>OY037008.1:5978771-15978771 GCA_955831195.1 Pilophorus perplexus
GCTCAGTTGAACTGATCTCTGCCCCCTCAAAACCGGTTTCTCCTCGCCAGAACTGGTGAGTAGCGCCTCAAAACGGGGTTTCTGCTTTGTTAAACTAGTGTCTTTCCCCTCCAAACTGGTTTCTCCCTACATAAACTGGTTTCTGGCCTCTCAAAACCAGTTTCCGCGAAGTTTAACTGGTTTCTCCTCTCTCTATAACGGTTTTGCTCATTAAAACTGGTGCCTGTTCAGTAAAACTGTTGTCTGCCCTCTCAAAACCAGTTTCCGCGTAGTTTAACTGGTTTCTCCTCTCTCTAGAAAGGTTTTGCTAATTACAACTGGTTTCTGCTCAGTAAAACTGGTGCTCAGTAAAACTCTTAAAACTGGTTTCTGCTTTGTAAAACTCGTGTCTGTCCACTTAAAACCTGTTACTCTACTCCTTAAAAATGCTAATTAAAACTTTTGCTAAAAATACTACCTAATTAAAAATTAGAATTTTTAGCATTTTAGCTTATTTTTTTAGCATTTTAGCATTTTTAGCATTTATAGCATTTTTAGCATGCTAATTAAAACTTAACAATGCTAATTAAAACTGGTGCTCAGTAAAACTCTTAAAACTGGTTTCTGCTTTGTAAAACTCGTGTCTGTCCACTTAAAACCTGTTACTCTACTCCTTAAAAATGCTAATTAAAACTTTTGCTAAAAATACTACCTAATTAAAAATTAGAATTTTTAGCATATTTTTTAGCATTTTAGCATTTATAGCATTTTTAGCATGCTAATTAAAACTTAACAATGCTAATTAAAACTGGTTTCTGCTCAGTAAAACTGGTGCTCAGTAAAACTCTTAAAACTGGTTTCTGCTTTGTAAAACTCGTGTCTGTCCACTTAAAACCTGTTTCTACTCCTTAAAAATGCTAAAATGTTGTATTCTATGAGTTTAAGGATTCGTTCTCCATACGAGCCTAGTTAAACTGGTGTCTTCTCTTTCAAAAGCAGTTTCTGGTTAGTTAAACTGGTTTCTCCTTTCTCTATAAAGGTTTTACTCATTAAAACTGGTTATGCTCATTAAAACTGGTGTCTGCTCCCTCAAAACTGGTGTCTGCTCCCTCTAAACTGGTTTCTGCTTTGTAAAACTCGTGTCTGCTCCTTTAAAACCAGTTTATACTCCTTAAAAGTAGGATGCATTCGATCCTCATACGAACCTAGTTAAACTGGTGTCTTCTCTCTCAAAACCGGTCTGCTCAGTGAAACTGGTGTTGCTCCCCCGAAAGTTTCCGCTCAGTTTAAGTGTTTTCTCCTCTGCCTAAGACGGTTTTTCTCATTAAAACTGGTATCTGCTTTAAGAAACTGGTGTCTGCTCCCTAAAAACCTGTTTTTACTCCTTAAGTGCCCTAAAAACTTAGTATTCTAAGAGTTGAAGTATTCGATCTCCGTACGAACCTGTGTCATCATTTGCGATACCCCCAGACTTCGAACTAATTAGCCCCAGAGTGATCCTGATGAATCAGCTGTTCTTCCGGCGAACGAAAAGGGGAGGGTTGAGGATGGAAAGGCAGAATACTTAATGAGGAACCTTGTAGGGTGCGTGTGCTTGTCGAACCTAATCAGCCCTTATCTGCACGGCTGCCACCTTCGGGTTCAGACGATCACTCTTTGTGCCCTCAATTTTTGCAAAGATTTCGTTTAATGAAGAGGAACGAGAACTAATCATTTAGGGAAACAGGGGAAGATGTAAGCTCCTTCGTTTCACTCTAGTTGAATTCCCATCATTTATACAACATGGATACGTTAAGGGGGATCCGGAGCGCGCTTTTCCCGTAATTAAAACGGAGTTAAATATGAATTTATCCTGCCAAACAAGAGAGGGCTGGGTGATGGGGGAAGGAAAGGCAAGAGGAAGCTATAGATACACCCACCTGGAATGTTAACTGTGGGATGATACTCGAGTTAAAGTTGTTGGGTGGATAAGTAATGAAATTCGGTATACCTGCCTGTTCTCTATGAGGTCCATTTGTTATATTAGGGAGGTGGGTCTCGTAGGCTCGTCGCAGTGTCTGGTTCGCCATCCAGGTGTTCGGAGGGTGTCGATGGTAGGGAATCCCGGCATGCGCCTTGAATCCACCCTCGACATCCTCCCCTTCGAGGGCCGGCTTTCGCCCGTTCCCAGTCGTGCGTCGGACTTCCGAACCTTCGCGAGTCGCTCTTCGAAAAGAAACACAAAGAAAAAACGGCTTCCTTTTTACCCCGTCCAAACCTTCCGGATGAGTCCGTGACCGTGACGTTTCGTGGCTAGTGACAAACGCTGTGACGGTGTGTGCCATCCCCGTGACGTTCCTCGCCCGCAATGCTCGAGCTGTCCACGGAAGCCCCTTCGACGCCTGACGAGGACGTATGTTTTTCAAAAAATACGTTTTCATCAAACTGGGTACTGCCAACGTACTCAAATAAAACCAAATTGATACAAACAAAAATATTTGAAAAAAATTTAAAAAAAATGAAAATAATAATTTCCGCAAAATTAAAAAATGTATATATTCATCGTAGATTACAATTCAATTAAATCATTCATTTAATCTTATTTGATGAGAAAAGCACGGCACTTAAAAAGATTAATTTTTCTACATATTCCACGTCAAAGCCCCACAGTTAGAAATTTTATTGGACTGTCGTAATTCCACTTGCCTTTAAAATCCCTTCACTTTTGATTTAGGTAATTTAATCAAAATGCGGTGAAAGCTTTTTTTAAGGTCTTTGGTATTTGATAGCGTGGTTTATGATTTGCTGTATGAAATCAACTGCTGCGGCGCTTAGGAGTTTAGTTTATTATTACTTTATTTATTTTTATTCTTGGAATAATAAACCTTTGTAATCGCGACTGAGGTTGATAATTCTGATCTGCTTGAAAATTTGACATTATCCGTTTCAAGAGGTCTACATTCAAAATCCGAAATGTCCGTCCGCCGTCCGGGCCGTTTTGGGCAGTAGGAATTTTTTTTTAATCTGAAATTTTGACAAAATACTTGGTTTAAAGTCTAGTTGTGCCCGCAAGGTTTTCAGTCCGATCGCCCCAACCCGTGGGGTGCTATGGGGCTAAAATGCGGCTATAGGAGGTTTTTTTTAAGGCTTTTGGCTATGGGATCGAGTTTGGTGTCGTTTTCGAAGTATTTTTGGACGTAGAATCCATTTTTGGGAGTCCCGGAACGATCCGATTTCACTGGTGCGATCTACAGGGCTTTCATGGGGCTAAAAATTGGATTTTTGAAGGATCCCAGGAGGTTAAATATTTTTCGAGTAAAAAATAATGTTTGAAAAAAAAAAAAATTCCCCAAAAAAAAGAAATTTTTTTTTAAATATAAAAATCAAAAAAAAATTTTTTTTTCATTGACAGAATTAAATTTCTGCATTAGTAACCTATATCAGTTCCCAGGAGTTCAAATAAGGTAATTTTGGACGCAACATCCTTTGGGGGGGGGGGGGGGGGGTCCCACATCTGTCGAAACACAGTACCTATTGATAAAAAAATTATTTTTTCATCTTTCCAAAAATTAATCGACTTAAATGACCCCCTGAACTTAATGACACAGAATTAAGTTTTGCACAACCGACCTACATCGAAAAATAGGTAAAATTTGCAGTTTTTTATTTTTTATACAAAGCACTTTAAAGGCTTTATATGTTGAAAAACGGCGTTTTCTACGTTTTGAACTAATTTTTAAGATACCGAAATTTGAGGGACTAAAACCCCACGAAATGTTGTGGATTACACTTCAAAACTGGAAAACTGCAAAACCCGGGTTTTTACCATTTATTTAGTAATTCGTAATGTTTTTATTTCTTCCGAATTTAGGGGTAAAAGAACCTTCTGAATATGAAACTATTTGGTTGTTCAACAATGCCATAAACCACTTCACATTAGTGAAACTTAAAAAAAAGGAAACACCGGAGACGCAAATTAACTTTCCTATGAAATTCATACGTAAACTTTGATTGTAGATCTAATAGAACAGGAATTACAGCGCGTTAAAAACTGACCACCGTTTTCCACTTGTGTCAAAACGCATTCTAGGGACACCATAGAAGCGAGGAGTGGCTTATGCCGCAGAAAGCATAGTTTCGGAGTTATATGAAAAAAGTGTTAACATTTTACGAAATACTCACATTTTCTTGCCATGCAGCCGCCTAGAATTACTATTTTTGTGTTGCACTGGTACTCTGAAAGGGGGTCTCGCTTCGCTCGGCCGACCACTTTTTTAGACTAGGGGGCTCGCTTCGCTCGCCCATTTGAATAATCGGTCAATTATGAGGGGTTGGATACAGTGGTAACACCGACTCATCATCTACCTTATAGCCCTGTGTGACAAATATTCCGAAATCGTGGGAAGCAAAAAACGTCTCTCCTCTGTGAACAGACCTCACAGACCTGAAGAAAGGGCGGCTCCTATAATGTGGAAGGCACAGTCCAGAATATATCTGAAATTACTTAGTGTGAATTAAATCTTTAAAAATCGTTCTCCAGAATCGCAGGATGTAGTAGGTCAACGATTTCTCGGCTCGAGCGTCAGGCTTTCGTCCCTTCAAAGGCCATCTGCACACCTCTCAGACCACGCAGCGGCCGGCCCCTATAAGGTCTATAAGACAAACGGCATACCCACGCGCGATCTCTGAAAATCGTTCAAATTAAACTCGCCGTCCAAATTCCTCGATCGTCGAAATTCGTCCTTTCGGGATTTAGTATTAAAATTTGGATCTCCAATGTGCTTAGCAGCAGTAAAATTGGATCAAGAATCCAAATTCGAGAAAAAAAATTAGGGGTTCCCATTTGAAGTAAGAAAGTTGGGCGCAAATGCGCCGATTTGCGCGCCTCAGGGGGCCCCTTAACCCCCTATTAGCCAAAAATCTGGTTCTAGTAGACGGTAGAAAAAATCGGCTTATCACTTGCCGTTTCAGAGGAGAAGAAAAGTGTTAGATTGGCAAAATGTTGTATTCAAAATTAAAAGCAGAGGAAAATAGTTGGCTAGAATGCGTTTTTACGCAAGTGGAAACGAATCGATTTTCAATGCGTTCTAGCTCCTGTTCTACTGGCTCTACAATTAATGATGACGGATGAATATTATAGGAAATTTTAGGCTCTTTCACTTTTATAATGGTGGCTTTTGCCGCACGACGCATAGTTTCGGAGTTATGAGCAAAAAAACTTGAAAAAGTTCAAATATCTTCGAGTTTTTTGCGAATATCTCAAAACGTATAACAGATATTTGTCGGATCTCTTCAGATTCGGATTCAGCACCCCCCAAAAACCTTAGACCAAAAAATCCCGGTTCCTCACCTATCTGAAGGTTCGGAAATACCTGATAATTCCTTAGCCAACTTTGGAATATTTCGATCCATCACCGTAATGACGAGTAATCACCGAAAACGCAATAATTGAACTTGATTAATTCATAATTAATGACCAAATCCATAATTTAAAAAAATAATAAACGTTGGCCTCTTCAGAATTGCAATATGGAAATAATTGAGTTACCTATCGTGCCCAAGAAGTTGAAATCTCAATAAACCAGTTCACTGCGATGACCAGTTAGGACGGATAGATAACTGGTTTAAAGCATCAATAACCAGTTCATTAGGTTCGAAGGGATTGAATCCCCAATTGAAGGTTTCATACGTCATAAAAGATGAATTGGTCGTTGACATGAAAAAATGCGTTTTTAAATGTTTGGATGACTTGCTGAAAATAAATTTTTGTCGTGTTTTTCTGTATTGCAAACAAGTCAAGTACGTGGAGGCAGCGACAAATATGATTTGCGTTTCATTATGTTGCCCCCAAGGCGTAGACAAACCTGCATTGTAGGTTGCACCTTCATCGAGGAAATGTATTAATCAACATGATTGGGACCCACCGGTCGCGAAGGAGGAGGGCGGACCTGTTTGTTTAATTGGCATCGCCCGAAGGGGCAAATGGAGTTCAATAAACCCGTCGTCAATGATTCAGCGGGTGGCGGGGAGGGGTTACTGTAATTCACATGGGGGAGTTCACATTCGATTTCCTCCTCCCCTTAACATCCTACAGTGTCACAAACAGGAGTTCGACGGAACTGGACTTGATGTTTCGGTGAAAGGGCCGGGAGGGAAAAAAAGTCCGGAGACCAGGTGCCTTACGAACCCCCAACAACAACAAAAAAACATCAATTATGTAAACAATTGTTTTTATAAACGTCGATTTGTTTAATTTCTTTGTCTCCATTCCTAAAATTCCCTCTAAAAGGGTCGGGCAGGGGAGGGGATGATGGAAAAGGAACAATTATCTAATGGAAAATAAATAGGGGTAATTAAGCGGGGCTGCCAAAAACATCGCGGAGACAATAACTCGTTCCTAACAACCCAACCCCTCCCTTGAAACACTCTTAGCCCCTCTCCCCTTTTTCCTCCTTTATTGGCCTCAATTCGTTAAGAGGAGAAAATCGTTCTAAAGGCGATTAAAATGCAAAATGAGGCAGTTTGTCGTTGTTATTTGAAAAGCACGTAAAACCCTCTGGGTGAAAAACCGTACTGAAACTGTAGGTGTTGCCGGTATAAGCCTGCTGTTTCCTCGCGGATATTTATACGTGAATTTCAAAAACTTTTATAGTGCGAGAGTTGGAAGCGTTGCGTGGTTCAGCATGCCAAACCCTTTTAACGTCAAGCATGTTTTTTGTGTTTTTTTTTTGTTTTTTTTCAAACTTGAATCGACCAACTTGAGCAGTTTTATGGGTGTTATAATGGCGTTTCTTTTCGTTTCAGGTGCGGACGTTGTTTGTGAGCGGTTTGCCGATGGACGCTAAGCCCAGGGAACTCTACCTACTCTTCAGGGCTTACGAGGTGAGTTTTATTCATTCTAAACGCTTCAAATTTTACACAATGGTTTATGCCCTATTTTATTTTATTATTATTAATTTATTTAATTAATACTCGTTGAAACTCAACAACTTTACACCCACAACCAAAATTTCACCGACGCATTGTGTTTCGACATTATGGAATTAGGTGGAAAAAAGTCAACATCAACCATAAGAAACTTACCTATAATCAACGAAAAACGGGTTTGATCTCCTTCAATTAGCCTGAGGGTACGATTGGTTTATCCATCTTCAATTCATAATTTTTTAAATAATTTATTTGCGCTTTCCTTAAAACAATAAGACATTAATTAAAGTACTTATTTCAATAATATAAGTAAATCCATCTATACCACTAAATCTCACTGTGTTCGTGGCTATATGTCTAACTGGCAGAGAATGTCACGAGCCATCTCCTCCAAAGCCGATTTTTTCCCTGTTTTTGAGATCCCCTCAAGATGCGCGCAAATAGGCGCATTTGCGCCCAAATTTCTTATTGAATAAGAATTTTTAAATGGGAACCCCTAATTTTCTGACGAATTTAGATACCTGAGCGAATTCCACGTCTGATGAGCCCATTGAGCGCAATTTCTGATGAGAGTAAATCCGCACAAATATCCATATCTTCGTTGTTTACAGTCCGATTGAGTCGGCGTCTCTGTATCCTACCTGGAGATCCAAATATTAATACTAAATCCCGAAAGGACGAGTTTCGATGATCGGCGAATTTGGACGGTGAGTTTAATTTGAACGATTTTGAGAGATTGCGCGTGGGTATGCTGTTAGTTCTTTAGACCTTATAGGGGCTGGCCGTTGCGTGGTCTGAGAGGTCCGCAGGTGACCTTGGAAGGGACGAGAGCCTGCCACTTGGGTCGAGGAATCGTTTACGTACTACATCCTGCGATTCTGGAGAACGTTTTGGTTTATTATTCTTGGAATAATACACCTATGTTTTCGCGACGGAGGTAGACGACTCCGATCGGCCTCAAAATTTGACATTATCCGTTTCTAGAGGTTTAGATTCCGAAACCGAAATGTCCGTCCGCCAGGGCCGTTTTGGGCAGTAGGAATTTTTTTAAATCTGAAATTTTGACAAAATACTCGGTTTTCCATCTAATTGTGCCCGCAAAGCTGTGGGGCTAAAATGGGGCTACGGGAGGGTTTTTTTTAAGGCTTTTAGCTATGGGATCGAGTTAGATGTCGTTTTCGAAGTATTTTTGGACGTAGAACCCATTTTTTGGAGTCCCGGAACGATCCGATTTCACTGTGGGGATCTATAGGGCTTTCATGGGGCTACAAATGCGATTTTTGAAGGATCCCAGGAGGTAAAATATTTTTCAAGTTAAAAACAAAAAGTTTTGAAAAAAAAAAAATCCAAATTTTTTTTCTAAAATTATCAATGAAAAAATATGGGAGTAGGTACTGATTTGTCAAGATTCAGAAGGATCTTTTAGTAAATGGTGTTTGCGAGGATTCGAACCGATTTTTTCGCACGACTTTGCTAATATTTCATTTTTTATTTTTTAAGGCCCAAAATTGCAATTTTGTGGAAAAAGTTGTACACCAAAGGAGAAATATTTTAAAATATATTATAAATTTTGCTAATCGAAGAAAATCGGAATTCTAAATTGTATTCTAACATTTGCATAAAAAGAAATAATTTTTTTTTTTTTTGCTGATCTCGACTTTTTCCACTTTAATACATACGTCGATACACCCTGTGACGTTAGCGTTGGTTCGTTTCCCGGTGGTTAGAAGCTCAATCCAGCAGTTCGGCAGTTCTAAAAGTTTCGGGCTCAAATTAACTGGAACCCCGCCCACGCGAAGTACACAAATATTTTCCTGCGGGGTTGGATGCAGGTGAAAAAGGACTTCCCCGCTTGTTATCACGCGAGCAAAGTAAATATTGTCCGTCTTACTCTAGTGGGAGCCTCCAAACTACTAAGCTCCGGGCGGCATTTAGCGAGTAAGCCGAACAGTTCACGGAGTCACACGTTCGTAGATTGGCCCAGTTTATCTGTTTGTTTTACGTTTTAACCCTCCGAACAAAACAATCAAAATCTGTCTTAAGGGAAAAATGGGGGGGAGATCAAGTTTACTACGGTGTTCAGGGAGGTCGCAAGAATAAAGCCTTACCACGAACGCGCTGTGGAAAATTTCCACTTTGTGAGTTAGGAAACAGCTACACTCTAACTTAGGTATTTGCAACGCCTGTTTTGATGAAGATTTTTATACAGGTGCCAGTCCTCTCAGTGAGTGATTCAAAAGATTTAAATATATCAGTTTGATCCGCGAGCATGAGTGGCACTCAATTTGAGTGCGTTTGGAATTAAAAAAAAAAGTGTCAGTTTCCGCTCCAGGGATGCACAGAGGCATGCGTGGGAGGAAATCGCAATTGAAATCGAACCAAAAAAAAAAACAACAACAAACAATAACAAATAACACACAACAACAAAAACACAAAACAACAAGTATTTATTTTTCTAGCAAGCATGTTATTGTTCCTAAATGAGAAAACGACTGTGATACATATGTGTCACGTAAAATTTGATATGATTGACTGATATATTGGAGACCGCCGGCTGATGGCTGCTGAAGGTGGCCGAAATCGATAGCGGGAAAATAAAGAACTCAAGTCATAGAACTGAAGTCAGTTTTTTATTTCCATTTCATAACAAAACAACAAACAAAGAAACACAAAAAACACATAACGACGCACGCGCGCACTTTTTTTTTACAAAAAATAAAATTATTTCACATCATCATTCACTAATTAGTGGATTGTTGACAAAGAATGCTTTGAACTTATCTCGAATTGAATATGCTATTCGAACGGTATTGTTTTCACCCCTGTTGCCCTGACGAAAATTCATGCAGTTTTGAACGAAAGGTCCGGATGAGGGTTCCAAGTTCGAGGGTGCCCCTTCTCTGTCATTAACAAAATTGTGAAGTAGACATATGCACTGGATGAGTAGATCGGCACGTTTGGGATCAACTTCTTCGATAGTTGCTCAAAGTCTCCAGTTTGCTGTTATAATACCGAATGCACACTCAACCACTTGTCTAGCCAAAGACAAACGTTTGTTGAAGGTCTCTCCCTCTGGCCCACTTCTTTGAGGGTGGGGTCGCATTAAATACGGTTTCAGAGGGTATGTTTCATCTCCAATCATTTCATGGGGCAAAAGCTCTTCATTTGCTGGTAATTTTCGCTCGGAAGCAGAATTTAAGGCCTTTTGAACAATTTCAGGTTCGAAATCGAAAAAATTCCACCGTCGCTTTCCTTACCGTAGTCCCCGTGAGTTTCTCTCTTTTGGAGAATTGGATGGACCCAGTGGGCCCTCCTGGTTCGGTTTTTCAATCTACGCCGGGCGATTAAGCTGCTCTCAAAAAACAATCGGTTCATCGTGAACGCTGAGCACAAAAGGTTTTCTCGCCACAGCTTTGCAGCGTTCAGTCGCGTGCAGTGTCGAGGGGCACGGTAGTTTGGCCAAACACCATACCGGACGGCTAAGAAGTTCATGTGATTGTCGTATACGGACAATCGTGACTGTCGACTGAATACAGTTTTCATCTTCTCCAGTTGACTGCCTACTGTATGCGATATATTGCATATATTATAGAAATCGAAAGCACGGTCCCTTAGGAGTCTACTATACGCGATTTCTACCACCTATATTGTGAACGTCACGAGGATTCTTCTGGGCCACGGCATTGGCAGTGTATTTCTTATGGTATGAACTTACTTGGTCCGGAACCGTGTCTTGATCCTTATTTTTCCGGAGTACTTCAACGTCACGATGAGAGAAAAGTGGGATTTGGAGCCGTCCAGTGCAATTTGAATTTTTTGGCGAGCCACCAAAAATTAATTTTTTGAACGGAACCGCGAACTCGGCTTTCGAGTAGAAATGTGTGATTGGCCACTCTCTGACCAGTGGCTGTTAAAAACCAAGTTGACCAACAGAACAAACCTCGAATTATAACGAAATCACGCCTATTTTCTCATTTCAGTGCTAGCGCGCTCTTGCGGATTAGTTTTCGCTTATATGGAAAAGTTTCGGTTTGAATACATTTTCCTTTGCGATTTTCTCTTCACTGAAGACCTATTTCCTTTTCGTGGCCGACCCGCGCCTTTTATTTCGGGCCACTGGAGAGATTTTCGGCCGATCGTTTTTATTTTTCCGACATAGGATCAGTCCCCATCGAGCAAATAAACTTTTTATTTATAATTGATCTGTTTGACATCCTCCTTGGCTGTGCTGGCCTAAGTGCGTTGGGGTGTTCTTAGGAGGTGCTTCGGGTGAATAAAAACTACCCTTCCATATGTGTCCCAAGCTTTCGACTGTATTCAGTCATCTTCACAGGGTTATATACTGCAAAACAACAATATTGTGAGGTTCCGGCTATTTCTATATAGGTAATTCGGTTGACATGGTGCTAACTGTTACAGACCTTAGTTTATAAAACACGATGACGTCACGAGCTCCTCGCCCCAGTCATCGGGCGCCGCCTGGGTTGTGGTGTCGGGCATAGATTGTTGATTGCAAAATTTGCAATATTTAATAGATCTGGAAGGTAGTATGAAGTGGTAGTGGGGTTTATGGTATATTATCGTTAAGAAATTTGGTAATGGGCATGTGGCCTTGTTTACCTTTGTGCCCACATATACCACAACAGCACAAAGGTAAACAAGGCCACATGCCCATTACCAAATTTCTTAACGATAATATACCATAAACCCCACTACCACTTCATACTACCTTCCAGATCTATTAAATATTGCAAATTTTGCAATCAAAAATCTATGCCCGACACCACAACCCAGGCGGCGCCCGATGACTGGGGCGAGGAGCTCGTGACGTCATCGTGTTTTATAAACTAAGGTCTGTAACAGTTAGCACCATGTCAACCGAATTACCTATATAGAAATAGCCGGAACCTCACAATATTGTTGTTTTGCAGTATATAACCCTGTGAAGATGACTGAATACAGTCGAAAGCTTGGGACACATATGGAAGGGTAGTTTTTATTCACCCGAAGCACCTCCTAAGAACACCCCAACGCACTTAGGCTTTTTATTTATTTATTTATTAAGTAAATTTTATTTATTTTTTCCCCCACGAGACACCGTAATTGCCTTGAAACTTTGAAGGGCAGTAGGCGTAAAAAAACGGGAGGTAAACCAACTCATCAAGCTCTGATGCAACGCTAACGTCACTACACTAACGACTGTCATTGAAGCTTCCACAATTAAAGCCGATGATGATATTACATCCTAAAAAACGACGTACAGCCAGAAAATTTCCAACGACAACGCCTCCCGACTCCCCCCCCCCAACCATCGCACAGGTTTTTCCACGATTATGAAAAGAACGCGATGAAGAGGGTTCGAATCAATGCTGCGACTCCTTTTTCCCAACCTTTTCATCGCCAGGGGTTGCGTTTCACGTCGGCAATCCTCCGTTTTTTCACCGGGAGGGGTTTTCTAAATGTATTTTATGGAATGAGACTCATTAAATTCTCACGCTTCGTTTTCCCCCTTTTCCACCTCCTCACTCCACGCGACATTTTGAAAGGCCTTTTTTTTCGTGACTTTCACCCTCTTTCGGCCGCCCCTTTTTTTCTCGCCCATCTTTCATCAACTTTCTTCCGCAATAAATTTGGAGTTGGATTTACGTTTTGGAAAATCACACAATTAGGAATGGACGTGTTTCCCGATTATTTTTGGATTATTATTCTTGGAATAGTACACCTATGTAATCGCGGCTGAGGTCGAAAATTCCGATAGGCCTCAAAATTTGACATTATCCGTTTCAAGAGGTCTAGATTCAAAATCCGAAATGTCCGTCCGCCGTCCGGGCCGTTTTGGGCAGTAGGAATTTGTTTTAAATCTGAAATTCTGACAAAATACTCGGTTTATAAACGGTTTATAAATATATTTATAAATCGTCTAGTTGTGCCCGCGCGGTTTTCAGCCCGATCGCTCAAACCCGTGGGGCGCTATGCGACTAAATTTGGCCTACGGGAGGTAAACGATGGAGAAAGGGGCTTTGTAGGAGACTCACCTTGTACGAATACTCCCCTCGGTGCCAGTCAAGTGTACACGAACGCTTCCATTAAGAAATACGACAGACGCTCGGATCAACTCCATTCATGTGTCATATTCGTAACTTTGTTTACTTTGTGTACTCCCGCTGCACATTGGGCAAAATCACCGATCCTAGATGGTTTGGGCTTTCGTGGACATCTTTGGGTACATAATTGGGAATGCTCATCAAAATGTGTACCTTTTTAAAAAATTTTAATGAAAAGCACTCGCTGAGGAGTTTCTAAAATGATGGCGACCTCGTCCAAAAAGTCAGGGATTATTCGTATGAGTAGGATTATTCAGAGAAGGTAATCGCCTCGGTTATGTCACTGATTGGGTCCTCTGACGTCGAACGATTCAACTTCAATGAGGTCAGAGAATCAGCGATAAATTTCCAATGAGAAGAGACTTTTTGCGGAATTTTTGGGCATCTTTAGCCGTGATTTTCTAAACTGAAAAAGGCCGGAAAAATGAAAATTCGCCGATATCTCGAAAATTTGGACGTGACCGGAAAAAACGGGGGTCAGATTCGGATTCAGCACCCCAAAAAACAAAGTTTGACGGTTTTTTTTTTCGTGGCGCCTGATGGTGAAAAAAGTCTGAAAAATATTCACGCGAACCACATTTCATCTTCCCCATCCTGCAGAAATAATAGTTTCGAAACGAGCTAACGATTTTTTGAGAATCGATTCTTTGAAGCCGATTCAGTCAATTAAAAAATCACCCCTCATTATAAATAGGAGAAAGAAAATGTTTCAAGGAGAACAATAATTTTCAAAATTGGCTAAAACCCAATTTTATAATCCCCAAAATCGGGATAAAAGTATCGATTCTCGATTTTATCATATTAACAAAAAGCGATTCAAAAAATCGGGTTTTCTACAACAAAGAATCGATTTTTAGAAAAATCGGAAATCGATTGCCCATCTCTATTCTCTTATCGTGAACAACATACAGAAAAAACAACGCTGCAAATTTCGCACAAGGGTTTATTATTCTTTGATATAGGTTACTTAAGCAAAAATTAATTTTTTGAAGAAACTTTTTTTTTTTTCAAAAATGTTTTTTTACTCGGAAAATATTTGACCTTCTGTGATCCTTCAAAAATCCCATTTGTAGCCCCATGAAAGCCCTATAGATTGCCACAGTGAAATCAGATGGCACAGGGACCCCTAAAAATGGATCCTACGTTCAAAAATACTTCGAAATCGAAACCCCACTCGATATCATATCCGAAAACCTGCAAAAAAAAAACCTCCCGTAGCCCCATTTTTAGCCCCACAGCGCCCCACGGGTTTGAGCGATCGGGCTGACAACCTTGCGGGCACAACTAGATGGTACGCCGAGTATTTTACCAAAATTCCAGATTTTCAAAAAAATGCTGACTGTGGACGGTAGGGATGGGAAATCGGTAAGAAGTATCGATTTTTTGAATCGATTCAGAATCGGATGCTCCAAATCGATTTCCCAAAAAAAATCGCCATAAAAGTATCGATTTTTTGGAAAATCGATTAAAAAATCAGTCCTACAAAAAAAAAGTTTTTTAATGGGTGATAACGGTAGATATATATTTAATGTAGGTAGGATTCAAGAAAAACTCGTTGAAAAAATCTATTGAAAATTAAAATTGCATTAGTTTTCAAAAAATTTGATAATAAACATTTAATCAGATCAGTTTCGCTGTATTGTGTATAACAGGTATTGAGTTAGTCCCCCCTTTCAGGCTTCTAGGTGTTCCGCGAGTAGCGGTTGTCCCTGTTCGCGCTCGCCGCCGCATTGAGTAGTTCGTGTCACTGTCAGTCGCTTTTTACACAAATAAACCCAGTCAACTAACTCGGTGTCCGTGTTTCAATTCATCCCCGAAGTCACAACAGTTGGCGACGAGGATAAACTCGCTCGGAACGTCGGGAATTCGAAGAAATCCAGTCACAACCGGCAACCGGCGTTCTGCCAGCGTCAACAGCGAAAGTACGGCGGAAAGGTTTGACGTACCTACAATGCTCAGCTAAAAAAAATTGCCTGTGTTTTGCCACCCTGCCTCGTTGTTTTTATTTTTTTCCCCAAAGCCGCAGTGCCGATTTTTGTGTTTCGTCGGGATTTTTTTTTTCTCGCCCGAACGATTCGACCTAATCACAGTCGGCAACAGGTGATTTTGCGATAAGAGCGTCTGCCATCTTGTCAGAGACGAGTAGCTACAAATCGCAGTTTACGAGGAACGGTTCCTGCTCCAGTGATAGGCGTTTCATTGCGGATGATTCCGTTAACTGTTCCGTTCCAATCCAACCGTTTTTTGTTCGCCAGGTTCGAACTGTAGCCTCAATTTAAATTGTTAAAGGAGCTTGATTAACGCTCTTTGAGCCTCGTTGGATTTTTCTTTTTCTTTTCTCCTTCCGCAAATATGGATGATAAGCAGTTTGAAAAGTTCATGGCAGTTTTGACAACTGCTCTTGCAAACCAGTCAGCTCCAGTGCCACAAGTAAACCCTTTCGAGAATTTCGACGTCAAACAGGAGCGATTCTCGTCATATTTGGAGCGGTTCGAAAATTACTGCGAACTAAAAAACGTCGGTGATGGCAAGAAGAAAGCGCAGCTTTTGTGTACATCGATAGGTAAAAGTCACTACAATAATCTCGCCGCATTATTGGGTCCAGATAAGCCCGTCCGGGAGCTCAAGTTTCAGGATCTGGTCGATCGCTTCACGAACATGCTCGCTCCAGCAGTCTCTACGGTCGTCGCACAGCATTATTTCCTTAGTGTGAATCAGCAGCCTAATCAATCAATCACCGATTTTGTCGCCGCCCTGAAGGGGAATTTGAAGGATTGTAATTTCTACGTCACTTGTTCCTGCAAGTCAATTATTCCAATTGCTGACACCTTCCTTCGTGCACAATTCATTAGAGGACTGAAGGACTCATGGATTCGGGAACAGCTCCTTCAAGACTCCACGCTGAAGAGTTTTGACGCTCTCCTCAAAAAAGCGACGGCGTTGGAGGCTTCCCGCTACGAATCAGGTCAGCTGGGGAAACAGCCAGAGAGGTCGGCTGAGAGTCTGACGGAGACACACAGAATCACGGGGCGTTCCAGTGGTCGCCAGCCCAACCCTCGCAGGAGTCGTCAGCGGTCTCGGTCGGATGGCAACAATCGTCAGGCTGGCAGCCACCCTCGCCCGCGTTCTCAGTCCCAGGGCCGGAAGGGCCGAGTTGACTACAGATCATTAGGCATCGATGGTCTCTGCCTAAATTGCGGCCGGGCAAATCACAGTTCACGGGACTGCAGAACTGAACGCAGTTCTTTGAAGTGCTCCTCATGTAGTAAGGTTGGACACGTCGCAAAAGTCTGCATCACCACACTCCTGAAGAGGACCAAAGCACATTCCCTCTCATCTCAGAACCAACATCAGGAGGAGGAGCACACCCCAGGTCACGAATTTGGTATTGGACGGGTTGAGGAAGCAGAGGACTTGTACGAGGTTGGCCCTGACTCTGATAAATACATGGTTACCGTGTCGCTCAATGGCAAGCCGCAGTCATTCGAGGTGGACTCGGGTGCACGTTTTTCTCTGCTTTCAGAAACTGATTTTTGCCGCCTCAACCTTGGCTTGCCCCTGCAACCAACTGCAGTCTCATTCCGTTCCTACTCTGATCACGTTATCAGACCAAAGGGAAAAGTCACTGTTTCTGTTTCCCATCATGGCAGGTCGATGAAGGGCGATCTGTTCGTTGTGCCAGCTGGGCATGATGCTCTGCTTGGCCGGGTTTGGATCCGTGCGCTTGGGATCAGCCTCAGTGAGTTGGACAGCCATCTACACACAGTTGTTGGCCCGCCGCATATCAACTCCGTCGATGTTTCGCTTGAGGACATTTTTCAGAGGTATTCATCGATTTTTGAGGAGCGGATTGGATGCGTCCCTGGTGTGGAGGTTAACCTCCAGCTCAGGGAGGGCGCAAGGCCAGTGTTTATTCGTGAGCGTGATGTCCCTTTTGCGTTACGGGATCGTGTGGAGAGGGAGCTTGCTTCCCTTGAATCCCAGGGTGTCATCACTCCAGTTTCATCTAGTGACTGGGGTTCTCCCCTGGTTGTCATAGCAAAGCCGGATGGTGGCGTGCGGCTTTGTGTGGATTATAAGGCTGGTGTGAATGCTAAACTAGTTGCAGCCAACCATCCTATTCGCCGCATTGATGATGTTTTGCACAGTCTCAGAGGGTCGAGGTTCTTTTGTAAGTTGGACCTCCACAAGGCATATCTCCATCTCAAGGTGGATGAAGAGAGCAGTAAAATTCAAACAATGTCGACTCATAAAGGCACATTTAGGGTGAATCGCCTCAGTTTTGGTATCAAGACAGCCCCATCTGAGTTTAACCGCATCCTGGCTCAGTTGTTGAATGGACTCAAAGGTGTGGAGGCGTACTTCGACGACATTATCTGCCATGGGGCAACCATTGCTGAGTGCAAAGGTAATTTGGTTGCTTGTCTAGAGCGTCTCAGATTTAATGACCTGCACCTGAACAGGAGTAAGTGTTCCTTCTTCAGAGAGAGCATTAGCTACCTTGGCCATGTGGTGTCATTTAATAAGATTCAAAAGTGTCCAATGAAAGTGCGGGCAGTTGCTGAGATGCCGAGGCCCGGGAATGTTGATGATGTGAGACGTTTCCTTGGGTTGGTTACGTATTATGCAAAGTTCATTCCTGATTTCTCCACGAGGTCCTATCAGTTGCGTCGCTTGTTGAGGAAGGGGGAGAAGTTCTTCTGGTCTGCGGCTGCCGAGGCATCATTCTTGAACTTGAAGGCAGAATTGTGCAGTGATAGGGTGCTCGTCCCTTTTGACCCTGCACAGATGGTGATCCTCACGACCGATGCCAGCCCCACTGGGATAGCAGCAATCCTCAGCCATGAGATTGATGGTCAGGAGAGGCCAGTGGCCTATGCTTCGCGAGCTCTCACCTCAGCCGAATCAAATTATAGTCAGCTTGACAGAGAGGCGTTGGCCATCGTGTACGCAGCGACACACTTTTTCAACTACATTTTCGGTAGGCACTTCATTCTAGTCACAGATAACGAGCCTTTGTCGCGCATTTTCCACCCTGGTCGTGCTCTTCCGCAGATGACCTCAGCGCGATTGTTGAGATATGCTTCCTTCTTGAGTGGGCTCGACTACTCTGTCCGTTGTAAGAAGGGGAAGGACAATGAGAATGTGGATTGTTTGTCACGTGCTCCTGCTTCGCCATCAGGTCATTCTTCTCCAGAGTTGTCAATGGATGAGGAGGTGAATGCACTCTATGCAGAGTCTCTGCTTCAGATTTCCAGTTCAGCAATTACAGCAGATACCATTGCCGAGCAAACGGCAGAGGACCCAGAGTTGAAGGTTCTTTTGCACGATCTTCAGAATAGTTGCCAGGATGGCCCATACACAGTAGTGGCCAATATGCTTTTTCGGTCAGACCGGGTTGTGATACCAAGAACTCTCCGTTCGGCAATCCTTGAGGAACTTCATGCGTCACACTTGGGTGTCACCAAGATGAAGCAGCTGGCGAGGCGGTATGTGTACTGGGAAGGATTGGACAAGGACGTTGAGCGGCTTGTTCGGGGCTGTGAGTCCTGTGCAAGGGTCCGTCACAGTCCACCCAAAGCAGCAGTACACCCGTGGGATCCGCCTGAGGAGAATTGGGAGAGGGTTCACATAGACTATGCTGGCCCGATGGGTGGTCATTTTCTGCTCATGTGCGTCGACGCCAAGTCAAAATGGGCTGAGGTTCGTGTTCTTCGCGAGCCTCCATCGTCGGCGTCAACCATCTCCCTCCTGGAGGGGATTTTCTCTGTCCACGGTTTTCCAGCTGTTCTTGTCTCGGACAATGCCACTATTTTCAAGAGCGAGGATTTTGCGGCGTATTGCAGGGACCGTGGTATTTTCCAGAAGTTTAGTGCGCCAAATCACCCAGCAACGAACGGTCTTGCTGAACGAAGTATCCAAACCCTGAAGCGGAGGCTTAAAGCAGCTGAGGATGATCCATCTCCTCTTGCAACAAAGGTGCGGAACATTTTGCTGCGTTACCGGGCTACTCCTTTGGCCTCAGGGCAGTCTCCTGCTGGTTTGTACCTGGGGAGGAGGATTCGGACTCGTCTCGACGCTCTGCTCCCAAACCTTGCCGCCCATAGGCCGTCTAGCGACCCGGAGCCTCGCCGGGTTCGGTCTCTGCAGGTGGGGGAAAGAGTTCAAGCACGCATCCATCTTGGCGGCCGGGATGTCTGGCAGTTTGGACGCGTACTGAGGAAGCTGGGACGCTGCCATTACATCATAGAGCTGGACTCTGGGCGCAGCCTCAAGCGCCACATCAACCAGCTGGTATCTACGTTGGTTCCAAGGAAGCGAGTGGCGTTTGCTCCTTCACCGTCCCTGGGCGCGCCAGGGAGGCTAGGCATTCCTTTTCCGATGGAGGGTGATGGACGTCAAGACCAGCCAAGTCCGGCGTCTGGCCCTGTTCATCGTCGGTCGCCAGTGCGGGAGCCGGACCGGTCGGCTTCTCCTGTCGTTCGCAGATCTTCAAGAGCCCGCGCAGCACCTGCGTTCCTTAAAGAATATTTGCTGCAGCATCTAAATTAGGTACTTCTTTCTTAGTGGGGGAGACTATTGTGTATAACAGGTATTGAGTTAGTCCCCCCTTTCAGGCTTCTAGGTGTTCCGCGAGTAGCGGTTGTCCCTGTTCGCGCTCGCCGCCGCATTGAGTAGTTCGTGTCACTGTCAGTCGCTTTTTACACAAATAAACCCAGTCAACTAACTCGGTGTCCGTGTTTCAATTCATCCCCGAAGTCACAACACGCTGTCTGAAAAAGCCATGGCGGACGTCGCTGGTAACTAGTGAGTTTTGTTGTTATTAGCTATTTTCATAATTTTTAATCGCCCTAAGACTCGAAATTTGCTTGAATCACTTGAAATAATTAACTAATTTTTATTAATGAGGAAAATCGATTCAAGATTTTTTTTAAAATCAGTAGTAAAAATCGATTCACGATTTTTACAAAAATCGGAAGTAAAAAATCGATTCACCTAAAAAATCGGAACCTGAAGATCGATTCAAAAAAATCGAAAAATCGGAACAAAAAATCGATTTTTCCAAAAAAATCGGAAATCGATTCCCATCTCTAGTGGACGGTCATTAAATGTCCCTCCAGCGCCCAATGTCACCTGTAGGTGACACTTCTTTTAGGACCCACAAATCCGTCCAGAATTCATTTTACTGCAATTTGTGGCTACGGTAGGCTTCTTCAACAGTTGCTAAAGTCGGAAAAACAAGAAGTTTGATTTATAACCCTTGAGTTATAACTTATAACTTATAACCGTGATAAGTTATAACTTATAACCGTTATAACTTATCACCTTCCAAGGTCCGTGTTAACGTCAAAGTTCTCGTGCTGACGACCCGGCAGTGATTTTTTTCGACCATGCCTAATAAACGGTTTGTAATTCAACTTTTTTTCGAATTTCCGTGTAGTTGGATAGTTGTGTGAATGGGATGAACAAAAAGTCTGTGAAATTACCTCATGTGTTGCAATAATGGGCTGTGGAACTTGAGTGTCACCCATAGGTGACGTTGGGCACACAGGCAACCCGTTCATTTGGGCAGAGGGTTGTGTTTCCTGAGTTTTCGTTCGTGTTTGTATGTTTTAGGCCATTATTCTCATCTTTCTTCCGAAAAAAAAGTGTTTTGTGTGTTGGTATGTCTCTAGACAGCAACAGAACTGTACACTCTTCCCAAGTTTCTCCACTCATTCTATGTGTTATATGTGTACCTAATGTGCATCTCTTCTGTCACCGCCAAATGATGAGGTGGAGGTATGGATCCCTTTCACGCGGAATGATTTTCGTCCCATTTGATGTTCCAAGGCCCACCAATCGGAGCCCGTCCTGTGTTCACCGCCTATGTCGCTGTACACTGGGTGAACATCTTGGTTGGTTTTGTGGACCTGTTCTCTGTCCTTCCACAAGCTCAATGTGCCCGAGTTATGTTTTTTCGTGGAGAAATGTTCATACTGAACTAACAGAAACGTTCCAACGCTCACCAGGAATGCTTTTTTTTTTTTTTTTTTTTTTTGGGCAAACATCAACGAGAACAGGGCCAAAAGCATTAGCTTGAGGGTGGGCAGCAAATGGGCTATTTTTGCTGCCGGTGTGATTAGCTGAGGCACAAGATATTTGCCGGGTGCAGAAACAAATGGTGGACATAACCTGAACCTAAATGATGAACCGATGACAGTTTCTCGTGAGTGTCTGCCACAGGTATATGCGAATAATGCGAACTGCCTGCTTGCGTGTACTGCTGGGAATACTGTGGTTTGTGGACACTAGCCGGAGGTCGACTGTATTCGGGTCCTGCGAACCAATAAGTGATATCGCCTTATTGATTTTGTACATTGCCAGTGTTATCTATGTGCCTTGAACTCGTTTTAATGCAGAGACGGTTTTCAACACTTACCTAATGGTTGGTGTGGGTGGTGATAATCAAATGAGGAAATGAAGGTATGAGGTGGATGAATACCCGGGAGCCCAATGTCACCTCCAGGTGACGGTCTCACTGCGCGATGCCAGGAGGGGGAGTAATGTTAAAAACCCATTAGATGATCTATTTAGAGCCGAAATAGCTCGGAAATTATGAAATTTTTCATGTGGGGCAACATTGGGCGCTGCAGGGTTAAATGTCAAATTTGGATGGCGATCCAAATTATTGACGAGACGTTGTTTGAACTGCGACGCACCTGATCTGCGAAACTGCCAATCCCACTTCACATTAATTTCACCCGCCATAAGAGTTGATCCTCTCAAGCGAGAAACATCATCCCTCAGATATCGCAGGAATTAGACAGATGGGATAAGCCGGGAAGGCATTTCCCCGGGGCGTTTGCATGTTGGCATCCCCCTTCCGCCCGGGGTTCCTTTTCACTGGGCTAATATTTGAAATGGCATAATTGATTCGCTTTCTCCCCCCTCCCTTCACCGACGGGCTCTTCCCCGGAGTTAGAAGGTTTTGGCTGGAGCAGGATCAAGGATTCAGTTGGCCAAGTAAACAGCCGCTCCTGGTTGCCTCCAGGCTAATTTAGATAGAAGCAACACGCTCTATTTCCACCATTCCTTCATTTCATTTGTCGGGAAACCCATTGTTTGAGTTTTAGGGAATTTTCGCGCGCGGATGTTTGCGCAAAATGGGGTCCGGAGCCGTGTCTTGATCTTCATTTTTCTGAGAAAGTACTTCACCGTCAGGATGCGAGAAAAGTGGGTTTTGGACCCCTCCAGTGCAATTTGAATTTTTGGCGAGCCACCGAAAATTAGTTTTTTTTAAAATGAAACCGCGAACTTGGAATCCGATTAGAAAGCTGTGTGATTGGCCACTCACTGACCAAATCTGGACTGGAGGCTGCAAGCCATAAAGGTTAGGAAGGAATGGAGGAGCCCTGGCTTGAACGCTAGCCCTCAGAAAGGTGTTCCGGAGTGGGGGTCCCTCTTCGGCCGTCCGCCATCTTGGTGTTACCACATTCAAGCTTAATCCTTATGTGAGAAAAGTGTTGTTTTTTTCTCAATTCTGTGACAACAATTTTTGAAATTTCGACTTGAAACGCCGTGATAAGCTCTCCCCTCCATTTTGGAACTTGTGATAAAGGGGCCAGGGCTCCTCTATTACTTCTAACCTCCTTGGCGAGTTGACCAACAGAGCAAACCTCGAATTTTGACGAAATCACGCCTCTTTTCTCATTTCAGTGCCAGTGCGCTCTGGCGGATTAGTTGCGCTTTTCTGGAAAAGGCTTTTCTGGAAAAGTTCCCGGTTCGGTTTGAAGACAGGTGTTTTCCTTTGCGATTTTCCCTTCACTTAAGACCTATTTCCTTTTCGTGACCGACCCTTGCCTTTTATTTCGGGCCACTGGAAAGATATTTTCCGAAATTTTTCCGACATAAGATCAGACCTCAATGGCACTTTTTTTTCGTGTTAGTAAACTCCGTTGTTCAGAAATGGACCCCGGATACCAGTTATTCATTCCCGCCCACCCCCGACTTCTCCTTACTGGCCTCAGACCACTTCTACTTGCGTTTGGATAACGGTTTTTTTTTTTTTTTTTTTTTTTTTTTTTGGTCTTTTCTTTTTTTAAGAAATTCGGAGCTGTCGGAGCTCAAACGTGCCACATGGAGCAACTTTTTGTTGGAAGATTTGATGCAAGGTAGATGCATTTTGCAGTTCCGTGATGTTTACTTCAGAGAAGATGCTCAATTCGCGCCGCAATTACTTTCACTCTTTGATTTTTATTTGAGGGGCCCATTTCGGTCCAGTAGGAATTCTAAAGGACCTGGAAGGATGTGACGTTGGCATTGTCTGCCTCTAATTTGCGATACGCAGACGACACGGTGCTCCTGGCTCACACTGAGGCAGAGCTCCAGGTTATATTGGACCGAGTTGCAGTCGCTTGCAGGAACTATGGCCTGGCTAGTAGCATAGCCAAAACTAAGTCAATGGTCGTATCAAAGACTACTAACAATGGCGTGAGGCTGGTAGTCGACGGGCAGGCTATTGAGCAGGTGCAAGGCTTCAAGTACTTGGGCCAATGGGTTTCGGAGACTTGTTCGTTGGAGGGGGAGCTAAGCAATTGGATCGAAATAGCGTGGGCAGCAATAACATGCGCAGTGTTTTGTGTCGCCAGGATGCACATTTTCGCTGCCCTGGCGGGTTGTAAAATGTTATATAATGTCAATCCCGCTGTTCGGGGCAGAGACGTGGACGTTGAAGGCCAAGGACATAAACCGGCTGGAGGCCTTCGAAATATGGCTGATCCGAGTCATGTTGAGAGGCCTCTGGAATGACTACACCCTTCAGCAAAACTCCCTGTCACGTGAGCTGCTGGTAACCGTGAAAAGACGGAAAGGGGCGGACTTGGGGCATGTTATGCGTGACCCTAAGTACAGTCTATTGCAGACAATTATGATGGGGAAGATCAGCGGACGTAGGGGAGTTGGATGCGTGCGTCATGGTTGTCGAACATTCGTAGCTGGATGGGAATCAACCGAGCAGCAGATCACCTGGCGCAGAAGCGCGAGAGATTTGCAGAGATGATCGCCAACCTTCAATGATGGAGATGGCACTAAAAGAAGAAGAAGAAGAAGAAGAAGAAAAGTAATTCTAAAGAAAATGTCTTCGTTTTTCCAAGAGTAGGCAGGGGCACATTTCGGTCTCCCCTCAGGCCCATTTCAACCCACTAGGTGAGTCGTGGGGTCCATATCTGTCGCAACGTACTCGTACTCTCTTATTCTCCCTTTCTCATCTTTCACTTGGTTTCCCTTTTTTGTACAAGTTTCACCCACCAGCCCCAATCAGGGCGAAGTCACTCACGCGGTTGGGAACACTGAGTGGTTCAAGAGAGAAGGAAATAAATGGCCACGACCGATCGGCCCTCCTTTGTCTTCCCCTCGAGGGATCCCACGGGGTAAGAACCTGTCGATCAGGGAGGACGTGGAAACATTAGCGGGATTGTGGGGAAAGGGGGAAAAAGCCGGGGAGGGTGTTGCCAATCTAAACAGGGTGGGAGGCCCCTTCGCTACTTTTCTTTCGCTGGTCTTCCCAGAATCCTAACAGCGCGGTAAATACCAACCACGTTACGCCATTCATTATACGCCGAGGAAGGGCAGCAGTTTGGAATGTTGGGGGCACCACAGGAGCTTTTAATGTGGAGCGGGTGGTAAAGCAGGGCTGCCTGCTCAGTCCTCTGCTGTTCGCCCTGGACCTCAATGACAATGAAGGGGCATTGCCGTGTGGAATCGACATCAAAGACATGCATATATGTATATAAGATATGCATATATGCCGACAATATTGTTATTACGGCCAAGTCTGCTGTCGATCTTTTGTGAAACATTGACGCCTTGCGGGAGTACTGTGATAAATGGTAGATGCAGGATGTTGTAGGGAAGAGCGGCTCAGACTCACGGAGGCATGGACTTATCGAGACGGTGATGTGGAGGTTGTGTCTTCGTATAAGTACTGACTCTCGTATGAGTGACTCTCACCACTGGCCTTAGATCTGACGGGGTCATCCCTCGGTCTTTGGCCGTCCCCCTTGGACTGGTGTCGGACTCGAGGGGGTCGTGGGGCCTGCTGGGAGGTGGAGCCCGTGGAAGGTTAAGACCCCACTGGGTGGAGCTCCCTTCGGGGGGCCTGCTGATAGGCGAAAGCCTCCATAGCAGTTTCCATAGCACACAACTGGCCTGTCCTTCGCCTTGACAGGAGCATTGACAGTGGAATCACAAAAGGGGCCATGTTTGTTCTGCGTCGTGCCTGTTTGGTCAGGGGAGAACTCCTGACTCTCAACTGCTGATGTGCTTCGAGCTGACGACCCACTCGGTGGGACCCTGTGTTCCCTTTGCAATCTAATAATCCACTTTCTGTGACGCTGCCCTGTCCTCGCCGAGTTTCCAATTGATTGACATCTTCGATCTTCTCACTCGCTCGGTTGCTGTTTGATATTTAAGCGAGTATTTGTCGCTCTTTGTGCATCCTGTGGCAGACCAGCATTGCCATATCGTGTTTACAAAGAAATAGAAAATTCATTTTGCTAATGTTTCAAATAAACACGTTTTCTATGTTTCTATTTGTCCACCTGCCAGCCACGTAACAAGTATGATTTATTTTTCAGGGTTACGAAGGCTCTCTTCTCAAAGTCACCAGCAAAAATGGTAAAACAGCTTCGGTAAGTACCCAACATCATCTCTTTTTTTCCGTTTTCCTTCTTTTTGTTTTTCTCTTATGTTTGTGAATCTAAATTTGTCCTTTTCCTATTTTTCTTCACTTGTTTCTCGTTTTTTTTTTTTTTTTTTCATTTTTTTTTTTTTTTCATTCGTGTTGTCACTCTTGGGTGATTCCCCAAAAGTGGTATTTTCCATGAAACATGAAACATGAAAAACGATGGAAATTTTACACTAGGATTTATTATTCTTTGATATACAAGTTTAATTGTGCAAAATTATTTCTAATTGAAATGAAATAAAATAAATGAATAAAAAAAGTTTAAAAAACTTCCTGTACAATTTTTGGACAAATGGGGGACCTCGAAAAATGGATTACTTATGCGTCCAAAATTGCTCGGAAGAGACACCTCAATTAACCTTCCATTATCCTTGAAAAGTTCATTTGTAGCACCATAAATCCCAACAGTAAAATCGGATCGTTCTGAGACCCCCCAAAAATGAGTTCTACGTCCAAAAATACTTCGAAAACGACACCTAACTCGATCTCTTAGCCAAAAGCCTTCAAAAAACCCTCCTGTGTTTATTTAGTTTTTCCACGGGTTTGGGCGATCGGACTGAAAACCTTGCGGGCACAACTAGATGGTAAACCGAGTATTTTGTCAAAATTTCAGATTAAAAAAAAAAAATCCTACTGCCCATAATTTTTTGGACTCTACGTCTCATGAAACGGATAATGTGTGTCGTTGGAATTCTAACTCAACCCTGTGGATGTTGAAAATACCTCAAACCCCAGAATATATTCGATTAGTGAGGAATAAAATCGTCTCCCGAGTCATGGAAATTCCTTACTTCCGAAACAAAACGTTTTTGCCCCGAATCGGGAATCATCTCACGCACCCTTTCAGACCTCACACATGGCTATCATAAAATTGTGTTAATAAATGGTTTTAAAATGTGGAAAATTTCTGGGGATTGAAAAAGTGTCACTTTTTGTGGAATCACCCTCGCGTTGACGCCCGCTCGCCGTTGAGTATTTTTCTAAAATATACATTCATCTAAATTTTACGTAGGTACCCATTTATTTAGTTGTTAATTTTGTTATATGGGCTAAGTTGATGGATTTTCCCTCATTTTTATCTTTAGTCCGGTCAAAAGGTAATTTGTATTTACACGACATAGGCAAGAAGATTTTACGTTTCCAATCGATCTATTAGTATGCCAATAAGAATCCAACAAAATTTTCGATGTGGCCACTCTGGGCAGCGTAAAAACCGATTTTTCCTGGTTTTTCCCATATTACTCGAGAACAACAGTTACTGATCCTAGTGACCCCCTAATAGTCCAGGCAAAAGGTAGATCAGGCTTGAGGTAGAAAAAAAAAAGATCCGAAGGTCCCTTTTTTAGGTTTTTCGTGAATATCTCGGCAACGGTGCATTTTTCGATGAACCTTGCCCTATAGTAAATGAAAGTTGATTAAATTCTCTACAACTTTGATTAAAACACTTTATCCGAATTCCAAACCGTTTTCGAGATATACGCCTCGGAAAATCGGTTAACTTTGGAAATCAGATTTTTACCTCACGTTTTTCGGAAAACATTGTCGATTGGCGTCTGAACGGTTGACATGAGAGAAAAGCTGTACAAGTAAAAGTTGTAGAGCATTAAATTCTCTTTAAGAACATATCAGCGATCATTCAAATGTTACGCCAATTTCAAAATCTTAACGATTTTTGTAATTTTCCCCCAAAAGTTGACAGGCCACTATTCTGACCTTATGCCGTCCTTCTTTCTGTCATTTATTGTCACTTTATTATGTTGTTACGTATTAGTTATTTTTAAATCCAACAGCAAGATAATGCTCGTTGAAATCATTGTTGATTATGAGGAGGTTGAAGATGTCGTCTCTCTCGAATGAACACCCATTGCTGATGAAGAACCGGCACCATCGTCGAAGCGATTGAGAGTTCACCGTGAAAAGTAAAATTAAGAAACTGTCAATTTTCTATTGGCACAAAGTTGAAAAAAATTGTCAAATTTCAACGCTTTGTATCTTGATTGCTGTTGGGTTTAAAAACAATTGTAGGGGGTGCAAATTGTTGGTAATTTCATGAACTTTAAATCGGTTCAGGTGAGCAATCTCGCTAGGATCAGTTGTTCTTATGTTATATTGGAAAAACCGAAAAAAAGTCAGAGAAAATCGTGGTTCTTACGCTTGTCCCATCGAAACTTTTGTGGGGGATTCCTGTATTCCATTTATTGGCATCCTAATAGACCGATTGGAAATATAAGATCTTCTAGCATTGTTGATGTAAGCATGTACTCCTACTAGTGAGGAGTTTTTATTATTTTCATTTTTTCTTCCTTATTTACTTTGTTTTATTTTATTTTTTATTTAAAAAAAAATTTGAGTATGTATTGAAAGTTTATGAGATGGAATTTGTTTTTTCAAGCCGGTTGGTTTCGTCACGTTCAACACCAGAGCAGGAGCCGAAGCGGCCAAACAGGACCTTCAGGTGAGGGGCGTAGATAAGTCATTTCCTGCTTTCATCTTTCATTTCCTACCCTCTCTTCCTTCATTAAAGGCCGGGGGTTTGAAATTAATTAAGGGAACGGGGGAGAAAATAAGGTGATCCTGGATGTTGGGTGTGTGGATGGGACTACCGAACAAAAAAAGAAAAAAACAAAAACAGAATTGAGTGGCGTCAAACCACCTCAACGCGGGTAGCCCAGTTATGTTTTTCCTCCCAAGCAAAAGACCACTTTACTCCGAAAACCCTCCCCGCCTTTGGCCCTTTTAGTCCTTTAGGGTCAGGAGAGGCGGTTGTATTTCGACAAGGGGTAATCCGAAAAGGATCGGCTCCCATTCAAATGCAAATAGCCCGACATCAACTACTCTCATTCCGGGAGGCGGTTCGGCTCCCACAACCCCCGAAACCCCCTCATGACAGCCTGTTTCCAAGTGCTACCGATCCCAAAGCAGTAAAATTGCCGGAGTATTACAGGATGATGCGGTTTCAACAGCGGCTGGTTTCCAAGTACAAAACTGGTTAGATTCGGCTACGAGTTTTAAGTTTTAAAAGAACTGGTTTCGAACTGGACGGGTCTAAACGCCCAAGCTTGTCTGCTCACCTACCCGCCGCTGGGTGCCACACATGGGTTGAGTGGTGGAGCCGCCCCTGAAGACGTTTTGCGACCACCATCGTGCGGTCTGAAGTAGATCTGCTGCTCAAGCAATTTCTGTCCATGTTCAACAGCCGCAGTGCTTTCCATCGGCCCACTCCTCTGCGCCCAGGAATCTTGTAGCGATTCAGGAGCCTAATAATGTGGCTCAGATATGCAACCTTTTGCCGCTTTATGGTGGTCAGGAGCTCCCGTTGTGCAGCAAAGTCGTTCCGCAGACGCGCCATCCATGGGATCGTCATCCTGTGGATCAACCACGTCTCTAACACCTCAAGCCGGCCGATTTCCGTAGTCTTGAGCGTCCACGACTCAACACCATATACACCAAAATAGAAAGGATGTAGCGTTTCACTATTCTTTAGCGCAAGGAGAAACGCACATCTGGGCTGCTCAAAAAGCCCTCGACGACCAGTCCTACAACACCAGCTGTTGAGCTGAAGTCCTACAACACCAGCTCCTGGCCGTTTCATATCCGAAATGCCCACAATCCATCTGAAGACTCTCCAAAGTATCGATCTTGCTTGCCTCAAAGAGGCTGCGGACACTCCACGTTCCAACCTTCAGTTCCTTCAAGAGAGTTCGGAGATAGCACCCGTGCTAAGGGGTCTTGGGAGCAATGTGGTGGTTTCCCATAGCCTTCCACATCCTGTCTCGTTGGCTGATTCTTCAGTTCTGCCATGAGGACAAGAGAGTGCCCGAACTCTGCCTACTCGTCCGCTCTCCAAGGAGGTCGTTGGTATGGTAGAGAGGAAACCCCTTGCCCTTCGGGGTTCTGTTGTCAGTGCCTCATTGTTTGAAGCACTATCGTGCAGGTGAGAATGGCATTTGAGTAGTAGGAACACTTTGCTCATAACCTACTCCTTTGGACCAGAAGAGCTGATACCGCCTACTGACTTGGGTGACTCGCTCCTGGTTCAAGGTCCTAGTGTTTGCCAGCTTGGGACTAAGCCTGCCGTTTTCTAAGAAGAGTCCTCTTCAAACAACAAGCCGATCTATATTAGTTGAGGATTATACATCGCTTTTCTTTCTCCTCTTGGAGTCTTCATCGTCATGTCGGGTTGTGGGATTGTTAAGCACTGGTCCAAGTGCCTGGCGTCCATAGTCCATAGTCCATAGGTATTGCACAGTGGGCGTGTCGGTGATGGAGCATCTCTCTATGGAGTTGACTCTGGAGTCAATCGTGTCTGGTTGTCAATCTGAAGCTGTAGTTAGCAACGAAGTCTCGGCGATGCAGGTTTCCAGGAATGGGTTGAGCTATGAGGCATTCCGATTGCTTTCCTGAGGCCGCATTTCAGTGTTGTTCCAGCCGGGTTTGGTTGACCTTTATTTCAGCCTCGTTCATCGCCTGATTGTGGGTGATGGGATCGTCAGTGGGTGGCATGTCACTTCCTCTCTTGGCAGATTTCTTATTTCTTATTTCTTTATTTCACGGGACAAGCCCAATTACATTCTATAAAATCAGTACGTCATTCTAACCAAGGGAAAAATGATTATGAAAATGAATATAAAGTGAAAATATAAAAATGATAAAGGAAATTACAAAATAAAAAGAAGCTATATAAAGGGGGGAAAAAAGCGAGAAAAAAAAAAAAAAAAACAGGGAAAACTGTCTCTATGTATAAATGATAGGGGACGAGGAAAGTTTTGATTTTAACGTGGCTAGGGAGGAGTGAAAAAAGTCGAAATCGGGGTTTACAGCCAGGAAGAGGTTCGCACTGCGAGGAATTCTGCGTAGGGGTCGGCTTCTCTGGTAGGCTTCGTCGGCCTTTTCGTTCCCCTCGAGATCAACGCCCCCAGGACTCTCCTTGCACTGAGGATCGCTGACTCAACGATGACGACGTTAGTCGAGGTAGGCTAAGGAGTGCAGCAGCAGCCTCAGATGGACCGTTGGTGGACATCAAGGCGAAACCACCCTCAAAAAGACCCTGGGAATAGTAAACGGCACCAGTCTTACTCTGGGCTCAGTCAGCGTATACTAGCTGTAGCCATCGGTATAGATTTGAACACAGATGTCCACTGGGTTTAGCTCGGCGATTTTCTCAAGGGACCAAGATCTCAGCTTCTGTGAAGTATCATCCTTCCTTGCTGTCACGCCTAAGGAGAGGCTGAACTCTGGCACAGGCATGCTGAGGTCTGACACACCGGCGAACGGCTTCGATGCCGGCCAGTGCAGTATTCTAGTGTACTTCTAGGAAAGAAAGGAGTTGCAAAGATTTTTTTCGACGGGGAGACGACGAGAAAAGTCTGAAAATAGGCCATGTGGCGTTTCTGAGCTCAGAAAGTCGAAAATAGGCCCAAAAAGGGTCAAAATTAGATTTTGCCTTCCAAATGAACCTTTTCACTTTCATCCTCTATTCCATTAGGAAAAACTGTATAATACTGAAAGGCAAGTTATTGGATCTAAGGCCACATGGGGTAAGGTCGGGGTTGGCTGACTAGCCAGCTGGGGGTGTAGCCCAGTGTGTATAATATACAGCAGGGAGAAGGGCGTAACTGACATTTTTGGCGATTCTGAGTTATGAGCAGTTTTTTTGTTTTTTCTTCCTCTAGCGGTTGAACAATGTTACCAGTGTCGACAACATAACAAAAGAAAAGATATTGGAAAAAACTTTTCAATGCTTGGGTGATTGTGAAAACTGTGACAGGCAAAAAACTGTGACAAGCAAAAAAACTGTGACAGGCAAACATTTTCCGTTTACGCCCTTCTCCCTGCCGACCGTCGATATGAGGGGTTTGAGCTTGCATAAAATCGGTCATTTGGAGCTTTTTATGGGTAACTTATGGGTGCCTAGGGAACGTGTTTTTAGCATTTTCTACTAGATTCTCCTTGTGCTTCACTTTTGGTGCCCGAAAAACCGCGATTTGTTTTGTTCTTGTTTCAGTTTTTTGCTTATAACTCGAAAACTACGCATCCTACAGAAACTTTTACTCTTTCCAAAATTAAACGGCATAAAATTTCGCGTCGAATGACCCCCTCAAACGTTAAGATCGGTTCAGCCTTTTGGCGGCAATCGATCGTTATAGTTTGCAAATGTTTCTCAAATCGGCTGAAAAATGGGTCACGCTCACATTTCAATGCTTCTATATCAAAAACAGCGAGCCCAATCAAAAAATGTCACTTAATCAAAGTTGTAGAGAATTAAATTTCATGTCAAGAAACCTCCTAAAACTGACTGTAGCTCAACTTAGGCCACTCAGGTGAATACTAATTTTTTGACTTTGCGTTTTCAAGTGTTCATACACCAAACTTTGGTAGGTTCGTATGTTTCATGACTACCTACAGTACACTGTCCTTGTACCACTGGTCCGATTGGCTTTGTTTTCTAAATAGGTAGGTACCTGAGTGGCCTAGTTTGAGCTACAATCGGTCTTAGAAGGTTTCCTAACATGAAATTGAATCCTCCACAACTTTGAATAAATGGAATTTTTCGATGGGGTACGCCGTTTTTGATAAAGAGGCTTTGAAACGGTTGCTTAACCCATTTTTCAGCCGATTTGGGGTAACAATAGATTTCGACCAAACGGCTGAACCGATCTTAACGTTTGAGGGGGTTATTCGACGCGGAATTTTATGCTGTTTAAATTTGGATTGAGTAAACTTTTCTGTAGGATGCATAGTTTACGAGTTATAAGCAAAAAACTGAAACAAGAGAAAAAAAATCGCGGTTTTTCGGGCACCACAGATTAAGCACAAGGTGAATCTAGTAGAGCATGCTAAAAACACGTTCCCTAGGCACCCATAATTCACTCATAAAAATCCCCATTTGTCCCGATTTTATGCAAGCAACCCTCCCTTTTTAACCCCTCTACCGACTGGGCTAGTAGCCCCCTAGTAGAACTTGTGGCTGCTCTTGTCTTCAAGGACCGGCACAACGGCATGTTTCCAAAGGCAGAACCGGTCTAATACTTCATCAAAACTGGTGTTTAACGAACACGGTTTCCAATTAGGTTGTGCCAGGTATACTTCCAAATGAGGAGTTTTTCATGCATCGTGTCGCGAAATATTTTCCGCTTTGGAAACCCGCTCGGTTTCATCCCCCGATGAAGAGGATCACTTTATTTTCGTCCCTGGGAAAAATGCAAACAAACCCCCCCCCGTCACCACAGCAAAATTCCCCATTGTAAAAAAAAGCGACGGCTTTCTTTGTTTTTGCAAGCTTATCCGCTTGTAAAATTGGAGCGCACCATTACACCACTGAGTTTGGTTGGATGGTGTAGCATTTTTAATAGAAGCTTCCTTTCCCCCACCCCGAAAAAGGGCCCTCTCTGAATGTTCCATTTTCTACCGTGTTTACTTGCGTAAGTCCCTATTGAATTCTGAACATGAACTTTTTTTTGTTTTGTTCTCCCTCGCAAAGTTCAGTTGATCCCAAATCAATATCCGTGAAAAAAAAAAAGCCAAATCTCCTGCAACACGAATCTCTTTTCGGGAAAACGGAACATTCGGAAACATCCCACAGCACGACCATCCCTCGGAAGGCAAAAATTACCAGCTTGATAAAAAATGTCACTCGTGCTTTAAAACCCCTACCCCTAGAAATCTATGGCTTGCGGCTGAGTCATCGAGTAATTCGACCGAGCAATTCGACCCCGTAGGGCTCACCGAAGACTCGAAAATGCCGCACGCCATATTTTTCAAGCTCATCCTGTTTTTTTACCGAGCAAAAAAAAAAAACAACGACGAAAACACAACACGGACACTAAGCACTCATAGCTGGTTAAGGCACAAGTCGTATAAATCGAGGCATATGCCTTCGGTTCGCACTGTGACACTTGGAATATTATGAAATTTGTTGCAAAACGAAGCAAGCGAATTCAGTGTTCAAATTAAAGACTTTTTTTTTTTTTTCAAGTAAAATAATATTATTAAATTGGTCAAAGCCCAAGCATAAATACAATAAGATAAGGGGCATTCCACGTTGAAGGTTGAACTCAAAAAATAAAAGTTCTCCGAAATTAACGTTGCACAGGCAGTTTGGGAAATAGGCAGGTTGGGGTTCGCTACCGCCCTTATTCCGCCATCAAAAATAAAACACCGCCAGTACTTTGGAAAGAGAAAACCTTCCTCTTTTCTGTGGCGTAACCTTTTTTTTTTTTTTTTTTTTTTTTTTTTTTAATCAAAATTGCATTTCACCTCAAAAATCGAGTTTGAAAATTTTAAAATGAATTTTCTCCCATTTGGGCATTTTTAGTATTTTTTTTTTTTTTTTTACCTGATTCAAGGCATACACTTGTGGGACATCCAGTTAAAAGGGCATCATGGGATACCAAGTAGTTAAGCGTCAGGAAAAAATATATCACGGATTTATGAGGAAAAAACGTTTTTTCTCAATTGTATTTTTCACGGTTGCATTGCCTCGTATCCTTTTTCTACGAGAACTCGGACTACAATGGACTTCATCTGCTACTCACGAGCTTTCCCTGAAGGTTCCAATATTTTTATACCTATTTCAAAATCGTTTTCAATTCGGTTAATTCTAATTGGCTGCCGCGGCTGCCTGACTGAATCCCAGGACTTTAATTTTCCTCACGCCCCAATCATCTTATCTGCGGTATGAAAGAGGAGTTCACAATATGAAAGAAAGACAACATTAGTTGTGCAAACTCATGCAAGTAGGTAAGGAAATAATGGCCTACATTCTAGTGCAATGAGCAATCCGTCAATGCGTGAACGCGTCGGCAGTGGAGGGGATTCCGGAATTTCGGTCAGGCGTTCACAAGCGTCCGGCAAATTGTCATTGCATTGCACACAGCGGTTCCTTCCCGCGTTTATTCGTGTTTTGTTGATGTTACTATGGCGACCACAACAACCTGGACGCTTATCACCGTTATCAATGCGTCAGTCCGGAAATTATCCGATTTTTCGGATGTGTATAGTCAGCTTCGAAAGTGCTTCTCCGTCAAAACTAACTTCTTCCCGCCCGCTGGCATCGACCAATCGGCAGACTAACGCATTGCCGGATTGATGCAAAACCACATTGCTGCATGGATGTGAACCCTGCTTTAATATTGGAACCTTCTGGGAAAGCTCATGAGTAGCAGATGAAGTCCATTGTAGTCCGAGTTCTCGTAGAAAAAGGATACGAGGCAATGCAACCATGAAAAAACCGGTAAATTGTGGAAAAACATGTTTTTCCTCATAAATCCGCGATATTTTTTTTTCTTGACACTCAACTTGGTATCCCATGATGCCCATTTAACTGGATGTTCCACAGGCGTATACCTTGAATCAGGCAAAATGTAAAAAAAAAGATTAAAAAGAGATTAAAGAGGGAGAAAACTCATTTTCAAGTTTCAGCCGGGTGCGTTGTGGGGCCTTCAGCTCTCGCGTGTTTCTGCCTTTTTTTTTTCTTTTTTTTTTTTTCATCGCCTAACCCTTTCTTGGCAGTAGTGAGTGACAAAGTATTGAATACATTGAATACCACAGAGCCAGAAACACGTGAGAGCTGAAGGAGTGAGATCCAAACGTTTGACCCGAATGCGTGAGATGCAAGGGATGGACACTAAGCAGAGAGACAACACAAAACCAACCCACGATAACATATGCGGAGCAGACGACCGTCGGAGGAGTGTTATGTCACCTATAATAAATTAACGAAAACCCTGAAGATGACACCCTGTTGGCCGAAAGCTTGGAAATAAACGAGTATAGACTCACTCTCAACCTTCTCTCGCCCCACTACGCACCCGGCTGAAACATGCCAAGACGGTATCCCCAACAAACCAGTATTTTCAAGTTTTCAAACTCAATTATTTTGGTGAAATGTAATTTTGATTGAAAATAAGGTTACGCCACAGAAAAGAGGAAGGTTTTCTCTTTCCAAAGTACTGGCGGTGTTATTTTTTTTATGGCGGAATAAGGGCGGTACCGAACCCCAACCTGCCTATTTCCCAAACTTTGCCTGTGCAGCGGCAAGATCGCGAAGAATCGGTCTGCAAATTTGTGGGAATATTTTTTTCTCACCCAGGGGTGCAACTTTTATTTTTTGAGTTCAACCTTCAACATGGAATACCCCATGTTTTTTTTTTTTTTGTTTTTTGTTGTTGTGGGAAGCTGTTTATTTACTCTGAATTCGCTCGCTCGCAACACTTTGGCGTAGTTGATAATTCTTCTCGAGGGTAGCGCACCAAAGTATATGCCTCGTTACTTTTTACCACTTCTCTATGTAGTTTTACACGTTTGGATTTCTTCTTTGAGAAAGTAAAAAGTTCATCCGTTGGTTTTGATGAGAGCCGTAAAAAAAAAAAAAAAAAAAAAAAAAATCACTCATTTTGGGAAAAGTCGTTTTAGTTTGAAGTTGGTTTGAAAAAAATACAATTCCTCCTATCCTCGCTCTTCTTCGTTTGTCGATGGAAACCTCACCAGAGCACTTGCCTTTTATTTTTTTTACCAGAATAACCAAGTTTTATTTTTTGAAGGCCACCCGATTTTATTCCCCGAACCACCCACTCCGTGTATTTTTTTAACAAGTTCACCGCTGACGCTTGGCCTCAAACTCACCTTCGAAGTCATAATGTTGCTGGCGGGCGATCGGAGGAGAAAAATTCCATTGAGGGGGCAGCCCGGAAGAGGGAAAAGCGGGAATTTTTGATTTTTTTTTTTAAATTAAAATAATAATAAAATTAACAATTTGGGGGCTACGTAGGGAAGTGGTTTTTTATACGAAAACAAAAATTTTTGTTTTGTATGTGCTGTCCGTTCTTTTGTCTCAATTTTGAAATTTCTGATTTTTTCAGAAAAGCACTTTGTGTATTGTGCGTTTTTTTGAAAAAAAGCATTTTTTTGGGCATATTTAAGAATTTTTTTGGGGATTTAAGTCATTTTACCGGGGGAAGAAAAAATTTGCAAAAAAAAAAACAATAAATAAACTTCAATTTTTTTAATTAAGAAAATCTTTTTTTCAAAAACGAAAATCGGAAGAAAAAAAAAAGTCGACAGAAATAGATGTGGGATTGTTAATGATTGCAGCAGGGTGTTCGGTTCGATCCAGACATGCCGCAGACTATACGGCTGGAGTTTGCAAAGAGCAACACGAAGGTCAGCAAGCCCAAGCAGCCTACGGCAGGCCTCACCAACTCACACCCCACTCTAATGCACCCACTCACTGGACGTAAGTAACTCACCACCCACCAGATGGTAGCACCTGTGCTTTCCCCTATTTTCCGTTTGGTTTGTTTTGTTGTTGATTTTAGTTTTTTATCGTTTAGTTGGTTTTTTTGTTTCTTCTTTGAGAGTTGAATGAGGGGGGGGGGGGGGGGGGAGGCGAATTTAAATATTTAAAATTTAAACGAACAAACTTCGTGCTCAAACATGGAAATTTCGCAAAGTTGAAAAACCATTTTACGAATTAACGTCCGGAGCGCAGCTTCACCCCGTTCGCCAATTAGAAGCCGTCGTGTTCAGAGTTTGGAACACTGCGGAACAGTTGTAGTTTGAATGGTCTTGGAATTTCCCCGTCAAACAACGGAAACCGAATCCGACGACGGAAATTTCGCTTGTTTAGAACACCTGGAAACGGAGGGCCATCTTTTATCACGCGTAATGCCCGCCTATCGTCTATTCTGAGTTTGAAAGCTTTTCCCTTCGCCGGGGGGGGGGGGGGGGGGGTTTCAAAGGTCGACATACGGTCGGATGGTTCCGTTTCTAATCACTCTCGCATCCCCCCTTCGGGTGCAGCTCGCGCCTGAAAGCCTGATACCGTCTTAGCGCTAAATTAAACCTTGTTCCAATTGAAATTCAAATCACTATTGGTTGAACCCTTGTTTAATCTCAACGACCTTACTTCATTTCCTATTTCGCTGCCGGGTTTACGTCCGCCCTCCGTCGGCCCAATAAAAACGTCCATAAATGGCCGTTTATTGCCTCCGAGCAGCCCCAACACTTTGACTCTACGGTGAACAACATCGCCAATATTCCAATCGTTTTGCATTTTATTGCTTTTTTTACATGCCTCTGGTTTATTAAAGAATCTGTTTTTACTCATTTGACAACTTGTTAAGATTTGATAATACAACGATATTTTAGTCAATTTAAAATGTTATATATTTTTGATTATTTTAAATTTAATTTGTAATTATTACGGAATTTTGCAATAGTCTCCAACACCAAATATTCACATTTTAGTGTTTTCCGTAACCTGTTAATTTTTGGGGGTTTCCATAAGCCGCGGATTTTTGGTTTTAACGTGCGGTCAGTATTCAAGTTTCCCACTCAACTCGTGAAATTTCAAAACAAGGGTAATTGTGAGCCCTATAGGTTGTTCGGGCTTCGAGTCCAGTTCGCCATCATAAGGGCTGTGTCCCTTCGGCTGAGAGGAGCTCGTATTAATAAATGGTTAATAGTTTTTGGAGTGCTGAACACGAATCCGAAGCTTCCCAATAAAAGTGTGGGACGCTCGTCGTCATAATCGCAAAAAACCTCGAAATTTAGGCACTTTTTTGGGTTTTTCTCGGATAACTTTGAAAGGGTGCGTTATAGGTGAAAATTGTCTATACAGTAAATTAAAGACCACAAAATTCTGCGTCGAATGAGCTACCTTAAAGTTAAAATTGACCCAGCCGTAAGGGTACGACGGGCCATAAAAAAATCGACTTTTGTGACGGTCCGTCGCGCCCTTACGGATGGGTCAATTTTAACTTTAAGGTAGCTCATTCGACGCAGAATTTTGTGTTCTTTAATTTATTACATAGAATATTTTCACTTGTAACGCACCCTTTCAAAGTTATTCGTGAAAAACCAAATAAAGTGCCGAAATTTCGAGGTTTTTTGCAATTTTGACGGGTAGCGTCCCACAATTTTGTTGGGACGCTTCGGATTCGTGTTCAGCACCCCAAAAAACATATAAAACCGTTGAAAAAAATTCTACACCTCTTTGCATCGAACATCGCTTCTTAGGCACCTGGTGATTGGACTACACATTAAGAGGTCTTAAAGGCCTGAGAGGGCAGATCTCTCCTCAGAGGTCACTCTCCTGGTATCTCAACTAAGAGACCCTCCTAGAGATCTCCACTAAAGCAGTGTTCACATCCATGCGGCAATGCGGTTTTGCATTATTCCGGAAATGCGTGCAGTCCGCTGATTGGCTGATGCCAGCGGGCGGGAAGAAGTTAGTTTTGCTGGAGAAACACTTTCAAAGCTGACTGTACAATGTACAATCAGATATTTTACCGGCATTGATAACGGCGATAAGCATCCAGGTTGTTGTGGTCGCCATCAACAAAACACGAATAACGCGGGACTGAACAGCTGTGTGCAACGCAATGACAATTTTCCGCACGCTTGTGACCGCCTCACCGGAATGCCGGAATCCCCTCAACTGTTGACGCGTTCACGCATTGGCGGATTGCCGCATGAATGTGAACTCTGCTTAAGTGGTTACCCCACCACTCCAGGGATCTCTACTCAGAGGGTACTCCCCACAGATCTCTACTCAGAGGGTACTCCCCACAGATCTCTACTCAGAGGTCACTCCCCAGAGATATCTACTCAGAAGTCATCCCCCTCGGAAATGTCTACTCAGACGACACTCCCCAGAGATCTCTATTCAACGGGCACTCCCCAGAGATATCGACTCAGAGGTCACTCGCCAGAGATCTCTACTCATAGCCCCCCCTCCCAGAGACCTCTCCTCAGAAGTCATCCCCCTCGGAGATGTCTACTCAGACGACACTCCCCAGAGATATCTACTCAGAGGTCACTCGCCAGAAATCGCTACTCAGAGGGTGCTCCCTAGAGATCTCTACTCAGCCCCCCCCCCCCCCCCCCCACGATACCTCCCCTCAGAAACCCCTCCTCCGATATATTTCCTCTCCTATAAAACTATAATTTGAGATATTTCCGCAGACAAAACCTTTTTCCCATTTGAAACCTTTCGAATAGCTCCTTTTTTCTCCCGTAAACCCAATAATTCTCATTACGAATTTCACAAAGAAAAAAAAAACACGGCAGTGAATGAATAACCGAGACTTTCCAACCTCATTAACTATAATCCCCAACACTAAAAAGAGACTCGGAAAATTATTTTAAATACGAAAATACTTGAAAAGGCCTCACTTGTCCCGGGTTGAAAGGAAGGTGGCAACCTTAATTAACCGTCGGGATTAACGCGAGAGTTGAACTAGATATACCCGGTTGGTTTATTCTGTTTTAATAAAGGTTTTACAGGGTTGGAAATTAAATGAACGTCACTCCTCATAATTTTCATCCGGAATCTCCCCCCACCCCCACCAGCTTTATGGGGGATACGAAGTTAACAACGCGGGAAGCTCAAAAGATTAGCTTCGAAAAGTTGCGGTTTTGGAGAGAATCGTTGAGCAAAGCCGAGATTACACTTGTGCATCATTTGTACAAAGCGAGGAGCTTTGTATCGTTTGCGGTTGTTGTGTTTCGATTAAATTCCAATCCAAAATGTGACGGCGTAGGGGGAAGCCGGCATTAACCCGCGAAACATATTTCACGTTCCGGGGTCCTCGGCGGCGCTAAGGGAGTTAAGGGTGTTATCGCTAATCCGTTTTAAAGCGACCTTGGAGAAAGTCGAACTTTGTTCGGCCTTCCCCCGAGCTAAGCCCCTGTAAACAAACCACCGTGAGGCAAAGTCCGCAGGGTGTTGCGGGGCAACGATGATAACGTTTTGACTTGCGAGATTGGATTAAGGGGGAAAGAGGATTTTCGTTCGTTTTTTTGTTTTGGGAAAGACGCTCACGTACTTTTCATTTACCGTGCGGAATTGTTGTTCTGACCTTGACAATTTGTTTGCCCTGACAGATCTGGGAGGCCACTTTTTCGCCGGCGGCCCTGAACTGTGGCCGCATCCTCTAGCCTATGCGACGGCTGCCGAACTACCGGGCACAGCTCTGCAACATGCGACGCTAGTACATCCAGCGCTACACCCGCAAGTCCCCGTACGTTCCTATCTTTGACTATCTGGAGACAAGCAGGACTCGGTGGCTACGCCCTACCATGTACGAAGCTTTTAATCCCCGATAATATGAATGTGTCCGAAAGTTTTGCCTTGGAGAATTTGTTTCTTGGTTTATTTTGTTTCTCGTATGAATCACTTCTTTTTTTTTTTAATCCGCTTAAGTACGCCAAGAATGCGTGGTGGTGCGATTTGTTTTTCAACGTGGCAGATTCAACTAGTCCGGAGAAAATCCAGCACAATGTTGAACCTGTCAGGTTTGATGAACAACAAAGACGTCACTCCTCCAAATGTTAGACAACGCTTTCTCACGATCCAGTCTTGCATGAGCCAATTAGATGCCACTTGATCCAAAATTTGTCAATAGAAAATTTGCTTGGTCAAAAAACTGTTGAAAAAATTCCTCTACAACATGAGGGACGTCTGGCTGGGGAACCTGCACGTTTATTGTAGCGAAGAAGTGATAACCAAGTAAACTGATGACGTAAGTCTGTGTCGGTGCGATTTGAGTTGACTTTTTTTATTACGCCAGATCGGTTCGGACTTCAGTTCTTGCAGCCCAAAATAATGATGATTTGAGATGGACAATTTATTTCCGTGTCCAAGGAGCGTCGTACAGCCTCCAATGCAGCTGTCCAGATGTTCACCGTCCATTTCTCCAGCGTTTCAACGGCAACAAACAGGGGTGTCCTGGACTCCGATGCTTCTGCAAGAAGTCGTGTCTAGTTGTACGTTGGATGCATGCAACTCCTTGATTCCTTGGTTGGTCTGCTGGTATTCGACCGTTCGTCAGGCTTTCCCTCCTTCTGTTGCACCTTTTGTGCCTTGCAGGGAAGAGAGAGGAGCTTTTTTCGCTTCGATGTACGTAAGGGGAGAGGAGTCTCAATTTGGGGAGAAGAACCCTGCTTGGAGAGTTGGTCGGCAGCCTCGTTACCATGCCGCAATGTATAGGAAGCCACTGGAGAGTCAAATGGACACCGCTCTGCTGCCAAGCTTCTACTTTCCTTCTACAGCTGGGAATCGTCATGCTGTCACTGCCGGAAGAAGAACCAACTACTACCATAATAGCAGCCTGGGGATCGACCAACAGCATGATTCTTGACAGCTCCAGTTTCGAGCACTCCTCCATTGCCAGCTCCATAGCTCTCACCTCGCCATCAAAGCTTGTGGCCACTGCTCCAACTGGGCCGGATGCTTAAAATGCAGACGGGAAAACTCCTTCTCCTGCATTTCTCGTTGCTCCACAGGCTCACCCATCACTGTGAAACCAAGCAGGGGAGGGATACCGCATGGATTATTGCAAGCGCAGCAGCTGTCATTGAGTTGACCTCACTTCCACCATACCAACACATATTCCGTGGCCTCAGGGGCTGCACAGGGATCAACGCACGGCCCAGACCTCTGAACATCAGCTATGATGAGGTCCTTCGGATAGCAATGCCAGGAGTCTTCAGCTATATTCACATGGGGCGGAAACCAGAAGGACGGAATGACGGGAGTACGAGTGGAGGGGGGTGGCGGAGTGGGAAGAGCGTTCACATTGTTGAAGTCATAACCTTCCTCCTGATCTGATTTTCAAAGCTCCTTCCGCCACTTCGCAAGATTGATTAAATTTTCGTTGAAACGTTGACGCAAAACTACAAATCAACGCAAATATATTGATTCCTCTACTAGCAGTTACAAACAGAATGTCCATTGCGCTTGTGCAGTGCTCGATGGAACGTCGGAAACAGTCATTTCTTCTGCTGACAACATGGCGACCAACATTTCCCACTGCAGTCCAAACAGCTGATCAGGTAGCGTTCCGTCTTTCCATCCTTCCGCTTTCCGCGCCATGTCCACCTTCAAGGTCCATGTTTCCTGGTATGCAGATGACCTAATCACGACCATAATTGCCCGAACAGTCGAACAACTTCACAATGAACCAGGCAATGCACCGTATATTCAAGCCCCTTCGTCCTTTGCTATTCAAAAGACAGAGATTGTGCTGCTGACCAGACGAATTGACAAGTGCCAATGTACGTGCCAGATCGTTGAAACCTCATTCAACAACCTACCTGCCATGAGAGTGATGCTGGATGGCAAGCTCTCTTTCTGGAACCCCATCAGCAGGTGGACAAAGCAGCAAGTGTCAGTAACTCGACATATGTTGGTGGCCCTTCACCAATGAAAAGACGGGTCGTCGTAGCAATGCGGAAGCAATCCTGCTCTACAACAAAGAGATGTGTGGCGCTCTGAGGCATGTGAAGTACTGGAGGCTGTCCAGAGTTGAGGAATCGTAAGAATCTTCAGTCTGCAGAACTGTCTCAGGCTAGTTAGTATTGAAAGTAAGTCCTGATGGCTGAGGAACGCCAACGCAAAAGAAACAATGAAGGGGGGGACCCAGAGAATAAAGAAGGAGGAGAGGAAAGAGACATTTCAGAGGTGGGAAGGCTCCTGGTTGGTGAAAACGATGGACAGCAAGACTCATCCACGACCCCAAAAATTATATTGAGAGAAAGCATGGATCGGTTCACACAGTTCCTCACCGGGCAGATTATTTTCGAACTTGTCTCATCTGGAAACTTGAAACTCGTGTTGAGGAGACGAGTATGACGCGCGCCACGCATGCACAAGGTGGAACAGCCTCTGCAGAACCGAAACTTGGAGCAGGAATATTACAGGAAGATGGGAACAGAGGCTAAATCAGGAGAGCTACCCTGAAGTAATACCGAACATGTGATCCAGAGGCGGCTCTAAAGCGGAGGAATTGGATTTAAGGGTTTCTTGTCGGTAAGAGTCTAACACTAAGAGAGAAGCAGCCCCACCTGGAGCGCATAGTCAGCAGTTATCAGCACCATCCGCGAATAATTCTGTCAATCGACATGACGCCTAAACCAGCACATCCTTAGTACCCCCTTCTTCCCGAAAAAGAAGCTCCAGTCAGACTTCCCATCGTTTTGTATATTGAAACTAGTTTATAGAAATGTTTTTTAATAAGTCGACCAACCAACTCTATTTGCACCCCATAACACACTAACGTTTCGCATTAGCCAATTAGACCTTAGCGCTAACCACCTTGCAACCCTGCACGCTCAACGCCAATCTGTAGTTATGCTCTCCCTAACCGCTCACAGTGGCTTCATTTGTGTCTTTTCAATAGCAATTATGCTCGACCCAAACAGTGTTGTTTTTTTTTTTTTTTTTTTTGGTTTTTTTTTTAATCGGAGCCTTTTATATCTTCTTAACTTATCCAAAATGCACTGTTGACATCATTGTTTGCATTTTGATACAGTCAACGTTTGTGGTTTTTTCCGTCAGTTTTGTCTACTCTTTTGAACAGATTGCAACTTCAATCCACTTGGCTTGCTTGTCTCCTGTGTTTTTAATTTTGTTTTCAATGTTCATTTCGTAGTTTTTTTGTTTTACAGAATGTTGTTACCGCTGAGCGGATCAAAGTTTTGCGGCATGCACTTTAGGGTTGTGCATTTTCGTATGTAGCACTAACTCCACTAAAATTGTCACTGACGTGCATGCAGTGAATCTTGTCGATGTTGGGGTTGGTACGAAGTGTTTCTTTGTCATTTGTGAAGGGTTTTTCAAGTTGTTAATAGCATTGTGACGTCGCCCAAGTGGTTATGCAATCGTGCATCGCTTGGCGTGACCGATAATGGGATTGGTGAGATTGACGAACTTACGTGAAACTGGCGAGCTTTGTTCAAGCGTTCGACAATGGGTGATTCCACTAAAAGTGGCTAATTCCGGACAATCTAATGTTGTTGTGTCTTTGGCAACTTATTGAATGTTTTCTGACGGTTAAACGCTCTTTTCCCACGTAAGAATGAAATCTATGTACCAGCAGTCGTACCTACAGTTTATTTCCACAGAGGAATAATACGAGTGAATTATCTTGGGGTATGACGCCCAGGGGAATGAAAAAAACTGTAAAATACAGCAAAATTCTATTGTACTGGAACAGCATCCCGAGGAGAACAGCCAACCCCCGACTGTATCCCACCTGGCCTCAGACCCCTTCTACTCGATTTTCCACACTCATCAGGGTTTTTTCCTTGAAGAAATTTAGGATAAAAGTGAAAGGCAAAATCCAATTTTGTCCATTTTTTTGACCTATTTTTGACTTTTGGAGCTCAGATACACCACGTAAAGCTACTTTTTGGTGGTTTCAAGCTTTTAACTTACCTACCAAACTGAATTTCGTGAAAGTTAAGGGTTTCATTTGGAAAGTAAAATCTACTTTTATCCCTTTCAGAACTCAGATACGCCCAATGGAGAAATTGGTTAGTGGTACTCGCTGAAACTTTTTTTTTTCTTCAAATTTTTCCGATGGCTAGAAGTACTCTAGAGTCCTGGGAAATGACTCACAGGGGAATGACAGACCTAGTTTTCTGTTTCCACCTTCTAGGTGACTGTGTAAAATACAGCATAATTATTACTGAAGGCTCAGCAACTGTTCTAAACGTGCAACAAGACAAATTTTATCCCATGGAACATCTAAATTATGGAAAACAGGGGAATGACATACAATGAAAATACTCCCTAAGAACCTGAACGTTTACTTACTCCCACAGGTTTCACTGGCCTTGAGTCAAATTTGAGTGGAATTCATGAGTAGCAGAGCTACCAACCACGAGAGGCTAGCCGGAGCGGGGAGCTTAGTTCCTCAAACTGCCGCTCAAGCGCTGCGTGTCACCACTGTTGACACCTCTTATCAATGTTTGTTTTTTCCGTTCGGCCATCCTTCTCTCATTTCTCGGCATGCGACATTCTGTTTAAAGTTTTTGTTAATATTAATGTTTTCGGGTCGTGTTTAGCTGTCAAATGGCCTTTAAATGCACTAGTTGCAACTCCGAGCCCTTGTGTTGTAGGCACAGGTATTTTTGAAGTTTCCTAGATACCGAGGCAATGCCCCCCCTACCCCCCTGTACCCTATTTTGTTTAAGTTTAAATTTTTTTCTTTCTGTTGAAGATTACACTTTCTGTGATTTAACTAGGTGATATCTTTACAATAATTAATTAACCGGCATAAATATAGGTATTTTCCAAGTTCCTGGTAACCTAGATTACCACCTGGGTACTACCTACCTAAGTATTTTGTGATCATTTTAGTCGGTAGGTAGGTACCTTTCAATCAGATAAATAGAGTTATTTTTTTTAGATAATTAGATATGTAAAGTTAATTTTTTAAATGAGTACCTACCTACCTAGTTTTTTTTTTTTTTGTTTTTGTTTTTTTCCCCAAAGTTATAAGTTGACCGTGTGTGAATCTTAAGCTGTGATTTAAGCGAGCCTTTACAGATATCCTCGCAATAAAAATAACCTGAGCATTATTACCTGTGATATTTACGTTTCTGCTATGGAAGGTTGTGAGAAAAAAATTCCTACCTGACTAAATAAAACTGTTTAAGGACCTGTGAGCATTGTTTTTACTCTCCGCTCAAAGATGTTTTGACATTTTATGTCTTAGTATGTCCCGTTGGTTTCACCTAATAAAACGCATAGTTTCAAGGATAGCTATGTGTTAAACGAACCAAGTCCGAAATTTTTGAGGGTTTTGGACGTACAGTTTTGAGGGTAGGTAGGTTATAGGTGTTACAGTTATAGGTGTACCTACTATCTAATTATATTTTGGTGGAAACCAGAGGCCCTTACTTGAGACAATAAAACAAATCAGCATATTATTTTTTCGTGTTTCGTGATCGGGTGACTATTTGGTTGGAGTTGGTTTTCCAGTTTCAAAAATGCGAGGCGAGGTTGGTTAAGTGACGCGCAGCGCTTGAGCGGCAGTTTGAGGAACTAAGCTCCCCGCTCCGGCTAGCCTCTCGTCTACCAACCTGTTTTCAATATCTCCTTAACACCTAATGGTGTTATCACTCTGTCAGAATCCGACAACTTGCATGTACTGGACGTAATGGACGACGAGTGAGGGGGAAAAAAGTAAATAATATTTCTCTTTTTATATTATGGCGTCGAGTAGAATCAGCTGTTTGACAGGACGGCCATTATGGTGTCACAACCACTGCACCCCCCCCCCCCCCCCCAACACTGAACGCCCTACGACTGACAAATCGTCAAGTCTGTTCTCCTTATGGGGTTGTCACACTGTCGGAAACACCCTGCCATTGACATCACATTCACGGCCAATGATGTCATTACGAGGGAGCCACCGTTATCACGATAACCCCCCCCCCCCCCCCTCCCCAACTATGAACACCCAATCACTGGCAAACTGTCGTGCAGTGAGGACAGTTCGCACTGCACGACGGTTTGCCATTCATCGGGGGTTAATATATGAGGGCGAGAGGGTGTCATGGTGGCTTTGCCAAACAGCTGATCCTCCGACAGTGTTGTCTTTTCCCTGGTCGACGCAAAACCTCCCCTTTTCCCCTCACTTGTCGTCCCCACTAGTCGATGGCCATCATGTCTTTTCTGACAGTATAACCCCCCCCATCATGGGGTAATCACACTGTCGGAAACTCCCCGCCGGCCGACGAGTGGCGATTTACATTGAAATCATGGGCAAAGACCGGGGGGGGGGGGGGGGGGGGGGGGGGAGCCGCCAGGTAGACGACACCCTCTCCCTCCCACAGCTATGAACGCTGGACGTCGGGCACCACGTCGTGCAGTACGAACTGCTCTCACGGCCCGACGGATCGCGAGGCGTCGCGACGGGCGTTCATAGCCCGGCGGCTCCCCCCCCCCCCCCCCCCCCCCCCGCCAGTCATGCCTAGGAGTTTCCGTCAGTGTGATTACCCCATTACACGACGGTTTGCCTCTCGTCGAGATTGTGACGTCATAATGGCCGCTCCGACAAACAGCTGACCCTACTCGGCCCCATATTTCCCTTTTTTCCCCTCACTTGTCGTCCAACAGTTCGTCGGCTTGTTGGGTGTTTCTGACGGTGACCTTACGTCACGTTTGCAGACTATGGACATTCAATTATGATGACAAAGGTGTCCATAGCAGACTTGATGAGTGGAATCTCGAACTGAACGACTGCGGTCTTGAAGAAATGCACCAGCCAGGGGAATGAAATTTACGCTATTTTGCAATGTTTTGAGCTTGCTAATTGTCTGTTTCGAAAATGAAAGCAATGATATCCTGGGGAATGTGGATCTCTATACAATGTTTTCCCCCTTACATCTAATAGTAATGTTTAGTGGAATCATCCCAATATTGTCAATTTGTTGTTTCATGACGTCGCTCTATTAATGGTGTTCTTGGACAGGGACTGACGATGCCACACCCGGGCTCAGCCGCCTTGACTCACGGATCTCTCCCCCATTTCCTCCCGTCGCCGGCCCTCGCGTCGCCGGTTGGATCGTCCCCGACGTCCCAGCCCCAAGCGCACGTCCCCAACAACGGACCCTGCTCCACCCTGTTCGTCGCCAACCTCGGCCAGTTCGTGTCGGAGCATGAGCTCAAAGAGATCTTCAGCAGGTGAGCATGGCGTTATAAACTTTCAAATAGACAACTGGCACCTTTTGCAAGGAACTAAGAGAGACCTCTTGAAGTCACGTTAGCGTCAGCAGTGTTGCTACGACGTAAATAATACAACAAATATCTCTCTTAGTCTTTGTGGTGCAAAGCACTCATTCTTCTCATTTTCTCATCAACTAACAATGCTCCCATCTTGATCTCCATCACCTTATCAAATCATCACTATAGAATTTAGTTCAAGTACAAAGAATTGTCAAAACATAGACGTAGCGTAATTAACCACTAACACAGCGGAACAGCGACTTCAAACATTCACGTTGAATTCTCTGTTCACAATGAATTGCTTCTCTGCTTTTCACTTGTCTCAAAATAACTTGAAAGTTTTGTCAGTAATCAGCACGAATTTTTGGGGAAGTATAAATCAGGAAAAGGGCCCAGTTTAGTTTAGTAGGTTTGAACCTCACGCACTCGCAGTTCACTGACAAAACTGCCACTCGTCACTGGACTAGTTGAAAGTATAAATCGAGTTTCACTAGGGCTTATGCAGGACACAAAGCTTTCTGTCCGTCAAGCACTGCCACCAACAAAACAAAAAAATAAAATACTAACAAGAAGCTCAGAATTTTTGTTTTTTATTTTATTTTTGAGGATTCACCTTTTTTTTAATGCTCGTTGTAAGGATAATTTGATATTAACCTATTCGTCAACACTTTTCATAGACCTTATTGCCTTTACTGGGGCGTTCAAAGTTTTAACCTTTTTTGTTTTCTTTCTTTGTTTCTTTTTCCGGTGTTCATCTGAGACAGACAATCAATGCACAAGAACCAAACCCTCTCGTTCCGATCTGACGGCAATTTTTGAATTAATACGGAATTCAAATGTAATTTTGTAGAACCTTCCCCGGTCGCAGACAGACTACACCGTGTTGAGAAGGTGCTTTTAGTGTAAATGTAAGTAGCCCTTGACCAAAATCCATCCTACACCTCGAAGGGGGAAAAAAAATTGAGCCCGTCCCCCAAAAAAAATTTTCACGACTAACGATTAATACGGTGTTAACAATAATAACAAAGTTAAAAAAAAGTTGGTACATTGGGTGACTCACATGGTGTGGGTGGAATTTGGCGTTAAGGCACTGTTTGGTGTTGGTAGCTTCGATTTTTGTCCCTTAATGGTGCATTTGGGGTTCCAAGGCTAACTTATCGAGTGATGAGATATTACTAAGACCGCTTCATTTTTGGCTTAAATTAATTATCTAAATTAGGAATAATCCTAAATAAAATAAACAGCTTTACAATTAACAAATTATTCAATGATTGAAAAGACCAATTGTTTTTCTAGCATTTTTTATTATTGCTTTTTTATTTTTTCTAATTTTATTATTTTTATTTTTCTCTTGTAATCTATTGTTTATTGAAAAAAATTTATCAACTATTCAATGATTAATAGTGGGCGATTTCAAAAAGAGCGCTATTAATTAGCTGCGTTCCCAGAGCAGGTACTTCCTGGCCGTTCAGAATTGGAACATCACTCGAACGCTTGCAGGAATCGAACTCTCCCCTCCACTTTTAGAATGGCCAGAAGTCCAGCTATCCCGCAAACGACAACGGGGCAATGCAATCCACTCCTGGCGATAGATAGATGGACTAGTAAAGAATGGCAATCGACTCTTGAGCACAGAGTTGCATTAGCCAGCTTGGGACCAGCTTTGCAAGCCTTGGACAGGTCCAGAAAGCTTGGGACCGTCTTGGCAAACCTTGGAAACCCCTCAGTCCGCGAGCTAAGCTAGCCTTGGATGGGTCTAGAAAGCTTGGGACCATCTTGGAAAGCCTTGTAAAACCCTTAAGCAGCTTGGGACGAGCTTCGCTAGCCTGGAAAGCATGGGACCATCTTGGAAACCCTCGGAAAACCCTTCAGCAGCTTGGGACGAGCTTCTCTAGCCTGGAAAGCATCGGACCATCTTGAAAAACCTTGGGAACCCCTGGTCAGCTTGCGACCAGCTTTGCAGTTCTTGTACAGCTCTGAAAAGCTCGGGAAGCAAGATAAGAATCTTAACCACTTTGTTAATCTACCGGGGGGGGGGGGGGGGAGTGGAATGCCGCCTGGGGTCAGAGGTGCAGTTCCATATCCAGGAGCGGATTACACTGACCTTTAAGCGGCGATCGAATCTCCTTCACTTGAGGGTTTGATTACTAGAATCCAAAGTACCCCCACTCTGGGCCCTAGCAGGTCAGGAATTGCCTACCAGAATTGCTCTGCAATTCAAGCACCTAAGGCTTGCTAGTCTTGTATTTGGTTTGTATTTTGGCAATAGTTCTCCAGTTCTCAGCCTTTTATTTTTTGGCGTTCAAATTACCATCTCCTTGCCTAAATCAGTCTACTCCACTGTTCCAGTCAGTTTGGCCTATTCATGGTCTTCAGCCTTGTTGTATTTGAGAATCTTCCAGTCATCAGCCTGTTGTCCCTTGACAGTCTGACAGGCATTCCTTCAGTTTTTTGGCCTTCACGTTGCTTCTACTGAACATCTTGTGTGTAGTCTTCTAGTTTACAATCTGCTCATCTTCTTGTCAGTTTGTTATTTTATCTGCATTGTAAGTTCTTCATCTTGGTTATTTTCAAATTTCAGTCACATTGCATATTCCTCTCTTTAGATTTCCAGTATGCTGGTTTTCCATCCGTCTTGTTTCTGAGCATCCTTCAGTCTTCAGCTTGCCAGTTTTTTATTTGGTTTGTATTTTGGCAATAGTTCTCAGGTATTTGGCGTTCATGTTACCATCTCCTCGCCTATTCAATTCAGTCTGCTAATCTTCCAGCCAGTTTGGTCTCAACTCTGCCTGTAAAATTACTTCAATCAGTCTTTAGCTTACCAATTCAGTAAGCTTTGGGTTTTGTGGTCATTTTGGTCTGTTAACGAATCTGTTACTTGACATTCTTCAGCTTCCCAACGTCTTCGACTCTTCCAGTCAGGGTTGGCTGGTCTTCTAGTCAGTTTGGCCTATTCAGCCTTGTTGTATCTGGGAGTCTTCCAGTCCTATTGTCTCGTGACTTCAGTCTGTCTGCCAGCCTTTCAGTTTTTGGCCTTCAGGTTGCTCCTCCTGAACTTCTAGTGTGTAGCCTTATAGTTTTCAATCTGCTAATCAGATCAAGGTTCAGAGGGGGAGAAATAAGCAACAATAAGATAAGGCCGAATCAGTATTGGGGGCAGGGGACAGTTTTAGCCTTCAATCTCCAACTCTCTTTCATAGCTGTGGTCCTGGTGGCTCAGTTGGTTAGAGCGTTGCACTGGTAATGCAGAGGTTGTAGGTTCGAGTCCCATCTGGGGCCCAATGGGGGCAATTTCAATTTCAGTTTCAGTTTGAATTTAATAACTCCTCCCTTCCCCCAAAAAATCTGCTAGTCTCTCTTTCAGTTTGGTTTTTTTATCTGCTAATAGTAATTTCTTCATCTTGGCTGTTCCAAAATTTCAGTCTCATTGGATATTCCACTCTTTAGCTCTTTGGATTTCCAGTATGCTGGTTTTCCTGTCTGTCGGTCTTGTTTCTGAGCGTCTTCAGCTTGCCTTGTTTGTATTTGGTTCGTATATTGCCAATAGTTCTCACTGATGGTTCAAGTCGCCATCTGCTGAACATCTAACATACAAATATTCAATATTCAGTCTGCTGGTGTTACCAATCAGTTTGGTCTGAAATCTTCAGTTCTTCGAACTCTTTCGCTCTTTATTCATGTGGTCTCAAACCAATTAGGAGAAAGCTTCGCTCTTTTTAGTCTCGCTCTTATTGTTAGGGGTTCATTAAAATTCAATATTTTTATCAATTTTGTCTGAAATGAATTGATTTTATTTTTTTATTTTTCGAATGTCGGTAGTTCAATATATCTACATAGGCAATGATTTTATATAAATTAGGTCAGCTCGTACACTCAAGCTTTGGCATCCCAAATGATTCCATCGTAAGTTTTGTATTCGGTGTCGCACCACTTTCTCAATAAATCTCGTAAGTAACAGTTTTACTCAAAATTGAGTAAACGCCTCACGGTTTATCACTGTTTTTTCTCCCCAGCAAAAGGTTCTAAGTGTTTCGTAAACGTATTTTGGTCGACACAACCCAAAAAGCACAGTCGTAAAAAAAATTGAATCGAGTATTGTGACTCGGTAGACGTTTGAAGCCTCACAAGCACACATACGAACATGTACACATTTGAGGTTGTTGGTTCACAAACGCACTTGACATGCCCGTATTCCCACTTTCACGACACCCACATTTGAACGTTGTAAGGTAAATGCGAGAGGGTGAGTATACAAAAGGCCCTTTTGAGCCAAGAAGGGAAAGAAATCTGCCATTTTATGAGCCATCAAGTGAAAAAAAAAGTCAAATGTTGAGAAGCTATTCTGAATTGGAATAACCTCTCGATGGTGGTTACTAAAATGTCGTAAATTGTGGTGATGGAAAAGATTCGAAAAGTGTTCTGAAAATTGTTTTTGAATGAGGGATTTGAGCGGCTAAAGACTTGCACCACAAAAAAGAGCCGTATTTATGACATTTTAAGGGATCGTGCATGAGATGAGCTTCTGAGCTCTGTGGTGGCAGGAGCGAGCAATTTTTCCAGGGTCGACCTCGAATAAAATGATTATTTGATCTGCACAGGCCATTAGACGCTTAAGGGCTGTCACTTGTGGAAAAGGTTGTGTAGAGTCTGATGGCCCTAAGAAAACGCATTAGAAGGTTGTTGATGAGACAGAGCTCGCTTGCAGAATGAGAAGCTCCACCCCTCCCCTCTCCCACACTGGGCCCGTCAAAGCTCCCCTGACGTCCTCCACATTGAGGGAGTGGGAGGGACAAAGTGGGCGGAGCTTATCTCATTCTGCAAGTGACCCCCGTCTCGTCAACACCCTCCTAAATGCGTTTTCTTTGGCCAATCGATCTCTGGTAAATTTTATTTCTTGTACGTAAGTGTTCTAGGAAGTAAATATCAAAAATGGCAACATGAAAAATGTTGGGAGAGCTTTTGGCAGCCTAAAAACCTCAAAATTGTGGGACTTGTTTTAGTTTTTTGTAGACAATATCTATAAGGTGCCTCCTAGAGAAAAATTTACTATTTAGACATTTTAAGAGCATTAAATTCTCCATCAAATGAGCACCATAACTGTTTAAATCGGTCAAGTGAAATGGTCAGAAATATCGGTTTTTCCAACTTTGCCTAAAAGTGATGTGCAGCCTTTTTCTAAATGCCTGTAGCTACTTTGAAAATAGATCCCCCAATAAAATTAAACTTGTCGAGAATCTAATTCTTCGTTCAGGGAGTACCAAAACTTTCAAAATTGAAAAAAAATAAAAATATGGGAGCTGTCTCGAGAACGATGTGGAAGTGGAGTAGTAGTGGGGGGGGGGGGGGGGATTCCTCCCAATTCAAAAATCGGGGCGTTTGGGTCGGAATACGGGAGCCGGGGGGATGTCCAGGTCACACAATCACGCTCTTCAACCAAATTACCCCCGTCAAAACATGTACCATGTTAAAAAGGTCAGGTTTCAAACGCTCAGTGTTGTCATGACATTTAGGAGGCCTAAATTAGGACCTTTCAATCCAAAATCCTTCGTGCACTTGGACAAAACGGAGAATTTTGGTGAGATGCGGTTGGTAACAATGTGACGGTCACTGCGTTTGGCATTGGGGCCCTTTTCTAGCCTGAAAGCCTGTGGCCCAAATTAAACGATACGCTCAGAAACTTCGAAAATGGCATCAGGCCGTCCCAAAAGGCCTCAACACAGGCCTACAGAAAAAATATTTTTAATTGGTGCTGGCAAAATGGGATCTGTTTGTGAAGTTTTTCGAGGTGCTGATTCCAAAAATTCAGTCCGTTTTTTTTTCCATCCGTTCCCATTCTTGAGTTACAGTACTGCCAATCTGTCAAATCTGTTGGCTGGATACACGTTAGTACATCTCAGGTACCTATTCATCAAAAAATTGTTTATAATTTCTTTTTTGTGTTCTGCCAACTATGTGAATATAATACTGGTGTAAAGCAGCCATTAAAATTCATTCCAGGAAGATTTAATTTCATTTGGTATCATCAAACTTCTTGATGAATCGGCTTTTAATGAACACCTCGAATGTGAAAACATTCCGACAAGCTTTTGGTCGATAAAGGCAAGGTTTTTCCTCTCTTCCCAGTTATTTGCGTACCTCCTAACCTTCTGAAAAATGCAGTGTTTCGTCGAAGTAGAAGAAGAAGAATGCAAGGAATCTCGTAAACGAGGCTTTGAAACATTGTAAATTAATTCAGATTTGATCAAATTAAAGAACGAAATTAGTTGTTACCAACCTTTGGTCGCGTTTAAATGGTCGTATCTATACTAATATTATAAAATTCTCTTTTTTGTATGTGCCGTTCGGAAGTTATTCGAAGATCTTCGGTAGGTGGGTACGAGTATTTTTTGCGAGCCTTCGATTATTTTGATAGGTAATTTCATTTTGAGTTGATGGGTTGCTATGGGCTGCATATAATTGGTGATAGACGGGAATTTGATACTTCACAACGAGAAACGGGCCAACAAGCGTTGTTACTAAGAAAAATTACGAGTTGCTACGGATGTTTGCATGGGGGATGGACGGGAATTTGATATTTCGTGCGAAGCACGGGTGACCCAGTATTGTATTTGATAAATTGCTCAAGTATTGGTATAACAAAGTTTTTATCATCTAACCATGAGTACTATTTATTTCTGGTCTTGACAATATGGGTACACCCATATATTCGCGAAAAGTACTTGTAACTCAAGTATGAGAGCTCATAGAGCCTGACGGGTATTTTTTTCGGAATCAGCATATCAAAATCATGGAGCAATGACAGGAATATCCCTGGCACCAAAATAATTTTTATTATTATAGATTACCTATGGATATTGTGTTTCTCCCATTCGGTCTTTCTCGATGACATTCTGGTGTATTGGTGGTTTGTACAAATACCAAATTATACGCTGGTTTCTGCCAAAAAAGGCGTTCTGTGCCAATAAAAATCCATGTGGTCGACCCTGGCAGAGTTTCCGCTTTCTGCCACTCGGCGTGACGGTGCAGTGCACGATCGCCAACACAAAAGTGTGCCTTAGCTCGTAAGACTATTGAAAATAAGTTTTGTTGTGCTCATAATGGAAAAACGTTGCACCCACCGTAGACCTGTTTTTTTTCTTGCATTTATTTTTAGGCATGCTTGCTTCATCTCACTCACGTTGCCACCGACTTTTTGATTTTGTTTTTTCCTACTTTTGATCGCCGCACTTTGATTTTTGTTTTAACCCCCCCCCCCTTTTTGCCACTCACAGTAAAGCACTTGGAAAGTTTGTATTTGTTTCCCTCCTGGATTCTCACACACACGAACACTCACTTTATTCCCCCTAGTCTGTTCTTCACCGTACTTCTTGTTTTTTGTGCCTGAGAAAAATTATGGGAGGGCCGCTTGGAGATTTGTGAGCGAACTTTCGCTCCTTGTTTATTCATAAAGAGAAAGAAAACCACGCCGAGTTGTATTTTAGATTTTGAGCATTTAAGCTTTGAGTTTAAGATGACATCTTAAACTCAAAGCTTAAATGCTCAAAATCTAAAACATTGTGGCTGCAAATGAAGTATATTTGTCTTTTTTTCTGAGGAAAAGCAAAATTATTTCATTTACATGTAATGAAATAATAATTATTTTAATTGTTCATTTACATGTAATAAATTGTTAAAAATAAAAAAATACATTAAAATCTAAAATTTAATTTAAAAATTATAAAAATAAATTGAAAATTAAATTTAACAAATAAATCAAAAATTATAAAATTACCTAATTAATTTTAAAAGTATAAAAATAAAAACAAGTACAAAAATAAAAATTAATTTTAAAAAATAATTAAAATTTAAAAAATTACAAATTTCTCTTAACTTTGTGTAGAATGAATTCTCAAAAGTTTGAAACTTTTTTAAACTTTAACTTAAGATAAAGAAAAAAGTGACGTTATATACCAATTGTTTTCAAAATTTGAATATTTAATATTGATGGTGATATACAGAAATATTAGTTGACTGTGCTTATCACTAGTTGAACGGGCTTTTCGTAAAATCTCTTGAAAACTCCATGGGAAATTTATGGCTTTGTTCTCACTGATTTTTGTGGCCTTTTTCACACACAACACCTCTCTGCATTGTTCACGTGCACTGAAATTTTCTATGGAAGCACCTTCACCAATCATTCCGTTCGTGTATTGTTGTGAGAGGCGAACAGGGTTGTCAATTGAGGTTAGGAAGGTTCCAGCGTTTGGGGTTCCAGGTTTGCCAACGAACACTACACGTTAAAATTGCAGTTAAAAAAAGAAACACTTGACATTCGAGTAAATTTGATTTTTGGTCCCGCTTTTTTCGCCGAAGGCGGGTGAAAATATGATTTGTTTGAAATTTTGTTTTGGCGGCGTTTTTTTGGGAAAAAAGAAAGTCAGGCGGCGTGAGTGTGATGTTGCGAGTGATTGGACAGGTTGTGTCTTGTACAGGTTAGTTCCAGGAGAAACTGTTAGCACTAATAAGAACGATTGTGACAGTAGGGATATTCATGGTCTGTTTCGCTGGTCGAATCGTCGTAAGCCAAAAATGAGAGTTCCATCGTCGAAAGTGACTGTAGCGCTCCTGGTGGGTGCGGCGAGGCGAATCAGTGTTGACAAGCTCGATTCATCTAGTACCTAAAAGGAACACGATGGAATGTAGTCCAGTCAAGTGATGTTCAGAACTGCCTGTTTCAGAGAAAAACAGGTAAAATGTTTTTTCGACGAATTAACACAGAATGCATTTTTTTGGGCTGAATTGAATCTGAAGTTTTCCAAAAGCAACAAAAAACTACGTTTTCACAACAAAAATCGCAAAAAACCTTACAAATTGCGGACTTTTTCCACAAAGTCGCTTATAACTTGAAAAATACGCATCCTAGCGTCTCCCTCACTATTTACTGAATGAAAGTTGACAAAATTTCCTTCAAAATGCACTGGTCACATTTAATTTTGAGCGGGTACCGCCGCTAGAGCGCGCTTGAAAACCTTTTGGCACCTGACCTACTCTGAGCCGTCACGTAAAGTTGCGTAATAGCGCGCTCTAGCGGCCGTACCCTGCACTCAAAATTGAATGTGACCAGTGCTCTTTAAAGGAAATTTTGTCTACTTACATTCGGTAAATAGTGAGGGATACGCTGGGATGCTTCCTTTTCAAGTTATAAACGATTTTGTGGAACAAGTTCGACATTTTTAGGGATTTTTGTTGTAAAGTTGTCGTTTTTTTTGTTGGCAAACTTCATATTTGGATTCAGCACATCAAAAAACAGGAATCCGTTTTGAAAGTTCCCACCTGAATTCGTTTTTGGTAAAACTAGAGATTTATTGCCCTACGAAAATGCATTTAGGAGGGTGCTGACGAGACAGAGCTTGCTTGCAGAATGAGATAAACTCCGCCCACTTTGTCCCCCAACTCTCTCACTGCGCCCGCTAACGTCCCCTTCGACCTCTTGACTGCCTTTGCCTGAGCACCGGGTGATCGGCTGGGGAGTGTCAATGGGGAGGAGGGAGTGGGTGGACCTTGTTCAGAAGGGGAGGGCACGATATTGACTGTGAGCGCCGCTTCGTCAACAGCCTCCTAAATGCGTTCTCTTAGGGCAATCAGACTCTACCAGTATGCTATTTCACGAATGAATTTAGAGTCCGATTGTCCTAAGAAAACGCACGTAGGAGGCTGTTGACGAGGCGGCGCTCACTGTTGGAATGCCATCTCCACCCCTTCTGAAGACAAGCGCTGCCCACTCACCCTCCTCCCCGTCGACACACCCCTGCTGACCTCCCCCTCAGATGATGGCAGTCATGAGGTCGAGGGGGATGTCAGCAGACGCAGTGAGTGATGGGGGGAGTGGGCGGAGCTTATCTCATTCTGCAAGCAAGCCCCATCTCGTCAACACTTTTTTTTTCTTAAAAGCAATCGATCTCTACGATGTGACATCAAAACTTACGTCGATTCGACGTCAAAACAACCAGACCATGAAAACCCCTAGCGTCATTCTCTGGAACCGGGCCGATGCAACGTTTCTCCCGTTTGACCCGAGTTGGACACCGGGGAACAAAATCCGGGTAATAGAGGATGTCTGTCTGTATGACTGTGCAGCCTGCCAGGCTTTGGAAGGCTCCGGCTCCACACCAAAGGCGGAAAGCCGGTCGCCTTTGTGGAATTTCAAGACGTTAAATGCGCTGCAAGGGCCATGGCCGCCCTGCAAGGCTCCTTCCTCCTGTCGTCCGACCGCGGGGCCATAAGAATTGAGTACGCCAAAACCAAAATGTCCGAGGTACTCAGTCTCCCTGAACAAGAAAAAAAAAAACAGCGGGAGATCAGGGTTGCCAAGTACTGTTTCCTAACCTCAAAACCACTTTAGATTGAAAATACGCTTGGCAACCCTGTTTGAAACTCCCTGACTATCCATTTTGGATGTCCTGCCAATTTTCAAGATGGTTGAGTGAATGTTTGAGCATATTTATGTATTTATGTACAGCCTGGAATGTGAGATCATTGCAATTTAGTTACCTCAAAATTGCTCTTAAGCAGTACATAATTTATTCAATTTATTTATGGCAGGTAATTTCGTTTTGTTATTAAGTATTTTAAGTCTCGACAACTTTTTCGTTGCCTTGTCCTTCAGCCTCTGCTTGCTGTAGTCAACTCCACCTGAACTAACCCTGACTGCACCTGTTTCTGCATGGTTGCCAACCTTTAACTAGTTTCCATTTCCATTAGCGGATAGTACGTTCACAAAATCTCCAGCATGGAAATCGTCCCCTCAACGTACGAAATTTTCCGCCGTCGACTCAAAACTCACTGTGCCTTTCTCTTTCTCTTTACAGGGATCCGGCAGGATCGAAGAAAATGGACAATGTTAATTACAACTTCATGCCATCAGCACAACACCTTACCAACACTTGACAGTGGGACAACTTCACAGCAGAGAGTGTCAGAGGCTAGCCACCATTCTCCCAAGGAGCACAATCATGGAATCACTCTCTACTATACTTTGTTTAATTCAAATTAATTTTATAACAATTTTATTACGTTTTAAAAAAATATTTTAAAAAAAATTTTAAAAACTTTAAAAAAAATGTAACCGAACTTGCCTTGCCTTAAAAATATAATTTTTCATTGATTAATGGCGATATTTTTAGATAATTTAGTTAGTCGTTCAATATAATGAAAAACTGTCTGTTGGACCAACATAGACAATAAATTTGGTTGGGCCCAAAAAAAAAAATTTTTTTTTTGGGCTCAGTCCAAGTAGTACGCCCTTTATGATTGTGTTTTCAATTTTTCATTGAGAAATCCATGCTTGTGTTCTTGCCCCCAAATTCGGAAAAAAAAACGAGAGATGAAACAAACTATAATAAAACAAAACCAAAGGTGCCCTAAAAATTGCTATTAAGTGTTGGTATGTAATTAAGGCTATAAAAAATGAGTTGACAGAACGCGGAAAACAAAACTAGGAATGGAAAAATCACGTCGGGAAATCTACAAGAGGCCTGTACTATTTATAAATGGAATTAATAGTTGTGTCATTTTTATGTACTATAGATTTAAAGAAAAGTTGGAAAAAAAATTAACAATAATGCAATATTCAGATTAAAAAACTATACGTGTAGGATTATTTAGGTGGAAGTTCTGTAGTTGCTAACGAAACTATTCAAAGAACAAATTAGTCAATGTTTCATGACCCTGTTTGAAAAACTGGGAGGATTTGAGTTTTTGAGTTTTTTTCAGGAATTTTGATTTACTGTCGTATTACAGCTGTAAGGTCCCCCCTGCCTGGAGGTAGATGATGGTGGAGTGGAAGTGATGGTGATGAGAGTTTTTGGGGAAGCGGGACATTGCGATGCAGCCCCGATGCGGTCAACAACCTTTTCGGACGAGTTTCGAGCACGAAATTGCAGGCTTTGTTCAGACGGGCCAGCTGAGCAAGCCTTGGAGAGGCCTAGAAAGAGTGGAGGTCATCCTGGAAAGCCTTGAAAACCCTTAGCCAGCTTGGGACCAGCTCTGCTAGCTTTGAACAGTTCTAGAAAGCTTGGGCAAGCTTTGCAGGCCTTGGACGGATCTGGAAAACGTGGACGGCATCCTGGAAAGCCTTGAAAATCCTTAGCCAGCTCGGGATCACCTTGGCAAGCCTTGGAAACTCTTAGCCAGCTTGGCGCCGATCTTTACAAGCCTTGGAGAGGGCAGGGAAAACCCTTAGCCAGCTTGGCACTGAACTTTGCAAGCCTTGGACAGGTCTGGATAGCTTGAGACCATCTTGGCAAGTGATGGAAACCTGTGTCCAGCTTGGCACCAAATTGACATGCCTTGGAAACCCTTAGTCAGCTTGGAACCAGCTTTGCAAGCCTCAGACAGCTCTGGAAAACGTGGACGGCATCCTGTAAAGCCTTGAAAATCCTTAGCCAGCTCGGGATCACCTTGGCAAGCGTTGGAAAGCCTTAGCCAGCTTGCCACCGATCTTTACAATCCTCGGAGAGGCCCTTAGCCAGCTTGGCACTGAACATTGCTAGCTTTGGACAGGTCTGGAAAGCTTGGGACCATCTTGGCAAGCGGCGGAAACCCGTATCCAGCTTGGCACCATATTGGCATGCCTTGGAAACCCTTAGTCAGTTTGGGACGACCTTAGCATACCTTCCACTTTCGGGAGCAGATCACAGTGACCTTTTAGTGGCCACCGTATCCTCTTCACTTTTCTCGTCCTACGGGAGTCAATCGCACTGCCCCCCTAGGAAGAGCTGGCAGGAGGTTAGAGGAGGCAGCAGAGGTTAATACAGTAGGTCGAGAAGAGCAATATCTTAAGGAATCAGCAGAGAAGCAATGAGAGAACGGTTGGGGGAGAGAAGGCAGCCAAAATGAGAGATCCAGGGAATGGTGCTTGTCGAGGAGCGAGTCGAGAATATCTTTCAGAATCAGCAGAGACGAGTCACTGAGGAAGAGAAAACAGCATGAGAAGACCATCAGATACGAGTCATTTAGTAAAAGAAAACAGCATCGATGAGAGATCCAGCGTGCCCGGGGTATCAAGCTTGTCGAGAAGAGCAATCAGCAGAGAAGCAATGAGAGACAAGTCATTGGAAAGAGAAAACAGCACTGATGAGAGATCCAGTGTGCCCAGAGAAGGGAGTAAGACAAGGAGAGCAAATCCAAAAAAATCAGCAGAGAAGCAATGAGAGAACAGTTAGATCAGAGAAGACAGCCAAAATGAGAGATCCAGCGTGAGCAGGGAATCGAGCTTGTCGAGGAGAGCAATATCTTCAGGAATCAGCAGAGAAGCAATGAAAGACCAGTTGGGTTGAAAAAAAGAAGAAAAAAACACAGCACTAATGAGAGATCCTGCGTGCCCAAGGGAATGGAGCTTGACAAAGATCGCAATATCTTAAGGGATCAGCGGAGGAGCAATGAGAGAACAGTCATTGGAAAGAGAAAACACCACCGATGAGAGATATAGTGTGTCCAGAGGGAATGGAGCTAGTCGAGGAAAGCAAAACCAAAGGAATCAGCAGAGAAGCAATGTGTGACTAGTTGGGTATGAGAAGACAGCCGAGATGAGAGATCCAGCGTGCCCAGGGGGAATGGAGCTTGACGAGAAGAGCTATATCTTAAGGAACCAGCAGAGGAGCAATGAGAGAACAGTCATTGGAAAGAGAAAACGCCACCGATGAGAGATATAATGTGTCCAGGGGGAATGGAGCTAGTCAAGGAGAGCAAAACCAAAGGAATCAGTTGAAAAGCAATATGAGAACAGTCATTGGGAAAGAGAAAACAGCACCGATGAGAGATCCAGCGTGCCCAGGGAATGGAGCTTGACGAGGAGAGCAATATGTTAAGAAATCAGCAGAGAAGCTGTGAGAGACCAGATGGGTTAGAGAAGACAGCCGAGCTTAGAGATCCAGCGTGCCCTGGGTATGGAGCTTGACGAGGAGAGCGAAACCAAAGGAATCAGCAGAGAAGCAATGTGATACCTGATGAAAGAAAAGACAGCCGAGCTGAGAGATCCTGCGTGCCCAGGGAATCAACTTTGTCGAGAAGCGCAATAACAAAACGAATAACCTGAGAGATTACCAATCATTGTGCAACATCGCCGAAGGCCCAAATCCACAATCCACCATCTCTCAATCACTAACTCTCCATCACACACCCTCCGCCGGCATTTAAATTTCTTCGACAATTCTTTCCTTTAAAAGCCTCCTCGAATGGAAAGACAAGCTCTAGACGAATGATACAGTGTTTTTGTAGCAATAACTAAGTAAGGTTAAATTCGGTATAAGGCCCATGATACATATCAATTCATATCCAAAACAAAACCTTCTATGTAAAAAAAAAAAAAAATGAAAAAAACCTTGAAAGTGTATTGTAAATAAATTTTCATAATTGAAAAAATCTATATTGTACTTAAAACGCTAAAAACAGTTTCAGCCATTGAAACCCGATTTATTTTATGGAAATTAACAACGTTCTAAAAAGTAGCTTCATTGGCAGTTGAGTTTACTTTTTTTTCTAGTCTGACAATTCAGAAACAAAATTCACAGAGGTGGGGGGTTTGTTGGATTCCTTTTATTTTTTAATTAGCGTTTAACGGTCAGTTTGTAATTGCTGTTGGCGAAAAAAAAACTCGGTGATGAAACTGTGAAGAATCTCATAGCGGCATTGTTTTAATTTTTAGTGAAGTAGCATCTAGTTCAGTGATCAAAAAGTTTTTTTCAGTAATTTTTAGTTTCAACAGGTAATTGTTTTACGAAACGGCATTTATGTCGGTTCATTCCCAAATACATTTTTAGCCTCGCTTCACTTATCAACAAGTTATGTATAGCACTTTGTTTGTTACTCTTCCTAGAGACTGACATTAATTCTTCATTTTCCTTATTTTCGTATTTTTTTGTGTGCAGTGATACCGTTTCCAAGGTATAAATGCAGCGAGACCAAAGTATTGATATGATAGACATCACAAGAAAAGAAAGATGTACTTTTATTTCATTAGTATTTTTTTGTTTTAGATTTTATTTATGTAGTTCTACTGTGTATTTATTTAAAGGAAAAAAAATTATTAGCGTTCATTGTATTTATTTTTATTTAAATTAAATGTATTCCAACCGTAAGAGAGAAACCAAAAACGTAAAAATGGATTACCTGTTATTTCGTGTTTTCAAAAAGCACGTTTTTTTTTATAGCCTGTTGTAATTTTAAAATTTCCTTTTGTTTCGTCTTCGAGACGATTTGGACGAGAGTTCGCGGCAGTGTTGCCAACAAGTTGCCCGAACTAGTGAGCGTAACCGACGTTATCATATTGCTGCCTTCAAAAAAAAAATTCGTTAAAATTGTGTTCTAGTTACAAATTTTGCAGTTTAATTTGTTCCGCTTTGTTGAAAAAAACTAGAAATGCTTCTTTTGAAGGAATTCAAATCGAAATACCAAAGAACGAAAAAAAAAAATGCATGCTGGATTGAAACCCAAAAATGTATCAGTTTTACCTCCCAAAGAAGCCTCAGTAAAAGTTACGTTGTTGTAATCAGTTTTTAAAATTAAGGTTATGATGTTAACCAAATACTATATATTTATAGTAGATTATAGAAAAAAAAAAAGAAAAAAATCGTAGTTAAATAGTTTTAAAGAATCTGCTTTGTGTGCGTATGTCTGGTTGATGTGATATCATTAAAAAATCTAGGTATATCATTGTTAAAAAAAAAGTAATATTTGGTGAATTTAGATAGTTGGTTAAGTTATTCGGCTGTTGAAAACATGCTTGTGCGTTGCGGGCTTGCCGGTTTTGTCTACGGAAGGCGCAATGACTTTTACGATTAACTTTTCTAACTCTTGCTTTAGCCAGTTTTTGTCGTACGCAGAGGATGAAGCCCTTGGAAAACGGTTTTTGTGGGAGGGGAAAAAAAAACTCGGGAAATTTTCTCGACGGACGAAATATTAACGTTAAAAAAAACAGCACTGGTAAAAAGTTTGCACTTGGTCGCGATTTTGTTTTTTTCTCGTAAAACGTTATTATCGAGATCGTTGTGAGACAATCAACTTTTTTTCTCCCTCTTTTTTTTCCCTCTTCGTCGGGAAATTCTCTGAGATGTGAAACGCCTTCCAAGGGCCGTCACTTTGTGGAATATATTCCGTCCATTATTATTGCATGTATTTGAAAGAAGAAAAAAAACATGCTAAAGTTTTAAGACAAAAAAAAAAACAATTTTTAAAAAAATGATTTTTTCAGCTCAAATGCTACAGGGGCATTATCCTCGAAGGGGTAGTGCACATCTAAACAAACGTACATATCAGACCTAGGTTTTAAGGATCTATAAATGTTTCTATTTAGCTAATTGTCTCATGTTTAAAGAAAAACGTAGACGTTTTTTGACATTTCAGAATAAAAAAGAGTGAAATGTGGAAGATTCTGCGGCCCTCACTCAACCAAATTGCACTTTTGGCGGGAAAAACGTTCACCGTGAAGCTTTCAAACAGCCCGAAAAAAAATTGATTTGCGCTTTGAGGAAGTAATCTGTTTTTTCACGCTCCAAAGCAGAATTGGGGTCATTTTGATGAGGTGTGATTTTGGCTTGAAAACAAAATCGGATGGAAGGCTAAATGAACAAAAAGACATTGTCGGAGATCGAGTCGGGTACAAGACCACGGAAGAGTCGGGGGTTGGCTGGCGAAGCCAGCAGAGGATGGCACCCTAGTGTAATGTATTTGAGCTGCTACGCGAGAAGATCTTTTTTACACAAACCCCAAAGTGCCCGTGTGGCGTATCTTAGCTCCGAAAATTGGCCAGAAAGACCGTCCAAATGAATCAAACTATACATTGTCAGAAATTGAGTCAGGGGTTGGCTGGCTCTAGCCAGCACGGGGTGCCCCCCCCCCCCCCCCCCCATTGTCTTTTTTCTACGGCTTTTCTACTGGTTGAAAACATGCCGTTGGATTCAGCTCGGAGAGAACATTATGTGAAAATGCGCTCCATGTGGCTTATCTGAACGCCCCTTCACAAATGATGTACGTTCTCACCAGGGAAGGTAAAAGTGGGTCAACCCATAGTGGGCGCAATGAGAACTTGAATAGCGATGTCGATAAGCGAGTAGAAGTGGTCTGAGGCCAGGTGCCTACACGACCGTCCTGCCAGTTGAGTTGGAGGTCTGTACGCGGCCTATCGCACGAGGAAGGGGCTCCCCTTTGAGCTGTTTGGGGCCAGTTTCCTGGCCGAGTATCTGCTCCATCCTGCTGATGTGAGCTACTAGCTTGGCAGGGGAGTGGGAGGCGTCGGGCACTGGCTGTAACACCTTTGCCTTCTTCTCCAGCATTGGGGGGAGGTTGAGGCCACCTGGGTCAAGCCAGGGTTTTTCGTGACCCAGCTCCTTGCTGGCTACGGAGATCTTCCGGCGACGCTCTCCTCCCTGGGGTTGGAGGCGTCCGGTTGGTGCTTCTGGTGTGGCTCCCCAGGTTCCCTGACATCCTTCGGGAAGGTTCGCAGTTCTCGGCAGGGAGGCTGGCCCTCAAAAGCATGGCCTTCCTTGATGGGGGGGGGGGGGGGGGGGCAGGCAGATTGGTTCCGTTATGTCACATAACTTATGTGAGCACGCGTATGTCACATAACTTGGTTCCGTTATGTCACAGAACTTATGTGAGCACGCCCAGGGCCTTGAAGGCCCTGTGCAAAGTTCACCCGGGCTACGCAGGGGGCGGCCTCTCAAATAAGGCCGCCTACTGCCCCCAGGCCTTTGGGCCTTGAAGCCCCTGAGACAAATGCTGGTGGCCCTGGACCCGACTCTATTTAGGACCTATTTTTCCAGGGTGGAGATCCCTCTTCTGGGGGACCTGGTCATGGCCATGGGCTGACATACCGGTGTCCAGCATTTGCCTCTGAGGCCAGGTGGGATATGGTCGGGGGTTGGCTGGCTTAAGCCAGCAGGGGGTGGCCCCCCTAGTCTTCTATATAGGAGCAGCTCCAATGGAGCTCAGCCCAAGGAGAACGAGAAGGAGGAGGAGAAGTGAGCCAACCCTTAGTAGCAATGTCAATAAGCAAGTAGAAGTGGTCTGAGGCCAGGTGGGATATGGTCGGGGGTTGGCTGGCTTGAGCCAGCAGGGGGTGGCCCCCTAGTCTTCTATATAGGAGCAGCTCCAATGGAGCTCCAGCCCAAGGAGAACGAGGAGGAGGAGGAGGAGAAGTGGGCCAACCCTTAGTAGCAATGTCAATAAGCTAGTAGAAGTGGTCTGAGGCCAGGTGGGATATGGTCGGGGGTTAGCTGGCTTCAGCCAGCAGGGGGTGGCTCCTGAATCTACTATATTGGAGCACCTCCAATGGAGCTCCAGCACGAGGAGGAGGAGGAGGAGAAGTGGGCCAACTCTTAGTAGCAATGTCAAAAAGCAAGTAGAAGTGGTCTGAGGCCAGTTGGGATATGGTCGGGGGTTGGCTGGCTTGAGCCAGCAGGGGGTGGCCCCCTAGTCTTCTATATTGGAGCAGCTTCAATGGAGCTCCAGCCCAAGGAGGAGGAGGAGAAGTGAGCCAACCCTTAGTAGCAATGTCAATAAGCAAGTAGAAGTGGTCTGAGGCCAGGTGGGATATGGTCGGGGGTTGGTTGGCTTGAGCCGGCAGGGGCTGGCCCCCTAGTCTTATATTGGAGCAGCTCCAATGGAGCTCCCGCCCAAGGAGAACGAGGAGGAGGAGGAGAAGTGAGCCAACCCTAGTGGCGATGTTGATAAGCAAGTAGAAGTCGTCTGAGGCCAGATGAAATATGGTTGGGGGGTTGGCTGGCTTTATCCAATAGAGGGGTGCCCCCCTCCCCCTACTCTCTACTCTATTGGAGCACCTCCAATGGAGCTCCAGCCCGAGCAGAACAAGGAAGAGGGGAATCGTCTTTATTCGAAATTCGTATCAATTTCTTCCTCCACATTCCCGTACAAGAAAGCTGCGAATCATTCAGTTTCACCTCAGGCAAAATCTCACCATCCGTAAATGCCCCATTCTGCCAACAATCTTTTTCCACCAAACTCAGCCCTCCAAAACCCCGCGTTCGTCGACTGATTCACTCAAAACTGCATTTCAACGTTAAAAATGATTGATCTAAGCCGAAGAGGTAAAAAACTGCTGTCCTCAAATTTTGTCCTTACGAAAAAACATATCAAAGAAATTTTAAAAAAGTAATAAGACAAAAAAGATATTTTTCTAAGTAATAACTAGATGTACTGTGATGTATTTTGTTAATTGGCAGCGAGAGTGGTAAACCAATACAAACCTTTGGGAAGTGAGTGAGGGCCCGGTTAGCATAGGGTACAAAAGTCTTTTTCGAAACTGAAAAAAAATTGCCTTGTTTAAAATATACAGCTACAATTTTCTATCGCTACGGCTGTTGTTTCGTATGGCTTTCTGGTTAAATTCTGCCCGTTCGAAATTAGAACCAAATCTGAAAAAATTCCGCCGTGGAAACGCCGGATATTTTGTGGTCCTTCAATTTTCTGTGTTATTCGAAAAAAAACCAACCTTGTTGGGTGTTCAAGGTGGATAGACCCGCGTTCTCAGGTTCCGCTGACAATGTGATGTTTCGGATTAAGGACGGTGTTTTACCTGCGAACGTCTAGAAAAAAAGGAGCCTTTGATTTTTGAACAAAAAAAATGACGGAAGAAACAAAGTGAAAATTTTTAAAATAGTTTTTAGAAACGAAGCGGAGCCGAGACGCGGGCGTTTAAAAACACCGTGTAAAATCTAAACATATCATGAATCGTGCCCCCAGATGAAGTGTAAAACATTCTTAAATCTCTAGCAAGTTACATAATATATCATTAAAAAAATATACAAATATATATGATTGTAATAAGTCATAGCTTTATCGTTTTAGACAATTTGATAATATTATAGAAAAGTTGTACAGTCCGTGTGGCACAAAAAAAATTAAAAAATGTTTGGTAGGTACTATTGGGATATTGCAGTAATGTTTAAGTATTTACATCAATTTTGGGCAGTGTGTTGCTTTGCTGTTTGGCATTTGCAGAGGCTATATTAATACCTTTGTATAAAACATCATGGTCATATTCAATTGTAAAGGATGTACATGTGTTTGAAATAAACATTTTAAAAAATTGTTCGTCTTGGAGTGGTCCTGGTCCTGGGAAGGTGGTGACGAGTTGGTTCCGGAAAATGTCCTCTGAAATAGCTGTTGGTTCATCAATACTACTGAACGTTGTAGGTATGCTTACGAATGCCAGGTAACCCAAATTTTTGAAAAAAAATACTCCCCTAGTCTACTTTGTTGAAGCTGCAACACGAGGAGGAGGGTGACACGATTTTGGTCATCTTTACTCCAGGGTACTTTTAGCGATCGGGAAAATCTGAAATTGGTCTTTAAAAATCCAGTTTAGCGAGCATAGTACGAGAAAAGTCTGAAACCAGCGAAAAGTTGCTCCGCGTGGAAACATATTTTGGGTTAGAAATGGTTTCTATGGTTCTTTATGTTTTTTGGGGTGCTGAATCCGAATCTGAGGTTTGCCAACAAAACTTCGTGACGGAACATGGAGAAAAATGCAAAAAAAACAGAAATTTTCGGGTTTTCCTTGGTTTTTTGAGTATAGCTCAAAAACTATCAACTTTGTGAAAAAAAAAAAACGTTCTTACCTTTATTAAAGGAGGTTAAATTTGCTATCGTTTGAGCGCAACCGCAGCTCTGTAGGTCCAATGGATCCGAAGATACAGCACTTCAAAATTTGGAAATTTTTCTCAAAAAGTGCAATTTTTAGGTTTTGAGAATCTAGCGAGCCAAATTTCAACAGGACCCCCTCTATTCATGCGGAAGCCAGACACAGACCACACGTCTTAGATATTACATTGAAAATCACATTCAGAAAACATTAGGGTCCAGGGAGGTAGAGGGAATAAAAAATACTCAACGAAATCTGGGAACAAAATTCATCCCCAACTCAACACAACACTTGATCAGGTAAACTGGAAATGGCTGCCGCAACGGAGCATCATAAGTGTTACCAGCAGATCACGCGGAACAAAAAAAAAAAAAAAAACTCCGTTTTTACCCACCTCCAGCGCAGAATTCTAGGGAGACAGGTAAAACCCTATGACACACGTGAAAACGATTTGGTCGCGGGGTTCTTGGTTGATTTTATCTAAATGAAAGAATTATTCGGATATTATGGGTAATAATACGGCAATACAGCACCTAACCCTAATTTTAACAGTCCATTTACTTGCTTAGAAGAACACTTGAAACTGGGAACTTACGTCGGAGATAGAAATTGACGTTTAACTGATCAATTTGAATATGTATTGAACGAAAATTTGGGGCAATAACTGAATGGAGATATTCATTAGAGTCAATAACATAAATTTTTGAAAGAATTTTTGGAATAAATATCCTATGCAGCATCTTCATATTAGGCACCTACATGCGAAGCACCATAATTTTAGAATGACCCATATTCCATTATGGCGAACCACCAGTTTTCGATAGTGCCCCTTGACCTCCAGGCAGATAAGGCATAGTAGGAATGTGTCCTCACTACGCCTATCCAATCTATGTAACCGCATTACCATGAAAGAGGCCAAGGGGCCCACAATTATACACAGTTCATCACCAGAAGTCAGAGCCTTCTAATTTACCCTTCAGACACTACACTGGTAAACCCGTCGTGGACTTTCTACCTCATCATCCATCGCCGAACTTCCGGCGCCGCCATTCTTTTGACTCCATCGAACGTCGCCATCGGCAGAAGTCCTCTATGCGGCAAATGGCTCGACCGTACGAACCTACGGAAGACATCTTGCAACTGTCCATCTCCCAGGCCTCCCTGCATGCGAATGGGGCTTCATGGTGGCTGAGATAAAATCACCGATCATCGGCGCTGGCATTCTACGTCATTTTGGGCTCCTCGTCGATGTCCAAAACCGACGTCTCACTGACACCAACGAGCAGCAGTTTGTCAAAGGGGCGACCGCCCTCGTCACACTAACTGACTCTATCTGCTCAGCATTGCAGTCTGGGCCTCCTGCCTTCGCAAACCTGCTTCACAACTACCACCCAGCAGAGCGTCCAACAAAAGTCACCGAGACACCATCGTCTCCGACTCCCGGCTCCTACAACATCCAACCCGCCGCCCCCATCCAGCCAACACCGTCGCCATGGATACGCACGAAACTGGCAAATTCCATTTTAATTTTAATATCAAGTAAAATCTGGAGGGGGTGGTATAGTGCCCCCTTGGATCTCCAGACAGATAAGGCGTACTAGTGGGAATGTGTCCCCACTACTACTATCCTATCAGATTCTATGAAACCATGTTCTACGTACCCTTGGCGTGGGGCCAAGGGACCCACAATTATACATAGTTCATCACCAGATGTCAGAGCCTTCTTATTTACCCTTCAGACACTGCAGATATATTTTAACAAACAGTACAGGGACATAAAAAAAGGTTCAAATTGCGTCAAGTACGTATATTTCAGAGACATGCCATCTCAAGTGTGCCCACAACCACAGTAAAAAAACGGACTCATTCTACGTCCGTAGTAGGATATTGGGGCCCGTTGAGTGGGGTAATGGGGCTCACCAAGGTTTTTCATATAAGGCGCCTTCCGACCAGATTCCAAACCCCTAACGCCATCTCTTGGGATGCTAGTGAGTTAACATTTGCGCCCATACTGTCTCTATGAACCACAGGGACAATATGGCGGCAGTTAGTTTATTTAGGCAGTTAGGGTGCTCTTGTACTTTTCGCCCGTTTTCAAGTGAAGGTAAGTTGTCTTATATTTGTTTCAGAGTTTGTTCTGATGGTTCTTATTCTAAAGCATGTATTTAATGACATTTTCCCGAAGTTACAGTAAAATCGGCGGGAAAATAGGGTCACAGCAATTCGTTTTTGTTCCCGTTTTCTAATATACCGTTTAAACGAGTGCTGTTAAGTCAAAAAAGGATTATGAAAATCGATTAGCTACACGACTGTGAAGAGATAATCAATTTAAAGCTAAATCCGGCTTCGAAATAGCCTCTCAAAGTTAGGTGAGCCCCAATACCGCACTCTCCCATAACGCTTTTTGGTGTATTAGTCTTGGAATAATACACCTATGTAATCGCGACGAAGTTCAACGACTCCGATCGGCCTCAAAATTTGACAATATCCGTTTCAAGAGGTCGAGATTCCAAAAACGAAATGTCCGTCCGCCGTCCGGTTTTGGGCATTAGGAATTTTTTTTAAATCTGAAATTTTGACAAAATACTCGGTTTACCATCTAGTTGTGCCCGAAAGGTTTTCAGCCCGATCGTCCAAACCCGTGGGGCGCTATGGGGCTAAAATGGAGCTACGAGAGGGGTTATTTGAAGGGTTTTGGCTACGGGATCGAGTTAGGTGTCGTTTTCGAAGTATTTTTGGGCGTAGAATCCATTTTTTGGGGTCCCTGAACGATCCGATTTCACTTTGAGGATCAATAGGACTTTCATGGGGCTACAAATGGGATTTTTGAAGGATCCCAGGAGGTCAAATATTTTCCGAGTAAATACTAAGTTTTTTTTTCTATTTTCCGAGTTAAAAAAAAAATGTTTTCAAGAACAATTTTTTCCAAAAATTTTTTTTTATTGACAGAATTAATTTTTGCACAAGTAGTTAACCTATATTAAAGAATAATAAACTTTGTGTAAAAATTTGCAGCGTTTTTTTACATGAATTTTATCATGTCTTATTTCAAATGAAAAATAGCTAGACGATGAAAGTTTTACATCAAAATAAGAGTCATACTCGTGTAATTTCAACTAATTTTCTTATTAAATGGAAGCAATGTTCGGTAGAATTGGAATTTTCGACAGCGGCTACGCTTTGAACTTGTCTTTCTCCGCCCTGACCAGCTTCATCGCCATAATGGGGTCGTTTGTGCGATATTTGCTCAGCAAATTGTTCGTGTCCACTCTCATGAAGGGGTTGTACTCTTTTTCTTCTCCTGCAAAGAAAAATTGGATTTAAAATTGATTGATAACTCTTCTTTTTGATGATGTTTGATTGGTCTTACCAATTGTTGAAGGGACGGTGGGCAGGTTTTCCTGTCGCGTCTGCTCCGCCCAGGCCAACTTCTCGTGGACGGCCCCGTTGTTAGGTTCGACGGTGCGAGCGAATTTCAAATTGGCGCAGGTGTATTCGTGCCCGCAGTAGACTTTCTGGCAGAGCGAAATCAATTCAAGTACAATTCATAGACTGGCAGAAGGCGAAGGATTGTCGGGGGTCTTACCGTGTCGTTCGGAAGATTCCCAAGTTTGTCGACGAGAGCGGCGTACATTTGAGTGGGAGTCCCTTCGAAAAACCGACCGCATCCGCCGATGAAGAGAGTGTCACCTGTTGCAGTAGGCAAAACATGATAACGAATCCACTTTGCATCCAGCAAAATTCATGTTAGAGAGAGAGGAAGTGGTCTTAGTCCAGTCACCAGTTGCCTCAGACGGGGTGTTCGATGCAAAGGGCGGTGAAGAATTTTTCTCGACGGTTTTACATGTTTTTTTGGGGTGCTGAACACGAATCCGTAGCTTCCCAACAAATTTTCTGGGAGCTCACCATCAAAATCGCAAAAAACCTCGACATTTCGGCACTTTTGGGTTTTTTACGGATAACTTTGAAAGGGTGCGTTATAGGTGGAAATATTCTATGTAGTAAATTAAAGAGCACTAAATTCTGTGTCGAATGAGCTACCTTAAAGTTAAAATTGACCCAGCCGTAAGAGCGCGACGGGCCATCAAAAAATGTCGATTTTTTCCAACTTTTCTAAAAATCAATATAACTTCAAGGTTGAATGTCTGCAGCTCAAAAATGGTAACTCCCACGAAAAACCTCGTTGTATGGAAGTTGTATTCCATCTAATTCTGCGTTCAGAGAGTAAAAATGATGTATCATGTGTAACACAGGCAGTTATGAGAGACCAGCAGGAAGTGTTGTGATAGGCTGGAATTTGTTGGTCTCTGGAAGTCCCAGGGGGATCCAATTTTGAAGCTGAAGTGTCAGCATCAATATTAGTTCGCCCTGGATCCGCATTTGATAAGAGAATCAGAGGGAGTCCCAAACAAATTATCGCCAAGGGAGGCCCGGGCCTGTTTTAACCGTCTTACGAAAATCCGCAGAGAGAAGACCACAAAGGAGTTGCGCAAAATAATTGCTTCCGCTGACCTGCCTTCCCCGGACGAGATGTTGCCAGGGGAGGCCCAGTCCTTGGTCCCAATCGAAAAAGCACTGTTAATTGACATTCTTATAAGAACTATAAGAATAGCCGGTCAGTAATATGATAACGCCGGCAACGCGATCGGGGGTACGAATAATTAGCAGCCCTCTCATTAGCGAGAGAAGCTGGACTGGGGGGGGTATAAGATTCCACCCAGTGAGCTGGACTTCCCGATCACACCAGAAGTGGCGCCTCCCGTGGCCTGCGACTGAACAAAATGTGGCGGGCGAACGACTTGAAGCAAGATTTTGGCCCATGCAGCCACACCGGCCTTTCTACAGCTGCAGTGATCCTTTCACCCCTTCTTGCATTTACGGGAAATTATCCTTAGAAGTGCTTCAGGTGCAGCATTATGTATGGTGGTGACCGGCATGAGGCCTTTTGTCGGACAGCTTCCATCCCCACTTTCACTGCAGCTTAAAAGTAACAATATTTGTGCTCTATGAACGCAGAATTAGACGCTATACAATTTCCATGCAATGACTTTTTTACGTGGGAGTTACCATTTTTGAGCAGCAGACATTCAAACTTGAAGTTATCTTGATTTTTAGAAAAGTTGGAAAAAATCGACATTTTTTGGCCCGTCGCGCCCTTACGGCTGGGTCAATTTTAACTTTAAGGTAGCTCATTCGACGCAGAATTTTGTGCTCTTCAATTTACTATATAGAATATTTTCACATATAACGCACCCTTTCAAAGTTATCCGTGAAAACCCCAAAAAAGTGCCGAAATTTCGAGGTTTTTTGCGATTTTGATGGTGAGCTCCCAGAAAATTTGTTGGGAAGCTACGGATTCGTGTTCAGCACCCCCAAATAACATGTAAAACCGCTGAGAAAAATTCGACACCGCGCTTTGCATCGAACACCCCGTCTGAGGCACTCAGGTTGCTGGTTCGATCCCATCAGCCGCTAAACATCTTCCTTATACTGATTATGATCTCTCGGAAGGAAATGGCAAGCCACCGAGCGTATATTGATCAGGAAAGCCTCTCACATTTGCCGTTCGAACCGGCGTTAAACAGAAGGTTCCTACAACTTCTCGAAAAGTTCTAATGCTTCCTACTACTTCTAGAAAAGTTCGGATCGAAACGAAAATTGTTGAATACATAAATGAGACCCTGAAGAAGCGTTTAGAGGAGGGGACAATCCGCTCTTTTTGCAGCCACCTCCTCAATTCATGAGAGACGGGCCATCACTGACCAGTGAACACAGCGCCGGACTGCCCAGGGGGAGTGATGTGGTAGCAAATGTGTCCCGACGTGTGGCACGGAGTGGCGAGGCAAGTGACGTTCAAGTTGCCGATTCTCAACGTCTCACCGTCGCCAACTGTGTGGCTGATCCCGTCGACGCGGCTGTCCCCTCCGTACACGTCGACTTTGATCTTTTTGAGAAGAGCGTTGTTCCCGCCGGCGTGATCCCTGCGGAGTGAAAAACAAAGGGTGACTCATGGGTGAGTGAAAGGCTAAAGCAGCTGGAGCGTGGCTAGCGAAAAACGCTGCAAATTTTACACAAGGGTTTATTATTCTTTGAGATAGGTTACTCGTGCAGAAATTAAATAATTCTGTCAATGAAATCTGTCAATAAAAAAATTAATTAATTCTGTCAATGAAAAATTTTTTAGAAAAAAATGTTTTTGTATTTTTGGTTTATTATTCTTGGAATAATACACCTATGTTTTCGGGATGGGGGTCGACGACTCCGATCGGCCTCAAAATTTGACATTATCCGTTTCAAGAGGTCTACATTCTAAATCCGAAATGTCCGTCCGACATCCGGGCCGTTTTGGGCAGTAGGAATTTTTTTTTTTTTTAATCTGAAATTTTGACAAAAACTTGGTTTACCATCTAGTTGTGCCCGCAAGGTTTTCAGTCCGATCGCCCAAACCCGTGGGGCGCTATTGGGCTAAAGGAGGGTTTTTTTTAAGGCTTTTAGCTATGGGATCGAGTTAGGTGTCGTTTTCGAGGTATTTTTGAACGTAGAATCCGTTTTTTGGGGTCCCGGAACGATCCGATTTCACTGTTGCGATCTATAAGGCTTTCATGGGGCTAAAAATGGGATTTTTGAAGGATCCGAGGACGTTAAATATTTTTCGAGTAAAAAATAAAGAATTTTTGAAAAAAAAAAACATTTTTTTGATTTAAAAAGAAAAAAAAAATCAAAAAAATTTTTGTTTTCCATTGACAGAAATAATTTTTGCAGAAGTAACTTATATCAAAGAATAATAAACCCTTGTGTAAAATTTGCAGCCTTTTTTTGTTTTTTTACTTGAAAAATATTTGACCTCCTGGGATCCTTCAAAAATTTGTAGCCCCATGAAAGCCCTATAGATCGCAAAAGTGAAATCGGATCGTTCCGGGACCCCAAAAAATGGATTCTACGTCCAAAAATACTTTGAAAACGACACCTAACTCGATCCCATAGCCAAAAGCCTTTAAAAAAACAACCTCCCGTAGCCCCATTTTAGCCCCATAGCGCCCCACGGGTTTGAGTAATCGGGCTGAAAACCTTGCGGGCACTACTAGATGGTAAGCCGGTTATTTTGTTAAAATTTCGGATTAAAAAAAAAATCCTACTGCCCAAAACGGCCCGGACGGCGGACGGACATTTCGGTTTTGGAATCTAGACCTCTTGAAACGGATAATGTCAAATTTTGAGGCCGATCGGAGTCGTCGACCTCCGTCGCGAAAACAGGTGTATTATTCCAAGAATAATGACCCAAAAAATGGTTTTTGCGTCCAAAATTACTCTGAAAACGACACCTTATTTGAGCTCCTGGGATCCTTCAAAAAGCCCATTAAATTTTGTAGCCCCATGAAAGCCCCATAGATTCCCACAGTGACATCGGATCGTTCTGAGACCCCAAAAAATGGACCAACAACCTGTCTGCTCACCAATGGTGGTGAGTGGTGAGGACTTTGGTGAGTGTGACGCCTTCTTCTTCGACCGCATTGATGACCGAGTCAGGCTCCACCGGGTCGACCACAGCAGCTTCCTTCGTAGCCTCGTCCATCACCTCCAAGAGAATCACTCGAATTATTAAACAGTATAAAGCATAATGCAAACGTTCACATGATTCGTATCCACCTTGTACGGCGGATTCGAACCCACTACTGTTGCAACTGCTGTTTCAACAGGTGAACATCACTAGCGAACTATGTAAATAACGTGAAATCGTACCAAATACATGTAGTTGTCCCCCAAAGCCGGAAGAATCCTCACTTTCATCCCTTCCATGTTGATTACCTTCGTCGAACTATGAAGACCCTCCGCTCCCAGAAGACTGAAATACCAAAGTAAAATTAAATTCCCCATATCACGAACTATTACCGGTAAACGACAACACACCTGACTCTGTAGTAAGCTCCGACCAGAGAGTTCACAACTTTATGTGGAAGAACCTTAGAGACCAGAGCAAACATAGTAACCGGAAGAGATGGTCATTTTTTTTATCAAATCTACGTAAAATGGAACAAAATCACACCACCTTTTTGTTGTTTTTGCTGTTTTTGTCACGGAAGTTGTAGTTGTTGTGGAAGGTTTATCGTCTTTGACACAACGCAACGCAGCAACTCGAAAAAACTTCTTCTTCACCTTTGGCAATAGACCTTACATACAGGCTCGTAGTTGTGGTTTATTATTCATGTAGCAGCTATGTATGTAATCGCGACGGAGGTAGAAAATTCAGATTAGCCACAAAATTTGACATTACGCGTTTCAAGATGTACCTACCTAGAGGGACCACGTACCTAAGTCCAATTTTTGGCCTAATAAAAATTTTGAGTTTTTTGGGAAAATTTGAGACTGTAGATCCATCGTGCAACGTTTCGTGAATGTACAGTGAGAAAATTTCTTTTTCTCATTTTACAACACTGAGGACATTAAATTCAAAACGAAGCATCTGTTTTTGGTAAATTTTAATGTCTTCTCAGTGTTGTAAAATGTCTCTACGAGGGTTGTAAAAAGCTTTCAGCCTGTAAATTCTTATGAGTCTCGAAGCGTTCTTGAAAAATTCCTCGTAGGTACGTCCAAAAACAGATGTTTATTTTTGAATTTTTGAGTGTCCCTAAAGCAATAATTAATTATTATTGCTTTAGGGTCGCTCAATAATTATCATTACCTATGTATAGTTAAAAAAAGGTATACCATCAGTAGAAATATTTGCTACTGAAGGTTTCTCATAGACGTTGGTCAATTTGAAGTGGTTTGGGCATCGCAAACCGTCTCAATGCAGGTTTTAGTGTCTCCTGTAAAATTTTGATTTTGTAACATACCTACCTGGTTTTGCAGGTACACGGTCAATAGATTCTGTATTTTTGTACCGTAGAATCCATTCTTGGAGGTACCATAACCATCCAATTTCACCGGGAGGATCTATGGGGCTTTCGTGGGGCAAGAAATGCGACTTTTGAAGGATCCCAGGAGGTCAAAAAAGGTGTCGTTTTTCCAGTAAATTCGGACCCATAATACATTTTCGAGGTTCTAAATTGTACAGATTTTTTATTTATTTATTTACCTAATAAGGAAATATTTCTAAAAAAAAAAAAAAAAAAAAAAAAATTGACAGAATTAATTTTTGCCACAACTCAATTGACACAGAATTAATTTTTGCACAACATATAGGTATCAAAGAATAATAAGCCCTTGTGAAAAATTTGCAGCGTTTTCACGGGAGAACGTACAACTCCTCTTTGACTTGTGAACGTCCCAGTAATGTTCAAATTTCCCCAGAAAAATTCGGGACCAAAATAAAATTTGTTAAGTACTTTTAATCCCGATTTAATCTTCTCCTTTTGGTCCGATTTAATCTTATATCTGATAATGGCGAGAGAAATTCACTGGACCTGAAATGTGGTTATCAGGAAATCGCGTTTTGGTTTATTATTCTTGGAATAATACACCTATGTTTTCGCGACGGGGGTCGACGACTCCGATCGGCCTCAACATTTGACATTATCCGTTTCAAGAGGTCTACATTCAAAATCCGAAATGTCCGTCCGCCGTACGCCGTCCAGTAGGGGGCAGTAGGAATTTTTTTTAAAATCTGAAATTTTGGCAAAATACTTGGTTTACCATCTAGTTGTGCCCGCAAGGTTTTCAGTCCGATCGCCCAAACCCGTGGGGCGCTATGGGGCTATAATGGGGCTACGGGTGGGGTTTTTTGAAGGATTTGGAGTATGGGATCGAGTTAGGTGTCGTTTTCGAAGTATTTTTGGACCTAGAATCCATTTTTGGGGGTCCCGGGACGATCCGATTTCACTGTCGCGATCTCTAGGGCTTTCATGGTGCTAAAAATGTGATTTTTGAAGAATCCCAGAAGGTTAAATGTTTTTCGAGTAAAAAAATACATAATTTTTGAAGAAGAATCCCCCCCCAAAAAAAATTTTTTTTTTCGAGATAAAAATCCAAAAAAAATTTTTTTTTTAATTTTTTCATTGACAGAATTAAATTTCTGCACAAGTAACGTATATCAAGAATAATAAACCCTTGTGTAAAATTTGCAGCGTTTTCTAAAAGCGCCTTCGCTGCGACCCGCCCACTGTGTGCATTTTCGGCCGCATTAGAATAGGTATAATATACGATATATATCTATCGATATTATCTCCTCTCCATAATTGTATTTTGTGTAATTATAATATATGAAAATGACCTTTAGATCCTCTAGTTTTTTTATGACCATAAACGAAAAATCAACTCTTTGGTCCTGTTTTCACCTGTTTTTGGAGCTTTGATGTGCGACGTGGAGCAATATTTTTGTGGTTTCAGACTTTTGTCGGAGTATGCTCGTCGAGCTGAATTTTTTAAGACCAATTTCAGATTTTTCCGACTGCTGGAAGTGCCCTGGAATAAAGATGAGCATCCTCGTTCTCCTCCTGCTCCGGAATAAGTGCCCAACTGTTCAACTACAGGACCCTTAATTTTAATTATTTAAGCGTTTTTCCCTTCAAAGATAGGTATAGGGAGTAACACCAACAAAAAGTTTGTTAGCAAGAGGTTTTATTGTTTCTAAGGTCATGAAAAATATACAAAATAATTTTAATCGGAGAAAATAGTAGCTATCTTAAGATTTTGGGAGGCTGGAAATTCGTACCGCTTTCAAAAATAATCTAAGAGGTAATAAATATACGACAGAGACGCCTTATCGTACGTGATTAGAGAGATTGGGAGGTAGAGCCCAGACTGAGCGAGGTAGCCTCAGTGATGCTGCACAGTGATGAGAGGCCCAGTGGTGCCAGTGGGTTGGGAAAGACGCCCTGCAGCTCTGAAGGGTGCCACCACAACGGTCACTGGTGGAGGTCAGAAGTGCCGATTGCCTGGTGAGAGAGGTAGAGCTTCAGTGGCCTCACCGAGGGGGGGCCGATGGGAGGATTCAAATATCACAGCCTTTGTTCGAAGAGATCGCACACTGGTCCCTGAAACAACGATAAATTTTGAATACAGTGCAGCCAACATAACATACGGGAACCAGCGATTGCTCCTGCCTGGGAAAACATGGCGATTGATCCCCCTGTAAATTTTGGCGATTGATTCCGGTTTGTCAACTGCTTCCTCTGCAACTTTCGGTGCTCCAGTCGTTGCTCGTCAGCAAGCGTGTTCTGTGGAAGATGCTAGAGGTGCTCAAAGTTGCTATGATTCCCCAATGCCCACTATAGTAGACACAGTACACCTCCGTCCTACCCCTGTAATGTTCAGGCCATCACTTTGGTGTAAAGCGGTAGAGGGGGGCATAACATTACTTCCCTCTCGGGCCTCCAACTGGAGCGGCCGTAAAGTGGATGTACGTGGAACTCCCACCTTCCTAATCCATTAATCCTCGGGCGAGGGGGAGACCACGCTGCCACCGGCCGCCTCCCTCGGTTGGTGTTGGATCGAGGTTGGTCGTGGTGATAGTTTTTCTTCCAAAAGCATGGAGGGAAACGCAGTACCAGCCCCTCGGGCTGGTAGAGTGAGCTAGAACACTCAGCCTCACTTGTGGTGCTCCGGCAATCAAGTACCCGACCATGTGGTGGGGCTCCACGTCTGGACCTGTAGTACAGGTCCTGTACAAGGCACAGTCCTGTAGTTTTTATCTATAATAAATCGCATCGATTTATGATAAAAGTATCGATTTTTTCAAGAATCGAAACTTTCCCGAATTTCGAAACGATTTTAGCAGACAATTACCTAACAAATGCTGACGATTTGCTCACCTTGTTTTCCATTCCTCGGTTGTTCTATTGATGAGTCCTTTTCGACTGCCCTTTCTCCGCCTGTTTCATGCTCGCTATGGCGGACACAGACCCGAACAAGACTTTAGCGGTCACCTGGACTTTCCGCGGGGGCTGGTGAGGCGGAGGACCCCCGTGGGCCCCTTCGCGGCATCCACAAGTCTCTGGCATCCTGAAACACATAAAAACGCAAATTGCTCGTAAATTGAATCTGTCGAGTAGGTATGTGATTTCGGCTAGGGGTGCAAAATGGCGGTAGCCAACAATCGATTTTGGCTAACGATTTTCAATCGAAAGTTCACAATGGATGGAACTGGACTTTTCGATAGAAAATCAATTTTTCCCTGAATGAAAAAATCGATTAAAAACTTCGATAGGAAAAAATGAAGTCGATGAAAAAAAAAATCGTTAAAAAATTAGATAGGAAAAAATGAAAAATCGTTGGAAAAAATCAAAAAAGAAAAATCAAAATAATATCGATGAAAAAAATCAATTGATGAAATCAAATTAAAAAAAAAAAGTAAAATGAAAAACGATGACAAAAAATCGATGACAAAGTCGATTTAATCATATTTTATATAATATTAAGTTAAAAAAAAACCCGCAGTTTGTATCAGGTAAAACGTATGGTGAATATCATCATCAATAAATTAAGATAATGTATGGGCTTATAAATCCAAATTGATTACATACAAATGGGCCTATACATCGATTATACAAATTTTATTTCGTGATAAAAATCGCTACAATCATTCGATTTCAAAAAATCGGGAAATCGGATGTAAAAATAAAATCAACTTTCGATACTCGAAAATTGACTTGCATGAACGATACGTACTTACTTCAAAATATAACGATACATATTGTATCAACATTTTTTAAAGTATCGATACTTTTCGATTGGTTCTTTTCAAAAAGCATTGGACTGAACAAAATTTTAACAAAATTTGTTAAAATTTAATATTTTACACTATTTAATACCTATTGTAAAATATTATGTTGGTGGTGACTTTTACTAGCAACCCTACTTAAATGTTAGGGCCTAAAAGTTTTTACTAGCGATAGCGACCCTTATTTTGCTTATAAAAGCAACAGCGCCTTATCGCTCATTTTCACTTTTCACAATCGACCTCAAGGATGATTAGATGAATAATTTTCGACTAAACTTGTCATTGAATTTCGAGGAAAGGAAAATCATCGGAAGAAAAGTATCGGTAATGTATCAGTGTCGTGATACTTTATTTGAGAAAAAGTATCAATAGTTTCCAAGAAAACATCGATGATTTACAGTATCGATACTTTTTATAAATCCTATCCCGAATGCAAAAAAAATCGATTTAAAATTTTCGATTATGTTTGGTAAAATATGGGTTAGTGATTAGTCGATTAAACATCGAAAAGAATTTTTTTTTTTTTTTTTTTTTTTCAATTTGTGAATAGGTTTAGAAAAATAGCCCAGCTCGACTGGATATACCATCCAAAATCGAAGGTGCTGCCTCCTGCCGGAGGGTTTTTTAATTTTTTTATTTTATTTAAATTATTATAATTATTTATTTATTTTTTTACAAAAACATTTTGCAACCCAACAAAAACATTTTGCAACCCAACAAAAACATTTCCAATGATATTGACGACTGAAATGACATTCGTAAAGTTGTTTTTAACACTCAGTGCTGTGCTGATCCAAAATCCGAGACCCTAATTGAAACAACCATTTTTCCCGATTTTTCCTTAAAAGGCCACAATATATCTTTAAAGTTGATAATAGATGAATTTTAATAGTATCATTTCACTTTTCCTGCTCTGCAAGAATCGAGGGTTTTTGTGTCCGATTTAAATCGAGTTTAATGGAAAATAATCGAATTTTCGATGTTTTGGGTTTAAAAAATCGATATTTTTGCAGCTCTACTAATTTCGGCGCGGTTGGAGGTTTCGCGGTCCAGAGGGTCAACCACCTGTCTTGACACTGTTCTCGATTGACCCGCTACACCCCCCCCCCCCCCTTCCAGTCAACAGTTTTTCCAGGCTACCCGCGTCAGCGGCTCCGGCTATGACGGCCAAGCTGCAAAGCTCGATGACAGGAAACTACAAAATTGCTTGGATCGATCTGCTCGGAAAAAAGTATTGGACGTTTTAATAAAATAACCTATTAATCTTAATGATATTATGACATGAATTTCACGATTAAAAAAAATGTTCTCGTATAAGTTGTGTGATTTTGAACGACTCACGTGGTTGTTCTGGTGACAAAAGAGAACAGTTCTGCAGAAAACTACGTAGTAAGTGCAAAATAGTAGAATGTGTATGTGAAGGGTTAGGCTGTAGAATTGCGAAGTCAAGGTCTTAGCTCTAAGATTAGCTCAGAAGGACACGTTTTGAAAGGACGTCCCAAGACTAACAGTTTTTTGAAAAATAATTTTTCTTTTTTCACGTATTACCTGGCGTGTGGTTTTGTTTTTTGGAGTTCAAGATTGATGCATGTTGATCCTTTGCGTGGTGATCCCGTCGTGGTGTTAACACTTTTGGAGGTTGCGGGTGCGCGGGTTACCTAAGCCGCTCGAACTGGAAGGCCACCCGGGGGGAACCCGCCGATTGTTGCCCCAGTAGGTCACTAGGCCGGACGTTGGAAGGAGGGGGAGGGGAAAAACCTCCCACCAGGGGGCGCTAATGACCTCGCGACTGTCATCAGCAGGATGATTGGTAACGGGAACCTTGTGCGAGCGAGGGGTGGGGGGGAGTTGATGCGAAACGTCCTCCCCGGGCCGAAAGCTCTCTCGGGTTTACCCTTGACAGTGAGTTTGTTCCGCCCTACAAGCCGCACATGATCCACCGAGCAGTGGTTCTACTTTAAGCTACTCGTACAACGGTTTTACACGTACGCAATTTTGCGTCTCACTGCGCCGCAACACGAAAAGCAGTCCTGGTCAGCAGGCCCCACGTAGGGATGGGTAACGATTCACCGATTTTCTGGATCGATATCCTGCTGCCCGAAATAATAAACTTAAATGATTTTAAATTAATTAATTTAATAAATAAATTTGACCGTGTGAAGCCTTCCTCTATGTCAAACGATCAGCCTATTTTGGTGTTGGCATCATTCTAGGTAGTACAACTTTGTTTTCGCGACGGGGGTCGAGAATTAGAATCGGCCTCAAAATTGATCAATTTTTAAATTGAATCACACATTTTGTGAACGTACCAAATATCCGTTTCAAGATGTGTAGATTCAAAAACGCTGCAAATTTTACACAAGAGTTTTTTATTCTTTGATATAGGTTAATTGCGCAAAAATTAATTCTGTGTCATTAAGAAATATATCTGAAAAAAATAATTTTTTCTACAGAAAAAATAATAATAATTTTTTTTTTCCTGTACAACGTTTGGACAGAATCTGATGTGGGAACCTCGAAATAATCGGATTTTGCGTAGGTATTCAAATTCAACTCGACCGGGTAACCCGTCAATTTGGAGAAGACAGGCATCGATCAATATATACGAGTATCTTTGAAATACCAAACATTTCAACGGGGCAAAATTTCAACTTTCCTTAAGTTGATGAAATTTGACCATTAAAACATAACTAATATGTCTGTCGGGGTATTCACGTCACTTTAGGAAAGGCAGACATTAACAAGATTTAATCTCTTATCAATACCAACCCCAAACACAGTGTAAAATTTTAAGTTTCCAAAAATTGATTAAATTAAACACAGAAAATTGCAGTTTTTCACATATAGTCTGCCCGGGTATGGTGCCGGCATTGGGATAGCAGACAACAATAAATATGTCTATTATTCAAAAATTAATTTTTAGTCGTAAAAAATTACAAAATTAAAAAAGAAATCCCGTACAATGTTTGGACCATGTAAGACCTCGAAAATTGGATTATGCGTCGAAAATTATTCGGAAAACGACATCTCATTTGACCTCATGACATCCTTCAAAAGCTCCATTCGTAGCCCCACGAATGCGCCATACATCTTCACGGTGAAATCGGATCGTTCTGAGACCCCCGAAAATGGGTTCAACGTCCAAAAAGACCTCGAAGCAGACACCCAACTCGACCTCATAGCCGAAAACCTTTAAAAAAAACCTCCCGTAGTTCCATTTTAGCCCCATAGCGCCCCACGGGTTTGGGCGATCGGGCTGAAAACCACGCAAGCACTGATTGTAAATCGAGTATTTTGTCAAAATTTCAGGTTGTTAAAAAAATTCCTACTGCCCAAAACGGCTCGGATGGCGGACGGCAATTTGAAATAGGACTGTTGATTTGGCCGAAGGTCACATTGCGAGGCCGATCTGAATTTTCGACTTCCGGTTCGATTATTCCTAGAAAAATGAACCGAAACGATATATCGAAATTTTACCGTGCCGATTTTTTTCTGTAGAAATATCGATATTTTCGATTTATCGATACCCATTTTGCACAAAACATTCGTTGATTTTCACCCTTCGATCCGACAGTACCCATGTTGAGAGCGCCAGATAAAGAGTTCAACAACAACAACAACAATCCTACAGTTTTTTGTGACAGCGGCAACACTGCGCGGCCGACCTTGGCTTATCTATCTTGTATTTTCATAGATAAACGAGTAATGGCCTTTGAATGTTTCATACTTTTTTGATCTGTCGAAGCATAATGTTTTATTCTTTTTAATGCGTTTCAATTAGCATTTGACTTCATCGCAATGCCGCCCAAACAAAGGAAAATAGCGATTATGGGGTATCGTTCAGTCGGTGAGTGCTCCAAATTTTGAGTTTGACTTGCCCCACTTTTGAAACCCTTCAACTGCGTCGTAGACCACTTTTGCCTAATATGTCGCTTGGAACTTGAAAAAAAATTTTTTTTTGTTCCTTAGGGAAGTCCTCGTTGAGCATCCAATTCGTCGACGGGCAGTTCGTCGACTCGTACGACCCGACCATTGAAAACGGTGAGAAATTTTAAATTCTTCATTTGGCCGTTGCGTAGGCGGAAGTAGGTTTTTTTTCCTTTCGGGGGCCTTTTGTACGTCGATTACCGCCGTTGGCTAGTGCGTTGGAGCGAAGGCAGGTCAGCGGACCCACCAGTTGACTCATCGTTGACGTCGTCCTTGATTATTCAACAAGTCGTCGACGTGAGGGCCTCTAGCCCACGGGACATTCCCACAAACATTAGGTTGGGTATACTTAAGCGATTTTTGGGGGGGGGGGGGGGGCTTGGGATGGGGTGGAGGAATTTTTCTCAAGTTTTCGACCTCGGGGGGGGCCTCTCCCTATTTTTCGTCACTTTTTCACGGGTTTTCACCATTTTGCCCATGAAGGAATGGTTTTTTGATTATGGCCACTAAGTAGGTCCTATATCTGTACCTCAGAGGTAAACCATCATAAGTCCAATTTTTCCGTTTTTGAGATTCATATGTGCTCACTTTGGGCAGAGGTTCTTAGAGGTAAACAATCCTACTAACAAAACCCAAAGGTTTCTGAGATACGGACTTATAAACCATCATAATATGATGGTTTATAAGTCCGTATCTCAGAACATATATTATATGTACATATATTATATGTACATATATTATATGTATAAAGGGTGGAGAGGTAAACCATCCTAAACTCTCTTATGATAGTTTACCTCAGACCGCCCCAAGCACGCACTCAATCACAACGGCGTATATGATTGTTTACCTCTGACCGCCTCAAGCACCCACTCACGTATCGCGTATCATCAGAACGGCATAATATGCCATATTATGTGATAGTGCACTCATCATGATGATAGAAAAACCGACCAAGTTTCTGATAAGTAAAGTGGTACACCGGCAAGTGAGGACTGAGAAAATGGGAGTTTTGTTTTACAATTGTTGTTAAAATTTTAAAACCAAGTTTGATGAAGAATTCAAAGAAATAATTTCTTTGAAGTCAATTAGGTATCCACTTTAACCGCACTACGAGGAACGCAGAATGGCCTAGGCCATTCAGCTGAAGAACTTCCACCTGTTTCTGAAGAAATGATGGCTATAGCACCAGAAAAGCACCAAGATTAAATCTTTGCAGAAATCTCTGAAGTGGGTTCCTCCATGTTATTTCTACCAGAATATCCCAGAGAAAAGACAATCTCAGAAAAGGGGGAGGAAATCTAATAATAATAATATGGATTTGATGAACTGCTTCTAGTTGATAATTTTAAAAGTATGTATGAATGTATGTATGTATGAAAAAAATCATTAAATGATGAATGTATGTATGAAAAAAGAATGTATTTTACAAACAGTTAAAATTATCAACTTAGTGAAGTTCATCAAATGAAATGATGTCGTTCTGATCCATATTATTAGATTTCCTCCCTCTTTTCTGAGATGGTATTTTCTGTGGGCTATTTTGTTAGAAAGAGTGGAAACAGGGAGGAACCCACTTCAGAGATTTCTGCAAATCTCGGTAGGTACTTTTCTGGTGCGTTCCTCGTAGTGCGATTGAAGTCAATTTCTTTGAATTCTTCATTAAACTTGGTTTTATAAAACAAAACTCCCATTTTCTCAGCCCTCGCTTGCAGGTGTACCACTTTAATTATCAGAAACTTGGTACCACCTTACTTATCAAAATTGGTGTAGCTGGTCCAAAAAAGCGAGAAACCCCTTACATCTCGCATCGAGGTTGCCTTGATGAGGTTTACTTGAAATTTGGTTCCACAATCAACTACAGGGGCGGTAATGGCTCTTGTATCCATTTACCCCTTGTTTACATTTACCCCGCCTGACACTACCACTTTACTTATCAAAAATTGTCCTTTGATGAACTTTACCTACTGTAAGTAGATAATTTTAACAGTTTGTAAAATACATTCATTTTTTTCCACCACTCTTAGGTTTTTTCCAAATCTATCATTATAAAATCATCAATAAATTCCCATTTTTTATGTATTATTGAATAGAAGCAAGAAAACGAAAAACAGGTTGTTTCTAGTCCAGTTACTGGACTAGAAGTTGCTAAATTCGTTTTGGAAATAAAGCTGCACATTAAATGTGTAAAATTTTTACACAGGCTGCACAGTCTATGGTCCTTTGATGATAGTAAAATTTAAGTGAGCATAAATTAATTGCATGCCAACAAAAGACTATTTAAGAAAAAATAAAAAGAAAGAAATTTTCAATTTCTACAATATTTAGGAAGACCCCAAAAATGAGCGATGCGTCCAAAATTACTCGGAAAACGATACCTCACTTGACTCGATGACATCCTTAAAAGCTCAATTAGTAGCCCCATGAATGCCCCATAGATCCCCATAGTGAAATCGGATCGCCCTGGGACCCCAAAAAATGGATTCTACGTCCAAAAATGCTTCGGAAACGACACCGAACTCGACCCCATAGCCGAAAACCTTTAAAAAAACCTCCCGTAGCCCCTTTTAGCCATACAGAGCCCAACTATTATAAGTGCTCCCCTCCCCTTCATAATTGATAAAAAATTTTAAAACAATGTTCATATCAAAGTAGGAACAGTATATGAAATTAAAATGGTGGCTCAAACCATTATTTTCATACATAGCACTTTTTGACAAGAAAAAATGAATTTCAAAAACTTCTTTTGGCTCTCCTGAAAAGTTGGGGTTTTGCACATATGATGGTTTACCTCTGGGGTACAGATATGACTTGTTATACTACACTACGGGGCCGGTGACATGTAGAAATCCTCCCGCTAGCCGAAAGCCGTCAAACTGCGATGTAAAAATCCTCCACACGACCCACGAGTGGTAAATATCCCGAACGATAGGTGCGCAGAGAACATTTTTCTTCTGAACATTCCTCCTACTGCAAACCCAGACCTACGTTAAAATAGCATCCTCGTACGAATTCCACGATCTCAGAAATTGGCCAACGAAGAAGAAATAGTTGTGGGTAGTTCGCACGATCGAGAAATACGACAAGGGGGATTTGACATTGTACTCTTTTATTAAAATACTGTCCCTTAAGTACCAACATGACCACGTTTTTGTAGAGGGTGCAATAGAAAATAATGAAAAACAATAATTTGACACTTGACTAGATTTTCAATCCTATAAAATACCTCCGTGCAATTTTTTGATTTGTCTCCATTACAACCTGGTGTGTAGGAAGACGATTTCTCTCTCTAAAAAGCTTAAGCTTTTTCTCTCTCTGTACACTTTCATTTCTCTCAGGGGGACAGGGTAGCCCCGTGGACTAAGGCGTCAGCGAGACGTCTGTTTACAATCAGTCGGTGAGCTGATCAGCCTGGTTCAAATCCGGGGCCGAACACCAATGTTTGACCAAAAGTCAATCAGGTGTTGTAAAAAAAAAACCATAAGAAAATAGTAAACAGTACCTAAAAGAGAAATAAAATGGAAAAAGGAAATGGAAAACAAACAACAACAAAAAGAAAAACAACAACAACAAAAAAAAAGATGGAAAAAAAGAAAGGGGGAAAAAAAAAACGCTGCAAATTTTACACAAGGGTTTATTATTCTTTGATATAGGTTACTTGTGCAGAAATTAAATTCTGTCAATGAAAAAATTAAAAAAAATTTTTTTTTGTTTTCTATTTCAAAAAAAATTTTTTTGGATTTTTTTGTTCAAAAATGTGATTTTTCAAAAATTCTTTATTTTTAACTCAAAAAATATTTAACATCCTGGGATCCTTCAAAAATCCCATTTTTTAGCCCCATGAAAGCCCTAAAGATCGCCCCAGTGAAATCGGATCGTTCCGGGACCCCAAAAAATGGATTCTACGTCCAAAAATACTTCGAAAACGACACCTAACTCGATCCCATAGCTAAAAGCCTTCAAAAAACCCTCCCGTAGCCCCATTATAGCCCCAGAGCGCCCCAAGGGTTTGGGCGATCGGACTGAAAACCTTGCGGGCACAACTAGATGGTAAACCAAGTATTTTGTCAAAATTTCAGATTTTTAAAAAAATTCCTACTGCCCAAAACGGCCCGGACGGCGGACGGCGGACGGACATTTCGGATTTTGGTTTATTATTCTTGGAATAACACACCTATGTTTTCGCGGCGCGGGTCGATGACTCCGATCGGGCTCAAAATTTGACATTATCCGTTTCAAGTGGTCTCCATTCTAAATCCGAAATGTCCGTCCGCCGTACGCCGTCCGCCGTCCAGGCCGTTTTGGGCAGTAGGAATTTTTTAAAAAATCTGAAATTTTGACAAAATACTCGGTTTACCATCTAGTTGTGCCCGCAAGGTTTTCAGTCCGATCGCCCAAACCCGTGGGGCGCTCTGGGGCTAAAATGGGGCTACAGAAGGTGGTTTTTGAAGGCTTTTGGCTATGGGATCGAGTCAGGTGTCGTTTTCGAAGTATTTTTGGACGTAGAATCCAGTTTTTGGGGTCCCGGAACGATCCGATTTCACTGTGGCGATCTATAGGGCTTTCATGGGGCTAAAAATGGGATTTTTGAAGGATCCCAAGAAGTTAAATATCTTTCGAGTAAAAATTAAAGAATTTTTGAAAAAACACATTTTTGAAAAAAAAATCGCTTCAAAAAATTTTTTTTGAAATATAAAAATCCAAAAAAAAATTTTTTTTAAATTTTTTTTATTGACAGAATTAAATTTCTGTACAAGTAACCTATATCAAAGAATAATAAACCCTTGTGTAAAATTTGCAGCGTTTGAATGTAGACCTCTTGAAACGGATAATGTCAAATTTTGAGGCCGATCGGAGTCGTCGACCTCCGTCGCGAAAACATAGGTGTATTATTCCAAGAATAATAAACCAAAAGGAAATGATGGAAAAAACCCTCTCTTATTGCAAAAAAAAAAACGCTATAAAATGCTATATAAAAAAAAAAAGAATGCTACATATACAATGCCCCTATATATATATGATTTATATTTGCTCTAGCATCCATTTGGAATAATTCCATCAATTATTGATCAGGTGGCCAACTCCTTTGTGCATAGGGCTCTGCCCTCAAAGCACTTAATATTTAAATAAAAGTGTTGTAATACCTGTCTTGTCGGCTGACAATTCACCTCTGAACGCAAGTTTATGTGAATCCTTTCTTTGGAGCAAGAATTTCTAAAGCTTATCTAAGTACAGTGCGGGATCGGCTCCTGCCCCACTTGTGAGAACCAATTGGTTAAAAAAAAAAACCCACTTTACTTTTTTTTAATGAATTATAATGAATTTGTCATTGCCGATTAATTGTCACAGGGGACGATGTTTATTGGCCTAGACGAGCTTTCGGCTACATGGAGCCATCCTCAAGTCTAAAAACACGTCGGGATACACGTTACAATTTGCCGGGGAAATTTATATTATATGTTTATTATTACTAGGATACATACTGTTATTACTTATGGCAGGTGTCGATCCGCATCTGTCCATTCCAGCTCCATTCGCCGTCCTCTTTCGGGCGCTTGTAGGATCTTTAGGTTCAGAACTAATTGTACGTTCAACCACCTCAAGTCACTCTGGGCTGTAGATGAGCTTAATTGCTCGAAACCGGTCCCCACGCTATAATTGTTTACCTGAATAAACAATTTAGTATTCAGCAGAGGAGTCGTTCTCTCTCCCTAACCAAACTCATTGATCTTTAGGTTGTTGGAGAGGCGACATTTATTTCTCTGCTGAAATGAATTTTGGTTAGGGGTTGTTATTTAGTAAAGATATTGCAGAATTACGTTGGGGTGACATATAGTTCTTGTTTACCTTTGGTTGGTAAGCTGGGGTTGGGGTTTTGGTTATACAGAACGGCGGTAAAGTAGGTGGGTGTTGGCTAGGTTGGTTCAAAGTGAGTTTTTTAAAGGTTTTAACTGTGAAATTTATGGCATTTTAGGTTACAATTTCGCGCATAACCAATGTGTGACAATTAATCGGCAATGACAGCCCGATGGGAAACTCAAGCTCACCCCAAGTATGAATTTTTCAGGTGTCAGGAACGGGACCAAAACAGAATTACTCCTTTTTTTCGGCGAGCTTTCGGTTAATATATAATCTTCATCAGGGCCTATAACAGCTAAACAAACTCGTCATCGATGATTATTGGGAGAATGGTGGGGAGCATGTAATGTTCAGACCAGGCCGCAACGACCACCCCCTCAGGGCGGAACACGCGGCCCGCCAGGACACAACGACAAAACCCCTCAGGGCGGAACGACGGGGGCGGCTGGCGTGGCCCCCTAGTCGAGGCAGCCCGACGAGGGTGACACGATAGTGGTCATCTTTATTCTAAGGCACTTCTAGCTGTCGGAATAATCTGAATTTGGTCTTGAAAAATCTAGTTTGGCGAGCATAGTGTGAGAAGAGTCTGAAACCTCCAAAAAGTAGCTCCATGTGGCGTATCTGAGCTCCTAAAGTAGAAAAAACGGGAAATTAAACTGAAAAAATACCAAAAATCCGTTTTGCCGAGTAGGTAGATGACGAGAAAAATATGAAACCACCAAAAAGTGGCTCCACGTAGCGCATCTAAGCTCCAAAAGTGGAGCAAAAATAAAACAATCTGTATTTTTTAAGAAAAAAAAACTGCTCAATAAGGGAAAACGAGTTGTTGGGTCTGAGGCCAGGCGGGATAAGGTCGGGGGTTGGCTGGCGTAGCCAGCAGGGAGTTTCCACCTAGTTTGTAACTAAAATGCCCTCGCATCTCTTAATGGCGTAATTCGTTAAATCGAATCGTTGTGGGACCGCCAATAACGGATACTACGCCCAAAAACATCTTCGAAAACGACACCGAACTCGACCCCATGGCCGAAACCCTTTAAAAACCCTCTTGCACCTACCCAATTTAGCCCCACGGGTTTGGGCGATCGGGCTGAAAACCTTGCTGGAAAAACTAGATGGTAAACCGAGTATTTACCCAAAATTTTAGATTAAAAAAAAAATCCCACTGCCCAAAACGGAAGGGTTTCGGCAATGGGCTCGAGTTAGGTGTCGTTTTCGGAGTATTTTTTGGGGATCCCAGAACAATCCGATTTCTCCGTGGGGCTCTATGGGGCTTTCATAGCGTTTGAATGATCACAGGAGGTCTAATGAGGTGTCGTTTTCCGAGTAAATTTGGACGCATAGGTAGGTAATCCCTTTTTCGAGGTCCCACATCCTATCCAAACATTGTTTTGAATTTTTATTTTATTTTTTATTTTTAAATATTTTTTAATGACAGAATTAATAATTAAGTCTGTCATTAAAAAATATTCTTAAAAAAAAAAAAAATTGCACGATTAATTTTTATTCAAGATTGAGATTTCCTTGTGTAAACACGCAGCTTTTTTATTCAGTCGTTTCGGGATTTATCGTTCTTCGCATTTTGTCAAATTTATTCGGATTTCATGGATTCTAACGGCTCCTTTTTGTTTGCAGTTTTCACAAAAACCACTCGTATCCGGAGTCAGGACTACGACTTGAAATTGGTCGACACGGCCGGTCAAGATGAATATTCCATTTTCCCCACCCAGTACTCGATGGACATCCACGGTTACGTCCTCGTCTACTCCATCAACTCGCCCAAGTCCTTCGAAGTGGTTCAGATCATATACGACAAGCTGCTCGACATGATGGGGAAAATTCAGTAAGTTCGATTCCAGTCGGGATGTGAAATACGGCGCGGGTGAGTGACGCCTCGTGTGATTCCAGAGTGCCGATCGTCCTTGTGGGAAACAAAACGGATCTTCACATGGAGCGGATGATCAGTTCAGAAGAAGGCAAGAAACTTGCCGTCTCTTGGAAAGCCGCTTTTCTCGAAACCTCCGCCAAACACAACGAGGTAGGTGGACGTTGCATTTTTTCGGGTCCGGAACCGTGTTCTATTTTTCCGAGAAAGGACTTCACGTCAGGATACGAGAAAAGTGTGTTTCTGGGCCCCTCCAGTGCAATTTGAATGAGCTCCTTGAGTGATTTTTTAAAAAATTTTTTCCTGGAAAGTTCATGCTTCAAAAGTGACGAAAATGGGTCAACATTGCAAAAAAATATAATATTTGAATTCCGAGGTCTGGAGGGGGCTGCTTCGTCATCTTTTGTTTGGCCGAGAGATGCAAGTTAGCCAACTTTGCCGCGCAAAAAGCCGACCCCGAAAATCTATAATCGGGGTAATCATCGAGAAGGTCGTTCAAAAATCGAGCATCGCGTTATCATCAAAGAAGGTCATTCAAAATCGACCCGGGTTGAGTGTTTTTATTCCTATTCCGTTCAGATTTATTATTCAGCCCTCTGGCGGCTCTGTGCCCAACTACTTGGTGACGTCACGTGCCCTCTGCTTTCATTTCAAAATCTCCACCATTTCTAAAACAGCTCTGCACTTAATTATACGGATTTTCGAACTAAAGATATGTGAAGGGGGGGGTTTTAAAGGCTGCTGAATCCGAATAATATTCGGACATCATAATATAACGGACTGCATAACATAATATTATTATGTTAGACATTTTTTTCTAACCACCTCATATATGACAGTGGAAACCTCCCGTTGAGTGGTTGAACTCAATTTTCGTGACCCTTCCCAAAAAAGCCAATGCGAAGAAGTGTAAGGATTATCGCACAATCAGTCTGATGAGCCACGCGCTGAAGATTCTATGGCGAGTGCTGCGCTATCGCCTATGGCGCAAAATCGAGGCAGAGGTCGGTGATTCTCAGTTTGGTTTCAGGAATGCTTTTGGAACGCGAGAGGCCCTGTTTGCAATGCAGGTACTGGTGCAAAAGTGTTTGGACCAGCAGTGTGATGTATACGCCTGTTTTATCGATTTCGACAAGGCCTTCGATAACGTGAGGCATGAGAAGCTCATTCACATTCTCCGGGACGTTGGATTGGATTTCAAGGACGTGAGGCTAATCAGAAACCTGTACTGCGGATCGACGGAACACTCTCGGATCGGGTCGGAATAGAAAAGGGCGTAAGGCAGGGCTGCACGTTATCGCCGCTCTTGTTCAACATCTATTCGGAACAGGTGTTTAAGGAGAGTCTGTATGACTGTGAGTCGGACATTCTCGTGAATGGTTTACCTGTATCGAATTTGAGATATGCGGATGATACAGTGCTTCTCGCCCATTCCGAGTTAGAACTGCAAACACTGCTGGGGCGTGTGCGAGCTACGGCCTATCGATCAACATCTCTAAAACCAAGTCGATGGTTATATCCAAGCGTGGGCGTCCCATGGTCAACTTGCGGGTGAATAATCAGCAAATCGAGCAGGTCGCTCGTTTCAAGTACCTGGGTCAATGGTTGTCAGAGACTTGGTCGCTTGAGGGAGAGCTCAGATGTCGCATTGAGACAGCACGTAGTGCATTCAATGGTATGCGTACACTATGTCGCCGAGATCTCGACTTTCCACTTCGCTGGCGTATCGCCAAGTGTTATATTTGGTCGATTTTGCTTTATGGAGTGGAAACATGGACGTTGAAAACAGCAAACGTTAACCGGCTAGAAACGTTCGAAATGTGGTTAATTCGTCGTATGCTTAGAATCCCGTGGACTGCTCGGCTGCGAAACGACTACATTCTTGAGCAGAATTCCCTATCCAGAGAGCTATTGAGAACTATCAAGAAGAGGAAAGTAGCGTACTTGAGACACATCATGAGAGAAGAAAAATATGGACCGCTGCAGACAATCATGATGGGCATGATAAGTGGCAGGAGGGGGGTTGGGAGGAAGAGAGCCTCGTGGCTTGCCAATATCAGGAGCTGGACGGGTATAAGCCGAGCAGCAGAATTATTTCACCTCACCCAAGACAGAGAAAAATTTGCTGAAGTGATCGCCAACCTTCGATGACGGAGACGGCACTGCAAGAAGAAGAAGAAGAAATTTTTTCTGGAACGGAAATTTTTTGTTTCTTACTTGAAAATCGCTGCAAATTTTACACTAGGGTTTATTATTCTTTGATATGCGTTCCTTGTGCAAAAATTTAATTGTCAATGAAAAAAATTTAAAAAATTTTTTTTGGATTTTTATATTTCAAAAAAAAGATTTTGGGGATTTTTTTTTTTTTTCAAAAATGCTTTATTTTTTTACTCGAAAAATATTTAACCTCCTGGGATCCTTCAAAAATCCCATTTTTAGCCCCATGAAAGCCCTGTAGATAGCCACAGTGAAATCGAATCGTTTCGGGACCCCAAAAAATGGATTCTACGTCCAAAAATACTTCGAAAACGACACCTAACTCGATCCCATAGCCAAAAGCCTTAAAAAACGCCTCCTGTAGCCCCATTTTAGCCCCATAGCGCCCCACGGGTTTGGGCGATCGGGCTGAAAACCTTGCGGGCACAACTAGATGGTAAACCAAGTATTTTGTCAAAATTTCAGATTGAAAAAAAAAAATACTACTGCCCAAAACGGCACGGACATTTCGGATGTAGAATGTAGACCTCTTGAAACGGATAGGTAATGTCAAATTTTGAGGCCGATCGGAGTCGTCGACCTCCGTCGCGAAAACATTGGTGTTTATTATTCCAAGAATAATAAACCAAAAAAGCAACTATGTTAAATGGGAAAGCGAGAAGAAGGGGTCTGCGGCCAGGTGGGAGTCTCCCTAGTTGATGCTGTATTCTCCTGGAGTCTTTGTGCACCCAGCACTGTCATATTTCAAATATCACAGGCCCTTGTTGAGCATTATTGGTAGCCCTAATATTTCGATCAATCGATTATAATTTTATCGATTCTGAAACATCTTAAGCCTTGCTTGATTTTGAGAAGCATTTCGCTCATCATTTGTCACTTCCATTAAGCTCTCCTTTGACGTGAAAGTCCGTCCCCTCTAAAACATGCACATCAACGGTTATTTGTTTGCTCATTCCATCGTTCTTATTTTCAGTCTGTGGCCGACGTGTTCCACACGATGCTCATGGAAATCGAAAAGGCCAACGGCAACGTGATGGAAAAGTCCAACTGCTTCTTGTCGTGAGCTCCTCCATCCCGACGCTCCCCAACGGCACAACTCTGGTATACATCGGGTCAAGTATATACACACGTCTAGTACAAAAGTTCCTCCATATTTTTTCTCGTCTTGAAAGTTCGCGTTGTTGTTGTTTCATTTTCTGTCCTGTAGGGGGGAAGGGGGCCGTTCAATCTCCATCCATATCAACTCGTAGCAATGGACCAAATTCTCAGCAATTTCGTTAGTGGACAATTTTGAAAGTGCTTTTTGTACAGTTCGTTATTAGCCTCATTGTCTGATTTAGAATTGCGTGTTGTGGTTTTGAAATTTCCCCTGTAAAGGTTTGTATTGCTAGCAAATTGTGTTCCATTGTGAAAACTGTTCACGACTCGTCGCCTGGCAGTGCTGCCAACTTGTAACAGAATTGCCTCATTACCTTCCAATAGTGCCGCTGTCAGAAAGTGTTCCTGCACTATTGCCAGCTCCGAACCTGAGCATTTTGTCTCCCCAAACAAAGTTGTCATCCTCGACCTAATCAAAAGCAGCGATCCTTCGTCGCTTTGTATATTTACCGTACTCTTTAGTCATCTTCGAAAACTCCCTTTGTACTGGAAAATTGCATTTTTGTGTGCGTCTGTGTTTGGCGAATCAAATGAATTTTGTACATAATGTTACTTGAATTGATTTAGTACCATTTTCTCGTCACTTTGCATATTATTTTGAGTTGTAATCTGTTTTGTTATTTATAAGTACTTAGACTTTTTCTAAGGGAAACGAAACTATGTTTGAAAACGATATTTTGAGGGATATTAAAATCGTACGCTGGAATGTGTCGGTTTTGTAACCTTGAAACACTGAAGATGATTGGGAGACGTGTTAGTACTGAAGCCCCTCCACACAGGGCAGTTGGCGGACCCAAAAACACTATCGGGCAACACAGGTCACGTGGCTTTGGCTGCAAGATGGAACGCATCGCTCCGTTATCTGTGATTTATCTCGGTTCGAGAACGGTGAACCGAGATCAGGTCTTGTTCGTCCGGGCATCGGGCTTCTCTGACTCAGCATTTATGTACATAGCTTCTTGTCAGATTTGTAAACAATGGTTGCATCCAATAATTCTTCTGAATTAAACGTTAGCAGCAGCGAGTTTGTTTCTGAGGAGGCTTTATCGTATTTTGGTTTATTATTCTTGGAATAATACACCTATGTTTTCGCGACGGGGGTCGACGACTCCGATCGGCCTCAAAATTTGACATTATCCGTTTCAAGTGGTCTACATTCTAAATCCGAAATGTCCGTCCGCCGTCCGGGCCGTTTTGGGCAGTAGGAATTTTTTTTAAAATCTGAAATTTTGACAAAATACTTGGTTTACCATCTAGTTGTGCCCGCAAGGTTTTCAGTCCGATCGCCCAAACCCGTGGAGCGCTATGGGGCTAAAATGGGGCTATACGAGGGTTTTTTTGAAGGTTTTAGCTATGGGGTTGAGTTAGGTGTCGTTTTCGAAGTATTTTTGGACGTAGAGTCCATTTTTGGGGGTCCCGGAACGATCAGATTTCACTGTGGCGATCTATAGGGCTTTTATGGTGCTAAAAATGGGATTATTGAAGGATACCAGGAGGTTAAATATTTTTCGAGTTAAAAATAAAGAATGTTTGAAAAACAAAACATTTTTGAAAAATAAAACCAAAAAAAATATTTTTTTGAAAAACAAAACAAAAAAAATTTTTTTTTGAAATATAAAAATCCAAAAAAAAAAAATTTTTTTTTAATTTTTTCAATGACAGAATTGAATTTCTGTACGAGTAACCTAAATAAAAGAATAATAAACCCTTGCGTAAAATTTAGCTTTTTCCAGTTGATGAAAAATTTCAATTTTGCCAAATTCACTGACAGGAAGTAGAACAGCGATTTTATCCGTTTTGAGGGCCTTCTTTTCGAGTTAGAAAAATTATTGTTTTCATTTTTTGACGAGCACTCGTCTACTGAGGGTCGGTACCTACTTTATTTCTTAATCTTTCATTAAAAAAAAAAAAAAAAAATTCAAAAGAGCAAGTTTTTTGAATTACCTCGTATCCCGTCTTCAAATTTGGCAACAAAATAATGTCAACATACAAAAAGGCTCATTGTGTATGCATTTAGCCCGTAACAAAGGTGATAACAGTTTCAAAAAAAGTTATGCATCGAGGAAACTGTGGGGAATGACGGCGAGAAAAGTGACACTTCCTCGTTTTCTACCTTCCTACATTTGGAGGGTTTTAGTTAGGCTGCCAAAATTAACTCATTGCCTATCAGTGTTCCTGCAGACTCGAGGTACCTTCTCTCATTTTCAACCAATCGGAGGTACCTACCAAGGTAATGAATTTACCAGAATTGCAATGGCCAAGCAGGTACCTAATAGGTAGTAGGTGGGTGATTCCACGAAAACTGGAAATTTTTGATGTCCAAATATGAGTGAAAAATTCTTTCTCTGTTTATAGATTTTTTTGATTAGGCTTACTTTGAAGGTGGTTCAGATGAAGTTTAGCAACGAATTCAATCATACAAGTGCTCCGTTTAGCAAGAATAGAAAATTTTGTAAATTCGTAAGATGAGGGAATGAGGTAGGTATGAGAGAATGAGGAAAACAAATAAAATGAGACGCCAGATTGATTTTGAATGTATAATAAATTGACTCTCGCATTGCGTTGGTCTACTCAATTAATGAAAAATAGGAAATATATTTAGTTAATATAATAAAATCGTAAGAATGTAGGATCATCCTCATTCTCTCATTCCAAACCTCATTCTCTCATTTACCTATGATTAACGTGAGAGAATGAGTTTTTTGGCTTCAAAATAGGATGCTATTGCACACATTGTTATTACTGCAATTTTCAAAAATTACATGGTACAAGCACTTAGCAAAGCTCACTATGCGACTGATAATCAAATTCTGAAACTTACCGCAACTAGTTTTATGAAAGATGAGAGAATGAGAATTCAAGTGCCGAAAGATAAAATTCTCCCACAAAACAGGACACTGACTGAAGAGGGAGGATATTTTGACAATGACGGTTTCTCGACGTGCAGACGCGATGTGTGGAAGTGTTGCTGACCCATTTTTCCGGTCCTACTGGGGGCATGGCGGACACACGACTTTCTCAAAATAATGTGAGAGAATGAGGTGACTACCTCCGTGACAGCCACATGATGTTGTCCTTACTCAACACTGTTCACTGTTAAAATCCGTATTCTCTAAAAAGTTGAAGGTGAAGAGCAGGTGAAAATAACGATACATTGGATTTTGGCAAAAATCTACTTGGTTCATCGTCAGTAGTTGTTGAAGTTGGGAACTCCGAGAAAGGGACACGTGAGAGAATGAGGATATCGAACTTCAAATTTGAAATTTCATACCTAAGTTTTCAAGGAAAGGGATGAAACTTGATTCGAATTAAAGCTATCGTCTTCTCCCTTAAGCCCAAAAAAAATTTTTTTTTGAAAAATCAAATAGGAGAGCAATCCTGTTTGAAAGACATAAAATTTCCAGTTTTCGTGGAATCACCCAGGTATGACTTACTTATTTTTTTTAATTTAAACTAAAAACCACTTGAGTGAGAAGACAATTTTGAACTATGCGTACATCACCTCCACACCGGCGATATTTTCAGGGAGAAAAAAGTCATTTCCGAAATGAATCAATTTTCAGCCCGAGAAAGTCAAGTAAACAAATGGTTTTACATCAAGAACACTGTCACTTGGGTGAAGTGTCACGTTTCCTGCATGGATTTGGGAACTCCTCTCCGTCACTTCCCCTCCTCCACTTTTCTCGCCAGATATTGAAAGCAAATTACTGACCATGATGCGGCTCTTCCAAGGAGTGTCACTGTTGATACCGCGAGTTTCCAAACCTCCTCGCGGTTAAAGTGACACTTTCGGCTCCCTAGCGTTTACTATTGAAAATAACTAAATGATTCCTGTTCTAACCGCTAGAGGGCAGTCTAAGGTTTCTAATGAACGCCCGAACTCAAAATCGACAATTTGTCACTTTTCTCGCCGGGGTGCATAATATGACCGATAACATCATCAGGAGGAAACGAAACGAAACAAGGGAATTTCACCCTGGTCAACCGTACTCTCAAGGAGGATCGGAACTTGTCTGACGATTGCGCTCATGGCTCCCAATTGCCTCGTCCCCCTGGGTTGGGAGGAGTTCGCCGTCCGATTGAACGCAGAAAATACTTGTATCGGTGACTCCGCTCCTCACGCGGTCACCCATCCAAGCACTAACCACGTTGCTTAACTTCGCTGATCGAGGGAAACGGTAGTTTACCCAACGCCACACCGGAAGACACATCATCAGGAGGAATCGCCGGTTCCCCAATGAGTCTTATTGCCTCAACTACCTCGAACAAAAATTAAAAAAAAAAACCCAATGAAGGACATAAATGTTTGAACAAAATTTTATTTTTCGTAAAAAATGCAAGTACAAATAGTACAAAAATGAATTAAAACACAACTTTAAAAAAATCACCTTTGCAGTTCTCCCAATAAGCTTTTGGGAACTCGAAAGACTTGCGGTACAATCAGTACTCTAATAAACGTCAATTTTGAAAGAAAAAGCACAAAAGGAACAATAGTGCAAGGCTGGCAGGGGTGCCACAAACAGAACAAACCCAGTTAGCACCAACCCGAACGAAGATTCGCCTAAAAACAGTTGTCGACCCTGGGAGGGATTGAGCCCATTAAAGCGAAAATAGGAATGTTAGTTGTGGCACCCCTGTATTGCACGGGAAGTCCAATGCGACGTTGACACTTGATTTTCCGACTTAGCTCGTCGTACTTTTGCAAATTTGAAAAATTTTGTCGTGAAATTAAAAAAAATGGGGGGGGGTTATCAAAAAATTAAACCAATACTTGTGAAAAGGGCACATTATATATATATATATAATGACTCCAGACTGGGCACTAGAAACGTACTGGCGACTATATATATATATATATATATAGCTTTATAGACCAAGGTCGACTCGTAACAAAAACTCCAGCCTTTAGTCATCCAGTAGTTTTCTGGGCGACTTGATGGGGCGACTGCATAGCGGATCAAGTCGACCTGGCTATCCAGAAAAACGGCGACCAGGGACCTTTGTTGAACAGCTGATCGGCCAAGTCGCCAGTAAGTTTCTAGCGTCCAGCATGTCTGGAGTCTGTATATATACAGTGAAATCCCTCTGGGGCGGACACCCGCGGGACCAGCGAATTTGTCTGTTGTAGAGGGGTCCAAGCAATCACTTCAAACACTTCATTCCAACTTACTCTGATTTTGAAAAAGAAGACATTTTGGTTTTTTTTTCATTTTTGAAAGACGAAATTCAAAATTCTATCCACATCACTGCCTTCAGAACGTCTATTCCTTGAAATTCTGGATTCGGTGTCCACATGAGAGGGGTTTTATCTTATCGGATCAAGCCTCTTGGGGCCAAAAAGTAATGTCCGCGTCCGGTTCACGTAGGTTTCCCTATGTTCTCGGCCGGGGCCGAGAGTAGTGCGTCCGTTAAGAGGGGTGTCCGTTGAGAGGGGTTTCACTGTATGAAGCTATATTTATATAACGACTGTTGAGAATTAAACAAAAAAGGAAAAAAAGTAGTATATATACAGGCACGTACTGCATGCACATGCGCATATATATTTCAAAGCAGGAAAATATCAAATCGAATAAACCCTGAAAGAAAGACTTCTGTGCGTGAATTACCACTTTATAATATTATGGAGGATTACCATAGAAGGTCGCCAGCCACTTTGGCAAATTTGATAAACCCTGAAAGTTTGACAACACAACAGGTCGGATTCTAGAGTGCTTGGAGGGGGGGGGGGGGCTCATGGAACACAGGTATCAAAATTAAGCTAATTCTTCTTAAAGTAAACATTAAAAAGGCACCAGTAGGCCGTTTGCACTTATTCGAAATACTTAAGTAGGAAAAGAAATAACCGAACTTCTAAGAAAGTAGGAGTTACACTTGAGCAGTGAGGTTTTAGTTCAAAATAAAAATACAGAAACGAAACGATCCTCATTATCTTAAAATAATTGGAAAATACTCTTCAGAACGAGTAAAAAAGAATGTAGATTCCTCCGAGTGAACATTAATACAAGATTGAAAGCTTTCACATAATTTGAGCCAACCGTTGGGCGATTTCTTGGATTTCGTTCTGCCGGAATTCCATCGTCTTTTCGGTATTTCCAATCTTCACGGTGAGCTCTCCAATTTTGCCGGTGAGCTCCCCGATTTTGACGGTGAGCTTGCGGAGTTCGGCGGTGTGGAGTTTGTGGTCGGCGAGGTCGACGGCTTGCTTGTGAACGAGGTCTTTCAAATAGAGGTCGAGGCTTTCTCTCTGCAAGAGAGAAAAACAAAATGTAGCTGTAAAACAAATGTACTTAAAAAAAAAATCCTACTGCCCAAAACGGCTCGGACGGCCATTTCGTTTATGGAATCAACCGATAATGTAAAACTTTAGACCGACCAGAATTGTCGACCTCCGTCGCGATTACATGAGCGTATTATTTCAAGAATAATACACCAAAAATAGATTGACCCGTTGATACAACTTACTGTAGCTTGTCGAATTTGCATGAGAAATATTTGATGGTCCATCTCTACTTTGGAGGGTTTGACGTCCTCGTTTGTCACCTGCCTGAGTCTTTTCTGCGGCTTACGGTCCACAACCTCTTCCATAGTCTTGAGATCCTTTTCCTGGCGATCTTTGTCCCTTTTTGGGCAGCTGCAGATTTTCACCGGGAGAACCTTCCGCCCGAACACTTGGAAACTGCAATAAAAAAAATTATTAAAGGGGAAATTCATATTTTTGTTGGTAGTGTTGTGACTGCGACGCACCTGTCGTCCTCCAACGTGAAGATGATTTGGACGGCCCGGCGCTGCATCCCTCGGGGGCAGCTGGTTTTGCACGTGAAGAAATAATGTACCGCCTTGAGGAAGTTGGAGCCCGGTACAGGAGCCGAAGGGACGGCGACGAGGACGCTGTGGCGCTCGCTGTTGGTGTCGTACTGGTACATGGCGCCTTTGGTGTGGCACCGTAAAACGTGGCCGGCCTCGTTGTACAAGTCACATTTGCACTGGCCGTGAACTTTGTGCGCTGAAAAGAACATCTCTGTATTATTAAAGTTACGTAGTAAAGAACGAGGAGGAGAACCTCTTCATTCAAGGGTACTTCCATCAGTCGGATAATTTTGGAATCTGTCTTGAAAAATTCAGCTTGCCGAGTAGATGACTAGAAAAGTCTGAAACACCGAAAATCTGGTTCATTTTCATTGGGGGTGCAGATTCTGAAAGGAGGCTCATCTGCCTCCGCAGAGTTCGAGGAGTTTGGGAGACGGATGAAGGATTGGCTCGTCATGGGGGGGGGGGGGTTGCAAGATCATTTAAAAGAACTGCATCTCCATTCACTACCACCCTCACAGGGATTGGTTGACATGCAGAGCCCACGAAGTATTCAAAAACAACAACGCGGTGCTGTAGGAGGGGAGGGAGATGAAAAACGTAGTAGCGAGGGGAAAACATCCGTCCGCTTGCTTCAGGTCATCTTTATTCTAAGGAAAAACAGAAACACACAGTTAACAGAAATTGGGGAAAAATACCAAAAATTTGTTTTGGCAAGCAGATGACGAGACAAGTCTGAAATCACCATAATAATGTTCAATGTATCTGAGCTGTGAAAGTTGCCCATAAAAAGGGTTTCGGAGAAATTTGAAGAAAAAAATATCAAAAACTTCGTTCAGGGTATAGATGACGAGGTAAATCTGAAACCACAAAAAAGTAGCTCCATATGTCGTATCTGAGCTCCAAAAGGGGTAAAGTTAGATTTTATGCGGGGCATTGCAATCCACTCCCGGCTTAGCAAGCCTTGGAAACCCTTAACCGGCTTGGCATCATATTGGCAGGCCTTGGGAACCCTTAATCAGCTTGGGAGAAGCTCGTAGACAGCTGGGGGAAATTCAGGACCATCTTGGCAAGCCTTTAAAACCCTTAGCTGGCTTGGCACCATATGAGCAGGCCTTGGAAACCCTTAGTCAGCTTGGGACGAGCTAGTGAACAGTTGGGGGAAGCTCAGGACCATCTTGGCAAGCCTTTAAAACCCTTAGCTGGCTTGGCACCATATGAGCAGGCCTTGGAAACCCTTAGTCAGCTTGGGATGGGCTCGTGAACAGGTGGGGGAAGCTCAGGACCACATTGGCATGGCTTGGAATGGCTGTTCGTTGGTAATCTGTGCAGATTGTGAGAAAAGCACTTATTAAATTTCCGGCTACAATGTATCTTCGCTATCTTCGTTTATGTCATAAACTTGGGACATATTGATTACAAAATACGTAGAAAGAGGAGAGGAAGAATTCACTCCTGAAATCTGCGTGCCAGACTTCAAGAAATCAATGCAAACGTCATTATGGCAGTGTGGCCTACACGACCTTGGTTGGATGCAGGTTTCATTTGGCCGAAAGTTGGTAAGCGTTAAATACCATTAGGTTATGCGTTAAATACCTATGTTATGATTAATAGATCCAAAATTGAATCGAAATTTTTATATTATTCAGGTTCAGGAAAATAAAAATCTCAGCTTATTGTCGGCTTAATGTAAACCGGAATGTCCAAACGGACAATGGTTACGTTGGGCCTTTGGGTTTGTGTACTGCGAGTACATCGCCGGGAGTTCGCAATGCCCCGGGCCTGCCAGGCCACGACGACCGGCCCACCAAGGCGGAAAGAGCCGGAGGTTGGCTGGCGTATCCAGCACGGGGACGGGCTTCCTAGTCAATCAGGTAAAACTGTCAGAATCGATTGAACAAGCGCAAGGTGTCACTTACAGTTCTGGAGCGGGTCGTCCTCCATAGCGTGGATCGAACACCTGTTGACTGGCTGATTGATGAAGTCGTTGTTCTGGTAGACGAGGAGAGCTCTTATGAAGAATTTGGAGTCACTGAGCGGCCGCGAGGTTTTGAACTGGATCATGAGGACGTTGCTCATTTTTATAAAAACTGTCTTCAGGACATCTGAAAACTGCAAAACAGAAAAAAAAAAATGTAACCAACAGCAAAAGCAGCCTTCATGTGGATGTTACGTTAGATTAGATTAGATTAATACCAGAGAGGGTATAGAAGTGGGTTCCTGAGGGGCGCCCCACTTCTCGCACTTAGGCCTATAGACCCATTGTGCTACCTCTCGGAGTTACTATGGTAGGAGTTCTGTGCCCTTGAAGAGGTTCAATAGTCCTCCTACCAGGTCCTTTCGCGCCAGTATCTCTCCCCGGTCTACAGAGCCCAGAGCAAGATACCTTCTGCGCTCCAGGGCCTCACATTCAAAGATGAGGTGGTCTGCTGTCTCCTCCTCATCTTTGCAGAACCTACAGGTGGGGATGTTACGTTAGAATGCAACCTTACAGTTGGGCTGAAAAAAAAAATCGATTAATCGATTTTCCCCAGAATATCGAAAAATCAGTTTCCTTCCATTAAAATCGATTTAAATCGGACACAAAAACCTCGCCTCTTGCAAAGGAGGAAAAGTGAAATGTGACGATTGATCTAGTATAATATCAACTACTTAGATGATAATATTACATATTACACAGGTTTACAAAAAAAGGTCAATCTCAGGCGCCGCAGAAAAAACCATCAAACTCTATGTTTTTTGGGGTGCTGAATCCGAATCCGACCCCCGTTTTTTCCGGTCACGTCCAAATTTTCGAGATATTGGCGATTTTTCGTTTTTTCGACCTTTTTCCGTTTTGAAAATCACAGCTAAATGTGCGGATGCCCAAAAATTCCACAAAACTCTCTTCTTACTGGAAATTTATCGCTGATTCCGAAAATGTATATGAGTTGGTGTCTAAAACAACGAGAAATGTGTGCTTTTGCCAAAAAATGTTGAAAAAACGTGGTTTTTTCAAAACCAAAGTCATGTTTTTTGATACTTTTTACCTTCTAGCGTAAAAACTAAGGCCGTTAATAAAATTTTTCCAACGAGGTCTTGTAGGTAGATTGTTTCTGCGTCCAATGGGACCAACCGTGATTCTTTACCTTCCATAATAAGGGAGCTATGATTTTTCAAAGTTTCTGGGCGCTTGTCTTTCAGGGCTTCAAGTGCAATTCCGTGAGTTCTTGATGAATAAAACCATCTTTGAGTCGGTCTGAATTGATGCCTCCGAGTCCAATATATTCCTCGGAACAAAGTTTTATTGTGATCAAGTTGCATTGCCGACTCCAGGAGTTCATGTTCTACGACATGGCCAAAATGGGTAGAAACTTTGAAAAATCATAGCTCGCTTATTATGGAAGGTAAAGAATCACGGTTGGTCCCATTCGACGCAGAAACAATCTACCTACAAGACCTCGTTGGAAAAATTTTATTAACGGCCTTAGTTTTCACGCTAGAAGGTAAAAAGTATCAAAAAACGTGACTTTGGTTTTGAAAAAATCACGGTTTTTCAACATTTTTAGGCAAAATCACACATTTCTTGTTGTTTTAGACACCAACTCATATATATTTTCGGAATCAGCGATAAATTTCCAGTAAGAAGAGAGTTTTGTGGAATTTTTGGGCATCCGCACATTTAGCTGTGATTTTCAAAACGGAAAAAGGTCGAAAAAACGAAAAATCGCCAATATCTCGAAAATTTGGACGTGACCGGAAAAAACGGGGGTCGGATTCGGATTCAGCACCCCAAAAAACATAGAGTTTGATGGTTTTTTCTGCGGCGCCTGAGATTGACCTTTTTTTTGTAAACCTGTGTTATTATTATATGACATATTAATACTTTGTATTATCTAGGAAAGGGGAAAAAAGCAGGTAAGTCACTTTATTAGAGATAAACAACAGTATGTCATTCTAACCGTGGGGGGGGGGGGGGGGGGGAGCTTTCTGACAAATAGGGGAGCAAATGACAAGAAAAGAAAAGAAAACAATAAAGAGATAAGGGAAAGGAACTAATACACTTGTTTCAATTAAAATTATCATGGGAGGATCTCGTTAGAGACTTTAGGTAAGAAAGGGAAGAAAAGAAAAACGCTGCAAATTTTACACAAGGGTTTATTATTCTTTGATATACCTAGGTTACTTGTGCAGAAATTTAATTCTGTCAATGATAAAATTAAAAAAAAAAAAGATTTTTGATCTTTATTTTTTAAAAAAATTATTTTTTTTTGATTTTTTGTTTCAAAAATTCTTTATTTTTTACTCGAATAATACTTAACCTCCTGGGATCCTTCAAAAATCCCATTTTTAGCCCCATGAAAGCCCTGTAGATCGCCACAGTGAAATCGGATCGTTGCGGGACCCCCAAAAATGGATTCTACGTCCAAAAATACTTCCAAAACGACACCTAACTCGATCCCATAGCTGGAAGCCTTCAAAAACCCCTTCCATAGCCCCATTTTAACCCTATAGTGCCCCACGGGTTTGGGCGATTGGACTGAAAACCTTGCGGGCACAACCAGATGGTAAACCAAGTATTTTGTCAACATTTCAGATTTAAAAAAAAATTCCTACTGCCCAAAACGGCCCGGACATTTCGGATTTAGAATGTAGACCTCTTGAAACGAATAATGTCAAATTTTGAGGCCGATCCGAGTCGACGACCTCTGTCGCGAAAACAGGTGTATTATTCCTTGAATAATAAACCAAAATCGAACTGGAGGTTCAGGGAGAGAAAAAGGTTGGCGCCTCGTTGAAGGCGATGGAGCGGACGATTCCGGTCGTGATTTGTTGCCGAGAAGGGAACGCTAAACGTGGACGGAGAGCGAGAGGTTGTCCGAGGGACCAAAAGGTTGATCCTGGAGAGCAACGCAGCGCAAGAGACCAAACCATTGACGAGTTTGTAGAGTAGGACGAGGTCAGATAAAGTAGGTCTTCTCTCGAGAGTCGTCAAGCCACACCTCCGCAGGAGAGCACCGTAATCTAAGTCCTCGCGAGGGATTCCCACCTTGTAGGCCACGTAGCGCAGGACATTTCGCTGGACTCGCTCCAGCCGATACTTGTGGATCCCATACATGGGGGACCAGATCGTGGAGGCGTACTCTAGAATAGGCAGGACAAGGGGCCTTGTAAAGGGTGACCAAGGCATTGACATTGGTGAATTCTCTGGTGTTCCTTTTGATAAAAACAAGCGCACGCATTGCCCTGCCTGGCCTCAATATGACCAGAGAAACCAAGCCGCACATCGCAGAGAACCCCCAGATCGACCAGACAGTCCAACCTCCGCAAGGGTGCGCCACAGAAGGTGTAGTCGTGGGCTATCGGCTGATCTAGGCGATGGAAAGTCACCACCGAGCATTTGGATGAATTCAGGAAAAGGTGGTTCAAAGCACACCAATTCTCCAAGCCGGAAATCGCCGCCTGAAGATCATCACAATCCGATGAAGAACCAATGTGGCAGATGAGCTTCAGATCGTCAGCATAGAGCAAGCAGTGGATGCCACGTACAGAGAAACACCCCACGATGCTGTTGATCATTAACAAAAAGCATAACGGCCCCAGATGGCTACCCTGAGGAATACCTGAGGTGACGAGGAATGGTGTTGAGAGAGCTCCTCTCGCGCGAACAACAAGCTGCCCAACCAGCTCAAGAGCGATCCATGAATTCCGAGCGAATCAAACAATAACAAGTGGCGATGAGACAGCTTATCAAAAGCCTTCGCAAAATCTGTGGCTATCACGTCAGTTTGAATGCCTCTTTGAAATCCATCCACCACGAATTCCTGGAAAACCACGAGATTCGTGGTGGTGGAGCGGCCACGCATGAATCCATGCTGCTCATCTGCCAAGACCAGGCCATGAGATCAACGACCAGCTTCTCTAACAGTTTGGGGATTGAGGAAAGCGAGCAAACCGGCCTGTAGTGATTTATGATACTCTTATCACCGGACTGAGGTATGTAGGGTAGCACTGAGGAAGGTTTTTGTGTGGTTATTTTGTGTTTACCAAGGATACCTCGTGGTTCATTCGTTTCATGGCGTCGCCGTAGCATTTTGGATAAGACGGTAAGCTCTACTTGCTTTCACTATACCACACATTTTTATCTTACAGTAATCCTGTAGGGGCGATTTTTCATGTATTTGGACTCATAGAATTCATTTCCGTCGATAATTTTGTCAAAAGAATAGGTTTTTACTTGATTTGAGAGGGTGTACGATACTGGGGACCTGATAACCATCAATTCTCCAGTATCATACTCAGGTGTATAATACTGGGGAAACCCGAAACTTTCAAAAAATCGCATTTTTGTTATTTTAGTTAGTTAGGAGTTGAAATTTATCTCACAACCTTTGCTGGGGGGTGTATGATACTGGGTCCAGGAGTGTACGACACAGGAACCTGCTCTTTCTGAAGAATTTCCAAAGTTCCATGGGAACGATTTTCGAAATTCCGAACTTCTGGGGGCTCCAATAAACGGTACATAAAGTATAATGTGCGTTTACAATATAAACGCATAGAATATTATTCTGATCTTGATCCTCAAATTTTAACTAAAACGGATTTTTAAATGTTTTATGAGATATGTATGAAACTGGTTCCGAAGGGTGTATGACACAGGTGACACCCACTTTTCACCCTGTATGACTGGTGAAAAAACCTACTTTCGAAATAAATTAATTGTAATTCATAGGAACCAAATTTTGACATTTTCTTGGTTTCTAGATTTTCTTAAAAAGTTGGTCTAACGATATCAACCTCTCCAAAGCTCGTCAGACGACATCAGACCAAAATATTGAGTGAAAACTGGAGATCTTCCACTAATGTAACTGGTTCCACCACCCTACAGGTGTAATGAAGGAAAGCTTCCATTGTCAGGAAAGGATCCAGACTCGAGCGAAATGTTGAATAACTTCGTAAGAGGGAGCAGTAACCCAGATGCACACTGCCGCAATAAAAGAGGAGGATCCCCATCAGGACCCATTCCCTTCCTCGCATCAAGCTGAGCGAGCCCGCGAGCAACACGATCCTCAGAAACCGAAAGCGATCCTATTGATACGATGTCTTGAACGGGGTATGAAGGAACGTAAGATACTGGCGGATCAAAGATCGACGAAAAGTGAGAGACAAACAGCTGGGCGATGGAATCTGGGTCAGAGGCGCGAACCTCATCCAGTGACATACAATTCGGGAGGCTATTTCCACCTTTCCATAATAATATAATATATTATTAATATTATTATATTACCTGCATAATATAGGAACGTGGCAGTGTCACGGTGACACTGCCGCGTCTCCCTCCCGGGCTAACGTTTTTGAGCAGTTAGGTCATGGCTAAAGCATGTTCCATGATAAAATTGTTGTTTCAGTCAGGAGGAAGGGTCTCGGATTTTGGGTCAGCACAGTACAGTTCAGTCATTCAGTCGTCAATATCAAATTTTAGGTTGATTTGGAAAATGTTTTGATTTGTTTAGATGACTGGACTAGTAAATAAATTCAAAAAAATAAAAATGCTTGTCCACACTGTCCGGCAGGAGGCAACTCCATCGATTTTGGAATATTGGGCCCGGGAACCTAACGTCGACTAATACTTTTTTCTGAAAGAACTTCATAATTTGTAATACAAATTTCCAGGGCACTGTCGAAAATTTCAACTTTGAATCTGGAGGGAAAAGTGGCGCTACTCTCTCATTGGCTGCTACACGGCCGCCATTTCCGCCGTCACCTCCTGGAGATTCCCGTCGTTCCCTTCTTATGCTAGCGCACTCTGGCGGATTAGTAAAAGTGCCACCGCGGGAAAATTCAAAACGCCAAATATTCACTAGTGATTTCCTCTGCTCAGACACCAATTTCTCAGTGCTAACTGTACTGAGTACTTTGTTCATTATGTACTAGTTCAACTATGTTCGGCCGAATTTTCTCATTTCTCTGACCTAGTTCCTTGGCCCATTCGAGCTAATAATTCGCATTTTTCGAAGACTTTACATACCTATAATATATTATATTGAAACGTTTCATTAAATGAAGCAAATTTTGCTTTTGATTAAGTAGGTATTTTTTCCCCCTAAGTAAATAATGAAAAAAATCTAATAGTAGAAAAATCAATTTTTTGCAGCACTACTTACAGCCCAAGAGTTTGACGATCCCTCAGGCCCGACGAGAGCCTCTTGGCAGATGCCGAACCCGAAAGTGCCCTCAAAGTCTTCCGTACACGGGTGAGTGCAAGTTGCCGTTGGCGTGTAGATGGAAGTCGAATTGGGCAGTTCGGGCCCCCCGTCGACGTCTTGGTATTCCTGAGACGGAAAATTTGACAATTTCACACTCTCAAAGACCATCTGGGTTGAGCCAGGGTGCCAAGAGGTACTTACGATGCCATTATCAGGGCCCAAAGAGTCGCCGAAGGCTTCGTTGTCCGAACTGCAAAAGAAAAAAGAAATTGAAACCAACATCTCAGCTTGTTCAACGTGACGTGAGGCCCTTTGGTGATCCCCCTAACATCACACAGAAATTTACTTGTTGAATATGATCGGGTAGTTGCTGATGGAGATCCCGTTGAGGAGTTCGGCCGTCGGCAGGCTGTTCAACTCCGCCGGCAAGCAGGTGTCTATGAACTGGATGTCTTCCATTTTAGAGTCCATTCTGAAAAGGCAAAACCCAGTTCGGGAAGTGAGAAACGTCGTAGTACAGAAAAGTCTGCGGTGGTCTGCGTCGACTGCGACTCACCCGAGAGGTACAACCGGTGATCGAAAGCTATTGTCGAAGGGTATGGAAAGTGTTAAAACTACTTCGGAAGGACAATTCCCTCAACAGGTGATCATATCCGTCAAACCAACATAAAAGCGGAACGGAGGTGGAGAGATTCTGCGCTGAGCGGCTAGGGATGTTGAAAAAGTATCGATAAATCTCGTAGTATCGATACTTTATTCCGGTATCGGCGCCGATACATTTTTTTATCGGATAAATCTGATGAAGGGATTCCCTCACATTTCATCAGATTCAAAACTTACAGCATTTAGGTAGGTGTTGTAAAACCTTTGCAAATTAGGCTTTATTAGTCACAATAAACGTGAAATGTAACATAAAGAAATTTGGAGTGAAGACACATGCCAGTGTCTAACAACTGGAACGGTTATAATAAACTGGATGATCATAACATTCTTCCTGCCTTTTAAAACTTCAGTTCATAGTCCTTTAGGCGGGCAGGCGTACGTCGCTCTCTCGTAGAACGACGCGGGGAATTTTCACGAGGATGCGAAGAAACTGTCGGGATTTCTGGGGTGGCCTCGGGGTCTTCCTGGTTTTCTTCCGGTGTAAGGTATGCTGGAGGTTCGATGTCGTGTTGCTCAGTTGTCTCAGCTTCCACTGATTCTGGCTCAATCATCATACCACCAGGAGGTGCCAGGTGTTTCAAAGACACCGTCGTCTCCCGTCCATCATCGAGGCGAACCCTGGCATACTGCGGGTTAACGTCAAGGATATCGACTTCCTCGACCAGAGGATCGTACTTGCTTGTCCGTACTTGCTTTTCGCAAGTACCGAAGGGTCCAATTTTCTGTGCTTGAGAGCAAGAGACACTGTGCGCCAGATTGTGCCATTTAGCCGCTCGATTTGGCCGTTTCCCGTGGGGTTATAAGGGGCCGACATGGAAGTAGCTACTCCTCGGGTATGAAGAAATTCCCGTAGCTCCTTGGATGCGAATGAGGTTCCTCGATCGGTGTGAACGTATGAAGGTAAACCAAAAGTGGTGAAAAGGTTAGTAAGGCAGTCAATTACAGTTGACGAGTTCATGTTGGGACAAGGATAGGCGAAAGGGAATCTTGAATACTCATCGACGATCGTCAGGAGGTAATAAATTGTTGTAAAACCTTTGCAAATTAGGCTTTATTAGTCACAATAAACGTGAAATGTAACATAAAGAAATTTGGAGTGAAGACACATGCCAGTGTCTAACAACTGGAACGGTTATAATAAACTGGATGATCATAACAGTAGGTAGATGACAATACCTCTACCTAGACCAGCAATTAAAGAAAGTTGATGTAGGTAACTACCACCACTTCCAGCTCTCAGGAGAATCGGGACGCGTCCTTGTCTATACCACTAATTCTCATCGGCTATGTCAATAATTTTGAAAAACAAGTGCCCGAAAAAAAGTGGTTTATTATTTCAGGATAATAATAATATAAAGAGCAATGTATACATTGGTCATTATAATACTATTATCCTGAAATCTATAGGTGAAGTAAAAACGTGAGATGAGATAGGTACATCACGCTGTCGGAGAAAATAAAAAGTACCTAATTTTCCACCCTTTCGGTGACCGAAATTCGGTCTATTGTTCATGGAATACAATACCTATGTAATCGCGACGGGGGTCGAAAATTCTGATCGGCTTCAAAATATGACATTATTCGTTTCAAGAGGTCTTGATTCCAAAAACGAAATGTCCGTACGCCATCCAAACCGTTTTGGGCAGTAGGATTTTTTTTTTTTTTTTTTTTTTTTAATGTGAAAAGGTGACAAAATACTTGGTCAAAATGGAAAAAATACATCTAGTTGTGCAAGCAAGGTTTTCAGCCCGTTCATCAAAACCCGTGGGGCGCTACGGGGCTAAAATGGGGCAATGGAAGGTTTTTTAAAGCCATTTGTCTATGGGATCGAGTTAGGTGTCGTTTTCGACGTATTTTTGGACGTAGAGTAAATTTTTGGGGGTCCCAGAAGGATCAAATTTCACTGTGGGGATGTAAAGGGCTTTCGTGGTGCTACAAAAGGGATTTTTGAAGGATCTCAGGAGGTCAAAATTTGACGGAAATATTTAATATTTTCCGAGTAAAAAACAAAATTAAAAGAGACAGAATTAATTTTTGCACAAGTAACCCATATCAAAGAATAATAAACCCTTGAGTAAAAATTTGCAGGCGTTTTTGAAAAGTATCGATACTTCGATACTTTAAAAAAAGTGTCGTATCGATACTTTTTGATACTGTCTAGATGTATCGATACTTTAGAAGAATCAAACATCCCTATGACCGGCGTCAGGGTTGCCCCTAACCCATTCAATCAGTGTTGCCAGTGGATCACAACGAAAACAATTTAGCTAAAAACACAAATTTGGTAGGTTCCTTGCTTTTGATAAGCATCTTTCTTCGTCAAACATCTCGTAAAATATCAGGTTTGTTCCAACAGAAGGGTCTACCGTTCGTTAACGTTCACTGCATTCCAGTGCCTTTTCCATCACATTCCGAAATCTGTTAATATAACAGTTATATTGGAACTTGTTATAACAGTTACTGGAGTTGGATTGGTTATAACAGTTACTGGTTGGAACACTTTTCCGTTCGTTTTACCATACTTATCTCGAATGGCGTAACTGAGGAGATAATAAAATAATCGATATTTTAATCACACGGTCTGAAAATAAACCTTCATCGATATCGGAAAAGCGATTACTTCTAGGACCTACAAACGTAAAAAAAAAAAAAAAAAAAAATTGTGGGGCGCTATGGGGCTAGGGGAGGGGTTTTTGAAGGCTTTCGTCTAGGGGGTCGCGTTAAGTGACGTTTTCGAAGTATTTTTGGACGTGGAATCCATTTTGGGGAGCTCCAGGACCGTGGGGATCTATGCGGATTTAATGGGGCAACAACCGGGATTTTTGAAGGATCCCAGGAGGTAAAATTAGGTGTGATTTTCCGAGTAATTTTGGACGCAAAACTATAGGTACCTACAATGATTGGACAGATGTGGGACCTAAAAAAATGTCTTTTGCGGCAAATCGACCTATAGTTTTTTTTTGTTTTTTTTTAGTAACTAAAAAAAAATGAACTGTTCGTGTAATTCTGAAAATTCCGAACGGTTGCAAATAGCAAGGGCCGAGGGTGGGGGTACAACGGCTTCCAGCACACTCAAATTCTGATGCTCTGCGAACGCAGAACTCTTTCAGAATCGTTCGGAATCGAATCCGGCAGGTTTTTTTTTTTTTTTTTTTTTTTTTTTTTTTTTCAGAACTTTCCGAACTGCCTTCTCCCGGAGAAGTTCTCCGACTGTGGAAAGTCACGCGCGCGATTCTTTCCCTTCTGTGATCTCGTGGAGTTAACTTCGCAAGGACTACTTTTTCGTTGGCGGAGGACCGAAGTTCAGTCCGTTCCGTCCTGGAAGCGTTCGAGTTCTGATTCGATTCCGAATGGCCAGAACTTACTCTGCGAACGCACCTAATGACTAGGTAGGGCTCGGCAAATGGCATATTTGCATATTTCGTTCCCGATGTGCGGCACATTTGCATATTTCGTTCCCGATGATAATCATATGCCCAACCTATAAGAAGCCTAAATATACCAAGTTTGTGCAAATCAGATGATCCAAATTCGAGTTTTTCGGGCATATAATTGCATATTTTGGGGTTTTGTTGGATACAAGCCTATTTGGGCCATTTCGCTACTAGGCAGCATATTTTCCTATTCATTTCAATATTTCTGCATATTTTAAGATATTTTGACATCAACACTAAGAATTCTCTCAACTAGCATTCTCTCTCAGCGCTCAGCATTCTGCAGGGAAAAATTTTTCGTAAAGGCACCTAGCCGAGTGCGCGCCTTTAAATTGGCACATCCCGTACTGCCGCTGCCCCCTGAGCCAATCCTGACTCGATGGGGAACCTGGATTTCTGCAGCGCTCTACTATGCTGAACACCTATAAGCTGTCAAATCAGTAGTGGATTCGTTCGACGAGAATGACAGCCAATACATAACTAAGGCAAAGAAAAGCATGGGGGACAGGGACACTGTAGGCTACAGTCTGTAGCGACCCTGGCCTTTATTAAAGCACAATGTGTCATATGTCATATGGCGTCGATCCCACAGTTGATTCTCAAGCTTGAGACCTCAGAGAAGGAGCTGGTTGAAGTGGTGAGTGAGGTTCAAAAATTTCCGGAAGAGGCTTCCTTGTGGCCTGGGAAGATTGGAAAAGCTGTTCAAACCAAGCTCGAATTCGTTCTTGGCCGTAACCCAGGTTGGGGTACTGTCGTCAACGTAGCCAGGGTGTTAGGAGGTGACTTACCAGAATCGGAACTCTCCTACACTCCCCATGAACTTGCTTCCTTCAAATTTCTACCATTGGTTTCCGTCGATGTTGAGCGTTCGTTCTCCCGCTTGAAACTAGGGATGTTGAAAAAGTATCGATACTTAAAAGTATCGATACATATCGATACTTTTTGTCCCCGATACATATCGTAGGATCGATACTTTTTTTCCGGTATCGGCGCCGATACTTTTTTTATCCCTCACATTTCATCAGATTCAAAACTTACGGTAGTTGACAGTACCTCTAACTTGACCAGCAATTGAAGAAAGTTGATGTAGGTACCTACCACCACCTCCTGGAGCTGCACCAGCTCTCATATCAGGAGAATCAGCCGTCCTCGATCAAGGGCGGACCACCAAAATGTTGGCCCAACCAACCAACCCAACTCACTCATCACAGTAGAAATTAGTGTGGCCGCAGCTACACCAAACGAGGGAATGTTCCCCTTTTTTGCTACCTGTACCTACCCACCGAGGCTTGGAGCAAGGTTTTCAGTCCGATCGTCCAAGCCCGTGGGGCGCTATGGGGCTAAAATGGGGCAATTGAAAGTTTTTTTTTTTTAAAGGCGTTTGGCTATGGGATCGAGTTGGGTGTCGTTTTCGAAGTATTTTTGGACGTAGAGTATATTTTGGGGGTCCCAGATGGATCCAATTTCACTGTGGGGATGTAAAGGGCTTTCATGGGGCTACAAAAGAGATTTTTGAAGGATCTCAGGAGGTCAAATATTTTCTGAGTACAAAAAAAATTAAAATTAAAACCTTTTTTATTCAAAAATTTTTCATTGAGACAGAATTAATTTTTGCACAAGTAACCCATATCAAAGAATAATAAACCCTTGACTAAAAATTTGCAGGCGTTTTTGAAAAGTATCGATACTTCGATACCGATACTTTATTGAAAGTATCGTATCGATACTTTTAGATACTGTCTGGATGTATCGATACGATACTGTATCGATACTTTAGAAGTATCAAACATCCCTACTTGAAACTTCTCCTGAGTGACTTGCGCCACAGCTTCAAGACCGAAAATATTGAAAAACACTTGGTTGTGCAAGCCTTTGACTAGTAGACCTACCTGTATGTTGTAAATATGTAAATAAGACGTTAATATGAAACTGCTTGTAACTATGTAAATATTTTAGTGTCTAAATATGTGGTCAATGTGTCTGTCAGACACTGTCTGATAATTTTCTAAGATGACTTTTAACAATAAAAAAGTGGGTTGAGCGCCCCAATGCAATTTTTTCTTGCCTTCTTGACCCTCTCACAATTTTTTGGGGGCATATTTTAGCATATTATTAACTTTTCCGGGCATGTTTTTGCGTCATATTTTGCGGTTTTTCGGTCATATAAATATTTCTAAATTTAGGGCATTTATTGGTCATATTTCCGGATTTTATTGGTCATATCCTGCCGAGCCCTACAAATGACACTGTTTTTTTGCTTTATTTACCTATATGGGCCATTCTCCCAGAAAGCGACATTTTCAAATCTCAAATTCAAATTAGATAGATCCTATATCAAAGAATAAGAAACCCTTGTGTAAAATTTGCAGGGTTTTTTTTCAAATTTGTTTTCGAACTTGATGATCTGGTCATTTTCAACCTTCGAACTTTGCCCTTTTTATTGAGAATCACCCAAATGCACGTCCTTGCCTGTAAGTGGGACGCAATATGCACTCCGTTGGTCAGCGAGACGTCCCACTTTACTTTACCACAGCCGACATCGTGGTTCATCTCCATCCAGAAATCATCGGCGGATGTTCCGTGTAGAGGATCTATGCAAAAACTCTTTCCTCTATCTATCACCTATCTAGTGCAAAGCGCAAAATTTTTCCAGTGAACCCCCAGAGAAGGTACCTATTTGTGTCACCTTACCCTTCTTGCTAGATCTCACAGTTTGGAATAACAGCTTGTGATCAAGCAAGAAGGTGACATTTTCATCATGCTCCATTATTTTCCATTCAGAACTCGTATCCCCTGTTGTAAAAAAATTTACCTCTACTATCTGCGAGACCTGATGTTTTGAGAGCTGCCTCAAAACATCAGAAACCACTTCTGACGGATCTACCGTCCAAATTTTCTACTCCACAGGCCAAAAACTGCTGCTTGAGATGCAAAAACCATCTGCAGGACTGCTTGGCCCTACACAACACGAACGTTCTTTACCTTTTGGCTCCCCGCGCTTTCCGCCTCCTCAAGTTGCGCTTGAAAGTTGACATTTTCCAGTTAAGAGATCTTCACTCGACGAACTACACAACACAGCAGCACCGAAAGGACTGCGATCGTCGTGCGATGGTGTAGCAGACGGACTCACAGGATCATGTTTGTTCCGGTTCGTTCGTGTTTTTGGTTGCGCCTCCAGCAGAAACAGCAGAATTCTTGGAAAGCACAGGTTAGAGCTTTCCAAGAGGGATGATCAAAATATATCGATATATCGAATATCGTTATTTTTCCGTTGATACATCGATATTTTTGGCCGATAATTTTTCCTCCGGCATTATTTTTACGGGAGCCGATATTTTGGTTTATTATTCTTGGAATAATACTCCTACGTAATCGCGACGGAGGTCGAAAATTCTGCTCGTCCTCCAATTTTGACATCATCCTTTTCAAAACAAGTAGATTGCGAAATGTCCGTCCGAGCCGTTTTGGACAGTGGGAATTTTTCTAAAACTCGGAAATTTTTTAAAATAAAATGTGGAGCGTTATTTATCCAAAATTTACCCTAAATTAAATCGAATGGGAAAGAAATTTTTGGTTTGTTATTCTTGGAATAATACACCTATGTTTTCGCGATGGAGGTTGACGACTACGATCGGCCTCAAAATTTGACATCCGTTTCAAGAGGTTTACATTCAAAATCCGAAATGTGCGTCCGCCGTCCAAGCCGTTTTGGGCAGTAGGCATTTTTTTTAAACTCGGAAATTTTGGCAAAATACTCGGCGTACCATCGCTCAAACCCGCAAGGCTAAAAAAGGGCTACGGGAGGGTATTTTGACGGGGTTCGGCTATGGGGTCGAGTGGGGTGTCGTTCTCGAAGTATTTTTGGACGTAGAATCCATTTTTGGGGGTCCCAGAACGGTTCGATTTCAACCGTGGGGCTCGCTTGGGACAACTTGGGGATTTTTTAAGGATCCCAGGAGGTAAAATAAGGTGTCGTTTTCCGAGTCATTTTGGATGCAAAATCCTTCTTTTTTTAGGTCCCTCATCTGCCCAAACATCGTTAAGAAAATAAATTTTTTTTAAAAATATGTACCTATATTTTTTCAGAAATATTTTCTTGATCACAGAATTAAATTTTGCAAGATTAACCTATTTATTTATTTATTATTTCATAATAAACCCTTGTGTAAAATGTGGAGCGTTATTGGTACTTTTCCGTTATACCCCCCCCCCCCCCCCCCACTCGATTTCGTGTTCATAAACACCCCTCCCGATGGCTTTAAGGCACCCAAATTCGAGCCCTTTTCAGTTATAACACCCCCCACCCCCACCACCACCCACCCGAACTCGATTTCGAGCCCCTCCCGATGGCTTTAAGGCACCCAAAGCCAACCAAAATCGAGTTACCCAAAAATCGTTAATCGTTAATCGTTTTTACCCAAAATTTACCCTAAATCAAATCGAATGGGAAAGAAATTTTGGTTTATTATTCTTAGAATAATACACCTATGTTTTCGCGACGGGGGTCGACGACTCCGATCGGCCTCAAAATTTGACATTATCCGTTTCAAGAGGTCTACATTCTAAATCCGAAATGTCCGTCCGCCGTCCAGGCCGTTTTGGGCAGTAGGAATTTTTTTTTAAATCTGAAATTTTGACAAAATACTTGGTTTACCATCTAGTTGTGCCCGCGAGGTTTTCAGTCCGATCGCCCAAACCCGTGGGGCGCTAGGGGGCTAAAATTGGGCTACGGTAGGGGCTTTTTGAAGGGTTTTGGCTAGGGGATCGAGTCAGGTGTCGTTTTCGAAGTATTTTTGGACGTAGAATCCATTTTTGGGGGTCCCGGAACGATCCGATTCCACTGTGGCGATCTATAGGGCTTTTCTTGGGGCTAAAAATGGGATTTTTGAAGGATCCCAGGAGGTTAAATATTTTTCGAGTAAAAATAAAGAACTTTTGAAAAAAAATAGAAAAAAAAAAATAAAAAAAAAACAAATTTTTTTGAAACAAAAATACTTACAAAAAAAATTTAATTATTTTCATTGACAGAATTCAATGTCGGTACAAGTAACCTATATCAAAGAATAATAAACCCTTGTGTAAAATAAGCAGCGTTCTTCAAGTAGGTGTTAATTGTTCTCATTAAGTTGATCAATAAAGAGCTTTTTCATTTAAAGAGTTGAATAAGCTCAAATATCCCGAAAGCCGTGGTAAGTCGAACTAAGAGTTTATCCCGACACAAACAAATAAACTCTTGAAGCTGGAATAGGTAGGTACCTACCTAATCAACATGAATGGCCAGCATAAGACGACACGTCAGCCACAGCTTCCGCCGGTGCAAGAAAACTACGATTACATTCGAATGAACGAGATGAGTCATACGTGTGGCCCTTACATAAACTATCTCCTATGCCTATGGTGACCCTTTCCCCCAAAACAAGTCTGTACCATTCAGCTTTGACGTTTTTTCTTTCCTTGTCGCTTCAAAGTGGGTGTCAACCTTATGCAAATGTCGCAATAGTTTCCTGGAACCTTTGGGAATGCAGATTTTCGTTTGAGAGATTTCAAAACCCCGTATAATTTCGTGTCAATGAACGGCATCTGTGGCTGAGACATGACCCCTATAATCGTAAGTTTTATTGTACTAGTGATAGTGATACTTTGTGAAGTTTACTTTAGTTGTGTAGTTTTCCTACCGTATTGGCTTCCTAAGATAATCAGGAACAGATGCGTTTTGAGTCTTTCAAATGATGGATATGACAGCATTAAATGTAAATTTTACTCAAAGGTGATGTAACGGGGTCAGTCATTAGAGACATCAGCTTGTGCTAAAGGTGGAGTAGAAAGTTTTATTTTTGGTACAAGTATTTACCTACAAGTTTGTAGGTGTGTAGGTATATAAACGAGCCATCAATTGAATTGAATAGATGAGCGCAACCTTTCTGTTACTGCGAAATATTATCGCGTCTTTATTAAAACCAAAACCGTAACTTGACAATTCGTTGACGATTCGTCATCTTCTCGGGATCGGACGAATCGTCGACGACGGAGGTGATTTTGATAGCCTATAACCACCCCCAGAACTCGCTGATCACAATGAGACCTCCCTCATGAAAATCTGTTCAGCCGCTCGGGCGTGATGCTGTGATACACACACACAACAACAACAACAACAACAAAAAAAAAAAAAAAAAAACCGTCGAAGAGATGAGCGCACCATTCCATTTTTTGAAAGGTTGCGCTAAAAATGGTGACGCCAAAAAGAACTTTTGGCAGGCTAAAAATTAGAAATTTTGGGACTTGTTTTAGTTTTTCTTCCGTAATATCTGTACAGTGCTTCCCAGCGAAAACGTTACCATATACAAACTTGAAGAGCATTAAATTCCGCATCGAATGAGCACCATCACTATATAAATCGGTCTAGTGGTATGGTCAGAAACCATGGTCGAAAAATGGCGGTTTTGAAAAGTGGCCAAAAAGTGGGAAACAGCGTTTTTTTAAAATGTCTGTAGGTTGAACATGGGTCTCCCAATAACAAAAACTCATGGAGTAAAAGTTGTGGAGAATGTAATTCTGCGTTCTGGGAGTACCAAGCTGGGCCTGAGCATCAGTCACTTCGGGCTGCAACCTGTTGAGGGATCGAATCCCGTTGAAGACCATGGAATGCCTCCAGCGTTAATGGGATTGCGACCATGATGTCTGTGGAGGAAGAGGAAGGGAATACTTGAATATCCCTACCCAGAGCGTAACGTGAAGTGACATGATCTGCTGTTAGCGGTTCTTTGGAGCAAGTAATTTCTGAATCATTTCAAAGCAAAGTGCGTGGTCGGCTCCTGCTCAATTTGGAAAACCTAATCGGTTGACACAATTAAATCCACCCTTCTTTTTTTGGTTCATTATTCTTGGAATAACGATCGGCCTCAAAATTTGACATTATCCGTTTCAAGAGGTCTTGATTCCAAAACCGAAATGCCCGCCCGCCGTCCCGGCCGTTTTGGGCAGTAGGATTTTTTTTTAAATCTGAAATTTTGACAAAATACTTGGTTTACCATCTAGTTGTGCCCGCAAGGTTTTCAGTCCGATTGCCCAACCGCGTGGGGCGCTATGGGGCTAAAATGGGGCTGTGGGTGGGGTTTTTTGGAGGCATTTGACTATAGGATCGAGTTAGGTGTCGTTTTCGAAGTATTTTTGGACGTAGAATCCAGTTTTGGGGTTACCGGAACGATCCGATTTCACTGTGGCGGTCTATAGGATTTTTGAAGGATCCCAGGAAGTCAACAATTTTCCGAGTACAAACAGGTAGGTATTTAAAATAAAAAATAGAATAAAAATTTGCAAAAAGTTTTTTTCAAAATATTTTTTTATTGACACAGAACTTATTTTTGCACAAGTAACCTATATCAAAGAATAATAAACCCTTGTGTAAAATTTGCAGCGTTTTATGGCATTTCAATGTATTTGCAGTCGCCTCTTATGGCATTTCAATGTACATCACATGAAATACATTGTATTCCTTTAAGTACGTTTTTTCCCAACTTTCGTATTTCTACTATACTTCACGTTTGTGCTGCCGTCGTAGGATAAAACACCCTATCGACCATTTTGGTGTTTTTGGAGTTAGGTGCATGGCTGAGTAGATTTCGGCGTGGCGCGTCTTTTGCACCAAGTTAGAACTTCCTATCTCCATTTGAAAGGTTCGGTAAAAGACTTTATCTTATCTCGAATAGTGTGGATGGCCTACAAAATCTCATTCAACAGCTCTTTTTCTCGAAATAAAGAACATGGAGATAGGGTGTTTTAACTAACGACGGCAGCGTGGTAGAGATTAGGGGAAACCGAAATGCCTTGTTTGGGGTTCCTTGAAACAATGGAGCTCGGGGCACAATGAAACGTTACTTATGGCCTCTTTTATGGATGAATTATAACCCGAAACGGGAATTATGGTCTTTTATGAATGAATTATGAAGTTTTTCCCGGTGTTTGAATGTTTGTGGACAATTTATCCACTTAATTCATCCACAAACCTTGAAACACCGGGGAAAAAACCGCCATTATTTATCCTTAAAAGACCATAATTCACGTTTCGGGTTATAATTGATCCATAAAAGAGGCCATAGGTAACGTTTCATTAATTCATTGTGCCTTAAGGGCACTTGGTACCCCCCCTTAAAACAGCGAAATTCGTGCCCCAAAATCTCGGCACTCCCTGGTCCGATTTTGTTGATTTTTTTTTTTTTTTGTATGAAAGGCCTTGCAAAGATCTAAAATCGTGCTGAAACAGATTTTGAAAATATTGATCTGGAGATTTCCAACAGAGGAGCAAACTTGACAATTTTCAACGGCGTTCTGGAGCCCCTTGCTTGACCTGTACACGACCTGCACGATTTCAAAAATGTGTTTCAGCACGTTTTTAGATCTTTACATGGCCTTTCAAACAAAAAAAAACAAAAAACAAAATGTAAATCGGTTGAGTGGTTCCCGAGAAAATGGGTCATATCCGTAAAAAAATGCAACTTTTCAGGAGAGCCAAAAAACTGAAAGGTGACTGTCTGAGCGTGTTTTGTTTTTCCATTGATTAGACGGAGAAAGGAATGCCTGAGTTGATGCAGGCACCTTCCGAGCTATTTTTTAATAATTTTAATTGAAGTTCAAGCATTTTGCAATATAACATTTTTTCCAGTATTTAATGTAGTTTTTTTTAAGAAGAAAAAACAAAAAAGTCGGGGAAAAAAATGTTGGGAGTACCAAGTGCCCATAAATGGGAGGTACCCCCCCCCCCCCCCCCCCCCTCGCACTGTTTCAATTGTACCCCAGGGCTTGGGGCATAATGAAACAAAATTCATTTTGTAAAAATGTGCTACTCCTCGTCACATAATATGTGACGAGGAGTAGCACATATATGTAACCATATTATGGTTTCTATAATAAAAGTGATATATTTCTTTCATAGCTTAGATCCCTACGTCACTGTAAAAAATTAAAATTTTGTGTTTCATTGTACCCCACCCTCCCCTACGTTTAAAATGCATAGCCAACCATGTGCTCAGCTTAAAAAAAATGTTTTATTCATTCTATTCGCATTTATTGTCCTTGCTGAAGCTAATTCACTTTTCCTTCCAGGGTCGCCGGTTGCCGTTCCAACGGTCCGAGTCCAGCGGGAGCGGGAGCAGCCCTGGAGAGGTGGAGCCCAGGTTCGAGTGTCCCATCTGCCTTCGGTGCCTGGAGAAACCCGTTCTCACCTCGTGCGGTCATCGGTTCTGCGCAGAGTGTATCCAGAAGTGGTTACAGTTGAGTGAAAGATTTCGGGAGTCACGAAGGCGCAGAAGTCTAATTCAAGGAACTGTCGGAGAACCTGATGGTTTTATTTAGAAATAAACCTGGTTAAACCGTAGTAGTGTTCATAAGGAATGGACGTGCTGAATTTTGGGATAAACCACCCTGTTCTTAGAAATCTAAAAGAGGGGGGGGGGGGGGGTGGGGGATCTTTCATGATGTGGATATTTGCTGGCCTTGACGTCATAGCCACTCATTAGGGGTCTCTGGCCAATGAGGGACCGAGTTTTCCAATGAAGACAGCTGATGGCATAAATTCAAATTTCGACTTTATGGAAAATAACTAGTAACGCTGACAGAGGGGCCTCCCTTCGCTCGGCCCACCACTTTCTCGGACTTTCTTTATTCACAATTTAGAACATCAGCAGAGGATGCATCTTTTCTCCTAATGCCCTTGTTTCGGCAACATTAGGGTGTCACCTATGTCCAGTCGATTGTCAAGTTCAAGGGAGGCTCTGCGTCAACAAACGCCCAAGTCAATATGTTTGCCCGCCTCACATCATGCGAAAATTTCCAGGACAAACCGCGGGACGTGTCCAATCGATGGGAGGGCCCTCGACCAGTCGAAAGACCTTTTCCCTGACAATTACACCCGGCGGGAAATCGAACAACAGTCGGTGATTTGCTCTTATCCCGGCTGCCATCTGGCGATGCCGCTCCTCAACTACGACCGGCACGTTGCCGAAGTTCACGATCAGGTACATAAACAGCAGATGTACACATTGAAAGGAAATGAGCGTTCGGTAACTGTTACGTTCATGTTTACGTATTTATCGAAATTTGAACTTTTCCAGTATGAAAAAACGGAGCCTTTCATGGTTTGCCCGTTCAAAAATATCGGATGTCTCTACCAATTCAAGAATCCCAGCCAGTTGAACGCCCACGTCGAGAGTCTGACCCACCACCACCTCCAAGTGAGAACCATTCGGTTTATTAGTTTCATAATAAGTTAGTTTGATGTTTGAACAACAAAATATCAAAACTGGTAGCAAAATGTTTGCTGGGAGAACTTTTAGGTTTTTTTTTTTTTTTTTTTTAGATTGTAAGAGAATTGTGAGACCTACAGACCCCACTTTGCTAAAACTGTCACTTTTTGAATACAATGGCCTATTTTCAAAGTGCCGTAATTCGGTGACTAATCAATCTAGAGAGCTGCGGTTTGGCTTAATTGATCACAAATCTAATGCTCTTCAAAAACGTATATAGTAGCTTTGGGCGAAAAATGCACAGTTTAGAAGATATTGAGCAATAACTGAAAAAAATTCCGAACATTTCACGGTTTTTTGGGTGCTACACTTTTTCCACAACTTTTCGAGACTTGCAAACTTGGGTGTACACAACCCTAATGGGTCCAAACAACATACTAAATCTCAGACACATCATGTTTTGCGAATTTAGCGATTTTTTGTGTCGATTTTGACTGGCCAGAAAACCTCGTTTTTTCGGGCAGTTTTTCACCTGCACTGCATTTTTAGCTGTTGTCTTCGAAGTATTTTTGGACGTAGAATCCATTTTTGGGGGTCCCTGAACGATCAGATTCCACTATGGGGATCTATGGGGTTTTCAAGGGGCTACAAACGGGGCCTTTGAAGTGTGCCAGGGTGTCGAATGAAGCGTCGTTATCCGAGTAATTTTGCACGTTGAATCCATTAATTGGGTCCACACAGTTGAAAAATAGGAAACGTTGGAAGAGAATTATGGGGGAAAAAATTGCCAATTTCCACTTTTCAAAATTGGGAAACACGGCTGGCCAAAAGAATCACTTGAACTGAGAATGGACCCGAATTGCTTTGATATAATGACGGCTCCTAATTTCAGCTTCTGGCATCGTCAGTGGAAACGCTCAGTTTGAAGATGCCCGGAGCGTCTATTCCTAAAGAGGTCGAAGCGATGAATTGGGACCCGCCGCCAAAAGAGGGGCATCCGACGACCGAGTCATCGATTCAGAGCTTGATCAAGTAAGTAAATGGCTACACTGAGTCAGATATGTGAGAAAAATTATGAGCATCTAGCCCCTGGAATGATATCACGCATGCGAGCGCATCCTAGCGTCGTTCCTAACCTCTTCATTATTTTCAGAGTGGGACCCACCGTGTGGTTTTGTGTGGTTTAAATTAAATAAATAGTCTGGGTCCACTGACCATGTGTCGCCTGATCGAATTAGGCGTTTTGGTTTATTATTCTTGGAATAATATACCTATGTTTTCGCGACGGAGGTCGACGAGTCCGATCGGCCTCAAAATTTGACATTATCCGTTTCAAGAGGTCTACATTCTAAATCCGAAATGTCCGTCCGCCGTCCGGGCCGTTTTGGGCAGTAGGTAGGAATTTTTTTTTAAATCTGAAATTTTGACAAAATACTTGGTTTATCATCTAGTTGTGCCTGCAAGGTTTTCAGCCCGATCTCCCAAACCCGTGGGGCACTACGGGGCTAAAATGGGGCCACGGGACGGGGGGTTTTGAAGGCTTTTGGCTATGGGATCGAGTTAGGTGTCGTTTTCGATGTATTTTTGGACGTAGAATCCATTTTTGGGGGTCCCGGAACGATCCGATTTCACTGTTGCGACTATAAGGCTTTCATGGGGCTACAAATGAGATTTTTTATGGATCCCAGGAGGTCAAATATTGTTCAAGTAAAACACACATAAAAAATTTGAAAAAACACTTAAAAAAACCAAAAATTTCAAAAATAAAAAATAAAAATAAAAAAATCTGCTCAAGTAGTTCTCTTAACCTATATCAAAGAATAATAAACCCTTGTGTAAAATTTGCAGCGTTTTTCATAACGCCAGCGCCTCTAAGCGACTATCCTTGTTACTCTGAAGTGATTCTCAAACGCGCGAGAAGGGTCAAATGTACCAATGGGAAGTTCGCGTTGATTTTAGATTTGGAATTCTTCCCTACCATTCAATAATATGGCTAAAAAGTAACGTGCACAGCCTCCAATACCAACGAAAAAAAAAAATCATTGTAGGAGATGACCAACGAAAAAACGAAACGCACAGTTTGAATTGGCCGGGGTTTCCCACCAGTCAATCTTGAGGTAGTGACGTCCACAGTTCCAGTGAATCTCTCACCAAGAGCGCTAGTGTCGTCAGCTTATATGATAAATTTATAGCAATTATAACTTGGTACGACGGAAAACATAATTACCTTTTAATTATAATACACAATACTTGAAATTTGAAGCCTTATCAGAAGGATTCACGGCTCAATTGAATTTTATTCTGTGATGAGTAGTGGAGTGGCAACCCTGGGCGGAACAATCCCCTCACGTAGTTGGTTGAAGAGGTAGTGACGTCACGCTCCCTCCATGGCCGTAATTTTCGTTAAATTATTTAAATTTTCTGGAAACGATTTCAGGCGGCTGACTACTGTTTTCCCTACATTCTCAAGGAGTACTTTCAGAAAAAAAAAAAAAAAAAAAAAAATCTGCGAACCCCCCATTATTTTATGTTCAAAAGCGCGAGTTTTTGGGAGCAGTTTTTGTTGTCTACTGCACCACCTCAATTCGTATGAAATGCTGAGGTAGGAGATATGGTGAGATGCGACCCGTCTGTTTGACGGGATAATCCTGGAAATCAGTCCTTTAGCATGACCCATGAGACCCGACGAGGAGGTAGGCTGAATCCGGTCTCCCAAAAAAAGTTGTCTCGCGTCGAGACTTGTCAAAAATCGTCATATCAAATACAAGAAAAAACTCTGCAAATTTTACACTAGGGTTTATTATTGTTTGATATAGATACTTGTGCATAAATTTAATTCTGTGTCAATAAAAAAAGTTTTTGGAAAAATATTTTTGTTTTCAAACTTTTTTTTGGATTTTTTTGTTTTTGTTTGTTTTTACTCGAAAAATATTTGACCTCCTGAGATCCTTCAAACATCCCATTTGAAGCCCCTTGAAATCCCCTATAGATCGCCACAGAGTAATCGGATCGTTCCGGGACCCCCAAAAATGGATTCTACGTCCAAATATACTTCGAAAACGACAACTAACTCGATCCCATAGCCAAAACCCTTAAAAAAAAACCCTCCCGTAGCCCCATTTTAGCCCCATAGCGCCCCACGGGTTTGGGCGATCGAGCTGAATACCTTGCGGGCACAACTAGATGGTAAACCGAGTATTTTGTCAAAATTTCAGATTAAATAAAAAATCCTACTGCCCTAAACGGCCCGGACGGCAGACGGACATTTCGGTTTTGGGATGTAGACCTCTTGAAACGGATAATGTCAAATTTTTAAGCCGATCGGAGTCGTCGACCTGGTGGTCCAAGAATAATAAACCAAAAGGAGGAGGTTAGGATTTGCTCACAATCGTGAATCCATCCCAGATGCTCCTAGAAAATGGTCCCACTGTAGTGACATGTGATTTCAGAACCCTCTACGAAAGAGTTGTCACGTTGGAACAGAAAAATACGGAGCAGGAGCTTCAACTGAGAATGATGTCCGATAAGCTTGCCGTCATGAAGCGGGCCAAACTGCAAAGTGAGACGGAATTGGCGCTGCGGGTGTGCAACGGAAATTTCACCTGGGTCGTCCCCGAAATGGAGCCAAAAGTGCGGAGGATCCTAATGGCAGGGAACAGAGCGGACGAACTGTCCAGCATATTGCTGTGCAGCGATGGGTTCTACACGTCCTACAACGGCTACAGGTGAGAATAACAGGGTTTGCCAACTGACATCCCGAATAGCCCGAAGTGACCGCGCGGTTTGTTTTCAGGTTTTGCGCCAAAATTCACGTCGTCCCCGTTCAAAAACACCTCTCCCTCCACATCCACTTGATGATGGGCGACAAGGACGACTTCCTCTCGTGGCCCTTCTCCGGCAAAATCGCCTTCACCCTCATCCACCCGACGGACTCGGACCTGTCAGTCCGGGAAGTCATGTGCGTCTCGCCTCGTCCCGTCGTCGAGGCTTTCAAACGGCCGACGGAGCTCATGAACAAACGCGGGTACGGCTACCCGGATTTCATTTCCCTCGTTGACTTGGTGGAAAAACGCTATTTCAACAACGGCACCCTCAGCATCCGCATACAAGTCGACGTGTTCTGAAAAGGGGCTCACGTTGGTATTTGAATTGTTCGCATTTGTTCCCGTCTGAGAGGACAAACGCCTTGCTGGTCGAGGTAGTTTAACACTCAGCCGGTAAACAACTTTATATTCTCGGAAAGGCGCAACTTGACCGCCACCTGAAGACCCGAGAGAAAACGTTGTTGTTGCCATTTTGTGTGCCCTGTTGCGGCTACCGGATTTTTTCCCCACTTGAGCCATCGTGGAAAAATCTTAAAACGTAATCCCAAATTGTTATTCTCAAGTTCTGAGCAAATTTTGGAGCTTCGACTCGTTTGAAAACTTGTTGTTATGAAACGTTTGATATAAATTGACTCCGTCCATCACAACGTTTTGTGGAAGTCAAAAATCTTCCGAAAAAATTGAATTTTCATAATTGAATCGATAGCAAATGTAGCTCAAATTGAAGCTATCTTAGTTAGGGATGCAAATCGATTATTTATCACAATCGATTGATCGTCCGCTGTCTGGGCCGATTTGGGCTGTAGGAATTTTTTGAAAAATCTGAAATTTTGAAAAAACACTCGGTTTATCATCTAGTTGTGCTCGCATGGTTTTCAGCCCAATCGCCCAAACCCGTGGGGCGCTATGGGGCTACGGTAGAGGCTTTTTGAAGGCTTTTGGCTAGGGGATCGAGTTAGGTGTCGTTTTCGAAGTATTTTTGGACGTAGAATCCATTTTTTGGGGTCACGGAACGATCCGTTTTCACTGTTGCGATCTATAGGGCTTTCATGGGGCTACAAGTGGGATTTTTGAAGGATCCCAGGAGGTCAAATATTTTTCAAGTAAAAAGTGTAAGTTTTGAAGAAAAAAAATCCGAAAAAAAAAGTTTTCTAATGTTTTTCATTGACAGCCCAACGTCATTTTATTATTAGAAACTATTCAAAAGGTCTTATAGAAAATGATTATATTATTATGCATCAAACAAAAACGCATGTGGTTCTGAGCGTTAGCTACCCACTTCGCGCTGCATTCGGGTTCGAATCCCGTGGAAATTTTGGGAATAAAAGTGCAGCTGGGTTAATGTGATTCATTAATAAATTAGCGCCCTGTCATGTCAGGCCCAAGAGGTCAAAAATCGACGTAAAACTCACTTTACTTCACCATAAATTACACATTCTGTTTTTATATAGAAAATAGTTTTTTGACAATTTGGTTAAAAATATTGATTTTTAGTAGAAAATAGATTTTTTTTTTTAAGTTGAATTAATTGGTACAATCGATTGTTGGCTACCGATTTTGCATCCCTTATCTTAGTTCTGGTCAGTCTCCCCACAGGTGATGAAAACGCCCTAACAAGATCTCACTTGGCGTAATATAGAACGATGAGCTCATCTTTATGGCCCTTTGTGGTTGTTGCCGATAATTTATTGTCCATGCAGAAAAAGCACATTTTCCTTCTCCGTCCATTTTCTGTTCGGAATGTCCGCAACGCAACGTACTTCTTGTGTAAACAGATATACTTATATTTTTTGTTTTATTTTTGTATATTTATTTGCTCAGTGCTTTATTTGTTGTGTTCATCACACGTTTTTATATTTACATTTTTGTTCGTTTTTGAAAGTCTGATTTCTGTTATGTATATACCGGTGTGTAGGTGCCTAAATTTTAAGTTTTGTTTAATTACGTGTGTAACTCTTATTGTGCCACTGGCGCAGTAAACGGGCCAACTGAATGTTGTTGTGGCACTGGATCAAACCTAGACTGGTATTTTGTTTTTCTCATTGGCTTAAAGGCTAATTCTAATCAGTGAGGGCGCTGTTCAATAAGCCTGATTACTAGGGATGGGTATTGATCAACAAATAATCGATTATTGTAATTGACAAACTTTCATCTGTATCAATCGAATATTTTTGAAAAGATTGGAAAAAAAATTGGATACAATATTGAAAACATCGAAATCAAAGCGAAAAATTCTTTGAAGAAAAAAATCATGGAACATAACAAAAGTGCTCATCAATGAAGAAATAGAAGCTTATATAAGGGGCCACTCCCCTGCTGGCTAGAGCCGACCGCCAACTGTATCCCACCTGACCTCAGACCCCTTCTGCTCTTCGTTTCAATAATGAATTTTTTCTTAAAGAAATTCGGAGCTACCCGAGCTCAAATACGTTACCGGTGCAACGTTTTGGTGGTTTCAGGCTTTTCTCATCATCCGCTCGCCAAAACACATTTTTGGGTATTTTTTTCCCAATTTTACTGATAACTGGAACTACCTCAGAATTAAGATAACCTGAATATAGTAAGGGGACGGATGCTTTCCCCTCGCTACTCCCTTTTTTATCCCCCCTCCCCATTCTTGTAGCTAATTTGTAACTCTTCTCCCCCAACCGTCTTGATCTTGGAGTCAGACGAGCCTCCATTCTGAATCCTCACCCCCCCCCCCCCCCCTTCGTGCCTTCCCAACACCCTTTCAATTGGTCTTGATCCTATTGTTGTTGGTTCAAATGGACCACGTTGAGCCAATTTTTTTGTGTGTACAGACTTTTCTAGTAATTTTAGAATAAAGAGGGTTCTCCCCCTCGTGTTTCAGCTTTAACATAGTCAGCTAGGGGGCCACCCCCTGCTGTCTAAAGCCAGCCAACCCCCGATCTCTCCCACCTGGCCTCAGACCCCTTCTATTAGCTTTACCATTCTACCTATAGTTTTTTCCTTAAAGAATTACAGGTTGAAAGCGAATGGATTCATTTTCCAGGTGAAATATATTTTTACCTATTCTTTGGCCAACTTTTGGAGATCAGCGGTAGGGCTGTCGAAAAAGTATTTCTTGTATTGGAGAATCAGATTCTATAGATTCTATTCATAATTTCGAGAACCGATTCTTTTCATTTTGAAGGAACATTTTTGGTGATCAAGACAACCGTAGTTAGGTAGGTAGATTTTGGTCTCTCTTTGTAAAGTCATTTGTCGTTCGAATTTTCTGGTAAATGCACACTGTCTCGTTTCAAAATTCGAAGAATTTTCGAAAAAAAAAAAATGGATAAGATTTTCTTGAAATAATCGATAGATAAATTCAATCTCTTAAGAAAAAAATCGATTCTCAAATGAATTGCTACCATTATAAAACAGTTCTTTCGATTCTTTCCAAAAAGATCGATGCAATTTAAATCGATTCTTTTTGAAGAATCTGGCATCCTTATCAGCGGTTTTCCCCTCGCTAGCCACCCCTAAACCCACCCCACGAACTTCATTGTTGATTGTGAACGTTTAATTAGCTACGTTGGCTTTACCCAGGACCTCTCAACCTCTCCAGGAGAGAAGTACCATCAGGACCTGATGGTAACAAACAATCCTACATTTGATGAGGGGGGAGGGACGTTTGACACCCCCCCCCCCCCCCCCCTGGCGGAGCCGTCCGCGACCCATCAGGTGACCCATTATCTGGCAATAAGCATCAGTAGCATGAATATGACGCATTGTTTTATTACAGCGTTATGTCTTAATTCTCTTGTACCTACAATATTATTTCAAGTGATTGGTCTCAATGAAAGAAAAAAATACTCCGAAATCCCAGTGAAGAAAAAAAAAAAAAAAAAAAAACGACAATCGTTGCAAAGTAATCGATTATCCAATTAATTGAACCCTAAGGACGTTGATGATCCCGAGTAATCAATACCCATCCCTGCTGATTACCTTGGTGGTATTGTTTTATATGCAACTTCTTGCCTGTTCTCGTTGGAAAGGAAGTGATAAAGAGTGGGAGAGTTGAAGATGTTTTATGCAACGTAAAAGCTGTGATGCCCCTGGTGGCAAATTGTGTAACTTGTGCGCGTAGGACTTGGTGGAAATTAGGGTTGTGACGAAGTTCGTAGAGATTTGATAATTGTGGATTGATTTATTAATAGTGGATCTCATTGGAGCATTTCAAAATTGTTCTTTTTAGCCTATTTGACTTGTTTGTAGACAGGGATGAGTAAGAGGGCGCACCATACAAAGTCAAGTTAGACGATAAAGACATCTCACAGCGACATCTTTGGGTGAACAAATAACTTTCTGAAATGTTCATTGACGGCTACAGACCTTATAGGGGATGTCTATTGTAGATGCACGGAAGATGTTTCACAGTGTGGTGCATTCTTACTTATCCCTCGTGGTCAGACTTTGATAGCTTTGCAATGTACAAGGTCCACCAAACTTGTTCTGCACGTGATATGAAACGTACTCTATTAATTGCATGTACAATCATGAATGTAAGCCTGAAGCATTTTACTTAAGCGACCGTAGCATGGTCACTAATTTACAGTAGTTCAATTCTCGTTCCTAGCAGAGCCGTCCCGGTCAAACTTTTACGCATTGCTCAGACTCACTCTGGTACATTTGTTACCGCTGTTAATTATCCCTGTGTAGTTATTGTGATTGCAGTGTTGGCAAGCATGAGGCGTGAGGTTTTCCAACTAACGCCTTACTTTGTAGACTCTTGTTATTGTAGTTGAATAAACCCATTTATGCATAACTGTGGTTCATTACCCTGTGTTTGAAACATCATTGATTGTTCAAGGCAATTTTATTTAAGTATTTCTCGTTTTCGTTTAGTTTTTATCCGAGGTAAACATTCCACAGACCTTATTTTGAGGATAAAATTTTGAGACTAATCTCCTCCTTTGGCGTTCAAATCCGTCTGGAAAAACGCTGCAAATTTTACACAAGGGTTTATTATTCTGTGATATAGGTTACTTGTACAGACATTTAATTCTGTCAATAAAAAAAATTAAAAAAAATTTTTTTTTGGATTTTTATATTTCAAAAAAAATTTTTTGGGGGGATTTTTTTTCAAAAATGTGTTTTTTCAAAAATTCTTTGATTTTTACTCGAAAAATATTTAACTTCTTGGGATCCTTCAAAAATCCCATTTTTAGCCCCATGAAAGCCCTATAGAACGCCACAGTGAAATCGGATCGTTCCGGGACCCCCAAAAATGGATTCTACGTCCAAAAATACTTCGAAAACGACACCTAACTCGATCCCATAGCTAAAAGCCTTCAAAACACCCCTCCTGTCGCCCCATTTTAGCCCCATAGCGCCCCACGGGTTTGGGCGATCGGACTGAAAACCTTGCGGGCACAACTAGAAGGTAAACCAAGTATTTTGCCAAAATTTCAGATTTTTTAAAAAATTCCTACTGCCCAAAACGGCCTGGACGGCGGACGGCGGACGGCGTACGGCGGACGGACATTGCGGATTTTGAATGTAGACCTCCTGAAACGGATAATGTCAAATTTTGAGGCCGATCGGAGTCGTCGACCCGCGTCGCGAAAACATAGGTGTATTATTCCAAGAATAATAAACCAAAAATTGTTAGGTACGGGTTTACTACCTACCTGAGGGTTTGACACGTGCAAGAAATAGCGTAGAAGCTTTTGGTTTATTATTCTTGGAATAATACACCTATGTTTTCGCGACGCGGGTCGACGACTCCGATCGGGCTCAAAATTTGACATTATCCGTTTCAAGTGGTCTACATTCAAAATCCGAAATGTCCGTCCGCCGTACGCCGTACGCCGTACGCCGTACGCCGTACGCCGTACGCCGTCCGCCGTCCAGGCCGTTTTGGGCAGTAGGAATTTTTTAAAAAATCTGAAATTTTGACAAAATACTCGGTTTACCATCTAGTTGTGCCCGCAAGGTTTTCAGCCCGATCGCTCAAACCCGTGGGGCGCTCTGGGGCTAAAATGGGGCTACAGAAGGTGGTTTTTGAAGGCTTTTGGCTATGGGATCGAGTCAGGTGTCGTTTTCGAAGTATTTTTGGACGTAGAATCCATTTTTTGGGGTCCCGGAACGATCCGATTTCACTGTGGCGATCTATAGGGCTTTCATGGAGCTAAAAATGGGATTTTTGATGGATCCCAAGAAGTTAAATATCTTTCGAGTAAAAATTAAAGAATTTTTGAAAAAACACATTTTTGAAAAAAAATCGCCTCAAAAAATTTTTTTTGAAATATAAAAATCCAAAAAAAAATTTTTTTTTAATTTTTTTTATTGACAGAATTAAATTTCTGTACAAGTAACCTATATCAAAGAATAATAAACCCTTGTGTAAAATTTGCAGCGTTTTTTATTTGCTGCTATGGGTCTGAACAACAAAATATCAAAAATGGTAGCACAACAATTTTGTTACCTGGGAGAAGTTTTTTCGGACATTTTCCAGTTGTTCACCTATAACTCGAAAACTAAGCATCGCAGAGAAAACGTTCCGAGTACAAAGTTGAAGAGCATAACGTTCTGCGTCGAATGACCTCCTTACAAGTTGAAATCGGTTCAGCCGTTTAGGCACAATCAAGCGTGAAAAATAGGCAATTGTTTCCGTCAAAATATGCCTTTTTTGTTGCCTGCCCCTCCTCTATCGAAGCACAAATCAAAATTTCACATGGAATAGCTGCGATGGGGAGTTTATTCATCTTTCCGGAGAAAAGAAGAAATTTGTAATCGGGCCAATAGTTTCCGAGCTACAGCCGTAAACGTCCTGAAAAACGTTTTCCGCTTACCAAGCGGCGTCAGGTTGGGCGGTTCTTGTTTTGGTTTAAATTCATTTTCTCGGTTGGTAGTAGTATCCTTTTGAATTTCAGGTGCTCCCTTAACTCGTAATTTGATGCTCTACAACAAAAGTTTTAATCCAATTCATTTGCATCAGTCGTTCATAAATTACAGGGGTTGAAACATGAGCGAATCTTTCAGCCAAGTTGGAAAAAATTGCCTATTCTTGACGCCTGATTGTGGGTAAACGGCTGAACCGATTGTGGTAACATGGACCACACTCTACAATTCAATTCGCCGGCCAGCCGCTTGTAGTCCCGTTGCGGGCCACGGGAAGTGCCACCCTCGGCAGGTTGATTGGGAGGTCCAGTTTTGCGAGCAGTTTCACCCGGACCCTCCCAATCTCACAGTTGTTGTCTATTTTGTTAAGGAGGGCTCGCCCCCCGCCAGGGCTGTGCCTCTCCTGTTGTCCGCAAGCGGACAACCTGCCTTGGGGCCTCTTGTTCTAGGAGTACTTGTTTGCTTACGCACCACAAGTGAGGCCGAGTGTTCTAGCTCACTCTCCCAGATGACGGGCTGGTATCCCAGCTTCCTCCATGACTTATGAGGCAAGCTATCACCACGGCCAACCTCGATTCCAACTCCAAACCGAGGGGGACGGCCGGTGGCATTTCGCAACAGGTAAAACCTCGCTGCAGCATGCCTGTGGCAGCGTGGGCTCCCCCTCGCCCGAGGATTCCTGATTTAGGAAAGGTGGTCACTCCACACTATCCACTTTAAGGCCGCATCAGTGGGAGGCCCGAGTGAGCAAGGTGTCGCACTCACTCTACCGCTTTTCACACCTCCATCGCCTAGGCAATGTCCCGAACATTACGGGGGTAGGTATGAGGGAGGAGTGCCGAGTCAGCCGGGGGAACCGAGGGATCATACCCTTGTATTACCCCGGCTTCAACCTCGGCACCCACAGTGGTTCCCAATTCACAGCACTAGGAAATTACCTAGTCCGTATTGTGTCGCCATGCCAGGATTGGCAACATCTCGGAGGCGAAGCCCTGTAAGCGCCATTGCCCATCAGGGCTGCTTAACATTTCTTCAGGCTGAACAACACCCCACCGTCTCCTGACTTCAGCATATTCAGGGCAGGTCTCCATCAGGTGCTCGGCCGTCTCCTCCTCTCCACATGCGCACGGCATACGCTGCCGCAGCCCGAACCTGGTGAGGCTGGCCGCAAACTCACCATGACCGGTAACGAACTGGACCCATTCGTGACGTGGTTTTATCCACTTCTTCTGCAGACGCATGCTCACATCCGGCATGAACCGATGGGTGCGTCTACCCGTCGCGGCGCTGTCCCACTCCTCCTGCCACTTCTCCAGAAGTCTGCGTCGAACGGCACTTCTAGCCTCACTTTTGGGCACATGAGCTCCAATCTCTAACTCCAACCACGGGATGCGTACTGTGCTTCTCGCGCTTATACAGTATTCGGCATACCTCCTCCACGCCTCAAGCCTGATGGGCAATACTCCTGCCAAGACCGGCATGCTCGACTTGGGGGCTGTCCGATATGCCCGATTCACCTTCAACAGGGCCCGGCGATCGAAAGACTCAATACGGAGCCATTGCTTCTTGGTTAATTTCATCGCCCAACATTGTACACCATACAGCAAAATGCCTCTAAACAGCCCTTGGTAGATCACCAGTAACTCCGTGTAGGTAATGCCCCATTCAGAGCCGGCCAACCGGCAAACCCGCATAAAGGCCTCGAGAGCTTTGGCTCCTGTTATCTCCATGTGTCCAGCTAGACCCAATCGCTCCGTAAGGTGCAAACCGAGGTACTTGAAAGACCTGGAGCAACGCAGAATCATCCCTTCCGTGTTCAACACGGGGTAATGCGGGTGTACTCCTCTGAAGGTCCCTTTCAACATCATGGGAACGGTCTTGTTCGCAGCAACCTCCAACTTCAGATCAGAACAGCGCCCCAACAGAGCTCCCATGATCCGATTTCCCCGGACTTCTAGGCTGGCTCGAGAGTCCGCCTTGATGAGCAGGACCAGGTCATCAGCATAAGCAATCGACTCAACCTGCCCCTCTAACGTCTGCAAGATGACGTCGAAGACGACGTTCCATAGTTGAGGACCAAGGACTGATCCCTGGGGACAGCCCTTGTTTACCTCCTTGGTCACCATCATAACTCCTTCCTGATAGAGGACTTTCCGGCAGCTTAGGTAGCTGGTCAGCAGGCTAAACAGCTTGCGCGGACATTGACGTCTCTTCATCTCCTTTAACACGCTCGGCCACCACACGTTGTCAAAGGCGCCTCTAATGTCCACAAATATGCCCATGACATACGTCTCCACTGCATCATGTACTGCCTGTTGCAAGGCATCTATTGCTGTGATCGTCGACCGCCCCTTCACAAAGCCATGCTGTCGACTCGAACCCTGCTGCAACACCGACTGCATCCCGGCAACCATGGCCCTCTCCAACAGCTTGCCGGCAACACTCAATAGGAACAGCGGCCTATATCCCTTCGGGTCGCCTGGAGCCCTGTCCCCTTCCTTCTTCAAGACGCAGAGCTTACCAACTTTCCATCTATCCGGGAAGTAACCTACTCGGGCACAGCCCCTGTATATTGCGCCGAACCAGGGGTAGGTCAGCGGCCAGGCTCTCCTCATCATCTCCACCTCAATCCTGTCAATGCCAGGTGCCTTCCCTCTCTTCATCGTTTTCAACAGGCCTTTCAGGGAGTCATCGCTCACCCATTCCATATCTAAGGGATCAGGAAGACCATCTCCCTCTTGTATCTGTGCCCTTATGGCAGTTTGCTCATCCGTCTCATCGCCCATATCATCATCTGGGAACAAGGCATCGAGAAGCTCCCGGGCAGCTCCCCTCCAGTCCGTCGCCACCCCGCCGCTAAGCGTAGATAAAGCAAACTGGGTTCTAGGAGCTTTCACAATCTGATAGGGCAAGCCCCAGGGCTGTCCTACACCATGCTCCGACACGAACCGCCTCCAGTCCGTGCGGCGCGCATCCCTAAGCAGCCTTGTATAGGCACGCCTTGCCTGGCGGAATTCCTCGAGTTGCTCCTGCGTAGCTCGCATTCCCAGCCTCTGCATGCGCTTTCGTAGCCGCATGACCATCCTCTTCTTACTTTCAAGACGAGGTGACCACCACGTCGCACCATCAGGTTTCCTCTTTTGAGCAGGAATGGATTTAGAGGCGGCCTTGATCAGGATGCTCTCCATTGTACTAACTGCCCCATCAATATCTCGGTTCGTCTCCATATTGCTAGGGAATTCCTCGCACCAAAGGGAAGTCTCAACATTCCCCAGGAATCCCTCCCAGTTGGCCCTGGCCTCGCAGAATCGTGCAGACGAGATCGGCACTCGAGGAATCCTTCCCGCGTGCAACTCCATGTAAAGTAGCGAGTGCTGGCTGGATGTAACATCCCCATCAATCCTCCATTTCCCCAGACATTGCTTTAAACGAGCTGAAGCAAGGGTGACGTCGATATTCGACATAGCACCTCTTGCAACAGCTCTATATGTGGGGATGGGCCCCGGCGTGTTCACTATCCACAAGTCATGCCTTGCAGCACAGTCCTCCAGCATTTCGCCTCTATCCCAGGCCTCCCTTCTATGCGCTGCCAATCTACCTGTTTCGTCAGTAAACAACTGACTATGCCATAACCTGGATTTTGCATTGGCATCCATACAGATGATCAGTCTATCCCTTGACAACCGCAGGGTGTCACATATGCGATCAATACGATCTATGTAGCCATCCAAAGCTGAGCTATACCTACAATAAATACTGGCGATGAATACCTTGTGTGTGGCAGTCTCAAGACATACCACCACACAGTCAACATCACTTGCCTGACTCAATAATGTAGCTCCAATACCTCCATCCGCCACTATTACTGCCGCCATTGGAGGGCCCTCACCCGCACCTGTGAAAATTCTCCAACTGTTGCCAAGCCCAGTCACCCTGCCCTTGGCAGTATAGGGCTCCTGGATGGCTGCCACCGCCCAGCCCAGCTTCCTACGAGACTCCCTCAACTCGTCGCCAACGGCTCGAGCACGATCCATGTTCAATTGAACAATTCGGATCGGAGGGCAGCGACGCATGTCTCTATTCATCCGGTTTCGTGGCAGGGTCCTCCGCACCCTTAGGTGTTTGCTCAATTCCCTCCATGCCCTCAGCAGGCGCCATCTCCTGCATGAGGGAGGGGGAAGCTTGAACTGGTGTCAAGGACAGACTCCCCGGTTGCAGCGGGGTCATAGGCCGCTGTTCAGCATTTCCCCTGCCAGTTTGTGGCGCCTGCTGCCTCCCAATCTCACAGCCGAAGTTATCATACACTGACCGTATAATACTTATATAAGAGTGTCAAGACGTAGCGCATTTTTGATTGGACCCGAGGACCTGGCGACACTGTCTGGGGAAGCCAGGTCAGCGGGTCCAATGTTTACGCTTCTGTTGCCCAGGCAAGCATTGTCAACATGTGGTCGTCGGGATATCAAGCTTTCATAAGACGGTGTCAGCAGACCCGGCCTCCATTGGCGACAACATGTCTGTGGAAGCCAGCCCTTTGATTTCTGCAGTTGAGATAACTGCTGTTCCAGGTCGATGAGTAGGTTGACACCAGTTCAACTGCTGTTGGATGGAAACTGACAGCTCGAATGAGTTCGGTTGGGTTCTGTCGACTAGGGTAACCCTACCCAGTTCAAACCTCTCTCATGACCTTCTCACTTTATTTTGGTGCTCGGCGTGTCAAGTTGTCATCTGGAAGAGATGACCAGATGATGATTTAAGGGGCTTTCATGGAGCTACGAATTTTGCAGCCCCACGAAAAACCATGGATCCCTAAATCAGATGGCTCTGAAACCCCCAAAAATGGATTCTACGACCAAAAATACTTCTAAAATGACACTGTATGAAATTTACAGACATGTGAATCACTGTGATGTAATGCAACAAGAGTTTGTTGACGATTCGGCCTTCCAGGTACGCCAGTCCGCTGTTGGACAGATCTCAACAACGATTCAGAAGGCATTGGGACAGCTGTCAACTTTTGTCGACAGATGCCGTCAGACCTGGAACAAACCTTTTATAAATCACAGATAGGATAACCAAAACCAAATGAAATGCCTTACCGTGGTCCGAGCCGTTTTGGGCTATAGGATTTTTTTTAAATCTGAAATTTTGACAAAATACTTGGTTTACCATCTAGTTGCCAACCCCCGACCGTATCCCACCTGGCCTCAGACCCAACAACTCGTTTTCCCATATTGTGTAGTTGTTCTTGAAAAATACAGATGTTTAAATACAGATATTTTTAGAATAATTGTACAATTATTGTAATTGTGGCCCACAATTTGTGGGAGGTAGCCTTCGGTCACTCCTTGGCCCACCACCAGCCCAATTCCCTGTCAACTGCTCCAAACCCTGATTTTTGCTCCACTTTTGGAGGTTAGATGCTCTACGTGGAGCAACTTTTTGGGGGTTTCATATTTTTCTCGTCATTTACCTACTCGCCAAAACGGATTTTTGAATTTTTTTTTCAGATTTGTTAGAAAAAGTTAAAGTAATTTCCCGTTTTTCAATTTCACTTTAGAAGCTCAGATACGCCACATGGAGCTGATTTTTGGTGGTTTCAGACTTTTCTCGCACTATGCTCGCCAAACTGGATTTTTAAAGACCAATTTCAGATTTTTCTAACATCTGGAATTGCCTTAGAATAAAGATGACCAAAATCGTGTCACGCTCCTCCTCCTCCTCGGGCTGCGGCTTTAATATATATATATTTTTAATCTTATGTAAACTAAAGAAATAATAAATACCTAAATTAGATGACGACACCATCTGGAGGAAAAAATCGGATCTATACTGGGCAGCCCAGTATAGATCCGATTAATGGCCTTAGAGCCTCGTAATTAAAAATAATTTAAGCGTGATGTTACACAAAACGACACACAAACCAAAAATTTTGGGACGATGTAATAAAAGTTTCACTTTAAAAAAATTTAATTAACCTAAATTAAGGAATAATAAACGATTGTGTAAAATTTTTAAATTCGTAAACGCAGTGTGATTGCACTAATCGGCACGATTAAAGTTTTGGTTGCAACAAACCAAAGTATCGCCATGAACGTTTTCGGTACGACAAAAAGGTGACAACAACAACATGTGGTAGGTGATAAGGTGGCGATTTTGTGACATCTCTGTGGCTTTTCTCTTCAAATGCGTTTATTTACGTGAAAATGACTCGTACTGTACGAGTCGTACAAACTCTATGACATTGTAGACAGTTAGCTGTTGGAGTTGTTAGATTTTTAGAGTTAGTTGTGATGGCGGCGCCTGTTGTGACGGGAGTGTCGCCGAAAGAGGGTCCTCCGGGGACGAGAGTGACCGTCAGAGGAGAAAACTTGGGGACCAAACAGTCGGATATTGTTGGTAAGTTGTGTTGTCGTCGGGGTTGTTGTGGAATGTTGGAATGAAGGGTTAGCGCGGCACCACCGGAGATGGGCGGTTCCCGACACCCGGCTTGCGGTTTAGTGCCCAACTGACACCTGGACGCTGTTCCAGATGAGGACTGACACCCACCACCTCTTCAAGGCGAGGACGACTGACACCCTAGATAGCCTATTTCATCGTTAATTTATCTTTAGCGTCACATAGGTAGTCAATAAAGTGTAAAGTTATTCCTCGTCAAAGTGAGGGCGGAGTTTGGGCGAGTTACGCTTAATGAAATCGTTCATAGGAAGTTCGGTACACTTGTTGTATGCGGTCTATAGCGGTCTACCAGACTACATGGTCGAAACGACCACGTAGACTACCAGTCTACGTGGTCGTTTCGACCATGTAGTATGCGGTCTACAAAAAGTTATATGAAAAACACCGAAAATCTCTCCAACTTTGAAGATCGTCGAGGTACGTTGTTTTTTATTGCACCAAGGAAGAGTTTGCTAAGTTTTCGAAGACGTCACTTGTGGGGGACAAAGGCCGCCACCATTCCTCCATGAGCAGCCTTTCGAGGAGGGGCCTTGCTCCATTCTATGACGTAGAAACATTGTTTTTTATGAGTATTTATGTTTGATGTGCCTCCAGAGGGTTTCTATTGTTTGGGTGTTGGCTCCATTGGCTGGATTAATAATAATAATTAATTGTTATTATTCATAAATGTCGTCCGGTGTGGCGTTGGGTAAACTTTCGTTTCCCTCGATCAGCGAAGTTAAGCAACGTCGGGCGTGGTTAGTACTTGGATGGGTGACCGCGTGAGGAGCGGGGTCACCGATACAAGTATTTTCTGCGTTCAATCGGGCGGCGAACTCCTCCCAACCCAGGGTGACGAGGCAATGGGGAGCCATGAGCGCAATCGTCAGAAAAGTTCCGATCCTCCTTGAGAGGACGACCGACGACGTCCGCGACGGCAGCAGTCAGTCAGACGAAAATTCAGGGTGAAATTCCCTTGTTTCGTTTCGTTATTATTCATAAACAACAAAACTCTTCTTTCGCGCAGTAAATAACAACCAACCTGCTGTACCGAGCCATTAGATTGTGTCTGGGGCCAGTTATGGCCCATTACAATCTCTTCTAGTCCTTCTACACTTGATTCGTGTTCTGCTATTCCTTGAAGGCTTGGCTCTTGGACTTATCTTGCCATTTCTGCTGGGGGTAGTGCGGCCTTACGACTGGTGGTTCTCGAGTCTTCTCTGACACTCCCCCAGGAGGCACAGCAGGCCCTCCTGTCCCCTTCGGCGTTAGCCACATCATTCTGATGTGCCCAGGATGGCCCACGTGGAGGTGTCGGGTTTTGCAGGGATACTTTATGTTTCGCGATTTCTTCGCTGGGACAGGAGTCGCCGCAACGGGACTACCTACTATTCCACCTCATCTTATAACTTACTAGTCTCTCTGGCTCGCTTCGCTCGCTCCCCTAGTGGGGTGTATTGCCGTCTGTGGGGTGTATTGCCGCCTGTGGGGTGCGTAGCATCGATGGACACGTTCAAACCCCTACTCAGACATAAGGTCTCGCTCCGCTCGGCCCCTCCTATTCGTAGCAGAGACGATAGAAAAAATCGGCGTATTTTTAGGGCTTACCGTTTAGGAAATTATTATTTTTAATTCAATTCAACTTTCAATACTAGTCTCTCTGGCTCGCTTCGCTCGCTCCCCTAGTGGGGTGTATTGCCGTCTGTGGGGTGTATTGCCGCCTGTGGGGTGCGTAGCATCGATGGACACGTTCAAACCCCTACTCAGACATAAGGCCTCGCTCCGCTCGGCCCCTCCTATTCGTAGCAGAGACGATAGAAAAAATCGGCGTATTTTTAGGGCTTACCGTTTAGGAAATTATTATTTTTAATTCAATTCAACTTTTTTTAAATAAAGGCCTCTCCATCTATCAAAGTTCCCTGGACCCTCCGTTTTCTAAGATCCCTGGCCCCGCGCGAATTAAAACGATCCAATTGTCTTCTCACCGTGAAATCGCCCCCTCCCCCTCGGTTTTTTTGAAATCCGACTTCGGAATCGGATTGGCCATATTTTGGCGCGCATTTGGCTCGCGGATACCATACCCAAAAAATGGCTCCTTACTGGGTATTTTTGAACCCGAAAAAACGTGGGACAAAAGCGAGAAAGACGATTTTTCGACGAATTTCCGGCGAATTTCCCGGGCGAATTTCCGAATTACGATTTTACCGACGTCTTCCTCCAGGTCTGATCTATACGGCTCGTATTTTTTCGTAATTTTTTCGACCCCTTAAACGGGCTTTGGCGCGAGTTGAAAGTGGAAAACGTAGGACTAACGGGAGAAAGACGATTTTTCGACGAATTTTCGACGAATTTCCCGGGCGAATTTCGGATTTTCGATTTGACCGACGTCTACCTCCAGGTCTGATCTATACGGCTCGTATTTTTTCGTAATTTTTTCGACCCCCTAAACGGCCAGCGAGCGGAAAGTGAAAAAACTCATTCGGGAACGCGTTATCCCGTACCAACAAACCACACGGCCGTCTACCGTCGACCAACACAATTTTATATTATTGTATGATGATGGTGTTCGGATCATTGGTTGTTTGCGGAATGCAACAGACCGTACCTACCTACTCTTCTGCCTCTTCTTATATCTCCCAGTTTTCGGATTCTCGGTGGTTGCTCTTATGTGGTCACCATACGGATTGTTGCATCAGCCGGGAATAACAACCAACCATCCCACGCGATTTCCCGGTAGATGACATCTAGGCGGAGTAGGGAGCGTAGACCGCGGAGTAGAAAGTAGACCGCATTCGGCATCCTCACAATCAAGGTAGACCGCATACGACAAGTGTACGAAGTTCTCCGTTTTCATATTCGCCTATAAGGGCGGAATTCATAGACGGTCCTCAAGCTTGAGGATCTCCTCAAAAGTGGCCTCAAGGAAGAATGAGCGACTTACGTTATTCATAGACGACAGGTTAGGACAGTTGAGGTGACCTCAAGTGGAGGAGCGCTTGAGGAGGCCTCAGAGGCTCCTCAAGCTATTCATAGTCTCCGTTGCTCAAGGAGGACCTCAGCCTCATTTTTCGGACCTTATTCATAGACAGATTTGGTAGTTGAGTTGAGATTTTTCTTAGCTGGGATGAACTTCAAGGCGACCTCAAGTCAAGGTAACTGAAAACGTGCCTCAAGGCCCGTTTTTGGTTTATTATTGTTGGAATAATACACCTATGTTTTCGCGACGGGGGTCGACGACTCCGATCGGCCTCAAAATTTGACATTATCCGTTTCAAGAGGTCTACATTCAAAATCCGAAATGTCCGTCCGCCGTCCGGACCGTTTTGGGCAGTAGGAATTTTTTTAAAAATCTGAAATTTTGACAAAATACTCGGTTTACCATCTAGTTGTGCCCGCAAGGTTTTCAGTCCGATCGCCCAAACTCGTGGGGCGCTCTGGGGCTAAAATGGGGCTACCGGAGGGGTTTTTGAAGGCTTTTGGCTATGGGATCGAGTTAGGTGTAGTTTTCGAAGTATTTTTGGACGTAGAATCCATTTTTTGGGGTCCCGGAACGATCCGATTTCACTGTGGCGATCTATAGGGCTTTCATGGGGCTAAAAATGGGATTTTTGAAGGATCCCTGGAGGTTAAATATTTTTCGAGTAAAAAATGAAGAATTTTTGAAAAAAAAAAAAAATTTGAAAAAAAAAATCCCTAAATTTTAAATTTTTTTTGAATTATAAAATCCAAAAATAATTTTTTAAAAATTTTTTTTAACAAAAGAATTAAATTTCTGCCCTAGTAACTTATATCAAAGAATAATAAACCCTTGTGTAAAATTTGCAGCGTTTTTACTTTTAAATTGTTGTTATGGGTCTGAACAACAAAATATCATAAGGCACAAATTTTACACAAGGGTGTATTATTCTTTGATATACGTTAGGTACTTGTGCAAAATTTAATTCTGTATCAATGAAAAAAAATTTTGAAAAAAAAAAAAAAAAATCAGTCCACCGGTTTTTTTCTTCAAAAATATTTTTTTACCCGGAAAATATTTTACCTCCAGGGATCCTTCAAAAATCCCATTTGTGGCCCCATGAAAGCCCTATGGATCGCCAAAGTGAAATCGGATCGTTCAGGGGACCCCCAAAAATGGATTCTACGTCCAAAAATACTTCGAAAACGACACATAACTCGATCTCATAGCCAAAAGCCTTCAAAAGCGCCTCCCGTAGCCCCATTATAGCCCCATAGCGCCCCACGGGTGTGGGCGATCAGGCTGAAAACCTTGCGGTCACAACTAGATGGTAAACCGAGTATTTTGTCAAAATGTCACCTCTTGAAACGGATAATGTCAAATTTTGAGGCCGATCCGAGTCGTCGACTTCCGTCGCGATCACATAGGTGTATTATTCCCCGAGCTGTTGAACATTTCTGTGATTTCATCCCAGCACCGCTTCTTTTCCATGGGTGACGGCGTCGCTCCGCTTGTTTTCGATGACATCTTTATTTGCGAGTCCTCACGTAACTTCTTTCTTCCTCCGTGAAGAAAATTCGTTTGGATTTCTCACCCGTCAACGCGAATTCGTGCCGAGGAAAACAAAACAAAACTCTACCACTACTGCACCGAAAAAGTTGCCGCAAAATGCGCCCCCAGGCCTGCCAATCCTGACTCAAAGGGCTCCTCAAGTAAGTTTGAGCTGAGGTCGACCTCAGCAGGAACAAATTTCTCTATGAATAACGACACCTTACTTTGAGATGAGGAAATTCTCAACTAAGATGAGACATTTCTTACCTTGAGGAACGTCTATGAATTCCGCCCTAAGTTTCTGTACCCAACGTTGCTTTTTGCTCGTACATTTTTTTTGAAACTTTTATTGCACCAAGTTAGCAAACTTATCAGCAATACTAAATGACTTGCAAGAAGCTATGACACATAACACTGCTTCTATGCGACTTGTTGTTTTGTGCAACTGACGCACTAGTGATCACTCACTGAGCTAACTTTCACAGGGCACCCTACTCCCACAGGTCATGAGTTTTTGTTCTTTTAAGGGCGGAATTCATAAACGGTCCTAAAGCTTGAGGATCTCCTCAAAAGTGACCTCAAGGAAGAATGAGCGACTTACGTTATTCATAGACGACAGGTTAGGGCAGTTGAGGTGACCTCAAGTGGAGGAGCGCTTGAGGAGGCCTCAGAGGCTCCTCAAGCTATTCATAGTCTCCGTTGCTCAAGGAGGACCTCAGCCTCATTTTTCGGACCTTATTCATAGACAGATTTGGTAGTTGAGTTGAGATTTTTCTTAGCTGGGATGAACTTCAAGGCGACCTCAAGTCAAGGTAACTGAAAACGTGCCTCAAGGCCCGTTTTTGGTTCATTATTCTTAGAATAATACACCTATGTTTTCGCGACGGGGGTCGACGACTCCGATCGGCCTCAAAATTTGACATTATCCGTTTCAAGAGGTCTACATTCAAAATCCGAAATGTCCGTCCGCCGTACGCCGTCCGGACCGTTTTGGGCAGTAGGATTTTTTTTAAATCTGAAATTTTGATAAAATACTTGGTTTACCATCTAGTTGTGCCCGCAAGGTTTTCAGTACGATCGCCCAAACCCGTGGGGCGCTATGGGGCTAAAATGGGGCTACGGGAGGGTTTTTTGAAGGCTTTCGGCTATGGGATCGAGTTAGGTGTCGTTTTCGAAGTATTTTTGGACGTAGAATCCATTTTTGGGGGTCCCGGAACGATCCGATTTCACTGTGGCGATCCATAGGGCTTTCATGGGGCCACAAATGGGATTTTTGAAGGATCCCTGGAGGTTAAATATTTTTCGAGTAAAAAATGAAGAATTTTTGAAAAAAAAAAAAAAAATCAAAAAAAATTTTCTTTTGAATTATAAAATCCAAAAATAATTTTTTTTTTTCAATTTTTTTTAACAAAAGAATTAAATTTCTGCCCAAGTAACTTATATCAAAGAATAATAAACCCTTGTGTAAAATTTGCAGCGTTTTCACATTTAAATTAGGTACTTGTGCAAAATGTAATTCTGTCTCACGGAAAAAAATTTTTGAAAAATTTTGAAAAATAAATAAATTCAGTCCGAATGATCTGGATTTTTTCTTCAAAAATATTTTTTACCCTGAAAATATTTGACCTCCAGGGATCCTTCAAAAATCCCATTTGTGGCCCCATGAAAGCCCTATAGATCGCAACAGTGAAATTGGATCGTTCCGGGACCCCCAAAAATGGATTCTACGTCCAAAATACTTATAAAACGACACCTAACCTCCAAAAGCGCCTCCCTTAGCCCCATTTTAGCTCCATAGCGCCCCACGGGTTTGGGCGATCAGGCTGAAAACCTTGCGGGCACATAGATGGTAAACCGAGTATTTTGTCAAAATTTCACCTCTTGAAACGGATAATGTCAAATCTTGAGGCCGATCCGAGTCGTCGACTTCCGTCGCGATCACATAGGTGTATTATTCCCCGAGCTGTTGAACATTTCTGTGATTTCATCCCAGCACCGCTTCTTTTCCATGGGTGACGGCGTCGCTCCGCTTGTTTTCGATGACATCTTTATTTGCGAGGACCAAAGTCCTCACGTAACTTCTTTCTTCCTCCGTGAAGAAAATTCGTAAGGATTTCTCACCCATGTCAACACGAAATCGTGCCGAGGAAAACAAAACAAAACTCTACCACTAGGTACTGCACCGAAAACGTTGCCGCAAAATGCGCCTGGGCGATCGGTTGAAACCTACGCGACTGATATAACAGTACGGGACTGTTGTAACAGTATACCCTCAGGCCTGCCAATCCTGACTCAAAGGGCTCCTCAAGTGAGTTTGAGCTGAGGTCGACCTCAGCAGGAACAAATTTCTCTATGAATAACGACACCTTATTTTGAGATGAGGAAATTCTCAACTAAGATGAGACATTCTTACCTTGAGGAACGTCTATGAATTCCGCCCTAAGTCTTCTGAGCAGGCCTTCAACGTCGAGGAGCTGGACAATCTCGCTGTTGATGTGTCCCCGAAGCCTCTGCTGATGGGCTAATGCTTGTTTTTTGATGACGTCTTCGACAGTAGGAATTTGAAGTTCTTGGTGTAACGGTACGCATCTACCCATGCTCGTAGCACGTTATTTTGAAATCCCTGCATGATCAAGCGATTGCTCGGAGCGGTGCAGCCCCACAATTGTGCACCATAGGCCCAGACTGATACCTGATTGTATAGTGTTAGCTTGTTGTGGATTGACAACATGACCGTCACCCCATTAGCCAATACATCTTCCGAAATTTGGTGGTTAGTTCCATCTTCTTTTTTTTTTTTTTGACATGTGCTTTCCACCGAAGCTTAGCATCGAGGGTCATGCCCAGGTACTTGGCTTCGTTTGCGTGCGGTATGACTTTGTTGTTGAGGTGAACGGGTAGGTATTTATTTTTTTCGAGGTTCCACACCTGTCCAATCATTGTACAGAAAAAAGAGTTTCTTTGTTTCGCCTCACTTGAAAAAATATCGCCAGATACATAATTGAAGACCATTAAATTCTGCATCGATTGAATACCAACACTTCAAAATTCAACCGAGCGGTATAGTCGCCATCAAAAACGTGAAATTAAAAAAAAAATATATTAAAAACAAAAAAAATTTAAAAAAGTAAAAAAAAAAAAACCTTGTTAGAACATAAATGTTTTCACTTTTCTGGGTGATGTCACTTTTAAAGAATCATTAAAAACTGAAAAACAATCAAAAATTGATGATAACCCTCGTTTTTTGGTCGTTTTTGTAACAAAGAAACAAAAGTTATTTTAGTCTACTAATTTGTAGTATATTCATAATCAGCGTTAAATTCTCTAATGGATAGGACCACCGGGCTTTAAAGAATCATTCAAAACTGATAAACAATCTAAAATTGACGAAAACCCTCGGTTTTTTTTTTTTTTTCATTTCGAAAGTGAAAACAATGCTTCCTCTGCCTTGTAGACTCGAAAGCAAAAAAAAATGGAGGAGCTATTTTATACCACTCATAGGTACATTGTATATTTGTAATCCGCTATAAAGTTCCTTAAGGATAGGCCCACCTGCGAATTTTGTCCACCTAGATCCGGAAAATTGGCCACTGGGCTGCGTGATAATCACTCGGCAATCTTTATTGTCTTACCAGGTGTGGAAATATGCGGCTGCGACTGCACCCTCTCGACGGAATGGAAGTCGCCGAACAAGCTGATCGCCCGGTCCGGGCCTGGCAAGGGGCGAGGGCAGATCATCATCACGACGGCCTCCGGCGGCCGAGGGACCTGCACCGTCGAGTTCCGAGGATACTTCGAGAGCATCGGGCCCCTCAAAGAGTCCGCCGTCTGGGTGGAAGAGTCCAGCCCGATAGGGCCCGGACCCTGGTCCAAAGGGACGGCTTTTCACATCGAGGACCCGCTGGGGTTGAGCGTCGAGGCCGACGAGTAAGTGTCTCGCGTTGAACAACTTGAACTATCCCGTTCCACCGTCACTGACCTTGTCTTTTTCCAGCTCCAAAGCCCTCCCCGAAGACGACCTGCAGGACCTTTTCCCCGGCTGTAGCGGTGACCTGTCGTCCGAGTCATTCTCCCCAGGATGGTTCCTCCTCCAACACCACCGGTCCACGTCGTTCGACGACCTCCGAGCCGGCCTCGCCTGCCTCAAGAGAAAAGTCGACGGGCACAAAGAGGGGCAGCTTTCATTTTTAAAAGTAAACCCCATTGATACACGACACTAGATGAGACGAAAAGGTGGTGGAAATTATTCACGGTGACTGAGTGACTCAGTGTGGGTTGTTAGGATAAACATAAAACGCTGCACATTTTACACAAAGGTTTATTATTCTTTGATGTACGTTAATTAGGCAAAAATTAATTTAGTGTCGTTAAGTAAATATTTTAAACAAATTAAAAACAAAACTTTTTTCGTCAATGTTTGGACAAATGTGGCACCTAAAAAAAGGGATTTTGCGTCCAAAATTAATCGGAAAACGACACCTTATTTGTCCTCTTGGCAGGAACATGGAATGGAACATGGTAGGTGTTTTTGATGGTTTTCGGATATGATGTCGAGTAAAGGGTCGTTTTCGAAGTATTTTTGGACGTAGAATCCATTTTTCTGGTACCACATTCGTCTACAATCTTTGCATGATAATAAAAAAAATTTTTATTGGCATCGAATTAATCAGTGTTTGGCTCTCCTGAAAAGTTGGTGAAAATGTGTGGTCTTTGACACTCTTGAAATGTTCTTCCAGGGGAACGTCTCGTCAGTCATGGAGCAACTGGAAGTTCTTGAAGCGCTTCAAGTGGCGTTCCAGAGAGACGTGGAGGAATTTGGAAAAGAGCGGACAGCCAAAATCGTCAACGCTATTTTGGGTATGAACTCTGGAATTTCGTGGTCTGGTTGTTTCGAAGTCGAATCGTCAAAAAGTTCAATGCGGTTTACTCGAGGCCAGGGCGATGTTTCTTCGTGAAGATCACCTGTAGGGACGCTGCGATCACAGTGGGAGTTTGTCAAAGCCACGATAACCTCTTACCTCGGTGAATACGGTTGATTCATGTTCCTCCCGCTAAATCAAGCTATCATTTATAGTCTGTTGTTAAAGGAGGGCTGGGGTGGCAGGGGTAGAGCTAGAGACTCCTGTTGGGCGGGAAAAGTGAAGGGGGTTCGATCACTGCAGTCTCGAGCTTTCCAGAGGTGTCCAAGGCTTGCTAAGCTCGTCCCAAGTTGACTAAGGGTTTCCAAGGCATGCCAATAAGGTGCTTAGCTGGATAAGGGTTTCCAAGGCTTGCCAAGATGGTCCCAAGCTTTCCATACTGGACCAAAGCTTGCTAAGCTCGTCCCAAGTCGACTTGGGGTTTCCAAGGCATGCAAATATAGTGCCAAGCTGGCTAGGGGGTTCCAAGGCTTATCAGGGCGGCATTGACTCTTTCCAGAGCTGTACAAGGATTGCTAGCTGACTAAGGGCCGGTTTCACCTACGAGACTGGCTTAATTTAAGCATAGACTAAATCAGTAATCGGCGATTTACGCACGAATCGGGTTTCACCGAGGCCCGCTTAGCCTCAGCGCCTCTTAAAATCGCCTAAACTGAGAATAAAGTTAACCGGCCAAAATCGGGCCGACTATTGTACGATTATCTCGGATTCCGCCGGCCGCCATTACAGCCTTTGTGTAGACGTGTGTTTGTTGACATTTTTGATTATTCGAATCATTCATTGAAAGCCGAATCCAGGCCTTCCAAATGAGGATGAGTACGAAGAAGGTTTTTATATCCGACGGGGGAGACAATTACAGAAGAGGGTCAATGATTTTGACAACCTGGACAACGGTGATTTCTTCACTCAGTACAAGTTGTCAAAGTCAAGTGTTCTTTCAGTAGGTATTGGAACGGATAGAATCCATTTTGGGGGTCCCAGAACGATCTCATTTCACCGAGGGGATCTTTGGAGCTTTCATGGGGCTAAAGATGGGATTATTGAAGGATCCTAGGAGGTCAAATAAGGTGTCGTTTTCCGAGTAATTTTGGACGCATAATCCATTTGATAATAACCAAATAATCAGTGTATTAAATATGCATTTTCAGAAGGAGGTAACTGTTGTGATCGCGCAGCTAACTAAACCCACCCGTTGTTTGTAGACCTTACAGAGATAACTTGTGGAGGCACGAGAGTTTATTTCGAAAATCGGCCGATAGCAGCTATTGTAGCTGCTACAATTTGTTGCCCGCAGGCGCTACATCGGTTTTGGTCGACTTAAGCAGAGAATAACTTTAATCTTAGCTTTGCTCGAAAAAGTTAAGGGCCTCTTTGTACGGTGAAACCCCGTTTAGTTTTAATCGGCAGTTTAAATCTGAGCTTACGCTAAGAGCAGCTTTAATTTAAGCGCAGCTTTGATTGTTTGGTGAAACCGGCCCTAAGGGTTTCCAAGGCTTGTCAAGATGGTCCCAAGCTTTCCATACTGGACCAAAGCTTGCAAAGTTGGTGCCAAGCTGGCTAAGGGTTTCCAAGACTTGTGCAGATGCTCCCAAGCTGGCTAGGGGTTCCAAGGCTTGTCAGGATGGCATCCACGCTTTCCAGAGCTGTTTGAGACTTGCAAAGATGGTTCCATGCTGGCGAAGGGTTTTAAAGGTTTGCCAAGATGGTCACAAGCTTTATAGAGCCATTCACGGCCAGCTAAGTTGGTCTCAAGCTGGCTAGGAGTCTCAAAGGCTTGCAGAGCTGGTCCGACGCTTTCCAGAGCTGGATAGGGGGTTCCAAGGCTTGCCAAAATGGTCCGAAGCTTTCCAAGCAGTCCAAGGGTTGCAAAGGTTGCAAATAGGGCCCTGTTCCTCTGAACATGCTGGCATCAATTTTGTGTTCGAGAGTCGACCGCCGTTTTAACTTAGTCCGAGACCGGGAGTCGAACGCAATGCCCCAAATAGGTCGACAGTAAGAAAAAAAAAAAAATGGGTCACATGTAAATCTCACTTGACTCACTCTCCTTCTATTTACGACAATTCGACGAGCGACAGGACCATGAATACCCCTCATTTTGTAAAGAGTTCTCTGAAAGACTGACTATTCTGAACTTTGCACATCTAGAAAGCAAACAGGAAGGTAAAGTCCTCTTCGACGGCGTGCTGAAGGGCAAAGAGAAAGCCGACCGGACGAGAAACTCCCTCGGAGTCCTCCAGAGGTTCAGGTTCCTTTTCACCCTCCCGGCGGCCATCGACAGGAGCATGCAACGGTCGGATTACGACGCCATCATCAGCGACTATTCCCGAGCGAACAACCTTTTCGGGAAGACTGAAGTCAACGTGAGTGAATCAATAACCTCGTAGGCATGAAAATCAGTACAATTTAATGTAGCTTTGGCATTTGGCTTAAGAGAAGATGAACAAAAAAAAAACTGAGCTATGTTTACAGGTTTTATCATTCTCCGTTTCAGTTTGGAATTAAATTGAGAATGTTTTTAGTTTCAGTTTCGTAGCACAAAGTGCATGGTACAACTTTCAGTTCAAAACTCTTTTTGAAATTACCATTTTAGCGTGTGAGAAAAAGTAACGCTGGTTGGTCTTATTCTATGTTTTTTGGGGTGCTGAATCCAAATCTGGAGATAACCAACAAATATCTGTCGTGCGTTTTGAGATATTCGCCAAAAACTCCAAAATCGTTGCACGTTTTCAGTTTTTTTTGCTTATATCTTCGAAACTATGCGTCCTCCGGCAGAAGTCACTATTAACAAAGTAAAAGAGCATTAAATATCCTTTAAAATCCACTAGTCAAAGTTGATTGTGGACCCAATAGTTCAGAAGCTAGCGATTTGAAAAAGGGTGATGTTTTTACGCGTTTTGTGAAAAAATCACTTTTTCGCTCTTCAAACAGCTGTATTTCAAAACGACCGGTCCTACAGAGGAATTTAAAAGCATGCATGGCTGAGAGGGAGGCCCTCGAGGGAAGGCGGATCCATTTATTCTCAGATAGTCAAGCTGCTCTGAAATCACTAGCGGGAACATCTACCAACTCAAAACTGGTACTTGACTGGTAGGAGCCCATCAGGCGTATTGGGGCCTCTAATGAGGTTATTCTCAGATGGGTCCCTGGTCACGCTGGTATTCCAGTGATCGAGAAAGCGGACGCCCTGCCCAGACAGGGGTTCAGCAAGGACCTTATATTTCTAAACCGTATGTCTAGGTATCACGAGGTCGCTTTTCCGCGAGGTTGTTGACCAGTGGCAGCGATCACAAGGGGAAAGAATCCCGCATCAGCAGCATGGACACAACATGTTGGCTGGACTGGGCCGTAAAAGGGCAAATATATGTCTCCATCTACGATGGACACAACTGAGATTCATAGTGGGCCTGTACACAGGACGCGGAAGCTTCAGGAAGCACTTGAACAGGATAGGGGTCACAAATGATGAACCCGCTTGCAGGTTCTGTGGAGATGAGGAGAAGACAGCGGATCACCTCATCTTTCGAGTGTGAGGCCCTGGAGCGCAGAAGGTGTCTTGCTCTGGGATCAGTGGACCTGGGGAGATACTGGAGCAGCAGAAACTGAGAGGAGGGCTATTGAACCTTTTCAAGGGCACAGATCACCTACCATAATAACTCCGATCGGCGGCACAATGGGTCTACTGTAGACCCATTAACCTGTAACAGGCCTAAATGTGGGAAGTGGGGCGCCCTTCAGGAACCCACTTCCATACCCTCTCTGGTATTAATCTAATCTAATTTAATCAAAAACCCCTTTCCCCTACTTTCTGACGCTTCTTGCTGAATCAAGCCCTTGTGCAGATGAACATTTTTGGAGTGGCGCAAACAGGGTCCTGATACGCATTTACTCGACTATGAAAAAGTTAGTGCGGGGTGGGGGGGGGGGGGAGAGAGAGAGAGAAGGTGCGAGATCAGTTAAAAGGACCGCACCTCCACTCCACACCCCCTCACCCTTATCGAATTTCTTGGGGAAAAAAAACAACTTTTCATTATCAAAAACGCTGCAAATTTTACACAAGGGTTTATTATTCTGTGATATAGGTTACTTGTACAGACATTTAATTCTGTCAATAAAAAAAATTTTTTGGGGGGGGGGATTTTTATTTCAAAAAGAAATTTTTGGGGGGATTTTTTTTTCAAAAATGTGTTTTTTCAAAAATTCTTTAATTTTTACTCGAAAAATATTTAACTTCTTGGGATCCTTCAAAAATCCCATTTTTAGCCCCATGAAAGCCCTACAGATCGCCACAGTGAAATCGGATCGTTCCGGGACCCCCAAAAATGGATTCTACGTCCAAAAATACTTCGAAAACGACACCTAACTCGATCCCATAGCTAAAAGCCTTCAAAACACCCCTCCTGTAGCCCCATTTTACCCCCATAGCGCCCCACGGGTTTGGGCGATCGGGCTGAAAACCTTGCGGGCACAACTAGATGGCAAACCAAGTATTTTGCCAAAATTTCAGATTTAAAAAAAAATTCCTACTGCCCAAAACGGCCCGGACGGCGGACGGACATTTCGGATTTTGAATGTAGACCTCTTGAAACGGATAATGTCAAGTTTTGAGGCCGATCCGAGTCGTTGACCTCCGTCGCGAAAACATTGGTGTATTATTCCAAGAATAATAAACCAAAAGCAATTGGAAGGGGTCTGAGGCCAGGTTGTTGAGGTCGGGGGTTGGCTGGCTTTAGTCGTAGTTCTAGAACTGGCGCGAATGTTGGGACATTTTTTCCAATTTTCCCTTAATCCGATTGGCGCAAACGTTTGTATCTTGCCTCTTACCGAACTGCCGCAAACATAGTTGTCTGTGTCGACACAAACGCATGTTAGCCAAATGTTCCTCTGGTAGGTACACTATAGGTCGACAACTTAAGGAATGACACCGTGCAGCGAACCTGGCGGCATCCCGAGAGTGAAATCTGTCCCCTTCCTAGGCACACCGCCGGGGCTCACGTCCCGCTTTTTTCAAAAAATTGGCCTCCTGACCAGGCCGATGGGCTTCTCGAATCCTTTCTCTTTTCATTGTCATTATAGCGCTTCGAAGCGATAATCCTATAATAATACTGTACATCTATTAATTTCGTGAGGTGATCATTCTTTCTCAGAAGCCCCTTTTTTTTTCTTCCACACACTTAAATAGGTACCTGCCTATTAAAACCAGGCAATACAATTTTTTCTTTTGTTAATACATAATCTGTTGTTTTTTTAATTGAATCTTCATGAAGGTGCATAGGATCACTTTTGACCCCTCCTTGTGTACGGTCTGAAATACTCATAATTAGGCACACTCGCCAAGCGGTCAGATATCCTGAGGCCTGAGTTTTCGAATTACGCGCGCACCTTCCGAGCTTAAAGGGGTTACCTGGAAAGGGAAGGCAAACTTCCCCTCCGAAGGAGGCTCGGTGACTCCCCTAGTTATTCTCTAAGTTGTCGACCTATAGCTGGTTCCAAGTGTTATTCCAAAACATTTCAACAAATCGGGTATTTACAAACGATTTTTCTATAAATTGTTTTTCAATTGATCTAAAAAGTCGATACTTTTTTTAAACTGATTTTGTCGTCTTTCAGCTGTTCAAAAAAGTGCTGGCGGAGGTCAAACTGAAAGTTATCGAAATTAAAACGGTATTGAAAACGAAGCTGCACACAATGCCGACAACGCTGGAGGCGCAGAAGAAGATCATACGGTGAGATTTGAGATCCCCCCCTACCCCCCCCCCCCCCACACTAGTTATCCATAGTAGGCTAATTTTTACCTTTTGTCAGGAATTTGGTGCAATTGGAATACGACGGCGATCCTGGTTGGGAAGCGATACAAGTTCACGTTAGGTACATCAACGGTCAGCTGAACGAATGTTACAAGTACCACATGGCGAACTTGGAGAAACTCAATGCATCGGGTAAGAGTTGTTTTGGTGTTGGTGATACGAGTCCTTGCAAGGGTAAAATTTTAATTTAAAAAACGAAATTAATCCTGTTTTGTTTTTGTAGATTCAAAGTCAAAAAGTGGAAAGCGGGATAAGAATCTAGAAAAGCAGGTAAGCGTACATGCCCACACCCTATTTCAACTGTTAGCCGGTCTTGCCAATTTAAAATGGCGAATGCACACTTTCTGGGGCATTTCTATGTACCCTCGATGTGATCTACGATCGATTGACTACATTTTCGGACATTATTAAAACGGCAGTTGACTCCAGGGACTGCAATCAGTTCCCTTTTTTGGAAACAGCAAAAAACGGCGGTCGACTCTCCAGCAATAAATTGCATTAGCCAGCTTGGGATCAACCTAGCAAACCTTGTACGGCTCTATAATGCGTGGGACCATTTTGGCAAGCCTTGGAAACTCTTATCCAGCTTGGCTCCATGTTGGCATGCTTGAAAACCCCTTAAGCTTTGGACGAGCTTTAGCAAGCCTTGCACTGGTATGGGATGCTTGGGACCATTTTGGCAAGCCTTGGAAACCTTTATCCTGTTTGGCGCTATGTTGGCATGCCTTAAAACCCCTCCGTAAGCTTACGACGAGCTTTTAGTAAGCCATGGATTGGTCTGGAAAGCTTGGAACCATCTTGGCGCCATGTTGGCATGTCTTGATAACCCTTAGTCAGCTTAGGACGAGCTTTAGCAAGCCTTGTACTGGTCCAGAATGCTTGGGACCATTTTGGCAAGCCTTGGAAACCCTTATCCTGCTTGGCTTGAGAAAGATTTTTGTGTTGATGTTGACTGGCCTACAATTTGTTTGCTGGGTTTGGATTACAGACCAAATTAATAGTCTGATAGGCTCATTTGCACCAACAATTTGTATGTTTGTTGTTAACAGTCTGATTGAGATGGCGCCTGGACTCATTTTCATGTTAACTGATTTGGGTTTTTGTTGTTTAGAACAGCGTAGCCGAGAGAGTCGACTGCATCGAAGACCTGTGCGACATAATCTCCCTCCTGTTGCCCGAATTGTGGTCCCTCAGCCAGTCTTATTTCAGTGGTGACCTCTACATGAAGCCCGATCAGAGCAAACTGACCGAGTTCAAGGTAAAAACCAACCGGCTTGAACAACTTTAACGTCGCGACGTCAACTGACAGCCATCGTTTTACAGAGCAGCACGCTGGCTTGCATTTCGGAGATGTGCCGGTTGGTGAGGACGAGCGTCGGTCAAGGGAAGTCTCCACTTGTGGGCTGGTTCCCTCATTGCTTGCAGTGTTTGAGGTCCGTCGCCGTCCAACTGGCTCAAATCCCTCACGACCCTCTCACCGCCTTGATACACCATTTCAGGTACGTTAACTTTGTGACACTGTCTGCTTTGACTCGGCGTACAATGCTGCTTTTTTCTTAGGATGGAGTGCGTCAAGAGCGTTCTCGCCAATGCAGCGGATCAAGTCAAAGAGTTAACACTGAAAGAAAGTTGGACCCAATTACACGAACCTAACTTTGGCCTCATCACGCAACTCGTACGTTTCCCCAATCTGCAAACTCACTCACCACTCCACAAACACTTTTTTGTCCATACATCAAACCGTCATTTCCATTTGCAGCCGGGTCTCTTCAAAAACCTCGTCGACGCTACCATCAACACTTTGAAAGATTCTGCCCTCAAGAAAGAACCTACTGAAGCCGATTTATTTGACAGCGAACCCCTTCAGAAAGAAGCCGGTCAAGCTGTCCTCATTATATTCAACAACTACATTCAAGTATGTAAAAACTAGCAACTCTTGCTTATAATTGTACGCCTGTGTCTACGCCAAAACATTTCAGAGTGGTTTCATTCATTCAGTAGACCCACAATCGGTAGGAATAGTTTTCTCTTCAACGTCATTCACTCCCCCCCATGTATTCCTTCTGAAAAGTTCATTTTAATTTCTTCTGTGTGGTTGACAATCATACAGAAGGCCTTAAAATGGATTTAATCATACAGAAGGCATTAAATATTATTTCACAAAAAAATCATTCAGAAGACATTGAGCATCTAATCTAATCGGTAAGAAGTATCGATTTTTTGAATTGATTCAGAATCGGATGCTCTAAATCGATTTCCCAAAAATAAAAGTATCGCCATAAAAGTATCGATTTTTTGGAATATCGATTCAAAAATCGGTCTTACAAAAAAAAAAGTTTTTTTAATGAGTGAAAACGGTAGATATATTCAAAGTAGGTAGATTCAAGAAAAAATCGTTAAAAAAAGGATTTAAAATTAATATTGTATTAGTTTTCAAAAATTTCGATATTAAACATTTAATCAGCCGAGTTATCAGTTTCGCTGTCTGAAAAAGCCATGGCAGACGTCGCTTGTGAGTTTTGTTGTTATTAGCTGTTAAACATCATTTTTAATCGACCTAAGACTCGAAATTTGCTTGAATCACTTGAAATACTAAACTAATTTTTATAAATGACGAAAATCGATTCGACTTTTAAAAATCAGTAGTAAAAAATCGATTCACGATTTTTACAAAAATCGGAAGTAAAAAATCGATTCACCTAAAAAATCGGAACCTGAAGACCGATTAAAAAAAATTAAAAAAATCGGAACAAAAAATCGATTTTTTTGTTCAGTCGACGCAGTGGTGCCAGACACGGATTTTTTATCCGTATTTATACGGATTTTTCGGGGTCTGCACGGACCATCAAATATGTATCCGTATTATACGTATTTTACACGGATATTCGAGAAATCATCAAGAAAACGGTAAAAATTAAGGGTCGCATGGGTCCCGCGAAGGCACCCTTAGCGCTGGTTGAAGGCGAAGAAGTATCAGGAAGGTGTGATGAGGGTGAAGTGTTTTACATAAAATAATTGTGTCAGAAGTTCAAGTTTCATTTCGGTTCATTTTGGTTTATTATTCTTGGAATAATACACCCACTCGTGTAGGGGGGTAGAAACCTTTTGTCCGACAAAATCTGTCGGCCTCAAAATTTGTCTTTATACTTTTCAAGATGTGTAGATTCCAAAAACGAAATGTCCGTCCAACATATGCCGTCCGCCGTCCAGACCGTATTGGGCACTAGGAATTTTTCAAATCTTAAATTTTGACCAACCATCGGTTTGCGTAGTTGCTTATCAGCTCAGTGGGACTATAAAGGGGCTACGGGAGGGGTTTTGGAAGGTTTTTGGTTATGATATCGAGTGGGGGCCGTTTTCAAAGTATTTTTGGAAGCATAATCCATTTACCGGGGTCCCACATCCGTTCACAAACTATACAAGAAAATTAAAAAAAAAAAAACAACAGGTAAATAATCAAATTAATTTTTTCAAACTGGTGTCAATTAATTTTTGGATAATTATACCAAACAGTTTCCTCTTTGTTCGACTGGTTAATAAAATATTTTTGTTCGAGTTATCTACCTATAATTGAACGCCTATTCCATTCCTTCCAGCTAGCAAACGAGCCAAGCTGAAAATTGAGTGTAAAAACTTTTTTTTTTTTTTTTTTTTTTGCCTGAAACTGCTTTTTGGGTTCTCTAAAATCCATTCGGAGCATACAGATTTCATACGGGTTTATGCTGGTCCAGATACGGATTTTCCACGGATTTTTACCACTAACGACATGGATTTACGATTTTGTGATCTGGCACCACTGAGTCGACGGTTGAATTCAGGTCGAGGAGCTTTCTTTTTTTGCGGATTTCCATTCCATTTTGGATTATTATGGATTATTGATGGATTATTGATGATTTTGGATTATTATGTATTATTTCATTTTGGATTATTATGGCTGATTCCATTTGGATTATTATGGATTACCTACTCCATTTTGGATTATTATTCTTGGAATAATACACCTTTGTAATCAAAACGCAGATCGTAAATTCTGATCGGCCTCAAAATGTGTCATTATACTTTCAAGATGTGTACATTCCAAAAACAGAATGTTCGTCTTTGGGCAGCAGGATTTTTTTTTAAATCTGAAATTCTGAAGAAATACTCGGTTTACCATCTAGTTGTGCCTGCAAGGTTTTCAAGTCAAAAACGCTGCAAATTTTACACAAGGGTTTATTATTCTTTGATATAGGTAACTTTTGCAAAAATTATTTCTGTGTCAAAAGAAACAAAAATTGGAAAAAATGAGGTTTTTTGATTTTTTTTTTTCAAAAATTCTTTATTTTTTACTCGAAAAATATTTAACCTCCTGGGATCCTTCAAAAATCCCATTTTTAGCACCATGAAAGCCCTATAGATCGCCACAGTGAAATCGGATCGTTCCGGGAGCCCCGAAAATGGACTCTACGTCCAAAAATACTTCGAAAACGACACCTAACTCGATCCCATAGCCAAAAGCCTTCAAATAAACCCTCCCGTAGCCCCATTTTAGCACCATAGCGCCCCACGAGTTTGGGCGATCGGACTGAAAACCTTGCGGGCACAACTAGATGGTAAACCAAGTATTTTGTCAAAATTTCAGATTTTTAAAAAAATTCCTACTGCCCAAAACGGCCCGGACGGCGGACGGACATTTCGGATTTAGAATGTAGACCACTTGAAACGGATAATGTCAAATTTTGAGCCCGATCGGAGTCGTCGACCTCCGTCGCGAAAACATAGGTGTATTATTCCAAGAATAATAAACCAAAACGGACACTCGGGAGTTCAATAAGTCAGAAGGCACTGGGGGTCTCCTCCAAAATGTACAACTTTACATTTACTATCGATAGTTCATCGTTTTCGGTAGTCGTATTGATAGTTCAACACCACCCAGTGGATTCTTTGGGAACAGCTTGTTCTCCATTTCTCCATTTTAACGAGTGTGACGGCGGTGAATTTCAGGTGATTGATCAACTATCAGCCAACGGGGAAGATGAACAGTCGCTTAATGTGTCTCAAATGGGCGCCACAACATTCCGGCAGAGCCAAGCAACTCTTGTAAGTCATTTAGTATTAAAAGGGTGTTTGATGGGTTGAAATTTGTGCCCAGTGGGATATTTGTCGGCTGGGGTTATCACACTGTCGGGAAAGACATGATGACCAACAGCTGGGATAACAAGTGGATAAAGGGAAATTTGGAGTCAAGTAGGAAGAATACAACACTGTCGCAGCGGTCATTATAGTGGAGCCGCCATTAATACGTCACCCCCTCCATCATTTGCTAAGGACTGACGTCTGACAAACTGTCGTGTGGTCAGAACTGTTCGACGTCTGGCGTTCACAGATTACGGGGGGGGGGGGGGGTTCGTCATAATGGCGGCTTTAACAAAATGGCCGCTCCGTCAGCTCGTGGGGTGTATCCGACAGTGTGATAACCCCCTAACACGGATGTTGCAGAGTTGGGAAGAGAAGTTGCTGTGTTGCGTGTGCAACGCGAAGTACTCGAGCGAAGTCATCCTGCCGGAAATGTGCAAGTCTGCGTCATCCGCGGGTCTCCCACCGTTGGATTGGGTCTTGCGGGATGCGAGCGGGTCTTTGAGTACGTAGCGTGACAGGGTTGCCAATTGTAAACGGGACGGCGTTACCAAGTGTTGTTTTCCAGGTGGTTTGCGGTCCCGTTTGGAATTTTCTTACATCGAAGCCAAAAGTGACCCGTTGGTGGGGACAATCGAGCCGTCCATGTACATCGGCCATTTTGACTGGGACACTGACTTGACTCCCAAAGCTGTGCGGCCGTACGCCAACGAAATCATCGCCAATCTCATTGCAGTCCACGCTCAAGTACGTATCTGATTTTTTTCTCTAGTGTGCAGTTTATTGAGCAATTCTAACAAAATTCGTGCAGCTTGAAAGGTGTTGCAACTGGATGAAGGATTCCGCTCTTACTCAAATCATCGAAACCGTCACCGAGGAAGTGTCCCGACTTGTACTCTGCGCTGCCCGGATGTCCACCCAAGGCGCCATGCAAGCCCGCCTGGACATCGCCGCCCTCCAATACGCCTTGTCCCGCTACACCAGCACTCACGCTCAGTAAGATTCCTTTTGGTTTATTATTCTTGGAATAATACACCTATGTTTTCGCGACGGAGGTCGACGACTCCGATCGGCCTCAAAATTTGACATTATCCGTTTCAAGAGGTCTACATTCCAAAACCGAAATGTCCGTCCGCCGCACAGTGGTCCAAATCGCTAATCTAGCGAATCAAAAATGTTAGCGCCCCAGGTTTTTCATTTTGGTAAGTTTTGAATACGTCTCTAGCTAGGTTTTTTCACGCTGAATCCGATGGTGAAATCAAATTTTGGCTATGTTGAGCCGTTCAGGAAATATAATTACCTAAAAGTGAGGATACCAAGCGGAATGAAGAAAACAATATTTTCTAACGATAATGCAATATATTTGGGTAGTATGAGAATTGATTTCATCCTTCTATTGCACATTACGAACTAAAGAAAAAATTACTCGTTTTTCAGGAAAAAAATGAGAAAAATGGAAAAATAAAATTCAGACACGAGCCATAACATTCATTATAGTGATATGTCGCTTAATACTAAATCACTATCATTTCCTTCGTCATCCGATTCTGACAGACCATCTGCCAACAATTTACGGACTTCGTCGTCTAAATCTTCCGTCTCCTTTGATGGCGGGAAAATTGTCAAGCTGGTTATCACTGGGTCGGATGTTACAAGCAAATTGTGCAGCACATCGGTGTTCGTATTTATTCTTGAATTCTTCCTAGAATGTCCATCCCTGAATTTCTTGAATTCCTTGTGCCTAATTTCAATTACATCTTCTGTCAGTTGTCCGATAGGAACCATAAAGTTCTGAATTATTTCGATTCCATTTTGTGAACTGTAACTGGCATTGGGTACCAATCTTACAAGCTCACGTATAGCTTGGCTGTATCCGAAGTATATTCTTTAAAAGCGGTGTTATTAATTTCACGAGCTGAAGCTAAAGCTTTCAGTATGACGCGAAATCGTTCAATAAGTCTTCTGTCGACTACCGTAATGGAAGAACATGAGTCAAGGTCTGCAAAGAATCTTCTCGCTGAGTTCCCGTCGTTTCAATGGCACTTTTCAATGGCACTTTTGCGTAACAGTAGGTACTGATGTCGATGCTGAGTCGATACAATCAGGCATAAGGCTTCATTAGGAGTCAATTGAGCTGTAGGAACTCCTTCGCTATTTCTTCTGACTGATTTTTTAAATTTAGTAGCCCGCTTTGGCGAGACCATCAAATCTCCCACGAGGTCCGCTGCATCTCTTTTTCCCCCTTGCCTCATTTTAATTTGTACTGCGCGACAAAGTTCATCCAATGAATTTTCCTCGACTAGTTTTCTTACTAGTATATTTTTTGTGGATTTACTAGCATCACTGAAGAGTTTCCGAGGCCTCCCCTTAGTCTTCACACTGCTGGTAATACAAGTTGTATCGAAAAAAACATGTCTTCCATCCAACCATTTTCCGTGTTTGAGTAGAAAAAACGATTGAGATCGATGGCATTGATCCCAATATCTTTTGCATATTTTCAAAAAATCTTTCATTTTTACTTTGAATGACTCGTCTTTGGGCAGGTTAGGGTGTAAATTTGCTATATAGTTACTTATTGAGGTCCGCCCATCTTCAAAATTGAAGTTAGCATCTTTTAGGATTCCGAATAACACTCTTCTCTCAATAAAGATTTTCAGACCTGGAAAACGAAAAAAATGATATTTCCCGGAATTGCAAATATTTGCAGCTGAAATTAACGAAAATATGTTCCATGATACTTGTAGTTTACGAGTATATAGCCGGTTCCAGGTTCTACTAAGTTCCGTGGAATTCCTAGCATTTTAAAGTCGATTTTTGTACTTTTTTTCTAGTTTTACAATGCAAAAGTACTCAGATTTTCATCAGTATTAGCTAAACAATTATTATAGTATTTTTTTACCTTCACTTGGTCCATCCATATCACAAGAAATTAGAAAAAAAATCAGCTTTCACCAGACAAGATTTATTGAGAGACTAAGTTCAAATGGGATAAGCGATAATTAGCTTGCGCCTGGGGCCCCCCTCCACAAATGAAGTACAATATCTCCATTCATAAATTTTATCAGGTTCTCTCCGGTCCTGTTTAGTCATCAGGTACCCTCTCCCTCACGATCTGACTACCTACCATTAAAAATTGAGGACCTCGGATTTTCGACTTTTGACTCGCCAGATTAGCGATCTGGACCACTGTGCCCCGTCCGGGCCGTTTTGGGCAGTAGGAATTTTTTTTAAATCTGAAATTTTCACAAAATCCTCGGTTTACCATCTAGTTGTGCCCGCAAGGTTTTCAGCCCGATCGCCCAAACCCGTGGGGCGCTATGGGGCTAAAATTGGGCTACGGGAGGTTCTTTTTAAGGCTTTTGGCTATTGGTTAGGTGTCGTTTTCGAGGTATTTTTGGAGGTAGAATCCATTTTTTGGGGCTACAAATGGGATTTTTGAAGGATCCCAGGAGGTCGAATATTTTTCATGTAAAAAAACAAAAAAAATTGAAAAAAAAAATCCCCCAAAAAAATCTTAAACAAAAAATGAAAATCCAAAAAAAATATTTTTTTATTTATTTTTCCATTGACACAGAATTAAATTTCTGCCCAAGTAACCTATATCAAAGAATAATATACCCTTGTGCAAAATTTGCAGCGTTTTTCCCTTTTGATTGAACGCTCGCAATTGATTTTGACGCAAATTATTTTTTCCCAGGAAATTTTTCGCCGAGGCGCTGGAAGCCGTACCGTCGCTCAGTTCCGTCAACGAGAAGAAAGTCGACGAGCTGCTGGAACTCTACAAGACTCGGATGCATCTGCAGCTGTACGCATTCAGTCAGAGCCCGAGGCGGTGAAGGCGAGTTGAACGGCACATCTGAAAACCGCCATTGGTGAAGATAACCTCTACCAGCCTGCTGTAGCCCTGGAGAGACTTGTTGACATTGTAGCAGTCAAGAAATGCGTAACCTTCCACATCCTTCGTACTAGAAAATTGTATAATAATGCACCATGTTATGTATTACATTTGTTGTAAATCAGTGATTTATATAAAAATATATAATTTAGGAATTTTCTTAACAACTCCCTTCTCATGCATCAATCCATATTTCCATGAGTTGCTTGGTATCTGCAGTAGGGCGCCCTGCGTAACGGATGTTGAGGGCGTACCTACGTGCACATAATAGTCCATAGGACTGGGAGAACGTGATCCCTCTTATTCCTTACGTTTTGTCCAGAATAAAATTTATTCTGGACAAAACGTAAGGACCATTTAATGGTCTCTTGAAACCGTGGTAGAAGAATGTTGAAGTTGAAGTTCCGAGAAGTTCCATAGGGGGAATTCTGGGAAGGATGGATAGAGGGTAGGAAAATTACTACTGCCCAAAACGGCCTGGACGGCGGACGGACATTTCGGATTTAGAATGGAGACCTCTTGAAACGGATAATGTCAAATTTTGAGCCCGATCGGAGTCGTCGACCCCCGTCGCGAAAACATAGGTGTATTATTTCAAGAATAATAAACCAAACGCTGCAATTTATTATTCTTTGATGTAGTTTAGGTACTTGTGCAAAAATTTAGTTCTGTGTTAATGAAAAAATTAAAAAAAAAAATTTTTTTAATTTTTTTTTTCAAAAAAGATTTTTTGAGTTTTTTCAAAAAATGTTTTTTTTTTCAAATTTTGTTTTGTTTTTTACTTGAAAAATATTTGACCTCCTGGGATCTTTCAAAAATCCCAATTGTAGCCCCAAGAAAGCCCCTATATAGATCGCAACAGTGAAATCGGATCGCTGCGGGACCCCAAAAAATGGATTCTACGTCCAAAAATACTTCGAAAACGACACCTGACTCGATCCCATAGCCGAAAGCCTTCAAAAACCACCTTCTGTAGCCCCATAGCGCCCCACGGGTTTGGGCGATCGGGCTGAAAACCTTGCGGGCACAACTAGATGGTAAACCGAGTATTTTGTCAAAATTTCAGATTTTAAAAAAAATTCCTACTGCCCAAAACGGCCTGGACGGCGTACGGCGGACGGACATTTCGGTTTTTGAATCTAGACCACTTGAAACGGATAATGTCAAATTTTGAGGCCGATCGGAGTCGGCGACCCCCGTCGCGAAAACATAGGTGTATTATTCCAAGAATAATAAACCAAAATCTACCAGGCAGCCACAGACACCGTGATAATTAGTAGTATAGATTACAAAATTGTTCATGAAAATTAAACCCCTTAGCACCCTTCGACGTGAACACCGAGTATTTTGCCAAAATTTCAGGTTTACAAAAAAAAATCCTACTGCACTAAAGGCTTGGAAGGCATTTCGTTTAATTTTGGCAACTAACCACCTTCAAAGTTCACTACATATGTTGTCGCGCTGCATTCGCAATCCCCTCCCCCCCACCGTTCCGTGTTGGCGTTTTATTGACGCCGTTTAATATAAGAGTGAGGCTTCCTTTCTCTCCTTCCATGAATACCTCGGTGCACGGGCGAGGACGATACATAGGGACATTAAGATTGCTGTTTAAAAGATTACGATCGACGCAACGCAATGAGAAATTTCGGTCGAGTTATCGCTCAACTCGGAAACGAGTTTGTTGCTATCAGCTGGTGCCTTGGAATCGTGGGAATTAACTGAAAATAAGTCACGAAACAATGCGTGTAGGTATAAAAATTTATTAAAAAAATCACAGATAAACACAAGGGGCAGAACAAGACAATTTTCACTGTGATGGAGATTCGTTAAGGCTAAAATCCTTTCGTTCATATGATGAGGTGCTCAGTTCTGGATTTCAGCACAGGGAGAAGTTCTCACTGAGAACACAATTAGGTCGTACTGTTCAGGAACCGATTGCATTTTTCTAACCACAAAACAGCACCTACGCTGAACATTTTCAAATGTAACTTGAAAAGAAGAGAGATTCGACCCGACAGTGGTATTAAAAATAAGAACCTATAAAACTAACACTAAGTTTGTTTTTGTGATCGTCTACGGGAGCGCTGCTGCATCGCCAGTACCACCAGTTGTACCACACTGAAACAAAGAAATATCGTTATTTCCAAGAAGGTCAGGGTGGCCAAATTTAAAAATAAAAAACTACTCAGATTGCGTAATTTTTTTTAAATCTGAAATTTTGACAAAATACTCGGTTTACCACCTAGTTGTGCCCGCAAGGTTTTCAGCCTGATCGCCCAAACCAGTGGGGCGCTATGGGGCTAAAATGGGGCTACAGGAGGGTTTTTTTGAAGGCTTTTGGCTATGGGATCGAGTCAGGTGCCGTTTTCGAAGTATTTTTGGACGTAGAATCCATTTTTGGGGGTCCCGGAACGATCCGATTTCACTGTGGCGATTTAGAGGGCTTTCATGGGGCTAAAAATGGGATTTTTGAAGGATCCCAGGAGGTCAAATATTTTTCATGTAAAAAAACAAAAAATTTTGAGAAAAAAAATGTTTGAAAAAAAATTTTTTTTGAAGAATAAAAATCCAAAAAAAATTTTTTTTTTAAATTTTTTATTGACAGAATTAAATTTCTGCCCAAGTAACCTATATCAAAGAATAATAAACCCTTGTGTAAAATTTGCAGCGTTTTTTCTGTGAGATGTTTGGTAAGATAAGGGGCCTCAAAAAACGGATTTTGCGTCCAAAATTACTTGGAAAACCAATCCTTATTTGACCTCCTGGGATCCTTCAAAAATCCCATTAAGGTAGAGCACCATGAAAGCTCCATAGGCCCTGGATCGTCCCCAAAAAAGGGATACTTCGTCCAAAAATACTTCGAAAACGACACTTAACTCTACCCCCTCCCCATTTTAGCCCCATAGCGCCCCACGGGTTGAGGTGATCGGACTGAAAACCTTGCGGGCACAACTAGATGGTAAACCCAGTATTTTGTCAAAAGTTCAGATTTAAAAAAAAATTCCTACTGCCCAATACGGCCCCAACGACGGACGGACATTCTGTTTTTGGAATCGAGACATCCTTAAACATAATGTCAAATTTTGAGGCCGATCAGAATTGTCGACTCAGTCGCGATTACCTACATTTAAAGATTTTTAAACAAATATTAGGAAATCCTTGTATGCCGAGGGGTTTGGGAGGCTCAGAGGGATGCGTTATTTGATATCCGTGTCGTCCACACCGACGCTCCCTCTTATGTTTCTCGCTCCGTCTCGGCAGTACTTGCATCAGCTGAACAGGAGAAGCGAAGGAAGTAATCCAGCGCATGCGAAGACCGCCACGCTACATTCACGCCATTGGTGCGCTGTGGATGGTTTGTGGGCTCCGCAGGCGAGAGCTTTCATCAAGGTTCTGGCGGAGAGGCTTTCTGAAATCTGGGGATGGCAACAGTGCAAAGTTCGCGAGTGGGTACGAGCTCGATTGGCCTTCTCAGTTCTTAGAGCAAGCAGCTTGTGTCTCAGGGGTGCTCGGAAACGGAGGTGCGGAAACGGAGGTGCGCTGACAACCTGCTGGGCTTCGAGGGTGGTGCAGCTGTTCAGCTCGGCTTGGACAGTTCCCCATGAACCTCCTTCTTTCGGACCCGTGACAAGAGGACGGTGGCGCCCAGAATGGCATAAGACGGCAGGCAGCAGGGTTTGGGCCGTCGGTTTCTTGTTCATGTTTTTGTTTTGTTTTTGTTTATGTTTTGGGTTTTTGTTTTTGTTTGTTTTGGCTTGTTACCTTGGATTTGAATAAAGTTTTGTTTTCACTGTTTAAAAAAAAAAAAAAAAAAAAAAATTAGGAAATAAATGCATTGAAGGGAGTGAGATGGAGCCTCTCTGCAGCTGGGTGGGTGTGCCATCAGAAAGGAGAACTTGCTGAAAGAAAGACCACATGAAGGTGGGTTAGTTAATACTTTCTCTCACCCAAATTTGATCGGAGCTGATGCAGAAATAGTTACCCAGCTGTAGAGAGTGCTCTCTCTGATTCCACAATCGAGGGTGGAATCGTCAAACAAAATTTATATCGTACTCCACTGCATATTATGCCAACTGGAGACAGCCCCCTCTTTCCCCTCATAGGTTAGATAGTATCTGGATCTTAGAAAGGATCGTAGATACCGCAAGCAAAGCAAAAATATTGTGAACTAAAGCACAACAGGCAAGAGGAGGACTTATATGAATCACAGGCAATGAGAATGTGATTCGCAAGACGGAAAAAGCGTTTTTCTTTTTAAACAAAACAAATCCTACGGGATCACGCGCTGAGAATCCCGCATTTGCAAGATTGGAAAAACACCACGGGATCCCACGGGATTGCGACCCCTACATGTGACTGTTGATTGGAGGTACATCTTGTCAGAGAAGGTAGGCAGACATCTTGTGACATCGCGTATGTGCCACGTTTTAACGTTGTGACCACCTAACTCCCTCATTTTGACCTGAATAATGATTTTTCTGGTTAGTTATTATGGCTAACGCAATACTCTTTATGCTGATTGGTACACAGTAGAGGAGTATAAAATGCTAAAAGAAGTTATCTACACGCAAAAAGAAAGCATCTGACAGTTTTTTTTTTTTTTTTTTTGCTCTCCTTAAAAGTTGCAAATTTGGAGAAACGCGTTATAACATAAATGTCACAAACGCGTTGTGACATAAATGTCAAATTCACCGTCGATATAGATTGATAAGATACATAGGATCCCATAACCTACATCCTACATTCTGGTGTACAACCTCCAGCGTAATAACCTCTATAACCTTTATATGAACGGTAAGGGAGTACTTTTTCGAATAAGGAATCGAGTACTTTTTCGTCAAATCGGAGATATTGGTCGCATTAGATTCAGGGTGAACAACTACATCAATGGCAGGTGTTGAAATGTGGGAAAAAAAAAAACTGCGTTGGTCCATTCATATTAGCCTTTAAAGCTTTTCAGCTGGCTTACGTGGTCTTCCCCTTTGAAAACGGGTTTGAACTATTTCCCGCAACTACATCCAAAAACGCTGAAAATTTTACACAAGGGTTTATTATTCTTTGATATAGGTTACTTGTACAAAAATTTAATTCTGTGTCAACAAGAAAAAAATTAAGGAAACAATTTTTTTTTGAATTTTTTTTTTTTCAAAAATGGGAAAATGGGAAAATTCGGGCCAAGTTGAACATAGTGGAACTAATAATGAACAAAGTACTCAGTACAGTTAGCACTGAGCAATTAGGTGTCTGAGCAGAGGAAATCACTAGAGAATATTTGGCGTTTTGAATTTTCCCGCGTGACACTTGAACTAATCCGCCAGAGTGCACTCGCACAAAAAGTAGAAAGTGTACAAGAAAATCTTTTTTATTTTTAGTTATGTTATGTTGGTGAACATGAATATGGTCTGTCCCGTCACGCTAGCGTCAGAACAAATCCGAACGACTATTTTCCCTGCGATTTCACCTCGTGAATCTCTCTGAATTCGAGCTTTTAGTTCATTGGCTAACCACCAGAGAGCACTTCTTGGAAGCGCCACTCTTCCCTCCAGATTCAAAGATGAAATGTTCGAAAGTGCCCTGGAAATTTGTATTACACCGTAGGAGCCCAAAACTCACTGCTACGGCTTCAAACTATGAAGTTCTTTCAGAAAAAAGTATTATTCGACAATTGGTTCCCGGGCCCATTGCGTTTTTCTCGGTTTAAGAAAAAGTGATTTGGTTCTTTCACCTGACCCTTCGTATAACCTAAAGCAAAGGTTATAGAACCTACATGCTGGAGGTTATATAGGTCAATAGGATATTATACAGCATGTCTCATAGCTTGTTCCATTTCGTTACGCTCCGTTTAATGACGCTTTTCGAGTTTATGTGCGAAGACATAAATGTCAAAAAAAGGAAAAAGTCTTTACGTATGTGATGTGGTTGGAGGACGACAGAGATCCTCTGGCAGGACGTCCGGCACTCTGGGGACGGGTCCAGGATGTACAGGCGGCTACCGGAGCCTTGGATGATGTAGACAGTTGAACCTTCGGTGACCGGCTGTAAAGGAAAAAAATTAAGAACAGATTGCACGATCGGCCTTGGGGGATGTCCCCAACAGGAAATTCAGCTTACCAACGAGCGGGTCGACGCTGTGGGTCCGTCTACAACGAGGAACTTCTCTGGAGTTACTCCAGTGGTGAACGAGGGTAGTTTCTGCGGCGTTCCAAACGTCGTACGAACTGCTCGGGTTGGCTCCAACCGGTTCAACCTCCTGCACAAAGAAAACTTATTGGAGTCACTATAGGGGTTGCCCACAGCCAGACCGGGAGTTACCGAGCTGGTTCCCTACGAGCGGCGTGGCATCCTAGTCTACTAAAATAAAGCAGCAACAAGAGGAGGAAAGTGACCCAAATTTGGTCATCTTTCTTCTAGGATGTCGGAAAATTTTGAAAAAATACTGGAATGAGCGGGGGGGGGGGGGGGGGGTACTGGCGTTGTTCTGGAGCCTAGGTATCAATCACAGTTCAGAACAATATACACATACATACGAATACATGACATGAGATGCTACATAATGTATTCAGTAACTTATACATAAGGTTCATAAAGGACACAAGGCCTCCCTAGACCAGCCATAGCGCCAGTTGGTGAGCCATTCATGAACAACGCCCCATAGTAGGCGTTATGATCTTAGATGCCCACCATTTTTTTTAATAGTCAATGGACGCCAGTGCAGTCCCTGATGGGTCTGATTGTGGCGGCATGCAACGACACACGCCCCTGCCTGCTAGGCTGACACTCTGCTGACGCAGCTGCTGGTTAACCAAAAGTGGATTTTGCATCCAGTGAGTTGGGCACATATGCCCTTCCCGGAGGAACCGTCGGATGGGGCAAAAGCCCGTCTATCTGATCCTGTTAGTGTTTTGGGGTTTGGCCACTTCGCCCGTCCCATCAGGCTCTCCAAGTAGGACACACGCCCTACCCAGAGACCCGTGACACGGTGTGGATTCTCATCCGCACCATTTAGCTATTTATGAGGTTTGGACTTCAGCCCTTTCCTTCAACTACCTAAAACTTAGCTTCTACTTCTAAGTTGGTCCATTCACCAGCCTCCACCAGGACTTTATGAAGCCTAGGAGATCTCCCAACCTTGTTTTACCTATGTCCCTAGGAGTACAAGTGACGCGCCTCAGGGACAGGAAACGGAGCCGTGCAAGCGCACTGCATGTGCACATTTCATACTCCGAAGACTCTGGTTCGGCGTCACAGTAGCGGCACTCCTCAGTGTCTGATAATCCTCTTATGGAGATGATACCGGAGCCTGCAGTGGCCTGTGAATAGGCCCACAAGTATCCGCATGTCACTTCTCTGGAGGAGTGTTTCCGAACATTCATTCATTTTTTAAGTTACGTTTGACCAAAAGTAACATTATTTGTGCTCTCTGAACGCAGAATTAGATGCTCTACAACTTCCATTCAATGAGTTTTTACGTGAGAGTAGCCATTTTTGAGCAGCAGGCATTCAAAGTTGAAGTAATCTTGATTTTTCGTAGATTAGAAAAAAATCGACTTTTTTTTACGGCCCGTCGCGCCCTTACGGCTGGGTCAATTTTAACTTTAAGGTAGCTCATTCGACGCAGCATTTTGTGCTCTTTAATTTACTATATAGAACATTTTCACCTATAACGCACCCTCTCAAAGTTATCCGTGAAAAACCAAAAACAGTTCCGAAATTTCGAGGTTTTTTTGCGATTTTGACGGTGAAGCGTCCCAGAAATTTTGTTAGGAAGCTTCGGATTCATGTTCAGCACACGAAAAAACATATAAATCCGTTGGGAGAAATTCTACACCACTCTTGTTCTACCAAATTGTACTCCACGAGTGTTCTACCTGGATTTGAGCGGGGACCCAGGGAGCCTTTCAGGAACTCTGGTATCAATCTAAAATCTAAATCTCTACTAAGAGCAGGTGAATAATTCACTATTGAGGGAATCTGAACCCCAAATTAGGTGTAATAGTCCAATGACACGGCCTAAATAGACAAAGGATCTATTCCTTTGATGACAGTCAAAAGATTAAAATGTTCCACCCAGGTTTAAATACAAAGAAATAATTTGCGTTCTGCGATATAACATGATGGTCTTACCAAGTGACGTGTACATCCTTAGGAGGCTTCGCTAATATCACAAACATCACTTCAGACGACACTGCGCCGTGTGGGTGCGTCTCTGCTACGCGGGCGTCCCTGTCAAACATCTTTTTGTTGTCTTTGTACAGTTTACGAAGTTTCTTGACGTTAACCTTCCTTAAACCCGGGTCCTTCACTATGAAGGGGATCATCCCTGAGTGGTATTTTTCGTCGGTGACGTCGGTGGTTGTCAGGTTGAGGACGCTTCGGACGTTTTCGCAGGGCCAGCAGTCCAAATACGTCACTTGAAAGTAAGGGTTGGATATGAGACAGGCTTCGTCGTACCATCCTGGAAAATCAAAAAACGTCTAGAAGAGTGGCAAGTAAATGTCGAGTGGATAGAACCATTTGCTACGTACTGGTGATTGAAGGGAACGTTTTGACGACGGGCAGCATGATCATCCTCAAAAGCTTCATCCCAGGATAGACGAGCTGGTGGACACTTCGCTCCAGGTAGCTCCCGGCAGGTTTACGGTAGCCGCCCAAAGCGACGCAGAGGATGGCCACCGCGCATACGGCGAGAGACAACGTCCACAACTTCCGCCCAGACAGTTTGGCTTCCCTGGGAGAAATGGCCTCTTCTTGGGCAAACTCCGTCTCCAGGAAGCGGAATGAGTCGTCGATGATTTTGTCAATCTCCTCGTCGCTCAGGTTCCAGTCTTTCCCCAACGTCCGCAGCTTTTTCACCTCCTGGAAGTAGCTCCGGAGCATGTTGTCAACGTGACAGCAACACCTAAAATCAAAAACATCAATATCAATGATGAAATACAATGAAAAAATAACTCAAGAACCCGAGGGACTTCAGACCTGAGAACCCAACAACTACAATACAGAAGGTCTGAGAGCCATAGAAGGAATCAACTAATAGCAGAAGAATAAAAACACTAACCAAAGAAGCTCATAAGAAGAGAAAAGAACCAACGAACTAGAGAATGGCTAAAGACCTAACGCTTAAAGAATCAAAGAAATAAGGACTAGAAACCCGATAACGAAAGAACCAAATAACTACGAATGAATGAACCTTTAAGAACCATGGTGGACAGCAGAGGTACCAAAGAACTAAAGACTAAATACGAAGAATGAACTGGAGGGACTGAAGAGATGGGAACCTAACAGCTACAATCAACTAAGGAATCGAAGGAAAAACCAAAGTATAAGGTGACAACCAAAAACCAAAGTATTAGTGACAACTAAAAATCCAAAGAACTAAGGACTAGAGTACTAATGGTCAAAGAACTAAGGACTATAAACCCGATGACAGGAGAACCAAATGACTACGACCAAAGAATGACAACTATAGAACCTTTAACATACTATCCAAAAACCAAAGTATAAGAACAAAGAAGTGGCGACTACAAATCCAAAGAACAAAGAACTAATTGTTAAATAACTAAGGAGTATAAACCCGATGACAGAAGAACCAAATAAGTAGGACCAATGAATGACAACTTTAGAACAGAAGGTTAAGAACCATGGTGGAAAGCTAAAAACTCTAGAACCGTTTAGGCGCCTTTAACCCACGACACACACACAGAAACCCGATTTTATAGAAGTAAAAAACTCATTCTGAAATTGAGCGAATATACACGGCGAGTTTATTTTATAGGATTTGAAGTTGTACGGACGCAACAGCGGGTGGCGGCTCACGGGACGGGCGCGCGTTGGTATGGAGGGCTCCACCCCAGTCGGCTGAACGTCACCTCACAAGGCACCTTACAGACGACACGCTGGAAAGTGCCAATGGGAGGAGCCCTTCTTGGAGGAACACTAAACCGTACAAGAAAATGAACCAAATCCCTAAAATAACGCTGCAAAATATAGGTTACTTGGGCAGAAATTTAATTCTTTGTCAATGAAAAAATTGAAAAAAAAATTTTTTTTGGATTTTTATTTTTCAAAAACATTTTTTGGGATTTTTTTTTTCAAAAATTTTTTTTCTCAAAATTTTTTGTTTTTTACATGAAAAATATTTGACCTCTTGTGATCCTTCAAAAATCCCATTTGTAGCCACATGAAAGCCCTATAAATCGCAACAGTGAAATCGGATCGTTCCGGGACCCCCAAAAATGGATTCTACGTCCAAAAATACTTCGAAAACGACACCTGACTCGATCCCATAGCCATAAGGCTTCAAAAAAACCCTCCCGTAGCCCCATAGCGCCCCACGGGTTTGGGCGATCGGGCTGAAAACCTTGCAGGCACAACTAGATGGTAAACCGAGTATTTTGTCAAAATTTCAGATTTAAAAAAAAATTCCTACTGCCCAAAACGGCCCGGACGGCGGACGCGTACACTGTACGGCGTACGGCCATTTCGGATTTGGAATGTAGACCTCTTGAAACGGATAATGTCAAATTTTGAGGTCCATCGGAGTCGTCGACCTCCGTCGCGAAAACATAGGTGTATTATTCCAAGAATAATAAACCAAAATGGATATTGAAACCATGTAATTAAGCGCTAATCAACCAGCCAACAATCCTGCCATACCCCGACGTGATTCCAGGCACCAGTCTCAACGCCCTCATTGAAAACTCAACAAAATCTTCAACGAAATTAGTGCTATCAAAACGGTGGAATCACGTCGGGGTCACCAGTTTGTGGCAGCTTTGGGGGCAATGCGATCGACTCCCGTTGGACGAGAAGAGTGAAGGAGATTCGATCGCCGCTAAAAGGTCGCCTGAATATGGAACTGCACCTCTGATGCCAGGCGGCGTTCCACCCCCTCCCCCCCCCCCCACTTTAAATGGACCAAGTGGTGAAGATTCTAATCTTGCTTCCCGAGCTTTCCAGAGCTGTCCAAGGTTCGCGAGACTAGTCAAGGGTTTCCAAGGCATGCTGAGATGGTCCTGAACTTTCCAAGGCTTGGTAAGCTCGTCCCAGACTGAACAAAGATTTTTGCCAACATGGTGGAAAGCTGGATAAGGTTTTCCAAGGCATGCCAACATGGTGCCAAGCAGGATAAAAATAGAATAGAATATTTTATTTTATGTAAAAGCCGAAAGGCAGTAGAAACATTACAGCTAAGGGTTTCCATGGCTAGCAAAGTTGGCCCCAAGCTGGCTAAGAGTTATAAAGACACGCCAATACCGTGCTGGATAAGAATTATCAAGGCTCGCAAAGCTAGATAAGGGTTTCCAAGGATCACGAAGCCAGTCCCAAGCAGGCTGAAGGTTTCCAAGGCATGCCAATACTGTGCAAAGCTGGATAAGGGTTTCCAAGACTTGCCAATACAGTGCCAAGAGGGATAAGCGTTTCTAAGGCTTGCATAGCTGGTCACAAGCTGGCGAAGGGCTTTAAAGGCTTGCCAAGATGGTCTCAAGCTTTATGGAACCATCCACTTGTTAAGTTAGTCCCAAGAGGGTTCCAAGCTTGCCAGGATGGCCTCCATACTTTCCAGGCCTGTCCAAGGCTTGCAAAGCAGGTCCGTATGAAAATGTTGGCTCCAATTTTGTGCTCTAGAGTCGAACGCCGTCTTAACTTTGTCCCAAACCGGAGACGATCTTCTCGGGAGTGGATTGCAATGTCTCGGATTCCTCTTGTTGGCTTTTCATACACGAGCGACACAGAAAACAGGCGCCGAACTGCCAAAGGGACCTCCACCCTCTCAACCCCTTCGCACAACCCCCGAAATTACCTTCAAATTCTACCGTCAAAACACACAAATGTCAACACTTACTTGTCTCTCAACGAAAGCAGCACCCAACGCCCAAACACAACACTTTTACATTCCGAACTCCGGCAACGACGACGTTCACGCGACGGCGAAAAGAAAGTGAACGGCCTTTCAAGCGCGAGTTCTATTTATGTGCTTATGCGTGACTCACATCTACTTAGAGGCTTCCACGGAAATGACGAAGACGGACGGTCTGTGACGACACCGTTTCGTCGAAATACCCCAGAAAAAAGTAGCTAAGTTCGCCAAGTAGCAGCTATATTTAACTGCTACTTTCTGAGCGGAACTTTCTCCAAAAACAAATTTTACTCTTGGGTTTATTATTTTTGAGTATGTAATTCACCTGCATTCGCGACGGAGGTCGGAAATTTTGAAAATTGTTTTGCCTCAAAACGTTTCAAAATGTTTAGATTCCCAAAACGAAATGTCCGTCCGCTGTCTGAGCCGCAGGTATTGATTGGGCAGTAGATTTTTTTAATTTGAAATTTTGACGAAATACTTGGTTTACCATCTAGTTCTGCCCGCTTCGTTCCTGGGCTATGGGAGAGGATTTTTGAAGGCTTTTGGCTATAAGGTCGAGTTAGGTGTCGTTTTCGAAGTATTTTTGGACGTAAAATCCATTTTTGGCGGTCCCTAGTCATTTCTCACCCTAACCACCTCATTGGATTCGACCTCTGCACCGTCGGCAAAAACCACAACGTGAGTCACATCTCTTCAAACATTTTTAACATTGTACATGTTTTTTTTTTTTGTTTTTTTTTCAATTTTTTCAAAAATATTTTCTTAATGATACACAATTAATTTTTGCACAATTAATCTATATCAAAGAATAATAAGCCCTTGTGTAAAATTTGCAGCATTTTAAAAACAAACTTGTACGGGTCCTACCTACCAAGGTATTCCCCGTGTACTGACCATTTATGAAACAAAACGATGTCGGATTCGATTTCCGAATAACAAATCCTTCCAAACTCATTTTTGAGTTATTCTTTGATTTTGGTAAATTTTCAAAAAAAAAAAATCTTGTCAATGAAACATTATTTAAAAAAAAAATGTTTGGACAGATCCCGAAAAATGGATTACCTACCTATGCGTCCGAAATTGCTTGGAAAACGACACCTCAGTTGACCTCATGACATCCTTCAAAAGCTCCATTATTGACTTCAATATTATAATATGGATAGTAAAAGTATTTATACGTTTATGATAGTCCGTAAGTTGGTAAAACGAAATAATCAATCCAAAAAAAAAAAAAAAAAAAAAAAAAACAATAGGTGTCGTGCCTAACTTGTTAGTTTCTGTGACTGGTTAGTTTCAATGAAAGCAGAACGTCAATTCAATAGAATTCCAGAGCTGGTCTCAAGTTTGAATGAAAAAGAATTTGTGAACTTCGGTTTTTTGGTTGTCTACCAGATGTGTTTTATCTCACACCATGGAGCCGAGTGGACCAGCTTCTCCGGATATTTTATTTTGTAAAAATCACCAATTTTCAATTCGGGGAATGTTTCCCTTTTTCCGGGGCATTTTTCGTTTTTTTTTTCCAATTATTTACAACATTAAACATGAAAGCCCCATAGATGTCCACGATGAAATAGGATCGTTCTGTAACTCCAAAAAGCGGATTCTACGTCCTTGAAAACGACACCTAACTCGACTCCATAGCCAAAGGTTGCCGTCCAAACATCCTGGCCAGCGGCCCCACTACGGCTCCCCCCCCCCCCACTAGGCCCATGGCTCCTGGTCAGGGGTCTTGATGGAACTTGAAGCTGTTCACTGGTCACTGGAATGTCTGTGTGACCCACCTCTACCCTTCCCAATACGGCACTCAGCCAACTGCCATTCATACTAATATAACAATAATTATTATAAATTTTAATAACTGTTATTATTCGATAAGAGAAAAAGTCAAATTTGAATCAAACCTTTAAAACAAATCCGTAGAGGGTGTTGGTTGGCAGCATTGCACAAAATCTTGGAAGAAAGTGGTTGCAGGTTGGGAAGAAAACCGCCGTTAGGCGGATTATAGGCTGGTGCTTTTTTTTAATGGCATTCTTATAACTTTGAAATGCCAGCTCGGTGTTTAATTTAAACATTTTTAATTTAAAAATTTTAAAGGTATTGCTTAGGTACGTAGACCATGGCGGATCACCAAAAGAGCCTATTCCAGTCAATCTAGGCATTAAGAAGGGAGTTTACCTGTTAAAGGTCGGATGTTGTTTCCAAATTGTAATAGCAGGAAACTAAGCGAATCCAAAAAAATTTTCAACGGCAGAACTCTTGGGGGCCTAAAAAACTAAAATTTTCGAACTTTTTGTTGTTGTTGGTTTTTCGCTGATATTTTGAAAACTCTGCCCGATTCACATCGTACTTTATTAAAAAGCATAAAATTCTGCGTCGAAAGGCTACCTCAACTTTAAAATTTGACCGACTGGTAAGGTCGCATTTGGCCATCAAAAAGTGTCAATTTTTTCCCAACTTGTGTGAAAACTGCCGGCTGTAAATTGCCAAGAGTAAATCTGTGTGAAAACCCCATGAAATGAAAGTTGTAGAGAATAAAATTTTACGTTCAGGAAGCACCACGATTTTAAAATTGACCAAATATTTAGGTGCAGAGGTATCGACAATGTTTCCGACGTGCTTTGCTGCCGCTGCCCCTCCTGTAAAGGAGCGAGTCGGCCTTCCTCTTCTACCGCTAAAGCTACCAACAAAGCTAGACGGAAAATATAATAATACAAGCAACACAAAGCAAATCACGTCGGAAACATCGTCAGTATGCACCTATAAATTGGGTTTAAATCGTGGTGCTCCCTGAGCTTAAAATTGTATGCTCTTCAACTTTAATTTCATGCGTTTTTTACCTACTCTTCTCAATTTACAGTCGTTTTAAAGTCGGATTTTCGGGCAGTTTTCACACATGTTGGGAAAAATTGGCACTTTTTGACGGCCGATTGCGATCATACCAATCGGTCAAATTTTAAGGTTGAGGTAGCCTTTCGACGCAAAATTGCATGCTCTTTAATAAAGTAGGTACGGATTGAAATTTTCTGTATCACGCAGAGTTTTTATGATATCAGCGAAAAACCGAAAAATGTCCGACAATTTCGAGGTTTTCAGGCCCCCAAATTTCTCCCGGTAAAATTTTGTTGGATTTGCTTAGTTTCCCACTATTGGGGTGCCAATAGTGCTTAAATAGACACCCAAAATTTAGAAGCATAACATCCGACGTTTTGTAGGCCAATCGTCCAGTGGCGTCTTGTTGGGGCGGGATTGAGGCGGGATGTGGACGGTCCACCTGGCAACACTGCTTGTAAAGTTTGAGCAACTGCATTACCTAAATAAAAGTTATTTACTGTCGACGGAGTTTTGAAAACAAATTTGATTGATATTTATAAGCAGTATTCTTTCTCGGGGCAGGAGTCGTTCCGTTTACTCAGTTGGTGGGTCGTTGACGAGTGGATGCTTTCCGTACGTGTTATGCTGACATCAGCCAAGACCGTAGTGGCCCTTTGAAGTGTCGTTAACTCCGCCGATTTTGAAGACATTTTTGACAAGGTGGGTGAATCTAGCTCGAAGAACCGAAAGGAATAATAATCATTATTTTCGATGGCTCTCTGCTTGGGTGGCGTTTTGCTTGATGGGGGGGTCAACTTGTCGATGTGAGGATGATTGAGAAAACCTGCGTTTGGTTGTGCCTTAATCGCACTGCCTTTTATTTATACTTTTTGCTACGTCCCAAAAAATTAAGAAAGTGCAGTTTTTCGTGCGATAGGATGGCGTCTGTACTAGCCCTCTATTTGTATACACACACATTTCGGCTCGAGTGTATACAGTTTCTTACAGTCTCCAGTCTGTCAGACACTCAAAACACTTTCGAATTTGTACGACGTTTTCTCATTTTTGGAAAAACATTTCAAGGCGTTTCAATAACGAGTGAACTACATAACCTGAATATAAAAGCTTTTATTCGTCTGAAGAAACCAAAATAAAACTTGTGGACCGTAGAAAGGTCGCAGGTAGGTACCTACCCCCTGTTACAGGTGGTACCTACCTGCGACCTTTCTAAGGTGACCTGTATGATACCACCTGTAAGTATGATATAGGCCACCTACATTGTACAGGCCGCTGCAGTGTAACAACGCTGACCAGCTGTTGCATTGTCAAATTATGAGTTTATTGGCCCGCTGACCCAGGGGCCAACATTTAAATAAAACAAATAGTGTGGGTCTGCTAACCAGGTGTAGCAAACTCAAATTTTGCGTTTTTGGGCCTGTTGACCCATGGATTCTGGATTCTACGTCCAAAAATACTTCGATAACGACACCTTACTCGACCCCATAGCCGAAACCCTTCAAAAACGCCCTCCTGGAGCTCCTTTTTAACCCCACGGGTTTGGGCTATCGGGCTGAAAACCTTGCGGGCCCTACTGGATAGTAAACAGAGTATTTTGCCAAAATTTCAGATTTAAAAAAGCTCCTACTGCCCAAAACGGCTCCTACAGTTACGGCGTACAAGCTGATGAACGCATAATTTGAGAATGCGACACCTCGTCAGCAAATTCACGTATTTTTTTTAATTTAAATGTTAGCCCCTGGGTCAGCGGGACCATAAACTACGATCGTCTTGCTAACCATCGCCCTAGCGGAGACCTGGAGAACTATCACACGTGGAGTGGGAGCAGTCAGCTGGACCACTCGCTTTTGTTCTTGATTTCAGCTTGGCTTTTTTTTTTGTAAGGACTAGGTGGCGCTTCGACTTGTTCCTCTCTCTGTGTGAATAGTTAATAATGAATGTATGAATAGGTCGCAGTAAGAATATCATCTTATCGAATCCTTCGACATGGCCAGTCTCTGGTATGTGTTGTCAGTTCCTCCAAATCTCCTGTTCATCAATTCCCTTAGCCGTTGACAGTTTCGTGTATTTTGTTGCAGTACCGACGCGATCATTATGGAGCCTGAAATCGTCTCTTGCGCTTGTGAACTCCTCAACACGTTAATACACATGATCGAACACGGCGACGTCAACGAGTTGACGAACCATGAAATAAAAAATTATTTCATGATGTCCCAACAGATAGAAATTTTCCACGAGAAATTCCTAGCAAAAGGTCAGTTCAATTTTGGGTAATAAATTATTAGACCTTTTTCGGTACGCTAGCGTCGGAACGCTGTCTACCGATTTGCAACCTTCCCGTGTCAGGTTAATGAAATCCCTTTGAGAAGCAGTCAAGCTGTGAGTTGTTTGCAGTGTCTTACTAGTTAATATTTTTGGAGTTTTGGTTTATTATTCTTGGAATAAAACACCTATGTAAAAGTCGAAAATTTTGATCAACATCAAAATGTGACATTATCTGTTTCAAGACACGTTCCTACATTCCAAAAATGACATGTCTGTGTGCTGTTTTGGGCAGTAAGAATTTTTTTTAATCTGAATTTTTTACAAAATACTCTGTTTACCACCTAGTTTTGTCCGCCAGGTTTTCAGCCCAATCGCCCAAACCAGTGGGGCGCTATGGGGCTAAAATTGGGCTAAGGGAGGGCTTTTTTGAAGGGGTTTGGCTATGGGTACGAGTTAGATATCGTTTTCGAAGTATTTTTGGACGTAGAATCTATTTTTGGGGGTCCCAGAACGATCCGATTTCACTGTGGGGGTCTATGGGGCTTTCCCAGGTGGTCAAATAAGGTGTAGTTTCGTTTGTGAGGAAAATGAAAGAAAAAAACGTTACAAATTTTACACAAGGGTTTATTTTTCTTTGATATAGGTTAGGAGTTCCTACTTGTGGGAAAATTAATTCTGTGTCAATAAAAAATATTTTTGAAGGAACAAAAAAAGAAGAAAATTATTCATTGTTGGACAGATGTGGGCCCCATGAAAGCCCTATGAATCCCTAAAGTGTAATTGGATCGTTCCGGGACCCCCGAAAATGGATTCTACGTCCAAAAATACTTCGAAAACGACACCTAACTCGACCCCATGGCCGAAACCCTTCAAAAAAGCTCTTCCGTAGCCCCTTTTTAGCCCCATAGCGTCCCACGGGTTTGGGCGATCGGGCTGAAAACCTCGCGGGCACAACTAGATGGTAAACCAAGTATTTTGTCTTTACTTTGGCACATTAAAATACAAAACCGTAACGAAAAAAGCGTTAGGTACCTAAATTTCTGATTTCGCTTACAACCGATTCGTTGCTACGGAACTTCATCTTCGCCAATTATCATCGTTATTAATGGATGCAGTAAATAATGCCGCTTGTTTTGTTGTTATCAGTTTCCACGTTAGAAATCACTCTGAGAAAACGCCAAAATGAAGCCGTGGGTAGAAATACAGGGGTAGGTGAGAGAGTAGGAATGGGGGGGGGGGGGAGACTAAAGACATAAAATGCCCCAATGTGTTGCAGACTTGTATGCAAGTTTCATTTATCATTTTTTTATTGTAATTTTATTCTTAACAATTTTTTTTTTTTGAAAACTAAACAGAAAAAAGGATTTTGTTCGAATTTTTTACTCTGACAATTACAGCAAATAAATTGTGAGGGGGGGGGGGGGGGGGCTAAATGGTGGACTACCCTGCAGGTGTATATCCACAAATATAGTTACCATTAATTTTATCATGAGTGAGAGCAAGCCTTTTTAATTACTACTGTAGACCTACATACCTGTATGTGTATGAAACTGCTCCTACTGGACAACGGGTGAGCCCTACTCACACCCCCAATAGATCTTTTCTTGAAAATATCAGGGTATGTGGGAAAATGCCAATTCTTTACCGCGTTTTTCATGTGAATGATTTTCCATAACAGCAGCAGACATCTAGATTGTTAGAACACTTACCTACATCCTCTTCTTTTCCATTTACATTACATTAAATTTTTCCGTCTTCTAAAATTGCCCCTCACTTTTGAAGGCTTTTACAAAATGCCCAGAGTTTTCCCTAATACTCAATACTCAAAAACACTTCTTCTAAACCCTACAACACCCTAAAACACGCATCTGCTTCAGCTTGGCAGTTCAGGGAGCTGTTCATTAACCTGCCTCTACGATAACCAAACGTAACCTTCCCATGAAGTCGAAAAAGGTCTCATAGACCTTTATATAACTCATAACAGTATACATTGTATACTATCTCATTATGACACAGTTGTGCCTATTGGATTATTAAAATTTAATCATCTAAATTTTCAAGCTAATACAGCAGAATGCTGTTGAGTGGAGAGTCGTTTTTAAGTTTTCCTGGGGTGGAGTGTGACCATTTTGAAGGAGGTTAGAAGCGTCTAACCCCTACGTTCCACTACGTATAATAATGTTCGTTACGTAATCGTAATGTTCCATTTCAAAACTTTCGGTTTGGGCGTTCAAAAATATACAAATTTTCCATGAAAGTCCACCACTTTTCCGGTCCGATTTTTTTCAAATTTCAAAATCCTCTGATGAGGCTGATTTAAAAAAAACTCATATTGAGGTTATAATGAACGTGGCAGCGTGTCCAAGATCCGAAATGGCCGTCGGACACGGCTTCGAAAGGTTCAACATCCCAGGAGAGTGAGATATAATATTATCGCACCCGAAGTATGACACGGACAACCCCCCCCCCCCCCCCCCCCCAATTAGTGGGAAATCAGAAACTTTTTCCAATAATTGGAATTATTGTAAACTTTATGATGGTGTGAAAGAGAGAGCCAGAGATTGTGGTAAATATCTGAACCTGACGTTTTACCACTATGACGTTGTCAACTATCTAGAACTGACAATGTTCAGTCCACCTTATTTGCAGCCTGATGTAGGGGACGTAGTTACCTCGAAACCTCGCTCAGCTGCGACTGACTAAAGGAATAGTAACCAAGTCTCTGGCTCTTCCTTCCTCACCATCATAAACAAACGCAGCCAGTCAGTTCCACTACCGCAAATCTTAAACCTGTTCCAACGCCTTTGGAATTGATTTGTGTTTCATTGCGTCTTACTCTGAAGCGAAACCATTCAAAAAAACGCTGCAAATTTTACACAAGGGTTTATTATTCTTTAATATAGGTTAATTGCGCAAAATTTAATTCTGTCATTTAGAAAATATTTTCGAAAAAAAAAAAAAAAAACCCTATTCGATGTTTGGACCTCGAAAAACGGATTTTGCGTTCAAAATTACTCGGAAACCGACAACTCATTTGGCCTCCTGGGAACCTTCAAAAATCCCATTTGTAGCCTTGTAAATCCCCATGGAGAAATCGGATCGTTCTGGGACCCCCAAAAATGGATTCTACGTCGAAAACGACACCTTACTCGACCCCATAGCTGAAAACCTCCAAAAACCCCTCCCGTAGCCCCAATTTCGCCCCATAGCGCCCCACGGGTTGTTGTTTCCCGAGTAATTTAGGACGCATAATCCATTTTTCGAGGTCCCACATCTGTCCAAACATTTTACAAATTTTTTTTTTTTCAAAAATATTTTCTTAATGGGCCAGAATTAGGTCATTTTTGCACTATTAATCTATACCAAAAAATAATAAACTCTTGTGTAAAATATGCAGCATTTTCTTCAAGTTTTGAGTGGTCCTGGTGTCCCGCTCTCTTCAATTGTTCCGTATGAAACGTAGCGAAAGTGAAAGCGTTCATTTGGAAGGTGAAAATCTATTCTAACTTCAGCAGCCCACCTTTTTCGCCCCCCCCCCCCCCAAATTTGTCTGACTTCTAGAAGTATGTACCGACCTTAGAGTAAAGACGGTTCTCATCCTCTTTCTCCTCATCAGGCTGGAGCTTTAGCAATACAGTCTGCCTCTACGCCACGTTTCCGCTAGCGGTGCATTTTGATAACTTGTTAAAAGCCTGCCCGGCCTGCCTGGCCTTGTAAGGCTTGTGTAGCTTGCTTGTGCTCTCTTTCTAATTTTGGCTTTTCTTTCAAATTCAAAAGTACTAGAATTATCATCTGTAAGACAACCTGATGCGCTTAATCCGAATTAATATTGAAAACACTAGAGCGCCACTGAGTCCTCCCAGGTAGTCCTAATCGTTCCAAGATGGCTGCCCTTAACGTCTCCTCATTTACAGGTTTCTTCTTGACCCACGACGCCCATTCCGGCGCTTACCTGACGACCTCCCCGAACCACAAAATGATCTACGATTTGGGCCTCCTCGCCGATCGTCTGTTGGACAAATTTTGCCGTCAGCTCCGAAGCAATCAACTGCTGTCTCCCGCCGTTAAAATCTACATAGACACGTACGGCGCCTCCCGGTTCACCCGGTTTCTACAGGCGATGACGTCGACCAAGGATTGTTTCAATTTGTCGTCAGTCATGGGTAAGTCGATGGATCGCTAGAGGCTTGAAAACAGGCCCACCCCCTGCCAAAGCCAGCCAACCCGCCTCTATATCCCACCTGGCCTCAGACCCAACAACTTGCTTTCCCCTATTATATAGTTTTTTCCTTGTAGATATACAGGATGACGGTTTTTTGGGAATCCAATTTTAAATTTGAATTCAGTAAGAAAAAATGTATCGGTAAACTATACCTACTTACTACAGACTACGATTAAATTTTAAGGGGTTATATTTGAAGCCTCACTGATAATTGAAAAAAAAATATAGAACTCTATTTCATGCCTCTAAGAATACAAAACCAATAATCTGTCGCTTCTTCTATTGCGAAGAGCGAAGATGTTCCAGCGACCGGGAGGGTTTCTTGTCTTTGCACCCTCTTATTGTTGTTGAAACTTTTTGTCACGTGGGTTTTTTTCACGTCTTCTGAGCTCCGTCTAATGGTGACTAACGATCCTACTTGAGGTATCTGGGCGTTTCTTTGGAGCAACATTTAAAATGGAAGAGCCACATTAATAGACTTGTAGCTAGAGTAAGGAAAACATTTTCAACTTCATTATGCTGAGAAACTGGCTAGATAGAAACATTAGGAACGTACTACGCGTTTCTTAGTTTATTAATAGGTATAAGGAGTACTATCACGGGGTGATGCGTACTTTCAGCTCCTTGACTGTGGCAATCAACACAGTTTTACAAATTGCATTGAAATCGAACAGGCGCTCGTCCTCTGCGAACATACATAGCACACTTGAAATATGAACACCGAGAATGACTTATACATATAGACTGGCAGTGTATGTGTACGAGATTAAAGATGATTTCCAGAAGTGTCATGTAAGTAGGTTCACGAGATCGACAAGCATGTTGGGAATAGAACGCTCTAAGAGTGATTTCTTTACCAGAATAGAACGCTATAATAGAAGGCAATATAACACTAATAGAATGCTCTACTAGAAGGCAATAGAATGCTCTCTAATGCTCTAATAGAATGTTAATAGAATGCTCTACTAGAAGGCAATAGAATGCTCTCTAATCCTCTAATAGAAGACTATAAAATGCTCTCTAATGCTCTAATAGAAGTTAGAGCTCCATAGAATGCTCTAATAGAAGGCTATAGAATGCTCTCTAAAGGGCGCTACACACGATCAAACATGTTTCACAAACATGTTTTGCCAACCTCGTTTGTCGAACATATTTGACCGTGTGGGGGTCATTTTTGAAGGTTTGAAGGTTTGAGAACACGTTTGAAGGTTTTCTGTCAATGTCAGAAAATTTGTTGGCAAAAATGAGGTTTGACAAACAAGTTTTATCGTGTGGGTGCGCTTCAAACATCAAACCTTCAAACCACAAAGACTATAGAATGCTCTATAGAAGTTAGAGCTCTAATAGAATGATCTAATAGAAGTTAGAACGCTCTAATAAAAGGCTCTGAGAGAAGGCAATTGAACGCTCCAAGAGTGATTTCTTTACCAGACAACTGTCTTGGTTGGCACCCGTTGTATTTGAACATCTCCCGTATTCCATAAATCCGCTAGTTACTGCGTCATAGCCTGCGGAAATTCGAGCCATGCGCTCAATATCTTCAGACTGCAAAAGCGAGCTATAAGAATCTTGGCCAATCTCTCGTGGAACCAAAGTTGTAGGGCTTTGCTCGTCTGGGCCTGTTGACGATCGCAGGTTTGTACGTCATGGCGGCCCTGAACCTTGTGAGGACCAATTTGGCAAGCCTTCCTCAGGTTTCGGGAGTTCACGACCATAACACTCGGTCCCTTAGCGATCTTGTCGTACCCTTCAATCGCCTCAGTACCGCTAAGCAGGGTGACCCAATGTTGGTGGGCTCTCATCTGTTCAACGCTCTTCCCCAGGAGATACGAGAGCTCCCCATAAAGTCTTTCCTCAGGATGGTGAAATCCAACTTACTAGGGCTGAGTTGTACTCTCTGGAGGAATTTATGGAAATTGACTGGGTTGTACGTGGAGTCTTTCGCACTTTTGTTTGTTCTGTATGCGGAGACCTCAAACTTGATGTAACTGTTTTTGCTTTTACCTGCTTGTTCGTGTGCGGTTTTGGTTTATTGTTCTTGGAATAATACACCTATGTTTTCGCGACGGAGGTCGATGACTCCGATCGGCCTCAAAATTCGACATAATCCGTTTCAAGAGGTCTACATTCCAAAACCGAAATGTCCGTCCGCCGTCCGGGCCGTTTTGGGCAGTAGGAATTTTTTTAAAATCTGAAATTTTGACAAAATACTCGGTTTATCATCTAGTTGTGCTCGCAAGGTTTTCAGCCCGATCGCCCACACCCGTGGGGCGCTATGGAGCTAAAATGAGGCTACGGGAGGTTTTTTTAAAGACTTTTGGCTACGGGATCGAGTTAGGTGTCGTTTTCGATCCGATTTCACTGTTGTGTTCTATATGGCTTTCATGGGGCTATAAATGGGATTTTTGAAGGATCCCAGGAGGTCAAATATTTTTCAAGTAAAAACAAAAAATTTTTGAAAAAAATTAAAAAAACAAAAATCTAAAATTTTTCTTATTGACAGAATTAAATTTCTGCATAAGTAACCTATATCAAATATCAAAGAATAATAAACCCTAATAATAAACCCTAGTGTAAAATTTGCAGCGTTTTTCTCTTAAGAATACTGGATGATGGTTGAAGTCCTTCCTCGTCTGGCCCCAGGCGTTATCTACTTGACCAGGAATTTTTCAAGACATTTTTCAAAAATTTTCTGACTTTTAGAAAGTACCCTCAGGCTGAAGATTGAATAGTGTTGACTAGGGGGCCATCGGCTACGCCAGCCAACCCCCGACCCACCTGGCCCCCAACATTTCGCTTTCCCATGTTCACAGGATGATGGTTGACGACTCTGCCAGCCCCTTCCCTCGAACTTTCTCAGCCTCCTTTAAAACTGGCCTTGTTCCTATTTTTTTGTACACTTTTTGGACCACATTGAGCCAACTTTTTGCCGTTTTCAGACTTTTCTCGTACTACGCTCAGGAGCTGAATTTTTAAAGATTTATTTCAAAATTTTCCGACTTTAAGAAGTACCCTAGAATTAAGATGGTTCTCCTCCTCCTCCTTCTCCTCCTCGTCCTCCTCGGGCTGGAGCTTTGATAATATAGAAATGTCCTATTCTGATCTGAGGTTTCTGTTTTCAGGGCGCGCCTGCGAGAATGGGTACAACCTCGAAGGTCCGGTTTTCATGGAATGTTTGGAAACCATCGCGCTCGGCCCTCGTGGAATCAACAGGGTCAAAGACATAATAAACGAGTTCGTCATCGAAGACGTGTCAGCTGAAACACTCGTCGCCATGTTGGCCACAGACCACGACGATGCTCGATTCCTGACGGAAATCAAACACACTATTCTCGAAAAGCTCGAGAAGAAATTCAACGCCCAGCCGGAAGCCCGCATGTGGCTGTTGATGGTCTGCTCCATAAATTTGATCCACGCGGTGAACAGTTTTCTACCGTTTATGAACTTCTTCCTCAAATTAGTCAGCTCGCTGAGCAGCTCGATCACTTACAACGACGAGGAAAAGACATACTACTCGCCCCCAGGCCAGCTAACGTACAACAACCTGGTCCACATCATGGCCAAATTCTACAGAAACCGCAAAACGACGCAGGAGATAATCAACTTCGTTTTCAATCAATTCAAGACAGACCCGAGCGTCTGGGGTTCCGTGCTCTCCGCCTGCCACGACCATCCCCATGCTGAAACAACAGCAGATTTATTCTACGATTCGCTGTACAGAAAAGAATTCACCGACCCCAACGTCTCTTCTGAAACCTTAAAACTTATGTTGAGTAAGAAATACTGAGCTAGTTCCACAGTGATCGTTGACACCGTTTGGGAATTGGAGGAAAAGGGCTGATATCAATCAGTGTTGCCGCCGTGTACGAGCTCCTTTCCAATTCCCATCGGCCTCGTTGACACTGATTTATAATGGCGGTCCGAAGTACCAGAGAATTTCAACATCAGATTCTAGTCCTATCAACGTGGAACGCGCACGTTCATACCGTCCATTCATTATACCAATGGCGTCGGTGTCTTGTTCATATGAGGGATGAACATCGGTTGTCAGAATATCGAAAAGTAATTTTAACGAAAAAAAAGTTTGAATGGTTATCACCATTTTTAGACAGTGCGTTCCTTTCATTCATCACAATCTGCTGTGTTTAGAGGTTGGCCTTCAAAAAGTATTGACACTGATTCAATATTTCAGCGTGGTACGTGTTTTTGTGGGAGGTTAATAGATTTTTTGTGAGCAGCCGGGTGTCGCTCACTCCGGAGTTTCTGAAATGGGCCCCGCGAATGAAATGGTTCCCAACTAGTTTTTTTGTCAGTGTAGTTGAGGACCGAAATGGGACCCCCAGTTAGGGCCACTTTCACCATCTTTGCCGGAGGTTTAAGGACAACCGGCAGAGTTGCCGAGAGTTTAGAGAGACTTGCCTTTCACGAACGCTCCTGATGGTCAACGTAGGATATCAACAGTACTATCCTTCTGCCTGTGGCCCGCCATTCTGACACTTGGTGCACTCCACGAGTAATCAATGGTCCTTTCCTCCTACCCGGTGTGGCTCGCCCATCATCCCAGAGTGGTCAATGGTATAGGGACATGGGGTCCAGCGGGGTCCTTCCCTCCTAGGTACAGGGACATGGGGTTCTTCCCTCCTTCATATAGGGAAATGGGGTCCAGAGAGGTGTCCATGGGGTCCAGCAGGTGTCCCTACATGGGGTCCAGCGGGGTCCTTCTCTCCTTGGTATAGGGATATGGGGTCCAGCAGGGTCCTCCCTCCTACGTAGGATATGAGGCCCTTCCCTCCTAGGCAGGGTTTTAATTGGAGCGAGTTTTATTATTCAATAACGCTCAATATCTGATTTTGAGTTTTATTTTATCGCTCACCGGGCTGAGCGATATCTTATTCGCTCAAAATATAACTCAAAACGTCATAAATCCCTTATTTTGCTATCAAATATCAAATCTGACCTTACCGTTGGAAAGGCTTTGCAATTCTCTATCTCCCTGCTACCAAAACAAAATTTTTAGGGTGACTTCATAGGAGGAAAATCAACCTGAAATCCGAATTTTCGAGGTTTCATCGTGAAACCTTCTTACGACTTATGAAATCGAGTGGAGTTTCTTGTGAGTCTCCCAGTAACTTTTCACGCAGAATGAGATGGTGATACTCCCGAGCCTAGCCGACGGCGAAAATGTCCTTTTTGGCTCCTGTAATCTCCTGTAGACATGATTACCAGCGCATCATTAGCAGACTCAGAAAATAAAACTCACTTGGGCTTTTTCCCCCACTTGGGCTCAGAAAAATAGAAGTATTACGTACTTACATAATAGTTGTGTAAGTCCGTCATCACTGGTTGCTGGTTGGTTGGTGGCGAGCGCTTTCTATGCGAAGGCATCATCGTCTGGCCGTGTTCTCGAGAATCAGCTACTACCAGTGATGACGGACTTACCCAACTATTATGTAAGTAATACTCGTATATTTACTGGCGGACCTACTAACCCCACAACTTTACTACCAGAGAAATAGAACTTAGCTCCCCGGACAACAATTCCCGCAGCTGAAATGATCTTAGCTTGTGGAAGAGGGTTCAACGGTGAATTTGTATTGATAATCTGCTGATCAACAAAGTTCACGAGATCAGAGTAACTGAGTCGCATCGTGCGAATCGATAGGCTCTGGAGCGTCTCTCATTTTCACGATGGAGGTCTGATGGGTATGTTACATTCGATTCAGCGTACCTACAAAATTGCGCAGGTCCACCATAGAATCCTCCAAGTTCTTTGTAATGCAGGTTTTTTTTGTGTTTTTTTCAATAACCTTATTAATGTGCCAAAAAGGACATTTTTCGCCGTCGGCTCGGGAGTATCACCATCTCATTCTGCGTGAAAAGTTACTGGGAGACTCACAAGAAACCCCACTCAATTTCATAAGTCGTAAGAAGGTCATATTTCACGATGAAACCTCGAAAATTCGGATTTCAGGTTGATTTTCCTCCTATGAAGTCAGCCTAAAAATGTTGTTTTGGTAGCAGGGTGATAGAGAATTGCAAAGCCTTTCCAACGGTAAGGTCAGATTTGATATTTGATAGCAAAATAAGGGATTTATGACGTTTTGAGTTTTATTTTGAGCGAAAAAGATATCGCTCAAAAGCTGAGTTTTATTTTCTGAGCGATATTTTTTCGCTCAGAAAATAAAACTCAGCCCGGTGAGCGATAAAATAAAACTCAAAATCAGATATTGAGCGGTTTTGAATAATAAAACTCGCTCCAATTCAAACCCTGCTCCTAGGTGTTGGGACATGGGGTCCAGCGTGGTGTCCATGGGGTCAGTGTTGAATTTCCTGTAAGTGTGGAGGTTTTCAAAATATGGCCGTGTGCGTCGTGCCATTCCTATGGGGACGAAAAATGTTTACAGAAAATCATGTCAATACTTTTTGTAGCTTTTTGTCGTTTTAAAAATCGATACATGAAAGGAATCAATGTTTACTAGTCGGTATCAATTTTTGATTTGTCAGATTTGTATTGGTATGAAAATGAGGGTTCTTAGGTTGCTAAAAAGTAAAGATTTTTAAAATGGCGTATTCATGGTCCGCTTCGCTCGTTGAATCGCTAAAACTCAACGATCAAGTGATAGTTTTTTTCCTTCATTTTTTGCACGTAGCACTCCTTGCGGTATCTCACTGAGCTAGACTGAGACGTTATCACTACTTTGAAAAACCTGTCGCAGATTTGATGCTGTCAACTCGACGCATTCACAAGGCTGAAATGTTTGATTATTCAACGTTGCATTTAACGGACCATGAATAGGCCTGAAGTATTGATTTGGTTTCTTGTATGATTTTTGAAATCTGCTTTCATCATTCAATTGATTGATTGTATTTTATGTTTCGATGTTATGTTATTAGCAATGGTGTGAATGTGGTCGCATTTTCAGTGTAGTTTTCAAAATGTGGAGGTATTCGCGGTACCAAAAGTCGACTTGTGTAGGGTCCATTGGCACCTGAAAGTGTGAATGGTGGTTGAAGATGTCGGTGCGAGATGCAGTTGCGGGTCGTTGTTTCATCGTTGTGATGTTGATGTTTGCATGATTGGAGCTTGGGTTCTATGGTTGCCGTCTTGGAGTAGTCCTCTGGTTGGTCTGTCGCATGAGTAGACTTTCCGCACGTTGATCGCCTCTGCAAGGTGCAAATCTCTACTAACGCCGTCCTCTCTTCCAGGCGCCATCTTGACCGCGGACCACTACCAGATGGCGGCGGCTTTGGGTTACCGCCATTTTCCGCCGTGCTTCCCAGCGTTGAGCCCCGCCCGGTGTTGCCACACACCCGACCCGAACTCCGATACGAAATTGTTTTCCGCCCACATCTCTCCCTCGCGCCCTTCGAGCACCAGAATCAGGCGGTACCCCAAACACATGGACGACTTTTGGGCGTGATTCCCTTCTGAGATCCGAACGTCAGTGATTCACATGGGGCGGAACGAGGGCGGAAAGCAGAAGGACGGAACGACCGGTGGAGGGGGAGTGGCAGAGTAGAAACAGTGTTGACATGGTGGACGGAATTATAACCTTCCTCCTGATCTGATCTTCAAAGCTCCTCCCAGCACTTCACAAGATTAACACCTTCCCTGCCGCCTCCGTGCATGTGATGTAGGGCCTAATGCGCCCCAGGTGCCGGTTCTGTCACAGATGCAGAGCTAGGTTAATGAAATCTATATGTGCCATGAGCTCGACGGAACGTCGAAAATGGTATAGAAATTTCTTCCACCGATCTCTGTCCACCTGCTCTGAATGTCCGACATTCACCACTGCGGTCCAAACAGCCAATCAGATTGCGTTCCGTCTTTCCGCTTTCCGCCCCATCCACCTTCACTTTCTCTGTATCTGTTCAGCGCCACATTCCACCTAATTTCACTAACCGTGAACTCTCTTGCTGTCAACATTTGTTTTCTTTTTAGAACAATTCGAACAAAAAATCCGCTCGGAAATTTCCCAAATCATAAACCCAACAGACGAACCGTCTTCTTCTCTCGCGTTGGCCGGTGAGTTGCGTTCCGAACATTTTCGTAACTATTGTTACTTTTCAGGACAGTCCCAAAAGGTATGCAATTGTAACGCTATTACAGCAACACCCATCATTGCTACCATCTATGAAAAAAAAAAAAAAAATCAACAGTGTTGCTGTTCAAGCGAACTGTCTTATCACTCCTTCTGTCAACGACCATTTTCAGAGCCGAAATCGGACGAGCCTTCGAACGATGAAATAATTGAACCTCGTGAGAAGCGAACCCCCAAAATTCCACAATACCTGGATGATTACGTCACATAATATGTTTTAACACTAACAATACGTCGCACAATAAGTTTAATATTATTAAACTGATTGCTTTTTTAAATTATCGAAATGGCGTTGTACTTGCTAAATTGTTACGAATTAGGAACAGAAAAAAACGACTCTGCTGACGTAGGTAAATTATATTTTATACTTCCGGTTCAACTGCTTCAAGTTTTTGGATGAGCTTAGTTGGTCGTTTCTTCTCTCCCTAACCTTGTTGGATTGGACTTCGTCGACAAACAACCACTTTGTGTGTGGTTGTTTGCAATATTTGTGGTTGAATGTTTTGCAGTATAAAGAAACGAGGATTATATCGATTGTTCATAATAATCAAAAACGATGTAGCTGTTAACTCCATCAATAATTGAGTTTGCTTTCCTCGTCTAGGGAGAGCAAAATGGATCTCGCCCGCCAAATGAACACTAAAAATCCTATACAATTTATCCTCATTTCGGTCTAACTATTTATTAGACCAAAAGGTCAAACTATTGGTTTGAGCAAAATGAGGATAAATATAATTGTATAGGATTTTTCGGGTTCGTTTGGCTGGCGAGATCCATTTTGCTCTCCCTAGACGAGGAAAGCAAACACGGAAAAGATGGCGTCTACGATGCGCTGGATACATTGTGACAACGCGAGGTATGAAAACGTGCCAGGGGATGTTCTAAGGCCAAATTTTGAAGGGGTGACCCACCTAAGGCTATAATTACGGTTCCCACCCTCTCGAGGGATACTTTGCTGGACATATTCCAATGTTTTTCCTTGTCCACGATATGTTAGGGGTCTTCTCGGTCAAGATAACGTAGGGCGGAGAGGCCAGTATTTGACATGACCCCAGCGATTGTCATTTCATTGATAAGTGTGAATACTAAGGCATAGGAGTGTTTAGGGATTTCACATTCTTCAAAAACAATCGATTTAAATCGTAGGTATCAATCTTTTTGGAAATAATCAAAATCTTGTCAATTTTTATAAAAATATCTATCATTTCAATATGTTGTAGAATGAGAAAATCGTATCGATTTTTCATAAATGTAGATTAGATTAGATTGATACCTGAGAGGGTAGAGAAGTGGGTTCCTAAGGGCCCCCACTTCCCGCACTTAGGCCTTTAGACCCATTGTGCTGTCTCTCGGAGTCACTTTGTGCCCTTGAAGAGGTTCAATAGTCCTCCTACCAGTTCATAAATGTAACGATTCTTTCACGATTTCGAATTTATTCATGCGTCAATTGTCTCAAGAAAATTGTACCAATTTTTTCCAGAATCGATACTTTTTTGAATTTTGGAATGTCAACGTAGAATGAGAAAATTGTATCGGTTTTTCATAAAAGTATCAATTTTTCCAAGAATGGGGATTTCTTGATCGATGATTAGATAATCGAAATAAATAATTAAATAATTTTATTGAAATTTTCAATAAAACTGTGGCGATTTGTTCAAGAATTCGAATTTATTCATAGATTTTTTTCAAAAATTGGCATTTATTTTTTCGATTATTTTAAGAAAATTGATGGAAAACTTCATTCTTAGGTAACTGGCTGGAGGTATTTATGGGTGTGAGGAAGACTGAGCCAGTGGTGTGATTTTACCAGTTTAATGCATCAGAGCGAGCTTTCGGGGTGCCTGTGTCCCCTTCTTCAGGCTAAAGCCACCCCGAAAGCTTGCGCTGATGCTTTAAACTAGTAAAACCACACCCCTGGCTCAGTCTTCCTCACACCCATAAATGATTGAAAACTGATTTTTTCAAAAATTCAAATTTATCGAATGTTCAAGAAAATTATATATAATTTGGATTCTTGAAAAAATTAATATACCTATTAATTTTTTTAAGAATCCAAATTTATTTCAAGTATCGATTTTTTCATGATTTTGAATGTATTTATCGATTATTTCTAAAAAATGAATTTATCTTTTTTTTTTATTCGAAACTTTTCCAAATTTTGAACGCAAAATCGAAATTTTTTTTCAACAAATTTATTTCATACTCCAGGCAAATTAGAAAAGTTGGCGGAAAGTTTAGTAATAGTCGTAATCACCACGTTCCTATATGTTTTTTGGGTCGCTGAACACGAATCTGAACACGAATCTGAGGTTTGCTGACAGGATTTTTGCCCGGAACATTGTCAAAATCGCAAAAAACCTCGAAATCTTGGCACTATTTTTGGTTTTTCGCTTATATCTCCGAAACTATGCGCTCTAGCGACATGATCACTCTATACAAAATGAAAGTACATAAAATTGGCTACAAAATGCACTAGTGCAAAAGGCTTGTGGTGTTGCTCGGCTGTTTTTGAATGCACTTATTACAACGTGCTTTGAGAAACTTGACTTTCCCCTGGTTATATGGTGCAGAGGTGGTGTCACAGCCGCTCATGGCGTGTAAGAAGAGGATGTTATCCGCGATGGTTTTATTCTCCACAGCAAGGCGGGGAGCATAGGTTTTTGGTGGATTTCTGTCTCTTCCCGGTTTTAAAGGAAAACGTTATCTTTTTCGTACAAACCACACATATTTCAGAAAATGTTTGATCTGGCCAGGTGACTTTACCATCATCGATAACGTACAGCACTTCTCCTTGCATGGCCTGCTCTTTGAGAGGGATAAACGAGTTGTACAATTTCGATTTTGTACCTTTCCGCAGCAAACCATTGTCAAACAAGGAGCAAGAGAGATCTGTCCAGTTCAGCATCAGACTTTTTGGCAACACTTATGCGTTGAAAGAGTGTGGTTGGATTGATTGTGAAAACATCCTTATCGACTTTCACTCCGTTGTTCATGATGGCAAATGGCTGGCGTTTCGTATCATGTGGGAAAAGAAGGGTGCGACAGCCCGGTTTTGGCTAATTCCTCACATATTCATGTTTTCAGATTTACCTCCTGGCCAGCAGGTAAATGATCCATAGGTACCTGTTTTCTTCCGCAGTCTTGTAGGACTACTTATGTTGTTCAGGACAGGTTCCTGGGCAGATTTGCAATTTTTCACGTTTTTTGGGATTTTACCACTTTTTCAACGCGCTCTAGCGGCCGTTTCCCTGCACCTAATTTCAAATGTTACTAGCGCATTTTGTAGCCAATTTTATGTACTTTCATTTTGTATAGAGTGGTCATGTCGCTAAAGCGCATAGTTTCGGAGATATAAGCGAAAAACCAAAAATAGTGCCAAGATTTCGAGGTTTTTTACGATTTTGACAATGTTCCGGGCAAAACTCCTGTCAGCAAACCTCAGATTCGTGTTCAGCGACCCAAAAAACATATAGGAATGTGGTGATTACGACTATTACTAAACTTTCCGCTAACTGCCTTTTATTTTTCTAATTTGCCTGGCCTTCATAGTGGCCTGACCGAGAGGACCGCCAACAGTCGGGTTAGTTCTGCCAATGGCAACTGTATTAAATATAGATCAAATTTTCATCTTTGGAGTCTTCCTGACGCAGGGTGGGAGTCAGCAGCTGCTCAAATTTCTTTTATTATTGCAAAAAAAAAAAGGAACTCCCACAGCGTTCGGCAGGGCTGTGGTCGCCCTAAATAGGAAAACAACCATCCAGTCTGTTCCCTGCTCGTACCGCCTTCAGCAGTCCCTGTAGTATCGGTTGTTCGCCCAGACTTTTCATTTCACGTCGTGTAATACAATGTAACCTAATTATTGTCATAGAGCTCGACCTGTTCCCATAACACTTCGCCCAGACGTGGTTGGATTTCGCCAAAGAGGTGGATGAATCTTATTGGGCGTCTTCGTTGTATTGTCAAATCATGTATGAATAATGAATAAATACCGTTTAACAGTTTGTGTAATATTGTTTTTACTAAATCAGTATTATTGACTTAATGAAGTGAACAATACAAAGCAATTCATGTTATGACAGTGTACATATCTTTAATGTATAAATTTATTGTATAAATATACGTTTGAGTACCGTAAATGAAGTTTTGATGTTTGGGCGCATTGATTTGGAATTTGTCGAAGGGAAAGCCTCCTCGTCCTGTTGAGAACGTTCGTCAAGCTTCGCGATGAGGGTCAGTTATGAGGCGTCGTTTGGGCGAGGCCTGGGAGGGGGTCAGGATGACATTGATAGTCCGTTACTGAGCAGAAGGAGCCTCTGGTGATTCAGAGGAGGGAAGGCAGCAGTCCCTGGACGACCGAGGAGAGCTTGGCTGGAACTAAGGCTTCGGAAGGTCGACGGTGATCGTGCTGGGTACTCAAAGCTCCAGAACAGGACTACAGTCTGTCTGCAATGACATTAGAGAGTAAACAGCACATCTCGCTCAGCCTCTACGATTTGTCGAAGGCATTTGATCTTGAGCCGCACGACCTGCTTCTCAAAAAACTCGACTAGGACGGGTTTACTTATAAAACAATTTTGTTCATCAACAACTTTCTTGAAGGGTGGCCGGAGGTGGTTTATTTCAATGGTTGTGTAGCTATTATACCCTGTGGTGTCAAACAAGGTAGTATCCTAGGTCCATGCTTTTGGTTTATTATTCTTGGAATACCTAATAAACCTATGTGATCGTGACGGAGGTCGACGACTCCGATTGGCCTCAAAATTTGACATTATCCGTTTCAACAGTTCTAGATTCCAAAACCGAAATGCCCGTCCGCCGTCCGGGCCGTTTTGGGCAGCAGACTTTTTTTTTAACCAGAAATTTTGACAAAATACTTGGTTTACCATCTAGTTGTGCCCGCAAGGTTTTCGGCCCGATCGGCCAAACCCGTGGGGCGCTATGGGGCTACGGGAAGGGGTTTTTTTTAAAGGCTTTTGGCTGTGATCGAGTTAGTCGTCATTTTCGAAGTATTTTTGGGGGTCCCGGAACGATCCGATTCCACTGTTGCGATCTATAGGGCTTTCATTGGGCTACAAATGGTATTTTTGATGGATCCCAGGAGGTCAAATATTTTTCAAGTAAAAAACGTTTTGAAAAAAATAAAATAAAATTTTTTTTTGGAAATATAAAAATCCAAAAAAGCATTTTTCATTGACAGAATTAAATTTCTGCACAAGTAACCTGTATCAAAGAATAACAAACCCTTGTGTAAAATTTGCAGCGTTTTTTCTTATATTTATCACTGCTTATCAGTTTCCAGACTCGAAGATAATTTTTTTATTTGCTGATGATAAGCAAGGGGATCTTCATGTGGTGAACTTATTAGGCATGAATCTTAAAACAGATCAAAGATTATAGAAAGATGCTGCTCGGCCAATTAATTAATTTTAGACAAAAGTAAAACCCAGACTCTGGAATTGGGTCTAAACAGGCGCCTGGATCAATCGGTAAACTTCCTGGGCTGGATGGTGGATAATCGTCTCTCGTGGCTTTCACACTGTCGCCTAAGTTATCATCTGTAATTTACATGGTTAGGAGATTGAAAGGAATAGTGTCCTTAAAAACCTTTAAAAATCCCATTTGTAGCCCTACAGATCGCCACAGTGAAATCGGATCGTTCCGGGACCCCCGAAAATGAATTCTACGTCCAGAAATACTCCGAAAACGACACCTAACTCGATCCCATAGCCAAAATCCTCTAAAAAAAAAAAAGGCCTCCCGTAGCCCCATAGCGCCCCACGGGTTTGGGCGATCGGTCTGAAAACCTTGCGGGCACAACTAGATGGTAAACCAAGTATTTTGTCAAAATATCTGATTTAAAAAAATTCCTACTGCCCAAAACGGCCCGGACGGCGGACGGACATTTCGGTTTTGGAATCTAGACCACTTGAAACGGATAACTTCAAATTTTGAGGCCGATCGGAGTCGTCATCCTCCGTCGCGATCACATAATATGCACACGTCAAAGTTTGGGGGGTTGTCACACTTTTTTGTAAATAACTCCGAAACTGCTACATTTACGTGAAAACAACCCGTGCACAAAATTAAAGAGCATTAAATTTCCTACATTTTACGTGTGAGAAGAGTTTTTTGTACAATCAACCCTTTAGCCGTCAGAGCGCCAGATAAAAAGCACATCGCTGACTTCGATTTAGATTTTGGTTAATAGTTCTTGGAATAATACACATAATATGTGTATATTATACATTATGTAGGAAATTTAATGCTCTTTAATTTTGTGCACGGGTTGTTTTCATGTAAATGTAGCAGTTTCGGAGTTATTTACAAAAAAGTGTGACAACTCCCAAACTTTGACGTTTTCTGCGAAAAAAAAAAGTTTTTCCGGGCACAATTTTTAGTCGCAAACCTCAGATTCGTGTTCAGCAGCCCAAACTACTATAGAAACGTACATTTCCAGAAATATTACCAAACGTTTTTCTATTTTTCCTAATTTGACTGGACTATAAATAGGAAGGCAAATCAGAATCAGAAGCGTTTTATTTGCCGTATTACACAGAGTGCTTTTGACAATGGTCATAATATGATATTATGTTAATTAGAGTTAGGCCTAAAGGTACAAAGAAAAATGGTAACATTAAATTTTAATCGTAAATTGATGAATTAAGAGCATGTACACGTTACGGACGCTTCACTTGATTGAGAAAGAAGTCATCAAATGAGTACGGCACCATTTGTGACAGTCGGGTTTTACATGAGATTCTAAATGTTGACACAGGCTCTTCTCGGACAGATTGGTAGTGCATTAAAAATTGTATTCCCCACCACGATGAAGTTCTACTGACGTCCAAACGTGAGTGGGGCAACGAAAGCTGACTGGCACTTCGTGTATTGTGGGTGTGAGAGGCTGAGGGGAACGAGCTGATGTTTTTCCGCACAAAGGAAAGACATGCGAGGATGTATAGGTAGGTACTGTTAGTATTCCCAGCTCCTGAAAAGCATCTCTGCAGTCCTCCCGATAGCAGAGGCCCTCGATTGCTCTGACATCTCTCCTTTGACTGCTCTACTTCGGGCGCTGTGTGGCGAGTGGCCCCAGCAAAGGATGCAATATCCAGCTCTACTTTGAAAAACTGAATAGTCGGCAGCAAGAACGGCAGTCTTATAGTAGAACCAGGGCAGGCAACGACGAATCTGATGAAAGGACAGTTGAGTCATCCGCAAACATAACAGTCCTTTTATTTGAATGTTGAGGAAGGTCATTTGAAAATATCAGGTGTGGGTCCTAGAACGCTACCTTGAACTACGAATAAGTCACCGATTTGTGTTAATTCGGTAACAGTACCATTTAGGCGAACAGCTTGGACTCTATTATGTAAGTATGTGATGTGTACATAAATGTAACATCCATGTATCAAAACCCAAACCCCCCCTTCCTATCACAACAATCGAACCCCTCCCCCCTTCCGTCAAGTCTATAACCTTCAATAGAGGAATCTCGTAAAGAACGAAGAAGGCTTTCATTCCTACTTTGGATCCTCTCGTGCGCCTACCACTCTCCTGACATCGTCTCCCAAATTTACATTTTTCCTACCTGCGATACCGCAACGGACCAGTAAGATTTAATTTAACCATTTGCCATTATTCTATTTTGTTCAGAGGACGTATTTGTTCATTTCCTTTTGGTTAATTTGTTCATTTCTTTTTTAACACTTTTCTTCCTATCGAGGCATTGAGATAGGATAGAGATTGACTTAAATCTCAATTAAAATTCTAGCCACTTAATTCGTTTTTGTTTTATTTTGGGTGCTACCCGCCCTCGCACGTAAGACTCAATCAAGGTTGTGGCTTCAGCGGAGAATTTGTACGATCGTAATTTTGCCAGCAACAGTTTATGAGGCACACAATCGAAACACTTTGAAACATCAACCATTGCTGCAGAAGCAGAGTGACCTCTTTCAAAATGTTTATATTTGACTTGAAATACACAAAACTGCTTGCTCAGTCGTCCTTCCCGTTCTGATCCGAGACAAATAGATCGTTATCCTCGAAGTGATCTTTTATCCGCCTATTTATAGCCTTTTCAAATACCTTCGAGAACAAAGGGAGTTTAGAAATAGGCCGGTAGTTGGAGACATCTGCATCCCCCTTCTTGTGCAAAGGAATCATTTCTGCGACTTTCAAAACTGACGGAAAGAAATTTGAACAAATGGCCTCGTTTATCAGATGAGTCAGGGGGTAAACAATGGCCAGTACTACTAGTTTAATTATTTTGGAAGATAAGTCATAAAAGTCGCAACCATTCGAATTTTTCAAAGATAATATAATTTTGAATACTTGATCGGGTTCCACTGAAAAAAAAAAAAACGCTGCAAATTTTACACAAGGGTTTATTATTCTTTTATATACGTTACTTGTGTAGAAATTTAATTCTGTCAATGAAAAAATAAAGAAATAAATTTTTTTTTGGATTTTTATCTCCAAAAAATTTTTTTTTGTATTTTTTGTTCAAAAATGTTTCTTTTTCAAAAATGCTGTATTTTTTACTCGAAAAATATTTAACATCCTGGGATCCTTCAAAAATCCCATTTTTAGCCCCACGAATGCCCTAAAGATCGCCCCAGTGAAATCGGATCGTTCCGGGACCCCAAAAAATGGATTCTACGTCCAAAAATACTTCGAAAACGACACCTAACTCGATCCCATAGCTAAAAGCCTTCAAAAAACCCCTCCCGTAGCCCCATTATAGCCCCATAGCGCCCCACGGGTTTGGGCGATCGGACTGAAAACCTTGCGGGCACAACTAGATGGTAAACCAAGTATTTTGCCAAAATTTCAGATTTTTAAAAAAATTCCTACTGCCCAAAACGGCCTGGACGGCGGACGGCGTACGGCGGACGGACATTTCGGATTTAGAATGTAGACCTCTTGAAACGGATAATGTCAAATTTTGAGCCCGATCGGAGTCGTCGACCCCCGTCGCGAAAACATAGGTGTATTATTCCAAGAATAATAAACCAAAAACGCTGCAAATTTTACCCTACGGTTTATTATTCTTTGATATAGGTTACTTGTGCAGAAATTTAATTCTGTCAATAAAAAAAGTTATTAAAAATTTTTTTGGGTTTTTTTTCAAAAATGTTTGTTTTTTACTTAAAAAATATTTGACCTCCTGGGATCCTTCAAAAACCCTTTTTTAGCCCCATTAAAGCCCTATAGATCGCATCAGTGAAATCGGATCGTTCGGGACCCCAAAAATGGATTCTACGTCCAAAAATACTTCGAAAACGACACCTAACTCGATCCCATAGCTAAAAGCCTTCAAAAACCCCCTCCCGTAGCCCCATAGCGCCACACGGGTTTGGGCGATCAGGCTGAAACCCTTGCGAATAAACCAAAATGTAGCATTGATCTCAAAATCAAGGGGTTTTCGGCTACCGAGGGCAGATTTAATATGGTTTTGGAAGCGACTGATGCGAAATAGGTAAAAGTAGAAGGAAGACGGGGAGATTGACTGGAAATAGCTATCCTGGCTTCACAATGAACGAAGATGGAATACGGGACTTGGCTGCTCGAGACAACTCTTTCCGTCTAATCGCGGAGTATTGGTCGTCTTCGGGATGTTCATTACGAAGCGCCTTGATTGTGTAGTCTGATCCTGAGGTTTTGACGTGTGACTGAATACTCTTCGGCCTCGGCGACGTTGTCGTTTTCGTCGGAGTCGACTGCGTGATCGTAGAGTTCAGCTCCCACGAGGAGATCCCAGGCGGGAGACGAGTCGACGAATTTGACCCACTCGGTGTAGCGGAAGCGGGGGGTGCGGATGGAATAACCCATGATGGTGATGTCGCGGAGTTTGGGCTCGTCAGTGTTCCATTGAGGGAGCTCACTCGGGCGGGGGTACTGGGAAAACGCCTCTTGGGTCTGTAAGACAAATTTTCTCAGGTATTTATTTTGTTTGAAATTATTTTTTGCCGTCAAACACTTCGAGGTTCATCCCAAAAGTAAGTTTCCCATTCTATCTATCTATCTAGGTATCTAAACCGCTAATTCAGAACGTATCCGTGGCTGACTGACTATGTCACAAGCCTTCTCCTCTGAACCAGTAAGTGATGAAAATACGCCGATTTTTGGTTTATTATTCTTGGAATGATACATATTCTTTGTAATCGCGACGGAGGTCGACGACTCCGATCGGCCTCAACATTAAATGAAATCAATGTCAAATTTTGACATTATCCGTTTCAAGAGGTCTACATTCCAAAAACCAAATGTCAGTCCGCCGTCCGGGTCGTTTTGGGCAGTAGGAATTTTTTTTTAATCTGAAATTTTGACAAAATACTCGGTTTACCATCTAGTTGTGCCCGCACGGGTTTCAGCCCGATCGCCCAAACCTGTGGGGCGCTATGGGGCTAAAATGGGGCTACAGGAGTTTTTTTTAAGGCTTTTGGCTATGGGATTGAGTCAGGTGTCGTTTTCGAAGTATTTTTGGAATCCATTTTTGGGGGTCCCGGAACGATCCGATTTCACTGTGGCGATCTACAGGGCTTTCATGGGGCAAAAAATGGGATTTTTGGAGGATCCCAGGAGGTTAAATATTTTTCGAGTAAAAAATAAAGAATTAAAAAAAAAAAAATCCAAAAAACGTTAAAAAAATTGTTTTCATTGACAGAATTAAATTTCTGCACAAGTAACGTATATCAAAGAATAATAAACCCTTGTGTAAAATTTGCAGCGTTTTTGTTTCTTAACTTTTTTTTTGAAAAATTATTTTTTAAATATTATTTTTTGAATTTTTTTAAAAATTTTTCTTTGATTTTTTTTTTGAATTTTTTGTTTCTACTCGAAAAATATTTGACCTCCTGGGATCCTTTAAAAAAAACCTCCCGTAGCCCCATAGCACCTCACGGGTTTGGGCGATCGGGCTGAAAACCTTGCGAGCACAACTAGATGGTAAACCGAGTATTCTGTCAAAATTTCAGATTAAAAAAAAAAAATCCTACTGCCCAAACCGGCCCGGACGGCGCACATTGGGAAAAAACGGCCTTTTTGAGGGACATCGGCCAAAAAACCAAATTCCCCCCACGGGTTCGGGGGGTATATATTTCGATTCTATAAGTACTTGAGTAGTTGGAAACGAAGTTTCAGATTTTTTGGACCACTTCATTACCCTACGTTTTACAGGAATCATTAAAAAACGTGGTAAAAATACGTTTTTTTTTTAAAGTCTAACTATATCAGTTATTTGAATCCAGTTGATTCTGGAATTTTTTCACGTTTTCCCCATTTAATAATCTCATTTATAGATGTATATAGAAGGGCTCTATGCCGAAAAAAGTTATTTTGGATCCATCAGTCGTAAGGGCTAACAATTTTTTTTTTGTGGAAAAATGCTGTTTTTAGTGTGAAAATCAGCTGTAAAGTAAGAAGCTCAACTAAGCTCAAGAAACGGAAGTAATGGGTGTATTCCTGATGGTTTCTAGAAGAGAATTATGGAAGAATTGGATCCAAGTTCGTCCAAGTCTGCCTTCAGGCGATTTATGAAGTTGTTGAGGTGGCGTTTTTTGAGTATTTTTGACGAGCTAAAATAGAGCGTTTGTCATTGATATCAAATTAATAAGTTTATCATTTTAATTAATAATATAAAATAGTTTCGGCCGTCAGTTTGAAATTGAGTTGTGTACTGATGTGCAAAATCAAAATGAATCGTAAATTGAAAAAGAAGCGATTTTCGGATATATATACAATCCAACTCATGAATAGAAGAAATGATTTGTTTTTCATGTGTATTGTTGTGTTGTAGGGTATATGTAATGTATATATATATATAATTATGTTATATATACTTATGTATACCTAAAATGATATTTTAACACCTCTTCTAGAGGATTTACTAAGCATTTTGGAAGTACAGAAGATGTCAAGCGCCAGAATCTTACACCTAAAAGTGGGTGTAAATCCATTCCTTAAATTTTTATCAAAAAACGGACTAGACCATTCGATTCTACGCACAAAAATACGTCTAGAACCACCCATACTGAATTTGTGATGTGAGTATTAGCGGGGAGGGAGACCATGCCCCTCAAAAAGGCCGTTTTTCCCCACTGTGCGGGGGTCGGACATTTCGGTTTTGGAATCTAGACCTCTTGCAACGGATAATGTCAAATCTTGATGCTGATCCGTCGCGATTACAAAGGTGTATCGTTCCAAGAATAATAAACCAAAATCCAACCATATATATTTTCGACGTCGACGGATTGACTGGACTATCAAGGTCTAGCTTTCCAACCATGTCAATATAGCATTTTTTTTTCGAAAATAGGGAAACTTACTTGGAGATCATAGAAATGTTAAACCTTGTGTTTGTCAAAAGCGTTCTTCCCCTGAGTGCACAACGTGGTTTTTCCTCGACAGAACGGCACGTCCGGCAGGCCTGCCAGGTGTGCCAACGTTGGAAACACATCTACGAGCTCGACCATGTCAGTGTTGACGGACCTGCTGACCGACGGAGCTTTAATTATCAGCGGCACCCTCGTCGCCACTTCGTAGTTGCTGTATTTGGACCATTCGCCGTGTTCTCCCAACGACCAACCTGCGCCGGGAAGATGATTGTAAACGCGATAGAGGTACGAATGGGCGGGTATAAACTGGGCCACGAGAGCAGGAGTCCAAAAAGCAGAGGTCAACCCTCGATGTAAACTGGGCCCCACCTTTAACCCATCTGTATTGTGCGTCATTAGTGAGTGATAAATCGGGCCACGTCAGTTTGTGTACGCGAAGATGGCATGGGGTTCCGTTCAAAATGATGGGGACAGGCTGCTACCGCTCTTCCTGCTGGCCTACTGGAGTGCGCCCCATGTCTCGCCAGCATTGATGGTGTACGCGCGCGAGCTCCAGCTACCAGAGGACTTGGTCAGACCCGTCATGAGGGAAGCCACTCTCGGCTCCGTATGTGTGCTTTCTTCGGAAGCACATGCAAGAAACCAGAGAGTGCGCTATAAGAATCATGGGGGTCCAGACGTGGCAGCAGAAGGAGCTTTTGACCGTCGGGCCCGGTAGAAGTAGTTCAAGCCTGGGGAATGGGTTTGGCTGCATGACCCTAAACGAACGGTGGGGCCCTCAACTCCAGCCCATGGGTCGTGATGAGGATTCCAATTCGAGTGACGACTGTGAATTCCACCCTTTTACGTTCTGACTGTTTGTGGTGCGCATGTAAATATGCAATAAAAATGAATTCGCTGCAATGATTGACTTTTTCTATAAGCCCATGGCCCAATTTAGATTCGTCCGCAAGGGGCCCAGTTCACAAGAGAGACTGCATTAAAGTTTGTCGAGTCCATGTCCTGCCTTTTATGAGCGTCGGGGTTGTGAGAGTTAATAATGGACCCAGTAGGTTTGATACTCGAAAGCTCTACAACTTCATACATATTGTGACGAGCGCTTTCGCTAATTTAGCATCTTCAGGTCTAGAAGTCGATGTTCGTCGCTCCTCGCTCTCGCGCGTCTGTGGAAAGGGCAGGGATTGGTTGGTTGGCGGATCTTTCCCGGGTTTATAGATAGCCAGCTGTCTTCTATAATATCCCATTTATTTTGCGTAATTTTGCGAGAACTACGGAATATTTAATATTTAGCTTAACTCGTAATTTCCTTTTTCTATTTGTCGTCGCCTAATCCCAGTAAAACCATTATAATCATTAAGTACGCTCATCCGCCAAAGGGATAAGGTTATAAAGTTAGAACAAATGAACAGCGCCCTAATAAACTCTCAGCACTCAACCACCAGAATTTGATGGACAATTACGCAAAATAAATGGGATATCATAGACGACAGCTGGCTATCTATAAACTCGAGAAAGATCCACCAACCAACCGATCCCTGCCCTTTCCACAGACGCGCGAGAGCGAGGAGCGATGAACACGGACTTCTAGACCTGAAGATGCTAAATTAGCGAAAGCGCTCGTCACAATATGTATGCAGTTGTAGAGCTTACGAGTATACCACTTCAAACCCCTCCATCATTAACCCTCAGAACCCCGTCGCCCATAAGAGGGGCTGTGAATTAAACAGGTGAACTCTTGGGGCCCGATTTACATGCATCATCCCAGTGATGTGGCCCAGTTTACAACCGCCCGTACGAATACAGCCTAGTAGTAATAAACATACCGTGGTCACCAAATAGCGCTATGACTGTATCGCTGTACAAATTTCGAAGCTTTAGTTGAGCCAGAATTTGACCCAAAAGAGAATCCACGTAAGTGACAGACGCGTAGTAGCTGCGACGAATCAACTTTGAAACATCGTCTGAAATGATAAACGTGGAAGTGGTGACCTCGTCAGAAAAATGATCTCATCATGTTTATGTGCTCTTAGGTAGCTTAACTTCGTTAAATGCTCAAATAAGGTTTGTTCTTGGTGTGGGAGTGTGAGGAGCTTGCGCTTGCGCAATGCTACGTTTCCTTGGCCTCGCCCACCAACTAACAGTTCCAGGAGTGAGGACCGAATTTGCTGTTCAGGAGTGTGAGCGTGAGGCGATTTAAGGCGCTCACTTGGACTGTGAGCAAGTGTGATTTACCCCCTCTACAACTCGCTAGATAACCTTGTGTAACATGGCCTGATCATGTCTTGGACAAAATCCAAGTCAGAGCTTATAAGCCTTTACTTTTTCTGCCCAATAACACCCCGGACTACCTTGTGCGTGTAGAGCTTGCTCTTGCCCACCTGGAAGTAAAGATTATGAAGCTTGCTGCAAGCTGGTGGCTCAAGTTGTGTGGCATGGAAGACACCAGATACCCTAAGTTGTGTCTGCGTCGTCTCATCGCTCCGAATGAAGTGACGTCGGAGCCTAAGTATAACTGGGCTTCCCTTATGTCGGTTACCTTCACTAAATTTGGCGAAGGTCAAGCCTGGGTGTCTCAGAACTCCACCGCCTTCGCTTCGTTAAAAACATTGACTCGTTTTGGAAATTCAGATAAAGAGACTCTTGGTTCAAGCAAGGCTGTCAGGGAATTATTTTGGCAAACTGTGCACTCCAGGCTTTCTTGCCAAATTCAATAATTCCGAAGAGTGCCCGATGTGTAATTTGGAGGAAACTCCAAGGAAACCTCACTTGTTATCGCGTAAGTATGCCGACATCCTTGAAAAATCCGTTCCAGCACCGTGAGCGCGTTAACATCCTCACGCCTCACACTCAACTTACACGCTCCAGGAACAAACCTATACCTGGTATTTCGCCGAACGGGAAAGTCAAGTTGAGTTTCTGAATGTCGTGTCGCTCTCTGAGGTCAGCCCAAGGGTTCCAAGCAACGTCTGGTAGTTTCGGCGGCTTCGTGCGGTATTTGGGGAGCCGGACATGGTCAAGTTTGTGGAAGCCTGGAAACGAAATTAGATAGTGAAATGGTAAGTAGAGGGGGGGGGGGGGGGGAGCAAGTGCGGTTCATAACTGTAGATAGATAGAAAACATGTTTGTTTCAAAATTTTAACATTATTCAATTTCTCATGCGTTTATGAGCGCCACCAGGCTTGGCTCCAGAAGAGGACGTGGAGGGATCGGGAACGTCTAGTTGAAGGATCGGGTATGTAAAGAGGTGCCCGCATCCCACAAGCAGCCTTTGGAAGGCAGAAAAAAAAAAAAAAAAAAAAAATCTAAAATTTCTTCCATTGACACAGAATTCAATTTCTGCAATGGTAACCTAGGTACATCAAAGAGTAATAAACCCTAGTGTAAAATTTGCAGCGTTTTTTTAACTGCGATTGATAGTTGGTGTGCTCGTTATGGCCAGAAAATCCATCCCAATTCTCAGAAAGCCGGCGAATTCTAGTCGAAATGATTCTTTATTCATAACTTGTAGTGCTTATGTCTCATTCGCGCATAGCGTCGAGGGGGGGGGGGGCACACTTTCCTTCCTCTGGAACGAGTGAGGGGCAAGTGCAAACCCAAATGAAGGGGAAGTGCGACCTAGGTTGCATTTGCCCTCTCCTATGTGGAACTACCACACAAAAGGTTTGTTCCAGTTTTTACAGACTGTTTGCAGTAACCGACGGAGACATGCGCAGTTGAGATAACTGCTGTTCCAGGTCACGCGGTCAGCGAACAGTCGCCGTCGCTGGCTGTTCCAGGTTGATCTGTAGGTTGACAGCGGTTCAAGGACTGCAACCTGCAGAATGCAGGTGTGCTGTAGGACCGAAGTCAACAGCGATTCAGAAGGCATTCCGACAGCTGTCAACTTCAGTCAACAGACGCCGTCAAACCTGGAACAAACCTAATTCTACCTGGTACCGAACGTTTTACAAATCGTCCCCCTCCGGGCAGAAGGGCGAATATTGCAAAACGGCGATTTTGAGTTAGGGCATCCATCTGTTTTATTTTCTCCTCCTCTTTCCGAATTTGAAAAGAGCGGGACGATCCAATCACTCAGAAAGATCGATTACAAGTTGACTCGTTCCGCTTACTCCAATTATTGACGTCACCAGAGAAAATCGCGATTTCCCAAAATTCAGCTTTTGCAATATTCGCCCTTCTGCATGTAGGGGGACGAAATCGTCATTTACACCAAGAGAATGTAACTTGAAATAAACCATTCGTTTTCCTGGCGTGTTTATGTTGGAACTCCCATGATTATCGTGGAAACTCGTTTGGCCACGAAGACCTTCAAAGGAAGCCTGGAGAGGCAACACGAAGAACGACGTCTGGCCACTGGGGCATTGTGATCCACTCCTGATGCGAGCTACTCCCGGCGATCGATTCCAGTTCCGGACAAAGTTAAAACGGCTTAAGACCGCAGGGAGTGCGATTGACTGTTTTGGAAACAGCCTGGATAGGTCTGGAAAGCGTGGAGGCCATCCTGGCAAGCCTTGGAACCACCTAGCCAGCTTGGGACCAGCTCTGGAAAGCTGGGGGTCATCTTGGCACGCCTTGGAAACCCTCAGCCTGCTTGGGAAGAGCTCTGCAAGTCTTGAACAACTCTGGCAAAGTTTGGGACCATCTTGGCAAGCCTTTAAACTTCTTAGCCAGCGTGAGACCAGCTCTGCAAGCCTTTGAAACCCTTACCCAGCTTGGCACTAACTTTGCAAGATTTGGACAGGACTGGAAAGCTTGGGGCCATCTTGGCATGCCTTGGAAACCCATTGGTAACTGATTCTCCGATGATACCAGTAATTTCGTGGCCAAAAGCGCCATTCATCTTGTTTTGGCCAGACGTGCCCCCACACTCGCCTTATTGGTTGCCAAACGAGTTGCATTTTCACCCCACTGTTTTTCGTTAACAGTTCTTACTTTCATTTTCAGTTGAATTCACAGTTTGAAAGGGCAACCCTGCTGTACCTTACCATTCATTCTAAACTTACAAAGTTCGTGAACTGACCGTTGAAATGTTGGGGGTATTTCAGTGGCAAGTGAGGTTTGTGAAAGCCGACGGCGAGGAAGAACGGCGTCCCTCGGCGGGAAATGTTCTCCAGGAAGTCGATGGCCTCTTGGGTGCTCTCGACGTCCGGCAGTGCCCCATCTGGTTGGTTGGCGAGCGTGACCGGGCAAACGACGTTCTTTCGGGGGACGAAGGGGTCGTCCGGGGCGTAGCAGACCTCGGCGTTCTTGTACAGCTCGGCTCTCGGGTGGAAAGGCGGGACGGACCAGCTGAACGGTTGGTCGTCGGAGAAATTACTGCTGACTCCTGCAACAGGGCTGTATCACAGAGGTGGATTGACAATGTGGACGTAAAGGGAGGCCATACCTGGGTGGAAGACTTTGCCGATGGATTTGGTGATGTAGCCGTGCTCTTTGAAATATTGCGGAAGCGTCGTAAAATTGCCAGCGGAGGTTCTCCAGTAATTGTAGAAGTCGTACAGGTGCAATGTGTCAGGTCTTCGGCTCGTCAGGAAGGAGTTTCTGGATGGAGCGCACAGCGCTTGCTAGATGAACAAAAACGAGAAAAAATAACGTGGAATCTGCTGACCAGGTACCTCAGGATGAATCACCAAGGTTTCTAACTTGCACTTGCACCTGGGTCCGTTGACCAGGACTTACTTGAGCGTAAGCGTTCCGAAACACGGCCCCGTCACCGGCGACCGCGTCGATGTGAGGCGAGACGGCGTCCACGTCTCCGTAGCACCCCAACGCCGGCCTCAAGTCGTCGAAGACGATCATCACGACGTTTTTTCGGCCCCACACGGCCGCCGCCGCCGAAAGAACTATCACGACGGAATATCCGGTCATTTCGGGTGAAGTAAGTTGACATTTCACTCGTTGAGAGTCACCGTAAGGTCTACGTAGTACGCAGAAGACAGTGTCTTCAAGACACTAAGAGAAGAAGAACAACACTAGTTGTAAATCAAAACAAAATCCTGGTGAGCGGGCTCACCGGTATGAAACAGTTTTTAACAGTTACCGATGTCGTGGTAGGGATAGCAATGGGGTTGGCAAAAAGTATCGATTGTTAGAAGAAGCAGTTTTTTTTTGGTTTATTATTCTTGGAACCTGTTTTCGCGACGGGGGTCGACGACTCCGATTGGCCTCAAAATTTGACATTATCCGTTTCAAGAGGTCTAAATTCAAAATCCGAAATGTCCGTCCGCCGTCCGGGCCGTTTTGGGCAGTAGGACTTTTTTTAAAAATCTGAAATTTTGACAATATACTTGGTTTAAACCAATTACTTGGTTTAAACCAATTACCATCTAGTTGTGCCCGCAAGGTTTGGTTGGTTTCCGATCGCCCAAACCCGTGGGGCGCTAAGGGGCTATAGGAGGGTTTTTTTGAAGGCTTTTAGCTATGGGATCGAGTTAGGAGTCGTTTTCGAAGTAAATTTGGACGCAGAATCCATTTTCGGGGGTCCCGGAACGATCCGATTTCACTGTGGCGATCTATAGGGCTTTCATGGGGCTAAAAATGGGATTTTTGAAGGATCCCAGGAGGTTAAATATTTTTCGAGTAAAAAATAAAGAATTGTTGAAAAAAAAAAAAAAAAAATTTTAATCCAAAAAACATTTTTTCCAAAATTTTTTCTATTGACACAGAATTAATTTTTGTACATGTATGTAACATATATATCAAAGAATAATAAACCCTTGTGTAAAATTTGCAGCGCTTATTTATGTTCTTAATGTTTGTTTTTTTCAAAAAGTGTCAAGAGTTTTAAATTTGATCGTTTTGAGATTAGATTTATTCTAAGTTTCTGGTATATACCTACTGGAAACTTTGCGTATTATGCAATCTCACTCGTTTCAAAATTCAAAGAATTTAAACAATCGATACTTACGAATAATCGATATTATATTATGAATTCCCTGATTCTGGGTATAACCACCTATGATTCCGTGTCGGCGTTCGGAAATGGAACGTAATTCGTCCTATTGACCTAGGAATTTTTACAAAGTACATAGTTTACCATCTAGTGGCCCAACTAGATTGTAAACTGCTCAAGATAATACCTTGAGCAGTCTGAATTCAGACCGATCGCCCAAACCCTTGGGACTAACTGTTAGTTAGGTTAACAGTTACTGTTAACGTTAGCTTGAGAACGCTCGATAACGCTCACCCCTTCAACCAACCCCCATCTTATCAGACCTTATCAGACTTATCAGCCCGACAATAAGCGAACCGCATAGAATTGCCATCCATCAATTTCAAGGACTGCTAGAAAGGTGAGGAGATAAATTTATCTTTTTAGTATATTTTTAGGTTTGTGGGCTTTTCGGATGTCGCTCAGTTCGCGCTGTTTGACATGAGGGCTCGAAATTTGCTGAACGTCTGTTGTCTGGTTCCAGTTCGGCGTTTCCGTTCAGCGATGGCCGGCAACTGCGTTTTTTGCGGTATCATCGCCAACGACGAGAAGAAACAGATCATCTACTCGGTGAGTCCGCTGAACTAGCGTCTCGCGGTGGGAACGTACTGATGTTTGGGGTGGTTTCAGGATGAAAATCTCGTCGTGTTCAGCGATATTCGTCCAGCAGCCAAACACCATTTTCTGATTGTTCCCAAAGAGCACATCTCCGACTCCAAAGTGCTTGTTCCGTCGCAGAAACCCCTCCGTGAGTGTTGTTGGTCGTAATCGTAGTACGTAATCCACGCTGGCTGATTCAGCGGTAGAGCGGTCTGCTGGGTGTCTGTGCCGTAGGATTTCACAAAAAAGCGAAAGAGAGTAGAGAGGCACGGCTAAGAAAATAGGTGTAAAGAGCCCTCAAATTCTCGGTTTACCATCTAGTTGTGCCCGCTAGGTTTACGGCTCGATCGCATAAATCCGTGGGGCGCAATGGTGCTAAAATTGAGCTTCGGCTATGGGGTCGAGGGGGGCGTCGTTTTCGAAGTATTTTTGGACGTAGAATTCATTTTGGGAGTCCCTGAACGATCCGATTTTACCGTGGGGATCTATGGGGCATTCATGGGGCTACAAAAAGGAATTTTTGAAGGATCCTAGGAGGTCAAAATTTGACCTCATTTAATGAGGTGTCGTTTTCCGAATACTTTTGTATGCATAGGTCCATTTTTTGAGGGCCTACATCTTTCCAAACTGTTCAAACTTTTTATTTTTTAATTTCCAACATTTTTCTTGATGCCACAGAATTAATTTTTGCACAATTGACCTATATCGAAGAATAATAAACTCGTGTAAAATTTGCTGCGTTTTTTTCTTGTATGGATTATAATATAATCCATATTATGAATTATATTTCTTGTATGGATCTTGAATGGGTTATACGTCAAAAATTACTCGGAAAGCGACACCTCATTCGACCTTCTGGCATCCATCAATAGCTCCATTTGTAGCCCCATGAAAGCCACATAGATCCTCTCAGTGAAATCCGATGTTCTGGGACCGTGATCCCAATGAGAAAATAGATTCAACGTTCAAAAATATCTCGAAAACAACTCCCCGCTTGATATCATAGCCGAAAACCATTAAAAAAAAAGGTCTTGAATAAACTTGAATCAGCTAACTCGGTGAGGCATTTTCATGTCTCGTTTCGTGACGCTTCTCGAATTTATGATTGATTGATAGATTGATTTTTTTTCAAGAGCTCACTGATTTTTTGAGTTTTTCACAAGAGCTCGCCGAAGCATGAAAAAGAAAATAATGACAAAAAATTATAATAAAGTAAAGGTAGGTACAATCTCCTAGGAATAAAATTTATTAATTTAATTAAAAAAATGTAATTAATGAAATGTTGGTGATGATAGCGTAGCAGAGAAATTAACATAGGTTTTCTTAATTGAATTTGAGGACATGAATTGAAAAGGAATGAATCGAATAATAGGCTACAGCAGTGAATGTGATTGAAATATAAAGACACTAGCTAGTCATATAGAAAGCTATGGGGCTAAAAAGGGGCTTTTTTGAAGGGATTCGGCTTTGGGATCGAATTAGGTGTCGTTTTCGAAGTATTTTTGGACGTAGAATCTATTTTCGTGGCTCCTAGAACGATTCGAATTCACCGTTGGGATCTATAGGGCTCTTATGGGGCAAAAAATGGTATTTTTGAAGGATCCCAGGGGGTAAAATATTTTCCTAGTAACTCAAGACGCATAATCCATTTTTTGAGGTTTTTCCCACAGGACATTTGTTCGAACAATGTACCTACAGCATTTTTTTTTTGTTTCAAAAATATTTTTTTATTGACAGAATTAATTTATGTATTATTAACCTATATCAAAGAATAATAATCCCTTGTGTAGGATTTGCAGCGTTTTTGGTATCTACGCGACATAAACGGATAATGTCAAATTTTGAGGCTGATCAGATTATGCGACCTCCGTCGCGATTACAAAGGTGTACCTATTATTCCAAGAATAAGGAAGCAAAAGTGAACTTTGCACAAAGAAAGTAGGGCTCCTCGGCCTTTTCTTACTTCAATAGTAACTTTGATGGGTTTCAGGGGGTCGAATGCGGTGTCGTTTTCCGAGCAATTTCGTGCATAGAATTCATGGCTCTTACACCTGTCCGACCACAACGTAAGGTGTTATTGAACTGATGATGGTCTATACAACCGAAACGCGTCTACAAGTTATTATCTTACTTATCGTGGAAATAGACTACCTACTTCGTCTGAAATAGTCTTTTCATGTCCGTCCACCCTTTGAGGCGTTGTAAGGCTTTTGTTGAGCTTCCGTCGGGTTTGGTCCTGGTGCTCGAGTGAGGTGTCGTTTTCGGAGAGTTTTTGAGTGTCGATTCGATTTGTGGGGGCCCCAGACCTGTCATATGCTTTTACGGAGCTACAGGCGGGAGTTTTGATGGGTTTTCGCCTAGTCGTTAAGTGAGAGACTGATGTAAGGCTTGTACAGGGAGTCGGTTTCTGAAATCTTCGACTTTTTCTGATTTTATATTTTAAAACAATACCTTTCATAAGTAGGTACGTATTAGTCAAGGATTTTATTCATCCAAATACATTTTGGTGTAAATTCAAACTTCAGGTTTATCCAAAAGTTTATATTTTTCAATATCCAGTTGCACAGTACACTCGTGGTTCGTGACTCACTGTGCAGACAGAAGCCTGTACATGCATGAACTAGGTATAAACAACCACTACAACAGTATCAACAATCCCAAAAGTGCAAATCCTTACAACACATTTAATTTGATAAATGACGCTTCTCATTATGGGTAATTATTTCAATCCTGAAAAATTGATTTTGTTAAAAAAAATCGCAAAACTTCTGAAAAATTGTAGTCTTTTGAAGAAAAATCAGGATGTTTGGACCTTTTTAGCGATATGCGACAGTTTTTGCGCTTTTTTAAAAGTTTCATAAACCTATCGTATTCCTTAAAAAAAAAAAAAAAAAAAAAAAAACGGGTTCATTTGTTGTTGCCAGAAATCTGCTCTATACTCGTAATGCTTCCAACTTCGTTTAAATCGTAGTCATCTCATTGGAAATTGTACTTGTTTGTTTGCAGTTGAAGCGATGATATCGACGGCTCAGAGGATCCTCACCGAAAATCACGGATCTACAGAAGACTCTCGGTAAGACTTTATGCGGTGAAGGCTGCAGTAGCCTCAATGTTGCCAGACGCCTTCGGGATGAAAGGGGGACTTGGTCTCTGCAAAATAGGGACGTTAGGGGGCAAACGAATTAATTGAAAGGTTGTGATAGGTCACTTTAAACGGCAGGAGGGATAGGGAGGCTTAGGACTCCGTCCCGCCCCCCTATTAAATCAGGGACGCTAATCGATTCCACGTCACACCGGCTTAAAACTTTTTGAGGACTCCGTCCGGCAGGATTACGATCGGCCAAGTAATTTGTGAGGACTCCGTCCAGGGGCTGCGATGGGAGAAATTTGGGATTGGCGTCAACAAACCTGCTACTGGCTTCAAGAATAAACAAACTAGATATCACCATGCACTTTGCTTCCGTTGCACCATGTACTTTGCTTCCGTTGATTCGCAATCTTTCTTTCTCTATAAAGCCCGAACCATGATAGCCGATTCACCGACACATTAACAAAACTCCAGAATGAAGACTTCATTCTTCACTAAGTGTACACTAAGTGTACATCAAATTGAACAGCATTTAATTGAATCATGTATTCCATGACCGCCGTACTGTAACTCGCCAAAGCGCAGTGCAAATTCAAATTGACTTTTACAAATCGCACGCCATTTCTAGAGCGAACTTTGTCTCCGCCGTGGCTAAATTTTATGGCGATTCCTTGCACCATTGATACGTGTACTATGTATTACCTAATATGTGACTTTCTTGTTTTTTTTTTTTTTTTTTTTACTATTACCTAATAAGTGACTTTCTTGGATTTTTTTTTTTCGTGACATGGCATTATTTTTAATGCTTCTATTTTTAATAAAAATCAAGTTTCAGAAACAGATGTTGAAGGGACGGAGTCCTTACTTTCTCCTTAGCCTCTTCGGACGGAGTCCTTACTTTCTCTTTAGCCTCTTCGGACGGAGTCCTTCATTTTTGCTAAGCCGACTCAGGTGGGTCGGGACGGAATCTTATAATTTTCCTAAGCCGATGCCACTGACTAATGAGGGGACGGGACGGAGTCCTGGCCCTCCCGAGGGATATTCTTATGCACCACAACATGCAGTTGGTAAATCAGCAGTGCTCATGGGAACACACATTTTCAAGTGAAAAACGAAAAACAAAAACAAAAAATTTTGAAAAAAATGTTTTTAATTTTTTCATTGACAAATTTCTGCACAAGTAACCGATATCAAAGAATGATAAACCCTAGTGTAAAATTTGCAGCGTTTTTTTATACCCGAAATCCCGGGTCGAGCGAGGAGAATAAAATTCGTGAGCGCCCAACGAACCTTGGGCGGCACCCTACCGATATCGGAAGTAGCCCTAGCCAGCTCCGCTCGTAGAGACTGGGAGAGTAGGTAGCGCATTATCGACCCGAGTCAGTCAGGATTCAGGAAGAGCTCCTAGACCTTTCACGCGCCCCTATAAGGTAGAATGCACACGCCAGACCACAGATTAAACTACTGACTACTGACGCCCATAGCATGACGCGAAACTACACGCCCCTCATCGAACGCGACACAGATTTGACTGACCCAAAGAGCGAGTGGGCCCCCGTCCAAAATTTCTTCGAAGACACACAACCCGATTTCTGACTAAAGCCCTTCATAAATCCCGTCTGTAGCCCCTGAGAAGCCCCATTAAGCCCCAGGGTTGGCCCAGATGATTATAGGACCTCCAACAGTCGATTCTACGTTGGAAATTACTTTGAAAACTACACTTAACACGAGTTTCTTACAAAAGCCCTTCAAAAACCCCGTCTGTAACCCCTTAGAAGCCCCATAGAGCCCCATGGTTTGTCCAGATGAGTCTGGGACCTCTATCAGCCGATTCTACGTCAGTAATTACTTCGAAAACGATACTTAACACGATTTTCTTACAGAAGCCCTTTGAAAACCCCGTCTGTAACTCCTTTGAAGCCCTCTAGAGCCCCACGGATTGTCCAGAAGAGTCTGAGAGCCTCATCAAACGATTAAACGTCTTCCAATGATTCTAAAACGACACCTCACTCGGCTTTCTGACTAAAGCCCTTCAAAAATCCCGTCTGAATCCCCTTAGAGCCCCACGTTTAGTTTAGATGATTCTGGGACCTCCATCAGTCAATTCTACGCCAGAAATTACATCGAAAACGACACATAACACAATTTTCTGACCAAAACCCTTCTAAAATCCCGTCGCTGGCGAAATGCTTCCTCACTGATCCATTCAAAATTTGAAGGGGTTCTGCGCATCTCGAATATAGCGCTTTGGCGCTCTACCATTCAGCCGTCGCTCTTTGGCTTGCTCGTAAAAGTCGTCATCCCCCGACGAGAAATTCCAAATAAACCTCATAATTCATTGAGAACTTAACACCCTCGTGGGAAACCACAAAACAAAAGGATCTTGATAACTTATCAGCAAAAACAGAGGCTGAGTGCCCACTTCAGGGACCTCGAGAGATCACTTAGGATTTGTCGCCTGAAAGTCGAGGGTAACACTTCACTTAACGGACAAGTTTGGTTTATGTTGTGTGTGTATGTGTGTTTGGTTTGTGTTGGTGCACGTGTTCGTTATGTGCACTTGGATTATCATTGGAGTGGGCCCTGAAGTGTGTCCTTGAAACTTGACTATGAATAGCGCTAAGGGAGCGTCCTCTCTTTGGAGCTCACTTTAGGGCGCACTTGCACTTGAGTGACGTCTATGAATCCCGCCCTTGGTCTCACAGGAGGACTCATGGGGGACACATCAGTTCCGATGACGTCGGCTTCCACGCAATATGCTGCATCGACAAAAGCCCTCTCTGGATCGTCGCCAGACCCTCTCTTCACAGTGAGACAACGAAGCAGCTTTGCTTCTGCCAACCGTTCAGTTCTTTGGCGTGGCAGTCTTCCACATCCCCTATTCTTCGGCTTTTCAATTGGTGAACTGTAAACAATTTTGAAACGCATACTACAACAAATTTTGTTGTTATTTCAGGTTTGGATTCCACTGGCCGCCGTTCCACACTGTGCCTCACCTTCACCTCCACGCTATCGCTCCTGCCAGCGAGATGGGGTTTGTCGCTCGTATGATGTTCAAAGAGAATTCCTTCTGGTTCGTCTCCGTGAGTATTTTTGCCCACAAACCCTCGCGTGGCATTTTCTCCCAACCACCGGCCGGGAATCCAAATCTAGCTGACCAAAACCTCCCCTGCGCCAATTTTAACGTATTTCCTCATGAACCTTGTGCGATTTTATAGGGGTTTTCACGCAGAATACGGTGGTGTTAACGGTTTTGAGCTAAGCCTAGCCGAAGAGCAGATATTACGAGGGGAAAATTCATTATGAATAATGATGATTAGGAACATAATTTACTCTTCTAAAACCACAATGAAATCACCATTCATTATATTGATGTCCTATCTCCTATGAGACATGAAAGTCTAATACTGATGAAAATCAGTACTTTTGCATTGTAACCTAGAAGAAAGTAACAAAATTAATTTCAAAATTCTAGGAACTTGGTAGAACCTGGAACCAGCTATATGCTCGTAAACTTCCAGTAGGTATTATAGAACATATTTCAGCTTCAAATATTAGCAATATTATGAATTTGTTTTCCACGTCTGAATTTTTTTTTAATGGGAGACGGTCATTATTCAAATGCCTAAATGATGCCAACTTTTATTTTGAAGAGGGGTGGACCCCAATAAATGCTTACATAGCAAGTTTAAACCCTAACCGGCCTGAAATATTTCTTATTCAAGGTGAAAATGACAAATTATTCGAGAATATTCGAAAGGTATTGAAATCAATGCCATCGATTTAATGTTTTTTTCCTCAATTTTAACCGAATTAATTCCGGTTCTCTTTCTAGCTGTGCACGCAAAGGGTTTCAGCCCGATGGCACATTGAAGGTTTTTGGCTATCGAGTGATTGTTAGGTGCAAAGCGAATGTATATCTTTTTGAAGAAGTCCGTTATTTCACAATGGCGAGGGTCGCTCCAGGTACCTAGTCAACGTCCGTCTTCACGAGACAGATTAGCAATGGGAACACTTCCCCCAACTTTCTGAGTCACGTTACCGGATTTTTTTTCGGTCTACCCCCTTGGTAAACTTGGCTAGTTCAAGCTTTTCACGCCGCAGGACATGGCGCTGTTTTGGCAGCCCCCTCTTAACCCATTATCAGTAGTTTACGCCCACTCCCGATGAAATATACGGCGGAAAGTTTTTGTTGTTGTTTTGGTCAGCTAGATTTGGATTCGGAACCACTGTGCACCGCATCACCTTGTCTTACTTTCCCACGTTTGATTTCAGCCCGACTACGTCCTGTCCAGACTGACCAGCGCTGACTCTGCTCAGCCTCAAGAATAGAAATTCCCGTTCCACAATTATTTCCGCGAATTTCAAATATCGCTCTCTTCCTATTAATCTATTTACTAGCATTGTGATTGGGGAACTACATTCAGTCAATATTTAAACGGTCTACGCCTCATTGTGTAGATGTTGCTATTTTTATTTATTGACATTATTGAGAGGAATATTATCACGCGTTATTTAGTTGACACTGAAAGTGAAACAGAATGTAAAAATAATTATTTGTAACTTAATAAGTTACGATATATTTATGTGATGGTAGGCAGAAATGAGAAATTAGACATTTGTAAGGGGTCTTCACGTTTGGGTCATTTTCAATGTGTTGAAATGTTTAAATTGTAATGTGCTTGACTGGAGAAAATTGGTTGTATGTTATCAAACTCCATTATCAGACTTGCTACTTGTGCTTAACATTATAGTCCAGTCACCAGGTGATTTTTCGATGCAAAGAGTGGTGTAGAATTTTTCTCAACGGTTTCATAATATGAGCATAATATTATTATGCTTTTTGGGGTGCTGAACACGAATCCGAAGCTTCCCTACAACATTTCTGGGACGCTCACCGTCAAAATCGCAAAAAACCTCGAAATTTCGGAACTTTTTTTGGTTTTTCACTGATAACTTTGAAAGGGTGCGTTATAGGTGAACATTTTCTATATGGTAAATTAAAGAGCACTAAATTCTGCGTCGGATGAGCTACCTTAAAGTTAAAATTGACCCAGCCGTAAGGGCGCGACGGGCCGTCAAAGAAAGTCGATTTTTTCCAACTTTGCGAAAAATCAAGATTACTTCAACTTTGAATGCCTGCTGCTCAAAAATTGTTACTCTCACGTAAAAACTTATTGAATAGAAGTTGTAGAGCATCTAATTCTGCGTTCAGAGAGCACAAATAATGTTACTTTTGGTCAAACGTAACTTAAAAAATGAATGAATGTTCGTAAACACTCCTGAGCGAGCTGCTTGTAGAAAAAAGTTCGACCCGGAACATTAATTGATGTAGTAGCTATTTGAGATACGTTGTTAGGACCTCTGATGGGAGTAAGAATCCAGATTTGCGAGTACGAAAAGCTTGTGGACTGTTTTTGGTTTTTTGATAAGAGCTCAATAAGTAAGCCTCAAAGATGCCTGGTGTTGGATCCTCCAACGCTCGGCACCTACGCGGACGACAACGTTTTTCAGAACGTTTTCGGCTGTAGCTCGGAAACTATTGGTCCGATTCCAAATTTCTTTTTGTCTCGTGAAAGCTGTCTAAATTCCCCATCGCAGATATTCTATGTGAAATTTTGATTTGAGCTATAATAACAGAGGGGCAGGCATGGCAAACAAATTGCAAAGTTTGGCGAAAATGTGTTTTTAGCCAGCTGGGGATGGCTCCCTATGGTAAGTATAGAAAACCGTTTTAAAGCCGTTGGGGAATACTTTACACCACTCTTGCATCGAACATCCCTTCTGAGCCACCTGGTGACTGGACTACTAGGGATGGCCATCAGTAGTCAATATATCGATAGTATCGCTGATGAGGGATCGATATCAATATATTGTCGCTGTAGAAGCAACACTGCCTATCCCACCTCTTCTCAACTTCACACTGTGCAGTTTGCAGGTGACACAGAAAAACCGTTTCATTAATCTGCTTCATGCAACTGTTCCATTAAAAACAGTTTCGTGTAAAAGCTGCTTCATTTTCCGACCACAGTGTGTTAGGCAGTGTTGATTCTACAGCGACGACACGTAGGCACTTGAATCATGGATACTCTGTGCCACCGATAGCATCGAAAAAAATATCGATAGTTTTAGGAAAATATTGAGTTAATTAAAAAGTAAAATTAAAATATACAAATGAAATAATAATAAAAATAAAAAATATATAAAATAAACCATTCTCCTAGCTATGTCCATGAACAATTTTGATTCTTTGACGAAATTTTTCAAATTTTTAAAGAGAAAATACAATTGGAAGCCCTAGTTGTGGTATTGATGGTGGATGAAAAAAACTAAAATTTAGTGGCACATTTAATGTTCAACCAAAACTATTAGTCACTAAGTATTACCACCCGATACTATTGGACTATGGATCATCGATTGAAAAATATCGATATATCGGAGGAAAACTGATTTTTTGACGCTATCGATGGCCATCCCTACTTAACATAGCTGTGGTGTGGTAACTTACAACACCAACTGTGTTATCTTGTTATCTATTACAACATAATGGCCGCCCATTTTGAACTGTTTCCTCCCGTTTTTTGTCGTAGTCGTTTTTTTCGGTAGTGCAAGTAAAAGGTCAGGGTATATAAGATGTTAAAAAATGGAGTGTGCGAATGAAAGTTGTAGTGACGAGGAGGATTAACTGGAGCAAACCGCAGACGGTCCTCCAGTTTGCTGTAAGTTTGAGATTAGTTATTCCAATTGTATTGAGTTGGGATAAATCTGACTCTCCACTCATGATAATAATTATTACTTATGATAAGGATTATTATTTCAAATTCTCCTTCACGCTTTCCTCGCTTATATCACGTTTAACATACAGCGTCCTCGCGTCAGTTTTCTCATGATTAGGTAAAAACCTTTCTACTTTCGACATTCTTCTTCTCTGTTTGTAATGCATTGTCTCCTGCGGGATTAATGAATTCTGCCTGGCTGTAAGTGAACCATGGCCATTGTAAGTGAACATGGATTAATCCAAAGTAATTACTTTTCGTAGAGTTACTCAATATTGTAAAACTTATAGGCATATTGTATCCTAAAATTTTGTCGAAAATTGAGTTAGGAATCGCTCGTATGATGACATTAATCTGCTTCGTTTCTTAACACGTGTCTGTGATTTATTTGTATCCGTGTATCTGCTATAAACAAAATAAACGAATAAATATTATTGTGACACTGGCATGCGTCTTCACTCCAAATTTCTTTATGTTACAATTCACGTTTATTGTGACTAATAAAGCCTAATTTGCGAAGGTTTTTACAACAATTTATTAGTCACGATGGATAAGTGTTTGAGACCGGAGAAGTTCGGCTACTCAAGAATGGAGTTACTGGCTGTGGTGATCCTCTCCAGTGTGTTTCGTTGCACGTGTGTTTCTCTCAGTGCTGAGCGTTCCCCAATTTTCTAATTTCATTCCGTTTCCTATTTGGGGTAACGAATGGAGTACCTTGTTTTCAGAAGGCAATAGATGGAATCATTAGAGAGTTTTTGCAGACCTTTCCACGAATCCGTAGCAGGAAATCCGTATGGGCTGTCTAGGCCGACCATGACTGGAAGCTAACCACCTCAACCACCCCACTACAGATTCCTTACGAATCCGTATGGAAAAATTGACTACTAAAGTGACGCGCACGTTGTTTTCACTCTCACATACCTCAAGAAAAAATGGTCGCCGTGAAGTTTTGACTTGTTGCGTTTGAGTATTTCACAAGTATTAAATACTTGTAATAAGAAATTTTCTTATTACAAGTACGAGGACTCCTACTGCCACTCGGTTTTTTGTGAAGAGGAAAATGGATGAAAATCCCCAAAAAAAAAAATGGTCGCCGTGAAGTTTTGACTTGTTGCGTTTGAGTATTTCACAAGTATTAAATATTTGTAATAAGAAATTTTCTTATTACAAGTACGAGGACTCCTACTGCCACTCGGTTTTTTGTGAAGAGGAAAATGGATGAAAATCCAAAAAAAAAAAAGGTCGCCGTGAAGTTTTGACTTGTTGCGATTGAGTATTTCACAAGTATTAAATACTTGTAATAAGAAATTTTCTTATTACAAGTACGAGGACTCCTACTGCCACTCGGTAATGTAATTCTAATTCGGATGTAATTCTAATAGGAATAGAATCTACTTCCAGTTTTTAGTTTCAACATTCAACATAATATGTTGAATGTTGAAACTAAAAACTTGAAGTAGATATTATTATAATACCCGATTAGGTAGGTAACAAACCATCATCCATCAGATTGATGAAAAACCTTTAGGTGGGGACATGTAGTCAGTTCCTCTCATCCACTGAGAGTTCATCAGAGAAAAATTTTCTCTGATGGAATGAGAATATTTAATATTCTCTCGACGTTGGCATTATGGGCAGGAATGGCGAAAACAATTTGGCACAATTTGAGAAGCTGTGAGTGTTTCTCTGATTGGTCGACAAGATGGAAATATTCACACCATCTTTGACTGCAGTTCATGGCTTTAAATTTAGTGAGAAATTAGATTTAGGGAGAAATTTCTCCTTCAGTCTTTCAGTCAGAAAATCTTCGACTTCCTCCAACGAAGCTAGCACCTCCAAAACTGAGTTATGTTTGGCTTCCAATTTTTTAATCTTTTCATTGAAAGAAAACATTAATGAATGTAGAAACCACAAGTCACTTTCATTTTCTGGCTATTCAAACAGATTTTTTATTAGGATAGGAGGGTTGCTCTGAGACATAAAATACGACGCCAGAGGTTCATACATTTGAAGCACACGATTTATGCAGGGAAACAACGACAACCAACGGGATTTGGAGTGGCGAAGAAGCTGCCTGTATTCGATGTCAACGCCCACGATGGACATAGGTTTAACAAGAACAAGATTTTTTCTAAGCAGGCTGTTCCAGATAGGTAGGTAGCCCAAACGATTTTCAGGTAATTTCGAGGTAATTTCAGAAAATGAGAGATTTTTAAAAAAAAGAGAACATTTGCCCGAAAAATGAAAAAAGAGAGGACGCCCGGACAGGGTGTGAAAAAGAGGACATGTCCGGAAAAAAGAGGACGTCTGGCAGCCCTACTTATTACAAGTCCTACGAGGACTCCTACTGCCACTCGTTTTTTTGTGAAAAGGAAATGGGTGGAATAAAAATTTCCAATTCATCCATCGAGTGTAGAACAGAATAAAACAGAAGAGAACAAAGCGAACTGAGAACAAAAAATAACAAAGCAGAATACAAGCCCGTTTGTTTACAAGATAACATCTTGAGGTTACAACGGGGTTACACAAGCGTCAGGTTATGTTGCTTTTCATACAGATTTCTATACTGATTTGGTAACCCGTAGGAATAAGGATTCGTACCGCCTACTGCTACAGATTCCTTACCGATTTGTCCTCGCGCATGCGCACTCCCCCTTTCCTTACAGATTCGTACTACGGATTTCCTCCTACCGATCGGTGGAAGGGTCTGCAAAAACTCTCTATTGAGTCTGAAAAACTACAGGGAACTTATCCATACCTGGATGATGTGACAATCTGCGGTCGCACCCAGCAAGAACCTTGAACGCTGTGAAAAACTACAACCTCACCCTTAATGAGGAAAAGAGCACCTTTTCAGTAACGACAAACAATCGTTTAAACTACTTGGATATGAAATTTCGGGTGGTAAGATGAGGCCTGATCCTAATCGACTCAAACCGTTATTGTCTCTACCAATTCCTGACTCAGCGAGATATTGGGATGTTTGCACATCACTCGCGATGAATTCCAAAATATTCTGACAAAATAAGACCATTGGTCCAGTCCAGGAGCTTCCTACTGTCGAGAGAGAGAGTTGAAGCATTTGATAATCTAAAAGCCGACATTGCAAAAGCTACTGTCCATGCAATAGATGAAGCAGCTCCCTTTCAAGTTGAGACTGATGCATCTGATTATGCAATTGCAGCAATCTTGACACAAAATGGACGCCCGGTGGCGTTATTTTCGCTCTCCTTTAACCATAGTGAACAACATCACCCCTCGGTTGAAAAGGAAGCCTACGCCATCATTGAATCAATCAAGCATTGGCGGCACTTCCTCCTTGGGCGTCATTTTCGACTGTTAACTGATCAATATGTCTGTTGCTTACATGTTCGACATAAACCACAAAAGTAAGATTAAAAACGAAAAGATCATTCGTTGGCGTCTGGAGCTTACATGCTATCGCGCTGGACATTCTTTCGCCCTGGCAGGGAGAACAAGGCAGCAGACGCTTATTCTCGAGTGTCAGAGAGGGCGAAATTACAGCAAGCAACTCGACGCTATTTGAGCTCGAAGCCTTACACAGCGATCTCTGCCATCCAGGCGTCCGAAGGATGCTACATTGGATCCGAAGCAAGAACCTAGCCTTTTCTATCGATGATATATCATATATACGCTGCGTAACGTCGGCGTGCTCTACTTGTTTTACAATATAATTCATCTGTTTACAGGTGTTCAGCCGACCCACACCACCTTCGACGCAGCACCTGACAAGTTGTTGCACACGATAACGTGCAAGTGCGCAACAGGATGTGCCACTGCAGGGTGCACGTGCAAGAAGGCAGGGCTGAAATGCTCCACTGTGCAAGAACTGCGTGGGCACAGCATGCAACAACTCTCCCGAGCCCAATGTAAATGAAGATGATACCGACGGCGAAATTGAGTTATACGACGACCTTGACACCCTCGACCTGGAACTGCGGGATGCTGATCAGACATCCTCCTCAGTTACCCTCGAAGATGAAGACACTGGGCCGCATGGACCAAAAAAACCCAAAATTGGTTAATTAAATTTAGTCTCCAACACTTTAAATATATTATGAGCACTTATTTAATACTTTAAATATATTATGAGCACTTTGAATACAGGACTACTTCATTATTTCATTCCTCCCCCGGGGTGACATTGATGGTTGCATATTTAATCTAATTAAGGGGGGGGGGGTTGTTGGAGGGTATACGTACTACGTGTGGTATTCGTAGATACGTTGAATACTCGATTAATGATGATTAGTGTATTTTATGGGTGCGGAAATGCCTTTTTTTCCGCTAAAATCCGCATTTTCAAAAATTTGGCATTTTTCAAAATGCCATATCTTGGTACCTATTGGGTCAAAATAAAAATGTAGGTAGTGAAATCGGAAGGAAATTTAATTCACTTTTTAATGGCATACGGGAAAAATTTCCCTACGAGCAATAGTTTTCGAGATATTCACAAAAAAACCGAAAAAAGGTAAAAAAAAATCGCGGTTTTCCCCCCTCCCCAAGTTAGCACAGGGTTTACGAGGTCGAAAGCATTGACATCCCAGAGGACCCCTGAGTGACCTGTCAAAATTTCAAAAACTTCAAAATACTTTCCACCTCAAACTACCTGGCTCCTGGACTATTGCTCCAAACTGAAACCACGATTCCATCGCTTTCAGGGTTGTCTCGTGAAGGCTACTGCACCATTTGAACGCCTCAACATCGACTTCAAAGGGCCACTTCCAGGAACGTCGTCAGGCAAGCGATATCTGCTGACAGTTGTAGATGATTATTCGCGCTTCCCGTTTGCGTAGCCCTGTTCTGATATGTCCACTCCAACAGTCATCAAGCACCTGCACGAGCTATTCACGACATTTGGGCTCCCAGCTTACATCCATTCGGATCGAGGCACCAACTTCATGTCTTCCGAGCTAAAGGAGTATCTTCACTTGCGGGGCGTTGCAAGCAGTCGTACGACAGCATACAACCCCAAGGGAATGGACAGATAGAACAGTCATCAAGCACCAATGGTTTGAAAACATCGCAATGGGACATGGTTAACCAAGACGCACTACACGCAATACGTTCGCTGCTTTGCACTGCAACCAATTCGACCCCTTACGAAAGGATGTTTTCCTTCAACCGGCGTTCTTCTAATGGAGGCTCACTGCCATCGTGGCTGACAGCACCAGGGAAAATTCTCATGAGGAAGCACAATCGAGCAACCAAGTACATGCCAGCCGTCGAGGAAGTGGAGCTAATAGAAGCAAATCCTGAATACGCTTTGGTTCGGCTAGCTGATAGAAGGGAAGAAAACGTGTCCCAGAGACACCTCGCGCCGTACGGAGACGGAGTGTGTTCCAAGACTCGAAACGAATCCTACAATGACTCCGGACGATGAAAATCCCTCGCCAGCTGGTATGGACACATCGATACCCTTTTCAATCCCTGAAGGGTCCCTGCAGGACCATTCACAAGAAGACGGAGGCTCGAACCTCAGTCAAGACGGGAGTCAAATGGTCCGTTTTTTCGAGGTCCCACGGGACACATCTGTCCAAAAATTTTTTTTTTTTCATATACACAAAATTAATTTTTGCCCAAGTCCCTAACTTATATCAAAGAATAATAAACCCTTGTGTAAAATTTGCAGCGTTTTGCAATGCAGCTAGTTCGTGGAAATAACGTTTACATTCAAGTCATTACCTCTTAAATAACAGACGAACTTTTGTGGTTCTCAAATTTTGTGAACAAAAGTTCATCGGTGATCGTAATTCCCCTTTAAGACTAACGAAACAACCGTTGTTTCACGATTTTCTCATTTATCGCTTTCTCAGTCTACACTCATGAGGGATAAAGTTCTCGAAGACCTCGTGTTTTAGTGCTGTTACCCAACGTAGGAATGTGATACAGGTTTTGAATTGCACATAAACGAAAACTCATTAAATAACCAATTTTGTTATAATGAAGATCAGGTTGCAGCGAAACGTTTAGAGCTTCCGGAAAATTTTCCCATTGGCCTTAAAAGTTGAATGGGGGTTTTCAATTAGGTACCTAGTGATGGGGTTTAACTAATTTTGGCTTGAGAGTCGTTTTTAGTGCTCACTTTAGGTTCGGTGGTAGAATCGATTTACCTCTGCTGCCTTCCAAAGGAGAAAAGCCGTCGAAATAAGGAGAATGGCATCTTTACCTACTACGGCTTTTCTCCTTTGGACGGCAGTATGGTATTTCCAAGCCTGTCCGACAATAACGTAGAGTGACTTATAATTTATTGCCTGTGTAATTTTGGACGTATTATTCCTATTACGAAAGCCACAACCGGAGGAGGACCATATTAAATAAAATTTATTTATTCAGTACCTATACTGATCAGAAAACGGGGGGGGGGGGGGGGGGGGAGGTTAGAACCAGCTCGGCGAAAATTTTATGAGAAAGTCCGAAACTGTAAAAAAAAGTCGCTCTGTGTGGTGTATCCGGACGCTTTTAATTTGCTAAGGCCCAATTTGTAGGGTTCGTCCCTATAATGGCAACTATGGAATGTGAAAAGGAGGCCTGCCGTTCCAAAATCCGATAGATCCACTTTTTTCCAAAATGTGTTATTTCGCGGAAATCACAAGTCCTTACGGCCATCTATCTGTGTTCTATTAATTCTGTAAAAAAAAATTCAGAAAAAAATTCTAATTTTTAGTTTTCAAAAAAATTTTTGGGGATATTTTTTTTTAACTTGAAAAATATTTGACTGCCTGAGATCCTTCAAAAATCCCATTTGTAGCCCCATGAAAGCCCTATAGATCGCCACAGTAAGATCGGCACCCCCAAAAATGGATTCTACGTCCAAAAATGCCTCGAAAACGACACCTAACTCGATCCCATAACCCCCGCCGGGGTTTTTTTTTGCCTTAAAAAAACCCCTCCGGTAGCCCCATTTTAGCCCCATAGCGCCCCACGGGTTTGGGCGATCGGGCTGAAAACCTTGCGAGCACAACTAGATGGTAAACCGAGTATTTTGTCAAAATTTCAAATTTAAAAACAAATTCCTACTGCCCAAAACGGTACCGGACGGCGGACGGAGATTTCGGTTTTGGAATGTAGACCACTTGAAACGGATAATGTCAAATTTTGAGGCCGATCCGAGTCGTCGACCTCCGTCGCGATTACATAGGTGTATTATTCCATAAACCAAAATCCCTCTAATTCAATCCCTGTCCGCATCTGAGTGTACCCTGTTGTGACGAATAAAATCAACTGACCTTAGGGGTTTTTTTTTTGGTAAAATTTTAGTCAGACAATAAAATATCGACATCAATGGCGGATTGAGGTCGTACTTGCCAGGTGCCGCCGCTAATTTGCCAACAGACCGCAAACGTTCGAGTTACTTTATACGGTTACACAAAAGCTTCAGTGGGTCAGGCTCAGGAGGAGTTTCCCGGAAAAGGCCGACAGATGGGAGGAGCGTCGAGTTTCCGGACGTCAATACTTCTGGCGGGCGGCCATCGCGGTTTTCCCGGTCCCTGAGGAGACCTCTGTGCTCCCCGAAAGGGGTTTTCTCTCTTTTCCTTCCAAAGTAGAAAACCTTCACGGGGTCCGTTTTCGTAGGTTTTTTTTTTGAAATTTGTTTTCACCGGGGAGGGAAGTATTATACCTACTGAAATTGTAACGACTTAGGAATTACGACGCCACCGACACCTCCCTGGAGACTTCACTGCAAAACGATTTGAACGCGTCGACACGTGCTGGAACTCCGCTACCCCAAAAAGATCTTGAAATTTCAACATTTTTTAACTTTAAAAATCATAGTTTGTCGAAGCCGACTGTGGCACTTATTGACAAGACATTTTATACGGCTATTTAAATATTATGAAATAAAAATCTAATTTTTTGAATTATTTGAAACGCCTCTTGTCTGATTAGGTCACGATGAGTTCCATTTTCGCTAATTATTTTCCCCCCCCTTCTCAACAGTGTGCGTTTTATAATGAACACGTCTGCGAACGCATCACGCGACTTTTTGCATAATAATGTTTTTCTATTTGCCTAATTCAGTCTGTGGGGAGGTTTTGAGTCGAGCATACGTTATCAATAAGCCGGGGAGGAGTCGCATTATCGTGGCATTTCTAATTAGCCGGAGGACGTGCGCTCTGAATGGGGTGCGTGCTTGAATTTTATATTCCCAACACACGGCCGCCTTTTCAATATGAAGGTGAAGGTCAACAGGTCAATGTAGCAGTCGGTCGTTCGTCGGTTTCTTAAATCGGAAGGGCTTTTTGACGGCTCAGTTTTGGTTTATTATTCTTGGAATAATACACCTATGTTTTCGCGACGGAGGTCGACGACTCCGATCGGCCTCAAAATTTGACATTATGCGTTCAAGAGGTCTACATTCTAAATCCGAAATGTCCGTCCGCTGTACGCCGCACAGTGCTTTTTTTCGCCAATCTAGCTGGACAAAAGTCCAAAAAAAAAGTTCTTTTCTTCTTCAAAATAACTGTTGGAGTCTCTTCATAGATAGTTGGCAAGGTAAGAAACAAAGGAGAAAAAGCTCAGAAGGCACAGAATCGTGTCATATCATGCATTTTTAAGAGGCAGAGTTGGGCAAAAAGTAGTTCTGAAACTAAAACTAAAAACTAAAACTAAATTAGTTCCGAAGTGGAACTAACAAGCCATCAATTGAATTGAATAGATGAGCGCAACCTTTTTGTTATTACGATATATTTAATGAGCGAGAGAAACTAAGAAACAGTAGGTATCTAGCGACCAAACTATGCCACACAACACATCATCCACGTGATGCTCATTACGTAAACAACTGCACCCTAACGACCGATGCGTAATAAAACCTTATGCCGATCAGAGGTAACGAACGGCTCAGGCTGCAAAAATCGTTTTGGAGTCGTTGGAATCAACCTGAAAAGCTCATTCCATAGACCCTTGTACCAACGAAATCGGGCAAAAACTTCCGTCCCCCTTTTGAGGCCTCCTTAGTTACACATCAGAGATAAACAACTTTCTTCGTGAAGGACCTCCCGAAAACCGATGAAGGGGATGAGGGAGGGAAAATCAAGGTAGCCTATAACCACCCCCGGAACTCGCTGATGACAATGAGACCACCCTCATGAAAATCTGTTGAGCCGCTCGGGCGTGATGCTCTGTACACAAACAAACAAACAAAACAAAAAAAACAAAAAAAAAACATACATGTCGAAGAGGTGAGCGCACCTTTCCATTTTTTGGAAAAAGGTTGCGCTAAAAACTAAAACTATTAGTTTCAGTTCGACTTTTGAAAGTAACTTTTGGAACTACTTTAGTTTCATTTTCAACTGTTGAAATTGAAACTAATTTAGTTGCAAAAGTTAGTTTCGAAGTTGCGAATAAAAACTAAAGTAGTTTCATCTTTTATTCGTAGTTTCGGAACTAAAAATGAAACTAATTTTTTTTTCTTGCGTTTTTTACTAATTTGAAGGGGATGTGTGTGTTGTGTGTGTTTCAACGAAATGTGGGTGCTGGGTGCGAACAAGTTCCTTTTTTCAGGGTCGTAGAAGAATAGATTAAAGTTTGCTCCCCTCCCCACCACTTTTATATTTTATTGGCTTGACAAAACTGTTCGGAAAATGTAATACTCATGTCATGTCATGTCATGAGATTATTAATTTCACTTCCAAACACATCCCCTTCAAATTAGTAAAAAACGCAAGAAAAAAAATTTAGTTTCATTTTTAGTTCCGAAACTACGAATAAAAGATGAAACTACTTTAGTTTTTATTCGCAACTTCGAAACTAACTTGTGGAACTAAATTAGTTTTAGTTTCAACAGTTGAAACTAAAACTAATTTAGTTCCAAAATTAGTTTCGAAAGTCAAACTAAACACTAAATTAGTTTTTAGTTTCACTTTCGAAACTAAAAACTAATTAGTTTTTAGTTTCAACTTTAGTTCAACTAAATTTTTATTCGAATAATCCCAACTCTGTTAAGAGGAGATGAAACCCCACTCATCCATCGTCTGGCTAAAGCCGATCTTATTAACATGTTCATTCAACTGCAAGTGATTCACCGGCCGCTTCGCCTAGGGTCTTCCGACAATTTTTCAAGTGAAGTTGTACATTATACGAGTACCAACTCATTGAAAAATTTTGGTTCTATGAAATTTTTGGAATTTACTATACCTATTTTTGAAGTATTCGCGTTTTTTAAGCGAAAAACGTCGTTAGAGCTATAGTTAGTGGACTGCAACTTCTGAGGTCCACCTCGGTTCAACCGGATCTTTTTACCACATTAAACTTGAGTTATTTCTGGATGGGACTGGACCAATTTGAGCTGCAGGAACCTGCAGGTTTTCGAGATACAGCGTTTTGAAGTTGAGTGCTTTCGCATTTTTGCGTGTTTTGACATGGTGGAAAGTGCTGAAGTACGGGGATAAAAATGTGTGAATGTTTTAATGAATTGATAAGCGTTGCGGCTATGAGAAGTAGGTAATAGTAACTTCAAATTGTTCATCGTGTCGCGATGGTCGTGGTTTAGATGTTGTTGGTTGGTCACGACATGACCAACACCATTCAAACCAACAACCATCCAAAAATTCTTTCAATAACATTTAGACTGACAAGTTGTAAGACAAGAGATTGCAGTAAAATAATAACAATTTTTGAGGAATTTTTACCGAAAAATCGTTATTTTATAGCTTATTCAAGCATCTTTGGGGACTGAGAATGGCTTCAATCGACTCTGGAACCTAGTAATCATATTTACTGACAAAACACATATTTTCAGCGTTTTAACGAATCTTGTAATTAGAGTTTTGTCCAGCTAGATTGGCGAAAAAAAGCACTGTGCGCCGTCCGCCGTCCGCCGTCCAGGCCGTTTTGGGCAGTAGGAATTTTTTTTAAAATCTGAAATTTTGACAAAATACTTGGTTTACCATCTAGTTGTGCCCGCAAGGTTTGGTTGGTTTCCGATCGCACAAACCCGTGGGGCGCTATGGGGCTATGGGAGGGTTTTTTTGAAGGCTTTTAGCTATGGGATCGAGTTAGGAGTCGTTTTCGAAGTAAATTTGGACGCAGAATCCGTTTTCGGGGGTCCCGGAACGATCCAATTTCACTGTGGCGATCTATAGAGCTTTCATGGGGCTAAAAATGGGATTTTTGAAGGATCCCACGAGGTTAAATATTTTTCGAGTAAAAAATAAAAAATTTTTGAAAAAACAATTTTTTGAAAAAAAAAATCCAAAATTTTTTTCATTGACAGAAATAATTTTTGCACAAGTAACCTATATCAAAGAATAATAAACCCTTGTGTAAAATTTACATCGTTTTTGTTTTTGGTTAGCAAACGAAATCGTCGAAGAATAGACCGCTCGAGATCACTTTCCTTCCTAAATCAAAATACCTACTTTCACTCTGTCTGAAATGACGTTGGGCTCGGACCCGCTCCCCAGCGGCTGACGCATGAAATTTGACCAGCTCAGCTTGCGCATGTGTTGAGGGGTGTTGGATTTGGAGACGATTCATTTATTTATTTATTGAGAAACGAGCAGAGCCCAATTATACAGAAGTAATACAACACTCGTAGGCATATAAAACATACAAAAAATCACTAATTAACATGGACAAATGGATACACAACAACATATGGATACTACTAAATGGATACACAAATAAAACGCTGCAAATTTTACACAAGGGTTTATTATTCTTTGATATACGTTACTTGTGCAGAAATTTTATTCTGTCAATGAAAAAATTAAAAAAATTTTTTTTTTGGATTTTTATCTCAAAAAATTTTTTTTTTTGATTTTTTTGTTCAAAAGTGTTTTTTTTTTTAAATTCTGTATTTTTTACGCGAAAAATATTTAACATCCTGGGATCCTTCAAAAATCCCATTTTTAGCCCCATGAAAGCCCTGTAGATCGCCACAGTGAAATCGGATCGGACCCCAAAAAATGGATTCTACGTCCCAAAATACTTCGAAAACGACACCTAACTCGATTCCATAGCTAAAAGCCTTCAAAAAACCCCTCTCGTAGCCCCATTATAGCCCCAGAGCGCCCCACGGGTTTGGGCGATCGGACTGAAAACCTTGCGGGCACAACTAGATGGTAAACCGAGTATTTTGCCAAAATTTCAGATTTTAAAAAAAATTCCTACTGCCCAAAACGGCCTGGACGGCGGACGGCGGACGGCGTACGGCGTACGGCGGACGGACATTTCGGATTTAGAATGTAGACCATTTGAAACGGATAATGTCAAATTTTGAGCCCGATCGGAGTCGTCGACCCCCGTCGCGAAAACATAGGTGTATTATTCCAAGAATAATAAACCAAAATGGATACCTAAATTACATGGCTATGATGATATGGGAGTATAGGATGGCAAATAGACTGTTCCAATTATGAGGTGAAGATCAGGCCGGATAACAAACAATTGTTCAACGGAATCTGCAGAGGGATGGAGAGACGAGCGAAAGCGATTTGAAGCCGCTATGAGGACTCCGCCACCAATCAGCTTGAAATGACTATTCGCCGGTGAACGGTCTGTGCGGAAGACACAGTTCGATAAGCGCAACTCGGAAGAATCAATGTCAGGATGGAGCCAGGTTTCAGTGAGGACAAGGAATCGGGTGAGAGATGGGGGGCTTAGTGATGGAGGTGAGGAAACTTGGAATTTAGGCCACCTACATTTTGGCAGAGGAAAGTTAAGAGAAGTCTAGAGACTGATCTGATGGTGGCTGGGAGTTTTTTGACGATCTAGGTTGAGTGGAAGGCCGGATACGTGTGATCTGAGGAACGCCTGAGGTGTATTTAATAGTGAGATCCTTCTCACCACCCGCAATCCTGTCGAGGCAAGGCGGTCGAGATGTTGATATTGAGCCGGGGTACGGTCAGCAGACATGGAGAAGAGCTGTGGGTTCTGGGAACGGTTGGCAGAAAGGAGGGCAGAGGCTGATCCAGGAGAGTCCAGAGTAACCAATAATGCACGCCGTGCATTGCACGGGGTTTGTCTTCTTTAGGGACTCTACCCAAGCGGCGAAAGCGACGGACCACTGAGTCGAATACCATGCCAAGCTTAGGTAGGGCGTCACAGAGGAAAGTACGATCACCATCGTGAGAGGCAGAAGGACTGGACTCCTGAACGCCAAAAAACAGCACATTGGAAGACCGGCGTTGGCGCTCGTGTAACTCACGCATTATCTCATCGGTGGCGGTGATAAGGGATTCAGATGAACGCGAGCAGCAATCCAGACGACTGGCTGAGGCGGGATCATAGCCTAAAGAGGGGGCATTAGCGGAGAGCTTTGCAGACTCAAAGTCGCTCCTCAAGGCCTGCAAGTCAGCGATACACTGGGCTCCCTGGGCCTCAAGAGTGGCAATACGATTCTCGAAAATACCAAGCTGGTAGAGGGTTAATAGTTTCCTGGAGGGTGAGCTGCAATATTTTAGTTAGCTTCTCAATTGATGAGTCGAAGTCAGATTTAGTTAGGAAGTGGCTGAGATCAGGCGATGAGGACCGTTGCTTGCAGGGGCGGATAGGCGGTTTTGACCGGCCCGGGCGATTCAATTTGACCCCCCCCCCTAGCCTTAACAGTTACCTATCCAAAGACCATCAAAGGAGGGGTTGTTCATATTTTGGAAAAACAAGCAAATGAATAGGAACGAGAATACACTTTATTAATTTTAATACCTAGGTGAACTTATACTTATTAATAAGTACTTAAGTGAAAAATAACAGCGCCTATAAGTATTTAGAAAAAATAAAAGTGGTATGACATGTATGACACACACATTGTGTGTTAGTTTGGTACCGTCTATACAAACATAATAGCGACTGAAGCTAGGATGGATTGAATTTTTGCACATTTCTTCAGCTTCATCATCACAGCGTATTGATGAGGAGCATTTGGCTGGAGCACTGAACCGAGAGGCTTTGGGTGTTTCTGGCCCTCCTCGCCATCCCCCCTCCTCCCCTACTCATATTTGTCCCCTGCTTGTTCATTTCTTTCGAACTCTAGGCTCAACCTGTCCCATGGTAAATTTACCTTTCACAGCTGTTTAAATTCAATTACTAGAAAAGTTTGTCATGTTAAGTGTTTGGACCGATGAAGGATCCAAAAATGATTACTCGGAAAATGAGTCCTAATTCGACTTTCTGGCATCCTTCAAAAGTCTGATGGATGCATTGAATGCCAAGGCGAAATCGAACGCTTCTGGGACCCCCAAAAATACTTGAAAACGACACCTAGTAGTATTTTTCTCCTTCTTATAACTCCTTCCCATAGATGAAACCCTTCAAAACCTCCTTATGTAGCCCTCTTTAGTTCCGCAGAGCATCGCTGGTTTGTGCGATTGGGCTGAAAACCGTGTGGGTAAAACTTGAAGAAAAACCAAGTATTTTGTCAAAAGTTTCAGATTTTTGAGAAAAATTGCTACTGCTCAAAACGTCGTGGACATTTCAGTTTTGGAATCTGCTCGTCTTAAAAAGTAGATATAATGACAAATTTTGAGGACGATCAACATTTTGGACTTAGATAACAACATAGTGTATTATTCAAAGAATATTAAATATTAACCAAAACGTGATCACATAACGCCCACAGACGAAACACTTGCTGATGAGGGAAAAGAGACCAAGCGGTAGGCGATGGCGAGGAGGGAAAGAAACGACTGAAGCCACTCGGCTCAGTGCTTTGGCCAGACGCTCCTGCTCGCAAGCCATCAACATGAGATCCTCCAGATTGTTATCACTCAGAGTTAGCCTCAGCCTTGTTTTGATGATTTTCAATTTTGAAAAACTACTCTAACACTCAGCTTGGGTGGTAGAAAGCGGTAGGTAGGTACCTACCAAAAATGGGTGAATCAAAAAGAGAATTTCATACAATGAGGCCATGAGGATTTAAAACCTTGTATGCAAATTACGCATTGATTGCACTTGACATCCACCCTGTTAGGAACAGAGCCAACCAGATCGCTTTCATTGTGTCTGAATTTTCCTTTTCGGTCTCGATTTCATATTTCGGGTAAGGTCAAATTTTGTTTCCAGCTTCGACCGGCCCCTCAGGACCTTCGGCCCTTCGGGCGTCGCCCGATCGCCCGATCGCCCGACCTGCCTATCCGCCCCTGGTTGCTTGCAATGTGCACACTTCCATGGAGAGAGAGCACTCTTAGAGAGCTTCCGAAAATTTGTTTCAGTCAGCCCGGCACAGCCGAAATGCTGCTTGGACCCGCAGACGGTACATACAGCAGATAGAATCCTCTTTAAGGTTTGGGACAGACCAGACGTTGAGGACCTCCAAGAAAAACACGAATTGATACTGAACACTCTAAGAACGAAGCTAGTTTACGAGGATTTGAGTAGAATGTTAAATTCGTCTTATTGTGATCTTTACCCGCAAACTCACGTCTAATGGGTTCGCCTCGGAGCCCTACCTAAATTTCGGGATCAGCATTGATTTTAAGCGGACACTGGCCCAATTCAGGATGTCTGGAAGAAGAACCGTGATAGGCTGGCGGAGGGGGAAAAGGTTTGAAATAAAGTGAGATGAAACTTGCAGGATGTGCAACTTGAGAGAAAACGAAACTGTTGTCCACGTGCTCTGCGTATGCCCAGAGCTTTTTTTTACCGGCTCAAATTAAATGTTGATTTTTGGAGGTTGAGCGCGGAACATGCCGTACGAATCCTATTGTCGGGCCGGAGCAAGGAGGAGACCAAAATGGTGGTACTCTTCTTGCAGTCATACTTCAGGCTGAGAGATCTCAAAACAAGACTAATAATTGAGGCAGGTGTGCAAGAGGCGGGGTGGGACTCTCACGAGTAATTTTGTTTTTTTCTTCTTTTTTTTTTTCATTTAAATTGAGAATGTTATAGATACCTTAGGTTATTTGGTGAGTGTCGTTGTAAATAGTCCATAATGTAATTAATACTTGAGAGCATGGTTCAAATAGGAAACTATATTGCTTTTTCAATCTAACTCGAGGATATTGTTTAAATGAATTTAGCGGGCAGTGCCCGTGCATTGTTATAGGCAGTTAAGCCTGAAAACAATAAAGACTTTCTAATTTCTGAATTTGCAGCGTTTTTTGTTTTTGCTGTTTTGGCCATGTTGGTTTCAGCATGACGTCATCAGGAGCGCACGGAGCAGAGTAACTAGTATTTGGTTTTGTAAATGTAACTGTTACATTGGGACCAAGTTACGTCCTCCGTCATATCCTTGACTGTGCAAGTCTTCTCAACCTCTTTTTTTTTCGGGAGCGCGCTGTGCAATGCTCTTTGAGGCCGATCGTGCCAACCTGAGGGATCTCCGGGATCACCCCCCAAGACAAACCGCACTGATCAAGGGACGTTATGCTCTCAGAAGAAACAACCCGCGTAAATATTTGCCAGGTCAGACCCTCACAGAAACTCCTCGGCAAACACACGTCTCCCGAAATTCTCGTCGGACGCTCAAACATTCAACACAGGAATTTCCTATTAGGCTCCTGAAACCCTTCATGAATAACTCACACGTAATTGGGCGCCTTAGCTTCGGATTTCCTCCGTTCAATTAATGATGAATAGGGGTTAAAATCGAAGCACGAAAAAAAAAGCAAAGACGTTAGTCCTTAAAAAATCCACTTCCCTTAAAGTAAGTGCTCGTAGAAATTCGTGCAATATTAATCGGACAAAGGAAATCTTCAGATTACAGCTTTTCTACCCTCCCGCTTTATATACTCGACTGATCAGTTGCCTCGCCGAAAGACGTTGAAAAATGTCTCCGAGTCCTCGAATCAACTTTCCTAAAGTTGATAAATTCCGTTATGTATATTCCACGCCCTTCTGGAAGGTCCCCGAGCAATTCCGGACTTCATCCCGCTTTAATACGCCGCCTCCCACCGTCTTAATTAATACGTGATATCCCGCCGTTTTCCTTGGAATTTCCCATCCGCTCCAACCCCTCCGTATTTTTTATTTTTTTATTCTCGGAATATTAAATAATCGTTGGAAACGAGCGAGTTAATTTTTTCTCCTTTTTTCGTGTCACCGACTTTTTTTTTCAACGCTCCCTCCTCAAGTAGGGTGAGGACCCTTTACCGGCTAAGCACTTAATTATGCAACGGCAGTCAACGCCTTTTCTTCTCGAAAAATTAACTTCGAATATTAGAGTTGTCTGGGTTATGAACTTTCTTTCTGTTCGACATGGGGGGGAGTGCAAATAATACACGAGGGATTGCATTTTTTTTGTACACATTATGCCAAAAACTGTATTCGCCCAATACAAAATCATTTTTTTAAACGCTGTAAATTTTACACAAGGACTTATTATTCTCTCATATAGGAGGTGCAAAAATTAGCTCTGTGTCTTTAACAATTTTCTTTTTGATGTACAGGTACAATTAGGTAGGACTACAATGTTTCGACAGATATATCTGTTCCATATTATGGGACCTAAAAAAAGGGATTTTGCTTCCAAAATTACTCGGAAAACGACACCTTATTAAATAAGGTTCAATTTTGACCTCCTGGGATCACAGTGAAATCGGATCGTTCTGGGGCCCCCAAAAATGGATTCTACGTCGAAAATACTTCGAAAACGACACCTAACTCGACCCCATAGCCGAAAACCTCCTGTAAGGCCGTTTTGGGCAGTAGAAATTTTTCAAAAAATCTGAAATTTTGACAAAATACTCGGTTTACCATCTACATAGTGGCGCAAGGTTTTCAGCCCGATCGCCCAAACCCGTGGTGCGCTATGAGGCTAAAATGGGGCTACAGGAGGCGTTTTTTGAAGGCTTTGGCTATGGGATCGAGTTAGGTGTCGTTTTCGAAGTATTTTTGGACGTAGAATCCATTTTCGGGGGTCCCGGAACGATCCGACTTCACTGTGGCGATCTATAGGGCTTTCATGGGGCTAAAAAAGGGATTTTTGAAGGATCCCAAGAGGTTAAATATTTTTCGAGTAAAAAATAAAGAATTTTTGAAAACAATTTTTTGAAACAAAAAAAAATTTCCAAAATTTTTTTCATTGACAGAAATAATTTTTGCACAAGTAACCTATATCAAATAATAATAACCCCTTGTGTAAAATTTGCAACTTTTTTTAATTTTTTATCTTCGTTAAGCTGTGATAATGTAGCATGAAGCGCTATTTGGTTTGTAAGACGGTACTAACTAATTCACATACCAAGCGCCACTTTTATTTTTTCTAAAATTTAATAAAGGTGCTGTTATTTTTCTCTTTCACGTAAGTACGTATTAAATCGTCGTGGTAACTACGAAATCGCACAACTGACAAAAATGCGATTTTGAGATTAGGTACCTATTGTAAAGGATTTTTCTCGCCCGATCGAATAGTGTCATTGATTCATCATTTGGCCGACTGTAAATGCCTCGAAAACGCGTGAATGACCTTTTCGCACATGTGATTTCGGTAACCAAAATCGCACATCAGCGCATTTTCACGTTCAGCCGGCATCATGAGAGAAGACGACGAGGTAAGTTTGTTTATTATGATTGGAATAATGCCATAAATCGTCTGGTCTTGTTTCTATAGGAATCAATATTAGTTGCTGAAGACAGGGAACACATTAGACCATGTGGATTTTCATAATATTCCTTTTGATTTGGTTACCTAAGTTTTTACTAAGGAGGCGCTATTTTGGAGTTACCAATACCCTGTTGATGTGCTGTTTGTGTGTCTTCGGTCTTGGTATTATGGGTGGATAAATTTTGATTCAAATTTAAAATTCGAATTTTGAACTATGGTTTTCGTGTTTCTCTGTTTGGGAGACACTTCTAGCGAAGTAATTGCATTTATTACATAATCACATCTATGCTTCAGTTAGGTACGTTAAAAGTTAAATACCACCAGGGACCCCGGTTGACCAGATGCCCCTAAACTAATGTTTCATAGGTACGCTGGCTCCATCGCGTTGCATTTTGATCCACCAAAAACTGTTCTGCTACCTAATTCTTGTTTCTCCCTCCAGCTTGGTCGCCAACTGCCCTAATACAACAGTACTTATTGACATTAGTGGGATCGTGCCAGAGCCAGACCCAATGTTTCCTGTGTTTGACAGTAATATTTTAGTACCAGGTAAGTGAAGCGGGGGTCGAGTTGACAAACATCACCCACCTCGTCGTGTATTGCAGAGGGTCGGTACCAATCAAGATTCTTTCTTTCAGAGGATTACTTTCAATCTGACCAGCCGATGGGATGGAGAGACGAGGCGCATGGATTCAGGGAAAACGATGTCAGTGAGGCTGATGACAACTTGGCTGTTTTAGAAGATACATTCTTGATTCGAAAAGCAACGACTTAAAAAAAATCACAATCCCTAAGGAGTATCATCACTTCTACCAAAATTTGCCGTCCAACAGATCTACTCGGGACTGCCTCCCCGGGCCCGATGAGTTTAGAGTCCACATGAAATTGTCCTATCATAGGACAATTTTTAGCTGATCATAATGATCAGCTAACTTTATTTTATGCTACCAAGAGTTCGAACGATCATCTTTTGTGATTTCTCTTACATTTTTTTCAAGTTAGGTACTGTTAACTGTTCGTGATTTCGAAGTAACCTAAATAAAGTACCTACCTACAGCAATACATTTTGGTTTATTTATATTCATTTTTTAAGTCAGTGTGTGTGAGTAAGGCTTGAACAGATGTTGAACAAGGGTCGTAAAATAACTTTTACAGTCCCTGGGACTGAGTCCCAGCCTACAAAATTGAGCACTGAAAAGGGCGAAAACGTTGATGAGTTTCCTCAAAAATTCCACGAATGTGCTCCATGGTTTGTACCGGTGGATGCCAAACTCGCGAAAGTGCGCGAATGTGAATCTTTTTTGTCAACTTAGCGATGCCAAAACAACGAATGTGGTACTCTAACAATGTCATGTGATTAACGTTTGCGCATGCTCCCTAGCAACATGGAATGATTACTCGGATCATTGGGGTTTAATAATAACTGGTTGTCGTGCGCCCTGGACTAAAACCTGATTTTTCGAAGCCGTTAGAAAGTTCTAGTTGCAATTTCCAAAAACTGAAAAATTTCACATTCGTGGTTTTGGCATAAGGGTGACATACCTATTATGTCATATCTTCTATTATTTTTTCATGAGGTATTTGTTACTTTTTTTATGACAGAATCTAAATAAAGTTGTTTTCGGGAAATCCGGTGGTTTTCTTCTTTAAAAAAAGTACATCTTCTAAATAGCACATCTACCTGTAGTAAGTACCGACAAAATAGCACATCTCCTTGTACGTTACTGACAAAATAGCACATCTGCCTGTAAGTTACCGACTAAATCGCACAACAGAACTAAATATTGAATACATGGAGATGAAATCTAATCAACATGGTAAACATGTGTAGTAGGATGATAGTGACTCATAACAACTGTAATGAGGTTTATCTGAGTGCTAGTGAAGAAATAAATCAGTTTTTTGGCTCTCCTGAAAAGTTGGCAAAACGCAGTTGTGCGATTTCGTAGTTACAACGACGGTTTTAATGTACCTACATGATAGTGTTTTCTCGTTCCTATTCATATATATGAACAAGCATATGCTTGTTTTTCCAAAATATGAAGAACTCCTCCTTTGTTGGTCTTTGAATAAGTAACGGTGGGGGGGGGGGGGAGTAGGGCTGGTCAAAACCGCATATCCGTCCCTGATATTATGAAATAGAAATCGTTGACATAGAAGCCTACAAGCCTGGTCTCTTGGGTTCTACTGTACCTACGTGGTTTCTACTGCATTCGCTTATTCTGCTATTTTGCTTTTTTTCTGATTTTTAATTTGGATTTCCTTTGTGCTTGTTTTATACTACTGTTTTTCGGGGCCACTAAATTTCGTCGAGAGGCTGCCGCTGGTTCAATTTTTCCCACCAAACTTTTCACCCAACAAACCGAACGGAAGGGAGGAAAACCCGCCGACATATTTTTTTTCCTGCCGGGTCATCCCCTCTGGGCTCGAGCGTGATGTGGCTGGCTAAAAACACACACAAAATTACACCGAAACTCCCAAAACTCCCCAAACCCCAAAAGGACCTTCTGGCCACGTCCGGCACTTTTCCTCCTGAGATACAATTATTAAAAAAAAAAAAAAAAAAAACCTTTGCTCACGTACGTGCTCACAATGGCGAACCGGAAACGCTTTGTCAATGTCGAAATATTGTATTAGATATCTTCTCCGTGGAATGAAATATAACCCTAGTTCGAAGGATTCACGAGCGTCCTCTCCCGAATGAATATTTCAAGAGCGTCGTGAGGGGGGCTGTCCATTCTGTCCATTTTCATTTTCTCCCTGAATAAATGAAACGTCGAAACTTTCTGGATGGACAGTGTATTGATGTCGTCAATTTTGTGCCGACATTTTGGTTTATTATTCTTGGAATAATTCACCGAAGCAATCGCGACTGAGTTCGAAAATTCTGATCGGCCTCAAAATTTGACAATATACGGTTCAAGATTCCAAAAACAAAATGTCCTTCCGCCGTCCGAGCCGTTTTGAGCAGTAGGCATTTTTTTAAAATTTGAAGTTTTGACAAAATACTCTGTTTACCATCTAGTTGTGCCCGCAAGGTTTTCAGCCCGATTGCCCCAATTGGGGCTCTGTGGGGCTAAAAATGGGCTACGGGTGAGGTTTTTTTGAAGGGTTTAGTCTATGGAACCGAGTTTGGTGTCGTTTTCGAGGTATTCATGGACGTAGAATCCATTTTTGGGGGTCCCAGAACGATTCGAGTTCACTGTGGAGATCTATGGAGCTTTCATGGGGCTACAAATTGTATTCCCAGGAGGTCAAATAAGCTGTCGTTTTCCGAATAATTTTGGAAGAAAAATCCATTTTTTCGAGTTCCCTTATCGCCCTAACATTGCACATTTAAAAAAAAAAATTTTTTTTGCCAAAATATTTTCTTAATGACAGAATTAATTTCTGAGCAACTAACCTAGGTATATATAAAGAATAATAAACCCTTGTGTAAATTTTGCAGCGCTTTTCTGATTAATGGTGTTTCACAATTTCCTTAACTCACAAGGCATATTAAATATATCCGAATTCGATGCGGTTCTAAATTTTAGACATTTTCTGGAACCGCATCGAATTCGGATGACTCGGGACGATTTCTTGATTATTTATGGCGTGCGTCTTCCACGACGTGAGCCCAATTGCAGGAGTAACAAAGTGGAAGCCGAGAAAGGAGTTTACTTCGTAAATCGGCTCATTTGGCGGTGCAAAACTGCTGAGATAACGCTGGGGTTTGGTTCGTTAGAGCGTCACATCGTCGAAGCAGTAAGTTTTCCCCTCACCTCGATTGCCTTCCCCTGAAGGAAATCCTCGACGGATTGCCGCCTGAGGTGTCGTAAAGTTTCCGGCCTTCGAGTTCACCTGAATCGAGGTGTTACCTGCGGACTTTACGATGCTAGGAGGCTGCTTTCGCACCGATCACTTGGATACAGATGGTTCTCCTGTCAGGGGGCTCTAAGCTAAATGTTGCAGTGCTCCTCCACAACTACCTACTCTTTGATTAAGAATTGAGGTGGAAAACTGCAAATTTTACAAAAAGGTTCATTATTCTTTTGTATGTGGATGTAAAGTTGTTGAGGGTCGGTCTAATAAGACGAGCAAGTTGCCGACGTTTCAAGAGATATATTTCGAGGGTCCAACAGCAACACCACGTACTGCGTTTTTAGCTACTTTTCAGGAGAGCCAAAAGAGTCTCATTGAAAATGAAGACAGTCCGTGGTGTTGCATCAAGTTCTGGTTTGACGTTTTTGTGATTTCTGCGCTATCTATTGAGAAATTATCCCTACTTATATTTTTACCTGATCCGCCGGGAGAATACGCTTCTAATGGTATCCTCAACTCATTTTGGCCAAAAATGACAGTCCAGAAGAGTCTCATTGAACCCCGATGAAAATGAAGACAGTCCGTGGTGTTGCATCGAGTTCTGGTTTGACATTTTTGTGATTTCTGCGCTATCTATTGAGAAATCATCCCAACTTATATTTTTACCTGATCCGCCGGCAGAATACGCTTCTAATGGTATCCTCAACTCATTTTGGCCAAAAATGACAGTCCGTGGTGATGCTGTTGGACCCTCGATTTTCCTATCATCAAAATCTAATAACATGAATAAAATGACAGCAATCAGAAAAATAGTTTTGGAGGACATTGGAACGGAGTTTAAAATGGATATTGAAGCATGTATAGAAACTTAAGATACCTATTTAACAAATTGAAGATTTAAACATTATACAAAGAGAATGCCTACAACATAAACAGTAAAAACGCTGCAAATGGAACACAACAAGGGTTTATTATTCTATGGTATAGGTTACTCGTGCGAAAATTAATTCTTTGTCAATAACAAAAATTTTGGGACTTTTTTTTTTCTCGGAAAAATACCTATTAAATTTTGACCTCCTGGATCCTTCGACAATCCCATTTGTAGCCCCTCGAAAGCCCTATAGATCGCCTCAGTGAGATCGGATCGTTCCGGGAGCCCCAAAAATGGATTCTACGTCCAAAAATTGTTCGAAAACGACTCCACACTCGACCCTATGGCCGATACCCTTCAAAAACCCCTACTGTAGCCCCATTTTAGCCCCATAGCGCCCCACGGTTTTGGGAAATCGGGCTGAATACCTTGTGGGCACAACTAGATGGAAACCGAGAATTTTGTCAAAATTTCAGAATTTCAAAACCATTCCTAGGTACTGCCCAAAACGGCCCGGACGGCGGAGGTTCATTTCGGTTTTGGAATTCATCTACACCTCTTGAATCGGATAACGTCAAATTTCGAGGCCGATCGAAGTCGTCAACCTCCGTCGCGATTACACAGGTGTATTATTCCAAGAATAATAAAGCAAAACGCTGCAAATTTCACACAAGGGCTTGTTGTTCCTTGATATAGGATAACCTTGCAAAAATTAATTTGGCGTCATTAAAAAATATTAAATATTGTCATCCTCGAACATTTTTTGAAGGAAAAAAAAAACAAAAACAAACAAACAAACAATTGTCCTGTACCTACCTCTGGCAATTTGCTATTACCTACTACCACTAGCCGTCTCATAAAAGAATTGTGACCGCCATGAGTCCATAGTCCCAGGCAACAAACTTTAACGTAGCTCACTCATCATGTTGCCATTTTCTCCCTCACTCTGATAAGGCTGCTCAAAGTTTTGGATTCCGTACATGGTAAGCGATCAACGTAGGTAGTGGTTTCTATGGAAAACTTGGTACCTACTAAGGAACTTAGTGTAAGCAATGGAGGTTTTTTCCCCAAGAATGATCACCTTTTTTTTCAAGAATTATCTCCGAATCACTTTTTTTTTTTTTTTTTTTTTCAAATGTGCGACGTGCGTACCTCTGGCCAGTTTTGTGAATGTACCTCTGGCCACCCGAACAATTCATTATATTGATCCACAAAGCAATTTCACACTTTTAGGCTATGATAACATCGACCAAAAATGAGTTTCATCGTTTACACTCCCAGAATGTACTCCCGGAAGGAAAAAGAGGTCTGGCCAGAGGTACATGCTATGGTTGTACCTCTGGCCAAATTTCACTTTTTTCTAAACTGCTCCTGTGAAAAGAGCAATTGGTATTTTGACAATGTTTTATCGCAGTTTGGTAGCCACTTTTCGAGAAAATGATGAGCGATTTGATAATTATGACTATTCGTAATTCGAAAAGTCATTCCGCCGAAAACTGGCCAGATGTATGGGACCTTCCCCGAAGTTGTTTGCACAGATATGGGACTTCGGAAAATGGATTATTCGTCAAAAATTACTCGGAAAACGACACCCAATTTGACCTCCTGTGATCCTCCAAAGCTCTCATTTGTAGCCCTATGAAAGCCCCATAGATCGGCACAGTGAAATCGGATCATTCCGGGACCCTTAAAAGTGAATTTAGACGTACAAAAATACATCGAAAACGACACCTAACTCGACCCCATAGCCGAAACCCTAAAAAACCCTCTCGTAGTCCCATAGCGCCCCACGGGTTTGGGCGATCGGGCTGAAAACCTTGCGGGCACAACTAGATGGTAAACCGAGTATTTTGTCAAAAATTCCTACTGCCCAAAACGGCTTGGACGGCAGACGGCGTATGGACATGTGATTGTTGGAAGCTACACATCTTGAAACGTATAATGTTAAATTTTGAGGCCGATCAGAATTTTTTCCTCCATCAAAATTACCTCCATCTACACATATTCCATGAATAATTAACCAAAAATATCGTATCGAAAGCAGCCTACTTTTGAGTATCGTTCCGTCCCTAATTCGGTCGGATCGCCAGGAAGCTGATCTCAGTCAACCGTTGACTGATCTAGAACTCAGGCGCGGATCTAGAACTTTTTTTCGGGGGGGGGTCACAGGGTAAAATCAAAATATATATAACTCAAATATATATATAACTCAAAATATATCGAACTACTGAAACGATGTTCAATAAATCGATACTTTTTACGGTATGGACATCCCTAACCGGTAGTCAACATTTGATTTGCAACAGAGCACAGCAATTTCGAATGACGTCAGAGAAGTTACTGTAGGTACTACCTACTGTAGGTACCAAACGACCTTTTTACATGACAAAATTGGTCTTTTCGCTTTTGTCAAAAAGGTTGCTCTAGTCAATTTCTTCATTTTGTTAGATTTTTGGTTTGGAAAAATTTAGTTCATCTCAAAATTTCAAAAATTTTCAAAATTCTACCTGGTTTTGGGGGGGGGGGGGGGGGGGTCATGACCCCCGTGACCCCCCCCCCCCCCCTTGAATCCGCGCCTGAGTCAACGAGCATTTCCATCTGATAAAGACGTAAATCTTGGAAGTCCGAAGAAGAAATGAATAAGACACAACTCGCTGGAAAACAAAACAATCCAAACGGTCGTACCCACTCGGCAAAGCCCATCACTCAATTTTACACGAGTTATGAAAAGAACGTTTGATGATGCAATACGAACCGGGAAGCTTCTTACAGTACACCGAACGCGTTTTTTGTTTTTCCTCCGACCCCTTAACAAGGCATTCAAACAATCAACCGAGTTGTTAAAAGTAACTACGGCGGCAGCCCACGGGTCTTTTAGCAACCATAACACTCCCCCCAAAAAACACACAGGGAATTAAAAAGACGCCAAGCATCAAAAGCCTTGTTATCAATGTTGTGCCAACCGTTGGAACCTTTCACTCCAACTCGTGTACATACACGTTCCTTCCAAGCCCAAGTTAAGCCACCTGTTGGCTGTCCCTACTGTCCGTTCCTGCGAGCCCACACCGTTATGGAGTTGAAGGTCAGTACCTACCAAACTTTTTTTCAGAGCGTTGGACAATTTTCACTTTTTCGCAGGATTACCTACTAGGTACCTCATTTTATTGTGAAAGGAGGACAATCGAAGTGAAAATGTAGGAGATCGTCGGACATTTTTGAAGCGAAGCTTTTATACGGACGCCCCCCGCTCGCTGGCTCGGGGAGGCTCTCAGTAAAAACCGTGAGTCAGTCTCTTACGCGATATATATATAGAACGGGTGGAATCCGAACGGCTTCAGGGACGTTACAAAGATGGAGGAGACGGGGAAATTTTTCTTTGCCGACCGTTTAGCTACGATTGGGGGGGGGGGGGGGGGGTCGCAGAACGGGTGGAATCGGAAGGGCTTCAGGGGCGTCTGTCTGAGGGCTAGTAGGACACTATACTGGCAGCTGATGCGGACTCGGAGCGCCCGCACTCACTCCTGATGTAGGTTGCATCTATAAATAAAGTTAGTAAATGATTTGGAACTTGTATGTTATATATTGTATGTGGGGACTTGTATGCAATAAAACTGATTTTGCAAAAATTGAAGGATGCAAATTATTTGTACTACTTGAAGGAGAGAAAAAAAAAATGGGGCCGTCTAGGGACCCCGAAGGAAGCGAAGCTTTATATCATAAAGTGTAGAATAGAAAAAAGGACACGAACGAAAACACGTGAGGGAAGAAAAAAAACTGAAGACTTGGGGAAATGAAAAAAACCCGCGAGGAAATAGAAATAAACTTGAGAGGATGGGACCAAAATGGTCTTAAAGAAATCAAAAAAAATGGAGAACACGCAAAAAACGCAAGGCTTCGGCGGAGCTCTCTTTGTGACTTTCTCATACACTTTTTATACGAAAGTGTCAAGAGAGCTCCGCCGAAGCCTTGCGTTTTTTGCGTGTTCTCCATTTTTTTTGATTTCTTTAAGACCATTTTGGTCCCATCCTCTCAAGTTTATTTCTATTTCCTCGCGGGTTTTTTTCATTTCCCCAAGTCTTCAGTTTTTTTTCTTCCCTCACGTGTTTTCGTTCGTGTCCTTTTTTTTTTTTTTAAAGGAGGACACTACTATGATAGTACCTACACAGTGGTACTATAAATTTTCAAGATTATTAGCGGTTGATAAATAGTTTTATTATCATTTAATAATGATTAACAGGACGTTTCCATTTGTTTTCGTCACGTCACGAGCGTCACGTCACGGGGGATTTTGAGCGCAAAGTGATCGCGAAAACTATAATCACAGGGTTGGTGTAAAATTAATCATTATTAAATGATCTGACTGTAGAACCATAGGTCTACCGTCCGGTTTTTGACATTTTTATGTCTTTACTTTGGCACACAACCGAAAAAAGCGTTACTTTTTCCATCACGAAATTTGTAACTAAGTAGCGTCTCCTGGTCAACAACAAACACAATAAGGTGAATAATATGGAAGACGAAGACATGAAAATGGTCTCCTGTGGTTGCAGACGAGTCTGCAAGCTGATTATGTATACATCACACCCCGAGCGAGCGAAGCGAGTGAGAAAACTAGGCATATTAAATTTTTCTAGTCAAATAACCAAAATGGTTGGATCGAAGCCTTTTTTTTTACACTTCAACCATCTGTGTAAAGACTTAAGTGGCGGCCTCAGAAACTCTTCAATAATGCTAGGAAATCCACACAAAATATACTAGTTACTAAACAAGTCGAGGAAAATTCATCGGATAACAAAATTTAATTTATCCATAGGACAAACAAAATTTAATTTAAATGAGGCAATGGAGAAAAAGAGATGCAGCTGACGGAGATTTGATGGTCTGACAGAAAGGGGTAATAAAACTTATTCAACGGGCTAATAAAATTAAATTAAATTTAAAAATTAAATTAAATTAAAATTTAGTTGTAAAAAATCGGTCGGAAGAAATAAAGAGCGATTTTTTTGAAGTTTTTTTTTCTCTGTAAAAACCCGAGTATATTTTTCTTTAGTTCTTGATATAACATATATGCAGTATAAGGAATAAATCACTTCTCGTACTCAAATATATTACAATATTATATTATTATAACGATAATATTATTATCGTTATGAAATATCGATTTCTTCATTCCGCTTGGTACCCTCACTTTTAGATTACCTACCTAATTCGTTTTTAGCGCAACCTTTTTCCAAAAAATGGAAAGGTGCGCTCACGTCCTCGACATGTATGTTTTTTTTTTTTTTTTTGTGTACAGAGCATCACGCCCGAGCGGCTCAACAGATTTTCATGAGGGTGGTCTCATTGTGATCAGCGAGTTCGTGGGGTGGTTATAGGCTACCTTGATTTTTCCTCCCTCATCCCTTTCATCGGTTTTCGGGAGGTACTTCACGACGAAAGTTGTTTATCTCTGATGTGTAACTAAGGAGGCCTCAATAGGGAGACGAAAGTTTTTGTCCGATTTCGTTGGTACAAGGGTCTATGGAATGAGCTTTTTAGGCTGATTCCAACGACTCCAAAACGATTTTTGCAGCCTGAGCCGTTCGTTACCTCTGATCGGCATAAGGATTTCTTAAGCATCGGTCGTTAGGGTGCAGTTGTTTACGTAATGAGCATCACGTGGATGATGTGTTGTGTGGCATAGTTTGGTCGCTAGATACCTACTGTTTCTTAGTTTCTCTCGCTCATTAAATATATCGTAATAACAAAAAGGTTGCGCTCATCTATTCAATTCAATTGATGGCTTGTTAAATAATGGGGAGTTCGCGTTGATTTTAGATTTGGAAATCTTCCCTACCATTCAATAATATGGCTAAAAAGTAACGTGCACAGACTCCAATACCAACGAAAAAAAAAATCATTGTAGGAGGTATAACCAAAAACCGAAACGCACAGTTTGAATCGGCCGGGGTTTCCCACCAGTCACTCTTGAGGTAGTGACGTCACAGTTCCAGTGAATCTCTCACCCGGAGCGCTAGTGACGTCAGCTTATATGATAAATTTAAAGCAATTATAACTTGATATGAAGGAAAACATAATTAACCTATAATTATAATACACAATACTTGTGTTAAATTTGAAGCCTTATCAGAAGGATTCACGGCTCAATTGAATTTTATTCTGTGATGAGTAGTGGAGTGGCAACACTGGGCGGAACAATCCCCTCACGTAGTTGGTTGAAGAGGTAGTGACGTCACGCTCCCTCGATGGCCGTGTTTTTCAAACGCCTGTAATTTTCGTTAAATTATTTAAATTTTCTGGAAACGATTTCAGGCGGCTGACTACTGTTTTCCCTACATTCTCAGGGAGTACTTTCAGAAAATTGAAAAAAAATCAATGCGAAGCCCCCATTATAAAAATTGATATATTTTATATAACAGTAAGACAAGTGAGGATGCCGAACTAGGGCCTAACTTACGCCAGGTGAGGACGGCGAACTAGTGGCTTAACAGTGAGGACGCCAAACTAGTGGCCTAACGGTACATAAGACAAGTGAGGACGCTGCACTAGTGGCCTAACAGTAAGACAAATGAGGACGTTGAACTAGTGGCCTAACAGTAAGACAAGTGAGAACGCTGCACTAGTGGCCTAACAGCACAGATTAAACTAGGTACTGAAAGCCAAACAGTAAGACAAGTGAGGACGCCGAACTAGTGGCAAAAGGTATATTTGCTAATATATTACGTAATATATCAACGTGACACCCCCCCCCCCCCCCCCCCGACTAACGTTTTTGGGCAGTTAGGTCATGGCTAAAGTACTCACCTTTTGAGCGTTACTTTTTTTAACGGGAGGCGGGGGTGGTCGCAATACAAGGGGAAAAAGGGGTAACTTCAGGTGCACGCCCTGCACTTATTATTCAACCTATCGAGCTCATTCTTTTTTCTACTTACTCCCAATGTAGTCCTCTTCAAAATGATGGCTTAAATTTTTCGATCCGAGCACTTCAAGAGTCAGGGCAACCGAAGGAAAAAATCCTAATTTTTAGCAACCAATTTTCCTCGGCTCAGCCCGATACGAGTTCGAAATTTCATACTTTCAAGCCGCCATTTTATAGCCCCACTCTTGCATGTAATAATGAAGAAAAAAGAACAATCCGCTATCTCTACTAGAACCGGAGAAAAGTGCACCAACGTCGCGAAAAACGTCGTTTCGCGAAAAACGCGATCAAAGTTTTGGCAGCATTTAGGTACGCGGCCCGCTCGACGACTCATCCATCTCATGTTCGCTTGACTTGGCGGATTCAGAATGACCTGACAGAATGAGCTCCTTTAATGATTTAAAAAAATGTTTTTCCTGCAAAGGTCGTGCTTCAAAAGTTACGAAAACGGGTCCATATTGCAGAAAACCCGTTTCAATTATTTACCTATAGGGTCTTAGGAAAAACATGATATTTGAATTCCGATGTCTGGAGAGGGTAAATGACGTGGGCTGCTTCGTCGTCTTTTGATTGGCCGGGAGATCCCTCTCTCTCTCATCTACGCAAGTCAGCCAACTTTACTACGCGAAAAGTCGACCCCAAAAATCCAAAATCGGGTTAATCATTAGAGAAGGTCATTTGAAAATTGAGCATCAAGGTTATTATCAAAGAAGGTTATTCAAAAATCGACTCGGACCGAGTGTTTTTATTCCGATTCTGTTCAGATTTATTATTTAGCGCTCTGGCGGCTCAGTACCCAACTACTCGACGCCCAGCCTGGCGAGGTGTGACGTCAAATTTGCCCGGCGTTCATTTCAAAATCTCTAACATTTCGAAAACAGCTCAGCACGTACCTATACGGATTTTCGAACTAAAAATTGGGGTTTATGGGCTTTAAAGGGTGCTGAATCCGAATATGTTGTCAGAAATGCTGAATTCTGACCTTTTCAAGAAGCCCATTGTGTCACTTCCTTGTACCTACCGGTACCAAAAAAGAAAAAAAAAAGAAAGAGAAACTCAAGAAGAAGAAGGAACAACAAAAAGAGTTTGTTTTGGTTCTGAAAGAGCGATTTGTTGAACACGATTTGTTGGCACGAATCGGAACTGAACAAATTTGTTGAACGCGATTTGTTGGCACGAATCGGAACTGAACAAATTTTGTTCAGTTCCGATTCGTGCCGGTGTTGTTTGGTGTATAATCGCGTCTTTTTCCGAAAGTTTTGGTATTTTTCCGCTGAAATAATGGGCCGAGTGAGAAAATTCAAGTTGGCCCATCGAATCCCCTCCACATCTGAGGAAGAAAGATGAGACTCCATCCGGCGTTGAGTCAACGTCATCAAAGAAGTTATCCCCTGGGCTTTCGGCTTATACCCAATAATATTAGGTATGGTGAGAATCAAACTGTATAGTAAACCATAAAACTGTATAGTAAACGGCATAGTAAACCTAAAAGAATTTGCCAACTTCATCTTGGAGTTTACCCGATGTGTTCCACGATTAGAAGTCTTACGAACCGGGAGCTTTTCAGCCCGCCCACTAGGTACTTGAACTTTGAGGCGCACTTTTCAAAAGTTGAAAATTGTTGTACTTGAGCTAAAAATTTGAAAATTACATTGTTAAATTCAGAAAATCGTCTAGTTTTCGAAAATGCATAAAACAAAACATTGATTTTTGACCCCCCCCCCCCCCCCCACTCGTTAACAAACGCTGTAAGTAGGACAGAAATCCAGTTTCTTTCTTTGGTTTAGTCCATATTTTGGTTTATTACTCTTGGAATTATACACCTATGTAAGGAGGTCGAAAAGTCAGATGGGCCTCAAAATTTGACATGTATGTCATGTGTACGTTTCATGATGTCTAGATTCCAAAAGCGAAATGTCCGTCAGCCGTCCGAGCCGTTTTGGGCAGTAGGATTTTTTTTTCCTGAAAATTTAACAAAATAGGTACAGGTACTCGGTTTACCATTTAGTTGTTCCCGCAAGGTTTTTCAGCCCGATCGCCCAAACCTGTGGGGCTTTGTGGGGGCTAAAAAGGGGCTACGAAAGGGCTTTTTGAAGGGTTTCGGCTATGTAGGTGTCGTTTTTGAGGTATTTTTGGACGTAGAATCCATTTTCCCAGAACTATTCGATTCCAACGTGGGGATCTATGGGGCACTCATGGGGCTGCAAATGGGATTTTTGAAGGATCCCAGGAGGTCAAATATTTTCCGAGTAATGTTTGACGCATAAACCATTTTTCGAGGTCCCAAATCTGTTTAACCAATTTACCTATCTGTTTAAACAATGCACTTCCGGTTTTTTTTTTGTTCAAAAATATTTTTTATTGACACTAAAATTAATTTTTGCACAAGTAACCTATAGCAAAGAATAATAATCCCTGGTGTAAAATGTGCAGTTTTTATATATAACATATATAATTTTACGTATTATGCAAAAATTGTTTTGTGATCTCTTGTGCCTGACATAAAGGGCCTAATTTATTGAGAATCACTTCAACCCTGCTGCACTTTTATTCCCAAACTTTCCATGGTCTTCAACGGGATTCGAACCCGTGGCCTCAACAGAATGCAGAGCCAAGTGGCTAACGCCCAGAGCCATGGCTAATTATGTAAAATAGCGCTTGAGGGTGCCCCCCCCCCCCCCCCCCTAGTTAAATCCTGCCTACGCTCATCAACAGTACAGCCAGATTTGATATGAAATGCCGTTGAAAAGGTACTGCAATTTCTTATTTCATGTACAACAAATTATAAATTTCAGGAAAGCTTCATAGAAGGAAATCTGAATTTTTCGGAGTTTCTACGTGAAATGACCTTTTTTGGTTTATTATTCTTGGAATAATACACCTATGTTTTCGCGACAGAGGTCGACGACTCCGATCGGGCTCAAAATTTGACATTATCCGTTTCAAGTGGTCTACATTCTAAATCCGAAATGTCCGTCCGCCGTACGCCGTACGCCGTACGCCGTACGCCGTACGCCGTCCGCCGTCCAGGCCGTTTTGGGCAGTAGGAAATTTTTAAAAAATCTGAAATTTCGACAAAATACTTGGTTTACCATCTAGTTGTGCCCGCAAGGTTTTCAGTCCGATCGCCCAAACCCATGGGGCGCTATGGGGCTATAATGGGGCTACGGGAGGGTTTTTTTGAAGGCTTTTAGCTATGGGATCGAGTTAGGTGTCGTTTTCGAAGTATTTTTTGACGTAGAATCCATTTTTTGGGGTCCCGGAACGATCCGATTTCACTGGGGCGATGTTTAGGGCATTCGTGGGGCTAAAAATGGGATTTTTGAAGGATCCCAGGATGTTAAATATTTTTCGAGTAAAAAATACGGAATTTTGGAAAAAAACACATTTTTGAACAAAAAATCCAAAAAAAAATTTTTTTTGAAATAAAAAATCCAAAAAAAATTTTTTTTTTTAATTTTTTTATTGATAGAATTAAATTTCTGTACAAGTAACGTATATCAAAGAATAATAAACCCTTGTGTAAAATTTGCAGCGTTTTTCTAACTTGAGAATGCGTGTTGTGTTTCTTGTGAGACTTCCCCTTAACTTTTCACGCTGACTCTGATGTTGATGTTACGTTGACCGACGGCGAAAAATGCCCTTTTCGGCTCCTCTTGTAAAAATATTGCCATCGCATCATCAGCTGGCTCAGAAAATAAAACTCACCTCCTGGGATTTTTTTTTCCGCTCAGAAATAAAACTCAGCTCGCTGTAACGCCGTTAACAACGCACTGTGGGGACCTGCGGCAGGTTGCAAATAGCCATTTGAAAATACTATTAGAGTTACATTTCAATCATTTCATTGTCCTTTAATGACTCCAAAATTTTTTGTGTTGGCGGCAGTCGCTTGTAAATAACAATCCCGAACTTTATTTCACAACACCGCGTCATCGAACGAGTCCATGTTAATACTGTTTCGGTCAGGGTTGGATCTTGAGGGTGTCACAAATTTGACTGACTGCCGTCCAACATCGCCTTTGCTTCTTGAACGACTCAGTCGACTTCTAATTCCAATATCCCATGGCGTTTACCATTTAATTGTGCCCGAAAGGTATTCAGCCCGATTGCCCAAACCCGTGGGGCGCTATGGGGCTAAAATGGGGCTACGGGAGGGGTTTTCTAAAGTTTTCGGCTATGGGGTCGAGTTAGGTGTCGTTTTCGAATTATTTTTATACGTAGAATCCATTTTTGGGGGTTCCAGAACGATCCGAATTCACCGTGACGATATATGGGGCTTTCACTACAAATGTGATTTTCGCAGGTCAAATAAGGTGTTTTCCGAGTGGTCTGATCCTATGTCGGGAAAATAAACAAGTTCGGCCGAAAATCTTTCCAGTGGCCCGAAATAAAAGGCACGGGTCGGTCACGAAAAGGAAATAGGTCTTCCGTGAAGCGATAATTGTGAAGGAAAATCCTGTATTCAAACTGTACCGGGAACCTTTCCCGAAAAGCGAAAACTAATCCGCCAGAGAGCACTAGCACTGAAATGAAAAAAAAAAAAAAAAAATAAAATATATAAAATAAATAAAAGAGACCTGAATTCGTGGTTTGTTCTGTGGTCAACTTGGTTTTCGTCGTACTTGCACTTGCACTCAAGAGTGACGCGATATCATGATTGTTTTGGTAGTTGCTGTTGAATTCGAATCGCTTGTACATTTGCCTACCATTCGACCCCAACATTAAATACCAATGTCTAACATTGTACATTAAATGTTGTTGTCGAATGGTCGGTAAATATTCTAGCGATTCGAATTCAACAGCAACTAATAAATAAATTGTATAAATAAAATAATAAATAAATGTCGATAAATTTTATCGAAAAATCACGGAATGGAAGGAATATTCTATTCTCCGTTGTCTCTGTGATTTTGCTCCAGTCAGGTTCCATTAAAATTAAAGTAATTTTACTTTATTATTGAGTACGCTCTGATATTTTGCTACGTGATAATATTGGCCCGTGATAAATAATTTCGGACGCCAACAATAATCATCATATCATCATACATCATATCATACAATAATATAAAATCGTGTTGGCCGCCGTGTGGTAGCCGTGTGGTTTGTTGTTACGGGATAACGCGTTCCCGAGTGAGTTTTTTCACTTTCCGCTCGCTGGCCGTTTAGGGGGTCGAAAAAAATCGTCTTTCTCCCGTTTGTCCTACGTTTTCCACTTTCAACTCGCGCCAAAGCCCGTTTAAGGGGTCGAAAAAATTACGAAAAAATACCAGCCTTATAGATCAGACCTGGAGGAAGACGTCGGTCAAATCGTAATTCGGAAATTCGCCCGGGAAATTCGCCGGAAATTCGTCGAAAAATCGTCTTTCTCGCGTTTGTCCCACGTTTTTTCGGGTTCAAAAATACCCAGTAAGGAGCCATTTTTTGGGTATGGTATCCGCGAGCCAAATGCGCGCCAAAATATGGCCAATCCGATTCCGAAGTCGGATTTCAAAAAAACCGAGGGGGAGGGGGCGATTTCACGGTGAGAAGACAATTGGATCGTTTTAATTCGCGCGGGGTGAGGCACCGCCGTGCAAACTTTACCTCCCCCCCCCCACCATTAAGGCGTGAACGGCTGATTGAAGCGTCCCCCCCCCCTCGTAATCCCTTCGCCCATCTACCCCCTTGCCACCCGATATATATATATATATAGTTTCTTGAACATCTCGAGAAATTTAAAAATGATCTAAATTCTGAGATAGATTGAGCGCCCTCAAGGATTTTTTACGTTTTCTCCTCCTTCAACCCCCTCTCCTTCCCTAAAGAAGGGTAGGAGTGGGGATTTCAGCCAATATCATTTTATCAGCCAGGGGGGTTGATGTTGAAGGAGCAGTTGACCTTGATGCAGGGTTAGAAGATCGTTTTAATTCGCGTCTGCAGTTCCCCGCCCACCCGCCACGATCACGCTACCCCCCCCCCCCCCCCCCTCGACCTTCCAGCACCCTTTTCAAATTCAGGGGGGCCTTTCTTCGCTCAGCTAATCATTTTATCGGCCAGAGGGCTCGCTTTGCTCGGCCGCCCACATAGGTAGTTATATTATTTCACTAGCACTTTGACAGGGGTGGGGGGTGGGGGGCCTTGCTTCGCTCGGCCGATCATTTTATCAGCCAGGGGGATTGATGTTGAAGGAGCAGTTGACCTTGATGCAGGGTGATGAACGTGTCCATCGATGCTACGCACACCACTAGGGGAGCGAGCGAAGCGAGCCAGAGAGAGGCCTTGCTTCGCTCGGCCGATCATTTTATCAGCCAGGGGGATTGATGTTGAAGAAGCAGTTGACCTTGATGCAGGGTTATGAACGTGTCGATCGATGCTACGCACACCACTAGGGGAGCGAGCGAAGCGAGCCAGAGAGACTAGTTTTTATAATAATAATTATGACCGTAGTTATTAAAAAAAATTATTATTTTAATTAATGTTTGTTAATGTGTGTTAATAATTGTTAATTATTAATTTAACGTTACCGTTTCATTTGACAACCAATAATTTCAAATTTTCTAAACAATTTATCTGCATGGTTTAAAGATTTGTATCCTCAAACATTTTCAAGCTCTAAGGTCTTTAAGATCTAGTTCTAAGTCTACTGCTTAGAGCCAAAGATTGCAATAATTAATTCAATTGTGAAGTCAATTATTGTGACTCCATACTTGGTATTATGTCATTATTTAGCATTTTGATAGAAGAGATGGTTGTTATTGAATAAGGAAATTTGATACCTATCTAATGTTACTTATGACGTGTAAATAAATGAGTAAAAATGTGTTCATTAATAATATTAGTAAAATTAATATTAAAAAAAAAAAAAAAAAAAAAAACGCAGCAAATTTTGCACAAGGGTTTATTATTCTTTGATATAGGTTACGTGTGCAGAAATTTAATTCTGTGTAATGAAAAAAATTTAGAACTTAAAAAAAATTTTTTTTAAATTTTTTTTTACTTGAAAAATATTTGACTTCCTGGGATCCTTCAAAAATCCAATTTTTAGCCCCATGAAAGCCCTATACATCGCAACTGAGAAATCGGATCGTTCCGGGACCCCAAAAAATGGATTTTACGTCCAAAAATACTTCGAAAACGACACCTAACTTAGTTAGTTAGGCTAACTATAGCCAAAAGCCTTTCCATAGCCAAATGCCTTAAAAAAATCCATCACATAGCCCCATTTTAGCCCCATAGCGCCCCACGGGTTTGAGCGATCGGGCTGAAAATCTTGCGGGCACAACTAGATGGTAAACCGAGTATTTTGTCAAAATTTCAGATTCAAACAAAATTCCTACTTCCCAAAACGGCACGGTCAGCGGACGGCGTACGGACATTACGGTTTTGGAATCTAGACCAACTGAAACGGATAGGCAGGTCAAATCTTGAGGCCGACCGGAGTCTTCGACCTCTGTCGCGAAAACATAGGTGTATTATTCCAAGAATAATAAACCAAAATCGGGGTTTTTTCCCGTGATACTCTTTTTTTGGAGGGGCCATCTGGTAACCGATGCAGCAAAATCAATTTTTCGAGGTCCCACACCAGTCCAAACATAGCACAGCAAATCTTTTAATTTATTTTTTTCAAAAATGTTTCCCTAATTACAGAATTAATTTTTGCATTATCATCCTACATCAAAGAATAATTTGCCTTGCGTAAAATTTGCAGCGTTTTTTTGGTATCCTCAGGTTTGGAGCTAGTTTTACTGTAATGTTGGTTCCTGTGGTTTGGCAGGCGACGGTGTGAGCTGCCTCTGAATACTGGAAATGCTGATTTTTTTTTAAACTGTTCCCGAATTGAATTTTCCAGTTGGTATGCTTCAATTCGATTTGAGGGAGGACTGTTCAGGCCCTGAGAGTTGTACGGTATCCCCAGTAGATTAATCAAACCCAAAAGGTTGGCAGGGAAGACATTAGCCTAATGAAGCAGGGGACCTCCCATTGGGTCTTCGGGATAAGGTGACTGAATGCTGACTGAACTGAAATGTTTCTGGCGATGTGAAACAACCATTAAACGGTAGGAAATTTTCCTACCGTTTCGACTCGAACGCTGACGCCGCGTCCAACTGTCTAAAAATCCTCACACGCGAAGAAGGGAAATAAGCCTGTTCATGCGTTACCCCCCGCCGCCCTTACCGGGCTCACTTATTAATTAAATAAATTATTCAACAATAAACTGAGGAGAAAATACGGCAGAGGCTTCGGGGGTGTCGGTAACGTCGGGTTTTCTGTTGGAGGGGCAAAATGGAACTGTGAATATTTGATGGAGGCTTCTTCTCCGGGAAAGTTTCGAGGGATCGTGTTCAACATGTGATACACGTTAGTATGATACCTCACCCTCACTGAGCACACCTCGACATATTACGCCTTATAACCTCACCTTACAATTATAAACGTCAGAGGGTTTTATTAAAACGCCCGTCCGGCACGCCAGGTCTAATCCCATTTCCCGAGGTGTTTCCGGTTCAGTTTCTCGTGTTGATGAATCTTCTACGAGAGAACTGTAAGAGAAAATAATTAAAAAGGTTTTCATGACTTTTGTTACACCTCCGTTTTATCTTCGAAATAAGCGCTCGATCAACCAAAGACTGTAAAACCCAATTATATGGCGGATAAGTTCCACCTTCCCAATGCCTTTGTGTTTTGAATGAATGATGTAAATTTCAATTATTGAGGGGTTGATAACAAAAACCTTGCTAGTCAAAGAATGCAAATTTGTAGGAACCTACAAACAACTGCTCATAACATGTTATATTGTCAGGTACGTTCTAAAACCACTTCATGGAAGAAGGAAAAGGAAGCTCCACTCTGTGTTACAAGACGTGCCCAAAAGCTTCCCTCCTTTTCAATATCCCACCCATTTGGTCCTGCATTCGACTGCTAGCGACACCTCTGGGAGTATCCTCGAAACTATTAAGGGCCAAGGAGTTTGCCTTCACGCCCACAGATCGCGCCAGGTTACACCCTGTCTTACCGCTAAATAAAATTTATTTAATATCCATAGGTACGCCCATAGTTATCAATTTCTGGGGGGTTGAGGGATGGCGGCATCAGCCAGGCGCCAGGCGCCGCACAGTGCGTAATTTCGGCCATTTAGCGGAACAAAACTCGAAAACCAATCTTATCGAGCTGAAACTTTGCACATTCATGTTATCGAGGGCGTAGAATTCAAATATGGCACTTTTGCGCCAATTCGAAAAGCGCATCACTGCGCAAACGTGCGCAATGCACTGAAAAACCAATCATATCGAGCTCGGTCATAATCGTTCATACTCATAATCGGACTTCTGCAACACCATCTCCTCGACGAACAAAACAACCCAAAATTCTTCTTAAAAACCACGATTTTTCACCGTTAAGCCATCGCGGATTCCGCGGTGGTCACTGGTGGCCCTTGATGATGATTGCTCCAAGTTCTGTAGGAGTCAGGCCAATCTCCGTAGAAGGATTTATTACTAAAAAGTGCTAAAATATATCAAAAACCCCCAAATTCTGCTTAAAAACCACGTTTTTTCACCTTTAAGCCCTCGCGGATTCCGCGGTGGACGCTGGTGGATCCTAATCATGATTGCACCGTGTTCTTTAGGAGTCAGACGAATCACTGATACAAAGGCCATTGCTAAAATGAGCTAAAATCCATTAGTAAAAGCTTTTTGAATTTCCCGATTTACCGATATTTTTGCATACTTTGGGTTAATTAAATGACGGCTCTGAAATGTTTTTAACAAATTGAAAAAAATGGGTTTAACGTACCTTAGGGTATGTAGATTTATGAGAAAAATTGGCAGTTACCAGGAGGAAGAGTGGAGCCCGCAACAGGAATGAGCGCCAGAAAACTCAAAATTATCGCCGTTCGGAAGGGTCATGTTTATGCTTACGCCGAATCGAAAAAAAGGGCCGGAGCTAGTTCTCCGGTCGATTTTCTCTCTCCTCAGGTATCTGACTGATCATGTATCACAGCCGCATCTCATTTGAACGGCTTTCATTTTTCGACTTTTGTTCCGCTCGAATTACGCGGCTGGAATTACGCACTGTGCGCCGTCTGAAGGGAGCAAGCTTTATTCCCCGAATATTTGCGAATGCCGAGAACAAAGCCGAACTCTACCAAGCAGGCACCTGGTAAACTTACTTGTGGCAAAGGATACGCACCCAGACACCCAGATTGCGTTACTCTCGGCAGTCTTTGGCGTGTAGCCCACCAACCCCTATGAAGTAACACTTCCTTTCCTTTCTTCCATGACACCACGTAATAGAACGTTTCATATCAGTGATGTGACGTCATTATGATAAGAGCCGGCCGCCATTTGCAAGCCACTGACTCACCCAAACCGGCACTTCACTCGGGGCGTTTTTTCTGGTGCAAATTTTCGGGTCACCCATGCTGACAGGGGGTTTTTGATGTGCTATGTTGACGAAATCCCGATTTCTACCACTCCGTGTGGTTAGATCAGAAAACCGTTCCCGCCATTAGCTCAGGCGGGAAATTTTCATTTGAAAACTGTATCAAAGTTGATTTTGCCAAAAAATTGAGATGTGCCATGCTGCGCCTTGAGCGACAATATAATTATTTGTGAAATATTAAATAAATATAAATTTTATATGACATAATCCAGTTAGTGAGAAAATTAAATTCCCAGGGAGATACTGGGGATGAATTCAAGTACGTGTGAAAGGCGGAAAGACGTAGTCGCTCACTGGTCCGGAATGGGCACCGGTTCCTTGGGGCTCCACTTTCAGAACTTTTGGAATAGAGAACATCCCAAGGCCGAGGGTTACAACGTTGGCCTCCCCTCACAGCAACGCAGACGAATCTCCTACTTCCCCACGTACATCAACAGAAGGCCTGCATCGTCACTGCCGTCCCCAAGCAGTAGATTAAAATCAATCAGGGATTGACTGAGGGTTATTTGACCTGTTCACCCCTCAAAGCAGTGAAATCTCAGGGAGATACTGGGGATGAATTCAAGGTGCCCATTCCGGACCAGTGAGCGACTCTTTCCGCCTTTCACACGTACTTGAATTCATCCCCAGTATCTCCCTGAGATTTCACTGCTTTGAGGGGTGAACAGGTCAAATAAACCTCAGTCAATCCCTGATTGAAAATTAAATTGTCAATAATTTTTTTAATTAAAATTAAATTAAATTTAATTAAATTGTCAATAATTTTTTATGTGACATAATCCAGTTAGTGAGAAAATTAAATTGTCAATAATTTTTTTTTGTCAACTCCTCAATAATTACCTATTAAGTACCTACTGTTGACCCCAAAAAAAAAAAAAAAAAAAAAAAGAGCTTATAACTAACTACCTGTTATATTATAAGCTCTGAGACTAATGGTTTTTTTAAAATTGTCAACCCCTAAATAATTGTCAATTTAATTTTCTCACTAAGTGGATTATGTCATATAAATATTTGTCAAATAAAGGTTTTTGCAATTGAATCATCATGGTTTTGGAGAAGCTGGTAAAAGCCGTCTGGCGGAATGCCGGGCTTATTTCCCGAGGGGTCCCCACCTTCCCAGAGCACGAAGAGATAGAAAACCGTTGAGAACAAAGGAGAATCGATACAGGAGAAACACCCAGTAGGTATACTGAGAATAAGAATTGCAGTAATCTACTACCTATATTAAAGCTCCAACACGAGGAGGAAGAGGAGGAGAATCATCTAAGTTATAGGCACTTCTAGATATCGGATTTTTTTTAAAAATTATTAGTCCGACGCTTTTTTAAATTAGGTACCTATATTTAAAAAAAAAACGGCGTGGCGATTACATGACGAGAAAAGTCTGACTACACCAAAAGGTTGGCTCAAAATGGCTCAGTGTGTTCCGAAAATAGAAACAAAGCCAGTTAAAGAAAGTTGTGGAGGCTAGGGATCCGTGGAGCGAAGGGGAGAAGAAGTTGGCGGGTCAGGACGACGAGAGGTGCAAAAGAATAGCTGGAAGATAGCCCACGGCAGAGCTCCCCGGGGGATTCGTCGACCAGCTCGAAAACAACAGCGTCGAAATACCACGACGCAACCGATTTGAAGGGTTCGTCGACCAGCCGCGGTGCTCAAAATATGCCCCCAGGAGGTGAGGGGACGGGATGAAAAGGGGTAGTAAAGGAGGCAAGGGGGTGGGGGGGGGGCAGCTTTCCGAGAAACAAAAATGGATTCTACGTCCAAAAATACTTCGAAAACGACACCTATCTCGATCTCATAGCCAAAAGCCTTAAAAAAAAACTCTCCCGTAGCCCCATTTTAGCACCATAGCGCCCCACGGGTTTGGGCGATCGGGCTGAAAACCTTGCGGGTACAAGTATATGGTAAACCAAGTATTTTGTCAACATTTCAGATTTCTGAAAAAATTCCTACTGCTCAAAACGGCCTGGATGGAATACGGACATTTCGTTTTTGGAATCAAGACCTCTTGAAACGAATAATGTAAAATTTTGAGGCCGATCCGAGTCGTCGACCTCCGTCGCGATTACATAGGTGTACCTATTCCAAGAATAATAAACCAAAATATAATAGATTTTACCTTCCAAATGAATCCTTTAACTTTCATTCTGTATTTCTTCAGAAATGAAAACTTTTCATTATTGACAAGAGAGTAAGTAGACGATGTATTAGGCCCCCCTCAGATAGGAACGAGCGGGGAAGCCAGGGCGGAACGACGGGGGTTGGCTGGCGTAGCCAGCAGAGGGACTAGGGTGGCCAGAGAGTTACCGCGGATAACGGGACCTTACTTTAATGGAAAACAAACACTTTAATTTACTTTAAATTTTAATGCAAATTGAATCTTAGCTGTATCTGATATTGCAAGTTTGGGTCTGCTGACCATGAGCGTCATTTTCCAATACCATCGATTTCCGAGTCCGCAGACGAGGAGCCGTGAATTAAATAACAGAGCGGGTCCGTTTTGTCGGGGACATCTCTCTTTACTAACGAGAATGAGTCTTTGGAACAGATTTGGGAACCTAATGATGATGGGCGAGGACATTATTGGGGAGTTGGCAACGGTGAGATGACGAGTACTTGTAGCGCAATAGTAAACGTACCTACGGAGGAACAACAGATTTCGACATGCAACGAGATACGAACAAACACGGAAGGAAAGAAGTGAGCAAGAGAAAACAGAAAGGTTATTTAGGCAAGACCTACTGATTTCTGGGTGTTTACAACCATCTGGTTCTCTTCACTCCACTGAGACAAGTAGCTTAAGGCCCTGTTGAGAACATCACAAACAGCTGAGACGCTGCTGCTGGTAGCGAATATGACAAGGTCATCAGCAAAAAGTAAGCAGCCTACGCCAGGGATCGACTGCAAACATGTAACGAGGTCATCAATCATAAGTTAAAAACGCTGCAAATTTTACACAAGGTTTTATTATTCTTTGATATGTATATCAACGTATACGTTACTTGTGCAGAAATTTAATTCTGTCAATGAAAAAATTTTGAAAAACTTTTTTTGGATTTTTATCTCAAAAAATTTTTTTTTGGATTTTTTTTGGTTCAAAAATGTGTTTTTTTCAAAAATTCTGTATTTTTACTCGAAAAATATTTAACATCCTGGGATCCTTCAAAAATCCAATTTTTACCCCATGAAAGCCCTAAAGATCGCCCCAGTGAAATCGGATCGTTCCGGGACCCCAAAAAATGGATTCTACGTCCAAAAATACTTCGAAAACGACACCTAACTCGATCCCATAGGTAAAAGCCTTCAAAAAACCCCTCCCGTAGCCCCATAGCGCACCACGGGTTTGGGCGATCGGACTGAAAACCTTGCGGGCACAACTAGATGGTAAACCAAGTATTTCGTCAAAATTTCAGATTTAAAAAAAAAAAATTCCTACTGCCCAAAACGGCCTGGACGGAGGACGGCGGACGGACATTTCGGATTTAGAATGTAGACCTCTTGAAACGGATAATGTCAAATTTTGAGCCCGATCGGAGTCGTCGACCCCCGTCGCGAAAACATAGGTGTATTATTCCAAGAATAATAAACCAAAAGGGTGCAGCTGGCCACTGACATATTTAGACGTGGCATTATTGTACTTAACTCTGGCGAATCGCTGGGCCAGGAACGACTTGAGCCATTTCGACATCCTACCACTGATTCCAAGTCGGCGAAGCTTTTGCACTAGATAGTTACGCCAAACAAGGTCGTTCGCCGACTTGAAGTCCACAAACACCGCGACTGGGACGGATCCAAATTGGTAAACAGCGTTCCGACGCAAGCGTCCCAAAAAAAGGTCTATTACTGTTGTGACGACGATTTAATATACAACAAAACCAAATACGTAACAGTTGTTTTTGCTTGTTACTCGTTTAATACAGTCTGTGTTTAAACGATTAGCAAGCAAAAACATAAACAAGGAACAAGACCGCCTGCGTTCGTTTGCCCTGCCACTAAATGCATTTAATATTATCTAAAGGGGCCTTTACACGAGCAATTTTTCCCTGCAATAATTGCGTGCGAGAAGTATTGCTCAGATTTAGTGTTACTCGTGTAAACGTGACATGCAACACAATGCAATTATTCTCACCCTGAAAAAATTGCAAGCAATAATTGCCGAGTGTTGGCCAACATTTTTGTGTCCACACACGCTCCCGGAAGGTGTTGCGTTGTGTTGGAAGTGAAGTCCAAGGGGTTCGGACAATTAACTGCAATTTTTTATTGTACAACACAACGCAATTATTGCATCGCTACATGTTGATGCAACACGAGGCAATTTTTCACCGCAATTATTGCTTTGTGTTGCGTACAACTTTTCTAGTGCAATCTTTTCGAATTGGTGCAATTATTGCAGGGAAAAATTGCTCGTGTAAAGGCCCCTTAAGACTATCTTCCTAATTACATTTTCCAAGTTGCTGTTCAAATTCCTCATTTTTGAAGGTGCCTAATTTTGTGCCTTGGTTTAAGATTAAATGCTGGAACTCAAATTGTGATTGGTACCTATTGAACGATGTATAGTAAACAAATGAAATTCAATTAATCGTTTTGATTGATCGTTGAAATCGAGAAGATGAATAAAACCTCGTCCTAAATTATTAAGAACTTACTTTTAAAAAAACTGAGGAAAAGCCAGAGAGAAAATTGATTAACGAAACGACAATAATTGTCGTTTATATTATTTGCTAATGAGGTGGTTTTTTTTCAATTCAAGTGTCGTCCCGTCGAAAATGAACAGGGTTTTGTTCATTAGAAATAATTTAAAGAACGTTAATCAATAAATTATATTATGGCTAACAGGTATTATACTCTGAAGTGTCGTTAACTTTGAATGCCACGCCGAAGGCGGCGAAATTGTGTGACATTGGCATGGTGGTTCCAACTCAATCCGCGTAAAGAAAAATTTTAACACCTTCAGCAAAAATTCCAAGCCAAGATGGAAAATATATTTTGCCATCGATTCTATATAATCAGAAGTCAACTTTTAAAAAAATTTTAGAAATTTTTTTTAATTTTTTAAAAACATTTTTCGTTTTTTACTTGAAAAATATTTGACCTCCTGGGATCCTTCAAAAATCCCATTTGTAGCCCCAAGAAAGCCCCATAGAGCACAACAGTGAACTCGGAGCGTTCCGGGACCCCAAAAAATGGATTCTCCGTTCAAAAATACTTCGAAAACGACACCTGACTCGATACCATAGCCAAAAGCATAAAAAAAACCCTCCCGTAGCCCTATTTTAACCCCATAGCGCCCCACGGGTTTGGGTGATCGGGCTGAAAACCTTGCGGGCACAACTAGATGGTAAACCGAGTATTTTGTCAAAATTTCAGATTTAAAAAAAAAAAATCCTATTGCCCGAAACGGCACGGACGGCGGATTTAGAATGTAGACCACTTGAAACGGATAATGTCAAATTTTGAGCCCGATCGGAGTCGTCGACCCCCGTCGCGAAAACATAGGTGTATTATTCCAAGAATAATAAACCAAAAGGGGCTGCGGGAGGAGTTTTTAAAGGTTTTCGTCGATAGGGTCGAGTTAGGTGTCATTTTCGAAGCATTTTTGGACGTAGAGTCTATTTTTGGGGAGTCCCGATCCGATTGTGGGGATCTATGGGGCTGCAAATAGGATTTTTGAAGGATCCCAGGTGGTCAAAATTTGACTTATTTAATAAGATGTCGTTTTCCGAGTAATTTTCGACGCAAAATCCAATTTTTTCGAGGTTAGCCATTTTTAATTTTAATTTTCTCAAAATTATTTTTCTAACAGATTCAATTTGTGCACAATTAACCTATGTCAAAGAGATATAAGGGTATTTTGGTGTTTATCCTTGTGTAAAATTTGCACCGGGTTTTCAATGAATCTCGAGTTCGAAGTTGTCGAACTCACAGCATGAGTTCTGAATCCCGGAATTTTCATTTTTTGTCCTTCAAACTTAGATGTCCTGGCTGCAGCCATAATCGCTTTAAGTAATTTTTTCTTCAAGTCGTAATGTAGGCCAATTTTTTCTAAAACTAAATGCTCCACAAATTTGATCCAGCCCGGAGGCTTCCCCTTGTTAACCGGTGCTCTTTCAGGAGTTGAAACTTCAACGGGTTTGAACTCCATTGTCATCGGTGGAGAGAGACGCCCTGAGTGAAGTAATTTTAGCGAGGAAGCTTCACATCTTAAAAATGATCTAATTTTTCACCGAAGACGCCGCGTGGTTCTCAGTGGGCCTACAGAACGCGGAACTAGTGGCGTCACTTGTCATTTCGCCACTTGGGGCCCCGTCACCGGCCGATTGCGGGCTCGACAATCGCTACATTGTGTTCAGTCAAAGTGAAAAAAGTGTCATTGCAACGGAAGGCCGTCTCCTAATTACTAAGCAATCAATTGACACTACAACGTCACGCGAACACGATCGCGGAATTCGTCGTAAAAGTGAAATTGCTGTCCGTCTTAGGGCGGGCAAGGCTGTTGTATTGATGGGCCTTCCACGGAGTTGAAATGAGAGCGATCTGGCGACGAAGCGGATGTAGCAAGCGGAGCAATAAGTAAAGCTGTTCTATAAAAATACTTACAGAGCCTGAGTCTTGGCTTTTCATTAAATTTTATGAAATCACTTTCTCCGCTACACTTCACTACTTGTCCCATCTTTACTAGGTAACAGGACAAATTTTTCATTACGTTCACTCAGGGCCGTATTCGAGAACGGAGGGTACCAGGGACCTTGGAGAGGTGGAGAGGCGGGGGAACTTTGGGGGGGGGGGGATTTTGGGAAACGGTTCATTTCACACTCATTTCGGATATATTCTGGTGTGTAGTAAGGCGATTTCTCTCTCTATTCCCCGGCCAATTTTACGCCCGTTAATTTTAGCGCATTGAGCGACTGTCAATTGGGCGAGCGAAGCGAGCCCCCCTGTCCGAGAAAGTGCTTGGCCGAGCAAAATTTTCAGAGGTCTCCAAGAAGCTGTGTAACGAATTGCAGTGCTCAATTGGGGCAGATGGAAACAGATACCCAACATACACCCGTTTCCCCCCATGGATTCTACACTTTTGGGACACTGTCTCAATTTTTAATCGTTACCATCATCACTGGATAGGTGATCTACAACAAATCAAGACGGAAAATCCACATCTCTCTATCTCTATAGAATTGGTTCCAGATCGTCCCTAGTGTCCAATTAGGACAGATCAAAAAGGATTTTCAGCGTATTAAACTCATTTTTTCCCTGAGGAATTTATACTCGTGAGACACTTTAGGACATTACCCTAATAACTTTCTATCAGTGGAGCGTCACCATCGGATACCACCAGATATCACGATGGAAAAAATAGGGATATAAATAATTTATTGCAATTATTGCAATAATCAGTTAGAACTGCTTGAAACAGATTTCTATTTCAACTTTTTATTGATCGCGCGTCATCATTGGATACAACTGATCACGGTGGAGAAAGCTGCGTCTCTAACGGTTGAGGATACTTGGCTTTTTCTAATCCTTGTCAACAGCTTGCCGGAGGGACTTGAGGATGATTTTTGTGCAGTGATCAATTATGCTGACGATACCAACTTTATTGTACATATGGAAACTCGATGGAGGACTGCTTGCACATCATTCAAAATAAATTTGTCCCTCTCCGCAGTTGGCTGCTCAATAGTGGTCTAATCTTGAACGAAGAGACGATCGTGGGATTTCAAGCTGGACGAAGTGTGAATGACACAGCGACAGTTCAGCTTGGCAGTCGACGAGTTCCTTCGACCAGTCAAACAAAGTCTCTTGGCTTAGCTCTTGATGCCACACTCTCTTTCACGCCGCACTTTGAAGACCTCGCAAGCAGATTGAGCATTGCAATTTTCTGCTCCGCTCGCTCGCATCGACCAAGATTGTCTTGTCTGCGTATTATGGGCTTTTTCTCTCCAGAGTTTCATACTCCATTTTGTCGTGGTATACTGCTAGTCTTGGCGGAGCTAGTACGAAGATCCCCCTGAGCTATTTGGCCCAACTCTCGGGCTACTCGTCTGAGTGAGAAGTCATGATGGTTGACTGTGATCTGGCCGTCGAAAAGACCAGGACACGGGCTTTAAAGCAGCTTTTGTCTCAAGAGCAACTCCTGCGGCTACTAGCTGGGCAGCATCTCTGTGGCCTATCGCTGAAGATAGTTTTGCCGAAGACATTACTTCCTGCATCAGCCACACAAAGCCGCAAGTAGCACACCGCCTGACCAATGTTTTGTTGTAAAACTCACGGGTGTCGTACAGTTGGCCACCACGAACTGCTGGGACGCATTGGGTATTTAATTTTCCCTGACTGGGACGCGCGGGGCGCAATCAAGCTGCCGCGGGACGCAAAACCCCGGTGAAAGGCATCTTGCTTTAACGAGCTCGTCATGACTCTTGTGAATGCAAGAAGACATGTAACTCTGCAGAGTTACATGTCTTCTTGCATTCACAAGAGTTTGCAAAGCAATTCAGTTAGTTCCAAACCGTTCAGCGCTTGCACAGTAGGGCCTTTTGCCGTGGCTTCCAGGAATCCCTCAAGCCCTGATGCATGCATGCACATTTCATTTCCATCTCAGATCTCGTGGTGGTCACTTCGCCGGGACCACTTCGTCATAGTGCTTGTAAGTTTACCCAAAATACCTACCGGGTGTACTTGGTATATACCTACATGTAGATTTTGTGTTCCTACTTTATTTAGATCATCAAATTGTGTTTAGGGGAAGTCTGCCAGCGTAACTGGGTTCCCGCTCCCGTTGTCTTTGGAGGAACAGGAAGGGGGTGCTCGAATATCCCTACACAGAGCATAACACGAGGTGTCGCGATCTGCAGATGTGAGAGGCGGTATCGGAGCAGTTAGGGAGAACCCGCTAGGTAGCCTCTGTTTGGCACGAAGGGTCGTGTTGATCTGAGCTGCGTTGGTTTCCGGAAATGATAGCAGGATCTTCTGGAGCAGATATTGATGAGTCAATAACCACTCCAGCTTCCCCTGCTTTTACAGCTAACACGGGAATCAAAGGACTGGCTTCTCCAAACGATTTGTCCCCAAGAGAGTCTGGGTCCTCAGAACCCGTCTTACGGTCATTTAATTTCCCAGCTGCCACGGCCGAAGTGTCGGCAATGGCCGCCGTTCGAGCCGTATTGGGCTGTAGGATTTATTATTACCTATTATTATTATTTTTTTAATCTGAAATTTTGACAGAATACTCGGTTTACCATCTAGCCGTGTCCGTAAGGTTTTCAGCCCAATCGCCCGAACCCGTGGGGCGCTATGGGACCCCGGGAGGGTTTTTTGAAGACTTTTGGCTATGGGATCGAGTTAGGTGTCGTTTTCAGAGTACTTTTGGACGTAGAATCGATTTTGGGGGTCCCCGAACGATCTGATTTCACTGTGGGATCTATGGGAGCGTTCATGGGGCTGCAAAAGGATCCCAAAAAGTATAATACTGTCAGAGTAAAAAAATTGTTAAAAAAATAAAAAATAAAAAAATAAAAAAGCCACTGATTAACTTATTATTAAAGGACTAAGCGATTATTTGAGCAAGAAACGCTTGCATACGACTCTGCAACACCCCTCTATCTACGAATTACAATGGGCTTCTTGAAAAGGTCTGAATTCAGCATTTCTGACAACATAATCGGATTCAGCACCCTTTAAAACCCATACACCCCAATTTTTAGTTAGAAAATCCGTATAGGTACGTGCTGAGCTGTTTTCAAAATGTTAGAGATTTTGAAATGAACGCCGGGCAAATTTGACGTCACACCTCGCCAGGCTGGGCGTAGAGTAGTTGGGCACTGAGCCGCCAGAGCGCTAAATAACAAATCTGAACAGAATCGGAATAAAAACACTCGGCCCAGGTCGATTTTTGAATTACCTTCTTTGATAATAATCTCAATGCTCAATTTTCGAATGACCTTCTATAATGATTAACCCGATTTTCGATTTTTGGGGTCGCCTTTTCGCGTAGCAAAGTTGGCTGACTTGCGTAGATGAGAGAGAGAGGGATCTCCCGGCCAATCAAAAGACGACGAAGCAGCCCACGTCATGTACCCTCTCCAGACCTCGGAATTCAAATATCATATTTTTCCTAAGGCCCTATAAATACCTAATTGAAACGGGGTTTCTGCAATATGGACCCGTTTTCGTAACTTTTGAAGCACGACCTTTGCAGGAAAAACATTTTCAAAAATCATTAAAGGAGCTCATTGAGTGTAAAGCATAGAAATTAACTTTAAGAGCCAATCAGCTGATCCGGACCCTGGGCATCGTCAAGTAAAATTTACTTGATGTCTTTTTTTAATGTCTTAAAGAGGCTACATACGAAATTACAGCTTCCTCAAAAGCCAGTTTCTTCTACTCCCAGAAGGGCTCCCTTTCCAATTTCAACACACATAATAATATTATTATCCTCATCATAATTATAGTGGCAATGCGTTATCTAGGTAACGCATCGAAGGATCGTTAGGAAGGAGTAGCAGCTACTCCTTCGAGTTCGATTGCTTTGAAAGACACTTCACCTCATTCTTTGGATATCTAAACTCTTGGAATATCGACCCGTTTTTTTTAGTTTATGTGCCGTAGCAAAGACATAAAATGTCAATAAAAAATTTCTTTTCTCCAAAATTAAATTTTGATTCATTGACACAGAATTAATTTTCGCACAAGTAACCTACATCAAAGAATAATAAACCCTCGCGTAAAATTTGCAGCGTAGGTATAGGTTGAAAGTGCCCCACCAGGTGGTTGAATCCCACCCACTGGTGAGGCACTTTCAACCAAAACAACCATTTTCACGAATTCATTCATTGTACTTTCCTGAGGGTAGTTAGCAACGATTTAGCCAGGGCATGCTCTTAGCTCATGATCATTTACGTTCAATGTTGGTTGAAGCTGCAACCCTCCCCTTATAGATTTTTTTTTGGTTTACATGTTTTCAAAAATATTTTTTTAATGGCAAAGAATTAATTGTTGCACATTTACCTATCTACATCAAAGAATAATAAACTCTTTGTAAAATTTGCTGCGTAAAAAAAAAAAATTTATTCATTTAGGCATTTTTTATGTTTTGAAATTATTTTTAATGACAAAATTATTATTAATTTTTGCAGAATTTTTCTAAATCTAAGAAAAATAAACCTTTCTATAAAATTTGCAGGTTTTTTTTAAATAGGTAGATTGTTCAGGAAGTGTTTTTTTTTTTTTTTTTTTTAATTTTGTAGGTTGTGATTTACTTCATCCTTTGCTCCCGATTGCTCATGATTGTTTCATGGCCATACATAGGGAGGTTGGTTGGAAGGTAGGTAGATTTATCCATCTTGTATCATCATCACGTTCTAAAGACTAATGACTTAGTACAAATATATTGCCGGTTTTGCCTTTGTACAGTACAAACACAAACAAATGATGCGAATTACAGCAAGCCTACGTAGGTAATGTACACGGATGTCGTTTTGGTGGCGTCGTCAGCGGGCTCGCCGTCACGCCTGCGACTCCTTAACTTCCTTTTGCATATGACACGGTCACGGCCTATCGGATGAACCGGTTCCTATGATATCGAAAGTGGTGAGGGAACCTAGGGGCAGGAACTCGTGCGGGCACTCGGAACTTGACAATTGTTCAACCCCCAGTCGAGTTTCATTGACCGTCCGAAAGTGTGCAATCATCGGGGTAGCTTTGTGATTGTCGCGGGTTTCAGTGATGAACAAGAGGCTTTTCGACGTTCGAGCAGGTTGTAGGGGAATTTGAAATTGTGCCGGTGTAGAATCAAAACAAACACCGCCCTATGTATGTAGGTGTTTGAAGTTTGCGGGTTGACGCAAAACTCAGCGAAAGTCGCAATCTTTAAAGTACGTGAAATTAAGTTGTTCATGGGAGTGACGACATCGTGGCTTTCTGATTTATCATTAAATGAAATTTTTTTTGAAACATCAACTTGCTTTCGCGAAGGGGTTAAAAATTTGGTTAAACTCTAAATTTGTCCTCGTTTGATGTGAATATTCCAAAAACGAAATGTCCGCCGCACAGTGAAGCAGGTATAAAAAAAAGTTCCGATTTCGACGTCGTTTCTTTTGTTTTTCTACTTCTTATTAATTGCTATAGCTATAGTAAAAAAAAAAAAAAAAAATCCATATAATATAATTTATTAAATTAATCCATATTATGGATAATTTAATATTATTAAATTGTTCTAAATAAAATTCCCTAAAAAAAAGCTCCTATACACTATTTCGCCAGGACCGATAGTTAAGGAGATTTGGAGGGAGGCAAAATTGAAAATTTCAAAAAATCGAGTATTACTGTCGAAAATAATGTTTTAATCATGAGTGAACTATGTTACTACATTACGAAATTACATTGGCATACAAAAAAAGGATAATATACTTTTTCTAAATAAATGTTAGATAGTAGATGAGGAAAAAAAATCTGAAACCACCAAAAAGTTGCTCCAAGTGGCGCATAAGTTGATCAAAAAATGTTGCAAAAAGAGCTGGAGCAGTTGAAGGGATGTTGGGATGGTGGTGGGCCGAGGGGTGCTCAACGGGGACGCGGCTGCCTCCAGCTCTCCTCACCCCCCCCCCCCCCCCCAAATACAAAACCTACACAATATGGAAAAACGAGTTGTTGCGTCTGAGGCCAGGTGGGATATGGTCGGGGGTTGGCTGCGTACCCGCCACTACGAGCCCGTCTTGAAGACGTGGTTATCTGGTGGTCTCCTCCACAAGACATTCCTCTGTTATACATTACGTAATTACATAGTTTTGTATTAAGGATATCAATACATGTTCTGAACATAGTTGATTCATGATTAAAACATGATTTTCAACATTTTTGGAAAATTGCCATTTTTCCTCCCTCCAAATCTCCTCAACTATCGGTCCTGGCGAAATAGTGTATGGGACCGTTTTTGTAGAGAATTTTATGTAGATTAATTTAATATATGGATGTTTTTTGGCTATAGGCCGTAGTTTTCGAGTTAATCGCCAAAAACTGAAAAACGGGACCTTTATAGACCCCCCACCACCATTAGCTCCACTCCCACCTGCCAGTAGCCTACTTGTTGTTCCCTTGGACACCTTCCCCTATAACTGTGCCAAATTTCGCTTCCAGACGAATTATTTCTCCTATTCGGCCTTTTTTGGTCTTCATTGACTGGACTAAAACTCGTGTCTTACGGAAAGGGACAAGGTTTGAACAGCCTTGATGCCCTAGATGCCTGTTGGATTTAAGCCATGGTATGTGTATTGGGTCCTTCGAGGCTTTAATGTGCTGCTGCGCCCTTGCGGAGGCCAGTTAAATTAAATTTGACCAGTTCTACAGAAACCAAAAAAATCAAATCATTTAGGGCAATTCTCCCAGAAAGCGACTTTTTCAAATCTCAAAGTTGAAAACATATAAATGCTCCTGTTTGAAAAAAAAAACAAACTAAAAAAAAAAAAAAAACCGGTACTGTCAGGTAACCATTACTAATGATTATTCATGCTAATCACGAATACTACTTATTTTGAAGGAAAAAATGAAAACGTCCAGGACGGAGGATGACGCGGTGACTGTAGAATGATGATTCTGTTTTCATCTATGTTGAAATTTAAACTAAATAAACGCATTAGTGATTGACAACACTAATAATTTATTGAAAGGAAAGATTAGATCAGAGATGAGGTAGGTAGGTTTACATGCTACATCCATTTCATGAGTCAATATTGACTTCATTTTGTCTTATTTTCACAAATTGAAATAATTTTGAAATACAGAACCATAATTGTTCAAAATTCAAGGTTTTTTTTTCGTTCTGAGCAGCAAAGAATTTTAGAACTGAATAAAATGTCGATCGTAATAATCATTATTGTCTTTTCCGTCATCCTCTCGTTCATTGCGTCATTCTCCGTTCTTCAATGAAACAGGGGTAGACGGGGAATGACGGGAACATAATATTATGGGTTTTCCTGTTTATCTTTAAGAAACTTTTATTCTGAGAATTTACTAATTCTCAATTGATTGGAGTGAAATTGAAACTATTCGATGAGCTCTATCACACCAAAACGAAGAAAAAATTTTTTTTCTTCAAACAGTTACCGTGAAATCACTGATGGGAGAATGGCGGAGGGTGATTGGACAGCCACGTCCAGGACGAGACAATTTGACGCTGAGACTTTGAAAATACTAAGTATTTTCAAAGTCTCAGCGTCAAATTGTCTCGTCCTGGGCACAACTAGATGGTAAACCAAGTCTTGGTTTACCATCTAGTTGTGCCCGCAAGGTTTTCAGTCCGATCGCCCGAACCCGTGGGGCGCTATGGGGCTAAAATGGGGCTAGGGGAGGGGTTTTTTGAAGGCTTTAAGCTATGGGATCGAGTTAGGTGTCCTTCTCGAAGTATTTTTGGACGTAGAATCCATTTTTTGGGGTCCCGTAATGATCCGATCTCACTGTGGCGATCTACTGTAGATCATCTACAGGGCTTTCATGGGGCTAAAAATGGGGTTTTAAAGGATCCCAGGAGGTTAAATATTTTTCGAGTAAAAAATAGAGAATTTTCGAAGAAAAAAATTTTGAAACAAAAAATCCAAATGAAATTTTTTTTTGTAAATTTTTTTCATTGACAGAATTAAATTTCTGCACAAGTAACGTATATCAAAGAATAATAAACCCTTGTGTAAAATTGGCAGCGTTTTTTCAAATGATTTGTCTTCATCAGTACCTCATTCTGAAGAGGTATTTGAAGTTCACAAGTTTCCAGAAGTGTCCTCAGCAACTCACAACGCCACAAGCGTCAACAGCACCACGAGCGTCGTTGGCGTCACGACGCCCGATTTTGGTTTATTATTCTTGGAATAATACACCTATGTTTTCGCGACAGAGGTCGACGACTCCGATCGGCCTCAAAATTTGACCTTATCCGTTTCAAGAGGTCTAGATTCCAAAACCGAAATGTCCGTCCGCCGTCCGGGCCTTTTTGGGCAGTAGGATTTTTTTTAATCTGAAATTTTGACAAAATACTCGGTTTACCATCTAGTTGGGCCCATAAGGTTTTCACCCCGATCGCTTTCAAAGTATGCTTGGACGTAGAATCCATTTTTAGGGGTCCCGCAACGATCCGATTATAGGGCTTTCATGGGGCTGCAAATGATATTTTTGATGGATCCCAGGAGGTCAAATATTTTTCAAGTAAAAAAAAAAATAAATAAAAAAAAAAATAAAAAAAATAAAATTTTTTAAAAATCTAAAAATGTTTTTCTGAAATATAAAAAAAAAATTTAAATTTTTTTATTTTTCTAGGGCCCGTCTGGGACCCCATGCAGAAGTCCGGGCCCGGGGCAAAATGTCCCCTTTGCCCCCCCCCCCCCTCTCGGTGGGCCTGATTACAGAATCAGAAGACAGCTCACAGGCCGTTCCCCACAAGAAGGCCGTATAACAGCTGTAGGACCTACAGTGTAGGTATTCCAGGTTGAACGGATGTGGGAGGTGTACCTACGCGTAGAATTTGTGTACCTAAATTTAAATTGTCCCTGTCTAGGTTGTGTTGTGTTTGGGGGAAGGCCTCTTGCCTAACTAGGATTTCGCCCCCGTTGTCTTTGGAGGAAGGTGAAGGGAGTGCGCTAACATAATATGTTAAATATTATTTACCTGGGGCATCGCACAATTTGTTGTGGCTGACCCAGGAAATGATGGGGCAATTTTGGAAATTGCGCGAGCCTCAGCCTGACTAAAAGTGTTTAGACAGACTGAGGTGCGTCGAATTTCGGAAGGGGATCCATCCGCGGCGTGATCCACACCTGATTCAGAATGTTCCCGAGCTACCTCAATCGATTTGTCGATAAAGGTGTCATCGTTCCCAGACTGATCCTTAGGCTGGACTTCCACTGGACGCTATTTCGCGCGAAGAGCGATAGCGCGAAAAGGCGAGATATCGCGCAAACAGTTCGCCTGATTTCAAACACAAGGGTGCAGGCGGAACCCCGTCCACTAGGAGCGCTACATTTGCGCGAAATCAGGCGAACGAAGGCTTGTTCAATGTAGTTTGAATTTTGACGCGCGTGTCAGGCGAATCCGACATGGACTGTGAGAAATTAATTGCTGTTGTCCACGTAAGGCCACCGTTATGGGATCAGAAGCTACCGCAGTATCATACTATGATGATGCGGTAGCTTCTGATCCCATATTATCGCATATTATTCGAAACATTCAACAGCAATTGTGGTAAGAAATTGGACAAGATTACAATATTACAATAATTTTGATCCGTGAATTTTTCTCTAATATTGTACTAAATTTTGAGCAGTAATTCTGTTACCTACCTACAATTTAAGTTTACAAAAATAATAAAATTTTGGGGAACGTTAATGTTTGTGCTTGATGTTAATAATTATCAACATATTATTATTATTATTATTATTATTATTAACATAATAATATACCTCAAGGTAACTGCAAGGCGATCAGCTGGAGAAACTGTCTCTCGAAAGTTAGAATGGCTCGTTAAGCGGTCTTTTATTTTGGAAATAATGTTGTTAAATGTGTTTTCATTCATTCTGAAGTAATTGAAATATTCGTCCGGATTCAAGTCTCGTACTAGATGAGCCCATTCGCCAAACTGCCTCCTATGCAAAAGGCTGTCTTTCGTCCATTCTTCTCTCATGCTCTTCCTTCTTTCTAGTCTTCTTCTCACGAGAATTGGAGACTCCAATGCATACACTTACAATAAATGGTGTGCACGTGGCATCTTAACCCAACACTCAATGCACCTGAACTGAAATGTTCGCTAGTTCTTTTTTCGCCAGAATTCGCGTTCCATCGCGCGAAGTTGGGATCGAACGAACTCCTGCGAATTAGCGCTAACAGAAAACATTTGAAAATCGACCTGCGCTCTGGTGTCTTTGATTGGAAACCGGAACCCGTGTAGGTGACGTCACCTACACTGAATTTTCCCCTTATTGACTTCTAACAACATGGTACAGGATGATTTAACCCGAAATTCGGGCGCATTTCCATTCCTAATTGCTGGCAATAACTGCCGGTACAGGTACGCTTGATAATCAAAAATCGTCCTAAGTTACTCCATTTGATGGCTGTTCAAACATTGGAAGCTATTCCGAATGGAGTCATTAGGCACATGTTTGATAAGAGCCTACGAAAAAGGGTTTATACCTACGAGGAGTACCTGAAAAACGTATAAACCCTTTTTTGAAAGTTCTTATCTCTCGTGTGTTATGCAATGGTAGAGCTTCCAATGTTTGAACAGCCTTGATGCTCTCAATACCTGTAGGATTTAAGCCATAGGTAGTAGAAAACCGCTCCTGTCGTCGACTGTCCTTGAAAGTTGCTAGTTCCGTGAAACGTCTCATTGTCCAAACTCAGTGAACTTGTTCCACGCTCTCGACAATTTTGGGATTGTCTCACGATTGTGGGATGATCCTGTGAATTTTTACGTGAACTTTTCTTTCCGGCAATCGAGCGGCGCTTTCGCCATCTATTGATGGTTTAATAGTTGTGAAGCAGCTTGCGTTGGGCAACCAACGAAGTTGCAGTTTACGAGTGTCTTGTTAAATGTTAGTCGTTAATTTATATCTTCTACGGAGGTGATTTCGACGGAGCATGGTTTGAATGCTATTTCCGAGTCATTAAAGGCCAGGCTGAGATGATGAAGTGAGCCGTTATGGTGGGACCCAAATGTTAGTTTTAGGTAGCCAGTTTTGGTTTATTATTCTTGGAATACATATACGGAGATCTACATCTCCAATCGGCCTCAAAATTTGACATTATTCGTTTCAATAAGTCTAGATCCCAAAACTGAAATGTCCGTCCGCCGTACGCCGCACAGTGTTGCGAGTTACGTAAAAACTGTGACAGAGGCCAAAATTTCAAAGTCCTCCTAAGGGTTCCAAAAGCACTAAACTTTATTATTTAGACCCTGTCGAATATAGAAAACGTACTTTCGATCCCCAATACTCAGTCATTCCGCAGGCTTTCAATGGAAGATGCTGAAAATCGTTGTTAAAAATCGAAAGTTTTCGGGAAAATGAAAGATGATTTTAACGGGAATGAACATTTTATGCTCAAGATCATTAAAACACAGATATTATAAGCATGATGCATTTTAAAAGAAAAGAACTGTCAAATCGATTTTCTCCAATCGAAACAACTACAAAAAAAACAAAAAAAAAAAAACAAAAAAAACACGGATTTTCAGTACATTTTTTTTCATTTTTTAAATCAGCTCGTACAAAAGATGTGCCAAAAAGTGCCGAAAAACGGGCTTCACAGGGGCATCCTCTTGGTGTTTCTTGGTATAAATACGCAAGAATCAGAGCCCAGCTCGTCCCATTTTGCCGGCTAGGTCTATTCATGTATGAACAAGTGCACTCATGGGGTTTACAAGTAGGAGCGTCAAATTAAAAACGATGTTTGGTGTGACTGGCAGTCGGCCCTGGACAGGGGATCCAGCTGAGAAGGAACAGGATGTGTCCCCCGTGCTCATTTTCCCGTTTTTGTAGGAAGATGAACCATATCCGAACTTGACACTGTGAACCTGAAGGCGTGAAACTGTACACAAGTGAACCTACAATTTACTCCTACATTTCTTTTTTACCTAACCACTCCCGTGCATTGTTTTTCTTTCTGGAGGGGTTGTTCTGTCGATGTTCTGTCGATCACATTTTATGCACTAACATCATTGTTAGTGATTGAAGTCATTATGAATAAAAGCATTCTGATACATAGGTACGAAGGAAGTTGCGCATTTCTCTGTAACCGAATAACATAGCAGACTGTTCGAAAACCAAAGATGGGTTCTATCGTCAACCCACCCACTTCTATTGCCATACAGCCTTCACCATTTGATTCAGCACAAAAAAGAAAAAGAAAAAAAAAAAAATACATACCTACCTAGCAGGACGAACATCAAATTTTTTTCTACGCACATAACCCTGTGAGCAAGCGATGTCCAGCGAATCGGCCGTTTCGCAACGCTGTGCGCCGTCCGGGCCGTTTTGGGCAGTAGGAATTTTGTTGTTGTAAGTCTGAAATTTTGACAAACTACTTGGTTTACCATCAAGTTGTCCCCACAAGGTTTTCAGCCCGAAAACCTTGCGGGCACAACTAGATGGTAGGTAAACCGAGTATTCTTATTTTATCTTATTTTCAGATTAAAAAAAAAAAAAAATGCGGACGGCTGGACGGACATTTCGGATTTAGAATGTAGACCTCTTGAAACGGATAATGTCAAATTTTGAGGCCGATCGGAGTCGTCGACCCTCGTCGCGAAAACATAGGTGTATAATACACCTATAATAATTATTCCAAGAATAATAAACCAAAAGTTACGTTACCCTAGTCTTACTACTGTCTTCCTCTGGTGATGAGAGCCCAGATTGTTACTTTGCCTTGAACGTACACCCTGGAGGATCTGTCCCTTCCTCCAAAACAAAAATTTCTATTTATTAGCGGCGTGAACGTGGAGAGTGCGCATTCAGAACTACTCCACACACCCCCCTCAATTGCTGTTTAAGCCCCGCATCTCAGGTTCAAAACTCCCAAAAGAAGTTTAGTGGGGAACCTTTTGGAGGTGGATCAAATTTTTCGGTTAATTGGTGGAAGAGGGAATCCCCATTTACGCATAGTTAACACCTAATTCGTGGGAAGTTACTGTTTCCGAAGGCTCGCTGGAACCGAGCTTTTCTCCAAGTCCGCTCACGTAATGACCCACGTAATGACTCTCCAGTTATATTTCAAGGCTATGCCACTTTTTCGTGTTCTTAACTTCCAGATGAATGGGCACCTGTATGCTAATGACCTCCCACCTTGTCACTTAAATTTCAAACGAATGAATTGGATTTTGGAGAGAGCCCAATTATAGATGGTTCCTATTTTCACCCGGTGAACTCTTCGATTTGATTCCTGTATTGCTCACTTGGGATTTTCAATGATTTTCAGCTTGAAGCATGCATAGTGCGACGTGTCTTATCCTGCTGGTGGTGTCAGCGTCCGCACCGTGCCATGCCGTGTTTGAAGAGATCATCGACTCAGTGCAGCTGGTAAAATTGGTTAATTTCGCTATTGTACGATCGCTCTCTTGTCATATTTCAATAGTGCTTCTCATTTCAGGCTGCAACGAAAGTACTCCGGCTCTTCGACATCCCCAAAACGCCTGTGTCGGATCCGATTTACGCCCCTAAGAAGCCCCGAGTGACCATGACGGTGTTCGACTTCATCGTCATTGGGATGGGGCCTGGCGGGTGTGTCGTCGCCAACAGGTTAGCCACCCTGCTCTTGGTTCATGGTTTATACTGGGGTGTATTCAGGATGACCTCAGGGCAGAACTCAACTGCCTGGCGGAACGATCCCTAGATTGACCTGAGTTGGATCAAGACTCTTATAGGGACTTACTCTAGCACGAGGAAAGGGCCAGAGCTCAATCTATTCATTCTACTATCTCGAGAAAATATGGGCAAACTCGCTGAACCATGCAACAGTTTGGAGGCTGTCCCTGCTGCTCAAGTCTGCCTGACGACTGCCAAACACCGACAAGGAAAAATTTAATACAGACTGATCAATAAAAGCAATAGTAAAATAAGAAACAGCTGTGCCGAAAGAACGAGACGTTGAATGAGATCAGGAATGACGAGTACAGAAGAAAAAAGTTACAAGGAAAAGATTTGTTAACAACGTTGACGTTGAAAGTCAACACTCGTAGGAGGAATAAACCTACTAACAGAACCATAAAATTTTAGTTCCGATAGTAGGTCGTTATTTAATACAGACGTTCAAGATGGACAAAACAAGCAATTTAACGCTCTATACAACACATGACAGAACTAGGATGGCAAGCAGGAGTGTTTCCGAACATTTAAAAATTGTTAAATTCTCCGAACACAGAATGAGATGCTCTACAACTTCCATTAAATGAATTTTTGAGAGTTATCATTTTCGATTTTTGAGCAGCAGCCATTCAAACTTGAAGTTGTCTTGATTTTTCGAAAAGTTGGACAAGATCGACATTCTTTGCCGGCCCGTTGCGCCCTTAAAGGTCGTTTCACACTAGACCGGGGCCGGGACGGGACGGGGCCCTGACGTGGCTCGGCCGGGGTGCTAGTTGAAATTGTTGTAGGAATAACAAGGGGAGTATTCCTACTAGCCCGGCACGTGGCGGGCCAGGGTCCAGAGGTGCCGGACGGGGGCCTTCCGGGGAAAACAAAATATCGTCGCCAACGATATTTTTCAGTGCCCCGGACAGCCCCGGCCGGGAGAATAGTGGTCGTTCGAAGAATTTAATTATTGTCGAAGTGATTTTTGTTGCTGATGAACATGGATGACGAACAACTAATAGAAGCGGTTCGCGGGTTCGTTTTGAACACAATGATTTTCCGACTTTCCAAAATACATTTTCAATGTACTAAGTACTTTCCTATAAATTTTTTTTATAAAGTTTCCCCGTTTCGCTAAAATTCCTGCCAATCCATACTCTTAATTTTGTTCGTCAGTGTCTGTCTCAACGTCTACCTCAACGTGACAGCAAGCCGTTCTCTTGGTGTTATAGCTGCTCTGAAGGGGGTGTCTTTCTTGCAAAGGTGCTCTTCCAACTTGCTCAGAAGTATGTTGAAGGCACTTTCCGACATCTTAAAATATTCCCAAAATTTCTGTCCATCTTCCACCAATTCCTTGTATACAATTGTATACATTATACATAATGAAGCAAACTCCCCTTCTGTTCCTCTCTTTTGCCACGCTGGGTGCACCCACATCCTTTTTCTCAACTCCCGTTCTTCCTCTTCTTCATCCCAAACCAACGCAACAATCACCAATTCCTCCTCCGAAAACGTGGCCATAGCTCACATAATGCACTGGCGAGAGCTGCCGATGAGACTGGCGTATGTGAATTGAAATCCCTGACGGGACCGGACGGGGCCCTCAGGGCGAAATCCCGTCCACGCACCGTCCCGTCCCGGCCCCGGTCTAGTGTGAATCGACCTTAAGGCTGGCTCAATTTTGACTTGAAGGTAGCTCAATGAACGCAGAATTTTGTGCTCTTTAATTTGTTATATAGAATATTTTTCACTATAACGCACTCTTTCAAAGTTATTCGTTAAAAACCCAAAAGAGTGCCGGAATGTGGTTTTTGGCGTTTTGACGGTGTTCGGATCAGAAATTTTGTGGGGAAGCTGAAGATTTGTGTTTAGCTACCCAAAAATATATAAAACCGTCGAGAAAAAATTCTACACTAAGCGTTGCATCCATAAAAGCACCTAGGGACTAGCCTGTACTTGATCCAGACTCTGGATTCCAGAGTTTATCTTGGTGCTAGCCACGGTACGTTTGCTGTAGCCTGCGCTTGGTTCAGAGTTTATCTTGATGCTAGCCACTGTACGTTTTCTGAAGCCTGGAATAGCACAATGGTCCAGAGCCTGGTGTCTGGTGTACAATGGTGCACTTGGTCCAGAGCCTGATTCCATACAGGTCCCCCTTCTGTTGCCTGCACATTGTCCAGAGTTTATCTTGACGCCACTGTACGTTTGCACCGGCCTGCTTTTGGGTTGTTCACATTGGGGTTAGTCTTTTGCTCGGTTGCACTGGCCTTACATTTAGCCGGATTCACCTTTTCGTATCTTGTATAGGTTGACTGAGGACGTGAGGAACACTGTCTTGGTGCTGGAGAACGGCCAGGAAGACAACGTCATAACGGACATACCTGCAATCAACCCATACACTCTTCTGACCGACTACAGCTACGATTTCGAGACCGAGCCTGACCCTGGCGCGTGCCAAGGTACTGATGATTTTCTAATTCTACATGGGCGGATGGTGGACAAAAGTTCTCGCTCGGGGGTTGTCATCATTAGGAGATAATTTCATACATTAACCGGGCCAACGAGAAAGAAAAACAGCCACAAAGGGTAATCTCTGACCAGGCTTTTGGACGCCAATGATACAGCGAAAGGGCACAGCCTCCTGCTGGAAACGCCAGCCAACCCCCGCCCTTTCCCATCAGGCCTCACACCACTCGACGTTAATCGTCAAACGAGTGATAGTTCTCCGGGTCTCCGCTAGGGCGATGGTTACACAGAAGTCGGAAAAGTTTTGGATCCCCCCGACGACGACCCCCCCCCCCCCCCCCCCACCCACAACCCCTCGAAAGTAAGGGCTCAGCCTCTCTAAACCGCAACAATAGTGTGAGGCCGCTGACCAGGTGTTGCATTCTCAAATTATGCGTTTATGGTCCCGCTGACGCAGGGGCTAACATTTAAATAAAACAAATAGTGTGGGTCCGCTGACCAGGTATTACATTCTCAAATCGTGAGTTTATGGGCCCGCTGACCCAGGGGCTAACATTTAAATACAACAAATACGTGAATTTGCTGACCAGGTGTCGCATTCTCAAATTGTGCGTTCATACGCTTGTACGCCGTACCCGTACGAGCCGTTTTGGGCAGTAGGAGCTTTTTTTTAAACTGAAATTTTGTCAAGTTACTCTGTTTACTATCCAGTAGTGCCTGCAAGGTTTTCAGCCCGATAGCCCAAACCCGTGGGGCTCGGTGGGGTTAAAAAGGAGCTCCAGGAAGGCGTTTTTGAAGGGTTTCGGCTATGGGGTCGAGTTATGTGTCGTTATCGAAGTATTTTTGCACGAAGAATCCAGAATCCATGGGTCAACAGGCCCATAAAAGCATAATTTGAGATAGCGACACCTAGTCAGCAGACCCACACTATTGGTTTTATTTAAATGTTGGCCCCTGGGTCAGCGGGACCATAAACTCATTATTTGAGAATGTAATACCTGGTCAGCGGACCCACACTATTTGTTTTTATTTAAATGTTAGCCCCTGGGTCAGTAGGCCAAAAAACTAATAATTTGAGAATGCAACACCTAGTCAGCGGCCTTTCACTGTTCTCTGTTACCTGAGACTCCACTTTCGGGGGGGGGGGGGGGGGGGGGGGGGCGTCGAGGGGATCCAACACCTTACCGACTTCTGTGTAACCATCGCCTTTGCGGTGACCAGGAGAACTATCACTCGTTTGACGATTAACGTCGCTATTTCCCTAGCTCCGATTCGATTTTTCAAGACAAATTTCAAGTTTGTTCTAACTTTTAGTAGTACAGGTAGTAAAGGTAGGTTACTTTGGTCCACTTTTTGCAATTTTTTTAGAAATTGCTCATTTCCACACCTTTACAAGGCGAAAATTCTCACTCTAATGACTATTTCCGACTAATTAGGACCTGCTGAATCGATTTCTGACCTCAAAAAAATTATATCTGCACTCTGTGTATAATTTTGTTGCTGTTCAAGTTTGGAACAAAGTTTCCATACGGGCTAGGATACTTTGGTCCAGTCACGAATTGCCTTGAAAAAACACTCACTTTCGCATTTAGACCAATGTATGAGATTCCCCTCACTTTGTTTGATCCAGGAGCAAGTGGAAAAATTGAAAAAAATGGGATGGTTAAAATTTGAACGAGTAAAACTTTAATTCTTTAAACTAATATAACACAGCTCGTAAAACAGTCTTATTTTTGCAGGGTAAGTTGAACACATAATATGCCCAAGTGGTATATTACACCTACCCGTGACTTAGAACAAAATTTCCAACTTCACTGCCCTTCTCATCCACCTGTAGCACCAAAAGTATCCCGGCAAAGATTATCACAAAAATCAGCTGATCGCTATCACGAATTGTTATCACTAAGAGGTAATAAGTAGATGTTGCTGCTGTAAACGTTTCAGTTGCCAAGGATGTTGCCATGATTTTGGCTTTTTTTTTATATGGGCTCCTGCCCCTATAAACCGATTACGTCACGTTTGAAGTTTTTACGTTTTTGGACCAAAGTATGCCGCCTGGAACAAAGTAACCTACCTTTACCTGAGACTCCTCTTGCGAAGTGGGGGGGGGGGGGCGTCGAGGGGATCCAACACCTTACCGACTTCTGTGTAACCATCGCCTTTGCGGTGACCAGGAGAACTATCACTCGTTTGACGATTAACGTCGCTATTTCCCTAGCTCCGATTCGATTTTTCAAGACAAATTTCAAGTTTGTTCTAACTTTTAGTAGTAGGTACCTTAGAATATAGATGATTCTCCTCTGCCTCTCCTCGAGCTAGACCTCCAATATAGGAGACCAGGGGACCAACCCCTGCTGGCTAAAGCCACCCAGCCCCCGTCCGTATCTCTCTTGGCCTCAGACCACTTCTACTCGCTTGTCAATATCGCCTTCCGCACGGTCTGACTTTTCGATTGACTCGTTTCGCAGGTATGGTGAACCAACGGTGTCCGTGGGCTTCGGGTAAAGGTCCAGGAGGTGGCACCATCCTTTCCGGTCTGATCTGGACCCGAGGCAATTTCCGGGATTATGACAACTGGGCTGCAATGGGGAATCCAGGTGAGTGATTCAAGCCTGAAAATTTGGCGCCAATATGAAAATTTGTCGGTAAAATTTCATTTTATTTTTGTGCAAGGTTGGAGCTATGATGATGCACTTCCATATTTCCGTAAGACTGAGAGGATGATGATACCTGATCTCCAAGGATCGCCCTACCATGGTTCTTCGGGGTTCATACCGGTCGAGTATGTGTCGTACATCACGCCTTTGCTCATCGCGTTCCTCAAAGCTGCCACCTATTTCGGGTACTACATAGTCGACTATAACAACCCCTTGACGCACATCGGGTTTTCCCAAATCCAATCCGTCGTGAGAGGCGGGGAAAGGATGACAGCCGCTACCGCGTACATCAAACCGATTCTGTACAGGAGGAATTTGTACATTTCCATGAGGAGCAGAGCCGTCAAGATATTGATTGACGACAAGAAGAAAGCGTACGGTGTCAAATACGTGAAGAGAGGCGTCGTGCGGACGGTGTACGCCAGAAAAGAAGTCATCCTGTCCGCTGGGGCTTTCAACAGCCCGCAGCTCCTCATGTTGAGCGGCATCGGACATCGTGACCATTTGAGTGACATCGGGATCCCGACGGTGCAAGACTTGCCAGTGGGTGACGGCCTCAAAGAGCACGTTGGGATGCACGGACTGACGTTCCTCATCAACCAAAGAGTCAACCTGGCACCACTGAGTATTTTTCAGGGGATTGTTATCAACTCTTTGAAATATTTCCTGGCCAGTTCCGGACCATTCAAAACTTTGGGTTGCGAAGGCATTGGCTACGTCAAGACAAAATATTCCAATACTAGCCGAGCACAACCTGACATTGAATTGGTTTTTATACCTTCGGCTTTCAACACCGATGCTGGAGTATTGCTGAGAAAAGCGTTCGCCGTAAGTGATGAGCTGTACGACTACACTTACAGAGAAATCGACGGTGTTGATTCTTTTTCAATATGGCCGATGCTGATGTACCCCAAAAGCCATGGAGTGGTCAGGTTGAAAGACGAAAACCCGTTCAATCAAGTGAGGATCTGGCATAACTTTTACAAAGAAGAAATCGACGTCGCCATGATGGTCGAAGGCATCAAAAAAGCCATCTCCCTGACGAAGGCGCCCTCTTTCAAAAAGTACGGGTCGATCCTCCACAAAGCGCCGTTCCCCCAATGTCGAAAACACAAATTCGGCTCCGACGCCTACTGGGCCTGCGCCGTTCGGACGATGACGACCACCTGGCACCACCAGTGTTGCACCAACGGGATGAGCCGTGTCGTCGACGCCCGTCTCAAAGTCTTCGGCGTCTCGAGGCTCCGGGTCGTCGACGCCAGCGTCTTCCCCGACATACCAGGCGGTCATACGCAAGCGCCGACTTACATGTTGGCCGAAAGAGCCGCCGATCTCATCAAAGCCGATTGGAAAATGTGGAGCATCAAAGTGCACTAACGCCCCGAAAAAGTAGGACATGTTGGCAGCAGTGAGATGTTTAGTGTTCCTCTAATGGTAATCCCTGGGAAAATGGAATTTAGCTTATACCAGGCACTGCTCAAGTTATTAAAGTAACAAGTCTTATGGACCAGATTAGGATAGATACCATTTTGGGTACCTGCGTGATTCCACTAAAAGTGGCGAAACCGTGTCTTTCCTTTCTTGCTACGTAGGAAAAACATTGAATAAGTAGTTCATATTCCCCAGGCTATTCATGTTTTCATTTTCGAAATAGACGATAAGCAAGCTCAGGAAAAATTGCAAAATAGGTAGCCTAAATGTCATTCCCCTAGCTTGTCCACTCCCTATGTGCGCTACTTCGCCAAATAACCTCGGTCGTTCAGTTTGAGATTCCGGTAAACTACACAGGCTCACGTACTCAAGTGGTCTGCTACGGACATCTTTGTCATCATCATTTTATGTCCATAGTTGGCTAACGTATGCATCAAGAATAGTGTGTCTTAAGGTTTTGGGTCATTCCCCTGTAAAATCTTGCAATAAGGGGGAAGGTAGTACTGTTGATGACATTTTGAAAACAGACCTTGGTAGCTCTGCTAAATGGGATAGGGAACCTCACCTTAGTCGACTAATATTTTTTTTCTGAAAGAACTTCATAATTTGAAGCAATTGCAGTGAGTTTTGGGCTCCTACGGTGTAATACAAATTTCCAGGGCACTTTCGAAAATTTAAACTTTGAATCTGGAGGGAAGATTGGGTGCCCCAGAACGGGCTCTCTCATTGGCTGTTCGTCAGCCATTGAACTGAAAGCCAGACGTAAAAGTAGGCTACGTCGCGCCGCACTGTGCGACAATCAACGTTTTTTCCCATAAATTCTCGCTACGCCCTGTTTTTGGAGCTATGAGGATGAAACCAAGTGCAAAAGAAAGGTAGGTAGGCCTAATTAGTCCTAGTATGAATCTCCATTGGGACATGGACAGTTGCAGGCGGTTGGGATATGAACTTTTTTGGGATAATTGAGCTTTATGGAGCTAATTGCGCTTTATTGAGCTGATTTTCGAGCACAATTTTCCAGGATAACTTACGCCCCGGCTTCCGAAAGGCGAAACCGCACTTCTCGCAAAAGTTCCAATTTCAACCCATAAGGACCCCCATTTTCCAATTGAGTGGCGAGGCCCCTGGAGGCCTGCAACCGTCCATGTCCCAATGGAGGACTAATTACCTTTCTTTTGCACTCGGTTTCATCCTCGTAGCTCCAAAAACGGGGCGTAGCGAGAATTTATGGGAAAAACAAAAACGCTGATTGTCCCACAGCGCGCCGGTTCCAAATAATCGTACTGATTTATTCAAGAATCGATACTTCTTCAAAAAAAAAAAAAAAAAAAAAATCAAATTTCGAAATGAGTCAGAGTGCGTTTACCAGAAACTACTACTTAATGACAAAAAATTTACAAAAAAGTACCTACGTAATTAAATAGTATACCTACCTATGTGGTTTCTTTCTAATAACTAACCGTTCTCGCTTCGCTCGCTCGTTTGAATAATAGATCAAGTAATGGGTGTACCTGTATTGTTAGAACATTATATTTCCGAGCGCGCAAACTCGTACAAAATCATAACTGAACGAATCTAGGAATAATCACAACTGTTCAACAGACTCTTGCTTGTTTTCTTTCCTTTCAAGCCCAATGTTTTTCAAGACAGCTTCGAGCTTGAAACTTGACAACGGCTTAGTGAATACATCAGCAACGTTGTCTCGGGTTGGAGTATACTCGAGCACCAACTCTTCCTTCCTGACCATGCCCCTCAGGAAGTGGTTTCCTTTTGCAAATTCAACGGCCGACTGAATGTCACAAAGCGCTTTGGGGATTCCATCCAGTTCGTGCCCCAACTCTTTCAGCACGCTTCTCAGCCTAATTACTTCCATTGCTGTTGACGCTACAGCCACAAACTCGGCGTGCATGGTTGACAGTCCAATGCATGTTTGCTTGTTTGACTTCCACATGATGGGAGTGCTGCCAATCAGCACAGTGAACCCTGTGGTTGATTTTCTGTCATCCTTGTTACCCGCCCAATCCGAATCCAAATCGGCTACCATCGAATTACCGTGGCCATCAATGATGAACTCCTTGTCTTGCGTTCCCTTCAGGTAGCGCAACACCCTTTTTGCTGCTATCCAGTGTGTCATCCCGGGATTACAATGTTAAATGCCAAAAAACCTCTCGATCTTCGGAACAGAGAGAGAGAAATCGTTTTCCCGCACACCAGAATCCGGAATTAGTGTGGAATGAACCGTCTCCCATATCTATATCACTAATATCTTTAAAAAACGTTTTCCAGGATCGCGGGAGGTAGTAGGTAAACGATTTCTCGACCCAAGCGGCAGCCTCTCGTCACTTCCAAGGTCCCCCACAGACCTCTCAGACTCCGCAGCGGTCAGTCCCTATAAGGTCTGTTAGACATACAGCATATCCACGCACGATCGCTAAAAATCTCAAAAAAATGTAGGAGCTTCCATTCAAAATAAGAAAGCGCGCCTTTTTGGGGGATCTCACCCCCCCCCCCCCCCCCCCCCCCACAACCCCCCCACTTGTATAAATTCCTCTGCGTGATTAAACTGTATTGCTGTTATATAGGTTTCATTCATAGACCGGAAAAGAACATTAAAATTTTATGTTCTAGTAAAGTAAGAAGTAAGTAAGAACATTTAATGTTATAGTACATTTTACTAGTCCACATTCGCCAGCTTTAGTGAACTCACCGCGGTGAAGAAAACAACAACAACAAAAAAAAAAAAAAAAAAAAAAAATTAAAAAAAAAACAAGTTCGGCAGCTACGTCGAAGGCAGTTTACGCGTAAACTGCCTTCGACGTAGCTGCCGAACTTGTTTTTTTTAAATTTTTTTAAATTTTTTGTTGTTGTTTTCTGGGAAGGTATATGAAGAACTGAAGACAATTGCGCAAAGATGAATCGTTCGTTGTAAAACTGCGAACCACAAGTTTAGAATCTCTCGCATAAAACGCTTGGCTGGATGCACGTTCTTAGTGAGCTAAAATTACGAAAGATGATGATATCATTATGGCTCGATGAAGTGAGCTAGCCGTACTAATTTAATTGGTTAGTGGAGTCACTTAGCTCATGAAATAAATTAGCATACTATTGTGTTTTGTAGATCGAGTAAGGACCAACGCTTGTGGTTATTAACTTTTATGTAGGTAACTAGGTACTTTGTAATTCTCGCCAATCATTGCATATTATGTAGTTCGGGGAATCAAACTTAATCTGTGTTACCTTCACATACGAGTGGCTGGGGGGGGGGACTTCCTTCCTCGCTGCTCATCGCAGTGGAACCAGAGTTTGATGACCAACACTGGGAAAGGGAAAACCCCAGATCTGGAGGAGTTCAATCGAGCAAAAATATCCACGTCAACTCGATACGCCTTTTTGATTTTAGCAAATACCCCCCACGTAAAAACCCATGTCCGAAAAATACCATCAGCTAGAACGGTGGATTTTGAAAATAATTTTCTATTATTGCTCACATTTGAACCAGAAAACTGGTTGACTTTCGTGAAATGGCCCGAATAAGCAAAATTAAATTTTGCCAAATTTACAATTTTACTATTAGCCCAGGCAAATTAGACTTTCACCTCCAGTAAAATTAGGCCAGTCAAATTCTACTCTAAAACGCTGCAAATTTTACACAAGGGTTTATTATTCTTTCATATCAGATTCTGTTACTTGTGCAGAAATTTAATTCTGTGTTGATGACAAAATAAAATAATTTTTTTGGGATTTTTATATTTTAACAAGTTTTGGATTTTTTTTTTCAATTTTTTTGTTTACTTGAAAAATATTTGCCCTCCTGGGATCCATCAAAAATCTCATTTGTAGCCCCACGAAAGCCCTATAGATCCCCACATTGAAATCGTATCGTTCCGGGAGCCCAAAAATCGGATTCTACGTCCAAAAATACTTCGAAAACGACAACTGACTCGATCTCACAGCCAAAACCGTTCAAAAACTCCTCCCGTAGCCCCATTTTAGCCCCATAGCGCCCCACGGGTTTGGGCGATCGGGCTGAAAACCTTGCGGGCACAACTAGATGGTAAACCAAGTATTTTGTCAAAATTTCAGATTTAAAAAAATTCCTACTGCTTAAAACGGCGGACGGACATTTTGATTTTGGAATCTAGTTCTCTTGAAACGGATAAAGTCAAATTTTGAGGCCGATCGGAGTCGTCGACCTCTGTCGCGAAAACATAGGTGTATTATTCCAAGAGTAATAAACCAAAATCGCTAAAATCGCAAGAAAACGGCTTGTTCCAGTTTTTTAAAGTGTTTTTACTAATAACTTATTAGGATCACTTCGAGTAGTGTTTGCAGCTTCGAAAAACCTGAGCTCGCTGCGTCGCAGTCGAAAAATTTTTGAGGTTAACCTCAAAATGTTTGAACTTTTTTTGGTTTCTGGCTTATATCTCCGTAGGGGTGCAACCTGTAAAATACATTACTCCCACTTTTTGTAAAGTTGACAAAATTTGCTAACTTTTGAGACCAACCGGAGCTCTGTGGGTTCAATACCTAGTTTCTGAAATACAGCTTTTCAAAAAATGGCCACTTTTTCGGAGACCCCCCACCAGTCTGACACTACCGAGCTCGGTAACCGGAAAACCACGTTTTTCAGAACGTTTTCGGCTGTAGCTCGGAAACTATTTGCCCGATTCCAAATTTATTTGTTTACTTGTGAAAGCTGATTCTGGCCTCTGACAACTTCTACTCACTTTTCGATGTGGCGATTCGATACCGTGTTGCACCCACTAGGGGTTGGTCCACTTTACCCTGTCAGGTGAGAAGGGACTTGGCTCACTTCACAAGCGTGACTGGCGAGGGTCAAATTGGCCCACCTTACAATCAGCCGTTGTATCTATGGATCGGACCGAGCGAATTGGCAAATTCAAGAGCTCCTCTTACAAGAAATTTCAGGCCCTACAACTTTCATTTTTTTTATTAGAGTTGCCTTTTTTTTTATCCCAGTCGTTTGAACATGAGCGTAACCCAAGGTCCAAAAGACCGAACTAGAACTCGTTTTCTTTCTTCCTACGAGTTGTATCTTTCTTTCTACTTCCTATCTGGCCCCGAGTCCCACAGTTTTTTCAAACCCCTTCAAAAAGAGTACCGCTCGTCGCAAATTGTTGATTGGCAACACTTTAATGTTTCGTAATGCCCGCGTGGTGTTTGTAGTTTGGGTGAAAAACCAAATTCTTGTAACTAGTCTGGACAATGTTAATAACGGCGATCAGCCTGAGTGAAGCAAGTTGAATGAGAATGTTGTAAAGCAAATGTATATTAAGTATAGGTACCTATTTATCTTTTTATTGCTCAATACCTGCTAAGAATTTCGGGAAGACAAGAACATTTTTCCCGCGAAGGGAATAAAAAATGTACCTAATTTTGGATCGACAAGTCTGATCCATCCTTAAGAATTCTTAACACAGCTTTATTTAGTTTTACTTACTTACTTGTAGTTTTACCTCTTCTTTGTCGCTTTATTTTGTACCTGCAGGATTTGTCCGAGTATTCATAATAGGGAAAAGTTGAATAAAGTGTTACCAACTATTCATGAATGTGTTTTGGTTTATTATTGTTTTTTTCCTACCGAGCGTCAGTTGTCAGCTCGATCGCCCTCACCTGTGGGCTCAAAAGGGGGAAGAGGAGGAGTTCTCAAGTGTGTAGGAATGGGGGAGTGGGTTGTCGTGTTCAACTTTTTTTGGGAGTAGAACACATTTATGGGGGTCTCAGACCTATCCGACTATAATATAGTGTTTGATAAATATTATTTATCAAACAGGTTGTGAGGGAATTTGTTCAAGTGACTGAAGAGATATTGAATTTTTACCGCAACCTTTTTTTTCCAACAAGCCATCAATTGAATTGAATAGATGAGCGCAACCTTTTTGTTATTACGATATATTTAATGAGCGAGAGAAAATGAGAAACAGTAGGTATCTAGCGACCAAACTATGCCACACAACACATCATCCACGTGATGCTCATTACGTAAACAACTGCACCCTAACGACCGATGCGTAATAAAACCTTATGCCGATCAGAGGTAACGAACGGCTCAGGCTGCAAAAATCGTTTTGGAGTCGTTGGAATCAGCCTGAAAAGCTCATTCCATAGACCCTTGTACCAACGAAATCGGACAAAAACTTTCGTCCCCCTTTTGAGGTCTCCTTAGTTACACATCAGAGATAAACAACTTTCGTCGTGAAGGACCTCCCGAAAACCTATGAAGGGGATGAGGGAGGAAAAATCAAGGTAGCCTATAACCACCCCCCGAACTCGCTGATGACAATGAGACCACCCTCATGAAAATCTGTTGAGCCGCTCGGGCGTGATGGGGTCGTACACAAACAAACAAAAAAACAAACAAAAAAACATACATGTCGAAGAGGTGAGCGCACCTTTCCATTTTTTAGCGCAACCTTTTTCCAAAAAATGGAAAGGTGCGCTCACCTCTTCGACATGTATGTTTTTTTTTTTTTTTTTTTTTTTTTTGTTTGTTTGTTTGTGTACAGAGCATCACGCCCGAGCGGCTCAACAGATTTTCATGAGGGTGGTCTCATTGTCATCAGCGAGTTCGGGGGGTGGTTATAGGCTACCTTGATTTTTCCTCCCTCATCCCCTTCATAGGTTTTCGGGAGGTCCCTCACGACGAAAGTTGTTTATCTCTGATGTGTAACTAAGGAGACCTCAAAAGGGGGACGAAAGTTTTTGTCCGATTTCGTTGGTACAAGGGTCTATGGAATGAGCTTTTCAGGCTGATTCCAACGACTCCAAAACGATTTTTGCAGCCTGAGCCGTTTGTTACCTCTGATCGGCATAAGGTTTTCTTAAGTATCGGTCGCTAGGCTGCAGTTGTTTACGTACCTAATGAGCATCACGTGGATATTTTTGATGCGTTGTGTGGAATAGTTTGGTCGCTAGATACCTACTGTTTCTTAGTTTCTCTCGCTCATTAAATATTTCGTAATAACAGAAAGGTTGCGCTCATCTATTCAATTAAATTGATGGCTTGTTGGAAAAAGGTTGCGCTAAAAAATGGAAAGGTGCGCTCACCTGTTTGTTTGTTTGTTTGTTCTTCACAGCATCACGCCCGAGCGGCTCAACAGATTTTCATGAGGGTGGTCTCATTGTGATCAGCGAGTTCGGGGGGTGGTTATAGGCTACCTTGATTTTTCCTCCCTCATCCCCTTCATCGGTTTTCGGGAGGTCCTTCACGACGAAAGTTGTTTATCTCTGATGTGTTTCCAGTTATTACTAAGGAGGCCTCAAAAGGGGGACGAAAGTTTTTGTCCGATTTCGTTGGTACAAGGGTCTATGGAATGAGCTTTTTAGGCTGATTCCAACGACTCCAAAACGATTTTTGCAGCCTGAGCCGTTCGTTACTTCTGATCGGCATAAGGTTTTCTTAAGCATCGGTCGTTAGGGTGCAGTTGTTTACGTAATGAGCATCACGTGGATATTTTTGATGTGTTGTGTGGCATAGTTTGGTCGCTAGATACCTACTGTTTCTTAGTTTCTCTCGCTCATTAAATAATATTTATTATATCGTAAATATATTATATATAATATAACGATATATCGTAATAACAGAAAGGTTGCGCTCATCTATTCAATTCAATTGATGGCTTGCTTAATGACATGAGGACCATCTCATTGATGACTACATGATGACTGCACTCGACTACCTACTAGACGATCTTCAAATCGAGGAGAATTTTGCAAAGCTAGTACGGTAGTACTGTCGTTTTCGAAGTATTTTTGGACGTAAAATCTTCTTTTTTTTTCGTCCCGAAACCATCGGATTTCACCGAGAGGATCTATGAGGCTTTCATGGTACCTACTTTTTAAGGATCAAGAGGTCAAATAAGGTCAAATAAGGTGTCGTTTCCCGAGTAATTTTGGACGCATACTCCATTTTTTGGGGATCACACATCCGTCCGAACATTGTATAGGCTTTTTTTTTTCATAATAAACTTTTATTGACATACATAGGTAATTAATTTTTGCACAATTATTCTATATTTCAACTTCTTGATGGTAACACTATTCACTTCGTAGAACTTTTATTCCAAATCAAATTATTCTATAAAAAAATTTATTTAATAAACCTTCGTACCTTCGTGTAAAATTTGCAGGATTTTTTTTTCTTTTGCGAGTTTGTCTTGACGGCAACTTCCGACGAGCAGTCGAATTATCCGTCGACTCGACTAGAAGCGTATCAGCAGTCTTGAAACCACAGAAATGAAAACGCTAGCAGTTTAATGATGCGGTCAACTCCCCCGGCGAGAAAGAAGAGAGCGAAAACGAAAAAAAAAAAAAAAAAAAAAAAACTGAAAGCTGGCAAATTGAATGACGCGGGAAGCCCCCGGTGAGCCGACGTGGAAAAAACCCGGCGTTAACCCGAATAATTGGCCCTCTAATCGCCAGAATAACCGCTTGGGTTCAAATTAAACGGTAATCAATGCGTCGGGGAGGGTGCTGATCCTCATGTTTTGAGCGTTTCAAATCGAGATTTTTTTTCGGTGGCAAAAAAAAAAAAAAAAAACGCGACGGAGCTCGAACAGCCTAGTAATTTGTCTTTTCATGGTGAGCATGGTGATTCGAATTTCTGATTTTTAGGCCAATCAACAGGTGATTTTTCGATGCAACGCGTGGTGTAGAATTTCACTCAACTTTTTTTTGGGGGGGGGGGGGGGGGGTTACCTACTGAAAATGGATCCAAAGCTTCCCAGCAAAATTTGTGTTCTCGTCAAAAACGCAAAAAACCACGAAACGTCGGCCCTTTTTTTTAGGTTTTTGCGGATAACTTTGAAAGGGTGCGAAAATATTATACTATATTATAGTAAATTAAAGAGCACAATATTTTGCGTCGAATGTGCTACCTTAAGGTCAAAATTGAGCCAGTCGTAAGAGCGTGACGGGGCGTCGAAGAATGTAATCTTTTTTCTTTTTTTAACTAGGCAATGCATGTTGTAGAGCATCTGAGTTTCGAGAGGAAAAAAAAAAAAAAAAATGTTTCTTTAGGTCAAACGAAAGTTTATACAAGTTTGGTAAAACTCCTAAGCGGCTGCTTGCCAAAAACCCACGAAATTGTGGCAGTTTTTTAAGGTTTTTGGCGGATAACTTTGAAAGGGCAAGTTTTGAGTAGAAATATTCTATATAATAAATTAAAGAGCACAAAATTCTGCGTCCACTGAGCTACCTTAAAATCAAAATTGAGCCAGCCGTAAGAGCGTGACGTCGAAGAATTTTTTTTTTTTTTTAACTAATGCAAGTTCTAGCATCCAATTGTGCGATCAGAGAACACAAAAATGTTTCTTTGGGTCAAACGCCGTTCATAGCCGTAATCTGGCTCTCTTGGAGTGCCCTGGATGTGGAGAAGGTGGTTGTGAGGGTTTTTGCCTGGGGGGCCAGTTGGACTCGTTGGACTTTGGAAAAAGTGAAAGGTCGAGCTCCAACGATTGGCAATGTTTAACAGAGCGTATGTAAGCTCGTCTAAAGTTAGGTGTTGTAAGGTCGTCTGAGGTGTAACCAGGTCCTTCCTTCGGAATCAGGAACAGACATGTGTAATTTGCACAGTGTAAAGTCGTCTACCAACGTGTCATTACAATCTAGCCATGGCCTTCAGCGCTGTTCATCCAGCGTTGGATGAAACCCACCATGATACACACCCTTTTGATGAGGACTTTCTGCTTCTGATTAGTTCCGAAGATAAAATTGTCATTTTTGGAACATCAGCCATTCGGCCAGCGGAAATTAAACTGGATTACGAAGTTGCTATCCATAATGCCGCTCGTATTATATGGCCAAGAATTCAGGTTGCAGTCTGCCGATTTCACCTAGCTAAGTCCTGGTACGGTAAAGTCCAACAATTAGGTCTTTCACATGGATATGCGAGTGAGCAGAGAGAAATCAGACGTTGGATTGTATGGACTCGTTTGTTTAGAACCGTGGGAAGTGGAAGATTGTTTTGTTTTTGAACTGATACCAGTTGCATCCGAGGACGGAAAATTGACTGGGATGATAATATCAAATATTATTTTGATTGTTTTCTCACTTCCCTGTTAATACAATTTTTAAACAGTTTTCTGATCTCTACGCGTTGTATCGAACACCCCTTTTGAGGCACCTGGTGACAGCATTATTAGGTAGGTACATTCTACTCAACCCTGGTCCAGACTTCTCGTTAGCGATATTAAGGCTGAGGTCCACTGGCTATACGGAAAATAACATTTTTATTTTGTAACTTTTTATTGTAACTCTCTGCTGTTTCATGAAACCCCATGAATTTAACCAAAATAGTTTTGCATTCTGTTTTTAGGGGAGGAATCGATTCACCGGAGTTCAAAACCTGACCGACCGCTCTGACACTAGGTTCGTCAAAAATTAATCAGGCACATTGACGTTTGATTTATTTCATTTTTATTTTTTCGTCTACTTGACACACAATTTGAATGTTCCGCTTGCATTAGTCTGTTCCGTTTCGGCTGATGGTCGCGAGGAAAAACAATCAAAGTTTAATGACGTCGAAACTGCCCATAAGATTTTATGGGCCCGCAATGCTAGGAAGAAATGAAATCTATTTCGGGTCAATTAAAACGTTGCAATTAATTTAGTTAAAATCATTACTTTGAATGTCCAGTTCAAATGCGAACGTCGAAGAAAGAGAGAGAGAAAGCCATGGATAGAGGTCGTTAAAAATAACTCATTCTTAGAAGCCTAAACGAGACGATCAATGGAGTCTTTTTTTCAACCACACCTCCCACCCACAATATATATATATATTAGAATAATAAGGTCTGTTACCAGAACCCCTGAAGATGATGCCGTGTGGTATACCGATGGTATACCGAAAGCTTGGAAGGAACGAAAAAGTCAAGTCTAAGTAGAGACTGACTCGTTGTCTCGCCAACCTTCTTTTACCCCGCAACGAACCCGGCCAAGATGGTAGGTAGGTACTCCCAACAAACCACTCCATCGTATACTATCGTGTTGGGAGTAGGCCTACCTTCTTGGCATATATCTACAACAGCTGACTCCAGATCTGCGCCCTCACGATCACTATAGTGGTGCTGAGATACTGCCAGATTCAATTTTCCCCTTTAAAGGCAACACACGCTGATCCAAACTCGCAGAGTGGGTTTCAAGGGCCGAAACACCGGGGGGGGGGGGGGGGGGGGGGGGGCACTGGACCCGTTGCCCCCGGGCCCGGTCTTCGTAGGGGGGAATTTTTTGAGAGGCAAATTGGGTTAAGGGACAGATCAATATAAGCCTTCCCCATCCAGCGATCTGGACGCGGTTTGAGGCACCTGATCAGCGGAATACACATGGGTATACCCATAATATGGGTATTATATTATGTTGTATAGCGAAAAATCCAGTAGCGCCCGCAAGGTTTTCAGCCCGATGGCTCAAACCCGTGGGGCTAAAATGGGGCTAGGAGAGGGTTTTGAAGGTTTTCGGCTATGGGGGTTGAGTTAAGTGGCGTTTTTGAAGTATTTTTGGATTTATATTCATTTTTGGGGGTCCCAGAACAATCCGATTTCACCGTGGGGATCTATGGGGCTTTCATGGCTAGGTACCAATGGAATTTTTGAAGGATCCCAGGAAGTCGAATGAGATGTCCTTTTCCGAACAATTTTGGACGCATATCCCATTTTTCGAGGTCCCACGTCTGTCCAAACATTGTAACTACAGGAAAAAAACAAAATTATTTATTTTTTCAAAAAAATGTTCTTATTGACACAGAATTAATTGTTGCACATTAACGTCTATCGAAGAATAATAAACCCTTGTGTAAAATATGCAGCGTTTTAGATAGGGATTTTAATTTAAAATTCGTAAGGCCGCCAAATTAGTAGTTCGATGGCAATAATTTTTACGTGATTAAAAGTCTATTGTTCTAGATTTCTTTGAATATTTTTTCCCTTTTTTTCAGGATAAATTAAGCATGATAGGGTACCTATCAAGTCGAAATACGCGTATTACTGGTCAGCTGCGACTTGCTCCCAATGCAATCATTCCCTACAAATTTTCAGCGAAACTGTCACATTTCGAGTTAATTAGTCGTTCCACACGATTGGTTCATGAAAAGTGTGATAACTCGGAAAACATCAATTTTTTTTACGATTTCTAAAATACGAGTCGATTTTTCCTATCAAAATGCTGAGAAAACTCATTTTTGGTGACAATATTGAAATATGTGAGGAGTCAACCACGATAAAACCATAAATGGGTGCCGTAGACGTTTTTCGCGTTTCCTGAAAAGTTGACCACTTTCGAGTTGTGACCCTTTCGTCGCAATATGTTGTATAGCGAACAATCCAGTAGCGCCCGCAAGGTTTTCAGCCCGATAGCCCAAACCCGTGGGGCTCTGTGGGGTTAAAAAGGAGCTCCAGTAGGGCGTTTTTTGAAGGCTTTTAGCTCTTGGATCGAGTTAGGTGTCGTTTTCGAAGTATTTTTGGACGTAGAATCCATTTTTTGGGGTCCCAGAACGATCCGATTTCACTGTTGCGATCTGTAGGGCTTTCATGGGGCTTCAAATGAGATTTTTGATGAATCCCAGGAGGTCAAATCTTTTTCAAGTAGGTAAAAAAACAAAAACATTTCGAAAAAAAAAAAACGCTGCAAATTTTACACAAGGGTTTATTATTATTTGATATAGGTTAGTTGCGCAAAAATTATTTCTGTAAAAAAAAAGTTGGAAAAAAAATTTTTGGATTTTTTTTTTGGATTTTTTTTTCTTAAAAAAAAATTGTTTTTTCAAAAATTCTTTATTCTTTACTCGAAAAATATTTAACCTCCTGGGATCCTTCAAAAATCCTATTTTTAGCCCATGAAAGCCCTATAGATCGCAACAATGAAATCGGATCGCTGCGGGACCCCAAAAAATGGATTCTACGTCCAAAAATACTTTAAAAACGACACCTGACTCGATCCCATAGCCAAAAGCCTTCAAAAAACCCCTTCTGTAGCCCCATTTTAGCCCCATAGCGCCCCATGGGTTTGGGCGATCGGGCTGAAAACCTTGCGGGCACAACTAGATGGTAAACCGAGTATTTTGTCAAAATTTCAGATTTTTTAAAAAATTCCTACTGCTCAAAACGGCCTGGACGGCGGACGGGCATTTCGGTTTTGGAATCTAGACCACTTGAAACGGATAATGTCAAATTTTAAGGCCGATCGGAGTCGTCGACCCCCGTCGCAAAAACATAGGTGTATTATTCCAAGAATAACCAAAATCCTAAATGTTTTTTATAGGTTAGTATACAAATTTTTTTTAAATTTTTTTCATTGACACAATTGAGTTTCTGCCCAAGTAACCTATATCGAAGAATAATAAACTCTCGTGTAATTTTTATTTAATTTTTTTTCATTTTTTTTTTTTTTTTTCTAGGGGGCCCGATGAATTTTGCCCCCGGGCCCGGATTTTCTCTCCACGGCCCTGCTCCAGGCCACCAAGATGCTCCTTTATTTTGCATTCCAGCTGAAAGGAACTCATACATTTAGCCAATAGTGCTTCCAAATCTTTGTGCACAATAGTCCACCTTCCGGAGAAGAGGATCGGGACGGTTTTGATCGGTGAGTAGAAAAACCACTTAAGTCAAGTAAGGTCATGCGACCTAGCGTTGCTCTCAACGTTCTGGAAAAGAAAAAAAAAAAAACAACCTGTATCTGTCGAACCTACCCTGACTATAGTTTTTGCACTCAACGCGCGTCTTGTTTTCCTGAGCTAGTTCCCATAAAAAACGAATTTTCTATTTTTTTTTTTTTCACTGAAGTGGTTTTTGCACTCACAAAATTTTGCATTGAGGACAGGAATAATCGAATCTAACAAAAATAAAAGGGAAGTTAACCCTCAGTATGCTCTTATCCGACGAAAGGATGGATCAGAATCAACTGTTTCTCTGCGGCAACTGGCACCCAAAAGGTCCTCCGTACCTGATGAACGCTATGAGGAAGCTGAGAATCCTACTGTTGACCTGGTGGAAGAGGAGACTCCTGCTACACTTGAAGAGACGGAATCTCCCTGCCCCGAAGTTCCAGAGAAGCTCGACCAACACGCATAAGAAAACCTCGAGCGTACTTAAGCGACTATGTTCCAAAGTGACCCTTTGTGATCAGGGCGTCCAAAAAATGTTTAACTTGTTGTTTAAGGGGGAGAATGTGGTAATTAATGTCTCCAGTTGTTTCCATAGTTCCCTTAGTTTTACGTCACATGACATGACATTGTGTGGTTGAACCATCGATGTTAGTTTACTATATCGATGGGTTGAACTCATTACCGCGAACTGCATATGTGTAAAATAGGTACTGTTGAGTTCTTTTGTCGATTAAAGCCTCATTTCTGGCGAGACATACTTTCTTACTATTCACAACGAATTTAACCTTAAACCAAAACAAGAAACGCCCAATCTGACACCACTCGCTAGGTAAGCGAAAAACTACGTTTTTCCCCCAGTGGGTGAGTAGCATCAATGGACACGTTGGAACCCCAATATGAAGGAATTCTCAAATTCGCAGAATTGCAGAGCTCAGTTGGGACAGCTTGAAACAGATATCCAACATAAACCCGTTATTGTCCCCATGGAGCCTACACGTTTGGGACTCAAAAACTTTTCAGTTTTGGAGAATAGACAGCACACCTCTCTTAATCTTTTTGATCTCTCAAAGGCTTTTGATTTGGTGGCACACAACCTGCTTCTCAGGAAATTTGAGCACTATGGCTTCGGCCATCGAATGGTTCTGTTCCTGCAGAGCTATCTGGAGGATTGGTCCCAGGCTGTTTCTGGGACTGCCTCTAGTGAGGTGGCAATTCCCTGTGGTGTCAAGCAGGGGAGTATCCTCGGCCCTTGCCTCTTCCTCATGTATATTAATGACCTACCTAGCCAGTTCGAGGATTCAAACAACATTTTCCTGTTTGCTGACGACTTCACATGCCTAGCATCAGGCTGTTCCCATGAAGAAATGCAACACAATCTGCAATTTAAGTTTGAGATAGTGGAAAAATGGTGCCAGGCCAATGCTTTGGTATTGAACAAAACTAAAACTCAGACCCTTTTAGTGGGTCTCAACAGATGCTTGGACCAGGCAGTTAATTTCCTGGGTTTGACGGTGGATAACCGACTTTCCTGGAAGGCCCATGTTGAGGCGTTGTCCCCCAAATTATCATCTTCTATTTTTATGGTTAGAAGGTTGAAGAGCGTCGTTTCCGATGAGGTCCTGCGTTCTGTTTACCATGCTTGCTTTGCCAGCAGAGCAACTTATTGCATCGTAGCATGGAGAAACAGTAGTCATGCAATTGACATATTTAAACAACAAAAACGTGCCATCAGAATCTTGGCCAAACTCTCATGGAATGAGAGTTGTAGGGGTTCGTTTGCTCGCCTTGGTCTCCTTACTTTACCTAGTGCATATGCCTTGGCAGTTTTGAATCTGATTAAAGTAAACATATCGCTCCTTGCCGTGGTTTCCGATGTTCATCAGCACGACACCCGATCCCGTAGACACCATAGCTCAGAAAAATGACCCAATCCAAGTAGGCTCTCGTCTGTATAATGCACTACCCCAAAATATTCAAGAGCTACCTATTAAGTCTTTCACTAAGGTCATAAAAGTTCATCTCATTAGGGCAGAGCTGTACTCGCTTGACGAGTTTTTTTGGAATTGTGTGGGATTTTCAGTGCCGCGGTCCAGCTTGTGGTGCGGTTTCATTGTGCTGATGTGTGTTTTTTGTTTGTAACCTAATTGAAGTGCCGTGTCTCCACCAACTGTTTGGACTAATAATTTGTACCTACCTATATAATGTAATCGAGTATCACCCGTTTCCTGACGTTTGCAATGTCTACACTTAGGCCACTGCAAATAAAAAGTTCTTGATTCTTGATTCTTGATTCTCAATTGTTTATCGTTAGCGTCATGCAAGTTACGAATTCTTAGTTACGCTTACGGTTTCGTAGTAGGTAACAGAAAGGTTGCGCTCTTCTATTCAATTCAATTGATGGCTTGTTTTTTAGCGCAACCTTTCCCTCAAAAAATTGAAAGTTACGCTCATCTCTTCGACGTTTTTTTTTTTTTTTTTTTTTTTGTGTGTATCACAGCATCACGCCCGAACGGCTGAATTGTGATCAGCGAGTTCTGGGGGTGGTTAAAGGCTATCAAAATCACCTCCATTGTCGAAGATTCGTCCGATCCCGAGAAGATGACGAATCGTCAACGAATTGTCAAGTTACGGTTTTGGTTTCAATAAAGACGCGGTAATATTTCGTAGTAACAGAAAGGTTGCGCTCAACTATTCAATTCAATTGATGGCTTGTTTTTTTCCAGAGTGAGGACTGCCGACCCTCTTACAAGGTAGATTAAAAAGATAGGTAGGTTTAAAATATTCGTACCACTCGAAAATTGTTGTGGCCCTCGTCAGTTTTTTTTTTTTTTTTTAGCACTGTTGTTCGATTACCGAACCCGAACATGAAACCTGGCTGAAGCAAGAAATTCATATTGTCATTGGTGATAATATCATAATATTATTGGCGATAATATCATACTATTATTGGCGACCGCATATATGTAGGCCAGCCTGTCTGGGATCCTTTCGTCGAACGAATTGATCAATAATTGATTATTGCTGCAGTGGTTTTTACTTTCGCTGTCGGTTCGTTTCAGTAGGAGTCAAAAGTTTGGCATAATACGCAACATATTATGTAGCCGTTTGATTTTCGAGGAGTGTTGTCGGTCTGAATAAAATCTCCTGTGAGCCTTGCTGTGAAATGATGATGAGCAATTCAGAATCATCTCACAGCAAGGCCCCACGGAGAATTAATAACAATTATTACATTAATTATTACATTAATAATAATAATTATTACATTAATTATTAATTCTCAATGTTTTGTGTAGGCTGAATTATTCAGCCTACACAAAACATTTATCTAGTTATTTGTCGTGATTAAAATTTACTCGTAATTTAATGACGCCGCGAATTGTAGACCTTCTATTATTTGTTGGGTCACATACCATTTGCCTCGCAGTTCCATATGAAAGACTTTAAAAATAATTTAATTTAATTTGGTACCTACTTAAAAGTTTTTTCATGGAAAATTTGTGGGACCTCAAAAAATGGATTTTACGTCAAAAAATACTTCGAATAGAAGCTTTATTTTCACTTTCAAAATGAAAAAAAAAGTCCTAAAGTCAAAATTTCCACTCGCATTTTGCGTTTCAGGGAAAGGCCGGACTGGGACCCCTGAAAAGGCGCAACATATTTTGTTGTTACTTGAAGCAGCAGTAAAAACCATCATAATATATATCAGGATATATATATGACATATTTGTACATTGCACAAATACTGATATATAAATACATCATTTGTACACCAATACCAAAAATAGATTTTTGCGTAACGCTAATACATAATGATAATAATTTTAGGCCATATGACGAATTACTTAATTCATCTTATTGTATGGTCAACAAAATAAGAAACGTAATTTTACCACAAGAAAAGCTAAAATAAATAAAGATACACATTTCAATACTTTATTTTGGTTTATTATTCTTGGAATAATACACCTATGTTTTCGCGACGCGGGTCGACGACTCCGATCGGCCTCAAAATTTGACATTATCCGTTTCAAGAGGTCTACATTCAAAATCCGAAATGTCCGTCCGCCGTACGCCGTCCGCCGTACGCCGTCCGCCGTACGCCGTCCGCCGTCCGGGCCGTTTTGGGCAGTAGGAATTTTTTAAAAAATCTGAAATTTTGGCAAAATACTTGGTTTACCATCTAGTTGTGCCCGCAAGGTTTTCAGTCCGATCGCCCAAACCCGTGGGGCGCTATGGGGCTAAAATGGGGCTACAGGAGGGGTGTTTTGAAGGCTTTTAGCTATGGGATCGAGTTAGGTGTCGTTTTCGAAGTATTTTTGGACGTAGAATCCATTTTTGGGGGTCCCGGAACGATGCGATTTCACTGTGGCGTTCTATAGGGCTTTCATGGGGCTAAAAATGGGATTTTTGAAGGATCCCAAGAAGTTAAATATTTTTCGAGTAAAAATTAAAGAATTTTTGAAAAAACACATTTTTGAAAAAAAAAAAAAAAAAAATCCCCCCAAAAAATTTTTTTTAAATATATAAATCCAAAAAAAAAAATTTTTTTAATTTTTTTTTTATTGACAGAATTAAATGTTTGTACAAGTAACCTATATCACAGAATAATAAACCCTTGTGTAAAATTTGCAGCGTTTTTCTTTTGTATTTTATCACTTCACGATCGTCCGCAGGTCTGGAAAGCAGCAAGCCAACGCAGACGGACTCTCAAGGAGGCCGTGCAGCGACGAGTGCAGGTTTTGCCAGCGGCAAGAGCATCGTGACCAGTGTGGGCAGGTGAACAAGCTTGAGTTTCTTCCATCCCAAGGGTTGCAGAGGGAAGACCTCCAGGTTCAACAGGTAATCCAATGGCTGAAAAATGGAAAACGACCACTACCCGAGCAACTCACAGCATGCACCCCGAAGGTTCGCCAGTTGGTTAGTAGGTGGAAACTCCTGGAAGTTAGGAATGGGAAGGTGTATCACAAGTGGGTAGATAAGTCCAAAAGAAGACTGCAGCTGGTCGTACCAGAAGGGAAAATCCAGTCTGTTCTAGAACAGTGCCATGACAATCCCACTGCTGGACACTTTGGATTTTGGAAAACACTGGACAAGGTTCGTCTTCATTATTTCTGGCCTGGCATGACAACAGACATACGAGCTTGGTGTAGAAGCTGCCTGAATTGTCAACGGTTCAAAGGCCCAGGACGCACTAGACCAGCACCCCTGAAGCAAATGATGGTTGGGGCACCGTTTGAAAGAATGGGCGTTGATATTCTCGGTCCGTACCCCAGAACCACTCGCGGGAACAGGTATGTGCTGGTTGCATGTGACTATTTCACGAAATGGCCTGAAGCAATACCGATACCTGACCAAGAGGCAAAGACAGTGGCTACAGTCTTGGTCGAACAAGTTTTCAGTCACATTGGAGTGCCCACGGAGCTACACACTGATCAAGGAAGACATTTTGAGTCCCAGTTATTGAAGGAGGTGGGATCTTTGTTGGGGTTCCACCGGACGAGAACAACGGCGCTGCACCCTCAATCCGCTGGTCTGGTGGAGCGACTCAACCGATCATTAAAAACCCATCTGGCCATGTTTGTGGGGAAAAGCCAGCGTGACTGGGATACAAAAATCCCACTTTTCTTGATGGCATATCGTGCAACGCCTCAACATACGACAGCTTTTGCCCCCGCCCAGCTGGTATATGGCTGTGACCTCAGATTACCAGACGTCTTGGTTAGGCCACAGCCAGAAGAGAGAAAGCTGGCAGTACCATACGCTCTGGATCAGCGAGCGGACCTCGAAGCTGTGCGGAAGTTTGCCCACGAAGAAGCGAAGTTGAACATGAGGACGCAAAAAGAGGTATTCGACCGTCGGGCCCGCTCTCCACCTCCAGTAGGTTTGGGTATTCGACCCGAAACGGCAGCGGGGGGTTTGCCCTAAGTTGCAGCCGACGTCGACGGGTCCTTGGGTCGTCAACAAGAGGTTCAACGACGTCCTATTCGAAGTGGAGTTGGCGAAAAAACGAAGAAAGCTCCATGCCAACAGGCTAGCCCCAGCCAATGTCCGGCCGGACGAAAAGAAAAGGGGGGAGCAATGTGGTGTGGCAACCAACACATGTGTTGGTCGAAGAAAAACGAAATCGGGCTCTCCGAAAAAATGTTGTTTTTTTTTTTAGTCAAATTGATCGTGTGGTTGAGTTTTTGACAAGCGAATACAGGTCCTTGTCAGTTGTTAAATTGTCCTTGTTCGTTGTTATTTTACAGTATAGTTAGTGTACCTCGTAAAATTGACGTAATATTTAATATTAGTGAATAGACTCATATCACAGAATTTTCAGAAATATCAGATTGCTGTCACGTAAAAAAAAAAAAAAAAAAAAAAAAAAAAAAAAATCGACGACCATCCGGAGACCTGAAAATCGTCCACTTTTGGGACAATGTAACTCAACGTGTATTGATCCTACATACCTGAAATTTTTACAGGCTGTTCTCTACCCTGTGTAAGAGAGTCCGCGCCGACAACTTTGAAAAATATCAATTAGCCAATTTTAGGCACCCCACTAAACATAGGCCAAAAAATCAGCCTTATTTATCCACATTTGAATAATTCCCACACCCAGTACCTAAAAAAAAATTGTTTTGAAAAACGTTTTTTGGAAATGTTTTTTTTAAATTTTTTGTTGACAAAATTAATATTCGGACATGTAACCTATATCAAAGAATAATAAACCTTTGTGTGAAACTTGCGTTTTTGAAATGTACCTACGTGTCTTGAAGTGGATAGTAACTATCCACTGTTGATGACAAAATTTAATGTAGGCCGATCTTAATTTTCGACCCTCGTCGCGAATAAATAGGTGTATTATTTCGAGAATAATAAACCAAATTATACAAGTAGGTAGGTATAAAATTACGTAACTTGACATCACACACATTGTATCGAGTCAATAATGAATCTCTTACGATGATTGACTGAACTTGATTTTATAGGCAAAAACGGTCGGTGGGTTGTATGAGACGCAATGATCGTATCACTTACTTTCAAGATGGACAATATACCAGGAGAAAAATGGCGTCAATAAATGGAAAAATTATGAGTTTCAGAAACGGTCGATCGTAACAGATTACCAACCACAAGCTCTTCTTGCATTAATTTTCATGATGCATTTAATTTCTAAAGCACCACCATTAGAATTGCGAAAATTCAAATTGCCATCACCGCAGATAACTGCCGTTAAAATCGTAATAACAGCGCTCATCAAGTATTTTGAACAATCCTTCTAACATCGGATCGTGGGAGATTAAGTTACAAAATTTGTGATTTCGATTTTATTGTCAGTAAACGATACATTGAAAAAAGCGTGTCAATTCTCCATTTAAAGGAGAAATGATACACTTTTTTCTATGAAATAGTTGCCACTGCATAATTATGTAATGAAGAGCGCATTTACCGTTCAGCAGTGGCGAACCTAAGTTAGATTCCTATTTTGCTCATAATAGGGACGGTACCTTGAATAGGGACAGAACTGGCGGAACGAGATTAAAATCGCCCCTGGCGGCGTCCTATTACACTAAAATTCATGTTCAGGGTGAAAGTCAACTCTTCTGGATGTTAATGATGAGTCAACAACAAGAGAAGAAGACGTTTTTCAATTCCCGCCGTCTGGGAGGTGATAACAGTGATAACGGGCTTTGTCAGTTTACAAACTTCTCATGGTGATCGTACCTATAAGAGGACCATCTGGTACCTAAGTTGTCACCTGGATTTATTATTAGCCTCATAATTAACTAGAGGGAAGCCGTTGTCAGATTTCAAAAAAGTGAAACGAGCGAATTTTGGCAAGTGTTTTTTCCCAAAATCCCAGGGGTGTCCAGGTTCCTCAATAGGGACATACCTAGCTGTTTTGGCCGATTATCGATCAAAAACATCATTTCAGCGTGTTTTAATGGGTTTATATAGACGAAATCGCGGTTTTGCCGAACGTAGTGAGCCCTCTCTTTGGACTCGTTTTGTTTTGAGTGGAAATAAGCCGGTGTTTGGGTCAATTTGCAAGTTTTCAGCCATGCCGAATCGAATGAGGACATCTTCGGCCATGGACTCGCTCATCTCTCCACGATGCATATGAATATAGCCACCATGTTGGCGGTATTTATCTACCTACCACCTGTAAAACCGCTCACCATCATGTTTCTGTCTTTTCAACGCCATGGCTCCGAGGCTGCGCAATCCTGAGAGCTGTGATTTTGATAAGGGTCTTAAAATGTAGTCTTTTCTAGGGCAACCCTTAGTATTTTTATGAAACATGTGATATGGAACCTGTGATTTTGATAAGGGTCTTAAAATGTAGTTTTTTCTAGGGCAACCCTTTGCATTTATATGAAACAGTCCATTAAAAGTTGTTTAAAAAAAATGTTTTGGATCAGAAAATGGTTTTTAAAAAAGCATAACTATGTCCCTATTGAGGATACGAGGCTGAGAAACGGTTTAAGCTTTTAAAAAAAGTGTCCCTATTATAGCACATGTATGTGAACTAGAATCGGGACACTTTTCAAAAATTAAATAAAAATACTAGGAATATATATATTTACACTTTCGCAACGTCATCCTGTAAGGAACACATACAAACCATAAAAAGTTTGAAAACGTACCTACTATTTCTAGTGGTTAACCTGCGAAAACCTTCAAAACACGTCCCTATTATGAACAAAATACTTGGGATTTACATTTGTGATTAATACTCTCGACCCCAGTCATGGGGCCCTGCTCTGGTGGAGGGACTGGGCATTGGTGATATGTGAATAATATATCGGCCGAAAGCTCGGAAGAAGCCTTTTAATTCACCCGCACAACCTGCTGTATCACCCCACCGTACTAAGGCCGAAAAGCCAAGGAGGATGAACGTATCAACCAGCTCCCAAAGATAGTGAGAGAGAGTGGTAGCGGGTAGATGAGAGGGAGCGAGAGGAGAGACAAAATAACATTTAATGTTATTTAATACCTATCATATTTAATATCAGTTTGGAAAAAAACGCAATTAGGTACAGCTTCCCATTGTGTCTCTGTTGATGCAAGTTGGTAACAAGTTCATACTATTCTTGATAACAGTTTCATTCGGCTGGGTAATGATGTCACAATTAGGAGCTGATCTAGGGGCTGGGGGGGGGATAAGTATATAATAATAATATTAATAATAAAATAATATATATCATAATAATATAGTATATATATGTTACAGGCCAAACCCGATTTTCAGGTCAAACTGGTTTGGCCTAGGTCAAACTGGTTTGGCCTAGGCCAAACTAGAACGTCCATACACTTTTGGGCCAAACTAGTTTGGCCTGACGTTTTTAGGGAAAACTAGTTTGGCCTAGGACAAACTAGTGTGGCCGGTTGCGTTTTAGGACGAACTGTTATTAAAGTGTAAGTTCACGTTATCACGTAAGGAGATGCGAACGATTGAGTTTTAAGTGTCTGAGATAGTTCATGGAAAGCCAAGGCACAGACGGAGTCAAGGCTCTGTTGGACGAGCAAATCAAGACATAGAAAACATGCTGGCTGTGTGGATGAACGATAAATTTATCGTTAAGGTCGATCCACGCATTTCAGCGTTTCAGTGAATCCGTGGCCATCCGTGCTCCGTTCGGCATGTAACGCGTTGGTGTCTGGACAATTTATCATCAATGCCCTTCAATTGATACCATTGAAGGGCACGGAGCACGGGTGGCCACGGATTCACTGACATCACTGAAATGTGTGGATCGACCTTAACTCGTGTTCAAAATGGGCTGAAGGTCTCAGATATGTCCAGTTTATGAAAAGCCGTTTGTATCATTCAGGGAGTAAGCATTCACCAAAGCAATGTTTAGGATCGAACCAAGAGTTAACGAAAATTTACGACTCTACCTTGATTGTATTTGAATTTTCTATCTCCGTATCATTTGCAGAAGTAAATACAGCTCATTTAGCAACTTATTTTGTCATTTATTATGAACCCTAAATTGAATTCTTTCTCCTTCCCAATATACCTAGATGCAGGGCCGTGGAGAGAAAATCCGGGCCCGGGGGCAGAATTCATCCGGCCCCCTAAAAAAAAAAAAAAAAAAAAAAAAAAAAAAAAAGTGAAAATTTTTCCTATATCGATCTGTCCCTTTTCCCATTTTGCCTCTCCTCCCCCTTTTTTTTACAAAAAAAAAAAAAAAAAAGAAAAAATTCTCAAGAAAATCCGGGCCCCCCTACGAAGGCCGGGCCCGGGGGCAACGGGTCCAGTGCCCCCCCCCCCCCCTCTACGGGGCTGCCTAGATGAATAACAGTTTGGCCTAAAAGGGGTCGGGCCAAACTAGTTCGGCCTAGTCCAAACCAGAATATCCTAGCACTGACGGGCCACACTAGTTTTAGGAAGAACCACTTTGGCCTAGGACAAACTAGTGTGGCCTAAAATCGGGTTTGGCCTGTAACATATATATATTATTATTGAATTCAGATTGTAACCGTCAAATCGCGTTTTATCCAACACAATGCTGGAAATAACAGAGAAGAAAAAGAAAAGGAAATTGTCTGTGATGGAATTCGTACTGTCAACAACAAATGCCCTCCTTACAAGCCTGTTGCACAACCTGTTCTCGTCCTTCCTTTTCCTCCAAAAGTGTTGTTTTGATCGAGTCCTGTTAATTTTAAAGTCGTTGAATTTGTTATTGTGTGCGTGACTTTCGAAAGATGAATACTGTTACCCGTCTCAAGATTTGGCCCTTGGAAGACAAAATTTGTCGTCCATTTGCAAGCCAGTTCCTGAGGGTAGCGCTGGATTAACTTACAAAATTTGCCGGGAATTTTCCCTTCTTACCACGTTCTTTAAATCCAAGCCTGTAGGAACGTCAGCACTCAACTCGGGATTTGGGAGTGAAAAAGGTAGGATACGTACAAGTTACTGATATAAAAAGGTGGTATTTACAAAGGGCGCTATGGGGCTAAAATGGGGCCACGGGAGGTTTTTTTTAAGGCTTTTGGCTATGGGATCGATTCAGGTGTCGTTTTCGAAGTACTTTTGGACATAGAATCCATTTTTTGGGCCCCTCAACGATCCGATTTCACTGTTGCGATCTATTATAGCCCTACAATAGGGCTTTCATGGGGCTACAAATAGGATTTTTGAAGGATCCCAGAAGGTTACATATTTTTCGACTAAAAATAAAGAATTTTTGAACAAAAATTTTGAAGAATGAAAAACTTTATTTTTTTTCCAAATTGTTTTGATTGATTTTTTTTTTTTTTTTTTCTTGAGATTTTTGATGGATCCCAGGAGGCCAAATATTTTTCAAGTAAAAACCAAAAAAATGTCAAGAAACATTTTTGAAAAAAAAAAAAAAAAAAAAAATCGCAAAAAACTTTTTTTAATATAAAAACTATTAATTTTAATCCATTACAATTTAATCAATTAATTTTTTTCATATACACAGAATTAAATTTCTGCACAAGACTTACTTACTTAGTAATCTATAATATAGGGTTTATTATTTTTTGATATTATCCCCATAATAAACCCTTGTGTAACATTTGCAGCATTTATTATTCCTGACCAGGCGAGTGGCTGCTGAGATTGCTGAGATTGCTGAGATCTACAATTTTGAACTTGGTATCATGCTTGGAGTATAGATCAAGGTATCAAACTGTTCATTATATGAACTCATCGTCCGCTTAGTGACCTCGGTTATGTACACTTCAATGATAAAGCTGTTCTTTTTATAACATTTTATTTTTATTAACAACAGGTGGTGGTGACACATTAAGTAGGTACCTAGTTTGAGCATGGTAGGTAAAATCCACCTACTAGGAAGTCCTCATACTACCAAATAAAAGGTTGTGCTCAGATAATCAAAATTGGAAGCCCATGCCAGAGAGAACACTCCTACATATGCCGCTAAAGGGATCGGTAATCTGACCAGGCGCGCATATGTCAAAAAACAGTGGCTGCTGAGATTGCTGAGGTTGGTACTGCACTTGCAGGCACATGCCGGAGTTACCATCTAGGAAAGTTCCTGGTGGACACGACTGCTGTATTTGTGGCCAAACGCATTGCCCGGACATTGGATCTACCTGCTGCCCATAGGGACAATAATTTTGATTTACAAGTACGCACAGGCCGCTGACGGGATCCTGTTGCGAGCCAGGAGGGCACTGTTGTTGGGTGGGGAGGCACATTCCAGACACTGCATCTCTCTGCTGCCCTGGCGGACACTGCAAAGGACTTGAACCTATGCATTGGCCAGTGTAGGGATCCTGGTACATGCCTGGTGGACACTGTTGTGTGGTGGGGAGGCACAATCCAGTCACTGCATCTCTCTGCTGCCCTGGCGGACACTGCGAAGGACTTGAACCTATGCATTGGCCAGTGAAGGGATCCTGGTACATGCCTGGTGGGCACTGTTGTGTGGTGGGGAGGCACAATCCAGTCGCTGCATCTCTCTGCTGCCCTGGCGGACACTGCGTCTGGCTTGGCACAGTAGGTACACATATGCCGCTGGTGGGATCTCGGTGCGTGCCTGGTGGGCACTGTTGTTGGGTGGGGAGGCACAATCCAGTCGCTGAATCTCTCTCCTCCCCGGCGGGACACTGCGTCTGGCTTGGTGCAATAGGTACACATAGGCCGCTGTTGGGATCTCGGGTGTATCCTGGCGAACAACTCGACGGTTGACTACTGAAGCATTTTTGGGTGATAGGGTCGTACTGCTGCCCGTTGGAACAAGGACTCGGCACGCAAATATTGTTTAGATTTCTGTAATATCCAGGTGGGCAAGGACCACTGAAAACATAAAATTGTCATAGGTTAACCAAATCGAAAAAATAATCATCGGGGACTGTCCGCACTACGACAGCGGATCTACATGTACATCTACACTGCTGCAGCAGCTGAGAAACACTTAAAATTTAAGTTAATGCTAACAAAAAGCGGTTCTCATTTGGGTGATTCGCTGAAAGAAGTGTTTTTCTGAAAAAAAAAGAAGAAAAAATTAAGAAATAATGGATAAAATATAGAAAATAAAGTCAAGAAATCCCTGGCAACCGTTGATGCAGTCGATGATTCTTACGAAGGAGAGAAAACTATGAAAACATACTGCCCACTCATGTAGGTGATAAAACCAATTTTATTTCGAAAGTAATCTCAGCAGGACCGATGAATTCGTGAATATCAGAAATATGTACATCGCCCAGTGAAGGCATCTTTGTATTGTCCAAGAGGACAATTATTGTCCCCACCAAGTGTGGTCGTTATTATAGAGACAGAAATGCACATATTGCTGGCAGCATCTAGTTGTGTTCCTTGAGGGCACATGATGTTGCCGCCGCCGCCGCCACCGCCACCGCCGCCGCCGCCGCTGCCGCCTGTGGTGCACTGCCCGGTAAAGAAATCTATTTGCTGCCCTGGGGGACACGGATTTGAACTGATAGAAACACATATGCCGAAGATTGGATCTTTCTTTTGTCCTGGCGGGCAACCACCTCCCACGCAAGCACCTGTGGTGGGGTCGACCTGTCCATCAGGGCATGCAGGACCTGGCAGGCAAATATTGTTCCAATTACGGTAATATCCGGGTGGACAAGCACTGCAAAGATCAAAAGGATTACAATGTAATATGTCATATTAACGCCACACACACACAAAAAAAAAAAAAAAAAAAATAGCCTTCAGCTACCCACGTTACCCAAGCCCAGATTACCCACGTCCATATCTAAAACTGAGCGATTCTCTGAAAAATGGGGTTCTTTTAAAAAATTTAAAAAATTTTTGCCGTTTGATCTTTTTTTTGTTCATTAATATGAGGCAAATATTGTTATGTAAGCACTTCAGAAATGTTAAGAAGGTTGTTACGCAGGTGAGAAAACTACGAAAATGTTTCGTATTTCTGTACGTCCATCAAATTTATTTCATTAATAAAACTGGATCTAGAATGATGTGTTCAGGAAGATCTGCAGTTCACAAGGCCCGCCGTGGTCTAGTACCTACATTCAGACACAGTTAGCTGCCAATGTTCGTCATCGTTGACATTTATCGGTGGGTATTGTCATTTACCCTAAGGCGAAGCACAATCCGGTCATTGAATCTTGGCTTTGCCCTTTGGGACACGATCCGCTGGTACTGCTAGAGAAACACATGCCGACGATTGGATCCATGAATTGTCCTGGTGGGCATGCTGAGGAGCTCGAGAGCTGTCCGGACGCGCCATCGTTTGGAGTCGAGCACAGCCCTGTTATTGGATCCAACTGCTGCCCCACGGGACATTCTGACGGATTTGAAGTAACATTAAATGAGACTACTGTTTCAAAAATACATTCGCCTGTGAAGTCATCCATGATCTCTCCTGGGGGACAGGGCGACGAAGATGGAGTTGGAGTTGGAGCTGGAGTTGACCTTGGCTTTATACGGATACAGGAACCACTATTGGGATCATAGATCTTTCCTGGTGGGCATATAACTTCCTCGTCATGCAGACAGGTATCAGTGATGGGATCATAAGTATGTCCTGGCGGGCACCCTTTGGTGCACAAACCCGTCGACTTATCTCGAACCTGTCCCTTAGGGCACCCACAGGCACCACTGGTGGGATCATAGGTCTCTCCTGGCGGGCACCCTTTGGTGCACAACCCCGTGGACGGATCTTGAACCTGTCCCTTAGGGCACTCACAGGCACCACTGGTGGGATCATAGGTCTCTCCTGGAGGGCAGGTTTTGCCGTGTTGTCCAATGCATTCACCGGTGGACGGGTCAGGGGTCTCATTATTTTTACATGGATTCTGCACACATAGACTTCTCCAATTTTTGTAATATCCAGATGGGCAAGGACTGAAAATATTAAGGATCATTCAGCAACTACACCAAGAAAAGAAAGGTTGACATTTTGACGTTTTTGGTATTTATTTCAAGGAATAATGCACCTATGACATAGGTCCTATGTATTCGCTACCGAGGTCGAGCATTTTATCGGCCTCAAAATGTGACACTATGTTTCATGACACGTTCGGAAGTCAAATGCCCATCTCCCTCTCGTCGTTTTTTTTTTTTTTTTTTTTTTTAATCAGAAATGTTGACAAATTCTTGCTTCACCATCTAGTTTTCAGCTCGATCTTCAGTTTTCGGCTACGGGGTCGAGTCAGGTGTCGTTTTCGAAGCATTTTTGGACGTAGAATCCGTTTTTGTGGATCCCAGAACGATCCGATTTCACCTTTGGGGCTCTATGGGGCTTTCATGGGCCTACAATTGGGACTTTTGAACGATGTCACGAGGTCGGATGAGGTGTCATTTACCGAGTAAATTTGGACGCAAAATCCATTTTTCGAGGACCTTCATCAATTCAAACTATGTGTGTAAAAATATTTGTTAATAACACAGAGTTAATTGTTGTACAATTAACCTACATTAAAGAATAAACAACAACAAAAATAAAAAAATAAATAAATAAAATAAAAAAATAAAAAATAAATAATAATAAATAATTAATTTAAAAATAAAAATAAAAATTAATAATAGATTTGCAGCATTTTTAACTCAACATTTTATTAATTAAAAAGTCATTCAACTCAATGTGAAAGCAAACTGTTCTCCGTTCATGCCTAGTTTTGGCGGTAAAGTTTAATAATTACAATTTATTTAATTATTTATTATTTTATAATTACTTAATTCAATAATTTGACAATTTGACTTAACTGGCAATGAAATATTCACAACGGCATTTATCAGTACATTTTATTTAAAATCCGTCAGCAGAAAATTGATTTGTAAAATAAAAATAAAATAATGAGGAAGAAATAAGTACGAAGTACGAAGATTCATCAATGATAAAATTACCCCAAATTAAAGATACCTGAGATTACCATTTGGGTTGTTGGAAGTGAATAAATTTTCTCTCATGTTTATGAAGGATCAAAATCAAAAATAATAAAACCAAGCCATAAGAAATGTGTCGTATTTTGTGAGGGGTTGAATTTTTCTGAATTCGGGTCCACGAAAATGGGATTGCTAGTCGAGTTGGGTGTACAGCTGGGATAAAGACTGAATGATAAAAGGCAAAATTGATTTTATTGCGTTGGCCATTTGCGGTTGTCACAAAGCTCTGAGCCGTACTTGGGCCTGAGGGCCGAAATGACTAGCCCGCTGCGGGACTCGAACCCACTACCGTCCACCACTACAACTGCGGTCTCGATTGAGCTGCGACTCCGACGTCTGAACGACTCCCGTCTCATGTTTTTAGTACCATCAGTGACCTATTAGGGTGGGGGATGCTTGATGAAGGTAGATTAGGGTCGTGGGGGGGGGGGGGGGGGGGGCGGATGGCCCGATTTTGAAAGCGAGTCAGGTTTGACGAGGAGTGGTCTCTTATCAGGGATTCACCAACCGAAATTCCACTCGGCTAAGTTAGTATTATTTAATAAAGAGTGTATTCGTTGACAAATGTCAATGTGGAAACGGGTTTCGTTCAAATCAACATAACACGCAATCCCATTTTTTCTTTCCCTCATATTCGAGAGAATCTTCTTATCTGTTCAAAGTGAATGGGGATAATGACAAAAAGCTTCACAGGAAATACGAATTTTGACTCGAATTAGACTACGCTAGGTACCAGGCTTGATTCAAAATTAGGTATGTGCTCTTCGTTTAAAACAATCAGTTGAAAAAAAAAAGAAAGAAAAAAGGTTTGTTGATTGTTGGCAAAACGCACGTACAACTTCATTCTGTAACATCGCTTTTATCCTCACGTAGTTTCACTCCATAATTCAAGAACGACCCACTCGACCCATTTGCCAAACACCTTTGAAACGACCAGCTTGAAAAGCCAACGAGTGGGGGGCCCATGTGGTCACAACTAGGAAGTGAAGCAAGCATTTTACCTACAATTCCGAATTTGTTAAACATCCTGCCACAAGCAAAACCCGGGAGAAATTCCATTCAGCTAAGTTAGTAAATAACGAGTGTATTTGTTGACAGTTTCGTTGAAATCTACAAAACGCACAATTTTTTTTTCTTTCGCTCATATTCGAGAGAATCGCTCAGTTGGCCCCCACATTCTACCGCCCAAACATAAACTTATCATTACCTGGGTAATGCGAACCCCGATGCGAATTCGACGATAACTGCTACAATAAAGAAGCTCTGCACCCTCTTGGACTCCATTGTGAATGAGTGAGGACTCCTGGCAAATTTTAATTTATTTAAACACAGCAAAGGTTCTTGCTTTTTTTAATTTTTATTCCTGTCTTTTGCAACTTTATTATGGACAATGAAACGGCGTTGAAATGTCGAAACAAAATAAAGCACTTAATATTCCTTTTGATGACAATTCTCGGTATAATTTTGGTTCAGTGGACCGTGGAATCATTTTAAGAGCTCAAATTTTAACCGTAGGTTTCGTTTTATAGTCCGGTTTAACGACGCAAAAAACAGAACCCCTCCCCCAGCAAAAAAAAGAGAGAAAATCATGGGAGTAACATTTAAGGCAAGTAAATAATATCAGGCGCTGCGTCCTACCAAGCCAGCGGAACTCAGTGCTCAGGATACCTGAAAAAAAAAAAAAAAGAAAAACACGCAAAATGAACAAACGTTAACTCAGCCATAGGTACGTAGGTACATCACAATTTTTCGTACTTAAAAAAAAAAGAAAAGAAAGAAAAAACATGTTTTATTGGTTGTGTGAGTTGAAAGCAACAGTTTCTACTCGGTATCCAAACGGTGAAGTGCATTTTAACCTGGAAACAAGTTTTAGCGATCTCTCTCTCTCTCTCTCTCTCTCTCTCTCTCTCCCCCCCCCCCACCCTCCCAGTTAAAAGTGAGACAAAAAAAAGAGGAAAAAGTATCGAATGAAGTAACGTAGTAACGACTAGCCATCCTATTGGGGGGCCTTGCTTCGCTCGGTTGTTCGAGTGGGTGGAGCGCCCTCTGTATGATACGTAATTCGAGTAGAAATACCCGTAGGTAGGTTTTTCGTTGCTATGACGCCGGAGTAGCTATTTAAAATTTCACATCCCGCGGCAACTCGAAATTATCCCCCCCCCAAACTGTAGGTATGATTTCTCTGAAGCGATGAACATCCGAAATTTAGGCGGCTTTTTACACTCCCAGAAAACGTTGCCACCTGTGGGGTGTATGCTGCTTGTGACATGAGCCACAATGCGACTATGAAGGTGGGGTTAACTATATTTTTACTTTGTGACTGGGGGACACCCCCCAGACCCCCGGGTTGATGATGTTATGAACGAGGATCAAACCAATCTAACACGCCGCCGGATGGGGTTGAGGGGGTGAGGATAAGGGATGGTGGGCGGAGAGGGTAGCAGGAGAGGCTGGCCCTAGGCAATCCTTGTCGGGTCTCAGCGCTACCTCTCCCTGCTCCAATGAACTAAGTGCTTTACCACATGATTGTATCTTCCCGCTTGTTTTAGAAAAAAAGAAACGCTTCGCGTGCGGAACTAGGTCAAATTTTTGCGGAGCCGTTGGTTGATTATAATAATTACTAGCACTCAGACATAAGGCCTCGCTTCGCTCGGCCAATTACTTTCTCGGACAGAAGGCCTCGTTTCGCTCGGCTGACCACTTTTTTTTGGACAGGAGGCTCGATTCGCTCGCCCAAGTGACAGTCGCTCAATGCGCTAAATTTAATGGGCGTAAAATTGGCCGGGAATAGAGAGAGAAATTGTCTTCCCACACACCAGAATATATCCGAAATTAGTGTGGAATGAACCGGTTCCCAAAATCCCCCCCCCCCCCTTCACCTTTCCAAGGTCCCTGACACCCTTCGTTCTCCCGTTCTCTCCATCCTTCTTAGGTCCCTGGCACTGTCCCAAGCTACACTGCTAACGCACGCTGGATCTCTTCAAATCGTTCAAATTAAACTCGCGGTCTAAATTTGCTGATCGTCGGAATTCGTTCATTGGGTATTTCGTATTACATTTCGGATCTCTAGGTAGGATAAGGAGGAAACGCCGACTCAATCGGACAGTAAAAAATGAAGATAGTGAGGGTTGCGCAAATTTGAGCTCATCGAAAATTTCGCTCAACCTGCTTATCGGACGTAAAATTGACCGAGGAATCCAAATTCGCCAAAAAATAGGGGTTCCCATTTAAAATAAGAAAGTTGGGCGCACGTGCGCCCATTCGCGCGCATTTTTGGGGGTTCTCAACCCTAACAGCAGGACATGTCTGCCAGACATTGTCTAGGAGGCAGAGACTGTATACAGTCTCCGCCTATGACTCGCCGAGAAGGCTCGTGACACACATACATACAGACACCGTCTGAATTAGTGCTAGGTATAGATAACCAATTTGATGCTGAAGGTAGCGGAAGCATTAGTTTCATTTTCAGGGGTGAAAAAATTTTAAAAATTTTAATTTTTGGAGACAAAAATCTTTTTGCTCCACATGTTCACTCTCATTTTGCGTTTTAAGAATCTCTTGAGCAAATTTGGTTCCGGCTGTCCGTCTGTCCGCATTTCCTTGTTACAGCCATAACTTCCACAATGTTGATCCGATTTTGGTCAAATTTTCAGGGATTATGCGGGTACAGCTCGTTGAGGTCCCATGTATATTTCATGTTGATTGACTAGGTCTTACGCTCTGCACATGCGCGAACTTAATTTTCTTGTTACAGCCATATTATGACGGACTTGGGCTGTAGGTCCTATATCGGGTTGTCTTTGAACGCGAGGAAGCTATGTGACATGTCCCTCTTGGCAAGTTATCTATTTTTCTGTGTCTACTATAGAAAACGCTGCAAATTTTACACAAGGGTTTGTTATTCCTTGATATTGGTAACTTGTGCAAAAATTAATTTCTGTTTCAATGAAAAAAAAAAAAAAAAAATTTTTTTTCAAATATTTTTCTCAAAAATTCTTTGTTTTTTACTCGAAAAATATTTAACCTCCTGAGATCCTTCAAAAATTCAATTTTTAGCCCCATGAAAGCTCTATAGATCGCCACAGTGAAATCGGATCGTTCTGGGATCCTTCAAAAATAGTTCGAAAACGACACCAAACTCGACCCTATGGCCGAAACCCTTTCAAAAACCCCTCCTGTAGCCCCATTTTAGCCCCACAAGCCCCACGGGGTTGGGCGATCGGGCTGAAAACGTTGCAAGCACAACTAGACGGTAAACCAAGTATTTTGTCAAAATTTCAGCTTTAAAAAAATTCCTACATCGGCGGACGGTCATTTGATTTTTGAAATCTATGCATCATGAAACGATCCTCATTATGTCCAATTTTGAGCCTTGTGACTAAACGCCTTTGGACAGGCTTCACAAGAAATTACGTCACAAAACAGGTGAGAGCAAGCTCTTGACGCTGATTTGCCTGGAAGATCCCGCTCTAAGAGGGGCGCGAACAGCTGATAGGAAATCAGAGAAGACAGTACCGTCTACCGGTAGTTCGTTGAAGCGGCGCGAGGTAGCGTTGAGACCCGACAAGGATTGCCTATAGGGGTAGACTCTCCTGAGGATAGCAGGCAAGGGTGGTAGAAGACAAATGTAGGTCTCAGGGGGATGCCGCTGGGAAACAGTAGAGCAGGGGAGTGGTTGAGTGGCCGAGGGAACGTGAAGGAAGTCGGAGAAGCAGGTGGGACCTGGGACAGACTCATTTTCAAAAACCATAAGGTCATATTATGACAAGTGCTGGGTTAGCGAATTCTCCAGGTCGTCCTCCCCGAATAATGGAGGATCGAAGGGCGGTTCTAAGGTAGCCCCGTAACAGGCGAAACCCTCCAGAAAAAAACGCCGTATTTGAGCTACTGTTTAGACATGATTCGGACACAGACAGTCAAACAGAAACAGCGAGATTTAGAAGTAGATTGAACATCAAACTATGGTAAGGTGTCACAGTTACAAAACCATAACGATTGAAGAGATAAAACCTGTTTCCAGGGGGGTCCAGGGGGGCGGAGCCCCCATGGCGAGATCAATCAATGGCAATACAGGCGGCAACGCTTAAATTTTGTTTGAAAGTGTTTTTTACCCGAGCAAATGACATTTCGAGTGGTCTCTTTCTGTGTCAAGGGTTAAACAAATTATCGTCTTGGTCTTCAGCCCAACTGCATCCGACGGTTTTTCGTTCGCTTTTTACTTGCCGTTTGAAAGATCAATTAATCAACTTCAGTCATTGATGAAACACAATGATAATTCACTTGCTTTGCCGACGGGTTTGCTTTGTAACATCAAACGTCACATTGAGACGTCTTCTTTACGAAACAAATAAAAGAAGAAGAATGAGAAGACTCATATTTACACCTAAGAAAATAATTCTCACTTGTAATAACCAATTAAATTACTTTTAAGGGTTTTGTTTTTGTTCGATTTACTCAGTTTAATTAATTTGAAAGTTCGAGACGACGAAAGTAATTCCTTCAACTGTTAATTTCAATTATTTAATAATTAAACTATTTCACGGTGTTCATTGCCTTGTCAACGCCCAAGTGGAGAATTTAGGGTTCCGCCACATTTCATCGAACCTTGAAATGGCCAGTGAAGAAAAATGTATCTATTTTGATGGGGTTTCGAATGAAAAATAAATTTGCCCTTTCGACGGGATTTTTCCGCGGCACGAGGCTGATGTTGGCACCCGCCAAGCAGCACACAGTCTTGGGAGGTTCCAGACCCTTCCCGCCGATCTTTTGGTGGGGCATTTCGGGTACAAGCCGACCACCTCGAGGAGCTCTGACATTGCGGTGAGGCAGGTCCGGCACGCAGGAGCTTCCAAGACTCGGGAGTGAATAAACAAAGTGGTACCCAAACGAAAAAAATGCGATAAACTGAGATCAAAGACATTTTCGGTTTTACCCCCAAAACAAGAAAAAATGTGAAGTTTTTTTTTTGCACAAAAATCAAGTGTCGCGCCAGTACTCAAGCGTATTGTCACGAGGAGAGCTGATTGTTATAACAAGTAAGTAATTTTTTCCCCCTTTTTTATCATCTCCGTGAACATTAAAATTTTATGTCCGATGAATTAGATTTTCGCGCTGCCGGCTTCACGATTAGAAAGATGGACTATTAAGTCTAGCCGGACTCGATGGCGCCCGTCCAGTATAAACGCCGAGTACCGAAACGTGCCCCGAGCGGGCTGAAAATTCGTTATTTCAATTAAGAACCGCCATGTTATTACTCTCAAAAACGACGTTTTTTGGTAGTAGGAGTGAAATTGGGTTTAGGAGTGAAATTTGGACGATATACTCTGTTCGTCGCTTGGTTTTGGATTTTTCGGCAGAGTCGCTGAAGAAGTATTTTGGGTCGTATAATGGGGGTCTGAGGCCCATCCGGTCACACCGCAGATATCTATGGGACAACAAATGGGGTTTTAGAAGAGCTTTTTCCAGGTGGTCGAATGAGGTGTCGTTTTCGAATTATTTTTGAACCTGCGGTCCATTTCTAGGAGTTTCAAGGTGCGTTCGATCTCACCGGAGGGATCTATGGGGCAACAAATGGGACTTTTGAAGGTCAGAAGGTCGAATGAGTTGTCGTTTTTGAACTAGTAGTAGAACTCACATATCAAAATTTACGACGCCCATCGCGAATACATAGGAGTATTATTCCAAGAATAATACACCAAAATGGGGGTTCCCAATCGATATAACGAAATTTCTGCCCGTTGGTCACTCGGTTGATAGTCTTGATCCATCGGGCGCGATCGATTAAGTGGGAAATACAGTGAAGAAAGGGGTAGAGTGCTAAAACCTGAGATTATGGAGCTATCAAAATTATTAAGCTATATAAAAATACAATCAACAATTTTTATTTGCGCTAAATAAACCATTAAAATGAACCCCCTGCTCTCTTGCTCGACAACGCTCAAAACGTTAGCGAAATTGTTAAAATCCGACGTTTGACGTTTGGACGAGCCGGAGCAGCCCAACGGCTGAACTCCGTTCAACTTTTGAGCCTGCCAAACGATGCGGAATTAACATCCTCTACGAAGGGATCAGTGGTTATCAGTGGCTCAGTGGTTAAAGCGTGGGACTGCTGGTTCGATCCCACCAGCCGCTGGACGTCTTCCTTAAACGGATAATCACCTTTCGGAAGGAAATGGCAATCTACCGAAAGAATTCCGCCTGTAAAACCTCTCAAATTTGCCGTTCGGAACCGGCGCTAAACTGCAGGTCAACAGAAGTTAGTAGAGAGAGGTCGCCAACGCCCGTTTACGGGTAGGTATGGCTCCCAAAGAAGAAGAAGTAGAAGAAGAAAGGATCGGCCTGAAAATGGTATTTGAGTTATGAGCGAAATCAAAAAAGATTTTTTGTTTGCCTCGAACGTGACAAATGCAAATTTTACACTAGAGTTTATTATTCTTTGATATAGGTTACTTGTGCAGAAATTTAATTCTGCCAATGAAAAAATTTTTGAAATTTTTTTCCTCCAAAATTTGTTGTTTTTACTTGAAAAATATTTGACCTGGGATTCTTCAAAAAATGCCATTTGTAGCCCCATGAAAGCCCGATAGATCGCAACAGTGAAATCAGATCGTTCCGGGACTCCCGGAAATGGATTCTACGTCCAAAAATACTTCGAAAACGACACCTAACTCGATCTCATAGCTAAAAGCCTTCAAAAAACGCTCCCGTAGCCCCATTTTAGCCCCATAGCGCCCCACGGGTTTGGGCGATCGGACTGAAAACCTTGCGGGCACAACTAGATGGTAAACCAAGTATTTTGTCAAAATTTTAGACTAAAAAAAAATTCCTACTGCTGACGGACATTTCGGATTTTGAATGTAGACCTCTTGAAACGGATAATGTCAAATTTTGAGGCCGATCGGAGTCGTCGACCTCCGTCGCGAAAGCATAGGTGTATTATTCCAAGAGTAATAATCCAAAATACCACCACAATTCATCGCCGTCGGAGTCTTTTTTTGACGAATTTTAGGCCACCGACAGTCTTCCATATTTCTACATGTTAAGAACACCCAACGGCACACTACGAACATGGCAACTTCTCACTTTTAATGGCCGCCTTGGGCTGGTTGGACAAATCCTGGCAATTACACCCGTCACTGAAACACACGTCGTTATTTGTAATAGGTACATACATACTTACAACAATACTTGAATCAAATATCAATTATCGACAACAATAAAATTTAACATCACCACCTGATCAGCGTTCCTTTCACGCGGTACCTACTCGTCTATCGCAGTGACACCCCATATATATAAAACCAACCCACTTTGTTGTCTCTCCGAACTAATCAATTTTTTTTTTTACGGAGTAAGCAGGATTTTCTTTCGGCGGCCCCATTCAAAAGAAACAACTGGACCGTTGAAATAAACAAACTTCGCTTTTCGGCCAACGATTTCACTCGTTTGATTTTTACGACATGTATTTTAAATTAAAGCAGAAGAAAACGCGAAACGCGATCTCTAGTAGATAAACCGACGCCTGTACGAGCCTTATCGTTAAAATTTAACGACAAAACCATTGCGGACGTTGGCAAGACGCTCCCAAATAACGCGAGTTGGACTGATGACTTGAAGGCAGGGAGTCGACCATCAAGTTATTAGTGACCCCCCCTTCATATAGGTTTAAAAAGATTACCCCCCCCCCCCCCCCTACTCAAGGTTTAAAAAGATGCAAATTTTACACAAGGGTTTATTATCCTTTGATATAGGTTACTTTACTTGTGCGAAAATTAATTCTGTGTCAATAAAACTTTTGACAAAAATGTTAAACTTTTTTTTGTCGCAGGGGGTTAGGCTAGGTTAGGTTACTTTGCTCCGCTTTTTTGACTTTTTTGAAGCGAAGTCTTTTATACGGACGCCCCCCCCCCCTCCCGCCGCTCGGGGAGTCTCCCAGTGAAAATCGTGAGTCAGTGAGTGAGTGAGTCTCGCGATATATATATTTGATATAGATGGGGCGCGTTTCAACCCAGCCGCTGTCAAGGAAGTCGGAAAGACGTACTCAGAACGGGTGGAATCCGGGGTGGGGCTTCAGGGACCTTACAAAGGTGGAGGAGGCGGGGAAATTTTATTTTGCCGACCTTTTAGCTACCCCGGCCGAGCGGAGCGAGGCCTTATGTCTGATTATGCGGTCGGTCGAGCGAAGCGAGGCCTTTTGTCTGCTTTGAGAACTCCCCCGGCCGAGCGAAGCGAGGCCCTACGGGGGGTCTGGGGGGCGGAGCCCCCCAGCTGGGTGCGTAGGCGATCAAAGCGAGCCGGAGCATCTAGTAGGACACCATGGAAGAAATAGAGGAACGGCCACTCAGCGTTAGAAGCCGTGCCCAAAAGCTCCCCTCCTTTTCAACGAATCCCCCCCATTTGTCCCACGTTCGACTGCTAGCGACACCTCCGCGAGTATCCTCGATACTACTAAGGGCCAATACCCAACAAGGAGTTTGCCTCCACGTCCACAGATCGCGCCAGGTTAGACCCACTACCGTCTTGCCGCTAAATTTCGAATGTTCACTTTTTTGAGCTCAAATATTCAAAATTGGATTTCATGTAAGGAACAATTTGGTTCATGTGATGAACCTTTGTCATTTTCGGCCAGCCCGCCTTTTGAAAATTTCATAGAAACAACCTTTTTTTATTTTGTGAAGACATTTAATGTCTTCACAAAATAAAAAAAGGTTGTTTCGATCTCTCTCTAGGAGAATAATTAAGGAAAACAAGTAGGGAGAGTAAATGAAGTTCATCATTTCAAACGTAAGGCAACTGTATTGACAATTAGTAGGCAAGGTAACAATGATTATTTTACAAATTTTGGAAATTATTTCACAAATTACAATTACTTACAATTATGTTACAAATATTTTACAATTAGGTTATTTTACTATTTTCAATTTACAAATATTTTACAATTAGGTTATTTTACTATTTTCAATTTACAAATATTTTACAATTAGGTTATTTAACTACTTTTTTCAATTTGTTAATAGAACTTCTCTTTGCAGATTCAGGATCCCCCAATTTCCTATTTAGGGACCTGACCTCCCAAAATATTCAATATTTTAAAAATATTTTAATAAAACTCTCTTCTGAAGCCGAACCACACAGGTTTATTGATCACCCCTTCTTTTTGAAATGTTCCTGGAACATCTGTGAAATTCCAGGACGATGTAGGACGGTATGAAACCAAGAGAAAAAAACAGCTTACAAGCCCTTAAAAACATGTAAGCAGCCTGCGTCGGAAGGCTTAAATGGCCAAACTCTTCACCTAAAACGTCACTGAAAGCTTTGAAATAGGCGAAGAGTTGATAATCTTCCGACAATATTTTGTCCCCCCTGAGCAATACGTTTTTACATTCGCCACAGTTATGGCGGTTCAAAAACTTTTTAATTATAAATCCACAACAATAATGAAAGGAATTCTCCTCAATCGACCCCATCGGCACTGTCCCAACAGCCTCCCCCATCCAGTCTTCCTGCTCCTCATGACATTCATTGGTGGAGCTCTGGTAATTGTGTGGTGTTGCTGGAGGTTTTAGCTTGCTTACGCAGACCAAAATTTTCCCCAATTCATCCTCACAATTACCAGAGCTTGGAAGCTTAGACATTGACGAAAGAGACAATGACTTCAACCCACTTTCAAACTGATTGGGGGTTGGATGATCTGAACACCAGTGTTGCTGTCTAACTATGGAGAATGCATTCTCAAGACAAACTTGGTTTAATAACCTTGTCCTGACTAAGTCATGAAGTCTTCATGAATTCCATAGTTAGCAACCAAGTGTTCACGCAAAATAATTGAACACCAGATATTCAGTATCCAGCACCTTCAATGATATTTCATCAAAGACGAGGGTGCATACTTATTTTTATTACTGTGTATACTTATTTTCTTTGCTCGGCTCAACTTCCTCTTCAGCAGGCGGCAGTGCCTTTGAGACTGAAGCAACTTCTTACGTAGAGTTTCTTCTTTAGTAGGTACTTCGTGAATTGTTTATCACACCTGGAAAAATTGAACGTTGATTCAAATTTTGTAGGTAAGTATTATTACCTAGCATTTTTCAGGTCCAAAACAAAAACAAAACCCTTAGCATGTAGGTTACGACTAGGGGTCGCAATCCCGCGGTGTTTTTCCAATCATGCAAATGCGGGATTCTCAACGCGGGATCCAGCAGGATTTATTTTGTTTAAAAAAAACAAAAAAAAAAAACAGATTTTTCTGTCTTGTGAATCACATTCTCATTGCCAATGATTCATATAAGTCCTCCTCATGCCTGTAGTTCACAATACTTTTGCTATTCTTGTGGTATCTATAGATACTATCCTATCTATAGATCCAGATACTATCTAACCTATCAGAGCGGAAAGAGGGGGGCGCTATTATACGTTTCAGGATGTATTGATTCCAAAAACAGAATGTCCGTCCGTCGTACGTGCCGTTTTGGGCAGTAGGCTTTTTTTTTTTTTAAATCTGAACTTTTCACAAAATACTCAGTTTACCATCTAATTAAGTTTAATTTTTGCGCAATTAACCTATATTAACGAATAATAAACCCTTTTGCAAAATTTGCAGCGTTTTTGTGAAGAAAAATTTTTTTTTTTAATGCAATATTATTTTACGAGTAATTCTTCTAATTATTAGAAACCACACGGGATCCCGCGGGATTGCGACCACTAGTTGCGACCTATTCCTAAGGTGGTTTTCATGAGACAGGAATATTTATAAATATTTATAAATATGGCTATAGCCAGTGCAATTAAAACGCAGCGAATTTCACCCAAGACTTGTGTACCTTCCTATTGAGAGGCTGAATTGTTTATACCTACTCGAATTATGTGAATCTACGAAGATACCTAGTATGTATAAAGAAAAACCATCTTACCAACAGGAGAGCGCGAAGTTGAAAAATCTGAAGCAGGAGGGGACGGAGTTGAAATAAGTTGCACGTTCGATGAATCACGCCCCTCATCTGGAAATAAAAGACTGGAGTCAGAGCCAAATTCCAATTTACAATGTCAAAACTGCGAGTAGTTACCCACACGAGTTTACTTACCAATGCAGGGGCAGCCAAATTTGATATATGTGGTGCAGGGGGGTATGCCCTTTAAATATCTGAAGCAGGACGGTTCGGTGTAGAAATATGTGATGCCTTAAGCATGTTCGATGAAGCACCTTCTTTATCTGGAAATAAAATACTGTAGTCAGAGCCGAACTGTAGTTTAAAATATCAAAGTACACACACGATTTCACTTACCACTCGCAGGTGTAGCAAAAGTAGATGGTAAATTTTTCAATGAAAATGTCAGGGACCTTCGCGGAACGTTCCTCATCCCCGAATTGGATGATACAGGCGTCTGAGTCGTATTAATACTTGGGTTACCTACATCGTGTGAGAACGAATCAACTGGAAAAAGAAAAAGAAACAATTTATGACACATCCCCACCGTGGTTCGAAAAAAAATAAAATAATAATAATAATTAAAGAAATAAATACTCACTGTCGGTCGACAGTTTCCTCGAGAGTGCTTGGTTGATATGGGAGAGGAATGTGAGGCGGGGATATTGAAAGAGTGATGAGTGATGACTGAGGAAACAATTTAAAATCTACGGAACTACGTATCAAAAGGGGGTTCGTTCTTGAACTGACGGACAGAAGGAAAGGCGTAAGGGAAGATACTTTTGGTGTACGGAAATCTCTGCTTTGGAAGTGAACAGAGCACAATCAAATTTTGATTGAGTAGTCCGTAGAGCGTTCGTTCAGCTGAGGTTCATTGATAAAATCCAACCAGCTCTTTTGCCTGAAATGAATCGCCGTCCATCAATTAGGTACTTCATACTTGAAAAGGCAACAATTGAAAGTAAAAATTATTAATTATAAACTTACCTCTGCAGATCTGCTGGAGGAGAGTGAAGGGGAATGTTCTGAGCTTGGTTGACGGACCAACCGCACCAAGTTACTGAACACTTAAGTTTCGTTTTGCTTGCCTCGAAAGGCAAGCTTGAAAGGGAATCACTTATCTGGGTACTAAACTCACTGATAATATTAATTGACTACTAATGACTGAAGGATGATAATTCTACTACGCATAAATCGAATAAGTTGGAGCATGATACAGGTTAACAAACGAGGAAGACGCTTAGCGAAGCAGTAGAGATGTGACGTTCCAAGTGGAACCGCTACGTGGTGCCTATTTCAGAGGTGAGAATCATGGAACCGGCTCCATGTGTTAATAAAACAGAGTCCCGCGAAACAACTTCCTTCTTCCATTACAGTTCCAGTTTTGTTTATTATTATTAGGATAGTAGATAATATCTCCATATTATGTATTCGCGACATTGGGGGGGGGGGGGGGGGGTAAAAGTTTTATTGACCTCAAAATTTGATATTTAATATAAAGAATACCTAATTTAGGTATTCTTTTCATGTCGCGAAATCAAATGCCCATCTGCTGTAGGTAAGTAGGTATGTATGCTGCAGCAGACCGCCGTCCAGACCGTTTTGGGCAGAAGGGATTATTTTTTAATTCTAAAATGTTAGGTACCAAAACATTCTGTTTACCATCTAGTTGTGCCCGCTAGGTTTTCAGCCCGAACGCTCAAACCAGTGAGGCTCTGTGAGGCTAAATAGGGTAAGCGGGAGGGGTTTTGGCCATAGGGTCAAGTTAGCTGTCGTTTTCGAGGTATTTTTGGACGTTCCAAACTGAACTTTCCAAACACTAAACTGAAATGCAGATGTTTTAATAGGTATTGTTAAAATGATTTGTTATTCTTTGGTAGGTGTAATTGCTTGAAATTTGCGGCGATTATTATTTCAAGTTCCGAACTTCGATTGAGTGACAAACTTTAAGTCATGTTATTAAAATTTAATAATTTTATTAATATTTAATATGTTAGAATACCTGTAATTTAATCACCCGCCAGAATAACGTGAAAGCCCGACTAGCGCTTTCACTACCTACTCTAAAATAACTCTAAAGACTGGACAAGCCAATCCGACAGAGGAATTTATTGAACGAGAAGAAAAGGATATCAACAACTCAAAAATATTTTGCAAGTCAGTTTAATCATTAACCGGCCAAAAAATAAATTGCACGAAGAAAAAAGAATTCACGTCACTACCGCAACGACAAATAAGGTGAGTAGACTAACAAAGTCATATTGACATTCTAACAAGTTTGGAGAGCGCTGATGTAGGATTTTAACTGAATTTTAATTTCAATTTTTATTTTAACTGAACCCTCTCCTATCGTTTGAATCCGAATGTTATTCGAATTTAACTATTTCTGGCTGGAGAAAAGATTTCGGGAGTGTTAGGTACCATATTGGTGTCACTGGAACATTAAATTTTGGAACCAGGGATAAAAATGTATGGAACCACCCATCTCTTGGAAGTCGAAAACCCGCAGCGTCATGGGTCTGGCAGACGCCGAATATTCCCAAACCGCACATGCCGACAACTCCCGAACCACCTAGCCGGACTCCACCTAGCGGGCTCCTGGTAAACTTACTAGTGACAAAAGATACTCGTTCAGAGTGCGTTACTCTCGGCAGTCTTTGGCGGGAAGCCCACCTCATCCTATCAACTGACAATTCCTCTTCCTTATTCCATGGTAGGACACTATACTGGCAGCTGATTTTTGCAAAATGATATAAAGCTTCGCTTCCTTTTTCATTCCCCCGAGGAATGCAAATTATCTATATCACTAATCCTCACCGTCTCTGTCTCTGGCTGGCTGGCTGGCTGGCTGGCTGGGTATGTCAATCGCCTCCTCTGACTAAACGGTAAGCCCTAAAAATACGCCGATTTTTTCTATACTCTCGGTCGACCGTTTAAGAGTCAATAGGGGGGTCGAGATTTTTCTAAAATGCGCTCAAATCCGCGCAATTGACATCAACTTTCTTATTTCAAATGGGAACCCCTATTTTTTTCACCGGATTCGGATTCCTCGACCAATTTTACGTCCGATAAGCGAGTCGCGCAATTTTTTTGGCGCGCGCGAATTCGCTCAATTAATTTTTGCGTCTTATTCCGCCGTTAATAGACGGATTTTTTTCGCGTTTCGTCCTACGCCTACCTAGAGATCCGAATTTTAATACTTGATATCGACCAAATTCGTTCCGACGATGAGCGACTTTTAAGGGCGAGTTGAGTTTTGCAGTTTTCTTTAATTCGCGGGGCGGGCGACCCGTCGGGTGAATTCTGGCTCGGCTTACCAACTTGCCGATACCCCCCCGTCTACACTCTTCACTCCGAGCGGGTGGGACATCAGCCTTTAAGGGGTGCTCCCTAGGTCTATGCGCAAGGTCTCCCAGAAGGAAATGGATGTAAATTAAATGAATCGATTTAAATTGAATCGATTATCGAGAAAAGTAGAATCGATTTAAACTGAATCGATTATCGAAAAATGTAATTTAATTGAATTTAAAAAATAAAAATTAAAATAAAAATAAAATAAAAATTAAAATAAAATAAAAATTCAAAAATTCAGCCACTATTGATTCGATTTTGATGAAATGATCTAAATTCTGAGATACGTTGAGCGCCCTCAAGGATTTTTTCCGTTTTCCCCTCCTTCAACTAAAGAAAAGGAGTGGGGATTTCAGCCACTATTGATTCGATTTTGATGAAATTTTCAGGGAATCATTTTATCCGCCAGGGGCTTCTACGTCCAAAAATACTTGGAAAACGACACTAACTCTACCCCCTCGCCATTTTAGCCCCATATTTTTTCTTTGTTTTCATTATACCGGCCAGGGGATTCAAATGTCCTACCTACCTACATATTTATATGTAATAAATATGTAGGTAGGTCAATAATAATTATTGTAATACCTACCCTCAATCGCCTCCTCTGACTAAACGGTAAGCCCTAAAAATACGCCGATTTTTTCTATACTCTCGGTCGACCGTTTAAGAGTCAATAGGGGGGTCGAGATTTTTCTAAAATGCGCTCAAATCCGCGCAATTGACATCAACTTTCTTATTTCAAATGGGAACCCCTATTTTTTTCACCGGATTCGGATTCCTCGACCAATTTTACGTCCGATAAGCGAGTCGCGCAATTTTTTTGGCGCGCGCGAATTCGCTCAATTAATTTTTGCGTCTTATTCCGCCGTTAATAGACGGATTTTTTTCGCGTTTCGTCCTACGCCTACCTAGAGATCCGAATTTTAATACTTGATATCGACCAAATTCGTTCCGACGATGAGCGACTTTTAAGGGCGAGTTGAGTTTTGCAGTTTTCTTTAATTCGCGGGGCGGGCGACCCGTCGGGTGAATTCTGGCTCGGCTTACCAACTTGCCGATACCCCCCCGTCTACACTCTTCACTCCGAGCGGGTGGGACATCAGCCTTTAAGGGGTGCTCCCTAGGTCTATGCGCAAGGTCTCCCAGAAGGAAATGGATGTAAATTAAATGAATCGATTTAAATTGAATCGATTATCGAGAAAAGTAGAATCGATTTAAACTGAATCGATTATCGAAAAATGTAATTTAATTGAATTTAAAAAATAAAAATTAAAATAAAAATAAAATAAAAATTAAAATAAAATAAAAATTCAAAAATTCAGCCACTATTGATTCGATTTTGATGAAATGATCTAAATTCTGAGATACGTTGAGCGCCCTCAAGGATTTTTTCCGTTTTCCCCTCCTTCAACTAAAGAAAAGGAGTGGGGATTTCAGCCACTATTGATTCGATTTTGATGAAATTTTCAGGGAATCATTTTATCCGCCAGGGGCTTCTACGTCCAAAAATACTTGGAAAACGACACTAACTCTACCCCCTCGCCATTTTAGCCCCATATTTTTTCTTTGTTTTCATTATACCGGCCAGGGGATTCAAATGTCCTACCTACCTACATATTTATATGTAATAAATATGTAGGTAGGTCAATAATAATTATTGACCTACCCTCAATAATTATTATTGAGGGTGGACTTTACAAAGGGTGGAAAATACTTGGAAAACGACACTTAACTTTACCCCCTCGCCATTGTAGCCCCATATTTTTCCTGTGAGTTTTCAACTATGATTTGATTTCACCTAGCACTATGACAGGGTGGGAGGGGGGGGGGGGGGGGGCATACTTCACTCGGCCGATCATTTTAACGGCCAGGGGACTCGCAATGCTCGGCCACCGACATAGGTAGTTCTATTATTATCAAGGGAAGGCTTTGCAAATTTGATTTCACTAGCACTATGACAGGGGGCCTTACTTTCTCCAAAAATACTTGGAAAACGACACTTAACTCTACCCCCTCGCCATTTTAGCCCCATATTTTTCCGGTGAGTTATCAACTATGATTTGATTTCACTAGCACTATGACAGGGTGGGAGGGGGGGCATACTTCACTCGGCCGATCATTTTATCAGCCAGGGGGGTTGATGTTGAAGGAGCAGTTGACCTTGATGCAGGGTTATGAACGTGTCCATCGATGCTATGCACCCCACTAGGGTTACTCAGCTGGGTGCGTAGGCGAGCAACTAACTATTGATGGCACCCCAGGGTTTCTTTCCTGTGAGTTGTCAAATTTGACACGTTGCCAAGGGGGGGGGGTTCTCGCTCGGCCGATCAATTTACCAGCCAGGGGAGGCTTTTTTCAAACTTTTCAAATGACAGGGGGGGGTCTTGCTTCGCTCGGGCGATTATTTTATTAGCCAGAGGGGTCTTGCTTTGCTCGGCCACCAACATAGGTAGTTCTCCTATTATTGATGGTGGAGTTTTCAAATTTGATTTCACTAGCACTTTGACAGGGGGTCCTTACTCCCCCCCCCCCCCCCCCCCCAAACAAGGATCTATATGTACGAGCGATCAAGCAAGACCCTTATAAATAATCTATATCACTAATATATATAATATTCTTGAAAATCTCGAGAAATTCAAAAATGCTCTACGTTCTGAGATAGGTTGAGCGCCCTCAAGGATTTTTTCCGTTTTCCCCTCCTTCAACCCCCTCCCTTCCAACGACACTTAACTCTACCCCCTCGCCATTTTAGCCCCATATTTTTCCTGTGAATTTTCAACTTTGATTTGATTTCACTAGCACTATGACATGGTGGGAGGGGGGGCATACTTTACTCGGCCGATCATTTTAACGGCCAGGGGACTCGCTTTGCTCGGCCACCGACATATGTAGTTCTATTATTATCAAGAGAAGGCTTTTCAAATTTGATTTCACTAGCACTTGACAGGGGGGCCTTAATTTCACTAGCACTTGACAGGGGGGCCTTAATTTCCCCAAAAATACTTCCCCTTTCCCCAAAAATACTTGGAAAACGACACTTAACTCTACCCCCTCGCCATTTTAGCCCCATATTTTTCCTGTGAGTTTTCAACTTTGATTTGATTTCACTAGCACTATGACAGGTTGGGAGGGGGGGGGGGCATACTTCACTCAGCCGATCATTTTAACGGCCAGGGGACTCGCTTTGCTCGGCCACCCACATAGGTAGTTCTATTATTATTGATGGTGGAAATTTGATTTCACTAGCACGTTGACAGGGGGTCTAATTTCGTATAGCCCCATGAAAGCTCCATAGGTCGTCTCCAAAAATACTTGGAAAACGACACTTAACTCTACCCCCTCGGCATTTTAGTCCCATAGCGCCCCACCGGGTTTTTTACTGTGAGTTTTGATTTGATTTCACTAGCACTTTGACTTACTTCGCTCAGCTAATAGACTAGCACTTTGACAAGGGGGCCTTACTTCGCTCGGCTAATCATTTTCGTACCATGATTCACCCAAATCACAGGCGGCAATATACAACCACAGTGGGCAATACATCCACAAGCGGCAATACACCCACTAGGGGGGGTCTGGGGGGCGGCAATTCACCCACAGGCGGCAATATACACTCACAGGCGGCAATACACCCACAGGTGGCAATACACCCACAAGCGGCAATTCACCCACATGTCTGCTTAAGCGATCGGCCTCGCGAAGCGAGGCGCCGGCCTCGCGTAGCGAGGCCCACGGGGGGTCTGGGGGGCGGAGCCCCCCAGCTGGGTGCGTAGGCGAGCAAAGCGAGCCGGAGCATCTAGTTTCCTTTAATTATGTCTGCTTTGAGAACTCCCCCGGCCGAGCGAAGCCCCCCAGCTGGGTGCGTAGGCGAGCAAAGCGAGCCGGAGCATCTAGTAGGACACTATACTGGCAGCTGATTTTTGCAAAATGATATAAAGCTTCGCTTCCTTTTTCATTCCCCCGAGGAATGCAAATTATTTCCTTTAATTATGTCTGCTTTGAGAACTCCCCCGGCCGAGCGAAGCCCCCCAGCTGGGTGCGTAGGCGAGCAAAGCGAGCCGGAGCATCTAGTTATTGTGTGCCATGCTGTAATTGTTATGATAACCCAGGTCAGGAATTCCACTTAAGTGTAAACCATGAACAAAACGCCGATTGGAGTAACGCGATTTATGAATCAAAATCTTGACTTGTTTTTTTTTTTTTTAAATGAAAAAGAACTTCATAATTTGAAGCAATAGCAGTCAGTTTTGGACTTGGAATATTTATTTGTATCACAAAAACGGCTCCGTTTCTGTTCGATGCCATCCAAAATGAGAAAACTACACCATTGTGCAAGGGCTCCTTTGGTGAAGGTAGCTAAGACACAAGACACAAGATTGAGGGCTAGAATCCGAGGAACCTTTATTGTGAGGCGAAGGCAAAAATTACTGGTGTCAAACTATACGACCTTTTACGTGGGGAAGTTTAATAATATTGAGGGGCATATTATGCCACACAATTTGCGCCCATTTACGGGGAAGCCAGGGCAGCGTGAATCCCCGCGGCTTGAACCTCAAGTCGGAGTTGGGGTTATAAAGTAAACAAAGAATGACTAAAACAAGCCATCAATTGAATTGAATAGATGAGCGCAACCTTTCTGTTATTACGATATATTTAAAGAGCGAGAGATACTAAGAAACAGTAGGTTACTTGTTGTATCATTCCACTTCCGTAGGTATCTAGCGACCAAACTATGCCACACAACACATCAAAAATATCCACGTGATGCTCATTACGTAAACAACTGCACCCTAACGACCTAACGATGCTTAAGAAAACCTTATGCCGATCAGAGGTAACGAAGGGCTCCGGCTGCAAAAATCGTTTTGGAGTCGTTGGAATCAGCCTAAAAAGCTCATTCCATAGACCCTTGTACCAACGAAATAGGACAAAAACTTTCGTCCCCCTTTTGAGGCCTCCTTAGTTATACATCAGAGATAAACAACTTTCGTCGTGAAGGACCTCCCGAAAACCGATGAAGGGGATGAGGGAGGAAACATCAAGGTAGCCTATAACCACCCCACGAACTCGCTGATCACAATGAGACCACCCTCATGAAAATCTGTTGAGCCGCTCGGGCGGGATGCCGTGTACACAAACAAACAAACAAAAAAACAAACATACCTACATGTCGAAGACGTGAGCGCACCTTTCCATTTTTTGGAAAAAGGTTGCGCTAAAAACGTAAGTATAATACGTATTTTTTGCAATATCATCTCTAGTTTTTTTAGTATTTTAGTTTTAAGTTTCCTAATTCGCTTCAAACGAGCTCATACTTGTCCTGGCTTCTCTTGATACATCATATTTGAAGCACATTTAGTACCTGTAGGTAATCCCTCTATACTGGGTGTTGGGGATGTGCCTACATGTAAAATTTGTTTTCCTAAATTGGTTAAATTGTCCCTATTTGATGTTTTGTGTGATTGGGAGGAGGCTGTCGTAAATCCCTCATGGATTACGAATTAACCCAACATAATATGATCGCTTTCCGCGTCGTTTTAGAACTCTTCCGAAATTATTTCTTATGCTTCAATCCTTAAAACCGTACATTTCATATTTCATTTTATCTTGCAGAGCAGAATTGGCGGGTAAATCGAAACACTTATAATTTCTTAATCTAGGGGGCATTCGACGTCAAAGGTTGAACTCAAAAAAATAAAGTTCTTCGAAATCAACCATTTTTGGGTATGTTGTACCCCTAGGTGAGAAAAAATTTCCCTGAAATTTGGAGACCGATTCGTCGCATTTTCGTCGCTCCACAGGCAGTCAAAGTTAGCAAAATTGGCAGGTGTGGGTTCACTTCGCCGGCTGCTACCGCCCTTATTCCGCCACCAAAAAAATAACATCGCCAGTGTTTTGGAAAGAGAAAAACCTCCTCTTTTCTGAGGTGTAATCGTTTTTTGAATCAAAATTTTACTTCACTCTTAAAATCGAGTTTGAAAACTTAAAAATAAGTTTTCTCCAATTTGGGCATTTTTAATTTTTTTTTTTTTTTTTTTTTTGGGGCTTAATTTCAAGGTATACACCTATAGAACATCCAGTTAAAAGGGAATCATGGGATAAAAAGTCGTTAAGTGTCAGCAAACAAATGATATCACTAATATATGAGGAAAAACGCGTTTTGGTTTATTATTCTTGGAATAATACACCTATGTTTTCGCGACGGGGGTCGACGACTCCGATCGGGCTCAAAATTTGACATTATCCGTTTCAAGTGGTCTACATTCTAAATCCGAAATGTCCGTCCGCCGTACGCCGTACGCCGTACCCCGTACCCCGTACGCCGTCCGCCGTCCAGGCCGTTTTGGGTAGTAGGAATTTTTTTAAAAATCTGAAATTTCGACAAAATACTTGGTTTACCATCTAGTTGTGCCCGCAAGGTTTTCAGTCCGATCGCCCAAACCCGTGGGGCGCTCTGGGGCTATAATGGGGCTACGGGAGGGGTTTTTTGAAGGCTTTTAGCTATGGTATCGAGTTAGGTGTCGTTTTCGAAGTATTTTTGGACGTAGAATCCATTTTTTGGGGTCCCGGAACGATCCGATTTCACTGTGCCGATCTATAGGGCTCTCATGGGGCTAAAAATGGGATTTTTGAAGGATCCCAGGATGTTAAATATTTTTCGAGTAAAAAATACGGAATTTTTGAAAAAACACATTTTTGCACACAAAAAACCAAAAAAAAAATTTTTTGAGATAAAAATCCAAAAAAAAAATTTTTTTAAATTTTTTCATTGACAGAATTAAATTTCTGCACAAGTAATGTATGTATATCAAAGAATAATAAACCCTTGTGTAAAATTTGCAGCGTTTTTTCTCCTTTTTACCGGGTTTTCCGCGGTTGCATTGCTTCGCATCCTTTCTCTACGAGAATACAGACTATAATGGACTTCATCTGCCACTCATAAGCTTTCCCAGTAGGTTTCAATATTTTTATTTGCGTGTTCGCTCATTTGATTGCTCTTTGCACTTGAATGTAGGGCCTTATCTCCTTATCTACTTGTCTGAGCTTTCACAAATCTTCTTGTCTTCTTTCATCTTGTACAAGAAAGACTTTGTTGTAAATGCAGAACTGCATTTTCATGCAACGGCACATGGCAAAGGGCCATGTGATGGTCTTGGAGGTAATTTGAAGCGTTTGGCTGCACGTACAAGTCTACAGCGTCCTGCAGGAAGAGGGATCACGACTCCTAGAGAGCTGTACCAATGGACAAAAGAACGCCTAAAGAAAACCAGAATATTAGCCCTCCAGAAGCGGTTCAGTCGCTCTTTTACAATTCATGGTACCAAGGGCTATCATGCATATCTGCCGAATCCAGATGGTCTTACCTTGAAAATAACGAGTGAATCTTCCTTTAGTAAATTTTGTAAAATGAACGTGTAGGTAGTAAATCGAATACATCTGTTTTCATGTGTTCTCACCATCTCTCCCAAATATAGTAGGTAACTAAAGGAATGTGGATCGAATAGAAAGTGTTAAACTGCCTACCAATTGGGACAATTTGAATTGTAAGAGTTGAAACAGTTTTTGAAACAGAAAAATATTGAAACCTACTGGAAAAGCTTATGAGTGGCAGATGAAGTCCATTATAGTCTGTATTCTCGTAGAGAATGGATGCGAGGCAATGCAACCGCGGAAAACCCGGTAATAAGGAGAAAAACGCGTTTTTCCTCATATATTAGTGATATCTTTTGTTTGCTGACACTTAACGACTTTGCATCCCATGATTCCCTTTTAACTGGATGTTCTACAGGTGTATACCTTGAAATTAAGCCAAAAAAAAAAAAAAAAAAAAAAAAAATTAAAAATGCCCAAATTGGAGAAAACTTATTTTTAAGTTTTCAAACTCGATTTTAAGAGTGAAGTAAAATTTTGATTCAAAAAACGATTACACCTCAGAAAAGAGGAGGTTTCTCTCTTTCCAAAACACTGGCGACGTTATTTTTTTGGTGGCGGATAAGGGCGGTAGCAGCCGGCGAAGTGAACCCACACCTGCCAATTTTGCTAACTTTGACTGCCTGTGGAGCGACGAAAATGCGACGAATCGGTCTCCAAATTTCTGGGAAATTTTTTCTCACCTAGGAGTACAACATACCCAAAAATGGTTGATTTCGACGAACTTTATTTTTTTGAGTTCAACCTTTGACGTCGAATGCCCCACAGGTATGTAATTCATAATATGTAATGGGGCGAAAACGCAAAAACGCGCATATAATTCAGAATCAACTGCCTAAATCGATATCCGAAAAAACTTGTTGTGTTGAAGTATTTTTCCATGCTGAATCCAAAGGAATCATTTTTTGGAGCGATTCAACGTCTTCTTTGGGTTTTATATTCAAACATTAGTGCAATATCGTGAAATAATTGCAAACAAAATAATAATTAATAAATTATTAATATTAAAATAATATTAAAATAAATTATTTATTTGTTCGCCGTCTTGCCAGAAATAATTATTATTTCACGATATTGCACTAATGTTTGAATATAAAACCCATTAAATTTCATGTAAGTTTGCTTCTTTTATGACATAAAACATTGTAGGTACTAGTGATTGAAATTTCAAACATTGTTTACGAATCACTAAACGATTTCACTTAAATACTAATTCGTGATTGTTTTTGCAGTCCCTTCTAACACCGTTTGCTTATCGACAAAAAACGACATGGCTAACTTTTTCAAGATAAATACTTCTCTGGAGCCCAGGGTTGCAGGTGGTTGCAGCAAACTATTGTTGGAGTGTCTCTAGATAGGTAGAGGCTTCTATTAATCGTGGAAATTAAGGTGCGCAAGGATGCGTAAAAACTGTTCAGTGAAATGAAAAAATGCACACTATACAATTCTGTTTGTTAAGTTCCAAACTTGAGAAAAACAATTATTCTGACTCTGCAAAATCACAAATTTGGTATTTCTACTAGGTATAGTATGTAAGCCAAAAAAAAAAAAAAAAAAAAAAAAAATCACTTGGACCATCGCAAAAACCCATTGAAAATGAATTTATTTCTATTTTAAATTTCATCAACGTTTTTACAACTGTTGTGTGTAGTGCTCATGATTGATCAAAAATCTCAACGGTTTACTCATCACTTGGCCGTTTGGCATTGACAGCAAACAAACCACTTTCTACCAACACTTGGTCCAAATCTCGACTTTCAAAAATTCGACTTATGAGCGCTTTTTGGCGTTTTCGCCCCACAGTGCGTCGCGTTGTCGCCAAGAACCGCGCTTGGCGCTTTATTTGTGATATTCACGAGTTTGGTTTTTAACTTATAAAAGTCGTTTTTATTATAACCGTTGTGTTGATATATGAAAACTATAGTTTTCGAATTAAGGGCGCAGGTTAGTATTTTCCAAAGGGAGCACCGGCGTACGGTGGACGGCTTACCGCGGACGGACATTTCGGTTTTGGAATCTAGACCTCTTGAAACGGATAATGTCAAATTTTGAGGCCGATCAGAATTTTCTACCTCCGTCGCGATTACATAGGAGTATTATTGGGTGCCGTTCGTAAGCGCCAAGTCGGTTTAATCCCTATTTAATGACTAGGGCTAGGATTTGTATGTGTTTACATATTTGTCGGGGTTGAAGATAATTGAATGATTCAAGTACACAAATGCGTTTCAGGACTTACTGAGTTGTTTGAGCCATACTTGTTGTTACATATTTTCACATATTTGATCTAAATTACATATTTTTAAATATTTCATTCATTTTTACATGGTTAGTTACATATTTCGAAATTTTCGAAGTATTTTTGGACGTGGAATCCATTTTCGGGGGTCCCGGAACGATCCGATTTCACTGTGGCGATCTATAGGGCTTTCATGGGGCTAAAAATGGGATTTTTGAAGGATCCCAAGAGGTTAAATATTTTTCGAGAAAAAATAAAGAACTTTTGAAAAAACAAATTTTGTTGAAAACAAAAATCTAAAAAAAAAAAAAATCCAAAAAAATAAATTTTTTTTCCCCCCCCCAAAATTTTCTCCATCAACAAATAATTTTTGCACAAGTAACCTATATCAAAGAATAATAAACCCTTGTGTAAAATTTGCAGCGTTTTATTTTACATATTACGGAAAAATAAATACATATTTTGAAAAAATAAGTACATATTTTATGTACATATTTGAGGCTTTTTAACACATATAAATCCTAGCCCTATTAATGACCGTTCATAAGCGCCAGCTGTGCTCAGGACACTCATTTGCGGACCGTTCATAAGCGCCAAGTCCTGGTCCGAGGCACATTTTGGCTGAGTTACATAAGCGCCAGTTGGAGGGAATGTGGGGAAAAAAGCAGGGAGAAAAGGAAAACAGTGAACGAGAGTGCAAAGATGATCAAACATAATATGTTTTATGTATTATGTAAGCAAGAAGAGCTGTTAGCCGACGGCACATTCTGTTTGAACGAAGTTAGGTATGCCACATTCTGGGAATTCCTAGTAAGTTTATGTGCACACGCAGCGCGAATCAGAAGACAAGGTATACGAACTTTGGGCCCAATATTCGAACCATACCTACTACGTCGCGACCACAATACTTAAGGCGGGTAGGTATGCTGAATTTCAGCATACCTACCCGTCCCGCACTCAAAATTTCATTATTTAATATTTTTCTTGGTAGTGTCAACTGCTTGTTTCAGCAGCTGAAACAAGCAGTTGACACTACCAAGAAAAATATTAAATAATGAAATTTTGAGTGCGGGACGTGACGTGTTGTGCCACAACTAAAATAATAATTGACAGTGTACTGCAGGGCACTGCAGAGATACTACACTACAGAGAATAACCTATTTTCTTGTACCATGGATGTTCAGTTGAGTCCTGCAAGCATCTCTTTTCCCTTTTTTTCCCTCTTTTTGCCCATGTGGCGCTTACGAATCGTACAGAGGCTTATAAACACATGGCGCTTTCGTGGGGATTAGAGGAAGGTGGCGCTTATGATCGGTCCTCGGATTGGAGATTTTCGGGAGGGTGGCGCTTTCGCATGGTTTTCGACCCCCTCTGGCGCTTTTGTATGGCACCGGTATTATTCCAAGAATAATAAACCAAAAGATGTCAAGCATCGAATGCGTTGATGTCAAATTTGTTCCCATCGATTGAAACTTTTATAGCTTCTGACCTTAAGTTAAGCCCGTGCCTTTATGAGTCGGGAGTTTCCCCATTGGGCCCCAATCCCTCATTAGCAACAGTGTATGCTCTGAAACTAATCCTCCCCGACTCTTCAAGAATGCCCTTTTGAGCCCCCAAGCAGAAAACGAAGAGTTCCTAGACGTTTGGGCCCCCTCCCCCCTGGAATAGCCCAAAACGACGGAAACTAGCTGTTCAAAAAAGTAACATGTATGAGAGTGTATTTTGTAAGAATTCGTATGAATTATACTCGTCAGAACTATGATCAATTACAAAAAAACCAACAAGAACTGCACATTAATTTACTACTCATACGATCGATGGTTTAGCCGCAATTTTTTAATTATTTTAATTATTGCAGAAACCAACTAAGTGAAAAATTTTCAAAAATTTATAACTCAATAATAATTTATTAATAATAATAATAATCATAATAATAATAATAATAATAATAATAATAATAATAATATAACTCAATAATAATTTATTAACTCAAAAACTTGAAGGAAAAAAATTTCACAAAATAGATTATTCCAATAGCATGTTCTTGATTTGGTAAAAAAATATTTGAAGGAGACTAGACCTATACTTAAGCTGCAAAACAGTTTTTTTTTTTAGTTTCCCGAAAGTTGAAAAAAGCGCACTTAGGTGGTTTCTGTCAAGGATGAAGAGGAAAACGAAAACGGAGACGGAGGACCCCTCTGGGAGGAGAGATGACATCTTGCACATTGTGCAACAGTGAAAAAATTTGAATGAGAAGGTTACTTAAGCGAGTGGTTTCAATATGGAAGGGTTTCCTTCCTGAACCGCTCGATGGAGAGCTGTCGGTTTCGGTCGGACCGAGGTTCAACCAGCGTTGTGTCACCACTCGAAAGGTTAACCGCTAACTGCGTTCCAGCACAGTGCTGGAACGCAGTTAGCGGTTAACCTTTCGAGTGGTCGGCTTGGTGGAACAGCCGTCTCTTAACAAATCCCCCGTGGCGCATGCGCAGGTCCACCAGCAGGAACAGACCTTTAGTGACAATTTTTATGTCACACTCGTGCGAATCCCGGGACCTACAATTTTTTTAGTGCCACATTATTTCTTTTTTTTCCCCCTTTAGTAGACTATAAAATTATTTTTAGTGCTCCATTTTCGCCACCAAATCCTCTCTTCAATAATAATAGTAGTTCAGACCGAACCTTTTATAACTGTCGCAGAGGGACCGGGTGTATACAAGTCTGCTCCCGCCGAGAAAAATCCGGCGATGGCGTTTACAAAAATGCTGTGAACAGTAGATGAGGAGTCTACAGCTCCTGTAAGAGTTGTCGGAAAATAAGGTGGTTTACAGGAGCGTAGCGTGGCGCAATTGCGAGTGGCGGGTACCGCACTAAAATAATACTAAGTACCCCCCCCCCCCCCCCCAATATCATAAGTCTCACACTTAGTTTACCTACGCACGTTATTCACTTCAAAAAAGATAGGAATGTGAAGTGGTTCTTAACTATCAAGTACTCCCAGCCCGCCTCCACTACCCAACCATAAGCTATGTCCATAGCGAACTTGAGGGCTCTTTTCAAATTTCAATAAAGCGAGAGCAGCGCCCATGTTCGAGTAAACAGCTCTGGTGTTTTGAGCAGCTTTCGTCAAAGTCGAGATATTTGAAAATCCGAAAACCCCGGGAATTTTTCTCGTTTGAAAACAGCATGGAAAACGGGGAAAACTATTATTAGAACTACACCCGTGATTAAAAATTTAAACCTACTGCAGTTTTAAGTTGAAACATGTGGTGTGTACTCACGGAACGTACGTAATCCTTTGATGTAATCCGTGATGTGGGTACCTAATCCTTTACAACTGCCGTCAGGACGTTGAAACTTGATGCGGCACTTTTTTTCAAAATTAACGATCTAGAAAACAATCCACGCATATATTCTCGATGCGAAACAGCAAAAAAGCCGAGATCAAGACAACCTGAGAGACTCCGAGAGGAAACAAAGTACAGAAAATACAACCCTACTTCCAACTCGATAATATTAACTATTTTCCAACCACTTGTCCAGGAAAGATTACAGACAAGAACGCATGCGCAGTAGAGTGTTATGACAACCAAGCGTATTCCAACCACCGCGAGGACAGTTCCAGGACCAAGTATTCTGTATTCCTATCCGCGTGGGAACCTGTCCAAGACCAGTCCCAAGTTGTTCCCGATTTTTCTGTGGACTTCTTGTAGGGATGGGAAATCGATAAGAAGTATCGATTTTTTGAATCGATTCAGAATCGGATGCTCCAAATCGATTTCCCAAAAAAATCGCCATAAAAGTATCGATTTTTTGGAAAATCGATTCAAAATCGGTCTTACAAAAAAATTTTTTTTAATGAGCGATAACGGTAGATCTTAATGTAGGTAGGATTCAAGAAAAAATCGTTAAAAAAAATTTATTGAAAATTATAATTGCATTAGTTTTCAAAAATTTTGACAATAAACATTTAATCAGACGAGTAATCAGTTTCGCTGTCTGAAAAACGCTGCAAATTTTACACAAGGATTATAATTAATCAAAGAATAATTATTATTCTTTGATATAGGTTAGTTGTGCAAAAATTATTTCTGCCAAAAAAAAATTTTTTTTTTTTTTGGATTTTTTTCATAGAAAAAATGTTTTTGGATTTTTTTTTTTCTAAAAAAATGGTTTTTTCAAAAATTCTTTATTTTTTACTTTAAACATAATATTATTTAACCTCCTGGAATCCTTCAAAAATCCCATTTTTAGCCCCATGAAAGCCCTAAAGATCGCCACAGTGAAATCGGATCGTTCCGGACCCCCGAAAAAGGATTGTACGTCCAAAAATACTTCGAAAACGACAACTAACTCGATCCCATAGCTAAAAGCCTTCAAAACGCCCCTCCCATAGCCCCATTATAGCCCCTATAGCGCCCCACGGGTTTAGGCGATCGAACTGAAAACCTTGCGGGCACAACTAGATGGTAAACCTAGTATTACGTCAAAATTTCAGATTTTAAAAAAAATTCCTACCGCCCAAAACGGCTCGGACGGCGTACGGCGGACGGACATTTCGGATTTCGAATGTAGACCTCTTGAAACGGACAATGTCAAATTTTGAGGCCGATCGGAGTCGTCGACCCCCGTCGCGAAAACATAGGTGTATTACCTATTCCAAGAATAATAAACCAAAAGCCATGGCGGACGTTGCTGGTAACTAGTGAGTTTAGTTGTTATTAGCTATTATCATAATTTTTAATCGACCTAAGACTCGAAATTTGCTTGAATCACTTGAAATAATAAACTAATTTTTATAAATGACGAAAATCGATTCAAGATTTTTTTAAAAATCAGTAGTAAAAATCGATTCACGATTTTTACAAAAATCGGAAGTAAAAAATCGATTCACCTAAAAAATTGGAACCTGAAGATCGATTCAAAAAAATCGAAAAATTGGATAAAAAAATCGATTTTTTCAAAAAATCGGAAATCGATTCCCATCCCTAACTTCTTGAGGACAGGTTCCCCCACCATCGCTCGGGACGTGTAACTACGAAGTGGGGGGAGGAGGACGTGCACAGAACATAGAAAGAGTAGAAGCGGCACAGAGAGATGGTAGGTAAACAAGCACTTATAAGTAACTAGCTGCTCGAGCAGCCCCGGATCCGGCTCGCTCGCTTTGCTCGCCTACGCACCCATCCGGGGGGGGGGGGGGGGGGCTGCGCCCCCCCTGGACCCCCCCAGTGGGTGAGTAGCATCGATGGACACGTTGGAACCCCAACATGAAGGAATTCCCAAATTCGGAGAATTGCTGTGCTCAGTTGGGACAGCTTGAAACATAACATATTTCAATATTATTATTCTGTTTCAAGCTGTCCCAACCGAGCACTGCAATTCTGCGAATTTGGGAATTCCTTCATGTTGGGGTTCCAACGTGTCCATCGATGCTACTCACCCACTGGGGGGGGGGGGGGGTCCAGGGGGGCGCAGCCCCCCCGGATGGGAGCGTAGGCGAGCAGCTAGTTCTCTATATTATCAACCTGCCTTTTCGCGTACCTATATTATCTTATAACCAACATACACCCATTATTGTCCCCATGGAGTCCACACTTTTGGGACACTATCTCAATTTTTTATCGTTAGCGTCATCAAGATGGAGAAAGCCGCATCTTCTATCTCTAACGGTTGAAGATATATAGGACACTTGGGACGATCTGGAACACGGTATTAAACCCATTTTTCCCCCACTCGTGGTACACTTTAGGACAACAGAGATCAAAGTGAAAAAAATTTATACATTGCAGTGATCAGTCGGGACGGCTTGAAACAGATTTCTATCTCAACTCATCTAGGGAATAGGCAGGTCCATATCACATCTAATTAAAAACTTATTGGCCACATAAAATCACAGTTGAAAAATTAATATGTATGGTAGGTAAATAGACACTTAAATTACTACGGAATAGACAGGTTCATATCACATTGAATTAAAAACTTATTGGCCACTGAATGAGATGACTTTGTTGTGACCAGTTCTACATTTTTTCTGGTGGTATTCCTCATTCATGACTTTGACATTATGCACCATTCTGCACCGGTCATCACTTTTACTTTACACAATTACTTTTCCTATACCTTCACTATAATATACCGTTATGTCTCGCCTTTGTTAAGTTAATGACTTTATGTTTATTTCTTGTTAGCGCTACAATTGTCTATTTGAATAAACAAACATTTTTTGGTCATTTTTTCGAGTCCGACTCCCCTTAATATCTACTCAGCAGAGGAGTCGTTTTCTCTCCCTAACCAACTCATTGGATTAGACCTCTGCACCGTCGGCAAACAACCACACTATATTAAATATAAAATTTTAAATGTTAAAATGTTTAAGAGAAAAACACTAAGCGAATAATATAGCATGAACAACGAAATGGAGGGAGGGGGGGAGGATCAAGTATCCAGAAAACTACTAAAAATCCTTATGTGAGGGAAAGGAAAGGAAAAATATGTAAATAAATTAATGAATCATGATGATTATGATTCAGACATGAATTATGATAATAAAATAAATAGCGTGGGATGTAAAAAAATTAATGAAGGAAGAATTACTAATGAAATAATTAATAATTATAAATTGGCAACGGTGAAATAAAAATATTAAAAATAAATAAATGAAAATTTAATTTAATTCATTCATTTAATGAATAATTGAAAAAAAAAACAAGAAAATAAAAATAAAATGAAATAAAAACAAATGGAGGGAAGGAACATGAAATAAATATTGATCGATAGAGAAAGTGGGTAGGCCGAGCAAAAACCTATTATGAGTGAGCATGTTAATAAATTATGTTTAATAAATTCAGCATTGTATAACTACTATTTATCAAATGCAGAGGTAGGTTTATGCGTAGGTGTAGGTAGATCAATCAATCAATCAATCAAGGTTTTTTATTTGCAGAGGCCAATATGACACAGCAAACGTCAAACATGAGTTGGTACAAAAACGTCATTACAAACACGAAACACATCAGGTAGTTGCATGGTACAAAGCAAAACAAACAATGGTACATGATAGGTGTGGTCAAATGGTTCAGCAAAACAAACAACTCATTACTTAAATAGAAACATGACAACAGGTGTGCGGCAAATTACAAGTTGGCACCGAGATAAGGCTTCCCCATCCACGATCCACTCAACTCAAGACACATCGCTCCATGAAATACCGAAAAACTGCTCCAAAGAGTAGAGTTCGGCTTTGAGAAGATGTGATTTCATTACGTTATTAAAGGATCTATTAGGGAGCTGTTGTATATGATTTGGCAGGGCATTGAATAGACGAGAACCCACTTGAATTGGGTTATTCCTCAAGGCCACACTGAGACGAGTAAATGGAATGGCAAGGTTCCCTCGGGAGCGGGTGTTATGCTCGTGAACATCAGAAACCATGGGGAGGTTTGACAAGCATGACTTGATTGTGTTCAGAGCCGCCAAAACATAGGAACTGGGAATGGTTAGAATACCCAGACGCACAAAAGTGCCCCGACAACAGTTGTTGGAATGAAAGTTACTTTCATTCCAAGAGAGACCAGGCAATTATCCTGATTACTCGCTTCTGGAGCCTGAAGACCCTGATGGCATGACCGGAATTTCCCCATGCAATGATAGAGTAACTGGCCCTGCTTGCAAAGCATGCATGGTATACCGAACGAAGAACTTCATCAGACACAAATGTAAATGCCGGGCGACAATTTTGGCAAAAGCGCTTCAATGGGCGACAGCCATGAAAGACGGTTGTCAACCATTAAACCCAAGAAGTTAACCGACCCATCTAGACTTCGGTTGAGGCCTAGTTCTAGACTTTGAGTCTTATTCTTGTTCAGGACCAGGGAATTAGCCGAGCACCGCTTCTCAATAATAGAGGAGTTCCCATGCAAGCTATGGTTCATCTCCTCCCGAGAAGACCCCCTCGCAACGGTATATCATCGGCAAAAAGGAAGATATCAGGAAGATATCACATTGGTCAGCCAAGTCAGTTGAATGGTGACTATCACGAATGCTCCTGAAAACACGAGGTGAGTGATAAGACTTTCTTCCCTGTATACCTATTTAATTAATCTACCCATCATTTTTCCATCAATTTCGACTTGTCTACAAGTTCTTCTAATGATAATCTACTAAAATAATGCTTCAAAATCGGTAAAATTCACAGTATATGTGATTTATGCAGTGTATGCGCACTGGTCTAACAAATCCCATTTTTTCCAGTCTGTGGACGCCCGTCCACAAACTGGAAAACGCCTCATTCTTCATATTTGTATGAATGTTTTTCCCTATGTTCCCTATGTTTTTTTTTTGTTCAGAAATAATTCTACCTTTCAATTTTCCCAATTTCTGTCAAGAAAAAATTATATTTTCCAGTATGTGGACGGCATAAAATAATGAGAAATCACACCGTTCACAAAATGGAAAGAATCCGTCCACACACTGGGAACATTTACCATTGAGGGAAAACGTAAAAAATTGGGCGTCCACACACTGGATTTCATTCGTCCACAGTCAGGAAGTACCTCGTCCACACACTGGTAAATGCAACTTTTCCCATGTCTAAATATCAAATACTATACAGCACAAATGAGGTTACTTTTGGGTTATTTCCAATCCTGAATAATACTAGAATGCACAGGAAAAAGAAAAAGGGGAAACAATTAAATGGTGGCTGAGTTAGATGAGTTTGAAGTTGAAACTTCGTTGGTAACGCCTTAATCGTCCACAGACTGGTCGGGTCACCCTACCATGCAGTAAGACTGCTGCACCAGAGGTGCTCTTCCCTTTGCGGAAGCCAAACTGTTGGGGGTGAAGCAATGCATGTTTTTCTAGATGGCGGTTTAATTCTCTTGAGCAAAGCATGCTCCATTACCTGACCAAGATGGGCAGCTTCGAGACAGGTCTGAAACCATCATAGTCTTTGGAATCGGAGATGCGAAATTAGTGAGAAATAAAATCATCCCCTCCCTGAGACCTGTCCCAGGAACAATCAGAAAAGTTGAGGTCGGCCAGTGAGTAACTGGGCCTAGAACCAAGGTTTAATTTACAAAAACAGGAAAGATATTTAAATTTTAGGGAATTTCCGCTCGTTTGAATTCGAATCCGGCCCATAGATCTCGAAAAAAGGTACCTACCTAGGCTATAACCTCAGAATAAGTTCGAAATCAGCGAGGAATAAAATCTTCTCCCGAGTCTTAGAAACAATGTCTTGGACTGAGGGGGGGGGGGGGGGCTCGCTGCGCTTGGCCACTTTCTCTGACAGACAGACCTTCACTCGCTAGTGATGAAGAGTGATCTTTAAAAAAAAAAACTTCCCCGAGAAGCGCGGAATCTCATAGACCTTGCACGAGCTCACAGGCCGCCCCCCTATAAGATCTAAAACAAACACAGCCTCTCCCAAAATCGTTCAAAGTAAACTCGCCGTCTTAACCTCCCAATCGTGGGGATTCTTTATTACAGAATTCAGTATTAACAATTCGGATCGCGAGGAAGGCTACTGTAGCAGTGTAACAGTGAAAACGCCGTTTCAATCGGACAGTGAACAAAGATACGGATAGTTCCGCGGATTTGCGCGCGTTGAAAACTGCGCTCAATGGGCTTATCGTAGATTTTGCTCCGGTATTCGAATTCGCCCAAAAACTTAGAGATTCCCCCCACCGGTCTTCATTTTGCTGGGATATCAACCACCCTCCCTCCAGTAGGAGGGAAAAAATGCGGAGACGGTAGAAAAAATCCCATAATTTCATCACTTACGGTTTCACAAGTGCCTAGCCAGACACATACCTACATACTTAGACGTTCTGAGTTAGTGCACTATTAGTGCCATGGTTTAGATGTGCGGTTTATTGCCGTTAGCACAGCAGCACAATCCCCAATCTCAAACAAGACTATTATCCGGCATAAAATTTGCCACGAAACATCCGGACGCGTTAGAGTGATGAGAAATTACTGTGTTCCTATTGTTTGAATTAGCGTTGACGAAGCGTATCACTAAGAAATCATGATGAAAGTGCATAATACTGAAGAAGTTTTTATAACGCTGCAAGTTTTATTGGAGGGTTTGTCATTTTTTAGTATAGTACCTAAGTTACCTATCCAAAATTAATTTTGTCAATAAAAATTATTTTCAAAAATTTAACAGATGTACATCTGTTACCCACGTGGGACCCCCCAAAAAATTGATTTTACGTTCAAAAGTAGGTACTTCGAAAACGACATCTACCTCCACCCCATAGCCGAAATAAATAACCTCCGCAAAACCCACGCTGGTGGGTGGTTCACCTGGACACGCTGACACCACATTCTCGACAGTCTTGAAGAAGAGAGGATATTGCGAGCGGCCCAGTAGTGACCCCGGGTAGCTGCGGGATTCAAGAAAATACGTGTTGCTCGCTCAATTTTGAACTTAGTTGCTTGAAAAAAGCGTTATGTTCAGTACATAACTAGTATAAAATGTCAGGACCGAAGGGGAGGAATTTGAAGGATTGAGAGAAGTAATCCGGGAAGAATTTATGCCAGCGGTAATGGGCGGTAGCTTGCAGTGTCCCATCTCCGGCGCATAAACTGATAGATTCAGATTCAGATTCAAATTTTATTTGCCGCAAACAACATGTGTATAAGCAATAGTAAAAAAAAAACTATAAACTACAACAATACCTGTAAAAATCGTTAAAAATAAAAGAAGAGCTACAACGAACATAATTTAGGAAGCCACTCTACAGGAAATTCGCATTGACAATATCCCCCAGGAACTCCTCAAAGTCATAGGGCGCTGACTTAATGAGATACCGTTTGACCCGGGCACTAAAGATACCAACTGGATCACCGCGCAGGCTGCTGGGAAGTGCATTAAAAAAATTAATTCCCCACCATGTGGTGCCGGTGCATGTAGTGGCAAGTCGATGGAAGGGTAGGCAGAGATTATTCTTGCTACGAGTGGGGTAGCCGTGCTCGGGAGTGTGGAAAAGGCCGATATTCTTCCTTACATAGCAAAGGCTCTCTAGGATGTAGGCAGCAGGGATGGTCAGAATTCCTAGCTCTTTATAGGCAGGTGTACAATCCTCCCGGTAAGGCAAACCAGCTACGACGCGCACAGCCTTCCTCTGACAGGAAAAAACGATGGAGGAGGCAGCAGAATGCCCCCAGCTGAGGATGGCGTATACAGCTCTACTCTGGAAGCATGCGTGAAAAGCTGCCAAAACGGCAGACCTTGTTAGCCTCTCAGATAGACGCCTCAAAAGAAAGGTGTAGCTGTTAAGACATGACTGCAGTTTAGCACAGTGGGGTTTCCAGCTGAGCTTTGGGTCAAGAACGACACCAAGAAATTTGACATCGTCGGGATTTATGTCCAAGCTAGACAAATCTCTTAACCCGAATCTCATGACATTTGTCTTGTCAGCATTAACGGAAAGTCTGTTCATTGTAAACCAGTTTGACACTACCTCTAAAGCAGTCACCTCAGATTCGCACAATGATGACAGAGATGAGCTTTTTAAAATCAGTGAGGTATCGTCAGCAAAAAGAATTGAAAGAGTTTTAAGGCACAGAGGTAAGTCATTAATAAAAATAAGGAACAAAACTGGCCCGAGAACGGATCCCTGTGGTACACCGAACTCAACATGCAAGAAGCGTGACAACTCACCGTTGTGTCGCACAGCCTGGGTTCTACCAGAGAGGTAGCTTTCAACCATAGAAATTGCCTTGTCAGAAAAATTATATTTACTCAGCTTATCTAGAAGAAGCGTGTGGGATATGCAATCAAAGCACTTTGCAACATCAACAAAGGTTGCAGAAGAATATTCACCACCCTCGAAAGCGGATCCCAGGAAATCAGTTAATTTTAGAATAGCGACATTTGTGGCTCTACCCTGACGAAAACCGAATTGCAAATCACTGAACAGGCCATTTCTTTCAAAGAAATCACTTATATCAAATTTTAGGGATTTTTCAAAAACTTTAGACAGAACTGGAAGTTTGGAAATAGGCCTGTGATTAGAGGGTAAATCATGCTCACCTTTCTTAAAAAACGCTGCAAATTTTACACAAGGGTTTATTATTCTTTGATATACGTTACTTGTGCAAAAATTTAATTCTGTCAATGAAAAAATTAAAAAAAAATTTTTTTTGGGGTTTTAATCTAAAAAAAATTTATTTTTATTTATTTTTTTCAAAAATGTTTCTTTTTCAAAAATCCTTTATTATTTACTCGAAAAAATATTTAACATCCTGGGATCCTTCAAAAATCCCATTTTTAGCCCCATGAAAGCCCTAAAGATCGTCCCAGTGAAATCGGATCGTTCCGGGACCCCAAAAAATGGATTCTACGTCCAAAAATACTTCGAAAACGACACCTAAATCGATCCCATAGCTAAAAGCCTTCAAAAAACCCCTCCCGTAGCCCCATTATAGCCCCATAGCGCGCCACGGGTTTGGGCGATCGGACTGAAAACCTTGCGGGCACAACTAGACGGTAAACCAAGTATTTTGTCGAAATTTCAAATTTTTTTAAAATTTCCTGCTGCCCAAAACGGCCTGGACGGCGGACGGCGGACGGACATTTCGGATTTAGAATGTAGACCTCTTGAAACGGATAATGTCAAATTTTGAGCCCGATCGGAGTCGTCGACCCCCGTCGCGAAAACATAGGTGTATTATTCCAAGAATAATAAACCAAAATGGTACCACTTCGGCAACCTTCAGTACCGACGGGAATTTCCCAACGTCGATCGATTCGATTGATAGATAGATAGAATAGATCTATTCTCTTTGCCGGTGAACAAAGGTGGATCGGCCTGGTCTGATCCGGTTTCATCACCTCGAAGCTTGTTGTTCCGAGCTTGGCCAATCATTGCAAACGGGAGTGCCATTTGATATATTTGCCGAGCGCAAATTGAGGCAGCGAAGAAGCGAAAGCAGGCAGAGGATGTACAGTTACAGAAGACCATAAGAAAATTCTCGGCAGATCGAAGAAGAGCGATAAGTCGAGCAGTAGTGGAACAGTCCAGAGTGAAGTCATCTGGATGGCTGTCGTCTGCCATTCCATTTAAGCGGCATAGCTTGATCTCTCAGCCAGTGAGTTCTGAGATGCTCTTGCAATTCGATACATGCGAACCCCAGTAGATATGCCAAACAAATGTGATGGCTGTGGTCATACTCCCTTTTCCATCAGGCATGCTGTCTGTTGTAAGACGGGGGGGTTTGATCACACGGCGTCACAATGAAGTAAGAGCCGTCCTGGGGGGATTGCTGCAAAGAGCCAATGATTGTAGCTGCTTCAGCCACTACTCCTGGTTTGAGAGGAGATCTTGCCTGCCGTGGGGTGTGGGAACCAGAGGGACGCATTATTTGACGTCCGTGCGGTAGACACTGATGCACCCTCTTAAGTTTCCCGTCCAGTGGCATCAGTTCTCACTTCGGCAGAGGAAGAGAAAAAACAGTATATACTGACTACTAAAGTATTTGCCTGCGTGCCTAGATCGCCACTGTTCATTCACCCCACTGGTCAGCACAGTGGATGGACTTTTGGCACCCCAGATGACCCGATTCGTCGATGTCCTAGGTGAACGGCTGGCAGACAAATGGAAGCGGCACCAGGGGATCGTAAGGGGGGGGGGGCTAAGGGCACGTTTATCGTTTGCCATCGTACGCGCAGCCTCCATTTGCGTGAGGAGGACTCGGCAGAGATGGCGCTGATGACCTGCTACCGGCAATAAAACACTGCTTGAAGCGGCGAGAACTTTCCAGTCATACAGGGCGAAGTGCAGGGGAACGATTGCATCAACAAAATTGGAGGCAGACTCGACGACTTATTGTTAAACACATGTTTATAAAAAGTACATAATGTATACTAGTAACGCATTTATAAAGAACATGCGATGATAGGTAATATCATATCAAGTATCATAATATCAAGTTCAATATTATTGAAACGGTACATAACATTTGAAATATTACACAAAATAAACATTTGAAATAAGAAAGGTACCAATAAAAACAATTTCATTTATTCTTACGACGATTAACGGCATAGACTTTTATTTCTTTTATAATATTAAGAATATAATTCAAAAGAACGCGTGAGAGCCATCATGATCATATCCTATCATCGTTAAATTAAAGATTAAAAAAAAAATAATGTTGTTATATACTTTAGTGCATTGAGGTTTGTTTTATTTGAATGGCTTTAGCACACGGCATTTCTTAGTGCTCTGCCTTAAGCAGCTATAAAAAGATGAGTGTGTATACGAAAAACACAATCGGAAATGTCTCCGATTAGAATTCGACTGCTAACAGACTACTCAAGATGTATTCAAATTTTGAATCTCTGATCATAAAATGTTGATTTAAAAGATCATAATATTATCCAAGATATTATCCAAGAGCATGACATTGTTTTTAGCGCACAGAACCCGGTTGAATACCCGTCTCTCAAATTGACAAAAAAAAGTCGACTGCTCTTTTTTTTTTATACCTGCGCGTGATTAAAGATCCGCCAATTGTATCGTTTTGGTTCTGGTCCCGTAATGGGTATTGAAACCCGATCGGATTCGCCGAAAATTTTCACTTTTCATAAATTTTATGGCAAAGCGAGTACATTAAATTTAAATATGAATGTATAAACTATACATGATTACAGTAATCATCCATAGTTTATACATTCAAAGGTCAGTAATCAGATTACTGACCTTTGATGGGCACATAAACAGACACTTTTATTAGATACTTTTGTCATGATGGCCGCGATATTTCTCGGTCGGTACCTAAGTAAAAACTCTGCAAACGTCTTCACAAGAATTGATTATTTTTTGAAGTGGGATGCAAAAATGAATTTCACAAAAAAAAAAAAAAAAAAAAAAAAAAAGAAGAAGAAGCTATTTGTACAGAGAGAAGAATTACCTACTAATAAAATAAATGATAATCTATTATATTAAAGCCGCAGCCCGAGAAGGAGGAGGAGGGGGATGAGGAGGGTGAGGGTGACACGATTTTGGTCATCTTTATTCTAGCGCACTTCCAGTTGTCGGAAAAATCTGAAATTGGTCTCAAAAAATCCAGTTTGGCGAGCATAGTGCGAGAAAAGTCTGAAACCACTTATACTTTTTCTAAAAAATTTGAAAAAATTACCGAAAATCCGTTCTGACGAGTAGATGACGAGAAAAATATGAAACCACCAAAAAGTTTCCTCACGTGGCCCATCACGGAATAGAATTCTATTCCGTGGTGGCGCATCTAAGCTCCAAAAGTGGAGAAAAAATATAAAAATCTGTATTTTTTAAAGAAAAACGCTGAAAATTTTACACAAGGGTTTATTATTCTTTGATATACGTTACTTGTGCAGAAATTTAATTCTGTCAATGAAAAAATTTAAAAAAAAAATCTTTTTTGGTTTTTTATATAACAACAAAAATTTTTTTTTGCATTTTTTTTTTTTCAAAAATTCTTCATTTGTTACTCGAAAAATATTTAACTCCTGGGATCCTCCAAAAATCCCATTTTTAGCCCCATGAAAGCCCTATAGATCGCCACAGAGAAATCGGATCGTTCCGGGACCCCCAAAAATGGATTTTACGTCCAAAAATACTTCGAAAACGACACCAAACTCGATCCTATAGCTAAAAGCCTAAAAAAAACCAACCCGTAGCCCATTTTAGCCCCATAGCGCCCCACGGGTTTGGGCGATCGGGCTGAAAACCTTGCGGGCACAAAAATACGGTAAACCAAGTATTTGTCAAAATTTCTGATTTAAAAAAAAAATTCCTACTGCCCAAAACGGCCTGGATGGAATACGGACATTTCTTTTTGGAATCAAAACCTCTTGAAATGAATAATGTAACATTTTGAGGCCGATCCGAGTCATCGACCTCCGTCGCGAAAACAGGTGTATTATTCCAAGAATAATAAACCAAAAACTGCACAATATGGGAAAACGAGTTGTTGGGTCTGAGGCCAGGCGGGATACGGTCGGGGGTTGGCTGGCGTAGCCAGCAGGGGGGTGGCTCCCTAGTCTCTCATCCAGCCGCTCTAACGGAAGGATGCTTCAATGTGGAAGACAGCCTACAGCACCCTAGGCACCCAAGGTAACGTCCACAAATCGTAAACCATTCTTAAAATTTCGTGGACCCAAACACTGGAGCACATACACAGACAACAGAATGCCAATGGAGTGGTCAAATTTTGCTTTATATGGTATAAAGCAGCATGGTGCATGCAATCTTTTGGAAGGAAAAATCATCAAGAATGGTGGTAATCACTTTATCCAGATGACCCTTTCGACGCTTTTTTGACGATATGAAAACCACCACCCGTGGGCGGGAAGTGAGAACGAGAGGACCCACACGTGCTACTACTCGAAAAGAATACAATGTTACCAGTGAAATGTCATTTCACTGGTAGTTACCATTAACTACGGAACATTAACTTAGCTTTGTAGGTAGGTACCATCGATTCGGTAGGTAACATACTAGGGGATCAGACGGGCGGTAGCTAACATACTAGGGGAGTACCGACTTTATTGCCAAACATTTTATAGTCATGTCATCGTTGAAGTAATTTTGGACGTTGGTACACAGGCGCTGGATTACACAGAGATGGGGGAAGACCAAAAAGTAGCCCAATTGGAGCTAGCCATTTAGTCACAACGACAGCCACGTTGCAAAAACCTGTTTTAATAATGTGCAGGTTTCCAGAAGTGGCCTTGTAGAAGTAATGAGGGGCGGTAGGCCACTTTTTTCGGTTGCAGAATGCGCGCAAGCCCGAAATTTACCACAAACGCTCAACACTTTAATTAGGTACGGCAAAAAGTGCAATCAGACAAATTAGTGCTAAAAAAAACGGGTCTAGTTGCTCGAGAGCTGGAAATCATTTTAACCCCTTTTGTGGGTCCTGAATGACGGGTATCTGAGTTTGCGGTGTCGAGATTGCGCTTCAGATTTGCGAGCCTAAAAACCACCAAATTTTCGCACTTTTCAGTAGGTACCTATTTTGTTTATAACTTGAAAAGTAGGGGAAACCGGGGCCAGTTGGCATAGTTTTTGGAAAAACGTTGCTGGTGTCGGCTGTGTATAATATACAAAGTGTATAATATATACTGTGTATAATATAAAAAGCCTGTAAAATTTGCAGCGTTCTTAATTTTCATATTATGAAAATTAAGAACGCTGCAAATTTTACACAAGGGTTTATTATTCTTCGATATAAGTTACTTGTGCAGAAATTTAATTCTGTCAATAAAAAAATTTTGGAAAAAATGACATTTTTTTTGAAAAATATTTTTTCAAAAAATTATAATTTTTTGTTTTTTTACTCGAAAAATAGGTGCTTTTCCGTTATAATCCCCCCCGATATGGTTGGCTTTGGGTGCCTTAAAGCCATCGGGGGTGGGATCCTTCAAAAACCCCAATTTGCAGCCCCCATGAAAGCCCTATAGATCCCCACGGTGAAATCGAATCGTCCTGGGGCCCCAAAAAATGGATTCTACGACCAAAAATACTTCTAAAACGACACCTAAGTCGATCCCATAGCTAAAAGCCTTAAAAAACCATCCCGTAGCCCCATTTTAGCCCCATAGCGCCCCACGGGTTTGGGCGATCGGGCTGAAACCCTTGCGCGTACAACTAGATGGTAAACCGAGTATTTTGTCAAAATTTCTGATTTAAAAAAAAATGCCTACTGCCCAAAACGGCCCGGACGGCGGACGGACATTTCGGATTCAGAATGTAGACCTCTTGAAACGGATAATGTCAAATTTTGAGGCCTATCCGAGTCGTCGACCTCCGCCGCGATTACATAGGTGTATAATTCCAGGAATAATAAACCAAAAACAATTCAGCCCTCGAATCTCTTAATTTTAGGCTACAAAACACCCCTGTAGGGCATCCCCAGGTGCGTGTGTTGTGTGTGTACCGACATGCATTATTTTCCCTAATAATTGATTAGATTTGTGGTGTGAGTGCGTTCGGCGCAGCGTCCGTAGTTACGCCGCACAGTGGGGCGCACAGAACCTCCAATTTCTGGGAAAAAATATAATGCCTTGAATTTTCAAAACGTTTGTGATCATTTCTACAGTACGTTTTCGCGCTGAATTGAGTACTGCAATTACTTTGACGATTAGAGCAACTGGCAAAAAGATTCAGCCAATTATTGGATCTACGGCATCACACAATATTGGCAACAATATTTACTGTTAATTTAAAAAAAAAAGTAAATTTAGCTTTATAATAACTTGAGAAAAACCAATAAATGCAGAAATATTTTCAAAATAAATGGTTTTTTTTTTTTTTTTTTTTTTTTTTTTAATGAATAGATAGGTAACTATATAGGCAAGACTACAAATAGTAGCTCCTACACAGGGCCGTGGAGAGAAAATCCGGGCCCGGGGGCAAAATTCTTCGGGCCCCCTAAAAAAAAATAAAACAATATAAAAAAAAAATAAAAAAAAAAAAAAAAAGGTTGTATGAAAATGTTTCTTATATTGATCTGTCCCTTTTCCCATTTTGCCTCCAAAAAAAAAAAACGTTCTCAAGAAAATCCGGGCCCCCCTACGAAAGCCGGGCCCGGGGGCAACGGGTCCAGTGCCCCCCCCCCCCCCCCCACCCCCTCTCTACGGGGCTGCTCCTACATTCAGTCAATGAGTAGGTAATTCTTCTACCTCGTCACTTAATAATTAAGTTTATTTATCAATTATTGAATTGATTACGTTGATTCACTCACCTTCATCGCCTCGACCTCTAACCCGAATACACCAAACTCCTGTTAACCGGCATCTTTGAAAATTCACTGCGCCTGAATACGGTGGAAAACGGCGACGAAATTTTCTCAGCATCTTTATTAAGGTGTGAAGTTTAAGAAAAAAAATAATAATAATAAGCCAGACGTTAGGATTGCCTAGCTCGATTTGCACGCTCCCCTAAAGTCAAATTCTGCAGAAAACCGGGAATTCGGAGGTGTTGTTCATCGGAATTTATTTTTAAATTGAATTTTGTATTTTTATAGAATACTATTGGTACATATTGAGAACATGTAAAATTTTCAAAACTAGGTACACGATTAAACTGAGTGAGGGGGGATTTTTTTATGTTATACCTATAAAATGCTTAAAATCTCATAACCTCACTCCTCATTTGAGTGAAGGACGTCTGGATCATCGATATTGAAGAAACTTGCTTGGCGAATTCAAAGTGCTCGTGTCCCAGTTTTTTCAAAGGGCTTTTTTTTTTTTTTACTTTGATGGGCGACCTCGCTTGCGTTTCTGTCCCAATGCCACCGAATTGGCCTCTGGTGGGACAGGCACAAATTTTTTCCTAATTTGCAGGCCCAAAACATGTTTACAGGAATAAAATTTGAAAAAACTGGGACACGAGTACTTTGAATTCGCCAAGCAAGTTTCGTCAATATCGATGATCCAGACGCCGTAATTGTATTTCTTGAAGTCATCGAACGTTTTCCATTTCGCATGACGTCTTTAAAAAATTCTTGAGCGTTTTCATGGAAATGGTTTCGTCAGATGCTGTAGAGGAAGTATAAAACACCCCCTCTTGTTGTAGGACCTGCTTGTTCTCACAAGCCCACTGATTGGCTTTTGTCCATTCTCGCAGTGGAATCTAAGCGGTCGAGGAAAATGGTATGAAGTTAGGTGAGTCAGGGTCCCTGGATTTAGACCACTTGATGAGGAGGTCTCCGATTTGAGCCAGGAACTGACCAACAGGAAGTCGTTCCCTGCACACTCATGAGTGTGTGTTCCTGTTTGATGACAGCATTGGTTGCCTCACTTCCATTATTGGTCGACGGATACCCGGGTGCAGCGCCTTCATACCAGTACTTGTACTAGGATAACCACCATTCTTCAAAGTAGTCAACGAAATCCGTGATCTGAGAATCATTCGAGGCTCGCCATTTCTTGAGAAATATAGTTGAAGCGGTCGAAAACGTTCTGACAATATTGAAGTGCATTTATGTCGCCCTTCAGTTCCTCCGAATGACCAGTTTTTGAAAGAACCTTCAAGTACTTTTCAATGTTTTTAGCGCAACCTTTTTCCAAACAAGCCATCAATTGAATTGAATAGATGAGCGCAACCTTTTTGTTATTACGATATATTTAATGAGCGAGAGAAACTAAGAAACAGTAGGTATCTAGCGACCAAACTATGCCACACAACACATCAAAAATATCCACGTGATGCTCATTACGTAAACAACTGCACCCTAACGACCGATGCGTAATAAAACCTTATGCCGATCAGAGGTAACGAACGGCTCAGGCTGCAAAAATCGTTTTGGAGTCGTTGGAATCAGCCTAAAAAGCTCATTCCATAGACCCTTGTACCAACGAAATCGGACAAAAACTTTCGTCCCCCTTTTGAGGACTCCTCAGTTACACATCAGAGATAAACAACTTTCGTCGTGAAGGACCTCCCGAAAACCGATGAAGGGAATGAGGGAGGAAAAATCAAGGTAGCCTATAACCACCCCCCGAACTCGCTGATGACAATGAGACCACCCTCATGAACATCTGTTGAGCCGCTCGGGCGTGATGCTCTGTACACAAACAAAAAAACAAAAAAAAAAAAAAAACAAAAAAAAACATACATGTCGAAGAAGTGAGCGCACCTTTCCATTTTTTGGAAAAAGGTTGCGCTAAAAATGGAAAGGTGCGCTCACCTCTTGGACATGTATGTTTTTTGTTGTTGTTTGTTTGTGTACAGAGCATCACGCCCGAGCGGCTCAACAGATTTTCATGAGGGTGGTCTCATTGTCATCAGCGAGTTCGGGGGGTGGTTATAGGCTACCTTGATTTTTCCTCCCTCATCCTCTTCATCGGTTTTTGGGAGGTCCTTCACGACGAAAGTTGTTTATCTCTAATGTGTAACTAAGGAGGCCTCAAAAGGGGGACGAAAGTTTTTGTCCGATTTCGTTGGTACAAGGGTCTATGGAATGAGCTTTTCAGGCCGATTCCAACGACTCCAAAACGATTTTTGCAGCCTGAGCCGTTCGTTACCCCTGATTGGCATAAGGTTTTCTTACGCATCGGTCGTTAGGGTGCAGTTGTTAACGTAATGAGCATCACGTGGATATTTTTTATGTGTTTGGTCGCTAGATACCTACTGTTTCTTAGTTTCTCTCGCTTTTAAATATATCGTAATAACAGAAAGGTTGCGCTCATCTATTCAATTCAATTGATGGCTTGTTTAAGACGTGGAAGTAGCACATCAGTCTTCTGGCAGTTGTTTTTCCGAAGGTCGGTTCGAATTGGCCCTCTTCTCCGTTTCGGTCTTGGTTCAAAATCTGCACACAACAAATAACATAAAACAAAAATTAGAAATATTGAATTGATTAGGTATGAATAATTATTTAGTGGGTATGTAGGTACCTTCAGATTCGCTCGTCGTAGAAATCTTCAATAAAGGATGCCATGCGAACTGACGTGACTCACCAATTATTGATGTCAGTTTGTTGTTCCCTATTATAGGGAACAACAAACTGACGGACCGGACTAATCTCACCGTTATCATGGACTATTCGGCCGTTAACATAACAAATAAACACCGCGACGAAAGTACATTGGACCTAAAATAATTTACCGTGTTTTTCTTTCTTTTGTATACCTCTCTGATGTGCTGAATTGCCTAGAACAATGCCTACCGTTCCGAAGTTCTATTTTTCCGTAACGATAAATATTTATCATTATTATTTTTTATTATTAATATTTACATATTACCTATGTAACCCATTTTGGTTTATTATTCTTGGAATAATACACCTATGTTTTCGCGACGAAGGTCGACGACTCCGATCGGGCTCAAAATTTGACATTATCCGTTTCAAGAGGTCTACATTTTAAATCCGAAATGTCCGTCCGCCTTACGCCGTACGCCGTCCGCCGTCCAGGCCGTTTTGGGCAGTAGGAATTTTTTTAAAATCTGAAATTTCGACAAAATACTTGGTTTACTATCTAGTTGTGCCCGCAAGGTTTTCAGTCCGATCGCCCAAACCCGTGGGGCGCTATGGGGCTATAATGGGGCTACGGGAGGGTTTTTTTTTAAGGCTTTTAGCTATGGGATCAAGTTAGGTGTCGTTTTCGAAGTATTTTTGGACGTAGAATCCATTTTTTGGGGTCCCGGAACGATCCGATTTCACTGGGGCGATGTTTAGGGCATTCGTGGGGCTAAAAATGGGATTTTTGAAGGATCCCAGGATGTTAAATATTTTTCGAGTAAAAAATACAGAATTTTTGAAAAAACACATTTTTTGAACAAAAAATCCAAAAAAAAAAATTTTGGGGATAAAAATCCAAAAAATTTTTTTTAATTTTTCATTGACAGAATTAAATTTCTGCACAAGTAACGTACTATATCAAAGAATAATAAACCCTTGTGTAAAATTTGCAGCGTTGGAAAAAAGTCCGAACGTTTTGTTAGATGAGTCTTGACGGAATGACAAAAGAACGATTTCTTTCAAACGAAAAAAAAAGGTCTGATATCAATGCTCGCAGGGGAGTTGAGAGCAGAAGGTTTCCAGATCTGGTAGGCCACTGAGGGAGCAGCAATAGAAATCTCCACACTGGGCGGCAACGTTGTGATTGTTGGGGAGGACATCGACCAATTGGTGTTGCTAACCGATTCGCAACATCTTTCTGTTGAAACCTGGGAAAGGAAGACACATGCTTTTACAGTCCTGAAAATGGTAAGCTATTGGAAGAATCTAAAAAACACTGTGAGTGATAGCTCGTCTGCATTTTTCAGGCAGGGCAAGACGCAACATGCTAATTCCTTTCAAAAGAACACCAGCCTTTCATGATGAAAGGCTGATATTCATAATGAACAACAATGTTTAGCATTCAGTGGGTGTGATAGAGACTGCTTGCCCTAAGAAAACGCATCTAGGAGGGTTTTCACGAGACAGAGCTTGCTTGCAGGATGAGATAAGCTCCGCCCACTGCACCCCCTCCCCTCCTCAACTCATGGAACGTCATGTTGGTTCAATATTTTGTGAATGCGCAAGGGTATCACGATCTTCTTCTTCTTGTGGTGCCCTCTCCTTTACCAAAGTTAAGCGATTGCTTCACCAAATCTGTCCCTATCTCTGGCAATCTGGAACAGGTCAGCTGCACGTGGAGTCCACTGGCGAATGTTGAGAAGCCAAGACGCTCGCTTCCGCCCCACTCCCCTTTGTCCAGAAATCTTCCCCATCCGCTGCAGGAGTTCGTACTTTGGGTTTCGCATTATATGGCCTATGGGTAAGCTACCTTTCGGGTCTTCACGGTATGCATCAATTCTCGGGACAAATAATTTGTTCTGCTGCGATCATTGTTCTGCTGCAAGATGTAGTCGTCGCTTAGCCTGGCTGTCCATGGTATCTTGAACATCCTCCGGACATTTCCGGAGGGAAATCGCTGGTTTCCGCGCGAGGAGTCCTGCTGGCCGGCTACTCCCCGCGTTCCTTCTTGGTGTGGGTTCGATATTCCTTCAATATCAGGATTTAAAAAAAAAAAGTATTGTAGTGTAGGATAGGCATTGTATTTTCACCATAGGATAGATAACTGTATTAATATCATTACAGGAACAGCGAAAACGAAGAATTATTCTGAGTCGGTTAATAATAAATTAATGAGCAGGCATTAGGCCCTACTTTCTTGGGAGAAGGAAAACCACATTTCTAGTCATTCAAATGCCGATTTCTCGGCGAATAAAGGTGTAAATTAAAAAAGTGATATACCGTTGGAAAGCTGAGGTTCTGAGGATGTTTTTACCGTTTTGCGCCGTATTGCTGATGAGGCATTTAATGGTGTATTTTTGCTTTGAAAATGTCATGAAACTTGGAAAAGTTCGTTACTTTCATGTTTACCCCTCCTGATCAAGCACTTGATCCACCTTTCTGGCCCTAAAGGGAGGTGCATCTTATAGGAAATTTAACGCCCTTTCCAACGGTGTCCTTGGATTTTCAATATGATGCTTCTAAAGGAAGTTATGGCCACATTTCTGAAGTAACAATGCATGTTGTTGAAAAAAACAAAAAATGCAATAACGAGAAAACGAAGCGGTTTTCGAAAAAACTCTACGAGGCATTTTCGATCGGAAATGGGCTCCAGAATCCATGAAATCTTTTTGGGCAACGTTAAATGTAACACCCTGTATAGATTATAATCATTCGCAACCTGTCCACCCGTAGATTTTTTTTTAAGGAGACACTCAGAAGTCCTACTGGCTCTCGTACTGCTTTGCTCAAGGCACTCCACTTTTTGTTTCATGGTTCTATAAAGATTTTTTTTCTTTTTCGTGGACATTTTTTCTCTGATTTCTTTAACTGGCAGATCTCAGAAGACTTGGTAGAATGGATATCGAGTGTTTTTCTTTTGTAGTGACCTACCTTGATGGCGGGACGAAATCCGGACGGACAGACACGGAACCAAATTTACTCCTGAAACTGTGAAGTTCGAGTGGAATTTTTTATTTGAAGGACAAGTATTTCGACCTTGAAACTTTCAAGGTCGAAATACAAGTTGAAAGTGAACACAAAGCGCCGCTACCTTCGGTAGGCTCGTAAGCAAAAAGAACAAACATGCTGATTTTAAAAAGAAGAAAAATATTCTCAAGATGAAGCTTCATTTAATATTCATGGACAAAAATACACGTTATAAACAATCCAATAAAAACAAGATTTATTCTTATGACGACTAGCGGTATAGTCGTTTCTTCTTTTTAGAATAGTACTATTCTCTTACGTAAGAATATAATTCAAACGAATGCGTGCGATCATATCCGTCGTTAAATCACAAGACCAAATCAATGCTGTTATATATTTTAGTGCAATATGGTTTTTGCATACGGTGCTCTGCCTTAAGGAGCTGTAAAAAGATTATGCTTTCTGCGAAAAAAAAAACAAAACAATCGAAACTGTCTCAGATTAGAACACAACTGCTAACCGACCATAGATCATAATATGATCGAGGTCGGCACAATGACAAAGGGACGTACCTATCTGCAAAATTTGTCATTTTGTGTTGGCTTCACTTATGATCTCAAGGGGAGCTTCTCTATCGATTTGCTGACCCCACACAATATTTTTACCATGGAAACCCATGAAATTTCGGTCACACGGAGGAAGACGAGACGTTGCCGACAGCCCATGAGTACAAGCAGCGCTTCATCTCGTCGGAGGAAGTATCAGATTAGATTCTACGACTTTCGAAGCTGATCGGTATCTATCGATGACGCGCCAATCTCTGCTGGAGCGCGCTGATGATGGAGTCTCACCGAGGACGTTGAAATGTTTTGGAGGAGGCTCACTCTCGAGCTTCCCGCGTCTGTTGAGTTTGATGCTCGACATACCTACCTACCACTTACTGTAGGGTCCACTCATCAAAGCCTCACGTTAAATTCGGTTGTGTTGCACTTTTAGAAGAAGAAAACAAGTTTCAATCTTCTTAAGAGGAATTTATAAATATTATTTTTAACTACAGGTTGTAGCGTACCACCTGATGAATATGTGGGGTGTGAACCTACAAGGTTAACTAATTGATTGTTAATTAATTAGTGTGGGTGGCGGAAGGCGCAGCGTTCGTGGTTACGCTGCCATTGTTTGCGGATGAGGCCAGAGGGAGTACTGGCGGACCTTCCTCAGAGGCTTGGCACAAGACGTTGTGATCAGCAGTCAATGAGGATATTCCAGCCGCAGTGCATGGGAACCTGGGTTCTTCAGGAATTTCCGAGGAGTTGAGTTTCCCTCAGTCCGGCAGATTCCCAGACTGAATGGGAGGAAGTACAGATCTGTACTTATATATCTTATATATCAGTACTGTATATCTATATCCTGCACGAGGAGTCTTGTTGGATCGGGTTTCCTACACTGGTTTTTGATACTTTTGTCCAAAAAAGGGGAAAGGAGTGGGTTTACAAAAACTGTCATTACTACCTACTAGCATTTTTGTTTTTACCAAGCGCCAATAATAGTGTAACGAAACACCTCTTGAACAATGTTTAACAACGTATATTCGTTGACCACAACTATTTGAATGAATCAACAACCCCCATGTGATGGTTCCCATCACACTACCTCCCCCACACTACCCCTCTTCACGTCGGCGAGAGTCAGCCGGTTGACGTGGACCATCATCGTCACTTTCCCGAGCCGAACTCAGTACAGCACGTCGTTCCTCCTCTCCATCACGACTCATGGACCCGTCCATTGCGGCTGGAGTTTCGGGCAGCGCCCCACCGTTCGTTTTGGGTCAAGCAGCCAAACCCATTCCCCAGGCTTGAACTCCTTCTGCTGGGCCCGACGGTCGAAACGCTCCTTCTGCTGCCTCGTCTGGACCCCCACGATTCTTGTGGCGCACTCTCCGGTTTCCTGCATGTGCTTACGAAGGGAGAACACATACGGCACCGAGAGTGGCTCTTCCCTCATGACGGGTCTGACCAAGTCCTCTGGTAGCTGGAGCTCGCGACCATACACCATCAATGCTGGCGAGAAGCCAGTCGTGACATGGGGCGCACTCCAGTAGGCCAGCAGGAAAAGTGGTAGCAGCCTGTCCCAATCATTCTCTGGTTGACGAACTTTGACAGAAATTATCGTTCGATTGAGGCGTTCTACCAGCCCTTCTGACTGTGCGTGGAGTGGGGTCGACCGAGTGTGCCTGGTTCCCAGGAGGTTGCTCATTTCATTAATCAACTTCGATTCAAAGTTGCGCCCCTGGCCAGTGTGAATTTCAGACGGAAGCCCATACCTGCAGAAGACGTGTTCAACAAGTGCTGTGGCAACTATCTCTGATTATTGCTTGGGGATGTACCTAATGGCAATAGCCTCTGGCCAATTCGAGAAGTTGTAAAGCCCAGGCGAATTAGACTTTTGCCTCCAATAAAATAGCGTGAAGCTGGAAATGATTTTTGTGGGGAAAAATCCCCACGTTGAGGGATTGTATTGCCAGCCCGTTAGTGCCGATGGGAGGAGCGGGTCGCGCTACGGTTCCGACGCAAGCGTACGAAGCCCCTCGTCTCCCGTTGGTGGCCCAGCCTCTCTGTTGGGAGACGAGAGGAAATTTAACATTCAATTTGATACCTTGCTGTGAAAACACCCTACTTCCATCTTCTTATTCATTTAAATTATTTATTTATTTTTAATTATATTTAAAAAATGTAAGTTAATTTTTTTTTTTTTTTAATTCTTGTAAAGTTTTTGGATGGATTTGGGACGCAGAAAAATGTATCATGCGTCCAAAATTACTAGGAGAACGACTCCTTATTTGACCTCCTGAGATCCTTAAAAAATCCCATTATTAGCCCCATGAAAGCCCTATAGATCGCAACAGTGAAATCTGGTCGTTCTGGGACCACAAATTATGGATTCCACGTCCAGAAATACTTCGAAAACAATGCCTAACTCGATCCCACAGCCGAAAACCATTTGATGCATCAAATACCCCTCCCGTCGCTCCTTTTTAGCCCCATAGCGCCCCACGGGTTTGAGCGATCGGGCTGAAAACCTTGCGGGCACAACGAGATGGTAAACGGAGTATTTTTGTCAGCTGCAGATAAAAAAATTCCTACTGCCTAAAGGCGGACGGACATTTGATTTTTGAAATCTACGTGTCATGAAACGGATAATGTCAAATGTTGAGGCCGATCCAAATTTTTGACCCCCTTCGCGAATACATAGGTGTATTATTCCAAGAATGCTAAACCAAAATTGGCTTAAATTTAAGCCGGGGTTTAAATCGGGGTAGTCTTTGAGCCCCTTTGAGAACCTGCTTTAAATTTACAATTTATCTTTGATTTATCCTTCTGCTCAATTTAAACAAAAGAATAATAAACCCTTGTGTAAAATTAGTAGCGTTTTTCCACTTGGCTGATGGAGCTGACGAGACGCGAAGTGAAAATAGCGAAAGTCCTAAGTCTCACCTTGACCTTCCTCCGATGAGGTTACTGATCGTCATGTGGAAATCTGACTCATTAACGTCACGTCGTTTGATTCCGAAAGAGTGAAGACAACGCGATGAACGACATTGAAAAAAACCGCAACGCCAGAAACTACGATGGCGGATCCAATCAATGGAGGAGGGAGAGAGCGACAGTCCTTCGAAAACGACACATTACTCGATCCCAGAGCCAAAACCCTTCAAAAAACGTAGCCCCATAGCGACCCAAGGGCGATCGGGCTGAAAACCTTGCGGACACAACTAGATGGTTAACCAAGTATTTTGTCAAAATTTCAGATGCTTACAAAATTCCTATTACCCAAAACGGCTCGGAAGGCGGACGGACATTTCGGTTTTAGAATCTAGACCTTTTGAAACAGATAATGTCAAATTTTGAGGCCGATCGGAGTCGTCGACCTCCGTCGCGATTACAAATGTGTGTTATTCCAAGAATAATCTATCTATCTATCTTCTATCTATCTATACTTCTATAAAATCGGGTTTCTGTCTATCTGTCTGTCTGTCGTGTGTTATAGGCGCCTAAACGGCTGGACGGATTTCCACGGGGATTTTTCCTAACGGTCTCGGCTGCGATTGCCCCCAACATAGGCTATATTAAAATTCCGCGCGACGCGCGCAAACCCGCGAATTTGCGCGAAACGTGTTTTTCGCTCCCCTATAACCCCCATTTTTTATCGCGGATTCCGATTCTACGTTTAATTCTACGTCCGAAATACCTGTTGCGCGAATTTTTTGGCGCGCGCGAATTCGCTCAATTAATTTTTTCGATTTATTCCGCCGTTAATAGACGGATTTTGTCCGCGTTTCGTCCGTAGCCTACCTAGAGATCCGAATTTTAATAGGAGATATCGACCAAATTCATTCCGACGATGAGCGACTTTTGAGAGCGAGTTGAGTTTTGAAAAAACTGGGCGGGCGTCACCGACCCATCGCGACGGGTGAAACCCTCTATCCCCCCGCCATCACTCTTCACTCTGAGCGGGTGGGACATCAGCCTTTAAGGGGCGCTCCCAAGGTTTATGCGCAAGGTCTCCCAGATGGAAATTGATGTAAATTAAATGAATCGATTTAAATTGAATCGATTATCGAGAAAAGTATCGAAAAATTGTATTAAATTGAATTAAAAAAAAATTAAAAAATGAATCGATTTAAATTGAATCGATTATCGAGAAAAGTATCGAAAAATTGTATTAAATTGAATTTAAAAAAAAAATTAAAAAATTTATATATATTCGTGAAAATCTCGAGAAATTCAAAAATGATCTACATTCTGAGATAGGTTGAGCGCCCTCAAGGATTTTTTCCGTTTTCCCCTCCTTCAACTAAAGAAAAGAAGGAGTGGGGATTTCAGCCACTATTGATTCGATTTTGATGAAATTTTCAGGGATCACCCGGGTTGTGCCTTAGATGATTACCCAGGCTTATTTAACAAAAAATCTCATTCTTTTTCCTACCTACCTACACATTCAAATTTACTACCTACCTACATATATTTTTTTTTTTTTTTTTTTTTTTTATCGCGGATTCCGATTCTACGTTTAATTCTACGTCCGAAATACCGGTTGCGCGAATTTTTTGGCGCGCGCAAAATCGTCAAACTAATTTAGGTAGGTACCTTTATACAATCATTACCTATATACAATGAAAAGCCGTTTCGAGCTGTCCCAACTGTATGGATTACCTATATACAATCATTACCTATAGACAATGAAACTGTGTATCCCATGTATCCTCAACCATTAGAGATAGAGAGATGGGATGTTCGGGGGGGGGGGGGGGGGGGGAGCGCAGTACTTCTATAAAACCGTTGAAGATAGGGAGATACGGTTTTTTCCATCGTGATCTCAGGTATCACATAAAAAGTTTTGGATAGTGTCCCTTAAATTGTCCAAAAGTGTCCTGCGAGTATGAATCCCTCGGGAACGAATGGTTTACCTATATACATACAATGAAAAGCCGTTTCCAGCAGTCCCAATTTTGTACCATACCTATGATGACTCTGGGGTGAGTTCAAATAGTGTCCTGAAAGTGTCCTAAAGTGTCCCGAGAGTGTGAATTCCCCTGAAAAAGGCGAGGAGGGGGGGGGGGGGGATTTATCTGTTTGGAGCTTGCCTAACTGCTTATCCTCATTCATTCATGAGTCGACACTGGCCTAACCTTCTCCCAGCAGGTTCAGCCAATATTGATTCGATTTTGATGAAATTTTCAGGGATTGATGGTGGACTTTAAATTTGATTTCACTAGCACTTTGACGATAATATAGAAGTACTAGCTGCTCCGGCTCGCTTTGCTCGCCTACGCACCCATCCGGGGGGCTGCGCCCCCCTGGACCCCCCAGTGGGTGAGTAGCATCGATGGACACGTTGGAACCCCCACATGAAGGAATTCCCAAATTCGCAGAATTGCAGTGCTCGGTTGGGACAGCTTGAAACATAATAATAATAATATTGAAACATGTTTCAACTTTATTATTCTATATGAGACATGTTTAAATATTATTATTATTGTTTCAAGCTGTCCCAACCGAGCACTGCAATTCTGCGAATTTGGGAATTCCTTCATGTGGGGGTTCCAACGTGTCCATCGATGCTACTCACCCACTGGGGGTCCAGGGGGGCGCAGCCCCCCGGATGGGTGCGTAGGCGAGCAAAGCGAGCCGGAGCAGCTAGTACTTCTATAAAATCGGGTTTCTGTCTGTCTGTCGTGCCTTATAGGCGCCTAAACGGCTGAACGGATTTCCACGGGGATTTTTTCTAACGATCCGGTGTCCTTGCCGCCACAACATAGGCTATATTAAAATCCCGCGCGACGCGCGCAACCCCGCGAATTTGCGCGAAACGTGTTTTTCGCTCCCCTATAACCCCCATTTTTTATCGCGGATTCCGATTCTACGTTTAATTCTACGTCCGAAATATCGGTTGCGCGAATTTTTTGGCGCGCGCGAATTCACTCAATTAATTTTTTCGATTTATTCCGCCGTTAATAGACGGATTTTGTCCGCGTTTCGTCCGTAGCCTACCTAGAGATCCGAATTTTAATAGGAGATATCGACCAAATTCATTCCGACGATGAGCGACTTTTGAGAGCGAGTTGAGTTTTGAAAAAACTGGGCGGGCGTCACCGACCCGTCGCGACGGGTGAAACCCTCTATCCCCCCGCCATCACTCTTCACTCTGAGCGGGTGGGACATCAGCCTTTAAGGGGCGCTCCCAAGGTTTATGCGCAAGGTCTCCCAGATGGAAATTGATGTAAATTAAATGAATCGATTATCGAGAAAAGTATCGAAAAATTGTATTAAATTGAATTAAAAAAAATTTAAAAAATGAATCGATTTAAATTGAATCGATTATCGAGAAAAGTATCGAAAATTGTATTAAATTGAATTTAAAAAAAATTAAAAAATTAATATATATTCTTGAAAATCTCGAGAAATTCAAAAATGATCTACATTCTGAGATAGGTTGAGCGCCCTCAAGGATTTTTTCCGTTTTCCCCTCCTTCAACTAAAGAAAAGAAGGAGTGGGGATTTCAGCCACTATTGATTCGATTTTGATGAAATTTTCAGGGATCACCCAGGTTGTGCCTTAGATGATTACCCAGGCTTATTTAACAAAAAATCTCATTCTTTTTCCTACCTACCTACACATTCAAATTTACTACCTACCTACATATTTTTTTTTTTTTTTTTTTTTTTTTTTTTTTTTTATCGCGGATTCCGATTCTACGTTTAATTCTACGTCCGAAATACCGGTTGCGCGAATTTTTTGGCGCGCGCAAAATCGTCAAACTAATTTAGGTAGGTACCTTTATACAATCATTACCTATATACAATGAAAAGCCGTTTCAAGCTGTCCCAACTGTATGGATTACCTATATACAATCATTACCTATACACAATGAAACTGTGTATCCCATGTATCCTCAACCATTAGAGATAGAGAGATGGGATGTTCGAGGGGGGGGGGGGGGGGGGGAGCGCAGTACTTCTATAAAACCGTTGAAGATAGGGAGATACGGTTTTTTCCATCGTGATCTCAGGTATCACATAAAACGTTTTGGATAGTGTCCCTTAAATTGTCCAAAAGTGTCCTGCGAGTATGAATCCCTCGGGAACGAATGGTTTACCTATATACATACAATGAAAAGCCGTTTCCAGCAGTCCCAATTTTGTACCATATGATGACTCTGGGGTGAGTTCAAATAGTGTCCTGAAAGTGTCCTAAAGTGTCCCGAGAGTGTGAATTCCCCTGAAAAAGGCGAGGGGGGGGGGGGGATTTATCTGTTTGGAGCTTGACTAACTGCTTATCCTCAACCATTAGAGATGTAATAGGTATATTCATTCATGAGTCGACACTGGCCTAACCTTCTCCCAGCAGGTATCGAAAAATTGTATTAAATTGAATTTAAAAAAAAAATTAAAAAATTTATATATATTCGTGAAAATCTCGAGAAATTCAAAAATGATCTACATTCTGAGATAGGTTGAGCGCCCTCAAGGATTTTTTCCGTTTTCCCCTCCTTCAACTAAAGAAAAGAAGGAGTGGGGATTTCAGCCACTATTGATTCGATTTTGATGAAATTTTCAGGGATCACCCGGGTTGTGCCTTAGATGATTACCCAGGCTTATTTAACAAAAAATCTCATTCTTTTTCCTACCTACCTACACATTCAAATTTACTACCTACCTACATATATTTTTTTTTTTTTTTTTTTTTTTTTATCGCGGATTCCGATTCTACGTTTAATTCTACGTCCGAAATACCGGTTGCGCGAATTTTTTGGCGCGCGCAAAATCGTCAAACTAATTTAGGTAGGTACCTTTATACAATCATTACCTATATACAATGAAAAGCCGTTTCGAGCTGTCCCAACTGTATGGATTACCTATATACAATCATTACCTATAGACAATGAAACTGTGTATCCCATGTATCCTCAACCATTAGAGATAGAGAGATGGGATGTTCGGGGGGGGGGGGGGGGGGGGAGCGCAGTACTTCTATAAAACCGTTGAAGATAGGGAGATACGGTTTTTTCCATCGTGATCTCAGGTATCACATAAAAAGTTTTGGATAGTGTCCCTTAAATTGTCCAAAAGTGTCCTGCGAGTATGAATCCCTCGGGAACGAATGGTTTACCTATATACATACAATGAAAAGCCGTTTCCAGCAGTCCCAATTTTGTACCATACCTATGATGACTCTGGGGTGAGTTCAAATAGTGTCCTGAAAGTGTCCTAAAGTGTCCCGAGAGTGTGAATTCCCCTGAAAAAGGCGAGGAGGGGGGGGGGGGGGATTTATCTGTTTGGAGCTTGCCTAACTGCTTATCCTCATTCATTCATGAGTCGACACTGGCCTAACCTTCTCCCAGCAGGTTCAGCCAATATTGATTCGATTTTGATGAAATTTTCAGGGATTGATGGTGGACTTTAAATTTGATTTCACTAGCACTTTGACGATAATATAGAAGTACTAGCTGCTCTGGCTCGCTTTGCTCGCCTACGCACCCATCCGGGGGGCTGCGCCCCCCTGGACCCCCCAGTGGGTGAGTAGCATCGATGGACACGTTGGAACCCCCACATGAAGGAATTCCCAAATTCGCAGAATTGCAGTGCTCGGTTGGGACAGCTTGAAACATAATAATAATAATATTGAAACATGTTTCAACTTTATTATTCTATATGAGACATGTTTAAATATTATTATTATTGTTTCAAGCTGTCCCAACCGAGCACTGCAATTCTGCGAATTTGGGAATTCCTTCATGTGGGGGTTCCAACGTGTCCATCGATGCTACTCACCCACTGGGGGGTCCAGGGGGGCGCAGCCCCCCGGATGGGTGCGTAGGCGAGCAAAGCGAGCCGGAGCAGCTAGTACTTCTATAAAATCGGGTTTCTGTCTGTCTGTCGTGCCTTATAGGCGCCTAAACGGCTGAACGGATTTCCACGGGGATTTTTTCTAACGATCCGGTGTCCTTGCCGCCACAACATAGGCTATATTAAAATCCCGCGCGACGCGCGCAACCCCGCGAATTTGCGCGAAACGTGTTTTTCGCTCCCCTATAACCCCCATTTTTTATCGCGGATTCCGATTCTACGTTTAATTCTACGTCCGAAATATCGGTTGCGCGAATTTTTTGGCGCGCGCGAATTCACTCAATTAATTTTTTCGATTTATTCCGCCGTTAATAGACGGATTTTGTCCGCGTTTCGTCCGTAGCCTACCTAGAGATCCGAATTTTAATAGGAGATATCGACCAAATTCATTCCGACGATGAGCGACTTTTGAGAGCGAGTTGAGTTTTGAAAAAACTGGGCGGGCGTCACCGACCCGTCGCGACGGGTGAAACCCTCTATCCCCCCGCCATCACTCTTCACTCTGAGCGGGTGGGACATCAGCCTTTAAGGGGCGCTCCCAAGGTTTATGCGCAAGGTCTCCCAGATGGAAATTGATGTAAATTAAATGAATCGATTATCGAGAAAAGTATCGAAAAATTGTATTAAATTGAATTAAAAAAAATTTAAAAAATGAATCGATTTAAATTGAATCGATTATCGAGAAAAGTATCGAAAATTGTATTAAATTGAATTTAAAAAAAATTAAAAAATTAATATATATTCTTGAAAATCTCGAGAAATTCAAAAATGATCTACATTCTGAGATAGGTTGAGCGCCCTCAAGGATTTTTTCCGTTTTCCCCTCCTTCAACTAAAGAAAAGAAGGAGTGGGGATTTCAGCCACTATTGATTCGATTTTGATGAAATTTTCAGGGATCACCCAGGTTGTGCCTTAGATGATTACCCAGGCTTATTTAACAAAAAATCTCATTCTTTTTCCTACCTACCTACACATTCAAATTTACTACCTACCTACATATTTTTTTTTTTTTTTTTTTTTTTTTTTTATCGCGGATTCCGATTCTACGTTTAATTCTACGTCCGAAATACCGGTTGCGCGAATTTTTTGGCGCGCGCAAAATCGTCAAACTAATTTAGGTAGGTACCTTTATACAATCATTACCTATATACAATGAAAAGCCGTTTCAAGCTGTCCCAACTGTATGGATTACCTATATACAATCATTACCTATACACAATGAAACTGTGTATCCCATGTATCCTCAACCATTAGAGATAGAGAGATGGGATGTTCGAGGGGGGGGGGGGGGGGGGGAGCGCAGTACTTCTATAAAACCGTTGAAGATAGGGAGATACGGTTTTTTCCATCGTGATCTCAGGTATCACATAAAACGTTTTGGATAGTGTCCCTTAAATTGTCCAAAAGTGTCCTGCGAGTATGAATCCCTCGGGAACGAATGGTTTACCTATATACATACAATGAAAAGCCGTTTCCAGCAGTCCCAATTTTGTACCATATGATGACTCTGGGGTGAGTTCAAATAGTGTCCTGAAAGTGTCCTAAAGTGTCCCGAGAGTGTGAATTCCCCTGAAAAAGGCGAGGGGGGGGGGGGGATTTATCTGTTTGGAGCTTGCCTAACTGCTTATCCTCAACCATTAGAGATGTAATAGGTATATTCATTCATGAGTCGACACTGGCCTAACCTTCTCCCAGCAGGTTCAGCCAATATTGATTCAATTTTGATGAAATTTTCAGGGATTGATGGTGGACTTTAAATTTGATTTCACTAGCACTTTGACGATAATATAGAAGTACTAGCTGCTCCGGCTCGCTTTGCTCGCCTACGCACCCATCCGGGGGGCTGCGCCCCCCTGGACCCCCCAGTGGGTGAGTAGCATCGATGGACACGTTGGAACCCCCACATGAAGGAATTCCCAAATTCGCAGAATTGCAGTGCTCGGTTGGGACAGCTTGAAACATAATAATAATAATATTGAAACATGTTTCAACTTTATTATTCTACATGAGACATGTTTAAATATTATTATTATTGTTTCAAGCTGTCCCAACCGAGCACTGCAATTCTGCGAATTTGGGAATTCCTTCATGTGGGGGTTCCAACGTGTCCATCGATGCTACTCACCCACTGGGGGGTCCAGGGGGGCACAGCCCCCCGGATGGGTGCGTAGGCGAGCAAAGCGAGCCGGAGCAGCTAGTACTTCTATAAAATGAGGTTTCTGTCTGTGTGTGTGTCTGTCGTGTGTTATAGGCGCCTAAACGGCTGGACGGATTTCCACGGGGATTTTTCCTAACGGTCTCGGCTGCGATTGCCCCCAACATAGGCTATATTAAAATTCCGCGCGACGCGCGCAAACCCGCGAATTTGCGCGAAACGTGTTTTTCGCTCCCCTATAACCCCCATTTTTTATCGCGGATTCCGATTCTACGTTTAATTCTACGTCCGAAATACCGGTTGCGCGAATTTTTTGGCGCCCGCGAATTCGCTCAATTAATTTTTTCGATTTATTCCGCCGTTAATAGACGGATTTTGTCCGCGTGTCGTCCGTAGCCTACCTAGAGATCCGAATTTTAATAGGAAATACTGAACAAACTCATTCCGAAATTGAGCGAATGTACACGGCGAATTTATTTTATAGGATTTGAAGCTGTACGGACGCAAAAGCGGGTGGCGGCTCACGGGACGGGCGCGCGTTGGTATGAAGGGCTCCACCCCAGTCGACTCGGCACCTTACAGACGACACGCTGGACGGAAATGTAAATTAAATGAATCGATTTAAATTGAATCGATTATCGAGAAAAGTATCGAAAAATTGAATTAAATTGAATTTAAAAAAAAAAAAATTAAAAAATTAATATATATTCTTGAAAATCTCGAGAAATTCAAAAATGATCTACATTCTGAGATAGGTTGAGCGCCCTCAAGGATTTTTTCCGTTTTCCCCTCCTTCAACTAAAGAAAAGAAGGAGTGGGGATTTCAGCCACTATTGATTCGATTTTGATGAAATTTTCAGGGATCACGCGGGTTGTGCCTTAGATGATTACCCAGGCTTATTATTATCATTATTTAACAAAAAATCTTATTCTTTTTCCTACCTACCTACACATTCAAATTTACTACCTACCTACATATTTATTTTGATGAAATTTTCAGGGATCACGCGGGTTGTGCCTTAGATGATTACCCAGGCTTATTATTATCATTATTTAACAAAAAATCTTATTCTTTTTCCTACCTACCTACACATTCAAATTTACTACCTACCTACATATTTATTAATTTCATTTTCAGATTCTACGTTTAATTCTAATCATTACCTATACACAATGAAACTGTGTATCCCATGTATCCTCAACCATTAGAGATAGAGAGATGGGATGTTCGGGAGGGGGGGGGGGGGGGGGGGGGAACGCAGTACTTCTATAAAACCGTTGAAGATAGGGAGATGCGGTTTTTTCCATAGTGATCTCAGGGACCAGATAAAATCCCTTAAATTGTCCTAAAGTGTCCCGCGAGTATGAATCCCTCGGGAACGAATGGTTTACCTATATACATACAATTAGAGATGTAATATATTCATTCATGATTCGACACTGGCCTAACCTTCTCCCAGCAGGTTCAGCCAATATTGATTCGATTTTGATGAAATTTTCAGGGATTGATGGTGGACTTTAAATTTGATTTCACTAGCACTTTGACGATGATATAGAGAACTAGCTGCTCCGGCTCGCTTTGCTCGCCTACGCACCCATCCGGGGGGCTGCGCCCCCCTGGACCCCCCAGTGGGTGAGTAGCATCGATGGACACGTTGGAACCCCCACATGAAGGAATTCCCAAATTCGCAGAATTGCAGTGCTCGGTTGGGACAGCTTGAAACATAATAATAATAATAATAATATTGAAACATGTTTCAACTTTATTATTCTACAAGATACATATTTCAATATTATTATTATTGTTGTTTCAAGCTGTCCCAAGCGAGCACTGCAATTCTGCGAATTTGGGAATTCCTTCATGTGGGGGTTCCAACGTGTCCATCGATGCTACTCACCCACTGGGGGGTCCAGGGGGGCGCAGCCCCCCGGATGGGTGCGTAGGCGAGCAAAGCGAGCCGGAGCAGCTAGTATACCAAAAATATGTACCTACTATCGACATGTGAGTTTTCGAGTTGGTCAAATTTCATACAAGATGGTCAAGGTCATAACCATGTTTTTCAAAGATTTCATAGAATATTCCTTAAAAATTAATGCCAGGGTAATTTATTGAAATTCCATCCGCCCCTTCAACGGGTCTGGGAGGGGTTTGGTGGGACAGATACTTCCCTACTCCCGTCCTTAGCCCCCCAACTCCTGCAGATTGTGTGGCTTGTTTAACGTTCTCAGCAAACGAAGGCACGTATTTACGGGTCCACCAGACAAATTTTTATTCCTGTCCAAGGTCCCAAGAGAGGTTGTTTACAGTTTACGAGTGAGGTGGAGGGGGTGAGGGTGGAGTAGCAGGTAAGCTTGGGCCAGGTACGGACAGATGGAAGCATTTTCAAACCGCAAGACCCTCGGAAAAGACATATTCTGGGTTTAAAAAAACCAAAACAAAAAAAAAAACAATCCGGACGATAATATCGTCCCTCTTCGGTGGAAACGGATCCACAGTTTACTATGGGTGGGATATAATATTTTATATCATAATATCGTCCCTCTCCCGGCAGAAGGGCGAATGCTACATAATGCCCTTTTTGGGTTAGATATGAATTTTATAGATTTTTTCGTGAGGAATTCGTATTCATCGAGATCGGGAAGCTCCAGCCAATCAGAAAGGAGTTTTTTGAGGTTAAAGATAAAAAGATTGGCGCTTTAGGAGTGAAATCGTTGCACCAGTATACAGAGCTCTTCCGTGTGATCAGGAAAACACTAAAAGTCAACATTTTTCCCATCATGGATATACGCCTTTTTGAAAGTAAACTCCTCATATAATCCACCGCTGAAGGTGATAAGAAATTAATGTGCAAACAGGAACCCGTCTAACCGTTTTCTAGTTCCTGGATGACCTGCCCTTGCGTTGGCACAAAGCCAATTTAGATATTTAACGCCTTTTACACGTTGAGCTTGCAATACAGGAAGCGTTTGTTTGAACAATTTCGTTCACTTGGCAAATACAGACTCTAGAGTGCCGACAAGATTTCTACCTTGTGAGGTAAAAACGTAGAGTTTATCGCCAATTCCAGTGTATTTCAAAATGAATGACATTTAATGTCATTCAAAATAAGCCCTCAAAAACTATCGCGCCGATTATCGAACTTTATGGCGTGGGCAATAATTCTAAGAAACCAAACCTTGCTTAAGAGCAGGCCGGACGATCTGCCATTTTGCTTTCTACCTTATGAAATCAATGGTAACTTCTGGGCCCAATAACTCAATCATTTCTGAACGGATTCTCCTCAATCGGTTAATTATTCTTGGAATAGTGCACCTATGTAATCGCGATGGAGGTCAAAAATTCTGATTAGCCTCAAAATTTGACATTATCCGTTTCATGGCACGTAGATTCCAAAAACGAAATGTCCGTCCGCCGTCCAAGCTGTTTTTTTTTGGAATTTTGACAACATACTCGGTTTACCATCTAGTTGGGCCCGCAAGGTTTTCAGCCCGATCGCTCAAACCCGTGGGGCGCTATGGGGCTACGGGAGAGGGTTTTTGAAGGTTTTCGGCTGAGGTCGAGTTAGGTGTCGTTTTCAAAGTATTTTCGGACGTAGAATCCATTTTAAGGGGTCCTAGTACGATCCGATTACACCGTGGTGATCTAGGGGGTGTCGTTTTTCGAGTACCATAGGGGTCTGATCCTATGTCGGATAAATTAACAAGTTCGACCAAAATTCTTTCCAGTGGCACGAAATAAAACGCTGCAAATTTTACACTAGGGTTTATTATTCTTTGATATAGGTTACTTGTGCAGAAAATAGTGTCAATCAAAAATTTTTAGAAAAATATTTTTTTCCAAAAATGTTTGGTTTTTTTATTTGAAAAATATTTGACCTCCTGGGATCCATCAAAAATCGAATTTATAGCCCCATGAAAGCCCCATAGATCGCAACAGTGAAATCGAATCGTTCCGGGACCCCAAAAAATGGATTCTAAGTCCAAAAATACTTCGAAAACGACACCTAACACGATCCCATAGCCAATACCCTTCAAAAACACACCTCCCATAGCCCCATTTTAGCCCCATAGCGCCCCACGGGTTTGGGCGATCGGGCTTAAAACCTTGCGGGCACAACTAGATGGTAAACAGAGTATTTCGTCAAAAGTTTCAGATTAAAAAAAAAAAAATCCTACTGTCCAAAACGGTCCGGACGGCGGACGGACATTTCCTTTTTGGAATCTAGTCCTCTTGAAACGAATAATGTCAAATTTTGAGGCCTATCAGAATTTTCGACCTCCGTCGCGATTACATGGGCCTTTTATTCCAAGAATAATTCACCAAAAACGTTAATTTATTATCCAAGAAAATAAACCAACCGTATTTTTTCGAGCTACCGTTTAGGCGTGAATCGGACACAGACAGAGCCCGGACACGGTGAGATTTGCTAGTACAGATTTGACCACTACTAGCCTGTCAGTTGTGCAATCCTCCTCCGGAAGGTGTATCCAACAGGGGCGAGTCCGGTTTGGAACTGGGGCGCACTTTTGCCAACAAACGTGCCTTACGTTAACGTGAGATGGGCTCCTGGATTGAAGCGAACGTCGTAAATGGCAACCAGAGCAGTTTCAGGACAGTTACTGTCAGCAACTTCTGTCCTTAATGTCTGCTTCAACTGCGGGGAAGACATTCCTGAAAGTCTCCGCTGAAACATTTACAGAAAAAAAAAAAAAAAAAAAAAAAAAAAAGACGGAGTAAGTAACGACACTAGAATGAGCGCTAAAAAAGCGTCTAGCTTGTAACCGGGCAAATAGTTGAAGAGCTACATCAGAAAAACTGTTTACTCAATAGCTTTTGATGTAGGTTGAGCTAGAAACCTGAGATTTTGCAAACTAACCAAACTCATAACCACAATAAAGGTATTGATAAGCCAATCAAATTTTATCAAAGTTAAAGATTTTTATAAGCTAACAATGTCGGATAAAACGAGTAATTAAATTATTTAACGACCGTTAAACTAGGTACTAAAAAAAAAGTTTCTTCTGGATTCGCGTTTTACGGTTGTAAAATAAATTATACCTACCTTTAAAATGGAGTGACCATAAAATAAAATGATTTGAAGATACATGTCAATAATTTTTTTTTTTTTTTTTTTTAATCTGGTACGTAACCTCCTAAACTTAATCAACCAATGGCATCAGAAAAAAATTTGGTTTTGACAAAACAATGTTTGGACAGATGTGGGACCTCGAAAACATGAAGTATGCGTCAAAAACTAGGTACTCGAAAACGACAGCTTATAAATAAATTTGACCTCCCTAGGATCCTCCAAAAGTCCCATTTGCGGCCCATAGATCCCCACGGTGAAATCGGATCGGTCTGTGATCCCCAAAAATGGATTCTACGTCCGAAAATACTTCGAAAACGACACCTAACTCGAACCCATAGCCAAAACTGCGAAAACCCCTCCCGTAGCCCCATTTTAGCCTCATAGCGCCCCACGGGTTTAGGCGATCGGGCTGAAAACCTTGCGGGCACAACTAGATGGTAAACTGGTAAAATGGTTAATTTTTTGCAGCACTATCAACTAGGGATGGCAACGATACATCGATGTTTTGGAAACATCGATGTTATTCCATCGATGGTTGGGTGGCGATGTTTTGTGGACGTCGATGTTTGGCTACCGATGTATCGATATATCGATGTTTCCATCCACCGATGTTTCATCCATTCGTTCTCAAAAAAAAGTTTAATTTAAAAAATGGAAAAAATGGTGGTTTACCGAATCAAACGAGGGTCTTTGTATTGAGTTGGTAACCTAAGTACTGCACTGTAACCTTAGCCTCCCCCCCTCCCTACTACATAACTAGGTTACCACGAGGTTTGTGTTGATGACCAATTTTCATCATGATGGCAGACCACTTCACATGATGGGATGACCATTATAATATTATTTTGTGTCGGTCACCTACACTACAGGAGGGTTTTTGTGTGGATATTTTCGGCTATGGGATCAAGTTCGGTGTCATTTTCGAAGTATTTTTGGACGTAGAATCAATTTTGGGGGTCCCAGAACGGTCCGATTTCACTGTGGGGATCTATGGGGCTTCAAATGGGACTTTTGAAGGATCCCAGGAGGTCAAATGAGTGTTTTAGAAAAACTTAACTTATCCACTTTTCACGAAAAATTGTTTTTTGGTGGATTCTAATTCTTCATTCAATGCCGCATTCAACAAAACTGCCAGATTTAACAAAACTCAACAGATCATGTACTAAATGGGCCCTCAAAATCAGCCGTTTCGTGCAAAACTCGACTTACCTATCCACGAGAGAGGCCCTCGTAGTCAGTTTTTTGACTGGTTTTTTCAAAAGTCAACAGGCCTTTTCCATTCCTCTTTAGTAGCGATTTTTGCAAAACTACACTTTTCCAATACTTGGAATACAAAGCCAAATAATTTGGCTGATATAATTATTAGGCCAAATAATTATTAGGTATCGCTCAGTGATAATTTGGCTTTGTATTCATCTTCGAGTTTCTTTCTTACTCCAAGAGATAGCGCAGTGGTGCAGTAATGAGAAGCTCGTCATGTCCGGTATCTGGAGATGGTGCAGTTTTATGTTAGCACCCAGCGGTTCTCCTTAGATCCTCTGCTAATGATGTAGTGTTGCCCTTTGTATTTTCCCCCGCTAGTTTCTTTTCCGTTCTAGTATAGGTATTTAGTTTACCTTTGTGGCTGGTGTTGTGTTTAGCTTTTTTCTTCAATTTTCTTGTTTTAAACAAGTTGTTTACCGTGAACACGGTAACATTGCAAGTTTATTCTGGAGTTCTCCATTGGCCATGATCAATAAGCGCCCACATCGTTGGTTTTTGCTGTCGTGTTGACAAGGACGAGGCTTACTTTTCAATAGGTGAAGGTGTGAATTCCACACTGTGGATCACAGTCACCATATTTGGAAATTTTTCGTCGTTTCTCTTCGTCTGGCTTTGTTGACTTCTTCTTTCTTGAACCCGAGTTCAGAAGGCTTACAGTTCCTTCCATATCTTCGGCCGATATTGCTTCAAAACCGTAAGTGCATTTACGTCGTTCAAGGTAAAACCGAGCAAGATACTAGAGACAGCGCCGGATTAACCTCTCGTGGGTACATATACATATATATTATGTACGAAAGTGGATCCTCTGGCCAGGAGTATCACGTAAAAACCACTAGAAAATCGCGTCTGTCGCTTCACAACCAAAAACTGGGTCAAAACAGTCAAAAAACGCTCCGAATGCAGGGCAATCTATTTTTACAATTAAGAAAAAAGTTCTTTTTACGATAAATAAAAATGCTGCAAATTTAACACTAGGGGTTGTTATTCATTGATATAGGTTACATGTGCAGAAATTTATTTCTGTGTCAATGAGAAAAAGTTAAGAAGAAATTTTTTTGGGATTTTTTTTGTAACAACCTTTTTTCGAAAATATTTTGTTTTACTTGAAAAATATTTGACCTCCTGGGAACCTTCAAGAATCCCGTTTGTAGCCCCATGAAAGCCCTAGAGATCGCAACAGTGAAATTGGATCGTTCTGGGACCCCCAAAAATGGATTGAACGTTCAATAATACTTCAATAACGACACCTAACTCGACCTCTTAGCCTAAAGCCTTAAAAAAAAACCTCCGGTAGCCCATTTTAGCCCCATAGTGCCCCACGGGTTTGGGCGATCGGGCTGAAAACCTTGCGGGCACAACTAGATAGTAAACCGAGTATTTTGTCAAAATTTCAGATTAAAAAAAATTCCTTCTGCCCAAAACGGCCCAGACGGCAGATGGCGGAAGTCATTGTATGCGTGTTCAATTTCAGTGTGTGTCATTGTATGTGTGTTCAGATTGTATTTTTGTCTAGGCTGGTCGTGTTAGTTTTAGGGAGGGGAGGAAATTTTGTAGAAGTACTCGCCCTCCACCAGACAAGTAAACGTAGAGAGAGCAACCACCCATGATCCGAAAACTGCAAGTTACGAGAAGAGGTAGAAGAGTAAGTAGGTATGGTCTGCTGCATTCCGCAGCCACCAGCGACCCGAACACCACAAGTTACAAGAAGAGGTGGAATAGTAGGTAGGTCCGCTGCGATGACTCCTGTCCCAAAGAATTTCGAGCCAATTTACCATGATGAGACCTCCTTTAAAACCTGGCGCCTCCACATTGGTCCAACCCAGTCACACCAGAATGGTGCAGCTAACGCTGGAGGGGACAGGAGGGCCCGCTGTACAGTGTACACTCCCCCTAGGGGAGATCTGAAGAACAATATTGAAGAAAGAACCTACCTCTTTTTCGGGAAAACAATTTTTTGGAGATCAGCATAGGAATAAGGAAAGCGGTTTGTTAATTTTCAACAAAAAAAAAAAAAAAAAAAAAAATCAACGGTGGCGAAGTGGCCCCCTTGGGGTGTGCGCCCCGGGGCTATAGCCCCCTTAGCCCCCCCGTTAATCCGGGCCTAACTAGAGAGTTCCTAAAGCCACTTTTTGCCTGACGGTGATGAGTTACGGTCGACGTAACTCGAGATTTCACGCATGCGCAGAAATAACGGCGATAACTTACGTCCTTATGCCTAACGTCGAACGTTATTGCCGTAAAGTTACGGCAATAAGCTTACGGTCTAAAGGATATCGCCGTTAATTTCGAGCAATAGAACGTAAATAGCGGCACTTTAAATTTAGCGTGACTTTTGATAAGACCGTATCTCTGTTACGGTCTTATGTGAAGTTAGCTTTTCTTTGATTCTCCCTAGACAAATCCCTCACGGCGATAAAAATTAACGGTCGACGTATCTCGGATTTTGGTTTATTATTCTTGGAATAATACACCTATGTTTTCGCGACACGGGTCGACGACTCCGATCGGCCTCAAAATTTGACATTATCCGTTTCAAGAGGTCTACATTCAAAATCCGAAATGTCCGTCCGCCGTCCGCCGTCCGGGCCGTTTTGGGCAGTAGGAATTTTTTTAAAAATCTGAAATTTTGGCAAAATACTTGGTTTACCATCTAGTTGTGCCCGCAAGGTTTTCAGTCCGATCGCCCAAACCCGTGGGGCGCTATGGGGCTAAAATGGGGCCTCAGGAGGGGTGTTTTGAAGGCTTTTAGCTATGGGATCGAGTTAGGTGTCTTTTTTCGAAGTATTTTTGGACGTAGAATCCATTTTTGGGGGTCCCGGAACGATCCGATTTCACTGTGGCGTTCTATAGGGCTTTCATGGGGCTAAAAATGGGATTTTTGAAGGATCCCAAGAAGTTAAATATTTTTCGAGTAAAAATTAAAGAATTTTTGAAAAAACACATTTTTGAAAAAAAAATCCCCCCAAAAAATTTTTTTTGAAATATAAAAATCAAAAAAAAAATTTTTTTTAATTTTTTTTATTGACAGAATTAAATGTCTGTACAAGTAACCTATATCACAGAATAATAAACCCTTGTGTAAAATTTGCAGCGTTTTCTTTAGGAACTCTCTAATGTCTTGATGCGATTTATATTATATTATAATGATATATCAGCAGTACCGGAGGAGAGCCGACTTGCCCACAGGTAAATCTTTGCGGCCAAAATCTGTTTCCCTCACGTTTTCATTTATTCATTTTTTAATTTTTTTTAAGGCAACTGCTTCCAAAACACAAAATTTAATGGTGCCGGTGTGCCAAAAGTTTTTCTCGTGGGCCATGGGCCCAAAGTAGTTTAATCTGTGGCCATGGGAGTGCCTGTCAGCCGATTGCGGCGCATTGGTGAGATGATTAGTGAATCACTAATAGTGATGGCGAGCCTCGCCAGGCGAGGTACGAACGGAGAAAAGAGGAGGCGATCCCCCCCCCCCCCCCCCCCCCCACAGTAGGGCAGTTACATCGATATTTCGATAATGGTTGAGGAACATCGATGTTTTTTATTTACATTTTTATTTTTATTTCATTCGTTTTTTTCGAAAGGTTTATAGACTGGCGACGAGTTATACGTTTTTTGTATGTTTGTTAAAGAAACACTAAAAGATTGCGGAACACTTTCTAGGTACCTAAATCTTCGCCGTGAAGTTGGCTTCATCAGAGGGTACAGACATTATTATTATTTACCCTTATTTTATTTTATAAATATATACATATTTATATTTATTTCGGTCGTAAATTGTTCCAAATGTCGTAAATAAAACCACACAGAAAGCTAAAAATATTTATTTTTATTTGATTTTATTTTTTAAAGGGCAAGTGGTGAAAATATTGAGGTACTCCTTTCAATGCCCACTTTTACGTCTCTCTCGATACACTTGCGATGATGGGGGGGGGGGGGGGGGAATAGAGGTAAGAGGGTCTCGTTCGTTGAACACCACCGCATTACAGCAAAAACAGCAACTACCTTTGTTAACGTTTCAACTCATATTTTTATTGACGTTTTGGTTCGGTTCAGATTGTGCTTGTTTTGGATTCGTTGGAAGTTTAAAGAAAAAATAAAACAAGTGAGAGAACCGTTAATTGCAAGACTTGCAATTTCCAAGACATCGTTTAATTTCGCACTTCGTGGTTCAAGAATATCAGCTCTTCTTGAGTCAGGAAATGAATTGAACTTGTGACTCTTCTTCCCAGTTGGTAAAAAGCAGAGAATCGGTTGTTAGGAATATGATTGAGGTGATTTTTCCAACGAAAGAAACGCTGCAAATTTTACAGGGTTTATTATTCTTTGATATAGGTTACTTGTGCAGAAATTTAATGAAAAAATTTAAAAGAAAATCTTTTGATTTTGTTTTTTCAAAAAATATTTTTTTCAAATTTTGTTTTGTTTTTTACTTGAAAAATATTTGACCTCCTGGGATCTTTCAGAAATCCCATTTGTAGCCTCATGAAAGCCCTATAGATCGCAACAGTGAAATCGGATCGCTGCGGGACCCCAAAAAATGGATTCTACGTTCAAAAATACTTCGAAAACGACACCTGACTCGATCCCATAGCCGAAAGCCTTCAAAAAACCCCTTCTGTAGCCCCATTTTAGCCCCATAGTGCCCCACGGGTTTGGGCGATCAAGCTGAAAACCTTGCGGCCACAACTAGATGGTAAAGCGAGTATTTTGTCATAATTTCAGATCTTTTAAAAAATTCCTACTGCCCGAAACGTCCTGGACGGCGGACGGCGTACGGCGGACGGTCATTTCGGTTTTGGAATCTAGACCACTTGAAACGGATACAGAGTTGTGCCCGCAAGGTTTTCAGTCCGATCGCCCAAACCCGTGGGGCGCTATGGGGCTAAAATGGGGCTATGGGAGGGGTTTTGGAAGGCTTTGAGCTATGGGATCGAGTTAGGTGTCGTTTTCGAAGTATTTTTGGACGTAGAATCCATTTTTGGGGGTCCCGGAACGATCCGATTCCACTGTGGCGATCAACAGGGCTTTCATGGGGCTACAAATGGGATTTTTGAAAGATACCAGGAGGTCAAATATTTTTCAAGTAAAAAACAAAACAAAATTTGAAAAAACATTTTTTTGGAAAAACAAAATAAAAAAATCTTTTTTGAACAAAAAAAATTTTTTTTTTAATTTTTTTATTAACACAGAATTAAATTTTTGCACAAGTAACTTATATCAAAGAATAATAAACCCTTGTGTAAAATTTACAGCGTTTTTCCATGGTACTCGCGGACCAGCTGGAAGGAGTCAGTGGACTTCTTACGATCCGCGGCCCACACATTGGGAACCCCCGCCTTATGTCATCGCTATCACGAGAGTTATAAGAGGTTGGAAATGATTAGCACATAGGCGTGAATCTCCCTTTTAGTCGCCAAACTTTAGGCAGTTCGTGAAAAGATTACTGTGATCAACTATTATTCCCTGTGGGCATAAGAAAAAAACCTGCATTAAATTGTACTACGAATTACTCGCCGTTTATAAAAGTCATATTATTGTGCCTGTCAAGTATAAAATGATCTAAACGATTAACTCAAATTTAATATGCAGATTCGGTTAACCGTAATCAACAATCATCCCATTAGTGAAGGAAATTGCGTGCGATTGTATTGCCCGAAATCAACCGAATGTGGGAAACGTGGAAGTCGAAATGTCTGCGGTCCAAATGAGGCCGCTGCGGTACAGTTTCGGGGTAATCGATTATCGCGTTAATGACGGCCGTCAAAGCAGGTCGTCGTTTTGTTGGTACACAAGATAAATGTAGGTAGGTATATTATTAACGGAAGAAGCCTTCTGTTTCAGGTCACCATGGTGGTGCCGAGAAGCCTGGCCACTCTGGCGATACTCGTGATGCAGGTCGCATGTTTGATTCCGGACATGGCAAAGGTAAGCGATACCACGAACCGAACACAGCTTGTCGTTATAACCGTTTCATTCGGGTGTTCCTTTTTCAGTTGACGCGCCGAATCCAAAGATTCAAAGAGCTGCCCACGACGTTGTTCACGCCTGTGATCTTCAGAAATAATCAGCTGCCGTCGCAGGTGGCTTTCGACTACGTCGTCGTTGGGTCGAGCCCTTCGGGGTGCGTCATTGCCAACCGTTTGACGGAAGACAATGCGACGACGGTGCTTCTCCTCGAAGCTGGCGGGGAGGACAATATCATCACCGACGTCCCCATCCTCAACCCGTTTTTGGTTTTGTCTCCATGGAACTGGAACTACGACACGATACCCACCGGAGACGCGTGCTTGGGTTAGCGCTCACTCCTTTGGACAGGTACAATTTGGATAAAGTGAATAATTTTTTGTGTGCTCCAGGTATGACGCATGAGAGATGTCCATGGCCATCGGGGAAGGGGCCCGGAGGAGGGACGATCCTCAATGCGATGATATGGACCCGAGGCAACGCTATCGATTTCGACAATTGGGCTCGTCAAGGGAATCAAGGTAAACCGCAGTTTCCGAGTTGTGGTCCCCCTCTCAGGCAAGGATATGTGAATTGCGGTCTTGTTGCACCCGAATTGCGGTCGTACATTAAGTGAGCTATTTGTGTCATCTGGCTGAATAGCGAGAATTCGAAAGCAGACTCTGCATGACCTCCAGCCTGCCCCGGTGCATCCCATCGACCAGCACCGCCAACAGCTCTGACCACTCATCAAGTCTCCCCAAGTCAGGCGCAAACCACGACCCCTCTGCCTCCACCGTCCTCCTATCAAGTGTGCTGAGGAACCTGTGGGTGCCTCCAAGCCAAGTCCAGAGTGTAAACAAAGACTGGGTCCTCCCAGACTTCAGATTTATCTTATAAGTGAAGTTGTTGGGTGTGCTCCTTGGGACTCTGGACTCTGACCGATTGAGTGCAGTTACCTGTGCTCTTTGTTGATTGAATCAATCGACTGACTTCCAACCTCTCCACCTTGAACTGCCGATACCTACTACCTTTCGAAGGCGGGACCGCAATTGTTATATCTTACTAATGGACTGCGAGCTCGTGACCGCAACTCGGATACAGCTATTCAAACTACTTGAGGCCATCCCCTAGCTATGTCAGCCAATCCCCACTCGTTCCGCCCTGGCAGTCGCTGTGTAAGTGAAAGGATTCATTTGGAACGTAAAATCTACCTACTTTTACCCCTTTTGGAGCTCATCTGTATCTCCGCCACATGGAGCAACTCTTTGGCTGTTTGATATTTTCTCTAAAACAGATATAGGACAGATATTATAGGGGCTTTTTTTTTCAAAATTTTCTGATTGCTAGAAGTATGTACTCTAGATTTGAGCGATTTATTCTAGGGCCTAGAATCAAGATGACCAAAATCTTGTCACTGTCCTCCTCGGGTTTGAGCTTTTATATTCTTTAATGTGTAGTAGACTAGAGGGCCTTCCCCTGCTGGCTACGCCAGCCAACCCTGCCTATATACCCTGGCCTCAGACCCCTTCTTCTCGCTTTTCCATATTATTCGCCCCCGTTGTTTTCCACAAAATACAAGTTCATTCAAAACCCGGTGTTCCTTCGTCCACCACTTTATACTTCAATCTTCTTCTTCTTTGGGTGCCATACCCGTAATCGGGCGTTGGCGACCTCTCGCTACTAACATCTGTTGAGCTTGTTGACCAGCTAATACAGAAGTAGTAGGGACCTACTGCTTAACGCCGGTTCCAAACGGCAAATTTGAGAGGTTTTCCACGGCAGAATACTTTCGGTGGGTTGCCATTGCCTTCCGAAAGGTGATTATCAGTATGATGAAGATGTCTTGCGGCTGCTGGGATCGAACCAGCAACCTTTGACTCAGTAGTCCAACGCTCAAACCACTGAGCAATAATAATATTATATTATGGAAAAGCGAGAAGAAGGGGTCTGAGGCCAGGGGATACAGTCAGGGTTGGCTGGCGTAGCCAGCAGGGGAAGGCCCTCTAGTCTACTACGGAGTTCGTTCGTTGCCACCGGAATGCAGATAATTATATCTGTTGCCACCCTTTCACTTGTGCGGCCCCGCGCGTGAGAATATCTGTTGCCACCGTTTCCCTTCTGAGCCCCCGCGCGTGAGAATATCTGTTGCCACCCTTTAAATTGTGCTTCCCCCAGTAGAGGTAAATATAAACAGCTTGTTGTACCGCAAATTTTCTCTCCTACTTGTTCGGGCTCCAAAAATGCTAGGCCAAAACTATGCTGGAGCCATTCTCCCACCGGCGTTGGTTCCTTATAGTCCCTCGCCATGCCAAGCTCCTGTACCTGTAATAGGGGTAGATGTGCCATAATCGTCAAAACACTGAGGGACCCCAGCAACTGTGGCAGAAGCTTCTTACCATGCCTGCCAGAGGTAGAATCTACACCCGATCAGCGTCATTTCAGGCCATACGGACTTCACGGCCTGTTGCATGGCCACCTCAAAGTCAGTCACGCACTGTACAGGGCTGAACGGTTCTTGGATTCTCTCTTGACACTTCTCCTTGATGGCACTCAAGCATGCTGCGTAAGTCACATCTCGCTTGTTGGGTAGCAAACAGAAAACCGCGATCGCTTCTGATATTGAGTGAAAGGTCGATCCGACAACTACGGTGGCAGTAGATAAGCCCTTCCCAGCCCGGCGTCTCGGTGAAGGTGGCAACAGATACATCGCGTGAACGACTTTCACCTCGCGCTCTGCTAATGGGTGGCAATGGTATTGATTCAGAATTGAAATTGGGGGGGGAGTGGCTCTTCGCGTTGTTATTACTGCCACCCGTTGTGGTCGGAAATGAGTGTAGGACTGCCACCCGTCTTGGTCAAAAATGGGTGTAGGACTGCCACCCGTCGGTTCTGAATTGAAATGCAGAGGTTGTGCAGTTTGTGTTGACATAGGTATTTCCAGTTCAAAAAGACCATTTGGCCGATGATCATTGAGTTTTCGATGCGTGATGTACCTAATCCGAAAAAATTGTACGCCAATTTGCAAGGCCTACTTAGTAACTGCTGAGCATTTCATTTACATAACATAATATTACAAGAGCTTGGTCTTACATACGCATACAAGGACGAAACATCAAAGACTGGCAAGTGGCTCCATTGGTCGTTTGGATTTGCCTACTGCGACCCTGCAGAAGTTGAAGAAGTCTTCTATGAGTGGATTGTAAATCGACCAAAAGCTCAGCCTGAAACCCTACTGTTCGCTGAGTATCTTTACGACAATTATATAGATGATGAGGCACTATTCCCACCCACACTTTGGGCATGCAAGTCCGCTGCACTGAACCGGACCACAAACTCATGTGAGGCATTCCACGCCCATTTTAACCGGGAATTTAACAGGCCTCACCTTGGGGCAACATTTATGCATTCGCGGAAACTCTGATCGAGGTGCAAAGTGACGTTTACGCCGAGATCACCTCAATCCAGGCAGGCAGGACGGGTGGCAGTCCTAACATCTACTTTCGATCAAGCGGGTGGCAGTCCTACATCTATTTTTGATCAAGTAACGGGTGGCGGTCCTACACGTTTGGGTGGCAGTCCTAATGGTTTTTTGGAGGCGGGTGGCAGTCCTGTTGTAAGCGACAGGGCTCACCTGTGAGCTGATAACGGACTGACTGTTCGGTACAAACAACTCTAAATCGATAGATTTCAATCGTACTTGGCGTTGCCGATTATTATTATTAAATTAGGTCAATCAATGAAAGTCCAACCCTGCATGCTTGTCCCCTCAGCCGAGTTTTTTTTTTTCTTTGAATCTTTTGCAGAGTCCCCCAGGGAGGGCTTTTCGACAACCGCACGTTTCCTGCCTGCCTCTCATGCCTCCTCAACTTTGAACATTTTTTTGGACCACATTGAGCCAACTTGGTGTTTTCAGACTTTTCCCGTTATCTACTCACCGAGCTGAATTTTTCGCCCCCCCCCCCCCCCCTCCCCAATTTTTCCGAACCTTAGAAGTACCTACCCTAGAATACAGCTGGTTCTCTCAGGTCCTTCTCGGGCTGTAGCTCCAATATAGTAGAACTAGAGAGGCCAGCCAACACCCGACCTCTCCTACCTGGCCTCAGACCCTTTCATACTTCTCCCGTATTATGCTCGCCGAGCTGAATTTTTTGAGATTTTTTCAAATTCGCCAATGACCAGAAGTATCGTAGAATAGAAATGAGCATCCTCCTCCTCCTCCCCATCATGTTGTAGCTTCAATATAGTAGGTAGATTGTGACCGCACAAGAAACACTAATGATCCCGACTCTTTCATCACTTGTAGGATGGAGCTACGACGACGTACTGCCATACTTCAAGAAGACTGAGAACACCAGAATTCCCGAATTGGCAGGCAGTTTCTACCACGGGCGGAACGGGCCGCTCAACATCGAGTATCCTCCATTTCGAACTCGATTGTCTCAGGAGTACATAAACGCTGGGAAATATTTTGGGTTCAAAGAGGTCGACTACAACGACCCAAGGACGCATCTCGGGTTTGCTCGGATTCAAGGCAAGTTGCGGCAACGAGTTAGAGAGGGGGAAACAAATTCATTCTTAATAAATTCGTCTGCTTGCAGCGTCAGTGAAGGAAGGGGAGCGGCAAACGGCTGCCACGGCTTTTTTGAAACCCATTCTCCACCGCCACAACCTGCACGTGTCTCTGGACAGCCAAGTCGTCAAAATCCTCATCGATCCGTCGACGAAAAAAGCGTACGGCGTGAGGTACATCAAGAAAGGCAAAGAGTACGAAGTCTACGCAAGGAAAGAAGTCATCGTGAGTGCAGGTAGGCAGCAGCGGTTGACAGGTTCGGGGGGGGGGGGGGGGATGTCACCGTTGAGCTGTTGCTCGACCACCTGCCCCATTATTGCCTGCCAAGGCCTTCAGGAAGGCCGGTGTAAAGGCAATCGCCATGCAAGTAGACGGGCAGGACGCGCCTCCTCCACCTCATGCCGCACAGTGATGGCGCTAAAAGGTGGCGGAAATTCGAAAAATAAAAAACGCATATCGGTTTAGTGATGATTCATCAGCTGATATATATGTTACCGTTAAAGTGTGAAATTCAGTTAGTACATAAAATAACTAGTTAGTATATGAAATAACGAGTGGTTTCAGTTAGAGTGTATAATTAAAAGTTTTGTACATGCTTTCCCTAGGGAATATATGAAATAACTAGGTATTATGTAAAATAACGGAACACCAGTCGTTTAAGTGTAGAATCATCGAAGTGTAGAACATAATATGTATGAAGTCAAAACTTGTGAGAACATTTATTTAAAGCATGAGTTGCTTTGATGGCATTTTGAGTTGCAATGAACTTTATTGTTCAAACACTTGCATCTATTCGAGATACATTTAGTGGTGAAGTGGCACCGAAAATATCCTTGCCCGTCCCCAAGGCATGGGCTGTCGCCACCGATCGAACTGATGATTCGTTTGGAGGTATGTATCAAGAGGCATCCAAGAACCTTTCTTCGCAAACACTGAACTGCCCACATCCACGTTGCCTGGCTGAACACTTCAGGAACTTGCCATGTTGAGGCCACTGAGGATAAGAGAAGGAACTGAGGATAGCAGTTGAGTTACTCAGCATTGAATCATGGCTATATTATGTATAGGAACAGATAAGAGAAGATCCATTTTGAACTGAAATGAACCTCAAACTCGAGATCTCCCGGATGAAATCCCATTCATACCTGAACCCAATATTATTATACACTTTCACGGCTGGCCTCTCGTTATTTTATGTAATAACTAGTTAAAGCGTATAGTGCAAGAAATTACACATTTTAACTGGTCTCCGAGGTTAATCTATATACTAACTAGTTATTTTATGAACTAACTGATTTCACACTTTAACGGTAACATATATATATATATATATATATATGAACAAAGCATCATACTGGTTTAGTCGCTTGGAGCTGTCTGGAGTAGAGCAGAGGGGCGGAAAGGTGGAGTTGGGTATTTCGTTGGCAAATCGCCACAACCACGTACTACCTACCTACTTTTTGGCCAAAATGCGTTTGAAGTGCTACTAGCATGATTTTTTTTCACGCGGAATCCAATGAAACCGATCAGAAAACGACGAATTTGATGGTTTCAACGGATTCCGCGTGAAAAAAAAATCAAGCTAATAGCACTTCAAACTAATTTCGGCCAAAAAGTGACTTACGCGGTACTGATGTGTACTCAGGCAGTCCATAATATGCAGAGATTAAAAATATTTTCCTCATTAAATTGGCCCTTATCGATTTTACAGATCAAAAAAGTTTTTTTTTTTTTTTTTTTTTTTTTTTTTTTTAGGTGTACTTAAACATCAGAAAATCGACAAAAATACTAGGTAGGTGTATCGACGTGTCCCCGTGGAGGTTTTTTTCTGTGTGTTCACTAATCCTAGAATGAGATTCCAAAGTCAGATCGTGCGCTTGTGTGAGCGTTAAAAAATTTAAAAAGAGAAAAAATTATTTTAATTTTTTTTTTTTTTAGGTAAAAAAATAATGATAAACAGCTATACATTTATAATGTAGCCACAGCCATAACTCCCACAATTTTGATCGTATTTCAATCAAATTGTCAGGAATCAGCAGTGCGCTCAGCGCTTAGAGGGCGCTGAGTACGAGAGGCGAGGAAATCCAGCCGCCATGAAGATGTTCACATAGGAAGGGGCATTATGGGTACTAAATAATGCTAAAAGAACCTTCTAAGTCAGGTAGTATTTTCGTTGACGGCGTGTTTAGCCCCTTGAATATACGTGACCAACCTGTCGATTCGTGAGCGTCATAAAAGACGCTTCTTGTCGAAAACATACACGTAGCCCGTCATCAACGTATGAATATTAATTGTTACGACTCGGAAGTTGTCGAAAAATATCTCGCATTTGATAGACAATGGGCACAAAACCTACTGGAGAATTAAAGAGGCGGCCGGATTAGCCGGGCGGTTCTGAGCGTTTGCTACTTCGCTCTGCATTCTGTTGAGGCACTGGTTCAAATCCCGTTGAAGACCTTGCAAATTGTGGGAATAAAAGTGCATTGATTAATAAATAAGCGCCCCATTATGTCAGGCCCAAGAGGACAAAAACCTTGACATGAAACCCACTTTACTTTACCCTTTTACTGGAGAACTAATGAGTCGTACTCAAGTTAGAGTTCACTTACAAATTATTCATTTTATAGGAGCGTTCGGGAGTGCTCAACTCTTGATGCTCAGCGGGATCGGACATGCTGACCACCTTCAGGAAGTAGGCGTCAAGCCTGTCGTCGACCTCCCCGTCGGGGACAATCTGCAGGAGCACCCTGGCATGCACGGGTTGACGTTTCTGGTTGACTCGCCGACCATCAAGATCCGGGAGTTGCTGGAGACTGTGATCCCAACTGCGGCCACGTATTTGGGCAAAAGCCGAGGGATGCTGACGTCTTTGGGGTGTGAAGTTATATCGTATGTAAGGTGAGTGGTGTGAGATTTGTAGAATTTGTAGATGTGGAGTAGAAGCGTTTCAATGTGGCTGTTTTACAGAACGAAGTACGCCAATTTGACGACTCCCGCGCTGTCAGTACCTGATGTGGAGCTGCTCTTTGTGTCGTCAGGGATGAACACGGATCATGGCCTTCTCTTCAGAAAGTCCTTCGGCATATCGGACGAGGTGTATGATTACACGTGGAAACCCTACGAGGGCAAAGACGCCTTCATGATCTGGCCGATGCTCTTGTACCCTCAAAGCAGAGGCACCGTCCGGCTCAAAGACGACAACCCCTTGAGCAAGCCCCTCATCGACCACGGTTTCTTCAGAGAAGACATTGACTTGAAGACGATCGTTGAAGCGCTCAAGATCGGCGTCGCTCTCGGGAAAACCCCCCCGCTCCGCAAAATGGGAGCCAACCTCATTCAAACGCCGTTCCCCACCTGTCGGCACGTTCCCTTCGGCACCGACGACTACTGGGAGTGCGCCGTCCGCTCCATCTCGACCCAGTTCCACCACCAGTCCGGCACCTGCAGTATGGGCACTGTCGTCGACGACCGCCTCCGAGTCCGTGGTGTCCAAGGACTCCGCGTTGCCGACTGCAGCATCATCCCCACCATTCCCGGAGCTCACACACAAGCCGTTGCGTACATGATCGGCGAAAAAGCGGCTGACCTAATCAAAGAAGACGTATTTTACAACAACGTCATTTGATAATTGCGTATTTAGAAAACCAAGTTTATAAAACTCGCGTACCTGAGCTCCACCGTTGGGCACTAATGACGGATATTTTCATGTCTATTTCGAGCTCACCATGTCTGCGATGATATTTTAAAAGCTTTAAAAAAAATGATCGCGATTATTAAAAGCTTAGAAACTTAATAAATCTGTGTTTCGAGCATTCGGCTGCTTAGATGCGAAGTAAATTTAAGACGGATCCTACGTTTTTTCTTCTCATAAATTCTCGAAATTTATGTTGAAGAGTCTTTTTAGTCAATGGTTAGTCAAGACGAGAGCGCAGTAGATGTAAGCGCTAAAATGATTTAATGCGTTATAACGCAGTGGAAAACTTTTTTATATTTGTACTTATTTTTTATTATCGAACCGGTTGTAAATAAACATTTTGAATAGTGGGAGTACGGCTTTTATTGTTTCAGCCAAATTTTAGTGAGAAAGAAGTTACACAGTTAGTTTGGAGTGTTTACGAACATTTATTCATCTTTAAATCATTTAAAAAAGGTAAATTGTTTACGTATGACTGAACATAACATTATTTGTGCTCTGAACGCAGAATTAGATGCTGTATAACTTCCATTTGAATGAGTTTTTACGTGAGAGTTACCACTTTTGACTAGCAGACATTCAAATTTGAAGTTGAATTTTGGTTTATTCTTGGAATAATACACCTATGTTTTCGCGTCGGAGGTCGACGACTGCGATCGGCCTCAAAATTTGACATTATCCGTTTCAAAAGGTCTAGATTCCAAAGCCAAAATGTCCGTCCGCCGTCCGGGCCGTTTTGGGCAGTAGGAATTTTTTTTTTAATCTGAAATTTTGACAAAATACTTGGTTTACCGTCTAGTTGTGCCCGCAAGGTTTTCAGCTCGATCGCCCAAACCCGTGAGCCGCTATGGGGCTAAAATGGGGCCACCTGAGGTTTTTTGAAGGCTTTTAGCTATGGTTTCGAGTTAGGTGTCGTTTTCGAAGTACTGTTGGACGTAGAATCCATTTTCGGGGGTCCCGGATCGATCCGATTTCACTGTGGCGATCTATAGGGCTTTCATGAAGGTAAAAATGGGATTTTTGAAGGATCCCAGGAGGTTGATATTTTTCGAGTAAAAAATAAAGAATTTTTGAAAAAAAAAATTCAAAAAATTTGGGGAAAAAAGTTTGGATTTTTTTTTTTTTTCAAAAAAATTTTTTTTGAATTTTTTTTCTGGTTTTTTTTTTTAGTTTACTTAGTAACCTATATCAAAGAATAATAAACCCTTGTGTAAAATTTGCAGCGTTTTTTTTAAGGCTGTTGGCTATGGGATCGAGTCGGGTGTCGTTTTCGAAGTATTTTTGCACGTAGAATCCATTTATGGGGTCCCGGAACGATCTGGTTTTACTGATGCGATCTATAGGGCCTTCACGGGGCTACAAATGAGATTTTTGATGGATCCCAGCAGGTCAACTATTATTCAATTAAAAAACCAAAAAAATATTTAAAAAATTGTTGAAAAAAAAAATTTTTTTTGTTGAAATATAAAAATCAAAAAAAAAATTTCATTGACAGAATGAAATTTCTGCACAAGTAACCTATATCAAAGTATAATAAACCCTAGTGTAAAATTTGCAGCGTTTTTTGACTGCCCGTCGCGCTTTTACGGCTGGATCATTTTGACTTTGAGATAGCTAAATGGAATCATCAATGTGAATATCGATGCATCGAAAGCCCAAAATCGATCGAGATTGATGGTTTTGTATGTTTATAGTCTAAAAAGTTCACTTTTCATGATAGTAAGGGTTTTTCTTATTCGAGTTTTTCCAAAAGTCGGTTCTGATGGCTTGAGGGGCCTTATAATTATAAGCTTGGAACGAGTGTCCCGTATGGCTTAATTAATTGTCCCAAGTGGTGCTTCGGCGTACCAAACGTTGTGAGACGAAGCCAAAACGAATAAGACTCATCAAAACGTATCGTTTGAACCCCTAACGTAAAGCCGAAAGTAATTCAGAGTTAGACGCTGACATTTATCAACCAGATGCAGTAGTGTGGGGGGAAAAAAGTTGTCCGAGCGGGGGTGGGGGGCTTAGCCCCTCTGGGGAACAATGATCTGGACTCCTTGTTATGAGATCTGACCCTCTATTTCACTCCGAGGATGGGGGGCGGGGGAGAAACTTTTCCCTTTTCTCTCTCCCCCCCCCCCCCCCCACCCCACCGCCGAAGGAAACATCAACTTCTTAGTTTCGCAATCACCATTTTTCACGGGCCTTCTCGCGTTTGCCTGCCTGGCGAGAGTAAAAAAAAAAAATGTCCCTCCAAAAATCAGCCGCGTTTCACCTTCGTCGCCGCGCGTCAACACCTGAATATCCAATATGTTGGTATCAATGCCCGTCACATACTCGGAGGGCGACGGAGGTTTCTTTGAAGAAGGGAAACAAATCCGCCAACTCAAAACCGCCACGTTCGAATTCCCTAGTGAGCCCTATCCGAGGAGTTGGTTCAAACCGAAAATTCGCACGTTTCGGAGTTTCTGCGAAAATCAACGCAGCCAACAAGTTAGGGTGGAAATCGATTTCCGATTTTTCCAACAAACATTAGATTTTGGTTTATTATTCCCCTACCTATATAATCGCGACGGGGGTCGAAAATTCTGATCGACCTCAAAATTTGACATTATTCGTTTCGAGAGGTCTAGATTCCAAAAACGCTGCAAATTTTACTCAAGGGTTCATTGTTCTGAGATATAGGTTACATCTGCAAAAATTTAATTCTGTCAATGAAAAAAGTTTTGGAAAAAAAATGTTTTTTTAATACCTATATTTTTTAATTTATTTATTTATTATTATTTATTTTATTTTTTTTCAAAAATGTTTTGATTTTTACTCGAAAAATATTTGACCTTCTGGGATCCTTCAAAAATCCCATTTGTAGCACCATGAAAGCCCTATAGATCGCCACAGTGAAATATGATCTTTCAGGGACCCCCAAAAATGGATTCTACGTCCAAAAACGACCCCCCGACGACCGGTCCTTATTTGACCTCCTGGGATCCTTCTATCTAGTTGTGCCCGCAAGGTTTTCAGCCCTTCAGCAGTTTTTGAAGGGTTTTGTCTATGAGATCGAGTTAGGTGTCGTTTTCGAAGTATTTTTGGACGTAGAATCCATTTTTGGGGTCCCACATCTGTCCAAAAATATTGGAAAATTCATTATTCATCAATTTTTAAAAAAATCATTTTTCAATCGACAGAATTAGTTTTCGCACAATGAACCCAAAACATTTGTAGCGTTTTTTACTACCTACCGATTTTTATATAAATCGTAAATCGATTTTCGTCGTTAGAAAAAGTCCAGTACCTATTTCTAGTGATTCATGCAAGTTTTGCGCCTTATGTCGATAGTACCTACATGATTTGTTATTCCTAATAATTTATTAGGTTTTTGGTGTGATTGGCGGAATGTGTCCAGCACAGCATCTGAGGTTACGCCGCCAGGTGTTTTGGAGGATTCAGGAGGGAGTACAGGTGGAAACTCATCAGAGGCATAACGCAAGTTGTGATCTGCAGACTCTGAGGGTTTTCCAGCTGCAGATAGGGAGGATCGGGGTTCCTTTGGCTCACTCGAAGTGTCGAGATGTTGTAAGTCCAGCAGATCCTTGGAAGAGTCAACAAAGTACCGCCTTATATGGCACGAAGAGTCGTGTTGGGTAAGGTTTCCGGCTGCTGCAGTTGTACCAAGGGGCGGTTCGCTGGCTTCCAATCTTGAATTGTCAAGGATGGACTCCCGGTTCCCAAACTTACAAGAACCCACTTTCCCGGCTTCCAAAATTCAATGGGCTAAGGAACCGAATGTCGACTAATACTTTTTCTGAAAGAACTTCATAATTTGAAGCCATAGCAGTGAGTTTTGGGCTCCTACGGTGTAATACAAATTTCCAGGGTACTTTCGAAAATTTCAACTTTGAATCTGGAGGGAAAAGTGGCGCTTCCAAGAAGTGCTCTCTGGTGGTCAGCCAATGAACTAAAAGCATGAATTCAGAGAGATTCACGAGATCAGAAAAGGTGAAATCGCAAGGAAAATAGTCGTTCGGATTTGTTATGACGTTAGCGTGACGGGACAGACCATATTCATGCTCACCAAGATTTTTTTGTACACTTTCTTACTTTTTGTGCGAGTGCTCTCTGGCGGATTAGTTCAACTGTCGCGCGGGAAAATTCAAAACGGCAATTATTCACTAGTGATTTCCTCTGCTCAGACACCTAATTTCTCAGTGCTAACTGTACTGAGTACTTTGTTCATTATTAGTTCAACTATGTTCGGCCGAATTTTCACTTTTCTCTGACCTTGTTCCCTAGCCCATTGTCAAGGATGGACTTCCTGGAGCAACGATCTCTTGCAAAAATGCTACTTCCTCCCTGGAATTACCGGCCAATGTGTGAGCAGAAATTTCCGGATCGATACTTTCTGCCGATTCCTCGTCTCTATAAAAGGTCCCCGAGAAAACATTTCAACCGGCACCAGCAATTAAACTGTAAACAGAACTCCCCAGAGAAATAAAAGTACCAATGGAAAAAGCAAATGGGGAAAAGAGTGCGAAGAATATGAAAATCCCCCTGTCGCCCAACGTTTGTTAATTGGACTGTCCACAGGTGACAAATCTGCTTCTAATTCGGTAATATTCCCCAACAAACTCCCTCCTGTAATTTGGTCGGAGACATTTTTTTATCTTTGATTGTACGCCCTCTTCAGTTTTTCTGGTGTAAAGATTTATTACTTTTTTCCCCGTGTTTTCAGATCTCCCTCAGGTATTACACGGCCGAAGTAATTGAAATTTATGCTTCAAAGGTAAACCTGATTACTTTTTTTTTGGTTTCATTCTGTGACTTATTTTCATATCTTGTTCGCTGACCCCTGCGGGCTGTTTCGGAAGCTCCCGAGAGGCCTTGTGCCAACTTGATGTAATTGAGGGAATCAGGTGGGAGCCGTGAGGGGGTTTCTGGGAAAAAGGGGGTGACCTTATTAGGTTCAAATGCTGCCAACTTGGGTTTAGCTGGCAGGAGTTGGATCTCTGTGTTGTGCCCGCAAGGTTTTCAGCCCGGTCGCCCAAACCCGTGGGGCGCTATGGGGCTAAAATGGGGCAACGGGAGGCGGTTTTTGAAGGCTATGGGATCGAGTTAGGTGTCGTTTTCGAAGTATTTTTGGACGTAGAATCCATTTTTGGGGGTCCCGGAACGATCCAATGGGGCTTTCATGGGGCTACAAATGGGATTTTTGAAAAATCCAGGAGGTCGAATATTTTTCAAGTAAAAAAACAAAAAAATTGAAAAAAGTCAAAAAATCTTTTGGAACTAATTTTTTTTTTTTTTCATTTTTGTTTCATTGACAGAATTAAATTTCTTCACAAGTAACCTATATCAAAGAATAATAAACCCCTGTGTAAAATTTGCAGTGTTTTTCTTGAAAAATACAGATTTTTGTGTTTGGGGGGGGGGGGGGAGGCCCACCACCATTCCAATTCCCTGCAAACTGCTCCAAACCCTGATTATTGCTCCATTTTTGGTGCTTAGATGCTCCACGTGGTGCAAATTTTTGTTGGTTTCATATTTTTCCCCCAAAAAAAAAAGATTTTTTTTTTTCAATTTGTTAGAAAAAGTTTAATTATCCGTTTTTCCCACTTTAGGAGCTCAGATATGCCACATGGAGCTACTTTTTGGTGGTTTCAGACTTTTCTCGCACTACGCTCGACAAACTGGATTTTTTAAGACCAATTTCAGATTTTTCCTACCGCTAGAAGTGCCCTAGAATGAAGATGACCAAAATCGTGTCACCCTCCTCCTTCTCCTCGGGCTGCGACTTTAATATACTAGATGGTAATTAATAAACGCAGTTTATTTTTGTGGATCGAGCCCGCTGACCAGGCCTCCCTTGACGACGATTCAGCAGGTGAATCAGCAGGTGAGATCCCAACGCATGGGATTTTCATTAACCCTCCTTTGACGACAACATTCTCAATCAACTTAACGACAAGATTTATTCAGTTCATGATTCGAACTGAGCCCTACCGATGGCTGCAGCAACCTGAGCAACACTGTTGGGACCATCCAGAACTCACACAAGTCGGCACAACTTTTTACAACCCTCCTAAGCACGTTGTCACGATTCCTCTCCACGCAACTTCCGTTTCCGAGGCTCACCTCTGCCAAACTGGAAAAAGTCCCATATTTCATTTACGTCCAAAACTTTTTACGGGTAAGCGTCAGTCTGAAACAACTTCCTGGATGGTTTTGAGCCCCTCGAGCTTACACGATTCCCTCAGGAAGGGTGTTTGGGACATGTGTTTTTTTGGCAGTTCTTGTAAATAAAAACAAAGTTACGGGTTATAAATCTTTTTACGTTGGCAAGAGATGCGAATTTGGTTGAACTTGAGGAATCAAGTTTACCTGGTAAGATTTTAGTCCCCTCGTGGTAAAATCCCGGGCAATAAACCTCCGCATGACGATGCATGATAATTCTATAGGTCCCCAACCAGTTCGCCCCACCTGACCATAAAATGCTAAGCGCCGCAAAGCCGAGGGTGCTGTAATATGATAATAGAGTGGCATGTAGAATGTTGATGGGGATACAGAATGTGTGCCGATGCGGAGGAGGGCGAGCCTTGTTTTAAATTAATGCGCCCTCTCGCATGCTGCGGGGAACATGTGGAAGTTTGGTAAGGTGCGCTAAGGTCGGTGACTGTGGGGGGGAGTACCCTCTATTTCCCCTACTGCCCCCTAGGGGGCACCCTGTCAATGTTACCGATGTTTCTAGATAACAACCTTCACCCCCGCAATACCAACTTCCTGCCTGATCACAATTAGCACAATTCACACCTTCGGCGAGCGCCATCTTGCGGGATAAATTGCCAACCGGTTTTAGCGGTTCGGTGACAAACTGCAGACCGCAGAAAAGCTCCCAAAACCCACCAACCACTTTTCACTTTAATATGCCCAATTTGCATTCTTGACAAAGCTTTTTGAGTCACCTTCTAACCTGCACGTACCCACAAATTCACCAGTTTTGTTCATCTCCATACTAAACAAAAGCTAACAGGGATAGTGAGGGTGGAAGTAATGCGATCAACTATGAAAAGGGTTTTACCCACCGCCCTTTTTATCCTTTCAAAAGCCGGCTGAATCGGGCAAAAAAACTGGAGTGGGAGGGAGTGTTGAAATATTCAATCCGGACATTGTTTATCTGGGCTACCAACGTAAAAAGGAATTTTATTATGATTCCCTTGTTATTTCCTTCTCTCGATCTCCTGGGAGTGAACTGTACTTTTTTTTTTACTTTCTCGTAAAAATGGATCCGAGCTCTTCAATAGTTAATTTTTTGCAAGATATTGATCACGGGTAGATTGATGAGGTGGCTGCAAAAAGAGTGGGTCGTCCCATCGTTGGTACGCCTGATTATATCAATTGTGTTGCCGCCCTTTTTGTGAAGAACCTCAGTAACTGAGGAAATCAGGCTTCAAAGAAGGCAAGGTAAGCTCTTCATTGGTGCTGAGGCTGGTGTGTTTACTGAATGAACCCCATTTGGCAATAAGAACAAGAATGAATACGATAATGAGCTCCTTGAATGATTTTTTTTTTTTAATTTTCCAGGAAAGGTCATGCTTCAAAATTGATGAAAACGTGTCCAGATTGCATAAAACCCGTAGACCTCTATTATTTATAGGGCTGTAAAAAATATAATATTTGAATTCCGAGGCCTGGAGGGAGTACATGGCGTAGGCTGTTTAGCCATCTTTTGATTGGCTGAGAGCTCTCTCTTTCTTGCATGTAGGTATGCAAGTTAGCCAACTTTGATAAGCGAAAAGCAGACTCCGAAAATTGAGCATCGATGTGATCATTAGAGAAGGTTATTCAACAATCCTGCATCGAGTATATTGTCAAAGAAGGTTACTTGAAAATCGTACCAGGGCGAGTGTTTTTACTTTGATTCTGTTCAGATATTAAGCGCTCTGACGGGTACTCGCCGGACTACTCGATGCCCAACGAGGTGAGGTGTGACGTCATGTGCCATCCGCTTTAAATTCAAAATCTCAATAATTTGTTGACAGTTCTGCGCGTAACAATAAGGATTGGCAAACTAAACATTTTGATAAGGGGGTTTCAAATGGTGCTGAATCCGAATATTTCGTTAGAAATACTGAATTCCAACCTTCTCAAGGAGCCCGTTACTAGCACTCTGACCACTTCGCCCGCCCATTTGAATAATAGGTCAAGCGATAGGGTAGGATACAGAGGAAACACCGACTCTGCTGGGCTGTTAACAATGAAGATAGCATGAGTTGCGCGCATCGGAAATTGCGCTCGGATAAGCCAAATTCGCAAAACAAAACAAAAATGTAGGGGTTCTCATTTAAAATAAGAAATTCGCGCGATTTGCGCGCATTTGAAGATCTCAACCCGCCTATTCGTAGGTAATTGGGAGGCCGAGACTGTAGAAAAAACGCTGCAAATTTTACACAAGGGTTTATTATTCTTTGATATAGGTTACTTGTGCAGAAATTTAATTCTGTCAATGAAAAAAAAAAAATTTTTTTTGATTTTTATTTAAAAAAAATTTTTTTTTTTGATTTAAAAAAAAAAATTTTTTTTGGATTTTTTTTTTCAACAATGTGTTTTTTTTTTTCAAAAATTCTTTATTTTTTACTCGAAAAATATTTAACCTCCTGGGATCCTTCAAAAATCCCATTTGTAGCCCCATGAGAGCCCTGTAGATCGCCTCAGTGAAATCGGATCGTTCCGGGACCCCCAAAAATGGATTCTACGTCCAAAAATACTTCGAAAACGACACCTAACTCGATCCCATACCCCAAAGCCTTCAAAAAACCCCACCCCTATTTTAGGGTACTTGGAAAGTCGTCGACACATAAACTGCTCGAAAATGGTCGCGGAAGCATTTTTTCCAACTTTCTGTTAGTTTCAACTCAAGGGTTGAGAGTCATAGAAAGAACAGGCATTGGAAAATCGCCGACACATAAACTGATTGAAAATTCGCTTAGTTTCAACACCCCCTGTTGAAGCTGAAAGATCGAGTCAAGTCTTGGAACTGGGCGCCTGGAACTGATCGAATATTTCTTATACCTGCTGAAATGTGAGAGGGCAATCACCCCATACTGAGCTCCAAATGACCCCGTCTTGAATGACACCTGCTTTTAAAGGGGTAGAATCTCAATGCTCAAGAAAATTGAAGTAGGCTTAGAAGCGAAGCTTTACCGATTGGAACACTAAAGTTTTTTTTTTTTTTTTTTTTTTTTTCAAAAAAATTCTGAAAATACAAACCCCACTAGATTGATAGCTGCCCATCGATTTAGATGTGTGCCCATTTATTTGGCGCGCGCCAAATTGGAGATACCGACCCTAACTTTGTTATAACAAGTGGGAACCCCAATTTTTGGTTTATTATTCTTGGAATAGTACACCTATGTTTTCGCGATGGGGGTCGACGACTCCGATCGGCCTCAAAATTTGACATTATCCGTTTCAAGAGGTCTACATTCAAAATTCGAAATGTCCGTCTGCCGTCCTAGCCGTTTTGGGCAGGAGGATTTTTTTTTTTTTTTAAATCTGAAATTTTGACAAAATACTTGGTTTACCATGTAGTTGTGCCCGCAAGGTTTTCAGTCCGATCACCCAAACCCGTGGGGCGCTATGGGGCTAAAATGGGGCTATGGGAAGGGGTTTTTGAAGGCTTTTGGCTATGGGATCGAGTTAGGTGTCGTTTTCGAAGTATTTTTGGACGTAGAATCCATTTTTGGGGGTCCCGAAACGATCCAATTCCACTGTGGCGATCTATAGGGCTTTCATGGGGCTAAAAACAGGATTTTTGAAAGATCCCAGTAGGTTAAATATTTTTCGACTAAAACCTAAATAATTTTTGAAAAAACATTTTTGAAAATAAAAAAAAAAATTTAAAAAAAACTTTTTTGATAGGTATAAAAATTAAAAATTTTTTTTTAAATTTCCTTCATTTACAGAATTTAATTTCTGCACAAGTAACCTATATCAAAGAATAATAAACCCTAGTGTAAAATTTGCAGCGTTTTTATTGCAGATTCAGATTCTAGGGTAAACGTTCAATCTACGACACTCAATGACCGACCCCTCAATCCCCTCACACCCGGGTGACCATTATTACGAACGTCAGTGACTCCCCTTGGGTCGATCACAAATATTTTATTCTGTCGTATTTTTTTCACACATATTCGTAAAACCACTCACTACCACTTTATTCTGGAAGTGTGAAAAAGATTGCACTTTGTAGAAATTCACTAAAATTCGAACTAAAATTCACTAAAATTCACTAAAACATTCGAAGGAGACGGTATAATGAAATGAATGATTAATACCTAATTGCCGAACTTTAGTGAGGCCTGTACCTTGATTCAGCCTGCATTTACGATTTCTTTTCGTTGTCATTATTCGGAGGGGTGTCGGCGATTGTCGAAAATGGGGTGTCGGTCATTGCTAAATTTTCCAGAGGGGTGTCGGTGATTGTCGAAAATGGGGGTGTCAATCATTGTCAAGGGGGAGTCGACCATTGAATTTTTGGACTTTTTCCAGAGAACGTAATTTCTCCATTATTGTAGAAAACGATGGACAAAAACGGGTATACGGACTTCAAGTAGACGTCTCATAGCAACAGTTAGAAAAAAATAAAAAAATAAGAAAATGCGAATAGAGAGATTTTGAGCCAGGATTTTGAGGAAGGGGCGTCGGAGATTGAACGTTTACCCTACCCAAAATTTAATGAATATCGTTGCCCAATTTTTCTAAGCCACTTCCAAAACTGGCCAAATAATGGGCAAAAAACTGATTTTTTACGTTAAGTGAAGTGAGATACGTGACTACTTTTAACGCAGAAGGGATAGTACCATAATGTACCTGAATAAAGTGACTACTGACAAACATCCCCTTCAGCGTTTCGACCCAAAATTATTTCATCATCAGGCGCATAACCTCATCAGGCACAAAATTATTAGCGGTGTGTAGGACAATGTCCGGACGAGTCTCGACCGCTTTTTTTTGGCCCTTATCATGCCCAAAAATATTCCCAGGGTGTTGACCAGCGTGGTGATCTCAGTTCTCTCACATCTAATTTATTACCCAATGAATTGTGGAGGGCGATTTGAAAAAGGTGATAACGCGACATTTCGACCATGTTACCACCATCCTAAGGCCCAAAATATTTCTGATTAGAAAAACCTAATGCCCGCGCGTAGTTTCAGCCGTGTCTCCATCATCCTCATGACAAAAATATTCCCAAGTTGAAAAAGACAATAACCGCGCTATGTTTCCACCATTTGTCCATCATCCTCAGGCCCAAAATATTTCTAATGGAGATACCTTATAGCACCCGCGTGTAGGTAATTGTAGACAAGAAATATCAAAATTGCTTGTTCATATTTGTATGCTGCTAGAACGAAAAATTGCCTTCAGAAGTAATAAATGCATAAAATTATATTTAAAATTAGTTAATTGCGGTCTGTAACGCGTCACAGACAGACAAACAGACAGACTGAAATGTGCAGATCAAGACCAAGTAGAGCTTCTCTTCGTTCGGCGAAAAGAAAACATCAAGTATATTTTCAAATAATAGTTATTTTTGTTCAATATTACTTGAACTTTGGTTTTTCATTTGGGAATGCATACCTACACGACAAAAAGCTTGGCAAAGGAGGATGGCCCCCGGCAGAGGGTTGGGGTTTGGTTAAAAACAGGGCCCGCACGGTCAGGCAGGTAGCGGGTTTTCAACCCTTTTTTCGAAGGATTTCGATCGCAGGCGATCAGTTTTAAAGGGGTGGGTTTTCTACTTACTTCAACACCTGGGTTGAAAATACATCGAAACACCAGTCCTAAGCTTTTCTCATAGTTCCAGGCGATCAGTTTTAAAGGGATGGGTTTTCGCTGTACTTCAACACCCGCTGTTGAAGAACGGCGAAAGAATTTTCGCTCAGTTTATGTGTCGATCACTATCCCTGGAACCAGTGATGAACGCAGCGCAGCCACCACACAACACACAGACATTTAATCAAGTTTATGTTGAGTACTTCTCTTCAAATTTAGACGATTATAACATTTAAAATTTCATATATTTTCTCGTTTAGGGGGGGGGGGGGGCGCCCCCCCCCCTCTGGATCCGCCACTGTGGAGGATGTCAAATGTTTTGGTGTAACCGTTTGCCAACAAATACCAAATTACAAATCGTTTCCAAAGGATTTCTCATGACCGCCTTGTCCATTTTCACGGGACTCAGCAAGCCTCCGGGTCAACATCATCATCGCACAGGTCGGTACCCAAAACTATTCTGGATTACTTTGGTTTTTGTTGGCCTCCATATTTCGTAATCACGATTCCAAGGAATTTCCAGGGAGAATTTAATTAGGCTTTTCTTTTCTCTTCAGCTTCTTTACTGTAGATCCCGACGTTTCGAAAGCGTGCAAGCTTTCATCCCCAGGGCATCTAACAACATTACAACCAGGAATTAGGCTACATCCCTACTATAACCTAAAATTTATCACCTAGTTTGTCGCAACACGGACACGGCCAGCACATAATGGAGCTCACTTCGTAAGAACGTGAACTCCATAACAAGCTCAATATAGGCCTACTCTCTTGAGGCTTAGTTACATACCTGTTTTTAGGTGGTGCCTTTTCGTTAGCAGGACAGTGAACTTGAACCACTGCAGAAGCGTGACGTAAAATATGCAACCCCTGACGGCTCATTTCCAGCCTTGAAGTTAAAATTAGGTCCCGCACGGTCAGGCAGGTAGCGGATTTTCAACCCTTTTTTCGACGAAACGCAGGCGATCAGTTTTAAAGGGGTGGGTTTTCTACTTACTTCAACACCTGGGTTGAAAATACATCGACACACCAGTCCTCAGCTTTTCTATTAGTTCCAGTCGATCAGTTTTAAAGGGGTGGGTTTTCGCTGAACTTCAACACCCGCTGTTGAAGAACGGCGAAAGAATTTTCGCTCAGTTTATGTGTCGATCACTATCCCTGGAACCCTATTTTAGCCCCATAGCGCGCCACGGGTTTGGGCGATCGGACTGAAAACCTTGCGGGCACAACTAGATGGTAAACCAAGTATTTTGTCAACATTTCAGATTTAAAAAAAAATGCCTACTACCCAAAACGGCCTGGACGGCGGACGGACATTTCGGATTTTGAATTTAGACCTCTTGAAACGGATAATGTCAAATTTTGAGGCCGATCGGAGTCGTCGACCCCCGTCGCGAAAACATACTTAGGTGTATTATTCCAAGAATAATAAACCAAAATCGCCATATTTTTATCACCTACCGTTAAGAGAAGGCTTGTGACATACTCTGCCATGGTTGCAGCCATGGACCGTTTTGGGCAGTTTATCCCGACTAGCCCGATCGCCCAAACCCGTGGGGCGCTGTGGGGCTAAAATTGGGCTACAGGAGGGTTTTTTAAGGCTTTTGGCTATGTGGTCGAGTTAGGTGTCGTTTTCGAAGTATTTTTGGACGTAGAATCCATTTTTTGGGGTCCCGCAACGATGCGATTTCACTGTTCGATCTTCAAGGCTTTCATGGGGCAACAAGATGAGATCTTTCATGAGATTTTTCATGGATCCCAGGAGGTCAAATATTTTTCAAAAAAAAAACAAAATATTTTGAAAAAAGAAAATTTTTTTAAAATTTTTTCATTCACACAGAATGAAATTTCTGCACAAGTAACCTACATCAAAGATTGATAAGCGTTTTCTTGCCTGAACTCTGCGTGTTGTTGAAAAAGGACAGTTTCGAAACTTTTTACAGCAACCACAATTGAGGTGAAAATTTCAATCAGAGTTGGGAGTGAAATGAGCTTCACATTAATTTTCTCTAGTTGATTATGTTGATGGTCGAAGCTCATTAAAGCTATTGGAAGGAAAGTGGTCGTGGGTCGTGGGGGATTGCTTAGCCCTTGTGGACAGACCCTGCTGATCACCTTGGGGACGTCTCAGGGGGGTCTACGGTATTCCGATGGCCAACTCTGAGGTCTTGCAGACGCCCACCCCTCCAACACCGTCGAATGCTTAGAGATGGACGCGGTTGGTGAGTCGAAAAGAGAGTGACGTAGTGAGAATCATCATGTTTTAACGTCGTTGGAACGTTTTAAGGGGTTTTCAACGCTATGCTGACTGGTAATTGTGTCTTGGAGCAATATTAACAGTAATGATTTGTAGTTTATGTTCATCACGTCAAGTCCATCGCTATTCTGTCTGGCGTCTCTGGACCACCCATATGAGGTCCTTTCCAATTAAGTGGACCTGCTACCTCACTTCCCCTTCAGTCATTACCCTGTGCTGTAGCCTGAAACGCAACATTCTGCAGGATTTAATTAAAATAAAGCCATTCACTCTGCATCAACCTCCCACAGTTATGCTGATGAAAAATGTTGTGTTCTTTCACCTTCAGAGGTGGACTTTGGGGTGGAATCCAGGAATATATACTACCAACCAACCAGGAGGGTTTAGTGTCTGAAAAGAAAAGGCGTTTAGGGACTTGGCGCTAATGACTGGCTCTCCTCTCGGTATAAATCCTCCCCAAAACCAGCCGAAGAGGGAGCCAGGGAGAAATTTACGCTTCCGGGACTCGTATGGGCCCTCGGGGTGGGGGGTTTTAAAGGCGTACCTGTAATGTATACCTACACAGAAGCTCTTGGCAAGAAAACCCTTAGGATTTGTGGGTTTGTAAAGAACAGGGTATCGTTGTGAGGGGGTTTTGGACAGCGAAAACACAACCACGAGGCAAAAATAAGGAAATTAAGACAAAATAATTGAATAGGTTATTTCAGAAACCACCTAAGTGCGCTTTTTTCAACTTTCGGGAAACTAAAAAAAAAAGTTTTGCTGCTTAATTATAGGCCTATATATAGGCCTATATTTGAAGGATGCTAGACCGGTCTAGTCTCCTTCAAATATTTCTTTACCAAATCAAGAACATGCTATTGGAATAATCTATTTTGTCAATTTTTTTTTCCTTCAAGTTTTTTAGTTATAAATTTTTGAAAATTTTTCACTTAGGTGGTTTTAATTAATAATTAGAATTAATTAAAATACATCATTAAAATAATTAAAAAATTAATATTGAAATTAAGTCAAACGATTAATTTTTACCTGTTTTGGTGTCAAAGGTAAGTAACAGACACACTTAAATATAAACAAGAGGGTTTTTATTAGGCATATTAAACGGAAAATTAGGCATATTAAATTTTTCACTTAGGTAGGTGGTTTTCTGCAATAAATTAAGTGATAGCGAGTGAAATCTACCGCAGAAAGAACCAATGCGACGGCGCTTTGGGTTCTTTCTGAAATGAACGGATTCTTTTCAAGGCTGCCAAATAGCATCGGTGATATGGAACGGAGGTTATTTCTGCACTAAACGATGTATTCACCTCCGAAGTGAACAGCAGTACCAACAAAAACACATTTTTGGCATTTTTGTCGCTTAGGTCGTTTCTGAAGTAACGGATATGTGAACTGTTCATCCTTGTGCTGTTTATCGCATGTTGCCAAACGCTTTGATTGTATCTTCCATCAGCTCCTCGTCCTCAAATTCTCCAACTATACTATTTCTCTCAGTCTGCGATTTTAATGATCCAGAGTTACCTTACCGGCAGAACTCAAGCAGTCCGTCATAATGGCACCCTTTCTGAGTTTTTTCCTATTTTGCATGGTGTTCCACAGGGATCGGTATACCAATATATTGGGGCCAATTTTGTTATTAATCATCATAAATGACCTGCCCCCCAGTCTAAAATCGTCCTCCATCCGTTTTGCGGATGATACGTCACTTCTTGCTAGGGATTCAGCTCTATCATCTCTTCGTTTTTTTAATGCTCTCTCTTTGTAGGCAGCTACGAATTTTGCAACCCATATTTTGCACATTTGGAGAGAGCAAAGCCACCATAATATTGTTTTTGAGGTGATCGAGGTGGTTTCTTATACTATTTTGAACGCTGAATCCAATGAGACCAACGACAGGTCTGTAGGTGCAATAGCCTAGGAGCTAGAGCGTTTTGAGTTTTATTTTTGAGCGAAAAAATATCGCTCAAAAAATAATCATTATTTTCTGAGCAGGAAAATAAAATTTTAAAAATAAACATTATTTTCTGAGTGAAAAGTAAAACTCAAATTTTGATTTTGAGCGATTCCCAAAAATAAAAATCACTCAATTTCAACCCCTGCTGAAAACCCAAAAAACATAGGTATCCTTCCTTGGTGTTAAGCTTGACCCAAAATTAAACTGGAAGGCCCACTGCAATCAATTGGAAAGTGAATTGAACATTTATATCTTTCTTTTAAGACGCCTATCTGACAGACTGTCAAAATCCGCTATTCTAGCTGCTTTCCATGTATGTTTTCAAAGTAGAGCAGTCTATGCTATTCTAAGTTTGAGCCACTCAGCAGCGGCATCAGACATCTTCGCTGTGCAACGAAGGCAGAGTGGTAGCCGCCCTAAAGTACCGGGAGGATTGCAGGGAAAGCTCCAAGCGGAATAAAATATTAACTATCCCTGCCGTATACATTCTTGAATGTACTTGCTACATCTGGAGAAATATCGGCAAGTACAAGTCGTCTGATCTCGGATACTCAACTAGGAACAAATCGCCTGACAGCCTCCAGGAATAGTATTTCTTGGTGGGGGATTTTTTCAATGCCGTCCCTAGGCACCCGTGAACCCCCCACGCGCGCGCAGCAGTGCACACAGATAAACGGTCCTGCTAACCACAATTGTCGCTCAAAATTGATGAAATTTTCGCAGTACATTATCAACATCAACAAAAACTCACCAGCGAAGTCAGATTTATGGTTTCTCTCGTGACATGCCCGCAAAAAATCACCGAAGTTGGCGGTCGGTTTCTCAGTACAGTATCACGGCATTCCGACGGCATTTTTCATTCAATCGATCTAAAATTTTCACGTTTCACAAAGTAAATAACACTGATCAATTCTATCAGAAAAAAATCGCGGCAACTTAATTAAGGACTTTAATTAGGGACACCGCAGAAAATTATCAAAGTTGATAAGAACGCACTTGATAATCTCCCCGCAGGTTGTTGTCTAGAGTAGGGTTGAACATCGATGTTCGATGTTATCAAAACATCGATGTTTTGGCTCCGATGTTAGATGTTTTTACCATCGATGTTTACCTAGTCGATATTATCGGACATCGATGTTTTGGACCCAACATCGATGTTTTAGTTCGTGGTTGGGTTTTCTGTCTTCAAAACTTTTTAATCATGACTTTTTTTTAAAGGGAGCTCGAGGCGCTGAATCGATTGTAATAGGAGCACACTGATGGTAGGTATTTCAAAAGCCTGAGGCGAGAACGACCTAGCTGAATCTACCCTTGATAGAGGGATAATCAAGGGCAGATTTTTCAAGGCAAAAATAATGAAAAAAATCTCGTTAGCGAGCTGGTGCGTCTAAGATCAATTTTTTACCGTTAGGACCTCATGGTATACAATAAGAATCGAGACTATAAAAATAATTCTTGCTATTTAAATAATTGTACTTAGAGATCGAAAAAAAAATCACAATTAAATTTATTGAACATCGATGTTATATCGATGGTATATCGATGTTTTTGGGCCGATGTTTTTCTCACATCGATGTTGAACGTCCGATGTTGACATCGATGTACATATCGATGTTTTGCTCTCGATGTAATAACCCTAGTCTAGAGATGGGTCACGAAATGCATCCCGAAGTTTTCCTCTGATTCAGGTGAGGTCGAAACCATGACGGACACACCAAAAAAAAAAAAATCGATAAGATCGATTCATCCAGGCCCGAGAAAAAGCATTTTGTAGGTAGAAAAAAGTGTTTTTGAGGAAATCGAGTTTTAGTAAAACTGAACCCCTCCTTCGCTCCGCGCGCCTGACTGATCTCTTCGCTCGCTTGATTTGTGGGTGTTTTCACTCTATTTGTGAGTGTTTTCTCTCATGTCGAATTTGTGGCCTCCATTTGAATATTTTTGAGACAAATAAATTTTACTACAACATCCACAAGAAGACTACATTTTTGATAGGAATGAAAAGAAAAAATAGACACATTTGATAACATTCTCCGTATTTTCGCTGTAATTATTTTCATGTGAAGTTTTGTCGTTCGCGTGGCCCAGTTTTTTTTTTTTTTTGCCGGTTTTGGAAATGCCTCGATCTAGCAAAGTTTTCAAAAAAGTCAAGAGGATCCCTCCTCATTTGCGAACACCGAAATGTGACCCAGATGAAGAAAGCCCCATGTCAACAAGTTCCACCTCTTCGAGAAATTCGTCCTCAGAGAAGAACTCTCAGGGTTGGAGGAGTATGACGATCATTACACTGAAGATATTTATGATATCATAAATATCAAGGACTAAACCGACTTTTTATGCCAATGGGCCCCGGAACTGACTGTCGAATAATACTTTTTTCTTAAAGAACTTCATAATTTGAAGGCATAGCAGTGAGTTTTGGGCTCCTACGGTGTAATACAAATTTCCAGGGCACTGTCGAAAATTTCAACTTTGAATCTGGAGGGAAAAGTGGCACCACTCTCTCATTGGCTGCTCACTGCCGCCATTTCCGCCGTCACCTCCGGCAGATTCCCGTCGGTCCCGAGTCCCGTCGGTGCTAGCGCACTCTGGCGGATTAGTTATAGTTGCACCGCGGGAAAATTCAAAACGCCAAATAAGAAGAAAGAACGAAAAGACGCCTCCAAGAAAGAAAGAAAAGACACGAAATCACCCAGAAGGAATTCCTTATTAATATTGAAGATGGTAGTCACAATATCAAAACTTGCGCGCGAGGCTATCAACACCCAGATTATGATTCTTCATACTCGGTTTTCACTCAGTTTCAACTCACTTAGTTTCCAAATGCGAAATAGATGGTCGGGAAATGACGTGTGTGGAGGGGCAGTGCATCAATTATGCCAGTTAGGATCTGCAGGGCAGGAGTTACATTGTCGGCAAAGGTGTGACAGAGGTGATGCGGTTATGAGGGAGTCACCCGGGTTGATTATTTAGGGACATTTGATTGCATTGGGTTAGCTGGGCATCCGTCATCTGCATAATTAGATGTTCATCGCGAGGTTTAACGGATCGGTTAACTTGGAGGGGTCAAGCGTGGGGTAAATTATGGATAATTTAGCGCATCACTGGTACCAGGTTCGAATTGGTTGTCATTGTTAACACTCTCTCATGAGGTATACTTATTCTTTGACACTTCAAGTTTTGAGAAATGAGATGACCGGTAATGAATATTCGACATCTCGCGGAGGAAGGGTTATGAGCGAAAATTTATGCTAAAATGTTATAAAACTCATAGTAAAATTCTTAAAAGCCCACTTTGCACGAATAGTCCAGTCATTATAATGACCTATAGGTGTAAAATAGAAACAATGAGCCGGTAAAATAGAAATGAGATGACCGGTAATGAATATTCGACATCTCGCGGAGGAAGGGTTGTGAGCGAAAAATTTATCCTAAAATGTTATAAAACTCATAGTAAAATTCTTAAAAGCCCACTTTGCACGAATAGTCCAGTCATTATAATGACCTATAGGTGTAAAATAGAAACAAGTTTTGGGTTAGAAATGGTTTCTATGGTTCGCTATGTATTTTGAGGTGCTGAATCCGAATCTGAGGTTTGCCAACAAAATTTCGTGACGGGTCATGGAGAAAAATGCAAAAAACTGAGAAATTTTCGATTTTTCCGTGTTTTTTTTTTAAGTAGGTAGGTATATATCAAAACTATCAACTTTGTGTAAAAAAAAAAAAAAAAAAAAAAAAAAGTTTGTACATATGTTGTTAAAGACGATTAAATTTGATAGGTACCGTTTGAGCGCAACTGCAGCTCTTTAGGCCCAATAGATCCCGAGATACAGCACTTCAAAATATAGCCGATTTTCGCAAAAGGTGCATTTTAAAGGTTTTGACTATCTAGCGAGCCAAATTTCGGCAGGACCCCCTCCTCCTAGAGAGATGTTATCGGAAGGAAAGTTTTAGTAAATGTAATTGACTTTAATTCGTTTGTTTAACCAGGGCAAGATGAAGTCCATAAAACCCTGCAGAAAAATCCAGACTTACAGGAAGTTGTGCAGGTTTTCGAAGACACTCAGGCACACCCTCACGGGATTTCAAAAGCCGGAAATATGTTTGTTATGGCTATGTATGGTCCGCGAATTGAGACCAGCTTGAATGACCTCAGGTACCAGCTGTATGTAACCTCGTCCTTCAAAACTTCATCCAACCTTGCCTCACCCCTACCCACTGAATCTGCTGCCCAACAGCACTACTTGCGAGTGTACCTTCAGGTGCAGCAGTGGTTGTGTGAAGACAGTCACCCTAAAGATCCAACCAAGTGGGGACGGAGACTGTCACGGAATGGTCTGGTCCCAGTAACTACGACTTCCAACCATACGCCAGAAGCTGTGCTCTGTAACATTTCGTACAAATGAACAAAAGGATGCCGGCATAGTTGTGGTAGCAGGAAGATCGGCCTCCTCTGCTCTCCAATCTGCACATCCTGTGAAGGGATGTGCGAAAAATATTGAGCCCCCTGAAGGCGACGCTGATGATGACTTGACTGGGACTGAAGAAGCTGAAGAAAACCTCATCGAAGGAATATCTAGTTTTGCAAGCCTGCCATAATCCTCTATGCAGAAACTGTTATTTCCACCAAACTCATTCTCACATAGGTACTCTTCTATTTTCCAGGAGACCTGGAATTGGCGCCTGGTATCGAACCTCCTATCACTGATCCCCAACCAGAGCCATCAAAAAGACCACGATGACATATTGCATGTAAAAGTTTATATACCTATTGCATCCCCCCCCCCCCCCCCCCCCCCCCAATAATGTGTTCAATGTCCTTCCTAATTCTGTACAACTAAACCCCAACCCCCTGCTCACCCACCAAAGTAGAGCAATACATTACGCCTATCCATCAACCAAAAGACGCTACAAAGCACCCGATAGAGGACGACGTATTGAACTGGAGCGTGAGGATGCGGATTCACACCTACCCCTGAGGATGGCATAACCTGAGGATGGCTCCATGAAGCCGAAAGCTCGTCATTGTCTATTGACAATGAATAGCTTCATGCAAAAAGGGTCCTTATCGCCACTTTTGGCCAAATCGAGATGATGGTGGTTTTTACGTCTTTACCTTCGGTTCCACCGATTCATGCAGGTTGGGACCTTCTCCCGGCACTATTTCAACTAGAAAATGGAGGGCAAATTTTTCTATTCATGCAAGAAGGGGCCCTATTCCGGGAATAAGGTCCCTTCTTGCACGAAATGCAACACATCCTCGTGGCAGGCTCTTCCCTGTGCCTCCTATATCGCAACTTAGTTCGATTTGAACCCAACTACGAGGCAAAACTGACAATAAAAATTGAAAAAAAAAAAAGAAAACTAATCTGGTAGGTACGTTAAAACTTACAAATTTGAAAACTTAAAAACATGCCTAATCTTCAATTTTATAATTTGTTCAATAAAAAGTGTTCAAAAGTTGTTTTTGCGTTATTTGGAACCACCACAGCTGGTTCTTGCAGAAAGGGACCTTATTCCGACAGCTGTTTGCATTTTTGACCTACAAACTATACGTTTGATCAACAAAAGCAATTTGGTTTCTAACAATGGTTACCTTGAGGAATGCCCAGTAAAAATTTCATTGAAATAACCCAAAATTTCAAGGAGATAAACAGTTTTTTTCGATTATCTCGAAACGGAAAAAAATGCATAAGGACCCTTTTTGCATGAAGCGACTCCAATGCCGTAGCAAGTGGAAGTTTTTCTACGCACACCAATCGACCCCTGCGACAATCAATCGGCCGTAACTGTTTCTATTAACAGTTGGTCAATCATTACAACCTCTATTTTAGCCAAGAAAATACCTATACAGCGGGTGGCTACAAATAAATTATAAATCTGAAACTTCCTTATAATGTAAGAATATAAGAATTACGCTCGCCATGGCAAAAAAGGGTGGGCGTTGACTGGGTTAGTGCAAAGTGGGCTTTCAAGAATTTTACTAGGAGTTTTATAACATTTTAGGATAAATTTTTCGCGCATAACCCTTCCTCCGCGCAGGTTGGATGGTGAGCGCCAAGCAACGCACCAAGAAGCCATTTTGCCTCTCAACTGTGTTGTAGGTGTTGTGCCTACTGATTTTTGAATATGCAACCCGCAACGCCCGGATGCATTTGGCCCGTGTCGTAACAAGGAACGGTAAGGTTCTTATGTTGGTAATGCAATTCAACCTCCGAACAATAAAATCCTCCGATCAGTCGATTTTGTTGTTAATTCAACGCTTCCAGTCAAAATCCATTAGAGGCTTTGGGTTGCCTAATGGAATGAATCCCAGATGGTTTCAGTTTAGTTCATGTCGGAGGAGGGGTGAAAAGGTACTCCCCTGCAGCCTCCCCGCAGTGAATATTCGATGGATTTTACAGGTGAACGGCAAATAACAAGAGGGGGAAAAAAAAATCTGAAACTGAATGAATTTTCAAAAATGAAGTGGTTCACTGTAAATGGAACATAGAAGGTGAAAAGAAACGAAGAATTACGCCTTTAAAATTTTTATCTTTATGCATCCTCTGAGCTCGACAGTTGGCCAGCGCTTAGTCAACATTTAAAAGTTAGTAATTACAAGAGATTGTTCCAACTGCCTTTTTGCGTTACCTTCCCTGGGGTCTCTCCCAGGGGAGATTTGTCAATTTTTTTTTTTTCCTCAGCCCGGGGAGAAGTGAAAAAATAATGGTGGCGAGGACGGCGGCGAGGGGGTGGACCCTGATGAATAAAAAAGTCTTTTCTTGGGCGTCCCCAGGGAGGAGTGTGAGAGATTGGGTAACGAGTGGTCGGCGGAGGGGGGAGCGGAGGTGAGTCGCCGTTTAATAACTACCCTCAATCATAAAGTAGAAACGAGGCGCAGAAAAAAAAAGAAAAAAAAAAAAACAACTTCACAGGAGGGAGGAATGACCGAGGGTGGCAGCTTCCGGCGATTGACATTCGATTTGTAAAATTTCGTTTCAAATAGGATTTGGGAGATTCTCTGAAATAAGGGAAGTTAAAGTTCACAGGCTGCCACGGATTTCGCGTTCATTTCTGAACAATATTCCTCCCCTCCCACCCTCATGTAGGCTGATATTAGAGGGACGATTTTTTCTCAAATTTAATGCAGCTCATCCCCCTCTATAGTCAAAAAACGCGGCAAATGTTACACAAGGGTTAATTTTTAATTTTTTTCGATTTAGGTTAAATGTGCAAAAATTAATTCTGTTTCAATAAGAATTCTTATTAAAAATTCTTATTTTGAAATATTTTTGAAAAAAAAAAAAAAAAAAAATTTGTACGACATACAAATGTTTTTTTTTATTTTTTACAACGTTTCATTGTACAACGTTTGGACAGAAGTGAAACCTCGAAAAAATGGATTTTTCGTCCAAAATTACGTGGATTACAACTTATTTGATCTCCTAGGATCCTTCATTAATCCCATTTGAAGCCCCATAGTCTATGAGCCGTAGATACCCACGGTGTAATCAGATCGCTCTGGGACCCCCAAAAATTGATTCTACGTCCAAAAATACTTCGAAAACGACACCTAACTCGATCCCAAAGCCGAATACCATCAAAAACCCCTCCCGTAGCCCCATTTTAGCCCCATAGCGCCCCACGGATTGGGACGATCGGACTGAAAACCTTGCGGGCACAACTAGATGGTAAACCAAGTATTTTGTCAACATTTCAGTTTTACAAAAACAATTCATTCTGCCCGGACAGACATTTTGTTTTTGGCTGTTCTGGCCAGACGCTCATCCAAGGTCCGTGACAGACCTGACAGACCGCGCAAATCTGCATTTCCGACTCAAAAATTTCCACATTGTCTGATTTGTCATCTTACTATCAAAATGCACTTTAACGTGGCTGTTAACAAGGTTTTCAATTGAAATGAACCCAGTAGGTATTACGTGATTTCTAGTGTTAAGTAAAAAATAAAATTACTTGTACTTAGGTACCCATTTTTTCTCATTATATAAGGATATGTACGGGATATTTTCCTTCATCTGACTTCAAATTATCAACAACCCTCAAAAAATAATTTTTTATACCCTTAATTTGACTTTGAATCGACTTTTTCGAAAATCGGGCAAAATCAGGCACGCGATTATGGTTTCCTCTTCAAAAGTTCATATCGGAGAGATTTTTCCCAAAAAATCAGAGGGGTGTTTTGGGTGTATTTTAAAGCTTATTTTTGTAAAACAAAATAACGCTTATAAGTCTCGTCTGAGAATGAGCATACAGAAAGCGTTTAAAATTTTCAAAAAATGTGTTTCACTTATCTTAGAAAGTGTAAAATACAGAGAACCTTGCAATTTTCTTGTTTGGTTGCATCTGAGACGTACTCGTTCTTCCGTTGAAGAAGTTCGAAAATGGGACTTTCATCAATCGTCAAGTTTGGGCAAGTGCACCGTTCTTATCGGTGGTCCTTGAAGGTTTTGTAATCCATTTTCTTCTACTTAAGGTATCCATGTACACATACATTGGGTCCGAAAATGTTTATTACAACTTTCATTTTTCGATTTTCCTTCCCCTAAATTGCTAAAATAACGCACTGTGCGGCGGTTTTACCTTTAACTGGACCGCTGTCCAGGAACGACCTCGACGGTCTGTATACAGGACACGGGAGCTTCAGGAAGGTTTTTAAAAACTTTATAGGGGTCATAAATGATGAACTCGCCTGCAGGTTTTGCGGAGTTGAGGAGGAGACAGCGGATCACCTCATCTTCGAGTGTGCGGCCCTGGAGCGCAGAAGGTGTCATGCTCTGGGATCAGTGGACCGGGGAGAGATACTGTCGCAACAGGACCTGTTAGGAGGATTGAACCTTTTCAAGTGCACAGAACTACTGTAGTAACTTCCGAGAGGCAGCACAATGGGTCTTCAGGCTTACGTTTGTGAAGAGGGGCGCCCTTCAGGAACCGTCTTCCATACCCTCTCTGGCATTAATCTAAAAGTGTGAAATTTACGTTGGCTGAGGGTTACCGCTATTTATTTTCTTTTTTAAACCTATTTGACAACGATGCATAACCATCATCTTACCCCTAACCGCCTGGTGTAATAAGATAGTCCTACGGTTTACGACTTATAAAAAAGTTATATCTATTTATTTAGGTAGGTACGTCTTCTCTATCGATACTTTTTATAGGATACTTCAAGAAAATGTTTTATGACCTCTCCCATAGAACTCCTAATGTCGTTTATTCATATATTTCCTGGCTTCCCTTCACGTCTTTTTTTTTTTCACCAAGACTGAATAAGAATCATTTCCTCGCCTTTTCGAGGATCGTAAATATATCTATATGACGCCTTGCGTGAAAAGTTGGGGCGTAAAACGGTTTGGGCGTGTGGCGGATGAGAGGGAGTGAAACATCGTGAATTAGAGGTCCCCGGACGGGTTTTTCTCACCCCAGGAAAAAGAGAGGGCAAGCAGAAATACGAGATACCTATACCAATACGAAAAACCTAAACGTTTTTATTAAAGTAGGTTATTTTTTATTGGCAACACTGTTTCAGGTCGAGTGTGAAAAATCCTGATTGGAAACTATGCCAGTGTTCACAGAATAATATTACTATAATATTATAATTATAATATTATAATTATAATATTATTATTTTGTAATATTTATGATGACCGCGTACTGTTTTTTGTCTTCATTATTTCGGTATCAGTCGTGTTCTGCTGTTATCGTTTTATCGTTTCTCCGACCGTTTTTCACTTCGGAAAATTAACCGCCTCCCAATGACCCATAAAAACCCTAATAACGGCCGCTCAGGGAGGCCCGGAGGGTCCGTTTAAAACTGCAACCACCTGCATCTCCTGCAACGACTGTATATCAAAAATTTCCTGTGGCAGTAGTCGGTATTTTATCGTCCCTATGGACGCCATCAGTCAAATGGATTTAGTGGTGAGGAGGGGAGCGCCGGGAAAGTGTTTTGAGTTGAGTTCTGAGTTTCAATCCATTTTGGGTTCGTTATTCTTGGAATAATACAACGCTGTATTCACGACGTGGCTCGAACATAAAATTTTTGATCTTCCTCCAAGTTACTTTAACTCAAAAAACCAAAAAAAGGTCGATTCAAGGTCAAAGTCCTTCCGATAAATGATAGGTTTGTATGAAGATAATATGATTAATACCAAAATTTTCATCAATATTCTTCAGGAATCTCGAGGCTTATCGAAGAAAAAAATACGCTGAACTCCGAAATCTCATTGTTGAAAAAAGTTTGACAATGGTTGCAAATTACCTAACGGATTATTCAATTACCTAACTTAAACCTACGAGCGTCGATTATTACGATTAATCTAAACCCATCCCTAGATTTCACGACAACCCCGATAATATAATAAATCTTTTCTTTCATTGAGACAATGAACTTGAAATAATATATTATATAGACGAATGAAATATTTAATATTCTGATCGGCCTCAAAATTTGACGAGCAAAGCGAGGCCTTCTGTCAGAGTGCTTGTTATAATATAACAATAATTATATTTAATAATATTATTAAAGCTCCAGCACGAGGGGAATGAGGGGATGGGAGGGGGGAGTTTTCGACTGGGACTTGGAGGTTGATGCCGAGGAGGGGGATCAAGGCCACAGAAGGGGTAAGAATTCATTAAATGCACACCTTAAACCTTCCAAATGAATCCTTTAACTCTCATCCTGCATTTCTTTGAGAAATGAAAACTATTCATAATCGAAAAGCGACAAGAAGGGGTCTGAGGCCAGGTGGGAGATGTCGGCTTTAGCCAGCAGGGGGTGCCCCGTAGTCTTTGATACCTATATCAAATTGATGTAGGTATATATACCTACATCAATTGTGCAAAAATTAATTCTGTGTCAATAAGAAAAAAAAATCTGTACAATGTTTGGACAGATGTGGGACCTTGAAAAGTGGATTGAATGTCTAAAATTACTCGGAAAACGACTTATTTCAACTCCTAGAATCCCTCAAAAATCCCATTTGTAGCCCCATGAAAGCCCCATCGATCCCAACGGTCAAATCGGATCGTTCTGGGAACCCCAAAATTGATTCTACGTCCAAAATTACTTCACAAACGACACCCAACTCGACCCCATAGTCGAAAACCTTCAAAATCCCCTCCCGCTGCCCCATTTTAGCCCCTCTGAGCCGTACGGGTTAGGGCGAACGGACTAAAAACCTTGCGGGCACATCTATAGATGGTAAACCCAGCATTTTGTCAAAATTTCGGATTAAAAATTAAAAAAAAGCCTACTGCCCAAAACGGCTCGGACGGTGGACAGACATCGTTTCGGAATTCGTTTTTGGAATCCATACATTCCAAATAGGCATTATACTATTATATTATACTAAATTTATACTCGTAGGTACGTTTCAGGACACGTATACTGTTATTTAACAATAGTGCTATGATTTTTTTGCTAAGAAGTCTGATTCGAGCTTATTAGCAAAATGTACCGAATCAGCGGACTCGGAACGTTTGCAATGAGCCTTTTCCGACTCGGAAATTCCAAGATAAGAGTTTTCCTTTCCCCTCTGTTTTTTTTTTCTCATCTCCGACTTTGGAAGGATAAAAACATCCCCTGAGGTGTTCCGCCGTGACAGACGGTACCCGCGGGTAGCCGTAGACCTCATAGGGATCCTCTAAGGGTGGATAACCTCCCACCGTGTAACCTACCCTTTATTTCTCCTTCGCCATATATATGCAAATCACCGTTTAAAAAACATTAACATCGCCTTTTCCTTTTTGGGTTGTCCCTCGGGTGGTTTACACGGTATAATGCCGCTGCCAGGCCGTTTCCGCAGGTATCTGGTAGGTAATCTAGAGAGTTAATCTTGACTGTGTCGCAATGACGGGGTTGTTACCGATCGTGTTGATGATCACTGAATGCTGACAGACTCTTACCATTTTCATGATCTGTTCCAGCTCCTTCGAAAGACGTTGGATCCGTCAACCAGGCACCCTGGTGTTGTACTTCATGCGAGGTTTGTCGCGTTGGAATACAGACGTGAGGGTCTGAGGTAAGCAGAATCTCTCAGATAGTAGGTAGGATAACATCGTACAAGCAGGAGCGGTGTGAACTAAGTGAAATTCCATATTACGTTCGATCATTGAATTTTCATTATCCTTCAATTTATTATTTTTAAATTCTGAAGTTTTCAAGCACCAGCGTACCCCCAACGTGTTCCTTATAATAAGGACCTTATTAGTTCTACGTTCTGACTAACGCACACACTAACAAGGTCCTTATGGAGTTATCACAGGGAGCTCTGATTGCAGGCGAGTCAAACTAGCTGAGTCTCCCTTGGATTTCTGGAAGTGCTGCATAACTTTCTTTTTTTTTTGAAATTTTCGATTTGCTTCTCGATTATTTTGTGGAAAAAAATCGATTAATCGATTTAAAATCGAAAAACAAAAAAACCTTTCAGTACCTATAATAATATTATGTAGACAGGTTTTCTTTTACATACTATGTAAACGTTTCGAAAAGCAAGGATTTTCAGCTTGACTGTATAAAGGTCCAAAATCGACGGAGACGCCTCCTGCCAGGCAACGTTGTTGAAATAATAATAAAATTATTTCAGTTGATAAAATTCAAAGTCTAATAAAGTTTGAAAAACTCTTTAATAAGTAAATCAATTTATGTTGTTTTGATCCCAATTCTGCGCTGATGTGGGTCATTCTCAGGAAAAAAGGCGCGGAGGCTTGACTTTGCACAATCTTCACTTGATGATTATTTGAGGTCGAAGAAGGAATATAAAATATTGTTAAAGCTTAAGAAGGAATATTTCGAGAAGCTGATAACTGCATTCGCTAACTGTCGAAACTCTCGTGACTTCTGGTTAGCGGTTTGTAAACTCAGGAAAAAGTCTCTCAATATTTCGAAACTAGACATCAAGACGGTGGAAGAGTTTTATGACTCTTTCGTTCCAGCTCACAGGCCGCTTGCTGAACCTTGCTGGTTCTCTGGGTCATTTGATCAGCTGTTGGACGGTGATATCATTACGGCAGAACTTAATGCAGTCTTAAAGTTGCCCAAAAAATTATTATTTAACTAGTCTCTCTGGCTCGCTTCGCTCGCTCCCCTAGTGGGGTGTATTGCCGCCTGTGGGGTGTATTGCCGCCTGTGGGGTGCGTAGCATCGATGGACACGTTCAAATCCCTACTCAGACATAAGGCCTCGCTCCGCTCGGCCGAGCGCTTATTCGGACAGGGGGGTCTCGCCTCGCTCGGCGAGGGTCTCCCTGGACCCTCCGTTTTCTAAGATCCCTGGCCCCGCGCGAATTAAAACGATCCAATTGTCTTCTCACCGTGAAATCGCCCCCTCTCCCTCGGTTTTTTTTAAATCGAATTTTTAAGGCGAAGTAAGGCCCCCCTGTCAGAGTGCTAGTGAAATCACTTGTATACTCGGCCGACCAGTTTCCCCGCCTCTCCATCTATCAAAGGTCCCTGGACCCTCCGTTTTCTAAGATCCCTGGCCCCGCGCGAATTAAAACCATCCAATTGTCTTCTCACTGTGAAATCGCCCCCTCCCCCTCGTTTTTTTTAAAATCCGACTTCGGAATCGGATTGGCCATATTTAGGCGCACATTTGGCTCGCGGATACCATACCCAAAAAATGACTCCTTACTGGGTATTTTTGAACCCGAAAAAACGTGGGGCAAACGCGAGAAAGACGATTTTTCGACGAATTTCCGGCGAATTTCCCGGGCGAATTTCCGAATTACGATTTGACCGACGTCTTCCTCCAGGTCTGATCTATACGGCTGGTATTTTTTCGTAATTTTTTCGACCCCTTAAACGGGCTTTAGCGCGAGTTGAAAGTGGAAAACGTAGGACAAACGGGAGAAAGACGATTTTTCGACGAATTTTCCCTGGCCCCGCGCGAATTAAAACGATCCAATTGTCTTCTCACCGTGAAATCGCCCCCTCCCCATCGGTTTTTTTGAAATCCGACTTCGGAATCGGATTGGCCATATTTTGGCGCGCATTTGGTTCGCGGATACCATACCCAAAAAATGGCTCCTTACTGGGTATTTTTGAACCCGGAAAAACGTGGGACAAACGCGAGAAAGACGATTTTTCGACGAATTTTCGACGAATTTCCCGGGCGAATTTCGGATTTTCGATTTGACCGACGTCTACCTCCAGGTCTGATCTATACGGCTCGTATTTTTTCGTAATTTTTTCGACCCCTTAAACGGGCTTTGGCGCGAGTTGAAAGTGGAAAACGTAGGACAAACGGGAGGAAGACGATTTTTCGACGAATTTTCGACGAATTTCCCGGGCGAATTTCGGATTTACGATTTGACCGACGTCTTCCTCCAGTTCTGATCTATACGGCTCGTATTTTTTCGTAATTTTTTCGACCCCCTAAACGGCCAGCGAGCGGAAAGTGAAAAAACTCACTCGGGAACGCGTTATCCCGTACCAACAAACCACACGGCTACCACACGGCTTACGGCGGCCAACACAATTTTATATTATTGTATGATGATGATAATAAAGCCCCTGGCCCTGACGGCATTATAATAATATTATAATTCGTATATTATACGAATTTTATGAACATCTTCCCAACTGCTGGCTTCGCTTTGTTTTTGAGTTTTTCAACTTGATGCTCAAAGAGGGGTCTGTGCCGAGCGGTCTATCCTCGATAAGAACCTTTTTGCTTCATATGAAAGGTGACTCATCCGATCCTAAAAATTACAGGGGTATTTCGCTCCTGAATACCATTTTAAAGGCATTTAACGCTATCCTCCAAAATAGACTTATACAAATCGTGGACGACAACAAGCTACTCCCAGAAAGCCAGTGTGGCTTCCGAAAGGGGCGTGGTTGTATTTATAAAATTTCACTCTTCAAAGTCTGATATCAATCAACACCCGGCTTCCTAAGCATAAAGTCTTTGCTGCTTTCATAGATTTTTCGATGTCTTCGAGCGAATCGCCCCTCCAACGCCGCCGATTTCGGGTATAAAAGGGGGATCATCTGGCGAATTCATCAGTCAGGCGTCAAGAGCCGACTCGATGACATCGAGAAGAACTTCACCTACAATGCAACGGAGAACTTCCACTTCCAGAAGACGAATGAACTTCCCATCAGTTCAACTTCCTCCTCCCAGACCTTCACATCGGTGTACACTCGGCTACGGGGATCGACGCGTCAACTTCGTAGGACGAACACGACGTGGGATAGCGCTAAACCCTTAGCGTTGCACGGGTGTCTGGAATGGAAAATAGGTTTGACTACGGTGCCGACAAATTTACGATATGTCAGCATTTGGGGAAACACTTGAACAAAAAAAGCCTGTCATCGCCGAAATCATAAAACTTCATGAGCGTGATTGCCCCCTCGAAATTGGCCATTTTCAGCTACGGGGAAAATAGTCACGTCTAAATCAATAGATTTCTTCTTTCTATAATATAGAATATTATTCTCTATATGTTTGAAAATTAAAGTACCTATATTCTAGCTAAAATGCACCTTGAACCTTTTAACAATTTCTCAGTTACATGATGCTGCTTTACAGAATGAAATTTTACTCCCAGAGCACCAGAACGTATACTAACATCTATACATGCATGTGGGCCAAGTATATTATGTATTCGTGTGTATATGACATACACTCATTGTGTCGGTAAGGGTGTATGGGTGTATGGGAAAGAGAGAGAGGTTCTCTGGAGAATGAAAATCGCATTGATACGCGCGGATACAAAAATTAAACTTTTATCGGAATTTTTTATCTGAAAATTTTATCTGAATTTTTCTGAAATTTTTATCTGAATTGTTTATCTGAATTTTTATCTGAATTGTTTATTGTTGTCATTTTGTAAAGCAGCATCGTGTAACTGAGAATTTTTTAAAGTGAAACTTTTATTACATCGTCCCAAATTTTTTGGTCTGTGTGTCATTTCTTGTCCCGTCACGCTATCGTTGATTTTCGCTTACAACCGATTCGTTGCTACGGAACTTCATCTTCGCCAGTTATAATCTCGTACAAAAATCGTTCACCATTCGTTGGAAAGCTCTCGATTTATCACGCATTTCTTTCGTACTTATTCTTTGTCATTATGTCCCCATTTTATATTTATTGATGTTAGGTATTAATGGATGCAGTAAACAATGCCGCTTGTTTTGTTGTTATCAGTTGCCACGTTAGAAATCAATTTGAGAAAACGTGGGTAGAGATTCAAGGGTAGGTGAATGAGTAGGAAATTGGTGGGGGGGGGGGGGGGGGGACTAGACATAAAAAACGTGTCCATCGATGCTACGTACCCCACTAGGGGAGCGAGCGAAGCGAGCCGGAGAGACTAGTGGGAAAAAAGTTTCACTTTTACCGTGGTTTCATAAAACCACACCCCAGTTTTTTAAATGGTTCAAAGTGCATTTTAGCTAGAATATACTTTAATTTTCAAACATATAGAGAATATAGAAAGAAGAAATCTATAGATTTAGACGTGAGTATTTTCCCCTTTGCAGAAAATGGCCAATTTCGAGGGGGCAATCACGCTCATGAAGTTTTAGGATTTAGGCGATGACAGGCTTTTTTTGTTCAAGTGATTCCCCAAATGCTGACATATCGCAAATTTGTCGGCACCGTAGTCAAACCTATTTTCCATTCCAGACACCCGTGGTTGAGACAGGTTTCAGTACCGTCCATCGTCCCTCGGCCTGTTAGAGCCGTCCCGTCCGAATTTAGCCGAACGCTAGGAACCTACAGGTTCTATAGTTAATAGGAGAAATTCGGACCAGTTCCCTTATTCTTCCAGCAATTCCGGCGAAGAGGAAGAAAAAGATGACTCAGCCAACGAAGTTAACCCCCGTATGATTCAGCTCGCCCATCCATCTGGCTTCAGCAGGTGGAATTTGCCTGTGCAACAGACAGAAGCGAAGAAATTTCGTCGTGCCTTTCTCGAGCTGGACACGTCGACGGCTGAATTAGTCGCTGACATCTCTCCCGATTCTGATCAGGCCTTTACACAGCTCGCTTCTCGACTGAAACAGGCACATGGACCTTCTGCTGCTGCGTGTGGCTAAAAAAGGACTACGGAAGGTTTTTTATGAAAGGTTTCGGCTAGGGGGTCGAAACGACGGGTGTCGTTTTCGAAGTATTTTTGGACGTAGAATCTATTTGTGGGGGTCCCAGAGCGATCCGGTTTCACTGTGGGGATGTATGGAGATTTTTGAAGGATCCCCGGATGTCAAATAAGGTGTCGTTTTCCGAGTAATTTCGGACGCGAAATCCAATTTTTGCGAGGTCCCACATCTGCCCAATTACTGTACAGATTTTATTTTATTATTCTCAATGACAGAATTAGTTTTTGCACAATTAACCTATATCAAAGAAGAATAAACCTTATGTTTGCAGGTTTTCATAAAGAAGTACAAATTTTGTGGGGGTTGAAGGCAGCTGCGTCGTACGCGGACACTCCTCAGCCCACCATCATCCCAACATCCTGTCAACTGGTCCAGCCCTACGTTTTGACCACTTTTGGACCTCAGATACGCTCCACTCACGGAGCAACTTTCTGGTGGTTTCGGACTTTTCTCGTACGATGCTCCGAAAATGGGTAATTTGCAAATGTCTCATTAATTTATTTCAACCCGATAGTCATTTCTTCTGAAGTTGCCTTCCACGCTCCCCCCTATCCAACCACCACTTACTATTGGAAAATCTAATCCATCCCCCCCCCCCACCTTATGAACTATGACACGGTGACGCCAGCGCCCTCTCACAATTATTACTGAACTCCCGCGAACTACCTGGTTAATCGAATTCCCCGGTTGAGCTCGAGATAATCGGATTTCAGCTATTGAAACTAACCCTCGTAGGGGGATGCCAACTCCCCACTATGAACTAAAGTCAATTAGGTGATTCTGCTAGTCTACGCAGTATTAAAGCTGTATGCAGGTTATTTGTGGTTCGTTAATTTGAATCTAACGGCCCTCACGTAGACATCAGGTGTATGGGCGTTGTGACTAGGGCAGTTAACTATTTAGAATTCTAAATATTCTTTCTTTCTTTTCGCAACTTTTACATATGACCTATTACAGCCTAAAATATGTAGCTACTTACTTGAGACCGAAAAGGAAAATTCAGACTCAAAAGAAGGCGGTCTGGTTGGTTAGTGGGGGAGGGGGGGGTTCATTTTTAAAATTCATTATATAAAAAGTAAGGACTCCCGTGCACTTGCAACCATCCAGTCGCTTTGAGGAAGTTGAAATAAATCACACAGCCTTGAATGCAGCACGGGCAACTAAAAAATTACGTCCACACCTATAGGTGTAAATTTATATATAAATTTACCATGTTGAGCCTGAGGTTGAGACTGGAATTCGAAAGACAATATCTCCTCCTCTGCTCCTTTGAATCAAGACTATCCTCAACTCAAAATGTTCAAGTTATTCTATCCGCATATTCTACTCATCCTGGCATTCGTATCGCCAGATCGCGCTGTGCGAGACTATGACATCTCCCCACTTCGTTTGTATGTTTATGAGGTTATGAAAAATACCGTCAACATCTCTGAAGGCCGGTTTCACCACCTCGAGTTAGGCTAACCCACGAGTTAGCGAAAAAATTCACGTTTCACCATCTGTTGTCTCCTAGTTACCAGGACGGTTAACTTCCACTTTTTTAACTTGCGGATTTTCGGAAGTTATCTCGTTAACTTGAAGTTATGTTGATGTGTGCTAAAACTGATTTTATCTCAATCTCTAACCTCAAAATAGCTAGGTAACTTGAACTTTAACATGAGGTTGGTGAAACCGGTCCTGAATGTGATAGTCTCGCTGAAATGGTGAGTTGTTCCTCGCCGAATTTATTTTCTACAGTAATGATTCTTTTCTTCTTCTCTGGGTGCCGTACCTGTAACTCTCGCTACTAACTTCTGTTGAGCTTGTTGAACAGTTATTACAGAAGTAGTAGGGACCTACTGTTTACCGCCGGCTCCGAACGGCAAATATGAGAGGTTTTCCTGGGCGAAATACTCTTGGTGGTTCGCCATTGCCTTCCAAGATGTAATTATCAGTATTTATACTGATAGAGATCTTCCTTATAAGGAAGATGTCTAGCCGCTAGACATGTCTATGTCTATGTCAATCAATATGTCTATCCGCTAGACATCTTCCTTATAAGTCTAGCAGCCGCTAGACTCTAGCGGCTGCTCGGATCGACCAAGCAACCTTCGACTCAGCAGTCCGACGCTCTAACCACTGATAACCACTAATGATTCTCATTCTTAAAAAGACGATTTAAGACGAAATAGTCTATTTCCACGATAAAAATATATAAACTTGTAGACGCGTTTCGGTTGATTAGACCATCATCAGTACAATAATGGTATTGTACTGATGATGGTCTAATCAACCGAAACGCGTCTACAAGTTTATATATTTTTATCGTGGAAATAGACTATTTCGTCTTAAATCGTCTTTTTAAGATGGATTCCCACTATCTCGCCGCATCCACCTTACATTATATTCTCATTCTTCATTTTCTTGACTAAACATTTTCCTCTCTTCGTCCATGTCCTTCTGCCAAGATGCCACTGTGACCCGTAATTTTCCACGATACTATTATATCTCGGAAAAGGGGACGAAAGTTCTCATTTAAAGGGTGTGATTGAGCTACTCTGTTGGGGTGAACCCTGCAGTTAGTTATAAGGTCCTGAGGATAAGCACGACGAAGAAAACGTCTCTCAATCTTGTCTCAGAAAGGTACAACGTAGTTTAGGTAATACTCGTTCAAAACTTGAAACGGCTCTACCGAAAATACGTATCTTTTGTGTTGAGATAGCCTTGTCTCAAAGGAGCGATGTTATGGACCAGCGGGGGGACAAACGTGATAAGGGGAGGGGGAGAGATGGCGAGAAGGGCTGGAAACGCCTCTCGGCACTGTGCTCCAGCCAGATGCAACTCTTGCGAGCCTTCTTTTGGTTTATTATTCTTGGATGAATACACCTTTGTAATCGCGACGGAGGTCGACGACTCGGATCGGCCTCAAAATTTGGCATTATCTGTTTCAAGAGGTATAGATTCCAAAACCGAAATGTCCGTCTGCCGTCCGGGCCGTTTTGGGCAATAGGAATTTTTTTTTTAAATCGGAAAAATACTTGGTTTACCATCTAGTTGTACCCGCAAGGTTTTCAGTCCGATCGCCCAAACCCGTGGGGCGCTGTAGGGCTACGGGAGGTTTTTTTTAAAGGTTTTTGGCTATGGGAGCGTGTTAGGTGTTGTTTTCGAAGGATTTTTGGAAGTAGAATCCATTTTTGGGGGTCCCGCAACGATCCGATTTCACTGTGGCGATCTATAGGGCTTTCATGGGGCTCCAAATGGGATTTTTGAAGAATCCCTGCAAGTAAAATATTTTCCAATCTAATCATCATGGTGGCAGCACAGAGACGAAAACGCCTTAAATGGGTTCTCAACAACTCTTTTGGCGCGCAACTAATAATTGCACGGAAGTATGAGGTCACAACCTTTAGTGCTCTCGCAAAGTCTTCCGCTGCCATTAACCGAAGGTTGCAAAAAGTGGGTAAAAGTCGGTCTGAAAAATTAATATTCTCAATCAAATCCCTTATGATTGTGGCCTTTTGCAACCTCCCATTAACTTGTAGATGGTTATGTAAGAAAATCTCTGCCAAAGCAGTCAAAGTTGTGACATCAGACAAATGCAGACTTCTTTTTAGATAGTTTATGATGATATTTCACTTTTATATCTTTCACTTTGTTCTTTGAGGGCCTTCGCGGTTCAGCAATTAAGTCAGAACGTGCCCATTTGTTTTTTGTTCACTCAAAAAGAATAGGTACTTATAGAACTTCCAAATAACCCTGACGTGAATACAAAACTGTTAAAGCATGGACTTTCAAATCTATAGATTTTATGAAAAACTAGACTTTTAAAGCTGGGGCTTGGTTTGAACTCCCATTGGTTGTTGATTTGAGCTCTTTCGTGGCAGGATGGCATTATAGTTTATTATTCTTGGGTCGCGTCGGAGGTCAAAAATTGTGCTCGGCCCCAAAATGTGACATAATCCGTTTCAAGACAAGTTGATTCCAAAAACGAAATGTCCGTCCGCCATACGCCGTCCGGGCCGATTTGGGTACCTAGTTGGAATTTCTTTAACAACCTGAAATTTTTTCAGAATACTCGGTTTACCATCTAGTTGTGCCCTCAAGGTTTTCAGCCCGATCGCCCCAACCCGTGGGGCGCTATGGGGCGGAAAAGGGGCTACCGGAGGGACTTTCGACGGTTTTCGGTTTTTAGGGTTGAGTAAGGTGTCGTTTTCGAAGTATTTTTGGACGTAGAATCCATTTTCGGGGGTCCCAGAACGATCCAATTTCGCCGTGGGGATCTATGGGGCTGCAAATGGGATTTTTGAAGGATCGCTGAGATCAAACTTTGATTTAATAAGGTGACGTTTTCCGAGGGTGCATAATTCATTTTTTCGAGGTCCCACATCAGTCCAAACATTGTACAGGCAGTTTTTTTTTTTCAAATTTCATGTTTTTTTTCGTAATGAAATTTAATTTTAATTAACAGATTCAAGTTTTGGCCAATTTTTCTATATCAACGAATAATAAACCTTTGTGTGAAATTTCCACCGTTTTTCTAGTTTATCTATTTTTCAAACTACCTACAGATTTTTGCCCTTTTACCATCGAAATGCCTCTCAAGTAACAGTTACTATCGATTCAAGTTGAAACTTTCAACTGTTTCAAATGCCACAAAATGTTTAGAAGTGTTTCGCAAATGGAAGAAGTACATCAATGAATAATTAGTGAGCTTCTGTGTAACGGAGATGGCGAGTAAGCCCCACGCACAGGTTGTCGAGGTGAGCGGGGTGGCAACACTGTAGGTAAGGGTGCATGATGGTTGTAGATAAGGGGGGTCTAAGGGCCGTAGCAGCACCCCAGGGCCTCCTTCAGACTAATGGAAACATCTTCTAAACGTGACAAGTGCTCTTCCCGCTCTTTCCACTGCTCCGTTTCACTTTCTTCGCCATCTTCCCGACTTTTCTGGCAGAAAAAAAAAGAGAGAAGTCGAGTGGTTGTTAGGTTTTATTGAAATTGACGCGCGAAAAAAATGTTATTTTGAGTGGTTTAAAGGGCTCATTTGTCGCTGGATTGTCGTTGGAGAGAGGGGCCAGGGGAGGTGACAAAGTTGAACGAGTCGGCTCGTGATAAAGTTTACCAATAACTACAACGCAGAAGGGAATAACTCTGCTGGAGTGGGATAAGGGCCGAAGAAAATAGAAGCACCGCAGCGGCAAAGCAATCGACAAAGTTAGATTAGGTGGAAGTTATCTGAACGAAAACCGGGAGGGCATTTGGCCGAAGGGAGTTTTGCCGGAATGGGAAAATCTGAATCGGATGGAGACTCGGGATATTTGCAGTCTGTTATTACAGTATAACTCTCTATGTGCCAGGAGTCTTTGTCATCACAATAGTCAAATGAGGGCAAAGAAAGCCTCAGTTGTAAGGGAATGTTCGCTTATTAAGCCGTATTTAATGAATTTTTGTGGTTCTACTCGAATCTGAAAGAAAACCTCTTTTAAGTTGCTATGTATTCACAATAATTCTTTTGTTCTAGTGCCTTATCTGCCGTTTCGGACATTGGCAATCACCATAGCGAGTGCGTCCCTGCTCTCCACCGTTCTGAAGAGCTGGATCCCCATCCACTTCCTGATGTTATTCAGCCAGGACAGCTTTACAACTCCTCGCCTTCCTTCGATCTTGCCCTTTATAATGAGTTGGAGCAGCCGATACTTCTCGCCACGCCCGACATGACTCGAATAGGCTATCTTACGGTACTTTGCAAGACACAGCAACTGTCTTTGAAGACCAGCGCCTTTTCGGTTGGATACATGGACCGTCCACGGGATCCTGAACATCCTTCTCAGCAACCACATTTCGAACGCCTCAATCCGATTCATGTTTAAGGCTCATGTGTCCGCTCCACCGCAGAGTCAAGTTGAGATTGTGGTCACTGAAGAGATTTCGCACCTTATGGAAAACTGAGCAAGCTGTCTCAATTCTGGATTTAACTTCTTGATCCGGATCCAAAGTTGATTGATGGCTGAACACCATGAGCTTGGTCTTCGACTCGTTTAATGGTTAGTCCAGCACGCTCGCCAGCAACAGAGAGCCGATCCAAAAGTAGCTGCAGGTCGTCCACGCTTTCCGCCAGCAACACAGTATCGTCTGTGTACTTCCAAGAGCAGATGCGATCACCATTCACCATCCAACATCTGGATGTTCGGTGGCTTCCTTAAACAGGCGATGATCGTACAAGTTGAACAGAAGGGGGGATTGCAGGCAACCTTGCCTAATCCCTCGGTGAATACTGATCGCCTGCGTCGACAAGTTCCCAATTTGAACTTCCCGAATTTCTATTACTCTAGTCTAAAAAAAAAAAAAATAAAAAATGAAAACCTTCTAGTTGTCTGCTCCTTTTCACCTTTTCTAGGGAGTTTTGAGGCTGCTGAATCCGAAGATGATAGCCGATTTTTTGGCTGAATCGAATAAGGAATTTTTTGTTTTACCTTTAAAGGTAAAAAAAGTCTTTACACTGAATTTTCCAGTAATCACTTCAATCGAACTTCTTCAAATGACACTCATCTGATGGCAAATTTACTGTAGATTCCGAATATATACTTACATTTAGTCTGAAACCGTTACATTTTTAAACTATCAAAAACGTTGAAAACTTCAAACAAATGAAAAAATTGAATAGCAAATTTTAAACTGAATAGTTCGGTCTCTCTTTCATTGCTACCAACATCAACATTTGCCACATTTATCTACTTCACTCTCCCTCGCGGGGGTTCATTCCAAGAACCGCAAAAGAACGAAACTAACAATAGGGACCCCAACAGATTTATCATAACTGCAAAATATGTCACAAAGGAGTTTCTTGTGTTGTGGCGTTTTCTTTTGCTTGTGACGCAGATTGATGAAGTTGGGAATCATTTTTCTTACGGTCGCACCTTCGAAAGGGGAAAATATTGGTTGGTCAATGAGGATTTGGCGTGACGTTGGGTAGGGGTGATGTTTGGATTGAAAGTTTTGAAGTTTTTACAATGTGGTTAGGCATCCTGGAATCTTCGTTTACCGCAGTCCGCCTGCACAAAGTCCAACATTGCGTCAGTGGCCAATAGCGTTGCGTTTCTGGAGTTACGGGGGTCCAAGACGTCCAGATCATCCCTCCTGGGACTTTCGGGACCGGCTCCCCCTCGGCCTCTAAGGGATATTTATGTGTCGGACGACGCCCTGACGACAATCTCCATACATTACTTTGGGGAGGTTTTCCCTGGGTTGGGAAGGGTGGCTTTCGGGGGATGAGAAATGGCATTGACTACTCCGGAATAACAGAAAAGTTCTGAGAAGACAGTTTCTACCATTTTTCATGGCTTTGGTTTTTTTTTTTTTTTTTTTTTTTTTTTTCAGATAATCATTAAGATTCTCGACTGAGAAAAATAAAGATTATCGGAAGTGTTATCACACAACCCCCTTACCTGGCAATTCTGCTTGGGAGTTCTGGTTGCAACCACAAGGTGACACATGTGTCACCTTTTTCACAAAACATTTGGGTGATTCCACGAAAACTGGAAATTTTTGATGTCCAAATATGAGTGAAAAATTCTTTCTTTGTTTATAGATTTTTTTTGATTAGGCTTACTTTGAAGGTGGTTCAGATGAAGTTTAGCAACGAATTCAATCATACAAGTGCTCCGTTCAGCAAGAATAGAAAATTTTGTAAATTCGTAAGATGAGGGAATGAGGTAGGTATGAGAGAATGAGGAAAACAAATAAAATGAGACGCCAGATTGATTTTGAATGTATAATTCGTTACACTCGCGTACATTGTGTTGGTCTACTCAATTAATGAAAAATAGGAAATATATTTAGGTAATATAATAAAATTGTAAGAATGTAGGATCATCCTCATTCTCTCATTCCGAACCTCATTCTCTCATTTACCTATGATTAACGTGAGGGAATGAGAATGAGAGAATGAGGTTTTTGGCTTCAAAATAGGATGCTATTGCACACATTGTTATTACTGCAATTTTCAAAAATCACATGGCACAAGCACTTAGCAACGCTCACTATGCGACCGATAATCAAAATTCTGAAACTTACCGCAACTAGTTTTATGACAGATGAGAGAATGAGAATTCAAGTGCCGAAAGATAAAATTCTCCTACAAAACAGGACACCGACTGAAGAGGGAGGTTATTTTGACAATGACGGTTTCTCGACGTGCAGACGCGATGTGTGGAAGTGTTGCTGACCCATTTTTCCGGTCCTACTAGGGGCATGGCGGACACACGACTTTCTCAAAATAATGTGAGAGAATGAGGTGACTACCTCCGTGACAGCCACATGATGTTGTCCTTACTCAACACGGTTCACTGTTAAAATCCGTATTCTCTAAAAAGTTGAAGGTGAAGAGCAGGTGAAAATAACGATACATTGGATTTTGGCGAAAATCTACTTGGTTCATCGTCAGTAGTTGTTGAAGTTGGAAACTCCGAGAAAGGGACACTTGAGAGAATGAGGATATCGAACTTCAAATTTGAAATTTCATACCTAAGTTTTCAAGGAAAAGGGTGAAACTTGATTCCAATTAAAGCTATCGTCTTCTACCTAATCCCAAAAAAAATTTTTTTTTGAAAAATCAAATAGGAGAGCCATCCTGTTTGAAAGACCTAAAATTTCCAGTTTTCGTGGAATCACCCATTTTTCCCATGTCATCGCAAATAAGTTCACCACAAGAAAAACGCTGCAAATTTTACACAAGGGTTTATTATTCATTGATATAAATTATCCAAAAATTATTCTATAATATAAAAAAATTAGTTTAATTATTCAAAAAAAAAGTTTTTGTAACTTTTTTGTAAAGTTACAAACGTCACCTCATTCGACTTTCTGGTATCCTTCAAAAGCTCCATTTGTTGCCCCAAATGGATCTCCATGGTGAAATCGGATCGTTCTGGGAGCCCCAAAAACGGATTCTGCGTCCAAAAAAACTTCGCAAACGACACCGAATTCAACCCCATAGCCGAAATCCTTCAAAAACTCTTCCCTTAGCCCTTTTTTAGTCCCACGGGTTTGGGCGATTGGGCTGAAAACCTTGCGGATACAACTAGATGGTAAAACGAGTATTTTGTCAAAATTCCAGATTAAAAAAAAATTCTACTACCCTGGCATCTGTCAATCGCTACGTTAAAGCAAAAAGATTTTTCGGTAGGTACTCAAGTTGATCAAGTCAGGAGTAGGTAGTACTAGGTAGTGAGTGTGCATGGACCACTAGCCCAGTCAAATTAGACAAATCGGGTGAACTAATTTCCGGTGAAGGTTTTATAGGTTTAATCGCTTCCTTTCCACTTCAGGATGATGGGAAAACAAAGTCCTGGTGTGTGGTGGGGAGGCTCGGGGGAGGGGGAAGCTCTAAAGGTCACTTTTTTCAGTTTTTCGTCTATATCTCGGGAACCGTAATTCAAATTGAAAAATTGTATGCATAAAATTTGTAGCTGACTAAATTGTCTACAAAATTGGTCCTGTGTGTTTTTTCTATAGGACTAACCGTTACTGAGGTACAGAGCAATGAAAGTAACCAATTGCCGAAAATTGAGCTTTATTCGCCAAATCGATTAAAAGAAGTGAGTTTTCTTTTTGTTGAGTAAATGGAACTTGTTTATTTTCATGAATTGTAAACTTAACCTCACACAAGTTCGTCCAAGGGGTCCAGAAGCTCTTCATTGTCGCCATCCATCAAGACTTAGTCTTCGTCAGCAGGAGGGCTATTTGTGCAGGAACCATTGCAATCCCCACACACTATTGAGCAGAAGATCCCTGCCTTCCGACAGCCATACCGTGTTCCACAGCCGGTCTTGCAGGAACAGAATATTGATGAGAGGATTTCAGGAGGGGCAGGAGAGTCCAGGGTCTTTAAGGGGTGCAAATGCCATTGTGCGTCCTATCCTCACGTTTGGTGCTTTCATCTGGTGGAACACAACCAACCAGCGCAGAAACTGCTTTGCAAAGTGCAAAGACTGGCATGTGTTGGTATTACTGCAGTAATACCCATGGGTGCATCCGGAATTGCCCTACTGCTGCGCTGGAGGTCCTACTGGGCCTGTCACCCATCCACATTCATGTGCAGAGGCTGGCAACGAGACGTTGCCGACAGCCCGTGAGTACAAGCAGCGCTTCATCTGCGGAGCGTAGAGGAACTAGTTACAGACGCCAGATTCGCATCGTCTACAGTTTTTTCCGTATAGATAGCTATAGTCTACAGTTTTTTCGGAAAAATATTTTTTGTCTCCTTTAGTTTTAGCTGAACGGGCGGTCAATTCCATTCCGATTCCTAGGGCGTATAATCACCGGGTTCCACTTAATTCAGAGGTTAATAATAATTATTAACCTCTGAATTAAGTGTATCCCGGTGATTACTTTTCAGGGGATACCTACTGACTCAACAGGTTAGGGAGAAAAAACGTGTGATAGGTATTTCATTGCTGTACCTATTTTATCATTATTTAATATTGAGTATATTTATTGCTCAAAAAAGCTATCCTTAGAAAAGTACAAAAATATCATGCAGTCAAGAGTATGCAGTCTTGGAGATCACAATGTGATGTCGTGGTCGTCACATTTCATGTCGTGGTTTCAATTTTAAGACTCTTATTCTTTGATATACATTACTTGTGCAGAAATTTAACTCTGGCAATGAAAAAATTTAAAAAAATTTTGGGATTGTTATATCTCAACAAAAAAATTTTTTTGTTTGATTTTTTTGTTTCGAAAATTCTTTATTTTTTACTCCAAAAATATTTAACCTCCTGGGATCCTTCAAAAATCCCATTTTTAGCTCCAAGAAAGCCCTGTAGATCACCACAGTGATATCGGATCGTTCCGGGACACCCAAAAATGGATTCTAGGTACGTCCAAAAATACTTCAAAAACGACACCTAACTCGATCGCATAGCTAAAAGCCTTCAAAAAACCAATCTCGTAGCCCCATTTTAGCCCCATAGCGCCCCACGGGTTTGGCCGATCGGGCTGAAAACCTCGCTGGCACAACTAGATGGTAAACCAAGTACCTATTTTGTCAAAATTTCAGATTTAAAAAAAAATTCCTATTACCCTCAAAACGGCTCGGACGGCGTACGGAGGACGGACATTTCGGATTTAGAATCTAGACCAGTTGAAACGGATAATGTCAAATTTCGAGGCCTATCGGAGTCGTCGACCTCCGTCGCGAAATTATAATTAAGATTATATAATATATAATCTTAATTATAATTAAGATTATATCAACTAGATGATCACATTATTGACGAAATAGGAACAGTTCCTATAACAGTTACTGAAATTGAAGACAAGAGTGAGACACAGCTGACAAGAGTGATAACATAAGTTCCTCTACGCTCCGCAGATGAAGCGCTGCTTGTACTCATGAGCTGTCGGCAACGTCTCGTGAGGCTGGCATACCTGTAGGCAATGAGGATGAGGAGCATGGACCATTTGCGTAAAGGTCAAGGACGAGCACTTCACGGCATTCTGGATAGAATACCAGTGAATGAGGCAGCGTCAGCTGTCTCTGATGCCATGACAGAGAAGTTGAACTTCGACCTTCCCTTCAGGGTCCTCATCCATGAGAAGTCGAAGTGGAGGGAGGGGAGACCCCAGTTCGAACATGGGGCTATGGTCTTCTACACCGATGGATCTGTCATGGATGGTAGAGCCGGCTCAGGTGTCTTCGGACCAAGGACCCGGGTATCGGAGCCACCATGGATGCATCTTTCAGGCGGAAGTCAACGCCATTGGGACTTGTGTGCACCGGCTGCGATGTCGGCGCATTAAAGGGGCCAAAGTCTATATACTGTCAGACAGTCAGGCTGCACTGAAGGCCTTGGCCTCGTTTTCTATTACATCGAGGCTGGTCTGGGACTGTCTGAACAAACTCAAGCTCCTCGCAAGGGGCAATAGAGTGACCCTCGCATGGTGTCCTGGCCACCAGGGCATTGAGGTGTGGCGGTAAAATCAAATATACCGCCGAGGAGCCAGGAATGAGGGCCCCACGACGGGCACCCCTGCTGCATCAGCGAATTCCGCCCGGGAACATCATCACCGGCTACGTGACCAGCGGAGAGCCCCCTCCCACTGAGCCCCTCATTCGTGTCGACCCGTAGGATCGGTGTGGTTGTGTCCGTGGAATATTTATAATATTACCGAATTAAATAAGTGTATTGCACAAACCCTAAACACTAACAGGACCAGATAGAGGGGCTCTTGTCCCATCCAAGGGTTCCTTCAGGAGCCCAACTTACTGGATGTTAAATCCACTTTTGGTCAACCAGCAGCTGCTGGTGCCTGCGTAAGCAGGGAGGCAGCCTAGCAGGCGGGGGCGTGTGTCGCTGCCTGCCGCCACAATCAGACCCATCAGGGACTGCAGTGGCGTCTATTGCCTGCAAATACCCATCCTGGCAATGCTGCAAATACCCATCCGATTTCCGCACCCAACCCCAATCTGTTGGTGGTAGTGGGTTTCCCAACCCCCTTACTTGGCACCACTGGTAGTAGGTACCTATCTCGCCCCTTGGCCGCACGAGGGTGGAAATGGGCTCCCTAGTAGTGAAGTTCAGCTAATTACCTCATCAAGCTCCTTCCTCTTTGTTTCTCCCGTCGAATGCCGCTCCATCACCATCACATCATTCCAAACCTTTCCATTTCCTTTTTTCCTTCATCAAATCGTCTCAAAAACAGGTATTTTTGCATTTATGAGCGTGAAGAACACCACTTCAGGCAAATTTGAAAAATGTTAGAACTTAAAACACTCATAGCTCGTCAACGGTTAGTCCTACAGAAAAAACACACAGGACCAATTTTGTAGGCAATTTACTCAGCAACAAATTTTATGTGTACAATTTTTTATTTTGAATTACGGTTCCCGAGATATACCCGAAAAACTGAAAAAAGTGACCTTTAGAGCTTCCCCCTCCCTCGAGCCTCCCCCCCACCCACCAGGACTTTGTTTTCCCATCATCCTGAAGTGGAAAGGAAGTGGTTAAACCAATAAAACCTTCACCGGAAATTTGTTCCGCTGAACAGCGGTTTTTTGTCTAATTTGATTAGGCTACACTGCATGTTCCAACAATTATTGTTGGGTCCTGTCCAACTATTACCAGGTTTGTTCCAGATTTGACGGAATGTTAACAGAAATCGCCGGAGACATGCGCAGTTGAGAAACTGCTGTTCCAGGTCGATCGGAGGTTGACAGCAGTTGGACGGAAACCGACAGCTCGAGTATGTGCGGTCGGGTTCTGTCGACAGCTGTCCAACTTCTGTCGACAGACGCAGTCAGACCTGGAACAACCTACCATACGAAGATTTATGGTAACAGGGCAACACTACTGACAGATAAAAACGCTGCAAATTTTACGCAAGGGTCTATTATTCTTTGATATAGGTTACTTGTACAAAAATTATTTCTGTCAATGAAAACAGTTTTGGGATTTTGTTTTTGTTCAACAAATTTTTTTTTTTTTTTTTTTTCAAAAATTCTTAATTTTTTCCTCGAAAAATATTTAACCTCCAGGGATCCTTCAAAAATCCCATTTTTTGCCCTATGAAAGCCCTATAGATCGCCACAGTGAAATCGGATCGTTCCGGGACCCCCGAAAATGGATTCTACGTCCAAAAATACTCCGAAAACGACACCTAACTCGATCCCATAGCTAAAAGCCTTCAAAACCCCCTCCCATAGCCCCATTTTAGCCCCATATCGCCCCACGGGTTGGGCGATCAGACTGAAAACCTTGTGGACACAACTAGAAGGTAAACCAAGTATTATGTCAAAATTTGTCAAAATTGCGTACGGCGGACGGGCGTTTCGGATTTTGAATGTAGACCTCTTGAAACGGATAATGTCACATTTTGAGGCCGATCGGAGTCGTCGACCCCCGTCGCGAAAACATAGGTGTATTATTCCAAGAATAATAAACCAAAAGATTGATTGACTATAATGTTAGGGAACGCCTGATGAACGCCTAGTCCCTTATCCTCATTAAATCGAAGACGCTAATCCCTCTCCTTCTCGAGGCGGCTCTGGAGTAAGTAGGGACTCCCTCTGGAGAGCAGTGAATGCGGTTGTTATCTGCCTAGGGTCCCTAGACGTGAAAAAGTACAATGTACAATGTATCTATGTCATAGATTATCCCGTGGTTCAAAGTAAGAGTCAAGACAGCAGCCAAGACACCAGTCAGACACCAGTGAAAGACCAGTAAAGAGACCAGACTGAGACCAGAAAGCCGACCAAACCAGATCAGTCAGACTCCAGCCAAGAAAGCAGTCTGAGACCAGAAAGCAGTCCAAACGAGACCAGTCATACACCAGTGATGAGACCAGAATGCAGACTGAACCAGAACAGTCAGGCACCTGTCCAACACCAGTCAAGAGACTGGACTGAGACCAGAAAGCAACCAAACCAGACCTGTCAGACACTGGTCAAGAGACCAGAAAGCAGGCTAAACCAGACCAGTCAAGATACCAATTGGCCACCCATCTCTTACTTCCCAACTTCAGTCCTCATTAAATGAGGAATCAAATCTTGATTGCTTGTATTGTGATTGAATCCACCCCAAAGTGACCAGGAGGGAATCCTATACTTTCGCTAAGCCAACCAATCGTGACTAGGAGGGAGCTCTATGTTTTCATTAGCCGTTCCAAGTCTTTAATGAGCTTTCGGGACGGATCCTCGTCCTCCCGACGCCTAACTACGACGAGTTACCATGTCAGAAGCAATCTGCTGGGCCAAAGCCAGCTTTTCAACAGTGTTGCCAACCTCGACAAAATCCCGCTTGGCAATGCTGCTATTATAGCAGCTCTATAATAGAGGGGGGGCGCCATCGTCGTCACAAATTTAAATAGTCAAAGCAAATTCGTGTGAACAATGGAAAAGCGATTGAATCAATGAAATGACGTGGCAACTCTGTGCATCCCCGCTTGACTCTCGCCATACAGTTTTCTTCCCCCTTGCTCATCTGCCACTCGGCTATTCATAGAAATTAAACCTTCAAACGCGTTATAATCCTCGCGAGATTCCACCGGGTATTAATTATTTCCGTTTTAATCCCCCCCAAACCTCCCCATAACAGCTCAAAACCTTTAACGAGGGACAAAAACCTCGACATCCCTTTTGAATTGTTAACACTTTACCCCAACCTCGTCTCACTTACTCAGTTCAACCTCCTCCCACCACCGCAAGCGTCACAGCCAATTTCCAACTGTTCGCAACGAACGCGCTCTGGATTTTCATTATTCAACTAACCCCCAGAAAAGCCGAAGTCTATTCACAAAGTTTAAATTGAGGGAAACCGCTTCAGCACCCCTCTGATATCAACCCTTTTGGGATGAATTAATTTTTGGAATAAGTTTCGTTTTGTCGTTAGAGTTTTGCTGCAAGTTATTCTTTTGTTTGTAAAAAGGTTTTATGGAATTTATAAATGATAATGATTTACATTTAAAGGTGCAGGGCACCCTGCATAGTGGATGTTGAGGGTGTACCTACATATTAATATGTTCCTAATTGCTTCTCAGGTTCAATATTATTGCTGCTGTTGTGTGGTTGGTGGAATGCCTCGAGCGTCATATCTAGGATTACGCCACCGGTGTTTTTGGAAGAAGAGGAAGAGAGTGTATGAACATCCCTAATTAGGGCATCGCGGTCGACGGGCCAAATAGGTGTTGTCAATACAGTTCCTTATGAAGGAAGCATGATCGACAGGTTGGCCTAGTGTTGTCTAGTTGACCTGCAGTGTGTCTTTCATTGGGGTTGTGGTGAATCCAATATCAAACACGCAGTGTCGTGATCGGTATCGGTTCGCCCACAGCTTGCAGCTAAATTGGAATTCGGCTGACTGGTTTCCATAAGCAAATTGTCGCAAATGGAGGCCTGGTCAGCCGACCCAATCTTACCTAGTTGACCTGCAGTGTCAACAACGAACATCTCCTCTCCCGGTGTCGGCAAGGATTCCTAGACAGCGGACCCAACCAAAAAGTCACTGCGATTTAACATTAAAGTATTCAGTGAAGGATAACTGGCGGCGAGACATGGTACGGTCCGGGTTGTGAGAGGTGAAGCCTCCCTCGCGAGATAGAACAAGAAGAAGAAGAAGCAGCAGGGCCGCCCAATATCGCTGTGGGTCTCGCTCGGGACCACTTGTGGCGGGCTGGCGAATTGACAAAAATATAGTAGAGCCCATGGTTCCCACAATAGGTTTTTCTGGGACTTGGGCAGGCACTCTTGAAGAAAAACCTGTGAAAAATTCTGAAAAGGCCAAAAGCTCCAGGGGTCCGGAATACTTAGGAGTGCAGTCAGCCCTCCGGAAAGGTAATATATTCCTTGACAAAAGACGTATACAAATGGACGAGCCCTTTGTGGTTTCAGTGGAGGGGGTTGACCCTTCAGTCTGTCGTTTTCTTGCCGCTAAGGTAAACCCTCCCCGTCTGACAGCCCTGACCTAAACTGATTGGTCGCCAAATTGACCCCCAACTCCTCCGCAATCTAATATCCTTCTGTGGGATGGGTCACCTCCGAGGGCTGTCCCAGAGGACAAAAACAGAAGTGATGGAAAGCATAAAGGGAATCCTCGACGACGTTGGGAGGATGGATGAGACGAGGAAACCGGCAGTGGTGGTTGAGATGGCGGATTTGTCTGGGAAAACTCATCGACTCCGAAAATCGCTGTGTTCAAAACACAAGGCTGTTGAAGAGAACACTCCAAGAAAGATGAGATTCAGCTTTTCTTGAAAAAGAGTTGGTAAATCGAAAAACCCATCCGTATGCCATCCTTGATCACTGGCTCTGCAAAAGGACGAAAAGCACCCCTCGCCCCCTACCAAAGTCTCCCATTAGGCAAATAGTCCCCCCTCCCTCAACGACGAACAGAAAAGGTGACATCCTCTGGGAAATCGCGGAAGCTGCGGACATATCGTCTGTTATCCCCCTTCCGACACACCTCGGCCCGCATTTCATCTCCGTTTTGTGTGCGTGTTGTGTTTTTTTTTTTTTTTTTTTTTTTCGTTCGTTTAGTGTCTTTTTGCGGTTCGTTTACCTTTTTTCCTCGGTGTCCCTTCTTGTAAATCATGTTCGGGAATTTGTTGCTGAGTCAGGCCAGAAACCGAGATTTTTCGGAAGAGTATAAAATTTAGAGTCAGGCTGCCGAGTGGGACAAGCAGTCCATTTGAGAAAACTTGTCATCGTTCAATACGATAACGTTGACCATCTTGAGTAGAACATTTTCCCTTATTTCGCTCAAATGCTCGGTCGAGCGAAGAATTTTCGGCTGAAATCAGTTTGTATACTCGCGGCAAAGTTCAATCCTCAGGAGACGCCGCATACGTCAAGCAGCAAACAAACACCGAAACTTCCCTCTGATCAAGTTATCCGAAACGGGATCTAAGTACGCCGAGTTAAGTTAATTACGAGACAAAGTTGATCTTTCGCCGTCACCTTTTGACAGGATCACTCCGCACGATATTAATCAACCCGCACCACCGAGTAGGTACACACGGGAATGTCTTCCGCGTGTGGTTGTATTCCTTCCCCGTGTGGGGTGTGAAGCGGGAAATGTCACCTCGGGAGGTTTTCCGCGTTCATTAGATTGTGACGTCGACGTTTAATGTCAGCGCCAATGAGTGTCGCCCGTGACAAGTGCCTCAGAAATCCACTTTATCTTTTCAACACGATGTTGCTAAAAACTAGTGCTGCAAATGTTAGGAAACAAAATCGTAGGTAGGTAAGTACTTATTTTTTTTAACGGAAAAAAATCGATTTTTTTTATTTATATAAGGTAGGCACCTTCAACAGATTAAAATCAGACAGAAAAAACCTTCAAACTTGCAAAGGACAAAAACGCTGCAAATGTTACAGAACGGTATATTATTCTTTGATCTAAGAATATCTATATAGGTTGCAAATTTTATTTGCATTGTAATTATACGGTGCAAAAATAAATTATTTACCGAATTCTGTGTTGGGACTGATGTGGGGACATTGAAAATTGGATCATGCGTCCGAAATTATTCGGAAAACGACACCTCAAAAATTTGATCAAAATTTTTTCTCTCGGGATCCTTAAAAATCCCATTTGTACCCCCATATGGGGCATCATTCATATGAAAGCCCCATTGATCCCCGCAATGACATCGGGTCGTTCTGGGGCCCTCAAAAATGGATTCGACGAACAAAACATTTTTGGAAGTACCTATTTAATTTTCGAAGTATTTAATAGGTACTTTGAAACCCTCACCTAACTCAACCTTATTGCCGAAAACCCCTCCCGTAGCCCCATTTTAGCCCCCTAGCACCCCGCGGGTTTGGGCGATCGGGCTGAAAACCTTGCGGGCACAACTAGATAGTAAACAGAGTATTTTGTCAACATTTCAGATTTTAAAAGAAATGCCTACTAGGTACCGAAAACGGCTCAGTCGGCGGACAGTGCGTTATTTTAGCAATTTAGGGGAAGGAAAATCGAAAGATGAAAGTTGCAATAAAAAAAAATAAAAAAAATCAGATCCAATGTATGTATACATGGATACCTGTGTAAAAGTAAAAGAAAATGGATTTAAAAATGTACGTTGAGAGGACTCTCGGGGATTTTTTAAAAAGGCCGCTTTAAAAAATCCCCGAGAGTCCTCTCAACATACGTACGTGAACATGGCCAACACCAACCAGCAGGATTTAAAAATACCTACCTGCACCGCGAAGAAGAATACCTTAAGTAGAATAAAATGGATTACAAAACCTTTAAGGACCACCGATAAGAACGGTGCACTTGCTCAAACTTGACGATTGATGATCGTCCGATTTCGAACATCTCCAACTGATGAACGAGTACGTCTCAGATGCAACCAAACAAGATACCAGGTAGGTCCTAATGGCAAGATTCTCTGTATTCTAAACGGTCTAAGGTTAGTGAAACACATTTTTTGAAAATTTTATGCTCTTTCTCAGAAGAGACTTATCAGCGTTATTTTGTATTACGAAAATAAAGCTTAAAAAAACAAAACAAGAACACCTCTCTGATTTGTACATCGTGCCTGATTTTCGAAAAAGTCGATTTTAAAGTCAATTTAAGGGTTAAAAAAAGGATTTTTCTCTCTGGATTGCTGCGAATAAAAATGTACCTATTTGTGAAGTTCAATTGCATAGACCTTCACATATCTACCTACCTACCTAACAATAAAGAACTTATATAAAGTTACATAATATCGTCGCTTAAGTTCTATCATGGCCTGTCTCAAAAAATGCAACTTTTCAGGAGAAGCAAAAAACTGTTTTGAAACTACAGTTTTCATGCGAATTGAACATCCTCTCATAATAATTATTATTCATCTGGATAGATGAATAATAATTATTATTTACATTTAATGTAAAGCACTCGCACTAATTGATAAAATAAATTTTTTTACAAATTACCTGACGGGACACCCATGAGATAGGGCCTATCTGACCAGGCCATGATAGCTTAATTTTGAGATAGGCCATGATCTGAGAAGTTTCAGATAGGCCCACAGAGCAAAAGAGAGATAAATGAGTTTTCCGAGTACCTTTGTACCGAGTAATTAAATTCACAAATTTTGTGAAGCATAATCCATTTTTCGAGGTACCACATCTGTCCAAACAATGTACAGATTTTTTTTCTTTTTAGGTAACTTTTTAAATAATATATTCCTATAGGAAAATTATATTGGTCCCCGTTATAATGACCCAGAATTAATTTTTGCTTAAATACATTAATAACCCCTTGTGTACAGTTTGCAGCGTTTTTCCTTTTTTGTAGATTTTTCATCGATTTACCTAATCAGCTTTTGCCCATAAAAAGGTAGGTAGGTAGGTACCTAATCAAAAACGCTGCAAATTCTACACAAGGGTTAATTATTCTTTGATATAGGTTACTTGTACAAAAATTCAATCTCTCAATAAAAAATGTCGAAAGAAAATTTTATTTTTTTATTTTTTTATATTTTTCAATTATTTTTTAGTCGGAAAATATTTGACCTCTTGAGATCCTTCAAAAATCCCATTTGTAGCCCCATGAATGCTTTTTAGATCATCACAGTGAAATCGGATCGTTCGGGGACCCCCAAAAATGGATTCTAAGTCAAAAAATACCTCGAAAACGACACCTAACTCTACCCCATAGCTGAAAACCTTCAAAAAACCCCAAGCGTAGCCCCATTTTAGCGCCATAATGCCCCACGGGTTTGGACGATCGGGCTGAAAACCTTGCGGGCACAACTAGATGCTAAACCAAGTCAAAATTTCAGATTAAAAAAAAAATTCCTACTGCCCAAAACAGCCTGGACGGACATTTTGGTTCTGGAATCTCTTGAAACGGATAATGTCAATTTTTGAGGCCGATCGGAATCGTCGACCTCCGTTGCGATTACAAAGGTGTTGATAATATTATTATTCCAAAAATAATAAACCAAAATCGAAATCTTGAAATGATCCATGTTTCGCAGCATTCTATTTTTCTGAAAATTCATCATCATCGGATTTTTGACACTATCGTACTTCTTGATGATACCTCCTAATTGGAAATTTTGATGTATCAAACAATGCAACAGTCCTATCGCCTCATTTTTTTTTAAGTCAACTGAATTTTTAAAAAATCGATTGTGTTGAAAAGCTGGTCGATTCGAAAAACATCTCAACTCAATGTAGTGAGACTCTGGATTAGTGTCCCCCAAATAAGTTTTCTTGGACGTGTAAACTTGATATTAAATACAACAACAACAAAGAAGAAATTTTCTTCTTTGTTGTAGGGATGTCCACACTGAAGAAAAATATCGATATTCGATGTATCGATAGTTTTAAAAAATATCGTTTTACTAGGTCGATATATCGTAGAAAAATATCGATATTCGATATATCGTATAATAAATATCGATGTATCGGATATTAATCCAAATTTTTAAAAAATCCATGCCTTTCACGACTTTTGATTACTAGTAAATAAATTAAGGTTATAAATTCTTCAAAATTTGAAGAAGATTGTTTAAATTTATTTTTAAACAAAGATTGTTTAAAGATTTTTCATTAATTGTTGAGATTTGAAGATTAATTGATTAAAGATTTTTAAAATTTGATTTAACTTGTTTAAAGATGGTTTAAATTTGAAGATATAATATAATGAGTAGGTAATTATTTGTAAAATCATAGAAACAATTTATTTTCTTAGTTTATAATGTTCTGACAAAACATTCAGTACATTGCACTAAAATGAATTGCGTGGATCTGCTCACCAACATTAATTAAGTACATTATTAACTCTTCACACATGTGATTGTGAACCAATTCGGTAAAGGGATTAGGAAATGAATTGAAAGCCGAGGTCTATTAATTAAACATAGTAATTGATTAGAAATACTTTCAGTCCAGTTACCTACACGCTCTTTGATCCTATTTCTAGCTGGTGTTCGGATTCATGTTGGATCTCTCAAAAATATCGGTTCCCGATATTTAAAAAATAATATCGATATATCGGTGGAAAAAATATTGCCCGAAAATATCGATATATCGGTGGAAAAATATCGATATTTCGATATATCGATATTTTTTGAGCATCCCTACTTTGTTGTGTGTATTCACCTTTTGCGCACGCTTCATTTCGTATTAAATATTTAATCGAATTGAATTTCGAATTTTTCGTAAGGTTGTGTCCTCTGTTACTCTGTGCCACAGAGTCTGTGGGTTGTGCTCTTCGGAATTTCATCGAGTTACATGACATTCTGTGGTGAGGAACATCATCTGTGTGATCACGTTGTAATGTCACCCTTTCCTGCCTCGCTCGGTAATAACGACGTCGTTTTAATAACGTCCCCAAGATGCGATTTCCCTGTCGTTTCCTCCGCCGAAGGAGGGTGTGAAAGGGATCGTGAGGGAAACGGCTTTCAAAGGGCAGAAGAAGCTTCGGAAAACGACCTTTCGATCGTAAACCCCATTAGGGAAGCCCCCCTTTTCGAGCATACTTTACCATACTGCATACTTTACCTTATCGTTTCTCTTTACTGCCTTAGGTGGAAAAGCCGTGTGACATGAAGATGGTATCTCGACGTAATGCAGGGGTTATTGATATGAGCGTATTATGGGAGATGGAATGACGACGCTCTGAAGTGGTTCCCAACCTTGCAATATGCACTGTGGAGAATATGAGTGAGTATTTTAAAATAGCCCAGGTAACTTAGTGCTACAAAGGGGCCTAGGTGAGAAAAAATATTACAAAGCTGGAAATCGTGTTAACCCCTTTTGGGGGTTCCAAATAAGGCCCATCTGAGTTTGCGACGGTTTCTAGGCTTTGCTTCACATGTGGGAGCTTAAAAACCTCGACATGTTCGATATTTTTTCAGCATTCCGCTTATAACGCGAAAAGTACGCATTCTACGCAAGATTTTACAGTTCCTTTTGGTTTATTATTCTTGGAATAATACACCTATGTTTTCGCGACGGGGGTCGACGACTCCGATCGGCCTCAAAATTTGACATTAACCGTTTCAAGAGGTCTACATTCTTAATCCGGAATGTCCGTACGCCGTCCGGGCCGTTTTGGGCTGTAGGAGTTTTTTTAAATCTGAAATTTTGAAATCCTTGGTTTACCATCTAGTTGTGCCGGCAAGGTTTTCAGCCCGATCGCCCAAACCCGTGGGGCGCTATGGGGCTACAGGAGGGGTTTTTTGAAGGCTTTTAGCTATGGGATCGAGTTAGGTGTCGTTTTCGAAGTATTTTTGGACGTAGAATCCATTTTTGGGGGTCCCGGAACGATCCGATTTCACTGTGGCGATCTATAGGGCATTCATGGGGCTAAAAATGGGATTTTTGAAGGATCCCAGGAGGTTAAATATTTTTCGAGTAAAAAATAAAGAATTTTTGAAAAAAATAATTTTTGCACAAGTAACCTACATCAATGAATAATAGGTGTGAAACTTTCCGTGTTTTGAAATTTTGAAACTTTCAAACCCTTGTGTGAAATTTTCAGCGTTTGTTAAAAAGTGGAACAGATTTAACGTCGAATGGTGTTTGTTGCATCGAAATCGGCCCAGCCGTTCTGTCGCAATCGCTCGTATAAAATGGGTGATTTTGCAAACTTAGCTGAAAAGTTGGCAACCCTCAACTTCCAACGCCTGTTACAGGCGGCCTACAGTAGGCCCCAAATGACTGAGATATGAATTTTAAACCGAAAGAGTTCGTACCGCCCAATTTCCGCTAAGGCAGTCCAACGCAGTAAACGTCGTCTGAACCCAAAACTTCTCACTTTCATGCATTTTTTTTTTTTTTCAATTAGCAGTAAATTTATTCTTCCTACTCATATAAAATTTATTTAATGTGTACATTCGTTGATATAATGAGCAACTTTCTCATTTTCTCTTCCCTTTTCTATTTCCTGTGATCGTCTGGTAAGTCAGACGAGTGGGTTAATGATTGATGGTTACCTCCTAATCTGGATATGAGGATTTCTTAAGTTAAATTGTTATATGATTTGAATAAATTTACTGCTAATTGAATACAAAAGCATGAAAGTGAGAAGTTTTGAGTTCAGACGAAGTTTCCTGCGTTGGACTGCCTTAGCGGAAATTGGGCGGTACGCACTCTTTCGGTTTAAAATTCATATCTCATCACTGCAGTGTGCGAATTAAAAGAAAAACCTAATTCACAATTAAATATCCTTCAAGTTTGGTCCTTCTTTGACATTTTTCGATCGGTGCAGTCATTTGGGGCCTACAGCCGTTAGAATTTGAGGGTAGTCAACATTTCAGCTAAGACTACGAAAATCCAATTTTTGACGAGTGATTGCGGCTGAACGGCTGGAGCGATTTCGGTGCAACAAAGCAAATAACGCCATTCGACGTTAAATCTGTTCCTCTTTAAAAAAGGAACTGTAAAATCTTCCGTAGAATGCGTACTTTTCGCGCTATAAGCGTGTGAAACACAGCCTAGAAACCGTCGCGAATTCAGATGGGTCTTATTTGGGACCCCGAAAAGGGGTTAAAACGATATCCAGCTGTGTAGGTACTATTTTCTCTCATCTACAGCACTAATATTAGTGCTTTTAGCCCATGTAAATATTTGATTTTAAAAGGAAGTTAGTCTGTTTTGGGAGTGCTGCTGAGCGTTTGGTGAAGTTTTCAAATCCCTCGCCAAGACTGCAGCATTCCGAGTAGTGGGCTTTTACCAACCCTTCGATCTCCAGAAGGCGACCCACGTCCCCCAGAGGCCTTCCGAAGAAGTCCAAAAGGGACGGCGAAGAAGGAAGAGGGTCGTTAAAACCCAACCACCACCCGGGGGCGGAGCCACGGGGTCGTGGGGGCGGGCAGTTGCGCCCTGTGGGGTACACGGGGGGCGGCGCCCCCCCGCCGACAGGTACGCGAAGGAACTTCGATCTGGGACCTCCGCACAACATCCCCAAAGAACCCTCGGGAGATTTCATCTGAAAATAGAGGAAGAACCGAACCGCTCTTATCTAGAAATTCATTATGGTGGACTGCTAACACAGGAGTTTACCTATATAGTATCTTTAAACATTTAGGGCGTTTGTTGGACAAAATGGCCAATCTTCGTGTTTATTTCGTCCAGGTGCCTCTTGAAGTTCGAGTCTCCTCGGTTGCTTTTGCTCACTGGCCAGATGCAGCTGTATCTCAGGCGTAACCCTCGCAATCGTGAAAATCCTGAAAATAATGGGCGTTCTGGGTAGAGATGAAACTTCGACTAGTGATGCCTCATCGATGTTTGGATTGCGATTTTTTTTTTAATAACCGATGTTTCTTACCGAGGTTTTTAAATTTATTCTTATTTTGGTTTTTGGAATAATACACCTATGTTTTCGCGACGGGGGTCGACGACTCGGATCGGCCTCAAAATTTGACATTGTCCGTTTCAAGAGGTCTACATTCTTAATCCGAAATGTCCGTCCGCCGTCCGGGCTGTTTTGGGCAGTAGGAATTTTTTTTTAAATCTGAAATTTTGACAAAATACTTGGTTTACCGTCTACTTGTGCCCGCAAGGTTTTCAGTCCAATCGCCCAAACCCGTAGAGCGCTAGGGGGCTATGGGAGGTTTTTTTTAAGGCTTTTAGCTATGGGATCGAGTTAGGTGTCGTTTTCGAAGTATTTTTGGACGTAGAATCCATTTTCGATGGTCCCGGAACGATCCGATTTCACTGTGGCGATCTATAGGCCTTTCATGGGGCTAAAAATGGGATTTTTGAAGGATCCCAGGAGGTTAAATATTTTTCGAGCAAAAAATAAAGAATTTTTGAAAAAAAAAGTTTAAAAAAATTTAAAAAAAACGTTTTTTGAAAAAAAAAATCCAAAAAATTTTTTTTTCCATTGACAGAAATATTTTTTTCCACAAGTAACCTATATCAAAGAATAATAAAACCTTGTGTAAAATTTGCAGCGTTTTTTATTTTTCAATTTGTTGTGACCCATGACGATTTTGGTTTATTATTTTTGGAATAATGCACCTATGTAATCGCGATGGGCGTCGACAATTCTGATCGGCCTAAAAAATATGGAGGAAATAACACTAATTATTACATTATTATACTAGTATTAATACCACTGTTCTCGGAGTATTAGAGGCAAGCTTGCTGGTGGGAAGCACTTGTGCATGCTCGTAAATGAAGAAGAAAAACGCTGCAAACTTTACTCAAGGGTTTATTATTCTTTGATATGGGTTAATTGTGCAAAATGTAATTCTGGGTCATCAAGAAAATATTTTTGAAAAAATTAATTTGAACACAATCTCGGAAAAACGGATTTTGCGTCCAAAATAACTCGGAATACAACATCTTATTTGACCTCCTGGGATCCTTCAAAAATTAAATTTGTAGCCCCATAGTTCCCATGGTGAAACCAGATCGTTCTGGAACCCGCGTTGGACTCGTCGGACGACCCCTCGCTAGTCGCCCTCTCGGACGACGAGTGAGATTTGGGCGTTTTCTCGTTGGATGCAGTTGACTCTTCTTCGTCTGAAGGGGATGACTTTTCATCATCTGAAAAATCGAGTGGCTGCGTGTCCTCTGAAGGTTCTTCATTGTAGTTGGATCACGCTCGGCCTCTGCCTGGAACTTCTTGAAGAATCAAACGATTCACTTTTCTAATTCATAACCGTTGTGTACCTAGTGAAATGGTCTACCAGTGTGAAGAAATTACGGATTCCAGAAATACCTGTGGCATCCATTGGTCCATTCAGATTCAAGTGGTGCATTCGCCTTGAATTTGCTGGTTTTAAATGGTTGGAGAGCGTGTTTTCCGAGGGCACATAGTTCACGTTCATGTTGCTGGTTCCAACTCCGGCTCTCGAATTGTTTCTACGAAGAATCTCGCGGCGTGTTGAAGGTGTTCTTGGAAAACAAGACTAATGTCTTCTTTTGGGCCCTGCCGTCAAGCCTGCAATTGGCTTCTGTAGAGCTCACGGCGTCCCTCGCTCCCATACCTTTGATGAAGAGCTACCAACATTTTAGCATAAGTATACTTACTCCTATTATAGGAGTAAGTATACTTACTATAATAGGAGTAAGTCCTATAATAGGACTTGGACGACGAAGAAATATCACTATAGTAAGAGCCATACCTTTCAAGACTGAAACTAAGTTTGAAGCCATCTCTAGCTCCGACCACCTATTTGCTCGAGCTGCATGTTCAAACTAAAAGTGGAAGTCTTCAAACACCGTTGTACCATCGAAGGAAGGAGGTTTGACTTTCTTACTTCGCTCGCCTTCATTTCGCGGCTCCTCGATCTGCTGAGTTACTGGACGGCCACCCACTCGTACTGTTTCCTCTGGTAGATTCCGGCCCAGATTTAGTCTTGTGACTGGTAGTGCAGCTCGTTGAGTCGCCAATGTTGTCTCAATTGCCGTTAGGCGATTTGTCAGTAGTTGAATCCCTCTACAAATGTCTTCCAGCCGAAGAGAACTCGAAGTGGAACCTCCTGGTGCATTTCTCGCATCCGAAACGTTCCCGGTGTCTGAATGTTCGAGGGTTGGTGCGTTTGAACTAGCTGCAGGTGCGTTTGCACTAGCTACAGGTAGCTAATCTCGAGCGCAATACGAATTTCGTCTCGATCTCAAATTTATTGACATCTTACACAAATATCCCACTTCTGACACCAGTGTAAGATAATGAAAAGCTTAGTCGTTCGCTTTCAGAACCAAAAAGAGAATTTTTATTAAACGTAAACCAATTAACTTTGGAAACCTAGTGGCGTGGAAACTTGTGTGGAGTTTATTCTCAACAATACTGTTTCGGTTTAGGAGGCCGAGCCTTCAGTGCCAGAGTAAACTAGACGCTTTAGGGACGGAGGTGTGCTTTGAAGCTGTGGCGATGACGTCACCGTCTTCATTTATGACTCGTCCTCCGGATCTGCCAAAAATCACCATGTTTCCCTTTTCCATTATTTTACTGACCGAAAGTAGATTACTGGAGATTTCCGGGATGTACGACATCACTTGCGGTGACCTCATCAGCAACATGATCGACGATCACATACATTTTCGCCCTCCCCATTATTTTGGGTTCTAGAACGGATCTATCGATTTTGGTAATATTTGTACTACTAAGGAGCTTCGTTTGACCATCTAATTGACGGGCTGTTGACTTGGTGCATTGATGCACAACTATCCAAGTACCAATCATCCTTTGTGGCGTCAGAATTTGCAAGGTAAGCCATAAAGGCTTTTTTGGGCCTCTTCTTTTGGCTAGACCTATTTTGATTACCTTGGTTTTGGTTCTGTTTGCATTAAATGCAAATTTTATAAATTTTATTCGATTGTGCCGATATTTTGTTTGACCTTGAATATTGATTCGATGAGTTCTCGTCATCGCTCGTTTCTACACGTCGACTCTCGTATTATTGCGACGAGACCGAGTGTATAAAGCCGAATCACTGCGAAGTGAGCGATCAAGGGATGAACACAAGTTGACTCACCTTAACTGAGTCTGCAGTAATGAAAATGCCAGATGATTCTAGTCCCATTATCATTGGTAAAATTTACCATTGTATTTAATACTGATCGCTTAAACCTGCAAGGAGTAGAACTCCGACCCACTCATCTGGAACTGCGAAATTTATCTCACGTAACCTTAGGCCAGTGGACAGGATTTTGTTGACGTTCTCATCCATGGAGTTTCAATCTTCCAACCTCGTGGTGGCCAACTGTTTCAGCAGACCGACTTTTCGGGATAAACCCGTGTCTGAGAAAGCTGCTTTCAGATTATTCCACGCCTCTCTAGCCGACGATTTAGGTGCGGAAAATTGACGGAATCGACCAGGAGCGTCATTTTTGCCAAGGCTTTCAGATCTTCGATCTTCCAACGAGCCAAGTTAAATTGATCGTCTTAGTCATCGGCATCCTTCGTGTCTTTCTTAGATGAACCGGCCGTGGACGAAGGTTGGACTGGAAGATCATCTTTGATTACGCACCATAAATCGTCGAGTAATAAGGCAGTAATAATCGGGAGTAATAATTTTCTCGACCGAGGAGCTTTTCGACGGGGGGGCATGCCACCTGTTACAGGTTACAGGCTACAGTAGCCATCGCGGATTTTTCGAGTTCCGGCAAACTGCGATATCAAAAGCCGAATGGAACAACTCACTCGCGAAATTTAGCACAGTGGAAGCTGGGGAGGGGGGGCGTCCATAACCTGTTGGAATTTAATAAAATGTGACGCCGGGCACAAAGCGAATTTCAGAACGTAAACAATGAAGTTCATTGAATGAACTTTATTGAAACTTTCCTTTTTACATATCAGGTTATACTAAACCTGCAGAGCAGCACATCGCGTCGTTCTATGGGGGAAGCTAGTGAAAGCTAACATTAGGGCTAAATTCACATCTTCCAACAGATTTTCACTAAAAACGTACACGGCAGTAAACAAACGGACGAGAGTCAATGTGACCAACGCACTGCAGCAAAATGGGCTCCTTGAAAAGGTCGGAATTCATCATTTCTATCAACATATTCGGATTCATCACCCTTTAAGACCCCCCTAAACAAATTTTTAGTTGGAAAATCCGCATAATTACGTGCAGAACTGTTTTAGAAATTTTGAAGATTTTGAACAGTTCAGTTACTGAAGGCGGAGATCACGTGACGTCACACCTCGCCTCGCTGGGCGTTGAGTAGTTGGGCAAGTAGCCGCCAGAGCGCTGAATCATAAATCTGAACAGAATTGGAATAAAAACACTCGGCCCGGGTCGATTTTCGAATACCTTTTTGATGATAACCCCGATGCTCGATTTATGAATGACCTTCTCTGATGACTACCCCGATTCTCGATAGCAAAGTTGGCGAACTTGCATGGATGAGCAGGAAGCACGACCTTTCCAGGAAAAATATTTCAAACAATCATTAAAGGAGCTCATTCCCGAATTCTGGTCGTACTTCATGGGTCAGCCGCTTGGAGGACCTGAGCCCAACGTCATTGCAGACAGACTACAGTCTTCTTCAATTCAGGCGGAAGTACCTATCTCACCCTCAATCGTTTAGGCACCTCCTACAACTGATCCGCCAAGCGGCAGCTCAACAGACTTTACTTCTGGAGTTTGGTGAAAGTTAACAACCGGAAAAGATTTTTCTTCATTTTCCCCCCTCTCATCGTTTGGGATCACGAAGAGATTGATAAGGTTAAGGCTGGGGAGGCCAAACAGGTAGGCGATTCCTTCCCCCCCTTAACACCGTGGAAGTGAAATAAATTTGTAATGTAAGGGGTGAACAAGAAAATAAAGTTACGGCGACCCAAGTTTCATCCATCGGTGGGAAAGGGGGGAAAATCACAATTTATACCGAACGGGGAAAACCTCCCCTCCCAAAAGTTACGGTGGGAATAAATCCTGCGGAAGAGAGAAAAAAAAGGTGACGGTCTGAAGAATAATTCCTAATTAGTTCGTCCAATAAAAAAAGACTCCCTCCCCTCTGCAGCGTTGTACTTTTACTTTGCTGGGTTTTTTGCTCCGTGAAAAAGATCCCAAAAAAACCAACGGTCCGTATCCGATTAAACTTCGGCCCAGGAGACTTTTTTTTAGGCCTCCTACCCCTCTCTCCATCAAAACCGCCATTTAGTCCTTTTTGGGGAGGATTCCGCCTTATCGCGTTCCTGAAGATCTTCCCTAGTTAGAACGAAGAAAAGTGTCCTGGGTGGCGCACAGTGGGGCTACAACCGCAGCATAGTCGGAAAAATCAAACAGTTCAGATGACATCTGATTCATACATTGTATGAAAAGCCTGTTACATCCTAGCCTTAATACCCCTCGAGGAACATAAAAACCTATTGCCGAGACAAAAAAAAAAAAAAAAAAAAAAAAAAAAAAAAAATAATCAGATTTGGAAAGTGTATGGTAGAACTGAGCTTGAGTGGTATGGGAAAATCTGCGTGATTCTAGCACCCAGTGGAGTGGGGCAACCAAAATTTCAACAGTTCAACTCATTCAAAAAACGAGCGTCAAGGTTTTCATCTAAGAAGGTTATTCGACAATGTTCAGATTTATTATTCAGCGCTCTGGCGGCGGGTACATACAAAAAGCGCCAATCTCTTCTAATTGGCACGTCAAATGCACCAGCATTGGGCGAGCTTCATTGTGATCCCTCAGAGTCTGGTCGAGTGACACACAAGGAAAGTACAAGCATTGGAGCTCATGGAGGAGCACAAGTCTGGCGATGACGTTTCTAAATTCCTAAAAACATTTTTGCCATTTGCCATTTTTGCATTGTCTGCCCTCCATTTCGCCCTATGAAGTCGAAGAAGCATTTTTGGAAATCATCACCTCTGCTCAAGCCAACGATAAAAATTTTATCTATTTAATACGATATTTTCTCAAATACCTACTTAGCGGCAACTTACATCGGACCACGTAGCCGTTTCCCACCACACATGGGCCGAGCCACCTAACCCATCGAAACCAAAAAACTAAAAATGGTGCAGTCAGCCCCGTAGAGAGGGGGGGGGGGGGCACTGGACCCGTTGCCCCCGGGCCCGGCTTTCGTAGGGGGGGCCCGGATTTTCTTGAGAACGTTTTTTTTTTTTTTTTTTTTAGGAGGCAAAATGGGTAAAGGGACAGATCAATATAGGAAAAATTTTCATACAACCTTTTTTTTTTCTTTTTTTTTAGGGGGCCCGAAGAATTTTCTCTCCACGGCCCTGGGTGCAGTCACTTCATCGTCATCTCGAGGATCAGTTTCATTCGCCCCACGCTAAAGCTTTTCGCTGAAAGACTCCCAAGGGAATTAACCACCCATGTGGAAGGTGGAAATGAATCGGCCTCAAAATTTGACATTATCTGTTTCTAGATTCCAAAACCGAAATGTCCGTCCGCCGTCCGGGCCGTTTTTGGCAATAGGAATTTGTTTAAAATCTGAAATTTTGACAAAATACTCGGTTTACCATCTAGTTGTGCCCGCAAGGGATTTTCGCTGGATTTTCAGCCCGATCGCCCAAACCCGTGGGGCGCTATGGGGCTGAAATGGGGCTACGGGAGGGGATTTTAAAGGCTTTTGGCTATGGGAACGAGTTAGGTGTCGTTTTCGAGGTATTTTTGGACGTAGAATCCATTTTCGGGGGTCCCCGAACGATCCGATTTCACTATGGCGATCTTTGGGGCTTTCGTGGGGCTACAAATGGCATTTTTGAAGGATCCCAGGTGGTCAAATATTTTTCGAATAATAAAAAAAAAGTTAGAAAAAAAAAATTCCCAAAAAAATTTTTTTTCAACATTTTTTCTTGTTGACACAGAATAAAATTTTGGTACTTTTCCGTTATACCCCCCCCCCCCCCCCCCACTCGATTTCGTGTTCATAAACACCCCTCCCGATGGCTTTAAGGCACCCAAATTCGAGCCCTTTTCCGTTATAACACCCCCCACCCCCACCCCACACCACCCGAACTCGATTTCGATCCCCTCCCGATGGCTTTAAGGCACCCAAAGCCAACCAAAATCGAGTGGGGGGGTATAACGGAAAAGTACCAAAATTTTTGCACAAGTACCCTACATCAAATAATGATAAACCCTTGTGTAAAATTTGCAGCGCTTTTAATTTTTTTTTATGGTGGCCAACTTGGCAAATCGTCGATCAATGGGAGCTGATCGCTGGTTTCCGCCGAAAATTCAAATTGCGATTTTTCCTTAAATTCTATAAATTCTTACGAACTTGCAATTTGTGTTTTAACCCCATTTTCGGTGTTACTAAGCAAGTCTTGGAAGCCTTCTGCAGATTTAAAAAAAAAAAAATCCAGAAACACGTTCATTCGTAATTTGGACGAAAGTGGAAACGGCCTCCGAAAGCCGTAAGAACCTCAATTTGCGGGGTAAATGCAAAGAAAGATACTTAGTGGGCATACCAATGTTTTGTAGGAGGAGTTAACCGTAAAGATACTGTTTCGGGGTGTTTAATAAACATTGGATGTACATACTCGTCGAAACGATTTTTTTTTTTTTTTTTTTTTTTTTTTTTTCAAAATTTTCTGATCGTTTAAGGTAGGTATTTTGAATAAAAACGTTTGTTCAAAATTAATGTAATTTAATGACCACATTCGTGTCCCTCTCCTTGTCCTCATGTTACGGCTTTAGTATTGTAAGAGTACTAATAAATAAATTTATACTTACGAAAAATCAAAACTCAAGAATTTCGTCCGCCTTTTTTGGGGCCATGGGAAATTTCTGTACGAGATAAATAGGTAGCTGAATTTTCTTAGTTCGCTAACAATAGTTATTTGGCCCATTTCCACGACATGAGAGCATTAAATTTTATGACCCATTATATGTGGTATGCTCGTGTTCAGCATTAAATGTCATATAAGGAAAGCTCATTTGAATGAGCAAACTTGATAGTTGAAAATTTCGCCGATTTACAACGTTTTGCATCCCCCCAAACAGGACTAGGGGACCACCGCCTGCTAGGAAAAGCCAGCCAACCTCTGACCATTCCCACCTGGCCTCAGACCCCTTCTATTGTGACTTTTGTGACAATATGGGAAAACGAGTTGTTTGGTCTGAGGCCAGGAGGGATACAGTAGGGGGTTGACGTAGCCAGCCAGAGGGATGTCCCCGAGTATCCTTTAAAACTGCTCTCAAACCTATTTTTGAACACTTTTTGGTTCAAGTGGACCACATTGAGTCAACTCCTCTTCCAGCTGAATTTTATGACATTTTTTTCAAATTTGTACGACTTATAGAAATATTTACCTTAGAATGAAGATGATTTTTCTTCTTCTTGTCCTCATTAGCGACAAACCGACTTCATATTCGGCTTCAGCTCACCCAAAACGTGCCGAAAGAATTTTTTGAAGGGTCTTGAAGTTAGGATGTCCACAGAATCGGACCACTCGCCCTGCTATGTGGTTGTTTCAGGCATCTATTTGGGCGAATCCTTGAAAACAACCCCTTCCCGACGGTCCTATTCCCATAAATGTAAACCCCTCCTGAAAATTCGCCTCTAGAGGCATAAACGGATCTAATCACGGATCACAACGGGGGGAGAAGGATAATTTTCATGGGTTATTCCGAACGTTTGACTGACCCAATTAGGCCCCTTTGGATCCGAGTCGCTAATTACCTCTGGGAGGGAGTATTAAATGGGGATAACCGAGTTTGTTGGAGGTGCAACGGTTGGGGCAAAATCAATGGATGGAGCTGACGAAGTGCTTTCCTCCTTTTTGGATGTACTTTTTTAAACCTCGTGGAATAATTTGTTCGACAAAAATTTGGTGGTCACCGGAGTTATTGGAGGAAACGTCAAGATTTTGCTGAAAATTGTTTACAATCCTAAATACAAGTTGTCAACGCATCACACTCGATTAAATCTCCAACCATGTGTTCATTTTTGGATCAACCCCTCCAAAAACACATTTGTGATTGTCTACAAAATCTTGTTTCGGACAAATAATACACTCAAAATTGTTCATCGTTTATACACAATATTTTCATGGTTAGATACTCGGTTCAAAATTCTTTGTCAAGTTTAATATGCTGAGAAGTGTGGGGAGGCTGCTCGTTCGAAGTCTCCGGGTCGGGAACTCCGTGCGGCACGCCGGCGATTGTGCTGGGGGAACGTCGAGGGTAAGTTGGAATTGGGTTAGGGAGGCGTTGTTGTTGAGGTTGTGGAGACGGTGTCACACGAGGTTTAATCCTGTCATCGTCGGGATGGCAGGAATCGTCCGAAGGGGACCCTCCAACTCCGCCAGAAGTTCATCCAGCTCCGCCAGTGATCAAACTCCGCCAATAGAAGGAATGGGTGCAACTTCGTCATTGATCAACTCCGCCAGTGAAAGGAGCTTCACACATGTTTTTGCCACGAAGCCTCTGCATAATATAATAATATCCAGATATTATCTGGATCTCGGGTTCTGCATTTCAAAATTTGCTAGATCGCTGGATTCCTAGATTTCTGGATTTTTTGGATCTCTGGATCTTTCCTGGGTTTCCAGGACTCCTGGAGCACTAGATTCCAGAATCTCTTGATCTGTGAATTTCTGGAGCTCTAGATCTCTGGATTCCTAGATTTCAGGATTTTTTGGATCTCTGGATTTTTCAGGATTTCCTGGTTTTCTGGACTTCCAGAGCTCTCGATTCCAGAATCTCTGGTTCTGAGGATCTCTTGTTCTATGGATTTCTGGATTTTCTGATCTCCAGATCTCTTGTTCTGGGTTCCTCAATTCCTGGGTCACTGGATCTCGGAATCTCTGGATTTCTGGATCACTGGAGGTCCAGTGAAGCTACCTATTTAATTCTCCTCCATGTATTCTCTTGCTAGCCCCAGTCGAGGTGTTGTCGTCAAGGGGAAATGGATCGCTGGAACTGCGCTGGCGAAGTTGGTAGTCCCCGCATTGACCTAACCACGCAATCGGAGAAAGGATGTTTTAACAGGCAATGGGGGGTTTGCATTGATTTTAGATTTGGAATTCTTCCCTACCGATCAATAATATGGCTAAAAAGTAACTTGCACAGCCTCCAATACCAACGAAAAAAAAATCATTGTGGGAGGTATAACGAAAAAACGAAACGCACAGTTTGAATCGGCAGGGGTTTCCCACCAGTCACTCTTTAGGTAGTGACGTCACAGTTCCAGTGAATCTCTCACCAGGAGCGCTAGTGTCGTCAGCTTATATGATAAATTTATAGCAATTATATTTTGATACGACGGATAATTCACTTTTAATTATAATACACGTTACTTGAGATTTAATGCCTTATCAGAAGGATTCATGGCTCAATTGATTTATTCTGTGATGAGTAGTGGAGTGGCAACCCTGGGCGGAAGATAACACTAGGTTTGTTCCAGCTTTGACGGACTGTTAACAGAAATCGACGGAGACATGCGCAGTTGAGAAAACGGCTGTTCCAGGTCGATTTGTAGGTCGACAACAGTTCAACTGCTGTCCGCCGAAAACGGACAGCTCGAATGAGTTCGGTTGGGTTCTGTCGACTAGGGTAACCCTACCCAGTTGAAACCTCTCTCATAACCTTCTCACTTTATTTTGGTGCTCGGCGTGTCAAGTTGTACTCACGTCCTCCCGAAGTCCTCGTAAATACCCTTAAACACATTAAATGACTCATTCCCGCCCTTATGATACTCCTCTCTTGAAAAAGGTTGATTATTCTGAATAAAATAAACCAAAAATTATCACTTGGATTTTTCCATTTGAAATTTACTGTCACGTGAATCACCATGAAGTAATTAAATTGTGTAGCATTACTTCACGGTGATTCATGTGACTTGGTTTGTTGACAGATCGCGTTCCAGGTCATCAGATGGGCTGTTCGACAGAACTCAACAGCGATTCAGAAGGCATTGAAACTGCTGTCGACAGCTGTCAACTTTTGTTCACAGTCGCAGTTAGACCTGGAACAAACCTAATATCGACGACGCTCTTCAGCTCTTAAATAGGTAGTGACGCTCCCTCCATGGCCGTATCCCCCCCCCCCCCCCCCGCGTTTTTCAAACGCCGTAATTTTCGTAAAATTATCCAAATTTTCTGGAAGCGATTTCAGGCGGCTGACTACTGTTTCTCCTACATTCTCAGGGAGTACTTTCAGAAAATTCATGCAAACCCCCCGTTTGATGGACTTTGGCGGAGTTGGATTCCCCCCCCCCCCCCCCCCCCCCCCCGTCTAAAAGTGGGGAATGGGACGTGGGTCCTGGAATGGAGACTGGTAAATGCCGGATTGTGGAAATCCTGGGGGCCATGAGTGGCCTGGAGGCAGCTCTTGAAGGACTGGAGAGTGCCTGGGAAATGCTGGAGATACGTGCAAATCCTGGGATTGCCTTGGGGTGACCCTTGCTTAGGCGTATTTAACCTCTTGAAGGAGCAATAGGCTTATTTAACCTCTGGATGGAGCAGTTTGGATTTCGGCTCTGGAGAGGTCCAGGAGTTTGAAAGTGCGGCAAAAGAACGAGCAGAAGACCATCTGCATGAAAACGTCAAGAGGCCAGCCTGCTCGTCGCTTTGAGTCCATCGAAATGACCTAAAACTACCCAGTTCAACCGCAGTTCAAGTACCTTGGATCGATGGCGACAGAAGATAACGACATCCCTGCAGAAATAAAATCCAGGATGGAAGAAGCAAACCAATGCTTTTGTTCGCTCAGCAAGGTGCTCAGGTTTGCCCTCCCAAGTAAAGCGAAATTGAGGTTGTACAGACCCTGTGGTAACGTTGGCTCAGAATCGTGGGTCCTCACGCAGGAATGAGAGCAAAAGTTCTAGGTTTGGAAACGGCAAGTTCTAAGGCGCATATATGGGATGTACCGGAGGGTCCGGACAAACAAGGAGCTTCAGGAGCTGTACAATGAGCCTGACAACCGGCTGCTGGAACGGATGGATTCGACACGCGTCCCTCTGCTGCCGGGTGGCAGAAGAAGAAGAGGCAGCCCGCGCACAAGACTGACTTCGAGGCCAATATCAGATCGCTCGGATGTGACAGACTCCACCTATGGACTGGGATGCTTGGCGAAGGACTGTTGACAGGCCCAGGGTCTCTAGAGGATTGCAGTGCCGCAGAAGAACATGACCCGTGCAAACCTGGAATGACCCTTGGAAGTCAGAACTGTGATGAGGCCTCCTTGAGATGGCCTGGAATCACGCTTGCACTACTGCCCATTCACTTACACGCCACACAACAAATACCAATGCCTCGCTCATCGTTTTATTCAACACTTTGAATCATCAGAAGGAATAAACAGAGTGAACATCCCTGAGAGAATTTGGAGGAAACTTCTTGAAGTAGGAGTAACAGCAGATTTGAGCCAACATAATCCCTCCTGCACACCCTCGCCGGTTATAGCGTCCGTCTCCACCACTTTCCACGTCCCCCTCAGGCATATCAATTCCATTTTTTCTTCCACTTGCCTCGCCAAAAGGGCTCCAGCCAGGTCGGACTTGTTCGCCATCATCAACACCGGCAACCGCCTGAATTTCGGTTGTTTGGCGATCTGCCAAAAATACCGTTTGGCGTCTTCGAAGCAGTTGTAGTCCGTACTGTCCAACACGAATATGAGCGCTTTGGCTCCGTTGAAAACGGTACACCGGCTCGGCTCTTTTTCCCCGACGTTGAGCGACGTCACGCGGAGCGGTCCCCACTCGAAATGCTGAATGTTGGGCCACAAATGTAGCGTTGAGGTTTTCTTGCATTTTGAAAGTAGTTGCACTATCGTGGTTTTACCTGAATTCTCCATCCCAAACATGACAACTCGGTACGGGGTGCGCGGTGTGCACATTCCAGGTCTAAAATATGTCTATTTCATCTGAGCTAATGTGAAGTTTTCCTGTCGTGAAAGATCAGTTCATTGTTTTGTTTGCTAGCGGTTGCTAGGGTCAACATCTGCTGCTTCATAAATCCTCACAGTAAACCTGTTTCCAAAATGAAGCCACAATACCTCGTTTATCTTTCAGAAAGGACTCGTTCTCGGAGTCTACGACGGATGCAGCCCAGGAGAATACAAACCCACGCCCACATTTGCAAGATACGATGAAAAAGTTGGTGGAAAGCTCATGCAATTGCTCAAGGGGTAAGTTGAGATGCTGTCAACATGATCGCTAAGCTGTAAATAAGTGTCCGCTTTGCGTTGCAGAACTAAATTCAACTGCGGGGACGTTCAGGTGTTTAGTAACGTTGGGACGGACTTTACGTCGATCGCCGTGACCAGTTTGGGGCGTGAAGGGTTGGGATACAATGAAGTGGAGCGGCTGGACGAGTGCAAAGAGGCGATCAGGTCGGCTGCCGCGTCTGGAGCGAGGGCTCTTCAAGACGAAGTGAGTTTCGACAAGATTCAAACCTTGACGCTTTGGGTTTCACTGTCAGTGACTGAATTACTGCTTTCCAGGGCATCACGCAGATATTCGTCGAAGGGTTTACCAACTCGGAGCCGGCTGCGGAAGGAGCCGTCTTGGCCGTCTGGAGGTACCAAGAGCTGAAAGACAAAGCCGACCGGTACCCGGATGTCAAACTCGAGCTGTACGAGAGTGACGACGTCGACGGCTGGATGCGAGGGAAAGTCAAAGCTGACAACCAGAATTTGGCCCGGAAGATTGAAGAAACTCCGGCAAATTTGATGACGCCTTACATCTTCGGGCAGGTAAGTTTTCACGCCGTATAAAAAATGTGTTACCGTCTGTTTTGCCGCTTGTGATTGTTTTAGCATGGTCCATGTATCTTTTGGCTGGGGAACACTTGTGCGTGCTTTCCCAAATCGTTTAATGATCCGGCCAAATGTCCAATCAGAATAGTAATATGCCCTATGCACAATGGCGCTTTTAGCCGTTCCTGACTTGGCTTAACCGGCAGAGCTTGGAGAGGAATATTCCGCTAGTTTTAACCTCCAGGATTCGCCCTGGACGTCCCTTCCGGTCCATCAGTGCATGCATGAAGGGTCTCTGGGAAGAGTTATTGGTTTATTATTCTTGGATTAATACGCCTTTGTAATCGCGCGGAGGTCGACGACTCCGATCGGCCTCAAAATTTCACATTATCTGTTTCAAGAGGTCTACATTCTAAATCCGAAATGTCCGTCCGCCGTCTGGGCCGTTTTAGGCAGTAGGAATTTTTAGAAAAATTTGAAATTTTGACGAAATGCTCGGTTTACCATCTAGTTGTGCCCGCAACGTTTTCAGCTCGATCGCCCAAACCCGTGGGGCGCTATAGGGCTAAAATGGTGCTACGGAAGGTTTTTTTTAAGGCTTTTGGCTATGGGATCGAGTTAGGTGTCGTTTTCGAAGTATTTTCGGACGTAGAATCCATTTTTTGGGGTCCCGAAACGATCCGATTTTACTATTGCGATCTATATAGCTTTCATGGGGCTACAAATGAGATTTTTAATGGATCCCAGGAGGTCAAATATTTTTCAAGTAAAAAAACAAAGAAAATTTTGAAAAAAAATTTTTTTTTTGAAATATAAAAATCTAATATATATATATATATATTTCATTGACAGAATTAAATATCTGTTAATGGAATGAAAGTTAGCAAAGCTGAACCAGCGCCTGGTAACCCCCGAATTGAGCTAGGTGGCTCTAAGCCAGTTCCTGCCAACATGCTTGCCATGAGACAGGAGGTAGTCAAGCTGAAGCATCTCCTGGAAATCCCAAAACAAAGCTTGGTGGCTCTTAGCCAGTCTCTCCCTCCACCCCCTGCCGTTGTTCAAAGTTAGCAAACCTGAACCAGCGCCTGATATCCCCCGAATTGAGCTTGGCGGCTCATAGCCAGTTTCTGCCAACATCCCTTATCGCTAGCAACGATAAGAACACATCGCACACATCACTTTCACCTTGGATGGGACTCCCCATGTTCACCCCGTGGGCCAACCAGCGTGCAGCTGCACTTAAGAGCAGCACTTCTTCCTATGGTCGCACATTAAAAAGCAAGCGTCCCTCATTTCAAGCCAGTCTACCCTCCGGCAAAAGCATGCACCATGCTAAAAATTGAGGCTGTCTCTGTGATTCTATTACGCAATTTCAGATAGCTGTTGACCAACTGTGTTCTTGCGGCATTGCCGTTGACGTTAGGGACAAGGACTGGATCGAGTCCATGAAGATGAGCGCATTCCTCCAGGTGGCCAAAGGATCCTGCGAACCCCCAGCTTTTGTGGAAATATCTTACTGCGGTCTTGGAGGGCAGACTCCAGTGGTGTTAACCGGTAAATTGCGAAGGGGGAGGGGATTGAGGAAGCTCACAGCCGGGCAGTTGTTGCAATTTTACTGTTACAGGGAAAGGAATAACTTTTGACTCGGGAGGGCTCTGCTTGAAAGAGTGTCGCGGGATGTCAGAGTACAGAGGGGACTTGGCAGGCGCTGCAGTGATTGTTGGTGTCATGAAGACCATTGCAATGATGGCGCTCCCTATTGACGTTATTGGTAAGCTTTTAAATGAAAGTAACTGACGCGGCTTCTGGTTGGTTCTTGATTGTGTCAAATTACAGCTTTGATACCGCTTGCTGAGAGCATGATCGGAGGCATGGCCGCTCACCCTGGGGACATCGTCAGAGCCCGTAACGGCAAGACCATCATGATCGAAGACACGGACAACGAAGGGCGAGTGATCCTCGCTGACACGCTGTCCTACTCGCAGACTTTCCATCCATGCCTTGTCATCAACGTAGCAACTCTTACCCGTAAGTCAATGACACATTCGGGCATACCGTTTGAAAAGTTGTCACGTTGGGGGATTTTCCATTTTCCGCAGCCGGTATCAGGAAAGCTCTTGGCACATCGTCTTCGGGCACATGGACCAATTCGAACGTCGTCTGGAGGGAATTCGAACGAGCAGGTTCTGAAACTGGCGACCGCCTTTGGAGGATGCCGTTATGGAAGTACTATAAGCAAAGGGTAACAGGTAAGCTAAGATTGGAGAATGTAGACACTTTGGTGTGGGGAGAAAGAAGATGATTACTGTTGGTTTGTGCAGATTATCTTGGGGTTGACGTGAACAACGTTGGCAAAGCGAAAGGTGGTGGACCGAATCTTGGAGCAGCTTTTCTTAAAGTGAGTGTAGGATATTGAACCTAGTCGAGTGTATTAAATTTTAGTGAGTGGAAGGTGAAGGCTCAGCGTGTCCAAAGCGTCGGTGTAGAATCCTGAGTTTGCAGTCCCAGAGGAGCTTGAGGAAGAAGACTTAGAGGGTGAAGCCATTGGTTCCTGCGGTGGTGCCCTAGCAATTGAGAGCTGCCACAGGTTTCAATGGCTTGGTGTTAGGAGAGAAATCCTGGCTTCCTATTACCAAAGCTAGCAATCATAAAAAAGGCAAGAGATCACACCTGGTTCAGGACTGAGTCATCTGAATGGACATGTGATGAAAACTATCCATTCACATGCACATATTCACAACAGTAAGGATATGCAAAACACAGAAAACTGCAATTCAAAAATTGAAGATACACCTATGGGAGGGTCTATGATAGATGAGTGGTTTAAAATGATTTGGGGGGGGGGGGGGGGGGGGGGTACAAAGATGTAGGTATGCGAAAAATCAAAACGAGTCGAGGCACGACCAAAATATCGAGGGAGGCAGAACCGGTAGGCCCTGGGGCGACCACTTATTATTAATACAGTAGAAATCGCCTATAACGACACCGGTTATAATGAACTATTGGTTATAACGAACAAAATCTCCGGTCCCGTGGAGTGTTATGGGAATTTAACGTTGATATCGACTATTACGAACCATCGACTATAACGAACAAACCGGCTATTACTAACATATTTCTTGGGACGGCGGAGCCCCGCTATCGGTTATTACGAACTGTTCAGGCCCATGCAGGTGGTTGTTTCTGCTGTGTACTTATCTTCTCTGTATGATTTCTGTATTTTTTGCTCATTTGTTTTGTTCGTCGTTGATAGCTATAACAGGCTCGCCTAGTTCATCAGTTCTTTCTTGTCTTTCACTCACTCCACCAAAATGTCGCGTCAGTCATTCACTGCGGAGGAGAAATTCGCGGTTATTTGTCGAGTCGAGGCGGGCGAGAAACCCGTGTCCTTGGCGAGTGAATTGAAGACCAGCCGTTCTACGATTTCCGGAATATTGAAGAATCGAGAAAAAATTGTTGAGCAGTTCAATAAGTGCGAAAAACGATAAATCACGGTATTACATTAGTGTTTTGTTTTACCCCTATTTTTCCCTATTTATAGGTACATGAAATATCGATTATAATGAACAGCGTTCATTATATCCGGACAAATTGGTTATAATGAACACCGTTCGTTATAGTCGATCTACCGGTTGTTATGAACACCGGCTATAACGAACGAAACCCGTCGGTCCCTTGAAGTTCGTTATAGGCGATTTCTACTGTAATAATAATAAAAGAATTTTGCGCGAGAATGTGCAAAAAAATCCTTAGTATTCCCAGTTTTCCACGAATTAGGGATTTATCAATCACCAGTTAGTAGGAGTTACAGGACTGGTTAGCGGTGCCTTGCAGTTATCTCACTTGTCTTACCGTTAGGCCACTTGTGCACCAACCTCACCTTTTGTACGTTAGGGCACTAGTTTGGCGTCCTCACTTGTCTTACCGTCAGACTGCTAGTTCAGCGTCCTCACATGTCGTACGTTAGGCCACTAGTTTGGCGTCCTCACCTGTCGTACGTTAGGCCTCTAGTTTGGCGTCCTCACTTGTCTTACCGTAAAGCCACTAGTGCAGCGTCCTCACCTGTTGTACGTTAGGCCGGTGCTGGGTCTCCCTCGTTTGGACGTCTACGGACCTCCGGCGGTGGGCTTTGCCGGTTTGCTTGCATCCGGCGGGAGAGGCATAGCTCTGGTAGTGGGCGAGCCCTCCTTTAACCTCTTAGACATTCAAATGTACGTTAGGCCACTAGTTTGGCATCCTCACTTGTCTTACCATCAGGCTACTAGTTCGGCGTCCTCACCTGTCGTACGTTAGGCCACTAGTTTGGCATCCTCACTTGCCTTACCGTCAGGCTACTAGTTCGGCGTCCTCACCTGCCGTACGTTAGGCCTCTAGTTTGGCATCCTCACTAGTCTTACCGTCAGGCTACTAGTGCAGCGTCCTCACCTGTCGTACGTGAGGCTACTAGTTCGGCGTCAGACAGTTACTTTTCCAACTCGCAAGATGGGTTTCAACCCCAAGGCAGAAAGCATGTTCCATGTTTCTTCAATTTCCGACGTAGGCTCTAAGCAAAGAGCATCCAGGGGACCGAAGTTTTATTTTAATTTTTTTTTTTTAATTTTGAGTGTTATACAGTAAGGCTGGGAAGATGAGAATTGAGATCGTGGATTTCCCACTGGCGAATTTATCAACCATTCTGCATCATTTTTCAGGAATTTCTGCACGAAGTTGACTTCGCCCACATCGACATCACCGGAACCGGCTTGCTTTCCAACGGCATCGGTCATCCCTACTACCGCAAAGGCGTCATGACCGGCCGACCAGTCCGCACCATCGTTCAGTTCTTGTACCAAATCGCTTGCCCTCACGTCAAAGGAGACGAATGCTAACGTTAAAAGGTACCAAAAAAAATCAATAAAAAGCTGTGTGCGTCTTCCGTCGTCCCGCGTCTACTAAAAAATAAAACGTATCGAAATATACAGTTTTCCATCAGCAGTATTTAGTGGGCCTCGTAGATTTATGGGGCGATAGTGTCGTTTTGCAGGGTTAATCACGGGAGAAGGAAACTCCCGGCAGGATATTGCCCTGAGTCAAGGTTTGTTCAGGGTTGAGGGTAGGTGTATAGGTCCAGTATTGAAACGCAAGTAATTACAAGCGCAGTGGGCGGCGTGCAGGGGGTGTCCCCTGTGTAAACGGCAATACGGGGCTCCTGACGTGGCCACTAATAGCGAGCAAGAGAAACGATGAGAAGAGGGTGTATTGTGAGAATGTATAGCCACTAATACGTGTTTTGCTCTCCGCCTGTTTGTTCAACCTCGGTAGATGTAGAAGCTGGATGGAAATAGTTTGCCTTGACAATTACGGTCCTGTTTTCTACTTGATGTAACCCGAAGAGCAGAAGGATAATCATCTATATACTAGAGTACGTCTATAAGTCGGAAGTTTGACTTGTCTTGAAAAATTCAGTTGGGCGAGTTGATAACTAGAAAAGCCTTAACACCAAAAGTTTGCTCAAACAAAAATTTACCAAAAAGTTTTGAAAATGAGGATTAATGCGAATTGAAATGGAGATGTGAAGGTGGTTCCCGCTCGATGGCTCCGCATCAGTTGACGGTAGGCGAGGGGGGGGGGGGGGGGAAATGGGGGAAGACGTCCTACCTTGGTCACTTTTTTTTTAACCTCCAACAAATCATACCTAGAATGGTTTTTTGGACCTCTGATGTATGGATCTTGATAGTAACACTATTCGGCTGTTGAATGGACGAAGAACTAATAATTTTAGTATCACTAATTAATTGTGGAGATCGTTTTTCCAAACCCTTCCTCACTGACCAAGGTAGGAACCGTGCTCCTCCCTTGGTCATGTCCGGCTCCTACCTTGGTCACCTGTCTTGAGTGAAGATGTTTTTGATCAGAAATAATTGGTTTATTGGCCATTTATGCCATTTATATCACAAAATGTTTATTAAAATGATTATTTACCAAAGGATACCTAATAATATCATATATCATAATATGATATATTATATCATATTATGTTTATCACATACGATTTACGGAGTTGACCAAGGTAGGAAATCAAAAATTATTCTACGACTTGCCTGACCAAGGTAGGGTCAACTCCCCAAAAATCTTCAACTGGCTCCAGAATAAGTAATTCGACATGAACTAGCGAAATTATGCGTGCATTTCATACATCGAGACTAGGATTTAACGATAAACCAAAAATATTTACCGAAATTTACGTACTTTCTTCGTCAGTTGTCGAATACTATGGTGTCAAAATCGACATCACAACGCCTCGAAAAGTTTGATAACCAAATAAAGATTATCAGGGTTTATCAAAAGTGGGAAAACCTTTTGACGCAGTGTTGCCTTGACTTACCCAAAACATTAAAAATTTAGGACAAAATATTTCCCTCGTGTATACCACCCAAACTATCAACTGACCAAGGTTGGGACCTGACCAAGGTAGGAGGTCTTCCCCTCTACCCTCGTTTTTCCCACTGCCCCAACTTGGGCAAGTGTGTAGAAGGGGTCTGAGGCCATTATATTTTAATAGATAATATCTTATCATATTGGAGCTCCAGCCTGAGGAGGAGGAAGATGACCTAGGAGGAGAACGAGGATCCATTTTATTCTAAGGCACTTCTAAAAGTCGGAAAAATTTGAAACTGGTCTAAAAAAAAAATTCAGCGTGCCGAGCACAGTAGGAGAAAAGTCTGAAAACTCCAACAAGTTGGCTCAAAGTGTTAAAAACAAACTACCGCAACTATGTTGACAGTGTTGACGGGAGGTTGACGACTGAGGGTCAGCAGAGTGTAAGGGAGGTTCTTTGATTGTGATGCAGGTTCTTGGCAGGGAGAGGCAGGTTCCTGATGAGTGTGCTGCTGATAGAAAGAACTCCCCCATCCCCCTCTCACGAAGAATCGGACCCCCACGTAAGAAAATATTGCCAAACAACAATATAAGGGTGCTTCGAATGGGGGGGGGGGGGGGAGAGAGAGAGAGAGAAAAAAAAAAAGGTTGGCTAGCGAGGAGGATCTTAGGCGGAGAGTTGGGCAAATAAGGTGTACAAATAGATTTCACCTTCCATATTAATCATTTAACTTTCATCCCGTATTTCTTCAAAAATTAAAAAGAAAACTTATTCACCATCAAAAATCGAGAAGGGTCTGAGGCCAGGTGGCAGAGGTCGGGGGTTGGCTGGCTTTAGCCAGCAGGGGATGGCCCCCTAGTCTACAATATTGGAGCTCCAGCCCGAAAGCCTAATTGCCCATGAAAACCCCATTGATCCCCATGGTGAAGTCGTATCCTGCCTCGTTTTCTAAGTATGTTTGAACGTACCTAGAATCCATTTTTGGGTGTCCCAGAACCATCGGATCTTAAGGTGCCTTCATGGCGCTGCAAATGGGGTTTTTGAAGGATGCCAAGAAGTCGAATGAGGCGTCGTTTTCCGAGTAATTTTGGACGCATATTGCGGAGTTATTTGGACGTATAATATACGTATTATCCATAAATTACAAGATAATTCATGAGGTGTCGTTTTCCGAGTGATTTTGGACGCATATTACGGAGTTATTTGGACGTATTTTCACAAATTACGAGATAATACTTATTTTTTTAATACCTACACCCAATTAAGTTAGATTTTTTTTTTTTTTTTTTTTCAAATTTTATATCGAATTAATTTTTGAGTAATTTATATCAAAGAATAATAGAAATTAAAAAAACTAAACCCTTTTGTAAAATTTGCAGCGTTTTTTCTCTCTCTCTGAAGAAACAACATGCTTTTCGATTATGTATAGTAGTTAACTAGTATGTATTTATTACATGATCGAAAAGCGAGTTGTTGGGTCTGAGGTCAGGTGGGAAAAGTCGGGGGTTGGCTGGATTTAGCCGTAGTTAAGGTATAAATCTGTTGCCATTTTCAATGACGAAAATTTCTGCTATTTTCAAAACGCCATCGAGATACTCCATAGGTTAGGCGCTGAATAGCACTCTATTTTCGTGTTACCAAACAACGAGAGCCAAAAGCTCTTCGGAATCCCCGAGGGCCCCCGCCAGGCTAACGGGTTACCATTATCTTAATGTGAAATTTATCCTCGACACCCGAAGACACAGTCTCATTACTTAGTCCGTAGGAGAATTTCTCTCTGCGTCTCTTCCCCCGGAATAATTTACGGCCCTTGAAACGTTCTTCCCGCCCCGTGCTCTCTCGGTGATTTATTCATTGGGCAGAGTCAATTCAGCGCGGGTTTTTATTAAGATGCGAATATGTGCGTTAGGTACCGACGCTGTTTTGCTCCAACCAGATGGCCACCCCGAAAAATGATGTCCAAGTGAATCACCAAACTGGAAACGATAATAAGCTCCAGTTACAAATGATGACCTCCCGATTCGGCAAATAATGTCTCGCCCCTCTTCATCCCCTCTTTTGACCGGGCAGTAAAAAGATCCAAATGGGCTGAAGGGCACTCGATCAATTACGTTGAAGGGGGTGCATCAAGGACGCCGTATGTGTGTGAGTGACTTGAGCTTTGCGACGGATGAAACAGCAAATTACGGTTGACGGTTATCATCTGCGAATTTTCTACAAAGGTAACAGTTCAAGTGCATCAAACCAAATTAAATCACATTCAGACTAGTAACCAGCAATTTTTAGCGCAACCTTTTCCAAAAAATGGAAAGGTGCGCTCACCTCTTCGACATGTATGTTTTTTTTTTTTTTTTTTGTGTCATCACGCCCGAGCGGCTCAACAGATTTTCATGAGGGTGGTCTCATTGTCATCAGCGAGTTCGGGGGGTGGTTATAGGCTACCTTGATTTTTCCTCCCTCTTCCCCTTCATCGGTTTTCGGGAGGTCCTTCACGACGAAAGTTGTTTATCTCTGATGTGTAACTAAGGAGGCCTCAAAAGCGGGACGAAAGTTTATGTCCGATTTCGTTGGTACAAGGGTCTATGGAATGAGCTTTTCAGGCTGATTCCAACGACTCCAAAACGATTTTTGCAGCCTGAGCCGTTCGTTACCTCTGATCGGCATAAGGTTTTATTACCTACGCATCGGTCGTTAGGGTGCAGTTGTTTACGTAATGAGCATCACGTAGATGATGTGTTGTGTGGCATAGTTTGGTCGCTAGATACCTACTGTTTCTTAGTTTCTCTCGCTCATTAAATATATCGTAATAACAAAAAGGTTGCGCTCATCTATTCAATTCAATTGATGGCTTGTTTTGTTTTTAGCGCAACCTTTTTCCAAAAAATGGAAAGGTGCGCTCACCTCTTCGACATGTATGTTTTTTTGTTTTGTTTTTTTTTTTTGTTTTTTTTTCGTGTACAGAGCATCACGCCCGAGCGGCTCAACAGATTTTCATGAGGGTGGTCTCATTGTGATCAGCGAGTTCGGGGGGTGGTTATAGGCTACCTTGATTTTTCCTCCCTCATCCTCTTCATCGGTTTTTGGGAGGTCCTTCACGACGAAAGTTGTTTATCTCTGATGTGTAACTAAGGAGGCCTCAAAAGGGGGACGAAAGTTTTTGTCCGATTTCGTTGGTACAAGGGTCTATGGAATGAGCTTTTCAGGCTGATTCCAACGACTCCAAAACGATTTTTGCAGCCTGAGCCGTTCGTTACCCATGATTGGCATAAGGTTTTCTTACGCATCGGTCGTTAGGGTGCAGTTGTTTACGTAATGAGCATCACGTGGATATTTTTGATGTGTTTGGTCGCTAGATACCTACTGTTTCTTAGTTTCTCTCGCTTTTAAATATATCGTAATAACAGAAAGGTTGCGCTCATCTATTCAATTCAATTGATGGCTTGTTTGTTTTATTCTTGGAATAATACACCTATGTAATCGCGACAGAGGACGAAAATTCCGATCGGCCTCAAAATTTGACATTATCCATTTCAAGGTGTCTAGATTCCAATCACGAAATGGCCGTCCGACGCGTCGCGGCCTCCGAGCCGTTTGGGGCAGTAGACTTTCTTCTTTTTATTTTTATGTAATCTGAATTTTGACAAAATACTTGGTTTATTATCTAGTTGTGACCACAAGGTTTTCAGCCCGATCGGCCAAACCTGTGGGGCGCTATGGGGCTTAAAAGGGGCTACGGGAGGGTTTTTGAAGGTTTTCGGCTATGGGGTCGAGTTAGGTGTCGTTCGAAGTCGTCGAAAATCATGATGTTCCAAGAGGGAGAAAAAACCAGACAAAACTACGTACAGTTTTGACTTGTGTCCGCCATGGCTTTCAAATTGTCCCTAAAGGGGTGGAGAACACTTCGTTTGTTTCAAAAACCTCTCCACACTGTTAGACCCCCTTCTTTATCATCTAAACCACTGTTTCATACCGTCGATGTACGTATTTATGTCACAAGCCTTCTCCTCCGAAACCGTAAGTGATAAAAAATACGGCGATTTTTTCTACAGACTCAGCCTCCCAGACATAACCCGCTAGGGTTGGGATCCCACAAAAAATGCGCGCAAATAGGCGCATTCGCCCCCAACTTTCTTATTTTAAATGGGAACTCCTCATTTTTGTGCGAATTCGGATTCCTCGGCCAATTTTACGTCCATTAAGCCGGTTGAGCGCAATTTTCGATGAGCGCAAATCCGCGCAACTCTTCCTATTTTCGTTGTGCGTTTCCTCTGTATCCTACCTGGAGATCCAAATTTTTTGATAGTAAATCCAGAAAGAACGAATTCCGACGATCGGCAAATTTAGATGGCGAGCTTAATTAAAGATTCTTTGACCTTATCGGAGCAGGCCCCTGCGCAGTCTGTGAGTTCTGAGCAGTTGTAAGAACCTTGGAGAGGCGTCTGGTGTGTCTTCGACCTTGTAGGGGCGCGTGCAAGGTCAATGAGATCTCCCTCAATCCCGACTGACTTGGGTCGATAAAGCGCTACTCTCCGAGTCTCCGCCAGGGGCGCTGGCTACTTTGGATGTCGGTAAGGTGTTTCGTTTGTTGGGCGCTCCGGGATTTCAGGTTTTCAACACCCGAAGGGTCAGATAAGAATTCCTCATTAACCTACACCGTCACTTGACGTATTATTCAAGCGGACGAGGGAAGAAAGCCCCCCCCCCCCCCTCCCTGGCCGATAAACTGGTTGGCCGAGCGAAGCGAGGCCCCTGTCAGATTGCTAGTTTTGTTTCAAAACTCACTTTATCCACTGATCTGATCTTTCAGTTTTATATTAGTTTTTCGGACTTTGGTAATCTTTTCATCAATGGAGGCAAAGCTAATGAATGAGCCGTTTTTGGCGGTAGGATTTTTTTTTTAAATCTGAAATTTTGACAAAGTACTCGCTTTAGCATCTAGTTATGCCCGCAAGGTTTTCAACCCGATCGCTCAAACCCGTGGGGCGCTATGAGGCTTTCATGGGGCTACAAATGTTTTGAAGGATCCAAGGAGGTCAAATAAGGTGCCGTTTTCCGAGTAATTTTGGACGCAACATTCATTTTTTCGAGGTCCCTCATCTATCAAAACATTCTAAAAAAAATTTTTTTGTATTTCTTCAAAAATCTTTTTTTTAATGACACACAATTAATTTTTGCGCAATTAACCGTAACGCTCTGATTATAAAATTGAAAAATAACACTTGTAGTTTGGAACTGTACGATTGGTTTGGTTCCTCCACGTAGGGTCCTTGAACGTCCCCTTTCGATGCAGGCATAGTCCTTGTTAGGGGTTCGCATATGGTAATGGACAAGTGCGTTTTTATCGGGGGGAGCGGGCGTGAACGGACAAATTAGCTCTGCAGGGCGCCTCTCGTGAAAATGATACTCGTTCCAATAATCGGAATCGTTTATTTTTTTCCGTATGTCGACGATTGCCAACTGGCACCGTCCCTGGCGAAACCAGCAACGAACAGCGACCTCCTTAAGCCGCATCAAATATTCATCGGGACCTCACAGTATATAGCAGCACTCACGCTTCACTCGTGGCGTTTATACGGGAAAAGAATAACATTTCCCCCGTTATTTGGGGCGTGACGCAAACTGTAATTCGAAGACTGACGCCGGGTTTTCCCTCGTCCAAAAAGGACGAGTTTTTCGCCCAGGAACAAACTCAAGCGGTCTCGAGGGGCCACTTGAGACAAACCGACACCACTTTCCTATTACGGGGTAGTCTCCTTTATATACCCTCACCGCATTTCCTACAACATTAACAATTTATTCCGGCACGAGGAGAAGAAGAAAAAAAAACGGCTGCTGGCGATGGGTGAAGAGCCCAACAGCAGAAATGTGCCCTAAAAGCTCATGCATGTTGAATGGAAAACCGTGTTATGTATTGTGGACAGTAAATAAGTTGTTAACGATTCATTGGTAGACTCGTTTTTACCTCCTCTCGAAGTTAGGAAAAAAAAAAAAAAGTCATTATATGTCAATCAACAAAACGTAAGATTTGCCATAACTGCCTAATGGCGGTGCAGGAATAAAGCACCAATGGCACATGAAAATTGCCGTAAGCGCCACAGTGCCTTTTCCCAAAGCGCGAATGGCTTATCCATATGCGAAAAAAAAACCCACTCAAATGCGCCACAATATATTTATTAGGGTGGGTCGAAAAAAATTGTTTTTATTTATTTTTTTTTTAGATAGTCTCCAGTGGAGACTCTCCACTGGAGTTCTCAATGTGTTAGGTAGAAAGTCACTCCACAAAAATCGGTTCATAAAACGCAAATGAAGTGCCGCCCCAAGCTGTTTTTTAGTTTTTAATTTTTAAAAATTTTTTTTTTTAATTTTTAGTTTTTTTAATTTAATTAATTTTTATGGCTTTTTTAATCGGTTTTTAGTTTTTTAAGTTTTTAAATTTTGATAGTAATTAAATTTAATAGTTAATAAATTTAATAGTAAATTGATGAATTAACATCGGACCTCTTCAATTTATTCATTGAAAACGAAAGTGTCTATTAAAAACCGAGAAATTGCGATATAAAGCAGAAAAAACACTATGAAGTGACCAATTTTATTGTTACAGGGCGGCACTTCATTTGCGTTTTATGCACCGATTTTTGTGGAGTGTCTTTCTAACACTTTGAGAACTCCAGTGGAGACTATCTCAAAGCGGTGCAAAAAAAAATTTTTTTTTTCGACCCACCCTAATATTTATGCTTCTAAGTCAATATTCTCAGACGCACCAGCAAGTTGGTCCTGAATCAAGGCTGTACTAGGTTTCAAAAGAAGTAGGTTGTGTGAAATTGACTACCGTTTATTATTGAACTATAGGCCCAAGGTCCAAGTATCTACTCCAGAAAATCGCCGATTTTTGGTTTATTATTCTTGGAATAATACACCTATGTTTTCGCGACGCGGGTCGACGACTCCGATCGGCCTCAAAATTTGACATTATCCGTTTCAAGAGGTCTACATTCAAAATCCGAAATGTCCGTCCGCCGTCCGCCGTACGCCGTCCGCCGTCCGGGCCGTTTTGGGTAGTAGGAATTTTTTAAAAAATCTGAAATTTTGGCAAAATACTTGGTTTACCATCTAGTTGTGCCCGCAAGGTTTTCAGTCCGATCGCCCAAACCCGTGGGGCGCTATGGGGCTAAAATGGGGCTACAGGAGGGGTGTTTTGAAGGCTTTTAGCTATGGGATCGAGTTAGGTGTCGTTTTCGAAGTATTTTTGGACGTAGAATCCATTTTTGGGGGTCCCGGAACGATCCGATTTCACTGTGGCGTTCTATAGGGCTTTCATGGGGCTAAAAATTGGATTTTTGAAGGATCCCAAGAAGTTCCATATTTTTCGAGTAAAAATTAAAGAATTTTTGAAAAAACACATTTTTGAAAAAAAAAATCCCCCCAAAAATTTTTTTTTGAAATATAAAAATCCAAAAAAAAAATTTTTTTAATTTTTTTATTGACAGAATTAAATGTCTATACAAGTAACCTATATCACAGAATAATAAACCCTTGTGTAAAATTTGCAGCGTTTTTAATCTACAGCTCCAGGAGTCCAGGAAAGATGCTGAGATTAAAATTTAAAAAATAAAATAAAATAAACAGAAATCTAGGAATCCAGAGAGCCACAGAACCAGTAACTGAAATCCATAGAAGTAGAACTCCATTAATCCTGAAATCCACTGATCCTGAGATCTAGCGATCCATAAGTTCAGAGATCCCGTGACACAAACATATATGTGCACATGTGCGAAGCTCCTTTCATTGGCAGAGTAACAGTTACTGTTGATCACTGGTGGAGTTGGACTCATTCCTTCTATCGGCGAAGTTGATCACTGGTGGAGTTGGAGGGTCCCCGCTGGTCCTGGCCGTAATCCATAACCTAAACCAGTTTTTGAGTGGCTAGCTTTGAGGTCCCGTGTGCCGCCTGATCCGGTGGATGAATGGCATCGTTCCATCATAATATGGATGATGGATGATATTATGTTATTTCGAGAAAATTGAAAGAAAAAAAAACAGTCGCTAAATAATAGAGTTTGAAATTTGCAAAAATTATCATAGTTTTAGAACCATAAAAGGCATAGTTTCTCAAATTTTGATGAAATTTCCAGCAATAGGCGGAGTGAGGGAAATTTTTTAAAATTGTGGACTGATGTCCTTTTTATATGATCCAACATTTAGGAATATTTTTGAGGCTTAGGAGTTGATATTAATGGATGGAGTACATAAATGATTTCAGAGAATGTATATTAAGAACAAACAGAATACATCCAATAGATTTTATAGGTACTGAATATTTGCAAGAACGTGTGCTTCAACTTCAATTTTCATCAATCTTCATCAGTTTCTCCTTCAGGAGAAACTGATGAAGTTTCTCCACAAAATCAAGGAAGTTGGAGAGCCTGAAGGTGTGAGCACATGCCCCATCAATGAACCTTCGAGCAACGACAACTCCCCGACGTTTTGATTCTAAGGACAGTTGAGAAAAAGAGTTAATTGAAAAAGAAACTTTCTTCGTCTTTGGGTCTCAGTTTCCTCCGAAACAGGAGTCTGGTGTAGTAAGTGGGCCACCAGTATGTCTTCTGTTGCAACTCGTTTCACAGTGAAATTCCTTGGGTTATTCGAGCAATGTACTATTTTCGTTATTATCTGCCTGATTGTGCACAGTCGCTGCAGTCTCTTCAATGGTCTTTTGATTTGTCCGAAGTCACGCTCGTTTGGCAAGAAGCTGTGAAGAAAATTGGACACTGGAAAAGCATTACCTACAAAACTGGAGTAAACAGAAATGAACTAGCAAACAAAGAACAAGACGAAATTGTGTTCCATTTATTGTCTGGGCTCGTTGAATCAATGCATGGCGAACAGAGCACAAACGTAGGGAAAGAGAACCTCACGAAGAGGCCAAGGTGGTGTGATCCATGCAAGAAGGGCATCAGTCCGTGGACTGAAGACGTTCATCACGAACTCGAAGGGTGAACACCTCGATTTCTCACTCTTGGAAGCGTCGGACTCATCACGAATCGATAAAACCAACCCCAAAAACCAGAATTCAGAAATAAAATCATTTTCGCCAAAAATGTGACTGATGTCCTTCTTCCACGAACCAATTCTTATGCCTAAACCTCATGATCTTGCAGGTAAACTGAGGACTTCGCTCTTACTGGCATTCACCTCCCACCACTATCAGGGCTAGCATGAAATCACGTCTAAATTCATACGTAAATAAATAACTTTTTTCGTCCAATTGAAACTAAATTTCTATGAATGATCCTCTTGGGGACATTCCGGGGTCGTAAGAAATTCTCGGAGGGTGAGGCGAACCATTAAAGGGAAATTTCTCCGAAGAAAAACGGGATGACGAGACGTTACGACCCCATTACGGGAAATCACCGGAGGCCCATAGCCTTCCACATTATGGTTCCGGATCATATCAGAAGTTATGCGGGAATTTTCCGTGAGTTACCAGGTTCAAAACTTCCCCCTTGACGTTATGCATATTACATCAGTCGTTCCGCGTTTTTTCACGGTGATTTTTCTTCGAGCTCTCCGCTGTTGGGTTTATCACTTTGTTTGGGAGATTTTGAGTTTTAGTGCAGTAAAAATGTAAAAGTACGTCTGAAATATCAATAAAGAAATGCCGTAAATGAGCTTAAATGTGTTTCGTGCCTGTCAAAAGTTACAACCAGTTTCGAATCCGGGGGATGTTGCCGAACTTGAGGCCCCGAACTCGATGGGGTAAGAAACCGTTTTGGTTGGCAAGTCAGGGATGCAAATGGAACCGGGGGCCTGTTCCATAAACTGTTGGAGAAAACTTGACAGTCTTGAAAGTGGTGTCCTCTGTATTCTCTCGAGAGCCTTCCCTTGGAATCAATACGGAGCCTTAGGAAAACGACCAAGACTTTTCGATTACGACCTGTCTGAACGCAGTGAATACACCTGGAAAATCACCGTAACCTGTGATTTTAAGTCAATAACTTGTGCTGCAATACGAAGTTCAGTTTTTGGTTTATTATTATTATTATTATGTAATCGCGATGGGGGTCGAAATTTCGGATCGGCCTCAAAATTTGACATTATTCGTTTCAATTGGAACGCTTCCAAAAACGAAATGTCTGTCGGCCATCCTAGCCGTTAAAGCTAAACTATTATGGTTGACGGACATTTTGTTTTTTCGAATCCAGATTTAGCTTCTCAGACCTGTCTAAGGTTTGCAAAACTGGTCCCAAGCTGACGTAGGGTTTTCAAGGCATGCCAAGATGGTCCAGAGTTTTCCAGAGCTGCCCGAGGCTTGCTAAGCTCGTCTCAAGCGGACTGCGAGACCTCTTTGAAACACATACCTACGCTCTTACGATCGTACATGACAGGATGGCTGCAAGTCGTGGAGTATCGGGATAACCGTTCAAGGGTACTTTTCCGTTATACCCCCCCCCCCCCCCCCGATTTCGAGTTTCATTCACACCCTTTCCGATGGCAGGTTTTCAGCCCGATCGCCCAATCCCGTGGGGCGCCTTGGGGCTAAAATGGGGCTACGGGAGGTTTTTTTTTAAGGGTTTCGGCTCACTCCCTCAACCCCTGATCCCTCTAATAGCCTCGGACAGGTCTGGGACCCCCACAAATCGAATCTACTCCCGAAAACGACACCTCACTCGAGCCCCTGACCAATACCCGTCAAAACCCGCCCCAGAAGTATCTCACTAAAAGCCTTTAACAACATCGAAGGGTGGTCGGACTGGTCTAGAATCCCTCTGAATCGTTTTTTCCCCAAAAATTGCTGCGAAAACGACACCTTACTCGACCCCTTGGGAAATCCATCAAACTGAAGTTGCTTCAACTGTTGATTCCAGGGTTCCCTCATCCTGACACGCTTTTAACAATCTTTCAGTTTTATGAAATATCTTTCAGTTTTATGAAAAATCTTCTTTTATGAAAAATCTTTCAGTTTTATGAAAAAGTTTTATGAAAAAATCTTGATGAAAAAGTTTTATGAAAAAATCTTATGAAAAGTTTTATGAAAAAATCTTATGAAAAAATCTTATCAAAAAATCTTATGAAAAAAATCTTCTGAAAATCTTATGAAAAAATGATGAAATTAAAAATGATGAAATGAAAAAAAAATGATGAAATGAAAAAAAAATGATGAAAATGATGAAATGATGAAAAATGATGATGAAAATGAAAATGAAATGAAATGATGAAAATGATGAAAATGAAATGATGAAAATGAATGGAAATGATGAAATGATGAAAATGAATGAAAATGATGAAAAATTATGAAATGAAAAAAAAATGATGAAATGAAAAAATCTTATGAAAAAATCTTATGAAAAGTTTTATGAAAAAATCTTCAGTTTTATGAAAAATCTTTCAGTTTTATGAAATAAATTTCAGGCTAAATTTGAGCGTCAACACAACCCTGAAATTCCACGGTGACTATAGTGCTGCCTCTCTACATATACGTAGAGAGGCAGCAAGTTGTCATTTGAAAAGGTTTATGTGGCGCATTTAGCCCCTTTCAAAGGAAATTGGACATTTCAACCCGGTTTTTCTCTAGGAAGGTTCAATGCTACGAGACTCCTTTCAATCGCAATTGCTGTAACCATCTATGAAGACTCAGAAAATGGCCAAAAATGTCATACCTATAGCCCCTTAAAAAAAAAAAAAAAATCATTCTCACCCAAAACGTAGGAATTTCTTTTCCCTTTCATATTATTGATTGGCGGTAGTGGTGGGCAGATAACAGGAAAGGTCCCTTCAAAGAATTAAACATCCTCACTGTCTTCGCCTGTTTCACTTTGAACCTCATCCTCCTTCTTCTTCTTGCAGTGCCGTCTCCGTCATCGAAGGTTGGCGATCACTCCAGCAAATTTTTCTCTATCTTGGGCGAGGTGAAATAATTCTGCTGCTCGGCGTATACCCGTCCAGCTCCTGATATTGGCAAGCCACGAGGCTCTCTTCCTCCCAACTCCTCTCCTGCCACTTATCTTGCCCATCATGATTGTCTGCAGCAGTCCATATTTTTCTCCTCTCATGACGTGTCCCAAGTACGCTACTTTCCTCGTCTTGATAGTTCTCAGTAGCTCTCTGGATAGGGAATTCTGCTCAAGAATGTAGTCGTTCCGCAGCCGAGCAGTCCACGGGATTCTAAGCATACGACGAATTAACCACATTTCGAACGCTTCTAGCCGGTTAACGTCTGCTGTTTTCAACGTCCATGTTTCCACTCCATAAAGCAAAATCGACCAAATATAACACTTGACGATACGCCAGCGAAGTGGAAAGTCGAGATCTCGGCGACATAGTAAGGTACGCATACTATTGAATGCACTACGTGCTGTCTCAATGCGACATCTGAGCTCCCCCTCAAGCGACCAAGTCTCTGACAACCATTGACCCAGGTACTTGAAACGAGCGACCTGCTCGATTTGCTGATTATTCACCCGCAAGTTGACCCTCCATATCCACAAAATTGTGGATGTTGTATCAAAACCAGACCCCAAATATGAGACTCGTCACAGCTATAGTGACCAACGCAACTAACTAAACTAAACGTTTAAGGACTTCGACTGCCCAAAAGCACAACTTCATAATATGAATATTATATTTGGGATCGAAACTACATAACCACCTGCCAAGCGCTTTGAAAGAACTGCTCTCCTCCAAATTAAAAATTGAACTCAAGAAAAAACTCATTAACGATCCTCTGTATTCAACAAATGAGTTTTTCGATACCTATCAAATTATGACTGTTTTAGATCATCGCATTCATTGTTATTTTGCCTGAATGCTTATTATTGTAATTAAAATGAGGACCTAATGACACTTGAGACAGGTAAAGCAAACAGCCGACTGCTTCCTGGTTTGGCACCTTGGGGTCGAAGCGCTGAACTCCATCTTGAACTTTCTGGTAATCCGAATGACCTCCAGCGGCGTAGAAACTTTGTTGCACTCATGCCAAAACGTTCCAACACCTCCCACAAGTATGCCCTCAGCTGGATATCCTAAGAGCGTTTGACAACGTATGGTGGCCACAAGTCTTGGCGGAGCTAGTGAGAAGAGCCCCCTGAGCTATTTGGACCTACTTTCCAGCTACCTGTCCAGGAGAGAAGACAAGATGGTGACCGTGACCTGGCCGTTGGAAAGCCCGTGACCAAGGGCTGCCCCCAGGGATCTGTCCTGGGGCCACAGCTGTGGAAACTGGTCTTTGACGGTCTTTTCCTGGGTGTGGTCCACAGGGCGGGCTTATTACTAAGGATTTCCAAGTCATGCCAATATGGCGCCGCCAGGCCGCCAGGCTAGGGGGTTCCAAGGCTTTCAGAGCTAGTCCCATGCTGATCAGGGTTTTCTAGGCTTGCCAAGACGGTCCCGAGCTTCTCAGAGCTGTCCAAGACTTGCTAAGCTCGTCCCAAGCTAACCAAGGGTTCTCAAGTCATGCCAATATGGCGCCAAGCTGGCTAGGGGGTTCCACGGCTTGCCAGGATGAACTCCACGCTTTCCAGGCCTTCCAAGGCTTGCAAAGCTGGTTCTGAACATGCTGGCTGGAGCACTGCAAACATCATTGAATTGCCACAATTCCATTCCCGCACTAAGCATTTTCCACTGCGAGTCGCCAATTTGAAAAAGAACGACCACATTTAAATCGCTTCAAACCTACAGATTCTCAAAAACTTATCAAATTGTTTTTACCGCTAAAAATTTTCATTCATTTTTAGCATTATTACTACAAAACAACGTTTCCATAAGTTTTTTTCCCAACGAATTTTACCTCTGCAATGATTATTAAACCACACAAACTCCACGTGGAGTCAGCCATTATTAATAACAAAAATCATCTTACTGTAAAAACAAAACCCAATATTCTCCTTCTAATACCACCAACCTTTAAGCCAAAAATTCGCAAAACAAAATACTTCCATGACACGATTTAGTACGAACATCGTCACGTGAAGAAAAAATTGAGGGACGAACATGCACAAATCGCTTTTGAAACTGGTGTGGCATCGGTCCGGAATAGCTCTCGCTTCGATCAGGAGGGCGTCTGTATCATGTGCTTCGAATGATAAGGTAATCGAAAGGTAGTTTGGGGAGGTCGGAATGAGGGTTACGTTCTGGCAACCCGTAGATGTTGACGTGAGGTTGGCAGCCTGGTTTTTGGTAGAACCTTATGAAGAAATGATTTGCAGAAAGGGCTAGTTCTGGGAGTGTACGAAGGATGCTGCCCTGGGGAGTTCAGTTTGACGGAAACTGGAAAGAAGTTTAACGAATGCGTCCAAGGGAAATTTCTCGAGCTCTTGAAAGGGTATGTTAGTTTTGTTTTTTTCCGAAATCCCTCTGAACTGAGTCAATGAACCTTCAGTCTATTTACCTTTTAGGACCCGGGTGAAGAAAGGGAAAGCTCAAGTGTTTGGTAACCTCGGGGATGAATTCTACCAAGTGGCAGCAGTGGGGCTTGGGCCTGAGTCTGTCGGGTGGAACGGGATGGAAGCCATGGACGAATGCAAGGAGAACATCAGAGCGGCCGCTGGCGTTGGAGCGATGGCTCTTCAAGATCAGGTGAGGGTGGCAACGGCAGACTAGTTGGCTTTGGATGCGCGGAACTCTCAACACGCTACTGTTCTCAGGGTATAACGCACATTGCTGTGGAAGAGTTCACCAACGCCGAAGCAGCCGCTGAAGGAGCGTCGTTGGGAGTTTGGCGGTACCAGGAGTGGAAAGCTGTCGAAGACAGAGCCACAGTGGCTGCTATAGATTTGTACGGCAGTGAAGACAGGTACGGCTGATTACACGTTAGATGTACTTATTAAACCTGCCGGTGGTAGAAGTGGGCCACCGAGGGTGACTTCCCATTAGTAGCTCGGCGTTTGCAGAGACCGAGGCCGCACAGTGGGACGAAAACCCAAAAAACGGCTGTCACCCAAAGACAACTGTGATGCATCCAGAGCAAAATAAAGAACAGTAGCCATCGAGTAGTTTATCAGCAACCCATACATCCTGTGTAATTGCAAGAACACCGCGCATAGTGCAGCGACCCGAAGGGCTCACCGATGCAACAGTTTGCTACCTTTGCAATTAGGGTTGCCAACCGTCCTCCCCCGGGGAGGACAGTCCTCCCTTTTGGTCATCCGTCCTCCCGAAACCCGGGACCTCGGGAGGACGCTCAAAAGTCCTCCCTTTTCTGTTTGTGGATTGATGTTTCTTCAACACAAACAATATTATCTAGCTTCACTCACAATGCGCTAAGTACCTACCTAAGTAACTAAAAAGAGCGTAGGGGAAGGGCGGCTACCTTCAACCACTTTTTGCTTATTCTGATATTTCTGTTCTGCATTAGCGAAATTTGAATTGGTTTTCCCTTCTACAATCAGTTTAACTATTGCCCTGAACGTAAATCCTTACAACTTTCCGTAGTAAAATCCGTAGTAAAATCCGTAGTAAAATCCTTACAAAAACAGAGTCAAATACCCGTATTCTATGTCCATAAAAAAATTGTTTTTTGGTTGAAGCTACCCCACCAGTGGGGTAGCTTCAACCATGATGTGGGGTACCTTCAACCACTTTCATAGGGTAGGTAGGTGAACGGGTACACCCATTAAAACGCATGAATATATTCATGTTTTGATAAAATATTAAATCAGCCTTGGTAAAATGAGGTCAGTTCTTCTCTGGTAGGTATTAATAAAGGTGCTTTTTCGCAACACAATAATGAAACAAAATACTTCAGCTTCAAAAATAAACTCAACGGACTCCTTGAAAAGGTCAGAATTCATAATTTTTAACAACATATTCGGATTCAGCACCCTTTAAAACCCCCCTACATAAATTTTTAGTTCGAAAATCTGTATAATTACGACGTAACTGCACGTCGTGCAGAACTGTTTTAGAAATGTCGGAGATTTTGAAATGAAAGTGGAGGGCACGTGACGTCACCAAGTAGTTGGGCACTGAGCCACCAGAGCCCTGAATAATAAATCTGAACGGAATCTGAATTAAAACACTCGACCCGGGTCGATTTTGTATTAGGTACCTTCTTTGATAATAACTCGATGCTCGATTTTTGAATGACCTTCTCTGATGATTACCCCGATTTTTGAATTTCGCATAGCAAAGTTGGGTAACTTGCATAGATGCGAGAGAGAGGGAGATTTCTCGGCCAATCAAAAAATGATCAAGTAGCCAACATCATGTACCCCCTCCAGGCCTCGGAATTCAAATATTATATTTTTCCAAAGGCCCTATAAATAATAGAGACGCGTTTTCTGCAATGTTGACTCATTTTCGTAACTATTGAAGCATGAGCTTTCCAGGAATTTTTTTTTAATCATTCAAGGAGCTTATTTCTCTCTTTTTTTCTAAAACTAAATATCCCAGTCTTTTGAAAACCTTCTTCATTACATCTGTGAATTCTCTCTTCTAATGCTTCACAGCTTTGACTAATAACTAGTTTCATCACAAAGAACAATAGGAATTCAGAATAACTAACCAATTTTGAAAGGTACCCAATAGATGGGGTAGATTCAACCACTCAAAAAGTGGTTGAAGGCACCCCACTTCGTTCTGGTTGAATCTACCCCACCCTCACTTTTTGAACTAAGTGTGACTTGACCTTCAAAAAGAGCATGCAATCAGAAAAACTCAAGCTGTTCCTAAAACTAGAGTAAATTATGAATCTAATGATGCAGAGTTCATTCCAAAATACATACCCTGACATGTACAACAGAGCAACAAAAATTATGATTTTACAAACCTTGCACTGCTAGAAAACACGTTTTAATCTGCAGTAAGCCACACAAATAAGCTGCAACCTCCAAAATACGGGTACAATGTCTTCTTCACTTCTTCTTCCTTTCGTAATTTTTCAGCCCTAAAAACGTTCATCATGGCAGACAAATCGCCAGTGGTTGAAGGTACCCCATGGTTGAAGGTAGCCGCCCTTCCCCTACCTACCTAGCTATAACGTAGATAGTTACCTAAAACAGAACAATCGCGGTAACCAGCTGCGAGACGAAATGAGATGAGGAAGGAGTGATCAAATTTCTCATCAACGTGGTCTTTTTCTGTTACTTTATCTGCCCTCTCTTGTTTGAATACTGGTGAATGTTATCCTCTTCAAGTGGATCGCGATTACTTAGTGAGATTTTTGCTTTTTTTTTTTTTTTTTTATTGGTGGAGAAGTTGAGTACCTAAGTACAGTTTGTGCTAAAATGGACACAGAAACCGACATTGATGTTGAGGAAGACCCAAAGTGTTCGAAGGCTCGGACTTCTAAACGTGCGTGTTCTTTCAACTAGTTGTGGGAGAAGGATTAAGTACCTATGGGCACGGGTAGATAAGGTAAATCCAAAAAAAAAAAGCTTATTTCTCCTTTTGCAAGAAATCGTTCTTTATAAAATATGGTGGAATAAGCTCTTTGAAACGTCATGCCTCCAAACAAACTCATAAAAGTAATGCTTCTGCCGTCATACAGAATAAAACGTGGGCATGCTTCATGTCCAGACCGACTTTCATTCCTGAAAATGAGAAAATCGTTGCCGCTGACAAAATTGTATCATGGGGTGTGACATGGTGGTACGTAGCTATTTAGCTACGGGAGGGTTTTTTGAAGGCTTTTGGCTATGGGATCGAGTTAGGTGTCGTTTTCGAAGTATTTTTGGACGTAGAATCCAGTTTTGGGGGTCCCAGATCGATCCGGTTTCACCGTGGGGATGTATAGGGCTTTGAAGGGGCTACAAATGGGATTTTTTAAGGATCCCAGGAGGTCACATAATATGTGACTACGTCCAAAATTACTCTGAAAATATTATTTTCCGAGTAATTTTGGACATATAGGTAATCCATTTTTCGAGGGTCTTGATTCCCTTTCTTGTTCGTGTTAGTTGATGGAATTTTTCTCGTTTTATATTTTATTTTATATAAATAAAATTCCATTTTTATATCTCAAAATTTTGTTTGTTTTGAAATTTTTCGTCTACGTTGTTCGTGTTTGAACGTCCCCTCAAAAGAGGGAAAGGACCATTTTGAAAAGGGAGACAGGGTGGCCCTGTGGACTAAGGCGACAGAGCTTCGTCTGTTTACAAATCAGTCGGAGCGCTGATCAGCCTGGTTCAAATCCGGGGACGAACACCAATGTTTGACCAAAAGTAGGTACCTAAATCACGTCTTGTAATATCTGTCTTGTCGGCAGACAATTCACCTCTGAACTCAAGTTTATGTGAATCCTTTCCCTGGAGCAAGATTTTCTAAAGCGTTTCTAAGTACAAGTTCGGGGTCGGCTCCTGCCCCAATTGTGAGAACCGAAAATGGTTAAGCACAAAAAAATCCCTTTTAGTTTTTGGGTCGTAACCATTTTGAAAAGTTAAACTTACAAGTAGGTATAATTTATTATCCTTCGCTGAACCCATCGGTGATATCCAAATTAAGACGGTCGTCTTATGATTGAAGGGCGTGGACGACCATCAATTCCTGAATATTTGAATCCAGGCATGCATTTATAATAATACAAATTATGTAATGATTTGACGTAGAGTGATGCATTAGTTCCTTTTTGTTTTTCATGAGCATTATTATTTCTTAGTTCCTTGCTTAATACCTGAGTGTACTACCTAAGTCAATACCTACCTAGTTTGGTTTAATACTTACAAATCTGTATTTTCAAATGAGTTCACTTTTTTGTCTTGTTTGTGTAGTGAATCAGTTTTTTTTTTGTTTTTTTTTTTTTAATTCCGGCCCTTCGTACCTACGTTAGTAAACTTATTTTCATTTGATAATGAATTTGTAAAACTAATAATTTATTGCAAATATCAATCTTAGAGTGGATGTCCTCCCTTTTTACACGGTGTCCTCCCCTATTTTTCCAAGCGTCTTCCCAAACAGAATTTTGGAGTTGGCCACCCTATTTGCAATGGCAGCAACAAGGCCCCAGCAGCCTGCCAAAAGCCCCACAAGCTCTAACTATACTTCTCTATATACAATTTTTGCCACAGGGAAGGCTGGATTCGAGGCATTGTCAAAGCCGAGTCTCAAAACATGGCCAGAGAATTGGAAGAAGTTCCCGCAAATTTGATGACTCCGACCATCTTGTGCAGAGTAAGTTTTCCCCAATGATATATTGAAGCACTTATCGCAAAATTGTTACAATTCATTTCGTAGTTCATGCAAGAACACATATGCCCCTGTGGGCCCCTGTTGGAAGTTAAGGATCGGGACTACTTGGACGGCGCTGGATTCACGGCGTTCCTAACGATGGCGAAAGGCTCCTGCGAGCAACCGGCAGTGGCTGAGCTGATATACTGCGGTGCATCACCCCAAGACCGTCCAATCGGATTGATTGGTGAGTATCTTCAGGCAGCATTACCATCAAAGAATTCGATTTTAAACCCTACGTCCCATTTTCAGGGAAAGCGATCACTTTCGACTCCGGAGGGATCAATTTGAAACCCTGCGAAGGCATGTCCGAACATCGCGGGGACATCGCCGGCGGTGCGGTCGTCATCGGCGTCATGAACGCCATTAGCCGAATGCGCCTGCCGATCAACGTCGTCGCCCTCATTCCAATCCTCGAGTCGATGCCGTCCGGCATGGCCGTCAAGCCGGGAGACGTCGTCATGGCCAAGAACGGCAAAACGATCCGAATCGAAGACACCGACAACGAAGGGAGGGTCATGGTGGCTGACGTCATGACGTACATGGAAAAACACAACCCCTGCCTTATCGTCAACGTTGGAACAGCCAATCGTGAGTATGATATGTGATTTTTCACTTGTGGTCGTCACTGTTTTCTCATCGTTTGATGGTCGCAGAGGGGCTGAAGAACAGCATAGGCGTCCCTCCTACAGGCGTCTTCTCCACATCAGACATCGTCTGGTACGAATTGAATAGAGCTGGAGGTACAACTGGTGACCGCGTGTGGAGGTTCCCATTCTGGAAATTCTACCGATCAAGAGTGACAAGTATGTAGGAATCTTTATTGTATAGTTGGGCACATTTTTATGTATTAAAAAGGTCGTGAATTATTTCACTTCATGCTGTGTTGTGAATGTGAATCAATTCTAATTCACCTTTTTGTAAATGTGAGTTCATACTTCATTTTGTGAAAGATCACGTTAAAAAGAGAAATGTAGATGTTGAGCATATTCCATCAGTCTAAATGCTTGCCGGTGCACTAACCAAATCTTTACATGGTGTTAAGCATCAATATTTTGTTCTAAGGGTTATGGTTAATTGAATACGTAAAATTTGAAATTAAATTAGTTTTGTTGGCTAGGTTTCATTTTTGTGATTGCTTGTGATCTAGTCATGTTTTTCTATAATCAGGACTGATTTTTCTTGTACTTTATTTTTTCTCTACTAAGAGGTGGGTCAATAAGAGACAAAACGGGTAATAAGAGACAATTTTTTTTTTTTTTTCAGCAGAACCATTTAACAGTTGTAAGTTTTTGTGTAAGTAATTTGTGACAAATGGAAAACCCACAATTTTTTTGAGATCCATAGAAAACCCCAGGTAAGAGAGAAAAATCGTGAAATTTTTGCGAGCATTCAATGTCTCTTATTCCCGAAATTGGTAAATAAGAGACACATCACGAAATCACTGTTAGAGAAGTCAGAAAAAGTCTTAGGAGACCTAAAGGGCGTTAAGAGGCAATTAGCAACGCGTCTCTTAATACCCTGAAATTTTCATCGCATTTGGTTCAAACCAAAAAAAAGTTACGAATTTTCAAAGTTAGGCGAATAAAAGGTCAGCCAAAACTTTTGGCTCTCAAGTCCTGTGAATGTATAAACGTTTTATTAAAATAAATTAAGTAGGAAGAACAGATTGAATCGAGATCAAAATGTTTGAAGAATAAATAAACTTACAAAATTGTAAGAAATATCACTGTTTGACTAAAAGCACTCGCTTATGGCAAATATCACTGTTTGTATAAAATCATGATTATAGTTGCACCGAATTCCCTTGCCAGCGTGTTTTGGACCCATTATGGAACTGAAACAAACAGGAAACGATCGAATGAGATTTGGTATAATAAGAGACAGACCGTCTCCTATTGACCCAACCACTACAGCTGGGGTGAATAAGAGACATCGTCATAAAAACGCTGCAAATTTTACACAAGGGTTTATTATTCTTTGATATAGGTTACTTGTGCAAAAATAATTTCTTTGTCAAAAGAAAAAATTTTGGAAAAAAAATTTTTGGGGGATTTTTTTTTAAACATTTATTTTTTCATGTTGGTTTGTGTTGGCCTCCATTACGTATTATCGTTTCTGAGGGATCCCAGGGATTGTTCAATTAGGCCGATTTTCTTCTTCACTCCTTTACTGAAATTCCCGACGTTTCAGAAGCGTGCAAGCCTCCATCCTCAGGGGTTTAGTCAAGGTTCTCAATGCTACAGCATCGTCGTCAAAAGTGAAAGAATTCGATTTTTACTTCACATCTTGCAAATAGCATGGCACAGGAACACCAAATAAGCAGTTATATATCACAGTAGACATTTGACTAGATGATTAGGAACTAAAGTTAAGCAATACTGGGAAATTTTTGGTTTCAAGAAAAAGGAGCACGTTTAATAAAGCTGGGGTGAATAAGAGACATCGTCATAAAAACGCTGCAAATTTTACACAAGGGTTTATTATTCTTTGATATAGGTTACTTGTGCAAAAATTATTTCTGTGTCAAAAGAAAAAATTTTGGAAAAAAATTTTTGGGGGATTTTTTTTTTTAACATTTTTTTTTTTTTCAAAAAATTGTTTCTTCAAAATTTATTTATTTTTTACTCGAAAAGATCCCCCCTCCTGGGATCTTTCAAAAATCCCATTTTTAGCCCCATGAAAGCCCTGTAGATCGCAACAGTGAAATCGGATCGTTCTGGGACCCCAAAAAATGGATTCTACGTCCAAAAATACCTCGAAAACGACACCTAACTCGATCCCATAGCCAAAAGCCTTAAAAAAAAAAACCTCCCGTAGCCCCATTATAGCCCCATAGCGCCCCACGGGTTCGGGCGATCGGACTGAGAACCTCGCGGGCACAACTAGATGGTAAACCGAGTGAGTATTTTGTCAAATTTTCAGATTTAAAAAAAAAATTCCTACTGCCCAAAACGGACGGACATTTCGGTTTTGGAATCTAGATTTCTTGAAACGGATAATGTCAAATTTTGAGGCCGATCGGAGTCGTCGACCTCTGTCGCGAAAACATTCCAAGAATAATAAACCAAAAAGTTGATACAGTTGAAATGCAAGGGAACGAAAAAAACTCATTTCGAAAAGGCCTTTTGGAACTCTTTGCTATCTTTCTCTACTGTTACGGTTGATGGTTGAACCTACATTCAAGGCCGAAATCAGTTGTGTTGGAATGTCAAACCAACATTTTTCCCCTCGTAGGGAAATTACGCACCCTGATATTAACAATGCGTGTAATCTCCTGTCCTGATGATAATCTTTGTGGATCAATTTAACCGTTTTTATTACTCCTAAACTTCCGTAAATTCAAGTCTAATCACCTTCGGGCGGCATCGGATGTATCAGATAATCACCTCTCACACTGCGGGACGCATGGGGGAAACCCAATCGAATTAATTATAAATAAAAGTGTGCCCCAATTCTGCTTTATGGTGCAAATCTTATGCTGAAATGATCCGATGTAATTTACCAGTTCTGCTATATTGGCCTTACTTTGAAGCCTTTTTTTGACAGATTTTTCCGGAGTGGACACTGTCAACCGGGGCAAAGGCCCAGGAGGGTGGCCCTGCTTGGGAGCCGCGTTCCTGCTCGAGTTCATCCCGCCGTGCATCGACTTCGTCCATTTGGACATCTCCGCGACGGGCCTCATCCACCCCGGAATCGGCATGCCGTATCTTAGGAAGGGCACCATGTCCGGCCGACCCGTCCGAACCATCACGCAGTTCTTGTACCAAATCGCTTGCCCTCACCACAACGTATGCGATTGTTAACGCGTCCCAAACGTCTGTACTGTGCATGTTCCGTCCGTCGTTTACTCAAAAAAAATATAAATTATCACACGCTCATCCTAAGAACTTTGAAAGATCTCGCATTGGACGCTCCCCGATGTAAAAAGCGGCTCCCGCGAGAAAATTTGGCCTCGACCTGTTCACGGTGGTTAACAGGCTAACAGGGCGTGCACGTTTACCAACTGAAGGGTGGGTACGTTTGATGAAACAACTGCAATCAACTTGGCCATCCCTGGAGACCTCTGCTGGTTGCCCCTCGCGGTCAATGAATTAATTCCCACCGTTTCCGAACGAGGGCGTTACCGAGTTTTGGGACGTTTTTTACCGCGTCAACCTCCAATGTTTCTACCCTAACAAGGAAACTGAATGGAATTTTTCATTTGAAACTGTTCACTACACCGATTTCCCCTCTGTTTTAGCTTACACACTTTGACGAGGCATGTTTGAAGACACTTACTGCTCATGCGGTTATTTTTTCAGATATTCCTTTATTTTAATAACGTTTGTGATAATCTTCGATAGCAGGAATGGGAAAGTTCAACTGTCACAATTGAGCGAGAATGAGTAGGATTTATTAGTATGACCAGTGGTCTTAGATTTCATACCGAACTTGCATGTCAGTCCTCCTCTTTCGCGTTTAGATTAAAGTAAAGATTAAAAGGGTTTAGATTAAATATTCTATATATTCGGAATCTACAGTAAATTGGCTATAGGATGAGTGGCTTTTGAAGTTCTAGTGAAGATGTGATTACTGGAAAATTCGGCGTAAAGGAAGGTCCAAACAAGCCATCAATTGAATTGAATAGATGAGCGCAACCTTTTTGTTATTACGATATATTTAATGAGCGAGAGAAACTAAGAAACAGTAGGTATCTAGCGACCAAACTATGCCACACAACACATCATCCACGTGATGCTCATTACGTAAACAACTGCACCGACCGATGCGTAATAAAACCTTATGCCGATCAGAGGTAACGAACGGCTCAGGCTGCAAAAATCGTTTTGGAGTCGTTGGAATCAGCCTGAAAAGCTCATTCCATAGACCCTTGTACCAACGAAATCGGACAAAAACTTCCGTCCCCCTTTTGAGGCCTCCTTAGTTACACATCAGAGATAAACAACTTTCGTCGTGAAGGACCTCCCGAAAACCGATGAAGGGGATGAGGGAGGGAAAATCAAGGTAGCCTATAACCACCCCCGGAACTCGCTGATGACAATGAGACCACCCTCATGAAAATCTGTTGAGCCGCTCGGGCGTGATGCTCTGTACACAAACAAACAAAAAAAAAAAAAAAAAAAAAAAAAAAACATACATGTCGAAGAGGTGAGCGCACCTTTCCATTTTTTGGAAAAAGGTTGCGCTAAAAACGTCTTATTCGAACCAACTAAAAATACGGTTATCTTTTTCGGATTCAGCACCCTCCAAACCCCTTAGACAAGGTGAAAAGAAGCCGGCAACTCGCAGATAACTATTTTTTGTCGACCAGTTTTAGCGATCTGCCCCACTGTACAGCGGGTGACGATGCAAGTGCAAGGAGGTCCGTGACAGCACGTGAAAACCAGCAGTTGAACACCCCATGCTGCTTGATTAAGGGTTGGTCTCTGAGTATGGGGGGAGTCAAGACAGATAGTGGGATCAAATAGGTTACCGTCAGATGTTTCCATTTGTAGACTGACCAGTTTGATGAGATCGTCTAGAAGAAGCAATCAGCCCACAGTTGCTCTTTTTGCCGCTAGGACGTTTCTGTGTCTCTCAGGACGGTTTTTGCTAAGTTTCCAAATTGAAATCGCTGGTAACGGATGTTTTGACCCACACCACTGCTCCACTTCAAGGCGAAAGATTGAATGCTAAATGGACTTGATAGGCTAGGCCTACTATTTGCTTTTACTTATGTCTTAAGTTACACCGTATCAAAATGGTAGGCTTTGTGGTTGAAGATCTGGTATCGATACCAAGACGGAATATCAAGCTGCGGGGCAAGAAGGGATAGGATTCTTCTGAAGAGGAATCAGTGATTCCGAATCACTTGAATGGCTGCCATCGACTGACGAGGATGAAAACTGGCGATGCCTGTATGCACTCCAGCCACCTGTAGACACAGCATTGACTTAGAGCAGGGCTTCCCAAAAGTGGCGGACGTAAGCAGGGGCGGATAAGCGGGCGATTCAATCCCCCCCCACAGTTACTAATCCAAAGACCTTACTTTTAATACGTAGGTGAAAGAGAAAAATGAAAGTTGCGCTTTGTATTTGAATTACTGGTACTGTCTATACAAATAAAATAGCATCTCAAGCTAGGATGCATTTAGCACATTTCTTCAGTTAGGTACATCATCACACCTTATTGATAAAAAAAAAAAAAAAAATGGCTCGCAAGAGGGGCATTTGCAGGAGCACTGAGCTGAGAGGCTTTGGGCGTTTCCGGCCCTCCTCGCCATCTCCTTCTCACACCTCCACCCCTTCTATTGTATGTCTCCAGCTTGTTCATTTCTTTCGAATTCTAGGCTCAATCTCAGGCCTATGGTAAATTTATGTGTTAAAATTTACCTTTTATAGCTGTTTAAATTTAATTATTAAACTTTTTTTTTTTTTAATTTTCACGTTAAGTTTGGAAGGATGAAAGACCTCGAAAAATGAATTACTTTTCAAGATTACTCGGAAAACGAGTTCTTATTCGATTTCCTGGCATCTTTCAAAAACCCCACGGTGAAATCGGATGTGTTTGGGACTCCCTAAAATGGATTTTACGTCCAAAAATAGTTCGAAAACAACACCTAACTCTTCAAAACCCCTCATGTAGCCCCTTTTTAGATCCGCTGAGCCCCACGGGTTTGTGCGATCGGGCTGACACCTTGCAGGTACAACTAAAAGAAGAACCAAGTGTGTTGTAAAAAATTGTTCAAGATTTTTAAATAAATTCCTACTGCACAAAACGTTGACGGCGGACGAGCATTTCACTTTTGGAATCTACATTGTAGATTCTACACATCTTGAAACGACGATTCGACACATCTTGGACGACCAAATTGTCGACCCTGTTGCAAATATCAAAGTGTACCACTCCAAGAAAATTTTACCAAAACGGGATCACAATGCTCACGCACAAAACGCCTACTGATGAGGGAGAAGGAACCAAGCGGTAGGCGATGTGAGGAGGGCTGGAAACGACGGAAGCCACTCGGCTCAGTGCTCCCAAGCCGTCAACAGGAGATCCTCCAGATTGTTGTCACTCAGAGGTTGCCTCAGCCTTGTTTTGGTGATTTTCAATTTGGAAAAACTCGTCTAACACTCTACTTGGGTCATAGACTTGCAATTCAAGTCTCTTGCATTGCATATGATATGCCTATCATGTTATACGATAGGGCCATGAGGCTTACCTACTATTTTTTAAACCGTGTAGCACAAATTAAGGAGGGAATTTATTGCACATGCCATAGGGTGCTAAAGCCAACCAGATCGCTTTCGTTCAAGTCTAAGTTTTCCTTTTCGGTCTCGATAACATACTCGTATTTTAGGTAGGATTAGATTTTTTGTTCAGCTTCGACCGGCCCCTCGGGCGTCGCCCGATCGCCCGACCTCCTATCCGCCCCTACCTGTAAGTAAGTGAAACTGGAGTTTTTGATAAATAACGAAAAAGTGGTTGTTGGAAAAAGTGTTCCTATCTTCAATTGTAGTATATGCATTTTGTAGGAAATTTTGTTTCCTTTAATGTTGCTAATAGTGTGTTTCCACCGAAAACGCTTAGTTTTCGAAATATAAGCCAAAACCTATACCAAAACAAACAAAAATAGACAATTTTGAGGTTATCGACTTTTAGCCTTGCATATCGTGCCTTGCATAAACTGCTCCTGTCTCGTTTACACTTGCAGAGCTTGGAGGAGATTGCTCTCCCCAGACTTGACCTTCCAGGCTCCTTCCAAACGGTCCATAACGGGGATGGGATGACGGACCGCCATCTGGGGGATGCGTGTGGACGTATTTGATTTGATAAATGTAGCAGATCTGTCCAATGTCTTGCTAGGACCAAGCCACAATAGGTCCATTTAGAGATCGCGGTGAGGCTGGGGATGTCGACGTCCCCCACTTGTCCATAAAAAAACCCCGCACGAGGAGATGGCGCGACACCTGCTCGACCCCTTCACGTCACGGGCAATAAAACCGTGGAGATGAAACCATCTGTTGGACTGAGTGAAATTGGCGGTCCTGGTCAGCGGTGTTCTTGAGGAGTGTTGGCAGTTTTGATAACGTTAATCAATCCGTAGCGCTAGAAGAGTGTTTGAGCCTGATAAAACTTGTGGAAGTTTCCTTTACCATGTGTTTAGTCCGTGTGCACCTTTGCATGACGCCAGATTAGAGGGCGGTGGCAAAGAACACTGAAGGAGAGCGACGGAGTGAAGACTTATTGTGGAAATAATGTCGAGCCTCCCTCCCAGAAGTGATACCCCCAACGCTAGGAAGTGATCCTCCCTCTCCCGTTCACCGGGAAGTGATACACCCCTCGGAGCTTCCCTATTCGTTGCGAAGGATGATAACCAATTTCTCGGCCACTGATTGGTTGGTTCCCTTGGGACTCCCCTCCCGCCGCAGCAACGGGATTGCCAGAAAGAGTGAGGGAGACCTATCACCACGGGGCGTTATAATTTCCTACACATTGTGTCCCTTCCAGGCGTCCCTTGTTGGTTCTATTTTCTTTGTCCCCTCCATCAAACACCGCCGGTTTGGTAGCCAATAAACAATTTCCACTTCCATGAGCACCGTATGGCTATTTCAGGGTTACTACACCACTGTCCAAAATCGAAAAAAAAACCATGAGCTTTATTCAATTTCTCTAACAGTAGTAGGTACTTCTTTTGGCCCAAATGTCGTTTGCGTGAATGAGGTAACTTACTAATCTGAGAGGGGTCTCTTGTAAAATTAGAACATTTGAACGGTAGTTTTGGTGGGGGACGGACGATCGACTCCTGTAGAACCAAAAGTGAAAGAGCGGGAAAATCCCTTGCCTACTCGAACGAAATTAAAAACGCTGCAAATTTTACACAAGGGTTTATTATTCTTTGATATAGGTTACTTGTGCAGAAATTTAATTCTGTCAATGAAAAATATTAAAAAAATTTTATACTTAAAAAAATCCGGGTTTTTTTCGATTTATTTTTTTGTTTCAAAATTTTTTTTTTTTTTCAGAAATGCTTTATTTTTTACTCGAAAAATATTTAACCTGCTGGGATCCTTCAAAAATCCCATTTTTAGCCCCAAGAAAGCCCTGTAGATCGCCACAGTGAAATCGGATCGTTCCGGGACCCCCAAAAATGGATTCTACGTCCAAAAATACTTCGAAAACGACACCTTACTCGATCCCATAGCTAAAAGCCTTCACAAACCCCCTCCCATTCTCTACATCTTTGATTCTATAACTTTTTTCGATTTGGGCCGTTGTCAGCGGTCTTACTGTGACCAACATGTGGTTTTGACGAAAGTTGGTAAAAATAGCCTATCTTTGACGAACGATTGTCGCTAAACCGCTGAACCGATTTTGATGATTATGTAGTGTTTCGAATAGCGAATTTAATTTTGTACGGTATAACGTTTTCTGTGGGATGGATAGTTTCCGAGTTGGAGGCGAAAAACTGAAAAAAGTGCAAAATTTTCGCGGTTTTTCGGCTGCCAAAAGTTAAGCTCACCACCTGCGATGGTGCAAACTCAGATTCCGTGTATTTAGGACCATTAGAAGGTATTAAAACGATTTCCGCTTCGGTCCGAATAATTCCGTTTTCTTTCCCATTTTCAGCCTTATTTTACTGGCGTATGGTTTCAGGGTTCCTGGATTGATTGTGAAGGTTTTTGCCCAATCGCTCTTACATGGTGAAGGTCAATGGTAAGACGTTTCGTCGTAATGTTATTCAGATTTGCCCTCGGCGATCTTCACCTGATCAGCAATCGCTGCGCTCGCCGGCACTGATCGCCCCCACTCCTCTGCCTTACCAGAGTCAGGCAAGGGACACTGGTGGTTCGCCTACATGGCTCAAGATAAGCTCAAGATAGGTACAAAGATAAGCAAGCGTCATCGCTTTTTCACAATAATTTTTACATCCTATTTAAAGTCGGCGTGTTGTAACTTAGGTGTTGGTATAAAAAATTGGCCCCGCCCACTGGACGCCTGCGGTTCTACCCTTTCCACCTTACGTGGCCCACTGCTGCCCAGTAGGAGGGAAAATTCCCTCATTCTCGTGGGACTTCGACAAGAAACGGCATTCATTTATTCGTTTATTAAGGCCAATATATTCTTCGATATAATATTATTCTATATTATTAGATAAGAATATTATTCTTTCTATTCCAATATATTCTTTTCAAGGGTGATTTTTTTTTTTGTCAAAATTAGTTTTTTTTGTTTTGTTATTACTGTGTTATACTGTATAAAAAAAAAAAAAAAGGATGATGAGTATTTGTTGTCTTGTGAGGACCACAGGCGCCGAAAACGCGTATTTTTAATGTTACTGGATAAATAAATTATTGCAATCATTGCAATTATAGTGGGGGGGGGGGGGGGGTACATTGCGAATGAAAATCGATAGTCCCTTCGCCTTAACTCTCACGAAAATATGATTTAAGTGTTTAAGTCGTTGCAAACAGCTCAAAACGGACTCCTATGAACATTCAGAGCCTAAAAACTGACTATGCAAATATGTAAAATCTCGTTTCTATTTATAGACTAATAATAATTACTTTGGGATGTTTTTACAATTATTGTAATAACTCCCCGAAGTTGAAATTTTTGTTTCGTAAATTCAAAATGAGGCCTTTTTAAAAATATTAACGTTTGGGGTGTAGTCTAATGTAAATCGATGCGAAACAGTCCGAAATTTATTTGACGCACCTGCAAATTTGAAATCTGCATGAGAGTAACGATGCCAACGAAATGGCGTCGTAAAGTCTTTCCATCGCTTTGTTGACGTTTATGAAAGGACCCTGTTGTTCCTTTTCTTTTTGGAAGAACGTCCACAGTCGGAAAACCAAGCTGCGAACTTGCGCTTTGAGGGGTTACCCACATCTGATAAGCGACTGGATTTCGTGAATTGAACTCGTCGTCGAATCCATCACAACTTGTTACCTTCTAATTATAATATAATTAGAGTTACTCGATTATATTATAATCGAGTAACTCCGTTGAAAAGCCGAGATCTAAACCAAGAAGACAATTTGCGTTTGTACAAACGATTTAAAAAAAAAAAAAAAAAAAGAAAGAGAGAGAGAGAATGCGTGTAAGTGAGGACTGGTGAGCGGTAGGTAATCACAAGACGAAATGAAGGCTGGAATGACGGGTGAAAGTAAAAGGGAATTTTCTCGTGCACAGGTGGCTCACCTGGAAACCGTAGTGGGGCATGCTTAGGGAGGTTTGGAGAGGGTAAGGTCATCACCGAAGTTACAACACGCCGACTATACTTTTTTTATAGCACGCGCGGTTTTGGGACCCTATTTCACGTGTGAGAGGAACTGCGCGCGGTTGTGGGACACGCAATGAGAGACCAAACCATTAAAACGAGGAAAATCGCGCTTATTATAATCCTCAACTTTCTCCTCTCTGCGTTCGGACTTGTTAGACGTGCTTTACCAAATTAATAGTGGATAAAATTTATGAGCTCCATGATGTTGGGAACACAGAGTAACAGAGAACGAAGAATCGCCATCTTCTGCTTACGTAAGCAACCTGAAGCAACTGTCAGTGTGCTTAGTGATTACAGGGAGGCACACGATGAATTTACAATGTCCCTGGCAGTTGTTGATGTTCAGTCGTAGAATGAAATTTTCAGGGTTTAGTCTCTCCCATAAAATTTGCGAAATCGGCTCTTTCTGGTTATGATTATACTCGAATACCTCTTGATGGTTAGGTACTACGTCGTACTCAGCGAGTGAAATGTGGTTAGTGAACCACCTTACAGTCGCCCTAAAAGCTACAAAGAGGCAACAAATTCCCATGTTTGGTGGATTGATTCTAGGAGGTCGAGTGGAATGTCGTTTTTGAAGTAACTTTGAGGATTCAGGCCTATTTAAGGGAGTCTCAGACCATCCCGGTCACACTGAGGGCCTGCTAGAGTTGTTTTTGAAGACTGATAGCCCAATCCGTTGCTATGCTTCTGCGCTCTCCACAAATTATTAAATAATTTTGCGCTCTCCACAAATTTTGTATCCTTTAGATCCTAACAGGCCGACCACACATGAGCGCGTTCCCAACCCACAACAAAACTATTCGTATTTATAGAAAACCAGTGTTTGGTTTTGTTATCAAAATTGTACCAATTTCCCCTGCGGCCGCATTCCATTAGTTCACGATTCGCATTGTTGAGCGCTTGGAGAAAACCGGCAAGAATTTTAGGAGAATTTCCCCATCAAACAAAATTTTTGGGTCGTTTTTTGGTTGTGTTTGAGTGTACGATGTATTGTGTATATTTGAGAAAATCCGTGTGTTTGCCGAAGATGTTCGTGAGGAACTATGCGGATTTGTTCGACTCGTGTTCCGTCCGTGCGAACAAGGTTTGTGTTTGAGTTCTGCGAGTCAGGAGCCGGATTTTCATTTCATAATGATTGCCGTTACAGAAAGGGCTGGTGATTGGGGCGTACGAGGCGTGCCGGGACAACGAGTACAAGTTGTCATCGGCTGGACAGAAATTTGACACGATCATCGGCGGCAAAATTTCTCAACTGTTGAAGGGGTGAGTGTTTGTGGTGGATGATGTTGGACTTTGACTGGTATTTTTATTGATTTCGGTTCGAAGGGCTTATCTTCCTTTGGGGACTGCCAAGCTGTTCACCAACCTGGATCAAGACTACTATGCTGTGGCAGTGGCTGGTGCGGGCCCTGAGGCAGCGAGTTACAATGAAATCGAAGTCATTCAAGAGTGCATGGAAAACATCCGGGTGGGCGCTGGAGTTGGAGCCCGAGCTTTGCAGGATATGGTGAGACACGGTGCGTAGTTGCCAAATGATTGTTGCTTGGTCTAACGCTATGTCTGACAGGGAGTGGAGGAGATTGACGTTGAAGGGTTCACTAACTCGGAAGCGGCTGCCGAGGGGTCGGCCTTGGCCGTCTGGCGGTACCAGGAGATGAGGAACAGGTTGAACCGTCAGACGGCATCTACTGTGGAGCTTTACGATGACGACGACAAAGAGTCATGGGCGAGGGGGATCGTCAAAGCCGAATCCCAAAATTTGGCCAGACTCTTGGAGGAGTGCCCTGCGAACATTATGACACCATCGCAGTTTGTCAAGGTTAGTTGCCAGGAATTTTCATATTTAGTTTGTAGTATGTTTCATCCATTGTAGAATTCGGGAGGCGTGTACACTCATCAGGTGCTGGATTGAAGCTTTGAGCCTCGGTCGTCTCTGGCTAAGCTGCACCAAGGCGAGCCGGCCAGCTTCAAGGCCGAGGACCACCCTCAGCATCTCCAACCTACTACCGACCCGGCCTACACAGACTGACGCTGACCAACGATCCCAGTGCCATGTGCTTTGGAGGTGTCCAGCGTTTGAAGAAGACAGCCAAGGCCTGCAAGCCAAGTTTTTCCCTGACGGCATGAGGTGTTTCCCTGACTGGAGCAGGTTCTCCCTCACCCCCAATAGTCGCTTTCTCATGTCGGGGTAGCGCCAGAACAGGAGAAAAAGGATTGTAAGGGGAAGTATTGATGGGAGGAAAAGATAAGCACTACCCAGGGTGAGAGTAACAACCTCCCTTATAACTGGGTGTGAGCCAAGCGAACCCTGGAGGAGTCAATGCTCGACCAGCTGTCGTCCCCCTCAGGGCCCAGTGTTTGCCTGTACTAGGAAGGGCTGAAAACATTTGCTCCAGTCTTCCCTCACACCGTCGGGAAGCACCTCATCCTCCAGGACTGCTCGTTCCCTTTCTATTGCCGGGCAGCTCCAGGTCAGTGCAGCACACACAGCTGGGACCATCGGCCAGTGCCTGTCGGTGGAGGTTTGCAAGGAAGTTCCCGTGACCAGATAGCAGCAGCTAGTTGGCCCTGTGTTCAGTGACCACCCGCGTCATCTCCATCTGCCGAGCTACTGATGGGATTTAACAAATGCTATGGCTCCTTGCCCCCCACATGGTCATTTAACACATGTCAACATTTTGAAATTTTTCCTTTCTAGACCGCCATTGAAGTTCTTTGCCCTTGCGGAGTCAACGTGGAAGGTCGGGATCGTGACTGGCTCCACGACAAAGGCTTCTGTGCTTTCCTCAGCATGGCCAGGGGGTCTTTCGAGTCACCACTTCTCCTCGAACTGAACTACTGTGGAGGGGCTGAAGACGACCGCCCAGTGATACTTGTTGGTGAGCCGAGTTCACAAACCCGAAATCCACCATGAAGTTCATTGCTGATTTTGTCTTGTTCCACAGGGAAGGGAGTGACGTTTGACAGTGGGGGTCTTTGTTTAAAAGACTGCGACGAAATGGCAGAGTTCAGGGCTGACATGGCAGGAGGCGCTGTCATCGTCGGAGTGATGAAAGCCTTGGCAACTCTTGGCATCCCGCTTAACGTCACAGGTATAACATTGTACGCATAAATTACAGCTTTCAAGCGTTCCATGATTCGTTCGTTTTAGGTTTGATACCACTCTGCGAAAACATGCCAGGAGGAATGGCCATGAAGCCTGGCGACGTCGTCAGAGCCCTCAATGGCGTGCACATAAGGATTGAAAACACTGACAAAGAAGGGCAGATCATTATGGCCGACGCGTTGTATTATTCAAAGAATTTCAAACCCTGCTTGGTGGCAAGCTTGGCGACAATTTCAAGTGAGTGCTAGGCAGGAGGTGTTTGATTGTTATATGACAAAAATTTATGAATTGCTTTCAATGCAGGAGCCACTCGCAGCGGCCTGGGTTCATCAGCTTCAGGAGTGTTCAGCACGTCAGACGTCGTTTGGCACGAAATATGTCGAGCTGGAGCAGTCACTGGTGACCGAGTGTGGAGACTGCCTCTCTGGCGACACTTTCAAAAGAAAATTATGGGTAAGTCGGTTTTGTATGGTGTGCAGGTGTTGAAGCAGTATGACAGGAGTCTTTAATGTCTGAACAGGTTATCAAGATGTGGATATTTGCAACGTTGGACTTGGCCGTGGTGGGGATCCGTGCTCTGCAGCAGCATTTTTCCTGGTATGTATCAACTGATGGGGGCTGTTGGCCGGAAGGTGCCCTCGCTTGACTCGTTGTCTGTGCAGGAATTCGCCCCAGAATGTGACTTCCTCCACCTGGACATCACCGGAAGCGGGATGTGCCAGTCCGAAGCCGGCGTCCCATATCTGCGCGAGGGTCTGATGACGGGCCGCCCCACCAGGACAGTTTTTCAGTTCTTGTCGCAAATGGCCTGCCCCTTGGACAAGCCGCCCGCGTGTTGAACGGGTTTGTGAATAAAATATAGTAGCTGTTTTGGTTTGTGTTGTCTGCAGTGCGGGCTGGGTGGTGGTCTCAACATAGATCTACCTACTTGACATGTAGATTGTAGTTTGTGGTGGTTAATATGCAACCAGTCTGTATAAGACAAACCATTAGTTGATTGATTTCAACAGTGAATAGAAACCGCTCGTTCGTTAGTGTTCTCATTCCTTTGATTAGACTTTATTGGTGTTTGTAAGAAAGGAGGGCTTTGTGCCAATTGAAAGAAAACTGTATGAGGTGTGCCAGCTCTCCACAATACGGGAGGGTATGGGGGTTGGTTCGGGCACTTGGGAAATCTGTAGAGTGCAAACACTCCTCCTCAGGAGGAACACAGAATAACGGAAGGGCGGAGGGATTCCAGAGGGGCATAAATAATGCCGGAGGTGGAGATGACGCCAAAGGGAACCTCATTGCGTGGAAAGGTAAAAGCAGAAAGGGGCGAGGTATCCGGGGAAGGCGCCTGTACTCCAATCAGTGCCATCTGTTAAGACAATGCAAGCTTGCAGCGCATCTCATTTTCACTTTTTTCATTCGTTTCAACGGCTGAAGGGGTGAGTGGAGGGTCAAGATGCAAAACAGGGAGCCAAGGTACCGGACCAACTTGGCCATTAGGAAGGTACGGTCTCGTGGGGGTCCTTCGGTGCTTCGGGCTTTTCCCGAGTTTAACTTGATTAGGGCCTTATGGGTGCCGACTAATTGAGAAGGATCTCTCTTTAGCCCTAAGGCACCATCCATCACACCTTTTCCTCTAATAACCCCCTCCCTATGGCCCGGGGTAGTTCACAAGGGATGCTCTGGTCCGTGTCTATTAATTAAAATATGGAATACTCCGTTTTTCCCTTCCCCTTTGGGACATTACCCATCTCGGCCATTTCATGAGAAGATATGAGCGCTAATGTGCTTTCCTCTTGTTCGAGCTTGAGCGTTTAAAATTGTATCTCCGTTCTCTCGAAAGCACCTTCCAAGTTGCCCTTATCAACCACTATCAAATCCGCACCCAAAACACCCGCCCAGGGGGAACCGCCAACAATGCGTAATTGTGTTACAATGGGGTCACCAGGCGTGACGTCACATCTGCCCCGTTCCTTCTCAAGTAGACACTTGTTATGGCGTAGGTACCATGTGGTGCCACTTGCTCCTGCATCATGCATCAACTTCCCCTGACACTTGTAATGGGGGTCCTTCAGGGCCGGACAAAGCTCGGTGTTTACAATGGGACGGACAAAAACTCTTTACTATCTATCGATCCATTTGAAATTTCCCGATCCGCTTCGTTAACTGCGGTTTTTATTTCCCTTTGATGCCGTGTGGTCAACTTTGGGGGAGAGAAATCTTCGAATTTTTTTCCGGGGTCGATATTTGCGAGTCTCTCTTCTCCTCCATCACGAAACATCTCCGTATGTTCGAAGGGGGAATTCCCGTCCTGACCCTTTGCCGAGATAATGGTACCCTTAAAAGTTTGCTCCTCCATATCTTACAATTACCCGGTTGGCAACCTCAACGACAATACAGGGTCAGGGCCTTAACCCCTACGGCTTAGGAGTCCAACTTGCCCATTAGGAAGGGAAACACAGGGTCTTGCATTACACCGCTTTTTTAGGGTGGGGCAATGTATGCAGTCACGTGGGGGAAAATGGGCGAGAAACTAAATTTATCACACAAGTTTATGACACTTTCCGTTTCGAGAGGTCCAAAACCGGAATGTCCGTCCGCCGTTTTGGGCAGTAAGAATTTTTTTAAATGAGAAATTTCGACAAAATAGGTACTTTACCATCTAGTTGTGCTCGCAAGGTTTTCAGCCCTATCCACAGTGGGGCAGTACACCCGAATTCCTGGACATCTGAAGATGTTCGACTGCAAAATGAAAGTCATTCGGAAACTCCGAAAACTACTTATTTGTGTTCATTTGAGGAGTTTACTTTCAAAAGGGCATATATCCATTTCGACTTTTTGTTGAGAAACTGAAAAAAAAGTTTAGTGGCCTTGAGAAAATTTAATGGTTTTCCCAATTTACTGTATTGCTTGAGTCTTGGTTCGAATGATGAAAATAAGGAAGTTAGGAATTTTATAATATTTTTTAGCGCAACCTTTTTCCAAAAAATGGATAGGTGCGCTCACCTCCTCGACATGTATGTTTTTTTTTTTGTTTTTTTTTTGTTTGTGTACAGAGCATCACGCCCGAGCGGCTCAACAGATTTTCATGAGGGTGGTCTCATTGTCATCAGCGAGTTCCGGGGGTGGTTATAGGCTACCTTGATTTTCCCTCCGTCATCCCCTTCATCGGTTTTCGGGAGGTCCTTCACGACGAAAGTTGTTTATCTCTGATGTGTAACTAAGGAGGCCTCAAAAGGGGGACGGAAGTTTTTGTCCGATTTCGTTGGTACAAGGGTCTATGGAATGAGCTTTTCAGGCTGATTCCAACGACTCCAAAACGATTTTTGCAGCTTGAGCCGTTCGTTACCTCTGATCGGCATAAGGTTTTATTACGTAATGAGCATCACGTGGATGATGTGTTGTGTGGCATAGTTTCGTCGCTAGATACCTACTGTTTCTTAGTTTCTCTCGCTCATTAAATATATCGTAATAACAAAAAGGTTGCGCTCATCTATTCAATTCAATTGATGGCTTGTTATCGGATGATATCAACATTTTTAATTTGGATAAAAAGAGAAACAAAGTGATTTTTGAAGAAAAAACTGCGTCCAACCAAAAGCCGTGTATTTGTATTGATGAAAAAACATCAAATAGCTAATTGTGCCTTGACGTGCCATTAAACTCATTGACAAAAAAAAAAAAAAAAAAATACAATAATTTTGATTATTATTATTATTTTTTTTTGGTAAAATTATTGTAAAATCATTAAAATTGAAAAACACTTGAAAATCAAGAAGACAACTTTTCAGATGTGCACATCATCCTGCTCAGGCACCATTTTTCTCATGCACATCCCTCAGAATGGAATGCCCCAAAGTGTTAGATTTGAGTGCCAAAGCGGTAGAGTGGTAGATGAGATTGAAAAGTGGTAGATCTACCACAATTGTGGTTGGGTTTGCAACGCTGCACTCAACAGAAAAATAACCAAACTGAACACGAAAACGGCGAACAGTGAACATCGAAACCGCCGAGAAAGATTATTTACAAAACAGAGCAAGGTTCGAAATCGTAGCGCACAACCAACACGCGTGCACAAGAGCCGCCGTGTGTCGCCACCCGTTGAGCTGGGGAGTTAACCTAGTGAATCGTATTCTTGATAAGTGCTGCACTCGAGTAGTTACCCAGTGAACTGCAATCAAACTCATCAGGAGGAAAACCTTTTTGGATATGTGCCCTTTTGGAAAAAAAAAACAACCCTTTCTACTTGTAGGATAATATCCTACATATTATGCGCCTCTGTGGTGGAAACCGATTCAAAGTTTACTATGGGTGGGATATATGCCATTTTGGTGGCAAACTCAACTTTCAGCTCGCTTTTAATATGGGATAGAAACGCTTTAGGAGGGAAATAGATGCACCTGTATACAGATCTTTTCCATGAGAACAGGAAAACACTCCCTGACAAACGCTCTATTTTAGCTCGTCAAAAATACTCAAAAAACGCCACCTCAACAACTTCATAAATCGCCTGAAGGCAGACTTGGACGAACTTGGATCCAATTCCTCCATAATTCGCTTCTAGAATCCAACAGGAATACGCCTATTACTTCCGTTTCTTGAGCTTAGATGAGCTTCTACAGCTTCTACTACTTTACAGCTGATTTTCACTCTAAAAACAGCATTTTTCAAGAAAAATTGTTCGACCAGACAACTGATGGACCCAAAATAACTTCTTTTTTTTTCGGCATAGAGCCCTTTTATATACATCTAGAAATGAGATTATAAAATTGATAAAACGTGAAAAAAAATCCAGAATCAACTGGATTCAATTAACTGATATAGTTGGACTACAAAAAACCCGTATTTTTACCACATTTTTTAATGATTCCTGTGAAACGTAGGGTAGTGAAGTGGTCCAAAAAATCTGAATCGTCGTTTCCAACTACTCAAGTACTTATAGAATCGAAATATATACCCCCCGAACCCGTGGGGGGAATTTGGTTTTTTGGGCGATGCCCCTCAAAAAGGCCGTTTTTCCCAATGTGTGGTGCCCCATGTGTGGTGCCCTTCAAATAAAAAACAAACCTTAGAATTCGCCGTCCGAAGTATCGGGACATGAAAAGGTGAATACTTACATTGAATTCGTTGTTCGAAAATAGTATGAAGACGACTAAACATGTAGTCAGCCAGTTGTCCCGTCAAATGGTGTTTCCAGTTACCGTAAAATGTGTGCCTTTCCGACTTTTTATTATCTATTTTATCATTCTACCTACCGTCAGAGTAAGATATTTCAATTACATAACAATCGCAGGTGAATTACGAATAGTACACAATCATACCTAATCGTTTTATTCTTTGATACAGGTTAATTGCGCAAAAATTAATTCTGTGCCAATATTTTTGGAAAATTAAAAAAAAAAATGCTTTAAAAGTTGTAGGACCTCGAAAAAAAGGATAATGCGTCCAAAATTACACGGAAACCCTTATTTTACCTCTTGGGATCCTTCAAAAATCCCATTTGTAGCCCCATGAATGCACTATAGATCACAACAGTGAAATCGAATCTTTCTGGCGCTCCCAAAAATGGATTCTACGTCCAAAAATACTTCGAAAACGACACCTTACTCGACCGCATGGCTGAAACCCTTCAAATAACCCTCCCGTAGCCCCTTTTTAGCCCCATAGAGCCCCACGGGTTTGGGCGATCGGGCTGAAAACCTTGCGGGCACAACAGTTGTTGGCATCTAGTTACTAGATGGTAAAGCGAGTATTTTGCCGAATTTCAGATTTTTTTCAGGTTTTTTAAAAATCCTACTACCTACCCAAAACGGCTCGGACGGCGGACGGACAATCATTTTTGGAATCTACGAGTCATGAAACGTAGTGTCAAATTTTGAGGGCGATCCAAATTTTCGACCATCATCGCGAAGGTGTAGGTATTATTCCAAGAACAATAACCAAAACCGGAGGAGTTTCATGGAACGCACCTTCGATTTACGATGGTTTTGCAAGCGGATCATAGATACCCTCATTCATTTTTAGTTTAAATACTATTTCATTTTTTTCGGCGTAATTTTTAACTGCTGCTATTTTCGCCTGATCATTAAAACAAAATAAAAACATTTCAAACTTCAAAAATTTTAAAATCATTCCGCACGCATCATTTGAGGTGGGGATGAGTCGAAGCCAACAGTTGATAGGGTTGATTTATTTAAGGGTGAACGACTACAACAATGGTAGTATCGATAGGGGTTGGAGAGCCCATCAGCAATCTGCTTGCGGTGTCCCCCTCGGGAAACTATTGTTCGGACGCTTAAGGGTCCCATCCCTCCTTATTTACCCATTTAAACATCAAATCCCCCCCTTCCCCGAAACCCGATTCATATCCAGTTTCCAATTGCACCATCTGACGCTGTTTCGGGTCCTTTTGAAGACTACGAGAAATATTGTGAAACGTTAGAACAAAGAATAGTCAATATTTGAGTTTTCATTTTGTATACTTTTTTTTAAATAAAATTCACAAAAAAAAATCTTTCACGTCAACATTTTTCCTATTCAATGTCAGAAGAATTGTCAGCAAAATGTCAAATTTTTCCTACACCGTTTTTTTTTTTTTTTTTTCTCTCCAAAGAGAAGAGTTTGGCTGTCAATCATGGCTCCGACCGGGATCTCAAAGGGGACACCGCAACCCCAAGTTGACCCTTCCACGTTCCATTTGACTTGTCGCGTCGGAATCAAAACATTTGCATATCAATGCCGTTGAAGGATTCCGTGAGCGAAATTCCCAAAAAGAGGGAAAGACAAAAAAAAAAAAAAAGGATAAAAAGATTTCTGGTGGGTAAGACAAATGAAAAAAATTAGGATGAAAAAATGCGTCACGAGGGAGGAAAACGGAAGTGAAATAATAAATGAAAACCAATCAATCGGTTTTCCTTCTTTTTTTGTTGGCATATATTTCTGGGAAGTTGACCGGATGTGCCATTTGGTATCCTCCTGGGACGTCGGAGAGGTCGTAGGGATTTTTTTTCCCATTACATGCCCTTTCTGTATGAATTGTTGGTCCTTGAAAGAGGGATCCTCCACAAGAGGGCTCGCCATGTTCGGAAAAGACGAATTTCGTTTGGAGAAAACTCGCGATAATAAACCTTATTTTAATCATTTTTTAAATAGATTTTCATGTGGCGAATAATTAAGGGTATTAAATAGAGGACCTCCCTGGATTCACTAAATCATCCAGGAAATCAATAAGCGACATGCGTCTATGTCCCCGACCGTATTGTAGCGTTTGGGTTCGACCCGGTTGTTGCAATAGTCCAAGCCCCTTAGGTTTTCTGATCGGAAGTTTATGCGTAGTTTTGAAAATTGGTACCCTTATGTTTTTTGGGTCGCTGAACACGAATTTAAACTTTGCCAAAACCGGAAAAGCCCGGAAAATGGAAAAATCGGCGAAAAACCTCAAAATTTAGGCACTTGCTTTGGTTTTTTGCGGTTTTGAGGTACAAATATTGGTCTGACAGAAAAAACCACTCTTTCCTTTTTTAAAGTTCGTTAAATTGCGCGTTCAGAAACCTAATTAACTTTACATTTGGTTGAGGCGTTCGCCCGTAATCGATCGGCAAAAATCCGCGATACTTTTTGCGATTTTCCCAAAAATTGAGGAAAAGTCGTTTTCAAACTCCGGTAACTTAAAAACGGCTTCTCCAATCGAAAAATGTCTCAGAGTAAGTTGTAGAGCATCTAATTCTGTTCAAATTTCACCCCTCAACTTTGAAAATCGGTCAATCCAAACGTAAGATACATTCGGTAAGTAAACCAAAATAAGTCACGAGCGCAAGAATCAGGCTGGGGTGGTCGTGGAAATGGAAGGCTACGAATCCTCTCAGATTGTATTATATTCGTCAATTTACTCCAAATTACGCATGGAAATGTCAGTTTATGAGTATCTGACTGCATTGTAATGAAATTCCTGTTGGGTCCGCTCACCAGGTACGTCACATATGGCCTATAAAAGTTGGGGGTTGCCTTGTACGCTACCATCAAGGAGAAAAGGGGCTAATGAACCACTCATAATTGAATGAATTGACGTATATTGACATGGATAATTTTGTACATAAGTGTAATGCTAATGTGAATTTATTATATTAATCAATGCATTTTAAGGGACCTCAGAGGGGTCGTGGGGGCGTCTTTGGAGCGCAGGATCTCACTCGCACATCTGGAAAAAGGACAAGGGAAAAGCACATTATACCACTGCATGAGTTTCGTACATCATTATCAATGATTGCAATACTTATGAGAGTTCCTGTCAGGCATTGGCACAACCTGAGGAGAGTTGTTCAAAGATTTGGATGGGCCAAAACTAATCACTGGCCTGGATTCCCCAAGAAATGATGCCGCTTTTCCCTGATTACTCCCTAGTTCGGGCATTGATGCTGACAAGCGATGGGGCAGTTTGATCAAACAAGTAATAAACCATTGAAATAGTACACGAAAAGAACGTACCTGTACATTCCTGTGAGCCTCCTCAAGTCACTCTTCTTTTCTTCGAAGGCCCTGGTTCTTCGGAGGTGATGTTGGCTGGAAGAAGGGATGCCTCGCAGCTAAAAGCCAAAGCCTCCTCTTCCACTTCTACTTCATCTTCAGCGTCTTCTGAGTCCTGGAGGACGTTTTCACAAGTGCCCTGGCAGTTGGAGCACAGGGCAGAGCAGTATAAGCCTGATTTCTTGCACCTGCACTAATACTTCTTAGGGGTGCTATGCCCCTCAGTTAGTGGTGCACATGCATGTGACGAGCTTTAAGAGCTCAGGTGGTGCTGGTGGCATTGCATTGTCACTGGCTGAAGACCACCACTGGTCTTTTGCCAACCCCAGTCCTCAGGATCTTTGGCAATGCTCAACCACTGTTGCACCTGGTGGTATGCCCGGTAACAGTGTTGGTGGAGAGCACCCGCAGATGGTGGTAGGGTTGCCAGATTGGAGTTTCTTTTGAAAGCCTTTTTTTGTAGTTGGTATACAGCAGTTGGTTCAGAGTTGGAGGTGTTTTGCCTGTGTAGCCGTAAACCTCGACTAAGAATTTCTCTCCGGCTGCCTCTATCATGGAGCGAGTGGCCTGAAGAACATAGGTGAGTTAAATCGACAAATAAACGTACCTGGTGAGCGGACCCAACAGGAATTTCATTACAATGCAGTCAGATACTCATAAACTGACATTTCCATGCGTAATTTGGAGTAAATTGACGAATATAATACATTCTGAGAGGATTCGTAGCCTTCCATTTCCACGACCACCCCAGCCTGATTCTTGCGCTCGTGACTTATTTTGGTTTACTTACCGAATGTATCTTACGTTTGGATCGACCGATTTTCAAAGTTGAGGGGTGAAATTTGAACAGAATTAGATGCTCTACAACTTACTCTATGAGACATTTTTCGATTGGAGAAGCCGTTTTTAAGTTACCGGAGTTTGAAAACGACTTTTCCTCAATTTTTGGGAAAATCGCAAAAAGTAGCGGATTTTTGCCGATCGATTACGGGCGAACGGCTCAACCAAATGTAAAGTTAATTAGGTTTCTGAACGCGCAATTTAACGAACTTTAAAAAAGGAAAGAGTGGTTTTTTCTGTCAGACCAATATTTGTACCTCAAAACCGCAAAAAACCAAAGCAAGTGCCTAAATTTTGAGGTTTTTCGCCGATTTTTCCATTTTCCGGGCTTTTCCGGTTTTGGCAAAGTTGAAATTCGTGTTCAGCGACCCAAAAAACATAAGGGTACCAATTTTCAAAACTACGCATAAACTTCCGATCAGAGGCGCTTTTTTTGACTAAGGGGCTTGGACTACAAATACAACCGATTGGGTTCTCATCTATGTCTGCCATAAAGAATCCAAAGCACAATAAGTTTGAATTGTTTCTGTCAGATATTGACTGCTGACGGAGGCTGATGACAACCCGGATGTGGCCGAAGTGGCGTTTTTGAGGAGGAATGGTTTACCACAAAATTTAATAATTTAATTACCACAAAATATTTAATATTTGGATGTTGGAGCCACCTGCGTGGAGTTAAACAATAAAAAACGCTGCAAATTGTACTCTAGGGTTTACTATTCTTTGATATAGGTTACTTGTGCAGGAATTTAATTCTGTGTCAGTGAAAAACATTTTTATTTTATTTTTATATTCCACGTTTTTTTTTCGGATTTTTTTTTTCAAAATTTTTTTGTTTTTTACTTGAACAATATTTGATCTTCTGGGATCCATCAAAAATCGTATTTGTAGCCCCATGAAAGTCCTATAGATCGCAACAGTGAAATCGGATCGTTCCGGGACCCCAAAAAATGGATTCTACGTTCAAAAATCCTTCGAAAACGATACCTAACTCGATCCCATAGCCAAAAGCCTTCAAAAAACCCCTCCCGTAACCCCATTTTAGCCCCATAGCGCCCCACGGGTTTGGGCGATCGGGCTGAAAACCTTGCGGGCACAACTAGATGGTAAACCGAGTATTTTGTCAAATTTTCAGATTTAAAAAAAAAAATTCCTACTGCCCAAAACGGACGGACATTTCGGTTTTGGAATCTAGATTTCTTGAAACGGATAATGTCAAATTTTGAGGCCGATCGGAGTCGTCGACCTCTGTCGCGAAAACATTCCAAGAATAATAAACCAAAACGTTGATACAGTTGAAATGCAAGGGAACGAAAAAAACTCATTTCGAAAAGGCCTTTTGGAACTCTTTGCCATCTTTCTCTACTGTTACGGTTACTGCATTCGGTTACTGCATTCGCGGTTACCTGCATTCAAGGCCGAAATCAGTTGCTTGCCACTTTTGCATCAGATGCCCCCCACCAGGTGCAGGCAGGCCCAAATGGGGACGAAATATGTTCAAGCAATAGCTCCCAATTGTCGTCCTGAGGAACACTCTCCGCTAAATGGGCCAGTCAAGTGAATACATCTGCCCCAGGCGGGATGATCTCCCTGTGGTTAGTGGGTCGTAGTCACTGGGTAGTGGCGCCGGGCGGTAGCCAAGAAGATGGAGTATTAACATCGAAGGGGATCGCCATCAGCCACTGATGACAGACTCGGGGAATGTTACATCTGCATCAACCACAGTAGTCGATAGGACTAGCTTTGGAGTACCAGGTGGTTATTGAGGCGGAGAGTCTTGCTCCAGTTCTTCCTCTCATCGTCCAGGATTATCATTCTGAAACGTGAAAGTGATCTTCTGGTAAACTATAGTTTACTTGCTTCTCCATATATTGCCAATATGGTGTCAGTGTTGGGAGTCTTGATTGATGTCGAGTCTTGCTGCAGTTCTTCTTTGAAGCTCTCCGGATTAACTTCTCCACTTTGAATCTGACCCTGATCCTCTGGTTAACCTGCCATACCTTGCCAAGGTGGTGTCAATGCCGAGCTTGCGGCTGCCAAAAGGAGTGGGGCCCCACTCATGAGAAAGCACCCGTGCTGTGGGCGGAGAGCTGGAGAAACTATGTGGCAAAGTATGGACTGGTGCGCGATGGGTTATCTGCGTTGGAAAGGAAAGGTTATCTCTGATTGCTGAGGAAAGGTTCTGGCGCAAAGCTGGAACTTCCGAGACCACCCATATCAACAGCTGAATTCGAATGTGAGGTGTGCCAGTTAGGACCAAAACCCACCCATCCTTCTGCGTTCCGGATCAGGACAGAACTGGTGGTATTCTGTCATGCCAACCTTAGCTGCAGGAGTTCCCCATGCACGGGAGGAGCTTGGACCACTTGTTCTGTTTGGCGTTCCTTGCTTGGCAGGGATGATGAGGCAGTCCACATTCTGGATGGACCTGATTCTGAGATTCTCATGGTCGCCTCACCCGACACGCTGTTTACATCTTAATAACAAAGATTTGGTTTAAAAAAAAGTTGCCGCTTATGACTGACTATATGTGCCACAATGTCATGTGACTGTGTAGGTATGGTTAACTATATTTTTACTTTAGAACTTGGGGACACCCCCAGACCCCCGGATTGTTAATGTTATGATCGAGGATCAAACCAATGTGAATGCAACATAGAATGTGTTTTTGGTAATTCCGCCGATGGGATCGACTCAGGGCGTGGGGTGGGGTTAGAAGGAGTTGCGGTTCTCAGCAGGTGGCCAGGAGGGACTATCAAGGCGTCGGGTCGGGTTGGTTGTGAGCGGCATATTTCTGTTGACTTTTGACTTACCTTACGCCCAACAACTTCAAACCAAATAACCTCTGTAAACACAATCACGTTTGCACTGGCAGGTAACTCACACTGGACTGCATGTTCGAAAGGGCTGAGGAGGCCTTCCCCTATTGGAATTTCACTTTGAGTGTAATTAGCGCTCTCATAGAGGGGGGAGTGGTTGACGGGGTGAGGGTGCGTGAAGGAGGGCGGAGAAGCAGGTATGCTTGAGCCTGGGACCGATGGACGAACGCATTTTCAAACTGCTAGACCCTCGGAAAAAACACATTTTGTGTTAAAAGTGAAAAATGAATGTACATTATAAGACAAAAGTCTACGACAGATAGCTGTTTTTGTTGTAACTTACAAAAAAATAAAACTTCTTCTTCATATTATGTGGTAGGCGCAGACAACTCTCGAGATGCATCGAGAAGCTGAGGGGCTTTGTTTCCCCGTTGCCCTGCACCAGTTTTGCAGTGCTGCGCCGGTTTTCTCGCCTTGATTGACCGATCTAATCAAAAGGAGGGGTGTAGGTATGTAAGGCACGATTTTCCTCGCAGGGGGTGAGACCGGCAGGAGGGAGTGTCGGGAGCCTCTCCTGAGATTCATCCTAACGTCTACTCCGGCAGTCTACGGCGGCGTCGCATCTGGAATCACAAATTAGGTCGGCGAGGCCAGCTGGGGCTTCACTTAAATTCTCACCATTTTGACTTCATTGATCGGCCTGGAGCGTTCCGAAAACTGGTCCGCGGGCTGAAGCAGACATCGTGGCTCTCCACAACTCGCATGTTTTTTTTCCCAAGATCCAATTTACGGAATGGGTTTAGCTGGATTAACATGTGAACCGCGTACCTACCATTACTCTCATTGCAAACGTGTAATTATTTCATTCCCAACATAACTTTTTTATTGTCAAAGAGCACGCGGCCCGGGAGACCCGTCGAGATGCGAATCACACAAATGAAACTGACTAATTATCCCTCGCATGCGTATCGGCCACACCAGGTACATTTTCACTTTGAGAACAGGTCAACTCCCCTCCTTTTACATCTACGTCTTTAAATATGTACGAACGAAACAAACAGGATGACTCGGAGAAGATCGGCATCAAATATTCAAACCGTTCTTTCGTTCCTTTCGGCCTTACAACCCTCCCCTATTCTCATCCTCCGGACACATCCACATCTTAACGTTTTATTTTTCCCTTACCTGCCTACTCAGGCTGTATTATCTCCCTAAACTGCTCGAGCTCTAACGTTATCAATTTGTCTTCATTTCTCGAAGTGATCTTCAGGGCAACCATGTGGATTGATTTGTTATTCAGAAAGATGTTGCATCACGAAAATACTTCATGGGGTCCGGAGCCGTGTCTTGATGTTTATTTTTCCGAGAAAGTACTTCACGTCAGGATACGGCAAAAGTGCGTCTTAGCCCCTCCAGTGCATTTGAATTTTCGGCGATGCACCAAAAATTAATTTTTTGAACGAAACCGCGAACTCGGCTTTCGAGTAGAAAGCTGTGTGATTGGCCACTCACTGACGAATGAAAAATCGGACTGGAGGCTGCTCACAAGCGGGTTATCTAAGTTCATGACGTCTACGTTCAGCGTTGATTCAACGCCGTTGAACCAGAGGTCCCACTGCATAGGTATGTATTTTAATTTTGGTTTATTATTCTTGGAATAATACACCTATGTTTTCGCGACGGGGGTCGACGACTCCGATCGGCCTCAAAATTTGACATTATCCGTTTCAAGAGGTCTACATTCAAAATCCGAAATGTCCGTCCGCCGTCCGGGCCGTTTTAGGCAGTTGGCATTTTTTTTAAATCTGAAATTTTGACAAAATACTTGGTTTACCATCTAGTTGTGCCCGCAAGGTTTTCAGTCCGATCGCCCAAACCCGTGGGGCGCTATGGGGCTAAAATGGGGCTACTGGAGGGGGTTTTCTGAAGGCTTTTAGCTATGGGATCGAGTTAGGTGTCGCTTTCGAAGTATTTTTGGACGTTGAATCCATTTTTGGGGGTCCCAGAACGATCCGATTCCACTGTTGCGATCTACAGGGCTTTCATGGGGCTAAAAATGGGATTTTTGAAGGATCCGAGAAGCTTAAATATTCGTCGAGTAAAAAATGAAGAATTTTTGAAAAAAAATTATTTGAAAAAAAAAAAAACAAATTTTTTTGAAACAAAAATAAAAAAAAAATTTTTTAATTTTTTTCATTGACAGAATTAAATGTCTGCACAAGTAACCTATATCAAAGAATAATAAACCCTTGTGTAAAATTTGCAGCGTTTTTAGTTGTGGTAATGGGGTCAGTGCAGGCGTCCTGTGAACTATGTTTGGGTGTGTTCCTAAATTTGATGTTGGTTGAGTTCTGTCGGTGTGTACTCCATGTTCACGCGGTCACGTCTGTTTGGAGGTTAGCTTTCCCAGGGCCATGCTAGAAGTGTCAAGGAATCCGCAGGGGCCTGCTGCCTTTATGGTGGTGTTGGAGGCAGTGGCGAATGGTGCACATTCGCTCGAGCTGTTCAGATAGAGTACACCCTCTGCCATCACTCATTTCCTCAGACCTGGCTGCGTTTTGTGACCCGAGGGTTCTGGTGCTGGTGACGATTGAGAGTCCGCCATTAACCAAGTCCTTGCCCACTCTTGTGGGACCAGACGAAGGGTCAATAGACCGCACCAGTCTGGGATTTACTAGCACGCTAGCAGTGGTGGGGGGGGGGGGGGGGGGGGGCTCGCTTCGCTCGGCTGCCCACCTCATCAGGCTGAGAGGCTCGCGTTGCTCGCCCATTTGATTGAGTCGCGTGATGATTTATATAAACTTTGAATGCGTAAAAACCTCCAAAACTTTCGAATTCTATATCGACTAGGGGTCGCAATCCCGCAATGCGGGATCCCGCGGTGTTTTACCAATCTTGCAATTGCGGGATTATAAACGCGGGATCCCGCGGGATTTGCGGGATTCCTCTTGTTTAAAAAAGTCGCGTTTTCTGTGGTGTGAATCGCAGCCTGCACACTGTAAATCACATTCTCATTGCCTGTGATTCATATAAGTTCTCCTCATGCCTGTTGTGGTGTAGTTCACAATATTTTGGCTATTCTTGTGGTATCTACGATCCTATCTAAGATCCATAATATGGATATTATACTATATAATATGGATATTATAATATTATACTATCTAACCTATCTGAGGGGAAAGAGGGTGCGCTGTCTCCAGTTTGCATAATATGCAGTAGAGTAAAATGTTATTAGGTATCTATTCTGTTTGACGATTCCTCCCACAAGTGAGGAGTCAAGAGAGAGAATTCTCTACAGCTGGGAACCTATTTCTGCAATTTGCGCCCATCAAATTTGGGTGACCTTCTCTGGTGGTATTTCTTTCAGCAATTTGGCTATTTCTCAGCTTCAGAGGATGACTCCATCTCACTCCCTTCAATGCATTTATTTCCTTACATTTGTTCAAATATTTTTAAATAGATACATTTTGGTTTATTATTCTTGGAATAGTAGGTACACCTATTCAATAGCGACGGAGTCGAAAATTCTGTTCGGCCTCAAAATTTGACATTGTACGTTTCAGGATGTCTTGATTCCAAAAACAGAATGTCCGTCTGCCGTCCGAGCCGTTTTAGGCAGTAGGCATTTTTTTAAATCATAAATTTTGACCCGTGGGGCTTTCATGGGGCTGAAAATAGGATTTTTGAGGGAACCCAGGAGTTCAAATAAGGTTTGATTTTCCGAGTAATCCGTTTTTCGATGTCCCACATCTGAACAAACATCTCACAGAAAATAAATTTTATTTTAATTTTATTTTTTTATTTTTTGTCAACACACCATTTTTTGGCACAGTATTAACACATTAACCTATATCAAAGAATTGTAAACGCTTGTGCAAAATTTGCAGCAATTCTGTAAAGAAATTGCGGTTTTTAAACAAAATTATTTTATTAATTACAAAATTCTGCGGGATCCCGCGGGGGATCCCGCGGGATTGAAAATCGTGCGGGATTGCGACCCCTAATATCGACCCCGTGGGTGTTTGAAATCCCTAAAAGCCGAGTCGTTGGAAAATGTCGGAGTTGGGAGACCTTCACAGACCTCACCCACCCCAAGCGCGGCCAGCTCCCATGTGTCTATGATTCAATATATTCTTAAAATTGAATTTGAACATTACGGACGGTACCGCGGGACTGGCGAAAAATGCGGGGCCGAAAGTTGCGGGATTTTTAAGACCCTTACTCCCCACTCCCCAGGCAAAAGGCGCTCCTTATCGGCCGGCGCACATTATAACGTTTTACTTTTTTGCTCATAGGTAACTTTAGTTCTAATGATCGGACCTACAATTTTATTTTTTATTTTGTTCTGGAGATGATGGTAGATTCGAAAATGAAAAAAAAAAAAAAAAGAAAATTGATTTTTTCAAGTTTTCCAAGTGACATCGCCCACTTTAGAAACAACTTCGTTTGCGCCGATAACTAAGTTTGCGCTAGTTTGGGAAGTCAAGAGATATACGTTTGCGCCAATCGGTTCAATGGAAAATTGGAAAAATGTCCCAACATTTGCTTCACTTCTGGAACTACGAATAGGGATCAAAATCCCGCGGGATTTCTAATTCATAAAATAATTTTGCATAAAAAACCTATTTCTTTACAAAAACGCTGCAAATTTTGCAAAAGGGTTTATTATTCGTTAATATAGGCTAATTGCGCAAACATTCATTCTGCGTCATTAAGAAAATACTTGAAAAAAATAAATAAATAGAAAAATAAATAAATAAATAAATAGAAAACGGATTTTGCTTCCAAAATTACTTGGAAAACCACACCTTATTTGGCCTCTGGGATCTTTCAAAAATCCCATTTAGGTATTAGGTATTATTTTATCCCCATATTTATAGCCCCATGAAAGCTCCATAGCTCCTGGATCGTCCCCCCCCCCCCCCCCCCCAAAAAAAAGTATTCTACGTCCAAAAACACTTCGATAACGACACTTAACTCTACTTGCTTTCCGTTTTAGCCCCAAAGCGACCCACGGGTTGGGATGATCGGGCTGAAACCCTTGCGGGCACAACTAAATGGTAAACTGAGTAGGTATTTTGTCAAAATTTCAGATTAAAAAAAAAAAAATCCTACTGCCCAAAACGGCACGGTCGACGGAAGGACATTCGGTTTTGGAATCAATACATCCTCAATCGTATAATGTAAAATTTTGAGGCTGATCAGAATTTTCGTCTCCGTCCTCAGAAACTAGTGGTCCGATTTTTTTTTTTTTTTTTCTTTCACGTGAAAGCTTATTAAATTAAATTTAATAAGCTTTCACGTCACATATAATTTTAATAATAAACGTCACATATCAAGTTTGATAGTAAATTTTACTATCAAACTTGATATGTGACGTTTGGATGAAGGTTTCCATCAAGAACATGTGCGTTTTTGGTAAAATGATGGCACTTTTTTAAGTTTTTTGCGTATAACTCCGAACCCATGCGTCCTGCGGCAAAGGTCACTATTATAAATGTGGTAGAGAATTAAATATCTTTTAAAATCCGTTGGTCAACTTTGATTCTGTACCCAGTCGAACAGGAGCTAGAGCGCGTTGAAAACTGATCACGGGTTCCCACTTGTGTCAAAACGCATTCTAGCCGACTATTTTCCTCTGCATTCCAGATGACAACAAAATTATGCAAATCGAACACTTTTCGAAGGTATTCCTGTCATTTAGAAGAAAAAAGCAGCAATTCCAGTAGCCTGTAGGGCTATAAAATGTGCTTTTTCTGTAAAATGTTGGCACTTTTTCAGTTTTTTGGCGTATAACTATGAAACTATGCGTTCTGCGGCATGAGTCACTGTTATGAAAGAGAAAGAGCCAAATTTTATTGTAGGCTCAATGAAACAGGAGCTGCAGCGCGTCGAAAGCTATGGCCGAAAATATGACATATTTTAAGTATGAAACATGACAAAAGGTACGACACATTGTACACCAACGGCTCTTGCCCACATCTACTGGCGCGACAAACCCCTTTTGTAACGACCAGGGTGGTACATATGATGGGGGATCAATTCCTCGCTCAAAATCACTTTGAAAACCACACCCCACTCGACCACCGCTAAACCATTCAAAATCTCTCTTCTTCTTTTTCCCCTCTGTAGGCATTGAAAAAAGTTCCTTTTTTTTCGAATAACATTATGTACCCAGCTAATTTGATCCTGCAAGGTTGGGAGGTAATTCATAATGCAGGGGGCAGTTCCCTGATAAATGTACCGCTTCCGGCTCTTGATGAGGTAGAAACGCCTCCCCTTTAATTTCGCTACGACGTCCTCCAGGAGAGAAAAAAAAAATCCGATGATTTCTTACCTACTGCGTGAGGTTTCTTCATCTTCCTTTCTCCCGTGTTTTTTTATAGTATTTTTTTTTTTTTTTTAATTCATCGCGGCTGTTATTACACTAGGGGATACAAATACGGGCCCAACGTATATCCGAGGGAAGTAGAGTCGTAAATAAAACGACGGAGGCCTGAGGTTCGAAAATAACTGCCGGGAATATGAAAATTAAAAAATGGCTTGTTAAAATTTTCCAGTTAATTTATATGTCATTGCCCTGTGTTCGCGTTGAACAATTTTTCAACTTGTTCCTCCCTTTTTTTTCATCCTCCCGACCGACTCGTTGACCTGTTGACGTTTGATGGATGAGTTTTCGGACCGATGCAGAAACAAAAGTGACCGAAAGGTGTTAAAAGGTCCCGAAAAAGGCCATTTTTCATTTGTGGGAACGACCACGGAAATACTTCCGTGGGAACGAACCGTTGAAATGAAGATTTTCGGACAGGTTGACGTTTTTGTGTGGTTTTGACGAGTCCGGCTACCGTAGGTTATTTTTTTTTTTCCACGAAACCATCTCAGCAGGTAGCTTGAAACGAGTAATTTATAATATCTCTTTTAAGATTACTAGTTTAAAAACTTTATTTTATTTTATTTATTTATTTTTTTGTGGTAATGAGAAGATTTAGGTAACACGCGTTTGAGATAATATAATACTATAGTATTATATAAATGACATTATCACTCCTAATAGGCCCCCAATAGGACTGATATAATATATCAGTCCTATTGGGGGCCTATTAGGAGTGATATTATGTCACTACAGTAGATCCGAAAATGAGTAAATTATCTTTAATGTACGATTTTCATGAATATTTTTTCAAATTAGGTTAAAAAATCTTTCAAACATGTGCCCAAGAAAATTGGTCTCAGGTCGTCGAGTGAGGTAAAACTAAAATTTTCGAACCAATTCCCGGTGCAACTATAGTTGCCACTTTGGGCTGTAGGTCAATTTTTCTGATCCAAAATCCGTATCTCTGCTTATACCTATGTACTGTAGTGCGTTGCACTACTGAAATTTATTTAGCTTTTAAATTTTAACTGGCAGATCCATCTCGTGGTGATCACCTCCAGTATTTTATACCTACTTGAAGAGAATCAAGTTAAATTTTGACTGGCAGATCAAGCTCCTGGTGATCACTTCCTGTGTGTTATAAAGAAGAGCAGGAAGTTGAAATTTGACTGGCAGATCCACCTCGGGGTGATCAAATCATCACTTTTTTGACCATTTTTGAGTCTCAAAGGGAATATAAACATGATTTTTGGAAGCATAAGTGATACAATTGAAGTCGCCAGGAGTTGTGGAGCACTGTGATACGCGTGTTTTTTGTGCCGTATTCTCCATCGTTCGAACCCTAGCTGTGCGAAAAACCCTTTCTTTTCCTCGCCGATCTTCCACTGTGAAGCGCTTGAAAAACGCGAAATGGCGACATCGTCGTCGTGATACTATAGCCGAAATACTTGGCAACGTCTACTATTTAGAGATTCAAAATAGTGATTAACATAGTGAGTATCAAACAGGAACAACCGTAGTCCGAGTTGAGGATGAAGGAGGAGGTTTTGAAGAAAGACGACAATTTTGCAATAGTTACAGGGACCTCCCGATTTAAATGAGCCGCCTAACGTTGAAAACCGTCCTCGTTTCGCCACAATTCACGTTTCGGCACAACTCAGCCCCCGCAAAATAATGATACGATTCGGCACTACCTCAAAAACGGTGACTTGGCTGTACCTTCTGCTCAGCTCCCCAGGGAAGAAATGAGAAATATTGTGAGGAGTATACATCAATAAATATATGCATTTTATTGCAATGAATTATAGCTAATTACAAATATCCTATAGGAACAAAATGTGGTTGTAGAAAATTTTCTACTTAATTAATGTCAATAATGAGGATGTCACAAATGAGCAAGTAAAACTTTGTATCTTTTCACTTCAAAATTTGAAGTAGGTAAGCTTCATTTAATGAGTCTTCTTTTGGTTTATTCTTTGAATCCTGAAAAAAAAACAGGCTTCTTTAATCTATGTAATGCTGAAATGTTGCCAAAATACTCGACTTATAATCTAGTCGTGCCCGCAACCCATGGGGGCTACGGAAGGGGTTATCGATGGGGTCGAGTTAGGCGTCGTTTTCGAAGTATTTTTGCCCGTAGAATCCATTTTTGGTGGTCCCAGAACGATCGGATTTTACCATGGGATCTATGGGGCTCCAATTCTGGCTTCCTAGAAAAAGGAAAACGATGGAGAGTTTAGCCAGAGACCAAACCAAATATTACAGCTAAATGTCACCTTCATTGTTCTAAAGTTGGCCTCCAAGTGGCGCATCAAAAGGAAGAAATTGTATGCACTTGGATGATGGCAGCTAAATGAACGATAGCACCTTGTGCAACTCATTGATGCATCTAATCCTATTCTATTACACTTCTGAATTGATCGCATCGGCGTATCCAAGCTCTTTATCAAAATTGTGATGATCTGTGACAAGATTATCCTCGTAGAGAACTCAGGAAAATCATAAGTTAAGCGATCCTAACTCAAACTTTAAAATCTATTATTTTGACATGGATATGTCTTAGTTCTGGGGTCTTGCAAATTTTTTTTTATTTTATTTTTTTTTTTCAAAAATTTTTTGTTTTCACTTGAAAAATATTTGACCTCCTGGGATCCTTCAAAAAATCCAATATGTAGGCCCATGAAAGCCCTATAGATAGCAACAGTGAAATCGGATCGTTCCGGGACCCCAAAAAATTGATTCTACGTCCAAAAATACTTCGAAAACGACTCCTAAGTTAGGAGTCCTAACTCGAACCCATAGACAAAAGCCTTCAAAAAACGCCTCTCGTAGCCCCATTTTAGCCCCATAGCGCCCCACGTGTTTGGGCGATCGGACTGAAAACCTTGCGGGCACAACTAGATGGTAAACCGAGTAGGTATTTTGTCTAAATTTCAGATTTTAAAAATAATTCCTATTACCCAAAACGGCCCGGACGGCGGTTGGCGGACGGACATTTCGGTTTTAGAAAAACCGAAAACCCGCCTCTTGAAACGGATAATGTCAAATTTTGCGGCCGATCGCCAAAACATTTTCGAGTTCATATTGACCGTAAATGTTATATTTTGGCATCATTTCGTTAAAAGAAAGACCTGAATGAAGTTCTGCACTCATTCCATCAGAACATACCTACGTAAACCAAATTTAAATGGCAATCAAATGAAATCTGTGAAGGGTGATATCTCAAAACGCAAATCTTACACAAGGGTCCTTTTTCCACCTGGCCCCTCAATTGTAAATAGACAAGTTTTACGTTGTTCATTACAAAAAAAAAAAAAAAAAATCCTCAATCCCGGGATCACCTCCGAAAAAATCGGGATTCAGAAAAACTTTCGGGATTGCAAACTTTATCACTGTGGCATTCCGTAGGCTGTGTTGAATTGCCGCATTTTATTTTTATTTTTATTTTTTATTTTTTATTTTTTTATTTTTTATTTTTTTTTTACTGCAAAGGGCATAAACGGCAGAAAGTGTTAAAAAAATGAAACTGAGTGGAATAATAGGTGTGACGCAAAGTTAATGAATATTTAAAAAATTTTAATGGATTTTTTATGGGTCAACGATGTGTTCAGAAAGAGGAGCGACGATACTGCAGTGCTCACTTCATCCCTGTCCGAAGGGGTTGTGACGGCGGAATGGTCGGATGGGGCGGTCCCGGAGGCGGCGCCGGTCCGGCACCACCCACTGCGGGGATGCTGGCCCCGCCCCGGAACTCCCGTGGTGGGGGTAAAACGGGGCACCGCTTGGGACATTTTCGGGGTCCCCCTCCGGAGTCGGCCCCGCGTTGCGATTTCAGCGGTAACCCTCGTGAGAGTTGTGAGTCCCAGTAGAGACGGTCAGACGATTGGGTCGGAACTTTCGCGATAACGGCGGAAAGAAAAAAATTTCGTCGGCTGGTTTGTTTCTCGTCGGTGAAAAAGAGGAAAACCCCGTTTTTGAAAATCCCCGTCGCGTCGTGATTTTCAAATTGCAAAAAAAATTGCAACCAAAATTTTTTTATTAATAAATATTTTAAGTGAAATTTTCCCCTCAAATTTTTAAAATGCCCGCAGTCCCGTGAAAACTTTTCCCCCGTCATGACTGCGGTAGAATGCGGCTACGGCTCCGGCAGCCCCTGGGCCGCCGGCCTCTGCGGCGCTGCGGACCTCGAAGCCTGGGGACGGAAACTCTACCCTGGCTCGAGGATGTTCCTCCAGGACACGCTCCACCACCAACCCCGTGGCCCCGTGTCCGGACTCAAGGAGGAGCCCCTGCCCCCGAGGACCTGGCCCGTCGACAACTCCAGGTGAGTGAAAACGTTTCGAAAATTAGTCAACACGCCCTCCACAATTGTTCCTATTGGAAAAACAAAGCAGTTTCCGTCATAATGTGAACGTAGAATTTTCCCCAAAATTAATCACTCACAAGAACAATTTTTTTTTTAATGCCTCAAACTTTTTTTTAATGCCATTAGAATCTTATTGTCTCAATTTAATAATGAAAGTACCTAATATATTTATTGTGCGTAAGAAACGTGTCCGATGCCAAAATAAAATAATCAGCACCAAAAAATTGGCAACAGAAAAAATAATACCTACGCAATTTTTTACCCCTGGGTGTTTTTCTTTTCCATAATATCGCAAAATGGACTTTTCCAATGATTCCATTTTATTTTATATTTTTATATTTATTCTGGCGCTTTATGCTTAATATCAAAAAATAGAATTTATGCTCAATATACAAAATAAAATAGTCAAAACCAGCAATTATCGACAATTTTCGCTATGAACACAATATTCCATTCCTGCAATGCATTCTGATTAATTTGTCCATTTCAAAGTTTGTCATTTTCATCTTCCACAAAATGGATGGGTGGGATTATAATCGCTATTCTAAAATCTTGAATTTATTTATCATTATGACATCAAGAAAAACTTTTTTTTTTTTTTTTCAATTTATTTGATTTTTTCTTGGTTTAATCGTTTATTTAATTTTGTCAACGTTTTATTTTTTCGTCTGTCTTTTTTATCAAAAAGATGTTAAGATTGTTATTATCAAATTTATAAAAAATAAAAAATCGATTAGGTATAGTTAGTTTATTTTCTATTACATTATTCATAGTTACTTTTTCCCAGCGATAGTTTCTTGTTTTTCCTAAAAAGGCGTTAAATTGCCGTTTTGTTTTAGCGTCCTTTCTGGCAGTGGAGAGTTTAGAATAAATTTTTACACTTTTTAAAAAATTTTGTTATTTTTTTATTTGTTAAAATAATAATGAGTTGAGATCTTTTTCCACATTGGCATTACGATTTTCGTTGGTGGTAAATAGTTGGGTTTTACGAGATTTTCTGGGTTATTTTTTCTTTCTTTTCTTCCTTTTTTTTTTTTTTTTTTTTTTTTTGCCTTCCGTTTTTTCGTCATTAAGTGGCTGATTAAATCAGCCACTGAATGACGAAAAAACGGGAGAAAAAAACTCCAAATTTTGGTGTTAGGTTTGATGATTTTTCCGAAGGGAAATATAACCGAATCGTGAATCGTCAAATTTTGAACGAAACCAGAAACCGAATGTGTGAACAAAACCAGAAACTCCGAAAAAAAAACGAAACGATAAGATTGCCCTGAAAACATTACGTAGTATCTTGGTGGGCGGTTTTGAAGCCAGATGCTAGTAGTTCGAATTGACCACATGCGAAAAAAAAAAACATTCCCTTCTGGCGTCTGTTTGAAGATAACGCCAAAACACTTCGGCTATTCGTTAATTTCCGCTAACATCTCTGGAAACACGTTTTACGTAGTCAAATGTTGATTTTTATGTTTTGTCAATTCGGACCAAAAAGTTCCATTTTGGGGGTTAAATAAGAAAGTCAAGTGGGAAATTGAAGCAATAAGCAATTAGGTATTTAATAGCAATATTCCGCGTTTTTTTTTTTTTTTTTTTTTTTCAAGTTGGAAACTAAAGCTATAAGCTAATCATTTAAGCAGTTATTTTTGAGCAATATTCCGTTGTTTAAAAAAAAAAAATTTTAGTGCATAGGTAATATTAATTATATTTATTTCAAGTATTCCGTTATTTATTTAATAAACCTATATTAATATAATATGTCACTATGTCAGCAGACCCACACTATTTGTTTAATTTCAATTAAGTAGTGCTCCTGAATCAGCTGACTCCAAAGGGTAAAATCGAAAAATCATCATCTGGTCAACGGACCCACAACTATTTATTTCAATTCAATCCATCTCCTGAGTCAGCGGACTCAAAAGGGTAAAATCGTAGAATCGTCACCTGGTCAACGTACCCACTCTATTTATTTCTTTTTAAACAAATCGTCACCTGAGTCAGCGGACACAAATGGGTAAAATCGAAAAAATCATCATAAGGTTCATCATTAGACAGACCCTCCACTACTATTCAATTTCATGTATAATTATCACTCGACTCTAAAACGAGAAATTGAGAAGGTCTGGTTGCATTTATCAAAAATAAATACCCCTCCCCCCTTACCACTTTTCTGATGGGGATAAAAGCAGCCACTATTGGGCGTTTTGTATATTATGAATAATATTCATAATTACATACCATATTATGGTATCTACCCAAGTCTCAAAAGTGGCTCAGAATTCCAGGAAAAGGACGAGTCATTTGAAATCCGAGGAGCCACTATTGCGACCTCCGTGTATCAATATAATATATTTATATTATAAATTTACCTATATGTACTGAGTTATATTTATAAATTTTGAGTATAATTTTTTTTTTTTTTTTTGTTGATAATATTTGTACTTATGTATTTTTTGGTCAGAAATTTAAAAACGCTAATTTAAAAATCAGAATATTTGACGAAGAAATTTTTTATCTATATCAATAATAGTCAAAACAATTGAGAGATTTGGCGGAATATTCTGCATCATTTTACATTCTTCTAAATGTCATTGTTTTGCCTCAACTGGCTCCATCACCAGGAGTCGCAATAATTTCGAGGGCGTCGGAAACGCTCATCATCTCCCTTCCCCGTTAAGGTAAATAAAGGGGGTGTTTGATTACTTTGATTGGACCGCACAGAGGATATAACCTGTGTCGCTTTATGGGACGAGGGAGGATGTTAAATCGGTCTGGTCTTTAAATGGCGGAAAAGGGGGAGGAAAACAACGGGGGTGGTTTATTGGCGTTTGGATCGCTCAGTTCGCGTCGAGAAACAACAAAATGGAGACAAAAAAATGAGTGCAATTTAAACAGTAACAAGATCGGTTAATTCTTTGTGAGCGTTGGGCGAGCAGAGCATGTTCACTGTTTTTAGTCCAGTCACCACGTTGGAAAAAGGGGAGGTTACCTTGCGAAAATTCGGGTTAAAACGAAACATTGAGGGATTTGTTTGTGGTCGGTTAGAGATGTCACAATCCACATGTTGCACAGAAAATTTAGTTGTGGAATTTTGGGAGTGGCCAAAAAACCTCGAAATTGTCGCATTTTTTTTTTTTTTTTTTTTTTTTTTTTCAGTATTTCGCTTTTAACATGAAAACGACGCATCGCACAGAAAAATTTACTCCGTTGAAAACTCAAGTGCATTAAATTTTATGTCGATTGCACTCCCTATATGTTTCGAAGCGGTCTAACCGACCCAAGATGTCGATCGTCAAAAACGGGTGGTTTTCCAAACTTTCTCAACTTTAGGTTTTAGTCCAACTTCCAGAGCCTGTAGCTCAAAAACGGCTGCCCGTATCGTAAAATGCCATTGAATATAAGTTGTAGAGCATCAAATTTTAATTTGAAAAACCTCCTAATTCATAAATTTTGCTTACGGGAAACTTGAGATATTAAGCGAAAACCGAAAAAAAAGTCAAACCCGCAGAATTGCGCAAGAATATTGAAACTGAAGATTGCTACTAATAAATCGAAGAAGAGTCGAGAAAAAATCGGTTAGCTAGTTTTTTACTTCTTTAAATAATACCGACATCTAAAAATGAAGGGGCGGCGTAGGGGAGAGGGGGATGGCATGTGCATTGAACGTAGTAGTGACACAAAGTCTAACCATCGTATATTAGAGATCCACATTTTGCAAACAAACAAACCCCCGAAGTTTTGTTTTGACCCTAATTTCTGCGAGGTTCTTGGCAACCATCTTGGTGACTGGACTATTTGGCAACTTAGTCCTGCCATGTGCTCCAAGTTCGCTGATCCTCAAATTCTCCTCGGTGGAAGCTGTCTGAAATGTTTGCGGTCATTGACAACGACCCTGTTGATTTATTGCCTGTTGAACATTTACTACCGCAATAATGCCTGGTGTCCCACTCTTGTCGGCTACCTGGAAAACGTGCTTAGTGTCGACGTCCCACATGATTTACGAAGGTGGACGACCGACCTGATGGACGAGCAGAACTCGTATTGACTAAATGACTCGATGTAATGACCCGTGAAACGAACTCGGAACAGGTTGAGAGGGAAAGGAGGTCGATGAATATTTGAAAAGAGTTACAAACGGGGAGTTCCCTCCTGACTCGTAATTAGATTGAAATTGAGATGAAACCCGCGTTTTCAAGTGGGAACCCCCCCACTTTTGTCTTGTTTTTGCCCCGTACTGACTTTTTTTTCGCTCGTGATCCCCACTTACCGATAAGCCCCTCGTACCTACTTCACGATGGCTATCACTCGGTCAGACACCGCTGGACGATAAATGTGAAACGCGTTAGGACGAAGTGGAAGTGCTATCTAAATGGAAAACAGTCGTAATAGGGCCAGTGAATCATATTACGGTGGAAGTTTTTGTGAGGAATGGGGAAAAATTCATTTTCTGCGATTACGGTGACAAGGGCGGCCTAAATTTTCGCGAAGTTTCACCGAAAGTGTAGAAGTAGGTGGGAAGGTGCCAAGTTTTGCAGTTGGACGTCTTTAATGTTCTCTGCTTTCGTAGTAGTCTTCTCCAAACCATCAAGCAGACGGTGCTTTTTAAGTCTTTGATCACACCTCCAAGAGTCCAATCTCAGGTAGGTCTTTCAATCCTCCCCAACAGCCAACACCCCTACTGGCGTCTGATTCACCAGGCCTGGCTGGCAGTCTTCCTGTTGGTCTTCCATCCTTGCCTGTCTTAACACTTCTACTAATCTTCCCTTCGGTCTGCCAGTCTTTGGCCCCTCTAAGCCAATTTTCCAATCTTCCCTGCAAGTCTTCCAACTCCACTACCAAGAATCCAATGCTCCCTGCAGGCCTTTCAACACTCATGCAGGCGACCATTCCTCCCAGCCAGTCCATCTATCCCTACTAAGCATACATTAGGATCCCCTACTTTGTATCAGGCTGCCAGTCTTGCACTCTTCCCTGCCTGCCTGCAAATAATATTTAATGATATTACCAGGGAGATCATACAATCCTCTTGCCACTCTTCCAATGTTCCAATCCTTCCCACCAGCATCCAGCACCTGGCCATTCTCCATCTCGTCAGAGTGAAGGGTGTCGTCTCTTCATCTTTTGTGGCATCGTCTGGGGTTCCGCAGGGAAGCCACATTGGGCCATGGCTTTTCTTGTTGGGGATCAATGGTGTGGTTGATTGTCTGGGACCTGATGTTCAGTGTTTGTTGTTCGCGGACGATCTGAAAATTTTTCGGCGTGTCGAGTCTCCACTAGACTGTGAGGTTCTGCAGCAGGCGGTGGATCGTTTGTGTGCGTGGTGTTCTGGGAACAGTTTACGTCTTAACCTGGCTAAGTTCTCTGTGGTTACATTTCATCGTTCGGAGAGCACGTGTCAGTTCCGTTATTTTCTGGAAGGCTCTCCCCTATCTCGCGCGACCGAGACTAAGGACCTGGGAGTTATATGCGATTATCGTCTCTCTTTTTCCGGGCATAATATGCCTTATATTATAAGCACAGTCGTGTGCGGTGCCATGCGGATGCTAGGCTTTCTGAAGCGTCACACCCGTGAATTCACGGAGATCATGCCGATAATTATGCTTTATAAGGCGTTGGTCCTCTCAAAACTGGAATACGCATCGACAGTTTGGAGCCCTTATTATTCTGTCCACCGGTATGCCCTTGAGAGGGTGCAAAATAAGTTCTTGAGGTACCTTGGTTTCAAATTGGGCATTCCGTCCGACGACATCAGATATTCTTCTCTGATGGAGACTTACAAGATCCAGCCTCTAGCACAGAGAAGGACCGTTGCCGATTTGGTGTTCCTGTACAAGCTACTGCATAACAAGATTGACTGCCCATCTCTACTCGCCAAGTTCCAGTTTTCCGCTCCTCGTCTTACCAGTCGCCATCCAGCCTTATTTCACGTCCCATTTTCAGCCTCGAACTATTTAATAAATTCCCCTCTCAACCGAATCCGCCGTTCTGCTAATCTTTTCATTAATCTCCACCCCGAATTTGATTTTTTCTTCAATTCCCTGCCACAACTAAAATCAATTATATTGTCGTCCCCTGTTTCATTTTAAATTGTTAATATTCCACATATATCCATCTGTTTTTGTTTTTCCATCTATCGGACCATCGCAGTTGTATTTATTTTCTTTCATTTTGTATTATAGTATTTGTCACATTGTAAATTGGGCTTGCCCGTATGAAAATAATAAAAAAATAAAAAAATGCCTGGCTGCCAGTTTTCCTGTTGGTCTTCCATTCCTCCCTACCAGTCTTAACACTCCTACTAATCGTCCTGTAAATCTGCCAGTCTTTGGCTTGCTGCTAGCCTTCCAACTCTAACTAACAAGAGTCCAATGCTCCCGACAGGTCCTCCAACGCTCATATATATAGGCGACTATTCCTCCCAGCCAGTCAAACTATCCCTACCAAGCTTTGTAACATCCCTACCATTCCTGTTTATCAGGCTGCCAGTCTTCCACTCTTACCTGTTTATCTTCCAACGCTTCTACCACTCACCAAGAGAGGAGCATCAGGAGACCGACTTGCTGTCGCCAGCACTTCCAAGCGCCTGTCTTCGCTACTATTCCTATCAACTGTTTTCCTCATACGTCTACTGTGGCCAGGGGCTGCGATTTAAATCAAACCAACGGTGTGGGCCCACTGACGATGTGTCGCCTTTGAAAATTAGGTGGTTTTGGGTCTTCTGACCCAGGGGCTGCTTTTTAAATGACACAAATAGCGTGGGTCCATTGAAATTCCACCTTTTTGAGCCTACTGACCCAGAGACCGCGATTTAATTGGGGCAAGTACGGCGGGTCTGCCTAACAGGTGCTGCCCTTTCAAATTCCACTCGTTTTCGGCCTGCTGGCCCAGGCATGCTCTGCAGAGGTCACTTTAATTAGACAAGTTGTTTGGGTCTGCTGATCATGTGTCAGCCGCGATTTAACCCTTTCGCGACTGAGCCTTCGAAGGAACTGAACATAGTATTATTATAATGTAATTTGGAGGGTATTTGTACTTAAATGGTTCCAAAATATCGCCTCGCGTGATATCATCTCGTCTCTGGCCCAGGGAGGCCACTTCTTGCTTGATAGCTTGTCTCTTCCCCTAGCAGGCCACTTCTTCTCATGTGGTCTCTCATCTCTGGCCCAAGCAGGCACTTCTTCTCATGTGATATCTCGCCTCTGGTCCCGGCAGGCCACTTCTCCTACGTTGTATCTTGTCTCTGATCCAGAGGGACCACTTCTTCTCGCAGGATATCTCGTCGCTGGTCGTGAAAGGGTTAAATAAAACAATTTTTTTTTTTTTTTTTTTTTTTTAATAATGCTGGTCTACCAATGGAAATGGATCAAAATAAATAATGCTTCCATGAATCCATCAGGGATTGTTGTGATTCACTCTTCACTCAACGGCAAGAAAAACGAGCAGGACCGGCGTACAAAGGATAGTCACACACTATTCGTTTTATTTCAATCTCAGCGGGATGGTTACAAGGCTCTGCCAGGCTACCAGTCTTCCAAATTCCCTACCAATTCTCTCTGCTAATCTACTAACACTACTGCTGCCAGTTCTTCTTGCCATTCTGCCATTCTTGACTGACAATGACCAACTCCTCTACACCTCTCCAATCGTCCCTGCAAGCTACTGAATCACTCAAAGGTTCTCCATACGTCTCGTCTTCACGTATCTCACTACTCGTCCATCTCTCCACACTCCGGGTTGTTGCCCTCCGCGTTTTGTTTGGCGTTTGCCCGGAGACGTCAAGGAATTCTCGAGAAAAAAACCCTAAAGTGGCTTCCCTCGAAAAACCAGCCGGAACCCAAAGGGGGGGGGGGGGGGGGGGTTGAGGTCTGTCAGAAAATTACAAACTCTACTTGCTGACTGCACCCTCCATCCCTTCGTCCCCGTAGCCGAGAAACAAGTAATAACAATATTTCTTCATCCCTCCTCTCTGCATCACACCCTCTCGTTTCTTCGTTTCGCCTCTTTCTCCACCCCCCAGCTCTCCAAGGACGTTGTCGAGAGTCCCGCTTTTCATTGCAAATTAGCGCTACAAAGCAATGATTTCATCAATCGTTACTCGTCGATCGTCTTCGAGAATCTGTGTGATGGCGTCAGCAGTTGCGTCGTTTTCACGAAATGTCGAAGGCCGCCCACTACGCTCCTCATCTTTGACGCTTGTAACCCATACCGTCCAGGAACAATGTCCACCATTTCCGCACTTGTTGGTCTCTTAGGTTGAGAGGCGTTTTGATCAGAACGGCTCGAAAAAATTAGGAGCGCGTTGCCACCACACCCCAACAAACATTCCCTCGAAATGTCCTCATTATAGGACGATTTCCACTAAGTTAGAAAATAGGGATCTTACTTTTGAGACGCCCCTCGTAGCAATTGTTCCCCTTCAACCTCTACTCATCCGTGGAAGATCCTTGATTCCTCCCCTCGGCCGAATAGAAGCTCCTTTCATAAACCTTATACCGCATTCTCGACTTTCCCTTCTTGCCCTTGCCAACGGTCGTCAAGGATACCCCAGAATGCCGACCTACGCCATCGTCCAGAATCATCCCTTACATATTCCCGCTTCTAAGAACATTTGAAAACTGACAGTTGAGCGTGTTAATTCGGGAAAACCTTTTCAACTGGGGCTTTTTCTTGTTGCAGTGTCGGCGTTGGACGAGCTCATTTCGAAAAGCAACCTCCCTCGAATTTGAGGAAATCGAACTTCTTCCACTTCGTGATAGCCCTCTACGACCGAGCCGGTCAACCGATTGAAATCGAGCGGACGGCGTTTATCGGATTCATCGAAAAGGATCAGGTAATTTTCCAATGAAGGGAAGAAAATCCCTTATGTACTCAATCATTCTGTGTCCGAGAACACAAAATTTGAGTTGGGCGATTGCGTGGCAAAATCGTGTCTTTTCATTCTTCCTTAGAAATATTCGTATAATATACATATTATGTAGTATTGCTATGAGGGTAAAACATTGAATAGAGAACCATATTTCCCAGGCTATCCTTATTTTCATTTTCTAAATAGACCATTAGCAAGCTCAGAAAAAATGGCAAAATTACCTAAATGTCATTCCCTTGGTCAGTCCAGGGGAATGATATTAGGCTAACCTATAGATTAACATTTAGGGTAACCTATAGGTTAGTAACCTCAGTCGTTCTTTTGGAGATTCCGGAAAACTACAAAGGCTCATGCACACATCAAGTGGCCTGCTATGGACACCTTTGTCATCATAACGTCCATAGTCTGCAAACGTATGCATCATGTTTGTCTTACAGGTTTTGGGTCATTCCCCTGTAAAATATTGCAATTTCAGTAAAGGGGAAAGTATTACTGTTTAGGACATTTTGAAAACAGAGGTTTAGTAGCTCTGCTACTCATGAATTCCACTCAAGGCCTGTAACTGTTTGTGATGTGAGACCAGATAGTTCAGCAGTGACGTACTTTTGCCTGAACATAATCCGAAGGTTAATGAAATTTTGGGATGCCTAGGGAAGCTAAAACCGAGTTTTCTGACAAAAAAAAAAAAGCCTGTGCTCGATTGTGGGTGGCCGAAAAACCGCGATTTTTTCGGACTTTTTTCGGTTTTCCGTCCATAACACGAAAACTATGTCCCGTAAAGGACTTTTTATTTCATTTCCGGAAAGAGCATTAAATTTCCTTCAAATTTCACAAGTCAATTTTTTTTTTTACTGAATAGCTGCTAAGTTACAGCCGTTCCAAAGTACATCAACTTTCTCAACATGTACAATTTTATAGAAAAATGCATGTTTTAGCTTCTGAACATTCATTCGTACGTATGGAACCACGTTTTTCAGAACGTTTTCGGTTGTAGCTCAGAAACTATTGGTCCGATCCCAAATTTCGTTTTTTCTCGTGAAAGCTGATTAAATTCCCCATCGCAGCTATTCCGTGTGAAATTTTGATTTGAGCTTTGATAAGGGAGGGAAAGAAGAAACAATTTCTGAACAACGTGGTCGTAGGTGGTCAAATTTCCTGTTTCCGCACTTTCCGACGAATACTAATAGCACTTTCGTTGTTTCAATAGATATCCAATATGATATTACTTATATAAAATTTAATCAGCTTTCTGATTGAAAAAAGAAAAGTAAGATCGGACTAACCGTTCCCGAGTTATGGGCAAAAATGTGCGAAGAAAACAAGTTTTTGTCAAAATTTGCCCATGCCTGCACCTCCCTTATCTTAGCTCAAATCAAAATTTTACACGGGATAGCTGCGATGGAGAATTTTATCAGCTTTCTGGAGAAAAAAAGAAATTTGGAATCGGATCAATCGTTTCTGAGCTACAACCGTAAACGTTCTGAAAAACGTGGTTCCGCTCTCCACGCGGTTTCAGATTGGGCGTTTCTCATTTTGTTTTAAATTCGTTTCGTACGTACAAATGAATTTTCAGAAGCTAAAACATGCATTTTTCCGTAAAATTGTACATTTTGATAAATTCGAACTACTTTGAAACGGCTACAACTTAGCAGCTATTCGGTCAAGAAAACATGTGACTAGTGAAATTTGAAGGAAATTTAATGCCTTTTCCGGAAATGAAATAAAAAAGACCTTTACGGGACATAGTTTTCGTGTTATGGACGGAAAACCGAAAAAAGTCCGAAATAATACCGGTTTTTCGGCCACCCACAATCGAGCACAGGCTTTTTTTTTTTTTTTTTTTTTTTTTTTTTGTCAGAAACTCGGATTTAGCTTCCCTAGACATCCCAAAACAAACACTTTCGGATTATGTTCAGGCAAAAGTACGTCACTGCTGCGTTTATGCAACATTATTTTAAATTGAAGCAGAACTATTCAAAATCATTTTTCAATTTTTATAAAAATTATTTTAAATTTAATTTTTTTGTTTAAAAAAAGTGATAATAAACAGGTGAACATTTAGATTTTTCATTTTTTATGCTAAATCCATCTCTATCATTCAGTATGTCACCTCGAATAATTTCCGTCACCTTTTAGCGTCATCACTGTGCGGCCATTTCGGTTTTGGAGTCTAAGGGCCATATGCAGAGAGGTTCAGGATTTAAAAGGAATCCTAAAGTTGGCCTTTTCGGATCCTCTTATTCGATTCGCAATGCAGAAACCTTCCTTTCCACTGATAACAGCTTCCTTTATCAATAGGTCCTTTTACTTTAGGAATCCTCGACTTCTTCACTTAATCATTCCTTTGGCTGATTTCGAATGCAGAGGTGCTCCTTTAATGCATTTCTTAAGGAATCCTCCAAAATGCCCATACAAATTGACTCCACTAAAAGGAACGTAAAAAGCTGGTCGCGACCAGCTTTTTACGTTCCTCCAACTATAAGGAGCCGAGTTGACTGATTAGTTTTGCTTTGTATCATGATGAACCATCAACTGTTTTTGATTCTCAATGATATTATTTCATAATCGAGGATTTATGCTGGAAATAATGGATTTTGTCGAATGTTCGATACAAAATTTCCAAAAAAACGCTGCGAATTTTACCAAGGTTTTATCATTCTTTGATTAAGGTTAATAATTAACCTATATCAAATTGTGCAAAAATTATTTGTGTGAATAAGAAAATATTAAATATTTATAAAATTTTTATAAATTTTATTTAAAAAAATAATAATAATAAAAATTAAAAAAATGCAATGTTCGGACAGATGTTGGATTTCAAAAAATGGATTATGCGTCGGAAAACTGACACCTTATTAAATATGGTCAAATTTTGACCTCCCTCGAATCCTTCAAAAAATCCCATTTGTAGCCCCATGAAAGCCCTACGGTGAAATCAGATCGTTCGGGGACTCCCGGAAATGGATTCTACGTTCAAAAATACTTCGAAAACGACACCTAACTCAATCCCATAGCCAAAACCCTTCAAAAACCCTCCCGTAGCCCCATAGCGCCCCACGGATTTAGGCGATTGTGCTGAAAACCTTGTGGGCACAACTAAATGGTAAACCGAATATTTTGTCAAAATTTAAGATTTTTAATAAAATGCCTAGGTACAGCCAATAACGGCGAACCGATAAGTCGCCGTCAGATCCAATGTAGCACACCTGTACACAGATAGTACCTGTACTATCTATAGCGTTGGGTCAACCTCGGTGTCGGCTTTTGTGTGCTGTTAATTTATAGCAACGGCGGAATCAAATCTACGCACCAATTATCAAATAAGTCATCAAAATTGGATTAAATACCAACAACTCTCTCTTTCCTCCAGGCAGTCAGGAAAATGGAATGCCCAAGGGTTGTGACCCTAAGCATTATTTATTATACAAAATTTGTATTACTATTTAATAGTAACATTACTGACAGATATTATCAACTATAATACTTATCAATAACTAGTACCGATCGCGGTTCCAAATTGTCTTTGCACGAGAGCGCCGCCGTTGTAGGGATGGCCTGATTCCCCATGGTGTCCACACGAAGTCCACGTCCGAATCGTGGAGAAGGCTCGCGAGAGTGTCTCACAGGTCCAGGGGAACCGGGAAACGCTCGTGGAGGTCCAGGAGACCTGGGATCGATTTCGACGGTTGGACTATAATCAGCATCGACGGGTGATGATCGGTCGATGGACGACAACTATCCGAATGCGGCCTGAAGGTAGGCCCTACATTTCTGGGGGGCAGGCGCTGATTCTAACTCGATTTTGCCGACTTTCCGCTGACGTCGGGCCGCCCGACTTCCGACTTGGGGAAATGGTCAGGTCGGTAGACCGTCAGCAAAGCAGACATGCAGAGCGTCGCGACTTCGATCACCCGAGAAAAAGAGAACTGAGGAAGTTGATTTGAGAATATTTTGCGTTTTCCGTAATAACCGTAAGCAAAGCACAGCAAAACAACTTTATGGAAAATACTCTTCTATCAATTTTTCAAGTTCCCGGAATCAATCATATGTGTTGGTCACAATTTCTTGTCCCGATGTTTGTCAAGGAGTTCGAAACCACAACATTGGCGCGCAAAAACTCGTTTATTTAACCCGCAATGCACACGAATTTTGTCTGCGTGGAGCTACTGCAGCTATCTTCCCTTTAACGATCCTTTCCTTAAACTTTCAGTCCTTTCCGGTAAAAGTGGTTCTCTGCATACCGTTTTTAAAAGGGAAGGTCGTTTGAGGATTCTTTTTATTTTAAAGGAAGCCTAAAGGGTTGAGGATTCCTTTTAAAACCTGCCCGACTCTGCATATGGGCCTAAACCTCTTAAAACAGATAACGTCAAATTTTAAGGCCGATTGGAGTCGCCGACCTCCGTCGCGATTACAAAGGTGTATTATTCCAAGAATAATAAACCCAAAACAGAAAAAAACCGTTTTGTTAAAAAAAAAAAAAAAAAAAGTAGTTTTATGTAACTGTTTCATGTTCATGTTCCATATTAGCCGTTTCTTTTAAAAGATTTTCATCCGAATGTAGGTTAGGTGGTGTTGCTTCTTCAGCGACGATTTGCTAGTCCGGAATTTGCCACTTTTAGTGGAACCACCGAGTTGTTTAAGCGGTGCATGTCGGTCAACTCTTGGGACAATCTGCATTGTGTGAGGTACACGTGAAAATGAAGGTGTAGGTAATGATGGAGGTATTAATATCGACGAGTCAATTCCACTGTCGTGGGAGGGGGTGAGTTAATCACTAATTCAGTGGTCACACAGGGTGAACCACATAGGCCGTCTTGGGGTTGACCCTTATGTGGCTTGGTAATTAATTGAATTAATTTCCTCCAACCTCGGAGACACCTCGTAAGTTAATTAGTATCGATTCCACCCCCCTCCCACCGTCAATCACCCAAGGTCCTTTACCACCCTCGCGAACACCCTCGAGCTAATTAGAATAGAAATTCACACCAAACCGGTCTGGCCGTGATGTTGATACAAGGCAATTAATTTGGAACAGCAACCTGTTGGGAGCACGTAAGTCGCGCTGAGTCAACTGAAGGAGACCACCTAATTTGGTAATTTCTGCAGAGTGGCCGTGATTATTATGCGAGCGTACATTACCGGCAAAGGCTTGATGAGACGTGGCACGTTACGATGCCCCTGAGGCCCTGCTACAGAGTGGGTCAACAGTACCAACAATGGCGAACTGGTCAGAGGTCAAAAGCTCTAAGCCTCCACTGGAAGCGTTTTCGTGCGACGAAGCGACTAGACGTAGTCGTCTGCATGCGCGCGACTGATCCCATTAGGTCAAAATGGGACTGCGACTAAGCGTAGGTGACAGATCTTATCTGGACGAGATCTGTCGCCTGAATTCAAGCGACTTGGGCCCCCCACCATAGAGTTCGCGTCGCCAGTCGCCTGTTTGAAGCCGGGTCGCGTCGCCAAATCGCTAGGTCGCTTCCAGTCTCTTCTTCCACTGCAGTGGATAGATTGACTATCGCGCGTGAAGTCTCCTTCATGAAGGAGACTTCACGCGCGATAGTCAATGCGAAAACTCAGTGAAGAAACTGTGAAACACAGAAATGGCAAGTGGAGGGTCCGGAAGATCTATGATGGGGGACCATCGCTTGAATTCAGGAGAGAGATCCCGTCCAGATAAGATCTGTCGCCCACGCCAAGTCGCTTGCAGTGGAGGCCGCCTATGTTTTTTGACCTAATGGGATCAGTCGCGCATGTAGGTACGTCGTATACATATCGTATACATATCAACAGCTATTCGCATTGGCAGTTTTATTGTGTCCAGTCGCTAGTGATGTTGACAACATCGGTTTTCAGTTGGTTTCTCCAAAATTCAAAAGGACGTGTTCCAGAAAGAAAAAAAATTCGTAATGCACGCGGAAATCGAACAAAATTACCTGAGAGGAAGAATCTACTTCTCTAGATTTTTGGTTTATTATTCTTGGAATACCTTGTTTTCGCGACGGAGGTCGACGACTCGACGAGTGCTGTTTCCGAAATTTGACATTATCCATTTCAAGAGGTCTAGATTCCAAAACCGAAATTTCCGTCCGCCGTCCGGACCGCTTTTGGGCAGTAGGAATTTTTTTTTTTTAAATCTGAAATTTTGATAAAATACTCGGTTTACTATCTAGTTGTGCCCGCCAGGTTTTCAGTCCGATCGCCAAAACCCGTGGGGCGCTATGGGGCTACAGGAGGGTTTTTTTTAAAGGCTTTTGGCTATGGCATCGAGTCAGGTGTCGTTTTCGAATATCTTTGGACGTAGAATCCATTTTTTGGGGTCCCGCAATGATCCGATTTTACCGTTGCGATCTACAGGGCTTTCATGGGGCTAAAAATGAGATTATTGATGGATCCAAGGAGGGCAAATATTTTTAAAATAAAAAACAAAACAAAAATTTATTAAAAAAATCCATTTTTTTTTTTAATTCAAAAAAGTTGTTTTAAATTTTTTTTTCATTGACACAGAATTGAATTTCTGCACAAGTAACCTATGTCAAAGAATAATAAACCCTTGAGTAAAATTTGCTGCGTTTTGTATTTTTTATCAATCGTTCGAAACTGGAAAAGGCGATTAAGAAAGAAGTCGTCCAGTGTTCATCGTTCATTCAAAACAATTATTGTTCGTTTCTAGACTTCTTTCTTGATTTCCTTTTCCAGACGAAAATGACGAAAAAAAGTAAACTGACAAGTCAATAGTAATAGTAATTATTATTCTTTACTTATGATTCTTAACTGACAGTAAAGAATATTTTGCCAAAAACAATTTGAAAAATAAATCAAAAAATTGCAACGCAAAACCCACTTGGAAGTGACGACCTTCGTACCTAACCATGTTTGGTTACCAAAGCACTTGAACATTTTTATTCAGCAATCTGCGGGATCTAGCGACCCTGAACCCACCATGATAGCTGTAAAATTCCGTTATTCTTTCATCAAAAAAATTATGAAATCTATTCAAGAAATGAATGAGTAAAATTGAACGATTTTAGGAAATTTCGGTCATTATACAATTAGTTTACATAATTCCCTACGTTTTGTCTAGGGATTCCTTACGTCCTTCTCACATCCAGAAGTTCCTAAGAGTTTACCCTATAGAGTAAATCCCTATGACTGCCATCACTAACATAGTTTCATAACCTAACCAAATAACATACACATAACCTATGTTAGCTAACATAACATACACAAAAAAGCATACACATAACCTAAACAAACATAACACACATAATACCTAAACAAAATAGGTAACATAAACAAAAAACCTAAACATAGTAAAAAATAACATAGTAAAACCAATAGAAACAATACAATACAAACAACATAGTAAGATACAACATAGTAAATAACAATATAAACAATACAAAACAAAAACAATACAAACAACATAGTAACAAATAACATAGTAAAAAACCTAAACAAAATAAGATACACATAATCTAAACAAATAACATACATATAACCTAAGCAAATAGTTTCATAACCTAACCAAATAGGTAGCCTCTCTCCTTCCTCTTCAGCTTGATTGGTTGCTATTTCCCCCCCCCCCCCCCCCCCAGTAGCTACATTTCCTCCCGACTGGCAAAAAGCGGGACAAAACAGGACTTTCTCATAAAAAAAGCAGGACATATCGCTTGGCAGGACGGAAGTCTAAAAAACAGGACGGTTGGTCGGTCATCCTTTGACCATTGACCAACGTAAACTTTGAAAATTTGTCGAAATGATTTTAAGGCACGTGAATAGCAAACTCAAATTAGCGATTTCCGAATGGTTGAAGAATCTATCTCTGGGAACAGTCAGACGTTAGTTCACCACCACATTGAGGTTAGGGGGATGTGGAGGTTTCTTTTCGGCCTTTTTAGCATGGCACATGCTTTATCACGGGGGTAAACTGGCTCCAAGGGTAAGACGCCCTTGTGAAGCACCAACCATAGACAAAATTTCATGATTTAATGATTCTTACTCATTTAATGATTCTTCTAAAAACACAGCCGCCTGATTGTGGCGAATGAGAACTGACCCTGCAGAAGTTGCACACTTCCTTCGCCTTTGGAATGGCAGTTGAAGTGCTCAATCCCCATCATCCTCTGTTGTCCTCTCACTCTGGTTGTACAACTTCGACTACAGCACACTGTACATTGTCGCGCCTGTAGTGCAACACGTGTCAGCCACACAATCAAAAATGCCTTCCGATACGCGCAATTAGCTAAAAGCAACCTCATCTCTCCCAGTCAGAACGGCCCGTCATTGCCGAACCTGTTCGATTGAGACAGCTTCAAGGAAAAGGGGAATAATCGATGGAGGTTGGGTTTGCGAGTTCGATGTAAATGGAGTCCCCCTTCTCTTGGCAGAGTAATTGGACGTTACTGCTCATGTAGGAGGTTGAATTATTGCTATACTTACCCCCTTCAGCTCCCATTACGGAGCCCTCCCCGGCTATGTCCCCGGCGTTAGATATGGTACGGAATACCCCACGAAACCTCCCTCCGAACGACGGCTATGGATTTATAATGCGTCTCTCAAATTCAACTGGAGACGCTGCGATCGGTTTGGAAAAGGGATACTTGAGAAATGAAATCATTCAGCTTGGCGGTGTGTGAGACACGTCTCACATTCTGTCTCAGATCTGTCGTCAGATTGCAAAAAACAGCAAGGACCGATTGCCTGGTGCCGATATCAATGCCTACAAATGTGCAATTACATGTTCGTCAATGAACAGGAGTTGCGGTAGGGCAGCTGATACCGCATTGCCGCGTGGATGTGAACCCTGCTTTAGGGCTCCCGTCTCTTGACAGCCTTCCGAACTCTGCAACATGCCTCAGAGAGTCAGCCCAAACCTCTGCGCCGTGAGGACTGCCTCAGTGCTACTCGTGAGAAGCCCTTTTATTGGTGAAGGGCCACCAATGGCAGGTCTGCCATTACCGACTACAACTTTTGAGTCAGCACGGATATGGATTGGATCGGATTCCCAACACCACTTAGAAGTCCCCATACGGCTCGTAACAAGAAATAATATTAAATATTTGCGCTCCGTTTGGATTCCCTGTTTGCTCATTTGTACCTTATCGCTGCCAATTACTTACAGCTTAATTGGAACGAATCGGTATCATCGAATCAACCTCATTAGCTTCGCCTCGTTTGGTTTTTTCACCGTAGGAGTTTGTACTGAAGCGAAAAACGAACGAGAAAAGGGAGTTGTGTCGAATCATTTACAAAAAAAAAAAAAAAAAAAAAAAAACGAGAATCGTATAGGAAATGGGAGGGGGTGGGTTTTGAGGGTGAGGGAGTTGCTGTTTCCGAGTTTAAAGTTTAAAATGAAGTTAGCTGGCTCCCATTTCCCACCCTATTCGCCCGTTCCTGGCAATTCCTGTATTTCGTATTTTGTCCCGTCGTAACTCGATAATTCCTGATTCCGGCGATTCCTTTCGGTGCCGACTTACAGATTTGTACAACCATTACCTACGATTGTATCAAACATTGTTTAAAATTTTAATTGTTGTTGCAGGAGAACGAAACGCAAAAGACCAACAATGGTATCCAGTATAGGTTACAACTGCTGTACGCCAACGGTGAGTGTTTATAATCAAATGTCGTAGTGGGGACGTTTTCCCTGAAAGGGACAATCGTTGTCCGGAGAGGATTCAGGATTCCCTATGAGTTAGGCTATAAAAAGAAAGTTCCTTAACTATCAATTTTACTCTCCTACGGACAATCAATAACGTATGGAAATATTTAGTGTAAGGTCGTGTACCTTGAGTCGCTTTTGAAATCGGCGGGAAAGATAACAATTTAAAATGTGGCAACCCTCAAAAACGACTATTTCTATGGAGACGAAGGGACAACATTGCTTCCTTCACTGATAACGATAACAAAGACAAAGAAATTATCGAAGTTTTTGTTTCTGATTTTAAGTATTTGGCTGCCGCACATTTCATGGTCCTGAGCAAAAGGTAGTTGATATCCAAATTCAGTTTTTGCAAAGTGATTCACAATAATTGTTATCAGTTTAGCCAAGAATATTACGCTTTCGAGCCAATTCATCTTCAATATTTCATTCTTGAGTTCGTCTTGAGGTGTACTGAGTCATAAGGTACAATCATACCTGACCCAAGGTTCATGCAGTCTTATAAGGCATATAGCGCTTAGCTGTGAGTCATAAGGTACAATCATAGCTGTCCCAAGGTATATGCACCTTAGGTAATTTTTTTAATTAAAAAAAGAGCCACCCCCTTATTATGTTTTGAATGAATATCGTGCTTTCTCCAAGTTCCATTGCTGCTCAGGTTATTTCCCCACATGTTTATCGCCAAAGCAAGATTATTGACAGCTATGATTGTACCCGTGGAAGAAGGAAAAGGAAGTTTCACTTCAAAGGGGGTGGTGGGCGACCCGCCCAAGACTGCCGAGAGCAACGCAATCTGGGCGTGTGTCCTTTGTCAATAGTAAGTTTACACGGTGCCCGCTAGGTAGAGTCCGGCTTTGTGGTTAGAAGTTCTCGGCATTTGCAGTTCGCGAATATTCTGGGAATAAAGCCCGCCCCCTCCAGACGTCGTCCCAACACCCCAGAGATGGATATAAATTTTATTTAGTGGTAGGACAGTAGTGGCTGTAACCTGGCGCGATCTGTGGACGTAATGGAAAACTCCTTGGGCCTTATTCGTATCGAGGATACTCCCAAAGGTGTCGCTAGTGGGGCTCATTCATTGAGAAGGAGGGGAGCACGTCTTATAACGCAGAATGTGGCTTCCTTTTCCTTCTTCAATGGATTGTACCTTATTACTCATAGCTACAAAAATTGATATTGGCTCAAGGTACCTACACGACTTTACTCTACTCTAAAATATAGAAATTCAAGTTTAAACCGCAAAAAGTCTACTAATCTGCCGAAGCCCGAGATAGTCAATTCTGCTTGAACACTTTGCTTCACTTATGAAAGCAGCGACCCAAATTTGTAGTGAGTCTTTCATGGATAATGTGCAAGAAAGAATCACTACAAATTTGGGGTGCTGCTTTCATAGAAATCATATATTATATCTAAATGCGAAAAAGACGGGTCCTCAGATTTTTTCACAGGCAAACAAAGCAAGTGGGAGGATAATATGTACTTGTCCAGAGATTTTTGCCTTTCGTGTGTTTTCGTATACGAAATATATTTCGGTGGCTTGTTCTCCTTCTCCTCATTACGCGAGTTTTCTTGTCAGGTTATGAAAGAAAAAAGCCGAGAATCGTCTTTATTTATCGGTTGCAGAAACGTTCTTTGACAATTCGTGTCCCTCATCTGCCCGCAGTAAAACGTTAAGGAATCGAATTATTTTTTTCTTCCTGGTTGTAAGTTCTAGATTTCATCTAACTGGTTCCAACGATATTGTTAAACTCCTGAATATCAGCTCCAGAACGTTAGAAAAGCTGAAAACCCCACGTAACACCCTGGAGCTTGTGTCTTTCATCTGCGGGTTATGGTGGCAGACTGTGGACTGTATGAACTGTGTGGGCTCTCAAGTTGTTAACTTGCTGATGAATTACCTTAATTTGGGCGCGAGTGTCTTTGATTAATTAATTAAACAGCCCACAGAGTGTTCTTTAATTGCAATTCAATCCGTATGGTGAGAGGTGAATCCCTGATTTTGGTGGTAAAACTCAAATCCAACTTTAATCATTCTGAAAACTTGGGGTATGGATTGGCCCTTTCTGAGAAAATGAACCAGTGACATTTTTATTCTAAGTTAAATTTTTAAACATAAAATTAACTATTAATTATTGTTTACTGTATTGCGGCGTGATTTATCAAGAACTTAATGAATTAATGAGTTAGGGATGTTGAATCTTCCACATCTATAATTCTTGGTCATTCAGTTCAAGACCGCCGATATTCAATAAAAGGGCTGAAAACCCTCTTGAAGTAGGTAAAACCCCTCGGGGGAGTCGTTAACCGAATCCCAAGTTTAAAGTGACGCGAAATGGGCTCATTGTGCTCCGTGGTGAAGGGGAGGGGGTCCAGGACATATCCGGGCGGGGAAGAGAGGATTACCTTTTGGAAAGGAGCTTTCCCGATCGGATTAGGGCTCTTGGGGTTATTAATTGCGAATTATGCCCTGGGGGGTTGGAAAAGGTGGTTGTAGATTGCGGTCAGAGGCTGCGGATATCTCGATTAGGAAACCGTTTCCGGGCTGAAGAAAAGGGAAAATATCCTACGGCAACTTGACCGCCTACTTCCTTATCCGTCTACATTTTTTCCGTTGATTTCAGGTATACGGCAAGAGCAGGACATATTCGTGAGGTTAATCGACTCCGTCACGAAACAGGTGAGCCAATTTTTGTCCTCATTACCCAAGAACCACTTAAATCACAAGGGATCGGATGTTATGCCATAATTCAGCGTATGAAGGCACGATAGAGGTCTTCATTACGTTACGAGAAAGGTTTTCCTAGAAAAATATAAACATTTTCAAGGTATTCGTTAAGGAAAATATACCAGCAGTAAGACAATTAAGACCATCTTAAGACAATTTTTGACACATTTTTCACACCCGCTGGATATCTTTAAAATCTTGCAAACCGCCTTATAGTGTGAACTAGTTCCTTCCCTATTGGGGAACATTTCAGGCACTAACTGCTTACCTTACTCCCTACGACAACAAGTACATAATATGTACATGATAATATTATCATCTCCTGTCATTTCCATTCAGTCAACGCTATTTATTCTCCGGGGAGTTTTTTCCCGGGACCTTTTCATTTCGGGACATTTTTCCGAGGACTTTTTTCCGTGAATCTTATTATTCCTGGATTTCATGTCGTAGAAAAAATATTGTTGAAAAAAATTTAAATAATACTGTACTATGTTTGGACAGATGTGGGACCTCGAAAAATGAATTATGCGTCCAAAAGTACTCGAAAAACAACGCCTTATTAAATAAAATCAAATTTTGATCTCCTGGGATCCTTCAAAAATCCCACTTGTAGCCCCACGGTGAAATCGGATTGTTTTGGGGCCCCCAAAAATGGGTTCTACGTCCAAAAATACTTCGAAAACGACACTTAACTCGCCCCATAGCCGAAAACCAGCAAAAACCACTCCATTAGCCCCTTTTTCGCTTCACAGAGCCCCACGAGTTTGGGCGATTGGGTTGAAAAGCTTGCGGGCACAACTAGATGGAAAAACCGAGTATTGTCAAATTATCAGATTTGTCACATTTAGCTGATCAGGTTGGCGCCCGTCATGTCTTTAGCTAGCCTACACGAGCGGTTTTTTTCGTCGGCTTTTGGGGATTTTTTCGAAACCCGCAGGCCTGGCCTGTACGTTGTTGGAGGTTGTCGACCTCCGGTTCTGACCCGAATGTTCCGAAGTGCGAAGGTCTGACCCGTCATCGTCACACACGTGCAGTGAAACCTTCGGGTTTCACAGAACGCCGAGGGATCAGTGGGGAGAAGGTCCCCGGTCCACCTGTTACTTACTGAGAAGTTCGTCGAAGTGAGAATGCTCCATACGAAGGTAGTTCCTGATGTCATCAGGCTCCTCCGTTCTCAGTTCCCGAAGGAGACCCATATGGCTGGCCTCCTTCCTCCGGGAAATCCCTTTTTTCTCCCACTTCCTTCTGTCCTTCAACCTCATGAGCTGGCTGGCAGCCCAAGCACCAGCAGCAGCAGCAACCACTTTACGTTGTCTGTCGTCCATAACTCTTCGTCGAGAACACGAGCACTGAACCACAAAACCTGTTGCTTTAGCCTCTGACCTGTCGGGCATGTTCAGCAGTCCTGGACCCGCGGGTTTCGGGTCTCAAAAACTGCGAGTTTCCCCACACACGTACAGTTTTGAACCCTTGGCGGGTTTTCCAGCAGGCGAGGACTGCACGTGAGTGGGCGACGACAGGCCACAAAACCGCGGGTTTGGCCCGTCAGCAGAACCCGCAGGTTTAGCCCGCGGGTCCGGCCTGTCGTCGCCCGCTCACGCGCAGGGCAGAAACCCACAGTGCGCACCCGCGGGTCCAGGGCCGTGGAGAGAAAATCCGGGCCCGGGGGCAAAATTCATCGGGCCCCACTAAAAAAAAAGGTACTTATGAAAATTCATCGGGCCCCCTAAAAAAAAAAAAAAAGTTGTATGAAAAGGATTTTCCTATATTGATCTGTTCCTTTTCCCATTTTGCCTCTCCTACCCCCTTTTTTTACAAAAAAAAAAAAAAAAAAAAATTCTCAAGAAAATCCGGGCCCCCCTACGAAGGCCAGGCCCGGGGGCAACGGGTCCAGTGCCCCCCCCCCCCTCTCTATGGGGCTGCGCGGGTCCGACCTGTCGAAAAAAAAAACGCTCGTGTATGGCTAGCTATTCGTCTCGTACTGTCTCAGGGAGGCTCCCTTCGGAATTTAGCTCACTCAGCTGATCTGGTTGGTGTCGTGACGGAAAAATGTCAAAAAGTCCTGTCAATCATGAATGATAAAAAACCGCATAGAATAACTTCGTAGATGAACTGGGGTTTTTGGTGGTTGTTCTTCCATCTTTGAACATGGTCTTGTCATCTGCATTTCCAGAACTAGTTTCTGCTCCCTCACAATTGATTCCATCTCCCTCATTGCTCACTAAAAACAGGTTTCTGCTCCGTAATGTGGTGTCTGCCTCCTCCAAACAGCTTTCTGGCTGTTGCTCGCTAAATCCGGTTCTGTTTCGTCAAGATGTCAAAAGTTCTGCTCACTAGAAACTGATATCTGACTTCCTTAAACTGGCATCGAGGAGGCTACTACCACTTTTTCTACAAAATACAGTTCGAATTCCATTCGAAAAAACAGATGTTTTCATCATTGATGACAAACGTGTCTACTTCACGTTTAACAATCAACGGAAGTGAACCAAAACCGTGTGTTGCTGGTGGACAAAAAAAAAAAAAAAAAAAATCCATTAATCTTCCGACTCGTGAGCATCACGCAAAGCCATTAAACCAATTAAAATCCTCCCTTCAATTGCACCCCTTCAACCACTTTGAATCTCCCCACTTACACTTTCGTGCTTCCTTCCAAGTAGAGTGATCCCCAATTCAGTCTGATTGGTTTCGTTCGACAGAGTTGAAAGCGTTGAGGCAATAAAACGCAGGCAATTGAAATAGATGGCAAGATCAAAGTATTATTTAGTAGGTTTCATTGGTGTTTTACATCACCAAACGTTCACTATTTTGCTGGATCCAAAATTGTAGTTGGACAAAAGTTGGATAATTAAATTTGGGCAAAGATTTTGGCCAAAACACTTTTGACAAGAATTTGTAAAGAATTTTGGGACAAATTTATTTTTGACTGGACAAAAGTTGGGCCATAAAATGTGAACAATCATTTTGAACAAATTTTTTGACAACAAAAATTATTTTTTTACAATTTGAATAAAGTTTTTTGACAAATTTTTTTTCGAAGCTGTTTAAAAAACTAAAAAAAAACTTTCTTGAAAAAATTTTTTTTCGAAAAAACCTGTCAAAAAACTTTTTACTGCTGAAATTATAAAATTTGGACAAACCGTTTTTGACAAACTTTGGACAATTTTTGAAAAGTGTAGACAAAAATTTGGTCAAAAGTTTGGACTAAAGTTGGACAAAATTTTAGTCGGACCCAAAATCCTTCGATGTTCATCATTCACGAGTGAAAACGGTGACGAACTTTGTTTGTTTTTGATTTCTTTTTGATCAATTCGCGAGAAACGTGGCGTATGAGGGGGTGTGGGTTATCTTTTTGCGGGATTGGCGCCCACCCCGAAGATTACACCTCTCGACAGGCGGCTTATAGCCCGGCTTAGTGCCTTCAAAACGCTTATCTGGTGGCGGAGGGAAGGACTGACTATGTTACCGAAGTTTTCCACCCTTAGAACTGCTGTAAACCTCCCCAAACAATGGGGGTTGCCCGCCTCCTCAATCATTGGGCTGATAAGTCTGTCGCGTGGCACCCCCGCCCGATAACGTCCCCTCGTGGTGCAAAACGCCCTCGATGATTTCCTTTTCCCTAAACAAAAAAATAAAAAATAAAAATAGAAATAACCGACGGAGGGGGTTACCGGCCTTTTGTGAGCTCGACAAACACCGGGATTTAATTACGCTGAGTAAATGCTTCCTGAATCACAAGGGCGCGTGCGGTAAATAGGAATCGGAAGTGGGAGTGATACTGAACATGACTTCTCATAGCCCTTCGCTCTAAATGTCATTACATGTCTATTTTCAATTTTCGTGAACGGTGTAAGCTCAGATACCCTTAAATAATTTAACCCTCAAACAATTATTGTTGATGATGCTGTTGACGGGTGGATATCATAAGCGCGAAATTTATAGTGTTGGCCTCTAGCTCGAATTTAGCATCAAATACGCGAGGTACAAAATAATTTTATATCATGTTATAATATAACAATGACAGATGAACTGTTCAACTGGTGAGTCACAGTACAAGGGAGCGGGCTTTAGCAACCCATCTGAGCCCCCCCCCCCCCCCCCCCCTTCACCAAATGAACGCCTGTTCATGATACGTAGGTAGGCTTGTTGACGTTCCTTGTTTTGTTGGCCAGTAAACCTGTTGATTGTTTTGTTGACCAATAACGGGAGACACATGCGACAAATTGACAAAAAATCGATTTTCGGGAAATAATTTTTTTTTAAACTACATCTTATACTGAAAATTTTGATATATTACAATAATATGTGCAAAAATTTAGAACATGTTTTCTGCGCGCTTCAAATGGGGTCTAGAACGCTCCCGGCGAATAGGACTGCCCAGCCTCACCCTCAGCGTCTTCGAACAGGTCTTCCAAGTCTTCCTTCCTTCTTTCGTCATAGCTTGGATTGCAGCATTTGCTTGTCGGATCCTTTTCATGTTGTTTTCTCAGGGCCTCCGCCATATGGTACCCAGGTTCTATGCCCAGTTTTTTTCGAAAACTGGACATACACGAAACGTGTATTCGCGAATGCGATTTTGTGGCTGGTCGTTCACTGAGATGTCCAATAAGTGTGGGAGTCATCACAACCGAGGCAGTCTAGCTTTACTTGTCTTGCTAATCTCATTGTACGTTCATAAGTCAAAGTGAACTTGCCCCCGTGAGAAGTGATGAATATAATACATTAATCACTTCTCACGTTTTTTTATTATATTCATTGTCACGCTGACGAAGAGAAACAAAAATGACGTTTTGGCCCATTTTTGAAAAGTATCGATAAGCATCGATATTTTTGAAGTATCAGATATCCCGTTTCTTGTTTCCCATGCTTTCTCATCTTTTAAGTAGGTACTAACTAATTTCCTCAAAAGTCCTGATGAAGACAGTTCATTAGCCGAAAGCTCAGCGCTAGAGGACATGTTTGAGTTTCTTTTGATCTAATGCTCGATACCTAACCTTACCTGCACAATCCCTGAATATCTGACAAAAATCAGTTCGAAATTTACGGAGTTATGACTGTAACATGAAAATTTCGTTCGCGCATGCGCAGGGAGTACCGCTGATCGCAATCTTGATGAAACTGATAGGGGACCATAAAGGGCTACACCCACACAATTCCTGAAAATTTGATTGAAATCCGATCAAAATTGCGGAAGTTATGGCTGCGGAAGGACATGTGGACGGACGGAAAGACAGACACGAAACCAAATTTGTTCAGGAGGTCCTGACACGTGCGAGGGGAATTTTTCATTTCAGAGGGCACTACTTTCGGTAGTTTTGGAAGCAACAAAATAATAATAATAATTAGTTACCAAAGTGACAAAAAATTTGGCGATGGTCCAATTCTTTTGGTGAATAGTGCACAGGTTTTGGTTAGTGCAGAACTTCCGTAGGCGGCAGTAACGGTGGCTGCCGCGGAGTAACGAACTCTACGCTACGAAGCTGCTGGGTTACCTCATTGGTACGTGTAGTAACGTACTAGCGTATGACGAACTTGGTGTCTTGAGGTTTTACGGGGTATCCATGGACCTAACCTGAGCAACTTGAAAGAGGCTACATTGGTTGAGCTTCACCTTCCAATTTCACCTCAAATTGTCCTCATCGCCAGACCTCCGTGTAGCCGGATTACAGGGGTACGCCACGACCCCCAGTCGTCTGTTAATGATAAAAAACCAACACTTACGTATGAAGATGAAAATTCTATCAAGGGCGGCAAAATACCAAAATGTGGTCTCTTTAAAACGTAAATAAACGTAAAACGAAATAATAATTACGCCCTACGGGCCTCGCCAGGGGGCTGCCCCCGGACCCCCGGATGCTTTTTCTTAGGAGAGCCTGGCGGCCAGACTCGCCCTAAGCAATTCTTGTCGGGTCTCAGCGGTACCTCTCAATGCTTCAATGAAGTGCAGATGATCGTACCTATCTTCCCGCTTGTTTTTAGACTAAACAAAACACTTCAAACTTTCTTATGATGGGCCTCTTTCGCGTGCGGAGCTAGGTCAAATTTTGCGGAGCCGTAGGTTACAATAATTGTTACAATAATTGTTACAATAATTGTCACAATAATTGTCACAATAATCAACATCAAAAAACAAAAACCGACCGTCTTGAGCCTGAAGGCTAAACAATGAGAAACGTAGAATACGTGTTTACGTTGTAATGGTCCTCGTTGACAAGTGTGCATCTTTGGAGACTATTCATAGTTTGTAGTGGAAATTCTGTTACATCTTCGTTCGGAAACTCTTCCCTAGCAAGATACGTTTCCCTAGCAACGGTTACGTGACGGTTTCGTGGGTCGCTTTTTGGCAATTAGGTCTCCGTAAAAACGTATTCTACGTTAAAATATCAATTATTGATATTGTAAAATAACAACCATTTAACAACCGACAAGGACTTATATTCACTTGTCAAAAACTCAACCACACGATCAACATGGCTCGAAAAACACAACTCCTCCTTCTTTTTCCTCCAGGTGTTCAATCACAGGGATGCTAGGGAACCCCTAGCATCCCTGGAGTATCCTTTACAATATTATTCACTATTGCTTCCTGGTCTACCGAAGGTAGCGGAAGCATTATTTTCACTTTCAGGGAGAAAAGATTTTTGTCTCCAAAAATTAAAATGTTCAGTCTCATTTTGCGTTTAAGAACTTCTTGACAAAATTTGGTTCCGTGTCTGGCTGTCCGCATTTCCTTGTTACAGCCATAATAACTTCCACAATGTTGATCCGATTTTGGTCAAATTTCCAGGGATTATGCGGGTACAGCTCCTTGAGGTCCCATGACATGTATATTTCATGATGATTGAATCAGTGGTATTATTTCTGTGTCTATGGAAAAATTTTGGAAAAAAAGTTTTTTGGATTTTTTTTTCAAGAATTGTTTATTTTTTTACTTGTAAAATATTTAACCTCCTGGGATCCTTCAAAAATCCTATTTTTAGCCCCATGAAAACCCTACTGATCGCCACAGTGAAATCGGATCGTTCCGGGACCCACGAAAATGGATTCCAAAAATACTTCGAAAACGACTCCTTACTCGATCCCATAGCTAAAAGCTTTCAAAAAACCCCTCACGTAGCCCCATTTTAGCCCCATAGCGCCCCACGGGTTTGGGCGATCGGACTGAAAACCTTGCGGGCACAACTAGATGGTAAACCAAGTATTTTGTCAAAATTACAGATTTAAAATTAAAAAAAATCCTACTACCCAAAACGGCCCGGACTGCGGGCGGCGTTCGGCAGACGGACATTTCGGATTTAGAATGTAGACCTCTTGAAACGGATTTGACTGGAAGATCCCGCTCTAGGCGGGGCGCGAACGGCTGAAACGAAATCAGTGAAGGAAGGTAGTTCGTTGAAGCGGCTCGAGGTAGCGCTGAGACCCGACAAGGATTGCCTAGGGCCAGACTCTCCTCTGTGACATTGCGTGGTCGTCAGAAGGGAACCGAGGGGATGCTGACGCCCAACATGAACAAAAACATGATGGTTTGCCCTGGGATCACAGTAGAACTGAGATCAGTTTTTGCAGCTACCTGAAGTGTCACTAAAGATGGCCGTGTCAGCTGACCCAGTCTTGCGCGAGACTGCGTTCCCGGCTTCCACAGTTGACATGTCAACAATGAAGGCCTGAGTAACGGTCCTGTGCGTTGGGATCATTCTCGATGGCTCAGTTTCCACATGCGTCATCATTGATGAGAGAGAGACAGTGTCGCAAACGTGGTACCGCTCCACCACGAAGGCCCCTTCTCCCCACGGGAGGGAGGGACCCCGCGAGCTAAACGCCATGACGGCAGTATGAGCAGTATGAACAGAAGCGTTGTGATGTGTCGGTAAAACGTGAAAATTGTGCAAGTGACTTTCATATGAGGTGGTCGTAAGTAACATTTATGTCTGCGGACATACATTTGCCCCAGCTCATGAATAGTACGTTAAAAACAGGTTCGCCTTCAATTTGGTTAGTCGTGGATCCTCCACCGACAAAATTGCTTACATCATCAGGGGTACCCTGCCATCACTCATCACTCTGAGCGGGTGGGACATCAGCCTTTAAGGGGCGCTAGCAAGGCCTATGCGCAAGGTCTCCCAGACGGACATGGTGGTGGCCGTTTTGGGCAAACACCCAGCAGGGACTTGATGATGATTCAGTTTAATTCACGTAACGTACATTGAGCTGGGGCTGAAATATTTCATACTTTCGCTTTCCTATCATATTACTAATCGTGGATAAGGCAATTCACGACAGACCTAATCGTGGATAAGGCTTTAAGAGACCTTCAAATGCCACATTGCCACGGCGCCACATTGAAATGCCACATTTGGGACATTTTTCGTTCAAACGCCAAATTTCGTTACTTTTAGGGAAAATGCCACACTTTGTGTCACTTTTTGCCTCTTTTGAGCCAAGTTTCAAGGAATTTTGATTTTTTTCTACGCCCAAGAATGCCAAGAAAAATATGCTCCGAACACCACTGAACGCTTACATGGATAGTGTTGCATACATGCTGAGTGCAAGGAAGACCCTCAAGGATTAAATATAAATTTTATACCCAAAACTCATTCACGAGACGTGTCAAGCGCATGGACTTCACTGTGTTGCAAAAACGATACGAGAGGAGTACCCGTAAGTCAATAAACTCAACTCCGCTGGTAAAAAGGTACATATTTCTGAAAGCACCAAAGAGGGTTGAGATATTCAGAAAACACTTGCCTGGCGTACCACTTCCCCCTGAACCAGCGATAATCAGATGGGACACCTGGTTGAAGGCAATGTCCTGGACCGCCGAAAATTACGAAGGCTTCAAGAATGTGATTTAATGGTTTAACATCCCGTTTTACGGTTAGAAGGGGGTGAAAAGTTGAAAAAATAAATACCACATTGGCTGAGGAGAATGCCACATTTGGCCAAAATAATTGCCACATTGCCACATTTTTTCGTGCTACATTTCGTAAAAATACGTGCCACATTTTGAAGGTCCAGAGACCATGACTCATCAATGAAGGCCTGGCGAACAGGCCCGGCCCCATTGATTTCAATGCTCCTGGACGTAATGCCAGTTATGAGCATTGATATGATGCACGGTAAAACGTTAATTGGGGGTAGAAAATACTCCCCTCTTCGCAAGTTAGAAAGGCTGAATGGGCGGCGGGAGAAGAGGGGTTTGTGCGACCCGCTCCCCCCGCCGTTACTCTGGCAGGCTGGCAATCCACGGGAAGAGAGTGGGAAAATCTGTCCAGAATCCCCTCATAGAGCATCGAATTTCTTTCAAACGTGAATATAAACTTTCTATCCCCATTAATCTCCAACCCGTCAAAATTAACTCAAATTTCAAGGGTTTTTGGGGAATTTCATCATTTACGAAAACCCTCTGCTTCAATGGTTTCTCTTCAATTCTGTATAGCGCGACAATTTTAGAAATCATAATTAGGTTTTTTATTCACCAAATGCATTTCGCAATTAGCCATTTGGGACGACAATTGAGTTTTTCTCGGTGTAATTTGACGAAGTTAATGCGTTTTCCGGCGGCGAGCAATTAGCGCAAATAAAATTCCGATTGGGATCGAACCCCTCGGAGTTTCGTGTCGACGAGGTCTTCGATTTCACCGAATGGGGCGAGAAAGAGTGAAATTAAATTTTCCCCAAATTAGGGCGGGGGTATCGGGTGACGTCTAAGGGTGCGTTTATTAGGGAGGGGGTGAGCGTAACCCTAGATTCCCAATTAGTAGGCTCGTACGCCAAATGGTAGAACCAGAGTAGTACAGAGTTTTTTTGAGTTCCTGATTTCGAGGAGAAAATTCTCATTGCGAACGACTGCGTTAAGCCCACTTGACGAGTGGAAAACAAAGGGAATTTTCGCCAAAGGGATAATGAAGGTGAGGTCGGGAGGGTTAACTACCCCCGAAAAAGGGGTTGAAGGTAACTCGGCAGATAGTGAAGACTGAGGGAACCCCCAAGAAGGGAGTTTAGTGTAAGTGTAACAGTAAAAGGGGGATGAGGGAGGGATTTAATCCTTTTCGCCTACCGCTTTTCCCCGCGCTAATCCCTTTTTCTCACTTTCCTTTTTTTACCACTTCATTTTCACCTCGACGAAGCGAAAGGGATTCGGTATAAAGAGGTTGAAAATCCGTCAAATTGTGTTGTTTGATGACATCAGGCATCATTCTCTTCAGTTTTTAACCATATTTTCTTGGTTTATTATTCTTGGAATAATACATCTAGGTTGTGTTAAAAAATTTTTTAAAAAATCCTGTTCAATGTGGAACCTCAAAAAAGGATTATGCGTTCAAATTTACTCGGAAACCGACAGCTTATTTGACCTCCTGGGAATACAATTTGGAATCCAACAGCTTCCAAAAATACTTCGAAAACGACACCAAACTCGGCCCCGTAGACTCGGCTCTTCAAAAAGCCACACCTGTTGCCCCTTTTCAGCCCCACATAGCCCCACGGGTTTGGGCGATCGGACCGAAAACCTAGCGGGCAATTTAGATCGTAAAGCGAGTATTTTGTCAAAATTTCAAATTTAAAAAAAATGCCTACTGCCCAAAACGGCCCGGACGGCGGACGGACATTACTTGTAGTTGTTCATCAGGAAAGATCGTGTTTTTACATTGAATGGCGTATTGAATTTACATTGTAAAAACACGATATTTCCTGATGAATGACTTGACACGAACGCCTTATCCTCGAGACATTAAATAGCCATTGAGCTCCTTGAATGATTTTTTTTTTTTTTTTTAAATTTTTTCCTGCAAAGGTCGTCCTTCAAAAGTTACGAAAATGAGTCAACATTGTAGAAAACGCGTCTCTATTATTTATAGGGCCTTTGGAAGAATCTAACATTTGAATTCCGAGGCCTGGAGGAGGTACATGACGTGGGCTGCTTGATCATCTTTTGATTGGCCGAGAAATCTCCCTCTCTCGCATCTATGCAAGTTAGCCAACTTTGCTATTCAAAAAGCCGACCCTGAAAGTAAAAAATCGGGGTAAAGGTCAGGGAAGGTCATTTAAAAATCGACCCAGGTCGAGTGTTTTTATTCAGATTCCGTTCAGATTTATTATTCAGCGATCTGGTGGCTCTGTGCCCAACTACTTGGTGACGTCACGTGCCCTCCGCTCTCATTTCAAAATCGCCAACATTTCTAAAGAAGTTCTGCACGTAATTATACACATTTTTGAACTAAAAATTCGTGTAGGGGGGTTTTAAAGGGTGCTGAATCCGAATATGTTGTTAGAAATGATGAATTCCGACCTTTTCAATGAGCCCATTGAACACAATTAGAAGGAAAACTTTAAAAAGACAACCTGTTGTTATTTTTCTGGGTGCGCTGGGAGGGGTCCCGCGGATATTCCCTGAAGAAGTTGTGATCTTCGAACGTTAACATAATTTGCCAATCTCGGGAAGTAAACGGAACATGAAAAAAATGTATTGAATAAAATTTGTACACAACGACGTACCGTTTTTGGTGTATGACCGAAAAACCCAAACATGGGACCTTCCAGCTCTCGCCTCTGTTTTTTCCAAGTCCCGAAACACGGAACTCAGTATGTTTACTTTAGATCTTCCGTGAACATGTTTCCCCGAAGACAAACCTTGGATAGATCATGACAATTACATTCCATAACCTGTGATTTAAATTTTTTCATGACGATAAATTTTGTTGTCTTGAATCATCTCCCACGATATTCAGTCGATTTCGATGAAATTGGGCTGAAAACGTTCGACAAGGGGTCCCCAAGAAGTTGCACTTCTGATTTTGATCATAATTCGCAAATTATGCATAGTAGAGCGACGGTAGATTCGGGTTTTCTGAATTTTTTGTTATTTTTTTCACTTTGAGCCAAAAAATGGTCTCTTCAGATCGCTCTAGTTGCTTACTTTAGCTTGCTTTAGTTGACGTTAGTTAAGTACTTTAATTGTGAACCTATATAGAGGTCGTTTTGATAAAACGTAAAGTTTTCGAGTTAAATGAAGGAAACTGAAAAACGCTGCAAATTTTACATTAGGGTTTATTATTCTTTGATATAGGTTACTTGCGCAGAAATTTAATTCTGTCAATAAAAAAAATTTTTAAATATTTTTTTTTCTTCAAAAATTGTTTGTTTTTTAGTTGAAAAATGTTTGACCTCCTGGGATCCTTCAAAAATCCCGTTTGTAGCCCCATGAAAGCCCTAAAGATCGCAACAGTGAAATCGGATCGTTCCGGAGCCCCAAAAATGGATTCTACGTCCAATAATACTTCGAAAACGACACCTAACTCGATCCTACAGCTAAAAGCCTTAAAAAAAAACCCTCATGAGCCCCATTTTAGCCCCATATCGCCCCACGGGTTTGAGCGATCGGACTGAAAACCTTGCGGGCACAACTAGATGGTAAACCGAGTATTTTGTCAAAATTTCAGATTTAAAAAAAAATTCCTACTGCCCAAAACGGCCCGGACGGCGGACGGACATTTTGGTTTTGGAATGTAGACCTCTTGAAACGGATAATGTCAAATTTTGAGGCCGATCGGAGTCGTCGACCTCCGTCGCGATTTACATAGGTATATTATTCCAAAAATAATAAACCAAAAGTCCGAGGTTTTTGGCGCTTCCTGAAAGGAGCGAACCTGAAATTCGTATTCAGCGACCCAAAAAACATTCATGCTTTTTATAAAGAACCGTTGGGGAAAAGTATACTTTTCCTGAAACGGGCTTTTTGTGTAGATTTACTGGCAGCTCGCGTACAAGGAAAAGCGTGATAAAGTGGTCCTTCTAGTTCAGGATGCATTTCCGATCGTTACAATAAGTAATAATTATTATTACGAGTTTGGAAATATCGAGTAATGATAATTGTTGTTATTTCTTTATAGTTGACGATTGATCAAGAACTGATCTTTTGATCAGTTCTTTTTTTTTATAATTAGCGGGAAATTCCCTTGGGAATGATGGAGTGTGAAGGGAGGAGGTATAGTGTTGCCATGGAAAAGGGAGAGGCCCCAAGTGGCCCCTTACCCTCCTTACCGTCGTGGGCCCCAAGTGGCCCCTTACACTCCCCCGGCCGTGAGATAAGAGGGGGGAAAAGAGGTCCCGTGGGCCCCCCTGGGGGCCTCCGTTCTCCCCTCGACGTGACGTCAACCCTTACGACCTTCCCCCGAAATGACGTCATCCCCAGCGGACACCCCTCCCCTCCATAGCGTGAAAGTTTTTCTCCGGAGGAAACCCCTCTTCCTAAATATTTTTTTAACGATATTTTTCGAAGGTCGAAACGAGGGATCCTCTGACCAGGCGCATCGTCAAAATTTGAACAATACTTAGTGTATACACTAAGTCTTATACATAAGACTTAGTGAATAAATTGAATAAGCATATAAAGTAAATTCTTAATACTCAACACTCTCCTTTAGTTTTATTATTGTTGGAATCATTACATGTGAGCGGCTTCAAAATTTTACAATGTACGTTTCAAAACACGTAGATTCCAAAACCGAAAAAAATTCTAAAATTTGGACTCGGTTTACCATCTAGTTGTGCCCGCAAGGTTTTCAGCCCGATCGCCCAAACCCGTGGGGCGCTATGCGGCTAAAAAGGGGCTACGGGAGGGGTTTTTGAAGGGTTTCGGCAATGGAGGTCGAGTTAGGGGTGTTTTCGAAGTATTTTTGGACGTAGAATCCACATTTTAAGGTCCCAAAACGATCCGATTTCACCGTGGAGGATCTGTGGAGTTTTCGTGGGGCTACAAGTGGGATTTTTGGGCCAAAATATATTTTTCTATAGCGATGCTTTTGGCCACTGTCCCCTGACGATAGGCAATGAGTTTGGGCTCACGTGGAACAATAGTACATTCGTCCAAAGTCATTACTTACCCAAAAAAATGTATTTCCGTTCACGGAAGTTTTCACTCTTTAGTCGTTTGTGACTGCATTGGAAAAACCGAAATAATTAAATTATTTCCACAAATTTTGTGGAAAGCATAAATAGTCCAGTCATTAGGTGTCCAAAAGTAGTGAATCTGAGAAAAAAAAAAAATACCTGAAGAATTTTTCTCGACGGGTGTTGAATCCGAAAATTTGGTTATCTACTAGATTCGGGTATGGCTTCACCATGAAAATGGCAAAAAACCATTAAATGTTCGGTTTTTGCCATTAACTCGGAAACCATGCTTCCTAGCGACATGATTACTCTATACGAAATTAAAGCTGATGAAATTTTCTAGAGAATGAGACCAAAAACGCCTCGTTAGCTTTCTCCGCTTAGCCGCTAGAGCGTCCTGAAGTTTGACCATTTTTTCTAACTAAGTCAAAATCTTCGTATTCCAGACTTCCGAAGCCTAAAAACACTATTAAACACCACAATCGGCCCCGCAAATCCCCACATAAGGTACCCTGACACCGTATGACAATTTCACTAGTCACGTGTTTCTCTGACCGGATAGCTGCTAAGTTACAGCTGTAAATAAGAATCCAATCTGACACCGCGCGGAGAGCGGAAGCACGGAAAAACGTCGTTTTTCAGAACGTTTTCGGTTTTAGCTCAGAAACTATTGGTCCGATTCCAAATTTATTTTTTTCTCGTGAAAGCTGATTAAATTCTCCATCGCATTTATTCCGTGTGAAATTTCGATTTGAGCTTTGATAAGGGAGGGGCGGGCACGGCAAAAAAGTGGCAAATTGTGAATAAAACATAATTCTTTGCACATTTCTGCCTATAACTCGGGAACGGTTTGTCCGCTCTTAGTTTTCTTTTTTTAATCAGAAAGCTGATTAAATTTTATATAAGTAATTGCACATTGCATGTCTATTGAAACAACAAAAGTGCCGTTAGTATTCGTCGGAAAGTGTGGAAACAAGAAATTTGACCATCTACGACCACATTTTTCATTTAACTTTCTTCTTTCCCTCCCTTATCAAAGCTCAAATCGAAATTTCACACGGAATAGCTGCGACGTGGCCTCCTTCGATGAACACGCAGCACAGTACCTAATCAAACCCGACAAAAATTGATTTTGCACATTTTGAGAGGCAGGAACATTGAATCGGCGTAATATTTCACCTCTGCCATCCTCAGAAACAGAAGTGAAGCAATTGAAACGTTGACAGTTGCAAGGAGTCCCTGTTTCGTGAGAACTGATACGAAATTTCGTACCAGCATCTGAGCCGTCCAGTTTTCTTTCTAGACTTCTTTCTACACTTCTCCACGCAGTTATTATCCTCATCCGAACATTCAGACATGATTCGTGGACAGATATCCACCAACCAGATCCGCGAGGACACAGAACGACGAGCACGTTTAAATCACATTGATAAAAACAAAAAAAAACTGCTTTTCGTTTGTGTGAATTACAGAAACAACCAGTGATTAGGGAGCGATTGTGCTGCAACCTTCTATCAACTTTCCAACATACCTGGTTCTTTCCCCTGACCGCTTGACTTACCCTGTTTCTTCGCAGCACAACAAACCTTCACAAGGCCATTACACTTCGACTAACCTGGTTCTTTGCCCTTTTGAGCACTTCAGAAGAGGCTCCGATGCATAATCTATCGATAGCAACTGAAAAATCGATTTTCACGAAAAAGTGACTTACCTGCTTTTTTCCCCTTACCCTTATTTAATAGTAAAGAGGAATGAGAACGAATAGAAAGTGCCTTTTTCGAGTTTTTAAGTAGGTACCTACTTGAAAAAAAGTTATAAAAATTATTATTATAATCTGGGCGCTAATCGGTCCAAAATCATTATCCCCCTAAGGATTCCTGGGAGCAGGGATTGGGCCAAACTTATCATGACCTCTGAGCCCAAACACATTGCTTCGACACGGACCTTTCACTTCGCATCGGCCCAAACCCATTACTCCTTTTTGAAGGAGGGAGGTGTCGATATCGGAGAAAGGTAGGACGCAAAATCCGTTGTTTTTTTTTTTCGAGGTCCCACATTCTCAAAGATTGTACCAAAAAAAAATTTTTTTTTTTTCAAAAATTTTTTGATTGACAGAATTAATTTTGCACATTAACCTATATCAAAAAATAATAAACCCTTGTAAAATGTGCAGCGGTTTTTTGTTTGTTAAAAACTACCACCTTTTCCTTATTACCTTCCATGTTACACCTCTTCCTGATCTAACGTGAACACATGTTCAACCCTGGCGCATTTAAAACGAATGTCAAAGGGGGCAAAGCCGTTAAAGTCTCGAGCTACACTCTGTCGAAATAACTCGCCTTTCCACCCTTTTACTCTCCGCCTAATGAACGGCTTAGTCGGGAATTTTTTTTCTCTCCCTCCTCGTCCAATGAGGAAAAAGAAACAACTAAAAATAAATCTCTTCCCCCCTCCCCTCCGGCCATGTTGGGAGTATTTAAAGCCTTAGACGAGGAAAAGGTTTCTAAAGTGAACAGGTTTCAAGGTTTTCGGAGGAACAAAAGTGCTCATTAATGGGGTCGTAAATTTTGAAAAAACGTTATGGCGCTTTTGAGTTCGGCTGACATCAGAAGAGAGCCGAAATCAACGTTAAAATGTATTCGGAAGAAGAACCAAGCAGACAAAAGTTGGTTCGCCATTTTTTTTTGGGGGGTTTTTCTTGATGAGTATTTCGGTGTAATTCATTTTTAAATGTTGCAGCTTGCCAAAAATGGGGAGAAGCTATGTTTAGGGTTTAGGCAATAGTGTTGAGCTAGGAGTCATTTTTGGTCATAGAATCCATTCTATTTTTGGTCATAGAATCCAAATTTTGGTGTCCCAAAACCATTAGATTTCACGGGTCTCTGGGGCTACAAATGGGCTTTTGAAAGATGACATTATGTCGAATGAGGTGTCGTTTTTCGAGTAATTTTGGCCGCATAATCCATTTTCGAGGTCCCTCTTTGTCCAAACATTGTACAAGACAATTTCTTTTTCATTTTTTAACTTAAAAAAAAAAAAAAATGCTTTAGGTCTTTTGGTACATGGAATTTATTTTTACACTATTTACCTAATTAGTCTTTGGGTAAATTATTACGTTCCGGCTGTGGTCAAATCGACATTGCTTCCTGGCTGCTTCCTTGCTCCAAGGCTCTTCTCCTTTTAGATTAAAACGACTAGTCAGAGGCCACCTACCTCTGGAAGACGTATGGGTACAAAATTCAAAAATTACTGCTCTAAACAGTATCCTTATTTTTGAGCCGTTGAATCCACCCTTTTAGGCCTCAGATGTTCCCCCTTCCCAATTGATTTATCTGATAAGCACAAATTGAAGAAAAAAGCCCTCCCGGAATTATTAGAACGCGATCAGAAACCTTGTAATACATAATACATGACAAGGGTATCCCCGGATTAAGGTCCTGTTGTCCCCTCAACCTCCTTCCACATTCCCCTATGATGCTCGCGTTTTATATCACCTAAAATCCCCTTAACTCCGCCCACTTCATCCTATTTATCCCCGGGATTACCCTCCCCTTAGAATAGAACCTTTGCCCGTATTTCCGGCCCCCCTTAATTGAAAATCTAAATCTATAATCGACCCACACGCAGTACACGAGGGCTGGGGAACAGCCGATGCGGAATTGTGAATTTTTTGCTGAATTGTTTCTGGATTGTAACGTGATTTTTTTTTTCTTTTTGCATTTTTTCGCAGGCGATAATTTACGAAGGGCAGGACAAAAACCCCGAGATGTGCAGAGTTCTCCTGACGCACGAAGTCATGTGCAGGTAAGAATTGAAAATTATTTTTTCTATAATTGAAGATTATTTTGCTTTATTATTCTTGGAATGATACACCTATGTTTTCGTGACGGAGCTCGACGACTCCGATCGGCCCCAAAATTTGAAATTATCCTTTTTTAAAGGTCTAAATTCCAAAACCGAAATGTCCGCCCGCCGTCCGCCGTTTTGGGCAGTAGGAATTTGTTTTTAAATCTGAAATTTTGACAAAATACCTTGTTTACTATCTAGTTGTGCCCGCAAGGTTTTCACCCCCATCGCTCAAGTCCCTGGGGCGCTATGGGGCTAAAATGGGGCTACGGGAGGGGGTTTTAGAAGGCTTTCAGCTATGGGATCGAGTTAGGTGTCGTTTTCGATGTAGTTTTGGACGTAGAATCCATATTTGGGGGTCCCGGGACGATCCGATTTCACTGTGGCGATCTATAGGGCTTTCATGTGGCTACAAATGAAGAGTCCACTCCAAGTTTCATCTTAAGATGACGGTCACTTTTTTCGAAAATGAGTTTAGGTTGGCAATACCTTTTTCAGACCAAGTAGTTTCTGTTGGTAACCTCAAATTCACGAAAAAGATCATAGTTTCAGCCAAAATCGAACGAGGAAGATTCGGATTACAATGCAAAAAAGATGAGAGTCAGTTCTCGACAATGCAAGAAAGATGAATGTCGTTTACAATACAATACAATGTTTGAGTAAGTACTTTTTGCTCCAATAAAATATTCCTCTTCTTTTTTTCACTTCAGTTTCTGGTTCTCAATCAAAACCTAACTCAAACCCCTATTTTACCAATTTTTGGTTGTGATTTGATTAATATTAAATTAATTTTACTTTTTTTCGCAGATTTTTTGATTGACATTCATCTTTTTTTGCATACTTCTGAGGTTTTTTTTTATTCATCTATCGTCAGAAATCGCCCTAAAATTTAATTTTTGCCAAAATAACAAAGCTGTACAGCGTCTTTGGGAGCTAGCGAAAAAAAAGCCGAAATATTAGGCTATTTTAAAAATAATTTTCTAAACAATAAGTGCGAGTTTTGAAACTTTCAAAAACGAATTTCTCATTTTCGAAAAAAAGTTACCCTCATCTTTCTTGGAGTGGACTCTTCAAATGGGATTTCTGAAGGATCCCAGGAGGTTAAATATTTTTCGGGTAAAAATAATTTTTGAAAAAAAAAATTTTTGGATTAAAAAAAAAAAAAAAAAAAAAAAAAAAAAAAAATCTCCCAAAATTTTGCTTACCGATACAGAATTAAATTTCTGCACAAGTAACCTAAATCAAAGAATAATTAACCCTTGTGTAAAATTTGCAGCGTTTTTTCTATGATTTCTCACCCCTCCAGTTTAGAGGCGAAACGTCAAAAAGAATAGGGAAACGCCGTTACGACAATTTGTAAGAAGTTAGTTCTCGGTGCTTTGCCGGACCTGTTCGGGGCGGAGCGTCTCCCTGGGGAACTCCCACCCGTCCGAAAGGGGGGGAAAAGGACTTGGCGAAACCATCCAACGAGCCACCGAGTTCTTGAGGGTGGAATCACCATTGCTGACTCAATCCCGACCGTCCGGACGGTTTCTGGGGGAGATGATTCACCGAGAGGGGCAACCCGGTGATGCAGTCTCTGGAGGATTCCCGAGGTTGTTGGTATAGGCCGAAATTTGTTGTACGAATGGATGCATCACGACCTCAGTCCACTTCTCTGCCGTTTGATTATTTCTTTTTGGTTTATTATTCTTGGAATAATACACCTGTTTTCGCGACGGAGCTCGACGACCCCAATCGGCCTCAAAATTTGACATTATCCGTTTCAAGAGGTCTACATTCTAAATCCGAAATTTCCGTCCGCCGTTTTGGGCAGTAGGAATTTTTTTGAAAATCTGAAATTTTGAAAAAATACTCGGTTTACCATCTAGTTGTGCCCGCAAGGTTTTCAGCCCGATCGCCCAAACCCATGGGGCGCTATGGGGCTAAAATTCGGGTCTGGAAACACACCAAGATTCGGATGCTGGGCGTGTACCACCTACGTATTTTTGAGTACCTAAACTGGAAGTTAAATTCCCTAAATGTAGGTGTTGTAATGTTTGGCGGAGAGCTGGAGGCGTGAATCCTCGATTTCGCCGCCAGTGTTTTGGAAGAAGAGGGAAGGAGTGAGGAAACTCCTTCGTCCATCGTCGTGAGCTACCAACCTGGGGGAGAGTGCAGCCACAGTAATGGGAGATGAGCTTGTTTTGGATTGGCGTGAATTGTCAGGATCCACCTCAGAGGCATCGTCGCCGGAAGGGAACAGTGAAGATGACCATATACGAACCACGCCATGTGTAACAGTGGTCCCTGGTCAGAGGACCAAGGGGGTAGCATGTTCCACAAAAAAAAATAAAAAAGGAAAAGCGGGGTAAGGCACATCGTGCCACACCTCGTGAGCATTTAACTATTTCCCCCAGGGAGGGGTTCGATATGACCTCTGGGGCGCTGAGCAAGAGCAAGCACGAAATAAATTGTAAAGGTTTATTAAAATCTTGTATTCACCTCTTTTCCATGCTAAAAACAGATCGTCGTGGAGGGTTTGGCTTCGATCTGGGCCCGCAGTTATACCGGCGTCAGTGGCTGCAGCTACCTTGGACAAAGTATTGTCGTCAGAGGTGGCCTGCCCCAGTGTCCAGTCTTATCTGGAAACGCCCTCGTGGTTTCCTTGGTCGGATTGTCAACGAACGAGGCACAGGCGTCGCGATCTCTCCCACTGACTCAGCTTCCCTGAGCCTGGTCGTTTGAATTGATCCCAAACACAGCATTGCATTTAAAAGTCATTAAATAATAACTCAACACATTGATAGGGGGGGGGGGGGATTAAAATCCATCATAAGGAATGCCGTCTCGCCCCTGGGAGAAGGGGGGTTTCACGCCGTCGCGACTGTGGCGCGACTCGCCCCTCCCGCCGGTAGGTACTACCTCTGACAGGCTGGCGAGAGTGACTCACATAAGGCAAAACGCTGCAAATTTTACACAAGGGTTTATTCACATTTTACGCAAGGTTTATATTTATTATCAGACCGGACATTTCGGTTTTGGAAATCTAGACCTCTTGAAACACATCGGCTTCCAGGCCAAAATTACCATCCAGCCAGGTAAAAGGACCGACTGGCCACCCAGGCTAAAGTTACTGGTCAGCGAGGGCTTTTCAAAGACTTAGCTACCAGGTAAGATGAAACAAATCTTGGAGAAGTGCCGGCTGCACACTTCCATTCAGTCAAACGGCTTCTTTGACATCTTCAACCGAAGTTCCTATACTTTTCGATGATTAAGGACTTCTAAAAGAGGACTTCTTTTAATCCCGATTTCCCCTCGCTCTTCACCTTCCTGTCATTCTTAGGGAACCGGTGGAAAGAAAATCCTTGATTTGCCCGGGAATTGCACCCATAAACATAGCAAAACGCCCCCGACAAATGATTACTTTCCTTCTAGCTTAACTGCGAAATCAACTGCGAACTGCATCTTTATCTCTTATCAAACTCTTCTTCAATTTCCAATTTTTGTACCCCGGCATGGCTATAATTGGAAGAAAACTGAGTTGAGGTGCTGGGCGCTTCAAATTACATAGGGTTACTTGCTGTTTTTGAGTGAGTCGTCCGAGCGCCACCAGATGTGGCATGCTTAATGTAAATCGCGAATAGTGGTAGATCAGGGAGTTAATGTATGTATTCCCACTTGTGCAACGCAACGAAGTATGTTTTTAATTAGCCATTTCAGAGCCGCATGACGCATCAAACTAATCAATAACAATCAAAATTATTTAATAATGATGTCACCTAAGTTAACGTTGTCTCACGGGCATTTTCATGTGAGATATCAAACCAAATAGATGACTTATGGAAGGACAATTAATGTGTAATAAATTTTTGTTTGTTTGTTTTTAATTGAAAAATATTTGACCTCCATGGGATCCATCAAAAATTTCATTTGTAGTCTCCATGAAAGCCCTATAGATCGCAACAGTGAAGTCGGATCGTTGCGGGACCCCCAAAAATGGATTCTACGTCCAAAAATACTTCGAAAACGACAACTGACTCGATCCCCTAGCCAAAAGCCTTCAAAAAACCCTCCCGTAGCCCCATAGCGCCACACGGGTTTGGGCGAGCGGGCTGAAAACTTTGCGGGCACAACTAGATGGTAAACCGAGTATTTTGTCAAAATTTCAGATTTAAACAAAAATTCCTACTGCCCAAAACGGCGGACATTTCGATTTTGGGATCTAGACCTCTTGAAACGGATAATGTCAAATTTTGAGGCCGATCGGAGTCGTCGACCTCCGTCGCGAAAACATAGGTGTATTATTCCAAGAATAATAAACCAAAAGCACCAAGAGGAGAGACATCTGAAAGATAGATAGAAAGATCTTGCGGTTTTCCCGAATAGCCGTGCAATTAGTTTTCCTTGGGCCCCATTCTTACGTGATGTTCATCATGTATGAACGTCAAAAGTTCTTTCCTATTGTTACCTTCACTATCAAATTTTCATTGATGGACAATACGTCATCAATAAAATCGCCAAGACTCCATTCAATTCAATTTGATTTCCATGTATCCAATCAGAGACCCTTGCAAGCGTAATAGAGTCTGCAGGGTGTAAAGGGGGCTGGCGGAACATCTATAGTCCATTAGTTTTCGGTCCTCCGAGACTTCCTGGAGGGTTGCAGGAAAAGGAAACATTAACATATTACTAGGAAGTGTTAGGGTAGAGGTGTGGGATACCCCTTCGTAGGATACTCTTAGGGGTGACTCACCCTTATCCCTCAACTTCATCAATTTTTTTTTTTTTTTTTTTTTTAGGGCGTAAAAGTCGTCAAGATTCAAAATGTCGACCCGTTTTTAGTGGCGAAACGTCGTAAATCAACAAACGGGCGTTTTTTTCGGTGGGGGTTAGCTTTTCCCCCCCCCTTAAACCCGTGAAACTGTCGAAGAGGCGGCTTGGGGGTGAATTGAAAACGCCTTTTACTGTCAATAAAGTAAAAAGTACTGGGAAGCGCATATAAGACAGGAGCTATCCTCATGGCCTGGCCAGTTACAGCAAAAGCAAGAGGATGGTTGGCAGATGTCGAAGTGCTGTGCTTGTCACACAAATGTACATTTTAGGAAGTTAGTTGTTCATATTTTGGTTTTTGCGAGATGTTTGTGAAGTAATCATTATTAATATTGTTATGTTTCAGTCGCTGCTGTGATAAGAAAAGCTGCGGTAATCGCAACGAGACGCCATCTGATCCAGTCATAATTGACAGGTATGTATTTATAATTATACTTATATAGCCCTATAGGGCTCGGATGTGAGCATATTTGCTTTTTTATGTGCGTGCATAGTTAAATATTGATAGACGCCATTTTAAAGTGTTTTCCTCTCTGGGACCAACAGAATTTAAATTTATCGAGCTGAAAGAGGGGGGGTTTGCTGGCGTTGCCAGTATGCGGTGGCCCCCTAGCCTACTCTAGGACGTGGAGCTCCAGCGAGGAGGAAGACGTAGAGAGTGGATTGACCCAAATCAAATGGCGTCGACCCACAAAAAGATGATGACCAATGATTAGGAGCAGGGTGAAACAGAATCATTGGACATCAGAAATAAAGCATTAGTTTCGTACCTGATTCCTAATGAATACGAAGTACTTTTCAAGTTTTTTGTGAACGTGTAAACTTGAGTAACTGTAATGGTAGTGTTCATAATAACTATTATTCATAATATCATTGTGATATTATGATAATGAGGGACTACACACTATACCTTATAGTATAACTAGTCTCTCCGGCTCGCTTCGCTCGCTCCCCAGCGGATGAGTAGCATCGATGGACACGTTGGAACCCCAACATGAAGGAAAACTCCCTCCCCTTATAAAAAGTTCCATAATTCACACTCGTGGGACACTTTCGGGACACTATCTGAACTTATTAAGGTCCCGCGTGTTATTATATGGAACACAGTTGGGAGTCCCAACTTGGGACATCTCGAAACGGAGTTTTCACCCGCTTGCAGACCCCACGCGAATTAAAACGATCCAATTATTGTCTTCTCACCGTGAACTCGCCCCCTCCCCCTCGGTTTTTTTGAAATCCGACTTCGGAATCGATTCGCCATAGATTGAAGCGCATTTGGCTCGCGGATACCATACCCAAAAACGGCTCCTTACTGGGTATTTCCCGGGCGAATTTCCGATTTACGATTTTACCGTCGTCTTCCTCCAGGTCTGATCTATACGGCTCGTATTTTTTCGTAATTTTTTCGACCCCCTAAACGGCCTTTGGCGCAAGTGGAAAGTGAAAAAAACTCACTCGGGAACACGTTATCCCATACCACCCTACCACCAGCCAACACGATTTTATATTATTATATGATGATATGATATGATGATGATGATGATGATGATGATGATGATGATGATAAGGGGTTTACAGCAGAAAGGCACTAACTTCAAATTCGATTTTTGGGTTTTGACGGACCCTACCTAGTAATTTTTCGTACTCTTTCGATTGGTGACGATCGTTTTCACCTCAGAACAACAGGAAACCTGGAAACCACAATCATGTCATCATGTAAAAGGCACTATCTCAATAATTTTTTGAATGGTTACAGCAGAAAAGCACAAATTAGGTAATGCCTTTCTGCTGTCGAGATTTTCTTGATTGGGTTTACAGCTGAAATGGATTAGGCGGGATAAATGCCTTTCTGCCGTCAATGATTACGGTTTCAGTACAGGGAAGACAACGAATTTTATCTTCATTTAGAGTGGCGATGTTATAATAGTGTTCCTCAAGTAGCTGAGTTTGGGTGTTCTTTAGTACTGCCCCCTACTTTCAAATTGAGATTTCACCTCCAAAACCTTACTCTTTTTAAATTTAATGAGTGATTTTTAAACGTCAAACCACACTGATTAATGTGCTTTCAACGGAAAACCGATTGAATTTCGCATAAGCAGGGTTTTTTATTAAAAAAAAAAAAAAAAAACGAGGGCAGTACAGAACTATATCGTCCCTAACAGCAGAAAGGCACTATCTGTGGGTACCTTCTCAACAATTGTTGAGTACAATTTAAATTGTACCGGCACTTAGAACCGCGTTACACATATCAAATTTTCTATAGTGTAGACATAGAGTTAACTTTCACCGAAGTTTCAGCTCCCTACAACAGTCTGGACTGAAGCTATTCACGACTGCAATGACGCTAAAACTTTGCGATTTCTCCAAAGCTATTTTTTGCCGATAGTGCCTTTTTGCTTTAAACCCACCATAATATGATGAACATTTGATAATTCCTGTTTTCCATTTTTAGCCCCTCGGTGAATTCGCATGGCTCTCAGACTCCTCATCGCTGGATTTTGCCTACAAAATTACTTCGAAAACGACACCTCATTCGACCTCTGAGTCTACAGGAGGGGTTTTTGAAAGTTTTCGGCTACGGGGTCGAGTTGGGTGTCGTTTTCGAAGTATTTTTGGAAGTAGAATCCATTTTCGGGGAGTCCTAGAACCATCGGGATTTATCGTGAGGATCTATGGGGCTTTCATGGGGTGACTAATGGGGGTGGGGGTAGGGGGCATTTCTTGGGGCTAAAACCTATTTTAAAAAACCATAGAAACCTGATGGACTAAGCGATTATTTGAGCAAGAAACGCTTGCATCACGGGGGTTCAAAAATCGGGTTCAAAAATACCCAGTAAGGAGCCATTTTTTGGGTATGGTATCCGCGAGCCAAATGCGCGCCAAAATATGGCCAATCCGATTCCGAAGTCGGATTTCAAAAAAACCGAGGGGGAGGGGGCGATTTCACGGTGAGAAGACAATTGGATCGTTTTAATTCGCGCGGGGCCAGGGATCTTAGAAAACGGAGGGTCCAGGGACGTTTGGTAGGTGGAGAGGCGGGGAAACTGGTCGGCCGAGTATACAAGTAGTAGGCCGAGTATGATCCTTTTTTCCTGTGAGTTTTCAAATTTGATTTGATTTCACTAGCACTTTGACAGGGAGGGGGGGGGGGGGGGGGGGCTTTCCTCGCTCGGCCGATCATTTTACTGGCCAGGAGAGGCTTTTTTCAAACTTTTCAAATTTGATTTCACTAGCACTTTGACAGGGGGGGCCTTACTTCTCCCTGCCGATCACTATATCAGCCAGGGGCTCGCTTTGCTTGGCCACCAACATAGGTAGTTCTATTATTATTGAGGGTGAACTTTTCAAATTTGATTTCACTAGCACTCTGACAGGGGGGCCTTACTTCGCTCAGCTAATCATTTTATCGGCCAGGGGGCTCGCTTGGCTCGGCCATCCATGTATGTAGGTAGTTCTATTATTATTGAGGGAAAACTTTTCAAATTTGATTTGACAGAGAGAGGGGGGGGGGGGCATTGCTTCGCTCGGCTGTTCATTTTCTCGGCCAGAGGGGGGCTCGCTTTGCTCGGCCACCCACATAGGTAGAATATATATAGTTTCTTGAAAATCTCGAGAAATTAAAAAATGATCTACATTCTGAGATAGATTGAGCGCCCACAAGGATTTTTTACGTTTTCTCCTCCTTCAACCCCCTCTCCTTCCCTAAAGGAGGGTAGGAGTGGGGATTTCAGCCAATATCATTTTATCAGCCAGGGGGGTTGATGTTGAAGGAGCAGTTGACCTTGATGCAGGGTTATGAACGTGTCCATCGATGCTTCGCACCCCACTAGGGGAGCGAGCGAAGCGAGGGGGAGGGGGCGAGTTCACGGTGAGAAGACAATAATTGGATCGTTTTAATTCACATGGGGTCTGCAGGCGGGTGATTTGAGGCACAGGTTTCTGTGTCTGTCGTGTCTTATAGGCACCTAAACGGCTGAACGGATTTCTGTGTAGGACGGGTGAGAAGACAATTGGATCGTTTTAATTCGCGTCTGCAGTTCCCCGCCCACCCGCCGCGATCACTCTACACTCTACACCCCCCCCCCCCCATCCCTGCAACACATTGGGACATTTTATGTCTTTAGTTGCCAACCCCCCCCACCCCCCCCCCCATCCCTGCAACACATTGGGACATTTTATGTCTTTAGTTGCCAAACCCCCCCCCCCCCCCCCACCCCCGGGTTGACGGAACCGGTTCCACCCCACAGCCTCGGCGATAATTTCGCCCCTACACAAAAAAATTAACCTGTGAACGGATTTTTTGACCTCGGATTCGGATTCAGCGTCGAAAAATACATAGCAATACCATAGTCAAACCCCCGAAGCAGAAACTTTTCTTTTCTTTTTTTTTTTTTTTTTTTTTTTTTTTGTGGGGCTGTGTAATAAACCGTTGTGTCAGATTTGCAGCGTTTTTCGTTTCACTTTCCTTTGTTTTAATAATGTTTTTCGAGCATATTTGGAGCATATCAATCCGAGCCCCACTAGTCTTACAAGCGGGAGAGAGCATATCAATCCGAGCCCCACTAGAGGCCTCATCGGGTTCTATGGCGAACCGACAGTGTGAATTACCTATCGTTTCACACCAGGGCGTATCACACGTGACAATGAGGACCCCCCCCCCCCCCCCCCCCCCCCCCGACAATTAGCTTTTCCCGGCCGTTTGGTGGGCTGTCGTGGGCGGGAGGGGGTGGGTTTGAAGCGTCGCGGGAAGTGACATCGGGCGGTTACACCCCGGCTGTCTTCCCTCTCTTATTGATAACCCGATGTTTCATTCCGGCGGCTCCTGGCCACGTTTGGGGGGGGTCAGGGGTGACTGTCACGCCCTTCACGCCATTCTCATCTCACCTTCGCCATCTCCATGTCATACCCACATTGACCGTGTAAGGTATGCAATTTTCAAGACTGCCAACTGCGCGGTTTATCTCCTCTACAAATATCCCGCCTGTATTGTCTCGCCGTTATAACAACTCCACTGCACTACGTTCGGAAAATTTTAATTAAATGGGTACCACACCAGTTCAGTTTTTTAACATGTTTAACACTGATTTTTTATTTTGAAAATGGTTCACCCCTCAGGAACAAGTACTGCCGGATAACCTGTCGTAAAGGGGGGGGGGGGGGGGGTTGTTTAAAAAAGGGGAATCCTTCAATAATTAAGTGGGCTTTACATCCACAACCAGAGTGAACAGAAGCGTGTCCAAACAGTGTCAGATGTTTTCTTGGCGTACAAAAGAGCTCGCCGGGGAAAAGGGGGGCGGTTCATAGAGATAAACGTTATGGACTAGAGATCCTTATCATTGGAAATGGTACATTTTGGTTTATTATTCTTGGAATAATACACCTGTTTCCGCGACGGGGGTCGACGACTCCGATCGGCCTCAAAATTTGACATTATCCGTTTCAAGAGGTCTACATTCCAAAACCGAAATGCCCGTCCGTCGTCCGGGCCGTTTTGGGCAGTCTGAAACTTTGCAAAATCTGAAACTTTGACAAAATACTCGGTTTACCATCTAGTTGTGCCCGCAAGGTTTTCAGCCCCATCGCCCTATGGGCGCTATGGGGCTAAAATGGGGCTACGGGAGGGGTTTTTGAAGGCTTTTAGCTATGGGCTCGAGTTAGGTGTCGTTTTCGAAGTATGTTTGGACGTAGAATCCATTTTTGGGGGTCCCGGATTTTTGAAAGATCCCAGGAGGTCATAATATGAAAGTATATTATATTTCCCGATTGAAAAAAAATCAATTTGAAAGAAAAATTTGAAAAAAAGTTTTCCAAAATGTTTTTCATTGACACAGGATCATTTTTCGCACAAGTAACCTGTATCAAATAATAATAAACCCTTTTGTAAAATTTGCAGCGTTTTACACCTGCCCGACCACCCTTTTCGACCCGACTGGTCGTGTCGTAATCCAGTCGACATTTTCGATTTGAAGAGTCCAGTGGAAAAACCCCGTCATCGACATTTTGGGGTGAATCAGGTACGAAGTGGTTTCTAAAGGATTTTGAGGCGTAGAATCCGAAGAAGCCCTCGGTTTTGGAGAATAACCCCACCATCTCAGCGAAATATTGGGTTGAATATTAGCAGTACTGGGGAAGAACCCCGTCATCGACAGCGCGTGCAGGGAAGAACCCCGTCATTGCAGTTTAAAAGGCCCCAACCAACGCTGCGGCGTGCGCCCTTCCTTATCTCATCATCTTGTGTGTTGCCGTTTTGGGCAGTAGGAATTTGTTTAAAAGTCTGAAATTTTGACAAAATACTCGGTTTACCATCTAGTTGTGCCCGCAAGGTTTTCAGTCCGATCGCCCAAACCCGTGGGGCGCTATGGGGCTAAAATGGGGCTATGAGAGGGGTTTTTTGAAGGCTTTTAGCTATGGGGTCGAGTTAGGTGTCGTTTTCGAAGTCCCGGAACGATCCGATTTCACTGTGGCGATCTATAGGGCTTTCATGGTGCTAAAAATGGGATTTTTTAAGGATCCCAGGAGGTTAAATATTTTTCGAGTAAAAAAAAAATTTTTTTGAAAAATTTTGTTTGAAAAAAGAAAATCCAAAAAACATTTTTTTCCAAAATTTTTTCCATTGAAACAGAAATAATTTTTGCACAAGTAACCTATATCAAAGAATAATAAACCCTTGAGGAAAATTTGCAGCGTTTTTGAATCGTAGTTTTCGTTCGTAAAACCTTTTTTTTTTTTTTTTTTTTTTTTTTTTGGTAAATTTTTTGTAAAACCTAATACACAGTGTACAAATTGTACAAAGCAATTTTTTTTGGTATTTTGTGGATAGCAACATGCGTTTTGCATTCTTCAAAATACTTTATTCTCTCCATTGTTTGGTTTAGGAGTAAAAGAGGGTTAAAATTCGCATTATAAGTTCAGAATTATGTATAAAATATCATTTAATAGTTTGAAAAATGGTTATTCGGGAAACATATTGTGAATCTGCATAGTTGGTGGTTCAAATAAAAATTTTTTTGTATTTTTAAAATCGTTTTTGAAGTTTCTGTTAGTTGGTAAACTTTAAAATTCATTTTTCTCAAAATCAGCTTTGTATCAATGACGGGGTTTTTCCCCTGGACTCTTCATTTATTGCCAAATTCATTAGTGTTCTTTTAGGTTCAACAACTGCAAGCGCAGGACCATATCAAAACGGTTAAGATTATATTTAGCAGTCTAAATGTCCTCGAAAGAGTGGATCATCACTTTTGATTTATTATTCTTGGAATAATACTCCTTTGTAATCGCGACGAGAGTCGACATCGCCCTCAAAATTTGTCATTATACGTTTCGAAATGTGTAGATTCCAAAAACGAAATGCCCTTTCGCCGTCCAGGCCGTTTTGGGCAGGAGGAGGGTTTTTTAAATCTGACATTTTGTCAAAATACCTATTCGGTTTACCATCTAGTTGTGCCCGCAAGGTTTTCAGCCCAATCACCCAAACCCAGAGGCTCTGCGGGGCTACGGGAGGGTTTTTTGCAGGTATTATGACGAGTGAGATGTTGTTTTCGAAGTATTTTTGGTAGAAGTAGAATCCATTTTTTTCCAGAACCATCGGATTTTACCTTGAGGATTTGCCGTTAAGGCTTTTGAAGGATGCCATAAAGTCAAATGAGGTGTCGTTTTCCGAGTAATTTTGGGCGCATAACCCATTTTTTGGGTTCCCACGTCTACAAACGTAACGAGATTTTTTTTTCACACTGTGCATAGGAAAAATACACATACCGTACACAACACCTTTGAGCGGACGGGAAATAGTCTGCCGGTAATTTTGGACGAGAACTGAGGGAAAAGGCTTTCTTTCCCGATAAACGAACTCTCCTTTTCCCTCCATTCCACAAAGAAAAAAAAACCAACAACTTTTTTTTCTCTCTTTAGACGATCCACCTTCAACCGCTTTTCCCGAACTGGAATATCTATGAGGCTCCGAGCGTTTGATGTTTTCTTCTTACAGATACGAAATACACCACTTTTAAGGCTGTATAAATATCCCGTGGTTGAGAATTTGTCGTTGGGGGGATCCGTTATTGTTCTTGAATCACGTTGAAGTGCCCTCAAAATGACGAAAGTTTTTTTTTTACAATTTTTACATTCCTTAGCCTTACGGGCGAACTGAAAACAAAACGACGATAACGAAAGAAGCTTCGTTGCGCTAGCGCTATTTCACAAGCGGAAGAAAACACGTAAATAACACGATAACGCGATTTACGGCGAAGTTTGATACTTGTACTCTAGGTTTAAAGCAATTTTCCGGATTTTTTGCCCATTTAAAGCGTTAAGTCGGAAATTCCCCGACCTTGAAGACCCCTAATACACCCTTGACTCACATTATAATCACAAATGTATTGATCGGCCTCAAAATTCGGCCATGTTTCATGATGTTTAGATTCCAAGATATATTTCCGCCTCCCGTTTACGCAGTTTTGATGCAGTATGTACTAGTGATTTCTTTAAAGACCTAAAATTTTGCCGATATACTCGGTTCTTCATTTAGTTGAAATCGCAAGGTTATCAGAGCGATCGCCCCCAATCCAAAAGAGCTTTACGGGGCTAAAAATGGGCCTCTGGAGGAGCTTTAAAAAGGGTTTGAGGGTGTCGAGGAGGGTGTCGTTTTCAAACTAGTTTCGGACGTGAATTCCTGAGGAGTCTCAGACGGGTCGTTTGAGGAGTCACTAGTCGAAGTAATATTGGACGTAATGATCCATTTAATGGTAAATGTACTTTCATTTTTTTAACTATCAATTACTGATTTTCGCTCAATTTGCACAACAAAGCTATAAACCGGCTGTGAAATTTGCATTTTTTTTTTTCGCTACCTAAATGAAAAAAAAAATTGAAATTCGGATTTGACTCAATTTTTACGTCCACACCTAAAACCATTCTTCGGTTCCGATGTGTCATAATATGACACATTAATTATGTGTATATTATTATCTGAAATTTTGACTAAATACTTGGTTTACCATCTAGTTGTGCCCGCAAGGTTTTCAGCCCGATCGCCCAAACCCTTGGGGCGCTATGGGGCTAAAATGGGGCTACGGGAAAGTTTTTTGAAGATTTTCGACTGTGGAGTCGAGTTAGGTGTCGTTTTCGAAGTATTTTTGGACGTAGAATCCATTTTTGGGGGTCCCGGAACGATCCGATTTCACTGTTGCGATCTATAGGGCTTTCATGGGGCTACAAATGGGATTTTTGAGGATCCCAGGAGGTCAAATATTTTTCAAATAAAAAAAACTGAAAAAAAAAAATTGAAAAATAAGTTTAAAAAAAATTTCTAACATTAAAATTTAATGTTATAAAAAATTTTTATTAACATTTAATGTTATAAAAATTTTATAACATTTTTTAAATTAACATTTAATGTTATAAAAATTTTTTTATTAAGAATTAAATTTCTGCACAAGTAACCTATATCAAAGAATAATAAACCCTAGTGTAACATTTGCAGCGTTTTTATTTGTTTTCAGATTACTAGAAATCAGCCAAATGAAAAGATTTTTTTAAAGCGTGAAATTGGCGAGAAAAACGCTACAAATTTCACGCAAGGGTGTGCGTTTATTCTTTTTATAAATTAGGTACCTACGAAATTAGGTTTTATATAAATTACACAGCAAAGTGACGGCCATGATTTGAAACAACCCTTTAAGCAAGACTTGTGCCAAAATTTAAAAAAAATACCTTAAAATATCTACAGTTTTTAAATTTTAATTTTTTTTTTTTTAAATTTCCCAGCATTCTTTAGAAGCAAAGGGATGGCCATGGCTTAAAAATCGCTGCAAATTTCATACAAGCTGTTTATTAGCGCAACCTTTTTCCAAAAAATGGAAAGGTGCGCTCACCTCTTCGACATGTATGTTTTTTTGTTTTTTTTTGTTTGTTTTTTTTTTTTTTGTGTACAGAGCATCACGCCCGAGCGGCTCAACAGATTTTCATGAGGGTGGTCTCATTGTCAGCGAGTTCGGGGGGTGGTTATAGGCTACCTTCATTTTTCCTCCCTCATCCCCTTCATCGGTTTTCGGGAGGTCCTTCACGACGAAAGTTGTTTATCTCTGATGTGTAACTAAGGAGGCCTCAAAAGGGGGACGAAAGTTTTTGTCCGATTTCGTTGGTACAAGGGTCTATGGAATGAGCTTTTTAGGCTGATTCCAACGACTCCAAAACGATTTTTGCAGCCTGAGCCGTTCGTTACCTCTGATCGGCATAAGGTTTTATTACGCATCGGTCGTTAGGGTGCAGTTGTTTACGTAATGAGCATCACGTGGATGATGTGTTGTGTGGCATAGTTTGGTCGCTAGATACCTACTGTTTCTTAGTTTCTCTCGCTCATTAAATATTAATAACTAAAGGTTGCGCTCATCTATTCAATTCAATTGATGGCTTGTTATTCTTTGATATAGGTTAATAGTGCCCAAATTAAATTAATATTTTCTTAATTTAATTTTTCTTTTAATTTAAGAAAATTTTTCAGAACATTTAAAAAAGTGTGTACCATGTTTTGACCGATTTGGGACCTCGAAAAATGGATTATGCGTCCAAAATTACCCGTAAAACGACACCTTATTTGCCTTCTTGGTATCCTTCAAAAGTCCCATTTGCAGGCCCCATGAAAGTCCCATTGATCGCAACAGTGACATCGGATCGTTCCGGGACCCCAAAAAATGGATTCTACGTCCAAAAATACTTCGAAAACGACACCTAACTCGATCCCATAGCCGAAACCCTTAAAAATCCCTCCCGTAGCCCCATTTTAGCCCCATAGAGCCCCACGGGTTTGGGCGATCGGGCTGAAAACCTTGCGGGCACAACTAGATGGTAAACCAAGTATTTTGTCAAAATTTCAGATTTTTAAAAAATTTCCTACTGCCCAAAACGGTTCGGATGGCGGAAGGACATTTCGTTATTGGAATCTAGACCTCTTGAAACGGAAAAAGCCAAATTTTGAGGCCGATCAGAATTGTTGCCCTTCGGACACGATTACATGGGTGTATTATGCCATGAATACTAAACCATAAACAAAGGTTCGGCCAAGCAATCAATCAGAAAAATTTGAAAATATACAAAATTATTTTTTATTAATTTAAGCATTTATTTAAGCATTGATTCTCTTTTGTATCCGGAAATTTAAATTTCGGGTACTATCACTGAATATGACTTCTAACCGGTGAGGTCAGTTGAGGCTAATCAGCCCGCGGGGATCTCTCATCTTTCCCCTTCATTTTTCCCTCACCTAAATTCGCCCCTCTCGATTCTTCATGAATATCGAGTTACCAGAGACGCCAGATGGTGCACCCCGGAGCATAACAGGCGATTGCAACTGTGAAACAGTAGATCCTCCCGTGCGGGGTGCTGAATAATTCCGATGCATCTCCCTCGGCCCTGTCGGCACAATCGTCTTTTGTGCCTTCGGCGAGCGGAGATTTGATCAGACGCTACAATCCCGGATCGGGTTCCAAACAAACAAATAATTTCCCGTACAAACAACCCCTTTTGTGGGAACGGCGGATCCAGGAATCGCCAGAAGGTGGGGGGGAGTTGGCAACGCCGAAGAAAAACGGGAACGACTCCTGACGGTTTTTCCATTATGACGCGAAAAGAAATAGGACGTTAAGAAAAGTCGTAAAAAAGCTCGTCGAAATCGGTCCACTATGTGGGGGGGTTCCATTAGAGGGGGATAAATCAAATCTGGCTCATCTTCCTCCCGGGGGTTACAAGAGGGATCAGGCGGTGCCCATTAATTCTGACAAGGGCTAATAAAAAATTGAAGTGGGCTAAATAACGGGGAGGGTCGAAGGGGGGTGATTTTAGCTGGTAAGAAGAGAACCGCTCTGGGGAGTGGGGGGGGGGGGGGGGGGGGTACACAAGGCTGCCCATCTGTTATGCGGTCATAAGCTCCTCGGCTTTCGGCCTCCCAACCTCAGAATAGACGTAAACAACGGGATCAGTTCAACTAACGACTAAACGACTACCGTAGAAGACCACCACTCTCGCAACAAGGTGCCTTCAAATACAGTAATAATGCTCAATAATAAATAAATAATACTAATAATAATTATTATTATGTTGTGGGATCTTGAGGTTCAGTCAGAAAGGTAACTCTTCGTCTAGGCCAACGTTTCGGTTTATTTATAAACCATCCTCAGGCCTACAGACATATACCAGAGGACGTTAGACAAACATAATATTATTAATATTATTATGGGCCAACAGCATTTGACAGTGAATGGTAAATAGAATGCCCATGATAAAACTGAAGTGAGACTATTTTGAGATCAAAAACATGTAAACTAAATGTGCTGTAATATATAGTTAACCTACTTACATATCCATGCCTACCTCTACTATCAAATTGTAATATAATTATTTATGATATTATCTGGTAACAATATATAAAATTCTTCACATACCTCAGATGAAATCATGCAACCTGAATCACATGTGGGGTCTTGCAGAACACCATACTCACATCAGATGGGAGTATGGTGTTCTGCAAGACCCCACATGTGATACAGGTTGCATGATTTCATCTCAGGTATGTGAAGAATTTTATATATTGTTACCAGATAATATCATAAATAATTATATTACAATTTGATAGTAGAGGTAGGCATTAATATGTAAGTAGGTTAACTATATATTACAGCACATTTAGTTTACATGTTTTTGATCTCAAAATAGTCTCACTTCAGTTTTATCATGGGCATTCTATTTACCATTCACTGTCAAATGCTGTTGGCCCATAATATGTTTGTCTAACGTCCTCTGGTATATGTCTGTAGCCCTGAGGATGGTTTTTAAATAAACCGAAACGTTGGCCTAGACGAAGAGTTACCTTTCTGACTGAACCTCAAGATCCCACAACATAGTTCTGAGCCTAGCAGTCGAGTAACCCAGCCTTATTATAATTATTATTATTATAGGTGTTGACGATGTTGACCAATTCAATGAATGTGAGTGGAAAGCTGAGGGTCGGTCATGTAAGACGAAAATGTGCCGGCGTTTCAAGAGATATTCTCCTATCATCAGGGCCTAATGAAATGAACAAAATGACATAAATCGGAAAATAACTTTGGAGGACATTGTAACTGAGTTAAAAAAATTTGTTGAAGTTATTAGGATATCTCGAAACTTAAGATAATTATTTAACAAATTGAAGATTTAAACGTCGTACAAAGTGTGCCTTCATAGTATAAACAGTGAAAAAACGATGCAAATTTTACACTAGGGTTTATTATTCTTTGATACTTGTGCAGAAATGTAATTCTGTCAATGAAAAAATTTAGAAAAAAATTTTGTTGGGGATTTTTTTCCCTCTAAAATTTCTACTGCCCAAAACGGCCCGGACGGCGCACAGTGGGGCAGAACCTCCAATTTCGGGGGAAAAAAATAATTCCTTGAATTTTCAAAACGTTTGTGATCATGTCTATAGTAATTTTTCGCGCTGAATTGAATACTGCAATAACTTTGACGATTAGAGCAACTGGCAAAAAGATACAGCCAATTATTAGATGAAATAACTACGGCATCACACAATTTTGGCAACAATATTTACTGTAAATCAAAAAAGTAAATTTAGCTATATGATAAACTTGAGAAAAAACAATAATTGCAGAAATAGTAAATATTTCTGCATTTATTTAAGTTCAAAATAAATGGTAAAAAAATTTTTTTATGAATACATAGGTAATTATATAGGTAAGACTACAAATAAATAGCTCCTACATTCAGTCAATGAGTAATTCTTCTGACTCGTCACTTAATTGAATTGATTACGTTGATTCACTCACTTTTATCGCCTCGACCTCTAACCCAAATACACCAAAATCCTGTTAACCGGCATCTTTGAAAATTCATTGCTCCTGAATACGGTGGAAAATGGCGACGAAATTTTCACAGCATCTTTATTAGGGTCTGACGTTTAAGAAAAAAAATAAGCCAGACGTTAGGATGGCCTAGCTCGATTTGCACGCTTCCCTAAAGTCAAATTCTGCAGAAAACCGTGAATTCGGAGGTGTTGTTCATCGGAATTCATTTTAAAATTGAATTTTTATAGAATACTATTGGTACATATTGAGAACATGTAAAATTTTCAAAACTACACGATTAAACTGAGTGAGAGGGGATTTTTTATGTTATACCTATAAAATGCTTAAAATCTCATAATCTCATGTTTCCTCCTCATTTAAGTAGTGAAAACTAATTTTAACCGCAAAACGACTATTACACGCTGATTCTACGGCTAGAAACCTTGGAGAAAACCACAAAAATTCTCTGGTACCTATACACACTATCAGGCGCGACTGGTTATGGCAGAACAAGGGGGTGCAGTCACGGATTCGTGATAATATTTTATGAAAAATTTTATTGCACCCAACACAGATAAAAAGTACCTACTATCAAGATTTGCTATAGTTCACTATTTATTTATTTGTTTAAAAATTCCAATTAACTATTACCAGTTTCCTTTCATTTCCTGGGTACACGCTGCAAACCTGGTAAAGGTGAGGTTGGCCGTCCCATGTCGCGAATGTCACACTTATCACTCACGCCTAAACGGGAAAACTCCCTCAAGATGAAATCAATAGAGTTATCCAACAAATGCTTTATGAAATGAACAATGAAACGATCGAATGAAACGAACGAATAAAAAACTTATAAATGAGACAAACGCAGATCACCGAGTTCAGAAAACACTTCCCAGAAAACATGGAAGCACACTAAACCCCTGATGCCATCCCCTCAGAAGCTGCTTCTGGTAAAAAATACCTTTGTGGGAAAACTGAAAAAATCAGAAACCTTGGTCGATCGAAATTTTATGATTTCATACCGTACAAAGTAATATAGCAACACCAAAAAGTTTTCAAAATATTTCAAAAGTAAGCCCCTATTTTTTCCATGATTTGAGACAGATTAGATCCTGAAAAAGTCCCTCATTACAAACGAAAATTCCCTGCCCATGAACGAAGACTGCCAACACTGATTGTGGGGGTGATTTAACATCTGGTGAACGGTGAGAAGGAAGGGTGTGCGCAGTTCCCAGAACTGCCCCACATTTCGACATTTCTGGCTTCACACTTAGTTCGTTGTTCCATAAGGTCCATGCAAAAAAATCGTCTCAAGAGGGGCAGTGCTCCCGTTATCATTGTACTATCAACACAGGCTTTTCAGACGTTCCGCGAACTATGTAAGGTCTACAAGAACTTACGTAGATTTTCGAGCCGAGTTTTGATTAATTTTTAGGTAGGTAACTAATTAGGTAGGTAATACGTAGCCCCCCCTCTCGCCCTTCTGCATCGAGGGGGTGCAGTTGCGACGCTGCCTCCCTCACGAGTCGCGCCTGCACACTATGCAAATTTGACTTTTTACCACACCGACCCACAGTGTTGCGAAACGGCCGATTCACTGGACATCGCTTGTTCACAGGGTCATGTGCGGAGAAAAAAATTCAATGTTCGTCCTGTTACGTTTTTTGGGGGGAGGGGGGGGGGCTGAATCGAATGGTGAAGGCTTTATGGCGATAGAAGTGGGTAGGTTGACGATAGAACCCATAGAATCTTTGGTTTTCGTAGAGTCTGCGATGTTATTAAATAACCAAATTTTGGTTACATCGAAATACGCAACTTCCTTCACACCTGTGTATCAGAATGTTTGTATTCATAACGAGTTAAACCACAAACAATGATGTTTAGGTGCACAGCAAACGTTATCGGCAGAACATGAAAACTTAAAATCCCTCCTGAAAGCAAAAATAAATTCAAAACGAAAAACAATGCACGGAGTGGTTATGTAAAAAAGAAAATTTCGTTTTTTTACCATTTAATGTAGGAGTAAAGTGCAGGTTCACTTGTGGACACTTTCCCGTCTTCAGGTTCATTGTGCAACTCCGCATATGGTTCATCTTCCTACAAAAAACGGGAAAATGGGTTATAGTAATGAAAATTAACGATTCTTTGCTGCCTCATCATCAGCGCATGAAATACCTACCTTCAGTCAACTTTCATCCATCTTATCGTCTTCTTCAAGGAACTCCGGATCTTCATGGAGTCTTCTTGTTCTTCTCCATGTTCTGAAACACTCTCGAAGTCCGGTTCAGGGTTGTCTTCTTCGGAGGCTTCATCAATGAGAAGCAAACCTAAAGCTTCCGGGAACAAATTTTTGTTCATTGAATTTTGAAATGGACTATGTGGTCTCAGGGTTGAAATTCTCGGATCCTGATGAGAAGATTTTTCAGAATATCCTCGTCTGTTGCTGTCCGTGAAATTTTTCTTGATCTGAACTCCTCTTCTTCATGTTCATGAGCCAGTTATGTTAGGCGAAGTCAGAAATATGTTTTTAAAAAGAACTTTTATTTTAAAAACATACAAGAGAAGTACAATATGCAGTCGTGCGCCTTGGGGAGCTTAAGACAGTGCGGGATCCAAACAGAAAGCCCTAGAAGCCCAAGTTGTATACATGAATAGACCTAGCCGGCAAAATGGGACGAACTGGGCTCAGATTCTTGCGTATTTATACCAAGAAATACCAAGCGGAGGTCCCTGTGAAGCCCGTTTTTTTTGGAGCTTTTTGGTACATTTTTTGTACGAGCCGATTTTCACAAAAAATGTACTGAAAACTCGTGTTTTTTGTAGTTGTTTCGATTGGAGAAAATCGATTTGACAGTTTTTTTTTCTTTTAGAATGCATCATGCTTACTATAATACGGTATTATAGTATTATTAATACCATGACAATTGTCTGGTTTAATTATCTTTAGCATAAAATGTCTTTGGACGTTGGTCCATTCCCAATAAATTCTTCGGGCATTATCCCGAAAACTATCGATTTTTAAAAACGATTTTCAGCATCTTCCATTGAAAGCCTACGGAATGACCGAGTATTGGGGATCGAAAGTACGTTTTCTACATTCACCAGTGACTAATTAATAAAGTTTAGTGCCTTAGGAACCCTTACGAAGACCTTCAAATTTTGGCCAATGTCGCAGTTTTTACGTAACTCGAAACACTGTGCGGCGGACGGACATTTCGGTTTTAGAATCTAGACCTCCTGAAACGGATAATGTCAAATTTTGAGGCCGATCGGAGTCGTCGACCTCCGTCTCGATCACATAGGTGTATTATTCCAAGAATAATAAACCAAAACTGAAGGATCGGTCACGTCGAATAAGTTAATTTATATCACGAATAAGTTGAGTCAATACGCACGATCACATTCACATCAAGCTGAACACGGCCATTTTCGCATTACTCCAGTGTCACTACACTCAGAGAAAAGATTTTTTTAGGGGCTCGGTTAAATCCGAAATAACCTCGAAAAGAAATTGAAACCACCTAGAATCAATTGATTCAACCTAGAAAAAAATAGGTCCAGGTTAAAATACCATCGAAAAATATTAATACAACCTAGCCCCATATATAAACAGCCTAATCCATTATTACCCGCCCTCTGACCGCAACCTGGAATAAAAAAGTGTCAACCTAGACCAAATGTGAACTTCACATTTGGTCTAGGTTGACATTGTGAAGACCTAGAAAATATATTACCTACCTTTGACTTTTAAGTGCGGTAACCTAGAATCGAATGATTTGACCTTCCACATAATTCCCCTCCATTAAAGTCTTGGTTGTACAACTGAAAACAACCGAGAGATTTAATAGGCGAGATTGTTACTTTAGGTAACAACCCAGAAGAAAAAGTTAGACTTTCAGTCTCGGTTAAAACTACCGTAGTACCACAAATAGTTTTAGGTTTAAACAACATTGATTTTAATTCATTCAATAAATTCCAGGTTGTTTCTACGGTACGCTAAGCGGCCGCGGAGAGCGCCACTGTAGGCGTTGGGCGTTAATTCTCGTTGTCTTGGCACCCCTGCTATTTACCCGGTGGCCTCAACCCCACCATCTATCTCTGTCAAATTCGAATCATCTATTTTCTGTCAATATGTGCAGTCATATTTTGACATCACATTCAAATTTTTGTACTAAGTTGGAAACAGAGACAACCCAGAAAGATAGTTTGATAGAACCAACCTGCAATGGAAGTGGAGCAAACCTAGAAAGAAAAGTGGACCACCACCTAGTAATTTATTGGGACCAACCTGAAAAGAATAGTAAGCTACCTAGAAATTTAACTGGTACAACGGGGATAGTAAATGAAACAACCTCGTAAATAAAGGGGCACAACCTAGAGAAAAAAAAGGGTTCTAGGTTAACGCGCCATGGCTGTAAATTGTTTAGGGGGGGGGGGGAGAACGTTTTCGTTTTAGGGTAAATCAACCGTCTACGAAAGTGAAAAACATTAAATACCAGGGTGAGACAACCAAGACATTAATGTTTTTAACCTAGACTGTAAATGGATGGAGGCGGCGGCACACACCGTGAACTTAACCTAGAACTAAAGTGTGGGGGCGGCGCATTTTAAATCTTGGTTGTTTGCATTTTTAGGACGGTAACTTCACCAGTATTTTCAATCTAGGTTAAATTATATTCAACCTAGACTAAATTGTTCCACCCTAGAATGAAAACCAAAAAAAATCTAGGTTGGCAGCATTTAACCTAGAAAAAAATCGAAAAATAACCTAGAATAGGCCCTTTTTTTCTCTCAGTGTATTGCCAAACACCAAGAAAATCTAGAAAAAAATTGAAAATCGACCTGCACTCTGGTGTCTTTGATTGAAAACCGGAACCAGTTTAGGTGACGTCACCTACACCGGCATCGGCCAGTACAACTTTTTGTCACAAACATGATGTATTTTTCCCTTTTTGACTTCTAACAACATGGTACAGGATGATTTAACCCGAAATTCGGGTGCATTTACGTTCCTAATTCCAACTTTAACCATTCTGAAATTTTCTTAATCTTGTGGTGTGGCCCTTTCTGGGAAAATGACACACAAAAACAGTTGACGAATGTAAAACCGCCGGTAATTGGGATTATCGTAGATTTTACGTTCTTAATTGGCGGAAACCTTCAAAACCCCCCCACCTATAGCCCTATTTTACCACCGTTCAGAAATTGATAAAGCGAAATAAATTTGTACATCTGCCTTGGTTTACATCGTGAGTACACGTCATTCATCCGAGGGAATGAATGGCGAGGAATCCGCCCCCAGTGTTTTTGGTACCTTCACATCTGCTTCCCCAAGAAAAAAATCCCACTCCGCCTCTTTCACGCCCGATCGCCCTTAAAAGGAAGGCGTGTCTTGGAGCCCGTGCCGTGTCGGATGGACGGGATCGGGCCGAACACGCGAATGGGAGGAGCCCGTCAAACGACTCCGCCTCCTTTCGCGGTTTAAACAACAACAAAAAAAGGGATCCTTGTTTGGAAATTAATCTTTTTTTTAAGGGATCACTCGAACGCACCGACGACTCCTGTCAGACAAACACGCTTCCGAAAGGCGGTAACAACACAACAGAACGCTGTTTTCAACCAAATTTTTTTCAGAATGAATTTAACGTTATCAAACCCATCTACTTGCTTGGCATCGCGACACCAGCGTTTCCAGTGGGTGCCACTAATTGAACGCTCTCCCCAGTTATTTTCCCCACAAAGGTTTTCTGTTTGCCATATGAGCAGCTTCAAGTGCTCCCCTTTAAGGCCTCATCGCACACGCCCAGAGCCTAAGCAAATATTTTCTTCGTCGGGGACGAAGGAAAAGGCCAACTGTTCGAAGTTTCTCCGTATATTTGATCGTTAATATTGACAATTTAAATGGATTCATGGGAGACTCCGAACCAAGACGATACGACCTGTAGACTTGGGGAAGAATCGTGTCGTCTTGACTAATTGTCGTGAAAATGATTTTATGAACAAAAAATCGAAAAAACGCTGCCAATTTTACGCATTATTATATTTCTTTGATTAATTGCGCAAAAATTAATTCTGTGTCGATAAGAAAATATTTATGAAAAAAATTAAAAACAAAAAATGTTGTACAATGTTTGGACAGATGTGAGACTCCGAAAAATGGATTATGCCTCCCAAATTACTCGGAAAAGGGCCCCTTATTTGACTTCCTGGCATCCTTCAAACGTCCAATTTGTAGCCCCATGAAAGCCCCACGGTGAAATCGGATCGTTCTGGGACCCCCGAAAATGAATTCTACGTCCAAAAATAAAATAGTTCGAAAAAGACACTAACTCGATCCCATAGCTAAAAGCCTTTAAAAAAAAAAAAAAAACCCTCCCTTAGCCCCATTTTAGCCCCATAGCGCCCCACGGGTTTGGACGATCGGCCTGAAAAACCTTACGGACACAACTAGATGGTAAACCGATGTATTTTTGGACTTGGAATTCATTCTTGAGGGTCCCAGGATCATCCGAGTTCACCGTGGGGTTGTATGGGATTTTGATAAATGGGGATATTGAAGAATGACTGGAGGTCGAATGAGGTGTCGTTTACCAACTAGTTTTGGACGTAGAATCCACTTTTTGGGGTCCCAATTCTGTACCACCATTTTATTTCTTTTAATTCTTCATTTTAACTTATATTTTTAATTTTGGTTTATTATTCTTGGAATAATACACCTATGTTTTCGCGACGGGGGTCGACGACTCCGATCGGCCTCAAAATTTTACGTTCTCTGTTTCAAGAGGTCTAGATTCCAAAACCAAAATGTCCGTCCGCCTTCCGGGCCGTTTTGGGCAGTTGTGTACAATGTGTTAGAAGTGGTTTTTAAACCAACTGAAAAACCACTTCACACTGAAAATCAAAAACGGCGGGAGACGCTGATTCAGCAGTTGGAGTTAAGGCAGGAGGGAGACACAGAAACAGAACTCGGGAGCAGTCACCGACAATCCGTCCGGGAAGGAACACTTCCACTGCCCCGATGGTAACTTAGCCAAGGACCTTCGATACCGGCCACTCACGTCGCAAACACTCAGGTCAGATCCTACCAATCACTTTTCTGAAAAATCCCGAATTTGCCTCCGACAGGCTCGCGATCGCGTCCGGTCGTCGGTTAGGGCAAATCCTTTACTTGGTGGAGAGATTAGGTTGATCAGATCTTCAATCAATATAAAAGGTATATTGAAATACTGTGTTTCTCGTTAACCTAATTCCATCAAGGGATTTGAAGGAGGGACCTGGGGACGGGGTAAAAGGAGGATCGGCAGCACGTAAAAGATCCTCCCGGTCGCAACCAAAAAGACAATTTAGCTGCCAAAATTTTACGTGGGCACCGGGTTGACGAAAGCAAATCTTGACAAAACAAGACCGTCAATCCCGGCTACCTCACACCTGGTGGAGGCTTCGGTTCCCAATTATTGGTGCCGCCCCTAACCCTAAAATCATCCATAAAAGTAAATATTAAAATAAATTCACCGAATAAGAAAATATTATAAATCACTTTGCATGCCCTATACGTTTACAATTTTTTTTTATATAAAAGTAATAAATTCTCGTATCAACAATTTAAATTAAATAAAAGTAAATAAAACAAGTCACTGATTCATTTGTATAATTAATAAAATCGTAAGAGAACTCCTTCTGTCGCACAGTCCGTTTCTCCAAGTTCCTTGATGGGAGGAGGAAAACTGAAACTCGCTTCGCCAGCTCATCCTTGAGGAAACTAGGTCGTACGTTCTTCCTTCCGAACCAAAAATACGAAAACTCCGAGACGTTGATTCGAATAATTAATAAAGCGTAGTGCAACTTATCATTGATCCATAAAATTGTGCATGTACCATTATTTGATTTATTTGTATGTTTATTTTATGCGTATGTAAATGTATTATCCTATATAGTATATTCTACCACTCTAGTATTTCTACATCCAATAGTATTCTGACGTGACATAACAACACAACCACAATAATTTTATTGATAAAAATGTTGACCAACATTACGTAGGACTTTAGAGCTCGATTGTCAAAGAAAACGCTCACAAATGGAACTTCATCCTCACGTTAGGTATAGTGAATTCCATCAGCGACAGAAATCGTTAGGCTCTACACTCTTACGTAAACAAAGTAAAAAATAGCAATAGTTATTATAATAAAAAAATAATAAAAATAATAATAATAATAATTTTAAAGTAAAAAGATCGAAATAAAATAAAGGTTGGTAAGTAGAGTAAATTAAATGGGCTAGATAGGAATAATAATGAGTTAAATCAATGAAATTGAAAGTTAGCGAACAAATGGAGTGAATTGATAAATTACAATGAATAAATGGATAAGAGTAATAAATAGGTAAATCGATAAAATTGAAAGTTAGTGAACAAATGGAGTGAATTGATAAATTTAAAGGAAAATCAGTGAATTCAAACAAGTAAGGCATTTGAAGTTTGCAGTAAGTTAAATGGGCGAAATAAAAGTAATAAATAGGAGAATCAATGAAATCAAAAGTTTGTGACCCAATGGAATGACTTGATAAATTTAAAAGCCAATCAGTGAATTAAAACAAGTATTAATACAGGTATTTATATTAATGAATTAAAAACAATAAATAAAAAAATAAAAACTAAATAAAATATAAATAAATAGTTATAATAATAAAATAAATAAAATTAAATTAAAATAACTTGAGAATTGAATAATTCAATAACCAAAACAATGGAAAGCCTTCTCGACCAAATGTTGGAAAGTGAGATAGCAGATCAAGCCCTAGAATTAAAAATCGAACTAGAGAATGTTTGCCGACTGGTTACACCGGCCAGTGCGACAGGTCTCATAAACAGTTGTTGCAGAACATTGCAACTATGGAATCACACACAAACACAATTGGCGCACAATGAGGAAAAGAATAAACACCTGGAACAGGAGATCATCCAACTCAAAGAAAAATCGAACAGAACGGAAAGCCTCTATGAACAGTTGCAAGAGTGCATAGGAGAGCAGGATAGATTGGCTGAAGCCAAAGAGCAGGAATTACAACAGAAACTATCATCCTCAAACTCAAGATGCTCGGAACTATTAATACAATTGAAAACTTTACACTCCGTTCAAGAACAGCTGATTCAGGTTCAAAGAGAAAAACGTAATTTGGAAAATACTATATTAGCGTTGAAGAAAGAACCACAGACCGAGGAAGAGCAAGAACAAGCCTCAAAATCAACCCCAATGAACAATGATGCTGAGTTAAGAGAAAAAGAAAATGAAATCATAGCTTTAAAAAATAAAATAGAGGAATTACAAACAAAACTCACAGAATCCCGTGGGATAATCCCCAAACTTACTCCTAGAGAATTTCATGGAAACCCTGAAGAAAACGTGCCGAATACCGTCAGAATAAATCCACGTTATTTTTCGGCTCAACCCCACGAGGACATTAATCAATTTATTAATAGTTGGGAGAAATTGGCTGCATACAACAAATGGGCTACCACAGAAATTATGCGTAGCATTCCGAGTTTTTTTCTGGCGGATGCACAGATTTGGTACGATGAAACGGAAAAATCGGGGACGTTGAAACCTTTATGGGAAGATTTTAAAATACAACTAAGACAAGAATTTCAGGATCCTAGTTTGATAGAAATGGCAAGGACAGAACTTTACTCTTTACAAAAGACAAACACGGAAACGACAAAACAGTATATAAACCGACTTAGAAATTTAGTATGGAAAGCTGCCCCATCTATGTCAGGTACAGAAAAACTTAGGATATTAGCGGCAGGCTTACCCCACGAATACCGTATCTGTTTGGCGGGTATAGTCGAGTTTGAAAAGGCGGTAACTAAATTATACCAGGTAGAGGCGTTATTACAACTTTCAGCAGGGGAAAAACGAACTAATCACAACATAACTAACCCTCAGTCATCTTCAGTACCACAAATTCCGAATACACCGATAGAGCATCCTTTGCACGCACGGATCGCGGTTTTGGAGGCGGATTTGCAAAACAGAACTTCAAATCGCGGACGAGGTTCATTTCGCGGGCAAGGACGGAATAATTATTTCCGTGGTCGATATCAACAGAATTATAACAATTATAACCAAAATAGTCAAGGACAGCTTATCCAAGACAAATATCAGAATAATTATAATCCAAATCACAGTGACGGACAGCAGATTCAGGAAAATTACAGGGGAACGTACCGCGGTCAAAACTACCATCCAAACAATTTGGCGAGTGTTTTGGGAAACTTGATTTTGAAACAGCTCAATCCTCAAATACCGTACCGCGGAAGAGGTAATAATAATTTTTATTATATACACAAAAATAACACCCCTCAATGGAAAGCCCCACGAAATGGAAATAAAGTATACTACAACAAAAACTACAGTTACAATCGACAAGACAATGGAAACCCATGCATTGATTACAACCAGCAAACCAGTCTGGAAGCCCCACAAAATGGAAATAAAGTATACTACAACAAAAACTACAGCTACAATCAGCAAGACAATGGAAACCCATGCATTGATTACAACCAGCAAACCAGTCACAGTACTGAAACCCCAAGGTTATCAACAGTTGAAGCAAGTAGGCAAAATGATCAAAAGGAACAAACGGAATTGTCATCTGAAGAAAAATCTAAGACAAAAGGGTCATCAGTCGTTTACAAGATAGGATTTAATCAACCATGTGTCAATCTAATAATAAAAAACACAAAAATAGAATGTCTTTTGGACTCAGGAGCATCAGTAAGCGTAATCTCCTATTGGTTTATTAAAGAAATCAATGGAATGTATAAATCAACAAAATCAGACCTCCTAGCATTTGGAGAAAACTCAGTCGAGGTTTTAGGAACAATTACTTTAAATTTTAACATTGAAGGTTCAAAAATAACTCAAGAACATGAATTTTACGTGGTCAACATTAATGACAGCAAATGTGCAATTTTGGGATCAGATTTCATGATAAAAAGAGAAGCAATTTTATGCTACAAAAATCAGGAACTCATAATGCAAAAACCAAATGAGAAAACAAAATTTAAAATCTACATGGCATCTAAAAATCATATGAATGAAAACACGTTGACGCTACCAATGGCACTCAGATCGAATTCAACAGAAACCATAAGAATACCAGCCTACGATAAAATTGACGTGAAAAGAAACGGCCATTGTGGCATATTGGCATTAAAGAAAGGATTAGAACATGAACAAATAAAAGTAGACATAGATAAAATTTTAAGAAAGCTTACATTTGATATCATTAGCCCAGGAACACATTGGGTTGACGATGCAATCGCAGCAGTTGCACAGCAAGCAGGAGTAAATTTGATAATATTTCATGAAGATAAAAACTACGCATATTTCTACAAATTCAAAAACAGGCAAACCAGAAAGACCATTCATTTGTTATACGAAGGAAACTCGACTACAGGACACTATCAATATTTACGACCAAAGAACGGAAATCAAAGATTAGTTAACGGAATAACAATCAAGAAAGTAAACCCACAACAAGCACTAAAGGCTATGACAACAGGAAAGCAATGGAAGCAAAAACAACAACAACAGCGAAGTTATGTAAACAAACAAGAAAGTAGAATGGATCAAGTGAGCAAGACCCACCAAGACAAAATCAATCCGGATAACGACTCAGGAAAAGAAAGATTGCTGACTCCTAAATCAACCCCAGTAGACATCAATCCAAAGCTCACAACAGAACAACATAACAAAATCGTAGAGATATTGAAGAGATATCAAGATGTGTTCGCTCAACATGAATCAGACATAAGTATCGCTCAGGTACCAAAATTCAAAATTTCAATAACGAAAGATGTGCCACAAGTTGCAAGAAATTACAGAAGGTCTAACAAAGAAAAAGAAAGGCTCCATGACGAAATTATGAAATTAAAAGAAGCAGGTATCGTAATGGAATCAAACAGTGAATATAGAGCACCAGCATTTCTCATAAGAAAAAAGAACACCGAAGAAATGAGACTATTGATTGACTACAGAAAAGTTAATCAGTTAATAGAGGTTCCAGCAATAGCACTCACTAGTGTGGACGAGATCCACAGAACACTAGCAGGAAAACAGTACCTCACAAGTTTCGATCTCAAAAATGCCTTCCATCAAATTCCAATAACCAAAGAAAGTCAGAAATACACAGCATTCGAAGGACCTTACAACACTCTGTGGGAGTTTAAAACACTCAGCCAGGGACTGAAATGCAGCCCAGCAGCATTTGCACGAGCAACCGAATACGCAATGAGAGGAATGATAGACAAATCAGTAACGGTATACGCCGACGACATAACATCTTTCGCAGACACATTTGCAGACGCATGCAATAATTTAGAACAGGCACTACTAAGATTTCGTAAACATCAATTCAAACTGAAAATAGAAAAATGCAAATTCCTATACGACGAAATCCCGCTACTTGGAAGAAAAGTTGGGAAACATGGAATCAGGATTGACGAATCCAAACTATCAGCCATAACTGCATTAGAAACGCCTAAAAATCTAAAAGAACTCAGATCAGTTATCGGCGCATTCCAATTTTTCAGAAGACACATTAGGCAATTTGCAAACGAAATCTCACCACTGACAGATCTCACAAAAGGTGCCAAACGAGGAAAATACAGCAACATCAAATGGGGACCAGAACATCAGAAAAGTTTCGAGAGACTAAAACAGCTCCTCACATCTGCCCCAATACTAGTACCATTCAGGGAAGACAGAGAGACAATTTTAATCGTTGACACATCCACAAAAGGAAGTGGAGCAATTTTATGCCAAAAACAAGAAGATAACCGACTCCACGTCATCGAATACTTCTCTCGCAAGTTGAGCAAGACTCAATCTTGTTATAGTGCATCAGAACTCGAACTAATGGGACTCGTTGCAGCTATAAATGAATGGCGACCATACATACACCTAAAGCCAATCACAGTGATAACAGATCACCTTTCATTAACAGATTTAAAAACATTTCGAGACAAGAATGCCAGACTTCTCAGATGGCTAGTCAAACTTGAAGATTTTCAACTAAACATTAAGCACATAAGTGGAAAAAAGAACAATTTAGCAGATCTAATAAGCAGATGTCCAACAGGTATGGAATTAAATGAAAATGAATTAGAACCAATATACTCAAGCCTACAGAGAGATGATCTAATAAACGCCGTGACAGTAAATAATTCTACAACAGAACACACCGATATGAAATTTATGGAAGACCTCAAGAATGATCCATACTATCAAGAAATGTGCAAAGCCCTAAAAGGACAATCTACATCTCGATTAATTACAAGACAGTCAAGAAGATATCTACTAGATGAACAACAAATACTTTGGTACAAATTCTTATCACCTAAAGGAAAGAAACAGCTCTTATACATCCCTCATGTCAGGAGAGAAGGAATACTGAAAGCCACACATGGCTCATCAATAGCGGGACATCCAGGAACATATATCACTATAAAACAACTAAAAGAAAAATACCACTGGGAAAGTTTATCCAAAGACGCGGAAATGTATGTAAAATCATGTGAGAATTGCCAAAAGAACAAACGGTCTACTACTAAAGTACCGGGGAAACTGAACAGAATGGAACCACCACTATCGCCATGCGAATGGTTAGAAATAGATTATTTGGGACCATACCCAGCAGGGAACCAAAGAAGAAAACACATCCTCGTAATAGCAGACCTCACGACAAGGTATATTGCACTGTACCCAACAGATAGTGCATCCACAGAAGAAACAATAAAAGCATTAAGAAACTATTTCTCATTTATGGGTATTCCAAAAGAAATTAGCAGTGATAACGGCCCAGCGTTTAAATCAGAAGCATTCTCAACATTTCTAAATGAAATGCAAATAAAACATAAAAAGAGCAGCTTTTATCATCCCGCATCAAACGGATTAGTAGAAAGAAAAAATGCTGAAGTAATTAAATACATCAGACAGTACATTGAAGAAAATGAAGGAGATTGGGAATCACTACTCCCAGAAGCGCAAACAGCACTAAACAATATCATTTCAAAAACGACCAACCACACAGCATTTTACCTCATGTTCGGAAGACAGAACAGGACACTAGATGGAATCGGAATTCAATCACCACAAGACGAATCAAGAAGAATATCACAATTACAGAAGATGTGGAAACAGTTGCAACAAACCCACAAAAATGCCCATGAAGCAAGTAAGAAGCAATTCGATAAAAAACGAAGGGAATTAAAGTTTAAAGAAGGCGATAAAGTGATGATAAAAAAGCATCAATACAAGAAAGGAATTCCTGAGAAATTTCAAAATATTTGGATAGGACCTCTTCGTATAATTAAAGTAATAGGAAATGATACTTATAAGGTAAAAAAGATACACGCAGGAAGACAACAAGATATAGCAGTTCACGTGTCAGAAATGAAGCCATACTATGACAGAAGACAAATGAGAGCAGACAGAATTTGAGAACCAGTGAAAAAACAGACTACATTTTGGCAAGACGTACAAAACAGTATTGATCTGACTGATGGAACGTTTGTGTGAAAGTAGGCCTCAAGTAGCGCAACGGCTGGACCGTAGAACCATCAGCGAGACTCAATAGGACATTCAAATTAAATTGTGCACATCAAAAAAAAAAAAAAAAAAAAAATAAAAAAAAAATAAAATTAAAGAAGTGAAACAACACAAACGCGCAGCAGATTCCGTCAACGACAAAAATGGAATAAATAAAGGCTTCTAAACAATGAAATAAACGAAAAGAATTAATAGTTAGTAATAAAAAAATAAATAAAGAAAGAAACTGCTAAGACATAGAAGAAACAATATGTATGAAAAAAAAAAAAAAAAAAAAGGAAAAAGAAAGAAAAGAGAATGTAGAAGAAATATTAAAGAAAGAAGAGTAAACATTGAAGAAGTATCAGAGGAAATATCAAGAAACGAGCACAGTGAACAAAACATAAAAGAAGGAAAGAAATGAAGAAATAAAAAATAAAGAATGAAAACATGGAATAAATATTAGAAGAGAAATGAAGAAAAGACGATAATGAAGGAATAAGCCCATAAAGAAAAATGAATAAATAAAGAAAAGATAAAAATGAAGACAAAGGAGAAAGCTCATAAAGAAAAAATAATAAATAAAGAAAAGAAAAAAATCGAAGGCATATTGAAAGGAATGCAAATATTGAAGAAAATATGAAGAAAAATGAATATTGAAGTCAAATTAAAGGAAAAATAAAGAGAAAAAAAAAAAAAGGGTAATGAATGAAAAGAAGTCATAGAAAATAATGGAAAATAAATATAAGTATAAATAAAGAAAAGCAAAGAAAAATAATAGAATACAGAGACATAATAATTAGTAATAAAGCAAAGATGAACAAGAAAGGGCATTGACAAGAAAGAAAATAAATTTCCTTTCATATTAAGAGACTATTCATAGATAGGAGTAAATCAATAAACTGTAAATTAATAGTTATAAATTTATAAAGATAGCAGTAAGGAAAAATAAAAAAAAAGGAATAAAAAAAAATAAATAAATAAATAAATAAATAAATAAGAAATAAAAGGCATAAATAAAACGACAGAAAAGTGGTCATGTATAAGTTAATGAAGAATTAAATAAAAATTACGAGAAAAGAAAATGATGAGTAAAAATGAAGAAATTCAAGAATAAGTAAATTAATTAGGTATGTTGAAAAGAGACTGAATTAAATTAATAAACTTGAAAAGAGAACATTAATAATAAGCAACTAAAGTAAGAGCGAACTAAGAGAATACAATGTAGTAAATAAATTGAGGAAAAACGAAAAGAAATGAATGAATGAAAAATAAACATAACAATAGTAATGTTAATATTAATAAAATAAGTTATGGGATAAGGACAAATTACAAAAAATAAATAATAAGTCACAGTAATAAAACAAGAACAAAAAAAAAAAAAAAAAAAAAAAAAAAAAAAAAAAAAAGCAATGATAAAATTGATGAAGTATTAGTCCAGGCACATACAGCTCACAACAAAGTCCATAGATGGAAAGACCTTTGACATTATGGATTGATTTGTCGGATTAAAGCGCGCTAATCCAATAAATTCGACCATTAATGAGTTACGTCCAACCTCTAATGGCAATTTACAAACACTCACAACTCACTCACCTATATGAATATCACTAAAACAAGCATACTCAAACACGTCGACAAACTTAATTTGAACACAACAAAGGTTGAAATTTAACACAGTGGAATAATGTTCAACAAAGGAACATTCAATACACAGAACAGGTTGAAATAATTTAGCATTGTAAGAGTAATAATTTTTCCTATGGTAGAGAAAAGAAGGAAAGAAGAAATATATATAAAGAAAAGTAATTATTGAAACATTTTAAGATATTGCAACATTTTAATGATAATGTATTAAGTAAGAAAGTCAAAAGACAGCTCAAACAAGAACAACGTATACCTAATAGTAAGGATAAATTGAAATAACATGTAACTAAAAGATAGACTCAATGAAACTAATTGCGTAAAAAACATATCAATTTGCAAAACTTGAACAAGCACTAGGGACTCTCCACATAGGAAATTGTGTATTAAAAATAAACTCTCCACAACTTATTAGGTAGGATTTCAACTCATCGCGTGAACGCGCAAACCAAAGTGAATGGACACTCAAAGTGAAAAGAAAAACCCAGAGACCCACAAAAGTGAAAACCAGAAATCCACAAAACCAAAAGAAGAAGAAACTGACCATCAGCAATCAGAAAAATCGAAGCGACTAGCAACACGACAGAAGCTACTTCAAACAACAAAAGCAAATACATCAACAGAAAGGAAAGTCGACCTCCAAAACTCAAACAACCATAGCCGCAATGAAATAAACTCCACTGCAATCAACTCCAAGAGACGCTCACTCCAAGAAGAACCTCAACCATCACAGATCAAGCGCCGGAGACGCTCCTTTTCCGAAGCCGGGGGAGATGTTAGAAGTGGTTTTTAAACCAACTGAAAAACCACTTCACACTGAAAATCAAAAACGGCGGGAGACGCTGATTCAGCAGTTGGAGTTAAGGCAGGAGGGAGACACAGAAACAGAACTCGGGAGCAGTCACCGACAATCCGTCCGGGAAGGAACACTTCCACTGCCCCGATGGTAACTTAGCCAAGGACCTTCGATACCGGCCACTCACGTCGCAAACACTCAGGTCAGATCCTACCAATCACTTTTCTGAAAAATCCCGAATTTGCCTCCGACAGGCTCGCGATCGCGTCCGGTCGTCGGTTAGGGCAAATCCTTTACTTGGTGGAGAGATTAGGTTGATCAGATCTTCAATCAATATAAAAGGTATATTGAAATACTGTGTTTCTCGTTAACCTAATTCCATCAAGGGATTTGAAGGAGGGACCTGGGGACGGGGTAAAAGGAGGATCGGCAGCACGTAAAAGATCCTCCCGGTCGCAACCAAAAAGACAATTTAGCTGCCAAAATTTTACGTGGGCACCGGGTTGACGAAAGCAAATCTTGACAAAACAAGACCGTCAATCCCGGCTACCTCACAAATGGAAACTGCATATGAGCGATGGGCTATCTAGCAGGCCCCCCCGAAGGGAGCTCCACCCGAGCGGGGTCTTGCCTTCCGCCGGGCTCCACGACCCCCTCGAGTCCAACACCAGGTCCGGGGGGGGGGGGGGGGGGGGCAAGGTCCGAGGGATGATCCCACAGATCCAAGACCGCGGGCTCCCCCCCGCCTGAGGTACCGGAGAGAAGGAGTTGCTCTAAGCCTGATGTTATTTGGGTTAGTGGGAGTAACTCCTCCCCATTAAGGCCACTCCGGTCAGAGGCCCGAGAGCCCTAAGGCTCTCTACCGCTTTACATGCCCCCAACACTCCGGCGTTACCCGGGATGTCAGCCTGAACATTAAAGGGGTGGACATGAGGGTCGAAGGGCCGAGTCCGCACAGTGAGCCATAGCACAATGGCATCAACCTACTCTGCCCTCTCTTCAGAACGTACCTATAAATCTTTCGCCTTTGGCCATTTTGGGCAGTAGGAATTTTTTTAAAATCTGAAATTTTGACAAAATACTCGGATTACCATCTAGTTGTGTCCGCAAGGTTTTCAGCCCTATCGCATCTACCCGTGGGGCGCTATGGGGCTACGGGAGGGGTTTTTGAAGGTTTTCGGCTATGGGATCGAGTCAGGTTTCGTTTTCGAAGTATTTTTGAACGTAGAATCCATTTTTTTGGGTCCCGGAACGATCCTATTTCACTGTGGGGATCTATAGGGCTTTCATGGGGCTACAAATGGGATTTTTGAAGGATCCCTGCAGGGAGTTCAAATATTTTCCGAGTTTAAAAATAACACATTTCAAAAAACTTTTTTATTGACAAAGATTTATTTTTTGTACAAGTCACCTATATCAAAGAATAATAAACCCTTGTGTAACATTTGCAGCGTTTTTTACAAGTTCTTAATTTTTTTTTTTTTTTTTTTTTGTAATTTTTTATTAAATAAATCCTGCAAATTTTGCAGGATTCATTTTTAGTTATTTTACATCAAAGAATAAAAAACTCTTATGTAAAATTTGCAGATTTTTTTGACTAGTTTACAGTGTCACAGGCCCCATCTGGCGTGTGCCCATCTTTCGCACCCCCGCTGACTCCGTCAATAAATCATACCGAAGAATAGGGGTGTGATTGCACTTGAATCAAAACATTAACAAGTGCGGGATCTTGGGCTTTTTTTTTTTTTTTTTTTTTTTCGGGTGTAGAAGTAACAGATGTGACCAGCCTCTATGTAATAGAGACATATTGGTGAGGACACCGGGTATTCCGTTCCTCCCCCTTTTCTTCCGCCCATTGTAAGTATTGCATTACCTTCCCCTTTTAATGCACTCCGGAACAATGCACATGTGTTAATTCATACCGAGGGGGGCGAACATGTGCTGACCGAATTATTTATGTAGTATAGACATTAGCAACAATGGAATTTCTATTTGTGTTGGAAGGTTCGGAATGGGGCGGAATCGGTGGAAAATTGGGAGGCGCCGGAGGGAGCAAAACTAACAAAGTCGCGTGCGCCGGTTAGTGCCAACATTAATCCCAAAATAGCTTCCACATGATAATTGCTCGATTGCTAACGCAGTTCTACCAAATTAGGGGAATAAAAAAACGCTGCAAATTTTGACATAAAGTAATTGCGCAAAAATTAATTCTGTGTCATTAAGAAAATATTTTGAAAAAATTTGAAAAAAAAAAAACTCGCAGGGGGCAAGTCACCTGACCCCCGAATGCTTTATTGCCTACGGCTGAAATTCAAGAGACATGGAACATGCTTTGTTAACCGTGGGATTGAAACCCATCTTGAGTGTTGGAAAAGTAACTGTCCAACGCCGAAATAGTGGCCTATCGGGGGCCACCCACACGGCTCCCGTCCTTTGTTTTCAAATTCCCAAACGGCTCCCGGAATTTCTGAAATAGGATACCCACTCGGCTCCCGTAATTTCATAAACAGGATACCCACTCGGCTCCCAGGCAGAAGCGACGAGCTGCCGTAGCCCTATGGAGGCGTGTTGGCAAACAGTGCTGTTATCTGACAAACGACAGAGCTATGTCTTTTCAGCATTGCATGAGTACCTACGTCCTGACATTGTTTTCGCGGACTTCGAAGAGGCCATCCATTCGGCTGTTCGATCAACTTGGCCATCGGTCAAGATCAAGGGGTGTAGGTTTCATCTAGGGCAAAGTTGGTGGCGGAGAATTCAATCGGTTGGGCTTGCGTCAGAATTTAGGGACAGAGATTCAGAAGTTGGGAAAACACTGAAGCACTTATTTGGTCTGCCTTACCTACCGGCATCGCACGTATTTGACTGTTTCACCGATGATCTCATGGCTTTTAAACCGGTTGACGACAAAATTGACAAGTTTTCCAAAAAATGGAAAGGTGCGCTCACCTCTTCGACATGTGTTTTTTTTTTTTTTTTTTTTTTTTTTTGTTTGTGTACAGAGCATCACGTCCGAGCGGCTCAACAGATTTTCATGAGGGTGGTCTCATTGTCATCAGCGAGTTCCGGGGGTGGTTATAGGCTACCTTGATTTTCCCTCCCTCATCCCCTTCATCGGTTTTCGGGAGGTCCTTCACGACGAAAGTTGTTTATCTCTGATGTGTAACTAAGGAGGCCTCAAAAGGGGGACGAAAGTTTTTGTCCGATTTCGTTGGTACAAGGGTCTATGGAATGAGCTTTTCAGGCTGATTCCAACGACTCCAAAACGATTTTTGCAGCCTGAGCCGTTCGTTACCTCTGATCGGCATAAGGTTTTATTACGCATCGGTCGTTAGGGTGCAGTTGTTTACGTAATGAGCATCACGTGGATACTTTTGATGTGTTGTGTGGCATAGTTTGGTCGCTAGATACCTACTGTTTCTTAGTTTCTCTCGCTCATTAAATATTAATAACAAAAAGGTTGCGCTCATCTATTCAATTCAATTGATGGCTTGTTGACTACATTTTGATCAATTATGTATTGCCGGACAGCCGTTTCCCTCCAGAAATATGGGCTGAGTGTTCGTCGTCCGCTCGTTTGACTACCAACTGTTGTGAAGCGTTCCACAGCAAATTCAACAAGGAATTCAATTCGGCTCACCCGAACATTTTCAAGGTGGTTGAAGTAATCAGTGCATTACAATCGGAAACGCACATAGCAGCCCACAGCGTTGCTAGCAACACCCCTCGTGCCCGCAGACGAAAAAAGGAGGATATGTTAGAGGCCACCATTACCAAGTTCATGACCGGTGAAATTTCGCGGTTGGAATATGTAAGAGCCGTTTGCCTCAAGAATCTGCCAGCAGCTTGACTATTGAAAACGGGAGGACGAAATATTTCAACGCGAAACATTGAAGAAGCCTGACTGATCATTGATCACCAACACATTTTTAACCACACATCTGGTATTGAGGCAGTCCTAAGTCTGCACAAAGTGGGAAGGAATCTGTGTACTGGGATCGGGAGCCGTTTGGGAATTTCCATCCTGACAAGATGGGAGCCGTTTGGGAATTTCCATCCTGACTAGACGGGAGCCGAGTGGGGAAAACGGGAGCCGAGTGGGTAACCACCGACCTGACGGTGAGACAAGTTATGATTCCAAACTAGTGGCGTCGACAGGAGAGGACGCCGAACTAGTGGCCTAACGATAGGTCAAGTGAGGACGACGAACTAGAAGGCCTAACGTATATTTATATAATATTATAATATTATTATAATATTTACGTAATGTTATTACGTAATAATATTACGTAATAACACGAATATATGAAGTGTCACGTTCATATATTATATGAACGTGACACTTCCACGTCTCCTTCCCCGACGTTTGTGGGCAGTTATTTCATGGCTAAAGCATGTTCTATGCTTAAAAAAAAAAGTTCTGGACAACGTTTGGGCAGATGTGGGACCTCTAAAAATGGATTAATCGTAAAGAATTACTTTGAAAACGAAAAACCCGACCCCATAGCGGAAAACCTTCAAAACCCCTTCCCGTAGCCCCATAGCGCCCCACGGGTTTGGGCTATCGGGCTGAAAACCTTTCGGGCACAACTGGATGATAAATCGAGCATTTTGACAACTAGATGATAAATCGAGTAGGTATTTTGACATTTTTCAGAATTAAAAAAAAAAAAATCCTACTGCCCAAAACGGCCCGGGCGTAAGACGGACGGGACGAAAACACCTGCACCAAAATTTGGTGGACTATTTAAAAGTCCAATCAATCGGGGTTCAATCATCATCAATCAAATGTGGACTATTTAATAGTCCAATCAATCGGGGTTGAAAAGTGCCGTTAACAAAATTAGGGAAAGTATTTTCCTTTTTGGGGTTGCTGAATCCCAATTTCAAGTTTGCTGCCTCTTCTGAAGTCGGCTTCACATCAATAAATGCACACAAAAAACTCAAAATGTTGGCACTTTTTTCCGTTTTTTCGCTTGTATACCTGAAACTATGCGTTTTTCGAACATAACCACTCCGTACAAAATTGAAGTAAACAAAATTCTCTTTGAAAAGCAGTGGTCAAAATTGATGTTTGAGCCAGTGGTATTGGAGATGCAGCGTTTCAACAGACAACGGTTTTTCGGCTTTTAGGCGAAAAGGTCGAAAACGCCCACTTCCACCCCCTGGGACCCGATTATGTACCTAATATACATATTTAAAAAAAAATTATTACAAGTACGACACAGTACAATAATTATCATTATAGTAAATTATTATAATCAATATATTACGGTAAATATATTTACATTTTTAAAATATTGCCTTGAAGAAGAATTAATTGACAATTAGGTAGGTTTTTTGTTTTTTCTATAAAATTTATAGAATATATATACCTACCTAAAAAATTTATAAAGTAAAAAATATATAAAAATTTTTATTATTTAATAGTAAATTGAGTGTGCTTCCACTTGAAGTACCATTTTTTATTGATATCATGCATATTAAACGGGTTCCAGGGGGTGGAAGTGGGCGTTTTCGACCTTTTCGCCAAAAAGCCTAAAAATCGCTGCTTTTCAAAACGCTGTATCTCCAAGATCGCTGGCTCAAACATCAGTTTTGACCACTGCTTTTCAAAGGGAATTTTGTCTACTTTAATTTTGTACTGGGTGGTCATCTTCAAAAAACGCATCGTTTCATGAATATTTAAATTTATAAGCGAAAAACTGAAAAAAGTGTCAAACTTTTGAGGTTTTTGCATTGTTTGATGTGTAGCCGACCTCGGAAGAGGCAGCAAACTTCATATTCGGATTCAGCACTCCAAAAACCGCTTAGATCCATAGAGAAAAAACTACCCAAATTTTGTTACGGGAAAAACCACCATTTGAGTGGACTAACAATCTTCTGCCTGGTGAGGTTCTCATGACTTAACTGTAAGACCAACAGGGCAATCTTGGTTGCTAGGCGACGGCGAGCGGTTGGGGAAAAATCATGTGGGGGTGTGTTTCCGAGGGATGAAAAGTCGCCGAGGGTCATTTTGGAGTGGGAGAGGGGAAAAACTTCCCGGATTCCCCCCTTTTTTCCCCCTCCTCCCTTTTCCCCAACTTTGACTACCCATTTCACGTCTGCCGTGCCGTTCTCGTCACGAAAGGTTTGTCAAAAAGAAAAAAAAAATCGTCGATGCAAGAAATCCGAAGAGGATTCCCGCTGGTGAGAAAAACCGTCCCGGAAGTCGGCGAAGGGTGTTAAGGAAGAACTTAAAAGTTTACTTTCCGGAGGGTGTTTAAAAGGGGAGGTTGAGAACGATTTGTCACAACTAATGTAAACACCAGCGGCTGGGCTCCGAGTGTCACAGCTGTGGTGAGAAGAGGAGATTTAGAAACATTTTAGCCTTGTTTTTTTTCTCCTCACACTGAAATCTGTCCAACGCGCAGAATTTCGAAACCCGTTTTCTTCCTACCTCCGACGGCTTTTCCACCAAATCGAACTCATTTAGTTCGTAGGGACTAGAACCAACACCCTAATGAAAACAATTTGTCCACGACCCGCTTTTTCCAAGTGGCGAGCACGGTGCGAAACTACCCCCTCACCATCGCTCCCCTGAGGTATTAATCCGTTTTGTTTAATCCCGTAAAACGCGATCAAACTGTGTTTTTAACCTTTCCCCCCTTTTTTTCCGATCCCAAATGAAGTGAAAAGTCAATTAAACTTCAAACAGATCGTCCTCGTTTACAGACTCGTCGACCCCTCCACAGCGGCTGAGTTTGTTTGCTCGTGAAAAAAAAAAAAAAAAAAAAACCCTTAGCGAAAAACCTTTTGATAGCCGGTAAATCACTTTACCGGCCCCGATCGCTCTTTTCCGGCGATTTTCTCGTCACGGTTTGCGGTTTATCGGCTGGAACCCAACCGTGATTATTACAAAGGATAAATAAAAACTTCGTGAATCCTGGAATCGTGTTGCATTGGAAGGTAACTTTGTTCAAGAGTGAGACGCGGCTACGAGGATCATTCTAAGATCATGGTAGGTAGTTTTGGGCCTAATTTTCTATTTAAAAACGCTGCAAATTTTACACAAGGGTTTATTATTCTTTGATACTTGTGCGAAAATCAATTCTGTATTTAAAAAAAAAAAATTGTTTGTTTCTCAATCGGAAAATATTTGACCTCCTGGGATCCTTCAAAAACTTCATTTGTAGCCCCATGAAAGCCCTATAGATCGCAACAGTGAAATCGGATCGTTGTGGGACCTCCAAAAATAGATTTTACGACCAAAAATACCTACTTCGAAAACGACACCTAACTCGACCCCATAGACGACAACTTTCAAAAACCCCTCCCATAGTTCCAATCCCCGAGTATTGAAGTGGAGAGTGGACCAAGTATTTTGTCAAAATTTCAATATTTAAAAAAAATCTAAACCACTAATTCTCAATTCGTCTGTATGTATGTATGTGTGTGTCACAAGCCTTCTCCTCCTAAACGGTAAGTGATTAATATAGGCCGATTTTTTTCTAGTCTCTGCCTCTCAGTCATCTCCTGCTGTTAGGGTTGAGAACCCTAAAAAATGTGCGCATTTGCGCCCAACTTTCTTATTTTAAATGGGAACCACTAATATTTTTTGGCGAATTTGGATTCCTCGGTCAATTTTACATCCGATAAGCCGGTTGAGCGAAATTTTCGATGAGGGAACTCTCACTATCTTCGTTGTTTACGGTCTGATTGAGTCGGCGTTTCCTCCTTATCCTACCTAAAGATCCGAAATTCAATTCGAAATACCTGATGAACGGCAAATTTAGACCGCGAGTTTAATTTGAACGATTTGAAGAGCTCCATCCAGTGCGCTTTAGCAGTGTGGCTTGAGACGACGACAGGGACCTTGGAAAGGTGGAGAGGCGGGGAAACTTTGGGGGGAAACGGTTCAGTCCACACTAAGTTCGGATATATTCTGGAGTGTGGGAAGAAGATTATCTCTCTATTACCGGCCGATTTTACGCCCATTAAATTCAGCGCGTTGAGCGACTGTCACTTGGGCGAGCGAAGCGAATCCCCCAGTCCAAAAAGGTGGTCGGCCAAAGTGGTCGGAGAAAGTAGTCGGCCGAGATGAAGTCTGAGTGCTCATTTAAAAATACAGTTTAAGGGGGCTTTTAAGAGGCAATGGAGTTGTTGAAGGGTTTTGGCTAGGAAGATGAGTGGGGTGTTGTTTGTCAAATACTTTAGAGCGTAGAAATCCTTTTTGGAGGTTTCGGACTAGCCAAGCTACACCGTAGAGATGGGTCCTATTTGCCACACATAAGGGCTATAAATTGGGCTTTTGAAGAACTTTAGGCCAGGAGGTCGAATGAGTTGTCGTTTTCGAAGTAATTTTGGACGTAGAATTCATTTTTGGGGCTTCCGGAACCATGCGATCTCACCGTGGGGCTGTATGGGGCTGTCATTAGGCTGCACACAACACAAGCAATAATAGTGATTAAGCAATTAGGAACAATGTCATGTAGGTATATTCCCAACATCAGTGGTGAGAGGTGTCCCACAGTGTTCGACGGTTACAGTTTTGTGGATCGGCGAATGCAAACGTTCTTTTCGAATGTCGATGCGTTGAAGGGATGAGGTGAGGGGGTTTCCCCTCTTCTCCCTTTCGTGCACTTTCCCGAGCCGATCCCGAGGGTTCGCCTTCGAAGGAGAGAAAAGTTCTTGAATAAAAGAAGCCGCCCGAATTGCTTGGAACCCCCCCCCCCCCTCCCTGTACGACACACCCCTAGTTTTTCACCCTGCACTTTTCCCCCTCAAGGACGGTGGAGGCGATGGACGAAATGGGGTTTTCCGTAGTCGCCGCATAAGCTTGTCTCGCCGTCTGATGTCTTCACGCAGCCGCCAAAATGACCGAAAACCATTTATTTCTCCCTCGTCACATCCACAAGCGCGTTTTAAATACAAATTTTCCTCTCTCTCGAAGTCCATTTCTTCCGCCGTTCCTGTTTCCCCTTCATCCGCTCTCAACCGCCTTTTTTTCCCCCTTTCACTTGTTTTATTGCCCCCCTCCCCCCATCTCTATTTCCTTTTCCTGGAATCAACCCCCTATTTCCTCGTGCCGGCATTCGTCTCATCTCCCCCACCCCCACCAAAACACCCCGCGAAATTAATTTATTTATGAATTAAGGTGTGCAGTTTTCACCCCATCCGTCCTGTCTCTGTGCCTTATTCATGTCGGACTAACTTTTTTCTTCCCATTTTCAAAAAAAAAAAAAGCTGCAAATTGTTACTCGAGAGATTATTAATTTTTGTATAAATTGCGCAAAACATTAATTCTGTCAATAAAAAAAATTAATTTATTTATTTTAAAAACATTATTTTAAACTTTTTGTAGTGTTTGCGCGTATGTGGAACTCCGAAAAATGGATTCTACGTCCAATATTACTCGGAAAACGACACCCAACTCCACACCATAGCCAAAAAACTTTCTTAAGCTCCTCCAAAATTTCAGATTTTTGAAAAACTATCTAGACGGCGGATGGACATTTGATTTTTGAAATATTCGCGTCGAATTTTTATCGCTTTCGGCTATGGGGTCGAATTAAAGCAGGGTTCACATCCATGCGGCAATGCGATATTGCATCATTCCGTCATTGCGTTCGGTCTGCTGATTGGCCGATTCCAGCCATTGGGAAGAAGTTAGTTTTGACGGAGAAGCACTTTCGATGCCGACTGTACGCATCCGAAAAATCGGTTATTTTACCGGACTGACGCAGTGATAACAGCGATAAGCATCCAGGTTGTTGTGTTCACCATAGCAAAACATCAACAAAACACGAATAAACGCGGGAATGAACAGCTGTGTGCTACCAGATTGCGGGACGTTTGTGAAAATTACTTTCCTTCCTTTGCCAAAGCTCATCAAACATCCACAAAACACAAATAAACGCGGGAATGAACAGCCAATGCTCATCAAACATACACAAAACACAAATAAACGCGGGAAGGAACAGCTGTGTGCAACGCAATGACAATTTGCCGGAGTGCCGGAATCCCCTCCGCTGTTCGTCACTTCTGACGCGTTCACGCATTGTCGGATTGCCGCTAACCCTGCTTAAGTGTCGTTTGAGAAGTATTTTTGGACGTAGAATCCATTTTTTTGGGGGTCTCGGGACCATTCGATTTCAACAAGAGGGATCTATGGGGCATGTGAGCTGCTTCCTGCAAAAAGGGACAAGTCCATCCGACATCATTTTGTGAAAAGTGATAAAAAGATGACAACTTTGCGGGAAATCAAGCAATTGTCATCGAATGTTTCTCATTATTTTGGGCACTTTCTACGTACCTACAAAAGTTTCTGAAAACTGAAGAAGAAAAAATCTTTCCCGTTAGTTTTTTTTTTTTCAGACTGAAAATTAAAAAAAGTTATACCTATTATATCGGACTTGGATCCCTTCTTGCTAGAAGCAAAGATAGGGATACGAAACAATTTTTAACCAAAAACGAGTATTTAAAATTGAAATGAAAACTCCATGTTAATTTACATACGAATAAATTGATTTTTGCTGTTGGCATCGGCTTCACTGTCTCCTTGAACCGTTGGCTAGGAGATGAGTTCTTGGTAAAATGTTTTGTGGGATGAACGGTTTCAATTTTCTAACGTAATCGATTTTGGCTTGCTTGAGTTTCATCAGTTTTGCCTTTTTAACGTCACTAGCGTCTCGCTTCGCTCGTATCGGGCATCACCACTTTCTCGGACAGAAGGTCGGGGAATAGAGCGAGAAATCGTCTTCGCACACACCAGAATATATCCGAAATTATCGTAGAATGAGCCGTCGCTTCCTCCTCTTTCCTAGGTAGCTAAATGGCCCAAGTGACAGTCGCTCAATGCACTAAAAAAACCGTTTCCCCGCCTCCTCCACCTTTCTAAGGTCCCTGGCCCCCGACTTTCATCCGTTCTGTTGTCCACCTCATTCCGAGGTCCCTGACAGCGTCCCATTCCAAGGATAAACGCGCGCCGTATCTCTTCAAATCGTTCAAATTAAACTCCCCGTCTAAATTTGCTCATCATCGGAACTCGTTGTTTCGGGATTTCGTATTGAAATTCGGATCTCTGGGTAGAATAAGGAGGAAATCCTATTTCAATCGGAAATAAGATTTTTCCAAATTTATCTATCAAAGAATAATAAACACTTGTGTAAAATGTGCAGCGTTTCTTATTACACCAAATGCAAATGTCTCGCACAAATCGCAACTCGTTCGTCGTGAAACGACCATCTTCCCTTATGATCAAACTTATTTGAGCACTCAATGACGTCATCGGGATCACGTGACGCAATTAGATGTTATCTCGGTCGCCACTCGACGATTGTTCGCTTCCCCTTCGGCGTCAGTGACGTTCGGCCGATCAGATAGCATCTTCATCGAGTAGAGTTTCCAAAAGGGGGGAGGAGAAAAAACCTATTAAGGCGCAATTTACACCCTCGCGAAAATGTGAGGGACGATGTAAATATTGTGAGAATGAAGGAGGAGAACAACCCAAATTTGGTTTCTTTATTCTTGGGTACTTTTACCGATCTGCAGATGACAAGAAAAGTCTGAAACAACCAAAACGTTGCGCCATGTACCTATCTGAGCTCCGGTAGCTTCGAATTTCTTCAGGAAAAGAAGTGGTCTGAGGCCAGGTGGGGGGTATCGGGGGTTGGCTGGCTTTAACCAGCAGGGGGAGGTCCCCTTTTTTTAACGCTGGTGGATCATTTTTGGGACGTAGAACCGATTGAGTGTTCGACTCCTTTCGACGGCCGCTTCCAATTTAAAATCATTGAACCCGCTGGTTGTCTTAGCGCTTTTATTCACCGCCAAAGGACGCTGGAACGGCTCCATCCCCAGGCGTCCGAATCGATTTCCGATCCAAGTTTGGAGGTTTGATGAGGCCTGGGATGAATGGGAGTTCGTTACACCTCCGGAAATACGTCAACAGAAAGGGGGAAGCTTTGTGAATAGCAGCAATCAGCCGTTCAAACGATTGACCTCTGAATGCCGTCTGAGGAAAAGACGTTGGTCTTTTGACCGCCGCGGAGTAGTTGAAAAACGTGTATTTTGGAAAAGGAAAAATTGTTTGAAATTTTAAATATGTTGTGTCTTTCATTTGTCTCATAAACAATAAGGAGCATTTTCATGGCTACAATACTAACTCTTCTAATAGTCCAGTCAATAGAGAAAGTTCACCCTACTAAGCCTAAACAACATAAATTAAAAAAGAAAAAACATGTTTCGTTGCAACATCAAACGACAATTTTGAGCAGCACACATTCAAACTCGAAGTTATCTTGATTGTTCGTCAAGCTGGAAAATATCGGAATTTTTTGACGGCCTGCCTCGCTCTTACGGCTGGGTCAATTTTGACTTTGAGGTAGCTCATTCGATGCAGAATTGTGTGCTCTTTAATGTACTATATGGAACATTTTCACGCAAAACGCACCCTTTCAGAGTTATCCGTAAAAAACCAAAAGAAGTGCCGAAATTTCGAGTTTTTTTGCGATTTTGATGGTGAGCGTTGCAGAAAGTTTGTTGGGAAGCTTCATGTTACGCACCCGTAAAAAACATTTAAACCCGTTGAGAACAATAATTGTTATACACCACGCGTTGCATCGAAAAATAACCTGGTGACTGAACTAATTGTGATGTGCATGAAGGGGGTCTTCAGGACGCAGCATTCTACACTATTATCAATAGATAAGGAAGAAGAGAAGAAACCGGGTTTGAGGCAGCAGTCACTTGTTTGAGGGAGAAGAAACCAGTTTTGAAGTAGCAGTCACTGGTTTGAGGGGAAAGAAACCAGTTTTGAGGCAGCAGTCACTTGTTTGAACGAGTAGAAACCGATTTTGAGGCAGTAGTCACTTGTTTGATGGAGAAGAAACCGGTTTTGAAGCAGCAGTCACTTGTTTGAAGTGGTAGAAACCAGTTTTGAAGCAGCAGTCACGTGTCTGAAGGGGTAGAAACCGGTTTTGAGGCAGCAGTCACTTGTTTGAGGGAGAAGAAACCGGTTTTGAGGAGCATTCACTTGTTTGACGGAGAAGAAACCAGTTTTGAAGCAGCAGTCACGTGTTTGAAGGGGTAGAAACCGGTTTTGAGGGAGCAGTCACTTGTTTGAGGGGGCAGAAACTGTTTTTAAGGGAGCAGTCACTTGTTTGAGGGGAGAATAACCCAGTTTTGAGGAGCAGTCACTTGTTTGAGGGAGAAGAAACCAGTTTTGAAGCAGCAGTCACTTGTTTGAAGGGGTAGAAACCAGTTTTGAAGCAGCAGTCACGTGTCTGAAGGGGTAGAAACCGGTTTTGAGGCAGCAGTCACTTGTTTGAGGGAGAAGAAACCGGTTTTGCGGCAGCTGTCTCTTGTTTGAGAGGGGAGAAACTGTTTTTAATGGAGCAGTCACTTGTTTGAATGTTAGAACTTCCCCTTCTTCTATAATTCACCTATCGACCTAACGAAGACATTAAGAAAGGAACGCACTTTGCTGAATAAACCCCCATTGCTTAGCTTAGGCGTTCTCGAAGACAGATAAGAGACGTGGTGAGGCTTCCCCTTAATCTGTAACAATTTCAATCTTCCCAAACTCGGGAAAAGCGGTTGCCAGGAGGAGTTCGAACCTGGTGGGAAATCTCCTTATTTTCTCTCGTCACCTAACTAATTTACAACCCTGTGCACCTTACCGTATCAACATTCTCCCCTTCGCGCGGTATATTTTTGATAACCTCCCACTCCAGAGCGAACTTTCCCACCGCAAACACACTCGGAGAATTAGTTAGATGGGAAGCTGCGGTCAAGACTGTGGCGTCGAGCGGGGGGTTTTCTCGGTGAATTTCACGGGCGTTGAGAGCGCCGAGTGAGTTACAGCTTTCTTGTACCACCATCGCCTTGGCAATGATAAATCCGCCCCGGGAGGGTTCCCAATTAATTTACGGCGGAGCTCCGCCAAACTAGTGGTTCACGGATTTGAACCGAAGACGAAAATTACTAGGCCAGTCGCCAGAGGGTTTGACTCGTGCAAGAAATGGTGTAGAAGCTTTTATTTTTCTTCAATTGTTGGTATGAACAACAACATTTTTGCTGGGAGAACTTTTGGCGGCCAAAAACACTCGATTTTGGTTTATTATTCTTGGAATAATACACTTATGTAATTGCGACGGAGGTCGACGACTCCGATCGGCCTTAAATTTTGACATTATCCGTTTCCGAAAAAAACACGTTTGTGTCAAAATTTGTCTTTTTTGCCATGCCTGCCCCTCCCTTATCAAAGCTCGAATCAAAATCTTACATGAAATAGCTGCGATTGGAAATTTAATCAGCTTTCACGTGAAAAAAATAAATTTGAAATCGGGCCAATAGTTTCTGAGCTACAGTCGAAAACGTTCTGAAAAACGTGGTTTTCCACTAACGGGGTGGCGTCAGATTGGGCAGTAGTATTTTTTTAGTGTCAGGTGCTCCCTTAGCTCGCAATTTTTTGCTCTACGATATAATTTTGAGCCGATTCGTTTGCATCAGCCGTTCATTAGGGGTTGAAATGGAGTTGAAACATGAGCGAATTCTATTTTTCAGCCAAGTTGGAAAAAATTGGCTATATTGGACGCTTGGTTGTGGCTAAACGGCTGAACCGATTCTGATTTGTAAGGAGGTCGTTCGACGCAGGATTCGATGTTATGCTCTTCAACTTTGTATTCGAAAAGTTCTCTTTGCGAGGCTTCGTTTTCGGGTTACAGGTGAAAAAGTGGAAAATGTTCGAAAAAATCGAGGTTTCTGGGCCACCAAAAGTTCTCCCAGCAAAATCTTTGCTACCATTTTTGATATTTCGGTAGGAACTTAGTGGAGCCCCTAGTTGGTTTAAATCTGGACGCCACGGACGGTGAACATCAACCTGGCATCGAAGTAGCGCTGGCTCCTGACAGCCTGTTCAAATACGCTCCTAAAGAGTTTTTTTTCCTATGTTATTATTAGGGGATGGCACCCCGCGGAGGACTCGCCCCTCCCGGTGAGCCGGCAGGGGAGTAATTAGCCGGGATGAGTCTTCATCGCAAGGGCTCTTCGCAGCATATGGTCTCCAGTGGGTTACACGAGCTCGCAACTCACGGGAAAAAAACCCCTACGGCATCACGCACATTACCATATCCTAAACATTTTCCCCTCGCCCATCGCTCAATCCCTCGCTCGCCACTCGAATTAAGCGCTTCTTTCAATTAGAGTGATCACTTAAGGTTTTTTTTTTCTTTTTTCTCTCTTCTCATCCACTCTAATAAAATTAAGTCCGCGTGTCCTGATTTTCCGGGAGTAACGGCCGTCCAATTTACCGGAATGACATCTGGACGGAACACAAAACAACGCACAAGCATTATTTTCCGTTTTAACTTGTAAGAAACTATGAAGCTAAGAAGTTTTTTTCAAATATTTTTATATTTAACCCCCAGGGATCCTTTAAAAATCCCATTTGTAGCCCCATGAAAGCCCTATAGATCGCAACAGTGAAATCAGATCGTTGCGGCACCCCCAAAAATGGATTCTGCGTCCAAAAAAACTTCGAAAACGACACCTAACTCAATCCCACAGCTAAAAGCCTTCAAAAAGCCCCTCCCATAGCCCCATAGCGCCCCACGGGCTAGGGCGATCGGGCTGAAAACCTTGCGGGCACAACTAGATGGTAAATCAAGTATTTTGTCAAAATTTTAGATTTAAAAAAAAATCCTACTGCCCAAAACGGCCCGGACGGCGGACGGCTTACGGGGGACGACGTACGGCGGACGGACATTTTGTTTTTGGAATCTAGACCTCTTGAAACGGATAATGTCAAATTTTGAGGCCGATCGGAGTCGTCGACCTCCGTCGCGAAAACATAGGTGTATTATTCCAAGAATAATAAACCAAAAGTGGTAAACGAAGAAAAAAAAATTTTTTTCAAATAGGTAACATCAAAAACGCTGCAAATTTTACACAAGGGTTTATTATTCTTTGATATAAGTAGGTTACTTGTACAAAAAATTTAATTCTGTCAATGAAAAAATTTAAAAAATGTTATTTTAGATTTTTATATTTCAAAAAAAAAATTTTTGGTTGTTTTTTTTTTCAAAAATTCTTTATTTTTTACTCGAAAAATATTTAACCTCCTGGGAGCCTTCAAAAATCCCATTTTTAGCCCCATGAAAGCCCTATAGATCGCCCCAGTGAAATCAGATCGTTCCGGGACGCCCAAAAATGGATTCTACGTCTAAAAATACTTCGAAAACGACACCTAACTCGATCCCATAGCTAAAAGCCTTCAAAAACCCCTACCCGTAGCCCCACTTGAGCCCCATAGCGCCCCACGGGTTTGGGCGATCGGACTGAAAAGCTTGCGGGCACAACTAGATGGTAAACCAAGTATTTTGGTCGAGTTTTTTAAGCTATTTTTACGAACTTTCACATGTATTAATGTCCCTGGAGTTGACAGTCTCCGGAGTGGACGAATTTTTGTTTTTACCCAATAAAACACGACACGTTCTAGTTGAAAACTGTTTTTCGAAGCTTCAAAGCCTCATAACCTCCAACTTAACTACACGCAAGATGAAATTATCATTTAAATGAACATACTTAACCAAAATTTGAGGTGAGATGGAGTTGATGAACTCGACGAAGCATGCAACTGAACGCAAATGGAGTAACACTAACTAACCAGCTTTATTTTCCGGTTGCCTTTATAACCAAACGAAGAGGTTACATATAATAATAATAATAATAATAATGTATTTTATTTCCAATAATTCACAACAAGTATGACTGGAATTGTCAAGCATAAATTGTACAAGTATAACAAAAATATCACAGATACAAAAATAGGCATAACATTACAAATCGTTAAAAATACATTTCTGAATCATAATAACAAAAAACAAACCCAAAAACGATGGGACCTGGATTTCAACTAATGAGGGGACACGAGAGCCGAAGAATTCATTAATTGTGTAGAATTCATTTTCTACAAAGAATCTCTTCATCGTCGACTTGAATTTGCCATCTGGGCAACTCAGCACCTCCATCACCCATGTGGTTCAGAATCTTGATGATGTTGTAACTTGCGCTTCGCTCAAAGAAAGATAGGTGGTGGTGAGGGACCATCGGGAGTTCAGTTCTGCGAGTCGGGTAACGATGATCAAATTTCATCCCCTCGAACACTGGTCGGAGCTTACGAGCAAATAAGAGGGAACGATAGACATACTGGGCAGGGACAGTCATCAAGTTTCGCATACGGAATTTCCCTCGACAGGATTCTTCTGGTTCAAGCCCCAGTAAAATCCTTAAAGCCCGTTTTTGAACCTTGAAGACACGCTCCAGATTTACATTCGAGCCCCAGAATTGGATGCCGTACAGAGCTCGAGACATAATCAACGAGTGGTAAGCCGTGAACACCACAGCATCGTCTGCCAGGGTTTTAAGTCGCCTCAAGCAATAAACGTAGGCACTCAGCTGCCTACACAAGTTCAAGGTATGTGTTTCATACTTGAGATGGCCATCCAGATGGACACCCAAGAAACGGGTCTCTTCCTCCACTTTCACAGGCAATCCATCAAGAGTGATTGAGACAGGGCGAACAACTCTTGATTGGAATGTCCTGAAGAACATGCATGTTGTTTTTGAACCGTTCAGGCACAAACCATTCGCCGTCAACCATTTCTTTTTTTCGCAGTATAGGGTGGAACATGCTTCAGTTGCCTCGGAGACAGTGTCCTTACGTATGATGATGTTGGTATCATCTGCATACTGCACAACCGTACAGTCCCTGTCCACTGATGATATCACTTCAGGAAATCTATTCACGAAGACCAAGAACAGTAGCGGGCCCAAAATACTACCCTGGGGTACAGATCTGTCCAGATACCTCTGCTCAGAGTACACGAGACCGCTTGAGTCACGCACACCAACTTTCCAAGGTCTGTGCGCGAGGTAGGACTCGAACCACTTCAGCGAAACGCCTCTAACACCATAAAACTCCAATCTAGCCAGTAGCAGATCATGTGGGACCAGATCAAAAGCCTTTGTCAGATCAATAAACAGACCAAGGACACACCAGCCATTGTCGACACCCTGAAAGATGAATTCTGTCAGTTCGTATATAGCTGTCTCAACTGACCTGCCTTTCAAGAATACATGTTGATGGTGGCTGAGGACACCGCCGACCTGAAGGAAACTAACCAGCCTGTTGTAGACTAAGGTTTCAAACAACTTCGCAGTGAAGGAATACTTATGGGTCTGTAGTTCTCTGGAAGGGTGGCATCACCTTTCTTCAGTACCGGGATGATCAGTGCGCTCTTCAGCAGGTCAGGAAAAACACCCGATTCCAAGGGGTATTCATCTTCCACTTTCACCTTTCATGAAGAACACAGAACGGTATTTTGAATATCCTTTCTCCATGATCTTTAAATGTCCCCGGAGTGGACAAAAAGCAGGGACAGACTTTCCACCCAAATGTTTCATTATTGTTTTCGGAAAATGACATTATACATGCTCATGCCGTTACTAGTGTTGTCAATTCCTACCACACTGTCGCGATTTTTTCATGCCAAAATTGAGGCCTTTCCTCTGTGTACATACAAAAGTATGTTTCGGTACGTACTTCAGGTGTCAAATGCTTATCTTCGTTTCCTGAAGCCGCCACACAATTTTGAACGTCTAATCAATTTTCCTTATCAGGTAAAAATCAGGGGGACAGCGTTTACCACTTTTGGTTTATTATTCTTGGAATAATACACATATGTTTTCGCGACGGGGGTCGACGACTCCGATCGGGCTCAAAATTTGACATTATCCGTTTCAAGAGGTCTACATTCATAATCCGAAATGTCCGTACGCCGTACGCCGTCCGCCGTCCAGGCCGTTTTGGGCAGTAGGAATTTTTTAAAAAATCTGAAATTTTGACAAAATACTCGGTTTACCATCTAGTTGTGCCCGCAAGGTTTTCAGTCCGATCCCCCAAACCCGTGGGGCGCTATGGGGCTATAATGGGGCTACGAGAGGGGTTTTTTGAAGGCTTTTAGCTATGGGATCGAGTTAGGTGTCGTTTTCGAAGTATTTTTGGACGTATAATCCATTTTTTGGGGTCCCGGAACGATCCGATTTCACTGGGGCGATCTTTAGGGTTTTCATGGGGCTAAAAATGGGATTTTTGAAGGATCCCAGGATGTTAAATATTTTTCGAGTAAAAAATACAGAATTTTTGAAAAAACACATTTTTAAACAAAAAAATCAAAAAAAAATTTTTTTTGAGATAAAAATTTAAAAAAAATTTTTTTTTTAATTTTTTCATTGACAGAATTAAATTTCTGCACAAGTATTGTATATCAAAGAATAATTTATTATAAGGGTTTATAAACCCTTGTGTAAAATTTGCAGCGTTTTTTCATTTCAAAATTGAGGTTGTGCAGAAGTCTTTCCTTTGTGTACAAAGGAAAAGGACGTCGACGGAGTGGACATTTGGTGCCTGAATCTGGGTATAACTTCTGCTAAACATTAGTTTCGGTATGTACTTCAGGTGCCAAATGCTTATCTTCGTTTCCTGAAGCCGCCACACAATTTTGAACGTCTAATCAATTTTCCTTATCAGGTAAAAATCGGGGGGACAGCGTTTACCACTTTTTTCCTGAGGAAAAGGCTCACGGCTAAAACCGCTCTAAAATTCCTATACAATGTGAGATTGTGCACCGAAATTCTTCGGAAAACGACACCTTGATCGATCTCCTGACGCCCTTCAAAAGCTCCATTTGTAGCCCCATGAAAGCCTCATAAATCCCCACAGTGGAATCAGATCGCTCTGCAGACCTTGGGACCCCCGAAAATGGATTATACGTCCGAAAATACTTCGAAAACAACACCCAACTAGCCCAGTAGCCTAAAACCCCTCTCGTAGGCCCTTTTTACGGACGATCGGGCTGAAAACCTTGCGGGCACAACTAGATGGTAAACCAATTATACGTAACGTGAGAATGTGGTGGATGTAAGAAATCGAAAAGGCATGTTTTTGGGGGGACGACACACAAAAACAAAAAAAGTTCGGAAGGAAATGATTGATCGCGGCAGGGAAGTGCAAATGAATGGATAGGGCCGTTTGACAGTTGGGAATGAAGATAAACACAAGAAGACGGAGAAACGGGGTTAGGACAAAAGGAAGAGATAGGAAGGTAACGTGGTGGTTACAAGGGGTGGGGGGTAGGCATTGTAAGGGCATTATTTACGGGCCCTGACGTTAGAATCTGATACGGATCTTTGCGGGTTTACTTGGTAGCGGGAGTCTACAGGTTTGATATACAACCTTCAGGTGTTTCCGTTTACTACTGTTGGAAGGCGGTAAATAACGGGGATTTCGACCTGTTGTCGCCTTCGGGGACAGTTTTTTGAACGGCAGATGCCGGATTTGAGCGGGTTTACCGAAATAAAGAGCTCGTGCCGGGAGGATGTTAACGATCCGGGGACAACATACCGCCCACATACCAGCGTGTCGCCTCAAAACCGAATGGTCTTCACCAATGCATCAAAAAAACAATCGACTCGTGGGGGGCGGCATTGTCGCCTGTAATTAGCCTTCTTTTTTTTCATAGACCGTATAGGCCAGTCGTCTGTGGATTGAAAGGGTGGGATCTCATGCAAGAAATGCTGTAGAAGCTTTTATCTTTTTAATTAGTTATAGGTTAGGACAACAAAATATCAAAAATGGTAGCAAAAGTTTTGCTGGGAGAACCTTTGGCGTCCGGATTTGAACCCCCCCTGCTTCACCCACTCAGCTTTTGCACGCCCCTACATCACCCAAAACTGGTTTTGAGCTCCTTAAGATAACAAAAGGGTTGTAACAGGGGGGTAACAAAAATTTTGATATTCCCCATGAAAATGCCCAACTTCGAGACCCAATAAATCCAAAACTACTCAACCCGTTTCCCCGAAATTTTGAGGACAGTTCTATCAAATGGTGAAGAGTCGATTGACCAAAGAACTTTTTGATAGCGTGATCGAAATGTATATAATCGATTTTACAAATGAGTGTAAAAACCGATCATTTTTTTCTAACTGAAAAATTGCCAGGAGCTTCCTAAATTTTTTTTAATTCTCTTTGTTCAAAAGACGTATTATAAAACTAAAAACCTGCTGTAAAAATTTCAACACTCTCAGACTTATCGTTCAGTAATAACTGGGTTTTATGTATGAAAAAAGTCAATTTTTCAGGAGAAGCTTTTTTATGAAAAGGATACGAAATCCGCTCATAAACGTATCTCTTGATCCCAAAAGTGGCTGTAATCACTTACCGCCATGGACTGAACATTACTAAGGCAGGGAAAAGTGAAAACAGAAACATGAATCGAAATAGTTCTTTTTATCAGAGGGTTTGTTGTTTATTAGTGGTTGTGTCGAGATGTTTGGTTTACGTTTTGTTTATATTTTGCTCCATGATGACTGTCCCGTATTGACAAAACCTAAGAGTATCTAAAAAAAAAAAAAAAGACATTCTATTTCTTCGGGTCGTTATGGTGTTTTTTTCGACGAGAAAACTCATGATGATCGTCAGTCCCTAAACCTGGATCCTGGAGAACATGGACCATCGAACTTGGAGTCTCAGGTATCTCTAGATTCACTGCTAGATCCTCCTTGTATCCAAACACCTGATGAAAGGTATGATAAATCTTACGCGCCCGGAGCATGTTGAACCCCTGCGGACCCCACTTTGAAAGTCATTTACACCGTTGAAAGTCGTTTACACAGGTTGGATTTTTTTTTAATATAAGATTTTTGAATTTAATGCGTAATATAGTGTAGTTTCAAAAAAACTGTTTTTCCCATAATCGATTTTTTAGTCGAAATTATTTTGCCCTCCCTCCCCCTTTATAACTCAAAACCATATTTGAACCCCCCCCCCCCCCCCCCCTGCTTCGCCCCAAACCGGTTTTTGCTCCTACCACATTACCTAAACTGTTTTGATCTCTCCTACAAAACTCCAAAGAGATTTGAACCCACTGCTTCTTCCCAAACTAGTGTTGAGCTTCCCCATGTCGTTCCAAACCAGATTTGAGCTTACCCTGTGCTGCTTCACCCCAAACCGGTTTTGTCCCCTCCTTTATCATCTCCAACCTGTTTTGAGCTCCCCTTTGGATTAAACCTGAAAGAAGCCTTTAAAACTGGTTTCGGGTGATGTAGGAGGTCTCAAAACCGGTTTGGTGTGATTGGGGGGGGGGGTTCAAATCTGGTTTGGCGTAACGTCGGGGAGCTCAAAAAAGGTTTCTGTGATGTAAGAGGGCCAAAAGCTGTTTGGGGTGAAGCAGGGGGGTTCAAATCTGGTTTGCAGTTATCTGGAGGAGCTCAAAACCTGTTTGGGGTGATGTATGGAACTGCTAAACCGGCTTTGGGAGAAGCAGGGGGATTCAAATCCGGTTTGGAGTGATGTATGGGATCTCAAAACCGGTTTAGAGTGAATCGCCGGGTGGGGGGTGTCAAATCTTGTTTGGAGTGAAGTAAGGGAGCTTAAAACCGGGTTTAAACATGTTTCTGCCCAAACCGGTTTTAAGCTCCCTTACATCCTGCAGGGGGGTTCAAATCCAGTTTGGAGTGAGGTAAGGGAGCTCATAACTGTTTTTGGGTGAAACAGGGGTTCAAATCCGGTTTGGAGTTATTTAGAGTAGCTCAAACCCAGTTTGAGGTGATGAAGGTGAGCTTAAAACTGGTTTGGGGTGAAGCAGGGAGGATCGAACCCGGTTTGGGGTGAAGCAGGGGAGCTCAAAACCAGGGCGGGTACAAAAAGAAGCTAAGATCCTCTTGAGAGGAGTGGAGGGTATGTAAAATGAGCCAACCAATTAGCAGATAGCTTGGCGCTTGCATGTAAAAAAAAAAACAAAAAAAAAAACCTACTTACTTTCACAGGGCGATGTAAAAAAAGCCAAAGGACTCGTGGTAATGTAAACGAAAAGCCACAGAAGGAAGTAGTCTGTATTTTCATTAAGAGATCTGAGCCTCATGGATCATCGTACATACAAAATCAGAATATACAAAATATTATACAGAATATAACAAAAAGAAACAAAATCAGGTTTTTTCGAAATTTCAACTTTTCAAAAGTCCGTATCTACGAAATCGTTCGGAATTCGTTAAAAATGTATGAGACTAAAGTTGTAGAGAATTTGATTAGCTTTAATTTATGTGTGAGTAAACAATGTTCTACGACGCACCGTTTTTGAGTTATAAGCGAAAAACCGAAAAATGGGACCTTTAAACCCCGCCCCTTCCGCCATCTCCACCTCCAGGTTTGGGGACTTTTAGCATGTTCAAGTGCTACTTCGAATGAAGACGTTCCTGAAGGAATTAGCTATGTACCCAGATTTCGGACCTAGAGCTTTTTTTTGCCCTTCGCAGCCTGGACGTCAGATTGGCTTTCGCCCGTTGGCTTTATTTACATAGTCCATCTCGGTTGTTGTTGGCTTTTTTCACACACAACCATAGGCGTACGCAAGGGGGGGCTAGGCCCCCCCCCCCCCCCCCTAGACAAACGAAAAATATATATACACTTTCAGATAAAAATAAAGAAAAAGAGGAAGTAGTGGTTGAAAAATTCGCAGAGAAACCGATGCGGCTCATGTTGTAAATTTAAAGTGAAAAAAATCAACTTGACATTGCTGGGTCGGTACTTGTGTTGCGTTCATTTTGTGTAAAGGTTTTATATTAGGAGTAGAGGGGAAAAAAGTGAACTACAACACTTGATTTTGTAAAAATGATTTGTATGTTATTTTGTATTATCAACTTGACTCGTACTGTAGACCTGACTCGGGCAGTATAGGTACCTTTCTCGATTTTGGAAAATTGTGAGTTGACGGGAGCAGTATTAGACCTATTTACGGAGAATCGTAGCCGACTCATTTTGCACGTGAAAAAATTCGTTAGACATCGAATTTGTTCAGTTTTTACTCAGCTGCAAGAAAGTAATTTAGGGTCATTGCAGTGGATAAAAAATAATAAGTTACAGCGTGATATTTCTGGCTCGAACCTTCGAAACAAAATTTAATTTAAAAGGCCACATTGTTTTACCTTACAGTCATGAAAATAACTAATCTGGCTCAGCAATTTTCCGTCTTCAAGTAGAAAAATTTCAATTCTAGGGTGTTCAATGGAATTCACCAATGTTACGGGGTCCATCAGAAATCATAGTAGTGTTCGAAAACAACACTTTATTCAAATCCAAGGTAACAAGCCAAAACAAACAAAAACAAAAACCCAAAACATAAACAAAAACAAAAACAGTTCGAACAGGAGTGTTCGATCGCAATCATCTTCGACCTCCTCATTTTTGTAGTAATTTTCAATTTTACTGTGTTCAATCGACGCCAAAATTATTGCTCTACAACTTTTCTTTATGTACAAACTTCGGGAGAATCCTTTCTTGGCTCGCACACTGGAAAATGTACTGAAAACGTGTTTTTTAAAGGTATTTTGGGAAAAAAAGGCTCAGAATCCATTTTAGGTACAGGGACATGGGTTATATTCGTGATCAGCGTCAAATTTACGAATACTATAAGTATGGGGTTTTCAGAGTTTTCCCCCCCAAAATATGGCCGTTTTGCACCACCGTGCGTCGTCCGCCCTCCGGGGCGGTTTGGGCATTAAGAATTTTTTAAGAATCTGAAATTTGTGTAAACCCTTGTGTAAAATTTGCAGCTTTTTAAATTTTAATTTAACTAGGTACCCTTGCTGGCAGCATGTCTACCTGCAATGTTTTTTAGCCCCCCCCCCCCCCCCTCCCCTAAAGGAAGAGCTGCGTACGCCCATGCACACAACCCGTACCCCGTTAAATGGACTTACCCCTATCGAGGGATTACGTTGTCGTTTTTTGCAATCGCCCTATTTTTCAAGTAAAAAACGAAGAACTTTTGAAGAAAAAAAAATCCAAAATAAACTTTTTATTCATTGACCCAGAATTAAATTTCTGCACTAATAACCTATATCAGAGAATAATAAACCTTAGTGTAAAATTTGCAGCGTTTTCGTGTTTGTTGCCTGGACTATTATTAGAACGAAACTATATGATTTATTTATTTAGATATATTTTTGTAAAGTCATTTATCATTAGACTTTTCTGGTGGATGCATTCTGACTCGTTTCGAAATTCGAAGAAGTATCGGTTCTTGAAAGATCTTCTGGCGTGGTGTGTTTTCGATTCTTCCCAAAATGGATCGACACAACGTTAATCGATTCTATTTGAAGAGTCTGTCTTTCCCGCTTCCAACTCGCATCTTGCTCGTAGCTGCTCCACTCCTGGCTTCCAATTAGCTTATCGCTCCACTGCGACGATGAGGGCTTTTCCCCCCCGCGAGCGATCGACGCACGGGGGTTTTTCCGCATTTTCCCGCGGCGCCGCTCCGAAAATTTGCATACGACGGGATTTTTCATTTGAAACGGTCTCGGGGAAAAACGGAAAGTCCACCAGCGGAAACGGTTTTGATAAGAAATAGCGGAAATACCCGACTGACGCGGGGGGGGGGGGGGGGGGGGATTTCCAAGTAAAGTCGAATGGGAAGTCTTCTACGGTTTCGCCGGAGATTTTACCGAGAGGCGAAGACTTTGAAGAGAAAGTTGTACCATAACACTTAGCGAAGATAATTCCCAACGAGGGCGAATATATAAATATTTAGCAGGAAGGGGGTTGACGAGGGGGAGCGATAAGGGGGGTTAAGCCCTGGGTGCCGAGACTTGCAATTATCATGCATAATTAACTCGCTTTTGCCGAGGGCTGAAACCCGGAGAATCAGGTGAGTTCACTTCGGAAGACCTTCTCCCGTCGTAACGAGCTTGTGGGCTTTTGGAACAACGTTTTTGGTGTGGGGCTGGTCAGCGGGGTTTTCGGGGAATTTTGAAGTTTTTTTTTTTATATTCACTAGGAAATTCCCAAGGGAGTTTTTTTCCTGGGGCCGTCGCGGAGTAGTCTCGGGAGGACGCTATGGGTCCCCTGTTGACGACGGCCCCTTCAACACGCTTTTCGGAACGGCAATCGCCCCGTAGAGGATCCCCCCTCCCCTCGCCACCTTCGCCTTGGAATCGCCCCGTAGAGGATTAGTTTTCACTCCCGAACTAAAACGGGGAAAAGGTCGGAAACGGGTGAGACCTTTAGGTCTTTGGAAAACAGGAGGGGGGGGGGGGGATACGCTGCAAATTTTACATAAGGGCTTATTATTCTTCGATGCAGATAAATTGTGCAAAAATTAATTTTGTCAATGAAAAATTATTTTTTTTTAATGTTTAAAATCTTGCGTACAATATTTGGACAAATTTCGGACTCCGGAAAATGGGATATGCGTCCAAAATTACTCGGAAAACGACACCTCATTTGAATTCATGGCATCATTCAAAAGATCGTATACGAGCATTTAATTTATATAAACTTATCAGGTTTTATAGTCAAAATATGATATTAGATTGCAAGTTTAAAGTATAATTAAAATAGTTCTTAGTTATAAAAAGATAATTGTACCTTTATTATTAATGTGAAGGGTAAGGGGAAAAAAGCAGGTTAGTCAACTCACCCTTGATTCGAGAAAAACGAAATTTTAGTTTCAAAACGCAATTACATATACGGAATGTAAGATAAAATTCCAAAAAATAATTAACAGCGCTTGATAAATATATGTAATGAGAACCTTAAGTCATTTCAGGGGTTCAAAAGTAGTTGAAGACTTTAATAATGAAAAATCAGGGGTGACTCCCTTTCAAAAGTTGCAAAAAGCAGGTAAGTCATCAGAGACATGACACCAAAGATGATTAAAATCGGAATTCTTATCCATTAAAAATGCTACTAATAGCTTTAGCTCTGTTGGACGTACTATAAATTTCAGTCTTTTTTACTTTGAAGAGTTAAAACATTTTCTTCACCGTGAGTTCTTCCGGTAAATACTTTTTTTTTTTTTTTTTTTTTTAAAGTCATGAAGACTGTATAGTAGTGACTTTGGCGTCCACTGACGCTTTTAATGTGGTCACCAATCTGGGATTCTATGGATTCATCAAGTTTCCTGAACACTGAGGTATGTTTCCCTCTCTGGTCTGACGGAGCATCCCCTCATCTTAAGTCTTCGCTGAATGTATTTCAATTTGCTTTTGTTTATACCGTGGATGGCACGAAATCCTTTGGCACAAACTGGAACATCACTCCAGGAATCATCCCCGACATTGATTCGCACCCGGTAAGCAAAAGATGCATTTCGATATTTGGCAATATCGTCATATAGCCGTGGCCTCCTTCGATGAACACGTAGCACAGTAATCAAACCCGACAAAAATTGATTTTGCACATTTTGGGAGGCGGGAACATTGAATCGGCGTAATATTTCACCTCTGCCATCCTCAGAAACAGAAGTGAAGCAAGCCGTCCAGTTTTCTTTCTAGACTTCTTTCTAGAGTTTTTTCTAGACTTCTCCACGCAGTTATAATCCTCATCCGAACAATCAGACATGATTCGTGGACAGATATCCACCAACAGAATCTGTCATCTGATGATCCGCGAGGACACAGAACGACGAGCACGGTTAAATCAAATTGATAAAAACAAAAAAAAACTGCTTTTCGTTTGTGTGAAGTACAGAAACAACCAGTGATTAGGGAGCGATTGTGCTGCAACCTTCTATCAACTTTCCAACATACCTGGTTCTTTCCCCTGACCGCTTGACTTACCCTGTTTCTTCGCAGCACAACAAACCTTCACAAGGCCATTACACTTCGACTAACCTGGTTTTTTGCCCTTTTGAGCACTTCAGAAGAGGCTCCGATGCATAATCTATCGATAGCAACTGAAAAATCGATTTTCTCGAAAAAGTGACTTACCTGCTTTTTTCCCCTTACCCTTCATGTTCAAAACTAGGGTATGTACCACGATGTGGTTCTATGTCATAGAAACAACAAACAAAACTCAAAAAACCATTTATATATATTTATATAGTAAAAAGAAAAAATAAGCCCATAAACAAACCTTAAAAAAACGCTGAAAATTTTACACAAGGGTTTATTATTCTTTGATATTGATATAGGTTACTTGTGCAAAATGTACCTATTTCTGTCAATGGAAAAAATTTGGATTTTTTTTTTTTTTTTAGATTTTTTTTTTTCAACAAAATTTGTTTTCAAAAATTCTTTATTTTTTGCTCGAAAAATATTTAACCTCCTGGGATCCTTCAAAAATCCCATTTTTAGCCCCATGAAAGCTCCATAGATCGCCACAGAGAAATCGGATCGTTCCAGAACCCCCAAAAAGGGATTCTACCTCCAAAAATACTTCGAAAACGACACCTAACTCGACCCCATAGCTAAAAGCCTTCAAAAAAACCCCTCCCGCAGCCCCATTTTAGCCCCATAGCGCCCCACGGGTTTGGCCGATCGGGCTGAAAACCTTGCGGGCACAACTAGATGGAAAACGAGTATTTGGTCAAAATTCAGATTTTACAAAAATTCCTACGCGGACGGAATTAATTATTTGCAGCCCCCACGAATGCCCCATAGATCAATACAGTGGAATCAGATGGTTTCGGGACCCTCAAAAATGGCATTTTACGTTCAAAAAACTTCGTAACGAAAACCCTCAAAAACCCCTCCCGTAGCCCCTTTTTTAGCCCCACAGAGCCCCACGGGGTTAGGCGATCGAGAAATATCCTTGTGAATTCCGTGTAATTTCGGACGCATAATTCATTTTTCGGGGACCCAAATCTGTCCAAACATTGTACGGATTTTTTTTTTTCTTTACTATTTTTTTCGATAAAAAATGACGAAATTTTTATAATTTTTTTATTGGCATAAAATTAATCTTTGCACTATTTTTTCACTTCTGAGAGTAATGAAACCTTGTGTAAAATTTGCAGCGTTTTTGAGTTATATTTTATGTAAACAGCAGGACTTAAAACTATGAAAAAAATTGGGGGAACATTGGTGCTTATTTTTTGTGAAGAAATGGAATCTTAAATTTCCCTCATTTCAGAGAATCAGGATTTGCCGAGTGGATCTGGGCGACAGTCCACTTCGTGCTACACTCTGATGAGGCCGCGGGTTCGAATCCCGTTGAAGACCTTGTGTGTATTGCGCATAAGATGAACACGCTGGGGTTGAAGTGATTCACCTCCTAATTAGCGCCCCGTCTGGTTAGGCCGATTAGGTCAAAAATCTTGATGTTCATGTCAATACATTTCAGAGAATTGCCCAAATTTGACTTTGACACCCTTTCACACCATCGCTGATTAGGCTGGGCTATTTCTCGTCGGGCTCACGACCGTCGAATTAGCCCGTGAAAACGTGACCGATCGTCGTCGATTATCTTACGGGTCGTACGTTCAAGTCGTCGTCGCCCGGTTAACTACGTGACGTCGATAGCCATCAGGTAGGGGGGGGGGGGGGATCGTTTGGAAAGGAACGTCGGAATCGTGTTGGATGTTTTTTTTTCGTGGTTTTTTTTTTCTCGCCGTTAAGTCTCCTCTTTTCCCCCCTTTCACATTTTAACCCGGGAAAGCGGTTAGGACGTAATTAAGTGTTCGCCCTTTTGCCAAGTGCCGGTTTTCGGGAGTGACCTCCCCGTTTGGCTGGTCGTTAGTGGGTGGGGGGGATGTTGGGGGTGGGGGTGGTTACCTCCTGCCCTTACGACCCCGGGAAGCTCACCGCAGCCAACGACATTAGCACCGCAGTAAATTAACCCCCCCTCCCCCGTCGACCATTCCGCCCCCTTCGCGGATGCCTTCAGGATGTTTACTCAACTCCGATACTTTTTTCCCCTCCGCCCCTTTTCCGGGGGGGTTTTTTTCCCCCGCTACCGGGTCGGGCGATGCCAAGCAATTCCTTCAATTTAACACAAGCGTATAATGTTATTTTGTATAAACTGTGCAAAATTTTATAACGACAAAAAAAAATATTTAAAAACAAATTGAAAATTAATAAATACTGGATATTTGCGGAGGTCAGACTGATAGTGGTCCCATAAAATGACATTTTCACATACATTGTATGTATTTACTATTATTCATTTAAAGAAGACCCCGCGAAAAAGCAACCTCAGTCCACCAAACCCTATTATGAGAAAATCAAAATTTGAATTTAAATCATTCAAACCCTATTTAAAAAGTAAGAAGTAGTGGCCCATTGCCTCGTCCACCTGGGCTGGGCCGAGTTCGTCGTAAAATTATTTCGGGTATTGCGAGTACCAAATTAGAATTCAAGCGTGATATTTTTTTTAAATTTGTAAAATTTAATATGACGGTGGTTTCATCTCTCCTAGAAAGAAATCCCTGAAGATTAAATGGGCGTGGTGTTTAGAAATTTAAATTAATTAAAATACTTATCTAAATTTGACGACGATTTAACTACCTCAGATGACTTTAGACTTTTTTTCAGCAGAGTAAATTTTGAAAAAATAATATTTTACTGTTAATATTATTAACCTGGAACCTAAAAATTCTTCACCTACAACTTGTAAAAGTGTAGTAAATCTTTTAAAACTTTTCGGGAATTTTCCTGGTGGGTTTCTGTGGTGAGAATCTTACCATTTTGGTTTATTATTCTCCGCTATAGTCCGAGCCGTTTTGGGCAGTGGCATTTTTTTTTTTAAATCTGAAATCTTGACAAAATACTCGGTGTACCATCTAGTTGTGCTCGCAAGGTGTTCAGCCCGATCACACAAACCCCTTGGGGCTACGAGAGGAATTTTTTGAAGGATTTCGGCTATGGGGTCGAGTTAGGTATCGTTTTCGAAGTCTTTTTGGACGTAGAATCCACTTTTGGAGGTCCCAGAACGATCCGATTTCACGGTGGGGATTTATGGGGCTTTCACGGGGCTAAAAATGGGATTTTTTGAAGGACCCCAGGAGGTCAAATAAGGTGTCGTTGTGCGAGTGATTTTGAACGCAAAATCCGTTTTTTTGAAGGTCTACGTCTGTCCCAAACTTGTACAGAAAATAAAATAAGTAGGTATGTATGTACCTGTGTTTCTATTTATTTTTTATTTTTTCAAAAATATTTTCTTAATGACCCACAATTAACCCTTTTTTTCTTTCTTCTTTTTCTTTTCATTTTAATGTTTGGACCAAAAAACGAATAATTAAATTTTTGTATCACATGGATGAAAATGTGTAATATATACCTAACGTCAAAGCAAGCACTCCTGGATTCTACTTGTACCTACATACTATTTATACTGGTATACCTGTAGGTAGCTATTTCAATTATTTTGAATTCAGCACTCTCAAAAACAGTGGTATACGAGGTTTTAACCAATTAATCCACTTTGGGGGGTTTTTTTGCCATTTTTAGGGGTTTTCAGACCGCTGTGCGGCCTTAAAACATTCCTGTAGCTCTGCTGTTGGGACCGAAAACATTGCGGGACGAACTAGAAAATTTCTAAATTTGTTCGAAAAATTCCTAGTGTGCCAAAAAGTGGCGAACGAATTTCAAAACACCCAAACAACCGACGGATCGGCCAATCTGCGGAGAAACTCTATTTGCAAGTTTACCGCGTGTTTAGGTGATGGTGGGGTGGGGTGGGGTGGGGTGGGGGGGGGGGGGTATGGTTTACTACCTGTAGGGCCCTTATCTATTAGTAATCACAGTATCAGGGAGGGGTTGAATTATGTAAGCAGGGTGAACCTCATTATCGGGTTTACGGGTTTTCGGCAGGCTCCGGGGGGGTTTGAGGGTTTAACTAGGCGAGTGGGGAGGTTGAACACGGTGACCGAAAAACAACGCCGAAACTACGCGTTAAATCGCCGTGTTATTATTTATACCTTGTTTTTCGAGTCCGAGTGAAACTGGTTGTTGAAAAAAAAAGGGAAACCGTCGAAAAAAAAACACGGTGAGGTAAAAACAACTCGGAGGGACATTCGGGAGGGAAAAAAAGGGGGAAAACCGGGAAGTTTTCAAATTAAACTGAGCGCAACTGTTTTTCAACAAATCGAATCCGGTGATGAAATGTTCCGGTGGGTGGCGGGTAGGTGGGGGGGGGGGGGGGTGGGGGGTGCTGATTGGTCGCCACTCTCATGCATTTTGATTGCATTTCCGACTTTTTCTCCCTCCCAACCCCGTACGCCAGGGATGGAAAGGTGTGAATATTATTACGCTGAATCCGAATGATATTCGAAGCCTCATTATGCGGGTGGGGGGGGGGGGGGGGGGCATTGTGTCGGAAATTCTACCTGTGACGCAACTAATGAACCTTTTCGGTCCTGCTTGGGGAGGAACCCGAGGGAGATGATACGCCATGCAGACGACCCCCATCGTACTTCCTTACCAGAAATCACTTCCCCCCCCCCTCCCCCCTACGACGTCTCTGGAGGGTGAGCGTTGCCTTGGAGACGCAACATCACAACATGGCGATCAGCCTGCGGTTTCCCCTTTTGTATTGTTTTACTTTACGTAGAGATGTCGGACGTCTGCGGGATTTTCTTGAGTTGACGCCCGATTAACGCTAACGCTGCGGCCATTGAAACTCCAAAAGGAGGATGGACGCTGTGAGGTACCCACTGAAGAGGCCAACAATGCGGTAGTAGCTCTCACTAGGAGGCCTGCATGAAGCGGATGGGAAGCCAGCAATCCATTGAAAGCCAGCAATGTAGTAATTCTGGTTTGGAATCCAACAAAATTTGGAAGCCAAACAAAAACACGAAGAAGTAGACTAATACTAGACAATTATTGTCCGTTCGCCGTTCGACCCGTTTTGGGCAGTAAGAATTTTACAAAATGCTCGATTTACCATCTAGTTGTGCCCGCAAGGTTTTCAGCCCGATCGCCTCAACCTGTGGGGCTAAATGGGGCTAAGGGTGATGTTTTTTTTTTTTTTTTTGCCTGCTATGAAGTCGAGTAAAGTATCGTTTTCGAAGTATTTTTGGATCTATGGGGCTTTCGTGGGTCGCCAAATACGGTTTTTGAAGGATGTCTGAAGGTCGAATGAAGTGTCGATTTCCGTGAAATTTTGGACGCATAATCCATTTTTGGGGTCCCATATCCGGGTTTGTCAAACTGCGACCCATTTACACAAAGTAAAATATCAACCCTTCTACAAAGTGCGACCCAGCTGTTACTATGACTGTTCCAGAACTGTTTAGCGTTACCAACGAGGAGCGAACTGGTTGACAGGTTTCCACGCTATACCTATGTGATATTTCGGATTAAATCCGAGCAAATTTTGCTCAATCGTCGTCATTTTCAATCAACCTACATCGGTCGAATTTGTCGTCAATGGGCATTTTCAATTTTTGGACCTCAGTTTTAGATTCAGCAAAAATATAGAGTGAGACACTCTTTTTACAAATTCCATTTCCGCAATTTCTCTGCTCGTCAGGGATGACATTTTCTCCCGAAGGGTTTTCATTCTTTCAGGTACTTTTTGAGCCCATTAAAATATATTGCCTTGCTGAATGAACTTGAGGTCTCAATAATCAGGAATACGTGGGACTTATAAAACATTTTATTCATTTTTGCGTGGAAACTTTCGCAACTGTTGGTGGCTCTGATCGCACTATGAGAAAACATTGCTCATACTTCAGGAGCGCGAGCTTCAATTTTGAAATCAACTGATTTGAATCCAAATTCTTCTTTTTTTCCTAATTTGCTCCTATATTCTTCTCCTTGTTCTCTCCGTTTATTCATTTATTGCCATTGCGATGTTATAGTTCATTGTCGTTCTGAGGTATTATGTTACCAATTTTATAATTAGGTATGCTGCGAATTCTGAAGGTGTTTTAACTGATGTTTAAATACGGAAGTTATCAATCCAATTTTATGATATCTATGTGTAATCTATCTATCTATCTACACTAATATTATAAAATTCTATTTCTGTCTGTCTGTCTGTGTGTATGTGCCCAGTAAACTTTCGAACGGCTGAACCAGCGTTTTTATGAAGGCTTTTAGCTATGGGGTCGAGTTAGGTGTCGTTTTCGAAGTATTTTTGGACGTTGAATCCATTTTTGGGGGTCCCGGAACGATCCGATTTCACTGTGGTGATCTGTAGGGCTTTCATGGGGCTACATGGGATTTTTGAAGGATCCCAGGAGGTCAGATATTTTTCAAAAAACAGAATGTTTGAAAAAAAAAAAAATTGTTTTTCTAAAAAAAAATTTTATTGACACAGAATTAAATTTCTGCACAAGTAAGTAACCTATATCGGAGAATAATAGTATTATATTAGGTATCCCTTGTGTAATTTTTTTTTTTTTTTTTTTTTTCAATATTTTTCGACCGCTAGAAGAAACGTAGGTACGTAATTTGGGAGTAGTAGGGCTCGGTAAATCCACGAAGAAGGTATCCATGGTGGAAGAGGAGTGAACGTTTTTGCAAAATTTTCCGACCACTAGAAGTACCCTAGAATAAAGACGGTTTTCCTCCTCGGGCTGCAGCTCCAATATAGTAGACTAGGGGGCCAACCCCCTGCTGGCTAAAACCCCCACCTGGCCTTAGACCCCTTCCATTCGCTTTTCGATAACAAAATTTGTTAGGATGGATTCATTTGGAAGGTGAAATCTATTCTTACCTCTTCTGCGACCAGCTCTCAGCCAAAGATCAACAGTCTTCCCCGAGCTAGCCCCCTATTTCCTTCCCCCCCCCCCCCCTTGGAGCACCCTGTAATAGTAACTATTAACATAACTGTTGTTAGAGAATGATTCACTACATGGTGGTTCAGTTCTCCTTGAGAGGTGGAAGGGGGAGTTGTTTCTTCCCCCCCCCCCCCCTCCTAGACCCCTTGAGACCCCCACCCTCCCCCTATCACCTATCACCCTGCACCCTCAACGCCGCTCTTGAAGTCCTAGACAACCCCCCCCCCCCCCACCCCTCCGCCCTTATTGAACCACTCTTGGCTCCCCTCATTGAAGATCCTCCACCCCCCACCCACCCCCATTGCTGAACGCCCATTGGCTGCCCCTTTCTCAACACTCGCCTTGTTTGTATATTTTGAACACTTTTAACACATTTTTGGACCACTTTGAGTCAACTTTGTGGTGTTTTCAGACTTATCTCGTTCTTTGCTTGCCAAGCTGAATTTTTTAAGACCAATTTAAAATTTTTCCAACTTTTAGAAGTGCTTTAGAATAAATATGAGCATCCTCCTCGTTCTCCTCCTCCTCCACCTCCTCCTTGGGTTGCAGCTCCAATATAATTAGACTAAGGGCCGGTTTCACCACCTCGAGTTAGGCTAAACCACGAGTTAGCGAAAAAATTCACGTTTCACCAGCTGTTGTCTCCTAGTTACCAGGACGGTTAACTTCCACTTTTTTAACTTGCGGATTTTCGGAAGTTATCTCCTTAACTTGAAGTTATGTTGTTGTGTGCTAAAACTGACTTTATGTCAATCTCTAACCTCAAAATAGCTAACTTGAACTTTAACATGAGGTTGGTGAAACCAGCCCTAAGCCCACCCCCGCTCGCTCCAGACCAGAAATGTAGTAGCTGCACAATGGAAGCCCAGGCAGAGACTCGGAAGCCAGCAATGGTGCAATCTAATCCTGAGGCAACAAACAGTGATGAAAATTGCTTTTCGGTGTTTTGGCGCGAGAAATTACGAACCGCTTAGTGTTAATCAGACGTTAAAACTCTTTCCAGTTTTCCTTAAAATGCAGATTCCACAAAATTGCTCAGTTATCTGCTCGAATCGACTTGGAAAAGTCATTATGCATTTCATCCAAAGTGGGGTTGGGAACACTGCGGGACATATAGACGGAATGAGGTGCCGGTATCATATCGAGGGTGTTGTGATAGGAGCGGGAAAGAGGCTTATTATCGCTTGTTTCCCCTCCCCCGCCACCACGCCATCAGCACCGACAACCTCGTGGAACATAAAAGTTGCCCGTTTCAGGTGTTCGTGTGAGTTGGGCCCGAGGGAGCCTGTAAGCAAACCAATGGTTATGTATACCCCCTCCCAGTACTACCAACAGAATCCAAGTAACCTCCCCCATCATGTAGCACATGAGATAGGCTTATCTCTTGGGTCGTTGCATAATGTCGAGGAAGCCCTTGAACAAAATATTCGTTGGATGACCTCTCTTCCCTTTCACCTCGCTTAACTGACCAAGAAAATTTTGAATTGGCTTTTTCGAATCCGTCTTCTCCAAATGAGGAATGGACGTGTTTCTGGATTATTTTGTCTGTCGATAGAAGGCTTCCAAATAACATTATTGGGGATTAAAACCCAAATTAAGTTCGTACGAATTTATAGAATTTACAGAAAAATAGCAATTTGAATTTTTGGCGGAAAACAGAGATCAGCTCCCATTGGTCGACGATTTCGCCATGTTGCCAAGTTGGCCACCAATATTTAAAAAAATTAAAAACTGAAGGATCGGTCCCTGAGGTTAAGATGAATAGTAGAAAAACTTTTTATCTTTATTTTTGTTCCAAAAATGTCAAAAGCTTGTTTATGGGGACGATATACGGAAAAAGTGGTTTTCTGAGTTGGCAACCCTGGCTGTCAAACCGGAAGGTCCGTAGGGGACGTCATGCGCGCGCTTTTTGAATCAACCAGGACAACTTTAGATGAATACTAGCACTCTGACAGGGGGACCTCGCTTCGCTCGCCCATTTGAATTATAGGACATGTGTAAAAACCTCATGATCTTTCGAATACTAATCAGACGGTCTCGTCTGATTTAGACCGCGTGGAAGGTTGAATCTACCTGAAAGCCGACCTTCACAGACCTCACCCACCCCAAGCGCGGCCAGTTCTAGTGTCTATTTCAGCGCGCCAATGGAGGATCCCTATAATTCGTTTTCACTCCACTCGCCGTCAAAACCACCGGACCGGTCGTCGGAATTCTTTCTTTCAAAATTTAGTATTAACAATAACATTCAGTAGAAACGCCGACTCAATCGGATAGTTGCGCGGATTTGCGCGCGTTGGAAATTGCGCTCTATGTGCTAATCGGACGTAAAATTGGCAGGGGAACCCAAATTCGCAAACAAATTTAGGGGTTCCCATTTAAAATATAAAGATTGGCGCAAATGCGCCGATTTGCGCGCGTTTTAAGGGGATCTCAACCCCTTAGATAAAGAAGCCGAGACCGTAGGAAAACTCGCATTTTTATCACATAGTGAGAATAATTAGTGTCATTTATTTATTAGATAGATGAACTACCTGAAAGACTTTTTGTCACAAAAATGATGTATTGCTTCCGAGTCTGCGAAGCAGCGGAAGCCTTGTGTTCACTTTTGGGAGCCAAAAAATTTTTGTTGTCCGAATTCAAAATTTCCACTCGCATTTTGCGTTTCACAGAACAAATTTGGTTCCGTGTCTGTCGGTCTGTCGGTCTGTGGGTCTGTCCGCATTTCCTTGTTACCGCCATAATTTCCACAATTTCGAATGAATTTAGCTCAAATTTTGAGGGATTATGCGGATAAGGCTCCTTGAGGTCCCATACGAATTTCATCACAATAGAATCAGCGGTACGCTCTGCGCATGCGCTAACGTGAAATTCTTGAAACAGGCATAACTTTCACAATTTTGATCGGATTTCAATCAAACTTTCAGGAATTGTGTGGGTACCTAGGTATATCAGTTTCATCACGATTGCATCAGTGGTACTCCCTGCGCATGCGCGAACGTAATTTTCATGTTACAGTGACAACTACGTTCATTTTGAACTTGGCACGAGGAAGCTCATGTGCCATTGCCTTGGCAGTGTATTTTCCTCTTGTATTTCTAACATGACGTGGGATGAGTTAAACCGAAATTCGGGTGCACGTCCATTCCTTATTGTTTCTTGAAAATTTGGAAGGATTAGAATGGTTCAGTAAGATTCAGCGGAAAGAGATGGTGGACTGAGAAGAAAATGGTCGGTGTTGGAGTAGGAAGCACACCAAAGTCCCCCCCCCCCGTTATCCCTACGGTATCTTTCTCTCTCTTTCACACACTCTCATCCCCTTAGACCTCGCACTCTCTCTTTCTCGACAAGGAGAGAGTGTATATTGACTGAGTAACCCCCCTAGGGACCGAGTCAATACACACTCCTAACCCCCCCCCCCCCTCACCACCGCCACCCTCATATCATCCTACCATTCATCCCCCCCTCCCCCGCCAATGTATCCCCTCGATTCGCCTTTTCTTCGTAGGTCCGGGCACACGTCCCCCTTTTCAGACCCTATCGCCCCCCTCAAGCACATAGAGATGATGGGAATGGACCTTGACGGACGGAGACACCACCGGGGAACGTGGCAAGATGCCGTGCAGTGGTCAGCGAAGACGTGAAACCGGAAACAACCCCGAGGACGCTCTATAAATCTCCATAACGGCGTATTAATCGTAAACGGTCGATTCCTCAGACAAAGTCACCCAATACTTAATTGTTGAGGACAGAATTGTGCGTCGAATGAGTGCCAAAACTTTGAAATTCGGTCCAAGAATAAGGTCCAAATCAGCGGTAGAAAAAATATTGATTTTCGACGGAAGTCGAAAATTCTGATCGGCCTAAAAAATTTGACATTATCCATTTCAAGGTGTCAAGATTCCATACACGAAATGTCCGTCCGTCGTCCGAGCCGCTTTGGGCAGTAGGATTTTTTTTTTTTTTAATCTGGCAAGTTGGTAAAACACTTGGTTTACCATCTAGTTGTGCCCGAAAGGTTTTCAGCCCGATCGCCCAAACCCGTGGGGGCTAAAAAGTGGCTATGGGAGGGGTTTTGAAGGGATTCGGGGTCGGGAGGAGTGTCGTTTTCGAAGTGTTTTTGGAATCCATTTTTGAAGGTCGCCGGACGATCCAATTTCACTGTGGGGATCTACAAAAGGGAATTTTGAGGTATCCCAGGGGGTCAAATAAGGTGTCGTTTTCCGAGTGATTTGTGACTTATATCACAAAGAGAGAAAATAATAATTTGAATATCGTGGAAATTCACATCTTGGGCTTCAGTTGAGAAGTTTTGCCATCTTCTGGCTCTTCTGGCGCTGCTCGCTAACAGTACGTTTCCTCACCAATCGCTTCTGCTCGGATTTTTCCAAATTTAAGCATCTCAGTGTGACAGCTTTGGCAACATTATCAGAAGACCAAGTCCTGCATCTCCCGTTACTCAGTAATTTCTGTTTACAAGCCGTCTTGTTTACAAGCCGGTCTTCAATATCTTTCTTCAGTTTTTGATTTTCGCATGTTAAGAAGACTAACTCCGCAGGCATCACGTTGTCATTTTTTGGTATGTTATAATCCACAGGCTCTTCTTGAAAATCGTCTGGTTGACTGTTGACATTTTTCTTCTCACTCGAGTCAAGCATTTCCGTAACTTCTTTTCGCGAATTACGTCGGTCATGTCGCGCTTGACGTGCAGCCCCAGGACGATAATATCGTCAATAAATATTATTTATTGACTGGAAGTCCACTTCTAGGTACGCACAAATGAGGAACAGCGTTGAGATTCAACTCGTGTTTCAGAGGAAAATTCAACAATTCCCCTGCGAAAAAAAAAAAAAATAAATAAATAACAATAATATAATTTTAGCAACTTAGCAATCGGAACTGAGGGGGTTTCCATAGCATTTTTCTAAATTAAGATTACTAACAGTTTAAGTTACCCAAGGAAATGAATAATTAACTCACCTTTAAGGTCTCTCAAGTAGTCAGATTTGTCTAAGTGAACCGAGCACACCCGTGCTTTATCCACTGAATACTTATCGGCTCTCTTACATGCCTGAATCCATTTCTCTCTGAGCTCAGCATCGCGAGGAAACCTGTGGAAGTGGAGCTCAAAATCTTTATGGGCCGTATTGACATTTTCATGTCTTTACTTTGGCACACAACCGAAAAAAGCGTTACTTTTTTGAAGCGTTACCGAAACCCGTTGCAACCCGTAAACTTTAGTGTAATGAAATCGCATCACGAAATTTGTAACCAAGTAGTGTTAGTTACAATAATATCCTGGTCAACGTATAATAATACGAAGACATGAAAATGGTCTCCTGTGGTTGCAGACGAGTCATGCTGATTATGTATACATCCCACCCCGAGCGAGCGAAGCGAGTGAGAAAACTAGGCATTTATGATTTGAACACTCAGCCATAGCACAGCACACCATCACGTTTATTAGAAGGAGACACAGAAGCAACTGTGTCTGAAAAGTGAGCGATGCACTGCGAGTGAAAGGTGTAGCGTTGGTACCGCTGACGTCACGGACCCTTGGGATTCCCCAAGCTCGAGCGTCGTGATCCCTAACGTATAGTTTAGGATCCGTGATTATAATCCATTTTTCGAGGTCGCACAAGGGTTTTTTCCCCAAAAATATTTCCTTTAATGACACAGAATTAGTTTTTGCACAATTAACCTATAGGTGTATCAAAGAATAATAAACTTTTGTGTTGAATTTGAGGTTATCAGTGGCTCAGTGGTTTGAGCGTTGGCCTGCTGAGTCAAAGGTTGCTGGTTAGATCCGAGCAGCCGCCAGACACCTTCCTCTACTGATATGCACCTTTCGGAAGGCAAAGAAACCCCACCGAAAGTCAAAGTCAAAAGTTTTTTATTCCTCCTTTAGCTTCAATGAGCTTTTTGGATGGGTTGTTCTGTTAGTTTGATTGGGATGGGATGTCTTGGTTGTTGTGAGAAGTGAGAGTAGTGATACGATTATGTCTGAGATGCCTTCTTTTGAGTCTTGTCGCGAAACCTGGTGCATCTGTGATTGCCGCGACGCATGGATTCGTGTTCCCTTCGGCCTTCTCCATCAATTTTGAGCATTGTGTAGTGATGGTCTATTGAATTGTGGATAGCTGGAGGTCTTCCCGGAGCACGTCGTTTCTCACGTACCACGGGGCAACTGTTATGGAACGGATGATCTTGTTTTGTTGTCGCTGAATCTGTTGTGTGGTAGTGTAGCAGGCTGTGTCCCAGATCTCGCAGCCATAAGACCATATAGGTCTTATGAGAGCAGTGTAAAGGAGCTTCTTGTTCTCCAACCTCTGCTTGGATTTCCATTCCAGCATTGGCCAGCACAGGAAGGTCCTCTTTTTCATAGCGTCTCTGACGTTCTTGATGTGGTACTTCCAAGTTAGTCTACGGTCTAGGGTCAAACCTAGATACCGAACTTGACTTTTCCTTGGAAGTAAACCACCACAGGTAGCCGACCGTTCCTGGCTTAGCGTGAAGGTGATGAGCGAGGAATTTGTTGGGTTGGCCTTCACCTTTGTTGAGCCAACCTCCATGACGGTGTCTCCTGAAGCGAGTATTCCCGTGTCGTCTGCAAACTGGGCCAGAAGCGTGTCACACGTACCAGGGACGTCATGGCAATAGGCATTGTAGAGAAGCGTGCTGAGAGGCGATCCTTGTGGAACTCCTGCGCGGATTGTCTTGAACGACGAATATTCCTCGCCGATTTTCTCCCTAAATGTTCCTCCACTCAAGAATGACTAGAGGAAGAGGAACAGAATGTTTTTCCACCGAAAGTATTCTGCCGTGGAAAACCTCTCAAATTTGCCTTTTTAACAGTAGATCCCTACTACTTCTGTAATATCTGGTCAACACGCTCAACAGAAGTTAGTAGCGAGAGGTCCCCAACGCCCGATTACGGGTATGGCACCCAAAGAAGAAGAGTAAAATTTGCATGCTGCAGCGGTTTAGAATCAGAATAATTCTGATTATCTAAAACGCTGCAAACTTTACATAGGTATTTTACCTATACATTATATAATATAGGTACCTACCTAATTAAGCAATACTTACTAATTAAATTAATTTTAGGTACGTTTATTATATATTATACAAAATTATTCAGAATTGTACGAAATCTGAAAAAGTAATATTTTATTGTTTGTAAATAAATTTTTATAAAAATTATACCATGATACATCAGACATCACTTCCGTTCAGTTATTTTTTGACATTTTATGTCTATGCTTTGGCACATAAACTCAAAAATCGTCACGAAAACTGTTGACGAAAATTGTCCCGGTTGTGTTTTGATGATTTTCACGTACAACCAAGCTGTTTCTCGGGAAATGGGGGGGACTAAAGACATAAAATGTCCCAATGTGTTGCAGACTCGTATGCAAGCGTGTTGTTTTGACATTTTATGTCTTTGCTTTGGCACATAAAATCAAAAATCGTCACGAAAACTGTTCTTAGGAGTTTTCTTCAGGGAATGCTCTTTGCTATGGCAAATTAAACGAAGTCCTTGTACAAAAAGTCCTGACTAAACAATCAACCTTCTTCGTTAGGGAATTTGACGTGCAATAATTTTTTGAAATAATTTCAGTTGAGTTCTCTCATTGGTGCCAACGTTAATCAGCGATAACGTGTTCTACAACATAAAAACCTCCCATTGTCGCGAATTTCCCCGTTAACGTTTTTGATAAAGTGAGGCATTTAGTTTCAAAACCAGCTCGTTCCACAATTTTTCGAAAATCAATTTATTTTATTTTTTCGGTGTCCGCCAAATTCAGCTCCTTCCCGTTGAAAAACTCGAAAACCTAGTTCACGGCAAACCCAGCTCATCCAAACTTGGCTGAACCTGCGATGCATAGACGTCAGGTGTTTTTCCGTCTATCCTGTAAAATTTTCAAAAATGGAACGAGCTGGTTTTGAAACTAAACTAAAGAGGAGGGAAAATTTAATAAATAAGTAGGTAACAATGAAATAAAACCTCAAAATTTTCAAATTGTAAACCTATTTGGTTTGTATTTCTGGAATCTAGGATTCCTGACTAAACAATAATTTCAATACAACCAGCGTTTCCATAGGTACTTTAACCACTTGTGCAATTCGGAAAAAGCTTAATTAATTCTCCGAATTGAAATTGTTTATTCAGGTATCCTAGATTACAGAATTACAAAACAAATAGGTTCACAATTAGGAATGGAAACGTGTCTGGATTTTTTTTTTTTCTAAATTAATAAAAGGCGTCCAAATAATACTGAAAATGGGGTTAAAACACAAACTGCAAGTTTGTACAAATTTATAAAATTTATGGAAAAATTGCTATTTGAATTTTGGCGGAAAATCCGAAGTCAGCTCCTATTGGTCGACGAGTTGGCCAACCATTAAAAAACTAAAAACTGAAGGATCGGTCACGTCGAATAAGTTAATTTATATCATGAATAAGTTGAGTCAATACGCACGATCACATTCACAACAAAGCGAACACGGCCATTTTCGCGTTACTCCAGTGTCATCAGTGCCAACCACCAAGAAAATCAAGAGACAATTTGAAAATCGATCTGCACTCTGGCGTCTTTGATTGGAAACCGGTGTAGGTGACGTCACCTACACCGGTTTTTGAATCGGCCAGAACAACTTAAGATGATTAAAGACTTTTTTGTCGCAAAAATGATGTTTTTCCCCCTTTTTGACTTCTAACAACATGGTACGGGGTGATTTAATCCGCAATTCGGGTGCATTTCCATTCCTAATTAACTTGAAATGTTGAGGTGTGTTGAAAACCCCTCTAAAAACCACCGTAGTTATAGGAAATTTGACGCTGATCACGAACATACCCCATGTCTCTATACCGAAAATTATTCCTTAACCTTATCCCCCCCCCCCCCCCCCCCAACACGTTTTTCAATATAATATATTGTTATGTTCAATATATATTATGTTTCAGTTTGGAAGCCAAACAAGGATTCCCATGAAGTTTGAACCCGAAGAAAAGTTGTAGAGAAATACATTTTGCGCCGATTGAACTCCCTAAAATTGAAAATTGCTTCAAAAATGAGAGTAGTAGATGATTTCGATTGAACGCTCTAATAATGACGATAGCGATTGAAAATCCTTAAATTAAAAATCTCTGCTAATATACGAGAGAAACTGATGATTTGCGTCGAACACTACATTTCTGAGCAGCGACCAATCAAAAAGAATTCTAGCGAAGAAGGTACTTAAGTTTTTTCTATCAACGTGTAGAAAAACGGAGGAAACAGGTGGAAATCGAAACTTTATCGGGAGTTTATTCAGCCCTTGACCGCCTTACGTGAAGCTATTACACAGCAAAGACAATACCAGATGTAGATGGGAAGACTGGTACATGCCTATAGGACAGACCGTGGCACAAACCACAATGCTCAAGAAACCAAACAACGAGATTTCGTCCACATCCGCCCACGATCCCAAACTGAACGCCTCTTCAAACCCTTCAAAGTTATCCATAACGGCTATATCCATGACCTTACATCCCCGATCCCATATCACCCCCAACCGCCCCTTCCAGAATCACCCCTTCTTTCCTGCTACAACCATCCTCACTTCCTTCCAAGGAGAAAACCAAAGTCAAGATTTAGTGAGCGTTCGCGGGGAAGCAACCGGAAATAATCTGTAAAAAAGGTACGATTACTTCAAGCGAACTCCGACAGCAAATTTTCACTGCAATCTCAAACAGTTCAATTCGCAATTTGCCAAACGCTGCACTTAAACATCACAAGCGTCACATGAAAGGGAACGCCATAAAGTTGTGACTCCCCCTTCGAAAACGTTCGACGTTCCTTCCTACTTTATCATCGATGAAATATTCAAAAACATTTTTGCACCGGGCTGAATCATTGATGGCCCCCTTTGTTTACTGTTCTGCAAAGGGGCAAAACGGGGCACGAGGGTCAAAAAAAAGAATGGAGTTCGGTAATATTCAAGAAAATGGGTTCCTCTTATATTATTAATCTGTGTTTAGCGAAAAGGGGGGAAAAAAACTTAGCGGGGGAGTTGAGTAACGTCGAGAAACAATCCAATTTGGTGTGTTATGACTTGGGCAGTGTAAAGTTGTTGCCAGGGGAACTGCAAGACATTGTAATTGCTGTGTGATGGCATTGCTTCCATATTTTGTCTTTGCATCACTGGGGTTGTTGTGGTTTGCTTGGATGTCTTCCAAATGCCCTGTAAGAGCGTGAAGAGGAGCTGACGCAATGCACTGACGCGTTAACATGCACATTGCTCGAGGTAGCAGCTAAAATCGTTAGACTCGAGAGGGTATGACAGGTTGTGAGGGAGGTATTACCGTCGTATGCCGCCTATATAAATAGTGTCGCCTCAGGGGTCCGCCCGTGACGAGGAGGTACCCTCTGAGCTAAACGCGTTAGCACCCTCGGCTCTACCCAGACTTTCCCCCTCTGTCCATCTATATGTATGAATCTAATCCGTTTAGGCGACAATAGGAAACGGTAGCCCCAAAAAGGAGCCCTCGGGCCATACCCACATGTCGGGGATATGTTTGCTGGTTGACGGGTGGAAATTCGTCACCGGCCTCCCACTCCAGGTAAATGCTCAATTCGGAAAAACTAGTGCTCATTTAAGACTGGGTGTTTTCAGCATTAATACCTCAAAATAGAATCGATCAACACAGATGAAGTAGAAAAATATCGTCAAAATGTGATTCAAATGATATCAACAAGTGACAGGGTAAAGAAAAGGTAAAGTATTTACGTATAGATTGACCTAGTTGGCCTGACATAACGGGGCGCTAATTTGTTAAATATTCACTTAAACCAAGTTTTACTTTTATTCTCATGATCTTTAACGGGATTCGAACCTGTGACCTCATAACGGTGGCATTACGATTTCGAGTGATTCACGATTCCAAGCGATTTTCAGCCCAATCGCCAAACACCGAGGGGCTCTTTAAGGCTTTGTGGGCTACGGGAGGAGTTTTTGCGGGTTTTCGGGTACGAGTGGGGTGTCGTTTTCGAAGTATTTTTCCATATCCATTTTTTGGGGTTCCAGAATCATCGGATTTCATCGTGAGGATCTACAAATGGGGGGCTTTTGAAGGTGCCAGGAAGTCGAATGAGGTGTCGTTTTCCGAGTAATTTTGGACGCATAATGGGGTCCCAAATCCGTCTAAAAACTTGAAAAGAAAATATAAAAATTTCTTAAATAATTAAATTGAAAATAATTTTTTATTGGTGATATCAATATTCTAGAGCTAATTTTTGGATAATAAACCCAAGAGAAGAATAATAAACCCTTGTGTAAAAATTGCACCGTTTTCTCATTTGATCGATTTCCCTTTCAACATTCGGAATTGTGTTGCTTTCATAATGCAGCGCGACGTAACTACCGCCCAGAACCACTCAGCTAATCCGACCGCCTCGATCTTTGTCAATGACAATACTATAATGTCTTCTGGCTGGATGCTTCCCAAACATTTGTCTGTAATGAAAATGTCTTGACGAATTCTATTGACTTTCAATAGCGAAATTAGCAGGGCGAATGAGGAGAGAAATCAACAAAGTAGTGAATGAGAAGACAAATCAGCCAAGTACTGAAAGAGGAAACGAATCAGCAAAGCATTGAATGAGAAGACAAATCAGCAAAGTAGTGAACGAGGAGACAAACCAGCAAAGCATTGAATTGACAGAAAACTAGCAAAGCAGTGAATGAGAAGACTAACCAGCAAAGTACAGAATGAGGAAACGAATCAGCAAGATAGTAAATAATCAGACAAACCAGCAAAGCAGTGAATGAGGAGACTAACCAGCAACGTACTGAATGAGGAAACGAATCTGCAAAGCATTGAGTTGTCAGACAAGCCTGCAAAGCAGTGAATGAGGAGACAAACCTGCAAAGTACTGAAAGAGGAAACGAATCAGAAAAGCATTGAGTGATCAGACAAGCCTGCAAAGCAGTGAATGAGGAGACAAACCAGCAAAGTACAGAATGTGGAAACGAATCAGCAAAGAGGTTTGAAAGCATTCTGAGCAGACTCCACTATTCTCTGGGTCATCATCAATACTAAGGAAATCGACCCAGCGAAGAAGAGAATTACAAACAAATAAAGGCGGACTTGGCCCGGTCTTGCACCGAAAGTTGTTGACCTCGAAAAACCCCGGGAGAAGTTCAAACTCGGGGAAAACGGCTCTAAAACAACCAACCCCCGCGTATAAATTTCCCTGCCGGTATCAGACGAGCTGGGGAGACCACTAAATCAAAATAACACTCGGCTCTCCTTCCTCTGGGGCCCTTTTACCGCCATTCCCGGAGCGCCTTAACTTCAACACCTGTTAGGCAACTAGGACCTTACACTTGCCCGCCCTTAGGAATGATTTACCATCCAAGTCGTTAGCTTGTTAGCGAACAAAACAGGGAAATGCTTGTAACGATGCCACCGCGTTGAAGTTAATACTCTGACTTTTCCTTTATGGTGCAGTCTTTGTCGGAACCGCCAGGGAGCAAAAATTAAAAGGCCCGCAGACTGCTATTACGTGTATCTTGTGGAAGAACCTTGTCAGCGGTCCCTTAGTATGACGTATAATGTGCAATATGACAGCTCCAACGAAATCCGACGTTTTATTTTATAGTGTAATCTACGCTGGTGAAGCAGCCACCGAGAAGGAGGGAATGAAGGAATGGAGAGACAGATAAAGAAGAATGGGAATTGTTGAGTGTGCCGGTAGATGGCGGAGGGGGTGAATCTCTCAACCATGAAATTAATGTTAAATATTAGACATCGGATGTGTCTTTGTCTTCCAGGGGTTCTATACACATCCCCTTGAACTGGGGGACCGTGTAATCACCTAGTGCCATGGTTGGGTGGAAACCCAGCCTTTAAATTCACCCGCCGCCGCCGACCCGGCACTTTAATTTCCCTCTCTTTTGAAAAAGGGATGAGGAGGGGAAGGACGGATACAGTCTTCTTTACCCCCTCTCCTACCGCCACCTTTTTTCCTCCATGGCTTTGCCTGTTTTGCCATGTTTGCTCCGAGACTTAAATGAATAGCCTGGTGGAGAGATCACTTCCCCTCCTCTTCTTACGGGGGTGTGATACCCCCCTTCTGCTGGGTTTTTCACGTACGCGCCGGAGAGATGAACTAGAAGTGAGGGAAAAGGAATACAGTTCAAAACCGGTTTACGGGGACACGCAAAAGTTAAAGAAATCCATCCCTGGACGATGTCTCAATTCATCCTCAGCTTGGCACCAACTTTGCAAGCCTTGGACAGGTCTGGAAAGCTTGGTACCATCTTGGGAAACCTGTATCCAGCTTGGCACCAACTTGACAAGCCTTGGATTGGTCTGGAAAGCTTGGGACCATCTTGGGAAAGCTTAGAAACACTTCTCCAGCTTGGCACCATGGTATGCCTTGGAAATCCTTAGGTAGCTTGGGACGATCAGAGACGATAAGTATTCACTGCAGGCGTGAATTGGGGAGTGCTGTGGTATCGGTTGGTTTCCAGTTGGGTGTGTTGTGTTGTCGGGAGTGCAGCGGCCTCGTTCATCAGGGAGAGCAGTGGTCCCTTTCTCTGGGCTCTGTGCAACGGCTAAACCCGATGGTTTATAGAGGTTGACGAAAGAATCTTACGCCAGGGCGGATCGAGCCGGAGTTGGCTGGCGTAATCAGGTGGGAGGGGGGCTTTTCGCCGCCACCCCCCCCCCCCCCCCCCCCCCCACCTTTTGAAACCTCGTGGAGCCCATCGCGCCTCCCTCAGACATCCATCCCGCCATCCCATCGACCTTCCAACTGGTCTTGTCCCTATTTTTGAACACTTTCTGGTTCAAATTGGCCTCATTGAGCACATTTTACGGCGGTTACAGACTTTTCTCGTATCTACTATGCTCCCCAAAAGTAGACTGTGGAGATCGACCCAAAAACTGATAGCTCGTCAGCACTATCGGGATCAGGGTCAAACGAAAAGTTCTATTCTTTCGGCGAGCTTTCGAAAATAAATATTCTCATCGTCAGGGCCTACGCAGTACAACATATTTTCACATTAGAGCAGTAAATAAATTTTTGTTACAATTCGTAACAATTTCAAACTGTGAGAAGAAATTATATTATTTTTTAAAAAAGAAGGGAAAAAAACAATTACCGTGTTTTCAGAAGTTGCCGATGTCGTTGAGGATTTGTTGAAACAAATTGTAATTATTATTTCCGTTCCTTATCTCCTGACCTTTGTGAAGAGATTAGTAAACCAACCAGTTCATCGGGAAGACATTCGACCCAAGCAAGCGCGCAGCCCCCCCCCCCCCCCCCCGGTGGTCAATGGAGTTACCCTCTTGTTTTTCCAAGATTAACCAATGCCTCTTCACTCTTTCTATATGTGCGTACATTAATGAAAATGTGAAAAGGGATCCACGGAATAGAATTCTATCACATTCTATTCCGTGAAAGGGATCATTACCGGTGCCTAGAAACATCGGGTGGGCGTGAAACAGTCGCGAAAGTCGTGGGGGGGGGGGGGGTACCCGTTTAACTACCAATAGGGGGTTTGAGAACCAAAATTGTTTGCGCGCGCAAATTGGTGCAAAAATTCGTATCCTTTTTGTTAATGGTCCGATTGAAATGGGATTTCCTCCGTATCCTACCTAGAGATCCGAATTTTAATACGAAATCCCGAAATTCCGAAAGCATTGAGCGACTGTCACTAGGGCAAGCGAAGCGAGCCCCCCTGACCCAAAAAGTGGTTGGTCGAGCAAAGCGAGTCCCCACTGACCGAAAAAGTGGTCGGCCGAGCGAAGCGAGGCCTTATGTCTGAGTGCTAGTAGGCATTAAAACTGGTTTGGAAGCTTTGACTTAATTTTTAATGTAGTCGATTGAAGGTGTTGACTAAAGATAGACGCCATTGAAAACCAGTTTGGAGCGGTGGCTATTAGATGGGAGGCGTTGAAAAGCAACTTGGATGGGTTCAAAACTTAATTGGTGGAAGGGAGGACGACACAATAGGAGCCGTTGAAAACAAGTTTGGGGTTTGAAAGGGCGTTGAAACTGGCTGAAACAGTGTTCTAAGCTTGTGAACCAATCCGATATGGGGAGTTGAAATGGATCTGGATGGGTTTACAACAGGTCTCGAGGATTTAAAACGGTTTTGATGTGGACAGCCTGTTTGAACTAAACAACTCACAACGTGGTGGTTAAAAGAGGAAAACCTGATAGATGATATAACATTTCACGTTTAAGTCTCAACCTTAGTTCTTGTTCGTCTTTCCATCATCCAAACCCCCTCTCCTCTTTTCCCGTCTTCCCAGCCGCAGTACATCCCTTATTTGCATGGAAGGTTGCCCCCAGAGTTCAAGGCTGGTTTTTCCCTTTCAATTTTGCGAGTTGTTTAAACTCCCCTCCTCTCTGGCAACCCCTTCTTTTAGTATCTCCCATACAGTTCACGTCCCCGTTGTGTGACGAGCTTTTGACATCGACCAAAGAAGGCTCTTTTTTTTTTCTTTCATTGGAACGGGGAAAACCAACGTCAGGTACAACCGTATTGTCTACTTTTCGCGCAACTTTACGTTTACTGAGGAAGAATATGTCATTATACGTTTCACGAGGTGACGATTTCAAAAACGAATTGTCCAGGTCAGCCCCGTAGAGAGGAGGGGGGGGGGGGGGGGGGGGGGCACTGGACCCGTTGCCCCCGGGCCCGGCCTTCGTAGGGGGCCCGGATTTTCTTGAGAATTTTTTTTTTTTTTTTTTTTTTGTAAAAAAAGGGGAGGAGAGGCAAAATGGGAAAAGGGACAGATCAATATAGGAAAAATTTTCATACCTTTTTGGAGCGAAGTCTTTTATACGGACCCCCCCCCCCCCCCTCCCACCGCTCGGGGAGTCTCCCAGTGAAAATCGTGAGTCAGTGAGTGAGTGAGTCTCGCGATATATATATTTGATTAGATGGGGCGCGTTTCAACCCGGCAGCTGTCAAGGAAGTCGGAAAGACCTACTCAGAACGGGTGGAATCCGGGGTGGGGCTTCAGGGACCTTACAACGGTGGAGGAGGCGGGGAACTTTTTGAAGCGAAGCTTTTATATGGACGCCCCCCGCTCGCCGCTCGGGGAGTCTCCAGGTGAAAATCGTGAGTGAGTCTCGTGAGTGATATAACGCGATATATATATTTGATATAGATGGGGCGCGTTTGGCTCTTCCAACCCGGCCGCTGTCAAGGAAGGCGGAAAGACGTACTCAGAACGGGTGGAATCCGAGGGGCTTCAGGGACGTTTTGATGCCCCCCTCCCCCGCTAGGAACGCTCGCCGCTCGGGGAGTCTCCCAGTGAAAATCGTGAGTCAGTTCGTGAGTGAGTCTCAGACGTACTCAGAACGGGTGGAATCCGAGGGGCTTCAGGGATGTTACAAAGATGGAGGCGGCGGGGAAATTTTTGAAGCGAAGCTTTTTTTAAGTGAAAATCGTGAGTCAGTCCTTAAAGCGATATATATAGGACACTATACTGGCAGCTGATGCGGACTCGGAGCGCCCGCACTCACTCCCGGTGTAGGTATGCAATAAAACTGATTTTTTTTTTTTTTTTTTTTTTTTGAAGGTGCAGTTGACCTTGATGTAGGGGTTTGAACGTGTCCATCGATGCTACTTACCCCACTATTGACCTTTATGCAGGGTTTTGAACGTGTCCATCGATGCTACGCACCCCAACTGGGGGGGGTCTGGGGCGTAGGCGAGCAAAGCGAGCCGGAGCATCTAGTCTGTCTAAATCTTCCATTAAATCTTGCATAAAACAAAATAAAAAAATTTTTTATTGAAATAAATATAATTTTTGCATAATTTATACAAAAAATAAACCCTTGTGTAAAGTTTGCAGCGTTTGCATTTGTCGCGATAAAAGTCTTTGGCTGTGATTTTCTCTAGTACATCGCACGACCTCCGAGAGTCGAACCTCCCTTTTACCCCCGAAAGTCTCCCGGGACCCCTAAGACGTCTCGACTGGCATTTGACCGGTTACACGGCTCAATTTACGAGAGGGTTTTCGACCGTGTGGGGGAGGGGACGTTACATAGTGGCATTAAATATTTATCCCGACTGTCCGGATTAGTGAAATGCACTCGGTTAGCACGTCTGTTCGGCGTTTCATTACCGTCCTGTTGGGTCGATTCGTTATAATTTCCCCGTTTCATTTTAAACCGTACGTGGAACTGTCACCTTGGAAAACGCCCATCGATCAAAATCACCCTTTTCGGGAAAAATTGAAATTGATGAAACTAGACCTGTTGTGACGGGATTGATCTGATCATAGTTAATCAAATCGTGTCCACTTGGGCACAAGATACGGGGAAGGGCCTGTAAATAATGAGAAATTTCCCCTTCTTTTGTTGGGGACGAGAGAGTAATTGGATTCCCTGTCAACCGTGTTATCTGTCACGGTTTATCAGTTTAGGCAGCATGTGCGTCCGAAGTCTACAATCGTCTCGACTCTGCGACCGCCGAGAGCGCCGGAGCCGTCAGACGTGGGAAAGAAGGCGGTCAAAACCGGGTTGCAGGGTTTCAAAACCTGTTCGGGGATAATTGGGAAGTTGACACATGGCAGACAGCGTTCAAAAGTTGATTTGTGTCGTCACCCCTTCCCTATAATGCTATTCCAATCCAAATTTCATCTTCATAAAACGCTGTAAATTTTACACAAGGGTTCATTATTCTCTGATACATTGTGCAAAAATCAGAAAGAAGATCAATAAGAAAATATTTTTGAAAAAATTATACTTAATGAAAAAAAAAAAAAAAAAAATCTGTACAGTGTTCGTGCGGATGTGTGACCTCGAAAAGTGAATTGTGCGTCCAAAATTACCTACTTGGAAGTTATTTGACCTCCTGGGATCCTTCAAAAATCCCATTTTTAGCCCCATGAAAGACCCGTAGATTCGCACGGTGAAATCGGATCGCTCTGGGACCCCAAAAAATGGATCCTACGTCCAAAAAACTTCGAAAACGACACCTAACTCGACCCCATAGCCAAAAGCCTTAAAAAAACCCCACCCGTAGCCCCATTTTAGCCCCATAGCGCCTCACGGGTTTGGGCGATCGGGCTGAAAACCCTTCGGGCACAACTAGATGGTAAACCGAGTATTTTGTCAAAATTTCAGATTTAAAAAAATTCCTACTGCCCAAAACGGCCCGGACGGCGGACGGACATTTCGGATTTAGAATGTAGACCTCTTGAAACGGATAATGTAAAATTTTGAGGGCGATCGGAGTCATCGACCTCCGTCGCGATTACATAGGCGTATTATTCCAAGAATAATTAACCAAAATGTCCCCCAACATGCGTGTTAATGGTTACGACATTACTGCATCAAAATCTCCGTTTTTGAAATGTTGTGAGTTACGCCGTTGTTGAGGCCTATTCAAATAATTCTCGAATTATTCATATTTGAACCCCCCTCAACCCAGTTTTGAAATATCACTCACAAATATCCATCGACAGGTTTCAAATATCTACAAATCGAGTTGTAATATTCACAAAATTGTTTCTAACGATTAGTTTTTGAAACCCCTACAAACATAATATTATTTGAAATTCCACTAAAGCTCTTATAAACTAGTTTCATGAAACTAGGGTTGCAACCCCGTAAAAACCAGTTTTAACACTCCTACTAATGTTCACATTTTTCAAACTGGTTTCAACCTCAACAAACAGGATTGAAGTAGCCAGTTATATTCCATTCAAGCTGACTTTCAACGCCCCAAACCGGTTTGAAAGGTGTAACTACAGGTTTTAAATATTTTCAAACTGGGTTGGCATCTTCACAAACTCCTTGACATTTTTAGGGTTTTAACGCGTACGAATTGGTTTTAAAGAATGTCAAACTAGTCTAGCTTTAGACTATCTAAACATGTTTCACCCCCAACCAATTTTCAGCTTTTTCAAACTTGTTCCAAACTCAACAAATAGGTTTGAGCTTGAACGGGATTCAAACTTCTCAAACACCAGTTTAATTCCATTTAAACTGACTCGTGAACTTGAAACCGGGTTTGAAGCTCTACAAACAGGTTTTAAATGTCTACAAACGAGGTTGGAACCCCTCACAAACTGGTTTCAAACTTGTCAAAGACCTCTACGAACCGGTTTTACTTTCCTTCACACCTCTATCTCGCCATTATCAAACCCCTCATACCAGTACACACCCCGAAAAACGATTTATAACGCTCTACAAACTTGCAGTCGTTCATTTCTGGTCAGCGGCACACTTCATCAGGCCAACGAACAAGACAAAAGTAGTGTAAAAGGCAGCCGTAACAAATGATGGCACATACGAGGACACACATTGAATAATATCCTGTGTAGTATTCACGTAAATAACAGTTTTACTGGTGGAGTTAAATAGTTAGTTTGAACGATTCCACGCGTAAATTTCTCCCGGAAATTCTTATTTTTGGGGAAGGTGTCAAGTCTCATTCCCCCAATTAGCCTGCTGTTTACGACGGTGCGTTGTGACCCCCCATCAGACCCGATTAGACGGCGCTCTTTTCCCGTCACCACGTGGTTTTGTTTACTTTTCGAAGCTTCCGAAAATCCCACAGAAAAAAAAAAAAAAAAAACTCCGTCTCGGTTCATTTCCTTCCGTGTCATCGCCCCCGTTGTGTCTTCCCGCCTGTCAGCCGTAAATCCGTCAAAGATGCCTTCCCGAGGTGACTTCTCGCCGTCTGGAGTGACTTACGAGGTTGGAATGCTCGATGAGGTTGGTGGTGTCGGTGTACAAACTCCTTCTGATGTATTTGAAGAATAATCTTCATTTGGACGAGACGTTCTTCACTTTTGGTCAGGGACGGACCGGGGACGTATGATTATTCTTTGATAGTGGTTTATTCGTTCGGCAGAACGGAACGGTTAACGTTCGGCTGAACGGTATTAAGAAAATAATAAGAATGAAACACTATAATTTGCCAATGAATTATTCATATACCCATAACACCAGATTCAAAAATGATTGTCGGATTAAATGGTACACTTTTTACCGAACTGCTTTTGCTCAGCACTCATACAAAATTTAATATCACGGAATAAAATGTTTTAATGCACTCTACTCAAAACTGCGGAAAAAACTATTGTACCTACCTACTTATGAGAAATTCAACAAGTGTTTAAGAAATGACATTGCCAATTCCTAGTGACGAATGATTCCTTTTCGTAAGCGCCTTCCATTGTCTTGTTGTTTCATATCATCTACGTATTATGTTCTTCATTTTTCAATTCCGTAATCTTAATTCTTAGTGTGAGAATCTGGAAAGATGTCCCCACTCTCTTCTCGCGGGTCGCCAGCCCAACAGCTTGTACCAGCGGGGGGAGCGGGTTGCGCTACAGTCGCTGCGCGATCGTGCAAACCCCTCTTCTCCCGCCTGGCGTCGCCAAATTTGTTTTCGTAGCTGGGAGGATTTTCTCCCAAAAGATTTTCGCCAAAATCCAATGTATCGTTATTTTCACCTGCTCTTCACCTTCAACTTTTTAGAGAATACGGATTTTAACAGTGAACCGTGTTGAGTAAGGACAACATCATGTGGCTGTCACGGAGGTAGTCACCTCATTCTCTCACATTATTTTGAGAAAGTCGTGTGTCCGCCATGCCCCCAGTAGGGCCGGAAAAACGGGTCAGCAACACTTCCACACATCGCGTCTGCACGTCGAGAAATCGTCATTGTCAAAATATCCTCCCTCTTCAGTCGGTGTCCTGTTTTGTGGGAGAATTTTATCTTCCGGCACTTGAATTCTCATTCTCTCATCTTTCATAAACTAGTTGTGGTAAGTTTCAGAATTTTGATTATCAGTCACATAGTGAGCGTTGCCAAGTGCTTGTGCCATGTGATTTTTGAAAATTGCAGTGATTACAATGTGTGCAATAGCATCCTATTTTGAAGCCAAAAACCTCATTCTCTCATTTTCATTCTCTCACGTTAATCATAGGTAAATGAGAGAATGAGGTTCGGAATGAGAGAATGAGGATGATCCTACATTCTTACGATTTTATTATATTACCTAAATATATTTCCTATTTTTCATTAATTGAGTAGACCAACGCAATGTACGCTAGAGTCAATTTATTATACATTCAAAATCAATCTGGCGTCTCATTTTATTTGTTTTCCTCATTCTCATACCTACCTCATTCCCATTCTCATACCTACCTCATACCTACCTCATCTTACGAATTTACAAAATTTTCTATTCTTGCTAAACGGAGCACTTGTATGATTGAATTCGTTGCTAAACTTCATCTGAACCACCTTCAAAGTAAGCCTAATCAAAAAAATCTATAAACAAAGAAAGAATTTTTCACTCATATTTGGACATCAAAAACTTCCAGTTTTCGTGGAATCACCCACCTATGTTTTCGCGATGGAGGTCGACGTCACGAGTTAGGTGTCGTTTTCGAAGTATTTTTGGACGTAGAATCCATTTTTGGGGGTCCCGAAACGATCCGATTTCAATGGGGGGGGGGGGGGGGGATCTATTGGGCTTTCATGGGACTACAAATGGGATTTTTGAAGGATCCCATGAGGCCAAATATCTTCCGAGTAAAAAAAAATTTTTTTCCAAAATTTTCTGCGTACTTATCGTTCAGAAGGAGGATCTAGTTATTGAATGTTCTGAAGAACGAGCCGAAAGCTGGATTTGCTGAGTCGAAATCGATTCACAAAATCCACTTCCTCCAACTCACTATCATAGTTGGGTCTTCTATGGATAACTCGTGGCCGCCTGACGTAAACATCGATAATTTCGTCGATGCGAACTCTTCATCGGACATCATCCTTTCCAACAAATAAAACCCGAAAAACGGACGAATGAAAACACGGCCAGAACGAAATTGGTGGGTGCAGCGAAATTATGTTGCAAGTTGCAGGCGCGACTCGTGAGGGAGGCAGCGTCGCAACTGCACCCCCTCGATGCAGAAGGGCGAGAGGGGGGCTACGTATTACCTACCTAATTAGTTACCTAGCTAAAAATGAATCAAAACTCGGCTCGAAAATCTACGTAAGTTCTTGTAGACCTTACATAGTTCGCGGAACGTCTGAAAAGCCTGTGTTGATAGTGCAATGATAACGGGAGCACTGCCCTTCTTGAGACGATTTTTTTGCATGGACCTTATGGAACAACGAACTAAGTGTGAAGCCAGAAATGTCGAAATGTGGGGCTGTTCTGGGCACTGCGCACACCCTTCCTTCTCACCGTTCACCAGATGTTAAATCACCTCCACAATCAGTGTTGGCAGTCTTCGTTCATGGGCAGGGAATTTTCGTTTGTAATGAGGGACTTTTTCGGGATCTAATCTGTCTCAAATCATGGAAAAAATAGGGGCTTACTTTTGAAATATTTTGAAAACTTTTTGGTGTTGCTATATTACTTTGTACGGTATGAAATCATAAAATTTCGATCGACCAAGGTTTCTGATTTTTTCAGTTTTCCCACAAAGGTATTTTTTTACCAGAAGCAGCTTCTGAGGGGATGGCATCAGGGGTTTAGTGTGCTTCCATGTTTTCTGGGAAGTGTTTTCTGAACACGGTGATCTGCGTTTGTCTCATTTATAAGTTTTTTATTCGTTCGTTTCATTCGATCGTTTCATTGTTCATTTCATAAAGCGTTTGTTGGATAACTCTATTGATTTCATCTTGAGGGAGTTTTCCCGTTTAGGCGTGAGTGATAAGTGTGACATTCGCGACATGGGACGGCCAACATCACCTTTACCAGGTTTGCAGCGTGTACCCAGGAAATGAAAGGAAACTGGTAATAGTTAATTGGAATTTTTAAACAAACAAATAAATAATGAACTATAGGAAATCTTGATAGTAGGTACTTTTTATCTGTGTTGGGTGCAATAATATTTTCATAAAATATTATCACGAATCCGTGACTGCACCCCCTTGTTCTGTCATCACCAGTCGCGCCTGGTTGCAACAACAACGACATAACTTCAAGTTAACGAGATAACTTCCGAAAAGGAAGGAGGCCGAGGCATCCGTCTTCAACACACAAGATCGAGGGATCGCATGAACGAACCTCTCTAGGGATCTCGAACCGGGATAAAATTTTCTGGTGGACCGGTAAAAACATTGTCTTCGTTTGCTGAGAACGTTAAACTAGCCACAGCAATCTACGGTTGAGGGGGGAGAGCTGGGGGCCGCTGACCCGGCTTATTGCCGGACCTACAGTCGTAGTGGTAAGTCTTGTATTAGGGATTGGACCTCGACCACCAGGAGGCAAAATTTGACTCTATTTAATACAGTCATCGGTACCATATCAGTGAACAATGTGCCGTCCGGGCGTGAGTTCAAGGTGAGACTCCGTTGATTACCTGATAGGTAAACATCGTGGTCTCTCCCCTGGTTGGTAGCCATTCCCACAATTCTAAAGAAGATGCTGAGAAAATTTCGTCGCCGTTTTCCACCGTATTCAGGCGCAGTGAATTTTCAAAGATGCCGGATTTTGGTGTATTCGGGTTAGAGGTCGAGGCGATAAAGGTGAGTGAATCAACGTAATCAATTCAACTAAGTGACGAGGCAAAAGAATTACTCATTGACTGAATGTAGGAGCTATTATTTATAGTCTTACATATCGAATTACCTACCTATTCATTAAAAAAAAAAATTAACATTAAATGTTAAATTTTTTTTTAATTTTTAATAAATTTTATTTTGAACTTAAATCAAATATTTGTGCATATATTGGTTTTTTCTCGAGTCTATTATAAAGCTGAATTTACTTTTATAATTTACAGTAAATATTGTTGCCAAGTTATTTCATCCAATAATTGCCTGTAACTTTTTGCCAGTTGCTCTAATCGTCAAAGTTATTGCAGTATTCAATTCAGCGCGAAAAAGTACTATAGAAATGATCACAAATGCTTTGAAAGTTCAATGAATTTTTATTTTTCTTCCCGAAATTGGAGGTTCTGCCCAACTCTGCGGCGGACGGCCATTTCGTTTTTGGAATCTACGCCCCTCGAAACGTATACGTAATGTCAAATTCGAGGCCGATCATAATTTTTTTGAGGTCAACTTTGACATACAATGCCCCAAGTTTTTCACAAATCATCATTTTCGCCTATCATCTCTTCCCTTCACCCACTTGCCCCTTCAAAATACTCCTTCTTCCGCTTTTTCACCATTTCCATCTTCTTCCTCGCCGTTGATTGTCCCTCAATTTCTAAACAAAGTAACTGGGAGGCGAAGATGTAAAGATACGAACGGATCGAGAGGGGGGAGAGAAATCGGCGGGCTGAAACAATTCCGAAAACGAATAAGGAGATAACGGGGGACGAAAATGAAGATATGAGATGATTTAGGAGGCCGAGCGCTAATTGAATTACTTGCGGGGCGGTTTATTGGTTTGATTCAAGTTGGGAGGTGTCGGCGTGAAAGGAGGGGGGAGGGGAAGGGAAACTTGAAAGGAGCGTTTATGCAAATTTTCCGCAACCCCGACTTTTATTTGACGTGTTCGAATCAAGGGTGGGAAGAGAGAGAGGAGGTAACCCAAAGCGTTTATAATTAAGGCGCGTGTAACATTACACGTGGCCCCGGGGGGGGGGGGGGGGGTGAAACGTTAACGGAACGAATCTTCTTGATTCGCCCTAACGAAGGGTCGCTTAAGCCGCCCACAAATGAGCTGGTACTTTTGGAGTTTTTTTCTCCCTGGGCGGAAAAGAAACGTCGGGAGGGGGCGGTGTAGGATATCTAATGGTTGGGGTCATTAGTGAGGGACCCCATTTCATTTCTACGTCGACGGGACAAAATCGATCGGTACTTTCAAAGGCGATTTCGCGATGATTGTCACAACCAAGAAATGTTTCAATAATTTGTTTTATTTTTTATTATTATTATTATTTGGGTCATTTCAAAATTATGGTACAATTCTTGTCCAAAGCATTTTTCTCAGAAACTGTAATACTTGGACCGATTTTTCTTTTTTTGGGATATACCTACATCTCGTTGAGCTTGATAGAGTGCATGGTAAATCAAGGCTCTAAGTCTATTCCATAGTACCTTAATTCTAGGTTAAAATGCAAAATCCTCACTCCCTAGGGTGTCCCTACTTCGAGGTTGCTATGTTCAACTAATGTTCATGACATAGCCTGACGTGTTTTCCTCAGTTTCAAAATTTGAGCCCGTCACAGTGATAGTATGTTATCCAGACCACCTATTGTCAGTCAAACCCAGGCCCTAGCAGTGTTGGGAGCACTTTAAACGTCTGTCCCACGATTTCGGCTCACTCCCTAGGAATTTTTTAAAATGCCCGCCAAACCTCGCAGAGAGGGAATTTTTCGTTCCCCCAAAGCTCAGGCAACACTGTAACATGTCAGTTGTTGAGTGTCATGTGTTTCAGAAAGCTCAGTTGCCTTAAACAGGTGCATTATCTGTTGCAAGTCAGTGGCGTATTTTTATTAACCCTCACTTCTTAGGTTATATGAAACCATTGAAAAACCGATACATTTTTTTAAAAACGTTGTGTTAGTGTTTAGGTATTTTAAATGTGTACCAGCTGGTCTTTTGACATTTTCAAATTGGTTGCATGGCTAACCTACAGCAAGGGATTTTATGAAAATCATCACTCCCTAGGCAATCACTCCCTAGGAGTTTTGAATTTTTTTATTCACCTAGGGTGTGTGCTTTTTACTAGGGAGTGTTTTTAATAACTACAATATTATATAAATAATTAATAATATTAATTATTAATATAATAGTTATTAAAAACTATATTATAATAATTATTATTATAATAATTATAATTATTAATAATAATTATTATTAATTAATATATAAATTATTTATTGTTACAATAATAACAATGATAATCACTACTATAATTTCTAATGATTGCCAAACGTGATTCCCTACATGTTGTTTTTCTCACTCCCTAGGTGGCAAATCACTCCCTAGATTTAAATCAGTTTAATTAATTAATATCTCAGTTATTATTAGTGACTGACTACTACCAACCTCCTGAACAAGTTCAGGCCGAAAAAACTAAGTTTCAAGCCATTTTAGCAACAAAAAATTTCAGACTGACATTATACCAAAATAATTTTGAAATGAACCAATTATTTATTTACTAGTCTCTCTGGCTCGCTTCGCTCGCTCCCCTAGTGGGGTGTATTGCCGCCTGTGGGGTGTATTGCCGCCTGTGGGGTGCGTAGCATCGATGGACACGTTCAAACCCCTACTCAGACATAAGGCCTCGCTCCGCTCGGCCCCTCCTATTCGTAGCAGAGAGGATAGAAAAATCAGCGTATTTTTAGGGCTTACCGTTTAGGAAATTATTATTTTTAATTCAATTCAACTTTTTTTAAATAAAGGCCTCTCCATCTATCAAAGTTCCCTGGACCCTCCGTTTTCTAAGATCCCTGGCCCCGCGCGAATTAAAACGATCCAATTGTCTTCTCACCGTGAAATCGCCCCCTCCCCCTCGGTTTTTTTGAAATCCGACTTCGGAATCGGATTGGCCATATTTTGGCGCGCATTTGGTTCGCGGATACCATACCCAAAAAATGGCTCCTTACTGGGTATTTTTGAACCCGAAAAAACGTGGGACAAACGGGAGAAAGACGATTTTTCGACGAATTTTCGACGAATTTCCCGGGCGAATTTCGGATTTTCGATTTGACCGACGTCTACCTCCAGGTCTGATCTATACGGCTCGTATTTTTTTGTAATTTTTTCGACCCCTTAAACGGCCTTTGGCGCGAGTTGAAAGTGGAAAACGTAGGACAAACGGGAGAAAGACGATTTTTCGACGAATTTTCGACGAATTTCCCAGGCGAATTTCGGATTTACGATTTGACCGACGTCTTCCTCCAGTTCTGATCTATACGGCTCGTATTTTTTCGTAATTTTTTCGACCACCTAAACGGCCAGCGAGCGGAAAGTGAAAAAACTCATTCGGGAACGCGTTATCCCGTACCAACAAACCACACGGCGGCCAACACGATTTTATATTATTGTATGATGTTTTATTTATTTTTTTAATTCACCGAAGTAACGGATATTGCACCACGTAAATGATAATTCACGGATTATTATCGATCATTTTGTTGCTTGACTTTTATTTATTGACGAACCGGTGTGTCCTTTGAGGAGGGTGAGGGAAGATTATATTTTCATCGGTGCTTTTCTTGAGAAGGCCGAGGGGGTTCTGGGCGTTGTCATGGTTACCCGTAAGCTTCCTAACCGACCTTCGTCGGGAATTCCCTTTTACAACCGACCGCCCGACCGTTTACGGTAAATGAGTTACGGCCGATTTTGGTTTGAAAAGAGCGGATGCAAAGTGCCGGTGTAAAATGTATTGGTAGCCCGCAATGTAGTCGTTTCGCGTTGGACGTCAGCAAGCAGCGAACTGGAAGTCTGCAATGTATGTGAGCGCAATTTCCAGCGTGCGCAAATCTTCCTATCTTCATTGTTTACAATCTAATGTGAGCTGCAATGTTGTAGCTTCGTTTTGGAAACCAACAACAGTGTGGAAGGTAGCAAATTAATTGACCAATCTATGTATAACACTAATTCACCGTCTCGGGGACCCGTTAAGCTATAGGTTAATAGTATACTATTAGGGGGTTCAGATCCCCCTGAGATGCGCGCATTTGCGCCCAACTTTCTTTTAATTACCGTTTAATTTTTTATGTCGGATTAGGATTTCTTGGCCATTTTTACGTCCGATGAGTGTATTGAGCGCAATTTCCAGTGTGCGCAAATCTTCCTATATTCGTTGTTTACAGTCTGATTGAGTCGGCGTATCTGTATCTCACCTGGAGATCCAGATTTTAATACGAAATCCCGAAATAACGAATTCCGACGGTTGGCAAATTTAGACGGCGAGTAGGCAGCTGGCAGTGTGGAAGCGAGCAAAGAAATAATTATTAACACCTATTGTCGTTGCGCAATCAACAATTATTGTTGCGCAATGAAAGCCAGCAAGCATTCAACTGGGAGCCAACCATGTACGCTTTGCATTAGAAGCCAGCTAAGTAAGAAGTAGGAATTGGAAGCCAGACATCTCCTGGTGGTAAGGTTGAGAACCCTCAAAAATGCGCGCAAATAGGCGAATTTGCGCCCAACTTTCTAATTTTTAATGGGAACCCCTGATTTTTTCCTACAATTTGGATTCCTCGGCCAATTTTACGTCTGATAAGCGCTTTGCGCGAAATTTTTGGTGCGCACAAATTCGTGAAACTAATTTCTTTCTAATTCTTCGTCGTTTTCGGTCCCTTCGAGTCGGCGTTTCTTTCTTAGCCTACTTAGAGAACCATTTTTTAATACAAAATCCCGAAAAAAACTACTTCTGACCACGAGCGAATTTAGACGGCGAGTTAAAGTGGGAAGTTAAAGTTAGCGCATTCTTGGCCGAGCAAAGCGAGGCCCGCCTGACCGAGAAAGTGGCAATGCTCGACAAAGTGGTCGGCCGAGCAAAGCAAGGCCTTATGTATGAGTGCTAGTAATAATTACTCTTAAGTATTATTCTTATGAGCAAAATAACGCCAATTTGAGTACCTCCCAGCAGCGCTCCAATATTTTTATGCCTCGAAATTGAAGTGTCAACATTTGGATTGGTGTCAACAATTGGTGCTTTTGCCATTTGGAAGCGGTTTGGTAGTTATACCACAGGAGCGAATTGTAAGCTAGCATAAAGGAGCTTTGCATTGAAAGCCAGGAAACAATGAATTGTGAGCCAGCAATGTAGTAGCTCCACATTGCAGCCAACAACAGCAAATGTGGTAACAGCACCAATTTTGAGAAGTGTCCAAAAGTAGTCTGCCTCAAAATGCAAAATTCTGGTCTTTAGAAACGGCAAATAGAATGGAAAATCCTTTATCATACTGCAGCGGTATATTCCACCTGGTGGAGTTTGTATCTCTTCTAGATGGTATACATCTGCCTCGTAGGTTCATCCCCTGTGGTGGCCGGGATTGTTGATAGAGCGACTGCGGTGAAGAGGCCCAGAGGCCAAAGTGTATTAGCATTGTTCCAGGGCCTGGCGGAAGGGACATGGGGAGAAAACAAGGGGTTATAAGAGCCGGGGGTGTAAACAAATTGCGAAGGCCTTCGACGGGAAGGGAAAAGGCGGGGGAGGGCCGAGAAACAAATGAAATCCGGAGGGAAGTGAAAGGAAGGGAAATGAAAGTGTCCGACCTTCTTCCCTTTTACAAGCCCAAAAGAAAAGCTTCACTTCCTTACGACCTTACAGCTTTTCAAACGAATCGACGACGAGAATCGATTTCACGTTCACAGTAAAGCACGAGACACCTGGAAAATAGTCTCTTTTACAAAGAAAATTTTCAGTTTATCGTCGTTATGGAACTGCTTCATTTTCCGATCACAAGCCTCTCAGTGCTGCCAACCAACGTATAAATCTCAGTCATCACCAGAGCAATCTGGTTGGAGAGCGTGACAGCGTGAGCGTAAAATCCCCAATGATGTCGGTGTTGGGGGGGATTCCTCCCCCCTCCCCCACAACCTTCACAATGGACGCTCAACGCCCCGCCCCCTTCCACATCGTTCTCGAGACGGCTCCCAATCGATTCATTGAATATCGTTCTGTTGCATGTTATATATGAGAGTTGCATAATATGCAACATCAAGTGTCCATCCAGCTATTCATTTAGTCGAATTTCAAAGATATTCCGGGCATTGAATCTTTTCAGTCTGAATGTGTGCAGCTGAAATAAGTGTCGAAAAGATGATTTCGGACACCGTTAATCTAGGAGACACCGGGAAGAAGATCCAGGATAAAATCAAAGCTGTCCTCGATATGCCACTGTCTGGTGAGGCTATAATGAAGGAAGGTTGGGAACCATGAAGTATGCCCCGGCAACATCAGCTGAAATTGAGAGGCCTTAAAAATGAAATACCTCATGTCTGACCACGATTATAATCTATAGATTGCGGATATTTCCAGCCCAACATCAGGTAGAGGGAGAGCTGGCCACCTTGGCGTACTCACTCCTTCGTTTTTCACCGGTCACCGACAAAATTTTTAATGTTTTTGCCTAATGGGGTTATCACACTGTTGGAAACATCCAGCAAGCCGACTAGCGACCATTGACGTCATGATGGCCAATGACGTCATTATGTTGGAAATACACGATGAACGACAACTTGTGGGGAGGACAAGTGAGGGAAAAGGTAAATATGGCGTCGAGTAGGGGAAAAGACAACACTGTCTGAGGATCAAGCTGTTTGGCAAAGCCGCCACCATCACGACACCCCCCCCCCCCCCCCCCTCATTTATGAACGCCTGACAAACCAATCTGTCCTCACTACACGACAGTTTGCCATTCATCGGGCGTTCATAGATGGGGGGGGGGGGGGGGGGGGTGATAATGGCGGCTTCGCCAAACAGCTGATCCTCAGACAGTGTTGTCTATTCCCTACTCGACGCCATATTTACCTTTTCCCCACACTTGTCCTCCCAGCAAGTTGTCGTTCATCGTGTCTTTTCTGACAGTGCGATAACCTCATTAGGTAACGCGCTGTAAGGGTCTGGAAGCCATGGTGGCTACACGAAAAAATCCGCAATCTAATCGTGGTGGTCGGGGAGGGTTGAAAAATCAGTGCCATATTGAGTCAAATCAGTGCTATATTTGGGCCCAATTAAGTGCCTAATTGCCATATTTTTAGAAGCGCAAAAGTGTCGTATTATGAAGGGCCACAATTGTGGGGGGTCATATAATTATCGTGTCACTAATCGTCTTCAATCTACGTTGATGTTGATTTATTTGAATGTGACGTGTTTTTGTTGCAGGTTTTTCCTCAAGTTCTTCCTCAAGTGCAATCAGAACTGCTTGAAAAATGCGGGCAACCCGAGAGACATGAGGCGATTTCAGGTGAGTACGCAGAGAGGGTTGAATGTCACGTAGCGTCACAGGTTGAGAACCTTTCCTTGTTTCGGGGTTGAGCGTGGCTTTTCCGTTTTATAGACCAGCTACGGGGAAACCTTTTGGCCGCTGGTCGGCGGAATCGGGTCGTTGGAAGTGGAAACGAGGTGGTGAAGGGAAGTAAGATGGTACAGTTGTAATTAGCTGTGGGAGAAGTTGAGGGACGTTGAAGAGACGGGCGGGTGGTGTAGAGAGCGGGGGAGTCGATGGCGGAAATGCTGCCAACTTGACGCGCCTACGTGTTCAAGATTGTAGACAGGATTGGTGGAAGGGTTATGTTGGCAGAAGTTGGAGCGGTGATACTCGTCTCGGCCATCTTTACGCGGTCCGGGTGGGCGAATCTGGCCGTGTCCAAATGAGGTACTCCATGGAGGGTTTCGGCGGCGGGGGAGGAAAAATTGGACGAGTTTTCCACTCTCTTTTCAAGGCAATTACCCTCCCGCAACCCCGTGCCGACCTGAGGGCGACCCAACCAGCACGACCCGGTCTTGACGGCGGGGTCGGTTTCGCGCACGTTCGAACGGCTTTGACCCCCCAGAAATCGGGCGCTTGGTCGAGGAACTGCCCTTAAAGGGTAACCCGATCCCACTTATCCATCAGTGGAAGGGAAGGGCTAATAAGGCTTGGCCGGAGCCTTCATCCGTCAACCCGATGACCCCCACAACAATGTTTCGCTAACCAACCGTAGCCCCTTAACCCCCGAGATGGTTTTAATCATGGATTTTGGTTTATCATTCCCTGTTTTCGTGTTTTTGGCTGAGGTAGTCTTCAATTTTCAACGGGGCTCTTAGTCCAGTCACTATGTACCTACATCGGTGCTGGAAGAAGGTGAGGTAGTTTTGATTTTTTGGTATGTTGTTAGGACCCATCAGAGTAGTCTTTGACCAAGTTATCAATTAAAAAACCTTGTGCCGGCTTGGGGGTTAGCGAAAAACCACGATTTTTTCGGCCATTTTTCACATTTTGCTGAAAAAGTCAGTGAAGGAAGCATTTTACGACCAAAGGCACTGTATTCATTCTTAAACAAGACAATATTTGCTACGATTTGAGACCAACCGCAGCTCTCTACGGTAAATACACTGAGAGAAAAAAAGGGTCTATTCTAGGTTATTTTTCGATTTTTTTCTAGGTTAAATGCTGCCAACCTAGATTTTTTTGGTTTTCATTCTAGGGTGGAACAATTTAGTCTAGGTTGAATATAATTTAACCTAGATTGAAAATACTGGTGAAGTTACCTTCCTAAAAATGCAAACAACCAAGATTTAAAATACGCCACCCCCACACTTTAGTTCTAGGTTAAGTTCACGGTGTGTGCCGCCGCCTCCATCCATTTACAGTCTAGGTTAAAAACATTAATGTCTTGGTTGTCTCACCCTGGTATTCAATGTTTTTCACTTTCATAGACGGTTGATTTACCCTAAAACAAAAACGATCTCACCGCACCTCAAACAATTTACAGCCATGGCGCGTTAACCTAGAACCCTTTTTTCTCTAGGTTGTGCCCCTTTATTTACGAGGTTGTTTCAATTACTATCCCTGTTGTACCAGTTAAATTTCTAAGTAGCTTCCAATTCTTTTCAGGTTGGTCCTAATAAATTACTATAGTAATAATTACTATAGTAATAACCTATAGGTGGTCCACTTTTCTTTCTAGGTTTGCTCCACTTCCATTGCAGGTTGTTTCTATCAACTTCAACCATCTTTCTGGGTTGTCTCTATTTCCAACTCAGTACGAAAATTTGAATGTGATGTCATAATATGACTGCACATAGTGACAGAAATTAGATGATTAGAATTTGACAAAGATTTGGCCTCAACCCCACCGGCTAAATAGCAGGGGTGCCAAGACAACGAGAATTAACGCCCACCGCCTACAGTGGCGCTCTCCGCGGCCGCTTAGCGTACTGCAGAAACAACCTGGAATTTATTGAATGAATTACAATCACTGTTGTTTAAACCTAAAACTATTTGTGGTATTACGGTAGTTTTAACCGAGACTGAAAGTCTAACTTTTTCTTCTGGGTTGTTACCTAAAGTAACAATCTCGCCTTTTAAATCTCTCGGTTGTTTTCAGTTGTACAACCGAGACTTTAATGGAGGAGAATTATATGGAAGGTCAAATCATTCAATTCTAGGTTACCCCACTTAAAAGTCAAAGGTAGGTAATATATTTTCTAGGTCTTCACAATGTCAACCTAGACCAAATGTGAAGTCCACATTTGGTCTAGGTTGACACTTTTTTATTCCAGGTTGTGGTCAGAGGGCGGGTAATAACGGGTTAGGTTGTTTCTATATGGTTCTAGGTTGTATTAATATTTTTCGATGTTACTTTAACCTGGACCTATTTTTTTCTAGGTTGAATCAATTGATTCTAGGTGGTTTCAATTTCTTTTCGAGGTTATTTCGGATTTAACCTAGCCACTAAAAAAATCTTTTCTCTCAGTGTAGTTTCCGAGATACGGGTTGTTGAAAAATGGCAATTTTTTCCAAAATGTGCAAATTTTACGAAAACTTGTTTTTGTTTGTTAAACATCGCCTGAAATATGCGTCCTACCAAAACGTCATAATTGATGAAGTTTTAGTACATTTAATTGGCTTTAATTTGGGACCAACCGGAGGTCTGTACCTTCATTAGCTTCTGAGATAATGACGAATAACCGAAAACTGTCGTAAGTGGGTTATGGGAGAAGTGAAGCTATTAGGCCAGTCATATAAAAAACATCCGAACCTACCTTAATTGTGGTAAACCTCATTTTTTTATATGTTGTTACGGCTCACCTAAATAGTATAAATCTAGATTTGACGTTTTGGTAGGATGCATATTTCAGGCGATATTTAACAAACAAAAACACGTTTTCGTAAAATTTGCACATTTTGGAAAAAATTGCCATTTTTCAACAACCTGTATCTCGGAAACTATTTACTGTAGAGAGCTGCGGTTGGTCTCAAATTGTAGCAAATAATGTCTAGTTTAAGAAAGAATATAGTGCCTTTGGTCGTAAAATGCTTCCTTCACTGACCTTTTCAGCAAAATGTGAAAAATGGCCGAAACAATCGTGGTTTTTCGCTAACCCCCAAGCCGGCACAAGGTTTTTTTAATTGATAACCTGGTCAAAGACTACTCTCATGGGTCCTAACAACATACCAAAAAATCAAAACTACCCCACCTTCTTCCAGCACGACCCCCTTTTCAAGTACAAAGTGACTGGACTTTTATAAAACTGCAGGTTTAATGGGTTTTGGGAAGTCAACATTAGTGTCTGCAGTAGGGATGAATCATCGACGAGCAACTAGGTATCGATTTTTAAGGGGTTTAAAATGATCAAATCACCGGAATTTATCAAAATTTATCTTATTAAGTCATTCATAAAAATAAATAAAAATTAAGAAAAGTATAAATAACATAAGAAAATAGTAAAAACGCTGCAAATTTTACACATGGGTTTATCATTCTTTGAAATACGTTACTTGTGCAGAAATTTAATTCTGTCAATGAACAAAATTTAAAAAAAAATTTTTGGATGTTTTTTCAAAAATTCTTTATTTTTTACTCGAAAAATATTTAACCTCCTGGGATCCTTCAAAAATCCCATTTTTAGCCCCATGAAAGCCCTTTAGATCGCCACAGTGAAATCGTATCGTTACGGGACCCCAAAAAATGGATTCTACGTCCAAAAATACTTCGAAAACGACACCTAACTCGATCCCATAGCTAAAAGCCTTAAAAAAAAACCCTCCCGTAGCCCCATTTTAGCCCCATAGCGCCCCACGGGTTGAGCGATCGGTCTGAAAACCTTGCGGGCACAACTAGATGGTAAACCAAGTATTTCGTCAAAATTTCAGATTAAAAAAAAAAAAAAAAAATCCTACTGCCCAAAACGGCGGACGGACATTTCGATTTTGGAATCTAGACCTCTTGAAACGGATAATGTCAAATTTTGAGGCCGATCGGAGTCGTCGACCTCCGTCGCGAAAACATGGGTGTATTATTCCAAGAATAATAAACCAAAAGTGACCTGTACCGGTTTTAGGGGGTTTCAAACCGGTTCGAAGGGGTTCAAAAGCGGGTTGTAGGATATTTTCACTCATGTAGCTCATCAATCGTTTACGAGGGTGGTTTTTATTTCTCGCCGGATTGAGACCGATTCATAATTCAGGGCAGGTAAACAGTATTGTTGAATAACTGGGGAATAAAAGGAGAGCCGAAGGGTGTATGGATGTTTCAGTGAGTCAACCCCCTCCCCCTCCTTAACCCCCCCCCCCCCTCGCAACCCTTCACGGAGTAGAGTTCTGGTAGTGGGTTCCTGCTCTTCCGACTATAAATCCCGACTCCCCGTCGACGGACCCTTCAGTATATATGGGGAGAGAAAGAGATAGCGGGGATGAGTGAGAGAAAGAAAGATTGCGGAGGGTTGTAAAAGAGTGGGGTGGCGGAGGGGGGTGGAAAAAATAGTGTTCGGGACAAGGTTAGAAATCGAACTAAGGGGAGGGCGAAAGGGAAAAGGGGGTGGTCCCCATGGGAACGGCGGTCCTGCGCTATATCCCCTTGGGAGATGCTACCCCGTAAGGGAATAGTCGACGGGGGGTGTATTATCTGTTGGGAGACGAAGCGGGGGTTAGAAAATGGTCGTCAGGGATCGATCTGTAAGGGGGTGCAGGGGGGGGTGAAAGGTAAGGGATGAAACGGTACGAACCCCCTCAGATGATCTCTGATTGCTACCTCGATTATCACTGATCAGAGTTGATAACGGGGCGGGGTATGGTACAGGTAAAGGTAATCACATTCCCCCCACCCCTCCACCGCCGCTACCTCCCCAATTCTATTACGACCGACTTCCACCAGTCATAGAACAACGCTCCACCTAATCAACCGCAATCTTCATCCTAGTTAGGCTCAGCACGTCATCCCCCCCCCCCCCCCCTTTTGCAATTGCAATCCCCCCCCCCCCTCACATCGTCAATTGCAATTGCAAGTACACCAACACTCGAAGTGTTGTTAGTTTACGTTGCTCTTTGATTCCAACAGTTCACAATAAGATTCTTGAAAAACTCCATGAACATCTTAGAACAGAAAATTAGGTACTTCATTAATATCGATTAGGTATGTTTAGCAATCGATTGAAATCAAAAAAACAATATAGAATTTTTGCTGCTTTTATAAGTATTATAAAAGTTGCTGAAATTCGATTTTTTTAACATCCATCTTTTATTCGTGTTTAACATTAAAAAAAAGAAGTGAAATAAACAAAATTTGTTTATTTAATTTTATTAAAAATATATTTAATACATATATTTTTAATAAAACATATTTTTTGGCATTTTCAAGAAAAAATGTTTTGAGTTTTGACGACAAACTTTTTTTTTCATTTCTCAAAAAATGGTGATTTTCCCGCTCTAAAGCAAATCATCCTTGAAAATAAGAAGTTCGAATCAGGTAGTGTAGTTGTAGTTATTTTAATTCCTTTTTCTATTCAATATTTTCCCTTTATGGGGCAGTTTCGGGGCATCTTGTTTTAGGTTATTCGGTGACCTCATCTCATTTTTTTGTTATTACGGTAGTTCATCACAAAAAGAACATTTAAGATCGTTGAAAACATTTTCCATTTATATTTTTGAAAAGAAAATCATTTTTAATTTCCTTAAAAAAAAAAAATGTTTTCGACGTTTAAATCATTGTTGAGTTTCAATTTTAAACATCACTTAATTTTTCTTGAATTTTAGTTCCAAATGAAAAGCTGAATAAAGTAGTCATTAAAAAATTAATTTTTCAAACTCAAGCATATTTTGATTTTTCGAATTGACATGATTAAGACAGAATCCACAGATACAATTTGTTTATAAGCAATTTTAATTTTTAAGAAAAATCTTTTTATTCTTGAAAAACGCTGAAAATATTACACGTTTATTAAGTAAATTTTATTTTGTACAAAATGAGCATAAAACGTATTTTGTAAAATTTACCAGGTCATGTTTTGCACATTTCATACAAATTTTGCAAATATAAAAACGCCCATGTTCTTATTTTTTATTTAGTAAAAAAGTTTTAAAAAGTGGAAATTAAAAAAATTATTTTCTTACTGTGTTAGTGCACCTCCAAAAATGGATTCTTCGCCCAAAATTACTTTGAAAATGACACCATTATCGACCTCCTGTCTGAAATCCTAATTTAGCCCTCAAAGCCCCCATTTATAGGTCATTGATCCCTGTGATGTTGTGTGTTGGTCCTGACACCCCTTAAAAGGGTTCTTCGTATAAAATTACATCGAAAATACCTCCTGGCCAAAATCCGTCAAAACCCCCAATGCGCAGCCCAATCTAAGGCTACGTAGGTGCGATTGGAATGACTCTGACACCTCCATAAATGGGTCCGTCGATAAGTACTTCGAATACGATACCTCAGCCGACCACGTAACCCTTCAAAATCCCACCTGTTGGCCCCCTTTTAGCCCCACGGGTTAGTGCGATCGGGCTGTAAACCTAGTGGATACGACTGGATGGCAAACTGAGTGTTCCGTCAAAATTTCAGCGTAAAAAAAAAAAAAATCTTATTCTTATCGAAACAGCGAGCAGTCAGTTTTTGGATTTTAACTTGCGTATTCTGAAGATGATAAACCAAAATACGGATCCGTATTTTGGTTTATCATCTTCAGAATACGCAAGTTTAAATTCCAAATACTGACTGCCTGCTCGTCCACCGATCTGGAAAGCAGCGAGAAAGTGCCTCGCGAAGACCGTCGGACTCCTCCATCCACCAAAAAGGTGCAGCCGTTGAACTGGAGCTGTCGAACGTGATAACCCTACCCAATTGAAACCTCTCTCAAAACCTTCTCGGTCCGTTTTGGGCAGTAGGAATTTTTTACAAAATCTGAAACTTTGACAGAATACTCGGTTTACCTTCTAGTTGTGCCCGCAAGGTTTTCAGCCCGATCGCCCAAACCCATGGGGCGCTATGGGGCTAAAATGGGGCTGCGGCAGGGGGGTTTTTGAAGGCTTTTGGCTATGGGTTCGAGTTAGGTGTCGTTTTCGAAGTATTTTTGGGGGTCCTGGAACGATCCGATTTCATTGTGGCGATCTATAGTGCTTTCGTGAGACTACAAATGGGATTTTTGAAGGATTCCAGGAGGTCAAATATTTTTCTAGTAAAAAAACAAAAAATTGTTCGCTCTCCAAAAATACAATTTTATTTTTTTAAATTACAATTTTTGTATCAAGTTGGCAGCATTTCAGCCAGTAGTTTCGTTTTCCGCCGCAGGGCTCTCCCAACATTTCAGCCGGATCCTATCAAACGCTCCTTTGGCGCCTCCCCGAGAAAAATTGCTAAATATCCCTTTCGGATCCGCCGCTTTTTCCCCATCATTTGCCGTATTGTGACGCCCGAATTCGATTAAGCGGATTTAGGCGGGACACCCCTCCTCGGAACGAATTCGACTCTTTCGGTGGGGGTGTCGTTTCAAAAGCCAAAACAATCCAGATGGTCCATTAGTTCCTATTTACAGGATTGGAAGCCTGTGGGGGGGTTCGAATTTGTTACAGCTATAATCATCAATTTCGTGACGGTATTAAGAGTTCGATTGAGCTGAGTAGGTTTTGAAATTGAATTACGGGCAAAAGGTTGGCGTCATTTTAGACAATCTTTGACAAAACTGACTTCGCGCCTGTTCAGCTCTACGAGCATTGATAGTCCAAGCAACGAAGACAAAAAAGCGCCCTGAGGTAGAAATAAATTGAACCCAAACCAAAATTGGCACAGACGTAGGGGGGGGGGGGGGGGGTATCCTAATTAACATACTCAAAGTCCTGGGGGGTTGAGTATGAGCTCTGGGGGGGTCTCCAAAGGTCCCTTTTCAGGTTTTTCGTGAATATCTCGGAAACGGTGCCTTTTTCGATTAACCTTGCCCTATAGTAAATGAAAGCTGATAAAATTCTCTACAACTTCGGTTATATTCGTTTTATCGAAATTCCGAACCGTTACAGAGATATATGCATCCTTGTTAGGAACTCAATGAGCCTTGACTTGTTTTTATCGTTAGCTAGGAAGTGCTCCTGCTGGATGGTGATGCTGGTCGCGTCTTGGAAGTTTATGTCAGCGGACGTTGAGTTCCTAACAAGGAGGATGTCTGCATTCAACATCCAAACAATGGTTGCCTCAGGAGATGCTGATACGATGATTGTCAGGTGTGGATTGGAACGAGCAGCTGAAAACGTGCGGGAAGCTGTGATTGGGGAGGATGTTGACCTCGTGGTGCTGCTTGTAGCCTTGACGCCCCACAATCACAGTGGCCAAGTATTCTTCCGAGGGAACTTCACCTCAAAGGTGTATTCCATCCACAGGCTACAGCAGCTGCCATTTGCGGACAACATCCTCCTCCTTCACAGCTTCTCTGGCTGCGACACAACCTCAGCAATCTATGGGAAAAGCAAAGTGACAGCTGTCAAAAGTTTCACCGAGAACTCCCGCGTCATAGGTGAAGTTGCTGCACGTTTCTATCACCTCCTCTACACCACAAGAGATTGGGAGAGCTGGCGAGGTCCTCTTCCTCACTATTTTCAAGGCCCCTCCCCAACTCAATGACCTCAATGTTGAGGCTTGTTCAAGCTTCGACAACACGCCTTCCTGAAAGCCTCCGTCAGGCCAAACCCAGCCCCCCCCCCCCCCCCTTACCATCTGTTGGTATGTAATTCTGGGTTCTTGTGGATCTATATATAGAATTAAATGACGACAGATGACAGAAAGAAGGACGATTGAAGCTCGAGGCCCCAAATAGTGGCCTGACAAAATTTGAGTAAAAATGACAAAAATTGGGAAACTTTTTAAAATTGGCGTAATGTTTGATTGGTCAACGATAAATTGGCAATCAGTCACATATTCTTCAAGGAAATTTGATGCTCTACAACTTTCTCTCCGAGAACTTTTTTCTCAGATCAACCGTTTGGACTCAAATCAACCAAGTTATCCGAAAAACGTGAGCTAAAAACCTAATTTTCATACTTTCTCCATTTTTCGATGCTCATATCTCTGTAACGGTTCGGAATTTCGATAAAACGTATATAATCAAAGTTGTAGAGAATTTTATCAGCTTTCATTTACTATAGGGTAAGGTTCATCGAAAAAGGCACGGTTTTCGAGATATTCACGAAAAACCTGAAAAGGGGACCTTTGGAGCCACCCCCCCTCCCCCTAGAGCTCATACCCCACCCCCCAGGACTTTGAGTAAGTTAATTAGAATACACACCCCCCCCCCCCCCCACGTCTGTGCCAATTTTGGTTTGGGTTCTATTTATTTCTACCTCAAAACCTTCGTTTCCTGGACTATGAGCCGAATTCAAGCTTGCAAGCGCATCCTCCTCCTCCTATGTGAGTTGTGTGGGTCCGCTGACCATGTGTCGAATACGGATCCAGAGTCCATACGGCCAATGACCACTGATGAACAACAAGCGTCCATTCTTTGAAAAAAAAAAAAAATCTTTCCAGGGGCTAGATCCTCCTTTCAGCTGTTTTTATGTTTTTAACGCCTTTAAATTCGTTGCAGGTCGTGATTTCAACGTTGGTGAGCGTCGAAGGGCCTCTGCTCGCCGTGTCGGACAACATGTTCGTCCACAACAACTCCAAACATGGGCGACGAGCCAAAAGGATAGACCCCTCGGACGGCGAGTCAAGTGAGTATTTCGGTACGAAATCCCAAAACTGACCGAAATTCGCACGCTGCAACAATACCCCTAATTTGACGTGAAAAAGTTCAATTCCGCGAATTTCAAGAATATAACTTCGAGAGAATGAGGAAAAAAAAAATAATTCGTCGGAAAGTTGGGATGACCGAATTACCGTCATCCCGTCGGGAAGACACGAAGTACCTTCAAAGTGCCTCCCAAGTTATCCCCGACTTGGGCGCAAAAAAGTGGGCGGGTTGTCGGGAACAAGGTGAGACAGAGGGACAAAAATGATTATATTAACGCGGCGAAGAAAAGAGAAGGGAGGAGAATTTGCTAAGGCCTTTTTCGCCTTACCCTTCCTTGTAATTCCACTTTGTCGCTCGCATAATTAATAGGGGTTGGCCCGAGAGGAGAAACCCTTCCGAGGGGTATTTTAACGTGGGTTGATGAAGGGGGTAGTTACAACCTCATCCTTAATTACTATTTCCCGGGGAAAAAGGTCGAGAATGATTCTCATTGCGTAAAGGAAGCCGAACGTCTTGAAAGAAAAAAAAATCCGGGAAGGAAATGGAATTTTCCGGGGAAAACGATAGCGGTTATGAGAACCTGACTGGCCGAATAGAGTTTATCAACAGATGAAGATGCGCCTGAATTTGATAAATAAGTTAGTTTTTGTGGTATGCTCAAGTTCTTGCCGTTTTGGAGGGATTCAGGACGGAGGAAAAGTGGGAAAGGTTTTCCACATCGTTTGTTTAATGTTGGTGGTCTCGGTGGGTGGTGGAGACTCCTTGACAATGGGTTCACCAGAGATATCTTTGGCCATCCACTGGAGTCAACGGAGTGGGAGTCTTTGGTTCCTGCAGTTGGGCACGCGACGGCAATGTTTCTTAGGCAATGTATAAGAAGTTATATCAGTAACATGTTTGGCGTCAACTGACATGCGATCAAACGTTGTGCTATCTTGGGTCTTCTCTTTCATGTTTCTCATTCTTCTCCTTGTTCATTTTGGGTCTTTGGAGTGTATGGTGTTTTCGGGCTTGAATTTGGTTTCAAGGGTTTTCGTGGTTGTCTACAACAATTCAAATATTACATTATTAAGAAAATACATACCTACCTCTATGGCTCTTTCTCAGACGCCCTAATTCACCATTTTTAATGTGGGCTGTGAATCTCATGACATTGTCGACTATTTTTTTTTTTTTTTTTCTGAAAGAACTTCATAATTCTAAGCAATAGCATTGAGTTTTGGGGTCCTATGAGTGATACAAATTTCCAGGGCACTTTCAAAAATTTCAACTTTGAATCTGGAGGGAAAATTCGGTGCCCCAGGACGGCCTCTCTCATTGGATGTTCGTCAGCGCGCGCGTCTCTCATTGGCTGTTGAACTAGAAACCTAGTCAATGAGAGAGCCCGTCTTGGGAAGCCCAATCTTCCCTCCCGATTGAAGTTGAAATTTCCGAAAGTGCCCTGGAAATTTTTATCATGCCGGAGGAGCACAAAACTTACTACTAGTGCTTCAAATTATGTAGTTCTTTCAGAAAAAAATATTAGTAGACAAGAAACCTGACATGGTTCCCGTTATGGTGAAGGTGAATTTATCTCCCGTACAATGTGTCTTTTTTAGAATACTAGCACTCAGACAGAAGGCCTTGCTTCGCTCTGCCGACCACTTTCTCGGACAGGGGGGGCCTCGCTTCGCTCGGCCGAGGTCCTTGCGCTGCGCCAGTCCTTACAGATCCAGAGCCGAGCGGGCGTCTTACATTTATTAAGAATCGTTCAAATTAAATTCGCCGTTCTCCCGTTATCTCCATCCTTCCAAGGTCCCTGGCACCCTCCCAAGACACACTTACGCGCGCTGGATCTCTTCAAATCGTTCCAATTAAACTCGCCGTCTAAATTCGCCAATCCTCGGAATTCGTTTGAGTATTTCGTATTAAAATTCGGATCTCTAGGCAGGATACAGAGGAAATGCCGACTCAATTGGATTGCAAACAACGAAGATAGTGAGTGTTGCGCAAATTTGCGCTCATCGAAAATTTCGCTCAACCCACTTATTGGAAGTAAAATTGACCGGGGATTCCGAATTAGCCAAAAAATTAGGGGTTCCCATTAAAAATAAAAAAGTTGGGCGCAAATGCGCCTATTTGCGCGCATCTCAGGGGGGATTCAACCCCTCTAAGGACACCTTAACGGGATCCCGAACCCATAGAAAAAAATCGCCATATTTTTATCGCTTACCATGTATGGCGACGGTGTATGCACTGATTGAGATCCGTCATATTTATGCTTGCCACGCCTAAACGTTTTTCCACTGTTTAATTTTGATTGGGTTTTTCGCAATTCGGCACATCTTGAACGTCTTTAGTGGTTTTTATCTCTTCAGAATATTCTTCTTATCAAGGCTGGATGGATTCCAATCACTGTTAGACACATCTTTATACCTCTTTTCCCCTGGATATGGCTGGGTCTCTATTAAATGCATCTTCATCTCTTCCTGTTATGCGCCTCTATCCTAACAGCATGCTTCTTTATATCTCTTTTGGATGCTCTTCTTGATGTAGCCTCAACTTTATTGGTTGCTTATATATCTCTTGATTATACTTCTTATATTGGCTGGATAGATCCCAATCTGCGTTTATGTGCATGTTTATAACATAAAACATGTGTTACCTTCATGTATTCCCTTGTCAATTGATAACGTTCTGTTCCTCAAAGAGTATGACATGGATTTAGCTCGATCTCTGTAGGTTCTGGCTTAGCAGGGGTACCTTCTCATTTTGAGAATCAATGAAGTGGCGATCGACCCATGATACGATGATGTCCAAATGATTCTTCACTTCTCTTCTCTCACAGTCTCTTCTCGCTTTTTCTCCATCTCTCTTTAGTGTTCAACATCGTTGATGTTTCTGTTTTCCTTTGGTTTTGACGATCTTACGTTTGACGCAAGTCTTACAGTACCTTTGCAGAGTAAGTTTTCGTTAGTTCTAGTTTTTAATTATTTAACATGTCATTATGTCTCAGCATTGATTCACCAAGCTTGGCGAAAACATTAGGGTTTCTCTCTGACCCCGCTCCCAATCATTTGGACATCATCACGAGAATCTCATGTAGTTCCATCTGTTTTTTCTTGGTCCTTCACGTCTGGAGGATATTCTTCCTTTTTCGCCAGTTACATGTAACCTGCAGGTGTGCCCGTATCTGCATGATGTGGGCTCTGTTGCTGGCTGAGGCACAACTTGGTTGATTTGGTACCCCTGGTGAGCTTCAGGATCTCGATTGAGCTCCAAATTTTGGTGCCATATGGCTGTTTAGTTTCAGCTTCTGGCTCTTCATCTTCTTCCTCTCTGGTTGCCTTTGCACGTTTTTGCTCTTCCTCTTATTTCTATTCAGACAGCATGTTCCTTCATACTTCGATGCGGCATTCTTCATTTTACTCACAGTCACTACTCTGTCATGGCTTTGATCTGTATCTTGTCTTTCATCTTCTCGCGCTTTCATTCTGGTTGTTTCACTTCAAAATGTATCTTTGTGTACCTCTTCTAGTGTCTTAACCACATGTATCACGTTTTGATATCGCTCATTTATCAATCTGGATTTAGGCAATATTGACCCAAGAGGTTTTGAACAACAACATACGTGGAGGAGGGAGATAGAGAATATAATAGGGAGGTTCCGAAGGGAAGGTCAGGGTTGGCGAGGGGTAAACTAGAGTCGATACGACAGAAAGAGCCCGGGATTCCCTCAATACTCCCCCCTGGGGACCTGAAAAACGCCGAGGCGAAGAATCCGATCCGATCCTCGAAGGTGAAGAAGAAGTCTGAGGAGGGGGACCCCCCCCCCCACCCCGTTTCCTCGTGAAATTCTAACGTATGTGCCTCGTTCCTTCAATCCGAATCTCTCGATTTACCTTCAACGGTACGTTTAAATCATACCAAGAAAGATTTTCGGAAGGACGAAGCTAGCAATAACTTTTCCAAGGGGGTTTCAATGTGTATAGAACCAGATTTGAACAAAGTTTCACACAGTTTACACAACAACGTTTTAAAACGATCATCAACGGCTCATATCCTTATCCCTAAAATGCGTCCTTGATCCTAAAAAGTGAGAAATGTACATTTGATGGAAAACTTCATTGGGCTGCTTTTTCAATTGACGGAATTACGCCGTCAGAATGAAGGAGTTTCTTGATTAATTAACTTAACCAGGACTTTGGGATGACATGAATGAATTAGCCTCCTTCTGCAGTTCGCCAGTGTTTATCGTTCGTTGGAGTATTAAAACGCCTTTTCTAATCAAATTTCAACGAAGGGAAAGGAGGGAGAATAAGATGGCTGATGATTGTTGAAGAAAAGGGGGGAAAAGTGAGAAAAAGAGAGGGAAGTCGAGCAGACAGAGACAAAACAGTTGGGAAGTTAAGGGGGGGGAGGTGGGAAGAAAGAGGGAAAACGAGGAAAGTCTTAATTCAGAAGGCAATGAGATTAACAGCCTTTTCCTGGGGGTTACCCCGCTCTTTCCAGCCAACCCTTAACCGGCCCTTGAAGGACTAAAGACAATCGGTAAGGGTTGACTCTTCAGCGGATCGATTGGCGGTTGGCTTTAAGTGGTTCAAAAATCGTCACGGCAAATCAGCACCGTCAGATGTCGCCGCTGACGCCGTTTCAGGCCCCTGCGCCGATTATGGCCGAATTAAGTGAGAAATCCTCGCAGAATATGTATTCCACCCAGGAACACACGTCTTATCTGCACCGTACGTGCTCACCTCAGCAGCTCCGTTGCGCTGATTAATTCGGATGCCCCTGCGCTACGTTTATGACGTCATACCTCCCCAGGTGCCGTCTTGGAGACGCACTTTGCATCCGAAGGGCCTTCCTCTACGGGAATCCACGTGGAAATTGATTCTGAATCCCGCATTAATTACCGTGGAAGGGGTAGTTATCTCTGTGCCATAAACCACGTTATCTCCGAGTCAAATTAGCGGATCAAATTACGTCACACGTTGTATTATTAGCTATCAAGTGAATTACGCTAATGTTAAATCACTCTTGCTGTATATCACTAGCACGTCTCAAATTGGTTCAGATCAGAGCACAAGTTGTGACTAATTGAACGTTAACAGGTTATAATCTTCTAATTCTGTTTCAAGGTCTGTATCCACCTCTGCCTGTGGCCACTCCCTGCATAAAGGCCATATCGCCCAGCGAAGGATGGACGTCAGGAGGGTCGACCGTGATTATCATTGGGGACAACTTCTTTGACGGCCTCCAAGTGGTGTTTGGGACTATGCTGGTCTGGAGTGAGGTAGGTCTATTTGATCAGTAACAGGACTCCGATATCACAGGATTCAAAGCCCCAAATGTCACGTGTTAATGCTACAAGGCACCAATCCGACGGCTGATCTTCAACGTGTTTCAGCTCATCACCTCACATGCCATACGAGTTCAAACACCTCCAAGGCACATACCTGGCGTCGTTGAAGTCACTCTGTCATACAAGAGCAAGCAGTTTTGCAAAGGAGCTCCTGGGAGATTCGTCTATGTCTGTGAGTTGGACACCATTGCTTTGCTTCAGTGCTGCCAAAGCCTTGCGTCGATAGCAATTTTGTTGACTTGTTTCAGCTCTGAATGAACCAACCATCGACTATGGATTCCAGAGGCTTCAAAAACTCATCCCCAGGCATCCTGGAGACCCCGAAAAGTTACCAAAGGTAAGTATAATATACAATAATATTGTGATTGCATACAAGACTGCTGAGGGGAACCCTGTAGGATCCTAACAGGCGTTTGCAGACTGGGCCCACCCATCTTACCACTAAATCCCTTCCTCAGTACGGAGATGTAAGCTGGGCATACACTCGAAACAAGGGATTCTCGCCTACTTTGCAGTAAGTGAGAAATGAGGGAAAAGTAAAAGCTTGGGACCCACTGTAGGGGCCTACGTGCCGTTCCTAAACCTGCGGTGGCTGCGAATTGCAAAACCAAATCTCGCCAGGCTATGGGACTTTCATCTTTCCCAGTACTGCAGATGAGGAAACCCCAGTGTTCTGCTCAAGCACTAGAGTCCGTTCACCGAGACCAGAGAGCTACAACGCATATCACCTGTGATGTGAGGGTTGCATACCAACGGATGGAAGGGAGGGGGTCCTGTTGGTCGTTGACCGTTGAGGTATGAGGTATGAAAAAGTGAAAAGATGCGTAAGTAAACCATATTAGATGGTTTATATATGCCACTAGATACTAAAAAAAAAGAAGTTACGTATCAAACTTGACAAGAAAACACATTGATGGTTGATAACTTGATAGGAGTAATAGGGAATGCGAGTGGCAAGAAGGGCGTCGCCCGGACCATCAGGTAGGCAATCCAGCGTCATTGGTGGCTTAGTATACCTGACTGCTCTCTGCTCTTGGTGAACGAACTATAGAACCCATTACATAGCAGCTCTCGCCATTTAAGAGTGCTCTGCCTCCACCATTGAGATTGTAGAGCCACGAGGTCATACAGCCATCTCTGGCCGGAAGCAGTCTCCGACAACCTGGGAAACTCTTTTCAGTGCTCAATGTCAATTCCTCCAAAACACAGCAGCTAAGACCTGGACTTGGCGCCTACGACGATTTTCCGCCATTTCACACACCCGACTCACACAACACTCTTCCCAAAACCCTGTGCCATGTTGTGGTGCGAGATTGCAGGGGCCCAGTCCACATTGCGAGAAGGCTCGCGGATTATGGCAGGAGTAGGTGTGGGCCTAGCCTACACAATGGATTATCTCCTTGCCCTCTGCCCTTCGGGCTCGGGCCCCACCCTACACCAGTCCCCTTGTCTGGTCTCACGAGAACGGGCTTGACCTTGGAGAACCCAGGATCTTCTAGGGATTCGTCTCCAGGACCCTCTTTGGGAGGCAGCATCTGGACATTTCAAGTGAAAGCACACTGCTCACCCATTGCCCAGCGGAACCCTCAACATCTCGAATGTGAACCCTTGGAAAGCTAGCCTGGCCCATCACATTCTCAGTGGACTAGTTCCTATAACTGATGTATTTGCGTTTTCAGGAGATCATATTAAAGAGAGCTGCGGATCTGGCGGAAGCTTTGTACTCAATGCCGAGGAACAACCAACTCACCGGTCCACGATCACCACCTCCAAACAACAACGCGTCTTTCAATTCATACTCGGGCCAGCTGGCGGTGACAGTCCACGAAAACAACGGCCAATGGACGGAAGGTCAGACCCCGAATCAACAAACAACCCCTCTCCCGAACACCCCTTTGAAATTTTGTTAATTTCCAAATGTTGGTCTTTCCAGAAGAATACGGCCGAGGACAAGCCGGCAGCGTGTCGCCCCGAGGCTACGGCTCGTCGACGTCGACGCCCCACTCGTCCAACGGCGGGTACAACAGTACGCCTGGAGGTGGAGCTCCGCCTTACCCGCCCGTGTCCCAACCCACGTCAGGTAATCCATCAACGGTGCTGCGTACATGATGCTGAGTCTCCTGCCACCATTAACCTCCAATTTCTGTTTCAGGTGTCGGAGGTCTCGTCTCGTCTCCCTTCGCCACAATGAACCCTTTCGCCCTCCCAACCTGCAACTCCCAAAGCTACTCCCCTATCGTAGGACCATCCTCTAAATAATATCCGCTTTTGTAAAAACCCGGAATCCACTCCGACACTGTATCAGAACTTTGTTGCGATTCGACCAAAAACGACCCGCTTCCGGTTATTCCGTTCAGCCCGGAAAAACACATTTGTACATATTAACGACGACTGTACAGTACACGCAATTTCGGCGAATTTTGTAAATGTGTAACTCTAAGTGTACATAGAAAACTTATCAAAGTACCCGCTTATCAATCTAGTCATATCAAATTTTCCTTTAACATGTCGAACCGAAGTACAAAATATCGTCGTTTTTCCAATTATAATCGTATTGTATCGATAGTTTTTGGTTTTGAGAACACTTACTGGGTGATTCCACTAAATGTGGCGAATTCTGGACTAGCAAAATTTTCCTTTGGCAACTAATTGAATGTTTTCCGATGGTTAGGTGCTCTTTCCCACATGTAAGAATGAACCCTATCAACAAGTACAGTTTATTTACCAAGAGGAATTTTTTTTTTTTAATTTATTCAAAAACGGGACAAGCCCAGTTACAAGAAAATAAATCACAGCGAACACAAAACAAACGGAATTAGAACAGGTAGAAGTGACGTAGGTAATATGTTTATGCTATTGAAATTCACTCTATTTAATAGAGTAATAGAGTCTATTACATTTAGACGTACGGTGGAGCAGCAGAATTTTGAGGCCTCAGTGGGGATGACGCAGTAGGTATACCTGTATATATAACTGAATATATTCAGTTAATCGAGTTCGGAGAGAGGGTAGGGAAATATTGTAAAACGGCGAGTGAACAAATCCACAACCAATTCCGAACTTGAACTGATATCATTTCAAATGCCACCCTCACCCCTGAGATGTGCAACCAATAGTGCCTTGGAGGCGAGCGCACTACACTCGTCCCTCCCCAAAAGAAGAGGGACCCCCAATCCCTTGAGACGCCTATACGTCCACCATCGTTTGGTCACCAGCTCGTGCAGATTGGTGATGGAGGCCTCAGCGTCTTTAGCAGTCGCCGTAGCCACAGATCTGTAGTCGCATCTTGCACCTGGCGTTGGCATCGTTTTCGCGTTGGAGACGCGTGGCTTCTTCGTCGGGCTCCTGTCCTCGACCTCATATTTTCTTGTTGACAATGACAACGACGTCTCTCCCCTGCTGCAGGGGACGCTGTCCTTGAAGACTCTGCCATCGGAGGAGCTGCTCCGCTCCATTGGACGTTTTCTCCTCAGTGTACTCCCATCGGAGGTCGACGTGACGAGTAGTGTCACTGTACTCGGGGCGCCCACGTCGATTTCTTCGTCCTCCTTGTCGTCGAGCAGATCGTCGCTTTCATTTCATTCCTCTTCAACGTCTTTTCCCTTCTCCTCAGTCCCAGCGTCAGTCTCGTCTATTTCTTCGTTGCCCACGTCTATTTCTTTGTACTCCTCGTCGTCGAGCAGATCGTCGTTTTCGTTGCATTCCTCTTCGACGTCTTTTCCCTTCTCCTCAGTCCCAGCGTCAGTCTCGTCTATTTCTTCGTTGCCCACGTCTATTAAATAGAGGAAGAAGAAATTTTCTTCTTCCTCCTCGTCGTCGAGCAGATCGTCGTTTTCGTTGCATTCTTCTTCGACGTCTTTTGCCTTCTCCTCAACCTCTTGGAGCTCTTTTGCCTTCTCCTCAGCCTCTTGGGGCCACTCCCGTTCACATTGGCGTCGAGGACACCTCCGAAAACTATGGCCGGGCTGGTCACAAATGTAGCACTGGAACTCCCTAGCAGAGTCTCTTGGGAGGTTGGTTTGCTGATGGCTCATACTCGGTAATCGCGATACCGCTTCCATCCGAAGAGCCACCGCCAGTGCTTTAGTCATGGTCTGGGGCCAAACCAACAATATATAGGAGGTCACGATCAGGGGGGGGGGGGGGGGGGGGGGGGATGAATGATATAAGTTAGCTACGCGGGGTAAGCGGCTCAAAGGACGATGGGTCATGTAATTAGTGGAGGAAAAGGGAACAGAAAATTGGTGATTTAGACGGATGATACCGTATCGGTTCCCGTCAGGCGTTTAGGTTCCTGACTTATGAACCTTGCTGTCTGAACCGCGTCCGTATCGGTTCCGTGTCTATTATTGTGCTCTATATTTTCACGTTTCACGTCAGGAGTTGAGCGATCAGTCGTTAAAGGCGTTTACACGAGGCCAGTAGGCAGTCCAGCTGACTGGCGCCAGCGAACTGGCGCCAATAAGTCGCTCCAGTCGACTGTCCTCAGGAGTAGGTTTCGGCCAGTGTACCGTGTGCAAATACTCAACACTGGCGAAACGCAACAGGGTCTCTCGCAACTCTCTGGAGTGAGTGCCAGAGGCATACAGCCATTCCAGGCAACGAACATGCTGACACTCTGGCCAGGGAGGGCGCCCAGACCCCCTTCATCTGCCCGGAGTCAGCAGTTGGCCTACCACAAGCCATCAACAGGTGGATGACATTACAAACCGCCAAAAGATGGCAACTCTTTTCTAATGTATTTTTTGGGGGAAGGGAGGAATTATTAAATTCAAACTGAAATTGAAATTCAAGTTATGAATTTATAAGTTATTTCAAGAAATCAGAAGGGGAAGGCCGAAAAATGTATTGGGCCCCAGGTTGGACTCGAACCCACAACCTCTGCATTAACAGTGCAACGCTCCAACCAACTGAGCCACCAGGACCACAGCTATGAAAGAGAGTTGGAGATTGAAGGCTCAAACTGTCCCCTGCCCCCAATATTGATTCGGCCTTATCTTATTGTTGCTTATTTCTCCCCCTCTGAACCTTGATCTGATGTGAAGCCAGTAGACATCCTACTTTTGTCCCTCATTCTAGGGGTCCCCTAATTCCCCTGGAGGGGAATCAATCTCCAACTCTCTTTCATAGCTGTGGTCCTGGTGGCTCAGTTGGTTGGAGCGTTGCACTGTTAATGCAGAGGTTGTGGGTTCGAGTCCAACCTGGGGCCCAATACATTTTTCGGCCTTCCCCTTCTGATTTCTTGAAATAACTTATAAATTCATAACTTGAATTTCAATTTTAGTTTGAATTTAATAATTCCTCCCTTCCCCCAAAAAATATAAATACTGCATGAGGAAGCAGATTAATCTCCTCAGTTATTCCTGTAACCTTTTCTAATGGTCGCATATCAAGAATAGAGTACTTTTTAATCATGCCTACGCTTTCCAAAAAAATGCTTGGAAACTGTGGACAGTCCTAAGCCTGTAAATGGGAAGGAGAATGTTGTTAAGCGGGAACCGAAACGTCCACTCTTCCCTTGGGCCAGAAGATCAGGCGCATCGACCCTGTCAGTGAAGAGGGCATGAAGGAAGGCCCCCTTCGGGACTTCGTTGCCAACTTTAGATTGACAACTGGACACGATTTCCTCCAGAGTCATCTCCATAGAATCGGCGTTGCTCCATCACCGACATGCCCCCTGTGCAATACCAATGCACCGATGGACGCCAGGCACTTGGACCAGTGCCCAACAATCTTACGACCCCGACACGACGACGAGGACTCCGTTTGGAGAAGAAAAAGTGACGCATATTGGGCTGCTAGGAAGGAGATGGCGTCCGGCCGAGAAGGCCTCCGTCCGGCGTAGGGGAAAAAAAAAAAAAGTTGACGAAGTTCGGAAATCGGACAATCATCAACCGCCAAGTGAACCTTGAAGGTTTTGTCATCCATTTTCTTTTACTTTAGGCCTCCATGTACACATACATTGGGTCCGAAATTTTTTATTACAACTTTCATTTTTAGATTTTTCCATCCCCTAAATTGCTAAAATAACGCACCGTGCGGCGGCTGCCTCCCCCCCCCCCCCCCCCCCTCGAAAATTGTATTTCTCTAAGAAAAAAAACTACACAATACGCGAAAACGAGTTGTTGGGTCTGAGGCCAGGTGAGATACGGTAGGGGGTGGCTTTCTAGTCTCTATTCGAAGTTTCCCCCCGTAGCGGGAAACTATAAGTAGCAACACTACTTATAGTCTCCATGAAAGAAAGAAAGAAAAGACACGATTTCGCCACTTTGTAGAATCACCCATAGGTACACCATGCAGATTTTTATATTTATTTATTTCTTTTTTTTTTTTTTTTTTCATAAGTTTTTTCAAATTAGTATTTTTTTTTTTTTTTAATTTTGTTTATTTTTAAGGTTTAGTAATTTTTCATATGTTTATTCGTTTTTAATTTTCTACTTTCCTATTTCGAATTTTATCATTTTAAAGTTTTGTTTATTAAAAATTATTTGATTTTAATTATTTTTCTTCTTTTTCCGTACTTTTTTTTTAAGCTAGTAAAGCAATTTATCGTAAGTTATGATGAAGCTGACCATTTTGACGTTCTTTTAAATTGTTCAATCAATCGAGAATTATACAATTTATAAAAACCCTTTCATACACACGGTATACTTTCATGTAATGATTCTCACGTGGATTCTCATAGTCTAATAGTCGTACCGTATTATCGTCATTCACATATCGCCCACTGTATTTTTGGGTGATTTTTTTTCGACTTTTCCGTGTTTTTCAACTGTACAAATAAAGATTGAAAAAAAAATCATGTATTTTGTTGAAGACTTGCAATATTTATCGTGTTGTTATACGAGTATTTTTCTTCTGTACATAAAGGCGCTCACGCAATAAAGTTGCCGTTTTGAATGTATATATCAAAATTATACATATCTCTTTTCAGACTGGGTGTCGAGCCTGTGTATATTGTACTTTGTATATAAAAAAAAGTGCATAGGTTTTATTGTTAGTAATTTTTTTTTTCCTGTATTTGTGGAAAAAAGTGAAAACAGAGCAAATAAAAGGAAGATCCTGTTTTCGTATTTGTGATTATTTTTGTACCTCATGGAAGACTTTTTGCTGGGCATCGTACAAAGTCAACACTAAATAGGGTTTTAGTAGAGTGGAGTCACCAAACTGTGTAATTACTTTGCGGGACCCCCTCCGGATGGTGAACTAATCTGTATGTACATCTTCACAATGAAAGAAAAAAGTCAATAATATCAGATTTCCGGCGTGCGTTCAGGGGGGCGAGAGGGTGAGCATCCGTGGGGTTTCTCACGAGTTGTTGGCAAGCAACAAATTGGAGGGGTTGGCATCCCCGGCTGATCGGTTTTGGGTCCGCTGGCACGTGACTGAGGGTGATCTCTCGCAAGCCACCGCCCACGCAATCTCGTTAGAGGCAACTGCTTGACTGACAGACCGACTTTTCCGACTGAGTCAGGAAAAAAAGAAACGCCATTTATTGTAACGTGATAATATTATTTTTACAATTGAAGCCTTTTGGGACCAAAGGGCCTAAATGCCAAAATAAATTTTAATCTATGAATAAATTTTACAATTATTAATGTCAATTATTAAGTATTTTATATTAATTAAATTAACTTATTACTATTTTAAGTATTCATTAAAATTAAATTTTAATGAATACTTAATGAATTAAGTCATCATTAATGAATATTAATGAATAAATTTTATTCATAGATTAAAATTTATTTTGGCATTTAGGCCCTTTGGTCCCAAAAGGCTTCAATTAAGTACCTACCTACCTATTTGAATTTCTTGAACATATTTTCGCAGTATTTTTGGACTGTTTTTTGGATTTTTTTTCAACAATTTCTTTTTTTTTTTAATTCTTTATTTTTTACTCGAAAAATATTTAACCTCCTGGGATCCTTCAAAAATCACATTTTTAGCCCGATGAAAGCCCTGTAGATCGCCACAGTGAAATCGGATCGTTCCGGGACCCCCAAAAATGGATTCTACGTCCAAAAATACTTCGAAAACGACACCTAACTCGATCCCATAGCTAAAAGCCTTCAAAAATCCCCTCCAGTAGCCCCATTTTAGCCCCATAGCGCCCCACGGGTTTGGGCGATCGGGCTGAAAACCTTGCGGGCACAACTAGATGGTAAACCAAGTATTTTGTCGAAATTTCAGATTTTTAAAAAAAGTCGTACTGCCCAAAACGGCCCGGACGGCGTACATTTTGTTTTGCAATCTACGCGTCTTGAAACGGATAGTGTCAGCTAAGAATTATCGACCTTCGTCACGAATACATAGGTGTATTATTCCGAGTATAATAAACCAAAAGTGCCATCTCCATGCATGTATCTCGAGTTTACCTCAAGTATGCTCAAAACATCGTTAAGCATCTTCATCTGGGTTTTTCTTCACGCACCATATCCCCAATTTTCCGTTGTTCAAAAAATCTAGATCACATAATAGAATAACAGTTATTCTATAATAGTTACTATTATAACTGATGTTGAAAAATAAAAGTGATTGTATCCATCGAGAAAGCTTATTAATGATAGATGAAGTCCTTTACATAAGTCACAAGTAATTTCGTTACGTTCTTATTTCGTACGCAAGAGGATGAGAGACGACGTAACAATTCAAAATCTAAGTTGGCAAAAAGCCACCAACTTTTCAAAAATAAGAACTACAAATTATTTTAAGGATTCCCACAATTACCAACGATATTAAAAACAAATTCGAGCGATATGTCCACGAGCCAAAGTGTTCAAAAGTTTACATTTATTTGCATCTAGGTCAACTTAAGTGAATCTCTCCCTGCAGTAGCACCAGTGACAGTCAGGTTTGCCACACAACATCCGGTAACCCTCTTGAAAAATTATTCACAGTCGACAGCCGCATTCAATCCCCTCAGAAATGGCCTTGGAGGAGGAGGAGGAGGAGGGGGGCTTGCACGCCATATGGGAAACATAAAAAGGAAGGATTCATCGAGAGGGGCACCAACAGGTTCGTCACCGGGGCGTGAGCGGACGACGGGGGATCCTAATCACGCGGATCACGTGAGTCTTCTCGTTGTTGATGGCCGGGGGAGGGGGGGACACGTGGCGTGACACGTGCGAGAAAGGAACATCTGGAGACGTCAGGCGGGGAAACGAGGATTAGATTGGATTGCGGCCTGACCGCGGGTCGAACGTCAGTGAGGTCTTAGAAAGGGCACAACTGCCGCAGCGAAGGTTTTCTACGCCCAACCGCAAACCATACACGCGACATCGTTTTATTCGAAACTTACACGAGTAAAATATAATACATTACATTAAACATTAAATTACGTACTAAAATAGGCACTTATCATGGCTTGGAATTAAAAATCTTTCAAATGCATCGAATCTTTTTTGAAAAATTGGAGATTCATTCGGCTTTTACAGTCTTGACAGTTCCGTCCGCCAGGCCGAAGTAGGCGATTTCAGCCATTCCCACGAACAACCCTGTCTCGACGACACCTGAACAGAAAAAAAAAAAGACGAATGAGCAACACTGCTTAAGCTTAATCGATCAGTTAGAGCCCGCTGGCATGAGACTAGAGAGTGAGAGAGTGAAGTTGTATATTCATACATTAAAAAAATAAAATTACAAACGTCTTAACAAAATTTGAATAAATTGAATTGAATTGAAATTGAATATTCAATATTCAATTCAATTCAATTTATTCACAAATGTAGACACAAATTCATTTACAATTCGTTCAGATTCCAAATTATTATAAGTTCATTCCCAATACTTAAGTCTAGGCCTAAAGGTCAGGGACCTGTCCAGGCCTCATTCTCTCCCGATTAGTAATATAAAAATGTGTGCAACGAAACAGAAAAATGATTTGGCAAGCATAGATTAGTGTGAGGCATTTATACTTTACGTCTAACTTATGTTAATTATTTCTAGGCAGTACAGCAATAGCTTTACATAGTGCTACCTAAATACATCTTATAATAAAGTTTGCAGAATTGTGCTGGCGTTTTGAAGCCGATCGGAGTCGTCAACCCCCGTAGCGAAAACATAGGTATTATTCCAAGAATAATAAACCAAAAGGCGATGGACGTCACAGTGTAGAAACCATAAAGGCCATGAACTGATTACGTCAGTAACTCTTGCTTCAGTACCGCAGAGACAAGAGACTTGAGTACAAGAAACAACGAACGGACACAGAAGTCAGAGCTGACATCAAAATGCGGCACACAAAACCATCAAACGCTGTTACTTGCGGCAATTCTCAAATTCTGTGGCACGAGAGACTGGGGCATTTAAATATGAGGTCTATGCTCACTCTGAAAAATGAAGTAGTCCGTGGGGTAAAGTTAAATTCAAATCAGTTCAAATCTTGTGAAGCTTGCGTCAAAGGAAAGATGAAAAGACAACCTTTTCCCCAGAGTTGTTCCAAGACAAGATGTTTATTGGAATTGGTAAATTCAAATGTCTGTGGGCCCTTGCCTTTAGCAGGTTGGGGTGGAAAATGTTTCGTTCTAACGTTCACAGATGATCATTCCAAGAAAACATTTCTATATTTCCTTCGCCATAAGAGTGAGGTGAAGGATGTTTTTCCACAATTTAAAAGTATGGTTGAAAAACAAACTGGAAAACACATCAAAGTTCACAGGACCAACAATGAATGTGTGAATAAAACTTTGACAGCCTTCCTGAATACGCACGGCATAGAACATCAGGCGACAGTTCCTTCCACACCAGAACAGTTTGGAGTCGCTGAAAGGGTGAATCGTATCATAGTGGAAAAAGCGGGATGCTTGCTTCAAGATGCACGCCTCGACGAACGCTACTGGGAAGAAGCCTTGATTACTAGTGCGTACCTGAAGAACAGATCACCAACTTCGGCGCTGTCTAAGAAAACTCCTGAAGAAATGTGGACAGGAAGAAAAGTCGTTTTGAAACATCTCAGAGTGTTCGGATGTAAGGTATTTACCTAAAAAGTGATTTCAGTCTAATTTACAGGTGTATTATTCCAAGAATAATAAACCAAAATTATATAAATCCGAGGGAGGCGCCTGGATATGATTAATTACAGGAAAGTTATTGTTAAAATTACCCAGATTATCAATGCAGCCATAAACAAATTGGACTCGTAGGAAAGAAATTGATGTAAATGAGGAACAAAATAATTTTGATCCTCATTTAGGACCAATTATTGGTCCTAACGTCCCGGTATGACACCATAATCTATGTTCTTAGAGTCTCCTATGTAATTTTAAAAAAATACGAAATAGTATATTTCGTCTGAAATCCTTTTTTTTTAAAGATAGATTCCCAACATCTCGCAGCATCCACCTTACATTATCTCCTACCTAATTCCCAACTGAGACGATCTGCCGAAGACCCTTACGTTAATCGAGAGGTGAACTCTCGCAAACATCCTTTTCAAAGTCGCTCTGGCTATATCTCCTCTTTTTGCCTCCCCCGCCTTCAAAATGTGTCTTCATCACAATACAAACTATAAAAATTCATTTCAAATTACCCGGTATCAGTTTGATTGACTCGTTGACGGATTTCCAATCTTTGATCCCCTCCGGGAAAAACCAGTCGACGATGAAATTCCCGTTGTCGCTCACGACCGGCCCCTGAAATCGTCGGTAAATCGTGAGTGACGGAATAACGTGATTAATAATCAGTGGAGAGTAAATGAGTGACTTGCAGCTTTCATTTTGCCCATCCGCAGTTGAGTCGACCCGCCAAACTTTTTAGTTATTTTCAATGAAACGGGAACGTAGCCGAGAGGGATGATTTCGATGGGGATTTTCTCGTATTGCTGTCCCAACTCTTTTGAGTCTTTCCTGCATTAAAAAAAAAGCATTCGGTGAGACATTTTCGACGACGACAACGGTAGGTTGATACAGCGATGGTACCTGCGTGCTTCTCCGAAAGGGGGTCCTGTAAAGGGGGTTTTGCTGCTACAATTTTCCCCGAGGCATTTTTTATGTACATGTATAATGTAAAGTTTTGAGACCGATCTGAATTTTCGACCTCCATCGCGAGTACAGAGGTGTATTATTCCAATAATAATAAACAAAAAATGTTACGTTTATTTGTTGAAAAAATTATACCTCTGTATGTCCCTACTTTCGGAGAATCGCCCACCTCGGGATACTCACGTGTAGTCGGCCACTATGACGAGTTTGTCGGCGCACGAAGCGACGATTTTCTCCTGCGTTTGACATCCGCCGCCCCCCTTGATGAGCGTCATCCGGGAGTCCACCTCGTCGGCTCCGTCGATGGCGCAGTCCAACTGGAAACAAACGCGTTTTAGAGGCAAGCGTTACCAGCAAAGGGTGCTTTCCAAAAATACCCTAAAGACAATTTAACTGGGATAAGCCTTTGCATCCAGCTGGGAGAGGGTGAAAGTCAAGAATACGTCGTAACTGAGGGAATCAGTAAATTTTGTACATAGTCGTGGTCGTTCGTTCAGTTTCTTTAGTTCATTCTTCATGGTTCTGCACAGGTATCATCGCGGGTTGGGATATTGCAGGTCGCGACGTTAGTGAGGTATTTGAGTTGGTACATCTTTCCCTTCCACCCACTCCTCCCAGCGTTCCATCAAAAAGTTGAACTATCGTCCCCTTTCATGAATCATGAAATCAGAGCTTATTGCCAGTCTCTGCCTACATCCCTGCCATTTTTCAAGAGTTAGCAAAGCTGAACCAGCTCCTGGACACCCCCAATCAGAGCTGGCTCTTAACCAGTCCCTGCCAATATCGTTGCCGTGAGGCAGGAGGTCATCAAGCACAACCAGGTGCTGGAAATCTTGAAATCAGAGACAAGTGGCTATTAGCCAGTCTCTGCGTACATCCGGGATGTAATATCCCTGCCAGCTCCTGGAAATGTCAAAAACAAAGCTTGCTGCCTATTAGCCAGCCTTTGTCACCTGCTGTCCAGCTAACGAATTCTAGGAAATCCATAAATCCGAGCTCGTTGGCTTTTAGCCAGTCTCTGAGAACATCCTTGTCTAATCGCAAGCAAAGCTAAGAACGATCACACCAAATGTTGACATTTACATTCTTCCCAGGTATTCTTCGTGCATAAACGTGATATGCAATTAGTAAGAGTGGGACTCTTCGAGTATACTCCCTTCTGCCCAGCAGGACTCACTGCAAATCACTTTCACTTCGGATGGGACTCCCCATGCAGTCACCCAAGAGGCCAAGAGCGGCCGCTTATCACGAGCATGACCGACCATGCTGATTGAGATTGAGTTCCCCCAGTTCGATTCCATCTATCGGCTCAAACCCGAGTTCCGCTGTCCTGCAGACGCTCTCCAACTGTCCAATCCAGTTCGAATACGTCCCCAGCGAACAGGACTGCAGGGAACTCAACATCTTCTCGATGTCCTTCCCGCTTTCACAGGCCGTCCCACTACCCATCTTAGCATCCACTGTTACCCACCCTCATTTCTCTAGCGACCCCCCAAAAACATCTCCCCGGTGATACTTTTCAAGGCAGGTTCAGCCTGGTTAGCTTCAGATTTCCCCATAGTTGAATATACTTATTGCTACCTTTGTAGGTACTCCTATTGATCCTTGAAAGATGATTCTCTTAGCAACATTTGCCTCTTACGGTCGTCTTTTTCAGAGAGATGAGATAAGAGAATCATCTTTTAGTTGTTGCTAAGTCGAACATTTACTTCAATTATTGAACTAAATGTTCGACTTCTTTTATTGGAGTTTCGTATTAATAAATCGATAGTGAAGTAGTAAAACCGTCTAAGTTGATAATTCCAAATTTTTCAGGGGACGAAAAAAACGTATATAACGTTAGTCGCTACCTCAAATGACTACAGGCTGGTTACAGTTCAATATGAAAACCTTAGAAATCTATCTAAGCCAAAAATTTGAAAATATTTGCGTAACTCAGGTTTTTATTCCCTAGTTTACAACTTAGGTGGTTTTATCACGTATTATGTGAACTTTGACATCAAGATTATTATTCACATTCAGATTATGAGTGATGAAACCGTCTAAGTTATCAATCACCCCCAAAAAGATGAATAACACAGAACTCGAAAACACCCTAACGATATTTATGATAAGAACCGATAGAACTATTATAAACCTCGATATCCTTAAAACATTTCATCGATAGAACTCGAAAATCAAGGGGAAACTCACCTTTTATCCTGGCAAAGCGAAAAGTTCATTCCCAAGTACTCCAAATAAACAACATAGACGGTCTTAGATTCACGTTAGGGAGGTAACAAACTTAGACGGTTATAATAACACTCATACAGAAGTAATGGGAGCTTGTGGAATCGTTTTGAAGGATCAAGAAGATGCGCAAGGACACAATTTACCAGTATAGCTCAAAACCTTATTACTGCTTCACTATCGAAATAAACAATACTTTGCGGCGCAGATGATGTTTTCGTAATCGATTTCCCTTTCTGTTCCAATTTTACGCTTTTACGCATTTTTTACAGCTGTAAAACACGATTTACTGCACTCTTTTCAGCTGTAAATGGATGCCCTAATCTTCACCCATACTTCCTCTGGCCTCTTCCAAAAACACAGGCGGCGTAACCACGGACGCTGCGCCGTACGCATTCCGCCATTCACACAACTTACTTAATAATCAATTAGGTAAAACAACACTTGTAGCTACACACGCCCACACACTTACCACGTGATACGCTACAAGGACCTTTCAACTTACCGCTGGATTGGTTTCAAGGCTCCCCAAAATCAGGTTGTTCTGCAGGATCAATTGATGAGCTTGGAACGACGTGGGGATGCAGACGACCTTTAGATTCTCCTTTTTAACTCTTTCGGCTGAAAACACCAGTTGAGTATGAATCCAGAAACAAGGCATGAGACAGAAATCAAGGGGACATGAAAAGTTTACCAACCTAAGCGCTCAACGGCATAAACGATGGTGGAACCGCTGCCCACACCCAGAATCATTCCATCCTGTACAAAATTAACGAGTTTAGTAACAAACAGCTAAGGAAAAGTCTTCCTCATTTCAAGACAGCAGAAATCATTGCGAGAATCAACTCTGTTATCGACACCACTCCATAGACGTAGAAGAGTAGTTGCAAGGTGTCCACAACATCGCCCAGATGGTGCTCCGTCATCTCATCCACATTATGGACCATCTGGAAGGAGCCTGGAAGATGAAATTGGGGAGAGCAATAGCTCGGAGAGTGTAAACGAGACAGGAGCAGTTTAAGGCATAATTTGCAAGGTCGAAAGTCAAAATAACCTCAAAATTCATTGGTAGCATTATGGTTTATTATACTTGGAATAATAGGTACACCTATGTTTTCGCGACAGAGGTCGTCGACTCCGATCGGCCTCAAAATTTGACATTATCCGTTTCAAGAGGTCTGGATTCTAAAACCGAAATGTCCGTCCGCCGTCCTGGCCTTTTTGGGCAGTAGGAATTTTTTTCAAAATCTGAAATTTTGACAAAATACTCGGTTTACCATCTAGTTGTGCCCGCAAGGTTTTCAGCCCGATCGCCCAAACCCGTGGGGCGCTATGGGGCTAAAATGGGGCTACATGAGGGGTGTTTTGAAGGCTTTCGGCTATGGGATCGAGTCAGGTGTCGTTTTCGAAGTATTTTTGGACGTAGAATCCATTTTTTGGGGGTCCCGCAGCGATCCGATTTCACTGTTGCGATCTGTAGGGCTTTCATGGGGCTACAAATGGGATTTTTGAAGAATCCCAAGAGGTCAAATATTTTCCAAGTAAAAAACAAACAATTTTTGAAATAAAAATCCAAAAAAAAATTTCTAAAACTTTTGTTATTGACAGAATTAAATTTCTGCACAAGTTACCTATATCAAAGATTAATAAACCCTACTGTAAAATTTGCAAGGGGTTTTTATTTTTTCATTCTTTTGCTTATATTTCAAAAACTAAGCGTTTCACGGGGAAACACAGTATTAGCAAAAGTAAAGGAAACAAAATTTTCTACAAAATGCATAAAAATAATATTATTATATTATACTACAATATCGAAACAATAGTAAGTAATGCCGCTATAGCGCGCTGAAACATGTTATTTTTCGCTATTTGCCAAAAACTAGTAAAACCCCATGATCACTTATGTCAATTTTTCTATGCTCCATGCAGGTCATAATATGAGCTCACCTAATATTATTAGCCGAGCTGCCGGACGTCAGTGAAGCTCATAGGCGACGCCATAATAAATTCTCTGAAAATCGCTCTTTACCGCCCCTGCTGGGGGGGGGTCCAAAAACATTTGGGAAGCCCTCTACATTGGGTCCAACATAGATACAAACCTTAACGTGATTGTCGACAGCAGCGTAAGCAGCCTTTTTCTTTGCTTCCTCTTTCAAATCCGGCGTCGTACCCGTCATCCTTACGATCAAACTGATCCTGTTGGTAATCAACGAACGGACTCTGACGGCGGTCAAGGCACCAACAACCATAAATGTCCAACTATTCGAATAAAAAAAAATACGTTAGTGGGCTCAGAAAGAGCTAAGGACGGTGAGGAAAGTGTTAAATCGAACAACCACAACAAAATAGAACTCACCTGATTTGGTTAAAATTTGATCAATTTAATTACACGACGGGTCTGAAAGTTGATAAACTTCACAATCGAGTTACCAAAACAATACCGCAAAACCGTGTTAGAGTGACGTTAACGTTAGGGCACTTCGCAGTGTTGCCAGAACCAGAGGGCCTCTTCCCTACCATCTCCAAAATGTCCCTGCATTCTAAGGTGGGTCACACCCCTATTTATCGAATGCCCGTCACCGTTACAGCAGTAACTGTTACTGTTCTTCTGACAACTTCATTCCCACAATCTCTTTCATTGGAACACATTGGTCACCACGAATTCTGTGAAATGGGCCTCCATCCCATTACCTAGTAGAAGGAAACCATGAGTAGGTATGCATGTCGGGTATGTACCAACTTAGGAGGACGAGAAACCACCGACCCGGCTCGCACCATTTGGCTCCCATGGGCCATGGGTAAAAATGATATGGTTGCGCTGCAAGCAGAGGACCAATCTACTTCACCAGAAGAGGTTGGTAAACAAATAAATAAAATTAAAATTAAAATACAATAAAATAAATTAATGAATTTTAAAAAATAAATAAATGAGGAGGCTGCATCACAAAAGGTACTACATACACTTGGGTGAATTTTACGGGAACCGCAAAAAACTGTAGCAAATTTATTATAGCTCATAGAACCAAACTTTTTTTTTTTTCATATGGGCCGTAATAATTATTTTCCTCTCTCGTGTGGGAGAAATGTTTGATAATTGAGGTGGTTAGGGATAGAAAACGACTCCTCTGCTGGTTGGATACTAAATAATTTACTATTGTTTATTTAACCATAAACAATTTGTAGCGTGGCGACCGGTTTCGAGCAACTAAGCCCATCAACAGACAAGAAAACATTAGTCATTAGCACTAGAGATAAACATAAAAATATATTATACTGAAGGTATAGGAACAAGAACAAATTGTGTAAAGTATAACTGATGAAACTGGTACAGAATGGTGGTAACATGATAATAGTAATTTTGGCATAATATGCCATATTATGGACCCACTGTTAAAATTGGCTCCATGACTGGTGGCCAGTGAACCATTTGAAAAACCAGTTAGGTTATACTGCACTATTGAAATGAGAAATTGTTGATTTTTCAAGTGGTCCCTAATACAAATACTCGATATGTGAGTGACAAGGAAAATCAGAGGTGAGAATGTCAGAGGTAATTTTAAAAATGGACCCATTTGACAAGGTTATTAATAGATACTAGGGAATTTAAGTTGGAATTATTCTTTTAAAAATTATTGGTAAGTAAAACTATCGTAAACAAGAAAATGATGACACACAGGCGTGTGTCTACTAGTTGTCATGTATAGGTGAATTTTTGAATTTATACAGAAGGTAAATTGGAACTTATGAAGGTTTGAATTAATTGAATTTATGAATCTATTTGAAGTGACTGTTTAATTTTGAAAAGTTAAATTTATACAAGAGTTAAATTGAAAATGTTTTAGCAGTTTACATACTGAGGAAAATTTGAAGTTGTTATTCAGGGGACTTGATACTTCCCGTAAGTTGTAAAATATTTCTAATATAATGATATTATCATTTTGTCCAGAATTGAGTCTAGTATTTAAACACATTTTTTCCCAAAAATCGATTTTTGGTCATTTTTGCGGGCTTGGGTCCCCTTAAGTAAATGAAGAGGTTGGGTGAAAATGAAATATCTAGACATGCATACCAGAGTACTTCGAGTTGATGAACCTATTCTGGTCTGAACAATTTTTTTAATCATTTACATTTTTTTATTATGTTTTGTTTTTGCTTATTTTACTTATTTATTTAATTCTATTTTTCTTTAATTTTTTTTAAATTTATTTTTTGTTAGTTTCATCTACCCCCTTTTCACTGTTAATACTGTATACACTGTGTTCAACGTTTAAATCTTTAATTTTTTAGATATTTAATATCTTAAGTTTCCGTTTTAAATTCTGATCCAATGTTTTCCAAAGCAATTTTTCTGATTCCTGTCATTTTGTTCATTTCATTAGGCCCCGATGACAGGCGAATAATATTCTAATATAATATAATACATTATATTATAATGTAACTGTAACCTGTGGCATAGGTATGAAATAATGAAAGAAGACTATTTTCATTCTTTTATAACTCAACCAACTGTTGGTCTTTTGAGGAGAAGTTATTTATAACAGCTAGGCAACAAAAATCCGGTAAATTTTTACCCCATCACTGGTTGCGGGGGAAGTTCTCTCCTGCGGGGAATTCCGGGATAACCTCGCGTAACCTTCCCGTCTTTACATTTTATTCTCATGATTCTCACGCGATAGGAAATGAAATAGCACGAACGGTGTCCGTTAGTTGTTGCATCATGATTTTTATCTTTTCAGAGCTCATTACCGTCGTACTCGAAAGGGGGATCGGGGTTTGAATGGTGGTCAGTGTCTCCCGAAACAAAAACACTCGCTATCAGATAGATTTTGTCGAGTTTTTTTCGTTGACCCTCAACCCTCCAAAGGATTTGATGAGAGGTCGGTTGTCGTAAAATGACGAGCCTTGCGACGTACAGTGACGCCCGGAAGAAGTTCATCGATGGAGCTATCGACTTCACTGCTGGCTCACTCGGTATGCTTTTTATTTTTTTTTCTTCGGTTCAACTGTCGTGACCTACTTTTACTCTTTGTTTTTCCCTAGCGCCTTTTAAGGGGCAGTGAACGAAGGCTCAACGTTTTGATGCTTTATTTTGTCACAACACGTGTTGAGGGATTCACGTGAGGCCAGAGATGTAAAATACCCGGGTATATAGTTCTCAGGGTAAATACCCATTAAGGGTATTTAAACCCAAATGAGACGTGTTTAAAACGTTCTTACGGCGCATAAGCCAGCCTGCGACCAATTTTCAATCATTTTTGATGATCATCATCTTACTAAAGAGAATCTCGTGCAAGGGGGTGTATGCTGTACTTATGAATCTAATGGTGATTTCCCCTCATAACAGCTCATAGGGCGATCTACCAACCACCCTTAGTACTGGGTGTGACGCAAGCGATGCCGGGGGGGATTGCGAGTCAATGCTCCTGAAAAGGAACACAAGGGAATTCACAAGTATACCTGCTATCGTGACGGTCTACAAAGCCCTGGTTCTTCCAATCTTGGAGTATGCATCTTCTGTCTGGTGCCCGTCATACCCTGTGCACAAGTACCGGCTTGAGCGAGTCCAGAACAAATTCTTACGATTTATTGCTTTCAAGCTGGGTATCCCCTCAGCCGATGTTGAGTACGATTATATTCGTGAGCGGTGCTGCCTGGAGTCCCTTGAGAGGCGTCGTGGCTCAGCCGATCTCACGTTGCTTTTCAAGATATTGAATAACCAAATCGACTGCCCTACGCTTCTGTCGAAGATCAGCCTTGTTGCACAGCGAACCTCTACCCGCTCGCAAGTGCTGTTTTACATCCCTTTTTCTCCTGAAAACTACCAGAGAAGCCGACCCCTACGCAGAATTCCTCGCAGTGCGAACCTCTTCCTGGCTGTAAACCCCGATTTCGACTTTTTTCACTCCTCCCTAGCCACGTTAAAATCAAAACTTTCCTCGTCCCCTATCATTTATACATAGAGACAGTTTTCCCTGTTTGTTTTTTTTGGCTTTTTTTCCCCCTTTATATAGCTTCTTTTTACTTTGTAATTTCCATTATCATTTTTATATTTTCACTTTATATTCATTTCATATTCATTTTTCCCCTGGTTAGAATGACGTACTGATTTTATAGAATGTAATTGGGCTTGTCCCGTGAAATAAAGAAATAAGAAATAAGAAATGCTCAACCAGCCGTGTTCCCCTCAGGGCCCAATATAGCCTGTGGGAGGCCTTGCTGCCGCCGGAACCTTCAAGGTGGCTGCCTCCAAGGCAACAAACGCCCTGTACCCGGAAGGGCTGGAGACTCTCCAGTGGAGACATATCTGGACCAGTCGTCCCTTACCACGTCTGGGAGCTCCTAAGCACGTGCCTCACCGAGCCCTCCGAGTCAGTGCAGCACACACAGCCAGGGTCGGTGGAGATTTATGGGGAGGTGTTCAGGGCTCACCCACGTCATCTCCATCCACTGCGCCACTGATGGGAATAACTCGAATGTGAGTCTCCCAGTGGACTCGGCAGTCCAATTCTCCTGCCCACTGACTGATCAGCATGACCATCACCTCCCAGTGCAGCTGGGCTCGAGGTGGCCTAGGCTCAAAGCTTCGCCCCAGCAGTCGAAAGGGAAGCCTCTTCCGGTTTCCATAGACAGCGTAATGGCAGGCAGCCTCCAACTCCCTCGACGGCATAGAGGAGGATCTCAAGGAAGAGGCTCCTGTATATAACCAGGAGGTCACCCGTCCTAAGGCTCTAATCACTGCCCTCAAGGCAAGCCGCCTCTAACTATCTCTATCTGTCCACAGGTGGGGTCGCTCACGTCTACGTCGGGCAGCCACTCGACACAGTCAAAGTCAAACTCCAAACATTCCCTGCCATGTACTCCGGCCCGTGGAACTGCTTCAAGAAGACGCTCCGGGTCGAAGGGATCCGCCACGGTTTGTACGCCGGGACCGTCCCCGCTCTGGTGGCCAACGTCGCCGAAAACTCCGTCCTGTTCGCAGCCTACGGCGGGTGCCAGAAGCTCGTCGCTTTCGTCACCCAGACACCGGTAAGGATGGTGGCAACACTGACTGTAGTTAGACCTCTGGTAGTGTAGCTTTGGTTTTTGGATTGTTACAGAAAGTGGAGAACCTGTCTGTGGTGGGCAACGCGTTCGCAGGGTTTCTCGCGGCTTTTTTCTCTTCCTTCACTCTCTGCCCCACCGAGCTGATCAAAGTGCAACTTCAGGCGTCCCGCGAGCTCGCCCTCACATCGCCCGGAAGCGCTCAAGCTACTGCCTCGGTAATGATCGGTCGACTTGGAGCCCTCCATTGATCTGTTCTAGTCTCAAATGCTATTTCGTTTTCAGAGTAGGCTGAATGCGTATGGCCTCACGCGGAAGATCATCCAACAATACGGCATCCGCGGAATGTTCCGGGGGCTGGGGTCGACCATAGCGCGTGAGATGCCCGGATATTTCGTCTTCTTCGGCGGCTACGAGTTCACCAGAACGCTCCTGGCGCCAGCCGGCGGAACTAAAGAAGACTGCGGTACGTATGAAGTGTTCTGGGATGGGTTACACCTACCCTTCTATGTCTAGTTCACTGCATATTCAGGCGCACCACACTCCTTATGCTAAAAATTCCTGCCGTAAATGGAGTGGACTGGGGATGGATTTAACGAGTGTTAACTTGGATTAATCCCATTTCCCTTTGTCACGCCATCACGTACGAATGGCTGGGCCGATTTCGCTAATTCTGTTTTGGTTGTCGATGATCGCGGTTGTCGTGGTCGCGGGACACGAACCGTTCGGGTGACGAACGCGATAAGGGAAGTTGGTAGTAGTGAAGTTGACTTTACCTTTTCAAGTCCTCGATGACGTGGTAATCTGTCGGGGGCTAGACCGACGGCGAAGGAGGCTTGCGATGGGGGCTGTCGACGGCAACCTTGACAGTAGAGATCGCAAGGTTGCTGGTTCTCAGGAATCGTCCTGGCTGATCCTCGAGAGGACCGTGGAAATGCTTCTCCGTTGACTTGCGAAGGCGAACAACAACACTTCGCGGTTTTCCTCGCAGTTTTGTTGACTGGCCTCTCCTCGGGTGGAGGAGAGGAGTAGCGGCATTTCGACACCGTAGATCCACAGAGCCCCCCACCCCGGGCCCAACTTTCTGTAAAACTGGCCCAGTTTCTATTTTTAGCGCAACCTTTACCTCAAAAAATGGAAAGGTGCGCTCACCTTGTCATGTTTTTTTTTTTTTTTTTTTTTTTTTTTTTTGGTGTATCGCAGCATCACGCCCGAGCGGCTCAACAGATTTTCATGAGGGTGGTCTTATTGTGATCAGCGAGTTCGGGGGGTGGTTATAGGCTACCTTTATTTTTCCTCCCTCATCCCCTTCATCGGTTTTCGGGAGGTCCTTCACGACGAAAGTTGTTTATCTCTGATGTGTAACTAAGGAGGCCTCAAAAAAGGGGGACGACAGTTTTTGTCCGATTTCGTTGGTACAAGGGTCTATGGAATGAGCTTTTTAGGCTGATTCCAACGACTCCAAAACGATTTTTCGACGGCTCGTTCGTTACCTCTGATCGGCATAAGGTTTTCTTACGCATCGGTCGTTAGGGTGCAGTTGTTTACGTAATGCATCACGTGGATAATGTGTTGTGTGGCATAGTTTGGTCGCTAGATACGTACTGTTTCTTAGTTTCTCTCGCTCATTAAATATATCGTAATAACAGAAAGGTTGCGCTCATCTATTCAATTCAATTGATGGCTTGTTTTAACTCTTTGAACGCTTTTTTGGCCCCTTCGAGCCAACTGTTGTCAGACTTTACTCGTTATCTATAACGTTATACTCGCCCAGCTGAATCTTTCAAGACAAGTTTCAAAATTTTCCGACTTTTAGAAGGACCCAGGAATAATGATATACCTAGTTTATAGCATACTAATCTGGTTGTCTTTTAGGACCTCTCGCTACGATGGCTGCTGGAGCAGTTGGAGGCGTCTCCCTCTGGCTAGTGATATTCCCCGCCGACCTGGTGAAATCCCGCATACAAGTCAATAGCCTCGGAGGAACGTTCTACTCCAACGTCATGCTAGTCGTCCGAAAAGAAGGTAACCCCCGCAACTAACCCCCTCCTATTACCTACTCGCTGTCACTACATCTTTGATCATTTACGTAGGTGCCTCAGCGTTGTACAACGGGCTGACTCCAACTCTCGTCAGGACCATACCGGCTACCGCTGTCCTCTTCGTCACCTACGAAAACACCAAACGCTTCCTCCAGACGGCCCTTCACTCGGACATTTAGCCCTAACGGATCCGTCTGAAAAGTTGTGATAGTCCTCGAGTGCCACGCCAGCGACATCACGCTGCACTCACCGAGTTCAGGACGGTTGAAGACTCCTCAACACCCCCAAGGCTTCAAAAGCCTCTAAATCACTCCCCCAAAAATAGGATTTTGTTTAGTAGAAGCTAGTTTTTTATTGACCAGTTGGTGACTGTTGCACACCAATCGTGTTAATCTATCGGATTAACAATAATGTAAATGACTGTGTAATGTGGTAATGACTCAATATTTGGTTCATATCATGTTGACTAAGCGGTGATGTACATAATATCAGTCAAGTCTTCACTTATCGTTCAAACTTTTTATAAATCAAAAGTTACCTGGTAATGTGTGTATAGTTGTTGCTTGCATGCGACCAGGGGGGCTCGCTTCGCTGGCTCACTCGCATGGACTCCCATCTTGCTTGCTCAGCCATTCGACGTGTAACTTGGCTTCTGACGACGGAAAGATATGAGGCGCCAGGATTCATTCAAGATGGGAAACACTTCCATGCAGGTGGGAGAAGGGAGTGCTTGAAGGAGGGTTATTTGAAAAAGAAAATGGTTATTCTGAAGGATGTGGAGGTTCGGAACTTTCAGAAAAAAGGGAATGGGCTAGAGAACCGAATGTCGACTAATACTTTTTTTTTTTTAATGAACTTCATAATTTGAAGCCATAGCAGTGAGTTTTGGGCTCCTACGGTGTAATACAAATTTCCAGGGCACAAATATTGTTTAATGCCGTAAAGAATAAAACGTCATATTATGGTTCCGTGTCAGTGGAGCCATTTAGAAGATGTTGACGTATATCAGTCGCTAGAGGGAACCATAGGTTCATAAACGTTGGGAATTTCACCCTCTCACTACTTTCATTTAGAACGCAGTATATAGTTGAGAGAGCCTTCTCATTTCATAACATCTTACACCTTTTATTTCGCAATTTAAAATCTAGTTTTGCTTGTTTTTCCAATGGGTTTTTCAAAAAAATAAAGGATAAGTAGGCATGATTGCTGAGTATACATATTTTGAATGTGATTAAAATGCCTACCAACACTCTTAATTTACTCAGTCGAGTAAGTAGGTGTTTAGGTGCGAAGAGGGGCAGGGGTTTGTGTTATGTTAACATAACATACACCATCATTTTCCAGTGGAGGTCGGTGTACCCTTTTAAACCTCTCTCGCACAATGAGCTATATAAGGACGGTTGAAAATCGCAGTTGTTTCAGTCGAATCCCGTTCTGTAGAGTAAAATACTTGTTTTTATACCGTCTGCACAATTTTTAATCCTGTATGGAAAGGTTGTTTTAATCCTCTACGGAAAGGTATGGTTGGATTTTATGGTCTTATTCAGTTTTTTGGAGTGCTGAATCCAAATCTGAACAGATCAAACAAAATTTGTTAGGCGTTTTGAGAAGCGCAAAAAAACATTTTTGCACTGTTTTCATTTTTTTGCTTCTGACTCCAAAACTGTGCCTCCTACAGTTAAATTCAAAGTGAAAGAGAATTATATTTCCTACGAAATGCACTAGTCAAAGTTGATTGTAGACCAAATCGTTCAGGAGCTAGAGCGATTTGAAAAAGGGAGATTTTTACGCATTTTCCGAAACATCACTTTTTCGCACTTCAAACTGCTGTACCTTCTAAATGGCCGGTTCTCCAAAACTTTTTTTTTGTTTTAGTTTGTTTTTGTTTTCATGTGAAAGCTTACAAAATTTGCTATCGAACCTGATATGTGACGTTTGGATGGAGGTTTCCATCATGTAGGGACCAGCCAGACAAAAAAATGTCTGTTTTTGGTTACATTTCTTTTTTTTTTTTTTTAATCATTCAATGATGATTGACATTATTGAATGATTTTTAATCATTCAATAATGATTGACACGACGAAGAGATGGTGGAACGACGAGGTGGAATAGTAGGTATAGACGAGAAAGAAGATTGAAGAACCATAAGTGCACTTCCCCTGGGGGAAGAAAGCGAGCAGAAGATACGAGAAAGGTTGTAATGGGCCAGAAATGGCCATCCTAAGAAGCTCGGTACAGCGGGACGGCGTACGGCGGACGGATATTTTGGATTTAGAATGTAGACCTTTTGAAACGGATAATGTCACATTTTGAGGCCAATCCGAGTCGTCAACCTCCAAGAATAATAAACCAACATTGATTTAAATTACCTGCAATAAAAACGCTGCAAATTTTGCACAAGGGTTTATTATTCTTTGTCATAGGTGGGGTGGCCAGATGTTTTTTTCAAGGAAGCAGTACATTGAACAAATAGTCGTCGAACACTGAACAAAAAGTTTTAAAGTTATAGGTTACCTATATCATATCTTGATATAATAATATATTATATCATAATATAACATATTATGTAGTCTATATCTCATGAAGGAGATCAATACTACTTATTCGTTTTTTTTAAATAATTTTTTAATTTTTTTTTTAATTTATTGTTTTTAAATATTTGTTCTCCTGGCACCCTTCAAACAACCCATTAAATCTTCGCTCTGGGACCTCCAAAAATTGATTTTACGTCTAAAACGACACCAAACTCACCCACAGCCAAAAACCCCTCCAGTAGCTCCTTTTTAGCCCCACGGATTTGGGCGATCGGGCTGAAAACCTTGCGGGCACAACTAGATGGTAGACCGGGTATTTTGTCAAAATTCTAGATTAAAAAAAAAAAAATTCCTACTGCCCAAAACGGCCCCGACGGCGGACGGACATTTCGGTTTTGGAATTTCAACCTCTTGAAACGGATAATGTCAAATTTTGAGGCCGATCGGAGTCGCGATTACAAAGGTGTATTATTCCAAGAATAGGTAGGTAATAAACCATAATCTGTACTTTGGTACAATGTTCGGACAGATGTAGGACCTCGAAAAAATATATTTTGCTTCCAAAATTACTCGAAAACTACACCTTATTTGACCTCCTGGGATTCTTCAAAAATCCCATTTGTAGCCCCCTGAAAGCCCTATAGATCGCCACAGTGAAATCGGATCATTGTGGGACCCCAAAAAATGGATTCTACGTCCAGAAAGACTTCGATAACGACACCTAACTCGATCCCATAGCCGAAAACCTTCAAAAACCTCTCTCGTAGCCCCTTTTTAGCCCCATAGCGCCCCACGGGTTTGGGCGATCGAGCTGAAAACCTTGCGGGCACAATTAGATGGCAAGCCGAGTATTTTGTCAAAATTTCAGATTTTTCAAAAACTGTTTAATACCTAGGTGTCGTTTTTTTTTTAAAGGTCCCACATTTGTCTAAACTAATAACTAACTATTTTTAATTTTTTCAAAAATATTTCCATTCGTGCAGAATTAATTTTTAATTTTTTCAAAAATATTACCTTTGGTACAGAATTAATTTTTTCATAATTTACCTAATGGTACCTATTAAAGAATAGTAACACTATTCACTTTATACACTTTATTCGCGAAATTTTCGCATCATGAGATGTTTAAGGGCAATGTTGAGTCCCAGGGGGGTCAAAAATTTAGTATAGGTACTTAACTAACAATAATAATCATTATAATTATTTTTATTCATTGTTACCTACTAAGTTTTGGCCCCCTCGCGGAACCACAGAGTCTCTGAGAGGTCTATGTTGTCTACTTACACGCAGTAGACTTACACGTGTAGACCTTACACGAACGCCAGCGAGGTTCGTGCAACACGCGATCTGCCGCCAAGGGTGTGGCCCGTCCTCGTCATCACTCAGTCTTCTCCCAGCAGAGCGACGGGGAGGTTTTGTTGGGGTAATTTTTAAGTTTAAATGTAATTTCAGCCCAATTCAATTGAAATTGCCTCCACTTATCGCACAATGTGATATTATCATCCGGTAGAGTAGGTACCAAATTGAAGAAACTTGTGGCGTTGCCGTGTTTTAGACGGAAAATCGACTTATTTGGTAAGAACTGATGATTACAATTCATCTTTTACGAATAATTAATATTGTTTCTCACTCGCGGTATTCTCTATTCATGGAGCTTACAAACCCTCCTGATTGGTTTATTTAGGTTGGCCTCAAATTGATCTCATTGAGGGATTCTCCATCACTTTTGTTGAGTTTTTTTTCAACCGTTAATGAATTTGTTTCATTATTCTCGGGAGTTTTTTTGTAATCGGCTTCAAAATTTATCATTTCACGTTTCAAGATGGGTAGGTTCAAAAAATGTAATGTCCTCCTCGCCGTCCGAGCCCTTTTAGGCGGTAGGATTTCTTTTTTAGAGTCTGAAAATCTGAAATTTTGACGAAATTCCCGGTTTACTATCTGGTTGTGCCCGCAAGGTTTTCAGCCCGATCGTCCAAACCCGTGGGGCGCTATGGGGCTAAAATGGGGCTACGGGAGGGGTTTATTGAAGGCTTTTGGTTATGGGATCGAGTCAGGTGTCGTTTTCGTAGTATTTTTGGACATAGAATCCATTTTTCGGGGTCCCGCGAATTCACGGGCTTTCATGGGGCTAAAAATGAGATTTTTGATGAATCCCAGGAGATCAAATATTTTTCAAGTAAAAACCAAAAAAAAAGCTGCAAATTTTACACAAGGGTTTATTATTCTTTGATATAGGTTAATTGTGCAGAAATTTAATTCTGTGTCAATGGAAAAAGTTAAAAAATTTTGTTGGGGTTTTTCATATTTCAAAATTTTTTTTTTTTTCAAACTTTTTTTGTTTTTTACTTGAAAAATATTCGACCTCCTGGGATCCATCAAAATTCTCATTTGTAGCCCCATGAAAGCCCTACAGATCGCCACAATGAAATTGGATCATTGTGGGACCCCAAAAAATGGATTCTATGTCCAATAATTCTTCGAAAACGACACCTGGCTCGACCCATAGCCAAAAGCCTTTAAAAAAAACCTCTTGTAGCCCCATAACGCCCCACGGGTTTGGACGATCGGGCTGAAAACCTTGCAGGCACAACTAGATGGTAAACCGAGGATTTTGCCAAAAAATTCCTACTGCCCAAAAAGGCTGGCAGACGGACATTTCGGTTTTGGAATCTAAACCTCTTGAAACGGATAATGTCAAATTTTGAGGTTGATTGGAGTCGTTGGCCTCCGTCACGAAAACATAGGTGTTTTATTCCAAGAATAATAAACCAAAATCATAATGGTAGGTATTGAATGTAATGGGTTAGAGTGATTACATACTCTGGTTGATCCCGTCATCACGGGCTGTTTTGGTGAGGTGGCGAGCGCTTTCGATGTGATTACGTCATCAATGATCAGATGATGAGGTTTTCACATTGAAAGTGCTCACCACCACCAAATCAGTGGTGACAGAATCAACCAGAGTTATTTTAAAAAAATCAAAATTTATTTCTAACATTCAGGTAAAGTGGAGTGTGAATCAGGGATTGGGCTGAAATTAGTTGATCTTGGGAGCATAAATAGGAGCAACCGCGTTGGGCATCATCGGAGTGTTAAAGTGCAGTGTTGTGTTTAAGTGCGCGTAGGCTAGATGGGTGTTGTCAACAGGATGTGTGAAACGGTTAGTAGGTAAACGTGGTACGCAGCAAGGATAAGCCAGCTCGTAGGATCCAGCCTGCCATTCATTATTTGATAGCTTGCGAAGCTGTGCCTCCTTGCCTGCCTGCCGCGTGGATTATAGATTGTAAGTTAGTTATAGTCTGTCCCTTTAGGTCTCGGGTAGGTAGGTAGTCTTAGGGCGGATGAAGTGGCTGAAGTGGTTAGCAAGGCTGGAGATCGCTTCTGCCATGGTGATTCGCCGTGCATGTGAGTGGGTGGTCACTGTGAGAGTAAGGTTGCAGCTGGTTGGTCAGCTCCAATTATCAACAGCTGGTAAACTTGGTAAACGGATCTGAACTTCCGATGCTAGTGGCAGGCGTGGTGGACTGGCACAGTGATGGAGTTTCAGTTTGGTTCGATCTGGATGGTGGGGCTGATTGTGTAGGTAGGCTCTGGTGGGAGGGGGGACTAGGTACGCCAACCAGAGAGAAACAAAACTCGGAACGTTTCTACTGTGTTAATTACCAGTAGCATTGAACTCGACAGTCAGGCGTATATATTATCATTGGCACGTACGATTGAAGAGCGTCAATGCCAGTCTGTGCGCGTGGGCTATCACAGTGATGGTAGTGTAAGAACACACTTCCTGTTTTGACACCACCGAGAAGAAAAGAAGACTTCTAGACTCAATCAAGACCTCAAGACGTGCATACCTCCTCGGCCATCACTGCGTTTGTCGACTTCACAACTTGCGTCGCCATTGCAGCTGCTGCCACATCCATTCAACACGCGAGTGTCCGTTAATGCTCCCAAGTCTCGCGGCGTTTGGGTGGGGGGTGGGTGTGGGGGTCTCCGAGTTTCTCCAAAGTTCCTGAACGCTTCATAGACAAGGTTTGGTTGGTGAGTAAATTCTGCGTACATTTTGTTAAAACGTCCTACAGTTTCACATCATTTTTTAAAAAGATTTCATTCTTTTTTTTCTTTTTTTTTCAGGCATGCTCATCAACAATTATTGAGCCAGGTACAATTCAAAACCATTTCAAACCATTCAAGATGGCATTCAAGTTTCTTTTCAACATTCTTGTGACTTTGATGGTCACTACTCACTTGCTTTTCATTTTCCACTCTTTGGAGTTTTCAAGAAAACCCCTAAAGAAACGCATCAAATGGTCAATCTGAACTTAAAGCAATGCTTAAATACTACCCAACCTGAATGCCATTTTATGGAGCCACTGTTTGAAATTAGTCTCTTTCCCCCTTTGGCATGTTGGACTTCATGAACTTCAAGAACTTCAGCTGAAGGAAGAACTTCTTTTATCCACAGTCACATTTCACATGGCATTTGTTTGTTTCAAGAATCAAGAACATTAGGTACCTTTATAGGTTGCTAGGTTATATATACAACACACATTACAACACAATGTCATTTCAAATCAAGCAATATAGAAAAACTAAGTAGACAATTCCAATAATTGCAGCCCACAAAACAATAAGTGGACGCATAGACGTCATTCATTAGAATATTCTTCAGAACTCCCACAATTCCCTACTTTTTTTGACTAAACCAGTAAAAAAAAAAAAAAACGCACATATACACAGAAAAGCTGGTAAAAAATTACAATAAGTTTACAATACATTAGTGGCCTCAGCTTACAAACCATAAATTGAATCTACAACCTCCCCCCCTCTCATAAATTGACTCAACCCCCCACCCCCCAAATTCCTCAAGAGAGAACAACTCAGCTCTAATGTTGTGTGTTGAAGTGGTAAGCTTCAAACATTCTCTTATCAATCTCTATTCTGTAGTAAATTGCATGCCAGTGGCTCCAAGGTTAAAAAAAAAACAGTTAGGGTATTAGGTACACAACTATTGTCTTTGTTGAAAATAAATTGCTGTAGATTGTCATGTTTCTCACGCTGAGTTCCGGAGCCAGGTGTTGGCTTCTCCAACCGGCACAATATTTGATGTTGTGGGCATAATGTTGTTGTCTTTGTCTTCTACATTGTGCAACTTGAATATCTCTTACTGTGTCGTCCATCCGTGAAGTTTGGTGGACCGTGCTCAGCTTGGGGAATATGACGACTAGGCCTGGTTGCTGTTTCCACTGTTTTTGTCTTTTCTTCTTGTATTTGGTAGTTGTTGAAACAAACTGCTGTAGATTGTCATGTTTCTCACGCTGGATTCCGGAGCCAGGTGTTGGCTTCTCCAACCGGCACAATATTTGATGTTGTGGGCATAATGTTGTTGTCTTTGACTTCTACATTGTGCAACTTGAATATCTCTTACTGTGTCGTCCATCCGTGAAGTTTGGTGGACCGTGCTCAGCTTGGGGAATATGACGACTAGGCCTGGTTGCTGTTTCCACTGTTTTTGTCTTTTCTTCTTGTATTTGGTAGTTGTTGAAACAAACTGCTGTAGATTGTCATGGTTCTCACGCTGGATTCCGGAGCCAGGTGTTGGCTTCTCCAACCGGCACAATATTTGATGTTGTGGGCATAATGTTGTTGTCTTTGACTTCTACATTGTGCAACTTGAATATCTCTTACTGTGTCGTCCATCCGTGAAGTTTGGTGGACCGTGCTCAGCTTGGGGAATATGACGACTAGGCCTGGTTGCTGTTTCCACTGTTTTTGTCTTTTCTTCTTGTATTTGGTAGTTGTTGAAACAAACTGCTGTAGATTGTCATGTTTCTCACGCTGGATTCCGGAGCCAGGTGTTGGCTTCTCCAACCGGCACAATATTTGATGTTGTGGGCATAATGTTGTTGTCTTTGACTTCTACATTGTGCAACTTGAATATCTCTTACTGTGTCGTCCATCCGTGAAGTTTGGTGGACCGTGCTCAGCTCGAGGAATATGACGACTAGGCCCAGTTGTTTCATCTTTAGGTACTTCTTCTTTATTTAGCAGAACAGTCATTTGGTAACCGGCCTCTGATGAAAGACCACGTGAGAGCGTCAGCGTCATTTCCTGAAGTAAGTAAGTAGGTGCCTACTCTGAATGATGGGTAAGACCTCCAACTTAATAATATTATATAACATATTTGTATTATCTGCTCATCGTCTACGAGTCAATCCAGTTTTTCTGCAGTGAAGCGAAGTGATTATGTGGACACGCCAGTCAAGGTGATGCAGCAATGTGTTCAGCTTCGTAGCTTTCTTCGTGCTCCTTGGGTGGATTTCGTTTGACTCCACGAAACTGTCCTCAACATCTGTCATCGTGCTGCCTTCATTGACTGAATTTACAGAGAAGACATTGTTGGTGAGTTTGATTGTCTGTAGTGTAAATTGTAAAGTGTAAATTGTCTGTAGTGTTTGAGTGTAAATTGCTGTAGATTGTCATGTTTCTCACGCTGGATTCCGGAGCCAGGTGTTGGCTTCTCCAACCGGCACAATATTTGATGTTGTGGGCATAATGTTGTTGTCTTTGACTTCTACATTGTGCAAATCGAATATCTCTTACTGTGTCGTCCATCCGTGAAGTTTGGTGGACCGTGCTCAGCTTGGGGAATATGACGACTAGGCCTGGTTGCTGTTTCCACTGTTTTTGTCTTTTCTTCTTGTATTTGGTAGTTGTTGAAACAAACTGCTGTAGATTGTCATGTTTCTCACGCTGGATTCCGGAGCCAGGTGTTGGCTTCTCCAACCGGCACAATATTTGTTGTTGTGGGCATAATGTTGTTGTCTTTGACTTCTACATTGTGCAACTTGAATATCTCTTACTGTGTCGTCCATCCGTGAAGTTTGGTGGACCGTGCTCAGCTTGGGGAATATGACGACTAGGCCTGGTTGCTGTTTCCACTGTTTTTGTATTTTCTTCTTGTATTTGGTAGTTGTTGAAACAAACTGCTGTAGATTGTCATGGTTCTCACGCTGGATTCCGGAGCCAGGTGTTGGCTTCTCCAACCGGCACAATATTTGATGTGGGCATAATGTTGTTGTCCCTGACTTCTACATTGTGCAAACCGAATATCTCTTACTGTGTCGTCCATCCGTGAAGTTTGGTGGACCGTGCTCAGCTTGGGGAATATGACGACTAGGCCCAGTTGTTTCATCTTTAGGTACTTCTTCTTTATATAGCAGAACAGTCATTTGGTAACCGGCCTCTGATGACAGACCACGTGAGAGCGTCAGCGTCATTTACTGAAGTAAGTAAATAGGTACCTACTCTGAATGATGGGTAAGACTACCAACTTAATAATATTATATAACATATTTGTACTATCTGCTCATCGTCTACGAGTCAATCCAGTTTTTCTGCAGTGAAGCGAAGTGATTCTGTGGACACGCCAGTCAAGGTGATGCAGCAATGTGTTCAGCTTCTTAGCTTTCTTCGTGCTCCTTTGGTGGATTTCGTTTGACTCCACGAAACTGTCCTCAACATCTGCCATCGTGCTGCCTTCATTGACTGAATTTACAGAGAAGACATTGTTGGTGAGTTTGATTGTCTACAGTGAAATAGATATGGAGTGGATTTCCTTGCTAAACGGTCATTTTGTATTTCAGCCTCGATGGCAGACTTCTTGGGAGCATCAGCGTCATTACTGAAGTACTCTGAATGATAAGACCACCAAGATATTATCTTCTCATTGTCTACGAGCCAATCCAGTTTTTCGGCAGCGAAGCGAAGTGATTCTGCGGGCACCCCAGACAAGGTGATTCAGCAATGCGTCCATCTTCGTAGCTTTCTTCGTTTGACTCCACGAAACTGTCCTCAACATCTGCCATCGTGCTGCCTTCATTGACTGAATTTACAGAGAAGACATTATTGGTGAGTTTGATTGTGTACAGTGAAATAGATATGGAGTGGATTTCCTTGCTAAACAGTCATTTTGTATTTCAACCTCGGTGGCAGACTTCTTGGGAGCATCATCGTCATTACTGAAGTACCTACTCTGAATGATAAGACCACCAAGAGATATCTTCTCATCGTCTACGAGACAATCCAGTTTTTCTGCAGCGAAGCGGCACACCAGACAAGAGTTGCTGCAGTAATGGTGTCGCCAAATTCTGCATAAAATCACCTGGAAGGCAAATAATTTGGCGAATAGCTTCGTCTTTTAGTGAGTTTATCTATAGAACGCTCCCCAAGATCCCAAAGGCTCTTCTGTCTGGCGCTACTGCCAATGGTGGGAGAAGAATGGCGTGAAGAGGAGCAGCAAACTATGAAAGCTAAGAAGGAACGGTGATAGTAGGTAGACGGAAGTAGTAGGTACTGTTTTGTCTTTATCCCTCTATTTGAAGCTTTATATTTAGATGAGTCCCTTGACAAAATGAAGACATGTAAGTTCTGATTATCTACTCTTGGCTCTCTTTCTTTGAAGGCTCCATAGGTTGCCTATAGGTTTTTGGGGTTGTCTGCGCTGTCGATTCTTTCAAGTTTCTGGGTTCCATCCTTGACGAGTCAGGAGTGTCCGAATCAGATATTGAAACCCGGATTTCACTAGCCAGAGGAACAATTCAAGCTCACAACTGTCAGTGGTGAGGCAGAGAAATCCATTGCCGAACTAAACAGCTCATCCTCATTGCTATTGGAAGGGGAAGAATGGTGTGAAGAGGAGCGGCAAATTGTGAAAGGTAAGAAGACGTTGAGGGAGAGTAGTTACTGTTATGTCCTCAAGGAGAATGTGCTGTAGCTCGTTGGACACGAGGAAGCTCCAACGGTATGGGCATGTCCGTCGTATGGCCGCAGAAAGGTGACCCGGGCAGGTTCTCCAGAAGGCCGCCGACTGAAGAAGGGTCGCCCACTCGATGCGTCGCCTCAAGCTCAACAAGTATCAGTGCCAGGACCATAGGCGTCAGGCGATACTGAGCAGCCCCTGGTAAGAGGAGAAACCCATAAAAGAAAGTAGTTCCATTGGACTCTCCGCTTGTTTCCATAGGTGGCCAAATGGAACGTCCTCTGCATGTTTCCTCCATAGAATGTTTACACTGTTTGCTGCATGGCAATTTTGTATTGCCTTTGTTCTTCATGGAGCGTTTATACTGCATGTTTGCCGCTTGGAGCATTTATACTGCCTGTTTGCTGCATGGAGCATTTATACTGCCTGTTTGCTGCTTGGAGCATTTATACTGCCTGTTTGCTGCTTGGAGCATTTATACTACCTGTTTGCTGCATGGAGCATTTATACTGCCTGTTTGCTGCTTGGAGCATTTATACTGCCTGTTTGCTGCATGGAGCATTTATACTGCCTGTTTGCTGCATGGAGCATTTATACTGCCTGTTTCCTGCATGGAACGTTTACCGGCTGTTTCCATAGGCTTGACGCTTTGTTACACTAACCTAACCAATTTGGTGAGGAAGGTGTGACTATTTGGGGAAAGCCCCCCCCTTCGTTGGGGGGTAGGAGGAGGTCACATAGGGTAAACCCCTTTTTACAACTAATTATTAATTAATTGTAAAAAGGGGTTTTCCCTTATATATAAATGCCAGGGCCAAGAGTTAGATCCCTTTCTCATTATTTTCACTTTTCACAGAAATTCGCATCAGCTCGGGTTCAATTCCCTTAACTCTATCGCATTGGAGTCACCAGTTCTCCAGTGATTGGAGGCTTAAACATGGCAGATCCGGAGGCTTCCCAGTCAACAGAAGAAAAAAACGCGGACAGGAGCTCGAGGAAGAAGCCGGACCAAAGGGAAGAAGAAAAGGCTGACAGAAGGAAGGAATGGTAGGTAGAAGGTAGTATGGCTCTCGTGAAGTGCCTACAGTGGGTATTTGGTTAATGTTTAGGAATGGTTTCCTATGGTTACCCATCGTACGTCGAGGTCGAGAACTTAGTTACGTTTCCTCCCCTCACTAAATTATTACACATACCAAGAACCCCTTGACAAAATCTGAACACACATAAGAGGACACACACGAGTTCGAAGAGATCAAAGAACTGGACGAAGTTGTTCGCCGTCCATCCTTAGTTGGGTTGGTCAAGTGTTCAACTGGTGGAGGCATAGGAGGCTCAAGGAGTTTGGGGTCTCTCTTCTTTAGAGGAGGGACGAGTGTTAGGCGGGCGCCTCCACGGAACTATTGGTTGGTATTTGTTGGGACTGAAACATATCGGTAGGTATACGTTCGGAAACAGTTGAGGAACCGAGTTCTTATCACTCGCCTGTATTCAAGTTTACGTTATTTCGGACTCATGAGTAACCCCCCCATTTTCTTTTTTGTTTGACGAGGTGGCTCATGCCACTGATATTGGGGGACAACGTGAGCAACCTCCTCGCGGTGTCCTCTGGGTAACGCTGATAGCTCACATTTATGTACGACTTGGGGGGCCACCCCATGCTGGCTAAAATCAGCCAACCCCCGACTCTGGCCTCAGACTTCTTTTACTCGATTTTCAATAATGATTCAATCTTCTTACAATAAAAAAAATAGGGTGATTGAGCGGTTCGTAGGAAATTCAGTCGTTGGACGCCGAACAACTTGTCGATGATTATTTAGATAATCGAATGATCATCAGTATTGGAGATCAGATGAAGTGAACCTATTACTTTTACTTTTCGAACAGAACTACTCTTCTCCATTTGAACTTAGAACATCTAATGAAATGGGCTCCTTGAAAAGGACGGAATTTATAGTTTCTAACAACACATTCGGATTCTGCACCCTTCAAACCCGCCCTGCACAAATTTTAGTTCGAAAACCTGTATAATTACGTGCAGAACTGTTTTAGAAACGATGGAGATTTTGAAATGAAAGCGGAGGGCACGTGACTTCAGTGAAGTCCCGCGGGCCGGTGCGCCCTTTGGAAAATACTTGCTTGCGCCCTTTGGAAAAAACTAACCTGCGCCCTTAATCCGAAAACCATCAACCCAACGGTTATAATAAAAACAACTTTTATAAGTTAAAGCCACACTCGTGAATAGGTTTGTTCTAGGTCTGATTGCGTCGGTCGACAGAAGTTGGACAGCTGTCGACAGAACCCGACCGCACATACCTACTCGAGCTAGGCAACTTACGATCGACCTGGAACAGCAGTTTCTAAACATTCCGTCAAACCTGGAAAAAACCTAATATCTCAAATACCTAAATACTTAAGCAATGGTGGGGCGTCAAAGGTAGATAGTTCTAGCTAGGCGACAACACGACGCACAGTGGGGCGAAAACGCAAAAAACCGCTCTTAAGTCGAATTTTCGAAAGTCGAGATTTGGACCAAGTGTTGGTAGAAAGTGATTTGTTTGCTGTCAATGCCAATGCCAAACGGCCAAGTGATGAGTAAACCGTTGAGATTTTGATCAATCATGAGCACTTACAGTTAGTAACTCGACGGGTGTATTTTTACAACTGTGGTAATAATATTGATGAAATTTAAAATAGAAATCAATTCATTTTCAATGGTCCAAGAAAAATTTGTTTTTAGCTTACATATCTAATATAGTAGAAGTACAAAATTTGTGATTTTGCCGAGTCAGAATAATTATGCTTCTCAAGTTCGGAACTTTGCAAAAAGAAGTAAGTGTATAGTGTGCATTTTTCATTTCACTGAACAGTTTTTACGCATCCTGGCGCACCTTAATTTCCACCATTAACAGAAGCCTCTACCTATCTAGAAACATTCCAACAATAGTTTGCTGCAACTACTTGCAACCCAGAGCTCCAGAGCCCCCTCCTACCAGCTCCAGAGCTCCTTGCTCTACCTATCTATCTTGAAAAAGTTAGCCGTGTCATTATTTGTCGATAAACTAACGGTGTTGGAAGGCACTGTAAAAACAATGACGAATTAGAATGATTCGTAAACAATGTTTGAAATTTCAATCACTATAAATAGTACCTACATAAAAGAAGCCAACTTACAATTTCTGGCAAGATGGGGAACAAATAAATTATTTTGTTTGCAATTATCTCACGATATTACACTAATGTTTGAATATTAAACCCAAAGAAGACGTCGAACCGCTCCAAAAATGATTCCTTTGGATTCAGCATGGAAAATACTTCTAATAGCACAACAAGTTTTCGGATAGGTATCGATTTAGACAGTTGATTCTGAATTATAGGCGCGTTTTTGCGTTTTCGCCCCATTAATATGAATTACCTATACCTATTAAGAAATTATAAGTGTTTCCATTTTCCCACCAATTCTGCTCTGCAAGATAAAATGAAATAGGAAATGTACGTTTTAAGGATTGAAGATTATGAGCACTTTCGGCCGAGATAGATCCTACCATTAGATGAACAAGGATGATGATACAATGTATGATACGTAAAATATAATCTAAACCACTAATATTATATTATAATAGTTGTGGGGATTGTTGAGGTTCGGTCAATGAAATCTTGTAGTTGCCAACGTTTCTGACAATTTATTTGTCCATCTTCAGGGCCGATAAATACAAATCATCCGATGTAGGGTCTTCAACAGCCCTTCACATAACATTTAGGTTCCACAATGATCTTAAAACTATAAACCCTACACAATTGACTAACGTAATAGTAGTTCAATTGTAGAACCTAAATGTTTATGAAGTACTGTTGAAGACCCTACATCGGATGATTTGTATTTATCGGCCCTGTAGATGGACAAATAAATTGTCAGAAACGTTGAAACGTTTTGAAATTTTCCCCCGGATTGCGCCTTTTCTTAATTCAAAGGCCGCGCCCTTTCAGGGGTCCCAGTCCGGCCCTGGACTTCACCAAGTAGTTGTGCACAGAGCCGCCAGAGCACTGAATAATAAATCTGAACGGAATCTAAATAAAAACCCTCGAGGTAATTGTTTGCTATTACCTTGTCACCTCTAACTTTTTTAGTATGAAGACATTTGACATATTTATGTTTGTTAATAAAGAATTTACATTTATTAAGGCCCGGAAAAGTGAAAAAAGTAAGATACTTACTTTAGAAGTCGTCTTCAGATGAGGTACTGTGCCGCGGTACGGGAACAGGAAACATCATCTAGTTGGGCACCTTGCAGAATTTATCTTTAGAAGAACATATCCAGACTATAATAGCCGTATTCACGCTCTTTTTAAAGCCATTGGCCACTTGTACAACGGCGAAGACAATACCAAATTGTCGCCACCTTGTGAAACATCTCCGGACTCTAACGCCAGTACCTCATCTGAAGACGACTTCTAAAGTAAGTATCTTACTTTTCTTACTTTTTCGGGCCAACAAACATGTTTATCTGTCGTTTGTAGGCCATTGCTGATAACATATTCAAGTAGCAAACAAGTTGAAGGTGACAAGGTAATAGTAAACAATTACCACACTCGACTCGGGTCGATTTTGAATAACCTTCTTTGATGATAACTCGATGCTCGATCTTGAATGACCTTCTCTGACGATTACCCATATTTTTGGCTTTCGGGGTCGGCTTTTCGCATAGCAAAGTCGGCTAACTTGCATAGATGCGAACTTCTTGTTCACCTCCCTCTCTTATTCCTAATCTTTCTTTCTGAGGAAAAAAAAAGTATTGTCGCTTTGGTAGTCATTATAATGCTTCGATCGCTGTACATTTACAATCAAGATTAATCAAGTTAAATTCCTAAAAACATTAATGTTTTTTTTTTTTTTCGACCACAAATTTTTACAAATCTCTTAAAAATTGGAATGCTACGACATCGAAATGTAAGCATGTATTCATGTTCAGGCCCGAAAATACATCGAAGGGAAAAAGGGGTGCAGAGGGACTTGGGGCCTGATTTCTAATGGAACTCGAACCATGAAAGTCTAAAAAAAAAACAAGTCCTTATAAATATTTTAGTACCTAGTCAGCTTACAACTTTTACATTTAGGCATAAAAGTTTAAAATGACGCTTTTTTGTCGATCGGTAACAACCCGTTCGAGCGGAACAGGAGAATACGAAAATTCGTAATTGAGTGTTTTTTTTTTTAAATTGAAGTTGAAAGAGTGGAAAATTTGCACCTGCGTGATAATACTGTACGAGCGAAAAGTTCTTAGCAAGATGAAAATACCGCGTTTGTGGTTCAATTCGTTTCAGAGCCTAAAAACCGTACGCTGAATTCTTAGCGCCAGTTTCAAAAAAGTGAATAAATACAAAAAAACGATACCTAATTTGGGAGAAAAGTTCCAAGTGACGACTGAGCTGTTTGAACGGGAAGCGAGAGAAAAAAATCGATTATTGTTCAGGAATCGATGAATCGTTAGCCTTCAACGTTGTACAGTACAGTGAAACACTTTTACAGTGATATGCTCCCAAAAATTCCAACAAAATTATGAACTCGCTCCCAAAGGATTCGCCGTTATTTAAACTAATCCAGCAACAAATACAAGTAAAGTCACAGATAGAGCTTTTAGAAAATGTCTAACATTAAAAATTGACTGCTTCACCATTTATAACGATGAATTCACAACCTTTTATCACATCCATTCTTCCTAATGAAAAATTTGTAACATCGAGAGAGGGAGAATAAATACATCGCGGACGTTCCGGGAAGTGGGGAGGATGAAGTTTTTTTCTTCTTTTACCGGATATAAGATGGGAGGAAGGAAAATACGAAAGTTCTAAGCTACTTAGACCGATTTAAGACTGGAATGTTCATCTGGCGGGTTCAGGCGGCTCTTCGGGCTTGACGATCTGGTAGGTGATGAGGTACTCCGGGTAGGCCTGCGTAGCATAAGAATAATAAATTATCAATCAATCAATCATTTTATTTGTCAGAGACACTGTGTTTTGACAATAATAACTATAGGTTTACCCAATATACCGGGCGTATTTGGTATAACTACGTGCAAATATTGTTTTCCTAATTGATTCAGATTAGCAGTATTTGTGTTGTGTGTTTGGGGGAAGTCCTCCAGCGTAACGGGGATCCCGCCCCCGATGTCTTTGAAGGAAGAGGAAGGGAGTGCTTGAATATCCCTGCCCAGAGCATAACAGGAAGTGTCGCGATCTACAAATCTGGGAGGCGGTATCGAAGCAGAATGGGAGAGCCCGCAAGCCCCAGGTTGGCAGGAAGTGTCGTGGTGCCCTGGGCTGCGTTGGCCTCCGGAGATGAGATCAAGTTCATCCAGCATCGATATTGAAGTGTCAATTACAACACCGGACTCCCTTGATTCCACAGCTAATACGGGGATCCAAGTTTCGGCATCACCAGACGAATTGTCGTCAAGTGAAGCCCGGTTCTGAGAACCCGTCTTACGGTTGTCAGAGCTCCACGCTGCCACAGTTGAAATGTCAACAATGGCGGCCTGGCGGATGCGCGTGAAAATGATACTGGGTCCGCTGACTCAGCTCCCATAGATGCAGCGTCGTCAATGGGTGCCTGGTCAGCAGGCCCAGTCAAAAATGTGCTGCGTGATAACATGATAAAAGAAATCACTGAATGGTCAGCGTGTGATAAGAGGTAGGCGGTGGGGTTGAGGTCACCCCGTAAATAGCGGCCCATACACGAGCAGAAATCCGCGGCAGATTTGGTCGGCCGATCTCATCTGACAGATATCGCTAACGATCTGCCGTGACGCATGAAGTCACGTTTCAGCCGATCTTTCGTGCCCGAGATCGGTCACCCGATGCCATCTGTTCGTTAGTGGGATGAAATCTGGCTGATTCAGGTCTGTCACCGACGAACGTCCGGTTGGATCCGAACATTTTTGAGATCGGTGGTCGATTTGCCGAATAATACAAGTTTGGGAGAAGTCTTGGGTTTCGGAAAGAAGAAAGTTCGGACACATGAAGTTGGTTACCACGTTTCTGAAACTCGTCCTGAGGTTCTGGTAAGTGAACCAATTTCCGCCTACCCTAACCGTTTTTCCTCATAGCAGCTCAGTTTAAACGTAAAGCCGTCCGGAAAATTTTTAACAATTACTCACCAGCAGGGTCCATCTTTATCTCCTGAAGCCCAAATGGCTGTTGCATGCTAGAAGTTATAGTGAGAAAACCCAAAATCGCGATTTCCAAAAAAAATGATCCCAATTCCGCCTATCAGGTGTATTCGGGGACTCTTTTTTTACCCATTTTTTGATAAAACGCACCTCGGAAAAACACCGATAAAGGAGATAAGGAGGATCTCAAGGGAGAACTAGTGGACATCTGAACGGGACTTTGCCCGATCCGAATCGAACAGTTCTCAGAACCACCGACATCGCTTCCGAGAAATCTGCATGTTAGGGGGGGACGCCCGCCTTCCGTCTGCCAAATTTGAACTCTCGCAGACATCGCTTAGCCGTTTTTCACATATTTCGTCTTTTCAACGCCCACAAACGCACAGATATTTCCCACAGATGTCGTTGAAAAACGGCAAATCTCCTGCGGATTTTTGCTCGTGTATAGCGGGGGTGCCTTGAACAAGATAATTAACCCCCACCCCCTACAGTGGCGCTCTCCGCGGCCGATGAGCGGACCGCGAGCGGCGGGAGGGCGAGCAAACAGGGTGGCCGCCAAGCTGGGAAAAATTAATTCCCTGACTTTTCCCTGACTTTTCCCTGCAAAAATACCTAATTTCCAGACCCGAAATTATTCAAAATCTGAGATTTTAATAATTTAATTATTAATAATAATAACACAGGTTTACAAAAAAAAGGTCGATCTCAGGCGCCGCAGAAAAAACCATCAAACTGTATGTTTTTTGGGGTGCTGAATCCGAATCCGACCCCCGTTTTTTCTGGTCACGTCCAAAATTTTGAGATATTGGCGATTTTTCGTTTTTTCGACCTTTTTCCTTTTTGAAAATCACAGCTAAACGTGCGGATGTCCAAAAATTCCACAAAAACTCTCTTCTTACTGGAAATTTATCGCTGATTCCGAAAATATATATGAGTTGGTGTCTAAAACCACGAGAAATGTGTGATTTTGCCAAAAAATGTTGAAAAAACGTGGTTTTTTCAAAACCAAAGTCACGTTTTTTGATACTTTTTACCTTCTAGCGTGAAAACTAAGGCCGTTAATAAAATTTTTCCAACGAGGTCTTGTAGGTAGATTGTTTCTGCGTCGAATGGGACCAACCGTGATTCTTTATCTTCCATAATAAGGGAGCTATGATTTTTCAAAGTTTCTGGGCGCTTGTTTTTCAGGGCTTCAAGTGCAATTCCGTGAGTTCTTGATGAATAAAACCATCTTTGAGTAGGTCTGAATTGATGCCTTCGAGTCCAATATATTCCTTGGAACAAAGTTTTGTTGTGATCAAGTTGCATTGCCGACTCCAGGAGTTCATGTTCTACGACATGGCCAAAATGGGTAAAAACTTTGAAAAATAATAGCTCCCTTATTATGGAAGGTAAAGAATCACGGTTGGTCCCATTCGACGCAGAAACAATCTACCTACATGACCTCGTTGGAAAATTTTTATTAACGGCCTTAGTTTTCACGCTAGAAGGTAAAAAGTATCAAAAAACGTGACTTTAATTTTGAAAAAACCACGTTTTTTCAACATTTTTTGGCAAAATCACACATTTCTCGTGGTTTTAGACACCAACTCATATATATTTTCGGAATCAGCGATAAATTTCCAGTAAGAAGAGAGTTTTTGTGGTATCCGCACGTTTAGCTGTGACTTCCAAAACGGAAAAAGGTCGAAAAAACGAAAAATCGCCAATATCTCGAAAATTTGGACGTGACCGGAAAAAACGGGGACCGGATTCGGATTCAGCACCCCAAAAAACATAGAGTTTCAAGAATGTGTTTTTTTTTTTTCCAAAATTCTGTATTTTTTACTCGAAAAATATTCAACATCCTGGGATCCTTCACAAATCCCATGTTTACCCCAAGAAAGCCCTAATGATCGCCCCAGTGAAATCGGATCGTTCCGGGGCCCCAAAAAAGGGATTCTACGCCCAAAAATACTTCGAAAACGACACCTAACTCAATACTATAGCTAAAAGCCTTCAAAAAAACCCTCCCGTAGCCCCATTATAGCCCCATAGCGCCCCACGGGTTTGGGCGATCGGACTGAAAACCTTGCGGGCACAACTAGATGGTAAACCAAGTATTTTGTCAAAATTTCAGATTTAAAAAAAAATTCCTACTGCCCAAAACGGCCTGGACGGCGGACGGATTTAGAATGTAGACCTCTTGAAACGGATAATGTCAAATTTTGAGCCCGATCGGAGTCGTCGACCCGCGTCGCGAAAACATAGGTGTATTATTCCAAGAATAATAAACCAAAAACAATAGAATAATTTATACCTTAATTGGAACTTGGTTGTATCTATATGACATGGAATTACTAGGATGGGATCTATTACATCTAGTCACATTGTTGCATATTAAAGAGATGAATTAAATATATTTAAAAGACTAGTTAGATACCTTTAGGTACCTACGGTTTTAGAGAGCCCGACTGCCTAGTCACAACCACAATCAGAGATCAAAATTTTCCCTACTTCCCCATCAGTTTTAACGGATTTCCCGATAATTTCTCCGTACCTACATTTTTTCTAGCTAAAAATAATTTTCGAGAAGCCAGATTCTGCGAATAAAAGCAGGATTCGGGTACGTACCCGAACAGAAAAAAATCTTTTTAATTAACTAGTAATGATTACAAGGACAGAGATCTCGAACCAAAATACCAAGTGAAAGATTGATAGGTTACTTCGTGGGTGAAGTGGAACATTCCATTATGAAGAGAGGGATATTGGTGCATGAAGTGGGACTTTTCATCGTGTGAATGGGGATATTATATCTGTAACGGGAATTCCGCCAACTCATTGAACTTGTGCGGGCAACATGGATGAAGAGTGAGGGGAAAACAAACCCGGCAAAGTCGCTCCCACCAAAATTCAAAAATTATCATCATTTTCGGGACGGAAGAGAGGGACAAACTTGACACCAAACAAAATTCGTATTTTAATACAATTTTTGATTTTTTTTTTTTTTTTTTTTAATCAAAAATTTTTCCCTGACTTGTGACCGATTTCCCTGACTTTTCCCTGACTTTTCCTGAAATTTTTCATTCCCTGACTTTTCCAGGTTTTCCCTGACTTTTCCAGATGGCGGCCACCCTGGCAAATTTACGAAGAGCTTAGCCCATCAGCTACAAAAACTGCTCCCCAAAAAAAAAAACCTCTGAGTTGCCGGCTTCTTTTTACCTTTTCTCGGTTTTTTGAGGGTGCTAAATGCAAAAATGATAGCTTTTTTTTAATGGTTGGTTCGAATAAGACTTTTTTAGGAACTTGCTTTATACTGAATTTTCCAGTAATCACCGACTTCACTCGAACTTCTTCAAAAGAAACCTTATTTTATAGGAACTTTACTGCAGATTCCGAACACACACCGATAATGAGCACCTATACAAATTTATGTATAACAAATGTATGTATAAAAATTTATGTGAATAAATAAATAAATAAAAATAAATATAAATAAAATAAAATTTAATTTAAAGGGGTCTCGCCTATTCGAATAATAGGTCGAGTGATCTATATGACCCCGTGGGTGTTGGAAATACCAAAATGCGAATTGTTGGAAAATGTCTCGCCCGAGTTGGGAGACTCTTCACAGACCTCACCCACCCCAAGTGCGGCCACAACCTGGCAGAGCTGACTGACTGCGCAAGGGTCAGCCCCTATAAGGCAAATAATAGGGTATTGTAACGTTCCGTTATGACATGCTCCTCAAAGCGCATTTAATATGCGATTAAGGAGAGAGCTGTCTCAAAAAAAGGATTTAAAACATGCTACCTCCTCCAAAGACGATCGGCCGCTTGCCAGAGCTGGAAAGCCTACGCGGGGATTTTCTTATCTCCCGGGCGACCTTACATCTCCCCTCGGTGCGACTAATTAGTTAGCCACACTGGATTGAGCGATATTGAATTTCCGATTAAAAAACTCGATGGCGCTTAATCCCAGTGAACCGGAATAAATTGCCATAAAAGAGCCATAGTAAATGGCAATTAGTCGTTTTGGAGGCCCATTGGCCGTGATGATCCAAAATCACCATGAATTTTATTGGCGACAATGCAGCTGATTAATTGGATCGGCGGCCATTTGAGGCAATGAGGCTTTTCCTTTGTCTTTTTTTCGCCGATGAGATTCGTTGGTTGAATAACCGGTTTTCGTGGAGGATTTCGTTGTAATTCGTTTCGTGGAGTTTTGACGACGTGGGTGAACGTCATTAAGTCACCTGTCGCCGGTAATTTGTTCGCTACGCTACGTGAGAAAGGTGAGATTACCTCAAAATTATGAACGCTACTTTTGACTCAAGCCAAGGCTCTGGGACCTGAAAAACTTATGGAATTTCAGAATTTTGGAGTCCCGTGGGTTGGACGCTTACTGTCTGTAAGCCGTTCATTTTCTGGAGGATAGGGACGCCGAGCAAAACCAGTCAAATCACTGAAAGGTGAAATTTCGTCACCACGAGGTGAGAATTACCCATTTCCTTGGTGAATTTCGTGCACATGTGAGGCCAAGGCCTTAAAAGTTGATACAATTTTTAGGCATCTCGAAGGTTACAAGTGTGAACCAGCTGCTAATGGGGCTTTGTGTTAAGCCAGTCTGCTAACAGGATTTTGTCAAACACTAAGGTAAGACTGTCTGGCCTTCAACATGGACAGATGACCTGGTGATTTCGTGGACTAATAATTAGTCCTCAATTATTGAGGTCGTTGATTTCAGGAGTGAATCTCCTGCACCCTTGCTTGCTTGCTGATTGGTTCACCTATTTTATTTCACTTGGCAGCCGGCCTGTCTCCCAGTCCCCCTCCCACCACGACCTACGTTTCCCTTTGGAGATTCTGCTGCTCCTAGTCCTCGAGCCGAACCGGCTACTTAGTGGAAAAGAAAAGACTGAAAGTTACGTGCTTGCTGTGATATTTATAACTAATCATAATTAATCCACGGTGCCTAGTCCACTTGGCACCAACTAAATATTTCCCAAACCCTTTTTAAGATTTCTCGCCAATATTTTAACCAAGCATCGAAACATTAACCTAATCAAGATCTCTCATAGGTACTCTAATCAATTGGAAGAGCCTGTACTAATCTGAATAATTTTCAGGTTGGAGAACCATAAGTAAAACCTCGTCATATTGTGCACCAAACCTTGTCACTGGTGCACCAGACGCGGAAATTGGAATGTACTAAAGTATTGAAAAGGATAAAATTGATTGCCCACATCACTGCTGAACTTTAATTACAGCGAATGTAAAAGGTAACCAATCTGAATTACACTTATAATATTGAATGCGATTTCGCCTATTGCTTCGTCCGATTCCAGGGAGCTAAGTTCTTTCGAACCACCCCTGATTTCCAAGAGACTTGCTCTGGGTTTATTTTTTCTTTTGGTGTTCCCCCTCCCTTTGGCCTGATTCCGCCAGGGGCGTGTCAGTATATAAATTATCATTTTAAACCTCCCGAGAGAAATCTTTTTCCAACACACCAGAATATATCCAAAATTAGTGTGGAATAAACCCAAATCTTTAAAAAAAAGAAAAAGTTTTCCAGAATCGCAGGATATAGTAGGCGAACGATTTCTCGATCCACGTAAGGAGGACCCCAGCGGCAGCCTCTCCTCCCTTCCAAGGCAGACCTGACAGCCGCACAGTGGCCGGCCCCCAAAGGGTCTATAAGACAGACGTCACACCCACGCAAGATCTCCTAAAATCATTCAAATTAAACTCGCCGTCTAAATTTTCCAATCGTTGAAAATCTTTCTTTCTGGATTTGGTATTAAAATTTAGATTTCCAGGTAGGAAACAGAGGAAACGCCGACTCAATCACGAACAAACATAGGAACACTAGCGGGGATTTGCGCGCGCCGGAAATTACGCCCTCATCTTTTCTCAGGAAACTCACCTGTTCTCCTCGATAGACGACGTACTCGGGGAAGTTCAAGCCGCCAGATGAAGGCCGACCCATGACAGAATGGTGTCCTGGGGGAGCGTGAGCCATTTTCATAGCGTTGAACTGAAGGAAGGATTTCCCTAACGTCACCCGACACAACAGCAGATGCCTGCGAACGGTGGGAAAAAAGGTGAATAATGCAACAGAATATTCAATAAGTTAGTGGCAACTCTGTTTACTTGGACGCACTGCCGAACTGTATTAAATAACTTATTAATACCTGTGGCAAATGTAACAGGAGCGGTCCTTGTGGGATGTGCACCCAGTTCCACCGCCGATGCCATAGACGTACTGGTTGCTTTTGGATGAATGTTCGGCGAAGTAAATACCTGAAAGAAAAAACTACAATTCTTTACAAGTTCTTCAGTGTTGGCAAGTGCTCAACGAATACCCACCTGCGCCGAACATTCCCCCAATGTACGCGTGCCTCTCGTCGAACCCTTTTTGAACTATAGCGTTAATGAAAGGCGACCCGTGGAACAGCATGCGCTCGTTGGCCGAATTCGTATTCTCTTCGGCAACTTCAGCCCTCCGATGAGTGTATTTCTCCCACAGCCGGCGGTTTTGCACTTTTTGTACCTGAAAAACGACAAACGTGAGTACGTTGTTGTTACCACGATGTGACAGACGGAGGGCCACTTTCACCAGAGTTTCTACTACCTGCGCGGGGCTTGATGCGGCCCCATGTGCGTTCGTAAATACGGTATACGGGCGGCGCGGGAACGCAGGTAGTCGTACGTGCGGGACCACAACCGCATAAAGGGCTCTTAATCCGGGAAGGGGCCGCATGTAGAACCGCAAATAGAACCCCGTAAGGTAGTAAGGCTGTTGAACCAGTACCTTCTGGATAGATAACCCTTCACCGTCTGGCTGGTTATCAGTTGCTCAGGTTAGAAGGAAATTCCGTCCTCGTTCTTCATTAGTATTTTTGTGGTGACTAACTACACTACTAACTAAACTACTGCACAGAATAGGTAAGTGATATGCATCTATCTAATCAGTTTTCCTACTTCTAAAATGGTATGAAATGTTTGATGGGCGAAACCCACTCTACTTGAGAGTCTCCTGACGGTCAATTAGATAGATTCATTAGATTAGATTAGAAAATTAGGTAGATTCATGAGCAGTAGGTAGGTAAGTAGCAGTTTGTAGTAAAGTAAAGAAGAGCGTGTACATAAAATACACGCGTGTGTACATCAGTAGCGTGCTGTATTAGGTATAATGCGAAAAACATAAATCGCTCTGTATCTGTTGGTACTGTGGTACCTAGGTACATGAAATGATATTTTGTTCATGAATAGTGTTACTTGTAATTTTTTTGGTACTAAATCTAATGAGGCCCGCCAGTAATTCAAGAAAACTTTAGGATAGGTACCTATAGGTACCTAGTAGTATACTCAGGTAGGTTTCGAAGTGGACCACTCAATTTGAAAATCGCCTGACACTGAAATGTCTAAACATTTTATTATTCAACTTTGGCTTTTTGCACAATCTAATTTACAGCCACGCTTCTACTTATTTTGTGCTTGGATTGCATTGTATTAAAATACATACCTGTTGCATTTGTGAGTAAAATAGCCAGACAAAAAGGGAATAAACAGTCACTCATGTAGCATAACAGGTTGAAGTAGCAAAATTTTTACACATAGGTATTGCCGTCGAAATTTCCTGGTCTCTTCATCTTCCCTTAAGTTTGCTCAATGTTTCAAAATAATACATAATTAAATAAAAGTTTCACTTTAAAATGTGGGTGTTTCCTTTTGTGCTAATTAAACATACTCGTATAAGTAAATATTTCAGAATTAGAACGCAATATTAAAAACAATGTGTATCCTACAACTCACCTCAATTATATTTTTCACTTTCTCTCAAAAAAAGTAACACCTAGTCTAAAATCCCTGTATCAACAAAACAATCACACTAGTTCTTTCAACACCATGAGAGACACCATCAACCGTTGAGTGACGCTTGACGTGACTTCTCATTCCACGTTGGTGCCCCTACCACTGAAATCCCGTAAATAGCGTCTCGTAAGAAGTGGCTGTGCGGTTAGCATTCACCTTGGCTCGCCCTAGTATTTGCGTTTTCCGTAAATTACTCCCGTCACCGTAGTTACCCTCGCATCTAGTAGAATCTCTCTACCAACTCACTTGCCGGAGTTTTAAGGAAAGGCTGTCGATCAACTCGCCCCCATCCTACCGTTCATTTGTTTTCGACACATTGACTCGCCCCCCGAGGCAAAAAGTTGTGACTTGCCCCCTAAGATTACGCAAGAGACCTCTTTACCTAATATCGCCTGCTGTCGGATACGCCGCCAGTGTTTTTGGAGGATGCAGGAGGGAGTTCAGGTGGAGATTCATCAGTGGCATGAGCTAATCAGTTGTGATTTGCTGGCACTGAGAATATTCCAGCTGCAGAAATGGAGGATCTGGGTTCCTTAGGAATTCCCGAAGTGTCGGGTTTTCCCGAAGTCCTCGGAATGAAAGGGAGAAAAAAGATTTAACCAGCACGAGAGGTCATGTTAGTTAATGTTATCTACAGCGGTGATGTTACCAGGTGGGTTCCTGGCTTCCTCCATGAAGGAGCCCCAAGCTCTCCGGGAGGCCGAGACTCGGACGAGAAGACAAGACGTCTCCGTTGAAGAGCTGTCCAAGTTGGATTTGCCGTTTTGAGTTGCCGTGTCGTTGTTGGGGCAAGTAGATTATTTTCTGGAGAGGGGCGAGTTGATATGGGGGGCAAGTTGACGACCGCCCTTAAAGAAAATGGGCAGAGTTACCCAGAGTTTAGAGCAATTTGCCTTTCACGAACTCTTCTGAAGGTCAACTTACCCGCCGGGTACCTCAAACTCGAGGTTTACGGGACAGTAAGTGCTATTCTTTCATGGCCGCGACGGATGCAGATCCATCAACATAATATTATGCAAATTATATCAACTTTGACAAAGAACGTTATGATTGTGGCATTAGAGAAACATTGCTCACTATTTGGGTGTACCCAATTAAATTTACGAGGGGTTCGCGGCCGGCGTGGAAATATTTGCCGAATGCAGTGAAAGTATAATTTGAAAAAAATGGTCTTGATATCATTCAACTTGATATATTAATACATTTTCGACCAACATAAAATGGTTTCTCTGTGTTTTGGGGATAGTGTATCGTATGCGACAACTGACCGCCGTGTTTTGGTTTATTATTCTTGGAATAATACACCTGTGTAATCGCGACGGAGGTTAACGACTCTGATCGGCCTCAAAATTTTAGATTATACGTTTCAAGAGGTCTAGATTCCAAAAATGTCAGTCTGCCGTCCGGGCCGTTTTGGGCAGCAGAAATTTTGACAAAATACTTGGTTTACCATCTTCAGTCCGATCGCCCAAATGGGGCTGTGGGAGGGGTTTATTGAAGGGTTTGGGCTATGGGATCGTTAGGTGTCGTTTTCGAAGTATTTTTGGACGTAGAATCAATTTTTGGGGGTCCCAGAACGATCCAATTTCACTGTGGGGATCTATAGGGCTTTCATGGGCTATAAATGGGATTTTATAAGGCTCCCAGGAGGTCAAATATTTTCGAAATAAGATTTAAAAAAAAAAAAATTGTTCCCAAAATTATTTTCTTTGACAAATTAATTTTCGCACAAGTAACCTATATCAAAGAATAATAAACCCTTGTGTAAAATTTGCAGCGAATTCCAAAAAAATTTGCCAAAGTTCTGGGTGAGACCTGATCAGCAAACTCACCGCACATTTACCGTCATTTATGAGGGCTTGATCCTGTTGGTAAACTATACTCATCACCCTGGTGGTTGGGATTATGACAACAAAACTCCCAGTATATTTCGTAGTATGTTAATCGCACTTTTGAGTTATAGGTTTACGCAAAATATTGTATTTCCCCTCGCTTTTCGGCGAACGAACGGCAAAGTAAGATCCAAAACACTGAATATATGTAAACAAATCAATACTGGGAGTTCACATGTCAATTCAAGGTTACCGTTGTTGTTGTGCCCACGCGTTTCTCATCTCCAGGAATTAAAATATGGACACAAATGGCTCTTTTGGGCAACACTGCACGTTAAGTTAATGAAACGGTCACCAACAGCCTCTGTGTTAAAGTTAACGCTGGAAATTCTAACGTCGTTAACTGGCAGGTTGAGGTTAAGAATTCGGTAAGTTAAACCCACGCTGTTTGATGAAAGTGGCTCTGAAAGCGAATTACCCGGATGATGTTGTAACGAACGAAGACGCCGCCGGAGTGGCCGTTGTCTTTGTGCTCCCGGATCGTATTTTGCATTTCCTCTTCGACGGCGATGAACTCTTTGTCTTCTCTGAGCAGGTCGACGAGGAGAGTACCTTGTTGCCAGCTGGGCCCTGTGACGTCTAAATACAAATAAATAATGGTAATTTTGGTGGTCTTTATTAACCAAGTGTTAACCTTATTTTCTGTCTGCTTGAGCATTACAAGGAAAGTATACGGTGAGTCGAGAGTTATAAGAGTACCTGGGTACAATTGGAGCTTTTCGATGCCCTTGATGATTTTGTGTCGATAGCCGTAAGCTGTAACGCCGACTTGTTTCAAGTCCTCGTGGTTCATTTCGGCTAAAATGTCCAGAGTGATTTGTTCTCTCTCCAATGCTTCAATTAAGTGCTCCAATCCAAGCCTGAAAGTGAGTGTCAGTCAAAGTTGCATAGAGCGTTTGAGGGTGAAGTGGCTTGTTTTGAACTTACGATGAAAGGAATCCGGAGAGAGTGTGGATGTGAGCGTCGTGTTTGTCTTCGGCCACAAGGTGAGGGGACGTGGCGCCGTCGCCTTTGTGGGTGTACGCAGCAGGCGGGGGTATGTTGAGTGAGGCGCCTGAGGGGAGCAACACCGTGTCCGTGGGCGCCAAAGGTGGTGGCGGAGGGAGGGAGGCGGGCGGCGTCGACGCCCCAGGTACGGCGGCCATGGCGTCTTGCAAGAGACACCGGACGTCTTCTCCGGTCGCCACCTCCAGCGGGCATTGACCCTCTTGGTTCTTCATCATGGGGTCGGCACCGTGAGCCAGCTGCAACACAAAACCTTCAAGACTTTGTACCAAAACCGGAAGCCGTCAGTGCAGCAACACTCACCAGAAGAGCTGACAGCTGCGTGCGGCCCTTTTGAGCCGCTTCATGCAACGGAGTGAATCCCCATTTGTCCGTCGCATTGACGACAGTGTTGTACTTGATGAGAAGAGCCGCAATGTCAAGATGGCCATAGGAAGAAGCGTTGTGTAGAGGTATGAGGCCTCCTTTGTCCTGAGCGTTGACATCTGCGCCATTCTCCAGAAGGAACTCAGCTACTTCGACGTTGTTATAGCCCGCCGCCAAGTGGAGCGGGGTTGAATTCCTTCCCTGAAAACCAAACCAAATTTTTAAGGTACTGGCAACACTGCTTTGCAATATCTTGGAGCACAATAAGTGGATTTGCTGACAATGGTTGTTGGCCAGTGGCAGGAGGAGTGGGCTACTTAGTCCACAGGGAGACTCACTTTTGAGTTCTTCCTATCTGTGGCGTGGCATGGCGGTTGCAGATTTCATTTGTGGTCCCATATCATAAGACCTCATAGCTACTGAGCGGCCTCGGGGACTTCCCGGCTAGCCTGCACCGCCTGGCACTGGTGCATTTTGACGGAGAGGACCGCCATGGAGGCTGAGATTCCCTGACAGAGTGAGGGAGGACTGGATCAATTGTCTCCAGTCCCAGGAGATATAGGGCGCTTGCAGCCTTTGCAATGGCTGCCCTGAAAGTCCCTGCTGGCATCAATGGACCCAGTTGGGGATGACAGCAGGTCGAGCAACAGCTCTCAATACTTATCCTCACTGGCCTTGCAGTTCCTTCCCATAGGGGCGGTTGACAGATGCTCCAGATCCCCCCTCCTACCACTCATCTAGGCAGGAGGTGGAGCTAGGCAATAGCCAAGATGGACCTCCTGGTGGTGCTCCCTGGTTCCTACGAGGGAGCCTGCTGAAAGCCCCACAGGCTTGCCAAATAAAAAAAATATTCAAAAAACAAAACACATACCTGAGTGTCACGGCAATTGATATTCTCAGCCGTCACCAGCCTCTGAACTCTCGCCAGGTTCCCCCGCTTAGCGGCATCCAAGAGGGCAGCATTGCCACGCAAAAGGTCTGCAACTTCCTGATCGCCCTCTTTCACCAACTCCACTGCCATAGCGCCATCCCTGTTCTTCTTCGTTGGATCCGCCCCATGCTGAAATCAACCGAAAATGTGGAAAAACGCCTACGACTCAGCCATCACCAGTGTGACCAACGTACCTGCAGGAGCAACCGGACGATGTCGTACTTCCCTTTGGCAGCAGCCTCGTGGAGCGGAGTGAACTTCCAAAGATCGGCCACGTTCACGTTAGCACCGTGTTTCACCAACATTTCAGTCACCTCGTAATGTCCGTACGAGCAGGCGTTGTGAAGAGGAACTAAACCACTGGAAACCACGCAAATGCATAACACACACCCAACAACACCAACAACACTTACAAGCCAGCAAAATTACCCTTTGTCTTTAGAGTGAACGTCAGCACCGTGAGACAGCAAGTACTCAACGACAGCCACGCGGTTGTAACCAGCCGCAAAGTGCAGGGGGGTGGAGTGCCTGTGCAACAAAACAGATGACACACTAATGTACACAGACACGTACAACACCAAATAGCTAAACTCACCTTCCGTCTAAATCGCGGCAGTTGACGATGTGCGGGTAGGACGTGAGGAGTCGCTGGACTTGGTCCAAATCCCCAGACTTGGAAGCTTCCAGTAGCTTATTTTCCAAGTCCAATATGGCCGGTGGCTCTGGAAAAGAACGTCCGGTTAGTGTTGATCGTTTTTCGAGAATTTATTTATTTATAGAACAGGACGAGCCTAATATAATACAGTTATGTGTACGCTGGGGGTACAATAGTGCGGAGGATACAGACGAGTCAATGAAGCGGTATAGCAAGTAATGCATTTTTACGGCAGAGGAGGTCATGTAAGGTCGATTTTACTGCTTGAAGAGGGTGATGGAATAAATCAACGGCTGGGATGTTGGTAGCGAGGAGATTTGCCAAGCGGAGTAGGCGAGATAGAGGGCGATGTCGCATGTAGTTGGTAGGTGAAAACGGGAGCCTGAACGAGGTGGGTGTAGCCCGATCTGGATCAGGAGAAGAGAGGCGCACAGTGGGGCACACGCGGCAAAAACCCTAATAAGTGAACTCGCGTTTTGCGAAATATTTCCGATGATTTGCGACTCTTTAATAGTTGCAGAAAAAAACCTTGATAAGCTTTTCCGAAAAGACTGGGTTTGCAACCTTGCTTAGAGGCGTGAATCATGGGCTTTTCGAAATGTCGGTAAATGACCGATTGAAAGCACTGACTTGAATTTTATACGTGAGCCTGAACTTACATTTGAAAAAATTTGAGCTTTTTTGGCATGATTCCCATATATGTGGGTGCAATTTAAACGCCACAACGTTTTGTTCATGTACATTTTTCTCAGGGAAATGACATTTAAATTATGCCAGTTTTTCAATTACGATACAATAGTTTCTGAAGCTTTTAAAAATTCCTCCGCTTTCCTCCGGTCCGGCTCAGCAATTTTCCGACTTTATGCATCAAAGTGAAACTCCTGTGAAAATTTCAGCTGCGTTCGTTTGCGTACTCGGTGCCAGTGACAGCTTGCAGTCAGAGCATTAACTAATGATAGATCTATCCACACAACGATTTTTATCCAGAATTACCAAGCAACGTCAAAGCATGTCGTGTCGGTCGGAAAATTTGGCGAAATGTCCTCTCCATCATTAGTGCATGATAAAATATCTACGAAAATGACAAAAAAATGCGTTTGTGGCAGCTTTTTGGCCGGAAACATGGAGGGAAAGCATTTTAGTTCCAAGGTGTAGAATTATTCGTGATCAGTGTTGAATTTCCAATAAGAATACGGGGTTTGAGAGTTTTTGCCGGAAAATCGCGGTTATGCCCAACTGTGGGGCGTCCAGCCGACCAGGAGCCGTGGAGGAGGGAGATGTCGGCGACTAAGCGGCGATCGGAAGGCCTCAAAAGCGGGAAGGTAGGGGTGTGTCGGTCCAGGTTATTTCTGGAGCGGTACCAACAGTTACAGTGACAAGGGCGTAACGGTTCCAAGTTATCGGTTACAGTTCCAATACCCATATTTGGCATAATCCACCCCCTCCCCCCCTCCCCCCTCATACGTTCGAGTGAATCTCATTGGCATACCGAAGGCATTCATTAAATAAATCAGGCAACTGCTACAAAAACAGAACGGCTACATAAGCTCATCACAAATTATGGGTGAATACGTGTATAAAGCCATTATAATTTCAAAGTGGTTGTTTGCCGATGGTGCAGAGGTCTAATCCAATGAGTTTGGTTAGGGAGAGAGAACGACTCCTCTGCTGAATACTAAATTGTTTATTCAGGTAAACAATTATAGCGTGGGGACCGGTTTCGAGCAACTAAGCTCATCTACTGATTCAAAGGTTCAGAACTAATTGTACGTTCAACCACCTCAAGTCACTCTGGGCTGTAGATGAGCTTAGTTGCTCGAAACCGGTCCCCACGCTATAATTGTTTACCTGAATAAACAATTTAGTATTCAGCAGAGGAGTCGTTCTCTCTCCCTAACCAAACCCATTATAATTTTCCAAAAAATAATTCCATTATAATTATTTAAAAATCAACATTCTCATTCTCTTCAGTGGGAGCGAAGAGACTTCCCAATCCTCCTTGCGGTCCTCGGTCGGAGGGTTGACAGGAGGAGACTTCTATCCCGTTCCCGGTACAGTTCCGATCGCAAGGAATACTCTTACTAACTACAAATGAATGAAATGTTCAACCCTGTTTGAATGTAGTCACTCACTACCATCGATACGTATCGTTTACTACATCGATGCTCACTACTTCGTTCGCTCTATCGTTGTCGGTACCGTTCTCGTTACAGCTCCCGGGGATCATTGGAACCACCAGCACTGCCACCCAACACTGGTAGGGTGTCCCTTAAATGAGCCAAAAAAATGTTTTTGAGAAAACTGATACGCATACTCTCTCATTTTTTTTACATTTGGTCTAAAACTACCGTGTAAGAAATATTTTCCTCCTAGGATAACGATAACCCGTGCCGAATCTTCGCCAAAGTTCATGTACGTGAATTTTGGCTCTTCCAATCCAAAAGTGCCCACCCCCTTCATCCGACCACCTTGAAATTTTTACCGAGCGTTTGGCTGACATTATTGAAGATTTGGTAAAAATTTGAAGTCGATTCAATAAAAATCAGACTGGTGAACAGAACTGATAGTTTAGAAATCAACAACATGATAGGTATACTCGATAGCAGCTTCAGAGGAAGATTTTCTAGGAAAAAAGTCATTATCAACCACTCAAAATTTTCTCCCGTCTGAGTTTTTTAATGAATCGACTTCAAATTTTTACCAAATCTTCAATAATATCAGCCAAACGCTCGGTAAAAATTTCAAGGTGGTCGGATGAAGGGGGTGGGCACTTTTGGAGTGGAAGAGCCAAAATTCACGTACATGAACTTTGGCGAAGATTCGGCACGGGTTAACGTTATCCTAGGAGGAAAATTTCGTACACGGTAGTATTAGACCAAATGGGAAAAAATGAGAGGGTATGCGTTGCGAGAAATTAAAGTTGAAAAATAAGGAACACCCTGCTGGTTCAGCAGTAACCGTGACTGTGTCACGGCTCCATCCTCCCCGTTCCAGGTGCCCTCCTCGTCGTCCCTGGAATCACGTCACAGCTCCTGCCTTTTGGTCCGGTTCCAGGTCCATGTAACTGTACCGACAAGGGCAGGGCCTCTTGTCACTGCGTCGAACTGTTCCAACTTGATACTCCGTTACACAGTCCCGGTACTGCTGTACCGACACACCCCTGCTGGAAGGTTGTATCCAGCTCCTGCCAGGGTAACCAGAGTTTGAACGCCAGGAAGCACAGAAAGACCCGATGCACTCGCTCCAGCCTATCTACATGGCACTGGTAGAAAGGGTTCCAGACCACAGACGAGAACTCCAAGACTGGAAGTACGAGTGCCTTGAAAAAGGTAATCAGGGCTGGGACGGAGTCCAACTCCCATGCGCAACGCTTCAAGAACCCGAGAACACGGAACGCACGACTAGCAACTTCAGCAATATGGTCATTGAAGGTTAGTCGAGTATCGAGAAGGACACTCCAATCTAGCCAGGCGCTCGCCACCGATGATGTAGTCATATGGTGATAGGTTGCGGGAAAACGAAGTTGTGGAGCACTTGGAGGGGGTTGATGGCGAGACCTGCAAAAGAAGGCAATCTGCTGGGGACAGGCGATGGAACAGCTCGAGGTCATCAGCAAACATCAGAAAGTCAGCGTCCGGAAGATCCGCCGAAACGCCATCCATGACCAGTAAAAAGAGAAGGGACCCCAAATGCGAGCCCAGTGCCCCCAGTGGGCCGTGAGGTGGCGACAAAAGGCCTGGAGAAGACGTTGCTCATCCGCACACAGAGCCCGCGACCCGCAAGCTGGGCAAAACACACCCAAGGACTAAGACAGAAGCAATAACGCTGTGAGGCAATCTGTCAAACGCTTTGGCAAAATCTGTGGCGATCTAGTCTGCCTGAACTCCCTCCTCAAAATTGGCAACACGGGGGCCCCCACTAGCACAGTGGCAGCTTGGGGGCTGTTATCTGTCTGCAGATGTCGGGTTCATGGATTCAAATCCCATGGTGAGTGATGGAGCTCCCTTTGACTTTAAGTTTAATATAAACGCTTTCGCTATTCAAACATCACCCGACCCAGGTTATATTGTGATACCAAAATATGGTTAAGTATGCAATTGAAGTTTTTTGTTTTTTGTTGTTTGAATTGAACCTACCTTGTAATATCTTGTGGACGTTTTCACCGGCAACCTGCAACGCTGTGTAGCCCTGGAGGGACACAATCGTCGTGTCTATTGAATAGGACAGGAGGATGCGGCAAGCCTGGACGTTGTCTTCCCTCCCAGCCCGATGGAGCGCTGTTCAAAGAGGACATTAGTAATAGGCACGTTTTTGGGGCAATGAGTACATCCACACGAACTAACCTGTTTGTCCGAGCGCGTCCAAAACATTAACCTTTGCCCCGAGCCTGAGTAGTGTGTCCATGACGTCATGGTGTCCGAGATCAGTGGCTACGTGCAAGGGTGTGAGCATTTCCTTGTTCTTTTCGTTGAGGTGCGCACCTTTTCGTACGAGAGATTCGATGATTTGTTTCCGTTTGGGGTACGGGGAGACGGATGCGGCGTGCTGAAAACGGAACTTGTTGAAACCAACGGTACAGGGTCGTCAAAGGAGATGGGCGTAACTTACCAGCGGGGTGTCCCCCGTGTAGGGATGCTTGAAATTGACTATTTCGGAAGAGAGGAATTTCTTCAGCCTGGAAGGGTCTGACTGGCGGCAAGCGTCCAACACGTAATGCCCTTTGTACTCATCTAAGGGAAAATACAATATTCAATGATGCTGCGGATTGCTAGAAGCATCTGGGGGCTGACCCACTGTTGCCATGATACACAGTTGTCCAGAATCCCAAAAACATGATCGAAATTGGACAAATCAATGTTGTTCTTTGAACTAGGGGCTCATCAAGGTTTATTACCAACATCTTGGAGATCATTTATCCGCCATTAATTTTGTTGGGAACGTTTCTCTATGCTCTATAATGCCTGGATGAAACTGGGATTTTTTATACTCGCTGGTTTTTAATCGTTCTGATAGTTCAGGTGTAACTTCAGACGGAATAATTTTGGGTTCGCGAAACTTTTACGAGTTGTAAACCGAACCTCCATATGCACGAGAAAAATAATATTTTTCATATTATGAAGTGCGCGAAATTAAAGAATTTAATACGGTTTCAGTTGACTTATTTAGACGTTGGAAATAAAAGAGAAATCCCAACTTCAAGTGAAGTTTCAATAAAATCGGACACAAACGGACAGTCTGGCTACGGTCTCAATGTGTTTTCCAGGGACAGGAGAAGCGAGTTACACCATGTCCAGCTGGTAATATCTGCTCCTCGGACTTTGAGCGCGATATTACGATGTCGGACAGATAACGCTCATTTCTTCGCATATTCTCAGTTTGTCGTGAACTAAGGAAGTGAAAATTAGTAGTGAGCTTCACCGGGAATTTTTGTTAGAAGGATTTTCGTTTCTTTTCTTTTTCTCGACGGCTATTTTTCTTATTTATCCGACCAGAAAAAAGAAGAAAAAAAGGCAGAAGAAAAAAATAAAATAAAAAAAGGACTTTTGAGTTTTTTTTTTTTTTTTTTTCATCAATTTAAGAATTACTTCCGAAATTTACTTAAAAGAAATAAATAAGTGATAAGTTTTGTGATGTTTGATAACATGATAAACATATTCATATAATTTTAAATATTCATTACAGTACTACCTATATTCTTCTCAAACAAACAAAAAGAATTTAATAATGTTATTCCTAATAGTTTTATTTTTTTGGAAATCGAAATAAATCGTTTTATATTTCGATTTTGGACCACTTTGCGGTTCACTGTTCTGCTACTTAATAAAAAGAATGTTTTTCCGTTTAATACCCTCTTTTACCGGCTGAACTATAAAAAAAAAACCTGCTTACACTAGGGTTTATTATTCTTTGATATACACAGGTTACTTGTGCAGAAAATTAATTCTGTCAATGAAAAAATTTTAGAAAAAAAAATTTTTTGATTTCATTTTTCAACAAAATTTTTTGTTTTTACTTGAAAAATATTAAATAATTTTCAAATTTTGACCTCTTGAGATCCTTCAAAAATCCCATTTGTAGCCCCATGAAAGCCCTGTAGATCGCAACAGTGTCCCGGATCGTTCCGGGACCCCTAAAAATGGATTCTACTTCCAAAAATACTTCGAAAACGACACATAACACGATCCCATAGCCAAAAGCCTTCAAAAAAACCCTCCCGTAGCCCCATTTTAGCCCCATAGCGCCCCACGGATTTGGGCGATCGGGCTGAAAACCATGCGGGCACAACTTGAAGGTAAACCGAGTATTTTGTCAACATTTCAGATTAAAAAAAAAAAAATTCCTACTGCCCAAAACGGCCTGGACGGCGGACGGTCATTTCGGATTTTGAATGTAGACCTCTTGAAACGGATAGTCAAATTTTGAGGCCGATCGGAGTCGTCGACCTACGTCGCGAAAACATAGGTGTATTATTCCAAGAATAATAAACCAAAAGTGCTAAAGATGCGAATAAAATTGTTCAACAGAAATTTTGGTTCATTTGTGACGCTCAGAACCGAATGGGATCATGATTTTTGGATTCTACGCACTCAAAAACATGAAACCCATTCATTTTGGTTGAACAGGGTGAACAATTTGAGTCGCTTGGGGTTTCGATCACGTCTTTGGGATCCTAGTCCACTGTGTGACGCCGGCGCTTCGGTACTCTCAACTGTTTTCCGCAACAAATAGCGTTTGTCTGCTGACCATGTGTCGCCTTTTCAAATCATGGCCTCCTATCTATAGGAGCTCCTTTAGTTAAGGACGCGCTTATCACCTTTTTCGCTTAAGGAGCGTTTTTGAAACGGAAATTCGCTTAGGGGCTCCCTAAAACGCCTCCTAAGAACTTCCTTAACGCTAAGGAGCGTTTTTGAATACGGCTCATGCGTTTTCATGACTGCTGGCCCAGGTGCTGCGATTCAAATAAAACAAATAGTGTGGGTCTGCTGACCATGGGTAGCCTTTTCAAATTTGGTCAGCTTACACGGGGTGCGATTTAAATAACGTCTTATTTGAAAAGGTGAGACATGGTCAGTAGACCCACTCTATTTGTTTTATTGAAATCGCAGCCCCTGGGTCAGCGGACACAAAAACGTCTAATTTGAAAAGGCGACATGGTCAGTGAACCCACACTGTTTCTTTTATTTAATGCGCAGCAAGCCCCCGGATCAGTAGACCCAGTTAGGCGGAAAACAGTTGACAGAGAGTTGATAGTAGTGAAGATAGGGGCTTGAAAGCGCTGGAGTCATGGCCACAATGGGTCGGTCTCTTGACGCTCCTCTGATAGGTGAAAGTCACTGAGGGTAGTGAAACGTACATGCGAGTCTGTCTCTAAGGTCGCGGGAGCCTGCAGCGTCAATGGCAGACTTGGAGTGGCAGTTGAGGAGGGTCGGGTCGGCGCCGTGGCTGAGCAACAGAGAACACACTTCCAGGCGGGACTTGGACGCGGCCTCGTGGAGCGGCGTGAACTGCCAGAGGTCCATAGCGTTGACGTTGGCGCCAGCCTTGACGAGCATTTCGGTCACTTCAAAATGCCCGTAGGAGCAGGCGTTATGGAGAGGGACGAGTCCGCTGGAACAAAACGACGGTGAATGGTCGGCATTTTGATTTGGTTTGGTATTGTGAGAGAACTCACCCTTTGTCTTTGGCGTGGACGTCGGCCCCGTGCTGCAACAACAGCTGGACAACGCGGTTCCTGTTGTAGCCAGCCGCTAGGTGCAGAGGTGTCGACCGTCTGCCATCGCTAGCGTGGCAGTTGACGTTCAGGGGAGTCAACAGGGACAGGAGCTTCTCCTCGTTGCCCGTCCGGGCCGCCTCGAGAAGCTCCTCCTTCCTGTACTCCCCCGTCAAAACTGAACGCGTCGCTGGGTCCGCCACCTCTAACGGTGTTTTCCCCTCGGAGTTCCGTATAGTGGCGTCAGCACCATGTTGCAACAAAGCTACAAAACAACCAACCGTTTACACCACAACCTTCAACACACAACCCCCACTATAACCTTCACTCACCAATACACACGTCGACTTTCCCTTTAATGGCGGCCTCATGAAGCGGCGTGTAATTCCAATTGTCCCGCGTATTCGGGTTCGCTCCAGCCTCCAGAAGAAGACGCACCACGTCAGCGTGGCCGAAGGAGCAAGCGTTGTGAAGCGGATGCAACCCTCCGTCGTCTCTCGCTAGTATCGACGCGCCTGCATCTAAAAGGAATTCCACTATGTCTTTCCGTCCGTATCCTTTTTCACGGATGAATGGAATTCATAAATGGAAAAAAGAGAAAGAAACAGAAAACGGAATAAGATGAACGTAAATGAACGTAAAAACCAAATGTGCAGGAGCCTTTCCGACTCTACAAAACAGAATAAAACAATGAATTGATGAATTTTTCAACCACATAGAAATCTCCTGAGAAACGCTGCAAATTTTACACAAGGGTTTATTATTCTTTGATATAGGTTACTCGTGCAAAAATTAATTCTGTCAGTAAATTTTTTTTTTTTTTACACGGAAAATATTTGACCTCCTGGGATCCGCCAAAAATCCCATTTGTAGCCCCATGAACGCCCTGTAGATCCCCACAGTGAAATCTGATCGTTCAGAGACCCCCAAAAATGGATTCTACGTTCAAAAATACTTCGAAAACGACACCTAACTCGATCCCATAGCCAAAAGCCTTAAAAAAAACCTCCCGTAGCCCCATAGCGCCCCACGGGTTTGGGCGATCGGACTGAAAACCTTGCGGGCACAACTAGATGGTAAACCAAGTATTTGGTCAAAATTTCAGATATTTAAAAAAATTCCTACTGCCCAAAACGGCTCGGACATTTTGGTTTTGGAATCTTGACCTCTAGAAACGGATAATGTCAAATTTTGAAATCTACGACTGATATTAATTTGAGGTTAGGATGTGTATCACTTGACAGGGAAAAGGGTCAGCGAGGCACAACTAGGTATGGGAATCGATTTCCGATTTCTTTGAACCGATTTGTAGGTTCCGATATAATATTATAATATTTAACCACTCAATACATTCAAATGGACCGAAAATGTCAGTTTCATACGTGTATCCCCAGACTGTGTACAGGTCTATGTATTCGCGACGAGAGTCAAAAATTTTGATCAGCCGAAAAATTTGACAAAAGTTGTAGGTAGGTGTTGGGTAGGTACAGTTGGATGTGGGGGGGGGGGGGGGAGCGGGAATTATTTTTAAACTTTAAATTTTGACAACTGTCGGGTCTCAACCTACTTGGTCCCGCAAACGTTTCAGCTTGATCGGGCAATTTCCCCGAGTTGTACGGGACTTTTATGGGGCAAAATGGGGGTATTTAGAGGGCTTTAGCGAGGGAGGCGAGTGAGGTGTGAGCTTTGATGTCATTTTGGACCAAGAATCGATTAATATGGGTCCCAGACGAGCCCGACCACTCTAGAACAATGTTCTACTAACAATTTGGAACCTAGTAGAAATTTTTTTAAACCTGAGATTTTAACACAACATTTGGGACCCATTCTAGTTGCTCCCGCAAATTTTTCAGCTCCATCGAACAACACGGGGATTTATGGAGCGAAAATGAGCTTTTACAGGAGGTTTTGATTGAGTACGCGATTCGGGTGTCAAGTTGGACGTAGAACCGAAAGAAGTCCCCAGACCTGTTCGATCATTACAGAACGTAGTTTCATCAAAATGTGATGAATATAGGTATTAAACCCTTTTGTAATCTACTTTGCAGCAGGTCCTTGAAAAATTTCAGCCCGATCTGAAGGGCTTTTTAGTGGATTTTTGGTGTCTTCCACAAACATATTGTGTCGGAGTAACCGGCTTGCATGTTTGCAGGGCTGTTCAGGAAGAATAAAGCCGGGCGTTTCTCAGCAGTTTAATCACAAGCTTTCGAGGAATGCTTTGTCCTCTTCTTCAGGTTTCTACAACAATGTGACAGTATAAGACCTAACTTCTGTTACACTCAGTAGTAAGTACGGTGTGTGTTTCCGTACTGTAGTACACTAGTTCTTACCTTAAATAATTCAGATTGGTACAATCATCGTCTTTGTGTCATAGATTAGGTAGTGTCAGAGTAGGGTTACATCCTTGTATTTCCTAGGGGATAATGCCAAGTGTTAATTACAGGGAGTTTTAGCTAAAGTTATTCCATGCTAGTTAGACTTACCTACATGCTACCACTTGCTACATAAACCGTCATTGTAAGTCTAACTAGCATGGAATAACTTTAGCTAAAACTCCCTGTAATTAACACTTGGCATTATCCCCTAGGAAATACAAGGATGTAACCCTACTCTGACACTACCTAATCTATGGCACAAAGACGATGATTGTACCAATCTGAATTATTTAAGGTAAGAACTAGTGTACTACTGTACGGAAACACACACCGTACTTACTACTGAGTGTAACAGAAGTTAGGTCTTATACTGTCACATTGTTGTAGAAACCTGAAGAAGAGGACAAAGCATTCCTCGAAAGCTTGTGATTAAACTGCTGAGAAACGCCCGGCTTTATTCTTCCTGAACACAAACATATTATGTAGAATATTAGGCAACGTTATCTGCAAATTTGAACTTTGTTTATACTTCAATTTAAAGTGCTTCCGGGCTAGAATCAGTTGAGGTCAAGCTAAAAATTTATTGGTAAATTAATTAGTGGTACATACTTATATAGGGTTTCCAAGCTCAAGTGAACATTTTCCTAAATGAATTGAGAATTTTCGAAAATTAATTGAGAACTTTCCAAACCTAATCGAGAATTTTTCAAACTGTATTGAGAACTTTCTGATGAAAAAAAGAGAGAAAATTCTCAAATTGAAATGGAAAGTTCTCAGTTCAGCTTCGAGAATTCTCAATCCATTTTCGAAAATTCTCAATGGAGCTTGGAAAACCTAAAGAAGAATGTCACAGTCTTTCAGGTAAAACGTCATGAAATGAACAAATTTTATGAAATAAGCGTCATGAAACGGGAAAGTGAAAGTCATAAGTCATGAAATGAAACAATAAAACGCTGCAAATGTCTCATAAAGACTTCTTTGATATACGTCAATCCCGCAACAATAATGTTTGCACGATTTATTTTATTAATTATTAATTCTGTCTCAATTAAAAAACTTTTCTTTTTTTAACTTAGTACGGTGGGGTGATTCAGGAGGTTGACAAGAGTACAATGTACTACACCACTTTCCAGGACACCCTATAGCTACACCCGACCGTCAGACATCACCAGGTGATGTAGGCATAGGTCCTATGCCCAGCCCCACCACCATAATAGAGCCCCACGACTGGGGTGGAGAGCAGCTATCACAAATGTGAATTGCCAAGATTCGCAATAGTTGTCAATATATCTCATAACGTTAGCCAGAACTATACCTATAACCGGAATCTCATTGTTATATAATCAATTTGTTTTGCAGTACCCTACCCTGAAGATGGCCTAATATATCGGTCGAAAGCTCGGAAGAAGCCCTTTTTATTCACCCGTACAACCTCCTGAATCACCCGACCGTACTAAGGCCGAATAGCCAAGGAGGATGAATTTTTCTTAATCAATACTATGTTTAGACAGAAGTGGGACCTCGAAAAATGGATGCTTCCAAAATTACCCGGAAAACAGCACATAAATTGACCTCCTGCGATCCTTCAAAAGTCTAATTTGTAGCCCCATGAAAGCCCCATAGATCCCCAAGTTGATATTGAATGATTCTGGGACCCCCCAAAAATGGATTCTACGTCCAAAACTACTTGGAAAACGACTCCTAGAGCCAAAAATGTAGTAGCGCCGTAGCGCCCCGCGGGTTTGGGCGATCGGGCAGAAATCCCTGCGGGCACAACTAGATGCTAAACCGAGTATTTTGTCAAAATTTCAGATTTTTTAAAATTTCATACTCCCCAAAACGGCCCGGACGGCGGACGGACATTTTGTTTTTGAGATCTCGACATCTTGAAACTTATAATGCCGGATTTTGAGGCCGATCAGAATTGTCGACCACCGTCGCGATTACATAGGTGTACTATTCCAAGAATATTAAACCAAAACGAAATGTCCGTCCGCCGTCCGGACCGTTTTGACAAAATTTCGACAAAATACTCGGTAGTTTTGGACGTAGAATCCATCCAAGAGTCGGTGAAGGTCGTGGTCGGGTTCAGCGGGCCGTTTCGCAAGTAGGAAGCTCTTTGAAAAAGTGAAATTTTAACAAAATATTCAGGTAATATTCTGTTCACACCCTGGTTGGTCGAGCAGGGTTTTCATGTTGAAAAACCCAACCTCAACGTCGTAAATTGTAGGAACATTTACGACCCAACCTCAACGTCGTAAATTGTAGGAACACACCAGAGGGCTACTGTAGCCCTCCTGTAACAGGAGGGCTGTTTTGAGCTTAGGGGCCGTTTTCAATTTTTGGACGGAGAATCCGACTGCGATGTTGAATAATAAACTCGTGTATAACCCATTTGTAGCTTCATTATTAAGGCGTCATTTCAACACGAAATTAACCAGGAAGAGTTTCCTATTTCACAATGGCAATCCATCCCGCTGCGGTTTGCGGATGACAAAACCACAAAACCCTTTAGAGGGGTCGATTTCCAAATGTGAACCGGAGAGCTCCAACTGCAAGGGACCCGTTGAACCTTCAAAGTTGAAAAAAAGTACGAACTTTTTTGAATGGAATTGACAAAAAGTTTCATACCAGCAGCAAAATGGAGTGGGGTAGACTTCCTGCCAGCTGTGTCCCGAGCGTTCACCGTCTGGGGGTTGATGAGTTTTTTCACTTTCCCGATGTCGCCGATCTTACAGGCCTCGAAAAGCTCTCTGAGCGGGTCCGAAATCAAACTGCTCGTCGACAAAGTCTCTGTTGAAACGGAATATGTGGGCCTGCGACTCGCCATTTTCCAACATAATGATTCGGTTTCACCATCACTTTCCAACTTCGACGAGGCGACTCACGGTTGCATCCCGTCGACGACGGTCTCCGAAGGGGAGTCGACCGTCTGAACGGTTCAGGCGCCCGGACACAAAAAAATTGGATCGAATTCTTTCGTAAAATTCACAACGGAGAAACGTAACTCTCACAAGTCAAAATACAACACCCAAACGGAGACACCTGTGCTGCGGCAGTGTTGTTACGTCACGGATTTCCCTCCGCGACAACAAAAAGCTCCCTCTCCTCGACAAATATCCCTACATCCAACCCTCAAGCGTCAAGACATCCCATTAAGTGTCCCCCGAGAGGGGAAATTTCGTTCACTTTCAGCTCAACTGATTCTGAGACTGACAAAAGATTACGTAAAAATCTCGCAACAATTTTGACCTATTTCCGACAAATAAAGAGGTCTTGGAGAACTTTAGAGTGCTGCTTATTTAATTACTATTACATTAAAGGAAGACATTTGATTTTAAGGTTTTTTAGTTACATCAAAGTAGGTACCTAATTTCGTTCATACCCTCAGAAAACGTCTTTCATTTTCTCACATTTGCTTTTCCGTCAATTTGGAGTTTTGTTTATTTTAATTATATTAAAATTTGTGATTATGAGCACGAGATATGGAGTTCTTCAACTTATAACTAAAATATTGGAACTTCCTTCAGCCACTATTAGTAAAATAAAGACAACAACAAGAGGTGTTAAACCTGGTGTTTGGTTTGTTCAGGGCTGCCAGGAGCAGGAAAGTTTAGTGATGGGGCGTTCGGGGAATTTGTGACACATCCAGTGTTTCCAAATCGGGGGTTTCCCCCCAGATTTAGGGTTTTTTTTCTGTAAAGGGGGAAATTTCAGGGGGCATTTTTTTTCGAGGGTTTCTTTTTTAGGGGAATTTCATTTCAAGGGGGTAATTTTGGGGGAGAAAGCAAATAATAACGGAATGGGAATAAACATAAATAGAAATCATTTCTATTTCTATTAAACATAACTATTGTGTTTAATGCCGTAAAGAATAAAAGAACGTCATATTATGTCTCCATTTAGAAGATGTTGACGTATATCAGTCGCTAGAGGGAACCATAAGTTCAAAAACGTTGGGAATTTCGCTCTATCGCTACTGCGAAGGGGGGGGGGGGGAGGCTGGGGTGAAAAACGCTGCAAATTTTACACAAGGGTTTAGGTATTATTCTTTGATATAGGTTACTTGTGCAGAAATGAAATTCTGTCAACGAAACTTTTTTTCAAAAAGGTTTTTTCAATTTTTTTTTTGTTTTTTACTTGAAAAATATTTGACCGCCTGGGATTCATCAAAAATCTCATTTATAGCCCCACGAAAGCCCTAAAGATCGCCACAGTGAAATCGGATCGTTTCGGGAACCCAAAAAATGGATTCTACGTCCAAAAGTACTTCGAAAACAACACCTGACTCGATCCCATAGCCAAAAGCCTTCGTAAAACTCCTCCTTCAAAAGCCATTAAAAAAAACCTTCCGTAGCCCTATTTTAGCCCCATAGCACCCCACGGGTTTGGGCGATCGGACTGAAAACCTTGCGGGCACAACTAGATGGTAGATGGTTTTGTCAAACTTTCAGATTAAAAAAAATCCTACTGCCCAAAACAGCCCAGACGGCAGACGGACATTTCGGTTCTGGAATAATATTATAGACCTCTTGAAACGGATAATGTCAAATTTTGAGTCTGATCGGAGTCTTCGACCTCTGTCGCGATTAGGTACCTACCTACATCGATTTTTCGCTCGGAATTTTCTCTTTCGATTCCCTTTTCCAGCTCTTGGCCTTTGTATGGAAGTAAGGATTGTTAGGGTTCTTGAGGGTTGGTCAAATAATGGACATCTTTTCAGGCCGAAGTTTCGAGATATTTATATTTCATCTTCAGGGCGTGTAAAATCGTGATGTTGAATTACATTGAGGGCGACATATTCCCTTCTGCCATAGCACATTAGAATCTAATGGTCCATCTGATGGTATTCTGTTCACACAAAAGGACAACCTTGAGAAATAAGTCTATGAAAGTTTCGGAAATGTCATAATAATATTATGTCAATGACAATATTTGTCATATTATGACCATGTCTGGCCAGGTTCGGCATATAATTATTAATAATATTATCATGTCATGATAATGATCATGTCATCATAATGTTATTATCATGTAATGATTTTTGTCGAACCTGGCCAGAGGACCTGCTTAGTGTCCCAGACAGAGAAATTAGGCACAACAACATGGAGGTTATCTGCTCGCGCTCGCACGTGTTTACATCCCAAATTTCCGTTGATTCTGTTTCCTGCTCTCTGTTACTCTGTGATTTTGCTATTCAAAATGTCTTCTTTGTCCGAAGAATTGACGAGTCTATTCGGAGTTTTTCACAATCGTTTTCACAAAGTTCGAAGCTCCGATGAACGCGGTGACTTCAGCTGCTACTCGGCGGAAGTGGACTTGATTGAGGTCAGTTGTTATTAGGTTATTTGTGGATGGATTTGCGGATTGTTTTCGGAGTCTGATGGTGTAAGTAGCTTGGGAAGAATGTGATTGTCATGTTTAACAATTAACATGCAACATTCGACACCAAGCGCTCAATTGTTGACAATTATTGGTGTCGAATGTGCATGTGTTGGCGGGGGGGTCCGCAAACTTGCTCCCAGGAGCGCACTTCACTGACCGACTTGCTCCCAGAAATGTGAACTTCAAAGTTGCTCCCAGGATATGGTTAGACGGATCGAGCTCAGCTTTGAATACGTCTCTGTCTGAACCTGAAGTAAAACCTGGACGAATACGTTGATGTTGGGGTGTGGGCTGTATAATTCCCTTTTAAAGTGGGCGTGAAATGCCCACTGCAATGAAACATTATTAAATAATGTTAATCGAACAAATTTTGTTCGAGTAACATCCGCGGATGCCCACAGGCCTATTTTGCCTACCACATTGCCTATTTCTTGACGCTTGGTTGTGGCTAAACGGCGATTCAAATGTGTCATTCGACGCAGAAGTTTATGCTCTTCAACTTCGTATTTGTAAAGCTTTCTTGAACGGTGGAAAATGTTCGAAAACATTGAGGTTTTTTGGCCGCCAAAAGTTCCCCCAGCAAAAATTTTGCTTTCATGTTTGATATTTCATTGTTCAGACCCAAAGCAACAATTTAAAAAAATGAAAATCTTTTATAACTACTACACCATTTCTTGCACGAGTGAAACCCTCTGGCGACTGGCCTAGTCTATAAACCCTCGAGTAAAATTTGCAGCGTTTTTCACTTCCTTGTATTGTTTGTTTCAGAAGCTGAAGACGTTGTTGGAGTCCGCCAGCGACGGTTTGAGAAACAGCTCCGTTCAAGTGGCCGACAGGATTTTCGTCACGTTGAACCGGCCCGACGTTTTCCGCCATGGGTTGAGCCAAGCTATGTCCGGCAGTGACTACGGGAGGAATCGACTTTTTGAAGGACAGGTACGGGATGTACAGTACCTAAGGGTGACATTTTGCACCTCCCCAACTACTGTACCACCTGGACGTTCCTGTCAAGTAAGGTCTCTGCTGGATCTCACACACCAACCAATAATTGAAATTATTTCAATCTCAATTCCAGAAAGTGTCCACAACAGTAGACGTCACTGCCCCGCCGGATTCCCCGTCCAGGTGGCGGATGGCCAAAACGGAAGAAATCCTTCGCAAAGCGGTCCTCTTGTCAGGTGGAGCTCTCACGCCTGAACCATCTTTTCACCTTGTCGTCACCAACAAAGCACGGAGACCTCTGGACAACGGCGCCATCATTCTCGTCGGGAACGTTGCCTGCCGTTCGGCCATAGATGACGTCCAAAGGTGAGCTCCACTCCGTTTACGTCACTCCAAAACCAACCGGTTGTTACGACATCGCGCGTTTTGCAGGGCTTTTTCCGAACAGATCTCCCAAATGAGCCAAGTGCGGCTCGGAGGCGACACCCCTGACGGCAACCTGGACAGCCTGACGACTGCCAGTTTAACGTTCGCCCTGTTGAATGGAAATCTATCGAAGACCGTTAGCATCGGGTTGGACTCCAGCGTCATCCCGTTTTGCAAAGGTGAGTTTCGTAAGACAGTATTGTCACATTGACATTAGGAAATTTTCGACTATATTGGAGCTGTAGCCCGAGGAGAACGAGGTGGAGACTCATCCTATTCTATGGTATTTCTACAAATCGGAAAAAATGGAAATTTGTCTTGCTAGGGGAGTAGATAACGAGAAAAGTCTGAAAACACCAAAACATAGGCTCAATGTGACAAATTTGAACCAAAACCAGTTCAATAGGATTGAGGATTGAGACCAGTTTTAAAGGATGTTGGGACGGCGTTTGGAACGAGGGAAACTATTTGCCACGCAGGTTCTCGTCCAGAAGTGCCTTGATCAAAAACGCTCAGTGTTTGCCTACATAGATTTTGAGAGGGCATTTGATAATGTGCGGCCTGAGAAGCTTGTCCGGGTTTGCAACAGGTCGGGCTGGATTTCAAGGACGTGGGGTTGATCAGAAACCAGTATTGGGGCCAGAAGGCGCAAGTCCGTGTAGATGGAGCTCTATCCAAGCAGATGATAGTTGCAAAAGGGTTCAAATAGGGTTGTACAATGTCACCGTTGCTTTTCAACATTTATTCGGTACAGGTGTTTAAAGAGTCGCTGAAAGGATGTGACATTGGCATCCATGTAAACGGATTGCTTGTCTCAAATTAGCGATACACGGACGACCCAGTGCTCCTGGGACACTGAGGCGGAGCTCCAGGTTCTATTGGACCGAGTAGCAATTTCCTGCAGGAATTATGGCCTGGCTTTTAAAATATCAGTGTGGCTTCTCAGTGGCTCAGTGGTTAGAGCGTTGGACTGCTGAGTCAAAGGATGCTGGTTCGATCCCAGCGGCTGCTGGACATCTTCCTTATCACCTTTCGGAAGGAAATGGCAACCCACCGAAAGTATTCTGTCTATAAAACCTCTCAAATTTGCCGTTCGGAACCGGCGTTAAACCAGTAGGGCCCTACTTCTTCTGTAATATGTAACTGTTCAACACGCTCAACAGAAGTTAGTAGCGAGAGGTCGCCAACGCCCGTTGACGGGTACGGCGCCCAAAGAAGAAGATTAAAATAGCCAAAATTAAGTCTATGGTCATATCAAAGACGACCAACAATAGCGTGAGGCTGGTGGTCAACGGGCAGGCTATTGTGCAACGCTTCAAGTACTCGGGCCAATGGGTTTCGTGGACGTGGTTGTTGGAGGGGGAGATGCGCAGTGTTTTGTGTCTTCGGGATTGAAATCGTTCACTGCGCTGGCGTGTTGTAAAATGTTATAGAATTTCAATCCTGCTGTACGGGGTAGAGATCTATACGTTCTGAAGAGAGGCCAGAGTAATGTTCACGCTGTCAGGGGCATGTAGGTAAAGCGGTAGAAGTGGACGATGGCAGCTAGTCCCTGAGGGCCTCATACTGGAGTTGGCCTTAAAGTGAGGAGCTTTCTCCCCTATGCTTGCTGCCCTAACGCTTACTGCTTGGAGCGGCTCCTCTAATCCAGTATCTCGGGCAAGGGGGAGCCCACGATCTTTGATCGTCCCCCTTGGACTGGTGTCGGACTTCGAGGGGGTCGTGGTCGCTGGAGAGTGGAGCCAGGCGGTGGTTAATTCCCCGTTTGGTGGAGCTCCCTTCGGGGGACACGTTGATAGCCCCTTAGGGCTCAAAAGCGGTTTCCACTTGAATAAAACTGGGGGTAGAAGGACATGAACCGGCTGGAGGGCTTTGAAATGTGGCTGATCCGACGCATGTTGAGAATCCCCTGGACCGCCAGACTCCAGAATGACTACATCTTTCAGCAATACTCCCTGACACGTGAGCTGTTGGTGACCTTGAGAAGACGGAAAGTGGCCTACTTTGGGCATGTTATGCGCGACCATAAGTACAGTTTATTGCAGACAATTATGATGGGAGAAGATCAGCGGATGTAGGGGAGTTGGAAGGAAGCGTGCGTCGTGGTTGTCGAACATTCTTAGCTGAACGGGAATCAACCGAGCAGCAGATCTGTTTCACCTGGCGCATGATTTTGACCTTCAATGATTACAACCTGCTCTCCAAATGAATCTTTCACTTGCATCCTGAACTTCTTCTAGCAAAAAAAGCGGAAAGCGAGTTGTGGGTCTTAGGCTGGGGCAGAACGGAGCCAGCAGAGGGTGGCCCTAGTCTACTCGTTTAAAGTTGGCGAAAAAGGGTTTAAAAAAATTGATATGTTCAGTTTCGAGAGCATAGTACGAAAAAAGGCTGCAAATTTTACACAAGGGTTTATTATTCTGTGATATAGGTTACTTGTACAGACATTTAATTCTGTCAATAAAAAAATTTTTTTTGGATTTTTATATTTCAAAAAAATTTTTTGGGGGGATTTTTTTTTTCAAAAATGTGTTTTTTCAAAAATTCTTTAATTTTTACTCGAAAAATATTTAACTTCTTCGGATCCTTCAAAAATCCCATTTTTAGCCCCATGAAAGCCCTATAGAACGCCACAGTGAAATCGGATCGTTCCGGGACCCCCAAAAATGGATTCTTCGTCCAAAAATACTTCGAAAACGACACCTAACTCGATCCCATAGCTAAAAGCCTTCAAAACACCCCTCCTGTAGCCCCATTTTAGCCCCATAGCGCCCCACGGGTTTGGGCGATCGGACTGAAAACCTTGCGGGCACAACTAGATGGTAAACCAAGTATTTTGCCAAAATTTCAGATTTTAAAAAAAATTCCTACTGCCCAAAACGGCCCGGACGGCGGACGGCGTACGGCGGACGGACATTTCGGATTTTGAATGTAGACCGCTTGAAACGGATAATGTCAAATTTTGAGGCCGATCGGAGTCGTTGACCCGCGTCGCGAAAACATAGGTGTATTATTCCAAGAATAATAAACCAAAAGGCTGAAAACTCCAAATATTTGCTTCATGAGGACCAAAATTTGTAGGTATTTAATACCTAAAAATGTGAGGGTAAAAAAATAAATGTCTTCTAACATCTTCTTCCATGAATACTTTGACTTTCATACTGAACTCATGAAAAGAGCCGCCTGCCAATACACAACGACCACCCCGCCAGGGCGGAACAAGCGGGGGTTGGCTGGCGTAGCCATTCATGGGACCCCTTGTCATTAGGTTAATTTGCTGTTTTTCTATGCAGGTGCTGTGTTCGTTTTGTACAACTACTGCCGTATGACTCATGTGATATTCAAGTACAAAAAATTGGAAGCGTCCGGCTCCTATCCCCCTCTTCCCGACTTGGACCTCGTCGATTTTTCTCTTCTGGCAACTCCTGTAAGTTTTGTGCTTTGTAAGACCGTTCTAAGTGTCGAGGTGGGAGTTTGATCCTGTTGATGTCTAGTCCAGACGTAATTTTTGCTTGTTTCCAGGACGAATGGGACTTGATGTTGAATTTCGTCGTCGATTGGCCTCAAGTCTTCGAATCCACCGTGTCCGGGTTGCAGAGCGGTGACTTCAAGCTCCACAAAGTTCTCGACTTCCTCAAATCTCTTGCGTCGAAATTCAGCGCGTACTACCGAAGAACGCGGATTTTGACGGTAAGCGCACAACTTTACACGAATGCGACTCAACCTGTGGATCTCGTTATTATTTATTTCTTGTACAGGAGTCCCGACCTCACCTCGTTCCCGTCCTTCACGCGAGGATTTACTTGGTCTTGGGTTTGATGGAAGTCTACCGCAACGCTCTGGATCTCCTGGGGCTCGAGCCGGTTCGAAACATGTGAAGACTTCGAAAATATTCCGGAAGGTAAGTGCCCGCAGATCAAGTGCCTCACGCCGAACTTGTCCAAAGAGATCGTCTTGTACTGAGCTTGTCATGTTGGCAGTATCTGGTGTGTCACACGTCGTATTTTCGTTGGCCGAGTCGAAATTTGACCGCAGGCGACACAATGCCTTTGTGAGTTGGCTTATGGAATCTTTGGCAACGGATTCACCGATTTTGAAGATTCCTAAGAGGCTACACGGAACGTTTTCGACTTGAGTTTGGCCGTGGGGTAGTAAGCTGTTGTTTTCCCAATTCATTTTGGACGGAAAATAGATTTTTGGGGTGGTGAGACCTCAGGCCTCAAACCTGTCCGATCATACTGTGATGCTCTTTGGAGCTTGTAAGGGGTTGGAGACGGTGTCATTTGAGGTTTTAGGCGGTGAAGTCGAGTGTAGTGTCTTTTTCCAAGTATTTTAGCAAAGTTGTGAGAATTGCGTACAAATTCAAATTCAAAAACCTTTTTTTCAAAATAGGAGTGTGAACTCCCGCCTCGAATGGAAATTTATAGGAAAATCTATAGTTTAAAAAATATATATATACCTAATTATTTTACAATCCTATCGTGCATGAATTCGTTGAGGAAAAAAAAAAATATATATACAGAGTTACATGGTGGATGAAAAATAAAGACTTATACAAACTGATTTAGAAAAAAGAAGCAGGTAATTGAACGTTTTGGCTAAGGGTGGAAGGGACAGAGTGAAGATGAAGGAGAGAGGATGAAGAGGAGTGAAGAGGGAGATAAATGAGTAATAAGAAGGGGAGAAGAGGGAGGAATCATGTACGAAAGTGGTCCTTGATAGCACTTGTGAAACTGTCGAGGGAAGTGACGGAGCGAACACCGGCGGGGAGGGCGTTCACATCCTAGCACCAACAATACGAATAGAGTCGCAATAGGATTTTGTTTTCGCATGAAGCTGCACGAGTTTGTTCAGACGGCTGGAGGGGGCCAAGGGCAAAAAGATTTGATGTGTAAGATGGGATTTTGGAGGGATCGTGGATGCTTTAAAAGATGAATCTCAAAAGTCTCAACTTTATGTGATCAAACAAGTCACAGCCTACGATTTGGTTTTTGTGTTGTGACACGTGGCCTTTCGGTTTGAGATTGAATACTTAAGGTAAGCGCACACTACTGACGGGGCGCAGCGCAGCGCACTGCATCGCAAAAATGTTGCTACGCACATTAGCGGCGCATCGGGCCGCATCGCAACGGGATTCAGTGCCGGGATTCCTCTTCACTGGTGTGGCCTGACCACAGAATAAAAGAGACCGGCCTGTCCCTGTGGAATTCCTGTTATTTGTGACGTACAGAATAAAGTAGTACCTACTACTTACTAGGCACTCTTGTGACAGGTTAATAATTTTGTAGTCAGTATGGTGAATCACCATTGGTGATCATGCTGAATCCAATGTACCATACTAAGTTGTATGTACAGTAGTAAACTTGTTGGAACTAACTAGGTTCGCATTCTACAAGAAAACATAAATTCAAGCGAACTGATTTTTGAAAACTTTCTGAACAATGCTCAATTTTAAAACTTTTTAAAATAGTTTAAGAACGAACCAAGCCGGTTTTGCCCCGTCAGCAGTGAGCGCTTACCTCAAAGGTGAAGAGGAATCCGTCTGTTTGTTGTTGTTGATGCGCACACTACTGTCGCGGCGGGCCGGGTCGCAGCGGACCGGCGGAAAAATACGCCTCGAGAGCGATGTCTTGATGCACTCCGCCCCGACGCGCTCCGCCCCGGCAGTAGTGTGCGTTCCCCCATTTAAATGCCACTGAACTAAACCGTGCACTTTTTCCGACCCGATGCGATGCGCTGCGCCCCGTCAGTAGTGTGCGCATACCTGTAGCGGACACAATTGTTGAAGGCCGTTTCCAGACGTTGCGTTGACGTAGCATCGGTGGAGCAGGCCATAAGAACATCCCCGTATGTAAAAATAGGAAGCAGGAGGGTTTTCTCAGGTCCTGAGGTGTGTAGTAAGCCAGACGCCTGAGGGAACGTAAAGAGCCATAAACCTTCTGAACGATAGAGGAGGTATGAGCAGACCAGTGAAAATCGTAGGAAAGGGTCACACCCAGATTCTGGACTGTTGTGGAGTAAGGTACGACGATATTGTTCAATCTTATCGGGGAGAGCACGCTAGTATCCAGATGTTTCGGTGAGAATATGATGGATTTTAGCCGGGTTCAGGTGCAGGTGATTGTGTTCGGCCCACAGACGAATCGATTGATGAGAGCAATTCCCTCTTCGATGTGCTCTCTCTTCACCTGCAGATAAATTTGGGTGTCGTCAGCGTACTGATGCACGAAGGCATGATGAGAAGTCGTTCACATATAGAGAGAATAGGCGTGGTGCCAAGATGGCACACTGTGGCACTCCGGCTGTCAGAGGCAGGTAGCCAGATCTCTTGTCCCCATCAAAAACAGACTGAGAGCGGCCGGACAAGTACGAGTGCAATAGCCTACAGGCTGACGAGCTGAATGAAAATTAGGCGTTACTCGAATCAAGCAGGATCATTATTGTTACTAGCCCTGATTCAAACCCATGCCTTATGTCCTCGGTGACACCAGCCAGGGCAGTCGTGCAACTGTGTCCCTGTCGGAAACCTGATTGGGTCGGAGTCAAAAGTTGAGTAGACTGGAGGTGCTCGTGTATCTACACGTACAACCCATCTATCGCACGGTGTTTCCAAAATGGGCCCTGCGGATGAAGCTTGAGGACGAATTGGGGCCTGACTAGTTTTTGTGTCATTGTAGGTGACGAAATAGGCCCCATACATTTGACAAGGCGTTTGGGTGCGCCCGAAATGGGCCCCAGATTCCAATTACAGAACCACAGGGCCACCCCCTGCTGGCTAAAGCCAGACCCCCTCCCCCCCTCGCACTTGGCCTCACACCCCTTCTACTTGCTTTTTGTTAATGTAGTTTTTTTCTTATAGAAATTTGCAGCTACCAGAGCTCAGATGCGCCATACGGAGCAACGTTTTGGTGGTTTCATACTGTTTGTTGGAAGATTTTATGCCTGTGAAGCCAGGCAAGTGCAAGGTAGATGCATTTTGCAATTAAATGCATGATGTTTACGTCAGAGAATATGTTCAATTCACTCCGCAAGTACACATAAGCTATTTTTATTTGAGGGCCCGTATAGGTCGCACTGCTTTCACCCCTAACCGTCTAGGAAATGTGGGTAATTTGAATAAACTGTATGTTTACAGCAACGTACTGAATTATCAACAAGAATAAACCCAGCAAAAAGAAACGAAATGCCGCACAATGGAAGTACGAGAACAGGATTGAGAAAGTGGATACGAAATGATGTGCGTTGGAAGAGAGGCAGTTATTTTCCAATATATTGGATATAATTATATTATAATATATTACTGTTGGGATATAATATTATTATATCCCAACAGTTTTACGTTCATACACGTTTACGTTCAATTTTTTATTTTTTATATTTTAATTTCCCATTATTATCTGTCCCTCTTGTTATTGCTTTGTTTATTATTCTCATTTCATATCTGCCTGGTCTTTCATATTGAATTGCCACTTGGGGTTGGCTGGCGTGGCCGCCTAGTTTACTCTATTGGAGCTACAACACGAGGAGGAGAACGATCTTTATTCCAAGGGAGCTTCTGCAGTCGTTTCCTGTGTTCCTCCAGCGCTTTGTTGATTGTCGCAATCTTCTTTTTTTTTTAGACATCCTTTCTGTAAAATGTTCGAGCAAGTTCCCCTTGAACCTTTAAATTGTTCAGCGTATTTTTTGTCACTGCAGTTTAGTTTTTTCCTGACGTAAATCATCTATGCAAATTAATTAATTTTTTTCTTAATGCGAAAAACAGACACCCAATCTGATGAACAGAAACAACATCTGGTTTTTTTCCCAGTATGGGAGAAATTTGAGAGAAACTTCGATGGAAGAAACCATCCATTCGGGCAGTAGTTTGTATTTCCCGTAGAAATGGCTGAATGCCTCAACTGTGAAAATCCGGTTTCTGCTCCATGGAATCATGCTTCTGAAGGTTGAAAATCCATTTCTGCATAGACACGAAGTGGTTGTTTGCCGATGGTGCAGAAGTTCAATCCAACGTGGAAATTGGGATGAAAGGTGACGACAGCTTAGGAGTCATTTTTCTCCCTAATCACGCCACCAATTTATGCAGATTGAAAAATGGTTTTCGCTCCTTCTACTTATTGAAAATTGGTTTCTGATTACCAGAAATTGGGTTTGCTCACTAAAGAACCCAACGAGCCTCGTTGTTGAATCTCTTTTTAGCAGTGTTTTCATCCGCCCTGAGGCCCGAAGGAACATCCCGGACCCGCCCGTTTTGACTGAGGCCGGGGGCCGAAGGACCGGACCCCTAAGCAGCCACTAAGCCCCTCATAGGTCAGTTGGTGTTATTGCAACTGAACCTGCCATCAATTCCACCGGACCTGGGGGAGCCTTCAATGTATGAGTTCCTGATAGCAATCTGCTAAATGTTTACTGTTCTTTATTTTGCTGTGGATCCATCACAGTGGCTCTTCTTCGTCTCTACGGGCAAGATGCGAGCTGTAAGATTTTCCAGAGTGGGACTTAAGAGAGTCGTTTGGCATGCCTGAGTTCGGGGATGGCAATCAAGCCCAGGTTTCTAAGAGTGCAGGGCCTCGAAGAAGCCATTGTAACCTTTGCCAGGATAGTGAAACTGGTTGCAAGGAAAGCCTACCCTGGGGCTGGCGCAGAGGCAGTTGGCATTGCCTCACTTGGCCAATTTCAGGAGGGCGTGCGATGTGAGCGGTTACAAGAAACGTTACTTTATCGGCAACTAGCTCATTGCAGTCCGACTCACCCAGTGGGCTGAAATGGGCTCCAGCCCACACTTAGAAAAACTTGCTTTTTTTCGGATTCGTAATGAACCGAAATTGACCCCTCAAATAAAATTAATGAAAGAGTGAAAAGTACTTGCAGCATCCTGACGTAAACATATGCACGTAATTGCCAAGTCCATCAAATCTTCCAACAAACAGTCTGACGTTGCTCTGTGTGGCGCACCTGAGCTCCGGTAGCTCCAAATTTCATAAGGAAAAAAACTATACATTATAAAAAAGCGAGGAGTCTGAGACCAGTATGGAGAGGTCGGGGGTTGGCTGGCTTAAGCAGTGGGTGGACCACTAGTTGAATAACTGGAATCCATGGCCCATTTTGGTCGCATCCAAACGCCTGGTCAAATTCGTTGGCCTCATTTCGGTCCTCACCAACACGCCTCATTTGCGGGGCCCATTCTGGAAACTCCGTCTCATTGAGGGATGCTGTGGACCTGGCAGACACGTTGAAGTGTCCCTGGCTCGACCACAAACCAGTGCCAGTCTCTCGTCGCCTCCAGCTCCCCAACATCGCGTGATCAGGCGACAATCGTAAGATATAATTTATTCATTTTTTAAATAAATAAAATGAAAACTATCGACATGGAAGTAATCCTTTCACAACCAGCGACGTACATCTCGCGAGAAGAAGTGGCCCCTCTGGATCAGAGACGAGATACCAAACAACAAGAAGTGGCCTGCTTGGGCTATTATAGCCTATAATAGGTATGAGATATCAAGCCAAAAGAAGTTGCCTGTCTTGGCTAGAGACGAGAAATCAATCCAACAGAAGTGGCCTGTCTGGGCTAGAGACGAGAAATCAATCCAACAGAAGTGGCCAGCTTGGGCCAGATACGGGATATCAAGCAAAAAGAAGTGGCCTGCTCGGGCCAGAGACAAGATATCAATCCAACAGAAGTGGCCTGCTGGGGGCAGAGACGAGATATCAAGCAAAAAGAAGTGGCCTGCTCGGGCCAGAGACAAGATATCAATCCAACAGAAATGCCCTACCTGCGCCAAATACGAGATATCAAGGAAAAAGCAGTGCCCTGCTTGGGTCAGAGACGAAATATCATGCAAAAAGAAGTAGCCTGCTTGTCCAGAGACGAGATATCAAGCAAAAAGAAGTGGCCTGCTCGGGCCAGAGACGAGATATCAATCCTACAGAAGTGCCTTGCCTGGGCCTGAGACGAGTCATCGAGCCAGAGGAAGCAATCTCCCTGGACCAGAGACGTGTTATCACGCGAGCCGATATTTTGACAAGGCGAGTCCATGCTTCGTTCCCACGAAGGCTCAGTAGCGAAAGGGCTAATTGTTGCACTATTTGTGTCAAAGAATAATAAACTCTCGTGTAAAATTTGGAGATTTTTGACTTCTTAGAACATGGCTCAGAATTTTACCCAAACTCAGGCTCATTTCCATTCCACATTGTTAACCCCAAAGGGGCTACAGGTACTTCTCCCATCAGGGACGGATCCAAGAGAGGCCAGGGGGCCATGCACACTCTCCCCAGAATCTGACCAGTTTGCATTGGATATTATGGGTTTCAAAATGTGAATATTTGACTGCCCTGGATAAATTGAGTTTTGGGTGTGGGTCTCTCTGAAAAAAATCCTGGATCCGCCCTTTCAGGGAGTTTGGATTCAAAAATTTTGGATTTTTAATGCTATGTATTTAATGCTGGGAAAGATTATGAGCGTTTCGGCCCAGAACAAGTTCAATCGTCATCTTCCCGTTTTACTTGGAACCGGGAGGCCCCAGGAAGACGCATCTCCAGCAGTGCGAGGACCCTCCCCACCTTTCTCCTTCGCCCCCGCGATCTTCACCCCTCAAAGTTCACGACCCCGTGGAATCTCCCCGCCGTCCTCCTCCCTCTCTCTTTCACAGCTGTTTGTTTTGTTTGGTTGCAAAGGGGGAAGGCATGAGATTCACGTGACTGTTTCTGGTCTCCCTCTCCGACCGGGGGGCTCCGGTTGTTTGGAGGTTGCACGGCCGGCTCTCATTGGCGGCCGTCTCCGGGCTCCCGGGCCGTCGGGCCAATCCGGGCGCCCGTCTCATCCCGACAGATTCCCCTATCCGGCTCCGTCCTCCCCTCCACGATTCCCCTCCTCGCTGCGCCTTTGACATCAATAAATGCAGTAGTGTTTCGTGGGCGCGGACATCTGAAGGGTATCGCCCCCCAATTCCCGTTTTTTAACACACAAAACCCTCCCCCAAAAATTTGTTGAAAAAAATTCACTCTCCCCCCCTTTTCCCCCCGATTTTTAAAAATTAGTTCGTAGCCGCGGATTTTTGTTAATTGTGATATCACCATGAGCATCGCAGCTTTACTCCGAGCGGCCGAATACCTTGAAAGAAGAGAAAGAGGCAAGTTACCCAGACCCTCCCTTAGTCCTCTGTTTTCGTTCCCAGTTTCCACGTCAACATGGCCGTCCCCTCTTGACATTTTCTACCTACAAGTCAGCTGATCCCGGACAATTTCTGAGCTCAAAAATTTCCATCACCTTGAGAAAAAAAAAAAAATCTCAAATTGCTTTGTCTGGTTTCAGAGGCTGAACACGGTTACGCTTCAACCCTACCACCCGACGATCTCAGAAATGTTATTAAAAGACCAAAGACGAAAAAATCTCAGGGTAGCAGGTAATTGTCATTATTTTTACCCCATTCACAAATAACCATCAACTCAAAAAAATCAAAATTCTCTTTCATTTTCCTCGTCTCACCCGTGTTTTTGTATTGATTTTACAGAACCACTCACAATGAACTGGAAAAGAATAGGTGAGTGAATTTTGTATTTGTTTAAAAACTCCAAATAACACAAAACAGACGGTTTTTTTGACACTGCGATCGATTTAATCGATTTTTTCGCTTCGATTCAAAATAACGACGTGGCTCTTGGAGATTGTTTTCTATCAAACAACACAAACCTTTTGCGCCTGAATTCCCCCAAAATTTGCCATACTAATTCAAAATCGATTAAAAAAATTGATTGTTTTTGTTTTTTTTTTTCTGTCAATATTTTGAGGTGTTGACAAATTGCGACGTTTTCGTCTGTCATTTACACTGTTGAATGATTTGGGGGTTTTTTCGACGAAAAACTGCAAATTAGGCGATAAGTCTTATTTGGGTTGCAGCCAAACAGTTCAACCGATTCGGTCGTACTTTGTCGTACATTTTCGTTCATAAGGAGACGAACAAGAAAAAGAAAGTACGTTGTCATTATCCGACTGATATCACCAATCGTGTTTACTGTCACTTTCAATCTGTTTGAGAGCTCCCCCCCCCCCCCCCCCCCTTCACCTCCGTCCACTTCACTTTTGACCTTGAACGGGAAACCTCTTATCGACAGCAAATTTATAGCCGGACGTGTCACACCATCCGATCTGAGGATGTGACGTTAAGGCTGTTCGAACCCGGTCAGCGAAAATGATGTAAAAATAATGTTTATTAGGGAAAAGTTAAATTTATTGGCCAAAAATGTCGTTTTACGTGTAAAAACTGAATCTGGCCATGTTGGTTCGCAACCATTTCGACCAGTCTTAAATGCCCTGCTACGTTTTCTACGCTTTAGATAACAGAGACCTTAATTACGTATCGTAGCTGTGATTCACATTTCGTTGATACTAGTTCGTTCTCTAGACGGGTTGGTTCTTGCGGTGACACCAGGTGTTATCGATCAAAATTTTTGTTGTCCTTAGGTGTTGGACGTTTGGATCGGTTTCGTGTACGTTGCTGGCTGATTTTCTTGTGCTCCATGAGGTGTGTCTGATGAGTGGCCGAGAAAGTACCGTGTAAACTCGTGTTTTCCCTTTTGTCCAGTCCGCTATAGGGGTAAAAAAAAGGGGGGTTACTTGCATAAAATCGAAACAAACGGGAATTTTTATGGGTGCCTAGGTTTTTAGCATTTTCTACTAAATTCTCCTTGTGCTTGACTTTTGGTGCCCGAAAAACCACGATTTTTTTGGCACTTGTTTCAGTTTTTTGCTTATAACTCGTAAACTACGCTTCCTATAGAAAATTGTACCCCTTCCAAAATTGAACAGCATAAAATGTCGCGTCGAATGACCATCTCAAACGTCAAGATCGGTTCGGCCGTTTGGCCGCAATCGATCATTAAAGTTTGCCAATTTTTCTCTTATCGATTGAAAAATGAGTTAGGCTCTCGTTTCAAAGCCTGTATATCAAAAACGTGGTACCCAATAAAAAATGTCACTTAATTAAACTTGTTGAGAATTAAATTCCATGTTAGGAAACCTTAAGACTCAACCTAGGCCACTCAGGTGACTCATGAGTCACCCAGAAAAATTCCCGTTTGTCCCGATTTTATGCAAGCTCGATATCGACTGGACTACTTCCCAGAATTCGATTCTAAAGCTGAAAAGTGATTTTTGTCTGCCAGGGGCTGAACTTGTGACGTTGATGACTTTTTATTCGAATTTCGTGCCGTCATGATATTGAGTGTACTTTTTGTTCGCCACAGTGTAGCTGAAAAAGTTTGAGCAGCTCGAGTTGTACACTTGAAATGACGTTAAGCACTCGTCAGCCCGAGTGACGCAGAACACAACAACACTCCGCACTCTTTGAATAAATTCACAATGATTCGAATATTTTGGGGGCGGAAAAACTAAATTGGCTCCCTCAAAACCCTGTATTAAGAATTGGAATGGATTTAAACGTGTGCGTTTTCCCCATAATTGAGTAAAATCTAAAAAAATTAATTAAAATAAAATGATTAAAAATAAATAAATTACAATTAAAAAATAAAACAAAAAGATTTTGAGAACGAGAAATTTTATCAGCTCCCTCAAATGGGCGAATCGCGCGTAACGTTTGCGAGTTTGCTCGTCGAAACCTCCTCAGTGGGTCACAATATTATTCGAAGGACGCTAAACCTTCTGTGTGCATGAAGGAAGGAGGCATTTTGGCGAATTTAATTATTGTGCGTTTTATTTTTGGTTTTTTAAATTTTTCTAAATTGACGCGAAAGGACGGTTTTCTCCCAATCCCGAAATTCCCCAAACCCTTATGAGTCAAAGATGTCTTGAATCTGATTTTAACGTTTGCTTTTTTCGTCTATTTGGGTCAAAATCAAAAGAAATTGTCGGGTTTTGAGGGAGAGAAACGTAATCTGCTCCCCCGAATTAAGCCAATCACGCGAAAGGTTTGCTAGTCAAAACCTTCTGAATGGGGATGCGCTAAACCTTCTGTGAGCATGAATGCTCCCTTAATGAATCATTTTGGCAAATTTTAATCTATTGTCAGTGTTTTGTTTTTATTGTTTCAAAATCGTGGTTAGAGGTTTTTTCCTAATCCCAAATCAGTTCTTTCGTTGGCGCTTTAAAACCTTCTGAATGGGTCGAAAGATGCGAAGCGCGCTAAACCTTCTGAGTGCTCCAATTAAACCTCCCATTGTGGGGAAATGTTGAAGGGATTTCGCGTATTTTTTCTCCCGTATTTGGGTCAAAATCGAAACAAATCGTCGAGTTTTGGGGGTGAGAAACGTAATCTGCTTCCTCTAATTTAGCCAATCAGCTTTTGCCCGTCAAAACCTTCCGAGTGGGAGTAGTTATCGTAAGATGCGAAGAGTGCTAAAACCTTCTGCGTGCATGGCTGTCTGTATGAGACGGTTTGGCGGATTTTAACCGCGTATTGTCCGTGCTTTATTTTATTGTTTCAATACCTATCGTGATTCGAAGTTGTTACTAATCCCGAGATTAATGGCGCTTCAAAAACTTCTGAATTAGCCAAAAGTTGTGAAGCGCGCTAAACCAGGGGGATTTTAACCCCCTGTGCGTGCGTGTTTTATTTATTTTATTATTTTTTAAATTTTGTTCAGTTAGGGAGGCCTTTTTTCCTAAATCCCGAAATTAGTTTTCTCGTTTGCGCTTCAATATCTTCTGAGTGAGTCAAAAGATGTGAAGCGCGCTAAAGAAAACAGAAGATTACCTTCTGAGTGCAATAGCCTTCCCTAAGTGGGAACAGTTGAAGGGATTTTGGCTGTTTTTAACGTCTGCTTGTTTTTTTTTACCCCGTATTTGGGTCAAAATCGAAATAAATCGTCGGGTTTGAGGGCGAGAAATGTTATAGGCTCCGCCCAAAAACTTCTGTGTGCATGAAGCCTCCCTTCGTGGGATACGTTGAGGGGATATTGACCGAATATAATTTTGTAGGGTGCGTGGTTTTTTTCGCATCTGGGGTCCAAACTGGAAACAACTTTTCGAAAAAGCGCTTCGCCGCGTCAGGCGAGAATTTGTGGTTGTCAACGCGAAAACGTCCGAAAAAAAAAATCCCGAATTGTGTGACGTCGGTCGTCGGTTTTTTCCCACTCTCGAAATTGGTTCTCTCGTTTGCCGAGATGACGGCTATTTGTGAAGCTGAGCGCAGATGATCTTCTGCCAGCTGGCCTCCGCTCCCTCACCTGAAAAATCCCCCCGAAATCCCCTCCACCATGGAGGGGGCACGAGATTCCGGAATGGTGCAAATCGACGGATTCGACTTCCGTTACTGGATTTTTCGTCCTCCAAAGAAGTTTTTTTTTTTTTTCCTTTGGTGTCATCCGATGTTGACTGTTGACTTTTTTTAAATGTCGCCGACAACGGGACGGAAAGAGTCATTTACATCACAATCCCCATTTCCCGTCAAAACATCCTTTTGTCCTCCGAAGCCGAACTGCTGGCCTCAGCTAGTGACTCACCGACCTTTTCTTCCCGCAGCGTTGCCGGAAAATCCTGAAATCAATCGCTGTCCGAACAAAAAAAAAAAAAAAAAAAAAAACAAACAAACAAAAAAACAACAACTTTGATTTATTGTGCATCCCGAAACTTGATTAAAAACAACGAAAAACTTGTTCATTTACTATTAGGAATGGACGTGTTTCTGGATTATTATTATTTTTCGATAGAAGGCTTGTAAATAACTCCAAAAATGGGATTAAAACACAAATTGCAAGTTCGTACGAATTATAGAAAAATCGCCATTTGAATTTTCGGCGGAAACCAGTGAGCAGCCGGGTCGACGATTTGCCAAGTTGGCCACCAATAACAAAATTAAAAACTGTAGGATCATCCTTCACTTTCATAATTGCATAAAATCAAGTCGATAATATCTTATATTATAAGTTTACTATACACGATCACATTCACAACCAATTTGTTCTCTGTTACTCTGTGTTCACAACTAAGCGAACACGGCCATTTTCGCATAGTCACATAGGAGACTCCCATAGTGCCATTCACCAAGAAAATCAAGAAAAAACATGGAAAACGCTTCACATTTTACACAAGGGTATATTATTCTTTGATATACATTAGGTATATGTCCGAATATTAATTCTGTGTCAACAAAAAAATTTTAAAAAAAAGTTTCAGAAATTTTTTTTCTCGGAAAATATTCGACGTCCTGGGATTTTTCAAAAATCCCACTTTTAGCCCCATGAAAGCCCTACAGTGAAATTGGATCGTTCCAGGACACCCAAAAATGGATTGTACGTCCAAAAATACTTCGAAACCGACACCTAACTCGATCCCATAGCCAAAAGCCTTTTAAAAATACCCTCACGTAGCCCCATAGCGCCCCACGGGTTTGGGCGATCGAGCTGAATACCTTTCGGGCACAACTAGATGGTAATCCGAGTATTTTGTCAAATCAAATCGTCCCGGATCCCGGGATTGCAAACCCTAAAGGTCGATCCACACATTTCAGTGATATCAGTGAGTCCGTGGTCATCAGTGCTTCGTGCCCTTCAATGGCATCAATGATAAATTGTCCACACACCAGCGTTACATGCCGCACGGAGCACTGAAACACTGAAGTGTGCGGATCGACCTTAATTGTGCTTCTCACGAATGGATTACGAGGCCAAATATCGGCAGTAGCTTCATTTCCCTTGATAACGTTTACCTTCTGCTTTGTGGCGTCCACATCCTCAGTGGCCAAGCAAATCCAGAAGCGTCAACTTGGTAAATCTCACCGTTATGACCTCTTTTCCCTCATTATCAAATACAGTAGGATGAGATAATCTTGGTGTAAAGGTCCCCCAGTCAAATAGCATTTAGCAACCGATTGCAGTGTTGATTGCAGGCCTGAAAAAAAAAAAAAAAAAAAAAAAAAACGATATTGTCAAAGGTTAGGGACCTCGATTGGATATCAATTGTTCTCGGTGGTTCTATTTATTTTGCTTGTACAGTACGAGAAGAAAGTGTTTGCTCCGGCGGTAATATCCTTGAGTGAGTCAATCAATACGTGACGAATCACATTTCCTCGACGAAGATATCATTTGCGATCATTTCTTTTGGGTTGAAAAAATTATCTTCTATACAAAAACGCTACAAATTTTACACAAAGGTTTATTATTCTTGTTATTGGTTAATTGAGGATAAATTAATTCTGTGTCGTTTAGAAAATATTTTTGAAAAAAAAAAAAAACCTTTTTTGTAAGATTTTAGAACAAATGATAGACCTCAAAAAACGGATTTTGCGTCCAAAATTACTCTGAAAACGACACTTTATTTGACCTCCTGGCATCCTTAAAAAACCCCATACAAATTTTGCAGCCCCACGAAAGCTATATATATCCCGTGGTTACATAATATGTATATCTAGCTATATTATATCCTCACGGTGAAATCGGATCGTTCTGTGACCCTCGAAAATGGATTCTACGTCCAAAAATACTTCGAAAACGACACGTAACTCGACCCTATAGCCGATAACCTTTTTAAAAAAACCTCCCGTAGCCCCATTTTAGCCCCATAGCGCCCCACGGGTTGGTGCGATCGGGCTGAAAACCTCGCGGTCACAACTAGATGGTAGACCGAGTATTTTGTCAAATTTTCAGATTAAAAAAAAAAAAAAATGCCTTCTGCCCAAAACGGCCCAGGTTGACTCTGCCGGCATCTCCTTCCTAGATTTAAATTATTCAATTTTTCATTAATTAATATCTCAGTTATCATCTGTGATTATGTGCGACCACAACAACCGACCTTGTAAACAAGCCCAGACCGAAAAAATCGGTTTCGAGCCACTTTGGAAACATAAAAACGCTGCAAATTTTTCACAAGGGTTTCTTCTTCTTCTTATTTGATATAGGTTACTTGTTTGTAAATTAAATCGGTGTCAATAAAAAAAATTCTTTTTTTTACTTGGAAAATATTTGACCTCCTGGGATCCTTCAAAATCCCATTTTTAGCCCCATGAAAGCCCCATAAATCCCCACGGTGCAATCGGATCATTTTGGGACCCCGCAAAAAAGTTCTACCTCCAAAAATACTTGGAAAACGATACCTAACTCGACCCCTTAGAAGAAACCCATCAACAAGCCCTCCCGTAGCCCCATAGCGGGGGGGTTGTGGCGATCAGGCTTAAAACCTTGCGGGCACAACTAGATGGTGGTAAACCGAGTATTTTGTCGAAATTTCAGATTAAAAAATTAATCCTAATGCCCAAAACGGCCTGGACGGTAGACGGCGGACGGACATTTCGTTTTTGGTACCTATCTCTAGACCTCTTGAAGCGGATAATGTCAAATTTTGAGGCTCAAAATAATAATAATTGTGAAATGACCCTTTTACAATTGTGTTCCTACACCATGGACAATTTTAACGGTATTCCAGCTTGTATCACTTCTCAATGCTTCATTTCACAAGTCTTTAAATTAGTGTCCCTTCCCTATGAAAACCTTAAGATTTCTTGAGCTGATATCTTCTCTATGCCAAAATCCCCGAAATTCCTAGGAATTTGTGTTTTTACTCAATGAATTTAGTTTGTTTGGACGTACCTATTACTACTGTATGCTAAATTTTCCAAAAGGCGTTTAATTTTTAGCCTTACCTACCGTAAAATATATGTATGTATGTACAGCTATTATGGTTTTTAAGGTATTTTAAGCGGCTGCGGTTTAAAGTTTTTGACCTTTTTGTCGAGTGAAGTGTGGTTTTCGATCTAATTTTGGATCGATTTCTGGCAGTAGCTGGCCTGTACGATTATACCAGGATTACGAGTGGGTTTTGTGAAGAACAGGGAGTCGTTCGATCGTTAAGAATAATAAAACCTCGTACAATGCGATTTGCACCGGTTTGTTTTTCTCTCTCTCTCAAATAACGGCCGCCTCTTTTCCACTAAACGGGGTCTCATGGCGGACACAATGAGGTGGCAATGTTAGCACAAGTGGCTGGAAGGGGCGGCTTGACCTTGCACTTGATCTTGTCAGCCCCCCCTCCCTTCTCTACATCTCACTTCTACAGCATACAGAAGTAATTCGCTCCATGCAGAAGCGTTAGGTGGCGTGAAATGAGTCACGTCAACGACAACCCGAGGTCGGTTTGCGTAACGTTTGCGTCTGATGAAAGATTTACGGGTTTTCAAAAAAAAAAAACCTTTCGCCGCCAAATTACTCGCTCGGTTTGAAAAATCATTTCGCTAAACCGTTCATTCGCATCCCCTCGGGTCGCGGAGGTATTTTATCTTGTTGCTCGGCTATTTCTGGGTCAATCGATGGATCAATTTCTGGCCCCTGGGGTCAGTCAGGCGATATTGAAGAAAGACGCTGACCGAGAGAGGACCCCTCGAGGAATTCCCCAATAAATTCATCGAAGCCACATTAAACTTCTCAGCCTGCCACAATTTGAAGCCAATGCAAATTCTTGAGGGAAGAGTGCTGGAAATTTTACACAAGGGTTTATTATTCTTTGTATACAAATTGTGTATACAAATACATGCAAATTGTGCAAAAATTAATTCTGTCAATAAAATATTATTTGAAAAATAAAACGCTGCAAATTTTACACAAAGGTTTGTTATTCTTATTATGTTATTATATTATAGGTTTTACAAGTTCAATTGAGAATTTTCTAAGCTGAATTGAGAATATTCCATTTCAAATTGAGAATTTTCTGGTCAAATTGAAAGAGAAAATTCTCCAATTGGAATGGAAATTTCTCAATTAAGTTTGTAAAATTCTCAATTTGATTTGGAATATTCTCAATTTGATTTGGAATATTCTTATTTTCATTCATTCTTTTTTTCATTTTCATTTTGGGAAAATTCTCAATTAGCTTGGAAAACCTATAGAAAAATTGTGAACAATTATTGTTCACAACAACTAATTATTAGTTAAAAATATTTATTATTAGTTAATAAAAAGTTTTTTAAAGCTGCAAATTTTACTAACTTATAATTATTATTAATAATTATTATTATAACTAATAATTTTTATTAACTAATAATAAATTTTTTTTAACTAATAATTAGTTAAAAATATTTATTATTAGTTAATAAAAATTTTTTTTTAAAGCTGCAAATTTTACACAAGGGTTTATTCATCTTTGTTTGATATAAATTACTTGTGAAAAAAATTAATTCTGTGTTGATGAAAAAGTGGGATCTCGAAAAATGAATTATGCGTCCAAAATTACTCGGAAAATATTTGACCTCCAGGGATTCTTCAAAAATCCTTTGTGTGCCCCATGACAGCCCAATAGATCCCCGCGGTGAAATCGGATCGTTCTGGGACCCCCGAAAATGAATTATACGTAGAAAAATACTTTGAAAACGACACCTAACTCAATCCCATAGCCGAAACCGTTCGTATAAGCCCTTCTGTAGCCCCTTTTTAGCCCCGCGAGTTTGGGCGATCGGGCTGAAAACCTTGCGGGCACAATTAGACGGTAAACCGAGTAGGTATTTAGTCTAAATTTCAGATTAAAAAAAAAATTCTTACCTACTGCCCAAAACGGCCCGGACGCCGGACGGAAATTTCGTTTTTGGAATCTCGATCTCTTGAAACGGATAATGTCAAATTTTGAGACCGATCAGAATTTTCGACCTCCGTCGCGATTACATAGGTGTATTATTCCAAGATTAATGAACTAAAATTGGTTGTCTCTAAAAAAATATTAAAAAAAAAAGTATAAACGAGAAATTTTGAGGCTGAATTTGACCCTCGTCGCGAAGACATAAGACTTTTATTTATTCAGACACTTCCAAGAATAATCAACCAAAAATAACAACTTTAATTTAACATTTTTTTATATTAAAAATATATGTCCCCATATGTATTTTCTGAAATTCCCCAAATGGTAGTGGTTTCTGGGGCTGTGAGGCTACGAGTGGAATTTTTTCGCACATCTTGTTTGAGTCGAGCTCAAATCAACAAGGGTCCAAAAATATCCCGCGAAATCCCCACCCCTCGCCCTCCTGTCACTTTTATCATCACATGTGGAAGAGTTGCACTTGCCAAAAAGAAAAAAAACACCTCTGTGCGCGTCATTTAAAACTGAAAATCCCTCATTAGAAGGCCTGGGAGAATTTCAAGAGCAAGGTCAAGGCTCTCGAGAAGGGAAAATAAAAATCTTTTTATTGCCTCAGCTGTCTCGGTGAGCTCAAACGTTTGTTGCAACATTTGGTGCGTGAGAGGTGTCGCACGTGGGGTATATGAAACGTCGGTAGCTTTTTTTTTTTTTTATCCGTCGGTCCGTTTCGCAATGCAGGATGAAATGTCACTCCGTTGTTGACGTGTTTAATCAATTGTGTCGCGGGCTCGTCGATGCATTATGCACTTCGTGTATCGATTTACCACCACCCCCTTTTTTTTGCGACTTCTCCGTCATGCGCGGCTCGAAAAAAGTGCAAGTTTGTGGCGCTAATTTTGACCACGCGAGGTAGAATGAGGTGGATCGTGACGTTATGGAGAGGTTGTCTACTGAAGAACGTAGGGTGCCAAATCCCGTGACTCGAGCGACGAATTTGACCTGCGACACCCGTCAGATATCATCAAGTTTGACCCGGGACGTGTAACAAGTGTCTTACAAGCGCCCAATTTTGTATGCTGCTCCATGCAAAAGTGAAAATAATTTTTAGCGTGGAACATGCTTTAGCCGCGACCTAACTGCCCAAAAACCTTAGTTGGGGTAGGAGACGTGGGAGTGTCACGTTTATATATTACCTACGTAATATAAAACTATACGTTAGGCCACTAGTTCCGCATCCTCACTTGTCTTAACGTTAGGCCGCTAGTTCTGCGTCCTCACGTGTCTTAACGTTAGGCCACTAGTTCTGCGTCCTCACTTGTCTTAACGTTAGGCTACTAGTTTCACCTTTTATTTCTTTGAGAAATTGCCGAAAAGCGAGTAGAAGGTGTCTGCGGTCAGTTGTGTACGTAGGGGCGGCCAAGGACCGAGGGATGACCCCACCGATCAAAGACCGCAGGCTCCCCCTCGCCCGAGGTACCGGAGAGAAGGAGTTGCTCTAAGCCGGTTGTTAGTTGAACTAGATGCTCCGGCTCGCTTTGCTCGCCTACGCACCCAGCTGGGGGGCTCCGCCCCCCAGACCCCCCGTGGGCCTCGCTACGCGAGGCCGGTGCCTCGCTTCGCGAGGCCGATCGCTTAAGCAGAATTGTGGGTGAATTGCCGCTTGTGGGAGTATTGCCACCTGTGGGTGTATTGCCGCCTGTGAGGGTATATTGCCGCCTGTGGGTGAATTGCCGCCCCCCAGACCCTCCCTAGTGGGTGTATTGCCGCTTGTGGATGTATTGCCCACTGTGGTTGTATATTGCCGCCTGTGATTTGGGTGAATCATGGTATGAAAATGATTAGCAGAGTGAAGTAAGGCCCCCTTGTCAAAGTGCTAGTCTATTAGCTGAGCGAAGTAAGTCAAAGTGCTAGTGAAATCAATTTTCAAAAGTCTACTCTCTACCGCCCGAGCGAGGAACCGCCCCCCCCCCCCTCCTTGCCATAGTGCTAGTGAAATCAAATCAAATTTGAAAACTCATAGGGAAAAAACCCATGGGGCGATATGGGGCTAAAAAGGCCGAGAAGATGTTCAGCTGAGCGAAATAAGACGCCCCTCCTGTCAAAGTGCTAGTGAACTCAATTTTGAAAACTCCACCATCATAATAATAGAATAGAACTACCTATGTGGGTGGCTGAGCAAAGCGAGCTCCCTCTGGCCGATAACATGATCGGCAGAGCGAAGTAAGCCCCCCTCCCTCCCCTGTCAAAGTGCTAGTGAAATCAAATCAAAACTCACAGTAAAAAACCCGGTGGGGCGCTATGGGACTAAAATGCCGAGGGGGTAGAGTTAAGTGTCGTTTTCCAAGTATTTTTGGGGACGACCTATGGAGCTTTCATGGGGCTATACGAAATTAGACCCCCTGTCAACGTGCTAGTGAAATCAAATTTCCACCATCAATAATAATAGAACTACCTATGTGGGTGGCCGAGCAAAGCGAGTCCCCTGGCCGTTAAAATGATCGGCTGAGTGAAGTATGCCCCCCCCCCCCCCTCCCAACCTATCATAGTGCTAGTGAAATCAAATCAAAGTTGAAAACTCACAGGAAAAATATGGGGCTAAAATGGCGAGGGGGTAGAGTTAAGGATTCCTCCGTTGGAAGGGAGGGGGTTGAAGGAGGGGAAAACGGAAAAAATCCTTGAGGGCGCTCAACCTATCTCAGAACGTAGAGCATTTTTGAATTTCTAGAGATTTTCAAGAATATTATATATATTAGTGATATAGGGGAAAGTCGGGTAATATGGGGGTTCGGGTATTATGGGGAGGTGCAGAAATTATGCCACTCGAGTGTTTCCAGCTGTTCTAACATGTGACTTATCAATCAGGTGACGCCCAGCATCATTTTTAAACCTTCAATCAATCAGCAGAGTACACCAGAACTTCGCAACGAGGCAAGTAAAATTTCGATAGTTTTTTCAAAAAAATTTGGTCTCAACAAACTTTGGGTTTGCTTCTCTGTTGTTGCCTGGAGCTACGAAAATATGGGACCGTTGGAAAGAGGAGGATTTCACGATTCTGTTGACATAATTATTTTTGAAAATATGGCTGTTGGGAAAGGCCGCCATTAATTTTAGTTAGAAACTACACTTCCGGGTAATATGGGGAGGTGGAGGTCGGGTATAATGGGGACATCCCCATATTACCCACCTAGTATCTTTTACATTATTATTATCTATAGAATGAGGATTTCATCTAAATTTCATCTAAATTTATCTCATGATTAATTTAGTATAGGTAGGTACTTGATACTTCCTATTATTTTCTGGCACAAGTTATTAACGTTAATAACTCATGATTTCAGCAAGTTCTTAGCATTGTTGTCTATTTTTAAGATGGACCAAAACGTTCGCCAGAAGACTTAGTGGTGCCAGTATGATATGGAAGCAGCCATAAATGCTATGAAGAGCGGACAAATGGGCTGTGTCAGAGCATCCAGTACCTTCGAAGTGCCGCAAACGACGCTCTAAAGGCAATTGGAGAATTCTAGAAATCTCGATTAGGTTATCTCAAAAAGGAAGGTGCTATCAAAAAATTAAAAAAGCTGCAAATTTTACACAAAGGTTTACTATTCTTTGATATACCTAAGTTATTTGTGCAAAAATTAATTCTATGTCAACAAATTTTTTTTTTTTTTTTTTTTTACGGAAAATATTTGACATCCTTCAAAGACCACTGATAGGGATCTATCATTTGTGAACCCCTTGAGCTGTAATATCTCTATACCCACAACGAATGTCCAGTATCCACATCCTTCAACCTCAAATGAAGCAACATCAAATTGCCATCCCTCAACGAGTGCAGTTCAACTCACCGTTGAACCTCTTCCTCCACGGAAAGCTGCACACGCTTCTTCAGCTTTTGGGATGTGATCGGGGTTCCTCATGCTGAAAGAAAAGGAAACTTCTCGAAAGAAGGGACGAAGTGAGTTCCTAACTGAGTCGCCGTACAAAACCCCCCCAAAATAAGGTAGGTATGGGAAAGCTGAAAGTGAATTCACTTGTGACTATGAGGAAAGCAAAAGCTCGTAAGAATACTGGGAAAAGAGACGACGATCCAGCTGGAGACACGGCGAACACTCAGCCAAGAAAAATGAGGAAAGTTGCAGCATCCGACAGTGAGATGTCCTCAGAGGATGATTTTATCACAACCAACCCGACAAGCGCCGAACTGAGGCATCGTCTGTTGTAAACGGTTCGTTGAGGGAGGGTGAGCGAAATATGCAACGTGCAATGGGAATGCTCATGAACGGTGCATAGGTTTAATGTAAGAAGAGGAAGATTTCTTATGTGAAATGTGCCTGTCTTTGGAGAGACCACTTTATGTTCGACGTTGAATAATTATTATTTAAGTAGGTATTTATTGTTCAAAATAGAAGAAATTTTAATTGTGCTCCTCTGTTATTCATAACAATTTCATCTGCACTGCTTTTCAACAGTTGCTTCACGCAGAAAATTGGCTGTCCCCATATTACCCTACCCCTCCCCGTTTTATACGACTACCCTCCCCATACAACCCGCACAGAAGGGTAATATGGGGGGTTCCAGGATTTTGAAAAACCTCTTACCACCTCGAGTTGGAGCTGCTTATCACCAATCCAGCCATATGACTTTACATAGATACGTATTGTTAGCAACCACTCCAAATTTCGCTTTCCTAACTACATTACAGGGCGAATAATAGTCAACTGAAGTTGCGCTCCCCATATTACCCGACTTTCCCCTAGATTATTTATAAGGGTCTTGCGTGATCGCTCGTACATAAGTAAGGACCCCCTGTCAAAGTGCTAGTGAAATCAAATTTGAAAACTCCACCATCAATAATAGGAGAACTACCTATGTCGGTGGCCGAGCAAAGCAAGACCCCTCTGGCTAATAAAATAATCGCCCGAGCGAAGCAAGACCCCCCCTGTCATTTGAAAAGTTTGAAAAAAGCCTCCCCTGGCTGGTAAATTGATCGGCCGAGCGAGAAACACCCCCTGGCAACGTGTCAAATTTGACAACTCACAGGAAAAAAAACCCTGGGGTGCCATCAATAGTTAGTTGCTCGCCTACGCACCCAGCTGAGTAACCCTAGTGGGGTGCATAGCATCGATGGACACGTTCATAACCCTGCATCAAGGTCAACTGCTCCTTCAACATCAACCCCCCTGGCTGATAAAATGATCGGCCGAGTGAAGTATGCCCCCCCTCCCACCCTGTCATAGTGCTAGTGAAATCAAATCATAGTTGAAAACTCACAGGAAAAATATGGGGCTAAAATGGCGAGGGGGTAGAGTTAAGTGTCGTTTTCCAAGTATTTTTGGGGAAAGTAAGGCCCCCTGTCATAGTGCTAGTGAAATCAAATTTGCAAAGCCTTCCCTTGATAATAATAGAACTACCTATGTCGGTGGCCGAGCATTGCGAGTCCCCTGGCCGTTAAAATGATCGGCCGAGTGAAGTATGCCCCACCTCCCACCCTGTCATAGTGCTAGTGAAATCAAATCATAGTTGAAAACTCACAGGAAAAATATGGGGCTAAAATATGTAATTTATCTATATCACTAATCCTCATTACATATAAATATGTAGGTAGGTAGGACAATTGAATCCCCTGGCCGGTATAATGAAAACAAAGAAAAAATATGGGGCTAAAATGGCGAGGGGGTAGAGTTAGTGTCGTTTTCCAAGTATTTTTGGACGTAGAATCCCCTGGCGGATAAAATGATTCCCTGAAAATTTCATCAAAATCGAATCAATAGTGGCTTAAATCCCCACTCCTTTTCTTTAGTTGAAGGAGGGGAAAACGGAAAAAATCCTTGAGGGCGCTCAACGTATCTCAGAATTAAGATCATTTTTTTTATTTTATTTTTATTTTTATTTTTTATTTTTATTTTTCAAATTAAATTAAATTTTTCGATAATCGATTCAATTTAAATCGATTCATTTAATTTACGTCCGTCCGGGAGATATCACGTAGACCTTGCTCGCGCCCCTTAAAGGCTGATGTCCCACCCGCTCAGAGTGAAGAGTGAGGGCGGGGGGATAGAGGGTGTTGAGAGGATGGGAGTGAAGCCGAGCCAGAATTCACCCGACGCGATGGGTCGGTGGCGATGGCCCAGTTTTTTCAAAACTCAACTCGCGCTCAAAATTCACTCGATTTCGAAATGAATTTGGTCGATATCAAGTATTAAAATTCGGATCTCTAGGTAGGCTACGGACGAAACGCGAAAAAAATCCGTCTATTAAAGGAGGAATAAATCGAAAAAATTAATTCAGCGAATTCGCGCGTCATAAAATTCGCGCAATTCGCTTATCGGACGTAAAATTGGTCGAGGAATCCGAATCCGGTGAAAAAAATAGGGGTTCCCATTTGAAATAAGAAAGTTGATGTCAATTGCGCGGATTTGAGCGCATTTTAGAAAAATCTCGACCCCCCTAGATACACTTAAACGGTCCACACAGACGATAGGAAAAATCGGCGTATTTTTAGGGCTCACCGTTTAGTCAGAGTAGGCGATTGACATACCCAGCCAGCCAGCCACACACACACACACTGACAGAGACGGTGAGGATTAGTGATATAGATAGATAGATAGATCACAAGCACCTTTAACGTTTATGAAGTTACTATACCCACATGAGCTGAATTCAGCTCATTCATGTGCCCATCAACATCTTCCCAGGGGAAAGTAGAACACCGTAGAACATGCGATAACATGAAAAATAAACTCAACCACTCCGTTAGATTGAAATTTTCAATATACTGTGACAAGCCAAATACGATCTGAGATGCATAAGCAGTGATACAAAAGCGCCATGTCACCCGTCGATCTACGACACGTAACACTTAGGAATGAAAACGTGTCTGGATTATATTTTAGCGCAACCTTTTTCCAAAAAATGGAAAGGTGCGCTCACCTCCTCGACATGTATGTTTTTTTGTGTACAGAGCATCACGCCCGAGCGGCTCAACAGATTTTCATGAGGGTGGTCTCATTGTGATCAGCGAGTTCGTGGGGTGGTTATAGGCTACCTTGATTTTTCCTCCCTCATCCCTTTCATCGGTTTTCGGGAGGTACTTCACGACGAAAGTTGTTTATCTCTGATGTGTAACTAAGGAGGCCTCAATAGGGGGACGAAAGTTTTTGTCCGATTTCGTTGGTACAAGGGTCTATGGAATGAGCTTTTTAGGCTGATTCCAACGACTCCAAAACGATTTTTGCAGCCTGAGCCGTTCGTTACCTCTGATCGGCATAAGGTTTTATTACGCATCGGTCGTTAGGGTGCAGTTGTTTACGTAATGAGCATCACGTGGATGATGTGTTGTGTGGCATAGTTTGGTCGCTAGATACCTACTGTTTCTTAGTTTCTCTCGCTCATTAAATATATCGTAATAACAAAAAGGTTGCGCTCATCTATTCAATTCAATTGATGGCTTGTTATCGATTTCAGACGTCCAAATAATACTGAAAATGGGGTTAAAACACAAACCGCAAGTTCGTACGAATTTATAAAATTTATGGAATAATTGCAATTTGTATTTTGGCGGAAACCCGAAGTCAGCTCCTATTGGTCGACGAGTTGGCCACCATTAAAAAACTAAAAACTTACGGATCGGTCACGTCGAATAAGTTAATTTATATCACGAATAAGTTGAGTCAAACGCACGATCACTTTCACAACAAAGTGAACACGGCCATTTTCGCTTGACTCCAGTGTCATCAGTGCCAAACACCAAGAAAATCAAGAAACAAATTGAAAATCGACCTGCACTCTGGTGTCTTTGATTGGAAACCGGAACCGGTGTAGGTGACGTCACAGTCAGTTTTTGAATCGGCCAGAACAACTTGAGATGATTATAAACTAGGCGAAAGACTTTTTGTCACAAAAAATGATGTATTTTTCCCTTTTTGACTTCTAAAAGGATGATACAGGATGATTTAACCCGAAATTGTCTCTCAAGCGCGAGTTCAACATGTGACACCTTACTTGAGACGTACAAGGCCGAATGCGACTTGTGAGACATGACGAATTTGACCTCTAACACATTTCACTAGACTTCAATGCCGATTGTGTAGCACAACTTAAGTAGCAAAAAACACATCATTCTACAATCAACACCTCGTAAGACTGTATACCGCCAAATGCAACTGTCACATAACGAGTCACCTCCAGTGCCAAATTCAACCTATGACACTGTCCTTGAAACTGTAGATCGCCAAACTGACACCACAACCTCAAGTGTAATTCAATAGACAGTGAAATTCCGAATGCAGTAGGTATAAGTCACCGAATTTGACCTAATGACATCTTCAAAAATAGAGCGTAAGGTAAACACACTAGTAGTCGACACCTTAAGGAAATTTTGACAGGTTTTTGTCTCTCCCACCCACAAAATCGAGTTTTTCCACTTTTTCACGGTTTACACAAATCCAATAATTTTCTCTGCAATAATTTTAATAAAATTTGAGCCTTATTGGGATAAAATGATTTTTTCGAAAGTGTTTTTTTGCACCAGTAGTCGATAGGGAAAGAAGATTCGTCAGGGGGTTATGCACTAGTGGTCGACATACGTGCGTAGTCGACATGGGATTTGCATCAGTGACAGGTGATGGCCCAAAAACCGCCATATTTTTTTTTACTTTTTTTGGCTTTCGGTCATTTTCACCCAGAAGGAAGCGTCTGGACGAAAAATTCATGCCATGCTTTTTTAAAGAGGACAAAGTTCTGCGTCGAATGAGCACCCTATCGACCATATCCGGTTAAGCCGTCTGGCTGAAACCGAACGTCAAAGATGTGCTATGTTTTCCAAAATGGAGAAAAATTGAATTATGAGCCACTTTTAACACTCAAACAGTCACAAATCACCTAGTTGATACACTAATGGCAACTGACTCAGAGCAGATTACAGAATGATTCAGTTGTCGACAACCCACGTCGACCACTGAAAATGAGCGTTTTTTTTTTTTTTTTTTTTTTTTGCACCTCTAGTCGACATAGCCGGAAAACAGTCAAAAATCGTTAAAATGGCTAATATTAAGGACACAGAAATTCAGGAAAGATTAAAATAGATCACTTATATTTTTTGAGGGTCCATGGTGCTCTTCGGCCTGCATTTCAATTGACTTTGAAATGCCAAACGTTTGACGCATCATATTTGATCTCAGGCATCTTCTAAGAGACAGTGGGTATGTTCCTTCAGCGACGAGTTCATTCAAAAATTCGGCGCAGTCGCTCTGCGCAGTGTAAGATACGCCTGCACTTTTCTTCCGCGCGGGTGCAATACTAATTCGCTTTTCCAAACGGGTGTAAAAAGAATCGTGTTCCTTCCGTGCGGGTTCTTTAATATTCTACACCAGAATCATGAACTTTCTACACCCTCCCGAGGCTGCGTTTTTTTTTTGCTGCACCCGAATTGTAACAGCTAGTAACAAGCGCAGCTCCAGTCTTGCACTGCGCGTCAGGATGTTGAGGTGCTTTATATTCCCCGTGTTTCTCTATGGCTGTGAGAGCTGGACGCTGGATCCAGTCTTGGAGGAAAGAATAAATGCCATCGAACTCTACTTTTATCGTCGAATGCTCCGTATACCGCGGGTAGATAGTTTCAAATGACGAGGTCCTTTCAAGAACGGGAAAGCAGCGGGAGTTGCTTCTTACATTCAGGGAACGTAAAGTAAAATTTTTTTGGCCACATCATGAGAGGGGAGCGATATGAGCTTTTAAGACTCATCATCCAAGGAAAGATAGCCGGAAGGAGATCCATTGGGCGCCCCCAGAATTCCTGGATGAAGAATCTGAAACGCTGGTTCGGGTGCACTAGTGTCGACATCTTCAGGGGGTGCTGCTTCCTGAGAGACGACTGCCAGTTGGATCGCCGACCTCCGTTCGGAGATGGCTTAACAAGAAGAAGTCACTTCGGCCGTTGTAATTCTGACAACCATGGCTCCCACCTTAACGTGATTTTTCAATTCCGTTTTCGCGTTCCCTCCAGTAAGTACATGAACTCCATGTACTCAACTTTCTGCTCCCACGCTACACCTCCTCCCGCCACTTGAGTTCATCCACCCAATAATCTCACACCTCACACCCTGAATTCAGCGTGGAAGGAACACACTTAGTAAAGTGCCAACGCGATCTGAAATCCATGATGAAGAACTCTTGAATTTGATCTTCAGCTGCTGTCAATGGGCTAAGTAATGCCGATTCTGATACGGGATGTTGAAAGCATTCAAGAGCTTGTTACCCTTTGACAGGTGCTGCACCGCCGAATGCGCCAGTGACTCTTCAGCGCTTCGGAAAGGCAGTTAACCACCAAATGCTACGAGTAGCGTTCTAACACCCGACACACCCAAAGGAGTTTCAAACGAGGCCAACTGAGCCATTCCAAACCCATTCAAAGCTCCATCTATTTGTCATCTTCTAGCCGAACTACCGAACCAAACTACTGTACAGATATAAATACGGTCCGTCTTATCTGGCCGTTTTGCTAGAGGATTTACAGCGAAAAATGTAAGTTGGTTTGCAAGGGTGATCCGACTGAAGAGAAAAAAAAGGGGAGATTTCGGGTTTAGTTATGTAAGCGGCTATGAATAGCCAAAAACCCTCAGTGAGGCGAACGTCAACGGCAATTATTCGTAGCTCCTTGCAACTCGGGGCCTCCAAACGAAAAAAAATTTTTTTTTTTTTGGCAAACAGAAAAAAGGAATAGAAGCGGTCCAACATAAAAGGTGGGAAACCTTCCAAATGCAGTTGTTTACCGAACGGGCGATGGGAGAAAAAAGACGGGTTGTCAGATCACGTAAATTCCCTATTCACCGAAAACAGCTCATTTACATTTTGCGACTGCATTTTTAAAAAAAGAAGAAAAAAAAGGTCGTAAAATCTAGGTTGAGGTAAACACGAATGAATAATCGGTTCTACTGTGCGATTGGGTGGAGTTGGAAGAGCTCTAGCGGGGGTTGGTATTAGTGTTACGAAGTTTTCATGGGATTACATTGAAGGGAACTCAATTGCCAGACAACTTGCTATAGAATTCCAATGTCGACTGTTTCAAAAGTCCCTACCGTATTCGAAATTTCCCTGAGCGTTGATATGTAAAAAAAAAAAAAAAAAAAAACACGCTGCAAATTTTTCACAAGGGTTTATTATTCGTCGATATAGGTTACTTGTGCAAAAATTAATTCTTTGTCAATGAAAACATTTTTGAAAAAAAAAAAAAAAAAAAATCCTACATGTGAACAGATGAGGGACCTCAAAAAATGAATTATACGTACAAAATTACTCGGAAAACATTGACCCGGTGGTTGTCAAAAGCGCGAGGTGGTCCAAAAACACCTTAAATTTTTAGTGTCGAAAGCGCGAATCCGAAAGGAAATATCATATCATATCATATCATATCATCATAATATTCCACGCACCCGTCGTGGAATAAGGGAACAACTCAAAATACGCCATTTTTTAGTTAGCACCGGAATTGTATCACTGGAGGGGTATATTTTGTCCGTCGAAGATCAAAACGGGGCTAGTTAATTCCTGCTCCACGTGAGAGCAGGCGTTTCTTTGTTCCACGGATGGGAGGGAGCAGGTGGCGTCCACAGTAAACAGTCACTTCTCCGCAGTCTCGGTAAGATTTTGAGTTGTACCTTTTTTCAATGGATGGTTTTGATCAAATTCTTAATTGTTTCTTTCTTCTCTGGATGACTTCAATAAGATTTAGGATTGGGATTACAACTCACTACTTTCTTTTACAGAAAACTTGACTCATTTTATGGAAGTGATTCATTATTAATGAATACAGAGACGATTAAATGACATAGAGGTTAAATGACATACTAAAATGACATAAATTGGCGATTTTTCGAATGAATGACATGAATTGCCAAAATTCTGAATAAATGACATAAATCGGACGTCATTGTGCTTTTCCCCGAAATACATAAGTACAAAAAGGCTCCGGCGCAAAAGGACGTAGCGGTGGCGATTAAAATTTATAATTTATCATTTAATGATATACCTGGTACTGAAATGACATGAAATGGCAATTTTTCGAATAAATGACATAAATTGCCAAGATTCCGAATAAGTGACATAAACGTGAAGGCGAACGCTTCGTTTTCATGATTCTAGAATGATTTTCCTCGTAAATTTCGTGAATTCCTAGTAACAATATTATTGAAATAAATCAGCATTAGGGAGTACCTATTCTACAGAAAGTGTTTGGAAAATTTCTTTCCTTTTCTCCAGGTTTTACAATGATTTAGAACTTTCTAGGATAGGCAAAACTTGAAAAATAACTGACATGAAATAATAATTATTTCTAGATTATTTATAGATTATTTATAAAATTTATAAATATGACATGAAATGGCCATTTAGGTCGAATAAGTGACTTAAACCACGGATAATAAATGGCATAAATGACATGGAATAAATGACATAAGTCGCAATAATGAATGACAAAATTTGTCATACATTTAATGTAACGTCTCTGTTCACGATTGACAGTGTTTAAAATGTGATCTAACACCGATGTTATTGACTCCTTTAATGAAATTATAATAAATTATACTGTTAGGCATGAGTTTGATACGTAGGTACCTACTTTTGAAATTTGAAGTTTGAAATTGAGAGTAGAGTTAAATTGTGATTGGAATATTATCCAAGACTGTGATCAAACGTGTTAAAACTGTGATAATCAAATATTGTGATTTTTTGATACTATAATAAAATTATTTTCTCAAAGTGGTTGTTTGCCGATGGTGCAGAGGTCTAATCCAATGAGTTTGGTTAGGAAGAGAGAACGACTCCTCTGCTGAATACTAAATTGTTTATTCATACTAAATTATTTTCTTATAAATTATACTGGTAGGCTTGTTAGATACTTATGATTCAAAATTTGTATCATAAGTATCTAACAATTTAATTACAAATCGTTCTTTCGTTTTCGCCGTGTTTCATTTTTCCAGTGGGTGGGGTTGATAAATTACTAAAGAAGTGGGAGACGGAACACGTACCACTGGTTTTTTCTGCAATTATACACTGACTAGATCTCAGGGAATGAGTTTTTCTGTTTGATACAGTGTTGATTGTCCTTGAAACTAATTGAAATCATCCATAGTAAAGGGCGCATCTCTGAAAAATACACAAGATCGTCCATGAAAGAGGGAAACAACTCAAAAAACCATAGAAACTTGACAAATAATCCCCCCCCTACTTTTTCTACTCGACCAGAAAAAAAATTTCTGTTCATCAGCTGTTGAAGCATTAGTGTATAAACCCGTTTGAGCAAGAATCAATACTATCTGACTGTTTGCCAAGGAGATATGGCCATTGGCGAAAGAGCAAAACTTTGAACGCGATTTCCCAAAAATCAACTTTTTGTAGTTGTTCCCTTATTCCACGACGGGTGCGATATCATACAATAATATAAAATTGTGTTGGCCGCCGTGTGGTAGCCGTGTGGTAGCCGTGTGGTTTGTTGGTACGGGATAACGCGTTCCCGAATGAGTTTTTTTACTTTCCGCTCGCTGGCCGTTTAGGGGGTCGAAAAAATTACGAAAAAATACGAGCCGTATAGATCAGAACTGGAGGAAGACGTCGGTCAAATCGTAAATCCGAAATTCGCCCGGGAAATTCGTCGAAAAATCGTCTTTCTCCCGTTTGTCCTACGTTTTCCACTTTCAACTCGCGCCAAAGGCCGTTTAAGGGGTCGAAAAAATTACGAAAAAATACGAGCCGTATAGATCAGACCTGGAGGTAGACGTCGGTCAAATCGAAAATCCGAAATTCGCCCGGGAAATTCGTCGAAAAATCGTCTTTCTCGCGTTTGTCCCACGTTTTTTCGGGTTCAAAAATACCCAGTAAGGAGCCATTTTTTGGGTATGGTATCCGCGAACCAAATGCGCGCCAAAATATGGCCAATCCGATTCCGAAGTCGGATTTCAAAAAAACCGAGGGGGAGGGGGCGATTTCACGGTGAGAAGACAATTGGATCGTTTTAATTCGCGCGGGGCCAGGGATCTTGGAAAACGGAGGGTCCAGGGAACTTTGATAGATGGAGAGGCCTTTATTTAAAAAAAGTTGAATTGAATTAAAAATAATAATTTCCTAAATGGTAAGCCCTAAAAATACGCCGATTTTTTCTATCGTCTCTGCTACGAATAGGAGGGGCCGAGCGGAGCGAGGCCTTATGTCTGAGTAGGGGTTTGAACGTGTCCATCGATGCTACGCACCCCACAGGCGGCAATACACTCCACAGGCGGCAATACACCCCACTAGGGGAGCGAGCGAAGCGAGCCAGAGAGACTAGTTAGGTCCATAAGCGCCACTGCTAAATGTGTCAAAAGCGCGAGCTGGAACCGTTACTGTTACTTACATACTCACTCGTAGATACTGTTACTGTTACTCTTACCAACTACTTACCTTACTTTTAAACCCTAGTGTAAAATTTGCAGCGTTTTTATTACTCTTTTCTATTACTCATACCTCTCTGATTTTCCAGGGAAATAAACAAAAAAAGATGTACTATAGTACATTCGACTATAGTCGAATGATAGTTTATCAAAATAGAACAATAATTCAGTCAATAAATCGTCAAAATCGTGAAGTCCAAGTAGGTATCAAACATGGCGCATGGCAAGTTTGCGTAGGTACTCCGTGTTAGTGAGTGCTCCTCAGTGGTACTCTTCCCAACACGTGTTCACGAAGGCCTCCAATTTCTTTTGAGAGATGTTTCGTTTTTGAGTAAAGGAATGGCTATTCAGAAGGACATACGTTTCTGCTTGAACCTTTTTAAAAATTTCGATCGCAACATGAACTGAAGGATGGGGAGCGTTAAATTGTCCCTTCAAATGCCGATGGTAGGATTCCAGCCATAAGGCTGGAGGAAAACGGCTGGATGGGCCAATATAGTTTTCCGCGAGATACACTATAAACACTGTGGTGGGATCTTGAGGTTCAGTCAAAAAAGGTTAATTCTCTTACCGGGCCAACGTTTCGACAAATTTATTTGTCATCATCTGGGCTGTAAAACAGCAAAACCCAGAAGGATGTCAGACATAGGCAACAACACAAACTGCTCTTAGAGATTAGGTAGCTTAGGTATTCTAGGTGGATAATTACAAAAAATAGGCAGCAAACATACCTTAGATAAGGGGGTCTTCAGGAAGTAAATGATCTAAATGTAAGTAAGTGATCTAAATGTAAATGTGTCTGCCATGGAGGGGGAAAAAAACCCCTACAGCAACCTTTCTGGTACACGTGGACAGTTAGTTGTTCCTTAGAAAACGTCTGCAGAATATGTTATGTGACCAGTTTGATTAGTGTTTTTCCTGAAGACCCCATTATCTAAGGTATGTTTGCTGCCTATTTTTTGTAATTATCCACCTAGAATACCTAAGCTACCTAATCTCTAAGAGCAGTTTGTGTTGTTGCCTATGTCTGACATCCTTCTGGGTTTTGCTGTTTTACAGCCCAGATGATGACAAATAAATTTGTCGAAACGTTGGCCCGGTAAGAGAATTCAACCTTTTTTGACTGAACCTCAAGATCCCACCACAGTGTTAAACAACCCAGTCGAGAATCAAAAAAACCCTAATACACTATAAACTCTCCGATTCGTTCGTCTACTGGTACCTCAAGCAACAGGTCCAAGAAAACTCTTTTGTCCAAGAAAACACGAAACGCTCGTCTGCGCAAGTTAGCACATTTTCGTCGCTCAGCTCTTGAAGGGCCTAGGAAAGGCGTTATTTGCTTCAAGAACTGTTACTTTATTCTGTTATAACAGGCTCGCGCTTTTAAACCAAAATACTAGCAGGAAACCTCGCGCTTTTCGACCGCATTCCAAGAGGATTAGCGCTTATGACAGCCACCCCATTGACCACCTGGGATCCTTTTTACTGCCTCGTTCGACATTGGTACCAAAATTACCCCAGCCGAAATCTAGCGTTGTTGGAAACGTATGCTTGAGGCACCTGGTCAGCAGTCCGTCGAGCCTAAACGAGGTTGGGTTTTTGTTCACGGTGACGTGTCAGGTGGAGTCGGATCGATTTTGGCGGAAACGGTGTTTCAACAGGCCTCCCCCACCCCTGTCCCTGAGGGTGGTGTTACTCCAACCTGAGATAAGGCCGATGCAGGGGCGAGCAGGGGATTTTTCCAGGGTTAACACACTCCGTCAAAACCCGCCTTTTTTTCCACCTTCGGAAAGGTTTGCAACAATGTCGTTGACCCCGGCGTGGATTTCACCTGCGAAACAACAACAAAACGGGAACACCCCGAGAACACCGCCCGGAGGTTACGTACAAGAGGGATGGACCTGATGGAGGTTCAGTTCGAACGTGCAAGTCACCGGACGGGCAAAAGTGGGCCTTTTACTCAGCCTCTGACGAACGAGAGACAGAACAAACAAGGCCCTCTGTCCAGATTCAGATGGGGACGGGACGATGCTCAAAAGTATCGATAGGGGAGGATGGGTTAATTAGAGCCAGGAGGGTTTTGGTTTATTATTCTTGGAATCGGATCGGATCGGCCTCAAAATTTGACATTATCCGTTTCAAGAGCTCTTGATTCTAAAACCGAAATGTACATCCGCCGTCCGGGCCGTTTTGGGCAGTAGGAATTTTTTTTAATCTGAAATTGTGGCAAAATACTTGGTTTACCATCAAGTTGTGCCGGCAAGGTTTTCAGTCCGATTGCCCAAACCCGTGGGGCGCTATGGGGCTAAAATGGGGCTATGGGAGGGGGTTTTTGAAGGCTTTCGGCCATGGGATCGAGTAAGGTGTCGTTTTCGAAGTATTTTTGGACGTAGAATCCATTTTTGGGAGTCCCGGAACGATCCGATTTCACTGTGGCGATCTACAGGGCTTTCATGGGGCTAAAAATGTGATTTTTGAAGGATCCCAGAAGGTTAAATATTTTTCGAGTAAAAAATAATGAATTTTTGAAAGAAAAAAAAAAAAATCCTCAAAAAAAATTTCAAATTTTTCTTATGGACACAGAATTAAATTTTAGCACTAGTAACCTCTATCAAAGAAAAATAAACCCTTGTGTAATATTTGCAGCTTTTTTTTTTTTTTTTTTAATTTGAAATTTTGACAAAATACCTTCTCAGTTTACCATCCAGTTCTGCCCGCCAGGTTTTCAGCCCAATCGCCCAAACCCGTGGGGCGCTATGGGGCCACGAGAAGGCTTTTTTGAAGGGTTTCGGCTATGGGGTCGAGTTACGTGCCGTTTGAATAATCCGAGTAGGCCTGTATGAATAATCCATTTTCAGGGGTCTCAGAACGATTCGATTTCACTGTGGGGATCTGTTGGGCTCTCATGGGGCTACAAATGGGAGTTGTGAATGGGGAGCCCAATCAGCTGTGTAGTGAATGGGGAGCAGAATCAGCAGACTAGTGAATGAAGAGACCAATCAGCAGAGTAGTGAATGGGGAGCAGAATCAAACGAGTAGTGAATGAGGAGCCCATTCAGCCGAGAATGGGGAACAGAATCAGCTGAGTAGTGAATGGGGAGTCCAATCAGCAGAATAGTGAATAAGAATCCCAATCAGCTGTTTAGTGAATGGGGAGCCCAATCAGCAGAATAGTGAATAAGAAGCCCAATCAGCAGAGTACTCTGCTGATCACTACTTAGTGAATGGGGAGGCCAATCAGCAGAATAGTGAATAAGAAGCCCAATCAGCAGAGTAGTGAATGGGGAGCCCAATCAGCAGAGAATGGGGAACAGAATCAGCTGAGTTATGAATGGGGAGCCCAATCAGTAGAATAGTGAATAAGAAGCCCAATCAGCTGCGTAGTGAATAAGAAGCCCAATCAGCAGAGTAGTGATTGAGGAGCATAGAAAATATCACGTAATAACGATTGAGATTCTCAACCAATCGTCCTTTGCCGTCGTATTCAATCCGTAATGAATCATTTGTGTGCAATGAAGTGTAGTCATTTCATACTCGTTGCATCCTATTGTTCCATCAGTCTTTTCGCAAATTGAATGGTTTGAACAGTAGTGGTTTGTCAGCGGTTGATGACGCTAAACGGTGGCGGAAATTCGAAAAATTAAAAACGCATCTGGCCGATCGGTTTAATGTTGATTCTTTAGTTGATATATATATGAACAATGAACCGTACTGGTTTTGTCGCTTCGACCTGTCTGGTTGAGAGCAGAAGGGCGGAAAGTTGGAAATCGGCGTTTTCACCAGTACAGTTTATTTTATCGCCCCAAATATTAATTAAGTCTTAAACCACGATTGATTTGTGTTCAGGCTATGTATCCAAATACATTAAAAATATCCTCTTCATTAAATTCATCTTCATCGACTTTACAGATCAAAAATGCTGAAAAAAATCAGAAAAAAAAAGTCGCGATGTTCACCGAAGCGCAGTTTTTTCTTTCTGTGTGTTCAGTAAGGACCCCAGAATGTGACTCCACAGTCAGATCGTGCACAAATTTGAGCATTAAAAACGTGCAAATAAGGAAAACATGATTTAAAATTTTTGTAAAAAAAAAGATTATAAGGATTATAAGCGGCTGAACATTTAGATTTTGCATTGTTTATGCAAAATTATTTTACATTTAAGCAGAATATTTTTGCAAACTCATTTTTCAATAATTAATTAGCATAACAATTATTGTTATGCTAATTATTATAAGTTTTTGCTGTTGTTGTTTAAAACCAGGTAAACGTTTAGATTTTGCATTTTTATGCTACATCCATCTCTATCAATCAATCTTGTCACGTTGAATAATTTCCGCCACCTTTTACCGTCATCGTTTCTCCGCCACATTTCATCGTCGATGTTTCTCTCGTTACTTTTTTTTTTTCCCCATTCTCGGTAGTAATGTAGAGTTTTCCTCACTATCTCCAGGGTGAAGGACCACTCGCGAACTGTTTCCTTTTCCAAACGTGATGATCCCTTCCGTAGGCTGCAATCTGTTAATCTGAGACGATCATCTCGCCAGGAGCTGCCTCGTTACACGGATGATACAACCGAGTAAATGTCGATATTTAACGGCGTCGAGTGGTTAGGGTTTTTTTCTCTTTTTTTCCCCCCCTAAAAGGAAACACTTCCCTTCGGGCCACCCATTCCCGAAAGAGAACAAACGAATAGAGAAATTAACTCTCCCCCACCGGTGATTAAGTCCGCGTTTAGCATGACAATCGGCCGAGGGCCAAAGTGTAACTGACCAGGATTTACAGGGGCGGATATCCTGGAAGGCAGGTGTGCTCCGGGCAAAGAGAAAAAACAACGCCGCGATGGACTCAAACTGTAAATCCGCTGAACAGGAGCCCAGTCGGAAATATCTCGATAGTATCGTGATGAATCGAGCCAGCTCGGTGGTTTTCTGAGCTTCGTTTTTTTATCTACTTTTTTCTCCTCCATAAACGACGATTTTTTCTGCGTCTAACAGGAAAATGACTCACCTTTTTTTTTCATGCTTCCGGTGAGGAAAGTCGACACGACTGAGGAAATCCACCTTCCCTTTTCCCGGTTTTTTAATTCCTAGTTATCATTCGTACAATTCGTACGATGCCTTGCGATGTTCCTACACTCCCTTCCTCATCCTCCAAAACAGAGGGCGGCGAAATCGTGGGTTCACGCCTCCGGCTTTTCCGCCAAACACACAAAACAAATATTAACAAACTTGAATTTGGATGTAGGAAGACAAAATCAAGTACGTACACCCCCCCGTTTTGCAGGGTGCTCCTACACCCTTGAAAATTTCAATTGACAAGGCTGGGACGCGAACCCCAGTCCCTCTGGCGAGTTCACCAAAGTTATAACGCGTTGGTGGAACCAGTCTCATACACCCACCCAGTATCATACACTTGCATCTTCAACTTCAAATAATAAGAGTTCATGGCCGTCTGTTTGCTTCCCTCTGAACTAGGAAGTTTCCAGTGGGTCTATCTAACAGCCCTCATGAGAACTTGAAGCACTGAGGAAGGTTTTTTTTTATACCTCGTGGTTCATTCGTTTCATGGCGTCGCCGTAGCATTTTGGATAAGACGGTAACCTCTACTTGCTTTCACTTTACCACACATTTTTACTGTAATCCTGTAGGGGCGATTTTTCATGTATTTGGACTCGTAGAATTCATTTTCGTCGAAAATTTTGTCAAAAGAATAGGTTTTTACTTGATTTGAGAGGGTGTACGATACTGGGGACCTGATAACCACCGATTCTCCAGTATCATACTCAGGTGTATAATTGCAGATCGTCATGCTGATGATACCTCGGCGCTGATCAGGGCCTCATCTGTGGAGTGCCTTCGTTGAGCCTCGGAGCACATGGAGGGAGTGGTGGCCTCATGGTGCCTGGCCAACTGCCTGGTGCTCGTTCTCTGCACGCCCCACTGACAGGTCCTTTGTCAGTGACAAATTGTCACCTTGCTGGGGATGAGGCTGGATAATGCTCTGACATGGCGTGAGCATGTCAGGTCTTTGATGGGGGATCTGGCTCGTGCGGTGTCCCTGCTGCGGAGGCTTTCCAAGGCTGTGTCTCGCGCCATTCTCCGTAGAGTATACTATGCCTTCTTTGAAACGCGTGCGAGCTATGGGGTGCTGCTGTGGGGGCGCTCGAACGGTGCAGCAGGAATTTTTCTCCAGCAGAAGGCAGCCATCCGTATTCTGAGTCGTGCCAGTCGCAGGGACCACTGTAGGCCGCTCTTCAGGAGTGCTCGCGTGCTCACTGTGCCGGCCCTGTATGCCCTAGCTCTGCTCACCAGGCTCAGGCGTCGCATCGCAGATTATCATCGCCGAGGAGATGTGCACAGCCATGGCACGCGATCGCGCGCTGACCTCTGTGTGAAGCGCCATCGTCTCGCGTTTGTCCAGGCGGGTGTCCCCGACTACCGGGGGGTGCTGCTCTTCAACCGGGTCCCTGAACAGGCCAGGGAGTTGTGGGTGAGGCGGAAGCTCGTCGAATTGGCCCCCTACTCGGTCGCAGAAATTGAGGAGTACGACTGGTCCTAGTTTTCTCGTTTGTTGTTGTTGTTTCATACTGATGAATATTGTTGACCTTCCATATTATTGTTGTACCTATGAACCTATTGTTGTAACCATTGACTTTTGTTACCGACGTGTGTCATAAACCTTTATTGTTTGGCGACAATAAATAATCTTGAATTTGAATTACTGGGGAAACCCGAAACGTTAAAAAAAATCGCATTTTTGTTATTTTAGTTAGTTAGGACTTGAAATTTATCTCACAACCTTTGCTGGACATTGCAATCACAATGACCAGTATCACACAGGGGCTGTATGATACTGGGTCCAGGGGTGTATGACACTGGAACCTGCTGTTTTTGAAGAATTTCCAAAGTTCCATGGGAACGATTTTCGAAATTCCGAACTCCTGGGAGCTCCAATAAACGGTACATAAAGTATAATGTGCGTTTATATTCTGTTCTTGATCCTTAAATTTCAACTGAAACGGATTTTTAAATGTTTTACGAGATGTGTATGAAACTGGTTCGAAGTGTGTATGACACTGGTGACACCCACTTTTCACCCTGTATGACTCTGGTGAAAAAACCTACTTTCGAAATAAATTAATTGTAATTCATAGGAACCAAATTTTGACGTTTTCTTGGTTTCTAGATTTTCTTAAAGAGTTGATCTAACGATATCAACCTCTCCAAAGCTCGTCAGACGACATCAGACCAAAGCATTGAGTAAAAACTGGAGATCTTCCACTAATGTGTATGCGGCTGGTTCCACCACGCTAAGCTGGGCGTGGGAAGGGCATTGTCATCAACCGTCATTCTGTATTTGGGTCATTCCGCGAGAAACTTCAAATTTCAGCTAGACTTCCAAATCAACAATTTTCTATTGGTTTTTAATTTTTTTTCTTTTTTCTTTTATATCTCTGAGGCGGCTAAAAGGAGAAGAAATTAGAAGTTGAACGAGTTCAAGCATATCGTTTAAGAAAGAAATTAGAAGCAAGTGAGAAACAAAATCTCGCTGCCGAATCCGATCAAAAACCTATGAAACGTTTAAAGGTAGAATCACTTGCAGCTGATATTGAATTCACGAAACGATTCTACGATAATGAATTCGGTGTTACATGTTCTGTTTGGGATCGTTTATGGTTCTTGAAAGACTTACGTTCACCTCCCAATGACTGACGAATTCCCTGACAATAATGTTACCGAATTCAAGGTTTGTTCTACATGGTTTGTTCGCTTCAAAGAGGAAAAATACCATATTTATCTCGTTTCGCACGGATTTACTTACCCAAAGTATCCTTCTCACCTCAACTGCATTACTGCCTAGTATCGCCACGGCTAACCATTTATGAAAATTTGACGACTGCGTTTCGCTCAAGGAGCTCATCGGTCAGGTAATAAACGTTACTATCTATATCAATAATTGATGTAAATAATATGGTGTGCCAATTACCTCGCGTTTTAGACGATGATTATTCATTCAACGTTCACATAAAGCGGCGTCTTATCCATAAATCATCCTACTTACAAAGATATGTGAAGAAAGGAGACGTTAAACAATGGTTGAAATATTTATTCATGAAACATCTTTATCGAATGTATGGAATAACCATTGAAGATTCCTTAAAATAACATTGACATTACTGTGACATTTTCAAAGCTCATAGCTCTTCTCTCATAAGAGAGAAAGTACGAGCGGCCTGCCGCGTTTTTTTTTTTTTTTTTTTTTTTTTTTTTTTTTTTCAAAAATTGAGGAGGTCCGTGCAATAACGGCGAATAAGCCAATAAGCCCTTCTTGCGGGGAACGCGAAAATCGATTCGCCATGTGGTTTTATATACAGGTAGTTTCAGGAAAAAATTCGCATTTGTTTTGTTTGTACCCTTGTTTTTAGTGATAGCTGTTATACGCCCTTCTTGTGGGGAACGGCTAGTGAGTTGTCTTCTGATTCTGTAATCAACTTTTTTTGTATTGGGTTTGTTTTTATATTCTTTTTACATTTTATATTCAATCATTCTAAAAAATGCTGTTCGTAAAAAGTATATTTTCCTTGTTTTTCCTTCAAAACCAATATTTTCCAAGTTCATAAGCCCTTCTTGGAGGGAACTGTTTTTGTTACAGGCTGACAGGGGATTTTTCTTTCCCCACAATAAGGGCTTATAACCTCTTCGCAAAGATAAGAAAATATCTCCAATGCGGTTAATTTTATTGTATTTCAAGTTGAAGAATAAGACATTTGAGGGAAAAAGGTTTGGACAGAAAATAACGTATACACACTAAAGGGTGCATATTGAAGAACTTCGAAGCTGATTTTCTCAGAACGTCGTTTTTGACTATAAGCCCTTATTGCACGGACCTCCTCAATTCTTTATTTTTGGTTTATTATTCTTGGAATAATACACCTATGTTTTCGCGACGGGGGTTGACAACTCCGATCGGCCTCAAAATTTGACATTATCCGTTTCAAGAGGTCTACATCTAAATCCAAAATGTCCGTCCGCCGTCCGGGCCGTTTTGGGCAGTAGGAATGTTTTTGTTTTTTTATCCGAAATTTTTCCAAAATACTCGGTTTACCATCTAGTTGTGCCCGCAAGGTTTTCTGCCCGATCGCCCAAACCCGTGGGGCGCTATGGGGCTACAGGAGGGTGTTTTGAAGGCTTTTAGCTATGGGATCGAGTTAGATGTCGTTTTCGAAGTATTTTTGGACGTAGAATTCATTTTTGTCCGGAACGATCCGATTTCACTATGGCGATCTACATGGGGCTAAAAATGGGATTTTTGAAGGATCCCAGGAGGTTACATGTTTTTCGAGTAAAAAATAACGAATTTTTGAAAAAACTTTTGAAAAAAAAAAATCCAAAAAATAATTTTTTTTGAAATATAAAAATCCAAAAAAAAATCTTTTTAATTTTTTATTGACAGAATTAAATTTCTGCACAAGTAACGTATATAATATATTATACGTTATATTTTTATTTAGGTATAAAATTTTGTCATTTTTATTAGAATTTTTTCCCAATTTTTTAAATAATTAAAATTATTTTAAATCCAAATATTTTATTATTTAATCCAACAATTAATTGAGTTTCAATTATTGAAAATTTTGGATTTTCGGAAAATTGCAATTCTCAAGCGTTCGTAAAATTTAATGTTGAACGATGAACTTGTTCTACCGTACGAGCATTTTTCCTGGTAGTGTAAAACGAGCCGACAGGTGATACGTTATGTGACTCGATGGTGTTGGTAGGATGATTAGATTACCCCACGTATAGCCCCCCCCCCCCCCCCCCCTCATCGTCGTTCGGCCTTGAGGCAAAGCCGCTCGTAGGATCCGACCTTGTCGGAAACGTGGAGAGAACCTCTCGCCCGGGCGAAGCCCGAAAAAAAGAAAAAAAAAGTGGCGAAAGATTTTTCTGAACCCTTTTAGTCAAATTTGCGGTTAGATTGTGCAGAAACGAAATGGCGTTGAAAAAAGATTGTGAAGGTTGGGAGGTATGAACAGCCTTAATGGTGGTTTAAAATGATTGAATTAAATTGTTGATGATTATTTTCCTTTTTAAAATTGTGTTGTTTTTTTTTGTTTCAGGTGAGTGAAGCATTTTTACCAGTTCTGTAAGTATGAAAATTTGCCTGTTTTGGGCGTTTGTTTACTTGCTAAATTTGCGCCTTCCGCAAAATCTAGTTTTATTGGCGCGTGTAAGGGCTCCGCATTTATCTCCGCGCCCTTAATGATTTTGCGCTGACCCTCCGCGCCGTCGGCTTTTCCCCCCATCAAAATGCACAAAAGGCCGCCCCCGAGTTCAAGTGTTTGCCAAAGCAACCCCCCTTTCCGTTTGGGGATGTTTTGCTCTTCGCGGAGCGGGAAGAATCCCGCGGGGCAAAGTCAGCTGAAAAGCCCCCCCCCCCCCCCCCCCCCCATCGGTACGGTCCAACGACCCCTCGGGCTCATCCCCCTCCTCAAAGAGGTTCACGTTCGAGAGGCCCTACGGCTCCGCCGAACGAGTGCGCTAACGTTGTCAGCATTCTCCGCATAAATTGCACGTCCACTACATCGATACATTTACACAAGTACGTCATCTCAGGTCAACACCCCCTCATGACAACACCCCCCCCCCCCCCCCCCAAATTGTTGTTTTTTTCCTTAATTGACAAGCGATCCCTCGCGAAACTCGGCTCGTGACGGGTGCCCCCGCGCGATACAGGCCGCCCTGTTGCCGCGTCTCTTTCCCTCCCCGCTCCCTCTAGTTCGACTCAACGCTCCGGCAACGCCGCCAACACATGTTCGGCTTTCCAACGTTGGACCCCCCCCCCCCCCCCCTCACCTTTCCAACTCCCACGTAGTCTTCCCGATTTTTCGCTGGTGCTCCGCGGAGCAAGAGGAGGGATTTCTTCCCGCCCGCCCGTTTTTTTTTCTATGTCCACGAAATCCCGAGCTGGCCCGCGTTCTCGTTTTTGGTTCACTCGTAAAAACAACGAAAAAAAACTACACCGCACTCACACTTTTGACTTTACCGAAATATTGAACAACCCCAGAATTTTCGAGAAATTTTCCAACTCAAAAATTAGTCGTAAACAGCTCAACAACCCATTTTCAAAAAACGAAATATCATGCAAAAATATTCTTATCAAAACGTTACACTTGTCGTTTTCGTATTTTCTGACGTAGAATTCAATTTCGGGGGTCCCAGAACGATTAGATTTCACGTGGGGATCTATGGGGGCTTTTGAAAGATGCCAGGAGGTTGAATTCCGAGTAATTTTGAACGCTGAATCCGCCCAAACACTGCACAGGAATACAGATTTATTAAATTTTTAATTGACAGAATTAATTTTTGGCTAATTTATACCAAATGGGGCGTTTTGGTTTATTTTTATTTTTATTTTTTTAAATCTGAAATTTCGACAAAATACTCGGTTTACCATCGAGTTGTGCCCGCAAGGTTTCAGCCAGACTGCCCCAACCCGTGGGGCTCTGTGGGGCTGAAAATGGGCTACGGGAGGAGGTTTATGGTTTTCGGGCATTATATCGTGCGGGGTGGCGTTTTCGAAGTATTTTTGGACGTAGAATCGATTTTTTTGGGTCCCAGAACCGAACCGGATTGATATGCTCCATAAAATCACAAAATATGCTAAAACAAAAAACACCCCGTAAATCTAAAGGAAAGTGGGCGGACAAATCTACATCTTGTGGGGTTATAGATGGGGTTGTTGAAGGGCTTGGGCCAGGAAGCCAAATGAGTCGTCATTTTCGAACTAACTTTGGACGTAGACTCAATTTTCTAGGGGCCTCAGGAGAGTTTTGAACGATGGGGTCGAGTGGGTGTCGTTTAGGAAGTACGTTTGGACGTTCATAGGTACGACGTTGTGTGGGGCTTTCATGGGGCTACCCACGTTGCTTTCGAAGGATGTCAGGAGGTCGGATGAAGCTTCGTTTTCTGAATAATTTCGGGCGTACAGTCCATTTTTTTTTTTCTTTGATTCGATTCGATTTCATCTTTTAATTCATTGACCGACTTTCCAGAATCAGACTTTGACGACGATTTTTTGAAAGTGACGGATTTTTGAAACGCTCAATAATTTATCATTTTAACCTACCACTAGGTGGGGGGGGGGGGGGGGGGGTCAAATTTTTGGCTTCAATTTTTATTTTTTATTCCATGAAAAATGCGCACGAAAATCCTGGAGAAGAGGCAGCTTTTTGATCTTCATGCGATGTAAAATGTATCTAAACGACCAGTTTTTTTTTTTTTTTTTTTAAAAATTCAGTCGGATTTAATAGATAACACTGAATTTTCAAACACGAATTTCCCACTTATTTAGGCAATTCCTCCTCAATATGCGAGTTTCCAACTTTAGTCGGAGCTCAAATTCTGGGGAAATTTTATGATAAACTATTTAGACAAAAACCGCTAAGTATAATATGCATTTATATGCTCGGTAAATTTAAATTCTGTAGGTCCCAGAGAAGTGAAAATACTACCAAAAGGCTTCTTTAAATGTTTACTAGGCAGGAAAAAAATATGCTAATATGCTCGAATTTAAGCATAAAAGCATTTAAAAGCTTTTTTTTAAGCATTTTTAAATTTAATTTTTTTTTAAATTGTCTCGAAATTTAGCGCTTTATTTTACGGTAAATATAATGCGTTATAATTTTGATTTGATTGTTGTTGTTGCGGGTGGTCGCTGAGGGTCGCTGGTCGCTTTGTTGAGAAGGGCCCAGTTCCCTTGCGTGTGCGGAGGGGGGGGGGGGGGACTCCGCACGGGTTCGGCGTTGGGGCCGGTGAGGGTGGCGAGGCGGGTTGTATTGATCCCGAGGGGTCGCTGCGGGTCAAGGTCACTGAGTCAGCTCCTTGCTCCACCCCCTCCCTCCACCACCATGCGATTGATAGGTGATAACGCGATAAATACAATAAAAATCCGGCATGAGGCAGCGTTTAAGCGCCCAACGAATTTTTCATAAACGCGACGTTTTTTTGTCACATCGCCAAACTGTTCACCTCTCGTGAATTTATCGTAGGGCTGTAGGGTTAAATTTTCAACAGAGTTCAAGGCCAGCTGATTATTTACTTAGGCTTTTTTAAACGTCCTGTTGGAAGGGTTGTGAGCGGGAAAGATATTTTGTTCGGTGTCAACAGGAGTTTCTCCTCGGCGATTACGTGGCGTAGACCTTACAGACGAGTGTACTTTATATGTCTGTGGCACATAATGGGATGAGAGAAAACGGGTATTGGTTGCGTCGTGAAATCTTCAGCCTACTTTTTTTTTTAGCTCGGCCTGCCTCGACGCGCTAAATACGTTTATTTTTCTCTCGTCGTTTAACGTCAGTGGCGGATCCAGTTGCGAGGGGGTAGTTATCGACGGGAACTTTTGACGGTGAAATGCGCATTGGTTGAGGGGGGGGGGGGGTCAGCTCGTGTCGCTCATGACTGGACAATCAACTGGTTGGAGGCGGGAACAGTGGAGCCCGGGGGGGGGGGGGGGGGGATCACGACCGCACGATCGCAACGGGTCACCCCGCCGAACAATCTACATTTTTCCACTCTCGTTCTAAGGGCGGACTCCGCACTTAGCCGCGGATCCATCACGGAAAAAACCGCGGGATTCGGATCGTGGAGTTGGTTTTACGGAAGCGAGGGCTACCGTGCGGAGTCCCCCCCCCCCCCCCCCCCCCGGGAGAACTCCCCAAAAATAGGGAAGAATGGGCAATTTTGGTTTGTTATTCTTGGAATAAATGTAAATAAATAACACATATTGTGTATTATTACATGTATAGGTACATTATATGTATTCGTGTCGGACGTCAAAAATTCTGATCGGTCTCAAAATTTGTCTTAGGTTGCAACGGTTGTGAGGATACCAAAAACGCCGTCCGAGCCGGTTTGGGCAGTAGGATTTTTCTTCTGACACTTACTCGATTTACTATCTAGTTGTACCCGCAATGTTTTCAGCCCGATAGCCCCACGGTGTGGGGCTAAAACGGGGCTGCGGGAGGGTTTCAAGTATAATATCGACTGGGTTGTAGTTTTCGAAGTAGGTATTTCTTGACGTAGAATCCATTTTTGGGGGTCCCGGAACGATTCGGAGGGGGCTATAATTGGGAATTTGAAGGGAGATCTAATGAGGTATCTTTTTCCGCGTAATTTTGGACGCATATTCCATATTTTGGAGTCCCAGATCCCTTCCACAAACTTCACAAGAAAAAAACCTTTCCTGAATAATTGAATTGAATTTTGGTGTTCAATGATATAAGTAGAATTAAATTTTCTATAATTTTGTATTTAAAAAATGAACTCTTGTGTTAAATTTGTTTTTGTTTTTTCAAATAGGTACGTTCGATTAAAAAAAAAAAAAATAATAATACACACGTCAAAAACATTTTTTTAAATTCAATAATTGCAAAAATAATTTTTTTAATTTTTACATATACAACTTATATAGTTACAAATTATAATAGATGTAAAAAATAAAAATTAAAAATGTAAAAAAATAAAATTAAAAAGGTCAAAAATTTTTTTTACATTTTTCATAAAGAATAGCATTCTTTTCAAATCAATCTTTTTTTCCACATTCTTATTTTAGGTCAGGGTGGATGTGAATTTTAATGGGTTATTCAAATTTTAATGGTCACATTTTCTCGTTATTCAAATATCTTCAAACCTTAATTTTGTCTTAAGTAATCCTAATCCCACCCGGTGAACATTGAGACAGATAAGAGGATTTAGTAGATGAGCTCTATAATGCCTTTGAACGTTGTTATAATTGAGGCGCCGTTTTGCAAAAAGGTGCAATCGACATAATGGGAAAAATTGAGTTAGATACTGATTTTGGCCTCAAAATTTGACATTATCCGTTTCAAGAGGTCTAGATTCCAAAATTGAAATGTCCCTCCGCCGTCTGGGCCGTTTTGGGCTGTAGGAATTTTTTAACAAATATGAAATTTCGACAAAATACTCGGTTTACCATCTAGTTGTGCCCGCGAGGTTTTCAGCCCGATCGTCCAAACCCGTGGGGCACTACGAGACTAAAATGGAGCTTGGGGAGGGATTTTTGAAGGCTTTTGGCTATGGGATCGAGTTAGGTGTCGTTTTCGAAGTAGTTTTGGACGTAGAATCAATTTTTGGGGGGCCTCCCAGGACATTATAGCCAGTATGCATTTTGGCCTGCAAAAGGTGGTGTAGAAAATGCTATTGTTTTAAACGGTCTCTTTGGATCTTAATAACATGTATTTGAAGTGTTCTCACAAAATGTCTCCTGGCACAAAGTTGGCAGCCTAAAGCATTTTCGGCGTTTTTTCAGTGTTTCGCAAAAGCTCGAAAACGGTCCGTATTTCGCGAATTACACTTCAGTAGTACATGATTAAAGAGGCCAAAATTCTGCGTCGATTTAAAAACAAAAAAAGTAGTCAATTTAAAAACAAATTTTTACAGCGTTGAAAAACACTCATTTTTCCAACTTTTCCAAAAAATGTTTTTGAACCTTTTCTTAAAGGTTGTGGCTCTAAAGGAACGATAGGATCCACTATTCCCCTCCCTGAAAGTTGGAGAGTATGGAATGTTCCCCTAACATTCAGTGACTACAAAATAAAGTCCACTCGGGAGGTAGTAACTACCAGGTGTGAATAAAACACACCTGGTAGACAACACCGTTCAAAAATTCTAGTCAGTTTCAAAACTTGAAACTTCATACGTCGAGCTTGACCAGCTTCGGGTTTATATTGAATTACTCAAATATATAATAGATGTTGTTTTCTTTCACGTTGTTCTTCACTCATAAGTCATGCACAACAGAGAGTAGGATCTATCATCAGAGATTCAAAAAGCACCAAAACTACATTGGCATAATGATAGAAAGGACTTTTTTCCGGTTTCTCTTTTCCGTCATTCCAGAACTTCTTATCCTTCTTATTTTCAATTTTTCAATCCCCCGATCAATCAAATCCGCTAGGATGTCGGCCGTGAGTCGTAAAAGGGTAATAAACTAGAAAACGCCTATCCATAAAAAACGATCGTTCATACGATGACTTCACAAATCCGGCAACCGTGTCTGAAATCCGCTACCAGTGTTGACAAATGGAGGTACTTACTTCCAGAAGGACATCTCCGGTTCAAGTACTCTCGTACCATTAGCTAATACGTAATAGTGGTAGTGATTCGACTCCTCAAGGATGCAACTGTTGCACTTGTCCCCCCCCCCCTCCCCCCCTTCACATTGGATGGTCCTTGAGCGATCCGACAAAACGAGCGTTCCGAAGGACTTCCCGACCTACAACAACGCGAATATCTACTCTGTGGTCGGTACGATTTCACGCTTTCGCAAAAATAAATCAAATTCCTCCGAGGCGAAGGAAATTTGACGATTGCAAGAATCCTTACCATGGAAGAAAAATTGGGGAAAACCTGTACTTCGATATAAAGTAGTTTTTGGTTGTTTGATTTTTCACCCCTGCTGACATCTCAGGTAGCAATATTGGTAATGAAACGTTTGTGAAGTGCGACGCGGATATATCTTTTGTGTAGCCTTGACCGGAGAAGTGTTGCTCACAGCAGAATATCAGGTCCAGACAGACAATAGTCTGTATCTTGAAAACCAGTTTTTTCCCCCTCGAAAGCAGTTTCTGCATCCCCAAACAGGTGTCTGCTCCATCAGGACCGGTTTCTGCTTCCCCAAACTTCCCCCAAAACAAGATTCCGCTTTCTCAAAACTAGTGTCAACGCCCCAACCTGGTTTCTGTTACCTCAAACAACTGTCCGCTTTCTCAAAATCAGTGACTGCACCCTCAAAACCAGTTTCCGCTCTCTCAAACAAGTATCTCCTCCGTCAAAATTAGTTTCTGCTTCCTCAAACAATTGTCCACTTTCTCAAAACTGGTTTCTGCTCCCTCAAACAAGTATCTATGCTGTCAAAACTGGTTTCTGCTCCCTCGAACAAGTACCTACGCTGTCAAAACTGGTTTCTGCTTCCAAAACTGGTGACTGCGACGTTAAAACTGGTTTCTACTTCCTCAAACCAGTGTTTGCTTTCACAAAACCTGTGTTTGCACCCTCAAAACCTGTTTCTGTTGCCTCAAACAAGTGTCCATTTTCTTAAAACTAGTTTCTTCTCTCTCAAAAAAGTCTCTACGCTGTCAAAACTGGTTTCTGCTCCCTCGAACAAGTATCTACGCTGTCAAAACTGGTTTCTGCTTCCTCAATTAAGTGTCTGCGCCCTTAAAACTGGTTTCTGCTCCCTCAAACAAGTCTCTACGCTGTCAAAACTAGTTTCTGCTCCCTCGAACAAGTATCTACGCTGTCAAAACTGGTTTCTGCTTCCTCAATTTAATGTCTGCGCCCTTAAAACTGGTCTCGGTGTCCTCAAACCAGTGTTTGCTTTCACGAAACCTGTGTCTGCACCCTCAAAACCTGTTTCTGTTGCCTCAAACAAGTGTCCACTTTCTTAAAACTGGTTTCTGCTCCCTCAAACAAGTCTCTACGCTGTCAAAACTGGTTTCTGCTCCCTCAAACAAATCTCTACGCTGTCAAAACTGGTTTCTGCTTCCTCAATGTTTCTCAAGTGTCTGCGCCCTCAAACCAGTGTTTGCTTTCACAAAACATGTGACTGCACCCTCAAAAATTGTTTCTGTTGCCGCAAACAAGGGCCCAGTTTATCAAAACTAGAGTATGCATCCTCAAAACCTGTTTCTGTTGCCTCAAACAAGTGAAGAAATTTGATTGTTACTCAACGAGCTGGCATTTATATAGTCAGTCAGTCCCCACTGCGGGGCTCACCCCTCTCTGGGTTCTCACCTGTAGAGAGGATTGAGTCTGGTCAGTGGGGGAGAGAGAGAGAAAACCATCTATTTGAACGAGTTATAATTAAACAATAGGTACTAAGTCAATATACATGATATGACTGTGGGCTAAGCTCGTCTGTCAGAGGTCTGCACAAATATACTTAACAGAATATTATAGTAGTAGAACACATAAAGACTATAGGGTAAATAGTTATTCCGAGAGCCACTCACATGATTAAATCTTTCGTTTATACAAATTTTGTGAAGATGGATATTTAATGAAGGCGTTAAATTATCCCAACAAAAAGCCAACAAGCTCAGTCTACAAAATTTCGCCAGAGGCAGCAGGATTAACAGGCATATTCAAAATAGAAATATAATAGTAATATTATTTCTCCATATTGTCCCCGAAATACTATATTTTGCTGACAAAGTTCTGCTCACCGTAATCTCTACCCATCCCTAATTGCCTGTAACGTACAGTAGTTGCCTCAGCACGGTGTTATACGGTTTTTATCGCTTTCTCTGATGCTCCTTCTTTTTTCACGGCCTTCCGGGTCGCGGCTCATATTGCTCGAACGAGGAAACGTTTTGCACGTAATGCAGTCAACTTTTTTTGTTCTCCCCCATTCCCGCAACATTATAATTATGAGGCTTAGCTGAGGGCGATAAGTGTACCACCTGCGCACAACAGATGTGAACGACCGTTTTCAAGTTCTTTATGTGTCCATTGACGAGAAAGGGGGTACTTAAGTTGTGAACCTAGTGTTTCGAGTCCCTTGAGGGATGTTGGTTCGATTTGAATGGATTTTGCGGGGCGGAAGAACAACAGGGAATGTTACAGTTGAATTTGAAAGGGGTGAACAAGGAAGTAGCGAAATTGGAAGAGTTTTGAAAAGGGCTTAGAAATCGGTAATGAGAACCAAACTTACCAACAGTAACCGTCGCTAATCATTAAATTTTGTAATATTTTCTAACCCTACCTGGCCCTCTCTGACCTATCACGGTCTCCATGGATATTAGGGATGGGCATCGATATCCCATTATATCGAAATATCGATATTTGGGCACCATATCGATACCACAGGTGGTATCGATATCGTCCCGTCGGTATTATCAGATTATCCCCTATCTAGGGTTGCCAGACTTACTATATGGGTCATTTCAAAATTTCAGTCACATTTGGACCTCAAACTTTTCTGGAAAAAAAAAATCAAAAAATGGGCAGTTTTTTCGTTGGCAAAACATATCTATGGTTCTCCCAGCATGTTACTAAAGTAAGCACACATAAACCTCAACCTAATCATGGATACGCCATTTTGAAAAAAATCACTTGAAGGGAGTGACGTGAATGAGTAGGAAGTGACAAAAAATGAAGTTTTGATGTCTAAAACTATAATTTTCAACATCTTCATAGATAAAACAAGAAATGTATAAAATAGTGAACGAGATGGAGTATATAATTGTGAACGGAGTGGTCTCAAAATGACTGGTGGTGGTCCCATTAGAAACAATCCGAGAGAAAAATATTGATCCAGCGAGTTAAAAAGCAAAAAATGTGATTTCCGAGTTTCAAATTCAGATTAATCTTGTTTTCTGGAAGGACCCTCCATCACACCCACCATCTGAACCCCCTGTCAAGAAATTAACCTAATTTCCCATGCCAAAATAGTGAAATATCTCACACCCTATAAGCAACCGTCACTCCCTACTATGTGGAAAAAGAGGGATATTGTAGGGAGTGTTAAAGTAGGTAGTGACGTTTTAGCCTTCCAGAGCCATTACAGAGTAGTAAACAAAAGGAACGAGCTATTCCTAAACATTATCAATGAATTCGCTACAATTATACTTAGTATAACTTAGTGAGATTAAATTACACTTACTCTAACCAAAATTGGGGAATCTGGACTGATCTAGGAGTAAATCTAGGACATCATTGTCGCCAGGACCCTTGGGTGGTCCGACTTGGGAAGATTTGAGGGATGGTAGCATCAAGGCAGGGGCACAAGGTGTATTCTACTAGGACTGCCTCAACCATCTGCAGAGCAGACCCAGAGGGAATCCACAACAGGTCATTGATAGACTCTGAGAAAGCTAAACTGGACCTCCGATCCTCCGCAGACGAGCGGCGTGCCTTAGGAATGGATGGTATCAGTGGGACGTCTCCCTCTCTGCCTACACCAAGCGACTGCCACGATCAGCCCTCTTGGTCACTAGAGTTGCTGGCAGTGGAATCAAGGAACTTAGTGGAACGCTGAGGTTCGCAAAAGAGTTCCTCTCGCGTCATCTCACCAAAAATCCCTCCTTCCTCAATTGATCTCCAATCTTATAGTCTTGACATAATCGATAACTTTATCGGGGGGAATCGTCATACTGGGAATCGCCGAAAGTTGCAGAAGGAGAAGTTGACTGAGCGGGATCAATCGCCAACATTTACAGGAGAAGCAATAGCTATGTTTTCCTGGCAGGCCGGAGCAATCACCAGCGAAAGGAGCTTCTCACATGTTTGTGCCATGAGATCCCTGGATCTCTGGTTCTGTGGATTTTTGGTTCTTTCCTGGTTTTCTGGACTTTTGGAGCTCTACATCTCTGGATTCCAGTATCTCTGGTTTTGTGGATTTCTGGATGTTTTTCTGAATTTCCTGGATCTCTAGATTTTGGGATTTCTGTGCCAGAAGTCCAGTGAAGCCTGTCACCTATTCCGCTCTCCTTTACCATGTATTCTCTTGCTAACCCCAGTACGAGGTTTTGTCGTCATTGGCAAACGGTTAACTGGAACAGAGCTGGCGGAGATGGTAGTTCCTACATTGACCTGATAACGTTTCGCTGGCGGATTTAGGATGTTCTCACTCGCTATTACATGGATTTTGGCGGAGTTGAATCGCACCCCGCTGCAGCTCTCAATGCCTGCTTAGGTCTTCTTCTGTTTCATCGGAAGGCCGTCCCGTCCAAAGCTGTCCTGCCCCCCGTCAAACGACTGGTCTGGTGTCTTTCTGGACTTCCTCAATGAATTGGTTCTGATCCCTAATGTACAATCCGTAACCCTCTCGAATCATCTTTAACTCTCCCTAACCGTCTGTAGCCGTCCTCAACCCGCTATAACCATCTCAACACGTACGAGTTACGAGTGGAAAGTTAAAATTTTCCATTTTTACGGTCCGATAGAATACCAACAAAACGCGGAGGATGAGTCGTGTGCCAGCTTGTAGACGGGTAATTTAGTGTGTTGGCTTTCTCTGGAGGGATTATTTCAACTCATTTGTGTCGGAGCAGTTCAGAACGTCCTTGACGCTCCCGCCCGGGCTCCCTAGACCGGCCGTTAGCATTCAGACGTTATCCTATCCAGACATGGACATCACAGAGGAACCTTCCTAGGTCTTTTGTCCTATCCCGTCCTATTCCCTCGTCCCTGTTCCTGTACACCCACACCTTCCCCACGGACAGGTTTTTTTTCTGTCCTTGACGGGATCACTCATATCAAAAACCTTTTCAAGGTCGTCGGAAAAGCCCCTCCAACCTCGTCGGGTCACAAAAAACGGACGTGAGTCACTTTTCGACGGCACCGATGTTGACGGAGACCCTTTACGGCGATTGGTGATTTCACCAGGTCCACACCCTATCGTTTTACGTTGGCAAGTCAAAAAGACAGCCTGTAGCCGGAGAAAAAACGGAACATTTGCTCGAGGAAACATTCAAATAACGCTGACGTGATGATCTTCGCTGAAATTTAATCCACAACCTAAAATCGTCACGTTTGTTGACGCTGTCGTATCGCTACTTGGTGATTGTTTGGTGATAACTTAATTGTGACGTTGAGCGGGAACAGCTCGAAAACTGGGAAGTATAAATCATAAAGTTGAAATCACTGGAAAAACTCCCTTGAGCCTGAGGGAATTTTGAAAGATTTTCATAGCTAGTGATCACATTCCTACTCTGTGACAATAATTGATTATTCCGTAATCATCCAGCGATCCCATCTTTGTGTTGGGAACCAGCGGATCCGTAACATTCAAAATCACCGGGGGCGGACTGCCAGCGATCCATTCTTGAGGTTCATGCCTGCAGATTCGGAACACTGGGGGCGGAATCTGAGTTTTGAGAGCATGTTACAGCTGATGGAAACAAGCAGCCACATCCCGTCTCTGTGATAGATACGTCGTGAGCTAGCGATCTCTTCCTTATGATAACGCAAGAGATTTTATCACTTACCTACTGGGGGGGAATCTGAATTTTGAAAGCCTGATTCGCCTGACACAAACTAGTTGGCACATTCCTATAGGTGGGTATACTCAGTGATAATTCCATAGTAAGCTACCGATCTCTTCTTTGTGATGATGATGAATTTTGAAAGCCTAGGTACCTATTTGGGCTGACACAAACTAGGTAGTTGTCATATTCGAACTCAGTGATTATTCCATTATAAGCTAGCGATATCTTCTATGTACCTGTTGTTGCCACAGAATTCGTACGGCGTAATGACGGGATGCGGAATTTTGAAAGTTTGTTGCAGCTGACGCAAACAATGAGCGGAATCTGAATTTTGAGAGCCTGTCGCGGTTGACACAAGCTAGCAGCCTTATTCCTACTCTGTGATGATAATTACTTATGCCTTAGTGCTTTCGATTCCTTCTTTATGTCGATGCCAGCGGATCCGTAACGCTTGAAATCACTTGGAGCGGAATCTGAATTTTTATCTTTTTTTTTAGACTAGCAGCCACATCCCTACTCTGTAATAATTCCGTAGTGAGCTAGCGATTCCTCCTTTGTGTTGATGTCGTACATTCGTTAATCACCGGGGGTGGAATCTGAGTTTTGAATGTCCATTTTGGCGGACACAAGTAAGGAGTCACATCCCTACTCTGTGATAACGCTAGCAGTCCCTTTTTTATGTCGATGTCAGATTCGGAACGCTTAAAATCATGGGGGGCGGGATCTGAATTTTGAGCGGTTGTCGAGGCTGACACAAACCAGCAGCCACATTCCTACCCTGTGATAATCCCTTAGTGAGCTTTCCATTCCTTCTTTATGTTAATCCCAGCGGATGTGTAACACTTGAAATCACTGGGCGACGGGATCAGAATTTTAAGAGCCTATCACGGCTGTATCAAACTAGCAGCCACATCCCTACTCTTTGATTATTTCATAGTGAGCTGGCGATTCCTTCTTTGTGTTGAAGTCAGAGATTCGTTAATCACCGGAGGAGGGATCTGAATTTTGAATGCTTATTTTGGCGGACACAAATAAGGAGTCACATCTCTACTCTGTGAAAACTCCTTAGTCAGCTAGCAATAGCTTATTTATGTCGATGTCACATTCGAAATCACTGGGGGTGTAATCAGAATTTTGAGCGGTCGCCGCGGCTGGCGCATACTCGTAACAGCAGCCACATCCCTACTCTATGATAATTCCATAGTGAGCTAGCGATCTCTTCTTTATGTTGATGGCAGAGAACCGCAAAGCTTAAAATCTCCGGGGGTGGAATAGTTCATAATTCATGATTCAACAAATTATTTTTGTTTGAATGCCTATTTCGGCTTACAAAAGTAAGGAGTCTCATCCCTTCTCTGTGATAACTCCTTAGCTAGCGATTCCTTCCTTATGTTGAAACCAGCGGATTCATAACGCTCAAAATCCCCGACGGCGGATTTTTGTATGCTTCAGGCTGCTGATGATGTTTGTCCCATCTCCCATCCCTACTCTGTGATATCATCTTTGTTTCCGTTTGGGGCCAATCCTCTTCACCCGTAAGTTTTGACTTTTTACCCGTTAAAATCCGTCGATTTACTCGACGCTGGTCAATAGACTGCGACAACTCTTTCTCGCTAATTCGCCGTTAACGACCTCAATACTGACGACTGTCGTTCACTGATTTCCAACTCCCCATTAAAGTTGAGAGATTTGAGTTGATAATCGTTACTTGTATAAATATCCCATTGATTGTTGTTGGTTGAAAACGGCCTCTGACGAGTTCCTAACGAGCCACTTTCCCGTGAGGAGTAAATCGAGGGTTTTCTTAAGATTAAAAACTATTAATGCCAACGGTTTGAAATTTGATTTTGTCGTTTTGATGGCAATGAAGGGATAATTTAGAACTTGGGACATAATGGATGAGCGAAAATTGAAAAGCGTTCGTCTTTTTCTAGTCTTGGGTGGATTCAATAGGAGCAGTAAAAATCCATTTTGATGGGAATTAGGTCATTCCGTCAGAGTTTTATTGCTTTCATTTCCTGACTGTTTGACGATCGATGACATTCTCGGGACATCCGGCCGAACAGTTACTGTGACAGATTTGTACTGAATGCAGACCAGGTTCGGGCCAATTGCCGGATCCTGGAAAAACTACTTACCCGGTTTTTGTCTGTAGGTATATTTCGTGGTTCCGAACGACGCTCATTCTGGACAGTTGGTCGGCTGTGAACCCCTCAGAAGACCCCGACTTACGTCACGGATCTAAAACTTCTTCTGTCCCCAGTCCCAAAATACCCTCTTTGATAGCCACTTTCACAACTGCAACCCCCTCTCACCCTGACGGTGCTCCGTTACGTCTTTTGAACAGCCCTGGCGATTCGGAATGAAATATGAATTTGAGAAAGAGAGAGAGAGAGAAACCAAAAGTCATTCTGAACTGACGTCTGCTATAGAAGGTTTTTCGATTTAACCATTCAACGCCACTCAAATTCGTTCTGGTTTGTTTCAGGAGGGCGCATCTCCGGAATTGCCTGGAGAAGCTGAAAGAAATGGTACCCCTTGGCGGCGATTCTTCGCGGCACACCACCCTCGGTCTCCTCACCAAAGCGAAAAGGTTCATAAAGGTGAGGCATCATTCTTGTATGCAGAACATCTGAAGTGTTGGCGGAACGAGGGTGCAGCCGATCGAGTCGCAAAGTTGAGGTTAGGGAGAAAGATGACTCCTCCTGCGTGTGTCACACAAGCAGAGGTGTCATCTCGCTCCCTCCACTTAGGATTAGACCTCTGCACCTTCGGCAAAGAACCACTTCGCCATTGAGTCTTTATTCGGGAGGCAATTGAAACTGGTACAGCTTGTTGAGGATGTCTCGCCACGTCCCTGCATGTCTCATCAGCAAATTATGGGAGAGGTCTCCTCGGTAATCTCATGGATGTGCCTGGACAGCTTGCTGGCTAGGTCATCCAAAGCATGGAACTGTTTTTTTTTTTTTTTGTGTTTTTTTTTTCCCCCTACACCCTATCTCCATCGCTCAGCTCTCCGTTTTCTTCAGCAATCCTATGAAGACTTGTTCTTCTCTCTCGATTGTTTTATCCTCTTTTGGGCCAGTGACCTGTTCCGAGGGTCTTCCAGTTTGAAACATTTCAATTTTCCTGTCTCAAGCCAAAGCATACCTGCTTCTCTGCCCTCCGTCGCACGTTTCCTCACCACTTCAAACCACCGCTGAAGGATTTGTACCTTAATGGAGAGAGACCCCTTCCAATGAGAACTCTAATTATTTGAAATAATCGGTGGAATTACCGAAAAAACATATTCTATGTTTGATTGGTTTGATCCTTGATCGTACATTAACAGTCTGGAGTGGCCCCCAGTAAAAATACCTATAGATAACCATACCTACATAGTCACATGTGGCACATATAGTCACAAGCGGCAATACACTCCACCGGCCCCAGGATGTTTTCCCCTCGCTACTCCCATTTTTCATCCCCCCCCCTCTCCCTGAGTACCCTGTAGAACGAATATTAAGGGTGTATCTACGTGAATTTGAGTTCCTAAAGTTAAATTTATATCATCACGTAACATTTATTTCCTGGGCATAACACGAATTGTCGTAATCTGCTGACCAGGTAGAAGATGCAGCCATAAAGGATGACCCGCGACCGCCTGGCTTACCTGATGTGTCAGGATGCTGTGACGTTGCGTGGTCTCCGGAAGGCAACCGCGGGGATGCTGCAAACACGATATGTCGTGGCTGGTATCAGTTCGTACTGGGATCACAGTAGAACTGAGATCAGCTGTTGCAGCTTTCTCAAGTGAATTGTCACTAAAGATGCAGCTGACCCTGTCTTACCCAGCTTGGAGTTCCCGGCTTCCTCTGTTGAAATGTCATCAATGACGGCCTGGCCGACGGGCCTGATCCCATTGGTATCAATGCTCCTCTACCAGTGCGATTCTATTGTTGCACAAGGCGCAGCCACTCTATGTGGATCAGGTTAGTGCTGTGGAAACTGCTTTAGAGGCTTATCGCCTATCAGCAGGCCCCCCAAAGGGATCTCCAACCCGACGGAGTCTGACCTTCCGCCGGGCTCCACATCCCAGCGGGCCCCACCACCCCCTCGAGTCCGACACCAGTCCAAGGGGGGCGGCCAAGGACCGACGGGATGACCCCGCAGATCAGAGACCGCGGGCTCCCCCTCACCTGAGTTACTGGAGGAGAGGAGATGCTCCAAGCGGGTGGTTAATGCGTAATGGGAGCAAACTCCTCCCCATTAAGGCCCCTCCAGTGGGAGGTCCGAAGGGACTAGCCCCTCTACCGCTTTACATGCCCCTGACACTGGTTTGTGCCAGTTACAGCCTGAACATTACAGGGGTAGACATGAGGGACATGATGGCGAGCTCTATGTGGATCAGCATGGACAAGATGCTTCGTTTGGCCTTGCTGCCATGCCTAATCCAATATAAAACTAGGGGGCCACCCCTTGATGGCTAAAGCCAGCCAACCCCCGACCTCTGCCACCTGGCCTCAGACCCCTTCTACTCGCTTTTCGTCATAGTGTAGTCGTGAATTGGTCCCTAAGCCACTGAGGACGTGTTGGTACCTTCCCAAGGCCCAAACCCAGCAGTGAAATTATAATGAGCAATCAAGTACTGATACATGTTTTGACACTTTTCAGAGCCTGGAGCAACAGGAGAGGCGAGCAGCGAGTCAAAAAGACCACCTGCAGAGGGAGCACAGGTTCCTCAGGCGGAAGATGGAATCCCTGTGCGGAGCCAACAAGCGGCGATCAATTTCGGAATGCTCCGCTTCGACGGTCTCCTCAACCCACTCCAATATTTCTGCCTTGTCTTCCTCCTTCCACCTCTCATCGCCTTCGTCCATCTCTGAATCTGGTAAGTGTACGTCTTGTATGGCGAGCATGCTGGTTTTGAACCAGGCGTTTTCATCTCAAACTTTCCTTTCTGTTACAGATGAAGTCGACGTTATCGGTTATACGAGCAACCAGAGTGACAGCGACGATCACTCTTCCATCCAGTCCATGTCGTCAGATAGCGGCGTGGCCATGTCTACTTCCCGCCTATCCCTCGCAGACATGCGTCACTCCCTGTAGGCGACAAGCGCCTCTTCGCAGCAAAATACAAAACTCACCCACTTTCCATACTAATCTCACCCATGCCCATCCCGGTTCCCGTCACAAAAACATTTAAAAACCCCATCACTTTCATACGTTTTGGTTTTGGCGGACAAACGCGCAGGCCGCAGCTGAAGGAACGGCCTGCCTCTTACGGAGCCATCGATTTGGGCCAACTACTGAAATGTGTCCCTGTGACTTTTTTTTCCCTTGTATTCTGGAAATCTACGTCCACCATCACAAATAAATGCTAGTCTTCAAGAGGTGATGTCTGTACATACGCGCTCACCCGCGCCATCGTTGTAGCAATAAATCGAAAGTCACCAAATCACCCAGTGGCGTAACTACCCCCCCTCCACCATCCGTGCGAGCCACTATAAAACTCCAAAGCACCAAGTGCTCTTACAGTCCTGCTTCACAAATTCAAATTTCAGTAGTCGACCCATTTCTCTGCAAAAGGGCAATATTTTCTACTTCACCTCGTGGAATAAGTTAGTAATAAAAAAAAATGAGCTACACAAAAAAAATCCATAAAAATCTAACAAAAAAACTTCAAAAAAATTCTGTTTTTATTTTTGTTTTGGCCTAAATCATCGAAGTGCCAGTTGAGCTTATAAAACAACTTGAGCCATTCACTGCACTACTCATTTCTCATAAATGTATTGTAGAAAATCGCTTCGTAATTTGAAAAATTTAGAAAAGAACCTCAATTTAAAAATGTTTGTTTGTATAAAATAATCGGTAGGGAAATCTGAAGCGGTTTTTTTTAATTTTCAGTTCTGAAAAGTCGTTTTCGGTTTTGATTTTTTCTAAATCTCTCAAATTATTGTCGTATCGTACATATCTGTCTAGAAAAGTTTCATGTCGTGTCTCTAAATAGTTTTTAGATGAACAACTTTTGTCGAATGAACAGGGGAAAATGGATCTGGGCCAGTTTTTTTATCATGTTGGTTGACCTGAAAACGGCGGTGTACCAACGTAAATTTACCGGTTATTGTATTACTCTTTTGCCCTTTTCACGATTATTTATTGAAAATGTTTTCACACCCCCCCCCCCTTTTCCCTTAATTTGGATTATTTATTTATTGTAAAAAAACAACCCCGATTGTACATTCCAATTGTTTTCGCTCCCTTAAGATCTCGTACCGCTACCGAAATTTCCGGGCCCAGTTTTTTTTTTCGTTTTGGTGAAGAGCGAATTTTGAACATCACTTGAAAAAATAGATTTTACGTAATAACTGTAAAAAAATAAATCAAAATTGAACCTTTTTCAACTAGCCTTTAGTGCGTGTTTCGCTCAAGTGATTTTTCTATTCAGTGAAACCTCCCCCTGAAAATGTGCTGTTTCTGTCGCACGGATTGAAACACGTAAAAAAAAAACTGTTTTCTGTAAATAATTTTGTTGTACCTGGATTTAAAAATAACGTTTTAAATAGTAATTCTATCATGAAAATGAGAGGAGACAACGTTTGAACTCAGATTTGTATATTTTCACATGTGTGGAATTGACGGAAGTGAATGTCCGCTTTTTTGATCTAGTACCGAAACCGATTTTGGATGTCGCAATTTTTACAAAGCGATGACAGAATGTTCCATTTGAAAGTCATAACACCTTGTTTTGGTTTTTTTTCTTTGTGCAAAACTTGGTGTCGAATTTTTACTGACGTCACGAGCCAATTCAACGCTACACGTTTATTTTGTTTCCGTTGTAGAACTGTTGAAATGGTATATCTTTTAGAGAATCAGTAAAAATATAAAAAACTGCAGTATTATTTTTAGTTTGTGAACTTCAGACTGCGTTAACCCACAAAGAGAGAGGTAAGGACTAGAATGCATTATGATACGATTTTGTTTTATTTTTTCTCTCTTTATTATTGTTAGGGATCATCGTCTGGATGTTATTGGGAAAGGTTGAATTGGGGAGGTTGTTGAGTGAGGGCTCTGGGATTGGAAAGGGCTTTAGCTGTGATCTGTTGTATGCCAGGAGTACTCTGGTGTAGTGATCTGGTATTACCACAGCACCCTGGCCCTTGCATATCGCAGAAGCAATCTGGTTGCTACGTTCTGCGGCCAAGCAGCTGCCTGGTATGACCCACCAGTATCCAAGTATGGCCCAGTGAATGGGTGTAGTTTAACTTCGTTCTGATCTTTGTTTGACCCAGGAGCAGCCTGGTATGGGCTAACGTTGTCCTGGTGCAGACAAGCAGCTGCCTGGTATGACCCATCAGTACCCTGGTGAAGCCTATAAGTAATCTGGCATGTTTCTACTGTACCCTGAACGTTGTGTGACCCAGGAGCAGCCTGGTATGTGCTAACGTTGTCCTGGTGCAGACAAGCAGCTGCCTGGTATGACCCATCAGTACCCTGGTGAAGCCTACAAGTGATCTGGCATGTTTCTACTGTACCCTGACCAATGTGTGACCCAGGAGCAGCCTGGTATGGGCTAACGTTGTCCTGGTGCAGACAAGCAGCTGCCTGGTATGATCCACCAGTACCCTGGTGAAGCCTATAAGTGATCTGGCATGTTTCTACTGTACTGAATGGGTGTAATTCAACTTCGCTCTGACCCTTGTGTTACCCAGGAGCAGCCTGGTAAGCTCTGATAGGGGCAAGCCACTACCTGGTAGATTATGTGGGAGAGGGGCTTAGTGTTAACTTGGGCGCCGACCAATGATTGTTTGCCACCTGGTTATCAAGGTTCAACCCCTAACAAGTCACAATGCTCAACAAGCTAGGTATTCTAGCTAGCTCTCCCCTCCAAAGATTGCTGCGGCTAGTTTAACGCTCTCAGCGAACGAAGGCATGTTTTGATGGGCTCACAAGAACCGGTTTCTGGACTTTCTCGGCTGGTACGATCCACCACAGCTTTGGTGCGGCCCAGTTGCGATATAGCAACTTGTGTTAGACTCAAGCAGAGTCCTGGTATGACCCACCAATACCCTGGCGTTGCCCACTTTTGACCGGGGTCATTCAGCACCACCCTGGGCCTTGTGCGGGACCCCAGTATCTCTCACCAAGACCCTGGTATGAGTGTTTCAACAACCCCCTCAATTCTACCTTTCCTCCCCTCCCCCCTCCCTCCCAAATCAATTCCAATACTTCTGGCCAATCTCCAACTATCGCCACGATGGCTTGATCTCATTCGCTCCCAAAAAAATCTTATTAAATCCCAAGCAAAACCCCCGTTTTGCACTCTTACCAGTGGCCATGTTGGTATCGCGTTGTATTTATTGCGTATTGTAAATACCCCCTCAAATACCCCCCTCCAACCACCTTGAAGGTATTTCTCGCTCCAATAAACCTCAATTTTTCTCCTCATCATGCAATTTCCCAGCAACTTTTCACGGAAAAACGTTTCCTCTCAAATCCTCCCCTGCGCCGACGCAACTCCCCCCACCACGTTTTCCCCTATTTCCTTGACCAATTTGCCAATTCCATGAGCGACAGGTCCTTCTACATCTAATACTCAACCACCTTCGAGTATCTAATTGGCTGTTTATTTTTTAAATGAAAAGAAAAAGAAGTTCAATTCTTAATAGAGTGGATATTTGAAAAAAACTGATTCTCTAATATATATTACTAAAAATAAAATAGTAAATAATATATACAAATATATTTAAAAAAAGATTATACGATTCAATTGAATTATTATGATTATGTGTTTCTCTTAATTTATGTGTAGATGACTATTATTTGTATCAAGTCGAAAATTTGAATTTATTTTTGTTTCAGCGACTGAAGATAGCGTTAGGTCAGATTTGCCCGTGAAACGTCCGGTTTTTGGGTTTTGAAAAACGTACGTGACGAATTCGATTACCTATTCAAATTTATTTATTTCCTCGACAACTTAACGACTTGACCAAATTCGTTTTCAATCGTTTTTCAAGGCGCTAAATTGTTTTTAATAACTTTTTTTTTTTTTTTCAAAAACCCCCCGTTTCTCGGAAGTTTTTTTTTTGACGTGACGAAATGTAGTTATTTTTTTGGGGGGGTTGGGGATTGCTTTTTTTTTATATATTATTTTTTGTTTTGTAAATGAAATCGGAGATGAAGACATCACACGATTGTGATAGCCCGCGACTGTTGTGGCCACAAGTTTCATATCGTCCAACCTTTTTAAAGAGAGCTCAGAGAGGGGGTGACGGCGAAATTTAATCGAAATCGGTTGAGGAACAAATTTGTGGGACAACCTCCGCGCGAACGCCCTCCTGCGCTCTCTTTTCCTTTTTTTTCGTTTTTTAAAAAGTTGTATAAAAAAGCCAATTTAAAAAAAAAACTATGTTCCCTTCACAAAGAAAATTTATATTGGAAAACATTTTATTTCTTCTCTATGCAATATTAATTTTATTTCAATTGTGTAATAATTTATTTTTTCACTTTCCTGAAGCAAAAAAATGGTTATGGTAATTTGATGGTTTAAAGGTGAAAAAAGGAGGTTAACATTTTAAAATTTTACATGAAAAAATTGTTTGTACCTACTAAATGTGTAGTTGAAAAAAAGAAACAGTATATTGTTCGCTTGTACTTCAAATTACAAACAAAAAAAGTTTAAAAATGAACAAAAAAAACCAAAAAAACATTTGAATGTTTATTAATAGAAATGTCAATTTGATTGAAAAATACAAAAAAAGTTATTTGCTAAAAAAAAAAAAAAAAAAAAATAAAAAAATTATAACTTCAACATGTGATTTTTGATGTATGTCAATGTTAGTTGTCGAAAATCAGTGGACAGTGTTTATTTTTCTAAGGTGTGTTTCTGGCGCATGCCCCGAGAGAAAAGTGCTTGAATTTGGAGTAGATGTGCCGTTTCGAATCCGTAAATTTGAGTTTCAAGAACGAAATTTCAAAATGTTTGGTTTCAAAGTCGATTTTAGAGGTTCAGCTGGGTTAAATGTGAAGGTCCAAGTTTGAGTTTGAGTTGGTTTTTGGTTTTGGTTTTAAGCGACTTTTCCAAACGGTGGTGTTGAAGCTGGGTAAACTGGTGTTTTGGCATGAGTATGACGAAGTGGTGCTTTGGTGTGTTCCATTGATGGCTGTGACGGTCTGGAGGCCTGGCACGAGCCAGCAATTGGTCTGTCAATGCTTAGCAGGGCTCTGTTGTGACATAGCAATGCCCTGGTATGACACAGTAGCACCATAGTGTATCGCATCGATGTCATTGATGGTCTGGCAGCCTGGCTAGAGCCAGCACCTGGCCTGTCAATGCCTAGCAGGGTTCTGTTGTGACATAGCGATGCCCTGGTATGACACAGTAGCACCATAGTGTATCCAATCGATGTCATTGATGGTCTGGCAGCCTGGCATTAGCCAGCACCTGGCCTGTCAACGCCTAGCAAGGCTCTGTTGTGACATATCAATGTCCTGGTATGACACAGTAGTACCATATTGTATCCCATCGATGTCATTGATGGTCTGGCAGCCTGGCATTAGCCAGCACCTGGCCTGTCAATGCCTAGCAGGGTTCTGTTGTGACATAGCGATGCCCTGGTATGACACAGTAGCACCATAGTGTATCCCATCGATGTCATTGATGGTCTGACAGCCTGGCACGAGCCAGCACCTGGTCTGTCAATGCCTAGCAGGGCTCTGTTGTGACATAGCAATGCCCTGGTATGACACAGTAGCACCATAGTGTATCCCATCGATGTCATTGGTCTGGCAGCCTGACACAAGACAGCAACTGGTCTGACAATGCCTATCAGCCACCTGGTATGGCCCTGCAGCAACGTAGTACAACTCGCCTAGAACCTGGTATCGCTCGAAAATCCGTTTATTCGCCTTAACTATTTTGATACGCTCACCCTTGCCTTGGGAAATTTGCATTTTGATACCAACAAAATACCAGTTCCCCAGGTTTTTTTTAATACACCGGTTTTATGGTTTTTGGGGTAGGGTATCATTTTCATTTTGAAAGATCTCTTTTAATCGGTAACATTTCGGGCATGCGCGGACCCGCATCTCGCTAGTTGGTTTAACTAATTTTGGTAATTCGTACCCTACTAACTTTAGTTGAAAAAATAATACTTGCAAATGACAAGTCTTTTTGGGAAAAAATGTTTATATTTAGGTAGCACCTGAAAAAACCATGTATATTCTATGTATATAAAAAAGCTCTCAGTGTTGGAATTATTGCGTACTGAACAAATAAAAATTTAAAAAAATAAACCAAGAAAAAATGTAAAAAAAGGAAAAATGTATCCTTTGTTGAGAAGGGCATTCATATTGTTTAAATTGATAGGATTACTATTTTGTTTGTAATATTAATGTAATTTTTATCGAATTAAACATGGTGTCATGTCAAACTGGTTTTCTTGGTGTACCTCGTCATGGTTGGCAGTACTGTTGGCAGCTTGGTAAGGAATTCGACTACGTTGGTAGCTTGACGAAAAATATATTCATTGACAACATTTTTAGACAGAGGACGTGTTCGAGCCCTTTCGCAGGTTGAGTTGGGCTTCAGCCGCATTCTGACGGTGTGTCGAGCGGGCAGGCCATTTGATTCAGGAACTGGATGAGCGTCCGGGTGGGTCGTCCCGACATGTGGCCGTTCCTGAGGTACGGCGGGGTGCCTGTGGAGCGCATTCCTGTGCCGTAGATGTCGATGTGGAGGAAGTCGGATGGAGGAGCGAATTCCTGTGGGGGGAAAATGAAACGAGGTAGTGATGGAGCAAGGTAGGAGGGATGGGGTGCTGGTAAAGGGTAGTGGGGTCCTGGTATGGCTATACAGCTGCCTGGTAAGGGGTAGTGAGGTCCTGGTACAGCCATCTAGATGCTTGGTAAGGCATATCGTGGTTCTGGTAAGGCGTAGCGGGGTCTGGGTAAGGCCACCTAGCTGCCTGGTAAGGTGGAGTAGGGTCCTGGTATGGCTACGTAGCTGTTGTTTAAGTCTTAGGGGGCCTGGTACGGCCATGTAGCTGCCTGGTAAGTTGTAGGGGGGCCTGGTATGGCCATAATGCTGCCTGGTAAGGAGCCGCGGTATCTGGTATGACCATGTATCTGCCGTGTAAGTCCTAGGGGGGCCTCTTAGGGCCTTGTTGCTGCCTGGTAAGGTGTAGCGAGGCCTGGTAATACTATTTAGCTGCTTGTTAATTTGTACGGGGGCCTGGTATGGCTTAGCAGGGCCTGGTATGGCCATGTGGCTGCCTGGTAAGGGTTAGTGGGGTACTCGTATGGCCGTATAGCTGCCTGGCATATCTATGAAGTGGCATGGCACATCGCACTAGACTTACCATCAAGAAGGCATTCGCCAAAGGTGGTCCACCTCCAGAGCCTTTCCCAACGTTGTCGACATCACAGCATTCAAAGTCTGCCAAAACCCCACATGAATTAAACAACAAATCAGGCCATACTTGTTTACCATTGTTTGTTCAAACTTACCAGTGACTTTCTTGGTGAAATGCTTCCAAGCGGGCCACCTCCAAACTCTGTCTCCAGTCACTGAGCCAGCTTTTTTTATTTCTTGCCAAACAACTTCGGATGTCGTGTACGCGCTGGATGCCGATGACGACATGGCAATCCGTGTACCACCTGGAGGACGCAACAGGTTAACCCTGTTCATGATATGCACGACTAACCTGTCAAAAACTTACTCGCCAGGGTCCCTATAGTTATGGTAAGACACGGTTTGAATTGAGCCGCATAGGACAGCGTGTCTGCCAAGATGATTCGCCCCTCGTGGCTGGGTTTTTCTATTTTCATGGTCCTCTTGGCTAATCCGGCGACGACGTCTCCCGGCTTCATCGCCATCCCACCGGGCATGTTCTCCATCAATGGGATGAGCGCTGCAGAAGGATTCTTTTCATAATGGCAACTTGGATGGTTTTTGGGAAATAACTTAACTCACCGTTGATGTTGATTGGCAACCCTAAAATGGCTATGGCCTTGAGTGCTCCCACTATGACAGCCGCTCCTGCCATGCTCGCTTTCATCTCTGACATGGGGCGGCAATGTTTAAGACAGAGACCTCCACTGTCGAATGTTGTTCCTTTGCCTGCATCAGCGAAAAAGTGATTCATACACCGTCATTGCTAATCAGTACGGAAGTTGATCAAGATCCCAAACATGGATGTACGATCCACCGTTAAGCTTTTCCGGGATCGTAAATCTCACCTACTAGTACTACAGGCTTGTCTTCCTCGCTCCCGCCGCAGTAGCTGATTTCAAGGAACAGCGGGGGGTCGCAGGAGCTTCGGGCCATCGCCAAGAAAGCCGTCAGTCCTTTCTCCATTATCCAATCGCGGTCTCGGATGTCCACTTGGACGCCGCAAGGGCAGAGGATTTCTATGGCAGCCTGTCGAAAGGTTTCAACGTTGAAATCCTGATAGGTTTGCCCTTTGGGGAACTAGTCTAAACAAACCTGCGCAAAGGCCATCGGGGTCATGATGTTGGCTGGAGTCTCTTCGAGTTTTCGCGCTATGTTCTGCGACTCGGCCACAATCCTGCCTCTGGACCAATTTTCCCTAGAGAAGCATACCTGATGTGAGTGCAACAGTGCTTCTTGCAATGGTCGCTTTTTAGGTTAACAACTCACGTGTCAGGGTCTTCGTACAAATCAACGCTTGATTCAGTGCAGCGATTGTTCTTGTTTTTCAATTCTTGGTACCTCCAGACTCCAAGCGTTGAGCCCTCGGCGGCAGAAGCTGCGGGAAGTAAACAGTTGTTAGACTCCGGGCACTGATTGTTCGTTGTGCCGCCACTGCACCAACGTTACCTGCGTTGGTAAACGCCTCGACGAAAATCCTCTCCACGCCGTTCTTCTGGAGCGCCATAGCTCCCACGCCAGCGGCCACCCTAATATTCTCCCGGCACTCGTCCAGCACCTCGTTCTCATTGAACCCCGCTGCTTCGGGGCCAGCTCCAGCCACAGCGATAGCGTAGAATTCCTGGCTCAAGTTGTGGAAAACCCTCACTTTCCCAAGGGACAAATCTTGCCTGGAATTAGATCAGCTCGCTGAACGGACCAACTGCACAGCCTCAATGTACTTCAACCCTTTACGTACCCTTTGATCAAATCGGACAGTTTCCCGCCTGTCTCTTCATCCAACTTTCTGCCCGTACTGGAGAACTTCATGTCCCCATCTTTGCACCCTTCAAAAACTCCCAGGACCAAGCCTTTCTGGAATCAAACAGTACTTCAGGTTCCTTTGGTACAAGCCGGTGGAGAAGTCCTAACCAAAGGTTTATCGCTAATAAGGCGGCCCTGACTAAATAGGTCCATGGTGGAGATCCCCCTTCTGGGGGACCTGGTCGTGGCCATGGGCCGGCACACCGGTGTCCAGCATTTGCCTCCATGGAGTGCAGTTAGATAGTCAGGAGCTAGCTGAGGATGCTTCGAGATGCATGGGATCCCTTGAGCATGCTGGGGATGGTCAGATATGCTTGGAGCTAGTAAGTTATGATTATAAATGGAACTAATAAGGGATGGTCATAGATGCTTAGAACTGGATGAGAACAGTTTGAAATGCTTGGGGCTAGTAAGCTACGGTTATAAAGGCTTGGTGCTAGTTAGGAATACTTAAAGATGTCCAAAGATATGAAGCGATGCTTCGAGCTGGGGCCTTGATGAAACTACGAAACCCGCTATACAACTCGTGACAACGTCCTGCCGTTTTCCCATCCTCACACACTGGCCCCCACTCCGTCGTCTCGCCAGTCCTCGTCAGCGGATTCAGCGGAAAGTCCAAACCTTTTCTGTCCCGTCAGAACACGGGTCCACGTCCGTGCTCCACCATCTCTTCTGCCATATGGGCCGCGTCAACCTGAGCAAGGACCTTCTTGACATGGTCCCATAAATTTGGAATGGTGTTTTCAACTTACTAAACTTCAAATTTAGTGTACACAACTCAAATGAATAATTTTACGCAGTGTTTGGTGAGAGATTTTTGTGTGGTAAGGACGTACAGGTGTTTAATAACATGGTAGATTTGACATAAATATTCAAAGGCTTGGTGGATAATTGGAGGAGAATAATAGACTATTTTTAATCATTTCGTAGTAACGGCAATAAATGTACACAAGCGGCTGTGATGAGAGGGATTTTATTGATAGAGCCGCAGCAGTAATTGTGTGAATCATCCGAGTGGAGGATCAAGAATAAACCGAAAACACTCCAAGTCATTTTACCAATCGAAAGCTCGTCTATTTCAGGTGGCAACCAGGAGTTGTGTGCTAAATGAAATTTAAAGCTCGCATAAAATGGTTTGAGGGATGTGCTCCACTGTAAACAGAGGGTCCCCGAGGGTCTCTTCTCTTGCAACTTATAATAACAGATAAACTTGCAAATTTTACACAAGGGGTTATTATTTTTTGGTATAAATTCTGCAGAAATTAGATTCGATCAATAAAAATTAGTTTGAAAAGTTGGAAATAAATGAAAAGTATTCCTGTGTGTTTGGATTTATTAAATATGGATTCAACTTCCACAAATACTCCTGAAACAACACTGTACTTAGCCTTATCCTTTGGATGTAAACATGATGGACATAATGTACACCCCACTCAGGTATAAGCCCTTCAGCAGTGCAGGGGTTGAGGGGGCGAGGGAACGTGAAGGAGGGCGGAGAAGCAGGTATGCTTGGGCCTGGGACGGACGCATTTTCAAACCAAGACCCTCAGAAAAAACTCATTCTGTGTTAAAATATAGAGCAAAACCCGAATTATAGACGAGAAAAACATCAATCATGACTTGTTATGGAGCAAACTGTATTCGATGGGAATCAGCGTTAGATTCTTCAAGGTTGTGCAAAGTCAGTACCAGAGGGTTAGGTAGGTACTTTCACGCTTAAACACAGCTCACTTAGTTCTAAGCCCTACGTGATCTCTTCTGGTATCCTGCAATGTGAAATTTTTTTCTTTTTTGCGCTTTTCGTTGCGGATTTTGATGATTTTTTGGCTCGGCAGGGTGTGGAGGGGGTGAATATCAGCTGTCATGTCCAGTTGAGGTTTCTGTTTCATGCAGATGATCAGATTCTTGTCGCAGACACGCAACGTAATATGAACCGATCATTAGAGGCTCCGAGTCTTTACTGCAATTAGAACGATTCTACTGTTAATGCCGCAAACTTATGTTAGTCCCTATTGGTCGAGGCTGCTGTGCCCAAATGTGTGGCGGAAATTTTGAATCAGGTCAAATGTAATTCTCAAACACGCAATCCGTATTACCCCTTGGGGCTCTGTAGGGCTAAAAAGGGGCTAAGGGAGGGGTTTTTGAAGGCTTTTAGCTATGGGATCGAGTTAGGTGTCGTTTCCGAAGTATTTCTGGACGTAGAATCCATTTTTGGGGGTCCCGAAACGATCCGATTTCACTGTGGCGATCTATAGGGCTTTCATGGGGCAAAAATGGGATTTTTGAAGAATCCCAGGAGGTTAAATATTTTTCGGGTAAAAATAAATAATTTTTGAACAAAAAAATCCCCCAAAAAAATTTCCAAAATTTTTTCGATTGACACAGAAATAATTGCTGCACAAGTAACCTATATCAAAGAATAATAAACCCTTGTGTGAAATTTGCAGCGGTTTTTTTTCTTTTCGATTTTGGTTAATTATTCATGGAATAATACTCCTATGTAGTCGCGACGGAGGTCGACGACTCCGATCAGCCTCAAAATTTGACATTATCTGTTTCGTTTTGGCCAGTAGGAATTTTTTTTAAAATCTTTTAAATTTTTAACAATTTTTTTAAATCTGAAATTTTGACAAAATACTCGGTTTACCATCTAGTTGTGCCCGCAAGTTTTCAGCCCGATCGCCCCATCCCTAAAATGGGGCTACGGGACGGGTTATTTGAAGGCTTTTGGCTGTGGGATCGAGTTAGGTGTCGTTTTCGAAATACGTTTGGACGTAGAATCCATTTTTGGGTGATCTATAGGGCTTTCATGGGGCTACAAATGGGGTTTTTGAACGATCTCAGAAGGCCAAATACGCATTTTGTTTAAGACGTCAAATTTGTTTTTTTGTATTTTCCGAACAAAAAAAAAACAAAAAACAAAATTAAAAAATGTTTTTAAAAAAAGTTTTGATCGACACTGAATTAACTGTTGCACAAGTAATCTATACCAGTGAATAATAAACCCTTGTGTAAAATTTGCAGCGTTTTAATTACAGTAGTCGATTTTTCCCTTAATGGTAGAGAAATTCAAAAGTTGAAATAATCGACTTTCGCAGCAGTAACCCCGTCTTTTGAACGATCCCAGAAGGCCAAATAGGTACGCATTTTGTTTAAGACGTCAAATTTTTTTTGTTTGTATTTTCCGAACAAAACAACAACAAAATTAAAAAATTTGCAGCGTTTTAATTGCTGTAGTCGATTTTTCCCGTAATGGTAGAGAAATTCAAAAGTTGAAATAATCGACTTTTGCAGCACTTGGGAACATTAAGTTTTAATGTTCTAAATTTCAGTTCTAAAAGGTGGTGCGGGGGCGGCGAGGCGAAGTTTTCATTAAAAAAGTATCTTATCCTATTAAAAATTATTTATCAATACTTTTGATACTTTAAAAAACCTTCTTTCAAAATTTGAAAAAAAAAAAACTGGCGGGTAATTGATGTGTTTTGGCAGCACTGATTTTCTCACAATGCTTCCAAAAAAACGACCCGTGAAGAAGTTTTTGCTTTTTTTATGTACCACTGTTTTTTTTAAACAAAAGTACGTTCAAATTGTAGTCGCAGGTGTTGCTCCAATAAGCCCGAATATGGGAGTTCATTTGGGGGTCCTCCGGTTGGCAACACTGCACCATCTAAGATTCCTGGTCTCCGTCTACTAGGCTATTTGGGACGGCCGTTTTTTCCTATTTTGCAGGATCAATACTCGGGTTTTGTTCCTAGTGAAAATGAGTTTCTTCTGACCCGTACGGTTTCCCATCTCTGTTCTCCGACCGGACCCGACCCCCGACCGTCCGGACGGTCCCGAAAGCCCGGCCCGAGTGGACATGTTTACCTGGTCGCCCAACGGATTTCGTCATGGAAAATCCTATAACCCATCAAGTGAGCGTCACTTCGTATTGTCTGGAATTTTCCAAATCGGACGGTGTTATTGTTGTGGTGAATTTGTCTCAAATTGTTGCCGTCGATTGTTTGGTTGCGATGTTGCTTTTGGGGCGGCCGAAGAGTTGTTTTTTTCATTCGTTACTTTCACCTTCGGGGGGGTGACGGCCTAGCGTATCACTAGCCTTGAATTTGACTTCTTGTTAATCTGTATTGGCACGATTTTAACTCATTTTTTTACATTTGTAGCAACCTGGTGATCGCAAAGACGGGAACGATGCGTCCAAAGGGATTCGCCCAGCGACAAGGTGAGTTTCGCATTCAAGGATTGTTGACGTGATTTTGTTTTCCCGAATTTCGCTTGAGGCGGCGGATAATTTGAGTTCATTCACACCTTGATGTTTTTTTGGATTATAATTTCAATTTCGTAGAATCCGTCCAATGGGCGTTGAGCTTCGTCGTAATGAGTCATTGTCAGCACCCCCTCCACCACTCCTTGTCCGCCATTGACTTTTCGATGCCCCCTCCCTCCCCTTCACCACCAATGACATCCTACCACCCTTTTTTTTTCACTATCAACAATATAGATCCGAGGTTTCCCGTGGCTGATCCAGCTGTCATTTTCTCTGGTCAAAACCCCAGAGCTGAAATCTTTGCGGAACCTACCAAGACATTGTGAACATGGATACCAAGTGTTCATTGTGAACCTTCCAGAATAAAAATAATCCTACTTTGTCATCACTAGGGCTCGGATTTATATGCTCGATTAAATCACCAAATATGCTCGAAAACCCCATTAAATGCTCTTAAATATGCTAGAAAAACACCATTGAAATATAAGTACAGAAAGGAAAAGGAAAGTGAAACGAAAAATCTTCAACTTATGGGGCTAAAAAGGAATGGGGGTTTTGAAAGACTTGGTCAGGAAGACCAATGAGGTGTCATTTTTAATGTAATTACTGACGTAGTATGTATATTGGGGTCCCAGACCCATCAGATCTCATCGTAGTTACATGTGTGGGGCTTCTATGGGGCTACGGTGCTGTTGAAGGATGTCAGGAGGTCGAATGAAGGGTCGTTTTCAGAGTAATTTTGTACATGAAATCCATGTCTTATTTGTCCAAACACTACTCCGTATAAATTTTTTGAATTTCTAATTTTTTAAAATGATTTTTCATTGACCGACTTCCAGAACTAGACATTGACAACGATTTTTCCGGAGTAGCGAATTTGCGAAACGCTTACTTCCCTTTTAGGTTTATTATTCTTGGAATAATACACTTATTTGATCGCGACGGAGGTCGACGTTTCGGATCGGCCTCAAAATTTGACATTATCCGTTTCAAAAGGTCTACATTCTAAATCCGAAATGTCCGTCCGCCGTATGCCGTACGCCGCACAGTGGAGCCGATGAGCTCAAAAGGTGGCGGAAAGTTCAAAAAAATAAAGTCGCGCCTCGCGGCAGGTTTCTTCGTGAGTTGGTAGCTAATATATAGTTGGACAATGGCCCTTATTATTTTGCTGCTGAAGCCTGTCTGGGGGTTAGTGGAGGGAATCAATTCTTATCTCTCTTCGTCTTCTGCCGGGATCTACTTGTGCAGTTCATTTATTCCACTGGTCACTGCAAGCTGTTTTATTTTTCAACGATGACTGAAAGTGCTTCAGGTAACTGCTTACTATACAAAAATATTTTATTTACCTATCAGTATTGCTTCCTTTTTTTTTACTCGTACATAAACTGGAGAAAACCGTTAAACGTAAATATATATAGGCGAAAACGACCCTTGACCCAACATGAACCAGCAACGCCATTATTTTTCTCGTATTCTGGCGGAACTGCAGAATGCGTTAAAAAAAATTAAATCTTGCCAATTTTTGCCAATTATTCGTTTATGAATTTTTTACTGAATTTTTAGTTTATTAGGTTTTTTATTAGTTTTGTCTGTCATAGCTCGTAACCGCCATAACTTTCGACCACTTATGACATATTGAACCACTTACTTATCATTTCAGACCCCATGATTTCCTCTTTGAGGCATATCAGGCAATCAGTCAATCAGGCAATTTGAGGCATATTGAGGCATTATTTGTATTTTGTTATGCTTGTGTTTATTTGTGTTTTTCTATGCCAAATACACATTTTTCAGTCACTTATTTGCCAAGAATAATTTCCGCCACCTTTTGAGGTCATTGGCCCCACTGTGCGCCGTCCGCCGTCCGGGCCGTTTTGGGCAGTAGGAATTTTTTTTAAATCTGAAATTTTGGCGAAATGCTTGGTTTACCATCTAGTTGTGCCCGCAAGGTTTTCAGTCCGACCGCCTAAACCCGTGGGGCGCTATGGGGCTAAAATGGGGCTACAGGAGGGGTGTTTTGAAGGCTTTTAGCTATGAGATCGAGTTAGGTGTCGTTTTCGAAGTATTTTTGGACGTAGAATCCATTTTTGGGGGTCGCGGAACGATCAGATTTCACTGTGGCGATCTAAGGGGCTTTCATGGGGCTACAATTGGGATTTTTGAAGGATCCCAGGAGGTCAAATATTTTTCATATGAAAACAAAAACTTTTGAAAAAAATTTCCAACAATCTTTTTCCAAAATTTTTCTCTTGTTGACACAGAATTAAATTTTTGCACTAGTAACCTACATCAAAGAATAATTAACCCTTGTGTAAAATTTGCAGCGTTTTGGTCTTAATGCATCTGAACAAAATGGCTGTGCAAAATGTTCTAAACGCAAAATTAGGTAGGTCCCTGATTGTTCGGTGTGTAAGGGACCAAAAAACAAGTTCTTTTTAAAATTGAGTAGCGTTAATATACAATTTTTGTATTAACTGCTACTCAAACTACTGTGACCAACAGAAGAATCGGGCCTGGACGGGGGACCCAGTTGAGAAGCCTCAAGACCTTGGATTAATCACCCCATCCCTCGTCCACTCGCCCGTCTTCAACTCAGTGGGATGCTGAGGGCAGCAGATTCCAGAGGTGGGATAAATAAAGTCCATTATTCCCCCCTCGCTATCTGCTCTGACGTGACCCGTCGGCGCGAGGGATTTATTTTGTCTCAGTTCTGCAGTTGACAAAACTTTGCAGAAGTGTTAGCCGAGGAAATTTCGCTAACGGCAGTTTTTGGGTGCGTGGACGCGAGTACCGTGTGGCGTGAAAGAAGAAAAGAAGCTGCAGTGTGGAGTAAAAACAGCAAGGTGCCCCAGGGGGACTTTTTGTTTTTCGGGAAAACAATCGGTTCGTGAACAATCGCGTACCCCCGCGATGGTGACGTGCGGAGTGGTGTCGGTCGGCGTCGGGTTTTTCGAGTTACAAACGTTGGGGAAGGAAATTTGGATCAAAGGGAGACCATCCCCTTGCTCGGGACAACCCCAGGTTTGCTAGTGATAATTAATTTTTCCTAGTTCTCCTCCATCCTTGGACGGGCGGTTCAGCCATATTTTTGTAAGGTTGTTTTTTATTATTGTGAGTTTTCGTGTGTGAATCTTTGGTTTTGCTAGTGACTTCTGAATATATATTGGATATGAAGTGTAGCCCATTGTGGGACATTTCTCTCCCCCATTATGATGACCCCATAGGGGCTTCATAAGTCACCAGTGAAGGGAGGGGGTGTAAGCCACCCCAGAAGTAGCAGGAGGGTAGTGGGGGAATTGTCCCCAGGGGAAAGTTACAATTTTAACTCACCCTAGTAGTTGAGGGGGTTACATTTTAGAGGGAAGTTACAATTTTAACTCACCCTAGTAGTTGAGGGGGTTACATTTTAGAGGGAACTTACAATTTTAACTAACCCTAGGAGAGGAGGGGGTTACAATATGTGAGTTACAAACCTTGGTCGGAGCCCAAATTCCGCGGAAATGTGATGAAAAACAAACCGTTTAGATGAAAACCAGTCGAATACGCATTTATATTCTCGATAAATTTAAATTCTGTTGGTCCCAGAGAGGTGAAAATACTATCTAAAGGGAGCGGATGTGCAATGTTAGTGACCTCTCTGCTTCTTCCTTTTAACTTCTGTATTTAGATGAAATACCTACATCAAAGATTTAGATTTATTTCGTCTAAATACAGAAGTTAAAAGGAAGAAACACAGAGAGGTCACTTTCATTGCCCATCAATGGATCAGCTCTTGGATCAGCACCTCTGCACCATCTGGCAGTTCCCAATCTCGTTTGAGATAGTGAAACTATCAAAAGGCTTCTTTCAATGTTTACTTAATCTAATCAAAATTGAATCAAATATTCCACAAAAGTCATCCGCACATCTTCAAGTTTATTGAAACACTTAAGGACATTCAGGCCATGACTTACGTAAAAATGCGGTCCAAGCCCGAAAAATCAGCCGAAATCAGGAAAAAAGAGGAATTTCTGAGGCAGCAGATGCTTGCATACTCTTCGGGCAAGATCTCTCGGATCGTAACATTTTGACAACTCGCGATTTTCCGCGAGGCTGTTGCGGTGTGAATCAGTTCGCCTCCTCGAGGTGCGCTAAAAGGACTGCATATAGGTAGAGGCACGGAGTTTGTACATACTCAGTTTGGCTGCGGCACGGAGTTTGTACATTCCTAATTTGACGGCGGTACGGAGTTTGTACATGACCGCACGGAGTTTGTACACCCCCGGTCAAACATGCCCAGACTCCCCTATGTACCTATTCAAGGACTTCTTTTTTTCTCCAGTCTCATTCCTTTTCCCCTCTTTTTTTAGGGTTCATGGAGCTCCTCAGCCTGCTGTAAATATTATTGATCTTTTATTCATTCTCCGTGATTTTTCTGTTTTTAGCTATTGCGGGACGGACTTCACTCAGCCGACGGCTCTCCTTGGGGTTGGCTCAATGGGCGAAGTCAAGACCGAACTGGCATCGGCCCATGCCCTCAAAGTTAGCGTAAGTGTAGGATTTATCAACGTTAAGATGTTAGGTTTGAAATTGCCGAAATGTTGATTTTCTGTTATTTTCTAGATGACACCGGAGGAATTGAACTCCATTTTTTGTCATGAGGTGTTCGGCTCGTTGAAGGGTCACCAGTGCACAGTGTGCGGCAGAGTGTTTCCCTACCGGTATCAGCTGATGGTCCACGCCCGATATCACACGCTCCCCGTAAGTTCGATTCGGGAAATTTGTTGATCGCGTCAGGTGGTCGTTTCAACGCGGTTCTGGTTCCAGGATGACAACAACGCCGGCACGGGCACCGGCGTGGTCGAAGGGGACGTCGTCGCGGCGGCTGCCGCCGTCGCCAAGGAGTGGAACGGCCATCCTATCGGGGTCGGCGTGGGCGTCGGTGTGGATCCCCTCCCACCACCGGCGATTGCCGGTACGACGACGGCGGTCGTCCAAGCGGCCACTGCTCAAGCGAGTACGGCGACTCAAGCTAACACAAACGGCCCGCAAAAGAATCACATTTGTACGCAGTGTGGCCGGGGGTTCTCACGTAAAGAGCACCTGGCCAACCACATGAACCGCCATACAGGTGTGTGTGAGTATCATCAACTTAGTTGCGCGTCTTGTCTTGCTGCATCACAATAGACTTTATGTTTCTCTCTATTTTGCAGGTACGAACCCACATGAGTGCCATTTGTGTCCTAAAAAGTTTTCCCGAAAAGACCACCTCGACTCTCACTTGAGGGCCCATGAAGCCGACTTCAAATGTCACGTTTGCATGAAGATATTCAGTCGTAAGGAACATCTGATAGCTCATGTCCAATGGCACACAGGCTCCTCTCCTCACCGGTGCCATCTCTGCCGCAAGACGTTCACCAGGCGAGAGCATCTGCTCGCTCACGTCCGACAACACACAGGTGAGCTAAGTGGTGTTGACGCTGCAACATTTGGATCCTCATTTGATACAATATTCTTGCTGTACAGGCGAGTCCCCGCACGTCTGCCGCTTCTGCGCCAAATCCTTCACCCGGAGGGAGCACGTCATCAACCACGAGCGCGGCCACACGGGTGAGACCCCCTTTAAGTGCAACTTGTGCCCGAAAGCGTTCGCTCGTCGGGACCACTTGGTCAACCACACGCGGCAACATACAGGTGAGACACCCTGGAGGTGTACGGAGTGTGGGAAGGCCTTCTCTCGGAAAGAGCACCTCACCAATCACACCAGGACTCACACAGGTACGGCAGCCCGTCCCTTTGGATCCAATGGGCCAAAAGCAAGCAAGAGCCAGGTTGATAGAGTTTCTCAAGACGCTCTACTTTCGTGGTTCCTGCTTGGTTTGCCCCATTCCTGAACAGCTCTCTGTTACCCATGCGTCACCTCCAGTATTGCTATTTTCTCCTTACTCCCTTTGCTGAGTCATTCCAGTGTGGATTTTACCAAAGGTGTTGGGTGAAATCTCCGTCGAGGGCCTTCCTTGAAATGGTACACATTGATTTTTCAAATTTTTGTATGTAATTTTCCTCTAAGTGTCAAGAATGGGAAGATGCGGACAAAACAGGATACATCTGAGAATGGATATTGAACAACAACTGTAAAATTTGGTATTGATAGCATACCTATTGAGAGATGTCAATATGGAAAAATGGCCGAAAATTCATCAATTTATCGTTTTATAAAGGTAGAAGAACGAAAACATGACAAAAATGTTTTTGTTGATTGGGATAGGGAAGGGTATTGGGGGGCATTGCAATCCTCTCCTGATGCGAGCCTTGCAAGCCTTGGTTGGCTGTAGCCTACAACGCTTGTTGCTATCATGTCAAGCTAGGTCTGGAAAGCGTGGATGCCATGCTGATAGGCCGTGGAACCGCCTAGCCAGCTTGGGACCATCTTGGCAAGCCTTGGAGACCCTTATCTAGCTTGGCACAAACTTTGCAAGCTTTGGACGGGTCTGGAAAGCTTGTGACCATCTTCGCAAGCCATGGAAACCCTTATCTAGCTTGGCACCATATTGGCGTGCCTTGGTAACCCTTATCCAGCTTGGCATCATACTGGCAAGCCTTGGACAGGTCTGGAAAGCTCGGGACCATCCTGGCAAGCCTTTGAAACCCTTAGCCAGCTTGGCACCATAGTGGCAAGCCTTGGAAACCCTTAGTCAGCATCGGACGAGCTTAGCAAGCATTGGAAACTCTTGGCCAGCTTGGGACCAGCTTTGCATGCCTTGGACAACTCTGGAAAGCTCGGGAAGCAAGATAAGAATCTTCAACATTTTGTCATCATAAGGGGAGGAAGTGGAACGTCGCCTGGGGTTAGTGATGGGATTCAATTTTTGGGAGCGAATCGCACTGCCGCCTGGGTACACAACCACTGTCCTGTAGATGATTTTGTTGACTCATGTTGACGTGGGAAGTAATCGGGATATTGGCACCCATCCCTAGGTACAGCTGGACCGGCCAGAAATTAGACCTCTGCACCGTCGGCTAAAAACCACAAATTGAACGTGTTTAATGTGCTCTGAAAGAGCTCCATACACTGTAGGATGATTGGTAGGCAAACTGGTGATGATCTGCTGCCATCAGGCAGGCTGGAGTGTCAATGACCATCAATACAGACTACGTGAGACGATAGTGTGCTGGAACATGAGCAAAGGTCTCGTTTATCCAGTGGAGTCATCCACACCTTTTGCTGGATTGTGGTCGGAGAATCCTACATCAGGAATAGAATGAGGACACTCGGCACTATTGCCCCTGCAACTTGCCCTGCCATTTGTCAAGAGTTAGCCCAGCTGGGCCATCTCTGGAAATCCCAAAACAAAGCTTGGTTGCCTGTCCAGCCATCCTACAGTGTAAATTCCCCTCAGAGTTGGCAACATTGCGTCCTTGAACACCTCCCCCCCACTCTTACCTTTCGGGACCATTTCTTTGTTTTGAGGGTGTTGAAATTTGTCGATTAGGGGAGACCCCGTGGAGCTGCAACGAGTGTGGAAAAGCCTTCAGGCGGAAGGAGCACCTCACCATTCACACCCGGATCCACACAGGTACAGTATTCACTTTCATTTTGATCACCGGAAAAAACGAGCTGGTCCACGTACTGGTTACAATTGCTATTCGTTTCATCAAAAAATCATTTCACTCTGACAAAGTTTGAATTATCTAAACTCTTCAATTTTGTGATTATCAAAGTCTCTGAGATTGCCTCTTCTATTGGACTCCTTTTTGTTAGGGGAGACGCCTTGGAGCTGCATGGAGTGCGGAAAAGCATTCAGGAGGAAGGAACATCTCACCATACACGCTCGCATACATACAGGTATGCATTTTTTCCTCGTATGAGTGTTATGTCATCCGAAAAATGCTCGAAAGTAAGCAAATGTCCTCCATGTCAAGTAGTTTATGTCGTGTACCAGTTAGTGCAATTGTAACCAGTAGAAGGGCAGTTCGCTGTTCGCTGAAAAGTAGACCCCAAACGGCCGAACTGTGGAGTATAACATGGACAGTTCGTTGAAGACCTCTTTCGAGTACTGGACGTTTTGTATAGTGTGTGACACCATTACATCTATTGCATGCAATCAGAGGATGCGAACCAAAACCACAATTACGAAATACTAAATTAACAAAATTTAGAGAAATTTAAAATAGAGAAGTAGGTGAAGGGACCAGTGTTTGACACCTTGAGAGAAATTTTGACTTTGACAAATAATAAAAGTTAAATTTTTTCCTTCAAACTTGAATCTCATGTTTCTCGCTGCCCCAGGATGTCCTCCAACTACTCAGTATTGGAAAAATGACACGTAGATTTCAAAAATCGTAAGTCCGTCTGCGTCCGAGCCGTTTTGGGTAGTAGCATTTTTTTTAATCTGAAATTTGGTCAAAATACTCAGTTTACCATCTAGTTGTGCCCGCAAGGTTTTCAGTCCGATCGCCCAAACCCGTGGGGCGCTATGGGAAGGGGTTTTTGAAGGCTTTTGGCTATGGGATCGAGTTAGGTGTCGTTTTCGAGGTATTTTTGGAAGTAGAATCCATTTTTGGGGGTCCCGGAACGATCCGATTTCACTGTGGCGTTCTATACGTTCTATACGTTCTTGGAGCGTGAGTGTATGATGAGTGGATGTTTACTCAGGATGCTAACGAACTCACGCTGCTGGAACGGAATGACATTCCGTGTTAAAATCCTTTCCAGCAGCGTGAGTTCGTTAGCATCCTAACACATTGTGGATTGAAAATGTCCACCCGTCCGTCTCGGGCGTTGTTGAATTCGGCCAAAGTTCGTATCTCCGTAAAGAAACTTTCTATTACGCTCAAAATGAACCATTGAACTCGGGCAACTATCTCGGATTGTGTCCTATTGAACTCGGCCAACGATCTCCGACACCCCTACCTATGTTTTTGGAGATATTGGCTGAATTCAAGACTGTCCAACTGAAGCACTTTGGCCGAATTCAACACTGTACAATTGAAGCACATTGGCCGAATTGAAACACCACTTGCGAGCATTGGTTTACTATTGGCCGAGTTCAATAGTGGCCTCCGTCTCAGGCCCATCATACCTGCTTCTCCACCCTCCTTCACGTTCCCTCGCCCCCTCAACCACTCCCCTGCTCAACTGTTTCCTGGCGGCATCCCCCTGAGCCCTACCTTGTTCTTCTCCCATCCTTGCCTGCTACCCTCTCCACCCTCCTTCACGTATCCTCACCCCCTCAAGTGCTCCCCCTTGGTGGAATTACCGGAAAACACATTCTGTGTTTCATTGGTTTGATCCTCGTTGATAACATTAACAATCCGGGGGTCTGGGGGTGTCCGCCAGTACTAAAGTAAAAATATAGTCAACCATACCTTCATAGTCACATGACATTGTGGCACATAGGTATATTCACAAGCGGCTATACACCCCACAGGCGGCAACGTTTTTTTTTCTAACTTCCAACACTTCACTTATAAAATCATGACTCAAGTAAAAAAACATCTCTGCACTTGACACTAAAGTCAGGTTACAAGAGATCGGGCCAGGTTACACAAGGTTTTCCAGCGAGTTGTAGAGGTGGTAACTCACACTCACATGCTCACAGCCTGAAATGTAGGCGAGTGTGAGCACCTTACATCGCTTCACACTCACGCTCATGGAACAGCATAAGTCATCCTCACACCACCTCACATTTCACTCCTGGAACTCTGAGTTGGTGGGCGTGGCCAAAGAAACACACTCACGCTCCAAGAACAAAATTTGTTTATTATTTAATCTACTAATGCTGGTTGCTCTCAAAGCCTGAGACCTTCCCAATTCAACGTTTGACAGTTTATTGGGTCACTGTTTGACGTGCATTTCAATTGATTTTCGACAAAAATAGGATCTTCATCATTTGGCAGTGAAGGTGAAGTTGAGAGGGGAAATTGGAAAAGTATCATTAATTGACAGCACTGTCAGACACTGAGGGTGGCGCATCAGTTTGGGGACTATTAATTGACATTTGAATTGATAAATGAAATCTACGCAAAAGACTGAGAACAATACAATTTGGAAATGTTAAGGGCATGATGAAGCCAAGTAAGACGCTTACCTCCTTACGGAAATCACAAGAAACAGCACTGAAGAAATGACAACACGAGGTGTCGATAATCTCCACAAGCACAAAAACCCGCCTGAAGAAGATATTGCGTTTCAGAATTCACAAGGATCAAGTCCGTAAAACTCTACTATGCCTTATTTTCGGTAAAACGTAAATCACTGTCGTGTCAAACACTGATCCCTCCACCCTAGGTCAACAAATCTTGAAAAAATTGCTCTATATCAGTGTAGAATATGAAACGAGGGAAGCTGAAAGGGCCGTTTAACAGATTAGTATGTTTTTCAAAAAATCATTAGTCAATTATCAGGAAACACTTTTTATTGGTGTATACAGGGTGTTACATTTAACGTTGCCAAAAAAATTCCTTGGATTCTGGAGCCCATTTCCGATCGAAAATGCCGCTTAGAGTTTTTTCGAAAACGGCTTCGTTTTCTCGTTATTTGCATTTTTTTTTTTTTTTTTTTTTTTTCAACAACATGCATTGTTACTTCAGAAATGTGGCCATAACTTCCTTTAGAAGCATCACATTGAAAATCCAAGGACACAGTTGGAAAGGGCGTTAAATTTCCTATAAGATACCTACACCTCCCTTTAGGGCCAGAAAGGTGGCTCAAGTGCTTGATCTGGAGGGATAAACATGAAAGTAGCGAACTTTTCCAAGTTTCTTGACATTTTCAAAGCAAAAATACACCATCCACCAAAAATACCTCATCAGCAATACGGCGCAAAACGGCAAAAACATTCTCAGAACCTCAGCTTTCCAACGGTATATCACTTTTTTTAATTTGCACCTTTATTCGCCGAGAAATCGGCATTTGAGTGACTAGAAATGTGGTTTTCCTCTAAGAGGCATTTTCGATTGGAAATGGGCTCCAGAATCCATGGATTTTTTTTTTTTTTTTTTTTTTTTTGCAACGTTAAATGTAACACACTGTAGGGATGTGCGATACTATACAATACCCGATACCAGTACCCGATACTAGTATCGAAAAAAGTATGCAATACTATCGAAGTATAGGAAGCAAGTATTCGATACCTACAAGTATTGGATCATATGGGTACTTTTATTAAGAGAAAAGAAAATTTCTGTATTGAATAGGGGCAGTTTGAAAATCGAATCCTGGATTATCATTATTATTATTTATTATTATTATTATCATTATTGTTACTTCAAAGAGTCAGAAGAAGAAGAATGATATTATATTCATTTAATAAAGAAAATATTGTATATAAAATATAATTCTACCACCATTCGTCGTCTGTGCCTCTCAGAAAACACAATTTGTCAACATATTTTGGTGACAACCGAGAATGTTCCTTTTCTCAAAATTCAGTAATAAGTTTGGTCGAAAATTATTTACCTAATCATCCACGAGGTCGATTGTGATAAATGAAAATAAGCAATCTGAGAACACCGCCTGAGTCTAGCGTCGCTATCGTCAGTAAAAACTCCCTGCTTATAATTTTTATAGAAAAAAAAAATTAAACCATGGTTATAATATTTTAGTTTAGTCCAATGCATTTTTAAAAGTATCCAAAAGTACCGATTCATAAAAGTATCGATACTTTTTGAAAAATATCGATCCAATACTTGTTGATACTTTTTTATCAAAAATGTCGATGTGATAATGTATCAATACATGATAATATCATCACTTCAAAATGTATTGATACATATTATGTACAACATCAGACTCAGACCAGACGTTGTCACATAACTTATGTGTGTGAGTGTTCCTATATAATTTATTGGTAGAGAGCTTCCCTGTGATTCAAGTACCTATAAATTTATAAATAAACGATTCAAGTAAAGTTATTTTAGTTTTAAGTAGGTACATCTGTTTCCATTTGGGTATTTTTTCCGATACTGGAAAAATAATCGGTACCAGTAGTAGTATCGAATGGCAGGATTCGATACCAAAAGTACCCGGTATCGAAAGTTAATACCCGATACTTTACCCATATCGATAAGTATCGCACATCCCTAACACACTGTATTGGTTCACAAGAAGGAGGATTTTTGATATCTTCATCACTTTCTAAAAATTAAATCAAGCATACGGTGACCATGCAAGTTGAAGCCTGTGATGCTCTGCATTGCACTCTCCAACATTAAATGATTCCATAAATTTTATGGAATCTTTCAATCGTCGTGGGTCCTCCGGTTTTCTTCGTTGACCCGTTCTTAGAGGTATACCTACAAAGAAAAAGTCGCAGTGGGCCAGGGGATATCACCCCGCCGAGAAATGAGACACGACATTCACTGACTCAGCAAAAATGCATCGTGTTGGATTGTTACACCGTCCAAACTAGATGGGGAGCGGCTCCCAAGGAGCGATTCTTTCTTGGGAGTTCACCAAATCGCTCCCTTAGCGGAGTGTTAGTTCAGGGAAATGTCTCCTCGCTCAATGAACCAGGAAGGGGTTCGTCATAGTGCAACAGGTAAAAACTTCAAAGGCCGAGCTCTATCCCCAGCTCTCATAATGGAGGATATAGGTATAACATATCTAAACATAGAAACCTTTACAAAGCTTGACCCTTTCTCGCGTGCTGCTCTGTTTAGATAATGATAGGTTGCGAATGACATTTTTCCCGAATACCTGCAACGGAAACAGGGTCATGGACTGGGAGTTGAAGGTACAAAATGAGAATCTAGTTGTATCATTCGTTTCACTGTTGACCTAAACACATCGCTTGCTCTTGCCAACCCTCAACTTACCAACTCCCAGTTCCAGTCTTACTTTACACTTACCCCTCATCGTGACACCTCTAGGTGCAGAGGGTGAAACGGAAGTTGGAGTGGACGGAAATGAACCCAATTGGCCCAAAAAGAGGATAAGAGACGATTTGTGAGAGAGGGGAGGAATGGGACTGAAATATTAGGAGTTAGAGTTGGAGTGGTTGGAAATGATACCCATTGGTCCAAAAGGAGCGAAGGAGTGGGACTAGAAGATAGGGGGGAGGGGGGGGGAGACCAGTATGGTGGTCACTTTCTTCTCAACATTGACTTGAGTTGGGAGAGGGGGGAGCGAAGAAGTGAGCGAGTCCAAAGGAGTCACTCTTTCTCAGGAGTGAACTAATCCAGTCCCGGTCCTTTTAGAGAGCAACTTCTCCAATCACTAGTCCAACCCATCTGGCATAATAACTAAAAAAAACTCCCCTCTTTGTGAACAAAATGAGGTTCTGGCACCGAGAACTATGTGTTTCAAAAACATACTAATCTGTTGAATGACCCTGTCTCAGAAGAGAAAACGATGATTTCAATATGGTAAATTCGTTGTTTTGGATGGGATTCCTCAGGGAATGCAGTTGAACAAATACGCGCATCTAATTTCTGTATTCAGGTTGCAACAAGGTGTGGCAGGTGTGAGGTGACCTCAAATAGCAGCGACTCAAACTCACGTCATCCGAATACATCCTTAGTACTCACCTCAAAATAAACGAGCGAGTCCCCAAGCTGTACATCACTCGTTTTGTATTCTATATCAAAAGAGTAATTGACTGTAAATCTGTAAATTTTTTCTGTTGACCAAATTGCGAACGCGCCCTGTTTTGCACTACCGCTCGTTGTTTTCCGTATGTTTGTGGGTTGATGCAAATTTTTCCGTTAGGGGAGACGCCTTGGAGTTGCAATGAATGCGGAAAAGCCTTCAGAAGGAAGGAAAATCTCACCATTCACGCTCGTATACACACAGGTACGGAACCCTAAGAGTTTGAGTAGATTTCTCATTTTCTTACGACCGCCCAACGTCTGAACTGTGGGAGGGCTTTACTTTTTTAGAATTGTAGTAGACTTCTTGCGTGTGGTTCAGTTTTTACTGGTTTGTTTAGGTCATCACAAGGATAAAATTGCATCATCCTATTTTCATTTGATTTCAACCGGATGATGCGTGTTGTTGGTTTGTTGGTATTTTTTCACTGAGTTGGGGTATTTTCTAGGGGAGACGCCGTGGAGCTGCAATGAGTGCGGGAAGGCCTTCAGGCGGAAAGAACACCTGACCATACACGCCCGTATACACACAGGTAAAGAGCTTTTGAATGTGACAATGGCCAAAATCTGGTACGGAGAGTCGATGAGAGTTCTTGAGCATTGTGCATTGCTCAAGCTTCGCTCTTAGATTGGAATTCATAGACGTTTTTCAAATCTTTTCGAAGGGAAGTGCCATACAGGTAGTCTGTAAACTCAAGGGGGTCAAGATTGCAGGTAGCACTGGTGATTGGTGTTGCTAGGGGACCCAACAAGACCTGGACTATTAACTGTCTCTTGTGCCCCCATCATAGATATGTTGAGAGAAATCGTTCCCCAAATTGATGATAAGAACCCAACTAGAATTAAATTTTAGTTATCAAAACGGATGAGAGTATTAAAAGTCACTTGTAAGGAAATTGTTGTAAAGGGTCGTTAAAAAGTCGGACGTTAGACCAGTTGTTCTCCTCTAAAATTGTCATGAAAGAATCAATTTAATTTAAAATCGGACATCTTCGTATCGATTCAGATGATTTATTATTAATAAATTAATAAATTTAGTTAATAAGCCGAGGAGCCGAGGACCCTATAAAAGAGGAAAAAAAGGACTGGGATTTGAGAAAAAATCTTAGCCATGGCAATTGGTATTCTGAGTACCAACAGAACACAGATGTACCATTTTAATTTAAATCGATTCTTTCATGGCAATTTTCGAGCAGCTTATCAGGACGTTCGAATTTTCCCAACGATGTTTCTTTAAACCGACAACGATATTTCCTGAAATTGATTTTTCAATTTTTTATCCTTTTAATTAATTTTTATTTATTTCTCAACTTATTTTTTAAGCGTTTTAATCGATGTTGAAAAATCGATTCTTTACAAAGATTTTTCTTGAAATCGACTCTTCACTTTTTTAAATGGGGAGTTTGCATTGATTTTAGATTTGGAAATCTTCCCTACCATTCAATAATATGTCTAAAAAGTAACGTGCACAGACTCCAATACCAACGAAAAAAAAAAAAAAAAATCATTGTAGGAGATGAAAAAACGAAACGCACTGTTTGAATCGGCCGGCTTTTCCCACCAGTCACTGATTGAGGTAATGACGTCACAGTTCCAGTGAATCTCTCACCTGGAGCGCTAGTTTCGTCAGCTTATATGATAAATTTATAGCAATTATAACTTGATACGACGGAAAACACAATTAACTTTTAATTATAATACACAATACTTGAAATTTGAAGGCTTATCAGAAGGATTCACGGCTCAATTGAATTTTATTCTGTGATGAGTAGTGGAGTGGCAACCCTGGGCGGAACAATCCCCTCACGTAGTTGTTGAGTGACGTCACGCTCCCTCCATGGCCGTGTTTTTCAAACGCCGTAATTTTCGGCAAATTATTTAAATTTTCTGGAAACGATTTCAGGCGGCTGACTAGTGTTTTCCCTACATTCTCAGGGAGTACTTTCAGAAAAAAAATAGAAAAAAATCAATGCGAACCCCCCATTTATTTTTTACTTTTAATTTCACTCCCCGATATTATGAGGTGGTGAAATTCTCCCTAAAATGCGATAAAATCTCGCCCAGTTGAGGGAACTCCACCTTCATTGGCAGCCCTGGTCATGACATGAATCTGGATTTGATATGTGAGGGGTGAGGAGATGTGACGTGGTTGGTAATCCTGGTAGGGAACTTATTGTACAAAAAAGGAAAATGTCTGTTGGCGTTCTTAGTGACTTTTTTCACTGATTGACCCTGAGGGTTATAATTGAGAGAAACGTCTCTGAATTCCGCACATAATCTGAAATGATTATAATAAGAATGTACGTGTTAATTTTCATTTGAACGGAAGCTCCTGTACACGTTCCGATCTCTGGCCGATTTCCATAGTTTGATGGGGAGGGGGGATAACGAAATTGAAATTACGATTGTATTGGAATAATTTCTGTTAGGGGAGACGCCTTGGAGCTGCATGGAGTGCGGAAAGGCATTCAGGAGGAAGGAACATCTCACCATACACGCTCGCATACATACAGGTATGCAACACTTCCTTTAGGAGTTTTTTTGGTTTCTCTGGGGGGGTGCCAGCAGATTGGAGCGGGTATTAGGGGCTCCAAATCTTAGCCAATTCCACAAAACACTAATGTCTCGTTTCCTCAGGTGAGACGCCTTGGAGCTGCACGGAGTGTGGAAAAGCCTTCAGGAGGAAAGAAAACCTTACCATCCACGCTCGCATACATACAGGTAATTTCCGCTTGGAGCGCTAATCGCCAATAAGTGTTGCCATCCTAATCATTTCGGGCAACTCGAAGTCCTGAGCGGGAAAACGGCCCTTTGCAGTTGCCGTCAGTGTTGCCAACAAGTTTCTTTGTTGCGCCTCTTTTTCGCCGCGAGTAAAATGTAATTAGGGGCGGGGGACTCTGTGTGATTCTGACGTTGGGACGTTTTGTTAGGGGAGACGCCGTGGAGGTGCGGTGAGTGCGGGAAGGCCTTCAGGCGGAAGGAGCATCTCACCATACACGGCCGGATACACACAGGTATCGCATCATCCCTATTTCCCGGGAGGGCCACCCGATTCGGCCCGCGAAGGCGTTACAGTCCAAATGCGATAGGAAACGTTGGAGTGTAGCCCTGCAATATTATTTAAAAACATGAATGGATTCAACTTGATAAAGCGAAAAAACAATGTGGTTGGATGTTATGAAATTTGGTAAAACCAGTCTAACACTTGAGCTGGGTTCACATGGCGTAAAAAAACGAGTCCGTAAAGTGCGTTCGGCGATGTGGTTGGTTGATCTGCCTCCCCCGGAAAATCAGATCGCCAAACGCACTTGTTTTTTTTTACGCCATGTGAACGCAGTACGTAGGTGCGTAATTTTCATTTTTAATCGATAGAAGGTTTCTAAATACCACTAAAATCGAAGTTGTAACTCGGATTGAATGTACGTTTGAATTTTTGGAAAATTTAAATCTGCGGCAGGGCTCAAATCTTTTGAGTTGATATTACACTGACATCAGCTTCTCATTGGTTGGCGATTGCTTGCTGTGGCGACCGATCGAAAAAGTGATCCTCGGGCTGGGTCACCAACTGCTGGTTTCTGTGTGATGTCAATCCGTAGAGTTGAGCCCTTTTTCCCATCGCAGATTTGAGATTTGGATTATCTGGGTCATTTCAAAATTTCGGTCGCATTTTGACCTCAAACTTTTCTGGAAAAATAAATCAGAAAATAGGCAGTTTTTTCGTTGGTAATACTCTTTGGTTCTCCCGGCATGTTACTAAAGTAAGCACACATAAACCTCAACCTAATCATAGATACGCCATTTTGAAAAAAATCACTTTTGAAGGGAGTGACGTATTGATCCAGTGAGTTAAAAAGCAAAAAATGTGATTTCCGAGTTTCGAATTCAGATTAATCCTGTTTTCTGGAAGGACCCTCCATCACACCCACCATCTGAACCCCCTATTAAGAAATAAACCTAATTTCCCATGCCAAAATGGTGAAATATCTCACACCCTACAAGCAACCGTCACTCCCTACTATGTGGAAAAAGAGGGATATTGTAGGGAGTGTCAAAGTAGGTAGTGACGTTTTAGCCTTCCAGGGCCATTACAGAGTAGTAAACAAAAGGAACGAGCTATTCCAAAACATTATCAATGAATTCGCTACAATTATACTTAGTATAACTTAGTGAGATTAAATTACACTTACTGTAACCAAAATTGAGTTGAACTAGGGAGTGAACGTCAAAAAAGTCACGCTTCTGGCTTACCTCATGGCACCTCCAGTTGAACTGCTCTGAACAACTAGACGTTATTCGCACAACAGGCTCATACTCCGCGCATGCGCAATCTCACTCCTTTATTGGTAGTCGATGCGTTATCAGAAAGATCGATTGTTCGCTACGCGTTTCAATCGATGTTGCCTTAACCCCCAAAACCCGCCTATTGAAACAATGGAGGGCGGTTTTTTGATTTTTTTTTTTTTTTCAAATTCTTTGTTTTTTTACTCGAAACAACTACTAACCCCCAGGGATCCTTCAAAATTCCCATTTTTAGCCCCATGAACGCCCTATAGATCGCCACAGTGAAATCGGATCGTTCCGGGACCCCCAAAAATTGATTCCACGTCCAAAAATAATTCGAAACCACACCTAACTCGATCCCATAGCTAACAGCCTACAAAAAAAAACCTTCCATAGCCTCATAGCGCCCCACAGGTTCGGGCGGTCGGGCTGAAAACCTTGCGGGCACAACTAGATGGTAAACCGAATATTTTGTCAAAATTTCAGAAATTAAAAAAAATTACTACTGCCCTGACGGCGGACGGACATTTCGGTTTAGGAATCTAGACCTCTTGACACGGATAATGTCAAATTTTGAGGCCGATCCGAGTTGTCGACCTCCGTCGCGATTACATAGGTGTGTTATTCGAAGAATAATAGGGAGTTCCTAGTGGATACGATCTAGATACCACGACTTGGAATACGGATGCCGTATCTAGGGAAACCAAGCGCGATGCTAACCAAAATTGATTGAGATACAATTTTGCATTTTTAGATGGTATCTCCGAGTAGGATCTTGGAGTAACGGGTCACGTTACTATTAAAACAAGTTCATTAACATCAGGCGGTAAGACCGCCGCGGTATTCAGCATTCGAAGTGGAGTTGTTTTTGGGGTTTGTCGTCGAAAGTGCCTCCTTAGGAAACTTATTAGATTTATTAAACTTCATAACCATTTTGATCTGATCAGTTGCAAGTATGTACCTACGGAGTTTTTCGTGATTTCTGGAAATTGCGATTGAGTGGAACGAGCGAGAGATTTGAAGCTCAGCTCCTCAAATCAATAATAATTATTGAGTTACCTACAATGATTGTAACATTTAACTCATCTGGATTGCTGCGTCCAATAGTGTAATGTTTCGTTGCTCCTCCAAATTCTTTCAACAACGAACGAACTGGTGTGAAATGAAACCGCGGTGATTCGTGAAATCGGCACCTAAACAACACCGAACGGCACCTAACAAACTCAGGACAACAGAGGAAAGTACTGGCAGCACTGAGCTGCCAGCTGTGCTGCTCTCGGATTTCGTTGTTGTTGTCGACGTTTGTATGTCTTCTTGGAAGCTGTTTATCAATTAGGCAGGTTACTTTGCGATAAGGATTCACTAGATACCATCTTCCGTATCGCCCGGTGGTATCGTATTTTCCGTAAACATACCACCGAAGGATCGCAGATACGATACCATCGGCGATCGCGCATGCGCACTGCTGGAGTAGGATACGGATGGAATCGAGATACCACGACGTATCTCACCACTAGGAACTCCCTAATAAACCAAAAGTAGGTAGGTACGTATTAAATTATTACCAATAACCAATTCAAAGGTTCCTACTAATTTGAACAAGAGTAGGAACACAATAGGTATAAAAATAATATTTTATATTGAATAATAAATAAACATATAATTTCAACATAAATAAACATAATGTTATATAAACATATAATTTCAACATAAATAAACATAATAATATATAAACATAATAAACCTTTGGACAGCCCCGAAATCCGACAACACCTCGCGGAAATAAACTGAGGACGGAATATAATTTGGGCTGAAAATAAAAGACAACTTCAAAGCGCCCCTGATCAAGTCGAGTTTAGGTTTTGGACTGTAGACCTCTTGAAACCTCTTGATCAGAGAGGCTAGATGTGATTAACAGTGTAACCACATGGGAGCAGTTCAAAATAGGAAACCGCCTCACTGTCTGGCATAACATGGCCGTGACGATAATCGAAGGTGATGGAACATCGAAACGAAGATCGAACATCGAAACATAACCGATCAAACAGTGCGATTGCGCATGCGCGGAGTATGAGCCTGTTGTGCGAATAACGTCTAGTCTCTGAACACGTCTAGAAAATTTGCACCAGCAATGCTGGAGCCATCTTGCATCAGGATAGCCAACAGCGTTGAAGCAACCCCAAAAATACTGTCTTCCCGCCAGTTTGGGTCTTTTTTAAACTGGATGTAGGGAGTGACAGTAAACATTGTGACACTCTTGAAATAGAATGTATGGTGGCTTGTGTTGAGCCAATTTTTTTTTTCAACAATGGAAACTATGTCTTGACGTATATTTATATCTTAATATAACTCGAATTTGAGCCTTGATGTAACATTTCACAATGTGATAGGTAATGAAAGTTGCTAACCTCCACCCAGTGACAGCAGTAGGGAGTGACAAATCACCATTTGAGAATTTTACCCTGGGTCCCCTGAATGTATTTGTTACCCTTTTACACATGGTGAGTGTACATATTCATGTATAGATCACGATAAAAATTTAGGAGACCGCATTCAGGTGTGATTTGACCCCACTTTTACCAAGTGACGTAAATGTGACCGAAATTTTGAAATGAGCCATCTATCAATTCTGATGTCAATAAATTTTTAAATGATCGCAAAAGCAATTGAAACCAATTTAAAAAAAAAGTTGTTATTTATAGATCTATTTGTCAATTTTTATTGTCAATGATTGATAAATTAATTCCTACAATTCCAACAGCCTTAATTCAGTATTTTTGGAGTACTTTTACAACTTTTGATCACCATGAGGTTACTTGACGAGTCTTTTTTGTTTCAGGGGAGACGCCGTGGAGGTGCGGCGAGTGCGGGAAGGCCTTTCGACGGAAGGAGCACCTGACCAAACACAGTCGGACCCACACAGGTACCAATACCGCCAACAACGTTATGATAAAGCAGGAGGTGGTCAAAACCAAGGCTTCCATAGGAGTTCAAACCCAAACGTCTCCCGTCCACGAGCCCCAAATCCTCCAACACCAACAACCCATGATCCTCATCCCGGCGGATCACGCTCACGCTCATCCGCAGCAGATTCTCATTTTCGAACACGCTCTCGCCTCTCATTCGGGGCTCGGGGTCTCGTAGTGGGCCAAGATGGAACCCCGGTTTCCACCTATATTATAACTGGCCCCTGATTCCTTCTAACAAGCCAAAACCAAAATGGCCTCGTGGAACGAGCTGTTGAGATCCTCCTAAAGTGAGCAAACACGCAGGCACAACTAGCGCTACGATTTCCAGTGCGTGTTATGAGGGAAAATCTTTCCGTCGGGTCACCAAATGGCCTGAAAACTGGGCGAGTATGTGGGAAGAATCAAAGAACAAGAGTGAAGATAAATCTTGTTATAAGTAAATGGTGCTGGTCAGTGCAAGCGACAAACTGCTAGGATCTGATCCTACTCTGAGCGTTTAAAGCACACAACACAACATAATACAACACAATATAATATATTCCGACACAATATAATTATGTTCCAAACAGGCAAATCCATCTTCTAATTTCAAAAGGTTATGGGCCCAGTCGGTGGTGAATGCTGCTGGATTGACATTGAACTTTGCTGGTCGCAAAATGCTTGTGCTTGTTCTCATCGGAGGCTCGCTGGGGGGCTCTGGGATCCTGTCCGAATTTGGAGAAGGAGCTCTGCTGGCGTTTTCGTCGCAATTCGTGGCTACCGGGTTGGCGACATTTCTGCCTTCGACGTTCTCTTTTTGTCGTTCCGCGGCTTCCGCTTCGGCTTTTTCCCGATCTTGCCGCACCTTCCTCCACGCGATGATTAACATCATCTCTTCCTGCGTGAGGGGACCGCAGAATTCCAAATCTGTGTTGAAGTGAGTGGCCTCCACGTTCATTGTTTCAGATGCGCTGGCGCCATTCTCCTTGTCGGCTTTACTTTGCTGTCTTGTCTGTCGATTCTCGTTGTTGCGGGCCTTGTCTTTTTCGATTTATTCCTTGGAGCAGTTTGGGTGGCAATGCACCTCGTTATCCGAAACAAATTCATGAGTTTCATCGAGTTTCAGTGTTGCCTTGCACTTTTCCTGTTTCCTCCTCTCGCATTCCCACTGTAAGTCGGTTTTCAATCGAGATTTGAGGAATCTGTTGTCTTTGAAGATAACGACGGCCGTGCCCATTAACGACCCAAATGGAAGAAAAGGGACTGATGGCGATAGGTTCGGACCCGGAGGGAGGGAAGCCTCATCAGCCGGGTTGACATCATGTGCAGGTACCATTGGTGTCACAATATAATATATTCCAACACAATATAATTATGTTCCAAACAGGCAAATCCATCTTCTAATTTCAAAAGGTTATGGGCCCAGTCGGTGGTGAATGCTACTGGATCGACATTGAACTTCGCTGGTTGCAAAATGCTTCTCATTGTAGGCTCGCTGGGGGGCTCTGAGATCTTGTCCGAATTTGGAGAAGGAGCTCTGCTGGCGTTTTCGTCGCAATTCGCGGCTACCGGGTCGGCGACGTTTCTGTTTTCGTCGCAATGGGCCTTTATCATGGAAGTTTTTCAATTTTTTTTTCGACATTACATCCTACGAGAATAACAAAAACGACAGTCAGCCGTCTGGAATCGCTTCCAAAAAAATATTATAATTTAGAGAAAGTGGTGACGTTTGAAAATACGCGGGAGTAGAATCGATCAGCTGGGTCAGTGACGTCGTTTGGTAAGAAACCAACCGACTGTGAAGTTTGCGCAAAGGGAAAATTGACTCAAACACCATATCCAAAATCGTCCTAGCGCTGCACAAAGGTGCTAGAAATAGTTCACTCAGACCTATGTGGGCCGATGAGAGTGGAGTCCAAAAATGGCAACAGGTACTGCCTAACATTATTGACGATTGTACTCGATGGTGTGAGATCAGATTCATAAAAAATAAAAGTGATGTTTTAGCTGAATTCAAGAAATACAAAAATCTGGTGGAAAATCAAACTGGAAGAAAAATAAAGTATCTCCAAACAGACAATGGAACCGAATATTGCAACAAAGAATTTGACAGGTACTTAGAAAAAGTAGGTATTCGAAGAAGGCTTACTGTTCCTCATTCCCCTCATAGGCCAGTCAAATTAGACATTCCAACCTACATTATTTGTGGTAAACATAATTTTTTTATATGTTGTTGCGGCTCACCTAGATAGTATAAATCCAGATTTGCAACCCTCAAAAAGTTCGGCGTCTGGAGATACTGCCGAAAAACCACGAAATGTTTGCACTTTTTTCAGTTTTTCGCCCAAAAAGCATCGAAGATAGCTTCTGACGAAGATCTGTATCCCAATCACTTTTAAACTGCATAAAATTACCTACAATTTGAGTGGTATTGGAGCTCTGTAGCTTTAGTAGTTCCCTAGATACAGCCCTTAAAAGACGAGCTATTTTTTCCAAAAAGTGAAAATTTTAACTTTTGGTCTATTTCGGAGCGATTTATTGGCCAAATTACTAATCCTACAAAAAACACATCGAAAAGAAAGTTGTAGTAAATATTATTAACTTCATTTTAAGACGTGAGTGATGCCCGTAGGTATGATAGTTTGCTCAAAAATGACCAAAAACCAAAATAAGTCAAAATAGTGTTTAGGGAGACGTTGCAATGAATGACTCTCATTCAATGCGAAATGTTTGGGCCCTCGTTTAAACTATTATAACAACGTGTTAGTGGTAATTAGTTCAGGTAGGTACGTGTCAGGTATCACGTGTGGGAGGGGGTACAAACGTACATCCCCCCCCCCCCCCCCCCTCCACCACATTTGAACCCTATCCCATTTCCTCTCTTTTCCTACTTTGATTCCTTTCGTCTCGGTATGTACAATTTTACGGAAAAATGCATGTTTTAGCTTCTGACTGAACATTCATTTGTACGTACGAAACGAATTTAAAACCAAGTAAGAAACGCCCAATCTGACACCGCGCGAAGAGCGGAAGCACGTTTTTCAGAACGTTTTCGGTTGTAGCTCAGAAACTGTTGGTCCGATTCCAAATTTCTTTTTTTCTCGTGAAAGCCGATTAAATTCCCCATCGCAGTTATTCTGTGTGAAGTTTTAATTTGAGCTTTGATAAGGGAGGGGCGGGCACGGCAAAAAAGTGGCAAACTATGAATAACACATGATTCTTTGCACATTTCTGCCTATAACTCGGGAACGTTTTGTCCGATCTTACTTTTCTTTTTTTAATCACAAAGCTGATTAAATTTTATATAAGTAACGGCACATTGCATGTCTATTGAAACAACGAAAGTGACATTAGTATTCGTCGGAAAGTGTGGAAACAAGACGTATGACCATCTACGATCACGTTTTTCAGAAAAATTTCTTCTTTCCCTCCCAAAATCAAAATTTCACACGGAATAACTGCGAAGGGGAATTTAATCGGCTTTCACGAGAAAAAAATAAATTTGGAATCGGACCAATAGTTTCCGAGCTACAACTAAAAACGTTCTGAAAAACGTGCTTCCGCTCTTCTCGCGGTGTCAGATTGGACGTTTCTTACTTGGTTTTAAATTTGTTTCGTACGTACAAATGAATGTTCAGAAGCTAAAACATGCAGTTTTCCGTAAAATTGTACATACCGAGACGAAAGGAATCAAAGTAGGAAAAGAGAGGAAATGGGATAGGGTTCAAATGTGGTGGAGGGGGGGGGGGGGGATGTACGTTTGTACCCCCTCCCACACGTGATACCTGACACGTACCTACCTGAACTAATTACCACTAACACGTTGTTATAATAGTTTAAACGAGGGCCCAAACATTTCGCATTGAATGAGAGTCATTCATTGCAACGTCTCCCTAAACACTATTTTGACTTATTTTGGTTTTTGGTCATTTTTGAGCAAACTATCATACCTACGGGCATCACTCACGTCTTAAAATGAAGTTAATAATATTTACTACAACTTTCTTTTCGATGTGTTTTTTGTAGGATTAGTAATTTGGCCAATAAATCGCTCCGAAATAGACCAAAAGTTAAAATTTTCACTTTTTGGAAAAAATAGCTCGTCTTTTAAGGGCTGTATCTAGGGAACTACTGAAGCTACAGAGCTCCAATACCACTCAAATTGTAGGTAATTTTATGCAGTTTAAAAGTGATTGGGATACAGATCTTCGTCAGAAGCTATCTTCGATGCTTTTTGGGCGAAAAACTGAAAAAAGTGCAAACATTTCGTGGTTTTTCGGCAGTATCTCCTGACGCCGAACTTTTTGAGGGTTGCAAATCTGGATTTATACTATCTAGGTGAGCCGCAACAACATATAAAAAAATTAAGTTTACCACAATTAATGTAGGTTGGGGCTATTTTTCGTGTCTAATTTGACTGGCCTATCAACGAAATGGGGATAGCAGAAAGGAAAAATAGAACATTGGTAGAAATGGCCAGATGTATGCTGATCGAATCAGAATTGCCCCCTTCTTTCTGGGCAGAGGCAATGTTCACAGCTAACTATATTAGGAATAGGTGTCCTTCAAGAAGTATCAATGGATTTACCCCGTATGAAAAACTCTACAACAGACCACCAATAGTTGCTTACTTTCGAACCTTCCAGTGGTTTGGTTCTTCGGACGATATCACTTGTGCCAAGGAGACGGACAGCTTCCTCGTTGACGTGAGATCTTAGCCGTTGGAGATGACGCACGGCCTGCTTTATGGTTTCGTTGACTGTTTCGATTTGAAGCTCGTGATGGAGACGTTCATTTCGAAAGTACCATGGTGCATTGACCACGTTTCTTAATATATTGTGTTTTGGAATCGCTGGACGAGCTCTCGATTTGATTGAGCCGTACAGCCCCACAGCTGGGCTCCATAAGTCCACACCGGTTTGAGGACTTGGTTGTAGAGGGTAAGCTTATTCTGGATGGACAGTTTAGACCCCATTAGCCAGTACATCTTTCTGAATTTGAGCAAAAGTTCTTCTTCCTTCTTCTTGACGTGGGCTTTCCATCAGAGCCGAGCATCAAGCGTCATACCGAGATACTTTGCTTCATTTGAGTATGGGATTACTTTCCCATTGAGCTGGTATGTAGTTGATTTTTTGGTTGGTAAAATCAACATGTACCGACTTGGATACGTTCAGCTTGATTCTCCATTTCGCTGTCCATTGCTGAATGCGGGTGATTGACCGGTTTAGATTGGTGACTGACTCCATGTTGCTTTCCCCTTTCGCCAACACCGCAGTTTAATCGGTAAAAGTTGCTATGGTGTTCATTTCTGTTTCTGGGAGGTCTCTGGTGTACAATAAGTACAGTAGTGGAGTAAGTACGCTCCCTTGAGGGACCCCTGCTTTGACATGTTTTGGTTGAGAGAAGGCGTCTTCTTGCTTGATCCTGAAGTAGCGATTGGTAAGATATGATTGAAGTAGCTCAGCGTACTTTGATGGCAGGGTTTTACGCAACTTGAAGTTGAGTCCCTCACGCCAGAACTTGTCGAATGCCTGAGCAACATCCTGAAATAGAGCCGAACAGGTCTTCTTTTCTTCAAGGGCTTTTTCAATGGCGTGTGTTATCCTGTGTCCTTCATCAATTGTAGAATGCTTCTGACGAAAACCGAACTGATGCAGCGGGATTAGCCATGGCGGGTGAGGGAGTTTATATAAAACGCTTTTGCCACAGGGCCAAGGATGCCAATTCGCGTGCCATATCCAGACGTACGTCCAACACGAATTGCTAGACAGACGGATGCCTTATAACCGATATTTTAGAGAATCGGTGATTCCACCCCTCAGCTTGGTTGATCGTCCTGTCGGTCCCATCCACCGTGGCATTGAAGGCATTCCATAAGGGGAAATAAAGGGTGTTGTGAGAAGGTCGATGCACACATCAGGGACAGCACCACATAGCAGCCCTCTCTGGACTTTGTGGAGCGGGAGGAACGCTAGAGAATATACTCATCATAAACCGTTTGATAAAGCTTTTTACTCTGATCTTTGTACTTTGTTGGTCAGCAGATTATTAATTCAAACCAACCGTTCATACTTCTTCCTCAATCTTATCGTTTTAGCTACGAGAACGTTTTGCCCTAGGGAGACCAGTTGGCGGTAACTTTTTGACCTGAACTTTCTGTCAGCGAACTTTTTGACCGGTTACCCAGTAAATCGCAGTTTTACTCGGCCGACATGCTCGCACCGGGTGGCTTTCGAGACAGGAAATAACCACCGGCCCAAACAGCCCTTTTCCACAAAACCTCTTCAGCCACATCGTTCACAGAAAGCGCTAGTTGTCCTGCCAGGCCCACTCCCGTCCTTCCAAGTTGCCCTGAATCTCCCGGTGCCCCCTGCATGCATCCCCCACACACATCGCATGCCCGTTTCCAAATCATCGTAGACACGTGTGGAGTTCTTTACACCAACTTCTTCATTGTACTGCATTCTGTTTTTGGTTGTACAACTTATTGTTATTTTTATTTTGGTTATTTCATACATCAATACTGTAAAGGTACTAATTTAGGTTTATTATAGTTTCGTTTGGGTAGCGACTAATTTTTTTTCTCCTCCTTTATTGGTCATTGTTTTGAAGTTTATTTTAATTTTCATATATTTTTAATAATCATTGTCATGCCTTGTAACACCATACTCTATGAATAAATTTGTCTATGCGTTTTTCGTTATTTTTTATTTGCTTTTATCCTACTTCCTTTCTTTGGTTTTATGATTTTCCGTTTCATCTAATTTTTTTTCTATCTTCGCATGAGGTTTGGCTCGTTTTACGTTCGCAGGCGTTTTTTTGTACGTTTTGGCTTTTTTTTTTCGAGTTGTGCAGTCACCGTAAAAGTTCCTGTGTAGCGTTAGTTGACGATGAAGTTTGGCAGTGATTGGAACAGTTGTTAATAGATCTTGGGGGGGGGGGGGGGGCAGTCCCTCAATAGTGTCTGGGTCTCCGTTACGGCATACTAAAACACCCGTCCCCTTCTTCTGATACTGTCCCGGGACCACATGCTGTATTACTTCGGGACAGTACGATTTTTTGCCATCTGCCTGTTTCTATTCTTGCTGTTGATAGGTCTGGGCGAGCCTGTCCTGAGGGTTGAAGCCCTGTGGCGGCTCCTGCCATCAAACTGGCTGACGAGGGAGTGTTTTTCTCAGACAAATACGAATTTCAACAAACACGGTGCTTATTTAAATGACGGAATAAACGTAGGCGTCAAGGTGTTATTATCTCTTGAAAAGGAAAGTCAAAATTCCTCAAAGGTCAAATCATCGAAGGGTTTACAGGAGATGAATCTGGATGATTGTTCAATTCCAATGTTCGCATAACTGCATGTAATGAATGCAACACTATGCTACACGTGGCGTGAATGAACTCTGAAAACAAGATTGACAAAGCAATCTTCAAAATCTCCCCAGTACAGGCCGCTGAAAAACCATCAAAACCTCCTCAAGGGATGTCAGATACTTAAAAAAGAATCGATTTAAATCGTATCAATCTTTTGGGAAGAATCAATTAGAATCTGGCAATTTTATAAAAGTATAAGCGAGAATCCTCTTTTACGAATTTTGAAATCCTCGAAGAACGAGAAAATCGTATCAACTTTTCATAAAATGATCGATTTTTTCAAGAATTCTCATTTATTTATCGATTATTTCAAGAAAATTGTATCTACTTTTTCAAGACTCAATACTTCTTCGAATTTCGAAACGAGTCATCGTAGAATAAGAAAATCGTATCCATTCTTCATAAACGCGTCGATTTTTTCAAGAATTCTAGTTTATCGATTTTTCAAGAATTGGTTCGAAATGAGTCAGAGTGCATTTACCGGAAACTTCTGATGACAAAATTTGTCATTTAATGACTTTACAAAAATGTACCTAATTAAATGGTGTCGTTTATTTCTAATAATTAACTAAATTGGTCGTGTTGATAGTCGAAAATTACCCTTCAAAACGATAGAATCGGGCTGGTTCTGGAAATTTTATCGAAATGGATTCACCGATCTCCGATAAATCGGAAAAAAACGAGTATTAAATTATCGATACTTGAAAACAAAATTCTTTTATGAGTTGATCCTTTTTTGGTACCTACGTAAAATAGTTGGACGTAAAAAGGTACAATTACCTCGAAAATGGTTAGCAATTTCCATCTAATCTGTTTGTCAATTTGACGACAGGTTTATCAAACTACCCTTGATAAAAATTTTGAAGTCAAAAGCTTCATTAACTTCTTAGTAATGAACAATAGAAAAATTGTTGATATGTTCATCCTCCTTGGCTGTTCTGGCGGTGGGGTGCTTTAGGTTGTGCGGGTGAAGTAGAGCCCCACGACTGGGGTGGAGAGTGTCTATCACAACTGTAAATGCCAAGGTTCGCAATAGTCACCTATATATCTCGTATACGTTTGCCATAACTACATAATATGTATATTACAGCCGGAACGTCATTGTCAAATTAATTTTAATAAGTAATTGTGATTAATTTGTTTTGCAGTAGGTTTTGCTACCCATCCCTGAAGATGACTTAATATATCAGTCGAAAGCTCGGATACAAAAGAGAAGCCTTTTATTCACCAGGGGAATTGGCATTTTGAACTAGAACTAGGGCGCTCAGGCAGATCACAATAAGCCCCCAGGGTTCCGTGTCGGGGCATCTTGAACCCCCTTCCTGAGCAATCCTTCTGAGATGGACACTTTTCAAACAGGAGGGAATTCGGAGGCGTTTTGGCTAGGGGTGCACATGCTTCTGTGTTCCTAAGGTAGACATGGAGGGGAAAATAAAGCTGCAACACTGAACTGATCGGAAACTTTTTGTCGTTTGGGTGATGTTGGTAAGTGATGCCATCGTGTGGTCGCCGTTTGCGTTCTTTTCCAGGGGAGCCCAGGCCGCACAAGAAGTCGTGGAAGAACCAAAACCAGAATCAAAATCAAAACCAAAACCAGCACAACCCGAACCAGAATTTGGGCGGCGTGACGATCGGCTCCGGCATCCCGCCGGCTTTTCCCGGCACCCGCCCGCCTCTCCAGCGGCCCCTGACGGTCTCGACGGGAACCAACACGTCGCCGCCGGCGCCCCCCATACCGCCCCCGGCTCCGCTTCACATCCCCCAGCATCACCAAAACCTGGATTTGTTCCCGGGCGTGGGTCCCCCGCCGCACAATCACGCCCCGCCCCCGACCCACCATTTGTTCCCGCCTCCTCCCCACGATCAGTACCGCTGGCTCAAGGGCCATTTGATGTAACAGCCTCGGACTATGTATTAAAAACAAATTTTGTCAACCCCTTAACTCTCCAAATCAAGTTTCACGTTTTACCCTCAAACTTACAAACTTCCCAAATAGTAGGTTGAAGGTGCTTGAAGAGCCGAAGACAAAACTGCCTGGTCCGCCTTTCTGCCGTTCTAATGAAGACCATCCTTTTCCGTTTTAACGCAGTTTTGAGTTGATAAACACATTAGAGTACGGACGTGAGCTAGCAATGAAACAAGTCGGTAACTCCTCAGGTTCAGGAGCCCCCTCAAAAATGTAGCAGGACGTCAAATGTCGAAATTTTCGCCTTATTGCCAAAATGAAGCTTCTGCTGACAATAATCAACAGGCTGTCAGCTCTTAATAACTAACAGTCCTACACGAAGCTGAACGTTTCCTCAAGTATGAAAATTTCAAATTTCAGTGAGAGATCAATGAGAAACACTAATGCTGCTACTTCTGTCATATACAGGTTTCGAACTTTAGACCAGTAAAATAAGGAAAAGAATAATGTAGAAAATGGAATAATTCGGACCGAAGCGGAAATCGTTTTAATACCTTCTAATGGTCCTAAATACACGGAATCTGAGTTCGCACCATCGCAGGTGGTGAGCTTAACGTTTGGCAGCCGAAAAACCGCGAAATGTTTGCACTTTTTCAGTTTTTCGCTTCTAACTCGGAAACTATCCATCCTACAGAAAATGTTATACTTTACAAAATGAAAGAGCATTAAATTCGCTATTCAAAACACTACATAATCATCTAAATCGGTTCAGCGGTTTGGCCACAATCGTTCGTCAAAGATAGGCCATTTTTACCAACTGTCGTCAAAACCAGTAAGACCGACTTCTAAACAACGGCCCAAATCATGTCCTTTGACATGACCAGATTCTCTGATTGGTATAAAATGTACATAACATTTCTGGCGGTGACGTAAATGAGCCGTCGAAGACGGAATTTAACATGAAATGTTATTCTCTACAACTTTGATTCTATAACTTTTTTCGATTTGAGCCGTCGTTGAGAAGTTACAGCGGTCTTCCGGTGACCAACATGTGGTTTTTTGAGCAAAAGCGATTTTGTTAGGAGTTAGGAACTTTCAGCATATCTCCAGAATTAATTCCCACAGGTCGTATTTCGCTAAATAGAGGGCTTGATCCATTGAAAATGGGACAAATTGAAGATCATGGAGTTTGGCAACTATTCATGTCAGTAGCCGCCTTTTCCAGAAGGTTTCTACATCTTCAATCTGGCCCTCCAGCCTAACTTCTCTCAGCTCTCCTTTCCAGTGCAATATCCACCAGTTTCCTGAGACTTTCAATCAACTACTCTTGTTACGGGAAAACCTCGTTTTGACTAGTTGTATTTATTCGAACTTCTGCTTTCAAATCGTTTCCAGCAAGCTCCCCCACCAGGCCATGCCTGTGCAGCTTTGGTTGGCACTACTGTCTTCCACCTGTCAAGTTCACCTATTTGGAAGTTGAATGCTTTCCGCTTTGAGCCGTAACCCCCCCCCCCCCCCCTATGAAAGCCCAACGCAATAATCCCTAATGAACGTCCCCCTCAAATCTCGTGTAATAATTGTAGATATTTTTATCTTAGTTTCTACCCGTTCCGGAGCTGCTGTCCTACTTTTCCCCAGCTCTTTTCGAAAAAATTTGTAAACTATTTCTAAAAAAAAACTTATTAGAAATTAAGAGGCAGCCTACGCTATTTTCCATTTTGTGACAAATTTTATACTCTTCCCTCGTCTGTACAGTTTAAACTTGTGAATTTTCGGAAACTTTCCGCTGAGCTTCTCTGCCATTGGAAATCTCCATGAGGAAATTGTGCGTGAAAATATTTTCTAGTCGACAATTGTCCGCAAGACTTAGTTTTGAGTTTTATTAGATTTTTTTTTTTTTTTTTTAATTACGCATTTCGTGGCCCGTTGAAGTGATTTTTTGTGCCTGGGCAATTTCTTTATTGTATTTTTGGACGATTTGTGTCAAATGTACATATAGGAGAACAGTCGTGTATATAGCTCGATAGAAGTATGCATTATAAACTTTGCAAAATTTAGATTGTATTTCAAATTCTCGTAATAACTACGATTTGGTTTTTTTCGGCAATTTTGGAAGTGCTTGACTATGTTTGAAAGGCTTCTTTTTTTGTAAATAGATGAGATGCGTATAAATTTGAATATATACAATATCGAAGATGTATCGTTTTTACATTAAATATTGTGGTTTGAAACTGTTGTGGTTATTTTTACCTTTTTGTCGTGACTGTCGATCAGGTGAAAACATTCCTTGTGTAAGCACATCGTATGGTAGCGTATGTTGAGGTGCCTTGTAATAAATAGAGAGTTCCTAAAGTCACTAGAGAGTTCCTAAAGAAACATCCGAGTTACGTCGACCGTTAATTTTTATCACCGTAAGGGATTTGTCTAGGGAGAATCAAAGAAAAGCTAACTTCACATAAGACCGTAACAGAGATACGGTCTTATCAAAAGTCACGCTAAATTTAAAGTGCCGCTATTTACGTTCTATTGCTCGAAATTAACGGCGGTATCCTTAAGACCGTAAGTTTATTGCCGTAACTTTACGGCAATAACGTTTGACGTTAGGCATAAGGACGTAAGTTATCACCGTTATTTCCGCATGCGCGAAATCTCGAGTTACGTCGACCGTAACTCATCACCATTAGGCAAAAAGTGGCTTTAGGAACTCTCTACTTTTTGCCTAACGGTGATGAGTTACGGTCGACGTAACTCGAGATTTCGCGCATGCGCGGAAATAACGGTGATAACTTACGTCCTTATGCCTAACGTCGAACGTTATTGCCGTAAAGTTACGGCAATAAGCTTACGGTCTTGAGGATATCGCCGTTAATTTCGAGCAATAGAACGTAAATAGCGGCACTTTAAATTTAGCGTGACTTTTGATAAGACCGTATCTCTGTTATGGTCTTATGTGAAGTTAGCTTTTCTTTGATTCTCCCTAGACAAATCCCTTCGGTGATAAAAATTAACGGTCGACGTATCTCGGATGTTTCTTTAGGAACTCTCTAATACCTTTGAATGAAATTAGTCGATACTCTGAATGGGAACATGGACAACTAGTGTAGCCGTTACGAGAAACAATTTAGTTTACAAGCATCAGATGCTTACAGATACTGTATTTAAATGAATGGCTTACAGATACAGATTCTGTATTTAAATGAATAAACAACCCCACCTCCCACTCGATTTCGACTTACACAAACTTATACACACCCCTCCCGATGGCTTTAACGCACCCAAAGCCAACCAAAATCGCGGGGGGGGGGGGGGATTGGATCGGTTGGTCGGGCGGGGGGACGAAAACGGAAAAGGTCCGGCTGGTGTAGCCCGTTTCTTCTTCCTTCTTCTTCTTCTGCGTCTTTCTTCTTCCGCGTCTTTCTTCTTCCTTTTACCTTATTCGTTTCTTCTTCCTATCTAGTTTCTTATTGTTCATCTTCCTAAGGTGGGTCCCCAGTTTCTTCTTATTCTTCTTCTTCGTTCTTGGAATACAAGACTGAACGGAACGAAACCAAAAAAGGTATATTCGCTGCTCTTCGGTTTATAATAATCAGATCACGAAATCAGCCGATAAACAGCTGTTAAAATACTAGTATTTTGGTGGTTAATGAATCCAATCAATAACAGCCATACACGCGACATCTCGTTAAAGACAAACTGTCAAATTCCTTTCAGTCATGGAGTGCCTTTCGAGCGTCACGATGTCACAAGCTATTTTGCAACATCAATCACAATATACAAGGATGCCGCCCAAGACAGCAGCTTCTCCCTCCAGCCTCTTCAGGCACTTGAAATGGTTCCGTATCGGCTGCCTTCCTCTGGTCATCCACCAGGACGGTTCCACCCGCATTTCCATCCCCTGGCTCGTCTACACATTGGCTGTAATATCCTGGAGAATTGTCATGCTCCCCGCTCGTCATCTCAAACTGGAAAACAGAGGCCCGTTCACTATCGCCATCTCCTTCTTGGCATTCGGTTTAACGTCTTCGTATTTAATTCTGCATTTCATTTTGATATTATGGTATCGTGAAGATTATGGAATGACCATCAAAAGGATCTCAGAGCTGCAGCACTGTTTGGGAATATCGCAGTACAACATGCCGACGCCAATTAAACTGTTCTCAGGCCTCTTAACGTTAATGACGGTTTTGTACATTTTATCACAGGTACAACAATATGATGAGCGCTGGCTATTATCCTCAATCATTTCATCCGCTTTTGCGATCACTGTAATGTACCAGGTTGTAAATTTATGTACGTTCAATTATTTTGTATGGTGTGTTGGTTCGTGTTTTGGGAAACTTGCCGAAGTGCATTTACGAAACGGGGACGTCAAAGGGTTCATCCGCGTGTACAACCGGCTCCTGCGAGCCGCTGGCGACATCAACCGGTACAACGAAGCCAACATCACGATATTAACGTTGATAGCGTTAGTGGTTTTTATCAATCACACTGGGGAAATGTTGAAATGGGGTCTGCAGACAATGGAGGATCTCTTGAAATTGGTGAGCGTGGGCTTCTTCACCGTCATGCTCGCTTTTGTCGTTTACGTCTGCAACTCTGCTACGGCCCAAGTAAGTTTTTTTTCTTTCTTTTAATTTGCCCACGTTAATTAACGCTTGTGTGCATTATGTTTTTCGTCTGCGATCAAGTGGGCCTGTATCTGCTTATACTGGCTGATTGCTTGGCATGGACATTATCACATATCTGAAGGTGCACCATCCACCAGAATAAGCAGATCTGCATCGATGCAGGGGCTGTGCTTTGTTTTTCAGTTCCTTCATGGTGACTATCCACCAAAAAAAAAAAAAAAAAAAAAAAAAAAGACGATTTAAGACGAAATAGTCTATTTCCACGATAAAAATATATAAACTTGTAGACGCGTTTCGGTTGATTAGACCATCATCAGTACAATACGATGGTCTAATCAACCGAAACGCGTCTACAAGTTTATATATTTTTATCGTGGAAATAGACTATTTCGTCTTAAATCGTCTCCCCTTAAGATGGATTCCCACTATCTCGCCGCATCCACCTTACATTATGACTATCCACCACACGTTTCCTCCGTTTTCGGTTTTGGTGGTTCAGCGAGGGCTCGTAATTTGGCGGTTTCTGAGCACACGAGTCGCGTTTTGAGTTTGTCGGTTGTTGTGGCGGGGGCGAGGGCTTAGAATTCGCTTCCTTTGGCTGTGCAGTCTTCTGCGGCTTTGGGGATTTTCAGGCTTGCTGTTGGTGGCCATTTCCTCACGGACTAATTCCTTCTATTTCACCTTTTAGTTTTCTCTTTTTATCTTTCTCCTCCTCCTTTTCCTTCTTATTATTCGTTTTTTCTTTTCATCCATGTTATCCCAGGGAAGGATTCCAGGAGGTCAAATATTTTTCTAGTAGGTGATTTTGGACGAATAATTCATTTTTCGAGATCCCACATCTTTCCGAACAATGTAAAGTTTTTTAAAGTTTTATTTTATTATTGACACAGAATTAATTTTTGAACAAGTAACTACTACATCAAAGAATCATAAACCCTTGTGTAAAATTTGCAGCGTTTTTTATTCGGAAAATATTTGACCTCCTGGGATCCATCAAAAATCCCATTTGTAGGCCCATGAAAGCTCTATAGATCCCCACAGTGAAATCGGATCGTTCAGGGACCCCCCTATAATGGATTCTACGTTCAAAAATACTTCGAAAACGACCCCTAACTCGACCCCATAGCCGAAAGCCTCCAAAAAACCCTCCCGTAGCCCCATTTTAGCCCCACAGCGCCCCTCGGGTTTGGGCGATCGGACTGAAAACCTTGCGGGCACAACTAGATGGTAAACCAAGTAGTTTGTCAAAATTTCATATTTTAAAAAAAATTCCTGCTGCCCAAAACGGCCCGGACGGCGGACGGAAAATTCGGTTTTGGAATCGAGACCTCTAGAAATGGATAATGTCAAATTATGAAGCCGATCGGAGTCGTCGACCTCCGTCGCGAAAACATAGGTGTATTATTCCAAGAATAATAAACCAAAATGATAAACCCTTGTGTAAAATTTGCAGCGTTTTTAATTTTAATTTAACTACCCTAACAGGCAGCATGCCTATCTGCAACATATTCCATTGATGAAATTCGGGTCACAAAAAACCTGCGCCACGTTTAACTCCTGCAATTCGAAAAATGATCAAAAACGTAATATAATATTATTACGTTTTACGGCTATAGCCTTCATCGCAAGGCCCTAACTGAAGGAGTTGGCTGACTTTAGCCAGGGGGTTGCCACCTAGTTCTACTATAATATAGTATAGAAGGGTACAGGAAAAAAACCAGCAATGTCAATCTTTTTTCGAAAATGAGTTTGATACATTGGAATCAGAATGAACAGTACTTTTCAACGGTCTATCCAAACAGGGAACAAACCAGTTCAGTCAGGGTCAGAATAGCACTCAAAGTTTCGCTATACAGGGAAAGAACCAGCTATGTCATCCGGTACAGGGAAAGAACCATCTTTGTCTCCAGCAGATTCGCCTACAGATAGCGTTGTTTTCGCGATCCTGTGGGTTATTATTTGTCTAATTCGATTATTATTTGGCTAATTCGAGAGATTCAGGCATCGACTATTTTCTTGTATGTTTCAGATGGTCACTTTTAATATGCACAACGATGGATTTCTGAATATTTTTCATGGAGTTTGCCACATTTTTCGATTTTTGTTACCTCTACAAATTTATTGATGACTTGAAATTTCTTGGGGCCATATGAGTATTTTGGGACGAAAAATGATTCATTATTTATCATAATAAAGGTTTTATTCAGTTTTGAAGTTAAAAACTCGTTTTTCTCGGATTGCAGCTTTCTTGACATAGATGGTTTTTTCCCTGTACCCTTCGTGTTAGGGTCTTAATATTATTAACAGGAGGAGGGTGACACGATGTTGCTCATCAGATGATGCAGATCTGATTCAGATAAGATAAGATTCTTATTGTGGGGCGCGTCGAGTAGTCGGAAACATTTGGAAAAAAAAATTGTTTCGGCGACCAAAAAGTTGCTCCATGTGGCGTATCTGAGCTTGGGAAGGGGTAAAGGTTGCATTCACGTTCCAAATGAATACTTTCACTTTCACAACGTCCTTGGTTAACATTTCGTGTTTGGAATTCGAGCCGCCTGACATTACGTGTTGAGGACACTTGCCAACTAGAAACCCACGAAACTCGCGAGTTTACGCAGAGGACGATTATTATAACGCCAAGTGGGAGGCTATGATGATACCGATCTGGGTGTCGCTTCCAGGCCATCGAATGTTTTTTTCCCCAGTTAGCCTTTTGCCTCGATATAATAGCGATGTCAACCACTACATCCACGAGGGCTTTTGCTGATTCACCGGCCAGTCTCGTCAAACACTTGAAATGGTTCCGCCTCGGCTGCCTGCCTTTCATCATCAAACGGGACAGCTTCCACGAGATTTCCATGCCGTTCCTTCTTCACGCTGGGCTTAATGTAGTCATCATCTGCCTCATGGGCGCAGTCCCTTGGTTCGCCCGTGCGAGATCTGGTCCTTTCACGGATGTAATAACCATCGGCCGGTCGATTGTCGGCTGCTTGTACGTCATTTCAGTAGTGACATTCGTGCTTTGGTACCGTAAAGACTTTGGTAGGACTATCAAAAGGCTCCTCGCACTGCAGAGACATCTCGGAATCAGACAGTACAGTCTGCCAAAGATGATAAAATTGTACGGAATCACTGTAGTAATGACCGACGTGTTACACTTGGCAGCAACGAGTCAAAGGAACGTCCGGACAAGTGTCCCAGCATGGATTTGGATTTTTAATTTACTCGCCGTGTATATGAGTATTTTTCTATTTGTGAACATCGCGTTCTTCCTTTATTTGGTTTTTTGTCTTCGCTTGTGTTTTGTGCAACTTCCTCGAGTCCATTTGGCGGTGGGTGACGTCAAAGGGTTCGTCCAGGTCTTCAACAGACTCCTCTAAACTGCACGGGACGTCAACAGGTACAACGAAGCAAACGTCTCGATGGCGATGTTGTTTGTGTTCCTAACTATGGTACAAACCTTCAGCGATATCCTGAGTGCGCGGTCGGGTATCAACCAAGGCTTAACGATTCGTTTGATATTTGCGGCAGTATATATTGTCGCCTTTGCTGTTATCATTCACTGCTGCCACTCTACGTCCAAGCAAGTGAGTTTGAGCACACTACCTACTGTCTTGCGGTGCTTGCGTTTCAATTGCATTTGTGGTTAGCCAAAACAAGGAATTCAAAACTGTATTGTTTGCGCTTGGCACTTAGCCTACAAAACAAGACTAGAAACGCACTAGTGGGAATGCTGCACTTAACATATTTACCCACCAATCATGATTCTTTGCTCCGGACACTTCACTCTATTCTCTACTTGAATGATATGTTTTTCGCTCTACATATTTGTTTTGTCCAACTCCACACAAACGACCTCTTTCTTGATTGAGCAATAACCATCAGGCGTTACAGTAACTAACTTCCACTGCTTAAATCCGGTACATTCTCGTCCGACTAAGAGGACTTTGGGTCAAGATGGCTATTCGTAAACTGCCAGTCACCAGCCTTGCCAACCACCTCAAATGGTTCCGATTTGGTTCTCTGCCTCTGAAAATCGATAAAGACAACTTCCATGAAATTTCGGTGCCATTCCTGCTCTACTCGGTGATAGTCGTCATGAGCAACACCTACGCCATACTGACCACACTCTCACTGGAAGATCTCGGCCCGTTGACGGCATGTCTGTTACTATTGGAAGATGGTACTTACATGGTGTATTGCCCTGTGATGGTAATTTTGATCATATCGAATAGAAAAAACTTTGATAAAACGATGAAAAAACTAATGGAGCTGCAGTACCACTTGTCCATCCGCAGTTACAGTATGTTTTGGTCAGTGAAATTTCACAGAACTCTAATTGTAGCCGCAAGTGTATACTACGTGGCCCATTTTATATGGTTGTACCATGCTGTAGCGTACACGTATACCACACAAGGGACGATCGAACTCTGGTTAAAATTCTCCACCACTATGCTGGTATCAGTCTCCACGTTGGTATCCTTTTCCACCTTCATGTACTTGGTCTGCTGCATCGGGGCATGTTACGCTCGCCTGGCAGAGACCACATTCCTCCGTGCTGCAGACGTCCGACGGTTCGTTCGCATCTACAATCACCTGACAGCCGTAGCGGGGGAGATCAACGGCTACAACGACTTCAACGTGTCGGCAGCGGGATTCCTAACGTTTATACTTCTCGTCAAAGGGACGGACCAAGTTCTGAAAATGACTTCGGTGGAGTACGGGCAACGTTTGAGCATTTTGGTGAGGGTTGGTATGCTGATGGCGTATAACTATAACACCATTGAAGTCTGCCATTCAGCCATGAAACAGGTAAGTTTTACCGAAAGTCATCACTATCTCTAAACAATTCACTGTTGTGCAGAGGATCAGGGTTATAGAGGGTGTGTGCAACGTTTTGTCAATCATAGACAGCTTTGGTTCCTGATGGATTGCACTGATATGTGCTGATCCCACAAAATGCCCAGAGTGCTCATCTGGCTCCTGAGCTGGTAATAAGGCAGACAATGAAAACTACGGAATCAACCATAATTGTTCAAGAATTATTCAAGATTTGTATTTACTGAGTGCTGGTTGTCAGCTAAAGAATGGCAATCTCAATTGATGCAAAGCTAGTTACATGGACTTTCTGAGCAGAGTGGGAGATCAGGAGCCTGAGCTCAGGAATGGGGGCTCTAAATGGCCAACCCTCGTATCGCCTAGAAGTGCTGAGAATAGTGTCGACCTCTTTCATTTATCCCTTCATATTATGCAGCCTGGTACTGGTACGTTTAACGTTAACCTTAAAAGGTCTTCATGCACCCCCATGGTGATTCCAACTCTTTTCCAACTTCATCTACTTGGTCCACTGTTCTGCTGTCACTACTACCGTGATTCACTGTATGCCAAGTGGACCATTTAACGTCTTTCCAGTGATTTTGAATCCAAGTCTTTGATACTCCGGGCTAAGCGTGACTCAGGTTTTGTAGACTTTGGTCTGGACCTACGGACTTTTGGTTTGACATTCGCTAGGGTTGCATAGAAGTGATTTCGCCGATTCAACCTGTTCTCTACTTGAGATTGACGATTTCAAAAGGCATTTTACTGCTTCACCCCCTGGTTCTTAGCCGGTTGCTCCTTCCGGGCTCTCGTCTCTGAGCTACAAGGGTTTCTCCTTTAGGTGTAGGCCTACTGATGACGCTGACACACATCACAGAAATCTGATGCTATGGGAAGTGAACAATAATCATGTCGGTCATTTTGGTTTTTGTAAAACACATTTTTATTTTTGAAATATTGAGAGGCGAGAGGGAAAAGTTCGAAATACTGAGAGTTGTCAGCGAAATACGAGAAAAGAGCGTAAGGCCCAACTTCTGCCTGAAAAGAAAATTTGTGGAGCTCTTCTATGGATGTTCAAGCTTCCTTCAGCGTTATAAGCTTTGTGTCATCGTGAGGCCAACCACCAACGTAAATCCACTACTACGATTAGGTGGGGGATTGTGAAACTTATGGACCAATGTGATTGTGGGGGATTATGTACCGAGAGTTGAGTAGGTGGAACTTCGATATACCGCGTGTTGGCGGACGGCCTTCCTCTCCTTCAGCTTCGATAATATCGGTATATCTATTCCCGAGTGTACCAAAATGCATTGGAAAACTTCGATATAGTGAGAGATTATCAAGAGATCGAGCTAGCTTCGATCTAGGTACCAAGTGTTTGATATAGTCTACTGTACTTGTAATACGCCGAGCTGAATTTCCAGGACAAATTTCAAATTTTCCCCACTTGTAGAAGTAGCCAAGAATGAAGTTAGTTCTCCTCGGGCTGCAGCTCCTCTATAATACATAGCGAGTCCTAAGTGTTTGGCTGATTTTGGGCCAACATCCAAGCTCTCCATTATATCTAAGGACTTCGAAAATCTAAAGCACGAGTGATAATAATTTACTCCTTCAATTTCCATCTGGTTAAAGAAGGTACCATAGCTGCACAACTGCATTGTTGAGGGTTACTGAGGACATTCGGGACTCCTTCAACAATCATTGTGTCACCATTATGATATTGGATTTCTCCGCGGCATTTTGGGACCCTTCGGCCGGTTACCAGGAGGGCCACTTTAGGAAGGGTTGGGCGTGGGACTGTTGGGTTTTCCCCCGTCTCACTGCTCTTGAATGAATGTGAATCGAATGAGAGGTGCGCGAAAGTAGATAGTTTAGGGAACCCATCTGTGATGAGTGTGTGTCATCGTATGTGTGTTCAAGTCTATTATCAACGATGTTTGAGTGTTGAAATTTTTGTGGTATCCTGATTGGAAAGTTTCTAAAATGAGAATATTATTAAGGTTTTCTTCAATAAAAGCAGCAAATTTATAGTAAACAGTTTCATCAAATATTTTTGCTATGACGCTGATTGGTGTTATTGGTCTGAAATCCTCGTAGCAAACTGCCGGATTCTTCTTAATGAGAGGCAAAACAAACGCTTTTTGCCATTCACTTGGATAAGTACCAATGGATATGGTTGTTGAGGCCTCCTCTATTAGACACTTGGTGTATTTAAGTTGTCTGAATATTGAGGCGGAATCGTAAATGAAAGTTATTTAGTGGATCTATTAATAACTGTTATGAATGTAACCCACCGGGGAATCCAGGGGGTGCAAATAAAAATGTTTAAGGAATATGGAATTATAATCAATGAAATGAAGGCAAAATATATAACTACGAAGCCTAATTAAAATGGAAAGAAATGAAGTTAAATGTCCCAAAAAGAACGGAAGCTGACGGAGAAAGGCCGACGTCTTCTTTGAAGTTCTGGGAGAATCTCGATGAAAAAGGAGATTTAGGAATAGGAGAAAGGATGGTAAAGACTCACAGTTTTCTGGAGGTACCTCCGTTTCCTTGATGGCTGAAGCGATGTGCTGACGTAAGCCTGTAGACGAAGTTTTCGGATCCCGGCCGGAGGCAAATAGGGAAATCGTCGACTTGTCGATAAACGGATGTCACAAAATAATCCATGTTTCGTGTGGAAATACCGGAGCTCTTAGCGAAGCGCAGGGAACTTTTACGTGATAACGTTCATGGGCGCTGCTGTGTGTGAACTCACTGAATATCATCAGTATACTACCGAAATTCAGGAAATGACCCACGTTTCGTGTGGATAAACGGAGAACGTAATAACTCGCGGGGAACGTCTTATGGAGATCATTCAAGGGAGCTGATGAATTACGCACTGTTTGAGGGCCGGGAGTCACGGCCTCGGGTTGGAAAGGGGGGAGGAAGGAACTGCTGATGCTGCGAGAACTGAACGCGTGCCTTAACAATGGTTAAGTTAAATATGTGAATACAATTCCCACTACTTCCTTTATTTCTTTCTTTTGATCTGAAAGTGTATGTATGTGTATAGGTTAGACGGGGGGGATGTTCCGCCCATGTACTTGGGCCATTGCTTTTCTCACTCTATGTAAATGACCTTTCTCCGTACCTTCCAACATCATCAGTACGCTGATGAACCGCAGATTTACCTTAAATGTCCCGCTGATGACTTATTTGAAATGTTTGAAATTTCCTGTTTTGGGCTTCAGCCTGACATTACGTGATAACATGACAACACGACAAGCCCACGAAACTCATTACCAACGTAATTATTGGTTTAGGTAGGTGGAGAACGGTTTTTACACGATGAGGCCGCCAAGTGGGAGGCTATGATGATACCGATCAGGGTGTCGCCAAGTCATCGAATAATTTTTTTCTCCAGTTAGCCTATTGCCACGATATGTTAGCGATGTCAACCACTACATCCACAAGGGCTTTTGCTGATTCACCGGCCAGTCTCGTCAAACACTTGAAATGGTTCCGCCTCGGCTGCCTGCCTTTCATCATCAAACGGGACAGCTTCCACGAGATTTCCATACCGTTCCTTCTTCACAATTGTCTTTATGTAGTCATCATCTGTTTCATGGGCGCAGTCCCTTTGTTCGCCCGTGAGAGATCTGGTCCTTTCACGGATGTAATCACCATCGTCCGGTCGATTGTCGGCTGCTTGTACGTCATTTCAGTAGTGACATTCGTGCTTTGGTACCGTAAAGACTTTGGTAGGACTATCAAAAGGCTCCTTGCACTGCAGAGCCATCTCGGAATCAGACAGTACAGTCTGCCAAAGACGATAAAATTGTACGCAATCACTGTAGTAATAACCGAAGTGTTATTTATGGCAGCAGCGAGTCAAAGGAACGTCCTGACAATTGTGCCAGAATGGATTTGGATTGTTGATTTACTCACCGTGTATGTCACTCTTCTTATATTTGTGAACATCGCATTCTTCAATTATTTGTTTTTGTGTGTTCGCTTGTGCTTTGTGCAACTTCCCCGAGTGCATTTGGTGGTGGGTGACGTCAAAGGGTTTGTCCAGGTCTTCAACAGACTCCTCCAAACTGCACGGGACGTCAACAGGTACAACGAAGCAAACGTCTCGATGGCGATGTTGTTTGTGTTCCTAACCATGGTACAAACCATCAGCGATATCCTGAGTGCGCGGTCGGGTATCAACCAAGGCTTAACGATTCGTTTGATATTTGCGGCAGTATATATTGTCTCCTTTGCTGTTATCATTCACTGCTGCCACTCTACGTCCAAGCAAGTGAGTTTGAGCACACTACCAACAGTCAAGTCTTCATTGGCGCTTGCGTTTCAATTGCATTAAATGCAATTTTGTCGTTAGCAAAAACAAGGAATTCAAAACTGTATTGTTTGTGATTGGCACTTGGCCTACAAAACCAGACGAGAAACGCTCTATTGGGAATGCTGTACTTAACATATTAACCCACTAATCATGATTCTTTGCTCCGGACACTTCACTCTATTCTCTACTCGAATGATATGTTTTTCGCTCTATTTGTTTTGACCAGCTCCACACAAACGACCTCTTTCTTGATTGAGCAATAACCATCAAGCGTTACTAACTTCCACTGCTTAAATCCGGTACATTCTCGTCCGAGTAAGAGGACTTTGGGTCAAGATGGCTTTGCGTATACTGCCAGTCACCAGCCTCGTCAGCCACCTCAGATGGTCCCAGTTTGGTTGTCTGCCTCTGAAAATCGAAAAAGACAACTTCCATGAAATTTCGGTTCCATTCCTGCTCTACACATATACCGTATACCCGATACACATTATATACATATTATATCGAGTGTACCAAAATGCATTGGAAAACTTCGATATAGTGAGAGATTCTCAAGAGACCGGGCTTTTACTTCGAAATACCGAGAGTTTCGATATACCTACCGAGAGTCTACTGTACTTGTAATAGGCCGAGCTGAATTTCCACGACAATTTTCACTATTTTTCCCGACTTGTAGAAGTAGCCAAGAATGAAGATAGTTCTCATCGAGCTGCAGCTCCACTATAATCGACTAGGGGGCCATCCCCTGCAGGCTACGCCAGCCAACCCCCGACCGTATCCCGCCTGGCCTCAGACCAAACAACTCGTTTTCCCATATTGTGCAGTTTTTTTTTTTCTTAAATCATACAGATTTTCTTTTTGCTCCACTTTTGGAGCTTAGATGCGCCACGTGTAGCAACTTTTTGGTGGTTTCATATTTTTCTCTTCATCTACTCGCCAAAACGGATTTTCGGTATTTTTTTCAAATTTTTTAGAAAAAGTTTAATTTTCGGGTTTTTTCCACTTTAGGAGCTCAAATACGCCACATGGAGCTACTTTTTGGTGGTTTCATGGACTTTTATCGCACTATGCTCGCTAAACTGGATTTTTTGAGACCAATTTCAGATTTTTCCGACATCTGGAAGTTCCCTTAAATAAAGATGAGCATGTCTCCTCGTTCTCCTCCTCCTCGTGTTGGAGCTCTAATATAATAAGATAGCGAGTCCTAAGTGTTTGGCTGATTTTGGGCCAATATCCAAGCTCTCCATTATATCTAAGGACTTCGAAAATCTAAAACACAAACCGCTCACAACGTATTTGAGTGATAATAATTTCCTCCATCAATAGGTTCGTTCCAGGTTTGACGGACTGTTAACAGAAATCGACGGAGACATGTGCAGTTGAGAAAACTGCTGTTACAGGTCGATTTGTAGGGTGACAGCAGTTCAACTGCAGCCGGACGGAAGCCGAGAGCTCGAATGAGTTCATTTGGGAGCTGTCGACTTTGATAACCCTACACAGTTGAAACCTCTCTCATAACCTTCTCACTTTATTATGGTGCTCGGCTCAACCAATTTTGTTGACAGTTCGCGTTCCAGGTCAGCAGGTGGGCTGTTCGAGAGAACTCAACAGCGATTCAGAAGGCATTGGGACTGCTGTCAACAGCTGTCAACTTTTGTCGACAGACACAGACAGACCTGGAACAAACCTCCTTTCAATCTGGTTTAAGAAGGTACCATAGCTACACAACTGCATTGTTGAGGGTTACTGAGGACATTCGGGACTTCTTCAACAATCATTGTGTCACCATTATGGTGATATTGGATTTCTCCGCTGCTTTTCGGGACCCTTTGGCAGGTTACCAGGAGGGCCGAGGAATAGAAGGGTTGGGCGCGGGACTGTTGGGTTTTCCCCCGTCTCACTGGTCTTGAATGAATATGAATGGAATGAGAGGTGCGCGAAAGTAGATAGTTTAGGGAACCCATCTGTGATGAGTGTGTGTCATCTTATGTGTGTTCAAGTCACGATGTTTGAGTGCTGAAATTCTTGTGATGTCCGGATTGTCAAGTATCTCAAATAAGAATATTATTAAGGTTTTATTCAACAAAAGCAGAAAATGTATAGTAAACAGTTTTATCGAATATATTTGCTATGACACTGATCGGCGTTATTGGTCTGAAATCCTCGTAGCAAACTGCCGGATTCTTCTTAATGAGAGGCAAAACAAACGCTTTTTCTCATTCACTTGGATAACTACCAATGGATAGGAAAAGATGAATATGTGAATGAGAACGTCCACAATTTTCACACAACTTCCTTTATATATTTCTTTTGATGTGAAAGTGTATGTTTGTGTTTCGGATGTTTGGGAGGGGGGGGGGGATGTTCCGCCCATGTACTTGGGCCATTGCTTTACTCACTCTATGTAAATGAACTTTCTCCGTGCCTTCCAATCATCATCAGTACGCTGATGAACCGCAGATTTACGTTAAATGACCCGCTGATGGGCTCATTCGGGACTCTATCAGCAGCCAGTCATGACTTATTTGAAATGTTTGACACTTCCAGTTTTGGGCTTCAACCTGAAATTACGTGTTAACTACAACACGACAAGCCCACGACACTCATTATCATCGTAATTGTTGGTTTAGGTAGGTGGAGGATGGTTTTTACATGATCAGGGTGTCGCTACTATGATATCGATCAGGGAGACGCTGACAGGTCATCGGATGTTTTTTCGGTACTTTTCCGTTATACCCCCCCCCCCCCCCCACTCGATTTCGTGTTCATAAACACCCCTCCCGATGGCTTTAAGGCACCCAAATTCGAGCACTTTTCCGTTATAACACCCCCCACCCCCACCCCACACCCCCCGAACTCGATTTCGACCCCCTCCCGATGGCTTTAAGGCACCCAAAGCCAACCAAAATCGAGTGGGGGGGGGGGGGGGGTATAACGGAAAAGTACCGTTTTTCCCCAGTTAGCCTTTTGCCGCGATATAATAGCGATGTCAACCACTTCATCCACGAGGGCTTTTGCTGATTCGCCGGCCAGTCTCGTCAAACACTTGAAATGGTTCCGCCTCGGCTGCCTGCCTTTCATCATCAAACGGGACAGCTTCCACGAGATTTCCATACCGTTCCTTCTTCACAATTGTCTTTATGTAGTCATCATCTGTTTCATGGGCGCAGTCCCTTTGTTCGCCCGTGAGAGATCTGGTCCTTTCACGGATGTAATCACCATCGTCCGGTCGATTGTCGGCTGCTTGTACGTCATTTCAGTAGTGACATTCGTGCTTTGGTACCGTAAAGACTTTGGTAGGACTATCAAAAGGCTCCTTGCACTGCAGAGCCATCTCGGAATCAGACAGTACAGTCTGCCAAAGACGATAAAATTGTACGCAATCACTGTAGTAATAACCGAAGTGTTATTTATGGCAGCAGCGAGTCAAAGGAACGTCCTGACAATTGTGCCAGAATGGATTTGGATTGTTGATTTACTCACCGTGTATGTCACTCTTCTTATATTTGTGAACATCGCATTCTTCAATTATTTGTTTTTGTGTGTTCGCTTGTGCTTTGTGCAACTTCCCCGAGTGCATTTGGTGGTGGGTGACGTCAAAGGGTTTGTCCAGGTCTTCAACAGACTCCTCCAAACTGCACGGGACGCCACCCCACTATGCGCTATTTTACATATATATATATATATACGCTGCAAATTTTACACAAGGGTTTATTGTTTTTTGACATAAGTTACTTGTGCGAAAATTAATTCTTGCCAATAAAAAAATATTTTTGAGAAAAAAAAATCTGCACATTATTTGAACGAACAGTCATGAAACCTCGAAAAATGGATTAAGCATCCAAAATTATTCGGAAAATATTTGACCTCCTGGGATCCTTCACAAATCCCATTTGTAGTACCATTAGAGCCCCCGGTGAAATTGAATCGTTTTAGGACCCCCGAAAACGGGTTCTACGTCCAAAAGTACTTCGAAAACCTATACGTCGAGTTGTAACTCGACCCCATCGCCGAAACCCTTTAAAAAAACCCTCCCGTAGCCCTTTTATTGAAGCGTGGGGCTGAAAACCTTGCGGGCACAACTAGATGGTGAAATGAGTATTTTGTCAACACCTATTTAATCGGGACGGAGGTTGACGACTCCAATCGGCCTCAAAATTTGACATTATCCGTTTCAAAAGGTCTACATACCAAAACCGAAATGTCCGTCCGCCGTACGCCCGCTGTACCGAGCTTCTTAGGTTGTATCTAAGGCCATTTCTGGCCTATAACAATCTTTCGCGTAACTTCTTGCTCGCTTTCTTCCCCTAGGGGAAGTGCACTTATGTTTCTTCAAAATTAAATTTTGAAGAAACACAAGAAATCAAATTTTGATGTCTTCTTGTTCTTGATCTTCAGCACTGCCCTAGGGGGAGTACAGCGGGGAGGAGTACAGATGGCCCTCCTGCCATCTCCGGGTTAGCCACACCATTCTGGTGCGCCCGGGATGGACCAACGTGGAGGTGGCGGGTTTTAATGCCTTAAAAGACCCCCATGGGTCTTGTTCAACTTTCATTCGTAATTCTTTGGGACAGGAGTCATCGCAACGGACCTACCAGCCTAAAAATTCCAAGAGACCTCCTGTCGAATTCAGACTCCCAGAATTCGACCTGTCGAATATTTTCCGAGTAAAAAATTGCTTTAAAGAAAAAAAAAAAAATTGAAAAAAAAAAGTTGTTGTTCCAGAAATGATATTCGGACATGTAACCTATATCAAAGAATAATAAACCCTTTTGTAAAATTTGCAGCGTTTTTCTATCGTCTCGGGATCCCTTTTAGCTACTCATAGGGGGGTTGAGATCCTCCCAAAATGCCGGCCTCATTTGCGCCCAACTTTCTTATTTTAAATAGGAACCCCTAATTTTTTTATGCATTTGGAATCCCCGGCCATTTTTACGTCCGATAAGCGCATTGAGCGAAATTTCTGACCCTCGCAAATCCGTACAACTCCTCCTATTTTCGTTGTTTACAGTCCAATTGAGTCGGCGTTTGTTCTGTATCCTATCTACAGATCTAAATTTCAATACTAAATCCCTATTATTAAAATGGGCAAGCGAAGTGAGGCCCCCATGTCGGAGTGCTAGTGTTTCCAAATTCCAATAATTTCCTTTCCTTGCCCCTACCTACGCATTCTTTCTTTTGAGTTCAGCCCAATTTATTTTCGTGTTCCCGAAAATTCTAGGGGGGGGCCGTGGCCCCCCCCTGCCCCACCCTGTATACGCCCATGTTCCACGAGATTTCCATACCGTTCCTTCTTCACAATTGTCTTTATGTAGTCATCATCTGTTTCATGGGCGCAGTCCCTTTGTTCGCCCGTGAGAGATCTGGTCCTTTCACGGATGTAATCACCATCGTCCGGTCGATTGTCGGCTGCTTGTACGTCATTTCAGTAGTGACATTCGTGCTTTGGTACCGTAAAGACTTTGGTAGGACTATCAAAAGGCTCCTTGCCCTGCAGAGCCATCTCGGAATCAGACAGTACAGTCTGCCAAAGACGATAAAATTGTACGCAATCACTGTAGTAATAACCGAAGTGTTATTTATGGCAGCAGCGAGTCAAAGGAACGTCCTGACAATTGTGCCAGAATGGATTTGGATTGTTGATTTACTCACCGTGTATGTCACTCTTCTTATATTTGTGAACATCGCATTCTTCCTTTATTTGTTTTTGTGTGTTCGCTTGTGCTTTGTGGAACTTCCCCGAGTGCATTTGGTGGTGGGTGACGTCAAAGGGTTTGTCCAGGTCTTCAACAGACTCCTCCAAACTGCACGGGACGTCAACAGGTAAGTACAACGAAGCAAACGTCTCGATGGCGATGTTGTTTGTGTTCCTAACTATCGTACAAACCTTCAGCGATATCCTGAGTGCGCGGTCGGGTATCAACCAAGGCTTAACGATTCGTTTGATATTTGCGGCAGTATATATTGTCGCCTTAAGGCTGTTTGCAAACAGCAAATTTGCTGTTATCATTCACTGCTGCCACTCTACGTCCAAGCAAGTGAGTTACGGCACACTACCTACTGTCAAGTTTTCATTGGTGCTTTCGTTTCAATTGCATTTGTCGTTAGCAAAAACAAGGAATTCAAAACTGTATTGTTTGTGCTTGGCACTTGGCCTACAAAACAAGACTAGAAAAGCACTAGTGGGAATGCTGCACTTAACATATTGACCCACCAATCATGATTATTTGCTCTGGACACTTCACTCTATTCTCTACTTGAATGATATGTTTTTCGCTCTATTTGTTTTGACCAGCTCCACACAAACTACCTCTTTCTTGATTGAGCAATAACCATCAAGCGTTACTAACTTCCACTGTTTAAACCCGGTACATTCTCGTCCGAGTAAGAGGACTTTGAGTCAAGATGGCTATTCGTAAACTGCCAGTCACCAGCCTTGCCAACCACCTCAAATGGTTCCGGTTTGGTTGTCTGCCTCTGAAAATCGACAAAGACAACTTCCATGAAATTTCGGTGCCATTCCTGCTCTACACGGTGATAGTCATTATGTGCGAAACCTACACCATACTGACCACACTCTCACTGGAAGGTCTCGGCCCGTTGATGAAATGTCTGTTACTAGTGGAATATGCTACTTTCATGGTGTATTGCCCTGTGATGGTAGTTTTTATCACGGCGAATAGAAAAAACTTTGATAAAACGATGAAAAAACTAATGGAGCTGCAGTACCACTTGTCCATCCGCAGTTACAGTATGTTTTGGACAGTGAAATTGTACGGAACTGTAATTGTAGCCATTTGTCTAAGCTATGTTGTTCGATTTGTCTGGCGCTACAACGCTGTTGTATACACGTATACCACAAAAGGCATCATCGACCTCTGGTTACGATTCTCCGCCGCCTTACCGGTAACAGTCTTCATGATAATGACGTTTTCAAATTTCATCTACTTGGTCTGCTGCATCAGGGCATGTTTCTCTCGCCTGGCAGAGACCACATTCCTCCGGACTGCAGACGTCCGACGGTTCGTACGGATCTACAACCACCTGACAGTCGTAGCGGGGGAGATCAACGGCTACAACGACTTTAACGTGTCGGCAGGATTTTTCGTAACGTTTATATATCTCATCAAAGGGTTTTGCCAAATTGTGAGTATGACTTCGGTGATGAGCAGGGAATTAGTGCCCATTTTAGTGAAAATTGGAACGCTGATGGCATGCAACTTCAATTTCATCCAGATCTGCCATTCAGCAATGAAAGAGGTGAGTTTTATCGAAAATGGTCGTTCGCTGCAACTCTATAGATCTATAGAGTTGCAGTGTCATAAATTAAATCAACAATTCAAGATGTAAGTTGCCTGAGTTCTCGCGAGCGACGGCGACGGCAAACGTTGGTGGCGGCTGTGTGCAGAGCAAACGCAGCCCCCAGGATCCCTTTTGCCATGGTTACTCCCACAAAAAGCAAGGAATTAGCGAGGCCTCAAGGGGGACTTGTGGAAGGGCATTTTCATCATACTAATACAGTATTAAATACTGCTTTTTTTCTTTAAGAAATTTTCTTAAAGGAAAAAAGCATAACGACCATGGGAAAGCGATTAGTAGGGTCTGAGGCCAGGTGGGATACTGTCGGGGGTTGGCTGGCGGGGGGGGGGGGGGGGGGGGGGGTGGCCCCCTAGTTCCAAGCTAAAGCTGGGGCTCCCAGTCCCATTTCAAAAACTTCATTAATAGGCATTGAGGATGTGCTCAAAGCCGAAATGAAATGAATTGCAAGGATTGAAATGGTGCGTGAGAATGTGGAGGTCCTCCCCAACCCAATGGCATCGCCGAGCGGGGAACAGGCAACGCTCCTACACTGTTGTTCCCTACATGGAGGAGACGCGTGACACCTAGCAGCTCCAAGATGAATCAGGATTGGGTACTTGATTATAGAGAGTCGATCAATGCGCCACAAGCCCTGTGACACTTGCTATCCCTCAAGGATTGTACAAGGACCGTGCTGATTGCTTTTAACGCAGAATGTTTTTTTTTCCGAGGGCCTCCGGTTTGAAGTGTCCCTGTACCAGGCCCAAGCATACCTGATTCCCTCGCCCCCTCAACCACTCCCCTGCACTACCCGTTCCACCCTCCTTCACGTGCCCTCACCCCCTCAACCTCACCTGTGCTCCGTTTATACCTGAATGGGAGAGAGAGTTCTCAGAGGAGGGGGGGGGGGGGGTCTGGTGGTGTCCTCCAGTACTAAAGTATTTGAAATCACTTTTCTTATTGACCCCTCAATCCTGACTGATGTATTTGTACCTGGCGCTACTTTATTTAGATAATGTTTTTCATTCCATTCGTCCTGTCCAGCTACATGCTAACGACCTCTCATTGTTATTGGGCATTACAACAGTTGTAATGCCCCAGTTACTGATCACGACCAACTTCCACAGAAACATTAATGTTTTACACAGATGCGGTTGAGTTAATGGACTCTTTGCACGAGAGTTCCTTCTATCATGTTGATCGCATTGACGTTCAATTTTTGAACATGATTTCAATTGATACCAGAAGATAAATGTTCTGATACGCTCTAATAAGCAGATACCTACACTAAAAGGTACAATCCAAGAGCTCAACGCACTGTTCGGAATACATCCAAGCCCCAGTCAGTGTGTCAACATGCAACCATTCTTCAGGTCCCCTGATCCACCTACCAGCCTTGTCAGGCACTTGAAGTGGTTCCGCCTCGGTTGTTTACCTCTCGTCATCAAGAACCAAAGTTTCAATCAGATTTCTGCATGTTTTCTTCTTTACGGCCTGTCTGTAATCGCTTTGAATATGTACCAGCAGATTCGCTATGTTGTCAACTGGAAGGCGACTGGCCCGTTTACTACGGCAATCATAATTGTACAAATTCCAATAAGAAATGTGTATTTTCCGTTGATATTGATACTGACGCTGATGTTCAGAGTGGATTTCGATCGAACCGTGAAGAAGTTGATTCGCGTGCAGCAAGTGTTGAAAATTAAAAACTACAGTATGTTTGTGCCAGTGAAAATGTATGCTGGTGTTATTGTTATTCTCGCTTCAGTGTACATTTTTGATCAAGTGAGGGGCTTCAACGAAGCAGAGCCTTCAACGAAAGAAGGGCGTTGGCTGATGCTCGCAGCTGATATCTTGTGTACCGTGTACCAGACTGCAACGCTTTCCTTGTTCAGTTACTTGGTCTCTTGCGTTGGCTTGTGTTTCTCTCATCTTGCTGAAGCCAAACCGACCCGGTACGAAGACGTCCAACGGTTCGTACGCGTCTACAACCGCCTCCTCGACGTGGCCGGACGCGTCAATGGGTATAACGACGTCAACGTGACTCTGACGGTGTTGTTGACGTTTTTGTCCTCCTTCAGAACGACAGGAACCATTTTGAAGGAGAAGATTTTTTGGGAGGTGGCCGTGCTGGCTGAGCTTACTCTTCTGTTGACTATGATGTTCCACGTCGTCTACGCCTGTCAATTTGCTGTAAATGAAGTAAGTTTGGGGTGGCACAGACACATTGTCTTCCGTACCAGGGCGCAGGGGTACGATGGCAATGTTCACTGAAATATGGGAACCAATAGTTTGCTAGTTCGCCCGAAGGCTCGAGGGCAGCAGCAAGCTAAACTCACCTTCTCACCCGTCAAGATCGAGCTGATGTTGCTCGAGGGGAAGCTCGTTCAGCCACCCATTGTCAGACTGGAGGGCCTTATCAGACTCAGTCTTATCTTATTTTGTTTAGGTACCTGTTGATTTCCAGGAGGCGAGTTTTGTTTTTTCCATGAGCCTCCCTGTGATATTAGATTTAATTTAAGTTCCTACATACCTTTCTTAATGTTCCTGACAAAATTTGTCAGCAACAGTCAGTTGCATTTAATGCAACTGACTGTGATATATATGTTTATATATCACTTTGATGGATGCCTGACGATGACCAGGATGGTCGAAATCGATAGGGGAGGAAAAAATAAAGGCGTAGAAAAGAAGCTACTGACTCTTATTCCAAATTTTAAAAAAAATTCCTACTAGGTACCCAAAACGGCTTTGACGGTGTACGGACATTTCGTATTTGGAATCTAGACATCTAGAAACGTATAATGTAAAATTTTAAGGCCGTTCAGAATTGTCGACATTCGTTGCGATTACGCGCTATCTTGTGGTTCCATTTTGGCAACTAAACACCTTCAAAGTTCACTACATCTCCTAGGGGTCGCGCTTCTGTCGCAATCCCCGTACTGGTCCACTAGGCGTTTTGGGAATGCCGTTTAACACAGAAGTGAGATTTCCTTTCCTTTCTTCCTTGCGGCCCGCGCAACGGGTTCACGGTAATTATTGGGCCTGCTGCAGTGGCGGCTCGTGCAGGGGTACAGTGGTTCAGAGAACCCCCAAAGATAGTGAGAGAGAGAGAGGAAAGGTTAGAGTGAGCGAGAGGAGAGAAAAATTTCATTTACCTATCAAATCAGCTTCCCATAGTGTCATTGTTGATGCAAGTTGGTACATAACAAGTTCTTACTATTTTTGATAACAGTTCCATTCGGATGGGGAGTGACGTCAGAACTTGGGTTCAACTTCAGCTTTGAACCAAAGCAGACCAAAGAATGATGACAGGAGGGTGGGAGGGCGGTTGGGAAAGGTCACGTGACTGGGCGAAATTATAAAAGGGTCTCTCGCTGGCTTCAGGTGCAGCTCATGGAGTATTTTCCACAGATATGAAGATTAAGAACGGGTACGAAAAATAGAAGAAACAGTTGCGCAGCAGTGTTGATAACACATTTTTAAGGAAGGGCACTTTTTGTAGGGGAAAACGGATATTATTCCCAGTGAATTCGGATTGTAACCGCCAAATCCTCCTGAAATGAATCAAAACAATTGGAGATAGAGCAACCATTGCTCTAAGAAATAATCGTAGGGTTTTTTGAACACTAAACTGGAAATAACAGAGAAGAAAAAGAAAAGGGAATTGTCTGTGAGGGAATTTTTACTGATTATTAGCGCCCTCCTTACATGCCCATTTGTTTAGGTAAATTCTGCCTACACTGTAACACAGGGCAAAGGAGTAACAGAGGACAAAGTTTCAGAGTTCGGCCTCCTTTTGTATCGTTCGAGTCAGTCTAATAATTTTCTTGTATTTTTATTGTTTATTGTGTGTGTGATTTCGAGAGTTGAATAGGTACCCGTCGCAAGAACATTACCTTCAGCACTCCACCCTTGGATTACAGATAAGAAATGAAAAGCATGGACGTGGAAAGTGAGTCGGTTGTACAGTGGAATCCGCTTAAGAGAGACAGCCGCTTATGTGAGACAAAACTGGAATCCCCGAATCAAACGTATCTTATCTGTGTTGTTAACCTTCGCCTTACTGATACAAAGGTCGTTTAAGTGAGACAAAATGCACCCAAAACTCACCCAAGTGCTCAGTTGAGGAATATCCACATTGAATTTTTACTCCCCAACATGACCTCTCTCATCCAACCACTCGACATGGGCATCATCAAAAATTTAAAAGTTCACTACAGGGGTTGGTGGTTGGTGGTTGGTGGTTGGTGCACCATATTCTTCAGGGGATTGAAAACAACGCTGTGGATCCCACCGCTACAGCCAAGGAACTGAGCTCTAAAGTTTCGATTTTACAGGCAATTCAATTTATCGCTGACAGCTGGCGGAGAGTGACAAGCCAAACGAGTAGGTATATAGGCACTGACCATATAAACATGTGTTTGTTGGGAAAATGTGTTGATTTTGCTTTTATGGAGCCAACTTCGGCTTTCTGAGACAGCCGCTTAAGAGTGACAAAAACAGTTCGCCCGATGTGTCTCTCTTAAGCGGATTCCACTGTATTTTTCTTCTAAAATGAGACTTCTTGCTAAAGGTTTCCATTCAGCAGACGTACGCGACTATACATTCGGGTGTGTATTAACTAGGTAATACGAGTTCGTTCTTAATTTTGCTTTCGAAGTACGGTTGAACCTCTTCTTGCCTGTAGCACGAGCCGCCACTGGCCTGCTGACTTGGCTTCCCCTGACAAAATGTCGCCAGGGGAGGCCAGGTCCTCAGACCCAATCAAAAATGCGTTAGAATTTGACATTCTGGTTGTTGTCAGTAAATGATGCAGCCGGCGGTGCGATCGGGGAGCCTAAGTAATTAGGAGTTATCTCGTAACCAAGATAAGTAGGGCTTCCCGGTCACGCCGCCGGAAGTGGCGCTTTCCGTGAACCGCGACTGAACGAAGTAGGGCCGGCGAGCGAATTTAAGTTGAAAGAGTTCAGCCGAGGCGGCTACAGTTTCTCATCAATTTTTTGTTCCTTTGTGTGTTGGTACATATTTTGGCGCTGTTAGAACCCTTAAGTCATGACAGAAAAACTGAAGGGTGGGTCAATCATCCCTAGCCTCCCGTAAGTGCTTTCAAAACCTCGGCATTTATCTTCTATTGAACCATTCCACAAAATACTGACATCGACTAACGACTTTTCTTCACGTGATCAATTAGTTGTACCTGCAAATTTGTTTTGACATGCAATGGTGTGTGTGTGTAGCCTGAAATAAACAACGTTACAAGCTTATTACGAACGATACATTTCACCCGATATGCCTAACGTGCACAGGCGCCGGGCATTCGTGATCGACGAGTTCGTGTACAAATAGGCAGTCATTTTGGGAATGTTTCGGAACACACAACCGAGGATCAGGTCGGATCCACCCACGAGCCTCGTCAAGCACTTGAAATGGTTTCGGCTTGGTGGTTTTCCTTTCGTCTTGGAGAAGCGAAGCTTCAAAAAGATTTCAGCGCCTTTTCTTGTGTACTGTCTGATCATTGTCGGTCTCAACAGTTATTTTGAGTTTATGGAGACTGTTTCGGAGAGGGGGCCGTTCACGACGGTGCTCCTCAACGTGCAAAAGGTCGCTTTTTTTATTTATTACCCGTTAATGTTGGTTATGATACTGAAGTACAGAAAAGATTTTGATAAAACGGTGAAGAAGTTGATTGCTGTGCAACGTGATTTGGGTATCAGTCACTACACCTTCTTTAGGCCTGTTGCATGTTTTGCTGCTGTGGTGGCGTTCATCATTGTTGCTTACTTCGTCTTTCGTGTCCGTTATTTTTACGTTCACGTGGACACAGCCGAGGACACGACCGAAACCATCGTCATATACTGGCGGGTTGTGGCGATGAGCAGCATCCTCATCATCTATGAGACGTCGACAATCTGCCTGTTCACTTACTTGGTCTGCTGCGTTGGCTCTTGTTTTGTCGTCCTCACCGAAACCAAACTCGTCCGCAAATCGGACGTCCAACGGTTCGTCCGCACCTATCACGCCCTCCTCGACGTGTCCAGTCGCGCCAACTGCTACAACGACGCTACCGTATCTTTGACTGTTCTCGTCACCTTTTTGACGCTTATCGAAACGACGAGCGTCATACTGACGATCAACACGATATTTGAGGAATCCGGTTTACTTTTCATGAAGATGGTGCTTCACTTGGCTATCAACTTCCATATCATCCACGTCTGCCATTTGTCGTCTAAGCAAGTGAGTTGGAAATTGACTTTGTAAACAGTGGCGGCTCGTCCAGGGGTTCAGTGGTTCAGAGAACCCCCAAAGGTAGTGAGAGAGAGAGGAAAGGTTAGAGTGAGAGAAAAATGTATCTATTATCAAATCAGCTTCCCATAGTGTCACTGTTGATGCAAGTTGGTAAACAAGTTCTTACTGTTTTTTATAACAGTTCCATCTGGCTGGGGAGTGACGTCAGAACTTGGGTTCAGCTCCGGTTTAGAAGCTAAGCAGGCAAAACAATGAAGGCAGGAGGGTGGGAGGGCAGTTTGGAAAGGTCACGTGACTGGGAGAAATTATAAGAGATGCTATCGCTGTCCCCAGGTGCATACAGTATTTTCCACAGGTTAGGGGTTAGGAGCGGGTAAGAAAAACAGAAGAAACAGTTGCACAGCAATATTGTCAAAACACATTTTTACGGGAAGGGGACTTTTTGTAGGGGAAAACGGTTATTAGTCTCATTTTATTCGCAATTCCTATAACTCAACGGAAGATTCGTGTTTCCTGCATTTTTTTCACGGGGAGCCAAAAAAAAAAAAAAAAAAAAAAAAAAAATCGTTTGATATTCAGAGCGCTCTAGCGGCCGTCCTACTAAAGATAAAAACAAACCTGCTGATGTATCAGCAGAATGTATACATTCTTGTAGGAAATTTTGTTCAATTCAATTTTGTACATAATGGCATTTTCGCTAATACGTACCGTTTTTGAGATAAATGCAGGAAACTGAAAAAAGTCCGAGTCTTTTGGTTTTTCTTGAAGTTAGCTCACCTTTGACGAAGGAGTAAAAACCTCAAATTCGAATTCATGGAAAACACGGAGAACTGTTGAGAGATTTTTCCTGGAAACGGGCTTCTTGAACATTTACTGGACTCGACGCTTCTTCAGTAAGGCCGTCGAGTATTTATACTCGTTATTTAGTATTTATAATAGTTATAACTAGTTATTTGATCGCATCAACTGAAGTAAAAACGCTGAAAATTTTACACTAGAGTTTATTATTCTTTGATAGAGGTTACTTGTGCAGAAATTTAATTCTCTGTCAATGAAAAAAAAAAAAAAATGTACGAAACAGATTTAAAAAAAAAAATTTTTTTTTTCAAAAATTTTTTTCCAAAATTTTTCGTTTTTACTTGAAAAATATTAAATATTTTCAAATTTTGACCTCCTGGGATCCTTCAAAAATCCCATTTTTAGCCCCATGAAAGCCCTATAGATCGCAACAGTGAAATCGGATCGTTCCGGGACCCCCAAAAATGGATTCTACGTCCAAAAATACTTCGAAAACGACACCTAATTCGATCCCATAGCCAAAAGCCTTAAAAAAAAACCCTCCCGCAGCCCCATTTTGTCCCCTTAGCGTCCCAAGGGTTTGGGCGATCGGGCTGAAAACCTTGCGGGCACAACTAGATGGTAAACCGAGTATTTTGTCAAAATTTCAGATTTTTAAAAAAAGTGTCTACTGCCCAAAACGACCCGGACGGCGGACGGACATTTCGGTTTTGGAATCTTTGAAACGGATAATGTCTAATTTTGAGGCAGATCGGAGTCGTCGACCTCCGTCACGAAAACCAATTCAGTTTAGAAAAGATATGATCTTGGCACCTATTCGACGTTTCAATGGCTGAAATGTTTGCTCGACAGCCCCAAGCAATTCACATATTGTCCGCCACATCAAGATCCACCACATTTGGTCCTCAGTGTGGGACAAAGTTTCTTTTTGCGTGCGTACCGGTTGTGTCTCGTTCAAACTGAAGCAGCTCAACTGCTTGGAATGGTTAGATTGTCCTTTCGAAGGCCTCGTTTCAATTCATTTCGATTAATAGATAATGAGCCTGCCTACAAAACCTAAATTCGCAAGAAATTACGACTGTTGTACCTACTCCCACAAGCGGTCAATGTTCCCAATAAATCCTGATGTCTGCGATTGAAAAAACTACCGTTAAATGGGGTTCGTTAACGACAATCTAGGAACGCAATCACCTGGTACAGATTGCTCATTTAGATTCATAATCACGCAATGAAATACCCCATTGTTCTCAGGGTGGCGCAGCGTGGAAGTTTCGGAGTGGTTTACAGCATTGTCAACCATTTGAAGTTGTTTCGACTCGGGTGTTTGCCGCTCGTCATCACGGAAAATAGTTTTCACGAAATTTCATTGCCTTTAATTCTGTATGTTATTGCTGTGGCCGCAGTTAGCGAGTACTTTTCCGTCCACAGTTTGTTTTTCAATTGGAAAAGCGTCGGAACTTTTAGCGATATGCTGTTCATCGTGGAGCAAACCACGTACGCTGTGTACCACGTTTTATTGTTCATTTTGATTGTGAAGCGTCGAAAAGGGTTCGACAAAACGATCAAACGGCTGATGAGACTCCAACGGCTTTTGGGCATCGAGCGGTACGAGATGTTTCGCGAGGTGAAGTTGCACGTGGGTTTTGTCGGGGTTGTTGTGCTGGTGCCGCTGGTGAACGGTTTGCGGAAGACAATAACGATGGGGAAGGTTGACGTTGAAGCGCTTTTCGTGATTGTGGTAACCGTCTATAGCACCGCCAGTCTGACCAACTTCAGCTACTTGGTCTGCTGCGTCGGCTCTTGCTTCACCCAACTGTCCAGGCGAACTTGGGGCGTCAAGCGGTTCGTGAGGACGTACAACGCGACGCTCCAAGTAGCTGCAGACGTCAACCGGTACAGCGACGCGAACGTCACTTTGACAACATTTTTAACGTTCCTGTCTTCCCTAAAGTACGCCAGCGCCCTTTTGAAAGCCACTCCAGTGTACGGAGATAGCGTTTTCATCATTGGCGGCATCGTTTTTCTGCCTTGCACTGTATTTCATATCATCAACGTATGCGTTTTGGCTTCAAAACAAGTGAGAAATCGTCCATTTCCGTGTTGGTAACGTTTACGCACGTTGACTGAATTCTTTTGACACAGAATGTGATTTTACGGAAGTTATTAAATATTGGTTTGAAGGCGTCTGAGGCGTGATCGTAAGGTGTATTACAGGAATGACTGAGGAGGTTTTGATCTGCTCCCTCATGCAGTACTTATTTATATTTGGTGGGGGGGGGGGAGGGGGGAGGAGTTATTAAAATCAAAATGAAATTGAATTTAATAACTCCTCCCCCCCCCCCCCAAATTTAAGGTGTATTGTCCCCCCCGTTCATCATCCGAACGGCTCGGCCGATCCAAACCACAAAATATTTAATAGGCCACTGGCCATGTGTCGCCGTTTCAAGTCTGCTAACCCAGGGGCTGTGATTTAAATAAAACAAATAGTGTGGTCAGCTGGCCATGTTTCACCTCCTTACTTCCTCTGGTCGACGCAGCACTCCTCCCTCATGCCTACCCCGTTATGTTCGGGCCAGCCCCTAGTGTTGGAGTGATGTAAAGCGGTAGAGGGGACGTGACATTTGTCCTTCTCCGGCCTCCGACTGGAGCGGCCTTAAAGTTGAGTGAGTGGAGCTGCCACCCTTCTAACTCAGTAATTTTCAGGCGAGGCCCACGCTGCCAAAGCTCGCCTGCCGTTAAGTGCCACCATTCGTCCCTCTCAGTTGGCGTTGGTTTCGAGGTTGGCCGTGGAGACAGCTGCCCTCTTAAGTCAAGAGCTATGGCACCTGCCGGCTTAGCTGTCCAGTCATTAGGTGTCCAAAAGTACTGAATCTGAGAAAAAATACCTGAAGAATTTTTCTCGACGGATCTGTACGTTTTTGGGGGTGCTGAATCCGCAAATTTGGTTATCTACTAGATTCGGATATGGCTTCACCATGAAAATGGCGAAAAACCATAAAATTTCGGTCCTTTTTTTGGTTTTTTGCCTTTAACTCGGAAACCATGCTTCCTAGCGACTACTCCATACGGTGTAGCTCAGAAACTATTGGTCCGATTCCAAATTTCTTTTTTTTCTCGTGAAAGCTGATTAAATTCCCCATCGCAGCTATTCCATGTGAAATTTTGATTTGAGCTTTGATAAGGGAGGGAAAGAAGAAATTTTCCTCAAAAACGTGGTCGAGGATGGTCAAATTTCGTGTTTTCACACTTTCCGACGAATACTAACGGCACTTTTGTTGTTTCAATAGACATGCAATGTGCCGTTACTTATATAAAATTTAATCAGCTTTGTGATTAAAAAAAGAAAAGTGAGATCGGACAAACCGTTCCCGAGTTATAGGCAGAAATGTGCAAATAATCATGTTTTATTCACAATGTGCCACTCTTTTGCCCGCACCTCCCTTAATCGATGGAGTACTTAATCAGCTTTCACGAGAAAAAAATAAATTTGGAATCGGACCAATAGTTTCTGAGCTACAACCGAAAACGTTCTGAAAAACGTGCTTCCGCTCTCCGCGCGGTGTCAGATTGGACGTTTCTTTACGGCTGTTACTTAGCAGCTATTCGATTAAAAAAATAAAAAAACATGTGCCTAGTGAAATTGTCATAAGGTGTCAGGGTACCTTATGTGGGATTCGGGGGACGGATTGTGGTGTTTAATAGTGTTTAATAGGCTTCGGAAGTCAGGAATACGAAGATTTTGGCTTAGTTAGAAAAAATGGTCAAACTTCAGCACGCTCTGCGGCCAAACGGAGAAAGCTAGCGAGGCGTTTTGGGTCTCATTATTTAGGAAATTTCATTAGCTTTAATTTCGTATAGAGTAGTCATGTCGCTAGGAAGCATGGTTTCCGAGTTAAAGGCAAAAAACCAAAAAAATGGGCCGAAATTTTACCATGGTGAAGCCATATCTGAACCTTGTAGATAACCAAATTTTCGGATTCAGCACCCCTAAAAACTTACAGTTCCGTCGAGAAAAATTCTTCAGGTATTTTTTCCGTTCCAAACCACCTAATGACTGGACTACTAGTAGAATGCGCGAGAACACTCGGCCCCACTTGTGTGCTTACAATGCAAACAAATACTCCCACCTGGGGTGAGAGGATCTTGGCTGGGATTCCATGCCCCTGCAGGCAGGAGGCATTGCTCTGGAAGGTGGCAAGCCCTCCTAAATAAAACGACAACACACATGGCCATGTGTCGCCTTTTCTTATTAGGGTTTTTTGCATCTGCTGACCCAGGGGCTGCGATTTAAATAAACCCTATAGTGTGGGTCCGCTGACCATGTGTCGCCTGTTCGAATTAGGCGTTTTTGCGTCTGCTGACCCAGCAGCTGCAATTTAAATAGAACTTTCTTTCTGTCGTCTTTTGGGGGGCAGCCCAATATAGTTTAGTGTTCTAGGTTCAAGTTGGAACCTCGTCTGCGATGTCGTTTCTCACGTCCCTCAAAGGTCTGCAAATGCGTTCCATCCATGTCGCCTTCATTACACAGTGGCCATGTGGGGGGGATGCGATGCAAGTGTTTGGGCAGGTCATGTCCTGTGGTCCATCAGAAGTTGGCTACACACTCTCGACGATGGAGCGTGCGTGGTATTGGTCGATCCACAAGGGATTCCCATTTCTTTCCATGGGCCATTTCCCGATAGCGACCAGGCAGGGATTCTTTCGTTTTACTTTTAATGAGCCTCCTAGCCGAGCGGTAGGACAAGGGGTTGGCGTTTTGGGCCTGCCAGGCTCCTTCCTTCGCTAAGTTGTCAGCCTGCTCATTTCCACGTACTCCACAGTGGGCACCACTGAAAGAATAATTTATTGCCTTGCTGAGTTAAATTACTGATGAGTCGACGGCAAGCGAGAACTCGACCATCGTCCGTTGCACCTCCCCCAGCAATCGAGATTATGGCTGCTTGCGAGCCAACGAAAAAGGCCACTCGCCCATTCGCACAGTTGGAAAGATGAGACAGAGCGAGGCGAACCGCCTCCACCTCCGTCAAAATTGCTGGAGAGGAGCCCAATTGGTGCCGAGACCTGAAATTCCAGCAGGTAGACACCGGCCCCAGCATTACAATGAGCATCCTGAGCTGAGTCATCGGTGTACACGTGTAGCCACAGTGTGCCCGGCAGGTTTCTGTCGAGCGTTTCTAGGAACAACGCTCTCATCAGGGCTGGGGGAGTGACACCCTTCTGCATGGGCTCGGTGAGGCACATGGAGTCCTGTGGAGATGGTAACGGTGACAGCTCTTCCTGTGTGGGCCAGGGCTGTCGTTCCGACAAATCTGCAAGTCCTGCAGTGGCCATCAGGCTCTCAGCTCTTGCTGCGAAAGATTGCTGGGTTACGAGACGCTGGCTCGCTGGAGTGTAGCCCTTCCAGAAAGGGTCCGGGCTTCTCATTACTCGTTCATACAGGGATAAGGTTGCTGCTTCCCTACGAACATCCAAGGGCTCAACGCCAGCTTCATGTTCCATGGCCACAATTGGTGTGGAATTTGGCCCTCCAGTAATCACCCTGAGAGCTTTATTCTGAACGATGTCCAGCTTCTTCGGTTCATTGGGTGACATATGTCTTATAGGCAAGCGACATCACGTATTGTGAGGCTCCCCACTTGACACCAGCCAAACGGCGAAGTAGGCCTGTTCGCCGCTCTCCCAGCTCGCTCAGCTTATCCATGAGAGTTTATTGTCAAGCACCACTCCCAGATACGTGCTAGAGTCCATAAGAGAGATGGGGTTGATATCGTACTCAAGGGAGACAGTATGAGGCCTCATGGAGAGCGAGAACAGCTGACTCTGAGACTTGGAAGGGCAAACTACCATCTCGTTTCTTGAGCTCCAATCCTGCAGTCTCTGGAGAACACCATTCACGCACGTCTCAAGTGCTTCAACGTTGCTGCTCGTGGCCCAGAATACGAAGTCATCGGCGTACAGGAGTGCCTTAACACCAGGTGTCATTTATCATGATGTTAAAAAGACTTAAGGACCAAATAGAACTAATAGTGTGGGTCCGCTGACCATGTGTAGCCGTTTAAAATGAGCTGTACAGGAAGCGTTAGTTGATGTAAATAAGGTTGGATGACTGATTATTTATAAGTATTCTACCGGCCCTCTGTGGAATCGCCGAAAAACACATTCTGTCTTTCATTGGTTTGATCCTCAATCATAACATTAATAATCCGGTGGTCTTGGGGTGTCCCAACGGTAAAAATAGTGTTTATTTTTTTATTTTTTCAGGCGGACAAAGCCAACAGCGCATTAGTAAGCTACATCGTCTACAACAATCATACGTCAAACTTCGACGACGTAAGTGAAATCAAACATGGCCGGATTTTTTATACAAACAACACCTAACCTTCATTGTTTCAGTCCTACGCCATGTTGCACCTGTGCGCCAAAAAACACTTGTCGTTCAAAATGTGCAAAAGCATGACGATCAACTACAATTTGGGCATGTCGGTGAGTACGACTTGATGAACTTTTTGCCGCAGGTTCCAATTTTTTGACCCGAGCAATTTCGTTTTAGATGATCGCCGCCTACATCACATACACCATCATTTTATTCCAAATCGACATCGTGACGCCTCCAGTGTCGACCTCTGCTGCCAACACGACTTCGTAAAGTTGGCTATCAGGTGAATAATGTGGAGAACGAGGAGCAACTAGACGCACGTCAAGCCCGGAAGGTGCAGCCACGAACGTTTCCAACGTTGAAGACCGACTGTTTACGCTGTTGCAAACTTTTGGTCTGAAGAATCGTGATTGAGGGGATTCTGAAAGATTGTTATTGTTGAATTTTATCCGTTACAATTAAAACTCATCAAGACCGTTTCTTTCGTCTTCCCAATGTAAAAAAGTGTAAATGGCCATTAATGACACATAGCCTCTTAAAAAACGGGTTCATTTGTGCGGGGCACTGCGTTCCACTCACAGCCATCGATTCTCTTTTCGGACGAAGTTAAAACGGCGGTCCAACGTTGTTGCGAGCATGTTCAGAGAGACCAGCTTTGCAAGCCTTGGACAGGTCTGGAAAGCGTGGATGACATCCTGACAAGCCTTAGAGACCCTTAGCCCGCTTGGTACCTACCACCTATTAAAGGCTTGGACAGGTCTGGAAAGCTTGGGACCATCTTGCCAAGCCTTGGAAACTGTTAGTCAGCTTGGGACGAGCTTGTCAAGCCATAGAAACCCTTAGTCAGTTCAGGACGAGCTTATCAAGCCCTGGACAGCTCTGTAAAGCTCGGGACCATCTTACCTCGCCTTGGAAATCCTTCGCCAGCTTGGTACCAGCTTTGCATGCCTTGGACCCCCCCCAGGAAAGCTCGGGAAGATTAGAATATTCACCATTTTGTCAACATAAGGGGGGAGTGGAACTGCGCCTGGTCAGAGGTGCAGTTACATTTTGGGGAGCGGATCGCACAGGCCTTATAGCGGCGATCGACTCCCCTTCACTTTGAACAAGGTCTCTGAATTCCACCATAGGTAGCAGATCTATACCACTAATTCACAACATGTCTGTCTGTATGTACGTATGAGTGTCACAAGCCTAATCCTCCTAAATACGCCGATTTTTCCTCTGTCTCTCTGTCGCCTCCTACTGTTTGGGTTGAGATCCCCCCTTGAGATAGACGCAATCCCGCATTTGCGCCCAACTTTCTTATTTTTAATGGGAACCTTTTTTTGTTGTTGTTGTGAATTTGGATTCCTGAGCAAATTCAACGTCCACCGACGCGCGCAAATATCCCTATCCTTGTTGTTTATAGTCAATTGAGTCGCCATTTCCTCTGTATCCTATCTAGCAATCCGAATTTTAATATTAAATCCCGTAAGAACGAATTCAGACTGAGTTTAATTTGAACGATGCTTAATAAACATAACCCTAACTGGGGTCGGAGCGCTTGCGGTCTGTGAAGTCTGAGCCGCGTTCGTCTGACGCCACCTTAGCTGCTTTATCAGATGCCTGACGGATGTGCTCCCAGAATGTCATCTTATCATCCAGTGTGACGCCTAAATACCTGACTGATCTCGATGTGATGGTCTCTCCCTCTACCATGATTGGTAGCACAGGTTTCATTCTTCTCCCAGTGATCGAAACAACTTCTGTCTTTTGGACTGCGAGGGATAAGGCGTGCTTTCTCCATCCATGCTGTTACCCTTCTCAAAGTTTGGTTGAGCTTCATTTGCAGCTCCTCAATCGACCTGGCCATCAGCACCGCCGCAAGGTCGTCAGCGTACCCGACTAGGGACACATACTCTGGGATTTCCATCTCTAATATGCTGTCATAATTAACGCTCCACAAATCGGCCCCCAGTAGAGAAACTTGCGCCGATCTCCCGGTGACTTGCCTTCTTCTGAGCTATAGATTAGCCAGCGATTTCTAAGGTAATCTCTCATGACGCGCATCAGGTAGTCAGGAATCCTGAACCTATTTCTGAGGAACTTCACAGTGTCTTTCCACCTCAGGGGTTTAAAGGCATTCCGGACATCGAGGGTAACTACCATTGTCATCTTCCGCGTGGTGTGGTTCCCCCTTCATTCTCGGAGGCTGCACTACCTTCCTAACAGCATCTACTGTTGACATCCCGCCATATTGCCTGGGAGACAGGCCTCCTGCTTGCCTCAGAGTCTGAGGCTCAGACAGTCTCGGCTTCAGGAGCTTCTCATAGAGTTTCCCTAGTGTATCCAGCATGCAGAGTGGCTTGTGGGATCTCCCTTTCCCTTGCTTATGAGCACCAGACGGGTATACTGCTTGGGGGCTGCGCTTCAAACACAATGCCCTGACGAAAGGTCACCGTCTCCAAGGTCCGCTCAGTGCAGCAGAACGCAAACGAGCTGACACTGTGTTGGTACGCAGGGCTCGAAGTCAAAGCCTGTTTCTGGAAATCAACGACGCTCAAGAAAGGAAACGCAAACTGAACATCACCAAGCAACTCAATCTATTCCTGAACTCTGACGGAATTTTACGAGTTGGAGGTCGATTGTCTTAGGCAGACCTCCCCTATGCCACAAAGCACCCTGCGCTTCTCCCGTCGGACCACCCCACGACCACCTAGGGGGGATGCATGTGGGGCCCCTGGGTAGGTACCCTTGCGAACCTACGACACCGCTATTGCTGTCTTCCATTCTATCCGCAGGATTGGCAACGCTGGAATGAGGAGATGATAACAAGAATAAGAGCGTGGACTACTAGCACCCAGTTGGGGTGGGATTGAGAACAGAACTATTGGTAACTCGTGCTCCAGGCGCCTGTCAGAACGGGGAGGATTTCTTTCACTGGCTCTAAAGGGTAAAGTGAGTTTCACGTCAAGATTTATGACCTCTTGGGCCTGACATGACGGGGCGCTAATTTTATAGATGAATCACTTTAACCCAGCTGCACTTTTGGTTTATTATTCTTGGAATAATACACCTATGTTTTCGCGACGGGTGTCGACGACTCCGATCGGCCTCAAAATTTGACATTATCCGTTTCAAGTGGTCTAGATTCCAAAACCGAAATGTCCGTCCGCCGTCCAGGCCGTTTTGGGCAGTAGGAATTTTTTTAAAAATCTGAAATTTTGACAAAATACTCGGTTTACCATCTAGTTGTGCCCGCAAGGTTTTCAGCCCGATCGCCCAAACCCGTGGGGCGCTATGGGGCTAAAATGGGGCTACAGGAGGGGTGTTTTGAAGGCTTTCGGCTATGGGATCGAGTCAGGTGTCGTTTTCGAAGTATTTTTGGACGTAGAATCCATTTTTTTGGGGTCCCGCAGCGATCCGATTTCACTGTTGCGATCTGTAGGGCTTTCATGGGGCAACAAATGGGATTTTTGAAAGATCCCAGGAGGTCAAATATTTTTCAAGTAAAAAACAAAACAAAATTTGAAAAAAACATTTTTTGAAAAAACAATCAAAAAATCTTTTTTGAAAAAAAAATTAAAAAATTTTTTTTAAAATTTTTTTCATTAACACAGAACTAAATTTTTGCACAAGTAACCTATATCAAAGAATAATAAACCCTTGTGTAAAATTTGCAGCGTTTATTACCATAATATCCATGTTCTTCAACTGGATTCGAACCCGTGGCCTCAACAGAATGCAGCGCGAAGTGGCTAACGCCCAGAACCACTCGGCTAATCCGGCTGCCCCGCGCCCTTTCACTGGCTCTACGAGGGAAAACGGGAAAAAACAAAAAAAAAAAAAAAACACCAGATATGTATAACCAATTTATTCTCTCAAAATCTCACAGTTCTCACAACGAACGAAAAAATAAATTTACAAACAAATCACAAGACGCCGTTTCACAAACTGTGCAAAAGAAAGTCACTTTCAATACAAAATTAACCTAAGTCTTTGTCGTAAGGCAACTCTGTCAAATTGAACTTGAGAAACTAAATAAGAAATCGTCAATTAAAAAAAAAAACTAAACCTCATTCGGATCAACGACGAAAATCTATTAAAAAATCCAACCAATACTTCATTCTCCTTTATTTTAGCACCATTACTACAGTATTCGCCTGCACTATCGGGGTTAGTCAGCCTAACGCTTTTCGGCTTCACAATAAAAATTTTGGCCGCTGCTGAAAGTCTCAACTTAGAAATAGACATGGACGACAACTAAATAGTATTTTTTTTTTACTTCTAGGTAGATAACAGTTACAAGCAAATATGACCGGGAAACGGTCACGGGGGCGTATCTTACGGAGATCATATTAAGGACGAAGGGGAAATTTCAAGCTGAGAAGTTATTATTTTAACGCCTAAAATTTCCTAGTATTTTGTGCAGGCAATTTTTTTAAACCTACAAAATATCAAATGGTTTTTGATTAACGTGCGCAAAAAAAAGTTCAAAATTGCTAAAACAAATTGTTTAATATAAAAACCTACTGCAACAATCTACAATATTCAATTAACCCAATTTTTGCAGGTTGAAAACGCCTGGAGCCTGCGGTAACGCTTTTCACGTGACTCCACAAAATTGACTAGCATTTTGTTCAAGTAGAACCAACCGAACAAGTCATGGAACAAGTTATACGAGCCGTTTCGAGGGAGAAAAAGACCGAGTTTTTATTTTGATAAAACTGGATTTTCTCAGAAGAAAAATTTGCGGTTTGAAGTTCAAACGATGAAAGAAACACTTAGCCTAACTTATGCATAATTTATTGGGGTAGTTATTCAAATATCAACAAAATATACTGTGCATTATATCTCGAATTCAAAGGATTGAAAACGGTGCAGACTGTCGTCATATGAAAACATTTTGTGGTGCGTCCACAATGAAAACCAGTGAGGGTAGATTTTTAGGGAAAGTTTCGACCAAGTGGAGACAATAGTCGTTGCAAAACAACAAGGGTCAGTTTCACCAATCTTCTGTAACGACTAATTTAGTGATAGTACAGTCAAATGGTTTACATAATTGGTTACGTGACAAAATTATATTATAAGTATACCATTTTATGTACTTCTTTCTTTCTAAATGTTGTGCGTGAATGCACTTTTTCGCTTGCATTTTTCGCATTTTTCGATGCATATATCTCTGTAACGGTTCGGAATTTCGATAAAACGTATATAATCAAAGTTGTAGAGAATTTTATCAGCTTTCATTTACTATGGGGCAAGGTTCATCGAAAACGGCACCGTTTCCGAGTTATTCACGAAAAACCTGAAAAAGGGACGTTTGGAACCCCCCCGAGAGCTCATACTCCACCCCCCGGACTTTGAGTATGTTAATTAGGACCCCCCCCCCCCCCCTACTTCTGTGCCAATTTTGGTTTGGGTTCTATTTATTTCTACCTCAGGGCGCTTTTTTGTCTTCGTTGCCTGAACTAATTGGTCAAATGAGCGTTTGGAGGAAAACTGAACAATTTTCACCATATTGGGGGAAGTACGTTCAACTTCAACAAAAGCTCAAAAATCAACCGTTGACGTTACGTCAAATTTTCATGTGCGCTGGACACCTCTGAATCCCCTTGCTTTTCGATGTACGATTAATTTTTCGTAGCCATAGATAACCAGAATAGCTCCAAGTCCGACTTATGCAGTTGCCACCCCATTGAAGTGGGGTAAGTGCATAACTGGCCTGTTCAATCTTTGGAAGGCGTATTCTGGTTCCCCCAGGGCAAGTGCAAAAATGGGAATCTCCCAATGATCCTTAAGGGAAATGAAAATTGAAAATTGGACAAAAACTCAGTTATCAAATTTTGACTGCAAAATATTTAATATAATGCTTTAATAATAATGCTTTAAAATAGTTAATATTTTAAAGACTTGCGACAACATCATGGCTTACATGGACAATGAGGTGAGGGCACAAGAGGGCAACCAGTTTGGTTGAAAACAAATGGGGAGGAAGTGCGTGACATACCGTACTTAACCCAGGAGGAAGTGCAGGGACCATGCAGGGAGGCCGCAGGGTGCATACCATAAGCGCCAATCTCTTTGTAAAAGTGTACGTAAGCTGCAATCTCCTTGAAACCAAATTTGACAGAAGCGCCAGGCTGGATGACAAAAGCGCCAGGGTACATAAGCGCCAACTTATCATTGTCTTCGGTCTTGAAGGATTCGGTGGTTCAGCCCATAAGATCGGTGCGAAGCGGCTGCGAGGACCGATGTACGTATTAGCGAGATATTCAATGAAATCGCCCACTTTCTGGTCAGTATGAACTGAGGCAATGACGTCAAGGAATGCATTTTCGACTTCAACTGAAGGTAAAAACGGCAAACCGAAGAACAGTTTAAACTAAATGCTTTTCTCAATTGAGAAAATCCTGTTGATTTAGCATTACGTTTTCCAGCGAACATTAGTGTGTTCGCTGAATTATTCATGGCGGATGATTTTACTAGGCCTCTCACACAGTTGCCCTTCAGCTGTGCGTTTGCAAGAACTTCTAATCGTATGGCGATCCACGTAGCGATCCGTGTTTTCCGAGTGACTGTGCTCGTCATCATGTGATAAAATCATATTCACGCTGCCATTTGAGATCAAAAATGAACGCGAAATTGTCTGTCGCAAAACACCGGCCGGAAACAATAAACATTGGCCGATCAGAACTATGAGTCCATCAACATTATTGATAAAAACCAGTTGGCTGGCGCTTCTGTCACTTCAAGGAAAACATCACTAGCACAAAGGAATGGCAACGTACTGGCGCTTATGACCCACCAATTATGGGGGATTGGCGCTTTTGGTCGGCACCGAGGGCGCAAACTTGCTCCCAGGAGCACCCTTCACTGAACGACTTTCTCCTGGCTTCTCGTTAATTTTTGCATGACCAACTTGCTCCCAGAAATGTGAGGTACAAACTTGCTCCCAGAGTATGGTTAGACAACATAATACCTATGTTACTATTTTATGGTTAGTGGTGGCAAGCAGGCAGCGTCTGTGTTTGTATCTCGAGGCAAACCTAGGCGAAAACAAAGATGGTATGGCGAGGGCTGTTGAATTCCCTATAATATAATAGTGGGCGTGAAATGCATCGCGTTGTTCGCGTAACAGCCACGGATTTGCAAGCACGAGTTGGGAGCAAATTTGTTTACCAGAAGCAAGCTTGTATCGGCTCGAATGCACTTTCACATTCGGCCGCTCACCTCAGAAACGGAAGCAAACTTGTAGTCACCCTTTTTCCAACTTGTGAAAACTGCTATAACACTTGACTTCATGAGAAGTCACGTCTCTGATTCGTAAATTCTATATAAAAAAACTCATAGCAAACAAAGTAGTAGAGCAATGAATTTTGCGTTCAGCGAGCACCTCAATTTTAAATGTCGACCAACCCCCAAGGTAAGGATGGGAGAAATGCAAAAACGGGCAAGTGCATGGGTATGTGACATTACTTATCCTTCAGATGTAGTCAACGCAAATGGTAATCTGGCTGGAAGGTTATGAAGTAACATTTTGACACCCCTCCAAGGTAAGGGTGGGGTAACTGCAAAAATGGGCAAGTGCGTATGTATGTATGTGACATTACTTATCCTTCAGATGTTGTCAACGCAAATGGTAATCTGGCTGGAAGGTTATGAAGTCACATTGGGGCAGCTACGGATTTGCTCACAGAAATTTAAAATTGAAGTACTCGCAGAACACAGAATTTATCGCTCTACAACTTTGTTTCTAAGAGTTTTTCATATAGAATTGAGTATTTACGAATCACAGACGTGACTCAACTCATCAAGTCAAGTGTTATTTCAGTTGTCACAAATTGGAAAAACTGGTTCTTTTGAACGTCGATTGTGGCCTTATAAATTAGTCGAAATTGCAAGTTGGGGGGGTCATTCGACGCAAAATTTAATGCTGTTCAACTTCGATTATGGAGACTATTTACGTAAGATCCTTAGTTTCCAAGATATAAGCGAAAAACCGAGACGACATCCAAAACTTCAAGGTTTTTTGCGTTTTTCCTAACGCCGCCGACCAGTTAAGAGGCAGCAAACTTCATATTTGGATTCAGCAAGTCAAAAACAGTTGAAAAGCCTAATACCTCAATTACGTTACGAAATTGTCTCTTATGATTACCATTTGACTGGACTAAAACCAGAGATTCTGCTTTGCAAACCACAACTTATCCCCCTCTCCTAACACACCACATAATGGCATCTCTTTTTACAGTACTGCCATCTTTCCACAGCGAACGCGTTTTCATAAATCAAAATTCCACTTTGCATAAAAATAAAAATAAAATTGGGAACTTCAGTGGACGCGAAATACATCTTACCGATTAAATATTTAAAAAATAAAACTCACTCCTAAATTCAAGTTAAACTTGTCAATTGTCAACTGGGAACGCGCTGCGTTTGAATAGAATATTTAAAATTAAAATTTAACCTCGAAATTCAAACAAGCGATGATATGAGTTACTTGAAAATCACAATCAGTTGCATTGATTAGACAAAAATTCAAAGCTAAAACAGGCGGTATTGAGCACAACAGGAAACGCCCGCCGCACCCATGTGGGGTTTTTTCCCTAAATTTCAGGAACCAAAGATTCTATAATTGCGAGGCGCCTTCTCTCGAGGGAACATAAATAAATAACTTAGCGCCGAAATTCCTACGTTCGATACGTACAAAATCCATTCGTTTCCGATCTTATTGCGTCTTTTTTCGCGGCGTCCGTTTGGTAGCTCTGGGCAGAGTGGAGCAGCTGGCGACCTGAAAAACATTCAACGGGATTGTAATTGAAAGTTTGTAAATTTGTCACAAAAGTAGTTTGCATCAACTGTGTCTTGAATAGCAAGAAAAGCCAGGGTTTTCAGTTTAAAAAAATCATCAGACCAAGTAGTACAATAAGCTTAAAAGCTCAAAACACGTCTTTGCACAGGGAGCCAAACAAGAGTAGTCCATCAGTGCTCGCAATAAACGGCTATTTTTCGCTTATAACTCAAAAACAGTGCGTCTCACAGTAAAACTCATTCGGAGTTAATAGTCCAATCAATCTTCCACGCACACAAAAGGTCGGATGTTATGTTTCTAAATTTTAATTGGCACCTCAATGGTGGGTGTGGTGAGCAGACAGAAACATAACACGGTGCTAGGACGCTTGAAGCCATAGGGGCTTCTCCCCCGGATCGCCCACCAACGAGTCTCAACCCTCTACGGGTGAAAACAAAGAGAGGGGTGAGCCCCGCAGTGGGGGCTGACCAACTATATCAAGGCTGGATCCAGTCTTGCTCAGTACAACTTAACTTCTTCAATTAGTTAGTCGCTCTTCTCTACTCTCTTATGTTATCCTAAACCAGTGGCCTTGTCATTTACTTCCATTCTCCTTGCAGGACTTAATCCTCTCTCTCAACTATCACCTAAGGATCCCCAACTTGGGTTCAATTCATCCATTTTCCCTTGAAGCCTTTTCTTGACTAAAGGGAAGTATGTACAGTGAAACCCCTCATTGACGGACTCCCTCTAAGACGAACACCCCTGTAGGCGGACTGTTTTTCCGCGGTCCCGGCATAGGAATAGGGACTTGTATGTACTCGACCCTCTGTTCGCGGACTCCGGACTCTGTTTATCTTTCCCCGGCTTGCCTCCGTACCCCTCCAAGGCGGACTTTGTAGGCAGTTGCGGGCAATAAATTCAAAAACGCTGCAAATTTTACACAAGGGTTTATTATTCTTTTATATACGTTACTTGTGCAGAAATTTAATTCTGTCAATGAAAAAATAAAGAAATAAATTTTTTTTTTGGATTTTTCTCAAAAAATTTTTTTTTTTTTGGATTTTTTGTTCAAAAATGTTTCTTTTTCAAAAATGCTGTATTTTTTACTCGAAAAATATTTAACATCCTGGGATCCTTCAAAAATCCCATTTTTAGCCCCACGAATGCCCTAGAGATCGCCCCAGTGAAATCGGATCGTTCCGGGACCCCAAAAAATGGATTCTACGTCCAAAAATACTTCGAAAACGACACCTAACTCGATCCCATAGCTAAAAGCCTTCAAAAAAAACCTCCCGTAGCCCCATTATAGCCCCATAGCGCCCCACGGGTTTGGGCGATCGGACTGAAAACCTTGCGGGCACAACTAGATGGTAAACCAAGTACTTTGCCGAAATTTCAGATTTTTAAAAAAATTCCTACTCCCCAAAACGGCCTGGACGGCGGACGGACATTTCGGATTTTGAATCTAGACCACTTGAAACGGATAATGTCAAATTTTGAGCCCGATCGGAGTCGTCGACCCCCGTCGCGAAAACATAGGTGTATTATTCCAAGAATAATAAATCAAAATGAAGAACCAAAAGTTGATCACAAATTATTTTGAAAAAAATGAAATTTAAAATGAATGATGTGATACGTACCATGTATTTACTTTTTGGTGAAGGATCCGTTTGTTACAAGGTCTGGTGGAGGCTCAATTTCCGTCCAATAAAATAACAAATTTTTAAAAAATTCCGAATTTCTTTTCGGACCATTTTCTACGCCAACCCTCTGAGACGGACCCTATTTGCTGGTCCCAAGGGGGTCTTAGAGGGATTTCACTGTAATTGGAAAACTTGGAAACCGCGATGTCAATAGGCGTCAACCCCGCCCTCAGTTCCAACCCTACTTTTTCTCCCCCCCCCCCCCCCCCCCCCACAAACCAGTGTAGCTGGTATTATTGCATTTTCCTTCTTGTTTATAGGGAAGAAGGGAATTGGGACGTGAAATGTTCAAACAGATCTAGATGTAGGTTGACATGACGGTAGAAGGAAAATGCAATAATGCCCAACCTAAAAATTGGGTCAATTTTAAAATCGTGGTGCTCGAAATTTTGAACGCAGAATTTCATGCCTTACATCTTTTATTTCGTGAGTTTTTCACACACAATGACCGTTCTCAATTTACGGGCGTATTGAAGTCGGTTAAGTGTCATTTTCACGCAAGTTGAGAAAAATTGACATTTATTTACTGCCGATTGCGACCTTACCAATCCGTCGAATTTTAAAATTAAAAAATACATTCGACGCAGACGTTTATGCTCTTTAATAATGTAATGTGGGAAAAAGTATATGGCGCACAGTTTTCAAGATATCAGCGAAAAACAAAAAGAAGCCCGAAAATTTCGAGGTTCCGATGTTTCCAAAGCTTTTCCGATAAAAGTTTTGTTGGTTGGGCGTAGTATCATATTATTGAGGTGCCAAGACACAAATAAAATTTATAAACATAAAACATCCGACCTTTTTTTGGCAATCACCCATCTTAATGACTTAACTGACAGGACCTACAAGCAGACAATTTTAAAAAAAATCGGTACCAAAGCTAAAAATTTCAAGGTCCAACCGATCTTGAAATACAGGCATTGTAAAACCACCAACTGGAAATATCGATCGCAGAAAAGGTTGGAGGTTGACAAATGTGTTCAGGGTAAAAATATAAGACATTTTGTCTACCTTTCTTTTAGATATGAACGATTTTTTTTTTTTTTTTTTTTTGAGAAACGCACTGTTTTTCAGCTGTTTTCTTTCACATTCCTAAAACACAACAAACTTGCAAAACGTATTGTAAGCACGACCCTTTCAGTATAGTGAGTGAGCTTAAGAAGCCTGTTAGAGCGTGTGGGGTTGTCCACGAGGAGCATCAAGAACGAAATCACGTTTGCGACCGCACCCCAGCGCCGTTCTCCCTAACCTCCTCCACTAACCATGTGGCTCTGCGTTGGTTCCGCTGACTCATAAAACAAACAGGGTAGGTTCAATGACCATGTGTCGTCTTTTCAAATTAGGCGTTCGGGTCTGCTGACCCGAACGGCGACCCGCTGTGGCGACACATGGTCAGCGGACCAACACAATTTGTTCTATGTATTTATATCGCAGCCCCTGGGTCAGCAAGTCCACACACAGCCACATGGTCAGCGGACCCACAATGAAAAAGAGGAGGAAGTTAGTAAAAATAGCGCTAGGATGCGCTCACAAGCGAGATTTCGTTCCAGGGGCGACACACGCCTTTTTGAGGACTCAACAGATAACATGTGCTCGGTCTAACCTCTAAAATCCAAACCTCACTCGACACCATACGGCATCACTAAGGTTAATTGTCTCAAGCTCTCAAACGATGCTGTTAGTAAAGTCAAGACCAGAAATAAGACGGTTCTCACATCGTGTCGACGCCGGCCACCGTAAAGGAGAAAAAAGAAACGTCGGGATGGATAAGCGAATAAGGGAGGTAAATGTAGAGGAAAAGGGGTGATAAAGAAAAAATTTGGACGGAGGGGGGAAAATAGATTAAGATTGAGAAAGAGACAAGTGCAAGAGCAATCTGGCAATCACTACAAATATTATTTACGAGTTCCATTCAGTCTACAAATGTGATAATACCAGATTTTCCAAGGAGAGCAGCTTAAGAGGTCTCAAAAGGCCAACGCTAAAAAATAAAACCAATTTAAGCGGTTTGTTCGGTGTGTAGCGTCTTCCAAGTAAACTAATTGACGGAATTCCTGAAGTAGATCCTCAAGTACAAGCAGAGTGCCTCGTATGGTTTGTGACTGTTTCTGTCAAAATGGATTGGAGCAGCGTTGCCATACGTGCCAGTGAGACTTTTTCAATGGATTCAAGCTTATGAATGCTAGCAAATGAAAATTGTACTTCAAGTACCAAGTAACCCTTTGTCAAACCCAGTGTAAAAGATTGAATGGATGGGTCCATCTCAAGCAGAGTTGAGCACATTTTTATTTAAAAATAAGGTTTCCAATTAATTCACATCATGCTTTGTTTGTGGATGTGAATGTGAATTAATTCACCGTAACTCAAGGAAATTCGCATATTAATTTCAGGCCAATTTATTGGCGTATTGTTTGTGGTCGGCCGAGCGAAGCGAAGCCCCCTTGTCAGAACGCTGGTTGCTGCAATGAACAGTTAAATGAAACCCCCCATTTCAGCGGGAAGCCGCTAACCTCTGAAAGCTGGTCAAATTAAAGGGGTAAAAATATTCAGAAAACTATTAGAAGAGGTCTGAGGCCAGGTGGGAGAGGTCGGGGGTTGGCTGGCTTTAGTCAGCAGGGGTTCGTCCCCTTATCTACAATGTGCTATATACACACGGTAAATTGCTTTTGGGTATCACAGAAGTATATTTGTAATAAAAACTGAAAATATCTACGAGGACGTGTCCCAATCAATGTGAAAGAGCCATTTCCTCTCTTATTTGGAACGCCTGAGGGCAGCCCTGAAAACTCACCTCAAGGTACCTGCTTACCTCAGCCTGAGGTAGCTATGGAGCCCATTCTGGCTCAACTCAACGTTCAATGTCTATGAATAATATCCACACAAAAAAACGCTGCAAATTTTACACAAGGGTTTATTATTCTTTGATATAGGTTACTTGTACAGAAATTTAATTCTGTCAATAAAAAAAATTTAAAAAAAAATTTTTTTTTTTTGATTTTTATAGTTCAAAAAAAATTTTTTGAGGGGATTATTTTTTCAAAAATGTGTTTTTTCAAAAATTCTTTAATTTTTACTCGAAAGATATTTAACTTCTTGGGATCCTTCAAAAATCCCATTTTTAGCCCCATGAAAGCCCGATCTATAGCCACAGTGCAATCGGATCGTTCCGGGACCCCAAAAAATGGATTCTACGTCCAAAAATACTTCGAAAACGACACCTGACTCGATCCCATAGCCAAAAGCTTTCAAAAACCACCTTCTGTAGCCTCATTTTAGCCCCAGAGCGCCCCACGGGTTTGGGCGATCGGGCTGAAAACCTTGCGGGCACAACTAGATGGTAAACCAAGTATTTTGTCAAAATTTCAGATTTAAAAAAAAATACCTACTGCCCAAAACGGCCTGGACGGCGTACGGCGGACGGCGTGCGGCGTACGGCGGACGGACATTTCGGTTTTGGAATCTAGACCACTTGAAACGGATAATGTCAAATTTTGAGGCCGATCGGAGTCGTCGACCTCCGTCGCGAAAACATAGGTGTATTATTCCAAGAATAATAAACCAAAAGGATGAGGTGCACCTTGAGCAATCTCGAGGGGCCTTGGGGCGTACTCAAGTGCTTCCTCCACTCGAACGCAACTGAACTCGACTGTCATTTATGAATAACGTTAGTCAATAATACTCACTCGAGGCCCCTTTTGAGGAGATCCTTAACCTCAAGGAAGTAGTATGAATCCTGGCCTAAATGACAAAAATGCTCCAATAGCAGGCCATACACCTGCCGGTTTTTTCGACGCGCAACGGTTCTTCCGCGGAAACTCGACACTCCATGCAGTGGCGCGTCGAAAAAACCGGCAGGTGTATGGCCCCCCTGTTGACAGAAACAGAACCCGATTGAGTGACACATGTTTTTGAACTGCTAGATCAAACGCGCAACATAACCTTAGAGAGAATGTAATTTTATAGTTAAATTGAATATTTTTTATTGGCAGTATGTGTGTGTTGGGTGATCAGTCAACGAAATAGTCGGGGAAACTAGGTTTAGTGGGAGGGGGCGGTTCTTGAGCGGGCGGAGTCGTTGGGGGCGGAGGAGGTGCCGCCTTTTTGTGATATTTCCCTTTCCGCTCCCCGTCCAAAGACACATCCGACTGGTCGCTCAGCGACATCAACGACCCGGTAGGTTTGGCTTCGAGGAGGGTCTGAAATATTTTGGGGGACTCCGATATGGACGAAGTGGTTCCCAAACTCGACGCTTCGGACACCATGAAACGGGGGGCGGAGTCGGTCGAAGCGGTGGAATCGGGGATTTTGTCGAAGGAACCTGTCGAAAAGCGGGCGTCACCCTGAACGCCCTCGAGGATCATGGAATTGCTGCTAAGCATTGGTAAGGCTTTGGATTGCAAGGAAGGGGGAGGGGGCAACACTAACGGCATTGGACATTCATAATCTTCGTCCGACTCTTCAGTGTCCTTGAAAATAAAACGACAATTAAAATCCCGTTTGATTAACAAATGAGACCACTAAACGGTTCAACTTGTTCGACTCACTTCAGACAAAGGAAGACGGCTTCTCGGCTGGACCGCTCTGGAGCCCCTTCCGCGCGCTCTGGCAGATGACACCGACGACGACCTGGTCAACATTCCCTCAGTGTACAGCTGATCAGTGCTCGAGTAGCCAGAACTGATGTCTTCAGTGGACCGGATATCCCTAAAATGCCAAAAATAAAAGCGACTATGTAGGTATGGTTAACTATAGTTTTACTTTAGTAGGGGGACACCCTACTGGGGGAGACTCCCAAACCCCAAATGTTTTTGGTAATTCCATCGAGCGGATCAACTCGGGGCGTGGGGTGGGGTGAGAAAGAGTTGCGGTTCTCGGGGCGGGGAGGGTCGGGTGGGTGTCAACGACTCGGTGGGCAGATGGTGGGATATTTCTGTTGACCTTGACTTACTCGAGCCCCAACAACTTCAAACCAAATAACCTCCGTACAGGGGCGCCGAGAGAAACAGCAGGCCAGGGGCAAAAGAGAGCATAGGGCGCCTATGTAAGCAGGAGATTGGGGGTGGTTCACAACAACGAACGTTCAATTTTCATTCAGGGTACCATTCAATTAATATTATTTGTATTTTTCATCTTTCATGAAAGTTTCTAAGATAATACAGGTGTATAGTTAACTACATATTACTGTAAAGAGAACGATCGCAAACTCTAAACGATGTTTTGGGTTTTGGATGACGAAGGTTTGGGAATTTCCCGGAAAAGAATTCAACAAAAAAACCAAAATTTTTGAAATTTCTAAACAACTAGGCAATATTGTATAAGAATATGTCCATCAATTGATTGTTATGATCTTCTGAAACTGAAACCTTATTATGCCTCTAAATGTGGTCGCTGCCTCGTTTCAGGCTCGAGTTTTAAGGTCGCTATCATCATGAAGCTGAAGTTCACCTTGGTCTTTGTTGGTGTTTGTTATTGTTTAGCTGTTAGCATCTTCTGCGTCTACAAATCTTGTTCGAACGCTTGTTGATTAATATTTATGGGGTGTATGAAGAACGCCACGGAGTAAATTTTAGGCTTATGATACAAAATGATCATGCAATTAAAAAAGATGTCGATGTTCAGAAACAGATGGTTTCAAGCCGCGATGTTTGAAGGCTACCTATCGATGTTTTCTTTCGATGGTACGAATAATCCTTCATGCCGCTTTGCAGCCGCCCCTCTCCTCATCCAGACCTTTTTTCTGATGTGATTCACAGGGTTTATTTTGATTCACATTGCTTAAGTTTTACAAGGCCCAATCACACGGAAGACTACGTTGCCTGCCAAGTGAGAACTCAGCAATTTTTTTCTTTTTTCCCGCATTTCCCTTTTTCTTATTAAATAAAATTTTTTCTAAGCCCGCTGGGGCCCCATGTAAAAGTCCGGGCTCGGGGCTAAATGTCCGCTTTGCCCCCACTCACGGTTGGCCTGCAGCCGTACAAACACATTCTGTGTTAATTGAAGGTATACGACACGAGTGTCCCCAGAAAAGTGAAAGTGGGGCCTGAGGTCATTAGTGGAGTGGTTGGGGTGTCCACACTGCGTGAATGGTACGAGTGGCTCCGTATTGAATTTGCTTGATCTGTTATCAATGAAGGCGAATTCGTGTAAACAGTCGAGCTGCAAGATGAGGGAATTCAGTGGATATTAAGGCAGAAACTAACAGGGTGTAGGCCGGTAACAATGGCACAAAGCCCAAAAACCCAACAGCTGATTTCAAGATGGGATCAGGACTACGCCTCTACATCACCAGACCGGTGGCCTGGTTGAAAGACTTAATCGGACCATAACGAAATACCTAATTGTGCGGGGATGCCAGCCAGGACCACTGGGATGACAAACTCCCTTTGTTCCTCCAACCACTCCGGAACACTGGTCCCAAAAGCAGCGGGGACACTCATACCACCCGAGGCCACTAGTGCATAGATATTATCATTCATGGGGACACTCGCTCCTAGGTGAGCGCAGGCCGGGGACACTCCTACCAAACCACCTCAATTTCACAATTCACAATAATTATTATCATCACACAAAAGTACCCAATAATATCGTGGTGTCCTGGCGGCGAGCGGATGTCAACGTCGACTTCGGGAAACCTCATGTTCAAGTTCGCAGTGCTCCCAACCACCCGCCTCCCGCGGGATGCCGGCCTGGCTGAAAAACCAAAACAAAATGTCCGTCACATCACTCCAAACTCCGACAAAAAAGGCCAAAAAAAGGAACAACCCTCACTCGGTCTCTGGTGGCCGTCTGGGATGTCGCGCACGGCGGCCTGCGGGTTCTGCGGAAGGTCCGTGAGGCTGTAGCTGCGCTTGATGATCTGCTCCATGAGACCACCGCCACCCTGATAAAAAAAAAAAAATTGTTATCTCAACAAAAACAATTCAATTCTACCCAAGCCCTCAAGTCAGTTTGATATAATTTACAAATGTTAGTTATATGCAAGCTGCGTTAAGTACCTACCTTCAATAAGGTTACCAGCGAAGGCACTTTTGATACACCCTGTAGGCCACAAGTTTGTACAGAGTGAGTCCAGCTACAAATGCTAGTTAAACTTATTCCATTATACCATCAGCTTTGGGGAAAATGAGTTAGAAGTTAAGTTTTATTCAAACGCTAACGTGGATATCCCTGCTCGCTGCTCGTTTTGTCACAAAAACATGTTGTCACTATCTCAGGCCGAGGAGCGACGTGGACCCTCAAAAAGAGGGAAAAAAGGAGTCATGAAATAAAAAATAAGGAAGGCGAAACTATTGCTGCTTCACAGTAACATTACATTGAATTTTTGCAAGTTATGTAAAAAAAGAATCGATTTTTTTCTTTAAAAAAAAGTATCGCTACTTTTAGATCATTTTCCACCCCGATGTATAGTAATCGGAGAATTGATTCAAAATTTTGAGAATCGACCCGATTCTTATCATTTTGAAGAACAATTTTTGACAAACAAGACAACCAATAACCCTTGTGATAAGCAAGGAACGGATTCTTAGGATTTTACCTATTTTTGGTTTATTATTCTTGGAATCTATGTTTCCGCGACGAAGGTCGACGACTCCGATCGGCCCCAAAATTTGACATTATCCGTTTCAAGAGGTCAAGATTCCAAAACCGAAATGTTCGTCCGGGCCGTTTTGGGCAGTAGGAATTTTTTTTTTTTTTAAATCTGAAAATTTGACAAAATCCTCGGTTTCCATCTAGTTGTGCCCGCAAGGTTTTCAGCCCGATCGCCCAAACCCGTGGGGCGCTATGGGGCTTTCATGGGGCTACAGGAGGGTTTTTTTGAAGGCTTTTGGCTATGGGATCGAGTTAGGTGTCGTTTTCGAGGCATTTTTGGACGTAGAATCCATTTTTGGGGGCCCCGGAACGATCCGATTCCACTGTGGCGATTTATAGGGCTTTCATGGGGCTACAAAAGGGATTTTTGAAGGATCCCAGAAGGTCAAATATTTTTCGAGTAAAAAACAAACAAAAAAATAGAAAAAAATAAATTTCTATGTAAAAAAAAATAAAAGTTTTTTAAAAAGATTTTAAAAAACTGATTTTTTTTTTTTTTTTTTTTCATTGACAGAATTAAATTCATGCACAAGTAACCTAGATGTAACAAAGAATAATAAACCCTTGCAGCGTTTTTACCTAAAAATCCGCTCCATCCATAATATGGATTATATTATACCACAATTGGTCCCCCGAACGCCCACATAAGGTAGGTACCCTGACCCTCCTCCCGAAGTACGTTCAATTACACCCTTAAAGTAGATTTAGTTACACCCGACTTGGTTCAGCAATTTCCGATTTATCGTTTATAATAATGTTTATAAACATTTAGAGTGTGCTAAAACTAAAATTGTCACTTTTTGAAGAAACTGGCCTACTTTCAACGTGCCGTAATTCGGTGACTAATTGATCTACAGAGCTGCGGTTTGGCTTAATTCACCACAAATTTATTGCTCTTCAAAAACGTATATAGTAGCTTATGGCGAAAAATGCATAGTTTAGAAGATATAGGGAAATAACTGAAAAAAGTCAAAACATTTCACCGTTTTTCGCGCGCTACACTTTTTCCTCAACTTAATAATTTTGCACCTAAAAAACCCTAATTTGGCATTTGAAAAAAAAAAAAAAAAAAAAAAAAATGGTTTGTGCTTAGGATATTAACTGATTTGCGAGGATTTTGTTTTACCCAAGTTTTTCATTTTCTAAGTAGAGAAAATTTTAAAAAAGGAATAAATTGCGGTTTAGTCAGAGAAGGGAAGAAAAGGAAGTTTCCCCAAAACTAAGGAGTGCTCCTCGGCCTGCTATCCAAATTAGCAGGCTCCTAATCTCTAGTCTGTAGACCGTAGAATGGATTATTTGGAGAGGGTATGGAAGTGAGTTCCTGAAGGGTTCCCCACTTCCCGCCTCTCGGAGTTCTATGCCCTTGAAGAGCCCTCCGACCAGGTCCTGTAGCACCAGTATCTCTCCCCGGTCCACTGATACCTTTAGCGCTCGAGGGCCTCACACTCGCCGCTGTCTCCCCCTCATCACCATATAGGCTACAGGTGGGCTGCAGACTTGTGCACGAGACTTTAATTAAACATACAGTAGAAACTCCATTAACCGGGGTGGATGGGGCGGGGGGTACCTCGGATAACCTGAACGCATTTACGTACTTGTAATAGTAATCAGAAAACACAGGGGAGATGCAGAATTTGCAGCGAAAACGACACCTCACTCAACTTCCTGGAGAAAAGCTCTTCAAAACTCCCACCTGTAGCCCCTTAATAAGCCTCGTGCAGTGGTGAGACTGCTCTTGGATTGGAAAAATTGGATAAATTTAGGTATAAGGCGACAGGTAAGAAGAAAGTGGGGACGGAGAACAATAACTATTTATTCTGGAGCCCCTAAAAATCGATACTAGGTCCAAAATTACAATGAAAACGATACCTCACTCAATTCCCAGGCTGAAGCCCTTCACAACTCCCACCTTTAGCCCCTTAATAAGCCTCATGGTGTGCTGAGATAGCTCAGGAATTGATACTACGTCCGAAATTGCATCGAACAAGGCACCTCACTCAACTTCCTGGACAAAACCGGACATCAAACACCGGGTTGACGGGAGCCAAATTCGGAAGATAACCTCGGTTGAAGGAGCTGAGATTCTCGTTCAAAACAACCCCGGTTGATGGAACTCCCGCATAATCGGACCCCAGTTAATGGAGTTTCCACTGTATTGGATAAATTTAGGTAGAAGGCGACAGATAAGAAGAAAGTGGGGATGGAGAACAATAACTATTTACCGATTTTTCAAAAAATCTGTTGGACTTGAGAAACTTATTTTCCGAATCAATCCTCAGGTGTCCGAGTTTAAAGTAAAACTCTTTTTCTACAATTTCGAAAATGGGTTTACAAATTTTTGCCCCCCCCCCCCCCCCCCCTCGCTAATCACCTGTTCAACCCCAGACAAATTTTACGTTTTTCCTCGAAAATGAACATCGTAGGCAGTGAAAATTCATTAAGTTGGCAAAAGACAAGATGAACAAGAAGAACTGACTCCTTTCGAAGGAGATTTCAGCCATATGGTTACAGGTGAACCATTTTCAGTTTCAGTTCGGTGTCCAATTCGGTCCCAATCACCACGCCAGGTCAGCGTTTTTAAAAAATGGAATTTTTGTTTCGATTGTGAATCAATAATTTTAAACTATTCAAAAAATCGATTTTTTTTTTTTTTTTTTTTTTTTTTTTTACGAAAATTAAACACGCAAAACTCGCTGTCTGTGCTCAAAAACTCACGCGAAAATAGAATATTCAAGGTTTCTTTTTCTTCAGAATACATTCTCAAGGTTTTCTAAGTCTTCACAAACAAGACTCGAGGCACGTCCATTTCGTGTTGTGAATTCGTCGCCAAAAACGCCACAAAACGTTACAAAAATCGAGCGTCTACGTCGGTGCGTATACGGAAAATCGTGCAAAATAAGGAAGACAAATTTATAACGAAAAAACTTACAGTCATCGACTATTTTATTATCACGCATGCACTCAAACCACACAGCCGGGAAATATCAAAATAAAGGTATCAGTCTTAAGCTGCACCACTTGAGCAGCCGACTCTCAAAACAGAACCTCAAGCAAAACCGTAGTATCAACTAAATTAAAACACACTAAACTCGAAATAACTAAAAGACTCGATTCGTGGACAAGAAAGAGATTTTCAAAATAAAAAAATAACCGTCTATGTACACTGCAGTGGAGAATAGGTCGGCATTGCGAAACTATTAACAGTCAAAATTTAAATAATAATAAAAACAAATATTTAAAATTTAAATAATAAAAAAAGGTTAAACAATTGAGAAATTCAATAATATTTTAGGAGGAATACAAGGGGTAATTATTCGGCAACACTGGGAGGGTCGGGGAGGGTTTTTTGGCGCAACCGGCGGGAGCGCCTCGGGGTAGGTATGTGCGGAGGGCGCCCATCGGACGTCAGGAGGTCCATGTCCTCCTCGGGGACGTAGTCGGAGTCGTCGTCCTCGTCGAGCCGGCCGTCGGGGGCGTCGTTGAGCCATGGCACCGGGTTTTGGGCCAGACCCGGGTTGGCGAGGGTCTGAATGAAACCAACGCGACAAAAAAAAACCAAGTGTAAGGAAAAAAAAAAATGAGGAAAAATTTAGTAACAAAAAGAAGAAAATGTAAAGTGAAATCAGGGTTGCCAATCCTACAGTAACGCAAACGGAACAGAAATGCATTTTCTGTCCAACGAAGCCGGGGTTCGATTGTAAGAACATTAGGCCCAAAAAGTCCACAATCCAAGAAGCCTAACAACTGATATTTTCAAAAATATCGATTTAAAAACGACTAACACAATATCATTTTTTCAAAGTGTTGCTGCCTGGGTATTTTGCCTTCGAAAAAAAAAAAAAAAAAAAAAAAAAAAAAAAAAAAACAGGCGACACAACTTTTTAAAGAAACATCATAGCGACAAGCGGTGGTTGCATTCGTTTCAGCACTTCAAACCCTTCAGAAGTCAACCAGAATTTTTTAAAATGCCAAACGATGTAAAAGATGCGAAAAACACGGATAGTCTCATCAATAATCGGATAGGGGTAATTTCACAATTTCGGTACATTTTGAGTGTTTGTTTGTATTTGAGGGTTGAGGGGTATTTCTATGGAGGGAGTTTTTTTGTAGTCATTGTGGCTTGGATCACGATTTGGACGCCATCTCTCAAAATTGATTTTGAATGCCTTCAATTTTGTCACGTATTCAATATTATGGTAAGTAGAATCGAATTCGAAAAGTTTGAGTGCAAACCTCGACCCCATCACTGTAAGGTCTCCTTGTGAGACTGGGGCATTGCGATCCATACCCGGCGATCGAATCTCGAGCAGAAAACTGCTGCCAGCATGTTCAGGGGGACCAGCTTTCCAAGCCTTGGACAGGCCAGGAGGCCATCCTGGCAAGCCTTGGATACAGCTTGTGAATATCTTAGCAAGCCCTTAGAATCCCAAGACAATACATATTGGCGTGCCTTGGAAACCCTTGTTCAGCTTGGGGCGAGCCTTGGACAGCCCTGCAAGACTCGGGACCATCTTGGCAAGACATGGAGACCGTTAGCCAGCGTGAGACCAATGTAGCGAGCCTTTAAAACCCCTTGGGGCCAGCTTTGTAAGCCTTGCACAGTTCTGGAAAGAGCGGGACCAGCTTGGCAAGCCTTGGCAACCCTCAACCAGCTTGGTACTAACATAGCAAGCTTTTAAAACCCTTACCCATCTTGGGACCATCTTTTCCAGGCTTGGCAAGCCTTGGATACGGCTTGTGGCCATCTTGGCAAGCCTTTAAAACCCCAAGCCAGCTTTGCAACCCTTGAACAGCTCTGGAATGCGTGGATGCCATCCTGACAAGGCTTAGAACTCCCTAGCCAGCTTAGGACCAACGTAGCAAGCTTTTAAAACCCTTACCCAGCTTCGGACCACCTTGGCAACCCTTGAACGCCTCTGGAAAGCGTGGCCGATTTGTCAAGCCATGGAGACCCTTAGCCAGCTTGGGACCAGATTAGCAAGCCTTGAACAGTTCTGGAAACCTCGGGACGCAAGATCTTCACCACTTTATCAACATAAGAGGGGAGTTTATTGCTGCCTGGGGTTTGAGGTGCTGTTCCATTGTATAGAGTGGATCGCAATGTCCTTTCTGAGACACACTCACAACAAAAAGAATTGAAATGATATCACTATCATAGTTTAGTCCAAAACTTCCAGTGACAAACATTGTACCGAAATTTCGAAACGAGCTCAACGCTGTGATGATAAGAAGTAGCAAAACTGTCAGCGTGATGCTCATAAACTGGACAATATAAGCATGACGGGACCAGCCATTTTGTTGAGGGCAATGAAATTCGGCCATCGTCCTTAACGACCTGTACAGAGTTCAAAATCTCTTTCTTGTCCTGACTTAGAGCCCAACAAAACCTTCACAAACGAGTTAATTCACTTGGCGTTAGAGCGTCGTTGTTAACAGCCATTATTTTGCACGACTTGAAGGCAAATACGGTTACGTTTTTAATGTGAATCCCACCACAAAAATTTTACACGCAATGTTAAGAGATGATACACAGCAGCAGCTTGAAACAATGAAAGATTTGAGCAGTTCATGAGTGGGTTGCCTGGGGAACAGAATATCCCGTTTGTATTGATTGTATCTGTAAGAAGTCTTTGAGCAAAACCAAACCTGTGTGGTAACTGAGTGATTAAAATACGCTAAATGCTGGTCTGCAATGAACCGTTTTTTGGTGAAAAGGGTGCAAACGGGGCCGAATTTCAGTACCGCCAACAAAATTCACGTCACCACTGCGATTTCTAAAGCCGTCAAGTCATGCAAAAGGAGAAAAAAAAGCCATGCTGAGAAAATGGCAAACGTGAAACGGGACTTACCCTCATGGCAGTTTGGACGATCATGTTGGTGGCGTAGGTGACGGTTTTGGATCCGAGGCTGAGCACTGTGTTGTACCCGCGTTCTTTGGCCTTTGAGATCATTTCATCAATTTCCTGGAAGCAGAAAAAAAAGGTTCATTGACGGTCGGCACAAGTGGGCCCTGAAGTGTTTTAGTTCAGTCAATTTGTGCTCAAGATAGCCTCTCGCGGGAAAGGTGCTTAATCCGAATCTGAGGGTTGCAATCAAAATTTCGTGACGCAACATTGAAAAAAATGCTTTCAGCAAAAGGGTCAGCATCCCATTTTGGTTTATTATTCTTGGAATAATACACCTATGTTTTCGCGACGCGGGTCGACGACTCCGATCGGGCTCAAAATTTGACATTATCCGTTTCAAGAGGTCTACATTCTAAATCCGAAATGTCCGTCCGCCGTCCGCCGTCCGCCGTCCAGGCCGTTTTGGGCAGTAGGAATTTTTTTAAAAATCTGAAATTTTGACAAAATACTTGGTTTACCATCTAGTTGTGCCCGCAAGGTTTTCAGTCCGATCGCCCAAACCCGTGGGGCGCTATGGGGCTATAATGGGGCTACGGGAGGGGTGTTTTGAAGGCTTTGAGCTATGGGATCGAGTTAGGTGTCGTTTTCGAAGTATTTTTGGACGTAGAATCCATTTTTTGGGGTCCCGGAACGATCCGATTTCACTGGGACGATCTTTAGGGCTTTCATGGGGCTAAAAGTGGGATTTTTGAAGGATCCCAGGATGTTAAATATTTTTCGAGTAAATAATAAAGGATTTTTGAAAAAGAAACATTTTTGAAAAAAAAAATTAATAAAAATTTTTTTTTTTAGATTAAAACCCAAAAACGCTGCAAATTTTACACAAGGGTTTATTATTCTTTGATATACGTCATTTGTGCAGAAATTTAATTCTGTCAATGAAAAAAATTTCAAAAAATTTTTTTTTTATTTTTATCTCAAAAAAATTTTTTTTTTGGATTTTCTTGTTCAAAAATGTGTTTTTTCAAAAACTCCGTATTTTTTACTCGAAAAATATTTAACATCCTGGGATCCTTCAAAAATCCCATTTTTAGCCCCACGAATGTCCTAAACATCGCCCCAGTGAAATCGGATCGTTCCGGGACCCCAAAAAATGGATTCTACGTCCAAAAATACTTCGAAAACGACACCTAACTCGATCCCATAGCTAAAAGCCTTCAATAAACCCCTCCCGTAGCCCCATTATAGCCCCATAGCGCCCCACGGGTTTGGGCGATCGGACTGAAAACCTTGCGGGCACAACTAGATGGTAAACCAAGTATTTTGCCGAAATTTCAGATTTTTAAAAAAATTCCTACTGCCCAAAACGGCCTGGACGGCGGACGGCGGACGGCGGACGGCGGACGGCGTACGGCGGACGGACATTTCGGATTTAGAATGTAGACCTCTTGAAACGGATAATGTCAAATTTTGAGCATGATCGGAGTCGTCGACCCCCGTCGCGAAAACATAGGTGTATTATTCCAAGAATAATAAACCAAAATTCTTTTTTTTTTTAATTTTTTCATTGACAGAATTAAATTTCTTCACAATTAACGTATATCAAAGAATAATAAACCCTTGTGTAAAATTTGCAGCGTTTTTGGTTGTTTTTTGATTATAGCGTAAACATCTTACCGAGCGGTGTCAAATGGCCGTTTCGTGTTTTGGTTTAAATCCGTTTTCACGGTTCCTATTTGATCTACAGAGGTCTACTAGTGCTCAAATGAAATCTAATTTGCTATCAACCCATACCCCTGGGGGGGTGTCCGAATGCATCAAATCCAATATATTGGCCTTGAAAGAGGAAAATGGGTGAAAACTGCACTTCCTGACAAAAATAGCCTATATTTGAAGGGCTGTATTTCAGAACTTATTTGACCTACAGAGCCGTACTTGTGCTCAAATTGTAGCAAATTTAATGTAGTTTCGATTATATACTAGTGGTCATACCGCTAGAATGCATCGTTTAGGCGCTATGAAGAAAAAATCCAAAAAAGTGCGAAAAGGAATTTTGGTTTTTAACCTCCCCCCAAGTTAGGGGCGCTAGTTCAAATTGACTACGTACTACAGGGACGATACCGGACCACAAAAAACAATATAATATGACGTGGCAATTGATGTATAAAACGACTTTGGGTTTATTATTCTTGGAATAATACACCTGTTTTCGCGACGGGGGTCGACGACTCCGATCGGCCTCAAAATTTGACACTATCCGTTTCAAGAGGTCTACATTCTAAATCCGAAATGTCCGTCCGCCGTCCGGGCCGTTTTTGGCAGTAGGAATTTTTTTTTAAATCTTAAATTTTGACAAAATGCTTGGTTTACCATCTAGTTGTGCCCGCAAGGTGTTCACTGAACAATGTTCAGCCCGATCGCCCAAAACCTGTGGGGAGCTATGGGGTTAAAACGGGGCTGCGGGAGGGTTTTTTTTTTAAAGACTTTTAGCTATGGGATCGAGTTAGGTGTCGTTTTCGAAGTATTTTTGGACGTAGAATCCATTTTTGGGGGTCCCGGAAGGATCCGATTTCACTATGGCGATCTATAGGGCTTTCATGGGGCTAAAAATGGGATTTTTGAAGGATCCCAGAATGTTAAATATTTTTCGAGTAAAAAATAAAGAATTTTTGAAAAAAATAAAGAATTTTTGAAAAAAATAAAAATAAAAATAAAAAAATTTTTTTTTGAAATATAAAAATCCAAACAAAATTTTTTTAAATTTTTTTTCATTGACAGAATTAAATTTCTGCACAAGTAACCTATATCAAAGAATAATAAACCCTTGTGTAAAATTTGCAGCGTTTTTTTTTTTTTTTGTTCCTGTCGACTGGACTGCTGATTTATATTTATTCCATTCCATTCCTCTTCTCCCCAATAAACTGGACGACAGAGTTGTTTCTTATGGTAAATTCAGTGTGTTTTCACGTGAAATAAATTTTTCTATTGATATCATGCATATTAATCGGGTTCCAGGGGGTGGAAGTGGGCGTTTTCGACCTTTTCGCTGAAGAGCCAAAAAACCCGCGGCTTTTCAAAACGCTGTATCTCCAAGACAACTAGTTCACACATCAATTCTGACCACTGCTTTTCGAAGGAAATTTCGTCTACTTTAATTTTGTATTTTTTTATGCACAAACCTGCTCTCCTTACCTATCACCCACAACTACAGCACCTGCAGTCAGCGCTCGCCGCCCCAACCCTCTACGTCAAAGGTAAATCCACGAACATAACCACCCCCATCTACTACTAAATCGCACCCCTAATAAATATTAAATAGCCCACAGACTACCCATGAACATCCAGCTTAAAGACCCCCTGGGACTGGCAGGCGAGGCGGCAGACGGATGGTCCTTTTTAAGGTTTTTTTTTTTTTTTTTTCAATGTTGCGTCACGAAATTTGGTTAGCAAGCCTCAGATTTGGATTCAGCACCCAAAAAAATATAAGGAATGAAAGGAATTTAAAATACCCCTCAACTTTCTGCCGAAAAACTCTACATGACTGGACTATTTCCTATTCAAGGCAACGGCTCCCTGAAGGCTTGAGACCCTTCGGGCATCCAACATTCATACGTTGAACTCGGCAAAACCGTGATATTCTCTCGCATACTTACGTTTTCTCTCTTCTGGAACGCCGGATGAACGAAGTTCCTGTACAGGAAGCTCGACCCCCGGGTGGCAGGGGACAACAGCCAGAAGACCAGCGCCACTTTGATTTCGTAATAAAGGGGGAACCTGAGGAAAGACGAAATTAACGAACCAAGCTGACAAACCGTCCCGAATATGAAAATTCCACGGAAATAAAATCTCACCAGAAGCTGAGGAGGACATCGGCGAAGGTTTCAACGCATGAGAACAAAGCGAAAACAATCCAGTACATCATCCATTTCACCTGAAATTGACAATATGTAGTGCGAAATAGAGGGTTTATCAGATGGCAAACTTTGGAATGAATCGAGGGTCTCAAATCCAAATGTATAGATATAACTACTAAGTACTAGTACAGTAAGATTACAGTATGAGTACAGGGTAGAAAACAAAGACTGAGAAAAACGAAGTTGAATTTTTAAAAATCAAAAAAATTCATATCTCGAGTTAAAAAAATCTGAAATTTCGAAATTGTAACTGTGCAAGTAAAAAAATCGCCAAAATACCTCACACAATTATTTTTAATCAATTACAACAAAAAAGTGCCAAACATACCAAAAAAGAAAAAAAATACGGGGAAAGAACGGGATATCGTCTTTGACAGTGAGCGATTTTGTCACTTGAGCGCAAGTTTCTCGCAATACCTCCTGGCCTTCTCTCCACAGAATTGTTTCAAATCGAGGGCCTCACGGCAACACCCCACATCGTCATTTTTGGTGAAAACGAGTTATGCATACCGTTCTCGAGGCGAATCGATCAAACTTGATGGTTTCAAAGGAAACGTTTAGGGAGCATGGTAATCGTTGCTAAGTGAATACCCCCATATCGTCTTGTCACCTACATGATAAGTAATACCCCCGCATCGTCCTCTCAAATCCTTTGTTTACTACTCGCTAGTGAGTTGGTTGTGGGGTACCTATTGCTTTATTGTGGTTTTCGGGCTCTCCTGAAAAACTTCAAAAATGACGATGTGGGATTTTTTTGGAAGAGATCGGAATTTATTATTTTAAAAAAAGTGTTCGTAAAATGCATGATTTTGAACAAAAAGTTAATAAATTGAGGATATTTTAACTGATCCTGTCCATTTAACTGTGCTTAAATTTGGGCACTAATAATTGTTGTAAAAATCTGAAATTTTGACAAAATACTCGGTTTACCATCTAGTTGTGCCCGCAAGGTTTTCAGCCCGATCACCCAAACCAGTGGGGCGCTATGGGGCTACGGGAGGGGGGTTTTGAAGGTTTTCGGGTATGGGGCCAAGTTAGGTGTCGTTTTCGAGGTATTTTCGGGCCATTGTTGGAGGTCCCAGAACGATCCGATTTCACCGTGGGGATCTATGGGGCTACAAATGGGATTTTTGAAGGAACCCAAGGGGTCAAATAAAGTGTCGTTTTCCGAGTAATTTTGGACGCATAATCCATTTTTCGAGGTCCCACATCAGTCCAAACATTGTTTTCGAAAAAAAAAAAAAAAATTTGGACTCGTTTTGATTGTGCACAATTAACCTATTTATATCAAAGAATAACTATAGCCCTTGTGTAAAATTTGCAGCTTTTTTTTTGACGAGTTTTAATATTTCATCAGCAGCATGATTTTGAATCAGTTTTTGGATCACACATGACACCCAGATGAAAGAACGCAAACGACTCCGTCCGGTACCCTTCTTACTAAGTAAGCAAGTCTTGCTTGTCTGCAGGATAATATCCTATTATGACACCCATATCAGGTGGAAATGTTTCAGAGTATTCATTTCTAGCGAAATTTTATCCTTCTCAATTACATGGTCAAAGTTAGCTGAGCGAAGAATCACAACACAGATCATCAGGTATCTGGACAGCAGGCCCAGGTATTTTAACTCAAGCTACAGACGGTGTTTCGTCCCCTTTGGTGGACTCGTGCTAATAAGAGCCACTTGGGAGTCAATGTCATATCAATTCTCCGCTCGAACCGAAGCTAAAAGATGCATCCACAAGACGCATTCGATTCAATCAGCGGGAATCGCAAGTCAAAACGGGGTCATTGACTTGGGTATGTCAACGCAGTAACCTAAATTGTTGTGAAGCGCCTGGGCAACGGACTCACGTATTCTTTGACGTCTTTGTTCCGCACGGCTTTGAAGGATGCATACGCCGGATAGAGTGTGCCAAATGCCAATCTGGAAAGACAGAGAAAAAAAAAGTCAAGACAGATAATATAATAATATACGTAGGTATCAGGCGCGACTGGTGATGGCCAAACAAGGGGGTGCAATCACGGATTCGTGATTATATTTTATGAAAATATTATTGCACCTAATACAGTTTGAAAAAATTACTATCAAGATTTGCTATAGTTCATGTATTTATTTATATATTCGTTCAAAAATTCCAATTAACTATTACCAGTTTCCTTTCGTTTCAAAATACATGACATGGGGTTGGCCGTCCCATGTCGCGAATGGCACACTTCACACTCACGCCTAAACGGGAAAACTCCCTCAAGATGAAATCAATACAGTTATTCATCAAACGCTTTATGAAATTAACAATGAAACGAACGAATAAAAAACTTATAAATGAGACAAACGCAGATCACGGAGTTCAGAAAACACTTCCCAGAAAACATGGAAGCACACAAAACCTCTAATGCCATCCCCTCAACCAGTGCTGCAGCTTCTGGTAAAAAAGTGGGAAAACTGAAAAAATCAGAAACCTTGGTCGATCGAAATTTTATGATTTCATACCGTACAATGTAATAAATAAACACCAAAAAGTGTTCAAAAATTTTGAATCATGGAAAAAATAGGGGCTTACTTTTGGAATACCTATTTAATATTCCAAAAGTAAGCCCCTATTTTTTCCATGATTGGGCCAGATTTGATCCTGACTAAGTCCCTCATTCCAAACGAAAATTCCCTGCCCATGAACGAAGACTGCCAACACTGAACGTGGTGGTGATTTATCATCTGGTGATAACAATTGGCCAATCACAGGAAGGGTGTGCAGTCCCCGAATGTGCACCACATTTCTGCCTTCACACTTAGTTCGTTGTTCCATAAGGTCCATGCAAAAAAAAAAAAAAAAATCGTCTCAAGAGGTGCAGTGCTCTAAAAAATGGAGGATGAATCCGTTATCATTGTACTATCAACACAGGCTTTTCAGACATTCCGCGAACTATGTAAGGTCTATAATTTGGTTGTACCTAGACCTTACGTAGATATTCGAGCCAAGGAGTTTTGATTCATTTTTAGGTAGGAAACTAATTAGGTAGGTAATAGGTAGGCCCCCCTCACGCCCATCTGCATCGAGGGGGTGCAGTTGCGACACTGCCTCCCTCCCTCAACTGGGCTAGAGACGAAAAGGTTGGTTTACACGGGGAGGGGGGGGGGGGGATTATCCTCTCCGCCCTAATTTTTGATTTCCAAAAACCTCAAGAATGGGCTAACGCCCTTCCTAAAATAACAAATTCAATTTGAAAAGGCGATGCTCGGCCAGCGGACCCACACAATTAGGTAGTTTTATTTAAATCGCAGTCCCTTGGTCAGCAGACCCAAAAACACCAAAATTGAAAAGGCGACGCATGGTCAACGGACCCACCATATTTGTTTTATTTCAATCGTAGTCCCTGGGTCAGCAGACCTAACAACGCCCAACTTGAAACGGCGACACATCGTCAGCGGACCCACACTAATAGCTACACTTGATCGCAACCTCTGGGTCAGCAGACCCAAAACCCCCCAACATTTGAAAAGGCGACACATGGTCAGCGGACCCACACTATTACTTTTATTTGAATCACAGACCCAAAACACCCAATTTGAAACGGCGACACATCGTCAGCAGACCCGCCATATTTGTTTTTATTTCAATCGCAACCCCTGGGTCAGCAGACTTAACAACGCCCAATTTGAAACGGCGACACGTGGTCAGGGGACCCACACTATTAGTTCTATTTAAATCGCAGCCAATTCAGACAAATCCGAACCAAAATTTGGTATTTAATAAGCTCCGTAAAAACACATTCTGCGTTAAAATGGTGTCGTTCAAGATCGTCACGTCGTTAGGAATTAAATAGTGACAACCTTGAATCAGCCTTGCAAGGGTCGTTTCACGGTTGATCGGGACAAGAAGCGTATTCCAACAAACTCCCACAAGTATACAAGCGATACGAGGAACACCCTTGTTACGCTTACGAACACGTCACGATGAGCTTTTCCCCTCCCCAAGGTCGATAATTCGACAAGGAAATGCGGAAGATACGCTTAGTTGGGGCCAGGTAGTACCTTTACAATATGGAAACAGGCCAACTTGACAAAAACATTCAAACGGAGCTTCCAACTGGTGGCCGATTCAGGAACCGCCCCTTTTTCACTGAAGCTGGTCGAAACATGAAACCGTTAAGTCAACAATAAAGAATATGTTATCTTGTTTACTCTGATTGAGACATGAAAGACGTGGAACAATACTGAACGGAGGCCAAAGAACCAATCTGATGAAAAACTACTAGCTCACATTTTGAAACAGTATCCGCACCACCTCGAAATCTTTCACTCATTTTCATGTCCACCGTGACGTCATATTCAAATGTACACAATCACCACCTCCTCCCCGAAAAATATAATGAAACGCACTTGAGTTTGTGAAGGTTGAGACATGACTGGACACAGTTTGGGTCAGTGAAAGAAAAGAGGGGGGGGAGAAGTATCGTAAATATAGCATCGCAGAAAAAGGTGAGCGAAGCCGGAGCGAAAACATCAGATTGGCAACCGGCTGTCAGCCATGAAGCATTAAGGTTTTTCCACCTTCGGCTAATGACATTGTTATCTATAAAAACAAACCCGTTATGTGGGCATCCAGCAGTTATGGTCACCACACACGAAATAACAGGTTCGTCTTCCCACGACGGACCAATTCAAGTTTTAATATGATGGCAGAGCGTAATTGTCCGAACCCGTTAATTCCGACACTTGCGGCAATTAGAGCAGGCCAAACCACCACTGCACTAAACCAGGTTCAGATTTCCATGCCATGTTTGCGTTACGGGTTCCACTGTTTTTTGGCAAAGGTACGTGAGGGTAGGATTGCCAAATTTAATTTTCTGATTTTATTCAACTTCATTCTCCAACTAAAGTTGGGGGAGGGATGTTTAGTTGAACTTTGGGTTGAGTGCCAAAACTTAGAGCTTCCTAAATTTTTTAAAAATTGCTAGTCTACGTATGGTTTCCGTATAATAATTCAAGGCAGACAAGGTTTTTTTCAACGCTACGTGAGGGTAGCTAACGTTAAGTAAATTTTCAAATTTCACATACAATTTTACGCCCCTTAAATTCAAGTCGGCAGAGATAACCCGTCAGTTTGTAGTAAGCAGACAGCGATCGATGCCTTACAAATGCCAACCATTTCAACGGGACAAAATTTCAACTTTCTTTTTTTTTAAGGTTATGAAATTTGACCATTAAAATGGCCACGTTTCAACATAATATGTTGAATGTCATTTCAGGCAAGGCAGACATCAACAGATCTCTTATAATTAGCTCTGCTAATTAGCAATACTAACCCGAAACACTGTGTAAAGATTCTTAAAATTTATTACACTTAATGAAACGTGTGGATCGACCTTTATACCTCCCTAATTCCAACTTTACAGAATTCTGTAAATGCATTAAAACCCGGGTGTCATCTCCCTCAAAACCAGTTTCATATCAGCAAAACCCATGCATGATCCCAGAAATCTGGTTGGAGCTATAAAACCAATTTGAACAGCCATGAAACCATTTGGAGTTACAAGGCCAGGCCGGGCTGGTCTAGTTTTCATTATGAGGGAATATTGTGTTCATCCTGTTCTATACTAATTCATTATTCCTAATATCTCGGGGCTGAAGTCAAGATTTCCTGTAATGGCAATCCTGAATATGGCAACTAGAGATGTCTCAAATTAAAGGAGTTCAAGGGGGAGAAATCGGTTTCCAAAAGCGCTGCAAATTTCACTCAAGGGTTTATTATTCTTTGATATAGGTTAATTGTGCAAAAATTAATTCTGTACCACTAAGAAAATATTGTTGACAAAATTAAAAAAAAAAATCTAAAATTTTTGGACAGATGCGGGACCTTTGAAAAAAGTGATTTTGCGTCCAAAATTACTCGGATAACGACACCTTATTTGAGCACCTGGGATCCACAAATGTCATTTGTAACCCCACGAAAATACCCCCACAACCCTTCGAATATACACCCCCAAAGATACTTCGAAAACCACACCTAACTCGACCCCATAGCCGAAAACCCCTCCCGTAGCCCCATTTTAGCCCCATAGCACCCCACGAGTTTAGGCGATCGGACTGAAAACCTTAGGGGCAACCGGACGGTAAACCGAGTATTTTGTCAATATTTCAGATTTGTTTAAAAATCCCTGCTCCTCAAAACGGCTCGGACGGCGGACGGACATATTGCTTTTGGAATCTATACAACTTGAAACGAATAATGTCACATTTTGAGGCCGATCTGAATTTTCAACCTCGTCGCGATTACATAGATGTACTATTCCAAGAGTACTAAACCAAAATCAGAGTGCAGTCATCACTCTCTTCCTCCACTCTGTTTTCGTCCTCCGTGCAGCTGCACCGTACGGAATTCCAAAATTAAAATTTCTCTACGAGGATTATGAAGGGAGCTCGATCCGAATACTACAACAAATGCCAGACCTTTTGCAGCCCATCTTTCACTCCGGGAAAAAAAGGAGTTTGGTCGACACCGTCCTGCCGGAAGGGTTTGTTGTGAGACGGAATGTTTGTGTCGATCTAGAAATAGTGCCAGGGGGCCAAGTGTGCTGACCGTTGTTCCCGGCTCGCTCCGTCGATTCTGAGATTCTTCCTTATAGCGTCGAAACAGCTGGGACGGTTGTGCCGTAGAAAAGATTAGCCCTGATGAGTCGTTTTGTAATCGCACTCATCAAGAACGTGCACGTCCGGAAATAGTGGAGAGATGAGAATCACCACTACAGCGGCTGTCACGGCGTTTTTCCAACTCACGACTTTTTCTAGCTATTCCACAAGTCAAGAGAGAACAATATTGAAAAAACACACAGAAGGTTAACTACTGCCCACACCGACTTTTTCAATTTAGAGATCTCAAACGTCTAATCGCCCACGTACATCAACCTGGAACTTATGTTTTTTTTCTTTACACTCGAGCACCACGTAGGATGTTTTTTTGCACAGCATTTCAATCGCCCACAGATGTCTCGTGGGAGAGGCCCATAAAGGTGAAATCAATCGAACCACTAATGAGCTTTCTACTCGAGCCAAATTCACTGAAGTTACAACTCGAAGACGGATGGCCGAGTCGCGTGGTCGGCGAGCGTACGTTTTCTCAGACGAGTGGGGAAAAATTATTAGGGAAACAGCAAGGACTTGGAAAAGCTACCAGAAGGGACGTTGCAGGAGTATCGATATTTTTCTTTCGATTATGGCTAATTCAACTTCGATAATAACACTTCCGATTTCCCAGGGTCGCTATTCACCCATTTTGGTTTATTATTCTTGGAATAATACAACTATGTAATCGCGACGGGGTTCGAAAATTCTGATCGGCCTCAAAATTTGACGTTTCAAGAGGTCTAGATTCAATATGTCCGTCCGCCGTCCGAGCCGTTTTGGCAGTCGGAATTTTTTTTTTTAAATCTGAAATTTTGACAAAATCTTGGTTTACCATCTAGTTGTACCCGCAAGGTTTTCAGCCCGATCGCCCAAACCCGTGGGGCGCTATGGGGTCGAGTTAGGTGTCGTTTTCGAAGTATTTTTTGACGTAGAATCCATTTTCGGGGCCCCAGAACGATCCGATTTCACCGCGGGTGAAACCGCAGAACGATCCAATTTCACCGCGATCCAATCAAATTTATCGAAAATCCGTGAATTTCCAACTTAATGAAAAATTTACTTTGTTTGAACATATAGCTAATAGATTATATTATGCTAAATTTTCCAATATACGTTCAATTTGTAGCTTAGTGTGTGAAAATAGTGGCACTTTTTGAGCTAATATCAATACCGAACGCTAAATTCTACAGAACTATTCGACCTTCACATGGTTAGATATTACCTAATAGGTAACATTAATTTTTTACGACGGTTACTTGAAGCAATACCTACTTCATGTAAAATTTCTCGAAAATCCGCGAATTTCCCACTCAATGAAAAATTTACTTAGAACGTATCACAATGCTAAATTTTCCAATAGACACTCAATTTGTAGCCTTACTGTGTGAAAATAGTGGAAAAATTTAACGCGGTTTCACTTCTCATTGCCACACAAAAGTATTTAAATTTGTGTCCCTCATCGATGAAAATATTTTACATTATTTAAGCTGATATCTACTCTATGTCAAATTTCTCGAAAATCCATGAATTTTCTACTCAATGAAAAATTTTCTTAATCTTATCACTACTGTATGCTAAATTTTCCAATAGATGTTCAATTTTTAGCCCTGTGAAAAAAATAGTGGTACATTAGGTTTGTTCCAGGTTTGACGGAATGTTAACAGAAATCGCCGGAGACATGCGCAGTTTAGAAACTGCTGTTCCAGGTCGATCGAAAGTTGGACGGAAACCGATAGCTCGAGTATGTGCGGTCGGGTTCTGTAGACAGACGCAGTCAGACCTGGAACAAACCTTTTTTCAGCTATTATCACTACCTAATGTTATATTTCACAGAATCATTTGAGCCTGTAACTACTTCTTGGGAACGGTCACATTGTTAGATAACATTAATTTTAAGGACTTTTAGCTTTGTTGTTAGCAAAGATTCGGTAGGAAAGTATATGCGTGGGGAGTACCGGAGGATTTAAAAGCAAAAGGTGCAATCACAAAGTGGTTGTTTGCCGATGGTGCAGAGGTCTAATCCAATGAGTTTGGTTAGGGAGAGAGAACGACTATTCAGCAGAGGAGTCGTTCTCTCTCCCTAACCAAACTCAGTGCAATCACAATTTCAAAACAAGAAAAAATTACTTACCTAATAAATTCATGAAAGGAAAAAATAAATTACCAAGTTTTTACGGAAATTTATATTTTGGTCAATATTTCCCATCATATAATATATGTACTTCCCATCATAAGTATATTATAATATATGTATTTCCCATCATAAGTACATATTATGTACTTGAATATATAATCACATACCTATGTAATATATGTAATAATATTATAAGAAGATATTTTCCGGCGACTGACACTTGACATTTATGGCGAATCTCTTCTACGTGATGCCACCTTGATAAACAAAGGGGTGAAGTGAAAGGGGATAACCTTGAAACAGTGTCGGCCATATCCAACGGATTTATGGCTGAATCGATTTGAGTCAGTCGGATGTTTCAATTTTCCGTTTCTGCGAAATGCGAAAACATTGAGACCCCACTCAAGATCCAAACAATTTCTATTGTCAGGCCGCCGGGCAGGGTCTATTTATGCCCCAATCTTGGCACAGGTATCATATCACGAGAATGAGAAAAAGGACCGAACTGGGCTCTCAGCAGTTCATTTGTCGGGTTCCGCAATTTTTCAATATTCGGCCGGTGGCAATTGACAAGAAAAAAGAAGAACATTTGAAAGTGTGTAACGAAGAGAGAATATTTCGCCTCGACCGGGTGACAATTTTATTCATGAGCCCGCCTCCGTGTCTGGGTTTGCAGGTCGTCCGAGAAATCAAACAAAACGACAGGAAACGACCGATCGACGACCTCCATTCATGTTCAGGATGGTCCGGGATTCAGTCAAACTTGGCCGGTTTGAAACGGTTCAGTTGGCTCTAAAAGCATTTGGCAGTCAAAACTCATAGTAGGTAACTCAGTCAATAGTCAGCAGATAATAATGTTTTAGACTCATTGTGGCTCGCAGCGTGGACTATGTCTATAGACATATTGACCGAATACGGAGTGGGGTCCTCCCCAACCAAAGTGATCAAGAAGGTTGCACGTCTACTGGATGTTAAACCGAAGTTTGAAATTCAGACTCCAAACCGGCGATAACTTGGAAATTAAACAACAAAAACTTATATCCCGTGCGAGATAGATCAACAACCAATAATATCTCGTGCAAACTGGTCAAGGTGGGATCCTCGCCTTGAGGAATACCACAAACGTTTCTAGCAAACTGGTCGACGACTATTGGTCGTACCTGAACGATCTCGAGCAACCAGCAGACATTCCCCCAAATAACTTCCTTGTGATTCCAACCGTTACTGTACTAGTTACATAGGGTAGAAATGACCGTCAAATCCTCTGGCAAATTAGTCGTAAATAATCGATTTTGTGCCGCCTTTAGCCATTCAACTCGACTCTTGTAAAACTTCTCTGTGGCATATATCGTATTGATATTATCAATACCATTTGGACCCTTCATTTAAAAAACTGCAAATTTTAAACAAGGGTTTATTATTTTTTGATAAAGGTTACTCGCGCAAAAATTAACACTGTCAATACAAAAAATTTTGAAAAACCTTTTTTTTTTTCAAAAAAAATCTTTTTTAATCTTTTTTACTCGGAAAATATTAGAGGTCATGGGATCCTTCAAAAATCCCGTTTTTAGCCCCATGAAACTCCTATAGATCCCTACAGTGAAATCGGATCGTTCCGGGAGCCCCAAAAAATTGAGTCTAGGTCCAAAAATACTTCGAAAACGACACCTAACTCGATCCCATAGCCAAAAGCCATCAACAAAAACCCTCCCGTAGCCCCATTTTAGCCCCATAGCGCCCCACGGGTTTGGGCGATCGGGCTGAAAAGCTTGCGGGCACAACAAGATGGTAAACCGAGTATTTTTAAAATTCCTACGGCCCAAAACGGCCCGGACATTTCGGTTTTGGAATCTAGACCTCTTGAAACGGATAATGTCAAATTTTGAGGCCGATCCGAGTCGTCGACCTCCGTCGCGATTACATAGGTGCATTATTCCAAGAATAATAAACCAAAATTAGGCGAAAAATGAATTTGATGTCAATAAAAAGGAATTTTAAAAAAACAAAAAAAAGGAAAATCTGTTGTCCCTACACTGTTTGGGCATATTGCAGACCCAGAAAAATGAATTATGTCTCCAAAATTACTCGGAAAACGACACTTCACTCGAACTTCTGATATCCTCTAAAAGCTCACTTTGTAGCCTCACGAATGCCCCACAGATCCCCACGATGAAATCGGATCGTTCTGGGACACGCTAAAAAAGGATTGTAATTCCAAAAATACTTCGAAAACGACACCTAACTCGACCCCTTAGCTGAAACTCTTCAAAAAACCCTCCCGTAGCCCCTTTTTTAGCCCCACGGGGTTGGGCGGGGGTTATTATCGAATCTTCAGGGTTTCAAGCACCTATTATAGGTGTTGAACTATCTACCTTTAACAACCTGTAATAGGTTATTGAAACCCTGAAGATTCGATAATAAGGTCTCCACACAACTGGCCATTAGTTTAGTTCCATTACATTGGCAACAGTCAAGGTGGGACCAGAAGGCAAGTTAGGTAACCCTAGAGAATCGGCGGACCTTGACAGCCAGGATTCACGCCTTATTTGTCTCTCCCGCTACCAGCTCGCCTCGCTCTGACCCACTGAACTTGAAAAATAACTTGCATTCACTGTCATATTTCGCGGATTGACTGACTCGGAGGGGATTTGAACGGTTTCGGAGATTTTCTGGCATCCCTGGACGGCGCTTGGGATAATCGGCGTTCTGCAGAAGGGGAAAAACATTCTTACCCGTTTCGTAACATCGACGGGTGTTCTATTTATGAACATTTCTCCGTCCCGGGAAGGAGGTTCGGGTTCACAGGCCTTTTGAACACAAAATGTTTGGCCGTTTGCCCGAATCCCAGTGGGGTTTTTACCGTCTGGTGCCTCCGAGTCAACTTCCTGGAAGACGCAAGTCGACGTGGGGAGTCATCGACGAAATCGACGGTGCTGGGACACAGCACAGCATAGCTCGAGAAGAAGCTTGAACTTGGAATCGTGAAAAAAGCACCGAAATAATACAATCGTACCAATAATTTAGCAAAAGAGCTGTAAAAACAGTCACTAAATGCTACCTACACAATTTAAAGCATTTAGTTGAACCAATACGAAAACCTCGAGTAGAGAGCACCCTAATAGTTGAGTACTAATGGAGATGAGCGGTAAAAAAATAATAATAAAAAACCCTTGCGCGAATTTTGAGCTTGGTGTCCTGTGATTGCCCACAGAAAAACGCTGCAAATTTTACACAAGGGTTAATTATTCTCTGATATAAGTAGGTTACTTGTGCAGAAATTTAAATCTGTTAATGAAAAAATTTTTTTTTTTTGGATTTTTATATTAAAAAAAAGAAAAAAGTTTTTTGGATTTTTTTTTTAAATTCTTTATTTTTTTACTCGAAAAATATTTAACCTCCTGGGATCCTTCAAAAATCCCATTTTTAGCCCCATGAAAGCCCTATAGATCAAAACAGTGAAATCGGATCGTTCCGGGACCCCCAAAATTGGAGTCTACGTCCAAAAATACTTCGAAAACGACACCTAACTCGATCCCATAGCTAAAAGCCTTTAAAAAAAACCCTCCCCTAGCCCATTTTAGTCCCATAGCGCCCCACGGGTTTGGGCGATCGGGCTGAAAACCTTGCGGGCACAACTAGATGGTAAACCGAGTATTTTGTCAAAATTTCAAATTTTTCAATAATTCCTACTGCCCAAAACGGCTCGGATGGCGGACGGACATTTCGTTTTTCGAATCTAGACATCTTGAAACGTATAATGTCAAATATTGAGGCCGATCAGAATTTTTGACCTCCGTCGTGATTACGTAGGTGAATTATTCCAATAATAACAAACCAAAAACGGTGAAAATTGTGAGTTTTGCTCATTTTTTTGCAAGTTTTTGAGGTTTTTGATGGTTTAAGAAAGGTTAAGACTAAAAGTGAGTACCTATGTCATTGGAATCTGCAATGAATGTCCTTGAAGATAAAGCTGGGTTCACATGGCGTAAAAAAGGCGGGGCGCGAGTGCGTTCGACGATCTCATTGAAGGAAATCTGTGCCGGAAAACTGATCAGCCAATCAGATCACCGAGCGCACACGTTATGTAGGTACGAGTTTTTTACGCCCTGTCAACCCAGCTTAAGTGTCTTTTAAAGAAGTCAGTGGGAAGTCGGTGATTTCTGGTAAATTCGGTGTAAAGAGAGGTAGGTACTAACACAAAAAAATTGCCCAAAATAGGCCTTATTCGAACTAATCTATATAAAAAAAGGCCATCATCTGATTCAGCACCCTCAAAAACTCCTAGAATTGATAAAAAGAAGCAGTGGTAACGCGGAATTGTTTTTCTCTTTTCGAAGAGTGCTTTTATATAATATATAAAATAATATTATTATGAAAGTTATAGATACTTATATAGATAACTATCGACTAACAGGATGTTTATTAAATAAACATTTTTGTTCCTTTTTTCTCAAGAATGAAAAGTTTGACGTCAAAGCATTTTTTAAATTCACGGTTACGGCATTTATCCAACCCACGCACGGCTATATGGTTTGGGGGAATACCGTAAAGAGCACTTTTTTCAACTTTTTTTTGGAAAATAATTTGAGGACAGTAGTTGAAGCAAAGCTGGTCAAACGTAGATTTTTATTATTATTATTATTATTATTTTATTTATTTATTTATTCGCCCAAGAACGCACGTAGAAGTTTGTTGCCGTCACCCAAAACTCGTGTAGAAGTGCCGTGTCGTCGCCCAACTCGCTTGGAAAACTCCCCCGAAAATCCACCCGGCACCCTCGTCATCAAATTGTGCATCCGAGGTACGTGGCAACCCAACGTATTTAGTCATTGCGTTCAAACATTTTAATAAATAGAGTCCACTCCGATCCTCAGACTCTCCGGAAGCGAAACCCACATTCGGTTGGCCCTTTTGGATTATCGATTATTATTTTATTTATTTATTTATTTTATTTTATTTTTATTTATTTATTTATTTTTTTTTTTTGCCAAGTTTTGTATCTTTGTTGTATAGCCTGCCAAAGGTCCCATTCACTCGAAAGAGATCTCTAAGGCTTAAAGAGCTACGACTGGATAGGTGTGCCCTGGTTGAAGCTAAGGAAGCCAAATACCAGGGGATCATTCTCGATCAGAAGCCAAACTGGAATGCTCACATCAGCAGCAGAAAACACTGGCCGCACTCAGAGCAGGTCACAGAATGTTTGGCATAGCGTGGGGGCTTTGATTGTATTGTGATGGCAACGTCCGCAGATCAGAGCTCCAGAAGATCAGGAACAAGTAGGACGTGACAGACGCCGCTCAAGGGTACTCCAGCAGAGCACACCACGGACAACCCCGGTCTTGGGGCCTCGGAGGGTGTGCCAGGCACGTTGGGGGGACTTGAAGTATCGGAAGATCCACGGAAGAAGAGCGGACGATGCGGAACAATACACTTCCAGCTGGGTCAACAACAGATGCAGGGTTGTATCTCAACACGACTTGAAAGGCGCGAAGGCGAACCCAAGGCTGTACCGGCCGGCTCTCGCTGACGTAAGAGGGGGACAGTGTGATGGCAACCATTACATGTCGGATAAGGCATTCAAATGATTATGGTCAAGGAATACACATTGTTGAAACATTGTTCAAGAGGTGTTTGTTACACATTATGCTAATACATTGCTACAAAAAGGCGGTTTTGGGTTAATTAAGCCCTCAATCAGACCAAATTGCACAACAGCACAGAGTGTAAATCACGATAGTAGGTCGAATAGCTCACATTCTGGCAGACTAGCCATCGAACTCCTGATGGAAGTTATGTGGAAGTCTCTAAACACAACGAAGTTTCGAAATTTCTTCACTAGGACCCAAAGCCTCTACAAAGGCTCTAAATGTCTGAGGTGGGTGAGAAGTTTGGCACACGTCGAGCGCTTTGTAGGAACTTTGCCAAAAAAAATGACGCCCGAGCACGCTGTCGATCAAAACACCAAGTAACAAGTCTACCAGTATGGTAATTACTTGACACCTCGGGTTTTTTCACACCAAGTGAGCACAACACGTTCGGACAAGGCGATTGGTTATGCACGGGCTCACACCTGGTCAGCGGACTCCTCGTACCCGTCCTTCAAACCTTGTCAATTTGATACGTCGGGAAAGGGAAAACGTTGGCCAATCTACCATTTTCCACGGGAGGAAAAAACCTCGACACGGTTACGCGATCGGCGAGGGCAAATCCCCCGTGAAAAGGTTAACTAACGTTCTAGTGGCCCTCGAGTACAGTTCATTCCTAGTAGAGCCCTCGATGATGTTTTGTCTTCGAAAGCGCCACTGCGACTTCAACAGGTTGCAGACTAGTTTAATGCAGAAATCGAGCGGGTCAAAAGTCTGTAATGACATTAAACGCGAGACACCGAAGTGTTTTTACCGTCGGGCGACAGCGTTTTTTTACCGTCGCGACAAAACGCCGCAGTATAAACCTACACTAAGGCTTTCACTCTATTGACCAAAGTCAATAACACTTTGTGCACTGTAGAATTATAAACATACCTACCGCATGTTGTGTAGAGTTTTATGATTATTTTCCTTGTCTGATCTATTTGTATTCTGCAATCCGGGCTACAATTCTGAGTGAGATGTGCTTGATACTGCTGGTTAGCGGACTCACTAGTATAAAAGAATGGTTTTTCGAGGTTTGAATGCATTCAGGAATTTTTTATGGGTTCTCAAAATCGATTTAGGGTTTTTTATTTACAGCTCAGAGGGTTTTGTGAAAAAAGGTTGCCAACCGTGACCTCACTACCTCTCTGAAGTGTAACCCTTTTCAAATAGGGGCTCGGCTCTTCAATCACTTGCCGGACTCATCGGGATTTTAAGACATTGAAGGGCATTTTAATTGACGCCCAACTGTACCTACTCGGTTTCCGAGTATTTTGAACTACTTGAGTAAAATCTTGGGGTCCAGTCTATTGCGCCGCTTTTGATGTCAATTGCTGGTCACCTACCGTTCTATGTTTTCCTTCTACCTTTCCTAAAGTTGATGTAATTTGACCCCCAAAATTGTAATTTTTCAAATTTAGTCTGCCAGGGTATGGCGACCGCTTTGGGATGGCAACATCAATAAATCTCTTATCAATACCAACCCCAAACTCTGTGTAAAATTTCAAGTTTCCTAAAGTTGATGAAATTGAGGAGGTAACATGCAAAAGTGCACAAGTCACAAAATGGAGAAAATTGAGTTAAGGTTAGTTTCTGGGTCCGTTCCGTCATTCAAATAGCTTGAAATAGTCAGAATCGAGCAAAACATCATAAGTAAAAACCATTGGCAATGTAGGCAGTTCTGAGCAAAATCGCCAGAGACACAAGTCTATGGCGACCGCTTTGGGATGGCAGACATCAAAATTTCTGATTTAGTATGGTAAAAAAGTAGTAAACAAAATATCAGCCATCCTGCGATCAGCACCCAAATCGCCTTTTTGGTCCGATTTAAAATTGCTGGCAATTTTGAATCCGGCGGCTTTGGAATGGCAGACATAGCTCTTTTCACTCAGAATGAACGATATTTTTATTAAATTGCGATGGAGAGGAATATAACAAACAAAACATGGAATTGCGCCGACCTGAGCCTCCATGCGCAGTTGACATTACGTACACACTTCGCCCTCGAACGAACCTCATTAGTGCTTCGTAGATCGGCTTTGCTCTCTGTTACTCTGTGGCTTAGTCATAAATTATGACTCATAATCCTATTATTCAGGCGCAACTGACCTGTACCCAAAATCTTAATGTGGATCGGTACTCATGTCTTCTCGCGTTTTTTTGTTTGTTGGTTTATTCCGTATTTAAAAATCTGTTTTCGTTTGTGTCTGAATGTCACTTATTGCTCTTTGTTTAGTTTTAAGGGGAGTCGCCCACAGGTCAAAAGTTAGGTTTCCCTCCCGGCCGATTACACGTGCGTCCCACAACAATGCTGTCGCTCCAAAAAGTCGCCAGCAAACGAGGCTGCGAAAATCTTCTCGTGGAAGGCTATACGTTTGATGAGAGATGGCCGTGGCCGCTCGCGTCATCAAACGGCTGTGTGTTAGTGCACGAACGGGGGTTCTATCTAGCATAACTTGCGTTGAGAAATAAAGAAACACAATTTATAACAGTTCAAATGAGCACCGGCAGAGCAGAGCTTCGCCCTTCTAAGAGAAAAAACGGAATAAAAATGAGCTTTGGGCTCGATGCAGGTCCCCTTTTATACCGCTGCTGATGCGTTTTTGTCGCACCAGCCTCGCGGGGGCGGACGCTGGCCCAAGCGGGACGGGAGGGAAGCTCCGCATCCGCTTTGTGAGTGGGCGGCGGAGCTCCGCCGCGATGGCTCTTTTATATATAAAAGAGCCATATATATAATATATTTTGATTTTTTACTGCGTTGAAAGGAGGATCCTGACAATACCATTAGATGCGTATTTTGCAATTGCATAGAAGCGAAATTTGTGCAATTTTCACAGGCCAACTACGTCGGTGTTAAAGCTGGAAACCCCCCACACCTCTGGGCACAGTTATCAGCAGAGCGAAATCTCACAACCAACTGCTGCGAATCGTTTCACGCCCACATTGGCGAAAATTTCACCAACATATTTTCATTTGCCGACGCGCTGTTGAAATTTCAGAACGAGATGTATAGTACGTTCACATCAACAGTTGGCACATCCCGCACCGAAGTAAAGACAAACGTACGTTGACCCGTCAGAACATCCTCGCCGTGCAAATTCAGTCATTGCTGGGAGGGAAATCTAAGATTTCTGTAAGCTGACCCCGGGCTACCAGGAGGGGAACCTAACATGTTCCAAAGCCGCTCTCAACTTTCCAGGAGGGAAAACGAATGTGCCCATCAGTATTGGCTTCAGCAATAAAAAACATTTGATTGATTGACTGAATATAGCATAGCATTTTTCCACTTTTTTCGTCTATTAAATATACGAACAAATTTTATTGGAGGAACTTCCATTTTTTTATTAATTTAATTTTCAACTTTTTCGTCTATTTTTCGTGCTGGGAGCTAAAAACCTAATTAGGCAAGGAAAAAATAATTAGGCAGGAAGGTAGCAAATTATGAAGAAAACACGAATCAACAGGCTGATTCGTATTTATCGATCGTCTCTTTGTTATTAGTTTGAACCTTCACCTTTTATCTCAACATGTCCGTAGCCCGACCGTCAAAAGGAAAAAGGCTGAGGTATCAGAAGACAAAGGCCTCTACTAGGAATGAACTGTCACCCAGGAGGGTCACTCAGTGGACGTTAGTCATCTGATCAGTGACCTTTTCACGATAAAGTTAATTATTCAGATCATTTAGGAGGTTTCTAACATGAAAAAAATCATGTTTTTGGCTTCTTTTGGTTATGTACTCGACCACTCAAAAACGACGGTTCGAACCAAATAACCGTTTTTTACATTTTGGAGCGTTAAATTTCCTTGAAATGCGTTAATTATTTAACATAATAGGTTCCCTTATTCACAAAAATTAAATTGCTTTAAGCCATCCAATCAATGGACGGTTCCTGGACTCAAAACGCAAAAAAAACTTGGTTTTCTCACAAACTTCAAAATTGTCCATGTCACTGCAACTCCCGCACTTTGCGGGATGAAATTTTGATAAACAACCACGTTTAAGTCCACGACGTGAAGAGCAGGCGAATCGTTGCAGCACTAATAATAATTATTATTATCATTTTGTGGGTGCATCGTCAATGTTATTGTACCATCGAAACAAAGTCAACTTACATTATGAGTCGGGAAAGCAGCGAAGTCAGCATTTCGTCGGTTCAAACGGACACTTCACAGTTGTTGGGCGAGCCGGCGGAAACGGTTTCGTCGAGTCGTCGGAATATCATGAACTTGTTGTCGTGAATGAAAAAAAAAAAATTGACTTGATGCCGTGAGAAACGAAAAAAAACAAAACAAAAATACAAAGGGGGATGCTTAGTGACGAAACGGACGCGCGCACGGGAGATTCATTGGTGAGGGTTCGAACGAAACTGAGGTAAATTCGGTTGTGAACCGCCGGACCTCCAAGAAACTCCGTAAGGTCTACGGTGAACGTCAGGGGGGCCAACACAAATACGCTGCTGACGACGTGACGTCATAGCAGGTGGAATAGGTAGACCGCTGACCAGATATCGTGCTTGAACAATCGAAACAGACCATAATTATTATTGCAACGTTTTAAACGTTAACCAAGTGCCTATTATAGCACGTTATACCTATTATAGCAGGTTAGCGTTAAAAACGTTGCAAATTTTACACTAGGGTTTAAGTATTAATTTTTGAAATAGGTAAATTGTGCAAAAACAATTTCCTTAGATCCCAACAGAATATCACACCTAGATTTATTTCAACGTGAGCAAACATAGCGAAGATAACGCTGAACCAAGGTTTTACGCACAGTTATTAAACTACTGGTTTTACGTGAACGTTGGTAGGTACCTTAACGTTGGTAGGTTTAACAAGATTTGATCAGTTGCATTCTTCCATACCCAAGGATCTCACTCTTTTTCAGCCCCCCCCCCCCCCCCCCCCTCACAGTGCTCGGAGAAGGGGCCGAAAGAAGTCCGGCATCGGTGGCTGATTTCCTAGTGGAAGGAGTCTGGAAGATAAGAGTGTGAGACCGGCGTTTTTCGACAACCGCAATACAAATAATGACGCCGACTCCAATCTCTCCCAGGGCTGGCTACGAACGGCAGAAGCAGCGGCCAAAGAGCCAAACACCAGAAATATGACCAGGAAGCAGAAGACGCAAGGGGTTCTGAATGATCCCCCCTTCATTCAACCCCCTTATTTGCTCAGCCTTCGGCGACCTTCATCCTGAATTCGAGGACTTCCAGAGAAGATTGGTCATGACTCTTGCCACTAAATGGAAAAAGCCCTATTCGCAAGTCCTTGGGTGGGCCTGCAGGTGGCACTCATCAAGATTGGGGGGGTGTCTGAAAAAGAGTGAGATCCTTGGGTATGGAACATGGTGTCGTAGATCCCTCATGGATTACGAATTAACCCAACATGTATGATAGTATGGTATATGGTATTACACAGTATAAGAAACAAAATATGGTATGGTATGGTATGGTATGGTTCCACAAACCAGGCAGCATTCTGCCTCTAAAAGGTTTTGTGTAAAGTGTACATTGTACAGTGTACAGTGTAAAGTGCCCTCCTCCACCCCTTATAGGCACACCCAACCTCACATAACTGTGGTTATCTTCGTAACCAACACAGCTATCTTACTTAGCTGTACATACTGTGTCATCTCAGAACGCCACAACGTCATATACAACACAGTTTATACATGTATCATGTAAGTGTCCAGATATTTCACCACTATGAAATATCTATGACTGCTACAGGGGGCAGACATTTCACCACAATGAAATGTATCTGCTCAGCTATATGTACTATGGCTTCCTCAGAACACCACAACATTATGTACAACACGGTTTATACATGTATCATGTGTCAGGATATTTCACCATTATGAAATAACTATGTCTAGCTATAGGGACAGACATTTCACCACAATGAAATATCTCTGTCCCGCAATATGTACTGTTGCTTCCTCCAAACACCACAACATTATCCCAGTGTATCATGTACGTATTTTGTTAGTGTAAGATATTTCACCACTATGAAATATCTATAAATATCTATAAATAGTGTCGAGATATTTCACCACTATGAAATATCCTTGTATAGCCTGTATGTATATTATAGTGTCAGGATATTTCACCACTATGAAATATCCTTGTATAGACTCACCAACCTCCTCGTCCACAAGACACTGAAATACTACCATTTTCCCGTGGGATATTCCACCACTATGAAATATCCTTGTATAGCATGCAATATAGCACATGCAATATGCATGCAATATAGCACACCCGATTTGAACTCACCAACCTTCACTCGCAGTGAACACTGCCATACTACCTTCTTCCCTTGGGAGAGGCGCGGGCCTCTCAACTGCCCCTCTCCCCTACGGAGAGGCGCGGGCCTCCCCTCCCAAGGTTGCAGGGACCACCGCACCGGCGCGCCGGGTGAGACCGCTGACGGCCTCAGGCGATCCACCAAACATTGCCAACACCATTTTTCAGCCAATCATGATTTAAACCACATTCGCTAGGGAACTAGCGACACATGGCGGAGCCTTCCCAAGGATTGAGGAGTGAGAATGTGCTAGTGCGCTCTGGCTGATTAGCTCTGTTTATCTGGAAAAGTTCCCAGTTCGGTTTGAATACAGCTTTTTCTCTTCACCAAAGACCGTGACCGACCCGCGTCTTTTATTTCGGGCCACTTGAAAGATTTTCGGCCGAACTTGTTTATTTTTCCGACAAACGATCAGACCCCCAATGGGGTCACATTTCGAAGTGACAGTGCAGGAAGAAAATGAAGGCCCTCCCATTTTGGAAGCAAAGGTACAGCGTGAAATCAGGACTGCGAAAAATGGCAAAGCACTCGGCCCCTCGGACAGGGTTATGGAGCTTTTCAAAGCTAAGCTGACGACATTTTCTCATCAAATTTCAGTTGATTGCTTCTGGATGGATGTTGACTTCCACTTGAGGGAGAGGGCTCATAAAAAGTCAGACGCTTTTGCCACATATATTTAATCGAATGTTATTCTCTTCATTAAAAACACTGCTTCCACCTAACATGTAATCGTTACAAAATCACAAATGTCAACAACAAAAAGACAAAGTTATTGCAATGAAAAAACAACCTATTTCATTAAGAATTATTCACCGTTGTGATGAGCAAGTTTTTAATCGCTTTGAAAAACTAAGCGTTACAAACTAAACATGAAATCTTAGGTAAGGAGATACGAGCTACTGACTAAAAAATTCATTCGTCACAAACGAGAGAAAACTTTTCGAAAGGCTTACAACCTACGAAACGCACATTTTCGCCTTGGAACACCAATCGTACCGAAAGAGGAGAAATTATTAGAAATCACGCGAAACAAAAAACCGTGGCAAGGAGGGTGACAGTCGAACCCAGTTGGGCAGCCTGAGTCAGTGTTGGCAATTTCATTTTTCGCTATAGTTCGAACATCGCATAACTGACACCTATGCAATTTCGAGTTAGGTGCCGTTCCTGAAGGGATTTTTCTCGCCCGATCCAATGAGAGTCATCGATTCTCCGGCCATCAGAAGTGGCTTAAAAACGGTAGGCCGAGCGAAGTGATTCGTATTTCTTGAAGTGATTGGGGTACACAACCCAGTCATATTCAAATACGACAGTTTTTATGCTCTCCTGTAAAGTTGGAAAAATGCTGATGCGTGATGTTAGAACTATAGCGACTCATATTTTACTGTCTTGGAAGCGTTTCAGCATTTTGAGCTCAATTCCTCACATTGGGTTCAAATTCAGCCTCCTTGTCATTCACAAACCTAAACGCACCTAAATTTAGAGGAATATAAAAAATTAATTCGTTGATAATAAAACTAGAAATGAAATTTGGCACCATTTGTTTTTTCCTTGAAATTCGTTGCAAAAAATAACAACCTAAAAAAAAGTTGCGCTGCGAATGCAACTTGAAGCCGAAACTACACAACCTAAAGTGAAAAAAATTTTCCTGCACTTGCACAAGAGAATCGCTCTAATAAAAATCTATCAACCAGGCCGGACGCCGGAGTCGAATTGCACTATCGAGATACTTGTGAAACAACTGGCGAACAACCAGATAGGCGAAATGAAATATTTCGATGAAAGATCACAATGTGATGGACAATAGGACTTATTCCAATTAACATTAACTAACATTAAGAAACATTGAGAGACAGAATTGCGGGGGCATCACATTCATGGAGGGTGATGACGTGAGGCAAGAAAGTGGACTAGTCGTACATGGAAAATCCGCTGCTGGATGGACTAGGTGTTCAGTTTAGAAGCTAGTGTTACGGTTGTGGACTAGGCGAAACCGGGAATGTGAACAGTTCTCAGGGAAATGTTTCAATGATGTCACTGGGGAGTTCACCGTCAAGTTAAAAAAAAAAGCGCCGTCGTTCAAATCACGCCGAAGTCTCAATCCGTAAGTACATGAGAGGGAGTACAGAATTAAAGCTAAGTTGCACGGTGCAGCGCAGTTTCCATGTAGACAGCCGGTGACACAGAACACTTATAGCGACACTAAGAACAACCGTGAAATAGTGATATGGCACAACCATTTGGGGGTTTGCAGGTTTCTCAACCGGCTTCGAGTAGGTTGGTTTTCTCTTCCATCATCGCGTAGACGGGGTTGTCAAAGTTGCCTCTCTGTAAAAAATATAAAATATTGTAATGTAATATAATTGTAGTGCCTACACGTTGTAATGGAAGATGGAGGTATTTGAGAAGAATCAAGAATCAGGAACTTTTATTTGCAGTGGCCTAAGTAAGGACATTGCAAACGTCAGGAAACGGGTAATACTCAATTACATTATATAGGTAGGAACACATTATTAGTCCAAACAGTTGGTGGAGACAGGGCACCTCAATTAGGTAACAAACAAAAAACACACATCAGCACAATGAAACCGCACCACAAGCTGGACCGCGGCACTGCAAATCCCACACAATTCCAAAAAACTCGTCAAGCGAGTACAGCTCTGCCCTAATGAGATGAACTTTTATGACCTTAGTGAAAGACTTAATAGGCAGCTCTTGAATATTTTGGGGTAGGGCATTATACAGACGAGAGCCTACTTGGATTGGGTCATTTTTCTGAGCTATAATTAGGCGAGTAAAAGGAATCACTAGGTTTCTACGGGATCGGGTGTCGTGCTGATGAACATCGGAAACCACGGCAAGGAGCGATATGTTAACTTTAATCAGATTCAAAACTGCCAAGGCATATGCACTAGGTAATGTAAGGAGACCAAGGCGAGCAAACGAACCCCTACAACTCTCATTCCATGAGAGTTTGGCCAAGATTCTGATGGTACGTTTTTGTTGTTAAAATATGTCAATTGCATGACTACTGTTTCCCCATGCTACGATGCAATAAGTTGCTCTGCTGGCAAAGCAAGCATGGTAAACAGAACGCAGGACCTCATCAGAAACGACGCTCTTCAACCTTCTAAGCATAAAAATAGAAGATGATAATTTGGGGGACAACGCCTCAACATGGGCCTTCCAGGAAAGTCGGTTATCCACCGTCAAACCCAGGAAATTAACTGCCTGGTCCAAGCATCTGTTGAGACCCACTAAAAGGGTCTGAGTTTTAGTTTTGTTCAATACCAAAGCATTGGCCTGGCACCATTTTTCCACTATCTCAGACTTAAATTGCAGATTGTGTTGCATTTCTTCATGGGAACAGCCTGATGCTAGGCATGTGAAGTCGTCAGCAAACAGGAAAATGTTGTTTGAATCCTCGAACTGGCTAGGTAGGTCATTAATATACATGAGGAAGAGGCAAGGGCCGTGGATACTCCCCTGCTTGACACCACAGGGAATTGCAACCTCACTAGAGGCAGTCCCATTGTCAGAAACAACCTGGGACCAACCCTCCAGATAGCTCTGCAGGAACAGAACCATTCAATGGCCGAAGCCATAGTGCTCAAATTTCCTGAGGAGCAGGTTGTGTGGCAGGGGCCACATTACAGACCACACCCAACGCCGGGCCTCGGGTCGCCGCGATTAGACGGTTGACGGCTGTACCCGGCGTCCACCCATTTGTGTCCCTAACGATTTGGAATTGAACCCAATACTCGTCCCATGGGAAGGACCCGTCGTATGGGGCCGCTGGTAGTACGTCCCTCTCTGACTGAGGTTGCCGGGACAGCCCTGCCCCCGAGGTCGATTCGAGGGCCCTGAGCCGAGCATGTACGCGGTCCAAGTCCCGCGGAGTGACCCTTCGTGAGACTCCTTCCTCCCCGTCCAATTAGGAATGGAAGTGCTCCCGAATTTCGGGTTAAATCATCCTGTAAGGTGTTGTTAGAAGTCAAAAAGGGAAACATACGTCATTTTTGTGACAAAAAGTCTTTCACGTAGTTTACAATCATCTTAAGTAATTTAGGCCGATTCAAAAACCACTGTGAGTGACGTCACCTACAGGTGTTCCGGTTTCCAATCAAAAGACACCAGAGTGCAGGTCGATTTTTTCTTCTTTTTCGATTTTTTTCTTGGTGTTTGGCTCTAGTGACACTGGAGTAACGAGAAAATGGCCGTGTTCGCTTTGTTTTGAATGTGATCATGCTTATTTACTCAACTTATTTGTGATATAAATTAACTTATTCCAATGACCGATTCTTTAGTTTTTAGTTTTGTAATGGTGGCCAACGTGTCGACCAATAGGAGCCGACCTCGGGTTCCCGCCAAAATTCAAATAGCAATTTTTCCATAAATTTTATAAATTCATACGAGCTTGCAGTTTGTGTTTTAACCCCATTTTTAGTATTATTTGGACGCCTTTTATCGATAAAAAAAATAATCCAGAAACGCTTCCATTCCTAATTGGTCACTGGCCTCAACGTAGCCGGCGTCCATCGAGGCCCACTTCTGACACCACTGAAAAACTCAGTTTTACTATACGGAACTTTTCCGTCAAGCTTATGTTTCCATATGCTTGCCAACTATCGCTACTCGAGCCGTCCCACAATATATATTACGTAATATAAAAACATGATTCAACTGCGTTCCCCTGTCGAGTCTCCCTTCCCGCGTAACGCTTTTGGCCAGTTAGGTCACGGCTAAAGCATGTTCCATGCTAAAAGGCGACAGAAGACGATAAAATTTATCGTTATATTAAATATAAACATAAATTTTATGTTTCATCATTTACAGGGTGGCCGCCAAGCTGGGAAAAATTAATTCCCTGACTTTTCCCTGCAAAAATACCTAATTTCCAGACCCGAAATTATTCAAAATCTGAGATTTTAATAATTTAATTATTAATTATTAATAATAATAATTTAATCTGACATTTTATTAATTCTGATAATTTTAATCGCTTGAATTTTTTTTTTGTTATTGAAAGTTGATTAGAAAATACATAAATTTTTACACCAAACAATTAAAACCCAGGGAAAGTAGATAAGTAAACTGCGTTTTAAAAACTATTTATTTGACAAAAATAGTAACACTTGAAAAATAAAAACGCTGCAAATTTTACACAAGGGTTTATTATTCTTTGATATACGTTACTTGTGTAGAAATTTAATTCTGTCAATGAAAAAATAAAAAAAATAAAATGGTTTTTGGATTTTTATATTTCAAAAAAAATTTTTGTGGGGGATTTTTTTTTTTTCAAAAATGTGTTTTTTTAAATTCTTTAATTTTTACTCGAAAAATATTTAACTTCTTGGGATCCTTCAAAAATCCCTTTTTTAGCCCCATGAAAGCCCTATAGATCGCCACAGTGAAATCGGATCGTTCCGGGACCCCCAAAAATGGATTCTACGTCCAAAAATACTTCGAAAACGACACCTAACTCGATCCCATAGCTAAAAGCCTTCAAAACACCCCTCCTGTAGCCCCATTTTAGCCCCATAGCGCCCCACGGGTTTGGGCGATCGGACTGAAAACCTTGCGGGCACAACTAGATGGTAAACCAAGTATTTTGCCAAAATTTAAGATTTTAAAAAAAATTCCTACTGCCCAAAACGGCCCGGACGGCGGACGGACATTTCGGATTTTGAATGTAGACCTCTTGAAACGGATAATGTCAAATTTTGAGGCCGATCGGAGTCGTCGACCCGCGTCGCGAAAACGTAGGTGTATTATTCCAAGAATAATAAACCAAAACACATTTGTGAACAAAAAAACGCTGCAAATTTTACACAAGGGTTTATTATTCTTTGATATAGGTTACTTGTACAGAAATTTAATTCTGTCAATAAAAAAAACGCTGCAAATTTTACACAAGGGTTTATTATTCTTTGATATACGTTACTTGTGCAGAAATTTAATTCTGTCAATGAAAAAATTTAAAAAAAAATTTTTTTTTGGATTTTTTGTTCAAAAATGTGTTTTTTCAAAAACTCTGTATTTTTTACCCGAAAAATATTTAACATCCTGGGATCCTTCAAAAATCCCATTTTTAGCCCCACGAATGCCCTAAACATCGCCCCAGTGAAATCGGATCGTTCCGGGACCCCAAAAAATGGATTCTACGTCCAAAAATACTTCGAAAACGACACCTAACTCGATCCCATAGCTAAAAGCCTTCAATAAACCCCTCCCGTAGCCCCATTATAGCCCCATAGCGCCCCACGGGTTTGGGCGATCGGACTGAAAACCTTGCGGGCACAACTAGATGGTAAACCAAGTATTTTGCCGAAATTTAAGATTTTAAAAAAAATTCCTACTGCCCAAAACGGCCCGGACGGCGGACGGACATTTCGGATTTTGAATGTAGACCTCTTGAAACGGATAATGTCAAATTTTGAGCCCGATCGGAGTCGTCGACCCCCGTCGCGAAAACATAGGTGTATTATTCCAAGAATAATAAACCAAAATTTAAAAAATTTTTTTTTGGATTTTTATATTTCAAAAGAAATTTTTTGAGGCGATTTTTTTTCAAAAATGTGTTTTGTTCAAAAATGTTCCTACTGCCCAAAACGGCCTGGACGGCGTACGGCGTATGGCGTACGGCGGACGGACATTTCGGATTTAGAATGTTGACCTCTTGAAACGGATAATGTCAAATTTTGAGCCCGATCGGAGTCGTCGACCCGCGTCGCGAAAACATAGGTGTATTATTCCAAGAATAATAAACCAAAAACAATAGAATAATTTATACCTTAATGAGCTCCTTTAATGATTTTGGTTTATTATTCTTGTATTTTGTCGAAATTTCAGATTTAAAAAAAAATTCCTACTGCCCAAAACGGCCTGGACGGCGGACGGCGTACGGCGGACGGACATTTCGGATTTAGAATGTAGACCACTTGAAACGGATAATGTCAAATTTTGAGCCCGATCGGAGTCGTCGACCTCCGTCGCGAAAACATAGGTGTATTATTCCAAGAATAATAAACCAAAATCGACCCGGGCCGAGTGTTTTTATTCCGATTCTGTTCAGATTTATTATTTAGCGCTCTGGCGGCTCAGTGCCCAACTACTCGACGCCCAGCCTTGCGAGGTGTGACGTCAAATATTCCCGGCGTTCATTTCAAAATCTCTAACATTTCGAAAACAGCTCAGCACGTACCTATACGGATTTTCGAACTAAAAATTGGGGTTTATGGGTTTTAAAGGGTGCTGAATCCGAATAATATTATGTTGTCAGAAATGCTGAATTCTAACCTTTTCAAGAAGCCCATTGGAACTTGGTTGTATCCATGACATGGTCGGTTCTGAGCCGTTACGGCGATAAGACGTGTTTTGTTTGACTCTGTGTTTGGCGGCGTGGTTTGGGGGTAGTTCGCGGGAATTGGTGGACAATTTTTGGTGTGCTGCATCAGTTCTGGTTGAACTTTCGATTTTTCGGATCTCTCGCGAGTTTTGTGCGGCGGTTTTGACTGAAAATGGTTTTTCGAGTTCTCGCATCCGGTCGATAATTTGCTTCAGCGCCCGGGTTCTGATATTTGGACTTAGAATTGTTGTTCCCCCTTCAGTGCTCAACGGCCCCCTTCTCCTTTGGCCGTCCCCTCCCGCCACGGATATTGTCCCCCACCTGTGACCCCCTCTCGAGAATTTTCCCCCGCTTTTCATCGGTGAAGCCCCGGATTTCCGAGTGGGGAGCCCCTCTACGGCGTGCTCCTAGCACGGTTCGGCTCAAGTGAGTTATCGCCAATAATATTTTGGCTACCGGCTCGTCGTTTCGGATAGGTATTATAGAAAGGAAGCTGCAAATTTGAACTGCCATTAAAACGCTCGATGTCGAAGTCGTCTCTCAGACAATATTTCCCTTCGGAAGTCCCAGGGAAAGATCAAAACAGTAAGAGAAAGGACAGGAATAATTCCGATTCCGATTCAAACACGCCGGTTAAAAAGTTGAATACCGGGAGGAGCGTGATGGACGAAGAAACCATGGCTGCACTTGTCGCCCGATTCTCCTTGGTCGTGGATGAGAAGATGAAAAAACTGAGCGAGGCTCTGATTAGCGCTCTTCCTTCGAAGGCGGACATGACGGCTATCAACAACGAAATACTTGAGCTCAAAAAGGAAAATTCCGAATTGAAAAATGAGATCGTGCAGGTGAAATCAGAACTGATAAAAGTCGATATGAAAGTCAGATCGCTTGATAACCAATGTAGATTTAATAATCTTATATTCACCGGGCTCAAACATGGACGAGGTATGAATCTCTTTTCGGTGGTCGGCTCTTTTATTAAAGAGTACCTGGATATTTCGGATGATGTCTTGATCGGGGATGTCGTTCCCCTGAATGCTGCTCGCGAGAACTGCCCCCTTTTGGTTAAATTCATTAGAGGAGAGGACATCTCCAGGATCTTTCGGAAGACAAGGCTGCTGCGAGGAACAGATTTTGGTGTGAACCGGGATTATCCGGACGACGTTCGTGCCATCAGGAAGAAATTATTCCCATTGCAAAAGGCGATTAATCAAATCAAAAATTCCAGATTTGCAGTCGTGCGTTCGGGAACACTTGTTGTCGCTAGGCACAGTTTCAAGTGGTCGGATGACGTGGGGATTCTTTATAACGGCACCAACGGTTTAAATCTATTAAATAGCCAAGTCGGATCAGACATGAGCGAGACTGTTTCTTCGCTGGTGCACGGGAGGCGAGCATCTGCCGATTCCCGGGACGTTCATGGCCGAGGAGGTGTGGGGCCCACTCGGATGGAGGACGGACCGGCGTTGGATTCTTCAGGCGGGGATGTCTATCGGCGGCGAGGACAGCAGGCCGAAGAATGAATTTCCTAAAATGGTTCTCCTGCCTTCGGTTCGTTTGATTTATTGGTTTGAAGTGTTCATGGTTTGAGCGACAAACATTTAATGTTTGTTCAGAGCGTTCTTTGATTAGTTATAAAAAGTTCGATATATTTTGCTTGTTGGAGACGCATACATGGACATGGAACATGTTCTTTCGGGGAGCTAATTTTGTGGATCATGGGCTAAGGCTGTGGGAAGTTCCTTCTAATTACGGGTGGCAAGTTAATGGGAAAAGAAACAGTAAACTCGTCTCAGCAAATTTTCACCTCGAGTCTATATTGGGCGTGATTAGATAACTAATTTATTATTAAAATTATTGATGATTAAACGGCTCTTTCGCCCGCTCCCGGCAGACGGACAAAATGTCCATTGCCGTATCATGTTTTGTTTGTATTGCTTCGTATGTTTTTGTTCATTCTGTCTGTAAGGCACTTGATTAAAAGCCTATTTATTATAGTTAAAAATGAATACTTCCACTGGGTGCTGTATAGACAGGAATTTGTAATGAATAAACATGTTTTCTCTCTCTCTCTCTCTCTCTCTCTCCATGACATGGAATTACTAGGATGGGATCTATTACATCTAGTCACATTGTTGCATATTACAGAGATGAATTAACTATATTTAAAAGACTAGTTAGATACCTTTAGGTACCTACGGTTTTAGAGAGCCCGACTGCCTAGTCACAACCACAATCAGAGATCAAAATTTTCCCTACTTGACACAGAACAAAAACCCCACAACAAACTCGCCTCAGAGCCGAGGGTCTAAAACGCCTCCTTCAGAAGTTACTGCCTACAACTCGCAAGAGCAGAGCGGGAGAAACTCAACTCTAAAATGTCCACATGTGGTGTTGTGATTTTTGCTCATATTCCTTGAATAAAGTTTTATTGTGTTTGTTAAAAAAAAAAAAAAAAAAATTTCCCTACTTCCACATCAGTTCTAACAGATTTCCCGATAATTTCTCCGTACATTTTTTCTAGCTAAAATAATTTTCGAGAAGCCAGATTCTGCGAATAAAAGCAGGGTTCGGGTACGTACCCGAACAGAAAAAAATCTTTTTAATTAACTAGTAATGATTACAAGGACAGAGATCTCGAACCAAAATACCAAGTGAAAGATTGATAGGTTACTTCGTCGGTGAAGTGGAACATTCCATTATGAAGAGAGGGATATTGGTGCATGAAGTGGGACTTTTCATCGTGTGAATGGGGATATTATATCTGTAACGGGAATTCCGCCAACTCATTGAACTTGTGCGGGCAACATGGATGAAGAGTGAGGGGAAAACAAACCCGGCAAAGTCGCTGCCACCAAAATTCAAAAATTATCATTTTCGGGACGGAAGAGAGGGACAAACTTGACACCAAAAAAAATTCGTATTTTAATACAATTTTTGATTTTTTTTTTTTAAATCAAAAATTTTTCCCTGACTTGTGACCGATTTCCCTGACTTTTCCCTGACTTTTCCTGAAATTTTTCATTCCCTGACTTTTCCAGGTTTTCCCTGACTTTTCCAGATGGCGGCCACCCTGATTTAATGATGAAACAGCTCTAGTTGGCTGTCTCATTGAGCACTTACCGAATTTCGGGACAAGTTGAGGGCGGATCGGACGGACTCTGAGGGCGTTGGGAGCTCGTCGGTGAGCTCGAGGTGGCCCTCGTACATCGGATTCGTGATTTCCACGTTCTCTCGAATCCTCGAGTGATCGAAACCTCTCCTCCTTAAAAGAAAACAAAATTTGAATTAATGTGTAAAACGAGGGTCTTCATGTTACGGAGGTGGCAATAACCTCTCATATTGGTGCTAGGGCTTGGATTGATCTGCTCTCAATATCTCTTTTTCTACCAGCAATATTTTTTTAAATATATTTTTGGGTTATTAGGCCTATTTCTATTTATTCAAACCCAAATGTTATGCCAATAATTGTAATTGCAGTTAAGTTATGTTGTATTTGGACAAGACGATTGGGCAGGAACTGAAGAGCGCTGAGTGAATGTATTTAATACGCTTTTCACACATGCCTAAGAGGCCTCGGTCATTATACCAAATGATTAGTCACTGTGTGAAATACGAGGGTCATCCAGAAAGTAAGTTTACCACAGCTCCTGTGGCGAGGGGGATTTTTTTTTTTAAAGTTTGTGCCCCTGGCTTGAAGGCGGGGTCATAACTGTCAGTTTGCTTCGTAGCGCGTTTCTGTAGACCGTTTTGTTCAGTCACAGTGAGTTTTTTTAAATGGAGAGGTCGACGCCAGTTCCCGCCACCTATCGCCCGTGTGAGATCCGAGCGGTCATCCGTTTTTTGACTTTACAATAAATACCGCATTTCTGGATTCTATTGTGGGGGATGATACATGGGTGTGTCACTACACCCCAGAATCCAAAAGATAATCCCTTCAATGGCGTCATTCAGCCTCCCCAGCCGCCAAGAAGTTCAAAACGACTACTTCTGCCGGTAGTCATGGCATCTGTGTTTTGGGATCGGAAGGGTGTCCTTTTGGTCGAATTTATGCCGAAAGGGACGACTATTAATGCCAACGCTTACTGCAATACCCTTAAAAAAACTCAAAATGGCGATTCAGAACCGTAGAAGGGGTATGCTAACCAAGGGTATCTGCCTCCCCCACGACAACGCCTGGCCCCGCACTGCTCGAGTCACCCAAGAACTTTTGACTTCGTTTGGATGGCACATTATCAACCACCCTCCCTATTCACCCGACTTAGCACCATCTGACTTCCATCTGTTCAATAAATTGAAGGAGTTTCCAATAAGATGAAGAGGTCCAGGAAGCTGTTCAGAAGTGGTTAAAACAGGTGGCGGCGGAGGTCTATGACACTGGCACAAAAAAACTGGTGCCCAGGCTAAAGAAATGTATCGAACTCCAATCTTATATTTGTGAAATATTCTGTGAATTTCATTGGAATACAAGCATTTTTCGATTTTTAAAAAAATGTTGTAAACTTACTTTCTGGATGAGCCTCCTAGGTAGCGTTCATACTTTGACTATCCGATTTAGTGATTCTATAGAATTACTAGACATTAATATATTATTATGTCAGGATCCTCCTTCCACAGTTGTAAATTCACGAAATATAAAGAGAGTAGCCGCCAGCAGAGTCCAGCCATTTATGAGAATGAACGGTCGGAAGGCGGGGGGTCTCCCGACGCTCAGCGAACAAATGACGATCGCCAGGAGTATATAAGACGCGTAGCTTCCGCACCACAAGTCATTCCTTCTCTAATTTTTGCTCTCGAAGGGCGAAGATCTGCCCGGCGCTCTATTAAAAGTTCTTATGTGTTTTCTCTCTTTCTTACGGTATGTTCTGTGCGCGACGAAACACCCAGCTAGCCATCGATAATGCGAGCGGCCTCCGGCCATCGTTTATCGAGCGGCTCTGGACCAACACAAACACGTGTTCACAAACATCAGTTCTACTGAAGGGCACCGGCCATCGTAGACGCGAGCGGTCCTTGACCATCCCTTACTGAGCGGCACTAGCCATCAATAACGCGAGCGTTCTCTGGCCATCGCTTGACGAGCGGCCTACACACACGCCATCACAATTTACGGCGAAAGCCACCAAATTGTCGAGAGGCACCGACACACGAAACACCGGGAGTAAATCCAGTAAATTCGGTGACTCAAATACAGGCAAGACTTTCTCGTCACTACTCCCTCGGACTGAAGACCTGGACCAAACGCCGGTAAGAAACGCACTTTCTCCGCGGCAAACGTCTCACGACCGTCCTGTCAAAACCACAAACGGATTCTCGACGTCATCATCACTCAGCCTCAGTTTGATGTTTTTCAATTAAAAAAAAAAACTCTTCTATCACACGATTTGCGTCGTAAAAAGAGTAACCAAATATTAGCACCTAAATCAAAAAGAGACTTGCGTAAGATGGGGCAATGAGATTGTTATTTTAAAACCTTGTAGCACAAATAACGCCTTTATTGCAGATGCCATCCACGCTATGAGGAACAAAGCCAACCAGATCGCCTTCTTTTGAGTCTGAGTTTACCTTTTCGGTCTCCAGTACATGTTTTACGTAGGATACAAAATTTTGTGCTGCTTCGACCGACCCCTCAGGACCCTCACCCGACCTGCATATCCGCCCCTGGCTGACTGGCTGAGCAGTTGAAACTCATTCAAGACGTTATGTCTCTGAGCCACTCACAGGGTTGAGTTGATCATTCGGTTGGGTGGTTGACCAAAAAACCAACCGATGGCCGTAATGATTTGAAGAGATTCAACAGTTGTTGGTATCACGGGACCAACATTTGAAGAATTTGTGTGAAATTCTGTAAGAATTCAATTTATTGAGCTCGAAAATATACGTTCAACATCGGTGCACAAGGTACCTTATTATCATCATTATCCTTATATGTTAAACAATGAAAATCATGCTGTAGATGAAAAAGTGGCAACCCTGTTCTGAGCCAGAAGGAGTGAACTCAGCCGGATGCCAGACATTCTCCAATGAACTCCTTAATCTTCTTTCGTGCTTCGACCAACTGCGGAGGGTCTGAGTCAGACGGATCCTGCATATTTTGGCAGTGAGAGGTGCCTTCGATGAGGATAGCCGGAGACTTTGGGTTGGTGGAATTGTAAACGCCCATCACGTGCCAGGGGTCGAGGGAGCCGTTGACGAAGATGACGTTGGTCACGCGGTTGACGATGTCCTTCTGGCCGTAGAGGATGTTCGATCTTTTTACACCTTCGGCGACTCGGAAGCTGTCAAAGTCGTCGCCGTATAGAACTTTGCACTGGTCGATGGAAAGTTGCAAGTTGGCTCCATAACCGAACATCTCATCGCGAGAGCTGGACGTCTGGTACCAACCGAATTCAGTACAAGTTTGGTATATCCAGTTTCTCATGAAGTTTGGTGGTGTCACAGTTTGCAAATTGATGATGCTACTGAAGATTTTTCCGAAGGCGCGGATTTTTGTAACATTCAATGACTTCCCTATTTGACTTACCTACCACTGTGAGGTGACTCTAACTAAATTTTGTTATCCTTGAAAAATGTTCACAAAATTTACTCGAGCCCAAAATCAGCATTTCCTTGTACCCAAGTCCAGGAGACGGGGGCAGCTTTTTGGTCTTAATGCGGTATAAAATTTATCAAAAAGCAAAATCATCGGTGCCGTTAGGTGCACAAGTGATCAACATCAATAAAAACAGTGTTATTATTATTAGGTATTATTGTTGTTATTATTTTTTAATTTGGTAGGATCAAATGAATTTTCTAACCCAAATTTCTCACAGTCAGGAAAATACCACTTTATATAAAGGCAAACTTTTCAGGGGAGACAAAAACTGATTATGACGTCAGAAATGTTGATTTTTATTGCATCAACCGTCGACTTGTCTCAATGGACTACCGTCTCGAAGTACTTTAAGCTCCTTGTAGCCATAGAAACTAAAATAAATATTACAGACCCGATTTTATTTCTAGATACCTACGAGGTTATCATAATAGAACAACCAGAAATACGCCAATATACGTGGTTATCATATGATAATCTCGTATATCTGGTTGTTCTAAAAATGATAACCTCGAAACTACGGAAAATTGGTTATCAAAAAGGCGCTAGAGGGCAGAAAAATGCATTTCCGCCAACATTCAAATACTGGCCGATGAGATACGAGGATTTCATTCAGAAAATGCAATAAAAACAAAAAGGCCAAAAATTGAGATACGAGGTTATCATATGACGCCATATTATACAAGTTTCAAACTTTACTACAGGTCCAAATTGTGGAGAAATTTGATGAAAAACAAACAGTTACTATTTATGCAAAAATCGCTGGTATAGGCAATAATAATTACATATTACTAGCACTCAGACATAAAGCCTCGCTTCGCTCGACCAACCACTATCTCAAACAGAAGGCCTCGCTTCGATCGGCCAAACACTTTCTTGGACACGGAGGGGGGGGGGGGGGGGGGGTTTTATCGCTCGCCCAAGTGACAGTCTCTCAATGCGATAAATTTAACGGTCGTAAAATTGGCAGGGGAATGGAGAGAAAAATCGTCTTCCCACGCACCAGAATATATCCGAAATTAGTGTAGAATGAACCGTTTCCCAAACCCTCCCCCCCCCCCCCCCCCCGTTTCACCGCCACTTCATCTTTCCAAGGTCCCTGGCACCATCCGTTCTCCTGTTCTCTTCATCCTTCCAAGATCCCTGGCACCCTCCCAAGACACATGGCTGAAGCGCGTGGGATCTGTTCAAGTCGTTCAAATTAAACTCGCCGTCTAAATTCGCCAATCGTCGTAATTCGTTTTTTCGGGATTTCGTACTAAAATTCGGATCTCGAGGTAGGTTACAGAGGAAACGCCGACTCAATCAGACAGTGAACAAAGAAGATGGTGGGGGTTGCGCAATTTTGCGTTTATCGATAATTTCGCTCACCCCGCATATTGGACGTAATTGACCAAGAAATCCAAATTCGCCAAAACATTTAGGGGTTCCCATTTAAAATAAGAAAGTTGGGCGCAAATGCGCCTATTTGCGCGCATCTCAGGGGGGCTCAACCCCCCTAGGGACACCTAAAAGGGACGACAACCCGTAGAAAAAATCGCGGTATTTTTATCGCTTACCATTTCGGAGGAGAAGGCTTGTGACATACTCTGCCAGACAGCCAGCCAGCCAGCCAGCAGCCACAGACGCGGTGAGAATTAGTAGTATAGATTCTAAAAACTGCGGTTTTATGCATTTAAATTCTGTCGGTCCCAGAGGAAAATTGTCAAAATTTCAGATTAAGGACGGCAGTAGCCCCATAGAAACCCCTTAGAACCGATGAGGTCAGATTATAAGGAAAAACGCTTGCATACGAGTCTGCAACACATTGGGAAGAAATGCGTGATAAATCGAGAGCTTTCCAACGAACGATTTCTGTCCCTTGAAAACTAAAGAAGTCTAATTTCCCCAGCAACGACTCGGTTGTAAGCGGAAATCATCAGAAAACCAAACGTAACGCTTTTTGACATATTATGTCTTTACTTTGGCACATAAACGAAAAAAGCCCTGAAAGCGTTGAAAGTGTTAAAAAAGTAAAGATATAAAATGTCAATAGGCTTCTTTCTGTACCTATTTACTATACAGGGGGGAAAAATGCTCGAATACGAGCCTCAGCGATAACCGTTGATTCGTGTTCCTTCTAACATAAACGTATCACTAACTGTAGTTTCGCTGGAAGCCGGAAGGCGCAACGTAGACTTGGATTTTCAACGATTCAACAGGGATACAGGAGGAGCCTCATTTGCCACTCCTTTGATTTACGATTATTTAACTCTTTCATACATAAAAATTAATGAAAAGAAAAATGCATGCGGCGTTGACTCGCTTACCTGGCTTTTCGCCGGACGTGGTAGTAGGAAAAGGCGAGGAGCACAAGTAGGAGCATGAGAACGGATGAAAGCACTAGCGCTGTACTCGCTCCCGAACCGCACTCGACGCAGGCGCACTCATCTGAAAAATGCACGCAGGTAAAGTTACGATGTAAGGCTACTTTAAAATTACGTTGGATACCCTACTACGTGGGTGAGAGTGGTATCATTGGGGGAATGTTCCCCCGGATCTTCGTTTAGGAATCCTAATTAAAAGTCACCGCTAAAAAGTCATGTGATGAGAGTGGTAGCCCTCCCACTCTATGGCATCCCAACTATGACATCCGACCCCTTGTGACAACTCTGCTACTGCTGTTTCACGTTTTTTTTTTTTTTTTTTTTAATATAGATTTATTTTACTTAGTCCGTTATTAATTGTTTCCCCTTTTCCTTAATTTATCCCATTCATTTTCATGTTGTTTATTTATTTTTATTGTTTTGGTGCTAACGGTTAAAGACACGACCCATCTCGCTTGCTCTACCGCAGATTGATTGTAAACTCACCCCGGTCGACGCAAAAGTCTTCAGGACAAGTGAGCATGCAGTTCTGGCACCGGTCGCCGGATCGGCGATTGTCCAGGCAGTAGCAGACCGGTTGGTCGGATGATTGAACGAGAGTGCAGACCCCTCCGCCCATACAGTGGTCCTTGCAGGGGTTGACCAAACCCAAATAGCGTTTTTCACATTCCGTCCCGATGAAACCTTCGGGGCACCTGGAAATACGACAGTGTGAACATGGCGTCGGAAAGATTTTGCCCACAAACACTTTTTCTAAACCCACCTGCAAACCTGTTGTCCCAACGGGGGATCAAGATGGACACAGGAACCGCCGTTGAGGCAGGAACAATACTCCGCTGGCTTCCGCGGATGGGGACAATATGACGGCCGAACGTCCGGACAGTAGCAATTCGCTGTAAGAAAAAAAACCAGGTGAAACAACTGGACCACCGCGTCACTCCAATAGGAAACGTGAAAACCTACCAGTATCAGACGTCGGACAGCTGCAGCTGCACGCGTCCACTTCACACGCAGGACCGACCCACGGCTGGGGACATTCACACATCATAAAACCGGAGATTTTCTGAAGCGTACCGCCGTTGGAGCACCGAATCCTGCAATTACCGTGAAGTTTTATTGAGAGTCAACACTGGGGCTTATGTCTATGAAGGAAGTCGAAACGTACTTTTCTTTTTCGCAACGTTTCCCTTCGAATGGGAACCGACAGGTGCAAGTGGGGCCTTGCTGAGTCATGAGACACGTTCCCTCGTGGTGGCAAAATCCTAACAAACAAATTCAAACGCATGATTCAAGTGCAATTCAGTTTATTTACAAGACAATACCGTGACGTACCGTGGCAGTGTGGTCTCTCACATCGCTCTCCTTCATACCCAGGCGTGCAGTTGCAAGCCGGCTGCCCAAACTCGTCCCTAAGGCAGATGGCTCCGTTCGTGCAGCCCAAGTCCGGGCACAATTCGCACCATTGACCTGAAAAAAAGGAACCTCCATTTGAACTGAGACTGCCGGACAAATGAACGCCGACTCGAGCATTTGGCTGACGAGTAGGACGATCTGACCGTTGCCCGCCACCCTTGTAAGTAAAATGGGCCAACAAATTGGGTCAATAACAAGTGAAAGCACCCACCCCACTAAGGTTTGTTCCAGGTCTGCCAGAAGTTGACAGTGCAGCCTGATCCAGCTACTCGATCTTGTTTATCGCACCGAATCGCCCACTCTTTGAACTTCTTCTATTGTCCTTTCAAGTTGTCATCGGCTTATCGTGCCTCCCCTTCCCAGCGCATTGCAATCATGTTTTGCACAGTATGCAGCCATCTCCCACTTTCAGCCAGGCCAGATGGAAACCCCTCCATTGAGTTCAGTTGGTTTCAGACGCTTCTGTCACGCAAATCGCGGGACGCTCGGGTCCGATCCAAGAGGATTTTCGTCATCCTCCTCAAGCGTTTTTTTGCTCCGGCGCCTAATTTTTGAAGGATTGTCTCTGGATCTCAACCGATTCAAATCCAACTGTAAACACTACAAGTTATGGAATTTTCCTCGTTTTTCCGAAGTTCTTTTCAATAGTATCAACCAATAGTTATTAAAATTGATACCCGCTTTGAATAAAGGCCTATTATTAGCAAGCTGGTTTCGAAATTCAATTGTTTTAACCCCTCCAATCTCCACTTTAGGACAAGAAATATAAATTTACTAGCACTCAGACATAAGACCACTTTCTCGGTCAGGGGGGCCTCGCTTTGCTCGGCCAAGTGACAGTCACTCAATGCGCTAAATGTAACGGGCGTAAAATTGGCCGGGGAATAGAGAGAGAAATCGTCTTCCCACACACCAGAATATATCCGAAATTAGCGTAGAATGAACCGTTGCCCAAAACTGCCCCCTCCCCTCTCCCCACAAAGTTTCCCCGCCTCCTCCACCTTTATAAGGTCCCTGGCGCCGTCCCGAATCACCCTCCCAAGCGCGCGCTGAATCTCTTGAAATCGTTCAAATTAAACTCGCCGTCTAAATTTGCTCATCGTCTGAAGTCGTTTTTTCGGGATTTCGTATTAAAATTCGGATCTCTAGGTAGGATACAGACGAAACGCGGACTCGAACTGACCATTAACGACCGAAGAATTCGAAATAAATTAGTTTCGTGAACTCGATGCGCGCCAAAAAATTCGCGTTAAGTTGGCCGAGGAATCCAAATTCGCGAAAAAATTAGGGGTTCCCATTTAAAATAAGAAAGTTGGGCGCAAATTCGCCTACTCGCGCGCATCTCAGGGGGGGGGGGGGGGGGGTTCAACCACCGAAACGATAGGAAAAATCGCCGTATTTTTATCGCTTACCATTTAGGAGGAGAAGGCTCGTGAAATAATATCGAACTATCTATATATTATATAGATAGTTAGATAGCCACAGACCCGTTGAGAATTAGTGGTATAGATATTGTGTACGGATTGGGTTATAATTTTGCCACTGAAATCCAATACAACAGCTATCGACAGCTGTCCCAATGCCTTCTGAATCACTGTTGAGGTCTGTCCAACAGCGCACCAGCAGACCTGGAACGCCAAACGGTCAACAAACTGTGGTAGCGTCACTTCACGGTGATTCATGTGACTGTTAATTTCATACGGCGTCGTTTTAGAAGGATTTTTGGCCGTAGAATTCATTTTTGGGGTCCAAGAACCATCTGATGTAAGGGTCTATGGGTTTTTCGTGGAGCTACAAAATTTGTGACCCCACCAAAAGCCCCACAGATCATCATCTGGAGGAGATGAGCAGACAACTTGACACACCAAACACAAAAATAAAGTGAGAAGGTTATGAGAGAGGTAGGGTTAAAAGTTTGACACCTCCCAACCACACTCATTCGAGCTGCTTTCAAGCAGCTAGAACAGCTGAGTTCAAGAACTGTTGTCAACCTACAGATCAACCTGGAACAGCAGTTATCTCAACTCCGCATGTCTTAGTCGATTTCTCTTAACAGCCTGTCAAACCTGGAACAAACCTTATGTAATGTGGGCCAAGTACGTTCTCACCTGCCAGAGTAAAGTGGGCGAACCCCTAGTGGGAGTAGAAGTGATCTGAAGCCAGGTGGATACGGTAAGGGGTGGCAGCCAGAGAGTTAACCAGCAGGGAGTGGCCCCAAGTCTTCTACTACATGGGAGCTCCAGCCCGAGGAGGAGAATTATCTTTATTCTAGAGTACTTCTAAAAGTTGGAATAAAAAAGTATGGTGTGAGACCAGGTGGGATTTGGCTGGTGTAGCTACGCCAGCAAGAGGTGGCCCCCTGGCACTGAACTTGGCGTTCAAGAGCCTTGGCCGAGTTTACCCTTTGTTGCTGTTCATGGTCCCTGACCCAGTTGACGTAGGGGATCATCTCCTCTATTTAACCCCGCAGGTAGCGAGATCATTGGCACACCTTACACCCGACGAGCACACTTACCGGTGTATCCAGGAGGGCAGGAACACTTATTGAGACCTTTCTCCAAATTCAAGCACGTCCCGCCGTTGAGGCAGCATTTGTCCGGCGTCTGGCACCTGTCGCCCGACCACTCGTTGGGGCAATGGCACTTGAGCGGGTGCAGCCCCGTCTTCGGGTCCACTGGCATGGCAGTGTCCACATAGCAAGTCCCTCTACGACAGTCAAGTCCTGATTACTACGAGGAAACCTGGCCCAATTTCCATTCTACAATAATTTCCAAATAACATACCGGTTTTTGCAGTACTCTGAACACCTGTAATGGTCACACCTCGTGCCGGTGTAGAGCGGATCACACTTGCAATATGGAACACCGTTGGCTCCCATTTGGCATTTTCCTGGACAAAAGAAAAAAATCAAAATCAAATAGGTGAGATTTCAGGTTCATAAAAACTCATACTGGAAGAATAAATCCGTCACTACCTTGATGGCAGTTGAGTTTACACGCAGCTCCCTTGCAAACCAAACTCCTTCCTCGTGACAGCATCTTCCTTTCGGGGACCAAATCGTCCGGACAAACGCAAACCGGACCTGAAGGCGTCCGAAGACACATTGCACTCTCATGGCAGAAATCTAAACAACCGACAGGCCGATGAAAATTCGCAATTCAAGCACAGCAAAAGGTAGATCGTCATCGTTAGCGTCCTTCATTTCAAGTTTTCATCGAAACTTCGTTAAGAGGCAGTCCAGAAAATGTTTTGGAAATCGAAAGAATGAAACCATCTTACCTTTGCAAGTGTCGTTGGTCACACTTTGGACCTGAGTTTGCATCATGGAGAGGCCGACCACTCTGTGACTGGTGTACTCGCTGAGCCCGATGTTGGAAGCGACGTTGGCAAAACTGAATTTGTGCCTTTTTAGGATTCTAAAAAAGACAAAAAAGATACGATTAGTCAAATAAACCTTGTGGGCCAAAGTTCTCGCTAACGGGGAGGGGGGGGGGATATTATCTCCTTCGTAAACCGGGCCAACGAACAGCAACAAAAGGTTAACTTGGCCGAGGCTCGTGGACATAAACTTCACGGTGATAGGGGGGCCACACCCTGCTGGCTACACCAGCCACCCCCTTAGGTTTTTTTCTTGAATAAATTAAGGATGAAAGTGGAAGGATTCGTGTGGGAGGTAACATTTATTTTTCCCCCATTTTGGGCAACATTCGGTGCTCAGATACGCCAAATGGGGCACCTTATTTCAGATTTTTGCGTCATCTACTCGCTGAAACAAATTTCGTGTGAATTAATTTGGAAAGTAAAATCTAGTTTTACCCCTTTTGGAGCTCAAATAAGCCACATGGAGCAACTTTGAGGTGTTTTCAGTTTTTTTTCCTGTCACCACGTCGGAAAAAGGGGGGGTACCTTGCGAAAATTCCTGTCAGAACGAAACTTTGGGGGTTTATTTGTGTTCGGTTAGAGATTTTAAATCCACATTTTGCACATAAAATTTCCTTTTGGAATTTTGGAGGTGGCCAGAAAAACTCGATTTTTAGCGCAACCTTTTTCCAAAAAATGGAAAGGTGCGCTCACCTCTTCTTCGACGTGTTTTTTTTGTTTTTGTTTTTGTTTGTTTGTGTACAGAGCATCACGCCCGAGCGGCTCAACAGATTTTCATGAGGGTGGTCTCATTGTCATTAGCGAGTTCGGGGGGTGGTTATAGGCTACCTTGATTTTTCCTCCCTCATCCCCTTCATCGTTTTTCGGGAGGTCCTTCACGACGAAAGTTGTTTATCTCTGATGTGTAACTAAGGAGGCCTCAAAAGGGGGACGAAAGTTTTTGTCCGATTTCGTTGGTACAAGGGTCTATGGAATGAGCTTTTCAGGCTGATTCCAACGACTCCAAAACGATTTTTGCAGCCTGAGCCGTTCGTTACCTCTGATCGGCATAAGGTTTTATTACGCATCGGTCGTTAGGGTGCAGTTGTTTACGTAATGAGCATCACGTGGATGATGTGTTGTGTGGCATAGTTTGGTCGCTAGATACCTACTGTTTCTTAGTTTCTCTCGCTCATTAAATATATCGTAATAACAAAAAGGTTGCGCTCATCTATTCAATTCAATTGATGGCTTGTTTCTCCATTTTTTCAGTTTTTCGCTTATAACTCGGAAACGACGCTTCGCACAGAAACATTTACTCTTTCTAAAATTAAAGAGCATTACATTTTACGTCGATTGCATGCCCTATATATTTCGAATCGGTACAGCCGTTGTGCCGCTATCGATTGTCAAAATAGGCGACTTTTTCCAAATTTCCCCAGCTTTATGTTTAGTCCAACTTCCAACGCCACCAGTAGCTCAAAAACGGCTGCCCGTATCGTGAACTATCATCAAATACAAGTTGTAGAGCATCAAATTCTAATTTGAAAAATCTCCTAATTCACTGATTTTTTTTTTTTTTTTTACTCGAAAAATGTTTGACCTCCTCGGATCTATCAAAAATCTCATTTGTTGCCCCATGAAAGCCCTACAGATGGCAACAGTGAAATCGGATCGTTGCGAGCCCCAAAAAATGGATTCTACGTCCAAAATACTTCGAAAACGACACCTGACTTGATCCCATATATAGACGCTATTATATAGCTATATTTGTCTATATTATAGACAAAAGCCGTAAAAAACCCTCCTGTAGCCCCATAGCGCCCCACGGGTTTGGGCGATCGGGCTGAAAACCTTGCGGGCACAACTAGATGGTAAACCGAGTATTTTGTCAAAATGTCAGATTTAAAAAAAATTCCTACTGCCCAAAACGGCCCGGACGGCGGACATTTGTCCGCCTTTATTGAAGCTCAAATTTCACATGGAATAGCTGCGATGGGGTAATTTAATCCGCTTTCAAGAGAAGAAAAGAAATTTGGAATCGAACCAATAGTTTCCGAGCCGGAAACGTTCTGAACAAGCCATCAATTGAATTGAATAGATGAGCGCAACCTTTTTGTTATTACCTTTACATTTGTTAATGAGCAAGAGAAACTAAGAAACAGTAGGTATCTAGCGACCAAACTATGCCACACAACACATCATCCACTTGATGCTCATTACGTAAACAACTGCACCCTAACGACCGATGCGTAATAAAACCTTATGCCGATCAGTGGTAACGAACGGCTCAGGCTGCAAAAATCGTTTTGGAGTCGTTGGAATCAGCCTGAAAAGCTCATTCCATAGACCCTTGTACCAACGAAATCGGACAAAAACTTTCGTCCCCCTTTTGAGGCCTCCTTAGTTACACATCAGAGATAAACAACTTTCGTCGTGAAGGACCTCCCGAAAACCGATGAAGGGGATGAGGGAGGAAAAATCAAGGTAGCCTATAACCACCCCCCGAACTCTGTGATGACAATGAGACCACCCTCATGAAAATCTGTTGAGCCGCTCGGGCGTGATGCTCTGTACACAAAAAAAAAAAAAAAAAACATACATGTCGAGGAGGTGAGCGCACCTTTCCATTTTTTGGAAAAAGGTTGCGCTAAAAACGAGGTTTTTCGCTTACCGAGCGGTGTCAGATTGGGCGTTTCTTATTTTGGTTTAAATTCGTTTTCTGGCTGGTAGTAGTACCTATTGTTTTGAATTTAAGGGGCTCCTTGAACTCGTAATTTGAGGCTCTACAACTTGTATCTTATAACATTTTACGATACGGGCAGCCGTTTTCTAACTACTGGCGTTGGAAGTTGGGCTAAACCTAAAGTTGGGGAAATTTGGAAAAAAAGTCACACATTTTTGACAATCGATAGCGGCAAAACGGCCGGACCGAGTTTCTGTGCGATGCGTCGTTTCCGAGTTATAAGCGAAAAACTTAAATAAGTGCGAACATTTCGAGATTTCGAGGAAATTTTATGTGCGAAATGTGGATTTAACATCTCTATCTGACCACAAACAAACCCTCAGTTTCGTTTTGACAGGAATGTTTGCAAGGTCCAACCTACCTAAGGCTGGACAATGTCATCTACTCGCCAAACACTTTTTCACAGTTTGGAGCTGGAGGTCCAATATAGTAAAACCACCCCCTACTGCGTAAAGCCAGCCAACCCCTAACCATATCCCACCTGGCCTCAGACCACATCTACTCGCTTTTCGATGTCTTTTCGAGTTCTTATTGCGCCCACTAGTTGTTGGCCCACAGGTGGGTGAGAACTAGGGGTCGCAATCCCGCACGATTTTCAATCCCGCGGGATCCCGCGCGGGATTCAAGTCAATCCCGCGGAATCCCGCAGAATTTTGTAATTAATAAAATAATTTTGTTTAAAAAACGCAATTTCTTTACAAAAACGCTGCAAATTTTGCACAAGCGTTTACAGTTCTTTGATATAGGTTAATTCCGCAAAAATTAGTACTGTGCCATTAAGAAAATACTTTTGAAAAAAAAGTAAAAATAAAATTTATTTTCTTTGTGTATTTGTCCAGATGTGAAACCTCGAAAAAACGGATTACTCGGAAAACCAAACCTTATTAGACCTCCTGGGTTCCTTCAAAAATCCTATTTTCAGTCCCATGAAAGCCCCACGGGTCAAAATTTCTGATTTAAGAAAATGCCTACTGCCCAAAACGGCTCGGACGGCGGACGGACATTCTGTTTTTGGAATCAAGACATCCTGGAACGCATAATGTCAAATTTTGAGGCAGAACAGAATTTTCGGCTCCGTCGCTATTCCAAGAATAATAAACCAAAATGAATTTAAAAATATTTGAACAAATAAAAGGAAATAAATGCATTGAGAACGGAATTGACTCACTTTACGTAGTGAGGAGGTTGCTGTCGCTAATTGGTTAGCCCACTTTACATACAAGGGTGACTGGCCCAAGGTTCAGATTGGCCCACTTTACAATCGCCCAACCTTGTAAAACGACATAAATGAAGTAAAATACTTAGTAACTAACTTGTATGACTGGTATGTAACAACGTAGATGTGGTCTTCGAAGACTTCAATCTTGAATGGGACGTCTTTCCTGTCCGGAGCGGAGTACACAACCCGGCGGTCTTTCCCAGTGGTGCTTATTGACTCGATGATTCGCCTTTTGACGTCGGCGTAGTAGAGCCTGCCGGTCGCACGATCTGCGGAGCGCCAAATTTTACGTATACAAAAAAACTGGAATTGATAAATCAGTCAATTTCAACTTGAACTTACCAACGGCCAAGTCAGTGGGCCAAGATATTTCTCCCCGACGTTTCGACGTCAACAGGGTCCGGGCGTTCGTTCCATCCATGTGAGCGACGGATATGATGGCGTCCCTTTTGACGATCTCGCACCAAAACATCAGACTCCGCTCGACGTCAAGTACCAAATCCAAAACGTGACCCGTTTCCTGAAGAATGAAACCGTCATCAATATCCGGGCTTTGATAACGTTCTCTTTTGAAATTCACGGCACCAACCTGAAGTAGAGTTTTGTATTGGAGCAATCCGGTTTCGTCGCTCTTGCGGAAAGCGTAAATGTCCGCGTCGCGAGCAATGTAGAAAGTCTTCGTGGTCCAGTCGTAGTCGACAGAATGGATGACACTGTTGGGCCCATACATGGTGTCTACCTCATGAATAGGGCTCGTCGTCTTGAAAGCAGATTCTGTAACAGATGAGTGAAGGCAAGATCAAGAAGATCAACAAGGCGGACTTGTTGTGGCAAAACTCACTGCTGTCAGAAATAGGCTCCAAAGTGGAAGACATGATGCGCTGTGGGAACACTGGATACAAAATACGGTCAGTCATGTCCATCACGACGCCTGACATGACTTCACCGTCCGGAACTTTAAAGACGATTCGGCTTCTCTGTGCGTCCTTTTCGTTGTCTTTGTAAGGATCGACGAGTCGGACATCTTTGTCCGTTGAAACGATGAGCCAACCGCTGGAACCGTGAGCTTTACAGGAGACGTTGTTGTACATCGAGTAGCCTGAAAAAGTGAAATTGGAATTAGCTTCTGCCTCTTTAGAGGAAGAATAAGGAATGGACGAGCACCCGGATTTCGGGTTAAATCATCCCGTGCCATGTTGTTAAAAGTCAAAAAGAGGAAAATACATCATTTTTGTGGAAAAAATTCTTATGCGTAGTTTATATTCATCTAAAGTTGTCCTGGTCGATTCAAAAAGTACTTCAGTGCACCTACGGACCTTCAGGTTCGACAACCACGGTTGCCAACTCAGAAATCACTTTTTCCATAGATCGTTCCCATCATTAATCTTTTGACATTTTTATAACTAATTTAAATAAAACGTTTTTCTGCCATTCATCTTAACCCACGAACGAGTCAAAACAACGGCTGTGGTCACGTTTAACATTCGCTGAGGTTTAATCTCAGAGACCGATGCTTCAGTTTTTTTTTTCTTTAGATGGTGGCCAACTTGGCAACAAGGCGAAATCATCGACCAATGGGAGCTTATCGCTGGTTTCCGCCAAAAATTCAATTTTCTATTTTTCCATAAATTTCATAAATTCGTACGAACTTGCAATAAGTGTTTCAACCCCATTTTTGGTGTTATTTGGAAGCCTTCTAGCGATATAAAAAATAATAATCCAGAAACACGAACATTCCGTATTACTCTTGAGGTAAGTAAACAATTCAAGGGCTCACCTTCAGCGCACCGACAAGCAAATCCGCGTCCCTCTTTGACGATGCAAAGCTGCGAACAGGCTCCAACTGCGCAGACTTGAGCGGCACACCCTTTCTCGTCCGACTGGTCTGGGCAGTCCATCTCGCCGTTGCACCTGAAAAATTACAAACGGTCACATCGAGAATGGCCCATGTTGGCCCGGTGGTCCAGTAAGGTGTTCAGTACTGCCTTTTTCAGAAACAAATTAGGGAAGAAAGTTTCTCGACGAAGTGTTATGTTTTTCGGTGGGCTGAATCCGAATCCAGTGTGCTTAAAAAAAATATTTAAAAAAAACGACAGTTTCCCATCAAACATCGCAAAAAACCTACAAATTTCGGACTCTTTCCACAGAATCGCTTATAACTTGAACAGTGCATCCTACCGTATCCCTCACTATTAGCCAAATGAAAGTAGACACAATTTCCTTCACAATGCACTGGTCACATTTCAAGCGGGGTGCGTAGGCGAGCAAAGCGAGCCGGAGCATCTAGTAATAATAATTACAAAGGAGTGGGAGAAGATGTTGAACCTCTCGGATGCATATAGTTTTCGAATTATAGCGGTTTTGTGGGAGACCGAAATTTTTACGGTTTTTGCAATTCGTTTTTTCTTTCATACTTCAGATTTTGATTAAGCACACCGAAAAACATAGGAAACTTTCTACCAGAATTTGTTTCTAGACAAAACTCCCATATTCAGCTGGGCTACAGCTCTCTCTATGCTTACCGGGCCCCAGCGTCGACGCACTGGCCGTTCCCAGTGCATTCGAAACTGTCCGGACCGCACCGCTCGTGTTTCTGACACACTTCGGACTTCTCATCGCTGAAATCCCCGCAATCGTCGACCCCGTTGCACCTCTTGAAGTGAGGGACGCACTTGTGGTTGCTACACCGGAATTTGTCCGGAGGACAGGGTTGGGAACTGCAGAGGTCGACAGTCTCGTCTTCGCCGTTCGGACAGTCGCTGTCGTTGTCACAAATCCTAGCAAAACAAGTGAGAGTTGTAGACGTTGCACTGAAATTTACGACACACAAATATCGTACTCACCATTGCAGCGGTATGCAAGCTGTACCGCAAGAAAACGCCATCGGCCCACAAGTGAGCTTCTGCGTGCAATTTGATTCGTCCGAGTTGTCCCGACAGTCAGAATCCCCATCGCACAACCAATCTCGGGGTATGCAATGCGGGTGGGAGACGCATTTAAACTCCTGAAAAACACCGTGTAATTGCAACGAATTGGCACTTGTTTGTTTCTCTTCTCACTATAAACTCACCTGTTTGCTGCATTCAACGTGGCAGTCCTGTTCGTCACTTTTGTCTTCGCACTGAGTCTCACCGTCGCACCTCATCGACGCTTGGATACACCGACCATTGTAACACCTGTCACACCATTCGAACTGTTGAGCTTTGGGAAGATCATAAATGTGAAATAGTTTGATTAGCACTCACTTGAACTCGGATTCACTGCAAGGTCTTGGTGTACAGTTGTCTTCATCGCTGTTGTCACCACAATCATTCTCCATGTCACATTTCCACCGCCCTGAACAAGTAAAAAATTGCCACAATCGTCGCCCGCAAGATGAAGATTTTAAAGTTTCCAACACGCTTACCGGGAATGCATTTGGAATTGTTGCATTTGAAATAGGTCGGGTCGCAGCTGACGATGTCCTTGCAAGACTCGGGCTCGTCAGAGCCGTCGTTGCATTCCTGAGTGCCGTCGCACACCCACGTCTTGGGAAGGCACCGTCCCGTGTTACATCTGAAATCAAATCAGTGTGAAAAAAAAATTTCCTGATATGTCTGCTTAAGAGATCAATATTCCCTCTCGCCAAAATTCTTGACTAATCCCATCCTCGCCTCACATTGTGGAAAAACGCTGCAAATTTTACACAAGGGTTTATTATTCTGTGATATAGGTTACTTGTACAGACATTTAATTCTGTCAATAAAAAAAATTTAAAAATTTTTTTTTTTGGATTTTTATATTTCAAAAAAAATTTTTGGGGGGATTTTTTTTTCAAAAATGTGTTTTTTCAAAAATTCTTTAATTTTTACTCGAAAAATATTTAACTTCTTGGGATCCTTCAAAAATCCCATTTTCAGCCCCATGAAAGCCCTATAGAACGCCACAGTGAAATCGGATCGTTCCGGGACCCCCAAAAATGGATTCTACGTCCAAAAATACTTCGAAAACGACACCTAACTCGATCCCATAGCTAAAAGCCTTCAAAACACCCCTCCTGTAGCCCCATTTTAGCCCCATAGCGCCCCACGGGTTTGGGCGATCGGACTGAAAACCTTGCGGGCACAACTAGATGGTAAACCAAGTATTTTGCCAAAATTTCAGATTTTTAAAAAAATTCCTACTGCCCAAAACGGCCCGGACGGCGGACGGACATTTCGGATTTTGAATGTAGACCTCTTGAAACGGATAATGTCAAATTTTGAGGCCGATCGGAGTCGTCGACCCGTGTCGCGAAAACATAGGTGTATTATTCCAAGAATAATAAACCAAAAGCGGGTTAAAACCCAACTCAGAACCAACAGAGTACAGAATACGGAAGTTATTGGGGTATTATTAATGCTAGCGGTGGCGTGGAATCGACTCTATCAGTGACAAAATATCCAGATGCAAAATTTGCAATGATAATAATATTATCAATAAACGCTTGAATAGTTTATTAATTATAATAATATTATCATATATTATATGATACTCATCATATTATGATGACTATTCTTCCCCCATGTCGATAGGCCCCTAACTAATCGATTCCCAATCACTGAGAAGCGAAGATGTCAAAAGAAGGAATGGCTCATCACAGGGAAGTTTTACTTTTACTATCAAGTGGCAGAATGCGAATGAAAATTCCTGATGCGAAATTTGCAAACGTCAACGTCAATAGTAATCGCGTTTAATGATAATAGGTATTATTATAGTGAGTATTCCACCCCTACGTAACTAGTCGATTCTAAATGAATGAGAAGAGAAGGAATGGCTTATCACAGGGAAGTTATATTGGATTCAACTGGAATCTCTACTGTATGCTTGAAATTGATTATGGCCAATGTTCCTGATAGCAATAGCATTCGACGACTAGTAAAATTTATTTATTTATACTAGGTTTGTTCCAGGTTTGACGGTATGTTAACAGAAATCGCCGGAGACATGCGCAGTTTAAGAACTGGTGTTCCAGGTCGATCGTAGGTTGGACGGAAACCGACTGCTCGAGTATGTGCGGTCGGGTTCTGTCGACAGACGCAGTCGACAGAACAAACCTAATGTTTATTAGGTCTGCGTCATTAGGTGGTTTTTATTTAATGCAAATTATTAAAGAAAATATTGGAACTGTAACTGTAATAATTAAGACACCTGCCTTAGAAAAAGGCCTCTCGCTCGGGACTGACGTAGACACAGTAGTTTATTCTGTGCACAGAGGCTACGTACTTAATAGCAATTTTTGGAGAGGCACGCTTCATGTTTACCCAGTAAGCGAGTTTTTTTGAGTTTATATTATAATATAATATTATTATATCCTCTAGTGGGTCTGCTGCATAGGTACACAAAGAGTAGGCACAGGACAGAAAACAAACACCGATTTCGCAAAAACAAAAATCGATTTCACAAAAAAAATCGAATTTTGGATAAAAATCGGTACAATCAATCGATTGCAAAAAATCGGAAATCGGAGGTTTAAAAAATAATAATAAATCGATTTTTTGATTTAATCGAAAATCGATTTGCATCCCTACTATCTATCGTCCCTCTGGCCCAAATTCTTGAAACCCCGAATCGTTGCCCCAGTGTGGAAAAATTGGGTTACAAACAGGGCCGTAGATAGAACCTGAGGGGCCCTGGGGCAACAAGTAAATTTGGGCCCCCCTTACAGTAATCTTTTTTGAAGATTTGTTAAAATGAAACAAAAATACTTAATTTTGTACATTATCTAATAAAACTACAGACAAATGAGTGCTGCGCCGCAACAACATTGTATATACAAAATCCTCACTTTTCGGAAATTTAAAAAAAACTGTTTTTGTTTGTTTGTTTTTTTCACTTTTTTAAATATTACTTTTGTTTATAACCGATGTAATCATGTTACACCACTTCAGAGAAACTCCCTTAGAAAATTCCACCAAATTAGGATTTTTGATCTGATTTTGAGCAACAACGTACCTGTTGTGCTCTGCTGGTGTCTACAAAGTTTTTGCGCGTATGAGCCCGTAATAATGAATTATTACTGAACTTTTTCATCACTTTCGACTAGACTAGCAAATCACAACAGTTTGCGTACACCACATCGTTTTTGGATTGTAGACATCTTGAATCGGATAATGACAAATTTTGAGGCCGATCTGATTTTCGACCTCCGTCGCAATTACATAGGTGTACCTATTACAAGAATATTAAACCAAAATGGCCGCCCGTTGGAGAATAATGCCATTCGTTGAAAATCGATGATGTCAGATATTAATTGGACCCTTGTAGAATGTTACATAATATGTAATATTATTTTTCCCACAATTACTCCTCAAAAATTGAGAAAGCTAGGAAGTTTTTTTGATCTCCCAAAACTTGAACGGACAAAAGCCTTTCCTAAAATAACAAGTTCAATATTTGAATGTGTTATTTTAGGAAAGACTTTTGTTCATTCTTGGAAAATCTTCGACACTGAAATTCATTTTTCAAACCTGACCATATTCAAACTGGAAATGAAAATTGCGCTGAAACGTCTGATCATAGAAAACATCGACTCCGATGGAACGGTGCTGTGTGGATGAAAGTGTACAATTTGTCACTGATGGCCAAGGTTTCACTGATTTCACTTATAAGTGAAATCAGTGAATTAGGTGTGGATCGTCCTTTAAACAATCCTCATCTTGCCTTACCATAAAGGGCCCTGTAAGCTCCCTTCTCCTATAGCTTACACCATAAAGCACGATCCACACATATCAGTGAATCCGTGGCCATCAGTGCTCCGTGCCCAGCTGTGGCATCAGCCTCACAGCGTCGGACAAGTGTGAACATGCGCCTTTCCCCCTTTGTTCACAGAAAAACTTCCGTCTCCGATTTTTTTCCTACTGAAGGCCACTGTACTGAACGGAACGACACTGATACGTCTGGATCGACCTTAAGGTTGAAAAGTAACTAGTCGGCAACTGACTTCTGGAAATTTTCTGGCAAATCCCGGCCCCGTTGAAAAACGCCTTTCTGTTCAGCCATTTCTCTACCACCCCTTCAATTACCTGTGTTCGTCTTTGCCGCACACCCGGGTGGCGCACATGGTGACGTTCTCGTCGCTCTTGTCCCCGCAGTCGTCGGCCATGTCGCAAACCCAAACGACGGGTATGCAGTGGCCGTTGTCACAAATGAAACGGTCTGCGTCTCTGGAACAAACAACAAAACATTGAATTCAAGGTTGCGAGATGAACTAATTAGACAGCTCATTTTAGACACTTACGAGCACATCTCCTTGCAGTTGGCTTCGTCTTCTCCACCGGGGCACTCGGGAACTCCATTGCACCGAGCGCCGTTCGGAATGCACCGGGCAGTCTTGAGAGCCGTCTGCGGGCATTTGAATTGGCTTTCCATGCAGTTATAGTCGTTGCAGTCTTTCTCGTCCGATCTTAAATCAAATCAGTTATTAATGGCAACGTCAGAAGAATCTTCTGAGAAGATACCACGTTAAAAGCAATTCTTGCGGACTCACTTGTCTCCGCAGTCGTCGTTGCCGTTGCATATGTGCGAAGGATGAGTGCAGTTCTTGTTGTCGCATTGGAATTGTCCCGGGTAGCAGACGAACGGAGGGCAATCTGGTGGTTCGTCAGATTTGTCTCCACAGTCGTCTTGCCCATCGCACCTATTGACAATATTTTACGTAAGGGAACCGAGAGGGGGTTAACGGGTAAGTTATGGGAACAACTGGCTTACTTCCACCACGAGTTGATGCACTTGTACGTCGTCGCGCAGGGGATCTGAGGCGGGGTGCAGTTGGCAACACAGGCGGACGGGTTGGCAGGGTCGACTTTGAAATCGTTCGGACAGGAGCACGAGGCGGTTGACGGCATTGACGAGTTGGCACCTGGCTTGATGAGGCAGAGTGCCGAACAGTTAAGACCGTCGCACGGATTGGGTGACACTGTTGGCTGCAAAAGTTGCATTTAATGAGCGTAAAATTGTCAACACTGTCAACTGAAATGACGCCGATGGGAATGTTCAGTATAAGGATGTCAGATTCTGCATCGAACCGATTAAAATCGCATCGATTTTCTTTAAAAGAATCGAATTGAATAAAACGTATCGATTCTTTCATTCAAGAAGTTTGAAAATGCGATCTTCTTGAAAGATTTAATTTAATGAGAAATCGTAGAACGAGAAAATCCTATGAAATAATTGAAAGGAATTGCATCGATTTTTCATTTAAGTATCAATTTTTTTCAAGCATTCAAATTTATTTAACGATTATTATCAATTATTTCAAGGAAATCGTATCGATTTTTCAAGAATCGATACTACTTCAAGAATCAAGAATTTTTATTGCCAAGAACACAGTGTACAAAGACGAGGTCAAAATTTCTGCTGGTCTTCAAATTTTGAAACGAGTCAGATTCTTCAAAAAGAATCGATTTAAGTCGTATCGATCTGATAGAAAGAATCGAAACGAATCGGATCGATTTTTTCATTAAAATGTCGATTTTGTTTTACTCAAGAATTCTAATTTATTAATCGATTATTTAAAGAAAATCGTGTAATTTTTTCAAGAATCGTTAGGTACTTTTTCAAATTTTGAAACGAGTCAGATTTTTTCAAACAAAATCGATTTATCCATCTGTTAGCAAAGAATCGAATCAATTACAAAAATAAAACCATCGATTCAAGAATGGAAAAGAATCAATTTTTTCAAGAATTCAAAATTTGAATTCTTGAATTTATTTTATTTATTTTATTTAAAATTTAATTTATTTATCGATTATTTAAAAAAAAAAAAACGTACCTATACATTTTTTCAAGAATCGATAGTTCTTCGAATTTTGAAACAAGTCAGATTCTTCAAAAAGAATCGATAAATCGTATTAATCTTTCAGGTAAGAATCGATTTTTAAAATATAAGTAAGTCCTTACCTATCGATTCTTTCAAGTTTGAAATGAGTCATCGCAGAATGAGAACTCGAATTGAAAATAATCCTATCGATTTTTCATTGACTCGAATTTATTTATCGATTTCAAGAAAAAGTGCGACTTTACTAGAAACGGTCTACTAACTAAGTAAGGTTATTGGTTTGGTTGCCCTGATTGTCAATCATTTTCCTTGAAAATGAAAAGAATCGGGCCGCTACTGGAATTTTGGAATTGATTCCCCGATGCATTGGGAAAAAAATCCCGAAATGAAAAGGGCCCGAAAAAAAAAAAAAAAACCCGGAGAAGAAAATTTCCATTCAGTCAACGCTATTTAATAGCGTTGGCTGAATGGAAATGACAGGAGATGATAATATATTATCATGTACATGTGGTAGGGGGTACGGTAAGCAGTAACTAGGAACAAGTGGAAATAATTTTTTTAACCCCCCAAAAATTAAAGTAGACGGGGGCTAAAAGTAGACGTCAAGACCAAACTTTTGGGCCCCTTTCGCGCTCTATGTATTTGAAAATTCTAGGGCCCCAAAAGTTTGGCCTTGTCTACTTTAAGCCCCCGTTTACTCTAATTTTTGGGGGGTTAAAAAAACTATTTCTGGGTGAATCGATTTTCAGTCATTTTGACATGTCTATGTTCAAGGCGAGGGGGTCAGGAAAAATTGGTGTAATCACGGAAAACATGCAACGTTTTTTATTGGTCACTACCTGGTTACTACTTCTGTTGGTAGTAATAGGCGTTGTTTTGTTGTCATGACATAGACATGATCTAAAAGGTCTCCCCACAAGGGAGATTTGGTTTAGGTAGGCGATGATGATCAAGGAATTTAAAATTACCTTTGACATTTTCACCTCTGATTCTCCTTGTCACTACTCACATATCGAGCATTATTTCGTTGGTTTATCTATTCGTTTTACGCCGCTCCCACGGTGACTAGGTACAGGTTTTATCTTTTTTTTAACGTTTTCAAAGAATCCGGGATGAATGATGGCAGAATTCGTTTGCGTTTTTTCAGACTTTATGATTCCTGAGTCCGGGCTTACATAACTCCTGACGAGAAACCACATTTGGATTTCATTTATTGTTATTATGAAATATAATATTTTGTAGTTACGGATTTCCCCCTTTTCCCATTTTTCCCTTTTTTTTTAATGTTTTTCAATTTTTTTTTCGGGACTTTTTTTTCGATTACTCTAGTTCCTTACCTGTTTGAACGGGTGTAACACATGAATGTCCATCGGGCGGTGTATCGTCGTCAGAAGGCTCTTGCAATCATCAATAGCGTATTTCGAACACCTTTCCACCGTTTTTGTCTCCCAATCCGTCCAGAATATGTAGCTCTCGAAGACCGCGAGGGCAAAAACGTGGTGGAGTTGGATTTTTGGATGAGTGAACCTGAAAACGGTATAAGGTCAGTGACAAGTTGAGCCAACACAGAGGTGAGCAGCTCAGGGTGACGAACCTGTCAGCGAGTTTCCGACGGTTCTGCCCATTGAAGTCACACATGGCGATGTAGTCTTCTCGAGCGTCAGCCCAGAACAGGTGGTTCGCTTCGTAGTCCACAGTGAGCCCATTCGGCCAGCCCAGTCCTTTTGTGGAGAAGAGAAAATGTTAAACCAGGCAACCAAAGAGGTTACAGCAACGTTCTGAATGTTACCTTCTGTGATGATGTGAGTGGGATTAGAACCATCCATCCCGGCTCGGCCAATGTGCGGCCTCTCCGACCAATCAGTCCAAAATAAGTACCTAACAAATATATAAAGTTAAAAACAAGTGTCAGAAGAGTGTTTTTCCCGTTTTGAAGGAAAACAGCGTTCATACCCTTTCTGCGGGAGTAGCACTATGGCCCGGGGCTCGCGCAGTCCTTTGCTGATCAACGTCCTCCGATGGCGCCCGTCCAACGTCGACACTTCGATCCTATCAGTGCCCTTATCACACCAATACAGATTCCGACCCACCCAGTCCACCGCCAGCCCGTCGGGGTTGGTCAACATGGTGTGATGAAGAAGCTGGAACAACAAATTCGACATTTTATGCTATATTTCCACTCCACCCACATGGTGATAACATTTATTTAATGGCTATCTATCAACACGATAATGTCTGTTTATAGTTGATATATTGAACACGATAAGGACATTAAATAAATTTTATAGTCAGAAAACGAGTTTATCTGGAATTTCAAAGCATTGCAGAAAAAGTTGTCATAATAGGTACTTGTGTTGAGAACGTTGACATTTTGAATACTGAACCGATAATGAAAAAAAAGAGAATAATGGAAAACAAAAATAGTGAAATGAGGAGAGAACGTTCATAATATCCGAATATCTGTTAGTTTTTAATTACATATCGGGTTTTAATAGGTTTCTTCGCAATAACACATTCGCTTCAAAATTAAGTTTGTCTAATAGAAGATTGGTTGCCCTCAGCTCCTGACGATAAATTTATAGTAACTATAAATTACTGTTATTTTATATTACTGTTTTTAGTAACTATAAATTACAGTTTTTAGTAACTATAAATTACAGTTTTTAGTAACTATAAATTACTGTTATCTATAGTAACTATAAATAACTGTTATTTTATCCAACAGTGTTGATGAATTTTCTCTTCCATAACATCGCAGATGCATCTGCAAGTTACCTCAAACATCACACGTCTCCACTATAAATTTAATTAGCCGGGAAATTCATCATTTAGCGTAATTAACTCTTGTAATGACAAACCAAACACCAAGAAAGGCTACTTTTTTGATCATGTGGGCTACCACGATTTAATCAGTAAAGTTGTGATTTTGGAGATGTGCGATGTTGCCGTTACAGCGACGATATTATAATTTTCTTAATAGTAAGTGCGAGTTTTGGAATATTCCAAATCGATTTAGGTGCTTATTTTCAAGAACGCTGCAAATTGTACACAAGGGTTTATTATTATTTGATAAGGGTAACTTGTACAAAAATTAAAACTGTCAACAAAAAAGTTTTTTTTTCGAACTTTATTTTTTATTTTTTTATTTTTTTTCACTCGGAAAATATTTTACCTCCTGGGATTCTTCAAAAATCCCATTTGTAGCCCCATGAAAGCTCTATTATATACCTAGCTCTATAATAGATCCCCACAGTGAAATCGGATCGTTCAGGGGCCCCAAAAAATGGATTCTACGTTCAAAAATACTTCGAAAACGACACCAAACTCGACCCCATAGCCGAAACCCTTTTAAAAAAAACCTCCCGTAGCCCCATTTTAGCGCCCCACGGATTTGGGCGATCGGGCTGAAAACTTGCGGACACAACTAGATGGTAAACCAAGTATTTTGTCAAAATTTCAGATTCTCAAAAAATTCCCACTGCCCAAAACGGCTCGGACGGCAGACGAACTTTCCTTTTTGGAATCTAGAAACGAATAATGCCAAATTTCTTAGCCGATCAGAATTTTCGACCCCCGTCGAGATTACATAGGTGTAAAGAATAATAAACCAAAAAACAACTGGCCCTCATCTTTCTTGGATTGGACTCATTTTAACGAATATTTAAATTAACTCTGGTATACTATATCAGAGTTAATTTAAATATTCGTTAAATCCAATTTTAGAAATAGGTCTATGTTTCAAAATTACTGTTGTAAAATTTCCCCACCGTTATTCTGCGTTGGTTTTATTAGTTAAAATTGCGTTCACTACAGCTCCTTGTTATGCGATATACCTTCAGTTTAGCCAATTTGTTCTTATGTTTGTAACTGTAATGCTAATGACTTCTGTTCTTGTTAGTTGCAAATTGTGAATAAACAATTTAGTACAACAGCACCCTTTCCCCCAACCTCCACACTAACAGAATACATTTGAAAAAAGTGGATACCTGAGGCTCTGTTGAGTTCTCGCACATCCTGTGCAGGGAGGACCGAATGGTGGTAACGTCCGACCAATAATAGCACTTTTCCGTCCAATCGTAATCCAAAGCGACGGCGTTGGTTAGATTTTTGATTATCAAAGTCACATTGTTGCCGTGGACGTCAGTTTTTCGGATGTAGAATTTGTTGGTGAAGATGAGGTAGGGGTGTTCGCCTGGAAAATGTGCGTTAGTCAGGTTGGGCAATGAAGAAACATTTGGGGAGCATGTAAAGGGTACTTACGGGATATGGCTTTGCAGGTTCGTCCGTCGGATCGAAGTCGGTAGTTGCTGTTGCAGCTGCATGAAAAGTTGCCGTGTCTGGAATGCATCACAACACATTGACGAAACAGCATATTTTAGAATGAGAGCTCACACGAGAATAAAAATTGCCTTCCGCTTTGCCACGTACCGATTTTTACAAACATGATCGCATGGAGGGACTCCTTCAGAGCACTCGTCGAGGTCTACGCACAAGTTGGTAGCATTGGCGTGGACTTTGTACCCTGGATTGCAGCTGCACTGATAACCAACCTTCAGATCGGTGCACTGTTGAGCGCAGGGGTTTGACACTTCACACTCATTGATGTCGCAGCGGTCTGGAAAAATTGACAACGTCAAACGCGTCGTCACTTGTAAGAGAACCCACCGAATGGACACTAACCTTCGTCGGAATAATCGCCACAGTCGTTTTCCCCGTTGCAAGTCAGCGTTTCATTTATGCACAGCGAGTTCTTACACTCGAACAACCCGGCGCCTTCGCAGGTCGCGTTGCTGCACAAGTGGTTGTCCATTTCTTCGTCCGACTGGTCTCCACAGTCGTCGTGGCCGTTGCAGGTGAGCGGGGACGGGATGCACCGGCCGTTCCGACAACTGAACTTGTCCGGGGGGCAGAGGCCCCCGGGTATGAAGCAACTGGGGGGCTCGTCTGAACTGTCGCCACAGTCGTTTTCTCCGTCACAGTAGTACTCATTGGCGATGCATCGCATGTTTTTGCACCTAGGAAGGGAGATGTTTGTGTAAATGGAATATCGAGATCGTTACAATCGTTAGAAAGAATAAATAAATATAAATTCTTGGTGTACCTGAATGATGAAGGAGCGTCACACTCTTTGATTGGAAGGCAGTCCTCTTCATCGGATGAATCCTGGCAGTCTGGCGTTTCATCGCAAACCCATGCCTGAAAAATTTGATAAATTGTTAGGCAATAGCCTCCAAAGGACTACTAGGCGGCCACCCCCCCCCCCCCCCCCCCAGATGACTAAAGCCAGTCATCCCCCGACCGTATCCTACCTGGCCTCAGACCCCCTCTACTCACTTTCCCAAGTTTGTTATGTTTTTTTCTCCCTTTAAAGATATACTGGATGATGGTTATGACAATGCCCTTCCCCACACTCTCGGCTCAACCCCCCCCCCCCCCCCCCCCGGTCCTCGTGTTGGAGCTCTATTACAGTAGATTGGTTGGGAGAAGTGTCTACGGCGGACAGTCGGCCTGTTGAGGAGGGAGAAATGGATGATGCAGTCCTACGCCGTCTTGCTGGGAGGATGGATCGGGTACGTTGTCCTCATCCCTTGAACAGTCTTTGGAGAACAGGTTCCAAGTGATCCCTGGAACCTGGTACCAAAGTAATCTGACGTATTTTACTTGCGGGCTCCTGGTAATGGGCGAGAGCATACCCACGTGGATACTGCCGTCCACGTGGCGCACACAGATGAGCGCACGATTGAGGGGAATAGAAGTCATCAAAGCGGGCCCCAACGATGGTTCATTTCCATGGGATGAGTACCGGGAATGCCTCGATCGTATCCGCCAGGTGAAGCAAGAAGTATGAAGGAAATCCCAACCAGATCATCGGCTTGAGAAGGGGGAGAAGAAAAAATACGACAAGAAGGAAATGAAATCAACATGTTCGAGATCAATTGGAATAAAGCAATTGATTTGGGAGGCCCCAAAGAACCCGACTGTGAAGACTACAAATTGGAGGACACAAACGGATGGACCCATAAGACTCACTCCACCTAACAATCGGAGGAGGCGAGGAGAAGTTGGTGACTGGGGAGGACGACCTTACTTAACCCCAATCTGAAGTTTTACAGACAGATTTGATACTTAAATTCCCTTCAACTGTCTCTATTACGATTTTTCGCTAAAACGAAAGTCTTTTGGGAGGTTTTGCGTCGCGAAGTGGTAAGATGAAATTTTGCGGAACACGAAATTTTACCCCTTCTTTGCTGCCTCATGTTACTGTAGGACCAAAAATACTTGAGACCAAATTTGTAGGAAATTTTGTCCTCTAAAATTCAAGTAATAGAATGATTTACGCAAAAACGGGGAACGAGTTACAGGCCAAAAACTGAGACAATCTCAACATTTTGACGGTTTTTTCAAGATTGCGAAGAAAGCAAACGGACGAGAATGACGTAAACTTGGATTTACAACTAGGGGAAAGTAGGGAGACTTGGCCCGGATTCAGATTCATGTTATACGCAATTCTTGCTAATGCTTTAGTGTTATAAGTCAATTTTCACACTTCCGCCAAGTATCCTGTGGAGGACCCCCTCCCAGGAAATTGATCCCCAAAATTCCTGTGAGGAAGGCAATTTGCAAGTATTGAGTCAGAAAAAAATTATGTGAGGAAGAAAATTTACAAGTTTTATTGAAATTCGAAAAATTAAAAACACAACTGGCCGATCAGTTTCATGTTGATTCTTTAGCTGATATATCTATGAACAAAGAACCATACTGGTTTTGTCGCTTCGAGCTGTCTGGAGGTGAGCAAGGGGCGCAAAGATGGAAATCGGCATTTTCATCGGTAGGTACGTGAAAACGAATTTTAGGGATCGGCCGTTGGCGCGCAGGATCGGGCGTGCGTCTGGGGTGGGTGAGGTCTGTGAAGGTCTACCAACTCGAGTGAGACATTTTTCAAAGATCGGGTTTTAGGTATTTTCAACGGTCGGATCAGAATTCGAAAAATCGGAAGGTTTTTACACATAAAATTTATATAAATCATCACTTGACCTATAATTCCAATGGGCGAGCGAAGCGAGCCCCCCTGCACGAGAAAGTGGCCCCCGTGTCAGAGTGCTAGGAGTAAAATTTACTATTTCTATTTAATAGAAACCGGCAGGATTTGGGGCTAAGTTGCATCGTGCTTCTGAAGGTTTGTTCTAATATCCTGCAAGGTTCGTTTGCGTCGTCATCGTGAAGAAACCTATTCCGACTTCCAGAGCACTGTGTCTTGGAGTTTATGGAGTCTGTGGCTGGATCAGACCCTCTCCTTCGATGCGCACATCGAACCCATCTAAATCAGGGCCCCGAAGGCCCTCGGATTTGTCTGGAGGCTTCTCGGGACTTTAGGCACATTCAGACGGCAAGGATCTCTGTGGTCCGCCCGTTGTTGGAGTTTTCGACGGTGATTTGGTTCCCCCCATCTACGCCGAGCTTGTGGGCACCATCGAGAGGGATCAGAGCAGATTTATGCTCGCCTCCTTGTTCCCTTCACAAGATTATACCATTCCTTACAGCCTGTTGTGAAGATCTCTTCCTGGTGCCCGTCCAACGAACAAACTACCTACATTTTTTATTCCCCGCCCCCCCGAATGAGGTTGGAAAACGTATACCAACGGGATATTATCTTCAATGTCTCGCAGAGAGTTTATACTTAATTGAGCCCGTGTAAAAGAATAAATAAATACTATGCTTACGTGAGGAATGCATTTGCCAGTCGAGTTGCACCGGAACATCTCGGGGGTGCAGGGTCGGGCGCAGTGCTCTGCCTCGTCGGATCCGTCCGGACAGTCGTTGGCACCTGAAATGGCCCATATCAATAAATCTGAAGTTACTATTATGCCACAAGGTGAGACAACACTTACCGTCGCAAACCCACGATTTGGGGATGCAAGTTTGATCCGTGCAGAGGAACTCGGTCTCTTTGCATTTGACGTGGCAATTCCGCTCGTCCGAATTGTCCCGGCAGTCGTCCTCGCCGTCGCACACCCATTCCATAGATAGGCAGTGTCCTGAAACAACGCGGGGAATTATAGAAAGCATTGAGAGGCGAAATTGGTTGACAAAACAATACCAACCATTGTCGCACGTGAACTCCTGACACCGTTTCTCCAGTCCAGGGCTCGGCGGGGGGCAGTTCGCTTCGTCTGAATTGTCCCAACAGTCGTTCTGCCCGTCGCACATCCAACTGGAAAGGATGCACGCCGTCGTGTTGGCGCAGTTGATGAACGGGTTGTGGTTCTGACCCGCCTTGTTGTTCATGTCAGTGAGGATGTGGCTCCACTCGATTTGGCAGTTCTTTTTTGGGCAGCCCATTTCATCTGGCAACACGTTCAAGTCAGTACCACCTTAACGGATATCAACGTACAGTGAAAACTCTGAACTCACCGGACGCGTCGGGGCAATCTGGATCGTTATCGCACTGGAGCCAGTTCTGTATGCACGGCCCGCCCTGCAAATAAAACAGTTGTAACACTGGCAACGTTCGGGTAGATTTGTCACCTTACAAGACCTACTTTGCACTTGAAGCTCGTGGTCAGGTCGCACGGGCAGTCTGACTCGTCCGAATAATCCCCACAATTGTTGACGGTGTCGCACGTCTTGTTCGTATGAACGCACCGGCCGTTGGCGCATGAAAAGTATCCTTCGTGGCATTTTCTGTAAAAGACAACAATTTAAAAAAAAAAAATTAAAAAACGACGAGGGATATTGATCCAGATGCATTGTTGATCAAGGGATGAGTATCGATTTGTCAGGAAAATCGACATTTTTAATCAATTTTTATTCACTAGATAAAATTGAGAATAATTCTCAAAAATTTAATATTTAACGCTAATTTTCTTTTTAAATTGAGGGATTTTTCTCCTTAAAAAAAAATTTAATTTAAAAAAAAATGATAAATTTTTAAAAAACGTTGCCGCCCGTGGGACGTATAATAAATAATATTATACGTATACTAATAATATTATGTGCTATAATATAGTCACATATTATGTGACTATGTAGGTATGGTTAACTAAATTTTTACTTTAGCACTGGGAGATACCCCCAGACCCCCAGATCGTTAATGCTATGATCGAGGATCTAACCAATGAAACACAGAAAGTGTTTTTCAGTTATTCCGCCGAGGAGATCTACTCAGAGCGTGGGTTGGGGTTAGAAGGAGTTGCGGTTCTTGGGGGGGGGGGGGGCGACTGGTGGGATATTTCCGTTGATTTACCTTACATTATGCCCAACAACTTCAAACCAAATAACCTCAAGTTTTCATCAAGAAGGGACTCAAATTTAAAGACTTTGGTGTGTGATTGAGAAACAACTGTATGGGATAGAGATGGGCAGGGATCAAATACAAATAAATCAATGTAATGAATATCGATGGTTTGAAATGACAATATATATATATATATAATGACAATGATGATATATCACGCTAAAATATATAAATTTGGAGAATATCGAGGCATGTAGATATTTTAAATAATTAGAGTTCTCAGAGGGGGGGGGGGGACTCTCTCTCACCATTCAGGTATAAATCCATCAGCGGTGCAGGGGTGAGGACACGTGATGGTGGGAGGAGATGGTAGCGGAGGGGAGGGGTTGAGGGGAAAGGGAACGTACGAAGTAGCAGCAGGAACGGCTCACTCCCAGCTCCTCCGGGTTATCAATAATTGATAATACTAATTATTAGTAAATAATCTTAGAGGTCAACTCCTCTGGAATGATACAAACTGAGATAAGAGAAGTGACCATCTCCTCCGTCCGTTGAGCAGGTCAGTTGTCGTTTTCCTGCCGCTAACATAAGTGACGGATGCCCATAAATGCGTGGAAGTGGAGGTGTTCTCAAAAAAGTGCGATGCCCACTGATGAAAACGTGGTACGTTTTGCAGAATCTGCTTATCTGATTATCTAGTGGACAACTACATAGATTCTGATGCCGCAATTCCTCCACATTTGTGGGCAGCCGCAGAAGTATCATCTCAACGAACCACTAACAGTTGCGAAGCCTTTCATTCGAAATTTAATGCCCAATTTTCATCACCAAAATCTCAAAAAGTTCTCTAAAATCAAAATTTCCACTCACGTTTTGCGTTTCAGAGCCTCCTGAACTAACTAGGTAATTTCCTGGCCACAGCCGTAACTCCCACAATTTTGATCGGATTTCAATCAAATTTTCAGGAATAGTGTGGGTTTAGCCCTGAAATGGTCCCCTATCAGTTTCATCACGATTGCATCAGTGGTACTCCCTGCGCATGCGCGAACGTAATTTTCTTGTTACAGTCACAACTACGTTCATTTTGAACCTGGCACGAGGAAGCTCATGTGCCATTGCATTGGCAGTGTATTATTTCTCCCGTATTAGTTGCAGGGGAGTTGACTATCTCATTTTCAGGTAGAAAAAGTAAACCGGAGGAGTTGGTAAGAAGTAATTACGGCGGATGAGTTCTCCCGGAGGAGTTGGGGTACATCACGGAGGAGTTGGCCATTCCCCGCAGGAACGTGCGGAGAAGCAGGTATGCTTGTGCCTGGGATGAGGACAGGGGCAGGGACATTTTCAAACCGGGAGACGGAAAAAACACATTTTGTGTTAAAAAAAAAAGAAGAAAAAAAAGAGGTAGTTAAGTTTCTCAGCCTTCAGTCTGATGAAGTAAAATGGAACTAAAATGAGCAAGTCAGATCAAAGGAAGGGAAACTCCGCCAAATGGAATGATCGCATGGAGTGGAAGCATCAAAGTCATTAAATAATTTATCAAATTTTGTCAAGTCAAGGATCAATTGGGTCAATTATCTATTCGGATCTGGTTTCACCTAGAAGTAAAACCAAGAGTAACATTAAATTGGTGGTGTTAGTTGTCTCTCTCTTCACTTAAATCGCCGTTTTATCGATAAACCTCAGTTTTAAATTGTGGTGGATCTGAGCGTTGTTACTTTTACAAGTTACATACTCGTTCCTTCCTGACAGTTTTTCAGAACACACATGAATTTACAGATGAAAGAAAACTTTCCGAAAATTGCTCAGTGAGCAAAACTATTCAGTATTACCGACAAACTAATTTAGATGCGTTTCATACAATTGGGACTGTACGATGCCGAGGACAGCTTTCGCTATATAGACGTTAGGGATATTATCTCAAAAAAAAAAAAAAAAAAAATCAGAGAGGCAAATGTTTAAAAATCGATTTTTTGATAATTGATTTACCAGGTCCAACATAAAATCGATTTTATAATAACGATGCTACCAAATTTTCGTAGGATGAATACTTACCGAGTTGCGCAGTAGTTGACAGACTCGTCAGATTTATCCATGCAATGGTAGACGCCATCGCACGTCAAGTGGTACGGGATACAACTGAAAAAATAAATCGGTTGATGAAAAAGAAGTTGAGGGCAAATCGACCGCACGATGTTGCACTTGGAACGATTTTGTACACAATGATTTGGTTGTGATAAAAGCGGCGATAAAATACAATCTCAGACAACAAATTACTAATTTTACGTAAAAAGCCGCTCTTGGACTTTCGTAAGAAAGTGAGAGAGTATCTAAGGGAAACCACTTAAATCACTAATGGCTATGAAACAGGACATCTCACATAATATGTGCTTTACATCGTGCTTTTTTTTAAATAAAACTTACCCTCCAGATTCGCAAGAGAACTCATCGACAGTACAAGACTTTGTGTCGTTCTGCGGGCTGATGCAGTATTTTCCATCCGTGTCCAAAACCATACCAATGTTGCAGCTGCACTTCACCTGGAAGCATTGCCAATGTATTGTGATGCATTCGGATGAAGCAAATCCTAAAACGACAGGAGTGAACTCCACTCACATCTCCAGCGATCCCGAGCTTGCACACTTGGGAGCAGCCGCCGTTCAGAACGCGGCACGGGTTGTTGAAGCAGCTGTACGACGCGTTGTAGATGGCAGCAATGCCCATTGGGCGGCCAACGTCCCGGCGGAGCTGGAGGGTGTCCGCACCGGTGAACTTGTTGGCCCTGACGACGGAATGGACGACCCAGTCCGTCCAGTAAATGTACTCGCCGTAGACTGCCATGGCGAAAGGGTGTTGGGGAGCAGCGTCGGTGAGCACCTAATAAACCGTCACGTTGAAGAGACCTGCAGTTCAATACAGTTTGCAACAACGTCGAAACTTACCACTCTGTCAGACCCGTCGAGCTCGCAACGTTCGATCTTGTCCAACCTTGCGTCAGCCCAAAACAGTTTCTGCGACAAGTCGTCAAGCGCTATGGCGTTAGGCATGCGAATATCCGTAGTGATGATGGATTCCATCAGGCGTCCTGAAGATCAAAAACAAAGCAATGCACTGCTGCCCAAATAGAGTAATGGGTTCCTTGAGAAGGTCTGAATTCATCATTTCTAACAACATATTTGGATTCACCACCCTTTAACCCCCCAAAACAAATCTTTAGTTCGAAAATCCGTATAATTACGTGCAGAACTGTAATAGAAATGTTGGAGTTTTTGAACTGAAAGCGGAAGACCCATGACGTCACACCTTGCCTCGCTGGGCATCGAGTAGTTTTGCACAGAGCCGCCAGAGCGCTGAATAAATCTGAACGGAATCAGAATGAAAACACTCGGCCCAGGTCGATTTCCGAATAACCTTCTTTGATATCCTCGATTTTGGAATGAATTTTGAATCATTCAAGGAGCTCATTTTCCTAAAATGTATACTGACCGTTAGTGAAGGCCCGTTGTATCGAAGGATGTTGATTGTTCCAGTTCGTCCAATACAACCGGGAGTCGCACACGTCCACAGCGATGCCCCTCGGCTTGTCAAGCGGCAACAGTTTTATGACCACCTACGAAAAAGCTCTTATAGACACCGCACAAACAAAATCATCAACTAGTGACCGAGTCTAACCTCCGGTGTGGTGTTTGTAGAGGGCAAGCGCATTTTGAATATGGTGGCAATATTGTTGCAAGTCCAGTACAATGAGTTTTCAATTGCTCCGTACGCAAGACCCTCGACTGAACCCTGTCGCTCTGCAATAATCCGGTGCCCTGATCCGTTGAAATGAACAGCGTTGATTGACCCTTTCTGGATGTCCGAGTAGAATATAATTTGAGCCTCGTAATTGAAAGTCAGCCCTGCAAGAGCGAAAAGTGGTAGTTTTCGGTTCTTAGGTGTTTAGAAGCGTCTGATGTCGTTGACTCACCGATAGCATTTCTCATGAATTGCTCGGACGAAATGGACGGCAGTGGAGGGTTGTGGTCCATGTCACCGACCAGATGGACTGTGTCGATACGGTCGACGAGAGAGTACGCGAGGAAGGCTTCTGGTGGGTTACAGGCGCCTCCGGATGGCTGCCCATGAGAACACCGGCACACTGGTTCTTTCCCGTCAAACTGTCAAAAAATTATTTCAAGTGAAAAACAAAATTTGCATCGCTAAACCGACCACATTCGATTGACGCTTACCAGGCAAAGTTGGGCGCACTGGTGCTTCCCAGGTTCGCACGGGTTGGTTTTGAACGGAGGGTGGAGTTTTGCCACGACTGTCAAATCCTTCAGAGAATCGCCTGAAATATTGAAATTAGTCATTTTGCGCATAAATCACAGCTTATAAATTCCGCCACTTACCCAATTTCGACGACAAAGTGGTGATAGTGGCGTTGGGCTTAGCTGGAGCCGCCTTGATGCTCCCTTTGTCACCGGCCAAGTCAATCCAGTAAATGATTCCATTGTGATAAGCCAAAGCGAACGGGCTCAGGCCTGAAACACAATGTGAGGTGGAATAAACCTACCGTGGGCCGCAGGAGGTGGAGTCAGGCGTACTCAACCTAGTATGATCGGTATCGATACCCGATTTTTCAAGAAAATCGAGCGATTTTATTCTCCTTAAGCCAGCCCCAGATCCTCCCCTACACTGGTGAAGTAAAATGGAAGAACCAAGTGGCCCAGTCAGATCCAACGTTAAGAAACTCCACCATTCTGAACTCATACTTCACTGCAATGCTTTAGGTTCTATCGCCGCTTTAGCTTCGAATCAGTATTAATTTTTTTAAAATTTTTTATAGGTAATTTGATAAGTGGGACCTCGAAAAATGGATTATGCGTCCAACATTACTCGGAAAACGACATCGCATTTGGACGACATTCAGCAGAAAGAAATCAACCGCCAAAAAAAGCGCTTTGAGATAAGAGCGTCACTGTGATGGGCAACTCAGTAACTTTTGCATTCAGCAAAAAGGAACCATAGTTTTGACTCTGTTTTCCCTCCAAAATTCGAATTTGAAAAAAAATCGTTGGAACTGAAGAGACCTTTCCTGTTTCTCAGAATGGAACCATTTAGGCTAATGCTTATTTAGTTTAATGGTAAAAATTAGATAATTTGACGACAACTCATTCCAATAAGTACCAAACTATCTTACGAGTCGGATCTTGAGTTTATTCAAAGACGTGTCGTTCTTATTAAAGTGAAACTTTTATTACATCGTCCCAAATTTTTAAAGTGAAACTTTTATTACATCGTCCCAAATTTTTTGGTCTGTGTGTCATTTCTTGTCCCGTCACGCTACCGTTGATTTTCGCTTACAACCGATTCGTTGCTACGGAACTTCATCTTCGCCAGTTAACATCGTACAAAAATCGTTCACCATTCGTTGGAAAGCTCTCGATTTATCACGCATTTCTTTCGTACTTGTTCTTCGTCATTATGTCCCCATTTTATATTTATTGATGTTATTAATGGATGCAGTAAACAATGCCGCTAGTTTTGTTGTTATCAGTTGCCACGTTAGAAATCAATTTGAGAAAACGCCAAAATGAAGCCGTGGGTCTCCACAAAGGTAGGTGAATGAGTAGGAAATGGGGGGGGACTAGACAAAAAACGTGTCCATCGATGCTACGTACCCCACTAGAGGAGCGAGCGAAGCCAGCCGGAGAGACTAGTGGGAAAAAAGTTACACTTTTACCGTGGTTTCATAAAACCACACCCCATTTTTTTTTGGTCTGTGTGTCGTTTCTTGTCCCGTCACGCTACCGTTGATTTTCGCTTACAACCGATTCGTTGCTACGGAACTTCATCTTCGCCAGTTAACATCGTACAAAAATCGTTCACCATTCGTTGGAAAGCTCTCGATTTATCACGCATTTCTTTCGTACTTGTTCTTCGTCATTATGTCCCCATTTTATATTTATTGATGTTATTAATGGATGCAGTAAACAATGCCGCTAGTTTTGTTGTTATCAGTTGCCACGTTAGAAATCAATTTGAGAAAACGCCAAAATGAAGCCGTGGGTCTCTACAAAGGTAGGTGAATGAGTAGGAAATGGGGGGGGACTAGACAAAAAACGTGTCCATCGATGCTACGTACCCCACTAGAGGAGCGAGCGAAGCCAGCCGGAGAGACTAGTGGGAAAAAAGTTACACTTTTACCGTGGTTTCATAAAACCACACCCCATTTTTTTTGGTCTGTGTGTCGTTTCTTGTCCCGTCACGCTACCGTTGATTTTCGCTTACAACCGATTCGTTGCTACGGAACTTCATCTTCGCCAGTTATAATCGTACAAAAATCGTTCACCATTCGTTGGAAAGCTCTCGATTTATCACACATTTCTTTCGTACTTGTTCTTTGTCATTATGTCCCCATTTTATATTTATTGATGTTATTATTGGATGCAGTAAACAATGCCGCTTGTTTTGTTGTTATCAGGTGCCACGTTAGAAATCAATTTGAGAAAACGCCAAAATGAAGCCGTGGGTAGAGATACAAGGGTAGGTGAATGAGTAGGAAATGGGGGGGGGACTAGACATAAAAAACGTGTCCATCGATGCTACGTACCCCACTAGGGGAGCGAGCGAAGCGAGCCGGAGAGACAAGTGGGAAAAAAGTTTCACTTTTACCGTGGTTTCATAAAACCACACCCCAGTTTTTTTGTTTATTTCTTTTATGCTTAAGTATGTACCCACACTTTTTCAATAAACACGAGTAGGTGACATCGTGGCGCCCAACGTGACGGCTTAACTGTTTTTCGTCAACTGAACTTTTGTGATACCGGCTCTCAAGTTTGATACGTAACTTCTTTTGGCAGTATCTATTGGCATATATAAACCATCTAATATGGATTACAAACGCATCTTTTTACTTTTTCATACCTCATACCTCAATGGTCAACGACAAACAGGACCTCCTCCCTTCCAACCGTAGGTATGCAACCCTCACAGCACCCCTTTTTTTACAATGACTCCTTCTAAATTCTGCAAATGTTGACCTCCTGGGATCCTTCAAAAATCACATTTGTAGCCCCATGAAAGCCCCATAGATCCCTACGGTGAAATCAGATCGTTCAGGGACCCCAAAAATACTTCGAAAACGACACCTAACTCGATTACATAGCCAAAAGCCTTCAAAAAATCCCTCCCGTGTCCCCTTTTTAGCCCCACAAAGCCCCACGGGTTTGGGGGATCGGGCTGAAATCCTTGCGGGCACAACTAGATGGTAAACCGAGTATTTGGTCAAAATTTCAGATTAAAAAAAAAATTTCTACTGCCCATAACGCCTCGGTCATTTTGTTTGTGGAATCTACGTGTCATGAAACGGATAATGACAAATTATGAAGCCTATTAGAATTTTCGACCTCCATCGCGATTACATAGGTGTATTATTTGAAGAATAATAAACCAAAATAGGGAACCAATCGCAGTCGATGAAGAGGTTATGTTAGAAGGCGGTAGCTTGGAATGAGCTGGTTTTGATCCTGAGGGCAGCATTTGAAGTCTCATTTTGGACGGGAAAGAACTGGATTTGAGGAGTATCTCTCCGTCAGGGTGTGAAACAGGCTCTAAACTTGTGATTTACGCAGATGACTGAATTTCGAAAAAAAATTAGAATGAGCTTCGTTTGTTTGTTTTTATTTCAACTATCATCGTCCGAATTTCTCCATTTCGATGAGCTTATTCACTACCCCAATAATATTATCATCTTACTTGAAACCAAGAAAGAACGAAGGATTCCTGGCAAAATCGAATTTTTTGTCACTCGATTTTTCGAGGATCGATTATTAGGCCCGATGTAAAAACGATGTTATTACAACAATACCCATCAGATGGGTATTCAGATTCTGTCAGATTCTGTGTACAAGTCAGCCCACCTGGTTGCACCTCCTAGCGAGAGCCAGCTGAAGGCACCACGAGCTCAATAACAGTAGCCACTAAAAACAGCACCATCAGAGAATGACGTTACACGATTTGAGCTTACCTTCCTCGTGTTGTAACCGGGCAAAGTTCAATCCGTTGTAGTCCATAGAAAAAATGGCGTTTTGACGGGAATCACACCAATACACGAGACGTTCCTGCAACGGATAAACGTTTTAGTAGGAAGAATGAGAGTTTTGGGGGGAAAATTACAGCAGGACGAACCTCAATGTTGAGAGCGAGCCCTGACACGAACCCGGACGTCCCCAAAACGTGTATTGGCCCCACGTCCGTTCCGTCCAAGTCCGATTTACAAATCATGTGCGGCTTCGTGCCGTCGTCGGCCCAAAACAACTTGCCGGCGTAGGGATCCACCTGGAAAAACACTCAAATTAAATCCGGCACGCGCGAGGCTCCGTACAGGCGAACAAAATCGATTAAGCTCACCGCTAACGAATGAGGAGATGTCAGATTTCGCTGCACTACAACATGACGGTGAGTCCCGTTGGATCTGGCAACTTCAATTACCTTCAAGAATCACAAAAACATGTAATCACGATGTAACGCAACATCGTAACACCAAAATGAAGTACACGCTAACTTTCTGTTTTGGGTCAGCCCAGTAGATGTTTCCAGCCACCCAATCCACGGCCAGACCTGTGAGCCAGTCGATTGCTAGCGTGTCGGTAGTTTCCAGATGACCGACAACGACTTTCCTCCCAGTTCCATCTCGCCTAACTCGAGTGATCGTCCCGTGATCCGAATCCGCCCAGTAGATGTAGTCTTCGACTGTTGGCATCAGAGCGTTTTTTGTAACCGGACAATTTTTCATCTAAGACAAACAAAGCGTGGAAAACCCACCTGGATCGTAGTCGACCGTCGTCGCCATGGAGACCCGGGAAATGGGAGCCAAAACGGGGAAATCCGTGTCGTTGGGGGTGACGGACAAACCGCGCATTTCCCAGTTGATGGAGTACACCAGGAAGCCGTCGCGGGCGATGCACTTGGAGTCGTCTTTCGGGTCCATCGTGAAACCTTTAAGAATAAATTGATGAACTCGTGGCTCTCACTTGGTTAACGCTTATAAAGCTGCGAGAACTTACCTATTGAGCATTTGCACACTCGGGATCCTGGCGACACTGGGAGGCAAAGATGGGAGCACCCACCATTGTCGACGGAACATTTGTTCTCTTTGAACTTGTCTTGCGTGTACTTGTTGTATATCTTGATGGAAGTTACTTGATCTGCAACACAACACATCTGTCAAACTTGTTGAGCCGAGGTATTTAAGGGAGGAATTCAGAGACGTTTCTCAGCTCTGAGTCTGGTCTCACAAGGACGTTTTTCATCTTCATAAATGACTTGCCCCACAGTCTAAAATGGTCCTCCGAAGAAGGAAGAAACAGACTCAGTAAATTTTGCCAAGACAAATAATCACAAAGTGGTTGTTTGCCGATGGTGCAGAGGTCTAATCCAATGAGTTTGGTTAGGGAGAGAGAACGACTCCTCTGCTGAATATCCGTTCAGCAGAGGAGTCGTTCTCTCTCCCTAACCAAACTCATAAGACAAATAATGTTTAAAGACATTTCGTGCTGAGAGATATGACATCTATAGCTGAAAACCCAAATTGCTTTAGCCAGCTTGGGACCAACTCAGCAAGCCTTGGGTGGCTCTGTAAAGCTTGTAATCATCTTGGTAAGCATTTAAAACCCTATGCCAGATTGGGACCATCTTTGCAAGCCTTGGATGGCTCTATAATGTGACCATGTTGGCTTTGATATAGGTTACTTGCGCAGAAATTTAGTTCTGTATCAACGAGGAAGAAATTGGGGGGGGGGATTTTTGTTGCAGTATAACTTCGAATGAAAAATACTAGTTGGACCACCAAAAGAAGTCCGTAACCCATATGTTGTTGGTAAAATAAACGTCACCCTCTTTTCGGTAAAACGACATGAAATGAGCCATTTTATGGAATAAGCGTCATGAAAGAGGGAAATAAACGCTGCCAATTTTAAACAAGAGTTTATTATTCTTTGATATAGGTTACTTGTGCAGAAATTTAGTTCTGTGTCAACGAGAAAGAAATTTGGGGGGGGGGGGGATTTTTGTTGCAGTATAACTTCGAATGAAAAATACTAGTTGGACCACCAAAAGAAGTCCGTAACCCATATGTTGTTGGTAAAATAAACGTCACCCTCTTTTCGGTAAAACGACATGAAATGAGCCATTTTATGGAATAAGCGTCACGAAAGAGGGAAATAAACGCTGCCAATTCTAAACAAGGGTTTATTATTCTTTGATATAGGTTACTTGTGCTGAAATTTAATTCTGTCAATGAAAAAATTTTTGGGATTTTTTTCTTTCAAAAAACATTTTTTTCAGAAAACATTTTTGGGATTTTTTCTTTCAAAGAAAATTTTTTTTTTCTTCAAAAATTCTTTGTTTTTTACTTGAAAAATATTTGACCTCATGGGATCCTTAAAAAATCTCATTTGTAGCCCTATAGATAGTCATAGTGAAATCGGATCGTTCCGGGACCCCCAAAAATGGATTATACGTCCAAAAATACTTCGAAACTACACCTAACTCGATCCCATAGCTAAAAGCCTTCAAAAAACCCTCCCGTAGCCCCATCTTAGCCCAATAGCGCCCCAAGGGTTTGGGCGACCGGGCTGAAAACCTTGCGGGCACAACTAGATGGTAAACCAAGTATTTTGAGAAAATTTCAGATTAAAAAAAAAAAAATTCCTACTGCCCAAAATGGCTCGGACGTCGGACGGACATTTCGGTTTTAGAATCTAGACCTCTTGAAACGGATAATGTCAAAGTTTGAGGCCGATCCGAGCCGTCGACCTCCGTCGCGATTACGTAGGTGTTCCAAGAATGATATACCAAAATGAAGCTCACAATATTTTCTACAAAAGTGTCCCTATTCATTTTTCGCGTACCTATAATAGTGTAGGAGATATTCAAGCTTGAAAAAGGGTAAAATTTCAAAAACCGGCTTTATCGCACTTTTTCTTCGTTTTTTGCTCACGGCGCCTACTAAATTACTTGTTTCGGCAAAAGAGTGTTTTTTCGCACGATTTTGCCCTTAACTCGGGAGTCGTTAGTCCGATCCTAATTCTCTTTGTTTCTGGTGAAAGCTGATTAAATTTTATATAAGGGACGGTACATAACATTTCTTTTGAGACAACATAAGTGCCAATTGTATTCACAAAAACACGTTTTGGCTTCTGAGGAAGTGCAACTCCACGTAGCATTCATTTTATGAAAACCAAAACAAATCACGCATGTAATCCTTGACGAGGATGCATATAGTAGGTTATTATAACCCCAGGCTCATTCTAAAAAAAAAAAACTCCCGAAATGCCAACAGAAGCGTTTTCCCCATTTTCAAATGATAATTTCCCTTCCGTGATAACCAACCACCATTGGATGTCACGTCTCAATCCCAATCTCATCCCAAGTCCTATCGGGACTCAATTTTCCGTTGCAAGTCATCGTCTTGGAACTCCATTAGTCCACATTAGTAAATCAATGCTTGAGCCGGAGTAACGTCTCTGAATTCCGCCCTAAGTTGTCTTGTTTTCTCGGCCACCAACATTCATTATTTTACGCGTCAACTACTCCAACGAGCGAGTCAAGCAATGTACGTACCCGTGTTGTTTCTGAGGATCTGGCTTGCTTGGTTGTCTTTCTTGGATTTGATGGTTGTCCCGTCCAAGAAATACAAAACCCCTTTGTACAACGTGAGGGCGGACGGCCGCTCGTTTTGGTCCAAAGGCACGTTCGCCAAAGACCGCGACGACAGGTCCATCCATTGTATCGTCCCAGAGTCAACGTTCACCCAGTAGAGATAGTTGAGTTCGATGTCCAGAGCGAGACCTGCGAAAATTATAGTTGACGAAATGTAGAATCTCCCCTGTCCCAAGAAATACTATTCATTTCATTCAGTTCATTTGAATGCTAACTTCTAGTCCCTTTGAGGTCCCGGTTGGTCTCCGTTGACGTCAACGGCATCTTTGCAGTAAGGTCCATGTGAGCGCTTTCTATAGTGCAGCGCCCTCCCGTCGACTTCTCCACCCAATATATCTTCCCTCTGTAAGGGTCGACGGTCAACGAAGTTATCATTCCCACCTGCAAATTAGGCTACGGTACACAACAGTGATTTCAACATTCAAGTTCGCAGCAGTACATTTGAGCTACTCACATCTTCAAACTCTCCTTCGACGTTTCCTTCCCGCTCGGCACTCATGTCAGTCAGTTGATTTTCGTATATTTTTGTGACGAACTCTCCTTGCAGATTGCAGGCAAAAATGTTCACTTTTCCATGATTAGATGAGGAAACGAACATGTTTTTCGATATCCAGTCAACGCTAAACCCATGAGGAGCTTCTATGCCTGACAGTAATTAATTTCGTACATCATTTTTAATTTGTTTAAAATAAAAGTACTATTTCAAGGGATTTCATAACAACAATTTTCCTCACCTGTGTCGATTATGACTGTGGAGAGGCCGGGAGTGAGGGAGCTCATTTTGACGTGGTTCCCTCGGGCTTCGGACCAGTAGATGGACGTCGTGGAGGCCTCAAAGTCGATTTCTGTAGGGGCCACGACTTGTGGGAGGGATATGGTTGGTATGGTGTGGTAGAAAGGTTGATTCAGGTCAACTCCGCGGATTTCATTTTGGCGGACGAGCAGCAGCACGACGTCGTTTTCTGTGGAGGAAACGCAAATGAGGGTTTTCATTGGAAGCGGGGAGGTGACAGAGGGAATATGTTGTAGTTTTTTTTTATTTTTTAATAAACGTTCACTACTAGCTTGAGGGAATGGCTACCGCCTGGCTCCTCCTCCTCCAGTAAGCAGAAGGGGTATCCCAAGAAAACGAGTAGAAGGAGATGAGTGGGGGCGTTTAGGGTAAAAATGTGGTTAACCATCTAGCAAAGGGAAGGTCTGCCTACCCTCCTGGCTGGTGATTGGTTGTTTCCATCATCTAGGGGACCACTAGATCAGTCCCCTAGTAGTCTACATCTATCACTTCCTCCCTTCCCAGGGATGGGTGTCTATACACGATTTTTCAATAAAATCAACTTTTATTCGGAAAAATCGATTATTTGAATCGAATTTCACCCACTGTATAAAATCAAGAATAGATTTTTTAAGCCGATTTTTTGAAAAATCAAGCGATTTCCTTTTCTTGTAGAATACCCGTATCCTACCTAGAGATCCGAATTTTAATACGAAACCCTGAAACACCGAGTTCCGACGATGAGCGAATTTAGACGGCGAGTTTAATTTGAACGATTTCCTGAGATCCGAGCACGTTTTGCACTTTGATACCAGACGCAGTCAGGGGCCTATGAAAGGTGGACGTCAAAACGGGTGGAACCTGAGGGCGCCAGGGACCTTACAAAGGTGGAGGAGGCGGGGAAACTGATGGCGGGGGGGGGGGGGGGGTCATTCTACGCTAATTTTGGATATATTCTGGTGTGTGATGCCCGATTAAGTGGTTGGCCGAGCGAAGCGAGGCCTTATGTCTGAGTGATAGTTTATACTGAATGACTACAGTAATAACAATGAAGCGAATAAGGAACTAAAAAGGAGTTGAGACAGGTACGACGCTCAGCCTCTAAGAAGAGAAAGCGGCCTTAAGCGGTTTCCCCAATCGAGACTCAATCCTCTCTACAGTGAGAAGCTAGAGAGGGGCGAGCCCCGCAGAGGGGTGAAATGACTATACCAAGGTGGGATCCAGGACGATTCCCTCCATACACCTTCAACTTTTTAATCAGCCACATCTATCCTCTCTACTCACTCAAGTTGTTCCTAATCAAGTGGCATGTCATCGCTCCTACTCTCCTTGCAGGACTTAGCCATTCGTTCACTACAACACGTAAGGATCCCCAAACTTGGGTTCACTTAACAAATCAAATGAAAATTCAAAACGTCAATATTTCCAGCTATCAACGATGAGGAGCTATCGATGACGGCAGAGCTCAATTAAATTATACAACCGTATTTGGCAGCTTTGGATGGAAAGTCGAACTTTGTGGCTGATCCACTCGAAATCTCAGTTGCGAGCGAAATATGTCATTAACGAATGGGCGAAAATTTTCCGAGGTTTGCCAGGAGTCTGTATGTTTCTAGATGACACTCTTCCTTTTGGTCGTGACGTGAAAGAACATGAGTGTGCAAAAATGTGCAACATTAAACTCAAAAGAGCAAATTAGGACTCGCAGAGATAAAATATTTAGGTAATTTATTTTCTATAGATGGAATTAAGATGAAAAAATAAAATAAAGAAATAACAACAAAAATGATAATACATAATAACAAAAACGAATAAAAAGATAAAATTAAAGCAATTTGTGACAATGTTGGCATGTCATGCCAACTCCAAAGGATAAAACAGAAGTATGAGATTCCTTGGCATGATTACCAATCTGAGGAGCTATATCAAAAACGCTGCAAATTCTACATAGGGTTTATTATTCTTCGAAATAGGTTAATTGTGCAAACATTAATTTTGTCATTAAAAAAAAAAAAGAAAAAAAAAGGACAATGTTTGGACAGATGTAGGGACCTCGAACTCCCACAATTAGGAATGGAAGCGTTTCTGGATTATTATTATTATTATTATTTTTTATCGAAAGAAGGCGTCCAAAATATTATTTAATAATACTAAAAATGGGGTTAAAACACAAACTGCAAGCTCGTATGAATTTATAAAATTAATGGAAAAATTGCTATTTGAATTTTGGCGGAAACCCGAGGTCAGCTCCTATTGGTCGACAAGTTGGCCACCATTACAAAACTAAAAACTGAACAATCGGTCATTGGAATAAGTTAATTTAATAAATATAATATATCACAAATAAGTTGAGTAAATAAGCATGATCACATTCAAAACAAAGCGAACACGGCCATTTTTGCGTGACTCCAGTGTCACTAGAGCCAAACACCAAGAAAAAATCGAAAATAGAAGAAAAAATCGACCTGCACTCTGGTGTCTTTTGATTGGAAACCAGAACCACTGTTACAGTGGCCGATTCAAAAACCACTGTAGGTGACGTCACCTACAGTAGGTGACGTCACCTACAGTGGTTTTTGAATCGGCCTGAATTACTTAAGATGATTATAAACTACGTGAAAGACTTTTTGTAACAAAAATGATGTATTTTTCCCTTTTTGACTTCTAACAACACGGTACAGGATGATTTAACCCGAAATTCGGAGCACTTCCATTCCTAATTACTCGGAAAACGACACCTTATTTGACATGAAAGCCCCATAGCTCCCCCAATGATTACACGTCCAAAAATACTTCGAAAACGACATCCAACTCGATATCATACCCAAAAACCTGCTAAAACCCCTCCTTTAGACCCTTTTTAGCCTCATGGGTAAGGGCGATCGGGCTGAAAAACTTGCGGGCACAACTAGATGGTAAACCGAGTATTTTTTCAAAATTGCAGATACTTTAAATAATTTCTACTGCCCAAAATGGCTTTTGAAAATTTTTGAAATATAGGTAGTAGTCATGAAACGTATAGTGTCAAGGTTTGAGGTCAGTCCGAATTTTCCCCCCAGAGAAGTAGTTTACAGTGTAAACTTTGTTCCTCAGATCTTGTGTGTTGAAGACAGATGTCTTGGCCGCCTTCGCCACGGGAGCCTCTGCTAGGATTCACATAAACGTTCAAAAGTTCAGAGGTGAATTGTCAACCGACAAGACAGGTATTACAACACATAATTGACTTTTGGTCAAACATTGGTGTTCTTCCCCGGATTCGAACCAGGCTGATCAGCGCTCCGACTGATTGTAAACAGGCGTCTCGCTGACGCCTTAGTCCACGGGGCTACCCTGTCCCCCAGGGAAAACCTTAGTATAGCCACCAGGACGCCCAAAGCCCCTTCACCAGGATAGAAGGGAATATCATAAAAACGTTACCTTCACAGGTTTGTCCATCAACGTTGAGACGCATCAGATGAGGGCAAGCGCAGCTCCGAGTCGAGTTGAGTCCCAGTAAACACAAATGCGAGCAATTCCCATTGTTCACACCGCAGGGGTTTATTCTCGCTGCAAAGCACACACCATTGAAACAACGATACAAAACCGCTCAGCATCTTTGTTAATGTCATACCTTTTGGCTGACGACTAGGGTGTAGCACTTGTATGTCAAAAGGCTGAGTCAGAGTGCGCTGGAGGGCCGTGACGCTGGCTCCAGTCCTCTTGTCGGCTCTCAGGACAGAGTTGGACCGCCAGTCCGTCCAATACACGTGCATCCCTACCCAGAATGGAATATTAACACAAGATCCTACAATTTGCTTTTAACCAACACCACTGCTCTACTTACCGTACAAAGATATTGCGAATGGATGAGACAACAGCTCATGACCCTTCAACACGACTTTGTGATCGGATCCGTCGTAATTGACCGAATGTATCGAATCGGACCTGAAATGGAAACATCGCCACCACAAGCAGTTAGAATTTAGTTCCATGATTAGCAAGACAGTGGGGTTTTACTGTGGAACAGAAGTGTCACCTAATTTTAAACACATTTCAACACCATAAATTACAGTTAAAATATTCTCACTTTGTTTCTCCAGTGAAAATAGACCTGCATGGAATAGAACACAAAATGTATAGTGGCGACAGTTCAGGGAAATGCACACCACACGAAGTCAAAATTCACTCAGTGGTGATTCACACAAAATTTGAGCCACGTGATCATTGAAAGAAGGACCCGTTGAACCAAGTGTCATTTTTTTTTTATCGACAAGCGAAACACAATGCGGTGCACAACACAGTGGATATGTACGTCGGTGTAACGTGTCTCCAACTCCAGTTTCAAATTGAAACGGCACGTTAACACGAACACAACAACCCCGACACCTGAAGCGGTGAATTCCTCCCGGCGGGCGGCCAGGAGTGGACATAAAAACAGTGATTGTGCTTTCGTACCAAATTGTCGACATACTTGTTTTTGAACAATTCGTTAACTAGAATGAGAACAATATTCTGGGAATATTCATTTACCTCGGGGAAATCTGTAAACAAACACAAAAGCAACGACAAAATGAAGAATCACAACCGCTAGAATTATCAAGCAAGTTCTTTATTCATGTCACAGTTTGGCTTCAGACTCAAACAATTATAATGTAAGGTAGATGCGGTAAGATAGTTGGAATCCATCTTATAAGACGATTTTAACGAAGTAGTATATTTCCACGATAAACTGGATACAATTTTATCATGGAAATTGACTCCTTCGTCTGAAATCGTCTTTTTCATTATCTCAAAAAATTAATTTTATTTCAATTTATGGAGATTATGAAGTAGAGAAGACGTCTTCAGGCAAAACATTGCTGAAAGCATCTTGGGTTTTAAAAATACTGTAAATTTTACACGAGGTTTATTATTCTTTGATATAACTTGTGTAAGAACTAATTGTACATCAATAAAATAAAAAAGTTTTAATTCAATTATTAAAAACCTTTTTGTAAGGTTTGTGGACGGATGTGGCACCGCAAAAAATGAAATATACGTTCAAAATTACTCGGAAAAGGATCCCTCATTCGACCGACTGGCATCCTTCACAAGCCCAACTTGTAGCCTCAAATATGCCCCATAGATCCCCACGGTGAAGTCGGATCGTTCTGAGACCTATAAAAATGGATTCTACGTCCAAAAATACTTCGAAAACGCCACCTAACTCGACCCCATAGCCGGAACACTTCAAAAAACCCTCCCGTAGCCCCTTTTTAGCCCCACAGAGCCCTACGGGTTTAAGCGATCGGGCTGAAAACCTTGCGGGCACAACTAGATGGCAGAGTATTTTGACGAAATTTCGTTTTTCGAAGCGGAGTTAACCTCACAACCTAGTGAATATTATTCATCACCTCAATCGATTTGATCAACATTGATAAGTTTCGATGGATGCCCCAAGGAGCGTTAGGTGGACTTGAATGTTCTTCCTCATGGAACTCTTACAATTTACAACAATTCGAACAAGGCGGACCGTGAATACCCCCAATAAACAAACGGAAATAAAGCAAAATGCAGAGATTTCCCATTTTCGAGAGGTAAAGATCTTCACGGCGACTAATATTAACAAGAGCGCTATCAAGCATTAGTCAAGTGTATTTTATTTACCTGGCGTCGATCCAGTACACACGCAGTGTCGTGTAGTCCAAAGTGAGTCCGTTGGGCCAGGCGCCATTAGATATGCGAGAGATCTCCACTATCACTTTCCTATTTTCTCCGGTCATCGCTGCAGACTCTATGCGGGGGGCGTGGGCGTCCCAGTCAGTCCAGAACAACAAACTGGAAAAAGATGGTAGGTGTGAGGTTCAGGGTTGTCAAGTCAAGTCCATCAGCGAACGAAGCCCCCCTGTCCAGCCAGACTGCCCCCCACCACCCGTCCGGTCCGTACATCCAGCCAAGAAACCGCTCACCAAGCCCAGGCAAGACCAATCTCTTCGCAGCCCGCCTCCTGAACCTGACCAGAGCAGAATGCAGCCACGGACTGGCCTCTGCCCCCAGCCTACCTGACACCCGACTACTGGCAGCCAGCCAGACCACTACCTGCAATGGCCTGCCACACTCAACCACGGTGCAATCCTCAATCACATCATCCATGCTGTACAAACCTTATGGAATGAAGTACCGTGAAGTGTTCAAGTAGATTTGCATATATTGTTACTCCCACTCCACCACTTTCCAGGCCACCCCTGGCATCAATCCCCAGTCCACAAACCTTTGAGCCACAGAGGCCATTAATTATTCAAGTTCACTAGCACTGTGACAGGGGGGGTTTAGGTTGTGAGCCCCAAGCCATACCGATGAGCAGGGGTGGGGGGACCTAACAGCTTACAAACATCTGATGTAGTCAGCGCCCCTCGTACAGAGTTGGGCAAAAACCAACTGCAACTAACAACTAACAACTACAACTAAATTATTCGAACTAAACCTCAACTACAACTAAAAAAAGAAAGGCTCAACTAAAATTTTCAACTAAATTAGTTGTAGTTGTGAGTGCAACTACAACTAAACTAGTTGTAGTTGTGAGTGCAACTACAACTAATTTAGTTGAAAAAGTTAGTTGAGACCTTCAACTAAAACTTTAGTTGTTAACTGTAGTTGTACGTATAACAACTAAAACTAAAAAAAGTAAACAAAAATTTTGAAAAAAAATTTGTTGGAAATGTTTTTCTTTTTTTTTTTTGGAAATTTTTTTTTTTCAAAACAGTTTTCAAAAAAAAATGTTTGAAAAAAAAAATTTTTCCGAAAAAAATTTTTTGAAAACTTCGAAAAAAACATTTTTTGAAAAAATTTTTGTTCACTCTTTTTTTAGTTGTTAGTTGTTAGTTGTTATACGTACAACTACAGTTAACAACTAAAGTTTTAGTTGAAGGTCTCAACTAACTTTCTCAACTAAATTAGTTGTAGTTGCACTCACAACTACAACTAATTTAGTTGAAAAATTTAGTTGAGACTTTCAACTAAACAACTAAACTTTTAGTTGTTAGTTGAAACTCAACTAACAACTAATAGTTGTTAGTTGAAAATTTAGTTGAACTACGCCCAACTCTGCCCTCGTAGAGACTCAGAGAGTAGCACCTTCTCGACCCGAGGCAGTCAGAAAACTGAATGGACAAAGGCCTTGCATGCGCGCAGGGGCCAGCCGATAGTGGCGCGGATTCGCGGCGTCAGAAATTGCGCCCAATGGGCTTATCGGAAGTGAAATTTGCTCAGAAATTCGAATTCGCCAAAAAAAATTAGAGGTACCTATTTAAAAAACTTAAAATACGAAAGCTGGGCGCAAATGCGCCAGTTTGCGCGCAATTTGAGGAGATCACAACTCCCCTATTTGTAGGTACGGGTAACCGAGATGGTAGAAAAAATCTTGGAGAAGGCTAGTCACAAACTCTGCCAGCCAGTCAGCCACGGACACATTGTGAATTAGTGGTTTAGATCTATATCGTTTTGGGGCATGACATCAGAATGGTTTATTGGATGCCTGTTAAGAGTATCCCAGTTGTGCACGGGCCCTGGGTGTGAGCTTGACTCTGGGAGACAAGTAGTTTTGGTTTTTCGCCAATAAAGTCGAAACGGCGCAATCAAGCGTTTGGACTACTATAATATATTATAAGAAATGAAAGCCCATTAAATTCTGCGTCGAATGACTACCACAATTTTATAATTCGATCAAGTTATAACGTCAAAATCGGTCAAAAATGGCAGCTTTCCTTTTATTGTCATTGTTACTACATGGTGCAGCAGGAAACCAACATCAACCACAAAGGTTGGGTTTGTGTATGCTGCTTGCTATTCTTCTGTCAGTGGACTCTACAGACTGTAGAAAACTGATGGTCGGGGTTTTCTCATCCTCTGCTGATCGAACATGGGTATTGGATGTTGCATTAAATGCAACATCCAAATTTTGTTCCATTACAAATTTTGTAATTTTGCGCAAAAATGAAATTTTTCATGCTTTTTGTACACAGAATTAGATGGCCTGCAACTTTTATTACGAAGAGTTTTAGGTGTGACATGTTATTTTTTCAACTCGAAGGCGGTGGACAGTGACGATACCTCACTTTGGCTCCAGGTGGGGAACATTTGCCATTTTTAAACTACAGATTTTGATCTTATCACTTGATTGAATTATAAACTTGTGGTGCTCATTCGACGCAGAATTTATTGGGCTTTCATTTCTTATACTATAATTCAACCTCTATATTGTAGAAACTTGATTGCGCCGTGTCAACGTTATAGGCGAAAAGCCAGACCTACTCCAAAGTTTAGGTTTTTTGGCTCCCTGGGTCAATCATTCCACTGTGCATTCCTACATTAACTTGTCTAATTTACCAATATTTGGCGAGAACTTTCCAAAATTTGGACATTGTTACAACCCAATATTGTTACAAACAATATTTAATACATTGTTACAACCCAAACAATATATTGTTACAAACAATATTTAATACATTGTTACAACCCTGCCCGCCATTCGTACGGTAGGCAACAAGTGGAAAAATGTCATCGGTTTTCGTTGCGCTCTAGCTCCTGTTTTACTGGGTCAGCAGTTGACAAATGCGTTTTATAGTGAATGCGATGCTCTTATCACTTTTATAATAGTGAATTTTGCCGCAGGACGCATAGTTTCGGAGTTATACGCCAAAAACTGAAAAAAGTGCCGAAATGTTACCAAAAACGAACATTTTCTTGTCCTGCAGGTCCGTACGTAATGGAAATCTCATCCAAATCTCATCCACATATCAGGTTTGATAGGAAATTAACTAAGCTTTCACGTGAAAAAAAAAAAAAAAAAAAAAAAAAAAAAAAAAAAACGAATCGGACTAATAATTTCCGAGCTACATCCAAAAATGTACCGAAAAATGTGGTTTTTCGTACGTTTTGGTGCGTTTCGTATAACATGTTACAACTCTGTCCGCCATTCGTACGTTAGGCACTTTTCGACAGACTTTGGGTGCCTACCCTTTAGGGAATTTAACGCTCTACAACTTTCATTATGCAACATTTCTCGATAGGACGGACCGTTTAGAAGGTACAGCTGTTTGAAGTGCAAAAAGTGAATTTTCGAAAAAGGTGTTAAACAAAAAATCGCCCTTTTTCCAATCGCTCTAGCTGTACTATTGGGTCTACAATCAACTTAGACCAGTGATTTTTATAGGAAATTTAATCCTCTTTCACTTTGATAATAGCGACTTTTGCCGTACGACGCATAGTTTCGGAGTTATAAGAAACCAACGGACAAAAGTGCCGATTTTTTTTTTTTTTTTTTTTTTTTTGCGAATATCTCAAAACGATATTTATTAGATCTCTTCGGATTCGGAGACCAGGACCCATGGTGTATATTCTTCTCCTCTTCCCAGTACCCATGATCCCCCTTCCCGGGACCCATCACGAACACTAAGTGTTCATTTTCACCTCGGGACCCATCGTGTAGGAGACCTGGACCGAAACTGACTGTAATTTCTAAATTCAATCCAGGATACCAACAAACATGTTCCAACTCCCCGACACTGCTCGTTGTGAATTGCGTACTCACCCGTAGCGGGGGTCCAACGCCAAAGCCCTCGGTGATTCCATGTCTCCGGCGATTAGAGCGCGACGGTACGACCCGTTCAGTTTGGCGACTTCAATTTGATCCAAATTGGATTCAACCCAGTACAAATTTTGACCAACCTGTGAATCGGAAATTGCTTGCGTTATCAAGCCGACTTGACTGTGACGAATTGGTACAGCGCACAACAACAACGACTCACCCAGTCAACTGCCAAGCCTTCAGCAGATGTCAGCCCAGTTTGAACAACCATTTCGATGTTTGCGATGGCTGCAAAATGAAATCAAATTACGATCAGGAGGAGGATTACAACGAACTGCCAACAAAGTTTAGAGGAATAACTTACACCCGCGTATCAGTGAACCACGGTAGATTTTGTCATCAATGACATCCGTCCAGTAAATGAAATCCGATTCCGGGGTGTGGTGAAAATCCAAAGCGATCGTGTTCTTCAAGCTGGAAATGAGCGCTCGGACGTTGTAGGTGCGCAAGTCAACAGACCGGATTTCGTGACGGTTGCTGAAAATCACGTAAGGGGTCACCACGTCCTTCCCTTCGGGCCGACAATCTCCCGTTTCGGTGGCACAGGTGGAATTGTCCTTGTAGTTCTCCGAATAGTAGCAGTATGGGCCTCGGGGCGTTGGAGAGCATTGGTCGGGGCACGAGCCGGGACATTGATTTTCACCTGAAAGCAAAGTGGGTCTTTTCAAATGCGCTTGCCAGCGGGGGCTGTCAGCTGACTCCTACCAGGGAGCACCAACTTGGCTACTGCCTGGTTCCAGGTCCATCCAGCTACTCACTTGCTCCTACTACCTGCTGGGGTACTGCAAAGGCGGCAAGCCCTGTATCAAGACAAACTACTCACCACAGAGGAAATCTTCGTCGGTGCCGTCTTTACAATGAAACTTCCCGTCGCAAAGGAGTTTAACGTCAACGCACCGGGTGCCGTTATCGCATTTCCAAAAAGGCTCCAGACAGTCAACGCCGAGCCCGTCGTTGGTGGGCTTGGAAGTTGTGGCGTTCTTCACATAGTCTGCAACCAAACCCGAAAGCCGTGAGAAAATGGAAACATCAGGACGACCGAAATGCTAAATTCGGCCATCTTACCGCAGTAGATTTCGTCGTAGCCGTCGGGACAGTCCTCAATGCGGTCGCACTCCTTCTCAGGCGGGAGACAATCTCCGGAAGCGACGCAGAGGAACCCGTGAGAGCAGGTGGCGTCGACCGAAGAGTTCGAGCATGATGCCTGGTGAAAATTTACACATCATCAAACCAGCAAGTTCGTCAAACAATCGTCAAATAGACGAAGGCCAATCCGGATTACTTACTTCGTCGTAGCCACCCGTACAGTCTATATTCCCATCGCAGACTTTGGATTTTGGCAAGCAAAGTGAGGATGTGCGGCAGTAAAACTAAAACATAATTTATAATACATTTTTTAGGAACTTTTAAGCACCAAGATCTGATGTTAACGAGATCCATCTTCTATAGGGGTGTTCATGGTTCAGTGCGAGTTCCTGGAGGCTCTCTAAAACAGGTTATCGCTGCTTCGTCAAATTGCTGCTGCGATCAACAACCTTTTTGAAGATTAACGAGGAAAAGGCTGGACGGATGAGGACAAAACGCAACCCACAGTAGAAAGGATGCAAACTGAATTCTCAGCAGAACATTCAATGACTACCACCCACTAGAAAACTGAGCTAGGTCATATTGCTGATTCTGGGAAGAGCTCAAGAAAGAAGAAAGCCATAAGAGAAAGAGACGCTGCAAAGACAAATCTGACATGAAGAGGTAGACAGGGCTACCGTTCATGCCAAGATGCAGGCCGCAATCACCAATCAAATCAACTAGGACAATAGATTTGATGTCCTCCCCAGATTAAAGCAGCGATCGAACCAGGTTCTACGTCTACGTTTAGTCGTACTTAGTATGACACTAAACGTAGACGCAATGAGGTGGTTAGTGTGAGAAATGACTCCTCTGCTGAGTACTACTCAGCAGAGTCATTTCTCACCCTAACCACCTCATTGGATTAGACCTCTGCACCGTCGGCAAACACCACACTGAAACGTAGACGCTGTGGTGCCAGCAGGAAAGACAGGACTACGCGTCACTAAAGCCAATAAACAGCAAGCCACGAAGATTACTAATAGTCTGTCAGACTCCTCTGCTGAGTACTACTCAGCAGAGTCATTTCTCACCCTAACCACCTCATTGGATTAGACCTCTGCACCGTCGGCAAACACCACACTGAAACGTAGACGCTGTGGTGCCAGCAGGAAAGACAGGACTACGCGTCACTAAAGCCAATAAACAGCAAGCCACGAAGATTACTAATAGTCTGTCAGACAAAGGCTTCGCAGTAACAATGGAGAGAATGCCGAACAGCCTGATTCCAGTCAAGATTCATTGGGTTTACCGGCAGATATCCCAGCAGGAAGTTGCTACGTATGTCTATGATCAGAACCCCTCGATAAAGGAGATAGTGAAGGGTCTGGGTACGTGGCAAGAAATGTTTCAACTAACGTTTGAACCAGGAGGACGCTTGCAGATGGGAAAACCCGGGGCATTGCGATCCACTCCCGGTGGTCGACTCTGGAGAGTGCGATCGACTCCCTTTTCGGACAAAGTTGAAACGACGGTCGAGTATCGAAAAAAAAGGCTGCCAGCATCACTCTGAACTATTGAACTGGGCCCACGGTAAACCCCTGCTACCCAAATTGCATTGAACTCGGCCAAAGTCATGATAGAGGTGAAGAAAATGCAAAATTTCCTCGAGGAGGAAAGTCAATTATTTATTCTATTATCTATAGTTAAGGCAGTCATTTTGAAATAGTTGACGCGTAGTATGAGGAGACGCGGCGGACGAATTCGATGTCTGTAATGGTTCCAGATCCCAGCTTTAGAAAACAAGACTCGAGAAATTTGAGTCTACCTTCGTCAGATTTAGTTTGTCTTCGGCCTGGTTCTTGCCGACTGTTGATAATTATGTACCTACACTTCTTTTTGAAAACTGAGCATCACTTCGGTGAATACGAAAATGGACGGATGAGGAGAAGTAAAATTTTCATTGAAGTGGCGATGAAATGCTTCGCACGCATTTGTGATGCGGTTCCTAACAGTAGAAAACCCACACTTTGGTGTATACGTCGAATGAGGATACGCGTAGTTAGCTTTCATATACGAGACGAATTCCTTCGTACGATCAGTATGGTTTTCTCTCCCTTTAGGTTTTTCCCTGACGATTGCTTCATAGCAAGGGGGCATCTTGTGGATCCAAAAATGGTAGACCGAAGGACAACTTTCCAACGTCGGTGTCCGTTTTGTTGTAGCCCACACTTAAACCGAACCTTTGCATGGGGCGCCACTAAGCTTGCGTTAAATGGAAGCGACAGCCCACTTGTTGTGCGGATGACCAAGTCGCCTTGCACGCCCCCGGCCTGTTAAACCCTTGGACTGCTAAGGACCAGCTTTGCAAGCCCTGATAGCTCTGGAAAGGTCGGGAAGCAGGAGAAGCAAGATGCTACACCTGCCAAAGTTGTGGATACGGTTCAGCATCACAATACTGCCCTGGGACACATAGATGTGTGCTGGGGATCAAGAAGTGCCCAATGAGAGATGTTCAGCCCCCAATTGAAAGGAAGTGTTAACTGCAAGCAGTTCAACCTTCCAAGCAACCACTCAGTAGAACACAACGACTGCTCAGCATAACCTGGCCAGAATCAACCCTAATGCCGAGTAAGTGGCTTCATCAATGTTGGATGCAGCAAATCATAACCCAGGATTACCCAATGAAAGAGCGGATCAACAGCGTCTTCTTTTCAATACCTTTGACCAAAACTCAATCACGAGTTGTAATACCTGTCTTGTCGGCAGACAACTCACCTCTGAACGCAAATTAATGTGAATCCTTTCTATGGAGCAAGAATTTCTAAAGCTTGCCTAAAGCTAAACCACTAAACCATGAAGACCCCTGCTGTTCACCCATTGCCAGATGTCGCTCAATTACCTGTTGTGGAGAACAAATGAGATCGCAGTCTTTTTCGTCGCTGCCGTCCCGACAGTCGTTGTCGCCATCGCACCGGTACTCGGTCGATATGCATACGCCGTTGTCGCACTTCCAGTCGCCAACGAGGCAGCTGAAACGGCATTTTTAACGGGTCATGAAGGCACAAAGGCAAGTTGGGATCCAGAGTTGGGATTGAACTCACTCGTTCGCCGAGCAGTCGGCTTCGTCAGTGGTATCGTTCACGCCGCAGTCGAGCTCACCGTCGCACACCCAGGATTTCGGGATGCACCGACCTGTCACGTTGCATTTCAACTGGTCGTCGGAGCAGGTTTTGACTTTGTGAGAGCCTGAAAAGACCAGAATCATTAGAATCGCGTTGGAGTCATGTACAAAAAACATAAGGCGAAAGCTTACTGCAGGGTCCAAGCGGTTGCAGCGCCTCGTCTGAATTGTCCGCACAGTGAGTTTCACCGTCGCACACTAATGACTGATGGATGCATTTCGACGAGCTCTGGAAAGGAAACCCAAATTATCAAATCAGGGGGGGGGGGAGAGAGAGGAAGAGGTGTCCTTGATACAGCGACTAGATATTATGAACTTTCTTCCAATTTGGCAGCACTGTGTGCTGATGATAAGTAGAGCAAATGGCGAGAAGTTTAAAAAAAAAAAGTGGAAATAACATCTGAATAGCTCACACAGCAGAGTTGGGCACATAAGTAGATATTAGTAAGTCGATATATATACGAAAAAAAAAAGATTTTTTTGGGGGGGTTATTATTCTTGGAATAATACACCTTTGTAATCGCGACGGAGGTCGACGACTCCAATCGGCCTCAAAATTTGACATTATCAGTTTCAAGAGGTCTAGATTCAAAAATCGAAATGTCCGTCCGCCGTACGAGCCGTTTTGGGCAGTGGGAATTTTTTTTTAAATCTGGAATTTTGACAAATTACTTGGTTTGCCATCTAGTTGTGCCCGCAAGGTTTTCAGTCCGATCGCCCAAACCCGTGGGGCGCTATGGGGCTACAATGGGGCTACGGGAGGGTTTTTTAAGGGTTTTGGCTATGGGATCGAGTGAGGTGTCGTTTTCGAAGTATTTTTCGACGTAGAATCCATTTTTGGGGGTCCCTGAACGATACGATTTTACTGTTGCGATCTATAGGGTTTACATGTGGTTAAAAATGGGATTTTTGAAGGATCCCACGAGGTCAAATATTTTACAAGTAAAAAAGTTTAAAACAAATTTTTTTCGAGAAGTAAAATGTTGAAAAAATTTTTTACTGACAGAAGTAATTTTGGCACAAGTAACCTACATATATCCAAGTATAATAAACCCTTGTGTAAAATTTGCAGCGTTTTCTATTTACAAATAAATCTGTGAATTTCTTTAAATTCACAAATAATTTGTGAATATATACGTAATTTTTTTTTTTAATTTCCGGCAAATTAATCTCAAATTTGCGGTAATTCCATTTCTCACGGGTCTGCTGGCCAGTAATTTTGTGATACTCTGAGACAGTATAGAAACGACGACGGATATAATTTTTATTGGCAATCCTTACCTACCACTTAATTTTCCTTTTAGCTCTACGCGCACCTATCAACTTCAGAACGATCATTTGGACATAATATTATTATAGACAGTGAGCACGCAAAAAAAAAAAAAAAAAAAAAAAAAAAAAAAAAAAAAAAAAAAAAAAAAAAGTGCATACATTACTGGTACAGCAAATTTAATTTTTATCAGCCATAAATTTAAAAAAAAACACGTATATTAAATACCTATACGTCATAAATTTTATGAAGTTGAAAAAATTCACATATTTAGTTGTGAATTTAAGAAAATTAACAAACTATTTGTGAATCTAAAAAAAATCAGATTGTTTTGTGAGTTTAAAAAAATTCACAGGCTTTTTTGTAATTATTTACATTTTTTGTGAATTTAATTTAACTGTCAGAATAATTAGGTGACTTAATTCACAATCACAAGTACAAATAGGCGAAGACTTAGTGTGAATTGATTCACAACCTTATTTATATATAAAAATGTGCCCAACTCTTGTCACAGAGTGATGAAAATAGTGAATTCAGTAGGTAACAGAGTCGTAGTTTTTGGGTTATTCAGTTAGGCCTCGTCTCAATCATGGTCAATTACGATACCTACCACGCATTTGAACTCTGAATTCCGACATGTCGTCGAGCTTCTTTCTGTACAGTTGGGCCCCTGGTAGCCAATAGAACAGACGCATTTGACTTTCATTCCTTTCCCAAGCAGGCACAGGTGAGGGCAGGTGTTCTCCTCGCACAAAGGGTTTTCTGTAAAAGATAAGACGTATTAGCGGAAAAGGGAAAAGGGGACGACAAATAATCGGGGCGAAATGACGAACCTTGTTGGGTCGTGTTGCTGATGGCTTTGATCTCGAAGAGCGGGGGGTTCTGGACAGAGAGGACAACCCTGTGGCCGTCCTGTAGCCGATACGAGGTGATTGTCCCGTTTTGGAGTTCCGTCCAGAAAAGGTAGTTGTCAAAGTAGGTGAGCCCAAAAACGCTTTCTACGAGGTCCATCCCGACCACGGTCTACAAAAAAAAGTAAGTTGAAATCGTACACTTGGCCCAGAATGAGGCGCCAGTACCCTCTTTACAGAACCTGAACGTATTAGTCCAGCCACTAAAGGGCTTGCCAAGAACCCAGGACAAATGGGGATTTTTATGGGTGCCTGGGAACGTGTTTTGAGCATTTTCTACTAGACTCTTCTTGTGCTCAATCTGTGGTGCCCGATAACCCGCAATTTTTTGACACTCGTTTCGGTTTTCTGCTTATAAAGCGTAAACTACTCATCTTAGAGAAAATGATACTCTTTCCAAAATTAAACAGCATAAAATTCTGCGTCGAATGACCACCTCAAACATTAATATCGGTTCGGCCGTTTGGTCTCAATCAATCGTCAGTTTGCCAATTTTTCTTAAATCAGCTGAAAAATATGTTACGCTCACGTTTCAAAGCCTCTATATCAAAAACGGCGAACCCAATCAAAAACTGTCACTTAATCAAATATGTAGAGAATTAAAATCCACGTTAGGAAATCTCCTAAGACCGACTGTATTCAACCTAGCTCCCTCAGGTACCTACCTAGTAATAAAGCCAAACGGACCAGTGGTATATTTACGCTTCACCGTTACTGTAAGTATGAAACATGCTGCATATTACAGGCATACCATCTGTTGCATCTGTTGCCTTTTCCGCAAAAATTGGAAAAAATAAAGTGACAATCGATCCATTGACTTTGTTTCAAGGAGTTTGTCTTGCGTAGGATGCGTAGTGTGTGGGTTTTACCTTTCTCTCAATCTCGCCCGCCAGAGATAGTACTGGCGGGAGGAGCGGGTCGGGCTAGGGCTAGGGTCGCGGCCGTGCGAACCCCTCTTCTCCCGCCAGTGAGTCAGCCTTACCGTTCGAAAACGGGAATAAATACTGCATTTAAATAGTCATTTACTGTGTATATTTAGCGAATAATGTATAATCGCAGTGATTATTCAGGGGATCCGGCTAACTAGGCCTCCCTTAGCGACACCCTTGGCGGGAGAGATCCCAATGCATGGGTCCACTGCCCAGGCCTCCTTTGTCGACAATTCGATTAAGGAAGCCACAGGGGCGTTGCATGTGAGACCGGGGCAATACATCAGGACACCTTTGACGACATTTCGTACAAGGTAGCTGTAGCTATAATAGCTACAGGGAATAAGAATAATTCCCAATATAACTGCGAGCCTATGAAAAACAATACCTGCCACGACATATCGATCATGAAAACAATACCAGCCAAAACACACAACACATAAATTCAGAGAATCGAAATTCCAATTTACTAGAATCACATGCACTTGTGCACGTGCACTTACACACCCATCACCCACTGCATGGGGTGTCCCACACGTAGTTTACAAGATATGAACAAAAACTGAAACAAGTGCCAAAAATCACAGTTTTACGGGCACCACAGATTAAGCACAAAGAGAACCCAGTAGAAAATGCTAAAAACAATAAAACGCAACAATAAAAATCCCCATTTGTCCCGATTTTATGGAAGCAACCCCCTTTATAACATTATTTGAAAGGCTAGCAACTAGCTCAAACACCATTACGTACCTGACGATCAGCTGATCCAACTAGATTGATAACTTCGATTTTCCTCAAAAACGCGTCACACCTATAAGACAAGTGTTCATTAAATTGTAGTATTCCAAAGGACATCTCACGACGTGGCCACATATTCCCGCCGTCAAGAATGAAATCCCCCGTTAGTTCAATTTTTGGCCAGACATACTACACATATACAGTCATGGCATTTTTTATTACTTAATTGTGTTGCTACATGAACAAAATTATACGTACCAGTATAATTTGCGGGATAGATGGTCCACCGTTAAGCCTGAGGGCCAGTGGAGGTCGCCTTTGACCAAAGTCCGCCGCTCAGTCCCGTCAGTTATGGAAGCTTGAATGGTAGCAGAGCGGTTGCTTACAGTGTCCCAATCCGCCCAAATGACCAAACTGTGAAAATATAGTAGTTAGGTGGTTGGAAGATTTGAAGCAGCCGGGTGGAGCTTTGAAGACTTACGGCTCTTCCTTGTTCATAAAAAGCGTGACAGCTCGGGCGTGAGCAATGCCGGTGTGGAGGTACTTCCTGAAGGTTGGACGGTCAAGGGAGACAACACCTAAGGTGCCTTGCATGTCGTCCGTCCAATAGAGGTTTCGACCCACCCAATCGACAGCCAGACCCTCGCAGTTGCTGACGTCGTCTGCTAGGAAGATCTCCCGCCCGTTGCCGTCTAGTTTTTGCCTTCCGATTTTCGGCCTGAAAACCAATATCAACATAAGCTCCCAATAATGTAAATACGGTCTGTTCAGACAGAGACACTTACGGGTTCTGGTCCGCCCAGTAAACATATTGATTTCGCATGTCGCAGTCCAGAGTCGACGGCCGGTTGAGGTTACCTATGGGGAAAATGGCTTCTTCGGGCGGCCCCTGAGTTCTCCCAGGTACCATCGGCACACCTTTGATCATCCCTGGGCGCCCTTTCCCGATCAGCAAGAACGACTCGTGATGATTCACTAAACAAACAAACTCATACAAAATCCCACTCGACTAAATTTTAAATAACCCTAACAAAAACCACCACTTACAAACACATTTTCCATTTTTCAGAATTTTGTATCCGTTATTGCAGTAGCATCTTGCCGTAGCATAGTCGTTGTTCCAAGCTGGGACGCAAATATGAGCACAACCGCCATTCTTAATTTTACACGGGTGTGCAACTAAAACAAAAAACACAAACTAAAATTGTCAGCCTGCCAAATCTTTTTTTCTGCAAAGCGGACGCGTACCGTCTGGCTGCCTTTGTCGGTGATACACGTGAATGGAGAACGGCTTTGAATTGTTGGTCAGAGTCTCGAAATCGTTCCATTGGTACTTGTTGATCCGGAGGACGCTCTGGTTTTTCCACGATGTCACGTACAAGTTGCTTTCGAAAAGGGTGATGTCGAAGAGGTTTTGCACCTGGAAATTACAATTTGTCAAACGGTGGAATTTCAGGGCGGCCATCTGGCCTCACACTAAACCGTTGAGACAGAACTGGTCTGAGAGGCAATGAAACTGGAAGTTCCGCAGAACCAGTTGGAGAGCTATACAAATGGCTGAAGAAATACAGAACCCATCGGAAGCGCTTGAAACTGATCTCAAGTCCTAGATCCGGTAGCAGAAGGTAGAGGGGGTTTGAAGAACTGTACAACTGTCTGAAGAGGTACAAAATCGGTCTAGAGTGCTTAAAAGACATTGAAAGTCTTATTAGAACCAATTGCAGTGCTATAGAACCAGTTTGAAGTGCTAGTCCAGTCTGGAGGCTTTGAAACTAGTTCGAAGATTTATAAAACCAGTGGCAGAGCTTTGTGTTACTATCTCAAGAAGAAATGGAAATCTGTCAGATGGTGCTTACACAAGAAAGGGTTTTGCGATTAATGGGATAACAGACGTTGCACCGATTTTCCTGTCATATGTATGTGTTTTCTTATTGCCCCCGAAAGTTATTGTATTCTGATCTCGGCTTCTCTCGATTGTAAAAGCAATGTGAGCATGTTAGTCACAATCGAGATGCCGAGAACGAGAACACAGCTCACAGTTGAAGAAAAGTTCGCGATTATCTGTCGCGTTGAGTCGGGCAAACCAGCCATCAAGTTGGCACGGGAGTTTAAAACCGGTCGATCAACAATATCTATATTGTCATATATGTCATTTTGAAAAGCAAGGCCAAAATTGAGAGACCGTTTAAGAAGTGTGAAGTGAACGCGAAGAAGTCAGGAGTGATTCGGACAGGGCTCTCTTAGTAAGCAGGGTGAAAACAATGTACCGAACGTGCGAGCGGAGGCGAATTCTCTGGCAAAGCAAGGTAAGCACTGCTTGCCCCAGTGCTTGCCAATTTATTTATTTATTTATTATTATTTTTTTTTTAATAATTTTGACATTTTCATGTCTTTACAATGGCACATGAAATCAAAAAGCGACACCAAAAATTTCTACGCGATACCGATAAACAATCCGTCGTCAATGTTTACTACTATGAAATGCGGTGACCTTGATTCCCTAGGAAAAGCGTCCATAAACAATCCGTCGTCAATGGACAACATTTTGGATATTCATGACAACTGTAGTAAAGATCATTAATTGATGTTGAATTAATTCAACAATTTCTATTACGCACATGTGTGCGTTTGCCGTTTGTGCGTTTATTTCATTGAGACTGTGTTTCTCCCTAAACTTCTATTTCTCTATTCCCTTGCTTTACTTCGAGATTTCGGTGTTCCCCAATGGCTGCGAAGAAGACAAGTAAGAAATCTTTAAAACGAGATTTTGATACCTCACACCCTGCGGACCCTCCTAATTCCGCCACAGCTTACTTGAGGCGGCACAGCGCTCCGCGGAACAACTATTGGCCAAATTGAAATCCACTCTTCAATCTTAGCCGACATTTGATTTAAACTATAATTCAACGTTAATTACATTAATTAAAGAACTGAGTCTAATTACCATTTCTTTTGTGATGAAGACTACAAAACCATGATTCATAGGTACCAACCTACTATCCACATAAAGTTCATGATAAAACATGAAAATGTCTCACTGTGTTGCGGACTAGTACGCAATCTGTTTTATATATTTTTTCTTTGTTTTATTGTTTCAATTTTTGGAAAATTTTTCAAATGATTTTTACATTAGTAATGGAAATTTTACTATTAACTTGTACCCAATATAGGTGCTCATTCTTGTGAGCAATGGCAACGAGCTCCAGCGCAGCTAATTGACCGCGAGAAGAGAGTAGAACTACCGTTTGAGCATCTTCCCCCCTAGTCAAGCACCCGCGGAGCTGAATGCCTTGGCTCGACTTGGTTGAACCAGGAAAACAGCTGGTTTCATAGAGCTTGTGGGGCCAGAGGCGCTACTACTGAAAGGCAAGCAGAATGGTTGGTGCTTCCTCCGCTTGGGGCGTTCATCTGACTTTTCACTCATAGGATCGCGGACATTGATCCTCAGTTGCCAACTTCTCCATTAGTTGTTTACTTTCTGAAAGAGTTCTTTCTGTGATAAATTTACTTGAATTTTACCTTGTTTTAGTTTTATTGCCATTATTACTAGTTCTTCGTTTTTTCTATGTTTTGTGTATCGGGTGTGTGAAATCGGCAATCAGAATGGCTTCATGCAACTGTGGCATACAAGCAATGCTGCAGGCACCGTTGTTTTTCTGTTGCTGTTGGTAATTGTGATAGTTGCTTATGAAAGAGTAGGAGATTTGGAGGTTTATCGTGGGGATTTCAGAGATGAGCGAAGGTGATGAAGTGGGAGGGGGAACCCAATTGTGTGCTTGCCCAGCCTGCCAGCTCAGGATTAGCCCCTGCGTGCGAGTGAACTGTTTTGAGAATTTGTTTCAATAGTGAAATAATGTAGTGATTCACCTTGTATTGTATGTACTGATTTTCCTTGTATTACTGGAGTGATCTACCTTGTATTATTGTAGTGATTGATTTACCCTGTGTTACCGTTATGTTTCACCCTTGTATCACCGGAAGGCTTTTACAAATAAAACTTTTAATTTCAAACTTCCTCGGGCTCTCACGTCATTTCCTCTAAACAAGGCGGGAGCAAATACCAGCTTATGATTTTCCGCCCGACCACAATTGGGGATTCCTCCCCACCACACTCAAATTTACACCGTACAAGTCAGAACCCTCTCACCATAAGTCCGAAGAATCAACTTACTGGAAAGCCTTTTCGAACAGTCTTGCGGTTTTTGCCATCGTAGTCGATACGCTCAATGAAATCCAAGTACGTATCAACCCAATACACATGCTGAACGGCGTAATCCACAGTTATCCCTAAAGCGTGAAAATTTCATTAAAAACTAATAACTGATAATCACAGCAGAGTCCCCCTTTTTGTTTCAAGGTCTGAACGATATCTCACCATATGGATAGACAATTTTCTCCGACACCAAAGTCATCCTTTTCGATCCGTCAAGTTCGGCGCGCTCCAACATCGGCCTGACTGATCCCCATTTCGTGAAAAACATGAACCTAAAAAGAAAACACAAATCGTCAATGCCATCCTAAATGAACCTAATAGGTTCTCCTTAGTGATACAGACCCTTTGGTGGGGTCGAGGGCGATCCCGTGGGGTTTGTTCAGGTTGATGTCGATGATGATCAGGCAGTGTTTGAGGTTGCCGGTGCACATGAAGATCATCTCGCGGGAGTCGTCGAGGAAATACCAATTCCCGGAGACCCAGTCGAGGGCAATGTGAGTGACGGCTGTGAACGTTTATTTGGTAAGGAATTTACAATCAAACACACACACACACACACCCTCCCTCACACACACACTGCAGTTTTGACTTACATTCAAAATTGAACAATGACGGCTGCGGGAATTTGGTGACTCGAGAGAGGGCATCGATAGGAGCGCAATACATCGCTGGCGGCTCTGACTGGTTGGCCAATTGTCGGTTGTGATGCAGGTAGCAAATTCTATAGAAACAACAACAATTAGACATGAAGGCCTGGTTTCAGCAAATACGCTGCCCTTAAATTTAAGCAAACTGGGTTTCATCGCAAAAAGAGGAGCCCAAATTTTCCAAGCAAACCTATTTTCTACTATATTGGAGCTCCAGCTCGAGGAGGAAGAGGATGACCTCGGAGAATCATTTTTATTCCACGGTACTTCAAAAAGTCGGCAAATTTTGAAGAAGAAAAAAAAAATCAGCTCGGTGAGTAGATAACGAGAAAAGTCTGAAAGCACCAAACGTTGGCTCAATATGGCCAAAATGTACCAAAAAGTGTTCAAAAATAAAAGCAAGACAATTTTGAGAGGGAGGTTCCTTGAATGTAAGGGAGTTTCCTCGTGAGCAGGAAGGCGATCCACTCATGAAGGTTTTGTCAATGAAAGGGGGTATCCGTGGGTGCGGGTTAAGCCATTGTAGCCCGGGCCCAGAGAAAGGGACCACTGCACTCCCCGACGGATCGAAGACACAGCACTACCGATATCACAAGTCTTCCCCAATGGAAACCAACCGATTCGCTACCGAAGGGTTTCCAAGATGGCCCCCAAGCTTTCCAGACCTGCCAAGGCAGGCAAAGTAGGTGCCAAGCTGAATAAGGGTTTTTGAGGTTTCCCAAGATGGCCCCAAGCTTTTCAGACCTGTCCAAGGCTTACAATTGCCAAGCAATTACTTTGCAAGCCTTGGGGCAAAGTTAGTGCCGAGCTGGTGATGAATTGAGACTTCGACCAGGGATGGATTGTCTTAACCTTTTCGATGGCAACGATAGATCGTCGGTTCCCACGCAACACATCGCATCAATACTATCTAAGCGAGATAGAACTCCGGGGGATAGAAATTAGGGAGTGCAGTGGCGAAGTTCACATTACGTACAAGAAGTTTAAAGTTATTAAAAAACGCTGCAAATTTTACACAAGGGTTTATTATTCTTTGATATGATACTTGTGCAGAAATTAATTTCTGTGACAACGAAAAAAATTAAAAAAATTTGATTTTTGAATTTTGAAATTTTAAACAAAATTTGGATTTTTTTTTTCAAAACTTTTTTTTTAAATTTTAGTGTGTGTTTTACTTGAAAAATATTTGACCTCCTGGGATCCATCAAAAATCTCATTTGTAGCCCCAAGAAAGCCTTATAGACCGCAGCAGTGAAATCGGATCGTTCCGGGACCCCCAAAAATGGATTCTACGTTCAAAAATACTTCGAAAACGACACCTAACTCGATCCCATAGCCAAAAGCCGTCAAAAAACGCCTCCCGTAGCCTCATTTTAGCCCCAGAGCGCCCCACGGGTTTGGGCGATCGGGCTGAAAACCTTGCGGGCACAACTAGATGGTAAACCGAGTATTTTGTAAAATTTTCAGATTTAAAAAAAATGCCTACTGCCCAAAACGGCCCGGACGGCGTACGGTGGACGGACATTTCGGATTTATAATGTAGACCTCTTGAAACGGATAATGTAAAATTTTGAGGCCGATCGGAGTCGTCGACCCCCGTCGCGAAAACATTAAGAATTGTATTGAGAATAATAAACCAAAAATCACAAGCCCAAGATCTGTTACCTGAGGAACCCCCCAGTTTACTTCGACAGTAGGACTGAAGCTATCTCCAATTCGTTTGATGGGGGTTTATCCAGCCCCCGAGTGGGGTGTCAGTTTCGTAGCAATTTCGGACGTAGAATTCATTCATTGGGGCTTCAGACTCCTCCAACTACACTATGAGGATCTACGAGGCTGCAAATGGGGGTTTTGAAGGGGTTTAATCAGAAGGTCGATCTGAAGAGGTTATCCACAAGGGCGACAAAACTAACTTGATAAAATCAATTATACCAACTAAACAAAAGTTGTTAAATTAAACATTTAATGCTAGGATCTGTATGAAAATTGATGTTTACATAAATGAGACCCAGATGAAGCTTTTAGAGCAAGTCCGCATTAAGGGCGGATCGTCACATGCACCTTTTGCAGCCACCTCTCAATTGGCACCACTTGTACACGGTCATTCGAATCTAACCCAATAGTGGTAGCCATTGACATAGGAAGGATTTCGCCTGGGTTGCACGCCCTTAGAGGTCTAGGAGTGCAAAGTTCCGAAGCTAACTGAGCAAACTGAAAGCTAACCTGTGATTCCTGTGGTCAAATTCCAACGCGAGCGTAGAGTGGCTTTTTTGGATGGAATCGCCAGGCCAGGTAGAACCTAACAGAAACCAACGTTAATACCGTCATTAAAAACAGACGCAATTGAAGCATTATTCCGTTTTCACTCACCATTGAGGGCGATCCTTCGAATATCAGAAGAACTACTCAAAATTATGGACGGGGGTTCATTTGGTGGAACTGAAATCACACGTACAGTAAACTGTCTCAATTCAACACTTAAACGTTCAGCTAAAATTAACCTTACCGTTTATAGCTTCACATTTTGTTCGGTCAACTTCGCGATATCCTGGCACGCATGAGCAATTGAAGGAGCCGTTCGTATTGTTGCACATTTGATCGCAGGAGCCATCAACTTCGCACTCATTCGCATCTGTAACGAGAAATAAGACGTGACATACTTGTGAAGTTGGCAGCAATGGGTTGAGAGGCAAGCAGACGTACCAACGCAAGTTGAATTGTCAGACTTGAGCTTGTATCCTTCGTCGCAGTAACAATGCGGCCCTTCTTTGGTCATTTTGCACTTGAACTCGCAAGTCTTCTTCGAGCAGCCGTTATCTGTGAAATGGACAAATAAACGCTCAAACTAATGTTCAACTCAATGCTCAATGAGAGCAATGTGGCTAATCTCACCTTTGCAAAAATCCCCCTCGTCCTCACCCCCGCAATCGGACTTCCCGTCGCAGTACATCGACACATGGAGACACTGGTTGGTCACGTTGCACAAAATCGTGTTCCACGGGCAAGTCGACTTAGGACCACCTGCAAAGAGAATTCCCATTAGTGTTGATTATTCTTGAAATGCCGCCATCACCGCATTGTCACTTACATCGGGTCGGATCTTCGTCCCACGAGTCGAATATGTTCTCGTCGTAGCAATCCACTTCCCCGTCGCACTGCCAGGTCGATGGAATGCACTTTTTACTTTGCGGGCAGGCCACTTGTCCTTCTCTGCAGTTTGTCACCTCTGCAGGGACAGAATTGAAATGATAAATAAATTGCAGTCTCAACTCTAAACAGATTTTGACGCATCAAAAGTCGAACTCAACTGCAACCCTGTTCGTCGAAACCGTTGCTGCAGTCCGGTGTTCCGTCGCATCTCCACAGGATCGGGATGCACATCCCGCCGACGCCACAATCGAACTCACTGGTGGCATTGCAAGTTCCGTCTGAAAGTAAAAATGGAATATAAATAACGATAAAAAATTAAGACGAGGGTTTAAGGTTTCTTAGCCTTCAAAACGTATGATTGCAGCTCATTATCATTGGATAAAGTGGCTTCTTAAACGATACAACTTGTATCATACAAGTAGCTTAAAAGAGCTTAAAACACGATACGACGATAAAGAAAGAGATACAAATGAAGATACAAGATAGAGAAAGAGATATGTACAAGAAAAGAGAAGAGAGAAAAAGAGAAGGGAGACAAAGAATAGAAGAGAGAGAAAAAAAGAAGAAGAGATCAAGAAGAGAAGAGAGAAAATGAAAAGAAAAGAGGACAAAGATAAAATATGAGATACAAAAGATATACAAACGACAATACAAAAAGATCGAGAAACAACGATACAAAAAGAAATACAAGATAGAGTAACAGATACAGAAAGGGATACATAGGTACTGGAAAGAGATACAGAAAGCGATACAACGATACAAAGGAAAACTATACAAAAAGAGCTTAAAAACTACGGTTTAAGGTTTCTTAACCTCCAAAACGTATGTTTGTAGCTCATTTTCATTGGATTGGATTTCGTGTGTTTTAGTTGGCTATTTACAACCCATGTCCCACACCTTCCTAGCCGAAATAATGCTTGAAAAAAGCACCTTCATGGAGACTTGTTGCCCAACATTTTGGGCCAAATTTGATCTAAATTGGTTGAATACCGTGGAAAATGACTCAGAAAAACGAAAAATTGCAATGTTTTCATGAATATAAATTTTAAATAATATTTTGGGGTGAATATCATTCATTCTCATCTGATTCACACCTGCAATGGAAGGTTCGGCACCGTTCCGGGTCAGAACCTGTTTTGAACTCAACATGTCAAGTTTGGTGCACTTTCGTAGTTTTTGGACGACTTTCAATGCACCAGTTTTTGGCTGATCTGAGCACTCAGGACAACTGACTCATCATGTCTCCAGCCAGAGCATTGGTCGTTTTGTTCGGTAAAGTACAAACAGTACTGTTCAAATTCTTATCGATTGTGCTGTACTCGTCAGAGTCATTACAACAGAATATGAATCATCTTTCTACTATATTGGAGCTCCAGCCCGAGGAGGACCGAGGAGGAGGAGGAGGAGGCGGATGACCTAGGTCCTAGGTCACCTTAGGATCTAAGGTACTACTAAAAGTCGGAAAATTTTGAAAAAAATCTCAAAAAATTCTGTAGAGTAGATGACAAGAAAAGTCTGAAAATATCAAATTTGACTCAAAATGGTTCAAAAAAATGTTCAGTCTTCAAAAAAATATGGGCTGGACCAGTTGACAGGGTGTTGGAAAAACGGGATTGAAGGAGGCGAAGAGGATCGTAACAGTGCTGAGGGGTCATCAGGGGGAGGCAGGACAAACAAAAAGCCCTCCTCGGGGACCTAGTGTTCGGAACGCGGGGCAGTCGGGGCTAACGTGTGGCGTCAACCTCGCGTCAATGTAACGCGCATAAGAGTAGCTGCAAGGTATTTGCTCCACACCATCCCCCAGATGGCGGTCCGTCATAACATCCCCATCTGGAAGGAGCCTGGAAGGTCAAGACCGGGGAGAACAATCTCCTCCATGCTCTGCCAGCGTAAACGAGACAGGATCAGTTTAAAGCATGGTCGAAAGCCGAAATAACCTCAAAATCGTCTACTTTTTTCAGTTGTTTGCTTATATTTAGAAAACTACGCGTTTCTCGTGGAAACACACTATTAGCCAAATTCAAGAGAACAAAATTTCCTACAGAATACATAATATGTATATTATACTACTTCGGAACAATTGTGAGGCCACTAGAGCGCGCTGAAAGAAGGTCACTTTTTCGCTATTTATCAAAAACTAGTAAAACAATTATAGGTGTAGTACTGGTACAACTATAATAACAACTATTATCACAATTATTGGTGATGGTACAACTATAATAATATTATAGTTGTACCTACCTATCGATTCCGCTCTGTACAATTGATTTTTGTGTTCTAAATAAAGTTGAGTTTGTAAATGTAGTGTTTGTTTTCAGTGATATTCCCTTCCACCAATAAGGCATGGCCCGACTAATTAACCAGACTTTTATTAAATAAATCTGGTAAATTTTACCAGAAACTACAAATTTATTGTCATGTATCAAGTAAAAAGGGCAAGAAGCCCTGGCCTAGCTCACCCCTTAGTGGCTGAAATATAAGATGAGGAACCAATGTACAGAGGCTCCTTTTGCTTAATGCCATCAGAATAATTATTCTTCATTGTGCGAAGGAATAGCGAATCCATCAGGAGCTAATGATATCCAAGTCGTCAATCGATGCAGTGTGTGGCATTTAAATGATCATTGGCATCCTATTCCCAAACTCATCGATTTAATCACATTCGTTTAGTGCGTTGGCGGTTGTAGAGTAGGTACTACTTTAAATTCATAACAGGAATAAAGTGCAAAGAGATAAGTAATGAAGAGCATTGTTATTCTCGTGCAGTCGCCACGTGGCGTTTCCAGAAATTAAAGCTCATTAAATTGCCAGAGTCGGACGCCCAATACATCACCCGCGTCATGCTGGGAACATGACAGTTGTTTTCAAAGGTTTTGGCGTTACTAGTGGAGCAGGGTGGAAAGTCGTGACCTTACCACGTGAAATGAGCGGTCGATAAATATTTGCATTTATTCATCGAGTAGACGTGTTGGGATTTAATGCAGCGGAGGAGATCTTGGGAGCTCAGAGGTCCTCGCTCAATTGAAGTCAATTGAAACAGAGAGGGGACCCCGTCCATAGCCCTTCTGTTTTTCGTCGGCACCCCCTTGATCCGCTTTGGGATGAAAAGGACCCTGTGTGCCGGATGTGACGGCGCCCTGAACCTCCTATGTTGAGCCAAGAAAAAAACAAATCGACGTCACTCCCGACGGGGTCATCGTCTTCATTTGATTCGCAATATGTCTGGTTTTAGCAAAAAATTTTAAAATGAGCCTCCACTGCCAACAGTGTCGTGCAATCCTGTCTCATTTTTCACATCTTGACGTGCCGGTACTCAATCTGAAGGTCGCCCAGCTTGACTAGTTTTTAAATGCATCCCCCACTTGTGTCAGCTCATTCAACTTGCTTCGTAATTAGTTTCAATTCGAGAAGCACAGGCGGTATCAGCGAAATCCTCTCAGCCCTTCAAGAAATTCACGCCAAAATTCCAGTCAAATGAATAATCGCGGACGCAAATCGACGCACATTTCAATTGTTCAAAAAAGGAACAATCATTCCCTGGTCTCGCGTGGTATCCCGTATTTGACCCCGGCCAGTCAAAGGTCGTCTTTATCTCGAGATAACTCGTATTTATTCAAATATCGTTAAGTCCACCAACTCCCAATGTAGGCGTCAGGGATGTATTTTTAACTTGTTACGCCAAGGTGGAAAACCACCAGCGGACAAGGGCGAAAGAGCAGCGAACCTGCGGAATCAGCAATAGCTGGATGATTTGGCAACACTTCAGATGGGTTTTTGGTTTATTAATCTTGGAATAATGTCTATCAATTTGCTACGGAGGGCGATAATAAAAATTAAATAATTTAATTATTAAAATAATAAATTATTTTTGTCGGCCTCAAAATCTATACTTGACGAGAAAGACTCTGTGGGGCTAAAAACGAGGTACAGGTTTGGAATGATTTAAGATAGGAGGTCGAATGAGGGGTCGTTTTCGAAGTAAATTTGGATGTAGAATCCATTTTTGGGGGTCCCTTTAATATACTACGCTATTCAGGAATAGGATAGTTATTTACCCTTTTTTATTGATAAGGAATAAATTTTATGCACCCCATCTTCACTAATACGTTGGTTTATTATTCTTGGAATAATACACTTACGTAGTCGCGACGGAGGTCCAAAATTAAGATCGGCCTCAAAATTTGACATACGTTTCAAAAGGTCTAGATTCCAAAAACAAAAATTTGATGTCCGTCCGCAGTCTCTGAAAATTTAACAAAATGCTCGGTTTACCATCTAGTTTTGCCCGCGAGGTTTTCAGCCCGATCGCCCAAACCCGGGGGGGCTAAAAAGGGGATGCGGGGGTGCTTTTTAAGGGTCTCGGCTATGGAATCTAGTTAGGTGTCGTTTTCGAAGTATTTTTGGACGTAGAATCCATTTTCGGGGGTCACAGAACGATTCGAATTCACCGTGGGGATCTAGGGGCTCCCATGGGGCTACAAAATGTGGGGCGACAATTAATGGTATTTTTGAAGGATCCCAGAGGATCAAAATTTGACCTTAAATATTAATTAATATTTTCCTAGTAAATTTGGACGCATAATCCATTTTTCTAGGTTCCACATCTGTAAACAATGTACATAAAGATTTTTTTTTTTTTTTCAAAAATACTTTTTTATTGACAAAATTAATTTTTGAACGAATTTGTGAAAAATTTGCAGCGTTTTATAAAAATAATAGTTCATTAACACACTCATTTTTGCACCTATACCGAAGAATAATAAACCCAGCTGTAAAATAAGCCGTTTTGGTTTATTATTCTTGGAATAATACACCTATGTGATCGCGACGGGGGTCGACGACTCGGATCGGCCTCAAAATTTGACATTATCCGTTTCAAGAGGTCTACATTCTAAATCCGAAATGTCCGTCCGCCGTACGCCGTCCGGGCCGTTTTGGGCAGTAGGATTTTTTTTTTTAAATCTGAAATTTTGACAAAATACTTGGTAATATCTAGTTGTGCCCGCAAGGTTTTCAGCCCGATCGCCCAAACCCGTGGGGCGCTATGGGGCCACGGGAGGTTTTTTTTTTGAAGGCTTTTAGCTATGGGATCGAGTTTGGTGTCGCTTTCGAAGTGTTTTTGGACGTCGAATCCATTTTTGGGGGTCCCGGAACGATCCGATTTCACTGTGGCGATCTATAGGGCTTTCATGGGGCTAAAAATTGGATTTTTGAAGGATCCCAGGAGGTTAAATATTTTTTGAGTAAAAAATGAAGAATTTTCTGAATTAAAAAAAAAAAGGTTTGAAAAAAAAAAACCCCCAAAACAAAATTTTTATTGACACAAAATTAAATTTTTCAAATAAGCCCTAGTGAAAAATTTGCAGCGTTTGTTTCTGAGTTATTTTTAGGTATGTGGTGGTGTGGGATAATCGAAGAACGTTTTGAGTGCCCCACACCTGCCCAGCACTTATTTTTCAATTTGCGGTACCTAGGTATTCATATCTTGCCTTCTTCGGTTCAGGCATGCCCAGCAAGTCCCAAGAAAGAACCAGAGGGTGCCTGTGGATGTGTCGGGTTACAAAAAACAGCCAAACATGAAATTCCCGTGTTGGGGTGTCCCACACACCCCCAGACATAAAAAATTTAATTACGGAGAGTAATGTCTGGATCTTATGAAACCCAACATTGGGGGTTTAGGAGGGATTTTTTTTTTTTTTATAGTGGACTTTTTGGCCATGAAAGAAGCTGTAAGTAGTAAAATCTGGAAAACCCGGAGACAAATCTTGTTAATCAAAGAGACAGAAATTAACACGATTGAGCGAAATCGCAAAGGTCTTCACGTTCGACCTCAGAAACAATGTCGAAGATAATTTTATCTTAGAAGCATTATCCTTGGGGTTTCGAGAGTGAAATCCCAATATTATGTGGATTAGGACAGTTTTTTTTTTCTTTTCAATTGTGGACTTTTCCGCCATGAAAGAAGCTGTGGTAAAATCTGGAAAAATCGGAGATGAGCAGCTTCATGAAGGACTGTCTAGACCAATAATTATCAACAATTCGCAGCAGTAGAGGCAATTATGATAATTTTGTCTCTCACTTCCCCAAGAGGAAAACCTGTCATCACCAGTCGTGCTTTGGCAGGGCCGAAAGGCCAAACTTGTCAATCAACAATCAAAGAGACGACAGTTGCTATGGTTACGATGATGAAGGGACTACAAAGCTTGACCTGTACAAAACTTTATATTCCCCACAATCAATAATACACCAAGAAATTAACACGATTGATCGAAATCGCAAAGGTCTTCACGTTCAACCTCAGAGACAATGTCGAAGATAATTTTTTGTGCCGGTAGTCAAAAGAAAACTAAAGGGAAAATGAAGCGGGCATGCAACGAATTCTTTTCTGTGTTCTTCAAATTTCTGAACAACCGATCGAATTTGCGGCTTGTAGCGCGTCACAAACGTACGAGTCGAAATGACGTCCCACTCAGTTCGACAATCAAGATCAGAAGGCTCCGTGATCACTAAAAAACAATTTGCATTTATCAGCGATCGTGTTGATGACCCTCACTGACAGCTGATCAGCAACACGACGGTCAAACTCCCCCTTTTGATCCAGTCAATGATTTTCCCAACTTGTTCATGGCGCATGATTTACATCTATGAAAATTTGCTATGCACCAGGCTCAACTTACTGGCGGTACCGTCAATGTCGTCAATATCGGCTCCGCTGCAGACGAAGACGGTCCCGAGCAAAACCAGGAAACGGACGATACCCATGTTACCGGTGAAAATATGACATCCAACGGTCCTTTCAGCTCATTTTCACTCGCGAAACTGTTTGGTGTCAACAAACAAAAAAAAAAAAAAACTACTCCGTCGCACAAAGAACAGCCACTCAAAGACGGGCGGTTCGAACTATTTTTCACCGCTAGTGACAAACGAGAGCTGCCGGGTTATGACGGAGGATCATTTGACCGTTCGGGACACCGGGAAAAATTCGGGATTCAGCCTGTGCAAACACCCCCAGTCGAGTCGAAAACCGTCGAAAATCACAGAAGATCAGAGCACCGGAGTCTGGATGGGACTGGGAGATGCGAAGATGCGCCGTCCAGTCGTACCAACGTGTACCTTGACAAACACAGAACATAATACTTGACAAACTATTGTTGAAGTTTTCATATTGAACACTGTGTTACTAATGTCTCATTGTGCTACAGTAGGTACTTCTTGATTGATGATGAAGTGCGAAGGTTTTGATATTTTGTCAAGTTTGGAGTTAGGTTGGCGCGCCAGCTTGGCCTTCATGAAGACGCTTTCGAGCTATGTAAATTTGAAAAGTTGAATTTGAAAAGTTAGTCACAACGCAACACTACAGCGCTTTTAGCGCTTCCGGTGGCTTTTGGATGGATCCAATTCAAAAGTATCGATAACTTTGATAAGTACCGATCGAAAAATATCGATACCTATTTTTACAAAATTAAATATTTTGGAGTCAGACAAGTCTGATCCACCTTGAGAACACAACCATCCCCCCCGCACGGTCCTCCCTACCCGAGACCGTTCCAACTCCAGTTGATTATACCGTATCAGTCAGCTGTGCATGCGTAGCTCCGATGTTCACTTGAGCGTCGTTATGAAAAAATCAGTACCCACCAAACTTCACGTACGTGTCCTCCCGTGAAGTTTTTTTGTTTGAAATATTTAGGTTCATTCCGACGTGTGAAGTCAAATAAGTGTTTATTTCCGTCGGATGAAATATTTCTTAGCAGTGTTGATGCTGGAGGACCCGCGGGCTGCGCCGTTTTACAAAATTACTTTTTGGCCGCGGCTGTTCGTTTTGGATCCCGGAGTCGGGGTCGGAAAGGGACGCTAGTGTCATTCCGCGGGTCCTTTGCACCTTTACTTGACGTTTCCAACTCCGGTAAAATTAATTGTCTTGCTGCAGGTTTACATCTACGGTTACATCGCTGTGGTTTCCTTTTTTGTTTTTCGATTATTCTTCTGGTGAGTCTTGTGTTACTAATTTTCTTGTCAGCATTAATGCTAATTAATGGTAATTACCTCATTGGATAGAACTGCTCGGCGAATGGAAACGCTGGGCAGGTAGAGGGCCGTTCCCTGACGTCCTCGTAAACCAAATTATAAGCAGTCGCAGCATGCTGCGCGCTGGTCTTTCAACATGTTCCATGGAATGCTTGTCGAGCAGAGGGCCCAACAACCGAATTGAAAGTAGTTGCCGATGTCTCTCGTGAGTCTTTTTAACACTGTCATGTTAAGACATGTCATGTTCTAGGAAAGCGCTCGGCAAGCAGAGGGCCGCTCCCTGGCGTCCTCATAAACCGAAATCGAAGCGGGCCCAGTCCCCGTGAGTCTTTTAACATGTTCCATGGAAATGCTTGTCGAGCGGAGGGCCGCTCCCTGGCGTCCTCATAAACCGAATTCGAAGCGGGGCCAGTCCCCGTGGGTCTTTTAATATGTTCCATGGAAATGCTTGTCGAGCGGAGGGCCGCTCCCTGGCGTCCTCATAAACCGAATTCGAAGCGGGGCCAGTCCCCGTGGGTCTTTTAAAATGTTCCATGGAAATGCTTGTCGAGCGGAGGGCCGCTCCCTGGCGCCCTCATAAGTAAACCGAATTCAAAGCGGGGCCCAGCTCCCGTGGGTCTTTAACATGTTCCATGGATACGCTCGGCAAGCAGAGGGCCGCTCCCTGGCGTCCTCATAAACCGAATTCAAAGCGGGCTCAGCTCCCGTGGGTCTTTTAACATGTTCCATGGATACGCTCGGCAAGCAGAGGGCCGCTCCCTGGCGTCCTCATAAACCGAATTCAAAGCGAGCTCAGCTCCCTTGGGTCTTTTAACATGTTCCATGGAAACGCTCGGCAGGCAGAGGGCCGCTCCCTGGCGTCCTCATAAACCGAATTAAAAGTAGTCCCAGCTATCTCCGTAGACCCTTGCACATGTTTGGTCATAATTATTACATTTTTAGTTTTTCTTCTTTGGCTTGTGTGATCGATTGTTTGTTCAGCTGATGATCTTCCTCTCTCTGGATTGACTGGATTGACTGGTTGTCTGGTTGGATAAGTGGATTCAATTTAAAAAAGTCGAGCCGAGGTCTACCCCATGGTGATCTCGTAGACCCACGCTCGCTCCTACTGGTCTGTATCCATGGATACCTACCTACGCTCGCCGTCTCCAGGTCTGGTTCAAGGTTGGGCGGTCTCACACGAACCGCCGGTGGTCGGTCACCGCATCCCACGGAAAGTCTCGACGAGCTGAGATTCAGGCAATCTCTTGTACCAGATTCAGGCAATCTCTTGTACCAGATTCGGGCGGTCTCACGTGAACCCCTGATGGTCTGTCAACGCAATGCATGAAAAGTCTCGACGAGCGGTCACCCGAAGCGACTCTCGGGATATCTCCTTCTGATCGCGTTCTGGTGAGTTATGTTTTGATAATTTTCTCCTCAGCTAACCTTCCAAGAAATCCCAGAGAGTCGGAGAGAGAAAAGACGCCTTCTTGATACAACGGAAGAAAAGGAACGTTGACTGAGCTCTCTGGTGACCAAATTCGGGCGGTCTCACCTGAACCCCCAATGGTAACGCTCGACGAGCTGAGGTTCACTCCCAGGTCCGGTGAGTCACATTTAACTAATTTTCTCTTCAGCCAACCTTCCAGGGAATCCCCAAATGGCTACCTACCTACCTATACGCTCATAGTTAATCAGACGGAAATGCATGGTGACTGAGGTCCACTCCTTGGTGACCTCTTGGGACAAAGTCAGACATCCTTTGTTCTGTCAACGTATTTTATGGAAACGTTCGGTCCGGTGAGTCACATTAAACTAATTTTCTCTTCAGCCAACCTTCCAGGGAATCCCCAAATGGCTACCTACCTACCTATACGCCCATAGTTAATCAGACGGAAATGCATGGTGACTGAGGTCCACTCCTTGGTGACCTCTTGGGACAAAGTCAGACATCCTTTGGTCTGTCAACGTATTTTATGGAAACGTTCGGTCCGGTGAGTCACATTTCACTAATTTTCTCTTCAGCCAACCTTCCAGGGAATCCCCAAATGGCTACCTACCTACCTATACGCTCATAGTTAATCAGACGGAAATGCATGGTGACTGAGGTCCACTCCTTGGTGACCTCTTGGGACAAAGTCAGACACATCCTTTGGTCTGTCACCGTATTTTATGGAAACGTTCAATGAGCGGAGTTCTTTGGTTCGTCTTCTGGTGAGTCGTATCTTTATAACCTTCTCTTCAACCATTTATGGGATGCCATCTTATGGTGTATCAGATGGATTTACTTGTTGATCGGGATCCGCTTCCTGGCGATCTCTTTGGCAAAATCCGGGTGGTCATGACGGCTCCTCTGTCAATTCATACGGATTCGATTTTCACTACCAATTCGGTTGCACTCATGTCTTGGTCAATCAAACTTTGAAGCTCGCTCTTCCCGTGTTTTGATCACTGTTCCAACACTGATCAGGCGGTTTTTTAACAATGAAAAGTTCGGCTGCCTTGTATCTAATGCCCCAATCTGAAATTATTATTGTTATTAATCATGGATAACTGACCAGGGAGGCCTCCTAATGTTTGTAAAATTTCCCTTGGATCACTGGAGCCCGTGGATTTCTCTTCTTGGATTTTCTCTTGGGTCCGTCTTTGATCAGCCTTGGATTGAATTTCTACTGTCTTCGTAGTGCCCTTCCTGTCAGCTGGCGAGTCACTCAATTAGTTTACTCTCTGTAAATGCCGGCTGTCTTTGTCCACCACCACTGGTGTCTTGGGATTTCAGTGTTTTGAATTGGCCACTTGGATGTGGAAATTCATGGAAATACTGGATCGGGGCATGAGGTCCCAATTATTGCCCATGCTACGCTCGAACTTGGCATATTAAATATTGCACACATTTTGTGCAAAAGTAAAGTAATGTGGATTGTGTTGAGTGGACCTTGCTTCTGGGAGCCGCTTCCCCCCCTGGGGCTGGGGCTTCATGTGGTCGGACGGTTGGACGTAAGGTCACTAACTCAGCTGATTGTTTGGATCAACAATTTTCATGTCGACTGCGACTTGGAAAGGCACCGCAAATGGGGGTTCTCCGTTATCAGTAAGTTCGATTTGGGACGTACCTATTAAGAACGCATGGTGAGTTAAGGTCCCATCAGCAGTCTTCCAAGGCTGTGTAAATCTGACAATGGTGAGTAAAACTCCCAGTGATTTACTAGCTCGTTTTATCTAATGCCAGCATAGGGAAGATCAAAACTGTATGTGACTAGCACTGAGGATCTTTCTAGGATCTTTTGAAGCGAACTGGAGGGAGAGAGACAAATTTTATTACTTCGCTGTTTGGGATGCAAGGCAATACCTATTTGACACATAAACAATAGCTATGTGCCCACTAGCACACACAATATTGTGGTCTGCAATAGAAAGCTCTTCCGTATAATCCCGATCATCAAAATCGTCGTGATAGTGCGAATCTACCGCCTCACATTTGAGTGGGCTGTCTCAAAGAATATTGACCTTCTTTTTATCAACACCTTCAAGATGACGAGATTCGAAACATCCTGGATAATTAGGAAGTGGAATTCGATTATCAGCATCCTTTTCTCAAAATGATGAGCTCGGCTACAGATAACTTGTGCTTAAGCCCTAAAAGATGGGCGCCCTGGTTTCAACTTTCAATACCGCTAGATGTTTCCAGTGTCGGACAACCCCAAATCACTGAATATATTTCGAATTACCTGCGAAAAGGAGGGAGGCTGTCCATCACAGACCCAGGACAAACCTGTTGCCTGACCCGACCTATTCGCTACCAGTGCATACTGATCACAGGGGACACCCAGTCCCATCAGATTTCAACCAATTGACCTGTGATTATACTGCGGTTTACTTAAATTTCAAATCTACCCAGGACCCTGGCAGCTCTTCCAGGTGGCTGGTTGCCGTGTTGCGCACTTCCTCACTTGTCAAAACACCTGAACTTAAAGGGTCCGATTAGCTTTGGGGGGCGGTGATATCAGGTATCACTTGAATTGGTATGGGCTGTTTCCTGTCCTGTATCTGGATCGTTATAGCCCATCTGGCACACGGTAGCAACAGGAGGTGAAGCCTTTACAGTTTGGAGTGTACAAGTTTTGTCCATGTTGGATGGTTTCACTTACTGCTGTTCTGCTTCCCAAGGAAAGAGGTCTCTACTGCTGACAGCTCCTGGTGTTAGAGAGTTCCAGAAATCGACCAGTTTGCCTCCCAAAAATCAAATGTTGTGGGGGCATCACGAAATTCAGTGCACTGAACTGAGTGCATTGTGCATCTATAGATACGTCGCACCTCAGCCCAGCCACAGGGCCGTCACTGCATCAGTCCGTTGCTGGAGTCCCTCTGCAGTTGACGAAGGATCCTATTGAAACAAGTTTTGGATCTGCTGACGTACTTACCCTGGTCTCGTGGCAGGCTGAGATTACCTCCAACAATGTGGGCCTTCGCAATCCATCTTATCATCATCTACGTAATCTTCCACATCATTCTACTTCCTCTCTGCACGTCTACGCTAGTGACAATGCCCAATTCAGTTTTGCCTGCTGGGCCATTTTGCAGATGGTCGATTTTCAAACCAGAGAGGCTTTGCATCTCTCACACTGTCATTTCTTTCACTGTTTCTGGCTGGACGACGAGTTTATAATCGCAGGCTTCTTACTTACCTTGTAAGTATCTTACCTGTACTTACCTCGTAAGTACCTTGTTGTCGTTCGTTACTCTTGGTTTCACTTCAGTTCGATAATCAACATTTCTGGAGTTAAGTACTTGGGATCCAAGATCGTTGCAGTTCGATAATCAACATTTCTGGAGTTAAGTACTTGGGATCCAAGATCGTTGCAGTATTCAGTATTCCTCAATTCCCGTCATCCCAGAATAACGGGAGTTGCTCATGGGTTAGAAGCAGTCCTCCCAATTCATTCAGACTTCGGTGGCTTCGTCCATGCCGATCTCTCATTACTTTTCAACATTGAGGCTGATCGGGAGAACCGTCCTATTGAGGAACAGGTCGCGACCTGATCGGGGGAGCCGTCCTCGGTTGGGGGCGTCGTGTAAAGTACCTATGCACTCAGTGGTACTTAAGGAATACGGTTTCATTATGAATGTACCAATATATTTGCGAAACAACAATTTCTTTATGAATTGCTTGCTTTAGGAATGCTGTTTTTGTTTGCTGCCGTATGTGACATGCTCATACTTGGTGAGAGCTAGCATAAAACTGCATACAATGATCAATAAATAACATGAATGGCCAATACATTTTGTTTGGCCCAATGGAATGCAGTCTCCTTGTGGAAGCGCCAGGTGCTGGCCTGGTCACGTAGGCACATTTTGTTCTTTTTGAGATTACTAACGCATGTTTATAGCAAAAAACGTTGTTTAATGAAACGATCACTGGTCCTTTGATATTCAAGGTTTGAATATGAACCATTCACGAGTACCTATTACTAGTTGTTTTCTCCGCATTTTTCACAGTACCCACTCCTGTTCACTTGAGCTGTCAGATAACAAACACGTCTCAAGGTGGATCAGACTTGTCTGACTCCAAAATTGAAAAGTTTTTCCCCCGAAGGGAATAAAAACTATAATTTTGGATCAACAAGTCTGATCCACCCATTTTATTCACTTGACAGCTCTGGTACTGATTTTTTCATAACGACGCTCAAGTGAACATCGGAGCTACGCATGCACAGCTGACTGATACGGTATAATCAACTGGAGTTGGAACGGTCTCGGGTAGGGAGGACCGTGCGGGGGGGATGGTTGTGTTCTCAAGGTGGATCAGACTTGTTGATCCAAAATTATAGTTTTTATTCCCTTCGGGGGAAAAACTTTTCAATTTTTATAAAAGAATCGACTCATTTGAGTAGGGGTTAGGGTTGCCAACCGTCCTCCCCCGGGGAGGACAGTCCTCCCTTTTGGTCATCTGTCCTCCCGAAACCCGGGACCTAGGGAGGACGCTCAAATGTCCTCCCTTTTCTGATTGTGGATTGATGTTTCTTCAACATACAATAGCTTCACTCACAATGCGCTAAGTACCTACCTAAGTAACTAAAAATAGCGTTAACAACTACCTACCTAGCTAAAATAACGTAGACAGTTAAAACAGAACAATCGCGGTAACCAGCTGCGAGAAGAAATGAGATGAGGAAGGAGTGATCACATTTCTTATCAACGTTGTCTTTTTCTGTAGTTGAGTACCTAAGTACAGCTTGTGCTAAAATGGACATGGAAACCAACAGTAATGTTGAGGAAGACCCAAAGTGTTCGAAGGCTCGGACTTTTAAACGTGCGTGTTCTTTCAACTTGTTGTGGGAGAAGGATTACCTATCATAGGGCACGGGTAGATAAGGTAACTCCCAAAAAAGTTCCTTTTGCAAGAACTCGTTCTTTATTAAATATGGTGGAATAAGCTCTTTGAAACGTCATGCCTCCAAACAAACTCATAAAAGTAATGCTTCTGCCGTCATACAGAATAAAACATTGGCATGCTTCATGTCCAGACCGACTTTCATTCCTGAAAATGAGAAAGTCGTTGCCGCTGACAAAATTGTATTTCTCTCGGGGTTTTATGAAGGCTTTTGGCTATAGGATCGAGTTAGGTGTCGTTTCGACGTAGAATCCAGTTTTGGGGGTCCCAGAACGATCCGGTTTCACCATGGGGATCTATAGGGCTTTGAAGGGGCTACAAATGGGATTTTTTTTTAGGGATCCCAGGAGGCCACATATTTTCCGAGTAATTTTCGGCATATAATCCATTTTTCGAGGGTCTTGATTCCCTTTCTTGTTCGTGTTAGTTGATGGAATTTTTCTCGTTTTATATTTTATTTTATATAAATAAAATTCCATTTTTATATCTCAAAATTTTGTTTGTGTTTTGAAATTTTTCGTCTACGTTGTTCGTGTTTGAACGTCCCCTCAAAAGAGCGAAAGGACCATTTTGAAAAGTTAAACTTACAATGTCAAATTTATTATTCTACGCTGATCCCATCGGTGATATCTAAATTAAGACGTTCGTCATATGATTGAAGGGAATATCTGAATCCAGGCATGCATTTATAAAAATACAAATTATGTAATGATTTTACGTAGAGTGATGCATTATATTCTATTTCCTTTTTGTTTTTCATGAGCATAATTATTTCTGAGTTCCTTAATACCTGAGTGTACTACCTCAGTCAATACCTACCTAGTTTGGTTTAATACCTACAAATCTGTATTTTCAAACATACTTTTTTTGTCTTGTTTGTGTAGTTTTTATTTTTAATACCGGCCCTTCGTACGTTAGTAAAATTATTTTCATTTGATAATGAATTTGTAAAACTAATAATATAATATATTACAATATTATTGTAATATGCAATTACAATACAAGTACAATGTTATTGTAATAATATTGATAATTACAATATTATTGTAATTATCAATCTTGGAGTGGATGTCCTCCCTTCTTACACAGTGTCCTCCCCAATTTTTCCAAGAGTCCTCCCGAACAGAATTTTGGAGTTGGCAACCCTAGTAGGGGTTGAGTTTTTCATGATGCAAAATAAGGTCCCTTCACTTCGCAACGTTCGTGTTTTTACCCTACAGATTTCACTTACCATTTCTAAATTTGTACTAAAAAAATAAAAAATAAAAATAAATAAAAACTGCAAATTTTCTTAGATAAAGATTAATTGGGCAAAAATTATTTGTGTATGATTATTTTTCACCTTTCGGACTTCGTGCAGGCTGTTTGTGCGGTGACTGAACATTTTATTTTTATTAGTATCGATTTCAGAATTCGTGCGCGGTGGACTAGCCTTTCGTTCGATGATAGAACACTCAACATAGCCAACTCCAACAATTTTTTATTTTTTTATTTTTTTAAAATTTGATTTGTTTAACTGCTCATTATTTGAAAAAAGTTTAAAAATTTACCTTAATAAGTACATTTTTTAGTGTTAGGTAGGTACGTCGTTTTAAACTACTTCCCAATATCTTCCCAAGATCAGGTGTTTTTTGTTTCTTCAAAAGTTAACATGTCCACCTGTTTGCAACAAAAGTCAACATGTTCAAAACACTTTTCCTTATTATGTCTATTGGCTGGCCTATGCATGAAAATTAGTATGCACTGAAAGAAAAAAATGCAACGCAACAACCTTTAAACAAATTACCTCTTGGAGGTGTACGACGGTTTATTCATCTCGACCATGATTTTTTTGCGTGTTATTTTTTTAAGCACTACTTGGCCTCAAAATTCGTCATTATACGTTTCAAGATTTGTAAGTAGATTCCATAAACGATGGATAGGTCCGCGGACCTATCCATCGTTTATGGAATCTATCGCGAGCCGGTCCGAGCCGTTTCGGGCAACAGGATTTTTTTTTTTTTTTTAATCTGAAATTTTGAAAAAATACTTGGTCTACCATCTAGGTGTGCCCGCAAGGTTTTCAGCCCGTTCGCCCAAACTCGTGGGGCTCTGGGGAGATAAAAATGGACAACAGCAGGGGTTTTTGCAGGGTTTCGGCTATGGGTTCGAAGGATAGGTGTCGTTTTTTAAGTTTTGTTAATCCATTTTTGGGGGTTCCAGAACGATCCGATTTCACCGTGGGGATCTATGGGGAGGCTTTCGTGGAGCTATAGAAGTGAAACTTTCGGCGGATGCGAGGAATTCGAATGAGGTGTCCTTTATCCGAATAATTCTGGACGTATAATCCATTTTTTGGGGTCCCACATCCGTTTTCAAACTTTAGAGGAAAATAACTTTTCATTAACATGTTAATCATAATGATATTATGATTAACATGTTAATAAAAAGGTTTTTATTATAATGTTTTTATTATTATGAAAAAATCATAATAATTTTATAATAATATTATTATGAGTATTTCCCCTCCAGTAGAAAAAGGAATAAAATGGGACTACCGGTAGCGGAATCACCCGGTAGTTACGAAAAGTTAAAAAAAGTTCAGTATTGATTTTGATTCGGGTGATTCCGCGACGTTATTTGCGAAGTTAATTTTGAGTACTTATTTTGTATTTATTTTGAGTAGTAATTGTGAGTGCACGTAGCGAGCGGAGTCAAGACATTGGTGACCCCGACGTGATCTGAGGGTAATGGCAAACCAACAACAACCTCAACGACAAGAGGAGCCGGAACGAGTCGAGATCGTCACCTCACACTCGAAACCACCCGAGTTCCTTGAGGAGGACCCGGACCTGTGGCTTCTTCTCCTGCAGTCTTATATTGCTAAGGAAAGGATAACGTCCCAGGCTTCGAAATTTCATATAACGGTAGGTGCATTACCACGAAAAGTATATCCCCAGGTAGGCCACATACTTAGGAATCCTGGCGAACGGCCGTTCGACACTTTAGAGGCACAGATTCGCAGGGTCTATGGGACGTCGACGGAGCAGCGTGTGCAGGCAGTGCTCAACGCCACGGCAGACCCGAGTGAGAGACCGTCCCACGTATTGGGTACAATGCGGTACGAGTTGGGTGAGGCAGCGACACCGGAGGTCCTGAAAGCGTTGTGGATGAAACGACTACCCGCAGAAACTCAACGAGCTCTGCTGGCGGCGAACCCTACCGACCTTGAGACGCTGGCCGTTATTGCCGACCGACTATATGGGGCCAGGGAGAATAGCATGGATTTGATTCATGCTATAGAGACCAAAAAGTCAGGCGAAGAACCGTCGTTGAGGCGGCTCCTTGAGGAGCTGACCGAGGCGGTGAAACAACTTACCACCAAAGAAAGGTCGAGGTCAAGGGAAGTACAACGCGAGGGGGCTAGCCCGAGTCGTGAACGCCGCGACCAGAACAGGGGAGAGGTCCGAAGACCACGACGAGCACGCTCGCGATCGTCCGAAGAATCGACGTGTTTCTACCACCGGCGGTTCGGGGAAAAGGCTTACCGGAGCGAAGGACAATGCAGATTTGGACAGGAAAACTAGAGACGGCGGGAGTGCTAACAGGCCACCGACCCTCCGGGTGTAAGAGACTACACATAGCCTGTACCACTAACAAGATCACTTTCTTGGTAGACACCGGAGCCACGTCCAGTATCCTGGTCTCACACCTCTTTCCCCGGCGTAAAAGCACCGCAGAGAAGGTGGTGGCTGCAAATGGGACAATCATCCCTACCTTTGGACGGGTGACAAAGACCGTCAACATTGACGGGAGGCCCTTGGAATGGACATTTCTGATCGCCAAGATAGACAGGTCCATAATAGGAGCAGATTTCTTGTATTACCACAACCTCATGGTGGACCTGCGGAACCAACGGTTAGTTCCAATACAAAACGTAGAAGCGGAGTCAAGACAATTATATTATTATTATATTATTATTATGATCATAATAATATCCTGAGAGATATCGAGGTGTTTTTTAGTGGGTAAACTGAGGTAAGCAGGACTCCCACACGAAGGGTGGGGACTTCCCCGCTGACAGTCCATAAAGGATTTTTCATCTCGTAAAACAAAAAAAAAAAAATAATAATAATATCATTATCATATTATGATTGTTGGAAATGCTTAGGGAAAAAGGGAAATTTTTTAGGGAGCTTTTTATAAAGTACCTCTCTGTTTGGTTGTCTGGTGACTCTGTTATTGGGACTTTTCTACGAAGTATGAATAATTTTGATGTGCGCCGATTTTCTAATAATTAGAACAATTATTGCTAATTACGATTATTAATTCGTACTCGTATTTCGGTGTTTTTTTCTTTCGTTCTTTTCGGAATAAAGGTGCCTGAAAACTAGCTCTGCGTGTATTCTTCAGAAATTGATCCCAGGGGTGTCTAATAGTAGTGTGGCTCGTTCGTCACATGATTATAATGATCATAAATGATATTATTATTATTATGTTTTAAATTTTATTCATAAATCATACTATGATTTTCCTTTTTTTCTTTTTTACAGGATTCTACTCCATGGAAATCTGTAAAATATATGAAAATTTCATATATGTTAAGTAGTTTCTCTCATTTTTTCATTTTACATTTAATGTAAAATGAAAAATGAGAGAAACAACCTTTTTTATAGTAAAATTTCATGTAAAACATTTAAATAAAATGTAAAAAAAGTAAATAAAAATGTTGTAGTTTTGTAATTTTAAAAAAGTTGATAAAAATAAATTGAACATAAATGATACAAAATTTATTAAATGAATAATATAAAATTTATAAAATGAATAATATTATTTAATATTCATCAACATGAACCCTTTTTTTGGAATCACTGAGTTTGCTTTAGTTTGATGATTTTCTTTGGACCAACGCTCACCAGTGGCTCAGGTACACCCACAAGTTAGGGATTAGGTAGGTATCAATGATAAAAAATAGGGCGGCTTTTCGCTCTTCTGAAAAGTTGGAGTACGAATGTTGACATCCTGCATTCACCGACGATATCTATGTCCAAATAGGTGGGTAGTTTTTAAATTTGTTTGAGCTGTAAAAAAATAAAATAAATAAAAAAAAAAAAACACCGGCGGGATTCTATCCCACGCGACGCATCATTCAAGAACGTCAAGAATTTAAGAACCAACGGTTGGTTTTGTTGTATTGTTATATTTAAAAAAAAGAGCTTTTTAACATTATTGGGCAGAACCTACTCGGAAAATTGTTGGTTGATAATTTTGATTCGATTGTCACTCAAATGTATCGATATTTATAACTGTCGATATTTTTTACATCCAGTTTTTTGTGAAACAAATCTCTTCTTTTGACTTTTTGAACTTTTTCTTAAATTATTTGTTTTCGGCCACTTATGAATATATGAAGAATAAATGTTTAGATTGATATTGTTGTAATTTTGGGGAATTTTGTTATTGTTCCACGCGTACACACGTTGGTGGCAACACTGATCGTGTTAAGGGGTTCGTCCAACTATTAACCTCATTCCTTTTTCATTCCGACATTTTACGGGTTACACGTGTAATTTCACTTAATTCGTTTGTGTAGTGAGTGAATTTATCCAAACCCGTCAAAATGGTGAATTTCACGGTCGACGAGATCCGTGTGATGATGGACAAAAAGAAGAACATCCGGAACATGAGTGTGATAGCCCATGTGGACCACGGTAAGTCGACTCTCACCGACTCGTTGGTGTCGAAAGCTGGGATCATCGCGAGTGCCAAAGCTGGAGAGACGCGGTTTACGGACACCAGGAAAGATGAGCAGGAGAGGTGTATTACTATCAAATCGACGGCAATCAGTATGTTCTTTGAGCTTGACGACAAGGATTTGGTGTTCATCACCAACCCGGACCAGAGGGACAAGAACGAGAAAGGTTTTTTGATCAATTTGATCGATTCACCCGGCCACGTTGATTTCTCCAGCGAAGTGACCGCCGCCCTTAGAGTGACAGACGGTGCTCTGGTCGTCGTCGATTGCGTGTCCGGCGTCTGCGTCCAGACGGAGACCGTTTTGCGTCAAGCCATCGCCGAGCGCATCAAGCCCGTTCTTTTCATGAACAAGATGGACAGGGCGTTGCTCGAGCTCCAACTCGACGCCGAGGATCTCTACCAGACTTTCCAGCGTATCGTGGAAAACGTCAACGTCATCATTGCCACCTACTCGGACGACTCGGGCCCGATGGGTGAAGTCCGTGTCGATCCCAGCAAGGGTTCCGTCGGATTTGGGTCTGGCCTTCACGGATGGGCCTTCACCCTGAAACAATTCGCTGAAATGTACTCGGAGAAGTTCAAGATCGACGTGGTCAAGCTCATGAACCGCCTGTGGGGTGAGAACTTTTTCAACGCCAAGACTAAGAAGTGGGCCAAGCAGAAGGAAGACGACAACAAACGGTCTTTCGTTATGTACATTTTGGAACCCATTTACAAAGTTTTCGATTGCATTATGAACTACAAGAAAGAAGAAACCGCCAGTCTCCTCAAGAAGCTAAACATCGAGCTTAAAGTAGAAGATCAGGACAAAGACGGCAAACAACTTTTGAAAGTTGTTATGAGAACCTGGTTGCCTGCGGGTGAAGCGCTACTTCAGATGATTGCCATTCATTTACCTTCACCAGTCGTGGCCCAAAAGTATCGTATGGAGATGTTGTACGAAGGACCTCACGACGACGAAGCCGCCATGGGCATCAAAACCTGCGACCCCAATGCCCCCCTCATGATGTACGTCTCCAAAATGGTACCCACCTCCGACAAAGGGCGTTTCTACGCTTTCGGTCGAGTCTTTTCCGGTAAAGTCAGCACCGGGCAGAAGGCGAGGATCATGGGTCCTAACTTCACTCCCGGCAAGAAGGAAGATTTGTACGAAAAGGCCATCCAACGTACCATCCTCATGATGGGACGTTACGTCGAAGCCATCGAAGACGTTCCCAGCGGTAACATCTGCGGTCTCGTCGGTGTTGACCAGTTCCTCGTCAAAACCGGAACCATCACTACTTTCAAGGATGCGCACAACATGAAGGTCATGAAATTCAGCGTCTCGCCCGTCGTGAGAGTTGCTGTCGAGCCCAAAAACCCCGCTGATTTGCCCAAATTGGTCGAAGGTCTCAAACGTCTTGCCAAGTCGGATCCTATGGTGCAGTGTATCATCGAGGAGTCTGGAGAGCACATCATTGCCGGAGCTGGTGAGCTGCATTTGGAAATCTGCTTGAAGGATTTGGAAGAAGATCACGCCTGCATTCCACTGAAGAAATCCGACCCGGTCGTCTCTTACAGAGAAACCGTTGCTGACGAAAGTGACCAGATGTGTCTGTCCAAATCGCCCAACAAGCACAACAGGTTGTTCATGAAGGCCTGCCCCATGCCTGATGGCCTTCCCGAAGATATTGACAAAGGCGACGTTAACCCCAGAGACGACTTCAAAGTCAGAGCTCGTTTCCTCGCTGACAAGTACGATTATGACGTCACTGAAGCCCGTAAAATTTGGGCTTTCGGTCCCGACGGTACTGGTCCCAACTTGTTGATGGACTGCACAAAGGGAGTGCAATATTTGAACGAAATCAAGGATTCCGTGGTGGCTGGATTCCAGTGGGCTACCAAAGAAGGTGTCCTGGCCGAAGAGAACTTGAGGGGAGTCCGTTTCAACATCTACGACGTCACCCTCCACGCTGACGCCATCCACAGAGGAGGCGGTCAGATCATCCCCACCGCCCGTAGGTGCTTGTATGCCTGCATGCTCACGGCCTCGCCCCGCATCATGGAGCCTGTCTACCTCTGCGAAATCCAATGTCCCGAAGTCGCCGTCGGCGGTATCTACGGCGTTTTGAACCGTCGTCGTGGACACGTCTTCGAAGAAATGCAAGTCGCCGGCACCCCCATGTTCGTCGTCAAGGCGTACCTCCCTGTCAACGAGTCCTTCGGCTTCACCGCCGACCTCAGGAGTAACACCGGAGGCCAGGCCTTCCCACAGTGCGTGTTCGACCATTGGCAAGTCTTCCCCGGAGACCCACTCGACCCCAGCTCCAAAACCCACACCATCGTTCAAGACACCAGGAAGAGGAAAGGTCTCAAAGAAGGCATTCCCGACCTTGCGCAATATCTTGACAAATTGTAAACTATTAATGAATAAACTTTTGTGATTAATATCCGTGTTGTCTATAGATGTCCCTTTGCCTGGATAAAAAAGAATATAGGTCTTTGGATAACAACGTTTTTTATTATTAATGTTGACTAGATCTTGACGTAGAATTAAACAGCCGAAACTTCATTTTTCCTTTTTTAGTTCACAAGTATTGACAGTCGTTTTTTTCAAAACTCTTGATTTGGGGAAAGTTACAGCTTAATAATAGAAAATGTGTCCTACATTTATACGTTCAATTTTTAGTTCTTTTTACACAAGAACGATTTTTAAAAGTGGTTTTCAAAAAATTAATATTTTCAATTGAAAAAATACGTTTAAATTTTTTATTAGCGAATCTACTTCAAATCGTTGTAAAACGCTGAAATTATTGTTTAGTAATAGTTTTTTGAAAACTTGAATTTTGCGTTTGGAATAAGTAGGTAGATATTGAATAATTCAATATTCATTTTTCATTTGTATATAACCAAAACGGATTTTTTACAAACATCAATAAGTTATTATATATATATAATAATAATGTAACTGATATATCAGTTACTGATGATTCAAGTAAAAAGTTTTCAGTTGCTGATGTTACCTAAATATATTTATATTACATTAATATACACAAATTTTGAGTAATTTAAAAGTCAACTTTTTTCCAAAATTAAAAAATGAAATGAAAAAAAATCTTGTGAACTTAAATTTAAGAACATTAATTTTGTTTTCATTTGGTTGAGTTTTCAAATTGGAGCGCTCGAAGAATCGTTTTTTAAGAATAGAATAGAGAAGAAGAATAGAAGAAAAATATTTTTAGGTTGTGGTACCTTTTAATCAGTTTCTTTATTCTGAAATATTTTCCTTACTTCTGCTGGTTCCGCGCTTCTCGGCTGGATGTCATTGTTACTGAGGTTTTGAGTAATTTCATCATTAAATTTTAATGAACTGGGGCATATAATTCTATCCCTCCATGGAACTGGGCAAAACTGTACGGTGAACTTTCATTCTATTCAACTTGTTCTTAAATGGAAAAGAAAATCCAATTAAAAAAAAAAAACTGCAAATTTTACACAAGGGTTTATTATTCTTTATATAGGTTACTTGTGCAGAAATTTAATTCTGTGTCAATGAAAAAAATAAAATAGAAAATTTTTTGGGGGATTTTTTTTTTTTTCAAAATGTTGGTACTTTAAAAAGACGATTTCAGACGAAGTAGTCTATTTCCACGATAAATAAATAAAAATAATAACTTGTAGACGCGTTTCGGTTTACTAAACCATGATCAGTACAATACAGAATGAGGAATAGTGAAATGTGCCTTCATATGGGCGTGGCATTAGAAAGGTGGCAAAAGAGAATGTGAAAGGCAAATAGTTTCTAGGCATTCCCTCTTACTTAAATTTGATATTTACGTACAATTCGCAACAAGTTCAAACTGTGAGAAGAAATTATATTATTATAATTTATAATTTTCTCTTGAAGTCTTCTACGTTTTAGGTATATTTTCTTATTTTGAATTCCCAACACCTGTTTTCCACGTTGTTGGTTTTTTCCACCAAAACATACCAAATCTCTACCAGTTATTCCATTACTGTCAACCTTTTTATCTAACACCGACAAGACGCCTTACATTCATACGGACACGTATCTTTGCAATTTCTAAGGAATATTTGAATGTGAGGCCCTGGAGCGCAGAAGGTATCTTGCTCTGGGCTCTGTAGACCGGGGAGAGATACTGGCGCGAAAGGACCTGGTAGGAGGACTATTGAACCTCTTCAAGGGCACAGAACTCCTACCATAGTAACTCCGAGAGGTAGCACAATGGGTCTATAGGCCTAAGTGCGAGAAGTGGGGCGCCCCTCAGGAACCCACTTCTATACCCTCTCTGGTATTAATCGAATCTAATCTAAGGAATATTTGTCTGGCATATCCCTTGTCATAAAATCCCTAATAAGGCAGGCTATCGCCCAGGTAAACCCAAACTTTTAATAAGAAGTTAAGGTATTTCTCACGCATGGCCCCAACTGTATTCTTGGAAGAAACCAACTTCAGCCTCTTTTCCCATGAATCGAGTTTTTCCTAACTTACGCTTTATCTTCCTTTCCCCTTCCTGAATTGGCGTCACTCGGCAGCTCTGCGGTGAACTTCTCTAGGACGCTAAAACATACTCCGCAGTCTTCTTTCTTCAGACTTTTAGCTCCCAGAATTGATACCCCGATGGTGGTTAGTAAGAATACAGTCTTCATTTCGCTTAGAAGCAAACTTCTACACATTGTTAAATAACTTTTACACATCCAATACTCATCTACTAGTCTGTTTCGGTCGTCACTTTTCTCTAAACACCTTTGAGGAGACTTTATTTCAAGCAAATGAACGCTCAATTAGTCTAGTTTCAGTGGAATTTTATTACTGTCTGGGTGCCACTTCAGGAGCCTGAGGAAACACATCTTGTAGCCCTTTTTTTCTGCCTGCCATTGATTGAGTTATTTCAAACTCCACCCTTGCGGATGTAGGACCGCCCTTAACTCCGCTTAAACCCCCCTAAATTTACCCTCTCTTACCCTTGGAGATAGGCTAGTAGTGGTGGTAATATGTATGAAACCCTATGTAATTGTATAATCAGAGCTTCTTCTTCAGAGTCTTAAGTCAGGATGTTAGGCTGTTAGCGAGTCGATTCACAAGTCCCGGCTCCTCTATGGAGGTCGGAGACGTTCTGAGTGCTGAGTTTTTATCAATAAATCGTCGTGCTCATCGATCTCCCGGAGTCATCACTGGTCTCGACCCTCAACGCTCTCCGGGTCTTTACATAATTTTGGTATCTCGAAGTGGGATATTACAACAGGACTATCCTGCCAAAAACAGGACGGTTGGTCGCCTTAGCTTGGGCCGACACACTAGAATACAACAGATACAGCCCGGGCAGCCTGCTAGTTATAAAATAAACGAAAACCTGAGTTTGGTACTAAATCTCTTCAGACTTCTGCACCTTCGGCGAGCACACACTCCATGAAAATAAAGAAAAATGTTTCCAATACGGTTAAAGAAAAAATAAATTTATTGGGAACATTTCAATCCAAAATAACCACTGTAATGATTAACATACTGATTAACTCGAGGACAACTAGTTAGGTGTGTAGTTACCTACACAGCTGGAAACAGAGGTGGTGAGACATAATATTCGCAACAGGTGCAAGATCAGCGTTCTATGCAACGGGAATATCCCCTTGATAAGTCTGATTTGAATTGGATGAGTAAAAAAAGTGACCGGGGAGTATTGAGTGGAGGACTTTGGACCTTTACCCCTCCCGAATCTTAGTGCTACATCCGGCCGGCTATTCGCCTTCAAATCAGACAATCAAGCAGCATTTCCCGCTCACGAGGTTCATTCTCCTTTAGCGGGTGGCTGTTGAGACTTGAAGGCGTTGACGGCAACGCCGGCGCAGATTGCGAACACCGTAAAGCCCTGAGCGACAACCCGCCCTCGCATCATCTTCTGCGACATCTTGCCGTCGCCGGTCTTCAATGTGCGCAGTCCCAGGACGAGGAAAGCCGTAGTGAGCAAAGCTCCTGCAATCAAGGATGATCGGTATGTTTAACAATATACGTATTAGGTCTACTAGTGCTGACGAGTCATCCTGTAGCGCGGAACAAAACTACCAACTTACCGAATGGTACGAAAGGGTTCTCGGCGCACTTCCTCTTGAGTTTCTCGATATTCCCTTCTGTGTGGATATCCTTCGAGCCGATTTCCTGTTTGATTTTGATCCAATCAAATTCTTCGGCGGCTGGAACAGTCATTTTACTGGTCAACGATCAACACTTGGCAGGGATGACAATTTCAAGAGATCATCCTCACGGTGAACACTTTTTGAAAACAAAACTGACGGATCCGTGAAAATAGATAACACAAAAGCTCGCAGATACGTTATCAGTGATAAGGGGTGCAGTGTTGCTGGAAGAACTCTGCAGCTTTCCCGTGGTTTAACATTTTTGAATCAAAATGTCCAAGATGCTCACTCCAACCAATTTGTTGCTGATACCTCTCTACTACAGCGCCCAAGTCTGACCTAGAAGGGCTCTACGAGATAGCTCGTGACTCCATGTAATCCATCAACAACCCAAGGGGCAGACGTTGTCATATCTCTGTCCTGTTGATCACCCCATTGAGGACGGAATCTTCCCTACTGACACAATGTGCGGTTTTTCGGCGGTGTTGGCTGGTGGGCGGGTGGACATCTGGTACGTCGGGCGGGTTCACGGCTGCATCAGAATCTGATGCAGCCGTGAACCCGCCCGACGTACCAGAGGGTGAGGAGGTTGAGTAGGGTAGGAATATCCAAACCGTAAAAAATTTCGATGATCAATATATCGTTTTAGTAACTCGAAAATCTTGGAAAAGTGTCGATTTATCGGATATTTTCCCTTAAACTACGAAAAAAAAAATCAATTCCATTAGGCAACGATTTTTGTTAGTTACCTACTATACGTAGGTACTATAATTTTGTAGGTACCCAAATTGTGGGTTATTAAAGAACCATGTCAGATGGATGCCCTGGGATTTGTGAGATCATAATAATTAATAATATTAATGATGATTATAATAATATTATTATTATGATCTAGTAGGTACATAGCTAGGTACTTACCTAAATTATATTATGTCATAATATTATGTAGGAACTAAAATAAATGGTGTTTATCTGCCCGTCTGCACTTGGGTACATTTATGACTGCTTATAAGCGTTACTATAGTTACGTGATTACAAATAAATTTTTTTTAACGCTGCAAATTTTACACAAGGTTTTATTATTCTTTGTCATAGGTTATTTGTGCAAAAATTTAAATTTGTGTCAATGAAAAAAATTTAGAAATAAAAATTTTTTTTTTCAAAATTTTTTACTCGAAAAATATTTAACCTCCTGGGATCCTTCAAAAATCCCATTTTTAGCCCCATGAAGGCCCTATAGATCGCCACAGTGAAATCGGATCGTTCCGGGACCCCCAAAAATGGATTCTTTGTCCAAAAATACTTTGAAAGCGACACCTAACTCAATCCCATAGCTGAAAGCCTGAAAAAAACCCTCCCATAGCCCCATTTCAGCCCCACAGCGCCCCACGGGTTTGGGTGATCGGGCTGAAAACCTTGCGGGCACAACTAGATGGTATACCATCTAGTTAACTAAGTATTTTGTCAAAATTTCAGATTTAAAAAAATTCCTGCTGCCCAAAACGGCCCTGACGGCGGACGGACATTTTGGTTTTGGAATGTAGGTAATGTAGTTTTGGAATGTTTGGAATGGAACATTTTGAAACGGATAATGTCAAATTTTGAGGCCGATCCGAGTCGTTGACCTCCGTCTCGATCACATAGGTGTATTATTCCAAGAATAATAAACCAAAATTAGGAACCTTTTTACCGTGGTAAGTTTCTACATTCTAAAGAGTTTTGCATGATATTTTGACTCTCATCTCTGCGGGAATATCAAAATGGTAGCAAGAAGTATCTTCCAGCACGGTTTTTGTATGAAGAATGCCGTTGGGAGAATCGGTTTCAAGACTGCTCCTGATGAATGTGTTGTTGGAGCCAATAGTAGAAATGATTCTCTTAACAGTTGCACTACTGTGGGGGAGTATGCTGATGTGGTCGATCAACTTGAGCAAGAGAGGAAATCCTGGCTCATCGGAGGAATTTATGATTTTCCCCTCTTAATTCCAAAATACGTCCAGAAGTTGTTAATAACCTCAGGAGGCAATCCGCGAACTGACTGACAACCATTTCACCTCCTTATCTATCAGATTAAATTGTGTTTCCATTACAACTTTTGGAAAGGTGATTGTCAGAGGGCTAATGGAATTTTTTGTAGAGGTGATGGTAACCGACAACCACCTATGTTGGTTGTAGTAGTCAAGGATTTGACAACGATTAGACTTCTGTTCTTGACTCGTAGCTGAATATCATAGACGTGTAAATGAGTATATCAGCAGCGTGCCAAAATAATTGCGGCTTCATAATTATTATGAAAAAAGTTAAGTGATTATAATTTTTTCTTCCCCCTAACTCCAAAAATCCGTAGATTTTGATGAAAAATTTGATATCCGGCATCAGACCCACAAATCTGTAGATCTACGGATTCATTCGTAAGGTTGGCAACACTGCTACGATCATCAGCACAGATCAAGGAGCTTAGAAGAAGAAGTTCTTCTTCTTCTTAGCTCCCTGGCACAGATGCCAGCGCTGAGAATCCCTAGCGGCAGGGAACCAAACTAGGGACTAGACGTTTGTCGAACGCATGCGCAAGGTATTGTCGGTAGTGCAACCGAACGTGGAGTATTCATTGAATACTTTTCAAAAGTGAGAAAAACTTTCTCGTCTCAACAACAAGTACCTACTAGGTAGATAAAAATCCATAAAAATAGTAATAACGTAGGTACGATATCTTATTTTTCCCTTTTCTTTTTAAGTATGGTACCTATGTATAAACCTGTTTGTTTTTTTTTTTTTTACCTGTATAAATAACAGTTATTTATACATAATGGTTACTATTGACCCCTGTGACTCAAAAGGGGTAAACAGGCGGGGGTTTTGAAGTATTTAGGGTCTGTGGGGCGTATTATTTGAGGAATTGTTAGACGTAGAACCCATGGATTCTAATAAGTAGTGTAGTACCTACCTATCCGTAGTGTAGTCGGATAGATCCTAATAGTGGATAGATAGATCCTAATAGATCCTAAAATACAAATGCATTTGTAGGAGTCTGACTATTAGGATCTATCCGACTACACTAAGGATACTACCTACACTACCTACTTATTAGTATCTATGGGGGCTCCCTTGTTGCTAAAACATGTCTTTTGTCCTTGGCGTTTGAAGGAATTTGGACAGCAGATCGATTGATCGACACATATTATGTCCGAAGGAATTGTGTGGGTACGTACGTACACAAGGGCTACAGGTGGTGGTTTTGAAGGGCTTTATTGGTGTGGTCGGGTGAGAGCATCTATGCTGTTTATGGAGCTATTTTAGCCTTAGAGTCGATCAAAGGGGATCCTAAATCTGCCTAATCGCATTCTGGAGCTCTGTGAGGCTTCCAAGAGGCTACAGATGGGGGTATTGAAGGGCTTTATGGATTTGGTCTTGTGAGGTGTCGTTTATGAAGTTATTTTGGGGCAGAGCGGCGATCAAAGGGGGTCGCGAATCTGCCTAATCACATCCTCGGGCTATTTGAGGCTTTGAAGGGCTTTACTGGTGAGAATCTATTAAATTCTGTTAAATTAAAAATCTATTAAAATCATATCTGATACGACAGCCGTAGAAGCGCATCTATACCTATGTAGGGGTCTCGTGGAATCTATGGGGCCCTAATTGGTCCAGGATGTTGAATGAGTTGTCTCTTCCGGAGTAGTTTTGTGCTTAAAATAATTTTATTCATTTTTGTGGACTCTTCTGTCCAAATCCTATACGTAGAGATACCCCTCCTCCTAGTAGGATTCCCATAATCTTTTAATTTCTATAACTAATTTTTAATTTTAATTTTTTTTTATCGACCGAATTTATTTCGGAATGCAGTTTGTCGGGTGGAAGGAACTCTTGCTCCCAGTACAACAATTTTTAAGCTCATCGTAATATTGCCATTTTCAGGTTCCTGCCATGTCGTTTTTTTTTCAGCATCATGAAAGCATTCACTCCAGCGTGCGAACCGCCCCATCCTGACCTGCTGTGGGATCTTTCTGAGAGTGAGTTGGCGAACGAGTGCCTTCCCGAGGATTGGAACAACGCCCTGTTCATCCCAGAAGTTGGGACAGAGAGGTTAGTTCACGTACTGAGAGAACCCACCCCTAGGCCCTGGCCAGTTTGCACTGGATGTAATGGATATTGATGTGCGTCCCCTCTCAAGAAGGCATCCTGGATCCGCCTCTGATCACAGTAGTCATGGCATTTTTTGTTGCAGGTGTTTTGAGGCTGATGGCAGCAACGGTCCAGAGGGAGGTTTCAACCCTCATGGGAAATTCTACCTCAGACCTGAAGATTTCACTGAATCGAGTTCATCCTCGAGAGAAGAAATCCAAAAGAAATTCAGTCTGGTTGATCTTTGGTTGGAAGACCTAAGCAGAAATGCCCAGCAAAAACCTGCTGACAACACGGACACCATTCCACATCACCTGTTGGCACAAGTGGGACTCAACTATGGCAGCGAATTGCCTCACAATGAACCAACAACTCACCAATGCGACAAAAGCCTGAGCTCTCTTTCCCAATTGTTTCACGATGAACTAAACGAGGAAGATATGAAAGAAATCGCCCGGTCGATGGAAGTCATTGACAACAATGTAGGGCATAGCAAGCGAATTGAGAAGCCAAAAACGTCGAAACCTGATTTGGAAATTCCGCCAACTCCACTGGCAAAGTCAACTCCGAAAATAGAAAAACTTGAAATTCCCCCAATGACTCCGAGAACATTGCCTGCCGCAACACCAGAACCACAACCGACCGTGGAAATGGCTGAAATACAGCAAACGCCGTTAAGTAGTATTTGGAATATTTGTCAAGATCTCTTTGGAGTGTTTGATCCCCTGGTGTTGACAGCAGCTAACGGAACTACTACGGTTGCTCCTCAAGACGTGGCTCCTTCTGAAGAGCACACAAACGTTGAAGTTGGCGAATCGTGCTTGCCAGAGCTTAGTTCACTGTCACAATTATTCCAAACCCAGGAGTTCACTGTAGATCAATATATTGACATGGTTAGGTGCGAGTTTCCACCGAACCAAGACGACGAAGAGGACGCATCACACGCTCAGCAAAGCACCTTAAAAACGAACACACAACCGTTTGTTATCAAAGGGAACGAGCCAAAATTGTTTGAAACGATAGACCGCGAAGAAGATCGCCCGTGGAAGAAGCAAGTGACAGAAAAGGTTTTGGATCTGTCGAATGACGTGTCGAAAAGAGATGAACAAATCGTGGAAGATATTCCGATGGTGGTCAGCCCATATTTCCCCAACGATGGCAATCATCCGGTGCAAGACGACAAAAGGGTGTTGGACAGCCAAGAGGTTGCAGGGACAATTTTGGGGTACGAAAAAGCGACTGAGTACCAGATTTGCAAGGAGTTCTTCTCTCAGCACTCTCCTCAGCAAGTCAACGCGGAGCCAAGAAAAAAAGCCAAAAGGACAAACGAAGAAGAGACTTTAAAATCTAAAAAGCCCAGGGTGTTACCAAAAGGAAGTCAAATCACTGATTATTTTTCCATTGCGAAAAAAGTTGGCAGAACTGAGCCCGTCACAAAGGAGTGCGTTGGTAGAACTTACAGTAAATTTGAATTCGATGATTTGCCTTCGGGGAGTCAAATGGAGATATCAGATTTTTACAATCCGCAGAATTCCTTTGATAAGGCAGTTGTAGCACCTGTAGATGACCGAAAGAAGCCTGAAAAACCATCTTCCGAGGTAATGCAACGTCACAATATTGAAGGGGGGGGGGGGGATCAACTCCTGACAAGATTCTTATCTTGTCGAGCTTTCCAGAGCTGTCCAAGGCTTGCAAAGCTAGTCCCAATCTGGCCAACAGTTTCCAAAGCTTGCCAAGATGGTCCCGAGCATTCCGGTGCTGTCCAAGGCTTGCTAAACTCGTCACACGCTGGCTTGCAGGTTTCCAAGGCATGCCAATATGATGTCAAGCTGGATAAGGGTTTTCAAAGCTTGTCTGGATGGTCCCGAGCTTTCCAAACCTGTTCAAGGCTTGCGAAATTGGTCCCAAGCTGGCTTAGAGTCTCCAAGGCTTGCCAAGGTCCCTCTGAACATACTGGCAGCAATTTCGTGCTCGAATGTAGACTGCCGTTTTTTGCAGTTTCCAAAAATAGGGAGTCGACATCACTGCCCCTGGAGTAGTAGCGGCAATCATGGTTGACAATAAGTATATTGCAGGTTCCCATGGAATTCACCTGCTTCCCCCGAGGGCGCCACTTGTCGAATGAAGAGTGCCGAGTGATTGTTCTGGAAGAGGACAATGTCGAAGAAATTGCTTCGTCTATGGAGAACAGCGGAGACTTGATCGAAATCGGGTTCACCATCTGCTACAGGTGAGGTTAATCACCAAGTGACTGTAGATTCTTTACTAATACGAACCTTTTTCAGGCACAAGTACTGTCGTCTCAACGTGCCGGACGACGGGGCGTTACAGAGCCCGTCTGGCATCATGTCGCGGGTGGAATTTGCCGACAGTCAAACTCTCTTCATCTACCAGGATGTGAACTGTCTGGCGGGAGAAAACGGAAGGTGAGTCAGCTACACCTGCTGTGCTACCTCGCCATCTGAATCCCGCATTGATCCCAATTTTCAGGTCTTTTGCGTTGTGCCTGTTGGAGTCCAAGTGCCGCAAAGTGTGCTTCGAAGCTCAAGCTCTCATCATGTTTGTTTTGGATGTAATGAGAGAACAAGATCTGAGAAGTTGGTATTCCAAAGCAGTTTTGTACCGTGTAAAATTGTTTTTTTCAGTTTTGTCATCAATCATGTTTTTGTTGCAGTCTGTTACGATTGGCATTTACTCGACCCGATGGTAGGCATGTGGCTGACGAATCCCGATCGACCACCGCTTAATTTCGCCAATCTTTTGAAAAAGTTGGAATTGAAGGTTGGCATTGCTTTCAGCATATTTTTGAGTGCATCTCGGTCACTGGGATGATGGGAAGGTATGGAAGTGGCGAGCCAGCGGGCCAACGAGAGCGTTAGGAAATCCATCAACCTCATGTGCGCCTGTGGAAAATCTGGGAGGACTAACGATGTCAATACCTGCTTCTTGCTGTTCCGGGCTCAGCATGTCATCCAATAGGTCCTGAGTGGAACGACCGCCCCGCCTGGGCGGAACGATAGGGGTTGGCTGGCGTAACCATTAAGAGGTGGCCCCCTAGTAATGTATAGTAGAGTTCGTTATAAGTAAGTTCCTTACAGGAAGCATTCACAGGCTTTTGTGCTGGGCACAACTCCAGCCCTACACTTAGTCCTCCCATGCGACCTACAGTCTCCATCGAGCAAATCTCTGCAGGAAGTGTATTTTACACAGAGAAGTAATTCACATAGTACATTGAATTTATTACAATAACTTCTAATACCTCTACTAGAAATGTCATATTTTGAACAGCTTTTTAATGTATATATTTTTTAGGTTATTATACGTGAAACGGACGACTGGAAAACGGTGGTTGGCAGGTACCTGTCGCTTCAGAGTGCTGTCGTCGAACAGCTCCACGACCGACTGACTGGGTTGGGTTTATGGGACGTTTTCTATCACATGGAGACGCCGATTACGCCAATATTGGCAGGCAAGTGACAAAATTTGTCAAAATACTAATAGTGTGGTACATGGTGCATGTTTATTACCAGTGGTAAACTGGCTTAAGAGCGGGACAACTCCTGTGTAATGTAACAACCCAACTCCATAGACGTAGTAGAATTGTAGAAAATTCTTGGCATGCTCTTTCCTCTTGAGCATGGCGTCAAGGGTCATGCCTAAGTACCTGTTTCTCGCAGGCTTCCTCAACAGTGTGCGTCTGGATAGAGAACTTGGCCTGCCGATAGGGCACAGCCGCTGCTGTAGGTTCGGTGATGCGGCGAAGTGTAGCATCATTGAGGACTAACGCTGAGCGACGAATCGTAGTGTTTTCCCCCCAATATCGAACAAAAGAATGCATGTTTGCCACTGTTCCTAGCCGGTCTGAGCCCATCAAGAGGGTCCGTCGTGGAATTCGTAGCCGCCGACTCAGATAGGAAATTATTAGATTTATCAGGTTGAGAGAAGCGGGTACCTTTTTTTTGCTTTGATCCTTGATCTAATTGATCTAAACTAAAATAATCCAGGGGTCTAGGGGTGTCCCCCAAGAATACAAAAACCACGCTAAAACAACAACAGCAGCTACACACCCACAGTCCTTCTACTTGACACTAATCTAAAAATGATGCTTTCAGCTATGGAATTAAGAAACATTGAAGTGGATTCTACTCGTCTGGAGGTAACGTCCCAAGTGCTGCAGGTAAGTGTTGACCTCAAGCTGATCATATTGAATATGATGTTTAAATTTCAAATTTTGAAATTTAAATACCACTCGATGTTTGTTGATTTTAGACAAAAATGTCGACCATAGAACAAAAAGCGTGGAAATTAGTCGGGAAGCAATTTCATTTATCGTCTCCCGCACAATTGAGAAAGAATTTGTACGAAGAGCTCAAGTTGGACGAAATCGGGTCCGTCAGGGTGAAATCCACGGCCACTTCCAAAGCCAAATCTACCGACGAAGGGACTGTAAGCATTGCTTTGGGGCGATTCCACTAAAAGCGGCGAAATCGTGTCTTTTCTTTCTTTCTTGAAGACTATTACTAGTATTGTTACCGGGGGGGGGGGGGGGAGAGATTGAATAGAGGTTCACATTCCACAGGCTATCACTGTTTTCACTTTCCAAATAGACGATTTGCAAGCTCAGGAAAAGTTGCAAAATGGCCTGAATGTCATTCCCCTGGCCTGACCACTTCCCTGGGTGGAATACCACTACTTCTATTTATTTATTTATTCTTTTGAACGGGCAATGCTCAATTACACAGCGATAACAATTATTAATATAATTATTAAGATAAATAGATAATTCAGGCTGTCACACAGCATAAACGCCTCCACTAATAATATTTGTAAGGGTGCGCACCAGTTCACTTTGTGACACTATAAAGATGTCAACATCCCCCAGGTATAAGTTTGCAAACCTCATTATTCGGGGGGCAGGAGAATGGAACATGTAGCTCGTACGTTGGAAGAGATCGTCACAACGGGTCGTGCGGGATGGTATCCGGAAAGAGAGTGAAGACAGAAAAGACGGGGAGTCCACCGTGTTCCAAAGGCCATTGAAGAGGAAGGTGATGTCGTTAAATGTTCTTGCGGACAACGTCGGAAGGTTGAGGTCGACAAATCGCCGTGAGGGATGGTGTATTCTTCAGATGGGAACAACGAGTCAAGGCCAAACTCGCCGTCTGAATGTCCCTGAAGTCCCGAGAAGCCCTCCAGACAATCCCAAGGACCCTATGGGTCCTGATCGGGATGGATTCGACGTGGGCAACGAATGAGAGGGTCTGATCCAGCTGAACTCCAAGATCCCTCACAACAGATACCCTCCTCAGTGGCTGGCCCATCAAGGAATAAGCGAATGAGACTGGTTGAGTCCTTCTGGTGCATTTGTCAACGTTGAGGAACATGTTGTTGTCCAGGCACCACCGAGAGAGGCCGTCAACAGAAGACTGGAGATCATTGCAGTCGCTCAAACACCGAACCATCCGAAAAACCTTGAGGTCGTCGGAAAAGAAAAGTCTCGATGAGCAGCCCAAGGCATCATTAAGGTCGTCAATAAACAGGTTGAAAAGAATTGGCCTACCACTCTTGTGTATAGGAACGATAAATGACATCTTCCAGGACTCCGGTTCGACGCCCTCATTAAAGGAAGAATTAAAGATCATGTACAGAGGATAGGAGAGCGAGATCGAGGAGCTCCTGAGAACAATCGGCGGGAACCCGTCAGGTCAAGGTCCCTTTCCCGCGCTGAGTCGCGACAGCTTTGACTCGATATCCAAACACAGATATCCTCAAGGAGTGGAAAATCGATGGACTTGGATTTCTCGTCGAGTGACGGCGGGGACGAGGACACATGTGAAAGGGGAGGGGAATGGACGCCAGAGAAATAGGTCTCAAAGAGATCGGCCATCCGACAAGGATCCGAGGCAGTCACGCCGTCGAGACACACGCTCGAAGGGATTCTCCCAGTAACCACAGTCGTTCAGTTTGAGATTGCGGTAAACTGCAAAGGCTCATGAACTCATCAAGTGGTCTGCTTGTAATTATAGTTCTATGTCCATAGTTTGCAAACGTATGCATAAAAAAATAGTGTGTCTTACAGGATTTGGGGCATTCCCCTGTAAAATCTTGCAAGTCCAGTAAAGAGGAAAGTATTAGTGTTAAAACATTTTGAAAACAAAGGTTGTTAGCTCTGCTATTCATGAATTCCACTCAACCAACTCAACTCCAGTGGGAGTAGGTCAACATCAGATTCTTGGTGAGCATTTTTATTGGATGTCATTCCCCTGTTGTCCATAACTTAGTTGTTTCATGGGATATACTTTTTGTTCCGGCGCCATTGTTTAGATCGGTTGTGAGCTGTATCTTAAAGGGAAAACAGTGTTTTGTCATTCCCCTGGATATTCCACTTGTATACCTCTGGATGAATAAAATACTGCTGGTACATACAGGTTTCATTCTTACATGGGCAAAGAGCACTTAACCGGAAAACATTCAATAAGTTGCCAAAGACACCAACATTTGCTAGTCCGGAATTGGTCACTTTTAGTGGAATCAACCTGTCGACAGGCTGCAGACATCAAGATTCATTGTTGGTTTGTTTTCAGCTGAAGTCACTCACAGGGCTCCACCCTCTCCCCGGACTCATCCTGGAATACCGTCACGCTCACAAAATTCTTACCACGTACGTTGACGGTTTGCTGGCCCACATCAACCGACGATCGATATCCACCACTTGGTAAGTGTCACGTACAACCTGTCCCGTGTATTTATAGTTATTACAGTGTTCCCAACGTTCTTTTTCATTCTTCAAAGGGAACAATGCGCGGCTGCGACCGGAAGATTAACATCAAGCAATCCGAACTTGCAGTCAATCCCCAAGCGTGACGAAGGCCTAATGATAGCAGGGGAAAGTCAGTAAATAATGATTTTAAAAAGTTTTTTTTTTTTCAACTCAAATTTTTGCTTAATTTTATCGTTCGGCTGGCAGATTTCAACGTGAGGAAAGTGTTTGTTTCTCGCCCCGGGCGCACTTTTGTTGCTGTGGATTTCCAGCAAATTGAGCTCAGGACGTTTGCTCATCTATCGGAAGACATCCAGTTAATGGCTGCCTTCAATGAGCCCGGCGACATTTTCTGGACAATGACGAAAAAACTGAGGTTGGTATCATTTCTTCCGCCACGATTTTGCTCCTATTGGGTTCATCATGTCCGCGCTTTCAGGTTGGACAAAGCGGAGTTTGATGCGGCCGAAAGGGAAAAAACCAAAACGCTCATGTACGCTCTTCTGTACGGCGCCGGGGCTAACAAAGTTTCCGAAGTGTTATCCATCGACGTACAATCGGCCACATCCGTTTGCTCCCGTTTTTACCGTAAGTGAACCTCCTCGTTAATTCATTTCGTTCAACTTGGCTTGAAATCTTCCCCCTTTTCTAGAGTTGTTCCCCGGCTTGAAGAACTACCGGTTGTCAATCTTGGAAAAGTGTCGAGTTCAAAAGAAGCTGAGAAGTCTGAGCGGGAGACTGCGGCTGTTCCCGTCTATCTCAGCCTCCTGCATTGGACAAAGGCGCTACACGGAGAGACAAGCCATCAATTTTACCATGCAAGGTTACAACTTATTTCTTTTTATGGAAAAGTCTCTCTTGGTGGGCAAGTGATGCACTCTGTTCTATTTGCCAACGACCACGTCGTCAACGCTCTCGACAGACACGATGCACTGTACATGGTTAGAAAACTAAATGAGTCATTTGGAGAAGCTGGCCTAAAGATTAATGAATGCCCAGAAGACAGAATACTTGGTGTTGGGTGGAGACGGACGAGATAATATCATGGTATAATATATACAATATAATATATTATGATGCTGCCACGTTTGGGTACAGTTAAATGGTTGAGCACGCATCCAGGTCCTGTGAGGCGGATATAGCTAGCCAGAATTGCCGGAGCGCTCCCTTAACGGTGTTCTCTGGAGTCTGAAAGTCCCTTCACACCAAAAAGTTGATCCTCAATGCTACGGTGGAGAGCATTTTGGTTTATGGATCAGAGGGGTGGTCGCTGACCCAGGTAGAATCTCTGGGCATTTGAGATGGATAGGATTCCGCGTAGCTGAAGGAAATTCTGGTTGGAACGAGTCCATACGGGAAATTATTGATCAACAAGAGACTGATGGGATTGATTAGAGAACTCTGGAATGGTATGGCCTCCTCGGAAGTATGGCAGGCAACAGATTTGGTCACCGGAGGGTCGAGAGGAAAAAAGTCGCCCTTGCACAACATGGTGAGGAGGTGTCGTCCGCGCTATGCGGAGGCAGAACCTAGATGGCGATCAGTGGGTCGACTGGAGTTCCTGGCGACAAGATGTCGGAGGCAACCCCTGACAGGCCTATGAAAGTAAAAAAAAGGAAGTATGGTGTTTTGATTAAATCAAACCATTAACAAACTTGGTCAAAGATGGATTTAGTCAATGCAGACAAACTCTCTTAAACCTCAAGCTTATCTGGTCATCGGTACAATGATGACGAGAATCTTCACTGCTTGCGGATACACCTGTACGTGGATATGTCTATCCATATTCTCTCATTAATTCTGCTTTAGATTTCGGAGTCGTCCTCAAGGCTTTTAGCTTTCTAGGGTAACATTTTCCGTGATGGTCAGTCGTTTCAAAAACTCATGTCAGCCATTTATCCATTTAAAAAATTCTGTTATGTATTAAATGTAAGAAATTTTCTTTAAGAAGAGAAAAAAACCTATTCTTTATAAAAACAAGTAGAAGGGGTCTTAGGCCAGGTGGGAGAGATTGGGGGTTGGCTGGCTTTAGCCAGCAGGGGTTGGCCCCCTAGTCTATTATTCTCCTGCTCCTCCTCCTGGAGCTCCAGCCCAAGGAGGAGGAGGAGGAGGAGGAGAACAAGGATGCTCACTTTTACTCAAAGGCCAAAAAAAAAAAAAAAAAAAAAAAAAATCAGCTCTGCTAATAGATGACGAGATAAGTCTAAAAACACCAAAAAGTTGGCTCTAGTTGATCCAAATTGAACCAAAAAGTGTCAAAAATAGGAACAAGACAAGTTTTGAGAAGTGCTCAGCCGAGTCCGAGTGTCCGACTGGGTCTTTGAGGGCAATGCCAGGTAGGGGGGGGGGTGATAGAGAGTGTCCGAACAGGTCTGCAACGGTGATGCCGAGGGGTGGGGGTGTGAAGGGGGTCTAGCGAGGGGGAAATCGCTCATCTTTGGCTGAGGGTTGGCCAAAGAAGGTGAACAAACAGACCACCTTCCAAATGAATCCTTTAACTCAGATCCTGTATTTCTTTATTAAAAAAAAAACCTATTCATTATCGAAAAGCATGAAGGGGTGCGAGGCCAGGTGGGAGCGGTCGGGGGTTGGCTGGCTTTAGCACGCAGTGGTGGCCCTCTAGTATTACATTGGTGCTGCAACATGTGGAGAAGGAGAACCATCTTTATTTTGAGTTAGGTACTTCCGATCATCAGAAAAATTACTAAAAATTCATCCTGGTACCCATGAGAATCGTCTGAAGGCGTAAATAGGGTAAAAATTACATTCCACCTTCCAAATTAAATTTCCTTTAATTTTCACCATGTAGCCAGTAGCGGGAGGCCCCCCGGTAGGTACTAATAATCCAGACAGTATCGGTTGATGTATGTACGTCAGCAATCATTACACACTTCTTCCCCATGATTCAGCGATTCAGGCTGCTCAGATGCTGGATCAGACTCAAGCACGGTGTCTTTTACACCGTGGGCTCAAGTGCGCTCCGTGTAAGCGTTAAATCGAAGTGAGGTCCCTTTGTCAGACACGATTAAACGAAAAATGTTCCTTTTTCTCCTATTCAGGTTCAGCGGCTGACATTTGCAAAGCTGCCATGCTCCGAGCGGAACGGGCCCTCCGCTCCAACAAAATTGACGCTTCCCTTCTCCTCCAAATCCACGACGAACTCCTCTGGGAAGTCCCCGTCGAAGCTGAGCCCCAAGTTAGAGGTACAAAATATTTTGTTAAACCACCATTACCATACAAAATATATTCCGATTACATTCTTCAATTTCGTATTTTACAATGCTTGATAACAATAAATACATCGATACTGTACAATTAACACAGCCATTTTTGACTTGATTCAATTCTTAGTGGTATTCTTCTTATGTGTACCTCTAAAACTTTCAAACGCGGATAAAAAGGTCCCAAAAATTTATGGCGCTAGGCGACGAACAAAATAATATTTGGAAGTTTTTTTTTAAATATAATTTTTAAATAGAGGAAAAAAATTTCGATTGGTGTAAAGTTTAGGCACAATGCGTTATCGAATTTGGTACTTAGACGAATGAAAACTTCACTTGGCATATTTACATGAGGCTGTAAGACCAGATTATACAAAACAGGGATACAAATGGTGTACAGCTCAGTTATTCAGTATGTTTATGAACGGCAGACCTTTACGTAAGAGGATATATATCGAGATTAAAAAAACGTATTAGGAATAGCGGGCCGCCATGGTGAAGGTAGCCTTTTGTTTCGAAGATTTGACAGTGAACGATGGAAAAGGACTTGAAGGCTACAGGCCAGGAAGGCACCTTTTTTTGTTTACAAACTATCTACATAATACGGAACTGAGCCTGACGAGGAATCATAAAGGAAGAAGAAACTAACCTAAGTAGGAAGGGGGCAAAAAGTCGGGTGTTCTTATTTCCTCCAGTACTGAGCGAACTTGTGAAACTGCTCGACGAGTGCTGCCATCACAGCGGTGACAGACATGTCCAGGAGGTTTTGCAAGTAATGGACTGCCTCTTCATCCCCGAGGTCCAGACGGAGTTTGTCCTGCAAAAAAAAATAAGGGTGTTGGTGAAATTTAGGTTGGCCTGAAGTACGTACGGGTATTGAGATCCTGATCTCGACATTATATGTCGATCTTGATATTGTTTTTGGCATGTTTCATGTCTTTAGGATGACCGGCGATTTGAAATTTTACAGGATCAGGACTGGGATGCACGACGTTTCGCTTAGCAACTTCTGACGAAGTCTGATCCCTCAAAAACTGTTTTGATTCTTCCAACAAGTGTCTGCTCACAAAACTACGATTTTAGACGAAGTAGTCTATTTCAAAGATAAATAAAATAACAGCTTGTATACGCGATTTGGTTGACTAGACCATCATCAGTACAATATTACTAGTAATGTACTAAAATCGCCTTTTTATAAGATGGATTCCCACTATCTCGCCGCATCCCCCTTACGTTAAAGTGTCTGATCCTTCAAAACCAGTTTCTTCTTCCTCTAACAAATGTCTGATCCCTTAAAACCAGTTTCTGCTTCCTCCAACAACAAGTGTCTGCCCCCTCAAAACCAGTTTCTGCTCCCTCTTACTAGTGTCTGCTCACTCAAAACCAGTTTATCATTCCTTGAGTAAGTGACTACTCCCTGAAAACCGGGTTTTGGCTCATCTAACAAGAGAAAGCTCCCTCAAAACCGGTTCCTGATCCTCTACTAAGTGTCTGCTTCCTCAAAACGGGTTTCTGTTTCCTCCAACAAGTCGCTGCTTCCTCAAAATTTGGCTTCTGCTTCCCAAAAACAAGTTAAAACATTGCCGTTACATTATTAATGAATGAGGCCATCAAAAACAAGGTTGTGGTTAATCTCTACAGACGAAATCTAACTACTTACTAAATCTGTATTAAATACTGATCTATCCAAAGACGCCCGAAAAATCAGGACCGTAAAATAAGGCCGAAAATGGGAAAGAAAACGGAATAATTCGGACCGAAGCGGAAATCGTTTTAATACCTTCTAACGGTCCTAAATACGCGGAATCTGAGTTTGCACCATCGCAGGTGGCGAGGTTAACTTTTGGCAGCCGAAAAACCGCGAAATTTTTGCACAGTTTTCGTTTTTCGCCTCTAACTCGGAAACTATCCATCCTACAGAAAACGTTATACTGTACAAAATGAAAGAGCATTAAATCCGCTATTCAAAACACTACATAATCATCAAAATCGGTTCAGCAGTTTAGCCACAATCGTTCGTCAAAGATATGCTATTTTTACCAACTTTCGTCAAAACCACATGTTGGTCACAGTAAGACCGCTGTAACTTTTAAACAACGGCCCAAATCGAAAAAGTTATAGAATCAAAGTTGTAGAGAATAACATTTCACGTTAAATTCCGTCATCGACGGCTGATTTACGTCACCAACAGAAATGTTATGTACATTTTTACCAATCCGAGAATCTGTTCATTTCCTTTGGATCTGGATTATTTCATTTACTTATTATTTATTCATGATTATTTACTTATTTAGATTTTATCTAGTCAGTATTTCATTTTCTTTCATATAATTTTAGCTTCACTAGTAAAAGCCAATATTATGGGGGTTCTGAACAAAAAACAGTGATTTGTCGAGCACATTTTGTGATTTTATCTAGCATATCAATCCGAGCTCTAGAAATGAGGTGTAGTTCTCCGAGTAATTTTGGACGTACAGTCCATTTTTGGGGGTCCCTCACGTCTCCAACCATTCATGTACAGGAATAGTTTTTATTTTTTATTTTTTTTAAATAGCTACCAATGTAATTTGTTATTGACGGAATTAGACCTAACAATTAATTAAAATAACAATATTAAATAATGAACCCTCGAGTAAAATTTCTATAATTTTTTCAAAAATTAGGTTTGGAATTAAAAAAAAAATTAATATTTATCGTTATGTCAATGAATTTTGCGTGATATTATTCCAATATCGATATGTTATCGATGGATTTTGCTCGATACCCATCTAGCGTAAAGTTAAAATTAAGTGGTGGTTTCTTTACCTGAACTTTCTTGACGGCTTTGTCAGGTTCGAGAGCGATATCGGGAACAGACGCGTCCGTCATGAGCGAGAACAGGTTGAGGATGAGGCTGGCGTGCCTGCGGAGGTGAAGGAACGCCGTGTAACATTGTTTCCTAAACTCGTGGTAGTGCTCAGAGTTGACGCCTCCCATCCCTTCGACCATCTCCTTGCTCAGTTTCATCGGCGGAGGGAGCGGCTTCGGGTCCCGACCTAAAATGTACCCGAAGTCGATATGGAACAGTTTCCCGGACGTGGTCAACATGAGGTTGTCCAAGTGCCGGTCGCCGACTCCGAGAAGGTACGTGATGACGCAGTAGCCGGCGCAACTCCTGACGTAAGTGTCCATGATGTCCTGAGCGATGCCGTACGGGCCAGTCTCACAAGGGTGGTGTTTCCGAAAAAACGACTGTATCGTCCCTTCAGTCGCCAGCACTTCTGCAACTGGCAAAGAATCAATATACTGCACGAAACCATGTTTCGTCGATGTCGCCAACACCCGATAGGGCGTCAGCTTCAAATCCAAATTCTCCGCTCGAAGCAACTTATCCATCAAAGTAATTATCTGTAAAATTAGCTGATCTTGTCTGAGGTCGTCGCCGTGTTTGAAAATCGTCACGTACTCCTCGTCGTTGGTCGTCACAAACGTCAACCTCGCGGGCATCAGAGCCGATTTGAACAAAGTGGCTTTTTCCGGGACTATCGCTTTGATCATCACGGACGGGTCGAGGGGGAGCGGGAACGGTTCGAAATTGGAAAAATTCATTTTGAACGATTCCGGATCCGCCAACAGCGCTTGGAGCCGGTCAGTTTTCTTCTTCCGGTTCCCCGACTCCCTCGCGACCGATTTCATCAGCTTGACAAGTTTCTCGATGAAGCTCTCCTGCCGGTTGAGAAAGTTGCTTCGGGCTTGCCACTCCGGCGGCCCGTTTTTCAACGACTGCTGAAACATCTTGATTACGTTGAGATACATGTTGCGGACTTCGCTGTTCTGCTTGCCCATATTGTTGTCCTCGCATTCGGTTATCAGGTACCAGTAGAAGTAGTTCGCCAACATGGAATTGTCGCACGCCCGGTGGATCAAGAAAGTGGCCAAGTCCATGTTTTTCGACTCCAATTCCTCTTCGGAACTTTCCGTCTTCCCCGCCGACGACGTCATCACTTCTTCGGAAATTTTCGTCTTCGACTTGTTGTAGGCTTCGGTGATCTCGTCGAAACTTTCGTACTTGAGAGCTTGGACTAGCTGAAGGAGATAAAGGAGGAGATCTTCGTCGGGGGCTTGTTGCAACCGAGTGACAGCATATCTGAAAGAAATTGAAGGTGTATGAGTAAATAATGATAATAATGAATAATTCTAATAACCCAATGAGCCAAACACTCAAAAATAATACAAAATAGTTGATAGCATCGTATTGTCCTGTCAAGGTTGGATATTTTACAGCTTCCTTGTTGCTTAGCCCAACTAAAAATTGAAATGTGTTGTTCTATGAAATGATGCAATGTGCAATTTTTATTTCAAACGGTGTCTAACCTGTCAACTTGTTTAAACGCTTATGGTGTACATTTGTGCTGCCTTTCGGCTTTTACAAAAAAATAAAATAAATAAAAATTAAAAAAAAGTCGTTCGCGGTTATTTTCAATCTAATCCCAACTTCTTGCTGTAGAGATGGCAGAAATTTGCTCCCTCCCACCCCCATAATGTTAATTATAGGTAATAGAAGGCGCTTGCCTTTGCATACGATGTTAACGACAATGGGCTCCTTGAGAAGGTCGGAATTTATCATTTTGAACAAAAAATTCGGATTCAGAGCCCTTTAAAATTCAGCACCCCGTACCCAAATTTTTAGTCCGAAAATTCGCATAATTATAGGTAATAGAAGGCGCTTGCCTTTGCATACGATGTTAACGACAATGAACTCCTTGAGAAGGTCGGAATTTATCATTTTGAACAACAAATTCGGATTCAGCGCCCTTAAAATTCAAGAGAGTAACGAGTATGGGGGAACCCCAAGTGAAAGGTGTGTTTTTGAGCGACGACTTTGGGCGAAAGTCCAAAGGCGACTTTGGGGGAACGGGACCCGAGATAACAGCGAGCTCGGTAGTATTAGTTTAAGTTCACCGATTGATTGAAATGGACGTAGGTATCAATACAACTTCACATAACACTGTAACAGAGATACGGTCTTATCAAAAGTCACGCTAAATTTTAAGTGCCGCTATTTACGCTATATTGCTCGAAATTAACGGCGTTATCCTTAAGACCGTAAGCTTCATCGGCGTATCTTTACGGCAATAACGTTCGACGTTAGGCATAAGGACGTAAGTTATCGGCGTTATTTCTGCGCATGCGCGAAATCTCGAGTTACGTCGACCGTAACTCATCGCCGTTAGGCAAAATGTGGCTTTAGGAACTCTCTATTTGTAGTGAAGATGAACAGTAAGGTACCTACCTACTACCTACCTAAATTACTCTGATATACCTACTCAAAGATGAGTAATCTCGAGGGCTAAGGTACAACATGTGTTATGAAGAATTGGCTGGTTTTCAGGAGAGAAAAAAACTTGGAGAAACAACATGTGTTATGAAGATTCGGCTGGTTTTCAGGAGCGAGAAACACCTTGATAACACTTGTTGTCTACATGGAATTTCATATCGCCTGTTGTTCAACTGAAAATAACTCATTTCCAGCGCTACCTACCAACAGAAAAACTGATGCCACCACGAGATTCCGCTTGAAATTGTGGATCAAGATCATATAAAACCTCAAAACCCAATTTTTTTCATATCACATGTTGTTCCCCCAAAGTGGTCACATTCTCGCCAAAGCCTTCCCCCAAAGTCGTTGCGTTTTCCCCCCAAAGTAGTTGTGTTTTTAGTCCAATTCCCCCAAAGTAGGACCTCCCAAATTCAACACCCCGTACACAAATTTTTAGTCCGAAAATTCGCATAATTACGTGCAGAACTGTTTTAGGAAATTTCTAAAAATTTAATGTTGAAGATTTTGAACTGAAAGCGGAGGGCACGTGACGTCACACCTCGCCGAGTAGTTGAGCAAGTAGCCGCCTGAGCGCTGAGTAATTAATCTGAACGGAATCGGAATAAAAACACTGATTTTCGAGTAACCTTCTTTGATGATAACCTCGACCCTCGATTTTTGAATGGCCTTCTCTGATGATTACCCCGATTCTCGATTTTCGGGGTCGGCTTTTTGCATAGCAATGTTGGATAACTTGCATATATGCGAGAGAGAGAGAGAGATCACTTGGCCAATCAAAAGATGACGAAGCAGACCACGTCATGTAGCCCCTCCAGACCTCGGAATTCAAATGTTATATTTTTCCTGAGGCCCTGTAAATAATAGAGACGGGTTTCTGCGATGTTGACCCATTTTCGTAACTTTTAAAGCACGAGCTTTCCAGGAAAACCTTTTTTTTTTTTTTTTTTTTTTTTTTTTAATCATCTACTGATCCCCCTATAAAATGGTCAATCACCTTCGAACAGACGGGTGAACAAAAGCGGGGCTGAGAAGCTGCAGTGCGTCGTCGACATCCATCGGTGACCAACTGTGGAGCATGTGGAGGGCCTGACGGGCTTCGGCTCCCAGCGACCAGTTGACACAATTGAGGAATTTGGTCAACGCCTTCTTATTGCTGCTCAGATAAAACCTAAAACCAAAAACAATTTGTTTCAGAGACAATACGAAAAGCTATTGAAGAGACTTCGGACTACTGGACGGAGAAATTCAATATGAAAGTGCGGCTGCCGGTTAAGATTACTTCAGGGTCAAGCTGGGGAAGTATGAAGTGATTGAAGCAATAATTTTGTGAAGTAAATAAAGCGTACCTGTGTTTCCAAACTATGTCCTGTTCTTCCGTCGTGAGGGAGTGAGTTGGTGGGTACATTACAATAGTGTGTAACATGTCTCGGGTGGCTGCGTTGGGTTTGATGTCTTTGTCGGATATGCCCGATCGGAGGCTTCTTGCCAGCTGGTGGTGTTTGCTCTCGACGAGGTTGTCCTGAAGGATTTCGGGGTCGGGGACGGTCACCATTTCGGATTGGGCTCTGAATTGGTAGACTTCGTCGCCGTCCTGCTCGTACCAAACGATCGAGTGTGTCGTCCCGGATAGAGTGACCTGCGAGAGATTTGCCGTCATTTGACGTCGCACAGTGGCCAATAAGACCGATTTAGTTGGACAAAAGTCGAGGAGGCACGTATCTTAAAAAGGAAATTTCTCGCTGATCACGAATGTACCCCATATGAAGGCCCTTAAATCACTCCTTCATTGTTTTCCGTAAAAAACTACTTTGCAAATTGTTTTCCCAATAATTTGGTGGTTTTTAATTCCTAGGTTGCAGCAGAAACCGAATTCTATAGAACTATTAAATAGTTCTACAGTATTGAACAATCAACCTCGTTACATTGAATGCATGCTCCGAGTCCAAAAGCTATTCAATCAATAATTAGGAATTGCACAAAATTATTTTCGCTACTCTGTAGAAATGGGATGTAGGCTAGGTAGCTATAGTTTCCAAGAAAAAGCGCAGAAAGTGTAATAATAAAAAACGAAGAAATTGTAACTAAATACCTCCATAAAAACAAAAAAGATAAAACAGGATTGCAAAGGATTCGACTTGTCTAGTCAAAATAAAATATTATAGTCGAAGGTCAACGATTAAACTTATTATAATATGATAGGACAAAAGGCTTACCAAATCCGGAAGCTGCGTCTGCAATGAGAATGAAGAGCTCAGGTCTACAGAACGTTTGAACCGTTTGATACTCTTCTAGATGGAAATCCATCATAGTTATGGGAGGACAGGGCAGCACGTGATTTTCAAAATTTAAATTTGAGCCGTGAAGTGACGTTTTTCCTTTCAAACTCAACGACAGAATCAAAATGTGCGTCTTAGAGAATTTCGAGTAAACGCTTTGTTTAAGAGATATTTGGTATTTTTCATGTTCAAGACAGTCGGAAAAACACCATTTAAAAGGGGGGGGGGGGGGGGGCAGCTTGTAGCAAAAAAATTGCAAAAATCGCTTGACGGGATTCGAAAGAAGAAGATTTTTGATCACTATAGAAGCAATTCATTCTGGAGTTTCGTGGCGCTTTTTATTGCGGCTCTTCCAAAGGGGCGGCTTTGGATTCCACCACGGACCCGTAATGAGCTCAGATCGGCTTAGGAATATCTTGGGATTCCGCACCCTCCATTAATATCATCAAGCCGAAACCTTGGGATTCCACTTCTGATTGAGAAATCAAACAGAGCCAAACCATCGTACAGATCGAGCCGTTGAGCTGCAGGGGTAAAGCAGGGTTCTGTTCTGGGGCCAACCCTGTTTTTGCTTTACGTAAAAGATCTAGCTATAGCTAGATAAAAAATATGTCGCCTTGTCGCCTATAGGTACCAATTTAACAACGACAAAGCGACATATTTTTAGCGCAACCTTTTTCCAAAAAATGGAAAGGTGCGCTCACCTCCTCGACATGTGTTTTTTTTTTGTTTTTTTTTAGCGCAACCTTTTTCCAAAAAATGGAAAGGTGCGCTCACCTCCTCGACATGTATGTTTTTTTTTTTTTTTGTTTGTTTGTTTGTGTACAGAGCATCACGCCCGAGCGGCTCAACAGATTTTCATGAGGGTGGTCTCATTGTCATCAGCGAGTTCGGGGGGTGGTTATAGGCTACCTTGATTTTTCCTCCCTCATTCCCTTCATCGGTTTTCGGGAGGTCCTTCACGACGAAAGTTGTTTATCTCTGATGTGTAACTAGGAGGCCTCAAAAGGGGGACGAAAGTTTTTGTCCGATTTCGTTGGTACAAGGGTCTATGGAATGAGCTTTTTAGGCTGATTCCAACGACTCCAAAACGATTTTTGCAGCCTGAGCCGTTCGTTACCTCTGATCGGCATAAGGTTTTCTTAAGCATCGGTCGTTAGGGTGCAGTTGTTTACGTAATGAGCATCACGTGGATGATGTGCTGTGTGGCATAGTTTGGTCGCTAGATACCTACTGTTTCTTAGTTTCTCTCGTAATAACAAAAAGGTTGCGCTCATCTATTCAATTCAATTGATGGCTTGTTTTTTTTTTGTTTGTGTACAGAGCATCACGCCCGAGCGGCTCAACAGATTTTCATGAGGGTGGTCTCATTGTCATCAGCGAGTTCCGGGGGTGGTTATAGGCTACCTTGATTTTCCCTCCCTCATCCCCTTCATCGGTTTTCGGGAGGTCCTTCACGACGAAAGTTGTTTATCTCTGATGTGTAACTAAGGAGGCCTCAAAAGGGGGACGGAAGTTTTTGTCCGATTTCGTTGGTACAAGGGTCTATGGAATGAGCTTTTCAGGCTGATTCCAACGACTCCAAAACGATTTTTGCAGCCTGAGCCGTTCGTTACCTCTGATCGGCATAAGGTTTTATTACGCATCGGTCGTTAGGGTGCAGTTGTTTACGTAATGAGCATCACGTGGATGATGTGTTGTGTGGCATAGTTTGGTCGCTAGATACCTACTGTTTCTTAGTTTCTCTCGCTCATTAAATATATCGTAATAACAAAAAGGTTGCGCTCATCTATTCAATTCAATTGATGGCTTGTTTTGTTCGCTGCGTGTTAATGAAAATATGACTGTGCTAGTGAATGGCTCCCTTTCTGACGCCGCACAGTGGGCCATTTCCCGAAAAACCCGATCAAAATTATTTAGGGCTTGGAAAGTATTGGTTAGGCATTGTATATGAGTATTATATGATTAAAAAGTCTCAGGTCTCGCTAAGAGTAGTTCTATTCGATTCGGCGTGCCGGAAAACATGTAAAACGTTACAAAACACTGGTTTCTTCATAAAACCGCTGATCCTTCTTCGTTTGCTCACCACACTCAATCCACTGAAAGATACAGGAGGTCGCCCGGCATTCGGATTGACCCTTTTTGGAACAGAAAAATGTAAGCTGCCCTCCATTGGAGGGCCTCCAACCAGTCACGGTTTTTCGATAGGAAGAGGCTTTTCCAGCGCGAACATTTGTGCCATCTTGAATGGAATTCATGTTTGAATTTTTTCAGTCTTATTTCGATATCTCCATTCGAGCGCCCAACTCTTGATTCAACCTTCTCGCTCAGGTAAATAAACTTCTGCTTAATATCCACTTCAGGAGCCTCCCATAACCACTCGCATAGCTGTTGTCGTGTTATTATTATAGACGAGTCAGACGACCCTGTAAGAATCAGTTCACTTTCAGTTCGATTGGTTATTTACTTTATATCTAGGTATTTATTTTTATTTTTCTCAGTTTACAAGCTATTCAAGGATTATCACTCATTCTCTAGGCAAGTGTGGGTATTTTTGCTTTTTAGTGAATTTCCGAATTGAAAATAATTTAATTTATTGAAAATTATTACATTATTATTGCGCTCGTTCTGTTTAAAAAAAAAACTACCGGTAGCATGAAAACTGTCCTGCACAAAATGTGCGAATCCGCGCTATTACAGGTAGCATATTTTACTCTAGAAAGCTTAAATTTTTACAGCAGACTCCTATGGGGCTAATTCAGACTGAACATGAAGAAGAGCACTCTTGGTGCAATAGCGGCCGGTCTGGAGCACGCTATAGGTCGAAAAACGTGTTTTCGGCACGAAAAAACGGTAATTTTTTGTACGTTTCTGGTTCTAGCTCGGCTCAGGAGCAAGCTACGAAGACGGGGATGGTACCAATCGATTCAGCGTGGAAAAATACATTGAAAATGATACCCTGCATAATCATTAAGGAGTCCTGTGCGTTATTATCGAATCATTTCTGTGATTTTCTCTATTTTTTGCCTTTTTTTTTGGACAAAAGTGAGCACCATTCAGAGATTGGCAGGTATTGGCAGGATTTTTTTGCATTTTCTCAACCCTCAGACCTTCCTAAACAACGCCTTGCGAGAGATTTAGCTGAACTCGTTGGAACTCATGCGCGTTTTTTCTATTGTATTGAGATTTCGAGTGCTGAAATTGGGTCTGATAGCCACCCTTGTATGGCATTTAAGAAATCGTTTTAAAAACTTGAAAAAATAATTTTTAAGTTAACATACCTCCAGGCAATGAGCTCATCACAGAAGGAGATCGATAACTTCACTCCTCGAGCACTGAGACGCGATTGAATGCCCCTTTGTTCGATGAGAAAATATCGGCGATAAGAGAGCGTCATGATTTTGCATGCAGTGCATCTAAACGGCTGACTCCTGGACCCGTTCCTTTGCACACATGAACTCTTTAGGATGTTAGGAAACGAACCACACCAGAAAAGGCGACGATTTTGAACTTTTTTTTTTTCAATTTTGATCGGGTTTTTCGGGAAATGGCCCACTGTGCGCCGTATCCCTCAATCTCCAACCTTCAGACGAAATTTTGCAAGCTTGGTGGACATCAAATTCTCTCAGACTGAACTTCTATTCGATCATCGGTTCTATTTGAATGATTGGGCGGACAACTCCATGAACTTTTTTTGATTCTAGATCGACAACCGCATCTCTTGGAACCGAGTGATTCCAATCGATATGTTGAGACAAGGTTCAAACCAAAATACATGAGCCAAAACCGAAAGGTTGAGACGTGAGTCCTACAGGACATGAGGCAAGCAGAGCCAAACCAACCAACAGATCGAGCCAAAGCAGTTGACTTCTGCTTGACTCCCCACGATCACTTTCCGTAACTTTAAATTTCAACACTTCAATAGGCAGCGGAGTAACACACCGAACTCCCGAATTGATACGGATACGATCTCTGCATTTGTCAACTAGTGTGAATCCGTAATTACATTGGCTGGATCTGAAGAGCAGCGTTCATAACGTTGCATACGCACGAGGTGCGGAATCCCAAGGTCCATCTTCCTCGCTCGTCCTCCACCGTGGTGGAATCCCAAGGAAGGGCCAACCCGGAGGGATTAGCCCCTCATGATTACCCTTCAGTTAAAGCGCCCCCAGGGCGGAATCCCTACCAAAGTGCTTCACAGCGATGATCCTAAAGCTCCGGAGGGTGACCTTTCTATTCATTTTAAGGTACCTGACACAGAAAAAAGTCCAACCCGCAATTTGAAGAGCCATGGTTTAGATGTAGGCAATTTCTTTGAGGGTTGATTTTGGTTTATTATTCTTGGAATAATACACCTATGTTTTCGCGACGGAGGTCGACGACTCGGATCGGCCTCAAAACTTGACATTATCCGTTTCAAGAGGTCTACATTCAAAATCCGAAATGTCCGTCCGCCGTCCGGGCCGTTTTGGCAGTAGGAATTTTTTTAAAAATCTGAAATTTTGGCAAAATACTTGGTTTACCATCTAGTTGTGCCCGCAAGGTTTTCAGTCCGATCGCCCAAACCCGTGGGGCGCTATGGGGCTAAAATGGGGCTACAGGAGGGGTATTTTGAAGGCTTTTAGCTATGGGATCGAGTTAGGTGTCGTTTTCGAAGTATTTTTGGACGTAGAATCCATTTTTGGGGGTCCCGGAACGATCCGATTTCACTGTGGCGATCTATAGGGCTTTCATGGGGCTCAAAATGGGATTTTTGAAGGATCCCAAGAAGTTAAATATTTTTCGAGTAAAAATTAAAGAATTTTTGAAAAAACATTTTTGAAAATAAAATCCCGCCAAAAAATTTTTTTTGAAATATAAATTTGAAAATAAAATTTTTTTTTTAAATTTTTTTATTGGCAGAATTAAATGTCTGTACAAGTAACCTATATCACAGAATAATAAACCCTTGTGTAAAATTTGCAGCGTTTTTTTCGTCAAAATCACTCGAACAAATCGCTTACCCCCTCAATCTCTCGAAGCTCCACTCACTAAGAAGAAACTTTGGATCTTGCCTAATCTAGGGTCATTCTTTTAGACACTTCTGGACATGATACCATAACTAAAATCCAGATTTGAAAGATTTACTTCTGTCCACCTACATCGGGCAAATTGGGCACTGCGTCGGGAGGGCGCCAATTATTTGTCTCTCACCTGTGGGAATTCAACCATGAGATAGAAATAGTGCGACAGGCGTTTTTCAGCTTCGTTGATGTGCTCTATTTCTCGGAACGTAAGCCGGTCCAGCCAGTCGACTTCGGGCATGTAACCGTTTCGGTGTTTCTTGGCGAGTTTGCCCAATTTCTGCATCCGCTCTTTCCCGCTCCCGGGAGTCTTTCCTGGAGTTGTCGACGGCTCCGAGCCATCCGCCTCCTTCCCCGGCCACACCTGGAAGGTAAGGCAGTTAGTAACATAACAGGTACTGCGAAGCTGAAATAGCCCGTTTTTAAGGTATATACTTTTACAACAATATTAACCCACACAGCAGAAATTATACGTTACGTCTCTAATACGTCTCAAACGAGATATATTACGTCTCAGTGACGTTATTTGGTGAGGCGTCTCAGATACATCCCTATGTCCGCAACAAAGACGTCTCAGAGCTGCAATGCTGAGACGTATCAAAACAGGTGTCAGAGATGTAGCAGGGATGTATTTGAGACTCCGAGTCTTTAGCCAAGAGACGTTGCCGAGATGTTCTGGGGTAAGCCTATGTGAGGGGTCGAGAGTTGTAAATTTGGGTTCTCGTATTCCCGGGATCCCATAAAAAATTTCGGGTCGCCATATTGGAAAATTATTGAAATGATGTAGGTATCAGGTTTAAAGTGAAAACATGCCCAGGCCCCTCTGAGGGGCCTTGACATGCATGTGAGACGCCATAGAGACGTCTCATTGCAGTCACTTTGGAGAAGTAGGCTCTACGTTGCGCCAGTGTCGTCTCTGCGACATCTCTGGTGGGCGTCTCTGGTATGTTAACACATAAATGTCTGAGACATGAGATAGCAACCATCTCCGCTTTTAAGTCTCAGAGACGTCTCGGTAAAGTCTCAATGAGACCTCTAAAGCTGTGAGACGTGGAGACCTATTTGAGCCCAGATTGAGACGTCTCTATCTCTGCTGTGTGGGAGCAAGAATGAAGTAAGTGCGAAGAAGATTGAAAAAAAGGAAAGGAGGATTTAAAAGCAACATTTAAGAGCAAAGGTTAAAGAGCGAAGATTAAAAAAAAAGGCAAAGGTACGTCCAATTAATCAAAAATATTTTGAAAAGGGGAAAAATTACACTGCTCTAAAAAAAATATATATAGAAAAAAATAATAAAAAATAAAAAAAATAAATCGATCTGATGCTTCAAGAGGTCTGATAGTGGTCCTAGGGGTTTTTGAGGGTGGTGAATCCGAATCCAAGGTCCGTTTTGCCCCTAGACGCAGAGGTTCCGCTGTACAGTACCTAAATGTTAAAAAACCTCTTAATTTCCAATTTCACTATTTTACAACGAGCAGGTGCTATTCTTACAGGAAATTTAACCCTGAACACGCCATATCTATGTTGATTGGTCTAAAATGCCTCCATCATGTGTTTTTTTTTTTTTTTTTTGCCGAAAAACTACCAAAAACGTGGTTTTTTCGTCAATCTTGAAGATTTTTGTTCACTATTCTGACGATTCTGCCAAACCTACAATACTTATCCGAACCAACAAAATCTCGCCATATACTTGGTACATTTCTGCGTCGAATGCGACCAACCGCATCTCGGTAAGTGCAATAGCCGACTTTTGGCGACTATTTAAAGTTTTAACCCAATGCGGCAAAAACTGGGATTCGGATTCAGCACCCTCAAAAAACCCCAGGACCACTAGAAGACCTCTTGAAGCATCAGATCGATTATTTTTTGTAGAACAGTGTTATTTAATAAATTCAATAAAGGGAAAAAATTCATCCTCCATTTTAGCCAAGAATTTATAATTTGGGGGATATTCCTGCTGGCCAAAGCTGGGCTATCCACAATTTAAACGACTGTTTTTCACAACATTCGCCAAAATCAGTCCAAAACTGAGTCATTGACAAATTTTGAAGAATCGTGAGAATCCAAATAGACAACTAGAGCTGTTAGATCACAATTTCGTCCCCCTAAAGGCAGAAGGGCGAAAGGGGGAATGCTCATCAAATTTTTCCCGTTTAGAGTATTACTTCCCGATTAAAAAGGAAATCAAAATCAATTACATTATTTTGGACGGGCTAGTAATTTCCAAGTTTGAAAAAAGCGTATTGTTTCTACCGCTGATTTTGACCTTATTCATGGGTCGAATTTCAAAGTTTTGGTACTCATTCGACGCAGAAATTTGTCCTCAACAATTAAGTATCGAGTGAAGGGTATTGAGAAATGAACCGTTTACGATTTATACGCCAAAAATCGAGAACGAGCTTAAATTTCGAGATTTTGTGGGCCCCAAAAAAGTATGCCTCGCGGTTTCGAGGTGGAAAACAAGGCATTACCATCTTCACAACATACAGGTATGATGGTCTGACCATCAAGAGGAAATACCTGACAAGCAAAACGAAATACCGGATTCAATGCGAGGTGTACCTTCTCTGATGACTGGGCTGTGTTCAATATCGAATCAGTTATTTAACTGATTGCTGATTTAACTGTGTGTTCAATATTGAATCAGTTATTTAACTGATTGCTTCTCAGAATGAATCCTTTAGGAATGGGACATCAATCCAAAGTACTGTTACATTTTTGGTTTATTATTCTTGGAATAATACACCCATATAATCGCGACGGAGGTCGAAAATTCTGATCGGTCTCAAAATTTTACATTATCTGTTTCAAGAGGTCTAGATTCAAAAAACGAAATGACCGTCGCCAGTCCGAGCTGTTTTGAACAGGTTAGTGCTGTGGAAACTGCTATAGAGCCGTTAGGCTATCAGCAGGCCCCCGAAGGAGCTCCACCAAGCGGGGAGATAACTAACATACCGCCTGGCTCACCTCCCAGCACCGTGGTTGCTGTTTTGGACAGTAGGAATTTTTAAAACAATATCATAGTCATATTCGCCCTTCTGCCCGTTTCATTTTCATAATCTCCCCATCACCTCTTTCTTCGGCTACAAATTGCGTCTTTCTGTTCAATATTGCTCTGTGGATGCAGTCGGGTCTACAAACTGCTTACCTTGAGGTCCAACATGCCCTGGCGGTAGACCTTCCGCTTTCCGAATAATGACAACGTCGTGCCGCCAACGGGTGTCATCTGGGAAGGGCCGACGCAGTCGTAGATGGTGAGGGTGAGTTGAGCGTTTTGAGGAAGGTCCGAGTACATTATGGGAAGCGTAATCCATTCGCTCCAATTCCACCTGAACAAGTTCAACATATAGTATGACCACTACAGAGCGAGATTTCGTGCGTTGATGCTTACCTGGTAGTGAAGGATTTGTACGACGTCCAAACGGGAAGGCACAGAGGACGACCGTCGGCCCACACCTGGCTGACGACGGTCAGATCAGCTTTGCCGTTCGTTTCCGAGTACAACCCGGAAAACTTCAACATCGGCTCGTTCAACACCTTCTCCTTCTCAATCATGTTCGGCTTGAACCCTTCGAGACTCCCGATTTTCAGCTCGATGTGCTTGTGCAAATCGCAGCTGTACACATAGTGGAAAGTGTCCTCGCAGTGTTCCATAGCTCAAACCCCCTTCACCTTCGAGGAGACTGTCATCGGACGACTGCCGACGTCCAACGAACGACCATATGGTAAGGAATCCGTAAGAAAATCCCTGAAAAATAAAAATCAACAGCGGAAAAAATTTTAATATCACGTAACGATTTCGTGCACCCCAAACCAAAACATGAATCAGCTGTGGTGGTGATTTCCACCGAAACAGGGATGCCACACAAAAGTTTGTCCTGTTGGCCACTCTGCGCCCTTATCACTCATTGATAAAAAATTGATTGTTTGGACTTTTCTTAGGAGAGTTTCCTTCTGTTTTACTGAATTTTACTGTATAAATTACGATCTTCCATCAACGTTTAACTAGAAACTTCTAACTGTAACTTACTCTAGTGTGTACCAATTATCAAAATAGCGTATAATGCTGAAGTATAATCGTGTAGTATAATTTCCATCGATCGCAATATTTTATAGTTTTCCAACGTTACTCAGCATTACTCCGTCAATTGTGATTTCTGTCATGACTGAGGAAGTTGAACCTGTGGATTCGGAAAAAGTCGAATCGGTTGAAGATTTGAAGGGGAACGAAGACGCGAATGTTTGTTTTGAAGGTGAGTTGTACGTTTAATATTGGGTTTGGGGCTGCGCCAGCCGGGGGTTCTTGCCACTGGTTGTGTGGGTTCCTGATAAAAAAACAGCATTGATGGTAACTTTATTTTGCTGTGGATGCATCACAGTCGTCAGTATCACAGGCTCTTGTTTCATCTCCGGGGGGGGGGGGGGGGGGGGGGGGCTGCAGATGCCTATGCGCGCTGCAAGATTTTCCAGAGTGGGACTACCTATGGGGAGTTGAATGGAATTCGGAGATGGCAATCAATCTCAGGTTTCTAAAGAGACATAAGACAATCACCAGCCAACCCCCGACCTTATCCCCGCCTGGCCTCAGACCCAACAACTCGTTTTCCCATATTGTGCAATTTTGGTTTATTATTCTTGGAATAATACACCTATGTTTTCGCGACGCGGGTCGACGACTCCGATCGGCCTCAAAATTTGACATTATCCGTTTCAAGAGGTCTACATTCAAAATCCGAAATGTCCGTCCGCCGTCCGGGCCGTTTTGGGCAGTAGGAATTTTTTAAAAAATCTGAAATTTTGGCAAAATACTTGGTTTACCATCTAGTTGTGCCCGCAAGGTTTTCAGTCCGATCGCCCAAACCCGTGGGGCGCTATGGGGCTAAAATGGGGCTACATGAGGGGTGTTTTGAAGGCTTTTAGCTATGGGATCGAGTTAGGTGTCGTTTTCGAAGTATTTTTGGACGTAAAATCCATTTTTTTGGGGTCCCGGAACGATCCGATTTCACTGTGGCGTTCTATAGGGCTTTCATGGGGCTAAAAATGGGATTTTTGAAGGATCCCAAGAAGTTAAATATTTTTCGAGTAAAAATTAAAGAATTTTTGAAAAAAACACATTTTTGGAAAAAAAATCCCCTCAAAAAATTTTTTTTGAAATATAAAAATTCAAAAAAATTTTTTTAAAATTTTTTTTATTGACAGAATTAAATGTCTGTACAAGTAACCTATATCACAGAATAATAAACCCTTGTGTAAAATTTGCAGCGTTTTTCTTAAAAAATACAGATTTTTGATTTTTCCTCCACTTTTGGTGCTTAGATCCGCCGCGTGAAGCAGCTTTTTGGTGGTTTCATATTTTTCTCGTCGTCTACTCGCCAAAACGGATTTTTTTTTGTTCAAATTTTTTAGAAAAAGTTAATTTTCCATTTTTCCACTTTAGGAGCTCAGATACGTCACATGGATCCACTTTTTGGTGGTTTCAGACTTTCCTCGCACTCGCCAAATTGTATTTTTTAAGATCAATTTCAGATTTTTCCGACATCTGGAAGTGCCCTAGAATAAAGATGACCAAAATCGTGTCACACTCCTCGGGTTGCGGCTTTAATAAATTAGACTGGCCACCCCCTGCTGGGTAAAGCCAGCCAACCCTCGACCTCTCCCATCTGGCCTTTGACAACTTCTTCTCGTAACACCTCCTCCTGTGTAAAAGCAGGTTGTAGTGACTTGTTACCGGGGAGAAATCCTTCATTCGTAAACTTTCAATTCAGTTTTTATCGAAATCAGCTTTTTGGCGATGATAGGGTTTTTACCCTGTACCTACCCTTCAAACGCATTTATAAATAATGGGGAGTTGGCATTGTTTTTTTTCTATTTTTTTTTTCTGAAAGTACTCCCTGAGAATGTAGGGAAAACAGTAGTCAGCCGCCTGAAATCGTTTCCAGAAAATTTAAATAATTTAACGAAAATTACGGCGTTTGAAAAACCGGGGCCATGGAGGGAGCGTCCTCAATTCAGCTGAAGAGCGTCGTCGATAGTGTTTTGTTCTTGACAGGTGAGGGGATTGATCCGCCCAGTGTTGCTATTCCACTGCTCATCACTTAATAAAATTCAAGTGAGCCGTAAATCCTTCTGATAAGGCTTTAAACTTCAAGTATCATGTATTATAATTAAAAGTTAATTATGTTTTCCGTCGTATCAAGTTATAATTGCTATAAATTCATCATATAAGCTGACGACACTAGCGCTAATGGTGAGAGATTCACTGGAACTGTGACGTCATCTCCTCAAACAGTGACTGGTGGGAAACGCCGGCCGATTCAAACTGTGCGTTTCGTTTTTTCGTTATATCTCCTACAATGATTTTTTTTCGTTGGTATTGGAGTCTGTGCACGTTACTTTTTAGCGATATTATTGAATGGTAGGGAAGATTTCCAAATCTAAAATCAATGCGAACTCCCCATTGGCTTACTGTACAGAATTCGAGTTTCATAATATGAGACAGACTGTATAATAGAGTGGAGCAGTACGTGTTCTACAATGTATGTTGTCTAAAACGCGGTCGAGTCCTTTTTGAGCTCTCATAAGTGGGAGCATAGGTAGGTGCTGGTTGTTCGCACTGCTGAGCCTCAGTCTCTGATCCCAAACAGCAGAATAGATTGCTTTAAGGCAAAATAGACAAACAGACAAAACAGATATCAAAGTTGTGATATTTAAGCAATTCCGTATAGCAAATAGCACGTAAGCTGCTTTGTATATTATATAAAGCAGCTTACGTGCCTTAACAACCACATTATTTAAGTGGATGTCCCATTTTAAGTACTGATCAACGTGTTCCTAAACCCATATATTGACGAAACTTTTCTATTACGTGAATCCACCTTCAAAATCCATTCTGTTTCAGGACCCAAAATGACCGAAGAGCCCTACGAGTGTAAAACGTGTTCGAAAACCTTCTCGTACAAGAAAACGCTCGCCCGCCACGTCCGAAACAAACATTCCCTCCTCGGGAAACCCCGCATCTGCGAGTATTGCCAGTCCCGGTTCAACGATCAGTGGGCTTTGGGGAAACACATACAGAGCACCCATTTGAAAAAACATCACGTCGTCATTTGCCCCATCTGCCACTACAAGGACTCCAAAATCATGATAGACATCCATTTCGCCCAGGCTCATAACATCCTTCTCGAAGAAGAGTGTCACAGGTGAGGCACTCAGCGTTGAAAACGCTGCTAATTTTACACAAGGGTTTCTTCTCTTTGGTATGAACTTTACAATAATTATTATTGTTCATTCTGCCATGTGTGCCAAATACGGAAAATTGCAAACCTTCTCACATTTGTCGCATTTTCAACTTTTTTTTCAACGACCTCTTTCTCGCAGGTTTTCAAGTTTGGAGGAATTCGAGAAGTGGAAAAACAAGACGGAAAAATCCACCGTCGCCCGGTTCGTTGTAAACCAGAAATTCAAAAAGAAGAATGGTGCCGAACGTATCATTTACAACTGCCACCGAAGCGGATTTTTCAAGCCGAGGTTAGTTTCAGTTAGGTGTGAAACTTTGGCGAGTAGCGCCTTAAGAAGGTAGTATTTTGAAAAAAAATCTCGTGGATTAGATTAAGTTCTAACGGCCTGCGATTACCTTGAAACTGATCTTAGCGTCAGCTCAGAATAAAACTGTTTCCTTATGGGGTTATCTCTCTGTCAGAAACACTCAGCGAGCCAACGAGCTGTCAGAGCGGCCATTCACGTCACAATCACGACCAATCGCGTCATTACGTTGAAGCCGTCTTTATGAAGTCACAATCATGACACCATCCCCCTCCCCGCTCATCTGTGAACGCCCGACAACCAACAAACCATCGTGTAGTGAGGACAGTTCGCACTACACGTTTGCCAGTCGTCGTAGATGATGAGGGGAGAGGTTGTCGTGATAATGGCGGCTCCAACAAACAGCTGATCCTCCGACAGTTTTGTAATTTCCCTACTCGACGCCGTATTTACCTTTTCCCCCTCACTTGTCGTCCCGACACATCGTCTTTCCTGACAGTGTGATAACCCAATAAGCACAGAAAGAGAATTTTATAATATCAGTATAGATTTTCACCACTGTTTCTCTTCTACGAACACGGTCCAGTAATATTTAACCCAAAATTGAGACGCATGTCCATTCCTTATTACTTAATGTTGAAAATGTTAGAAAATTGAAAGCTTACAAAATATTATCAATAGAATAATAATATTAAAAATTAATTATTATTGATGTTACAAAAATAAAATTTTGAATAAAAATTTGGGATGTTGGGTATTAATCCGAGGCTTGGGTAAATACCCCATTTACATCCCTGATACTCCCCCCCCCCCCCTTATGAGGTTTCTAAATTAAATGTTTCAGAGGAAAGAACAAGAGGCGAATCAAATCCCAAGGCACCAACAAAATAATGGGGTTTTGTCCGGCCCGGTTGGAGTTCGAAGCGTTGGAAAATGGCGAGGTTTTGGTTCAATTCATCAAAACCCACGTGGGCCACGAGAACGAAGTGGAAAAGGTCTTCAGCCAGTATGAAATCCGCCATTTGGGAAAGAAGCCAGCCCCTCAACCGGCTAAGACAAGAGAAAACACGAACATCGACCCCCCTCGAATCCCCTTGTTGATTGATTATTGCCAAATCGGGAATTTGACTGTCAGCGAGTTGAAGCCCGTTGTTGTCCGAGGGTTCATAAATAATAATCTCATATCTATAATAAGCGCTCCGGACGAGAATGAAGAGAATTTCGTAGACTCGAGCCCGTCCGAATCCATGGAAGAGAGCGCCACTCTCCACAGCGCCACCGTCATCAACGTGAACGGGGTCACCACCGTCGACCTCAGCGGGGACATGAGCCTTGACGTGGCCAACGTTTTGGACAAAGACTGCGGGCAAACCCGGCCCGAATTGAAGTTCGACATTCCTGACCTGGGGTTGGTCGACCACAACATTTCCGAAGTTTTGGACCTGAGTAAACTTTTGGCCGTGAGGCTGGCTGACGGCAAGTTGGACGAGAGCGACGAAAGTTTTCCGGTAAGGAGTGTCAATAGACACGAAGTTGGGTAATAGATCTGTAAAAAAATCAACCTTTATTAAGGATTTTTAAAAATGATCAATTGTCTTCTTTTAGAACCCAGAAAGCGAAGATTTTCCTGATTTGGAGCCTTTGGATCCGTCAAGGTTTGATACTTTAGACGTTTTGGACAACCCAAAGCCACCTGATGAACAGCCTGGGCCCATATTGCCGTTGATCGATACGGACGAGCTTTCGCAGGTAGGTTATGCACTTGTTCAGGTTAGGGATGGGCATCGTTATGAGAAAATCGATTATTTGTCGGTCATGAAGTTGGGTACTTGACCAAAACATCAATTTTTGTACGGTTGCCATTCTGCTCTCCCTCTTTTTATGTTGTAGAGGTATGAAAAAGCTGTTCTCTGTCACTTGTGTTACAGTTTTATTTTTTTTATTCAATGCAAGACAAATTTTGTCAAATGAGTTCATTGCTTCCGCTCCTTGCTAGCATTCCGATTGTAGTCCAGAGGCAACGTTTGGTGTAGAATTTATCTCAACTGTTTAATGTGTATTTTGGGGTGCTGAACACGAATTTGAAACTTACCAACAACGGTCCAAACACTTCCAAGTGCTCAAAAACGCAAAAAAAAAAAAAAAAGCACATTTTTTGGTTTTTAACAGATAAAGTTGAAAGGGTGCGTTAAAGGTAAAATTGCTTTATATAGTAAATTAAAGAGCACAAAATTTTGCGTCGAATGAGCTACCTTACAGTCAAAATTGAGCCAGCCGAAAGGACGCGACGGGCCTTCAAAAATGTCGAATTTTTCCAACTTTTCGAAAAATTTAGATAACTTCAAATTTGAATGTCTGCAGCTCGAAAATGACAACTCTCACGTAAGAACACGTTAAATGGAAGTTGTAGAGCGTCTAATTCTGCGGTCACAGAGCACAAAAAATGTTGCTGCAAGTCCAATTTTCTTTGAAGGTCCGTTGCTCCCCTTTCAGCTGGCTCAATTTTGACTTTGAGGTAGCTCACTAGATGCAGAATTTTTTACTCTTTAATTCACTATATAGAATATGTTTACCTATAACGCATCCTTTCAAAGTTATCCGTTAAAAACCAAAAAAAGTGCCAACATTTCGTGGTTTTTTGCGTTTTTTATGGTGTTCGGACCACAAATTTTTTGGGAATTTTTTCGGATTTTTTTAAACCCGTTGAGAAAAGTTTTACACCAAACTAAACAACTCCTGGTGACTGGACTATTGATTAAATTATAATTTTAATAATTATTATATAGGTAATAATAATTATTATTTTAATTATAATCGATTAATCGATGCCCATCCCTATCACCCACTCCTTCTGCGTTTATCAACCCTGCCAAACCCGCCACCGGCCTTTCACTCATCATGTTTTCCTCAGGACAAACAACTTCTCATAAACCGCTTCATCGAGCTCATCCAGGCCGTCGAGAGTCGGGAACTTCTCTGGGAAATGAAGAAAATCTGCGTTCCCGCGATGGAAACGATGAAAAGCCTCTTCGATCACAACTTTTACGAAAACACTTGCTAAACCTCCTCTTCCCTAAAAAGTCTTTTTAAAAAATTCTCTCTCGTAAACTTTCTCGATGTGATATTTTTCCATCAGTGAATTTCGCTGTTTATGTCAGCTGTAACCGTCTATGTGATTTTCATCGAAATCTTATCTCTTCTTGATGTGAAATTTTCCAATACTTTTTCGTATTGCTGGGTGTATTCAATTTTTCTACTCATACACGTTGTAGAGATTCTTTTTTTTTAGCGTTTTCAAATACTTGGGAAAAATTGTATGTAAAATCTGGACTCTTCAAAATGTAGCCATCTAAATCGGTGTTTTTTCGGTAGTGGGATTTTTGGATGTTAGTGTCAAGAAGATTTTTTTCCGTTCTTTTATTGTCGCAACTGCTGTTTGGGTCGTTGCCATGGAGAAGGTTTTGTTGTGGCTCGGAAGGGCCGTCGTGGAGTATCGACCATGCCGCCCATCGAGGTAAGCTCTTTGTTTTTAAATTTCTTTTTATTAATGAACTTTATGAATGCACAATGGGTTTGCCTGTGATTCCCCTGACTAGGTGCGTCACGTTAAAATGAAGGTTGACCGTCAGAGCGGGTGGGAGTAAATGTTTCGCTCAAAATCAACTCATTTTCTCTGACAAAACGGGGTGAAATCACCTGCGGGTCCTCTGAATAAGTGTCTCACGTTAACTGAGCACTTTATATTGAGACAAATCGAATTGCCTATTGTCTCAAATCAAAACTATTCTCTCTGCTTTACCGGTGGATCCCCTGACTTAGTGTCTCACGTTATGTACCATGAAAACTTTTGCTTCAAGTTTTATCACTCACTCACCTTTGCTCTCGTTCCCACTTTTTCAGGGCCCTGTCACGTTGAACAACGGTGAGAAGTCCATAATTTTCGACCAATCGAAAAATGAGCTGTTCAAAATCAGCGACAACTACAAAAGCCTCCACAGGAAATTGAAAATCACCTACAAAGTTGACGTGTAAGCGCTTTTCACTCACTAACATTTACCGTAGAAAAATTCCCGTCTTTCACGGTTTTTACTTGCAGAAACAAAGAAGAAATCACGCCCGAAGCGCTGGAAGACGCCGCCATTTTCGTCATCCCCGCCCCCAAAGAGAAATTCACGGAGAATGAGTTCAACACGCTGAAAGGTTATTTGGACGGCGGCGGCGCCGTTCTGGTGATGCTGGGAGAAGGCGGAGAAAAGAATTTCGAAACGAACATCAACTACCTTTTGGAAGAGTACGGCTTGATGATCAACAATGGTAAGAAGGGGATGGAAATTTACTGTTTACTGACCGATATAACATTATTGATAGCCACTATCGATTCTTGAAGTGCTCCCTTTAGTCCAGTCCGACTTGGTATGGTTCAAAAATAGCGTTCCCAGGAGGAAAAAATAGCGCGGTAGGTTTGATAACGGCTCTAAAGTTTTTTTGGGTCGCTGAATCCGGATGTGAAGTTTTCCACCTCTAAAAAGGACGGCTTCACCTCGAAAATCGAACAAATTGAAATTTTTCGACCTTTTTTCAGTTTTTCGCTTAACTTTTTGAAAACAGCGTTTTTTGTGGTCACACACTTTTGTAAAATAAAAGTAGGTAGACAACATTCTCTTCAAAATGCATAAATTACAGTCGATGATCGGACCCAATAGTAAGGCCATTAGAGCGTGCAGAAAAATGCATGTTGCGCGCCTATATTTAGAGAATCATTAAAAAATGAACTCTAGAATATTTCGCGCTGAAAGGGGTTTTGATGGGGGTTAAGAATAATGCAAAAATGGAAAAGGGAACGAGCAAAATGTGAGAAACTCTGCTACCACCCAAATTTAATGGTATTTTGCAACCAATGATTGGGGAAAATGTGAATTAATTAAGAAAATTAATTCTTAAGCAGAACCTTTTCCCCAACCAAGAAATAAGGCGTTAAATTGACAAAACGTGTTAAAAATACCGAATGTACTAGCCGTATAAATTTCTAGGCTAACAATACATTGGGTGGGTTGCAAGCCCCAAAAGGGGGCCAAAATGTTAGAGGTTTAAATTACCCGTTATTAATTTAATCAACCTGTTCTAATAATGTCTCTGGAGACCGAGTGTAGACGGTGATTGCAGAGAAGTCAAGTTGATTGAGGTCCTCGAAGAAAGTGTTGAGGAATTTGGGAAGGAATTTAGGATTTTGGGTTAGCGCTATATGGACCAACCTTTTGGTTATGGTGATGGTTCTGGCGTTCGTCAGGTCCATGACGAAATGTGAGGTTCGGCGAAATCTCGCACGATTGTTGGCGTCGATCCAATGTGGTACAACGGCTGATGGTGATTTTTTCGTGGGGTTGGTTGATGTATCAGTACGTAGTATACTCCACGGAGACCGCGATTTTCACTGGATTTTACTCGACGGACTCGGGGACGATTCGGGTGCAAATCGGCCGAAGTGGTTTTTTACGTGGGGAAAACTCGTTTCTCGTTGAAGTGAGACTGACGGACTAGAGATTTTTTTCCGAGAGGGAGGTGACTTTGCTGATAGCCGACAGATGTCGCAGCATGGCTGTGATGGTCCCAAGGAGGGAGAAATTAAAGGGATTAGGGAAGAGGCAGGGATGAATTTCTCGCGGTGAAGTTCAGTTTTTCACGCACTGCACTCACTGATTGATTATTAATTTAACCCCATTAAAAACTTGGGCAAATTTGTGTTAAATTGAGGTGGGGCGGTAACAATGCACCTATTTGTCCGTGTTTGTTCGAGTTATGTAGGACACATTAGTCGAGCTTCTCCATCCTGGTGCATGGTCCACTGGTTGGCCTGCGCCACCACGTCCAAACGTATCTGATACTCTTCCCAAGCCAGGGATCTTCTTTCGTGCTGGGGCATCTGGCAAGGGCTGAGGCGCTGGCTCTTGGTCGGGTCTGAAGCCGCTGTGATGCTGTGCTACGGGTGGTGCTTCAGAATTGACCTTCTTATCTCAGACTGGGATCAGATGAAAATCCTGCTGCCGTCTTTCTCAGGAGTTGCTCCATACTGTGCTCTGCACCCTCAAGGTTCGAGATACGCTGTCCATGATCCCCTACTGACTTTGGCTGTGGATCAGGAAGCGCTGAATGCTACATCTCTTCTCGACGACGCCGACGTGAAATTGGCTGACGCTCTGAGGCATGCTAAAGACAGAGCTCGGATAAAGTCTGTCCAGAGAAGGAGTGCCCTAAGAATTTCACTGCCTACAGAACTGTCTCAGGTAGTTTCAGGAGTAATATCGATCTCCTTGATGGCTGCGGAACGCCGACGCAGTTCCAGTGTGGGACTGCGTGACATAGTCACTGATCACGGGTATTTTCGAGCTTTTCTTGAAAAAAAAACTTGATGATCCCACGTGTAGGTACTGGGGGCGTGGATGACACGCGCCACACGTTCTTCGTGTACTCTAGGTGGGACGGCCTTCGCAGATATTTCAGTACTTGGGGGGGGAATTGTCGCCAGAAACCATCACAAGCGAGATGGTGGAGAAGAGCCAGAACTGGGAGGCAGTCGCGGCCTTTGTGACTGCCATACTGAAGACCAAGAGACTGGACCGAACCTGGGAGCAGGAGTAGCAGAGGAAGAAGGGATCAGAGAAACGCAGGAGAGTTATCCTGAAGTAATATCGGGCGTATTAGCGTTTACTCTCAAGGCCTCAATTCCGAGGAAGTAAACAATAATGCCTGTCTTCAGCCAAGAACAGATCTTTGAAAAGTGGGCGGTTATCGTTTACTCCACCTCAAAACTGGAAAAGGTTTTCGTTTCCTCCGTCTTACATTATGTTGTTTTGGTCATATCTCTCAAGCAGGTACGTTCAGACTTGGGTCAGGTTCACATGAGTTTACTTGGGTTCAAGTGAAATGTTTGCTCTTATTTGTTTGTGCTGTGTATTGTCCAGTCAAAAGGTAATTTGAGCTTACATGAAATATGCTAGAAGATTTTATGCTTGTTATTGGTCTGTTTGTATGCCAATAAGAGGAATTCAGGGTTCCGACAGCAATTGGGGACAACTCTCGGCAGCGTAAAAACCACGATTTTTTCGGTTTTTCCATTATGTCTTGAGAACAAGTGATCATAGCGATATTGTTCACCTGAACGGTTTTAAATTTCATCAAATTACCAATAATTTACACCCCTCAAAGTAGTTTTTAAACGCAGCAGCAAGCTTTCACTGTGTACCCAACAGTGACAAAACGTTCGGACGGGCTGCATGCTGATTGGTTGCTCGGCTAGTGATCGGCACTAGATCACCTGTTAAATCTGAGGGGTCTTGCTTTTGTAACCCTTGGGGCCTATTGCGAAAAAGTGGATATTATTCGACACGCTCTAACGGCCTTCCTATTCGTCCGAACTTCAACGATGAATTTTTTAGGGAATTTTGTCTGCTTTAATTGTGCAAATAGTGTGTTTTTCAAGAAAAACGCTTAGTTTACGAGATATAATAGAAAAACTGAAGGAAAATTTCGAGGATTTTTCAATTTTTAAGGTGGCAAACTTCAGACCAAAAAAACCTACTGCGCTATTTTTCCCCTGGGAAAACCCGAGCCGGACTGGTCTGCTTTGGCAATCTGCTTTAGTTTCAGCCATGTCTCGGTTTACAGATTCCGTTGTTAGAACGCACTACTACAAATACTTCCACCCTAAAGAATGCCTCATCCCCAACGGGGTTCTCAATCGGGGCATCGCCAAATTTCTGGGGAAGGACGCCAACAAGGATTTTGCCAGGTATGGCGGCGTGAGCTCAATGCGTAGTTGTTGCCGTTCGTTTTTCAATTCAACCGACGAAATTTCAGTTGTTTTTCGTTCGTTTACCCTTTCGGAGCGACTGTCAATACGGCCAAACCCGCAGTGCCCATATTGTCGACTGGACCCGCCTCGTGGCCCCTGAACCGGCCTGTATGCGCTCTAACTTCCTTAACGCCCACATCAAGAAATAAATCAGGTGTGTATCGAGTATTATTTAATAATACTAGAGAAGCTAATTTAGCTTCTTGACTCTACCTTAGTTAGAAGTCAAAACTTGATGGGTTTTTGGTTTCAGGAAGGATTTGTGTGATCGGCTCGGGTCACGTGTTTTCGGATAAATACATTGACAAAGAGGACAACAACGCTTTGCTCAACGTTTTGATTACTTACTTGTTGAACCCAAACGATTTGGAACTCAACTCGCTGGACATGGAAGACCCAGAGGTTAGTGTATTGCGTTGGTAAATTTGAACTGAGTGCAGAGCCATTAGGAGGTTCGAGAGGAGTACTGAATGGAACGTCAGCGTGAACCAATTTCCCATTGGTTCGGTTTGAGGTTTCTGCTTCGAGTGTTAACCAGTTTAGCGCAAGTAAATAACCTGGCCAAAACTCTGAAAGTCCCGTATGATGTTTTTTTGGTATGTTGAACACGGGAAAATAGTCTGAAAAATGCTAAACTGCTGTCCAGACTATTTTTTTTTTTTTTTTTTTTTTTTTGGCGCTGGAAGTCTTGAAAATCAGTATGTTATAACAACAATGGGATTTGGATTTAAGATGAAACGGTATTTATTGAAAATAACTTATAAGTATCTAATGACTCATGTTTGAACAGCAATTTAGCCCAAATGAAAATAACAACGCGTTTTTAAAAGAAAACTGTAAAAGAGTGTAACTTCAATGTAATCGATCTTTGACGCGCGATCTCTGGAAATGGAAGGGGCTACGCTTAAGCCTTTCCTGTACCGTGCAGCTTTCGATGAGGTACTCAGAATTACATCCTTCACCACAAAGACAGCATCATTGTGCCCCTCTTTTGAGCCGTATAGGCCAGTTCATTGGCTGAGGTTGACTTTCGCAAATTTCCAGTCATTCTTCTCCTGCTCCTTTCGCTTGGCCCACTAAAAGGCCTGAGCGCCTTGAACGACTCCCTTCCCATCTGCCAAACAACACATTTTATTTATTTATTTCAGAAAACTTATGCACCGCTTGCTGTTACCCCATCTTTGTTTCAAAGCACTTTGAAACCTGCGGAAATCGCTCCCCGACTCACAGGATGCCTTTCGTTGGAAAACAAGCAGCCCTGATGACAGGGAGGGTACCTGTATAAAAAACGCTGCAAATTTTACACTAGGGTTTATTATCCTTTTATATAGGTTACCTACTTGTGCAGAAATTTACGTCTGTGTCAATGAAAAAAAGTTTAGAAACAAAATTTTTTTTGGATTTTTTTTTCAAAGATTTTTTGTTTTTTTACTTGAAAAATATTTGCCCTCCTGGGATCCTTCAAAAATCCCATTTGTAGCCCCATGAGAGCCCTATAGATCGCAACAGTGAAATCAGATCGTTCTGGGACCCCAAAAAATGGATTCTACGTTAAAAAAAACAACTTCGAAAACAACACCTAACTCGATCCCATAGCCAAAAGCCTTAAAAAAAAAAAAAAAACCTCCCGTAGCCCCGTAGAGCCCCATGGGTTTGGGCGATCGGGCTGAAAAACTTGCAGGCACAACTAGATTATAAACCGACTTATTTTGTGAAATTTTCAGATTAAAAAAAAATCCTATTGCCCAAAACGGTTTGGACGGCGGACGGATATTTCGTTTTTGGAAACTACGTGTCACATGAAACGTATAATGTCAAAGTTTGAGGCTGATCAGAATTTTTGACCTCCGTCGCGATTACATAGGTGTATTATTCCAAGAATAATAAACCAAAAGCATGTGTGAACGGAAGGGTCATACGTAATGGTCATCTCTCTTACTTCCTATACGCTTCTACTGATCACTTTTTTTCCCCCACGATTTGTAATTTTTTGACGGTTCCAGGTGTCGGAGTACACTGTCGTCGCTGACACGTGCGCTGTCTCAGAGAGGATACGCGGGTGTCTTATGGAAACGACCGAAGAGCTTCCCTCCGACTATTTGACTCTTTTCAACACGGATTCGCTCTACTGGGTGTCGCTGGGGCACGTGGGGAGAGTCATTGCGGCGTACGAGGAGTTGGAAGTGCCCCACGCGAGCCTCAACTTGGCCGTGCCGAATTTCGAAGAGTCCGTCCCCAAACTGGAACCTGCGGTGAGTTGCCAACAGCGCTGCCCGTGTTTTGTGTGTGGCAACACTGTGTGATCATGTTTTTTGTTTTTTTTAATCAGGTATTTCCCCCGAGGTTTCTAGATTTGGGGCCTCCGGCCCTCGAACTGTTTGACCTCCAGGAGGAATTCTACTCAGAAACCTCCCGACTCTCTCAAACCGCCAACAAAGTGCTGGCGTCGTCTTTGCGGAACCGGGACGCCGAAGACGACCGTCCTCAAGTACTTACCATTTCCCCTCACCATCCCCAACTCAAACGACAACAACAACTCGTCTTTTTTGTTTTGTTTCAAGGTGGAAGCAGAATTGGAAGACGTCGAATACTTCGTTCAAGAGTGCGCTCAAATCGTCGGCCTCGGCAATACGTCCGTCCGCTCAGCACTCTGGCAGGTGGCGCTGCTCGTCGGCAGCTACAAGAAAAACCTTCACAAATGAGTTTTTTATGTTACCTCATTTTTCTTTTGAAATACATGTTGGGAACAAATTGTGTCTTTTTTTGGGGGGAAACCCATCACCTTGGAGTGTGATTGCAAAGGTTATAGCATTGTTATTGTTGATAGGGTTCTCCTAAGAAGAAATCAAGACATTTCAGAGGGCTTTACGCTCTCATTTAGAGTATCGCTGGAAGTCTATTTCCGTATTTCAAATTTTCAACTTCGACTCGTAAATCGTTCAAATTTACGAAGAAGATGGACTGCAAGACAGTCAAACCGGACAAGGAGGATCAGCTTAAAGCAAGCGCTCTAGAAGAATTGACAAATTGGTTTTTCCGTATGTTTTTCATCCTTAATGACTCAATCGGCAGGCGCAGCAACTGTTGCGCCCCTTTTGACACCTTCTGGCGGTAGATTACGTTTGCGCCAGTCCTAGCACTATGATTGAGCCAGTTGTAAACCCTACTTTTGCGCCAATAAATATCCATCATTTGTGCCAGGGCTCCGCAAGCCCCTGCATAATCAGAGCATTAAGCTCCAGGGGGGAGGGGGGGGGGGGGGGCGAGATGAGTTAAAAAAGGGCCGCACACCCATCCCCCCCCCCCTCCTCTTGAGGATCGAGTTTCTTTAGGAAAAAGCTATTTATTATTGAAAAGTGAGAGCGAAGGGGTCTGAGGCCTGGTTGGTCAGGGGTTGTCTGGCTGCAGCCAGCAGCGGATGGCCCCCTAGAACTGGTGCAAATGCTTTGACATTAATTTTCCGATTTTCCCTTAATCCGATTGGCGCAAACGTAGCTGTTTGTGTCGGCGCAAACGTTTCGGCCCCTTCCGGCCGTTTCACATCAATCGGGCCTTTTCATTTCAGCCGCCCAAGCCAGAGAGAAATGCGCTTGCGCCCAGCAGGGCGCCTTGTTCAAGACGACTTGCACGGATAAAACGTAGGTTCGCTCTATTCGTCAAATAACTTCCGAACGTAACAAATCCAACGTAACGTGGAGTTTTGCAGGGAAAAAGCCGCTCGCGTGTGCCAAAATGAAGAATGTAAGTTACATGTTTGAAGTTATGAACCGAATGGAACTACCATGAAAGATTCGTCTCTTGGCTTGCTTTTCAGGCTGGAGAGGGAGCACTCGCCAAACCCCAGGTAACTATCCTTGGTGGTAACTATGGTGTAAGTATGTTGGTTCCCGGTTTTGGTTTATTGATGGAAAATGCACCTACGTATTCGCGACAGGAGTAAAAAATTTGGATCGGTCTCAAAGTTTGACATTTGGTATCCTCATGACACGTAGATTTCAAAAATGTCGGTCCGCCGTCCGAGCCGTTTTGGGCAGTAGGCATTTTTTGAAATGTTGACAGAATACTCGGTTTACCATCTAGTTGTGCCCGTGAGGATAAAAAGGTGCTTTTTAAGGATTTCGGTTATGGGGTCGTGTGGGGTGTCGTTTTCGCAGTATTTTTGGACGTAGAATCCAATTTTGGGGGTCCCAGAGCTATTGATAGCTCAGATCTGATTCATCGTGGGGATCTATGGGGCTTTCAAGGGGCTACAAATGGAGCTGTTGAAGGATGTGAAGAGGTCAAAATTTGACCATCTCATTTAATGAGATGTCGCTTTCCGTCTAATTTTGGGCGTAATTTTTCTGGGTCACAAATCTGTCCAAACATTGTATTTATGAAAAAAATTCTTTCTTTTCTTCTTTTGTATTTTTTTGAAAATAATTTTTTTATTGACATGAAATTCATTTTGGCACTTTTCACTCTATTGGGTTACCAATTTTACTGATTTTTATAAATGGGCCTTTTTTTTAGTTGATTATTTTTGACCAAGGATTTCAGACCAAAAACTCACATGGTTATAAAGAATCTAATTCAGTTTGTCCGTTTCCTTTAACTTGAACATTTCAAGTACTATTAAATAGTACTTGAAATGTTCATGTACTATTAAATTTTAATAGTATTGATATTTTTTGGGGACCCCCAACAAATGTCACGACGCACAGTGCTTTTTTTTCGCCAATCTAGCTGGACAAAAGTAAAAAAAAAAAGTTCTTTTCTTCTTCAAAATAACTATTGGAGTCTCTTCATAGATAGTTGGCAAGGTAAGAAACAAAGGAGAAAAAGCTCAGAAGGCACAGAATCGTGTCATATCATGCATTGTTAAGAGGAGATGAAACCCCACTCATCGTCTGGCTAAAGCCGATCTTTACTTATTAACATGTTCATTCAACTGCAAGTGATTCACCGGCCGCTTCGCCTAGGGTCTTCCAACAATTTTTCAAGTGAAGTTGTACATTATACGAGTACCAAATCATTGAAAAATTTTGGTTCTATGAAATTTTTGGAATTTACGATATTTTTGAAGTACATATTTGCGTTTTTTTTTTTTGTTTTTTTTAGCGAAAAACGTCGTTAGAGCTATAGTTATTGGACTGCAACTTCTGAGGTGCACCTCGGTTCAACCGGATCTTTTTACCACGTTAAACTTGAGTTATTTCTGGATGGAACTGGACCAATTTGAGCTGCAGGAACCTGCAGGTTTACGAGATACAGCGTTTTGAAGTTGAATGTTTTCGCATTTTTGCGTGTTTTGACGTGGTGGAAAGTGCTGAAGTACGGGGATAAAAATGTGTGAACGTTTTATAGAATTGATAAGCGTTGCGGCTATGAGAAGTAGGTAATAGTAACTTCAAATTGTTCATCGTGTCGCGATGGTCGTGGTTTAGATGGTGTTGGTTGGTCACGACATGACCAACACCATCCAAACCAACAACCATCCAAAAATTCTTTCAATAACATTTAGTCTGACAAGTTGTATAAAAAGAGATTGCAGTAAAATAATAACAATTTTTGAGGAATTTTTACTGAAAAATCGTTATTTTATAGCTTATTCAAGCATCTTTGGGGTCTGAGAATGGCTTCAATCGACTCTGGAACCTAGAAATCATATTTACTGCCAAAACACATATTTTCAGCGTTGGAACGAATTTTTTATCTTGTAATTAGAGTTTTGTCCAACTAGATTGGCGAAAAAAAGCACTGTGCGACGGGGTCACCAAAAATGGTAACCATTATTGTAGGTGGTGGAATATTACACCTTCGACTGACCAACTGAGCTCGAAAAAATAAATGTTCTTCAAAATTAAAAACGCTCCGGAATTTCTTAAGATCCTCTAATCATCTCTACCTAATCATCTCTACCTCTACCATCTCCACATCGCCAACTTGCATGTCTTCCAGTCGACTCCTCTGGGTCACCTCTTCACGTTGTTTTCCAAATGCACCCCAACCTATCGTGGTCTGAGACCCTCAACCTAGAGCAAGATATTCGCCTGGACGTTCAAAACTAACATATTTCACTCCTAATTATAGAACCCAAAACATTGGAGGACAACTCCTACATTCAACTGCTGCAACAACTTTGCTCAGGAGGTGAGGGCTTATTCATAAATTTTATAATTGAAAATATTCAAAGATTTGCGCTAAACACGACACGTTGGCGGTTTCCAGGGTTCCCTCGTGAAAAGAAGGTCTTTCGGAAAAGTGCCCCGGAAGAAGATCTGGTGTTGGGTGAGTGACGAGGAGCTTTGGTCCGCTTCTCAAAACCACCGCTACTGTAAACATTTCGTTATTGCAGAAGTACACCGGAAAAACGTTCCAATCTCCAAAGCAGAGGACGCCACGAAAAAGAAATTGTACCCTAAATTTTTTTCATCGAGTGAGTCATTTCATGAACCTACTGCCGTTTCTACTAGTTTCAGCCATCGTCTTATTGTAGATTTTCAATGAAAGTTGAAATGCCAAGTAGAACCCACTCTAATGAATCGATGTATCTTTAGGCAAGCCCGAGGAAAACGAAGTCGCAGATGAAGGTCAGTCAATAATTCAAATAGTGTTTGCAGAAGGTGCAGAGGTCCAATTCAGTATGGCAGATTGGAGGGAGTGACGGTTCTTCTGCTGGTCTAAATAATTTAGCCTTCTAAAATGATCAGATACGATGATGTAGGAGGACAACCTGGTTGATAGGGAACATTACGGTCAACATCTAAAAGCATGAAAGAAACAACACGCATGAACTAAAGATGAACCATGTGTTGTCTTTACAACGATATAATCAATAGCTTATCGTGAAAAACACTTTCAACCTTCTTATTCGCGTTCTCAATATCGATGTTGTAGTTTTACAATTTACCCACAATACCTTTACAATTTGCTGCCTTATTCATCGAAGAAATTTAGAAAGAATAAACTGTATTGCTTGGCATTCAGACTTTATAGGACGGACTGTCCCTGCAGGTGTTGTGCGGTTACGCCACCTTTTTCGTGGTTGTCGAAGTGCAAGATCCCTATAAAGAACGCAAATGTAGCGGGGAAATCAGCTTCAAGCTGCTAATTTATTGTAGTCTGTTACTTCTACTTTCTATGACGGCAGAGGTTGATGAATTCATACATCAACGTATACTTTCCCTTCAACAAATATTAAGGTAAGTTGGGGGAAGTGTAAAAAGTGAGGGGCAAGTGCATAAGTGCACTTATGCACATGGGAGGTGAAAATGCTACTTAGAACAATTTCCACAGGGTGACTACATTAAATGTGGATGTAGTGATGTCGGGCATATAGTTTCAAATTTTGAAACTATATGCCCGACATCACTACATTCACGGTTATGAGGTCAGCTGCCAAGTAACTTGGCCCAAGTTTTAAGCTCCGTTTTTTTATCGTGTTTCATCCTTTAAATAGGGGAGTATTTTCAGGTGTTATAAATTTTTTTTATTAGTTCAGTAGTTGTACTTCATTCCTATAATAATTATTGAAATTCAGTTTTATCTTTTTCTATCAGTGAGTAGGTCCCAACCATGCACTTACCCGATTGGTTTTTCAAGAAGGGCCCTGTGCATGGTGATAATCAAGCTTGAAATTGATACCTTATGTAAATACTGAATTACGCTTAGTAATATTTAGAACGGATTTATTAAAGTTGTTGATTTTTTTTTCAATTTTTGCCCCTATTGTCCACGTACTTACTGACTTGATGACGCAGTGTAATAGTTAATAACTGTGAGTTTTTCCGATTTTAAATTTTCAAAACGCCTAAGGATCATAAAGAAATGTATTTTTTGCACTTGCACCGGTGAAACGAGAATAAGCCTTTCCAAAGATGAACGGTTATACACTTACCCCTATTTACCCCACTGTGATAGGCAAGTGTGAATGTTGGACAAGGCTACGAAAAATCAACCGGGCATCGAAAAACAAGAGATTTAGATCTATCCGGGGTAAAAATAAAAATTGGCGTATCGTCAACGGCCGTTGAAGTTGAAGTTAACAAACCATACCAAGCACTTCCCCCATCTTAATTTAAATCGCAGCAAACTACCTGTACCAAACTATTACTAATTTCATGTCATTTACCCCTTCAAGTTGATGACGTCTCAAAGCAAGAAAATGTCTGCCAGTGCACCACCACCACCACCAGTGAGTCGAGAAATTTTGCTAACTCGCCTGCGAGTTAGCAAAATTTGTACAAATACAATTTAATGTGCCAATTGAACTGTCTTGATTTACCTGCCCTGATGACAGAAAACAAAAGGGTTCAAGCGAATCCTGTAAAAGCCCAGTCGACAACGTGGGATTTCCGCTTGAAACGCAAGCAAGATCACAGTAAGTGTGCAGATCTACCAACGGCACCTAATCCAGCACAGGTGCTGGCTGGAGTCTGCCTTCCCTGCTGATAGTAATGACTTACTGAACTTAGAAACATGCCAAATACGACGAAGTGCAATGTGTAATCGAATGTGCACTGCTTGTCTCATTACAGAGAATTCCGAAGACAACCTTTCCATTGACAGCCGAATTGCTCAAAAAATTATGAAGCGAAGGATGATTAAAAAAGGAACAAAAAGTAATTTCTACTACAACAATACACATCTTGTCCCTATTTAATGACAATGGTGACTTTTAACATCGATATTCTTCAAATTGTTACAGAGAATAAACAGGAAAAACTCGCCGAGGAGTCGGTAGAATGCAGTGAGAAATTGAGAATTAATTTTTACGTTATATCGAGAAAATAGCCAGTTAAACAAAACGGACGATTTTTTTTCAGAATTAGAGAAATCAGACGAAGACAGTGCGTCTTCTCAACTCGGCAAACTATTAACACAGAACACGGAAGAGTTGGACGTAGGTGAGATCACACGAAAACTAAGATCTGTCCTTGTGTAATAAGTGCGTGGCAAATTTATCTTAAGATAAATAGAAATGTCTACTACCTAGCTGGGACACCCGTGCTTCGCACGAAATATCAAATTCCCGTTCAATAATGCATTCATGCTTCCCTAAGAACGCAAGCACGTCCAACCCGTTCCACCGTGTTGACCCATTTCTTGTTGTGAAATATCAAACTATCTCGAAACGAAAGCCCGTGTAATAAGAGGATAAAATTACCTGTCCGTGTAGGTTCACTTTGATTGATCCTCAAGAAACTGCACCCGTACCAAATTTTAGCGCTCTGGGAGGAGCAGGAGAGAAATTCGTTATTCCGCCAAACCCCCTATCACTAATGCAATCCATGCTTCACTTGGAACATCCGTAGCAACCCTTAAACTCATCTTGCCGTGAAGAATCAAAAGAAACTAGTACCCACCTAACGACGATCTTCCAATAACTTCCGAATGGGTTATCGCACTGAAGTCGTTTTGTACTCGTTGAAATCAGCGTGAAAAGCACGTTTTAACCGACGTATGCGTCGGAACTATACCTAGTTTCGTTCAAAACCGACGCCAAAGGTTGTACCGGGTTTTGGCATAACGAAAATGCACCGAGTAATCCCTTATAACGTCACTTTTTGAACCGGCTCTCGTCGCTAAGGAAAGCCTCGTTCCCGATGAAGGAAGAGAGTTTGCGAAATCTCCTATAGCCTATTATCTAAGTCGGAACAACTGTCGTAGATCCCTCATGGATTACGAATTAACCCAACATGTATGATAGTATGGTATATGGTATTACACAGTATAAGAAACAAAATATGGTATGGTATGGTATGGTATGGTTCCGCAAACCAGGCAGCATTCTGCCTCTAAAAGGTTTTGTGTTAAGTGTACATTGTACAGTGTACAGTGTAAAGTGCCCTCCTCCACCCCTTATAGGCACACCCAACCTCACATAACTGTGGTTATCTTCGTAAACAACACAGCTATCTTACTTAGCTGTACATACTGTGTCATCTCAGAACGCCACAACGTCAAATACAACACGGTTTATACATGTATCATGTAAGTGTCAGGATATTTCACCACCATGAAATATCCATGTATGTATTGTGTTAGTGTCCAGAAATTTCACCACTATGAAATATCTATGACTGCTACAGGGGGCAGACATTTCACCACAATGAAATGGATCTGCTCAGCTATATGTACTATGGCTTCCTCAGAACACCACAACATTATGTACAACACGGTTTATACATGTATCATGTGTCAGGATATTTCACCACTATGAAATAACTATGACTAGCTATAGGGACAGACATTTCACCACAATGAAATATCTCTGTGCCGCAATATGTACTGTTGCTTCCTCCAAACACCACAACATTATACCAGTGTATCATGTACGTATTTTGTTAGTGTAAGATATTTCACCACTATGAAATATCTATAAATAGCTATAGGGACAGACATTTCACCACATTGAAATATCTATGTACGGCTATTGGTACTCAGTGTATCATGTGTGTATTGTGTTAGTGTCAGGATATTTCATCACTATGAAATATCCTTGTATAGCCTGTATGTATATAATAGTGTCAAGATATTTCACCACTATGAAATATCCTTGTATAGCCTGTATGTATATTATAGTGTCAGGATATTTCACCACTATGAAATATCCTTGTATAGACTCACCAACCTCCTCGTCCACAAGACACTGAAATACTACCATTTTCCCGTGGGATATTCCACCACTATGAAATATCCTTGTATAGCATGCACCACACGCGATTTGAACTCACCAACCTTCACTCGCAGTGAACACTGCCATACTACTCTCTTCCCTTGGGAGAGGCGCGGGCCTCTCAACTGCCCCTCTCCCCTACGGAGAGGCGCGGGCCTCCCCTCCCAAGGATGCAGGGACCACCGCACCGGCGCGCCGGGTGAGACCGCTGACGGCCTCAGGCGATCCACCAAACATTGCCAACACCATTTTTCAGCCAATCATGATTTAAATCACATTCGCTAGGGAACTAGCGACAACAACCTCGTCAATTTGCGCCCACCCGCACGAAAATTGGTTCAGCCGTTGGGCGTGATGTTGGAACATACATACTCTTGGTCGAATTGGTTACCCCACTTAATCATCACTTGCAACCCAGACAGAATAGTCTTTTGCGCCCCTGCGTAGTGACCATCAAGTAGAATATTGCGCCCGTGCTTAGCAACCAAGAGATGGACCATTGCGCCCACTGTGCATGGGGATGTTAAAGGAGAAAGCACGATCTTCTTTCAGTTTTTCTTGAAGCTGCCAAAGAATAAACCTGGTGTTCGTAAGGCTTTAATCAAATAAAGCATGATAGCTATAGAGCGTTCGGGGGTAGAAGGTCGTGGCTAGCGGATGGATCTGAGGTGGAGGAACAGGTTCAGGGGCTTGGACGGTTGGCCGGGAGCTGGCATGTCCGCAGCACGTCCAACATGCGGAATCGTCTCCCTGGGTGGCAGGCATTTTAGAGAAATGGTAGATTCTCTCTCATCTGAGTGACGAATGAGAGCGAGCGCATGTAAATTCGTTCCCGTCACCAAAAAAGTATGTCGGTTCGTTCCCGGTAATTGGAGGCTTAGGATGTAAGTTCGTTCCACTTTCTGTGCACGAGGTTGACAATTCGTTCCCCCGAAAATAAGATTATTGGACAAATTAGCGGGGTGAAGATTAGTGTTTTATGATTGTAAATGTACGACCACATAAAAAATATTATGCTTCCACATTGGATTAGCGCAAAATTTGTCGTTTTGTGTAGCGATGTTCGCCAAGCAGTTGTTGAATTTCCGTCGTCTGGACAGGGGGCCCTGTTAGAGCCTACTCCGCACTTTCATGTGAAGACAGGCCCAAATCAATTGCAAATTGCAGCATGGCTTTCAAGGCAATTTATCCTTGCGATTTGACTATGCTCAGTTTTGCTGCATGAGGAATAAGTTTGACTAGGTCACTAATCCAGAGTGAGTGTCCCGGTCTATGACTGACTGACGAAATGTTGGACCAGAAATCCCCTCATAGTATATCTGACCTTAACTTCGCCTATTGGTTGTGCTGAGTGGAGCGTCAGAACAGTTGAGCAACACTACACCCTCGAACTGACACTACCTACATCTATACCGAACTGACTTCATACAATTTTTAGAATCCTTGACTTTTCGAAATCGAATTTTCATTGTTTTTGGAAAAATAACTATGGGGGAAATTGAGGTCAGTCTGACCACTTTCTCCCACACCCCTGGCCACTTACTCGCACATTGAATTCCTCAGTGAGACTCAAGCGCTCGTTTTACACCCCCGATGGAACTTCGTAATTGCTGAATCCTGTAAAATATTTGTTTCAGTGAATCGTGGACCATGTAACAAGGCAGAAGCAATTCTAATGTCCGATGTTGAACAACAGGCGAAGGCTTACAGCAAAAGTAAGTCCGTTAATAACTCAAAACCCTTAAGAAAAACTGTAGATGGCCGATAAATGTATTTAGTCATTTATTTTGTACAGTTTGTTTTAAAATGATAACATTTTATCATACGTAACTCACAACGTGCATTTTTTTAAACGAAGATTAAATAAATTGCAATGCTACCATGGTAGCTTGAGATACTTGACCGTAAATTGATTTTGTGACATTGCGGGATCAAAACGATAACCACTCCCTTGTGAGCTCATTCTATTTTAAGGTTCCCATTGTCTTGAAAGAGAGTGCTATCAAAGCGAAGACTTCCACCCTAAATCAAGGGAGAAACTTTCCTATTATTGTATACCGACGAGGGCCTTTCCGTGTAAGTCGAAAACCTCTAAACCACGAACGGAAAAAAACATTTGTGCGGATGTTAACCCAGATATCTAATAGACGTGGCTGACATGCATCAGTCGACCTCCCCCACCAATCAATCCCGGTTGGTACATCGATTCCGTGAATATTTCCGAGGGAGTTTTCCTTTTCCGTCTTTTATTCTTCTGGAGTGGTGGGTGGGGGGGATTCTTTTTTCCTCTACGTTAGAGGTCGTAATAAGGGATCAATCATTCTTTGTGGGCGGATCATTAGCCGGTTTGACAAGGAGTGACGTGGCCTTAGACGGCATTGAAATAATTTGCCAAGTGACCTGAGGATTAATTGAGCACATTTTTGCGGTTTTAACAAATTAGTCGTAATTTAGGAGTAATCGTGTAGCGGCAATTCGAAGAGGGGGAGGATGATTTTTAAGGGGGCGTGGGAGGGCTCGGCATTTTGAGGAAGAACGTGGTTCTTTGAGAGTGGGCTACATAATACGTAGAAAAGGTCAAATACATAGTGGAGATATATTATCGCTTCTTGGGAACATTCGTCCGAACAGTGTAAGCCCAATTTCATCAAAATCGGTTCAACACTCGGCGAGTAAATTCAGAAAAACGAAAAATTCTCAATGAGTTTTCAACCGATTTTGATGAAATTGAGCTCAAAATGCGGCAGGATGTCCCCAGGAAGCTATACCTACCTCCTATATTTTACCATTTCCACGTGCCTCGCAACAAAAAACTCAAATTTTACTCTTGTATTGGGGGACGCCCCTAGACCCCCGGATTGTTATAGGGCGTTATGAGGCGGTTTTTCGGCTCTTCGGCGAAAGGCCGTTAACGCCCAAATGAGCAACCATGTATACTGCCAGTGTGAATAACAATGGGCGAAACATATAAAATGTTATAAAAGCAATGCAAAAATTATTATTTAATACTAATCGATGTGAACATAGATAGGTAATAATACCTATCTACATTTATGTACACATAGTATTTACAAAGATGTAATTATGAGGAGTGATAATGAATTAATTATTAATTGCTTGATAATAGATTATGAAATCAATTCAGCAGGTCGTAAAACACATAAAAAGACACAAAACATGGGTTTTTTCCACCCATGTGATCACATTGCCGCTGCGGCAGCTAATTTGAAAACTAGCTAGTTCTTCGGGTTCCAGGGGGATGGAAGTGGACGTTCACGGCCTTACGCCAAAGAGCCGAAAAACGCTGCAAATTTTCCACAAGGGTTTATAATTCTTTGATATCGGTAGGTGCAACCTACTTGTGCAAAAATTTAACTCTGTCAATGAAAAAAAATTTTTGTTGGAATTTATAAAAACATTTTTGGTTTTTTACTTGAAAAGTATTTTACCTCCTGGGATCCTTCAAAAATACCATTTGTAGCCCCATGAAAGCTCTATAGATCCCCACAGTGAAATCGGATCGTTCAGGGAGCCCCAAAAATTGATTCTACGTCCAAAAATACTTCGAAAACGACCCCTAACTCGATCCCATAGCCAAAAGCCTTCAAAAAATCCCACCTGTAGCCCCATTTTAGCCCCATAGCGCCCCACGGGCTTGGGCGATCCTGCTGAAACCCTTGAGGGCATAACTAGTTGGTAAACCAAGTATTTTGTCAAAATTTCAGATTTAAAAAAAAAAGCCTACTGCCTACAACGGGCGGGCGGACATTTCGGTTTTGGAATCTAGACCTCTTGAAACGGATAATGTCAAATTTTGATGCCGATCCGAGTCGTCGACCTCCGTCGCGATTACAAAGGTTTATTATTCCAAGAATAATAAACCAAAAGTGAAAGAGCATTAAATTTCCTATAAGATTCACTGGTCTATCACGTTTGTTGGTACATTTTTGGCTGAAGATCCTAAATGATTGATCCGATTCAAATTTCGTTTTTTTTTTCACGTGAAAGCTTATTACATTTCCTATCAAACCTGATATTTAACGTTTGGACGAAGGTTTCCTAACGTAGGGACCTGCAGGACAAGTCTCTACGAAATGCGGAGCCCTCCCCCACTCCCATAAATCCAACGTAATTCCAGTGCAAATGTGTTTGAAAAACCGGAGCAAGGGAATAGGTACATCAATCATCTCCATGCGGAGTATCCAAGCCATAATTTCGGTTTAACCTTAAGCTTTAACGGAGAATTAAAAATTTTAATATGTTAAAAAATTCTCGTTAATCTTTATTTCTATAATAACATTTCTTTATCCTTCGGATTTCATATTAGGAATATTATTATTACACCTTTTCATGTTTTAGGGTTCAGGTCTACAAGTTTAACGGGTGCAACATTTTTACGTTAGGTATTTTTAATTTTATTTCACTACCTATTAGTGTTATGGATTCTCTCTTTGTCTCCCCCCCCCCTTCCAATTCACATCTTTACACGATTCACGGGGTGGGTTCAAACCGCCTTTTCCGCCTGGCGGGCGAGTTCCTCAATCGGGATGTTGAAGCGGAAGAGGACGGTCCGGGTGGCGGTTCCCGAGAGGATCGCCGAGGGCGGCAGCCGTCCCTGCCTGGCTGAACACAGGAGGAGATTCAGGGCGGCGAAGGCGGCCCTGGAGGAGCAACTCCGTCAGCTCAGGAGGTCTCTGAGGGCCCTCGCGAAGAGGGAGAGGCCGAAAAAATGGAACAAACACCCCAAACCTTCCGTCATGCCCAGCGAAGGTAGGAAACCCGCGAGCGACGAGTAGTCGGTCAATTGAAATTGTTTTCCACTTTTTGTCATAGTGATGGAAATCTACGCGGTGTCACTCAACCGAGCCAAAGGACCTCCTCAGGTGGAAAGGAAAAAACCCGCTTTTGGCTCAACCTGCCCAAGATTCCCTTCAGAGAAAACCGACGAACAACAAGAAAGGTAACAGCCACAATCCCCAACTGACTTTTAAAATAGTTTTTACGGAATGTTGCGGCGCGGGGGAAAATAATGCCTAATGCAGGGAAGGTTGTAGTGGACTCTCCCAATCGACGAACACAACAGTTGAGATATCTTATAATCGCCAGATACACTTTTGAGATAGCAGTAAATACCAAACCGCTCTAAATAAGACAAAACCTTCCCATTCTTCTCCTAAAAAATTTCAAACGGTGAAATCTGAGTCGCTGGGGTAGAATTAGCAGAGAGGACGGCGGTGATCGTCTTCATAAACGCCTCAAATTGCTTCGCATCCATGTTGGAAAAAAAAAAAATCCACAACACGGGGCTATTTGAAGTTGTCTGAGGCGGTAAGGTCCCCGCGATGCCCCCCGCCACCAACCGAGCTGGCAAATAGGACAAAATTTGTCAGCGGATCCACACTATTTAATTAATAGTGGGTCCGCTGACAATGAAGTCTTTTCAAATTAGGCGTATCAGCGTTAGTCATGAGCCGAGCTACATGGTGAGGCTTGAGGCTGGAGTCATCCACCTGGCACGCGAGGTCCTCAAGCAGGCTCTATGCTTTCTACTGAGGACTCTTCGACTGGCGGATGACAGATACCCGAAAAGATGTCTCCTCGCTCTGATCACCCTTGACGCCAAGCCACGCAATCAGGGGAAATTCAACTGGTTTTCGCAGGTCAAGGCGCTGACCTATTCTGCAGCAGGCTCCTGTCACTTGCCAGCGCGGGCGGAGGATTTGGCGTTGACGCTGCCAAAAATCCTTGAAATGTCACGGAACTTTTTGCAGGGGAGAGACTTTGAAGCGCTGGGCGGGACGAGACACAACGACGCGTACACAAACCTCTATAATCCCCGCTCTGGCTGTCAGATGCCCCGTTTGCGCTCAAAAAGCTTTTAGCCCAACTAAGGCTCATGGGGTCCTACAGTGCCAGTCTACGCATCAGGAAGTTCGGGGTCTTCAAGCTGACTCCCTTTGAAATCTACGGCGGTAACCTTGAAGCTAATCGGACCCTTTTCCACGTCCCTTTCGAGTGCGCTCTTTATGCAAGCATAAGAGAAGATGTATGCCCTTTCCTCCAGTATCCCGAACTCGCCATCCCAATAATTCGATCCTTGACACTTGACTTGACATGGAACGTCTATACCTGTATATAAAATCGATTCTGAGATTAAGAAATTTATGCCTATTCGATTAAGATCATTTCACTATAATATTATGTTGAACTCAAATCTAAGTAATCCAATTTTTTCGAAACATAAAGATTTATGAAAAGAGATAGATTTATTTTTTCTTTCTAATTATTTTTGATAATGGTGCTTTATTGCAAATTAAGATTGTAATGGCTCAGCAGACTCCCCCTTGTAACACGTGTTGTAAATAAAGGGTTTTTTAATTTGAATTTATTTAATTAATAGTGTGGGTCCGCTGACGATGAAGTCTTTTCAAATTACGCGTACCAGCGTTAGTCATATGTGTTTTAATGAAAATATGGCTGAATGACTGATTATTTTAGGTAGGTACTAATTGCTTTGTGGAATCGCCGAAAAACAAATTCTGTGTTTCATTGGTTTGATCCTCGTTCATAACATTAAGAATATGTGGGTTTTGGGGTGTTCTCAGTACAACGCTAAAAATATAGTTATCTATAACCATATAGTCACAAGCGGCGACTTTTTTTTTTAATGGCAATTTAACGTTTATTTGTTAGGCAAAGCTATTCCGCCAAATACCTTGGAATTAACTTTGATACACAAATGAAATTTACGGTCCACATCCATAAAATTAACGCAAAATTAAGAAAATTACTATATATATTTTATAAATTGTCCCGAATCTTAAATAAGTATCTCCTAAAGAAAGTATATTTTGCTCTTGTTGAATCAGTGCTAACATACTGCTTGCCTATCTGGAGCAGCACGTACTTTTCGCACCTAGAACCAGTAATTAAGACTCAAAAAGTCATTATCCGAACAATTTGCAAGAGAGGGCGATACGAACATACCTCTCCCCTCTTCTCTGAATTGGGGGTTCTTCCTTTTCTGAAGCTTGTTCGGCTGAATGGCATTATACAAATAATGAAAACGAAACATTATACTTTACCTGTTCATAGCCAAAACACCAGATTTAAAAATGACAGTCGCATTGAATACCCTTTTTATCGAACCTCTTTTGCCCAGAATTCTTATATATATCAAGGTATAAAATGCTTTAATGCTCTACCCTCAAAGCTACGAGAAAAGCTATTACATTCAAAATTCAACAAGTATTTAAGAAAAGCCATTGTCAGTTTTCTATTATCTAATGATTACTTTTTCTAAGTGCCTGCCATTATATTGCTGCTTTATTTTAGAATGTACCTAATATACATTTTATATCATAATATCTTTTATCTCTGATAATATTGTTGTGTATTCTGTATTCTTAAATTCTCTGTATTAATTATAATTAGATAGGTATGTCATATTAATAATTATTAATATGACATACCTATCTATTGTATTGAGTGGGTCGACTGAGAACAAAAACTCATCCTCCAACACGAGCCTAGGCTCATATGGAGGATTAATTTTTCCAATAGCATTTAGGCACATAGGGGGGGCTGGAAAATGGGTACCCATTTCCTTGGTTCGTACTAGTTGATGTGCCCCGATGTATACAATAAACCTGTTCATGTTGGTGGGTAGTGTCAAACATTTACCCACCAAGTACTATTGAATGTATCTATGTTTTGTACTTGTAATGGAAATAAATAAATAAATAAATAAAAATTTCCCTTTGCAGCCACACAACTTCGCCAAAACCCTCAGACAAATCATCTGACGCGCGCAAAGACATGGTAAGGCTCCAATCCCCCCTACAAATTTAAATAACAATAAAAAACGACTTTTCGGTTTCCAGTGCAAAGTGGTCCACGAAATTAAAACGATGGACGAAGCGCTGGAGGAAAGCAAAGTAGCTGTGAAGGCTTTCGGTCAGGGGTACGTGGAACTGCTGTAGTCATTTCTCGGCTGGACAATCACACTAATTACGATTGGGTTTTGCAGAATGTACCTGTGCAGGTGGCAAAAGTTCAACGAAAAGAAAAAGGAATCCCGGTATTGTTTTGTGCATTAATTAAGTCTGTGCGAGGAGCACGCTTTTGAAGCGTTTGGGAACTGTAACAGGAAGAAGAGGATCATGCAGAAGAAGCAAGCAGCTTGGGCCATTTTGTGCGGGGACGACGACAAGCCTGAGAGGAAAAACATGTGGCAAGTTGCCAGGCGGCCTTTGGTGCTCACTGTGAGTTTCCGATATCGTACGTGCTGCAGGGCGGTTTCCCATTGCGCCCAAATCCCTCTGGCGATGCTACTACGAGAGCAGAGGCTGGGAAAAGTGGGGAGGGTGGTATTGCCCTAATGCGCTCGTCTGAAGGAAAACAAAGTGGACTTTCGCGCCCAAGACCTGAGATTGCGAAATGACGCAGCCGCTCATGGCTGATGTCGACGCTAGAGCACCGTATTTTGCTCATAATAGGGACGGGTTTTGAAGGTTTTTGCAGGTTAACCACTAGAAATAGTACGTTTTTCAAACTTTTTATGGTTGGTACGTGTTCCTTACTGAATTCCCGACAGGATGACGTTGCGAAAGTGTAAATATATATATTCCTTGTATTTTTTTTTTATTTTTGAAAAGTGTCCCTATTCTAGGTCACATGTGCTATAATAGGGACACACCTTTTTTTTAAGCTTAAACCGCTTCATAGCCCTCGTATTCTCAATAGGGACATAGTTATGCTTTTTAAAAAACTATTTTCCGATCCAAAACATCAACAAAAAAGTTTTTTAATGAACTGTTTCATATAAATACAAAGGGTTTCCCTAGAAAAGACTACATTTAAGATCCTTATCAAAATCACAGGTTCCATATCACATGTTTCATAAAAATACAAAGGGTTGCCCTATAACTTATAAAGTCGACGGTAATTTACGATAACACATCATGAGGGCTGAACTACGGGGGGGGGGGGGGGGGGGGGGGGATCGGTTGGGGGCCAAAGAGAGGGCTCACTACGTTCGGCAAAACCGCGATTTTGTCTATAATATAGATTAGGTATATTATAAACCCATTAAAACACGCTGAAATGACGTTTTTGATCGAAAATCGGCCAAAACAGCTGTGTCCCTATCGAGAGACCGGGACACCCCTAAATTGCCATTTTGGGGAAAAACACTTGCCAAAAATCGCTCGTTTCACTTTTTTGAAATCTGACAACGGCTTCCCTCTAGTTAATTATGAGGCTAATAATAAATCCAGGTGACAACTTCCCAGAATGTCCCCTTGCACGCGAACCACGAGAAGTTTTTCGGTGAAACTGATAAAGCCCGTTATCACGTTATCACTGTTATCACCTACCTGACGGCGGGAGTTGAAAAACTTCTTCTTCTTTTGTTGTTGGCTCATCGTTAACATCCAGAAGAGATGAATTTCACTCTAAACATGAATTTTAGTGTAATAGGACGCCGTCAGCGGCGATTTTAATCTCGTTCTGCCAGTTCCGTCCCTATTCGAGGTACTGTCCCTATTATGAACAAAATACGGCATGTTAATGTTGAGAACCGGGCCCAACGAATTTTACAAGGCGTTTGGGTGCGACTGAAATGGACCCCAGATTCCAGTTATTCAACTAGGGAGCCACCCCCTGCTGGTAAAAGCCAGCCAATCCCAACTCTCCCAACCCGTTAGCCTAACTACCATAAACATTCTGATGCAATTGAAGCATAATCACGGACTTTCTCTGGGTACCCCACTTTTTATAGGAAAGGATGCATATTTGCCGGACCCCTGCCCGTCATTTAGTTAAACGCCTAGTCATTTTACTAAATGCCTAGGCAATCTGTCAAATGTGTGTTTTCTTCCAACAAAAACGAATATTTCGTCGCTTATGCGGCAACACCAGCTATCTAGGTTTTTTGGTCATTTTCGGGTTTTGACGGTTCCTCAGTCGATTTTTTTGCGAAGAATCGATTGGTGAAGCCAGATTTTCGATATATCGAAATATATATATATATTAAACTGTTTTCGCGCTATCTGGCCATTTGATAACACCAGCTATCTCGACTCTTGCGACTTTTAAGGCAACACCAGCTAACTCGAATTCCGTTTTTAAGCTCTCCTGAAAAATCGCGAAAATCGAGATAACTGGTGTTGCCGCATAAGAGACGATTTGACAGTTTGCCTAGGCATTTAGTAAAATGACGGATTTGAAAAAATGACTGCGACAACCTGTCGCCCCCAACTGGCCTCAGACCCCTTCTACTCGCTTTTTTGATAAAGTAGAGTTAGTTTGTTCCGGATAAACATGGAGCATTATTTTGGTGGTTTCAGACTGTTTGTTGGAAGAGTTGATCTCCGTGAAGCCGGACAACTGCAAGGTACCTAGATGAATTTTGCAATTACCTGCATGATGGCTATTTCCCACGATCCATTAGTGTTTGCTTTACTGAATCATAAGCGTGAAGAAACGTACATTGGGCGCAATGGTCCATTTCGTTGTTGCAAAGCATAGGCGCAATAGTCTAGTTGATGGTCACAACCCAGGGGCGCAAAATACTATCCTGTATGGGTTGCAAGAGGGATTTGTGCGCAATGGGGCGCTGCCCGTGCCGCAGTGGCTCGTTCGTGACGTAACGGTTCTTGAATCAGACCAAAGGCAAAAGCTGTTGCACGGGGTACAAAGCCAAAGGGGCCATCATGGGTGAGCCGCCGAAGCCGAAGAAAATCGAAACCGTCGGTCCGGGCCCAGGCTCGTACAATTTGCCCCAGTGGCCGCTCAAAGTGACTCAGGGTTACGCGCCTTTTAATTCCGCCCAAGCTCGGGGAGACGTTGCCGTCAAGAATGAAGTGCCGCCGTAAGTAAGTGGTTGTAAAAAAAATAACAACCTCACTAGTTTTCTGCTTGAATAGCGAAATATGAGCGTTTTGATGACGTTGCAGCATCGGCTCGTACGACATCCGTCTCAGCGAAGCACTGGGGAAGCCAATACAGAAGCACAACACTTGGGGTGGCCCGCAGACGTTCAAACTGGCAACGATGATCAGGTCAGTTATGGAGTTAAAAAGAAAGGATGTATTTTTGGTTGTTAATAGTTTCTGTAACAACTGTGAGGGGCATTCAGCAGGTTTCGACTAGGTAGTCGTGGGAAGGTAGCACATAAGAATCAGGCTTAAACACAAGACACAACCACCCGTCCGCCATTTAAAAAACGCAATTTCACAAAAAATTTCTAAAACCAATTATCAAGCAACAATAATTGGTATTATTATTTCTGTCAATAAAAAATGCATCACAAATTAATTCTAAAAATATCAGTTTTAAAAATTAAATTTTTAAAAAATTTTCTTGTAAAGTTTGTGGACGGATGTGGGTCCCCCAAAAAAGTACTACGGCGTTGGGACCCCAAAAAATATATTATGCGTCCAAAATAACTCGGAAAACAACACCTCATTCGACTTCCTGGCATCCTTCAAAGCCCCGTAGATCCTATCGGTTAAATCTGATGGTTCAGGGACCCCGAAAAATGGATTCAACGTCCAAAAATACTTTGAAAACGACACCACACTCGATATCAAACCCGAAAACCATCAAAAACCTCTCCCGTAGCCCTTTTTTTTTTAGCCCCACAGAGCCCCCTCGGGTTTGAGAGATCGGGCTGAAAACCTTGCGGACACAACTAGATGGTAAATCGAGTAATTTGTCAAAATTTCAGATTTAAAAAAAAAATCCCTCTGCCCAAACGACTCAGTCGGCGTTCGGCGCATAGTGTGATCTGAAAACCCCTAAAATCGGCAAAAAAAACCCTAATAAGTGTACTAATTGACTAAAACATCGTATACCTGTTTTTTGGGGAGTGCTGAATAGTTGCCTGATAGGTGATAGGTAGGTATGAGGGTATGAAAGGTATGACAGGTGCCTGAACTCAGGATAGATAACTGAAATGATTTTATTCAATGACAGGATTGAACAGAAGTTGGAAAAAGTAGCCTATTTTTGTCGCTTGATTGTGGGTAAACGGGTTAACCAATTCCAATGTTTAAGGAGGTCATTCGACGCATAATTTTATGCTCTTCAACTTTGTCATGTGAAAGTTTTCTCTAATATACATAGTTTTCGAGTTATAGGTGAAAAACGGAATGAAGTCCGAAAAAATCGACGTTTTTTGGCCGCCATCAGGTTTCCCGGCAAAAATTCTACTACAATTTTTGATATTTGAAAAAATTGAATTAAAAAAAAGCTTCAACGCCGCACAGTGGGGCCAATGACATAAAGTCGCACCTCACGGCAGGTTTCTTCGTGAGTTGGTAGCTGATATATAGGTGGACAATACCCCTTTATTGTTTTGCTACTGAAGGCTGTCTGGGGGTTAGTGGAGGGAGTCAAATCTTAATAAGATAATAATATCTTAATAATATCTCTATTCGTCTTCTGCAGGGATCTACTTGTGCAGTTCATTTATTCCACTGGTCACTACAAGTTGTATTATTTTTCAACGATACCTACTGAATGTGCTTCAGTTACGTGCTTACCATACAAAAATATTTTATTTTCTTATCAGTATTGCTTCCTTTTATTGTACTCAAACATGAACTGGAGAAACCCGTTAAACTTAAATATATATAGGTGAAAACGACGCTTGACCCCACATGAACCAGCAACGCCATTATTTTTCTCGTATTCTGGGGGAACTGCAGAATGTGTGTAAAAAAAAAAAAGCCTATTTTTGCCAATTATTCGTTTTTGAATTTTTTACTGAATGTTTTTATTTTTTAGTTTATTAGTATTTTAAATTAGTTTTGTCTGTCATAGCTCGAAAGCGCCATAACTTCCGACCGCTTAATAAGTGGTGTCATAATATGACATTTTGAACCACTTACTTATCACTTCAGACCCTAGGAAATCCTCTTTGAGGCATATCAGGCGATCAGGCAATTTGAGGCATTTTTTAAAGTGAAACTTTTATTACATCGTCCCAAAATTTTTGGTCTGTGTGTCGTTTTGTGTAACATCACGCTTAAAGCGTCGTTACTATAGTATCCCTACAGGGATTACTACGACAATTTTTGAAACGCCGAAACCCGATACAACTTTTGCCGTCGGGTTTGAACGAAACTACGTCTGTTAAAACGAGCTTTTCACACAAAACGATTTCTGTGCGATAACCCGTTCGAAAGTTATTCCAAGATCGTCGGTAGGTGGGTAAGAGTATTTTTTGCGAGCCTTCGATTAGTTTGATAGGTACCTACTAGGTAATCCTTCGCAACGAGAGACGGGTCAAAAAGCGTCGTTGCCATGGGTGCGTTTTCAGAGATTACGCGGGTTGTGCCTCCCAGATTACAGCACCCCCCCCCCCCCCCCCCCCCTCCTTTCATATTATATAGGTAATATAATATTATACCCTTTAATAATATATTATATTATTATATAATATAATATTAAAATGTGGGCATCATTTCCTGAAACTAGTGTGAATAAAAGTTTCACTTTTACCGTGGTTTCATAAAACCACACCCCAATTTTTGTGTTTTGTTATGCTTGAGTTTATTTGTGTTTTTCTATGCCAAATACACATTTTTCAGCCACTTATTTGCCCAGAATAATTTCCGCCACCTTTTGAGGTCATTGGCCCCACTGTGCGCCGTATAGCGCACGAGTGCACCCTTTCAATCCTCTAGCGTATTGGTCTGAAAAAAAAAAACGCGAAAACTATACGAAGCTGGTACGCTTTTTATGAGCAAAGTCGCAAATTCAACAGGTCTTACTGAGTGTTTCTGACCCAACCACAAGGTGTTTCCTTGTCTTCTGAAATGTCAAAAGATGGAATTTTTCGTTATTTTATTCAAAAACGCACGTTGAAACCGACTGGAAAATTATTTAGTAATAATTATTACTTGAAATAAATTTTCGTTTTTAACATAACGCGCTCCATTCATCTACTTTTCCTTGACCTACATTTTTCGGAAAATGGGCGAAATCCCGTCTTTACAGGCTTGTGTAACGCTGTAAAATCGTTATTTTTACAAATGGAATGTACTAGTTTACTTTTTCAAACCCCTCAACGGTTGATCGCAGGTGTTCCGAAGAGCCCTACGACTGGTGCGTCGTCTGCCAACTGCAACCCGTCGGTGACTACTTTTACTCCGAAGAACACGGCCCCCTTTGCCGCCCCTGCTACAAATCCGAAAAAGCCTCCCACTCCAATTTCAACAATTTGGCAATGGAAACGTTCAAGGTGAGAACGTCGGACTTGCTAGAAAACGCCAACCGTTCAAAACGTAAACCTTCTGCCGTTTCTAGCCGGCGAGACACTGCGGCTACATGCATTTCCACGACGCCCACTACAACATATTCACCACGATGAAGAACAAGGATATACAAAAGGAAATAAGCCGAGAAGCCTATTTAGCTCGATATCAAGGTACGAACAAAAATCCTCACAAATCACTCTTTTTATTGTTGCTGCCAAATAATCGAACACTTACATGTCTGTGTAGAGCCCTATTTCTACAGTTGCCGGTGTCAAAAGGTAAATTTTCGTACGGGAAAGCCCCAACCGCATACCGGCAATGACAAAATTAGTCATTTAATGCTAGCAGACAAATTAGATAATATAGTCGAAGGATATATTTATTTTTCACCGCCGAAACGACCTCTGGCGGCTTTTTCACGAAACTACAAACACACTCAAGTATTGCCAATCGTGCAAGCGTTTGGCTGCACGGGAATAATTCCTTAATGTTCAATTAGCTATTAATGATTCACTGGTTCAGTGATGTTCAATTAGCTATTAATGATTCATTTGTACTTCACGAGACTTGGCGCTAAGTCTTTTTTTAAATACAGACTTTATTGTGTCATAAACCACACACAGGAACAAAGAGGCTGCTTGGCAGATCCGAGAGGTTGACTTTAATGATTTGAGGAGCTGAACCTTCTTATTGAGTCCTATTTGCTCGATCACGACAGCATTTCTTTTTTCGAGGACTATCATTTCAACTTCTAGACTTTTTAAAGGTTTTTAACTCGTTCAGAAAAAACGGGTTTACTCTCTTCACGGTCTCGCGGGTTTTCTACAGTCGATTTGCACGGTTCTGCAGTTAAAGGTGTTTAATCGAGAGATAATTATTATTACCTAATCCCGCCGAAACGACGTGTTCCGTCCCCCGATTTTCGATTTTTTATTTTTTAACTGATCGCAGCACCTAAGCGGCTGCAGTTTTTTAAAGTTTTCTTTCTGATTATCGTAAAGAGCGTTTAATCAAATCAAGAGATGAAATATTATCTCATTACTCAATAGTAAATGTCGATTTTTTGTTTGAAGGTGATTCTACTGAAAGTGGCAAATTGCGGACTAGCAATTTAATGTTATAGAAAATCAATCAGGGATTGACGGAGGGTTATTTGACCTGTTCACCCCTCACAGTAGTGATAAATCTGGGAGAGATACTGGGGATGATTTCAAGTACGTGTGAAAGGCGGAAAGACGTAGTCGCTCACTGGTCCGGAATGGGCACCGGTTCCTTGGGGCTCCACTTTCGGAACTTTTGGAATAGAGAACATCCCAAGGCCGAGGGTTACAACGTTGACCTCCCCTCACAGCATCGCAGACGAATCTCCTACTTCCCCACGTACATCAACAGATGGCCTGCATCGTCACTGCCGTCCCCAAGCAGTAAGTTATAGAAAATCAATCAGCGATGGGACAAAAGTTCCGAAAGTGGAGCCCCAAGGAACCGGTGCCCATTCCGGACCAGTGAGCGACTACGTCATTCCGCCTTTCACACGTACTTGAAATCATCCCCAGTATCTCTCTGCAATTTAATGTTGTAGGAACACGGGGAGGTTCTGGACGGAATTTACGAAAATAGCTCAGCGCTTAGTAACTCATATTCCGCCTTTTTCGATTGAAGCATCTTGAAGTTTCAGATGTTCAGGTATTAGATTTCACAGGCGGAAAACTAAGGCAGCTGCTTCTGGCCGACACCTCCCAATGACAGGGAGGTTTCGGACTTATTGGAAGTCGTTTCACACTTCGATAAAAAGCCGTCAAGTTGGACAATACACGTCGACAGTTGCTTGCCAGAGCTGAAGAACGGGTCGCCATCATCGATGTAGTAAACTAACTAAACTGTAGTACATCGATGGTCGCCATATGAAGGTTTAACCTCTTCCCTGTAATCAAAGGCACCTTTAGCCATGAAAAGGGGTCTTGGTCGCTCGAAAAGGAGCATGTCTCTTTCGATAGCGAGCCGCCCATGCGAGGTTAGAAATATGCCAGAAGCAACGGAGGGCTTTTGCCATTTCCTTCAACAACCACAGGTTGCCAAAAATGGTACAGCACGTGGCAGCACCCTGCCTTTTTAGAATATTGTTTCTATGATATACACATTGAACATTACAACTAAACCAGCTCTAGTAATAACACCGGATTTCTCCAATATTGTTTTATTTAAAACATTTCATTTCACCTCGAAATGAGCTATACAAGCATTTTTGTCTGTTTATTGTAATTGAAAGCTAGTTCCATGAAATGACTAATAACGCCCGGATACCGCAAAAAAAGTCCCGATTTATCCTTCAGGACCACAAAGAAGTAGGACCTGCTGAGGTTTGAAACCGAAAGGACGGTAAATGACGTCATTTACCGTCCCAAACCCGAAAGCAGACCTGACTACAGTTCTCCAAATATCCTTAGAAACCGACTGTATTGGTGAAGGTTATTTTAGTTAGGTACGTCCCTGTTATTTTAGTTACGGCTGGGAGGTAAAAGGGCGAATCCGCCAATTTTGTGATTTTGAGTTAGGATATGGGTTTTTTTTCGTTTTTTTCTCCTCTCTCCGAATTTAAAAAGAGCGCGAACATCGAACCAATAGGAACGAAGCTATTTGAGGGGAAAGAAAAAATGTGTGGGGCGAATGTTACAAGATGACTGGTAAAAGGGCGAATGTGAGATGATGGGTGCGAACTAACTTCGTACCTACTCTCATTTCTCATTTAAAATGTGTCTGCCTTGCGTCACTTTCAGAGTAGTGAAAATAGAAATGAAAAAGGTGAGACAGAACAATATTGGGGAATGACTAGCAAAAGGGCGAATGTTTCATAGCATTACATAGCAACAGTTCATAGCATTGCAACAGCATAAGGGCGAATGTGAACAGAAAATCTAGGTTTTCCTGCACAACTTTATTAATATTTGCGATAGCAAAAATCCAAAAGCATACTCAAGTTCTAAAAATTATGAGCAATCGGGGAATACCAATTTGCAGTGGGAAATATTAATTTTTCATTTATCTAGAGGAAATCGCGATTTCCCAAAATCACAAAATTGGCGGATTCGCCCTTTTACCTCCCAGCCGACGCTAAGCAATCAGCCATCTTGAAGGGAGGTTCAGATTAGCCAACCTTTGCAGACATGAAATCTGTACATTCGATGCCAGCGCCCATGGTGGCGTTGTGTTGTACTACTTTCGGAAGGTTAATCTTACCGTCAAAAGTTCAAACGCTGATTATTTTCATACTCTCCTGATTTCCGTAGAGGATTAAAATTGTGCAGACGGTATAAAAACAAGTATTTTACTCTACTATATAGCTCATTTTGGTTTTTCGTTTGTATCTTGAAAACGAAGGATCCTTAGTAAATCTAAACTACTAATTCAGAACGTCTCTCCTATTATGTGTACCACAAGCCTCCTCCTGTGAAATGGTAAGCGATAAAAATACGCCGATTTTATCTATTGTCTCGGGATCCTGTTTACCGACGTTTTGGAGGATTGAGATCCCCCCAAGATGCGCGCAAACTGGCACATTTGCGCCCAACTTTCTTATTTTAAATGGGAACCCCAAAGTGTTTTTTGTTGTTGTGAATTCGGATTCCCCGGCCAATTTTTCGTCCTCTAAGCCTTGAGCGCAAATCTTCCTATCTTCGTTTTTTACAGTCCGATTGAGTTGGCGTTTCCTGTATCCTACTATATATACCTGGAGATCCACATTTTAATACTAAATCCCGAAAGAATGAATTCCGACGATAGGCAAATTTAGGCGAGTTTAATTTTAGGAGATCGCGCGTGGGTACGCCATGTGTTTTATAGAACTTATAGGGGCCCAGCCCCTGCGCAGTCTGTAAGGTCTGCCAGGGACCTTAGAAGGGACGAAAGGCTCCTGTTTTTTTTCCCCCAAGATTTGGACCAACTAATTTTGGATAATATCCAATATATTATATTCCAAAGAGAATGCTAGTATTCACTGAAGTTGAATAGCTTAAAATTGTGCGTCAAATGACTTCCCAAACTTCCAATTTATAAGGCCGCAATAAGCGATATAAAAATTAAAAAAAAAAAAAAATTAGCAACAGCAACCATTTTTAAGGAAATTAATAATTTGAAATTATTAATCGACATAATATGTCAGCACTGGGATCGTGAGAAATGGAAAACTATACTCACCTGTGCAGAGAAGTGGGTACTCCCAGTATGAACCAACAAGCGGGCACTGATTTTGAAACAGTTCCCGAAATGGGAGTTCTTCCACTCGCAACAGTTAACAGTCACTGTCAACTCAGGTATCCTCATTGATGATCATTGATCAACCTCAGCAAAGCCAAACCACTTCTTTTTCAAAGGATGGTAACGGAATGGAGGATATTTTCCTCGCCCTGACGTGAGCAGGTGGACATCGGAAATCCCACAACAGCAACATTTGTGGGAATTGGAGTCAAGGAGTCAGCCGTTTGAACCATCAGTTTATTAGCATCAGCTGCTTGACTGCAGGAAATCCCCTCTTCTGGAAACGATGGGTGTTGCTGAAAACAGTTGAGCATTTTCTTTGAGCAACTCATGTCAAGGTTCACTCTTGCATGCAGGCCAGTTGTTGCGATTTTTTTTTTACCTACCTATTGCGGGCTAATAAATTGGTCGAAATTGGCAGTAAGGGAGGCCATTCGACGCAGAATTGTACGCTTATCAACTTTGATTATAAAGACTATTTACGTAGGATCCTTCGTTTTCACGTTACAAGCGAAAAACCGAGACAACGTTCAAAATTCCGAGGTTTTTTACGTTTTTCGACCAGCTAAAAGGCAGCAAACTTCATATTCACCAACCCAAAAACTGACAAATCGGTAGAAAAACAAACCACCTAAATTTTGTAACGTCACGTGAAATGTCTTCAAAGCCCCCCCATGTCCGACAACTCCTACAAGCATTGAGCATGAATTCATTCAACTTGTACATATTTCATCCTGAACAATGGAAGAGCACAACCGACAGCAAACTCGGCACATAGTATTTTCAATGCCCGTCACATTTATCCTACGCACACGTACAAATTCTCAATGGAGCTCCAGAACTGTTCACATCTCACGGTTTTTGCAATTCAAGACTGGAGCAGCTTGATGAGAGAACCTGTCGTACGAGGGGAACTCACGCTGGACCGACTCCTCGACAGAATCGGTAAAAAAAAAAACCAACACATTTTGGCTTTGATAACTATTTTATTTCTTATTTAAAATAAATTTTTGTAGAATAATAAATACAAGTAAAAATATTGTTTAAAAAAAATATTTATACAGAAAATGAGAGACACACGCTGAGCTGCGCTAAACCCGCTAACCAACATAAGCTGCGGAAGAAAAAATTGGAACAGAAACTACTGGCTGATAGCGATTCGGAAATTGCATCCAATGGTTGATTCCCTGTATTTGTCAAGTTGGCCACAGAGAAGGGGATTCAAGAGTCAACAGATGCCGTGTAAAACTGTTCATATAAGAGATGTGGTAAAATATCGAGACTTGTACACTCAGTAGTTTGTTATTGAGCAGTTTTTGATTATGGCTGGCTACTAGTCGTAAAAATGTGAACTGAATAAAGAGTTCTGAACCATTTGTTATTGATGTCCTTGTCGTGTAAAAAATACGAGTTCGTCTAGTGGAGCAGTGTTGTAAGACTAGCAAAATTCGTTTTTTTTTTTAATTGGCAGTCATGACGTCCGCGCCGCAGCGGCCGATCGATCACCCTGAAAGGGAGAGGTGGTTCAGAGACAGGAGGAAATTTGCGTCAGGAAAGTACCACCCGACGTTCCCCGAGGACATTCGGAAGACCAAGTGGAGGGACTTCGGGGCCAGCAAGGCGACCCAGGGCGAGGGCAAAGGGAAGCTGCCGCCGTCTTGGGACATACTCGAGTTGAAACCGGCCGTCGAGGGTGCGAGGCGGTTCGCGGAGGAGATGGTCACGGCGATGCAGGTTGAGTAGTGTGCTGAGGTTTTTTATGCTATCAGCAGGCCCTGTATGGGGAGCGCCAATAGGTAGACTAGCTGAGAAGGCTACGGATTCCAGAGTGATGGCGGTGGATTTCTGCTCAAGGCGGGAATTGCTACACAACCGCCCCTTGTTATGGGAGCGGCCGAATGGCAAATGTTAATAAGGAATCAGCCTTCAACACCTATCGGGGGATCGCATTCGAGAACCACATCTTGGGAGTCCTCTAGCAGGGTAAAAATTGTCTGGCAGACCAGACAAAACACTACTTCGTTCTACTACTGGTGAGAAAGGGTCTTTTGACGGTCTGAAATTTTTGAAATAAATTTTGAAAAATTCAGCAGGGCGAGAAGATAACTAGAAAAGTCTGAAAACACCAAAAAATTGGCTCAATGTGTCATTTGAACCAAAATAGGATTAAGACCATTTGTTGAAAGGATGTTGGGAAGGCGAGATGGACGGGGCTGGCGGAGTGGTCCCTCGGGGAGGGGGACAGGTGACCTCGTCAAGGAGGATTGTTCACAAACAACAATAAAGGGGTGCTCCGTTTAAGGGGGGGGGGGGGGGGGGGGGTGTAAACAAGGAGGCTAGCGAGGGGACAACCGCCAACCTTCCAAATGAATCCTACCACTTTAATCCTGTCCTTTAAAAAAAAGAAAAAAATCATCATCGCAAGGCGAGTTTATGAATACAATCGGGGGTTGGCTGGCTTTAGTCTAGTTGAGGAGTGGACCTTGACCAACAGCAGGGAAATGGAGACAACGGCAGGGCTCGAAATATCGTTCCGTTCGGTTCCCCTAAGCCGTTCCGAACCCGAAAAGAGCGAAAAATGTGAATTTTTAGGATGAAGTTCCGAATGAGAACGAAATTATAAAGTTCTGAAAAATGCTGAAGGAAGGAACAATATTTTATCGTTCGGATGAAGAACTTTCTTCTCGAAAACGTCCTGTTATCCTTCCAAAAAGAAACGTTCTTGACCCAAACGATAAAATATTGTTCCTTCAGATTTTGTTATGATTGTATGTCCAAATTGCTTAACATGATGATATAATATATTATTATCTGATACATTCACGGTATTTTAGGCCCAAAACGTTCGTTCCCAGCGAGAACAGTTACCGTGAAGATCGAAAAATTAAATATTAGCCTAAACCTTACTTTTTGGATGCAGAATTCCGGATAAATGAAGTTCTCATCTTGAAAGTTCATTTAGGGAGCTTTTATTTATTTCAGGACCTTTATTTCGAGCCCTGGTCAACGGTACCATCTTAGGGTTGGTTCGGAGTAACCGGTCCTGGACGATCCCGAGCAGGCCAGTGCTCTGCAATCCTGGACACGTGACGTCACCGTTGGGAGGGGGCAAAAATAGTATTCACAATCCCCGCTCTCTCCGAACAGCCGGCAACTCGTCTGGGATCGTCCCTGGCGTTCTCTGAACATGCCAAAAGTGGGGGAAATCCTTTACAGTCCTGGAGGTTCTCTGTACAGACCCCTAGGGAACAATGGCCAGGACGACATTGAATGTATAGGTGATTGATGGATACACTGTGGTCTTCCCTGGAGTTGTCACAAAATCTGTCGATACCAGGGTCTGAGAGAACGACCACTGAGACCCAATGCTCAACTACGTCTTGTTACCAGAGCTACTCCAGGGCGTATTGAGCGGTTGCTCAAACGTCCCCAACCAGACTCCATTGCTGCCTGTCAGGGCACCACCCGAATTCTAAATTACTCGGTTACTTCCATTTCCTCCGTTAAAAATTCACAGGTCGAAAGCGAAGACGAAGGCAGAGAAGAAGCAGCGGCCGACCTCGCCGTCAAACAGGCTCAAGACGAGATTGAAATCATTCGCAAATGGCGGATCAAAAGGTACGGCAACATGGCCAAATACTACAACGCCCTTCTCCCCGACTTCTACATCCCCGGCCCGCAAGTGCCCGTCGACCCGAAAAAACACAACTACACGCTCGCCCCTAAACGCTACGAGCTCTCCAGAGCCATCGACGACAAGCCCGTCGTCGACGTCAAACCGGAAAAAGTGTCGTGCGAGGACAGGATGAAGAGGGGTTTGAGGAAGAAGAAGAAGCAATTCATAGAAGACATCCAGAAGAATATTCGGATCGTCGCGCACGACTTGCACGGGCTGACGATCGAAGAGGAAATGAACCTTATTACCGCTCTCCCGACTATAACTGAGGAGTATCGAAGGTTGGACAACAGAATCGACCCTCAGTCGAAGTATTGCGTCCCATGCGACTACAAAGCTTTCACAAAGAAGCCACATAATTCCGATAATTGAAACAACCCTCGAAAATTACATTTTTGCAACGTATTTGTTTTATTTGTATGCCAGTCAGAGCGAAGTCTGCTTGAGTCAAACGCCGACGCCATCTTGAGCCTCTTCGACGCCACTTCAGACTTCAGTCCAGCGAAGGTTTCCTGGAAAACTGGAATCTTCCGCCGTCACCTCCTAAAACTTACGTAATTCGATTTACAACGACACTTGTAAACAAAATTTGTAGATGAGCCCTAAGCTACAAGTACACCTACAGGTCCCACATCAACTGTGCCGGGCAGTCCGGAACCCCAACGACCCGACCCGTTGATGTGTCACCAGCTTAAGCTAATCAAACCTTGATGTTATAAGCCTCAGACAATTTTTTTTTGGCAGCTCGAAGCATCCATTTCCCTGACGTCATCCTGGCAGTGAGAAACCGTTTAAGAATTTGTGTGTTTTTTTAATATAAGAAGACAAAACCCTGCGGAAGCACACAACACGTGAGGACTCAGACAAAATGTACATGCACGGGGAATCGGTCACCTCTGGAGAACATTTTCAAATGCTAAGCCCAGTCAAATGAGAGAAAACAGGAGAAATCATAATTATTCATAGTAAAGAAATTTCTTCACCAAGCTCTTCCTTCAAACGTAGTAAATCATATCTCAAAAGTCCCCTAGTATGGGGGGTGAGCTCGACGAGGGGGGGGGGGGGGTTCTCATTTTTTTCGACTTTTTTTTCGGTTTTTTGTCTATAACTCGAAAAGTAAGCGTTCTAGCGACTTGTTTACAATTACCAGAATTAAAGTGCATAAAATGTCCTACAATTTGCACTCCTGACTTCACTCTCTACGATTAGGCGTTCCGCCGCTAGAGCGCGTTGAAAAGTAGGTATCATTAAATGATTTTTCAATCAATGAATAAATGAAATTTTCAAAAAATCAGCAAAAATTCATTTTTATGCTCTTTTTTACTCAGAAATCATTCGTATGAAGCCTCTGGGTGACTTAGAATACATCATGACTTGTTTTCCGAACGAAAGTGATGCTTGGACAGTGACTTGAACAGATTTTGTGTTCTTGTCACTTTCACCCATCTTTTCAAAGAACACAATCATGTTGATCGCTTGTTTAGTCCAGTCAAAATCAACACTAAAAATCGCTAAATTCGCAAAACGAAATGTATCTCTGATTTTGGTTTATTTCAGTATGTTGTTCGGACCCATTAGGGTAGTGTTTACCCAATTGTGCAACTTCCCAAAAGCTGTGCTTCACGCTTAGCACACGAAAAACGATTTTTTCGGCCTTATTTAAGTTTTTGCTCAGTATCTAGTAAACTAAGCCTCGTCCGACGAAAACTACTATATGAGTTTTTAAATATCATTAAATATGTGACAATTTAAGCCCAATCGGAGCTGTGTAAGTAAATTAGTTTCATAGTTATGGCACTTTGAAAATAGGCCGTTGAAGACCTGACGACAGCGGAAGCACGTTTTTCAGAACGTTTTCGGCTGTAGCTCAAGAACTATTGGTCCGATTCCAAATTTATTTTTTTCTCGTGAAAGCTAAATAAATCCCCCATCGAAGATATTCTGTGTGAAATTTTGATTTGAGCGTTGATAAGGGAGGGGCAGGCACGGCAAAGAAGTGGCAAATTTCGAAAAAAAAAAACGTGTTTCTTTGCACATTTTTGCCTATAACGCGGGAACGGTTGGTCCGATCTTACTTTTCTTTTTTTTAGGTGAAAGCTGATTAAATTTTATACAGGGGACGGCATGTTTATTGAAACAATAAAAGTGCCATTCTTATTCGTCGGAAAGGGTGGAAACAAGATATTCGACCATTTTCGGAAGATTTTCTTTTTTCCCTCCAAGACTATTTCTCTGATCGAAATTTCATTGCCCCCACGCTTTTTAAAAGTCATGGAAACAAGTCATGATGTATTCTAAGTCACCCAGAGGCTTCATACGAATGATTTCTGAGTAAAAAGAGCATGAAAAGGCCTTTTTGCTGATTTTTTGAAATGATAACTACTTTTCAACGCGCTCTAGCGGCGGAACGCCTAATCATAGAGACTGAAGTCAGGAGTGCAAATTGTAGGAAATTTTATGCACTTTAATTCTGGTAATTGTAAACAAGTTGCTAGGACGCTTACTTTTCGAGTTATAGGCCAAAAACCAGAAAAAAATCGAAAAAAAGGAGACCCCCCCTCGTCGAGCTCACCCCCCATACTAGGGGACTTTTGAGATATGATTTACTACGTGTGAAGGAAGAGCCTGGTGAAGAAATTTCTTTACCATGAATCATTTCCCCCATTGGTCTAATTTGACTGGGCTATCTGATAGTTTACGGTGCCAACGTTGGACACCCCCCCCCCCCTTTGTGAATTCACCTGCGATTTTTAAGTAATTAAATATCTTACTCTGACGGTAGTTGGAATGACAAAATAGATGAAGTCTGAAAGGCATACAAATCGAGAATAAATGAACTAACCTTAGAATTTGTCGTCTTAAGTATCGGGTTGTTGAGGACTGAAGTTAAGAGCACTGGGGTTTGTTGCATTGTTTGGGTCGTATAACTGGCCAATTGCAACGAAAAGGTTATATAATATATAACCTTTTGAATATTATTCATTGCTCGTTGACCCGCACAAGACGTAGTCATCTTAACACTGGCAGCGAGCGCGGCCAGCCAGTCTGAGGTGGCCTCACCAGCAAACTTGAGAGAAACCGATGTTCATCTTCACTATTCTGTCTCTTGTTTCCTCTTTATTGTTATTGTAACACAGGTGCTTGAAAGTTAAAAATATTACGATTTCAACAAACTATGAGAAATATTTCATTCTGTTTGCCTTTCCGCTTTTTATGTCACCTATTTTCATTCCAACTACCGTCAGAGTAAGATATTTCAATTACCAATGGTGAATGACCAATAGCACACAACTACTTGAGTATCTGAAGAGGAAAAGCAAATTTGAAATTTCAACGATGGCAACACCGAACCTTGAAACAAAAACTTTACGTTGGCAGCACTGTTTTATAGTGTTGGCAGCCAAGGGTAAACGAAAGCGAGAGGGTGTCTGAAGAGAAAAGGCTACAAACTGGAAATTTAATTTTGGCGTGTTGCCATCAACTGCTCTTAAACTCTCCCACTGGTTTGCAGCTTCTTCACACAATGTTACCAATTTTGACATCAGTTAAGGTTTGTATGTACTGCGGGTCCTAGACCAGTTCAGAACCGAACTTAATTCAAGATTTCAGTTCAGAACTTCTCGTAGTTCATACGCTTTTTCAAGCAATTCGGAACTAATAACATAACAGGTTGCAGACAAGAACGCATGCGCACAAATAGTGTTATGACCAAGCGTATTCCAACCACCACGAGGACAGTTCCAGGACCAAGTGTTCTGTATTCCTACCCACTATGGAACCTGTTCAAGACCAGTCCCAAGTTGTTCCGGATTTATGTGAGGACTGCTTGAGAATGGTTTCCCCCACTGTCGCTCGTGTTTGTAACGTTCATCGGGTGAGGTGGTCCTACGAAGAGTGGGGAGCACGTGCCTCTCAGGGCTTAACTTGGGCGTTAACGCTTAAACTCTCGGTAAGTAAACTTAATCAGTGCCCCCTCGGGGGTTTAACTTGGGCGTTAACGCTTAAACTCTCGGTAACTCGGGCGGTGAAAGTCTAGCCAATCAAGTTGCACCAGTAACCGTCGTCTACGGGGACGGCACCAAATCCATTCGAACCGTGTCGAGAACTGGTACGATACAAGTCCAGCCCGCGCATGCGCGGTACTTGGTTGTCTGTAACGTGCTCTGGATGGAGGTATAGAAAATACCTTTAAACATCCGTAACCGCCACCACAAGTAGCTAAAACTCCACAGCAGCGTTGCTAACCCATTCATAAGTTACCGAGCTGATTGAACTAGTTCTCGACAGACCCGAACTGACCCTGCGTACAGCGGACTACAAATCCCGAACTAGTCCGATCCAAAGAGCGGAGCCAAAGTTTTCCTGTCACCTGCTAGTAATCCACGTCGCAAAAGAGGGTAAGTAAGGGCTCAATAGGGAATTTGGCTGTGAATGTACAATTATCAAACTTCATATTTAATGAACTTTTCATGCTCTACAAGAATCTGAATGGAAACTTCCGAGAAACCGCTTGATAAGTGAGGAGCTTCTCAGACATTCCTTTTGGTTCATTATTCTTGCAATAATACACCTATGTAATCGTGAAGGGGCCCCGTCACCCCGCGGGGGTAGGAAATTCTGATCGGCCTCAAAATTTGACAGTATTCGTTTCAAGAGGTTTTGATTCAAAAAACGAAATGTCCGTCCGCCGTCTTGGCCGTTTAGGACAGTAGGAATTTAAAAAAAAAAATCTGAAATTTTGACAAAATACTCGGTTTACCATCTAGTTGTGCCCGCAAGGTTTTCAGCCCCAAACCTGTGGGGCGCTATGGGGTTAAAACAGGGCTGCGGGAGGGGTTTTGGCTATGGTATCGAGTTAGGTGTCGTTTTCGAAGTATTTTTGGACGTGGAATCCCTTTATTGGGAATTATTGGGGTCCCGAAACGATCTCATGTCACTGTGGGGATCTATAGCGAAATCGGATCGTTCCGGGACCCCCAAAAATGGATTCTACGTCAAAAAATACTTCGAAAACGACACCTAACTCGATCCCATAGCCAAAAGCCTTCAAAAAATCCCTCCCGTAGCGCTCCTCGGGTTTGGGCGATCGGGCTGAAAACCTTGCGGACACAACTAGATGGCAAACCGAGTATTTTGTCAAAATTTCAGATTTTAAAAAAAATTCCTACTGCCCGAACGGCGGACGGACATTTTGGTTTTGGAATCTAGAACTTTTGAATTGGATAATGTCAAATTTTGAGGCCGATCGGAGTCGTCAACCTCCGTCGCGATTACATAGGTGTATTATTCCAAGAATAATAAACCAAAACGAGCAACTCCAAAAAATAAAAACTCCTCTGAATCTAACATAGACGGCTAAGATTCAGATTTTGAACGACAGCTGTTCAGGAATACTGAGTTCAGCTTTGCTGTTTCTTAGCTGTCAATGCTACCCAGGGCTGCCAACACGCCCACTCTAAATCGAGGACCTAACATCCATAAACCTGATTTCCAGAAAGACCATTGTGTAATAATTCAGCTGCAATCAGGCCTCTTTCTGCCCCGTTCTCTAGACAGGAATGATAAATATCACAACGAATTGAAAGAACTAAGACAATTTTATAATCATTGAATAAACACATCTAATTTGTTTTACACAATACAACGTATTGTCACATTATAATACAAACTCAACGATTGTTCCCAACACTGATGAACACGCTTGTGAAAGTGCAGAAAACACAAAAACAGTGTGGCCAGTGTTCACAAAAAAAATCAATATTTCCCTTCGACGTGGCAGCTGTCTTCACTTGGCTGTGATCAATTTACACATCAGCTTGTGTTTTTCGGATAGAAGATGTTCGAGGAACGTGGTGCCTGCGGGTGTTGTCACGCTGCAGAATTTGCAATGGTAAGTCCCTTCGGGGGTGAGAAAAGCGGACAACACTTGGAGGGGGATGTCGGCGGATTTTTTCTTGTCCTTCTTCTTTTTTTTCCGTTTCTTGTCCTTTTTTTTCTTCTTCTTCCCGTCGCTTTTCTTCTTTTTGACGAGCCCGGGGAGCGTCGAGAGGTCGAAGTTGTCTCCGGCGGCGGCTTGTTTGGAGAGTTTCGTGAGGAGGGATTCGACGATTCTTTTGGACTTGGGCTCGGAAGCGGCGGAAGTCGAAGAGGATGATGACGTCGTTGAAGAGCCGCTTGACGAAGACGACGAGGAATCGGAAGAAGACGAGTCTGATTCGGACGACGAAGACAACTTCTTTCGTTTCTTTTTGCGCTTTGACTTTTCCTTCTTCTTTTTCTTTTTAATCGGTTTATCGTCGTCTTTTTCCAAAAGCTGCTTCTTGATGAGGGCCACTTTCTTGAGTATCTCCTGCTCCTCTTTTTCCACTTCTCGGGCCTCGTCAGAATCCACGTCTGGGCGCACAACTATGTCTCGCACTTCGACGGTGTTCTTGACTTCTTCAACAAGTTTACCCAGCGGATCTGTCTTTTCTGCGGGTTTTTCTACAGTCGGCAGACTTCCTTTGAGTCTTTGCATCAACGTGGCAGTGACGGGTTTCAGGTCGGCGACTTTGGGTTCTGGCGGCTTGGCCACAGGACTCGGCGGTTTCTTAATTTCTGGGGGTTTAGGCTCTTTCACTCGGCGCGACGGCGACTCGGACGTACTCCGACTCCTTTTGCGACTCTTCCTCTTCTTCTTTTTCCTATCTTCTCTCTTCTTTTCCTCTTTCCATTTCCTCTCCCGGCCAAACTCGTCCCGGTCGTTGGGCCGTCGGTGCCGGTCCTCGTCGTGCCGGAACTGACTCCTGTCGTTCCGCCAAGTGTCGTTGCCGTAGTAGCTCTGGTAAGCGTTGCGCTGGTAGTAACCCACAGGGCTCTTTTCCGGCGACGGGCTCCACGACCGGCTCCGCCTTCTTCGCCTTTTCGGTGACCTGCTTCTCGATCTGCTCCTCGACGCTGACGCCCTTCTGACTCTGAACGACCTCCTCCTTCTCTCCAAAATTTTCTTTGGCCCAAAATCAATCTTCTTCTCTGCCTTTGGCGGTTCCAGTACGGTGCTGGGTTTTTCAACGGGTTTTCCCCATTTTGGTTTTTTATCGACGATTTCACCGGGTTCAGATCCTACGTCGTTGTCAGTTTCGGACACTTCGAGTTTTGCGTTGGCGACAGAGTTGGAAACAGTTTCCTCAAATTTTGGGACACTAGGAGGAACAATCACTATGGTCGGTTCATCCGGCTTCTTCAAGGGCTCTGTGTATTTCGGAGGGTCCTTATCTTTCTTCGATTCTTCCTTCATCTTTTTCTCTTTGGCTTCTTTGAACATTCTTTCTGCAGCTCTTCTAAAGAAGGAGTTGATCTTGGGTTTGTTTGAAGCCGACTTGGAATCATCTTCCGTGACTGTTTTGTCGTCGCTCTGGAAGTTATCTGTTGCCAACGGGTTTTCTGTTTCAGTGGGTTGTGACAGTATTGGAGGAGGCGTAGCGACAATTGCCGGGGTACGGGATCGGTGGGGTGTCACATAGGTCTGGGGGGTTTCGACAGGAATGTGGTACTGAGTGGGGTCGACCATATGAGAATAGTGCTGGGTGTGGTCCATGGGCATGTGCGTGTACATCATGGCGTAACTGGAGACTGGAGGCTGCGCGTAAGACACCGGTGGGTTGGAAATGTATGTCGTGCCGTACGGGGCTGGAGGGTTTTGGGGGTAGTGGTAACTGGGTTGGGTGTACGCGGGTACAGGTGGGTGAGAATAGTGCGTGACGAGGTTCCCCATTTGACTGTGGAAATCAGAGCTCTGCTGATATGTTTCTTCCTGGGCAACCACCACGGGTTCCGGCGGCGGGGAAGTCTTAGGGGGTTCAGGCTCTGGACTCTCTGGCACAAAGTGTATCGGAGGGTTCAACGGGTGAGGTGGCGGTGGTACGACTCCTCCCGCCAGCGGGTCGTCATTTTCTTCAGGCACTGGCTCTCCCTCTTTCACACTCCCTTCCGTCCAAGTGATGATCTGCTTCCCTTCAGTCGGTGCAATATCAAGACCAGGAATCGGAGGAAGATCAGCAGCGTCTGGAGCTTCCACATCTTTCACCTCATCCTCTTTAGCGCGCTTTTCTTTTTTAGCGTTTTCACGAATTATTTCCAACAGCGTCCTAGGTGGAGACTCAGCCTCTTTCTCTTTTCCCTCTTCATCGTTAAAGTTGGGTGGGTTGCTAAACTGCTCTTCGTGCTTGTCAATACCTGGCGGGCCATCAACTCCAGGAGGACCATCACCTGTATCGTTAGCTTCAAAACACGGTAATACTGCGAGTGGTTTCATTTTGGCCCCTTCGGGAAGAGGCGTCTCGTTGACTTTGGGTTCTGACGGCTCCTTGGTAGTGGAAATGCACGCTGCGTCCTTTGTCGCCGGCTGTTCTTTCCCCGGGTCATCTGGATTTGCATACTGCTCGGCGTATTGTTGAGTACTACTTTGGTTATACTGCTCTTGATACTGTTGATTGTACTGATTGTAATACTCCGCTGAATAGTAGGGATACTGCTGACTGTAGTACTGCCCGTTGTACGCCTGCCCGTTATTGTAACCCTGGTACATTTGTTGCCAAGCGCTGTAATCATACATGGGATATTGCGGATAGGACCCGTAGTGCATTTGCTGCTGGTATTGTTGCATCGCAGTTGGATCCACAGGTGCAGTGTAGCTACCATTATAATCACCCTCAGGCGCGGTATTGGCGGCCGGTGTCTTGCTGTTGTCACTCGCTGTTGTCACCTCGTCCGTCTCATCGTGCTCCATCGGCTCGCAGTTGCCGTTGTTAATGTAAAACTCCCGCAGCTCGCCGTCAGCAAGTTTAGCGACATTCTTCACGTGCCTGGAGCCGTTATTGTGCACCTGCATTTGAGTTCTCGTTGCCGTGGTGACGTTACACAAAGCGCACATGTAGTCGCCCAACTTGGGCAAAGGCGGGACGGTGCTGTCGTCCGGAAGTGGAGGAGCATCACCCGGAGGAGGTTCTTCCACTGGAGATTTAAACCCTCGTTTCTTCAAATTCTTCGCGTGCTGTTTCCCGTCGTAATGTTGCAAGTAGACGATCCGACTAGACAGCTCGACATTGCAAATATCACACTTCACCGGAACGAATTTCTCCTTGTTTGACTTCAAACAACCCAAAGCGTTGTACTTCTCCCTCATATGGTGGATCACCTTCTTGAAATGGCCTTTGCTCTCGTAATGAGTGTAGGCAGTTTGCATGTTCGCCGTCGTGATCCCACACAGGAGGCAGTGCTGCGGGCGGAACATGCTCAGCACCTCGGCAGGAAGTGGCCCAGGCTTCGGAGGCCCTCCGTCCAAAGGGGTCTCTTCCCAGACGTACTCCCCCAACCATACCGGATTTTCTGACTCCATTTTCATTTCACGGATACCAATCCAAGGGGAAAATGTTTTAAATAAATGCAAAATTTACTTGCTTTTTCCTCACATGCTGCCTTCTCAACTTGACCTTCAAGGATGTGTTTTCACAGACGGCCTCACATCACCTGAAAAACCACAACACGCCCAAATTAACAATATTCATTAACGCCCGACAGAAAAGATTTGACGCCGAAGGGATCAGTGCCGAAACATCAAGTATCTCTATAATGTCAACCTTAAAAAAATAAAAACAAATAAAAAAACAAATTTATTAATAATTGATTGACTCAATATTTAATTGTTTCCCATAAAATTCCCCATAAAAAATGAGTAGATAGGTACATGATCGGTATTTCCCCCCTGATAAAAGTGGAAGGATTAATACACCAAAATTTGGTTATTATTTGTTATTAAATAAATAATTATTTGTTATTAAATAACAAATTTTGTTATTATTATTGGTTATTACTTAATAACCTTTGGTTTTCCCAATAAAAATCGAACAATAAAAAATTTGCCCACACAAAAGTCAGAAAGTGCGCGTCATTTTACGTCATAATACGTGCAAAGTGTGTGATATTTCTCACCAAGCAATCAGATAATCAACTAATATTTTTCCCCACAACGATCAAATCATGAAGCTATACTTCCTCATCTTAAAAGTCAAGCAACTAATCGATACTTTCCATTAAAAAAAATCAGGCTGAGGAGCGCCATGGACTTCAAAAAAGAGGAAAAAGGGAATTGGATTTGAAACAAAAAGGAGCCAGTTGAGTTGATATTCTGAATCGATTCTTTCGTGACACTTTTTCGAGAAATCGGAAATAAAAAATTGGTCATCTTTCTTCCCCTCCCACTCGGAGAAATAAATATATTTGAAAATGAACATTTTAGGCAGTGAGAAATCTGTTGAACTTGAGTTTGGAATTTAACTTTTGTCTGAAAAAAAAAAGTAACGAAATTTCAGAACTTCTAAATCCCTTTTATTAAGGGCGCTTAAGTGGGGGCCCCAAAGGGGGTCAGGCCACTTCTTCTGGCAAAGATGAAGGATAATAAGCAACTTTAGGGATAAAACGTCTTTTCTAACGTGGGTGGAAAGTTGTTAAGATTTGGTCAAATAAGACGTGCCTTCGTTCCCTAATTTCCCATTTACGTTTCTATTTAATTTTTTATTATTACGTTGTTTTTTAATGCCCGACTTGGCTTTTAATTTTTAGTTTCATTATTATTTCTATTTTTTACATAACTTTGTTTCTTCTATACTTTCCTCTCTTTTATTTTAGTATTATCATTCATTTTTCCTTTCCTTTCCCTCACATTAGGTTTTATTAATTTTTACAATTTTCTAGTTACTTATCCCCTTCCCTCTTTTCATTGTATATGCTATATAATATATAAAAGAAACATAGTTATAAAAGAAAGACACTAAGTATATTATACTTAGTGTCTTTCTTTTATAACTTTAAATATCTCTCTGCAACAATTTTAACTTGTCGATTTTTTTCAATTTTAATCGAATTTTTATTGATTTTGAAGAATCGATTCTTAACCGCGATATTTTTAAATCGACTTTTAATGTTATTTGTGTTTTTTCAAATTTCTTTTTTATTTATGTACTACATTTTTATTTCATCAATTTTCTACCTTTTTTTTAACTTTTCATTTTTTCTACCGGAACTTCGTTTTGAATCGAATAAAAAAATCGATCATTTTTTACTGATTTCCCAACCCTACCGGCCCTACAAAATGGGCAGTGAAAGGAATGAAAGATTTGAGTGGTTTGAGCAGATGACTAATTTGGAAGGACTTTTTAAACATTTTTTCCAATTTTTTTTTCAATTTTTTAAATTGACAAAATTTAAAAAAATGAATAAAATGGAGTTTTATAAAATAAAAAATAAAAAATAATAATAACAAAAATTTAAAAAATAAAATAATAATAACAAAAATTTAAAAAAATAGATAGTGACAATCTACTTCGAAGTCAGTAAGTTTTAATTTTTTCATGAAAAAAACAAATTGAAAATTTTTATTTTTTGGTTTTTTCAACTTACGGACTTTTAAACTATTACTATCGACATAATATGTCGATTTATACAGTAGTATAAAAGTATAAAAATACAAAATAAAATTTTTTACAATTTTTCTTCCCCCTTCCTAAAAAAGGAGTGCTCCTCAACCTGTAATAATTACAGGTATTGATAAATTATTGATACTTTGACCTAAACATCAAATCAATAGAATCGATATTTTCACCTCTTAAAATAGTCACTCGAAAATGCTTCCCAACTAAAAATGCAACAACTTGACAATAATTTCCCCCACCAAGCGAATAGTTAATTAACCGAAGTTTGCCCCTTGAGAACCTATCGTCATTTCCTATGGATTTCAACCAAGCAAACGGCCTAACCTTCCAGCAGGTGGCCAACATAACAACCAGCCGAGGTTGACATTATATCGAACCCGACGCCCCGACAAGGAAGCCCGATGACGCTTTAATGAAATATATTCTACAATATCTTACTTAAACGGGGCTCAACAAGAGCCGAGTTTTTACATCGAGCTCAACCTGACGTCGGATCCAATTTCCGGGAACATCCTGGGGAGAAGCTGTGGGAACTAAAGGACATCGGCAACAAAAGTATTTCCACTAGTTGCAACGGCCATACTGAGAGATCCACAAAAAAAAAAACTAGTTTACAGGGAAATAATAAATTTGGGCAAACTTGTGCGGTGGTACAGACGTGACATATGGACATCCTGAGCTCAATGTAGCAAACAGCACGGCGGGTTGTCATTACAAAAGCTAATCGGGAAGTTGGATCAGATTAGATAATCCTGAAATGTCACACGTTTACAGCAAAAATTCAATGATTTTCACGTAATTGAAAAACGTCGGTCTCCAAGAAGAGAACCCACCACCGTAGATTTGGTGGGTTCGACTCCCACTTCGAGCCCCGTGTTTTCCAGTTCGCCAAATAAATCTACAACTAATTCAACGACTTAACGGTAAACATGAAGCACGTGAGGAACTTACGAATATAATACGGTTCCACACGAAAAATGACAAATCTCGAGGAAATCGTTCCCAATAAGAGAAACCCGACATACGGAAGGTTTACGCGGTAACCTTGACAACCTTTTAACGGGAGTTGGCAACCGGCGCACACAAAGTAATGCTCGCAGACGGTCGTAATAAAAAAGTCAGCCTCTGAAATACTCGTGGCGCTAAAACGGTTGTTTGGCGGCCCCTCCTGAGAGGCAGCCTGAATTTATTCCAGCGGGAAAATGGCTTTCATTGACGATAGAAATTTCCCTGACGGACCGCTGACCAGCCTCCGTGGTTTGACGCTTTCCAAACAGTTGTAGTTTTCAACCGGGAACTGAACCGGGTCGAACTCAACGTGGGAGGGTAGAAGTGCGAGTTATTACGCATTCTGTCGAACAGCCGATTCAATCGATTAGAGCCGTCCAGACCCAATTTTTTTTTCACTTCGACCGAATCCGCCGGCCTTGACCGCGACATAACCGAACGTTAACGGAAATAAATGAAATACATTACCATATATCGCTCCTGCGAGGCCGGCATAAAAACCTCGCGCCGGAAACGGGCACTACCGATGATTTTCCGTTTCCCGGCTCCGAGAAGATACTCAGTTCTGCTTCGATGCGCTTATGACAGTTGGATTTTAATGGTCCTGTTACTTGAGGAGGGGGAGCTTTTGACATTTTCGAACATTGACACGGGACTCCCGACCGGGAGAGAACACGGTTTAAACACAACTCTGTACTAACTTGACTATCAGCGAGATAGTGCGGCCTTGGGAGGGCCTAAAGCGATTTTAGAAGTCGGCAGGTTCCAAGTGACACGTCGAGATCACTCGCTAGATGCTAACATTCCTCATTCACAACACTCTCAAAAGGCCGTAATGTCTCATTTTTTTGTTCCCAAATTCAGAGCAGTGGGCGCCTAAAAAAAATTACGCTTCATTATATTCTATATAATAAAAAATAAAGCTCCTGCGTTCTGTACCTGAAGCCCAAGTTATCAGCACTGACAAATCCATCCAACAACAGTAAGATTTTGGTTCTTTAAGTGTGGGCGGGAAAAACCTGGAATCAAAAAAATAACAATTAGGGATTCATAATTATGCAACTAATATAGATGCGTCTGTAAGAAGAAAGAAGAAGAAGAGGAAGAAGAAGAAGAACATGCGTTTATTTAACTAACATTTAATGTTCCTATGTTAACGAGCATTAAATGTTTAAATTTTGAACAGAATATTAAAGAAAACAACACATAAGTTTGACAATGGGCTACGCCCGTCTGCCAGAGTTTGTACTTGAAGAGTTGAAATTCATAACAGTCCAAGTGTACTCGGAAAACGACACCCCATTTGACCTAGGATCCTCAAAAAATCCGATTTGTTGCCCCATGAAAACCCCAAGATCCCCACGGTGAACTCCGTACATTTTGATGTTCCCTTGTAAACATTTATATTGCTTACTACGTACACATTTTCACCCACTGGTGTCACTTGGACTGTTTCCTTAGGTATGACTTAGACTGTTTCAAACAATTTTAATTTCAAAAAAAAATTTTTCCGCAAAAATGTTTTTTACTGTCATTAGTTTACTAGTCATATTGTTTGAAAGCTTCAAATTAAATTAAAAGAATTTCTATAATATAAACATGGAGCATATGGTGTGTTTTTCTCAATTTCCTGGAAACTACGATTTTGGCACTTGGACTGTTATGAATTTCAAGGCAATTTATTAAATCACGATACGGATAAGGCAATGGCGACAATAACAAGAGCAAGGGGTCAACGTGGCACTCGGGCCATCCTGTATTTCCACGCAGCCTGGCAGAACCTGGCGAGAGGCAGCCCGTTTTCCCCTTTCAAGACCCTGAGCAGGCTGTCCCTCGAGAGCTGGGGCCTCCCAAAGTGCAGCACGCGGAACTCCCCAAAAACAGGGCAAACAGCGACAAAGTGTTCCAGGTCCTCCGGCACCCCATGTTGCAGTGTGCTGATCCTCCTCGTGTAGCGTATGAGCTGTTGGGGTCTCAGCAGGTCGCCACGGACTCTTGGCACCCAACGCAACACGCACATTGAGGCCCTCTGCGTTTTAGAAGTCAGATCGACACACCGAACCCCAAAATCTCGGAATCTAAAGATCTGGCTCGTCCATGGCACCGCCCTGGCCTTTGTGGCCTCCAACCACGCATCCTGCACAGCTGTAAGGAGCCAGCCTGACGAGGAAACCCTTGATACGGGCTCTGAACGGACCAGCTGGAGCAACCCGGATATCTGCTGGGAGAGCTTTAAAAAATATGAGCCCCACCAGGTGGTGCTATTCCGGGAAGTAGTTAGGTGATGAAAGGGGAGTATGAGTTTGTTTTTGCCACGTGTGGAGTATTGATGGTCGGGCCTGAGGAATTTATCAAAGTTCCTCCTAACATAATTTAAGCCTTCAAGGATGGCTGGGATAGTGAGAATTCCGAGCTCGGCAAATGCTGGTCTACAGTCCTCTCGATAGCGAATACCAGCCACGACCCGTACAGCTTTTCTGTGAGATGCAAAAACAATGGAAGCTGCTGGGGAGTGACCCCAACAGAGAATAGCATAGACAGCTCTGCTATGAAAACAAGCGTGATAAGCTGCGAAGACAGCAGGCTTTGTCAGTCTTTCAGAGAGACACCTCAATAAAAAGGTGTAGCTATTGAGGCTTGAAACGAGGCGAGTACAATGGGACTTCCAGTCAAGCCTTGGGTCAAGGGAGACACCAAGGAATCTTACGTCAGCCAGATTATTGTCGAGACTCGAAAAATCTCTCAACCCAAACCTCATAATGCTGGTCTTATCACAATTTACTGAGAGTCGATTTACTGTGAACCAATTTGTGACAGCTTCAAGAGAAGCAACTTCGATTTCGCAGAGAGTAGAACATGATTTGCTTCTCATGACCAAAGATGTATCATCAGCAAAAAGAATGGGAATTGTTGAAGAATTCAGAAGGCATGTAGGGAGATCATTGATAAAAATTAGAAATAAAATTGGGCCGAGGACTGAGCCTTGTGGGACTCCATAGTTGATTGGCACGGACTGGGATAAACCTCCGCCATGGCGAACAGCCTGTATTCTGCCGGATAGATAGCTTTCTACCAAAGACAGGGCGCCACGGGAGAAGTTATACTTGCGGAGCTTTTCGACCAGTATTCTATGGCAAAATTTAATGATACAGCAATCGAAACATTTTGCGACATCCACCAAAGTCGCGGAAGCGAATTCTCCGTCCTCGAAAGCAGATGCCACAAAATCAGTGAGGTTTTGAATCGCGTCCTTTGTGGATCGACCCTTACGGAAACCAAATTGCGAATCATTAAACAAATGTGTTTTTCAAAATAATCGTAAAGGTCGGATTTTAGTAATTTTTTAAAAACCTTGGATAAGCAGGAAGTTTTGAGAAGGGGTCGATGATTTGACAGTGAATTTGGTTCGCATTTTTTAAATAATGGGACCACCTCGGAGACTTTGAGAGCTGATGGGAAAACTCGTGCTGAGATCGAGTCATTTATAAGGCGCGTGAGAGGGAACACCAGTGCCAGTGCGACTTGCTTCAGCATGCTAGTCCAAATCCCATAAACGTCACACCCATTAGACTGCTTAAGATTGGTTATTTCAGTGAAGACATTCTGAGGCTCAACACAAGAAAATGCGAAGGATGAAACCGCTTCTGAAAGCTGAACATGGAAATCCAAAGGGTCGCCAAGATTTGAAGGAAGGCCACTGAGAACCTCTGCAGGGACATTTACAAAATAAGAATTATAGGCATCAGCTAAAAAAGGTTCGAGGCTGCCTTACTCCCCTTTCCTGTTCTCATTAATTTCATTCCACAACCTCATACTACAACCTCTCACCACCTTCTCCACCTTTCTTTCTTCAAATCAGGGGGAGGTATGTAGGGGAAATTACTAACAGTTGGTGATTTTGCAAAATAAAGTATCTGCAGAAGCTGGTCCACTCGGAAGCTAGTTCCCATGGGGTGACAAAACACATCTGGTAGACAACCAAAAAACCGTGAGACGATGTTCACAAATTCTATTCATTCAACATTCAAATTTCAACGGGCAAACTTCAAACTTCAAACTATTTATTCAAACTTGGGACACCGAGCCGGACCAGCTCTGGAATTCTATTGAATTGACGTTCTTCTTTCATTGAAACTAACAAGTCAGGTACGACAGGGGAAAAGTGCAGTCTCAAGGTAGATGACTTAGTCCGGGGTGCTTCTTGGCAGGTGAAAAATGCGCTGTGCAAAAATCTTGAAAACCTGTCCTACCACCTGGTACCGCTGAAAACCCCACACCGATCGCGCCGCCGACCGAAACACATCATACTTGGCCGAAGAGCGATCCATATCCGCAAGCTACACTCATCTTGGCCGCTGCCACTCTGTCCCGTAGATGTACGTCAAAGGAGAGCCTCGAAGCCAGAGTGACTCCAAGGTATTAGTAAGAGCCAACCACCGACACTGCAGGCCCACAGCTGCAAGCCCTTGATTCACAGATCTTCAACCTTTCTCACCTATAGAATACCATGATCTTTGACTTGTCCAGATTCACCAGCAGCTCCACCTTCTCACAAAACAGCGCGTCTATGTTATGCTGGAGATCCACCAATGATTCCACGGTTGTCAAAATATCATCGGCGTACATAAGTGTACTCACCCCCTACTGGTGGGGTTGAGATCTCCCCAAAAATGCGCTCATTTGCGCCCAACTTTCCAATAGGAACCACTGAATTGCATTTCTGAGCAAATTTTACATCCAATAAGCCCAATGGGCTACTCTTCCATCTTCGTTGTTAACAATCCGATTGAAATGTCGTTTTCAACATCGCCTTCCTCTCGATCCGAATTTTAAAACTGAATTTCAAACGAACAAATTACGAAGATTGGTTTTGACGACGAGACGTTTTGAACGAATTTTAAACATAAGGGCCATTTGCGCTTGAGGTGAGTGGTGGTGCATTCGATCTTGATTCGGGGCGAGAGATTTTTTCCTGTTAAAATACGATGGTGCCAAGCGAATGGTCACACATTTATAGGGAAGCTGAGTTGTTATAGGAGAATCTCTATAATTTTTATTCAGTTAGCGGGTGATAATGAAGTCAAACATGCAAACTTGTGAACAGGCTGGCTATTGAGAACGTTTTAATTACTTCTGGCATCCTATTTCATTGAGGCTCAAATACCCAAATCTCTTTTACATCTCTGAATTTAAAGGTTTTACAATTTAAATCAACACCAAACTCCTCTTCCGGGCCAAAAACCTTCAAAAACCACATCGCAGATGCTCCCCTTAGTGGCCCCATAGAGAGCGAAACTGCTCTAAGGGTGCAAAATGAACAGCGAAAACGCGAAAATAATTCCCAAAACAACAAAAGCGACGACGATGAGCGTAAATGTTACCCTTATCGTAAAACGCCGCAAATTTTACACAAGGGTTTATTATTGTTTGATATTAATAACTTTGATAATTTGTTAACTTTTATTTCAAGTTTTTTTATTTATTGAATTAAAAAAAAATCTGTACAATGTTTGGGCATATTTGAGACCTCGAAAGATAGATTAGATAATTGTCCAAAATCACTCGAAGAACGACACCTTATTAAATAATTTTGACCGCCTGGGATCCTTCAGAAGTCCTACTGGTAGCCCCTTTTTAGCTCCACGGTGAAATATTATGATTCTGGAACCACCCAAAAATGGATTCCAAGTCCAAAAATACTTCGCAAACGACACCTAACTCGACACCATAGAAGGAACCCTTTAAAAAAACCCACGAGCCCCATTTTAGCCTCACAGAGCCCCTCAGGTTTGAGCGATCAGGCTGAAAACCTGGCGGGCACAACTAGATGTTGAACCGAGTATTCTGTCAAAATTTCAGATTTAAAAAAAATTAATAAAAAAATAAAAAGCCTACTGCCCAAAACGGCTCGGACGGACATTTCGTTTATGGAATCTTCACAGCTTGAATAAAGTCAATTTCAGGCAGATCGGAATTTTCGACCTCCGTCGCGATTACACAGGTGTACATATTATTCCAAGAATGATAAACCATTTGACAAATTCCTATTTTCATAAAACGAAAAACGCTAAAGGGATATTATTCTTTGATACAGGTTAATGTGAAACAATTAATTCTGTCATTAAAAAAAATATTAGGTAATTTTATGAAAAATTTTTATTAAAATTTTATGAAAAAAAAAAAAAAAAAAAAAAAAAAATCTGTACAATGTTTGGTGAAATGTGGGACCTCGAAAAAAACGGATTTTGAGTCGGAAATCGGCATCTTATTCGACCTCCTGGAATCCTTGGAAAACACCATTTGTGGCCCCACGAAAGCCTCATAGATCCCCACGGTGAAATCAGATCATTCTGAGGTCTACCCCCGGAAATGGAACGTGCAAAAATACTTCGAAAGCGACACCTAACTCGACCCCATAGCCGAAACCCTTCGAAAACCCCTCTCATATCCACTTTTTAGCTCCATAGCGCCTCACGGGTTTGGGCGTTGGGGCTCAAAACTTTGCGCGCACAACTAGATGGTGAACCGAGTATGTATTTTGTCAAAATTTCGGACGCCGGACAGAAATTTCGTTTTTGGAATCTACACAGCTTGAATATTGTCACATTTTGAGGCCGATCAGAATTGTCGACCCTCGTCGAAAATTCTGGAATAATACACCTAAGTATGTAATTATTACATACTTAGGTGTATTACAGTCATTTCGGGTAACTTTGTACAGTTTAGGATAACTTTGTACACCTACCTAGAAAACGCTTCAGAATCGTTCAGGGAACAGCCACCAGACGCGTTAAATACGTTTTCAAGTGTTTTCGAACCAGCAATTCCCATTTTACGAGTTTGTGATGTTGGAAACATTGTTGGAGTGATAATACAATTGTCAGGTTACAAAATGTCAACAGTCCTCCAGTGACCTCTGAAGAGTAGTGAGTTTGCTAAGCACCAGAGGATCTCCAATTAGTCTGGTAAGTGTTCATTATTGTTATTATTGCATGCTCAAACATCCAAACCACGAGTAGAAAGCTTTTCCAAGTGAAAATATTCGTTATTTCACTGCAAAAATATGGATAAAGTGGGCAAGGTCTAAAAAGAGGCTCAATCAGGCTAACATTATACAGTCATTGAGGCTCAATCAGGCTAACATTGTGCATCTTCTGAGCTTTTATCTAGTGGTAACTTTGTACACATCGACCAATCTACAAAAACTAATGTTTTCAAAGTGGTTGTTTGCCGATGGTGCAGAGGTCTAATCCAATGAGTTTGGTTAGGGAGAGAGAACGACTCCTCTGCTGTATTCAGCAGAGGAGTCGTTCTCTCTCCCTAACCAAACTAATGTTTTCCTATAAATTTTATGAATTAATCCACTCGTATTTAGTTATATTCTGAGTAACTGAACCGTGAACTAGAAATCAAGGTATGATTTCAAGGTTTAAACCCACAGATTTAGCTAGAATCTAGTTATGTATGTACCCTGCATCTAGTGTGTCTCACATTCCAGAAGTCTCACATTTAAAACCAAATTCTGACATTTTATTGCATTTTCTTACAGATAAATGCCATCGAAAAGCGGCCTGGACCCGAACGTTAGGCGTTATGGCCTCAAAAGCCGTTACACCGAAGAAACTTTGACATAAGTTCTCAATGACGTGAGAGCGGGGCACATCAGCCAGCTTGGCACTGCCAAAAAGTATGGCATTCCCCTGAGATCTCATAATGTTGACTGATCTAGTTTAAAGAAAAGCCTTCCAGCATTACATTTTTAGGCTCAAACTTCTGCATATGTTCGTATTTCGTTTTTATAAATAAAGTTTTCTTGAATGTTGTTGGTTTGCTCATTTTTGCCGGTTACCGGAATCTTGCCCTTACTCGGCTCAAGTAGGCTCAAGTCAACTTTTCTTTCCCACTAACTCATGTCCTAAGGTTCTTCTACCGTTATTAGCTTCAATAAACCCAATTGGTATAATAATATTAAAAATATAAACGTTTATTTACGATTTTTTTAGATGCTGTACAAAGTTACCCAAAACGGGGGTGTAACTTTGTACATGGGTTTAAGCTTCAATGATTCTTGTTGTAGTGCTTCTACAGAATTTTTTTCGTGCACAGTTGGTAGCATACATCGAGATCTTTCGAAATAACACGGATTTTTTGGGATCCAAGGTAAATTACGCCCAGGGGACGCGAAAAACCGTGTTTGAGGCGTACAAAGTTACCCGAAATTCCAAGGATATTAATACAAAATTATCGTCCTTTGCAGCTCTAAGACAATCTAATGAGTTCACATCCTTTAACACTTTCCACGCGGCCGTGACGGGGGTGTTCCTCACCGTGGGCGGCACTAACTCGAACAAAAAAAACTGAATAAAACAACTTGTTATGACTAGTTATGAATAGTAACGGTTTTCCAAGACGATAATTCATCGGAATAAGTGCGTTACGTACTAGGCCTGAATTCAGTCGCGCCGCTATATGCTACGATAAGTTATGCAAACCCGCAACAACCTCTTGCAAGAAAGAACGTTTTTGAGGTCGCGAGTTCGATCCTGACTTTATGCATTGAATATTTTTGGTCAATTTTTAGTTCTTTTTGGATCTTTTTGTACATTGTGATGTTTTGTATTGACTTTTTGTAACTAATTAGTACTATTGTGCCTCAACTTTCGCCAGGAAAAAAGGGTAAATCATCCAACTCTCCAATGAAATATGATTTTTATTCGTCGAAAATGACAGCGCGTCCGACCGGGAACGGAGAGCATTCTTGTGTTGATTGACTCAACTACAATGAGGACAAACGATAAAATACTTGATAACATACGGGGTATGGTCAGTTTCTTGAAGAAACGCTAGATGGGGCGAGGGCGTTTGCGCGGATGAATTCAGGCGCTCCGCGGATCTGGGACGTTCGGATTGTCTGAATTCATCCGCGCCGCGTGGAAAGTGTTAACTGGTCAAAACAAAGATTCAAAAGCATTAGCGTGGAACGGAGTGTAGCCAACAGCCTCTCATTTATGGCTACGACGTGTTGAATTTGGTTGGCCATTAACTGTCGAATGAGCTATCGGGGTTTATGACTGGCATCAGGTTTAATTGACGCTACGACATCCGTTTTTTTTCTAATTAAAAAAATGAACAACAAATGAGGAACGCTCGACACTATTTTTGCAAATGAGCTCAGCGATTGAAAAATGTGCACTGTAGCGGATGTCTGGAAATTTGACCACTGGGGCGGTTTATCACACTGATTCAGCTCACAAGGAGCAATCGAAACTTTTGAAAGTTGAAACATTTAAACAAACACGTTGCCACAGTTGCATCGCTCAAAAAACAAGAAACCGGAGGACAAACCCCAATGGCATCAATGGCGGATACACAACTTGGGGAGGGGCTCATAACTTGACGCTGCCAGTTTGAATCTGCCACTGCCACTCAAGGGTGCCCTGTGCGCCAGCATGTGCGTAAAGCACTTCAACAACCCCGAAATACGACACCACAATAATAACCATCACACCTACCAGAAGTTTCTGGAAAACGTACAAATACGCTAATCTGCTCAAGCCCTTCGCAAACAGTTCAATTGTCCCACCGACATTCACAAACACTTTTCACAAAGTTCCCAAAAATACACATTTCACAATTTGTACGACGGAAATGGTCAAAATGTTGCAAACACCACGTTCTGCAAAAGTTGTTTTTTTAATCATGGCCTTATCGCGTCTCAGTACAGCCAACATGACCTGTTAGATCTGTAGAAATTGTACACCTGGTGGGTACATCGAAAGGTGACACCCACGAAGTAAAGCATTATGACAAATATTTCAAATTGAGGACTCATTAAACAATTTTGAACGTACGAAAGAACGGAATTTGTCAAAATATGAATTTGGAGTACAGTTTCAATGGATAACGATTGGCAGCACTGATAACGCTCGAATAGACATACTGAAATGTCTAATAAGTCTACTCCTTGCAAATGTTTTTGAACTGTCACATTCCATGGTGAACACTAACTGAAGGCTTTGGGGTTAACAAAAGCTCCACAATAGAAGCGGCGGACGAGACATACAGTAGCGCTGCGCTGCGGCAAAACAAAAACCAACACACTATATCAGGGTTTGGTTCTTGAGGGCTGGTCCAAGACTTAGTGAAAAGCGTTATTTTATGCCAACGTTTCAGTCTATTTATCCATCTTATTCAGGGCTTAGAACGATTTATTGCTTGTTCAGATTGAGAAAATAATGCGGCATCCAGGTGAGTGCCTGTTCTACGCCCTGAAGAAGATGTAGGTATAAAGACATTGAAATTGTTGGCATAAAATAATGCTTTTCACTTGGACCAACCCTCAAGAACCAAACCCAGTTTATCCACGTGGTCAAGAAATCAGGAATCAAACACACTCAATTCTCAGCATTTCGCCTCCATGTATAATCAAATTTTGATTTTTTTGAAGTCTTCGGGTTGTTTTCTAGAAAAACAATTTTAGACAATGTAGTCCATTTCCACGTGGAAATATTTATCGTATGGTAAAGAATTTAACTTATTTAATACACGTCTAGATGCGCTTTGTTTGGCTAGACAATCTTCTTTTCGTTTATTATTCTTGGAATAAATCACCTGTGTAATCGTGGTGGAGGTCGAAAATTCTGATCAGCTTCAATATTTGACTTCGTTCATGCTGTGAAGATAAAATAAACGAAATGTCCGTCGAGGCTCTGTTGGGCTAAACAGGGGCTATGGGAAGGGGTTTTGCAGGTTTTCGGGTATGATATCAATGGGGATGTCGTTTTCAAAGTATTTTTGGGCGTATAATCCTTTTTTGGGTCCCAGAACCATCGGGTTCCAACGTGAGGATTTTGCGGCTTTCATGGGGCTACAAATGGGGGTTTTGAAGGATGGTAGGAAGTCGAATGAGGTGTCGTTTTCCAAGTAAGTTTTGGACGCATAATCGATTTTTTTTTTTTTTTCGCATCTTTCCAGCAACTTGAGAAGAGTTTATTTCCTTTTTTTTAGCATGGAGCTAACTGACAATAAGCGTTACGTTTTTGTCTCGGCATCACGCCTAAACAGTAGCGCCTAGGTATACCTATAGACGCCGTTTTTTCCGCTTGATTCCCAGATTCTTGAGAACCCAGGGACGAACATAGGCTAGGTTTCATTCTCCCGAAGCCCCGTCTTCCTGTGTCGCAAAAGGGTCCCAACTTTTTTCCACGAATCCGTGTCTTTCGCCGAAAAAGAGACTTTGCCGCTATTCCAACGCTACCAAAACGATTTTCGTGGGACGAGCCGTTCCCCACAAATGGGAAACTGCGCCCCATATGTACTTTTTTTTAAGTGTGGGTAAATCCTGCTTCATTGTGTAGCAGGATGTGTTACGAAATTTTGCTTGGCAACGTTACTAGGCAAAGCATGTGTCATGACTAGAATTTTAGCCAAAGGCTCTAAGCAGCTGCTAGTAACCTGTGGGTTTTTTTTTCTTTCAAATAATTCTTCAAAATTTGAAGAATGTCTTTTCTATTGATTAATAATTAGTCAATTATGCAATAATATGAAATAAATTATGCAAAAATCAATGATTGATTTTTGCATAATTTATTTCAAAGAATCATATGCCCTTGTGTAAAACCTACAGCGTTTTTTATGTGTAGTGGTTATGCCGGGGGGGGGGGGGGGATCCCAGAGTAAGTGCAATTAAAAATCAATATAATAATTATATAAGTAATTATTACAAACTTAACGTAATTATTTGCAAACATGACTCTGGGTTTGTCAGAGAGAGGCATTGCCCTCTTACCTTCATCGCCAGGACCAGTTCACACTAGATATTGTTTTACTTTACCTCCTCCCCTTTATTTACCGGGAAGTATACCCCTTATTCGTTGAGAAACCATGCAAAAATCGTAAATAACAAACACGCCAAAAAACTACAAAGTTTTCTCAATCCCACAACTAAAATTAAATTAAGAAACTGAAAATCATACATCGTCTCGTGTTATGGCATTTGGCGATGCTACATTAATAGGTTTGTTCCAGGTCTGACTGCGTCTGTCGACAGAAGTTGGACAGCCATCGACAGAACCCGACCGCACATACCTACTTACTCGAGCTATTGGTTTCCGTCCACCTTAGGATCGACCTGGAACAGCAGTTTCTAAACTGCACATGTCTCCGGCGATTTCTGTTAACATTCCGTCAAACCTGGAACAAACCTAATATGAGGCATGATAGATGAACTGCACATCTAAAACAAATTTGATCTTGGAAATACCGACGAAACGTGGAATTCGATGTTTCAATCATAACGTTTTCATTCCCTCCGCTTCAGCGCTAGCGTCGCGTTCCCCTGCATGATGTATCGTGTATAATAACAATATATATTAAGGATTTTCCAACCACCCTGCTACGAGCTGCTCCGAGCAGTTGCGCATGCGCAGTAGAGAGAAAGTTGACGGGGGTGCATTCCATCCGGGGCCAGTGTAAGTTCGGAGCAACTTGCACTGTATTCCAAGCGTCCCTCGGGCTTACTCGGAGCTACACCGAGCTACTCCGTCTCGAGGCTGGAGTAAGGTGCCCGTAACAAGAAACCTACGTGCAACCTTCGCTAATGTCTAACCTGACTCATTTCTCATTTCGTACCACGGTTGATGGTTGGTCCCTTTTACGCTGTGGTTGAGTCTGATGGAAGCGATTTTTTTGTATTCCTCTTCATCGTCATCCTCAGAATCGTCCACGGACTCGGATTTCGATGAATTAACGCTCGACTGAGTTACTCCGAAAAGCAAGAGGTAGGTAGGTATGTCGAAAACGCTGCAAACTTTAAACGAGGATTTATTCTTCTGGTACTGAAGTTACGTCCGATTTTACGTCCGAAAATACTTCGAAAACGTCACCCGACTCGATATCATACCTCCCCGAAAACCATCAAAAACCTCTCCCGTAGCCGCACAGGATCGGCCTGAAAACCATGCGGGCACAACCGCGGGCCCTTTTGAGCAGTAGGATTTTTTTTTTTTAATGTGAAAATTTGACAAAATATGTAGGTACCTAGGTAGGTACTCGGTTTATCATCTAGTTGTACCCGCAAGGTTTTCAGCCCGATCGCTCAAACCCGTGGGGCTTTGTGGGGCTAAAAAGGAGCCACGGGAGGGCTTTTTTGAAGGGTTTCGGCTATGAGATCGAGTTAGATGTCGTTTTCGAAGTATTTTGACATTGAATCCGTTTTCGGGGGTCCCAGAACGATTGGAATTCACCGTGGGGATCTATTGGGCTCTCATGGGGCAACAAATTGGATTTCTGAAGGATCCCAGGAGGTTAAATATTTTCCAAGTAATTTTGGACGCGTACCTAATCCATTTTTTGAGGTCCCACAACTGTTCAAACAATGTACCGATTTTTTCCCCAAAAAAATATTTTTTTATTGACACAAAATTAATTTTCACAAAAGGAAACTTTTATCAAAGAATGTGCTGCGTTTTTCAATTAATACCTACCTACTACCTACCCAAAACAGCTTGAAAGGTGGACGGACATTTCAGTTCTGAAATCTACGTGTCATACGTACTTACCATTAATGTCAAATTTTGAGGCCGATCAGAATTTTCGACCTCCGTCGTGATTACATAGGTGTTTTATTTATTCCAAGAATAATAAACCAAAAAGCTTTGGTGGTGATTTGAAATAGAGATGGGAACTTAATAATCACCATCACTGTGGAAGAAGAATAAGTTACACTGAGCTCTCATTTTCCATTCCAACCAACCAAGAGTCAGTGGAGCTCGGAACTCGTTCCGAATTACTCTACCCCCACTCTGCCTTGCTCGGGACTTACTCGGAGCAGGGTGGTTGGAAAATCCTTACTATGGAGCAGTCCAAAATCGAAATCCTCATATCCCCGAAATATCTATCGAAATAATTTTTTCTGCTTTCGGATGCCTGTTTTTTTGGGACTTTGTTTACTTTTGTGGAAAACGTTACGACATAAACAATGTTCAACTTGCGATATCACGGTAACAGTGTTGTCCAAATAGTAAAACTTACCGAACCGCGGGGAAAATCAGGATAATATTTTGGGGTAAACATTTCGGGAAAGTTGATCGGATTAGAATAAAATTAAAATTTTGATGGTTTGGAATCGTTTTGAGCGAATAAGAAGGGTCCAGAAGATGCCGAAATGTATGTATTTGGGTGGAACTGTGGATGGGAAAAGGGAATGTGGCGTGGGAGAAAAGGGGGGACATTTTTCGGTTTGGGTGAGGTAAAAAAAAGTGTAGTTGCAACTCATGTGGCAGCACTGCGCGGAAAGTGCGATGCATTCCTTTGGCAGCTCTCCCTTGGTCAATTTTTGAAGTGATTTCGGTGACCAAATAGAATATTTTTGGCTTCCTTCCCAAATACAAAACGGGCGTTCACGGTTTTGTTTGATAACCTCCCCGCGGTCAAGTTCATCCGTTTTTCTCGCGAGTGTATGTTTTTGTGTGCCAGTTCGAAATGTCCGAAAAAACCCCGACAGCCGCCGAACCCGAGGGGGACAATTTCCTGATTTCCGTCTTGACGGAAATCTTCACCAGCCCTTTGCATTTGATCCTCGTCGCGATCATCACTTTTCTGGTGTATAAAATCTTCAAACAGCAGTACCCGAGCCCCCACGAAGCCAGGACTCTGGAGGCTGAGCCTCAGCTGCCCAAATTGAAAAAGAGGGACTTCACTTTGGAAGAATTGAAACCCTACGACGGCAAAGGTCCGGACGGTAGGATACTGATAGCCGTCAACGGGAAGGTTTTCGACGCGACGAGAGGCCGGAAACACTACGGACCTGGTAAATGTTAATTCCGTGTGCCGTACGTGGGTATTACGTAACTCGTTAATGTTTTGAATATGAAGTCAACTTCAAAATTTGAATGCTTCATGCGATGATGTTGAGCTAAATGCTGACCGTCTCAGATGGCCCACGGTTGGCTTCAGGAAATCAGTCGAATCCATCCTTAGGCGATAAGCTTTCCTACAGATTTCTCCTGTCAAATCCAGAAAAAAAAAAAAAAAGATTCGGGATTCTCCCAATTAAACCAAAACATATAAAAATAACTTGTTTTCCGGTCGTAAATCGCCAACTTGAGGTCGTATTGACGTATGACGGTTCGTTTGTATGTTGCAAAATTGAAATAATTTTTGTGGAAATCGCGTCATTTTTAGAAATATTTTCACGTGAAAGATCAGATTCTAACAATGGCGAAATTCCCTCATTTTTCCGTTTAGTAGCAGATCATATTCTTTTTTACATTTTCCGTGACACGTCACTCGTGTGAGCCAACGTGCAGGCGTGAGCGGCAAAGAGGGGAGCGGGCGTGACGTCCCCTAATTTTGGTTTTATTTTATTCTTGGAATAATACACCTATGTATTCGCGACGGAGGTCGACGACTCCGATCGGCCTCAAAATTTGACATTATCCGTTTCAAGAGTGGCCTAGATTCCAAAACCGAAATGTCCGTCCGCCGTCCGAGCTGTTTTGGGCAGTAGGAATTTTTTAAAACTCTGAAATTTTGATAAAATACTCGGTTTACTATCTAGTCGTGTCCGCAAGGTTTTCAGGCCGATCGCCCAAACCCGTGGGGCGCTATGGGGCTACGGGAGGGGTTATTTGAAGGCTTTTGGCTATGGTATCGAGTTAGGTGTCGTTTTCGAAGTATTTTTGGACGTAAAATCCATTTTTGGGGGTCCCGGAACGATCCGATTTCACTGTGGGGGTCTATAGGGCTTTCATGGGGCTACTAATGGGATTTTGGTAGATTCCGCGAGGTCAAATGTGAATTTTTTTAATATGTCAAATTGGCTTTTTTTGTCGTATTTTCCGAGCAAAAATAATTTATTTGGAAACTAATTTTTCCCAAATTTTTTCATTGACAGAATTATTTTCTGCTCATGTTAGGTACCTATATCAGTGAATAATAAACCCTTGTGTAAAATTTACAGCGTTTTTGATGTATTATTCTTTATTCTTGGAATAAATACAATGGTATGTATGAATTCACGACGAGGGTAGAAAAATTGGGATCGGTCTCAAAACTTTACATTATCCGTTTCATGACACGTAGATTTCAAATGTCCTTCCGCCTTTTGAGCCGTTCTAGTCCAGTCAATATAATAATATACCTAATATTTTATAAAATTTGTATCAAATGGATATGAACATTGAAAAACTTGGGTTACTACCTAATATTTTATTATATTCTGTATAATATTATTCTGTAAAAAGGGTTCCGTTTGCTTCCCCCCATTTTGTTGGGTCGTTTGGGACCTTAAATTCTAAAAGTCGGACTGATTAACCCTGTGCTGACTTCAGGGGGCCCTAAAAATCACGATTTTTGTGACTTTTCAGTGATTGGGTTATAACGTTTTTCCTATCCAACCAATCGAAAATCTGGTCGTTTTCTGTGCCATTTTGGGAAACTTGGACAATTTTTGATACGTATGTTGGTAGGTACCTGTATGATAGAAAATTAAACGTTAGTAGTGCAAATAGTTCAGAATTTTGTCCTCTTTAACTATTAATTCGTCCAGATTTTCGATTGGTTGGGTAGGAAAAAAGTTATAACCAAAAAACTGAAAAAAGTTCCAAAAATCGTGGTTTTTAGGGTCCCGTGAAGTTAGCACATGGTTAATCAGTCCAACTTTTTGAATTTAGGGTCTCCGATGGGTCCCAAACGACCCACCATAGTGGCGGAAAGTTCCGATTTTTGCAAATTCAAAAAGACATTATGACTGGTCTATTTGGGCAGTAAGTAGGACTTTTTTTTTTTATCTTCTGAAATTTTGAAAAAATACTTGGTTTACCATCTAGTTTTCAACCCCAACGCCCAAACTCTTGGGGCTCTGTGGGGCTAAAAAGAGGCAACGGGAGGGTTTTTTTTATTGACAATTTCGGCTATGGGGTCGAGTTAGGTGTCGTTTTCGAAGCATTTTTGGACGTAGAATCCATTTTTGGGGGGTCGCGGAACAATCAGATTTCAACGTGGGGCTCTATGGGGCTTTCATGGGATTTTTGGAGGATCCGAGGGAGGTCAAATAAGCTGTCGTTTTCCGAGTATTTTTGGACGCATACTTAATACACTTTTCGAGGTTCAGCATCTGTTGGAAATTTCGACAAAACACTTGGTTTACCCACCTAGTTGTGCGCGCAAGGTTTTCAGCCCGATCAGCGAAACGGAGCTAAAAAGAGGCAACGGGAGGGTTTTTTTTTTTGTGTGGACATTTTCGGCTATGGGTTCGAGTAGTTGTCGTTTTCGAAGTATTTTTGGACGTAGAATCTATTTTTTGGGGGTCCCAGAACGATCCGATTTCACCGTGGGGATCTGTGGGGCTACTAAATTACATTTAATGGGACTTTTGAAGGATGCCAGGAAGTAAAATAAGGTGTCGTTTTCCGAGTAATTTTGGACGCAATCTCTCCAAACATTGAAAAAAAAATTATTTTATTTTATTTTTGTTTATTTATTCCAATGATAGAATGCTTTTTTTTTTAATCAAAGAATATGAAGTCCTTGTGTAAAATTTGCAGCGTTTTTCTTCCCTCTCGTTTTCCGGTTAAACTACCCGGAATTTCGAGCTGAAAATTGGCTAGCGGACGTTTCAATCAATGGCGAGGACGAAGAAACGGGTTTCGGCTAAAAATAATTCCGATGCAAATTGCCCAAACGACTGCTTCTTCCCGTTCCCTTTTCTCGGCAGTTGGTTGGCGGGCTCGCTGCGTCATCGGGCGACGAACTCAGAATCAATCGGCCGGTTATTTACGCTTGATTGTCCCCGTGATCTTTATTTCCGACCCCAATTTCTCCTCTATCAATTTATATTCTGACCCCGAGGCGCCCGATAATGCGGAGAACTCTTTGTTCTTGTACCTATCTAACGAGGAATTCATTCAAAAGCGACATTCCCCTTTTCGTGCCTTGCTCAACAACAAAAAATCTTACTTTATAAGCCAGTCAAAATCGACACAAAAAATCGCTAAATTCGTAAAACTTGATCTCTGATTTTTACTATGTTGTTTGGACTCATTAGGGTAGTGTATACCAGGGTTTGTTCTCTGTTACTCTGTGGTGTATACGCAACTTTGCTAGTCTCGAAAAGTTGTGGGAAAAGTGTAGCACACAAAACACCGGGAAATTGTCGGACATTTTTCAGTTATTGCTATATATTTTCTAAACTATGCATTTTTAGCCAAAAGCTACTACGTTATACGTTTTTGAAGAGCATTAAATTTGTGATGAATTGAGCCGAAGCGCAGCTCTGTAGATCAATTAGTCATCGAATTACTGCACTTTGAAAATGGGCCATTTTCTTCAAAAAGTGACACTTTTAGACTTTCTTTAGAACGAAACTGCGGCTAAACCATCGATAGTATGAGTAGAAAATATGGAATAAAAGTTAGGCAACTTAAATTAAGTGCATTGTGGGGTCTGGTAGGCCTCGCAATTGTCTCACTATCTTAGAAAACCCATATATGGGTCATTAAATAGTAAATCTGGGCGTCCAGTGCAATGCAGTGGGAAGATCGCTAATCGACAAGAGTTTTTCCACGATGGGTTTCTTGGGTATGAATTCCTTCCATATGAGCCTCGTTCAAGAGAATCTCGTTTTTCGTACCTTCTAGTCTGTAAAAATAAATCCGTAGGGCATTGATATCACCAAGATGTGAATAAGCTGTGAATGAGCTCCAAGAAGGAATGAGTTCCTCCCGTGCGTACGTCGAGAGAAAGTGGGCGCCGGTTCCGCCTCCATTACAATCACCCCGCAGCACTAATGAGCCAATTAACTCACAAATGGATCCGCTGAACTGGGTTCTATCTCGTACCATAGGTCTCTAATGCCCTCTTTGAAGTTAGTAGTGCGGCAAAAAAATTTAAAATCGTAATCGATTAATCGATTTTTTTCTTTTACAATCGATTAAAATTGGTAAGAAAAAAAAACCTTCAAAGGAGAAGGAAAGCTAACTTCTCTCGTGTTCACCCTAAAGGGTTTTTATAGCTTTCTATAAATAACTGAAATTCGATTGGGAGCTTCCCGAAGACAAAACGATACGAATGACATGACAGGCTCCAACCTAATCAGTTGAGTGAGCAGAATTTGTAGCAGTAAGAATGTTAGAATTCATATACAGAATAATATTTTAAAATATATTTTTTTAGTTTAATAGTTTAATATAATTTTGTTATAATATTATAAAGTAGAATGATACAATTTAATGATATTTTTTATATGTACTATAAACAAATTCGTTGAATGGAGAGAAATTCTCTCAACAAGAAAAGGGGGTAAAGTAAATATATATAATGTCTCATTGTTGCAGATTCATTGGTTCTGGTAGTTAACCTAACTTTGGGTAGTCTTTTACAGATGGATTGTTCTTGTATTTTTCCGACTTTTTAAATTGCCTTTTGATTATTAATGTTTGCCAGATCTTGACGAAGAATTAAACAGCCGAAACTGTTTTCAAGGAATTATGAATTCCCTTTGTTAGTTCAAGTATTGAGTCGTTCAGATTTTTTGTAATCACCCTTAAAAACGTAAGTTTATTTTAATGGAATTGATTTGAGTCCGTGAGAGGAGAACGTGGCCAGGCTCACGCCTGACAGGTTTGCTTGAGAGAAGTTTCCTATCTTATCGTTAAGAATGAGAAGTGAGTGGTTCTATTTTACTTCATAAGAAAAGCTATGATGTGCTACGTGCACTGATACAGAATTCGATATTAAAAAAAGTAGGAAAATCGCATGGTTTTCTAAAGAAAAAACGCTGCAAATTTTACACAAGGGTTTATTATTCTTTTATATACGTTACTTGTGCAGAAATTTAATTCTGTCAATGAAAAAAATAAATAAATTTTTTTTTTGGATTTTTATCTCAAAAAAATTTTTTTTTTTGGATTTTTTGTTCAAAAATGTGTCTTTTTCAAAAATGCTGTATTTTTTACTCGAAAAATATTTAACATCCTGGGATCCTTCAAAAATCCCATTTTTAGCCCCACGAATGCCCTAAAGATCGCCCTAGTGAAATCGGATCGTTCCGGGACCCCAAAAAATGAATTCTACGTCCAAAAATACTTCGAAAACGACACCTAACTCGATCCGATAGCTAAAAGCCTTCAAAAAAACCCTCCCGTAGCCCCATTATAGCCCCATAGCGCCCCACGGGTTTGGGCGATCGGACTGAAAACCTTGCGGGCACAACTAGATGGTAAACCAAGTATTTTGCCGAAATTTCAGATTTTTAAAAAAATTCCTACTGCCCAAAACGGCCTGGACAGCGGACGGCGTACGGCGGACGGCGGACGGCGGACGGCGGACGGACATTTCGGATTTAGAATGTAGACCTCTTGAAACGGATAATGTCAAATTTTGAGCCCGATCGGAGTCGTCGACCCCCGTCGCGAAAACATAGGTGTATTATTCCAAGAATAATAAACCAAAAATCGAGTGTCGATTTTATCGGGCTATTAGTAAAAAACGATTTAAAAAATGAGCTCCTTGAATGATTAAAAAAAAAAATTCCTGGAAAGTTCATGCTTTAAAAGTTACGAAAATTGCAGAAAACACGTCTATATTATTTATTGGGCCTTAGGAAAAATATAATACTTTAATAATTAAAGTATTATAATATATATATAATTATAATATTATTTTTCCTCAGAATTATTCTGAGGTCTAGAGGGGGTATGACGTGGGCTTTTGGATTGGCCGAGAGATGCAAGTTAGCCAACTTTGCTACGCGAAAAGCCGACCCCAAAAATCAAAAATCGGTGCAATTATCAGAGACGGTCATTAAAAAAATCGAGCATCGAGTTATCATTAAAGAAGATTAATGAAAATCAACCGGGGTCGAGTGTTTTTATTCCTGTTCCGTTCGGGTTTTATTATTCGGCGCTCTGGCGGCGGAAATGTACGAGCGGTCCGACCGTTGGTGTAGTGTACACAATGCCAGGATGTATCAGCGGTCCCATCCCATAAGAACAGGAGTAGTGAATGAAAACAAACGTGGTATTGCTTTCATTTCAAAATCTAACGTTTCTAATACAGTACTGCACGTGACTATACGACTTTTCGAACTAAAAATTCGTGTAGGGGGTGTTTTAAGGGTGCTGAATCCGAATAATATTATGTTGTTGGAAATGACGAATTCTGACCTTCCCAAGGAGCCAGCCCATTGTCATTTGGGCCGTTTTGGGCAGTAGGATTTTTATAATTTTGACAAAATACTCGGTTTACCATCTAGTTGTGCCCGCAAGGTTTTTTGCCCGGTGTCCCGAACCCCCCCCCCCCCCCCCCGGGGGGGGGGGGAGTGGGCTAACATTAGGCTACGGGAGGGGTTTGGGAAGGTTTTCGGTTATGGGGTCGAGTGAGGCGTCGTTTTCGAAGTATTTTTGGACGTACAATCCATTTTCGGGGGGTTCCGGAATGATCCGATTTCACCGTGAGGGATCTATGGGGTTTTCGTGGGGCCACAAATGGGGCTCTTGAAGGATGTCTGAAGGTCTACTGAGAGGGCGATTTCCGAGTAATTTTGGACGCCTAATCCATTTTTGGGGGGTCCCACTTTTGTCCTACTATTGTACAGTATTTTTTTCTTAAATAATTTGTTATTGACCGCATTATTTTTTGCGCAATTTTTCTGTATCATCAAAGAAAAATAAACCTTTGTGCAAAATTTGCAGCGTTTTTTAATTGCCCAATAAATTCGGCCTTGGGCTTCATTAGGTTTTTTTCATAATTGGTGTTATCCTTGAACAGTTTTCCCAGTGTCGTTGGTGTGTAAAGTAGTCGAATGACGTCTAGATGGCGTCACGTACGGCGAAACATGCGTATCATGCAAGTTGTTTTCTTCGTCACTCGGGTTTTCGTTCAATTACAAATTCAAATGCTAAAAAAAAGAAAAAGAAATTGAATAATTCATCGAGTTGACGTCGTCGTTCCATGCTCGAAATTCGTCTTCCCGCTTCGCTTGTCGTTGTTTGGCATAGAATTCGATTTCAAAACCAGCACATTCTTTGTGGAGATTCAACTGCCTCAAGTTTTGTGAGATCTCCGTAGGTCGCCATTTTCTTCATCGCTTAAATTTTATTGTTCGTGACGGCCAAGGGAAGAGATTTCCCCACTTTACGAACAATCCTGGGATTTCCGTTTGGACGTCGTTATTCTAATGAGATTCAAATTGCCTCGCATGGTGGCCGGACGTCCTCGAGACGAAGGAGAATCTACGGTCCCCAAAATCGTCAAGGGGTGTAAAATGTCTCGAATCACGAGATGAGTCGGTCCGTTTGTTTCGCGATGACCTTCACTATCACAGTGACTCGACAATTTTCTCAGCTGAACGCTTCGTCTACGTCACGGTGAGTTTACTTTAGTCGTCTGGTCAGCGGGCCAAAATCCCGTTGGATGCTCACACCTGCCGTCGCTTTTCGTTGACCGCCCAGCTGACGTCCTCTTTTTAATATTTTGTTTTTCGTCGCCGTTGACTCGAGAATTCCGGTGTGTTGCATCAGCAACGGAGCTAACGACCTGAATTTCAAGGAGACCCTTGTTCATAATAGCTCTGACATCAAGGCGTGCCCGAATTGATAACGGTGGAGAGCTGAAACGTAATTGTGCATCTGAGTGGTGGGCGATTCTCCGAAAGTAGAGATATTCTTGTCTCGAGCTTAGTAGGTAGGTACAGCCACCCCTGCAGAGTTTTTTTTTTTTTTTTTAATTCGGTCACAAAGCGATCTTACTTATGTACCTTCTACAGCTACGACGTCACCACAAATGGCACAGTCAGGCGCTTCTGAAGTTGATGACTTCCTGCCAGGTCACCCCCCCCCCCCTCTTAGGTATCCTTCGATTGTTTAAATTTGTTGATGGGATTTGTGGCTGAATAAAGTGTTGACAGACCCTCACGATTTATCTACCAGTAAGTCCTTTTTTGATGAATTTCGCAGAATACCTCAGATATCAGATGGCGTAGATGTGGCAAAATGGGGAATCCTCTAGTTGTTACTCTGACCTGTCAACATGAGTTTGAAGGACAAAACGCAGACCCTCACAAAGCCAGACCCTCAACTTTCCGACATTCTCATTATAAATTTTTGGAATTTTATTATGTATATGTATATGTTGCTTTATTTAAGGGCCCTCTCCCGCAATTCCTCACATCACCGAATTAGGCAGACCCTCACATGAAGACAGACTCTTAACAGTCAAATTTCACTAAATCTAATTTTGTGATCAAGCTAGGTATACATTTTCTAATGTTTTCATGGTTTTCCAATCTAAGGGGTGTAATACATAGATTATGATAAATAAATAAAAAATTCCACAATAATCGCACTTTAAGTTCTTCTGAAAATGAGAGTCAAATATCCCTACTTTCGGAGAATCGGTGTGTTCCCATAACCGCGTGTCCCACAAGTGCGCGCCTCTACTGAAGCACTAGCATAGCCTCGCAGTTGCCTTCCCACAACCGCGTGTCTGAACCATGATCATAATACAGGGTGGCGCACCCTGTAGTTGCTATTGTTTGATCATATTGAGAACAAACCAATTTGTGTTTACGATGTCCAAACCAGAACGTACCCCTTTAACTTCTGGACAGAAGACTTGAGCCCTTCTTCAAAAGGCTACTCACACCACAACTGATTTGGAGCTTTTCTTTGCTCACTACAGAAACAACCCAGTGGCGAATCTTCCATACTCGCCAGCGGAGTTGCTGCAGAATCGTTTGCTATGTTCCAAAATCATGGTAAATCCGTCCTGTTTGGAACCAAAAGTTGTGGTTGATCCTGCTGTAAAGGCCGAGTCTGATCAGATAGATTTTGCACCTGTTTGGTGAAAGAAATCTGGTTTTCGGACAGGATGTGGTGTCTGGGAGCCTGCAGTGATTGTGGAGGTTTTGCCCAACCGCTCATACATGGTGAATGTCAATGGCAAGACGTTTAGTCGTAGCATTATTCATATCCGCCCTCGGCCGATCTTCACCTGATCAGCAATCGCTGGGCTCGCCGGCACTGATCGCCCCCACTCCTCTGCCTAGCCAGAGTCAGGCGAGGGATACTGGTGGTTCGCCTGCATGGCTCAAGATAGATGTTTCTTTTACAGGTACAAAAATAAGCTTCATCGCTTTTTCACAATAATTGTTATATCCTATTTAACTAGTACGCGCGGTTGTGGGACACGCTGTTGTGGGACCGAACCCAGAGAATCACCCTGGTAACAATTATTTCAGGCGCTACCTACGCGGTGAGGGTTTTACTCTCTTTCATAGGCAGAACAGGCTGTCTGGTTGTTCCACCCGGGTGGACATGGAGCGCACTTAATGACCGTCTGTTGAATATTGAGAGCGCTCGAGTTTCAAAAGCGATTTTCCACCGTGTGGCTTGCGATACCAGCAAATGGCGGATCCAGTTGAGGGAGGGCGGAAGAAAGCAATTTTAGCTGCTAAAGTTTAGCATTATCCTGTAATATCGTTGAAAACCATGCGCTCGGATTTACATCTGGTAACAATGGGCTTTCCGGTAATACCCTGGAGTGTCTCTTACAAGTTTGGCACGCTGGGCGAGTTGATTATTTTCTGTTATTCATCGCGGCGCCACCAGGTGTAATCTGATCTGACCGAACGGTCCTTCACAAGTGATATGTCTGGATTGTGTTCGCTGTCGTGATGAGTGAATCGAATGTGGCATTCCGATTACGAAATGTCTAACATTCGAGCTCTTTGGCATTAATAAATCTTCAGGGACGTTGAATACAGTTAAATTTACAGTAGTACTACATTAATAATCGAATGTGACGTAACGTCAATAGACGAATGAAGTGATTTGTGGATGTGTGTCTGTCTGGTCTTCTCCAACATGCCTGGCGTCTAAACGGCATACTGTGGAAATATAGTCCAGTCATTAGGTGTCCAAAAGTAGTGAATCCGAGAAAGAATACCTGAAGAATTTTTCTCGACGGATCTATACTTTTTGAGGGTGCTGAATCCGAAAATTTGTTTACCTACTAGTGTTTCCCAGAAACCGAGAAAAATTGCTTATTTTGGACGCTTGGTTGTGGCTATACGGCTGAACCGATTCTAATGTGTAAGAAGGTCATTCGACGCAGAATTTTATGCTCTTTAGCTATGTATGGAATGTTTTCTCTGCGATGATTAGTTTTCGAGTTATCGGTGAAAAACTCGAAAATGCCCGAAAAAATCGAGGTTTTTAGTTAGGCTGCCAAAAGTTTTCCCAGCGAAAATTTTGCCACCATTTTTGATATTTTCTTGTTCAGACCTCATGGAGGAAAGGTCCTTTCTTCGATTTTCAGACCCATTACAACGCTATAAAAGCTTCTACACCATTTCTTGCACGAGTCACCAGTCCTCTGGCGACTTTCCTGCCCGTGACTGATGAGAAACCCTGTCACCTTGAAACCCAACAATTTTTTGGGAAAGTGCTTGCACCACCCAGTTTGAGAACCACTGATCTACTAGATTCGGATATGGTTTCACCATGAAAATATCGAAAAACCATTTTCATTTTTTGAATTTCGGCACTTTGTTTGGTTTTTTGCGTATAACATGGAAACCATGCCTCCTAGCGACATAACTACTCAATAAGAAATTAAAGCTGATTAAATTTCCTAAAAAACGAGACTAAGAACGCCTCGCTAGGTTCTTCCGTTTGGCCGCTGGAGCGCGCTGAAGTGTGACCATTTTTTCTAACTAAGCCAAAATCTTCGTATTCCTGACTTCCGAAGCCCCACTTAACGGTACCCTGATCCGTCGAGGGAAAATCTTCAGGGAATTTTACCATTCCAAACAACCTAATGACTGGACTAATACAGAAAATCGCATGATGAGCCGCGGCTACAGTTGGTGCTGTTACGTATCAGATATGTCACATTCATCTGTTAGCATCTTCGTCGTTATACTTGGGCCGCAGCTGGAGTTTTGAGTTCACTTCTGCTAGCTCTAAAAGCGCTAAAAGGGAGAGGTTTGAGAAATTAGGTATCGGGTACAATTTGAAGCCAGGTGGAAAACGCCCACAAGGCGGACTCGTTAACATCGAGGTGGATTGGATGGAGTTTTCACGTTTCTGTGCATTCCCGTATTGCGCACGGACACTCGAGAGACCCCAAAAAATTGATTCTTCGTCCAAAGATGTTTGGAAAACGACACCTAACTAGCCACAGCCGAAAACCTCCAAAAACCCCTCCCGTAGCCCCCTTTTAGCCCTACGGGTTTGGGCGATCGGTCTAAAACCTTGCGGGCACAACTAGATGGTGGATCGAGTATTTTGTCAAAATTTCAGGTTTTAAGAAATTTAAGAAAATTCCTACTGTCCAAACCGGCGCGGACGGCGGACGGACGTTTCGTTTTTGGAATCTACACATCTTGAAACGAATAATGACAGATTTTAAGGTTCAAAATGTCGACCTCCGACACGATTACGTACATAGGAATAATAAACCAAAATTGGGGGGAAAAAAACTATACGTGTACTGTTTGGACAGATGTGGGACCGCGAAAATCTATTTCCACCATCTCGTTACGCCCGTAAGGTTTTCAGCCCGATCGCTCAAACCCGTGGGGCTACCGGACGTTTTGGTTTATTATTCTTGGAATAATACACCTATGTTTTCGCGACGGGGGTCGACGACTCCGATCGGGCTCAAAATTTGACATTATCCGTTTCAAGTGGTCTACATTCTAAATCCGAAATGTCCGTCCGCCGTACGCCGTACGCCGTCCGCCGTCCAGGTCGTTTTGGGCAGTAGGAATTTTTTAAAAAATCTGAAATTTCGACAAAATACTTGGTTTACCATCTAGTTGTGCCCGCAAGGTTTTCAGTCCGATCGCCCAAACCCGTGGGGCGCTATGGGGCTATAATGGGGCTACGGGAGGGGTTTTTTGAAGGCTTTTAGCTATGGGATCGAGTTAGGTGTCGTTTCCGAAGTATTTTTGGACGTAGAATCCATTTTTTGGGATCCCGGAACGATCCGATTTCACTGGGGCGATGTTTAGGGCATTCGTGGGGCTAAAAATGGGATTTTTGAAGGATCCCAGGATGTTAAATATTTTTCGAGTAAAAAATACAGAATTTTTGAAAAAAACACATTTTTGAACAAGAAAATCCAAAAAAAAAATTTTTTTGAGATAAAAATCCAAAAAAAAATTTTTTTTTTAAAATTTTTTCATTGACAGAATTAAATGTCTGCACAAGTAACGTATATCAAAGAATAATAAACCCTTGTGTAAAATTTGCAGCGTTTTTTCCAAGAGTTTCGGCTATGGGGTCTAGTGGGTTGTCGTTTTCGAAGTATTTTTGGACGTAAAATCCATTTTTGGGTGTCCCAGAATCGGATTTCACTTTGGGAATCTATGTGGCTTTTATGGGGCTATAGCCCATTAGTATACTAATGGGATCTGCCCAATGTACATTTAAAAAAAAAATTATTTCAAAAATATTTTGCTATTGACACAGAATTAATTTTTTCACAATTAACCTATATGTATCAATGAATAATAAACCTTTGTGTAAAATTTGCATCGTTTTTATCCGAATTATTAAACATTCTTGAGAAAACCTGGAGGTGCTTTGCGAAGCTCTCGCATCTCAGATCTCATTTACCTACTAACAGCTGTATCATCTGGCCTTTCCTGACATCCCAATGCTGATACCCTATTAATTTGCATTCACGTTACAATCAGGCAGTTGTTTTTCTCTCTCACATTAGAATGATTTACGATTATACTCTCTCAGATTACGATGATTTATTCGGATGATCGTTCGATTATCGAAATCATTCGAATACCTACTAAGCATTTGATTATCTTGATCATTCGTTTTGTCCATGACTAATCTCTGATAATGTTTGAGCGCACTTTGCGGCACTTTGTGGCACGCTGGACTCAAGCCTCTTTTTTGAATGGAATTTTATAAAACAAACGCTGCAAATTTTACGCAAGGGTTAATTATTCTTCGATTATGGTTAATTGTGCAAAAAATAATTCTGTGTCATAAAGAAGATATTTTTGAAAAAATTGAAAACAAAATTTGTTTTCATTTAATGCTTTTTCATCACAATATTTGGACAGATGTGGGACCTCGATAAAACGGGTTTTGCGTCCAAAATTACTCGGAAAATGACTCCTCGTCTGACCTCCTGGCATCCTTCAAAAGCCCCATAGATCCCCACGGTGAAATCGGATCGTTCCGGGACCCCCAAAAATGGATTCTACGTCCAAAAATACTTCGAAAACGACACCTAACTCGATTCCATAGCCGAAAGCCTTCAAATAACCCCTCCCGAGCGCCCCACGGGTTTGGGCGATCGGGCTAAAATCCTTGCGGGCTCAACTAGACGGCAAACAGAGTATTTTGTCAAAATTTCAGATTTAAAAAAAAAAAAAACCTACTGCCTTAACGGCTCGAATGACGGACGGACATTTCGGTTTTGGAATTTTGACCTCTTGAAACGAATTAATAATAATATGTCAAATTTTGAGGCCGATCTGAATTTTCGTCCTCCGTCGTGGTGTACTATTGCAAGAATAACAAACCAAAATTTGATCAACTGAATGGGCATGCTAGGATTTTACGAGATTGTCTCTTAAAGAGGAAGAGAAAGAGACAGTTTGCTTTATAAAACTATCCTATAGGATCCCAGTGTGAAATCTCAGTGCAGAACACTTTTGAATAATTTTATCTTCTTTAGTGACAATCGGGATGTTACGCTCGGAGCCCAAATTACCAGAGAAGCTCACAGAATGGCTCCGGCCTTGAGTGAGTCGCTTTTTTGGGCGATCGGATGATTACTGTTCTTGTTTCCACCTGAGTCATTGTGTTCAGGGTTTTCACGTATGCCGAACAGGTCCCTCACGTTGGGTGTAATCGCCCAATCAGGCGAAACCTGTTTTTGTCGGTTAGGGCCCGTATAATGACTTTTTGATTAAAACGTTTTATGCATTTAGATAGCCCGTTCAAATATTCAAATTGCCCCTTATCTGTTTGTTCGTGCAGTCGCTCCGTTTACCGAACGCAATTGATGCCGCTAACCAGGTTCGGACTTACTATTTCGTTGATTCTATTTTTAACCTATTTTTCCGTCCAGGTGGTACCTACTCGGTGTTCGCCGGCCGGGACGCCTCCAGAGGTTTGGCCACGTTCAAAATCGACCCTGGCAAAGAAGAATATGACGACCTCAGCGACTTGAACTCCTTCGAAATGGATTCCGTCAGAGAGTGGGAGATGCAGTTCACAGGTAAACGGGCGTACCGGGAAAGTAGACGATGCATTTTTTAGTTACGTTACATTTGATAAAATGTGTGAAATTTCAAAGTAACGCCAAACTCTCAAGTACTCTCAAAATCTTGGGGGCTGGCTTGTCAAAGGCATTTGTTGCCTCGATTAAAGCCTGAGTAGGCTAATCGCTGAGTACCATGTAGGCACATTTGTTACTCCGAATTAAAAGACGAATTGAAAACAAAAATTGCGGTCCCGCTTGCGATTGTAATACTGGAGATAAGGGATTATATTAAGGGCATCCAAAAGGGCACAAGCCGATTTTTCGTTTTTGGTCTTAGAAAAAAAAACCTGATTCATCCTTGCTAGCAGCGGTATAGCCGCTGCGTAAGTTTTAATCGCAGCCAATGTTCTCCATGTCGGAACTCGCTCATCATTATTCCGCAACCAAGCCGTCGATTGGGGCACTTGTAACGCTATCCGCATGTCGGCACCGTCCACCGTGCTGTGCCACTCTGCCTTCTCACGACACCTCTCCAAGGCTGAGGAATGCACGCCGTCGTCTCGGAAGAGTACATTATGCGTTTCACCAAGGCGCTTGCTCCTGAGTGCGGGAATCAGCGTGGCAAACCGCACTAGGCCTAATCCCCCATCCGCAAGCGCTGCGTAGAAAAAGGCGTTCGGCACATCATTCGGCAACCGCAAGAACCCCCTCAACACGCCGCGTATCTGCACGTCAAGCCATTCGAGCCTCTTTCTGGTATTCTCTGTCAGGACGAGACCGTGCAGCAGAGACGGCTGCCAGTGTCTTCTAATGGCCTCCAGCTTATTGAGAGGTTTGAGGGCCGACCGAACAATCTTATGAACCTCCGCCACCGCCCAGTTAGGGTCTGGTCTTACCGGGCCGTATGGAGTGAACTCAATTCCTAAGTATCGCCACGTCGTCGATGCCTGTCCCCCTAGGGCCCCTATCCTGTTTAAATGCTTCCTGAAGCGCCCGAGTCCTGTATATAGACCCTGTATCTCAGTTGTGTTCGCCGTAAATGGAGACATAATTTTACGGTCCAGCCCAGCCTGCATGGTGTGTCCACCGGTTCTTTCTCATCTCCGGCTGTGATCACTGCCACTGGCCAACAACCTCGCGGAAAAGAGCTCCCGTGATTCCTAGACAGGGTTCAGGTCCTATAAGGTCTTCACTGGACCCCTGTCTGGCCAGGGCGTCCTCTTTCTCGTTCCCTGGAGTACCAGCGTGACCAGGGACGCATCTGAGAATATTTCATTAGAGGCCTCAACACGCCTGACGGACTCCGCCAACAGTCAAGTACCAGTTTTGAGTTGGTTGAGATGTTCTCTGTATTCTCACTGATTGGCCTTGAGGATGAACGCGATGTTGGAAATTAGCTTACGTCAATAATACCCTCAGCTGAAGAGTGTTCCATTCCTTAATATTGACATCCGTCAGCGTCAGGTACCATCAATGTATGATCAATTTTATACCATTTTGGAGAAAACTGATCTTGGTGGGATAATTAAGATTTTTTCAACTACGCCGTGTATACGGGGCTCTGTGGCCATCCGTTCTCGAGCAGCCCAATAAAGCGTTGATTTTTTACTCCAGATGGTCTCGTCGTCTCTTAATTAATTCTCTTATGTCCTGAAAGGCCGGACATGCGTCTAAATGCAGGAATATCATTTCGACTTGATGGCAAAGAGTGCAGATTGGACTGTCATAGACACCGATTCTGCAAAAATGCTTGACCAGGAAATCATGCCCAGTTTGAATCCTAAAGCAAGCCGCACTTTGCTTTCTGGGCAGCATTTTGGGCACAGGCACTCAGCAGGGGGGCCCATTGCTTTCCCTCCGCCTCCCGAACCAGGACCTTCTTCTTGGCGTCGACCAGGCGCTTAGCTGTGCTGTAAGGGACAGGAACCTCGGGCTGCGGTAAGAGCGATCCATTTTTGGCCAGTGCATCCGCTTTCTCATATCCATCTATTTGGCAGTGCGAGGGAACCCACTGCAGCACCAGTTGGGAGCCCCTCGTCAATAACTGCTCAATGGCGGATCGACACTGGAGGACCAGAGCAACGCCAGTAACTGTTGTTCCATTGCCTGTTAGCGATTGGATTGCAGCTTGTGAGTCGACAAAAATAACAACTTGGCGATCGTCCTGCTCAAGAAGGCGTCTCACTGCACAAACCTCTCCCTCAAAATTGCTGGAGAGTTTCCCACAGGGAGTGAGATTTGAAAGTGAGAGCAGTATATCCAGCCCCTGCATTTGATCTTGCATCTCTGGCTGAGCCGCTTTATAGACGTACAGCCAGTGTTCTTGCGGACACCATAAGTGCAGGGTTTCAAGGAAAACAGCTTTTAGCATCGCTGGGGGTGTTCTTTGTTTGTCGACAGGCTCTGTCAAGATTAATGATCCTCGGGCAAGCTTTCGTGGGGTCAATTCAGTCACTGCCGGGAATGAATTGTCTGTTAGCTTCTCCAAGCACTTCATAAAGGGCCATCCCCTGCACTTTCGAGGCAAAGGTGTGCTGAGAGGACAACCTCTCCGTTGCAGGCTGGTACCACTGCCAGAAACTCGGTTTTTCCTCTCTTCAGGCGCTCGTGCAGCTTATTGTGTGATGGTGGAGGGAGACATGTAGGGATATTTCATGAGCAGGGGGGGGGGGGGGGGGTGTGGAATCGCCTCTGACTTCACTGCTCGGAGATTCCTTCTCAGCGATTAACTACTCAGGACACAAGTTCCTTACTTGATGGGATGATGTGAAACTAATTCAAACAATTATTTGACTATTATAGTTCTCTATTCACCAAGTAAATTTGGTAATCAGCGAATAAACGTCAAATTCCAATCATTCACGTGCCTTTCTCTCCCTTCCAGAGCGCTACGACTACGTCGGCAAGCTGCTCAAACCCGGCCAGGAACCGACGAGCTACTCCGACGAAGAAGAAGAGGACACCAGCACGCAAGACACGCCCTGCGAAAAACCCAAAGACGAATGATGGTTCATCCCCCTCCCGAACAGAACCACTCCCGAACCCCAACCCCGATTTTGTCTATAAGAAAAATTGATTCTAAAAGTAACACAAACAAAAAACAAAACCAAAAAAAAAAAAAAAAAAAAACCGTAATATTCTCGATGTTGTGAATTTGAAAAAATGTTTCGAGCGGTACGTGTTTCATGAAACATTGCGCTGGCCCCGCAATAACGATTTGCTTGCTTGATGTGTGTAATCAAAAATTCTAGCAAAATCACCGTGGCAGAAGTGTAAAAAGCAGATATCGCATTGCGACGAAATTTTGCCTTCTAAAAATTGTTAGCTTTTTATAACCAATATTTACACATTTTTTTTTGCCCTATTTAAAAAAAAAAATAATTCAGTCTTATAGTTCTACGCATTTTTTTGAATTTTCACTCCTCATTGGTTGATTTTGTTCGAAGAGTTCGAATGTTATTTTGAGTTGATGTTTTTGAAGCGCACGATAGTTTTTGGAAGCTTCGAAGCCATGTTGGACTGGAGCGTAAAGGACGTGGCAACTCCTGATTTGCCATCGTCGAACAAAAACCAACTGGGGTCGAAGCGGGTCGCCCCGAAACTTCATTGTACCTTAAGAATTGGTGTTAGGAATCTTACATTTAGTGATTATGTGGTTAAATTCGATGTATATTGGTTTTTTTTAGTTGAGTAGATTTCGGAGGAAATCACACGATTAGTTTTTAGATGCAAGGGATTTTATTTTTTGGTTATGTTTAGGATAGCGTTGATGTAGGGGTCTCCAATCCTGTGCTCGACTGTGCCGAGACGTGTCAAATTTTTTTTAAAACCGCCACTTCGTTTAGGTGCTCCGTCGAGATTCGCAATTTTTTATGGCGCGGGGGGCTCCAACGGGGATGTTTCGAAGCCGCACGCCCGCAACCGTATTTTTTCGTTCTACTATTTTCTCCCTGAATTTTCCCCCCAACCCTTTTCCCTGTTTTTTACCACTTCCCCGTCATCCCTTCCGAGGAAAAAAAAAGCACAATTCCGATTTCGGAAACTGTGAACTTCCATCTGTCATGAGACTGTCGTTTGATACAAATCGTTTAGTTATTTTTTATAGTCGCTGATCGGACGCGGTCCGCCTTTGGGGACCGTACCGCGACCGTATTGTTGATTTTTGCTTTTTTCATTCCTTCATGTAATATTATTGTCAAAAGATTGATTATTGAGACAAAAATTATACCTGTACTTGATATATTTTTTATGGAGTCGTTTGTTTTGTTCGCCCTAATCTGATAAAGTGTGTTGTTTATAAATGTTGTCTAGCAAGAACATTGTAGTATGAAGCTTACAAAGAGGGATCAGAATCAGGAGGGGATGAAACCGCTTAATGTCGTGTCTTCTGCGAACTGTTTCACACGATGAAACTCAGTGTAAAATACCTAAAGTTGACACAGGCTTTCAGTGCTATTAAAAATGGCATCTGACGACGAAAAAGGGGCACTTACGTAGAAATTAGTCAATTTAAAAGGAGGTCCTGACTTTGGTTTATTCTTCTTGGAATAATGTGTTCGTGTCGGAGGTCAACAAGTTTGATCGGCCTCAAAATTTGTCATTATACGTTTCAAGATGTTGATGATGACCCAGCTGGCCCTAGCGGTCTCCACCTTCCTGTGTATTACGTAGAATCTAAGCCTTAGATCATTAAACGTGTTTGATGTACGTAGAGATCCCTATTACTGGGGACGATTGAATGCTGAATTGATACGAATACAACTGAGTTGACCTGCCTGGTTGAACTATACTGGCTTGACTGTATGAATTTAGGGAAAGCTGCATCAAATTTTCCCATCTACATTTATTGACTGAATGTATATGCCATGCCTGCGACTCAACACTCGCAATACATTCAGTCAATAAATGTAGATGGGAAAATTTAATGGGGAATATTTAAGCGCACGCAGTGAAAAAGAGGTTTGCACGCAAAATATTTTTACAAAAACAATCTGAATGCACGCAAAAGTAATTGTACTTATCACGGTTCTGTAAGCACGCTATATTTGGAGAAAGCAACGTATTTGTATTTAAGTTGCATCGAAAAAAATACACGATAAAAATAAAAAACGCTGCAAATTTTACACAAGGGTTTATTATTCTTTGCTATAGGTTACTTGTACAGAAATTTAATTCTGTCAATGAAAAAAAAATTAAAAATTTTTTGGGGGTTTTTATATTTCAAAAAAAAATTTTTTTTGGGGGGGGATTTTTTTCAAAAATTATGTATTTTTTACTGGAAAAACATTTAACCTCCTGGGATTCTTCAAAAATCCCATTTTTAGCCCCATGAAAGCCCTATAGATCGCGACAGTGAAATCGGATCGTTCGGGGACCCACAAAAATGGATTCTACGTCCAAAAATACTTCGAAAACGTCTCCTAACTCGATCCCATACCCCAAAGCCTTCAAAAAACGCTGCAAATTTTACACAAGGGTTTATTATTCTGTGATATAGGTTACTTGTACTGACATTTAATTCTGTCAATAAAAAAAATTAAAAAATTTTTTTTTTGGATTTTTATATTTCAAAAAACTTTTTGGGGGGATTTTTTTTCAAAAATGTGCTTTTTCAAAAATTCTTTAATTTTTACCCGAAAAATATTTAACTTCTTGGGATCCTTCAAAAATCCCATTTTTAGCCCCATGAAAGCCCTATAGAACGCCACAGTGAAATCGGATCGTTCCGGGACCCCCAAAAATGGATTCTACGTCCAATAACAAATATTTATTGGTTTATACTACTTCAATACAATTTTAAATGATTCATATAATAAACTCTTCTTGTCGCCGTGGTCCTTGGGGTCCAGGTAGCTGCACCGGGGGGATTGGGGGACAACAGAAATTTAATTCTGTCAATAAAAAATTTTTTTTTAAAATATTTTCTTCAAAAATTGTTCGTTTTTTAGTTGAAAAATATTTGACCTCCTGGGATCCTTCAAAAATCCCGTTTGTAGCCCCATGAAAGCCCTAAAGATCGCAACAGTGAAATCGGATCGGAGCCCCAAAAAAATGGATTCTACGTCCAATAATACTTCGAAAACGACACCTAACTCGATCCCATAGCTAAAAGCCTTCAAAACACCCCTCCTGTAGCCCCATTTTATCCCCATAGCGCCCCACGGGTTTGGGCGATCGGACTGAAAACCTTGCGGGCACAACTAGATGGTAAACCAAGTATTTTGCCAAAATTTCAGATTTAAAAAAAAATTCCTACTGCCCAAAACGGCCTGGACGGCGGAAGGCGGACGGACATTTCGGATTTTGAATGTAGACCTCTTGAAACGGATAATGTCAAATTTTGAGACCGATCGGAGTCGTTGACCCGCGTCGCGAAAACATAGGTGTATTATTCCAAGAATAATAAACCAAAATAAAAGGAAGCCCACTGATTTAAAGCTTGAACAGTAAAAGAAAAATTAACACTGAACTTTTAATAAATCGCACAGAAATATTATTACCGAAAGTTCAGTTTCTACTGCGGAATATTTAAGCGCATGCAGTGAAAAAGAGGAATCTCGGAACGTTGATGAGCAAGATTTAAAAATTGACAATTTATGAGCAGTGAAGTGGACCACGGCCAGAAATCCTGAGTCAGTGAATGCCATTTCATATGCTGAACGGCATTCACCTTCCGTAAACGAATGGACATCATTGGCATATCAGTGGGCCCTCATGAACAAAAAAGTCTTGAAGCAGACCATTGACGGACGTACGCAGTTTTTCACGGCTTCCTCCAGCATGAATTTGCCCAACACCGAAGACAGTCTGTGTCAAGGAGACGGACAGCTTCCTCGTTGACGTGAGATCTTAGCCGTTGCAGATGACGCACGGCCTGCCGCTTGATGGTTTCGTTGACTGTTTCGATTTGAAGCTCGTGGTGGAGACGTTCATTTCGAAAGTACCATGGTGCATTGACAACGTTTCTTAATATATTGTTTTGGAATCGCTGGATGATCTCTCGATTTGACTGAGCCGTACAGCCCCACAGCTGGGCTCCATAAGTCCACACCGGTTTGAGGACTTGGTTGTAAAGAGTAAGTATTCTGGATGGACAGTTTAGACCGTCTCCCCATTAGCCAGTACATCTTTCTGAATTTGAGCAAAAGTTCTTCTTTCTTCTTCTTGACGTGGGCTTTCCATCGGAGCCGAGCATCAAGCGTCATACCGAGATACTTCGCTTCATTTGAGTATGGGATTACTTTCCCATTGAGGTAAGCCGGCATATAGTTGATTTTTTTGTTGGTAAAATCAACATGTACTGACTTAGCTTCGTTCAGCTTGATTCTCCATTTCGCTGTCCATTGCTGAATGCGGGTGATTGACCGGTTTAGATTGGTGACTGACTCCCTGTTGCTTTCCCCTATCGCCAGCACCGCAGTGTCATCGGCAAAAGTTGCTATGGTGTTCATTTCTCGTTCTGGGAGGTCTCTGGTGTAGGGCCTACAATAAGTACAGTAGTGGACCAAGTACGCTCCCTTGTGGGACGCCTGCTTTGACAAGTTTTGGTTCAGAGAAGGCATCTTCTTGCTTGATCCTGAAGTAGCGATTGGTAAGATATGATTGAAGTAGCTCAGCGTACTTTGATGGCAGGGTTTTACGCAGCTTAAAGTTGAGTCCCTCATGCCAGAACTTGTCGAATGCCTGAGCAACATCCAGAAATACAGTCGAACAGATCTTCTTTTCTTCAAGGGCTTTTTCAATGACGTGTGTTATCCTGTGTACTTGATCAATAATGTAGAATGCTTATTGTAGAATGCTTCTGACGAAAACCGAACTGATGCGGCGGGATTAGTTTTCGCTCCTCCACTATCGGCATCAGAAGTCTGTGTAATAACTTCTCAAACAACTTAGACAGCACTGGGAGTAGAGAAATTGGTCGATAAGAACTTGGTGTATCAGGTGGCTTGCCTGGTTTGGGGATCATGATGACTTCAGCAATCTTCCACAACTGAGGAACACAGCGAAGTGGAAAACTGCATTGACGATCAGTGTTATTTTTGCTATAGCCTTACGTGGCAGTTGCTTCAGTACCTGGCCAGTAATAAGGTCATAGCCAGGAGCCTTTTTTGTATTGAATTCGGTATTGATGATAGTTTGTACCTCTTTTATAGTGACTATCGGGATGTCAACTTCAGGTTCTATGGGAGAGGTGTTCTCTATGACATCTACATCTAATACTGCTGGCTCTGGAGTAAGTACGTGCGCGAGATGATCGGCAAAAGTAGTTGCTTTGTCCTGATTGCTTCTTGCCCATGTCCCATCAGCACTCCTAATGGGGGAGGCATGAGAGATGGGTCTTTTGAGGTATTTGGTTGCCTTCCATAGCGAGTACTCAGTGTCCCTATGACTTGTCAACTCAGAGATAAACTGCTCATTAGTTTCATCGTTGATTTGTTGGATCAGGGTTTTTAATTCTCTGGCCTTCCTGTACCATTCAGATTTGAGATGAGGGGCTCCGCTTGCTTGCCAGCGTTTCCTGGCCTTCCGTTTCTCTTTAATAGCGGCAACTATCTCTGCTTTTACAATTAAACCTTCTCATTCTCATTCAACTCGGACATGGAGAATTTGACCATGAATACAATACTAGGAGAATAACATTTATTAAAGAGAATTTCTTCCGTTTTCTTTTAGTGCTACTTAGCATATTTGTTCACGCCATTACCTCGAAAGCCTGGGGCAAAGTCCCACATTTATTTATATTTCTTATAGGTATTTCAAATTACTCGGTAACTGGAACGGCTTGACTTCAAGGAGCTCTTGGTAACATCCCAATCTACGGCTATAATTTGAAATTGGGGCGTAAACTAGTCTACAACAACCACAATTTTGTAAAAACGTGTATCAAACTGTGTATAAGTTCGTCCTGGGTTCGCAGCGGAACTGAGATTAATTGTTGCAGCTGCCTCAAACGAATTGTCGTTAAAGACGGCCTGACCAATTAATCCAGTCTTACCTGGATCCGAGTTTCCACAGTCGAGATGTCGATAATGAAGTCCTGGACAACAGACCCAGGCGTGGAGACAAGATCCACTGTTGCCAGCAATAATTGTCAGCAATGACGGGCTGGCCAGCGGACCCGATCCCGTTTCTCTCGCTGTTTATCGACATTGCGTGTCACGATAAATGAACAGCGAGGTATCAACTTGAATATTAAATTTCCTGGGATGGGAGAAGAGGAGCTTTGCACGCTCGCGACCTGTTCCTCCCGTGGGTACTAATTCTGGCGGGCTGGCAATTATAGCCAAGAACGTGGATAATTTTCCCCGCAGATACATCTCAAAATTGTTCGGAACACTTTATATCATTGTGTTAACGTCAAATTGGGAAACCTGACTTTTGCATTCTAGAACTGATTTTCCCTGAAATTTGATTTTAAGGGGGGGAAGCTTTACATACCGGCCAGCCCCATTCCTGCTTAGCTAAGCACCTTATAAACCCCTTGCCAGCCTTCAGCAGTCTCCGTTCTCCCGTGCTTGTGAAAATAAAATGATCGTTTAAAAAAATGATCGTTGGTGATTTGAGAACGTAATTTAGATAAATTTATCTAAATTACGTATTTATACTATACTCCTTGGCACTACAGCTCATGAAGAGTCCTGGCCTCCTGAATAGGCCTTCCTCCGCAAGTTCCTGACCCCTTGTCGTCTCAAATCCTCTCCCCTCTGCCACCGTCCTGCTGGCTTGTGCAGGCCCTTTCCCCAGATAATTCTTCCCACATGCCCCTCTCAACGTGTATCTTTTTAAGTCTACGACAATGTTTTCGTGTCAGTTTAATTCGTAGGTGGTTCCGCTCTTCGTTTTTCTTTTTTCACCACACGCCATCCTCAGGCACAGGTCCATAAATCTTCCGCAACCACCTTTTCCCGTATCTTCTTTCGCTCCTCTATTTTACGCGGACCATCCTCATGTTCTCAAGTTTTTGAGTGCCTAGAAGCAAGTACCATTTGACATGAATGTGAAAATCAGTGAAGGACCCTCGAAAAGCTGCATTAATTTTTTGGACAGTCTATCAATCCCAGAACGGTGCTGAGTTCTGCCCACTTCTACCAAGAAATGGTGTAGAAGCTTTTATTTTGTTTAATTGTTGTTATGAGTCTGAACAACGAAATATCAAAAATGGAAGCGAACGTTTTGCTGGGAGAACTTTCGGCGGCCCAGAAACCTCGATTTTTTCGGACATTTTCCAGTTTTTCACCGATAACTCGAAAACTAAGCATCGCAGAGAAAACTTTCAGATACAAAGCTGAAGAGCATATAAAATTCTGCGTCGAATGACCTCCTTAGACATTAGAATCGGTTCAGCCGTTTAGCCACAATCAAGCGCCATAAATAGGCAAGTTTTTCTAAAATGGCTTAAAAATAGTATTCGCTGTATGTATATTCCCCTGTAACTTATGAACGGCTCGTGCGAATGAATTCGCTCAAAATGTATGTTATGTTGTGCATCATATTACGAGTTCAGGGAGCACCTGAAATTTAAAAAAATACTGCTACTAACCGAGAATTCAAACCAAAACGAGAAATGCCCAATCTGACACCGCTAAGCGGAAAACCTCGGTTTTCTGACCGTTTTCGGCTGTAGCTCGGAAACTATTGGCCCGATTACATGTTTCTTTTTTTCTCGTGATAGCTAATTAAACTTCCCATCGCAGCTATTCTATGTGACATTTTGATTTGAGCTTTGATAACGGAGGGGCAGGCTTGGCTAAAAAAAAAGGCCTATTTTGACAAAAACGTATTTTTTTCGCACATTTTTGCCCATAACTCGGGAACGGTTGGTCTAATCTTAATTCTCTTTTTTTTCTGGTGAAAGCTGATTGAATTTGAGACAACAATATTGGATATTGGATCCATTCGTAATCGTCGGAAAGGGTGAAAACCAGAAATTTGACCACCAACGACCACGTTTTTCAGAACATTTTCCTCTCTCCCTCGGAAACTATTTCTCCGATCGAAATGTCATTGTCTCCACGCAAAAGCTGATTAGGTTACATTTACTTTCAGAACTGATATTTCAAAGTGCTCTTCCAGCAGTTATAACTTTAAAATGGTTAGATCTAGCCAAAAAAAAAAAAAAAAAAAAAAAAAAAAAAAAAAAAAAAAAAAAAAAAAAAAAAAAAAAAAAAAAAACGCTTAGAATGGATGTTGTACGGCAGCAGCCGCCGTAGCAGCTGTTCCGGCGAAATGTGATCACAATCGAAATTTCATCGTCCTCACACGAAAGCTGATTAAATTGTGCTTGAGGTAGGACTGAGAAAGCAGTTAAAATCAATTCAGCAGGTCATAAAACTTATAAAAAGACATTAAACACGGGGTTGCTCCACCAAAGATGCTTAGTTTTCGAGTTATAGGTGAAAAACTGGAAAATGTCCGAAAAATTGGTAGACAGACATTTGAGGGAAACCTCTCAACTGAGGAGGCCTCTACACCCGAATCAATTTGCATACCAGCAAGGCAAATCCTGCGAGACGTTGCACAGTGGGGCAAAGCCGGAAAAACCCTCAAAAACGAAAATTAGTTTTGCGAACTTTTTCCGATGGTTTATATATGATGAATAGTTGTAGAATGCATCCCTGTAGCCGTTTTCGTGGAAGAATTTAATTTCAGCTTGGACTGAGAGGTACAATGTGGAATTTTTTGAGACTTCGAAAATAGGCACTTATAAACATAAAGTTTGGAGTATTCGTGTGTGTTCACTTTTGAAGATAGAAATCTGAAATTTTTTGTGCGTGTTCCTGATATAAAAAGAAAAGAAGAAAATTTAGAACCTTCAATCCGTTTGAAATACCATACTCTTCATGGGGGGCTGAATTATTATTTAGTAATTAACCGTTTTTTTAACGAGTAATCTCGGGCTTCTAAGCTTTCAAAAAAAGCTCCACCGATCTCCGCTCTGGCTGGGCAATTTTTCGAATGTAGACACCTCTTGTAAAAATTTCAGCAGCGAAAATTTGCGAATCCGGACGCAGGATTGATTTTAGTGTAAAAAACATGGCCGATTCAGCCGCTTTCGGCGAGATAAACGAGCTTGATCGAATATAAAGTGCTTACTCCGTAGCTGGAGGTTTATCGGTAGAAACTTTGATCCTTTCACATAAGATGTCATTCCCAGACCATTCATTTAGTCAGTTCAATATCCTAAGTGGTCGCCGCAACAATGCCAGGGCTCATAATTCAATATCGCGAATTAATTCATAATTATGCGAGGTTTTGCTCAACGGTGCGAATTTGGACTGTTTCGTTGCAGGTACTTTGGCTGATTTTATCAGACAGGTAATTTTCACTTATCCAGGTGATTATCACTTAGCCAGGCGATTTTCAATTATTCAGGTAATTCCCAATTAGAGAGGTAATTCTCACTTAGGCAGGTGATTTTCTTTTATGCAGTTTATTCTCACTTAGGCAGGTGATTTTCACTTATGCAGTTAATTCCCACTTATCCAGGTTTTCTCACTTAGGCAGGTGATTTTCACTTATGCAAATTATTCCCACTTATGCAAATTATCCCACTTAGCCAGGTGATTTTCAATTATTCAGTTAATTCCCACTTAGAGATAATTCTCACTTAGAGGTAATTCTCACTTAGACAGGTGATTTTCACTTATGCAAATTATTCCCATTTATCCAGGTGATTTTCACTTATGCAGTTTATTCCCACTTAGACAAGTAATTCTTACTTAGGCAGGTGATTTTCACTTATGCAAATTATTCCCACTTAGCCAGGTGATTTTCACTAATGCAGGTAAATCCCACTTATCCAGGTAATTCTCACTGAGCCAGGTGATTTTCACTTATGCAGTTTATTCCCACTTAGACAGGTAATTCTCACTTAGGCAGGTGATTTTCACTTATGCAATTTATTCCCACTTACACAGGTGATTCTCACTTAGCCAGTTTAATACGATCGTATCGAAGTGAAAATTAGTTTTGCGAACTTTTTCCGATGGTTTATATATGATGAATAGTTGTAGAATGCATCCCTGTAGCCGTTTTCGTGGAAGAATTTAATTTCACCTTGGACTGAGGGGTACAATGTGGAATTTTTTGAGACTTCGAAAATAGGCACTTATAAACATAAAGTTTGGAGTATTCGTGTGTGTTCATTTTTGAAGATAGAAATCTGAAATTTTTGGGCGTGTTCCTGATATATTAAAGAAAATTAAGAACCTTCAATCCGTTTGAAATACCATACTCTTCATGGGGGGCTGAATTATTATTTAGTAATTAACCGTTTTTTAATCTCGGGTAATCTCGGGTTTCTAAGCTTTCAAAAAAAAGCTCCACCGATCTCCGCTCTGGCTGGGCAATTTTTCGATTGTAGACACTTCTTGTAAAAATTTCAGCTGCGAAAATTTGCGAATCCGGACGCAGGATTGATTTTAGTGTAAAAAACATGGCCGATTCAGCCGCTTTCGGCGAGATAAACGAGCTTGATCGAATATAAAGTGCTTACTCCGTAGCTGGAGGTTTATCGGTAGAAACTTTGATCCTTTCACATAAGATGTCATTCCCAGACCATTCATTTAGTCAGTTCAATATCCTAAGTGGTCGCCGCAACAATGCCAGGGCTCATAATTCAATATCGCGAATTAATTCATAATTATGCGAGGTTTTGCTCAACGGTGCGAATTTGGACTGTTTCGTTGCAGGTAAATTGGCTGATTTTATCAGGATTTGTCATTAACAAATAATGTAGAACGGCTTATCTCAAGCCAGGTTGTTCAAGCAAGTATTTATCATTGTACCAAATCTCTGACTGATTCGCATGAATGATTCACAAATAATTAAAAAAATCATTATTATTCAATTTCAGAAATATTTGGCGAGAAGTTGAATGAAACTAAGGGGTGTCCTCCTTAGTAGAGAGGTTTCCCTCAAATGTCTGTCTACCAATTTTTCGGACATTTTCCAGTTTTTCACCTATAACTCGAAAACTAAGCATCTTTGGTGGAGCAAACCCGTGTTTGATGTCTTTTTATAAGTTTTAGAGCTGCTGAATTGATTTTAACCGCTTTCTCAGTCCTACCTCGAGCACAATTTAATCAGCCTTCGCGTGAGGACGATGAAATTTCGATTGCGCTACATTGTGATCACATTTCCCCGTAACAGCTGCTACGGTGGCTGCTGCCGAACAACATCCATTCTATGCGTTTTTTTTTTTGGCTAGATCTAGCCATTTTAACTGCTAGTAAGTTATAACTGCTGTAAGAGCACTTTGAAATATCAGTTCTGAAAGTAAATTTAATCAGCTTTTGCTGACAATGAAATTTCGAACGGAGAAATAGTTTCGGAGGGAGAGAAGAAAATGTTCTGAAAAATGTGGTTTTCCGCTTACCTAGCGGTGTCAGATTGGGCATTTCTCGTTTTGGTTTAAATTCTCGGTTAGTAGCAGTATTTTTTTGAATTTCAGGTCCTCCCTGAACTTGTAATGTGATGCACATAAATTTTGAGCGAATTCATTCGCACGAGCCGTTCATAAGTTACAGGGGAATATACATACAGCGAATACTATTTTTCAGTCATTTTAGAAAAACTTGCCTATTTTTGACGCTTGATTGTGGCTAAACGGCTGAACCGATTCTAATGTCTAAGGAGGCCATTCGACGCAGAATTTTATATGCTCTTTAACTTTGTATGTGAAAGTTTTCTCTTCGAAGAATGGCTTTGCCCAGTTCAACTTTACTGATTGTTTTTTATTGCCACCAGACTCCAATCGAAATGATCATTATCTTTTTATAATTTTGACAAATTAGGAAACTGTTAGGAAACCGCTCAACCTTACGGTTACCGTCGAAAAGCTTCGTTATAATTTTGGTTTAATTTATTTGAACAATCAAGCTTTCTACATTCTTTGGGTTCTTCGGACAGATTTATTTGTATTTTGTACATCCACAGATTAGGTACATTTTCGATCGCATCTCCTTCTACGGCGTCTATTGGAACATTACAAATAACATTCTATATACAGTGATTAATAATTACAGTTACGATAGCAAATTACATGCCTAAGAATTGTACAACAACAGGTTATGATCAACAATCGGGCTCATAGATTGTTGACATAACCGAGTAAAATTTTAAAGTTTGTTTCTACCGGTTTAGAATACAAATAACATAGACGTCTAAATCGTTTATTATACATCGTTTTACATAAGACTAGATTGAAACGTTTAATGGTAAAATGTTTTAAGCGTATAAAAAAAAACGTATCACACTTTAGCCACGAACTATTTTTGAACAGCTCAGGGTGTTCTGATTAAAAAGGTACAACCTAAGTGAACGGGGTACATTGCGTTGGCAACCCTGACTAAAGACTACTGTTCTACATTCGGTCAATTTAAGAGCTAATTTATACATTTAAATGTCCACTGCGTTATGTATGAGAAGCCTGAAACGGTTTACAATACTACCAACATGGCGGGGAAACTACTTGGTGCCTACGTTGACCCGTTTGGCCTGGACTGTGGAATGGGTTGCGAGGGCACTGGGTTGGGGAGTTTTTCAAGACTTTTTCAAGAGATGCTGGTTTGAAAGGTGTGCCCTCACATCCCACCTCACAGCTTGATGCTGTAACGCGAACACTATAGGTCTGCCACAGAAACTTTGCGTCCCTTTGGCGCATTCTTCTGGAGAACGTAGAACTAGTTATCTCTTATCATCGCTAATCATCAAGCAGATTCCCGTGCGTAGGATAATTTTTCGGGAATTTCTTCCCTCAAAAGTGACATGATTTCCCTCCTACTGCAGCTTGAAATTCGTGCATTGAGAGCACACGTTCACAGCGCAGCCACTAAACGAACATCAAATTTCTCACCGCTCCAATTTCCGTGTCAAGGTTTCACAATGGAAGGTAGACTCGATCGTTAGTTCGCGGATCAGCCACCTAGGGGGCGCCACAAGGACGCAAAATTTCTGTGGCAGACCTATAGCAGACAATTTCCCTTTGACAGGTTATGCCGTCAGCGTCCACAATTTCAAGGTTCCCCCCCCCCCCGTTCCCGGGGGGGTGGGGGGGGGGGGGGGTGGGGGGGGGGGGGGGGGGGTGAAAAAATTACATCACTAACGTTTTGATCCCTTAACTACACTTTCCGGCCTAACGGCAACCTCTATCGGACGGGGATCACGTCGCGGCTTTGATGTGGAGGAGTTTCTTGAAAGCCCGGCGGAAGTCCAAGTTGAATATGGTGTATATGATAGGGTTGAGGGCCGAGTTGATGTACCCCAGCCAGGTGATGAAGTTGATGAGCTTCTCGGAAGGGCAACAATCGCTGCAGAAGGGGAGAATGACGTACATCAAGAAGAAGGGGAGCCAACACACGACGAACACCCCCATTATGATACCTGTTGGGAAAAGTATTCAATTATTAACTTCCAAAGTAAAGAAAGACAATAAAATGTTATAGCGCGTACTTTCAACACCCTATCGACGTTCAATGGGTTTTTATGGCCAATTTCACTCTTTTTTTAGAGCCCCTCGCACAACCATAAGGAAAATTAAGGGGCCACACCTGCTGGATACGACAGTCGACATTTTCCACTTGCCCTCAGACACAACTCGCTTTCTGACAATGAATAGTTTTGTTTTTCTCAAAGAAATTCAGTATGAAAGAGAATCGAGAGAGAATGAGAGAGAAGATTCATTTGGAAGGCGAAATCCATTTACCCCATCTTTCAGAGCTCAGAAACACCACATGGAGCAACTTTTTGTTACTCGCACTATGCTCGCCGAATTTAATTGATCGTTAGTGTTTTTTTCTTCATATTTCACCAACTGCTAGATGGTGAACAGATTTGAGACACTCCTCGTGTTGCTGCTACAAAATAGAGAGGAGGTCACCTCCTCCTCGATATCCAGCCAAGAGCCGAGCTCTCTTGCCGGGCCTCAGACCCTACAACTCGGTTCCAATACGTATAGTTTTGTTATTCCTGAAGAAATTCAGTTTGAAAGAGAAAGGATTCATTTGGAAGGCGAAATCTATTTTTATCCCTATTTATCCCAACTTTTGGAGCTCAGATACACCACATGGAGCAACTTTTTGTTGATTTCAAAATTTTTCGTACTATGCTCGCCAAAATGAATTTTTTACATATTTTTCTAATATCTTTGAAAAATATCCAACCCTTTTTTGGCCAACTTTCAGAGCTCAGATATGGAGCAAATTTTGAGTGGTTTCGAACTCTCCCTACGGTACGCTATGCTCGCCAAACTCAATGATCATTGAGGTTTTTTAAATTAACACAGAATGAGTTTTTTCCGAGGGTCTTGAGGTTTGAAAAAGCGTCCATCCATCCGTCTGCCAGAGGCCCAAGCATACCTGCTTTCCCACCCTTTCCACCCTCCTTCACGTTCCCTCGCCCCCTTAACACACTCCCCTGCTCTACTGTTTCCCAGTGGCATCCTCCTGAGCCCTACCTTGTTCTTCTACCACCCTTGCCTGCTTCCCTCTCCACCCTCCTTCACACACCCTCACCCCCCTCAACCACTCCCCTGCACTGAAGGATTTATACTTGAGTGGGGTGACAGTCCTCCCCCTCCATCCCCTTCCGAGAGCGCTAATCACACTCAAAGCGAAATTCCAATAGGGAGGCCTCTTCGGCCCTTTCAATAAACATAAAGTCCACAGTGAGTTACCTGACAGTACAAACGTGATCATGTTTACGGAGGTTATTTGGTTTGAAGTTGTTGGTCGTAAGGCAAGTCAAAAGTCAACAGAAATATCCTATAACAACCCCCGACTTTTCCCACGTTCTCAGACCCAACTCGCTTTCCGACAGGGGCGGATAGGCAGTTTTGACCGACCCGGACGATTCAATTTGACCCCCCCCCCCCCCCCGCCACAACACACAGTTCCAAAGGTCTTACTTTTAATAACTAGGTTAACCTAATACTTAAGTGAAAGAGAAAAGTGGCGCTCAGTATGTGAACTAGTTGGTACTGCATACAAACAAAATAGCGTCTCAAGCTAGGATGCATTTTGCACATTTCTTCAGTACATAATCACAGCTTATCAGCGATAAAAAATGAGGCTCGCAATAGAAGAACTGAGCTTTGGGCGTTTCCAGCCCTCCTCACCGTCGCCCCTCCACCCCTTCTCATGACCACCACCTGTTCATTTCTTTCGAATTCAAGGCTCAACCTCAGGCCTATAGTAAATTTATATCTGATTGAACTTACCTTTATATCTGTTTAAATTTAATTAATTAAACAAACAATTAACAATTAATTTAATTAAACAAAATTGGACTGATGAAGGGCCCCGAAAAATCAATTATCAAGGTTAGGTACTCGGAAAATGAGTCCTTAATCGACTTCCTGGCGTCCTTCAAAAGCTCCATGGATCCCAAAAGGTGGAATCGGTTGCTTTTGGGACTCCCAAAAATGGATTTTACGTTCAAAAATAATTCGACAACGTTATCTTCAAAACCCCTCCTGTGGCCCCTTTTTAGATCCGCTGAGCCCCACCGGGTTTGTGCGATCGGGTTGAACACCTGGCGAGTTCCATGGAACGGTTTTATTGCAATAAAAGGAGAACCGAGTATTTTGTCGAAAATTTCAGATTTTTAAATGAATTTCTACTGCCCAAAACGTTGTGGGCGGCGGAGGTCAATTCAGTTTTGAAATCCACACATCTTGAAACGTATATTCCGATAATATATAACCTAAACGGGATCACATAACGCTCACACACAAAACGCTCGCTGATATTGGAGAAGGGAACAAGTTGTAGACGATGGCGAGGAGGACTGAAAATACTCAGTGCTCCAGCCAGACGCTCCTGCTTGCAAGCCATCTACATGAGATCCTCCAGATTGTTGTCATTCAGAGTTTGCCTCAGCCTTGTTTTGATGATTTTGAATTTTGAAAAACTCCTCTAATGCTCGACTTGGGTCGTGGAAAGCGTTACCGAAGGTTTGTAAGAAAATCAAAAAGAGACTTGCTGAATAATTGTAGTAAATTGTAGTAATTGTAGTAATCATAAATTAAATTGAAATGAGGCTATGAGGTTGTTTTAAAACCTTGTAGCACCAGCCAACCAAAATCCAACCAGATCGCCTTCTTTTATGTCTGAGTTTTCCTTTTCGGTCTCGAGTAGGGACTTATTTTCAGGTAGGATACAATTTTTTCCAACTTCGACCGGCCTCTCGGGCGTCGTCGATCGCCCGACCCTCCATCTGCCCCAGCTTTCCGATAATGTATAGTGTGGTTTTTCTAAAAGAAATTCAGTATGAAAGAGAAAGGATTCATTTGGACAGTCACGCTCGAAGTGACACCTCTGGAAGGGTCGTTCCTACAGAATCTAAATGGGAGGAAAGTCATTAAATGACTTTAAATTTTACGCTCGACCCTCCCGCTCACCACTTTTGCATTCAGAACTCGAGCCCAGAGTCCCAACTTCTTCTTCCAGGCTGCTTGAGTACGAGAAGAAGGAGTGAAGGGCGTCATCGTTTTCCGTACTGCAGTCGCTGTCATATTGCCTCAACAACACGTGACGTTACTCCTCGTCAGTTATGATTCACATTGATTAAAATAAGACCGCCTTTATATTCTCATAAGGCCCATCCATCCATAACACAGGGATTTCAAACACCAAAAATCTCGGTGTTTTAATAAGCCAAACACCCTTCTAGTGACGCCCCCTTCTCAGTCAGTCCCTTACCCCTAAACCTCCATTTTTAAACCAATTTTCAAGAATTTTTTTTTTCAGAGTTCGACTTAAGGCTCCTAAATCGAATATATACTACAATTGAATTTTCCTGTCTTGTGGAGTTACCAACCTAACGTCCTTGCTGCCCGGCGCTCCTTGCTCAGCGATATTCGCTGTTTCTCCTCGATGAATTGGTTCACTTGGACGGCCCTTTTCGAAGGGTTGTTGACAACAGCCACGATCGGGACTTGGGACTCCCTCTTGCTGCCGTCGTTACAGTCTTTTTTACTTTTCTTCTTGTCGCCGGAATTTTTGGGCGAGTTGTTCGACGAGATTTCGTGAACGTCAGTGAATGAGTCTTCGGCCACTTGGACGGGATGCAGGTAGTTATTGTCTTCTTTCTTCTTCTTCTTTTTCGACTTCTTCTCTTTCTCTTTGGGATCATGGTCATTCGCTTCGGAACTGACTGATTCTCCATCTCCAGGCGAGTGTTTATCTTTCACAGAATTGTTTTGTTTTATGTTCTGCTTGACTGCGTTCAATTTGGAAGCTCTCGCTCTTTCTCTCAGTCTCTTTCGGGTGGCTATGAATATTTCTATGTAAACTATAGTCATAATCAATAAAGGAATGTAAAATGAACCGAGTGACGAATATATTACGTAGCCTTGCTGTGACGTCAGTTGACACGGTGTGGAACTGTGAAACACTTCAGGCCAGTCGTTCCACCCGGCCAGCGGTGGAGAGCTTATAAGCATGCTGAGCAACCAAACCCCTGCAATCATGAACAGAACCCTTTTCAAAGTTCTCTTTTGAGCATAGTTTATCGGATCTGTTATCGCCCAATAGCGGTCCAAAGCAATGGCGCACAAGTTCAAGATGGACGCCGTGCAACACATGACGTCACACGTCAGCCACATTTTGCAAACGTGTATCCCAAATTCCCATCTCCCCAATATGGAGTAGGCAACGTTGAAGGGAAGCACCAAAAAGGCGACTGTCAGATCCGCGACGGCCAACGAGACGATGAAGAAGTTCTGCACGATCCGAAGCGGTTTGTACGTGAAGACGCTTAGGATGACCAGGATGTTACCGACTATCGTCAGGATTATGATCAAAGACAGGACGATGGCTGTGGCGATGGCTTCCCACACTGGCACAGCGAAAGCGATGCCGAGCGGAGAATCATAGAATATCCGCTCGGTGATCGGACACCCTGGCAGAAAGCTATCGTTGGTAGATTCCAAGTAGAAAATGCTTCTATTGCCGTCGTACTCCCAATCCGTCATTTCTCTTCAGCCGTCACCGACATCTGAAAACAAAGAAAGTATTAGAGTTGACTGCTGACGTCTTCAAACAGGACACAACACAAAACGTTCAAATGGAGGTGATACAAGAGCGTGCAGACGTTAAAAGGCCAATAAGGAGTTACATGCAGCACTCCTTTCTAGAGCACTTCACTTGCTCTTGATTAAAAGGTTCTCCTGAAGTCTCGCCTGCCTCTTACCAGAGAATCTGGCAGCGCAGTGTTCTCTACTTCCCTCCCATTTGGAGATTTCGTTTTGTAGAAAACGCCTTAATAGATTCAGGATCTATTGGGAGACTTGCTGAGCCCTATTTTGCGACAGCATTATAATTACCAATGCCTTGATGACTGGGGCACCAGTTACTACCCAACTGAGTCGAGGGTGCCCATAGGGAAGAGTGCTTTCCCCCCTACTCTGGCTGCTCGTAGTAGATAACCTGCTGGAAACACTGCAGGAGGAATGCTAGAAAGTGCTGCATATGCAGATGATCTAGCAGTTGTGGTAAGAGAAAAATTCGCCTCTTCTGTCTCTCAAAGGACGCAAGGCGCTATTAACATCTTCCAACGGTGCAACAAGGAGGAACCTGTCTGAATGTTGTCAAAACCACCAGAAGGCGAATTTGTGCCACCCACTCAAGGAAGGTGAAATACCTCGGAGTGATACTGAACTCAGCTCACATGGAATAGCTGTGTAAAACATTCGCTGAGCAAAGCACCATAGCAATGTTTGCTTGCAGGATGTTCAGCAGGTGAATAACGGTGATGGAATGGCTGTAAATGGAGATAGCACGACCCCGCAACACGTATGCTTCCCTGATATGGGGAAGTGCTGAGTCATTGTCCATACACAGTTGACTCGGCTCCAGAGACAGGCTTGCCCGGGGCATTTCACACTTGCCCCACCGCCGCACTAGACCCTACTGGAACTCCCACCTGAAGGACCTGGAAGGTGAAGGACCTTTACGTTAGGAGGACGCATATCTGGGAGCGGTTAGGCTACTGCAGACGGGAGATATCTCACTCAAAGGTGTGAATCGCCATAACCAAACTATCGAAGGTCTTTGGCTAGAGGAGGAGGCAATAAATGCTACTGATAAAATTCCGGAGCAAACCAATTTCATACTAACTTTGAGCAAAACCATCCCGTCCAGCGAGAGAAAGGAACGTTCCAAGTGGTTCAGCCATTGATTGCCAGGCAGGAGCAGAGGTAACAGACCCCAATTTTAACCTTGCTATACAGGTGGGATACTAAGCCACCATCTTTCAGGCCAAGGTACTAGCCATTTTGACTCTTGAAGTCTTGTGCCCATGAGATTCAGAAGAAACGACTCAAGATTTACATATTCTCAGACAGCCAAGCTGCACTGAAGGCAATAGAAACAAACTCGTTCAAGTCCTGGTTAGTCTGGGAATGCCTTCATACCCTTAATCCTTGAACACATGAATGAGTCATTTTGACTCCTCTGCGACTTCAAAGAGTGGGGAGGGGAGTGGTGGAGGGGAGAGGACTATGCATCGCCCCTTCCAGCTATGCTTCCCCGTAGCCCTCCCTGAGTTGCTTGGCACTTGATCGAGGAGGTCCAGCAAGCCAAAAGGTCCATAACACCATCTGCAGGGGTACGACCCTACTGTCTCTGACAACAAGTGACGTCAGGGCTGTCTTCGGTCTTCTCGCGGGTCAATGCACACTGAATCACCACCTCAACAAGGTGAGCAGGTCAGAGACGTCGCATTTGTCTGGAAGATGAGGAAGCATGTGCTTTGTGCTTGCCCCGCCTTAGCCCCAACTAGTTCCACGAGGTGTTCCTCGAACCCCACAATAGATCCAGTCTGAGGCCACTCTGTTCCTGGACACGCAAGTACCTCCGCAGATCCATGACTGGGATTATCTAGGCTCCTGGAAAGGAAGAGGCATAGCTCTGGTAGTGGGCGAGCCCTCTAATTTTTGAGTTGAGGATCTGAGCTAATCCAGACAGTCGTTTTACACCAAAAGGAAATCGCTCTCGTCTGAAAGCAACATTTTCAGACTGACCCCTACTTTCAACGCGACACCTAATGTACTGGATCGATGGAGGAACAAGTTAGACTAACTATGAACTGAGTTCGGTGTCGACGATGTTATCTACCTCCAGTAATAGTTCCTCCATAAGAGCCCATTTTCTTCGATCCCATTACCGTTCATAAGGTGTAGTGGGACGCAACGGGTAAATTGAGAAACTTTAGCGAGAAGGTGGAGCCGGGGCGTTAATTCGGAGCAAAAAGGGGGAATTTCCTCTGAGAGCTCAAAACCATACCAGTCGAGCAAAAGAGGAAGAGGAATGTAGCTCATATTGGCTTACGTATTTTTTAACAGCTTGTTCAAATTGTCTGCTTTATAGAAACTCGTCAAATGCTCAACTCACATGCTGTACAACGCTGCAATATACATACCTCAGGTTAATACGGTCCAGTCTAGCCAAACAGTTCTGAAACAAAACAAACACGCAATAAGTTAAAGACTTGCCGATAACAATATTTTTCATAATTGGTGTGAAATTGTCGATAATTTATGAATCTATATGTATTACTCATTCAGACTAAAGGGGGCTTCTCCCTACCGCCTCCTACATAATCCTACTGGGCGGGGTGAGATTGGGCGCAAATGGGCGCCAATGGTAGTTAGGCTGTGCCTGATATGTGACAAAATGGGAATTTAAAAATATAGACATAAAGTGACGAGCCAGTTTCGGGAAGACTAGTAGGGTGGGTGACTCCCCTCAAAATACCTACTTTAGAAAAACTAGGCGGAAAACCGCCAAATGGGCGGTGGGTAAAATATACATACATTGAAATTTCACGCTGAACTTGTCATCCCCTATAGAGTATACTCAGTGCGCTTTTGTTTATGTGATGTGAGGAGAGCAAAGGCGACGGTACACGAACAATTTGGCGAGCGCAAATTAAGGCAATGAATTTTTGATTTCATATCAACATTACTCACACGTTCCCCACATGATGGCTACTAGAGCAAAGCCTCCCACTCGAGATCCTGGGCGTCCTAAGGCAGGCCAGGCAACAGAAGGAAGGAGCTTCTGGGGATCTATTCCAACCTCCTTGCTGGGGACTGACCAGCTATGGGCAGTTTCCAAGGGCCTACCTTCGGTACTACTCCAATCAACTGTTTTCCACTCGACCCTACGTGCAGTCCCGGGCCCATATAGTGCCTTTCCACCGCCAGGTGCGGGATAGGCGGTAGTGGTCATCCAGCGGCCCGCTCTTTTCAAAATCAGTTCAGGACGTTTTTAATGGAGGATTTTGTTAAGTGATGTCGGACTGATTCATTCATGATTTCCGATTACCTACTCCCGCGCGTTTATCAAAATTGTGTGGCAGTCTTCAGCCACAGAGAAACCACTCATACCAGGGGCTCAGGAGGGGGTTTTAACGGGAGATTTTGAAAAGAGCCAACAACGTCAAAATAACCAAATGTCAAAAGAGCCAATCCCTGCCATTGGTCTTTAGTTAGCTAGCCAAAAGAGCCAACATTTGAACCAACGAAGCTGTGTGAAAAGAGCCAACAGTCGACAGTACGAAAAGAGCCAAATAAAGGAAAGAGGGTCTTATACATCGTTATCTATTGCACACGACAGGGCCTTCAGTGCAGCGTGTGTACCAATGTAATATATTATATTATAGACTTTGGCTCCTTTGATGCGTCGACTTTGCAGCTGATGAACAAGACGGGCACAATGGCCTGAAAGATGGTAGCCATCGCCACAGTCTCAGGTGCGGGGGTTCGGGTTCTTGCTGGCGTACTCCCTGATGAGCTGGAAGCGACCCCCGTTTTGCCGCCTGTAGGACGGTGGCTCAGCAGTTGCGGGTACCATCAAGCACGTGCGTCGGAGTTGTCCAGCATTTGCGAGGAAGGGTCTTCCTGGGGGCTGAGGTTTTCTCTGACGATGTATGGGAGGACTTGCCTCGTCAATAAAGATTATTTCAATTCAATTTATTCACAAATGTTTACAGATATACATTTACAATTCGTTCGTATTCCAAATTGTTTTGAGTACATTCCCAATACTTAAGTCTAGGCCTATAGGTCAGGGACCTGTCCAGGCCTCATTCTCTCCCGATTAATGTGTGCTTATCTTAATATATGTTATGTTAATTATTTCTAGGCAGTACAGCAACAGCTTTACATAGTGCTACCTAAATAAATCTTATAATAAAATTTGCAGAATTGTGCTGGCGTAATTATTTCAATGAGATTATTTCATTGAGACTCTATCCCTGTGTGTACCCCTGGTGGGCGCGTTGGTCTTCCATCGTGCAAACACCTGTAGTGTTAAGGCTGTGCAAGCGCAGAGGCAAAGCGACAGAGGGGACACAAAACTGTCTACCTAAGGCCTTTGACTGGAGTGGTCTGAGATCATCTGGTAATGGTTGATACTTAAATTACGAGGGGAGCTGGCGTCGTATGAGACCTTGCTATTCAGCCACATGTGAGTTTTGTTCAAACTCGCGCTTGTATGCGCCTGGTGCACTAAACCACCTATGAAGCCTACGCGAACAAGCACTCCTTTCCTCGGGTCTATGGCTCAGATTGTGCGGCCCTGTAAAGGCCCTCGCTACTTGCAGCAGGCAGGAGAGGCACAACCTTGGCAGAGGGCGTGTCCATGTTAACGTTCATGCTAGATTATCGTTCACACCATCCACTTGTTGTGTAAAATTCCTGAAGCCATGAAAACAAGAAATTTTACATTAATTCAATCGATGAAATTACATTTTCGGTGTCGAGAGAAATACCCTGTGCGCCAGGCCAACACTGTATTTGCTCGACTGTCAATGACAGTCTGTCATCGATAAAGTGTTTATGATGGCCGTATTGGACGGCCTAGTTTATCGCCGGCTTTTCCACTCTTGAGATAATTTAAATCCATTAATGGTCGACGACGGCGATGGAGAATTAGTACGGGGGTGGCTGGTTCCCGCTATAGTGTTATTTACTTTGTTCTCGCGCGAACCTCTCCAGAGCTTTCTGATATTTACAGAGCAAACGGATATATCGTGCTTAACCGGAATCCCTTCCTTTTCATCCCACACACCACCCTTGGCATTTTTTATCCTCCGTCCCCGCCCATTTTTTTTTTTTTTTTTTTTGTAGTTACTATTGTTCTGGTAATACGATATTCCCTCCCCCATTAGAAGTGGTGACCATTTGGCTGAAAACGGACTAGGAGGACTTTCGGCGGCTTTCAGAAACACTAGACTGCCCTGTAGAGAGTTCTGTCTATTGTGGCCTTTCGGCGGGACTGACAATTTACGAGGTCCATGAAAACGACTCGAACAATGACCCGAGGACAAGAAACTGCTGACAAAACTGGGGAAAGAGAGAAAAGACGGGAATCAGAAACCTCGGTAAACAGTTTTTCCAAGTCAGTGGCCAACTATTGATACCCAGAAAAACACTGCAAAGAAAATATCAGAGTTATCAACATCAACCATTGCAGACACTAGGAATAAAGAAAACGCTGCAAATTTTACACAAGGGTTTATTATTCTTTGATATACGTTACTTGTGCAGAAACTTAATTCTGTCAATGAAAAAATTAAAAATAAATTTTTTTTTTTGGATTTTTATCTCAAAAAAAATTTGTTCAGATTTTTTTTTTTCAAAAATGTTTTTTTTTTCAAAAATTCTTTATTTTTTAATCGAAAAATATTTAACATCCTGGGATCCTTAAAAAATCCCATTTTTATTTATTTATTTATTCATAAAACATAAAAACATTTTCACAATAAGGCAGAGAGTCATGATTTGTATACATAGGAACCAATTTTTCTTGATTTGGCCTATAGGTCTCTGACCTGTCCAGGCCTGTCATTCCCTTAATAGCTATTGAATATTGCATACCAATTAAATTTACAATTTACAGCGACTTAAAATATAATTTGTATTTTCTAAATTCTTAAAATAAAGTAGCGCTTCTTTTTTGAAAATTGACGTTGACCTCGCGGTCCTTAACGAGAAAGGCAGGGTTTCAAATAGCGCAGGCGCAAGCCAGGGTAACTGCCGAGTGAAGAAGTCAACTTTTGGATGAGGAATTCGCAAAATGGTTGTCTGACTAGTCTTTTTTTGTATTTTTTACCACCTCATGCTGCCTAAACGCGTCCCGAGATTTGAAAACGTAATTTACTAGTCTATAAACATAAGTTGCCCTAGGTGGTAGGACATCGAGCTTGAAATACAAGGTTTCTATTGGTGTGCGCTGGTCGGATTTGGTTGCTATCCGTAGCACAGTGTTAATTGCCACCTCAATGCAACGAAAATTGCTTGAGTAGGCACCACCCCAAATTATTATGCCATAAATTAGAATACTGTAAACATACGCATTGTACATCATGCGGAGATTATCCCTCGATAAAAAATTTCTTAGGATGATGAAGAAGTGGTAAAATTTTTTAATTCTCCCCTCCAAGTTCTGAATGTGTTCATGCCACTTTAGATGTTGATCCAGTGTAAGCCCAAGATATTTTAGGCTTCTAACTTTTTCTAACGTTCCACAGGAGCATGCTGTTTTTTGCGCGCACTTATCTTTGTGAATCACTAATTTCGAAAAGTCTGGCTGACCAGTCTTATTGATAGAAAACGTGATGTACTTTAGCCCCATGAAAGCCCTAAAGATCGCCCCAGTGAAATCGGATCGTTTCGGGACCCCAAAAAATGGATTCTACGTCCAAAAATACTTCGAAAACGACACCTAACTCGATCCCATAGCTAAAAGCCTTCAAAAAAACCCTCCCGTAGCCCCATTATAGCCCCATAGCGCCCCACGGGTTTGGGCGATCGGACTGAAAAACAAAGTGGTTGTTTGCCGATGGTGCAGAGGTCTAATCCAATGAGTTTGGTTAGGGAGAGAGAACGACTCCTCTGCTGAATACTAAATTGTTTATTCAGGTAAACAATTATAGCGTGGGGACCGGTTTCGAGCAACTAAGCTCATTTCTGAACTAATTGTACGTTCAACCACCTCAAGTCACTCTGGGCTGTAGATGAGCTTAGTTGCTCGAAACCGGTCCCCACGCTATAATTGTTTACCTGAATAAACAATTTAGTATTCAGCAGAGGAGTCGTTCTCTCTCCCTAATCAAACTCATTGGACTGAAAAACCTTGCGGGCACAACTAGATGGTAAACCAAGTATTTTGTCAAAATTTCAGATTTTTAAAAAAATTCCTACTGCCCAAAACGGCCTGGACGGCGGACGGACATTTCGGATTTAGAATGTAGACCTCTTGAAACGGTAATGTAAAATTTTGAGCCCGATCGGAGTCGTCGACCCCCGTCGCGAAAACATAGGTGTATTATTCCAAGAATAATAAACCACAATGAAATATCAACGTCCACGCAGTATTGCTATGTGTCTACTATGTTAAGCAGGAGTGCCAACCCACTTCTGAGGCCATTACAGACAGTGAGGACAAAGAAAAACGAACCGCCTCCCCCCCGCCCTCCCCACTGAACTTTTTTGCATTCATCGAAACTCTACCCTAATGGTTCAACCCCTCTTTATCACCGTCTACTTCCTGCAGAGTAACCCCCTCTATTAACAGCCCTGCTTTTCATCCAAGCAACTTCGCCGACTCCCAACATCTTTCTTCTCTTAAGGATCATTTTTCCGAAAGGAAACGCCCCCCTTGGAAGGAAGTTACTATTTAAAACGAGGTGAGGACCAGGGGAGTGCGTGCATGGGACGAGGAGCGAGGGGGGTCTCAGATGAGCCTGGTGAGGTGATGACGTCATTTTTCAACTTTACGATCCCGGCTTTCTCTCTCGCCTCTATCTATATTTTTTCTTTTTTTCTCAGCGGTTTCTACCGTTTGAGAGGTGAACGAGAAATTGAGCCGTTTGCATTGACACGACGATAGATGGCACAAAAAGCGATGGTGGAAAATGACCGTGGTGTCACATCTACAGAAGCAAATATTTAATATTGTAGACAGACAAAATTTGTCTTTCTAGTCTTAAAATAAGACTTAGATTTAAATTAGTGCGGATGTAATGGTGTGCCAGTTATCGCTACTGGCGGAAGCATTAGGATATGATCTCATACGTAAACCGGGCCAACGTCTTGAGAAAGGTAAACAGCTACAAAAGGTAAACTCGGCCAAGGCTCTTCAACGCCAACTTCAGCACGGTGATAGGGGGCCAGCCAACCCCCGACCATTCCACTTGGCCTCACCCCCATTAGGTGTACTATTCGTCATTCACCTGCGGTTTTTATGTAATTGAAATGGGGGTCGCTACACTCACGGAGCCTCGCCCGCTCCGTGATTGTACCGGTAAACAATCACAGAGCGGGCGAGGCTCGTGATGGGACCTTTGCCTGTACACTCCCCAATCAGAAAACGACAAAACTGGTAAATAAACTCTCAAATAAATCATAGTAAAATATTTTTTTAAAAACCGTAAAATTAAAAATAATAAATCGACGCTTACAAGGCAACAGGTATCGTGTTTTTACCAACTTTTCAGGAGAGTCAAAAAACTGGTTCCACACCTTAAAAATGAAGTAATGTAGCAACTTGTTCATGATTTCAGCTCAAAAGATTTTGTTTTAACGCCTTATCGAGAAAATTTGTCAAGAAATTGAGCTTACGTTAAAAAATGCGATGATACGACATGTTGGCCCAGAATTTTTGAATCTCCCTTTGTGATACAACCTGTTGTCATTTACGGATTTCACATTACTTTATTGTCACTAATACAAAAATAAACAATTTCTTCGTACTAGTCCGATAAGAATTAAACCCAGAATGAGGATTGATAATTTCAATAGGTACCTACCGTCGGTCACATCCCCGGGGAGTGTAGCGGCATTAGGATTTTCATTAGCACGCACTAGCGGGGCACGAATTTCCGTAGCACGAACGGGCGGGGAGTGTAGTGGTTGCTTTTTTCGGGCCGGGGAGTGTACCTACTAGGGGTCGCAATCCCGCACGATTTTCAATCCCGCGGGATCCCGCAGAATTTTGCAATTAATAAAATAATTTTGTTTAAAAACGCAATTTCTTTTAAAAAACGCTGCAAATTTTGCACAAGTGTTTACAATTCTTTGATATAGGTTAATTGCGCAGAAATTAATACTGTGCCATTAAGAAAATACGTTTGACAAAACAAAAAATAAATAAATAAATAAGTAAAAATAAGTTTATTGTTTACATCATTTTCTGTGAGATCTTTGTCCAGATGTAAGACCACGAAAAACGTATTACTCGGAAAAACACACCTTATTTGACCTCCTGGGTTCCTTCAAAAATCCTATTTTCAGCCCCATGAATGCCCCACGGGTCAAAATTTCTGATTTAAAAAAATGCCTACTGCCCAAAACGGCGGACAGACTTTTTTTTTTTTTTTTTTTTTTTTTTTGGAATCAAAACATCCTGGAACGTATAATGTCAAATTTTGATGCCGAACAGAATTCATCCTCTGCAGCAGGGAAATAGCCAACTTGCTGAAAGAAAGACCACCAGAGAACGTCAGAATAGTTTCTCTAACCCAAATTTGATCCGCTCTGATTGCAGAAATAGGTTCCCATGGGAACCTACAACTGCAGCTGTATACTCTATAGAGAATGCTCTCTCTGACTCCCCACTTTTGGGAGGAATCGTTCAACAGAATTTATAATATAAACATTGTATAATAATATTATACTCTACTGCATATTATGCCCACTGGGGACAGCGCCCCCTCTTTCCCCTCAGATTTAGATAGTATCTGGATCTTGAGCAGGATTGTAGACCTACAATCTATACCACAATAATCGCAAAAATATTGTGAACTACAGCACAACTGGCTTGAGGAGGACTTATATGGATCACAGGCAATGAGAATGTGATTTACAGTGTGCAGGCTGCGATTCACACCACAGAAAACGCGACTTTTTTAAACATGAGGAATCCCGCGGGATCCCGCGTTGAGAATCCCGCATTTGCAAGATTGGAAAAACACCGCGGGACCCCGCGGGATTGCGGGATCCAGCTTTGCGGGATTGCGACCCCTAGTACCTACTGGCCGGACCCCATTGAAATATCTTGCTCTGACGGTAGTTGTAATGATAAAATAGATGAAATAAAAAGTCGGAAAGGCATAAAAATCGAATAAAAACGATGAGGGAGACGCGGGAGTGTCACGTTTATATATAACAAAATATATACGTTAGGCCACTAGCTCAGCTTCCTCACCAGTTTTACGTTAGGCCACTAGCTCAGCTTCCTCAACAGTTTTACGTTAGGCCACTAGTTCGGCTTCCTCACTTGTCTTAACGTTAGGCCAATAGCTCCGCTCCTCACAAAGTCTTAACGTTCGGCCAAAATATTCGTTAGGCAACTAGTTCGGGATCCTCGCTTGTCTTAACGATAGGCCACTAGCTCAGCTTCCTCACCAGTTTTACGTTAGGCAACTAGTTCAGCTTCCTCACTTGTCATAACGTTAGGCCACTAGCTCCGCTTCCTCACTTGTCTTAACGTTAGGCAACTAGTTCGGCGTCCTCACTTGTTATACGTTAGGCCACTAGCTCAGCTTCCTCACCAGTTTTACGTTAGGCAACTAGTTCAGCTTCCTCACTTGTCATAACGTTAGGCCACTAGCTCCGCTTCCTCACTTGTCTTAACGTTCGGCCACTAGTTTGGCGTACTCACCTGTGTTACGTTGGGTCACAAGTAAGGCAAGCCCCCTGGCAAGGCACAAGATTAGGTTTTTCTCAACAACAACAAATTCTTGAAAAGAAGGTTGAAATGAAGGTGTCATTTGGAAGGCAAACTCTATTTTTACCCTACTGTGAGCTGTGTTCTCGTTCTCGGCATCTCAATTGTGACTCACATGCTCACATTGATTTTACAATCGAGAGAAACCGAGATCAGAATACAACTGTCGGGGGCAATAAGAAAGACGTGACAGGAAAATCAGTGCAACGTCTGTTATAAACGATACTTTTGAGCAGTGGGGACCCCCTGGCGAGTCTGTAATAGGCGATATATCGACATAATATATTATATGTCCGCTATAAACGATGTCTGGTATAGTCGTTTTCCTACGCATTATTCTCATTACACTCGGAGGGACCGGGTGTTTTGTCTGCTACATGCGATTGTCTGTTATAACTGGATCCGTTATAAACGATTTTCACTGTATTTTGGGCAACTTTTGGAGCTCAGATACACCACATAGAGCATCTATATGGTGGTTTCAGACATTTCTCGTCATCGACATGTAAAGTGGCCTTCGTCATCGATGAAACAAAGTTTGTGAAAGTAAAGGAATTCATTTGGAAGGTGGCGTATAGTTTTACCCCTTCCAAAACTCAGACGGAGCAACGTTTTGGTGGTTTCAGATTTTTTTTCGTAGGTATCGCCAAAACAAAATTTCCGACCTTTGAATAAAGATGATTCTCCTCCTCCTCGTTCTCCTCGCATTGGAGTTCCAATATAGTAGACTAGGGGGCAATTCGCTGCTGGCTAAAGCCAGCAAACCCCCAACCCTATCCCATCTGGCCTCAGACCACTTCTACTCGCTTTTCGTGATTGAGATTCGAGTTCTTACTGTGCCTACTAGGGGTTGGCCCACTTTTCATGCAAGGGTCAGATTGGTCCACCTTACAATCGCCCTTAAAATACCTCCTGTGGGACCCATAGGCCTCACTATATTCCTGTTAATTCACCAGCCCCCCACAAGTGGGCGAGACCACGGGAAGCGCTGTGACTGACGGCGATATCGGGCGGCCCAGCTTCTTGCATGGGAGGCTTCACCTACCCAGAACGTCCCATATCTCACTGGTGGGCATCCTTCACTGATCATTTAATAACTATCAAACGCAGAGACTTATTGATTTTGATCTGGCCTCTATTCAGGCCGCCCTTGCCAACAATTCAGTTAGGGAACGCCAGATCAGCAGAACCAATTTTTACGCACGGGTCAGCTGCCCAGGCACCTATTAGCGACAATTTGCTTGTAGGCGTTGGGAGAACTGCCCTTCGTGAGATTGAATTGGATGAGCAGGCCCTCCATTAGCAACAATTTGCTTGTGGAAGCCAGTCAGCCAAATTTCAATAAGACTGTGAGTTGTGGGAGAAATAATACCAATCGCAACCCTTGGTGTATTGCATTCCCCACAGCCCCATTCCGAGGAAAGGCAGGGCAACTACTCTTCCAGCCATCCTGTAGCATGTGCTTCCTCCCATTCTGGGTGTATGAACATCCTTAATTAAGGCATCGCACGAATTGATGTCGTGGTTTAGGGACTTGATAGGTGATGCCGATACATGTATCGGCACATGATATGACGCAAGAGACAATCTCCCAAACACACAACACAAATTATAATATTAATCCAGAGAAGCAATTAGGAACATGTTATAATCATGTAGGTACACCCTCCACATCGGTTCAGCAGGGTGCCCAACACCTCCCATTTTTATACAATAGCTATTTAAGAACCTCACCGCATCAAGCACAGCTAAATCGATTTCATCCCTCATGTCATTGAAACATTCATCCAACAATATAAATCTCGCCGTATATACGTAGATGACCTTCATAGTTGTTAGTTCATCTCGACGCCGTCTGCCGCCATGGTGTCACCCGCTGTGGAGTCTGGAGGGATAAAGCCTCCCCAAGTTATTTCTCTCGGGATCATTAAGGTGCTGCTGCCAGTACCTAACTCCCCTTCTCGCATTATAACCTCCCGCATTGCTTACCATCTGAGAACTAATTTAGTCGTCCGCCTGGGAAGATTATTATGCCTCCTGAACGTGACGTGGGCCGTTCATCACCGCCTTTCGTCACGATTGCAATGAACGTAAAAAGGCGAGCTGACTCAAGAGAGTTGGAAGATTGTAAATTTACTTTTCATAAAAAGACGACTTACTTTCCAGCCATTTCTTCATGTTTCCACCCCACCTGCGACAAAAAAAAAAAACCAATTAGATCTCACAGCAAGGACACTGCTACCTTCAATCAGCACGTTCAATCCAGTGTTGCCACAACTCCATAAAAAAATCCTAACTGGAGCATGAACCCCCCCCCCCCCCCCCCATCCTGTGCCCATCGCAATTAACCCAACATTCGATCCGAACCCCAGTGGCAGTGTGCCTGTGTACGTAAACGTCGTGGTAACCCTTAGCGGTCACGTCCACCCCACATAGGTCCGCCACCGCTAAATGTGAGCTCATGTCAGCCATTCAACTCTGTTAATTAAGCATTAGCTGCGTTCGCAGAGTACGTTCCGGCCGTTCGGAATCGAATCAGAACTCGAACGCTTCCAGGAATTACAACTTCGGTCCTCCGCCAACGAAAAAATAATCCCTACGAAGTTACCTCCAGGAGATCCCAGAAGGAAAAGAATCGCGCGTGAGTGACTTTCCAGGAGGAGGCAGTCGGAATCAGTTCGGGAATTTCTGAAAAAAATCAGAACTGCCGGAATCGATTCCGAACGATTCTGCGTTCGCAGAGCATCAGAATTTGAGTCTTTTAATTCCTGAAAGCCGATGTACCCCCACCCTCAGCCCTTGCAAAAGGCCCACAATGCTGCTCCGTCGATTATGGATGGAATATCCAGTCAAGCGGAAAATCCTCGTTTTTCGAAACCTTTACATAAATTGAACCGATTTTTGGTTTATTATTCTCGGAATAATACACCTATGTTTTCGCGACGGAGGTCGACGACTCCGATCAGCCTCAAAATTTGACATTATCTGTTTTAAGAGGTCTACATTCTAAATCCGAAATGTCCGTCCGCCGTACGCCGTCCCGCTGTACAGAGCTTCTTAGGTTGTATCTAAGGCCATTTCTGGCTCATCACAACCTTTCTCGTAGCATCTGCTCTCTTTCTTCCCCTAGGGGAAGTGCACTTATGTTTCTTCAGTCTTCTTTCTTGTTCCTTGTTCTTCAGCACTCCCTTAGGGGGAGCACAGCGGGCCCTCCTGTCCCCTCCGGCGTTAGCCACACCATTCTGGGATGGACCAACGTGGAGGTGCAGGGTTTTAAAGGAGGTCTTGTTATCATAATTAATTCGCTCGAAATTCTATGGGACAGGAGTCATCGCAGCGGACCTACCTACTATTCCACCTCTTCTTGTAGCTTGTGGTGTTCGGGTCGCTGGTGGCTGCGGAATGCAGCAGACCGTACCTACCTACTCTTCTGCCTCTTCTTGTAACTTGCAGTTAGGCCCTCCACGTTTACTTGTCTGGTGGAGGGCCTAACACGACTAGCCTAGAAAAAAATAAAAATCTGAACTCACATACAATGACGCACACGACACTTGAAGACACATACGATGACACACATATCACAGACATTTTCCCTAAATTACTCATTCTCGCCGTCCGGGCCGTTTTGGGCAGTAGGAATTTTTTTTAAATCTGAAATTTTGACAAAATACTCGGTTTACCATCTAGTTGTGCCCGCAAGGTTTTCAGTCCGATCGCCCAAACCTGTGGGGCGCTATGGGGCTAAAATGGGGCTACGGGAGGGTTTTTTGAAGGCTTTTGGCTATGGGATCGAGTTAGGTGTCGTTTTCGAAGTATTTTTGGACGTAGAATTCATTTTCCGAGGTCCCAGAACGATCCAATTTTACTGTTGCGATCCATGGGGCTACAAAAGGGATTTTTGAAAAGTCCCAGGAGGTCGAATATTTTCCGAGTAAAAAAAATTGTTTTGAAAAAAATCTATCTTGGCGGGGTGACGCGTCATGACCGTAAAACAAGAAAACTGCAAAAAAAAAAAAAAAAAAAAAAACCGAGGCAAGCGCTGAACTAGTCGCGTGTATGAGTGAGGACGCCGAACAAATGGCCTAACAGACAAGTGAGGATGTTGAACTAGTGGCCTAACGATAAGATGAGTTAGGACGCCGAACTAGTGGCCCAACGTACGACAGGCGAGGGCGCTGAAGTCGAGGCCTAACTTACGACAGGTGAGGGTGCTGACTATTAGGGGGCCATACACCGGCCGGTTTTTTCGATGCGCCACAGTTTTTTCTTGGAAACCCGCATGGTAGGAGTGTCGGGATCCGCGAAAAAACCGTGGCGCGTCGAAAAAACCGTCAGGTGTATGGCCTGCTAACAGCCCCGTAGAGAAAGGGGGGGGGGGGGGCACTAGACCCGTTGCCCCCGGGCCCGGCTTTCGTAGGGGGGCCCGGATTTTCTTGAGCTCTTTTTTTTTTTTTTTTAGGAGGCAAAATGGGAAAAGGGACAGATCAATATAGGAAAAATTTTCATACTTTTTTTTTTTTTTTTTTTTTTTTTTTTTTAAGAGGGCCCGAAGAATTTTGCCCCCGGGCCCGGATTTTCTCTCCACGGCCCTGCCTGCTAATGGCCTGATTGTAAGACGAATGAGGATACTGAAATAGTGGCCCGACGGTAAGACAAGTGAGGATGCCGAATTAATGACCTAACGGTATTATAGCATCCTACATCTGGTGGGATAATTCTGCCTTACCTTGCGCCCAAACTTCAAACCAAATAACCTCTGTAAAAACACATTCTGCGTTAAAAACGGAAGACAAGAAAAAGTCAAGAATTCCCACGCATACGTACTACTCGAGCTCTCGAGAGAGGCGTTTTAGAGATGGGGAATTCCCTTTCGGTCTGGGAGCATCGACGTCACCTCGAGGGGAGCGTCATTACTGGAGAATCAGGGGAAGGTATATCAGATCGTAGGGTTGGTAACGCTGCAAATGAGATCAGATTCTGTTAGGTAGGTACCTACTGTCTCATTTCAAATGAGTCATTTGGGTTTTTAGCTACTCTGCCGTTAGAATGAAGAACGCCTCAAAAGTGCGATTTTCAGAAATCAGCTTCAAAGTTCTCAGTATGAACTTCGCTATAAGTTCACTCCAGAACATTATTACGACCCAGGTGTTTGGGGGTTCATCGATAGAAACTCAACTGAACATAAATGTAAGACGAAATCGAGAAAAAATCGCTAATTTCATCGATTATTGACACCTGAGGCATTTTGAGCATCTATTTCGCTATGTTTTTAGAGGTACAACACCTCACCTCTGTGTGAGGCGTTTGTTTCAAAAAGATAAGTTCATTTCGAAGCTGCTTTTGGAGGAAGAACACCTCACCTCTGTGTCTTTTTACCTGTGTAAACAATTGAAACAAAAACGCCTCACCTTGAATTTGAAGCCGACAGTTTGAACAAGAAATACCTCAGCTCGAATTTTCAACGAGCTGAGGCGTTTTTCCTCCAAAACAGGCAACGAACAACACAAAGGTGAGGCATTTTAAGTGCTAGGTGCTAGGTGTTTTACCTAAAAAAACACGTACCTAGGTGAGGTGTTTTTCCTCCAAATCGAGCACTTTTTTGGTTTCACCCCCTACAAATGTAACCCCTTCCGGGTCGAATTTCGAAATTTCGATTTCACCGTTGAAAAAATAAGGTAAAAAAATATATGAATTAAGTAGGTACGTAAAAAAAAATAATAATAATAATAAAAAATATAAAAAATCGAAAATTTTGAGGTGAGGCGTTCTTCATTCTAACAGCACAGTAGTGCTCGACGGAATCCATTTGAAAACAGACACTATTTGCCTCGAAGTTGCAAATACGATTTCTGTGTTTTAAATCGTAGGTATACCTATTGTATACCAATACGACTTAGAACACAGAAAAACGACAGGTAGGACTTTGGTTGGTGGGTAGGTCGTTGGTTGGTGGGTATTTGCGAGTCTTCGAATGGAGATAGTTGATAGGTACTTAATACGTAGGTACCTAATTTCATTTTTGTCATCTTCAAAGTCACAGGTCCGGTTAACAGGGGCAACCTTTTACTGTTTAAATAACTGTTGTGACGCGTCGTACTAGAAAAAATTATTGGTTGTTAGTCACGTTTGGTTGGTTGACGGTGGGGATCTATGGGGCTTTCATGGGGCTACAATTTGGATTTTGGGAGGATCCCGGAGGTCAAAAGCTGTGGTTTTCCGAGTAATTTCGGACGCATCTGTCCGAACGTTGTACAATTTTTTTCCAAAAATACTTTCTTAATGATGCAGAATCAATGTTCGCACATTTTTTTCTATATTTTGTATACACCCTTGTGTAAAATTTGCAGCATTTTCTATTTGCCCTTTGTCGGGCTAATTTGACTGGACTATTGGGTGACCCAGCGGAGAACTACCGGCGGTACTTGCAGGAGTGTACAGGGAATGGATCCACCTAATAATAATACGGTATTTAATATACCGTATATATACACGATAATATACGGTATTTCCGCTTCTATTTGATCCGTTATGGTAGAAAACCGTCAAAACGGGGAATTTCCTCTCCGGTTTTACTCCCGACGAAAAATAATGGCCACCTACGTGAAGCACCGCACGTTTCTAAACCCAAGTAGCCAATTATCTTGAAAAACGGCCCATACGCGGCTCTTAACTGCGATCGTTAGAGCGGGGAAAATTCCATTCCGTTTGGAAACCACATTCAATTTTCGTCCCCAGCCCCGGGCTTACCTCCCATTCTTGTGTGATTTTAGCTCGGAACGCGAGAGGAAGGGCGGGATGTTTTCCTTTCCATGATAACGAGTTCATTACATTTTCCGTCTGATTCCCCTCTTGAGAGTCGCGTCTGGCGTGGAATTTACGACCTTTAATTCCACGGAATGGGCGGGATTGTACTGTACGGATATGTGCAATGCGTTTCAAATTACCAGTATGATTATACTGCGATTGCAATGTGTACCTTCCCATCCTAATTGGACCAGTGTGATTATGAATTCTATTGCTGGACCACCGATCAATCTCCCCTTTTTTCATTACGTAACACGACTACAATTAAAATATTTTCAGACGAATAAAAAAGCAGCAAACATACTTACATTAAAACACTCACAACTAGAGTTGGGCACATTTTTATTAAATAAATTATGAATTTTATTTTTTAAAAGTAGTGAATTAATTCACATGATGCTTTGTTTGTGAATTCACATTAATGTGAATTAGCCTAACCTAACTCATACGTAACCCATTTCTAAAATTTACAAATAATTTTGTAAATTTACATTCACAAGTTCACATTTAACAACTTTTTCTGTAAATTAAATTAAATTCACAAAATAATTTGTAAACAATTCACAACACAAGAGCGTGAAATCGCTGCTAATGTTAATCTAGGGTTTATTATTATTCTTTGATATAGGTAACTAAGTATCGGGTAAGGCTTCTCCAAAAATTAATTCTAATGATTTTCCAAAAATTAATTCTAATGATTTTCCAAAAATTAATTCTAATGATTTTCCAAAAATTGATAATTAATGATTTTTTTTTAAATTTTTGGTTGGTTTATTATTCTTTGAATAGGTAATACACCTTTTTAATCGCGACGGAGGTCGAAGAATCCGATCGGCTTCAAAATTTGACATTATCCGTTTCAAGAGGTCTAGATTCCAAAACCAAAATGTCCGTCCGCCGTCCGCGCCGTAGAAATTTTTCAAAGAATTTGAAATTGTCAAAAAATACTCGGTTTACCTTCTAGTTGTTCCCGCAAGGTTTTCAGCCCGATCGCCCAAACCCGTGGGGCGCTATGGGAGAGTTTTTTTGGAAGGGTTTTGGCTATGGGATCTAGTTAGGTGTCGTTGTCGAAGTATTTTTGGACGGAGAATCCATGTTTTGGGGTTCCGGAACGATCCGATTTCACTGTGGGGATCTATTGGACTTTCATGGGGCTTCAAATGGGATTTTTGAAGGATCCCAGGAGGTCAAATATTCTCCAAGTACAAAAAAATTGAAAAAAAAAAAAAAAATTTGGTAAAATTTCGCACAAGTAACCTATATCAAAGAATAATAAACCCGTATGCAAAACTTGCAGTTTTTTATTTAAATCGGAAAATATTTGAACTTCTGGGATCCTTCATCATGTCCTCTCGCACAGAGCTTTCGGCTAATGTACTGCCTTCATCAGGACTTATGAGGAAATTTGTTAGTACTTAAAAGATGAGAAAGCATGGGAAACAAAAGCCTATACAAGGACCCATAGTATGAGTTCTTCCCATGCATTTTAATTTTTGGTTGCCCGGAATTGTATTAGGTTTGTTCTAGCTCTGACTGCGTCTGTCGACAGAAGTTGGACAGCTGTCGATAGAACCTGACCGCACATACTCGAGCTGACGGTTTCCGTCCAACTGCTGTCAACCTACGATCGACCTGGAAAAGCAGTTTCTAAACTGCCCATGTCTCCGGCGATTTCTGTTAACATTCCGTCAAACCTGGAACAAACCTATTGTTGTGAGTAGGGGTGGGATTCGAGCATATTATTTTCATATTTTTTTCCTGAATATACACACTGAAAGAAGCCTTTTGGTAGTATTTTCACCTCTCTGGGACCAACATAATTTAAATTTATCGAGCATATAAATGTGGTTTTCGTTTAAACAGTTTGTTTTTCTTCGAATTCCCCTGCCGAATTCGGGCCCTGACCATCCATAAGGTTCGAAAACAGGAATGTCTGGTGCGAGTAATAGAACCGCAGGTTGTTAGCCTTTAGTGAGGTCATGCCCACACAATAATTGACCTCTTCCGGATTAGATTTTGACTCGTCAGATAAGCTGTCAAAGCCCCAAGCATCCTTTGAAAGGAGGTTGTAAGGGATTTTAGAGGTGTGCCTATTTTGGGAACCAATTTGTTTAGGTGGCTTTTCCCATGAAGTGGTGGATTCGATCCTAGTGATGGTATAAATGTGGAAGGTCAAGTGAAGTTTCTGCATTCTACTCTCAGTTCTCAGTTCGTAATCGTTACCGTACCTATAGGTACGACAGTTATAACTATCGAGTTCTTGTGATTTCCAAGTCCGCGATTCATACAGTTAAGGAACCTCAAGGAGGTGTGTAGTGAAGAGGTAAGACTATTTGAAATGTTTAAAATCTTCTCATTTTCGAGGTTTTCCCTTCATAATTTTTATGTTTACTCCATCATACGGCGCCTAATTTTGTAATTTTCTCAGTTATTCTCCTCGGCTAATGTTTTTCAATTATATTTTTTCCAGGTGATCAATACGTTTGATGAGGCGGACGGCAAATACATTGCGAAAGCTAAGGCTGCTTTTAAAATGAAGGACTTGATGCCATCCTTGACTTTCATAAAATGAGCGTCATTCCTGAGGTCATCCTAAAATTTGGAATCGCGAGGGATGGAGTTGGTTGAAGCGGTCGCTGCGAAACAAGGAGTCATCCAAAAAGCCGACTCGCGGCCTGGAGAGACTGGGAAAACCGTTAAGTTGAAGTTCGTGCTGGCTCGAAATCCCGGTTGGAGAGCAGCGATGGACTTGGAGAGGATGCTGCGTGGCGAGTCCGCAACGTCAGAGGATTTTCTGAACTACTCTGCACAAGAAGCAGCATCCTTGAAGCATTTACCTCTCGTGCCAGTTGACGAAGGATCCTTCTCGTCATTGCCTTGGCAGTGTATTGCTTCCGAGTCTGCGAAGCAGCCTTGTGTTCACTTTCGGGAGAAAAAAAATTTTTGTTGTCCGAATTCAACATTTCCACTCGCATTTTGCGTTTCATAGCCTACTGAACAAATTTGGTTCCGTGTCTGTCGGTCTGTGGGTCTGTGGGTTTGTCGGTCTGTCGCACAGTGGTCCAGAATTCAAATCTAGCTGGACAAAAAGCATGTTATCGACTTGGAAGTAACAAAAAAGCCAGGTTCAAGCATGCATTCACAAAGGTCTAAACTAGCACAGAAAGCCCCTCTTATCGCGCTCAGTCATGATATTGCCCTTATCTGGCCTCATCAAGAATAGCAAGACTTGTATCTTTCGATGCAGTCTGCATTCATCGTTCAACAAGTGATCACTGGTGCCGTTTTGAAGCCGTCTGAGCCCCTTGATCGTCATGGTTCGTTTAATTAGAGGTAAGTAGCGTAAGATGCCATTTTCAAAATCTCAGAAACTGCTTTCTGAACGTGCTCATAAGCTATCGAGATTTTAACACTTTTTTATGCCTTTTAACGTCTATATCTTTAGTGGCACCTCTTGGCACTTTCTTTTGAGACCAAGGGCGTGTTGGTATGAACCCCAAGACTCCCATAAAACAAGAAAAGTTTGCACGAATTTGCACGTAATGGAAATATGGGCTTTTTTTGCAGATGGCCCAGAAATCGCATTTTCGCGAAAAACTCTTTTTTTCGTCTTGAAGGCGCTCGGAAATTTTCCATCAAGAAATATTGCTGTGGAAGCTTGGATGGACCACATACGTGACCGCGAGGAGCCTGGCAATGGATTTTCTTATGAAGAAAACAGCACTCTAAGGTCAACTTTAATTAGTTTCCATAAATTATTGAAGAATAGATGGTTAGGGGCGAATAGGGTTGAGAACAATTTTTTAAATCGTCATTCTGATTGGCTAGAAGAGAACTGGAGAATGGAGAATGGAGGATGGACACTCTCGAGAAGAAGAAAAAATTTGAAGAGAAAAAGAAACGAACGAGAAGAAGAAAAAAATTTGAAGAAGAAATTTGAAATTTGAAAATGAAGAAAGAAAAAAAAGAAAAAAGAAAAAGAAAAGAAGATTTGGAAGAAGAAAGAGAAGAAGAATGATTTTGTTAAGCCTGGCTTTGGCACAACTAATGATGGAAATAGTGCTCGCCGTTTCTTCCAAAACTCTCATTTGTCCAGTACGATTACTGGAATAGATGAAGGATTGTTAAATCGATTTGGAGTAATATTGAAAGCGCTTAATTCAGGTTTTGCTATTGATGCCGAAAAATTCCACTCATATTGTTTTGAAACTGCCAAACTATATGTACAGTTGTACAACTGGTACCCGATGCCTGTGACCATGCACAAGATTTTAATGCATGGGTACGAAATTATAAAATACTTTACTATTCCGATAGGAATGTTATCGGAGGATGCACAAGAGTCCAGACATAAAGATTTTCGATTCTACCGTGAGCATAATACCAGGAAGATTAAATTTTCTCGTAAATCGGCTAACGTAGATCTTCTTAATGCGCTCTTAACATCTTCGGATCCTGTAGTATCTAGTATGAGGCTAAGAACTATGCCAGTAGGAAGAAAATCATGTTACAATAAAGATGTAATACATTTGTTGGAACCCCTCGATTTCGTGGCTGAGGAAGATGATCATCTTGAAGAAGAATAATTTCAATTTTATTGTTTTGCTTTGTTCCTATTTATTCCAGCAGAGTTCTTTCTTTATTTGTTCAATGTTGAATTCCTTTTATTTTTTGCCTCAAGAGGTTATTTCAGAGTACAGCTAATTTCATTAATTAATTTTCTATTAAGTATGTAATTCTAGTTATCTATATCAATCGAGTATATAAAATTATTATGTTATTATCTTCGTTACTGATTTGTTTTATTAAGCACCTCCTCCCCCATTTTGTTTACGTTCAAAAGTACATAGGTAAATGTTATGTGCGCAGTATGCGTACGTGATACAGCTATTTAAAAAAGGCTTCTTAGCTGGCTCGAGAACTTGAAATAGGTACTCCTAAATAACCTACATTCTATTATCTTTTCATTGAAAATTCGCTCATGAAATGATGTAAGTAAAATCAGCGATATTATTGCCTATTTGTTTTTTGTTTTTTTTGTGAAAATGTTCTGGAAACTCTAAAACTGAAGGGAACTTCATTTTATGACTAAATGGACCCGAAATTTGGAATCTACGCCCCAAAAAACCCTTAGATACAAAATCTGGTCGAAAACGAACAGTTTTTGATTTTTGTCCAGCTAGATTTGAATTCTGGACCACTGTGTGTCGGTCTGTCCGCATTTCCTTGTTACAGCCATAATTTCCACAATTGTGAATGAATTTAGCTCAAATTTTGAGGGATTATGCGGATCAGGCTCCTTGAGGTCCCATACGAATTTCATTACAATAGAATCAGCGGTACGCTCTGCGCATGCGCTAACGTGAAATTCTTGAATCAAATTTTCAGGAATTGTGTGGGTATAGCCCTAGATGGTCCCCTATCAGTTTCATCACGATTGAATCAGTGGTACTCCCTGCGCATGCGCGAACGTAATTTTCTTGTTACAGTTGTTACGTCCATTTTGAACTTGGCACGAGGAAGCTCATGTGCCATTGCCTTGGCAGTGTATTTTATTCTGTGGCCGGGTCGGTGGGCGGGATGTTTCTGACTCAGCTTACGCCCAACAACTTCAAACCAAATAGCCTCCGTAAAAACACATTCTCTGTTAAAAAAAAAAAAAAAAAAAAAAAAAAACCAAGGGAAGTGTAGTTCTTTTCAAAGGCCGAAAATAAACAACGAGAGAGAATCGCCGTAAGAAATGGCCCAGAATAAAAACGTTCAAGTGGCGAGGATTTTTTTTAAAATTTTTTTTTTCAAAGCCGAGAATTGGTAGTGAGGTCTTCCCCCCCGGAGTCGATTAGATTCGAGTGCTTTGAGACTCCAGAAAAGCGTTCAGATTGGACAAAAGGCTGCTTAATTAGATGGAAAACAGCTCTGTTGGAGCTCCTCTTTCCTCCGAACACCCTTTTCCACCTTCCGCCAATACGAACTAAGCATTTTGAACATTATTCGCGCGGTCCCTTTGAAAATGAAATAATTGCGATATTTGATGAAAATGGTAATGTTAATTTACAACCTCGCATAATGACAAAATATGGGAATTGTTAATTACCAAAAAGGCTGTGGATTGCGTAGCTTCCCGCCTCAGGCTGATCAAAGTGAACACAACAATTATAATTATTATTCTACAGGTACCTACGAATATGAAAACTGAGAGGTACTTTATAGTATATTCTCAAAGGGACTGAACTGATAGCGCTGTGTCGGCTAAGAGGGCTTTACAGGCAGCACAGAAGAAGAAAGAACATGCATTTGAACAACAACACAATAAGTTAATATAATGTAAGGTTGCTTCGAAGGCTGGCTTCAGGGGCGGTAGCGTGAATTTAATAAATAAATTTATTAAACGAAGCTTCTTGCAAAAACCAATACCTGAAAATCAAATATTCGTAGCACTCTGACTGGGACGGGTGGTGTGAATGATGTTAGACGACACGTTGGATACAATTTAGGTTGGAAACGAGGTTTATTCATAAAACGTTAAAATGTACAAAATAGAAATAAACGTATTTACAAACGTATCTGATGTCGTATCTAATTATATATACATGCAACAGGGAGGAAATATATAAATGGGGATGTACCTGAGGGGTACGAAAGGTGTACCAATGGGTGTAACTAGTGGAAAAAGATGTAGTTACCAGAAGATTGTAGCTCATACTTGAAGAGTAGGGCTGTTGTACCTAGCAACATACCTGAAGGGTACGTGAGAAGTACCTAGCAATTTACCTGAAGGGTACGATGGGGGTAAAGGCACGACGGTGCCGCAGATGGAATGGAACCTAAACCACGCGCCGACGTAGCGCCTATCACTAGATGACAAATAATACACTAAACACAATAAGGTCGGAGAAACGTACCTAACTTGAGACAATGTACCACAGCAGACAATATCAGCCTATCAATAGATTACCTATTTTGTACTGGCAGTGGGTATGGCAAGAGAGTTAGGAAGACTGTATTTACCGTGGAGGTCTGATGTCAAGGAGTCGTCCTGGCTATGGTACAGGTTTCGTACCCGCAGAGGCGCCTGATTGATCTTCTCTTACAGCATGGAAAGTCCAAGAGGTACACGGGCTCGAAAGGATCCGTGCGCAAGGTTGAAGGAACTTGACAGGGAGATGATACAAATCCAAGTCGAAGTTAAGGGGGAAGATACATTGGGGGGTACAGTAGGAGATACTGAGAGGGATACACTGACTGATACAAAACATCGGAAAACGCACGAGTACACCCGAGCGTTGAAAGGCAGTACGTGAGTACACCCAGACAAAAACTATGTGAGTACACCCGCATGACTTCAGTACACCCAGACAGAAACTACGTGAGTACACCCGCAGTACGTGAGTACACCCATGAGAGGACGATAACTTCAATAGTTGATGTTGACCGTTACAATTAATGTTGTTGGAAACTTGTTGAGGGTCATATACACTTTGTACACTATTGTGTCGTATCATATAGTTTCATCAATTGTTAAATTCAAAGTCTAAATTCGTGTTTTTTTCTTTCGTTAGGCCCTGATGATAGGAGAATATATCTCTTGAAACGTCGGCAAAAATCTCGTCTTATTTGACTGACCCTCAACAAGTTTCCAACAACGATAACTTCAATGTCAACCATATTTATTTTCTGTGAACAACATCTCATCATCATTGAAGAATCGTCAAAAACGTCAATATAAAGGATAATTTGATGTTCACCATTTGCAAAAACTGGAACATGGTGACGGACCCTCTTTCAAATCTTGTTGGGGGCGATGCTGCAGCATGCACATTCGTAAAATGTATTCGGGCATACACGTCAGACTGGTATGAAACTGATATGATGGAAGGCGCTCTGCCCCCACCCCGAGATTGAAGGGGCTCGTTCAGACAGGCAGTCACCTGTGAGCATCGCAACTGTTAATGTCCCTGTCAATCAAGTCATTTTGTAATTTGTCTCATCTATATACTTCTATAAAATTAGGTTTCTGTGTGTGTATCGTGGGTTATAGGCGCCTAAACGGCTGGACGGATTTGAATGGGGTTTTTTTTTCTAACGATGGGTGCGTAGGCGAGCAAAGCGAGCCGGAGCAGCTAGTTTCTAATAAAAGTGAAGTTCGTCAGTCAATCGGCAGTTTCTGTGAAAACCCCCACGTCCTTCTCGAAGGATAAATTGGAGAAATTTAGCACATATTAGAAACTAGTTCCTCCGTAAACACACGAATGTTCGGGTGAGGTAACAAAAATTTCTTCTGAAAGAAGCGTGAAAACTATCAAGCGGCCTATCAACCAATATTTGAACCATCCATAAATATTAAATTAATCAATTTTATTATTTTCCGTCAAGTGCGCCAACTTCGTGCCAGGAACCCAACTTCGTGCAACTCGTGTTTTCCGGCACTATCGAGCGGACTGGGTGTACTCGCGTTACAACTCGTTCAGGTGTACTCGCGTCATAAGTCCGATTCTTCTCTGGGTGTACTGCGGTAGTGCTCGGGTGTACTGGTGACCCTACTTTCACCTCGCTGGGTGTACTGACGTACCAACCCCAAAACATATGGGTAGGCGGAGACACTACACACGACACTTACTATGGGCTTAAGTCGAACTGATATCAACGTTGACACTTCAACTTTGATATCGGATTTCCTTCTGCTCCCTTCCACGGATCAAAGCAGTCTAGGCCATTAGGACAGTTCGTGCCAACCTGGAGATAGCGGATCCTCCAATTATGCTTTGATATCCCCTCCCAGGCCTGCACATCGCGGCACTTCGCGTTATGCCCTGGCCAGGGATATTTATGCCCTCCCTTCCTCTTCTTCCACAGACACCGGGGGCGTAATCCTAGATATGTGTCCAGAGGCATTCCCCCAAACACACAACAAAAGTAATGAAACAGCCGACTCTCGTTATAACGAATCTCAAGGGTAAACTTAAAAATCAATTAGGAGCTCATGTAGGCATGTAGGGCACATCCGTTATGCAGGGTGCCCTGCACTATAGTTATTCAGATCTCCGAGTGCGTCTCTCGAGACGCTCAGGTGATTACGTTTTACGTTTGCACAAATTTTGCGGAGATGAAGGGTGGAGGTTAATTTTCCCAGTTACAAAAGCCCATAAGCTCAGCACGTTATGCCCAGGTTAAATTAGAGAATCTCGCCAGAGGAAGCTAATTCACTCTATTTTGGATGGTGAAAACAGTTTCGCTTGACAACTTCGCCGTCCCAAAATGGATTTGTCTAAATTACCCAAGAATAGGAAAGTCCGCCGAAAAGGGAAACGTGTCTTCCGGGACACAAAGATTACACAACGAACAGATTGGTTCGAACTACCGGTATCCTTCTCCTCCTGCGAGAGCGGCCGACAGATGAGGCTAAGCAGGTCGGAGTTTCCGAAATAGGCCCCGCGAATGAGGCATGTGAACGAAATGGGCCCAGTTATTCAACTAGGGGCCTAGTTATTTAACCCCCTGCTGGTTAAAGCCAGCCAACCCCGACCTCCCCCCTGTTATATTGCTCGAGATACAGCCAATCAAAATTGGAGGAATTTTCTCAAAATGGCAAAATTGGCAAAAAGCGAAGGTTTTGGCCCTCTAAGCATCATTTATCATCGGTGGTAATCACTCATCTATATCAGCACATTCGACTCCCTCCCCCCCTCCGGGTCCGAGTAGGTAGTTATTAAAGTGTCAATTGTTATCGTGGCAGGTCATCACACCAGGTTCATAATTTTGAACTTCAAAAAACAATTTTTCGAGGTCTTTTTTGGTTTATTATTCTTGGAATAATACACCTATGTTTTCGCGACGCGGGTCGACGACTCCGATCGGCCTCAAAATTTGACATTATCCGTTTCAAGAGGTCTACATTCAAAATCCGAAATGTCCGTCCGCCGTCCGCCGTCCGGGCCGTTTTGGGCAGTAGGAATTTTTTAAAAATCTGAAATTTTGGCAAAATACTTGGTTTACCATCTAGTTGTGCCCGGAAGGTTTTCAGTCCGATCGCCCAAACCCGTGGGGCGCTATGGGGCTAAAATGGGGCTACAGGAGGGTTGTTTTGAAGGCTTTTAGCTATGGGATCGAGTTAGGTGTCGTTTTCGAAGTATTTTTGGACGTAGAATCCATTTTTGGGGGTCCCGGAACGATCCGATTTCACTGTGGCGTTCTATAGGGCTTTCATGGGGCTAAAAATGGGATTTTTGAAGGATCCCAAGAAGTTAAATATTTTTCGAGTAAAAATTAAGGAATTTTTGAAAAAACACATTTTTGAAAAAAAAAATCCCCCCAAAAAATTTTTTTTGAAATATAAAAATCCAAAAAAAAATTTTTTTTAATTTTTTTTATTGACAGAATTAAATGTCTGTACAAGTAACCTATATCACAGAATAATAAACCCTTGTGTAAAATTTGCAGCGTTTTTTTTTTATAAAAAAAAAAAAATCTTAATGACAGAATTCATTTTTGTGCAATGAATTTATGTCAAAGAATAATAAACCCTTGTGTAAAATTTTCAGCGTTTTTTTCCCCTGAAATTTCTTTATACCTATAACTCATCAGCAATAAGCCGGTGATAGAATTCCCGAGTGTGGTAAGACTGAATTTGATTTTTGGAGTGAGGTTGAAATGTACTACCGTTTAAGAATCTTCAACGCCAATCAATATAAGTACTCTAACATTTAATTACGAGCCACCAACTTCAAAAACAACTGAGACTATGCAAATGTAGCCTCTTGAGCGAAAATAAACAGAATCCAGGAAACGTGAAGAAGGGGAGGGATGAATTAAACTATTCTATTGTATTCAGAGTGAAATATTGCGGAAACGTCGGGCTCACGTTAAGCGGAACAATAGCCTGAAACCCCAGCCGCGGAAGCCTTTTAGGTAGCTGAACTTCTTCTGCACATCTTGACGCAACGAATTAACATTTTGAGGAGGAAAAGGAAATTACGAGAGAAACCGCTTGGGGTGGAAGATTTGTATCGCGGACTGGCACGCCACTAACGTCGTAAATACTCGGTAGTGGCGGCCTTAGTTGCACGGCCATCTGGATCATAATACGATTATGTGGACATATTATGCAAACACGCGACAAAATAGGTACGTTTGCGCCAATCTGATTGAGGGGAAATTGGAAAAAATGCCTGTCCATTTGCGCAAGTTCTAGAACTACTGACTAGATAGATAAATAGATAGATATGCTTTATTGTACAAGCCTTCCGGCGTTACAAAGGTTGGCAACAAAATACAATCATCAGTAAAAGCGGAAAGAAATAGAGAAAGTACAAGAAAAATGATAGTATACTCAGAGTAAAGACAAGAAGAAGAAAAGCGAAACAATATACCTAGACAGAAGAAAACAAGATAATACAGCACGCTCAAGGATCAATATAGGGGTAAAAAAGAAAGATAACTGAAAGCGAAGAAAGAACGAGTACACTCAAGAGTACAAAAAACTTCGTTTAAGAAGAATACTTAGTTTGCAATGGCACATGAGCTTCCTCGTGCCAGGTTCAAAATGAAAATGAATGTTGTTATGAAAACAACAAGAAAATTACGTTCGCGCATGCGCAGGGAGTACCACTGATGCAATCGTGATGAAACTGATATGGGGCTATGAAGGGCTATACCCACACAATTCCTGAAAATGTGATTGAAATCCGATCAAAATTGGGGAAGTTATGGGTGTGGCAAGGAAATGCGGACAGACAGACACGGAACCAAATTTATTCAGGAGGCTCTGAAACGCAAAACATAAGTGGACATTTTGATTTAGGAGAACAATTTTTTTTTTCCATTTCGAAAGTGAAAACTGTTTCCTCTGCCTTGCAGACTCGGAAGCAAAAGCTTTGCTCTCTGTTACTCTGTGCTCGGAAGCATAAGAAAGAAGTTCGGGTCGAACGGTCGTGTCCACCTGAGATCACAAGGGGCTGAGATACTAAGAAAGCAAGACCGCTAGATCATGAAGTGGAGGTATAACTCAGTTGCTACATTCGCGTTCCACACACAGCAAACACGAAGCGCCCGCATTGTTTTGATAAACTAGCAAAAGAAGCCGAACGGCAAGTTGAGAAAAAACTGGACAATCAAGTTAGCCATGTCACCTTGCTGACACTTTCATACAGCTACATTTCTACTCCATTAATTTCATTCACGGTACGAGTGAGGTCGTCTACTTGACAGTTTATTTCCCTCGCACGTCATTCTGTGTGAAGGGGTAAAAAAAACTCGAGAACTCATAAAAAAACACGAGAACAAAAAATTGAATTAATTAGGCGGCTGCGGTTTTAAGAACTACGCAAAAAGTCGGGAGAAAACGGAGTGGAACCCTTTTTTTCTCTCTCTATTTACCCCTTTCCATCTTCACACAGGAAAGAGCTTAAAATGAACGGACGAAGCAAAAACTAATTTTAATGCAGGGAGCGGCCGAGTCTTTTTTCAGAGTTTTAATGTATTTGCGTGAAGATTTCATCGTGCCAACAAAGGTGGGCAGAGTTTGAAGAGGGAGGAATGTTGATGTTACGCCTGGTTATTTCAATGGGGGTTTTTTGAGTCATTTGGTCCATTGGAAAAACAGCGCCAGGGAAAACACAATTAAACGCTTTACAGGGGCTGGGAAAAGATGTTTTCCCTCAAAACCGTAAATTGCACACCAGGGTTAAACATTCTTTTACAACAATACAATACAGTATACACACATTGGGCAAGCGTTTGATTATGTCAATAAAAAACCATTAAAAAAACGGAATGTAAATAGTGTAACGCCAGAAAAGCAACTCCCAAAAGTGGATTTTAAGTAAGTAAACACTGCAAATTTTACTCAAATGTTTATTATTCTTTGATATAGAAAATTGTGCAAAAATAAAACTTTTTTATTTATTTATTTTATTTTTAAATTTATTTCATTTATTTCATTTATTTTGCACGTAATGAAGTCAATTTGAAAAAATTTAAAAAAAAAAATCCTTTACAATGTTTGGAGTCGAAACTTTGAACAGATGTGGAACACCCGATACTGGATTATGCGTTGAAAATTACTCGGGAAGCTTGTGACATCCTTCAAAAGTCCCAATTGTAGCCCCACGGTGGACTCGGATCGTTCTGGGACCCCCAAAAAAGGATTCTTCGTCCAACAATACTTCGAATACGTCACCTAGATTAGATTAGATTAGAATAGATTAATAGGGAGGGTATGGAAGTGGGTTCTTGAGGGGCACCTACTTCCCGCACTTAGGCCTGTGGACCCATTGAGCTGTTATTACTATGGTAGGAGTTCGGTGCCCTTGAAGAGGATCATTAGTCTTCCTACTAGATCCTTTTGCGCCAGTATCTCTCCCCGATTCTCAGAGCTCAGAGCGAGTTTCCTTCTCCGCTCCAGGGACTCGCACTCGAAGACGAGTGGGTCAAACGACACCTAACTCGACTCCGTAGCCGAGAACCTTCAAAAACCCCCATAGTGCCCAACACGAACTATAAAGCAGTTTCCTTCCGGACTAACTGTCCATTTGGTATCTCTTGCCGCCTTTACTTGTTATTCTGTTTTTCTCCTACGTGTCTTGACTCTCTCTTCTTGTTTTTTTCTTTTTCTGTGGAATTCAGCTTTCTTCTTAAAGTCGACTTTTACTCTCTTCCTGAGCTGTCGCTTCAAAGGACTCTCAAATAGAGTTATGGGTTTTCTGCAGTTCTTTGTCTGTTGAGTTGGGTTTTGTTTTTCTCTTGTGTTTTGTCATCTCCCCCCCCCTCCCCCCTTAACTCTAATTGCTGTACTTCAGGACTAGCTGACTCCACGAAATCTTTCCTGGGCGGTATCTCGCACTGAGGAAAAACGTCCGACGGCAGAAGTAGCCTGTACGAAAAAAGAGCCGTAATGGAGCCTTGAAGGAGACCCCCATTCAAAACTCATGGCGGCTTCCCCCTCTACGCCGAGGAAACTTTGATAAATGAGAAACCCCTCCTCCACTCTCACCTTTTTTTCCAGGAACGTTCTGACACCTTGCTACCATCCACAAGGGAAGTTGACACTGCTTACGGGAAGATTTTTTCGTCGGTTTTTTTTTCACATCGCAGGGTTTCATTAATTTTTTTGCCACGAGACGAGCCCCATCATTAGAGTGCACGGTCATGTTCTTTGAGAGCAACACGAGATCAACGAGGGTGTTGTACCTGCACAATCGATGATTTTCTTTTCAGATGGAGCGCCCTCCGCGTTTGTTAACAATGTCGTCCAAGCCTGATAAAGCTATCAAATCCTTCTGTTCTTCCAACACACTAAATTTCAGTATCATCACACCACATTACCGCCACCTAAAAATTTTATACTCTATAAAACCTACCGCAATAAAACTCGTTGCGAACTACAATCGCGAAATCCATATTTGTAAAAAATTGTAAATGCTTGGCTCAACGTTGGTAAGAGCCTCGTGCCGTCCCCGACTATATTTTACGTCGGTTAGTATGCATGGCTGACATGGGATTTAATAACGGAGTAAAATCTTGAGCACGCATAAATCTCTCCAAGCCTCAGCAGAGTTGACTTTATTGCTCCGGGAAAATACGGGTACCCCTGGGGGCACTTGGAATATATGTAGATGTTTGGATGATTGTTGTGTAGGAGGATCAAGACTACGTAGTATACCAATGGTATAACAACTGTCAGAATGTTCGATAGAAATCTCTCTCCGTTTAGTCGGTAACAGCCATTGAGAGGTTTGTAATTTGTCAATTCACCAAATTGACAATCAATAAGGGGCCCGTATCAACCGCAAACAATACTTCGAGTGTTGAGCTCTCCCACTTAACCCCCCCGTTCGTCACGATTCCCGTTTATTAGATTATTAATCAAGCGATTGAAGCAAATCTGGTTGGAATTTCAATTGCCGCAGAGGCCGATTATTAACGGACGTTTGAGCATTCCTTTTGGACGAACTGCAACAATTATCGTCGAACGATAGTCGCCATCCTTTACAATCGCAGAGAGGTGGAAAAGCTCAGCCTGTTAGGTCAAGAGGAAACAATCAGGGCGACCCTTGACGATGCATGCGGTGGGGATTCTTCATTTGATCATAAACATCACAAATCCTCAGAGGTGACCGAATCGGTACGTGGATTATTAATTATCGAGGATTATTAAATAACCAATGAAACGCAGAATGTGGTTTTCGGTGATTCCATAGAGGGCTGGTGGAAAATCAAAAGCAATCAGCCATTCAGCTATGTTTACACACACAACTAACGCTTCTGGTACGCTAATTTGAAAAGGCGACCCATCGTCAGCAGACTCGCACTATTAGTTTTAATTTCTATCGCAGCCCCTGGGTCAGCAGGACCTCACCAGAAGGGGACAGACTAGGGATCTCGAGCCTATTATTTATGTATTTTTTCCGCCTTCATTAAGCTGGCCACCACAGGTATAATACATATTATAACCTCACACCTCCTACCACTTTGTCGCGAACCTCAGATTCGTGTTCAGCAGGCCAAAATATTCAAATGGAAATTTCCAGAACTACAACAAATCTTTTTTCTATTTTTAGTGGTGGGGAAATTGCAGAAACTTCGATTTTAAATTTAACCCTACCGTTGTAGGACCGAAGCATATGTTATAGAAACACTGAAATCAGTTTTTTTTAAAAATTGTTGGAGGAGAGAAGAGCAAAAAACGCTGCAAATTTTACACAAGGGTTTATTATTCTGTGATATAGGTTACTTGTATAGACATTTAATTCTGTCAATAAAAAAAAATTTAAAAAAATTTTTTTTTGGATTTTTATATTTCAAAAAAACTTTTTTGGGGGGATTTTTTTTTCAAAAATGTGTTTTTTCAAAAATTCTTTAATTTTTACTCGAAAAATATTGAACTTCTTGGGATCCTTCAAAAATCCCATTTTTAGCCCCATGAAAGCCCTATAGAACGCCACAGTGAAATCGGATCGTTCCGGGACCCCCAAAAATGGATTCTACGTCCAAAAATACTTCGAAAACGACACCTAACTCGATCCCATAGCTAAAAGCCTTCAAAACATCCCTCCTGTAGCCCCATTTTAGCCCCATAGCGCCCCACGGGTTTGGGCGATCGGACTGAAAACCTTGCGGGCACAACTAGATGGTAAACCAAGTATTTTGCCAAAATTTCAGATTTTTTAAGAAATTCCTACTACCCAAAACGGCCCGGACGGCGGACGGCGTACGGCGTACGGCGGACGGCGGACGGCGGACGGCGGACGGACATTTCGGATTTTGAATGTAGACCTCTTGAAACGGATAATGTCAAATTTTGAGGCCGATCGGAGTCGTCGACCCGCGTCGCGAAAACATAGGTGTATTATTCCAAGAATAATAAACCAAAACGAGTAGTGCAGTTAGAATTTTCGGGTCTGTCCGCGAGGCTGACTTAACCAATCTACGTCACAAACAAGGCTCTCACTTGGGGCGCTAGTGTCTACAGCTTGTCGAAGGAATTTACGATTGGTTGATCATTTGATATAGTGAATAAATAATTCAGAATATATTATACTTATACTTTCACGTCTTATCACATCAGATTGACGGTGATTCGATAGCGTTCGTTGTGATGGGCTGTCAGATGGCAACACTGGTAACACAATCGGCAGCCCGCCGAGGTTGGTAGCACCTTCTTTACCAAACGACGTCACTGACCCAGCTGATCGGTTCTACTCCCGCGTATTTTTGTCATCACTTTTATAATAATTTTTGGAAGCGATTCCAGACGGCTGACTGTCGTTTTTGTTATTCTCGTAGGATGTACTTTCGAAAAAAAAAATTGAAAAAATTCCATGATAATTCCCCATTACTACCAGAGCTATGAGTTTGGCACAAGAAATTTGCGTTTTTCTGAGAATCAACCACCTAACTCTTAATTATAATATTATTCTAATTAGAATGGGATACCGGCCAACCTCAAGGTGCTCTTGGCTTCTCATGGTACCGAGGGCTCTGTCATGGGCGACCGACTAACCCCCCCTCACGTTTCTCTTACACTTATGGATTCAAATAACTCTAACACAACACAAAAACAAAACTTGGCCTTGGCCTCGTTTTCTATTACCTCGAGGCTGGTCTGGGACTGTTTGAACAAACTCAAGCTCCTCGCAAGGGGCAATAGAGTGACCCTCGCATGGTGTCCTGGCCACCAGGGCATTGAGGGTAACGAGGCTGCTGACATCCTTGCAAAGGAGGGCTCAGCATGTCTCCCAATAGGTCCCGTGCCATTTCTCGGGACAACTTCTGTTGAATGAAAACTCCAAGTGGGAGACAAAGGAAAGAGCGCTGCACTGGCAAAAACTCCCTGGTCAGAGGCAAGCAAGGTTGTTCATTGGATTCTCCAGGTCAAGAGCAAGGGAGATGCTTCAGCTGGAGAGAGGTGATATGCGGATACTTGTGGGCCTATTTACAGGCCACTGTAGGCTCCGGTACCATCTCCATAAGTTAGGATTATCAGACACTGAGGTATGTCGGTTCTGTAATGCCGAACCTGAGTCTGCGGAGCATGTACTGTGCAATATTTTTTTATTCAACTTCAGTAATTTGTTAATTTTAATGAAAACGTTGAGATAACCAACAATACACTTGGGTCTGATGTGAAAAGTTCAGGTAATCAACGAAAAATCCGAAAAATGTCACTTTTTGAGTGATACTGAGTCTCAAAAGTGAATATAAACATGACTTTTGGAATCTACGCACTCAAAAAATTCGTATTTCTAGGTAGGATTAGGACGAAATGCGGAAAACTAAACATGGCATTAAATTTTATAAATCTTTATAAACTTTTATAAAACCCTCTAAATGCCCCCCCCCCCCCCCATATTAATTTTTATAGATTAAGGTGGTACGGAAAGAAACGCTTACATACGAGTCTGCAACACATTGGGACATTTTATGTGTTTAGTCCCCCCCCCCCCCCACCACATTTCCTACCCTCCCCGTTCCCTCTTCTGTACTCCCCTCTATCTACGAATTACAACTGAGTGTAAAGCATAGAAATTAACTTTAAGAGCCACTCAGCTGATCCGGACCCTGGGCATTGTCAAGTAAATGTCTTAAAGAGGCTACATATGAAATTACAGCTTCCTAGAGTGTAAAGAAGAAAATACCTATTAAAATGATTTACCCACCGCTTCACAAATCAAACCATTCTAGCAATATTCGGATCACCTGCTATGAATCAAATCATCTGCTTCATAGTTAACGTTCATAGTTTATCGGTAGTTGTTAACGCTTTTTGTTAACGAATTTTGCGTTTATGTGCCAAAGTAAAGACATAAAATGTCAAAATAAGACCTACTCATTTTGGATGCAAAAGCTGCTAGGAGTTTCGATCACGTTTTCGGGAGTTCTGGATCACTGTGTGCCGTTTTTGAATCGGTCAATCTAAATTGTTGTCCGACAGAAAAAAATGTCACTGTTTACTGTAAAAGGACCATTATTTTTGGGTCTGCTGACTTTGCGTCTCATTTTCCAATAGGGGGGTTTTTGGGTCTGCTGAACAGACACGCGCATCGCACCCCTGGTAATAGAATTTGATTAATCATTTGACACGAAGTTCTGAGGTTTCAGCCCAAGCACTTTACAGTCCAGATTGCTCTCTATAAAAATCAAAATATCACCATTCGCCGTGCGGTGTGGAGACGACATAAAACAAGAAAATACCGTTGTGTTTGACCTTCTCATTGATTCTTTCTCCCTTTGTGAACCCAGTTACTCTCTAAGATCCCCGAACAAGTGTCCCGAACCGTTTCAATGACCTCAATCCGACGCAGGTTCCTTTTCGATTCCAGCGATTCCACTGTCGCGACGGCTGACTGTCGTTTTTGTTATTCTCGTAGGATGTACTTCCGAAAAAAAAATTGAAAAAATTTTATGCATTTTTCCCATTCGACTGGACTATTTGACCCAAGTCTACATAAGATCCAAGGTACGGGACCAGAGATCTTGAGCCGAGTAGATCTCATCCTTCCGCCGCCTCTGACCCAATATCAGACAGGTTAGGCTTTACTTGGTGGACTCCATGCTGTGAGGGATCTCAGACTCCAACACACCTTTCGCCCAAGTCCACTCGCATGCCAAACGTGTTACCTACCTACTTTTGAAGCGCCCCCGATGGGTGCATTGGCGCCTAGACGCTCTCATAGAACCAGCCACTCTCACTATTGTAACACGCCCCCCTACAGAGCTGCTGCAGCAAACTCTAAGAGTGTTTTGTGCCTGGAACGGCTATTACAGTTAGGAAACGCCTCGGCCCCCAGAACCACCCTCGAGAAAAGAGGAAAGTCCCTTGAGTATTTGCACAGCCTAGGACCTTTGAACGTGGAAATCCCCTTGACCGAACGGGAGTTGAATGGTTAACGGATATTACATCACACGAATATTATTTGCCGCCTCTAGTCAAGAGTATTGATTGCATTTGAACAATTGGGAACTGTGTGTGGAGGGTGTGTTTCTCGGAAGCCTCTTTGTACTCTGGTTACCTTTGACTCTATTTGCCTCCTGGTGGTGGACGTGGTGCTCTCCAGTTCTCTACATGCCGCCAACGGGGGGGTTCATATGATGACCACATACTAAGCTTTCTGGCAAATGAGAGTGATAAGTGCCCAGGTCAAATTATAATTCCGGGATGAGAGGAATCGTTCATTGCTTCTGCAAGGTCACAACCGACAGGTCGATCTAGTCAACTCGATTAGCGACAATAATGAGTCAAGTCTGATGGCACGTCTAACACACGATCAATGACAGGTTAGATGGAGATGGCGTGTATGTCAATCTTGATGAGGTTTGAAGTTTGGAAGCTAACCTGTTTCAGAACTAAGTTTGAAGCGGTTTTACACGAAGGCTCGATAAACCGCCAAGATGTTGACATCCACTTAAGCCCGATAAGCTTTTGAACGGCGGTAAAGGGTTGGAGAGAGATGGGAGCTCTAATCTTAAGGACGGGCTCTTGCGGTTGGGCCTACTGTTATGCGCAAACTGCCGGACACTTATCGCTGGCTATGGAGCGTCACGAAGGGAAATGGGAAGTGCCGAAATAAGGGCGTGGCAAGGACATCAGTGTGATGGACAAACGTTGGTGAATGAATTCTTGATCCGCCAGAACGGCATCGAATTGATTATCACCGAAAAAGGTTGAAGATCTCACGCAAGTTGAGGCACTTCTCCCCCGCCAAGTGATCAGAATGATGCGATCAAAGTTTCATCTTGTGGAAGTAAAAGCCAACTTGGCGGAGGCAAGAAAGGGGGGGGGGGAACAACTTCTCAAGAAATATGAAAGCAACAACGACAGTTGGCATCCAATTTTCTGAATGGGTCCCCTACCCATGATTGAACTCACATTTGGAAACCAAAAAGAAACTCCTTTCCGAGAGCCAGAAAACGCAGTCACAAGATGGATGCAACAAAAGGAGAAATTTTTTCATGTTCTCTGATTTTGCTTTATAATACACCTTATAATATTAGAATGCTTGGAATAATACACCTATGTGATCACGAAGGAGGTCGAAAATCCTATTTGACATTAGGTATATGTTTCAAGATGTCTAGATTGTAAAACGAAAAGTCCGTCCGCCGTCCGGCTTTTTACGTTAGGCCACTAGTTCGGCATCCTCACTAGTCTTACCGTTAGGCAACTAGTTCGGCGTCCTCACCTGTCGTACGTTAGGCTACTAGTTCGGCATCCTCAATTGTCTTACCGTTAAGCCACTAGTTCGGCGTCCTCACCTGTCATGCGTTAGGCTACTAGTACGGCATCCTCACTACTCTTACCGTTAGGCCACTAGTTTCGTGTCCTCACTTGTTGTACGTTAGGCCACTAGTTCGACACCCTCATGAGGGTGCACAGACAGGTGCTCCTGTCTTACCGTTAGGCCACTAGTTAGGCGTCGGATAGTTACTTTTACATCTCACAAGATGGGTTCCAATCCCGCGGTTATTAAAGTATGTTCCATGATTCTTCAATTTCAAATATATTAATCGAAAAGCAACCCGGGGGTCCAGGGGGCTTGCCCCCTGGCGTGACCCAAAGTGCCGAAGTTTTTTAAATATTTTATTTTTTCAATAATATATTTTCTTAATGACACAGAATTAATTTTTGCACAATTTACTTAATAAGTATATAATATTTATCTTATCTTAGTAAATTCGATTATCGAATAATAGATATAATATATCGAAGAATAATAAAACATATATAGTGTGACGAAGAATAATAAAACACTATAGTGTAACATTTGCAGCGTATTCATTTTTCATCAATCAAGACACGATCAACTGCTCAGCAGTAAATCCTTCTATTTGCCACTTACCGCAGGGCCTGAGGGGAACCCAATTGCAACCTGAAACGGAAAAACGATTTAAATTAACCACCTGTTCAATCGATCTTGCAGAGAGATTTATCGCTCACAAAGTTCCGCTCTGCCCTCAGTTATCTTCGCTTGGCTCACAAGGAGCAGCAGAACTTGAAGGTTATGTGGCCATGTTTCAGACCCAGGCGTGGTAATCAAGAGCCCAATCATCATCACTCCCTCGCAACACAAATTCTTACTGTGATTCATCTTTGAGTAGATTACACGCAAAGGTCCCGTGAAATGGATGCTAGAAGGTTTTAGAGACAACGGTGTTGATTAATGCTGCCGCACCTTCGGCCTGATCCATCATCCCCCCACCGGTCTTGAAAATGTTGAGTTCATCATAGGACAAGGTCGCCTAGACACTCGAGTTGTGGATTCTCCACAATAAGAAAACCCCCGCGCAGGGTTGTGTGAAGGGTCCATTGAGAATCATGATGGATGAGGGCGGTCCTATCGACGCGGGACGGTTGAATGAGCACCCAGGCCCAACGAGGGTCTATAGCAGAACAATGTGGTATCCTTTAACCAAAATATTACGATAATATAGGACTAAACAATTGACTCGGCAATGTTTAACTAACGGCTGGGGGGGGGGGGGGGGGTATTATGCCCACACCAGAAGCGAGCTTTGTGAACAAATCAAATAATAGAGATGGAACAATTCAGTATTACCAGGTTAATAGTATTGTAGTTAATACAAGCTGCGTTCGCAGAGCAAGTTCTGGCCGTTTGGAATCGATTCAGAACTCGATCCCTTCAAGGAATCAAACTCTCCCCTCCACTTTTAGAACGGTCAGAACTTCGACAAAATTGTCCCGACGAGGTGATCACCACGAGAAGGAAATGAAATGCCCGTGCGCGATAGTTTTAAACAAGCCATCAATTGAATTGAATAGATGAGCGCAACCTTTTTGTTATTAATATTTAATGAGCGAGAGAAACTAAGAAACAGTAGGTATCTAGCGACCAAACTATGCCACACAACACATCAAAAGTATCCACGTGATGCTCATTACGTAAACAACTGCACCCTAACGACCGATGCGTAATAAAACCTTATGCCGATCAGAGGTAACGAACGGCTCAGGCTGCAAAAATCGTTTTGGAGTCGTTGGAATCAGCCTGAAAAGCTCATTCCATAGACCCTTGTACCAACGAAATCGGACAAAAACTTTCGTCCCCCTTTTGAGGCCTCCTTAGTTACACATCAGAGATAAACAACTTTCGTCGTGAAGGACCTCCCGAAAACCGATGAAGGGGATGAGGGAGGGAAAATCAAGGTAGCCTATAACCACCCCCGGAACTCGCTGATGACAATGAGACCACCCTCATGGAAATCTGTTGAGCCGCTCGGACGTGATGCTCTGTACACAAACAAAAAAAAAAAAAACAAAAAAACATACATGTCGAAGAGGTGAGCGCACCTTTCCATTTTTTGGAAAAAGGTTGCGCTAAAAAGCAGCAGAACTGCTTCGTCAGTTTATTAAAACGCCCTGAGAATTTGAACACCACGGAACCCCATCAAGAAGAGGGCAGTGCCCAGCAAATTACACTTTTAATATGGAACATGTTTTTGCCGTCATAACCCGGTGTCCAAAAATGAGACAAAATTACCGTTACGAGACGAAATTACAAGTTCTAACACCAAATAGTTGACATTTGCGCAACCAGGAGAAGAAAAAACTGTTTTATCTGTTGGGTACTCGTTGTTCCATCAGTTTTGCGCTGTTTTATCAGTTACAGGCTCTTTTTCTCCATTATGCGCTGTTTTATCCTACGTGCTGTAGTCATTTTCGTGTTTTCCTCGTTTTTACGTTTCTGGGTATCTTGGACGGTTACCAAGCCTTCGGCTATGTTAATACTAAGTATTTGATAAGTCTTATCAAATGGAATGAAAAACTCATTTTCGTCAAAATGTCAATTACAAGGTGTTAGAACGGTGACGATATAATAGACTATAATTATAGCGACTTGACTTTGACAGGAGGGGGCCTCGCTTCGCTCAGCCGATCATTATATCGGCAAGGGGGGCTTGCTTTGCTCGCTCATTTGAATAATACGAAGTAGGTCAGTGTTGGGGTAGGATCTAAAAGCCCATTTTTATAAACCCAAAATTAGCGAGGAGAGAATAAAATTCCCGAGCGCCCAACGAACTTTACCGAATTTTACCGGCACCTTACCTAACGCCTTACTGACATCTGAAGTAGCCAGCGCCCCTCGCAGAGACCAGGAGAATAACGCATTATCGACTGGAGTCAGTTGGGATTGAGGACGATCTCATAGACGTTGCACGGGCAAAGACAAACATCAGACAGACGCACGCCGCCCTCCAACGAACACGGCACAGACTTCATAGACCTCAAGCGCTTTGGACCCGGTTATGTTTATTAAGAATCGTTCAAATTGTACTAAATTTGCCGATCGTCGGAATTCGTTGTTTCTGGATTTAGTATTCAAATTTGGATGCCCAGTTTGATACAGAGGAAACGCCGACTCAATCTGACTGTAAACAACGAAGATAGGAATAGCCGCTGACCTGGCTTCCCCACACAAGTGTTGCCAGGGGAGGCCCACTCCCAGTTTCGTAGTCGGGTCCAATCGAAAATGCACTGCGTTTAATTATAATAATTATTGATAATTATCAACTGTAATGCAGTTGAATGAGCAGTGGAATTATGAATGACTACGAAAACAAATGGGGAGTGTCGCTAGCTCCCTAGCGATTGTGGTTTGGATCATGATAGGATAAATAATGGTATCAATAGCCAATTGGCTATGTTAAGTAAACTCCCTGGGATCCTTCAGTGATCTCACATTGTGCAATTTCGCTAAGCCCTTGGGGGGAGGGCGAGGCGCAGGAAGGAGGGGGTGCCCACGCCTGGCCCAGAAGGGACAGGTGGTGTTGCACATTATTACATTAAGTGTCTTGTGTGCGAGGAGCTTGGTGGGTTCATATTGTATGTGGCGCTGTATTGCGAAGTAATGTGTCCTGTGCACAAGGGAAAATCCCGTGAGTTCTTATTCCATGTGGTACATGATGTACATGGATATTTCATAGTGGTGAAATATCCTGACACTTGAATGATATATAAATTGTGTTGCATGCTATTATACATGATACATATATAAGCTTGAAATCCTGGGCGTTTATGAAAACCAGGTTATATTATGGATATTTCATGGTGGTGGAATATCCTGACACTTACATGATACATATAATTGTGTTGTATAATATACAACACAAGTATATGTATCATGTATTATAACGTTGTGGTGTTTTGAGTAAGCCACAGTCTGAATAGAGCTACAGGGCATAGTTTGTGTTGGTTACAAAGATCACCACAGTCAAGCAGCTATGCATGCTAGCTATGTTGGTTACGAAGATAACCACAGTGTGTACAGCTAAGGGAGAAAGCTGTGGTGGTTACAAAGATAACCACAGTTATGTGAGGTTGGGAGTGCCTATAAGGGGTTGGAGGAGGGCACGTTACACAAAACCTTTAAGAGGCAAAATGCTGCCTGGTTTGCGGAACCATACCATACCATACCGTAAATTGTTTCTTATATTGGGTAATACCGTATACCATAATATACGAATTAACCTAACATAATATGTATATATTATATTATAATATATACATATTATGTTAGGTTAATTCGTAATCCATGAGGGTTTTACGACAGTCGCTGGCAGGTTTGCACGATCGCACCGCAACTGTAGCGCACCGCGCTGTACCCGGTCACACCCCCCCCCCCCCCCCCCCCGGACAGTATTAGCTCTGCGAGAAGCGAGTGGGGAAATAAGTCCAGATTCCCCACAGGCATCATTGAAAAGCACAATTTGGATCGTTTTGGAACCCCCAACAATGGATTTTACGTTCAAAAATAGTTCGAAAACGACTCCCAACTCGACCCCATATTAATAATATATATTAATATAATATAAATTATATTATGAAGGCGTCATTTAAGCCCACAATAAAATTAATTACGGATTATTCCATTTAATGATATATTCATGATCAGCGTTATATTTCCTGACGGATAGGCTTCCTACAACTTTTGTCCACCTAGGTCCAGAAAATTGGCCACTGAGCGGGACAGCTAAGTCCTCTAGTCCGGATACCAGTTTCCTCTAATCGCAGGCGGATCCTTCAACCAGTAGTAGATTATCCTAACAGGTGTCTCTTCTTCTATTTATCTCTTCTTCTATTTCACAAAAAATCCTACAAACCTTTCCCAGGTGCCTGGCAATCTGGATATACAATTTTTACAGCCATTTCATCTCGAGGTACAGCGATATAGAACGTATTTCCCAAGCGTCACGTTACATGTAACTGCTAGTTTATATTCGCACAAGGCCACCATCGCCGAGAAAATTACCTGACACGTAGAAATAGCGGTTTTTTTTTATTTATGAGTTTTCTGACAGTAAATGCACCTACCTAACGGGAGAGATATCCATCTACGCTAAAGAGCCCGATTTTATTTTCTCGTCGCGGCAGGTGTTTCCCGAGATTCGAAGCGATCCAGATACGAGACTCACTAGTGTCAGAATTAGAAATGAAAATGCACCCTAATTTCGCGTTAAATCATCCTGTACCATTAGAAGTCATGCTAGAAGTCAAAAAGGGAAAAATACATGATTTTTGTGACAAAAAGTCTTTAACATAAGTTTGTTAATCATCTGGCCGATTCAAAAACAAGTGTAGGTGACGTCACCTAATCCGGTTCCGGTTTCCAATCAAAGACACCAGAGTTCAGGTCGATTTTCAAATTTTTCGAGATTTTCTTGGTGTTTGGCATTAGTGACACTGGAGTAACGCGAAAATGGCCGTGTTCGCTTTGTTGTGAATGTGATCGTGCGTATTGACTCAACTTATTTGTGATATAAATTAACATATTCGACGTGACCGATCCTTCAGTTTTTAGTTTTTTAATGGTGGCCAACTCGTCGAACAATAGGAGCTGACTTCGGGTTTCCGCCAAAATTCAAATTGCAGTTTTTCCATAAATTTTATAAATTCGTACGAACTTGCAGTTTGTGTTTTAACCTCATTTTCACTATTATTTGGACGCCTTCTATCGCCCTGTCCTCACGATTGAGCGTCACGTTAACGTAAATAGACGCCGTAGATGATATTTCAGCGTGATAACCCAGTAATACGATTTAGGTCGAAAACAGTAAAATTTACTATTTGCACATTTAATGGGTTCGCCGACTGGGGATTGAGGATTCAGGGTGTTTGTGTTCTTAAAGACGCCCTGGCGGGTTCTGCTGGGGTTGATAAAAGCTACGCAATCGGAAAATTACCTACCAAGCTGCCAACCTACATCCAGCAATATATTCCCGCTTAAGATTACATTCATAGAATTTTAAACGGTTCCCTGATCCCCCCCTTTCAGGATTCACCAAATAATGTATGGGAGCCATCTGGAAACTCTGCGAACATACATCACTACGGGAAAAACTCTACAAACTCCCCCCACCACCAGCGCCGCTGCCTTCTAGAGCCACTGCCTTCGGTATAGCACTCGCAGAGCCTTTAGAACAGCCATGGAATAAGAAATGAACCCACGATGGCGGAGGGGGAAGAAGAAAAAGGGACAATAAATTATAATAGAAAGCGGGAGAGAAGGATTCGGTAGAAATGGTTGCGGTTTGAGGGTTTCTAGTTGCGAGTTGAAAGATAAGCTGTTGGAGGTTTTCCGAGACGGGAAATCTGAGTGAGGCGCTTTGAGCAAACGTGAGGTGAATACTAACATATTAAGAAAAGGAAGAAAAAAACAGCCCACCCAGACATATTGAGAATAACGAGCGTCAACTAAACATTATCCACTTTTTAACCTAATATTGAGTAGTTCCTGTTGAAAGTTTGGGTTTATTCCTTTTTCAAATACGTGAAAATATCATGTGGTACTTGATGATTCTAAAATGACATTAAATGTTCAAATTTTGAACTTCATCTTCAATGGCTAAAAAGTTGCGAAAGCTGTTTTATGTGTCCAAAACGTTGGGTGGTTTTCTGAACACTTATTATTTAAAAATGGTTTATTATGGTCTTGTTTTTTCAATATTAATATATTGTATTATTGCTACGGGAGGTGGAGAAAAACGCGTTTAAAATTCCTTCAGTCTAAACTCTTTAAGACTTGGATTGATATGATCCATAAAATCACCAAATATGGCCGAAAAACAAGACTCGTTTTTCGGCCTTATTACTTAGGTAGTGTTTTATGCTCAATAGATATGCTCGAAAACTTCTATTATATGCACTGAAATATGCTCAAAAACACCGTTAGAATCTATAGAAAGGAATTTGAAAATTAAAAATCCACAACTATTGACGGGGTTTTTGAAGGACTTGGGCCCAGAAGTCGAATGAGGGGGCATTTTCAAAGTGATTTTGAACCAAGATTATATTCATTAGAGGGCCTCAACTCCATTTCGGTTGAGCTCCTTGGACGTAAATAAGAGCCAGAACAGGGAATTTCGGGCAAAGTAGCCATTAGCGGAGTCCAAACACTCAGGTAGGTATATTTTATGAATTTCTATTTTTGGGTTTTTGAAACTCAAACATTTCCCTCGCCATGAAGAATTTTTTGGACTGTGATTCAAATTTTTGCGACATCTACAAGTGCCTTAGAATGAGCTCTTCTCCTCGGTTCTCCTTGTTCTCCTCATCGGGCTGCAGCTCCAATATAATAGATACATAAATAAAGCCCCGACCGACACCCCTTGAAATAAACAGTGTTTTAACATGATGCACTCCAATCTTCATTCCTCACCGGAAAACTTCGCAAAACACAAATTCCGCAAAACGCCCACACGCTGTTTTCCGGGTGATTAAGCGTTGGAAACCGGAGCGCCGCAACAATTTCCTCCATACAAACACCGACCAACTTCAGTCCCACCCTCGAGGGAAAATTACCCTTAAGGTGTCACACAACGCTGTTTTCCCCCCTCCTCCCTTCGAAAAGGAAGAGGACCGCTAATGAAACCATAAATTAGAGCATCCAGTGGTTTCCGAATCTTCGAAAGCCCCCTGCCGCCCCATTAAGGCAGTAACGGCGTCCTGGAAGCGATAAACCGAGATATACTGTATCTCTATTACTTCCGCAATGATTGTAATTCCTAACGGAGAAGAAAAAAGTAAACTTTTTAAGATCATTTTTCATGAAAAAAAGTACACCCATTAGGGTAGATTGATTTTTTTTTTAGCCAGTTTTTAACTCCCGCGGGAATTCCACTTCTGAAGGTACTTATAGCAGAACCCCTTCGCTGCCCCGTTGTAGCCCTTAATGGCCTCTGCTCCGGAAAAGCAATTAAATTGCTACCTCCTAAGGTTTCCGTGTTCTATCAATAATTACTCCCTGAGGTACAGCTTTTTATCGATATCCGAGACGTTGTGCACGGATGGAAAACTATTTTGAGAGATGTATTTTACCAAGAACACCTACACTGATTCATCACTACGTATACGTCTATATATAGACAGAGCTATAGCTATGTCTTGATAGGCCAGTCAGTATAAACCTTCGTGCACTGAGAGAAAAGATTTTTTTAGTGGCTAGGTTAAATCCGAAATAACCTCGAAAAGAAATTGAAACCACCTAGAATCAATTGATTCAACCTAGAAAAAAATAGGTCCAGGTTAAAGTAACATGGAAAAATATTAATACAACCTAGACCCATATAGAAACAACCTAACCCGTTATTACCCGCCCTCTGACCACAACCTGGAATAAAAAAGTGTCAACCTAGACCAAATTTGAACTTCACATTTGGTCTAGGTTGACATTGTGAAGACCTAGAAAATATATTACCTACCTTTGACTTTTAAGTGGGGTAACCTAGAATTGAATGATTTGACCTTCCATATAATTCCCCTCCATTAAAGTCTCGGTTGTACAACTGAAAACAACCGAGAAATTTAAAAGGCGAGATTGCTACTTTAGGTAACAACCCAGAAGAAAAAGTTAGACTTTCAGTCTCGGTTAAAACTACCATAGTACTACAAATAGTTTTAGGTTTAAACAACAGTGATTGTAATTCATTCAATAAATTCCAGGTTGTTTCTACAGTACGCTAAGCGGCCGCGGAGAGCGCCACTGTAGGCGGTGGGCGTTAATTCTCGTTGTCTTGGCACCCCTGCTATTTAGCCGGTGGGGTTGAGGCCAACTAATCATCTAATTTCTGTCACTATGTGCAGTCATATTATGACGTCACATTCAAATTTTTGTACTGAGTTGGAAACAGAGACAACCCAGAAAGATAGTTGAAGTTGATAGAAACAACCTGCAATGGAAGTGGGGCAAACCTAGAAAGAAAAGTGGACCACCTAGTAATTTATTAGAACCAACCTGAAAAGAATAGGAAGCTACCTAGAAATTTAACTGGAACAACAGGGATAGTAATTGAAACAACCTCGTGAATAAAGAGACACAACCTAGAGAAAAAAGGGTTCTAGGTTAACGCGCCATGGCTGTAAATTGTTTGAGGTGGGGTGAGAACGTTTTTGTTTTAGGGTAAATCAACCTTCTATGAAAGTGAAAAACATTGAATACCAGGGTGAGACAACCAAGACATTATTGTTTTTAACCTAGACTGTAAATGGATGGAGGAGGCGGCACACACCGTGAACTTAACCTAGAACTAAAGTGTGGGGGTGGCGTATTTTAAATAATGGTTGTTTGCATTTTTAGGAAGGTAACTTCTCCAGTATTTTCAATCTAGGTTAAATTATATTCAACCTAGACTAAATTGTTCCACCCTAGAATGAAAACCAAAAAAAATCTAGGTTGGCAGCATTTAACCTAGAAAAAAATCGAAAAATAACCTAGAATAGGCCCTTTTTTTCTCTCAGTGTGCCAAAGGTGGTTCGGTAAATTTTATTTTTGTTACTTGTAGGAACTGCACATACCACATACTACTTGTAGTACACATACCATAATGGTATGAGTAGGTACTAGGAAGTAAAATTTACTAGATATTGCAATCTAGCCGATTTACCTACACAAATCCCTTTGCCAAGATAGATAGTAGTAATATTAAAATTTGATGTAAACTAATGATAATAATAAATTAAACTTATAATATTAAAATTTAATATTATTACTACCTATCTTTGTATTAAATTTTAATACCTATTATTACTATATTATTGCCTTATAATTTGTGAATAATTTGACACTGAATATCATCGACGACGTTTATTAAAATGAAGAATGTGATTCCAATAAAAACAGGATTAAATTTTGTTCTCAGTTCCGGGCGAGATTTTAATAATGTGATTGTTGCAGTGGAGGAGGCTGATACTCAACAGAGTTAAACTGTACCCTTAATAGCGCGCTGATTGGGGATACAAACGCAGAATGTCTTTCTTTAACGAACTTCGCTGCTCCTACCAGCAAGCATTTACAGAGCTCCATCCTTTTACAGGGCACCGAAAGAGAAAATCCCAGCGTGGAAAGTAGGAACCCACGTTCAACCCTATGATTCCAAAAGACTCACCAAACGTCGACTTTTACATAAATGATATGAACAGAGTTGGTCAGAAACTAATTCCGAAACTAAAAACTAAAACGGCAACTAAATTAGTTCGTTTTCACCATCTAAAGAACTAAAACTATAAGTTTAGAATCACTTTTGAAACTAACTTTGGAACTTTTCCAATCCAATACATCATACCGGGATATCCATGGCACAGTTCTTAGAGGACTATAATATGACTTTTTTGTTAAGCATATTATGCTTGACAAAAAAAAAAAGTCAAGGCAAACTATGCAGTACAACCCGAGAAATAGGAACATAAAGATGACCCTTTTTCGGCCTGTTTTCAAAATTGAGAAGTCAGCATCAATATTAATTCGCCCAGGATCCACATTTGATACGTGAATCAGAGGACTGGCTTCCCCAGACAAATTGTCGTCAAGGGAGGCTGGGCCTGTTGACACCGTCTTACGAAAATCCACTCTCCAGGCGGCCACAGAGAAGTAACTGTTGTCCACAATGGCTGCCCGGGAAATGGGTTCACGCAAAATCATTGGGTCCGCTGACCTGGCATCCCCAGACAAAATGTCGCCAGGTGAGGCCGGGTCCTCGGCCCCAATCGAGAGAAAAAACAGGACGGTTGGCCGCCTTACCATAGTTCCACCCTGGTTTATTGTCCGCATGGCTGCTGCGCTTCCGCGCAAGCCTCCCCATCGCCGGGGAAGCCGAAAATAGGTACTAATTACCTATTGCACAGAAGAACTCGCTACTCTCGAGTCAAAAGTAACCATCTTATTCTAACTTCACCAACTCGGCTCGACTTCACTCCACACCATCTATACAATTGTAATACAATTGAAACGGACAAATGAAGAAAAAACTCCTGTTATCCTTAAAAGCGAAGAGCCTGTTCTTTCGAAAAGTACATTACATGAGTGTCAAGTCTGTATCCATTACAGCCGGCTGATTTGAATTTTCGGAATCTCTCTGGAGCAAAAAGGGAAAATGGGGAAACGCTTTTATACGGAAACTGACGCTCTAATGATCACACAAAGGGAATGGTAACGAGTTGATGATGGCAGCCCTGCTCCACCCGCCTATCCCTTACTTCGACGTTAATGTTGTTCTTTCAATGATGATACCCCATATTTCTTGCGTTTTTTCCCGCCCCGGGGGCAGCTATTTTCCAAGTTCTTTTGACTTCAAAAGAGCCGTCTGTGCCAAGGAGGTCCGAGATTCCGTTTTTTTTTTTTTTTTCTTGTCGGTCCGGGGACACGACATGGAAATTGGGTCAGGCGGAAAATTGGTGGAAATGGAAATTTTCCACAATGATAATTTTAAACGCATTTAATGAAATTTCTTCAGCGTAGCCATTTGATAATAACCCCGCCGGCAATGCAGTGTTACCACCCGCAGTCAGCCATTCTCGGTCGTCGAGACGGTCCATTACAGTTCTAAGATGAAAAATGTTTGATTTACGTTCACCACAGAAGCAATTTAAAACGGTTGGCACGATATCTCTCACAGTAACGCCGAAGTTGTCCTCAGAGTCATTTAAAGTTGTAACTCAACCGAGCAAGCAGCGAACAGAAGTTCCCATGCAAGACATCATGTTCTCACTTCGTCCTTTCTTCGGCTTGTTTTCAGAAAAGCATAATCATAATTTAGAAAAGGGAACTTCATTTATCTTTCCCTTCCTGTCCAATCGCAGGATTACGAGCTTTTGTTGGCGATTCATCTTCACTAGGTAAGCCTCCAACTACCTAGAACCAGGGTTCGAAGTTTCAAAGGGAGAGTTTCCTTGTGTGCTAGAGAGAGGGAAGTACGGAGGGTATTTACAACCCTGCCTCGCCAGGGGTTATTCTTTGCCTCGGCGCTGCTGGATTATTACGTTGTTAGGGTCGGTGAGGGAGGTGTTTCGTGGGGTTGAATGGGGAAAGGATTTAACTCTGCGGTACTCCTTGAAAACAATTTCAACCATAGAGATGGTAACCTGGCCGTCGTTGGTCTATCGTCCTCAGTGTTCTGGAAGTAGGAATAGGTTTCTTCACAATGGCGACGCAAACGGATCTTAGAATGAACTTTCAGAAACACAATGCAACTTAGCCCCAAATCCTGAGTTATATTAAATAAATAAATTTTATTATTTCTTGCAATTTTTCTGATTCGATTGGTATGGTAATGATTGGAGTAATAATTACTGCCACTCATTAAAATGCGGAAAGTAGATATATCCAAACTTTTGTGGGAAATCCTCACACCCCTGATCTTCCATTATTTCCTGGTTGTGACCAGGTTATGAGACTTCTTGTTTCCTTAGACTGATTTCATTGCTTCGTCCCTAATCCTGGCTATATCTGCCTGCCTTCCAACTTCAATGAATTGTATGATACCATTCCTGAGACACTGTGCCTAAATTCCATCGAGTATGACGTTTTCTCTCCCACAAGGCTGGAAATTGTATGCGAGTGCTGCCCAGCTCCCGAACAGCGTCCACGTAACTCTTACGTCTAAACGTTTTCTTGGCCAACCTGATGCTAACGAGCTCAACGCAAGAACCAATGGAGTTGCAGTTTCGGGCATCTACCTCGAACCCGCTTCGGATCATGGACCCACACCCCCAACGCCCTTCTTGAGTCTGGGGTTCTTCGAGTTTCGATCAAACCCCTCCTTTTGAGCCCTCATTTTCCATCACGAGCGTTTCCGAGCAAACTCCTGCATGTCCTCTAACCGTTGAATTAACTGGAATGCACAGGGATCTGTAACATCAAGTTCCTCAGCTGGTTGGCGCACCAAGGATCCTGGCAGATGTCTCTGCCGTAGACCAACTGTGACGGAGACAGCCCTGTAGAGGAGAAGATCGGTAGGCTAGGGGGAACTAAGGGAGTTTCTCACCCCAGTCGTCCAAGCTGGCATCTACGAACATCCCCAGGTATGGTCCGATTAAGTCGCTCAACCAGGCCGGGCAATTGCGCCCAAATCCCTCTTGGTCGAAGACTTCGATCCACTTAGTGGTTACCCCACTTAACTATGACTTGCAACCCAGACAGGATAGTCTTTTGCGCTCCTGGGTTGTGACCGTCAACTGGACTATTGCGCCCATGCTTCGCAACAACGAGATGAACCATTGCGCCCGCTGTGCATTCTGTTCATTCAGTAAAGCTAATGGAACGTGGGAAATAGCCATTATGCATGTAATTGCAAAATGTATCTTCCTTGCAGTTGCCCAGCTTCACAGAAATCAAATCTTCCAACAAACAATCTGAAACCACCAAAATGTTGTTCCATCATGGAACATCATGGAACTTCCATGTGGCGCATTTGAGCTCCGGTAGATCCCAATTAGGGACGTTCTCGCCCCAAGACCTCGGATTTCTGAAGCCAGCCAACTCCTGGCCTCAGACCCCTTCTACTCGCTTTTTTGCTTATGTAACAGCTTACAGGGCAGTAAAGAAATGTCTTTAGAAAAAAAAGCTGTACATCATCAAAAAGCGAGTAGAAGGGGTCTGAGGCCAGTTGAGAGAGGCCAGGGGTTGGCTGGCTTCAGCAATCTGAGTTCTTGGGGCGAGATAGTCCACTTTGCGCAATAGGGCAATACCACCCTCCCCACTTTTCCCAGCCTCTAGCAATCGCATCACCAGAGGGATTTGGGCGCATTGGGAAATGGCCCCAGTATGTCCATGCCAACAGGGTGGAAAGAATTTCCAGTCTGAAGCTGCTCTGCCAAGAACCCTGCTGCTCTTCTGGAAAGAACTTCTAGCTGAAGTGCCTTTTGCATCTTCCCAGGAGCTTCTTACATCACTCGCACGTCCTGCTACAGGCTTTGGTGTCAGACGCCATCCCTGGCTAATAGCAGCCCCGTCGCAGTTGACATAACCATACAGCCCAATCCCCTTCTGCAAATTTGAATTTCCATTTTTTCATTCCCCCTACGCTCGAACGCCACTTAAGAAAAGGGTGTTAAAAAAAGCAACAAAATCTCTCTTCCTTCATCACCTCCCATATATTTACGACACCAGCTGAACACATTCGTTGGCACCCTGGGAATCCTCGGGGATTTGGATCAGGTACAAAAAACGAAAACGTATCATCTGTTTGTTTCACGTCGGAGAAAAGATGGATTGATCGCGTGACAACAAAAGAAAGATGGATGTTTTTTTCTCTGCTGTGACCCCCTCCTATTTTATGCACGCTCCCAAAGCTCGGGTCAACGTTGAGAGTGTCGAATGTGACTCACGGGTGACAGGAGGATTTTTCAAGGAAATCCTTCTGGTTAATGATTGGGAACAATTCATTCCATTTAGAATTAATCCAAATGGAAATCAGTGGATATATATTTTATACATATACTACATGTTTTTGACGGATTGTTCCTGGAAATAGGCTGATTTAAAGAAGAGCAGGTCTATGGATGTAAAGAGTCTTCCAACAGAGAGAGCCTCAGGAGCGAAAGTGGAGACAGACAATCCACAGAACCTATATCGAAGAATGATAAACCCTTGTGTACAATTTGAAGCATTTTAAAGGATTTCTAATACCCGCATCGTGATCAAAATGCAACAGGTGTGTTGCTGAGCTCAACAAGGCTGCGAAAAGTGAAATGCTCAGGTTAGCCAACTTTGTACCGTTCGGACAGCGCCGGAATGGGCTGCCACTTGGCCACAATGGGCCTCCCCTTTTCTGAGACGCAGGATTACTCGCCTTGCCCAGGATGAAAATTGAAATAGATGGACCCACTTTCTCGCCCTTATTAGAATGTCTGAGCTTAATTTCCGTTCCGCGCGGGCGATTGCTCCGGAAACCATCCCTTACGGGAGGAAATGAAACCTACGACAGGAAAAGGACCACTCTCCACACAGTAGGACCAGGAAGGAAAGGGCGATAAGGGATGTTTTCACCCCCTTTAGTCGCCCTGACGTGTACGTCAAGGTACAATCCGTTCCAGACCCAGCTCGAAAGGAGGATGGAATAATATACCGAAGTCACTCACCCGCCATCGTCGATCGACTACGAGTCTCCCTTTCATAATATTATTATAGTGCAGAGCGAGCGAAGGAGAAAAAGTTCCAATAATATGTGAAACTGGGAACGAGAAAAATAGGTCATTTAGTTGCGACTTTGAGACCGTTTGCAGGACTGGAGCATGAATAAGAGATGCGACTTTGCTGAGAAGACAGAATGACAATGGGTCAAACGGCGAAGTGGGAGCTAGAAGGCGGGGTCTAATGTTGAGGACCTCCTCTTTCAAGACAAAAACCCCTTCGAGGTAGAAGTTGAAAAAAAACAAAAAAAAAACGAAGAAAGGAGTATAAGCTAAAAACAATGCAGTGATGCCAAAATTGAATTACTGTGACATAATAAGGGCTGTGATGGGCGTGTAAAAACTTCATAGAGCTTGTAATTTTGACGGTGACGCCCTCTAGAAGTCTGCATTCATTCTTTCAAAGAATTCAAAAATAATGTACCTATCAAGTACTTGTGATGGAATATCTACAAAAATAAATAAATTCTGTGCAGCCAAGCTTGCTGCCTCCTTATGTCATGTTTATAATCTAGTACTAATTTGGTGGAATTTCTTCAATTCTTCAAAGGAATCAAAGAAAGTACCTATGTAAAAATAAAAAACTTGCCGCAGGTATAAAGGGCATCTTGGTATTTGTTGGTTTGAGTAAGTGGGGCGATTGAAGGGAGGGGGGGGGGGGAGTCACCAAGCTCTTCCTTCACGGCCCGTTTCTACCCACTCGGCTCATCTAGCATAATTCTGGAAATCGGATTCCGATGGCGTTTTTTGATGAAATGATTAGTTTCGGCGAATAATGTTCAATTCTTGATGTTCTTCAAGGTGCTATAAGCTGATTTTCTTCCTCCGCCTCATAATGAGCTAAATCCAAAAATTGGCTTTCTTCCTTCACCTTTGGTGAAATTCCATAAATACTGAAAACTGCTATTGTAACTCCAATACCTACATGAGGCCGGTAGGAAAGAATCTGATGTTCTGAACCACGAATTGTGGTCCACAATCGGCCTATCTCTGTTATTACTCATTTTGCCAAACTTTTAGAAATGAGCTTAAAGGAGGGATTTTTACATCATTTGGAAAATATAAACTTTCTTTCTGCTAATCAATTCGATTTTCGCGCAAACATGAGTACAGATGATGCAGCTATAAGTTGTTTAAAACTGTTATCAATCACTTTGAACGTAAACAAAATAAGTCAAGTAGCTGCTTTTCTTGATTTAATAAAGTCATTCGACCTGATAAATCATCAAATTTTACTTGACAAACTGTCTGCCATTGGTATAACAAGTAAGAGCAGGTTCAAGGACGTTGACAGGGTTGATTCCCGTCTCGTCTCCAAAATAATACTTTTCTGTGGTAGACAACCTTTCTCGTCTCCGTATTTATTTTATTGGTTCGTGATGGTCAACCGACTCGTCTCATCTTAGCCCATATGGTGTCCACAAAAAGTAATAGCCTGACTCGTCTCCGTTCCACGAGCAGTTGAATTCAGCTATACACATCAGGTCGTTGAGACGAGTCATGCCGTGGTTTTAACTCTCCAATTAGGCTGTGCAATTAAGTTGAGACGAGACAGGCGATTTCCGTTGAAAGTTACCTTAGTAGTCGTCCACGATTTACGAAGATAGATACCTCTTCTCAGCCTGCGTACCTACATCAAAGCAGATGTACTCCATAGAACTAACTATCTTAGGCCAGTTATTCTTTCTTATTCATATAAACAGTCTACGTACTCTGAATGTGCCTGGAGCTTTGTTATCGTAGGCTAATGATACGTGCTTAATTTCATCTCCAAGTTTGAGGGAAACAACAACCCTCTCTGAAACCTCTATGAGCCCTGCAACAGAAATAATAAATGTACCCGCCAAAACCTATTTAGAGTAAAAGCAACTAAACTTACGGATACGGTATACGGATTGACGAAAGATGAAAATTTAATAATCGTATAAACTACCTCATCAACAGAACATTGTCAAACAAGATACATCTTTTACCGCTGACGAAACGTATTTTCTTTCAAGTTCTTAATAATATTATACGCTGCCGTTGTTCATTCAATTTTAACATACGGTGGGGTAGCGCGTACGAATCACTCGTCCCACGTTTCAAAATTTTTTTTTTAATTCTTTATTTTTTACTCGAAAAATATTTGACCTCCCAGGATCTTTAAAAAATCCCATTTGTTGCACCATGAAAGCCCTATAGATCGCAAAAGTGAAATCGGATCGTTGCGGGACCCCAAAAAATGGATTCTACGTCCAAAAATACTTCGAAAACGACACCTGACTTGATCCCATAGCCAAAAGCCTTCAAAAAACCCTCTCGTAGCCCCAAAAAACCCCCCGCAGGCCCATAGCGCCCCACGGATTGGGGCGATCGGCTTGAAAACCTTGCGGGCACAACTAGATGGTAAACCGAGTATTTTGTCAAAATTTCAGATTAAAAAAAAATTCCTACTGCCCAAAACGGCCCGGACGGCGGACAGACATTTCGGTTTTGGAATCTAGACCTCTTGAAACGGATAACGTCAAATTTTGAGGCCGATCAGAGTCGTCGACCTCCGTCGCGAAAACATGGGTGTATTATTCCGAGAATAATAAACCAAAATCCAAGCAGGAGGGGGGGGGGGTCCCCTCATGGCGGCATTTACATTATTTTAGACCGAGCAAAGGTCTCCTTTTTGCCCTCCGCATATTTCCCCTGTGAGCCTCAAGTTACGTCTTGTTACTGAGAACAGGAATTCATTGTGGAGAGAAAGTGAAGTTTGTTAGGAATGAAGGCGGCTTCCAAGCGGGATGGAACTTCGGTTCCGTATTGCTTCGTAACTAAACATGTACAGACTCAACAATTTCTTTGGCAGGATTTCAGAGAGAGTTAGGGGTTAGTCCTAATAAAGATCGAACGCAGGCTATTTATCTACGTGCTTCAACGCCCTCTGCCGGCATTAAGGTTCATCCAGAATCCATTTATTTCAATGCTTTCACGAGATTCAAGTTTGTAATGTTTAACGTGACTATGGGCGTATAACACCAATCAAACTATCCAGAGTATCAAGAAAGTGAATTAGCTCCAGGCAAGAACCCAATTGGGTTGGTGGAGCTGGGATGTTTGTTCTAGAATAATCCCGGCTTTTCTGTTTATTTTCCAGCGTAAGCGTTTCACCGTTCTGTGTGCGGTCCGAGCTAATGAAATGAATAAAACTGGGAGTACAGGCTGCCAAGATGGGGTTCTCGACCTTCCCGCCGTTTGATATTAGACGCTGTATTAGGCGGTGGACTTGTAAATGTGGTCGGGGTCGGGGAGAGGAAGGATTTTCAACAGTTTGTCTGTGGCCCGGGTTTTATTACCGAGTAGAAGAAAGTGGTCGGAGGAGATTGGATGGAGGGTGGTCACCCTTGCAATGGCCAGCCTGTAGCGCTGGCGCTTCCAAATAAGCCATCCCTTCTTAATGAGAACTGCTTTCCTCCGCCCTTAAAAATGTTGATGCCAACTTACGACTTCCGCCAGAGGTAGAACTTCTAAAGAAGATCTACCAACCAAAGGTTGATATTTATACTTGTAAGTGGGGTACAACTGCCGGTTTTTTCGACGCGCCACAGTTTTTTCGTGAAAACCCGCATGGTTGGAGTGGTGGGTTTCCGCGAATGTGGCCCGTCGAAAAAAACCGGAAGGTGTATGTAAAAAAAAAAGAAAAAGAAAAGTAAATTGGAACACTGCGGGCAACACTCCTCCAGTACGGAAGCCTTCTAGCTTATTGTACTCCCGAGTGTCCGTTTTTTTACTCTATTTGCCTCCTGAGTGGTCGAGGTCCAATTCCTAATTACCTAATACATACACGTCTTATCGCTGCTTCTTCTTGGGGGGTAGCGATGAGGGGGAGGGGGGACACAATCCCAGCGCCCCTTCGACCGCTCCAGGAGGGGATTGGGGGAACTGATACTTCCCTCATCCCGTCCTTAGCCCCCAAGTGCTCGCAGATTGCGTAGCTAGTTTAACGTTCGCAGCAAACGTAGGCATGTTTATATCAGTTCACCAGAAAATTTGTATCCTGGTCCGAGGTCCCAAGAAAGGTTGTTTACGGTGTAAACTTTGTTCTTCAGATCTTGTGGGTTGAAGACAGATGCCGCGGCCGCCTTCGCCACGGGAGCCTCTGCTAGGATTCACATAGACGTTCAAAAATTGTCAAACGACAAGACTGGTATTAGAACACATGATTGACTTTTGCTCAAACATTGGTGTTCGTCTCCAGATTCGAACCAGGCAGATCAGCGCTCCGACTGACAGGCGTTTCACTAATGCCCACAGGGCCACCCTGTCCCCAAGGTGTATGGCCCGCTATTAATAATATTGCTGGGAATGCCTACTTCAGTTGTTGATAAAATTTTCGGAAATTAAAAAGATTCAGTCCCGGTTTGGGTTCGTTGAAGTGATGTTCTTCTTTTTAAAAAGTAAACAACCGCTACACCTGGAATGGAGTACCGCGATCATTACATTGGTGGCAGCGGTGGGATACCCATATTTGAGGAGGAAGGTCGTTTCAAAGCTCGACACACCAGCAAATTCCTGTCATTGAGTCTATTAACCGGTTGGATGACGGAATGGAGGACATTGGAAAGTCAACCATGAAAGAAGCCAATAAGTGTGAAGGCAGGGAGACCTTCGTGCAGACTGATTCGCCAGGACCCAGCTCAGAGTTTCTCATGCTAACACTGCTGGACCTGATGCACACAGCTTCAGAGTTGCACTGTCTTGGGGGGATGGATTGAAAACGTGGATGAAAGGAAGAACATAGATGAAAGAAAGATGCAAGATTGTACCGTTTGAAGAGTGAGGGGTGTGAGTGTGAAAGTGAAAAAGAATGAATGGAAAGTGGTGAGAAGAGGAAGTGTAAATGAAGACCAAATGAAGGATGGAAATAGATGCGGAAAGGTGATGAAAAACCGTTGGACGACATAGGCAGCAGGATCCTCCTCCAGTCTCAGATGGGGAGGAGGATAGTGTTGGGAATACCTGAGAAAAGATTAGGTCCCGGTAAGGATTGAATGAAGATCACTTCATGAAGAACAACAGTTCTTCCTTTTAAAAAGTAACGACCGCCACTTCCGGGATGGAGTACCGCGATCGTTACAACATAATGAATTTGTTGACTGAATATGGCGACGTCGCCCTGCCTAAATCCAAAAAAAAAAAGTTGCCGCCTGTGGGTTGTATTGCCGCTTGAGACTATATTTTTACCGTTGTACTGGGGGACACCCCCAGATTATTGCTGTTATGATCGAGGATCAAACCAATGCAACACAGAATGTGTTTTTTTGGTGATTCCACAGCGGGCTGGTGGAATACCTAATCGTAATCAGCCATATTTACATTAACACACACACATTCAACGCTTCTGGTACCCCTAATTTGAAAAAGCGACACAGGTTCAGCAGACCCACACCATTCGTTTTATTTAAATCGCAGCCCCTGGGTCAGCAGACCAAAAAAAAAGAAAAAAAAAGAAGCCTAATTTGAAAAGACAACGCAGGGTCACTCACGCATAACGCCTCAGATAGCCTCAAACCAAGTAACCCCCGTAAAAACACATTCTGCGTCAAAATTGAAATGAACTATTTTTCTACAAAACTTTTTCCCTACAAAAGAAAACCTGGCACCACTACTTTTCGATCAACCTTTCTATTCAGGTTTCCTTTGAAGAGTTGGTTCAAGTGAAGTTTTTATCAGGCCAACAGTAGGCCACTTCCCAAGCAAACATCGTTAGCTCCCTTCATCGAGTGGAATTAACCTGTTTAATTCGACGCTCCCGCTTGCTCGCACCTAATCCTTTTACAGCGGAAAAGTGATTGATGGAGCATCGAGTGGTGTTCAACTCAAGGAGCAATTTACATCTTAAGGAGAGAAAAAAGCTTCGAGAAATACATAAGGGGAGAAATAAGGGAGACGTCCTCATTGGCTATTCATGGGAAAGTAGATTACATTAAAGGTGCAAAATGGGGCGTGAGAGTGAGTGTTGAATTTTTCAACACTCTTGTAGGATTGGAAAATGAAAAGGGATTTTCGGTTACTGTTATTGAATTGGAACAGGTCTGCCAACTGAGTGGATCCATATGAAGTGCTTGTTGAGAATGACGGTCAGAACAAGCCTGCATCAGGCATGCCAATCGAACCTCCATCATGACACGAACACCTTCTAAGAGGATGAGAGGCAGGACCCCTTCACTATGGACATTGGGAAGGTTCTTCAGAAGGAAATAAAGTCCCTCTGAGGCTGGCACTGCCAAGGCCATGATCGGTGAAGAGGTTGTTGAGGTATACGGAGCCGCCAGACGAAGATGAAGAATTGGCAAGCGACAAGAATCGGAGACTGCGAAAAGGTTAAAGAGGCAGCGAAAGTCGAGCGTGCCTCAGTAGCCTATGCCTATAAATAGGTACCTCGCGAGATCTCTGAGGTTTGGAAAAACGTTTTCTGGGAGCGTATAATTTTTTGATATCCTTATCCTGAAAGCTGTCTTTGTAGGTGTCATATGACTGCAGTTCAATGACTTCCAGTTGAAGATCAGGAGGTAAATAAGTGCAGCTGAAAAATTTGCGGGTTTTGAAAAATCCTGATGTTCATAGAAGTTTTCTCAAAATCTTGAAAACGGGACTCGGACTGGTCTCGCAGACACTTGATAAGACTTATCATTACCTACCGCCGGTGATGAGCCACTTTAATTGGTGTCGTGGTACAGAAGAGCCACCCTTAATTTCGTGTACGTGTACAAAAGAGCCGAAGTAGAATTTTGGAGAAGGGGTCAAAAGAGCCACCCATCGGTACGAACGACATCCCAATGTTAGAAGAAGAACGAAACGAAATGATGGATGAGGAGCAGAGAGCGCGTCTTTCACGTGACGGTGGAATGATTCCGGGCCATTTGTGGTGTGAGGAATGAGAGAATCGGGCGGTCTGGACCACAGATGAGGTGGAAATGAGCTTCTTGGGACGACGGTGCTCGCCAAATACTCTAAAAAAAGGTGCGACTTGTTCGTTGTCAGGGACCGTACGGCAGAGTTCCTCCGAGTTCCTCTGGTTATCGGATGTGATATGGTTCTTGAAAAAGGGGAAACAGTTCTGACGACTTCTACTTTAGCACCTCGATATTATTGAGGACTCTGACCAACAAAACATAAGATAAGCTGGCAAGTTGATAAGTTCATCTTTAGTTCACATTGGCTGTCCACGTTCTCTCTCCTCCACCAACGGGTCTTCTGGGACTTTGTGTTACCTGTGGGTCTTTTGGGTAGGATTAATGGCTCTTCTGGGTGCAATGTTAACAACAGACGGCTCTTATGGGCACTACCCATTACAGCAAATTCACTCGGAAACTCTACATCGCTAAAAAAAAACCACACAATTTTTGCCACATTCATTTTAAAAGCTTTGATATGGGAGTGCAAATCAAGAAATCAGGCTGTTCGCTCCTCGAAGTAGGGTTATTACATCGAGAGCAAAACATCGATATGTACATCGATGTCAACATCGGACGTTCAACATCGATGTGAGAAAAACATCGATATAACATCGATGTTCAATAAATGAATTTTTTTTCGATCTCCTAAGTATAATTATTTAAATAGCCGGAATTATTTTTATAGTCTCGATTCTTATTGTTTACCATGAGGACCTAATGGTAAAATTATTGATCTTAGACGCACCAAGCTCGTTAACGAGATTTTTTCATTACTTTTGCGGCATTTTATTTCATTATTTTGGTGGCATTTTAAATTGCTCGTACATATTTCCCGATGTTTTTACTGAGACGTTACACAAATTGCACTTTGCAGATCCTTTGACAACCGGAATAAAATATTTCCGCTATACACTTTTCCTTCCCATGACTCAAAGCAATTGTACACTAAAAATAACAAAAAAGCATTGACAGCAGAAAGCAGGACGCAACTCAACAACAAAGACAAAACAACAACAAAGACATGCGTCATCGATCCTTCCTTCTTGTTCTTTTTTCCGTTTTACTTGTCCTGGACCTGGTCTTGGTGTTTGCCGCATGAAGTGCGACCAGAATTTCATCGTGTGATGTTCTCATTTTGAAAATTCCAAGCGCCTCTACGGGCTCGCACATGTGTATGTATAGCATTTTTCCTTGTAGTTTTTGTCTTTCAATGAAAACTAAATTTGAAGACAGAAAACCCAACCACGAACTAAAACATCGATGTTGGCTCCAAAACATCGATGTCCGATAATATCGACTAGCTAAACATCGAACATCGGAGCCAAAACATCGATGTTTCGATAACATCGAACATCGATGTTCAACCCTACCTCGAAGTATCGCGGTACAAGACATTCAGCATTAAATTTTGAGTTTGCTCGTTTGATTCGCTGGGAAGCGGTAGTGATACAATTCGAAGAAAATGCCAGACTGTTGAAGAAGTTAAAAGGTGAAAATGCTCGGCGTGCCGGTTCAGAAAGCTCGGCAGGCCGCATCCGGACAAGTAAAATGATTCTACACTGATGGGTGATGTTTCTGTCGTATTTTTGCTCCTAAATCGAAAATGAAAAGTCTACAGAAAAATCATCTACTAGTATATGGAAAATTAAGCCGACAAAAATCGCTGTAAAAGTGTCCATATTTATTTTTTGCTTATCTACAACAGTGTAGGAGATGGAGATATTCAGGCTTAAAAATAGGAGAATTTCAAAAACACGCTTTCCGGTAAAATGAAGCAAAACTCCTACACTGTTGTAGATACGCAAACAATGAATATGGACCTTTTTATAGTAAATGTTGACAGCTTTATTTTTTATACAGTTAATTTTTCTGTAGAACCTACCGTTTTTGAGTTAGGGGCGAAAAACGAGAAAATTTACCATCTCTCCCCCCCCCCCCCCCCTTCACGCTCATTTTCGGTAAGGGACTTTTTCAACAGTGAAGAAACCTCTTCTGTTACAATAATTTTCCCCTAGACCCACATTTGCGTTCGTTGCTACAGGAACTAAAGGTTTTCCTCTACTGGTAGTCCTTTTCCTGGGGACACGTCCAAACGTTTGGAAACAGAACCGTCATTATGTTCCAGAAAGTGTCCCGTCATTGGCCGGAATTCGTTTTTGAACTCGCTGCAAAAGTATTCAATAGCCTGACTTGATCATCTTTCGCTGGAGAAAGACTATGGCTTTTGATGGAAAAATAACAATCAAGCTCGTGACCTACGAGTGTCTCAGGCTCGAAAGGCGCGTCATGGTGAGATTGCACCGTAGAGTATGCAAATCGCAAAGCGTCTGACCGCCTCCGCCGCTAATATTCCATCTTGGGAGGTAAACCCACATCGGAGGTGGGAACCTATCGATCTGTGCCTTGCATGCTAAATGGCCAATTTCACGGTCTTTCTCGTCGTCCAACACTCCCTAGAGATTTCCCGAGTTTAACGGCCGTTCGAGTCCAGCCGTGTACATCCATGAAACCGTACTGAAAGTAATTCAGGCTCGCATTTAATTACTTAGCTATCCGGATCATCCCCCCTCACTCCAGTCTACGTGGGTAAACCCGTCCTGAAGGGCCCTTAACAATGGGCATGGGCCTCTCTCGACTCGATACCCGCTTAATTTATTTTTCCCCGACAAGTCCCCAGAGGAGGAAGACAGGTTTCAAGAAATAATGAACCCTATATATCGTCTGGCTAAGCTATCCTGAAACACCGCTGAGCTTAGCTGACAGAGGTAGAGAAATTCCCCTGTTTAATGGCCTGCGTCCGTTATAATCTGAATACGGCAAGTACAGCCATTTCAAGTTGATTGGGTAAAACCTTTAACATCAGCGAATTGAAAGACACATCCTTGTTAAAAATTACTTGTATTATTATTGGTCCTCTGAATATATCATGCTGGTCCTCTTCAGTATCCACCATTGGTGAAATCCATTGTGACATTTTGAAGTGCTTCGAATGAGGTAGAAGATATTTGCAATGGATACAGTCGTTGAACAGGTCGTATAAGCTCGCCAGATGCCAGTTTCACCCTTGCGACTCTTGGATTTTCATCACGCCCAGGGAACAGCTTCAGTACTCCAGCCAATGGCCACTTGATCTGTTTGACGTCGACAGACCCAAGAAGCACAGTAAAGTTTGGCTGGCTGGCTTTCATAGAGGTGCCCGATGCAGTTCAATCCTCATGAAATCAAGCAATGCTGCCTATTAAGATTAACATCGCCTGAATCGCTGTCCATCTGGAAGTGAGCGATCGTTCCCACACCATCAGGGAATTATCCGGAATCGACACCAAGAGATTCGAGCGCATTGAGCTGCTCGACAAGCTTATTATGAAAAGCTCTTGAAGATCCTTTTTTATTGGAGAACAAAAACATGCAACAGTTTATGCATGTAAACGTCGATCAAAACTTCGTTCCTTCCAAATCGAAATCTCCATCATTGAACATATTCGAGCGCTGAAATATCTGGTCCTCGTACATGGCTTTAGCTTCCAAACTAGGCGGCCACTCCCTGCTGCCTAAAGTCAGCCAACCCCCTGGCCTCAGACTTCTTCTACTCGCTTTACCGCGTTCATTAAGCGTTTTTCCTGATTGAAATACAGGGGGACCAAATTCCTATAGAAAAAGGCGTCCTGGCGGTGGGGAAACGAGGGTTTGGATTGTTTCCCCTCGCTAGACACCCCCCCTCACCAAACAACCGATGCGGAGTCTCGCAGGGGTCGTGTACCTGTTTTAGCATACTTCGGAGCCACGAGACACGCCCTCCTACCTTCCTAATTCCTAAAGACTAAAAGATGCAATAATTCACACTTATGAATAGCACTAGAAAATATGGAAATACGACTTCTGCCACTTGGTGTTGCGACCATTCATGTGATACACACTTAAGCGACACGTTTTGTCAAAAATTTTTGATACCTACGTATAATGAAATTTCTACACTACAGTTTCTAATTTATGGGACGCGTAGCATGGTAAGGTCAGAAATTTCGATTTTAGACGTCAAAAGCGCTAAAATCGCTTAGACGTGAACACCACACAAATTCTTAAAAGGGTCATTCCGCGAATAAGTGCCCTATAAATAGAAATTTCTGTCAAAACACTTTTCTCCGCTTACCATGGGAATTTTTGAAACCTGAAAATTGTGGGTTATGCGAGACAATCTACTCTATCAGATCCATATCAATTGTTTGATAAACAATCAATACTTGACACCGTTTTTCAAAATATAAGGGGTGATTTCTCATAATGCTGGTGTGTCACAAAGTGCAGTTTCCCACTTTCAGTTTTATGGAAGGTAGGATGAAGGACTATTCGAATATCATTTCCAATGATAATCCATTCATTAGGCTCTTCCCTACTGATCCCTAATCAATTGAAGCTTCTTTGAATCCTTTGAGGAGAAGGGGGGAGGTGTTTAGGTGCGTCACAAGGTTTAGGGCTCTCCTGGAGCATTAAATGAAAACAAATTTTGTTCAAAGCTCCTGTCAATCTCCCAGTGAAGTAGGGATTTTTTTGTACAGTGGGTATGGTTTGGTTTTTGATCATTTAAGCATTTTTATTACCCCTCATAATCCTGTATTTTTTAAGTCAGCCCTTACTCATAGTTTGAATTTAATGAAATGCATAACGAAGTGAGAATAGTGACACCTTGCAGGTGCGAAGAAGGTGTTTTAATTAAGTCATTTCTATGGAAGTTATTGTATATTTTAGGGCAAATCTCATTCTCCCGCCACTCATTCTCCAGGTTTCTGGAGATATTTCTCAGATATGATTTCGGCCATATTTGATTATCCTGCGTTGCTGCTTCTTGGATTCATAGAGAGTTCTAGGAAGAATGAGGGGAAAATACCAGCACCCGTATTCATTGACTTTGATAAATGGAAAAAAAAAACGCTGCAAATTTTACACTAGGGTTTATTATTCTTTGATATAGGTTACTTGTGCAGAAATTAAATTCTGTAAACGAAAAAAATTTCAAAAATTTTTGTTTGTATTTTTATATCTCAAAAAAGTTCTTTTTTGGATTTTTTTAATTTTCAAAATTGTTTTTTTTTTCAAAAATTATTTGGTTTTACTCGAAAAATATGTGACCTCCTGGGATCCTTCAAAAATCCCATTTTTAGCCCCATGAAAGCCCTATAGATCGCCACAGTGAAATCGGATCGTTTCAGGACCCCCAAAAATGGATTCTACGTCCAAAAATACTTCGAAAACGACACCTAACTCGATCCCATAGCCAAAAGCCTTCAAAAACCTCTCCTGTCGCCCCATTTTAGCCCCATAGCGCCCCACGGGTTTTAGCGATCGGACTGAAAACCTTGCGGTCACAACTAGATGGTAAACCAAGTATTTTGTCAAAATTTCAGATTAAAAAAAAAATCCTACTGCCCAAAACTGCCTGTACGGCGGACGGACATTTCGGATTTAGAATGTAGACCTCTTGAAACGGATAATGTCAAATTTTGAGGCCGATCGGAGTCGTCGACCCCCGTCGCAAAAACATAGGTGTATTATTCCAAGAATAATAAACCAAAACTGGGGGGAAAAGGGCGCGTATTCGTGGAATGACCCAAAAACAACACGTATTCAACAGCAAATCGGTGTTTTTATCGGTGCGTCGATTTGCATTTCTCTTGGATTCGGTGTCTTGATCAACAGTAATTGTATGTAATGCTGATCAACTTATATCTAATTATTCTAACTACTGTTGTTAGAATAATAAGATATGAGTTGAATAATGATTATTGAAGGAAGTAAAGGCCATGAATCTCTAATATTTCATTCAGTAGTTGCTAACTATGTAGTTAGTTGCTAACTATGTAGCCAGACTATAGCAGTGAGCATATCACCAATCTAGGTCGATTTCGACTTATCTTTCGAAAGAAAATGATAATAATAAACTATCAAATTTCGAAAGAAAACGATAACAAAGTATGTACTTTATTAGCAAATATGTTGAACTCATTTCGGCCGCTATAGTTTTTCCGACGCCAAACAATTTTTGTACAGCAATCCACGTATTGAACACACATCGCAATAATGCAGTACACCTCACAGGCGGTTACTTTTTTTTATAACCTGGAAAATCCCTGAGAAAAATATAAGTGGCTCCTTCTAGAACATTTCCAACCGATGGTATTTTGTGATTCCCTTGTGGTAGGACGCAATTGAAGGTTAATTCTCTATAGAAATCTCGTTACGTCAGGCGAAGGCGCACCGTGCACCGTAATTCAGAACGATAAAATCTTCCAAGATTATGAGGTCCGCCTCCCAAATCACTTGTGCGCTTGTACACCTATCATTTTCATACTAAGAGAACTGGAAACCCCCTACGAAGGACATTTCTTGAGGGAAAAGTTATGCACGCGAAGGGAGTAGTAATTATATCGGAGCGTGCAGTAAAGCTTTACGTCATTTTGTCATTTATATTCCGAGCTCAATTTGATGACGGGATCCAACTTGTTCCGATCGCGCCAAAGTTGAAGAAATTGACGTGACATTTTACATTGTGAAACAGCGTTACGTTCCAAAAAGTGCGATGGTCACATTCAGCCAATGCTAAGCCAGGGTTTCGGCTATGGGGTCGAGCTTGGTGTCGGTTTCGAATTATTTTTGGGCGTAGAATCCATGTTTGGGGATCCTTGAACTCTCCGATTTCACCGTGGGGATCTAAGGGGCTTTCAAGGAACTACAAATTGGATTTTGAAGGATCCCAGGAGGTCAAAATTTGATTAATATGGTGTCTCTTTCCGAGTAATTTTGGACGCCTAATCCATTTTTCGAGGTCCCACATGTGGGCCCAATTTTGTCCCCTAACGGTAATTTTGTCTCCGGGTTATGATGGCAAAAACATGTTCCATGTCAAAAATGTAATTTTACAGCGACGATGTTCAAAAGAAATTTTCAGACCCTGACAGGCGCACAAGCCAAGTTAATTGTCCCGGAAGTTTCCCCGTTCAACGACACACCATTCTTCAGCCCCCGAAACACCTTTACAAAGGATACTTTCCAGCGGATTTCCCCTCCTTCAAGACGATCGTCGCCAACGACAAAATAAAGGAGCTCCAGCTCCTGGAAGTTTCGCCCGGAACTTTCCCGAATGCGTCGGACCCCAAAAAGGACTCTTCCGGAGGAAGTTGGGACTTCTCCCCGCACCCCAGATACCCCCAAAGTGTATTGAAACAAAGTTGTATCTCTCGCTCCCTTTTTATCGGTTTTTACAGAAGCGATCTGTGAAAATGAGTCTGAAAAATGTTGAGTTTCAATTTTCTTGGAGTGTGAAAGTGGGAAGCGGAAGTGCACCCAGTCTCTTTCTAAAGTAGAAAACCTTATTTGGAAGATTTTCTTTGGCTATATACCACGATCCCACGGTCCCATTGATTACATTTTAGGGTTTACGACTTTTGCCTGGCAGATATCGTTCTGTTTGGAGAACAGTTTTGAACGGTAGCATCAAGCCCAGAAGGGTAAAAGCAACCGTTTGAGTTCTCCAACGTTGTAGATGCCGTCAAATAGAGAATGGTCGAATGAATTGGCTCTTTGAATAAGTTTAGAAAATTTCTCCTGCAAAGATTATGCGTTAAAAACGCTGCAGGTTTTACACAAGGTTTCTTTTATTATTTTATTATTAATTTAAAAAAATTAATTCTGAAGTTGAAAAAAAGTGTTTTCTGTACAATGTTTGCACAGATGTGGGACGTCGAAAAATTATGGGTCCGTAATTCCTCAGAAAACGACACCTTATGTGAAAAAAGTCCCATTGGTAGCCCCATAGATTCTCACAGTGATATCGCGTCGTTTTTTGGGCATGCGCCAATTCACAAAACTTTTTTTTTCGAATTCTTCTGTCGTTCACGGATCGATTGAGTTCGCGTTTCCTTCGTATCCTACCTAGAGATCCGAATTTTAATACGAGATACCGAAAAAATTCATTCCGACGCTGAGCGAATTTAGACAGCGAGCTTATTTTGAACGATTTTTGAACGAGATTCGGCGCGCGCCTCGGGAGGGTGGCGAGAGAGTTCCAGGAACATCGGAAAGACAGAAAGGGTGGACGTCAGATCAGAACGGGAGATCGGGGGTGCCAGGGACCTTTGAAAGGTGGAGGTGGCAGGGAAACTTTGGGGAGGGGGCATTTTGGGAAACGATTCATTCTGCGCTAATTTCGGATATATTCTCATGTGTGGGAAGACGATTTCTCTCTATTCCCTGGCCAATTTTACGCCTGTTAAATTTAGCGCATTGAGCGACTGTCACTTGGTGGTGAAGCCCGATAAAGTGGTTGGCCGAGCGAAGCGAGGCCTTATGTCTGAGTGCTAGTTTGTCAAAATTTAAGATTTAAAAAAAAAAAAAAAAAATCCTACAGCCAAAACGGCTTGAACTGCGGACGGACGTTTTGTTTTGGGATCCTAGACACTTCGAAACGTATAATTTCGTTCGAAATATTGAGGCCGATCAGAATTTTCGACCCCATTCGCGATTTTATAGAAGTATAGATTATTCCAAGAATAATAAACTAAAAGTGTAAGCCCTTGGTTGGCCAACCTGTAGCGAATAAGCTCACCCAATGGGAGGCTGCAGTTGGTGCACCACATTCTTAAGCAGGGTTCACAACCCGCAATGATATCAGCGATAACCTGCGCTGTTCACTACTGCGCAGGTTTGTTGGTACTCGAGTGTTGGACGTCTCATCTCACCTCTCGCGTATTTGTTCATATTTTTTCATCATTTATTGTTTCCGCATTGTTTCATCATTTTTCATCATCATGGCCGAGAGTGTTAATGAATTGCTCATCGAGTTGGTGCGGGGAAAAACCCAACTGTGTAAATGGGGTAGGTACCGCAATAAAGAGATTGGTAGGTAGCAAAAAATTGTGAGGGGATTGCCGTTGTTTCGTCGAGGATGCTGAATGAATGGTTAAATACCTACCTAACTAGTTGAATTATTAAATAAAGTTTACTTCAGTGGTTCTCAAACATTCCCTAAAAATTGTTGTGTTTCAAGGAGATAGGGTTTGTACCATCCCCTCAATCGCTGCCCCTCAGAGAGGATGCGAAAATTAAAAGTTTAATGAGTGCCGCCCAATTCCGCCGAGCGGACTGAGCATGGCGATAGCGGAGCTCGGGTGCGATGGCAACACTCCATCACCTGTTCCAGTTTGCCTGGCAGAATTCCCAACAAACTTCTCTTTCTTAAGCCAATATTTAATAAATAAAATTCAAATGATATGATTTCCATTTTGATAAATAAGGACGAGCTGGAAAGGGCGAGAAGATTTCTAAGTTCGTTGCCCGAGTGTTGGTGGAACTGTCCCGGGGACAAGGCACTGGGCAGAAAACATGGCGTTTTTTTATTTGAAAGTTTGGTGCAACAGGCGGTCGTCCGTTTTTGATTTTGTATCCAAATTTATCTGGTGAAATTTGGAAGTTTTTGGTGGTTTTCGATTTCGTATTCGGTACTGCTTGAGTCGAACGACCGGCGAAAGTGTTGGAGGAAGTTGTGTGCCGGATTTGGAGACGATCCCGAAACTTGGAGGTCTCAGCCTAACCTATGAGGCTTTGCTCCTGATTTTTAAGGTGAGATTAAAAGAGTTTCCACTCGTCTAGTTGAATTTATTGCGTTCCGGTGGCTTTTAAGGCCGAGCTGAGGATCGTGAAATAAGAGAGAATAATATTTGCAGAACGAACTGCTTTCGTGCACTTGGAATGAACACGAGTCCAGCAAGAGGGGATTTCTTGTGCCGTATAGGCTTCTGAAAATTACCAGAAGTAAGTAAAAAGGCCCTTTACCCTGGAGAACTCGCGTTGGAGTAGGATTTAACCTAAATAAATATTTCAGGGGTAACCGCATCCCTCACTGATGACCGACTGATCACTGCTCGCTGATACTTGTTGGAATTTACGCGAGGTCACCTGCAACTGTGTGAGCTCAGGGGCAACTACGTTGAAATTGTTGCGTTGTGACACCCCACAGTGTCTTCATCTGCGCTTTCGTCAACTTGTGGATTTGGGAGAGCCTGCGGGGCTCTGCGGCACAACTGCACACACATATTTCATCATCCTTCCGCCAGCTACGCCATCAATCCATCGTGTAGCCCCAATTGAACAAGTTACGTGACGTGTACCTGATTCGAAGCTTAATAAGATTAACAAATGAACTCTTAATAAAATTTTACCACTCTGTGGAACAAATGCTAGCATACTGAATAAGCCTCTAGTGAGGACAATAATAACCGAACTTCTATTAATTTTACTACTCTGTGGAGTCTCTACTAATTTGTTTAGAAGGTGTAGCAAGTTGAAGGTCGTTCACCCGTTCTGAGGCGCTGCCTCTCGACATAAGTAAACTAACTGTGATAATGCTGTTGTTATTAGATGATAAATTAACTCTGTGATATGTTGAAACTAATATAATTGTACTTCCAGGTTCATATGAATAAGAGTGAGCAAACTGGGGCCCCCTGAGGAAAATATAAGTCTGCGGCCTGCGTGCCAACCTTCGTACAGCCTACAATACTACTGCTGCTGATCTTCATTTTACAGCGTATTTTGAAGGTGAATAACAAAATCTAATATAAAAATCTTAAACATATCGTGTCCGCTCTCGCCTCAGGGCATCAGTGTCTTTTCTCTCGTCCCTACCCTGGGATACTTGTTTTCTGCTCTAGGGAGATCGCTGTGGTCAGCTTTTCTCCCTCAACTTCTTTTGACCACTGAGCTATTCCTTCCAGCTTCTCTGGAAGGGATGTGTCAGGTGTTCTGGCGCCCAACGAAAGAGCCGAATAATTTGGCTCAAGCACTGAAACTGAGCGAGAGCGGAAGCGCAAAACTTAATATCGAATAACCAATAACCTAATAACCTCATTAACCTCATTCTAAAATTTTGAAAAACCGGTAAGGACCCTTGCGGAACCCACCACAAAAAAAAAAAAAAAAAAAAAAAAAAAAAAAACCTAACCCAAATTCTTCTTCTTATATTTATATTGTTCGTTATCCGAATAACAGAATAACATGAATGCGTATAACCTGCTGAGGGAACAAATTACTTTTGAACTCCAAAGGAGGAGTCTGCCCATAGAAGGAGAGACTCCCACTTTAGCAGCTAGGCTGCATCGGGCCTTGATTCAGTGTAGCCCTGTGAATATAGTCACTCTCCTAGATAATGATAGAGAAATCCAATACGTTTCCGATAGTCTTGCCTACATGCAAGATTCCATGAAAGAGGGAATCGGCTCACGTAAGGAGGCGAACGTCCGCCGACTGGAGTCCCGACTCACCCATCTTGGCAATAGGTTAGCTAATCTTCGCGCCACCAATGATGAACCCACTGTGGTAGCTAGAATCACGGAGATGGAAAACTTGCGGTTGACATTGGCTGATTTGGTTACTGCGGAGAAGAGCGGTCCCGCAGGTGCTCTCTCGGACACATCGGAGGATGAGAAAGACAGGCAACTTACTCCGCGATCTCACGTAAAGAAAAGCCCAAGGGCGCAGTATACGCTGCCAGTTGAAGTTAGGGAAGCTAGGATCCAGAGTGCTGATATTCACAAGTGGCGAATCGAGAAATTTTCTGGTAAGCCAGAGTTGGCTCGGCAGTTTATCACGCAGATAGAGGACCTGGCAGATCTCCGGGGGGTCCCCAAGGAGGAGCTGTTTAGGAGCGGCGTCGAGTTGTTTGAGGGCGTTGCCCTGCATTGGTATAAGGAGGCCCGAAAGCGAGTGCACACTTGGGAAGAGCTGAAGGCTGAGTTTCGCGAGGCTTTTTTTCCAGCAACGCTGGACTCGGTATTGCGCGAAAAGATTAGAAACCGGAGACAAAGAGCAAACGAGAATATTGATGTTTATCTGGCAACCATCATGTCACTTTACGATGAGCTTAGTAGCCCAGTCACTGAAAGGGAGAAATTGGATGAAATCCTCCCAAACTTACTCTCTTCCATAAAGAGTCACCTTGTGATGACCCCCCTGAATTCGCTGGCGGAACTACGAGAGAGAGTGAGACAGGCCCAGCGCCAGAAGGCGAGATTTGGCCTGGATGAGAAACCCTCCGAACGAAGGGAGTCTGTCGCTGTGGTTAGGCCAGCCAGTGAACCTATAGGAAAAACTGCAGATCGACCTACCCCTGAATCCCGATCGAGACAGAAGTACAAACGATGTACTAACTGTTCGAAGGATGACCCTCATAATTTTGGCAATTGCGACAGGCCTTCAGCTCGCCCTTTTTGCTTTAAATGTGGTAAAAAGGGAATCACCACCCCAGAGTGTAAAGATTGCAACGCCGCCCCCAAGGAAAAAAACGCTTGAGGAAGGTTGCCATGGGCCACACAACCTCTTCCAGAAATAATAAGGCCCCAATAAGTATGTTAACTGACATCTTTAAAAATGTTGAATACACTCCGAAAAGTTTGGCTGCTGCTCAAGTTCGAGCGGACAGGTCATCGGGCTATAAATTTTCTGGCGTCCCCGGAGATCAACGACCTTTCCTGGATGTCAGAATAAATGATGTCTCCATCAGGGCCCTGCTTGACAGTGGGAGCGCAGTCACTGTAATGGGACACAGAGGGTTAGGTTTGATTAGGGCTGCCAAATTTCCCACTAGCCCTGTGCAAGGGCTGGTATTAGAAACCGTTGATAAAACACCACATGAGATAAATGAGTCTGTGATATTGCCTATAACCTTAAAGAACCGTGTTGTTGAGGTCAAGTGCCTTCTTGCACCTCGTTTGCCATACTCTTTGATATTGGGAATTGATTTTTGGAAGGAAGCTGGGTTGTTTACTGACATGAGAAATGGGACTTGGTCTTTTGAGTCGCAGCCCGTTTGCTCGGTTGCATTGCAGGAGTCACTCACGCCGGAGCAGGCTGCGCAACTCGAGGAATTCAGGGCCGATTTGGGGCGGGTGTCCTCCCTCGACTCTGAGGGGCGGCTGAAATGCACTAATGTGCTACAGCACACAATCCGCCTAAAGGAGGGGGTGGAACCTGTCAGGGTGAAGACTCGCCGTCAATCTCCTTATGTTCTGTCTCTCTTACACGCCGAATTAGATAAAATGATAAGTCAGGGTGTAGTGGAGAGCTCAAATTCGAGCTGGTCTCTTCCGGTCCTCGTCACCCAGAAGAAGGGAGGGCAGTGGCGATTCGTTTTCGATGCGCGTCTTCTTAATCAGCGGTCAGTGCCGGACTCTTATTCTCTTCCCAACCTTTCGGAGTGCCTGGATAAGCTGCGGGGAGCCAAGTTCCTGTCCTCCATGGACCTCAGGTCGGCGTTCTGGCAGGTGGAGCTTTCCCCGGAGTCTCGGGAGCTCTGTGCTTTTCACGTCCCTGGCAAGGGCTTCTACCAGTTCACTCGTTTACCTTTCGGTCTTCACAGTTCGAGTAGTTGTTTTCAGCGTTTGATAGATAAGGTATTGGCCGGTCTAGAACCAAATGTGATAACATACCTCGACGACGTAGTCTTAATTTCGGCCACTTTCGAGGAACACATGAGGCTCCTGAGGGAGGTTGTCGATAGGTTTGAGAGGGCGGGGCTTACCGTGAACCCCGATAAGTGTGAATTGATCAGACCTGAATTGGAGTTTCTGGGTTATCGGGTTGATAAGCTGGGACTCAGGGCGAGCCCGTCTAAGGTTGAGGCCATAACCAACTACAAGAGACCGGCCTCCCTTAAGGAAGTCAAGCGATTTTTAGGGATGTGTTCTTGGTACAGGAGGTTCATCCCAGACTACTCTTCCATCTCGGAGCCCCTTTGCCGCCTCCAACGTAAGAATGAAAAGTTCCGTTGGACTGCCGAGTCTGAGTCGGCGTTTGCTGAGCTTAAGAAACGACTATCTTCGGCGCCAGTTTTGGCGTGCCCTGATTTTTCCCGTCCTTTTTTTATAGCGTGCGACTCGTCTGGCTGGGCAACGGGGTCGTCGATTTCTCAACAGTTTGAGGAAGGGGAGCGGGTGATTGCCTACCCGTCGAGGCTCCTGACATCAACGGAGCAAAGAATCCTTACCGTAACGGAGAAGGAGTGCCTTAGTGTTGTTCATGCATTGGAAAAGTTCCGCTGTTACGTGGAGGGTGCTCCACACTTCACTGTGATCACCGACCATCATTCCCTGATCTGGCTCCAATCCCTGAAGGACCCCCCTGGCAAACTCGCCAGATGGGCTATGAAACTGCAGAGCTATAATTTCACCATAGTGCATAGGAAAGGGGTCAATAACAAGGTTCCCGATGCTCTCTCTAGGTCGTTGCCCGTACAGGCCTTACAGCTGGCTCAGACCGTGCAAGATGCCTGGTACACCTCCATGTTAGAAAAGGTAGGATCACATCCGGAGGATTATCCAGGATGGCTGTTGAAGGGTGGCATACTGTGGCGTTATAATAATATAATCGAATCCCAGGAAAGTGAATGGAAGCAGGTTCTGCCGAAGGAGCTCCGGGGGAAGGTGATCCGTGAAAATCACGACAATCCCGAGGCCGGCCACCTAGGCATGTTTAAAACATATAAGAGAATCTCTTATCGATACTACTGGCCTGCGATGAAGGCCGACATATATAAATACGTCTCGAGGTGTCATGTGTGTGCCCAACACAAAACTATGCAAAGTAAGCAAGCTGGCCACATGACAGGGTATACCGCAAGGCATCCTTTCGAATATTGTAGTGTAGACCTGGTCGGACCATTGGTAAAATCCACCAGAAGAAACACCTTTATACTCTCTTTTGTGGATCTTTTTTCGAAATGGACCTTCCTAATCCCCTTGTCGAGTGGCACCACCCGTCTCATCCTGGCGAAGTTAATGGAGAGGGTATTCACTGTTTTTGGTACTCCTCGATATCTCATATCTGATAACGGTACGCCATTCACGTCCACAGCGTATAAGGAGACGCTGGAGGGTCTGGGCGTCAAGTTGCTTTTCGCCCCTCCGTACACCCCCTGCTGCAATCCCGTTGAAAGGGTTCATCGCACGCTGCGTCCCATGATTGCTTCGTATTGCGCTGAGCGCCATAACACGTGGGATGAGCATCTAGGGGAGCTGCAAGCAGCTCTGAATACATCAGTACACGAATCCACGGGATTCACACCAGCGGGCATATTATTTAACCACCCTATTAGGTTCAGGCATTGTGCAGAAGAAGGAATGGACTTATTCGATGAAGAAATATCCATAGGAGAGCAGATGGTGGAAAAACAAAGGTCCTGGCAAAATGTCTGGGCTAAGGCTCTGGAGAAGGCCGGGAAGGCCAAGGAGCGACACGCGTTTTATTATAACAAAAAGCGACTCGACATAAGTTTCAAAGTCGGCGATTTTGTGTGGAGAAAAAATTTTGCCCTCTCCAACGCCGCAAATAAAGTAATGGCTAAGTTTTCGCCAAGGTTCGTGGGTCCGTACCGAATTAAGTCTAGAATCTCTAATGTTATCTATGAATTGGAGAAGGATGGGTTGCCAGGAGGTAGATGGCACATAAAACATCTTAAAAAGGCCAACGTGCCCGATAATCGTTCTGTGAATGATGATAATCGTTCTGTGAATGATGATAATCGTTCTGTGAATGACGGCGATGCCGCCTCCGAGGGTTCGCCTTGAGATGAGCTGCGGTTCTTAAATTTACCTTCCTTTTAAGATTTCTTTATGCGGTAAATCGCGCAATTGAGATGTTTTATTTTATTTTGGAAGATCTGTTTAGTTTGTGCAGTGAATCATTACCTGTCTCCTGTGAGACGAATGGAGGAGTCGAGTCTTGATATGACCTGTTGTAGAAGCTTCGTAATGGTAAATGAGCAGTTGGACCGCCCATACTTGAGTTTTTAATTTTTATTAATTCCAGTTTGCCGGGGTGTTTTCATCTCCTCATCTCTGTCTTGTATGATGCAGTCGGGAGTCAGTGGAAGAACGGTTTTCCTGAACTCGGAGGGCCAAACTGCTCAACCAATGTTCTGCGAGCACATGGAGCTCGGCTTGGGGATTGAGATTGTGTTCAGATTTCGGCAGCGTTTTTCTTTGCCAAAGCTGCACCGTACCGTGCGTTATTTGATTCTAATACTTCCTATTTTTTTTTGAGCTTCCATCGAACGGGAATTTAATCCCCAGACAGCTCCCACCCAGAGTATCTCACTTCTGTGAGAATCAATTCTATGACCATCTGGAAAATTATCTACGTTCTCCATGATGCCTTTGGCAGGTCTGGTAGTTGCAGGGTCAACACTCATTTCGGAAAAGTGGTTCTGCGCCTTGGCAAATCCTTTGTGCTTGTGGGCTGGGGGCCCAAGGAAGTTGGTTGTTGGAATTTGAAGTTGGCAAGCCGTCTTTGCTCTCGCCGGAACCTCCCTGGGATGAGGAGCTGTGGAAATTTCTTCTCCCTAGTCGCGAAATTTCTGTCTGGGAAGGGGGGTGTGTACCATCCCCTCAATCGCTGCCCCTCAGAGAGGATGCGAAAATTAAAAGTTTAATGAGTGCCGCCCAATTCCGCCGAGCGGACTGAGCATGGCGATAGCGGAGCTCGGGTGCGATGGCAACACTCCATCACCTGTTCCAGTTTGCCTGGCAGAATTCCCAACAAACTTCTCTTTCTTAAGCCAATATTTAATAAATAAAATTCAAATGATATGATTTCCATTTTGATAAATAAGGACGAGCTGGAAAGGGCGAGAAGATTTCTAAGTTCGTTGCCCGAGTGTTGGTGGAACTGTCCCGGGGACAAGGCACTGGGCAGAAAACATGGCGTTTTTTTATTTGAAAGTTTGGTGCAACAGGCGGTCGTCCGTTTTTGATTTTGTATCCAAATTTATCTGGTGAAATTTGGAAGTTTTTGGTGGTTTTCGATTTCGTATTCGGTACTGCTTGAGTCGAACGACCGGCGAAAGTGTTGGAGGAAGTTGTGTGCCGGATTTGGAGACGATCCCGAAACTTGGAGGTCTCAGCCTAACCTATGAGGCTTTGCTCCTGATTTTTAAGGTGAGATTAAAAGAGTTTCCACTCGTCTAGTTGAATTTATTGCGTTCCGGTGGCTTTTAAGGCCGAGCTGAGGATCGTGAAATAAGAGAGAATAATATTTGCAGAACGAACTGCTTTCGTGCACTTGGAATGAACACGAGTCCAGCAAGAGGGGATTTCTTGTGCCGTATAGGCTTCTGAAAATTACCAGAAGTAAGTAAAAAGGCCCTTTACCCTGGAGAACTCGCGTTGGAGTAGGATTTAACCTAAATAAATATTTCAGGGGTAACCGCATCCCTCACTGATGACCGACTGATCACTGCTCGCTGATACTTGTTGGAATTTACGCGAGGTCACCTGCAACTGTGTGAGCTCAGGGGCAACTACGTTGAAATTGTTGCGTTGTGACACCCCACAGTGTCTTCATCTGCGCTTTCGTCAACTTGTGGATTTGGGAGAGCCTGCGGGGCTCTGCGGCACAACTGCACACACATATTTCATCATCCTTCCGCCAGCTACGCCATCAATCCATCGTGTAGCCCCAATTGAACAAGTTACGTGACGTGTACCTGATTCGAAGCTTAATAAGATTAACAAATGAACTCTTAATAAAATTTTACCACTCTGTGGAACAAATGCTAGCATACTGAATAAGCCTCTAGTGAGGACAATAATAACCGAACTTCTATTAATTTTACTACTCTGTGGAGTCTCTACTAATTTGTTTAGAAGGTGTAGCAAGTTGAAGGTCGTTCACCCGTTCTGAGGCGCTGCCTCTCGACATAAGTAAACTAACTGTGATAATGCTGTTGTTATTAGATGATAAATTAACTCTGTGATATGTTGAAACTAATATAATTGTACTTCCAGGTTCATATGAATAAGAGTGAGCAAACTGGGGCCCCCTGAGGAAAATATAAGTCTGCGGCCTGCGTGCCAACCTTCGTACAGCCTACAATACTACTGCTGCTGATCTTCATTTTACAGCGTATTTTGAAGGTGAATAACAAAATCTAATATAAAAATCTTAAACATATCGTGTCCGCTCTCGCCTCAGGGCATCAGTGTCTTTTCTCTCGTCCCTACCCTGGGATACTTGTTTTCTGCTCTAGGGAGATCGCTGTGGTCAGCTTTTCTCCCTCAACTTCTTTTGACCACTGAGCTATTCCTTCCAGCTTCTCTGGAAGGGATGTGTCAGGTTTCTCATCAGTCACAGGTACCAGGAAAGTCGCCAGAGGACTGAAAGGGGGTGAACTCGTGCAAGAAATGGTGAAGCTTTTTTTTTTTTAAAAAAAAAGGTTGTGATGGGTCTGAACAACAAAATATCAAAAAAGGTAGCAAAACGTTTGCTGAGAGAACTTTTGGCGGCAAAAAACCTCGATTTTTGTCGAGCATTTTCCAGTTTTTCACCTATAACTCGAAAACTAAGCATCATGGAGAAAACATTCCAGATACATAGTGGTCCACATGTGGTGTTGTGATCTTTGCTCATATTCCTTGAATAAAGTTTTATTGTGTTCCAGATACAAGTTAACGAGCACAAAATTCTGCGTCGAATGACCATCTTTCACATTAGAATCGGTTCAGCCGTTTAGCGTCACAACCAAGCAATTATTCCCGATTGCTGAATTGGGGGGGGGGGGGGGGGGGAGTCCTCCGAGTCTGGCCTATAAAAGTTTGGGAAACACTGATTTACATCACATGACATGAATTACATTGTAATAGATTGTATAGATGTAAATAATTTCGCAGATCTGCGAAAGAAATTATTTGCATTGGAAAGTTACCTGGTAACCTACTACAAATAAACGCGGGACGGAACAGCTGTGTGCTTTGCATTGCAGGAATGGAAACATGTCTGGGTTATTTCATTTATCGATAGAAGGCTTCCAAATAATACTGAAAATGGGGTTAAAACACAAACTGCAATTAAGTACGAATTTATAAAATTTATGGAAAAATTGGAATTGGAATTTTGGGCGGAAACCCGAAGTCAGCTCCTATTGTTCGACGAGTTGGCCGCCATTAAAAAACTAAAAACTGAAGGATCGGTCACGTCGAATAAGTTAATTTATATCACAAATAAGTTGAGTCAATACGCACTATCACATTCACAACAAAGCGAACACGGCCATTTTCGCGTTACTCCAGTGTCACTAATGCCAAACACCAAGAAAATCTAGAAAAAATTTGAAAATCGACCTGCACTCTGGTGTCTTTGATTGGAATTCGGACGTCACCTACACCGGTTTTTGAATCGGCCAGAACAACTTAAGATGATTATAAACTACATGAAAGACTTTTTGTCACGAAAATGATGTATTTTCCCTTTTTGAATTCTATCAACATGGTACAGGATGATTTAACCCAAAATTCGGATGCAGTTCCATTCCTAATTTGCTGGATGCTTGTGAACGTCCAACCGGAATGATGTGAACCCTCGAGTCCTTGTTACTGCCGCAGAATTAAATTTCTAGAGATTATCATACACTACGTACTTGATATCAGAGTACTTCCTACCGACTTCACGTTTATTGTTATTTTGATTGGAAAGCATAACTTCAAAGCACGCCCATTCTGGATGTAACAGAGAAGCCATTTTGGAGCTTTGACTACAAGATCTCTCACTGCTAGCGCTCGGTTAATCTACTTCCTGACTGTTCACCGTCCTTTATGAGATCAAACGGCAGCTCAAAGCTGTAATCCAAATCAAAATTTACGTTAGGGAATATGCAGTAAAGGTCGATCGTGATGAACATACGACTGCACTGAAACAAGGTCAATGCTGACGGGTGAATCCACCTGAAAATCGAATTACACAGTTTTTATTCGAAAAAACGGACGAACCGTACAGCTCAGTCCATCGGGGGGGTGTCTTTCTGCACCATCGAACGGGAAACCGGCTCATCATAATCCAATCAACGTCCGTTTTCAGGGTTTCCTTTTCCCCGGTTGGGAAAGGGACATGGGGACTAGATGGAGTTGGGTGACTCTTCCACCGACTGTTTTTATTTCGCGTGGTTTCACACTCTGAGAAAGGGAAGGCACTGAGCTAAACAATTCCCCTAATGGATTTTCAGGATTTGCTGTTGAATTGTCGAAGTCAACACTCATGTAGGAATCATTATTACCTAAGCTAACTTCAAACCCATCAAGCTATGAGTTAATTTATCAATTTGTACTACACGACAATACGTAAATCGTTCACGTTAAAATAATTAGGGGCGTAATCTGGAACAAGCCATTTCGCTGTGGGCCTTTCTCCCATTCCGTTTTCAAGTGCGTTTTAATGGCCCTCGTCCTTTGTCCTATTTTCCCTTCCTTTGTGCTTCAATTGAAAATGCGGGGGAGGATGTTGGAGGTGACCCCATTTTCATTAGAAGCTCCAACCTTCCACACAGAAAGGCCTGGTCGTCCTCCGACTCCATGTCAACTTTGGGAGTTTCGAGAGGAATCGACAGGAGCGCTGGTGTCGTTTGGCTCTCAACGCGAAGAAGAAGAGGAAAAAAAAGTTCCATTTTTTTTATATGTTGTATACGTATAGGTAGCACACATACAAATTTCTAAATAAACCCTACGTAGGATTTCTTACCTTCTGCCGGAGGTTTGAATCTTTATCATATGGGCAATAATTGCCCATATGATTACGGGTAAGGTGGGCCAATGTGACACTCGCCAATCACCCTTGTATGTTAAGGGTGTTCGTTCTCACTTGCCACGGTTATGTGGGCCAACCACATAGGGGCGCAATTAGAACTGGAATAGCGATATCAAAAAGCGAGTAGAAGTGGTCTGAGGCCAGGTGGGATATGGTCCAGGGGTTGGCTGGATTTGGCCAGCAGGGGGTTGCCCCCTATCTATCTATACTTCTATAAAATTAGGTTTCTGTTTGTCTATGTGTGTGCCGTGCCTTATCTATAAGGCACCTATAGGCGCCTAAACTGCTGAACGGATTTCAACAATTTTTTTGTTTTTTTAAATGTTCGGGTTCACTGTCTTCACAATATAGGCTAAATTAAAATTCCGCGCCAAGTGCACAATTGCGCGCAACTGTGGTTTTTTGATAGATAACCCCGTTTTTTTAATTGTGAATTCGGGTTCTACTTTAAATTCTACGTCTGAAACACCACATTGAGTGAAACATAATATCAATGTGGTCGTTTAGAAGCAATATTATTGCTTCTAAACGACCAAGCGGATTTGTTACGGATAGCCTGATTTCGATGAAATTTGAATTTGCAAGCTCAGTGCATGTCGGATGGGATGGTGAGTAGGTAACTATGAGTGTTGTTACATTGATAGGAATTTTTGAGCAGAGTAATTTATATTACTCTAACCCCTAAATCCCTTGAATTCACGCTTTTTCGAACCAACTTTTAAAAAACGGCCATAATATTCAGATTTCGGCACCCTCGAAAACCCCCAGAAAGGGAAAAAAGAAATCGGCAACTCGCAGATTTTTTTAGACAAGTTTACACAAAATTAACCCAGCTCACAAAAAAGTAATGCCTAAAAAAAAAAAAAAAAAAAAAAATTAAAAAAAATAAAAACGAGTAAGAAGGTGAAAAAAGCCAATTTGAGCTCTGATTTGTATCTGAGCTCTGAAAATTGGCAAAGGAGTAGAGAGGTTTCCAACCATTTGAAAAAAATACCAAAAATTGGTTTCAAACTGAGCTCCAAAAGGGGTAAAATTAGAGTTTGCCTTCCAAATGAATCCCTTCATTTTCATTTTGTAGCATTTGAGGTGTAGAGCCTTGCTACTGCTCTTGAGGAGGATTTTCTCCATTAGGCCTTCTTCATTACGCCCGATTTTCTCCATTACGGCTTATGAATGTCTTGTGATTCCACACCGTCCATTAACATCGTCCTACCAACACCTTGAGATTGCACTCCAGGATGATAAATAAAACAGAATCAAACCATCGAACAGATCGAGCCAAAGCAATAGACCAACAGAGCCCTGTGGGCTAACGCAGGATTCCGTTCTGGGGCCAACCCTGTTTTGCTGTCAATTTAACAATAGACAAAGCGACATCATTTTGTTCGCTGCATGTTTACGTAAATATGGCTCCCACTCTGACGGACGATAGCATCCAATGGGCTTCTTGAAAAGGTCTGAATTCAGCATTTCTGACAACATATTCGGATTCAGCACCCTTTAAAACCCATACACCCCAATTTTTAGTTCGAAAATCCGTATAGGTACGTGCTGAGCTGTTTTCGAAATGTTAGAGATTTTGAAATGAACGCCGGGCAAATTTGACGTCACACCTCGCCAGGCTGGGCGTCGAGTAGTTGGGCACTGAGCCGCCAGAGCGCTAAATAACAAATCTGAACAGAATCGGAATAAAAACACTCGGCCCAGGTCGATTTTTGAATAACCTTCTTTGATAATAACCTCGATGCTCAATTTTCGAATGACCTTCTATAATGATAAACCCGATTTTCGATTTTTGGGGTCGACTTTTCGCGTAGCAAAGTTGGCTGACTTGCGTAGATGAGAGAGAGAGGGATCTCCAGGCCAATCAAAAGACGACGAAGCAGCCCACGTCATGTACCCTCTCCAGACCTCGGAATTCAAATATTATATTTTTCCTAATGCCCTATAAATAATTGAAACGGGGTTTCTGCAATATGGACCCGTTTTCGTAACTTTTGAAGCACGACCTTTGCAGGAAAAACATTTTCAAAAATCATTAAAGGAGCTCATTCTCTCAGAATGAACTTCGACATGACGCAGGATCGTCGGTTCTATTTGAATGATTAGGCAGACAACTCCGTGAAATTCCTGGGATTCCGGATCAAAATACATGAGCCTAACTGAAAGGTTGAGACATGTGTCCAACAGAACATGAGCCAAGCCGAGCCAAACCCGCCAACAGATCGAGACTAAGAGACTTCTGCTTGACGTCCCACGTTCACTTTCCATAACACACTGAACTACCGAGTTGATACTGATACAATTTCTGAATTTGTCAACTAGTGTGAAACCGTGTTCCCAGATACGAAGAGCAGCGTTCATAACGTTGAAAACGCAGGTGCGGAATTCCAAGGTCCACCTTCCTCACTCGTCCCCTGCCAAGGTGGAATCCCGAGGAAGGGCCGAGCTAGAGGGATTAACCCTGCATTATTAACCTTCAGTTAATGAGCCCCCGAGGTGGAATCCCAATGCACCCACGCCCGGACATCTTCTCCACGTAGTGACTGAGACTGCCCCCACTTGCTAAGGATAAGTGCTGTGGTTGCTAAGGATAAGTGCTGTTGAGCTATCTCCTGGTATCCCCATATTTGTGCTGCATAGCTCAGAATTGCCTTGGTATTGGCAGCTGGTAGTAAAATCTGGGTTGGAGAATGCGCCATTACGGACAGAGCCGTTATTGCATCCTGTCTTACGTTTATGATGCTTTGCGAAAGAAACTTCACTCGCCAAATCGTCATCGAAATCTTGACAGCAACTGCATTTTCCTGAATCTCTGTCCCCACAAATATCAGCAAGCCGTCTGCGCACATGACCATCAGCTCACATTCACTCACCTTCACCCCCAAACTGAAGTTGGTAGACTTCAACCAGTCAACATGAAGAGGATATATCCTCCAATGTATTGGAAATGGAAATACGAAACTCTTCCGAAAAACTTGGAAGTGCCGAACTGTCCAACAGCGCGCCAAACTCATGAAATATTGACCGTCAACTGATCGAATACTCAGGTCTTTCCCGCATTTGAACTTTGAGTCACGTACCTGCCAAAAGGGCAAAACTACTACAGGGCTCCCCTTACAGATGAATTATTTACTTCAACATGGGAAGGGCGAAAGGTCCCTACGGGGGCGGGGTCATCAATGATTTTGTACCATCATCGAGGTCGTACGAATTGGTCATCGATCGAGTTGCCAGTGTCTAGCCCCAACAAACGTTTCGCTATAATGAAATAAACGTAATATTTCGAAAAAAGGACCAGATAGAGAACGCTGAGATCATTTTGTTACGCCTTTGGGGAAGAATAAAAAACCGTTTTTACACAGTCTACAATTTTTAATATATTAATCAAGCAAGTTCAAATTTCTCCAGCAACATTTTCCAGCTAATCGAAAGTTTTCCGCCTGCAGCCATCCGACTCTCCGACGAAATTGATTGCCCGTGTTTGATTGATAGACTCCCTATTGACAACCTGATAGGAACACATTCTCCAACACGCCCTTCGATCCGACAAAATCCAACCCAATTTTCACTTCAACTTTTTCACTCCCCTATCAGAGCGAAAGCATTTTGAAGTCTGCTATTAATCAACATTTTACAAATTAAACACTCGCCTTTATACCAAAGGGCTATAAAACGGAGTGAATGGTCGGTCGGAGGTTCTTTCATTGACCCTCTGCTTATTAAATTGCAAACATCCCCGTTCATCCCGTTCTAGATAATTTCACCAGGCTTTTAATATCGGGGAAACTGCCAAAACCGTTTAAAGAAGATACAAAGGCTGGCCATTGAATATTAAACGATAACACTGCCCTAGAAAAAACTATTTTAGGGGGTCTTCACGGTCGAGCTTGGTAAATATTAAAAGTAGAAAACTTCGTTATTTTCAAAATCATGCGGTAAGTACCAAACGCGAGGACGCAGTATCACAAGAAAGCAGGGAAAACATGAAGCCTCATGATGAAGGATATGGTGATTTGAAAAGATTATCACTAGTGGAGGCCCTGATATACTAGTACATTATTCAAATCATTACCGCTCCTTCAAACTAACAGATAACTGAAGCTGAGCGGCCATTTTGTTATATGTAGTAGGTTACACGATGTTGTCGAAAATGAACACAACTCGTCCTTTAAGTAGATTAATCTGTGGCCTTGTTTAGGGATGGCAACGATGTATCGATATTTAAGTTTTCCAAGCTCAATTGAAAATTTTCTTAAAATGAATTCAGAATTTTGCAAAATTAAATGAGAATTTTCCAACCCTAATTGAGAAATTTCCAAACTGTAGAACTTTTCCAAGCTGCAGCAGCCGTTACGCCAAAATGTGATCACTTTGCTGCTAATTTAATCAGTTTTTACGTGGGGACAATGAAATAGTGATCGGGGGAATAGTTCCAGAGGGAGAGAAGGAAATGTCCTGAAAAACGGTGATCAAATTTCTGGTTTCCACCCATTCCGACGAATACTAATCGCACTTATGTGGTCTCCACAGAAATGCAATCAACCCTCATAAAAAATCCCTCATAAAAAAATTAATCAGCTTTCCCCAGAAAAAAAGAGAATTAAGATCGGACTAACCGTTCCCGAGTTATTGCCAACAATGTGCGAAAAAAACACGGTTAAAACCGTTCGAGTTTTGATAAGGGAGGGGCAAGCTTGGAAAAAAATGGCGAATTTTGACAAAAATTGTCAAAATTCGCTATTTTTTTCCAAGCCTGCCCCTCCCTTATCAAAACTCGAATCAAAATTTCACATATAATAGCTGCGATGGGGAATTTATCAAGCTTTCACGAGAGAGAAAGACATTTGGAATCGGGCCACTAGTTTCCGAGCTACAGCCGAAAACGGCCGGAAAACCGAGGTTTTCCCGCTTAGCGGTGTCAGATTGTGCGTTTCTTGTTTTGGTTTAAATTCGTTTTATCATTTAATAATGATTAACAGGACGTTTTCATTTTTTTCCCGTCACAACATGAAAAAGCGTTACGCAACATAATCGCGAAAACTATAATCACATGATTGGTCTATAAGGAAGTTTGGCGGTTGGTTACAAGTAGAGGGTCGAAATTCCAAGAGTTTAGAATGAGGCGTAAAATTAATCATTATTAAATGATCTGACTGTAGAACCATGAGTCTACCGTCCCTTGTTTGTTTTATCATTTAATAGTAGCGAGTTCCTAGTGGATACGATCGAGATACCACCACTTGGAATACGGATGCCGTATCTAGGGAAACCAAGCGCGATGCTAACCAAAATTGATTGAGATACCATTTTGCATTTTTAGGTGGTATCTCCGAGTAGGATCTTGGAGTAATGGGTCACGTTACTATTAAAACAAGTTCATTAACATCAGGCGGTAATACCGCCGCGGTATTCAGCATTCGAAGTGGAGTTGTTTTTGGGGTTTGTCGTCGAAAGTGCCTCCTTAGGAAACTTATTAGATTTATTAAACTTCATAAACATTTTGATCTGATCAGTTGCAAAGATGTACGGAGTTTTTCGTGATTTCTGGAAATTGCGATTGAGTGGAACGAGCGAGAGATTTGAAGCTCAGCTCCTCAAATCAATAATAATTATTGAGTTACCTACAATGATTGTAACATTTAACTCATCTGGATTGCTGCGTCCAATAGTGAAATGTTTCGTTGCTCCTCCAAATTCTTTCAAAACGAACGAACTGGTGTGAAATGAAACCGCGGTGATTCGTGAAATCGGCACCAAAACAACACCTAACGGCACCTAAAAACTCAGGACAACACAGAGGAAAGAGCTGGCAGCACTGAGCTGTGCCATTGTCAAAACACTCAGTGTAACTGACAAATAAAAATTTGATTGATTGATTGTGCTGCTCGCGGTTTTCGTTGTTATTGTCGACGATTTGTATGTCTTATTGGAAGCTGTTTATCAATTAGGCAGGTTACTTTGCGATAAGGATTCACTAGATACCATCTTCCGTATCGGCCGGTGGTATCGTATTTTCCGTAAACATACCATCGGCGATCGCGCATGCGCACTGCTGGAGTAGGATACGGATGGAATCGAGATACCACGACGTATCTCACCACTAGGAACTCCCTAATGATTAACAGGACGTTTTCATTTTTTCCCCGTCACGACACAAAAAAGCGTGACGCAACATAATCGCGAAAACTATAATCACATGATTGGTCGGTTGGTTACTAGAAACTGTTTGTACTCGACAAGACTTAGGTCGACAAACATTTTTTGGGTGGAAAAATTGGGTAAAATTAATCATTATTAAATGATCTGACTGTAGAACCATGGGTCTACCGTCCGTTTTTTTTTGTTGGTAGAAGTATTTTTTTGAATTTCAAGTGCTCCCTTAACTCGTAATTTGTTGCTCTACAACATAAACTGTGAGCCGATTCATTAGAGAGTTTTTGCAGACCCTTCCACCGATCGGTAGGAGGAAATCCGTAGTTCGAATCTGTAAGGAAAGGGGGAGTGCGCATGCGCGAGGACAAATCGGTAAGGAATCTGTAGCAGTAGGCGGTACGAATTCTTATTCCTACGGGTTACCAAATCAGTATAGAAATCTGTATGAAAAGCAACATAACCTGACGCTTGTGTAACCCCGTTGTAACCTCAAGATGTTATCTTGTAAACAAACGGGCTTGTATTCTGCTTTGTTATTTTTTGTTCTCAGTTCGCTTTGTTCTCTTCTGTTTTATTCTGTTCTACACTCGATGGATGAATTGGAAATTTTTATTCCACCCATTTCCTCTTCACAAAAAAACGAGTGGCAGTAGGAGTCCTCGTAGGACTTGTAATAAGTAGGGCTGCCAGACGTCCTCTTTTTTCCGGACATGTCCTCTTTTTCACACCCTGTCCGGGCGTCCTCTCTTTTTTCATTTTTCGGGCAAATGTTCTCTTTTTTTTTTTAAATCTCTCATTTTCTGAAATTACCTCGAAATTACCTGAAAATCGTTTGGGCTACCTACCTATCTGGAACAGCCTGCTTAGAAAAAATCTTGTTCTTGTTAAACCTATGTCCATCGTGGGCGTTGACATCGAATACAGGCAGCTTCTTCGCCACTCCAAATCCCGTTGGTTGTCGTTGTTTCCCTGCATAAATCGTGTGCTTCAAATGTATGAACCTCTGGCGTCGTATTTTATGTCTCAGAGCAACCCTCCTATCCTAATAAAAAATCTGTTTGAATAGCCAGAAAATGAAAGTGACTTGTGGTTTCTACATTCATTAATGTTTTCTTTCAATGAAAAGATTAAAAAATTGGAAGCCAAACATAACTAAGTTTTGGAGGTGCTAGCTTCGTTGGAGGAAGTCGAAGATTTTCTGACTGAAAGACTGAAGGAGAAATTTCTCCCTAAATCTAATTTCTCACTAAATTTAAAGCCATGAACTGCAGTCAAAGATGGTGTGAATATTTCCATCTTGTCGACCACTCAGAGAAACACTCACAGCTTCTCAAATTGTGCCAAATTGTTTTCGCCATTCCTGCCCATAATGCCAACGTCGAGAGAATATTAAATATTCTCATTCCATCAGAGAAAATTTTTCTCTGATGAACTCTCAGTGGATGAGAGGAACTGACTACATGTCCCCCACCTAAAGGTTTTTCATCAATCAGATGGATGATGGTTTGTTACCTACCTAATCGGGTATTATAATAATATCTACTTCAAGTTTTTAGTATCAACATTCAACATATTATGTTGAATGTTGAAACTAAAAACTTGAAGTAGATTCTATTCCTATTAGAATTACATCCGAATTAGAATTACATTACCGAGTGGCAGTAGGAGTCCTCGTACTTGTAATAAGAAAATTTCTTATTACAAGTATTTAATACTTGTGAAATACTCAAACGCAACAAGTCAAAACTTCACGGCGACCTTTTTTTTTTTGGATTTTCATCCATTTTCCTCTTCACAAAAAACCGAGTGGCAGTAGGAGTCCTCGTACTTGTAATAAGAAAATTTCTTATTACAAATATTTAATACTTGTGAAATACTCAAACGCAACAAGTCAAAACTTCACGGCGACCATTTTTTCTTGAGGTATGTGAGAGTGAAAACAACGTGCGCGTCACTTTAGTAGTCAATTTTTCCATACGGATTCGTAAGGAATCTGTAGTGGGGTGGTTGAGGTGGTTAGCTTCCAGTCATGGTCGGCCTAGACAGCCCATACGGATTTCCTGCTACGGATTCGTGGAAAGGTCTGCAAAAACTCTCTATTTACATTAGCCGTTCAGTAGCCCCACCCCCCTCCAACATTTTTTAAAATCTCCCCCCACCCCCCCGTCAATTGTTATGTAATTCTGGAGACGTACCAACTTAACAAAGTGACAATAGAGAGTTTTTGCAGACCTTTCCACGAATCCGTAGCAGGAAATCCGTATGGGCTGTCTAGGCCGACCATGACTGGAAGCTAACCACCTCAACCACCCCACTACAGATTCCTTACGAATCCGTATGGAAAAATTGACTACTAAAGTGACGCGCACGTTGTTTTCACTCTCACATACCTCAAGAAAAAATGGTCGCCGTGAAGTTTTGACTTGTTGCGTTTGAGTATTTCACAAGTATTAAATACTTGTAATAAGAAATTTTCTTATTACAAGTACGAGGACTCCTACTGCCACTCGGTTTTTTGTGAAGAGGAAAATGGATGAAAATCCAAAAAAAAAATGGTCGCCGTGAAGTTTTGACTTGTTGCGTTTGAGTATTTCACAAGTATTAAATATTTGTAATAAGAAATTTTCTTATTACAAGTACGAGGACTCCTACTGCCACTCGGTTTTTTGTGAAGAGGAAAATGGATGAAAATCCAAAAAAAAAGGTCGCCGTGAAGTTTTGACTTGTTGCGTTTGAGTATTTCACAAGTATTAAATACTTGTAATAAGAAATTTTCTTATTACAAGTACGAGGACTCCTACTGCCACTCGGTTTTTTGTGAAGAGGAAAATGGATGAAAATCCAAAAAAAAAAAGGTCGCCGTGAAGTTTTGACTTGTTGCGTTTGAGTATTTCACAAGTATTAAATACTTGTAATAAGAAATTTTCTTATTACAAGTACGAGGACTCCTACTGCCACTCGGTTTTTTGTGAAGAGGAAAATGGATGAAAATCCAAAAAAAAGGTCGCCGTGAAGTTTTGACTTGTTGCGTTTGAGTGTTTCACAAGTATTTCTTATTACTAGGGTTGCCTGATGAGAGAAAAGGAAAAAAAGGACATCAAGATATATAACGTATAAATTACAAAATGCACATACTATATTATAATATAATTATAAGGTAAAGGTTTTTCATCAATCAGATGGATGATGGTTTGTTACCTACCTAATCGGGTATTATCATATGTTGAATGTTGAAACTAAAAACTTGAAGTGGATTCTATTCCTATTAGAATTAGATCATTTTCTATAATATAATGATATTATATTATAGAAAATGTAATAATATTATAGAAAATATAATAATATTATATTATAGAAAATGATGTAATTCTAATAGGAATAGAATCTACTTCAAGTTTTTAGTTTCAACATTCAACATAATATGTTGAATGTTGAAACTAAAAACTTGAAGTAGATATTATTATAATACCCGATTAGGTAGGTAACAAACCATCATCCATCTGATTGATGAAAAACCTTTACTGTGGGGACATGTAGTCAGTTCCTCTCATCCACTGAGAGTTCATCAGAGAAAAATTTTCTCTGATGGAATGAGAATATTTAATATTCTCTCGACGTTGGCATTATGGGCAGGAATGGCGAAAACAATTTGGCACAATTTGAGAAGCTGTGAGTGTTTCTCTGATTGGTCGACAAGATGGAAATATTCACACCATCTTTGACTGCAGTTCATGGCTTTAAATTTAGTGAGAAATTAGATTTAGGGAGAAATTTCTCCTTCAGTCTTTCAGTCAGAAAATCTTCGACTTCCTCCAACGAAGCTAGCACCTCCAAAACTGAGTTATGTTTGGCTTCCAATTTTTTAATCTTTTCATTGAAAGAAAACATTAATGAATGTAGAAACCACAAGTCACTTTCATTTTCTGGCTATTCAAACAGATTTTTTATTAGGATAGGAGGGTTGCTCTGAGACATAAAATACGACGCCAGAGGTTCATACATTTGAAGCACACGATTTATGCAGGGAAACAACGACAACCAACGGGATTTGGAGTGGCGAAGAAGCTGCCTGTATTCGATGTCAACGCCCACGATGGACATAGGTTTAACAAGAACAAGATTTTTTCTAAGCAGGCTGTTCCAGATAGGTAGGTAGCCCAAACGATTTTCAGGTAATTTCGAGGTAATTTCAGAAAATGAGAGATTTAAAAAAAAAAGAGAACATTTGCCCGAAAAATGAAAAAAGAGAGGACGCCCGGACAGGGTGTGAAAAAGAGGACATGTCCGGAAAAAAGAGGACGTCTGGCAGCCCTACTTATTACAAGTCCTACGAGGACTCCTACTGCCACTCGTTTTTTTGTGAAGAGTAAATGGGTGGAATAAAAATTTCCAATTCATCCATCGAGTGTAGAACAGAATAAAACAGAAGAGAACAAAGCGAACTGAGAACAAAAAATAACAAAGCAGAATACAAGCCCGTTTGTTTACAAGATAACATCTTGAGGTTACAACGGGGTTACACAAGCGTCAGGTTATGTTGCTTTTCATACAGATTTCTATACTGATTTGGTAACCCGTAGGAATAAGGATTCTTACCGCCTACTGCTACAGATTCCTTACCGATTTGTCCTCGCGCATGCGCACTCCCCCTTTCCTTACAGATTCGTACTACGGATTTCCTCCTACCGATCGGTGGAAGGGTCTGCAAAAACTCTCTAATAAATGACAGAAAGAAGGACGGTTTAAGCTCAGAATAATGGCCAGTCAACTTTTGGGGGAAAATGACAAAAATCGTTAAGATTTTGAAATTGGCGTAACTTTTGAATGATCACTGATAAATTCGTGACTACCCATACGTTCAGATAATTAATGCTCTCCACCGTTTACTTGAACAGCTTTTCTCTCATGTCAACCGTTCAGACGCCAATCGACAGTTTTCCAAAAAACGTGAGGTAAAAATCTGATTTCCAAAGTTAACCGATTTTCCGAGGCGTATATCTCGAAAACGATTCGGAATTTGGATAAAGTGTTTATTATAATCATTGTTGTACAGAATTGTATCATCTTTCATTTACTATAGGGCATGGTTTATCGAAAAAGGCTCCGTTTCAGAGATATTCAGGAAAAACCTGAAAAAGGGACTTTTGGAGATCCCCTCCCTGCACCACCACCCCCCAGGAATATTAGTATGTTATTTAAGACACCTCCCCCTACGTATGTGCAAATTTTGGCTTTTACCCTATTTTTCTACCTCAAATGCTTCGTTGCCTGGACTACTATTTGCCTAATGGAGGGCGAAAATAAAATACACCACTCCTGGAAAACTCTTTTCTAGAAAAATCCAGAGTGGCAGTGCATAGGCAGATAGATAGAAAACATGTTTTAACACTGAATGTGTTTTTTCCGAGGGTCTCTCGGTTTGAAAATGTCCCCGTCCCCATCCCAGGCCCAAGCATACCTGCTACTCTGCCCTGCATTGCACATTCCCACGCCCACTCAACCACTCACCTGCGCTACGCTCTCCACCCTCAACCACACCCCTGCACCGCGGAAGGATTTATACCTGAATGGTGAGAGTCCTCCATCTCACACTCTGAGAACTCCGATTATTTAAAATAATCGACGGAATGACCGAAAAACAAATTCTGTATTTCATTGGTTTGATCCTCGATCATAACATTAACAATCTGGGGGTCAGGGAGTGTCCCCCAGTACATAGGTTGTATAACATGTGTCAATATGAAAGTATATTATGTCACAAGCGGCAATACATCCCACTGGCGGCAAATAATCTTGTTATGCACAGGTAGGTACACGACATTACAATAAAGCAGTAAAATAAACAAGAATATAGTTTGTACCTACAAATTATTATCTCTTTAGAAAATTTCTGAATGTATTTAATACAATTTAAACAAATCATGATAAGTGTGGACGTGTCGCCCGTCAGCCGAATTGAACTGAAACCGCTGCTTTGATCTTAAACCCAATCCCAAATTAAATTATCACAAATCCGCGTCAAAACCCTCCCAATTAACCTCCTTAGCAATCAAAGCTCTATACTGCCACGCACAGAAGCAATAACGCGCCAGGTCTAACCGTCGGGGTTTATTAATTAGAATCTCTACCATCTCCTCCAGCTGGATATCCCGCTGGGCAAGGTATCGATGAATTCCCTGAGCACCAGGCAGGTCCCGAAGAAGTGGAGAATGTCTTCTTCAACCGCAACGAGCGGTACGGGGTATTGCGCAACGAGCAAATCTGTCGAGGAATGCCCAATCTGACGTACTTTCCGCCATTTAGTGCAAGGAAAACCCATCAGATGACTCAAACTGGTTGCTCTACATTCGTATCCATCCAGTCCAGCATCGGGTAGCTTCAGTGGATTTTTCGACCCCAACGCTTCTCTCCTCATATTCTCTATCCTGGAGCGGAAGACCGCCTCTACTATGCCCATAAATTGATAAGGCCAGGACTCCGGGGTTTCCACGTTTTCATCAAAGGGACAGCCATCAGCATAGGTCGTGTGGGACACCCCATACAGCGGATGATGGGTGTGTACCTACCAGTGTTTGTGTTTCTAAATTTGAATTTAGATTCACTATATTTTGTGATATGTGTTTGGCGGAAGGCCAGTGGCATAAATCTACAATTTCGCCGCCGTTGCTTTTGGAGGAAAAAGAAGGGAGTATTGGAACATTACCACCCTGGGCATAACACAAATTGTCGTGAACTGCTGACCAGGCAGATGCAGACACAGAAAAGAAAGACTCGCTTATTCCAGACTTACTTGATACGTCAAGGTACTGTGGAGTGGCAGAGTCTTCGGAAGGGAACCGTGAGGAATACAATACCCTACACGAAGTGTCGTGACCGGTATTGTTTCGCCCAGGGCTCGCAGTTTTACTGAAGCCAGCCGGTTCAGGTGCTTTAAACGAATTGTAAAACGTGGCCTGGCCAGCTGACCCGGTCTTACACGGGAACACCCCCGTGGCTTCCTAAGACGTACTGTTGTCAAAAGAGGCCTGGAAGTGAACCCATGCGTCGGTATCTCAATCGCTGCTTCAGCTTCCCCGGAGGAGATGTCTTCAGGGGGGGGTTTGATCCCTACAAATGAAATGTTGAGACATTATTTAATGTTATAATGATGCACAGAGAATGACGATTAATTAGGAAAAATACTCCTATCTTCGAACCGGCGGGCTGCTGTCCCCCCCTGGAAAAGGGGGTTTTACATGGCTGCACCGCACAGGGGGCGAGTGACCCGATTCCGCGGACATCCCACTTTCAGACCCTTAAAAATTTTCTTTTGACACGTAACCTGGGTCTTTCATGTTTTTTTGGTGTGCTAAATCCGAATCTGAAGTCAGTTTGTTGCTAGGGAATCACGTTTTGGAGATACAGCCCCGTAAAATGGTGTAAACGTGCGAAATTTTCAACTTTCGATTCCGCCCAATTAAGTGCGCCATTCTTACATGAAATTTAACGCTGAACACGAATATGCCACTCCTATGTCATGGAAATGGGCAAATAACCTACTTTTTTAAAGCTCTCTCTTCTTTTCTAAGAAAATTCTGCTTAAAAAAAAAAAAAAAAATAGCGGAAACACCTCCAAAGTCCGTTCTATGCATGTTCCCCCATTTTGGAAATTTTAGGAGGGGGGGGGGGACGACTCGTGAGATACCCTATATACGTAACTCTCTTTTAATTTACGCGATAAAAAATCCGATCGCAGAAAAAAACCTTCTCCCTAAGAGTAATTATGAGTTCGTTAGCCAGCACAATTGGAATGTGGGGAGTGGTCCAATTTCCAAAATTGTGCTCCATATAATCCCCAAAAAATCATCCTAAACCAACATTGGCATCTGGGGTGTCCTCGAATACGTATTTTGGAGTGCTGAATCGATTGCAACTAGTACCAGCCCGATAACCCCACCCAGATTACCAAATGGTCCAACTAAGGTTGTTCTAAAAAATAGCTTATTTTACAAAAAGGCAAGTGAGGTGTCATTTTACATGTTTTTTTGGGTCGTTGAATCGAATGCTACCAGTCCCAATCGTAATTCCCTAATGAATGCCTATGATAGTTGGTATCACACAAAACCGAAAACATGACATTTACAGCGGTTGAGCTAACAAATTATCACCGTTCTCGGAGAGTTGGAAATAGTTGGTCACAAAATCAACGAGATTCCCTTCAGAAATACGTCAGGAACACGGGGATATAAGCCGTTTTCTGAACCTTTTTGAACCTCTTCCGGAAATGACCAATTTGTGTCAGAAACCGGTTAAAAAAACTCCTTTTTTTCAACGAAATAAGTCCACAAATACCCCAAAACAGTTTATTTGCGGTCAGTTGCTACTACAAAACATTGGTAATACATGAACAGAATGGAACGGGGGGAAAATTGATTCCACAAACGCATCCGAACACACCGTGAATTTTTAAAACGCTGCAAATTTTACACAAGGGTTTATTATTCTTTGATATACGTTACTTGTGCAGAAATTTAATTCTGTCAATGAAAAAATTTTTAAAAAAAATTTTTTTGGATTTTTATCTCAAAAAAATTTTTTTTTGGATTTTTTTTGTTCAAAAGGGATCCTGGATCCTTCAAAAATCCCATTTTTAGCCCCATGAAAGCCCTAAAGATCGCCCCAGTGAAATCGGATCGTTCCGAGACCCCAAAAAATGGATTCTACGTCCAAAAATACTTCGAAAACGACACCTAACTCGATCCCATAGCTAAAAGCCTTCAAAAAATCCCTCCCGTAGCCCCATTATAGCCCCAGAGCGCCCCACGGGTTTGGGCGATCGGACTGAAAACCTTGCGGGCACAACTAGATGGTAAACCAAGTATTTTGTCAAAATTTCAGATTTAAAAAAAAATTCCTACTGCCCAAAACGGCTTGGACGGCGTACGGACATTTCGGATTTAGAATGTAGACCACTAAGTTCAAGTCTTGAAACGGATAATGTCAAATTTTGAGCCCGATCGGAGTCGTCGACCCCCGTCGCGAAAACATAGGTGTATTATTCCAAGAATAATAAACCAAAATCCAGCTGCCCGAATAACGCTGATTTCCCCATACCACTCAAGTTCATTCTACCGTACGTTCCCCAAATTTGATTTTGTTGTCTCGCCAATGCGTTTTCCATGTTCCTTGGGGGATTAGGGATAGGATGTAACAGGATTTTCATCGGTCCGAACATCTTGGTTTTTCGGCCAACGTCGCGGGTTTTCTGCGTTTTCGCCCCAATGTGCGCCGCGACCGTAGCGTGACCCGCCCCTACCGCCGGTACTAACTCTTGCGGGCTGCCGAGATGCCCAAGAAAGAGGATTAAATTCCCCTATAGGTCGCAAACCAATAAACCTTCTTACCGACAACTTGACGAGCTATGAAGGCTAGGAATCGATACTCCGGCATCTTAAGAACCTTCATTACATACTTCCAAGCCAGCAAAAGCGAGTAAGCAAATATTGGTTCTGCCCCGTCTCCGAATAGACGATATAGTTAGTCGTGTTTTACGGCAGCGAGAAAATAGTTTGCATACTTTCCAAGCGAGTGTAACTGCTCGAATCCAGACCTGAGCAGCATAACACGTGACGGCCCGAGCCACTCCGATAAATATCAGAAACATGGGGACAGTTGGCATCGCTGACTGACAGAACAACTTCCTGTAAACTTGATTAATTCCAAGCTTGGCAGCCGCGGCTCTTTTTGAGAAGTGCAGTTTATACTTATTAAACGAAAGCCTCGGAGTCAGCGGCAGTCCTTGGGTGCTTAGTTTGACACATGGATACATCGGACCCCTCCGAGGTGATATACCTGAATGACAGAACTACAAAATGACCCAGTTTTCTTCCGTCAGTATCTAATGGTGTGATTCTGGGAAATCGGTTCAAGCCAGCGACACCTGGATTCTCACCCTGAAAAGACTCTTTTGTACCAACTCATCGCCCCGGAATCGGCCCAGTTACAATTTTCAAGTTCAACCTCCCCCAGTTTTCTTAAATCGTGAAAAAGACGCTACAAATGGTCTTCATGGTCGTGTCTTATCTGAGTTCTCTTCTTCGGGCTCTGAAAGAAAATCGTGAAGCGGTGAATACTAATTCGGGCGAGAAAGAAGGTTTTACATGAAAATACTCGGCCAAGATAAGATCAGTTGCTACGGCAATTTTCCCCAACCGTATTCCGCCGTTTCGTCTTTTCATGGAAACCCGACGCCAAAGAGGGGAAAGAAAATGGTCGGGTCAGAATATGGACCAGCGACATCTTAGCTAACACGTACGAATTGTACGCTACACTACTTGGGTCATTGCAGGAAAATATCCAAAGTAGGTATACATTGGACTTTCTCGATCCACTATAATAAAGCCACAGCCCGAGGAGGACGAGGAGAACCACCTAGTGTCGAAAAACTTTTAAAAATTGAGCCAGGCGAGAAGACTACCATCAAAGTCTTAAACCACCAAAACGTTGCTCCATGTGGCGCACGGGTGCGGGTAACGCTGAGGTGTTGGGGGCATGTAATGTGGTAGAGGGGCTAGTCCCTTCGGGCCTCTGACTGGAGGGGCCTTAATGGGGAGGAGTTGCTCCCATAACGCATTAACCACCTGCTTGGAGCACTCCTCTCCTCCGGTACCTTGGGCGAGGGGGAACCCGCGATCTTAGATCTGCGGGGTCATCCCGTCGGTCCTTGGCCACCCCCCTCGGACTGGTGTCAGACTCGAGGGGGTCGTGGGGCCTGCTGGGAAGTGGAGCCCGGCGGAAGGTCAGACCCCGTCGGGTGGAGCCCCCTTCGGGGGTCCTGCTGATAGCTTACAGCCCTAAAGCAGTTTCCATTGTACACAACTGCTCCATATGGCATATCTAGGCTCCCAAATTTGCCCCAAAAAAAGTGAGCAGAGAGTTAGCCTCGTTTCAGGAGGGGCTGCGAAGTCAGCGGGTGCGAGAAATGGTCCTTTTGGGGGTACCTGGCTCCAGGACCTGGCAGACGAGTTGAAGAAACTCTGGCTCGAGCACAAGCCAGTGCCTGTCTCTCGTTGCCTCCAGCAACCATCCCAACATCTCAGGCAACGACTTCGAGGCCCAACCAAGTTTACATTACATTACAATTACATATTTTTGTTTCATTTCAACAAATCTTTAAAAAATATTCCCGTATGGGAGGGCCCAAATTTACTGTTGCTCCAGGGCCACGAGGCTCTAGCTACCGCACCAAAATGTGTTTTACTGGTAACAATATCGTTATACTTTTTGCCCTTTAAAAAACGCATGAAAAAATTAGCTGACCGTTTCGTCAAAACCCCCACTTGATCCCATTGTGGGCAGGGCCGCCGAGAGAAAAAGCGGGCCCGGGGCAAAAGAGAGCATAGCGCCGAAAAACGAACGTTCAATTTTCATTCAGGGTAGGTACCATTCCATTAATATAATTAAATAATACGAGAACGATCGCAGCCTCTAATCGATGTTTTGGGTTTTGGCACGAAACATCGAAAATGTCGATGACGAAGGTTTGGGAAAAGAATTCAAAAAAAAAAAAAATTCTTTAAATTTTCTCAATTTCTAAACAACTAGGCAATAATGTATAAGAATATGTCCATCAATTGATTGTTACGGTCTTCTGGAACTGAAACTTATTATACCTCTTAATGGGGGTCGCTACTTCGTTTCAGGTTCGAGTTTTAAGGTCGCTATCATCATGAGGTTCACCTTTGTTTTAGTATAATATACTGTATATTATACAGGTAGTTTGTGTTTGCTATTGTCTAGCTGTTAGCATCTTCTGCGTCAACAAATCTTGTTGGAACACTTGTTGATTAATATTTGTGGGGTGTATGAAGATCGCCAAGGAGTAAATTTTAGGCTTATGATACAAAATGATCAAGCAATTAAAAAACGCTGCAAATTTTACACAAGGGCTTATTATTCTTTGATATAGGTTACTTGTGCTGGAATTTAATTCTGTGTCAATGAAAAAAAAAATTTCAAATTTTTTTTGTTTTTTTACTTGAAAAATATTTAACCTCCTGGGATCCTTCAAAAATCCCATTTGTAGCCCCATGAAAGCCCTATAGATCGCAACAGTGAAATCGGATCGTTCCGGGACCCCAAAAAATGGATTCTACGTTCAAAAATACTTCGAAAACGACACCTGCCTCGATCCCATAGCCAAAAGCCTTCAAAAAACCCTTCCGTAGCCCAATTTTAGCCCCATAGCGCCCCACGGGTTTCGGCGATCGGTCTGAAAACCTTGCGGGCAAAACTAAGTGTTAAACCAAGTATTTTGTCAAAATTTCAGATATAAAAAAAAAAAATTCCTACTGCCCAAAACGGCCCAGACGGCGGACGTTTCGGTTTTGGAATCTAAGCCTCTTGAAACGGATAATGTCAAATTTTGAGGCCGATCGGAGTCGTCGATCTCCGTCGCGAAAACATACACAGGTGTATGTTTTCGCGACGTAGGTAGGTCTACCTTTTTTCTGTTGTGATTCACAAGGTTTATTGTGATTCACATTGCTTCAGTTTTACAAGGCCCAATCACACGGAAGACTACGTTGCCTGCCAAGTGGCAACTCAGCCATTCCCCCCCCCCCCCCCCCTTTCCCCTTTTTTTTGGTTTATTATTCTTGGAATAATACACCTATGTTTTCGCGACGGAGGTCGACGACTCCGATCGGGCTCAAAATTTGACATTATCCGTTTCAAGTGGTCTACATTCTAAATCCGAAATGTCCGTCCGCCGTACGCCGTACGCCGTACGCCGTCCGCCGTCCAGGCCGTTTTGGGCAGTAGGAATTTTTTAAAAAATCTGAAATTTCGACAAAATACTTGGTTTACCATCTAGTTGTAGTGTTTAGGGCATTCGTGGGGCTAAAAATGGGATTTTTGAAGGATCCCAGGATGTTAAATATTTTTCGAGTAAAAAATACGGAATTTTGGAAAAAAACACATTTTTGAACAAAAAATCCAAAAAAAAATTTTTTTTGAGATAATAATCCAAAAAAAAAACAATTTTTTAAATTTTTTCATTGACAGAATTAAATTTCTGCACAAGTAACGTATATCAAAGAATAATAAACCCTTGTGTAAAATTTGCAGCGTTTTATTTTTCTAGGGCCCGCTGGGGCCCCATGTAAAAGTCCGGGCCCGGGGCAAAATGTCCCCTTTGCCCCCCCCCCCCCCTCTCGGTGGGCCTGATTGTGGGAGAAATCCCAATGGTAAGGTTGCCAAGGGAGGTCGAGGTTGGTGGCATCTAGCGTAGAACCCCCTGAACTTCCTCGACCGCCTCCTCCTTCCGCCTCACTTCGGACATTCGAAAACCCATCGAATTTCACATGCATCCTCCCGCTAACAGAACTTCGCGAAAAACCAACGGATTTTATCGTTTGAACACTTGAATTAAAGCGTGAGACTTAAGGAAGACAACGGTCGAGGGGGATTTTCGATAACTCATCTTTCAACCAAGCAATGGTCACTTGAAGAGAGCAACACCCTTAGGCGTGACTTTGTTGATGAATTGCAGCTTTCAGTGGCATTTCGCTCTAAAAACGCCTCGACGGATCGGTAGACATTGGTCTCACTTGAAGATTTTAAAAAAATTCATGAAAATCGGTGCATAATTCGAGGATTTATGACGGCGGGAGAATAACGTTGATTCCTTATGGGAGCAGGAAACATGGCCGACACGGGAGCCCGCTCTTAAGCCAGCAGGGGATGGCCCCCTAGTTTTTCATAAAACTGTTAGGTGGTAGGGTATGCCTGCTCTTCATTCAAATAGTAATATCGAACACACATTAGTTTAAAGACAAAGTTGACTTTGAATAGCCTATCTCTCTCACCTATCACTACGTGACTAGAATCCAGCACCCCTTTCTTTCGGCCCGAAAGTAGTGAAATTCCTTTCTCTCTCATTCTTCCGAGATGAGAGGAAGATAGAACGTGCGGAAGTAACTTCATTATTTAAAAAAAAATGCATACATGGATGGAGGGATCCTCACGAATAATAAACCAGACGACGAACAAAATTCCCCTCATCTCAAACGGCATAAAATAATGGAATTTCCTAATATGAATATTTATGATAGAATATTCTCACGGGTCTCTCAGACAAGACGTGTGAGTAGAATAACAACGAAATCATCACAAAGCTCTCCCTTCATAGGAAAGACTTAAAGATCATGGATATGTCTTCTTCTTTTCTTCAGCCTTCATTTGGTTATATCGACGAAATTTCTCTTCGTTTGACATATTTGAAGTTCGAAGATGCGATGAATGCATCCACTTCATTTTGACTTCTTCTTTTCCGAAATTGTTGAACACGTTCAGCAGATATCTTTGACCGTTTTTTTATTCACCATTATTTCCGGTTCACCGTAAGAAGAAATTAACCGTATAAAAGTTTGTAAGAATCATATGAATGGTCAGCAACTTACTGCAATCACATAGGTAACTGAACCACAATAGCAACAACTATGCTTTACTGTAGGTATACTTTACATTGGAAAGGAACTTATTACTACTACTCAAGGCAGTAATCACTTCTTTAGTTGAGCAAGAACATACCAATTAAACTATCCTTCCTTTTAGGTTCTCCAACTTTTATTAAACTTTCATTATAACGACAGGAGTTTTCATTTCAAGTTGGTCAACTGTTTTTGAGCTCTCCATTTCGCGCTGGTGCATTCCAACAATGCCCGACGTTCACGTTGTAGGGCTTCTTCATTTTCACTTTTTTTTTTACTAAACGGAACTTGATAATATCAATATTATGCCTGTTTGCTTCTTTGATCTGCCAAATCAAATTGTCTTTCACTCCTTCCATGACCGATGTACCTACTGACAAGCTGTCAACAATAATAAATTGACAATGAATACGTGGGAGATGATGTGGAATGTCAGGACATACAGGTAGGGCAATGGTACGTGAGAAAACCTCACCTTTTTGTCTACCAACGGGAACATCAGGCACCGATTTCTTACGCTTCCTGTTGCGCGGTTTGTTCTCGCTAGGTAGGTACTTTCACTAGTGCTAACGGGGGGGATGAAATTATCCATTTTGCAGTAAAGTAGTAGAAGTTCCGTTGTTCAGCATTTCATCTTAGTGGTTGTCACCATATGATCCAATTTATGACACATGGTGTAGGTTCCTTGTCAAATAACATCAGGTTCATAGGATGAGGGGGAGCATTCACTGTCATGTTCACTTGCACAGAGATTAGCTTTAGGAGCCACTCAGCTGCTGCCGGCCCAATTCTGCGTCAAATGTTAGTCCTAAGAAGCCATCATACCAAATTTCAAGTCTTTACCACCATGGATGTTGAATTGCATAGAAATTAGCTTTAGGAGCCACTCAGCTGCTGCTGGCTCGATTCTGCGGCGTATTAGTCCTAATTAGGACTTCTTAAGAAGCCTTCATACCAAATTTCAAGTCTCAACAACCACGGATGTTGAGTGGCATAGAAATTAGCTTTAGGAGCCACTCAGCTGCTGCCGGCCCCATTCTGCGTCAAGTGTTAGCCCTAAGAAGCCTTCATACCAAATGTCAAGTCTCTACCACCAGGGGAATTGGCCCAATAAACGTTACATTTTTTTCCTGACGCAAAGATTTTACTAACCCCCATCCTAAAAGACATGTAGGTATACCTATCCAAGTCAAAAATTTTTGTCATGGAATTTTCGTTAATAGGAATATCGTCCACAATGTCAATAAGTTTTTTTTTTTTTTTTTTTCTAAGTAATATTAACCCAAGAGGTGAAGGAAGAAGGCGGTAACTTCAGTTGGCATCAAACAGGATTGCCAATTCACCGAACTCCCCATTGAAACCCCCAAAAGGGAAGAAACCTGAATAGGCCCCACGTATCAGATTAAATTCAAAGGTTTTCTCTTCCCTTTCGCACAATTCTCTCATGAGAGTGTTTCTCTTGGGATTCACCTCGGAGGTGTCGAATTGGAGACAATCACTCGTACGTGGGCCGTAACACGCGTTACTTTCAGGAGTTTGATGAGGGTTTACTTATTTGCGACTGTTCCAACTGCACCTGAAGCGTGCCCGAAGAAAATATCGGGTTTCAAACACGTGCGATAAGTCAAGAGCAATCCTGTACGAGAGTGATACTTGACTTTTATTTCAAACTTTATCTATCGGGTGGAGCAGAGTCTCAAGGCAATACCGAACGGGGAGGTTTTTCGTGCTTCGTAGAGCAAAATAATGGGGTTCATTTTTTTCCCCGAAATAGAGGAGCGGATTGGGGGGGTTCCAAGTTTTCTATGGAAACCTCTCCAAGTCCCAATAAACTCCAGGGCCCTCCATCAATACATGAGCCAAATTCCCCAGTCTTGGAAAGAGTAATCTCGCTCTTCTAGAAACAATACGCGTATTGAAGGGCAATCGCATTAAGGTACCGTTAGGAACGATGTGAGCACAAAAATTGTATGGTAGCAAATCCCCTAGGGCAGTTCACTGTTGTAGCGTTTTTGTCGAACTGTTTCACAACGCGTGGGGTGAAGACTATCACCTCTCACCACACGGTGCAATCTTCGAAAGGGGAATCAGCTTTGAATCGTTCAAGGACGATCATTTATGTACTTGAGTTTAGAAAAAAATTATTTAAATGATTACCTAAATGCCGATCGTTGGAAAATGTCTCGCCCGAGTTGGGAGACCTTCACAGACTTCACCCACCCCAAGCAGGGAGGGAGAAGGTTGGGTCAGGGGCCCCTCCAAAGTTCCTTCTACAACAGATATGGACTCACGCGCAATCTCTAAAATTCGCTCAAAGTAAACTCGCCGTCAAAATTTGCTCTTTCAGGATTTAGTGTTAAAATTTGGATCTCTACGATACAGTGGAAACGCCGACTCAATCGGACTGTAAACAACAATGACAGGAAGAGTTGCGCGGATTTGCACGGCTGGAAATTGCGAGCTTATTGGACGTAAAATTGGCTGAATAATCCAAATCCGACATAAAAATTAGGGGTCCCCATTCAAAATGAGAAAGTTGAGCGACAATGCGCCGGTTTGAGCGCATTTTGGGAGAACTCAGCCCTACCATTAGGAGGGGACAGAGAGTCCGAGACGGTAGAAAAAAAATCGGCTTATTTTTATCACTTAGGGGAAAGTAAGGATACTTGACCCGGTTTTCAGTCTTCGATTTTTCCAATTTTTTCTATTGGAGCTACTGAACTGGAAAAGGTGCCATTCTGCTCAGTAACAACCCGGCCACATAATGTGTGAACAGAATTTGTTAAAACCAACGTTTTTGTAGCAAGAATTCAAATTTTCGAAAATATCTCAAAAGGGTCAAGTATCCTGCACTTGGAGGATACTTGACCCCCCTCTCGGGATACTTGACCCCCCTAAAAAAATGTTCAGAATACTTGACCATCGACTTCCCAATCATAGTATCTGAACACCCATGTACTTGGAGCTCGTAATAAGCCCTATGTGAAAGGTTCCATTGAATAAATTGATAAAAACGAGAGAACGGCAACACCCCAGGATACTTGACCCCCTGTAGCACCTGAAGAACTGCTATCTTCATGAGGGCTGCAGGAAATTTGTCTCGAGGGGTCACCCCCTCTTTCCTTACATATTTCTGGGGCATCTGAAAGTGAAATCAAGGAAATAATACTAAAAATGATGCTCGAAAAAAGTTGCAGTTGAAGGAAAAGGGGGGGTCAAGTATCCTGGATGCCCCTGGGTCAAGTATCCTGAACGGGACTCTCCTTGGAAAAGTGGGTATTGTGGGACGTAGAGGCATATTTCAGCGAATTTGAAGATGGGAAATGAAACTACAATTCCTAAGGAATAAAATGAGTGGAAAAACTTGGGAACTTTCCTTGTTTGTCACTCCTCATTCCAACGCGGAAACCTCAATTCCACTTTTACTTTTGGAGGGCCCAAACACAACGACCACAATCACCGTCATGATATGATTGATAACAGATATGTTTCGCCCGCCAAATGTGCAATCGCCTGAGTTGTACCCAGTGTGGAAAACGAAAAAAAATTCCGATCACCAGGAGCTGAGATAATGGAGGAGGGTCAAGTATCCAGGGGAGTCATATATCCTCACTTTCCCCTACTGTTTAGGGGGAGTAGGCTTGTGACATACATACATACCCGCAGATACGTTGTGAATCAGTGGTTTGAAGATGAACATAGTGAACACACTCGGTATACAAAGAAACAAAAACAGACGAGGACGAGTTGCATTTTCATTTGTGAAGTTCAGAGCTACCAACCCCGACAAGACCCCCACTTAATGCCCGAGGGTGTGTTGCGGTCCGGACACTTGTTTCCACTCGTTCGAATCCGACCGATTGCTCCATCACGGGAGGACGTGCGGCCAATCAATGGACCGGCTTTAACGCGTCTCAACCCCTTTCGGACGCGATTTTTCTTTCGGCCTCAGTTGATTAATCCCGGCGATAGCCCTTCTTTAAGCGGCTTTTCCAGGGGAACACCCATTTGAAGTCATTGAAGAAAAGGGCGCGCCCAAAGAAAATTGAAGGGAGAAGAGAAAAAAAAGGGACACGCCTAATGACAGGAGTTGGGCTAAATCCTTCACTCATAAGCTTACGCTGATACGCCAGAGAGAAAACAGAAAGTGGCCTCTATAGGCTTTAAAAGGGGTCAGCCAAAGTCCTTCCATTTCGTCCGAAGGGAAGGATTTTTCAAAATAAGCCAATACAAATGGAACGGGAACACATCCACTTGATTAGCTCCAACGTCCAGCACCAAGTAGGAACTTGCAGTGCAGGTATTAATGTAATAACTAGGGGGCCACTCCTGCTGGCTACGCAGGCCAACCCCCGAATTATCCCACCTGGCCTCTCAGACTGGTTTTCCCACAGTATGGTTTTTTTCATATAGAAAATTGAGGGGGGGGGGGGGGGGCAGCCGCGTCGCCTTAGGTCACCCCTTGGCCCACTTCCATCACAACATCCTGTCAACTGCTCCAGCCTCTAATTTTTGTCCACTTTTGGAGCATTTGATACGCCACATGGAGCACCTTTTAGATGATTTCAGATTTTTCTCGGCATCTACTACAAGTTGATCCTTTGTTCTTCACTTTCGGAGCTAAGATAAGCCACATGGAGCCCTCTCGGACCCAACTTTCTTTATTAAAACTGGCCTATTTTGTATTGTTTGATCATTTTTGGGACTACAGTGGGCTTTTTTCGTTCGAGCTAATTTGTTTCTCCAAATTTTCCCAACGTTTATAAGTACTTTAAAAATGGTTCTCCTCTTACCCCCCCTTGGTCCTTCTTGGGCTGGAGCGAAAATATAATAGATTTATTTTAAAATCGTACTTAATTACAAACAGGGTCAACGGGCTTGAAAAGTGGGACTACTGCTTTGTAATGTAACCATTCCGAAAACAGCAGCTTGCAAGCTCTGTCACCACATTCCCCCGCAACAATGCCTTTAGTAGATTGGGGGGATCGCTTGAGGGTTGGGAGCGGGAGGGCATTCCTCTGTAAGCTCTGAAGGTTGAGGCACGATTCGCATACTTCTCCAAACGATATGTGCCTCAGTCAGTTAAGGGTGCCACTGCGGTCCCTTGGGGTGGTAAGTGGCAGTGCTCGCCTCTGCTTATTTGACTGCCTTTCTGCCTCAGCAGAAACCAGCAGCATTTATTGCGCGAAGTAGCACTGAGTAGGTACGACACATGCCTAACTGTCTGATCTGCCGGATATAGGGAAACCCGAATCATAGGGAATTCCTAAAGAACTCAGTTCCTCCTGTACTGCGGCTGGAACATCATCAATGTCTGCTGATCACAACAACTTGTGTCAAGCCTCAGAGGAATGTCCACCCCTACTTCATCTGGCCTCCTCCACAAACACCGGCGGCTTAACCACGAATGCTGCGCCGTACGCATTCCGCCACCCACACAACTTACTTAATAATCGATTAGGTAGGTAACTCAACACTTGTAGGTACACTGTGTACCTGGTACAGATGTACAGTGTACCGTACACACCCCACACTTTCATCAGGTGGTACCCTACATTAAAGGCTTTGCGGATGCCAACGAACAGAGGGAGACAGTGAATGCAGAGGGGTCGTGGTTTGCGGAGCTCAAACATCTAGCGCAGCAGCACCAGTGCACTTTCCTTGGTGAAGCTTGATGAGCCAGAGCTGTTTACGACACTGGCAGAGAAGGTTCGGGAGGACTGGCTAGAGGACTTGCAGGGGTCTGCTTTTGTGTCCAGGAATCCTCTCGGCCGTCCCTGGATTTTACCATGAAACTGGCGGGAAGGTATGCTTGAGCAGGAACCGTTTCAACCTATCGGAGTGCGCCGCTGGGTTTTGAAGCTAAGAGGCAAATTGCTCCTGAACTGTGGGACTTCAGATACGAGAGCAACACAAGGAGGATGAGACCATCAAGAGTCTTAGTCCGGTGTCTAAGCGGTTCTAAGCTAGCTCAGGATGTGAAACCTCGGCCGCAGTGTTTTGGAGAAAGTTGGAATGGTGGAGCTCCTAAACAATAGAACCCGCTGGTCTTCTTCTTAGCTAGGTTTTAATCAGTTGAGGATGCCACCGCGGTCCCTTGGGGTCTGATTGGGGTGGCTTACTTGACTGTCTTTCAGCCTCAGCAGAAACCAGCTGCAGCTTCACGCGAAGCAGCGTGGGTGCAACACATGCGCAACAGGCAAAGCTTGATGGCCTTTTCAGCCCTCCCCCCCCCCCCCCCCAGGATGGATCTAGAGTATCCTAGAGAACCTAGGATAGAACTATAGGGACCTAGGTCTTGAACTATATAGCATAGAGATACCTAACACGGAACAGTGTGAGTCTGCTGCATGCAGTACACTCATGCAAGAGCATAGAACATGCTCAGTCGAGTGCAGTGCTGCTGCACCTCCCTTGCTCTTGGATAGAACATTCTGATAAACACCCCTGGGCCCATGCAGAACCTCATTGACGTCATACTAGGTGAATTAAAACTGCTGAATCTTTTCATTTTATTACGAAAACCATTACATCAACTAACCTTCTCATGCTTATGATTCATAAAATATATTTTTGGACAATACTGAAGAACCCCTTTAGGTTGTTATTATTTTCCTAACCGATCTTAAACTTTGGGAATCCCCCATCCAGAAAAAACTCACCTTTTAAAGCTATCCCGTCAAAGGGGAAGCCCGGAGGTTCTCCGATACAGTATTATTAATGCAGAATATTTTAGAAAGAATGCAATAAAAAGTTTCTCTCTAAAAAATGAAAACAACCTTTTTTGCAATATACCGCCAGACCTTTATTTCCTTTTTTCAACAGAACTCACGATCTGACGTTATAAGAGGGAACGAGCTTTTCGAAGGATATAAAATGGAAAAATCAACAACTACTAAGTCCCACCCCAACTTCAGGGCTCAAAAAGAGAGGGTTTAATTAAATATGAATTGTGATACTGATCTCCTTAGATCAACGTGACGCTTCTAAACGATTGAGAGGTTTTCACGGCCGTGGGGGGGGGGGGGGGGGTTCTATTATGGAATTTAAGCCCATAACTTACTTTCATCTTGAAGTTTAACGCTGGCTTGCAGCGAATTCGGAATCATCACAGCTCCACTTCACATGACTATTGATGCGGGTTCATCTGAAACAAAGTGGTGAGTCAATAATTGTCGAATCAAGTATAAAGTATTAGTCACATTGGCACCTACAGCAGAACTAGCAATTGGCAAACATGTACCCTATTGAATGTATTCTGCTCCAACCGAACACCCAAGTCTGTACATTAAGCGGCTCAGAATTTCGGGATTCGAACAATTGGGACAGTTCTTGCCTCAAGAATGTTCCTCATCTTTTGAAAGAATTACTCAGACAGCAGAAGAGTAATGTGAGTGATGAAGAGTGATGGGAGCCTCAGGCTTCCAGGAACGTCGCTCTTCCTAAAGTAATCAAGCGAGACGCTGGTGCCGCAAGCCAAGCAAAAATGTATATTTAGCATATGCTATCAAGAAGATCAATTCACGGATAAAAAAAGTCCCAAAATAAAAAGGGCCCGGAAAAAATCCCCGGAGAAGAAATAGCGTTGACTGTCTGTCTGTCCGCATTTCTATACTTACCACAATTTTGATCGGATTTCAATCATATTTTCAGGAATTGTGTGGGTACATCCCTAGATGACCCACTAAAAGTTTCATCATGATTAAATCAGCGGTACTCCCTGCGCATGCGCGAACGTAATTTTCTTGTTACAGTCATAACTACGACAATTTCGAACGGATTTCTGTCAGGTTTTCAGGGATTGTGCAGGTAAGGTCTCTTCTAGTTTTCAATGTATCGGGCATTAGGTCAAGAGAAACTCAAACATGTCCTCTAGCACCGAGCTTTCGGCTAATGTATTGCCTTCATCAGGACTTATGAGGAAATTGGTAAGTACTTAAAAGATGAGAAAGCATGGGAAACAATAACCAATACAAGTACCCATAGTATGAGTTCTCTTCATGCTTTTTCATTTTAGGTTGCCCGGAATCACGAGGAAGCTTAGAAGCCAGAACTGTGCCATGAGCTTCAGCGTATTTAATTTTAATTTAACTACCCTAGCTGGCAGCACGCCTACCTGCAATATCCCCCCCAACCAAGGAAGATCTGCATACACTCTTGATTGAACGTTAACGTTATTGCTCACATACAACGTTAAGTGCCAACTAGTCAAATCGAGGGTTTTCGTTCTTTCGAAAGCTCGACAGATAAACACAAGTGGGATTGTTTGTTCAGAAACGATACGGCAACGTTCAGCATTCACTTTGTCAATACAGGCCCAGGAAGGCAAAAGAAAAGAAAATAAACGAGAGAAGCAAAAAGGTGACAAGACGAGGGGGAACAAAAGGCCTGAGGGGCAGGCGGGAATATCTCACGTTGTTTTAACGAAACGTCCATCGTCAACGCCCTACCCAGGGGAACCGGGATTGGACAAAATGGGAACACCGGGTAACGGGATCGCTTCCCAAAGGGTCCTAGCTTTGACGGAACGACATTCTTTTTTCTTTTTTTTTACTTGAATTTTTCATGAGAGGACTTTCATTGTCAAACGCCCTGCACCGTAGGGAGACGTCCCCCTATTTTTTACGGGTCAAGAATCGGCGAAATTACGGAAGCTTTTTCCCAATTTTTCGAATAGAACTTTTTTTCCACGAGAAAAGTTCCGCGAGCATGTGCTACTTTCGCCGAATGTGCCGCCATGCCAAGGAAGCCATATGCTGAATCAACACAAGCGGGAAACCACGTCGGCTGTAGCTCGAAAACTATTGGCCCGATTCCAAATTTTGTTTTTTCTCGTGAAAGCTGATTAAATTTCCCATCGCGGGTTTTCCTTGTACAATTTTGATTTGAGCTTTGATAAGGGAATGGCAGGCATGGCAAAAAATGGATAATTTTGGCAAAAACGTTTTTTTTCGCACATTTTTGTTTATAACTCGGGAATGGTTGGTCCGTTCTTAAATCTTTTTTTTTTTTTTTTTTTTTTTTTTTTTTTCTGGTGAAAGCTGATTAAATTTTATAAAAGAGACGGTACATTGCATTTCTGTTACAACCTAAGTGCCATTAGTACCTATTCGTCGGAAAGGGGGAAACCAGAAATTTGAACACCGACAGCCACGTTTTTCCGAACATTTTCTTCTCTTCGTCCCCTTCTATAAGCTCATTAAAAAATTTATAATATAAATTTCCATATTATGGAATAGCTGCGATAGGAAATTTAATCAGCTTTCACGAGAAAAAAAGAAATGCCTGATCGGGCCAATAGTTTCCGAGCTACAGCCGAAAACGTTCTGAAAAACGTGGTTTTCCACTTACCGAGCGGTGTCAGATTGGGCGTTTCTTTTTTTGGTTAAATTCGTTTTCTCGGTTCCTATTTGACCTACAGAGTTCTACTGGGGCTCAAATGAATGCTAAATAGATTTCCTATAAGTTTGCTCGAAACGAATATCCTCGTAGAATAAGTATTTTGGCCGTAATTTGGGTCTGAAATTGACCAAAACTTAAAATTGAAATGGTTTGGAAAAATGTTGTATTTTCAAAAGGTTGTATCTTGACAACCGTACGTCGTACAGAGCTCGCGTTGTGCTCAAATTCTTGAAAATTTTATCTACTTTAAAATAGGTAGGTTTACAAAATTTGTTAAAACGCTTCATCCAGGAGGTAATAATAAAAAAAACGCTGCAAATTTAACACTAGGCTTTATTATTCTTTGATATAGGTTACTTGTGCAGAAATTTAATCCTGAGTCAATGGAAAAACTTTTAGAAAAAAATGTTTTTTTGACTTTTTTTCAAATTTTTTTTCGTTTTTGACTTGAAAAATATTTGACCTCCTGGGATCCTTCAAAAATCCCATTTGTAGCCCCATGAAAGCCCTATAGATCGCAACAGTGAACTCGGATCGTCCCAGGACCCCAAAAAGTGGGTTCTGCGTTCAAAAATACTTCGAAAACGACACCTGACTCGATCCCATAGCTAAAAGCCTTCGAAAAAAAACCCTCTCGTAGCCCCATAACGCCCCACGGGTTTGGGTGATCGAGCTGAAAACCTTGCGGGCACAACTAGATGGTAAACCGATTATTTTGTCAAAATACCAGAGAGCCACGGCCAGACAGCTTACGGTGGACGGACATTTTGGTTTTGGAATAGACCTCTTGAAACGGATAATGTCCAATTTTGAGTCCAATCGGAATCGTCGACCTCCGTCGCGAATTACAGGTGTATTATTCCAAGAATAATAAACTAAAAAATTAATACCTACTCTTAATTAAGGCCAAACATGTTCAGCGTCCTTGGCTGTCAATCGTCCTTACAGAAGTGGTACAAACCCCGACATCTCTTTGGGTCATTCCCGTTGTCAAAAAGAAAGGAAAATACATTGAAATTAACTGATGATGGAGAGGAACAAGGGAGTTTAGGATTAACATTTGATAACATGGTCCGACACTTGATAAGAAGCGATGGCGTCGCTCCAATTCCAGACCTGTGTAGTGACTCTATTGAAAAAGGCCCATTGCTGGACACACCAATTGGTTGTGTAAGACCCCCAAGCACGAGCATCTGGCCTTGACCCTGTGAAAAACAGCGAACCAATAGAAAACCTCTACGCGAAAGTGGCAACGCTGGCCTTTTTCAGAGAACACCAACAGCCATGATGTATTGGCGAAGTGTTGCCCCCAACCCGAACACCACCCAAGCGAGTGGTTTTAAACGATACCAACCCCTCTCATTTTTCTCTCAAATTACCTCATTGCTGTTCATTTCTCCCCGTTGCTCAAGCTCCTTCTTGCGTTTCAGTGCCCTTTCACATGCGTGACTGAATCATATGCTCTAAAAAAAAAAAAAAAAAAAAAAATAGAGAAAGAAAAAAGGGTGATTTTCCGCTTTGATCTGAGGTTGGTTGACCTTAAAAAAAGCCAAAACATCAGACTGGAATTGAATCGTTTATTTCAGAAACCACCTAAGTGCGCTTTTTTCAACTTTCGGGAAACTAAAAAAACAAAACTGTTTTGCAGCTTAAGCATAGGTCTAGTCTTCTTCAATTATTTGTTTACCAAATCAAGAACATGCTATTGGAATAATCTATTTTGTTAAATTTTTGTTTCCTTCAAGTTTTGAGTTATAAATTTTTGAAAATTTTTCACTTAGGTGGTTTCTGCAATAAATTAAGTGATTTAAAAAAAAAATATTGAAATTAAGTCAAACGATTAATTTTTACCTGTTTTGGTGCCAAACGTAAGTAACAGACACACTTGAGTATAAACAAGAGTGTTTTTATTAGGCATATTAAACGGAAAATTAATTTCTACGGGTTATTATTCTCTGATCTAGGTTACCTACTTGTGCAAAAATTAATTCTGTGACAATAGGAAAATTTTGGAAAAATAAATAAATAAATAAAATAAATAAAATCTGTGCCAAAAATCCATTCCAAAAGGTTAGAACGGTAGGAACTGCTATTTGACTCTCCCTCATTCTGGGTGCCTTCAAAATTTGATAAATTCACTTTTAACTCTTATACATTCACTGTTAAAAAGATTTGTGGGAACGGCTACCAACCAGAGGAGAGACTACGATGTTTACCTATCAGGTAATATACGGAGTCTCACCTTGAACCTACGCCCGGACGGCACATTGTTCACTGATATGGTACCGATGACTCTATTTGCCTTCTGGTGGTCGAGGTCCAATCCCTAATACAAGACTTATCACTACGACTGTAGGTCCATCAACAAGCCGGGTCGGCGGCCCCCAGCTCTCCCCCCTCAGTCGTAGATTGCTGTGGCTAGTTTAACGTTCTCAGCAAACGAAGACAATGTTTTTTTTTACCGGTCCACCAGATTTTGATCCCGGTTCGAGGTCCCAAGAGAGGTTCGTTCATGCGATCCCTCGATCTTGTGTGTTGAAGACGGATGTCTCGGCCGCCTTCGTCACGGGAGCTAGGATTCACATAAACGTTCCAACGTTCAGAGGTGAATTGTCAACCGACAAGACAGGTATTACAACACATTATTGACTTTTGGTCAAACATTGGTGTTCTTCCCCGGATTCGAACCAGGCTGATCAGCGCTCCGACTGATTGTAAACAGGCGTCTCGCTGACGCCTTAGTCCACGGGGCTACCCTGTCCCCCCGCGTTATTTATAACTCGAGGTAAATTAAGTTTGGTGGACGCTTCCAGACAAAAGAAGCATGAAATAAATATAAAAACAAATATTAAATTTTTAACTCAAAAGAAGAGAAGAGGAACCCCCTGCAAAAGCCAAAGGGGTCGTTAGGGGTATTAATAAGGCCGTCAAAGCGTTATCAAGCTCGGCCAATAAAACCCCATTAATTTTCAGCCGGAGGGGAAAAAGGGGAGGAAAAACCTGAGTCAAAGGGAAACTGGCCGTACTCCATGGCCGAAAACCCGATTCTACAAAACACCTATCAACCCCCCATTTTTTCTATAGTTAATTTTATTGATGATGCAGCAGAAGTTTCCATCGGAGCGTGAAAAGGTGATGTGTGATGAGACGAGCTTATCAGGGTGGGAAGCATTTATGCTTTCATTATGATGAAGGGAGTCGTCGACTGTTGTTAATCGCCTTTGTTATTGATTTCACCGACAAGGAGATTTTCTATTTGGAGAATTCAATATAGCGTTTTTCGTTGCAAAGGGGAAAATTAATTCGAGCAACATCCTCATCTTTGAGAGCTTTTCAGCGGAGACTTAACTTTTCGAAGGGAGCCAAAGAGCGTCTTCAACAGCCTTCCTGGCATATTGAGCCTTACGACGGAACTTGTCCCACTTTGACCTGACTTTCAATAACGCCAAATCGTTATAACGTTGACATCATCGTGGATCCACCAAATGGCGCTTCGCGCCTCGCCCAGAACGCAATAACCCTCTTTTCAGCTCGCTTTTTCCAGTTCAATCGTAATTAACTTCCGCTCAAAGGGGAAGTTGCACTCGGAACAGCCAAACTTCATTCCGTGTAGGCACTTCCTTAGACCCCCTCCACTCTGCGAAGGGAATGAAGGATTCCAGTTAATTACGCCGCCCTGTTGGTTCGGAGAAAAGAAACGTTATTCGACGAAAAACCTACGGCACGTTCTGGGAATTTTACACACTGTTCTAAACTTTTTTTCAAAATTAAACAGGAAAATAAAATGAAAAAAATAAAGGGTAAAGGAAGAAGTAAATAAAGCGGGCACCAAAGTAGCTGTTTTTTGTTGTTGGCTAATTCAATTTTTAGTAGATGTTGATATTGAGTCCAATGGAGCATCTTTTGAAATGATAAAACGACAAAAATAGGTCAGACCGTTGGCTCTTGAAGTTTCGGTTTAATTTTAAAAGTTTTAAAAAAGGTTTAAGTTTAAAAAGTTTTAATTTTTTTTAAATTCGGTTTAAGTTTCGGAAAGAACAGGGTAAGTCAAACAGTCAGGAGAAATAACAAGGCAAGTCAAAAATGCTCAAGGTGGTAGCAGCACCATCCTCTTTCACTGCTTTCTGGAGCACTTTACAGAATTCCGTGAAGTAGGCTACCCAAGAATCCTACCTACCTACCCAAGAATTTTGGTTCATTATTCTTGGAATAATGTAACACTGTAAAAAGTTCGGTTTTGTACCGCCTTGGGTCGCATTTTTCGTCCGAGCGGTTGCTTGAACTCCCCTCTCATATCAGCAGTAATAGAACTAAGCAGTAACTTTACTGTTGGTAATCACACCATCAGAGCGCTCGCCGAGCATTATCAGATAAGGAGCAGATTCTGCTCCTTGCGGTCGAATTGATTTGATAGGCAGTGAATGACTTCGGACAACCCTGAAGAGGAGGACCTCAGGGATATCTGCCGAGACCGGTTTTGATGTTATTTTACGGACATTTGGAGGATTTTTTGAGGCGTTTTCTTTGTTCGACGCCTTCTTAAGGTAAAACTTAAGTTTAATCACGATAAATGGCGAAAAATACATAACCATAATAATATTATGGTAATATATTATATGACCATAACTTATTATAATAAGCTTTTCAAACTGATTCTTCTGAACCAATTCCTCCAATAGAGACAATGATCAACAGAAGCCAACTACAGGTTGGGTAAAGAATAACTCAAGCTATCTGCTACTTCAACTTTGATTCACACAAATGCCAATGTTTTCGCCCTACCTGAACGAACTCAATACTCAATTATTCATTGAACTTCAGTCATCCCAAATTGAAATGAAAACAACAGATAACTTGATTCAATTGTAATAATAACTACCAAATTGTACTAACTTACCAACAGAGAGGTCGAAACTGGAAGGATAGCCTTCACAAGGGGAAAACATGACATTGTGTTGAGGAATCAGATGGTCACAGAATCCGTGTATTCTTCGTGATTGCGAGGACAGTGTTGCCATTAGCGCAGAAGCGACCTCACCAATCGATATATCGTGAAAAATTACTCTAGAACCATCAAAACCCCAAAATCACCAAAATGCCAGTGGGTTAGCCACTGTTGCAGTTGCGGCGAAGATTTGGCACAAAATCCATTTTTCGGGGTCCGACCTCCGACAACTTAACAGGAAAAATTGAAATAAATGAATTACAATTTTTTCGAACTAATTTTTGGATAATTTATAACAAGAATAATATATCGTTATCAAAAATCTGCGTTTTTTTAATATTTTTTTTTTTTTTTTGTTTTTTGTTTAGTAGCGTTATCTTCTTCAGTTAAATTATTTAATTCATCGGCTTCTTTTCCTTACCTGTGGTTACTTACATTTGAAATTTCAAATGTAATTAGGCAGCATTACTAGCTAAAATGAATTCTCGAATGTTCCATCACGTCGGACATACAATCCATAAGTGGGGCATTTAATGAAAAACGCTGCAAATTTTAACCAAGGGTTTATTATTCTTTGATAGACGTTACTTGTGCAGAAATTTAATTCTGTCAATGAAAAAAATTATATTTTTTTTTTGATTTTTATTTTCCAAAAAATTTTTTTTTTTGAATTTTGTTTTTCAAAAATTCTTTATTTTTTACTCGAAAAATATTTAACCTCCTGGGATCCTTCAAAAATCCCATTTTTAGCCCCATGAGAGCCCTGTAGATCGCCACAGTGAAATCGGATCGTTCCGGGACCCCCAAAAATGGATGCTACGTCCAAAAATACTTCGAAAACGACACCTAACTCGATCCCATACCCCAAAGCCTTCAAAAAATCCCTCCCGTAGCCCCATTTTAGCCCCATAGCGCCCCACGGGTTTGGGCGATCGGACTGAAAACCTTGCGGGCACAACTAGATGGTAAACCAAGTATTTTGTCAAAATTTAAGATTTTTAAGAAAAATTCCTACTGCCCAAAACGACGTACGGACGACGTACGGCGCGCCGCGGCGGACGGCGGACGAACATTTCGGATTTTCAATGTAGACCTCTTGAAACGGATAATGTTAAATTTTGAGGCCGATCGGAATCGTCGACCCACGTCGCGAAAACATAGGTGTTTTATTCCAAGAATAATAAATAATAAACCAAAATACGATAAATCAAGCTTTAGCTGCAGACCCCAATTGGAAACTTGGCTGTTCGAATGCATTAAATTAAAATAAATTTTATTTTTTCCTCTCGAGATAATGTTTTTCGCCGGGAAGCGTATTGATAAATCTCCCTTTTTCTGAAGTTAGGGAAAAATATGATTCTAATAAATACTCTTCCAAGCCGTTTGAAATGGTTTTATGGAAAAGCGACATGAATGGAAAACCTGAGAAATAAGCATTATCGGAAAAGGGGAGCGTTGAAATAAACTATGGCGATATCTGTGTATGGTTTATTGGCGGTAAATCTGTCGAAACTGTCTGAAACCTGTGATTTACAAGAGGGTGGAAAAGTGTATTCAAAAGGGACAGTCGGGAAATGGTTTTTCGCGCGGAAGACGCACTTTTCAAGCAGAACACTTTGTCCAGGAATTTTGTGGGTCGTCCATTATGCTTTCACCGGGAGAGGGGATTTTGGGGGGGTTTTGGTCGTAAGACGCACGGAGGTGAAAAAGGCGGGCGATAATTCTCACTTTGTGGAGGCAAAGTGATGTCGAACGAAACACGTCAAGGTTGAGTTGGAAAGTACGGGCAAGTCGTGGGGTAGTTACTTGTGCGAGAATGGGAGACAATCGACTCGTTGCCGTGGACCCACTCTTTGGCCGTAGGAGGAACCAACCGACCCGACCTGCATCCACCCCGTCTACCTCCCAAGGGTGAGGTGTAAAAAGCAGGAGAGGGTTTTGCTGCAAAAGACGTCGAGCGAAATGAGAAAGCAATCCATTCATGGAACCTTCGAGGGCCGTCCTTGAGAAAGCAAGGTCTTCACTTTCATTAGCTTTCCTTTCCACAATGAAATCACCCATGCAGACTTAAATGTCTTTTGAGCCAATTTAGGAGGGGTAAATGTAGCAGGTGTAAATGTTTTTAGCTTTCTAGTTTCTGGGGCCGATCAAAGTGAAAGGTTGTCGGGATCCCGATGACTTAGGGCCAAGGTTCTGCAACTATTTTGGGCCAGAGTGCAATGTCGTTGTCTCCGATGATGACCGAGTTCGGTGATGATATTGGACCCCCTCTGTGTGTTATTGAGCGACGGTTTGAGTCAGTCGAGTGTGCGATCCCGTTCGATTATGGATGTCGTCATTGGAAAGTTAATTTTACGCCGCCGCGGGAAAGTCATGGTCTGTAGATTAGATTAGATTAGATTATTACCAGAGAGGGTATGGAAGTGGGTTCCTGACATTCATATCACACACCTGGCCTGTAGACCCATTGTGCTACCTCTCGACGTTCACTACAGTACGAGGTCTGTGCCCTTGGCTCATTATCCCTACCTGATGCGCCAGTATCTCTTCCTAGTCCATGGATCCCAGAGCAAGTTACATTTTGCGCTCCAGAGCCTCATACTCATGGTTGTGGTTAACAATTTTAAATTTACGGAATGCCGCACAATGGCTGAAGGATCAATTAGTTGTTTATCTTTGTAAGATCGTTTAACAAGACAACCTATTAAACTACTACTAATGAATGATTGACTTGATAAATATTGACAAATTGGCCCAAACACAATCCCCCATTCCGTGTCATCAATTTTTTGCGCTCAAACCCATTACTTTTGAGTGCTTCCAGTTGGTCCAATGCCATGACTTTAGCTCCCAGGGGTCATTGCGTTTTGAAGTCTTTGGCCCAAAATCAAACCCTGCCTCTCTAATGGTGGCCGAAGTGTCCCGAAGGGTCTTCCTTCATAATGGCAGGCAAGTCTTAAAACTTCCAGACTTGAAAGCCGATATTTTTCGATCATAATATTACTATACTACTCGGTTATTCACGCTTCTATTTTGGTATATACTATACTGGTTCCTCTAGTTTGCTGGCTCGAAACACCGACGTCGCCTACCAAATCCTCATTAGCAGCCTTGCAGGGAAGTTCAATTAACGTATTGTTGCTCGAGGCGTCGAAGTAGAGGTAGGTACTTCTCCTAAACTTCCAGCGAGGGAGTCCGGGGCTTCCACAACCAGATTCGAGGCCTTTCGGAACTCTGCTTTGTCCGTCTGCTGAGTTTTCCAGTTCCAAGCTCAAAGCGTCGAGGTAGATCTATAGATCGATTATTAGAATAATGGGGTTAACTTCAAGTCCATGGAAATAGAACGTTCTGCCAAGATGAGAAGGCACACTTGTTCAAAATTTGAACAAGTGGGGAGGATCGCGTATCCAGCTGAACAAATTTATTTTAGTGTTTACACCTTTCTACTAAAAATCGATCTACACCCATCGATTTTTAGTAGAAAGGTGTAAACACTAAAATAAATTTGTTCAGCTGGATACGCGATCCTCCCCACTGTGTCCAATTGGTATATTTACTATAGTAAATATACCAATTCCATTTAAATATACCAATTTCTTCAGCACCTTTCTACTAAAAATGCGGGGAAAAGATTAAATAATTCCTTTCGTTGCATTGACATAACTATTGCAAAAAATTTTTTTTTTTTTCAAAAATTGATTTTTTTTCTTCAAAAATTGAAAAATATTGAGAAAACCTTAAAATTGAATTTAGACTTTCCTCCCGTCATTTAACTGTTCGCTATACCATTGCATGGTTATAAATATACGCTGTATATTTTCGATTGGACCCGAGGACCAGGCCTCCCCTGGCGACATTTTGTTCAGGGAGGCCAGGTCAGCAGGACCAATATTTTCGCGGGAATATATGGCCTAGGCTGTCCTAGTTGACACTTCAATTAGGGCAGCCGGGAGCTCAATGACTGTAAGACGGGGTCAGCAGGCCTGGCATCCCCTGGCGACCGTTAGGAATGAAAATGCATCCGAATTTCGGGTTAAATCATCCTGTACCATGTTGTGTTATCGCCAGCGTCAGCACTTCGAGCGTCGGCATTCCTCCCCACGCCCTTTCCTCTCCTATGTTTTTCCCCTTCTCAACTTGCCTCCGGCGTCCACTTCAGTCAACGTGCGAGAGGCAAACCGTCTTCACCTGACATTTTCAACGTTGTTACTCCGGTTCCGACGCGTCACGTCGACGTTTATTATAACTATTTTTCCACGTAGTCCCCGTGGAGTTCGACACATTTCTGTAGCCTGGACATCAGTTTTTTTATGCCAGAGTCATAGACCTCCGCCGCCACTAAAACAAGTCTTGTTTTAACCAGTTCTGAAAGCGTTGGCTAGCATACCCCTACTACGGTTCTGAATCGCCCTTTTGAGTTTTTTAAGGGTATTGCAGTAAGCGTCGTCATTAATAGTCGTCTCTTTCGGCATAAATTCGACCAGAAGGACACCCTTCTCAAAACACAGATGACAGCTCGGACCGTTATGACCCCGCCTTCACGCCAGGTACAAAAACTTTTTTTTAAAGTCCCCCTCGCCACAGGAGTCGTTGTAAACTTACTTTCTGGATGACCCTCGTAGTTGTGCCTGCAAGGTTTTCAGCCCGATCGCACAAACCCGTGGGGCGCCATGGGGCAAAAATGGAGCTACAGGAGGGGTTTTTTTAAGGCTTTTTGGCTGTGAGATCGGGTTAGGAATCGTTTTCGAAGTATTTTTGGACGTAGAATCCATTTTTTGGGGTCCCGGAACGATCGGATATCACAGGGCTTTCATGGGGCTACAAGTGTGATTTTTGAAAGATCCCAAGAGTTCTAATATTTATATTTTAAAAAAATTATCAAAAAATATAGGTAAGTATAAAATATGTATATTAAAAATTTTCCAAATTTTTTTGTTGACAGAAATAATTTTTGCCCAAGTAACCTTTATCAAAGAATAATAAACCCTTGTGTAAAATTCGCAGCGACTTACCTGCAATATTTTTTAGCCCCCCTCACGGTAAGAAAAACACTTAAGATATGTGAGGATTAACAGTAAGTTACATCGAGGGTTTTAATAAACATATTTATTCCGTAGGTTCAAAATTTAATGTAACATTCTATAAGAAAATCCAACAAATTATCGACAAACACCAGTGACTGATGAGAAACCCTGTCACCTTGAAACCCTACAATTTTTTTGGGATAGTGCCTGCGCCCCCCAGTTTAGGAACCGCTGAACTACCAATTCCCTGGTAAAATAAAAATTGCAAAATTACCCGTCTGCATTTGTGATTTTATTTTTAATCGGCCCAGCCACCCCAACTGTTAGGTAACGATCGCTTCACGGCCTTCCTGGTAGATATTTTCCCTCATTTGTTCGACAGTTTATACGGGAACACCTCGTCCATTTAGAACTTTTGCTGATAAACTGCAACCGCCCGTTAGAGACCTAAATACACAAACGTAATCCCCTTCCGTCTCAGTGTTTAGTCTCGTTCAACGTGATTTTCCACTTCACGGGCTCTACCCACCGACCGTTGATAATCGCCAAGGTCTATGGTCTCTCTAGTGCCTCTCGTCTGAGCTTTCTCTACTGAACCGGAGCGATTTACATTAAGCATGCGAACTCTGGTGGCGCTCGGACGACTCACTTAAAACTGCATGTAACCCGCCCTTCTTTATTTGAATCGCCCGGCACCTGTTTATTCAGTTTTCTTCCAATTATGTCTATGTCGGGGTACACAAATCAGTGCTGCCAAGTTGGGGGTTTTCTCCCCAAATTTGGGTTTTTTTTTTTCCATCAGAGGGAGAATTTGGGGGTGAAGTTTTTTGGGTTTTTTTGGGGGGGGGGGGGTTTTACGGATGAGTCAGGGGAATTTGGGGGAAAATGAAAAAATTGATCAGTCATTAAAGAAATAACAGCAGGTAAAAACTATGCAAATTTTACACTAGGGTTTATTATTCTTTGATATAGGTTACTTGTACAGAAATTTAATTCTGTCAATGAAAGAAATATTACTAAATTATAAATAAATTATTATAAATATTCCTTTTAAATTTTTGTGTCAGAGTAACCGGCTTGCATGTTTGCAGGGTTGTTCAGGAAGGATAAAGCCGCTAAACGGCTTTATAAAGCCGTTTAGCGACTTTATCCTTCCTGAACAACCCTTTTAAATTAAAAATTTTTTTTTTTTATATTTTCATATTTGAAAAATTGTTTTTGTTTTCTGGGATTTTTTTTCAAAAATGTTTTGATCGATTTTTTACTGGAAAAATATTCAACCTCCTGGGATCCTTCAAAAATCCCGTTTTTAGCCCCATGAAAGCCCTATAGACCGTGAAATCGGATCGTTCAGGGACCCCCAAAAATGAATTCTATGTCCAAAAATACTTCGTAAACGACACCTAACTCGATCCCATAGCTAAAAGCCTTAAAAAAACCCTCCCGCAGCCCATAGCGCCCCACGGGTTTGGGCGATCGGACTGAAAACCTTGCTAGCACAACTAGATGGTAAACCAAGTATTTAGTCAAAATTTCAGATTAAATCTGGAAATTAAGTAGGAATTTTTTTTTTAATTTAAAAAAAAAAATTCCTACTGCCCAAAACGGCCCGGACAGCGGACGGCGTACGGCGGAAGGACATTTCGGATTTAGAATGTAGACCTCTTGAAACGGATAATGTCAAATTTTGAGGCAGATCGGAGTGTGTCAAATATAATATTAGGTTATTAAAAGAATTTCAGTTATTTATTTTTATCAGGATTTCATCCTTAACTTTTGGGGGTTTTTTTGGGTTTTTTTTTCTTCATTTGGGGGGATTTGGGGGTTTTTTGTCGTTGCCTCAGGGGTTTTTTACGGCCGCACCGTGGCAACACTGACACAAATTGGAAATTGAAGAAGAATTAGATTGTTAAGAGATAATGGTTGATTTCGCAGTATCGCTATCGTCGGAAAATAATCATTTGTGCGGACAGAAACTGCCCAGTGACCAGTTGTTACGTGCACAAAATGGGTAACAGATTGAGCGAAGGTTATTGTGTCCTGCATCAGCGCAGACGAGACGACAAAAGTGGAGCATTGGCACTGAAGAAGGGGGAGAGAGGCAAGACCCGATGACGGTGCTCAAGGAGGAGTCGTGAATTGTCCGTCAGAGGAAAACAGTGAAAACTTTGTGAAGAAAATTAAAATACCGATGATAAGGGAAATTGAGTAGTCAGAATCAGAATCAGAATCAGACTTTTTTATTTGCCAAAAACACATAGTGCATAAGCAATGGTCAACAACAATATAACAGTAATAGGTGTAAAAAAAAAAAAAAAAAACGTACCTACACACAACAAAATTTAACAATTGGCAAGAGTTTATTTCACAAAATTTGCATTTTCTAAAAATTCATCCATAGAGTATGGAGCCAGGGACTTTAAAAAAGATGCCAACTTTTGTCTAAAGACTGACTTTGACCAGGAGCGGACTTCCATGGGGATGGCATTATAAAATGTGATACCCCACCATTTGCTGCCTGAACAAGATTTGGAGAGTCTGTGGAGAGGGAGACACAAATCTTCTTTTCTGCGAGTAGAGTAATGGTGTGTTGGCGTTTTGAAATTCTCGACGTTGCAGTGGACATAACAGATGCTTTCGAGGATGAAGGCGGCGGGAATCGTTAGTATTTTTAGGTCGATAAGTACCATCTTACAGTCATCGCGATACTTTAGGCCAGCCACAACTCGAACGGCTTTTCTTTGGCAGGAAAAAACTGAGGAAGACCCAGGAGAATGCCCCCAACTGATGATGGAGTATGTTGCTCTACTCTGAAAGCATGCATGGAATGCAGCTATAAGGGCAGGCTTGGAAAGCCTCTTCGACAAACGACGAAGCAGGAAGACATAGCTATTGAGACGGGCCACGAGCTGCTCACAGTGAGGCCTCCATGTGAGTTTTGGGTCGAGTTCTACACCAAGAAACTTTACACTTTCAGGGTTATGTGCCAAATCACCCAAGTCCCTTAGCCCGAAGTACATAGTACTAGTCTTATCAACATTCACCGAAAGTCTGTTCCTGGAGAACCAACTTGAGGCAGCCTCCAACGAGGTGGAGTCGACATGTTGCAGAGCTGGAAGTGTCTTTTCTGTTGCTGTAGTGGTAACTTCACCCCGGCACCCAGTACAGGGATAGGACGTTGGGAGACCGTTACAGTGTTCCCCTCGATGACGATCATGCTGAGGGCATTTTGTTGTGTAATTCTCCGCCAGATCAAGGCTTTTCATTCTACCGGTTCCCTGATGATAACTCCAAGGTGGATATCGACGGAAAATCGGGGTTAAAATATGTATGTCGACGCAAAACCTGGCCCTTTGTGACTGATGGGGAAACTTTGTGACCACACGTTTTTCGAACATTTTTCAAATGTTGCGGCCGTTATTATAATATTACTATATTATAGTAACGGATACCTGTATCGGAGTTGTGGGTTTTAATGTTAAAATACCTACTGACTTTTTTCAGGTAACTTTGTGACATCCCAATAACGCTGATTTTCGAGTTTTCTATGTCGTAATTTATATTCCTGTTTTTATTTATTTTTTTAATTTAATTTTTTTTAAATTTATTTTTAAATTTTATTTTAATTTAATTTGAACTTTTTTAATTAAAATTAAAACTAGGTAGGTACCTACCTTTTTAAATTAATTTAATTATTAATTAAAACTTAATTTCTGCTGGTTTTTTTTTAAATTTCTTAAATCTTTAATTTCTAATTTTTTAAATAAAATTTTTTCTGCGTTATCGACTGTTTTCTATTGCCACGGCGGTTTTCTGGATACACGGTATGTGCCATTGTGCCAATCGCGTTTTGAGCGAGTTATAGTGAAGAAACTGGTGGTGGCAGAACTTTGTGCCGACGGAATAAATTCGCTGTGGCTACAATTTTGAAGCTAACATTTTTTTCTTGACATTGAAATGTAGCTGAGGAATAGCTGCACCCTATCCGGGAAACCGATTACTAGCGATTATGTGGTTGAAAATTGACAAAATATCGATTTTCTGTCACAAAGTATCCCCACCTCAAGGTACCCTTTTTGTTCAGCTCCACAGAGCCCCAACTTGTACTGGGAAGGTTCGAGGCCTCCAATAAATTGAGTCAACGTCCAAAATTACTTCGAAAATGGCATCTCATTCAACTTTATGGCCCCAAGTCCTTCAAAAACCCCATTCGAGCATATCTGTAGAGCGTAAAACTGATGTTTTTCGAGCATATTTGGTGATTTTATCGAACATATCAATCCGAGCCCTAGAAATGGCAAATTCGGCTGTCTAGCTATGTTTACCGGGCACAACTTGATGGTGGGCCGAGTATTTTGTCAAAATTAGGGGTTTTTAAGGCCATTTTAACGGAATTTTGAGGCAGTCAAAATTGTCGATAGATATGTAGGTGGATCATTCCAAGAATAATAAACCAAAATCAACGCGAAAACGTGTTGCCGGAGAATTAGGTATCCACAATGTGGAGGCGCTGCACGCTCTCAATACACTTGATGCGATTAAGTATGCTAGGATGGACTTCTAAATGAACAGATAGGAAAAACAGATTAGGCCTCTGTTGAGCCGCACTAGGAGATTAAAAGCCGACCTTATTCGCCGCAGAAGCCTCATATTTCATCGATTTCAGATATGCCCTGCAATCCCTGAGCTCTCCTGTGGTGCCAGCCCGCCCCTGAAATATTCAAATTCCTTCGCGCCCACTTTTGTTGTGGCGTGTCCGTATGGGTTTTCGTCAGCGAGAATACAAAATTCTTCTTTCGCGTTCGAATTGTTTTCACCGCAATAATTGTTTTCTATTATTGTTTTCTACTGACGATAGACCGACCGAAAACCCGTGTTTTTCATCGCGAAGTTATTCAATTCTGCGGAAGAATAAAAATCCCTCGCATGTCTAGGAAGTTTGTTTTCCGGTGGACGTAAGTTAAAATCGACGCGGGGAATTCGTGGGAATTGTTGGAATACAACCGTGAGCATAAAACTGACCGTAACAAACGAATGTCCTTATGTCGTGTGAGTAAATAGCAATTTTGCCCAATGAAACTACAGGGGAGCTCCTGCCAAGGGGATAATCGTGTTGCCGTGAGAAATACCGCTAACTTGTGAATTTCTCAGTCCGCCACTCTGAAAAGTCGCAAATTTATTCATCGGGAAACTCCCAGGTGCTCTTAGCACCCTCGCCTCTCCCCCATTACCTCCTGAGCTCACCAGGGAGACCGCTGCCCTGGTTCACTCGATATTTGCTCCGAAGAAAGCTTCCCCCGAAGGGGAATCGAACCCAGTGCCGAAATGGGTTATTCAAAACGGCTCCAGGTCAAGTGTCGGTCATAAGGCCAACGGGAAATTATTGACGGATTCTCCCGGATTGTGTGGGTCCCAATGAGGGTCGATTTGAGGGTCCCCAACATGAAAGGTTTTGACCGTCTCATTCTTCCCAAACGGGCCTTCATCGATTTCTCAGCTACAATTCGGTTGATTTTCGCGAAAAGTCGGTATACATACTAGACATTGGTACGTCTAACTTTATGCAATCATGTCGATTTTAAAAACTTTGAAAAATTCTGGAATTTTATAATAACATTTTAGTTAAAAAAAAAAAATCAATATAGGAAGTTTTATGAAAATTGCTTGCGTACTCCTTCATATATTTCTTCAATCTTATGAGAATGCGTTGCTTCAGTTAATGCAATGAAGCATCAACCAAATCCATAAAACCTTCTTTTTTTCAGTTACATTTTTTTTATTATTTTACAAAATCCACGAATATTGCGTTTTAGTATCTTTCTTCTGTGTTCAGGCCAGTTTATACCAAAATACCTACCTCGTATTTTTTTTTTTGCTCAATTTTATCTGTTTCAAATTTTTTGTTTTCGTCGTTTTTCGGGCGGATCTCACTTACTTCGACGTCGGCATTTTCTCTTCTTCCTTCTTTCGAGGGGTGAGTTCGCCCCTGTGATTCACGTACGCGAGCACTGTACGAAGGGAAAGTAGAGAGGGTTCGACGACGGTGAAGGGCGAGAACGGACTGAAGGGCGGGCGCTGCGCCGACACCCCCCCAACCATTACTTTCACCCCTTGCTTATGCCAGCCGCCCCTCCAAGAGGAGGATATTATGTGAGTGAAACGACGGAGAACTTTCTTAGAATGTTCATTTCAATATCGTAATTTAACACCTTCAAGGTGTTAAACGAACATTCGGATAAAAAAAGCTGCAAATTTACGCTGTCCTACAAAGTACAAAGTCCTTAAAAAACCAGATAAACCCCATTTGTAGCTCCACGGAAGCACCATAGATGAGACCCCCATAAATGGATTATACCTGTCTGAAATCACTTTTTAAACGCACTCAGTATAAATACTGCTATATACTTATTTACTGCCCTCTGACTGGGGGGCCTCGCTTCACTCAGCCGACCAGTTTTTTATCGGCCTGGGGGGGCTCGCTCTGCTCGGCCGACCACTTTTTCGGACAGGGGGCTCGCTTCGCTCGCCCATTTGAATAATAGGTTCAGTGATGGGGTTGGATATAGTGGAAACGCCGGCTCATTATCTGTCTTATAGCCCTGAGTGACAAATATTACGAAATTGTGGGAAACAACCCCCCCGGTGTCAACCGACCTGAAGAAAGGTCTGCTCCTGTAAGGTCGAAGTGACACACCAGAATATATCCGAAACTAGTGTGTAATGAACAGTCTCCCAAATCTTAAAAACGCTGCAAATTTTACACAAGGGTTTATTATTCTGTGATATAGGTTACTTGTACAGACATTTGATTCTGTCAATAAAAAAAAATTAAAAAAATTTTTTTTTTGGATTTTTATATTTCAAAAAAAATTTTTGGGGGGGGATTTTTTTTTTTTTCAAAAATGTGTTTTTTCAAAAATTCTTTAATTTTTACTCGAAAAATATTTAACTTCTTGGGATCCTTCAAAAATCCCATTTTTAGCCCCATGAAAGCCCTATAGAACGCCACAGTGGAATCGGATCGTTCCGGGACCCCCAAAAATGGATTCTACGTCCAAAAATACTTCGAAAACGACACCTAACTCGATCCCATAGCTAAAAGCCTTCAAAACACCCCTCCTGTAGCCCCATTTTAGCCCCATAGCGCCCCACGGGTTTGGGCGATCGGACTGAAAACCTTGCGGGCACAACTAGATGGTAAACCAAGTATTTTGCCAAAATTTCAGATTTTTAAAAAAATTCCTACTGCCCAAAACGGCCCGGACGGCGGACGGACATTTCGGATTTTGAATGTAGACCTCTTGAAACGGATAATGTCAAATTTTGAGGCCGATCGGAGTCGTCGACCCACGTCGCGAAAACATAGGTGTATTATTCCAAGAATAATAAACCAAAAATCGTTCTCCAGAATCACGGGGGATGTAGGTACATAGCAGGACCTGCTATGTACCTACATCCCCCGTGATTCTGGAGAACCATTTTTGGTGAACACCTGGTGAACAATTTCTTGACACGAGCGGCAGGCTTCCGTCCCTTCCAAGTCCTCCCGCAGACCTCAGCCAGTATGAGGTCTAAAAGACATACGGCATACCCACAAATTCGATCAAATTAAACTCGCTGTTAAATTTCCCGATCGTCGAAATTCTTTCTTTCGGGATTTAGTATTAAAATTTTGACCTCTAGGTAGGATACAGAGTAAACGCCGACTCAATCGGACAGTGAACAACAAAGATAGGGATAGTTGCGCGGATTTGCGCTCATCGAAAATGTCGCTCAATGCGCTCATCGGATGTAAAATTGGCCGGGGAATCCAAATTCGCAACAAAATTTAGGGGTTCCCATCTAAAATAAGAAAGTTGGGCGCAAATGCGCCTATTTGCACGCATCTCATGGAGTTCTCAACCCCCCCTAGTGGTATACGCGATTCCGAGACGCAAAAAAAAGAAAAAAAAAAAACGCTGCAAATTTTACACAAGGGTTTATTATTCTTTGATATACGTTACTTGTGCAGAAATTTAATTCTGTCAATGAAAAAATAAAAAAAAAAAATTTTTTTTGGATTTTTTCCCCAAAAAAAATTTTTTTTTGAGGATTTTTTGTTCAAAAATGTGTTTTTTCAAAAACTCTGTATTTTTTACCCGAAAAATATTTAACATCCTGGGATCCTTCAAAAATCCCATTTTTAGCCCCACGAATGCCCTAAACATCGCCCCAGTGAAATCGGATCGTTCCGGGTCCCCAAAAAATGGATTCTACGTCCAAAAATACTTCGAAAACGACACCTAACTCGATCCCATAGCTAAAAGCCTTCAAAAAACCCCTCCCGTAGCCCCAGAGCGCCCCACGGGTTTGGGCGATCGGACTGAAAACCTTGCGGGCACAACTAGATGGTAAACCAAGTATTTTGTCGAAATTTCAGATTTTTTAAAAAATTCCTACTGCCCAAAACGGCCTGGACGGCGGACGGCGTACGGCGTACGGCGTACGGCGGACGGACATTTCGGATTTAGAATGTAGACCACTTGCAACGGATAATGTCAAATTTTGAGCCCGATCGGAGTCGTCGACCCGCGTCGCGAAAACATAGGTGTATTATTCCAAGAATAATAAACCAAAAGCCATATTTCTATCACGTACCGTTTCGGAGGAGAAGGCTTGTAACGTACTGTGTGAGCCACGGACACGTTCTGAAATGGTGGTATAGATACTTGACAGTTCGCCCTCAATCAACTCCTCGGGTACTGTGTCTGTCTCCTCTACGATGAGTCAACAGAACAGATAAAATTTTGAAAAGAACATGATCATGTTCAACATGTCGACATGTTCTTGTACATTTATACATTGTATAAATACTACATGCTTTAAAACGCTGTCATACGTAATTTAAAACGTTAAATAAAACGATATTATATGAAATAAATAGAGTGAGTTTAACAATTTATTAGTTGTCCACTGGTCCAACTTCTAACTCATCGAATATACCTACCACCATTTGTTGGCAGCGTGCATTTCTCATTGTGTTAACTCCGCTCAAAAATAAAGATTAGAATATAACGAGTTCGTTATAGCGTTAATTTCGAGCCAATATGTAACGTTCATTTCGAGGGTATCCCCTAATTGACAACGATTTTTTCCAAGTCCCATTACAAGGGGAAAACCGGCGGCTTGATAAAAACGTTTGAACACTGCCGAATTTTGTGTTGTTTGGTCTCATTCTGACACAAATTCATTGAAGCATGGTTAGCTGATAAGATTTCGTTTATTGAAGGGGGTCATAATTTGGGTTGTTTATTTCGTCGCTTAAGTTCTCACATGTCATTTAACGGATTTACGGATTACGGAGTAGGTATGGATTACGATTTGGCATACCTAACAGGATTTACGGATTACGGATTTCGCGCTTGTTAACATAAACTAATCACTTAAGCCAGAAGTGAGTTAGCACTTGATGGAACTTAAACGAAAATTGAGCGGGGATGCGGATTGACACCTACCCTAATAATAACCTGAGGATGGCTCCGGGAAGCCGAGAGCTCGTCGTTGTCAATAAACCAGCAGTAGGTAACAAGCGGAAGTTTTTCTACGCACACCCATCGACCCCTGCGACAATAATTGTTAATTATTAATCGGCCATGACAGCCCGATGGGAAATACAAGCTCACGTCAAGAATAACAAGCCATCAATTGAATTGAATAGATGAGCGCAACCTTTTTGTTATTACGAGAGAAACTAAGAAACAGTAGGTATCTAGCGACCAAACTATGCCACACAGCACAACAAAAATATCCACGTGATGCTCATTACGTAAACAACTGCACCCTAACGACCGATGCTTAAGAAAACCTTATGCCGATCAGAGGTAACGAACGGCTCAGGCTGCAAAAATCGTTTTGGAGTCGTTGGAATCAGCCTAAAAAGCTCATTCCATAGACCCTTGTACCAACGAAATCGGACAAAAACTTTCGTCCCCCTATTGAGGCCTCCTTAGTTACACATCAGAGATAAACAACTTTCGTCGTGAAGTACCTCCCGAAAACCGATGAAAGGGATGAGGGAGGAAAAATCAAGGTAGCCTATAACCACCCCCGGAACTCGCTGATCACAATGAGACCACCCTCATGAAAATCTGTTGAGCCGCTCGGGCGTGATGCTCTGTACACAAACAAACAAACAAAAAAAAAACATACATGTCGAGGAGGTGAGCGCACCTTTCCATTTTTTGGAAAAAGGTTGCGCTAAAAAGGTATATTTATTAAAATTTTCGTTATTGCAGTGTTGGGCAGGACCGGTCACCCCCAAAAATGGGTATTGCACGCAAAATCACTCCGAAAACGACACCTCGTTGGACCTCCTGACCACCGCCTAAAGCTCCATTTTAATCCATATGAAAGCCCCTAAAGATCCCCACGGTGAAATCGTATGGTTCTGGAACCTCCAAAAGTGGATTCTACGTCCAAAACTACTTCAATAACGACACCCAACTCGCCTTCATAGCCAAACCCCTTCAAAAAACCCATCCGTAGCCCCATTAGAGGGTTTGGGCGATCGGGTTGAAAACTGTGCGGGCACAACTACCGGTGGACCGAGTATTTTGTCAAAATTTCAGATTTAAAAAAAAAAAAAAAAATTGACCGCCCAAAACTGCCTAGACGGCGGTCGGACATTTTTGAAGTCTGCAAATCATGAAACTTACGAGTAATATCGATGGTCTACTTCTAAACTCGTAAAACCAAATTCAAAAATTTTTCAGCTTACAAGGATTAGGTAATCATTTCCACCAATTCATCATTTTTTCTCATTTTTCTTATTTTCATCTTATTTTTCTTGTCGAGTTATAAAACCTTCTCCTTAGTACGGAACTAGTTGTACCTACGTGATCAAAACACTAAAAAACGCAGCAAATTTTACACAAGAGTTTATTATTCTTTGATTAAATTAATTTGAAAACAAATTAGTTATGTCAAAAACAAATTTGTTTAGAATATTTAAGAATTAACTTTATACCTATTTACCTAGGTAAATACGTAGCTACGTAATATTTTAGAAAAAATATTAGGAAAAAAATTAAAACAAACATTAAAAAAATGAAAAAATCTGTACAATGTTTCAACAGATGTGCGACCTCCAAAAATGGATTATGCGAGCAAAATTACTCGGAAAACGACACCTTATTTGACTTCCTGGCATCCTTAAAAATTCCCATTTGCAGCCCCATGAAAGCCCCATAGATCCCCACGGTGAAATCGGATCGTACTGTGACCCGAAAACGACACCTAACTCGACCCCATAGCCGAAAACCCCTCCCGTGGCCCCATTTTAGCCCCATAGCGCCCCACGGGTTCGGGCCATCTCAGACTTTTCAGCCAATTCAAATTCAAAAAGCCCTACTGCCCAAAATGCTCAGACGGCGGACGGACATTTCGTTTTTGGAATCTAGACCTCTTGGAACGAATAATGTCAAAATTTGAGGCCGATTACAATTTTCGACCTCCGTTGCGATCACATGGGTGTATAATAATAATTATTCCAAGAATAATAAGTACTTAAACCAAAATGAGAACATGATATGTTTAATATTATTAAATCGAAAGAAGAATTAAAAAAACTTTTCCATGGGTCAACTTTTCAAATTACGCCGTTTTGAGTAAGCTGACCCAGGGGCCGCTATTTAATTGGGACAAGTACGACGATTTTCAAATTCGACTTTTTTGGGTCTGCTGACCCAGGCAGGGGCTACGGTTTAGACATATTGTGCGGGTCTGCTGACCACAATTGAATTCATCAGGTATTCTTGAGATTCACTCTTCACACCGACGCCATGGAAGAAGGAGAGAATTTCCCTAAACAACTAACGCAAGGCAAGGTAAGACAGCTGGAGTACCAACGATTGGCGCTTGAAGACGCTGGTCGTAGTAATAGTTTAATCTGTAGCGCTGGTGGAATGAAGGCACATGGTCAGCAGGCCCACACTACTTGTTTGCTTTAAATCGCAGCACCTGGGTGAGCAAACTTGACAAGGCGGAATTTGAAAACTTAACTGTTACACAACGGACTCACACTATTTGTGTTATTTCAATCGCAGACCCAGTTTCTGCGGAAATCCACGGCAGAGTTTCCACTTTCCGCCGCATTTGGCGTGACGGTGCTGTTGTCCGAGTTCAATTTTCACCTTTCCTGGGTTTCACTAATAATCGTTCACGCGACGTCCATCCATCTAACGTCCCTGGGAAGGAAAAAGGGAGCTCCACCACCTTTCGGGAATATTGAAGTACCCCTCCCTCAGGATCAGTATTAAATTCCCTCCGGCCCTTCGATTTCCCGACGATTCCTCACCATTTCGAGTGGTCGTAAGGGTGGGCGGGAACGGAGGGTTATCTGAAATAAGGCAAAGTGGGCTGAAATCCTCCCGAAGTCCTTCGCAAAGAGCCCTTTCGAAACTCTCTTCGTATTAGGCGCCGCCGGATTATCATTTTGTGCTTGTTTTTATAGATTCGGCTGACAAATGAGCAAAAAAAATATTTAAAAAAATTAATTAAAACTACACCACCCTCTCAATTTTCCCTTCCACAATAAATTTCTCATTAAGTTGATAAGCCTCGATTTTTACAACTTCGTAATTATTTCTCCGCCGGCTTCGGAAGTTTTCGGCTCCTCCACGACTCTTGAACCCACTTGGTTGGGTTTTAATGGTAAAAGTTTGGTTGGACGCGTCAACGAATGAAAGGCAGACCTCACTTCAATCCGAGAATGAAAGGGAGGATCAAAAAGGGCAAGTGAGATTGGGAGGATTTGCGCCGAGAACCCAAAATGACTTCGCTACAGCTGAATACAGCGTATTTTTGTTTTTAAGTTGCGATTCTCGCGTAAATATTTTTTTCGTGACCCCATTTCCTTTCTTACGAGTTTTGTTGGTCGGGCTTGTAAAAGGAGTAATTTTTAGTCGGATCCCCCAATCTTTCTTATATTGATTTTATCTTCCTTTTTGCGATTTCGCTTCCTTCGCCATCATTCACTCGACCTCATCCTCACAATCCTGTCTTTACACTTCCTCTCTTTTGTGAATCCTTTCAAACTCATGGATGTCAAATATATGGACTTATGTTGTTGAGTGTTTGGAATTGTTTAAGTTATAGAAACTACCTCATTATGTGCAAAATTTCCACACAAAAAAGAAAAAAAAATGAATTGGAACCAATTTAAAACCTCTTTCACTGAAATTGAAACATGACATGTTTCAATTTCAGTGAATCTTCGTTAAAATGTCCCAGTTTACGGTTTAACATTGTTAAATCGTAAACTGAAACATTTTAACGAAGATTTTAGACTTCCAAAGAGATACCTTGCGTCATTAAAATACCTAAAAAAAAAAAACTGGCCAAACTCTGTGGCGTTTGGCCATTACAAGAAGAAGAATAAAAAGTTCCGAAACAACAAAAACACTGATAGGAAGATGATAAGTCACACGCCTCTCCTCCTAATTTGTCCTTGGTGCTGTGGGGTGGTTGGGGATGGGAGCCGAAAAGCCAAGGAGGATGAACCCTTCAACCAGTAGCTCCTAATTTGTTGAAAAGCGATGGATACAAGTCGATTGAAATGTCGTTTTCTGAATAATTTTGGGCATAAAATCGATTTTTCGGAGCTCCGGACTTTTACAATATTTTTTGGGGCTCTAAGGGGTTCCTGAGGGGCTCAAGTGGGGTTCATCCAGGTAGCTGAATGAGGTGTCGTTTTCGAAATAATTTCAGGCCTAATCGATTTGAGGGCACCATTCCCCCCCCCCCCCCCCCTCTAGTAGGTGCATGCGACGGATCCATGGGGAGAGAATTCCAGCGATTCAATCGACAGCTCGCCTCGACTCTGGCTGAAAAGTGGGCTCGTCCATTTTCGCAAGTTGCTGCATGGGTTCGGGTAAAGCTGCAGTTCGCTGTCGTCCGGGCAGTGGCATCCCGACTGCGGGGTACCAGAAGAAAGTTCCGGTGTCTCAGACTGGAAGAAGGAGCGGGCCTCCAGTTCTGGGACGAGTAGTCCATTCGTCCACGGCGCCCGTTTGGTGTTCCGCCATTTGCTGTTTTTGTTTTTGTTTCTTTTGTTGTTAGTTGTTATTTTGTTTATCATTCTTGTTATTTCTTGTATCATTCCCCTGGATCCACTTCCGTGACATAATAAATAATTTATTATTGTGTGTTTCTTTTCCCGGGACCTTTAAAACAACATTTGGGGACTCTCCGAGCCTCTTGAGGGGCAGCAGGTGGCCATTTTGGATTTGTCGGACAATTGCCCGAAATTAATTTCTTAGGCCAAGAAATTAATTTCTTGGAAACGGTTAAGGAAAGTGATTGACAACACTCCCCCCCTCCCCCCGCACGCCATTAATTTAAAATCAAGGCAATATGAACGGGAAATTGATCATTGAAAAAACTACTGGGAATATCCCTGTACTTGGCAAACTTTGATATTACCTTCCTTGGGATATTGAGGGTTACAATTGAATCATTTTAAAACGCCAATTTCTATCATTGAAACTGGCTCATTATGTGCAAAATTTCCACACACACACAAAAAAAGATATTGGAACATTTTAACATTTTAAAAACATTTTAAGTGTTTGGAATGGTCAGGTACAAGAAACGGGCTCATTTTGTCCAAAACTTCCACATAATGAAAAAAATTGAAATTCCCACAATTTAAAGCATTTTTGAAATATTTGAAAATGTTTAAAAGATTTTAAAACTTAAATTGAAAGTGAAACCTCTTAAAACGTTAAATCGAAACAACGAAATTTAAAAAAAAGTTAAAACATTCCAAAATGTTTTAAATTAAAACATTCAAAAACAAAAAATTAAAAAATTATAAAACATTAAAAAACAAAATTAAAAAATTAAAATTGAAACATTTTAGAACGTTCAAAAATTTAAATTGACGTTTTCAAGAAACTTTTTATACATTTTTTGTGACGATTAAAATGCACGATGCAAATTGTACACAAGTGTTAATTATTCTTAAGCATAAATTGTGCAAAAACATATTAATACTTTTAATAAATAACTAAACACCCAAAAAGGGATGCTACGTCCAAAATTACTTTAAAACGACGCCTCATTCCACCATCTAGCCGTCACAAGCCACATTTGTAGCTCCCACAGAAGCCACAAAGGCACGGTAAGGTTGGATGGGTCTGAGACCCCCATGAATGAATTTCAAATACAAAAATACTTCACAAACAATACTCTCACTCGACCTCCTACTTTAAAACCATCCAAAACCCCTTCCTCCAGCCAAAAAATCTAGAGCATTGTCTGTATTTCTGGTTTTCGAAAAAAAATGTCGAGGATTTTCGCGTCCGTCGCTCCAACGTCCATGGCTTTAGCATCCTTTCCGAAGCTGCTGCCCCACTCGTATTGCTGTGATACAGTCCGCTCGGAAAGGGAACTTCCACTCAGCTTGGTTTATCTGCTGTGTCAGGGAGAGTATTTGGGGAACATTGCGGCTTTGTAATATCCTTTTGGACCTTTCCCTTCGAACCCCCCCCCCCCCCCCCCCCCTAGTTCTATACCCTCCGAAGGGACATCCTGGAGTTCGGAAAACCAAAGATCGGAAGGTTGACTTTAGCGGGAGCTTTGGAAAATCTCTTTTTCTTCCCTTAATGATGTCTGAGGCTTTTGGAAGATTGTATGAAATGAGTGAAAAGTTCTGTTTCGTAAAGGAAAAGGTCAGGGACATTGCAGATCAGAGAGAGAGAGAGACTGTTGGGGTCTGGCTGAACAAGTGTTGGACCAGAGCCTGGTAGTGAAGGATCATTCAAGCTTTCATTTTAATGGGATGAAACATCGACAATCTCCTTTTTCTCACGTCAACCTACGCATTTGAACCTCTAGTTTAAAATTTCGCAATAAAAAATTGTCATTTTGGACAAATGTCCTTCCTAAAATAACCCATTCAATTATAGCACTGCTTTTGGACGATGAAAATAAGACACGATGAACATAATCCCATATGAATGACTTGACGATGAAATTAATGTTAAATTTAAATTGAAAATTTTTCCACTGAAGGTCACTGTACTGAACGGAACGTCACTATCATGACATGTGGATCACTAACACATTGTGTGGATCGGGCGTGACCTTGTTTCGGGATGCGGACCGCTTGACAGGTGGCTTGAAGTGAGATGGAGGCTCGAAAAGTTCCCGCAAAAGGGAAGGAATGCTTACTGAGTGGCAAACTTTGCACGAACGTGCCTCTGGAGTCTGCCGAAGTGTGTAAAGAAATACTTCAAGGAAACCCCGTGTCCTTAAGCCTTCTCTCACCAACTCTGCTGGTTGGAACCAAAAAACTCGCTCGCTCTTTTCATGACGTCATAGAGCATGTTACATGGTTCACAGCGCAAGCCCTCGAAAAGCCAATTTTTCCTTTAAAAAAAGACGAAAGTCCCGAAAGTGTTCATCTGTTATTAATCCCTTGAAGGGATTAGGCGTAAACCACTCCTGGGATAACGTCTGAAACTTGGAAATTGTTTCGACCAGAAATTAATGGGTAGGAGAGGGAAACGAGGTGGTTTGACCTTTTACGGCCAACCCAACCCCATCCATCTCTTTCCGGTGTCGCCTACCTCCATTAAAATTCAGGCCACACAGCCAAACCCGAACAGTTCAAAAGATTGGCACAATAATCGACTATAATCCGCTCATGCAAAGCTCTGTTGTGATAGCTCAAGTTAATAATTTTTCTCCTTGTCCAAAGCGGTCTAGAACCCGAGGCTGTCAGTTAATCCGTTTTTCATCACATCGGAGTTGTGGAAATGTGATCCCCAACGTTCTCTCGACTGTGAATCCCTCTGAATGCAAACCCCACTCCCTTGATCCCCTAACCCACTTCAGTGTTTCCATAGGGGGAACCCACCCCGCCTAAAGTTAGTTAGAAGTGTTCAACTCACCCTCCGAGGAACAACCCTATCATGTCTGAATCTATGCTAAATAAGGCAACAAGATTATTCATCCCATGCCAGGGAGAGAACCTAATTGAAATGTTTGGAGTTGAACCTGTTCTAGGCCTGGGATAATAATTATCTCTCGATGTCCTCCACACAGTGTTGGGTAGAAACTAATTCCGAAACTAAAAAATAAAATTGAATCTAAATTAGTTTGTTTTCACAAACAAAAGAACTAAAACTATTAGTTTTACTTTCACTTTTGAACTAAATTAATTTTAGTTTGAATTTTGAAACTAAAAACTAATTTAGTTTCAGAATGAAACTAAAACTAATAGATTAAGTTCTTATAAGAACTATAGTTGCAATCAAACTAAAAACTATTTTTTTAGTATCTAAACCAAAACTTTAGTTGTTATTCGTAGTTGTACATATGTATAACAACTAAAAATAACGTTTTGGAGAAACTTGTTGCCACTCCCAACTAGTCGCAACACCCAGTGGCAACCAGTGGCAACCACTAGGTATTACCACTAGGTGTTAGCACTAGGTGTTGCCACTTGTTGGGAGTGGCAACACGTTTCTCCAAACGGTATTGTTAGTTGTTATATGTACAACTACGAATAACAACAGTAACTGTTGTTACTAATTTTACTAAAGTTTTGGTTTACTAAAAAAAAGTTTTTAGTTTTGATTGGAACTAAGAACTAAAACTAGGTATTAGTTTTTAGTTTCACAATTCAAACTAAAAACTAATTTAGTTTGAATGTAAGTTTCAAAAGTGAAACTAAAAATTAATTTGGTTTTAGTTTGAATTAGGAATGGAAATGAACCCAAATTTCGGGTTAAATCGTCCTGTACCATGTTGTTAGAAGTCAAAAAGGGAAAAATACATAATTTTTGTGACAAAAATTCATTCACGTAGTTTATCGCGTCGTATGATCTGGCCGATTCAAAAACGTAAGTGACGTCAGCTACATCGGTTCTGGTTTCCAATCAAAGACACCGGAGTGCAGGTTGATTTTCACATTTTTTCTTGATTTTCTTGGTGTTTGGCTCTAGTGACACTGGAGTAACGCGAAAATGGCCGTGTTCGCTTTGTTGTGAATGTGATTGTGCGTATTGACTCAACTTATTCGTGATATAAATTAACTTATTCAACGTGACCGATCCTTCAGTTTTTAGTTTTTTAATGGTGGCCAACTCGTCGACCAATAGGAGCTGACTTCGGGTTTCCGCCAAAATTCAAATTGCAATTTTTCCATAAATTTAATAAATTTGTTCGAACATGCAGTTTGTGTTTTAACCCCATTTTCAGTTCTATTTGGACGCCTTCTATCGATAAAAAAATAATCCAGACTGGTTTCCATTCCTAATTGTGAAAGTAAAAACTAATTAGTTTGTAGTTTGCGATTTAGTTGAACTACATGTTTAGTAAACTACTCCAAACTCTGCCTCCCCGCTGATCCAGTACTTTTCATTACCCTTTGACGTACCTAGTTTGAAACTATTCATGCCAAAGATAACCCCATTGTCGAGGATTTAGCTTAATTTACTTTGAAGAGGCAATTTACTTCAACATCCCAGAGTCGCGTGATGACATCCTCCCAAAACTCCGTTCGGCCTCGTTTAATGCAATTACTTGCCTGAAATTCCCCCCAATGACTTCGGTGTTTAGTCAGTAGGTACGGTTCGACAGAGAATGAAAACTACTTGGGAACTCGCAATTACTACACATCGGGAACCAGGCCACCTGACAGGACAAACTACTTTCCCGCTGTTTCCACAGGATGATGAACACCTGAGATTCCCACAGTTTGGAAAATAAACGGCTTGAAGATACAATAGCTGACGGTTTTCGCCAGAATTCTGGTGAATTAATGGTCGTCTGGCACCTGAAAATTCCCTTGTTTCGGGTTGTTTGATTTCATTCGGGTTTCACGGTCATTTCCTAGTTCAATATAATCCACTACTGTGAGGAAAACTCGAGGTAGGTACCCACTCTGTCCAATCGATGTCCTTCCCGCTAACGCAGGTTTAAGGGTCTCACGCCCAGCGCTCTACCCAGGCGGCAAGAGGGGGTTCCACAGCAAAGTTTAATACCACCGTACTGCCATATAACATATTTTTACCTACTCGTATTACCAAGTTAATACACACCAGAATAATATGTAGTCGTAGTTGGTCTGCTGACCAGGAACCTTTTGCACGAAGTCTTATTTCAGAAGAAAAATACAACCAAATCACTTTCCACATCCCTTCATACTGGTACGGTACGGCCCATGCGTTTCATTTCCAATCTAGGGTAGAGTGCCGAAGGCAATCTTCTTGCGACTGGTAACAGTAGGTATTCATCTCTCGAAAATCACGCACACTATAAACAATTCAACGACTAGAAAATGATTACGACTCGACTCGAACGAAACAAAAGGAGGCAAAACTGTTGGCAAAATTTACCAAAACAACCTCGCAACACGCATATAAGGAGACGCTAGTTGCCATTAAAAATTCCCTCACAGACAATTCCCTTTCTTTTTCTTCTCTGTTATTTCCAGCACAGTGTTGAAAAAAAACCTTCCATTATATCTTATAGCAATGATTGCTCTGTCTCCAAAACAATGATTGTTTTAAATTATTTCAGGATTGATATTTGTTTTCCCCAACAAAAAGTCCCCTTCCCTTAAAAATGTGGTTTGGCAACGCTGTTGCGAAACTGAGAAACAGAGAAACTGCTGTTCGTACCAGGTACGAACAGCAGTTACAAAGAGAGATCCTCTAATCTTTGTAGGTACCTGTGGAAATAACAGATGGTTCTGCGAAGTAGCCAGCATCCATTATAATTTCGCCCAGTCACGTGACCTTTCCCAGCTGTCCTCCCCCCCCCCCCCCCCCCCATCATCGTTCTTTTGCCTGCTGAGGTTCAAAACCGGTGTTGAACCCAAGTTCTGACGTCACTCCCCATCCGTCTGGAGCTGTTATCAAAAATAGTAAGAACTAAGTTACCAACTTGCACCAACAGTGACACAACGGCTATTACTGCTCTTTTTCAAACTGATATTAAATTTGATAATAGGTACATAAATAAAAAATTTCTCTCCTCTCGCTCACTCTAACCATCCCTCTCTTTCTCTCACTATCTTTGGGGGTTATCTGAAGCCACTGGCTCAAGCACACTGACGCTGTCCACTTCTCCCGAGCTTAGCTCATTGGTGGCCGACTCGGGGGCCTGAAGAATTTTGCCTTTTGCTGTCTTAGCCAGCTGCGTTTTGCGCATGTTTAATCGCAGTGTATTTTTACCAATTTCCGTCGATCCGGAAATCTCCGCTAACACCTCAGACGATATTTCCGAGGAGAAAATAGCAACTTCACAAGGGCACGTTGTCCAGGGGTCCATACTTGACAATTCAAGATTGGAAGCCGGAAAAGCAGTCCTTTGTCAGACCAGGGATGGTAACCGGGAGCCTATACTTGACAAGTCAAGATCGGAAGCCAGTGAGCCGCTTGGTACAATTGCGACAGCAGAAAATCTCACCCAGCACGACCCTTTGTGTCGGGTAAACCAGTTTTCTTCTGTTCCTTCAGAGGATCTGCTGGACTTACAACATCCCGACATTTCTGGTGAGCTTAAGAAACCCAGATCCTCCATTACTGCAGCTGGAATATTCTCAGAGTCTGCAGATCGTCACAGCTTGCGTCATGCCTCTGATGAATCTCCGCATGTTCCCTTCTGCATCCTCCAAAACACCTGGCGGCGTAATCACGGATGCTGCGCCGAATGCACTCTGCCACTCACAACACGAACCTAATCAATTATTAAGAAAAACAATACACGTAGGTACACACCCAACACACGCACCTGCTGCCCTACAACTACCATCATAATTCTCCAACAAGAGAAGTTCTTGCGTGAAAGTTCTCTCCAGACTTCATCGAAGGCGAATTCAGTGGGTTTTATAAATCGTCTTAGATATTTTCCTCCTCAAAGTAGTGACGGTAGCGGTATAAAAACTTGGTCGACGTCCGTATTGTTCTCTGCATCACCATCCATTCCTGCCTCTGCCCCCGGCCTTAAAAACTCCAAGTTTTAATTGAGTTCTTTGAAGAAAGCACGGCTGATCGGATTTCCAATTTGCGTTTGGAAGAGCCCATGGGCTCTTTCCTACAGGAATAATAATTGATTGCTTGGCCTGTGTATTTCTTCCCCACTCCTTAACTGAATATAATAACTACTGTTTCATCCCCCTTCGCTCTCAAAGTCTTCCAAGCACTGGGAAACTGCGTGAAAATTTGATTACGCCTCCTACTCCCTAATGCGAGAAAAGCCCCTTAACTCTGTTCGAGTTCTGTGCCAATGGAACGGCTTTTCCCTTTTTTTTCTTCCTTCACCGGCTCATTAGGGCCAATAGGATTTGACGAAGGGGGATGACGGATTTTTGACGTTCTCCCATCCACGAAATTACATCTGGTTGGGTGTCAGCATCCTTTTATCGTGCCGACGATAAAATGGCGCCCAACGATGAACCCAAGCATACTACAATAATAATTATTGTAGTAATAATTATCATGAGTGTTGAAAAAATTCGATTTTACAACTTTAAGATTATTTTGGGCAAAAAATCGATTAATTGATTAAAAGTCGAAAAACAAACCCGTCATTTCATAATAATGAACAGTGAAGGAGTAAAACTGTCTAAGTTGAATTTTTGCCGAAAATAATGTTTTGAGCTATACTGGTAAATTGTGTCCTTGGGGCATCGTCTTGATCCTTCAAAACGATTCCACAAGCTCTCATTACTTCAGAAGTAATCTAGAATCTGTCGGAGTGTTTTTACAACCGTCTAAGTTGGTTACCTCCCTAACGTGAATCTAAGACCCTCTATGTTGTTAATTTGGAGAACTTGGAGTGAACTGTTCGCGTTGCCAGGATAAAAGGTGAGTTTCCCCTATATTTTCGAGTTCTATCGATGAAACCAATTACAGGTTTCTAGCCCAAAGGGTACTCGAGTTACAAACGAAAAACTGAACATTTTTCCAAAAATTTACAGTTTCTTCGAACTTCAAATGCGATGAGGCGCCATTTATAAATACTTGTTCGACCGGCCTAAAACTTTGCCAAACTCATTTTCTAGCCCAACTGCACCCTTTAAGGGGTTGAGATTTCGAATTTGGTGAGAAAAATTTTTCCCCCTATGTCCTATTGCCACCCTAATAGTCATAGACCAACTGGGGTTGGGGGCCAGGCCAACCGAGAGGGGGGGGGGGGGGGGGGGGGGCAAAGGGGACATTTTGCCCCGGGCCCGGACTTTTACATGGGGCCCCAGCGGGCCCTAGAAAAATAAGAAAAAGGGGAAAAGGAAGAAAAAATAAAAAATGGCTAAGTTGCCACTTGGCAAGCAACGTAGTCTTCCGTGTGATTGGGCCTTGTAAAACTCAAGCAATGTGAATCACAATAAACCCTGTGAAACACAACTAGGCCAGTCAATTTTGACACTAAATTCGCAAAACGAGATGTATCTCTGATTTTTTAGTATGTTGTTCGGACCCATTAGGGTAGTGTTAACCGCGATTTTTGCGGCATTATTTCAGTTTTTGTTTTATATCCAATAAACCATGCATTGTCCGACGAAAACTACTAGGTATATACGTTTTTAAATTGCATTAAATGTGTGACAATTTAAGCCCAACCAGAGCTGTGTAGGTCAATTAGTTTCAGAGTTATGGCACTTTGAAAATAGCCAATTTTTTCCAAAATGTGAACATTTTAGTTGAAGAGTTGAAGACAGCGGAAGCACGTTTTTCAGAGCGTTTTCCGCTGTAGCTCAATAACTATTGATCTGATTCAAAATATATTTTTCTTCTCGTGAAAGCTAAATAAATTCCCCATCGCAGTTATTCTATGTGAAATTTTGATTTGAGCGTTGATAAGAGAGGGGCAGGCATGGCAAAGATGTGGCATATTTCGAAACAACCGTGTTTCTTTGCATATTTTTGCCTATAACGCGGGAAAGGTTGGTCCGATCTTACCTTTTTTTTTTTTTTTTTTTTTTTTTAGGTGAAAGCGGCGATTAAATTTTATACAGGGGATGGCACATTGCATGCCTATTGAAACAATAAAAGTGCCATTCGTATTCGTCGGAAAGGGTGAAAACAAGATATTTGACCATCTAAGACCACGTTTTTCGGAAGGGTTTCTTCTCTCCCTCCAAGACTAGGATCGAAATTTCATTGCCCCCACGCTTTTTAAAATTTAATCAGCTTTCACCTACAAAAAAAAGAAAAGTAAGATCGGAATGATTTCCACCCTTCCGATCGAAATTTCATTGCTCCCACGCTTTTTAAAATTTAATCAGCTTTCACCTACAAAAAAAAACAAAAGTAAGATCGGAACACCGTTCCCGCGTTATAGGCAAAAATGTGCAAATAAACACGGTTGGTTTGAAATGTGCCACTTCTTTGCCATGCCCTCCCCTCCCTTATCAAAGCTCAAATCAAAATTTTACATGGAATAGCTACGATGGGGAAGTTATTTAGCTTTCAGGAGAAAAAAAGAAATTTGGAATTGGACCAATAGTTCTTGAGCTACAGCTGAAAACGCTTTGAAAAACGTGCTTCCGCTGTCTTCAAGGCTTCAACTGAAATGTTCACATTTTGGAAAAAATGGCCTATTTTCAAAGTTCCATAACTCTGAAATTAATTGACCTACAACGCTCCGGTTGGGCTTAAATTGTCACACATTTATTGCTATTTAAAAATTCATATAGTAGTAGTTTTCGTCGAACAATGCATAGTTTATTAGATATACTTAGAGCAAAAACTGAAATAAGGCCGAAAAAATCGCGGTTTCTCGTGTGCTACACGTGAAGCACAGCTTTTGGGAAGTTGCAAAATTGGATAAACACTACTCTAATGGGTCCTAACAGCGTACCTACGAAAAAATCAGAGATACATCTCGTTTTGCGAATTTAGTGCCGATTTTGACTGGCCTAAACAGAAAAAAGGTCAGGGGTTACTTGGGGGCCCTATGCCCTCTTTTGCCCCGGGCCCGCTTTTTCTCTCGGCGGCCCTGTTGGGGGCCAAGTAACGTTATTGGAGTAACGGATTGTATTTTGGCTGATCATCTTGATTAGGTACACTGTGCGTTGATGATTTATATATAAGATATATAATATGTACCATATTATGGTATATATAATATCAGATATATCTAATATGGTATTCACACCTTCCTATAAAATATTATTATCTAATCTATTATAATCAAACACTATTATCAATATAATATATTTGTTGTGCCTGTGTTACCGCGTACGTTACTTCGCTTTATAGTGCTTGTGCCTCAGCGTGTGTCAGCCGCTCGAGCTCGATGGTCGGAGGCCGCTCGGTGCTTCGATGGCTTTCGCCCCTCGAATAGCCGATGGCCGAGACCCCTCGTTCTCGATGGCCTAGGCACCTCGCAAGCCGATGGTCGAAACCGCTCGAACCACTGATGGCTTTCGCCTCTCAGATGGTCGAATGGTCAGGACCTCTCGGATTACGATGGCCGTTCTCCACGATCCTCTCAGTAATTCGATGGCCCTAAGGCCGCTCGATTTATTGAGGGATTGCTAGGCTGAAGAAGGAGAAAGAAAACACAAGGTTAAAATCGGACAGAGCACCGGCAGAGGTTCACCATTCGTGAGAGAGAAATTAAAATGGAATGAAAACGGAGGCGGCGACTGACGGCCTTATATACCTATAGGTATATAAGGCCGTCAGTCGCCGCCGAGCAGCTCCGCACGAGCCGGGGCGAGTATACTCCCGGGGCGGTCAGCTGGTTGCTATGAGACGTGGAGTGTCCCGTCTGCCGGCTCTTTTATATTTCTTGAGTTTTACAAAGTGAGGGTGGAATCCTCACAATATTGATAATAGTGTTTGATTATCATTGTAACGCTGTGTGTCTGAAAATATTCAAGTTCGGAAAACGCACGTTTGTAAATAACAAAATCTGGTCCGTAACTACAAGTAATCCAGATCCAAACCCAACACAATAGATGAAATGATTTTAATGGCCGCCATCCAAAGAAAACAGGTAGCCTTTTAAAGATACACGATCTACACGGTCTTGAGGTCAAGAGCGATTCATTCGGCATTAAAACAAGGGAACTGATACGTTGCGGGCTTTGGTCGATAACACCTGTGCGTGTCTTGGAAATGTTCCCTTCAATGCACAACTGGCCGCGGGTTGATTCACGTCTTGGGTCGCCCGGTTGTGAACGAACTTGGATGCAGCGAAATAGCAATCCTCAAATCACGATTTTGTCAACAGCTTCCGCCCCGCAACACAATTGAATTTTGATTACGCAGGTAGAAGATATAAGTTGACGAAGTTGTGGACGCAAACCTATTTATTATGCATTGGGACTTACTCAAGACCCGCTCAGTGGTAGAAACTTCCAACTAAGTTGGATCGCTCGTTCGGACCGAATCAAATTTGAAATTCAATTGGGTCAAGTTATCATCCCCGTTGTTGAGTAGCGGAGGCTTTTAGTTGGGAGAGCTTGTTTCCCGGCATGTCGGGAAAGGAATAAGTTGGGAAACAGTTGGGATGCCCCAACTGCGTTAACTGTAACGAAAACGGACTCAGCCCCTGACAAACTGTAAACTTGTGGGTTATTTACGGGTAGCCACGTGGAGGAAGAACAGCGGAAAATTGCCATCCAAAAGACGAACCATTTCTCAAGGATGTTCAACAATCCAACGTATTTGTTTCATTGTCCGCCGTAGCTATTAACCATCTTTCCTTCTTCCAATTCAATTTCCCCTCTTTTTTTTTTTTTTTTTTTTTTTTTTTTTTTTACGACAGTGATTTATTGTCACCCTTCTTCTCCTCGTTTATTTAGGCAGGCCCTTTTATTTCCCAGTTTCCGGACCTGTCAGCTTCCACAAAAAAGGGCTTTGTACCCTCGGGGATCTGTCCACTCACGTGAGAAAAAATACAAACGAATGTCTTTTTTTGCGATTGCGAAACTTGGCAAACTGATGATGCCCGTACATGTTACCTGGATTTTACTGAACCGCTGAATTTGGTGAGAAATGTAGAAATGAACGTGGTTAAGATTTTTCTTCAGCCGAAAAGAAGCCGAAAAACAAACATATTTTCAGAACACAAAAGGTGACATTTTAAAGTTGGAGTTTCCGCTAACTCACGGTAGTTTCGTCCTACCTGGCAGGTCCAGTTATTCACGATTTGGAACAGATGGTGGAACATTTGTCAGGTCCCTCCAAGTTACTTTGAATGGGCCTTCGAGGAATTCCTTTTCGATTATTCGTCGCAATCAGACCATGTAATTGATTTCGGATCGTGAAGCCTCCTAGTTAGAGCCTCTCCTCCCAGTTAATCCTGATCCTAATCCAATCTGTCTGGCCGGTCGGATTCGGGTGTCGCGTTGAGTTTGCTATTACACAACTCCCGGCTTCGTTGGAACTGGATACGTTCCGAAGGTGTACACACACACGTACATACACGTATATCTGCGATGGATATTGATGAAGGACGAGATACAAGAGAAAGGATTACTTCCTGTGAGGTAACGTACGATAACGATAACGCTTATGGTAGCGTTCATAAATCAAAAACCATGGCTGACAGTGCACACACAGAACCTTCAGCACCTGCAGAAGCCAGCTTTGTGCCTTACCGGGGCCTGATATGGCTACTCCAGACGTTTTGAAGCGTGTTGTAGCCTTTGAGGTCGGTAGAGAGAATTTCTCTGACCATATGCCTATCTCCTTCACTCTCTCTGTTGGTGTCAACAAGACGGAGAGATGGCTCCCCCTGCTTCCAAAGCTCCCATAGAGGGATGGCAGTCGAAGTGTGTACCAGGCGGCATTGCGGCGGCAGCTGCTGAAGGCAAATTTGTGCCTGTGCCTGGGGATATACTCGTAATATTCTGGTACTTCGGCAGGTCGTCCTGGTACTTCGACGCAGGTCCTTTGGCATGGTCATTGTCTTTCGGCGCAAAAGCCACTCACAGGTTCTCCAGCACCTGTTGAACCCAAATTCGTTTCTGTACCGTGCCTTGGCTTGTTAATGGGGCCAGATATGGCTCAATATAATCTTTTCTGGTGTTCGGTACCTCATCTTGGTCCTTGGTGTAGTCCAGGTCCTTTGGCACAGTCCTGGTCATTCGACGCAATTTGCGTCACGCAAAAGCCACTCTCAGGTTCTCCAGCTCCTGCTGAAGGCAAATTAAATTTCGTGCCTGGACCGTGGCAAAGTTTCTGGGGCCAGTTATGGCCCAATACAATCCATTTATTAATGCCGCATTAATGCACCATGTCTTGTTCCTTCAACCCCTTCATCTCCATGTTTTACATTCGCAAATGTGAATCGAGTGCGACATGCGATTGTGGGAATCATTGGATGTTCGAATGCGATATTTCAAGTATTCGACTAATTTTACATTCGTTTAGTAGCGAAATAGCTGATATTTCCTTCTGGTTGTCTAATCAGGACTCCCAATGCAGCTAAACTGGCGGACGAATGCGAATGCGGATAAAGCGAACTATTACAGTGAAACCTGGATAAGTGGAACCTGGGTTAATGGAATTCCTCCATAGAGGAATTCATATATGAGTGGAACGAAACTGCTGTTCCCTCCTCCTTGAAAGGCGAAAACCTCTATGAGTGGAATTGGGAAACCTGGATTAGGTACCTAGTGAAACACTGGATCGGATTTAGAGTGCTCCGCCCGACCTCTACGAGTGGAATATCAGTTTGACGTCCCGGACGAGTGGAACGTAATCTTGACTACCTAGATGAGTGGAATGACCAGAATCATGATTGAAGTGGTTTTGACAGGAAGTGTGATTGAATGAACGAGGTGAACGATGTCATTTAACCACCATGCCACCTAAGCGCAAGTTAAGTGTTAGGGAATATACCCTTCACCTGGATAAGTGGAACACTGGACTTCAGAACCTGGATATATCCACTTATAAGACTTATAAATTCTCTTTGGAGGCTGGTCACATCTTGCTGGTGTGCCCAGAATACTGCATTCTGTTACGGTTCCTTCGTGTCTCTGCAAATTCAACCACCTCGAGAGGTTCAGGATTGAACGGAAGAGGACTCGTGAGGATAAATGGATTGGACTTGTCTCATTTATGATCCTTTCTGCAGAAATGGTCCTTCTCTTCCTGGTCCATTCGGTCAGTCCTTGTACATGTTAGGCATCTTGACTCGATGGGATACTTTCTCTTTCCTGGTGTGTTCGCAGGGAATTCACCTCGAAACCAATTCAATTCCTCAACTATCCCGTATATTTTCAGGACTTAAGTCTTTCTTGGTGGCCTCGGTGAGCAACTTTCTCACAACTTTTTGAAGGGGTGCTGGAATAATTCAGTATCACCCTCTCAGCACGATTCCATTAGACGTCACGGCTAGTTGCTCGCCAAATAGTTTGTGTGAGGACATTTCAGGACCGATCCAATCCACTGCCTGGAGCTTCGAATAAGGCAAGAACTGCATCAATACCGGTGGCTTAAGCCATGTATGATGGTCCCCAAAAGCAGATGGGATGTGGGCCATGGATAGGCTCTTTGAAAGTTATTTGTATGTGTCGCAAAATGTGGAAAATACGAAATTTATATGAACGCATTTTATGTAATGTATATTTCAAGTTCGAGTCTGCACACGTAGAGGTCGCATGTCTTAACCCTGCCCGTGACTCGCTCCCTTCCTTATCTTGTGAATCACGCTTTCCGTGACTCCCCCCCCCCCACCCACCCACACACACTCATAAAGCTCGCCCTTTTTCCCGCCATCGGTAGGGGCGGTTATGAAAACTCTAATTTATTGTATCAAACGGTAGACTCCCCCTTCGCTCGGCTCATTAACATTATGTAAATTGCACTAGTTTGATATGAGGTTGAGTAATGTGAGTTTGAAATCCGATTTGCCCGAGTGTGGGAAGTTGTTGGAGGCTTTTGATTAACACTGATAACGGTTCCAATCTGAAGTAGAAAATTTGCTGAAAGTATTTTTATTCAACAGTCGGAAGATTTGTTTTCGTTCATATGTTTGTTTGGACGCTGGTCCTTCTTCAAGTATGAAAATTTTACGGTTTTCTCAAGACTTTTTCGAGCGTCCCAGTAGGAGAAGCGAAGCCGGCTCTCCGCATAACCTGTTTGTGTTTCGTACACGCTGTACCCACGGGACGCACAACAATCTACGCAGGCACCACATCTCGAACGCCTCAAGGCGCTAATTGAAGCGGGCCATAGCGGCCCATAGGTGAGGTGAACTCGGTTTTGAGCCCTTAATGATTAATTATCTGTTTTGAGCCTTAATAATTAATTTTAATCAATTATTGATGCATAGGGTGAAACCCCTACATACTTATACACGGTTAACCTACATGAAACCTTCCCATTCGATCCGCCTATTTCTCAAACGCTCGCCGCACGTCCGGTCAAACCACCCTCCCGTTCATGCCTAAACACGAACCCGAAGTTTCTTGGTTTTGGAGGGAAGTTTTAGGGGAAACCGACCGACGAAATTCCTTCCGGATGGAAACAAATTAGTAGGCTTCTCGTGCTTTAAAAGGGCCGTATTTGAATTGTTAAAATGGGTTTCCCTTTCTGACCTCCTCTGATCATCTTCATTTGTATTACCAACAACGAGGACGCTTCAATTCAAAATGTTCCTAAAGGGAAGGCTTTTCCCCAACTAACTTCCGGTTTTTATTATAAACCCATTTGAATATAAAGCACCTAAAAGTAGGAATAAAGCAGTAAAAGTTTGGTTAAAGGAAAAAAAAACGCTGCAAATTTTACACAAGAGTTTATTATTCTTTGATATAAATAGGTTACTTGTGCAGAAATTTAATTGTCAATGAAAAAAATTTTAAAAATTTTTTTTGGATTTTTATATTTCGAAAAAATTGTTTTTTAGATTTTTTGTTTCATTTTTTTTTTTTTCAAAAATTCTCTATTTTTTACTCGAAAAATATTTAACCTCCTGGGATCCTTCATAAATCCCATTTTTAGCCCCATGAAAGCCCTATTGATCGCAACAGTGAAATCGGATTGTTCCGGGACCCCCAAAAATGGGTTCTACGTCCAAAAATACGGCGAAAACGACACCTAACTCGATCCCATAGCTAAAAGCCTTCAAAACCCCCTCATGTAGCCCCATTATAGCCCCATAGCACCCCACGGGTTTGGGCGATCGGACTGAAAACCTTGCGGGCACAACTAGATGGTAAACCAAGTACCTATTTAGTCAGAATTTCAGATTTAAAAAAAATGCCTGCTGCCCAAAACGGATCGGACGGCGTACGGCGTACGGCGGACGGACATTTTGGATTTAGAATGTAGACCTCTTGAAACGGATAATGTCATATTTTGAGGCCGATCCGAGTCGTCGACCCCCATCGCGAAAACATAATATGTGTACTATAATAATAGTGTATTATTATAATAGTATAATAATACACCTATGTTTTGAACACTACACCTATGTTGAATAATTCCAAGAATAATAAACCAAAAACGGTGCAATTTTACACAAGTATGTATTATTTTTTTATATAAATTATCCAAAAATTAATTCGATTAAAAAATTTTTTTAATTAGGTATTTTAGGTAGGTACCTATCTATTTAATTAAGAAAAAACAATTTCTTGTAAAGTTTGGGGACGGATGAGGGACCCAGAAAAATAGATTATGCGTCTAAAATTACTCAGAAAACGACACCTCATTCTGATATCCTTCAAAAGCCCCATTTGTCGCCGCATGGAAGCCCCACAGATACTTAGGGTGAGATCCGATGGTTTTGGAACCCCAAAAAATGGATTCTACGTCCAAAAATACTTGGAAAATGACACCCCACCCGATATCATACGCGAAAACCTGCAAAACAACCTCCCGTAGCCCCTTTTCAGCCCCGTGGGGTTGGGCGATTGGGGTGAAACCTTGCGGACACAACTAGGTCCATTTACCTACCCAGTAAATTGTCAAAATTTCACATTGATTCTATTCTGTGATTGCTTTGAGATAATTTGGGAGTGAAAGATGAGCGTTTTAGACTGTCGATAGCGGAGAAGCTGTTAATGCTAGTTGGTTTTACAAATGGGCGGAGCGGAAATGGGTGATGGCTTGCCGCAGGGGAAATGCAGGTTCAATTTGGCCCGTTATTTTAAAATTGAGCGTCCGACCGTGTGATTTGGGTTGGGTCCCAACCTATCTGATTCGGCAGAGCGAATCCCACAGGGGGAAAGGACCCCGATTTGCGGAGGTTTTTAAGCGCCAAGCATTGGCAAGGATTTATCCGGTCCGGCGAATTAGAGTGATTGGATGGAGTCATCACAATGTAATGCCCAGGTGAATTGAATTTTCCATTGTTGGGCCTTGTTTCCCTGTCGACAATTAATGTCGACAGGGAAACAAGGCCAATTATCATAATTGACAATAATTGAATCATTCACCTTGATACAGTTCTCAGTGCAGTAGAGAGTCTCTACTGCACTGAGAACTGTACTAGAGACGGTACCTACAGATCCCACAATTCACGACGCCCTGTACCTTCCCACGCGCCATCTTGGTTCTGCTGAAATGTATAACTCTATTCCCCCCACAGCCACCAATATCATAAAGTAATCTTTTTGAGGAAATCCCTCTACCTTATCTTATCCGGATTCCACGGGCCACCCCTCGAAAAAAAAATTAATGGCGATCGTGACCACAAGAATGAAATTGATTCGATTTTTTTTTTTTTTTTTTTGCAAAGGAATGGAAACGGGGCGCTCGGAGTTAATTTAAAGGGAAATGGAAAAAACGATAAAGGCCGAGGTATCTCCTGACGGAAATCTCCCCTCTAAGGTTTTCAAATCTGGATGCGATATTGAAAGGAAGAAAAATGGGAAAATACCTACGAGACTCTGAAAAAAAAGTGTAAACCAATTAACAAATTTTACTTGAAGTAGTAAGGTCGATTTCTAGTTTTAGTGATCGTTCCTTTGTTTTACATTGTTCATCAATTTCATTTATTTCTTTTTTGTTGCAAACTATCCAAAGATCCTCTCCTTGTACTACCGCGCTTTTGCGAAATAGCTGTTTTTATGGTTCGTTATAATATAACGATATTATCGTCCTGTACCATTTTTGCTCATCGTTTACAAATGCCCTTAAAATAATACTATTATACGGCAAGGTGGATTCAGGCAATGTTCAATTTCCTCGAAGGCTCAGGTGAAAGGGTTGATTGTGCGAAAATTAATTCCGTGACAATAAAGAATATTTTGAAAAAAAAAAAAAAAAAATCTGTAGGACAGATTTAGGACCTCGAAAAATGGATTATGCATCCAATATTACTCGGAAAACAACATCTAAAAACAAAATCTGGTGACCATCAAAAATCGCATTTGTCACATGTTGTTGTTGTTGTTGTGGCGCATTTGTCGCATTTGTATGCGTTGTTTGGGGGGCTTCCTTATGGAAGCTTCCATAAGGAAGCCCCCCAGGTTCCCACGGTGAAATTGGATCGTTCTGGGACCCCCAAAATGGATTCTAGGTAAAATATTTCAAAAACCTCTTCCTTAGCCCCTCTTTAGCCCCCCAGAGCTCCATGGGTTTGGACGACCGGGCTGAAACACGTGCGAGCACAACTAGATAGTCAGCCGAGTATTTTATCAAAATTTCAAATTTTTTAAAAATTTCCTTCTGCTGGACGTGGCTCGGACGGCGGACGGACATTTCGTTTTTAGGATGTACGTGTCATACAGATAACGTCAAATTTTGAGGCCGATCATAATTTTCGATCTCATCGATCATTGAGGTAGGTATTATTTCAAGAATAATAAACCAAAAGCTCATTCTCTTTCTAGAGAACCATAAGAGGAAATCCTGGCGTGGAAATATGTAGTAATCCACTATGAACAACCCTATGATTCCTATTTTGGAGTTTTGGCTAGTAATTTTAACAATAACCTACTTCTTGCTTCAAATCACGTGACTTTTCCATTTTGCGGCAAATCGTTATTTATTTTTTCAAGGCCCAACGAAGATTCATGACGAACCAAGCTATTTTTAACGTGTGGGGTCAGATTTATCGTTCCCTAATTCACTTTATTAGAGGTCGACCTCAGCAACATGCAGCCCCTGCCACCAGAGCGCTCTGAAACTCCTCCCCAGGGATCCCTGAAACAACGCTAAAGGAAATCTGAAATATAAACCAAACCTTGACCTATTTTATCGAAGCAATAGTTTTTACGTTGAGACAAGGTTTTGGTTTCCACAATAATTTCGTTACTCCTAAAAAGTGTTCTTTCTTTTTCAGTTTGCTAGCCAAAATAAAGATTAAATCTTTTAAAAAGTTTTCAAAAGAGACTGCAGGGTTTTTGCTAAGTAAATCTTCAAATTCACACCTAACATGCCTTCTTTTTAAAATTGTGAATCGTTGGAAACTAAAGTTTACTGAAATATGCTCATTTTTCAAGGACTTGAAATGTCCCATTCTAGGGAATTTCTGTGACTGAAGCGGATTTGGTCACTGAACGTATTTGCTCGACAGAAACTGATAAATGAGGTTGGAGCAATCACTTGTTTGTATAATTGACAGATACGAGTGACCCGTATTTGCAGATAGGTACCCGTCGATAGACTGATAACACGATTAACCAGTTCGGAAGGACCAAACGTTGCTGAAGCGAGAAGGGCCTTGAAGGATGTCACAAACTGAATGGATAACAGCAAAAGGGAAGGAGGGGAGGATTTCGCCTTGAACGATTATCAGCCTAATTCGAGATATGCCGAGTACAAAGATCGGTCAAGGAGGACGGAATTGTCCGCTCGATCAGTTGACATTCGAGTGCCCGCGTATTCCGTTGTCTACCGTCGAGCCCGCTGAAGTGGGATTTGTACGTTTTTCGGTTCTGCCGTTTGCCACCTCCACTTGAAAACGTAAGTTCGCCTCAACCTAGATATATATTGCGGAATGACAAATTGTGCAATCCCAAAACTCAAACGATTGCTGCTCCGGAAGGCCCATGTGCAGCAATCAGCGATGCCTCAAGGTTGTCACAATAATTTTCAAAATTGCCTAATTGAAAACAAGGCGTTTCATGGCTAGGTATGTAGGAACGATACAGCAGATATATAATGCTGCCTAATTTTTGAATCACGTTTCCTGCATTTCATGTGCATTCAACCTCTGCTTGGGAAATCTCATAGAAGTCTTGGGAAGCCGCATGTCATGTTCTTCACGATTTAATTGCTGCGGCACAAAGCCTAAAGAACAAATTACGCTGTTCTGGAGAACCTGGAGACTTTAAGGTCAAGATCCAAATCGCCATCCTTCATTCGAGAAGCTGGTTGGGGGTTTGCTTACAAATGGGGGATTAAGCTAAGGACCAACCCGGAGATCCAATATCCGAGGACAATAGGAAAGGCCACTCTTGACATCTGGGACATCGAATAAATCAATCAGCCGAAAACCGAACCGGCCTGAGGCGCCTCTAAAAGTTACTTCGAGTTTTAGGACGCTCCTTCGCGTTCCGGCTCCTTCAAAGCCTCATACCATCTACCCAAACTTGGAAAGCTCGATCGCACCCCGACTCGCAACTTCGGTTCAAGTCCAAAGTTGGGCAAACAAGTTGGAGCTCCCCTCTTAGGAACAGCACTCTTTACGTTATGCTATTTGGATTGTGCATGAGAGCGCTCTGGCGGCAAAGTGGGTATTACTGGCTGATGAATGCGTATACCCACCACATTTGTACTCATTCTTCATTTTTTACTGCACAAGAAAGGAGTCACAGTAATAACGAAATTTCAAATCCCCAAAAACGTTCGTACTGTAAACCATCTCACCATCTAGTGCGTCTGCTCACCAGGATGGATGTTAATTCGCAAGTTAGTATTAATCTGCAGCACTCGATGAAACATACATGAAACATACAAACTTACATGTAAGAAAACTGACGTGACTTGACCTTGGGAAAGGCTTTATCGCTCACAAAATCAGGGAGTCAGCTCCACCGGTTTTGGGTGAAAGAGGGTACTTACAAGTAACACAAAACAAGGCTGGGTTACTCGACTGCTAGGCTCAGAAATATGTTGTGGGATCTTGAGGTTCAGTCAACAAAGGTAACTCTTCGTCTAGGCCAACGTTTCGGTTTATTTATAAACCATCCTCAGGGCTACAGAAATATACCAGAGGACGTTAGACAAACATATTATGGGCCAACAGCATTAGACAGTCAATAGTAAATAGAATGCCCAGGATAAAACTGAAGTGAGACTATTTTGAGATCAAAAAACATGTAAACTAAATGTGCTGTGATATAAAGTTAACCTACTTACATATTAATGCCTACCTCTACTATCAATTTGTAATATAATTATTTATGATATTATCTGGTAACAATATATAAAATTTCTCACATACCTCAGATGAAATCATGCAACCTGAATCACATGTGGGGTCTTGCAGAACACCATACTCCCATCACTCAGACTAGGCAGTACAATTGGCACTATTTTATTTGTAGGTACTGTACAGTCAACTGATAAGTAATATAATTGATTTGAAAGAAAACGTGCTACAGATTGAACATGTGGAGTTAGAGCAGTGAAGGTTATACCGAAGGTTATGAAGATGGTTATGGCTGACATTCTGCACTAGTGCTGTACAGTACCTACAAATAAAATAGTGCCAATTGTACTGCCTAGTCTGAGTGATGGGAGTATGGTGTTCTGCAAGACCCCACATGTGATTCAGGTTGCATGATTTCATCTGAGGTATGTGACGAATTTTATATATTGTTACCAGATAATATCATAAATAATTATATTACAAATTGATAGTAGAGGTAGGCATTAATATGTAAGTAGGTTAACTTTATATCACAGCACATTTAGTTTACATGTTTTTTGATCTCAAAATACTCACTTCAGTTTTATCCTGGGCATTCTATTTACTATTGACTGTCTAATGCTGTTGGCCCATAATATGTTTGTCTAACGTCCTCTGGTATATTTCTGTAGCCCTGAGGATGGTTTATAAATAAACCGAAAGGTTGGCCTAGACGAAGAGTTACCTTTGTTGACTGAACCTCAAGATCCCACAACATACTTACAAGTAACAAGAGTTCTTACGTAGGTTCTTACGTTACTTGAAAAATATAATAATATGCGCATATTACGCATATTACTCTGCGCAGAGTACGTATCTGATTTTGTTGTCATGGTATTTCTGCAAAAGCCTGCCGATCAATTCTTTTTGATTTTTAAATTGACTACATAATATGTAATAATAGTAGAATGGCCGTTGGCCGTAGGTGATGTGAAATATTATTTAAGGGAGATTTTTTTACTTTATGAGATCCATTCATAATTAGTAATGTGTCCACCTGCATGCTTTTTAGAACGTGACTATCACCCTAAAATTACAGTGTAAAAATTCGGGCTGTTAACAACACAGGCATATGATCAAAAGGGATTTTGGACTGATGAAGAGCTGGGTGATTTGATTTACTACCTTTCTCAATATGATTTCACCATTACATACTCACTCGGGAAAACAAACCAAGAGGCGGATGCGCTATCTAGAAATCCTGTCCTGGAGTCTTTCGAAAACTCTGAGGATGTATTGCAAGTGGTTAACTTGATCTCACTCCAGGATCTTCGACAGGATCAATATCCTCTTCAATAATTTTGCAGCTCAATCACCCATTCCTGGATAGTCACAGTCACTCAAAAAGCGTAGGGCTCGACGCTCTCTTGAACTTCTTCTCAATGGAGGTGGAGAACTTTCTCTTGAAACCTCTTCATGATCCAGAGTCCTTGGCGAAAAGGGCGGACGTGCACTGTGATCGCTGTGGTTGCGCTTAGGGCTGAACAACGAAATGCGAATGGAAACCTTCTTGCATTGTCAGTCAGAACCGTGTAAGGGATATTACAGAAGGTAGAGGTCCCTTGAAATTGATATTCAAGCTTCCAACAGGCGAGGTTGCTTTAATCAGTGTACCATGTTGCCAGAAGACAACAATAACGGGGGGGGGGGGGGGGGTGAACAAAGGAGAGTAGCGAGGGAAAACATACTTTATTCTGAGGTACACGCGTGTACCTACACGTACGTGTACTTCCAGTTATCACAAAAAATTTTTACATTTAATGTGAAAAAGTACCAAAAATGTGTACCAAAAAAAAAAAAAAAAAAAAAATGGAGGGGCGTATGACGGAAGGTGACAAAATACAGTCTACCAACAAAACGGAGTTTTTTAAAAATGAAACTTGCTGGGTCGCAAGTAAAAATAATGGCGGATCGATTTTTGCATTCTTCCCCTATTTAAAAACAAACCAGACCTACCTTGACCAGGAAAAAAGCACGAAAAAGACTTGCCTGCCATTCACAATCTGTAGGAACCAAAATTGCGCATTTTCTCCGCCTTTGGCAAGGATTAGTCTCGCAATGCGTTACGACTTATTTAATTCCTCTCTCCTGTTCAAATTTTCACACGGAAAGTTCCAGTGCCTGCGTTAAATATTCCCGCGGGCGTAAACACCTCGAAATATTGCCACCGTAAAAAACGCTCCCCACTCGCAGGGCCCGAAAAAACGACGCGGTTTACAGCGTGTAATTTACGGGTCGCACTCTATGGAAACTGAAAGAGGACGGGTGGGGGAAGATGGAGATTTATGATTGGACGGTGGTTGGCATAATAATCGCTTGGTGATTGGTTCTGACTTTGTTGGTGGGTTGGCAACATTAATGAACTTCTAAGCCGTTTACCACGATAATCCACTGAGCTCGGTGAGAAGATTTCGTCTGCTTTATCGACCAGGTGGTAAATGAGAACCAATTACCACTTCACATTTCAAAATGTTTGGGAAGCGAAATGCTGAAGAAAAAAAAAAGTTCGTTTGGAGTCCATTACCTATAATGTATTCCCTGGTTTTATTTATTGAGGTTATTGTATGGATATCATCAATCAAAATCCATTAAGGGAATTCTTCCTCTCTTGGCGTGGATATATCGGTTCTCTGTACAACACTTCTATTGTTCCCTTAATCTGTGTTTGTTGGCACAGCATGTTGTGTTGCTTCTACTAATGCAAGTTACAACCGGCTGTGTACTTTCCCGCTAGAGTCCACGAGGGAAATGGCGAGGAGAGCTGTATCTATAAATTCCATACAGCGGAAAAGGGGAGTGGGGTCCGGCAAATGGCCGCGGACATGGCCGCAACTGTTTCTCGGCAAAACCGGGAGCTCTGAAAGGGCAACAATGGGGTGGGCCTCCTGGGTTTCAGCCGGTAACGTCTACCAGATGAGTATCACTTTAACATGAAACAACGGTTAGGTACCAGACGTAATTACAGCACCGTTCAAGGTTGGTATAACCTTACTTACGTCCATCAGGGTTGACCCAATTAGGTAGAGTTCCCTAAAGGGGTTGGCTAGCATCTGCCTACCATTACCTTTCCCCAGTTGAGGACATTAGCACATATTCCGCGGTCTTCATTAATAACGCGGAAAAGAGACCGTCTCCGTCCGAGCGTAGGCGATGAAATGCTGAAATTGAATTGGCTGGTTTCCTTAGAGCCCAGGAACTGGAAGGATTTCCCGGGGCTGCTAATTGGATTTATATTTCTTTATAATCAAATATCGCTGTAGAATAGTCGGATAGGACTGAACTCAGATTAATCAAATCTGTGTCCAAATTAATTCGAACAGTATTCTACTCAATACTCCTGCCAAACTCCCTCAACGAGAATTCCACCCACAGCCTTTCAGAAGTCCCTGTTTCGAGTCCAACTAGGACCCTTTCACGACCAGCGAGAGATATCTGGCGAAGAAGTGGCCCATCTAGATCAGAGACACGATACCACGTGTGGAGAAGTGACCTGCCAGGACCAGGGACGGGATATCAAGAAAAACAGCCGTTTAGGCGCCTATAAGGCACGACGGTTTACGGGCGTTGTACTCACGTCCAAAAACTCGTATTTTTCGAAATTTCGCAGGGTTGCGCGCGTCGCGCGGGATTTTAATATAGCCTATGTTGTGGGCAATCTCACCCGAGATCGTTAGAAAAAACCCCATTCAAATCCGTTCAGCCGTTTAGGCGCCTATAAGGCACGACGGTTTCCGGGCGGTGTACTCACATTCCAATCCAGAGAACGCCCGTAAAAACATGTACCATGTTAAAAAGTGCCCTGCCTTAGCCAGATACGCAAGCAATACGCTGCAAATTTTACACAAGGGTTTATTATTCTTTGATATTGGTTGTTTGTGCGAAAATTTAAATCTGTCAATGAAAAAAAAAAAAAAAAATCAAAATTGGCGTTGGGCTAACTTTTTGATCTTACGATAATATCATAGTATGAGTTGGTAACACGATCGTGAAATGCTTGCTATTGGAATACAACATCCTGGGATCCTTCAAAAATCCCATTTGTAGCCCCGTGAAAGCCCTATAGATCGCCACAGGACGGCGATATACGGATTTTTCGGGGTCTGCACGGACCATCAAATAATATCAAATAAAATACGTATAATACGGATACATATTAACATGGTACATGTTTTTACGGGCGTTCTCTGGATTGGAATGTGAGTACACCGCCCGGAAACCGTCGTGCCTTATAGGCGCCTAAACGGCTGAACGGATTTGAATTGGTTTTTTTTCTAACGATCTCGGGTGAGATTGCCCACAACATAGGCTATATTAAAACCCAGCCCGACGCGCGCAACCCTGCGAAATTTCGAAATTTCGAAATTTTGTACTCGCGGAACATGGTTTTCCTCTCCTCCTCCTAAACGGTAAGCGATAAAAATACGGCGATTTTTTCTATTGGTTTGGTGGACCGTTTAAGTATGCTTAGGGGGGTCGAGCCCCCCTTGAGATGTTGAGCTTTCTGTCTGTGTGTCTGCTTGTCCGTGTGCCGGTCGTGCCTTATAGGCGCCTAAACGGCTGAACGGATTTGAATGGGTTTTTTTTCTAACGGTCTCGGGTGAGATTGCCCACAGCATAGGCTATATTAAAATCCCGCGCGACGCGCGCAACCCCGCGAATTTGCGCGAAACGTGTTGGACTGCGGATTGGAATGGGAGTCAAGCCCCCCCCCCCCCCGTAAACCTTCTATATATATAAAATATATAAGGATATAATATATAAGTATATTATATATATTGTATATATGTTCTTGAAAATCTCGAGAAATTCAAAAATGATGTACGTTCTGAGATAGGTTGAGCGCCCTCAAGGATTTTTTCCGTTTTCCCCTCCTTCAACCCCCTCTCCTTCCCTAAAGAAGGGAAGGAGTGGGGATTTCAGCCAATATTGATCCGATTTTGATGAAATTTTTTTCTATTGGTTTGGTGGACCGTTTATGTCTGCTTAGGGGGGTCGAGCCCCCCTTGAGATGTTGAGATTTCTGTCTGTGTGTCTGTCGTGACTTATAGGCGCCTTATCGCGAATTTAAATATACCATTCCGAAAAACATGTACCATGTTTCTTTGCTATGATCCTTCATCAAAACTTAGATAATCCGGGGGTCTGGGGGTGTCCCACAGGTACCTAAGTCATAAGACAATCATGTACCATGATCTACACAAATCACAAGCGGCAATACACCCACAGGCGGCAATATTTTACTCTACAGAATGGGATTCGACTGAAAAAACTGCGATTTTTTATGTATCCGTATTATACGTATTTTCCTCTCTCATACGTATTTTACACGGATATTCGAGAAATCATCAAGAAACCGGTAAAAATCAAGGGTCGCATGGGTCCCGCGATGGGTCCCTTAGCTCTGGGTGAAGGCGAAGAAGTAGGTATCAGGAGGGTGTGATGAGGGTGAAGAAGTGTTTTACGTAGAATAACTGTGTCAGAAGTTCGTCAAGTTTCATTTCGGTTCATTATTCTTGGAATAATACACCCATGTACTCGTGTAGGGGGGGGGGGGGGGGGGGTTGAAACTTTTTGTCGGCCTCAAAATTTGTCTTTATACTTTTCAAGATTGGTAGATTCCAAAAACGAAATGTCCGTCCACCGTATGCCGTCCGCCGTCCAGACCGTATTGGGCAATAGGAATTTTTTTAAATCTTAAAGTTTGACCAACTACACGGTTTTCGTACTACGTGCCCGCAAGCTTTTCAGCCCGATCGCACAAGCCGTTGGGCTCTGTGGGACTATAAAGGGGCTACGGGAGGGGTTTTGGAAAATTTATTTAATAGCACGTACAAAATTTTGACCAAAGAAAGTGATAACTACCTACGTTTCCGCTTTGTTCGACTGATTAATAAATTTTATTTATATTAAATTTTAAATATGTTTGTTCGAGTTATCTACCTTATAGTACTTGAACGCCTATTCCTTCCAGCTAGCAAACGAGCCATGCTGAAAATTGAGTGTAAAAACTCTTTTTTTTTTTTTTTTTTAGCCTGAAACTGCTTTTTGGGTTCTCTAAAACCCATTCGGAGCATACAGATTTCATAAGGATTGCTGCAGGTCCAGATACGGATTTACCACGGATTTTTACCATTAACGCCACGGATTTACGATTTTGTGATATGGCACCACTGCCTACAAGTGATAAGGTTCTTTAGCTGCACTTTGGTTGCGTCCGTTGTCCTTTGCTGAATTTTTAATACGTAGTTTTCTCCACAGAATTATCCTAAACCCCCGTGTTTTATCTTTAGCTTACTCTCTTACCGTATAAGTTTTCGATTGTTTTCTAGTTGTGTGTTCCGAAAAGTGGTCGTCACGATGAAGGTTCTGGTCTGCATGTGTCGAATGGAACGACGTGGTATCGATTAGTGATGTGTTGTGACAGCTTTTTCCTGTCACAGGAACAAAGTGTTCCTGCTCCTTCTCAGTACCTGATACTTTTACCTGATACTTGTCACATAATGTTCCAAGGAGCAACCTCGGGATTCATGTTACTTTGTTACCGTTCCGAGGACTAGTAGCCATCGTCCCACTTCCCTTCCGCCCACCCTCACGGTGCGTTGTGCCTGGAAGGGAGCGGGCCTCTTCTAGGAAAAATTTGTTTTTTTTAGCCTTCTCCCTTGGACTTTGAGTTCGTTTTCTCTCTAATTGCTCCTAAATAAAATTTATTTAATGAAATCTTTGTGTATGAATTATTGACATTCATTTCAATTATTAAAATTCATTTAATGAAATCTTTGTGTATGAATTATTAACAAATACAGATTATAAAATATAGGTACCTACCTCAGGTAGGCTTCCTGCCAATCATAATGGTGTGATACAATTATTTACCAAAGACATATCCATGATCTGATGTTTTTCCCTGAAGGGAAAATAATCTAATTTGAAATCGAGTGACTCGCTTAGCTATTATCATTCAAGTAAAATAGCTTCATTTTTCATCCTGGAGCTCATCAATGTTTTTGCTAACCAACCTAAGTAATTATGGTATTTTCAATCAACAGTCCCTACCTGCTTTTAAATACGTAATACCTACCTAGGTACCTTACTTTCTCTGTTCTTTCGCATAGATATAAATTTTTTATAAATTTATAATTTTTTTATAGGTACTTAGGTTAGGTAGGTACCTACCCAACTTCTAGGCTTTGAGTTCCCACAGCTAGGACTTTTCCAGCGTAGGTACAACCTACTTGAAGATTTCTGACCCCTCTTAACTAAACAAGCATAATAAAATTGCTGCATACCAGAGTAGGTATCCGTGCGGACCTGCAATAAGAACCAAAACGCTGAGTCTTCACTGAAGACTCTTCAGAGAAGAACAAGCACAGAGTAACAGAGAGCAAACAAGATAGAGAGAGAACAAGATACGTTTGGGGAAGTGTGGAGAGGGAAGCCAAAGGAGGGAGACAGCGGGCGGGGGTACCTAGGGCAGGCGGGGGGAGTTCTCGTGGGTAGGTGAGGCTGGCAGGCGTGGAACAACAAGGAGCATCGAGTAACTAGGTACAACTAGGTACATCGAATCCCCGATGTTACAAGAGGTGACAGTGACGTAAAACGTGACACAGTGGAACATGGGCCGTGTAATCACAGGAGCAGGTAGGAACAACTTGAGGACCAAGTTGTGACTGGCGTATCAGGTACTTTCGGGTTGTCACATTTAAGAGTATCAGCTACTTTCCGGTACCTAGTACAAAGTAACAGATTGATACAGAACAACACATCACTAGTATCGATGGTTTTGCTCAGGTGGGTAAAAATGCGTCTCATTCCAAGCGATAGCAAATCAGAGCTATCAGTTGAACGTTTGTAGCGGAATCGGGTTTGATAGGGTTTGTCGTCATCGGTCCATTACATCACTTGTGGGGCTCCATTGACCCTGGCAGTAGATGTTGTCCCGGTGCCCTCCGGCTCAGATCTATTGACCAAGGCTAACACGCTTGAGCTCAATCTAGAAACTGAACTGGTAAGGCAGCTGACAAGAATTTAACCGGAGTAGGAAGTGCGATTCTTGTACAAGTTCCTGTAGGTTTGACTTTTGAGGATAAAAACACCCAATCATTTCTCTCGTCTGATGCGTGCCCGGACGTTGAACCGACAGCGAGGAGATCCAACCTTGTTTTCCCCCAGATGAAAACGGACACCACAAACACGATGGAAAGCTAATAGGAACGTGATCGTGTCAAAAGCCTTTGATCCTTTCGAATTTTCCCTTCCGGAGTTTGCCGGGGCTAGAAATATCATCAAACAAGGGAGAAAACGTCCCGTTCCGATTGACCGCCTTTGGGGCTTGGTTACTTCCTGCAAAGAGACCTCCCGCAAATTCTGGTGCCTTTGAATTACTATATATAGAACCAATATATCAGGTACTTGCTATTAAATATTGAATTCTGAGGAGTCGAGTCATTTGGTATCAGTGGGGAGAAGAGAGAGAGAGAAAAAAAAACAAAAATCTGTTTGGACTGGTGTTTGACCTCGAAAAATGGATTATAAGCAATTTTTCGAGGCCCCGGAAAGTATTTGACCTCCTGGGATCCTTCAAAAATCCCATTTGTAGCCCCATGAAAGCGCTATAGATCTCCACAGTGACATCGGATCCGCCCAAAAATTCTTCGAAAACGACACCTAATTCGACCCCATAGCCGAAAAAAAAAAACCCTCCCGTAGCCCCACGGGTTTGATCGATCGGGCTGAAAACCTTGCGAGCACAACTAGATGGTAAACCATGTATCTTGTCAAAATTTCAGAATTTAAAAAAAATTCCTACTGCCCAAAACGGCTCGGAAATTTCGTTTTTGGAATCTGAACCTCTTAAAACGAATAATTTCGAATTTTGAGGCCGACCAGATTCTTCGATAAAGGTTACTTGTTCGAAAATTACTTCTGTGTTTACACAGTAAATAAACTTATTTACAAATTTACAAATAAAAGAATATTTTTGGACTAAAAAAAAAAAAGTTGCGTACCGTAAAGGTAGGTTACTTTGTTCCAGGCGGCATACTTTGGTCCAAAAACGTAAAAACTTCAAACGTGACGTAATCGGTTTATAGGGGCAGGAGCCCATATAAAAGCCAAAATCATGGCAACATCCTTGGCAACTGAAACGTTTACAGCAGCAACATCTACTTATTACCTCTTAGTGATAACAATTCGTGATAGCGATCAGCTGATTTTTGTGATAATCTTTGCCGGGATACTTTTGGTGCTACAGGTGGTTGAGAAGGGCAGTGAAGTTGGCTACAGTACCTCTCGTGTTGATAATTTAATGGAGATGAACATTCATTACTGGATTTTCACATTCAAATGATTTTTGTCGTCATTTTTCACAAAATATTGGTGGAAGGTTATTTTGTACCAGGAAGGCAGGGTACTTTGGTCCAACTGTAAGGTTGGATAAGAACACGTTTTTCGCATAATCATGATTATTAGTGCAATAAATTGGTGGTAATTTGGATCTTTTTATTATTCCAAATGCCTAACAAACACAAGAGAAAGTTGGGAAGCAGGCTGTGTCACGATTACGAAAATATTTTTTTTCTAGGTTGAATTTCCATTTTTTGGGAGTTTCTAACATTCATTTCTACATCAATTTAGTCGATTTCTAGCCAAATTTTCATTTTAAAAGTTGTGGGATTTTCCTAAATTAGGATTTTTTACGACCTATTTGATCAAATTAAATTTTTGATTTTAAAATTTTTGGGATTTTTGCAATGGAAGACAGAAATTTTGTTCTAAGTCACGGTTAGGTGTAATATACCACTTGGGCATATTATGTGTACAACTTACCCTGCAAAAATAAGACTGTTTTACGAGCTGTGTTATATTAGTTTAAAGAATTAAAGTTTTACTCGTTCAAATTTTAACCATTCCATTTTTTTTCAATTTTTCCACTTGCTCCTGGATCAAACAAAGTGAGGGGAATCTCATACATTGGTCCAAATGCAAAAGTGAGTGTTTTTTCAAGGCAATTCGTGACTGGACCAAAGTATCCTAGCCCGTATGGAAACTTTGTTCCAAACTTGAACAACAACAAAATTATACACAGAGTGCAGATATAATTTTTTTGAGGTCAGAAATCGATTCAGCAGGTCCTAATTAGTCGGAAATAGTCATTAGAGTGAGAATTTTCGCCTTGTAAAGGTGTGGAAATGAGCAATTTCTAAAAAAATTGCAAAAAGTGGACCAAAGTAACCTAACATTGTTTGAACAGATGTGGAGTTCGAAAAACGGACCTTTTCGTTTATTGTTCTTGTATAATAAACCTTGGTATTCGCCCTCAATATTTTTCATTATAATGACTTATAACATTTATACATCATTAAACGTATTTAATACGTTTCAGGATGACATCACAATGTCATGGTGTAGATTCCAAAAATCAAAATTCCGTAAGCCGTCCAGGCAATGTTTTTAAACATCTTTTAGAAAAAGTACTCGGTCCACAATCTATAGTTGTGCCCGCAAGGTTTTCAGCCCGATTGCCCAACCCCGAGGGGCTGAAAATGGGGCTACGCGAGGGGTTTTTGCAGGTTTTCGACTGGGATATCGAGTGGGCTGTCGTTTTGAAGTATTTTTGGACGTAGAACCCATCTCATGGGGTCTCAGAACTATAGGATTTCACGGATAGGATCCATTGGGCTACAAAAGGGGGGCTTTTGAAGGATGCCAGGAAGCCAAATAAGGTATCGATCGGCCTCAAAATTTGTCATTATGTGATTCAAGATGAGTAGAAATGTGCGTCCGCCGTCCAAGGCCGTTTTGGGCAGGTTAGTGCTGTGGAAACTGCTGTAGAGCCGTTATGCTATCAGCAGGCCCCCGAAGGAGCTCCACTAAGCAGAGAGTTAACTTACCGCTTGGCCCACCTCCCAGCGGACGCCACGACCCCCTCGAGTCCGACACCAGTCCAAGGGGGACGATCAAAGACCGCCGTTTTGGGCAGTTAGAGCTGTGGAAACTGCTATGGAGGCTTACCGCCTATCAGCAGGTCCCCCGAAGGGAGCTCCAAGGGGGGCGGCCAAGGACCGACGGGATGACCCCACAGATCAGAGACCGCGGGCTCCCCCTTGCCCGAGGTACTGGAGGAGAGGAGATGCTCCTAGCGGGTGGTTAATGCGTTATGGGAGCAAACTTCTCCCTATTAAGGCCCCTCCAGTGGGAGGCCCGAAGGGACTAGCCCCTCTACCGCTTTACATGTCCCTGACACAGCCTGAACATTACATTACATTTGGGCAATAGGAAATTCTTTAAAAAATCCGAAATTTCGACAAAATGCTCAGTCCACCATCTAGTTGTGCCCGCAAAGTTTCAGCCCGATCGCCCAACCCCGTGGGGCTAAAAATGGGCTACGGGAGGGTTTTTTGCTGGTTTTCCTGTCTTACCTATTTGTACGAATAGCGCCTACGCCAAAATACTTATGTATCACATCAGGTATAATTAATAGTTGATGGTGATGTTGACCGTTTCAATTAATGTTGTTGGAAACTTGTTGAGGGTCAGTCAAATAAGACGAGATTGTTTTGCCGACGTTTCAAGAGATATATTCTCCTATCATCAGGGCAAGTGCAGGAAAAAGGGCAGCACACGATGTGAGCCGTCGCTGTCGTACAAATATACTTTTCCTGCACTTGCCCTGATGATAGGAGAATATATCTCTTGAAACGTCGGCAAAACAATCTCGTCTTATTTGACTGACCCTCAACAAGTTTCCAACAACATCAGGTATAATATACCATATTATGGATATGCCTGTGAGATATTATTCTTTCTCCTAAGTAGGTAGTTTTTTATGAAGAAGTACATATTTTTGAATTCATTTCGTCATAAATTAGGTACGTAATATTTAGGAATTATAATACGACTTTTACGACGGCTGCCTTGTGATATAGAAACAACATTGTTTTAACCATTTGGTTAAGTCCTTTTGTGTTCATGGAATATAGTTTAAATAATTTAATCGAGAAAAAATAAATTCCCGGGTCGGGAATACCTATTCCCCAAAAATAAATTCCCATCTCTGTTCAGCACCCCGAAAAACATATAGATCCGTTGAGAAAAAACTTCCTAATTTTGTTACGGATACGGCACTTTTGAACGCCGGTGTTCAATCGGTCGATCGGGCTATATCGTCTCGCTAACCTTCTATCACCCCAACATCGAACCCTGCCAAACATGCCAAGAAGGCTATCCCCACCAGTCAAGAACTGAAATTGTAAACATACTTCTGCTTGGTGTGTAACAAGTGTAAAAGTGGGTCTCCCATTAGCAAAATTCTCATATATGAATGAATATGTATGAATATATTTGGAATTTTCGATTGATAGTTTCTTTAGACAGCGGGCCGCTTGTGGATGTTAATTCAATTTCTTTTGTTCAGTCACGCGCCATTTGGTTTCAATGCGAGTCGGTTAGCTCACGGAGCAGCCTCGTGATCGCGAAGGCCGTTCCCCCGTTTCCTGAGAGAACACAAACACTCATCTTTGTTTATCAGCCTGAAGGTGTTTATCGTTCAATTTTTCGTTCGATCATCTCAAAACCGCCTTCCACTTGACCCCATACCGGTGGAAAATTGTAAAGGGACTGTGAATGGTGCATTTGAAGATCGAGTCGAGGCGCAAAGCCCCGATGATCAATTTGGCCGTGGATGGATGGCGCCAAGGGGGATTAAAGGGTCCGTTTGTAAGCCCTTCAGGAGTAAGACGATGTGAATTAATTAGAAGCTCCGGGGGAAGGTTCACACACGCCAAGGCGGTGAGTTGTTACCCTCACTGACTTCCGACAAAGTAGTTATGACCTAACATGGAGTCAAAGTTTCACTAGCGTGGCAACAAATGGGAGAAAAATTACCCCGCGACGGAACACTGGGCTGCCAACTTTGCATGACCAACTTTCTCGCGCGAGGTGCAGGACCGAACTCGTTATAAATCTTTTTCGACTTCATGGGAAGGTTATGTTTGGTTATCGTAGAGGCAGGTTAGTGAGAGGCTCCCTGATCTGCCAAGCTGAAGCAGATGCGTGTTTTAGGGTGTTGTAGTGTTAAGAAGAAGTCTTTTTGAGTATTGACTATTAGGGAAAACTCTGGGCATTTTGTTAAAGTCTTCAAAAGTCAGGTGCAATTTTGTAAGGCGGAAAATAGAATGTAGATGGAAAATAAAAGGATGTAGGTAAGTGTTCTAACAATCTAGATGTTTGTTGCTGTTATGCAATTGGTACATCATTCATTTGACATGAAAAACGCGGTCAAAAATAGGCATTTTCCCGCATACCCTGATCATTTCAAGAAACGATCTATTGGGGGTGTGAGTTGGGCCTAGTCGTTGTCCAGCAGGAGCATTTGCATACACATAACTAATGTAGTAATAAAAAAGGTTTGATCTCACTCATGATAAAATTAAAGGTAGGACCTTACCTAACTATATTTGTGGATATATACCTACAGGGTAGTCCACCATTTAGGCTCCCCCCCCCCCCCCCCTTTTTGGCACTCCCTCCCGCCAATTCATTTTCTGTAATTGTCAATGTAAAAAAAATTCGAACAAACGCCTTTTTTCTGTTAATTTTTCAAAAATAATTATGTTAATCAGCGCACGCTCTTCAACATTGATTTTGGTTTATTATTCTTGGAATAATACACCTATGTAATCGCGACGGGGGTCGAAAATTCTGTTCGGCCTCAACATTTGACATTATTTGTTTCAAGAGGTCAATATTCCAAAATCAAAACGTCCGTCCGCCATCCAATTCAATGCTTTGAGCAGTAGGAATTTTTAGAAAAATCTGAAATTTTGACAAAATACTTGGTTTACCTACCATCTCGTTGTGCCCGCGAGGTTTTCAGCCCGATCGCCCAAACCCGTGGGGCGCTATGGGGCTACGGGAGGGGTTTTAGCAGGCTTTTGGATATGGGATAGAGTTAGGTGTCGTTTTCGAAGTATTTTTGGACGTAGAATCCTTTTGTGGGGTCCCGGAACGATCCAATTTCACTGTGACGATCTACAGGGCTTTAATGGGGCTATAAAATGGGATTTTTTAAGGATCCCAGGAGGTTGAATATTTTTCGAGTAAACAATAAAGAATTTTTGAAAAAAAAAAAAAAACTTTTTTCAAACAAAAAAATCCTAAAAACCAATTTTTTTTTTAAATATAAAAATCCAATTTTTTTTTTCTCATTGACAGAATTAAATTTTTGCACAAGTTACCTGTAGGTATCAAAGAATAATAAACCCTTATGTAAAATTTGCAGCGTTTTTTTAAAAGGCTTTTGGCTTTGGGATCGAGTTAGGAATCGTTTTCGAAGTATTCTTGGACGTAGAATCCATTTTTGAGGGTCCCGGACCGATCCAATTTCACTGTTGGGATCAGTCGGACTTTCATGGGACCCACATCTGTCCAACAATGTATAATCTTCCTACTTTCTTTTTTCTTCGAAAATATTTTTTATTGACACAGAATTAATTTTTCCACAAGCCGGAATTGGTTTCCGGCAATTATTCCCTAATAGGCCATAGCACGGCACCCCAAATGAACGTCATACTAATAAACGAGAACCTAATCTCATCCGTGCGAGGCGCTCTGAAGGGAAGGCCACCAACATGCAGTTTCTCTTAAGGGTTAATGTTACACTCCTGAAGAGCTCTGATCCCAGAAGGGCAGGAGCGAAAGGCGCCTTGAGTTGCATATTTTATTAAATGCAATTTACACCAATAAGCATACGGTTTCTTCCCCTCACAACATCCTACTAAGAGCCGTATTTTGTGTGAACCATTCGCAAACAGCTCGTTAGAGCTAATTTGAAAACTATTGCTTCTAATTCTCACCAATCGTATTTCATTTGCAGGATGTGGATTTTCGAAGTTGGAAGGAACTTGAGGAAAGTTTCGAGCCTCGGAGGCCACGTTGCTTTCCGCCCGACCCGCGCTCTCCCGGACAAGTTGGGTTACCGTTGCGTCTCCAACACAGGCGCTAATGTGAGTTTTGAACAGTAGAAAATCTCTTCTGAGGATTCCCACTCAATGGAATCTGTTCTGGGAGTTTTGAGTGTGACGCGGAGCAAAGGGAGGAAGCGATGTAGGAAATATCGTAGATGTATTCTGCCGTATACACCTGAACTTGGATCTCATCCTCGCCAATCTCCATTACCCTCCTGCATCAATTATTAACCTGCCTTCTCGGTTGATATCAAATTCTGTTAAGCATAGCCAAGCGAACTGAAATTAGAGACTAGCAGTCTAATGCTTTAGGGGTGTGTCTCCTGCTTCCTAGGAGAAGGATCTTCTCGGGGTTTGTAATTAGAAACAAAGGGTGAGCAATTTATACGAAGATGTGTCAAGTAGTCTGTGGAAGGTTGGTTAATCAAAGAAAGCGATTAGAAGCTTATTATTGGAAAGGGTGAAATCCCTCTTCAAGGGTTGGCGGTTTCACGGCGGGTTGGGGAAATTCCTCGTAACTGGAGGAAAGTGAAGGAATTATGAGAGGGAGAATGAAAGAGGATGAACAGGGGGTGGAAGAGCTTCGGTTTAAATAAGGGGGTGAAGCGCACCGAATGAGGGTCTCAGGGGGTGCTTTTACCTTGAAATGATTCACTTTAGGACGGGATCATCCTTCCCTCTAATCATCCCAAAGTGCCAAGTCTCCCGTAGCTGATTCAGGTGAACTAATTTACGTAAAGGTCGTTATGCATGTTGAGTGGAAAATAATATTAGGCCCCGCGGAATAATTTATGCATGAAGTTGTGACGGAAAGCATAATTGTTGATTTACTGATTTTCCTATTGACTTCCCATTTTGATGCTTCAAACAGTGACATTTCGCGAACCCATGTGTAGATAAGGTGCTGTACCGGGCGCCCTTTTTTTTTGGTTTATTATTCTTGGAATAAAAATGTTGTAGGCCCTGAAGAAGAACATATAATTTTCGAAAGCTCGGCGAAAGATTGGTGAAATTCGTTTGACCCAAATCCCGATACGACAGACGAGATTCTTGGAATAATACACCTGTTTTTGCGACGGAGGTCGACAACTCCGATCGGCCTCAAAATTTGACATTAACCGTTTCAAGAGGTCTAGATTCCAAAACCAAAATGTCCGTCCGCCGTCCGGCCGTTTTGGGCAGTAGGAATTTTTTTTAAATCTGAAATTTTGACAAAATACTCGGTTTACCATCTAGTTGTGCCCGCAAGGTTTTCAGTCCGATCGCCCAAACCCGTGTGGCGATATGGGGCTAAAATGGGGCTACGGGAGGTTTTTTTTTGGAGGCTTTTGGCTATGGGATCGAGTTTGGTGTCGTTTTCGAAGTATTTTTGGGCGTAGAATCCATTTTTTGGGGTCCCGCAACGATCCGATTTCACTGTTGCGATCTATAGGGCTTTCATGGGGCAACAAATGATGTGAAATCTCGAAAAATGGGTTATGCTTCCAAAATTACTAGAAAAATATTTGACCTCCTGGGAACCTTCAAAAATCCCCTTTGTAGTTCCATGATTTTTTTTTTTTTTTTTTTTTTTTTTTGTAAAATTTGACAGAATCCGAATCTGCTTTGAAGAAAATTTCTAAGAATTAATGAGGTTCTACTCATGTGAAAAACTGAAGTTAAAAAGAGTTTTACTAAAAGTCGACCACGTGGGCGCATTTGACCCGCGCAAAAGTATTTTTCTATATTCTATACAGAGACTTAAATATGAAGAATGGCGTTTAATGTGTTTTTTACTGAGCCAAATAATGAGATGCGAAAGCGTGGTCCACCACTTGAGGGTCACCCTGCATAATAATATTATACTTGATGTTTAATAAATCTAATTTTTTTAAACTTATTTCTTATGGCACTAACGAAATTAAGTGGTTTTTTTTTTTTTTTTTTTTTTTTTTTTTTACATCACCACCTGCATTTCAATTTGGGAGTAAACATATTTTAATTAGAGAACGCGAAACTAGATGTGGCCAATAACTAGCGGAAATAGACTTTTCCCTGTTTTTATGGAAAAACTCATTGAAAATTATGACATTTACCTTCTTGTGAATCGTTATGTTGGATTGCTCAGCTTTCTAAAAATCCAAGAAAGGAGGGAATTTTTTTAATTAAAATACGTTTGATAAGATAATGTTACACAAGTTGCCACCAGTAAGTGGTCCGCTACAACCCAAGTGCTGCATTGAGACTCTCCTACCTCAAAAACTTTGTGACGCTTCTTATCAATCAGCTGTTTTATCACTTTCCCGGTTCATTATCAATGTCATGATAATTTATCATGGAAGAATAGTCGGATAGGGGCCTTAATTTTTTTTCATCTTTTTTTTCTTCTTCAATATAATATATAATATGTATACAATGTATCCTTCATAATTTATTCTTTTTGTGCAAAATGTTGAGGTTGGCGCCCGGGTGGTACTCTCTTCTACTATAAGTGCTGCTCAAAATTTAAAAAAGGAAAAGTAATGCTGCCAGCCGGAATACTGATTTCAAATTCGGTTGAAGTAACTCAACTCAATCTACCATCTTCACCTACACGAAGTTTGAACTCTGCCATTGAATTGGCCACTCCGATAAACGGTCTTCCCCAGTTAGATTACTTTGATGCTAAGTAGTCTTTAAGCTGTACACTTGGATTTCCTCCCTTCACGGGCGGGGTACTGTTTTCTCAAGTCCCGTATTAAGTCCTTTACCTTCCCACGCCGAAATACCTTACCAAGTCTAATACTTTGGCCCAACTTCCAACTTGATCCGGACTCTCCTCTCTCGCCCTAAGTATTCAATTTTATCCAACTCCCGCTCTGCCACGCTCCAGTTCCCAGATTAGGACCTCCGGCAGATGTTCGAAAAGGCTCCAAATATTGAAAATTCGAAAGGAATGAATCTTGGGCAATAAGCATCTGGTTGGACGCGCTTGTCTTGAGCGTCAGGACTTTCCTCGTTCATGGTGAATTATCTGAAGGAGTCCCGAGGTCCGAGGACTTGAAGGCTGTTTCACTAAATTAACCAGAGGGCCACAGGGAACTGGGTAACTTTCACCTTTTTTTTAAACCCCTGGTGAATAATACATCTTAAACGAAACTCAAGAACAAAGTAAGAACTCTGACTATGCGGCATTAGCCAAGTTTCACTATGATGTATACCTTATATTTACGTAACATGTAAATGTGAAGGTAAAGTTTTAATGGTAATTCAAGGGACTTGGTACCCCTAAAAAAATTATTTGGCCAATTTTTTGACCTTTTGGTTTATCATTGAGGGAATGATACACAGGTGTATACATAGGTCTTCGTATTCGGGTCGGAAGTAGAACATTCTGATCGCCTTCAACATTAAAATTTAATGTTGAAGGCGATCAGAATATGAAAAAGGCGATCATATATTAAAATTGTTCATTATATGATCGCCTTTTTCATATTCTGATCGCAACATAATATTATTATGTTTCAAGAAGTGTAGATTCCAAAATCAAAATGTCCATACGCCGTCCTGGCATTTTTTTTTTTTTTTTCAATCTGAAATTTTTTCAAAATACTCGGACCACCGATCTAGTTGTGCCTGCAAGGTTTTCAGTTCGATCGCCCAACCCCGTGGGGCGCTATGGGGCTACGGGGTTTTGCACGTTTTCGGCTATTATATCGAGTGGGGTGTCGTTTTCGGAGTATTTTTTGACGTAGAATACATTTTTTGGGGGGTCTCAGAACCATCGGATCTCACCGTAAGTATCTATTGGGCTTTCATTGGTCTTTTGAAAGATGCCAGGAAGTCGAATGAGGTATCGTTTTCCGAGTACGATGCATAATCCATTTTTCGGGGTCACAAACTTCACAGATGGTTTTTTTTTTTTTTTTTTTTTTTTTAATTGAAAACTGCATTAATTGGGACAGAAATGATGTATATAAAATCTTTTATTTTATACAATCTGAAGTGGTTAAAATAGTTCCTAAGCGGTCATGGGGGGGTGGATCCAAACATCTTGCTGGGAATCCAAACTGGGTTGGGAAACTTGATAAGTTGTATAATATAACTTAATAACTGTATAATATACATGTAAAGGAAATCTTCATAATCTAGGTGGCCAGGAGGGTACTGCCTCTCGCATTTGCGTTCGCACTTTACACTCTTACTTTATAAATATGTTAATGGTAAAAGCGTCAAATTCCTTTCAGAACCTTAAAAAAACTCCAAATGGGATCCAGAAACATACACAGGAGTAAACAGAGCAAAATTGGCTTGAAACACAACCTGCTCGCAACTGATAACAACTCTAAAATTTCACCCCCATTCTTCAGCTCGGGTTTGCAGAAATGGTCTGTAGTGCACTGCATAACGGATGTAGAGGGTGTACGTACATGCACAAAATGAGTTCCTAATTGATTGCTAGATCTATCCTTGAGTGTGTTGTGTGTTTGGGGGAATGCTTCCAGCACTACTGGGATTACGCCTCCGGTGTCTTTGGAGGAAGAGGAAGGGAGCACCTGAATATCTCTACCCAGGGCATAACATGAAGTGTCATGATCTGCACCTGGGAGGCAGAATAGGGAGATCTGCAATCTCCAGATTGGAACAAAGGGTCGTGTTGATCTAGAATGCGTTGATATCCGGAAGGGAGCTGAGGGGAATCCAACATCAAAGATGAAGGGTCAACATTGATGTTGGTTCGAATCAAGAGGGCTGGCTTCCACAGACAAGTTGTCGCCAATGGAGGCCGGGCCCACTGACACCCACAACCACAACCACCATCGATTTGTCGACAATGGTTGCCGAGGCCACTCGCGCGAAAACATTGGTCCTGCTGACCTGGCTTCCCTGGACAAGGTTTCGCCAGGGGAGGCCCAGTCCTCGGGTCCAATAAAAAATTCACTGTGATTAATCATTCTTATGGAACAATAAGAATAGATGGTCAGTATATGATAACGTCGGTGGCGAGAATGGGCCAGTTCGAGTAATGAGCGGTGCTTCCACTCGCGAGAGAAGCTGGGCCGCCCAATCACGCTGCCGAGGGTGGCGCTTCCCATGGGCCGCAATGGGACTACAGGCGGTTGACCCGCGAATTGAATTGTAGAGTGTGGCCCATGTGGCCACATGGTCTATAATATAGACCATGTGGCCACCATATAGACTCTATATGGTCAAATTTGTTATTATAGTTCATATCGTGTATGATGATGGTAGTTTATATATAAACTACCATCATCATACACGATATTGTGTATACAATAACACAATAAAAGTAAATAAAAAAAACAGGTTTATTACCTGAATGTTTATCTACAGTTGGGAAATCATTTTTTTTCCATTATGGGTTTTCTGCGGTTGTATTCAAATATTGGTAGTTATCATTAGATATTAATGTCGGTCCCAGGGTGGCCAGACTGCCAAATCAGAAACTCCCTTATTGCACTTGAACTCCGTACAAAATTCCCACTACCTCTCAGGCTGCCATGTTGGAGTGACGTGTCTAAAATTGTTTTCCATCATCTGATTGTCTTGCGATTGTCTCAGTAAATAAAGATGATCAGATCTCCAACACCTGCCTCGTAATCTCGGTTTCAATCTCGCTCAGACGGACCATCAATTCGGCAACAGGTTTATTCATTTTGTAACGTGAAAGCTAAATCAAGAAAAATTGGAACACGCCTTGTCAGTGAGGGAAAACCCCCTGATAAATCCAACGAGCGGGCAAATGCTGGCTGGAGGGAGGGAGTGAGTGATAAATTGCGATCCAGAGCAAAAGGAGATATAGTGATGCGGGAGGGTTGGAGGGTATTATCATTCAATCAATTATTCCCTTTGACCATTATGGAACGCCCTCCTCCCCGCCGGCATTATCATTCTATCAGGGCTGCCAATATTATGGGAGGACCGGTTTATTCTGATGAAGTATGATCAAATTTGTGAAACAGGAGAAGGAGGATTTTCTATGTGAATTACTACAGTAGGTAGTAAACGGCGTAATAATGGAATCGCTTCCCTACAGCCACATGATTAAATCTACTTTGGTAATATTCCGAGAAATCACGGTGCTGTACAAAATTACATATTCGGCCATGTTTCACATAGACACTTTGATGTCCCCAGACCACAAAACAGTGCTCAGTATCGAAATTCGCGTCACTCTACAGTGAAATCCAAATTGACCAACAGAACAAACTATGAAATCAGGTCTCTTTTCTCATTTCAGTGCTAGTGCGCTCTGGCAGATTAGTTTTTGCCTTTCTGGAAAAGTTCCCGGTACGGTTTGAATCCAGGAATCCTTCGCGATTTTCTCTTCACGGACGACCTATTTCCTTTTCGTGACCGACCCGTTCCTTTTATTTCGGGCCACTGGAAAAATTTTCGGCCGAACTTGTTTATTTTTCCGATATATCGGAATCCTATATATAGGATCAGACCCTATTCATTTTCGGAAATTCAGAAAAGTTTTAAATGCTCACAAAATGAATCCGTCAAAACTGAATTGTTATCGCTGCTGTTCCTTGTTCAACTCTCCAATATATTTGATGGATCAGGAAGGTCAAAATTCTTCATTGGATCAATTTGTTTTTTGTAAAGTTCACTACCCCAAAGTCTCCCACTTTGTGAAACAGGGCTTTTGACGTACTCAACATTTTATGATATGAAATATTGTGTACATGCTTACTTGGAGCATATTATGGTCCTGTGTTGAATAAACAAAATTTGCGTTATTAGCTTATATTGCAAGCTAATTTAGCGGATGTTGTTAATTTAAGCGAAAATGACTTTCCATTGCCGTTGGCTTCTTCGCATCTCATCATTTTAGCCATTTAATGTTGCTCTGAGTAAACACCGACCCTTTACACATTAAATGGCAGTAATTACTTTCAGGCTGACACGCCGTTCATCACATTTACGCTTTTAAAAGCGAGTAAATACTCGTTTGTGTGACGCGCATTGGAAGAACTGTAGATATCAGAAGTGGGATGGCAGGCTTCAATTCGACGGGTGTCTATAATGAAATAGGAGGGAATGAAAGGAATGCTGACCCCGTCAATTTGATTCATTTTGATCATCGTTAGTCCGGTAAAGGTTGGAACGGAAATTAATAAAGGGGAAGAGAGAGGTTTGGCTGATTTCGCACTCTCACGGAGAATTCCGTTAAGCTCGTCCCTGGAGGGGAGTTTCCAGGCACGTAGGGTGAACCTCCCCCAAATGAACTTTCAAGATCTTGGAGCGTGTCGGATCAAGTATCAAAGAAACCCGTTGGGAAAGGTGTAACCTCTCAATAGCTCTTCTCAATTAAATGAAATTCGCCAAGTAATTGGATTAGTTGGCCTTCAGTTAACTGCAGTGTGTGAGGCAGAAGTTTACGAGGGTTATTGAATCGGTGTAACTTAGTGAGCTATGTTCATTTTGTTATAAGTGAGGAGTTTTCTTTCAAACGGTCTTATATCCATTTTGGCATTTTTTTATTTTTTTATTTTATTTTTTTTTTGTTGGTTTATTATTCTTGGAATTATACACCTAAGTAATCGCGACGGAGGTCAAAAATTCTGATCGGCCTCAAAATTGACATTATCCGTTTCATGTCACATAGATTCTAATAACGAAATGTACGTCCGCCGTCCGAGCCGTTTTAGGAGGTAAGATTTGAAGTCTGCTCAGCTTATCTGGGTATTATAGGAATTTTGTTAATCACCGATGGGAATCATTCCGCACACAGCGACTGTCATTCTGTAGTGATGGGCTGATATCCTGTTCAATGAACGTAACTTCTCATTGGATTAATAATGTGCCGTATGACGATCATTAACGCTTACGGCGGGAATTCGATTTGTTTCACTTTGTTGTGTTGTGAAGCTTAACATAAAAAACAAGACACTTGAAAGCACAAAATTTGAAACACTGGTAGATTATTTAGAGAGTAATATAATTACTCTCTTAATTGATTAAGGTAGCAATAAATTAACTTAGTAATTAATTATTATGCAATCTGTCGTACTCATTCATTATGGATTATTATTCTCTTAGTTATGTTCCAATGATTAAACGGGCCTACTGGGACACCCGTGCTTCACACGAAATATTAAATTCCCAATACATAATACAACCACACTTCACTCGCAACACCCTTAGCAACCCGTCAACTCGCAATTATTGCCCCGTCCAGGCAAATGATGGTAATAATAAAAATAAACAAATCGTGATCCAACTACCTTGAATTGAAGGCTCCCAAAATAAAACTCCTTCCCACCTACCGACGATTTTTGAATAACTTCCGAATACCGTTCTAAAAAAAAAAAAAAAAAAAATGTGAGTTGCCGGCTTCTTTTTACCTTTTCTAGGGGTTTTTGAGGGTGCTGAATCCGAAAATGCTAGCCGGTTTTTTTAAGTTGGTTCAAATAAGGCCTCATTTTTTGATTTTTTTGATTTTTTTGGATCTTTATTTACACTGAATTTTCCAGTAATTACCGACTTCACTAGAACTTCTTTAAATTACACTCATCTTACAGCAAATTTACTGTAGGTTCTGAATATATGCTTACATTTAGTCTAAAACCATTTGAAACCATCAATAATTTGCAACAACTAAAAAAAATAAAAAATAAAAAAATGCTATCATTTTCGGATTCAGCACCTTCAAAAACTCCTAGAAAAGGAAAAAATGCGGACAACTCGCACGTCTTTTTTTTTTTTTTTTTTTTTTTTTTTTTTGTAGACCAGTGTTATTGCACTGAAATCGTTTTGTACTCGTTGCGTCCGCTCCCGTCAATACTCGTTGAGCCGTTTGGCTTTGATGTTCGGACGTACATATGTAGCCACAAACATTAGATTTTGTAAATATAGATATCCAAACTATTTGGAAAATTTGGCAACCCCTGAAAATTTGCATCGCCTTAAATTAAGTTCTTCTCATTTTCCATAAAAAAAGTGCTAAGTGGGTATAAGCCAGATAAGATAAAACCTTTAGGATTTTTTGGACTTTCATCTCGCTTTTTGAATTTACTCTCCAAAACGAATGTTTGCCACAGGTGCAAACATAACATAATGCACCAATAACATTGAATATGGGCAATTGATCTTCATAGTGATTGAACCGTTAATTCTCTATAGATTACTATATTAATTGAATCAATTTAGAGGTAGCAAGGTGATTATAATATATTCATAGCATATTGTATGGGTATATTACTCCACAATTCATCAAAAGTGGGGTTAAGCAGCGTCCATATTAGAAGAAGTAATGAAATACAAATGATAGAAAGTGTGGCGGTGTGGGTACTTCTCTTCTATTTAAATCCGCTCGCCCGTCCCCCTCGTTCTCTCGTGTTCCGCGGGAAGCGCCACTTCCAACAACCCGTCGGGGGGGGGGGGGGGGGGGGGGTTAATTCTCTTGCTAATGAGACAGCAGCTAATTACTCGGGCCCCCCATCGTGTCGTCAAATTCGGATTTCTCATCTCAGTAATACATAATCTATTCTTATGTATATCTATAAGAATAGAACATACACACACATTTTGGTTGGGACCGCTGACCTGGACTCCTCTATTGAGGAAGCCGGTCCAGCGGACACAATTAATATTTCGCTCGGGGTTCTTGTCCAGGGCGCCATTCCGTGGCAGCCGGGAAATTAACCCTTCGTAAGACTCAATTTGAGGATGATGTCTCCCTTACCGACAAATCGCTTGGGGAAGCTCAGAATCAAATTGTAGTATCAGGTGTGGATCCACGCCGATTTAATGCGGACGTTGACAATTCAACTTCGGTAATAAAATCGACTGGACTCCCTTCCGAAATTCAACGCTTTCCAGTCTTTCCAGACACTTCTTGTCGGGCTGGAGATAGCGGAATTTCCAGTACTGCTTCGATATCACTTCCTAGGCTTGCAGATCACCACAAATTGTGTTATGCCCTTGATAAGGATATTAAAGTACCCCCTCCACATTCCTCCAAAGACTCCGGGGGCGAAATCCTAGTTACGTTAGAGGCCTTCCTCCAAACACACAACACTCAAATTGATATACCTAACTAAATTCATATTAGGAACTCAATTTGAACATGTAGATATTCGCCCAACACCCGCTAAATTGAGCGAACCCTCTGAAAGTTCCCGTCGATATTCTGGTGGTTGTTTGCTGGGGCCCTTTCAACCGAAACTGTTTCATTAATTTGACTTCATTACTGGGCTGCATGACCTCACATCACATCCTACCCATTCGCGGTTAAACGTGGTTTTAATTGGTATCAACTGGATATGTGACAGCGACTGAAGCTATATCTTCCTGATGAAAGAGTTTCGAATTAGCACAGGAGGACTCTGCAAACGGCAACGACTGTCGTAATGTACTTATTATGTACCAAGAGTGTTGTTGGGGGAAAAAAAATACTATCTTAAATCACCGTGAGAGTTAAATAGAGAGGTAGGTTCGCAAAGCCCCACACGGTAACAATCTCGGCTTTCAGCCGTACCCCCGCAGAGGAAACATCATTAGCGCGACGCATCGTTGAATGATGTATGCCAACCTCGAAACCCCCAACTGCCGCAAAGTTACCTTGGTAGCTCTGAACTTCATATGGCAGTCTCTCAACCTGCTCATTTGGAGGCAGTAAAAATTTACCTCATGGCAGTTGAGATAATAACTGTGTAATGTTTCATGAGAAGAGTGATGAACAACTGTCACTAACGAACGAAACTCTAACCCCCACCTTCGACGCCACTTAATAAACCAATTAATTTTGTTCTTGTTCAACTTATTTTTTGAAGTCATTCCTCAACATCCTCTATAGCCTCACTTCAATTGGAGTCTCGAAGATTTTAGTCAGTTTGCTTCTTATTTTTGGCTTACTTCACGATCTTTGGTGGGAGCAAGCGCTTCGCCTTCTTCACCCATTTAGCAGTAGGCTCTGTTGCGCTCCTAGCTTCAGAATATCTACTTGTACTGCTTTTGTGGAATTCAGGCTGTACTACTTAGATTTCATTGCTTTCATATCCAGGTATAGCAGGGGTGGCTTCTCGTGTAATTTCATCTTCAGTGTTTTCTCAATCCGTCTTCACCTGGTTGGTCTCTTACAGGGGAATGAGTACCGGTATGCGCTGTAGCTGCGGCTGATACGTTGGTTTGGTTTTAGGCTTCACAGGCTGAGCTTCAGGTACCTCTGAAGGGCTCCATACACATGGGTTAGCTTCAGGTCTCGCCTCTTCTCATTCTCCCATCTCATCTACTTCTTCCTTGGCTGCCCTTGCACGTTTTTTGCTGTTCCTCTGATTTCTTTCGGGTTTAGCCATTGCACTCCTGGGCCCAGAGAAAGGGACCATTGCACTCCCCGATGGATCGAGGCCACTGCATTCCCAATACCACAACACTCTCCAAATGGAAACCAACTGATATCACAACATTCCCCAATTCGCGCCTGCTGTGAATACGTCTCGTCTCTGCTCGTCCCAAGCTACCTAAGGATTTCCAAGGCACGCCAATATGGGGCCAAGGTGGATAAGAGTTTCCAAGGTTTACCAAGGTGGCCCCAAGCTTTCCAGACCAAGGCTTGCAATGTTGCTGCCAAGTTGGATAAGGGATTCCAAGGCATTCTAAGATGGCCGCAAGCTTTTCAGACTTGTCCAAGGCTTGCAGAGTTGGTGCCAAGCTGGCTAAGGGTTTCCAAGGCATGCCAAGATGGTCCCCAAGCCTTCCAGACCTGCCCTTATAACCTTTTTGACGGCGGGGATGGATTGCCAGTTTCTGCACAACACATTGATTCTGTACTACCTATCGTAGATGAAGTTAGGGAGAGCAGTGGCGAAGTTCACATTACGAGCCTATGCAGCGCCAGGAGTGAAGTGGCTATCAACTGGAGAGCATTAAGTGAAAGTTCGACTAGCCGGGACTGATATGGATGGTCCCCATTTCGTTCGTGCACGGCATCTCATCCCACACAACCTTCGACGTGGAGCAGCTTATGAGTTACAACTGAGCTTCTCCATTCATTCTCCGCATCTTCACTGCTTTCGCACGGCGTTGATCAGTAGCTGTCTGCGCTATTGTGGCTCTCGTTCTGGCTGCATGCACTCACCGTAGTCATTGTGGTGATTGAATTCGTCGGCTTCCAAGTGGATCTAGATTTCTCATTTCCATACTTCCCAGTTAAAACGGTATCTTGTGTATGCTTCCTTCATCTGTGATCGCCTTGAAGGTTTCTTCTCCTTTGGCTTATTCTGGGCCCTAACCTTTGTGAGTGGTTTTTCGCTGAGAGTAACACAAACTCCACATGAACGAGACGGAAATTGACTTTCTGGTACATTTGCAGCAGGCTATAGAACTTACACTGACGTATTCGTGCCATTTAATTAACGTATTGGGTTTAATACATACATGGAAAAACGCTTCAACGCTTGTTCTCTTTCTTCTACAATTTGAGCTGTAAAAAATTCTATTGAGCGTTCAATGTAATAATGGATGGTTTCCACACTTCATGTTATTACAGTTGGGAAATGCTTTCAGGGAAATTAATTTTATTGTCACGATAGGGCCGTCGGAGGGTGAAAATGGGAAGGGTTACGTGAGTGTGACAGACCTATTCTCTCCCTTCGGGTTGACAGGGACTCTGTTTGGGGAACTGCTCTGCGCAGCGGGAACTTCGAGTAGAAATTAACTCCCGTTTAATCAATGGGTTATCTTCTCTGACAACCCTTCTCCACCGTAGTCACAACGGGGGTTTAGCAAGGTAGGGGACGGTAGGCTTTGTGTAATAGACGCCCGTGCCACAGCGTGGGGGGTGGGGCAAATTAAAGCAAATTGTTGGCGACAATCTCTCCGAAGGGAAGCAAATAGGTTCTGATTGATTTACAAATCCCTCGCTTCCGGGACATCCCCGTGCTCACTGTTAGAGAATCTTCCTCTACAACGGTACACGATAATGGAACTGTGTCAAGTCCGTGGTAACTGGACTTGTTTTAGCCAGTGCAACCTCCATTGACCACTTTCTCGTCCCTCTACGAATCTCCATAGAAGGAACGGAAAAGGCGTCTAATTTAATCCGTCTGGAGCAAATCCCTCGTGAGCCGGAGCGGGATGCTGGGAGAATAAATCCCGCGTGGGCCAAATCCTTGCCAAAAAAAAACCTTCAAACTCCCAAGCAAACGAGACGGGAGAAAACCCTCCTCCGCGATGGTCCAGGCTATCCAGATAATGAGTGATCCCTTGAGTGAAATCCACTTCCTCGTAAACGAGAAGCTAAGCGATTATTACAGATCGACGATCGCGATTGTTGTTGTTTGATTGACATGTGAAGATTGTTACAGTCAATGCAAAATGTGCCCCAGAATATTGAGTGTTGTCTGCCTTTTAAATCAGCGGCGCGGACGGCGGACGGACAATTGTTTTTTGGAATCTAGACCTCTTGAAACGTACATTGTCTAATTTTGAGGCTGATCAGAGTTTTCGTCCTCCGTCGCGATTGCATAGGTGTATTATTCCAAGAGTAATAAACCAAAAGTTGCCAATAATTGGCAACAACTACAATTATTGTAGTTGTTTTTGCACTAATTTATGGTTGGCGAACAAACCTCGGATTAGTTTAGTTTGGATCAAGGATCAAAGCAAAGAACATGGTTCGTGCCTTTTCCCAACTTTAGACCTAATTTTCGAATTGATTCGGGTGCCCTGATCTGGGCTAAATTTCCATTTCTTCTGAGCCATAGACGTGTACCATCCGTTGGCGATGAATCCTTCTTCTACCCCTACACAGTGTCCTCTCAATCGCTCCAGTTTCAGAGTGGTGATGTGGATTTCCGTCCATCTCCTGATGTCCCGAAGCCACGAGAGTTGTTTGTGGCCAGTCCCACGTCTTCCCTCTATCTTCCCTTCCAGAACCAACCGATGGAATGCGGAACGATCTCCTCTGAAAACGTGGCTGAAGTATCCTACCTTCCCCCTTTTCACAGACTTGAAGAGCTGAAGATCCTCAATGCCTGCTCGGCGCTGAACGTCAGTGTTCCGTACCCTTTGGAGCCCCCTGATCCGAAACATCCTACGGAGCCACCACATCTCAAAAGCCGTCAGGCGATTCACAGAGGCAATCTTAATTGTCCACGTCTCAACGCCGTAGAGCAGGGCCGACCAAATGTAGAACCGAGCGTATGGTAGCGAATGCTAAAGCATCATTTACCTTCATGCCAAGCTCTACTTCAGGGAGAGAAGCAAACACTTGATTCATGTAAATATTATACAGCAGCAGAGATATATATGATGCAGCCCTGTCGGACCCCTCTCTGAATGTCGAATTTTCCATCAGAGCTGTAAAATGCTAGCTCCTTCAGGCTAAACCCGCCGAGCTGGTGAAGGGGGATGATGCTCTCACAATCGCAACTTCCTGGCTCCCAGAAGATCCCTGCCTGGGCGACAGTGTGAGCCAAAGAGCTCGTAACTGATCTCAGAAGAGTGTCCTATGTCTATGTAGTGGGGTCGTTACATTACATGGCGTTTTAGCATGTACCACGCCAACAAAAAACAGTTCACGTGAGTCCCTCGTGTCCACAAGGAACCTTCACCCCTAGTGTGTCCACCCGATTAGTTTATTCATCCTTCTGGCCCATCACGTCTGCCAACCCTCTATTCCGCTATCGTCCCCAACTGCTTGATTTCCCTCTATGTGAGCCGAAAGTGATCGATTCCATTAAACCCCTTGTTATTGGACACGAGCAACGCCTTTTCATTTATACCACTGAAACGTTTCACCGGGCTCACGATCCCGAGGAATGTGCAATTCCGGCCACCCCTATGGGAGAAAATGGGAAATGAATTCCGGGTCAACTTCAAATCGTTCCTTTGGTGGCACGGTATGAAATTGGATTCCATCCAAATGCGTACACCAAATATCTTTACTTTTTTCTCCCGTTGTTACCTCTGCTTTGTTTGGCTCTCAACCCTCAAATTATCATTCACTGGCTCGCTCTGTCGCTTTTGTGGGAGTGGAAAAGTGCGCGAATTGGATTTATTCCTACGCTTGACGCATAAAAGTACAAAAGAGAGAATTCCTATTCGACGGTGGGGGTTTTAGGGGTTTTAACCTCACGTAATTGGCAAGTGTTTTTCTGGGGTTTCGCCATTCGTGAGAACTTTGTCAAAATTGAGTTTTCTTGCGGAATGCCTTCTATCACCCGCATGATTCCAATTTCAGACGTTTGCACGCCCTACCAGGAAGCATTTTCGGGGTCTATTCGTTAGCATTTGGGCTTCCTGGAGTAGGCCTTGTTTTGTGAATCCCAATATGCAAAATACGGGTCGGGGTCCGTGCGTCGCGTTTAACCGGTTCCAGAACTCCCATAAACTACGCAGCGAGTTCAACAGAGCGTGGCTGGGCTGCTCAGGCGGCTCCGGGCGTTATGACGTCCTTCATTCTCAACACACAGCTGCACACAAAAATAGGATTGTGGAAAATTCATAGTTTTCACTCTAAAACCGTTGATGTTTCTTTGCACTCAGTTCTCCTGAAATAAAACGTTGATGTACGTTGAACGTGAACGTGAAGTTTAACAATTGTTTTTGCAAGAATAGTTTTAGGTGACATGAAATGAAAAGGTTTATTTGTAAAAGCCTTCCGGCGGTACAAGGATGAGACGAAACAGTAATACAGGGTAAATCAATCACTAAACTAATACAAGGTAAATCAGTACAATAATACAAGAAAAATCGCTACCTACTATAATACAGGGTGAATCACCACAATATTTAACTATTAAAACATAATATGTTTTAAATTATCTAATTACCTATGTAGTCGTATAATTAGTACAAAAACCCTTCATTAAGTAAAACCGCTGCAAATGTTACACGAGGGTTTATTAATCTTTGATACAGTTTACTTGTGCGTAAATTGATTGATTTGAAAAATTTTTTTACTCGGAAAATATTTAACCTCCAAAAATCCCATTGGTAGCCCCATGAAAGTCCTAAAGATCCCCACAGAGAAATCGGATCGTTCCGGGACCCCCAAAAATGGATTCTACGTCCAAAAATACTTCGAAAACGACACCTAACTCGATCCCATAGCTAAAAGCCTTCAAAAAAACCCTCCCGTAGCCCCATTATAGCCCCAGAGCGCCCCACGGGTTTGGGCGATCGGGCTGAAAAACCTTGCGGGCACAACTAGATGGTAAACCGATTATTATGTCAAAATTTCAGATTAAAAAAAAAATTCTACTGCCTAAAACGTCTTTGACGGCGGGCGGCGACATTTTTTTAACGCCGGAGGGGACAGGAGGACCCGCTGTACTCCCCCTAGGGGAGTGCTGAAGCTCAAGAACAAGAAGAAATTCGAGGAAACATAAGTGCACTTCCCCTAGGGGAAGAAAGAGAGCAGAAGGTACGAGAAAGGTTGTTTTGGGCCAGAAATGGCCTTAGATACAACCTAAGAAGCTCTGCACAGCGGGCGGCGACATTTCGTTTTTGGAATCTAGACCTCTTGAAACGGATAATGCCAAATTTTGAGGCCGATCGGAGTCGGCGACCCCCGTCGCGATTACATAGTTGAATCATTCCAAGAATAATTAACCCAAAGCTCTAGTTCTAATACTACACTAAGAAGCAGTACATTTTCTTACAAGCTTAAATCGCTGAAAGAGAACGTCTTAACCAGGCTCGATTTCAATTCGAATCCTCGGACCGACAGACCGTCGGGTTCTCCATCGTGCCGATCGGCGTTTCGCACTTCGAATATAAAATTCAAGGTTGACTAATTCCGTCGATCTCCAGCTCCGCACGACGCTCATTCGCGACTGTCGCTCGGTCAAGTTCACTGCCGCAGAATTGTTTTCTCTCCGCCCCGAACGAGAAAATTAGCTCGGTACTTTCAATTTGGTCGAATCGTCGAATTTAGAAGTTTGTATCACCCCGTGAAAATATTACGATGGGTTGGAGGGAGAAATGGAACGAAGCTCACGAGCAGCCGCCTACCTATCCTGAGTACATCAAGAAAAACGTCAAAGTATGTGTAAATGTAAAACCACTGTCTAGTAGGGCCATTCGATTGGGGCTCTTCCCTTAAAGTAATAATTACCTATTTAAAAAAATGTATCCTGTTTTGATTAATGTTTTACATTTTTTATTTTTTTTTTTAATTAATCAATTTATATCATTTTTTAAATTAATTAATTTATATACATTTTTTTTGAATAATTTCACTTGATATAAATTAATTAATTTATATCAAGTGAAATTATTCAAAAAAATGTATATCAGGTCTCTTTATATAAATTTTTAAATTTTCTTAGATTTTAGTATGTACAACGAAATTTCTTTTTTTTAATTCTAAACATTTTTACATTCTGTTCAGTTTTAATGTGGGTGTTAAGTTGTTGAGGTTTTACTTCACAGAATTTAGGGGTGGTCTCGCATCCGGTCGGAGCTTGTCGATTTCTTACGTTATTTGGTGTGCTGAATCCGAATCCGAGGTCCGTTTTTTTGTTTAGCCCGTTTTTCCATGATATAGCTTGTTTCACTTTTTTGTGCTCAAACTTTTCATTGAACACACTTCTAAATTAAATGCCTTCCAAAGGTGCCTAACTTATGTAAAATATACCGCTGATTCCGAATATCACCATAATTTTGGTTTATTATTCTTGGAATAATACACCTATGTTTTCGCGACAGGGGTCGACGACTCCGATCGGGCTCAAAATTTGACATTATCCGTTTCAAGAGGTCTACATTCAAAATCCGAAATGTCCGTCCGCCGTCCGCCGTACGCCGTCCGCCGTCCGGGCCGTTTTGGGCAGTAGGAATTTTTTTAAAAATCTGAAATTTTGGCAAAATACTTGGTTTACCATCTAGTTGTGCCCGCAAGGTTTTCAGTCCGATCGCCCAAACCCGTGGGGCGCTATGGGGCTATAATGGGGCTACGGGTGGGGTTTTTTTAAGGCTTTGGGGTATGGGATCGAGTTAGGTGTCGTTTTCGAAGTATTTTTGGACGTAGAATCCATTTTTGGGGGTCCCGAGACGATCCGATTTCACTGTCGCGATCTATAGGGCTTTCATGGGGCTAAAAATGGGATTTTTGAAGAATCCCAGGAGGTTAAATGTTTTTCGAGTAAAAAATACATAATTTTTGAAAAAAAATCCCCCCCAAAAAAAATTTTTTTTAAATATAAAAATCAAAAAAAAAATTTTTTAAATTTTTTTCATTGACAGAATTAAATTTCTGTACAAGTAACCTATATCAAAGAATAATAAACCCATGTGTAAAATTTTCAGCGTTTTTTCCACACATTTCATGGGCCAATATAGAAAAATTGACCTAATTTAATTAGGCCTGGAAAAATTCTTTTGCACCTGCATGTTGTAGAGGACTTCCCCCCGCATCGAATGAGACAACTGCGCATTGTTAGGCCTGAAAATAACGGAGGTGCGATTTATATTGTCAGACACTACAAAATCACGACCCTCGACGAAACCGAGTTCAACTCAGCTCATCCGGTCTATATATGCTTTTGGAATCAATGCACGCTCAGACCAACCATTTATAAATATTCATCTAGTTGTTATGTAGGCTGCTCAAGTCCATTGGAATCTATCTATCTATCTAAATCACTAATCCTCACCGTGTCTGTGGCTATGTGGGTATGTCAATCACCTACTCTGACTAAACGGTAAGTCGTAAAAATACCCCGATTTTTCCTATCGTCTCGGGCGACCGTTTAAGAGTCAATAGGGGGGTCGAGAATTCTCAAAAATTCGCTCAAATCAGCGCAATTGACATCAACTTTCTTATTTCAAATGGGAACCCCTATTTTTTTCACCGGATTCGGATTCCTCGACCAATTTTACGTCCGATAAGGGGGTCGGGCGAATTTTTTGGCGCGCGCGAATTCGCTCAATTAATTTTTGCGTCTTATTCCGCCGTTATTAGACGGATTTTTTCCGCGTTTCGTCCGTAGCCTACCTAGAGATCCGAATTTTAATACTTGATATCGACCAAATTCATTTCGAAATCGAGTGAATTTTGAGCGCGAGTTGAGTTTTGAAAAAACTGGGCCGTCGCCACCGACCCGTCCCGTCGGGTGAATTCTGGCTCGGCTTCACTCCCATCCTCTCAACACCCTCTATCCCCCCGCCCTCACTCTTCACTCTGAGCGGGTGGGACATCAGCCTTTAAGGGGCGCTCGGAAGGTCTATGCGCAACGTCACCCAGACGGAAATGGATGTAAATTAAATGAATCGATTTAAATTGAATCGATTATCGAGAAAAGTATCGAAAAGTTGAATTGAATCGGAAAAAAAAATTATTAACAAATTTTAGCCCCATTTTTTTCCTGTGTTTTCAAATTTGATTTTATTTCACTAGCACTATGACAGCGAGGGGAGGGGGGGGGGGGGGGTTACTTCACTCGGCCGATCATTTTACTGGCCAGGGGAGGCTCGCTTTCCTGGGCTGCCCACATTGGTAGGTAGTTCTATTGTTATTGAAGGTTATATTGTTATTTTAACGGCCAGGAGGCTCTCTTTGCTCGGCCATTTGACATTGGTACATTTCACGATAAAAAAATTTATATATATTCTTGAAAATCTCGAGAAATACAAAAATGATCTACATTCTGAGATAGGTTGAGCGCCCTCAAGGATTTTTTCCGTTTTCCCCTCCTTCAACTAAATAATAATAATAATAATAAATAAATAAATTTATTTATCGCTTACTCTGCCACCCACATAGGTAGTTCTATTATTATTGATGGTGGAGTTTTCAAATTTGATTTCTACACTCTTCACTCCAAGCGGGTGGGACATCAGCCTTTAAGGGGAGCTCGCAAGGTCTACGAGATCTCTCCCAGTCATCCCCTTGCAGTGCAGCCAAATCAGGGTTTTTCCCCCAGATTGCGGGGGTTTTTTCTTCTCCGGGGGGGATTTTTGGGGGTCGATATCTCCCGGCCATCCCTGCAAAGTCGTCCGAGGGATGTCCGATTCTCAAATATGAATCGATTTAAATCAAATCGATTTAGAAAGTATTATTATTATAAAATATTATTATTAGTATTTATTATTATTATTATTAGAATCGATTCTTTTTCCAAATTATTGACAGGGTGGCCTTACTTTGCTCAGCTAATCATTTTATCCACCAGGGGATTCTACGTCCAAAAATACTTGGAAAACGACAATAACTCTACCCCCTCACCATTTTAGCCCCATACTTTTACTGTGTTTTCCTGGGGGGTGGGGGGCATACTTCACTCGGCCGATCATTTTAACGGCCTGGGGACTCGCTTTGCTCGGCCACTGACATAGGTAGTTCTATTATTATCAAGGGAAGGCTTTTCAAATTTGATTTCACTAGCACTTGACAGGGGGGCCTTAATTTCCCCAAAAATACTTCCCCTTTCCCCAAAAATACTTGGAAAACGACACTTAACTCTACCCCTCGCCATTTTAGCCCCATATTTTTCCTGTGAGTTTTCAACTTTGATTTGATTTCACTAGCACTATGACAGGGTGGGAGGGGGGGGGGGCATACTTCACTCGGCCTATCATTTTAACGGCCAGGGGACTCGCGTTGCTCGGCCACCGACATAGGTAGTTCTATTATTATCGAGGGAAGACTTTTGAAATTTGATTTCACTAGCACTATGACAGGGGGGCCTTACTTAGCTTGGTCCACCATTATAACGGCCAGGGGACTCGCTTTGCTCGGCCACCGACATAGGTAGTTCTATTATTATCAAGGGAAGGCATTTCAAATTTGATTTCACTAGCACTTGACAGGGGGGCCTTAATTTCCCCAAAAATACTTCCTCTTTCCCCAAAAATACTTGGAAAACGACACTTAACTCTACCACCTCGCCATTTTAGCCCCATATTTTTCCTGTGAGTTTTCAACTTTGATTTGATTTCACTAGCACTATGACATGGCGGGAGGGGGGGCATACTTTACTCGGCCGATCATTTTAACGGCCAGGGGACTCGCTTTGCTCGGCCACCCACATAGGTAGTTCTATTATTATTGATTTCACTAGCACGTTGACAGGGGGTCTAATTTCGTATAGCCCCATGAAAGCTCCATAGGTCGTCCCCAAAAATACTTGGAAAACGACACTTAACTCTACCCCCTCGGCATTTTAGTCCCATAGCGCCCCACCTGGTTTTTTACTGTGAGTTTTGATTTGATTTCTTTAGCACTTTGACAGGGGAGGGGGGGGGGCTTACTTCGCTCTACCGATCAGAGGGGGCTCGCTTTGCTCAGCCACCCACATAGGTAGTTCTATTCTATTATTATGATGGTGGAGTATTCAAAATTGAGTTCACTAGCACTTTGACAGGAGGGGCGTCTTATTTCGCTCAGCTGATCATCTTCTCGGCCTTTTTAGCCCCATATCGCCCCATGGGTTTTTTCCCTATGAGTTTTCAAATTTGATTTGATTTCACTAGCACTATGGCAGGGAGGTGGGGGGGGGGGGGGGGGGGGGTTCCTCGCTCGGGCGGTAGAGGGTAGACTTTTGAAAATTGATTTCACTAGCACTTTGACTTACTTCGCTCAGCTAATAGACTAGCACTTTGACAAGGGGGCCTTACTTCGCTCGGCTAATCATTTTCGTACCATGATTCACCCAAATCACAGGCGGCAATATACAACCACAGTGGGCAATACACCCACTAGGGGGGGTCTGGGGGGCGGCAATTCACCCACAGGCGGCAATATACACTCACAGGCGGCAATACACCCACAGGTGGCAATACACCCACAAGCGGCAATTCACCCACATGTCTGCTTAAGCGATCGGCCTCGCGAAGCGAGGCCCACGGGGGGTCTGGGGGGCGGAGCCCCCCAGCTGGGTGCGTAGGCGAGCAAAGCGAGCCGGAGCATCTAGTCTAAATCACTAATTCTCAACGTGTCTGTATGTGGGTATGTCAATCGCCTACTCTGACTAAACTATAAGCCCTAAAAATACGCCGATTTTTCCTATCGTCTCGGGCGACCGTTTAAGAGTCAATAGGGGGGTCGAGATTTTTCTAAAATGCGCTCAAATCCGCGCAATTGACATCAACTTTCTTATTTCAAATGGGAACCCCTATTTTTTTCACCGGATTCGGATTCCTCGACCAATTTTACGTCCGATAAGCGAGTTGGGCGAATTTTATGACGCGCGCGAATTCGCTGAATTAATTTTTTCGATTTATTCCGTCGTTAATAGACGGATTTTTTTCGCGTTTCGTCCTACGCCTACCTAGAGATCCGAATTTTAATACTTGATATCGACCAAATTCATTTCGAAATCGAGTGAATTTTGAGCGCGAGTTGAGTTTTGAAAAAACTGGGCCATCGCCACCGACCCATCGCGTCGGGTGAATTCTGGCTCGGCTTCACTCCCATCCTCTCAACGCCCTCTATCCCCCCGCCCTCACTCTTCACTCTGAGCGGGTGGGACATCAGCCTTTAAGGGGCGCGAGCAAGGTCTACGTGATATCTCCCGGACGGACGTAAATTAAATGAATCGATTTAAATTGAATCGATTATCGAGAAAAGTAGAATCGATTATCGAAAAATTTAATTTAATTTGAAAAATAAAAATAAAAAATTAAAATAAAAATAAAATAAAAAAAATGATCTTAATTCTGAGATACGTTGAGCGCCCTCAAGGATTTTTTCCGTTTTCCCCTCCTTCAACTAAAGAAAAGGAGTGGGGATTTCAGCCACTATTGATTCGATTTTGATGAAATATTCAGGGAATCATTTTATCCGCCAGGGGATTCTACGTCCAAAAATACTTGGAAAACGACACTAACTCTACCCCCTCGCCATTTTAGCCCCATATTTTTTCTTTGTTTTCATTATACAGGCCAGGGGATTCAATTGTCCTACCTACCTACATATTTATATGTAATAAATTACAAATTTTAGCCCCATATTTTTCCTGTGAGTTTTCAACTATGATTTGATTTCACTAGCACTATGACAGGGTGGGAGGTGGGGCATACTTCACTCGGCCGATCATTTTAACGGCCAGGGGACTCGCAATGCTCGGCCACCGACATAGGTAGTTCTATTATTATCAAGGGAAGGCTTTGCAAATTTGATTTCACTAGCACTATGACAGGGGGCCTTACTTTCCCCAAAAATACTTGGAAAACGACACTTAACTCTACCCCCTCGCCATTTTAGCCCCACATTTTTCCTGTGAGTTTTCAACTATGATTTGATTTCACTAGCACTATGACAGGGTGGGAGGGGGGGGGCATACTTCACTCGGCCGATCATTTTATCAGCCAGGGGGGTTGATGTTGAAGGAGCAGTTGACCTTGATGCAGGGTTATGAGGGTTACTGAGCTGGGTGCGTAGGCGAGCAACTAACTATTGATGGCACCCCAGGGTTTTTTTTCCTGTGAGTTGTCAAATTTGACACGTTGCCAGGGGGGGGTTTCTCGCTCGGCCGATCAATTTACCAGCCAGGGGAGGCTTTTTTCAAACTTTTCAAATCACAGGGGGGGTCTTGCTTCGCTCGGGCGATTATTTTATTAGCCAGAGGGGTCTTGCTTTGCTCGGCCACCGACATAGGTAGTTCTCCTATTATTGATGGTGGAGTTTTCAAATTTGATTTCACTAGCACTTTGACAGGGGGTCCTTACTTCCCCCCCCCCCCCCCCCCCCCCCAACAAGGATCTATATGTATGAGCGATCACGTAAGACCCTTATAAATAATCTATATCACTAATATATATAATATTCTTGAAAATCTCGAGAAATTCAAAAATGCTCTACGTTCTGAGATAGGTTGAGCGCCCTCAAGGATTTTTTCCGTTTTCCCCTCCTTCAACCCCCTCCCTTCCAACGACACTTAACTCTACCCCCTCGCCATTTTAGCCCCATATTTTTCCTGTGAATTTTCAACTTTGATTTGATTTCACTAGCACTATGACAGGTTGGGAGGGGGGGGGGGGGGGGGGCATACTTCACTCGGCCGATCATTTTAACGGCCAGGGGACTCGCTTTGCTCGGCCACCCACATAGGTAGTTCTATTATTATTTATGGTGGAAATTTGATTTCACTAGCACGTTGACAGGGGGTCTAATTTCGTATAGCCCCATGAAAGCTCCATAGGTCGTCCCCAAAAATACTTGGAAAACGACACTTAACTCTACCCCCTCGGCATTTTAGTCCCATAGCGCCCCACCGGGTTTTTTACTGTGAGTTTTGATTTGATTTCACTAGCACTTTGACAGGGGAGGGAGGGGGGCTTACTTCGCTCTGCCGATCATGTTATCGGCCAGAGGGAGCTCGCTTTGCTCAGCCACCCACATAGGTAGTTCTATTCTATTATTATGATGGTGGAGTTTTCAAAATTGAGTTCACTAGCACTTTGACAGGAGGGGCGTCTTATTTCGCTCAGCTGATCATCTTCTCGGCCTTTTTAGCCCCATATCGCCCCATGGGTTTTTTCCCTATGAGTTTTCAAATTTGATTTGATTTCACTAGCACTATGGCAAGGAGGGGGGGGGCGGTTCCTCGCTCGGGCGGTAGAGAGTAGACTTTTGAAAATTGATTTCACTAGCACTTTGACTTACTTCGCTCAGCTAATAGACTAGCACTTTGACAAGGGGGCCTTACTTCGCTCGGCTAATCATTTTCATACCATGATTCACCCAAATCACAGGCGGCAATATACAACCACAGTGGGCAATACATCCACAAGCGGCAATACACCCACTAGGGGGGGTCTGGGGGGCGGCAATTCACCCACAGGCGGCAATATACACTCACAGGCGGCAATACACCCACAGGTGGCAATACACCCACAAGCGGCAATTCACCCACAATTCTGCTTAAGCGATCGGCCTCGCGTAGCGAGGCCCACGGGGGGTCTGGGGGGCGGAGCCCCCCAGCTGGGTGCGTAGGCGAGCAAAGCGAGCCGGAGCATCTAGTCTATATCACTAATCCTCACCGTCTCTGTCTCTGGCTGGCTGGGTATGTCAATCGCCTACTCTGACTAAACGGTAAGTCGTAAAAATACGCCGATTTTTCCTATCGTCTCGGGCGACCGTTTAAGAGTCAATAGGGGGGTCGAGATTTTTCTAAAATGCGCTCAAATCCGTGCAATTGACATCAACTTTCTTATTTCAAATGGGAACCCCTATTTTTTTCATCGGATTCGGATTCCTCGACCAATTTTACGTCCGATAAGCGAATTGCGCGAATTTTTTGGCGCGCGCGAATTCGCTCAATTTATTTTTTCGATTTATTCCTCCTTTAATAGACGGATTTTTTCCGCGTTTCGTCCTAACCCTACCTAGAGATCCGAATTTTAATAGGAGATATCGACCAAATTCATTTCGAAATCGAGTGAATTTTGAGCGCGAGTTGAGTTTTGAAAAAACTGGGCCATCGCCACCGACCCATCGCGTCGGGTGAATTCTGGCTCGGCTTCACTCCCATCCTCTCAACACCCTCTATCCCCCCGCCATCACTCTTCACTCTGAGCGGGTGGGACATCAGCCTTTAAGGGGCGCGAGCAAGGTCTACGTGATATCTCCCGGACGGACGTAAATTAAATGAATCGATTTAAATTGAATCGATTATCGAAAAATTTAATTTAATTTGAAAAATAAAAATAAAAAATTAAAATAAAAAAAAAATAAAAAAAATTATCTTAATTCTGAGATACGTTGAGCGCCCTCAAGGATTTTTTCCGTTTTCCCCTCCTTCAACTAAAGAAAAGGAGTGGGGATTTAAGCCACTATTGATTCGATTTTGATGAAATTTTCAGGGAATCATTTTATCCGCCAGGGGATTCTACGTCCAAAAATACTTGGAAAACGACACTAACTCTACCCCCTCGCCATTTTAGCCCCATATTTTTTCTTTGTTTTCATTATACTGGCCAGGGGATTCAATTGTCCTACCTACCTACATATTTATATGTAATAAATTACATATTTTAGCCCCATATTTTTCCTGTGAGTTTTCAACTATGATTTGATTTCACTAGCACTATGACAGGGTGGGAGGTGGGGCATACTTCACTCGGCCGATCATTTTAACGGCCAGAGGACTCGCAATGCTCGGCCACCGACATAGGTAGTTCTATTATTATCAAGGGAAGGCTTTGCAAATTTGATTTCACTAGCACTATGACAGGGGGCCTTACTTTCCCCAAAAATACTTGGAAAACGACACTTAACTCTACCCCCTCGCCATTTTAGCCCCATATTTTTCCTGTGAGTTTTCAACTATGATTTGATTTCACTAGCACTATGACAGGGTGGGAGGGGGGGCATACTTCACTCGGCCGATCATTTTATCAGCCAGGGGGGTTGATGTTGAAGGAGCAGTTGACCTTGATGCAGGGTTATGAACGTGTCCATCGATGCTATGCACCCCACTAGGGTTACTCAGCTGGGTGTGTAGGCGAGCAACTAACTATTGATGGCACCCCAGGGTTTTTTTTCCTGTGAGTTGTCAAATTTGACACGTTGCCAGGGGGTGTTTCTCGCTCGGCCGATCAATTTACCAGCCAGGGGAGGCTTTTTTCAAACTTTTCAAATGACAGGGGGGGTCTTGCTTCGCTCGGGCGATTATTTTATTAGCCAGAGGGGTCTTGCTTTGCTCGGCCACCGACATAGGTAGTTCTCCTATTATTGATGGTGGAGTTTTCAAATTTGATTTCACTAGCACTTTGACAGGGGGTCCTTACTTATGTACGAGCGATCACGCAAGACCCTTATAAATAATCTATATCACTAATATATATAATATTCTTGAAAATCTCTAGAAATTCAAAAATGCTCTACGTTCTGAGATAGGTTGAGCGCCCTCAAGGATTTTTTCCGTTTTCCCCTCCTTCAACCCCCTCCCTTCCAACGACACTTAACTCTACCCCCTCGCCATTTTAGCCCCATATTTTTCCTGTGAGTTTTCAACTTTGATTTGATTTCACTAGCACTATGATAGGTTGGGAGGGGGGGGGGGGCATACTTCACTCAGCCGATCATTTTAACGGCCAGGGGACTCGCTTTGCTCGGCCACCCACATAGGTAGTTCTATTATTATTGATGGTGGAAATTTGATTTCACTAGCACGTTGACAGGGGGTCTAATTTCGTATAGCCCCATGAAAGCTCCATAGGTCGTCCCCAAAAATACTTGGAAAACGACACTTAACTCTCCCCCCTCGGCATTTTAGTCCCATAGCGCCCCACCGGGTTTTTTACTGTGAGTTTTGATTTGATTTCACTAGCACTTTGACAGGGGAGGGAGGGGGGCTTACTTCGCTCTGCCGATCATGTTATCGGCCAGAGGGAGCTCGCTTTGCTCAGCCACCCACATAGGTAGTTCTATTCTATTATTATGATGGTGGAGTTTTCAAAATTGAGTTCACTAGCACTTTGACAGGAGGGGCGTCTTATTTCGCTCAGCTGATCATCTTCTCGGCCTTTTTAGCCCCATATCGCCCCATGGGTTTTTTCCCTATGAGTTTTCAAATTTGATTTGATTTCACTAGCACTATGGCAAGGAGGGGGGGGGGGGCGGTTCCTCGCTCGGGCGGTAGAGAGTAGACTTTTGAAAATTGATTTCACTAGCACTTTGACTTACTTCGCTCAGCTAATAGACTAGCACTTTGACAAGGGGGCCTTACTTCACTCGGCTAATCATTTTCATACCATGATTCACCCAAATCACAGGCGGCAATATACAACCACAGTGGGCAATACATCCACAAGCGGCAATACACCCACTAGGGAGGGTCTGGGGGGCGGCAATTCACCCACAGGCGGCAATATACCCTCACAGGCGGCAATTCACCCACAATTCTGCTTAAGCGATCGGCCTCGCGAAGCGAGGCCCACGGGGGGTCTGGGGGGCGGAGCCCCCCAGCTGGGTGCGTAGGCGAGCAAAGCGAGCCGGAGCATCTAGTCTATATCACTAATCCTCACCGTCTCTGTCTCTGGCTGGCTGGGTATGTCAATCGCCTCCTCTGACTAAACGGTAAGCCCTAAAAATACGCCGATTTTTTCTATACTCTCGGTCGACCGTTTAAGAGTCAATAGGGGGGTCGAGATTTTTCTAAAATGCGCTCAAATCCGCGCAATTGACATCAACTTTCTTATTTCAAATGGGAACCCCTATTTTTTTCACCGGATTCGGATTCCTCGACCAATTTTACGTCCGATAAGCGAGTCGCGCAATTTTTTTGGCGCGCGCGAATTCGCTCAATTAATTTTTGCGTCTTATTCCGCCGTTAATAGACGGATTTTTTTCGCGTTTCGTCCTACGCCTACCTAGAGATCCGAATTTTAATACTTGATATCGACCAAATTCGTTCCGACGATGAGCGACTTTTAAGGGCGAGTTGAGTTTTGCAGTTTTCTTTAATTCGCGGGGCGGGCGACCCGTCGGGTGAATTCTGGCTCGGCTTACCAACTTGCCGATACCCCCCCGTCTACACTCTTCACTCCGAGCGGGTGGGACATCAGCCTTTAAGGGGTGCTCCCTAGGTCTATGCGCAAGGTCTCCCAGAAGGAAATGGATGTAAATTAAATGAATCGATTTAAATTGAATCGATTATCGAGAAAAGTAGAATCGATTTAAACTGAATCGATTATCGAAAAATGTAATTTAATTGAATTTAAAAAATAAAAATTAAAATAAAAATAAAATAAAAATTAAAATAAAATAAAAATTCAAAAATTCAGCCACTATTGATTCGATTTTGATGAAATGATCTAAATTCTGAGATACGTTGAGCGCCCTCAAGGATTTTTTTCCGTTTTCCCCTCCTTCAACTAAAGAAAAGGAGTGGGGATTTCAGCCACTATTGATTCGATTTTGATGAAATTTTCAGGGAATCATTTTATCCGCCAGGGGCTTCTACGTCCAAAAATACTTGGAAAACGACACTAACTCTACCCCCTCGCCATTTTAGCCCCATATTTTTTCTTTGTTTTCATTATACCGGCCAGGGGATTCAAATGTCCTACCTACCTACATATTTATATGTAATAAATATGTAGGTAGGTCAATAATAATTATTGACCTACCCTCAATAATTATTATTGAGGGTGGACTTTACAAAGGGTGGAAAATACTTGGAAAACGACACTTAACTTTACCCCCTCGCCATTGTAGCCCCATATTTTTCCTGTGAGTTTTCAACTATGATTTGATTTCACCTAGCACTATGACAGGGTGGGAGGGGGGGGGGGGGGGGGCATACTTCACTCGGCCGATCATTTTAACGGCCAGGGGACTCGCAATGCTCGGCCACCGACATAGGTAGTTCTATTATTATCAAGGGAAGGCTTTGCAAATTTGATTTCACTAGCACTATGACAGGGGGCCTTACTTTCTCCAAAAATACTTGGAAAACGACACTTAACTCTACCCCCTCGCCATTTTAGCCCCATATTTTTCCGGTGAGTTATCAACTATGATTTGATTTCACTAGCACTATGACAGGGTGGGAGGGGGGGCATACTTCACTCGGCCGATCATTTTATCAGCCAGGGGGGTTGATGTTGAAGGAGCAGTTGACCTTGATGCAGGGTTATGAACGTGTCCATCGATGCTATGCACCCCACTAGGGTTACTCAGCTGGGTGCGTAGGCGAGCAACTAACTATTGATGGCACCCCAGGGTTTCTTTCCTGTGAGTTGTCAAATTTGACACGTTGCCAAGGGGGGGGGGGGGGGGGGGTTCTCGCTCGGCCGATCAATTTACCAGCCAGGGGAGGCTTTTTTCAAACTTTTCAAATGACAGGGGGGGGTCTTGCTTCGCTCGGGCGATTATTTTATTAGCCAGAGGGGTCTTGCTTTGCTCGGCCACCAACATAGGTAGTTCTCCTATTATTGATGGTGGAGTTTTCAAATTTGATTTCACTAGCACTTTGACAGGGGGTCCTTACTCCCCCCCCCCCCCCCCCCCCCCCCCAAACAAGGATCTATATGTACGAGCGATCAAGCAAGACCCTTATAAATAATCTATATCACTAATATATATAATATTCTTGAAAATCTCGAGAAATTCAAAAATGCTCTACGTTCTGAGATAGGTTGAGCGCCCTCAAGGATTTTTTCCGTTTTCCCCTCCTTCAACCCCCTCCCTTCCAACGACACTTAACTCTACCCCCTCGCCATTTTAGCCCCATATTTTTCCTGTGAATTTTCAACTTTGATTTGATTTCACTAGCACTATGACATGGTGGGAGGGGGGGCATACTTTACTCGGCCGATCATTTTAACGGCCAGGGGACTCGCTTTGCTCGGCCACCGACATATGTAGTTCTATTATTATCAAGAGAAGGCTTTTCAAATTTGATTTCACTAGCACTTGACAGGGGGGCCTTAATTTCACTAGCACTTGACAGGGGGGCCTTAATTTCCCCAAAAATACTTCCCCTTTCCCCAAAAATACTTGGAAAACGACACTTAACTCTACCCCCTCGCCATTTTAGCCCCATATTTTTCCTGTGAGTTTTCAACTTTGATTTGATTTCACTAGCACTATGACAGGTTGGGAGGGGGGGGGGGGGCATACTTCACTCAGCCGATCATTTTAACGGCCAGGGGACTCGCTTTGCTCGGCCACCCACATAGGTAGTTCTATTATTATTGATGGTGGAAATTTGATTTCACTAGCACGTTGACAGGGGGTCTAATTTCGTATAGCCCCATGAAAGCTCCATAGGTCGTCTCCAAAAATACTTGGAAAACGACACTTAACTCTACCCCCTCGGCATTTTAGTCCCATAGCGCCCCACCGGGTTTTTTACTGTGAGTTTTGATTTGATTTCACTAGCACTTTGACTTACTTCGCTCAGCTAATAGACTAGCACTTTGACAAGGGGGCCTTACTTCGCTCGGCTAATCATTTTCGTACCATGATTCACCCAAATCACAGGCGGCAATATACAACCACAGTGGGCAATACATCCACAAGCGGCAATACACCCACTAGGGGGGGTCTGGGGGGCGGCAATTCACCCACAGGCGGCAATATACACTCACAGGCGGCAATACACCCACAGGTGGCAATACACCCACAAGCGGCAATTCACCCACATGTCTGCTTAAGCGATCGGCCTCGCGAAGCGAGGCGCCGGCCTCGCGTAGCGAGGCCCACGGGGGGTCTGGGGGGCGGAGCCCCCCAGCTGGGTGCGTAGGCGAGCAAAGCGAGCCGGAGCATCTAGTAGGATAACAATAGTGAGGTCTGTGTTTTCTGAGGTTTGATTACGTTAAATTACTTTGCAAAATAAATCGCACCTCCGTTATTTTCAGGCCTAAAAATGCGCGGTTGGTCTCATTCGATGCGGAGGTCTCTACAAGATGCAGGCGAAAAATAATTTTTCCAGGCCTAATTTTCTATCTTGGCTCATGAAATGTGTGGAAAAAATGACGACAAAATTGGGATTTTTTCCACACTTTTCGCAGGTTTTTTTAATGGAAACTGGGGGTTAGAAACGGTGCGATGGAAACATTTTGGTGTTATACGGAATCAGCGATAAATTTTACTTAATTTAGTCACCTTTGGAAGGCATTTACCTAATTTAGAAGTGTGTTCGATGAAAAGTTTGAGCAAAAAAAAGTGAAAACAAGCTATATCATGGAAAAACGAGCAAAAAAAAAAAAACGTACCTCGGATTCGGATTCAGCACACCAAATAACGTACGAAACCGACAAGCTCCGACCGGATGCAAGACCACCCCTAAATTTTGTAGTGTAGTAATCTTTAAATTGTATTTAAACGTATCATTTTCATGTTAGTTGGGTATATTTTTTTTTTGTTTTTCATTGTTCTTTTTCCTTTATTTTATTCAATTTTTATAGTTTACTTTTTATTTTTATTTTTTTCTCTTGGCTTTTTTATTTTGGTCAATTGTATGAATTATGAGGATTATTCTCACACAATAAGGGATTGTTCGCATTAATGCGAACGATAATTATCGTTATACAACCATATGACGTATGAATATATCATGAGGCCTTAGAATTTCACAATCGTGAAGGGTATGAATGTCACCCGTGTGTTACTGTCAGTGGCAACATGCGTTTGTACGGATTTAGAACCCTCCCGGGGGTTAATTTACGAGGGTATGTCGGATACCTGTACACGGTTGGTCACTTAACATCACTGGATTAAGACGTGTCTAATCATGTAGGCACGTAGATGCGTGTGTTATGAGATAGTGTTGATTAGCAAGGGTGTCTCGTGAGTTGACGAGGTTGTGTGCTGGATGAAGCGACTGGTAAGAGTGATAAAACATTACGATTCCTTCAAAGGACATTTATTTTCGGGATTCCCCTCTCAAAGTTGATCACGTACCGACCGAGTGTCCCGGAAAAATTCTTCGAATGAAGAAACCCGTCGGATTGCTTGCATTATCTTGCATGACACCTGCAAGGTCGCGTTCAGTATTAGAGCTCGTCTAAAGGTTTCTCAGTGGTTTATTCGTTGTAGTACGTGCGGCATCAGTCGGGGTTTCAGAATTGTGTTGATCCGAAGTGGGTCTAAATTTAATTTCATGGGTTGGAGAGAGAAATGGAACGAGGCTCACGAGCAGCCTCCACCCATCCATGATGGACATCGGTATCTTACCAGGGTAGGAAGTCACTAGTCGCTCATCGATGGATCGATAAAAACGCTGAAAATTGTACTCACGGTTTTATTATTCTTTGATATAGAAAAATTGTGCGAAAATTAATTTTGTCATTGAGAAAATAGTTCGAAAAAATTAAAAATGAGATTTTTTTGGTTCAATGTTTGGACACATGTGGGACCTCAAAAAATGGCTTATGCGTCCAAAATTACTCGGAAAACGACACCATGTTTGACCTCCCTCGGATCCTTAAAAAATCCCATTTGTAGCCCCATAATTCCCCACTGTGGGACCGGATCGTTCTGGTACCCTCAAAAATGATTCTATGTCCAAAAATACTTCGAAAACGACACCTAACTCGCCCCATTGCTAAAACCCTCCCGTAGCCACATTTTAGCCCCATAGCGCCCCACTGGTTTGGGAGATCGGCCTGAAAACCTTGTGGGCACAACTAGATGGTAAACTAAGTATTTTGTCAAAATTTCAGATTTAAAAAAAGAAAAAAAATCCTACTGCCCAAAACGGCTCGGATGGCGGACAGTCATTTCATTTTGGTTTATTATTTTTGGAATAATACCCCTATGTAATCGCGACGGGGGTTGAAAATTCTAATCGGCCTCAAAGTTTGACATTATCCGTTTCAAGTGCCAAAAACGAATTGTCCGTCCGCCGTCCGAGCCGTTTTGGGCAGTAGGATTTTTTTTTTTTAATCTGAAATTTTGACAAAATACTTTTTTTGCCATCTAGTCTTGCCCGTAAGGTTTTCAGCCCGATCTCTCTAACCCGTGGGGCGCAATGGGGCTAAAATAGGGCTACGGGAGGGGTGTTTTGAAGGTTTTCGGCTATAGGGTCATGTTAGGTCGTTTTCGTAGAATTTTGGACGTAGAATCCATTTTTGGGAGTCTCAGAACGATCCGATTTCACCGTGGGAATCTATGGGGCTTTCATGGGGATACAAATGGGATTTTTGGAGGATCCCAGGAGATAAACATTCTCCGAGAAAAAAATCTGTACATTCTTTGTAAAGATGTGCGACCTCGAAAAATGGATTACATATAATCCATTTTTCGAGATCCCACGTCAGTCCGAACAATGTTCTTACAGATTTTTTTTTTTTTTTTTCAAAATTTTTTTTCACAGTTTTCGCACAAGTAACCTGTATCAAAGAATAATAAACCCTCGTGTAAAACTTGCAGCGTTTTGGAATCTAGACATCACATGTCTAAATTGAATAAATTTGACATTACTTGTACGTTTCGAAATTTTCGAAACATACAAATAATGTCAAATTTTGAGGCCGATCAGAATTTTCGACCTCCGTTGCGATTACATAGTTGTATTATTCCAAGAATATTAATTATTATTGCAAAAATATGCAGAAGAAAAATCGTGTTTCGCCTTCCTTAGCTGATGCGGCCAATTTTATATTGTTTCAAAATATTTTCGTTCATTTTTATTTATTAATATATTTATTATTATTTAGGTATTACTTATTTTATAATTTTTAAATAATTTTATTGTTGATTTTAACAATAATTGTTAAAATTATTTTAATCTTATTGTTAATTTTGTAATTTTTATGTTATTTTACTTTTTTAAATTTTTTATTTTTTAAATTTATAATTTTCAGGACCAGCAGGCAGTGGAAAGGCGGCCCCAGAGACGCCAGTCGACGTTTACCGACCGGACGCAGTTCAAGTACGCCCGCCGTCTTGTCGTCAAGTTGGGCAGCGCCGTCATCACTCGGGAAGACGAGCATGGCCTTGCGTTGGGACGTCTCGCCTCCATAGTTGAACAGGTGAGTGTGAAGATGGCCGAAAAGGCGCCATCAGAGTCCAGAACCTGGTACGCCATTTCAATGCCTACAGTCGCTGTGAATAGTCAATGAGGAATTCACAATACTATTGAGATGTTTTGAAATTCATATACGGTATTGGCTAGCGCTAAAAGCACTGTTTCACGGATAGATGTACTACGTTCTGTCAAACAATCCTCGATAAAACTGCGTTCAAATCAACCCTTAGTTGTTAATTGTGTTAGGAAATCACGAGGGTTTGCTCATGAATTTCCATTCAACTAATTAACTTAGAGCGTAAATTCTAATCTGTTTCTCCAACACGGCACTGATTCCTCTGCAACCCTCGAAGCCTGAATAATTAATTGGAACTGTGCCTAATTAATTCGACAAATAGGAGATTTTGGTGGGGTTGACCGTCGAGCGCCCTCCAGAAATTTTTGTAGATGTTCCGTCCCAAGTTCAAGAGCAGTTGCTGTTCAGGTGTGTGGAAAGACGGCTGTGGTGTCGGCGTCGCTCCCGAGCCTCACTTACGTGCCACTAGGTGTCGCCACCTCCGCTCGGATTTCTGGCTTTTCTAAAGCTGGTTCGCAGCGTTAGCTGGACAGCAGGTGACAAAGACTGGCTATTAGCCACCAAGCTTTATTTTGGGATTTCCAGGAGCTGGTTCAGCTTTCCTACTCTTGTCAAATGGCAGGGATGTAGGCAGAGACTGGGTAATGACTACTAAGCTCGTGCATACCCAGAGAAAGGGTGCGGGACTCGTGCGAAAAATTCTTCCGAGGGACTCTTCATACATGCGCCCACTGCAGTGGGACCATGGTCCAGACGAACTCACGCTCTTGCGCTCATCAGTAATCCTAGTGATTCTTGTGGGGTACCCCAAACAGCGGATGAATGGGTGTGTATGTGTTTCTAAATTTGAATTTAGATTCACTATATTTTGAGTTGTGTGTTTGGTGGAAGGCCGGTGACGTAAATCCACGATTTCGCCACCGGTGTTTTTGGAGGAAAAGGAAGAGAGTGTGAGAACATTTACGTCCTGGGCAAAACATGTTTCTATGTCATGATCTGCTGACCAGGGGGAAGATGCAGCCAGAGAAATGAAAGACTCTGTTACTTCAGGCATACTTGATATGTCAAGATGGTGTGGAGAGGCCGAGTCTTCAGAAGGGAACCGTGGGGAAGACAATACCCTACACAAAGTGTCGAGACCGGTATTGTTTCGCCCAGGGCTCGCAGTGTTACCAAAGCTTAGTTCAGCCAGCTACCGTAATCGAATTGTTGATAAAAGAAGGCCTGGCCAGCTGACCCATTCTTACATAGGAACACCCCCGTGGCTTCCTTAGACGAATTGTCGTCAAAATGGGCCTGGGCAGTGGACCCACGTGTCGGGATCTCACTCGCTGATTCAGCTTCCCTGGACGAAATGTAGTCAGGGGAGGCCTGATCCCTAAAAATAAACCGCGATTCGGCATTATGATAATGTTATAATGACACAGAAAATGGTAATTTAATTAGGGCTGAAGTACAGGCTGGAGAAGACAATTTCGTTTGGTTTTACTGCAACCGTAGTGCGACACGCTCCTCCCGCTGGTACAAACTCTGGCGGGCTGGCGAGATGCACAAGAAAGTGGGTCAAATTCCCCACAATTTTTATCTTTATTTAAGCATCACGCTTTCCCTTGATGGCTGTTGAAGTTGAGAACTACTGTTTGTCACCATCAGTGGAGCCCATAGCCTCTCACGGGCAAAACCTTGGAGACCAGGGATTTCTCCTCTAAAGACTATAATGGGATCTGGACGCTTTTCCTGAAGTTATCATTATAGACCTGCCTCAAACTCCACTGAGACTGCAGACCCAGGAAGTCACTCGGACGCTTGCGACAATCACAGAAACCTCTCTCAGTCTCCCACGTAATTTCTTCCAAAACACAAGGCGTAGCTCCTTTAATTTTCCACGACACCACAAACTCAAATACTACTCTCGTAAATTTTAGCACACTAAATTCACACTGCAGTGAGCATCCCATAAGGTGCCTGAACTACGAAAAAAACACTTCTTTGATATCTTATCTAAACTACGAGATTCTATTTGCGCAAATTTGCATTCTAAAATATCTACAGCATTGCTGGTGTTTCTTCTGGTGGAGTTTGCCCAGGAGGTGAATCCCCCACGTCGACTGCCGTCAAAAAGTTATAATATGAATACACCCCTCTCATCACCTGCGAAAAATTGAAAACGTATTACATATTGATTCAATTAAAAAATACATCTTCAAAAGCAGCCTTACGTTGACGAAAGTGTCCAAATTGATGCTGGCAATGCCGCAAAATCTGGGCTCCATGCGGGATATGGTCATCATGTTGAGGACGTTGATTTGTTTACTCTTCTCGGCTGACACCCACAAAGAGGAATACGCGTTTGTGGTTATGTCGTCGACCTGGAACACATTGTGTTGTAGTTGTTTGGTTGTGTTTTGTCTATTTGTGATTCTCACCTGGTGTGCAATGTTGTCGGCGCAGCGACAATAGTTGAAGAAAACGGCCGCAATGTAGATGAGCGTGGATAACAGATTTCCGCGGTCGTTTGACGTGAACTCTTCACCAGCCTGAGCACAATTGGAACGAATCAACTACACAAATGCTCATTAGGTGGCAAAGAAAAATACAAAACCGTTTGTATTAGGGGCTATTCCCTTGGGGCACCGCCAGAGGTTGAAGTTTCTCGATGGTGGAAACGCCCCGGAGCAGATTTATTGGCTCTTACAAGAACTGATGGCCGTGGCCGGGGACCAACTGACGTGAACTGTGAACTCCCCCTATTACTTTTTCTCGTTAAAAAAAGGAAAAGTCCCCCTGAAAAATTCAACTTGGGGAGCGGACCTTATTTTTCAACCATCGGATTGTCCCTCTCGAGTGGTTTTCATATAAAGCGGTGCTTAGTATTGTTAAGTCTGTGACATTGGAGTAGAGTTTTCCCAGTGTTGGCCCATTAAGCCGCGCAAATGGCTGCAGTTGGGCTTGCAGGGTTGTCAACAATCTCGAAATGCTTTGCGTTAAGTAATGACATCTTCCGGTTGTAATTCCCTCCGGTACTGCCCGTAAATAATTCAGAAGGTCTCGGAAATCTTTTGAAGTTGAGTAACATTTCGGTCACGCGTCGTCCTTTCCCCATGAAAGTTTATTCAACCCTCACAAAGTGATATGAGCGCACACACCGTATCCACCTTCATATCTGAGCACGTAAACCTCCTGCGTGGGTTACCCACCCCGTCCATACGGAAAAGCGCGTATCTCGTAGTCAGGCTCCGTCCCCTTATGTGGGGTTATTGAATACTAAATGGAAATTCCAACGAGGTGGGACACTGTCCAATAAAAGACCCCAGAGGCGGGGAGTTCAATTAAATGGCGCCTTGAATTCTTTCGCCTTAGTTGTAGAGCTTCCCAATCGAGCTCTTTTGTCCCCCTAGTAAATGAAGAATGTTTTTTGGGATAAATCAATTAAGTTAAAACTTATTTCTTCAGCTTGCCACTCGAACATCAAAAGAGCTTACAGACGTTAGCACAAATGTGCCTGCGCATAGCAGCAGCATGGAGCACATTCGAGTCGTCACTATCACTGTCCGTGTGATCCTCCGGAAAATTCGACAGAGTCTGAAATTAAAGAATCTGTGAAACTCAAAGCCAACCGTGAAATCACAGGTGAGTTCGCAGAGCGAGTCAGAACTGAAATGCTTCCAGGAATCAAGCTCTTCTCTTTTCTTTTAGAACGGTTCGGAATTTCGAAGTGACCACCAACAGATCTGGTAAGGAAATGGAATGCGCTTGTGAGGCTTTTCAAGACCGAAAAGGTACTTGACGTTCCAAAAAACCAGCAGAGCTGCTGGAATCGATTCTAAACGATTCTGAAAGCAGGGTGGCCGCCATCTGGAAAAGTCAGGGAAAACCTGGAAAAGTCAGGGAATGAAAAATTTCAGGAAAAGTCAGGGAAAAGTCAGGGAAATCGGTCACAAGACAGGGAAAAATTTTTGATTAAAAAAAAAAAAAAATCAAAAATTGTATTAAAATACGAATTTTGTTTGGTGACAAGTTTGTCCCTCTCTTCCGTCCCGAAAATCATGATAATTTTTGAATTTTGGTGGGAGTGACTTTGCCGGGTTTGTTTTCCCCTCACTCTTCATCCATGTTGCCCGCACAAGTTCAATGAGTTGGCGGAATTCCCGTTACAGATATAATATCCCCATTCACACGATGAAAAGACCCACTTCATGCACCAATATCCCTCTCTTCATAATGGAATGTTCCACTTCATCCACGAAGTAACCTATCAATCTTTCACTTGGTATTTTGGTTCGAGATCTCTGTCCTTGTAATCATTACTAGTTAATTAAAAATATTTTTTTCTGTTCGGGTACGTAACCGAACCCTGCTTTTATTCGCAGAATCTGGCTTCTCGAAAATTATTTTTAGCTAGAAAAAATGTAGGGAGAAATTATCGGGAAATCCGTTAAAACTGATGGGGAAGTAGGGAAAATTTTGAGCATATGATGGGGAAATCCGGGTTGGGAGCACCGGCAGGCAGCAGCCCTGCAACACTGCCGAGTTGCACCTTGCTCCTGCTTCGTATGTTTATCTGCGTTGTTCCTTTTTCGTTCCACTCGTTCGCTCGTTTCGTATAGGTATTTTTGTTTTATTGTTTTTATATTGCGTCTCCTCCAAGATGGGGAAGAATACCAGATTCGACCGATATTATGCCAATTGGTTGGAGGCTGTCGAAGATAATATTTTTAGTGCGAAGTGTAAGTACTGTCGAACGAAGTTTTCCCTTAGCAACATGGGTGTGAGAGCTCTCACAAGCCACATGGGGGGAAAAAAACATCGTGAGGTGATGGCCATCATCGGAAATTTTTGCCCAATGCGCCATTCGGACTATTTTTGTCAAATAAATAGTTTTTAAAACGCAGTTTACTTATCTACTTTCCCTGGGTTTTAATTGTTTGGTGTAAAAATTTATGTATTTTCTAATCAACTTTCAATAACAAAAAAAAAAAAAAAAAAAAAAATCAAGCGATTAAAATTATCAGAATTAATAAAATGTCAGATTAAATTATTATTATTAATAATTAAATTATTAAAATCTCAGATTTTGAATAATTTCGGGTCTGGAAATTAGGTATTTTTGCAGGGAAAAGTCAGGGAATTAATTTTTCCCAGCTTGGCGGCCACCCTGTGAAAGAGGATTCGCAGATCATCAGTGCTTGAGGGCCTGATTCCTGGAAGACAACGTAACACCACTCTTGGCCTGTGCGAAAGGACCTATTGCGCATGCAATGCTAGATTCTAGCCCCTGGAAAACCTAGCACTGTGAAGGGTATTGTGTTTTTTTAATATTTTCATTTCTCCCCTTTAGGTTTTGTCTTATTGAGTAGTTTTTTCGTAATAATAATTTTTTGGGGGGCTGGGGCACTGACGGAAATTTGTTTTTTAATCTAAGTCTTTTGTCGGCGGTGTGGGTGGGGGGGTGGGGGTTGTTGAGGGGAGGAGGAGGCAGCTGCGTCGCCTTTGGACACCCCTCACCCCACCTCCATCCAAACATCTGGTCAACTGCTCCAGCCCCATTTTTGTTTTATGATTCTTGAAATAATACAGACTCCGATCGGCTTCAAAATTTGACATTATCCGTTTCAAGAGGTCTAGGTCCAAAACTGAAATGTCCATCCGCCGTCCGGGCCGTTTTGGGCAGTAGGAACTTTTTTTTAAATCTGAAATTTTGGCAAAATACTTGGTTAACTATCTAGTCGTGCACACAAGGTTTTCAGTCCGATCGCTCAAACCCGTGGGGCGCTATGGGGCTAAAATGGGGCTACGGGAGGGTTTTTTTTTAAGACCTTTGGCTATGGGATCATGTTAGGTGTCGTTTTCGAACTATTTTTGGACGTAGAATCCATTCTTGGGGGTCCCGGAACGATCCGATTTCACTGTGGGGATCTATAGGGCATTCATGGGGCTACAAATGGGATTTTTGAAGGATCCCAGGAGGTCAAATATTTTCCGAGTGACAAAATAGTTGCAATTTTTTTTTTTTTTTAATTTTGACAGATTTAATTTACGTACAAGTGACCTATTTTAAAGAATAATAAACCCTTGTGTAAAATGTGCAGCTTTTTTTTTTTTCAATTAAAAAAAGGGTACTTTTCCGTTATACCCCCCCACGACTTTCGCGACTGTTTCACGCCCGCCTGACGTTTCTAAGCATTCCCTCTTACTTAGATTTGATATTTACGTACAATTCGTAACAATTTCAAACTGTGAGAAGAAATTATATTATTTTTCAAAAGAAGGGAAAAAAAACAACAATTACCGTGTTTTCAGAAGCTGCCGATGTCGGTGAGGATTTGTTGAAACAAATTGTAATAATTGTAATAATTATTATTATTATTTCCGTTCCTTATCTCCTGACCTTTGTGAAGAGATCAGTAAACCAACCGGTTCATCGGGAAGACATTCGACCCAAGCAAGCGCGCAGCCCCCGTGGTCAATGGAGTTACCCTCTTGTTTTTCCAAGAATTCACCGATGCCTCTTCACTCTTTCTATCTGTGCATACATTAATGAAAATGTGAAAAGGGATCATTACCGGTGCCTAGAAACATCGGGTGGGCGTGAAACAGTCGCGAAAGTCGCTGGTGGGGGGGGGGGGGGGGGATAACTGAAAAGTACCAAAAAAAGTTTGAAATCCTGTTTTTCACCACTTTTGGAGCTTAGATGCGCCACGTGGATCTAAGCAACTTTTTGGTGGTTTCAGACTTTTCTCGTACTATGCTCGTCGAGCTGAATTTTTTCCAGATTTTTCCGACTGCTAGGAGTGCCCTGGAATAAAAATTATTCTCCTCCTCCTCCTCCTCGGACTAGAGCTTTAACGTATATATTAGAGATGAATCTTACCTATATAAATCTTACCTTGCGTTTGTTGTTGTAGAAATAAATTTATTCGTGGTCAGTTTGAATTTGAATACTTGACACATGGTCAACGGACCCACACCATTTGTTTCATTTAAATCGCAGCCACTGGGTGAGCAGACCCAAATAAGACTCATTTGAAAAATCGACACATGGTAAGCGGACCCAGAATGTTTGTTTTATTCAAATGCAGCCCCTGGGTCAGCAGGCCTAAAAACGCCTGATTTGAAAAAGCGACACATTTTCAAAGGACCCACACCACGATTTACATCGCAGACCCAGTTATGCGAAAGCCCGTTGATAGGAATTATTCCTACTATTTAGTAGGTTATGAGAGCGCTCGCACGCGTGATTCCTCCAGGGGCTAGCATCTGATGCTCATGGCGAACTCACCTTATGCGATTGTAGTAACGTACCTCAGTAGTTCCATGTGGTTTTTCAAACATAAATTCAAGTCAACTTCTCCTTTTTTGGTTAGATCCAGGGTCTCCAAGTAGTCTTTGAGCACGGCAAAGTGAATTTGCAAATTGTCCGCAATCGCGAAATACGTTGCGTCAAACATGTACAGGACGTGGCCAATGCAGAAGGTGTTTATTGCCTGGAATGCATCCGCAAGAGCAGTGTGACAAGGTTTGGTGTTTGTTGCTCGTCCTGCTGAAACATCTCAAACGGACAACCTTACCCAGTAGTAGTACCCCATGAGGAACCATGGCCACGAGTCGAAAGGCAGCTCTTCGTCTGACAACATGCCCGCCGCCAGGGTCTGCAGGAGCGGAGTTACAGTCGCGTGGGTCGTCACAGTGCAGCCGAAGTAGACGCACACTTTGTACAGTTTTCTGCAGCTCGTCCACCGGGCTCGCATGTCTTCCTCCAGTTTGGGCCGTACAGTGCGAGCCAGTATCCCGTTCATCATTACTTCAAACAACAGTGTATCAATAAGGATATTTCTCTGCGTCTGCAAAGCTGCAATACGTACCATCCATAGAGTTAGTGATTTCTTTGATAGACTTGCGATGCATCACTGTGGCATACATCTTGAAACAAGCCACTGTTGAGGGCCCCGAGACAAAAGCTGATTTCACCGTGCTGATGACAGTTCCTGCAGCATAGACAATGAAATGTACTTCCCGTAAACAGCCGTCAAGTGTTTTGTAGTTCATACCATGCTTGAATTCTTCAATCGTGGTCTTGAGGAGGAACCCGTAAAAAATCACATGGGACGGGATGAGTATCATCCGTACGATTTGCATCACCCGAACCAGTGCTGGCTTGTGGAGCTCCTCTGCCCACCACCCAAACCAGTTCATCATAGGTTCGTGAGGCCACGTCCATCTCTGGAACCCGTCAATGCATAAACTCGAGAGAAAGTTAAATTTACTTCACCTGCAGATATCCGCCAACTCCTCTCGCCTGTCACTAATTTCAAAAGGCCAACGTACCTCATCCCTGAGAGATTTGGCAGGCGGCTTGGATCTCTTCCACATTTTCCCCCGTCAACGCTTCAACCTGAACTCAACTCGTTTCGAGGATCGACCTCCGACGAATTAAGATAAAACACCACCCAAACATTAATTATATTTACTCGTTACTTATTAAATTAAAAAACTTGTCTTTCAACCTCGTTTTGAAACTTGACGTTTTCTCCTGGTCACGCGAGTTTCAAGAAGTTGGCTTCCTACCCTGAGGCGAAAAGTTCATCTTGTGTACTTGAGCTAACTCTGCATAATTTCCTAACTTTTTGATGTTATCACACGAACTTGTTTAATTGCTTCTTAATTGTAATTTTCGCTGGTTCTCAGTTCGCTTTTCAATCATATTTACCTACTTGGTGAAGAAATAAAATAAACTGATGTCCCTATTGGACAGGGTGGCCCCGTGGACTAGTGCGTCAGCGAAAAGCCTGTTTACAATCAGTCGGAGCGCTGATCAGCCTGGTTCGAATCCGGGAACGAACAACAATGTTTGACCAAAATTCAATCATGATTTTCACATGAATGTGTTGTAATACCTTTCTTGTCGGTTGAAAAGTCACCTCTGAACTTTGGAACGTTTATGTGAATCCTAGCAGAGGCTCCCGTGGCGAAGGCGGCCGAGGCATCTGTCTTCAACACACAAGATCTGAGGAACAAAGTTTACACCGTAAACCTCTCTTGGGACCTCGGACCGGGATAAAATTTTTCTAGTGGATGCCTACGTTTGCTGAGAACGTTAAACTAGCTATGCAATCTGCGAGCCCTTGGTGGCTAGGGACGGCAGGGGGGAGCTATCAGTTCCCCCAAACCCCTCCTTGACCGGTCGAAGTAGCGGTGGGATTGTGTCCACCCCCTCCTCACTACCACCCAAGAAGACGCAGTGATAAGACGTGTATTAGGTTATTAGGAATTGGACCTCGACCACCCAGGAGGCAAATAGAGTAAAAAACGGACACTCGGGAGTACTATAAGCCAGAAGGCTTCCATACTGGGGCTGTGTTGCTCACAGTGTTCTGATCTCCCGAAAAATTAAAAAAAAAAAATTTTACCTAATGGAGATGCGGGAAAAGTATTAAAGAAAAGAATTCATGATCGCTGAAATTTGTTTGTTCCGCCTCAAGAGACCATTTTCCGAATAAGGAGGGCTATTTGAAGGGAATTTCTTCATTTCATCTCGAGTGGTGTTACCAGACCGTTTTTTTAATGTAATCGGTTTTGTGTAATCTTCAAATTCAATCATGTGTATCATTCTCTCTTATTTCCGCCTGTTTATCAAAGAAACAAACGCAAACATGCCCTCATCGGAGAATTGTGTAAAAGCTGGTAAACATTAATTTCGCTCCAGTACTTTTCCCATTTTTTAAGATGAAGCGAATTTTCGACAGAAGTTAAGTGCCTGTCTACTTCTATGAAATTTTTAGCTGTAGGGCCCCATTGGGGAATTCGCATCGATATCAACTCACGAGAACCAGTACGCGGATTCTCTGCAAATTGTCACAATGGGCTCCTTGAAATGGTCGGAATTCATCATTAAATTATAGACATTTTCTATCAACATATCCGGATCCATTGCCCTTTAAAACCCCCCTACACAAATTTGTAGTTCGGAAATCTATGTAGTTATGTGAAGAACTGTTTAGAAATAGGTATTGAAGATTTTGAACTGCAAGCGGAGGGCATGTGTCGTCACACCTCACCTGGCTGGGCGTCGAGTAGTTGGGCACAGAGCCGCCAGAGTGCTGAAAAAAACATGAAAACGTAAACGAACTAGGGATTCTCGACAACGGGAAGGTTACCATTGGATTCATGGGGTTTCCCTTTGAAGCTTCCAACTTTGAAAAACTTTATTAGGCCGCACTAACGCCATATCCCGCCATATTCAGACCGCTAAAACGTTATGACAGGGGAATGTTTTTAAAAGAGTATATAACTCCCGGACTATGTAGTATAAATTATTTACGACATCATAGTCATAACGGCAGTACTTTTCTTGATCGTCAGCGCTCTCTATTGTTCCTGCAGAAACTCGACTTTTTTCCGGAACTACTCAACAACGTGAACGAAATAAAAGTAACCACTAAACAGAGATAATGTAGGTGCATAGTACATGGACGGAACTCATCTTCCTGAAGGGAGCTCCTAATTAGTTTGTTCCTAATCTTCCGTCGCTTGTGTGCTCCGTGTCCGTTCTAGTCATCGTTTTGTGTCCATTTTTTGATGGAGCACCTATTATCGGAAATATGAACTTTTCATAGTGATAAAACGTGTATGGAGTTTTTGAAACAGAAATAGGGGTGTTGGGGGTTCAGGCAAAAAGTTGCTCGATAGTTTTCTATAGAAAAGGTTGCCAGACATATTACTCGATGCAGAAAGAAAACAAATTTGAATGAGATGATTTTTTTTTTCTAATTTATGGTGTTTGGGGGGGGGGGGGGAGCTGAAAGTCGAGATTTCATGGCCGTTCCAGATGTCCCGTAAAGGTACCTTTGACCTTTGATTATTCTTTGATATAGGTTACTTGGGCAGAAATTTAATTCTGTCAATGAAAAAAAAACTAAAAATTTTTTTTGGATTTTTATTTTTTATTTTTTAAAAATTTTTTTGTTTTTCACTTGAAAAACATTTGACCTCCTGGGATCCATCAAAAATCTAATTAGTAGCCCCATGAAAACCCTATAGATCGCAACAGTGAAATCAGATCGTTGCCGGACCCCAAAAAATGGATTCTACGTCTCAACATACTTCGAAAACGACACCTGAATCGATCCCATAGCCCAAAGCCTTAAAAAAAAACCTCCCATAGCCCCATTTCAGCCCCATAGTACCCCACGGGTTTGGGCGATCGGCCTGAAAACCTTGCGGGCACAACTAGATGGTAAACCGAGTAGGTATTTTGTCAAAATTTCAGATTTAAAAAAAAAATCCTACAGGCCGAAACGCCCGGACGGCATACGTCGGACGGACATTTCGTTTTTGGAATTTATTAACCTCTTGAAACGGATAATGTCAAATTTTGAGGCCGATCGGAGTCGTCGACCTCCGTCGCGAAAACGCAGGTGTATTATTCCAAGAATAATAAACCAAAATCGATACTCAGCCATTTAGATGAATACTCATGAACAGCATACTAGCAGATGTAGAGGACGACATCCTCAAGACTTTTATTTCCCATTAAAAAGACCCAACGGTTGAGTCACAATCACCCTGGGACTCAAATGTGATGAAATGCAGAGAATCACCCACGTACTATAATGTCGAACGATCTTTTTTTAAGGATCCGGGGGCAACCCCGGATCTGATGCGGGAGACCACCAACCAACTAACCTACTTCGACGCCTCGAGCATGGACCTCGGGAAGACGGACCCCTGCCAAGCTTTGGAATCCGAGAGGGCCATAACCTACCTCATGAACCCTGGTTTTCCCTTCTGGAAGCCAATGAAACTAGCCCTACACGTAGCTCTGGCTTCCCCAGACTGTTGCTAGTTGGAATCTGGCTGGAACATTACCAGCAAAACGAGGAGTATGTGCCTCTTCAACTACACCCAATATGTTCGATTCTGGTTCCTACTACGCCGACTACAGTTGTGGCTGATGCAGCTCAGCGTTTCACCAAAACCACCCAATTCTTTCGTCGGTTCTGAGACTCCATTAGTTTCTCCGCCGGGCAAACGAGAGTATTTTCAAGATCCTTTCCAACATTTCATGAGGTTCCTCCACAAAAGAGGAAACACCCCCACTCTAACTCTGATTGATGGAGTGGCTCAATTCTCTCCGCCAGAGACCCCGAGAGGCCGTAAACGTCGGTTCAAGCTGTGAACTGAGTTGCAACCATTTCCAACTTCCTATCTCGCCCCCGGAACCGAAATATGGCCATTTCAGCTCACCTAAGTGGCCTCTATTTGACCCACTTCCTGACAACTCCGTCCTAAGCCTCGCAGGTGCAACATTGCTGAGTTTTAAACCTTCAGACGTGAGGATTAACTTTTTCCAATTAAAACGGACTTCATTAAGGTTGATTATTTCTTTCCCCGGATCACCGTAAAGACAAAAAAAAAAAAAAAAAAAAACAGACTCAGACAATTTAGTGTTTTCTCTCTTTCCCTCATAATCTTGAAAAAAACGCTCTCCCGAATGAATGTGGATGGCATCCAAATGAAAGAAATGGAGAAGAAACAAACAAATTAATGAAAAGACCCTCATCGCACAAAAGAAACGACCGCGGCCGTTTTTTGAATTCTTTCAAACGTTTCATGAAGCTTCCAAGTTGAAGCGAAAAAGGGGGAGTGTTGTGGAGAAAACATAAAAGAGGAATCTCCCCCCTCTAACTCTGATTGATGGAGTCGTTCTATTTTCTAAGCTTGTCGGAAAAAGCTGTTTTATGGGTTTCGGATAAAAATAAATAAATAAATAAAACTTGTTCAATAAAAACCTCTAGAACGTATCAATTACGCGTTCTATTGGGATGAAAAGGGGCGAGAAAACTGTCTTAGTTGAATACGGTTAGTCTCAGTGGAAGGAAAGAAGTTATAATGAAATTCGGGGTTTCTGCTTTTTGCAACATTTTTGACGTTTTCCTTCAACTCCTTCGGTTCTCGGGAACAGATGGAAATCGCTTCGGTGAAAGGGCTTTTTATATTCGCACCAAATAAGATTACACGTTTTTGCAATAAAGACCTCTCTGGATGCCGAGTTACTCTCTTGAGGGACCCTTTGCTCGTGAAAATACTTCATCAAATATCGTTCAATATGGAGTGTCGTGTACCTTGAGTCAATCTTGAAATAGGTGGGAAAGACCGCCATTGGTGGCGACCCTCGGAAACTACTACCTCCATGGAGACAAAGTAAGGGGCTTCCACTTATAACTTGGGCTCGGATTCGCCATATTTGCATATTTTGCTGTGTGGCGGTACTTGTTGAATAAAGAATTTTGGCACAAGAATGAGGTGTATAGGGTTACTAGAACAGAATTTATAAATGCTTATAAAATCTTATTTGGGATTTTTTTGAGAATGAAATCTTATAAAATTTTATATTTGGGTGTTTCAGGGTTTTCGAAGTAAAAAGCTCTTCATTTCGCTCAAAAATTGTCATATTAGGTATTCTCACGTTGACACGATTTTTGCCTACTCCTAAAATGTTTAGGTCAGGTCGGCAGGTTTGCTCACAATCATTAAACTTTTGATGAAGCCGACAGCAAGTTCATTGTTACAGTTAAAGATGCCCTTAAGAATAAGATTGTAATTTAATCTCTCGCATTAAAAACTGATGTGTGCTTTAGTAAATTTTACTACAGCACGCATTAGTTTTATTTCTGAACTCATTCTGAAGCTCGAATCCGGCGGAAAGGAACCCACTGAAGTTGTTGATTTCAAAGTTGTCGAATGTCGTTTATATCAGAGAAACGCTTGCGAATGCTGAAAAGCGGCCGGGGAAGACAGGAAAACTTGTCAAAGAAAAGCAAGCAATTCGTGCTTGGGCGGAATCCTGGTTGGCATGATGTCTTAGATTTGGTCAAAATAGTAAAAGGAGAATCGTCCAGCGAACCCAAGTTTTCCCCAGCAGAAGCAGCATCAATGAAATTATGTCAGTATTATACTTGCCTCTCTTGTCAGCCGACGTTCATTTTCTGCTTTGACGTTGCTGGTAACTGACCTCAGAAAATCTTTCAAACCAGAAAATATTGAGAAAATGCGGGTGATTCAGTATCTCCTATTGGAGATTTTTCCCAATTTTCGTGATTGGGTTCGAGTTATTCATGCACTTGCACAATAATTATGCATGTGCATGAAAAAATCGAAAGGAGGAAAAATTATTTTTCCTCCTTTTTTAAATAATTAATCATGCATGATTAAATTTGTAGTTTTATATTCGATTAAAAAAAAAAATTAAAAAAGTAGTTATATCCTCTACGAATGATTTAATCCTTTTTCCAACTTAATCTTCTTCTTTTTCTTTTTTTTTTTTTCTTTTTAGCTTACCTATCGAGCTTTGTTTCAAACAGTTTTGAGCATAGATTGTTGATCCTATGTAAGGTCTTATTTGTGGGGTTTTGATCTTATTTGCTGTGTTCAATGCTCCTACTTGGAGGTTTTATCAATCCGAGCCCTACTTATAACTATTACTAAGTGATAAAAATAATTGAACCTTTCGTCTTGATGTGTACCATGAGTCATAGGGTACAATCATAGCTATAAGTGGTATAAGTCACACAACTCATAGCTATGAGTCGTAAGATGCTATCATAGCTGACCCAAGGTACAAGCAGTCATGTAACTCGTAGCTATGAGTTGTGTGACTTAATGACTCATAGATATGAGTCATAGGGTACCAAACTTGGCACTTTTCCGTTATACCCCCCCCCCCACTCGATTTCGTGTTCATAAACACCCCTCCCGATGGCTTTAAGGCACCCAAATTCGAGCCCTTTTCCGTTATAACACCCCCACCCCCACCCCACACCCCCCGAACTCGATTTCGAGCCCCTCTTGATGGCTTTAAGGCACCCAAAGCCAACCAAAATCGAGTGGGGGGGGGGGGATAACGGAAAAGTACCCAAAACTTAATAAGCTTAATAATATATTAATTATAATATAATTGCTGATATAGCTGACCCAAGGTACAAGCATGATTGTACCTTCGGTTCTTTTTTATTCAAAAAATATTATTCATGTTATGTTGAATGAATATTGCGCTTACTCCAAGTTCCATTGCTGCTCAGGTTATTTCCCCACATGTTTATCGCCAAAGCAAGATTATTGACAGCTTTCTGGCCAAGAAAATTGATTATGAACAAAAAATGACTCAAGGTACACGACCTTTTTTAAATTAACCTACCCATTCAATAACCTTGGTTAGAAAACGTGTTCGCTGAAAAAGTTCCTTTTATTGAACTTCTTCCATGAAAACAAAATGGTCCCTTTGCGAGCATTTCTTGAAATTTTCCTTCGGAGCCACACAAGGAGCGGAATTTGTATGAATACTTGATGGGGAATCGGTAGGTGGGTTTTATTAATATTCCACAAAAGAGAGGGTAAACCCCAGGCAAAATGGGACTCTTTAGCATGTTCCCTAGGAAATTGATCTCGAGTTTAAAGACATTCCCGTTGCATTATGCATCTCCACTTCATTCAGCCGAGGGAACTTTACAGCGGGAAACAAACTTAATTTGAATAGGAGGTCATTATGCTGGGAATAACGTCGGAAAAGTGATGAAGTAAAGAAACTGGGGTGCCGTAAATATTCAAATAGTTGATGAGTAGTTTTTCTTCGGTGTGGAAGTCGAGTGGGCAGCATTGAAGATGTGGAAGTCGAGTGGGAAGTATTGAGGATTATCTGTAGGTTTGGCGAGGATGTTGGTCAGAAAACCGCAGAATCATCTGCATTAGGAGTTTGGCCATGGTCCAAGCCAATTGATTTTATTAGGCTTCCTCGTACATAACAAGTCATACGTAACAAATTGAAATCCGTCGTACATGAAGGTTGAGATTGATCTTATTAGGCTTCTTTATAGATAACATAGAAACATGTTAATAAAATCAATTTCAACCTTTGTTGAACATTTTTGTCTGCAAGTTTTCTATATACCTACATGTTCCTTTTCAAAATGGGTCTACTTTCTCTTATTTGTTAAATGGAGGTGGTGTATATTTAGTTGGTCTGAGTATACATAGCGTACGTTGATTCCCAGAGCGTAGTGGACAGGATGAGTTGATAGTTGAACCCAGTTTCGTTGAGGGCCGTGATTTTGTAGTTGACGAAATGAATCGCACCTCCGTTATTTTCAAACCTAAAAACGCGCAGTTGGTTTCATTCGATGCGAAGGAATGGCCTCAACGGTCGGGGGTTGGCTGGCTTCAGTCTGCAGGGGTTGCCTTCTTGTATCCTATGCTGGCGCTCCAGCCCGAAGCATGGAAGTGGGATAAAAATGCTCCATGTGGGTAAACATATGTTTTGTCTTTCTAATGGAGCTTTTCACTTTCATCCTGAACTATGAAGGTTTGATTAAATGTGACTATGTAGGTTTGGTTAAATATATTTTTACTTTAGTACTGGGGGACACCCCCAGACCCCCGGATTGTTAACGTTATGGTCGAGGATCAAACCAATGAAACGCCGCATGAAGCGGCTTTTATTACAGTTGGATTCCAATTCATTTTTGCTGGCGGATTACCCCTAACCTTCACTATGAAAGGCAGAAGGCGGATGAAGAAAGCAGATAACGACGAAGTCCTACGCGCTGTGATGCTCAAAGAAATAAAGGACGAAATGACTTGAGAAAGCCCGCTACGACTTTATTAAAGGGAAAATGTTGAGCTAGCTTCCCCGTGTAAAGCTTTCAGAAAGTATTGCTTGTTCATTCTGAAGATAATCTCCGCCTTCTGCTGGCCAGATTCCGTCTCGAAAATACCATTCTGGTTCTTACTTATTCCACCCTTTATAAATTAAGGTCGGCAAGGCGTTCCCCATAAACGATGTACTCAGCGATCCCATAAACCTCTTACATAGAAATCACCATTTCGGCCACTTTGTAAAATGTTCTCATGCATGCGAATTTTTTTCCTCAAGGATAAAAAAACCACTCTCCTTAAACCTTGGAAAAAGGAAATATAGAAAAATTATACGGGAAGATCCCTAGTATAAGTATTACAGGAGTAAATGGTTGGGGTCAGAGCAAATGAGCAATCTGCGGCCAACCCCCGACCGCTGAAAAAATCCTTCGGGGTCTTTTTGTAGTGGAAATTGCCTCTAAGCCCGAAACCCTGGTATTTACCCCGTAGATGAAAATACCGAGAAAAATCCTCTGCCGGAAAACCGCCGGACGCATTCCCAATATGCTGTTTGGAACGAGACCCAATTTTCCAATCTGCTAAGATGTCATCCGTAGGGAGATTTCCAGACCGTGAATGGAAAAACCGTAGCGGAGACCGTCTTCATGAAACAGGCATCTTCAGTCCCCTTTGCGAAGGAATAAACATAAAACCCCGGAATAAAAAACGGTTTATCGCTCGGGGAAGGTCCGCAGGAAAAAGGAGTCACGTCCAAGTCAACTCTTTTCCCGGTTGTTTGAAAAGGCGGCGGATAAGGTTGATTAAGTCAGCGAACCCCACGATAATTTCCCACCTTTTGTCAGATGGAGGATTTCCTCCCGTTTATAAATGGAATTGTTTGCTCGGGGCCTCCATCGGAAATAGGCATCTGAGTAAATTCAAGGGAATCATTCCAATCGAAGTTTGTGATGGATAAAAGCGAGATAAAAATCCAATTATCAGCATACATCTTGAATTGTACTGTGTATTTTGTTTTACAGGTGGCGGAATGTCACGTTGGCGGAAGAGAGTGCATCATGGTGACCAGCGGCGCAGTCGCTTTCGGGAAGCAGAAATTGGCTCAGGAGCTGCTCATGTCGCTGAGTATGAGGGAAACGCTTTCGCCTAAGGATCACACTAGATCGGTAAGTTTTGCAGGGCGGTATTCTTCTTGATGTGCCGTCTCCGCTAACGAAGGTTGGCTACCACTTCACTGGACCCGTCTCTGTCCCTGGCGAGTTGAAAGAGTTTCGCTGCCCTTGTGATCCCAGTCCACTGGCAGTTCAGCAGCGACGAAGCCCGGTAACTGCCTAATCCTCTTCTTCCTGCTATTTTGCCCAGCAACTTCTGCCTCTTAATGGCCAGGAGAAGTTCCCTTCTCAACCAATTATGCTGCAGGATATATTCATTTCGAAGGCGAGCTGTCCATGGAATCCTCACCATCCAGCGGATCAACTACATCTCAAACGCTTTGAGTTGATTGATGTCTGCCGCCTTTAATGTCCACGGCTCAACTCCGTATAGCAGGATGAAAAGGATGTAATATTTTACCATCCGCCAACGCAGGGAGAACCTCAGATCCCTGCTACACATTACCTCTCATCCTATTGAAGGCCGCCCGAGCAAAATACTCGAAATACTTGAAATCCTAAATACTCGAGCGTCTGGCCCATCCCTGTCAGGAAGCTCCGCTTCGCTCCAGATTTGAAAACTACCATCACTTTTGTCTTCTATCTGTTGATCCTAAGACCGTAATTTTGGCAGGCAGGCTCTACTCTGTCTACCAGTGCTCGGAGTTTGGCTGGAGAGGTGGCCAAAAGGACAGTGTCATCAGCATACCACAGATCCAAGATGACCCTCCCATTCACTCGAATTCCAATCTCGCATCCTTGAAAACCTGTTCCGAGTACAGGTTAAACAAAGCCGGTGACAGCGGGCATCCCTGCCTCACACCCTTCTCAATGGCCACACGTTCAGACAGGGCACCTTCAACTCGGACCTGCACCGTCTGCTGCCAGTAGAGATTTGCAATTACTCTCACATCCTTATGGTCGAAACCTTAAAGAATTTGGACAAGTACCATGCTTAACACTGTCAAAGGCTTTCTCATAGTCAATGAAGCATGCAAACACATTTCTCTGTTGATCAAGGCATAAACACTGCCTTGCTGGGCGGTATTTGATTGAATTCCTTCTTGAGAAGGAGAAGCACATTGCCCCAGAGAGGTGTGGCACTGCTTGGTGACATCTCCCCAGGAGAGGTCTTTGTCCTGCCCAGAGACATGGCCCCCAGGAAGTGTCTTTTGTCTGTGTGAAGTCAATCCTTGAGGGGATTGGGGAGAACCAGCGATTGCTCCCGCCTGCTGAGGAAAACACAGCGATTGATCCCCCTGTCAATTTCAGCAATTCCTCCCGATGAAGTGAATAACCTGTTGCCCGGTTGCCTTGAAAGACCCAGGATTTTTAAAAAAGATTCGGAATCATTTTCTAATCGAACTGAAGCCACGGTTGGGGGCAAAATCCCGAAAATTAAGGTTCCTGAGGGATGTCAGCTAGGACACATCCTTCTTCGCCCACTGCGATTTCCACATCGTTGGCTATTCCTTCACAAATCTTTTATATGCCTGTCTGTCCTCAGGGTGTTTCGCGAGGCTATGTTCCAAGGACTTGATGCGTTTAAGAGCGGACTTGGAATTTCCCAAGCAAGAAGGGTCTGTCCTGAAGGGAAGTGCAACTTGAAATCTCCCATCATGAAGCCAAGAAATCGTCTTGAAAACAGTTCTTCCGCCATTATTTCTTCTGTTATCAAGGGAGAACGATCTATGAGTTCAGCATACTCAGGCAGTTGAGGGACGTGAAGAATAGTATGTGAGGATGTTTGCCAGGTATTTGACTACATGGCAAAATCCAGGAGAGGTCTTTGCTTTGCTTGTAGCACTCATGAGGTATCTTTGGTGGTCTCTGACGTCAGAGCCAGGGGTGTTTGCACTGATTGGCGGTGTGGCCCCAGGAAGTATCTTTCGACGCTCTTTTATGAGGCATCTGAAATCAAGGTCCCAAAGGGCTTGGCATCATGGCTATAGAAGGGGCCTTGTTTCTTCCCAGACACGTGGCCCCAGGAGGGGTCTGGTATGCGTCAAGTCAGGGCCTCAGAGGGGTTGGGCCAAGGTGTTATGGCTCTATGAAGGGTCTATGGTCTGTCCGAGGTCAGGGGCCCAGAGGGGTTTGTTATTACTTGGCAGCAAGGCCTTGGAGTACTGGGGGTCTTTGGGTACGACCGTATACGTATGCCTTGCACTTGCTGGTAGGAAAGATGGAACGTCACTACGATGACAGCAGCAAGTCGACAGCCTCGCTCATAACTTGAGCAAACCACTGGGGAGGGTGAGCAGGGACGAAGTGAGGAATGTAGGCTGTGTGTGATCTTAAAGCAACCAATCAGGGCCAGGATGACATTGTTTTAGTGGCATCGAGCGTTCAAAGTGTTTCGAAGATCAAAAGCGGTGCAAGGGGCGTTCTGGTTGTACACCGTCCTGCCCAAACTGGGCCTCAGGCGGGTTCTTTGGTGTTTCTGAAGTCACGGCTCCCTAGGGGTTAGTATGGTGACGTTGCCCCTGTAGGGATCTTTGATCTGTCAGAAGTCAAGGCAACAGAATTGGTACTGCTTAGCGACATGAATCCCAGAAGGGGTCTTTACTCTAGAGAAGGGTCTTTACGTCTAGAGACCCCTGGGTTTGGCTTTTGAAGATACCATACGCTCCATCCGCCTGTACCCTCCTACAGAAAACAAAACTAAAAGGTACAACCCCCACAAAACCTCACCCTAAAAAACCATTGTATTAGGTACCTTTCCATTATTTCCTCGTTTGATATCCAAATCCTTCCCATGCTCTCGCCATTTTGCTAGCTGCCATTCTTTTTTATCCATTCACCGCCGAAGGGTATCTCTCCCCTAATCACCATCACCCTCTACATGATAACGACACTTTGAAAATATCCCGAGTCCAGGGCGTCTCGCGATTAATGAAAAAATAACCCGCTCTGAAATGATCCTCAAACCCTCATGCTCCCTTTACAACGCAATCTCGCCGTTCGGGAAATGAATCCCCCATCGGGATTGTTATGCACACAGAGGATGGAAAAGGGAGGAAGGTGTGAGCCTGTAATAGTTCGTTACACGTGGAAAACGCCACAATACCCCATTCAACGGGTTTTTAGCGTTTTTCCGGGAGTTCCCATGGCCAATATACCTCTTTGTGTTCCGAGGGGATAAAACAAGTTTACTCCTCGAATGGATGTTGTATTTCGGATTCGTCGAATTGACCGGAAACTCCCACCTTGATTGATAGATTGTGACGCCGTCCATTCCGTAGGTAAATTTTAAATAATAGGTTGATTCCCAAATAACTGTCAATTTTCAACTTGAAAAAAAGTAAAAATTCTAACTCTTTGAAAAATTTGGAAAAAAAACCACAGGTAGCTTCGAGCCTTTGGCTAAAATTCAAGAAACATGGAACATGCTTTGCCTAGTAACGTTGCCAAGCAAAATTTCGTCACCCGTCCGCGTAACGTTTTTCGGTTAGTTAGTCCAAGGCTAAAGCATGTTCCATGCTAAAATTCCTTCCTATGATTGAGAAAAATTTCTTTGTTTGAGAAAAAGATCGGGATTACAATTTTTGAGTTTTTGATTTAATTTGAAAATTTAGGGTCAATTTAGATTACGCCACCAAGAAATTAATAGCTAACGTAAATGTAAACTTCAAAAAAGTTAACCCTCAAAATTACACTCGGAGATATCAAAACTTCTCAAAATTAGTCTCATTGTAACCCTCCATGGAAAGCTGGTAACGTTTCGGGCTCAGTTTTTTGTCAACTGTAACCCTCCATGGGTATAAACTAAGATGTGGAGGTTACAGGTTTTGCAACATGGAGGATTACATTTCAAGTTTGCTCCTTAATTATAAAACGGGGTTGAAACATTTTTGATCGTCATTTTTATAGCAAGTTACGTTGACTGAGAACTTCGTTATTCTATAGAAAGGAGTTGATTAAAAAAAAATAAAAAAAATAAAAAAAAAAAGAGAGAGAGAGATACATGGAGTCTACTCCACATCCAGTCACTGTATTCTCTCCTTCTCCTTCTGAGTTCAGAAATCAACATGCACGAAGGGGAAAGGGGTTGGGGTAGTCCGTCGAACAGAATTGCCACCTCTGATCCCATCAAAATATCCGGACATGGGAGATGCATGTTTTTCTAAGAAGTCCTGAGAGGGGTTTTGGAGCTGAAATCTTCATCACACACCCCGTTACGACGTGTTCTCCGAAAACAGTAACTATTTTGTTCGTAGCATGTCCATGAGACACTTGCAGTAATTTTTAAGTTGGAAAATCGTGGGCTGGGACAGCCATGGTTACCCAAATGGTATGTTTGAGATAGATTCCACCCCTGAACCAACAGATAACGTTCTCATTTCATGGTTACGTAACAGAACACACCTAATATTTACCAGAAAAAAAAAAAATTGGAAAAAGTCAAACATGTCTGAATAGTGTTATCGTCGAGGGTCAAGAAATTGACAGTTATATAGGAATCAACCATTACTGTTATAATATTGATGTTGTGATTTACAGGAAACTGGAACGCTCTTGGAGCCCAGGGCTGCTGCTGCCGTTGGCCAATCAGGACTCATGTCCTTGTACGACGCCATGTTCGCACAATACGGCGTTAAAATTGCACAGGTACGTCGTTCTCAATGTTGCTCACGTTTTTGCGATAAGAATCCCGATTGCAAACCTCGGAGAATCCTTCGAGGCTGAGGCATTTTCCTAGAAATACGGTGGTTGCTAAACCCCTCTCCACACGGCGCCCAGTGAATATTTGACGGCGGGAGAAAACGGGATGGCCGTAGGCTGTGGTTGCCCAGGGGGCACTAGCCCCCTTTCTGCCAACATAAAATAGTTATTTCCACCGAGAGGCGACTTTCTTCCGCTCTAAAATAGGGATGTCCATTCTGCGGGATAAACAATTCACTGAGCGGAAGCTTCAGCGGTAACAGGGGCCCACCTTGCTAGGCACCCCTCAGTGGTGCCACCACTGCTTATCCACTCTGGCAGTTTGTGAACCCGGTAGAAGGTTTCCATGAATTATCAATTAAGCGTGGAAACTTGTTCAGCCTTATTAGCTCAAGGAGCCATTTAACGACGTCTGGAGAGACCACGCAGCCATTTGGGCCGGTGCCAAAACCAACAAGTGGCCTTTTTTTCTTCTTTTTCCTCTACCACACTCTCCGTTTCAGTAAAATTTCAAGTTTCAGGTCCTGGTGACGAAGGGGGACTTTTACAATGAAGAGACGAGGCGGAATTTGATTGGAACGCTGTCCGAGCTGATCTCGCTCAACATCGTTCCCATAATCAACACCAACGACGCCGTCACGCCGCCGCCGCAAGACGACGACGACATCCGCAAAGGGCAAGGAGGCAGAAAGGTAACGAGTCACACGTGTTTAACATTGCTCCCCCGACCTCACAAATGACTCTCACTTCAAAGAACTTTCCTGTTTCTCGGTTAGGGATTTAAACTTTCCTCCACGCGTTTGCTCCTTGTTCCCTCGCGGACAAAGTTGATATAAAGCTGTCGAGTGCTACTCCGCCCAACTCTGCGGTGGCAGGTAGACGTCAGTGGGGGAACCTCGTTCTTTTGAAAACTCCTTGGAAAACTGGCTTTTGTCTTCCCTCGTGCCATCACTTTTCTCGCAGGAAGTTGGCGAACCTGCGACAGGCCCCTCTCATGTGTTTCCCACGCAGAGACCTTGAAAGGGTGGATGGCGAGACACAAAAAGAGTTTTCAGAAAATCACCGGCTTGCCACTATTGTTCAAACGTAACCTTCCAAGTGCCTTCAGGCACATTTCTGGCCCCTCTACTGTCAGATCCAGGGACGCCTACCCGCCCTTTGTCAAAGCCAAAACTGCTCAAAAAACCCCCTGGCAAACAAACAAATGATGCGTACACTTGTTCTGATATAAGAATATTTAATATTATTTAAGTAATTTGATTATAAAATGTATAATCGTTGACATTTAATGTCAAGTCAAAAATTAAATTTTGAAATGAAATAAAAATGTTAGATTGTAGCCCAACATGGTGATGATTGTGGTGCATGTTTTCCTCACGTTCAACACTACTCCGATTTTCAGCTAAATTGCATTAGGACGTTACGAAATGAATCCTTTTGTGACCAAAGTGCCTAAATGCCATTTTCGAAGTTTCTGATATTATAGTTTATTTTGGGCCCGTATACCACTGGCTTGCAGGATAGAAAGGGCCCAAATGCCGAATCCATTTTAAAGTGAGCACCAAGCATGTTACCAACCGCATCTCACCGAAATTCTCCATTTTGCTTAAGTTTCAAGTCCAGTACGGATGTTGGATTGAAAGAGTCTAAATGCTATGGCAACACTTCTATATTTTCCTTTCAAACCCTCAACTAATAAATACTATTACTTACCTGATAACAATATAATAAACGTAAAACGTTCAGACGAATTTAGCACAGGATTGCACTTAATATGCAAAGTGGCATTTAGGCACTATCATAGACATCACTATAATCTACTAGCAAACAAGGGTGGCATTTAGGCCGTTTCTATCTGGTGGCCAACTAAAAATTATTCTTGTAAAAATTTGGAATGGAGTATTGTAACGCCAGCCATATGAGTAACACCTAAAATCATAATGTGTGTCGAATGGTTGATCATTATATGTATTGTAACGAAACTTTGAAAGGCGAAAACTAGTTTTGGGAATTTCGGCATTTAGGCCCTTCGATCCCAAAAGGCTTCAAATGTGTGTGGCTTTTGGCGCTAGTCACTGAACGCTGCATTCAGATGAGGCCACGGGTCGAATCCCCTAATCGTTGAAGACCATGCACATTTTGTGTACAATAATATTACTACTAATTAGCGCCATGTCAGGCCGCTATAAAATGTTGACATAAAACTCACTCCCTGGTGGTGTTCCCATTCGCGCATGCGCAGAGTCAACCCCATAAGCATCTACGAGTACATATATTCTTGTATTTTGGGAATGCCTTCTTGGCATATTTCAGCCGGGTTCGAGGTGGGGCGACAGAAGGTGGTCGAGTCTAATAAACCTATAAGTGTTTAATAAACCCTGTTGGACGAAAGCTCGAAGAAAGAATAAGTTTATTATAGTCTATACGTGTGTACACGTATAGACTCGACCACCTTCTGTCGCCCCACCTCGAACCCGGCTGAAGTACATATATTGCAATTCGTGTAGGACCTCCAACTCACTCACGCGCATAATACCTGAGAATTTGAACGAAATCCGATGACAACTGGGCAGTTACAACAAAGTTTCACATTGATGAATTTCAATTTTTTATTTTATTATTATTATTATTATTATTATTATTATTCTTGGAATGTATACATATATTTCGTTACATGTATGTAATCGAGACGGAGGTCAAAAATTCTGATCGGCCTCAAAATTTGACTTGAATAATCTGAAATTTTGACAAAATACTCAATTTACCATCTAGTTGTTCCCTCAAGGTTTTCAGTCCGATCGCCCAAACCCGTGGGGCGCTATGGGGCTAAAATGGGACTACGGAAGGTTTTTTAAGGTTTTCGGCTGTAGGGTCGAGTTAGGTGTCGTTTTCGAGGTTTTTTTTTTTACGTTGATTCCATTTTTGGGGGTCCCAAAACGATCCGATTTCACTGTGGGGATCTATAGGGCTTTCATGGGGCTACAAACGGGGTTTTTGAAGGATCCCAGTAGGTCAAATATTTTCCGATAAACAAATTTTATTTTTTAAAAAATTCAAAATTTGGCTATTGACACAGAATTAATTTTTGCACAAGTAACCTATGTATATCGAAGAATAATAAACCCTTGTGTAAAATTTGCAGTTTTTTCTTTTTTAATTTTTCTTTTTAATGAGTATTTAAAAAAAACAGTTTGATGGTATGCACGGTACCTAAAAAAGGCGGAAATTATTCCCCAATATGAAAGTCGTATATTCAGTGCAGTCAACATGTTCGTGTATAAAATAAAAATACGTAAGATTTCAAGAATTATAAAAAATAAGGTTGAGGCTATTTGCAGGTACAGTACCTATGAATAAAGAGCTATTTGCAGGTACGGTTTCAACAATATACATTTGTGGTAACACACGAAATTGTTGCGCATATACAAACAAAATGGTCAAATAGCTCATGTGAGTAAAAGGTTGTCATTGTTCACTCGTCATCACTTGATGCTTCCAACGGCCTCTTTCTGGTCTTCCGTTTGTCAGCAGCAGTCTTGTTAAAAGAGCATAGCTGCCGCACAGGCCGCTTCGGTCTCCCTCGGTCGCTCACATTTTTTCTGATGGACATATTGCTGAATCTGGAGGGCTGGCATTGGGCTGGTTCCTTCTTCTCTTCCTCGGACTGTGGAAGGGAATGTGTTGCGGCTGTAAGCTCACATCCAACTTGGGGGGTTGGAAAAACCACTGGGACGATTTCAAATTGAGAGCCACTCCTGATCGCTTGCTCTACCTTTTTTCAGCGATTCCATGTAAGACTTGAACTGCTCAGTGCCATGAAATGACGCGAAATCACCTCTTGTTGTGCTCCTGTGAAAAAAAGTGCACCCTCATGACTGCAGTCATTCAAAAGACTAGCTTCAGCATTCATTTGGCCTATGGTGGGATCTGAATCATGTCATGTATTTGAGAGATTTCAAGGAAGCGTTAGTGAGGGAGTGGTTGATTCTTTGCTCACGAAATGTTACCAAATGAATGATAGATTTCTCAATTGCCCTCGGAACACTTGAAACGTCGTTGCTTGACTCGTCCGTATTCTCAGGAGAAACATCCATCTTAACGACTACTCGTCTGAAACTGACCATCGTTGGTGGGAATCCGGCCAAATAGTCGGTATCTTGGAAAGACGAAACAAGTCAATAGACACAGGTCAATAAATATCAGGTTTTGATTTACTCCTCTTCATAACATTCCAATTGAAAACATCTCCGAACTCTCGCTTCCTATTAGGTCACAACTGCACAAGCCTATTTTCATCGGTTAGGCAGTGTACCTGCAAATAGCTTTTTATTCGTAGGTACTGTACCTGCATATAGCTTTTTATTCGTAGGTATACCTACGAATAAGGTATTTTATTCGTAGGTATACCTACAGTATACTGTACCTGCATATAGCCACATCGAAAAAATAATACGGTTTTGCAGACATTTAAGTGTCTTCATGTTGTCTTCATTTTTCATAGCAGTTAATTTGAGAAAATAGTCCTTTAATAGCTTTATTTGAATTTAATAGTTGAATTCAACAACAATATTGTTAGAAGATCCTAGCAAATAATTGAATTGAGCAACGATTGATAAATATGGTAGTTTGCGGTACCTTGAGATTGTCAACATGTTGGATTGCGAAATACGCGTAGAAACATCATGTTCCGTAAATACGGGCTGATGGGGTTTCGAGTACAATGTATAATACATTGTAAATGTTATTGTATTGCACTGAGGCGGCACTATTATAGTTGTACGAAACTGAGTCAAATTATTTGACTCATCTCAACTAATTCAACTAATAGAAGTTTGAGCGGCAAGATTCAGAAAAATGGGTTTAGTATTGGCAAGATACTGGGATTTCGAAGTTCGAATCGTATTAAGGCTTTTTGTAGAATCACAACCATATATAATGCAGTTTTGTAGGCGCTGCCGTCCAGTGATAGAGCAAGCGCACAGTACATGATCCGCATTACTGTAAGTGGTAGGTGAATCTTGAGTTTGGTGAAAACATAGGTTAATATCATAATAAGGCCTAGATAATATCATAATAATATTACCTACTACATACTATGTAGTATGGGTATGGGTGTAATGTCTTATGTAGTATGGGTGTCAAGAATTAGTCCTAAGTATTTGGTAGAGGATTTTCTCACAATGAGCATACTGTACAATAGGCATCCAGGCTGATGTAGGCGTAACCCCTCCATTTGTGACACATGAGCACTCTACGCATGAGCGCAAGTGTAGAGCGTACCATTAATTCAATCATGATGACATTTACATGGGACCTTACGGGACCCGCATATTCTCTGAAATTTTTTGAACAAGGAAATTCGTACATACAGACGGACATGGGACCAAATTTTCTCAGGAGGTCCTGAAACGTAAGCATTTCGGAAGACGAAATGTTTGAAAGTGAACCTTCGGTAGGCTCGGGAGCAAAATAATGGTGTGTCCATCTTTGTGAGGTCTATGTCACAGGGAGAGATCTATGTCTTCCTTTGTTCTACACGGTCACTGGCCACCCTCATGCTGATCTACCTCCCCTTAACGACTTTCAACCCTCCCACCCAAGGTTCCACCGCATGATATTACACCGTGTTTTGGGATAAGAAACGTGCAGTATAATATGTTATTTTAATAGATGGAGGAACGGCGACCAGGTGTTCGCGGGGTGGATCATAAATTCAATACTTCTTGAATATGGTACAAGATTTTCTTCCATCCTGAAAGGGGCGCCAGGCAGTTGGATCTGGTCGGGTGTGATGTTTCCAGCGTTCGGATCGACCTAGCAGCTGTCGGTGGGGGTCCGCAGGAGCGTCGCACCTTTTCCATCACGTCGTCCCGGTCCGTCACTCCGATGACTTGGCCGTTCAACAGGTACTTGTCGTGTCTGAGAGCCCTTTGGACGTCTTGGGGAGTGATGTATTCAAACGCTGCCCAGTTCCGAGCTGGGGACAGTTCAGACGAGAGTGTGTCTCCCATCTGTCACAAGTGGTTTTGAGTTCAAGCAAGATACTCTCCAAAAGCAAAACTGTCACATAAGTACCTGAGAAAACATGGAAAGTACGAGTGGTGAGAGACTTGGCGTAAACCCGTAGACCATAACCCATCGTCTTGACTGTACAGGTTCGCTGACCCCTCTGGATGTGCCACAGATATGATTCATTTTGTTGACAATGCCGACCACACTGTCAATTTCTTCCCACACCCAATCTGATATCGTTTGGTCTCGAACAGGCCCGAGAAGGTACTCCGGTATTTCAACCTGGCCCTGTTTGGAATGACACTTGCCAACAAATCGTGGGCAAAGAGAGAGGACGTCCAGCGTGATTTCAATCTCCTTCAGGAAGGACGCCAAGTCCTGTTGTTGTTTGAGCAAATTGTACTGCCCTTTCAGACTTTGATCATCCCCATTGCATCTGCGGTATTCTCTCTCGAACCGCTTCATCTTCCAATTTAGTTCTTCATACAACGAAGCACACAAGCAGCAGGACATGGTCTTTTTGATGTTATATTCCAACTCCCCACCCCCCTCCCCACCAAAAAAGTAAAAGAAAGCTACTCTTTGATACGGCGAAATACCCGACCGACACTGATAATTAACCCGTATAACTTCGCAGTGAGGTAATTTCAACTTGGGCTTTGCCTGGCAACGCTATTGCGAAACGTAGAAATTCTCCACAGTCCTCATTAGCTCGGAAAATATGAACCCATCGTGTAGGTATGTGGTAGTGACGTGCGGTAGAAATGGTGGTACAGGATTTTTGCCTTGGAATGGCGGTTTTAATTAGTGTCGATTCTTAATAATCGATTATTAAAATCCATTAATTTTGTGAATTTTGGTTTATTGGAATAATACACCTATGTAATCGCGACGGGGGTCGAAAATTCTGATCGACCTCAAAATTTGAAATTTAGGTATATATTTAGGTCTATAACTTAGGTCTATATTTAGAAAACGAAATGTCCGTCCACCGTCAAAGCCGTTTTGGGTAGTAGGATTTTTTTTTTAATTTGAAATTTGGTCAAAATACTCGGTTTACCATCTAGTTGTGCTCGCAAGCTTTTCAGGCCGTTCGCCCAAACCCGTGGGGCGCTATGGGACTAAAATGGGGCTACGGGGTTTTTTTTTTTTTTTTAAGGCTTGGCTATGGGATCGAGTTAGGTGTCGTTTTCGAAGTGTTTTTGGACGTAGAAACCATTTGTGGGGGTCCCAGAACGATCATATTTCACCGTGGGGATCTTTCATGGGGCTACAAATGGGGGTTTTGAAGGATCCAAGGGGATCAAACACTTTCCGAGTAATTTTGGATGCATATCCATTTTTCGAGGTCCCACATTTAAAAAAAATAATAATATTTTGTTATTGACACAGAATTATTTTTGGCACTAGTAACCAATATCAATGAAAAATAAACCCCTGTGTAAAATTTGCAGCGTTTTTTTTGTCTATATTATAGAAATGAGGTTAGTACAGAATGTCGACATTACTGACATTCGTTACTACGGAAATGCGGGAAAACATCGTGGAGTTATGTGTGGCGCATACGGTAGGGATGAAGGAAACTTTCAGATTCCTTGTAGAATAAATAAAGTGTAGAAAATTTAAAATGCAAATCATCAAATATCAGTATGGTCTGAAATCCAATTTTGAAGGTTTTCTTATACAATTCTGTTGCAATGCAATGATGTTGGAAAATATATCGATATTGCCTTTGGAAACTTGGAAAAACCGGGCTGGTATGTAAGGTGACATGGAGTAGAGATACTGTGGTGGATTCCACTCCACCGCGTTTTCACTTCCAGGTGATTCAAAAGGTTTTACTACTGATGCTAAGCCCTGTGGTGTGGGCGTGGGAGGCGGATCATCTTGATGTTAGGAATGGATACCGGGGGGAAAAAATATCGATGATAAATATAGAACTGAATTCAGTGTGTATTTCCTAAATAAGGAGGTCTATCAAGTGAGTAGTGCAGCAATCCAAAAATTTCGATGTTGGAGATCGATGCCTATACATTTTTAGAATAGTCTATCGATATCCTGATAGTATCGGACGACGATATATAATATATATCGCCGTATAATATTATTATATATTATATCTTCGAACGAATCGATCGACGATATACCGATATCATTTGGACCCATGGTCAATTGGGGGGGGGGGGGGGGGCTCAAATGTTTATACATAGGTTTCATGGAGGAAAGAAATTTCTTTCCTCCATGCATAGGTTTATTATTGACATAAAGAAATTGTGCAAAAATTAATGCAGTCCATAAAAAATTATTTAAGAAAAAAATCATGTACAATGTTTGGACTGATTTAGGACCCACAAAAGTGGATAGTGCGTCCAGAAGTACTCGAATAACGACACCTAGCTCGACCCCTTAGCCGAAATCTTTCAAAAAAACCCTCTCGTAGCCTCTTTTTAGCCTCACAGAGCAACACGGGTTTGGGCGATCGGGCTGAAAACCTTGCGGCCTCAACTATATGGTAAACTGAGTAGGTATTTTGTCAAAAAAACAAATTTTGGTTTCTTATTCTTGGAATAATACATCTACGTAATCGCGACGGAGGTCGAAAATTCTGATCGGCCTCAAAATTTGTCATTATACGTTTCAAGATGTCCAGATTCCAAAAGCGAAATGTCCATCCATCGGGGCTAAGGGAGGGGTTTTCGAAGGTTTTCGGCTATGTGGTCGAGTTAGGTGTCGCTTTCCACGTATTTTCGGACGTCAAATCCATTTTTGGGAGTCTCAGAATGATCCGATTTCACAGTGGGGATCTGTGGGGCTGTAATGGGCCTTCAAATGGGATTTTTGAATGATCCCAAGAGGTCAAATAAGGGGTTTTCCGACTATTTTTTGACGCATAATCCATTTTTCGAGGTCACACATCTGTCTAAAAAAATTTGGATTATTTAATCTAATTTTTTTTTTTTTTTTTTAATTTTTTTATTTACCCAGAATTAATTTTTGAACAATAATCTATTACAAAGAATAATAAACCCTTTCAACTTCGTGTTATTCCAAGAATCATAAAACAAAAAACGCTGCAAATTTTACACAAGGGTTTATTATTCTTTGATATACGTTACTTGTGCAGAAATTTAATTCTGTCAATGAAAAAATTAAAAAAAAAATTTTTTTGGATTTTTATCTCAAAAAAATTTTTTTTTTGGATTTTTTTGTTGAAAAATGTGTTTTTTCTAAAATTCTATATTTTTTACTCGAAAAATATTCAACATCCTGGGATCCTTCAAAAATCCCATTTTTAGCCCCACGAATGCCCTAAACATCGCCCCAGTGAAATCGGATCGTTCCGGGACCCCAAAAAATGGATTCTACGTCCAAAAATACTTCGAAAACGACACCTAACTCGATCCCATAGCTAAAAGCCTTCAAAAAACCCCTCCCGTAGCCCCATTATAGCCCCATAGCGCCCCACGGGTTTGGGCGATCGGACTGAAAACCTTGCGGGCACAACTAGATGGTGAACCAAGTATTTTGTCGAAATTTCAGATTTTTAAAAAAATTCCTACTGCCCAAAACGGCCTGGACGGCGGACGGCGGACGGCGGACGGACATTTCGGATTTTGAATGTAGACCTCTTGAAACGGATAATGTCAAATTTTGAGGCCGATCGGAGTCGTCGACCCGCGTCGCGAAAACATAGGTGTATTATTCCAAGAATAATAAACCAAAAACGCTGCAAATTTTACACAAGGGTTTATTATTCTTTGATATACGTTACTTGTGCAGAAATTTAATTCTGTCAATAAAAAAAAATTTAAAAAAATTTTTTTTTTTGATTTTTATCTCGAAAAATTTTTTTTTGGATTTTTGTTGTTCAAAAATGTGTTTTTTTTTCCAAAATTCTGTATTTTTTACTCGAAAAATATTCAACATCCTGGGATCCATCAAAAATCCCATTTTTACCCCAAGAAAGCCCTAAAGATCGCCCCAGTGAAATCGGATCGTTTCGAGACCCCAAAAAATGGATTCTACGTCCAAAAATACTTCGAAAACGACACCTAACTCGATCCCATAGCTAAAAGCCTTCAAAAAACCCCTCCCGTAGCCCCATTTTAGCCCCACAGCGCCCCACGGGTTTGGGCGATCGGACTGAAAACCTTGCGGGCACAACTAGATGGTAAACCAAGTATTTTGTCAAAATTTCAGATTTTTAAAAAAATTCCTACTGCCCAAAACGGCCTGGACGGCGGACGGCGGACGGACATTTCGGATTTAGAATGTAGACCTCTTGAAACGGATAATGTCAAATTTTGAGCCCGATCGGAGTCGTCGACCCGCTGCGCGAAAACATAGGTGTATTATTCCAAGAATAATAAACCAAAAGGGGTACTTATTGGGGCAAAACGTGACAAAGTTACTTCTTCAGGCGTAAAAAAGTCGGAAAACAAACTGAAAGGCAGAATTTGGAACAGGGAAACTGGCAAAATATATAATACATGCTCCTTTCTTCTTCTTCTTCTTCTTCTTCTTCTTCTTCTTCTTCTTGGTTGGTTCGTTGCTTGGTAGTCACTAATTTCATTGCTTTTTTCGAGGCTTCTCCTTCTATGTCACTGAGGTTAGATGGGAATAGAGAAGGATCTAGCACCAAGGAACTATGTTTTTGTCTAAAAAAAAAGAAAAAAAAAAAGATTTATTGAGATGCAAATATTTATTTACTATAAATTAAGTGTAACAGATATAGATATAAAAATATCGATATTTGTTGTAGATATATCTATATCCCCGACTTAACAATAGCCATTCCTAGTTGAGATTGTGTACGTATAGGTTTTCCCAGCTCAATTAAGAATTTTCCAAACTGAATTGAAAACTTTCCATTTCACTTTGAGAATTGAAAGAGACGAATGGAAGACGGAGCTGGACTTTCTGGTGTCCAGGACTGATACAAAAAATTGTTCTGGTTGTTGATGTCCGCTAATTTCAAATAAATTATGTTATACTATTCTGGGAGTGAAGTAGTGCTCCTAGAGGTGCTGATGCTGTAAGCTACAGTGTACTTTCTTACTTATTCCCTACGTACTGACCCTCACAGGTAAACCTCCATGTCAAGGATTTCAGGCGTCATGTTGTGCTTCATTGCTGAAATCTGTGGATTCTCTCTGTTTACACAATATAACATGGAGTCAACTGGCTTCCTCTTGTTTGGGCTGAGGTGAGCTGGTTTGCCTCTTCTTGAATTAGCATAATATGCTAATTATATTATAATACTTCTCGAGCGTAAAGCACTGCTCCGTTAACTTCTCAGCATCACTTCTGTATCCTCAAGTGGACATGACAATATTACCTATACCTTCGTTCTACCCACATATTTTATACCTACATCCCCTTATGAAAAACGTAGTCCGTTTTAAACCCAAAGAAGATTTTTCGCTTTTTTTAATTATCTCGCTCGAATATCTCCAAAGCTCGTCGGGATTTTTCCGGATGATTCTTTTCCGTAATTTTCCAGCAAAATTCCTACCTTCCACTTTATTAATAAGACCCCCTGGAGCTACTAGCAAATTGGACTTCACCGGAGCGGTGAGGGTGATGAAAGTTTGCTTCGCTTAAAAAAATTTCTGCCGTGTTCTGTGCGTTCTTCATTATTGTATTATTAGTTAATTACGTTCTCTTTTTTTTTGTCTCTGGCCTTTGGGGAAATCGTCGCCTGAAGTTTATAAGGCTAATGATGGGAGGGGTGCCTTGAGTCCAAAAATAGTTATTTTCGTCGTTTTAACTACTTTTTTATGGTAGAAGTCGTGGCCCCTGGGGTTAATTTTGAAATTTCCGTTTGACGGGAGCCCATTATGGGATTCTGACTGAACGCGGGTGTATTTAGTGTACCTTTGTCCGAGTTCTTGCTGGCGTGTGTTGGAGGGTGGAATTGATGCAAAAATGATAAAAGGTTTCCCAGGTGCTAGAGCGAATTCCTGGGTCTCGTCCCGGAGTGTCTATGAGGAGCTGGAGGCGGAAAACGGCTTGAGAGAGGTGTCCTGATTCACCGATAGAGTCTTCAGAACAGAAACCACTGGTTCCTACTGCCTGGTGGTTTGATGAGAGTCTGGGTTTTCACCATCAAACACGGCGCTTCCTGGGGAAGATGAAGGGTTCCTAGAATCCTGGACCAGGACCGAAACCCCAAAATCAGGTGTTCATTCAAGCTCCTCAGATCCTCGTTCAAAAATTTCATTTCATTGTCAGACATTGAGGATATGCCCAGTCATGGCGAGGAGTCACGAGGTCTTCCCTGACACACCAGGTCCTGGTGCTTGAAAGGGGGGAACGCCCCACTGATCTGTTAAACCCTCATCATGAAGGAGAATGTAGGCACCTAGCAGTGCGTAGGCTTGGACCACAGAAAATAGGAATAGAAGAGTTCTTTCTATGTTCTGTGGCTTGGACACTATTTGTGGAGGATGCAAGATTCATTAATCTTTTGAAATCTATGTATGAAAACGCATCCTTCAAGCTGAGTGTTGGAGGCGAGGATTCAAAACCGTACCAGGTGCTGGAAGGTGTCTTGCAGGGCGACGTTCTGTCCCCGCTCTGCTTTGCCCTGTTCATTGCAGATCTAGAAAACTTCCTGCTGAGAAGAGGTCTTCGTGGTCTTAATGTTGTTGGAACTCACGACATCATCTCCATACAGTACGCAGATGATCTATGCCTTTTGACTTTTAGTTATGTTGAAATGCAGAGGATGCTGGAGGCTCTCCACTCTTACTGCAGGGATAACTTTCTTAACGTTAATCATACGAAGTCAAACATTGTGGTTTTCAGGAGACACGGGTCACTCCCTAGTGGGTACCACTTTAGGTATGGTGATGTGGACCTCCCAATAGCCAACTCCTACTCATATTTGGGTGTTAAATTCTTTAGTTCAGGTCTGTTTGTGCGGCATGCCTCAGATGTAACCAGGAAAGGTGAATCGGCTGCTAGGGCGCTTTTGCCTATGGTCCATAAAGCACGTGGAGGCCCTTTCTCATCATGGCACAGAGTAGTTGGGTCACTGGTTCTTACGGCTTCTCTGTATGCTGCTGAGTCGTGGGGTGTCACTCTGTGTAGTGTCCTGGACAAAATCCAAGTCAGAGCTTATAAGTCTTTACTTTTTCTGCCCAATAACACCCCGGACTACCTTGTGCGTGTAGAGCTTGCTCTTGTCCACTTGGAAGTAAGGATTATGAAGCTTGCTGCGGACTGGTGGCTCAAGCTGTGTGGCATGGACGACACCAGATACCCTAAGTTGTGTCTTCGTCGTCTCATCGCTCTGAATGAAGTGACGTCCGAGCCAAAGTACAACTGGGCATCCCAAATGTCGGTTACCTTCACTAAATTTGGTGAAGGTCAAGCCTGGGTGTCTCAGAACCCCACCGACTTCAACCTGACTCGCTTCATTAAAAACATTGACTCGTTTTGGAAAAACAATGACAGGGAGCGGGTAGCAGCATCCTCGTTCAATGAGATCTACAGGATGTACTCGCCTGCAGACGGTGAGCTACCTTTTTATCTGAACTCTGACTTGGGTATTCAGACAAAGAGACTCCTGGCTCAAGCAAGGCTGTCAGGGAATTATTTTGCCAAACTGTGCACCCCAGGCTTTGTTGCCAAATTCAATAACTCCGAAGAGTGCCCGATGTGTAATCTGGAGGCCCAAGATTCAATCCTCCATTTCATGTGTCAATGCCCTGTGATTCGTGGCGAACGGTTCTCATTTTTTCTTCTCAGCGATTTGTCCCACCATGACTTGGCCTCTCTGCTCTCTTTTAATGATTTATTATCTTGTAAAAAAATGTATTGCTTCTTAGTAAACTGCATTAGAACTAGGGCTTTTTTCCTTAATGAAGGTTTTTTTATACTAATTATATTGAAGTGACTAATTAAGCTGTATTACTGTAGCAATTGTACTTTTGTTGTGACTAATCAAGTTATATCATTGTAGCGATTTACGTTGTGACATTTTAGTTATTGAATTACCTGTACCTATTACTGTTTTGTTTTAACTTTGTATCGCCGGAAGGCATTTACAAATAAACCTTATCATTCATTCATTCATTCATTCATTCATTCATCACTATTTATGGAGGAAGGTTCTCATAAGTTTGCCACTCCCTTCAAATTGTTAAAACTTCAAAACGTAATTCACCCTTTCACTATGAATTTTTCAGATCATCGCCCTCAAAGACAACGACAGTCTCGCCGCCATGTTGGCCGCCGAAGTCGAAGCTGACCTGCTCATCCTCATGTCCGACGTCGACGGGATCTACACCAAACCTCCGTCGCTTGAGGGCGCTCGCCTCATCCCAACTTTCACTCCGGACATGCTCGAGTCGGTGAAATTCGGGAAAAAGAGCAAAGTCGGTACCGGAGGCATGGATTCGAAGGTAAATGAATACAAAAATTTATGCCCATTTATATTCTTGTTCAACGCACCAAACAAAAGGAAAAACCTCCAACGAAATAATATTATGTCAGAGTTCAACAACCTCATTTCTGCTCGATGGTATTCAATTCCGTACATCCGATACTCCGTTTATACAGATATTTCTCTCTTTTTTTCCTCTCTCGCAATGTTGAAGCTCTTTTTTTTCTCCCCCATATTAGGTTCCTCCCACGTAAAAGTTCATAGGCTTGGCAACGGAGCTCACATATGAAACAGGGCCAAACGAGGCAACTTTGATACGAGTGCCCCCAGGTGGCACCCGGTTCAGTCAATCCATCAACTCTAACAAGAGCATCACGATCCCGAAGAGTATTAGTTGGAAATTGAGACGAATTTACCTTCATGGAGATCGCAAAGTGCGTTTTTTTTATTCGTCCTTCCTAATCCATCTTATCTACTTCCTTTTCTCAGATGTCCGTTGGAGTGAGTTGCAATATGGAAACCAACGTTTGGTGACAAATCGAATCCCCAAAGAACATAAATCTCTGTCGGTTCCTTTTTCTATACTTTCCGCCCCCCACTTTCTCGCGTGCTATTTCTAAGTGAATATTAGCCTAGTCATTTATCACTTCAGGGTGAACACCAACAGTCCCAATGACACCTACACGACTCTGCGCTCGCCCTTAGACGATCTCGTTTCCCGAACAAGTTGGTGATAGACGTAAACAGCTTAGGATGTTCGGGGGAGGAGGTTAAAATAGGGTCAGGGTAGTGTGGAAGATGAGGAGGAGACAGTGGATCACCTCATCTTCGAGTGTGAGCCCCTGGAGCGCAGAAGGTATCTTGCTCTAGGATCAGTGGACCAGGGAGAGATACCGGCGCAACAGGACCTGTCGAACAACTATTGAACCTCCTACCACAGTAACTTGTAGGTCTACAGGCCCAGGTGCGGGAAGTGGGGTGCCCTTCAGGAACCCACTTCCATACTCTCTCTAGTATTAATCTAATCAGGGTATTGTGAACATGTTTGATTCCAATCTGGTGCATGGTCGTCATTTGATGCCTTCCTGCCTACGATTTCCTTTTGCAGAAGGCAGCGTCTCTCGAGATTGAGGATGAACATTTCAAAATGCCCAAAGGATCGTGATCCAGAATGTTGACTATGTTCCAAACCGAAGTACCTCTCTCTGAACTCAACTCCATGGGGCAGGAGCTGCCCTTTCTTCGTGAACCAAGAGTTCTTTTACATCGCTCTCTCTATCGTCCTCTTCCAGAATTCTGAATCCATCTTCTTCTTGCTAGCGTTCCAGCCCTTGACATGTTGGTCTCCTCCCATATGGATTGCCGGATTGATTCTTTCCATCAACGGCTCATCCTCTCCATCCTCCTTTTGTACTGGTGGTGTTCTTCCTTCACTATTTCTTCGGCTTCTTCTTTGGAGGTTTCGTTGACCTCGTGCCTTGCTACTGTGACTTGATCATCTATTTCACCATTGTACGGTTTCTTTATTGTGCCCTTCCTTTGCTACAGTCCAGTGGCACTCATCCCCTTACTTGCGAAAGTAATAGAAAAAATTGTGCTCAAGCGACTGCTGGCTTACCTCGAGGAGAATAAGATTATTGTGTCGAATCAATTTGGCTTCATGAAGGGGGGAAACACCACCGACTGCCTTGGATCTTCTGAGGTGCTACTTTTGGGGCCTGGAAAGTCGTGGGCAGGTGGGGGCCTGGCTCTTGGACCTCTCCAAGACATTTGACTGGCTGTCTCCAGGCATCTTGCTAAGGAAATCAGCCCACTATGGCTTTGACACTCCAGCTCCGCAGTTCTTCTAATGACACCTGGGAGCATGGCGCATGGAAGCATGGCATCATTAGTGATGGGCTTCGACTAACAATTAATCGATTAAGTGAATCAACGATTATTTCAATATGTTCAACCAGAACAATCGATTAACCAATTAATCGGGGCCTAAATAATCGATTAATCGATTATTTTGGCAAAGGCTGAGAAAAAGTGGGTATACATTAAAAACATGGAATTTTGAATACAATAATATTATGTACAAGAACAAAATTTAAATCCACAATAATTGTTGAGAACAACAAAATTGAAAGCAAAACACTTGAAAGTAAAAAAAAGTTAATCCCAAAATTTATCATCAATATCTTTTAGGAAGATTAGTTTATTGGCCATGTCTGGGGTTAGCCGGTTTCTCTGTTCTCTCAGAATTTGGCCAGCTTCAGAAAAAAGCCTTTCTGAAGGAACAGAAGTTGCTACCGCTGGCACATATCTCAGAGCGATCTTTGAAAGGGCTGGGAATGTCTCAACCATAATATGGTTCCATATTATGCTTCCAATAATATTGGAATAATATTATATGATGGGGTTTGGTGTAATGTAAAACTGATAATGATAGCAGTAGGTATGTGATAAGACCTGTAATTGATTACGGTAGCTTGAGGCGAGGTGATGTCCACTTTCTTGCCCTGTATTGCCCCACGGAAGACACAAATCTTTAGATCCGAAATCGTAAGTTAAATAATCGTTACAAACTAATCGATTATTCGATTAATCGTACAACAAACAATCGATTAAAAAATAACCGATTAATTGCCCCATTTAATCGATTATTTTGATTAATCGATTATTCGATTCCCATCACTACTGATCAGTGATAGGACGATTTGTCGGTGCTACATGTTACGTTGCGGAAGGCCTCTATGTGTGTTTCAGAGAGGGTGATGAAGCTCCTATACCATAGTGTATTCCAGAGCAGACTTGCATATAGTGTTCTGTTATGGGGGAACTCGACTGGGGCCTGCAAAAAAAAGGCCTTGAGAATATTGGCGCGAGTGGACCAACTGACTTCCTGCTGGCCGTTATTCAGGAAATATAAAATCCTAACTCTACCTGCACTGTACATCATAGAGCTAGAGTGGGGTATGTGCATCAGAACCTCAGCAATTTCGAGACCGGCGCCAAAAGACATGGCTACGAGACCAGGGGAGCTTCCTCCCTTTAAACTGCCGCCTATCCCGAAGTCAAACCTCGACCACCTCGGCGCCGTACTGTTCAACCGTCTGCTGAAGCACTTCAAATCCCTGAACTTGCCGAATCTGATGAGCACTCTCAAGGAGTTTCTCACTGAACACATCGTTTACACAAATGAAGAATCTATTACTAAATGACTTGTACCAGGATAAGGTATCAAATAAGGGTGATTTATGATTTATAATTTAATTATAGGGAGTAAATTTTACTACCTTCGCGATGTCACCAGATGACAGCGAGTTCCGAGGTAGGGTTTCGTCAGTGTTAGGATTGTCTTCAGTAGAGTCGTCTTTGGATCCTTCGTCCTCTGCTTTGGCCCGACGACAATCGCCTAGTCGCTCATCAGGTCGAGGATGGCCGATCATCATCAATCAGGTCGAGCATGGCCTTTTCTTGTTCCCCCGGAGACGGTCGCGACAACCACCCTGGTTTAGACTCTAGACTTGACATCTGTTGATCCTCCCTAACCCGTTCTAGCGGCTCCACTGGCTCTCTGCCAATGGATCTGCCAACGAGGAACTCCTCATTCATTCCTATAACAATAACAGTCATGAACGGGCCAATTCTGCAACTTCCAATGCCGCCTTCTGTTACAGGTGCAAGCGGCAACTTGGGCTTTGGACCGCGGCGTGAGCGTCGTCATCTGCAACGGATACGCCGAAAAGGCCATCAAGACGATCATGTCCGGCCGAAAACTCGGCACGTTTTTCACCGACGCTTCAGCCCCTGCGGGGACTGTTCCGGTCGAACACATGGCTGAAAATGGTAACCAGTTTTTTTCTAACACCATTAGGTAGGAGGGTAGTGCAATGTAAAGGTAATATAAGTAGCGGGTCTGCTGACCATGTTGTGATTTTCAAATACTACCTATTTTCCGCAATAAAATGGCCAGGTGAGCACGCTGCACTAGTGGCCTAACTGTAAGACAAGTGAGGACGCCACACCAGTGGCCTAACTTTAAGACAAGTTAGGGTGCCGAACAAGTGGCCTAACGTATGACGAGTTAGGAGGACTCCAAACTAGTAGCCTGACCGGGGAGACTTGTGGCGATGCGAACTACTAGTTCGGAACTAGTGGCCTAACGTTAAGACTAGTGAGGATGCCGAACTATTGCCCTAACGTACGTCAGGCGAGAATGCCGCACTAGTGGCCTTACATTAAGACAAGTGAGGATGCTGAACTAGTGGTCTTAGGTATATTTATGTATTACGTAATATATAAACGTGACGCTCCCGCGTCTCGCTCCCCGACTAACGTTTTTGGGCAGTTAGGTCCCGGCTAAAGCATGCACAAAAAAAAGAAAAAAGTGAACCGAGAATCATTCTCGTTTAAAATTGTTTATGGTAGGTAATGAAGGTCTCAAAATGTTGATATTATCATTAATTTTTCTATCGTTATTTTTTTACTTTCACCTCAGGGAGAATTTGCATTTTCGCTGGAAAGGAGTAGAAATCACAAACTAATAATTATTACATGATGTTTTTCCTCGTATATTTTGCTCATCGGAGCTTGGAAATTAAAGGGAAATTCATTGAAAGCAAAAACTTCTGCTGAGCGGGAGGTATCTAATTGCTAAATCGTTTTTAAAGAATATTTAGGAGAAGCAGTACTTGGAAAATGACTCCGAGTGTAATTAAGCGGAAAGGTTGAGAAAAAAAAGTAGGGGAAATAATCTTTTTCCAACTTTTAATGAAAACTGATCACTCCCGGCAGCAGGTGAAAACTCTAATGAGATTTCTTTTTCCGAACTTCCAGCTCGCCTCGGCAGCAGGACCCTCCTGGGTCTCGACCCCGCCGACAGGGCCGCCTGCATCCGCACGTTGGCGGACCTCCTCGTCGCCAAACAGGACTTCCTCCTGGCGGAAAACGCCAAAGACATTCAAGAAGCGCAGAAGAACAACACCGCCAAGCCGCTCGTCAGCCGGTTGAGCTTGTCGCCGTCGAAACTCAAGTCGTTGCAAGCAGGTGAGTGGATAGTGAAGCTATTGTGCAAACCCTTTTATAGCTCGCGTAAACGCCCTGTGAAAACCTTCTTACGAAAGTTCCTACAGGATTTGGTTTATGCGTTCACCAACGGAGAGATTTGTAATTGAATTGAGTGAAATTTTAACTCAAACGACCATATTTTCTCTTTCGCTGGATTGCTTGGGCAAACCAGTTTAAAATTAGTTGGCTCTGCGGATTTAATTAAACGTGGCCAGGTATTTTATCATGAGGGCTGTCAATGGTTGGATCATCGCCGCAAACTTCTTTAAACTGGGAATAATCCATCAATGAATGGATCTTTATTTTATGAGAATCTCCGTTTTTTTTCTTTTGTCGCCCTTTTCTTTATCGAGTTCTTTCCAAGTCCGAAGTTCATAGGTGTTCTTGGTGGGATCAGAAGTTGGATCGAAAAGGGAGGCGAAAAAGTTTCTGGGGGCCGGTTTCCCGACCGCTCCCAACTTCAATCATTCTCTAATCCGTTTACACCTCGTCCTCTCGCCGACGGTATAATACTTCCTTGGAAAAGTCTTCACCGGGGGTTTTTCAGACCCCTGGTGGGGCCCTGATAATTTTTTTTTTTTTTTTGTTCCGCCCCTTTCGGATAAACGCCTATTGACGGCAAGCAATACAAAAGCCGGAGGAAATTACTTGGAAAATTCATGGAGTTTGTTCGGGTTGAGCAAAAATGAACTGATTATAAATTCAAGACTATCCCTAGATGAAATATTGGAAAATACCCTATGGGGGGTTGTAGTGAGCATAATTTAGTACAGCGGCAGCCCTTATGTAATAATTGGTGGAACGCTTTATGAATTATCAAGCAACCAATCAATCTGGGTTGGATTTCAAGAGGAATGCTGATGCTGCTCAAACAAATCTGTTTATTCATCGCTGGGCTCGATCAGGAATTTCTAATGTAATATCGGAAGGGGGCGAAGCGTTAAAGGCAATTTGCTTCAATTCCTCACATTTTAATAGCAGTCAAATATTGGAGGCAGGCGCCAATTCCACTATAGTAAAAACTTGCCTAATCCTAAAGTGGTTGTTTGCCGATGGTGCAGAGGTCTAATCCAATGAGTTTGGTTAGGGAGAGAGAACGACTCCTCTGCTGAATATTCAGCAGAGGAGTCGTTCTCTCTCCCTAACCAAACTCATTGCCTAATCCTTTCTAGGGTTTGGCAATGTAAATACTGCAGCGACCCAACTTAATAGAAACGAGCCCCCCCCCCCCCCCCCAATATTCCAACCAACCCGTATCCCACCTGGCCTCAGACCCCCTCAACTCGTTTTCTCATATTGTGGTTTTTTTTTTTCTCGTAAATACAGTTTTTTGTAGGATGTGGCGGTTTTGTGGGGAGGAGGCAGCTGCGTCGCTGGCGGACACCCCTCTACCCACCGCCACACTATGGTCCAGAATGCATGAAAAGCGGCAAAAACCTTTTTTGGAATATTTCAATGAAACTTGCTACCCCTCGGTTGTTTGGGTCGTAGAATCCAAAGCTGATGTCAGAATGTCAGAAAATGATATTTAGAGCACCGTTAGAGGTCAAATAAGGAGGGGAGGGGTTTATCAAAACTGATCATCTCCACTTTCAGAAATTTTTCAGCAGAGCCAAAACGTCTACCGTTCATCACATGAACGTTTGAAATCATATTGTACAAAAACGAGATAATTATGAATGTTACTGTGTGTAATTTGTGGAATGTCCGGCCCAATACTGAATTATCAGGGGGTTTTCCTTCTTGACGACGCGCCGCAACGTGGTTTTCAGGATCAAGACATCTCGAGGAAGACTGGTTGTGGTCCATTACGATCGGCTGACGCCTTTCGCCGGGGGGGGGGGGGGGGGGGGGGGAGTGTTGAGGGGAAACTCTTCACGAGTTTCCACGCCCACAAGTTTTCAAGTTGATTAGTTCTGATTGAATAAAAATTCACTTTTGGTTTTGGAAGCGAACGATTAAGCCGTCATTTTTCTTATACTGGTGTCAGAAGTGGGATGGTTTGTGCAAGATGTCAGGGAATTTGCGATCGAGATGAGGTACCTGTAGCTTGTGCAAACGCACTTGTAGCTAGTTCAAACCGACCAACCCTCGAACATTCGGACCGCGGGAACGTTTCGGTTGCGATGCACCAGGAGGTTCCACTCCAAGTTCTCTTGGGCCGGAAGACATCCGTCGAGGGATTCAACTATTGAAAAATCGTTTGACTGCCATTGAGACAACATTGGCGACTCAACGGGATGCACTGCCAGTCACAGCACTAAATCTGGGCCGGAATCTACCAGAGGAAACAGTACGATTGGCTGGCCGTCCAGTTGCCCAGCAGAACGAGGAGCCGCGACATGAAGCCGAGCGAAGTAAGACGGTCAAACCTCCCTCCTTCGATGGTACAACGGTGTTTGAAGACTTTCACTTTCAGTTTGAACATGCGGCTCGAGCAAATGGGTGGTCGGAGCTAGAGATGGCTTCAAAATTATTTTGTCTTGAAAGGTACGGCTCTTACTATAGTGACATTGCTTCAGGGCCCGAAAGAAGACTTAGTTATGTTTTCCAATGATCTCCACATCCTTGCTGGGATGTGGACAGCACCTTTCTGCTCCCATCCGTTTTTCGCACCAGTGTCGTGTTGAGGCCTCTCGGATCCTATAGTTCAGCATGAACCCACATCTCCGACATACATTCTCGATTTGTCGAGGCCAGATGCGTGAATCCCTGAACCTCTGGTACCGTTCCAGATGGTTCAACAAAATACTGCGATCGGCCATAGTAATGGGCTGACGAGCTGGTGAGAATAACTGCTAACCAATTAGCGTGGACACGCGAAGCTCAGTCCATAACGGTAAAATAGCCGACCTGAGAAGGAAAGGATTCGCGTGTTTCTACGATAATGAGTGAACCTAATGCGGTCTGCAGCGCTTACCGTATTGAAAAGGGGAAGATCCCCCACAGCCGCTAACGTTTGAAAATAGCCAGAAAGAAATTGGCATTAACATTTCACTCTAACATCAGTTTCAATGCCCAAGTGGCAGGTTGAATGGAGCCCTCCCGGAATGAAGTACGGCCGGGAAAAGACCCCGTTTAATCAACCATTCATTGCTTCATTAAGGCGAACAGCTTCGAGCCTCACTTGGCAACGTAGACTCCCTGGAGGAACTTAAGGCTGGTTAAATGCACACAATAAAACACCTCAAGTGCTCCCAGTCCTCTTTTTTCAGGCGAATGCCTAATTGATAAAGAAAATTCCGTTTTGTATTCACGTTGAACTTAGTTGATTTTCTTCGACTGGGCCAAACAGCGTTCCTACCAAGTCTTGGCTTTCAATGAAGCAGCAGTGAATAGATTACTGTTGGTTAGAGCCTTTTATTTATTTAAGGCAATACATGAATGTAGGACTGTGAAGTACGTTGAAATTACGCTTAGTTTGAGAGAGGGATAGGTTGCTGTTTTGAATATTAATTGAATATTAATTGAATTACTTACATGAATCACGCCGACTAACTGAGGTCCAAACTATGACTTCGGGACTGGACCACGGATGCTGGCAGCTCCTCTATGACTGATTGTCTTCGCCCAAAATTGAAGCTCTTATATAGTTCGTTCAAGTGTCGGCTTGTCTGTAGCCAGACGATGACTCATCAATCAATCGATCAATCAAGTTTTATTTGTCAGATACGCGGGGTGTTTTGCCAATGGTCGATTGTTACTTAAAATTGCTTAAACCTAAGTCACATACTGTCAAAAAACAAACAGAAAAAAACAGAGAACACAGAATACAAAACTGGCTATTTGATTCGAAACAAGACAATTTAACAAAAATATTTAAATATTTTATTATATTTCGTCTTGCATATAGCACAGCGCTAAATTGTGTCAAGTCAACGTGTCCCATGAGTATAATGTCATTGACGGGAGTCTATAACTTTATCAGTCTTGATGAGCTCACCGAGGGAGCGATGGAAGTTTCGTTCCCCTCCTAACCTAACCATCTTCACCCGACTGAAACGACGTTCGACGGGCTGTCATAATGGCTCAGAAGTCATTTGATGTGGCCGTCGACCCGTGATGCACTTTGCACCCCCCCCCCCCCCCTGACGTGTCACTGGGGAAACTAACTCGGGTAACCAGTGTTGAATTGTCTGGAGGAAAATAAATGAGCTCTGGAGTTTGTTCGGCTAACTAAGTTTCCAGGTCAGTTTCGGAACAGTCCAGACCTCCCTGAGTTGAATTAAATCAACTTTTGCCTGGGTAGTGTGATGGACATGGAATGTTTTATCAAACTCCCACTCTGGACGCTCCAAAGACTCTGTCGGATTGTTTCCATCACGTCTGAAACTATCCCTGACTTCGTCCTTTGAAAGTAGCGCTCCAACTCCGAGTTCACCTAAAGTTTGCACTAACAGCTCTTGGTGTAATTGACTTTTTTCAGGTCTTCATCAGATTGCCGATTCCAGTTTGAAAAACGTCGGGCGCGTCGTCAGGAAGACTCGCCTTGCCGAGGATCTGGAACTCACTCAAGTCACCGTTCCCATCGGAGTGCTCCTAGTCATATTCGAGTCCAGGCCCGACTGCTTGCCTCAGGTTGGTACTAGTGGATGGGACTGTGGGGAAAACTCTAGGTCCAATCGATGTCCTTCCCGCTAACACACCGGATCGAGGGACTCACACACAGCGCTACTGAGCACAAGCTCGCCACTTCTCACGGCAGCCGAGCTCAAGGAAAGTTGCCTTCAGCTGTCATAGTCCATTCTTCGTGTACTTAACAACAGTTAATTAACAGTTCGCATCGCAGTTATTTTCGCTCTATTTCCGTTGATCAGCGAATTCCCCCTGACCCTTCAGGCGGGATTTCCGAGGAGGAAATAGCAATTTCATAGGACCCCGTTGTCCTGGAGTCCATGATTGGAAGCCAGAAAAACGGGTCCTTGTAAGACCAGGGACGGTAACCGGGAGTCCATACTTGACAAGTCAAGATTGGATGCCAGGGAGCCGCCCCTTGGTACAACTGCGACAGCAGGAAACCTTACCCAACACGACCCTTCTTGCCGGGTAAGCCAGTCTTCTCCTGTTCCTTCCGAGGATCTGCTTGAGGTACAACATCCCGACACTTCGGGCGAGCCTAAGGAACCCAGATCCTCCATTACTGCAGCTGGAGTATTCCCAGAGTCTGCATATGGCTAAAGCTTGCGTCATGCCTCTGATGAATCTCCACCTGTACTCCCTCCTGCATCTAACAAAACACCTGGCGGCGTACCCACAGACGCTGCGCCAAACGCACTCCACCACTCACATCACAAACCTAACGAATTACTAGGAAAACAATACATGGTAGGTACACGCCCAACAAACACACCTGGGGGATGCCCTTTAGGAACCATCTCTGCCAGAGGTTCATCCAACTCCGCCAGTGAAAGGAGCTTCACACATGTTTGTGCCATGGGATCCCTGGATTCCTGGATCACTAGATCTCAGGATTTCTAGATCCCTGGATATTCTGGAGCTCTTTTTCCGGTTTTCTTAGATCTTTGGATTTATGGATCCCAGGATTGTCTGAATCTCTGGATCTTGGGAGGATTTCTGAACTTCTGGAGATCTAGATCTCTGGATCTGTGGATTTATGGGTTTCTGGAGCTCTATCTCTGGATTCCAGGATCTCTGAATTTTCTGATATCCAAATCTCTGAATCTCTAGATATTTTTTGTATTCCCTGCACTGAGAGAAAAAAAGGGCCTATTCTAGGTTATTTTTTCGATTTTTTTCTAGGTTAAATGCTGCCAACCTACATTTTTTTTTTTTTTTTTTTTTTTTCATTCTAGGGTGGAACAATTTAGTCTAGGTTGAGTATCATTTAACCTAGATTAAAAATACAGGTGAAGTTACCGTCCTAAAAATGCAAACAACCAAGATTTAAAATGCGCCGCCCCCACACTTTAATTCTAGGTTAAGTTCACAGTGTGTGCAGCCGCCTCCATCCATTTACAGTCTAGGTTAAAAACATTAATGTCTTGGTTGTCTCACCCTGGTATTCAATGTTTATCACTTTCATAGACGGTTGATTTACCCTAAAACGAAAACGATCTCTCTAGCGGGGGTGCCATGACAACGAGAATCTCTCTAGCGGGGGTGCCATGACAACGAGAATTAACGCCCACCGCCTACAGTGACGCTCTCCTTGGCCGCTTAGCGTACCGTAGAAACAACCTGGAATTTATCGAATGAATTACAATCACTGTTGTTTAAACCTAAAACTATTTGCGGTACTACGGTATGTTAGAAGTGGTTTTTAAACCAAGTGAAAACACACTTCACACCGCAAATCAAAGACAGCGGGAGTCGCTGATTCAGCAGTTGGGTTTAAGGCAGGAGGGAGACACAGAAACTGACCTCGGGAGCAGTCACCGACAATCCGTCCGGGAAGAAACACTTCCACTGCCCCGATGGTAACTTAGCCAAGGACCTTCGGTACCGGCCACTCAGGTCAGATCCTACCAATCACTTTTCAGAAAAATCCCGAATTTGCCTCCGACAGGCTCGCGATCGCGTCCGGTCGTCGGTTAGGGCAAATCCTTTACTTGGTGGAGAGATTAGGTTGATCAGATCTTCAATCAATATAAAAGGTATATTGAAATACTGTGTTTTCTCGTTAACCTAATTCCATCAAGGGATTTGAAGGAGGGACCTGGGGACGGGGTAAAAGGAGGATCGGCAGCACGTAAAAGATCCTCCCGGTCGCAACCAAAAAGACAATTTAGCTGCCAAATTTTTACCGTGGGCGCCGGGTTGACAAAAGCAAATCTTGACAAAACAAGACCGTCAATCCCGGCTACCTCACAGGTAGTTTTAACCGAGACTGAAAGTCAAACTTTTTCTTCTGGGTTGTTACCTAAAGTAACAATCTCGCCTTTTAAATATCTCAGTTGTTTTCAGTTGTACAACCGAGACTTTAATGGAGGGGAATTATATGGAAGGTAAAATCATTCGATTCTAGGTTACCCCACTTAAAAGTCAAAGGTAGGTAATATATTTTCTAGGTTGACACTTTTTTATTCCAGGTTGTGTTCAGAGGGCGGGTAATAACAGATTCGGTTGTTTCTATATGGGTCTAGGTTGTATTAATATTTTTCGATGATATTTTAACCTGGACCTATTTTTTTCTAGGTTGAATCAATTGATTCTAGGTGGTTTCAATTTCTTTTCGAGGTTATTTCGGATTTAACCGAGCCACTAAATAAATCTTTTCTCTCAGTTTGGATTTCTGGATCTCTCGATCTTCCGGATTGCTGGATTCCTGCCTTTCTGGATTTTGGGATTTCTCTGCCAAAGGTCCAAATAAGATAGTCACCTATTTCGCTCTCCTTCCTGTATTCTCTTGCTAACCCCAGTCGAAGTGTTGACATCAATGGGAAACGGATCACTGGAACGTATCTGGCGGGTGATTTTAGTCCCCACATTGACCCGATAAAGCATCGCTGGCGGAGTTGGGATGTTTTCACTTGCTTGGCTCCACTGGGCTTTGGCGGAGTTGGATCGCCTCCCCAGTGGAAACTTCCACGCTGCTCGGCTCTGTCTTCCTCCCTCCATAACGGTTGATTGTTTTCCTTGCCAATTTAGCGGAAATTAATGGAGCCTATTGTGCCGTGGGGGGACTTCCAGGAAAAAAAAAAAGTGGAGCGGGAAAAGAAGGGGACAAAAAGACCCATTAAACCGATGGAATCTGAAAGTTGAAGTGCAAAGTTGATAAAAACTGCGTGATTGTTAAGGCCTTTCACTTTTGTTGTTTATAGAAGAACCGCTAAACGCCATTATTTTTTTATTCAATGATCAGCTGGCTGGAAAGGGGCTCTTGAGGTTCGTGATTTCAATGGATGAAACCTACCATGGGTTGTGTACATCTCCTGTAAATTCTTTTCTATCAAGTTGAGGATCAAAGCGGAGGGTTTTTTTTGTTTTTTTTTTTTGTTTTTTTTGTCACCCAACCTGTAAAGGCGGCCATTGTCGCGAAGGCGCAATACAAATAACAACTTCGTACCGAATAGGGAGTAGCGACGTAGTCTATTTCTCCTGGTTAAAAGGTCCTATATATCAACCTCCCTACAATTCCCTTGCTTTCATCAGAAACAGAAACCCTTCTCACCGTTACGGTTCGGTCGCATAAACGCCCGACAATTTATACGGTTATTTCGGTCGGTTTAGCCGAATGAAACGGGTTTGGGCAACAAGAAGCTGATTACGTGAGACGAATGGGGACTAATTTGTCTCCGGGATTTCTCGTTTTCTTCTTCGAATCTCATTTGTGAAGCAGGTTTTTTTGGGGGGGGGGGGGGGGGGGGGAGGTATTCGTCAACATCAGAGCTTGAGCTCTCAGGAAATCTTATGTTGAGGACACACGGTCATTGACTCTCTAGATCATTGGAGATTAGCTTAATGTAATATTTGATGTATGAGTGGTTTTAATATCAGGCTATTAAAACTAGGCTATATAATGGGCTTAATTTGTAGACAAAAATTCAATTTTTTTTTTACATTGTTTCGCATAGATTAAGCACTGTGTGCAATTGCGCGCAACTTGGTTTTTCAATTTATACCCCCAATTTTGGTTTATTATTCTTGGAATAATACACCTATGTTTTCGCGACGGAGGTCGACGACTCCGATCGGCCTCAAAATTTGACATTATCCGTTTCAAGAGGTCTAGATTCCAAATCCGAAATGTCCGTACGCCGTCCGCCGTCCGGGCCGTTTTGGGCAGTAGGTATTTAAAAAAAAATTAAATTTCGACAAAATACTTGTTTTACCATCTAGTTGTGCCCGCTCAAAATTCAAATACTTTTCGAGTAAAAAACAAGAAAAATTTGAAAAAATTTAAAAAAAAATTTTTTAGTACAAAAATAAAAATAAATTTTCGAGTAAGTAAAAAACAAGAAAAAATTTGAAAAATTAAAAAAAAAATTTTTAGTACAAAAATAAAAATAAATTTTTTTTTAAAGTGACCTATATCAAAGAATAATAAACCCAAGTGTAAAATTTGCGGCGTTTTTTTAGGTTTTCGGCTATGAGGTCAAGTCAGGTGTCGTTTTCGAAGTATTTTTGAACGTAGAATCCGTTTTGGGGGTCCCAGAACGATTCGATTTCACCGTGGGGATCTATGGGGCTTTCATGGGGCTACAAACGGGATTTTTGAAGGATCGCAGGAGGATAAATAAGGTGTCGTTTTCCGAGTAATTTGGACGCTAAATCCGTTTGTTCGAGGTCCCACATCTGTTCAAACATTGTACAGAAAAAAAAATTGTTTTTAATATTTTTTCAAAAATATTTTCTAAATGACACAGAATTAATTTAAAAAATAATTATTATCCTCTAACAAAGAATAATAAACCGTTCTTTTATTACATGCTGTTTACCATAATTTTAGAATTACGCATGTATGGTTTCTTCTTAATCCTATCAGAAGTCTGAGGTTGGTCCCTTTCCAACCGCCCAATGTAGAGCTCAAATTTAAATTAAAGGCTTACGGACTCCCACACTTCCATCTGAAGAGCCGCAAATGAACTCTACCACTATAAATCCCCCTCTTTTCCCGCAAAAAAAGGTCGGTTTTGAGCCCCCGAACATGGGAACGGCGGTAGGAGCTTTTGTAGAAAATTTATCGCCCGTTGTTCGGAAGAGGTCCAAAAACGGGAAGCTTTCGGGGATATTACGGTGGAAGAGGTTCCTTTTCTTGCTCTGCGAGAGCGCCGGAGAAAGAGAGGGTCGGAGAAAGAAAAATCAACGTAATTTCCTCCTGAACTTTTCGGACTTAGGAAGAACAAAAAGTGGGACAGACGGGGAAACTATATATTTCTCTTGAGGGGAAAAGGCGAGGCTAATAATTCATTAGCTACCTACTAAAAATGCCTCGCAAATCCTGTTCAAGAACTTCGGCCCCTTCCCGGCCTATATGACTTTTTTTCAAGTAGAATTTCCTTTAGTGTATTATTAATGGCGTATTGATGTATTCTCTCAGTCGATTTCAATGATTTATGAATGGGGTGTTTGGACATCGTAGTGAAAACCTTTCTTTGGTTGGTTTGTAGCAATGGGAGAGTATATACGGCTGAAGCTACAGGAGATAAACAGAAAGTAAGGTTACAACCACTGGTAAAATTCGAAAAATGCACATATTTCAACCAAATTTACAGGGTGTGTTCTGGCTCAATGTAGTGGAACGATCCGATTCCACTGTGGCGATCTATAGGGCTTTCATGGGGCTAGAAATGGGACTTTGAAGGATCCCAGGGAGGTCATATTTTTCGAGCAAAAAACAAAAAAAAAAAATTGAAAAAAATGTTTAAAAAAAAATCTCACACAAATTTTTCCTCGAATTTTTTTTTTTTTTTTTTTCATTGATTCAGAATTAAATCTATATCAAAGACATCTATATCAAAAAATAATAAGCCCTTGTGTAAAATTTGCTCTGGTACTTCTGAATCCCTTGTTTTTCGATGTACGATTGAATTTTCGTAGCCTTGTCAATTGTGAACATTATGACCTAAATAGGTGTCCAAGTCTGACTTACACACTTGCCCTATCGAAGTGTGTAACCGGCCTGTTCAATCTTTGGAACGCTTATTCTGGTTTCACTGGGACAAGACTTGCACTTAGTGCAAAAAATAAAATCTCTCAATGATCCTGTAGTGATTTGAAGGTTTAAAATCAGACAAAAACTCAAGAGTTATCAACTTTCACAGCTCAAATCAGTACCTACCTGGACAATGCTTTTTCCCACACCATCCATATTCCCATGGGAATAAAAATTGAAAACATCACTAAACTCCAATCGAATTTTATAAATCCGTTCTAAACAATAATAAGTTGAATTCAGTCTTCACATAAGGTGTCAAACTCAAACTTGATTGTCACATACACTTGCCCCTTCTTGAAAAACCAATGAGGTAAGTGCATGGTAGGGCCCAACTCACTGATAGAAAAACATAACTCTGAATTTTAATTATAGGAGTGAAGTACAACTACTGAACTTATAAACAAACTATAAAACACCTGAAAATACCGATTTGAAGAATAGAACACGATAAAAATGGAGCGCTGAACTTGGCAGCTGAGTGAAATGGCACAATGCGACTTCATTACCTTCCAGCAAGGTTACAATTGACGTTGACACCATCAGGCAGATTAATGATGCATGTAGTTTCAAACGTAGCGGCTAGATGGCATCCCGTGGAAATTGTTCCAAGTAGTATTTACATTCCACTTACTCACTTTTTTTTTTTTTGCACTTCCCCGTTCGCTGAATCCGAATTTGAAGTTCCCTCCTCCAAAAAGACGGTTTCAAATTTCAAAAAGAGTCGAAATTTTGTACCTTTTGGCAGTATTTTGCTTATATCTCGAAAACATGCTATTGAATTAAAGTGGACAAAATTCCTTACCATGTGCGTATAATATTATTAAAGTTGATGATCCGACCCTAGTCAGTCACCAATTGGTTAAAAATATCAATCCCACGATAATATCGAACACGCGATTTCGATTCCAAGATATCGATACATTTATCCCATCCCTACCCTGTTTCAGCTCAAACAATATCTGCTCGCGTTTGTTTTTGCTCCAAACGGCAGCCATACATTTGCGCTAATCCGACCAAATCCGGCCCCAAACTTTGGGGCCCAAAGTTTGTTTCGTTTGCGCAAATTTAGACCATTCATTTGCGCGAACGGCCTGCTTCACCACCTCAAACGAACTATAAACGCTCGCTTCGATCGGCCAACCACTTTCTCGGACAGGGGCGCTCGCTTCGCTCGCCCAGGGGATTACGTATTATAATTTGTATCTCCAGGTAAGATACAGAGGAAACGCCGACTCAATCTGACTGTAAACAACGGATTTGCGCACGTTTGCGCTCTGCACAGAGAACACGCAATGGATGTTTCAGACGTAGAATTTAACGTAGAATCTGAATCCGTGATGAAAAATCGGGGTTATCGATTGAAAAACCAAGTTGCGCGCAATTGCGCCTGTCGCGCGGGAATGTAATGTGGCCTTTAATATACCCGGGATCGTTTAAAAAGAAAATCGTCGAAATCCATTCAGCCGTTTGGGCGCCTATAAGGCACGACAGACACACACAGACAAACCCGATTTTATAGAAGTATAGAAGATAGATAGAAGATATAAAAAAGGCGAAAACCCCCTAGGTTTCATCCCATAGTGTACTAACCTATCATTACTTGCTTAATTTCAAGAGCATTCCCTGTATAAAGATAACCATCCAATAGCTTGTCCATGGGGGTTCCTATCGTTCCCCTGGTGAGTTAGTTATTTTGGATATTTTGAAAGCTGATATTGATAGCTCTACTCGTCTCTACTATTTTATGTAGGTAATGTCCATCCAATCAACCAGGACACAAGAAAAGGCCTGAGCAATTTTCAAAAGACTCCAGCACCATCGAACGCCATAACCATGACCCGCCTTCGGTATATGTATCACCACAATTGGTTTCTCCCGGGTAGCGCTGATAGCTCAACCAGGAGGTACGCGCAAGGTAGTCAAAACTCGATGGCTTACTGCAAATGTATGGTGGGATTAGGGTTATTAGCGCAAGTGTGCGCCACCGGCCCCCTAACCGTAAAACTAAACATTTATTTAGTTCTGGCTGAAAAAAAAGTCCTTTCCTCACTCAGCAAATTGTTACCTACGGGAGAAAAGTTTTTGTAACACACCTGTCTTTTTCAGGGAGCCATTTCTTTTACGCCGAAGCTCGTTGTGAGAAGAAACATTTTACGGCACGTTTTTATGTTGCTCGACGTCGATCTTTTTAGAACCCATTGAAAAACTTTTTTTTTCTCTCTCGGTCTTAGGGTGCTCACTTTTTTCTTGTCGCTCCACAGGTAGCTGCTCTGGCACTTAGCTCGGCCAACGGGCTGCTTCTCAAGGGAGGCAAAGAAGCTTCTTACAGCAACAAAGCGCTAATGAGTCTCGTCAAAGAGGCGCTCGCCACTGTCGGAGCTGAAAACGCCATCTCCTTGGTAAGTAGCGTTTTTTTTTACGTGGCCTTTACTTTTTATTTCCCCCTCCATTACATCTAATGGCAGGATTATTAGGGGCGAAACCGAATACAGCGAGAATATTCGGACGTTAACGTCTTACCATGTATGTAATCTGTTGAGCAGTTGGCGCCCTGTTTTCAGCCTTTGAAAGGGGAAGCCGTTAATTTCATCGACGCGCGTAAAACGGATTTGGCTCCATTATTGAGTCAAAGCTGTCTTTCCTTCTTTTTTTTCATTTCTCCCTCAAACAATCATGCCGGACGAAAAAGGGCGTATTTGCATCGGCAAGCGGAATAATAAAAAAAACTGACGTGTTCGGGAATGTTTGCATTCGAAAAGGGGTACTCTGGCAACAAAGGCTGTAATCCTCTTTTCCCTCTCGGAAAGATGTCTTCGAAAGAATCGAATTTATAGCCTGAAAAGGACCCGTCGGAAAATACTCAAGGATTTGTCGATGGGAAACGGCGTTATTTTATGACGAAACAGAATCCAATTCGAGGGATGGCCCCATTTGTATCCTCTCAGACGGGTTTCGATATTCCGTTTAAACGCTGTTTCCATTTGTTTCAGATTTCAACGAGAGAGGAAATCGCCGACCTTCTCAGTTTGGAGAAACACATCGATTTGATTATCCCGCGAGGGTCGAGCGAACTGGTGAGGAGCATACAAGAGCAGAGCCAGCACATTCCTGTTTTGGGACATGCCGAAGGGGTCTGCCACGTGTACGTTGATTCGGAAGCTGACCTCAGGAAGGCGTTGAAAATCGGTGAGGGAATTGAGGGAGTTTCTGTGGTTAGAAAGGTCTTCCCGCCTGTCGGCTCAGCCAAATCCGCCCGGCCAAGTTTTCCGCTCTGTTCAACAGGAGAATGAGCCACAGAAAGCGTCGAAAATGTCCATTATTTCTTTCGTATTATCTTGCCGATCATTTTGAGCACCATTTTGGCTTGAATAGTCGTTTGCAAAAAATCGGAACTTTACCTCATTTTGGTGGATCGTTTGTGACTTCTACGAGGATATTCGTTTCGAGTGAATTTGTAAGAAATCTATTTAGCTTTCATTTGAGGACTAGTAGGTAGAACTCTGTAGGTCAAAAGGGAACCGAGAAAACCAATTTAGACCAAAACAAGAAACGGAAAACTTTCGGCTGAAGCTCGGAAGTTATTGGCCGGATTCTAAATTTTCTGTTTTTTTTCTCGTGAAAGCTCATCAAATTTTCCATCGCAGCTATTCCATGTGAAATTTTGATTTGAGCTCCGATAAGGGAGGAGCAGGCATGTCAAAAAAGTTTTGGCAAGAAGGTGTTTTTTCGCACATTTTTGATCATAACTCGAAAACGGTTAGTCCGATGTTATTGCTTTTTTTCTGGTGGAATCTGATTAAATTGTATATAAGGGGGAGTACAATAAGGTCCCTCACTTGTCAGCCAATACGAAATCGTATTCGAGTATTCTAAACTAACTTATTTCTTACAGTGCGGGACTCCAAGTGCGACTACCCTGCAGCTTGCAATGCTATGGAGACGCTTCTTCTTCATGAAGACCACATCAACAACGGCTTCTTCGCCGAAGTCTGCAACATGCTCAAGAAAGAGGGCGTAAGTCTTGTCAGTAAGAAGGATGCAACGTGGAATATCCATCGATGTAGCCAGCGAACACGGACGGTCTTTAACTTTGTGCTCAAATCAACCTTGCCGGCCCTTACAGCCTTGAAAAACGATTGAATGGGCCCCTTTAAACGTTGAAAAGGACTAAAATTACTCTTCCAGGTCCAACCTCCCTTTCAAACTTCTCCTCTTTCAATTTCACTTCCATTTTTCCTTCGCCTCCCCCCTCCCCCCCTCCTCTTATTTCAAGAGCAAAACACAATACCCCACCACGGGCTGTTACAACAACAAATCAACTATTGCGGAGTCATTATGGCTCGAGCAGCAATGATTACGAGGGAGGAAATCTTCTGTCGGCCTTCTTGAACTTTTCGGAATGAAACTTTCGTAACTTGACTGGGATCTGAATTATGAACGTTGTGACGAAATTAAAACCGGGATCAGCAAGTTTTGAGGCAACGTTGGTTGCAGGGGATGTTGAGGATATTTTAGTGTCAAATTCGTTAGAAGATAACTACTTGGGTAATTGTGTGCTATTAAATTTTGTCAAATCACCTGCGATTTTTATGTAATTTAAATATCTCACTCTGACAGTAGTTGGAATGATAAAATGGATGAAATACAAAGTCAGAAACGCTGCAAATTTTACACAAGGGTTTGTTATTCTTTGAACTTGTGCAGAAATGTAATTCTGTGGATTTTCATGTTTAAAATCTTTTTTCTTTGTTTTTTCAAAAATTTTTTCGTTTTTTACTTGAAAAATATTGGACCTCCTGGGATCCATCTAAAATCTCATTTGTAGCTCCATGAAAGCCCCATAGATCGCAACAATGAAATCGGATCGTTGCGGGACCCCAAAAAATGGATTCTACGTCAAAAAATACTTCGGAAACGACACCGGACTCGATCCCATAGCCTAAAGCCTTCAAAAAACCTCCCTTTAGTCCCATAGCGCCCACGGGTTTGGGCGATCGGACTGAAATCCTGGCGGGCACAACTAGATGGTAAACCAAGTCTTTTGTCAAAATTTCAGATTAAAAAAAAATTCCTACTGCCCAAAACGGCCCGGACGGCGGACGGACATTTCGGATTTAGAATGTAGACCTCTTGAAACGGATGATGTCAAATTTTGAGGACGATCGGAGTCGTCGACCTCCGTCGCGAAAACGTGTAGGTATTATTCCAAGAATAATAAACCAAAAGCAAACAGATTGAAATATAACATGGAAACAAGAGACATAACAGTCAAGATAAACATCGGTTTCTCACAATCAAAGTCTGCTGATGAGGCCGCCTCAGACCAGCCAGCCGCGCTCGCTGCCAGTGTTAAGATAACTATGTCTTGTGCGGGTCAATGCAACCAACCCCAGAGTGCTCTTAACTTCAGTCCTCAACAACCCGATAATTTCCGGGTTAACGACGAACTCTCGGGTTGATTTATTTCTTTATTCTGATTTGTGTGTCTTTCCGACTTTTTATTTAATTTATTTTATAATTCCAACTACCATCAGAGTGATATTTTAATTACATGAAAATCGCAGGTGAATTGACAAATAGCACACAATGACCGCTGCCTCCAACTTGGTGGTATTTTTGAATCGTTTAAGGTTTGTTAACGACTAGAATAAAAAGACGGTTGATGGACGAATAACGGACTGAGGTGGATGTTTCAGTCGATTTCACTCCCACTTTTATTGGTGTGCCCCCTAGCGGAAGAAAAAAAGCTCTTTGGAGGGTTGAGAAAATGGGGCTCTGACCTTTTTACGTCACTCCTGTATTTGATTTTTCCCTACCCAGTTGGAAGTTTTTTTTTTACGACCTTCCTAAATTTTATTTTTATTTATTTAATTCAGGGACTAAGTAATATACCTAGTCAGAGTAATACGTGTGAGAGGTAAAATATTCTGATCGGCCTTAAAATTTGGCATTATACGTTTCAAGGTGTGTAGATTCCAAAAACGAACTGTCTGAGAGCCAGCTGGCCGTTTTGGGCACTTTATCGATAGGAAACCGCTATGGAGTCCAGAAGGACTATCAGCAGGCTCCCCGAAGGGAGCTCCACCAGGCGGGGTCTTAACCTTCCGCCTGGCTCCACCTCCCAGCGGACGCCACGACCCCCCTGAGTCCGACACCAGTCCAAGGGGGATGGCCAAGGACCAGAGGTCGAAGACCAAAGATCCAAGACCGTGGGCTCCCCCTTGCCCGAGTTACTGGAGGAGAGGAGCCGCTCCAAGCGTTAAGTTGGCGTTGAGGGAGCAAACTCCTCACCATTAAGGCCCCTCCAGTCCGAGGCCCGAAGGGACTAGCCTCTACCGCTTTACATGCCCCTGACACCGAAATATCTGCCTGAACATTACAAGGGTGGACATGAGGGACAGACGCCCGAGTTAGCCAGGCCGCCATAGCAGCACCGACGTCATCCCCAGGCATCCGGGATGCAAGTGCCCTTTTGGGCAGGAGGAATTTGAAAAAAAAAAAATCTGCAATTTTGACAAAATACTCTTTTACTGTCTAGTTGTGCCCGCAAAATGTTCAGCCCTATCGCCCAACCCTGTGGGGCTAAAAAGGAGCTATGGGAGGTTTTTTCGTGTTTTCGGGTATGATATCGAGTTAGGTGTCGTTTTCAAAGTATTTTTGGGGGTTCCACAACCGATTCGATTTCACTGTAGGATCTATGGGGCTTTCGTGGGGCTACTGGCAGTGCTGCCAATCGGTGGCCGCTAATCTAGCTACAGGGTGCCAGGGGTCCTCAAGAGAGCCAGGTGTAGCTATCGTGGCAACATTGGGTTCTTAAGAGAGCCATCTGAGGCTAACCTGGCAACTCTAGGTTCTTAAGGGGGCAGTGCTACGTGACGTTTTCTGCCGTTTCTAGACCCATTTTTCAGTACATATTCTGATGCATTGGAATAAGATAGCGACTTGCTTTTTATTTCATCTGAAAGGTAATATGTACTGAAGGTACTGAGTTTTTTTCACATAGTTTACCATCACTTCACGATTTTACCCGCGAAGAAAGCTGAATTTTAGTCAATTTTCGGTGTTGGTAAATCTGTCACTGAGACTCTATTTTTCGGTAATACCTCCACTAAAAAACTCAGTGGGTTCAAAACAAATTGATGATTCAGCAGAATTTAAGTTTTTTTCAATTCGTGGCCAAAACAGTGCCAACACAACCCAAAAAAGTCGGATTTAATTTCAAACAAGCTACCGAACCGTTTACTTGGAATATTGATGCCCTTATTCTACTGTAAAATTGTATAAGGGCCATCCTAAAGCTTTTGGGCGAACGTGTAAGCTGTTGTATCCATAAAGATGTCAATTCTAAATCCGCCAGGATTTGACTTGCCAATCTGACATAAATTTTGGCCGTAAATCGAACTTGGTTTAGCAAGTTAAAACAGTTCTGGGAAATGAGCCGGGGAATTGCCGATTGTGGGGCCGTTTATTTACTCTGACGGGTTTGTTTTCCGGTTTGTTTGGCCTTTTCTGGTGAGCCCGTTTACAAGATAGGGTAGAAATTCACAAACAGTGAACAGGTTTCTGGATGGTTACTGTGGTTATTACACACTGTGGGGCAGCACGTAATTTCACACGGTGAATGAAATATATATATATATCTACTGAGAGAAATGAACTTTTTTGTGAAATAATTATTAGCAGAGTTTGTTCAGTTTTGTTTCATTGGTGGGGGTCATAGGTAATTGGATTAATATTTGCCATTCTGTCAAAATTCAACGTGACTGGATTTCAAAGTATATTGGGGTGAAATTAAAAAATGTTTTCCCTCCGCCCAACCTGCGTGGGTTCACCTTTTATTGCTTGAAATACCTTCACGAAGACCAGGCGCCCTTCAGCTTCCCAAACGATGTATGAAATTATGAATGGCGGCCGAACACCCCACTATAGACCTAACGTGAGATCTGTAATGTTGTCAAGGTCGCCAATTCATTTCCAGTCCCAAAAGTCCTCCATCTCGCTCGAAGCTACATAACTTAGTAATGAAATTCTCCTAAGAGAATTGATGAAAAAGAAAAAAAAATACTGCCCGAACGTAATGAAAATTCACCTTGTACTGTAATTGAACGATATATTCTCATATTGTTTTCATCTTTGCAGGTGACGGTTTACTCGGGCCCCAAATTGGCCGAAAAGCTCACTTTCGGGCCGCCCCCAGCAAAAACCCTCAGGGCCGAATATGGAGCTCTAGAGTGCGCCATCGAGATCGTCTCGGGTGTCGACGAGGCCATCGAGCACATCTCCAAGTTCGGCAGCAGCCACACGGACGTTATCGTCACTGAAAACAGTAAGCAGACCTCCCACCCAGTTTGCACTGGATATTGGTTTTAGTTCTTGGATCCGCCAGTGCCTTCTGATATCCACAACTCAATCGGGTCTTTGAGAAGGCAAGTCTTATGATGTTATGCGGGGCCTACGGAGTTGGGGGGCTCTCCTGGATTTAAACAAAGTCAGACTGGGAAATGAACACAGCTGCAGTGTCTGGAGGAAGTATTTAGTGGGTCTTGGGGACTTTGGCGAAGGTTCACAACTGGTCCCATCGGGACGGGAGCGTATAAGCGTTAACTCCATGGACCGAAAAATTGTACTACTCACACAGTTTCACCAGTGCAGCTTCACGTCGAGAGGAGGGTTGCGGTTTACTCCACACAAATTTAATTACCAAGCACATTTGAGAATAATCACTTGGAGGCGTGTCTCGTACATGCCAGAGATACGCCCCCAGTTATTCCTCGAAGGTTTGAGTTAAACCTATCAAATAATGGACAATGACTTAGGATAAATTGGAAATGAGAGGTCGTTGAAATCGGGCAAAAGTGAGCAATGTTTTTGGCCAAAACGCGATTCCGCACTATAGTTATTATTATTATTATTTTCCAGTTGAGTTCCTACTCTACGAAAACATTTAATGCTATTGAAGCTCGTATCATTCTCAATGCTTGATTTCACCAGTCTTTAAATTAGTGTCCCTTAGGAAGAAATTTTCATTAGGTTTGTTCCAGGTCTAACTGCGTCTGTTAACAAAAGTTGACAGCTGTCGACAGCAGTCCCAATGCCTTCTGAATCGCTGTTGAGTTCTGTCGAACAGCCCACAGACCTGGAACGAGATCTGTCAACAAACCAAGTCACGTGAATCACCGTGAAGTAATGCTCCACAATTTAATTACTTCATGGTGATTCACGTGACAGGAAATTTCATATGGAAAAATCCAAGTGATAATTTTTGGTTTATTTTATTCAGAATAATCATCCTTTTTCAAGAGAGGAGTATCATAAGGGCGGGAAAGAGTCATTTAATGTGTTTGAGGGTATTTACGAGGACTTCGGGAGGACGTGAGTACAACTTGACGCGCCAAGCACCAAAATAAAGTGAGAAGGTTATGAGAGAGGTTTCAACTGGGTAGGGTCACCCTAGTCGACAGAACCCAACCGAACTCATTCGAGCTGTCGGTTTCCGTCGGACAGCAGTTGAAATGTTGTCGACCTTGAACAGCCGGCGACGGCGACTTTTCGCCGACCCAGCGACCTGCGTTTTCTCAACTCTGCATGTCTCCGTCGATTTCTGTTAACAGTCCGTCAAAGCTGGAACAAACCTATTACTTGAGCAGTATTACTCCATGCCAAACTTCACGAAAATCCTTGATTTGTGTTCCTGCTCGATGAAAAATTTACTTTGAGCATATCACTCCTGCATGCTAAATTTCCATGAGACGTTCAATTTGTAGCCTTACTGTATGAAAAAAAGGGGCACTTTTTGAGCTATTATCACTAACTAGCTACATTTCACAGAAGCATTCGGATTTGTGTCCATATATGGTAGTATATATGGTCCATATATGGTCCATATAAGTAAACATTACAAAGGAAAAGACTGTGCTACTTTCTGACGCTTCTTGCTGAACGAAGTCCTGGCGCAAATGAAAGGTTTTGGAGCGGCGTAATCTACCGGTGATTTTATCGTGTGATCATTTAGGGTGAAAAGCTGGCAGGTACAGCCGTATGTTTGGAACCCCCCCCCCCCCCCCTCCTTCCAGATAAATCTGCCCCTGACTATAAAGATGAATTTGGGGTTCACCTCATAGCTGAACTGTCTAAACCTTATGTTCCAAATTCTACAATTTCCGTCAAGTGTCCAATTATTCTACAACCTCCTAATAGGCCACAGAGGGATCTCGCTGCACACGATTTTCAACGGGATCCCTCGAGCTCAGCCCTAGATGATTTTTTTTTTTTTTTTTTTACTTATTATCTCCCGGAGATAGCTCGAAAGAAACCGATTCCCAGGGGAAATAAGGGCGCCTTCCGCGACTTCTAACCAGGAGCGACAGACGGAGGATCCCTTTTATTTCGCGCTAGGATGGATAAAGTTGAAAGTAAAATCGCCAGAGGGAGAACAAAGGTAAACCTCGTTATGTTTTTCAATGTTCTTTGCGTGGCTCTTGGAGGTGAAATAGATCCGGATGACTGACTTAAGCGTCGTGCTGCGGATGTCTCATTGGGGAACCGGCGATTGGTGGGAAAACATGGCTATAATAGCAATCAATGATTGATCCCCTTGTAAATTTCGGTGATGGATCCCGTTTTTGCAACCGCGATATCATCCAAAGGTTCCTAAACAAGGTACTGAGGTGTGTTGTCGATGCATACCAGTAGGTACGCTAGAAATATCAGTCTTCATAAAGAACTTGAATACCTTCAGTAAAGAAATTATCAAATCTCCATCGCTGACTGTTAGACACTATATCATGGTTGTTTTTTTTTTGTTTTGTTTTTTCGAAAAACGCTCATATCAACAGGTAATGAGACTTCTTCCTCTTGAGACGTGGGAGCAGTTCGTCAACGTCGAGCAACTGGACTGCTTCCTCTTTGACGTGTGGCCTCTTGTGATGAGCTGTGGCTTGAATTTTGATTACTGTAGGCATTTGAAGTTCTTTATGATGACTGATATTTCTAGTGTACTGGTATGCATCGACAAGACAACTCAGTACATTGTTTTGGAACCTTTGAATGATATCGCGGTATTGCTCTCTCCTGCTGAGGTGGCTGCGACAAGTTTCAGTAATGAGCTGGGGATAATTCATGATTGTCCTTTTGCAGGTGAAAAGGCAGAGGCGTTCCAGCGTGACGTGGATTCCGCCTGTGTCTTCCACAATGCCAGCTCGAGGTTTGCCGACGGTTACAGATTCGGCCTCGGTAAGTTACTTCCGTTAATCTGCCTCGACTGGCGGCACTGTTCTACCGTTCTGACCCTTAATCCTATTCTCAGGCGCCGAAGTCGGCATCAGCACCGCCCGGATCCACGCTCGAGGCCCCGTCGGCGTCGAAGGCCTCCTCACGACCAAATGGATCCTCAAAGGGAAGGGCCAAGGAGCAGCGGACTTTGCCGAAGGGAAGTGCACCTTCACCCACGAGTCTCTCCCTATACCGCCGCAGTGACTTGATCAACCCGACGAGGATCAACAGGTTCCTGGCGACCGCCCAGAAACCGCTCACGACCTCGAATCGTCCGCTCCGCCAGAACCATGTGACAAAACAACCCTACAAACTGCTCAACAACCTTCAAACTTCCTCCATTACATTGTAAATAAACTCAAAATGTACATACAACGACGATAGCCTGTTACGCTACATACAAAGTACGTTATATATTCTTGATATTTTTTATAACGGAATAGTTGGTATAAATATTTTATAGAGATTGAACTAAATGATTTGTACATTAGTTGTTTTGTTTAGTCAGCCATACCCTAAATGATCACAAAAAGAAACAACTTCGGTTTTTCCTCTTCGGCTTTTGGCGGGGGGGTTTGAAAGGTAGGGGAAGGGTGGGTAAGACGGGATACCATAACTTTTTTGAACGATTGTGACTACAATTTCATTCATATCTAGATAAAAAACGCTGCAAATTTTACACAAGGGTTTATTATTCTGACATTTCAGCTTCATTATTAGATTCCCCTGGACTCCCTTCTGGAGATCAACGCATTTCAGACTACCACTTCCTGCCAGTCCGCGAGATGGTGGATCTCCCCTCAATGCCTCGATACCGCCTCCTAGGATAGCAGATCGTGATTCATGTTATGCCCTGGGTAGGGATATTCAGGTACTCCATTCACCTTCCTCCTAAGACACCGAATCAGAATCAGAAGCGTTTTATGTATTTGTCGTTTTGCAGAAGTGCTTTTGTAACATGTTAATTAAAATCAGGCCGAAAGGGACAGAGTAACATTAAATGTTGATGGTAAATTGAATGATTTAAGGGCATGAACACGTTACGGATGCTTCACTAGATCGATGTTGAGAAAAAAGTCATCGAATGAGTAGGGCACCATTTGTGACAGTCGCGTTTTACAAGAGATTCTAAATTTTGACTGAGGCACTTCTCAGACAGATATTGGTAGTGCATTTAAAAATACACTGCCAAGGCAATGGCACATGAGCTTCCTCGTGCCAAGTTCAAAATGAACGTAACAACTGTAACAAGAAAATTACGTTCGCGCATGCGCAGGGAGTACCACTGATTCAATCATGATGAAACTGACAGGGTACCATCTAGAGCTATACGCACACAATTCCAGTTAGCGCATGCGCAGAGCGTACCGCTGATTCAATTGTGATGAAATTCGTATGGGACCTCAAGGAGCCTTATCCGCATAATCCTTCAAAATTTTAGCTAAATTCATTCAAAATTGTGGAAATTATGGCTGTAACAAGGAAATGCGGACAGACCGACAGACACGTAACCAAATTTGTTCAGCAGGCTATGAAACGCAAAATGCGAGTGGAAATTTTGAATTCGGACAACAAAAATTTTTTGGCTCCCGAAAGTGAACACAAGGCTTCCGCTGCTTCGCAGACTCGGAAGCAAAATGTATTCCTCACCACGATGTCGAAGTTCTTCTGACGTCCAAACGTGAGAGGGGCAACGAAAGCTGACTGGCTGCTCGTGCATTGTGGGTGTGAGAGGCTGAGGGGAACGAGCTGATGTTTTTCCGCACAAAGGTAAGGCATGCGAGGATGTACAGGGCTGGTACTGTTAGTATTCCCAGCTCCTGAAAAGCATCTCTGCAGTCCTCCCGATAGTTTAGGCCCTTGATTGCTCTGACAGCTCTCCTTCGACTGCTGACAGGGCGCTGTGTGGCGAGTGGCCCCAGCAAAGGATGCAATATCCAGCACTACTTTGAAAAACTGAATAGTAGGCAGCAAGAACGGCAGTCTTAGGAAGCTGGTCGGAAAGTCTTCGTAAAAGGAAGGAAACGCTATTTAAGGACGCGGCCAGCTGTTCACAGTGGGGCCTCCAACTCAGTTTCGGATCTAGGACGACACCCAACAGTTTTACAATCCTATCCCATCTTGCCCCGCAGGTTAAAATCCCGTTTTGCCCTTATCGGTATCTTCAAGCAAATGGGCAACCATTTTGATTCAGTGTCACATAGAGACTTATAATTAGAAGCAAATCGTAGCTTATCAAGTCCTTCAAGCATTCAGTCGCTTGCTTTGAGGTTTCGCGTTGATCTGGAGCAGTGGTACTTGTCAAAACATCCGGTTCCACCGATTTCAATTCGGAATTTTTGCAAAAATCCTCTTGAAAGACACAAAAGCGTCTTTGCGGCATAAGACCAACTGGCTCGTTACTATGGCGAGAGAGTATGGCATTCAAAAAAGAAGAAGGTGGGTATTATAACGTTTAACTACATTTGTTTTTCATTTTTATCCTAGAACAATTTCCAAGGGAATAATGAGAGTAATTAGGTTGGAATGAGCTGGTTTCGATGCATGAATGCGATTTTTAATTTTTTTTTTTTTTTTCGTGATTAATTTGCGTTAAAAGGGGTTTTCAAAAAAAAATTCTCCCTGATTAATTTGTATTAAATATTTGTTAATCCGAATATATTTTGGCTCTCCTGAGGTACACATTCATCACCCTAGACGCAGAAAAAAATGCAGCCTATGATTTTTTTTTTTTTTTTTTTTCGTTAAATAGGTACTGATTACTTTCACCTCACCATTCTGGTCGAAAGTAATCATAGGTCTAAAACCGCATAAAATCACTTTTCAACGATTCTTGGGGCTAAGCTAATTACCTACTTGTTATTGAAAAAAAAAAAAACAACTCGATTTTCATCATAAATTGGTATTTATTGACTCATAAATGAGTCTAAAGTAGGAATCAGTTAATGCAGGAGTTATTGACTAGAATTCAGTTGATGATGTCACAATTGAGTTGTAATGCCTTGTTGAAAGACAATAATTGTCTTTATATTAATAATTATTATTATCACAATAATATAATATCAGTTATTATGTTATCACAATTTTCAACCAATAGGTAAATAGCTACACTTATTCATAAAATAATTCTGACAATGGCATGGGTTTACAGTAAAGCGAATTTTTTAATATTCACTATTCAGAGATTAATAAACCAGTAGCAACATGAATTAAGAAGAATTCAGAATGAAAATAATGAAAAAGGAGTAAAGTGCCAACTCCGCGACGCACGGCTGCTTCCGCTTTTGTCATCAGCTCCTCCGCATAGTTCTTCGTCCTCTCAGGCCCGAAGATTTTATTATAATTGCACACCATTGATCTGGAATATGCGGAGAAAAAACCTGACCACCTCAGCTGGGTGATCAATTTTTTGATAAAAGGCCCGTGATTACATTCACCCTGCATGATTACCTTCGCCCCGATTGACGTAATTAATTAAATTTGTTTCGGCAATTACGCCCCTTTTATCTGAAGCCCTTCAATTGACTATAATCTATATATCACTATTTTTCAGCTTAATACTTCGCTTCTTGACGACTTTTCAACGTTGATTGTTTCTAATTGGTGTTTCTACTTGAACAATTAACGTTTCACAGGCATTGCATTAATATCGGGTTTTCATGTTTCAGTGCCTCGTTAGGATTCCCTTTTTTACAATGTCCTTTTATTCACTGGATAATCGGTACTACACCCTTCATTCAGGTAACTTATTGCTAAATTCGACTGTTGGGCGGTGTGGTGATTTTCCATGTGTAGTGATTTTCCTTCATAAAATACTGGGATTTTTCTTTTATTTACCTACTAGTAGCATGTAGCAAGCTAAAAAAAAAAGACTTTTCCGTTGAGTATAAAGCAAAAAAACGTGCTCTACAGGACTGCACATAAATTAACCGACCGCACAAATGTCACCCACACATTTCGCGGGATTGGCATTCACGTTTAGTACCTTCCCCTCGAGGAGACCCGATTGGAGGGGATGACAAAGCTCGGGGTTTCTATGCTCGACGATAAAACGGCCTGTCCCGGACGTTATCGGTCCACCTACCACTCGCAGTGCACCCGACGGGAGTAATAACCCGACGAAACCTACGGGACTCGAGCTACGACCCAAATTTCTTTTTTTACCGTAAAATATAACAAGAAGAAATTCTCAACTTTTTTTTACTTTGTCGCTCAAGTTGAACTCAGTAGCGTTTGTCATCCCCCAAATCCTCCAGCTAAAAGGCGTAAATCTTGATGAAATTCTCCCCCGTGTGGCGGGCAGCTGTAAATCTGGCTGGACATCATCATCTCATCACCATACCAAATTACCTAACAGTTTGATAAGGGCTTTCCACAGGTCTACCGCACAAACATGACACGCCCAGGGGAGTTTTCCTCCCTTTGACGCCGTTTAATTAATCCCAACTCGCGCTACTCCTTTCCGTTACGCTACGAAATTAACCTACTCGACAAATCCCAAACTGTCAGAAGTGGAGGTGTGAAGTTAGTGATGAGGTTGAACTAGTGGATGTCATATGACGATGACATCCGATGAGAATATTCTCGTCGTTCTGGTTCTGTAGGATTTCGTGTTAACGGTGAAACCCTTAAAGTTGAGGAATGACGAAAACTGACAAACCAGCTGAAACCGCGGAACTGAGGAAAGCAGAGAAAGTGGCTGAACCAGCGGTGTAAAAACGGTGTTTTGACTCATCTATATTATACATATCACCGATTTTACGGGCGATTTCCCATTGCGCCCAAATCCCTTTGGTGATGCGATCACTCGTACTCGTATCACTATTGTAATTTTGTATTGTTCCACTTTTGGTTTATTATTCTTGGAATAATACACCTATGTTTTCGCGACGCGGGTCGACGACTCCGATCGGCCTCAAAATTTGACATTATCCGTTTCAAGAGGTCTACATTCAAAATCCGAAATGTCCGTCCGCCGTCCGCCGTCCGGGCCGTTTTGGGCAGTAGGAATTTTTTTAAAAATCTGAAATTTCGACAAAATACTTGGTTTACCATCTAGTTGTGCCCGAAAGGTTTTCAGTCCGATCGCCCAAACCCGTGGGGCGCTCTGGGGCTATAATGGGGCTACGGGAGGGGTTTTTTGAAGGCTTTTAGCTATGGGATCGAGTTAGGTGTCGTTTTCGAAGTATTTTTGGACGTAGAATCCATTTTTTGGGGTCCCGGAACGATCCGATTTCACTGGGGCGATCTTTAGGGCTTTCATGGGGCTAAAAATGGGATTTTTGAAGGATCCCAGGATGTTAAATATTTTTTGAGTAAAAAATACAGAATTTTTGAAAAAACACATTTTTGAACAAAAAAATCAAAAAAAAAAAATTTTTTTTTGAAATAAAAATCCAAAAAAAAATTTTTTTTTAAATTTTTTCATTGACAGAATTCAATTTCTGCACAAGTAAACTATATCAAAGAATAATAAACCCTTGTGTAAAATTTGCAGCGTTTTTTTTTTATGGAACTACATTCAGCACTACTTGAAGTGAATTTTGCAGTTTGAATCATCCCTTACCTAAATTATCTGAAAAATAACAAGAGGGTAGCATTTTGAAGTTTAACGTCGTTTTACTCACAATTCACTTTTTCTATTACAAAACATTAAAATGCTGCAGCGTCGTCATTTTTTGAGCTACAAGGATGCGTTTGGTCTTAAATTTTTCAGAAATCTCCTACAGATTTAGAAAGTACCTAGCAATAACTCAATTTCGACCTAAGCCTACAAGAGGTCCCTTTTCGCTTTCCGCCTCACATTTAATGTTCATTAATATACGAACATTAAGTGTTTGCAACATAAACACATGTTTCTATCTATCTATCTATCAATGATTTTTGTTTAAATTATGTCGGTAGTGAACAGGGAAATTTTTATGATAGAGGGGAATTAGCTATGTTGGCAGAGCTGGCAGCTATCACAACTTTTGATAACGCGTTGGTTCATTTTCCCACCTTTGAAAATCCTGTCGTTCTTGAGCAAATTTAGAAGTTTTCCTTTATCTTCAGTGTCTGTCAATATGTATCGAACAACTTGTAAAAACTTGAACCCTGGTAAGTTCAGAAAAGGAAGTGAAAATAGTGTCGAATAGAGTAGTCACATACATTTAGGTGACCATCAATGCGCCCGACTGCAAATTTTCGAACATCTTGCTACACAGGTAACACATACAAACTACTGATAGCGTTGTAAAAAAATTTGTTTAATTAGTTACTATCAGTACTAAGGTCGTTAGTCGTGGTCGTGGGATTGCCTTATTGCGCCCATCCGAAGGAAAACAAAGAGGACTTTTGCGCCCAAGATCTCAGAGGAGGTCAATCAAACAAACATCACTTCCTTTCTAAAAGATATGGTACAATGGCATCTTGTGGAAGACCATGTTCATAGCAATGAAAAACAACCAGGACCTGCCAGAATCCTCCGGCAGGATTCCTGCCAGATGTAGCAGCTACATCTGGAACAGCTGCTCTCCCTTCGTGGCTCAGAAACTTTGCTGAAGGCTCACGTCCTGTACCTGTAGCCCATTTGTGGAAAACGTTTACCGTTGATCCCCTCGGGGCTGAAAACCAATGGAAGTGCACTATTTGTTTACCTATAGTACAATGTACAAGTCATGAATACATGACATGTATTCATGACATGTTTACCCAAAATTTTTTGGGTAAACATCTATTTGACAAAAAATGAAGGCTTAGATCAAAATCTAACTTACATCATAAATGAACGAATACAATCATGTTTATTTTTCAAAAGCAGTGTCAAGGTCTTCAACTTGGTCGTCAGAGTCTACTTCGATTTTCTACTTTTATCACAAGGCTATGATTAGTCGCCCACGGGGACTCCCTTAGCATCATCGAGGCTGCAGTGATAAGGTTTACTGGAAATTTAGGTCCACGATCTACCACAGAGGCGGTAATGGCTCTTGTTCCCATTAACCCCATGTTTACATTTACCCCACTTGAACGCATTCTTTTATTGTGATGCAAAGGTTGTGAATTTAAATTTCACAACCTTTGCAAATATTTTATAAGTAGGTACAAAACAAGTTGAAGATATTTCCTGATCACAGAGTGGTTTTTTTGCCGACGGTGCAGATGTCTAATCCAATGAGGTGGTTAGGGTGAGACTTCATGACCTCATATTTCCTGATGTCTGCTGACCCAAGAAGTTCGGTTGTGGTCAAGATTAAGCTTCCATTCAGTTCGATTACTTTTCCCTCCTCCGGCACAAGTGCTAACAATAAGGCTTATTATTGTTAGCGCCAAGCTACTTGGTAGTTTCTTTGAATATTCCCTTTATTTAAACTTTTATGATTTGACCAAGTCCTGGTTTCAGGCTCTTAGTGCTAGCGGAAAAGCAAAAAGTTCGTCTGCACGTTTCTCAGTTTTTCCGAAGATAAGGTAAAAAGTTTTCAAGGCAGTAATTGGCTCCCCCGGGCAATCCCACCGGATATTCCCTCCCGGCGGGTCTAAACGCTGATATGAATTTATAAAGGCCATACGCGTTAGCCGAAGACCCCTTTTGGTTCCCGTAAAAGGTCTCGTCTTATTTCTGTTATGTCCCTTCCAGTGGCCATAGTGGGATTCCTTCCCGGGCATATAACCGACTTGGGAGGGTGAAAACCGCGTTTTATCGTCGGCGTAATTCGGAGTCGTAAAATTTCTCACCGGCTTTTATTGTTGAGTGGGGCAATACATGATGAGGACTTGTGATGACATGTTTGGGAGGGTAATAAAAAGAATACGTGGCCGCACGGGGGATATTAGTAAAATAATGGACATGTTTGCAATGGTAGCTGTGTCAGTGTCATCTGGGACCAATAGATCTCGTAAGTCTGACGCCATTAGGGATGGCAAATCGAAAGTAATACGTCGATATATTAAATATATGTATCGATGTATGTATATTAAATATTTGTATCTATGTGTTTTGACAAATTTTGTCAAACGATATAATATTATTGTAAATGATATTGTTGTGCCTAAATCGCCGTTAGAGTGATTTGGTGCAATATAAGCTTAATTTTTTATGTTCAACTTGAACTTAAATTTTGGTCATGAAATTTAATTCGTGAAATTTTGTCATTAAATTTTCTCGGAGAATTTAGGCCCATGAGCGGCGAAACAGTGATTGAGTGAAGGATTTGTTCAAAAAGGTCCAGACGTCCTTTTTAACTGGAGATGACGTCGAGAGCCTGTTCGTAATTTTGGCAGGACGGTCTTGGGACGTTTGCCGCGGAGAAAGTACGTTTCTTGCCGGCGTTTTGATCCAGGTCTTAAGGCAGAGGGAGTGGTGACGAGAAAATCTTGGCTGTATTTCTTGAGTCACAGAATTTATCCAATTTACTCCCGTTGTTTCGTGTGTTGGTGCCGCTCGCCAATTTGGTGGCTTTTGCCTCCCTAAATTGTGGTGATGTCTATTTTTGCCGCTTGTCAATGGTTGGCCTTAGGCCGCTCGCGTTGACGATGGCAATGCCACTCCTAGAGGGATGATCGGAGACCGCTCGCATTACTGATGGCTGGACGCCTCTCAGTAAGGGATGGTCTAAGACTGCTTGCATCTACAATGGCCGTGTTGGTGTTTTTCCAGAGCCACTCAATAAGGGATGGCCATAGGCCTCTCGCGTTATTGATGGTTAGCTTGGTGTAGTGTCGCGAACAGGAAAATACGGTAAAAAGGAAGAAAACACATAAAAACGTTCAATAGAGCGCCGGGCAGAGCTTCACCCTCCGAGATGAAAATTTGAATGAAGACTGACTTGCAGTGCAGAGCACTCTGTTACTCTGTTTGCTCTCTGTTACCCTGTGGTGCGGAGGCTACGCGTCTTGACTGTCACTTGTTCGCCGAGCGTGTCGGGAGACGCCCCCACCTTCTGCCCGTTCATTGACATGGATGGCTGGACTCTGCTGGCGGCAGCTCTCTTTATATTTAGTGAATTTAGAACTGTGGAAGGAGGATCCTGACAGATATAATGTATCATATATGATCCATTATGATGATTATGATGCATTATATCCGTATATTGACATAATATGAAATATTTTCCGAAAAACCTCATTGTCAATAAGTTATTGAAGTAGGAGAGAGATAGAACACTTTTAATGGGCATTTAATTACGGTTTAATAAAAAGTTTGAACATTTATAATTTTATGGTATAGAATAGATAATCGAATAGAATAGGTAATAGAAGATACTTCAGATAATACATGAAAAATACATTAAAAAAATACCTACAAAATAATATCAAATATACAGTGGAATCTCGACAATTCGTATCTAAAGGGACCAAAATTTATTTAATAAAATGACTACAAATTATGTATCGAGATTTTCGAATTGTCGAGACCACGAATAATGAAGGATCGAATAGAAAAAAAAGGAACTATCGAGGGTCTCTTCATTTGGTAAGTATCTCTTACATACAGGTATGTAGATCTCCTTATTTAGGTCGTCTTATTTACTGATCAGAACTTATCGATCAGAATCTTGATTTATTTACTTTGGTAATTGTTTACTATTACCTTGTCACCTTCAACTTGTTTGCTACTTGAATATGTTATCAGGAATGGCCTACAAACGACAGATAAACATGTTTGTTGGCCCGGAAAAGTAAGAAAAGTAAGATACTTACTTTAGAAGTCGTCTTCAGATGAGGTACTGGCGTTGGAGTCCGGAGATGTTTCACAAGGTGGGTATTGTCTTCGCCGTTGTACAAGTGGCCAATGGCTTTAAAAAGAGCGTGAATACGGCTATTATAGTCTGGATATGTTCTTCTAAAGATAAATTCTGCAAGTTGCCCAACTAGATGATGTTTCCTGTTCCCGTACCGCGGCACAGTACCTCATCTGAAGACGACTTCTAAAGTAAGTATCTTACTTTTTTCACTTTTCCGGGCCTTAATAAATGTAAATTCTTTATTAACAAACATAAATATGTCAAATGTCTTCATACTAAAAAAGTTAGAGGTGACAAGGTAATAGTAAACAATTACCTTTACTTTATTTTATTTCGAATTGCTGGTCAGAACGAAGCACTTTTCATGTTTTCAGGCCACGACGTCCATCTTCGAGAATTCGTTTGGCTCCAAAATAATGTATGCACCGCCCCGCTACCAAGAAGGTGCTTACACTGCCGATAGTCACGATCCTATGTATCGATATATCAGCCGTGAAATATCGATGTATTGTAGGATATATTGTATATATCGATGTATCATTGCCATCCCTACACCTCCATCTTTACTACCTTACCTTACTATGTGTCCTAGAAGCCGTAGCCTATTATAATAGGGCAGTGGCAAAGTCACTTTCATAACCTGCGTGTAACCAACGCTTGATTCAGTAGTGTTCTATCTCAAACCCGGAGAGTATTTTCCGTTAATCTTCTATTATCGTGACAGCGTCTGATTCAGGATTGCTGTCGGGTTTAACGAAGGGCTTCCGGCAAACACCGTCGCAGTTGATACGGTGGAAGTAACAAGCGGCTTTCCTCCCTCTCCTGTGTTGGAAAACTACTTGAAAAGGGAAACTCGGGGAATCAGCGTTTTTACCACTCGAATGAGGCTAGAGGGATTGTAGACAATGGAGGCCACTTGAAGGGAAGTTCTCCTCTTGCTACGGACGTCCCAGATGTCATCATTACGCGCGTCGGCCGTCCCACTTCCACGCTGGTTTGACGTCTGCAACCCTCATAAGCTTAATGATTTACAAGTTTAGCGGGTGATTCCGCGTTATCAAGTACAATTGTAAAACGAACAGGGGTGGTATATAGTCCAGATTCGAACTGGATAAGGGAGTATAGCTGCGTCCAATCAAGTCGCTGTGGACCATGGCTACCACCTTGGAAGTATACGCCATTGGCACCCATGCACCTCGGCTACTCTGTCAAGGGTGGAAGGACCATTGTTAGACATGACCCCAGTGATTGTCACTTCACCGAACAGTGTAAATAATAAGGCATAGGAATGTTTCAAGGACTTGATCCTTCTGAATTCCAAACCACAATATATACCTTTTTTATGAAGTCTTTGGCGGGAAAAGGTTTCAGGCGGGTTTTTGTGCAATCCGGAGGAGATTATCCAGTGAAACCTCGTGTTGTAACTTCTTCGGTGTTGCTTCTTGTGATTTCCGTAAGGAGGTAAGAGTTTTATCTTGCTTCGCTATGGTCGGGGCAGCGAGAAATGCTGGTCCCTTCATCCCAGGTGCCCAAATAGTGTATAATATGGCACTCCTCAAAATATCCAACGTGATAAGGCGTAGCGTGGTAGCAGTTGAACTGCAACGTGAAATACAAGCTACCCAAGTCTGCCAACCAGCCTAAAGTTTTTGAACCCATGTTCAACCACCTGTTTATGACAGACTAATGGGGAATAGTTTTTGAACTTTTCAGCATGTGGTAGAATTTGTCTTTCATCAAAGAACATCATAAGTTAGTTTCAGTCTGAACGCTCTTCGCCCTTCATCAGCTCTGATTGTTGTCAACCCCCCCCCCCCCCCCCCCCTGTTTTCCACTGAAAACTTACTTCTCTCGAGAAATCGAAACTTGCCTTTGCAGCAATCCTGGGCGTTCCTTGACGATCAATCAAGTTGGGAAACTGGTTGAGGCTTTTACAAAGGCTGCTACGATGGCAACTTCAGTCGCAGACACATCCTGAGAACAGCGCCAGCTGCATAAACTCTCAACCCCCGAAATGGTAGATCTCGTGATTCTCCTTGCCGGGAGTCATATTAACCCCCCCCCCCCCCCCCCCCCCAGTGAGCTGTCATATTATATCTTCATCTCAGCTTTCCAAAAATCACCGAACTTACCTACCTTTAATAAATTCTTTGCCTGCTCTGCAGAAAGTGGTCAGACTGACCACAATCTCCCCCATAGCCGTATTAAATTTGGAAATTTTCCAAAATACTGAAAATCCGACCTCGAATTTTTAAAATTTATGTAATGAGCTTATCAACGGGTTCAGGTACGACGCAATGGAACTTACCACTGACGATTTTGCTGAAACATAATATATTATGCCCCTCAGATAGCCACTTGTAAGTAAGACTGACCACAATCTCCCCCATAGCAAATTCTCCAAAACACTGAAAATTAGACCACAAAAATTCGTGGGTTCTAAAATTTCTAAGATCTCTAGGCGATCCGAAGCTATGGCTCAAAATTGCTCTAGACCACTACAAAAACTTCATGTCATCGCTGCTTATCGAATCCTTATCCAAACAACTTTCCGCTTCTTGTACTTCAGGTTTTGCACTCCAAAGGTGAGTTTTAACTAAACTGGCGCTTGCAATGATGAACACAGCCGCAGTAGCAGCCAGTGGCCACTTTCTCCCATGACCACTTTCACCCCATGCTCCCCTACGTCTACGCCCAATTTCACGGAGTAACTTCCCGAGGGAAGTCTCCCGAAAAGTTATTGAAAATCACTGATGCGGGGAATATATTTGAGTGCATTTCTCCCAGACGTTTTAAATATTGCCTCACCAACTCAGCAACAAACTTTTCCTTCAAACCCACTCTTTCCAACAGTTGGAAAGAGTGGCTTTTGACAGTTACTGTCAACTTCATCAAAACCTACAGATAACTTGCGTTTTTTTTAAGCGAAAAACGTATTTCACTCGCTTTTTTGTGTGTCATATTTCCCGTTGGCGGAAGAAAGTGAAGCAACCATAATTACGCTAATAGCGGTTTGTGGAGGGGGGGGGGGGGGGGATTGGTTTCAGTGCGGCATTTGTCAACCTTCGCGCTTCTCGAGTTGAAAAAAAAATATGTCAGAACGTGAAGAAAACAAGAGGGAAACTTTCAACCGTAATTACAGGAGGTACCTAATGAATGGGTGCGCATCAAACGTGAAAGCCGGCTGGGGGAAAAAGAGGAAATGCGCATTTTTAATGGGCGACATCAGACAAAAAAGATTCCGTAAAACGGGGTGGACATGGTACACTTTTTAAGGTTTTTCTGGTTTTCGACGCTGTAGTTATTTTTTATGGTCTTCTTCTTATTTTATACTGATAGCTACATATCTCACGAGTATTTCACCCTTTGAGTGGATTTTATAGGTTGAAAAATTGAACGAGTTATAAATTTTTTTCTGTGCCATTTTCAACCCGTAAATGAGGTGGAAATGGTACACCACCATTTTCTCGTGATATCTCATATATATCTATCTATACTTCGGGTTTCCGTGTCTGTCTGTCTGTTGTGCCTTATAGGCGTCTAAACGGCTGAACGGATTTCCACAGGTTTTTTTTTCTAACCATCTCGGCTGCGATTGCCCCCAACATAGGCTATATTAAAACCCCTCGCGCAACTCTGCGAAATTGCGCGCAACGTGTATCTGAGTCCCCTATAACTCCCATTTTTTTTTATCACGGATTCGGATTCTAAGTTAAATTCTACGTCCGATAAGTGCGTTGCGCGAATTTTTTGGCGAGCGCGAGTTCGTGAAGCTAATTTTTTCGAATTCTTCGGTCGTGAATCGTCCGATGCGGTCGGCTTTTCCTCCTTATCCTACCTAGAGATCCGAATTTTAATACGAAATCCCGAAAAAACGACTCCCGAATTTGAGTGAATTTTGACGTCGAGTTTAATTTGAACGATTTGAAGTTGATCGGACGCACGAGCGGGTTGGCGAGTCACGGGAGGCACCCGGGTCTGTATGGTCTTCCATCCCACGGCTCGGCCGAGGAGATTCATTTGGAAATTCGCTTTCTGCGAGTTAGCATCTATAACGTTACCCCCCTCAGGGCAAGACATTTTTTGACGATTCGAGAGACGATTTTAATCTCCGCTAATTTGGGATATATTCTTGGCTTTTAGGTACCTAGGTAGGTACTTTTCAAGATCCACGGGGTTGGCTTTGCGTTTGTTTGTTCGAGTTATTGCAACAGTTGTAATAAGAAGTATAGTTACTATACTTCTATAAAACTGTTGAAGATAGGGAGATGCGGTTTTTTCCATCGTGATCTCAGGTATCCAATAAAAAGTTTTCGATAGTGTCCCTTAATTTGTCCTAAAGTGTCCTGCGAGTATGAATCCCTCAGGAACGAATGAGTTACCTCTATACAATGAAAATCCGTTTCGAGCTGTCCCAACTGTGTCACATACAGTAGTGATGACTCAGGGGTGAATTTAGATAGTGTCCAGAAAGTGTCCTAAAGTGTCCCGAGATTGTGAATTCCCCTGAAAAAGGGCGATTGATTTGACTTATGATCCTCAACCAGTCTCTTGAACTTCCTAGATAAATCGGTTCTAACAGATCTTTTGAGCTAATTAGGGGCATAATATTATGCATGTAAAAACAAATGGAAACAAGTGTAAAAACCTTCATTTTCTTAAAATAGAACAAATATCTTCTAAAACCTCATTTGAAAAAAGATATTTTCTCTTCAGAAAATACAAGGAGGAATGAATTTCTTACTCTGAGTCAGTCCGGAATTCGAAAATTAAAATTAAAACTAATTTAAAAATAAAATTCAAAATTTTAAATTAGTAATTTAATTACTACTAATAGGTAGGTACATTATATTGATACTACTTAAATTAAAAATTATAAAAATATTTAAAAAAAATTAAAAAAATAAATTAAAATTGATAGTAATACTTCAATAAATACTTTAAAATTAATTAAACTCTTAAAATTAATACTGAAAACAATAACTGCTCAAGTTAATACTAAGAATTGAACAAATACACCAGGCGTTACAGGTCCTGTAACATTTTCACCCCGTCAAACGCAAGTGTTTAGGTTTTCCTGTCATTAAAAATCACCTAAAAACAATTTTTAGGGTTTCTCAACGGATTTCGGTCGACAAATATTGTAGATGATAGGAAAAAATACCAACTGGCTGCACGAAATAATAGGTACTATCATATTATGATGTCTCATGTGCACTTTGGCATGTTATCAACAAAAGGAGAGATATCAGCTGTCAATCCATGGATTGCAGCACCCACTAAACGAAAACAACACTTGAGAAGGCAAATGACAGTCACAACTTCTTCTTCCACATAGGAGCCCGTTCCCGCTATTTTTAAGGTCGCTTGAATTGAATTTGAAAAACGTTGATGTACCATTTTCACCCCGCCAGTCACATTTCTACCCCGTTTTACGTAAACGAGACGTGAGAGGTAAACGAGACTACACTTTTTCATTTATTAATAGTATAGGCCTTGAGAAAATTGAGTTATATGCTGTCACTCTTGTCGATGTCGAATCTTCGAACGTTCATAAGGTTTTGATGGAACACGAGGTATTGTACTTGGAGGCCACAAGGGTTACCAACCAATCGGAAAGTTTTTTTCTTTATTCCCGCTTTTCTTTTGACTTGTCAGTGACAGGTGCTCAGTCATCCCAACTTGGTTACCTCCCAGTTCCCCCGAGTCGGTTTGGCGATATCGACGTCGATAGCCGACCCGGAGTGGGATATCTTTGTGACGGCTTGTTCCGCGGATAAGTTTGATCGATAGAAAAATGTGAACTTGTTTTCGCGGAAGGGGGGAAGATGAGAGAAAATCTGGAGAAAAGGGGAAGGGTCGTTCTTATTTCATTTGCCACTTTCACGACGTCGTCTCACGATGAAGACATAATTTGGCTGGCCAAATCCCCCTTCTACTGACTTTATTGATGAGTTATTGAAAATATGTCATTGGTTTCCGCAAAATATGTCAAAAGTTACTCGTCAACATAATATGTTGACGTGTAACTTTTGACGTAATATTATTATGCCATTTGAAACAATAAAATAGTGTGAAAATAGCGGTCCACACGGAAAACCACAGCATGTCATTCTGGTTTATTATTCTTGGAATAATACACCTATGTTTTCGCGACGGAAGTCGACGACTCCGATCGGCCTCAAAATTTGACATCAGTTTCATTACACGTTGATTCCAAAAACGAAATGTCCGTCCGATCCGTTCCCCAACGGCAGTAGGAATTTTGTTTTTTAAACATCTGAAATTTTGTCTTGAAATTAAGAAGTACCCTACATTTTCGCCTGCGTCTGTGTCTACCAAAGTACTTATCCTGAAAGTGAAGTTGTGGATCCACCAGAGTTATCACCACCCCACGCCCACGAATTAACTTTTTGTTTCAGAAGCGATTCATTCATTTCCGAGTTCCACCGTCGGGGGCGTCCTTGTTTCGAATGGTTTTTTTTACGACTGTCTCAGACACAAAAGGGGAGATAATGGAGGACACAACAGGTGGAGCCTTCGGCTTTGTTTCCACTCAAAATCATATTTCTCCGTTGATTAATGACTTCCCTCGTCGCCGGGAAGCTCTTCAGCAAATGAAAAGTTCAGAGAGAAAAATTACTGCCGTAGATTAATTGGTATAGGAAAAGCCACTATTTGCGACTCTTCGTCTGTAGGAGCCGGGAGAGTGGACCTTCGTAAGTCTTTGTCAGTTGACCAGGCCTCCATTGGTGACGAATCCATTTCTGGAAGCTGGCCAGTTGATTTCCAGTGAAACTGCCGGTTCAGGGCGAACTGATACCAATCATGTGACTTCATGTTTGATATCAGATTCCCCTCAGCACCCTTCCGAGGCCAACTCGACATATCGTGCCAACCTGGGGCTCGCGAGTCTTCTCCTTCTAGGCCACCAGATCGCGACACTTCGCGTTATGCCCAAGATAGGGATATTTCTGCACTCACCTCCTCTTCCGGCGGCGTAATCCTAGATATGACGCTCGAGGCATTCCGCCACCCACATAACACAAATAATGATGAACCTAGCAATCAATAATGTGTTCCTAATTATTAGTAACACGTTATTGTCATGAAGGCACACACCCAACGTCTGTAGTCGGGGGTGTCTCACAGTTGCACTTTTCAACTGCATGAACATCCCGCTTCTATGTTAATAATTAACCATCAATTATTGGTAGGTAGCCAATGTGTACGATTTCAACACGATGCTCATTTAGCTTCTTCAGGCATCAAAGGGACACGAAGAAAAATTAATGATTGAGCTTATAAAATAGTTGTAATAATTTTAGTAAAAAATGAGCTATTTACAAGATATTGTATGTACATACAAGTTATTTAATACTTTTAAAAATGAAGCTTGTTTTCTCTTTAAAAAAAAAAAACAGAGGCTTCTAGTGAGCACTTTTAACAAAAAACATCTTCATAAATATCACAGACTTTTCTTGCAAAAGTGATGGCCCGATTTTTTTTCTTCAAAATCCGTGGAAATCCTTTGACTGTTTGATCCCTTGAGGGAGTTCTGGCTTGTTGTCGGAGGTTCCGCAAGTGAAGGTTTTCCGGGTTTTGATGATTTTGGCTTCGGAGTTGGGCGTAGCGGGTTTGGCTCGCCAGTAGACGGTTTGTATGGCTTTGCCGCCGGCTCCGGCGTACCTGCTGGCCTTTCCGATGAGAGTCATCTGCAAGGGGAATGACGGGTGAGTCAAAACAAGGGCAACAGTGAGCTTCAAGTGTCCCAAATCTGGACAAGTCCGTGTTTATAGTTGAAACAAAACAAAAATAAATAAAAAACTATCCTTGTCAGCGTTTGGGACTAAATTCAACCAATTATTACAACGTCGAGAATCGAAACATTGTCGTCTACGTCTAACTACGTCAGTGCCCGTCACCAGTCAATCAGTGACTGATAGTTATGCATTTTTTCAAAAATTCAAATATCGGAATATATCCGAGCAAAAACGTATCAGAGTGTCGATACTATTTCCCCAAAATCTAACCGATACGTTAAAAAAATCTTTTTTTTTTTTTCAAATTTCACAAATTGAAGACCTAGGTAGGTACCTAATGCGAATAATTGTGATTTTGACTGTGTCTGTCATGGAATTTGGACTGCTCAAGACGACAAGGGCTGTGGCAAATATATCCTTTCGTAACCTGCAGGTAACCAACCAGAGGTTTCACTCGTCAAACTTAAGGATTAAATCTTTTCAAATCTGAAATGTTGACAAAATGCTTGGTTTGCCATCTGTTTGAGCCCGCAAGGTTTTGAGTCTGATCGCACAAACCCACGGGGTTCAGGTGAGAGGATTTTGAAGGGTTTCGGCTATGGTGACGAGTTAGGTGGCGTTTTCGAAGTATTTTTGAACGTAGAATCCATTTGAAGGTGTCCCAAAACCATGCGATATCACCTTCGGAATCTATGGAGCTTTTTTTTCAGAAGGTCGAATGAGGCGTCTTTTCCGAGTAACCCCCCCATTTTTCGCGATCCCACATCTTTCCAAACACAAAACAATTATTTCGCATTTAATTTTGAATGCCGCCATTTCCACCGTCACCTCCAGCAGATTCTCGTCAGTCCCTTCTTATGCTAGCGCACTCTGGCGGATTAGTAAAAGTGCGACCGCGGGAAAATTCAAAACGCCAAACTAGTGATTTCCTCTGCTCAGACACCTAATTTCTCAGTGCTAACTGTATTGAGTACTTTGTTCATTACTAGTTCAACTATGTTCGGCCGAATTTTCCAATTTCTCTGACCTAGTTCCTTGGCCCATTTATACCATAGAATAATTATGGTATTTAATATGAGCTGATTACCTCCTAATTAGTTAATTTAATCTCGAGCAACATCACGAAATTGACAATCTCATTGAATTAACAACACGCCTACCTAATTGAAGTTTTCAAACACCAACTTCACCTACTTAATTGGAAAATCTTCGTGAATTTTCATGATTTTCTCAAGTCATGTAAAGTCTTTAGTACTGAGTTTCTGGGACTCTTTGAACAGGATACAATTAAAAATGAAACAGTTGTCTGACTCTCCCGTAAAGTTGCCAAAAGTCAATTACGTGGTGTTAAAACTTGAGCGGCGATTTTCAATTTTATACACGAATCAGAATGGAAACCTTCTTGAAATTGCTCAAGTTTGATAAGTTAATATTCACAAGCCGTGGCTTTGTTTGCCAGACGGTTGGTTATCAGAGGGGGATGATGGGAAAATCCCCCTTATCTTAAATCAAAAACGAAAAAATTTTCTGCCAATCTCGAGAGATAAGGACAGCATCATGAATGAAGTAAAAGAATGAAGAAAAATTGGCAAATCATTTTGACGAAATTTACATTTTACAACTCTGCAAATGTTACAAAAGGGTTTATTATTCTTTGATTAGGTTAATTGTGCAAAAATTAATCTGAGTCATTAAGAAAATATTTTTGAAAAAAATTCCCTCCCGGGATCCTTTAAAAATCCCATTCGTAGCCCCATGAAAGCCCTATATATCTAAAGATATAGATCTATAGATCCCCACTGTGAAATCGGATCGTTCCGGTACCCCCAAAAATGGATTCTACGTCCAAAAATACTTCGAAAACGACACCTAACTCGATCCCATAGCCAAAAGCCTTCAAATAACCCATCGCGTAGCCCCAATTTTACCCCCATAGCGCCCCACTGATTGGGTTGATCGGTCTGAAAACCTTGCGGGCACAACTAGATGGTAAACCCAGTATTTTATCAAAATTTCAGTTTAAAAAAATTCCTGCTGCCTGTAACGGCTCTCGTTTTTGGAATTTATACGTCTTGAAACGAATGTCAAATTTTGAGGCCGATCTGAATTTTCGACTTCCGTGCGATTACAAAGCTGTATTAAATTATTCCATGAAACCAAAACTTGTCCGCCAATCTCGAGTGATTAGGACAGCATCATGAATAACGTGGTTGTTAAAAATTTGGCGAATTACCCTGACGAAATTTACAATTTAAAAAGTTATCAATACTTTCTGAAACTTAAAAAATTGTGCCTGATGGGCTTGGCGTGTGAACTCGAGGCTAATCAGCATTTAAAGGGTATCGATCCGCTACCGCATGCAGAAGAGATAGTTCATCTCTACTCTATGATTACGGTGCAATCCCTGCGATGTGCGGGGAGTCTAATCGAATCGGAAAAGTTTGCAGTGAAATTAAGTGTTGAATTGTGACTAACCTTGAAGAGTAAGTTGATGTCCTGAGACGAGCGAGAAGTCAAGTGTTGTCCGGTGCGGGTTAGGCGTGGATTGAACAATTTGTGATATCAACAATTGGCCACAATTGGGCTTTTATAGGAGTTAGAAGGGAATACTAGGAGAGGGGCTATCTTGAGGCGGCGGGGAGTGTCGGAGTGCAGTTGCGGGTGGTCGTTGACGGCAACGTCACGTGAGGGCGACGACGTTCAAAAGATGGGCTGCGCGTTTGGGCTGAAGTGGCGGCTCCGTTGAGATCGGGATATCCGACGACGTCTCCACCTTCACCACCTTCTTGACTCGAGCAGGCGTCGAGCTCGTGTCCGGCGGCTGAAGCGTCTTGAGCGTCCTATTGGGTCATGTTTATCTTTATTGTCGCAAATTTGGTTCGCACAAGTGGCAGGAAACGTAGAAGAAGGGAACATGGTGATAGGGGGAGGAGAGAAATGCGACTTAGGGATGATGAAATATTCGTCTGGGTTTCGAAATACTGACTTGTCAATAGGGTAGATTAGAATTGACCCAGGCTTCCCAAACGACCACTTAGGGTTTATTGTTCTTGGAATAATACACCTATGTCATCGCGACGGAGGTCGAAAATTCAAATCGGCCTCAAATCTGACATTATGCAAGATGTCTAGATTCAAAAAACGAAATGACCGTCCGCCGCACAGAGGTCCAGAACTCCCGAAATCGTGATCGAAACTCTTAGCGACTTAAATTGTATCACTTTCTTCCAAAATGAGTATACGCAGACCTGCAGTTCTTATGTTTTTGAGTGCGTGGATACCAAAAATCAAGTTAATATTCACTTTTGAGACTCAGTGTCACTCAAAAAGTGACATTTTTCGGCTTTTTCGTTGATTACCTACTTGAACTTTTCATATCAGACCCAAGTGTATTGTTGGTTATTTCAACGTTTTCATTAAAATTAACTGAAGTTGAATCAAAAATATTGGAAAAAATAGACAAAAATGCTCAAATTTAGTTACTTGAATATATTAATCGGAAAAATCAAAGGAAAAATGAAACATCAGGGGACAAAATTTGTATTATTTAATAATACCTACTAATAAAAGTATCTAATTAATTCTATAAAAGCTCCACTTCCGTCTCTGCACATTGATCATGACGTGGACGAAAAGTATCCCAAATGAATGTGCAGAGATACGGACTTTGGATCAGAAAAATTGACCTGGAATTGGTTCGAAAACTTTGTTTATACCTTTCTCGACAATCCGAGACCAATCTTAGCGCGCACATGTTTGAACGATTTTTTCTTGAAAATATTCGTGAAAATCGTAGGTAGGTACCTTAGATAATTTACTCATCTTCGGATCAACTTGTTGGCTGTGATTAGCAATCAAGCAAAGTTTTCCTCATTTTGGAAATAGGAAGGGAAAAAAAAGTACAAAATTTTAATCTCTTCACCAACAAAAAAAAAAAAAAAAAAAATTAAATAAGCAGGTCAAATAAGGTGTCGTTTTCCGAGTAGAATTAACTTTTGCACCTAACCTATATCAAAGAATAATAAACCCTTGTGTAAGATTTTCCGCGTTTTTATCTTCCTTCATTTTATGAGTTGAATTACACAGGTCAACAAAAAACACTCGACTTTTAGGTCCGTGTCTAAAAATCACTTAACTCTTGTTTTTTTTTTTTTTTTTTTTTTTTTTTTTGAGGTGCTGAATCCGAAAATGGCCTCCATTTTCTCGGGAGCCCCTGTTTCCTTGAGCTACGGGCAATTTTAGGGTTTTTTGTGTCATTTCGGGATTAAAAAAATTATAGCTGTTTACCTGCAAAGTCCAAAAATTCTGAAAAAATACGCTTCTTATTGGAAATAAGAAGCGTATCATTCTTCTTTGAAATAAGTGTTAATGATGATTAAGAATGTATATGCAGGGGTTTCTACCCCTGTTTGTCACTTGGGATATAAATCCAAAGAAATATGCGATTTCGCCAACAAACCCTAAATAAAATCGTCTTTTTTCAAAACCAAAATCACGGTTTTTGGTACTTTTTACCTTCTAGCGTAAAAACTATGGCCGTAAATTTTATACCAACAAAGTCTTGTAGGTGGATTGTTTCTGCGTCGAATGTGACCAACCGCGAATACTGTGACAGTGCTGGATCTACGGAAGGTAAACGAGTGGATTCCGATACCCAACACGATATGTCATGGCCGGCATCAGTTTGCTCTGGGTTCGCAGAGGAACTGAGATTAATTGTTGCAGCTGCCTCAAACGAATTGTCGTTAAAGACAACCTAACCCAATTAACCCAGTCTTACCTGGATCCGCGTTTCCTCAGTCGAGATGTTGAATGAAGTCCTGGACAACGGACCCAGGCGTCGAGATAAGATCCACTGTTGCAGCTTCCACAACTGAAGGCGATGAAAGCCTGGCAAGCAGACCGGATCACATTTCTCCCCCTGCTTTTATAATGCGACATTGCGTGTATTGTCACAATAAATAAACCTATCAACTTGAATATTAAATCCCCCCACCGTGTTCGAACGGGGAGGTGGGGCCGCCGACGAGAGAAGAGGGGTTGTGCACACTCGCGTCGCGACTGTAGCGCCACCCGCTCCTCCCATCGGTACTAATTCCAGTGGGTTGACAATAGAGCCAAGAACGTGGTGAATTTTCCCCACACCTTCCATAAAAACTAAGGGAACTATCGTAGAACATGGACTGACTCCTGGAGTCGGCAGTGCAACTCGAACTTGGACTTGGAGGCTTGGATATTGAATAGCTTGAATAACATTAAAGTCTTGAAATGTTGAATGACAAGCTTAAGAATTTTCATAAATTGGGCTGCAATATGAGCATAAAAATGCATTATCACTTCAGTCACTTGGACAAATTCCCTCACAACCTTTTTGATTTCAGCGAGGACCAAGCCAAGAGGATCCACCAAGACATCGACAGAAACGACGATAGAAACAAGGTACCAAGGCCTCTGGGACTGCAATATGATAAGTAAGGCCGCACTACCCCCAGCAGAAATGGCAAGATAAGTCCAAGAGCCAAGCCTTCAAGGAAGAGCAGAACACGAATCAGGTGTAGACGGACTAGAAGAGATAGTAATGGGCCATAACTGGCCCCAGACACAATCTAATGGCTCGGTACAGCAGGTAGGCTATATGCAACGTTTTGGTGCCTCCAAAGGGACAAATCAGCCGCCACTCAGCCGAAAGGTTCATACCAAATCGTTTTTGAACTAAAAATGGTCAGATTTGTTTTTTAGTTTCCCGACATGGCTGGTTTTCAAATTGTCGTTGATGGATAAAACCATCTTTGAATCTTGATGGATCTATGGCTCCAAGTCCAATAAATTCCTCGGGAAAATGTTTTGTTGCGATCATGTTGCATTGCCGACTCCAGGAGTCCATGTTGTACGATATTGGTGCAACTGGCACAAGTAACTACTCGAATCTCGCGACGTGCTCAAAAACCTGCCTGCCCACCGTCAATAGGACGCCCTTGTTTGCTGTTTTTGAAATGACCATCGACTTCATAGTGCTTGCAGGTCAGTACCACATAATCAGGAGCACCTGAACACCACGAGTGGACCACAGTGTCGTGCGCATCTTTCAATTTTGAAAAAGTCAACCCATTAAACCCTACTCTGAGACTATTTTGCATGAGAACCTGTTCGGCCAAATGAATCTCACCATTCGATTTTTTTTTTAGCGCCAAAATGACGTCACCAATAAGCTCGCAAGTCATCGCATGATCAGAACACGTGGACAGACGGTGAGCGAGACAAGATTACGATATCTCGGCAGGAAAAATGTCACGTGGGCCAATTCCACACCAACCTTTCCCAGATAATTCCCACTGGAGTACAAAGTTTGCCTTTGCTCAACGATTGTGGGTCAGTAGACCAATATTGTCTAGCGGGCGTGAATAATTGTTGTGGAAAAAAACCTCGAAAAGAGGTCTGTGGAGCAGCTAGTTTATTAGAGCTTTTGTTCAGAAAAACCTACTTGATGAAGGTTTCGTGGGGGGTGTGGAAGCCTTGCAGAATGTGGAAATATGTGCCCATCCTACTAGACAAGGCTTTTTTCATGAATAAATTTACACTTTTTACTTTTATTTTTTCAAATTAATTTTTCAAGAGTTGGGATCTCGTTAGGTCTAACGTTAGGTCTAACACGGATAGAACAGTGCTGGAGGTGGGTGGTGGGCCCTAATTGTGGCAACACTGTGCTAGGAAAGCTATTGTTGGGAAGTTGGACTTTCGTTGTTGCATCTAATAAAAATGCTCAATGATGTCAATTCAAAGTGTAAACATGTTGCGAATTATTCTGAGGAATTGTTATTATTCACGTGGTAGAAATATTGGCTATTCACCTTATGGAGGTTGGAAAAAACCAATACTCCTGAAAAACTGTTACCACCTGAGTGGTTAAATATAGAATCTATCTGATGCAATCTATAGAATGCATCTGATGCAAATTCTGGCAATTCGGAATCGTAGGAATCAAAAATTTTGAGCAGCCGAAGTTCGAAAAAGTGGAGGGGAGATTTATCTGCTCGGCAAATGACAAAGTAGTCCCACGAAGTGACCACCACGAGATTATGCACTGGTGCAAAATGTCCTGACTGAGAGGCCCTTACAACAACTTATTGATGTTACTTTTTTGAAGCGTTACCGAAACCCGTGGCAACCCGTAAACTTTAGTGTACCTAATGAAATCGCATCACGAAATTTGTAACTAAATAGCGAGAGTTACAATAATCTCCTGGTCAGCAACAAAAACAATAAGGTGAATAATAATACGAAGACATGAAAATGGTCTCCTGTGGTTGCAGACGAGTCTGCAAGCAGATTATGTATCACGTGGATTTTTTTCTTCCTGTTTGCAATGAAGTTCGACACCTGAGTCGAACAAAATCAATCACAATCAAAAGGTGCGTTCGCAGAGCAATCCCGACAATTCGGAACCGTTCAGAGCATGCGGAGTTGCGCATGTGCGGGGCCTTTTCGAAGAGTCGAGAGCGGGAGTACTTAGTCCTCGATTTAGCAACGTGCCAACGCAGAACTCCTACATAATCGTCCTGAATGTTCTGCTGTATTCTTAGAATTCCTAATTATAATTAGGAATAATAAGAATAAGAACTAATAAGAAAGACTGAGGGAGCAGTTACAATAATTGTATCTGCCCTCTCAATTACACGCTTCAAAACGGTAACATCAATAAGTTTACGGGTTGTCACGGGTTTCGGTAACGCTTCAAAAAAGTAACGCTTTTTTCGGTTGTGTGCCAAAGTAAAGACATGAAAATGTCAAAAGTGTGGACAAACAGAGGAGATTGCATTAGGGTTTACAGATAGGTAACTTATTATTAAACGGAAGCTAAATGCCCATTTTAAATGTTTTATCTCACACCTACTCCAGTAATTGATTGGCAATAGAGTTTTTCTGGGTTGGCATTCTAATATATCGATATATTTATTCCAACATCAAATGTTTCAATATTTCACAATATGAAATATTAGCATTAAATTCAAATTTTGACCAATTTTAGTCCAGTCAATGCGTCTCGTCGTAAAAAAAATAAATGGTTGGATTTTGGTTTATTGTTCTTGGAATAATACACCTATGTATTCGCGACGGGGGCCAAAAATTCCTGATCGGCCTCAAAATTTGACATTATTCGTTTCAAGAGGTCTTTATTCCAAAAACGAAATGTCCGTTCACCTTACGCCGTCTGCCGTTTTGGGCAGTAGGGCTTTTTTTTTTAAGCTGAAATTTTGACAAAATACTCGGTTTACCATCTAGTTACAGGAGGGGGTTTGAAGGTTTTCGGCTACGGAGTCGAGTTAGGTGTCGTTTTCGCAGTATTTTTGGATGTAGAATACATTTTTGGGAGTCACAGAACGATTCGGTTTCACGGTGGGGATCTAAGCGGATTTCAAGGGGCTACAAAAGGGATTTTTGAGGAATCCCAGAAGGTCAAATAAGGTGTCGAGTAATTTGGACGCAAAATCCGTTTTTGTTTTTTTTTTTTTTCGAGGTCCCACATTTGTCCGAACAATGTACTTACAGAAAAAAAAATGTTTTTATTTATTTATTTTTTACTTTTTCGAGCATAATATGCTATATAAATTATAGCTAATATGCTAATATATTATCCATTGAGCATAAATTAGATGTTTTTCGAGCATATTTGTTTGTTTTATTGAGCGTATCGACCCGAGTTTCGCCAATAATAATGCTCAGTTGTCAACTTGTGGCGATTTCTCCGACGTACGAAGAGTTTCTTCACTGCACCTTATAAGTTATGACAAACTGTTGATGCTCCGCGTTACCTACATGATTCTCATTTTTCTCGCCCAATTTGTTCTTCCCCAAACTGTCCGACCACTCGCTCGGCAGACACTTTTACGTGATGGTTTTTATCTTCTCGGGGGTTACAACCTCCGCCTCTTTCGCCCCTGACGCACGCCGCAGTGCGGGGAAAAAAATTTTTACGTCCAAACGTGCGTCAATCCGCATTACTTTTTTTGCGAATAGGCTGATCAACAACAACAAACCGTAAAAGAAACTTTAATATTTCCGGACCGAATTCAAATTCGAGTGCTATGTAATCATTTGTGATCGATCTAATCCTCTCCAAGTTCATTAGGTACTAAACTTTTTTTTTTTAATGTTGTATTATTGTAAAATGTGTAAACAAACCACTTCGACAAAATTATTGTTTTGGCCAATTGCGAAACGTTTTTGCGCAACAGATATCGCGTTAAGTATAAATATGATGAGTAGGTAGAAGTAAATATCATGAGTTGGTAGGTACAAGGTCTATAAACCTTAAAAATTAATCAGGAAGTGTTATCGTCTTGTCACTTTTGTTTGTGTAGTGAATCCAGCGGGAACATATTGAGAGGAAAAATACTCCGGTTGGAGAGCTCATTGTGGTTTATCTTGGAATGATTCAATAGGGGCGAGGAGACCTGAGACGGAAAAGTGTTTCTTAGGAAATGGTGAGTGTTGGAAAACTACGAGATGTATTTGTGTTGATTGGGGGGGGGGGGGGGGTCAACGGAGAAGTCCCTGTACCTACTACCTTTGCTTAGAATAGCGATATTTTTCCTTTCGATACACTTTCCTACATCTAGATTTTTACAATATCTCCTGGAAAGTTTAGAAATGCACCCTAACACCAGCCAGTGAAAATAGATACAACCAAAGGAAAGTGAAGAGTGGAAAAAGCTGCACATTTTGCACAAGGGTTTATTATTCATTTATGTAAATTAACCAAAAATTTAAAAAATAAATATTTAAAAATTATAAAAATTAAATTAAATTAAAAATAAAATAAATAAATTAATGTTGTTGGAAACTTGTTGAGGGTCAGTCAAATAAGACGAGATTGTTTTGCCGACGTTTCAAGAGATATATTCTCCTATCATCAGGGCAAGTGCAGGAAAAAGGGCAGCACACGATGTGAGCCGTCGCTGTCGTACAAATATACTGCATATTATATTTGCAGTATATTTAATATGCAGTATATTTGTACGACAGCGACGGCTCACATCGTGTGCTGCCCTTTTTCCTGCACTTGCCCTGATGATAGGAGAATATATCTCTTGAAACGTCGGCAAAACAATCTCGTCTTATTTGACTGACCCTCAACAAGTTTCCAACAACATTAATTGAAACGGTCAACATCACCATCAACTATTAAATAAATTAATTAAAATTAAAAAAATATTTAAAACAAAGAAACTTGGAAAATTTCTACATTACATTTAATGTAAATGAATACATAGGTAAGCTGCGTTCGCAGTGTAAATCTGAAAATTCCGAACCGTTCGGCGCATTCGTTTGGAATCGATTTCAGCAGTTTTGATTTTTTTTTTTTTTTTTTTTTTTTTTCAGAACTTCAGAAGATTGATTCCGACTGCCTCCTCGATTGTGGAAAGTCACACGCGCGCGATTCATTTCCTTCTGTGATGTCGTAGAGGTAACATCGGAGAGACTAGGTACTTTTTCATTGGCGGAGGACTAAAGTTCTGTCCATCTTAATTCCTGGAAGCGTTCGAGTTCTGATTCGATTCCAAACGGCCAGAACTTACTCTGCGAACGCAGCTATAGAAAACTCAGAAATCAGCGTTTCGGGATGTCACAAAGTTACCTGACAAAAGTCAGTATTTTCACATTAAAATCCATAACTCCGATACTTATTACTACATATATAATAATGGCCCCAAAGGGATTTCCGTGCCAACTAATAATCAAGTAAACATACCTACATATTTCTTATTGCCCTCCCTGATGACTCTTTGAACCTAGGTTCACCAGCAACAGCTGTTGCTGGTGTTGGCCATAATCAAGAGGAGCACCTGTTTGTATGTTTTAATAGCCCGGACCATTTCGTGTATGGCCAGCTGAGAGGTCTCATGTGCAACCTGACGTTTGGCAGTGTTTCTTATCCCTAAACCTCCTAATCGTTCAGGTAGACTGAGGAGGGATGTATAATAAAAAAATTTATCTTAATTAGGTATTTAAAAAAGTTGGTTTTATTTTCTTGTAAATTTTGTGGGCGGATGTGGCACCCCGATAAATGGATTATGCGCCCAATGTTACTCGTAAAACGACACCTCATTCGTCTTCCTGGCATCCTTCAAAAGCTCATATTGTAGCACTGTAGATACTCACGGTGAAATCATATGGTTCTAGGACCCCAAAAAATGGATTCTACGTCCAATAATACTGCGAAAACGACACCCCACTCGATATGGGTGATACAGGTTCAAAGAAGAGACCAAGCAGTGTGACACGTAAAATTTAGCATTAGGTAATGACTCAACATTTTTTCATGCAAAAAGGCTAAAAACGTCAAACACCTTTTGGAAAATTTCGCATAGTATGTTTTGAACGTATTACGTTCCAATAAAGTAAATTTTTCATTGAGTAGGAACACAAAATTTGTGTTGTTAAACAACAATTCCTTCATTTAATGAAGGATTTTCGTGAAATTTGGCATAGATTAGATATCACCTCATGTCAATGTTTTCATCGAGAAGGGACGCTAATTTAAAGCCTTTCGTGAAATGAAGCATTGATGATCGCTTTCGTGATTCAAGCTGGAATTTTTCCATGGAGTAGGGTCGCAACTGTAAAAAACTATTCTTGGCGGAGGAACACACTTGAGACGAATATACAAGAATCAAAGCGCATCCAATCCGTTTTGGCTAACTTTTCAGGGGAAAAAACTGTTTGAGGCACTTTTTCAATGCTACGCTGGTGGTAGCTTTCTAGCATCTAGCTTAGATGCTACCTAGGTATGGTAGTCCTCTGAAGGTGAAAAAACAATAATTCTGTCGTTCACTTCTTCGAAATCGGGGGAAAAAGTAATGGATTGGATGCATATTGACTCTAACATTGGGATAAGTTGCTGTTTGAGTCCAAACGTTGTGGATAAGATGCACTTTGATGGGAACTGTCGTTGCAGGTTAGTATACCTACCTAATCAATCTGAACTCAGGACATAACATGATATTATCTTAGCGATTTCCGTGCAAATATACAATGAAATGGTTTAAAAAAATTCACTCTGGGACATTTTATCTCACCTTTTCTTTTTTTATTTACTCAAACTTTATCTCACCTCAGCACTCACCTCAAGACTTTTTCCATGTTCCTCTTCATTGTTCGGCTTTCGAACATTCTATTTTTTCCTCGCCTGGGGGGGGGGGGGGGGGGCTCTGTTAGTGTCGTCCATTTTTGGCTTTTAACTACCTACCTTGCAACTAGTTTGACACTCGAAAGATCACGAAAAACACCATCAACCTCCGCCCCACAACATTCAATTGGTAACGAAACAATGTTCGGGGAGTTAGGAATTAAAAACCAAAACAAATCATTAAAATAATGAAATAATGGGAACAAACACGTTTTTTGTTGGCCGCCATGATTCTAACCTCAACCCTGCAATCTGACTGGTTGAATCACTGCTTGGGATCAAAGTGAATCCCATCCAGTAAAACTCGCCTAATAGGATACACTTTGGCTCCAACTCTCGACTTTTTGCCTGTTTTTCACAAGGAAGGGATGCAGTTAGACTCCAAACGACTTCACTAATGGCTTCAGCGTGAAAACCGCCATAACTTCATTTTTCAAAAATTTGATAGGATGCGTTTTGATTCTAGACGACTTATTGCCCAACATTGCCCTAGCCATCTAGCTGGTAAAGTGGGCTAGAATGCTCCGCCCCAATTTTAATAACTGAGAAATATCAACAATCGAAAAATGTGGTGGCGGTTAATTTCTTTTGTAGGCGCCACGCTGGCTGATTTTAGCTGGGCGTTTGGATTAGATTGACGTGCACCTCCATTTATATTAGGGACGACAGCAGTTCCTGATGACATCACACGCCCTACTGTTTTCCACCATTTCATTTCCCCCCCGTACAATTTCCATTAAACGATATCGTGTCAGAGGCCGTTCCAAGAAGCTCTCTCCTCACCAGGAGTTCTCTCAATTTTCAACCCCGTCCATTTACGGATTTTAGGGAATTAGTTTCGCCTCCGCAAACAAACCTTTAAAGGGATACAAGGGGTTCTCGTTCCATAGCGGCTTTTCTAGGGGCAATCTGACAAATGGCGCTTGGCGACGCCCCCGAAACACTTCGCCTGAGGAGATCGTCCTTTGAAAAATGGAACCAATCTGAGGTGTTCTATTGCTGGAAATTAACAAATGAGGAAGAATTTTGTACGAGCACATCAAACTGCTTACATTTCTCCAAATCCTGTGGAGCACCTCTGGCCATTTTTTTGAAAACGCTACAAATTTTACGCAAGGGTTTATTATTCTTTGATCGTGAAATTGACTAAAAATAAATGAATAAATTCTCTGAAAAATATTTGATATATTATAAAAATATTTTTCAGAGAATTTATTGATTCTTAGTATTATTTATTATCCTATTCATAGATATTTTTCAACTATATATCAAATTGCCTATTAAACCGATTTTTAAATATCGATTTTTTACCAGGGAGTCGAAACTGGTGTCATTTTTAGAAGTAATTTTGAAATTAGAATCGAATCGTGGGGTCGCAGAGCTGATCAATCTCACCGCTGTGGCTAGTGAAGGGCAAAACGAATGATTTTGTTGATTGAATGCTGAGTATTCGAATGATTGAATCGAATAATCCGTATGAATTATTCGATAGGGTCAATCACCATTAAATCAAATTTTGATGTTAATGCAAACGACCGAATAGTGCCCATTAGTAGAGGAGTTCAGATGAAACAGCTGATAAGGAAGATTTTGGAAGCGAGAGCTTCACGAAGACACCCAGTTTCGCTGCTAAACGAACGCAGAACAACCAATGGAAGGTGAGGATTGGCATCCGATGGAACAGCTGTTAATGAGGGGGTTAGGGAGAGAAAAACGACTTCTCTGCTCACATCAGCAGAGGAGTCATTACCCTCGATCATCGGCAAACAACCACTTCGAATGCATAATTATTCAAACACTGTTGAACACTCAAGTCGTTAACATCCGAATGGTTTCTGTGACGTCCCCGATCACGCCGCCTACTTTATCATTCACTGACTGTTTTCTTTCATTGTTAAATACAATGAGCAATCGCAGTGCTTTTTTGATTGGACCCGAGGACTGGGCTCCCCTGGCAACACTTCGTCTGGGGAAGCCAAGTCAGCGGGACCAATATTTTTGACCAGGCATGCCTGCATGCAATGCATTGTTGTCACCAATTGTTGACATTACCACAGTTACTGTGGTCGCCGGGAGATCAGAGGACCATAAGACGGGCTCAGCGGGCCCGGGCCTCCCTTGGCGACGATTTGTATGGGAAATAATTTATTTCGTAAATACTGCAAACCTAGGGCGAACTAATATCGATGTTCAGGCGTCCTGGACAGTTTCTGGACTAAATTATAATTACTAAAAATTCCCCTTGCTCTGTTGGAAAATTTCACCCTGTTCATACCGCCTCCCGGGATAGCAGATGATGACACTTCATGTGATGCCCTGGGTAGGGATATTCTGGTATTTCCTTCCTCTTCCTCCACAGACACCGGGGGCATAATCCCAGTACCACTGGAGGGATTCCTCTAAACACACAACACAATTAATGATGACCAATTAAAGAATTAGGAACTCATTTTGTGCATGTAGGTACACCTTTAACATCCATTAACCAGGGTGGCTTACAGTTTCAATAATCGAGTGCTGCATTAGATTTTGCATTCGGATGTCCCATCACTAGCTGGGGCTCTGTGTAGTTTTCAAGGGGCATTTTTAAAGAGCGCTATCAAACCCCACACGAATCCCTGTTAGGAAGTAAAAATAATCTTGTTGGAGGGAAACTAGAAAAAAAAACACCATGTTATTACGAAGGGGCTATGAAAAGTGAGCACTCGCTTGATGTGCAATCAACTACAGTGATTAATTGGTAGATAAGCCTCGGGAAACGGATAGGGACCAATTTCGGGAAAATCCCTCAGCAACCATAACCCCAACCATCGAGCCCCTCCTGATCCATTACAGATAGAGGTGCGACTTCTGGGGGCAGGCGGGGCATTAATCAAAATGTCGTCGAGATCGGATCATAAGAAGAGGTGATATTTCAACAAGAGCTATCGAACCCCCATCCTGCCCATTTGGACGACCATTACTCTAATACCGTTCGATTTCCTGGCACAACACCGTACAGGATATGGCCAGGTAGCTCATACGGGCACGTCAGTCGGTGGTAACAAGGAGCAACGCCATCTAACAAGTGACTCTGGAACTTGAAAGTCGCCGAGTCCACAATTATTGTTCTATTATAGGCCAGTCAATTTTGACACTAAATTCGCAAAACGAGATTTATCTCTGATTTTTTAGTATGTTGTTCGGACTCATTAGGGTAGTGTATACCCTGTAGCTCAAAAATGATTGGTCCCAAATTAATTTTTTTCTCGTAAAAGCTAAATAAATTCCCCATCGCAGCTCTATGTGAAATTTTGATTTGAGCTTTGATAAGGGAGGGGCGGGCAAAAGAAGTGGCAAATTTCGAAAAAAAAAGAAAAAAAAAAGTGTTTCTTTGCACATTTTTGCCTGTTTGCGGGAACGTTTAGTCCGATCTTACTTTTCTTCTTTTTAGGTGAAAGCTAATTAACATTTATGCAGGGGACGGCACATTGAATGTCTATTGAAGCAACACAAGTGCCATTCGTATTCGTCGGAAAGGGTGGAAACAAGAAATTTGACCCTTTACGATCACGTTTTTCGGAAGATTTTCTTCTCTCCCTCCAAGACTATTTGGCCTACAAGGTCCACACTCTCCTTTGATGCCCCATTTTACGAGCCATTCGTCACAATCAAGCTTCCGTCTGCAATCAACTCTGAACGTATTTGCCAAACGCGAGTAAACTTTGGGCGGGGCGTAAGGAACTTTGAGGCCTCGTAAAAGCGAAAACTTGGGCGTCGAGCGATTTAATTGGATTAATAAAGTTTAAGCCAAAGATAAACCCTTCATGGAAGATTAACACAGCAGGAATATAGCAGAGCCCCGAAAGAGCGTTAAATCGCTGGTTTGAATGTTTTAACACCTTCATAATTACGGCATCACTTTATTCACTGTGCTAATCACGAGCGGCGCTTAGCCGCTGCCTTTTAAATTAGTGACGCTGCTCATCCGTCCTACTCATATGTATAACCAAGGAGGCATTAGGTATTGGCGGGATGACTCAATAACTGTAGAACTAATTATGATATAAACTGAATAAGCAAGTGGAAAGGAGCATGGGTACCGCGTGAAGACGCTTGAAGAGGGTCGGTACACCTTGCGCGTTTCCCCAAGGAACCCCTCCTAGGTGACTCAACCCTCTCTCCGGGGGAGAACCCAAAGAGGGGAGAGCCCGCAGTGGGGGTCGACTGACTGTATAAACGCCAGTTCTCTCTGTACCTACACTTCAAATTCTTAAAATCCACTAGTTGCTCCTTCCTATTCTCTTACATTATACCAAACCTCATCATTGTTATTAATATCCGGATATCAGAGATCCGGTCGGATGAATATCAAGCATCCAGAAACAGTCTGACGTCTGCCATTCAAATTTCGATACCCGCTGTTTTTCTGAAAACTCCTTAATTTTGCTCATTTTAGTATGACAACACTGCTGCTATATCAAGGGCAAAGTAGAATGCAAGAATCTGCGGTAATGGGGTTTTATTTCAAACAAAGGGCAGACATAAAACTACAAAGAACAGAACGGCAGTGTCGATACTAATGCCATCTATTGCTGGCCGCTCTGAATTTCTATGAAGTGAAGACACAGAATAGGTTAATAAATGTTCACCGTGTTTTGAACACAACTCGCCTACTTACGTTCAAAGTGTCTTTTAGAGCTTTGTCATGATTCACAGCTCGTATTAAACCTTTACAACACTTGGTGTTTCACTGGGGCTTACATTTCCATTAAGGGCCAAATAAGTTCTCTTCCCGTCTTGACAAAATCCTTTTCACCGCCCTCGGCGGTACATACTTGGATGTGTAACTGGGTCAGTGGAGGATCCGAGGGAGAAGACATCACCTTCATCACCTGGTAACGTTACGTTTTAAATTTTAAGATGACACCAAACTCGCTCAGAACTTGGGATTTCTCCCACCCCACTCTCCAGGTACGCGTATGTAGGAGCATCCTGGTTATTGGATGTTGAGCGTGTACCTACATGAATTTGAGTTCATCAAATTTTGAGTTGTGTGTAGAGCGGAAGGCCAGTGGCGTGAATCCACGATTTTTGCCGCTTTTTGTTGTGGAGGATGATGAAAGGAGTGTGGGAACATTTCCTTCGTGGGCAGAACACGAATTGTCATGATCTGGCCAGGAGGAAGATTCAGACACAAATAAGGAAGACTTGCACACACCAGGCTTACCTGATATGTCAGGATACTGCGGTGGTGCAGTCTTCGGTAGAGAACTGAGGTGATGCAGATACTCAACATGATATGTCGTGGTCGGTATCAGTTCGCCCTGGGATCCGCTGTTGCAGCTATCTGTGAATTTTCTCTAAAGATGGCCTCGCCTTCTGATCCAGTCTTACACGGGACTGGGTTTCCGGCTTCCACAGTTGAGATGTCAACAATGAAGTCCTGTACAACAGTCCCGTGCGTCGGGATCGTTTCTGCTGGTGCAGCTTCCACAACCGAATTGTCGGCAATGAAGGCCTGGCCAGCGGAACCAATCCCATTGATATCAATGCTCCTGGACGTACTGCCAGTTATGAGCATTGATATGGGTGAATGGTAAAACGTTACTTGAGGGCAGAAATTACTCCTCTTCTCATACAGAATGGCCGGTGGGAGAAAAGGGTTTGCGCGATCACGCCCCGACCACAGCGCAACCCGCTTCCCCCGCCGGTACAAACTCTGACGGGCTGGTGATCCGCGAGAAGAGAGTGGGGTAATCTTTCTAGATTCCCCACAGCGTATATTATACCCTCTTATCCCCTCGCCGTTCTTTTCCATTTATAGGCTTTTTCCGCTCCGTTCGGAGCCATTACGACGGCCAACCGAAGGGTAAAGGCGAAAATGGCGTCAGCCCGGAGGATCCACAACCGAAAAGCATCTCTACATTCGGCGAAATGCGTTCCAGTTGGTTTAGCTGCAGGCTGAACTCGACCCGGTAAGTGCAGATTTGAGTGTGTGGTGTATTATTAAGGAGCGTACGTTTCAAGTCGAGTTATGGTCGTTTCGCAAGACACATGGCTGCCTTGCTGTTATGGCCTACCTGCAAACCTGCCAGCTGATACATTTCCACAAAATTAAAAACGGAATCGCTGTACGTCATTTAGATAAGTGGCCTTTGCATAATGCAGTTGGGTTTTTCCATGAAACTCGGAAATTTCAAGTCTTTTGAGCAGGGCGGCTCTCATATATGAGAGTGATATATATATATATATCACTTTTCAGACAATTGAAGACCACAGGGGAAAGGGGGGCATAGCTCAGCTTTTCGAAACTTTTCAGGAGAGTATTTTTTATGCGGAAAACGCTATTACTCCTCATGTGGGCCACATTGAAAACATTTGAAAATTCCTAAATTTGCCTTTACTACTGCAGAATGCGGGTTTGTAGCCAATTCTCCGATTCCAATCGTTATCGAGTCAGAAAACTATGCCGAATGCCCGAAAGTACTAATGTATTGGTGAAGGGGGGGGGGGGGGGGTGTTAGCATACGATTAATAGGGGTGTCAAATCCACGTTTCTTTGTATCAAGCAGATTATATTGGTTTTAAAACGCAAAATCAAAAATGTAAAGCGGCCAAAACTATCTAATCAAAAAATTGTCATCAATTAAAATTTAATTTCAACCCAACGTCTTCACAAATCACTTTTGGTTTATTATTCTTGGAATAATACATCTATGTTTTCCCGTCGACTCCGATCGGCCTCAAAATTTGACGTTATCCGTTTCAAGAGGTCTAGATACCAAATCCAAAATGTCCGTCCGCCGTTCGGGCCGTTTTGGGCAGTAGGAATTTTTTTTAAAAAATCTGAAATTCTGACAAAATACTCGGTTTACCATCTCGTTGTGCCCGCAAGGTTTTCAGCCTGCTCGCCCAAACCCGTGGGGGGCTATGGGGCTAAAATGGGGCTGCGGGAGGGGTGTTTTGAAGGCTTAAGCCAAAATTTTGGCTATGGGATCAAGTTAGGTGTCGTTTTCGAAGTATTTTTGGACGTAGAATCCATTTTTGAGGGTCCCGGAACGATCCGATTTCACTGTGGCGATCTATAGGGCTTTCATGGGGCTACAAAAGGGATTTTTGAAGGATCCCAGGAGGTCAAATATTTTTCAAGTAAAAAACAAAAAATTTTAGAAAAAAAAAATTTTATTGACAGAAATAAATTTATGCACAAGTAACCTATATCAAACAAAATTTTACACAAGAAACCCTAGTGTAAAATTTGCAACGTATCGATAAAACCGCTGCCATTATCGAAAAACAATCGTCCAAAAGCCTGTTATAATAGTCCCTATAGGGACCATCCTGCGCACCGTGACAAAATGGGGGTACGATTCCGTGTGATGGAGTTGGAAGTAATTAAGAACAGCAGACATAGCAGGGTTTAATACAAATTTTGTTGAACCGTTACAGTGAACCGAGTTGGGCTCCAAGTTTGGGCGATGGCTTTGGGCAGTGCCGCTGATGTGCACAGATGTTTCGCAGGGAAGAGAAAACGACTCAACTCCTGTTCATATTCCTGGCGCAGGGTATACGTGTGCTGATCCCGAACTTTGCATATCCCCCGGGGAGAGGCAGGGGAACTTTGCGCGGAGTAGTTTTTGCTCGGAATATGCATAGATGGCCGGAAGGCGGGTTTTCACGGCAAAGTGACTCTCCCCGGAAGAAATTTCACATTCAAAATCGACTTTCATATTCAAAACCGGAGAAGCCTTAATGTGGAAGGAGATAACTCGATTTAGATGTATATTAATTTTTTGGGGGAATTTGGAGTTACGAACAAAGAATTGAGTTTGTATCAAAACAACAAATCTCAGTTTCCCCCTTGACGTTCAGTATACTAGCCCTGCATAAATAGGTAGACTTTGTCAAGTTAAGCATGTAGGAACACAGTGTAGTCCAAGTATTTCGTGTCAATAGGGAAAAACTACCCACTTATTGATGCAAATGTTGAAGTAATTTGGCTCAATAGAGCTTTGAAGTATCAATTAATTTTGGAAAAGGGGTCTCCTGCTCAAAATAGTTTGGGAATCCCAGGTAGCCCAGTCATCAGGTATTTTTTGGATGCAAGTTTGGTGTAAAATCAACAAAACAGAGCAGAATGCAGTCAACGACATTGTGTGTATATGAAAGTGAAGTTTGTGTATACAATTTATGTGAAAAAAAAAGAAAAAAAAAAAAGCATACTGAAAAAAAACAGCTTTCTTGCAAAATAACCAAACTTCCAAGCTTGTAACCGTTGAAGTTTCAACCTAAAAGACATTATGACATTTTAGACAGTACTGAAGTAATGAAGTTGAAATAGTTAAAAAAATATATTTTTATGAGAAAAAATGTTTGAAATTTTATTTGCTCGAAACAGTCCAAGTGCCTCAAACGCGTGTAAGCAATCCAAGTGCCTCCACCAAAGGGGCAAAATCTCACCAAGGTCGGGGAACATGCATTTTAGCCTCAGCCTTTTTCTGGTGACCACTTGCCTATAAGTGGTGCAGATATCGCTGCAAATTTTACTCCAGGGCCACAAAGGTACACAAGGGTCTTCGATACAATTAATTTTATGTGATTAAAAGAATATTAAAAAAAAAAAAAAAAAAAGTTCCCCGTATTTTCCGAAGAAACAAACTGTTTTCATTGACACTGAATTAATTTCTGCACAAGTTACCTATATCAGAGAATAATAATCCCTTGTGTAAAATTTTCAGCGTTTTGGAATCTAGACATAATCTTGAAACGGATAGTCAAATTTCGACCTCCGTCGCGATTACCTACATTGCTGTATTATTCCAAGAATAATGATCCAAAAGTTAGAAGCTTAAAATATATACGCGGAATCGACGTTATCGAGGATCCTAAAATACTTGTCCCAGCACTTCGCAAAACTGTGAGCAGCCTTATCAATTTGTCGAATCCACGATGAAAAAGTGTAAAATCGCTGCGGGTAGTAATAATTACTGCAATGATTGCGATCGGCGAAGGGTGCAGCACCTTCCTCTACCTGCTAAAAACCTCAGCTTTAATTCAGCTCTCCCTTATGTCGGACGCATTGTTCACGTTGACGTCGTTCCGGGTCAGGCACGTCATGTTAGCTCAAATGATTTGAACGAGTCCTTATCTAAAAACCGTTGGATATATCTGTAGGTCAACGGCCTCAGTGTTGACCTGCCAAATTGTTTCCCAAGTCAAGGGCTGCCGTTTGGGATGGTCAAAACTCATCGAATAATAAATAAAAATAAAGAAATATCGGTATTTCGGGGCGATATTTTTTCCTTCGATACATCGACTTTCTGGTTGATCATCCTCCTTGGCTTTTCGGCGGTGATTGAGGTTTTACGGGTGAATTAAAAGGCTTCTTCCGAGCTTTCGACCAATCGTCATCATCAGGGATGGTACTGCAAAATAAATGGAAAATGTTACAAGGAGGTTCTGGCTGTATATAAGTAGTTCTAGCTGACATTATGAGACATGTGAGTGATTATTGCGCACCTTAGGACCTCCCGCAGTCAGTTCTCCAGTCTTCTCGTCCCCCCCTTCAAATTTGCTAAAACTAAATCTCGTAATTCTTTATAAATTATTATAAACCCGATACAAAAATTGACTCCGACAATTAGTAAATACCTCCCCATTGACCAATAGAATATAAGCACCACCCTATGCTCACCACCTCCAACATCACCCCTAAGGTAAACTAGACCGCATGTGCAAAAACCCATATTTTAAATTACACTCAAAAACGAATTGCACTAACATCTAACACCACCTTCCAGGATACTGTTCAGCTACTCCCGTCAGAGACAACCAATGTCCAACCCCTCCACCAAAACATGGCCCCATGACTGGGGTGGAGAGTATCCATCATAAATGTAAATTTTAAGGTGCGCAATAATCACTCACATATCTCATAATGTCAGCTAGAACTATATACAGCCAGAAACTCCTTGTAACATGTTCAATTTGTTTTGCAGTACCATCCCCGATGATGACCTAATATATTGGTCGAAAGCTTGGAAGAAGCCTTTTAATTCACCCGCAAAACCTCCTCAATCACCCCACCGCACCAACATCGATTTTCTAATATCGGGAACCAATAATTTTTTCCCTTCCGGAAAGTTCAGAAATAAATCAATCTTTTGAAAAAAATAATAGGTAGGTAGGTACCTACTAAGTGTGGCGAATCCCACATAATATTTAATATATTATGTGGGATATAGATAATTTATCTTGCCAGCCCGCCGGAAATGGCACCGACGCGTCGCGACGGGTGGAGCAGGGCGCGCTACTGCAGCGGGGTGTTTTCACGCTGATGCCCCCTTCTCCCGGCGGTGGCCCCTTTTTACACGGAAAATATTTTACCTCCTAGGATCCTTCAAAAATCCCATTTGTAGCCGTTTGTAGCCATAAATGGATTCCTATGTCCAAAAATACTTCGAAAACGACACCTAACTCGACCCCATAGCCGAAAACCTTCAAAGTTTGTTTAACAACCCTTCCCATAGCTGAGGCTAATCGCGGATTTTTGGTTAAACTCAATTCCAACATTAAAACCATTCTGAAATCTTAGGCCCTTCGGAAAAACAACCCATACCGATATATTTCAACGATATGTCGGATTACTAAAACGAAAGGTATATTTTAAAACTTCGAGACCTATGAAAAATGGAAAAACCGGCCGCCCAGAACTTGCCTCTCTAGTAACCAACTTGGTGTTGCTTTGGCACACTCCCTTGAAATGGTTGAGTAAATTACTATTTTAATGGGGTACCTTCAAATTTGCTTAAATGTAATAAAAGAGCTTTAGCTTATCTCTGGTACATGAGCAAAGAGGAAGTGCCTTTGGGTTTTACACTTAAAACAAAGCGGGGTTCCTCTTCTTTTGAAAGCTTATCTGCACAGTAACAGTTGAGCTCTAGAAAATGGAAACAGTGTAGCAAGGAAGCAACCTATAAGGCATCCGGGATATTGCGAGGGTAGTAAAAGCGTGTTTTAACGGACTAACGGGTTATCTTTCTCGCCATGGAGGAATAGAGACTCTATTCCTCCATGCTTTCTCGCCTAAGCTCCACGCCGGGGTGGATCTGTACTGAGGCAATATGGGATTTCGGAACGGGTGGGCACTACAAGTGAAATTGAGGCTATGCTGACAAAATCAGCCGGGTGGGTGAAGAATTTTCAAAGATAGCCCGCAATGTGCAACTTCATGACCCGATGATTTATAGGGGTTGGGTCAACGTATAGTAGTGCAGTGTGAAAGGTTGGTTGAGTCCGCATAAAAATAACCCTCCCAGACTGCAGATAAGGCCTATTCACTCTGAAGGTGCTCACCCTAGTCCCCCCCATTTCCTTCCCTCATCGATCTGTGTAACACCCGCTTCATAGCAGAAACGGTCAACCCATTTTTCTACTGTTCTGAAGGAAACACGAGACACTGATCCGTGCAGTGAACATTTGGAGTGTACAGAGTTTGGTTTGGAAGGGAAGAGTTCCAAAATGGGGTTGCGCTTGTGGAATGGCAGAAAACCACTGAGTCGAGCTCAAAATTTTAGAAAGAGCCCTTCTAGGACAACTAGAAACGATTCAAATGACGGGAAATTTCCTGATCAGCCGATAGAGCTAAAATCTCTGCCGTTACCCTTGGACGTTTAAATTAGAATGGGAGCCCTTCTGAGAGTACAAGAGATGATTCAAATAGCGGGAAATGTTAAAAATCCGTACACTGCTAAAATCTCTCCTGTTGAAATATTGAGTTTTGTTTCATGTTCACATTAGACCGGGCGAAGACCGGGTGCCCCAGCTAGTATATTATATTAGAGGAGAAGGTGGGAATATGGACCCCTCACATAATGTGGACCCCCGCGCTTTCTCAGGCCAGGGAGGGGGTGAGAGTGGAGAAGCGGCTTGTACCGCATCTTAGGAGTGGGGGAGCGACTGGGGCAAGCGGGGACGCTCAGTTTTCCATCAACAAGATTACTATGTCGCCACGTTTTTTTTCCTGCTCCATCAAATATTGAACGAGGTGATTAAAACTTTCGTTTTTGCTAATTTAAACTTCAATTCGAGCAAATATCGATGCCCCCCTTCACGAGCATGTTTCAGGCTGTGATAATCCGTTTGATTTTTCATAACAAAAAAATGAATAGGGGGTCCATATTCCCACCTTCTCCTCTACGTACCTCACCCATTTGATGCTAAATTCGAGCTGGAGACCTCGCGCTTTTCAACACTATAAATTTCGCTCTCATGATACCCACCCGCACTAACAACATATTTCCTCTTGGAAGTGAGAGCAACCAAAAGGAACATCCACATTGACGAGTCCACAATTTGCTAGTTCGTGAACGAATAGAAACTAGATAGCGACTCCAACTGGGCAACTCAGCTAAAATCTGGCTAGATGGCTCCTGTCAGTATGCTTTCAACATAAGTAATCTGCTCAGTATCTTAGGTTCATCTCTGGGCCCCTGTTTACAACTCAGGAACTTTCCACCTAACGGGAGACTTTTGGATGAAACTTTCCGCACGTCACTAACATCAACGAAGCGAGATAAAGGAGAAAAAACAACCATTTGCTACGTCGTCTTTTTGTCCTACCAAGTTTTCCTGATAGCCTGAGCTTCTAACTATTTTTCCTTCGCGACTTCCAAGGATCAGATAAACCTGTAGAGCTTCAACCTCAGAGTGGTCGTCGATTTCGTGTCAAGTTTTACTTTTACGTCAAATGAGTTTTGCTTCCAATTAAAATTTTTGGTACCCGAAGCGTGTTCAAAATCCGTTTTGATTTAAGCAGCGACACACGATGTGCAGTGACAAAGTGGTTGGTATTGATACGTGTGATGTACGTGACGCTGAGGAGGGACTTGCCTTTAAATTCGAACGGGGCTTTGAATCCCAGGATTTGCGGTTTGGCGGGAGATAACGAAATTAAACCGGCTGCCGGATATCATTCCCACATAGCCCTCCAAAGCCGTCCCCCGCGATAGTCCTGCCTAGCACCATCGCTACATACATCATCGACCCCCAGCCAACATTTATTGTTCGGGCAATGATGCGATAAACCCCGGGCGTTTTCGGTCTGGAATTGAGAGCGCCGATAATTCCTTGGACAGCAATTAGAGCTCAACAATTCCCCCGCACCGTTTAGTATCTAATCTCGGCAGTTTTCATCTTTGCTGTGCAGAGTTACTGTGCCCTTGAGCAGCAGTTTATGGATGAAGATGGTGGAGGGGGGGGGGGATTTAGCGCTCTCGTGGTAAAAACTGAAATCTTCACACAACTAAACAGAGAACGGATTTAAACACCGTAATCAGCGCAATGTTCCAAAGTATCCGATTCTCATCCCTTAGCCACAAGCGAACTGAGATAATCTCCCGTCTCTCCCTAATGACCCGAAAATTCCGCCCCATGGGAGCCTGCAATTTGTCACTGCAGGGCTGTAGGAGGTCCTGGAAAGTCGGTGGTAATTACATGGAAAGAGCTTTCGAAGGGAAAGTGGGCGGGTCGACGGAGGCGTCAAAACCCCGTCCTATCCCACATCGAGTTCTTCAGTCTGTTTTCCCCCTTATAACCCGTCAGTAACCTTCATCTATTTTATCCGGGCGGCTCCCTCCGACGTTAACACCAGTTGAGAGCGATTAATCCCGCCAACAGGAGAGCTACCATCCTCGTCATTAGCTTTGACAGATGATCAGCTTCCCACCTTCTTCATGTTTTGATACTAAATTAGAAAAAAGGGCGAAAAAAGCAGCCATGTTAGTCAATATTGGTTACAGTGCTAATTTGTTGGCAACACTGATACGTTTACTTGCTTAAGTATCAATTGTTGTATCAATCACTGAATACATCAGCGCCAAAGCAATGGCCTTACAAACTAGCAGAAGGCCTCAGGGAATGTGGCACAGAATAACTGGCCGCACGATCCCCATTCACACTATGGAAATGGTTGAAGACCAAGAACAAGAAATGAAGTGCCAGTGGCAATCAGGGATGCCCGAATATGCTCACCCAGGCGTGCTCGTTTTCTATTCATCGCCCCCCAGAACGCCAAATCCCAATTTTCCGGTAGAGAAGAGCCCAGAACCACTCAAGGTGACTCACCATGAACGTCCGTGTATGCTCTGGGAGCTCTGCCTCGGACCAGGAGCTTGAAGAGTGACAGAACTGACATACAGATAATTGGAATTGTTTCACATCGCTGGAAAACATGTTGGTTTGGTCTGATCTCTTGCAAAAGGATAGGCCAAAATGGAGCTATTACCCAGAACCAGCCATGAGCCTCATATACGATAATAATAGTTACTGGGCTGGAAGGAATGGAGATCACATCATAGGGACGTTGGCTCCACAATAGTAATCAGTTCTCCTGATGATAGATGGCTTCGCTCAGTCAGCATGCCAGTTCCATGATGCAGTAGCCCTCAGATGCAGTCATACGCATGCAGCAATAAGGCGTGAAATGGATGCAGAAGCAAGGTTACCCTGGTTCCATTCACCAGAAAGAGATCTCTCAAGCTTAAAGATCTTCGACTGAATGGATGCGTCCTGGTTGAAGCGAAATACCTGAAAATCATTCTTGATCAGAAGCTAAACTGGAATGCTCACATCAAAAAAGCAGTGCAGAAAGCACTGGCCGCGCTGTGTTTGGAGCCCCCCCCCCCCCCCCCCTGGTTGAGTAAATCCAACCAGTCTACAGAGCAGAAAATATTTTGCAAAGTGAGAAGACTTGCAGGTGTTGGTATTACGGGATGCTTCAGCACCTGCCCAACAGCTGCGCCTATCACCCATTCGCATCCACGTGCAGAGACTTGCGTTCTTGCAGGCTTCAAGATGCGAAGCAAGACCTGGGTTGAGGTCTAAGAGGACCATTCTACGGAATTCTGAAAAGAATGCTAGTGAATGAGGCAGCATTATCAGCATTAGCTGCCTCAGATATCAAGGTAGAGATATTGACCTTTCCAGTATGGTCAAGGTGGATGGATAGTAGTACCTTAGTTTGAGCACAGGGATTTGATCTTTTACGCCGATCTGTCATGGTTGGTAGAGCTGGTTAAGGTGTCTTTGACCCAAGAATCACGTTACCAGAGCCGCTTGGGGCAAAGTCTACCATCTTTCAGGCGAAAGTCTGAGAGGTTCAATATGCTATCTACCGACTGTACAGTGGTATAGTATGCTATCAACTGTCGTTCACTGGTCTAATATGTTATCTACTTTTATGTGTGACATCTCTACATAATGGATGGAGGGGTAGGGCATGCTGTATACTATAAGAACTGGGCTTAAATATGGATAAGTATACGAGCTTATCTGAATATTCTTCGTTAATTACTTTGTTTACCTGGGGTAAACTAGATAACGGTCCTGGAGCTTACCTAAATATTTTTCACTTCTACATGAAGCTTGTCAACCCGCCTACGCTGCCTTACTGCATGAGAGATGTCTGCTTCATGTCTTCAAAAACCAGATTGAACACAACTTCTAGGGAACGAGGTAAGTATATAGAAAGCATAACATTCTCCCGGTCTAATATATTAGTAGATGAAGGCCGGGCACGTTAGGCAACGTCGCGCTGGTACATAGCATATTGAACCAGTACCCGAAAGTCAAGTTATCGGACAGTCAGGCTGCACTGATGGCCCTGGCAACATTTTCAATTGCATCATAACTGTCTGAATCAACTCAAGTCCCTTGCAAAGGACAATACAGTTATCCCTAGCGTTGTGACCTGCTCACCAGAGCATTGATGGTATGAAACTGCTGACATCTGGAGGCACTCCAGTAGGCAGGGGCGGGTATTGCTGCGGTAATCAGACCCACTAGGGACAGCAGTAGCGCCCATTGACTGATAAAAACATGAGTGCACAGCTGAATACATAATTACATAAGCTTGCGATGCAGCAGTGACGGCCTGGAGAGGAGTCACACTTCAGCCAGTGCTGCAAGAAGGCATTGCAAGCGGCTTTGGAGGACAGCTTGAAAGTGGAACTGGAAGAGTGGAAGATAGGAAGAGTGCATGCACTGCATGCAGTTACTGCAGATGCCGATTAATTTCTTCCGGGACTGGTCATAAGCAGCCAAAGCAACATAGAATCACCAACACTAAGAAAACGCTAGGGATTCTTCGGTCCCTAAAATGCTCGGAATTTAAAGCCCTCAAATGACTGCCACAAACAGCCCTCGCCTCAATGTGGAAGAAACTGTATTCAAGACCTGATGTGGACAAGAGTGCGCCTACGATTTGCCATAATACAGTCAGTGTCACTCAGACTGAGCGGGACCCAGAAAAAAGTGACGAATGCTCGTAATTGAAAGCCCTTAAATGGCAACCACCCACGGCCCTCGACCAAAGGTGGAAAAAACGGTATTCCTGAACTGGAAACAAGTGCACCTACAATTTGCCATAATGAGGGCAGTGTCACTCAGACTGAGGAGGACCCAGAAAACAGTGACGTCCCACGGAATGGAGGAGGACTGAGGTGCCTTGGCTCAGAGAATAAGGAAATTCGAGCGCGAAACAATCCACACATTATTCACAACCTACTTCGACACTTAATCTATACCACTAATTGGCTTTAACATTGAGTTTTCTCTCGAGAAGACCAGCGTTTTCTGAGGATTTGGACATTATTTACGATAACATAGTGATATTAAGTTACGTCGAACGACTTTAAGGTCAAGATTCACTCTACCAGGTGTCACCGGTGTAGCCTGCGAAATGACTGGGCTTGCAATATTTACAGGGGGAAACGTGAAGGTGATATAAGGAGGAAAAGGGGGTTTTGATGTGCAACGGCTGGGTAGGCTAAAGGAACGAAACTTGACGCCTTTAGGAGACGCGTATTGGCGGAAAAAACACCACCATCATCTTTTTCCCGACCTTTCAGCTCAACGTCTTGCAAACTGGATCTTCGCCAAAAGTTTTCCCTAACGGTGGGACGAAATACGACGGTGTGCTTTTGAACGGCGTAAATTTGGGAGGAGATTTTCAACAGGAAAAACGGAGCATGCATCGTCGATCAGGCTTGGCAATAAAAAGTTGGAACAGCTGCTTCACAATTGATTAACCTGGAACACAATAACAGTGAGAATACAAAGACATAAATAGGGTACCTAAGCCGCGTGCCTCTTTTGAGTCTAGACGAGTCCTTAATGTGGTTTCGTCTCGAAAAGGTCCGGGTAGTTTATGAGTTATTCCGAGTCTCACAGACCCACAAAAAATATATTTCCCAGGAAATCTCCGCTACAAGCGACTCCCTCATCTCCTTCTACTGATATTTGATTTGGAATCTCAGCCTTCCCCCAAGGAAATTTCATGATCCGGTTTTATTAGAATCCTCTATTGTTGACAGGAAGGCACAACTTCTGGAAAAGTTACAGCCATAAGATGTTTCTACAATAACATTTCTCATCTTAACATTGAATCCAGGCTGCAATCAACAACTAAACGTGCGTGACTACAAAGAAACTTTTATAGCAAATCTTGCAAGAGCGCACTATGCAAACAAGTAGTTCCAAAATATCCAGCTGTGAAATTGGGTCGGGGCCGGTCAAGCCTGCCACCACACCAGAAAAAACCCCCGTTGACAAATTGAAAAAGGCGGACAGGCCTGTTGATGTTTACAGGTAAGTTTTGAAGCTGAGTTTGACGTTACAGGATACGGCCACCGCTGGACCACATCTGATTTCACAGGCAGATGCTCATTGACTTGAATAATCACGACGAGACTGTGAGCTATGGGCTAAACATAGGACAGCCGTTGGATCCCGTATCCCGCCCCAAAAATGAAGAGATGCCCATAGCCGGGTACATCCCTGTGTTCGCGCTGATGTCCAACGCTTGGAGCGTTCTGAGGCAGGATGTGAAAAGTGCTGAGAGCGTCAAGAAGCAATCGGTTGAACCAGAAAAAAAAAGTTAGTGATTCGTAAACTCTCAATCTGGAAACCCATTTTCATTCGATGTTGTCTTTTCACCAGAAACCATAACCAAGCCCAGTCTACCAGGACTATTCTCCCCATCAGAACGACCCGATCAGGCATTCCTTGAAGAACTGGAGGACACGGCATATATTACGCCTTTCGATAAATGTGAGTTTCCTTCGATATGTGGAGCAAAGCTTAACATTCGGCTCATTCAAGCTGCTGGAGCAGAATGGCTTTTTCCTCAACGGAATTTTAAATCCTGCAGTCGTTCCGCATGAAAATCAGCTGCCAGAGCTGGATCCAGCCGTAGAAGCCAGGATGTTGGTAACATCGGAAATCGATCCAGTCCGTGGTGTGTTCGAACACAACTTGGAGCAAAAAATAGAAGACTATGAAGCTCAATTGAAGTAGGTGATGCAGGAGGCTTAGAGAATTTGTAGATCTTGGCTTATACTTTTTTTTTCTTTTATTCAGTCTGATGAGCTTCGAGGAATTTGCAAGCAGAGGTGATGAGGTTAAGAAGAAAATGAAGGAGTTCGCCGCATTTTGGAGGAACATCAGCCAATACGAGAAGCCCAATCCGCCGTCGGACCAGGAATTGAAATTGTTGGATTACGCGACGCTCTGCAACGTACGTAAAGATTTTAGCGAAAACCATCACATCTACTGGAAACAAAAACACTGCAAAATTTACACAAGGTTCATTATTCTTTGATATTGGTGACTTGTGCAAAAATTTAATTCTGTCAATGAAAAAAAAAAAAAATCAAAATTTTTGTTCAAACATTTTTTGTTTTTTTACTCCAAAAATATTTAACCTCCTGGGATCCTCCAAAAATCCCATTTGAAAGACCTATAAATCCCCACAGTGAAATCAGATCGTTCCGGGACCCCCGAAAATGGATTCTACGACCAAAAATACTTCGAAAACGACACGTAACTCGATCCCAAAGCCAAAAGCCTTTTTAAAAAAACCTCCCGGAGCCCCATTTTAGCCCCACAGCGCCCCACGGGTTTGGGCGATCGGGCTGAAAACCTTGCGGGTACAACTAGATGGTAAACCGAGTATTTTGTCAAAATTTCAGATATTAAAAAAAATTCCTACTGCCCAAAACGGCCCGGACGGCGGACGGACATTTCGGTTTTGGAATCATGACCTCTTGAAACGGATAATGTCAAATTTTGAGGCCGATCTGAGTCGTCGACCTCAGTCGCGATTACATAGGTGTATAATTCCAAGAATAATAAACCAAAAGGTCGTTTTTGTGTTTCCAGATGTACACTGGGAATTGGGGCATGGACGAAGACAGCATGATGCTCCAGTTCTTCTACAAATTCCAATACGACGACAGGTGGAGGGAGCGGATCAAGAAAGGTTGCTTCAACATGCTCGACGAGTGCAATCCGCAGTCATGCGGGATTTGCAAGGAAGTGACCGACGAAGACGTTAGTACAGTTCAAGTTCGCTCGATCCTAGTTCATATCACTTCAAAATCATTGAGGGGGGGTGGGCTGTCACCTGGTATGATCATGTCGGCAGGTATGGTGTGAGCTCGATTCTTCTTGACAGGCTAGATAGACTCGTGAATCACACCTTGCTGCAGCTGGGGGCACATCCTAGTGGATGATGATTTTTTGTACTTGGACCTGAGGAGCCCGAACCAATATAGTAGCCAGGGACGAGGGGGCACTGCAGCGCTCTGCAGCGGCAAAACCATGAATAACACACTCGATCCTCAGCATTCAGCCTTCTCGTATTATTTGACTTTTTGACCACTTCTACGTGGTGATTTAGCTTGTCTTCCTTGATAATAAAAAGCTGCTAATAAGCTGCTGTCAGCCCAGAAAGGTCAGAGATGGAATGGCAAAGAACAGAGACAAAATTTTTCCATTGATCTAATCAAAAGTGAAAAGCTGCTAAGCTGCTGTCAGTCAAATCAAAACTGAAAACAAATCAAACAACAAAACACTCAAACAAAACAACACACAACAAACAAAACAAAACAACAAAACAATCAAACAACTCAAAACTGAAAAGCTGCTAAGGTGCTAAGAGCCCAGAAAGGTCAGAGATGGAATGGCAAAGAACAGAGACAAATCAAAACTGAAACCCCACGAAGAAGCTGACAAACATCTGGTTTCATTTGCTGTGGCATACGCCGACCTAAATTGCTCCTTGCCCTTATGTAAAAAAAATTAATAGGTAATTAAAAAATTAGAAATTAAAAAATAAAATAAAAAGGTGTTCAGTAAATTTTTCAATGTGAAATCCAAACAAAGATGCTGTTGAAGTTTGAACAAAAAGAAAGCAATAAATTTTGCATCGATTGAACCACCAACAATTGAAAATTGCTACAAAAATAAGAGCGAAACGAACGAAACGAAACAAGGGAATTTCACCGTGAATTTTCGTCCGACTGGCTTCTGCCGTCGCGGACGTCGTCAGCCGTCCTCTCAAGGAGGATCGGAACTTGTCTGACGATTGCGCTCATGGCTCCCCATTGCCTCGTCCCCCTGGGTTGGGAGGAGTTCGCCGTCCGATTGAACGCAGAAAATACTTGTATCGGTGACCCCGCTCCTCACGCGGGCACCCATCCAAGTACTAACCACGCCCGACGTTGCTTAACTTCGCTGATCGAGGGAAACGGTAGTTTACAAAAATAAGAGCGTTGTAGATGATTTCGAATGAACCCCAACCATGATTTCTGATTGAACCCCGTAAAAAATATGAATTCGATAAAAAAAAAACGTCTGAGCAGCAACCTATTGGCCAACTAGGTACGTAAAAAAACGATTCATGATCGAACAAACCCACTCGTTAAGTGGAAGTTGAGTCAAATGAAAGAAATCACGGGAGTTTGAAACGGCACTGGCAGCTGGAATTTTCGCTGGAGTTTCACTTTGTTGGAAGTTGATTGGAAAGCGGAGGAATTGTTAAAAGCTTCAGAAACTTGTATCTTACAATTGTAAAACTGGCGTAATTGAAATGTCATTTCCCTGAGATAAATGGACGTAAACAAAAGCGTTGTGGCGTTTAAATTGCACCCACAAATGAGAGAAGTATGCTACAAAAGATCGAACTTTTTCGAATGAAAGCTCACGAATGTCAGTGCTTTCAATCGGTTTTCCATGATTCAGGCCTCAAAACAAGGTTGCAAACCCAGTGTTTCCGGAAAGACGTATCAAGGTTTTTTTCTGCAACTGTTCAAGAGACGCAAATCATCGGAGATAGTTCGCAAAACCCGAGTTAACTTTTAGGGGTTTTGCCGCCTTTGCCACTTCGGCGCTTGTATTCGCCCGGCTTCTGTAGTCCGGAGCCCTGCTGTGCCTCCTGGGGGATGAAGACCAAGAGCCAAGCCTTCAGAGATGAGAATCTGACGTAGAAGGACCAGATCAGATTATATTGGGGGACTGACCTCAGTTCAGCTGAAGGCTCGGTACTCGACGGAGCTGCAGCCCGAGGGGGAGGAGAACCATCTTTATTCTGAGGTACTTTCAGTCATTAAAAAAATAAAAAAATAAAAAAAATAAATTGTTGAGGCGAGCAGATGACTGAAATCACCAAAACGTTGCTCCTTGTGACGTATCTGAGACCCGGTAGCTCCGAATTTCTTTAGGAAAAAGCTATTCATTATCGAAAAGCGTGTAGAAAGGGTCTGAGTTCAGGTGGGAGAGGTCGGGGGTTGGCTGGCCTTAGCCAGCAGGGGGTGGCCTCCTATTCTACTATTTAAAGCCACAACACGAGGAGGAGCAGAGTGACCCGAATGTTGTCATCTTTAATCCGTACTGATGATGGTCTAATCGACCAAAACGCGTCTACAGGTATATTCATTCTTAATTATGGATATATACTACCTCTTCTAAAATCGATTTAAAAGAGTCTATTGCCTCCAATTCGGGAACGTATAGAGTCACTATTGATTCAGACAGACAACCTGGGAAACCTTTCCCGGACTTCGATGTCATGTCATCGTTCAAAAAATCGCGGACACTTCAAGCACTTTTCCGCCAATTTAGACACACAGCTAAATTAACTTGAGTTGGGCCAATCTCAACACTACGATAACAATTTCAAAGGCAATTCTTTTGTCCAGGTTGCGAAAATGACGCCTGAGAGTTTCTTTGAAATTGAGGACAACGACGAATACGAAAATATTGTAAGTGATGAAATTGGAAGTCAGCTTCAACGCGTTCAGTGCTGACCTAGTCCTCTTCTTAGGTGGTGAAAATAAAGGAAGATTTCAACAAGCAACACGATGAAAACACCAACTGGGATTTCAAACAACTCATCATGAACCCAGTCGACAGTGACCTGGACAGCGACTCATTTGTTTCCGACAGCGAATTGCAAATCTGCGTCGATGAAAGACCGTCGTCGAAAGATTGGATCAGAGCTAAGGTAAACTTCCGCCATTAGCTGTTGCTGATTATTTATATTACTAATTGTTGGGAGAAAGTTCAACGTTTGCTTATCAGAGCTGGAGAACTCCGCTATTGATTCAGATGTTCGCCCGACTCGCCTCATCAACAGTTATTGTTCAATGTTTTGATAAAACCCAAGTCGTGAGCAACCGGGACCTGAGGCAATTACGGCACTCCCTTCGGCTATCAAGATCGAGGCAATTAACACAGATTAGGCGTCCCTCTGACAGTGGGCGTGAAAGGGGGAGGGAAAGTTGTGAGAAAGGGAGGCCCCCAGAAATGGGGTTTGGTAATTCTGAGTTTGATTGTAAAGACAGGACAGTTGAATGGAAAGGGAGTGGCTGCCAGGATTTATCGATCCTGTGTTACTGTCCAGGGAACCTGGATTGCTCCGAAAGGGTTTGACAAGCCGCCCAAAGACGAAGAAGATCTTCTCCCTGGAGACATGAACTGCGAGGGCATTGAACGCCTCCGCTACCGGGACATTGTGCCTCAGAGACCGGGAGACCAAGAGGGACTCGAGGCTGCCACTTTGGAGGTGATGAGGGCCAAGTATGACAAGAAGAAGGCCGACGAGCGGAAGGGTTATTTCTGGAGGGGAAAGAGCAACTACGTGTACAAATGGCCAGACTTCAGGAAGAAGAAGCATAAGTAATGGACAAGAAATATAACGACTTTCGTTTGATTTTAGTTTGTTTGGAGACGCTAAGGTATTTCAGGGTGGGGTACGTGAGACATCAGAGCTTTTCCATCAACGTGCATTGTGTTCTATCAGCTGACCGCCCCGCCGTAGTCTTGTTCCAACGCCTTCAGATCCTCTTGGGCCTCAGTGAACTCCGACTCTTCCATACCCTCGCCGACATAATGGTGAACGAAAGCCCGCTTTTTGAACATCATGTTGAACTTGTTGTTCAGCCGGCTCCAGGCCGGAGTGATGGCCGACGTGTTCGACAGCATTACCAACGCTCGTGTCGTCATGGCCAGATCTCCCCCGGGCACTGTGACTGGCGGCATGTAATTGATACCAACCTGAAATTATCGTTAAAAAAAAAAAACGCTTGAAGGAAAAAGTCACCCTATAAAATCATATCAGCGAATTTCATTGCTTTCAAATTCGTGAAAGAAAAAGTTAACTCGTAGGAAGTTTAGGACTTTGAATATTCATTTCATCTTAATTAGAACCACCGAGCTTGGCCTCTCCTGGGGTCGTCAGTATTCATCCGGTTTTGCCTCACGGTGGAGGTTCAAGCTCCAGGATCGGAATGTTTAATTTATACTGTGGGGGAATGCGTGTTGTGAAAATGAAGCGTTGATCAACCTTTGAAACGCTTCCTGTTTAAACTTCAATGAACGTTGCTCAGTTAGGGAACTGTTTTTAGGGTCCATTCGCGCTGCCTAATTTCATTAGGTGGCAACACTGATTGGGCGTTTTAGACAGCGTAGTATAAAAAGCGACAGGTATGGAAGGATTTTGTAAAAAAGAAAAAATTAATTTAGTCGCTGCCCCGAATCACTGAAAAACGTGGGGTTCAATTATTGACAGGCGTATCCGTTCTGCATACAGAAATATGTCAACGGCCGACCGGAATACGATGCTAACGTCTGAGGTTCCCCCGGGAAATTGAAAAATCTGAATACATTCCTAATCCCGCGTAGGATGATTGGCATTGAACTCCTCCCACCGTTAAACCTTTTTTTCGCATGATGAAAACAAGACATCATGTACAGGCCCGCTGGGGATTGGCGTTACCTTGAAACCTGTAGGCGCGTACTCCACAAACTTGATGCTCTTGTTGCTTTTCATTCGACCAACGGCTTCGTTCACCTCGTTGGGAGCAATGTCCCCGCGGAAGAGCAAAGCGCACGCCATGTATTTTCCATCTCGGGGATCGACTTTGATCATTTGGTTGGCCGGTTCGAAACACGAGTTCACCTGTAGAAAACGGTTTGAAAACCTGACTCCCGGGCTGGGTATCGTTTTGTAGGCTTTGCTCACCAGAGACCCCGTCGTGACGCTTTCGTGGGCCGCTCTCTGGATGGGAATTATGGGCGCGTAGGTCACCAGTGGGAAGTGGATTCTCGGATATGGAACCAAATTGGTCTGGAATTCCACCAGGTCAACGTTCAGGCTACCCTCGAACCTCAACGAAGCAGTAATGGCCGACACCACCTGTTGACAAAAAAATCCAAATATCTTACAAACAGCTTACAAAGCTGTAAGGTAAGGTGGGAGAAGTGCAAAAACGGGGCAAGTGCGTAAGTAGTATGTAAGGTAAGTGCACAATACAGACGGGCGCATCTCATCACATCGATTTCATTCATACAACGGGTGGACAGGAAGGGGGACAGACAGAAAAATAGGCCTCCAGAGTGATTTTTCGATGCAATGCGCCCCGCCCCGTCAGCAGTGTGCGCTTACCTAACATCTCACTTATACACTTACCCCATTTTTGCACTTCCCTACTGCGCTGCTTAGAAGAATTTCTACTGGATGCCATCTAGTGGAATAGGTATGTTTGAAACCAACCAATGAAATAATCTTTATTTACAAGGCAAAATTATGCCTATTCAATGAATGGGCCACACCCAGTTTTACATGATTTTACATATTAATACCACGTGTAAGGAATGTCTTCTATTTTTCTACTATCTGAACAAAATCGTGATTTCTTCTTTCCTTGCGTTATTATTGGATTTAATAATATTTTGGTTTATTATTCTTATTGCAGAGATGATGGGGAGACGAAGATGGTCACCTCTTTCCTGATTGTATATATTTATAAACGCAGGGGACAGGGTGGCCCTGTGGACTACAGCGTCAGTGAAACGTCTGTTTACAATTAGTCGGGGCGCTGATCAGTCTGGTTCGAATCCGGGGACGAACACCAATGTTTGACCAAAAGTCAATCACGTGTTGTAATACCTGTCTTGTCGACAGTCAATTCACCTCTGAACGCAAGTTTATGTGAATCCTTCTATGGAGCAAGAATTTCTAAAGCTTTTTCAAGTACAATGCTCCAATTGTGAAAACCAGTTGGTTAACACACACACACACAAACAACAACAAAAACTCACTCTTGTATATAGCACTCAGACATACGGCCTCGCTTCGCTCGACCAACCACTTTCTCGGTCAGGGGGGCCTCGCTTCACTCGGCCAAGTGACAGTCGGCCAATGCGTTAAATTTAACGGGCGTAAAATTGGCCGGGGAATAGAGAGAGAAATCGTCTTCCCACACACCAGAATAAATCCGAAATCAGCGTAGAATGAACTGTTTCCCAAAACTCCCCCCCCCCCCCCCCCCACTTTTCCTAGGTCCCTGGTACCCCCAATCTCCCGTTGATCTGATGTCCACCCTTTCCGTCTTTCCAAGGTCCCTGGCACTCTCGCCACCCTCCCAAGGCGCGCTGGATCTCTTGAAATTGTTCAAATTAAACTCATCGTCTAAATTCCCTCATTGTCGGAAGTAGTTTTTTCGGGATTTCGTATTAAAATTCGGACCTTTAGGTAGGATACAGTGGAAACGCGGACTCAATCGGTCCGTTAACGACCGAAGAATTCGAAAAAAATTAGTTTCACAAATTTGCGCCCGCCAAAAAATTCGCACAAGGCGCTTAAAATTGGCGGAGGAATCGGAATTCGAGAAAAAAATAAGGGGTTCCCATTTGAAATAAGAAAGTTGGGCGCAAGTGCGCCCATTTGCGCGCAAGTGCGCCCATTTGCGCGCATCAACCCTGCCACCATAAGATGTCTGGGAGGCGGAGACTGTAGAAAAAATCGGCGTATTTTTATCGCTTACCGTGTAGGAGGAGTAGGCTCGTGACACACATACACATACCCACATACAGAATTAGTGATATAGATAAACGCAGGTTTAAATGTTATTTGAAGAAGAAGGATTTGAGGTATAGCCTGTTTTAATATACTATGGGAGTATGAGTTGATTTAGGTTTCTGTTTTGTTCGTTGCAAGGATAACAAGCAATGTAAGACAAAGAAAAAACCACTATCAGACCAAATAACCCCGTGAAAATTCATTCTGTGTTAATCTATTATATTGGAGCTGCAACACGAGGAGGAGTACCTAGGAGAACCCTTTTGTCTCAGGTACTTCTAGAAGTCGGAAAAAGGGGGCGAGGTGAAGGCGTGGGGAAGAGCTACCATCAACCATCATCCAGTATTTGTTTGAGGGAAAAAAGCACAACAAACATGGGAACGCGAGTTGTTGAGTCTGAGCCAGATGGGATACAGGCGGGGGGGAGGGGGGGGGGGTGGCTGGCTTTAGCCAGCAGTGCAGCCCCTAGTTTCGGGCCGTGGATATCCCCTGATTCGGTTTTTACCACTCAATGCTTGTGATTTCTCCCACTATTGATTTCTCCCTTCATAACCGTGATGTAAGAGAGATGCCCCTCCCTCAAAAGGGGTTAATGCACAAAGGAAGCAGAAGATCCCTAGAAGGAGCTCAACAAAGATTTAATTAAAACCCTAACGTTATTAATAAGAAAATACACGATATAACATGAATAATTATTCTTCCGTGTAGTGTAAGAGCTTAGTGTCTTACCTCTTCCACACCCGGGATTCAATTAAATTAAAATTACTTTCCGTAGTGGAACATCGCTATCGCGGTTTAGATAGTTGAGCACCTTGGTATTTTCAAATTTCCTGTCTAGACAACCCTTTACTCCCACTACTCGGATAGGAAAATGATTCTTCACCGTCTTGAGTTATGATCAAAAACTATAATTAGAGCTTAGGAGATTAATATGAACCCCCGTTTGTTCTGTCGGCAAGGAGGAGATCAAAGGAAGATTTTACAAGTATTTCATCACCCGTACAACTTGTTTCAACGGGGCAGCTTGCGCAGCTTTCATTTAGCGAGTGGAATTTGGACCGCGATATGACTATCAGGTTGACATTTGGTCTGTAAAAAAAAACCAAGTTGAGTAATGAGTTAGATCATAACACAAGAAATAAATAAACAAACGATAGATTGACGTCAATTGAGGGGACCGCGGAATTCCGCCCATGACCTCGACCGGCCAATGTCAGGGGCCAGTTGTATTTGCCGGGATGAAAGCGTCGACTCGAGTCAGACGAATTGGTATGAATAGACGTCACAGACGGGGAGGTTTTAGGTTCCGCAAGTCACGTCTCGTTCATTCAGCCAGGCCAGTTGCATTGAAGCCCATTGGGCCGAATTTCATTGAGTAAATTTGTTGAAATACCGCAAAAATAGAAAAAACCCGTAATAAAATGAAAGGGAAAGAGCTCTGAACAAAGAAAAAAAAGAATGTTAGGGAAAGGTGTCTCTCAGACCAAAGAAAGCGTGGCTGAGGGGGTCGGTTTGGAGTGAGCATTGAATTGAAATGAGATTTCTGGGCGAGTAAATGAAATCCGAAGAAAAGGGGAGTCTCCCCGGTACGTTCCTTTTTTTTCCCTCTCTTCGAGGCCAAAAGCTCTGCGCCTCGCTCGAGGTCTTCAACCCACTTAGGGGAAAATCTCGCCTAGAATGTTGTCACGAGGTTGGGGACACGAACAAAATTAACTTCCTGTGAGGTCGACAGCGAGGATTCGGTGGAAAATAGCGAGACAAATTTTGGTTCATGTTTTGTAGTACACCTATAATCTGGATTTTCTGGAAAGTTGGTGAAAATGTGATAGGGGAGGGTCCACTTGCCTCTCATCACGTGACTCTCTAGTGGTATTTCAGTTGCTAACAAAGTTTCGTCGGCATCGGAAGAGTTTGTGCCTATTGTTCAGGAGAGAACCCGTTTTTTCACCCATTTTCACTTCTTTTTTTTTTCATTTTCTGAGTCTTCATACTTCGATTTCCATTAAAAGGAGTCTCTTAACATTGACCCTTCCTAGATAAAACCCGGTTGAAACTTCCAATGTCCTTTGAAAGGGGCTTTGTGCCCTTCACATGACAACTTGCTACCTCTCTATGTCGTCACCGTGGAATTTCAGGGTTGTGGAGACGCTAACATTTAGCCTGAAATTTATTTAATAAAATTCAAAGATTGTTAAAAGTGTGTTAGGATGAGGCAACCCTAGAATCAACAGTAGAAGCAACTTCGGTAGTAAAGTTGATGGATTTCCCAGAGGGTAGAGTAAGGTGTCGTTTTCGCAGCAATTTTCTTGGGTAGAAACGATTCAGAGGGATTCTAGGCCAGTCCGACCACCCTTGGATGCTGTGTATTGAGCTACTACCAGTTGGTGCGGGTTTTGACGGGTTTTGGCCAGGGGCTCGAGTGAAGTGTCGTTTTCGGGAGTAGATTCGATTTGTGGTCCCAGACTAGTCCGAGGCTATTAGAGGGATTCCGGGGTGGAGGGGGTGAGGGGGTTGAATGATTTTACCTTGTGGTTAAATGAGCGACTGATGAAGGGCTTGTACAGGAAATCGGTTTCTGAAGTTTTCCATTTAAAAAAAAATCGTATTATGTATACCTACCTTTCATAAGTTTCGGAAAAGTATCATCAAAATACTTTCATTCGATAAATATAGCTGTTTATTATAATTATTTCATTCCTGAAAAACTGATTTTGTTTTTAAAAGGGGCGATGTGACCGATTGTTAAATGGAAATTTGGGTCACTTCCCTTTGTTGAGAAAATCGGAAAACTATTGAAAAATTGTACATTGTTTCGTTTTATGGGAAAATCAGCAAAAACTGGAGGTTTTGATCGTTTTAACGACATGGGACAGTTTTTTGCGTTTTTCCAAAAGTTTCATAAACGTAACAAGCCCCACAGGTTACTGCTTTGAGCCTTTGGCTAAAATTCAAGAAACATGTAACGAGCTTCGCCTAGTAACGTTGCCAAGCCAAATTACTATGGACCTAAATTGTAAAACAGCTCCTTTGGTATCGTAACCTTCTAATACCTACCAGAGGAGGGCGTATTCACATTCATGAATATGAATTTATTCACAGGACGCAGATTTGTGAATATGAATAAAGTTATGAATATGTATAGGAATACAAATAACGTTATTCACAGTTTTATTAATGAATAACCGATTATTCACAGTTTTATCCATGAATAACTGGTTATTCACATTTTTATTCGTAAATCACGCGTTATTCACGGTTTTATTCATGAATAACTCATTATTCACGTTTTTATTCACAAACAACCACCAATTTTGAACACATTCCACAAGCGTTTATTCTATTTTTCCCTAGAAAATATTCATTTGTCACAATAAAAAAATGTAAACTTACAATTTACTGTAATTACAACCTGAAACATTATTTATAATAGGTACAACGAAGTTTCCTTCCACGAATATTTATGAATTTTTTAGGAAAAATAGATTAAAAGCATGTGGGATGGGTTCAAAATTGGTGGTTGTTTGTGAATAAAAATAATGAGTTATTCGTGAATAAAATCGTGAATAACGCGTTGTTTATATTTAAAAACAGCTTTATATTTACTTTTTTTTTTTTTACATATTTACATTTTTATATTTACAGTTATTTATTTTTGTATTTACAAATGTGAATAACCCGTTATTCATGAATAAAACTGTGAATAATCGGTTATTCATGAATAAAACTGTGAATAACGTTATTCATATTCATAACTTTATTCATATTCACAACTCTGCGTCCTGTGAATAAATTCATATTCGTGAATATGAATACGCCTACCTCTGCCTAATACGAATTGAGAACCACGCGCTACTTTTGGGTCGCATTTTCGTTCCTCGATACCGTTCCCGAAAAACGTGACACTTTTTGCCAGTTAGGTCAAGGCAAAAGCATGTTCCATGCTAAAAAAAAAAACCGATTCAACTATTAAATAGTTCAAACTATTTCAACTATTACATAGAAATTTTCTTGCCTGGTGTTGTGTGTATCTTGAAATCGTTCACTACGACAAATTTTCCTTACTCTGCTCAAACTAAAATCCATAGGTTTTTTTAAAGCGTTTGTGGCAGCAATTTTTCCCCAGGTGGTACGGTCGAGGAAAGTTGGCAAACTTCGAGCTGGGCAGCTTTGAAAAGAGCCGAAGTGCGGGTGAAAAGAGCCAAAAGGAAATAGGGATTATCTTATGACTCCAATTAGCTTTTTGCCCTCCGACCGCTCAGATAAGACGCGATAAGGAAAGTGTGGAAAGAGCCAAGCCCGAGTCCGCCTCAGTGCTCATTGAACGACCCCACAAGAATGTCTACTGTCCACACGCTTATTAGCCAACAAGGCAAGGTCTTATTGGAAATTGATCACTTCAAATTCAGGAAGCAGAGGGTAGGAGGGGACAACTATACTACCACGGAACGTAAATTCGATCATAGGCACGAGCCTGTGTCAGAGAAGGATCTCGAACGACAAATTTTGACATTTGCACTTTTGACTCTTTTCACAATCTCCCTTCGAACTGGGGTTGGTAGGCATAAGGTATATTGTTATTGTGAAATATGCCAACTGACAGTCGTGTCAGTAATTAACCCCATTTTTTGGAAGTGAAAGGATCCTTGGTAGGTGACCCTAAGCGATAATGGGGTCTGATTCTATGTCGGAAAAATGAACAAGTTCGGCCGAAAACCTTTCCAGTGCCCCGAAATAAAAGGCACGGGTCGGTCATGAAAAGGAAATAGGTCTTCGGTGAAGAGAAAATCGCGAAGGAAAATACCTGTATTCAAACCAAACCGGGAACATTTCCAGATAAGGGATAAATTTTAAGCGAAGAAGTCAATTTAAACTAAGGTTTTCTGTATGAAAAACGTTCAACCACGAAAATCACAGGTTTCCTGAGTAGGTAGTGGTTATCTCCTGCGCTTAGATAACTCGCTTGTTAGCTTGCAGCCTCCTTTTCATTGGTCAGTGAGTGGCCGTTCACACAGCTTTCTACTCGGAATCTGAGTTCGCGGTTCCATTCAAAAAACGCTGCAAATTTTACACTAGGGTTTGTTATCCTTTGATATAGGTTACTTGTGCAGAAATTTAATTCCGTCAATGAAAAACATTTTAGATTTTTTTTCTTTTTTTTAAATTTTTTTCCTCAAAACTTTCTTTCAAAACTTCTTTGTTTTTTACTTGAAAGACTTTTGACCTCCTGGGATCCTTCAAAAATCCCATTTGTAGCCCCATGAAGGCCCTATAGATCGCAACAGTGAAATCGGATCGTTCCGGAACCCCGAAAAATGGATTCTACGTCTAAAAAAAAAACTTCAAAAACGACACCTAACTCGATCCCATAGCCAAAAGCCTTCAAAAAAAACCCTCCCGTAGCCCCATAGCGCCCGACGGGTTTGGGCGATCGGGCTGAAAATCTTGCGGGCACAACCAGATGGTAAACCGAGTATTTTGTCAAAGTTTCAGATTTTGTAAAAAATTCCTACTGCCCAAAACGGCCCGGACGGCAGACGGCGGACGGACATTTCGGTTTTGGAATCTAGACCTCTTGAAACGGATAATGTCAAATTTTGAGACCGATGAAAACATAGGTGTATTATTTCAAGAATAATAAACCAAAATTAAATTTTTGGTGGCTTGCACTGGAGGGGCCAAAAAACCACTCACATATCCTGACGTGAAGTACTTTCTCGAAAAAATAAAGCTCAAGACACGGTTCTGGACCCCATTGGGGTTTTTTTTTTTTTTTTCAATTATGATCGACACCAGCCGATACCAGCAATGTTTACCCAAAACTATGCCAACAGGCCGCAGTCTCCCCTTCCCATTGAGACCCTCCAATAGACAAATAAAGGGTGTTTTGAGTTGAATTTGAAATGATGTCCCAAAACCGTCTCTAATTACCTCCCAACTCTCTGTTAAGTCTAACTCTTAGTTCAGATATGTTGTCAATCCCTCACCTGAGCCATTAGGCGGTTCAAGTTGGTGTAAGTCGGGTTCTGCACGTCCAGTTTTCGGGCGCAAATGTCGTACAGAGCCTCGTTGTCGAACAGGAAAGAGACGTCCATATTGTTGATGGTGCTGTGGGTCGTGAGAACGGCGTTGTACGGCTCGACGATCACGGTAGACACCTGGAGACAGTAAGGTAATTCATCATTCGGAGCGTGAGGAAATTTTCTGGCCAAGTAAAAGGCATCAGGTAATTCCGTCGAGCGTTTATGTACTCGGGGAATTGCGGGCGATATGAAAAACAGGCTGACGCTTCGAATACTCAAGCGGGCCGTATAAGTTTCCCTATGAAAACGGGTCATATCGCCGAGCACGTCGAGCCGGTTGTCAGGGAAATTACTCCTTCCAAGTTTCAAGCATCATCGGAAGGAATTAAGTGTGTGTTCGCCAGGCCCCAAGAGCCCCGTTTGTTCAGGAGCTCAAACACGTCCGGAAATTTTCCCCGAAGAAAGTTCAAGAGACGAACCTGATAAGGTTCAACAGGACAAAACCAGCGAAGTTGGAAAGATGGACTTCCGTACTTACCTGTGAGAGAGGGTCTCAAAGCGCTACAGAGCGCCAAGTTGACGGATAAAGTCCCGATCATTTCACTACATATAGGTACTTAGTTATAACTAGGGCTCAGATTCGAGCGTATTAGGATGTTTTCCCTGGCTAGTAAACTTTGATGAAGCATTTTGGTAGTATTTTCACCTCTCTAGGACGAGCAGAAATTTAATTTATCGAGCATATAAATGCATAATACAGTGGTCATAAAAGCACATAATATTTGCGTTTATGACCACTGTAGGTATTATATTATAAGTTCATATTCTAGTGGTTGTTTTTCCTCAAAGTTTCTTTGAATTCGGGCGCTGTATCAGGTTCGAAAAGCACATATATAAGGGGAACAGTCTATTTCCTTGATTTGCAGTCCAGAAAAATTTGGGAAAACGCTGCAGATATTAAAAAGGTTTATTATTCTTTGATGCAGGTTAATTAATTATTTCTGTATCAAAAGGAAAATATTTTTGAAAAAATTAAGAAAAAAATTGTCTGTACAATGTTTGGACAGATGTGGAACCTCGAAAAACTGATTTCGCGTCCAAAATTACTCGGAGAACGAGTACTTTTACCTCCTCAGAACCTTCAAACATCCCATTTGTAGTCCCACGCAAGCCCCATAGAACCCCACGGTGAAATCGGATCGTTCTGGGGCCCCCAAAAATGGATTCTACAACCACAAATACATCGAAAACGACACCTAACTCGATCCCATAGCTCAAAGCCTTCAAAAAACCTCCTATAGCCCCATTTTAGCCCCATAGCGCCCACGGGTTTGGGCGATCGGACTGAAAACCTTGCGGGCACAACTAGATGGTAAACCCAGTATTTTGTCAAATTGCAGTATACTCGGTACACAATTTTACTCCACCTATTGCAGGGCAAACAAAACCGAATTATAGAAGCGTCTGGAAATGTCCATGAAATACCATGGTAATTTAAAAAAACTAACTACCTACCAGTACGTAATCTAGTGAAGCCTCCCCGCTCCCAATAACAAAACGGTGCAAATTTTACACAAGGACATTTACACAATAATTGTGTGTAATTATTACATTATTCTTTGATATACTTTACTTGTGCAAAAATAAGTTCTGTCAATAAAAAAATGTTGGAAAATTTTTTTTAAAATCTTTTTTCAAAATACTTACCTACGTTTTTACTCGTTACTCGGAAAATATTTGACTTCCTGAGATCCTTCAAAAATCGCTTTTGTAGCCCCATGAAAGCCTTATAGATCGCCACAGTGAAATCGGGTCGTTCCGGGACACCCAAAAATGGGTTCTACGTCCAAAAAGACTTCGAAAATGATACCTACCTAACTCGATCCCATAGCCAAAACCCTTCAAAAAACCCTCCCGCAGTCCCATTTTAGCCCCATAGCACCCCACGGGTTTGGGCGATCGGGCTGAAAACCTCGCGGGCACAACTAGATAGTAAACCAAGTATTTTGTCAAAATTTCATTACTGCCCAAAACGGCCCGGACGGCGTACGGCGGACGGACATTTCGGTTTTCGAATCTAGTCCTCTTGAAACGGATAATGTCAAATTTTGAGGCAGATCGGAGTCGTCGACCCCCGTCGCGAAAACATAGGTGTATTATTCCAAGAATAATAAACCAAAAGCAGGCAACCTGCAGGTTTTTTTTTTTTTTTTTTTTTTGCGAAATTGACCAAGCCAATCGATCGGGCACAGAAAAATACATCAAGAACCACCTCAAACTCAAAACCACCAAGTATGGAGTTGAGCGACGATATTCTGTAGTCTCCAATGGGCTTCTTGAAAAGGTCTGAATTCAGCATTCCTGACAACATATTCGGATTCAGCACCCTTTAAAACCCTTACACCCCAATTTTTAGTTCGAAAATCCGTTTAGGTACGTGCTGAGCTGTTTTCGAAATGTTAGAGATTTTGAAATGAACGCCGGGCAAATTTGACGTCACACCTCGCCAGGCTGCGCGTCGAGTAGTTGGGCACTGAGCCGCCAGAGCGCTAAATAACAAATCTGAACAGAATCGGAATAAAAACACTCGGCCCAGGTCGATTTTGGTTTATTATTCTTGGAATAATACACCTATGTTTTCGCGACACGGGTCGACGACTCCGATCGGCCTCAAAATTTGACATTATCCGTTTCAAGAGGTCTACATTCAAAATCCGAAATGTCCGTCCGCCGTCCGCCGTACGCCGTCCGCCGTCCGGGCCGTTTTGGGCAGTAGGAATTTTTTTAAAAATCTGAAATTTTGGCAAAATACTTGGTTTACCATCTAGTTGTGCCCGCAAGGTTTTCAGTCCGATCGCCCAAACCCGTGGGGCGCTATGGGGCTAAAATGGGGCTACAGGAGGGGTGTTTTGAAGGCTTTTAGCTATGGGATCGAGTTAGGTGTCGTTTTCGAAGTATTTTTGGACGTAGAATCCATTTTTGGGGGTCCCGGAACGATCCGATTTCACTGTGGCGTTCTATAGGGCTTTCATGGGGCTAAAAATGGGATTTTTGAAGGATCCCAAGAAGTTAATTATTTTTCGAGTAAAAATTAAAGAATTTTTGAAAAAAACCCATTTTTGAAAAAAAAAATCCCCCCAAAAATTTTTTTTTTTGAAATATAAAAATCCAAAAAAAATTTTTTTTTAATTTTTTTTTATTAACAGAATTAAATGTCTGTACAAGTAACCTATATCACAGAATAATAAACCCTTGTGTAAAATTTGCAGCGTTTTTGAATAACCTTCTTTGATAATAACCTCGATGCTCAATTATCGAATGACCTTCTATAATGATTAACCCGATTTTCGATTTTTGGGGTCGCCTTTTCGCGTAGCAAAGTTGGCTGACTTGCGTAGATGAGAGAGAGAGGGATCTCCCGGCCAATCAAAAGACGACGAAGCAGCCCACGTCATGTACCCTCTCCAGACCTCGGAATTCAAATATCATATTTTTCCTAAGGCCCTATAAATAATTGAAACGGGGTTTCTACAATATGGACCCGTCTTCGTAACTTTTGAAGGACGACCTTTGCAGGAAAAACATTTTCAAAAATCATTCAAGGAGCTCATTCTTCCTCACTCGGGTAGGTACCGCTGAGGACTACGTGTTTCGCCGTTGATGTCGTTCCGCAAGAGGCAGTTGCAACATTTCAAGCCTTCTTCAGGTTTTTAAGGCTCATCTTCCATGGAATCTTATCTTCTTCTGGCCTTCCAGTCTTTTACAACATTGTCTCATTTCTTCTACTGGGTTTACATTCTTTTCCCTTTCTTTCTAGGACTTCTCTGGTTTCTACAATCTCGAGCTTTTCATTTGTCACGTCTCTGGAATGATGAGCGGGAGAAGATTGGCCAGATTGAGATGATAAGGCAGTCATGCAGAGCCACGCTATGTCACTCAGTTTCGGTCGTCACTGGGAGAACCTCGATGAGATTGTAAGTGGCCAGTTGTCATCCCGATACGTAACGTAGGCCGTGTATTCCTCAACGAGCCAATTTATAACTCGACCAATCGATATGACTGTATTCACAATGCTTTCCAATTCACAGATTGGGAAGGTAATCACACTAGCAAGCTCAAACGTCCGTTATTGAACGATAATAGCAGCTGTACACACCTCCACCCCTTCAACCCAATGAATTCAACGTGTGCGGCGTGGAATCTCCGGTATCGGCTCTTTGCATACCTACGTTGAAGTCCGTAGCTTTCGATGACAATGCAGTGAATCCCCTATTACCACAACAGTTGTGGTACAGTACCACGTTATCACAGAGCTGAGATAAGTCTTGGAAATATCACGAAATACTAATTAATTATAGGAAAACTCTTTTTTTCAGTCTGCAATCTGTTAACCATCAGTTAGATAATACCAACAATTTTGGTTTACAATCAAATCAAATTCCCATCAAGAACGCAGAAAAAACAGAACTCAAATCACAATAAAGAAATCAACGAGGAAAGAGGAAATATAACTACTTCGTCAGCCATTAAGTTTAGTTCCAATAATAAGAACAAAATTATTGTTGAACATCAGTTTGATTAGAATAACAATTTTGGTTCATGAAACAAATCAAAGTACAAAATTCAGAAATCGAATCAAAATAATGAGATCAACGAGGAAAAAGTAAATATTTATTAGGTACCTAATTATAGGAAAACAAACTACTTTCTCATCAAGTTTTGTTCTATTTGTTCAATTCATAGAGTGATTATTCATCATCACCTTACTGAGTTAGAAATTCCTAAATCACATATTTCTGCGCACTTCAAATTATCAATTGTTCTATTCTATTTCGTATGTTGTAATTTTTATGATTATTTCCACTTAATCCTGAAGATGATTTAGTTTTTCAATTACACAATCAAAATGTTGGCAGATAGGAAGTTTCAATCTAGTGCCCCTAGGTAGTGATGGGAGCTGGGAATGGGAACCGCTCTTTGAGATGAACTGCTCAGACTGGAAAGTGCTCGATGAGAACTGCAGCAGTTAAATATTTTTGACGTAGGAAAATACGGGGGCGAGAAGCGGCCAATCAGAGGCTGTCATTGGGAACTACTACTCCCTGCTTCCACCCCTAGTTCCACTCCCACTCATTCATGATCCAAACTTGACCAGTTCATATTGATGCTGTAGATCTGGGACCACAGCGTTGAAAAATACTAGGAAAATGACACCCATCACGCCCATGTTATTGTCGACGAAATCTTTCTTGATCATTATTTGGACCAGTCAATTTTTATAACTTTACATGAACCTACCTACCAATCTGGCCAACAAACCTGGCTCGTTGATTGCCAAGACCAATTTTTCTGCGTTGGAACGGAGTCTTTGCATTGTCATTCATGGGAGTTGTTGTCAGGAAATATATGCCATATAAACCTATAATTTATAATCTCTATCTTCTTTATATAAAAATGAATCCCATTTCCCTTTTTTCACGCCGTCAAGCGCGAACGGCTGGACCGATGAGAGTACAAGAGACGATTCAAACAAGCCATCAATTGAATTGAATAGATGAGCGCAACCTTTTTGTTATTACGATAGGTATATTTAATGAGCGAGAGAAACTAAGAAACAGTAGGTATCTAGCCACACAACACATCATCCACGTGATGCTCATTACGTAAACAACTGCACCCTAACGACCGATGCGTAATAAAACCTTATGCCGATCAGAGGTAACGAACGGCTCAGGCTGCAAAAATCGTTTTGGAGTCGTTGGAATCAGCCTGAAAAGCTCATTCCATAGACCCTTGTACCAACGAAATCGGACAAAAACTTTCGTCCCCCTTTTGAGGCCTCCTTAGTTACACATCAGAGATAAACAACTTTCGTCGTGAAGGACCTCCCGAAAACCGATGAAGGGGATGAGGGAGGAAAAATCAAGGTATCCTATAACCACCCCCCGAACTCGCTGATGACAATGAGACCACCCTCATGAAAATCTGTTGAGCCGCTCGGGCGTGATGCTCTGTACACACAAAAAAAAAAAAAAAAAAAAAAAAAAAAAAAAAAAAAAAAAAAAAAAAAAAAAACATACATGTCGAAGAGGTGAGCGCACCTTTCCATTTTTTGGAAAAAGGTTGCGCTAAAAACGGGAAATGTTAAAAATCCGTATACTGCTAAAATCTCCCCTGTTGAAACAGTCAGTTTTGTTTCGTGTTCACAACAGACCGGGCGACGACCGGGTGTCCCAGCTAGTAAATTCATTTATTCACACAACATAAGCCCTCTGCAGAGGAAACGGTGACCACCGCGGACTGGGAGCCTGAGGCAGGCCACGCTGCTGACTCTGGGAACGGCCCAAGAAGGAAAATATCAAAAAAAGAAAGAGACGCTGCAAAGGCAAGAGCAGACAGACTAAAGGTGGACAGAGCGATCGCACGTACAAAGGCAGTCACCCCAAGCATAGAAAGATCAATTATTGTGCGTCTCCTCAAGGAAGCTCCCTATTTGGATAAGGAGATGCAGGAGGCTAGTTCCACCCAGCAGGGACCAATCTATATGGACGCTCTAATGCCATCCCCTCCAACAATCGAAGTCGACAGATGAAGTCAGTCATTGAACCTAAGAGCATGGGGCGAAACGTAGACGCTGTGGTACCAGCAGTGAAAACAGGTCTTCGGGTGACAGCAGCTGACACCCAGCAAGCCATGAGGATTGCCAACACTCTGTCTGGCATAGGTTTTGCAGTCACGAAGGAGAGGATGCCCAACCACCCGATTCTGGTCAAGATTCACAGGGTTGACAGGCAGATACCACAGCAGGAAGTTGCCACGTATGTCTTTGAGCAAAACCCCTGGATAAAGGAGAAAGTGAAGGATCTAGTGCGTGGCAAGGAATATTTGAGCCGAGCTCGGCTGAAACTAGGTTCATCGTTGGCAGAAAGACACTAGCCGATGGTAAGACCCCTATAGACAATTGTATATGGGTAGTCAATGTCGGGGAGAATCTACGCCAAGAGCTGCTCTGACGGGAATTCGTCTATATTGGCATGGAGAGGTGCAGGGTCTTGGACTTCATCGAGGTAACAAGATGCTACACCTGTCAGGGCTACGGACACAATTCGACATCCCATTACTACTCTGGAACTCAAAGGTGTGGGTTTTGTGCTGGGGACCACGAGACAAGGGCTTGCCATCTCAAGGATATTCAGCCCCCAGTGGAGAGGAAGTGTGCGAACTGCAAACAGTTCAACCTCCCGAGTGTTCACTCAATTGATGACAAGGACTGTCCTGTATACCAGCGAGCGCTGAAGCGCTACCTGTCGAGAATCAACCCGAACGCTGAGTGACTAGCCCCGCCAACACCATTGGAAGCCAGTCATCACCAGGGACTATCCACTGAGGGAGTGGATGAAGTCAACTTCATCAATGCTGCCCGCCGCCAAACAACTTCAACCTTTTTTTCTGGAATTGTCAGGGATACTCAAACTTCTCAAAAGACCTTAGTTACTTTGTAGAAAATAATGCGCGATTGTTCTATTATAGTGACTAATCAAGTTATATTATGGTAGCGATTGTACTATCGTAGTGATTCACCTTGTGTCGCTTTAGTTATTAATTTACCTGTATTACTGTTTTGTCTCAACGTTGTATCGCCGGAAGGCTTTTACAAATGAACCTTTTCATTCATTCTCATTCATTCATTCAAATTAATTTATTCTTGGGGTACCCCCATTGAAGCCAAAGCCAAACGGCTCAATTTTCTTTGAACAATCTCTAAAAGTTGATCCCCACAATTAAGACGATTCGCGGTGAACTGAGACCCAGTAGACCCTTTCCCATAGTTGAACTCAGACCCGAATGTTTGGGCATCTACTGTTTGGCCAGGTGCTCGCTGGTTGCAGTTTCCACCTTGGCCAAAATGAGGTATAGAGCCATTCAGCGATTCGTGCTCGTCCAAGCTTATAAAACAGAGAGATGCGATACCGGCAAATGCTTATGGGCCTTGTTTAGGCTTCCGGTGTTAGTCCCAAAATTTGGGACATTAATGATGGGGAGGACAGCTTTGTTTTCCCTTTGTTACATCTGAAAGGTGTAAGCAGTCTTAAGTCTGCTTGAAATTGGAAGGGAAGGATGGAGTAGTTCCCGTTCAGCTGCCTTCTCGTTCACGATCTCTCAACCCGTTCGCGGGTCTCAAATCGATTTGAGATCACCCCCTTAGGTAAGGGCCCGGGTCTCAGTTGGAATACTGGGTCTCAGTTCACCTCTACTCGTCACTTTGCCTTCCCAATCCCACTGCAGCTCTTTCGCTCATTCCCACTCTCGCAGTTTTCAATGGTGATTAGTGAGTGACCAAATGGGACTGCGTCTTGCACATCCCTCACACCCAATCAGAATTCGTCATTGAGAACTGCGAGAGCGGGAATGGGAATGGAAGAGCCGTCAGGTGCCACGTGAAATTGGTAGGAGGGTGGGCTGGGGGGAGTAAGGAATGGGAATGCGAGAGCCGGCAGGTGTCATGTGCACATGGGGACATGGTGGGTGGGGCCAGTTTGGGGAAGGGGGAGTAAAAGGAAGAACTACAGTTCAGGAGCAGTTCTCAATGAAGAGAGAACTGCTCCGGTCCGAGTCGCTTAGGTGAACTGAACTTCCCATTACTATTAATACTAACCACAAGGATGTACGACCTTAAACTTTGTAAATAACCAACTCAACACAAGATTTTGAGGGGTTTTACACTTAGCGGAGGCGCGCCTCGCAAAGTAATACACCGGAGGTCGCTAATCCACTTGAAAAGGCTTCCATAATAACCGTTGGCAATTTAATGAGCCATTCTGTACAGGTTGAAAGCCCCATAGTCAAAATGCGGGGTGTATAGAGAGGTTAATCTGCAAGATTTATCACTACACGAATTTCTTCGGCACTTCCCATCAATTCACGTCCCGAGCCGATTGTTGGGGAGGAAGTCCCTTTTCTAAAGGGCTAATAGCGCAAAAACGAGGCTGAAATCCGCCACCCCTCCGGATGAATAGGCTTATTAAAAGCGCCCGAGGGAGAAGGAGCCCGAGCTTTAAATTAGCCTCCGCTCAAGTCGTGTCGCTTTCAAAGTCCTCGGAAAAACACCGTCTGTTCGGAAAACCGTGGAGGCCCCCCGAAATTAATTGATGTGTTAAATTTTCTTTATAAGAACCTTTCCAAAGTTTACCGCCGGGTTCCACCTCCCCTTAATCCCCGGGTAAATATGACTTTGAGCTTCGGGGAGGGGTGTCCCAAGTTTGGGAAGCTTTGAAACCTCCACGAGAGGGTTAAAGAGGTCATTTAGTTCAAACGACCACCGCCGAACTTGTACGGGAACTTCGGTTTGTTGAGAGAGCTCAAACTTCAAAACGCTCGTTTCCGGCTCGGAACACACTAATTATCTTGTTCTAATAGTAATGAATAACTCGAGGAAAAGCCGAGGGGCCGAAGGTTTATTTCGAGAAAGTTTTCACTCCTTGGCCCGCAGGCGGCTCTTCCAGGAGCCGATGACAAGTTGGAAGCAATATGACGGCATATTAGAGGGTTTTGTGGATCTACCGGTGTATTGCTGCTTTACCAGGTTATTTGATGTTACTCGTGGAAACCTTCGTGCAGCCTCCATAATATTGTTTGAGAAACTGTACAAATGCTTACTCTAGGGGAAGGGTAAACGGAATATTCCAGCATCGATAGTTTTCCGTAATCCCTTCGCATCTTGTCGGCGATGTTCGCTAGAAAGCCGGAGCCCGTCCCGCCGCCAAAGGACCTGAAAAGACCAAACAAACAGTTTAAAACGCTGCAAATTTTACTCACAGGTTTATTCTTTGATGTAGAAAATCGTGCAAAAATTAATTCTGTCAGCAACAAAACAAAAACAAATCCGGTACAATAATTGGACAGATGTGCAGGGGCGAGGCGGGAGATTTTTCCCAAGTCATCGCAAGTAAGTTCACCACTAGAAAAACGCTGCAAATTTTACAAAAGGGTTTATTATTCTTAACCTATAGGTTAATTGTGCAAAAATTAATTCCGTTTCATTAAGATACCGTTAGATATAGATACCGTTAAAATGCCATTAAGGTAATATTTTTGAAAAAATGCACACGTGGAACAAAAAAAAAAGAAAGGATTTTGCGTTATAATTACTTGAAAAACGACACTTCATTAAACCTCCTGGGATCCTTCAAAAATCCCATCTGTAGCCCCATAGAACCCCACGGTCAAGTCAGATGGGTCTAGGATCCTCAAAAATAGATTCTATGTTCAAAAATACTTCAAAAACGACACCTGATTCGACCCCATAGCCAAAACCCTTCGAAAACCCCTCCCGTAGCCCCATAGCCCCACGGGTTTGGTCGATCAGGCTGAAAACCTTGCGGGGACAACTAGATGGTAAACCGAGTATTTTGTCAAAATTGTAGATTTAAAAAAAAATCCTATTGCCCAAAACGGCTCGGGCGATGGACTGGGAATTCGTTTTTGGAATCTAGATAACTTGAAAAGGTTACTACAATGTCAATAAACCAAAACCCAAAAGCAAAAATAGACGAAAGGAGAGGAGATTTTACAGGAAGAAACGTATAAATACGCCCAAATACCTACCCCAAACATTTTGACACTGCGTCAAAAAAAAAAAAAAAAAAAAAACGCTGCAAATGTTACACAACGGTTTATTATTCTTTGATATAGGTTACCTACTTGTGCAAAAATTATTTCTGAGTTAATGGAAAAAATTTGGATTTTTTTTTTTTTCAACAAAATTTTTTTTCAAAAATTATTTATTTTTTGCTCGAAAAATAGGTATTTAACCTCCTGGGATCCTTCAAAAATCCCATTTTTAGCCCCATGAAAGCCCTATAGATCGCCACAGTGAAATCGGATCGTTCTGGGACCCCCAAAAATGGATTCTACGTCCAAAAATACTTCGAAAACGACACCTAACTCGATCCTATATCTAAAAGCCTTCAAAAAACCCTCCCGTAACTCCATTTTAGCCCCAAAGCGCCCCACGGGTTTGGGCGATCGGGCTGAAAACCTTGCGGGCACAACTAGATGGTAAACCAATTATTTTTTCAAACTTTCAGATTAAAAAAAAAAAATTCCTACTGCCCAAAACGGCGGTTTGCTTGCATCCGGCGGGAGAGGCATAGCTCTAGTAGTGGGCGAGCCCTCCTTTAACCTCTTAGACATTCAATGCCCAAAACGGCTCGGACGGCGGACGGACATTTTGTTCGTTGGAGAAAATTTCTAGACGTCTTTAAATGTACCTACCTACCTACCTTTAATATAGAATTTTGAGGCCGATCAGGATTTTCGACTTCCAACACAAATAATAAACCATAATAAGCGCTAAACAATCTCCCATCCTACGGTTTAATTTAGGAAATGGTGGAACTATTTACACGTCTCCCCAAACTTTGGATGACCCGATCCCCTCCGGAATAAACCCGGCGAAATTCATTATAGGGCTACTACGTGTGGCAGAGGGACACCGGAAAGTTAAATTGAAATCCCTCCTCAGCCCCGGAATCAGCAACTTCCATTACCAACTCGGCCTAATGAAAAGCCCAACTCGGCTCTGCCTACGTGGGTATGCAGAGGGTCTCCAAAACGGATCAAAAATCTACAAAAACTTGTTTCAGCTCACGATTACTAACCTGAAAATCATGAAACCCTGAGGGCTTTCGCACGTTTCCATCACCTTTCGTATCCGGTCCAGACAGAGGCCGGCCATTTCGTTTCCTATGGTATAGTAGCCTCGGGCGAAATTGCTGGCGGCGTCTTCCTTCCCGGTGAGCATGAATTCACTGCTGAAAAGCCGTCTGTAGGCGCCTGTTCGGATTTCGTCTGGGGAGCAAAAAATATTGAAATTCACCGCATCCTCAAAGTGCGTCCAGTAGCCACATGCGGATTGACACGAACAAATGACGTCACTGCGGTCAGATAAAGGAAAATCGTACGCCCGTGTTTCCCTCTAAAATTATTATTCGCCGTCATAAAAAAGATACCTATTCAACGATATTAAATAAATCTCACAGCATAAACCAACGAAACCAACTAAAAGTTAAGAATCATGCCAAAATATCGCTGCATTGACGGAGCACACTGTAGGAATACGGAACTACTCTATTACTACTGTGTGATCCCCAACAACGTAGAAAAGGCATGGCATAGAAAAACCGCTGCAAATTTTACACAAGGGTTTATTATTTTTTACAAAAGTAGGTTACTAGTGCAAAAATTAATTCTGTGCCAATAACAAATATTTTTGGGAAAAAAAACGTGGGACCTAGAAAATGCGTCCAAAATCACTCGGGGGAGATCCTTCAAAAATCCCATTTTGTAGCCCCATGAGAACCCAATAGATCCCCACGGTGAAATCAAATCGTTCTGGGACCCCCCAAAAATGAATTTTACGTCCGAAAATACTCCGAAAACGACACCTAACTCGATCCCATAGCCGAAACCCTTCAAAAAAGCCTTTCTGTATCCCCTTTTTAGCCCCACAGAGCCCCAAGGGTTTGGGCGATCAGGCTGAAAAGCTTGCGGGCACAACTAGTCGATAAACCGAGTACTTTGTCAACTTTTCAGATTTAAAAAAAAAAAAATCCTACTGCCCCAAATAGCTTAGCTCGGACGGTGGACGGACATTTCGTTTTAGGACCTCTTGAAACGGATACATACCTAATGTCAAATTTTGAGGCCGATCAGACTTTTCGACCTCAGTCTCGATTACATAGGAGTATTATTCCAAGATGCCAGAGAACCAAAATCGCAGTAAATATGCAGCCTGTAGCGGAACATAAACCAACACTCCAAGTTCTGTTTTATGCCAAAATATCGCTGTATTAAATAGTTAATTTTACTCTATTACTACTGTGTGAACCCCCCACAACCTTGCACTCACCGTCATTAAGAAGACATGTCGATGAAAAAGCGCTCAGTGATCTCTACTGTGTGATCCGCCTTTTCTTTACACTTAAGGAATAGGTAGGTACTCTACTGTGTGATCCGCCTTTGCATTCACTATCACAGAGAAGGCATGTCAAAGAAAACCGCTGCAAATTTTACACTAGGGTTTATTATTCTTTTTTATCGGTTACTTGTGCAGAAATTTAATTCTGTCAATGAAAAAAATGTTAGAAAAAAATCTTTTTCTTTAAATTTTTATTTTTCAAGAAAAAATATTTTTGGATTTTTTTTCAAAATTTTTAAATTTTTTATTACTTGAAAAATATTAGAATATTGAAAAATATTAAATATTTTTCAATGAGGTGGTTAGGGTGAGAATATTTTTCAAATTTTGACCTCCTGAGATCCTTCAAAAATCTCATTTGAAGCCCCATGAAAGCCCCATGAAAGCCCCATAGCGCCCCACGGGTTTGGGCGATCGGACTGAAAACCTTGCGGGCACAACTAGATGGTAAACCGAGTATTTTGTCAAAATTTCAGATTTTTAAAAAATTCCAAAAGCCCAAAACGGCCCGTACGGCGTACGGCGGACGGACATTTCGTTTTTGGAATCTAGACCTCTTGAAACGGATGTCAAATTTTGAGGCCGATCGGAGTCGTCGACCTCCGTCGCGAAAACATGGGTGTATTATTCCAAGAATAATAAACCAAAATCAGAAAATCGCGGTATTCACGTGACTACACGGAGTTTTTTTTCCCCCGTATGTTCACTGAAAAGGTTTTCAGTGAAAACCCCAGAATGAGATTCTAAAGTTACAGCTAAACGTTTAGATTTTGCATTTTTGATACTAAACCCATCTCTACCAATCAGTCTGTCACATGGATTCATTTCCGCCACCTTTTTCCGCAAATTCGCCCGAAAATGATCAACTTTCGGTTTTAATAGTGTTGGGTGCTTTCAGAAGATGATTCCTTCGCATCGAAAGCCCTCATCAACTTCCCCCCATTTCGTAAATTTCCACTAAAACAAAGTGTATCCTACTAAACAAAATACCAAATGCTTCGCCCAAGTCGACGCCAAGAAACGCCGATTCCAAAGGTAACATAAATGTAAAAGGGATTCCTCTAACGCATCTTTTTTTTTTCTCAGATCTTTGTTCCTCCATCTCAATCCAAGTCTTCTTTTTATTCTCATTTCATGAGAGGAAAACTCGAAGATCAAAGGAGTTCCATCGATGTTATGCATGCCCTACATTTTGTCTCTCTCGTACACGAACATTCAGAAATGCTATACCAAAGCGCCTTCGTGAAGGCAGTCGGATCCAACCGTAAACTCGTCAAGTCCAATGAAGCAATGAAAGGAATACGGGTGTATCAAGGGGAAATATACGGAATTTGGAGAATGAACATGGTATGTCTTTTTCAACCGGTATTGGGTTGGCATTTTCGGAGGAGATGCAGCCAACCCTCTCCAACTATGCATTATATCTATATTATATTATATCTCTATAGCAACTACTATATCTTGGAAACACCTTAAGGGTCGAATATCTCACCGATGGGGGTCGGCTCGAGATCCACGAATACGGCTCTCGGGACCATCTGACCGGAGGTAGTCGGACAGAAAACTGTCGCCATCCCGCTGTCGGGGCCCGCCCTTTGAACCATCATGCCGTTGGGCATGATGGCGTGTTCGAGACAGTACAACTCCCAAATGGCATTGCCCAATTGGACCCCGGCTTGGCCGACGTGGAGGTGGCACACTTCCTGAAAAAGAAAAAAAATATCGAGGAAAATGCATCCACCAAATGAACGAAGGCGCACTATTGGGTTCGTTCGGAGAACGTCCGGGACTATCTAGGGTTGCAGCAGCTCCATCACCATTTTTGGCCGTTCGGAGAAGACCGGGGACGAGTTTCCCGCTGTTTGGAGAGTATTCCAGTCATTAGGTGCCTAAAAGTAGTGTATCCGAGAAAAAATTTTCAGGATATACCACGTTTTTGGAGGTGCTGAATCCGAAAATTTGGTTATCTACTAGATTCGGATATGGCTTCACTATGTAAATGGCTAAAAACCATAAAATTTCAGCACCTAGTTTGGTTATTCGCATATAACTCGGAAACCATGCCTCCTAGCAACATGACTACTCTACACGAAATTAAAGCAGAGTAAATTTTCTAAAAAAAACGAGACCAAGAACGCCTCGGTAACTTCCTCCTTTTGCCCGCTAGAGTGCGCTGAAGTTAGACCATTTTTTCTTCTTCTTTGGGTGCCATACCCGTAATCGGGCGTTGTCGACCTCTCGCTACTAATTTCTGTTGAGCGTGTTGACCAGTTATTACAGAAGTAGTAGAAACCTACTGTTTAACGCCGGTTCCGAACGGCAAATTTGAGAGGTTTTCCACGGCAGAATACATTCGGTGGGTTGCCATTGTCTTCCGAAAGGTGATTATCAGTATAAGGAAGATGTCTAGCGGCTGCTGGGATCGAACCAGCAACCTTTGACTCAGTAGTCCAACGCTCAAAACCACTGAGCCACTGACAACCACAATTTTTTCTGACTAACCCCAAATCTTCGTATTTTTATTTCATTATACAACACAATCGGTCTTTTTTTTCTCGTGAAAGCAAATTAAATTCTCCATCGCAACGATTCTATGTGAAATTTTGATTTGACCTTCGTTTATCGAGTTATGGGCAAAAATGTGTGAAAGAACACGATTTTGTCAAAATTAGCCATTTTTGCCATGTCTGCACTCCCTTATTGTAGCTCAAATCAAAATTTCAAATGGAACAGTTGCGATGGAGAATTTAATCTGCTTTCACGAGAAAAAAAGATAATTAAGATCGGACTAACCATTCTCGAGTTATGGGCAAAAATGTGCGAAAAAACACGATTTTGTCAAAATTAGCCATTTTTGCCATGCCCGCACTCCCTTATTGTAGCTCAAATCAAAATTTCACATAGTCAGTTGCGATGGGAAATTCAATCAGCTTTCACGAGAAAAAAAGAGAATTAAGATCGGACTCACCATTCTCGAGTTATGGGCAAAAATGTGAGAAAAACCACGTTTTTGTCCAAATTTGTCATTTTTGCCATGCCTGCACTCCCTTATTGTAGCTCAAATCAAAATTTCAAATGGAACAGTTGCGATGGAGAATTTAATCTGCTTTCACGAGAAAAAAAGATAATTAAGATCGGACTAACCATTCTCGAGTTATGGGCAAAAATGTGCGAAAAAACACGATTTTGTCAAAATTAGCCATTTTTGCCATGCCCGCACTCCCTTATTGTAGCTCAAATCAAAATTTCAATTGGAACAGTTGCGATGGGAAATTTAATCGGCTTTCACGAGAAAAAAAGAGAATTAAGGTCGGACTAACCATTCTCGAGTTATGGGCAATAATGTGCGAAAATGTGTGTTTTTGTCAAAATTTGCCATTTTTGCCATGCCTGCTCCTCCCGTATCAAAGTTCAAATCAAAATTTCACAGAATAGTTGCGATGGGGAATTTAGTCAGCTTTCACGAGAAAAAAAGAAATTTTGAATTGGGTCAATAGTTTCCGAGCTACAGCCGAAAACGTTCTGAAAAACGTGGTTTTCCGCTTACTGAGGAGTGTCAGATTGGGCGTTTCTCGTTTTATAATGTCGCACTCAAGGGAGGTGAATTTGGTGGGGGGTGGAGGGGGTGTCAGAGTACCTCCTTATGTGGGGGTTCGGGGGACCGAATGTGGTGTATAATTGGTTTCGGAAGTCAGGAATACGAAGATTTTGGATTACCTAGTTAGAAAAATTGTCAAACTACAGCGCACTCTAGCGGTCAAATCCAAGAAGCTAGCGAGGCGTTCTTGTTCTCATTATTTTAAGGAAATTTAATCAGCTTTAATTTCGTATTGAGTACTTATGTCGCTAGGAGGCATGGTTTCCGAGTTATAGGCGAAAACCAAACAAAGTGCCGAAATTTTATGGCTTTTCACCATTTTCATGGTGAAGCCATATCCGAATCTGGTAGATAACCAAATTTTCGGATTCAGCACCCCCAAAAACGTATCGATCCGTTGAGGACAATTCTTCAGCTAATTTTTCCATTCCAAACTAGGAATGGAATTCAGGACAGTCCGGGATGGTCCAAGACTACCCTAGCTCACGCCTGGAGTAGACCTAGATGGATCCGGAGCATGCCGGTTTATTTTTACCACCTCCCTACTCTGGTGACGTAACAAGTCCAGGATCGCAAGAGGTCTGCTTTCTCCGAACGAACCTACTGGCCTGAAACAGTCCAATCACTTCCACACCTTCATGATTTTTTCATTTCATCCTCGTTCACCGAGAGGCCTCCTCCAACACAAATTCGCCCCAATTAGCGGTGTTTGTTGTTTCAGTGGAAAAGCGGATGTTTCTGTGAATGTTGCAAATGAGTGTTGAGCATTAAGTAAAGTGTTTGTTGTTGACTCGTTGAATGGACAGGTTAAAATGTTGCCAGTGACCGGGCGCTCCAAGAGAATGACATTCTTGGTCACAATGTAGTAACAATACAAAGGGTCACAAAGCAAAACAGTCCTAATATAATGAATGCGTTCCATTTGAAGGGCTTAGGTAAGTCCTTCGACCCCAACTTTCAGGAAATCGAAGAAAACTTCCTGCAATCAAATACAGTGAATTTTAATGAAGCGTCGCATTTTTCCACGTGGTGGGGATTTTTCAACGCTCTTCCCTGCCTGCTTCAGAATTTAGAGTCTCTTGTAAAAATGAACTCATATTGTGCCTTACTCATTAGACGACTTCTTCACAGTAGCAGCTCTGGGTGGCCTGACATCATGAGGCGATTCATGCTAGGAAAATCGAATTTGTATTCACTTCCATAAAGCCAGGTATTCAAGCTCGAAGGAAGGTTTTACGTCGTTTCTTGCCAGGGCTCAAAATTGTGATGTTTGTTTTCGGCTTATTGTTGACCAGAACTCGACGATCTTCATCCCGCCCACTGAGTGAAAAAGACCAGAGATTCCGCCAATGAGGGAAAGAGGTTTCCAGCAACAAATAAACGAAATCGTTTGAAAGCATGCCATTTTCAAACCCAAATACGAAAAAAATGGTCTTGAAATTGAAGCAAATAAATATCGAATATTTATATTCGATAATTTGAAAACAACAGAAGTAGGTAAGACAAAAGGGCTTTGTACAGAAACACCGAGGGGAGAGGGAAAGAAAATAATCTGACAGGGACGACACCTTAAGTACACAACTCGAACTACTTCTATGTCCTCACCTCAAACCACTTTTGCCAGGAAGTCCATTCCCCGTCCACCACACCATGGAGGAATAGAGAGGAGAGTTCACTGAATCGGACTTCATGTGCCATAGTCGACGGTGGTGCTATCCCTACGGAACGTAGTGAACTACTCATAGTATACCTTCAAACCCGACTAGAGTGAGCCACTAGCCCTTCTTACGAAAGAAAGCCCCAAATACCTCACTAAACGGATTTATCTTCCACTGTTGTGCTACTACAAGTAAAGGAAAATTTGAAGGAACCATCTCTGAATAACGAATTTCGTTAAACGAAATTGATTGTGTAGTTGTGTACACTGTGAATGCAAACGACACGTCGGAATTCGCAGGGCGCCATCTTCTGGTTCAGTTTTGGTAACTTACCACCTTCAAAGTTCACTACGTCTCGTAGGGGTCGCGCTGCAGTCGCAATCCCCCCCGCCGTTCCATCACTGGGTTGGCGTTTTGGGAACGCGGTTTAACACAGAGTGAGCTCTCCTCTCTATTCCTCCATGCCACACGACAATATAGTATAGATGGGGGGGGGGGGGGGGGGGAGTGAGCCAATCGGTTCCATTGCCTCCAGACAGAGGGCTCCACAGTCTGTCCTGCTAACTTCAAACTATTGACACTAAAACTGTTTCAGCGAAACCGTTTCAAATACTTAATAGTTCTCTGCTTCCGTTTCAGTTTCATCTTCATGTACGAAATGAAGGAAATGAAACGACCATAATACTTTTTTTGAACATCTGTTTCACGTTAAATGAAACTGTTTCATAGTTTTTTCTAATTTATAATATAAATTAGAGTAGATATATTATACTGAAATAGTGTCGGGGTCTCCGTTACGGCATACCAATTAAAACACCCGTCCTCTTCTTCTGCTACTGTCCCGGGACCACTTGCTGTATTACTTCGGGACAGTACGATTTCTTGCCATCTGCCTGCTTCTGTTCTTGCTCTTTTCTTCTTTCCCTCAATTCCTTGCTCTTGTCTTCCTTTTTCGGTTTATGGGGGCCTCTTCCCATTCTCGACGCTCTTATTTGTGCTTAAGCACTGTTAGCACGAATGTGCACACAGCATCCCAGTTCGCCTTTTTCTCTATCATCTTGTCTATGACTGTCTCGGGGGTGAAAACCCTCAACTTCGGCCTGAGATCGCTTCGGAGTTGTGACCACTTTGCGCACGCGAAAAAGGTGTGTTCAGCCGAGTCCTCTTCCTCCTGGCAGTACACGCACAGGTCGTCGTTTGCCTTCCCAATCTTCTTCAGGAAATACCGGAAGGACCCACGTCCTGTGAGAAATTGTGTCAGATAGTAGTTGACGTCGCCGTGTTTCCTGTCTGTCCACTCTTTCACGCTCCTGATCAGCCAGCGGGTCCATCGTGCTCTCGTCTCGCTGCTCCATCAGTGTTACCATCCCCGTATGGTTTGTACTATTTCTTATTTCCTGACCGTTCTCGTTCCGCCTTCGTCGTTTCTGCGATTGTCAATCTTCATCCTTCCCTCCGCTAGCAGGTCTATGGGGAGCACACCAGCAACAACCTGCACTGCAGGGGGAGATACCGTTCGTTATGCACTGCAGATCCGTAGAGCGACCTGTCTCTGGACCGACTCCATCTTCTGCCGATACTTTGCGAATCGCATTGAATCGCACCAGACCTCCGTAGAGCATTATGGCTTCAGTCGTGCGCATAATCAGCTTCCTCTTGATGGGTGAAGGGCCTCCAGTTGGCCATGAGTCCGCTAAGCGAGCCACTAGCGCTGCCTTGTCTGCTGTCTGATCTGTTCCCAGAACGTCAGTTTCGTGTCCACTATCACTCCTAGGTATCTTATTGCGGGGGACGTCGGGGTGGTCCGATTGTCCACAGTCAGCGGGAAGACAATCCGCCTGGTTGTTAGAAGTACCGCCTACGTTTTATGGACAGCTGAGGACAGATATCTCAATCTCCGTGCCATAACCCTACGCATGGCCTTGTTCAGCAGGAGCTGCAGTCCCTCCAGTGTGCGTGCGGTAATGACTGCCACCAGATCATCAGCATATCCCACAAGGAAGATCCCAGCGGGCATCTCTATGAGGAGGACGTCGTCATAATTGATGTTCCACAGATCGGGGCCCAGGACTGAGCCCTGTGCTACCCCCGATGGATCCGCCCGTTCGTGGATGATGGATGATCAGGTGAGGCGGCGCCTCACATGCCTCATCTGGAGAGCCACTGAAGAAGTTCTTCAACATCAATCCAGTGAAACATTCTTTACGTTTAAATGCTTAGGTCATGCCCATTGAATTCAAGGCCTTATTTAAGTAAATTGTAATTCGACCATCGTCAAAACACTGTGTAATACGACAAACAAAATGATTCTGATTCAAAGAAGTCGTTCCACGGTATTCTTTTAGAAGGGTGTAATTCCAGACTAACGCCCTATCAAAATAAACGCGATTGATTTCTAAACCTTTTTGAGCGCTGATTGATTAATTTCCAACGACGCCTTCGCTCAAACCACTGAAAAATGCAATAAAGCGAAAAGGACATTTTTGTGGACATACGTCCTTAAAAAAAACGCGTTGTTTTGCGTTCAGGTTTATTTTTTCTGAAATACAAAACAAACAAAAAAGTGCAAGCTCCAGTAAAATACACAATAAATTAACTTTGGTCAGTTCCTCCTCTTACGCTATACTTAAAATAAGTTAAATAACATGTCAAAATGCCCAACTATTTAAAATACTGTACCGAGTAAAAACGTCGGAATCTCACGAAGGGATACCACGACTAGTCAAACAAAAACCCAAACGAACACGAGATTTTTTTTTTTAATTCAACGCCAACCCAAATTCTAATCTGAAAGTGGGTTTCATTTTTAGCGCTACATACAAAAAACGTAGAAAAGTAGTTTTTTTAAACATTTTCCAATTTGATAGGCCTAGTTCATAACGGGCGGATGAAAACAAAAGTCACAGCAAAGTACTAACCTACGAAATCAGAAAACTGTATTTCACAAAATATCCAAATGTGAGTATGTTCGTTAAATGCGAGTTTGTGAAGAATAAATAAGCAATAAGAAGTCTGGTTTTTAAAATTATCTGCTAGTATTAATAAATGCGTTTGCTGAGGTAAAAGAAAACACTCGGTAAAAAAACACTTAACAAAACTTAAATTACGTGCAATAAATAAACTTGACTTGAAATAAATACAAAATATAATTAGTTAAGATTTGTTCAATAAATTACATGGAGGGTGATGATTTACCAGAGTTTGAGGGAGAAGGTTGAGTGATATAACTGACTAGATTCGAAATCACTTCGAGCGGGTAGGTTGAAATGGGTTCTTCGTGGAAGGGAAAAGAAAGGCGGATATTAGGGAAGGGAACCGAAGAATGAATGTGAACTGGAAGATCTGTGATAACTCTGCCGTCTTCATTCAATCAAATGAAGGCCATTGATAAGCTCAAGTACAACCCGTTTACACTGCCATCGTTTGATGGACAGGGTTTTTCGGAATCAAATTAAATCATAACCGATACATGCAGTTTCATTTCCAAGAAGAACCCAACCCTTTACAGATGAAAGAATGGAACTATAGTCCGTTCGCCGAGACCGGAGAGCTACGAGGTACGTCTCAAACTTGACAAGAAAACACTCTGATGGTTGATAACGTGATACGAGTAATGGGGAATGCGAGTGGCAAGGGCGTGGCCGGGACCATCAGGTAGGCAATCCGGCGACATTGGAGGCTTAGTATACCAGACGCCTGCTCTCCGCTCTCGGTGAAAGGACTATAGGGAAGTACAGTTGTACCAACCGTGGACAGGGCAGGTTTGTTGGACACATTGGGAACAGAAATCAGTCTTTAAAACGAACAGAAATCAGCTCAGTTACAACAGTGACTTACACAAATTAAGGTCGATCCACACATCAGTTCAGGGAGCTTCAGTGAAAAAAAAAAGGAAATCGGCAAGACTCAAGTCAGAGATGCGACATTCCAACGGGAACCGTCAAGTTAAATCCAAACCAGAGATGAGCCATTTTACTAAAAGTGGCGAATTTGAGTCAGGGATGGAAAGACCATGACCGGATATAATCAAATGTGTATCGGACACCCAATGTTTTTCAAAAATTCTGAAAATGGAAGACATTTGCTTGAAAATAAGCAGAAGGCAAGAGGGAGTCTGGTCGATCTCGATTCGATTCTCGATCTCGCCCCGCATGAGTAGTTAATTGCGGCCAACAAGAGATGGCGTTAGTATCGGCACTGCCATGCTGTTCTTTGTAGTTTTAAGTTTGCCCTTTGTTTGAAATAAAACTCCATTACCGCGTATTCTTGCCCTTGAGATAGCAGCGGCGAAGACTGAAATGAGCAAAAGTAAGGGTGTTTCAGAAAAACAGCGGATATCCAGATTTAGACATTGGACCTTTTCCGGATGCTTGATATTCACCCGATCGGATCTCCGATATCAAGATATTAATTTTGGTTTTCCATCCCTAATTTGAGTACGGGGTTAAAAAAGTGCTTTTTCTTTCCGTCGACTTAGGTACTTTAACAAAACTTCATATTTGAAAAAAAAATCATCGTAGAAACGAATGGTTTCAAAATTGGATGATACAGGGGTGGGAGATCGATACTTTTGTCACTGGGGCACACTGTCTCCTACCTTCCAATTTCATTAAAGTGAGAAGGCAGACAGATATAGCCAGGATTCGGGGACGAAACAATGAAATTAATCTGAGGAAACAAGTAGTATCACAATCAGGTCACAAAACCTCACGCCCCTGATACTAGTTGATCAGGGTTATGAGGGCCAGGGGTGTGAGAATTTTCCACAAAAATGCAACAAATTTCAATCACACAACAACGCAATAAATTCCAATCACGGCACCTGCTTGTCAATGTAACAGCAATTCCCGTGAAATAAACAATTCAGATTCGGAAGACACAAAATGGACACAAAAGCTAGAAAACCCCAGGTTCTACAGAAAAGAGGCCGAGGAGCAACGTCTTGGTGATTTCAGATTTTTATTGTACTAGGTATTATAATAAATGCTCACTGAGCTGAATTTTTTTAGATTTTTTTTTTTTTAATTTCCAATGTCTTAATTTTTAAGGTCCATGTCCCCCGTAAGATACCTTAGAATAAAGTTCTTCTCCTTCTCCTCATGATTAAGCTTTAATATAGTAGACTAGGGGGCCACCCCCTGCTGGCTGAAGGCAGCTAACCCTGACCTCTTCCAAATGGCCTCAGACCCCTTCTACAGGGTGGTGCAATAGGTTCGGACACATTTGAAAGGGAGGGTGTGGCTGAATGGTGGGAGACCGGGTGTCGTCGACCCGCCTGTTTTGTGCAGAAAGAATGGGAGTTCAGTTACAACGTTGATATGGTGGGTTGAGCATCGCATGTTTGCGTTAGAGGAGTTTGTGCGGAGTCAATCGTTACCATCTAATGCGCGTTCCACCAATTGCAGTGTAATGCCTTTGCAAAACACGATTTTGAGTTGGTTGCGTAAACTCCGAACAACTGGTTCATGTGTTCCTTCATTCAGAGGGAGATAGAGGTCAGGGAGGACCCCAATGTCGAACAGGTCCGATCTCTCTGTCTGCGATTTTATCTAGTGGGGCTATCTTAAAGCCAGGGTTTACAGGAACAAACCCCGCAATCTTCAGCAGTTGAAGACGCAGTATATCCACGCTGAAATCGCCTCGATCCCGGCCGAAATGCTTGAGCGAGCAATGCAGAACTTAAGTGACTGACTCCAAGAATGTATCATTCAGGAAGGAGGCCATTTGATGAATCATTTTTTTTCATAATTAAGATCACTAGACTGTAAAATAAACTCCATGTTTAACACGACAGTTTAAGCTTCATTTCAACCCGGTATCCTCAAAATTGACAACTTGAGAACAATTCAAAATGTGTCCGATCCTAGTGCGCCCCCCTGTAGGATTTTCGATAATGAACAGATTTTTTTTCCTTAAGGAAATACAGGTTGGAGGTTTTTAGGAATTCAAATTTGGATTCATTGTGAAAAGATGTTAGGGAAAAAGATACTGAACAAAATATGATAAGAAAGTTGAAGCCTCACCGATCAATGAAAAAACTATAGGACTCTATTGTTGTTTGTTCCCTCAATGTAATATAGGATTCAATCTAATTTTCGAGTATTGATAAACAGCACCTTTCTAGATGATTTTCAATTAATTAATGGCCGAATTAATTTAAACTTATATTTTTACCTAAAGTAAGAATTAGTTAAATTAATAATTTAATAACTTATCAAATCGATTATTGATTTAATCAACTTTCTAATTATTAGGTATGTTCCTTTCGCGCGGGTTCTTTAATATTCTACACCGGGTTCATTAATGTTCTACACCTCCTCGAGGATGGATTTTTTCTCTGCACCCGAATGGGCGTAACCTTCCCAAAATGCATTAATTTCTCTCGCGTTGTCCGAGCTACCCTGGCGAACCATGAACGAAATTTTGAATTTAGTATTTTTGGATAATGCTGAAGATTGCGATCCGGTCTTAGGGAATAAAGCGATTCCGATTCAGACGACTCGGTTGAGTTTGAAGTTTTTGAAGACCGGGGCGTCCCCAAAAACTTCGACTTCTTTTCGATTATATTTCTCTTTCGACGAATTTCAATGTATCGAACACTTCCGTGTGAGGCGGAGGATCGCAGAGGAAATCGCCGCGAGGTTTAAGAACAGTCGATTTTACATGACCGGGGAAGGAATGGCAAGATCCGCTCGATTGAACAGAAAAGAGCAGCTCGTAGCACAAATTGCTAGGTATCAGTTTTGATTCAATAAATAATTAAGGATAGAAGTATACAAATTTCTCTTATTTCGTTTTATGTGTGATGACTGGTCGCCCTAACGTTGAACTGTTTCATGATTTTCTAGACTTTGGTATTCCTATGGTTCGCCGGTCACCAAACCGCCTCTTTCCGGGAAGTGGTAGATAGGTTTGGAATGGAAGGAAGGTTAATTAACCTTTAATATTAAATGGTTACTTTACACATGAAGGGAACCCGAGAAAAATTGTCGCGTTCCATCCAACGAGTTAATCGTCTCTCGTGGCTTTCACATGTTGAGCTACTGTCGCCTAAGTTATCATCTTAGGTAGTTCTATTATTATTGAGGGAGAACTTTTCAAATTTGATTTCACTAGCACTCTGACAGGGGGGCCTTACTTCGCTCAGCTAATCATTTTATTGGCCAGGGGGCTCGCTTGGCTCGGCCACCCATGTAGGTAGTTCTATTATTATCGAGGGAAAACTTCTCAAATTTGATTTGACTAGCACTTTGAAAGGGAGGGGGGTGGGGCTTGCTTCGCTCGGCTGATCATTTTCTCGGCCAGAGGGGGATCGCTTTGCTCGGCCACTCACATAGGTAGTTCTATAATTATTGAGGGAAGACTTTTCAAATTTGATTTCACTAGCACCTCGACAGGGGGGTCTTACTTCGCTCAGGTGATCAATTTATCGGGCGCCCACATAGGTAGTTCTATTATTATTGAAGGTGGAGTTTTCAAATTTGGTTTCACTAGTGGGGGGCATTGCTTCGCTCGGCCGACCATTTTATCAGCCAGGGGGGTTGATGTTGAAGGATCAGTTGACCTTGATGCAGGGTTATGAACGCGTCCAATGCTACGCACCCCACTAGGGCGGAGCCCCCCAGCTGGGTGTGTAGGCGAGCAAAGCGAGCCGGAGCATCTAGTCATCTGTAATTTAAATGGTTAGGAGATTGAAAGGAATAGTGTCCGACCAGGTCCTGCTTTCGGTTTATCATGCTTGCTTCGCCAGCAGAGCCTCCTATTGTATCATCGCATGGGGCAATTCCAGTCACGCTTTAACCATATTTACACTTCAAAAGCGAGTCATCAGAATAATGGCCGATCTATCATGGGGTTCACCACTTGGGTTCATGTACTCAACTTTCTTGCACCTTACACCCTGAACTCGACGCGGAAGGAACATACCTTTTAATTTCATTGACTGATTTCCAAAGGCACTTATGTCCTTTGTACCCAACGCCCTTCAATGCCGAATCCGAACATTCAGACTGGTGCAGTCATTACTAATCACAGGCGGAAGTGTCATGGAAAGATAGTGTGTGGTTGACATAAAATTGGCCATGGATCACACTGAACCCGGTTAATGTGTGGATCGACCACTACTAATAAATACTTAAAAATTAACACAAAGTAAAATCTACTACTGTCGTTTGAAAAATATCAAAACAGTGGGCAGGACAATTTGGAGTACCAGATATCACTCAATGAAAGGTACTGTGAAGTATCCTATTGGTGTACTAACCGATGCAATTTACACTATGAAAATCATCGTATAAAAAGTAGTTATCAAGTCATGGAAACAAGTCACGCAATAACGTCTAAAAACAAGTCGGGCTCGTTGCAAGGGGGGTAAGAGATTCAGGTACCATTGTTGGAAGTCTTGTTTGCAATGGAAGAACTTACGCGGAAAGAGCTTGCGTTCAGTTGGCAACATCGGGGAAATACCACTGTGTGACCCGGATAAATTACAAATAATACTTCCTTATCGGGACTTACCTTATGAGTGAAAAGTACCTGCGAGGAGATATTCTAGTCATAACAGTGACAGATTGCGAGTGGGCCACACAGCGAGAGTCGGATCAGTCTTGCAACTAGCCCGCTATGGACGATTTCGTTTCTTCCCCGGGGGAGCATCAGACGGGATTGAACACGTTGTACAGGACGGCGAAAACGGTACAGGCGGCGTACACGCCGAGAGCCACCCACCAGATGAGCTGCTCGTGAAGGCGTTGCTCGAAATTTTTAAGGACGAGGAGGCCGATGGTTAGGCCGGCTAAGGCACCGGTGAGGTGAGCTACGTAGGAGACGGGGTTGCCCTGGGGGTCCGAAGATGTCGCCTCGTAGCGGCGATATATTGAAACCCCGACGTCGGTGCTGGCTGTAAAAGCAACATTTATAATTAGAGTTTGGTGCAAATTGTCTGTCAGGTTGGTAGACGTGAATACTTACCGACAGCGAAAATACTGAGAAGCCTCCCAACCCCACACTTCATGTTGTTGTAGTTCTGTGAACATTGTAAATGTACAATGAGTTGGTCGTTTACCTAAAGGTCTTGGCTTAAGCAAAGTTACAGATTCAGCGATGTAAACGGACTGAGCAATGTAAACAGACTGAGCAATAATGTAGCGAAGGTTGCTCATTTTAGCCCAAGCAAATTAGTTACGATAGAAGACAAATTGGTAGCAGTCTTAACAACCATGATTATCTCCTTTTTGGGCCGCTGAACACTAATCTGAAGTTTTCTGACAGCATTTTTGACCAGAACGCTGACAAAATTGCAAAAACCTCGAATTTTGTCACTGTTTTTGGTTTTTCGCTCGTATCTCCAAAACTGTGCGTTCTCCCAACATGACCTCTCTAAACAAAACGAAAGTACATAAAATTTTCTACAAAATGCACTAGTTTTAGTTGAAATTCGGTGTAAGGGAACGGCTGCTAGCGCGCGTTGAAAAACTGGCAAAATCCCAAAAATATTCTGAAAAATTGCACACCTCACCCTTTTTGCGTTCCATTTCCGTACTTAAAAGTCATCATATATTATGTCAAACTAGTGGATATTTTAGCAAATTTTATATCCTTTAATTTTGTATAGAGTGGTCATCTCGCTAGAAGGCACAGTTTTGGAGATACGAGCGAAAAACCAAACTACGTCCCAAAATTTCGAGGTTTTTGCAATTTTGACGATGTTCCGGGCAAAAAAAAAATCAGCAAACTTCAAATCCGTGTTCTGCAACAACAACAAAAAATAAGATAATTACGATCATTACCAATGTTCCTCATTTGCCTCGGACAAGAACTAAATAAAAAACAATGTCGGAAATACCAGCAGCACGTTGGCCAGATGTGCGGCGAGAAGAGCGTAAACCCCTCCCGAAGCTCCCACCAGGTACACGTCAGAGTCAAAAACCGACGTGCCGAGAGAACCTGCGCAAATGTAAATATTCGTTATAAAAGAGGACGGGGTTATACTCTGGAGATTTTGATAAATAACAAAACCTACCAGCTAAGACACCCGCCATGTAAACAGCGCCGATTCTCAAGGACCCGTGAACCATCTCTAGCGGGAGGCCGATGAGGAGTTGGACGAGTAGATTGAACAACAGGTGGGGCCACCTAGACATGAAAGAGATATTGAAATTGTCACGTTGGCAACCCCATGGCAGCAGGTAGGGATGGCAGATCGATAGCAATATATCTATATATTGGTCAAATCGTCGTATCTATATATTGGTCATCGTAAATTAAATATCGATAAATTGATACATTGGAATAGCAACTCGGAAAAAAACTTAACGCCAAAAGTTTATTGGAGTAGGTGTGGGATGGAACACTTTTGATGGGAACTCAATCAACGTTAATAAAAAGTAAACCCTAATGCAACCTCTACTGTTAGTCCACATTTCTTCTTCCTGTTTCTACTCAAGTTCGACGCCTGAGTCAATCAATAGGTGCGTTCGCAGAGCAATACTGGCGATTTTGAACCATTCGGCGCATGCGCAGTGGGGCCTTCTCAAAAGGTTGAGGTTGAGTACATATTTTGTTGTGTGAGTAGTGAGGGGGAGTACTTTGGCTTCCTGGGATCAAGCCCTCAAAAGCCAGGTGATTGTAAGGTGGGCCAATCTGAATCTCGCCAGTTACCCTTATGTAAAGGAGGCCAACAAATTACAGTAGAAATCACTGGTTAGAGTGAACCACTGGCTACAACGAAAGAAACCTCCAGTCCCGGCTGGGCTCTGTAAGGATCTGAGTTGAAATATATGTATCGCTTACTACTACGAACTCCGGCTACAGTGAACCAAAATAGGCAGCAGTTTGTCTGGAATATCGGTTACTGCAAACCATGCACAACTTTTCTTGCGTTGAAGTTCTATGAGAAGAAGAATCATTGATCCACGAATGATCAATACAATATACAATACAAAATAACATTCAATCTGAGAACCATCACATTGTATCAGAGAATCAACAGGTTCTTGGCTAGTTTCTTGTTCGGATTTCGTCACCTAGAGTCCAATTCACGGTCATGTAACGACTGATGCTCAAATTCCTGTACCTACATAACGACTTCCATCAATATCTAAAACGAACAGTTCGCACTAAACGGTTATAACGCACAGTTCGGATTATACGATTTTACGAACTGTTCGTTATAGGGCCGGTTTCACCAACCTCATATTAAAGTTCAAGTTAGCTATTTTGAGGTTAGAGATTGACATAAAATCAGTTTTAGCACACAACGACATAACTTCAAGTTAACGAGATAACTTCCGAACATCCGCAAGTTAAAAAAGTGGAAGTTAACCGTCCTGGTAACTATAGGCCAGTCACTGGAGACATTGATAAATGCATTAAATGTCTCAGTACGTTTGATTGTTTTATGTGGTCCGGTATGGTCCCAGTAGTATGTAGTCAATTTTGCAACTTCGAATCAGCGCCGCTAACCGAGGTGGGGGGTAAAAACCGCGCAATTTTCGCCCGTTTTTCGGTTTTTCGCTCACAGCGCCTAAACTATGCGTACTAGCGGTATGGGCACTATTAGATAATTGAAACTAGATTAAATGTGTGACAATTTGAGCACAAGTACAGCTGTTTAGGTCAAATAGGTTCCGAGATACAACCTTGGAAAAATAGCCAATTTTTACCAAAAAGTGAAATTTTCAACAATGTTTCGTCTTTGAGGGCTAATATTTTGGTTGTTGCGCATTCTGACCCCCATACTTTGGGGTATAGGCGTGTAGGAAATTTAATTAGCTTTCATTTGAGCACTAGTGAAACCATGTAGGTACAACAGGTCCCGAGAAAATGAATTTAAACCAAACATAGTGAGACCATCACATTCATCAACCTCACGTCCTAGCGTGAAACCCTGGGTTGTTGGTGAATAAACGCTCATCCATTTAAATGTTTTCTATATATTTAACAAATGATGTTAATCATTACATTTATATTTACATTTACATTTATATTTATATTTACATTTATTTGTACACGTACATTTAATTATGAGCAGTGAATTGGTGATTTAAAAAATTAATGTGGCAAGCTCTTGTGATATGATGGGAGACTGTACACCAAAAACGCTGCAGCTTGTGAAATCTGTAAACAAATACATTGAATTAGTTATGTTGAAGTGAAGGGATGCTGGATATATATTGCCGATATTACAACTAGAATAATTTGGTGATGTGAAATGTACAGTCAGTGAAAATAATGAGCCGTGCTTACCATTTTGCTAGTTTTGCAGGACACGGGCCATCCTCATCAATATTCGATATAGGCAGAGGGATGTCATCACCATCATCGTCGTCGTCGTCTGAATCAGCAATGTCGATTGCTGGGTGGTTGAGGCATCGTTTCCCTTCACAAAACTTGCACAGTGCTGAACATTTCAACCCTGCCTTTGTACATGAGCAACCGCCATTACACCCTTTCTTGCAACGGCAGGAGATAAATTTTAGAAGCTTTGTGGGGGCTGGGTCAGCCTTGCTGGTGGTGGGAAGCAGACCATGTTCTGTCAGTGTCCAGCCCCATTCAGTAGGGACTTTCTCATCCCCCAACCACGCTTGCACCTGATGGTAAGTGCGGAAGGAATGATATTTGGCAGCTTCTTCAGTTGGGGGGAGGCGAGCCAGGTCGACTTTGGCGTTTGCAGCGGACTTGACGAATAGCTCGTAGCGAAGGCTTTGCAGGGTGGTTGTCACATTGCCTCCGTAAAGAGCCACAAAGCATCTTGCCCCAGCTGTGGCTACTGCTTCATGAGATGCAGAGGGGTCCAAGAACACTGCGGCTTCGTCTATCAGGCTGGGGTCGCGTTCAAAGGCGGAGAGAATCTTGGTTTTCCCCTTCCAGAATGGTGCAGAGGTAGTGTCACATCCAGAGAAAGCGTGCAAAAACAGGACAAGCTGAGGCGGCATCAATAGCCCTCTGTTGTTGAAAGACGTTGAAGAGAACTGTATGGACGAGGATCCTTTTTGGAAACGCACATTGTTCGTGGCAGATGCAGATCCGTTGAGGATGACAAGCAGGTCGACATCTTCTCCAATGATCAGCACATGCTGGAATGAGGTACTTTTGGAGACCGCTGTTTTTATTATGTCGACGTCAGCATCCTCTGTTGCTTGTTTGGTCTCTATGCCAGCTGCAGCAACACCCGTACGCAGGAATTCGATGAGACGGCGTTTGTTGTTTTCGTTCGACAGCAACTTTTCCTGCGGCATGGCAATGCATGTGGACAGCTCAAATTGTACGTCCTGGCATTTACGGGATGCATATCGACGCATTCGCTCCGCCGATTTCGTGCTTTTCCTAGCTCCTTCGACTGGGTAACCATCAAAGACGACGGCCACGTTTCCCCCGAAGTTACTGAACGTGTAGCTGATATATCCTGCCACAATTGCCCCGATTGAGTCTTTACGGTGCCAGAGAACTTTGTGGAGCAAAAACCCGCCATCAACGACCACTAAGGTCGATGTTCCCAATGGTATTGGTTCCGTGTGAGGGAGGAAACATGCGTAGAAGGTTGATTTGGTGCCTTTTCGCATCCCCTCTTCAGTAAACAAGGCCATTGGGTATGGAGCTAGTTCGTATTTGAATTGGTCCTTCAGGTCTTGATCAGACTGCTTCGTTACGCAGTCTTTGGAAAATGGTCAATGGGTCAATAGTGACCTTCTTCTTCATCATCGTCACCGGTCCAGGACTTATCTCTCTATAACAGAGGGTCTATGTCACGCAGGGGCGGATCCAGGAATCATCTGTTGGGGGGGGGGGGGGGGGACAGAAGGGTTTTCCCATTTTATCCTGTGTAAATTGTATTAAAAATTTTCCATTACTCCTAGTGTAAACTCATGTCCTCGGTGATTGGGGGGGGGGGGGGGGGGGGGGGCATCCCCCCCCACAGATCCGGCAATGTCACGACATTGTCATGCAAGCATTCAACAACATAAAAATGAGTAACAGCGAGTAAGAGGACAAAAAACCAGGTTCCTTCATGGGGAATCTACCAAGTTCCCTGGCAGGTGAATATGAGGGTCTCACTATGTCTGGTTTAAATTCATTTTCTCGGGACCTGTTGTACCTACATGGTTCTACTAGTGCTCAAATGAAAGCTAATTAAATTTCCTACACGCCTATACCCCAAAGTATGGGAGTCAGAATGCGTCACAACCAAAATATTAGCCCTCAAAGACGAAACATTGTTGAAAATTTCACTTTTTGGTAAAAATTGGCTATTTTTCCAAGGTCGTATCTCGGAACGTATTTGACCTACACAGCTGTACTTGTGCTCAAATTGTCACACATTTAATCTAGTTTCAATTATCTAATAGTGCTCATACCGCTAGTACGCATAGTTTAGGCGCTGTGAGCGAAAAACCGAAAAACGGGCGAAAATTGCGCGGTTTTTACCCCCCACCTCGGTTAGCGGCGCTGATTCGAAGTTGCAAAATTGACTACATACTACTGGGACCATACCGGACCACATAAAACAATCAAACGTACTGAGACATTTAATGCATTTATTCACCCCTCGAAGTGTCTCCAGTGACTGGCCTACTAGGAGACAACAGCTGGTGAAACGAGAATTTTTTCGCTAACTCGTGGGTTAGCCAAACTCGAGGTGGTGAAACCAGCCCATAACCGGCTAGTACAAACTCCGGCTACAACAAACCACCGGTTCTATCTCCGGTCCCTTGGAGTTCATTATAACCGATTTCTACTGTAGTGACAGCAACCTACCCAATATAAGATGAGCTAAGTTCATTCTCCCCTGCCAGGGTATAATGAGGGGTGTGAGGCCAGGTGGGATACGGTCGGGGGTTGGCTGGCTTTATCCAGCAGGGAGTGGCCCCCTAGTCTTCTATAATGGAGCTCCAGCCCAGGGAGGATGAGGAGAACCATTTTTATTCTGAGGTACTTCTAAAAGACAGAAAAACTTGAAATTGGTCTAAAAAAAAAAAATCAGCTCGGAGATAACGAGAAAAGGCTGCCAACACCAAAAAATTGGCTCAAAGCGGCCCAAAAAAAAGTGTTGGAATAGAATTAAAAAAATGTAACGAAGCCAATTTTAAAGAAAGCTTATGTTTTAAAGAGGGTTCTGCTGAGCAAAGGGGCGAGCGAGCGTCGAAGAACCACCTCCCCCGAAAGAATGCGTGGCTCCAGACTGCTCCTCATCTCAATCCTTCTAATCGCGGAGCTCAAAATACGCCGCAGAGTGTGGAGGGCAGAGTTTGCGGTTTGTAAAGGGGTAAACGGGTGCAAAAAGAACTCGAATATCGAGATCAAAAAGTGAGTAGAAGGTGGGATACGGTTAGGGGTTGGCTGGCTTTAGCCAGCAGGGAGTGGCCCCCTAGTCTACTATATTGGAGCTCCAGCCCGAACAGAATGAGGAGGAGACTCATCTTTATTCTAAGGTACTTCTAAATGTTAGAAAAATTTTAAAATTGTCTTGAAACATTAAGCTGGGCGAGTAGATAACAAGAAAAGTCTGAAACCACCATAAAGTTGCTCCATGTGACGCATCTGAGCTCCAAAAGTAGCCCACAATAGAGTAAAGATAGATTTTACTTTTCAAATGAATCCCCTATTCCCTTTCATCCGGAATTTCTTTACGAAAAAACTATACATGGGGCATTCCACGTCAAAGGTTGAACTCAAAAAAATTAAGTTCTTCGAAATCAACCATTTTTGGGTATGTTGTACCCCTAGGTGAGAAAAAATTTCCCAGAAATTTGGAGACCGATTCGTCGCATTTTCGTCGCTCCACAGGCAGTCAAAGTTAGCAAAATAGGCAGGTGTGGGTTCACTTCGCCGGCTGCTACCGCCCTTATTCCGCCATCAAAAAAATAACATCGCCAGTGTTTTGGAAAGAGAAAAACCTCCTCTTTTCTGTGGTGTAATCGTTTTTTCAATCAAAATTTTACTTCACGTTTAAAATCGAGTTTGAAAACTAAAAAATAAGTTTTCTCCAATTTGGGCATTTTTAATTTTTTTTATTTTTGGCTTAATTTCAAGGTATACATCTGTAGAACATCCAGTTAAAAGGGAATCATGGGATGCCAAGTCGTTAAGTGTCAGCAAACAAAAGATATCACTAATATATGAGGAAAAACGCGTTTTTTCTCTTTTTACCCGGTTTTCCGCGGTTGCATTGCCTCGCATCCTTTCTCTACGAGAACACAGACTATAATGGACTTCATCTGCCACTCATAAGCTTTCCCAGTAGGTTTCAATATTTTTCTATTTCAAAAACTTTTTCAACTCTTACAATTCAAATTGTCCCAATTTGTAGGCAGTTTAACACTTTCTATTCGATCCACATTCCTTTAGTTACCTAGGTACTATATTTGGGGGAGATGGTGAGAACATGAAAACAGATGTATTCGATTTACCACCTACACGTTTATTTTACAAAATTTACTAAAGGAAGATTCACTCGTTATTTTCAAGGTAAGACCATCTGGATTCGGCAGATATGCATGATAGCCCTTGGTACCATGAATTGTAAAAGAGCGACTGAACCGCTTCTGGAGGGCTAGTCTTTGGATGTCCACCGGTTTTTTGCTGCACCTGAATCCTACTGGGAAAGCTTATGAGTGGCAGATGAAGTCCATTATAGTCTGTATTCTCGTAGAGAAAGGATGCGAGGCAATGCAACCGCGGAAAACCGGGTAAAAAGGAGAAAAACGCGTTTTTCCTCATATATTAGTGATATCTTTTGTTTGCTGACACTTAACGACTTGGCATCCCATGATTCCCTTTTAACTGGATGTTCTACAGGTGTATACCTTGAAATTAAGCCAAAAATAAAAAAATTAAAAATGCCCAAATTGGAGAAAACTTATTTTTAAGTTTTCAAACTCGATTTTAAACGTGAAGTAAAATTTTGATTGAAAAAACGATTACACCACAGAAAAGAGGAGGTTTTTCTCTTTCCAAAACACTGGCGATGTTATTTTTTTGATGGCGGAATAAGGGCGGTAGCAGCCGGCGAAGTGAACCCACACCTGCCTATTTTGCTAACTTTGACTGCCTGTGGAGCGACGAAAATGCGACGAATCGGTCTCCAAATTTCTGGGAAATTTTTTCTCACCTAGGGGTACAACATACCCAAAAATGGTTGATTTCGAAGAACTTTATTTTTTTGAGTTCAACCTTTGACGTGGAATGCCCCACATATATGTTGGGTGTGAGGCCAGGTGAGAAAGGTTGGGGGTTGGCTAGCGTACTCCCCTATCGCCGTACTGAAGTTGGAGTTCAAACCTTGGTCGAGTTTACCCGTTTTGGCTTTTACCCTTCTCAAGATGTCGGCCAAGATCATCTCCTAATGATTATAACCCCAGCAGGTAGCACGAACTCTGGCCCACTGTAGACCCGCCCCTTCAGCCTGGATGCACTGCCAACGCAGAACTCAATCAGAATCTTTCTGAATCAATTCTGACAGCTACGAAGCTTTTTCAAAACGTCATTTCAAAATCGTTAAATTTCGTGGGAGCGCATATCATTTACTTCTCAGATCTCGTGGTGGTTACTCCGTGGGACTTCTTTGTCGTTTGCCGAGCAGTCGAAGTTTAGGCTGTTCTAAAAGTGGAGGAGAGAGTTTGATTCTTGGAAACGTGCGAGTTCTGACTCGATTCCAAACGGCCAGAATTTGCACAGCGAACGAACCCTAAATTGAACCACTCAAGAGCGTTTTCAGGAGTGGTGGTTTTTTATCTATATCTACCGATAATATCAATCCTGTATCTCGATACATCAAACCTAATGCATCGATTTTTAGTATATATCTATACGTCGTTGACATCCTTAGCGTCGTTTCTGGTGACAGTGACTCACTCGGCGTGAAGCACCATGTAGAAAAGGAACCTCCACACCTCCAGGCGTTTGTCAGGACGGTAGATGAATACTGAGTCCAGCGGGACAGGGCCCGAGGAAGTGACTGAGTAGTAGATGAAAAACCCCAACTGAAACCAAACGGAAAGAATTTATTTTGTTCATGGGGGGGGGGGGGGGGAACTAGACGAAACAGAAACTAACCTCTAAAAGCGTAACGCTGACGATGAACAGCGGCGGTGGACAACAAGTGTACCGGTCAGCGTAGTATTTCCGGTCCCTCTCGTCCGTCAGGAACTCGCCCGCTACGATGTGAACCATCCTGGAACAAGAAAAGAGAATCAAAGATGGGAAGAGACGGCTGTCATATTTAGGAATGGAAGCGTTTCTGGATTATTTTTTTTATCGATAGAAGGCGTCCAAATAATACTAAAAATGGGGTTAAAACACAAACTGCAAGCTCGTATGAATTTATAAAATTTATGGAAAAATTGCTATTTGAATTTTGGCGGGAACCCGAGGTCAGCTCCTATTGGTCGACACGTTGGCCACCATTACAAAACTAAAAACTAAAGAATCGGTCATTGGAATAAGTTAATTTATATGAAAAATAAGTTGAGTAAATAAGCATGATCATTCAAAACAAAGCGAACATGGCCATTTTCTCGTTACTCCAGTGTCACTAGAGCCAAACACCAAGAAAAAATCGAAAAAGAAGAAAAAATCGACCTGCACTCTGGTGTCTTTTGATTGGAAACCGGAACACCTGTAGGTGACGTCACCCACACTTATTTTTGAATCGGCCAGAATTACTTAAGATGATTGTGAACTACGTGAAAGACTTTTTGTCACAAAAATGATGTATTTTTCCCTTTTTGACTTCTAACAACACGGTACAGGATGATTTAACCCGAAATTCGGGAGCACTTCCATTCCTATTTGGAAGGTTCTCCAAATAGCTGAAAACAAATAAACGCGATTTGGAACACGAACGATTTTCCGAATTTCACTTTGGGCTGCTGTGGTTCAAACCAACCGCATAATTTATTCCGCCGCACGTTCGCTCTCCTCCGCCAAAGGATATGTTCGACAGGAGGAAAAAAAAACGCTCGAACGCCCTCCGAAATTTCCGACCTGACACCTTTCAACCCAACGAAAAAGTATCCTGTCTCCTTCCACTTCACCAGAGATATTTGTTCCTTCGGCGCCCAAGTTAGAAAAAGGATTCTTAAAGGGACGAGGGGGGGGGAGGGGGTCGCTCTCGGTTTATAAGGGATCCCAGGTGACAAGAGGCCCTACTCAACCCGAATGGGCAGATGGCAGGAAGCGATACCACCCAACTCAAGTCGACAACGGCTAACGTTAATGACAAGGACGAAACTAAAATGAAAACCTCTTCCCTCTCAAAGTGAAATGTTGATTACGCTTCCTTTGACAGTGAGAGGTGGCGGGTTCTGCATTTTGTCAGGATTTGTTCTGCATTCTGTCACGTTCTTCCAAGTCTATCATTTAGGGCGAGTACGGATTCCTCTAATCCCTGCAGTGACAATTTACTAAAACGCTGCAAACGCTACACAAGGGTTTGTTGTCTTAAATGTACGTTAATCGTGCAAACATAAGGAGGTCGCACGCAAAAGAGGTTCTCTCACATTTTATAAACTTTCAGAAAACCGCGAAAAACGTTTTTATAAACTAGTAATTGCGATAGAAACATGCTTTTTGTTTTGTTGTGCCAAGATTCCAGGCAATTCTTTAAACAAAAAACAATTTTTTTAGTATAAGTAGTGAAAAACTAAAAATTATTGTGGAGAAAACCCCTTTCGACTGAAGTTTTTGCAAAGCAACCTCAAATTTGGCTAAAATGTTTGTGCGTCCATGGATTTTGTGAGCCAGAAAGGCAAATAATAACAAATTGGTGAACGAGAGATAAAAACTGGTGGCTTTTAATAAAAACTCAGAAAAAAGTCAAAATTGTGACATTCTGGTAAAAAAAAAAAAAAAAAAAAAAAAAAACAGAACGATCAGCTGGGGCAATCGTATTGGCTCCTACATGGAGAAAACTGGTTTTGCTCGCAAGGTGACCCCTTCCACACTTGCAACCCCTTTTGCACCAAGGACTGTTTCTTCTTATCTTTTTAAAAGAGGAAAAAACCCTTTTTGGCCGAGAATTCTGTTCCTATTGGATAGCTCTCAACGAGAAGAACAAATCCCAGTGTCTAACTCATTTTCGAAAAAAGAAAAAAAAAAGAAAGAGAAACCACCCCTTTTGCGTGCGACCTTCTCAATAATAGGAAAATATTTTTGAAAAAATAAAACAATTTTTTTTTTTTTTTTGTACAATCATTGGACAAATTTGCGACTATGGATTATGCGTCCAAAATTACTCGGAAAACGATACTTTATTTGATAATTTGGGGATCATTCAAAAATCCCTTTATTGCTCTATTGATCCCGACGGTGAAATCGGATCCCCCAAATATGGATTCCACGTCCAAATATACTTCGAAAACGACACCCCACTCGATATCATAGCCTCCCGTAGCCCCTTTTTAGCCCCATAGCGCCCAACGGGTTTGGGCGATAGGGCTGAAAACCTTGTGGGCACAACTGGATATTAAACCGAGTATTTTGTCAAAAGTTTAGATTTTTAAAACAATTCTTACTGCCAACCTAAAACGGCTCGTACGGCAAACGGACATTTTGTTTTTCGGATCTGCGTGTCATGAAACGGATAGTGTCACATTTTGAGGCCGATCAGAATTTTTGACCTCCGACTCGATTACATAGGTGTATTATTCCAAGAATAATAATCCTAAAGGAGCGAGTTCGGGAAAATGCGTTTATAATGACTGTCATAACCTGACATTCATGAACTAACTGACAGGTACACCACAGACGTTTGCGAAAGATGGCAAATACATAGTAGAGAGTTCCTAAAGAAACATCCGAGTTACGTCGACCGTTAATTTTTATCGCCGTAAGGGATTTGTCTAGGGAGAATCAAAGAAAAGCTAACCTCACATATCACCGTAACAGAGATACGGTCTTATCAAAAGTCACGCTAAATTTAAAGTGCCGCTATTTACCTTATATTGTTCGAAAATAGAGAGTTCCTAAAGCCACTTTTTGTCTAACGGTGATGAGTTACGGTCGACGTAACTCGAGATTTCGCGCATGCGCAGAAATAACGGTGATAACTTACGTCCTTATGCCTAACGTCGAACGTTATTGCCGTAAAGTTACGGCAATAAGCTTACGGTCTTAAGGATATCGCCGTTAATTTCGAGCAATAGAACGTAAATAGCGGCACTTTAAATTTAGCGTGACTTTTGATAAGACCGTATCTCTGTTAAGGTCTTATGTGAAGTTAGCTTTTCTTTGATTCTCCCTAGACAAATCCCTTACGGCGATAAAAATAACGGTCGACGTATCTCGGATGTTTCTTTAGGAACTCTCTAATAACGGCGTTATCCTTAAGACCGTAAGCTTATCGCCGTATCTTTACGGCAATAACGTTCGACGTTAGGCATAAGGACGTAAGTTATCGCCGTTATTTCAGCGCATGCGCGAAATCTCGAGTTACGTCGACCGTAACTCATCACCGTTAGGCAAAAAGTGGCTTTAGGAACTCTCTAATATCTAGTGATAATCTAAAATAACTCTTGACAAACTCATGTAACAACAGAATGTATGAACTGGCATATTTTAAACCATACCTTCAACTATTAGAGAGTTCCTAAAGCCACTTTTTGCCTAACGGTGATGAGCTTAGGGTCTTAAGGATAACGCCGTTAATTTCGAACAATATAAGGTAAATAGCGGCACTTTAAATTTAGCGTGACTTTTGATAAGACCGTATCTCTGTTACGGTGATATGTGAGGTTAGCTTTTCTTTGATTCTCCCTAGACAAATCCCTTACGGCGATAAAAATTAACGGTCGAAGTAACTCGGATGTTTCTTTAGGAACTCTCTATTTTCTTCGCAGTTCACAGTAGCTAGCTGTAGGTAGCTCGAAATCTGCTTGAAATGGGAAGAAAAGTTTGCTTTCGCTCAAGTGTTCTTTCCCTGCCTACCTTCCTCAGTAGCACACGTTTATACGAGATTTAACTTTCCGGTTCTCGTTCACGTTCCTCCCTTTCAACTCCGGGGGAATGTTGGCCGGGTTTCAATTCACCACAGGTAGAGGCTTGGTTTGACTTGGTCTACTGGGTTCACCGCGAATGAAGATATATCTTATATATAAGATGGTACCTGTCGAAAAATGGAGGCTCTTCGATAATAATGTGGAAGTCGTTCTCTGACGAAACTTCCCGATCCAAGTGGTGGACGGCACACTTGAAACTACGCCTCCTCTTCCCGCTCATCTGTAAAACAAAGTCGAGACATCATCTTACGATAGAGCCCAAAGTTTTATTGTATTTTGCAACACAGAGGTGAATTGAGTTCAGGTGCGTGGGGAAGTGCATTGTCATCAATCATTATTCAGTACATATTTCATTAAGGAAAAAATTCATAACGAACATGGGAAAATGAGTTGTTGGGTCAGAGGTCAGATGTGATACAGTAGGCGTAGCCAGCAGGGGGTCGCCCCCTTGTGTTATATTATTAACCTTTCAGAATAGCTAGGATGGTCGGAGAGGGTTAGAAAAATAAGTCACCAATAATTTCGGCAATGTTGAGCCAAAAAAGTGCTATATTTGCGCCAAAAAAAAGGGCCATATTGTGAAGGGCTATGTTCATGATTGAACGGTAGGTACTTTATGCTACTCTCCAGGAGAGTGGTGGGCGCCAGCCAACCCCCGACTGTATCATATCAGATATGATACAGATTGTTGAGTGATATATTTTAATTTACGACGTTTGGCATAAATCTTGAATTGAATTGAAAATACCTACTTGATAGCCTTTGAACCACCCCAGTGGTACAAAAAGCAATCGTCTTTTACTCTCTTACGCCGTTATCAACTAGATGTCATCTCACGTGAATGCTTCACAAATGTATGTATTGCACGTTAACGACGGGCGTAAATTGCTGTCATTCATATTATGCAAGTTTGAAAAAGGGACAAGGAGGGTTTGTTGAATGATGTTGACGTCACTCAATATCTCAACTAGGCACCTACTACATAGACATTCGGGGGTAACTTAGGGACAATTTTCATTCACTCACCCAGAGTACGACGCTGCCGCTGAATAGTCAATCTAACTGATTTTTCAGGTCCTATCAAAAGTTAACCGTAAAATGCAGATAGACCCCAGTTGCCTCATCTGAGTCCACCAACGCGTGACTCATTGGGTCACCGTTTGCAACACCCCCCGAGCAACCGGATGAGCATAAGTTTGTGCTGCATCAACCCCACACAAATCTACAACTTCTGAGCGGAAAAAAACCAAACGTTAATTAGTAAACGAAACACTTACAAAGGAATCATGTAGGTGAGAACGTCAAGTACCTACTTATAATAATTATTATCCTCAAATTAACGTGATTTTCTAAAGCAGCATGTGCTTTCAACGTGGCACCAGCGAGCGAATGACCACCCTCAAATCAACCAATCATTATACAGACGACCATTACCTCAATAAACTCTCCCCAAATGATACACAAAGCCATAAATAGCACAAGTCAGCGTACAACGTACCCATCGAGATTCAACAGTTCCAGCCGGTGAAAACGTTGCCGAATGATCGAACGTTGGGAGGCGATCGGGATTTGGAAAAAGAAAAACAACAACTTTCAAATGATGACTAAACACCGACAAAACCACGACATATCTCGAAAAGGAAACGGATTTCCTGTCCGAGACAAATGAAAACAAAGGTACGACGTTTTCTTCGCTTTTACCAAAGCTTTCTTATTCGTCTTCGTTTTCAACAGATGTCCGCCGTGGACGCAAGATGAAAAGAACGACCGCTTTACGGAGGTTATCGCAGAGATGGGACGTTCTATGTTTGTAACCGTTACTACTGATAAGAGAAGCAGCTCCAAATTCTGTTGTTTTTCCATCGAGGGCCAACAGTTATTGCAATGGCTCGACATCGACATAAACGATGAAATTTCCAAATACGCTCTAGCAATGACTTTGGACCAATGGGAAGACTTCACTTGGTGAGAGGTCTATTTCGAGAAAATGTGTTTGGGCTCAAGATAATATAATTTATTACAATAATATTATAAATAATTATAAATAAAAATTTTAATTATTTATTTGGAATTGAAGGGAGGCTTCACACGAAAGGACGACAACACTTACGGTCTGAACATATCGCAAGGCACGTCCATCGGCTGACTCAATTAATTGTATTTATTTATAATATGATAAATAATTATTTATTTTAATATTTAGGAAATATTAAAACACAAGATGTTATCTTTTCCTGAATACCCTTAACACGTTTGGGTTTATTACTCTCTCAATAATCAATCTGTTTTCGCCACGGAGGTCGAACATTTTGATCGGCATCAAAATTTGATTAATGTTTTTAATTGATTAGATGCGGAAATATCGCCTTTATATTAATAATATAAAATTAATATATTAGGCATATTAATTAAAAGTCCGTTCGCCTCCCGGGCCTTTTTGAGCCTTTAGGACTTTAATAAATCTGACATTAAGGGCTATTACGGGTTGCTTAGGCTAATATATTAGCCATTATAATGTCTAAATTTTAGACAAAATACTCCGTTCTGCGAGTGATTGTGTCCACAAGGTTTTCAGCCAGATTGCTGCACACTGGGCCGAACACGCAAAAAAACTCCTGCTGTTGTTGGCAGTTCAAACTATATTATTCTTGGAATCGCCACGTAGGTCGAAAATTCAAATCCGCATCTAAAGACGTTAGGTAGGTACCTATTAAATAGGTATTAAATGAGTTTGGTTAGGGAGAGAGAACGACTCCTCTGCTGAATACTAAATTGTTTATTCAGGTAAACAATTATAGCGTGGGGACCGGTTTCGAGCAACTAACTAATTGTACAGAACTAATTGTACGTTCAACCACCTCAAGTCACTCTGGGCTGTAGGTGAGCTTAGTTGCTCGAAACCGGTCCCCACGCTATAATTGTTTACCTGAATAAACAATTTAGTATTCAGCAGAGGAGTCGTTCTCTCTCCCTAACCAAACTCATTGGATTAGACCTCTGCACCATCGGCAAACAACCACTTTGTGAAATAGGTATTAACAAATTAAATTTTGGTTTCATGATGACATCATTGTCTAGATTCCAAAATCAAAATGTCCGTCCGCCGTTCAAGCCGTTTCAGGCAGTAGGATTTATTTTTATAATGTGAAATTTTGACAAAATACTAGGTTTACCTACCATCTAGTTGGGTCGACAAGGTTTTTTGCCCGATCGCCCACACCCGTGGGGCGCTATGGGGCTAAAATGAGGCTACGAGAGGGGTTTTCGAAGGTTTTCGGATATGGGGTCGAGTTGTGTCGTTTTCGTAGTATTTTTGGCCGTACGGTCCATTTTTCGGGGTCCTAGAACGATCCGATTTCACTGTGGGGCTGTCATGGGGCTAAAAATGGAATTTTTGAAGGATGCCAGGAGGTCTAAATTTCACCTTGTCAAAATTTGAACCTTATTTAATAAGGTGTTAATTTCCGAATAATTCAGGACGCAAAATCCACTTTTTCGAAGCCCTACATAATATGTAGGGCTTCGAAAAAGTGGATTTTGCGTCTGTAAAATGTTTGAACATAATATTATTATGTTCAAACATTTTACAGAATTTTTTCAAAAATATTATCTATGACTCAGAACTCATAATATGAATATGTCATACATATTATGACAACAGAAATAATAATCCTAATTCACAGAATTCATTTTTGCACAATAAGAAGCGAGCATCTCTGACTGAGTGTGGCCGAACGAAGCAAGGTCCCCCGTCCGCGTCATCATGTCATTGACATGACATTGTCACCTCTTAAAACCTTAGTGGGCCTCCTGACCAGGAACCTCATCCTTAAACTTCTTGCCGATCAGATCGTCTCTTTTCTAGGTACTTTTTTAACACACCAAATTAAGTACATTTTTCAAAATTTGACATTTAATGTCATTAGGTACCTAAATTTTATTGTTGAGGCGTTGTGTGGTCCGCCAACTCTGGATGTGTTTCAACAGAACGTGTCACCGTTACACGTTCAACTCTTGAACCCACCCCTACGTTATCAAGAGGCCTTTTCACCTTATTGATTTTGTTGGTGTTGACATTTCAAGTCCTGAGGCGATTTAACTTTGTAATGTCATCCACGTAAATGTCAGGAAACTTCGATTCGGTACTGTAGCACAATACGGTGTGGTTTATGGAAAGCAGAGTCAATTTCATGTTCTGTTGGTAAGTAGCCGCTATTAAGGTGTTCACACTTGTTGCCGAATTGAGTTGATCAGCTTGACTCGACGAAATTTTGAGAGACAGTTTACCTGTGTAATTTTGGACGAAATGTCACTCTGTCGGAGTTGGAATTTCTCTTGAAACCTCTGGGATATTATAGAGATTAGGAGGAAAGTAGTCTAGAATTGAGAGGATCAAAATTCCATACATTTTGGAGAAACCTTAAAGACTGTGTGTATTTGCAGAAGCTAAACCTACCTTTGTCTGCGGTGTCCGGAATCCGCCATGGAAGACTTGAAGAGCTCGCCGTCAATGAGCGACACCATCACGTCGATGATGGTCGACAACTCTGACTCGTCCAAAATCGACCTCGTCAACATCGAGGAACCGCTCATTTGCCCGAGGACACTAACGGGGACGGCCAACCTGCAAAACAAGGGAGCTTTGGATTGGTACGACTGGATCCCGTTGACGATGTCGATTGTAATGCGTCGATTCGTTAATTGTGGGTTTGTTTTTCCCAGGGGCTTCCACGGTCTTTTGGCGTTTGGCTGCAACTGCTCGATATTCGTCGTCGACACGAAAAACGTTCAAATCGTGCAGACCCTCGACCGGCACAAATCCGTCGTGAAAAAGGCAAAGTATTTGTCTATAATTTACAAAAAAAGAAAAAGCACTGACCTTAAATTTCAATGCTGATTGTCCGTTGATTTCAGCTCCTCTGGGACAAGTCCAACACCGTGCAGTTGGTTTCAGGCGATGCGTCCGGTCAGATAATCCACTGGGACATCAAATCCGGACTGGCCCTGTCCTCATTGCAGGATGGCAACAAACCTGTGTTGGGTTAGTTTTATTCATTGCCGAACCTCAATTGGCTCCATTATCAGTAGAGCCCGAAATTATAATATAATTATATATAATTTAATGGTTTTTTTGCATATTATGCAACAAAAAAAAAAAAATTGCCCCAAATATGCAACAAGAAGTGGAAATGTATGCAAAAGACCCCTTAATTTTTCAAAAATATGCAAATCCTCCGTCATTATTCAGAAAATCTTTAAATCTGTGGTATGCTTGTAAGAATTTTCTGTTCAAATTGAAAGAGAAAATTCACAAATTGAAATGGAAAGTTCTCAATTCAGTTGGGAAAATTCGCAATTTGGGAAATTCTCAATTGAGCTTGAGAAACCTATACATCGACTGAGACGGTAGAGAGATAATTCATAGCAGAAATATCGTTGGGTGAAATTCCCACTGGGGAAGTGGAAATACGAATTTCGGCGAGGTTGATGCTGGGAGGTGCTAATGAAACCTAGGCGTTCAATCACAACTTCATTTTCCAACGCATTCACAGTGTAAACACAGTGTCATTCACAGCTTCTTATGGGATCTCTTTACCAGAGCTTAGCCACCTGAACTTCAACCAACACTTTCAAACAAAAACATGTTGGCAAGACTGGGCGGTTTGACTTTGGGCCAAATACTTGAAAACGCAATGACTTCGGGCCCACCCCTGGGTCCTAAAGTCATGGTATTGTGCCAACTCGAAGCACTCAAAAGGGTTCATGGGTTTGGGCACATGAAATTGAAGACACGGAATGGGTATTGTCTTTGGGCCAATTCGTCAACATTTATTACGTTAATTTTCATGAGTAGGTTGCAAATTTCTGGGCTCTAATGATCAGTGATCATTGATCTCCAAATATTAATATTTGCCTTTTTCAGAGATGCAGTGGGCTCCAGGTGATTGCATTTTGGCTGCTCTCCACTCGCCGTATTTCCTCATCATCTGGGACATTAAAAGGCAGACCAAACTGTGGAAGAAGAGTTTCACGGATACTCTCCTCAGTTTTGACTTCGACCCGTTTGACAACTCGAAAATAGCATGTAGGTTCGCCTTGTACCGCCATATTGGTTAGAGATGTCAGATTCTTCAAAAAGAATTGATTTAAATCTTATCATTTTTTTGGGGAAAAATAAAAGAGAATCGTATAGACTTTTTATAAAAGTAGCTATAATTTTTTTTAATAATAATTATTATCGATTTTTCCACAATTTATTTCTCGATTATTTCACGAAAATTGTATAGATTTTATTAAGAATCGTCCTCTCAAGGAGGATCGGAACTTGTCTGCCTTGCCTCGTCCCCCATGGGTTGGGAGGAGTTAGCCGTCCTCGACAGCAGCAGCTAGTCAGACGAAAGTTCAGGGTGAAATTCCCTCGTTTCGTTTCGTATTAAGAATCGATACTTTTTTGACAACCCTAATATTGGTTGGTTTCTACAACTAATTGTTGGCATTTGGTTGGCAGTCCTGTGCCCCGACTGCATTTTGTTCGTGGACAATTTCACCACCCGGAAGATCCCATCGAGCAACGGGAGGAAATTCTACGTGTCGAGCCCTCGGTTGGATTCGACGTCTGAAGAGAATCTCAAAGGACGGGACCGGCTCAAAAAACTGATGAAGGGGTTGGTCGTCGGTGAAACCAAACCCAAGTGAGTTCAGGTTGGCCAATTGCAGCGCGACCAGGTTAAGACGTTTATTTTTATTGTTACTTTTTTTTTTAGGCCGGATGAAGCGATGACCATCACTGAATGCTTGCAGCTGCAGTACCACAAATCCCTAAGGCACCATTTGATCCTTCTCTACCCCCGGGACGTCATTTTAGTCGACCTACATATCAACCAAACCATTGGGATCATCCCGTTTGAGAGGACCATGTCGCCGCTCGTTCAAGTTAGTCCTTAGAAGCCCAATTTTTAATTTTGATGAAATAATTTTTTTTTTCTCTCTTAATACGATGGACTTGCAGGTGTATTCTAGTCGACAGCGTGATGTTCTGTACTGCCTTCACGAAACCGGCAGTGTCAGCGTCAAAGTCCGTCGGAAGACTCACCAAGCCGTCACGCCGTCTCCTCTCGACCCGAACATGGACATCGCTGGGACAGGTGAATGAAAATACCCCGAAGGGTAATAGTTACGAAGAATATTTTCTGATAAATGAATTTTTGTCGCAGATTTCGGTTCATACTCTTCGGAAATCTTCGTCAATTATGAGCACAAGTGCCACAGCGAAGTCATCCGGCAAATGAAGAGTTCCAAAGTGCTCGGGATCTCCGTGGATCCCATCAGGGAAAACTTATTGGGTAAGCGAGGCAGAGCAAATGCTAACCAGTCCATTTATTCGGGTATTTGGGTCATTCCACGATAATACCTTGATTTACATCCCTACGGTTTTCCAAACTATATCTCTCAGTCTTAGTCGGAAGAGCTTAAGTATTGTGAGTGGTGCAAACCGAAGCGTGAGCTTTTGAAGCGTATGAAGAGTCGAGTTTTGTTCTGTACTAACAAGACCCGATTATACAAGACTCTTATACTGCTCTTTCTTACACCGTCGAATTTTTGGAAAAATCTTTGACCCCAACAATCTGGCATGGCGAAGATGCACAAATGTGGAACTAGTGTCACCACATCACGCCTTCAGTGGGCAGGACACATCGCTCGCATGAGCTCAGGCTGTGAGGAGACTATTGGAGGAGAGTCCCTTCTCGGCAAGGAGACGACGGCCACCGAGATGACGCTGGGCAGACGCGGTGATTGGGTGTATGTATTGCCTAATGCTCCAAACTGGGAAAGTGCCCGCTTAACCCCAAATGCTCCAAAATGAAAATCGCCAAAAACTCCGGCGGTTGCTTAATGTTCCCTTCTACTGACAACAGTTACTGTTAGCCACATAAATTTGTGTTCTGGTGTTCTGGAGTTAATTATCTATTTTAATTATTTTTTTAAATATTGTGGGGTTGTTGATTGCTACGCGCTTCAGGTCTCGTTATCACGGCCCTCGTTTTGGAGTGAGACCAACCTCATTTTCCTTCACTCGTAGAATGCAGCCGCTGATATTTTATCAATCCATGGTTGCCACCTGGAGAGAATCGAAGTAGTCCAGGATCATGGGTTGTTGCTGGTCTAAAAGCAGTCGTTCGTTGCACATATTGATGCTTTGGCGACTAAGGACTACAGGATGCTTGGTTTTGTCTGGAGACCCTCACGGGACCTCAAGCGTCTCAAGCGTTTAATGATTGGGATCGAGATACTGCTTTACCTTTCGCTGGACCGGCCAATCCTCGAGTTCTCCACCGTCGTATGGTCTCCATAATATTCTACCTAATATTATTAGTTACTAGGGGCCAACCCCTAGTGGCTAAAGCCAGCCAACCCCCGACCGTATCCTATCTGGCCTTGGACCCCTTCTACTCGCTTTCCCGTAATGGTTTTTTTTTTTTTTTTTTTTTTTTTAAGAAATGCAGGATATGAGTGAAAGGATTCTTTTTGAGCTATTTTTGACTTTCAGAGCTCAGATAACCCACATGGAGCGACTTTTCTTGTCATATACTCGCCAAAACAAATAGTTGGTAATTTTTTTTTCAAAATATTCCGACCGCTGGAAGTACCCTAGAGAATAGTAGAGATCCACCAAGTCACAATCGAGTTAATAGCTAATATTGTCGGAATCTCGAGATTACTCAATAACGGGAGCACATTTTTTCTAAGCAAATTTTTTTTTTCAAACATTTTTTCTCACAAAAATTTTTTTTTTTGAAAATTTTTTTTACTCGGAAAATATTTGACCTGCTGGGATCCTTCAAAAATCCCATTTGTAGCCCCATGAAAGCCCCATAGATTCCCACGGTGAAATCGGATAGTTCCGGGACCCCCAAAAATGGATTCTACGTCCGAAAAAACTTCGAAATCGATACCTGACTCTATCAGAATCAGAATCAGAAAGCGTTTTATTTGCCATATTACACAGAGTGTTTTTGACAATGGTCACGGTTAATTAAAGTTAGACCTGAAAATACAAAGTAAGATGGTGACATTAAATTTCAATCGTAAATTGATGAATTAAGGGCATGTACACGTTAAAGACGTTTCACTGGATTGATGTTGAGAAAAAAGTCTTCAAATGAGTAAGGCACCATTTGTGACAGTCGGGATTTACATGAGATTCTAAATTTTGGCACAGGCTCTTCTCGGACAGATTTTGGAAGAGCATTAAAAAATTTTATTCCCCACCACGATTTAGAAGTTCTACTGACGTCCAAACGAGAGTGGGGCAACGAAAGCTGACTGGCACTTCGTGTATTGTGAGTGTGTGAGGCTGAGGGGAATGAGGTGATATTTTTCCGCACATAGGTAAGGCAAGCGAGGATGTACAGGGCTGGTACTGTTAGTATTCCCAGCTCCTGAAAAGCATCTCTGCAGTCCTTCCGATAGTTTAGGCCCATGATAGCTCTGACAGCTCTCCTTTGACTGCTGAATACAAGGGCGCTGTGTGGCGAGTGGCCCCAGCAAAGGATGCAATATCCAGCCCTACTTTGAAAAACTGAATAGTAGGCAGCAAGAACGGCAGTCTTGGGAAGCTTGTCGGAAAGTCTTCGCAAAAGGAAGGAAACGCTATTTAAGGACGCGGCCAGCTGTTCACAGTGAGGCCTCCAACTCAGTTTCGGATCCAGTACAACACCCAACATTTTAACGGACTGAGGGTTACCAACACTCACTGCCAGCGATAAGTCCCTTAATCCAAAATACATCACCTCCGTTTTTGAATCATTAACAGCGAGACGGTTTTTATGGAACCAATGTCGAATAGCGCCGACAGTACTATCTGCATTTTCTACCAGGGCAGCCAACGAAGAATCTGATGAAAGAACCGTTGAGTCATCCGCAAACATAACAGTCCTTTTATTTGAATGTTGAGGAAGATCATTTGAAAATATCAGGAAGAGAGTGGGTCCTAGAACGCTACCTTGAACTACGGATAAGTCTCCGATTTGTGACAATTCGGAGACAGTACCATTTAGGCGGACAGCTTGGACTCTATTATGCAAGTAAGACTTAATCAAGGTTGCGGCTTCAGCGGAGAATTTGTACGATCGTAATTTTGCCAGCAACAGTTTATGAGGCACACAATCAAAACACTTTGAAACATCAACCATTGTTGCTGAAACATAGTGACCTCTTTCAAAATGTTCACAAATTTGACTTGAAATACACAAAACTGCTTGCTCAGTCGTCCATCCTGTTCTGAATCCGTACTGATCCGAGAAAAATAGATTGTTATCCTCGAAGTGATCTTTTATCTGCCTATTAATAGCTTTTTCAAATACCTTCGAGAACAAAGGGGGTTTAGAAATAGGCCGGTAGTTGGACATATCATCTGTATCCCCCTTCTTGTGCAAAGGAATCACTTCTGCGACTTTCAAAACTGAAGGAAAGAAATTTGAACAAATGGCCTCGTTTATCAGATGAGTCAGGGGGTAAACAATGGCCAGTGCTGCATGTTAAATCATTTTGGAAGATAAGCCATAAAAGTCGCAACCATTCGAATTTTTCAAAGATTATAATTTTGAATACTTGTTCGGGTTCCAGTGATGAAAAACGAAGCTCAGGCGCAGGATTGATCTCAAAATCAAGGGGGTTTTGGGTTACTGAGGGCAGATTTGCTATGGTTTTTGAAGCTACTGATGCGAAATATGAGTTAAAGTCGTCAGCTGTGTATTTTAGGTTTCTAGGAGCCTTCCTCGTTTGATTGCGGTTTTCGTTTATGTATTCCCACATCTTCTTTGATGGGTTTCCGGACGCAAAAATGTCTTTTTCGTGGTAGGATACTAGAGCCGCTTTGATCTACCCCTTAGTCGACATTATCTCGCTGTATCTGGAAGACATATTCATTTTGTAAGTAACGGCGTAACGCATACGTTCCATGCCCCAAATCAAAGTGCAAACTGAAATTTCCTGATCCCTTGCGTCCAATGAAACCAACTCCACTCCGATCGTATCACGCCTTCTCGGATAGTATCATTTTGAAATCATTGCGATCTTTTTGACAGAGCCTGTATTTTCGGGGAATGATCCATTTACCGAAAGACCTGAGTGCTCTTCATAGCCTACTGCAATCACATCTCAACTTATTTTCAGGGTTATTCTTGAGCTCAGGAAAAATCATGTTCTTGGAGCTTGAATCCTCTAATTCTACACATCCGGCACGGTCCCTCAGTGATATCATCTTACCCCTGAAAACGGTATCAAATAATTACAACTTTATTCATATGACTGATTCATGTTATCGAGTTTAATTCAACCTTTCATTTTCAGGAAAGGGACAATTTGAGGCTGCTGACGTCGTCGATACTCCCCACAGTCAACGGGAACATCACCGTCATGAAGATGTGCCCTCCGTTCACGACCAAAACTCAAAACCAGGCGGCCTCCGTCGTTCCAGTAACTTGCGCCGTCGGAACGTCGGCCGGCTATGTGTACGTCTTCAACGTCTCAGACGGCACGCTCAACAAGGAGTTTGCCATTCACACGCACCCGATAAGGTACGCCGGATTGCGTCAAAATGGCCACACTGGGGGCTTTTCTCAAACAGTGTTTTCGCAGGGGGTTGGAGTGGGCCGGATCGAGGAACATCCTCACCTACGCGTTCGGCGAGGGCTCGAAAGTGAAAAATGAGGTTTTCGTCACCGACATCCGAACTGGCCAGTCGACACAAATCCGTTCCGACCGAACGACGGAAAGCCCCATCCACATTTTGAAAGTTTCGCCTCTAAGGTACTGATCAATTTTACAAAGTTAACATCCACACCAAACCAAATGCTCGACTATAATGTGATTTCAGGCAATTTTTCGTCGTCACGTTAAAGGACGGACCTTTTGAGCTGTGGGATTTACGAAGTCTCTCCATGCTGCGCACGATGGCTAAGAAGTTCCCTCACGTTATGGCTCTCGTATGTATAACAACTAAAAACATTCAAATTTGTTCTTTGTCCCAAAAATGATTTTTGGTTTATTTTTAACGAAAGAGATTTATTCACTTTAAACGATTACAAAAGCACAAAAGTATAACCACTTTGCTAAGCAATCAGCAGCGAGTGAGGGCGAACCAATACCTGTGCGACCGGGAAGCCGGGAAGTGCAGTTTTGCCACAGTAGTGGCAAATTAGTTTTACCACTTCTAATTAGTTTTCCCAACTGGAGTTATGTCACTTTCATGTTTATGAAATAATTCGAATTATGTGGAACAATTTAAATGTCCTTTTTAGCAATTGAATCCTAAACGCATCTGTAGATTCAAGGTCATTTAGACATAACATTATACAAAAATTAAACATGATAACATCCAGTATCAAATGATCTGTACTCTGTACGCCGTCCGAGCCGTTTTGGGCAGTAGGATTTTTTTTTTTTTTTTTCAAATCTTAAATTCTGACAAAATACTCAGCTTACCATCTAGTTGTGCCCGCAAGGTTTTCAGCCCGATCGCACCAAAACCGTAAGGCTATGGGGTCGAGTTAGGTTTCGTTTTCGAAGTATTTTTGTACATTGATATAATAGGTAGAGTCCATTTTTGGGGTCCCACATCTGCTCAAACATTAGGCCCTATATTGAAAAAATTTGTTTTTAATTTTTTGAAAAATATTTTTCAATGACACAGAATTATTGACAAATTATTAACGATCCGATTTCACCGTGAGGATCTATGGGGCTATAAATGGGGCTTTTGAAAGATGCCACGAAGTCGTATGAGATGTCGTTTCCCAAGTAATTTTGGACGCATAATCCATTTTTCGACGTCCCACATCCCTCCAAACATTGTAGGTATTGATTATTTTTTTAAATATTTTTTAACGACAAAATGTTTGCACGATTAACCTACCTACTAGGGGGGCCACCAGGGGCTACGCCGGCCAACCCCCGACCGTATCTCACCTGGCCTCAGACCCAACAACTCGTTGCCTCATATTGTGCAGTTTTTTTCTTAAGAAATACAGATTTTTTATTTTTGCTCCACATTAGATACGCCACGTGGAGCAACTTTTTGGTGGTTTCATATTTTTCCAGGTGCCTGGTTGAGTGCAAGACATTTCCCAATAAAACCTGGTACTGCTCCAGCGAGTGATTTTCAACGAATAAAAGATGACATTGCTTAATTCTCTGCTCACAACTAGGGGTCGCAATCCCGCACGATTTTCAATCCCGCGGGATCCCGCGCGGGATTCAAGCCAATCCCGCGGGATCCCGCCGAATTTTGTAATTAATAACATAATTTTGTTTAAAAACCGCAATTTCTTTACAAAACCCTGCGAATTTTGCACAAGCGTTTACAATTCTTTGATATAGGTTAATTGCGCAAAAATTAATACTGTGCCATTAAGAAAATACTCTTGAAAAAATAAAAATAAATAAAATTTATTTTCTGTGAGATGTTTGTCTAGATGTGGGACCTCGAAAAACGGATTACTCGAAAAACCACACCTTATTTGACCTCCTGGGTTCCTTCAAAAATCCTATTTTCAGCCCCATGAAAGCCACACGGGTCAAAATTTCTGATTTAAAAAAATGCCTACTGCCTAGAACGGCGGACGGGCATTCTGTTATTGGAATCAAGACATCCTGGAAGTTCCAGGCTGGAACGTATAATGTCAAATTTTGAGGCCGAACAGAATTTTCGACTCCGTCGCTATTGAATAGGTTTCAAAGAAATATTCAAAGAATAATAAACCAAAATGTATTTTAAAATATTTTAACAAATATAAGGAAATAAATGCATTGAAAGGAGTGAGATAGAGTCATCCTCTGCAGCTGGGAAATAGCCAACTTGCTGAAAGAAAGACCACCAGAGAAGGTCAGTGAGTTAATACATAGTTTCTCTCACCCAAATTTGATCGGCGCTGATTGCAGAAATAGGTTTCCATGGGAACCTACAGCGGCAGCTGTAGAGAATGCTCTCTCTGACTCCACACTTGTGGGAGGAATCGTCAAAAAGAATGTAAAATAATATTAAATTCTACTGAATATTATGCGAACTGGAGACAGCGCCCCCTCTTTCCCCTCGGATAGGTTAGATCTAACGATAGTATCTGGATCTTGAGCAGGATCGTAAAATTTACGTATTTAATTACCACAATCATAGCAAAATATTGTGAACTACAACACAACAGGCTAGAGGAGGACTTATATGAATCACAGGCAATGAGAATGTGATTTACAGTGTGCAGGCTGCGATTCACACCACAGAAAACGCGACTTTTTTAAACAAGAGGAATCCCGCAAAATCCCGCGGGATCCCGCGTTGAGAATCCCGCATTTGCAAGATTGGAAAAACACCGCGGGATCCCGCATTGCGGGATTGCGACCCCTACTCACAACAGTTACAAACGATCAGCCACTCATTGTGGAAACTGATGCATCCGGAATAGCTATTGCTGCAACTTCAAGTCCTTGAAGCATCTCAAGGATAGACATCAGTGGCAAACGAGTGGTCAATGAAGCTATCTGAGCTCCCAGTATCCACGAGAATGTTAGCAGGGAGGCCATTGACTTTCCCCTGAATAATTTTTGCCGAATAAATTGTGATTTATCACAATTACAATCTTATAATCGAAACACCTTTTCAAAGCTTAAGGCTTTATTCGGCAAAACGTCGCGCGATATTAAATAATGCTGTGCCCGCGTCTGAATAAATCAAATTTTTCACAATGAACGCAAGGTATAGGTAGGTACATCGAAAAGTAATTTTAAAAAATTGATTTTTTTCACACCTTTAGTTCATCAGAAAATCCCCCCGCTTATTAGCACTTGTAAGTGTGGTCATCAATGATGACTCATCATTGAGAAGTAATGAACTTGGGCCACAGTGTAGGAATAACTCGGGCCCGTCCTCACCATAACTCATCCCTACGACATAGAGAAGTTATTCGCTGTAGATAACACATCTCTACAAATAGAGATGGTTCGTTTTAGAAATACGTGTGCCACTAGGGATTGATATAAATGGAAAAGGATGGATACTGGATAGCGATGAACATAGAATGATCAAAAATTTGTTAAACATTCTAACGATATTCCAATATATCGTCAAACAAACTTTAGATTTACGGACTCATGTCGAATGTAAGAAGAAAAAAAAAGTACTTCGGAGAAAAACGCTGCAAATTTTACTCAAGGGTTTATTATTCTTTGATATAAGTAGGTTAATCGTGCAAAAATTAATTCTGTGTCATTGATTTTGTCTTTAGTTTAGTCGTTGCTAGGGAACCAACCGTAACGCTTTTTTGTTTTTATAACACAACGCTTTTTTCGTTTATTTGCCAAATGTACTTATTATTTTAAAAATGGCTGCAAACTTTACACAAGGACTTATGATTCTTTGATATAATTATCCAAATAAAAACCCTAGTGCTAGAACTTAAAAGTTCTAAAACCGCCTAACCCACATTTTGGCCAAAATGAGTTTACGACTGATTCTGAAGCGAAATCTCCTGCCCGAGCGGTTGAAACAATCAGTTTCGACGCAACGCCAACAGAATGCGCGGTAAACACGAAAATGTCATAACCGCCTAATCAATTTTTGTTTATCAGCTGGGAAAAACCGCCTAACCCACAACCGCAACCATAGGAGCAATAATTGAGAAAAACCGCCTAAGCCACAAACCCCAACCGGCAAAACCACCTAACCCACACATTTTTCTTGATTTTAGCTAATTCCAGCTAGCTAAATATGGCTAAATATTGGTAGAGAGCAGCCGAAATAGTTAAATTAACTCGTTAGTTATATTAAATATGAAGTTTTTTCAAGATTTAAGTCGCAGTTTTGAAAATAATCAGTTTTTTGTGTCTCCTGAAAAAAGTGGAAATGTGGGTTAGGCGTTTTTAGAACTTAAGTGACGATATTCACCCAGCAACGCTTGCATACGAGTCTGCAACACATTAGGACATTAAATAAAATATAAAATAAAATAAAATTTTCATGTCTTTAGTTTAGTCGTTGCTGGGGAACCAACCGTAACTTTTTTTTTTTTAAACACTTTCAACTCTTTTTTCGTTTATGTGCCAAAGTAAAGACATAAAATGTCAAAATGAGGAAATTGCTTTTGTGAAGCAGGAGATATCATGGTAACGAACACATTTGTTTAGGGAATCAGTATAAGGAGAGGATATCACACCTATGACAAAGAATATTAAACCCTTGTGTAAAATTTGCAGCGGTTTTTTTTTTTTTTTTTTTCATTTTCAAGGTTCACTATTTGTTGGAAAGCTACGAATTTCTCATTCATAATTCACTTTACAGGAGTGGTCGCCGCTCCACGGAGTTAAAGTTGCTGCCAAAGTCCCCCGGAGGAAACAGTCAGACTCTTCGGATGGGTCCCGATCAGAATCAGGTAGATACGGCTTCTATTGTCATTTGAAGGCAACACAATGTTCACATTTATGGCAACGCTGTCTTATTTTTCAGGGTGTTCGACGTTGGTAAGAGAGCATTTGGTGTTTTCCGACTTTGAGGGGCACATATTTCATTTTTCCGTTGACGAAGATGGATTGAAGGACGGCATAAAAATCCCGCCAGAAGTAAATAGCGACGTAACACTTTTGGAATTTTTTCGTTTTGTTATACCGACTCAACTTTTTTTTTTTTTTTTTTTAAATCCAGGCAGGAGTGAACGCAGTGAATTCCATCGCTTTCAAATCAAACAAAATCGTCAAAGCGGACACCGACGGATATTTGAGCATGTGGGACCTCAAAGCCAAACTGGCCAAAAACACTTACACCAACCGAGGTTCGCTTCGGTACATCCGGTTCGCTCCCGGCAAAACGAACTTGAAACTGGTGATATTGTACGCTGACGGGTTGGAACTCCTGTTGCTCAAAGTGAGTGCCCGTTAAAAACGCGTGGAAGACTTTTCGATACTGATTGTCATTCTCTACGTTGCAGGATGATTTTGAAAAGTTGGCATCGCTGAAATGGAACCGCGATTACAGTAAAATCGTCGATGTCGACTGGGCGAACAAAGACAACGTCATTATTGCTACGGAGGACGGATGGGTTCGCATCTTGGACACCAAGTTCGCCAAATTTTCCTCCTCCCTGGATCAGTACAGTTTTCGAGGTTGGCTTCACTCGATTTTTTCGTTGGCAACGTAGGATTTTTATTTTGTTGGCATCATTACGGTTTCGTTTTGCAGATGTCGTCTTCTGCCCTAATCTCCTCCCTTTCGAGATTACGTACAGGATGTTGTTTGTGTTATGCACTCAATACTGGAAGCCGGTGCCCAACTACGAGTATTTGACGGCTCAAGATGGCATCCCTGAGGAGTTCGTTGCTCGTAAGTTATCACTTCAGCGTTTTCTGTGCTTTCCACGAACAAGAAACGATTTGTTTCTTTTTTGCAGAAGCGAACTCCCAGTTGAGAATGATGAACCTCGGAGATGACTTTGGCAGTTTGCCGATCACGCAGAAGTGTCTGAGGGTGGCCAAACTGATTGGGGATCGGTCCATCATTGACGTGTGGACTGTGGCGAATTACTACTTGAAAGCGTACACTCAGGATCGGTTGCGGTAATGATGAAAATGTTTTAACGTTGTTCTCTGCGTTATAAGAAAACTAGGGAGGTACACGATTTCTCTCCAAACTCCTCTCTGCTTCACGATTCCTCTTCGAGCAAATTTAGTTGCGTTAAGCCTATGGCAGGTTTCCTCTCACCTATTCCCGACTCAGAATCGGTCTGCGGCGCGACGCTGACTATGAAGATTGCTGTCTCCTCCTCCTCCTCCTCGCATATATACCTACCTGAAACTATGCGTTTTTCGAAAATGACCACTTCATAAACACAACTACGCCAGCCAACCCCCAATCGTGCGGCCTTTCAAAGCACAGCGGTTTTCCCCTCGGGCAAGTGTAAGCTGGGCCCAAATCATGGGTACCCGATGTAAACTGGGCCTAATCCTTTCTACTCATCCTCCCCCTTGGTGTGTAAACTCGACCCCAGTTCGTAATCCTTCCTACTCGTTCACAGGAACTCGTTAAAAAGTAGCAGCTTTATCAAGATTGAGAGTATTATTACAAAATCGAGTTTCTGGTGACTAAGGGCGGAATTCATAAACGTTCCTCAAGCTCGAGGTTCTCCTCAAAAGTGGCCTCAAGGGAGAATGAGCGACTTACGTTATTAATAGACGACAGCTTAGGACAGTTGAGGTGACCTCAAGTGGAGGAGCACTTGAGGAGGTCTCAGGGGCCCCTCAAGTTATTCATAGTCGAGATTGCTCAAGGTCGATCTCAGCCTTATTTTTTGGACGTTATTCATAGACAGATTTGACAGTTGAGTCAAGTTTTTTTCCTAGCTGGAACTAGCCTAAAAGCGACCTCAAATCAAGGTACGTGTAATGTTACCTTGAGGGCACCTTGAAGTGGATTTTCAGGGCCGGCCTCGCACTTTGGGTGCCCCGGGGGTTCAAAATGCGAGAGAAAAGAGTTATTTTGCTTTGACTGGGACACATCCACGTAGATATTAACCGCTTTTACTTCAAATCTACCTCTGTGATAACCACCCAATACCAATTTACCTTAAGAACGTAGCATATTGCGAATATACCATTATAAAATTATTAATAATCTGGTGTTAATAATAATATAATATTATGGTACATTTTTGGTGTAAATAATACACCGGAAATATTAATATTCTGATTCTGGAGGGAGGGATATGGGGGTTTTCACTTGTTTATTACAGCAATCCATGGTGGCCAGAGGGTATGGCTCTGCCGTTATGAGGAACTTCATAGAAAGTCAGCATTTAGAAACATCCATCTTGAGCCAGCCTGCCAGTCAGAACAACACCCTTTGTATTTTTGATATTCACCAAACACACGATTAGGGTTTTTTAGCAGCACCCGCGAGAAATAATATTCATCAATAATATAATATGAACGGAATGTTGACCAACAGTGCCTCCAACCACCTCAGTAAAATATGTGCCCTTTCCTGGCATACTTGCGGGTTGCAGTAATCCTGAAATTTAGCTCGAACTCACGTACCTTCAGCATTCAAAATTCAATCGTAATGTACGATAGGCCTAATATTTAATAAACGCTTTACGATCAGCTTACAAACGAGCCAAGATTCACTGCCCCATAATCTGACAAGTTTGTTTACATTGCCGAAAGTTAGGTTTGATTCAACTCAGTGTGGTTAGTGTCTCCCGTTTATTCTTATATTCTTTCCCTGTTTCTATAGTCCAAAAGTCCCTTTTATTCCCTTTTTTCTTAAACATTCCCTGTTGTGCAACACTGTAATTTTGAGGCCTTCCTTGAACAAATCTCAAGCTGAGGTTGGCCTCAATCCGATCGAGAACGCACTATGAATAACCTCCTCTCATCTAGAGATGAGGCCTTGCTCAGCTTAGTGAGGAAAAAATCTCTAAGAATCATAAATGCTTGCATACGAGTCTGCAACACATTGGGACATTTTCTTCTGTGTATTCGAGCCAGACTACATCACCTACTCCAGTAGCGTTGTTGTTCATGTCCTAACGAGACAAATTTCACCTTCCTACGGTGAACCGTAGGAAACTGAAATTATTATGAGTTTAATTTTTGTTTTCTTTATATTGAAAAAAATGTAATTCACAGAGGAAGACAAGATTGCTAGAAGATGGAAGGGAAGAAGGAGGGAGGGGAAAGACATGAAATGTCCTAATGCCGGAAGCTGAAATCGGCTCCTAACCTTCCCAATCACCTGCAAATTTCAGCTTCCTACGGTTGATAGGGAAGAAGTTAGCTTCAGGAGCCACTCTGCTGATCAAGACCCTGTACACCTTATTGTTCATGTCCTAAGGAGGCTACCAGCCAAATTTCAGCTTTCCACAGTTGATAGGAAAGAAGTTAGCTTCAAGAGCCACTCAGCTGATCAAAACCCTGTGCACCATATTGTTCATGGTTTTTAGCACCAATTGGAGGCTACCAGCCAAATTTCAGCTTCCTAGGGTTGATAGGAAAGAAGTTAGCTTCAGGAGCCACTCAGCTGATCAAAACCCTGTGCACCTTATTGTTCTCGTCCTAAGGAGTCTACCAGCCAAATCATAATAATCATATAGCCAAATTTCAGCTATAATCATATAGGTACCTACCTACCTCACTTCTACGAATCATAATAATCATTGAGCATATTTCGTTACGTAACGTAACATGACATAACGAAAATTTGGTTGTGTGCCATAGCAAAGACATGAAATGTCAAAAGACAAAAAATATTATGCAAATAGTATGCATAGGGAAAATATAGTATCCCATTGAGTGTTTTTCACGAGTTGGTTTAATCGAAAAACTCACACTTGACGAAACAAACAGACTTGATGTTACATGTCAATTTGTGAGTTACGTACTCTACGATTCGTATTTTGTAAGAACTCACAAATTAGGTATTCATATTTGTGAGTTCCGACAAAATACAATGTATTTAAAGTCTGTTTTTTATAGGTACTTATCTGTATATGAGACACTTTCTATAAAAACAAAGAAACAAATACCTACGCATGAAAAATAATAAATAAATTATAAATGAATTCTTCATGGGAAACACGCTGTTAATTTTTGAAGCGACGGAAAGTTAGTAATTCGCTTTTTTTTCTTTTCTTTTTTTTTCACTTATTGAAATTTTTAAGTGGGTTGTGTCAGCCACAACAGCCCTCAAAAATGAGAGTGACTCTTCACATATGTGTGTCACATTTACTGTCACTAGATGTTCATTTTTATCAAGGTAACTGAAGCCCTGTTTCGCTCTTCTCTCAATTTTTGATTTGTCTTGGGCCGCTTTGGATAAAAGGAATCGCCACTGCTCGCTCGTAGATTTTAGTTTAAACTCGGCACAAACTTGCAATCCTGCTACTACACACTGTACGTTGCGTGCTTCCGAATACACATGGGCCATTAATACATTAATCTATAGATCGAGTCTTCTAACCAAGTCCAATCTAATCACAACTTTTTCCCCAGGATCTAATCTAATCACAAAGTTCCCCCAAAGGATGGATTTATCCTCCCCATCTCTCAATCTCGAAGCCAGGACATACATAGGGATTCCTCCTACATGTGAGGGGTTCACATCCAAAAAAATCCACCCATTTGGCAGTATAAGACATTTCATGAATCGACAGACCTCAACTCAGACCTCGGTCATTTTTTTAGTCGTTTTAAAACCAATAATCCGTCATCTTTTCGACTTTCGCGCTCGCATTTCAAATCTTTGATGATAGACCTCTAATGCTCCAACATCATCGCCTTCCAGGCGCTTTATTGCCTTATGAAACAGGGAGAGGACGTGACTAGAGAAGAAACTACAATTATTACAAGAAATAACAATTCTACTGGATCGGGACGATACGAATTTTTCTGCGCTCTCCCTCCACAACCACATAATAACTTTCTTCGGCTACAAAATTTCAGAAGCTAACAAATGAGAGCTGGAGAAGAGTACGATGGGCTAGCACTAGATTAGATAACACTAGATTGATTGCCAAGGGGGCGTCGATTTCTAAGAGTCACCATTCTTTCTGAAAAAAAGTTACACCCCCCCCCCCCCCCCCAATATAGTATTTGGCATACTATATAGGACCGTATTTTTGGCTCAAAATATATTATAATACTATATAAATAGTATGTATGGCAACCCTAGGTGGAGTTCACCTTTTCGCCGCCTCCCCCACCATTTGCCGCCCCCTCCCTCACACCATCCTTTCATCTGGTCTTAATCCAATTTTTTGTTTACTTAATTGGTTTACTTTAATTGGTTCAAATTGGCCGCATTGTCACTCCTGTCTTCCGAACATCCTTTAAAACTAGAATTGTTCCTATTTTTTAACACTTTTTGTTTCAAATGGACCTCATTGAGCCAACTTTTTTATGCTTTTTGACTTTTCTCATACTATGCTCGCCGAGCAGAATTTTTTAAGACAAATTTCAAATTTTTCTGGCTTCTAGAAGCACCCTAGAACAAAGATGGCCCTCCTCCTTCTCCTTCTCCTCAGGCTCCAATACAGTAGATTATTTTCAATTTTCACTTCAGGGAGCCAACCGACGCAAAAACATCTCTTGACATGAAACGCGTGAACAAACACCCTCACATCGAGCCGCTCGACACTTGCTACGACTATCTCATCGACCCCTACTCTTACCAGGTAACCATCTTTCCCTATTCTACCATGTTGGCACCACTGCACGTTAAATTACCACGTTTTCCCAGAGGCTTCAACTGGACCGAGTGACGCTCCACGAATGGAAACGAGGGGATTACTCCCACACGCAGCGGGTCGTTGAAAAATTGATCCTCCTGGGCGAGATGGACCGAGCCGTTCAATTGCTCCTCGAAACGGACATCGACAATCCTAATTATTACGGCGACGCCATCAAGTAAGGCTCGTGATGTCAAATTTTGAAACGGTTTTCGCTCGACCTAACCGCATTTGTGATTTCGTGCAGAGCATGCCTCATCGCGACGATACAACAAACCGGAGCTGCCCAAAGTACGGTGAAGCTTGTTGCTACTAATCTGATTGCAAACGGAAAAGTGTGGGAAGGTGAGTGTAACTCCAAAGCCCACTTTGGCAAGAAAACAACGTTAAATTGCGGACGCCACTTCTAACCTTTCATGACCGGTTTTTTCCCAGGCGTCCAGCTCCTTTGTTTGATCGGCAAAGGCCTCGATGGGTGTCGCTACCTGATGTCGTACGGGATGTGGGAGTCGGCGATATGGCTCGCCAAAGCGATTCTCCCCCAGGCGGAAACCCGCGAAGTGATGAAGAAATTCGCCGAACATTTGGTCAACACCGGGTCAATGGTAAGCAGGAGCTGAAAGCAGTTGGTGTTCGAAAGATTTACCCTGCAATTCGCTTATGTTTTAGGTCGAAGCGCTGTTGGTGTACGTGTCGCAGTACCAGTTTGAAAAGGCTCTCGAAATCCTTCATAGCAACCACTCGACGTACACCGCCGTCCTCCTCCTGATGGCCTGCCAGAGTCACGGAGCCGACATAAGCCATATCCTTTGATACTGAAATACATATCCAACTCGTTCACTCTAGTTCGGACATGGACTTGGCGTCAAAAGCCTTGACAAGGTCCATGTATATTCTGAGTAATTTTTCCCAGAGTAGGTATAGAGCTTGAGAGATCATAATATGATCGAATATCATTCGTCTGGTCGCAGATGGCGTCGTCAGTGCTTCTCCCCTTGCTGAATTCGAATTTATTGCAGATTGCTCAGGATTTCGTTTGTTTTTCAACGTTTTTTCCGAAGACAGAGTGGAGGAAGATAGGCCGATGATTGCCTGGATCAGTTGGTTCCCCCTCTTTGTATGGTGGGATTACTATATGATTATATGCCCTAATTCTACTCCAAGATGGGTTTAACCTGGGCGTTAACGCTTAAATTCTCGGTAACTCGGGTGGTGAAATAGACCCTAGGTTCCCTGCGCTTTAGTTTGAGTAGCTCTTCAGAGCCCTTGGTGTTGGGTAACCCAACTTAGGTTTAGCCACCATGTGCATATTCTGAGAGTGACCTTCAATGTGCCGCCATCTCTTGTAGGTTTGTGAAAACATTCACCTGTCGATGGCACTTATGCAGGAAGATTGTGGTAGGCCAACGGCTGGTTCCAAACCAACTCAAGGGGTATGAGTGTCAGGTAGTTCGCATGAGATACCTCATAATATGAGCATATTATGCTCCGATTAGGGACCGACTCCAGGATGTCTCTGTTGCATTTCGCCATCGTGTTGATATCTTCACTCAGTCGTGTAACACGGATGACGAGATGGATGGTGCTGTTAGTACCTTGATCGACGCTTGGCTGTGACAATCCTAACCTCCACCAAAATAAGGAATAACCCCACTGGAGCACCAGCCTGTGCTCCAGGTCCGTTGCTAAGGAACCTTCGTGGTAGCCTGGGGCGTCTCACTTTCTTCCACATAACTCCGGTAATGACTGACCAAAAGCAAATGAATGGCAAATAGAGCCTCAATCACAAAGGAAATGATCGTGAATATTCCCTTTTCAACCCATTCTCCCGAAATTATATTAATGCTATTGATTTGATAAATTAACATTAACAACCGAACCCCTCACGATTGTAGGTTTGTTTACCCCTGGGTTTACTACTGATTTGTTTACATTGGATTGGCTACTGGAAGGTTATGTCACATATTATGTGACATCATGATTTATGGGCTATATTTCGTCATTCATATCATGATATCGAGTATCTATACTTATTTTTTAATATCCTAGCAAAAGAAATATCGTGCTGTCTACGCACTACTTGTTTCGTCGTTTTGAGCTAGAGGGGGGATGTCCTGATCATGACATTTTGTTTTCATACCTTCGTGTTTTGAAACTGACTCTGCCGTTCATTCTCCGAAAAGCGAGGGGAAACACAATATTTTGTGTAAATTCCTGTTACGTGAAAGTATGATTAAATCACGAAATATACTAAGAATTTTGTTGCCGTCATTTACGTTAGTTTACCAGTAGGTACAAGCCCTCATAAAGTGTCGGCAAATGTGTGGTGATTTTGCTGATCATGTCTCACCCAGAATTTTGGCCAATGTTATGGAATTCGCCAACCAAGATTACTGGTGAACTGAACCGGTAAGTTGTTGCATACAATACACTCTCCCCAAAACACGGAGAAACCATTTCAGGCTGGTCGACAATTTATTCATTATTTATTTGAATGATATCTTGTCCATTTTTTCAATGTGTAAACTGGGGGGTGTAAACTGGGCCACGAGAGCAGTAGTCCAAAAACGCTGCAAATTTTACACAAGGGTTTATTATTCTTTGATATAGGTTACTTGTACAGAAATTCAATTCTGTCAATGGAAAAAAAAAATTTATATTTTTATATTTTAAAAAAAATTTTTTTGGGGGGATTTTTTCAAGATTCTTTATTTTTACTTGAAAAATATTTAACCTCCTGGGATCCTTCAAAAATCCCATTTTTAGCCCCATGAAAGCCCTATAGATCGCCACAGTGAAATCGGATCGTTCCGGGACCCCAAAAAATGGATTCAACGTTCAAAAATACTTCGAAAACGACACCTAACTCGATCTCATAGCCAAAAGCCTTCAAAAAACCGCTCCCATAGCCCCATAGTGCCTCACGGGTTTGAGCGATCGGACTGAAAACCTTCGGGCGGGCAGAACTAGATGGTAAACCAAGTATCTTGTCAAAATTTCAGATTTTAAAAACTTCCTACTGCCCAAAACGGCCCGGACGGACATTTCGGATTTAGAATGTAGACCCCTTGAAACGGATGATGTCAAATTTTGAGGCCGATCGGAGTCGTCGACCCCCGTCGCGAGAACATAGGTGTATTATTCCAAGAATGATAAACCAAAAGCAGAGGTCAACTCTCGATGTAAACTGGGCCCCACCTTGAACCCCTCTGTATTATGGGTCATTAGTGAGTGGTAAACTGGGCCACGCCAGTTTGTGTACGCGAAGATGGCATGAGGTTCCGTCCAAAATTCACACTGACCAAGGGCGCAACTTCGAATCATAGTTGTTCAAGGAAATGAGCCACCTCCTGGAAACCAGGCACACTCGGTCGACTAGGAGGGCTGGGAGGACGGTCACAAGGGTCTGCTCGAGTGCCCCACTGAGGGCTCGCGACTGTGAATAGCTGGAGGGATGTCACGTGAACCCTTGAGGAGACCCTCCACTCAGAACTTCCCACCAGCCTGTGGCCAGCACATTGGGAATAGTCCAAGTGGCCCACGCCCCCTCAAGCGTACCCTCAAGGACACCCTCTAATCCGAGTGACGGCTGTGAATTCCACCCTTTTACTTTCTGAGTATTTGTGGTGCACCTGTGAATACGTAATCAAAATGAACTCGCTGCAATGATCGACTTCTTCTATAAGACCATTGCCCAATTTACATTCATCCGCAAGGGGCCCAGTTTACAAGAGGGGCTGAGTATCAAACAGGTGAAGGGGACTCTTGGGGGCCCGATTTACATGCAACATCCGAGAATGTGGCCCAGTTTACAATCGCCCTTTTCGGACGGGTGTTTCGTTAAGTTTCATTGTTCACCCAAATTGTGAGAAATTTTTCTCTAATATCTCGCAGCCGTCTCGACTTACGTCTGCTACCACAAACGTCACGTTCTTTGCCAAAGTTGATGTGTTTTCCACAAGGAGGTGAGAAGGAACTTCTAACCTCCTTGGTTTTGCATGTGTTGACGGATCTACATCCGTGGTGGGCCATTAAAAAATAACGCTTACCGTCCCGTTTGCTCGTTAAACGGTGGGACCTCGACCAGTGAATAACCTTAATGCGTGGGTTTGAGGTACCGTACGGGTAAGTTGACCTTCAGGAGAGTTCGTGAAAGCCAAATCGCTCTAAACTGTCAGCAACTCTTCCCGTTATCCTTAAACCTCCAGCAAGTAAGTTGCCCTACAGGGCCTCTTTCACCACCTGCTCAGGCGGTTAAACCCCCACTAGTCCAGTCATTAGGTGTCCAAAAGTAGTGGATCTAAGAAAAAATACCTGAAGAATTTTTCTCGACGGATCTATACATTTTCGGGGGTGCTGAATCCGAAAATTTGGTTATCTACTACATTCGGATGTGGCTTCACCATGAAAATGGCCAAATTTCGGTCCTTTTTTTTTGGTTTTTTGCCCTTCCCTCGGAAACCATGCGTCCTAGCGACATGACTACTCTATACAAAATTAAAGCTGATAAAATTTCCTAAAAAGTGAGACCAAAAACGCCTCGGTAGCTTCCTCCGTTTGGCCGCTAGAGCGTGCTGATGTTTGTCCATTTTTTCTAACTAAGCCAAAATCTTTGTATTCCAGACTTCCGAAGCCTATTAAACACTATTAAATACCACAATCGGTCCCCCGAACCCCCACATAAGGTACTCTGACCCCCCCGCTGGGCGTTTTTTTATCTCATTTTTTAGGAAATTTTATCAGCCTTAATTTGTATAGAGTAGTCATGTCGCTAGGACGCATGGTTTCCGAGTTAAAGGCAAAAAAAAAAAAAAAAAAGAAAAAAAAAAAAAAAAAAAAGGACCATTCATGGTGAAGCCATATCCGAATCTAGTAGATAACCAATTTTCGGATTCAGCACCCCCGAAAACGTATAAATCCGTCGAGAAAAATTCCTTTCGCGTCGTGGGTGGCGAAGTGAGTCCTATTGTCAGCACTAGCAATACGTCTGCCGAACAATCATCATCTCCCATAATCCTTAACTCCCTCCGCACAGAACCTCACCAACGCCATCTACTCCTCTTTCACGGACTTCCTCCACTCCATCGGCAGCCACGATGCCGCCAACGGCCTCGCCGCCCAACTCAACATCAGCGGTTAAGTCAACTCTGCGTCTTTTTAAAAAACTGTAAATTCCTCCACAGATTTTTGTTCGTACCGAATTACGCTTATTTTACTCAATTCACTGAACATTCCACATGTACCGCCCCAAGTTGAATTTTACTTTGTTAATTTTAGTCATTTTGGGTTGAATTGAAATGTACAAATTCCTTCAAAGTGCAATAGATTGTGTTTCTTATGGGTGTAATAAGTGAAAGGTAGCAATAATTTTTCACAGTAATTGTATTATTGATGAATAAATATTTATTTTATTCGATTTTTGTTTGGTTGATTACATTCAACGCTTAATTAAATCCATAATTTGTGCCTCGACTTCAACGGAAATAGTTGTGAACAGGTGGCGGAGGGTGTGTGGGCCAGTACTGGGACTGGTCAGTGTACTGGGGATGTTGAGGGGGATACTGCGGCGGAGGCGCAGCCGGGTAGTAGTTGGCGGGTGGGGTGTACGGTCCAGGAGCCACAGGATACCCGGGTGCCGCTGGATAGGCCGCAGGAGCTGCCGGCGGGGCGACGGGCGTCGCCGGTGGGACGGTTGTCTGTAAGAAGCGATAATTTAATATTCGTCTTGGGCAGGTTTAAAAAAAAAGGTGACAAACTGACGGAGACCTGGTGATAGTGGACTGACGTGGGGGTCGCCGGTTGGGGGGTTTGATCCTGAATTGGAACTATGATCAAGTTGGTCCTCGACTGGTTGGAACGGTACTGCATCGTGCTCGAGTCCCCCTGGAACAATCATAGTTGAAAACGGGCTCACCCTAACACCAACACTCAACCTGAATTCTCACCCTGGGGTCATTTTGGGACGTCGCCTGGGGAATCTTCCGAGGTGGCGGTTGAGACACCAGCGCCGACACTTTGTTTGAAACCGATTCATCTCCCATTGAGTGCCGATGGTTAATATGAGCCTGAAACCAAACAATACAGTAGCTTCATCCGAGTTTTAAAAAAAGGCCTTCGTGGTTCGGTAGATACGTCATTGAAAGTAAATGTTCAAATATCCTGCGGCTGTTTTTCCAAGTAATGAATAGGGCTTTTCGTACTTGGTAGGATTTAATGGATAAGACTGAATTCAAACTCAAATTTCCCTCTGATTCTGGAAATACCCCTCGATGAGTGCTCTTCAAACCTTAAGTAAGGGCCCAAAATCAGGGGAAATATGATGGAAACCCAACAATTTAGACGAAAATAACTAGAATATGCATTTATGGGTCATTTCGAAATTCAGCCGAAACCCTTCAAAAACCCCTCCCGGAGCCCCTTTTTAGCCCCACGGGTTTGAGCGATCAGCGTGAAAACCTTGAGGGCACAACTAGATGTTAAACCAAGTATTTTGTCACAATTTCAGTTAAAAAAAAATCAACTTCCCTAAACGCCCTCTAGCTTAGAACTTGTGCTTTTGGTTTATTATTCTTGGAATAATACAACTATGTTTTCGCGACGGAGGTGGACGACTCCGATCGGCCTCAAAATGTGACATTATCCGTTTCAAAAGGTCTCCAAAGGATTCCAAAACCGAAATGTTCGTCCGCCGTACGCCGTCCGGGCCGTTTTGGGCAGTAGGAATCAGAAATTTTGACAGAATACTTGGTTTACCATCTAGTTGCGCCCGCAAGGTTTTCAGCCCGATCGCCCAAACCCGTGGGGCGCTATGGGGCTACAGGAGGGGTTTTCTGAAGGCTTTTGGCTATGGGATCGAGTTAGGTGTCGTTTTCGAAGTATTTTTGGACGTAGAATCCATTTTTGGGGGTCCCGGAACGATCCGATTTCAGTGTTGCGATCTGGCACTTTCATGGGGCTACAAATGGGATTTTAGACGAAAAATATACGAGAAAATATTTAGACGTACCTACCTACCTAAACCGCTTTATAGGCGTTTATTCTGAAGACCGATGTTTTATGCATTAAATGCATATAAATTTTATATGCTCGATAAATTTTAATTCTGTTGGTCCCAGAGAGTTGAAAATACTCCCATAAGGCTTCTTTCAATGTTTACTATACAGGAAAAAAAAGGTAATGTGCTCGAATCCGAGCCCAGAGTGATAACCCTTCGAGAATCGACCTCATCAAAATTGATTAACGTCGCTCTTTTCCCTCAAAGAGTATAATCGGATTTCCGAAGTTGTCGCAGCGGTAAAACCCGGCGGAGCCTCATACAACTTGTAGCGGATTTATTCCGCTCAATATAAATTTTGTTGTCCTCGGCTAACTTGGAAGGAGGAGAGAGAGAAAGAGCCTGACAACTGGTCGTAAGTATTTATGCGAGAGAAAAACGAATACAACTGCCTGTAGGGAAGGCAAAAAAACTATTTAAATAATAAAAGTTTACCCGGACAAACGAAGTGTTTGCCAAGGCGCTCTTGAGTGGCCACTCTCACAATTTAACCCTACAAATTACTACGTGAATAAAAGTTAAATAAAAAAGGAAGTTCTTTATGCGGGGGTTTTGTCCAGTAGGGACTTGTTGCCTCCAAATGGTGTACTCCGGGAGGCTCGGAGATGTAAGTTTCTCGGCGACAACGAAGCACCTGCCAAAATTTCAGGATGTCTTATTAGGGTGAGGGTTGGGACCTTGCAACACGACCCCAGGACGATCCTCTGGCGGCCGAATGTTCCGTCGGGAGTACAAATTGTACAAAAAAAAAGAAGAGGGAGCTGGCTTCCAATCCTCGAGGAAACTGTCGAAGGTCCGTAGCACAACCCCAGAACAATACTCGAATTTCAAATTGTCGTAGTCCCATTTGTCGAAGGGTTTACACGTGGTGGTTCAAATGTGTTCCCCAAGTTTCACAACTTCGATCCGCCTTGAGCGTACGGAAACTTTCGACTCACGTGGACATCGGCAGAAGGGAGTAGGGAATGCGAAGTGAGGTGGAGGCAGGACAATTCGTACGATAAGACTCAAGATTGAGTGATCTGTCCACTGGCCCATGGCCAGAAAAGCAATGGTGTTACAGACTCGCACTTTCAATTTAAAACAAATTCGTCGAGCAATTCAAACCATGAATACCTATCCCTTAGACATGTTTCGTAGAAGGTGGTTTCTACCTGTAAATCCCTTTGCGACAAATACGTTCTCCGGCAGCCGTTGTTCCCGTACCGGGAGCCGCCGTGAGTGCACATGAAGACGGTGCCCAGCCCTGTTTGCTCCACGCGGGTGACTGGCTCCATGCACCTGGGGCAGTTCTTGTCCTCGTCGCGGCCACACGCCAGGCAGAAAACGTGCTTGCAGGGAATCTGGATCAGGGAAGACGTTAGTTAGAAGACAGTCATACTGACGCTACTACACTTACTTCACTCACCATGCGTCCATAAATGATGATAGGCTTGAGGCATTTGTCGCAACAGTGGATCATCGGGTTGAGGACTTTTTCCCCAATTAGGGACACCTTGTGGTCCCACCGGAGGCGCAACATGGGCTCGGGTGGTCCCCGGTTGATGGTCGTGAACGTCGGGGCTTCCAGCTGGGAAATGTCCGCTTCCATGTCGACTGTTCAACAAACAGTAATAAGTAACCAGTCAGACGTCTTCCAGAAAACAGCCAGGTACGCTTACTTTTAACAGGTGGAAAGTTCTCGTCTTGTTGCTGCTGTTGCTGATCTTCAGGCTGTGATTCCTGTTGACTTTCATCTTCGTCGCTTTCAATAACCTGAAACAATCCATGTTAAATCCATTTGGACAACTGGCAATATGCGGCATTTCATCTGGCAGCTCATCCGAACCTACTTTGACGTTTTTCTTGGACCTCCCGCGCGTAGCTCCTCCTCGACGGCCTCGTGCGCCTCGTCCACGTCCTCGTCCGCGAGTCCTCATCGTCAACTGAAACACGAGGCAAATTTTTAGAGAAGGATAAACGACCTTGTTGTATTAATCTCAATAACTACTAATAATGATAATAATCAAACATGACAAAAGTGATCAAAAAAGGGTATCGTTGAAAGATTTTTGTAACCCGAAAAAAGTCGAGATTTGTTTCGTTTATGTTCGTAAAATAAGCGGGCAACATTATTACTAGGCACGGAATAGAACCGTGATTACTAGGGATAGCAACGATAGATCGATGTTTTTGAGAAAGACATCGATGTTTTTTTATTTTTATCTATGGTTGGGTGCCGATGTTTTGTGGACATCGATGTTTGGCTACCGATGTATCGATACATCGATGTTTCCATCCACAGCATCTGATGCTTTTCATCCATTTGTTCTCAAAACAATTTTTGAAGAATTGAAAAATGGATTCGTTGGTTCCACCAACTTGGTTGATTACGTGGGTATTTTCGAGGTGGTAACTTTAAGTAGGTACTGAGAATGAGTCATTTTCTTGACTTGGTTTTGATGGATGTGGACTGAATGAATTTAATGAATTTAATAATAAGACAACAAAATAAAGCAGTGCTCTTTGACTCACAAGGTTTCCATTAAGGCTAAATGTCCCCCCTCATAGTACCAGAGTTGGCCACCACGTCGCAGCACCAAAATGAAGCAATTTTACTTCAGTGATTGCAGCTAAAAGAGTCACTCAATTTTCAATCTGAAAACGCGAATCTTCTCCCAACAGACCTTTGGCTATAATTATGTTTGGGATCGCTAAAATTTAAATTAAGGGGGGATGAGAATTTCAAATTCAAAAAACCGTATTAAAACGAGACATTTTTGCAAAACTGGCCAAAGACAAATGGTGGGACACTATTCAAGATTTTATCACCTGAATCTCAAATTTCTAAGTTCAATAGTAAGGTCTCTAGGAGGATAATCGTGAGGCAGGGCATGATAATTTTGATCAAGATTTTTGTCATCGTCGGAAGGGTGCCTCTCCCCCAAGGGGTTGAGTTTTTATACCTGTGGCCTGTTTTCACGTCTGTAGACCGCTCGGGCCAGCCAGCTTTCAATAACTGAGAATTCTGACTCACATCTTGACATGAATAGGTATGTCAACTTTTTCGTCACGCTTTTTTTAAAGAGCAAAAAGTATAACGCAAGTGGGACGAGTACAACACATTTTTGAACCAAACATTTCTGCCCATAAAAATTATTTTAAAATTGAAAAAAGTAACAAAACTATTCCCGTACCTACAGTAATTGGACAGATTTGGTTCACTAAAAATTGGAGAAACTGTGTGTGGTGTTTGCCGACGGTGCAGAGGTCTAATCCAATGAGGTGGTTAGGGTGAAAAATGACTCCTCTGCTGAGTACTAAATTGTTTATTTAAATAAACAATTGTAGCGTGGGGACCGGTTTCGAGCAACTAAGCTCATCTACAGCCCTGACAAGAAAACCATTTGTCATTAGCACCAGAGAAACCATAAAATTCTATTAACAAGTTAACAAAGTTATATTATACTGAAGGTATATGACAATGGTATAAATAGTGGAAATTATAACTGATGAAAACGGTCCAGAATGGTGGTAACTTGACAATAGTAGTTTTGGAATATGGACCCACTGTTAAAATTGGCTCCATGACTGATGGCCAGTGAACCATTTGAAAACCAGTTAGGCTATACTACAGGTACTGAAATGAGAATTGTTTATTATTCTAGAGGCAGAAAACAAATACTCGATATGTGAGTAGTGACAAGGAGAAATTATAGGTAAGAAAGTCAGAGGTAATTTTAAAAATGGACCCATTTGACAAGGTTATTGGTTCTAATTGGTAATGGGAAAGATTAGGTTGGGATTATTCTTATTTAAAAAACAATTGATAAGTAAAAATACAGAAAAAGATGACATACCTAGGTGACTTAGTGGACATGGTGAATTTTTGAATTTATACAAAAGGTAAATTTGAATATGAGAGTTTAAATTAATTGAATTTATGAATCTATTTGCTACTGTTGAATTTTTGAGAAGTTAAAAGTTTTTATAAGAGTTAGTTTTTTCAGCGGTATTCATACATAGGTAAATTTGAAAAATTGTTATTAAGTACAGGAGGTTGGGTGAAATAGAAAAATCCAGATGAGCTTACCAGAGTGACTTGAGGTAGGTTGAACATACAATCAGTTCTGAACAATTGGTTAGGCGTCTGAGAGTTTAAATAGGTACCTACCTACTACCTGGGCGGGGACGAGGGATTACCTCTGTCGGTACCCTTTGAGTGTTTTGAAAGGAAAACCGACATTCCCAGGAAGTTCAAGATTGTTTTGAGAGTAGAGAACCGTTCCGTTATTGAGGGGTGGTTGTTGGGGATATTTCAGAATGAATTTTAAATTAAATTTGAGTAAGTATGAGTTTTAGATTAAAAGAAGGGGGGGGGGGGGGGTGAAAGAATATTGATTGAGAGAGTTAAATTGGTTTCAGAATTTCTAATATTGGGGATCTACTGATTTTGCCATGGTCGTTTTTATTAAGATCAGGGTGGATAGTATAAGCTTTCAGGATTTCCAGGTTCTCCCACTCATTGAGCAGGCGACCCTTGGGTTGGAAATGTAAAAGTTTACTATCCCTATTTGGGTTAAAAGGATGATTTGAGCTGATACAATGGTCGGCAAAATCATTATAGCCAAGATGCTGAAGGCGAATCTTGCTTTCATGTTCTGCCAATCGGGTTCTGAATGCTCTGCCTGATTGTCCTACATAATTTACTTCACAAAACGGTTCTCCACATGTTAATTTATAAACCCCTGACCTGTTCCTAGGTTCAATTTTATCTTTAGGATTTGATAAAAACCTCCCAGTTGTGTTGGAAGCCCGAAATATGACTTTATGCCCCAGTTTGCGGAGTTCTTTGGCGAGTTTTTCTGATAAATGACCATAGTATGGTAAGAAAATCCAAGGGGGTCTAGTTTCTAGGGAACTGGTAGAGGCTGGAACTTGTACAGGGGAGGAGGTTGACGGTAAAGCAGGAGGATATATTAAATCAAAAGTGATAGCCCTCTGTTTTCGTGAGATGATGCTGTCAACAAGTTTACCTTCATACCCATTATTTATAGCAATTTGTTTTATTATGTTGAGTTCGGCTAAATAATCGCTCTCATTGAGAGGAATTGTTAGGAGCCGGTGAGTAAGTGAATGGAAAGCAGCAAGTTTATGGGAGTATGGTCGACATGAGTCTTTATGAAGAACTATGTCCGTATGGGTGGGTTTACGGTAAATTTTGAATTCATGTTTACCATCTTTTAGTGAAATTGATAAATCCAGAAAGTTTAATTGATTATGTACGTTATATTCCAGTTCAAACTTTATTGTTGGGTGGAGAGAGTTGATGAAATTTAGAAAAACATTTAGCTGTCTAGTAGACCCAGAAAACAGGGCTATCACATCATCTACGTAGCGGTGCCAGTAAATAATTTTTGAGGAATGTTGACTTTCGAATATTTTGGTTTCCAAATGATCTAGAAATACCTCCGCCAATAAGGGGGATAAGGGGCTGCCAATAGGTAGTCCCGTGGAATCTGCATAAACTTTATTTTGATACTGCAAGAAATTATGGCTCAAGCAAAGCTTTAGGAGATCAATTAATTCTGATTTTTTAGAGTTTGCTATAGTCGAACGTAGAATTAAATCTTCAGCTAAATTTTGAACATATTGGGGAGGTATTTTGTTGAAAAGTTGGACTACATCAAAACTGACTAGTTTGGCTGTTGAAGGGGAAGTGACATTTTTGATTTTGTTGATTAATTCCAAGCTATTTTCAATTGACCTAGTTGCCTGAAAACCAGTGGCATTCTTGAAGAGAAGGCTGGTTTTTCGGGCTAATTTGTGAATGGAAGTCCCTATGTAGCTAACTACGGGACGTATTTTTAATGGGGTTTTGTGAATTTTGGGAAGGCCGTATAACAGAGGAGGGTGAGGGTTCATTTCAATGAGGATTTTCTTCTCATACGGAGTGAATAGCGTTGTATCCCTTAAGAATCTTCTAACCTTCCGGTCGAAGTCCGGTATTGGATTTTTGTCTAGACTAGACAAAAATCCAATACCGGACTTCGACCGGAAGGTTAGAAGATTCTTAAGGGATACAACGCTATTCACTCCGTATGAGAAGAAAATCCTCATTGAAATGAACCCTCACCCTCCTCTGTTATACGGCCTTCCCAAAATTCACAAAACCCCATTAAAAATACGTCCCGTAGTTAGCTACATAGGGACTTCCATTCACAAATTAGCCCGAAAAACCAGCCTTCTCTTCAAGAATGCCACTGGTTTTCAGGCAACTAGGTCAATTGAAAATAGCTTGGAATTAATCAACAAAATCAAAAATGTCACTTCCCCTTCAACAGCCAAACTAGTCAGTTTTGATGTAGTCCAACTTTTCAACAAAATACCTCCCCAATATGTTCAAAATTTAGCTGAAGATTTAATTCTACGTTCGACTATAGCAAACTCTAAAAAATCAGAATTAATTGATCTCCTAAAGCTTTGCTTGAGCCATAATTTCTTGCAGTATCAAAATAAAGTTTATGCAGATTCCACGGGACTACCTATTGGCAGCCCCTTATCCCCCTTATTGGCGGAGGTATTTCTAGATCATTTGGAAACCAAAATATTCGAAAGTCAACATTCCTCAAAAATTATTTACTGGCACCGCTACGTAGATGATGTGATAGCCCTGTTTTCTGGGTCTACTAGACAGCTAAATGTTTTTCTAAATTTCATCAACTCTCTCCACCCAACAATAAAGTTTGAACTGGAATATAACGTACATAATCAATTAAACTTTCTGGATTTATCAATTTCACTAAAAGATGGTAAACATGAATTCAAAATTTACCGTAAACCCACCCATACGGACATAGTTCTTCATAAAGACTCATGTCGACCATACTCCCATAAACTTGCTGCTTTCCATTCACTTACTCACCGGCTCCTAACAATTCCTCTCAATGAGAGCGATTATTTAGCCGAACTCAACATAATAAAACAAATTGCTATAAATAATGGGTATGAAGGTAAACTTGTTGACAGCATCATCTCACGAAAACAGAGGGCTATCACTTTTGATTTAATATATCCTCCTGCTTTACCGTCAACCTCCTCCCCTGTACAAGTTCCAGCCTCTACCAGTTCCCTAGAAACTAGACCCCCTTGGATTTTCTTACCATACTATGGTCATTTATCAGAAAAACTCGCCAAAGAACTCCGCAAACTGGGGCATAAAGTCATATTTCGGGCTTCCAACACAACTGGGAGGTTTTTATCAAATCCTAAAGATAAAATTGAACCTAGGAACAGGTCAGGGGTTTATAAATTAACATGTGGAGAACCGTTTTGTGAAGTAAATTATGTAGGACAATCAGGCAGAGCATTCAGAACCCGATTGGCAGAACATGAAAGCAAGATTCGCCTTCAGCATCTTGGCTATAATGATTTTGCCGACCATTGTATCAGCTCAAATCATCCTTTTAACCCAAATAGGGATAGTAAACTTTTACATTTCCAACCCAAGGGTCGCCTGCTCAATGAGTGGGAGAACCTGGAAATCCTGAAAGCTTATACTATCCACCCTGATCTTAATAAAAACGACCATGGCAAAATCAGTAGATCCCCAATATTAGAAATTCTGAAACCAATTTAACTCTCTCAATCAATATTCTTTCACCCCCCCCCCCCCTTCTTTTAATCTAAAACTCATACTTACTCAAATTTAATTTAAAATTCATTCTGAAATATCCCCAACAACCACCCCTCAATAACGGAACGGTTCTCTACTCTCAAAACAATCTTGAACTTCCTGGGAATGTCGGTTTTCCTTTCAAAACACTCAAAGGGTACCGACAGAGGTAATCCCTCGTCCCCGCCCAGGTAGTAGGTAGGTACCTATTTAAACTCTCAGACGCCTAACCAATTGTTCAGAACTGATTGTATGTTCAACCTACCTCAAGTCACTCTGGTAAGCTCATCTGGATTTTTCTATTTCACCCAACCTCCTGTACTTAATAACAATTTTTCAAATTTACCTATGTATGAATACCGCTGAAAAAACTAACTCTTATAAAAACTTTTAACTTCTCAAAAATTCAACAGTAGCAAATAGATTCATAAATTCAATTAATTTAAACTCTCATATTCAAATTTACCTTTTGTATAAATTCAAAAATTCACCATGTCCACTAAGTCACCTAGGTATGTCATCTTTTTCTGTATTTTTACTTATCAATTGTTTTTTAAATAAGAATAATCCCAACCTAATCTTTCCCATTACCAATTAGAACCAATAACCTTGTCAAATGGGTCCATTTTTAAAATTACCTCTGACTTTCTTACCTATAATTTCTCCTTGTCACTACTCACATATCGAGTATTTGTTTTCTGCCTCTAGAATAATAAACAATTCTCATTTCAGTACCTGTAGTATAGCCTAACTGGTTTTCAAATGGTTCACTGGCCATCAGTCATGGAGCCAATTTTAACAGTGGGTCCATATTCCAAAACTACTATTGTCAAGTTACCACCATTCTGGACCGTTTTCATCAGTTATAATTTCCACTATTTATACCATTGTCATATACCTTCAGTATAATATAACTTTGTTAACTTGTTAATAGAATTTTATGGTTTCTCTGGTGCTAATGACAAATGGTTTTCTTGTCAGGGCTGTAGATGAGCTTAGTTGCTCGAAACCGGTCCCCACGCTACAATTGTTTATTTAAATAAACAATTTAGTACTCAGCAGAGGAGTCATTTTTCACCCTAACCACCTAATTGGAGAAACGATAGGTACCCTCCTTGATACCATGGCCAAAAACTTGTTTTTTCCGGTTTTTGGCTATGGGGTCAAAGTAGGTGTTCTGTTTGAAGGATTATCATACGTAGATTAGGTACATTTTTCGGGGTCCCCCCGACCAAACGTTGTGCAAGCAAAAAATTTTTAATAGTTTAATACTTAATAATACTTAATATATCCCATAGATTCAGGAGTGAAGAGTGCCAGGAAAAAGATTGTTATTGTTTTATTTATGCCGATTCCCGATTTTTTTTTTCCTTTTTTTTCCTTGTGGGAAAGAGTAGATGTCAAGGCAGAACTAGATGTCAAAATTTCAGTTTTTTATCAAAATGTCTACTGCCCGAAATGGCCTGGGTGGCGGACGATCATTTTAAAATAAAATCGAAGAAAGCCCTTTGCCCCGTGCTCCTTGTGCACAAATTTGCAGCGGTTAGGTTTATTATTCACATACCTACGAATTATTCTATAGAATAGTACACCTACCTCCCTATGTATTCGCGACCGGGTTCGAAGATGTTAATTGGTCTCAAAATTTGTCAGTAGGTATACATTGAAAGGTGTGTTACAGTATATGCTACATATACTACAGTAGATGTGAGTTTTCGAAGTATTTCCGTGTTGATTCCATTGACTCCATTCTCAACAGAAATGCAATGAACCGTCCATCATATAAAATTTAATCGACCAGAAATAAAGAGAATAAGGTCGAACTAACTGTTCCCAAGATATGGGTAACAATGTGCGAAATAACCCTTTTTTTGTCAAAATTTCCCAATGCTCGCCATGCCTGCCCCTCACTTATCAAAGCTCAAATCAAAATTTCTCCTGGAATAGCCGCAATGGCAAAATTTGCCATTTGAAGTTGATTAAATTTAATTTAATCAACTTTCACACACACACTCACACCCTCTCCCTCTCACACACACACACGTGTGTACACACAAAATTGAATCGGGTCAATAGTTTCTAAGCTGAAAGAAAACGTTCTGAAAAACGTGGTTTTCCGCGTGCCGAGCGGTGTCAGATTGGGTGTTTCTAGTTTTGGTTTAAATTCGTTTTCTCGGTTGGTAGTGCTTTTTTTTAAATTTTAATTTCAGGTGCTCCCTTGACTCATAATTTGACCCTCCTCTTCAACATACATTTTGGGCAAATTCATTTGCATTAGGTACTCGTTCATTTGTTACACGGGTTGAGACATGAGCGAATCCTATTTTTCAGCCAAGTTGGAAAAAATTGAGTCAAATTTTTGACTCTTGATTGTGGCTAAACGGCTGAACCGATTCCAATGTTATTCGCGCGGAATTATATCCTCATCAACTTTGTACTTAATGGTTCTCTGCCATGTTCAGTTTTCGAGTTATAGGTAAAAAACTGGAAATTGCCCGAAAAAATCGAGGTATACTGGCCGCCAGAAGTCCTCGCAGTATTTTTGCTACCTACCATTTTAGATAATTTGTTGTTCAGACCCATATCAACAATTTATAAAAAATAAAAGCTTCTGCACCATTTCTTGCGATAGTCAAACCCTTTGGCGACTGGATATAAGGAACTCGAAACAACAGTTGTTGTTCACATATGTGGTCACTTGAATTTAATAGTTACTATTAAATTCAAGTGACCACATCGGTAAGGTTTGCCATTTGCGGAATGAGACTCACACAATGAGAGTGGTTCACCCAGGTAGAAAACTGAAGATTTGAGGGTTCGGTCCTCGGAAGTTTGATAACCCATAGACGCCAATGTGAAAAGGCTCCGACCCAGCTATGTTGATTGACAGGGATTGATTTCTCATTACCACTTTATTGCGCTGATTTGATTCATTTGGAGATGTAATTTAATTAGATTTTGATGCATCTTTGTCTTGCTCAAGGTGCATAAATTCACTGTGGAATCTCCGTTTTCCGAAAAAAGTGATAGTTTAAAAAATAGAAATTTAAAAACCTAATTAATAGCATCCTACCAGCCCCAAACATAATTATAGCCAAAGGTATAGCTATCCTGAGACATAATCAGAAAGAAAAGTGAAAAAAATCGCAGCCATTCAGGCTTAATCACGGAAGTAAATTTCACCCCATAGGTGCTGCGATCTGTTGAAAAAAATCTCACCAATGTCGGGGGACATTTAGCCTTAAAATGAAATGAATCGGTTCGAAAATTTTGAATCGATTCTCCGATACATTGGGGAAAAAAGAATCTGAAAGTATCGAAAGAGAATCGATACTTTTTGCCATCCCTATTTCATGGTGTTCTGTCGAGGGTAATGACAAGTTGGGGATTTTCCCCCTAGATTTAGGGTTTTTTAGGGGGAAGAAATGTTTAGGGATTTTTTTAGGGTTATTTTTTCCTTGTCAGGGGGAATTTAGGGATTTTATTTGACCTATAATAGATCAATAATTGGTTTTCGTATCACTTGGCCATCAACCGATGATACAGTCAAAGTTCAGTTTTCGAAGTATAGGTAGAGGTTATTCTGTGGTTTTCTCGCTTGCGTATTGCGTCTCCGTCTCTCGTCTCATACAACCTACAACTCAACGTCCCATAATTTCGAAAAAAATGTCAGGATCGGGAAGTAAGAAGTATAGCCAGGGTTACTGCAAAATCTGGGAAAAGGATCCTGCTTTGAAAGGTACATACCACAGAGTAACAGAGCAGATACATACCTAGTTGGTGATGGATTTTCAGTTTCATTTATGCGCTTTTTAGAGCTTTTGCTTAGCATGCTCCTTCCTAAGTTTTCAGATTGGATTGCATGCGACGAAGGAAATACTAGCAGGGCATACTGTAATATTGTAGAACCTCGCTTACTTGCTCACTCAACTACAGATAAACACTTGCGGGAAAAGGGAACCTTTCGGCAGTTAGATGAAACCTCTTTCTTTCAAACAATCAAAATCTAGGGAACAGAAATGCGTTGAATTGAAATTGTGTGCTTTTGTTGCGGAACATTGTTCTCTAAACTGTATCAACCACCTAGGTGAAATGTTCCAAACGCTCGATCCCTCGTCCACCACCTGTCAAGTATAAAATTGCATCGGACTAAGTGAACGATGATTATTAAAAATATCATTGGCCCATGTTTGTTGAAAGAATTGTCAAGGGATGTAGGTGAGTCGAATTTCACCCTTATCATCGATGAGAGCACAGATGTAGCACAGAAATTGAGAAACAGACTGTCAATTGAAGTAATTCAGAGTATTCTCATGTTGAGGTACTTCCTACGAAATTAGGGTACCTCTTGTGTCAATTTTCAACCTTCTGGTGAAATGTTATCCTTGTTCAAATAACATAATATACATATTATGTATGACCACATCAACAGCCACATGGAGAGCCAAATCGAGGCGGCGTTGGACTTGGGCTGTGATTTTGTCGTTTGATTTTTTAAGCTTTTGACTTTGTACTTAGGTAGTTTTTGCACTGCGATTTTGATTTCTAAGGCTTTCACTCTTTTGACTTTGTATAACATTTTGTGCACTGTAGAATTATAAACATACCTGCCGCATGTTGTGTGATAATTTTCCTTGTCTGATCTAATTGAATTCTGCAATCCGGGCTACAATTCTGAGTGAGATGTGCTTGAGACTGCTGGTTAGCGGACTCACTAGTATAAAAGAATGGTTTTTCGAGGTTTGAATGCATTCAGGGATTTTTAAGGGGTTCTCAAAATCGATTTAGGGGGTTTTCAGGTTTTTTATTTACGGCTCAGGGGTTTTGTGAAAAAAGGTTGGCAACCGTGTTGCATAATAATATTATATTATAATATATTATATTAGTGGATTGCGTAGTAAATGAAAGTGTCGGGAACGAACACGAAGGGCAGGAATGAGGGAATGGTCGAGGAATGAGTATGTACACAGGAGGAATCTGAACGGTGCCTACCTACCTGTTGTAGTTGTTAGTGCTGTGTAATGGTTAACCATGTTATCTTCCTACTTGCAATTTTTGTTTTGTTTTAGGGCCCAAGACTTATGGTGTAGGATAGAGAACTGACTATCCGGAATATGCCTTAGAAAGTCATGTGGTGTCACCGAATTTGACGTAAGTACTCACAAAACTCTTGCGACCAGTGAATTCATTCCAGGATCATCCGAGACATCATTCAAAATATTAATGTCAATGATGGGAATCCCCAAAGCCTTCCCAACGACGCAGTTCTGTGACGTCTCATGTCTTCCAGGCCGTGTCGTTGCCGCAGGGGAGTTTTGGACTACATGGCTGTAACTAACTGGGATTCACCGTTCCCGAAATTTTAATCCCACCTGTCGGATGTCACATGTCAGCCGACCTTGAAGTTTCTTGTTTAGTAAACGTACGTGGTTGGCAATTCCGTCAGTTTACTGGCAATTAACTGAGTTTGGTGGTGGTGAGCGCTTTCGATGTGAAACATCATCGACCACCCGTAGTCGGTGGTTTGTTCTTAATTACCTAGTCTATTAAAGCCAACGGCTTCAAAAAATAAAAATTAAAGGACGGGTTTCTTGTTTACTCATCGGTAACCTCCTAATATTAATTTATTTTGTAGGTAGGTACCTACCTAATCACGGAAAGATCCCTATTGTGTGGCACCGAATTTTTGGCGCAGAGGGTCCCGAAAAGCCCTAAATTGCATCTTGCTTTCACCCGTGACTACTGATATCTGAGATAGTGGAAGGACCGACCATTCAATGGACAGATTCGAAACAGGTATGACATACCAGGTATTAGGTACTTTGTAATCCTTGGTTTGATCGCTCACTCATGATGACCACTTTACGCAGTAAAAACTGGTGACGCCTTAATACACCCTTTCGGGCTTAAAACTTACCGTCTATTTCCTGAGTATGAAAGCTGTAATATACAAAACACAAAAAGTTTTTGTCAAAAAACTGGTCGCTTGCAAGCGGAATGACGGTGGCTGCTGCCGACCTTGGTGCTTATCACTGATATCGCTTGATTGTTTACTGTCCTGGCTGTTGGCGTGGCGGACGTTTAGCGACTATTCTGCTATGTTTTATAATACTATTTCAATTTTAACATAATGTTTTTGCAGCAGTATTAAATTTTAATAATTAACATTTAATAATGCTGCAAAACATCGGGTTTTCGATTATTTTGGGCAAAAATCGTTTAATCGATTAAAAATCTAAAAAAGGTTTATTTTATGTGAAGGTTTCGAGAAAATAAGGATTTATGTTCGACTGGATATACCTACCTACCATCCAAAATCGACGGAGGAATAATTCCTGACAATAATTATTGGTTGACATGTTCTTTCCTCCTTGGCTTATCTGGCCTTCAGGGTGTTGTGGGGTTATAGGAGGTGTATGAAATGACTATTCTTTCTTTGGTGGCCAAGCTTTCGGGTTATAATTAACCATCTTCAGGGCTCTACAAAAAGGAACAAACCTGCCGTTAGGGTCCAGATATCATTCAGCTGCACAGTGATTCTGCAGAGTATAAATGTTACAAACCAGATATCATTCAGCTGCACAGTGATTCTGCAGAGTATAAATGTTACAAACCTTAAGTTACAGTGCGTCCCAGACGGAGGAACTGAAATGTTACAGCGCACTGTAACTTAAGGTTTGTGACAAACGTATAAATTTTATACTCTAAGAATCACTGTGCAGCTTAATGATATCTGGACCCTAACGGCAGGTTTGTTCCTTTTTGTAGAGCCCTGAAGATGGTTAATTATAACTCGAAAGCTTGGCCACCAAAGAACGACTAGTCATTTCATACACCTCCTCTTATAGGAGGGTGTGGTGGTGTTATAATAACCCCACAACACCCTAAAGACAATAATTATTATCAGTCAGTGTCAGGATTGAACTGAAGTTGCGAAAAAAAGCCTATGTTTGACGCTTGATTGTGGCTAAACGGCTGAACCGATTCCAATGTTTAAGGAGGTCATTTTTGGGCCGCCATCAGTTTTCCCGGCAAACATTTTGCTACCATTTTTGATATTTAAAAAAATAAATTATAAAATTGAACGCAAAATTAGTTACTTTTGAAAAAGCTTCTACACCAATCCCCATCCCCCTTTCAATCCTCTAGAGACTGTCCTGAAGCGTATTGATCCAAAGACATAGCGAAAAATATACGAAGCCAGTACGTTTTTTAAGATATTGAGCAAAGCCGCAAGTTCTCGCAACCGATCTCTGCATTTGTTTCGTCAACAGGCCCCACTGAGTGTTTCTAGACCAGCCGCACTTTGGCGCACGGTGTTTGAAATGTAAAAAGATGGTATTTTTCAATTTTATAATTTAAAAAAAAAAAAAACTGGAAAATTAGTTGAAATAATTTATCACTTCTTATGATGTGTATGGACTTTATGTAGGTTTTCGTTTTTATTTCAAGCGCTCCATTTTTCTACGTTTTCTTTGTCATAAATTTTCGGAAAATGGGCGGTTCCGTCTTTTCAAGCTTGTGTAACGCTGTAAAATGTTGGTTTCACCAATGAAATCATGGAATGTACTTGGAATGTAGCTTAGTCCTCCAAAATTTGGATAATATTTAATATTAGTTGTAAATTCAAATGGAATCAACAATCAAGTTGAAAAATGGGGGTTTTGCCACCCTCAGACCATTGTGCGGCGATAGATTAGGTGAGTTCGCAGAAAAATCCTGAAAAACCGTTCGGCGCATGCGCAGTATGGCCTTTGGCAAGGGCCGCGAGTGGGGGTACCTCGGCTTCCAGGAGTTGAACGCTCACGTTCTGATGCTCTGCGAACGGAAAATCGATTCTGGCAGTCCTGATTTTTTTTTTTTTTTAGAACTTCCAGAACTGATTTCGCCTGCCTCCTCGATTGTGATAGTCACGCATGCGCGATTCTTTGCTTCTGCGATCTCGTGGAGTTTACTTCGTTGGGACTTCTTTTTCGACGGAAGTTCTGGCCGTTATAAAAGTGAAGGGAAGAGTTTAACTCCTGGAAGCGTTCTGAGCCAGTTCTGAACGGCCAGAACTGTCGCAGCACAAACGCTGTTAGTTGATATCAGCACTGAGTGTTAGTTGAATTTTGAATAACTACAATTTTGCCAATCTTTCGTACCTTCTCGTTTGTTGAAATATTAGTTTTATAAACTGAATTAGATTAAATTTAGATTGCTTTGATCCCAATTTTGGTTTATTATTCTTGGAATAATACACCTATGTTTTCGCGACGGGCTCGACGACTCCGATCGGGCTCAAAATTTGACATTATCCGTTTCAAGTGGTCTACATTCTAAATCCGAAATGTCCGTCCGCCGTACGCCGTACACCGTACGCCGTCCGCCGTCCAGGCCGTTTTGGGCAGTAGGAATTTTTAAAAAAATCTGAAATTTCGACAAAATACTTGGTTTACCATCTAGTTGTGCCCGCAAGGTTTTCAGTCCGATCGCCCAAACCCGTGGGGCGCTCTGGGGCTATAATGGGGCTACGGGAGGGGTTTTTTGAAGGCTTTTAGTTATTGGATCGAGTTAGGTGTCGTTTTCGAAGTATTTTTGGACGTAGAATCCATTTTTTGGGGTCCCGGAACGATCCGATTTCACTGTGCCGATCTATAGGGCTCTCATGGGGCTAAAAATGGGATTTTTGAAGGATCCCAGGATGTTAAATATTTTTCGAGTAAAAAATACGGAATTTTTGAAAAAACCACATTTTTGAACAAAATAATCCAAAAAAAATTGTTTGAGATAAAAATCCAAAAAAAAAAATTTTTTAAATTTTTTCATTGACAGAATAAAATTTCTGCACAAGTAATGTATATCAAAGAATAATAAACCCTTGTGTAAAATTTGCAGCGTTTTTGAAGAATGAATTTTAATAGTCAATTTCACTTTTCCTGCTATGCAAGAGCCGTGGTTTTTGTGAACGATTTAAATCGATTTTTCGATGTTTTGGAAAAATCGATTAATCTATCACAATCTCGATTTTGTTTTTGCAGCACTAGTATTAAATTACTAAAAACATTTCAGGGTTACCTATTCAACGCTGCTGCACATTTTGGGTTGACTGGTCAGTTGCTGTAGTTGCCGAACGTCGTGAGCCCTGGACCTGCTGACATTACCGGACCATTTTCGCTCAGGTAATTTCTCTTTTGGCACGAACTTTAGGTATATCTATTTATCGTCCGGCTTCGGTATTCTAATGAATTCGTCGTGAGATATCCGCACGATTCAAAAGGCACTTTACGAACCAGTTTAGTTCAACTTTCACCCTGCGGATATTCTAATCCTCTCCGACAAACCGCTCGACTTCCTCACGGATTATCCACCTGCGGTGGTGCGCGTTTTACGAGTAAAAACATTCGATACAGCCAATACCCCCGAGAGGGGAGAAATCGGCTGCACCCGGCGATCCCGAGAGATAACGTCACAATATCGCAGGCGGATATCGGGCGGATCTCGTTGCAATGTTTATCTCGAACTTTTTCCGTCTTCCTCTGTAATTCAAGATGGAGTGATAGGCAAGTTGGGTGGGCGAGGGATCTCTTCCGGATGAGCCGATGGATACTACTCATGAAAGCGATGATGTTATTTAGTGGGCATTTTTTTTAAGGGGGCGCGGGAGGCCTCCGCATCTTGAGGTGGAAGAACCAGGTTTTCACTTTAATTTTGGTTCATAATTCTTGGAATCTATCTACACTACCTACTACATCTCTGTTTGTCTGTCTGATTCCGTTTCTCGCCTAAACGTTAGCTCGAAAAAAATCCGCGTTCCTGGGACGGACAAAGGCTAGGTTTAATTCTCTGTCTTCCTAGCGCTTCGGGCGTCCTTGACGACAGGAGTGTGTTTATGTTTCCTCCGTAATTATTCCTTATTTAATAAGGAAATTCGCCGTTGGGCGGAAAACGCGTCCCAACTTTTTACGCGAATCCGAGTTTCTCGGGTTTCACCGAAAAAAAGATTTCGCCGCGATTCCAACGCTACCAAAACGATTTTCGTGGGACGAGCCGTTCCCCACGAACGGGAAACTGCGCCCCGTACCTACTTTTTAGCGCAACCTTTTCCCAAAAAATGGAAAGGTGCGCTCACCTCCTCGACATGTATGTTTTTTTTTTTTTTTTTTTTTTTGTGTACAGAGCATCACGCCCGAGCGGCTCAACAGATTTTCATGAGGGTGGTCTCATTGTGATCAGCGAGTTCGTGGGGTGGCTACCTTGATTTTTCCTCCCTCATCCCTTTCATCGGTTTTCGGGAGGTACTTCACGACGAAAGTTGTTTATCTCTGATGTGTAACTAAGGAGGCCTCAATAGGGGGACGAAAGTTTTTGTCCGATTTCGTTGGTACAAGGGTCTATGGAATGAGCTTTTTAGGCTGATTCCAACGACTCCAAAACGATTTTTGCAGCCTGAGCCGTTCGTTACCTCTGATCGGCATAAGGTTTTCTTAAGCATCGGTCGTTAGGGTGCAGTTGTTTACGTAATGAGCATCACGTGGATATTTTTGATGTGTTATGTGGCATAGTTTGGTCGCTAGATACCTACTGTTTCTTAGTTTCTCTCGTAATAACAAAAAGGTTGCGCTCATCTATTCAATTCAATTGATGGCTTGTTTTGTTTGTTTGTTTGTTTTTCACAGCATCACGCCCGAGCGGCTCAACAGATTTTCATGAGGGTGGTCTCATTGTGATCAGCGAGTTCGGGGGGTGGTTATAGGCTACCTTGATTTTTCCTCCCTCATCCCTTTCATCGGTTTTCGGGAGGTCCTTCAACGAAAGTTGTTTATCTCTGATGTGTAACTAAGGATGCCTCAAAAGGGGGACGAAAGTTTTTGTCCGATTTCGTTGGTAGGGTCTATGGAATGAGCTTTTCAGGCTGATTCTAACGACTCCAAAACGATTTTTGCAGCCTGAGCCGTTCGTTACCTCTGATCGGCATAAGGTTTTCTTACGCATCGGTCGTTAGGGTGCAGTTGTTTACGTAATGAGCATCACGTGGATATTTTTGATGTGTTGTGTGGCATAGTTGGGTCGCTAGATACGTACTGTTTCTTAGTTTCTCTCGCTCATTAAATCTATCGTAATAATAGAAAGGTTGCGCTCATCTATTCAATAATTGAATAGATGAGAATTATTCAATTGATGGCTTGTTTTTAGTGTGGGTTAATCCTGCTTCATTGAGTGTAAAAGTCATCCTCAACTACGAGGAAGAAGTAAGTTGTGGTTTGTTTCGCAGCCAATTCGAAATTCCAAGAGGTTCGATAATATCCAAAGAATGAGGTGCTGTGTCGTCTTTCACAGCAATCGAACTCGAAGCAGTACCGCATTGCCACTGTTACATACTAATAATATTTTACATTAGGTACCTCCATATAAGTAATGTAAAAATCCGCACACTGCTAAAATCTCTTCTGTTCACACTTTGACGTTGAAGTTTGAGAGGGAGCCCTTCTGAGAGTACAAAAGACGATTGAAAAGACGGGCATTCTCCTGATCAGCAAGTTTCTTGGGTTTTGCCGGTAAATTTGACATTATACGTTTCAAGATGTCTAGATTCCAATAACGAAATGCTCGTCCGCCGTTTTGGGCAGTAGGAATTTGTTTAAATATAAAATTTACACCATCTAGTTGTGCCCGCAAGGTTTTCACCCGATCGCCCGTGGGGCGCTGTGGGGCTAAAATGGAACTACGAGAAGGGGTTTCGAAGGGTCTCGGCTATGGGGTCGAGTTAGGTGTCGTTTTCGAAATATTTTTGGGTGTAGAGTCCATTTTTGGGGGTCCGAAAACGATCCGATTTCGCCGTGAGGATCTATTGCGCTTTCATGGGGTTACAAATGAGATTGGCGGATGCCAGGAGGGCAAAGTTTTATTTAATATGGTTTCATTTTCGATATAATGACACCTGTACGCCGTACAGTGTACGGTGTATATATATATTGTGATGGTCACCACATGACGGTTCTGTGATTCAAATAGTTGTGTTCAAGTAATACACATTGTTAAACATTGTTCACGAGGTGTTTTGTTACATTTGGCGTCCAACATGAAGGTGAACTGCCTCAGGTCACGGTCCCGGCCGCCGAGGAGGGAAATCTCTGCTCGTCGCACACCAGCCACAATTGCCGACGTCCCGGCGAGAACAGGTGCGAAGTTCGCACTGCGAACATACCTTCCGTCCCTGGCTCAGTTGCGGAGAGAAGGTCCGCAGAACAGAGCTCCAGAAGATCCGGAACAAGCAGGTCGTGACAGATGCAGCTCAAGGGAACGTCACCTGAACACACCACGGACCACCCCGGTCTTGGGGCCTCGGAGGGTGTGGCAGGCACGTTGGGGGGCTTGAAGTACCGGAAGGTCCACGTAAGAAGAGCGGAAGATGCTGTACAATACGCTCAACACAAGGCTGTACCGGCTGGTTCTCGTCGACGTAGAGAGGGACAGTGTGATGGTAACCATCGCATGTCACGACGACCACATGTCGGTTTAGTGATTCAAATAGTTGTGGTCAAGGAATACACAATGTTAAACATTGTTCAAGAGGTGTTTTGTTACAATATTTTAGTTCGGAAGGAACTTGGCTCAAGTTACATTCGATTCATCACTGTCCCCCTCACCTCGATCACACCAGTGAACCATATTATAACATGAGATTGTAAACCCATTACTCACCCAAGAGACGTGTAAATTCAGGAATGATACACAGGATCTCCAAAATAGATATATTCAAGTAATTACACTGAAAGCAAAATTTAGAGAGCAAGCACTGCACTGTCAGAGGTCTGAACCAGAAGTGAGCGTAGAGCAATGGAGAAAACATCTGACGTGTTCTTCCTGCAATGTTATCAACTTGCACTTGATCAAAATGTGACCGGGCTTGAAACCTGAAACTGAAGCCTAATATCGACGGAGGTTAATAGAACTATTAACATATTTACATAAAACACAACTTTGTGTTTCATGTAAATATGTTTAATGTAAATATGCCGCTAATACTAATTTGGGAAATCACATTAGAAGGTTGAGGATCGATAAGGCCGAGGATCGATGATCACAAGTACCTAATCGATATATCCTCCACCTTCCGACACAATATTATATACATTATACATAATATAATATTGATATTGTTATGCCGATGCATAACAAGAGTTAATTTGAACTGAGGTGGAGTGTGAACGCCGCGGATTGGAGACCGATTCTTGCGGCGATGGCCGTCAGGCTCAGTGTTGCCAAGTCGGTCAAGTGAGATAACCGAGACTGAAGCGTAGTGTAAACGCCGCGGAGATGAGGTGTGTTTCTGCGGCGATGACCACAAGCCTCAGTGTTCCAATTGGTTCGGTATCAGAGTTTGAGGTTGTGACGGAATGAAAAGGCCGCAGTTTGAGTTGATTATTGAGCGGTAGTGAAAGCCTGGTTCAGTCTGTTTCAAGGTTAGTTGAGAGTGAATTTTGGTTCTATCAGTATGGCTCTGAAAAGGGCCGTTGAAGATGACTAACGAGTACGCTCCACAGCGAGTGCTCTCAACTGGGGATGCCAAAGGATCCGCCCAGCCAGGATCTCAGTAAGTGGAGGACTCAAGCTAGTTCGTGAAACCTTCCTCTTGAAACTTCTGAAGGGAAGGTCGTCGTCCGGTTTCTCTGTATTTTCTTGAGAGAGAAACGTTCCTCTTCAGTGATTCGCCAAACGAAGTTTCCTCAGATCGCAGTAGAAGGCCGTCGCCTTGAAATAACATCCACAACCAGTTTTCGCCAAGAGGAGTTCCAGGTTCCAGATAAGGCCAATTCAGTTAGGCAGGCAGCTTCAGTATAAGGTCCAGATGTTTGAAGATGAGGAAGGAATGATTCTTCTCTCACGGTCGCCCATCTTTATACCTACTGCCTGGCGAGCCCTCGACGCTGATTGGCTAGCAGGTGCACAACCCGGCCCCCACCAGCGTCGATAGCCACCGAGCTCTCTGATTGGTTTATCCTTCTCCCTTCCCTTCTACGTATATTTCGGTGATTTAGTTTACAAGTTATTATTATGTCAATATTATAACACGCCTCCCCCTAATCACCTAAATATGCAAAAGGGAACCACATCAGCAGAAAAAAAAAGAAAAGAAAAAGAAATAAAAGTTTCACCTTATAAGGTTCAATTTAAAATTGGAAAAGGACTGAAGGATGTAGTCCATTCAATTGTGGGCCCCTAAAGGGGCCGATGAAATTTTTAATGTTTGTCGTTTTAATGTAGAGGTTTTGTATGTTTCCCCCGGTTATGGCGCCGAGGTCGGCGACGCTTCTTCGGCAGCTCTTCTTGTTTCGCCGCTAAGAGGTGTTTGGGAGTCGGTACGTAAGGTTTTTCTCCCGAGGTTGAAGGTCCGGGCTGGTATTCTTCAGCTGGAGTTTCTTCCGCAGCTCGTTTGCGTCGGAGACGCTCCATGAACTCTCGTCGACGGTTAGAGATCGGTGGTATGTCAATCGGAATGAGCTTCCATGGTTGGTAAGTGGTTTCCAGGGGCCGCCAGGTGAAATCCAATGGGAGTGAGGTGCCGAAAATCTCCATAAGAGTCTTTGGAGAAGCTGGTTTTCGGTTAGTGAAGTCCATCTTCAATAATGACACATTGTTTTTTTGGGTTCTTTTTATATTGGGATGGCGGGTGGATACAAGTGTGGCGCTGCGTGTCGTTGGAGGTAATTTAAATGACACCATTAAATTTTTATCAATCGAGTCGATAGGTAGAGTTTCTGCTGCTTTTATTCTGTCGATCGAAATTCTCTCTTGTTTGTTTCCCGATTGAACGACGACTGTTTTACCATCATTTGAAACTACCTTGTAAGGGCCGAGGTAGGCTGGTGAGAATCCTTTCGTAGGAACACCTGACCGTATGTAGACGAATTTCGCCTGTCTTGTACTGCTGGGAAGGTAAGATTTATATCTGTCGTGCATGCGTTTTTGCAATTCAGTGTGAGATTTCCCCGGAGCCGGCGTTTGAGGCTGAATTATGTCTGACGGTAATCGTGGCGACCAGTGAAAGAGTCTTTGTGCCGCCGATAGACCATCCGTTTCACTGGGTGTCGTTCGTAATCGCAGCATTATCATGGGCAAATTGTCCACCCACTTGTCTGAATTGCAATGCATTTTGAGCGCCGTTTTGAGCGTACGGTGAAACCGCTCCGTCTTGCCGTTGGATTGAGGATGATAGGCTGTGGTGCGGTGTTTGTCTATCCCCAACAGTTTTAGAAGTTCTTTGAAGAACGAAGACTCAAAGTTGCGCCCCTGGTCCGTGATGATAGTTTTTGGAGACCCAAACCGACTGACCCAGTGGTTGACGAAAATTTCCGCCGTTGCTTGGGCGTCGATTTTTTTCGTAGGCACGCACTCTGTCCAGGAAGTTGCCCTGTCAATCATTGTGAGGCAATACTGCATCCCCCGTGATGCTGGAAGAGGTCCGATGATGTCGATTTGGACCGTTTCCCCTGCATTTGTAGTAGGGTAAGTACCCAGAGGGGCTTTAATGTGTCGCGTCGTTTTAAACGCCAGACATTTCTCACAAGCTTTTACCCTTTTAGTTATGTCCTCTCCCATACTTGGCCACCAATAACGCTGTTGGATGAGGCGTTTTGTTGCTTTTATGCCCGGGTGGCTTGCCTCATGTAGTGCTGCGAAGATTATTGCTCGAAGTGGTGGTGGAATGACAGGTCTGGGTTGGCATTTTGAGGTCTCACAAATCAGGCTGGGTCCGTTCTTTTCAATGCAGATAGACTTGAATAGGTTTGGGTTTTTATTCAAGAGTTGTTTGATGGTCTCGTCGTTGTTCTGTGCGTGTAGGACATCTTCTGCTAGGTTGGGGAGGACTATTTCCTCGATTCTGCTCATTTCGTCCGCCGCCAAATTTTCTTCACCTTTTATGTAGGTGATATCTGTCGTAAATTGTGATATATAACTGAGTTGACGGATGCGACGTGGGCATGCAGTTTTAGGATTTTGTGACATCCCATGTGTGAGCGGTTTATGGTCTGTTTGGATGACTAATTGCCTTCCTTCAATGTCATCTCTAAAGTGTCGAACTGCTTCAAATATTGCGAGGAGTTCTCGATCATACGTGGAGTAATTTTTTTGGGCGTTGTTTAGACCTTTTGAGAAAAATCCGAGTGGCTGAAGATGACCTTTAATCTCCTGCTGTAGCACGCCGCTGATTGCTGTAGCGCTTGCGTCTGCTGAGAGGACTAGTTTTGCTTTTGGAAGTGGATGATGGAGGATGGTAGCTGCTGCAAGGTTTTTTTTAAGGTTTTCAAATGCCTGTTTGGTCTCGTTACCCCATGGAATTACCCGTTTGTCATTCTTTTTGGAGTCTGTTAAGAATGCATTAAGTGGTTTTTGAATTTCCGCTGCACGGGGAATAAATCGGCGGTAGAAATTTATCATGCCCAGGAATCGTCGGAGGGTTTTGACATCCTTGGGAAGCGGAATTCTTAGTACGGCTTGCACTTTAGTGTCCAATGGTTGTATGCCATCGCCGGAAATGATGTGTCCCAAGAATTCGACTTTCTTCCTCCCCCAGGTACATTTGTCGGAGTTTATACGTAGGCCGTGTTTGGACAGTTCCCGCAGTATGTTCCGTACGTGAGTTTCGTGTTCTTGCTCTGTTGTTGAGGCGACGAGTATGTCGTCGATGTAGGCGTATGCATACTCGTGTGTTCGTAGTATGTTGTCCATTAGTCTCTGGAAGGTTTGACTTGCATTCCTTAGGCCAAACGGCATGACCGTGAAGGCGAACAGGCCGAACGGCGTTGTGATTGCAGTTTTTGGAATGTCAGCTGGATTCATAGGAACACAGTGGTATGCGGATCTTAAGTCAATTGTGGTGAATATCCGTTTTCCTGCCAATGAGGCATTGCAGTCCCTTATGCTGGGAATGCAATACCTGTCAGGTTTTGTGACCTTGTTGAGCATTCTGAAATCTCCACAGGCCCGGATTTGGCCGTTTGGTTTTTGGACAATGTGTAGAGGAGTTGCCCACTGAGAGTTTGATGGCCTTATGATCCCTTGGGAGAGTAGGTCGTTGAAGTGTTTCTTCACTTCTTGTAGTCTGTCCGGTGCCAATCGTCTTGGTTTTGCAGCCTTGGGTTGCCCTGTTGTTTCAATGTGATGCATGACGCCGACTTTTGCGAGTGCGCTAGGGTCCAAAGGCTTTGTGAGATCAGGAAACTCATTGACGATCTGGGCGATTTTTTTCAAGTCCAAGGGATTATTTTTTATTTCGTCCACTGTGGGGGTTGGAATGAGTCGACGCTTCCGTAGGTCGACAGTGAGGCCGTGGTGATACAGGAAGTCTGCGCCGATGATTGATTTGTCGATTTTTGCAATTAGGAATGTCCAGGTGAACGGCATTTTGTTAAAGGTGACGGTTTGTTTTATTCTACCATAGGTGGTGATTGCCGTGTTGTTTGCTGCATAAATTTTGTCGTTGGTTGGTTTCCTTCGTGGAAAGAGCTTGGATGATAGGATGCTCGTCGTGGCACCTGTATCGATTAAATAGTTAATTTTTGTAGTTTGGCAGGTTAAATGTAGTCGTTTATAACCGGCAGTGCTATCACCTGCGAGCAAGCCTGCCGATTCTAGTTTTCCTGGAAGTTGCAGGGCTTCATGCATTTCCGGGCTTTATTCCCGTATTTCTTGTGATAGAAGCAATGTGTGGGGTACGGAGAGTCTGATCGTTCCTTCTTGAAGTGCTTTCCCCGTAGTCGGTCTGACCTTGACGTTGATCTTGATTGGGATCGTGAATGTGATCGCGACATAGACCTCCCCCTAGTTTTTAACTGTTGAACTGCTGTGGTTAATTCCTTTATTAGTTGCCCAAAGTTGTTTGTGTCGGCTTGGGAGCTTGAAGCTTGAATGGCGTGTACCTTGTCTTCTTTCACTTCATGAAGCCTATCCGCAATGGAGGCTAATGTGTCCAATTCCTCGATGTTTGCGGTGAGCAGGGCACATTGCGTTTCGCTGGGAAGCTGTTTTAACCACAGAGTTTTGATGATGTCGGCAGAGTTTGTGTTGCTGAGCTGGTAACGCACCATGTTGAGTATGTGAGATGGGCGTTCATTGGGATCGGCGGTTGAGTCTAGGAGTGTCCTGATTTTGTGGTCTGTTGAGACGCCATAGACTCTTTTGATAATGGTTTCAAAGTCGGCAAAAGGTGTATTTCCGGGGTTTTGCAACAGGTGTGCAATGTGGTAAACTGCCTTTTTTGGAAGTGCATTTACTGCTGCGTTGAATTTCGTACGCTGGGAGAGTATTCGTTCCGTACTGAAATATGATTGGAGCAACAGAAACCATAAATTTGGATCCTCTTCTATAAACTCCGGAGCCTTGCTTCTTGGTGCGAGGGCCTCAACTGCTTCAAGGGAACGTGGACTGGCTTCTCTGGGCGTAGAGATCCCTGGAGAGCTTGTTGCAGTTGTATCCGGCATTTCACACTATTTTTGTTGAGCCGGATGTTTCTAGGTGAAGGTTGTTCTTCGTCGGGGTCACCAGTTGTTATGCCGATGCATAACAAGAGTTAATTTGAACTGAGGTGGAGTGTGAACGCCGCGGATTGGAGACCGATTCTTGCGGCGATGGCCGTCAGGCTCAGTGTTGCCAAGTCGGTCAAGTGAGATAACCGAGACTGAAGCGTAGTGTAAACGCCGCGGAGATGAGGTGTGTTTCTGCGGCGATGACCACAAGCCTCAGTGTTCCAATTGGTTCGGTATCAGAGTTTGAGGTTGTGACGGAATGAAAAGGCCGCAGTTTGAGTTGATTATTGAGCGGTAGTGAAAGCCTGGTTCAGTCTGTTTCAAGGTTAGTTGAGAGTGAATTTTGGTTCTATCAGTATGGCTCTGAAAAGGGCCGTTGAAGATGACTAACGAGTACGCTCCACAGCGAGTGCTCTCAACTGGGGATGCCAAAGGATCCGCCCAGCCAGGATCTCAGTAAGTGGAGGACTCAAGCTAGTTCGTGAAACCTTCCTCTTGAAACTTCTGAAGGGAAGGTCGTCGTCCGGTTTCTCTGTATTTTCTTGAGAGAGAAACGTTCCTCTTCAGTGATTCGCCAAACGAAGTTTCCTCAGATCGCAGTAGAAGGCCGTCGCCTTGAAATAACATCCACAACCAGTTTTCGCCAAGAGGAGTTCCAGGTTCCAGATAAGGCCAATTCAGTTAGGCAGGCAGCTTCAGTATAAGGTCCAGATGTTTGAAGATGAGGAAGGAATGATTCTTCTCTCACGGTCGCCCATCTTTATACCTACTGCCTGGCGAGCCCTCGACGCTGATTGGCTAGCAGGTGCACAACCCGGCCCCCACCAGCGTCGATAGCCACCGAGCTCTCTGATTGGTTTATCCTTCTCCCTTCCCTTCTACGTATATTTCGGTGATTTAGTTTACAAGTTATTATTATGTCAATATTATAACAGATATATTATATCAAAGAGTTATAAACCCTCGTGTAAAATTTGCATCGTTTTGAGAGTGGTTACGAAAGGGTCAAAATTGTATAATATACTACTTTTGGCTCAAAATAAACAAGTATAATAAACACTTTTGGCTCAAAATGGCCGGTAAGATGTCCTTGAGTCGATATTAAATATTATTTAATATGGAATGAGGTGGTTAGGGAGAGAGGAGTCGTTCTCTCTCCGTAACCACCTCATTGGATTAAACCTCTGCACATCGGCAAAGAACCACTTAGTGATTTAATATGAACTTATTTTGAGCCCAATTTCATTAAAGTCGGAGGAGTAATTACTCCGAATTTACCCTCTTGTTATTAATAATAAGAGGGTAAATTCTCGAAAACGATTATCCTCCATTTACTCGCTTAATATTCAACCGATTTTGAGGAAATCGGGCCTTCTCTTGGTTCTTACTCTTATAAGTATGGAACCCTCCCTTTAATCTGACTTAATACAAGATGAATTAGTGGTTTAGATTACTCAGGCCTCCTTTGGTTCTCTTGGGGCGAGACGTTAGCGTGGCCCTCGGATGCGTGGAATTGTCTTGACTGGTCGTGAGTTCGCCTCTGATGTTATCATCATGTCATCGTCATGTTATCCGAAGAGTAGTGTCCACGACCGCTCATGCTTGGAATCAAACGTGTTTGATTTTCAGGCATGACACGCTCGTTAGTAGCGAAAAGTTGGGACCCCAACTGTTACAACGTGACTGATGTTTACTTGCAATTCATCAAATTTAATAACTTCCACCGTTTTTACTAAGGTACTAGTTTTTCAATAATTTGTGCCCTCAAGGTTTTCAGCCCGATCGCCCAAACCCGTGGGGCTCTAACGTGTGATTCCATCCATATCTTCCACAATTTTGATCCGTTTTCGGTTCCGGAGTTTGGACCCAGTTACACTGTTGTTTACAAATTTAGCTTTGAGGGTTTGACTCAGGGTGGTGTCTCCGAAAGGTCAGGTGAAATCAAACTGATTTTTAGACATTCTCAGCGTAAGATTAAAATCTGCCGGGTAATTTCTTAGCTCAGCGTCTGCTAGATGGTGTGCAGGAGGGTTTTGAAGGTGTTCGGCGATTGGGTCGAGTGAGGTGAAGTATTTTTTTGCGTTAAATTCATTTTTATGGGGTCCGAAACCCATCTGACCTCATTGTGAAGATGGGACTTATCTGAAAATGTTGCTTATGAATGATGCCAGAGGTCGAATGAGGTGTCATTTTCGGACGCAGGTATAATCCATGTTGGGGGTCCCACATCAGTATAAACACTGTACTGGACTTTTGTTTGAATTATTTTTTATTGGCATAAAATTAATTTTGGCGCAATTTATACCGAACAATATTAAACCTTTCAAGGGTATCCGTTACCCTTTCCTTGTGTTCCTGTCAACATGACTCTTAACCTTTCATTACACTAAACTGAACTCAAAACTGCACAACTCTCAACTAGAAGCTCCTCCATGTCGGCTTCAAGGAACAAACTGAATCGTGATCGTGTGAGCGGCCCAAGACCCACGGCTGATTCTTTTTCCATACCCAATCGAAGAAAGGGTCACGACAGGACGATGGAAAGCGTGCCACTCAACTACACCTAATGAAATTACCATTGTGACTGAAAATTCCTTCCCGCTCTTCGTCGAAGACTGTAACAAGTACCAAACTGATGTCCTTCTATCGTCACGTATCATGTACTTGAGTCCCAGAACACACAAGCTCTTCAAGGAATGCCACAATATTGATGCTAGACTGAGAAGCGGCTGGTTCTTCACTTCTTCACCACCTGCTACTTTTTCAGAATCCTCCCTTTCCTAGTAAAGTGACCAAGCAATGCAAGGCCACTTTGCGTGAAGTTATAAAACTAACTTCACTTATTCAACAAGTGGGAGAACATTAGGGTTGTTTGACCCACCCTTCAGTTTTTCCAGATATTTCACTCATGAGTCGATTTAGGGGCTCCAACGCCGTCTGTATAATATAATATATTATACAGACGGCGTTATTATATATAGTTATTATATATATGGTTATTATAATATCGGTTACTATATATATAGTATAATAGATATTCACATCTTTTGCTAAAGTGTGAAAAGAAACGTTGCTGAGGGGGGGACCCTTTTGAAAATAGTCAAATTGACTATTAGGTACTACAACAAAGTATTAGGTACTACGTTTACCATCTAGTTGTGCCCGCAAGGTTTTCAGCCTGATCGCCCCAACCCGTGGGCGCTATGGGGCTACAGGAGGGGTTTTTGAAGGTTTTCGACTATGGGGTCGAGTTAAGCGTCGCTTGCGAGGTATTTTTGGACGTAGGTTCCATTTATGGGGGTCCCAGAACAATCCAATTTCACCATTGGAATCTATGGGCCTCTCACGGTCTCGTTTTGCAAAGAAATAACTTCGTTGTCAAACGAAAAAAAGGGTAAATTATCCCTAACACAGGTGGGTCATGCATCCCTACCTGACCGCGAAACTTATTATTATGATTGCTACCATATAAATTCGAGATAATCTTATACGAACCGAAAGCTTAAAACCTAATCGAATCGAATGGTTTAAAAGAAAATGTTCTTTCCTGAAACCTGAAGTCATCAGTCGGTAACTATCGGGAGCCCGAAAATTTTGTTTTTGTTGTTAGGTTTGGATTTTGATGGACTCCATTGATAAGAATGATTGTGGGAATCTTACTCTCGCCAAAAGTTGGTCCTAGGAGGCCCCTTCCAGTGTTGCCCAGCTCTTTAAAAAATGTCCGGATGTGGAGATTGACAGTGGGTCCAGTAGTTTAATCTGTGCAGTGGGTCAAACATCCATAAGGGTCAAATATCCCTAATCTCCCCTAAGCAAAATTCACCCAGATCATCAGTTCCTAGACCGAATAGGTACTACCACGAAGAGTATCATTAGGAGACTTTAGGAAACTAGTTTTACCATTTATATATTTGTTATAAAATTGAAAAAAAAATTGAGAAAGTTATCCCGTCTTGCTATGAGGTGGCTTCCAGTTCATGGCAACGGTCAAGTGTTGTGAAGGGAACTCCGCACCGGCTGTGGACGATGTCCTGTTTGGTGATTCCGGCCCCAGAGAAGGAAACTGGCAGGAAGAGGAATCTTCCTCCGGCGCTGCCTTCCTAACGTCCCGATTGCCACGTGAATTGACGCCCATTGGTGCCTTTACTCGCCGTCACCCGGTAGTTTGAAATACTCGCCAGGGTCACCCACCCTAACCTGCACCAAATGCCCGAAACGTAGGTACCTCTTGCAAACCGTATCTCGTTGGCCAAATCTGTGCGCTGGTGATGATCCGACTGAACCTCAGCTCATCTCCGGTCCGGTCGACATTATGGATCTTGACGAACTTCTCCAGATGACATTCGCCCTCACAAACCAATGAGTGAGCTAAGACCACAACGCTGCCATCAATGACTACGAAGTGACTAGCGTCTGGGGAGAGGAATAGTGAGGGCTATCGCGAGCGCTCTCTCGACCCGCGGCGTTTAACCGAACTAACGTTTTCAAAGAGTTTTTACTCTGTGCTTTCCACCCATCTTAACACCCCATACTGTTGCTTTTAGCTGCTTGATTCCAAGATTTTGATTTCGCCAATTTTACTGATACAATTGTGTTCAACGTGCGGCAACCCGATCGAATCAGATACCTACATTCATAGGAAGAGATGTTCGAGCATTAGGCCCGAAGGCATTAGGGACTCGAAGACGCATGTCGTGCGCATCCAACCATCTACGCTGGAATTCTCCACTTGGGCCAAAATTAAGGAATGGAAGAGGGGAATCGAGCCAGCAAACGATTGCAAACGATTGCTAAAACCCTTCAAAGCTAAAGTTAGCATGCTAGATGCTAACGAAAAAGGTCTAGTTAGGTATGTGCTACGTGACTGGGTGGTTTTATTACAATGTAATGAATGCCATTAAGTATGTAGGTCCCAAAAAATGAAATGTCCGCCCGCCGTCCATTTTTTTTTTTTTTTTTTTTTTTTTAATTTGAAAGTTTGACAAAATACTCGGTTCCTCGTTTAGTTGTAACCACAACGTTTTCAGTCCGATCGCTCTAAGGTGTGGGGATAAAAAGAGGCTACGGGAGGGATTTTTTTGAAGGGGTTTGGCCATGGGGTTGGGTTAGTTGCCGCTTTGTTAGAATTTTTGGGAGTATAATCCATTTTTTGGGTCTCAGACCCGTCCTCACCGTCGGTACCTATCAATGGGGCTTCAAATGTTTGAAGGAAGTCAGGAGGTCGTAAAAAGTGTCTTATTCAGAGTACATACTTCAAGACATAGAATTCATCTATAGAGGTCAAGTATTTTACGAAATTGTAGTTTGAAAAAAAAAAAAAAAAAAAAAAACCGTCATAGATTTACATCTGATGTAATTTGTTCTCAATTGATACAAAAGAATAATAAACCCTTGTGGGCAATTCAAGGGGGGTGTCTGCCCAGAATCTATGACCTACTATTATTCGCAGCGTTTAAAAAATATAAATCTACCCTCATGTCTGTGAGGCTAGAGAGAGGATATTTGTAAAAAAAAAATACACTTGTTAATAAATTGTTTAACACTTATTCATATTCAACAGGTTTTGAGTGTTGGGTGACCCATTTAGTTGCCTAACATTATGTAGAGAGCAAAATACATACGACAGATACAGACAGATAATCTGTCATTCTTAATGATCTATGCAGACCCAAAAAAATCTGTATAAATACGGATAAAAGTCCGTGGATGGCAACACTGCTGTTGACTCCTTGATAATGTTAGTTCGCTCAAACGCCGCGGGTCAAGTGGGCGCTCGCGTTAGCCCTCACTATTCCTCTCCCCAGACGCTCCGCTACGAAGTGCTCCAAAACGCAGATGCCTAATCAAGTGTGCCCCACCAAAATTTAGTAAATTCTCACACATAAAAGTACTCGGTTCTGAATACTATACCTAATAATTTTCTACTGTGCTACCATATTGAATTTCTACGTTCCCATATGTTTAGTGGTAGTGCTATAATAACCGTAACTACCAAATCCTAGCCGAAGGTAAAATATTTGCAGCCAAAACGAACAGGCGCGTCATCACGAACTATTACCACATGTGACCAGTTGATCAAAGTTGATGTAAACTGTTCAAATTTTGACTTTTTCTAATCACGATACCAGCACACCATAATATGGTGCTCATCATATTATGATTTGGATGAGTAATGAGGTGGTTTGGTAAAACAAACAACTCCTCTGCTGATGTTCTAAATTGTTTATTCAAATAAAAAATTGTAGTGTGCGGACTGGTTTCGAGCAACTAAGCTCATCTTCAGCCCTAGTACAAAACATTAATCATTAGCATCACAGTGACAAACATAATAGTGCAATATTATTATATTGAAGGTTGATTGCAATTTGATGCAAACTGATGAAACCGGTGCAGAATTTGACAATAGTAATTTTGGAATATGAACCCATTTTAAAACGCTGCGAATTTTACACTACGGTTTATTATTCATTGATATAGGTTACTTGTGCATAAATTTAATTCTGTCAATGAAAAAACAAATTTTTAATTTTATTTTTCAAAATTTTTTTGATTTTTTGATTTTGGTTTTTTTGGTTTTTGAAAATATATCGCCTCCTCGGATCCTTCAAAAATCCCTTTTGTAGCCCGATGAAAGCCCTATAGATCGCCACGGTGAAATCGGATCGTTCTGGGACCCCAAAAAAATGGATTCTACGTCCAAAAATACTTCGAAAACGACACCTAACTCGATCCCATAGCCAAAAGTCTTCAAAAACCATCCCATAGCCCCATTTTAGCCCCATAGCGCCCCACGGGTTTGGGCGATCTGGCCGCAAACCTTGCGGGCACAAATAGATGGTAAACCAAGTATTTTGTTGTTGAAATTTGAGAGGGAGCCCTTCTGGGAGTACAAGAGACGATTGAAATGACTGGATTTTTCCTGTTCTGCTGAGTGAGCTAAAATCTTTAAACGCGAGGACGCTATGTGCCATGTCCCACTTGGCAGTGTTTTTTATTTATTTATTTTTTTCATGGTTGAGATGAATTTTGTACCAATTAGGGTACTTTTCCGTTATACCCCCCCACGCGATTTCGTGTTTCATACACACCCCTCCCGATGGCTTTAAGGCACCCAAATTCGATTACTTTTCCGTTATAACACCCCCACCCCCTCCCACTGGATTTCGAGTTTCATACAAACCCCTCCCGATGGCTTTAAGGCACCCAATGCCAACCAAAATCGTGTGTGTGTGGAGGGGGGGGGGGGGGGGGGGGGGTATAACGGAAAAGTACCATATTAGGACGCTGAAATTGTTCGTCAGAAAATCAGGACAGGACGTTTTGCTACTTTACTTACCTAGTTGGTCCTAAAAATATCCTACCTTGATCGCCCCTCGTGTTTTGTATGAGGATAAAATTTATACTCATACAAAACACGAGGCGCGATCAAGGTAGTACATTTGTAGGACCATTTAATTTCTCATTTAATGAGGTAGTCGAGTGAAGTGTCATTTTCGAAGCAATTATGGACGACGGTGGTTTTCTGCGAAGGGGTCGCGGACCTCCATCCCGTTCACATTATCCTCATTTGGGTGTATCAATTTTCACACCTGTTCAAATGGGAAGCTCTCGAACGGTGGAAATAACCGCTCGAGGCAAGTGAAATCATCTTCACCGCGTCATCGTTCAGTCAAATCCCATCATCAGTCATCGCAAATCAAACTCAAATTCCGGCATTCAAGGAGCCATCATTTGTCCGTTACGTCATTCGTATTTCGTCTTCCCTGTTGGTGCGCTGCGGTATTTGAAACCGGATTGAACGAAATTTCCAATGACTAACTGCGTGACGCAAGCAACCCTCCCCAAGACAAAATACTGGGATATTAGCATGCTGCGTTACTACTGAACTTACTGAAGGACGTCTTCATTGTAAGTGATTGATGGAACTCCGTCCTACGTAAAATTTGCTCATTTCATGAATTTTTTTTTCTGCACGAACAGGGCGGTTGTTACCGACTGGATAGAAAACACCCCATAACGGAAAGTAAAAGTGTCGCAATGTCCCACATCGTCCCACACGTAACCGGAGTTACTCATCTGGGTTAGTTAGTCCTCTGAGTCTGTTTTGACCAAACCCTCATCTAGTATTCCCCCGGCTCTCCGAAAGATGGTCTTTCAAGGGCTTTCCGAAGTTGCGACAGACGTTTTTCGGATTCCGTCCGTCCGACGAGCGATTTGAGGCGAGCGGAACGATGACCACCTTATTCGAGCTGTCACCATTTGAGGACGGACTTGGAATTCAAATGGTCTTCGAGGCTTAGCCGGTCAAGGGCGTGATCCACAACCCCCGATCCGATTTTGTACGTGGGAGGGTCACTTTGTGTCCTAACTCCGTCTCAAGGTCTCGCCGCTCGAATACGGCACCACCCCCATAATACCTTTTGTGCGATTTTGAAAACTTTGACGGCCCCTGCAGAGGCAGTTCAAACTTGAGGAAGTATCCCCCAAGTTCACCTCCCTTGGGGCCAAGCAGTACGCTTAGTTGTCTTACGGCAGAGGTGTCAAACTTCTGGACATCCTTTATTGGCGTGACGAAACTTGTAACTTTTTTCGGTTGTTCGCCAAAGTAAAACTCTCCTCACCGCGCATCGATGAAAAGTTTCCCTCAAAGAAGCGAAGTGGGAAACATTTTGACCTGTTACAATATCAGTAGGTACAGCTGCAGATTGAGGCCATTTTAATCTGTGGTGCTAGCGGTCACCACTGCTGAGTAGTTGCTTCTTCACCACAGCCCCCCTCAACTGCTACACGGCAGGTGGAGCAGCAACACAACGTGCCCCGGTTGACTAGTGACCAGTTTTCCGCATTTGATACGTTAATCTGAGGGGTGGCTTCTTTAGACGAATTGTCAGAGTCAGTCTGAGGGGCGGCTTCTTTAGACGCTGACAACGTCTTACAAAAACCCGCTCTTCCGGCGGCTTTAGAGGAGTTGTCCCCAACAGCTGCCCGGGCAAAGGGTTCTCGCGTATTTATTGGGTCTGCTAACCTGGCTTCCCCAGGCGAAATTTCGCCAGGGGAGGCCCGGTCCTCAGTCCCAATCAAATGTTTGAGAGTGACATTGTTATTGTTGGTAAATAAGAATAGCTGGTCAGTTATAATATATTATGATATTGCCGTCGCACAGTGGTCCAGAATCGTCAAAAAGCGCTCAAAACTCGATTTTTTGAAGTATTTTTTCCAAACACGTCGGCCTTAAATATGTGTTATATACCTCCTGAGGGTGCAATTTCTTGAGTTTTAGGCCCCCAATGTTGCAACGCGTTGGTTACAGGACGGTGGTTAATAATTAAAGTAGGGGAAGACCTCCTACCTTGGTCACTTTTTTTTTAACCTTCAACATATCATACCTAGGATGGTTTTTTGGACCTCTGATGTATGGATCTTGATAGTAACACTATTCGGCTGTTCAATGGACGAAGAACTAATCATTTTAGTATCACAAATTAATTGTGGAGACCGTTTTTCCAAACCCTTCCAAACTGACCAAGGTAGGAACCGTGCTCCTCCCTTGGTCAGGTCTGGCTCCTCCCTTGGTCAACTGTCTGACAGAAGATGTTTTTGAACAGAAATAATTGGTTTATTGGCCATTTATGCCCTTTATATCACAAAATGTTTATTAAAAGTGATTATTTACCAAAGGATACCTAATAATATTATATATCATATTATGATTATCACTTTTGACTTTCGAAGGTGACCAAGGTAGGGACGATATCGTAATATTTACCTGACCAAGGTAGGGTCAACTCCCAAAAATCTTCAACAGGCTCTAAAATAATTAATTCGATTATTTTTTATGCCATTTACATCACAAAATATTTATTAAAGTGGTTGTTTACGAAAAGATACCTAATATGATTTTCACTTACGATTTACGAAGTTGACCAAGGTAGGAACGACCTGCCTGACCAAGGTAGGGTCAACTCCCAAAAATCTTCAACTGGCTCCAGAATAATTAATTCGAAATGAACTTGCGAAATTATGCGTGCATTTCATACATCGAGACTAGAATTCAACGATAAACCAAAAAGATTTACCGAAATTTACGTACTTTCTTCGTCAGCTGTCGAAAACTATGTTGTCAAAATCGACATCACAACGCCTCGAAAACTTTGATAACCAAATAAAGCTTATCAGGGCTAGAAAAGCGGGAAAACACTTTTGACGCAGTGTTGCCGTGACTTACACAAAACATTAAAAAATTAGGACAAAATATTTCCCTCATGTATACCACCCAAACTATCAACTGACCAAGGTTGGGACCTGACCAAGGGCCGAAATGTACGAAATCCTATGTACCAAAATCGTTCCTGCTATTTTACTTGTTCAGACTGACAAAGCTGAGGCATGTTTCTTTTGTTTTAGTAGGATGTTCGAAGGGCAAAAAAAATATTGTTTTATTTTTCGAATCGTCGTCAAGGACGGGGTTACTGAAAACGTAAAAAAATCACACGTATCTGATTTCCTTTTGACTTATAGCGTTTGCGTCTCTCTGCGTCTCTCTAATTTCGGGCTTAAATGTTTTTTTAGACATGTATAGAAAGACATCAAACCGAAATTAGCTGCTACAACTTGCAACTTTCGGTGCTAGAGCTGACAGAGCATGCCGTCGCGACTGTGGCCAAGACGACTCGGAGTCGGGCGGCGCGCGACCCCCCTTCTGAAATTGTTTACAAAGCACATACGAAACAATCACTGCATTATTGAACACTATCTACAAATGAACCTTGACTTTGTTGCTGATTCGGCAGCATCCAGGCTGATCACCGGTAGACGAATGATATTTTCTGCAGTACTCAAGTCTGCCTGAGGTGATCAAGTGTCTGAGGTGATCAAAGTGAAAAATCGCGTTCTTGCTGAAATATAATTGAATTCCGGCGACAAAAGTGTGCATTCGTTATGTGAGTATTTCGCAGATCAATTTCCAATAGCCGATGAGCATAATATATTATGTCGTTACTCGAACGGAAATTGACTCAGACTGTAGTGGTGAAAGTTAAAAAAAAGTTGGCTGAGACCAGGAAGAATAGACGCTTGTTTTTCGAAAAAAATCAGTTCTGGCTCAATGAGTGTTTTTTTGAATGGGCTCTCACCTGAGCCCAGCCAAGTGCAGCCCTATATATAAAATTTATCTTCAACTCATTTTATTCTCACTCCATTTTGAAGGTACACTTTATTTTACCACCGCAAAACGCGAATTTGGAAGTTTTTTGTAGTTTTAAATTTGTAAATTTTTTTATTCGACATTGTTACCTTATTAAAAATGTTCAACTTTGATATTATTTGTTTTATTTATCAATACCTTCATTGCGGTCATGAGACTGGTAACTGTGCAAAATTTCAGGTTTCTAGCTCAACTACATCACAAGTTATTGAGTTTTGAGCGCTTTTTGACGATTCTGGACCACTGTGCGTCGGCGCGATGAGGGAGCCCGAGTAATTAGAAGCTATCTCATTAGCAAGAGAATTAGGGCTTCCCGATCACGCCGACGGAAGTGGCGCTTCCCGTGGACTGTGAGAGAACGAAGTGGGGCGAGCGAATTTAAGTCGGATGAGTTCAGCCCATACGTCTACATAACGTGAAACAGCTGTTAAAAAAAACTTATGGCCGTTTCGGTTCCTCAATTCCGTTCATGAAGATGAAACCGAAACGCAAGCAGAGAACTGTTATTTTGAAACGGCTTCGAAAGGTAGGTAGGTATGTTGGATCACATTGAGGCTGCAATAGTTGCAATGTGACGGTTAGTACTGTTATTTTGAAACAGTTTCGCCGAATCAGTTTTAGTGTCGATAGTTAGTGGGACAGACCGTGGAGCCCTCTGCTTGGAGGTGGTTGAACCGATTGGCTCATCCCCCCCCCATAACTAGATTGTCGTATGGTTGACAGGGAATGGGACTTCCTGACGAATGTGATTTGAGGTGGGACATGGTAGTAGTTCGCATCGCATACTTAAGGTGTCGCCACTGTCTATTTAGTTTCTTTCCCTCTCCTCCATGCCGCTCCACACCCGTCCCGGAGTCTTTCTTTACAAAGCAAATATTATTGCCCAATACTATTTGCTTCAATTTCAAGACCATTGCTTTCGTATTTGGTTTTAAAAATGGCATTGCCGTCTAACGATTTCGTTAGTTTGTTGCTGCTCTGTGGGCGGGATGAAGATCGTCGAGTTCTGGTTAACAATAAGCAGAAACTGGACATCACAATTTCGAGCACTGACTGAAGAAAAATTCTTCTGTTAATTAATTAACTAAGTCTTAAATATTAAGTCTATATTAGGGTGAGACAGTTGTAACTGTTTTGATAATATTTCATTTTAGCTACTCTTAATTAGTCTGGCATAGCTCCGCATTCCACTAGTGATTCTGGTCATGATATGCAGAAACCAGCAGGAGGGCGTTGTGCCCTGGATGCTGACGCCTTCATGCCTCCTACCGTTTGGCTAGTTTCCTCTTCGAACCATTTAGTTTCACCTTTTTTTTTCCCCATCCATCCTGAATTTTCGTCGCTGTTTTGAAATACTCATTGAAAATCTGGAGCGCGTTGGGGTGATCCCCTATGAGCCGATTATCCGCCCTCACGTACCGGCAATATCCCTTCAATTATACTCCGGGCATTATTACATACATTAAGTTCATTTCTCAAGAATATCGTTACGTGGGATGGACTCCACGCCGAACGAGCACAACTGAACCGAATCAAACAATGTGAGACAACCAAGCGATCCCGATTTTACCTTTGGTATAATTTGGGTTGTTTTGGTTTATTATTCTTTGAAGAATCAAACTGTTTTCGTTGATCGGCTTAAAATAATATACGCCAGGGTACATCAGCGCCAACGTTCTTGAAAAGAAGGTATAACAAGCTACAACGTTTCTTGCCTTTACACATTTTATTTACAGTACCACGTTGGAAACATGCAGTAAAAATATTTAGTACCTACGTCTTAATAAATACCAGTAGTAGACATAAGTGAACACTTTTTCAGATCTCATATGAAATTTTTAAATTTTGGTAGCCTGCTTCAACAAACCAACCCGCCTGATATACTCCAGTCGATCGATTCTTGAGTTTTGAAACTTTTCCCTGAGGGAGGAAAGATGAGTGTCGAGACGATGTTGTTTCGGGCGAGGTTTCAACCCTTCAGAACCTTCGTTCATTTTAATGTATGTTTCAGCCTGCAGCTTGACTAGCACCACCAAATGTACCGACTGATGAGGTGAGCTGAATTGGTCCTTGAGGTGACGGTGAAAAGACTCGGCACCATTCGTTGTCTTCGGTCTTGAAGGATCCGGAGGTTCAGCCCTTAAGGACGGTGCGAAGCGGATGCGAGGACCGATGTACGTATTAATTAGCGAGACGCTAATTACCGAGATATTCAATGAAATCGCCCACTTTCTGGTCATTAGGAACTGAGGCAATGACGTCAAGGAATGCATTTTCGACTTCAACTGAAGGTAAAAACGGCAAACCGAAGAACAGTTTTCCGATAGACAGAAGAGAACAGAAGAAATGTTCCGGTTTGGGTTTTTGCTTGGAATTGTATTCTTGCATCAGACCGAGTTGTTGTATTTTGCGGTAGAATAGTGCTTGTCCAAAATGAAAATGACAGCATGATATGGAAGAGGTTGAGAACACACGCCGAAATCCCTGATGTGCTGTGAGTTCAAAATCAAGCACTATCATAGACGGAGTGGCCCCTTAATGGGGTAGAGAGCCTTCGGGCTCTCGGGCCTCTGACCGGCGTGGCCTTAATGGGGAGGAGTTGCTCCCACTAACGCAAATAACATCCGGCTTAGAGCAACTCCTTCTCTCCGGTACCTCGGGCGGGGGGGAGCCCGCGGTCTTGGATCGGTGGGGTCATCCCTCAGTCCTCCCCCCCCCCCCCCCCGGACCCGGTGTTGGACTCGAGGGGGTCGTGGGGCCTGCTGGGAAGTGGAGCCCTTCGGGGGCCTGCTAGATAGCCTATGCAGTTTCCATTGTACACAACTATCATAGACGGCAGTAATATGAAGCCGTGCGAAGCACATAATTGAACAAGAAACTCCCATAGCTGGGAATAGCACTCGGTGGTTTTTGAGGGCAAGAAGCAAAATGCTAATTGAATGTAGCAGTTATTTCCTCGCGCATGGATCGTATACATCTGATGAAAAAATTTCGGGCAAACGTAGAATGTCCCGACAGCTAAAATGACGTCCTGCTGGCACAACATCTTCAGGTTGCTGTGGGTGGTCAGAACAACTATTTCCGCTTGAACAAAATGTTCACAGTTGTTGGTACTTACATCCATGCATTTCAATTGGTTTAAGGCTTCCTCACGGTGTTTCGGATTTGTCGGAAATGACTTACGTTTAGTGCGGTAAATTGCACGTCGTATAGCGGCCGATCAGAACGATGAACCCATCAACATTATTGATAAAAACCATATGGCTGGCGCTTCTGTCACTTCAAGGAAAACATCACCAGCACAAAGGAATGGCAACGTCCTGGCGCTTATGACCCACCAATTATGGAGGATTGTCGCTTTTGGTCGGCACCGTCCAAAAAATACCGTTCGCCGTCCCGGCCGTTGTGAGCAGTAGGAATTTCTTTTAAAATTTAAATTTTGACAAAATTCTTGGTTCGCCATCTAGTTGTGCCCGCCAGATTTTCAGCCCGATCGGCCAAACACTTGGGGCTCAAAGAGGGCTACTGGAGGGTTTTTGAAGGTTCCCCGACATTTTCGCCGTTATCGGGATCGCCCTCGACAATCTCCGTCGTCGACTTTTAGCGGAAATCCTGGGGAAATTGAAGTGTTTGAGGAGCCATGAGTTTGATTAGTTTTTAATTTCTATGATTCGACGTGCAATGCGTCATAAATATCTCACTTCTAATCAAGAGAATCTCAAGGATTCGGCGTGTAATGGCATTATCATCTCGATTACAACGATTATTACTGTCTCTGCAGAGACCATGGTCAATTACACGACAATAATTGTCCAGTAATTGAGGAGTTTGGATTCAAAAGGTACTAAATCCGTTTTCGTAAAATGTGAGAAAAACGCGAAAAACCATTGCTGCTTGAAAAACGTGCTATAAGCCAATGATGTTATTTTTATTATATTTCTAAATTATGTTAAATATTTTTAGTTGAAATTGTATAAATTAGTTCAAAGTTTCAAATAATTTTAAATTATTGAGATTTTAAATTTCGGATTTATGGCCCAATTTAGTGGGTGTTGGGCGTTTACCTACATGTTCAAATTGTGTTCGTATTGTTAAATTGTCCCTATCAATTTGAGTGGTATGTGTTTGGGGGAAGGCCTCTAGCGTAACTAGGAATCACCCCCCCGGTGTCTGGAGGAACGTGAAGAGAGTGCTTGAATATCCTTATCTAGGGCATGACACAATTTGGTGTGATCTGCTAACCTAGGAAGTGATATCGAAGCAGTATTGGTTATCTCTAGTCCAACGAGAAGTGTCTGGGTAGACTGGAATGCGTTGAATTTCGGAAGGGAGTCCAGGAGATTTTAAAACCAAAATTGATGTGTCAATATAGGCATTAATTCGTCCTGGATCCACATTTAATACATCAATAAGATGTTGAGCTTCCCCAAGCGATTTGTCGGTAAGGGAGGCATCAACTTCAGGTTGAGTCTTACGAGGGGTTCCTCTTCTGGCGGTTACGAAGGATTTGTCCGTGATAACTGCCTGGGCTAGAACCCCGCGCAAAATAATTGGGTTCGCTGAACCGGCGTCTTCGGATGAATTGTCATCAGAAGATGCCTGATCAACGGCCCCAATCAAAAATGTGTTTGAACGATCCATAATTACCGCGCAGTAAGAATGGAGGTCAGTGAAATGATAATGAGGATGGCGCTTTCCGAGGGCCCGAGTAAATGAGAGTGGCGCCTCCCCCGGAAGTGGCGCCTCCCGCGGGCCGAACGCGAAAGACGATAGGCGGCTGATCGAATTTAAAATTTAAATTCGATATTAAATATACCTATAGAGTTCCGCTTATGTCTGAGCGGCAACATTAGTTATAGTTACTAGGTATATTTTGACAAAAAACCTCTTGAAACAAAACACTAACTCAAGGAACTGTAGAGAGTCTAGAGAGTCCAGCCATAATATTAGGGAAGAACAACCTTATGAAATAAGCGCATGGAAGAGAGTTGCCATGACCAACTGCATCCATTTTGCTTTCTGCGGGAAAAAATGTTTTATTGGTCACTTTTCAATAACTTTTCATGCACTGCATACGTTGAAATTAGTTAAATTCACCTAAATATTATACTCAAAATAACGGTGGTATTGTGTGTGCATCATTGCCAGGTTTTAATTATTTTTTAAGATTAGTGTTGCCAAAAAGGGCTGCTAACTCATATTCTATTGAAATTAATCCCGAAAACGAAACTTACCGCTTAAAATCTCGAAAAGCATCTCCAACAATCGAGAAATCATTGAAAATAATGGGTATAGTACCGTTTGCTCAAAACAGCAAAACCTGTACCTGTAGGTATGCTACCTGATAGATATATGTAGTACTTTTGGAAACGAAACGGATAAGAGTCCGCCATTGTGCTGGATATAGTACCAGTTCTTCCCTAATACTACTTACCGTTTTTAAAGGGGATCGAATTTTTTTGTCCCAAAACGATCACGTTTTTGTGAAGAACTACACCGCTAAAACCCTATGGGAGTGATTACTCAATTTCGACGAAAATGGTATTTAGTTCCTTTTGGAATCAAATTGGGATTTGAACAAACAAATGAAAACCCCAGCACTATTCGCAGTCGTGTTACTATTATAATATTACGTCCGATAATTATCGGACAAATATATAATAGATTATAATCTATTATATATTTGAGTAATATTAATATAAGGTGTTTAGGTGGGTCAGTTTTTAAAATTTCGTTCATATTACTGCCGGCTCACGATCGACCCTACTATGAAGCTAAAACGGGGCTACAGAAGGGGTTTTCGAAGGTTTTCGGCTATGGGGTCGAGTTAGGTGTCGTTTTCTAAGTATTCTCGGACGTAGAATCCATTTTTTGGGGTACCAAAACGATCACTGTAATGATCTATGGGGCTTTCATGGGGGCTACAAATGGGATTTTTGAAGGATCCCAGGAGGTCAAATAAGGTGTCGTTTTCCGAGTGATTTTGGACGCAAAATCAATTTTTTCGTGGTCCCACATCTGTCCAAACGTTGTTGAGAAATAATTTATTTTTATTTTTTCAAAAATACTTTTTTAATGACACCAGAATTAATTTTTGTACAATTAACCTGTATCAAAGAATAATAAACCTTTGTCTAAATTTGCAGAGTTTTTTCAAAACGGCGCACAGTGGGGCTGAACACCCCAATTCCTGGACATAACCCTTCACGAAATTGAGGTCGAACAGACTTGAAATTCGGAAGGTTTACCTACTCGTTAAGGTGTTAAGAGCCATAGTTTTTAATATTTGATGGACTGTCCCTGAAGGAAATTCTGATTATACCAGATGTTCCTATACTTAAAATAGTAACATCCACCAAAAAAACGCGTTTTTAGTGTTTTAGGTTGCGAAACTTTGAAATCCGATTTCTCTTGGAGGGGCAACTTGGGGCAAAAATTTCCTTCGTGATCGGATCACCAGAAGAGAAAAGAAACACGCTATGAAAAGGGTTTCGTTCAATCCCGTTAAATCTGTACAATTTTAGGTGAAAAATCCCAGTCATATCGAAAAAATCACAGTATTTTGTCAACACCAATAAATGACGGTAATAAGCATTTAATAAAGCTAGTTGTCTTTTCTAAGCCTCGTATTTCACTTATCTGGAGTTGGATGATTTTGGCGGTCGTGAGGAACACAAGTGTTCCTAGTCAGCTGACATCACGAGAAAAATAAACCTTTCCGAACTCATTATCTCCTTCACTGCGATGTAAACCTCGACAAAACTACGCTGTGGACTCAACCCGCTCAGAATGTGTTGATTTGAGGCTAAATGAACACAAATAAGTCGTTTTCGGAGTTGACGAATGACTTTCATTTTTCAGTCGACCATCTTCAATGTCCAGGAATTCGGGTGTTCTGTGCGGCGGACGAAGCAATGGGGGAGGTTGACGAATACTTGGATACCTAACTACCTAGTGGGCCTAAGCAGCATAAAAGATCAATAAAGATGCTACACCTTATGTTGGGAGAACCCTTTTTTTCAACCACTATTTGACTATACTAAAATTTATTTAAAATACTATTGTGTAAAATTTGCAGCGTTTTTACATTTGGTTTGTCGATCTTATAACTTTTCCAGTTTTGAATGTTTTTCACTGGAATTTAGATTTCATCTCTCAGTTCACACGACCAGGATCCGGATCCTGTTGTTGCCTGATCTATTTGATTACATTTCATTTCGCAGCTCTTGTGATTGGTTACCTCGTAAACGCGTATAGTTCAACGTAGGACGCTCCTGGCGCCCGGCATCCCATTATGCAACCTTCGCCCTCATCTGCCGACGTCCTCCCCCCAACACAGACCTCAGTGTAGATCAACACCGAATCCCGTCCCCGGAGGACATCACATTCGAACAGGGTGGGAGCAGTGAAAGTGGTGCTCAGAACAACCCTCGTACTCAGTCAGTGCGGTGCTTCAAGACTTTCGGGGTCCGACCAATTAGAGTAACCCCCCCGAAAAACTTACAGTTTGCTTCGAACGAAACCGGTCTCGTGCTCAATTCCGAGAAGATAAAAATTTACAACTAAATTTGATTATAATCCGCCGTGAATTTGCGTCGTTTTTCCAAATTGACAAAATATCGCGTGTGCCATAAAGCAGATATCGGGGCCGCTGCTGACTTGTCATGAGAACCCCACTACTACTCTTCGGGTATGTATTTACATAGACACGTACTTCTACTTCTGAACTTTGAATTAAGTACTATCTTCATTTTTAAATGCTTATGTGCCTTTGTGGATGATTAGTTCAATCAAAATTCGATGTTAAACCATTTTCGGTTTATTATATTTTTTCTTGGAATAATCGCAACGGAGGTCGAAAATTTGATCAGCCTCAAAATTCTACATTATCCGTTTCAAGATGTTCGAGCCGTTTTTGGCAGTTGGAATTTTTTTTAAATCTGAACTTTTTATAAATTACTCGGTTTACCATCTAGTTGTGCCCGCAAGGTTTTCAGCCCGATCGACCAAACCCGTGGGGCTCTGTGGGGCTGAAATAGGGCTACGGGAGGGTTTAAAAAAATGGTTTTCGGCTATGGAGTCGAGTTAAGTGTCGTTTTGGAAGTATTTTTGGACGTAGAATCCATTTTTGGGGGTCCCATAACGATCCGATTTCACCGTAGGGATCTATGGGGGCAACAAATAAGGTGTAGTTTTACGAGTAATTTTGGACGCAAAATCCATTTTTTCGAGGCCCCACATCTGCCTAATCATTGTACAAAAATGTTTTTCCTGTTTTTTTTGTTTTTTTTTCAAAAATGTTTTTGTAATGACAGAATTACTTTTGGTTTATTACTCTTGGAATAGGTAATACGTCTATGGAATCGCGACGGAGGTCGAAAATTCGGATCGGCCTCAAAAGGTTTGTTCCAGGTTTGACGGAATGTTAACAGAAATCGCCGGAGACATGCGCAGTATAGAAACTGATGTTCCAGGTCGATCGTAAGTTGGACGAAAACCGATAGCTCGAGTACGTTCGGTCGGGTTCTGTTGACAGCTGTCCAACTTCTGTCGACAGACGCAGTCAGACCTGGAACAAACCTAAAATTTGACATTATCCGTTTCCAGATAACCGCCGTCCGGGCCGTTGAAATTTTGACAAAATATTCGGTTTCCATCTAGTTGTGCCCAGTGGGCACTGCCACGGGTTTTCAGCCCGATTGGCCAAACCCTTGGGGATCTATGAGGCTTTCATGGAGCTACAAATGGGATTAATGAAGGAACCCAGGACGTCATATAACTAGTCGTTTTGGGGTCCCACATCTGACCAAACATTGTATAGAAAGTTTTTTTTTTCAAAATTATTTTCTTAATGGAACAGAATTAATTTTTGCGCAATTAACTATATCAAAGATTAATTAAACCTCGTGTAAAATTTGCAGCGTTTTCCACTCGTGAGGGTAGAATCTGTTCCAGCTTGTTGAGCCTCCAATCGTCCGTGAAATCCCACAAAGTCTTGAGGTTGCAGGTACCTGCCTTTACGAGTTCGCGCGCGGCAGAAGTTTCCGAAATCAACTCGTCGCCGCGTCCACACTATCCAATCAATTCACTTCAAATTTTTACTGCCCATTCCTTAGTGGACATGCCCTATAAATTTCAAGTCGCTACCTCCACACGAAAGAAAATGAAAAACGCTGCAAATTTTACACAAGGGTTTATTATTCTAACCTATATATAGGTTAGTTGCGCAAAAATTATTTCTGTCAAAAGAAAAAAATATTGAAAAAAAAAATCTGGATTTTTTTTTTTGAATTTTTTTCAAAAATTCTTTTATTCTTTACTCGAAAAATATTTAACCTTCTGGGATCCTTCAAAAATCCCATTTTTAGCCCCATGAAAGCCCTATAGATTGCAACAGTGAAATCGGATCGCTGCGGGACCCCAAAAAATGGATTCTACGTCCAAAAATACTTCGAAAACGACACCTGACTCGATCCCAAAGCCAAAAGCCTTCAAAAAAAACCTTCTGTAGCCCCATTTTAGCCCCATAGTGCCCCACGGGTTTGGGCGATCGGGCTGAAAACCTTGCGGGCACAACTAGATGGTAAACCGAGTATTTTGTCAAAATTTCAGATTTTTGAAAAAGTTCCTACTGCCCAAAACGGCCTGGATGGCGGACGGCGGACGGACATTTCGGTTTTAGAATCTAGACCACTTGAAACGGATAATGTCAAATTTTGAGGCCGATCGGAGTCGTCGACCCCCGTCGCGAAAACATAGGTGTATTATTCCAAGAATAATAAACCAAAATTAGAAATCTTTTTTCAGGATTTTTATTTTTTATTTATTTTGTAAATGAGTACGTAACTCAATTTGTAATTAACCCAATCGTTTCAAAATTCCACTGATTATTCTTCATCATATTACCCAAAGTCTTGACCAAAATATCGATATTTTTCGCATCATGTCAAACATGGGTATTGAGAACCGCAACTTTTTTTTCAACTTCAGAAATTCGCCAACGTGCAGCAAATTGAAATCGGCCAAAATCCTTGGTCATAAACATTCGTACACATTCCATAAACATCTCCTAAAAATTTCATCGCTGTACGATAAGTGGATCTGGAGAACTCAGCAATCACACTCACCACATAAACTGTTGAATTTATTGTAAATTTTTGGGCCGAATTTCTCCCTCTCCTTTGTTTTGCAATGTCTGTAAATCATTATCAACTACACTACTCATTTAACATGGTCAAACTGTCCGATGTAGGCCGCCTGTTCAGTGAACCACGTCAACATCCCGCATAACACGCGATTTACCAATCTGGTAAGCCAAATGAAAAACGCTATCAACCTAACTCGATCTGCCGGGGTTTTACAAACGCACAAACCGCAACCACACACGATCGCAGCCCCCAACGCGAAAAAAAAGTCCCGTTGTGTTGCACGTAGCAGGTTATCGTCGGTATTCCTTCACCATGTAATCGGACAATTGCGAGACGTTTGGATATAGAGCCGACTTTCGAATCCGAGATGGAGTTTGAATTGAATGTGATTCATTATGCAGAAATGATTTATCTCGGTAGGATTATTCCGCTCACGTGTGCCTTTGTTGTGAACGGTCATCATACGAAAGCTACTCGTTTTACACAGAGGAGACATTCAGCGTTGCATCGCTCAACATGTAGCAGTATTTTTTCACTGAGGGCCTTTTGGCTGTTTTTCATTGGTGGGGGGGGGTCAACACTTGACATTATACGTTTCATAATTATTATAATTCAAAAATCCGGGCCGTTTTAGTTAGTAGGAAATTTTTTTTAAAATCGAAATTGTGAAAAATACTCGGTCCACCATCTGGTTGTCCCCGCAAGGTTTGCAGCCCGATCGGCCAAACCCGTGCAACAGGGGTTAAAAAGGGGCTATAGGAGGGGGTTTTGAAGGGTTTCAGCTATGGGGTTAGGTGTCGTTTTCTTAGTATTTTTGAGCGTAGAAACCATTTTCTGTGGGTCCCAGAACGATCAGATTTCAGCGTGGGCAAATAATGGGCAACTAAAGGTTCTTTTGAAGGCCGGCAGAAGTTCGAATGAGGTGTCGTTTTCCGGCGAATTTTAGACGCCGAATCCATTTTTCGGGGTCCCTAATCCGTTCAGCCGCTTTACAAGAAAATTAATTTAATTTTGTTTTATTGACATAGAATTAATGTTTGTACGATAATAGGGGGATAAAGGTGGATGGACATTTTGTTTTTGGAAACTACGTGTCTTGAAACGTATAATCCCCAATTTAGAGGTCGATCAGAATTTTTGACCTCCGTCTCGATTACATACCTAGGTGTATTATGTATTCCAAGAATAATAACCAAAAAAGTATTACTAGTTAGTTATAAGGGTTGTTGAGGGTCGGTCAATGAAGTGGATGTAACTGATTCGCCAACTCACGAATCAGTTACATCCACTTCATTGACCGACCCTCAACAACCCTTATAACTATCTATTTGACGGTCAACAATACCCCACACCGAAAAAAGTATTACTTTTTAAATAATTTTTTTCTGACAGAATTAATTTTTGCACAATTTTCCTATATCAAAGAATATTAAACCCTTGTGTAAAATTTGCAGCGTATTTCCAAATTAAAAGGTGTGGTTTATTGGGACACAGTCAAATATTCTCCCTTCAAGTATCTCCACCGCACAGAGAAGACATTGGTGGAATACCTACCAATTGTTTTCAATACCTAATATTATCCTAAGGCTAATTAGAATCGACTCTGGCTCGAGCCGTTCCATAGGGATAGCAGATTCTCAAAAAGAATTAAATCGAATCAATTTTTAAAAAGAAAGAATCGTATCGATTTTTTCATAAAAACTTTCGGATTTTTAAATGAGTCATCGTTGAATGAGATAATCGAATCGATTTTTTCAAGAATTAGATTTGTCGATTATTTTAATCCCGGCTGGGTGCTGTGGGGTTGTAGGAGGTGGTTTGAATGATGAGTCTTTGTCTTATGGCCAAGCTTTCGGGCTACATTTAGCCATCATCAGGGCTCTTCAAAAAGAAAATATACGCCCTACCATTAGGAAACAGTTATTGCCAACCTGGGTGCACGGGAAAACCTTTAGTATTGATGCTACAAACCTTCTTGAGTGGTGGAAATAGTGCTCAGTCACATGTCAGGTTCCTCCGTCCCAGTCCCCAACCATACGCGGAGAATAGGATGGAGGATCCTATAACCTCACAGCATCCAGCCGGCCAGACAAGCCTAGGAGGATATAACCGATTATTTTAATAAAGTTGTATCGATTTTCTCCAGAATTGATACGTTTTCTAATTAAAAAACGTGTCAGAGTGCATTTACTAGAAACTTCTGATGACAAATGACTTTAAAAAAAATGAACCTAATTAATTCGTGTAGTTTCTTTCTAATAACTAACTAAGGTTATTGGTTGTCTTGATTGCCAAAAAGTTCCTTCAAAATGAAAGAATCGGGCCAATTCTCGAACTTTCGAATCGATTCTCCTATACATCGGGAGAAAAAAAAAAGAATCTTAAAGTATCGATTCTTCCAAGAAGACATTCCTACCTCAAGAAGACATCCCTGCAGAGCCGAATCGAATGAAAACGAATATCGCCCGTCGGTTTTTAACTCAAAACGTGGTTTATTCCGAGGGTCTCCCGTTTTGAAAATGTCCCTGTCCCTGTCTCAGGCCCAAGCATACCTGCTTCTCCGCTCTCCTTTGCACGGCCACACCCCCCCCCCCCCCCACCCACCATGCCACTGCACCGCCGAAGGATTTATACCTGAATGGAGAAAGAGTCCCCTCTGAGAACTTCAATTATTTAAAATAATCGGCGGAATTACCGAAAAACACATTTTGTGTTTCATTGGTTTGATCCTCGATCATAACATTAATAATCTGGGGGTCTGGGGGCGTCCCCCAGTACGAAAGTAAAAATATGGATGTCCAGAACCTACATAGTCACGGTAATATACCCCACAGTCGGCAACGTTATTATTTTGTGAGTTCTCAGACTCGTTGGGCCTGATTCACACGTGCACGCATTTCCCAGTGCGAAGCGATTCCTCACCGATTACGACACCTCGTAACGAGTGAGTTTTCAACCTCTGTCATTTTCCACGCGACGTAAACAGGTTCAGCTGTCGTGAGCAGTGGTCAGTAATTGCCAGTTTCGTCCCGAAGGTGTCTTCTTCTGCAAAAACAACTTGACCCTCGTCACTGTCTCCTCGCGACAGGTGTCTCGGCCTCAAAATTTGTCGTTATTAGTGTATTCTGAAAATGCAATGTTCGTCAGTAGGAGTTACTGTAAAAATCTGAAATTTTGTCAGTATATTACATCATCCTTCCAATTCTGACCACATGGTTTTCAGCCACATTGCCATACTCTGTGGGGCTTCTACGGGCTACAAATGGGGATTTTGTGCCACGTTGGGTTAGAGGTCATACGAGGTGTCGTATTCCAAGTACTTTTGGACGGGGAATACCTACTATTATGGAGGTCTCCGACCTACACTATGGGGTTTGATGGAGCTACAAATGGTGCTTTTCAACGACATTAGCCTGGAGGTGTCGTTAACAAAATAATTTGAAGGGAGACTCTATTTTTGGGGGTCACTCGCATTCCACGTGAAAGGTTGAACTCAAAAATAAAAGTTCTCCGAAATTAACAATTGACTATGTTGTACCCCTAGGTGAGAAAAAATTTCCCACAAATTTGTAGACCGATTCGACGCATTCTTGCCGCTCCACAGGCAGTCGACGTGTTTAACTTCATACTAATTCGGACTATTAAATAGTGCAAATTTTGCATTGTAAGAGTTGAAACAGAGATTATAGTTTAGAAAAATATTGGAATCCAATTGGAAAGCTCATGAGTGGCCGATGAGGTCTACAGTAGACTATAGTAACTATAGTAACTACAGGACTATAGTAACTATAGTCCGAGTTCTCTTAGTGGAAGGATGCGAAATAATGTAACCATAGAAAAACAGGTAAAATGGAGAAAACCGTGTTTTTCTCGTATATCTTGAGTTCAACCTTTCACTTGGAATGCCCCATAAGTGACCCCCAAGATGTACATGTATCCTACTACTACAAAAATATAAAGATTTTATATTTTTCTATTTAGTCACGACGGAGATCGAAAATTCTGATCGGCCTCAAAACTTGACATTATACGTTTCAAGAGATCTAGATTCCAATAACGAAATGTCCGTCCGCCGTCCGAGCCGTTTGGGGCAGTAGGAATTTCTTTTTTTTTTTTTAATCTGAAATTTTGACAAAATACTCGAGTTACCATCTAGTTGTGTCCGCAAGGTCTTCAGCCCAATCGCTCAAACCCATGGGGCGCTATGGGGCTAAAATGGTCCGTTTTCGGCTGTGGAGTCGAGTTAGGTGTCGTTTTATCGGAGTATTTTTGGAAGTAAAATCCATTTTTGGGGGACCCAGAACGATCCGATTTCACTGTGGGGTTCTGTGGGGCTTTCATGGGGGCTACAAATGGGATGTTTGAAGGATCCCAGGAGGTCGAATAAGGTGTTGTTTTCCGAGTAATTTTGGACGCAAATTCATTTTTTCGGGGTCCCACATCTGCCCAAACACTGCACAGAAATTTTTTTTTTTACAATGTAAAAAAAAAGATTATGTCATAATCTTTTTTTTTCAAAAAATTCAATATTTCTTAATATTTTTTAAATGAATATTAAATTCTAATACACAAAATTAATTTTTGCACAATTAACTTGTATCAAAGAATAATAAACCCTTACGTAAAATTTGCAGCGTTTTAAAATTTATTTTGATTGATAGAATCGATTTTATGCAGAATTCACGCATAAGAATAATAAATCTCTTTGGTAACAGTTGGAAATCTCTTGGTGCCAGGTTCACGACACCTGCTTATCTAGAGTGAATGGTAGGATACGACACACAGGGATTCCCATCGAGGTCATTGTGAGGGTGTAATTTTCCTGGTAGCCCATTGATTTGTGGAGATACAAAAGGATTAGCGATGAGGTGGATGATTCAATGATTTCCAAGAAGCTCTTCCCTCGTTCGTGTCTGTGTTCATGAGAACATTCAAGTGTTGAGTATTAAAGAATTTTAATTACCTTATTGATCTCGGAAACCTGTTGGTTCTGATCCCTGAACTGTGCCCTCGCCCGAGCTGAAGGTCCATTTGACACGTTTCCATCGACCCTGCCTTGGAAACCGTCATATCGGACCTGAATATGGGCCTCAATGAGGTGTCTATTGGCTGGGCAGCCTGGGGGCACTCGGGTTCCGCCCAGTTCGGGTCATCGGGATAAGTCTCAGTTCGGCCGCACAAATCGGGCGTCCTCGACTTCAGAAGGACAAGTGCTTGAACCGAACCTATCCGGTTGATTGCATGCTGGTTTGGATCCGCTGACTAAGCGCCTGTAAGCGCGTCGGGCGTTTTTCGTTCTCAGAAATTTATAGAAGATTTTCTCTGATCTTTAAAATTTTTTGTTTTTGTTTATGCATCTTTGGATTCCCAGAAGTGAGTTCTGTAGGTTTTATATTTACTCAAAATGTGTTGATTAAAAGCCGTATAAACCCTAGAAAAAAACCTTTTGACACAGTCAACCCAAAGAGCCAAAAATTCTCCAGAACGGTTTCGAAAAGCTGAGGTCACGAGACAACTTATAAATGACTGAAAACTAGGAATGTATCAAAAAGGTCATGACTACTGGGAAATGAAGTGAACATTCTTGAGGTTCCCATGCTATCAACCAAACAAATTCATTTTTCTCCCCACTGACTCGTTTAGCGCCAATTTCAAAACTCAGCAGGTAACAGGAATGGTTTGTGAAACAACAGTAAGTTACAGACATCGAAGCCCCCATATTTCGTGGTTGATGAAGATTTAATCAATTCATTCGAAAATGTTGTCGTTACCCTAACTCCGACGAACAGATAGAAGAAAGGTATTGGTTCCAACTCAATAGAAATCTGGATTCACAGCCCAGGGTTGTGAAATAACAGCCACGGATTTTTTTTTTTTTTTTTTTTTTTTTTTTTTTGCCATGATTCCCTCGTATTCTTGCGATGAAAATTGAGCAGTTAGATAGCCCGAAATACCATTTTTCCCGACCGGCAAAATTCAAGAACAAAGCCACAACAAACCGGTTTACCTACTGAACTATGACAATCTGCAGAGAATGACGCTTACAACGCTCTATGAAACTTGCGTAAGGCCGACATATGCCTGAATCAGCTCAACACTGGGTCCCCACCTCAATGTCTCCGGTCGTATCAACAGTTACAAACGTTCAGGCACCTTTTTGGCTCGTCGATCCTGCTTATCGTATTCAAAATTAATTATGCTCACGTAATACTTGAACGAACCCCAATCACGTCCTAAGTCGTCTCCAAGTTATAAATAAGCTGTCCGGATTGCGCGCAGCAGAATCCACATTCACAGCGGTTTCGCAATCAGTCACCAACTTTCTCCGCATCACGCAATATTGATAGCGATTGAGGATGTGTGTGTGGGTGATGTTGATCGTCTCCACGGGCTCAAAATTTAATGATGATGATCTTCGGCGTTGTTTTCAGCCTTGAAACGTTCCCCGACATTTCCGCGGATCTCCGTTATCGGGATCGCCCTCGACAATCTCCATTCCGACTTGTCGCGGAAATCCTGGAGAAATTGAAGTGTTTGAGGAGTCATGAGTTTATTAGTTTTTAATTTATATGGTTCGACGTGCAATGCGTCATAAATATTCCGCTTCTAATCTAGAGAATTTTCAAGGATTCGGCGTATAATGGCATTATCATCTTGATTACAACGATTATTACTGTCTCTGGTCAATTACTGGAACATACAAGTGAAAATCCCTGCTTGATTTATGGTCGTGTTATTTTCAGCCGTTTAGGTGGTCATAATATGACCAATGAGCTCCTTTAATGATTTTTGAAAATGTTTTTCCTGTAAAGGTCGTGCATCAAAAGTTAGGAAAACGGGTCCATATTGCAGAAACCCCGTTTCAAGTATTTATAGGGGCTTAGGAAAAATATGATATTTGAATTCCGATGTCTGGAGAGGAGGGTACATGACGTGGGCTGCTTCGTCGTCTTTTGATTGGCCGGGAGATCCCTCTCTCTCTCTCATCCACGCAAGTCAGCCAACTTTGCTACGCGAAAAGTTGACCCCAAAAATCGAAAATCGGGTTAATCATTACAGAAGGACATTCGAAAATTGAGCATCGAGGTTATTATCAAAGAAGGTTATTCAAAAATCGGGCCGAGTGTTTTTATTCCGATTCTGTTCAGATTTATTATTTAGCGCTCTGGCGGCTCAGTGCCCAACTACTCGACGCCCAGCCTGGCGAGGTGTGACGTCAAATTTGCCCGGCGTTCATTTCAAAATCTCTTACATTTCGAAAACAGCTCAGCACGTACCTATACGGATTTTCGAACTAAAAATAGGGGTATATGGGTAAAGGGTGCTGAATCCGAATATGTTGTCAGAAATGCTGAATTCAGACCTTTTCAAGAAGCCCATTATGTCATACCAATGTTTTTAAAATGTCGTTTATGCTGGCTGGGTGGAAGAAATTTCAATACCGTTACCGGCGTTCCGTCGTTCCATCGAGCTCCACACATGCACGATGGACATTCTGTTTGTAACCGCTAGAAGAGGTTGCAATATTTCCCCTTCAATTTTTAGTTTGTAGTCCATCGCTACATTTGGTGAATTTCACCGAGGTCTTTGAAGATACAATGAATTTCAACAAATCTCTTGATGTACCGGGAGGAGCTTTGAAGATCAGATCTGGAGGAAGGTTATGAATCCGTCCACCACGTGAACGCTCTTCCGACTCTGCCACCCTTTCCATTGGTTTTCCCGTCGTTCCGTCCTTCCGCTTTCCGCCCTCGTTCCGCCCCATGTGAATTTAGCTTATCGAGGATCAAACCAATGAAACGCAGAATGTGCTGGAATACCTCAAAGTAATCAGCCATATTTACATTAACAACACACAGACACTCACACACTACTAACGCTCCTGGTACGTCTTGAAAAGACGACACATGGTCAGCGGACCCACACTACTGGTCTTATTTGAATCGCAGCCCCTGGGTCAGCACAGTAATGGTAGGAGTGTCCCTAGCCTACGTTCTCCTAGGAACGAGTGTCCCCACGAATGATATACACGAGTGGCTCCAGGTGGTATGAGTGTCCCTGCTACGTTTGGGGCGAGTGTCCCCAAGTGGTAGGAGGAACAAAGGGAGTTTGTCATTCCAATCGTCCTGGCTGGCTTCCACGATCATCCCAAGGTATTTCAGGATGAAGAGGCGTGGTCCTGGTCCCATCTAAAAATCAGATTTGGGATTTTGGGCGTTGGGCCATTGTCAGACGTTGCTAGCCTACACCTTGTTCGTTTCTGCCTCATTATCCATTGAATTCCCTCATCTTGGAGCTAATCATCATGGGGGGTTCGAAAGGCTAATCAAATTCAACCATGGTCATTCCTTCTCCTTACAAAATGAGCAGTTGTTGTAGCTCAAACGACGAGACATTCTATCTGCGTGGACCTTCCAGGATGGTGGACTAGTCAACAAGAATTCGCCTACATTGATAACAGATCACGCTCAAGTTTGATCAGGTGCGCTTATGTTGTTCAAGTTCACTATGGGGCCACTCGTACCATTCACGCATTGTGGACCCCTGAGGCGGGGACACTCCTACCATTTCACTAATGACCTCAGGTCCCACTTTCACTTTTCTGGTGACACTCGTTCCGTTCACCGGTCAGAAAACGTAAAAACGCCTAAATGAAAAGGCGACACATGGTCAGCGGGCTCAAACTATTGGGATTATTTATATCGCATCCCCTGGGTCCGCAGACCCAAAAAAGGCGACATGTCAGCTGAGCCACTGTCATTTAAATCGCAGCCCCTGTGTCAGCAGACCCAGAACCCCTGATTTTGAAAAGGCGACACATTAAAAGCGGACCCACACTAAAATAACTTTCGCATAAACACAATCTGCGATAAATTTTTAATTATTTTTTATTATACTCTGTCGTTCGAAATCTGACCCATTTTGGCTCTGACAGCCCAGTATAGAAGCGAGTTATGATGGAGACCGTTCAGGTTCTGCAGCGTAGATGTTGCTACTTCGTCAGAAAGGAGGGGCAGGTGGTTGGGCGAGGTTGCACAGCGGGCACTCCGGTGACGCAGCAATGCCAATTGGGAGATGGGCCTGGAAGTAATCGTGGCCTGTTATTAGCCTGAAGTTGTCCACGAAGACTTCGAGGGAGATTCGATAGCAGTGTGTGGTTGAGCAGGTTTTGCCAGTTCCTGCCAATTCCTGAAGCATTCAGGTTGTCATGGTATTTACTGGAGACTAAGTATGTTCTTATGTTCTTGATAAGCGCTGCGCAGTAACTAGGTTTAGAGGCCGCTCTAGCTGTGGCAATTTGCAGCCCTCTTTGGTTACCCAGCCATTTCGTTCCCGGCCATACCACAATGTGAAGGGACGCACTCGAACACCACTTATCGTTCTTCAACAGCATGGCAACTGATTCCTTTGCCTCTTCAACCATATAATTTTCATTAGGTGCTGCTGCTCCGAGGGCCTCATGGAGGGGGGGGGGGGGGTTCACGAATTCGCACCCGGGGGGGGGGGGGGGGGATTAGAGCGTCAAACTCGCACCCGTTTGATGGCGGGATCAGCAGAGTTAATAACCTCAAGGGCCAGAGGGCGCACTATTGCAGCAGGGGTCTCCGATTTCCGAGTGTCGAGTTAGATAGAGGAACGAATAGGTAGGACAATCCCACCGGTGGTGGTGGGTGTTTTATATCTGAGGGGAGCTCTCGAGTCAAGGATGAGGCCGTATGTAGATCTTAGGCGCTCTGCAGTTCTGAGGAAGGGCTTTTGGTTTGCAAGCCTTTGCGCAGAGGGATGGTAATTAATCCTCTGATTCGCGGGTCGTCTCGGGCATCTTTCAGCTAGCTTCATCAAGCTCGCCTCCCGTGCTTTTGGATTGCAAGCCTTTGCGCCGAGGGATGGTAATTAAGCCACTGATTTGGTAATCTCATGCATCTTTCAGCTAGCTTCATCAGCTGGCCTCCCGCTTTGGAGAGACTCAAGGCCAGTCTGTCCATGGCAGCTATTGGAGCTGACACTACTCCCCCAGTAATTAATAGCAAGGCCTTGTTTTGCACCCTGTCTACCTCCATACTCTGCGCCATACTCGAGAGCAGGTCTGACGTAGGTCTTGTAGGTGGTTTTCAAGACGTCCTCCGAAGCCCCCACATTTGGTTCCAGCGAAGCGTTGCAGCAGTCTATGGCGCAGCTCGGCAAACATTGCTATTGCATCAGCGTGACGCCCTCAGGATAATGTTTTACCAAGAGTAACCCCAAGGTACTTTTCAGCGGCCTCTTCCCTTATTGATGTTATGATGATCGACCCAAAGTATAGAATGTAGTCAACAGGATCAGGGTGAGGGTCAACGAAAAATTCCACTCCTTCGCCGAGCTTTCGGAAAATATATTTCCTTCCTTAGGCCCTGAGGAAGGAAATATATTTTCCGAAAGCTCGGCGAAGGAGTGGAATTTTTCGTTGACCCTCACCCTGATCCTGTTGACTACACTCTTCCCTTATAGGCAAGCTGTTGTATTCGATGCTGAGCTGGTGATTCCTTGTTTTATCCTAGTTGACTGTCATCAAGTTCATGGTGCACCAATCCTTCAGCCTACACATTGACCGATTTAACACAGTCTCGATTGACTCAACTAAAACTGAAGAATCCCTCCAACTTATATAAAATTTATATTGGATTTAATCCAATAATTGAGAAAACCCAGGCTGATTTAGTTGGTCTTCAAGGGTTTTAATGGGGAATCAAGTCCTGTGTGCGAAGTGATTTGAACGTCGTTACCATCAATTTTATATAATCCTGGATTTCGATCTGTTTCTGTTGGATCCTAAAAGAACAATAATTCCCAAATAATAAAATGTACTGGAATTTTGTTTGCAGCAGCGTGCAGTTGATTGGTTTCCTATGTCGAGCTATTTGACATACGCACAAATTACTCTGTCACGGACTTGCTAGGTTCAGGGAGGTATACGGCTCTAATAAATGTAAATGGAGGGATTGGCACACCTGTGATCACACCGTTTTATGCAGTTCGTGATTTGAAATCGTCAACCCCCGCGATCGTTCCTTTCGGAAATCCTTGAAATTCCTTCGGGTGCAGATTCTTCAAAAGGGAATCAGGTTAATTAGATTGCCATGCAAAACGTCGACAAGGCCGTCGGGGCGGTGAAGCCGGTGAAGGTAAATTTGCAAAGGAGAGTGAGGTGGTAGAAAATTGCGAAAAACCAGAGAAATCGGGATTTGTCGGGGGTTTCTAAGAAAAATACCTTTCCGACGAGCGTTTCCTCTGGAAAAACGGAACACTACCCTGATGACAATCTTCGCAATTAACCCGGTCCATTTGTTTTTGGAAAATCGTTATAACACGCGCCATACGCGTTACGACCGCAAGGATTCGTCGAAGTGACGACAAATACAGTCATTAAAGGGAAAATTGCCTCGTTAGTGACGAAATCACTTGAAAGATCGAGCGAGATGGTGAGGATACGCTTTCAACAAACATGAAGCGGACATAGAATTTTGTCCACTAGGGAAAACCACCAACTGAATATGGCATGGAATTAGCAAAACAACATCATTAGAAATTTCGTGTAGGTTTGAGCCAAATGAGGAATCTGAGAAATGGAAAAATTCCAAAAATGCCTCCCATAAACATAACATCATGATGTGTACTTAGCCACAATCTAATTTAAGGTAGAAATTGAGAGCGGTATGATTAAGTTAACTTAGATCTAGCAAAGAAGGGATACCCATTCCGTAAAAAGTTAGTGAGGTATGCATAAAATCTCAATCCATTAGGTAGGTACCTATATCAACGCACAGTAACTTGAGTAGTGACATTAAACGTATGAAATGTAAATTGGTACTTGTTTCCAAATGATACACATGTATTAATGCAGCACCAATGACTGAACTAATCCTCATAGTAATGATGGTTGGATCACCGTTCAATTGTAAAACATTCGACATTGAATGTCTCGTCCATGAATGTTATGAGTTCGACACCATTAGCTTTAAAATTTTATTGAAGCTATATTAAATACAGCTAAATCAAATTTCGATTTAGTCCTCCTCGACATAATTTAAATTCCCTGATCAACCAAACATTGTTGTTATGGTCTTTTTTTAGCGCAACCTTTTCCCAAAAAAGGAAAGGTGCGCTCACCTCTTCGACATGATTGTTTTTTTGTTTGCTTGTTTTTCACAGCATCACGCCCGAGCGGCTCAACAGATTTTCATGAGGGTGGTCCCATTGTGATCAGCGAGGTCGGGGGGTGGTTATAGGCTACCTTGATTTTTCCTCCCTCCTCCCCTTCATCGGTTTTCGGGAGGTACTTCACGACGAAAGTTGTTTATCTCTGATGTGTAACTAAGGAGGCCTCAAAAGGGGGACGAAAGTTTTTGTCCGATTTCGTTGGTACAAGCGTCTATGGAATGAGCTTTTTAGGCTGATTCCAACGACTCCAAAACGATTTTTGCAGCCTGAGCCGTTCATTACCTCTGATCGGCATAAGGTTTTCATACGCATCGGTCGTTAGGGTGCAGTTGTTTCATCACGTGGATATTTTTGATGTGTTGTGTGGCATAGTTTGGTCGCTATAGCGACCTATCTATAGATACCTACTGTATCTTAGTTTCAATAAAAGCTACGATTACCAGCCCAGCATTATTTCGTAATAACAGAAAGGTTGCGCTCATCTATTAAATTCAATTGATGGTTTTTTTTGTTGTGGTTGTGGTTGTTGTTGTCATTTTGGTTTATTATTCTTGGAATAATACACCTATGTTTTCGCGACGGGGGTCGACGACTCCGATCGGCCTCAAAATTTGACATTATCCGTTTCAAGAGGTCTACATTCTAAATCCGAAATGTCCGTCCGCCGTCCGGGCCTTTTTGGGCAGTAGGAATTTTTTTTAAAATCTGAAACTTTGAAAAAATACTTGGTTTACCATCTAGTTGTGCCCGCAAGGTTTTCAGTCTGATCGCCCAAACCCGTGGGGCGCTATGGGGCTATTGGAGGGGTTTTTTGAAGGCTTTTAGCTATGGGATCGAGTTAGGTGTCGTATTCGAAGTATCTCACCGCCAGGCGCAGCGTTTCCCGTGGTGGGCTGGCGAATTTATAACAGTAGAGTGCGGCTCATAGGTCTCACAGCCTGGTTACCGTCCGTAACATGCCCAGGTTAGTAACAGCAGCTTGGCCCGGTTACCGTCTGTAACATGCTCAGATTAGTAACAGCAACAAGGCCAGGTTTTCGTTGGTAACATTCCCCTGTTAATGACAGCAACATGCCCAGATTATGGCGGGGATACTTCTACTCTTTTCTCAATATTTATTCTATAATATAGAATATATTATGTGACATGCCGGCGTGTTCTGTTAGAGAAATGGCTTCAAGCATCACAAGGGCTTTTCTCAAACATTACGTGATCTCAAAGATATTTCTTCAAACAGTGTTGCTTAAGGGCTTTTCTCCAACAGAACGGGGTTCAAAGGGCATTTCTTCAATAAAACACTCTCTCAAGAGCATTTCTTCATTAAAAGAAGGATTAGCCTCCGCCCAACCTGCACAGTATAATTCAGTTTGACGCATAATTAATTGCTCGTACGTATATTGACTTGGTCAGTCGGTCTTTGGGGCATCGGCCTAATGTGACCAATCAACTTTAATCACAGTAATTTTACCGACGATAAATAATAACCGGATTTTACCTCTCACTACTTCCTAAAAACTGGGAATCCTGAAGGGCGTTCCAACGGGGTCGTAACCGTTGAGGTGCGCGCTCATCAGGAAGTCCTTACGAACGTTCAACTTTCTCGAAATGGGGGGCTCAGCTCCAGCCAAATCCCATTTCGGTCCATTTGCCAATGCGAAATTACCGGAGTAGTGGTGCCGGTTTACAGGTGCGCCGTAGGTCCTTTTTCGTAGGCGATTTTGCGTTTGTCAACCTCTAATGAGGCTACTGTTCGCCGGCTTCATGCCTCATCCACGTCACAGGAAAGGCCAAATGCCAACCGCATTTGATTCGAGGCATTTCGTAATCCGTTCGAATGCAGGCCGTCACCCGACAACGGAAGAGGCTTTTTTTCAAATTTGCAGGTTTCACCAGATGCATTTTTCCTGCGCAACGAATTTCTTGTTGTCGTCTGTTTCAACGATGGATGCGAAAGTTCACGACCATAGTTTGGACGTTTAGGTACTTGAAGACCGAGAACTTATTCACAATCTGATAAGCATTCTACATTTTCATTGCATCATACTTGTTCCACGGGTTGATTGGGTAAATTTGACATTTGTCTCTAATGAGAGACTTTAAAGTTCATTTAAATAATCGTCGGCCTGAACTCATAGAAGGGCACCAGGGGAGGGTCGTAGAAAGAGAAAGCCGGTGATTCAATCATAAGCAGAGCCTATAAAAAGCCTGAACCGAATTGACGAGGGCGGTAGGAATTTACGATTGGTGACGCAACAAGAAACTATCGAGTATTAAAGACAGGTTGGAACATGCGTGGTGATGAGCACGGTGTGGAAATACAAAATCGCTGACATTTTTTGGGCCATAACTGTCGTCTTCTGATAAGTGAAGAATGAGAGTGATCCAGAGCGTGAAGGACACAAGCTTCCTTCATAATCCGACATTCGTGGTTGGGCCGACCCAGTGAACTCCATTGTTCAACTCGTCTCTAACATAACATTCAAATGAACACTGGTGACAGTGCCCAAACCGCTTGAACCTCGTCCACTTTCAAGTTCATACCGCTGGAAGTTTGTGTCTTCCGGGCAGTTTGACCACCAGGCCGTAAAATGATTAAGTTCGAGAGAGCAGAAGAAACTAAGACCGTAAACGGATTCATTCTGATAGTAATACCCGAATGAGAGGGAAAGTATTTTGTACATTTTCATGGCCATTGTGCTTTGTAGGGTGGGGAGTGGATTTACGTGTACTGTTGCTTTTTTTCAAAATATGGATTGACCAAATAAACGTGAAATGTAAAAAATGTTTATTCAAGGAGGTACAGAGGGGCTGCGACATCGACCAAAACCTTCGGTGTTTTGAAAACCCACCATCGATACCAACAAAATAAAACTTGAGTTTTTAGCTGAAAATTGGAATGGGCTAGGGAACAAGGTCAGAGAAATGGGAAAATTTGGCCAAACATAGTTGAACTAATAATGAACAAAGTACTCAGTACAGTTAGCACTGAGAAATTAGGTGTCTGAGCAGAGGAAATCACTAGTGAATATTTGGCGTTTTGAATTTTCCCGCCGTGGCACTTTAACTAATCCGCCAGAGTGCACTCGCACAAAAAGTAGGAAGTGTACAAAAAACCTTTTTTATTTTGGGTTATGTGATGTTGGTGAACATGAATATGGCCTGTCCCGTCACTCGAGCGTCAGAACAAATCTGAACGACTATTATCCTTGCTATTTCACCTCGTGAATCTCTCTGAAATCGTGCTTTTAGTTCATTGCCTGACCACCTGAAGCCCACCCACTTCTTGGAAGCGCCACTCTTCCCTCCAGATTCAAAGTTGAAATTTTTGAAAGTGCCCTGTAAATTTGTATTACACCGTAGGAGCCTAAAACTCACTGCTATGGCTTCAAATTATGAAGTTCTTTCAGAAAAAGTATTAGTCTACAATCGGTTCCCGGGCCCATTAGGGTTTTGCCCTAAGTATCGGACTGAATTTAATGTCAATAAAAATTCCAAGCAATTTGCTTGCAATCCTGTACGTAATCTCGAAAGGGCCACATGTAATGTGGCCAACAAAATAAAACGCTGCAAATTTTACACAAGGGTATTATTATTCTTTGATATAGGTTACCTACTTGTACAGACATTTATTTCTGTCAATGAAAAAAATTAACTTTTTTTTTTTTGATTTTTATATTAAAAATCAAGGTAGCTTATAACCACCCCCCCGAACTCGCTGATCACAATGAGACCACCCTCATGAAAATCTGTTGACCCGCTCGGGCGTGATGCTGTGAAATCAGAAAATGCCTAGTTTTCTCACTCGCTTCGCTCGCTCGCGGTGAGATGTATACATAATCAGCTTGCAGACTCTTCTGCAACCACAGGAGACCATTTTCATGTCTTAGTATTATTATTCACCTTATTGTGTTTGTTGTTGACCAGGAGACGATACTTAGTTACAAATTTCGTGATGCGATATCATTACACTAAAAGTTTACGGGTTGCCACGGGTTTCGGTAACGCTTTTTTCGGTTGTGTGCCAAATTAAAGACATGAAAATGTCAAAAGAAATATTTGGGGGGATTTTTTTTTTTCAAGTGCGTTTTTTAAAAAATTCTTTAATTTTTACTCGAAAAATATTTAACCTCTTTGGATCCTTCAAAAATCCCATTTTTAGCCCCATGAAAGCCCTATAGATCGCAACAGTGAAATCGGATCGTTCGGGGACCCCCAAAAATGGAGTTTACATCCAAAAATACTTCGAAAACGACACCTAACTCGATCCCATAGCCAAAAACCTTAAAAATTCGTCTTCCATATTATTCACCTTATTGTGTTTGTTGTTGACCAGGAGACGCTACTTACAAATTTCGTGATGCGATTTCGGTAACGCACGGTCCATTACACTAAAAAGTAACGCTTTTTTCGGTTGTGTGCCAAAGTAAAGACATGAAAATGTAAAAAAAAAAAAAACGAAAATTGCTCACGGAGTTGCTAGGAAAAATACGTTACTTTTTTGTCAAAATTTCAGATTATAAAAAAAATTCCTACTGCCCAAAAAGGCCTGGACGGCGGACGGACATTTCGGTTTCGGAATCTAGACCTCTTGAAACGGATAATGTCAAATTTTGAGGCCGATCGGAGTCGTCGACCCCAGTCTCGAAAACATAGGTGTATTCAATGAATGAATTGTTGTTGGTGTCGAGGACAAAATAGTTTAGTACCTACTTCATGCAGGTTTAGAATTGGATTTCATCGCTCGGGGTGGGATGTATACATAATCAGCTTGCAGACTCGTCTGCAACCACAGGAGACCATTAAATGGTCTCCTGAAAATTTTTCATGTCTTCGTATTATTATTCACCTTATAGTGTTTGTTGTTGACCAGGAGACGCTACCTACTTAGTTACAAATTTCGTGATGCGATATCATTACACTAAAAGTTTACGGGTTGCCACGGGTTTCGGTAGCGCTTCAAAAAGTAACGTTTTTAGTTTATGGGTTGCCACGGGTTCCGGTAACGCTTTTTTCGGTTGTGTGCCAAAGTAAAGACATGAAAATGTCAATAAACCAGAATCTACGGTTATGAATTTTCAATTGCACCTTCTAGAAGTTGAACATCGTGGACGATTCGTGCTGGAAGGGAGGTGACACTTGGTTTTATAGTAATAATTTTGGCTAGAACGTTTCCGAATTGTAGGCGTCAGGCGACAAGCGTGCTTCCGGGGTTGCAGTGAGCGGAGCTCCCGCCAAGACCCAAAGCTAGTTTTTTTCGATTTATTTTTAGTATAATTGGATTGGGGAGAATATGAACATGTCCATAAAAGCATTCATAGGATGGCAACCCTACTGGAACTCGCCAGTGTTACCCGTCAGTTGAACTCGGATGAGTTCGAGGCGTCGTAGACGGTGGTTATCTCTACAACGAAAGTGAAAGGAATTTGTGTGTTGAGACCACAAACGGCAGGTGGAAGTACAAGTGAACTTGGGTCCTGACCCGAGTTCACTTCCATCCTAAACCCTGCCACGTAACTTGTCCAAATGGGGAAATAGAAATTATTTTATAATGTTCGAGACTGCGTGGTTTTGCCTGCACGGTTCCGCCATCTCGGGTGTTGCAGTTATTTTCTACGTATTCGTTACGTTGGCCTGATAATGGTCTTTCGTTGAAACGTACAAACAGTTGGTGGTGTCGAGGACAAAAAGGCTTCTTGGGATTGAATAGTTACGAAATCCTTTAGAAAGGTGCTAAAAGTCCATTAGTACTGTAAAAAGGCGTAAAGGACATTTCTTTCGGGCTTATTTTATTTACTGGGTTGGTGCTGCGGGAAAAAGAAAGCGCGATGTAGTCAGGTGGGTGTGAATTGGACGGGACTACCTTCGAAGGTAGTCGAACGCGAAGGTCGCAGACTCGTGTTCCGACTTTGAACTCTGCCGGCTTCGCCAAGTTGGTAATTCGACGAAGAGCGAAAGTGAGGCTTCTTCGAAATGCTGAGACTGTAAACATTAGGTCAGAGGCGGTGGTGATTAGGAGGGGGGGTGCTTGAGTGATGTCATTCTGCCGTTTTAGCAGCAAGAAAGGGGACCCGTAGGGTAGTCAAAAAAGAAGGCGAAAACAGGGTACCTAACTTTAGGAACCTGCCCTGCCCTTAATACTGGTCCAATCTGGCTCAAATTTTTACCACATTATCAGAACATAGTCTACTCAAAACGCATGGCTTTGTTTTTTTTTCTAAATACAATTCCCAATTTAGCGCGCAGTTTTCAAAATTCGGTCACTTTTACCCAGTGAGTTATGGTCGACACGGCCGCCCCACGAACGTTTTTTCCAAATTTTGAGCCTTGGAAATGTTCCTTCCTTCATGCTGAAAATTCTTTAAAAAAAAAAAAAAAAAATCGAGTCAATATCTCGAACACAGCCCGAGAAACAGGTTCCGAAAGAGCGGAAAACATAACTTTCGGGAAACGCGAAAAAACCAAAACCACCTACCTACTGCGCAGTAGCCGACGCGACGGGCGCTGGCTTGATTTGATAAGTGTTTTTTCACTCTATTTTCTCTCATGTCGAATTTGTGGCCTCCATTAGAATATTTTTGAGACAAATAAATTTTACTACAACATTCACATGAAGTGTACAACATAGATAGGAATGAAAAGAAAAAAAAAAATAGGCACATTTGATAACATTCTCCGTATTTTCGCTGTTCATTTGAAGTTTTTTGTCGCTTTTGGAAATGCCTCGATCTAGCAAAGTTTTCAAAAAGTCAAGAGGATCCCTCCTCATTTGCGAACACCGAAATGTGACCCAGATAAGAAAGCCCCATGTCAACAAGTTCCACCTCTTCGAGAAATTCGTCCTCAGAGAAGAAACTCTGAGCAGGGTTGTAGGACGATGACGATCATTACACTGAAGACATTTATTTATGATATCATCAATATCATAATATCATAAACTAGGAAGAATTTGGAAGGCAGATTCGAAGCAGCAGAAGGTGAGCCGGCTTATGCAGCGGGAGCCCACTAGCCGAGAGGCGGAAGCGGCTGAACTCAACTTTGACTCTTTATTTGTACGGTTTTTAGATAAGGTAAATTAACGTTTTATGGCTCATTTGACGCCAAATTTATTGTAGAAACCAAAACAAACTTTTTTTTTTCTTTTTTTTTTTTCAATTTTTCGACCCTGACTACCCCACGGGTCCCCTCTTGAAACGTACCTATGTCAATTTTTGACGCCGATCAGAATTTTCGACCTCCGTCGCGGTTACATAGGTGTATTATTCCAAGAATAATAACCAAAATGGAGAACATAGGAATATAGTCAGCTAACAGGAATATAGTCAGCTAGAATGCGTTTTGACACAATTGGAAGAATTAGGTATCGGTTTTCAACGTACTCTAGCTCATGTTCTACTGGATCTATAATCAAATATGACCAATGAATTTTATAGGAAATTTCATGCTCTATCACTTTTATAATAGAAACTTTTGCCGCGGAACGCGTAGTTTCGGAGTTATATCAAAAAAACTGAAAGATATGCCGAAATGTTACAAAAAACGCACATTTTCTTGTCCTGCAGGTCCTTACGTTATGGAAAGCTTCATCCTAACATTCATATCGGGTTTGGTAGGGAATTTAATTAGCTTTAACGTGAAAAAACTAAATTTGAATCGCGTATTTGTACGGCAAACCCTCTCTGGTTCCCCCTTAACCTGAATAGGGTCTTAATAGCACTTGCAGGAAAGGTCGCCTGGTGTTCCGGCTTTGAACCCTGTCTGCTTTGCCAAGTTGGAAATTCTACGCAAATAAGGGCTTTTGTCAAAGTGATGAAATTGTAAACATTGTGTCGACACAATGCAATCCCACTGCATGCAGTGGGATTGCTCGAGCACCGTCATTCTGCCGTTTTCAAGAGTTACATCCTTCCTAATTGAGGGTTATTCGTCGATCCACTTCTTGACATTCACTGCCATGTTCGCATTCCTTGTGCAAATACACTTCCTCGTATTTCGTCACCGACGTGTCTCAATCCCGAGATTATCTCGCCTCGCCTTAGTTTTTAAACAGGTCTTTTGCCAAGTCCCAAATGACAAACAATGGGGATCAACGACGGAGAGAGTTTCTCTTATTGCATTTCTGGTGAGGCGTTGACGGGGTGAGTGCCAAGTTGGGGCGAGAATGTGGCCTTTGAGAAGTACCAAGTTGACGGTAAAGAATTTGCAACTGGGTGTGGAGTGATTCTGCTTTGGAGGTTTGACTCTTTAAGACCTCTCTGCAGTGAATAGTTTGAATAGCATCCGAAAATTGTCACAACGCCGGTGTGTTTGAGGTGCAGGAAAGTGCCAGTTGAGTAGTAGAACTCTGAGGAAGACGAACGAGAGAGAAAGAAATGTAAGAAGAAGGCTGAGAAGATGGTTCTGGCACTTTCACTGTTTGACATGAACCCGAAGGGGGGGGGGGGGGGGCACGACCTTGCCAGGGCGCTTCCTAAATGGGCGGATTCTAAGGCACGACCGTCTATTTGATGTTATCACCGGCTTGAGCCTTGTGGGTATGTCACGAGCCCGAAAAGAGTATGAAAAGCGCCATAAGGTGACCTCGTATCGTGTCAATGGGTCGTTCTTAGTCTTTTGTCTAACTTGGTTATTTTGGTTTCAGGTTGCTGGTGGCCGTCTCCGCCGAACAGCTTTGTCATCCGTCTCCCCATAGGAGTTTGGATGGGACCTGCAACAACGTGTTGCACCCTAAATGGGGAGCTGCATTCACCCCTTACATTTACATGACAAATGGTGAGTTAGATGAGTGCTGAAGACACGCTAACGTGGAGCACGTTTCAGTGTTGTCTGTAGCAATTTGAAACGCTGTTGCCTACCTTGTACTCTGTAGAGTGTTGACCTAGTTTTAGTGTGATGTAGGGGTCTTCACGGTCGAGCTTACCATGTTAAATTTCGAAAGGAGAAAAGTTTGTAATTTTCAAAATCATAAGGCAGTTAAACTTAATATCACGAAAAAGTGGAGAGAGCGTGATTTTTCATGAGTGGAGAGCAGAGTTTTTCGATTTAACTCATTACAATAGGTAATTGTAATGGTTAATTCTACTAAAAGTGGCAAAATCATGACTATAGATTTTTCCCGTATACTGGGGAAAACATTGAATAGAGATCAATATTCCCCAGGCTGTCAATGTTTTCATTTTCGAAATAGACGATTAGCAAGCTCGGGGAAATTTAGGAAATGGCCCAAAAGGCTCATTCTCATCAAGTGGTCTGTTATGGACACCTTTCTCATCATAATTTCTTGTCCCAAGTCTGCAAACGAATGCATAAAGTCTTACTGGTTTTGGGTCATTCCCCTGTTTATCTTGCAATTTCAGTAGAGGGGAAAGTATTACTGTTAAGGAAATGTTGAAAACAGTTTGTAGCTTGCTACTCATGAATTCCACTCAACATCGACTCTAGGCCTGTTCGTGTCATTCCCCTGTTGTCCATAACTTAGTTGTTTCATGGGATATGATTTTTCTTCTTTCGCCATTGTTTAGATCAGTTGCTGAGCCTTTAGTACTAATTTTGCTGTATTGTACAGTCACCTAGAAGAGGAGACAGTTTAAAAAAAGTTTTGTCATTCCCCTGTGCGTCATTTCTCTTGATAATCCGCCTGTATAAATTCCCCTGGGGTAATAATCTGTACTGCTGATATATAGATTTCATTCTCACATGGGGAAAGAGCGCTTAACTTAGCGCTTCGCACAAATAGCGCAGCTGATGTAGTTGGATAGCATACTTTTGAAACGATATCGCGTCGGGAACGGCCCAACAGTAAGGCCACTAAAGTTCATGTTAATATCAATAAAGCCTTTGTTAGAAGCTGCCCCGGGTTTTTAGCCAAATTGTGGAAAGTTTATGTGAGCATGAAAATGTCTGGACAACATGGCGATTATGTTCTGTGTAGAAGTCTCGTGAGAAGTAGAAATGTCGCAATGTGCACAGTTCGCCTGTCATTTGTCGTCGGTCGTCACCGAGGGGTCCAGCACGGCCCTGGCGCCTTCCTCCAGGTCAATAGGAAGACCCCAAGGTGGACACCCGGATTGGGTGAATAAGATTGAGTAATTTTCTTGTTGACGGTGGAGCAAGTAGGAGAGAAAGCTCGTTTTCTGAACCGGGAACTCCCCACGGTGGACTCTTACGTCAAGGTCACACCCCTCCCAACACCTTACCCACACCCTCGAGAACTCTCACTCTCGAAGGCTGAGCCTCCTGTAATGTTTACCATATTACCCTACTTTCCACCAGTCCGGTGAGTCGAAATGATAACAAACCCCAGTAAAAAGGAGGTCCTTCGGAGCGAATCTTGACGCGACGAATGGGGGACGTTATCTGTCTCGCACGTATCGTACGTGCTCTGTGAACTGCGTGGGATTGAATCTCAACTGACCAGGTATCACCCAAAATTGCTCTCAAAACTCTCAGGCGTCCGTCCGCTTTGGGCTCACCTTCAAAATTTCCCTGTCGGAAATTGAAAATTAGCCAGCCCCATAAAAACACGTTGCACAATCCAACTGGGATGTCCCCCAACAACCCGGTTCTGTCCGTGAGCCGAATGCGGGCTCTTGTGAAACCCATCCTCGACCGACCTGAAAGAGGATTGCTGCTCGGGACAAATTATGGTTCCAAACAGCAAATTAGACGCCGCAGGGTCAAAAAACACGGGCGTTGCAAAATTTTTGGACGTTTAAGAAGGATCTGGTTGAGCTCATCTATACAGGAACTATCTTGAATGCGCTCGGATCGAGTCGATATCTGCAATCTCTCACCACCGTGACGGGCGCCGAAGCGTCAATGTCGAAGTGTAATTATTTTAATTACAAGTAAGTCCGGGAACACAGTGATATTCGGATGTGATTAAACTACAGTAAATCACGTTTGGATGGACGTCACGGGCACGTTCCCGAGTGGCGGTCCCCAAAAGCGCAACGGGGCAACCGGTTACCGGCTTCACGTATCCGCGTAATAACCCCCTAATTTTACGCCTAGTTTTTTTAATGACAGGCCTTCTGACGAGCTTTGAAGTCCGGAGGTGAACAATGCGATAGTCGGGTGTGCGATTTTGACGCACGACCGGGAGTCGTTACTGAATGAACCGCATGGTCGAGGGCAGGGATGTAAAGACGCTGCAAATTCGATTACACAGGGGGGGTGCATTGTGTGGAGGGTTCCAAAGTGGCCCAGTGGTATCAGAATCTCGCCAAAATCGTGTATTTTTAAAATAGGCCGGTGAGTCAGCCCACGTTTGGGCCTCCCCAGTGCTCACATCATATCACGAAAACGATGGCTCGAATGTTTACCAACATCAAACACTCTGCACGTCAGTCAAACTTCCTTTTCGAATTGATGAGGAGAAATCAAAATGCCATTAATAGTCATCCTCTGATCCCACAGATTACCTAGTGTTTAGCTGCCCACATAAAACCGACGCTCAGTTGCCTATTTTTCGGATCTAACTAGGCAAAGTTCGCATAATATGCGATATATTATATTATGAGTGGTCGAAAATGTATCCATGTTTTTTAGCATGGAACATGCTTTAGCCTTGAGCTAACTGCCCGAAAACGTGACGCGAGATGGCTGACGTAGAAGTGTCACACGAGTATTAGGAGGTTAGGAGAACAAAGGAGCAATTTTTTATCAAACAATTGCCAATAATTGTTGATTTCTTTCTGCTTGGCAACGTTACTAGGCAAAGCATGTTCAATGTTTCTTGAATTTTAGCCAAAGGCTCTAAGCAGTACCTTTTTTTTTTTTTTTCCAAAACGAGGTTTTTCGAAATTTTTCATCAATTTTGGTTTATTATTCTTGGAACTTCTTGAAACTATTCTTGGAAACTTGGAATTATTGGATCTATGTTTTCGCGAAGGGGGTCGACGACTCCGATCAGCCTCAAAATGTGACAATAAGTGACTCATCTGTTTCAAGAGGTCTAGATTCCAAAACCAAAATGTCCGTCCGCCGTCCGGGCCGTTTTGGGCAGCAGGAATTTTTTTTTTTTTAAATCTGAAATATTGGCAAAATACTCGGTTTACCATCTAGTTGTGCCCGCAAGGGTTTCAGCCCGATCGCCCAAACCCGTGGGGCGCTATGGGGCTAAAATAGGGCTATGGGAGGGTTTTTGAAGGTTTTGGCTATGGTATCGTTTTCGAAGTATTTTTGGACTTAGAATCCATTTTTTTGGGTCCAACAACGATCCGATTTCACTGTTGCGATCTGTAGGGCTTTCATAGGGCTTTCATAGGGCTAGAAATGAGAGTTTTGATGGATCCCAGGAGGTCAAATATTTTTCAAGTAAAAAATGAAAAAAAAAATTAAAAAAAAAGTTTTTAAAAATTTTTTTCATTGACAGAATTAAATTTCTGCACAGGTAACCTGTATAAAAGAATAATAAACCCTTGTGTAAAATTTGCAGCGTTTATTATTCTTCTTTGAGTGCCGTAGCCGCAAACGGACGTTGGCAACCTCTCAGTGCTATGACTGAATCGTGGCATCCGAGGATTGTCGTCGCGTAGGGATTGTGCTGAGCTGGCAATTATTGGGACGGGCTTTGGCTGTTCAGTGTCAGGTAGCGGATAATTTGTCCCCCTTTGACTCTGCTCTCCTGAGGACTCATGCTGACGTGCGGCTGCGGGGCTTCGTTGATCGGAAGTGGGCGGACTTCAGGCGGAGGATGCAGGAGTCGGGGTTTTTCACTCTTTACAGGGAGCTGGACTCGGGTGTCAAGTGTGCCAGCCTTGTTGGGGACTCTCTCCCGGTGACCCTTGCGGCTGTGCGGTGCATCTTCAAGGACTTCGGGCGCTGGTTTCCGGCCGCCGCGGCGGTTCCCGGCGCGCCGCACAGTGGGAAAAAACGGCCTTTTTGAGGGAAATGGTCTCCCTCCCTGCTAATACTCACATTAAAAATTCAGTATGGGTTGTTCTAGACGTATTTTTGTGCGTAGAATCAAATGGTCTAGTCCGTTTTTTGATAAGAATTGAAGGAATGGATTTACATCCACTCTTAGGTGTAAGATTCTGCCGCTTAACATCTGCAGTTCCAAAAAGCTTAGTAAATCCTCTAAAAGAGGTATTAAAATATCATTTTAGCTATACATAAGTATAGAGTTAATTACAATGATTAACTTATTAATTTGATATCACTGACAAACGCTCTGTTTTAGCTCGTCAAACATACTCAAAAAACGCCACCTTAACAACTTCATAAATCGCCTGAAGGTAGCCTTGGACGAACTTGGATCCAATTCCTCCATAATTCGCTTCTAGAAACCATCAGGAATACACCAATTACTTCCGTTTCTTGAGCTTAGTTGAGCTTCTAACTTTGCAGCTGATTTTCTCTCTAAAAACAGCCTTTTTCAAAAACAATAATTGTTTATTGTTAGCCCTGACGACTGATGGGCCCAAAAAAACTTTTTTTTCGGCATAGAGCCCTTTTATATACATCTAGAAACAAGATTATAAAATGGATAAAACGTTAAAAAAATTCCAGAATCAACTGGATTCAATTAATTGATATAGTTAGACTACAAAGAAAACCCGTATTTTTGCCACTTTTTTAATGATTCCTGTGAAACGTAGGGTAGTGAAGTGGTCTAAAAAATCTGAAACTTCGCTTCCAACTTCTCAAGTACTTATAGAATCGAAATATATAGGTACCCGTGGGGGAATTTGGGTTTTTGGCCGATGTCCCTCAAAAAGGCCGTTTTTCCCGACTGTGCGCCGGGAGGAGTGCTCTTTCAGCCTCAAAATTCGACATTATCCGTTTCAAGATGTCTAGAATCCAAAAAACGAATGTCCGTCCGCCGTTCGAGCCGTTTTGGGCAATAGGATTTTTTTTTTTTTTTTTTTTTTAAATCTGAAAATTTGACAAAATACTCAGTTTACCGTCTAGTTGTGCCCGCAAGGTTTTCAGCGCGATCACCCAAACCCGTGGGGCGCTGTGGGGCTAAAAAGGTGCCACAGGAGGGCTTTTTTAAGGGTTTCGGCCAAGGGGTCGAGTTAGGTGTCGTTTTCGAAGTATTTTTGGACGTAGATTTACCGAGATTTTCGTCAATAATTGACAATTATAACAATTATTGTTATCGAGACCCAACCTGTCTGCCCTGGGGCGACCACTTGATAATAACTAGGTAATTTAAAAAAACGCTGCGAATTGTACTCGAGGGTTTTAGTAGGTACAAAAATGATTCTGTCAAAAAAAAATTTTTTTTGAAAAAAAAAAAAGAAAAGAAAAAATCTGTGCATTGTGGGACCTCGAAAAAATATTATACGACCAAAATTACTCGGATAATATTTGACCTCCTAGGATCCTTCAATGATCCCATTAGAAGCCCCATGAAAGCCTCATAGATCGCCACAGTGAAATCGTATCGTTCTGGGGCCCCCAAAAATGGATTCTACGTCCAAAAATACTTCGAAAACGACACCTGACTCGAGCCCATAGCCGAAAACCTTCAAAAAGCCCTCCCGTAGCCCCATTTTAGCCCCATAGCGCCCCATGGGTTTGGGCGATCGGGCTGAAAACCTTGCGGGCACAACTAATTGGTAAACCGAGTATTTCGTCAACATTTCAGGTTATAAAAAAAATTCCTACTGCCCAAAACGGCCCGGACGGCGGACGGCGTACGGCGCACGCACATTTTGGATTAGAATGTAGACCTCTTGAAACGGATAATGTCAAATTTTGAGGCCGATCAGAATTTTTGACCCCCGTCGCTATTACATAGGTGTAAAATTCCCAGAATAATAAACGAAAATGTTTACGCAAAAAATCCTTAGTATTTCCAAAAAGTACAGCTCTTAACGGAACTTTTGCTACAATCTCCGTGTTGCATCGTGGAGCTCATCAGTTTTCCACAAATCAGTCCGTAGTTGATGTAAATTTTTGCTGCAAAGTTGGTAAAAATGGGCTGGGACGTTTTCTGGTGGCGATAAAAAAATCAACTGAAAATACATATAGGTAGTTCGATTAAACTCTACCTACTTGATTCCAGAAAAATCACCGCAAATATTGAAGTACACGGGTTTTTCGTGGGTACAAGCGAATTGACGGCGGCAATTTTTGTGAAAATCGCTCGCAAACTCTCAAAAATATCTCGCGTTGCTCCAAACATCATGACTAACCCCAGAAACGTATTAGGTCCGTTTTCGTTGCTGTCAGAAAGAAAACTTGCATTTTGTCAACCTAGATTGGGAAAATTTTCCACTGTTAACCCTTTTGTCAATAACGTACAACGGCGACCTTCTCTCAACCTTTCGCAGTTGGAACACCGGCTCAAGTGTGCTCCAGTTCTTGAGACCATATCCAGTGACGGAACCCGACGTTTCATAAGTAGTTCTGTGGGGTACTGTGCGCTTCAAGTTTGACTTCCTGTCCGGCCGGGTAAAGTCTCAAGTTGAAATTCCAGTCGGGCGAAAAGGAAAGTTCCTGTTTGGCGAATGTAGGTGTGCAACATTCTGTCAAGTAATGAACGGGTGCGGTGGTTTCCGCGGGGAACGATGATTGGGCTGACTGGTTATTTACAAATGGGATGAAATCAAACCGGTGAAATAACCATGATGCATACATTCAAGTTATACAATCATTGATAAAATCAGAAAGTGGTCTATGAGCACGCCCAGGTTCTTGCCTGCATGCTCAAGATTTGGTTATGATGCTATAGAATGTTTTGTCATTGGGCTCCTGGTTGAGGTTTGGGGTCGCAAGAGCAGCAAATCTTAGTGTGCAACGATTTGTCAACCGACAGCCAGCCTTCGTACACCATGCACAGCAAGGATTGTCTGCCAGTGTCAAGTTCCACGCTTGAGCTTCGCCCCAGCACGTAAAGGAGACCTGCATGTCTCTGTGTTTCTGAAGTTGAATTTAGATTCACTATTCGATGTGTTGTGTGTTTGGCAGAAGGCATGCGGCGTGAATCCACATTGTCTTGGAGGATGAGGAAGAGAGTATGTGAACATTTCCGTCCAGGGCATAACATGAAGTGTCATGATCTGCAGGCCTGGTAGAAGATGCAGTAAAGGAAGACTCGCATACCTGATATGTCAGGATACTGTGGAGATGCAGAGTCTTCGGAAAGGAACCAAGGAGAAGTCGATACCCAACACAATATGTCGTGGCCTGTATTATTTCGCCCCGGGGCTCGCAGTTTTACCGGGAACAGCTGCTGCAGATGCCTTAGACGAAGTGTCGACAAAAGTGGCCTGTCCAGCTGACCCGGACTTACATGGGGCCGATCGCCTGGCTGCCTCAAGCAAAGGGTCCTGGGCAACGGACCCATGAGTCAGGATCATTGCCTGCTGATTCAGCTTCCCTAAGCAACGTGTCGCTAAGGCCTGGTCAGTGGGTTTTATCCCTAAAAACTCACTGTGATCAGACATGGTAAAGGAGTAATTAAATGAGCAGTAAATTGGCAAATTGAATTTACAAAAAACGCTTGTCTTGGCAGGAGAAGAGGGGTTTGCACGGCCGCCCTGTGACCGTAGCGCGTACTGCTCCTCCCGCCGGTACCAACTCTGGCGGGCTGGCAATATTGCCTGAGACGTGGGGAAATTCTCCACAGGACGTACCTCCCGAATGATTCAGGCTGCAGAGCTAAGGGCTGCCTCCACACTGACCCGCAACTGCCCTAGCTTCGGTTCATCCTGAAAAGGCCCATCCTCTGTGCCATCAGCTTTCCAAGGTCAGGGCTAACAACGTACAGGAGGATTCCTTGGAAGAGATCGTTGTACGTGACCAAGACCTGAGTACCCCGTTATTTCCTGATTAGCCTGCCATGGCCTTCACCAGTGCACCTTCAGTGTCGCCATGGAGTATGTCTCTACTCGGCCGCATGGATTTGCAGGGATCATAATCATTGCACTTTTCAACTGAGCGGTCAGGGGAACCTCCCGGCTAATGTGCACTCCCTGGCTCTAGATGGCGATCCTGGCTGCACGTGGTGAGGTGGTCCTGAAGACTCTGAAAAGCATGACATGCTGTGCTTCGGAGATGTATATCCAGCCCGTCAAGATGCATGGCTGTTGTTGAATTTGCAGCAGCTCCTCTGAAGGCCCCAGCGCCAACGTTGGACCTATTTGGGGGTGGTATCTAGTTGAGCGACAGCTCCCAATAGTTATCCGCACAGGCATTGAAATTCTTACCCTTTACGGATGGTTGAGCAGATGCTCCTGCTCGGGATGGAAAGCTTCCCGTTACCCACTCTTCAGGGGCAGGAGGTGAAGGCATGTTCGCTTGGCTGATGGAGGATGAGGACTCGTCTCCTTAATCTAACACGACTCATCACCATACAGGAATGTTTCCTATCCTTGTCCACAACCTCAATCCATTCATTCCATCTTGTCTGGTCTCCCGGAGGGTTGTGGCTCTTTGGCACTTCCAACCGTCCTAGGTACATACACCCAGATTCGATTCGGCTACACGACACGCGGATACACCTCAAAACCATTCCATAAGAGGCGGGAGTCCTCCAAGTCTGTCTCGTCTTTTAGGCAGTATCCCGGTGTCCGTAGGTCTGCACGTGCACCGCAACACGTATCCGTACGTGTGCTAAAACGCGTGTGGGAACGACTACCGGACCCGCGGTACGGGTTTACATGCCGTAATCCTCGCGGGGGTAATCACTTGGTGGTTCGCAGGATAATGACGGGGATTACGGTCCACCGATTAAACGACACTAACGCCTCGTTCGGAGGGCGCTTCGAAGATGACTGTTATTGTCGGGTTGACCCAGTTCGTCCACCGAGGAGAACCACCCGGTGACGTGTGTAGTCGCGTCGAGTAATTGGCGGCACCGCTGACCAGGTCCTCCACTCTGACGATTCGGATAAAATACTTCAAATCTCTCGAAATCACCGTAGGTTACCCGGTACCTTACACGTAATAAACCGCGTAATACTCGGTGAAGATAACCTTCCCGGTCCTCCATCAAGAAGAGACACTTTCTATTCCACATCTTCTCCGCCTCTGATGAAAAACTGTGACCAATTGGAGCCTCCTCGGAGCCCACACGTCCTGATTTTGTAATTTAATAAAGTTTTTTATTAACCATGTTTTCCTCACGTTTCAGGTTTTTTTTTTTTTTTTTTTTTTTTTTTTTTTTTTTTTTTTTTTTTTTTTTTTTTTTACAACACTCGGTGAGAGATGTGCAAGATGCAAACAAATTTACCTCCTCGCCGGTAACTTTCATTTTTTCTCGACACAAAAAGAAACTTGCTAATAACGTTTGCGGATTGCAAAAATAGCGTGAAACCGTCGTGACATCAGCGGCCAAATGTATGCACTGGCACTCCCACGTTCGTCTTCCCGCTCACAAAAAAACCACACACATTCGCCAAATTTCGCCGGATGGCTCAAAAGATTGCGGTGAAAGAACGAGGCGTTTTGAAGGTGGGGGATTTCGAAAGTTTTGGGCCCATTACGCAAAAACTATGAAGGCGGGTTTTTTGGTCAGCGGGCCCAAGTTTGCATTGATGTCAGCAAAAACCGTCTTGTCGAACGACTAGTCATTGCACTAAAAGTGGCAAATGTCGGTTAGATGAATAATATTCATATTATTCCAGTTTTGGATCGGCCTCAAAATTTGACATTATCCGTTTCATTACTAGTATACTAGTAGATTCCAAAAACGAAATGTCCGTCCGCTGTTCGAGCCATTCTGGGCAGTAGGAATTTTTTGTTAAATCTCAAATTTTGACGAAATAATCGGTTTACCATCTAGTTGTGCTCGCTTGATTTTCAGCCCGATCGCTCAAACCCGTGGGGCTCTGTGAGGCTAAAACGGGGCTGCGGGAGGGTTTTTTGAAGGGTTTAGGCTATGGGGTCGAGTTAGGTGTCGATTTCGAAGTATTTTTGGACGTATAGTCCATTTTTTTGGGGTCCCCCTTCGGTCCAAACATTTTATACAAACTTTTTTTTTTTTTTTTCAAATAATTTCTTATTGACACGGAATGAATTTTTGCACATTTCACCGATATGCAGCGGTTTTTTTTTAGTGGCATAGTAGTAACTACTAGGTATTGTTTTTATAGTAGTAATAACAATAATATAATATAATAGTAATAATTTTTCCTGTTTTAAAATCTTTCAGATTGATAGATTTGCCTTTACCTTTTCAAATCATGGCCGTACCTTTGCTTCTAAATGTTCGCCGTACCGTTGCTTCAAATGTTGCTTAAAATCTTGCTTCAAAATTTTAAAAATTAAAAATTAAATTAGACCAAAAACAGTATCTCTAGGAGGTGAGACGCTGGGGAATGAGAAATCATAAGAATTTTTTATTTTTTCTAATTCATGCATCTCTTGTATTTGCCAAAATTGTGGATGACTGTTACTTCTCATATTTCAAAAAGTTTGAGTATTTAATACTCAAGCTACACACTTATAGGGGAATAAAAAGTATGAAAACACGCACCTATTTGCAAAGACACAGCTGATTCTCACGCTGTTCTTACGCCATCGGCAGGCTCCAGCTGAATTTTGCTCGAACCTTGAAGAGTAGAGTTGTCAACATCTGCTTTCAAAATATCCTTCACGTCAACAGGTTTCCTTTACAGCCCCCTGAACCAACGGGTGTCGCCGGATTCCTCTCCAATTATAATGAATGGTGTGGTGGGGGGGGGGGGGGGCACTAATCTTCATACCACGATTCCTCTCGAATGGCAGGATTCCTCTCAGTTAATGAGAGAGAGGGTCGAGAATACGAAAGAGAAAGTGAGAGTGCTATTTTTATGATGGTTCCAAGCTTTGAGACTTGTCCAAGGCTTGCAAAGTTGGTGCCAAGCTGGCAGTGGCTTCCAATGCTTCCCAAGATGGTCTCGAGCTTTCCAGACCTGTCTAAGGCTTGCAAAGTTGGTGCCAAGCTGGCTAAGGGATTCTGAGGCTTTCGAAGATGGCTCCAAGCTCTCCTGACTTGTCCAAGGCTTGCAAAGTTGGTGCCAAGCTGGCAATGGCTTCCAATGCTTGCCAAGAGGGTCCCGATTTTTCTAGACCTGGCCAAGGCTTGCAAAGTTGGTACCAAGCTGGGGATGAATTGAGATTTCGTCCAAGGATGGATTGTCTTAACCCTTTCGGCAGCGGGGGTGGATCGCACGTTCCTATCAGAGATAAAGTTAGAGAGTGCAGTGGAAAAGTTCACATTACGAGCCTCGGCAGCGCCTGGAGTGCATTGGCAATCAACCGATGAGTGAAATGAGCAAGTCCAACCAGCCAGGAGTGCTATGGATAGTCCTCGAGCTTCCATGGGCTTGACCCAATTAGGTGAGAGGAAACCTGCCGTAAGCTCCCCTTAACGCAATTAAATCTGCCCCGAGAGGAATCGTGAAGAAAGGAGGAGTTTGGAGAGGAATCGTGGACCTCCCGAACCAACTCACCAGGGGAATGATACGAACCCCTATGTACAAGGTATTTTTTGATTGCAATTATCCAGGGAATGCTCTTAAGTTAAGGAAGTAATGATGAGGTTAGTACAGTATGAGATGAAACCTCGGGGGCTTCAACCTTTTTTTATAAATTGAATTGGAATGGGTCAGACGGGCTGAACCTATGGCTGGGGACACGTCAGGAGAATGAGAATTAGTTCTTGTTTCTATATCCTGAGCATGCTTACCGTTGAATGCCAAAAAAAAAGGTCCGGTCTTGGAAAGATTGTCTTAGACATATTAAAACTCCGGAGCGATGGCGGTGAAAAACGCCAGGACAACAATTTGGCCACTTTTAGCGGAATCTCCCCGTTCCAGATGCTTTCTCTGATTTCCTCTTCGAACCGATTGAGTTTTGTGTCCCGACAATACTTTTTGGGACTTCCTCCAGACTCAATCGGCAACAGTTTTTCACGAGGCCAAACTCAACCTTACCAAAAGTTTTCCACGTCGTATTTTTTTTCCTACAATCGATTCCGATTTTTCGGTCACCTACGTGCGAAGGAGCCTTGAAAATAAGGAAACGCGTCTGAATAGCCATTGAGCACCCACCAGCTTTCTACAGGGCGTTTTTTTATAATCCTTTGGCCCCTTTTGTTGGACAGAAACTGCACCAAAGGATAGGTTTATATTTTCCAATGATTTTCGTCTGTATTGAATTAGAGCTCATGTACTTCAAATGATGTCTGAACTTTAAATTTGTCTCATCATTCCTTTGTAAGGCACGCGCAAGGTTCGTGTCATATCTCATATTCCGCCTAAAAGGACATTTTCTCTTCACAATCCGTTTGCCGCGCTAAAAGGTTCTCAACGTCGACCATTTTACGTAATGGCCCGAGAAAAAAGCCGTTAGCTCATCCCTTACACCCACATTTTCAAACCCCATTTGCTCAACAGGCGTCGGAACAAGGTCGCGGGTTTTTGTTGTTGTTTAACGTTTGAAAACCCCGCCGAATCGAGGGCGCTAATGGAAGGCAGCTCTGTCAAGAATGTTGCAACGTGCGGAGGCTTTTTAACGTTGCTAAATGGTGTGGGGGAAAATTGAGAGGAAATTTCGAAGTTAGATCAGTTAAATTGCAAAATAACAATATTCTGAAGCATCGCCTACTGGCATTGTCAAGGAATGCAAGCGATTTATTCTTCATGTTGCACTACTTCGAAACATACATTTTACGTTTTACGGTAGCCAAACTAAAAAATTTCGGAAGAATGAGACTAAAATGAGGTCGTATCGGACGTAAATGAGGTAGTTAGTTCGTAAAATACGGTAGTCAATCCTCAGAACCTCCGTCTCTAATATTATGGTTTGGGGAGACATGCCTGACATTTTAAGCATTCATGCAGACAATTTTTCTGAACATGCAAGTGGATCACATCACACATACATAGCAGGTACCTTCACTCATTCCTTCATTGTGATGTTGATTTTCCAAACTCGGGAGAAGTACCTACGTCTGTAAACCAATAGGTGTACAATTTGACGACCATTACCCTACCCATATGGAGCTGAACTTAGTTCAGTGAACTACGGCTACATAACAACAACAATACCAAGTGAAATATATCAAGAATGCGGTAAAATAATTCATTTTCCTGAATTTTCTTTCGCTATAGCGGACGGGCGGTATTTGGTCGGTTGAGCTCCCTTCTAGTTAGCAGCCCTGTTTAGATTCCATATTCACCCGTCAGTTTTTTGTTTTTCCTAATCAAGCACTCTTAAGTTAATCTAGATGATTTCTAAGATTACCTGTCCAGAGACCGGTTGAGTAATTTCTCTAATAAACGCTCATTTCAACCTCTTGTTTTTACTCGTAATTCATCGCCCGTAGTTCCTATGTGCTTTCACGTGCAGTTTCCTCGTATGGATTTTTCATCAAGCTAGTTTTGCATGCTCCAACGATTGAAAAAAAAAAATGGTTCACGCTTGAACTGCGAAGGATAATTGAAGAGTTTGAGTGCCTGTACCATCTCGCTATTTATGTATAAACCATTAGAAGGTCTCATTTCCACCTGGCATGTTGTAGGTCCTGAAGACGGGATCCCAGCTAATCCCGAAAGCTTGACGCAGTAATTAAAGACTGATACAAACCCGGCCTTTTTCTTCCGAAAAAACGCTTAGTATAAAAGCTGGTCCTCTGCCCTTCAAATTAAAAAATGTTTTTAAAAAATCCAAAAAAAAAGATTTTTTGAAAAGAAATCCAAAAAAAAAATTTCCAAATTTTTTTCCATTGACACAGAAATAATTTTTGCACAAGTAACCTATATCAAAGAATAATAAACTCTTGTGTAAAATTTGTAGCGTTTTGGTTTATTACTCTTGGAATAATACACAGGTAAATAATACATAGGTCTATTCTTTGAATAATACATAGGTCTATGTTTTCGCGATGGGGGTCGACGACTCCGATCGGTCTCAAAATTTGACATTATCCTTTTCAAGAGGTCTCCATTCTTGAAAGGGTATCATCCATCTCTGGCTTGTTGGCCGGCGGGGTTTGATGAGGGTGGTAGATGGGTTGTTAATTAAAACCCGATGCTCCAAAAATCGTCAGGGAAGGACCCTCCCCAATCCAAGTCGCTGATGCGAGGAGAGTGATGAATGAGACGGAGGCCCCCTCTGCACATACAAGGTACACTTCATCGCATTTATAGAGCTAAGTCTAGGTAACTTTAAACTACTTGGGGACTTAAGAAACCCCTCCATAAAAAATTGAGGTTGTGCCTGATACATGGATTTGTCTGTACAGGCACTGATGATGTATCTTTTGAAACGAAAGCGCTCTGCCAACACAAACTCTGTTGTTTTAATTAACAACCCATCTACAACCCTCATCAAACCCCGCCGAGGTCTCCATTCTAAATCCGAAATGTCCTTCCGCCGTCCGGGCCGTTTTGGGCAGTAGGAATTTTTTTTTAAATCTGAAATTTTGACTAAATACTTGGTTTACCATCTAGTTGTGCCCGCAAGGTTTTCAGTCCGATCGCCCAAACCCGTGGGGCGCTATGGGGCTACGGGTGGGGTTTTTTGAGGGCTTTGGGGTATGGGATCGAGTTAGGTGTGGTTTTCGAAGTTAGGTGTTCGTTTTTTGGACGTAAAATCCATTCTTGGGGGTCCCGAAACGATCCGATTCCACTGTGGCGATCTATTATAGCCCTATAATAGGGCTTTCATGGGGCTAAAAATGGGATTTTTTGAAGGATCCCAGGAGGTCAAATATTTTTCAAGTAAAAAAACCAAGAAAATTTTGAAAAATGTTTTTTGAAAAAACAAAAAATCAAAAAAATCGTTTTTGAAAAAAAAAATTGTTTTATTTTTTTTTTTCATCAACATAGAATTAAATTTCTGCACAAGTAACCTATATCAAAGAATGATAAACCCTTGTGTAATATTTGCAGCTTTTTCTGTGGGGGTTCTCAGAAAAATATTTGAAAATTATAATAAAAATTTTAACAAGAGAAGAGTGGTGTTTGTTTGTGTCACGCTCTACAGCCCAAACGGCTGAACCGATTTTAATGATTAAAAAAAAAATTGAATCCGAGGATTGACTCAGTGATGCTCAGTCCCGCCAAAATTGCTGGGAATGGGCAGACGCAGACGCTTCATCAGAGGGTACAGTACAGAATGATAAAAAATTATATTATATATAATATAATTTTTTATCATTCTGTACTGTATATATACATGCCTATGCTTTATACAAAATAATATATTTTAGAATATTATGCAAAACATCGGAGCTCTGCCCTACACAAAACGTTCAAAACACTTGTCATGAAAGATCATTAAATTTTTACAGGCGGCGGACAAGAAAATGCAACTTTACGCGGAATCGCCCATAATGTGGGCCATATTGTAGGTCAGGGGTTCCCAAAAGGTGGTCCGCGGACCCCCAGGGGTCCGCGAGTGCATCCAAAAATTAATATTTTAAGCTATTCTACCAGGAACTCAAATAATAAAAATGACTGTTTGTAGCCGGAGTGTCCTGTAAAGCGTGAGAGGCCGTACTTGCGACGCGACGCTAGTGACACCTAGCCTAATTATAATAATTGTAATTATTATAATTATAATACCTACTAATAATTATAATACTAATAATTATTATTAGTGACTAGTTCGCCAAGTTTCTACTAGAATGTAGGGATGTCCGATTCTCAAAAATAATCGCGATTATTTTTTCAAAAAGAATCGATACATCTGAGGATCGATTCTTTTTCCAAATTATTTATTAAATTTCAAATTTATCAGAAGAAGAAGAAGCATTACCTACCTATTACGTTACGAAACCTGAATTCCAATTACTAATAAATCCAACTGCAAACCAGCACTATTAGGACAAGTTAGGTAGGAAAGCTTCAGCTGTGTCAGTGGTTGTTGTGCAACTGATTCCAAATGAAAAACGCTGCAAATTTTACACAATGGTTTATTATTCTTTGATATACGTTACTTGTGCAGAAATTTAATTCTGTCAATGAAAAAATTAAAAAAAATTTTTTTTTTGGATTTTTATCTCGAAAAAATTTTTTTTTTGGATTTTCTTGTTCAAAAATGTGTTTTTTCAAAAATTCTGTATTTTTTACTCGAAAAATATCCTGGGATCCTTCAAAAATCCCATTTTTAGCCCCATGAAAGCCCTATAGATCGCCACAGTGAAATAGGATCGTTCTGGGACCCAAAAAATGGATTCTACGTCCAAAAATACTTCGAAAACGACACCTAACTCGATCCCATAGCTAAAAGCCTTCAAAAAACCCCTCCCGTAGCCCCATTATAGCCCCAAAGCGCCCCACGGGTTTGGGCGATCAGGCTGAAAACCTTGCGGGCACAACTAGATGGTAAACCAAGTATTTTCTCAAAATTTCAGATTTTAAAAAAAATTCCTACTACCCAAAACGGCCTGGACGGCGGACGGACATTTCGGATTTAGAATGTAGACCTCTTGAAACGGATAATGTCGAATTTTGAGCCCGATCGGAGTCGTCGACCCCCGTCGCGAAAACATAGGTGTATTATTCCAAGAATAATAAACCAAAATAAATGAAAAAATAAATAATTATTTGCAACAATCAATTGATTTTTCCCTTGTGATATATACTTACACCTAGGTATAAGCAAACGGGGAAAAACTTTGTTACTACAAAATTATATATATAATTTACATATATATAGGGGGTCCTCAATACATTTGTGGTTTGTTAAGAGGTCCGTGACAAAATTTTATTGGGAACCCCTGTTGTAGGTACTTTGTGAAACAAAACAGATAAGAGTCCGCTATTATGATGATATAATATTTATACTACACAATATGTAGTATTTATTATAGATTATGTAATACCTTTTGAAATGCGACTTTTTCAAGGGGATAGAATATCTTGCTAAAAAACGATTTTGTGAAGAGCAGTTCTTCACAAGAGGTAGTTACTACCCATTTAAAACCCCGGCAGGGAACCTTTTGAAATCAAACTTGTACAGATACTACAAGCTCGAAGGAGTCAAATTTTACAGCAGCACGGCATTGTTGGTGGGAACCTTGTGTTGTTTCCTGGAATGAGCCCTTAAAGCTATGCCTTACTAATTAATGAGTGAATTGTTGAAAATAATAAGGAAAATATGCTACCGGGAATTTGGAGGATTACGTTGGAATTGACACTGCGTGCCCCTTATTTGACGAAAGTTTCTATCGCCTAGATTTCGTCGGGTTTTTCCTCAAAATGAACATATTCATAAGCATTGGTTCATCACGTAGGTTGCCGGACCACCTTGACATTTCGCTTTCGGACGACCCGAGTCGGTATTTTTGAGGAAGTTTCAAAATACCTCGGTCTATTAACTAGTTGGCTGACCAAAACCGTTCGGTTTTTTGCGGTTCGGTACAGTCCGCCAAACAAAACGAATTGACGTTATCGGCGTTGCTTTCCCATTCACTTCATTATACCCGAAGTTCTCATTCTTCATTGTTTATCAGCTGCCTCAGAACATTTTTCACCCGAGTTCACTCCCATCTAATAAAAGGGTCTTTTTTTTCATTCAATTAGCCGGCCGAAGATCACAATGGATCGTTCCGTCACCTCAAAGGCGCTCGTCTCGACTCGGTTGATTAATTAGCCTTTAAAAGACCCCTTAACGAATTAATTTATAAAGTTAATTGGCCGTGATCGGCTGTGGCTCCTATTATGCTTCCTTTCTTATACGAACGTAAAAATGTGGCGTTTGTCAGTACAATAAGACTGCAAGCAAAATAGGTGTTGCTATTTAGCGGTCAATTAGAACTTTTCGAAAGCTCCGTCGCATTACGTCAGCTCGTTGTGAAGTCAGGAACCGCACGTTGGAGCTCTACATTACCTCATAACGCGGGTCTCGCGATAAATAATTTATATTCCGATGTATCGAAGTTACGGTGAATTTCTCAACAATGTTGACTGCATAGTGCAACGTGCTAAAAGATTTGCATACGATAACGCGAATACCGTAATTATTTTAATAATTTGAATTGCTGAAGGGTTTTTTTTCTTTGCAGATCCAGTGAGATCAGCTTCGACCGATGTGGGCAACAACCCGACGTTGCTCAGGTGGCTGGAGGCGATGGAGAAGTCGACGGCTCATCACGACCACGTCACAGCGCTGTTGGGGTTGTGGGCAGACTTCCTCCACCGGGATCTTTCTCAGCCCATTCCGTCCGGTGAGTTTTCGATGTCATAGTAAAATAAGACGAGAATGTGCCGACGTTTCAAGAGATTATGTTCTCCTATCACAGCAATCAGAAAAAGAATTTTGGAGGAGATTGGAACAGAGTTTAAAACGGTTATTGAAACATATTGAAGATATTAGGATGTCTAGAAACTTCAGATACCGTCGTATCCGACAAACAGAATATATTATGTAGGCTCGCCCAATTTTCCGGACGTGGGTCGCGTACCTACGTGAGTAAATTGTGTTCCTACTATTAAATTGTCCCTATTTTGAGTGTTATGTGTTTGGGGGGAAAGCCTCTAGCGTAACTAGGATTTCGCCCCCGTTGTCTTTGGAGTAACATGAAGGGGGTAGGGGAAGGGCGCCTACCTTCAACCACTGGCAATTTGTCCGCCATGATGAACGTTTTTAGGGCTGAGAAAATTACGAAAGGAAGAAGAAGTGAAGAAGACATTGTAACCGTATTTGGGAGGTTTCAGCTTATTTGCGTGGCTTCCTGCTGTTTAAAACGTGTTTTCTAGCCGTGCGAGGTTTGTAAAATTATAACTTTTGTTGCTCTGTTGTACATGTCAGGATATGTATTTTGGAATGAACTCTGCATCATTAGATTCATAATTTACTCTAGTTTTAGGAACAACTTGAGTTTTCCTGATTGCATTCTCTTTTTGAAGGTCAAGTCACACTTAGTTCAAAAAGTGATGGTGGGGTAGATTCAACCAGAACGAAGTGGGGTACCTTCAACCAATTTTTTGATTGGTGTAATCTACCCCATCTATTGGGTACCTTTCAAAATTAGTTATTCTGAATTCCTATTGTTCTTTGTGATGAAACTAGTTATTAGTCAAAGCTGTGATGCAGTAGAAGAGAGAATTCACAGATGTAAAGAAGAACGTTTTCAAAAGACTGGGATATTTAGTTTTAGAAAAAAGAGAGAAATAAATTATACTATGAGCTCCTTGAATGATTAAAAAAAAAAAAAATAAAAAAAAAAAAAAAAATCCTTGAAAGCTCATGCTCCGATAGTAACTAGTAATAGTAACTGTTACGAAAATGAGTCAACATTGCAGAAAACGCGTCTCTATTATTTAAAGGCCCTGCCTTTTGAAAAATATAATATTTGAATTCCAAGGCCTGGAGGGGGTACATGATGTTGGCTGCTTGATCATTTTTTGATTGGCCGAGAAATCTCCCTCTCTCTCTCGCATCTATGCAAGTTAGCCAACTTTGCTATGCGAAAAGACGACCCCAAATGTCAAAAATCGGGGTAATCATCAGAGAAGGTCATTCAAAAATCGAGCATCGAGTTATCATCAAAGAAGGTACCTAATTCAAAGTCGACGTGGGTCGAGTGTTTTTATTCAGATTCCGTTCAGATTTATTATTCAGCGCTCTGGTGGCTCTTTGCCCTACTACTTGGTGACGTCACATGCTCTCCGCTTTCATTTCTAAACCTCCGACATTTCTAAAACAGTTCTGCACGTAATTATACAGATTTTCGAACTTTAAATTTATGTCGGGGGGTTTTAAAGGGTGCTGAATCCGAATATGTTGTTAGAAATTATGAATTCTGACCTTTTCAAGGATCCCATTGAGTTTATTTTTGAAGCTGAAGTATTTTGTTTCATTATTGTGATGCGAAAAATCACATTTATTAGTACTTACTAGAGAAGAACTGACCTCATTTTACTAAGGCTGATTTAATATTTTAGCAAATATAAAGATATTCATGCGTTTTAATGGGCGTACCCGTTCACCTACAGGTAGGTAGGTCTACCCTATGAAAGTGGTTAAAGGTACCCCACACCATGGGGACATTTTCAACCAAAAAACAATTAACAACGTGTTAATGGACATTGAATACGGGTATTTGACTCTGTTTTTGTCAGCATTTTACTATTTAGTCAGCCAGGGCAATAGTTAAACTGATTGTAGAAGGGAAAACCAATTCAAATTTCGCTAATGCAGGACAGAAATATCAGAATAAGCAAAACGTGGTTGAAGGTAGCCGCCCTTCCCCTACTTGAATATCCTTACCTGGGGCATGATTGTTTGTTGTGATCTTCAAGCCCAGGAAATGATATCGAAGCAGTTTCCGAAATTCTGCTATCTCCAGCCCGGCAAGAAGTGTCTGGGTAGACCTGGAATGCGTTGAATTTCGGAAGGGAGACCAGTCGAGTTCGATATCAAAGTTGAAGTGTCAACATTGGCATTGATTCGTCCTCGATCCACACCTACTGCAATTTCATTCTGAGCTACCCCAAGCGAATTGTCGGTAAGGGTGACATTAATTAACAGTAAGGGTTAATTTCCCAGCTGCCACGAAGGAAGAACCCCGCGCGAAATATTAATTAGGTCCGCTGGACCGGCTTCCTCAACCACAATACTGTCGGTAGAAAATCGATAGGGAGCACGGTAATCGTTGCTAAGTGAATACCCCCATATGGTCTTGTCATCAGTAATACCCCACATTGTCTTCTCAAGCCCTTGGTTTACTACTCGCTTGCGGGTCTCGGAGTTAGTTGTGGGGTATTGCTTTTTTGTGGTTCTCGGGCTCTCCTGAAAAAACTTCAAAAATTACGATGTGGAGCGTTGCTGTGAGACCCTCGATATATGAAGATGTGATGTATGTATTAAATATTGTACAAAGTGTATACTATATAAACAGTGAAAAAAGGCGGGCGTGGGTGGATGAAACTAACCAAAAAATGATAAATTAAATAAAAATTACAGAAATGATGATAAAAAAAACATAAAAGGCCTTCTACACTTTTTCTATCATTGTAATATTTACTAACTAGTCTCTCTGGCTCGCTTCGCTCGCTCCCCTAGTGGGGTGCGTAGCATCGATGGACACGTTCATAACCCCCCTGGCTGATGGACACGTTCATAACCCTGCATCAAGGCCAACTGCTCCTTCAACATCAACATCAGCAAGGCCCCCCTGTCTAAGTGCTAGTCAAATCAAATTTCAAAAGTCCACCCTCAATAATAATATAACAGCCCCCTGGCCGATAAAATGATTAGCTGAGCGAAGTAAGGCCCCCCTGTCAGAGTGCTAGTGAAATCAAATTTGAAAAGTTCACCCTCAATAATAATAGAACTACCTATCCAATTGGCTTCTCACCGTGAAATCGCCCCCTCCCCCTCGGTTTTTTTGAAATCCGACTTCGGAATCGGATTGGCCATATTTTGGCGCGCATTTGGCTCGCGGATACCATACCCAAAAAATGGCTCCTTACTGGGTATTTTTGAACCCGAAAAAACGTGGCTGATAAAATGATCGGCCGAGCGAAGCAAGGACTCCCACCCCTGTCAAAGTGCTAGTGAAATCAAATTTGAAAACTCCACCTTCAATAATAATAGAACTACCTATACTCGGCCGACCAGTTTCCTCGCCTCTCCACCTATCAAAGGTCCCCCCTCACCCTTCGTTTTCTAAGATCCCTGGCCCCGCGCGAATTAAAACGATCCAATTGTCTTCTCACCGTGAAATCGCCCCCTCCCCCTCGGTTTTTTTGAAATCCGACTTCGGAATCGGATTGGCCATATTTTGGCGCGCATTTTCCTCGCGGATACCATACCCAAAAAATGGCTCCTTACAATTCCGGCGAATTAAAACGATCTATTGTCTTCTCACCCGTCCAACACAGAAATCCGTATTATGTCCGCTCGTCCCCGCGCGAATTAAAACGATCCAATTGCCTACACACCCGTCCTACACAGAAATCCGTTCAGCCGTTTAGGTGCCTATAAGACTCGACAGACACAGAAACCTGTGCCTCAAATCACCCGCCTGCAGACCCCATGTGAATTAAAACGATCCAATTATTGTCTTCTCACCGTGAACTCGCCCCCTCCCCCTCGCTTCGCTCGCTCCCCTAGTGGGGTGCGGAGCATCGATGGACACGTTCATAACCCTGCATCAAGGTCAACTGCTCCTTCAACATCAAGCCCCCTGGCTGATAAAATGATATTGGCTGAAATCCCCACTCCTACCCTTCTTTAGGGAAGGAGAGGGGGTCGAAGGAGGAGAAAACGTAAAAAATCCTTGAGGGCGCTATCTCAGAATGTAGATCATTTTTTAATTTCTCGAGATTTTCAAGAAACTATATATATTCTACTTATGTGGGTGTATATATATTCTACTTATGTGGGTGTATATATATTCTACTTATGTGGTATTACTTCTTTTTCTCTTATTTCAATTAGGAAAGGAGGGCGCTATCTCAGAATGTAGATCATTTTTTAATTTCTCGAGATTTTCAAGAAACTATATATATTCTACTTATGTGGGTGGATATATATTCTACTTATGTGGTATTACTTCTTTTTCTCTTATTTCAATTAGGAAAGGACGGGTATCTAAATTTTTTTTTTTTATCGATAGAAGGCTTCCAAATTACACCAAAAATGGGGTTAAAACACAAATTGCAAGTTTGTACAAATTTACGGAATTTATGGGAAAATCCCAATTTGAATTTTGGCAGAAACCAGCGACCAGCTCCTATTGGTCGACGATTCGCCAAGTTGGCCACTATTAAAAAATAAAACAATAAAAAAAGGCCTTGGCCTCTCCGCCAGAACCTTGATGAAAGCTCTCGCCTGCGGAGCCCACAAACCATCCACTGAGCACAACAATGGCGTGAATGTAGCGTGGCGGTCTTCGCATGCGCTGGAGTACTTCCTTCACTTCTCCTGTTCAGCTGATTCAAGTACTGCCGAGACGGAGCGAGAAACATAAGAGGGAGCGTCGGTGTGGACGACACGGATATCAAATAACGCATCCCTCTGAGCCTCCCAAACCCCTCGGCATACAAGGTCTCCTCGCAAAGCCGGATGGGAGGGCGTTGCCTCCTTTATCAGTGGCTCTTTAAGGTAATTCCCCCAAGCGCAACTCAGCAGCTCCCCAAGAACATCTCTTATTTCATTATGGCGCCGGGAAATCAAACCACCCATCTTACAATTTAACGCATGTTCTGGGGAGAACACTGAACCACACCCATCACACAAGGCAGGTAATCCAACTGGCTTCCGCTTGCATCGCATAGCCAACCCATTTTTGCGTTACTCCAATGTCACTGGTGCCACTCACCCAGAAAATGAAGAACAAAATATGAAAAATCGATCTGTCTAAATCTTTAATTTGTTAAATATCTAGATATCCTAGAGAAAGTTTCTAGATATCCTAATATCTTCTATAAACTCTATTCCAATGTCCTCCAAAATTATTTTTTCTGATTACTGTCATTTTGTTCATTTCATTAGGACCTAAATCTTTAAAGATAGGAGAATATAATATATTCATAATATGAATATATTATATTCTATTTCAAGAGATAATATTATTATCTCTTGAAATGTCGGCACATTCTCGTCTTAGTTTCCACCCACGTTCATTGAACCGGTCGACATCATCATCACCAGCCTAGTAAATATTCCATAGGTACTATTCACATTTGTATGAACTAAAATAACCGTAGAATCAATTTTACAGCTGACGGTCTTGTGAACGGAGCCACTGGGTTCCTCGACGGCTCCAACTTGTACGGCGTCACTCAAGAGCTGACATCCCGCTTGCGGACCCGAGGAGGATTCGTCGATGTGCAACAATGCGAGCAGTAAGCCTGATCTCAGTGTTGCCAACCTGTTGGGTCGCTCAAGTCATTAACGCTTCTCTTTCTTCCAGCTGCAGAAGCGGATCGGGAATCGGATCCTTGTACACCCTTCTCTACAGAGAGCACAACCGCCTTGTGGAAGAACTTTCCCAACTCAACGCCGGATGGTCGGAAGAGACTTTGTTCCAGGAAGCGAGAAAAATTGTTACCGCTCAATTGCAACATGTGACGTACAACGAGTTTCTTCCTATCGTTTTGCCCCACGTGAGTGTCAGTTTTGCATTGAGAATATTTAGACTACAATAATAGTCATGGTTCAAGAGGTTATCCCTGTTTTGACGTTGAAACTAGCAGACATGGATATCCAGCGTTGCCAACTTATATTGACACGGATATTTCTTCCTGACTGGGTGTCGAAAATTTGGATTGGCCTCAAAATTTGACATTGTCCGGGTGATGACACGTAGATTCCTGGATCTATGGGGTTTCCGTGGGGCTACAAATTCGACTAGTGAAGGATGTGAGGAGGTTCGATAAGGTACGCCGTCCGCCGTCCAGGCCGTTTTGGGCAGTAGGAATTTTTTTAAATCATCTGAAATTTTGACAAAATACTCGGTTTACCATCTAGTTGTGCCCGCAAGCTTTTCAGCCCGATCGCCCAAACCCGTGGGGCGCTATGGGGCTAAAATGGGGCTACGGGAGGGTTTTTTAAGGCTTCTGGCCATGGGATCGACTTAGGTGTCGTTTTCGAAGTATTTTTGGACGTAGAATCAATTTTTGGGGGTCCCAAACTATCCGATTTCACTGCTGCGATCTGTAGGGCTTTCATGGGGCTACAAATGGGATTTTTTATGGACCCCAGGAGGTCAAATATTTCTCAAGAAAAACGCAGCAAATTTTACGCAAGGGTTTATTATTCTTTGATAGACGTTACTTGTGCAGTAATTTAATTCTGTCAATGAAAAAATTTTTAAAAAAATTTGTTTGGATTTTTATTTTTCAAAAAAAAGTTTTTTTGGATTTTTTTGTTTCAAAAATTTTTTCTTCAAAAATTCTTCATTTATTAGGAAAGTATTTAAACTACTCAAAAAACCTACTTAACCTACTCGAAAAATATTTAAACTCCTGGGATCCTTCAAAAATCCCATTTTTAGCCCCATGAAAGCCCTGTAGATCGCCACAGTGAAATCGGATCCTTCCGGGAGCCCCAAAAATAGATTCTACGTCCTAAAATACTTCGAAAACGACACCTAACTCGATCCCATAGCTAAAAGCCTTCAAAAACCCCTCCAGTAGCCCCATTTTAGCCCCATAGCGCCCCACGGGTTTGGGTGATCGGAATGAAAACCTTGCGGGCACAACTAGATGGTAAAGCAAGTATTTTGTCAAAATTTCAGATTTAAAAAAAAATTCCTACTGCCCAAAACGGCGGACGGCGTATGGCGGACGGACATTTCGGATTTTGAATGTAGACCTCTTGAAACGGATAATGTCAAATTTTTTTTATTGATTGGATTACATTTCTGCACACCTATATCAAAGAATAATAAAATTGTGTAAAATTTGCTGCGTTTATATTGGAGAGGTTGTTGGTAATTATTTTGTTTTTTACAGAACGAGCTGTCGACACAATTGAAGCATCTCGGCTATTCCAACGAATATTCAAGCAGTTTCAGGGCGGGCACCATCTACGAAGCTGCTATGACTGCTTTGATCGCGCTCACATCCATGGTTCCTTCTCCTCTGGTAAGACTCTTTCAAAATGAAGCGCCGAACGATTGAAGCGAGATTTGTAATCGTCAAATGTTCTGCAGATGTCGATGGGGCTGTACAACCAGAGCGACATGAATGTGGTGTTGTCGGAGATGATGAGGACGTCGTTCGCTTCCCCTTCGAAGATCCCGAACCTCAATTTGAACGTTCTGGGTGGATGTAAGTTTGGACGTGGTTTTTGGTTGTTGGGGGGCGAAGCGTTTGCCGGATCATTGAAATTGTGCGTTTCAGATCCGACAGCGATGCAACTGCTGGAGCACACCAGAGCCAACGGGATGACCAACTATGTGGGAGCCGTAAAAGCATGTTTTGAAACTGACATCAGTGATTTCGACCAGATGAAATTTATTACCAAAGAAAATCAGAAGCACCTGTCTACCATGTACAGGTTAGTTCTGTCAGTGACAGACTGTCGCATATCCCCCGCTTGGGTTCATGGAATATCACAAATGACGGAGTTGGTATTTTGTAGAACTGTAGACGAGATTGACCTCCTGGTCGGTGGCATGATGGAATCTTCTCCTCCTGGAGCTCTCATGGGTCCGACGTTCTCCTGCCTGGCATCCAAGCAGTTCAAACTAAACATGGAAGGTGACCGGTTCTGGTATGAATACGACTACCCTCCTGCCACATTTTCTCCTGGTAAGTGAACTCAACGACTGTCACGGTGTTTGGATGATGAACCCCCTAACAATAGTTTTTTTCCCAGCTCAATTGAAAGAATTGCGGAAAGTGACGCTAAGCGGCATGATCTGCGAGAACATCAAAGGTCTACGAGGGATGCAACCCCGAGCTTTCGTCCAGGAAGATCCGTACCTGTAAGCCGTACAGCCTCCAGTGTTGCCACGCGTAAAAATGCCGACCTTCACAATACCATTTTGTTGCAGTAATGCCCTGGTTGGTTGCGACCACTTCGCCCAAATGGAGTTGTCCCCTTGGAAAGATGACTCGAGCGCGGAAGATGCACCGTTGACAATGGAAGTCGTGAAAGACGCCCTGAAAAAAGCCGCTGAGGACCTTGCAAGACGACAGCGTCAGGAATATGTTTCATATAAAGAGCGTACGTTATTTTCATTTGGATTCTCAAACTCGTTCCAATTGGCACCCCTGTAACGGTGATTGACTTTCAGTCCGGGAAGTGGAAAAAACGTCGCCGGCCGGGATCGCCGCGGCTTTCACGAAGCCCAACAAATTGGCTCTCCTCATGGCAAACAATTCCCTGCTTTTGGAGTACGCCACCGCCGAGCTGATGTCAGCCGTCAAGGCCAAGTAAGTCAGGTAGCAGCATTTGCTGACGAGCTTTTGCGACAGTACGCCATTTTGACTGTGTTTCAGAAGGCGTAGGAGACGTCAATTGGAAGGTGAGAACTTCATCGGGTTTGACCTGCCTGGCAAAGACGGGTTTTTAGACGTGGATCTCACAGACTTATTCCCAGGTATGTTTCTCTTGTTCTACTCCCAAACTTAACCTCCAGAAAACGTCCAATTACCTATTATTTTGGCACTTGCAGATAAGAAACACGCCGAAGGCGAATGCCCTGATGAAAACGGACCTTGCGACCCCCGCAGCCCCTACAGGACGTTCACCGGACACTGTAACAACCTCGAGCGACCCACTATGGGCAAAAGCTACACCACGTTTGCCCGACTCCTTCCAGCAGTGTACGAAGACGGTACGTCGACCAGTTCCCGTCGCTTTAGTCCTTCACCTTGTTATAATGACTTACTTTACTTTAGTCCTTTAACTCCTTTGGGAGCATAGGGCAGAGACAAGAGCTTTCCAATCAGGTCTGTTGGCTGCGATTCTCCGAGCTTCGTTCCAAGTTTTGCCAACCCGGCTTAATTCTCTCTACGTTGATCTCCTCCGCGTTTCCCTGGGCCTGCCTCTTCTTCCTTCTCCCTGGGGATTCCATTGAAGATCAGTCTGCTCTACGGCACCATCAGGTGTCCTCACTCATTCAGAACAAGTGGGCTCCAGCAGTTCTTGTTGATCCGCATCTCCTTTGTCTTCCGCGAATTGATTTGCAGGCCCACGCAGCTTGTGATGCGGCTCAAAGCACTGAGCTTGTCCTGGGAGTCTGAATGTCGCTGCGAGAGGAGGCAATAGTCTTCGGCTTTATTGAAGAGAGGCTCTACAACAGCTGCAAGAATCTGCACATCCGCCTTCAACAGCTCTGCTGCTAGGCTGTCGATACCCGGCGCTTTCCCATTCTTTAGGGCTTTTAGAGCTTCAACAGTCTCCACCAGAACGCTCTCATCTATAGCACCAGTCGCAACAGCATTTCCGTACAGTGTTCCTCCCAACGCTTCATGTGCTCTGCTTGAGTTGTCAAGGGGTTTCTATTTTTCGCTTTTATCGGTCCACTTTTAGGGAAACCTTTGGAGAGAGATCTGCTGATGCTGTACAGCCCTTTCATATCCCCACGATAGCCGCTTCTTCGGCAGCTTTTGCTTGGTCGTCGACCTACTGCCTCCATTCAGACCTCACTTTCCGACCAGACGATTCGAGGTATTAAATGTCCACTGAGCACTTGCTTTCTGCTGTCGGGTCCTGATTTGATTCATTTACTGCTTGAACTTCCTTCTCCGTTCTATCACATCCCAGGTTTCATCTCGCGTCCAGTCCTTCTGGGAGGTGACGCATGTTTCACCCGTTTCCAAGACTGCGGACTTTATGGCTGACCAGTGTTCATCGATTTTGGTGTCTTCCACCTGCAAGACCTGAAATCTGTTACAAAGTTCCAGAACGGAATTATCTTTCTCTTCTTGAACTTTCAGTCTTGATACATTTAATCTTTTGTAGTCCAGTCACCAGGTAGGTCGGACCTTGCAAAAATTGCGGTCAAAACGAAACTTTGGAGGATTTGTTTGTGGTCGGTTAGTGAGGTTAAAACCACATTTTGCACACTAAATTTCCTCGTGCTGTTTTTTGCAAATGTGCCCATTTTTAAGTGTAGCCCCACTTTGGGGTGGCCAAAAAACCGCGAAATTGTCGCACTAATAAAATGTAATAAAATGTAAAGATTATTACATTCTGCGTCGATTCCACTCCCTATACATCAAAATCGGTCCAGCCGTTTTGCCGCTGTGGACCGTCTAAAAAGGAGCATTTTTTGCAAATTTGCCCATTTTTAAGTTTAGCCCCACTTTGACCGCTTGTATCTCCAAAACGGCTACCCGTATTGTAAAATGTCATATAATGAAAGTTGTAGAGCATTAAATTCCATGTTGGGAAACCTCTATTGGTCCATTGGTTGCGGAAACGCAGTCAACTGAAAATGGGCGATTCTTTCAAAAGTCCCCCAAACGGACTCCGGTAACCGGAAAACCATGTTTTTCAGAACGTTTTCGGGAAAATTTGCTATTGCTTTGCCATGGCTGCCCCTCTCTTAATGAAGCTCAAATCAAATTTTCACACAGAATAGCTCCGATAGGAAATTTAATCAGCTTTAACGAGAAAAAAAAGGGATTTGGAATCGGGCAAATAGTCTCCGAGCTACACCCGAAAACGTTCTGAAAAACGTGGTTTTCCGGTTACCGGAGTCCGTTTGGGGGACTTTTGAAAGAATCGCCCATTTTCAGTTGACTGCATTTCCGCAACCAATGGACCAATAGAGGTTTCCCAACATGGAATTTAATGCTCTACAACTTTCATTATATGACATTTTACAATACGGGTAGCCGTTTTGGAGATACAAGCGGTCAAAGTGGGGCTAAACTTAAAAATGGGCAAATTTGCAAAAAATGCTCCTTTTTAGACGGTCCACAGCGGCAAAACGGCTGGACTGATTTTGATGTATAGGGAGTGCAATCGACGCAGAATTTAATAATCTTTACATTTTGTTTCGTGACTTTTTTTATTGCGGTGCTTAGTTTTCACCTAATTCGCAAAATAACGAAAAAAGTGCGACAATTTCGTGGTTTTTTGGCCATTCCCAAAATAGCACAAGGAAATTTAGTGTGCAAAATGTTGTTTTAACGTCACTAACCGACCCCAAACAAAATCCCGACGTTTCGTTTAGACCGCAATTTTTGCAAGGCACCCACCGTCCCCTTTTTCCGACCTGTTGATCGGACTATTGGTTCTTCTTTCGAATTTGGTCGACGCAGCACAATCTTCAGGCGGTATTGGGCAGTCCCTAGGTGGTGGTCGCTACCCACGTCAGCGCCTCTCCAGTTCCTCTCATCCAAGAGTTACCTGCGGAATTTAGTGCTCACTGCATTGTGGTCTATCTGATTCTCTGTCGTATGATCGGGGGAGACCCAAGTCACCTTGTGGCAGTCTTTGAGGGGGAAGACTGTGACGAGATCATGCACAGAAGTTCTTGAGCGCGTCTGCATTTTGATTAGCTTCTCCAATACCCATGATATGCTCAAGACCCTCGTTCTCCCCACCCACATTAGCGTTGAAGTCTTCCATCATCATTATTATATCTCTCTTCGGGGCTATTATAATACTCGCTTCGTATTTTTTAGGTATATCATCGCCCAGAGTGACCTCCGTGACAGGAGCGCCCCTACCGTCGCCCAGACAAGTCTCGACAATGATTCACGCTGACATCTCCTACCTCCATTCCAGGTATTTGCTCTCGTCCCATCCGTCAACGTTGAAATGTTGCTTCTTTTATTCAACTTGCTCCTTTGGGCGGGTTTCAGGTACACTCTGAACGTCATGCAGTTCGCGCAGTTTGTCGATCACGATTTGACGTTCACGCCGAACCACAGGGGTAAGAGTTTGTGCCGCTCAGACATTCTCTGTATGCATGTGTTTATGTTATTTGTACGTCTATCGCCTGAATTTGACGTTTGCCCCCTCGCGGGAGTGGGAGCTACCTCGATTATTTCGAACATTTATCAGTTTCCTGCCTTTATCTCGAAAACGGTACGTTTTAGCGAAAAGACCACCGTGTACAAAATTTAAGTTTTGGGGGATGGGAGGAGTTATTAAATTAAATTAAATTCAAACTGAAATTCTAATTATGAATTTATTTAAGTTATTTCAAGAAATCAGAAGGGGAAGGCCGAAAAAATGTATTCGGCCCCACGTGGGACTCGAACCCACAACCTCTGCATTACAAGTGCAACGCTCTAACCAACTAAGCCACCAGGACCACCAGCTATGAAAGAGCGTTGGAGATTGAAGGCTCAAACTGTCCTCTGCCCCCAACACTTGATTCGGCCTTATCATATTGTTGCTTATTTCCAAGACCACCATGTACAAAATTTAAGTTGACAAATGCTCCTTCAAGAATCACATTAAATTTTGTTTCTATCTTTAATACGACAGCCGCTAGAGCGCTCTGAAGGCACACCGGCTTTTGGCTCCAGGCGAAACAAAATGCAAGAAATCCGAATCAACCGTTTCTCTACTGTGCCATTGAGTTGTAATATGTCTATAAAATGTTTTTCAGTAAATAACTGATGTGTCGGGGTAGTTGAGGTGCGCTATCGTCTGTTGTTTTTAGTATTAAACAAGAACTTTTTTGGTTGGTACCTCCAGAGCGCTCTAGCAGCCGTCCTATTGAAGATAAAAACAAACCTGATAATATATTCTTGAAGGAAATTATGTTTACTTTAATTTTGTACTTGGTGGTCTTTCCGCTAAAACGTGCCGTTTTCGATATAAATGCAGGAAACTGATGAAAGTTCGAAATTTTCGAGGTTTTTGACGTTTCTTGAAGTTATCTCACCTCTGGTGTGAGAGCGAACCTCAAATTCGGATTCAGTAACCCGAAAAAAAGTATACTTTTACATTTTTTTCTGGAAATGGGCTTTTTGACGGCCCCCAATGTCATCCCCCTGTTGTCCAGAACTTAGTTGTTTTATGGGGTATAATTTTTCTTCTTGAGCCTCTTTTTTGGATCAGTTGCTGAGCCTTCGGTAATAATTTTGCTGTATTTTACAGTCACCTAGAAGGGGAAACAGTTGGAAAGACAGTGTTTTGTCCCTGTGAGTCATTCCCTTGGATAATCCACTTGTATAAATTCCTCTGGGTGAATAAACTGTACTGCTGGTTTATTATAAACCTATAATAGGTTTTATTCTTACATGGGGAAAGAGCACTTAACCGTCGGAAAACAGTCAACAAGTTTTAACTAGATTTGGTCAATTTCAGGGTTCTTCTCGTCGATTCCTGACTGTCGATCGTGCGACGCCGCCATCAGCGTTCACCCTGAGTGCATGCCCATCCCGGTCCCCCAGGGTGACCCCTTTTATCCTCAGAGGAACGTCAGCACCGGTGAAAGGATGTGCCTCGCCTTCATGAGATCCCTCCCCGGACAGCAACATTTGGGTAAGATACGCGAATGGAGTATTTTATGTTAAGTGCGGTTCTAATAGCCTTTTGGTGTATTATTCTTGGAATATGTAATCGCGACGGGGGTCAACGACTCCGATCGGCCTCATAATTTGACATAAAGAGGTCTAAATTCCAAAACCGAAATGTCCGGGCCGTTTTGGGCAGTAGGAATTTTTTTTAAATCTGAAATTTTGACAAAATACTCGGTTTACCATCTAGTTGTGCCCGCAAGGTTTTCAGCCCGATCGCCCAAGCCAGTGTGGCGCTATGGGGCTAAAATGGGGCTACGGGAGGTTTTTTTTAAAGGTTTTCGGCTATGGGAACGAGTCAGGTGTCGTTTTCGAAGTATTTTTGGACGTAGGATCCATTTTTGGGGGTCCCGGAACGACCTGCCTGGCAAATTATAGCAGGTTGTGGGGAACGAGATCAAAAGCCTTTGAAAGATCAAATAAATTGATGGATGCTAGTTGCCTGTGCTCCAGGGCCAGAAAAACCTGGGAGAGCAAAGATAAAGCTGCACTGGACGTGCTTTTCCCCCCTGCGAAACCCAAACTGCTGAGGATGGAGCAGCTCATGACCATCCAAATGCGACCCCAATCTCTTGAGTGCGGTATGCTCAAAAACATTCACAAAAATGGGAAGTTTGGAGATTGAGCGAAATCCACTGTAATCACTAGGGACTTGGTGTTCAGAACATCAGAGACCACATTCCAACAGGCCTTAATCTTTTTTGATGACGAACTAATGCGGTCATCGTTAGATTCACGAACTGCACGGGTCAGAGCCCCCCTCATGGAAGAATGAAGAAGGAAGAGGAACTGTAAGGCTGAGTGACCGTTGACAACGCGTGCCCAAAAGCTCCCCTCCTTTTCAACGAATCCTCCCCATTTGTCCCACATTCGACTGCTAGCGACACCTCCGGGAGTATCCTCGGTACTAATAAGGGCCAAGGAGTTTGCCTTTATGTCCACAGATCGCGCCAGGTGACACCCACTGCTGTCTTACCGCTAAATAAAATTTACTATCCATTAATATACATCTCTGGGGTGTCGGGGGAAGGCGGCATCAGCCAGCCGCCTGAGGCCTTTTAGAGGGAGCAGGCTTTATCCCACAAATATTCGCGAACAGCAAATGCCGAGAACTTCAAACCACAAAGCCAGACTCTACCTAGCGGGCACCTGCTGTTGTAGGTTTTTGGAAATGGTCAGAGAGTAAATCTCATACCAACATGAGCCTTCAAGTGAATGGTAGTAGAGTTTTGCGAGTGGTCGGTTTTCTTCTGCCACCTCAGCATTTTAAGATGTGATTGGTAGTAGAACAATAATACTGGGCGGAGAATTCATGAGTGCAAGTGGTTGGGCGTAGAAAGTAAGTGATTGGTAGGTGAATCCTAACACCGGTAGGAGAAAAAGATGTGATTAGTCGTAGATTTGGCCGAATGTGACTGATCACAGGAATTCATTTTGTGACTGGTAGGTAATTTAGCGTTTGGCAGGGGAAAATCACCAAAATGGTCGTAGGAATGTTGCAATTAGTCGCAGTATAATATACTATTATGCGATTAGTCGTACTTTCTTGCATTTGGAAGTAGATTTTCCTCCCACTAATCACACTTCTAAAACCACTAATAACATTCCTACAACCAATTTACGGGATTTTTTTTCTCAGTGTGGTAAACTTACTAGTGACAAAGGATACCTGTTCAGAGTGCGTTACTCTTGGCAGTCTTTGTCGGGTAGCCCACCACCTCCTATGAACTGACAATTCCTCTTCCTTCTTCCATGGCCCCCCTATAGGCATTACGGTGGCCGCGCGCCAGCATTCTGAAATCTGGATTCCCAGAAGACCGCGCCAATTCCCTAAAATGGTATCCCCTCTCACTCCCTCACCCCCCCCCCCCCCCCTCTCACTCTCTCAACCATCATCTCCCACTCCTGCTCCACCCCCCACCGTCAGGGCTTTTCCCTTCTTTTCTGGTTTCTACACCTGTTGGGCTTGTGTTTTGTGCCTTGCCTGACGGCCTCCTTTCTTGCTAAGCTTCCCCACCCCTACCCCTACCCCACCATCCTTCACCCACTCGGTGAGTACCTGGACAGGTTACGTCATGACCCACTCACCCTTGCAGCACAACTAACTGACTAGCGCCTCCTCACACTAAGGCAAGTCTTGCCGCCCACTTTAACAGGAAATGCGAAAACATTCATCTACAAGTATTAACATTGTATCTGTTACGATAGTACACCAATAAAGATGGTATGTCCCATGCACTTTGATGTAACCCATCTTTACTACCTTACTCTGTGATGTAACCTGATTTTTTTTTTTTTTTTTTTTTTTTTTTTTTTTTTTTTTCAGGGACGAGAGAGCAGATCAACCAAAACTCGGCCTATCTTGATGGGTCGATGATCTACGGAGAACACGCGTGTCAAGCTCGTCAACTTCGAGGGTACGGCGGCAAGATGAACTTTACAATTCCCGGCAGAGGAAAAGAGCTGCTTCCCTTATCCCCAATCCATCCCGAGTGCAGAGCTCCTTCCGGATACTGCTTCATCGCTGGTATGTGATCGTGCACAAGTTTGTCGTCTTTTGAAGACTCAGGCTCGTGAGCTCCTTTATTCTTCATTGCAGGTGATGGGAGAGCTAGCGAGCAACCGGGCCTGACGGCCATCCACACGATCTTCATGAGGGAGCACAACCGGGTCGTCGACGGCCTTCGAGCGATCAACCCTCACTGGGGAGACGACAAACTCTACCAACAGGCGAGAAGGATTGTCGTCGCTTCCTACCAGCACGTCCTCTACAACGAATTCCTTCCCCGGCTCCTCGGCTGGAACGCCATCAACCTGTACGGGCTCAAACTCCAACCTCAGGGCTACTACAAAGGTAGAACACTAAAAAATTGTAACTGCGGTAAAATGCAACCGTCAATATCAACGAGGGTTTTTTGCAGGTTACAGCTCCTCGTGCAACCCAACGATTGTTACGGAGTTTGCCGCAGCGGCATACAGGATTGGCCACAGCTTGCTCAGACCTCACATCCCCCGAATGAGTGCTGCTTTCACGCCAGTAGAACCCGCCATCCTCCTCCGCGATCACTTCTTCAACCCAGACGTCATCTACACTGTACGATCTCCTATAAGAATCACAATAGGTTTTGTTTGTATAAGCTAATGGCCTAATTTTGTGCCGCAGCCTCACATTGTCGACGAGATCGTCCGCGGTCTGGCGTCAACCCCCATGGAAAGCCTGGACCAGTTCATCACCGGGGAAATCACCAACCACCTTTTCGAGGACAGACGGGTCCCCCATTCGGGATTCGATTTGCCTGCCATGAACGTGCAAAGAGGCAAGTTTCGAATACCGACTTCTCGTCAGGGTCATAACGGCTGATACACATCCTCATTGTTGTTTTTGTTTCAGCCCGAGATCACGGCATACCCCCGTACAATGAGTACAGGTCGCTCTGCAACCTCAAACGGGCCACCACTTGGGAGGATCTGAGTCGGGAGCTGCCAGGTTGGTAACAATGAGCTGATTCCGCTCTAGCGCCTCTAGCGGCACTTCTCGCTTCCGTTCACTGAGCCTGGGTACACTATTGCTCGCTAGTGGGCGAACTCCCACAATAAAACGCTGCAAATTTTACACAAGGGTTTATTATTCTTTGATATCGGTTACTTGTGCAGAAATAATTTCTGCAATTAAATTATTTAATTCTGTCAATGAAAAAATTAAAAATTATTTTTTTAATGGATTTTGGTTTATTATTCATTGAATAGTACACCTATGTTTTCGCGACGGGAAAATTTGACATTATCTGTTTCAAGAGGTCTAGATTCCAAAACCAAAATGTCCGTCAGCCGTCCGGGCCGTTTTGGGCAGTAGGAATTGTTTAAAAATCTGAAATTTTGACAGAATACTCGGTTTACCATCTAGTTGTGCCCGCAAGGTTTTCAGCCCGATCACCCAAACCCGTGGGGCGCTACGGGGCTAAAATGGGGCGACGGGAGGGGTTTTTTGAAGGTTTTTGGCTATGGGATCGAGTCAGGTGTCGTTTACGAAGTATTTTTGAACGTGGAATCCATTTTTTGGGGTCCCTCAACGATCCGATTTCTCTGTTGCGATCTATAGGGCATTCATGGGGCTACAAATGAGATTTTTGTTGGATCCCAGGGGGTCAAATATTTTTCAAGTAAAAAAATAAAACAAAAATTTGAAAAAATAAACAAATAAAAAATAAATAAAATTTTTTTTGAAATATAAAAACGCTGCAAATTTTACACTAGGGTTTATTATTCTTTGATATAGGTTACTTGTGCAGAAGTTTAATTCTGTTTCAATGAAAAAAAATAAAAAAATGTTTTGGATTTTTATTAAAAAAAAAAATTGGGGGGGGGGGGGGATTTTTTCAAACACATTTTTTTCAACATGTTTGTTTGTTTTTTAATTGAAAAATATTTTACCTCCTGGGATCCTTCAAAAATCCCATTTGTAGTTCCATGAAAGCCCTATAGATCGCAACAGTGAAATCGGATCGTTCCGGGACCCCCATAAATGGATTCTACGTCCAAAAATACGTCGAAAACGACACCTGACTCGATCCCATAGCTAAAAACCTTCAAAAAAACCCTCCCGTCGCCCCATTTTAGCCCCATAGCGCCCCACGGGTTTGGGTGATCGGGCTGAAAACCTTGCGGGCACAACTAGATGGTAAACCGAGTATTTTGCCAAAATTTCAGATTTTCATCAAATTCCTACTGCCCAAAACGGCCCGGACGGCGGACGGACATTTTGCTTTTGGAATGTAGACCTCTCGAAACGGATAATGTCAAATTTTGAGGTCGATCGGAGACGTCAACCTCCGTCGCGAAAACATATGTGTATTATTCCAAGAATAATAAACCAAAAGTCAGTCTTGTCTGTGATTCCTACGTTCCTGTCATTCTCGTAGTGGAAACTCCCGTTACATTACACTTCCCCAAAAAGATCCATGTTGAGTTTGTTACGAGTCACTAAACTTCTCTTCATTTCCAGCTGAAGTGATCGCTCGGATGCGTCTCATCTACCCAACTGTCAACGACATCGATTTGTTCCCCGGCGGCCTCAGCGAGCGTCCTCTCCAGGGCGGTCTCGTCGGTCCCACGTTCGCCTGCATCATCGGCCTCCAATTCCGTCAGCTCAGGAAGTGCGATCGATTCTGGTAGGTGGTAGTGCATAACAAAAAGAGCATTGTGAATGAATTTCATTATTTTAGTGCGAACAACTATGGCGTTAGGGAATAAATAAGGAAATTAGTGGAAATGCGCCCACGCGCTTTGCGGGTGCCCTTAAACCTACGCTGGAGGTTATATAGGTTATATTACTGTAGTAAAAATCTTTGCGATTTAGGCTTTATTAGTCACATCGATCCTCCAACATACGAGGGCAATTTTCACGAGGTTGCGAAGAAACTTCTGTCGGGATTTCTGGGGTGCCCTCAGGGAATGAATGAAAAACGTGTTTATTGAACAAAGAAAATGGATACCATAAGACTCATGGTATCCATACTACTCAGTAGTAAATTTACACGACTATGACTATGGGCTATACCCGTCTGTCAGAGGTCTGCGCCTAGTCTTAAATCTAAGTTGACTAGTGCGTCTCTAACAACATTCTAAATACGAGTAAAACTAAATTATGAAGGGGGGTCATTGGATAGTACATGCGGGAGAGATTGTAATGACAGGCAATTTTCGATAGTTTTTATGGTTGACTTCCTGGGATTCCAACCTAGGACCAGTTAAATTCGGCCACCAAACCCAATCTATAGCCCCATGCAGCCTCACAATAGTTCGCCAATGGGAGCCAGTTCGTACCATTCAACACCGTCACAACTTCGTCCCACACTAGCCTTGCTCTGCCGAAGCTGGCCACACGAAACTCGCTGAGTATGGGGCAACGCGCGATGAAATGCATCATATCTTCCCTCTCGCCAAGGTTACACAGGGAGCAAGTTTCTCTAGCAGGGTCATCGTTTTCCCCCAAGACCATGGGGCCGGCCATTCAGCACAAGCAGATCACCTCGAACCTTGCACACCCATCTCAGGACAAACATAGAAGCCTTCTGTGAGTCAACCGTCTATGCAACGAACCCCTAAATCCAGGTGTTGGTAAATTCGATCCCGCGAGGCCAAAGCCCTTGCCAAGACTGCCTCCTTCCATCCCGCTTCTACTTTCGTCTGTAACACATCCAGGCGAGACTTCCACGACTCCAGACCATCAAAAGAAGTATCCAGAGAACATCCATTCCGGTCACATAGCTGTTGCAGGTTTCTGTACCAGTACTGCCTGCGGTTGACCACCTCAGCCGCGACCAAACGAGGAAAACGACTCGCTGGCATTGCAAGGACCTTGAGCAAGTACTTACAGTGGAGAGACAGGGTGTACAAAAATACCGGCGACACGCCCGACTCCAAGTACACAACGTAATCGGGGGTATTACGAGGGAGTCCAAACAATCTCTTCACAAAATACTTGAGTACGCGCTCAACCACCTCATACCGCTGAGAACCCCAGACCTGAGGGCAATACGAGAGAACAGCTCGGGATGTAGCCAGGAACACCTGGTATTTCGAATGGATCGGGATCTGCGGACGCCGAAGAAATGAGCCGTAAATTCCTGCGATACCGTACTTGGCCGCCGCAGAACGCTCCCTGAGATGGGATCCAAAAGAAAGCCCCGTTGTCAGCGTCACTCCAAGGTATTTGTACGCAGAGACCACCTCTACCTCCTCTGAGCCATAGGTCCAAGACTCAGAGAGCCTCAATCTGCCTCCCCTTCGAAACACCATTATTTTTGATTTTCCGAGATTTACCTCCATGCGCCACCTTTCACAGTAGTCCCGAAGTACGTTGGCGTTGCGCTGGAGCGCCTTCAACGTCGAGAAGGGAGTTAGACAGGGCTGTCTGTTGAGCCCACTGCTGTTTGCCTTGTATCTCAACGATTTGGAGACAGCGCTGCCATGCGGCATCTCAGTTGGTGGAGTGACAATAAAGCTCTTAATGTATGCAGATGATATAGTCATAACTGCCGAGACGCCGGGTGCCCTCAGGGTCTTCCTGGTTTTCTTCTGGTGTAAGGTATGTTGGAGGTTCGATGTCGTGTTGCTCAGTTGCCTCAGCTTCCACTGATTCTGGCTCAATCATCGTATCGCCAGGTGTTTCAACGACACCGTCGTCTCCCGTCCATCATCGAGGCGAACCCTTGAATACTGTGGGTTAACATCAAGGATGTCGACTTCCTCGACCAGAGGATCGTACTTGCTTGTCCGTACGTGCTTTTTTCGATGGTGAAAGCGTAGTCGGAAGTACCATGTCTGTTCTGTCGTGAGGCGTTTCGTTGGTTGCCGTGCATAATAGAGATCGGATGGAATGGAGTGGAGCACCGATTCCCAATCTGAAGGGTCCAATTTTCTGTGCTTGAGAGCAAGAGACACAGTGCCATTTTGCCGCTCGATTTCGCCGTTTCCCGTGGGGTTATAAGGGGCCGACATGGAAGTAGCTACTCCTCGGGTATGAAGAAATTCCTGTAGCTCCTTGGATGCAAATTAGGTTCCTCGATCGGTGAAGGTAAACCAAAAGTGGTGAAAAGGTTAGTCAGGCAGTCGATTACAGTTGACGAGTTCATGTTGGGACAAGGATAGGCGAAAGGGCATCTTGAATACTGTTATGACTCCGCTCACCCCGTGCACTCAAATAAATACTCGAAATTAACTTTGCAAACAAACGTCTCGGAATCACCGGGAAATCAAATCAATACTGAACTTTTTAACTTTTCGTAACCACCGCGTGATTCCGCTACTACCGTTTTTTTATTAATTTCCCTACTGGAGGGGAAATACTCATACGCCTCCCCCAAACACGGAGTGGAGACGGAGGTGTTTTCGGCTTCCAACGCCCGACGCCGGCCTGGGCCCGGCATCTCACTGGCCGCTGCCACGAGGGCCGGTCCGGAGGCGAACGTGACGGTTTTCCTCGGTCGGTCATCCGGAAGAGTTCCTGCTGGCTTGACCTTGTCGATGGACACCCGTTCTCTTCGTCTACCTTGCTCGATGACTACCGTCTTGCCGTCGTTGGAGTGCACTCTGTATGGCCCTGTATAATGATCAATCCTCCTAGTTGGAACACATTCCGCCCATGATGTTGTGCGGTCAACCATGGTGATGCAATGTGTGTATCCCTTTGAGTTCGGCAGGGGCCCGATAACGTCTATGTGGACGTGCTCCCCGGCGTCGGATGGTGGGTACTGCCCGAGAGGCGCCTGAATGTGACGAACTGTCTTAAAGGCGAGACATTTTTCACACGCCTTCACCCGGTTAAAAATGTCGCTCGCCATGTCAGGCCCGAGAGACCGTCTCACGTATTGGGAACAATGCGGTACGAGCTGGGTGAGTTGGCGACACCGGAGGTCCTGAAAGCGTTGGTCCTCAACGAGCGCTGTTGGCGGCGAACACTACCGACCTTGAGACGCTGGCCGGTATTGCCGACCGACTATTGGGGCCAGGGAGGATTTGATCCATGCTATAGAGACACAAAAGTCAGGCGAAGATTGAGGCGGCTCATTGAGGAGCTGACAGAGGCGGTGAAACAACTTACCACCAGAGAAAGGACAAGGTCGAGGTCAAGGGAAGTACAACGCGAGAGGGCTAGCCCGAGTCGTGAACGCCGCGACCAGAACAGGGGAGAGGCCCGAAGACCACAACGAGCACGCTCGCGATCGTCCGAAGAATCGACGTGTTTCTACCACCGGCGGTTCGGGGAGAAGGCTTACCGGTGCGAAGGACAGTGTAGATTTGGACAGGAAAACTAGAGACGGCGGGAGTGCTAACAGGCCACCGACCTGCCGGGTTTAAGAGACTACATGTAGCCTGTACCACTAACAAGATCACGTCGGGGTCACCAGTGTTATGACTCCGCTCACCCCGTGCACTCAAATAAATACTCGAAATTATCTTTGCAAACAAACGTCTCGGAATCACCGGGAAATCAAATCAACACTGAACTTTTTAACTTTTCGTAACCACCGTGTGATTCCGCTACTACCGTTTTTTATTCATTTCCCTACTGGAGGGGAAATACTCATAAATACTCATCGAAGATCGTTGGGAGGTATTTATTCCTCGATTTCGACGGAAGTGGGCCCTTGAAATCCATGCTGATTCGCTCGAACGGATGCATGGCCTTCACTAGAGTGAACTTTGAATTCTTGTAAAATTGAGGTTTCACGATGTTGCAAGACGGGCATGTCGTCTTTTTAATGTCCTCGACCGAATAGGGTAAATTACGAGTTCTTGCCCTGTGAATCATTCTGGTCACTCCGGGATGGCATAAGGTGTAGGGAGTATAATAAGTCTATCTGTTTGGCGTTACATGCCCTGGAGAATATATCCGCTACCTGATTCTGTTTTCCCGACCTGTATATGATCTCATCAGTGGCGGATCCAGAGGGCCCCCCCCCCCCTCAACGAGAAAATATATGAGATTTAAAATTTTATAATCGCCTAAATTTGAAGAGAAGTACTCAACATAAATTTTATTAAATGTCTGTGTGTTGTGTGGTGGCTGCGCTGCGTTCATCACTGTGCCGCGAAGGTGTCAGGACGACAAGCGACAGGGGTATAGTGAATAGCGCGGAGTGAAAACGGCCGAAAAAAAAGTTTGAGAACCGGAGAAACCCTGACCCTGGAATAGTGGGGAAATTGGTTGAAAATGATTGTGTAAAAATTTGTGGCCTAAATTCGGTCATCTTGAGGTGGCACAAATCGTTAAAAGTTATAGGTTTGCGTAAAAAATGAAAAAGCGCGAAAATTAAAGAATTTTATTATTTCTGACCAACAAATCGTGGTAAAATGGCTTGAAAAATCATTTTAAAAATAACTCATTGTTGTGGAGCATTATCCTGAGGTTGGTCACCACCATTGAAAAAATGACGATTTGCTTCCGGGATTTTTTGCGGGTCCTTATAAACCCATCTCTATTGGTTTCACCGCAAACTGAAGTAGAGGCCTCGGTTACCAATTTTATGTTCCTCTCAACTGCCTGGGAATGGCACGTGCCATACCGTTCCGTATGGAACTGCAGCAATATCCATTTTGATGCCATTTTGGGCAATTTCCCCCAGCTCAACATCGCTTAAATTGGTCGTAGATGGAGGTTCCTCTGTATTATCTTCAAATGAAACCATGGTATAATATTCGTCAGCGTTGAAATCTAACTGAGGAACATCGAACTTTCGAATATCAGCAGTCCCTCCAAACCTTCTGGCATCCTGGATTCTCTGGACAGCGAGTTCCCTCTCATCGTGCAGCATTGCCAAGATGATGTTCTCTGGGTGAGAATTTTGATGTTGAGGCGCGCCCTTCTCTCTCACTTGTCTCTCAAATCGACGTTTTAGAATTTTCGTAGTATTTTTATCTACTCCCCCAATCATCATCATTCTTTCCTGCCTCTGATCAATCAAAAACGCCCGTTCAACAATGGGAACTTTTTGTTTGCACTCGCAAGGCTGGAAATCTACTCACTTGCAAAGGGCCACGTCAAAGAGGGTCATTTTGGCGTGTGCTACAAACGCCTTGATCTCCCCATTCCTCTCTGCTCTCAATTTCGGGATTTTTTGTAACTTTTTGTATTTTTGATGATAATTCCGTATCAAGCGACCAATTTCTTGTTCACTCACCACTGGTATCGAAGCTTTATCCACGGGGGGGGGGGGGGGGGGGGGGTCGCCCGGAATACTTTTTGGTTTGGGGGTATCTATCATTCAATCATTCCCCCCCCCCCCCCCCCCCCCCTCAGAAAAATCCTCGATCCGCCCTTGGATCTCATAATTGTAACATGACATCTCTAGCCGCCACCTCTGCATCTTCTCGTTCTTGATTTTATTCTGATGTGTCATATGAACGACACAGAACGCTGGTCAGTAACTGGAACATGCTACGGAACAACTATGGAGCGTTATGAAATGGAACATTTTGGTAATTGTTCCGGTGAGACATGGAAATGTCTGAGTTACTAACTTTTTTCTTCTTCTTGCAGGTATGAAAACGACGATGCCATCTTGAGGTTCACGGAGCCACAGTTGGCTGAAATTAGGAAGGCGACTTTGGCCAAGTTGTACTGCAACAATATGGACAACCCAGGAGAAATCCAGAGAGCAGCTTTCGACCAACCCAACGACTTTTTGTCAGTTGAATCGTTTTTTGTGGTATTGAGCGATGTGAAAGGGACGTTTTGTTTCAACGCTGTTTACTTCCAGGAACCCGAGGTTGCCTTGTTCTTCGCTGCCGTCGGTGGATCTGAACGCGTGGAGGGAGACGGCACAACAGGGATGCCAGATTGCCGGGCGTTCCGTCCCAGTGGGAGAATCTGCCATCCCCACCCCCTGCACGTCGTGTATCTGCACCAAAGAAGGGGTGGGTTCTTGAACTTGAATTAATCGTTTGAAATTAAGAAAAATTAGGGGACCACCCCTGCTGGCTACGCCAATTCCCTTGTTGTGGTTGTTGCGGGCCATTCTCTTCATAAGTTCAGTATGACACAATGTGAAAGTGAAAGGATTCATTTGCAAGGTTTTTGTACCCCTTTATTGGCCCACTTTTGGAGCTCAAATACGCCACATGGAGCAACTTTTTGGCGGTTTTAGACTTATCTCGTACTACGCTTGCCAAACTGAATTTTGGTTTATTATTCTTTATTATTCTTAATAATACACCTATGTTTTGGCGAAGGAGGTCGACGACTCCGATCGGCCTCAAAATTTGACATTATCCGTTTCAAGAGGTCTACATTCTAAATCCGAAATGTCCGTCCGCCGTCCGGGCCTTTTTGGGCAGTAGGAATTTTTTTTTTAATCTGAAATTTTGACAAAATACTCGGTTTACCATCTAGTTGTGCCCGCAAGGTTTTCAGCCCTATCGCCCAAACCCGTGGGGCGCTATGGGGCTAAAATGGGGCTACGGGAGGGGTGTTTTGAAGGCTTTTAGCTATGGGATCGAGTTAGTAGGTGTTGTTTTCGAAGCATTTTTGGACGTAGAATCCATTTTTGGGGGTCCCGGAACGATTCGATTTCACTGTTGCGATCTATAGGGCTTTCATGGGGCTAAAAATGGGATTTTTGAAGGATCCCAGGAGGTTAAATATTTTTCGAGTAGAGAATAAAGAATGTTTGAAAAAACAATCTTTTTGAAAAAAAAAAAAATCAAAAAAACTTTTTGAAAAAAAAAATCCAAAATTTTGTTTTCCAAATTACCTATTTTCTTTTGACACAGAAATAATTTTTGCACAAGTAACGTATATCAAAGAATAATTAACCCTTGTGTAAAATTTGCAGCGTTTTTTTTAGTACCTATTTAAGTTTCTTAATTCGCTTCAAACGAGCTCATAGTTGTCCTGGCTTCTCTTGATACATTATATTTGAAGCACATTTAGTGTCAATCGCGTAGAAACCGTTCACGTGATTTTTCAAAAATTTAATATTGGAGCAAAGTTCCCCGGGCTCAGACCTACTTTGCAGCATTAACAGAATCCCCTTCAAAATGCATTGGTTCGCTGTTTGGAGCAAAGTCACTACGCTGGAATCATAAGAGGTTTACAAAAACTGAAAAATCACCAAGAAGTTTTTTAAATTCTTTTAATAAAACGAAATAAACTTTGAAGAAACAACGAAATATCGACAGTAAATCGAGAAAACCTCGTAAGTCCGATTTTTGGTCAAAACCTTTTTTTTCTTATCGGATAAAGGATATCAGTCAGCACGTGTCTGTGTAGTCGTTGTCAACGACTCGTTGATCCTTTTTTACGAGCCATTTCGCGTTCAGGAAGGAATTAAAATTACACGTAAGTCTGTATACCTTTCAGAAGGGTTATCAAACCTCGTATGTCCAAGACTTACAAGGTTTTCCAAGGCTTTACAAGGTTTCCCAGTGAAGAGAGTCCTGACTTACGAGTATTTCGACCATTGTCGTGAAGTGATTCACGAAGGTCGCACTGTTTATAATTGTGTTTATTAAACTTCTGTCCCGATTCGAGCACTTGTTCTATTATTATAACTCAGTTTTATTCCAACATTACAGTACCAAATCACCGCAAAGATGATTTTAAACTCATTATCAGTCAAAACGAGGATTCAAGTATTACTCACAGCTGTGAAATCAGTGTTTTGAGTCCCCTGTAAAGTTTAGGAAAATGGACTTACGAGGTTTTCTCGATTTAGGGCCGGTTTTTGAAACCATAGTTAACTCTGACGGCCGTAAAAGACGACTCTGACGGCTGTAAAACGGAAAAAGCGTTTTTTGAACCTTAGTTACCGTTTTACGGGCCGCTATTTTTACGAAACGGTAACCACAGCAGGACCCTGGGGTCAAATTTTTACGGAGCCGTGACCACCGCTTTCATTGGTTGACGAGGAACAACTGACTGACGAGACGGCCCGCCGCGGACTCCGCGGCGCGGAGGGTGCGGAGTGGTAGAAAGAGATGGAGATAATTGTTTACTTTTTTCGCTCAAATAACGCTCAAAATAATGACATGTTGAAGGCAGAAGAAGCGGGAAATGTGAACTCCTTCCTCACAAATGAGTTGTCAAAACCCGCAATGACGAAAAAATTTCACCTAGGGAAAATATTCAAGGCGCCAAAATTTTAGCGGCGTGGTCAGCTGTCGGAACGCTGACTATGGTTCTAAAAACGCCGACAAAATAGCGGCTGTAAAATCGCGTTTTACGGTGGTCACCAAACCACTCGTTTGCGGTGATTTGACTATGGTTTCAAAAACTGTTCATATTATGAAAATTTGAAAACATACGGGCTTGACTAGCCTTTAAAAAGTAGGAATACGACGTTATTCGACTACAAAATATTCAGCCTTACAGAATTCATTATAAAGGTTTATATTAAAGGGAATAAATTTGAATCCTTCCTCCATCTAAGTCATGTATCACCAAAAACAAGAAAAATACGGATTACATGAAAAATTGAAATATTTTGAAGCTTTGTTTGGTTCATGGAAATGGAAAAATTGGGAGACTTGCACCACTTTGTTGTGGAGCAAAGCCTCCCCATTTTTAGGCGCAATGTAACCTCAATGGACATTTTTGTTTATTGTCATCCAAAAAATCAACATAATTGAAATTATACAAAAAAATCCTTAATCAGCATTAAATTTGTAACAAGTTTGAGTTGGAACTCAAGTGATTGGTGATTTGACAGCTCTAGGCCACACTTTTTGTGGAGCACGATCTGCTGGGATCCACAGGTGCGCAGGAAACGAGCTGGGTAACAATGCAGAAACCTTCCCTTTCTTCTTTTTCGACTTGAGGCGACTGGAGTAACATCTCTTCTTTTAATTTATCTCAGGGAGAGCCATGTCAGACAAAAACTGTAGCTTTGGTAGAACTTTGAACTTTTTATATTTTTGGGGCAAAGTTCCACTACGATGAGCAAATTAACCCCCTGCGACGGCAATTTAAGATTTTTCCGACATCTAGAAGTACCCTAGAATAAAAATGAGCATCCTCCTCGTGTTGGAGCTCCAATATAGTAGATAGTGGGGCCATCTCCTGCTAACTAAAGCCCGCCAACCCCTGACTGTAACTCATCCTGGTCTCAGACCCCTTCTACTCGCTTTCCCATATTATAGTTTTTTTTTTTTAAGAAATACAGGATGAAAGTGGAAGTGGTTTTTTTACACGCCAATTCGCAACTTTTTTTTTTTTTTTTTTTTTGAAATTGAACATAATAATATTATTGAGCTAACGGTTTGATGTTTTCTGAGTTTTCCAGGTCTATGCTCGCCGAGCTCAATTTTTCTAGAAAAATTTCAAATTTACAGATTTTTAGAATAAAATGCTTCTCCTCTTCCTGGTTCTCCCCCTTCTCGTGTTGCAGCTCCAATACAGTGAATGACCGATTTTCATTTACAGCCTCAATGCGCCTCGCTGCGGGTGACGGATTGCGGCCGCCTGCTGCGCGAAGCCGGGCGGGACGCGGTTCTCCGCGACGACGTCTGCAGCTCCCAGTGCGCCGCCTTCCTCACCGAAAGCTCCCCCGTCATCACCCTGACGACCAACAGGCCCCCGACCCGGCCGTCGTCCCGGGGTCGGGATTTCTTCCCGGGTCTCGTCCCCCCGCCGCCACAACCCAAAAGGCGGCCCGGACTGCGCAGCTTCGTTCCGGAATTCCTCGGTTGAGTTCCCACCCGCTACCGCCGCGCGTTGATCGGCATCCTCCTGACTCGGGGCTCAGTCGCCCATCAATTCAAACCTCACCCAAACCCAAACCTCACACCTCTGCCATATACACTTCACCCAAAACTACCCAAATCCGACATTTCCAATGTCATTCGACCAACTTAGAATTTTTTAGTGAAGCCATTCGTGTGCCAATTATTCGAAAAACAGCGAATTGTGAAAAAAATCGATGTTTAGTGTTCGATTGTGAATCTCAACGATTCTGGAAACGTGCAATCATTGTTACCAACAGTAGTAGTTTGTGTGTGATGTAAAATGTTGTGCTTGTGTGATGAATGTACCTAATTCACAACGATTTTGTTAAATGGAATAGGTATTATTTTACTTATTTTTAAGAGACCTAAAAGACTTGCTCATATTATTTTTAGTGACTATCTACCTACTTATTTATCAGTTGGACTTTGTAAATAAACTATTATGTATAGTTGCGTTTTGGTTTATTATTCTTGGAATAATACACCTATTTTTTCGCGACGGGGGTCGACGACTCCGATCGGCCTCAAAATTTGACATCCGTTTCAAGAGGTCTACATTCTAAATCCGAAATGTCCGTCCGGGCCGTTTTGGGCAGTAGGAATTTTTTTAAAAATCTGAAATTTTGACAAAATACTTGGTTTACCATCTAGTTGTGCCCGCAAGGTTTTCAGTCCGATCGCCCAAACCCGTGGGGCGCTCTGGGGCTAAAATAGGGCTATAGGAGGGGGTTTTTGAAGGCTTTAAGCTATGGGATCGAGTTAGGTGTCGTTTTCGAAGTATTTTTGGACGTAAAATCCATTTTCTGGGGTCCCGGAACGACCCGATTTCACTGTGCCGATCTATAGGGCTTTCATGGGGCTAAAAATGGGATTTTAGAAGGATTCCAGGAGGTTAAATATTTCTCGAGTAAAAAATAAAGAATTTTTGAAAAAAAAAATCCAAAAAATGTTTTTTCCAAAATGTTCTTATTGACACAGAATTACATTTTTGCGCTAGTAACGTATATCAAAGAATCATAAACCCTTGTGTAAAATTTGCAGCGTTTTGTTTCGTCAAGTTGCTGTTGGAGTTGAGGTTCATGCCAACACAATCCACCCCCATTAACGGGAGCCCTGTTTACCACCCTCAGCTCCTCCCGTTAATCCGCAGCACCCAGACCGCCCGGCATATTTACCACCCCGACCCTCCTGCACCGTCCAGGGTAGCTCTCCGAACCTCCTTAGCAACCCTCCCTCCAAGGCCGCTCCCGACACCCCAGCATCCCCTCGCAAGGCCACCCCCCACAGATAAACCGCCCCCACCAAGGACGCCCACGTCCGACTCCGCTTTCCATTCATCCTCCGGCCGCGGAACAGGGAAGCTCCCGTCCACTTCAGGTGAGTACCACCTCGCCCCCGCCCACCCAAAACCAAAACATACGGCTCACCCGATCCGTCAATTTTTCCGTTGGATAATAAACGCGCACCGAATCGATAACAACCACCCCATACCGCCCCTTCACGCTGCCGCCTCGAAATAAACACTTAACATATTGTACCGCTGCATGAACCCCAATCTGCCTAACTGATAGCACATCGTGCACGTAACGCACGTATAACACACCCACCTACAGCTAAGTATGTTAGAGGAGTCTGCGATACCTACACCTAATGGTGGTCGAGTTAGATATCGTTTTTCGATGTGAGCTCGATCGATTTCAAAACTGTGAACATCTGTAGTGCTGCAAATAGGGCTTTTGAAGGGTATTTGCCAGGGTTTTAAGTGTCGTTTTTAAGTAATTTTGGAGAACAATTCCATTTATGGAGGTCTCGGACCCATCCGACTACCTCCACTGTGTGGCTGCATAATATGTAAGTCGAATGAGGTGTCGTTTTTAAAGTAATTTTGGGCGTAGAATCGATTGATAGCGTTGCTAAAACTACACAGCCACACCGTGAGCTTCTGGGGCTACAAATGGGGCTTTTGAAGGGTATTGGCCAGGGATTGAAGTGTCGTGTTCAAGTAATTTTGGGGAAAGATTCCATTTATGGTGGTCTTGGACCCATCTGACTACCTACACCGTGGGGATCTATGAGGTCGATTGAGGTGTCGTTTTCAAAGTAATTTTGGGCATAGAATCGGTTGTTACGGTTGCAAATACTTCACGGCCACACCGTGAACATCTGTGGAGCTACAAATGGTGCCTTTGAACGACATTAGCCAGGAAGTCGGGGTAATTTCAGAAGTAGAATCCATTTGAAGCGCGAAATATGCAAAAGGGCCCCCAAGTACCAGCGGGCAACATTTTACAGGCCAAACAAAAACCCGCTAGCACTCCTTGTCAACGTTTTGTTTTCGCGCTCATAATTAACTTCGAGGAGCTCTGGGCGAGACTCTACCACCGAAAATATGTTTTTGTTGGTTTTTTTCTGAAAAACATTGGCGATTCCGTCCAAACAGGCCAAGCATGTTCCAACTTTCCTCAGCTTACCAAAACTCCATTTCGTGAATGATTTCAATACTCGCACTCAGACATAAGGTTTTTGACAAACCTTCATTCGCGTATATCATTTCACACTTCCACTCTCCCTTGATGGGAAAGAGATTTCCATGATCTTTAAGTCTTTCTTATCGAGAGAAGCGTTTCGAATCCACATAGTTTGAGAAACTTTTGTTCGGACTGTTCCAAGTTCTGCATTTCAGTTTGTTTCCCTTTTATGGTTATTATTCTTGGAATAATACACGGGTGTATTTTCGACCCCCGTCTCGATTACACAGGTCAATGTAATTGCGACGGGGGTCGAAAATTTTGATCGGCCCCAAAATTTGACATTATTCGTTTCAAGAGGTCAAGATTCCAAAAACGAAATGTCCGCCTGCCGTACGCCGCACAGTGCGTTGTTTGACCAATTTAGGGGAAGGAAAATCGAAAAATGAAAGTTGTAATAAAAATTTTCGGACCCAATGTATGTGTACATGGATACCTGAAGTAAAAGAAAATGTATTTCAAAACCTTCAAGGACGACCGAGAAGGTCGGAGCACCTGCCCAAACTTGAAGATTGATGATAGTCCGATTTTCTAACTTCTTCAACTGATGAACGAGTACGTCTCAGATGCAACCAAACAAAATAATTGCGAGGTTCTCTGTATTCTACACCTTATAAGGTACGTGAAACACATTTTTTCAAAATTTTAAACGCTTTCCGTATGCTCATTCTCAAATGAGACTTAAAAGCGTTATTTTGTTTTACAAATAAGCTTTTAAAAAAATCTCCGCAAAACATCTCTCTGGTTTTTTTGGAGAAAGGGACCTACTGATGAAGGGACAACCACTGGATCTTGCACGTTTTTGCACGATTTTTGAATAAGTCGATTTAAAGTTAAATTATGGCTTAAAAAAATTTTTTTTTTCGAGAATTGCTGCGAGTGAAAATGTATTTATTGTTATTTTTGCCCTTTTTATGGTTGTGGGGGTAAAATCAAATATACCGCCACGGAGCCAAGAAGGAGGGTCTGAAGACGGGCGTCCAGTGCGGTACGTGCTGCTGCCTCAGCGGATTCCGAGGAGGCAGACGCGTCATCAGCGGCTATGTGTGTCCCCGATTGTCCTCCCGAGAGAACCCCCATTCGATTGAGTTCGGTAGGACCGGTGTGATTGTGAGTGACACGTAATTAATAGTCATTATTATTATTATTATTAATATTATTTTTTTATTACTTTGCAGGCTTGTGAAAACTTTTTATTTACATCTCATGTTTTCTTATACGTTTTTCGTAGGTTACCCTCTGTTACCTTTTTTTGTTCTTATTATTGTTCCTGTTTATTTTTTGTTCCTAACATATTTGTTCATATTTGTGTGATTATAGTGTGATATAAAAAGATTCATCATTTAAAGTCAAGATGATGAAAAATATCATACATATATTATGTTGATTTATTTAGTTAAAATCCCACATCCGTATATTAGGTAATGTGAAGGAAGACAATAACAATTTTTTTTTTTTTTCTACTGAACACTAAAAATCACGTAATACGGAGCTCGATTCTATCAAAACCATTCAGCCTCGCAGAATTTTGAATGTAAGATGACCGATCAGAGTCCACCCTAAAGAATATAAATTGTAGAGTTGGAAATGCACCTATAACGTGGAAAGAAATGTACTAAATCATCCTCTGATCTAATTTTTAACATCATTTTTGGATTCTACGCACCCCAAAACATAAATCTACCGATTTTCAGCCCGATATGACTTATCGTTTAGATGCTACGATTTTCCTTCCCCTAAATTGGTCAAACAACGCACTGTGCGCCGTCCGTTTTGGGAATTCTTTTAGAAATCTGAAATTTTGACAAACCTACTTGGTTTTCCATCTAGTTGTGCCCGCAAGGTTTTCAGCCCGATCGCCCAAACCCGTGGGGCGCTATGGGGCCAAAATGGGGCTACGGGAGGGGTTTTTTGACGGCTTTTGTCTATCGAATCGAGTTAGGTGCTGTTTTCGAAGTATTTTTGGACGTAGATTCCATTTTTTGGGGGTCCCGGAACGAACCGAGTTTACTGTGGGGATCTATAGGGCTTTCATGGTGCTACAAATGGGATTTTTGAAGGACCTCAGGAAGTCAAATATTTCCCGAATAAAAAAAATTTTTTGAAAATTTTTTTATTGACACAGAATTAATTTTCGCACAAGTAACCTGTATCAAAGAATAACAAACCCTCGTGTAAAATTTCCCGCGTTTCTCTATTGATCCCCTTCAGGCAAATATATCATCAACCAAACTCGGAACACCATCTCGTTCAAACCCCCCAACATCAATTCGCCTTCGTTAGGGACTCGATCCGAGTTGCCCTCACAATTCTGGCGGGAAAGTCCCTCTTCATTAGGTGGTCATTTTCCTCGTAACACAATCAACTGGGTGATCGATGGGTCGATGGGCGTCCATTTGAAGCGCGAGGGAAAATTGGCGCCGGCTCGGGCGCGTTAATCGGTTTCATACAAACGGTAAAGGGGGGGGGGGGGGGGGTTGCGTTGTAACTTGATGGGAAAGTGTCAGAGTGATGTAGTCTATAAGGATAGCGCGGAAATGTCTGATCGTGAACGGAACGAAAAACGCTGGGAAATTGATAACACGAGGGTTCACTCTTTAGAAGGGGTGTTAGAGTGGTATGACGGGTTTAGGAGCCCCTCAATCGATTTTACGATCAAAGTTACTTCGAAAACGACCCAACGCTCTTCGAAAACCCCATAAGTAGCTCGTTATAAGCCCCAAAGGCGCACAGTAGGACCGAATGGCCATATTTGGGGGAAAACCTCTGAAAACCTTCATACTTTCAGGAAATTTGACGCTGATCACGAATATACCCCTTGTTCCTCACAACAAAGCGGTGCAAATTTTACTCAAGGGTTTATTATTCTTTGATTCAACAAAGCCGCCAAACTTGGGGGGGGGGGGGGGAATTGTTACGTTTTAGGGGGATAAGTCACGAGTTTTCTGTGCACATTGGGAATCGGCAGAGCTGCAAAAAAGCTCCGGTTTGCTCCGAGCTGGGAATCATTTCTTCTCGCTCTAGATTTAACTTTAATTTGATTTCACTAGCACTTTGACAGGGGGCTGATCATTTTACCGGCCAGGGGGCTCCCTTCGCTCGGCCGCCCACATGGTAGTTCCATTGTTATTGAGCGATTTTATCGTTTTAATTTTAATTCGCGCGGGGTCTGCAGGCGGGTGATTTGAGGAACATGTGGCCCGCCAGGCCGCAACGACCGCCCCGCCGCCCGATGGGTGGGTGGGGCCTTGCTTCGCTCGGCCGATCATTTTATCAGCCAGGGGGGTTGATGTTGAAGGAGCAGGAGGACCTTGATGCAGGGTTATGAACATGTCCATCGATGCTACGCACCCCACTAGGGGAGCGAGCCAGAGAGACTAGTCTTGACATATTATGTTAAGTCAAAGAATAAAACCACAATTATCTGCCCCATCGGTCATAGCGCACATTGCGGTTCAAAACCTTGATTTATGCAAAAACTCTTGGTAAATATCTATACTATACCACTAATTCTCACCGTGTCTGTGGCTACTGGCTGACTTTGTACATAATATCATAAACATATATGATATCATAAACAAATACGAATAAAGTAAGTCATTTCTACTCTTGAACTGAAACTAGAGATCAAGACTAACGGGTTGAGCCACTTTGGACGCAGATTGGAACTCCACTGGTAGCAGAAATCTTGATTTGAAAATCAAAATGTGGCAAAGTTGTCCCGGTCTACGGTACATGACATATTATGACATATTATGTCAAGAGCCTTCTCCTCCTAAACGGTAAGCGATAAAAATACGGCGATTTTATCTACCTGCAGGTTTGGTGAACCGTTTAACTTCAAATGGTTAATGTTCCGATTGAAATGGGGTTTCCTCCGTATCCTACTAGAGATCCGAATTTTAATACGAAATCCCGAAACAACCAGTTCCGACGATGAGCGAATTTAGACGGCGAGTTTAATTTGAACGATTTGGAGAGATTTGGTGCCCTTTAATACTGGACTCTGTCAGGGACCTTGGAAAGGTGGACGTCAGAACGGGAGAACGGGTGTGCCACGGACCTTAGAAAGGTGGATGAGGCGGTGAAACTTGGGGGGGGGGGGGCAGTTTTGGGAAACGGTTCATTTTAGCACCAACTTCGGATATATTCTGGTGTGTGGGAAGACGATTTAGGACGCCCGTTAAATTTAGTGCATTGAGCGACTGTCACTTGGGCGAGCGAAGCGAGCCCCCTGCCCGTGAAAATGGTTGTATGAGCGAAGCGAGGCCCGCCTGACCGAAAAAGAGGCCTTCTATCCGAATAATCGGTTGGCCGAGCGAAGCAAAGCCGTCTGTCTGATTAAGTGGTTGGCCGAGCGAAGCGAGGCCTTTTGTCTGAGAAAGTCGTGATACCCGATATAGTGGTCGGTCGATTGAAGGAGGCCTTATGTGTGAGTGCTAGTTTCCAATCATTATTCTTGTCACATACTTACCCTGAAAATTTTAAAACGCTCGAATTGTAATGAGTTTTCACTTTCGTTCGTTCGGTTTTTTTTTTTTTAAATTCCGATTATCCGGGTTTTCCAGTTAACCGTGAAAGTCGGTTAATGGGGCTTTTACTGTATAATAGCCCCGAAGCTCACTCAGCTGATCAGGCTGGGTCAGATGGAACTGAAACCCTTCTAAATGGATTCTACGCCCGAAATTACTTCGAAAATGACACCTAACTCGACCCCTCCCCAAAACGATCAAATACCTCACCATTACAGTGGGTTTGTACCTATATTCCGTATCAAAAGGGCTACTTGGCGGACTATTCACAGGAAGGTGCCCTGAGGGCCAAACGTAATTCGCGGCCTCCTCTAAAGGCTCTACTCCTGCTGCGTTCACCCGAGCAATTCCCTTAAGGCCTCTAGGGGGTTTTCTAGGCCAATACCATGCCCAGTTTACCGCGCGATGCATTATGGGAAACCCTTGACAGGAATAACCGCCCAGGGTCTGGTGACCCAGTTTGCCGCGGGAAAACCCGCAGATGTTCGTATAACGGTTTTTCTTCCACGGTCCGAAAAGTGTTTCTGCCTCTGCCTCATTCAGACGGCTTCTCTTTCCCGAACCAGTTTCCTTCAAATTGAAAACAAGACAAGATCAACTTTCCGCCTTCGTTGATTGAACGAGCCCAATGAAGTGAAACTGATTGAATTCGGTGGGCGTCGCTGGTACACCTGGTCGCGAGAAAAAGGAGTAACTTTGGTGATTTTCTCAGGTTCCCTGCGAACTTTTGCTACAGTTAGATCCACCACGTCATTGAAGTCTTTAAGGTTCAGATATTGCATGAATAAACCGACTAAATTATTCAACAGCTTAAAACTTGGACCGTTTTCTCGAGCGGCCAAAGTTGCGGTTAGGCAGAGTTGACCCGATTTTGTTACAACTTTGAATCCTTAAAAAACAGGTCACAGTGAGACGGAGTTAACAAAAGGGATATTCACGAAAACACTGAGGCAGACGACTCATCATCAGGCGTCAGGTAAATCAACAAGCGCCTTCTCGACGATGTCATTAGTAGGTTGCCATCCATCCTGTTTTTGACAGGTCCTCTACCACAGAGTAACAGAAAACAGTCCTCTACTAAAGAGTGTGTCCCCATTTCCATAGACATAGAAGAGTAGCAGCAACTTGCAGCCGTTACGCTCTTTGCCCCACTGACGGCCATAATTCCGGCCCATTAGAGTAGAGGACACAACCCGTAAGAAAAGCTCCCTGGGCTATCTATCGACCATTCAGCTTGCTACCTCTGCTGGGGAAGCTGTATGAGAAGATTCGCTACCTATCTTGGATTGACCCTAGACCGTATATGTAGTTAGCCTATAGGCTAACTTGGAACTTCCATATCAAGAACACCGGAGACGCCATGAAAAAGCGAACCTTCCTGTGCTGGCTGTTGATGAACTGGAGATCCAAGTTGAGCTTGGAAAACAAGAAGCTCTTGTACACGGCCCTCATGAAACCTATTCGATCTTATGGCTGCGAGATTTGGGGCCAGCATGTAACAATTCCACACAACAGGCTCAACGACAACTGCAGTTGTTCATGAACAAGATCATCCAATCGATCATAGGTTCCCATCCATCCCCGTGGCAGGTCAGTAAGAGAAGACGTGCTCCAGGAAGACCTTCAAGACAAAAGACCATCACAACACAAAACACAAAACTGGTGGAGAATGCTGAAAGAAATACGAATAAATATGGACCCACCAGGTGATCTAATACCAAAAGAAAGTAAGCCCCTGGAAACGTACCTACCTATCATGTCGACCATGTTGGACAGTGGAGCGTGCTTCGAAGATGCATGTTCATATTCATGTTGTGCTGGATGCCTTCACGACGTTTGTACCCCACAATGTCCACTACTGGCACAGCCTTCAGCAGCCAAGAGTTACCAAGGCTACAGCCAGCAGGAATGGATTGGGCTACTTAATATGTGACTAGGGGTTTGACCATATTATGGTGACTAGGGGTTTGCCCCGGGCAAATGGGCAAGTTGAAAGAATCAACCGTACAATGATCCCCGTCTTGACGAAGATCTCGATTGCTGACCCGAAGAAATGGTACCAGAGGGTAAGAGAGCTTCAACAGGCGTCCCCATGAAGACTGGAACAGCGGAGCTATGACTTCCAGTAGAAGAGGAAGTGAGGATCAACTTCATTGAAGACCGAAATGAACAGCGGAAGGAAACCAAGGCTCAGTTGTTGAGAGTCCAGGAGGAGAACAGGCAGGGCTATGACTCCAAACGACAGGTTGCACGACAATACAGCAGCGGAGAATTGGTCGCAATCAAACGCACTCAGCCCATGGTCCAAGCTGAAGTCGAAGTTTATGGTCCTTACAAGGTCATCAATGTCAAGGGTGGAAACGCGTACGATGTCACCGCCAAAGAAGACACGGGAGTCCCCAGAAACACCACCTGCCGAGTTCATGAAGCCATCGCCAACCCGGGCCGTATGGACTGTCAGAATGGCCGAGTTGTAGGATTTGAGTCAGACGCGAGCGTGACGCAAGCGTGTGAACCCACCTTGGACTCGTCCAACGCAAGGGTATTCTTTTATCAAATTTTGTAGCCAGACTGAAAAGAGGACATCGCTGACTTAATCAAATCTCTACTCCCATTTCCAATAATACCTAATCAAAACATCCCTAGCAAACTTACAGCACCTGTAAGGATTTTCTAGCTGCAACTATAGTAGCTATAGGCTATAGCCGTCCTGAATGGGGGGCCTCGCTTCGCTCGGCCGACCATTTTATCGTATAGGGGGTGGCCTCGCTTCGCTCGGCCGACCACTTTCTTGGACAGGGGATTACGTATTATAATTTGGATCTCCAGGTAAGATACAGAGGAAACGTCGACTGTAAACAACGTCAATCGGACCGTAAAAAACGAAAATATCAAGAGTTGCGCGGATTTGCGCACGTTTGCACTCTGCACGGATAACGCGCAAAAAACTTGAAATATTACCTAGGTAGGTATGTCATTGGCAAGTTAGTAAATTTTGGTTCCTGGGTTTTTAGATAGGGAGTAAGTCTACGAACTTGTCAAAAGAAGAGAATCCGAGATAGGAATCCGAGGGTAGAAAAAATTTTATTATCAAAAGAAAATAACAATGGGCATCATGAAAAGATCAGAATTCAGCATTTCTGATAACATATTCGGATTCAGCACCCTTTAAAACCCATAAACCCCAATTTTTAGTTCGAAAATCCGTATAGGTACGTGCTGAGCTGTTTTCGAGATTTTGAAATGAACGCTGGGCATATTTGACGTCACACCTCGCCAGGCTGGGCGTCGAGTAGTTGGGCACTGAGCCGCCAGAGCGCTAAATAATAAATCTGAACAGAATCGGAATAAAAACACTCGGCCCGATTTTTGAATAACCTTCTTTGATAATAACCTCGATGCTCAATTTTCGAATGACCTTCTATAATGATTAACCCGATTTTCGATTTTTGGGGTCGACTTTTCGCGTAGTAAAGTATATGAGAGAGAGAGGGATCTCCCGGCTAATCAAAAGACGACGAAACAGCCCACGTCATGTACCCTCTCCAGACATCAGAACTCAAATATCATATTTTTCCTAAGGCCCTATAAATAATTGAAACGGGTTTTCTGCATTATGGACCCGTTTTCGTAACTTTTGAAGCACGACCTTTGCAGGAAAAACATTTTTAAAAATCATTAAAGGGACAACCAGCCCCAGTCTCCGCTACTGCTGCCTTCCGTCCCGCAGGACCACCGAGAGGGGGGGGGGGGGGGGCAAAAGGGACATTTTGCCCCGGGCCCGGACTTTTACATGGGGCCCCAGCGCGCTGCAGCGGGCCCTAGAAAAATAAGAAAAACAAAAAGAAAAAATGGATGAGGAGATGGGCAGCGGCAAAGCGGTATGAAGGATGGAGCATCGAAAGGAAAACATCGATGTTCACCATTATTAACTAACACAAATTTTGTACCATCGCTTACATGGGGGCCCTATGTTCTCTTTTGCCCCGGGCCCGCTTTTGGTTTATTATTCTTGGAATAATACACCTATGTTTTCGCGACGCGGGTCGACGACTCCGATCGGCCTCAAAATTTGACATTATCCGTTTCAAGAGGTCTACATTCAAAATCCGAAATTTCCGTCCGCCGTCCGCCGTACGCCGTCCGCCGTCCGCCGTCCAGGCCGTTTTGGGCAGTAGGAATTTTTTTAAAAATCTGAAATTTTGGCAAAATACTTGGTTTACCATCTAGTTGTGCCCGCAAGGTTTTCAGTCCGATCGCCCAAACCCGTGGGGCGGTATGGGGCTAAAATGGGGCTACAGGAGGGGTGTTTTGAAGGCTTTTAGCTATGGGATCGAGTTAGGTGTCGTTTTCGAAGTATTTTTGGACGTAGAATCCATTTTTGGGGGTCCCGGAACGATCCGATTTCACTGTGGCGTTCTATAGGGCTTTCATGGGGCTAAAAATGGGATTTTTGAAGGATCCCAAGAAGTTAAATATTTTTCGAGTAAAAATTAAAGAATTTTTGAAAAAGCACATTTTTGAAAAAAAAAAATCCCCCCAAAAAATTTTTTTTGAAATATAAAAATCCAAAAACAAATTTTTTAAATTTTTTTTATTGACAGAATTAAATGTCTGTACAAGTACCCTATATAACAGAACAGGTAACCTATATCACAGAATAATAAACCCTTGTGTAAAATTTGCAGCGTTTTCTCTCGGCGGCCCTGCCGTCCTGTCATTATTTTTGCTGTTGCTGAGTTTCTTCAAATAATTATCGTGCTCATCGATCTTTCGGAGTCATCATTAGTCTCGACCTTCAAACGCTCTCCGGGTCCTTAGAATGATTTGATATCTCGCAGTGCGATATTACAAGTAAGGAAGAACTTCCTATTAGTTTTTAGGAAGAACTCTCTTCAAAGGCTTCGGTGTTCCTCAACTTAAATCTTACCCTTGACTGAAGGTTACATAGATGTAAGCCCAGCCCTACTTGAGATCTCAAGCAGAACTTGAATTCGAAGTTCACTAACAGCCGTCCTAAAGTCTTTCAACGCTAACGATCCTCAGGGGCAAATTCAACTTTTGAGTGGTGTTGGAGTTGTTTGCAGTTGCCGCTTGTAGAACGCGAGCTACAACGTCACGGGTAAATGATGAAGTTATAACACGGTAAACTTGGAACATTCGAAATTAGGTTAGTTTAATTAAAATCGGCCAACGACCCCCTCATATTTTTCGTTGCACGCTCAAAGTGCCTTTGAGATGAGAACTTCAACTACACCTCTCATCAGATTAAACACCCGAGTCAAGCGGAATTTACGAGACCGTTAAGTGTGATGGAACTTTAGGCTTTGTGCTTGGATCGGCAAAGGGTTTAGGGGGCTTGATCATTGTGAAAGCTCTCAGGGCATCGCCTGAGTTAGTTTTGGTGTGTGGAAATACGTACACAGAATGGGAAGATACTGTCAGGTAGCGCGCTGAAGCGTTTCCGCTTGTTTCAAAGTTCGAGGCAAGAGACGGAGGAATAGGGCTGCAACATTAAATGAAACACATTTTTTTTATGGACCGAAAAGTAAAATGAAGAGTGCAGGGAAAGAACGGGCTATTTGCACTTTTCCTCGAAATCGAGATGGGGGGTGCTCCTTATGTATTTTTGGGCGCCGAACACGCCCATGAGATCAAAACAGTGAAAGAATGGGTCTAAAGGCTTCAAAACCGTCGGTGAGTGTTTCGTATTCAGGGAAAGAACGTGTTTATTGCAGCGGTAGGGCTAACAGCGAAAGAACGGGCTAACGTCGAGCCCTCTCCGCCCTATCCGGTTCAAGGTCTTGTCTGGCGTTTTCTGTGTTTCACAGTGTTCTATTGTTATTTTCACGTTGTATTTTCCTGTAATTTCTATTGTAAAGTACTATGAGCGGATGCCTCATGAATGATTTGCTCATAGAAACACGCTTTCCTCGAATTCATTATTAGTTTTCATTAAAAAATTTTTACTCGGGCGAGAAAGTGATGACAAACTTTTTTCTTCTTTACCACTAATACGCTGTACATTTTGGTTGATTAAAACTTTTATTCTGAGGAGAATGTGATACCGATATCTATAATATAGTGTCAATAGCCCCGAAAAACAGTGAAAAACGCTGCAAATTTTACACAAGGGTTTATTATTCTTTGATATAGGTTACTTGTACAGAAATTTAATTCTGTCAATGAAAAAAATTAAAAATTTTTTTTGTATTTTTATATTTCAAAAAAAAATTTTTTGGGGGGGATTTTTTTTTTCAAAAATCATGTATTTTTTACTCGAAAAACATTTAACCTCCTGGGATTCTTCAAAAATCCTATTTTTAGCCCCATGAAAGCCCTGTAGATCGCAACAGTGAAATCGGATCGTTCCGGGACCCCCAAAAATGGATTCTTCATCCAAAAATACTTCGAAAACGACACCTAACTCGATCCCATACCCCAAAGCCTTCAAAAAACCCCACCGGTTGCCACATTATAGCCCCATAGCGCCCCGCGGGTTTGGGCGATCGGACTGAAAACCTTGCGGGCACAACTCGATGGTAAACCGAGTATTTTGCCAAAATTTCAGATTTAAAAAAAAATTCCTACTGCCCAAAACGGCCTGGACGGCGGACGGACATTTCGGATTTTGAATGTAGACCTCTTGAAACGGATAATGTCAAATTTTGAGGCCGATCGGAGTCGTCGACCCCCGTCGCGAAAACATAGGTGTATTATTCCAAGAATAATAAACCAAAACGGGCCATCTATCATATAGATGGCCCGTTTTGTCACTGGTTTTTTGGACTATTGACACATTGTACCCTTGTACCTTTATTACAGATTAATCTAGTGGAATTTTGACTTTTTTATCACATGCGCCAGTGTTGAACCTCAAGTATATTAAAATTTCAGATTTTTTAATGGCTAACTGTAGATTTTATAGAGTTTTTCGCATTCAAATTCATTTTTCTCGAAACTAGGCAACGTGCAGATAGCCCGTTCTTTCCCTGTACTCTTCAAATGTAAAATAAATGTGAAGTTAAAAAATAATTTTTCTGTAGGTAGGTACCTTTTTGTGAGGGAAAATTCGCCGCTCCACAGGCGGTTTCTATTAGGAAAGTCACAAAAGTATCGATTCTTTCAAGAATCGATTTGTTTTAGTAAAGATTCTTTTCTTTCGCCGCTGTATCGGAGAATTAATTCAAAATTTCAAGAATCGGCCCGATTCTTTTCCTTTTGAAGGGAAATTCTTGACAATCAGCCCAATCAATAACCTTAGTTGATTATTAGAAAGAAACTATAGGTACGTTTTAATTAGGTAGTGACTCGTTTCAAAATTGGAATCGCTGCAAATTTTAGAATAATAAACCATTGTGTAAAATTTGTAGCGTTTCCCGCAAGTAACCTATATAATGTACTTATAGGTAACCTACTTGCGAAAACATTAATTCAGTGTCAATAAAAAATATTTTTGAAAAAAAAAGAAAAAAAGACGGGACCTCAGAAAATGGATAATATCTACGTCAAAAACGCTGAAAATTTTACACAAGGGTTTATTATTCTTTGATATAGGTTACTTGTGCAGAAATTAAATTCTGTCAATGAAAAAATTTAAAAAAATTTTTTTTTTGGATTTTTATTTCAAAAAAATTTTTTTTTGGAGTTTTTTGTTCAAAAATGTGTTTTTTCAAAAATTCTCTATTTTTTACACAAAAAATATTTAACATCCTGGGATCCTTCAAAAATCCCATTTTTAGCCCCATGAACGCCCTAAAGATCGCCCCCAGCTAAATCGGATCGTTCCGGGACCCCAAAAAATGGATTCTACGTCCAAAAATACTTCGAAAACGACACCTAACTCGATCCCATAGCTAAAAGCCTTCAAAAAACCCCTCCCGTAGCCCCATTATAGCCCCAGAGCGCCCCACGGGTTTGGGCGATCGGACTGAAAACCTTGCGGGCACAACTAGATGGTAAACCAAGTATTTTGTCAAAATTTCAGATTTTTAAAAAAATTCCTACTGCCCAAAACGGCCCGGACGGCGGGCGGCGGACGGACATTTCGGATTTTGAATGTAGACCTCTTGAAACGGATAATGTCAAATTTTGAGGCCGATCGGAGTCGTCGACCCGCGTCGCGAAAACATAGGTGTATTATTCCAAGAATAATAAACCAAAATTACTCGGAAAATATTTTACCTCGTGGGATCCTTCAAAAACCCCATTTGTACGGAACCCCATAGCCGAAACCCTTCAAAACAACCCTCCCGTAGTGAGCTGCAAAATTATTACCGTTCCAAATTCCTTTTGATCATATGACTGTGTTGTCAAGTCCAAATTCTCTCATTTCTGTCAGGACCTTCTTAGAGTAATTCCGTGTAATAAATTGTAATGAAACTGTGCTCGACTTTACCCTTAGAAAGGTTTTATTACACGGAATTACTCTAAGAAGGTCCTGACAGAAATGAGAGAATTTGGACTTGACAACACAGTCATATGATCAAAAGGAATTCGGAACGGTAATAATTTTGCAGCTCAATCGCCCCTTCCTAGGAAGGTTCATAGTTCCTCAAATAGCGTGGGGCTCGACGCTCTCTTGAACTCCTTCTCAATGAAGGTGGAGAACTTTCCGCTGAACCGTCAGATTGGTCTTGAGTCTGCGGAGAGATGGGCGGGAGCCCATCTTCGACGATTTTAGCCCCATAGCGCCCCACGGGTTTGGGCGATGGGGCTGAAAACCTTGCAGGCACAACTAGATGGTAAACCAAGTATTTTGTCAAAATTTCAGATTTAAAAAAAATCCAACTGCGCAAAACGGCTCGGACGGACATTTTGTTTTTGGAATCTAGACCTCTTGAAACGAATAATATCAAATTTTGAGGCCAATCAGAATTTTCTACCTCCGTCGCGATTACATACGGGTTTTCTATTATTCTAGGAATATAAACCAAAACAACTTGTTTTCTCAAAATCATCGCTGGGTTACCATCCCTACCCGAAGCCTCCTTTAGCGCCAAAACCGCCCGTCACGCCTCCGATTGGGGAAATTCGGATGTACCTACCACAATTATTGTTAAGTTTATTATAATACCTACTAAGCGTGTTGTCAATTTGGAAGATAATTCCCGAAGAATGGAATAATCAATATGATATCAGCGGTGAAAAAATTTACCCAGTAGGGTACAATGGGTTTTTGTACAACAGAAGCTTTTCATGGTGGACACAGTCAAGGGAGTTTTTCGTTTGTTTACTTGAGGTGCTCTTTGACTTTGGTCTCATACAATTTTTCTGAGTATGATATTGAGTCATTCCGGTGTGATTCTGTTCAACCTAGTTCGAGTTTATGTTCAATGTGTAGGTGGTATACCCGTGGGAGAAGTCGTAAGTTTGCTGAAACATTATACATAGTACATTTATGAATTGGGCGTGGGCGATGATCTCGTTTTTTGCATTTTTAACGGCCAGCGGGTGTTCCGGGTGTGTCTCGGGGGCTGCATAATGCATTTCCCCACTCTACGCGAAGATAATTTCGAATGCCTGATAAACCTTCATAATACCGCGCCTTGGAGTCCCGAGACATGTCTTCGCATAGAGTGGGGAAATGCTTTATGCTGCCAAAGAGTTTCTTACCCTGCAGAATCGATTTGTTGCGTTATATCAGTTTTATTCTCAACCACCTTTGTTAGGACGCGAGGAAAGATGTTTTGTCTTATGTCCTGGTAAAATAAAATAATGTTAACAACGCGGGGCCGCTTTTCTGCCGATCGTAGGAATTCGTTCGTTCGAAATGTAGTATTAAAATTCGGATCCCTAGGTTGGATACAGAGGACTCAAACAGACTGTACACAACAGAGATAGGAAGAGTTGCGCATATTCAAAAATTGCGCTCAATAGGCTTATCGGACGGCTGGGGAAACCAAATTCGCTAAAACATTTCAGGGGTTCCCTTTTGAAATAAGAAAGTTTGGCGCAAGTGCGCCTTTTGCGCATTTTTGGGGGATCTCAATCCCCCCAGCAGGTTATGTCTGGGAGACCGAGTCGGTAGAAAAAATTGCCATATTTGTATGTACCTACCCTTACATTTTCCTTACTCAGTTTCTGAGGACCAAGACTGGTACAAAGTAGTGGTCCTACAGAAAATATTATGTGGGACCATATTTACTATTTTAAATTATAAGTTAATTTGACCAGTTGTTAATTTGATTCTCTACACAATTTGTCTCACCCAAATACCAAAAAAGCGTAGTTTTACTGAAATATAATTGGGAATTGGCGCAACGCTTTTTTAATTAAAATTATTCCTCGCACAATTGACAGATTGACTTGTCAAAAGGTTCCATTCGAATCTGACGTCCTTCCGAAATGATGCGCCTCAAATCCGACTTTCGTTTCCAAGGTTTGGCAACGTTGCACTCGGAATCCTCCGTCCGTCGAAATGTCCGTTAGGTAAATGTACCAGTAGTCGACACCTCTAGGGAAATTTTGACTTCAATTGTATGTAACCCCTACTGGGTAATTGTTTTTAAGTTGCGAATATGCTTACAGTGTGCTCTAGGTATCTCCTGACAAGGAGAAATAGTAATTATAATTAAAATTACGTTCTGGGAAGAAGGAAACGAGTTTTTTCAATTATCTAATTTGTGCCAGTAGTCGACATGGCTAATCTTGAATTTTCCAGTAGTCGACAGGGGGTATGAACCAATAGTCGACATACAATCGCCAGTAGTCGACAGGGGGTATGAACCAATACATAGCAGGATAGTTGTAACAGCTTTAATATTAAAAGCATTGATCAAAAACTAAAATTTACTTATTGTTGAACGCACCTAATGCTTAAGTAAAACGCATTTAATTACTAACCTCAGATTTATTGTTTTACGATATCACAGAACCGTGTAACCATTGAATTCTCAAATTAGTAATACTTTTTGAGGGTTTTAAGTATAAAATGACAACGTCTAAAATACTTCTTAACTAGAAAAAAACCTAAGTAAGCAGGAACTGGATAGAAACGGTGTTTGGGAGGTTTGAGAGCCGGTAAATTTTAAAAGCTTCGAAGGACCAGCGGGATTGTGGAACACACTATGGGCGATTATATTATGTGACAAGATACAATAGGTGAAACACTGAAATTAAGGACAAAATTACCTGCAGTACGAAGAAAATTCAATATGGTATTAATTGGGTGGAAACAAGGAATTCGAGGATGTGGATCGAAATGTGGTTGAGGAAAAACCCAGTACCTTACAGCGACGAGGTGAGCAAGCGGATGATAAGGTATAAACCGGAGTTCTATAAAACGATGAGCGGACACTCCTTTAAATTTTACCAAGAGCACGAAAATTAACTGGAAAATTGATATTTGATGCGAGCGGCTTTTACGTGAGCGGGGTTTCGAACGATTCTGACTGTTATCTCGAGCCCGGCACCTTCTTCTTATCAGGGAAGGCCCACAGCCTCCCATTATGTCTATGACAAGCGGAGTCGCAAGAGACGTGACGTCAAAATTATATTAGTTAGAAGTAAGTAAACTTCGCCATACCCCCCACCCTGAAATAACGGTTTCTGAACAGGGCTCAGATATAGAGGTTAGTATATTACAGGAACATTAGTTGAACGCGAATAAGAGGTGAAGATACACGAAAATTAGTTAGGAACTGAGTTACTTGGTTATCACAGATTAAAGTTGACAAGATAATAATATCATATTATGATATGATGAAAGGCCGAAACGGCCTTAGGATTTAGTCCGGCGTTGGAAGCGGACAAACTTTCACTATTGGGCGTTTGTAGGAATTTGTAGCGGTTCGCACAGTAACCACCCGGATTTCATTATCATCTCCAGGATGGACGGCCTCAACTACCGCCAGAGGCCACCTGAGAGGCGATATATTGTCTTCCTTGAGAATGACGACGGTTCCAACCTCGATCGTGGTAGAAGCATCCAACCACTTTCCTCTGAGCTGAAGAGTATGAAGATATTCATTCTTCCATCTTTTCCAAAACTCCTGTACAAAGCGGTCGATGAGTTGGTGGCGATTGAGGCGGTTAAGTGGTGTTTGCATCACATCCTTCATAGGGAGATGGTCTAAGGTTGAACCCAGTGTGAGGAAATGTGCTGGGGTGAGCGCCGCAGGAGCAGTTGGGTCGTTAAGCAGTTGCTTACACAGTGGGCGGCTATTCAGGATGGCCTCAATCTGCGCAAGGACCGTGGTCATCTCTTCATACGTGAGAATTTGAGTTCCAATGATTTTCTTGAGATGGGACTTCATCGACTTGATGTTAGATTCCCAAAGGCCTCCAAAATGAGGTGCTTTGGCAGGATTGAACTTCCATTCGACTCCCCTGGCGATGAACTCAGATCAGTTATGGGATACCACTGTAAGCTACCTCGGTAAGGCTGGGCTTCGGGGGCAGTAGCGTGTAAGTATTGACAACGTAGTTATCAAAAGAAGAAGCTTTACAAAAATAGTTGACTGATTAAAAGATACTATACACTCTCTTAGACTGGGAAAAGGTCAGATGAAGGAAGAACACGTGGGAACAATTTAGGGTTGCAATAAGTTGTAATATAAAATAAGGTTCAATTGTACAAAATAAAGAGTATTTACAAAAGTATCCAAATTTGTACCTCGTATATGTACACAAAACAAGGGGGGGAAATGTACAAATATAATGGGGATTTGCACCTGAGGGGTGCCACGAGTGTACCTAACAGGGTACTCGAAGTGTACCTCGAAGAATACGTTGGTGGTGAAGCCACAAGGTGTATCTAACTGTTGTCTAGGCTCGACTGTACCTTAAGGGTACCTAAAGATTGTTGGGGGAATGTCTCTCGAAATGTACTCAAATATGTACTCAAATATGTACTTAAAGGTGTACACGAATATGTGCCTGAAGGGCACGAACGAAGTGGCACTGAAGGCGCCGATGAAAAGTAGGAAATGTACCTATACAAACACAAATAATATAAGGAAAGAATAAGAAAACGCCGGAGGCGTACCTACTCGAATCTACTAAGAACCAAAGTATACTGGCTGTAGAAATGATACGAGAGGAATGTTGACTGTATTTACCGAAGGTCTTCAGATGTCTAGGAGTCGTCCTGGCTATGGCACGTGGATATTGTACCTGCAGAGGCGCCTGATGGATCTTCTAACACGACGGCGTATCCAGTCGAAAAAGGGGGGGGAACACGTTTCACTTGCGGATACGCGGCGAGGGGAAACTGACAGAGATGGGGATTTATCAGAGTCAGGATGTACCTTTTGACGAAAGGATACAAAAAACACTACAGTTGGGGTAGGATGACGCTACCAAAAACACTACAGTTGGGGTAGGATGACGCTACCAAAACAACAGATCCGAACACTTCGAAGGTTAGCACAAGAATGACGGTGGTGGTGGGAGCTGGAGATTCAGGTCCCAGGGGAGGGAGAGCTTCCCCCTCTCCTCCTAAGAGCAGTTCAATCGGTGAGGGCGCCCCCCGGGGCAGGGGAAGGCCCTGTTAGAGGGAATAATCCCTCGATCCCTCCATAGGTAGCGCTGGGTGGCCTGTTTGGGAGTGTCGCCGGCTTACACCCCTCCCCTTTTTTATAGCTGTCGTCCTCGACAGCCTTACCCTTCCCCCAGGCTGATGGTAGCTGCAGGGTTCTCCGGGGATACCCCGTCGCAGGCGGATCCTCTGCACTGGTTTGTTTGGGGTGGCGGTAGCGATCGGCGTTTCTCCTACTTCCGTGAGGATCATCTTTGGCTCCAAGATGTTCGGCGTCTGATGGGACGTTTCTTCAGAGGTCGGGACTCAGGTGTTGGTGGCTGTTGGCAGAGATTAAAACACAGGCAACCACATCTCCTACCATGTACCACTTTTGCCAGAGAGTCCCTAACGGTTTCATGGGCTCTTGCCTCTTTTTGTTCTTATGTTAATTTTCGATTCAATTTTCTCTTTTTTTTTTCAAATTTTTTTTTTAATTTTTTATTTTTATTTTTTTATTTTATTTTTTTTTTTATTATTATTTTTTTTTAAATCTACGTATCTATACGCCTACCTACCTATGGATTCGTGCCTACAGGGCAATCGAATTCCGTACCTAGTGTCTCTACCGACCCACTTGCCTCATCCATTCCTACCCTAAGTATGTTTCTTTTACGAAATAGCTTTCGGTAGTCTCTTGATGCTTGGATATGAAGTTGGTAAGGGCTTCGAGGAAGTTGAAGGTCAGTGTCTGATGCTGTGGTAGATAAGCCGTCAACTGGTACATTGGTGAATGGTAAGTTGCTGTTAGTTCCAATGTTGCAAATCAAATCCGGTGCAGGCTCCACCTCCTCTGTCGCTCCAGGATCTGGGGGGACTGTCCGGTTTTGTATCCATGGATCGAGTTCCTGGGCGGCCACTAAGGGTTTTCCAGGGAGGTCCAGACTGATGACAGCAACACTACGGTGGCTTCGCCTGTCCACACATGTCATTTTACTCCTAGGCCAATACCCTGGTTCAAAGTCATAATCAACCAGTCTGATGGTCCATCCCCCAATATGAGACATGGGGTCCCTGTCCTTTAGTGTCGCGTCGTTGGGCCTGGGGACGTCCTTGAGGCATCCGGTGTCTTGAAGTTGATGAGTCCAGTCGATGTCTGGGTTGGTTGGGTTTTCGACCAGAAGGTTCACTGTTGGGCGTACTTGGGTACTTTCAGAAGTTTGTACTTTCGTATCTTCCAGGCGTACCTCTGTACTTATGGGAGAACGTACCTCCGTACCTCCCTGGAGTACCTCAGTACTTATGGGAGAATGTACCTCCGTACCTCCCTGGAGTACCTCAGTGTCGACGTGGTGGTGTATCTCCATTTCGTCTTGGAGTATCTCCGGTTTGATGGGTGATCGTACCTCCTCCTTGACGAGTTGGGTTTGCGGTATACCAATTGGTGAGTGCACCTCCAAGTCGGTTGGACGTACCTCTCTTTGCACGAGTTGAGTTTCTGGTGCATTGGTAGTTGTGCGTACCCCCGACTTTCTTGAGGATACGTCTTCAGGGATGGGATGCACCTCGGTCGTATTGATGGATGGAGGCACCTGGAGATCACTCTGGGGTACTTTTCCTTCGATTGGGCGAGTCTCTGGCACATCCGGGGGTCCTCGTACCTCCGACTTTCTTGAAGGCACGTTTTCAGCGGGGAGGCTCACTTCCGGCGTAACGACAGACTGGTGTATCTGCAACTTTGGCTGCAGTATCGGGTCCTCGACGACGGGAAGGTCCTTTGTTGTCTTACTAGCAGGTGACGACATGTTTGAGCTAGTTGGTGTTTGCTCACACTCAACTTTGGACTTTGAAGTTATGGGGTTGATCCCATGATTTTGTTGGTAATCACAAAAGATGGTATTTTGAGGGTTGTGGGGACAGTACGCGGGGAAGTGTTGCATATCCCCACAAAACATGCATGGGTATCTAGGTGCAGGTAGGTCAGGTTCCTCTGGATCCCATGAATCTATATCTAGAAACATAGATCCCGGTACGTCGTCATCGTCCGTAGTCCCACCCTCATCCCTCTCCATATATAAGTCGTTGAAGGATTTGAGTAGTTTCTGGATTTCCAAGATCATACCTGCCATTGGAATTTCTTCCTTTCCGTTTGGCATTGTGAAGTAGAAACGTATCGACGGCTTAATGAGGTGAAACAGCTACTTTATGGTCAAGAGGCAAGTGAGTTCACAATAGAAGGCAACTCTTTGTTGCGGGGCTCTACCAGAACCCTCCTAATGGTCGGTATTGTCGTGTACCGTTTCGAAAGTCGAGCTATTAATGGCCCTAACTGTTGAAAAACGGTTTGTATCTATTCAGAATTATTTCCAAATTGCTCCAACGGTTCAACACCTGTACCGTCCAGTCAAGAGTGTATCTTTGCGGGAACGAAGAAAGCGAGCTTTGCAACGAATCTCACCGCGTGCCACCAGATTTTGTAAGCTACCTCGGTAAGGCTGGGCTTCGGGGGCAGTAGCGTGTAAGTATTGACAACGTAGTTATCAAAAGAAGAAGCTTTACAAAAATAGTTGACTGATTAAAAGATACTATACACTCTCTTAGACTGGGAAAAGGTCAGATGAAGGAAGAACACGTGGGAACAATTTAGGGTTGCAATAAGTTGTAATATAAAATAAGGTTCAATTGTACAAAATAAAGAGTATTTACAAAAGTATCCAAATTTGTACCTCGTATATGTACACAAAACAAGGGGGGGAAATGTACAAATATAATGGGGATTTGCACCTGAGGGGTGCCACGAGTGTACCTAACAGGGTACTCGAAGTGTACCTCGAAGAATACGTTGGTGGTGAAGCCACAAGGTGTATCTAACTGTTGTCTAGGCTCGACTGTACCTTAAGGGTACCTAAAGATTGTTGGGGGAATGTCTCTCGAAATGTACTCAAATATGTACTCAAATATGTACTTAAAGGTGTACACGAATATGTGCCTGAAGGGCACGAACGAAGTGGCACTGAAGGCGCCGATGAAAAGTAGGAAATGTACCTATACAAACACAAATAATATAAGGAAAGAATAAGAAAACGCCGGAGGCGTACCTACTCGAATCTACTAAGAACCAAAGTATACTGGCTGTAGAAATGATACGAGAGGAATGTTGACTGTATTTACCGAAGGTCTTCAGATGTCTAGGAGTCGTCCTGGCTATGGCACGTGGATATTGTACCTGCAGAGGCGCCTGATGGATCTTCTAACACGACGGCGTATCCAGTCGAAAAAGGGGGGGGAACACGTTTCACTTGCGGATACGCGGCGAGGGGAAACTGACAGAGATGGGGATTTATCAGAGTCAGGATGTACCTTTTGACGAAAGGATACAAAAAACACTACAGTTGGGGTAGGATGACGCTACCAAAAACACTACAGTTGGGGTAGGATGACGCTACCAAAACAACAGATCCGAACACTTCGAAGGTTAGCACAAGAATGACGGTGGTGGTGGGAGCTGGAGATTCAGGTCCCAGGGGAGGGAGAGCTTCCCCCTCTCCTCCTAAGAGCAGTTCAATCGGTGAGGGCGCCCCCCGGGGCAGGGGAAGGCCCTGTTAGAGGGAATAATCCCTCGATCCCTCCATAGGTAGCGCTGGGTGGCCTGTTTGGGAGTGTCGCCGGCTTACACCACCCTTGACCCTAAAAAAAGAACTTTAATGCAGGTAAGAGTAGCAGAAGTTGACGAAGCTGAAGGGATATTCTCCACTCTAATGGGTGATGTAGTCGAACCTCGATCATTACCCACGCTATCCTTAAATTGTCGAGAACTCATCAATTGGTGCAGCTCCGCAAGTTCTCGTTTGGCTCCCGAAAAATTGGAGCCACAATCGGACACCAACTGTGAACATGGCCCGCGACGAGCCAGGAAGCGCTTAAATGCGTCCAGAAACTTAGCAGTGGAAAGATCTGAGACCAGTTCAATGTGGACAGCCTTTACTGCGAAGCAGATAAAGAGGCAAATGTAGGCCTTCTCCGTGCGTGCTCCCCGTCGGCGTGACCAGGATATGGGAAAGGGCCCTGCATAATCGACGCCAGTCACTGCGAAACACTTGTAGCCCTGAACTCGCATCCTCGGGAGATCAGCCATTTTTGCCTTCTTTTCCTTGGGGTTGATCCGAAAACATCGATGGCAGCAACGCAAGCGACTGCGGATGCGTACCCCAGCCGCCATGATCCAAAACTTCTGCGAAATATAGGACAAAAGAAGTTGAGCTCCAGCATGGAAATGATCAACATGATATTGATCAATGAGCAAATTAACAAAGCGGTCATGCTTTGGTAATAAAATAGGGTGTTTTCGGTCTCTATGAATAGGGGCGTTACGGAGGCGGCCCCCCACCCTGAGCACTCCGTCACTCATAAACACATCAAGTCTCTTGAATGCTTCTGGCAGAGGTGTGCCCTTGGCTAGACATCGTTTCACCTCAGCAAAGTGATTTTGTTGTATGAGCTTCACCCAGTACATTTCGGCGTGACAGAGCTCTTCATAGGACACGACGGGCTCTCCTATGTTCCGATTGCGGCAAATTCTAAAAACATGAGCTGTAGATCGTAATAGGCGGCGATATTGAGAAATACGTTCAAGCATGGGCTCTAGGGTGGGAGAAACCAGGTTAGTAACGACAAATACTTGAGGTTTTCGCTCTAGTGAAACAACCTCCATCTGTGAGTCTCCTGTTGGATCGTAAAGAGACCATTCTGTCTCTTCCCGGCTCAGCCAGTCAGGTCCACCAACCCACATATTGTGTGTGGTAAGTTCCAACGGACTGCAGCCCCTGGATAGAACATCAGCCGGGTTGTGTGTCCCCGGCACATAATGCCAGCACTGTGAATCCAGGTTTTCTTGGATCTTGGCCACCCTATTGGCAACGAAGACTTTCCAGTGAGAAGGGTGTGAACGGATCCAGTGTAATGTCACTGTGGAGTCTGAGAATGCCAAAATCCTTTTGAATGTGTGCCGATCCTTGTAAGTCTCAATGACATGTCTCATGAGTTTTGCAAGATGGACGGCAGCACACAACTCCAACCGTGGGATTGTCTCGGGTTTTAGGGGTGCTATGACTGCTCGGGCGCATAAGAGTCGAACGTGTGGTGGATGAGGTGGGTCGTGAGTGCGAACATATATCACCGCTCCATATGCCTTCTCCGATGCGTCCGAAAACCCAACCAGCATGGCTTCACCGCCCTCAGTGATTGTACTGAACCTAGGGATACTAAGTTCTGATAAGGCCGGAAGTGAACGCTTAAGCTCCACACATTTTTCACCCAATTCCTCGGGAAGTTCAGCGTCCCACCCGACCTTAGCCGCCCACATCTCCCGTAAGAGGAGCTTCACTCGGACAGTAACCGGCGAAACAAGTCCCAAAGGATCAAAAATACGGGCCAACAAGGATGCCATACGGCGTTTGGTAGGTTTTTCATCATCCACCTCAATTGAACAAGTGAACATGTCTGTATGTGGGTGCCACTGCACCCCCAAAATTTTCGTTGATTGGTCGCCATCAAAGGAAATGTGAGCGGCCTGACGATGATCTTCCGGAATGTGACTCAAAAACTCCACCGAGTTGGAGCTCCACTTGGAAAGTGCAAAGCCCCCTGTTGCGAACAGTCCTATCAGCTGCCGGTAGAGTTCATGCAACTGTGTCTTCCGTGAAACCGAAATAGTCAAATCATCAATATAGGAATCTCTTTCTACTACTTCCCTGGCAAACGGGAATTTGTCTCCCTCATCCGCACACAGACATTTGATGACTCGTTGGGCCAGGAATGGAGAACAGGTGAGCCCAAAGACGAGTGAAGTGAACTCATAAACATCAAGTGGGTCCTGCGGTGAGGATCTCCACAAAAAACGCAGAAAACGACGATGGTTCGGCGATACCCGTATTTGAAGGAACATGCGGCGGATGTCGGTACACAAAACATATTGAAAGAGACGCATGTTGAGAAGTATGGAAAAAACATCATTTTGGAGTTTTTCTCCTACATGAAGAATATCATTGAGCGAGGTTCCAGAAGAAGAGGCAGCACTAGCGTTAAATACGATGCGAAGAGGAGTAGTCAAGCTAGAAGGCTTGTACACGCCATGGTGGGGTAGATAAAATGCATTTTCATTGGCATCTACATTACTTAATTTGACAACAGTGCCGTCCACCAGATATTCTTCTATGACCTTGTTGTACTGGTTGTATACATCTGGAGCTTTCATCAGTTTTCTTTCCAAAGAAAAGAAACGCGTGATACTTGAACTAAGAGAATTCCCTAGTTGCTGAGGCGATTCCCTGAAGGGAAGTTGTACCATATAATGCCCGTCTTCACAGCGCGTGTGTGTGTCGAGAAAATTCTCCTCACACTTTTGAGCGTCAGGCGACAGCACCTTAGTGGAGGGAATCACATCGAGTTCCCAAAATCTTTTCAACAATTCCTCTAATGGAGGTTCACCCTCGAGTACTACATGAACTCTAGCGTGAGTGGCGGAAGTAGAAGCGGATGTTCGACCCATTAGGAGGTATCCCAGCGTGGATTGAATACCAACAGGTGTGTTAGGTGGACCGAAAACCTTTCGATGACCAACTATATATGGCCACATCTCTGCACCGATCAACATGTCGATCTTTCCGCCTTTGATGCAGTCCGGATCGGCCAGCGCTAGGTGGGCAACATGACTTAGATTCAAATGGTCGACAGGAGTTGTAGGCAACGCGTCGATCAACTGATCAACGACTAAGGCAGAAACATCGTAAGAACGATTTTCATCCAAACGGGGGTAAAAGGTGAACATTGTGCAGCCATGAACTCCGATCTCAGTAGGTCCTAAACCCTTTATGGCCGTGGGTGCAGGATGAATTGGAAGCCCCAGACGAGAACAGGTTTCCTTGGATAGGAGATGGCTCTCACTGCCTGGATCAAGCAGACATCGGACGCTCTGGAAGACTCCCCGCTCATCTCTGATGCGGACGATTGCAGTAGCAAGGAGAACAGCGCTTGACTTAGTGGAAGGAGTGGACGAACAACATGCAACCGTTGTGAGGTCCTGGCCAGATCCAGGAACGCTAGAACTTTCTTTAGGGGTTTCAACACCTTTTTGAGGGGCGCTATTATCCGTTAAGGTTTGCTCTTTAGATTGCGCAAATTTTCCGTCGGTGCGATGTAGCCAGGTGTGGTGGGGGCGGCCGCAACGATCAACTCTACATCGGGAGGCGGAGAGACACTCAGAACGGCGGTGACCAAACGAAAGACAATTTAGGCAGGCGGAGGATTTAGTAACCATCTCCCATCTCTGCGCGGGCGTTAGGCGGGTAAACAATTCGCACTTGTAGAGCTGCTCATGTTTGGAAGGACAACCGCACACTCCCTTCTGAAAGGAGGGCGAACTAGAGGTTTCAGGACTACCTTCTTCTGCTTGGATGACGAAAGTACGAGCTGTCTTACTTTGGGATGTCGACTGCTTACCAGAAGTAGCCCCTGTTGGCTGTGGATTTGATACAGACCTGCGCGTTCGACTGACAATTTTTACTTGAGTTCGCACAAATTCGACCAACTGGGAGAACGAGGGAATAGCGTGATTTCTATGCTCCATGTCGAACAAACGCATGGTCTCGGTATCCAACTTCCGACCAGCTAGGTAAAGCAAAACGAAGTCAAAGTTATCGCGCATTTTTAACTGTTTCAAACCCTCAGCGGACTCGACGAAGGTTTCAAGAAACAAGTTCAGGTTCCTTTCCGACTCCTGCGAGAGAGGCTTAAAATTGATAATTTTGTCCAGGTAGAAATCACCCAATGCGCGCTTATCTTCAAATCGAGAAACAAGTGTCTCAAACAAGGAGGTATAATTTTCAGCAGTAGGCGGAATACCGGTAATGATACTACGTGCGGAGCCTGTGAGATGGCTGGTAAGAACTGTCACTCGCTGAAGGTCCGTATATTCAGTATTAAGGTGAACTAATTCCGTATAAAGTTGATAGAAGGCGGTCCATTGTTCAGGCGAACCATCGAATGTAGGTAATTTGATTGGTTCCATTTTTATTGTGGATGTAGATAAGGTAGAATTATGTGAACAGATCTGACGGGAGGAATTTCGCTCCCGGTTCCGGTTCGCCAAGATAGAATCAAGAACTGTGACAGCACCGTCGATCAAATCATTCGTAGAACCCACTTTCCGAACGTAACTTACAGCGTGCTGCGGGTCAGCTAGTAATTTTAAGCTTTCTACCTCAACTAACGCGGCTGTATAGGCGACCCGCAAAGGTTCCAGACGTTTGGCTTTAGTAACAAATAAATCGGTATTTTGAGGGGTCAGGGCGGTAGACATATCGCATATGTCTTTAATTTGAGAATAAACGTTTGTCACGTTGACCTCCGCAAGTCTTATTTTTTGTTCAGTGGAGAGAGCCATGTTCGGACAATCAAACTTGGACTGGAGGTCAATCAACCAACAACAATGGACAAGACAAAAAGGTGCACGGGCGTAACACGTGGATGCTCCAAGAGCTTAATGCAGAATTTAAAGAATTAATGTCGTGAATTTAGGTTCAAATCCGGCTCGACTGGACCATATGTTTGGGAGGTTTGAGAGCCGGTAAATTTTAAAAGCTTCGAAGGACCAGCGGGATTGTGGAACACACTATGGGCGATTATATTATGTGACAAGATACAATAGGTGAAACACTGAAATTAAGGACAAAATTACCTGCAGTACGAAGAAAATTCAATATGGTATTAATTGGGTGGAAACAAGGAATTCGAGGATGTGGATCGAAATGTGGTTGAGGAAAAACCCAGTACCTTACAGCGACGAGGTGAGCAAGCGGATGATAAGGTATAAACCGGAGTTCTATAAAACGATGAGCGGACACTCCTTTAAATTTTACCAAGAGCACGAAAATTAACTGGAAAATTGATATTTGATGCGAGCGGCTTTTACGTGAGCGGGGTTTCGAACGATTCTGACTGTTATCTCGAGCCCGGCACCTTCTTCTTATCAGGGAAGGCCCACAGCCTCCCATTATGTCTATGACAAGCGGAGTCGCAAGAGACGTGACGTCAAAATTATATTAGTTAGAAGTAAGTAAACTTCGCCAAACGGTAAATGTTTTGAATAAATTAAATACAATACATAAGTTTGGATAAATTAAAACAAATTTAAGTTTGCACTTAAATTAAACTTAATTAAATTAAAATTAAACTAAATTAAAATAAAGTTAAGTAATACAATAATAGTAAATAATACTACAATAATAATAACACAATAATAATAATAAACAACAATAATAAGTTTGAATAAATTAAAATAAATTTAAGTCTGCACTTGAATGAAATTAAACTAAATTAAAATAAATTTAAGTGCAAAAAACAATGTAAGTTCACATTATAGTGTGAGTTAGAGTAGAATATTCACGTAAATTGAGTGTCGACTACTGGCTCAATAAGGTTAAATGGGGAATGCTCCAAAAGTCGACACCCCCTGTCGACTACTGGCTCTAGGTAATTATGCGAATGTTCCAATAGCCGACACCCCCTGTCGACTTCTAGAACTTGGGGTAAAATTTGTACCAGTATTCGACATACCCTAAACTCAGGTATTATGTGATAGAACATTCATCTACACTGAATAAACACGAACTCCATAATAGCAAAGAATAGTTGAAAAAGAAAGCAAACGGAAAATTAAGGTTTGATGGGTGGAATGTGCTTACTTTGTGAGGTGAGTCCTTACGAAAACAGCTAACAAGTCGCCTCCAACTCGGTCGGAATGAGACAGACCACAAAACCTCCGACACTGTTTTCCTGTTTCCCGCCTGATTCCGTGGTAACTTATCATAAGACATTCAGAAGACATCAAGGATCAAGATGCCACCTTTAGAAACGATGGATCATATCCTTAACCTTAGCTTTTCGCGTTTTTTGAGAGGGGTGTCGACTAATGGTACGTGGTCGACTACTGGTACATCTACCTTTCGCCGTCCGGGCCCTTTTCGGGCAGTAGGATTTTTTTTTTTTTTAATATGAAATTTTGACCAAATACTCGGTTTACCATCTAGTTGTGCCCGCAAGGTTTTCACACCGATCGCTCAAACCCGTGGGGCGCTATGGGGCTAAAATGGGGCTACGGGAGGGATTTTTTGATGGGTTTCGGCTATGGCGTCAAGTTTGGTGTCCTTTTCGAAGTGTTTTTGGACGGAGAATCCATTTTTGGAGGTCCCAGAACGATCCGATTTCACCGTTGGGATCTACGGGGGCTTTCAATTTTTAAAGAAACTAACCTATGCCTACTTATCAAAGAATAATAAACCCTTGTGTAAAATTTGCAGCGTTTTTCCATTCGATGCTGATCCTCTGATTTTCCTCTCAACACTCGGAATCGTGTTGCTTCCTTGCTGACCTACTGCTTTGTCTGCTGCCTTGCAAATTTGGCTGTAAGATGAATGCTAGCCATCCACCATCGCTCCCAGGTAGGCTTTCGAAATAGTACTTTAATGAGGGCGTAACTTGGAAAGGAGACAGCAGAGTAGCTAGAACTCTGATGGAAGACCAGCTAAGTCCCCGTGAACTGAGCAAGATCGAAGTCCACGGACTGAGGGGGCTGCTCAATTCTCCTCTCGAAAGCTCTTCAAAGATTTTCCAATAGAAGGTACATCTACACTTTTCCTTCTGTTTGACAAAATCACGCTGCCCAAAAGTTCCCCGTTGTTTTAAGGGCTTTCAGTGTTTCAGAATGACTGGATCACGTCCTGAATCTCTTCAACCCCCTCAAGTGCCTCCCTTTGACATCACCCTGCAGCTTGTAACTAAAGACCTCTGAGAATACCCCTACTTATTTCCAGTTTTTCCTCCGACGTTATATACCGCCCCTTTTTGCCGGAATTCCCACTGAACTAAACTTGCTCCCATAGCAAACTTTTTAGGAACGTTGGAGTTGGAAGGAAGAGGAACCCCATTATTTGTGCGAATCTCTTTCACCGTCCGTCTCTACCTTCCTGTTATCTCGCTCCACCAAATTTATTCTCTTCTGGAGCTCTCTAACTTCATACCGAGTTTTCACCCTCTAACATTTACAGTCGAATTTTTTCTCAGAAAAGAAAATTTTGAAAAACCATCTGCTCGAGTGGGTTCCGGATAAACCGGTTGCCCTTAGGAAAAATTCTCCCTCGGAGGTTGTTAGTCTTTTACTCTGATCCGGGAAACACAATTACAGAAGGTGGAGGGCTCAGAAAAGTCTAGAACCTTACAAAAGGAGTAGTGAGATTTTCTCCCAGGTAAACTTCCGCCAATTCAGAGTGAACTTTGTGCGCTCCGACGGAATCTCAAGTAGGTTAGGGGAGTGACGCCTTTCATAAATAATACCGAGTTGGCGAGTTAGCTATGAAATACCTTCAACCCGCAGGACAACATTTTGTGATGTTGCGAGGATGCTCATGATACATAAGAATATTATACATAATATATAATATAATATATACATAATATTATATATATATATATTATAATTCATCCATCATGAGCATCCTCGCTATTATTAATATTATATATCGTTCAAAAATATCGTTTTAACAATATGTTTTAACAAACCAGGCCTACCGTTGGGTAATATAATATTTTGTAATAATTATTAGGAATTATTCCTAATGTAATTTTGATATTTCTGAATAAACTGAGGAGGTGATAGTCCTGGAGCCAGAGAAATTAGAGAAAATTAGGAACCTGGGCTAGATGAACTACCTACATGGGAATGTGATTAACAAAGGATTTATCACTTGACAATTCCAGAAAATGGAGGAAGCATGCAATTCAGGAGAACAAAGAGTAAGTAACCAGTTCAAATGTGATCAGAAGGAAACTAGAGAGTGAGGACGTTATCTCATTTAATTCTACATTAGGTTTGCAACAACATTATAGCCCCAAAAACATCAATCTTCAACTTAATAATTGAAGATAACCGTCACTGGTCCGTTCTGGAGACACGGAAGTTTCAGAATGTCCCTGGAGTTGACAGTCTCCGGAGTGGACGAATTTTTGTTTTTACCCAATAAACATGACACCTTCTAATTGAAAACTGTTTTCAAAGCTTCAATGCCTCATAACCTCCAACTAAACAACAGGCAAGATGAAATGATCATTTAAATGATCATAATTACCAAAATTTGAGGGGAGACGGAGTTGAAGAGAGATCTCGACCAAGCATGGAACTGAACACAAATGGAGTAACACTAACTAACCAGCTTTATTTTCCGGTTACCGTTATAACCAAATGAAGAGGTTAATATTCTTCTTCCACTTTCACCTTTCATGAAGAACACAGAAGGGCATTTTGAATATTCTTTCTCCGTGATCTTTAAATGTCCCTGGAGTGGAAAAAAAGCAGGGATAGACTTTCCGCTCAAATTTTTCATTATTGTTTTCGGAAAATGACATTTTATACATGCTCATGCCGTTACTAAAGTTGCCCAGTCCTACCACACTGGGCGCGATTTTTTCATTCCAAAATTGAGGTTCTGCAGATGTCCTTCTGCTAAAGTTAATTTTTAGTGGAAAAAATTTTTTTATAAATTATATTGATTAAAAAAAAAAAATCATATTGTTGCTGGACATCCTTATAATGCAGTGAAATTCAACGGCCAGACCTACGGAAGCCTCGTAATCCCCGAACGGAATTGTACCAAAGAAGAGGAAAAAGCGGATAAATAAAGTAGAACTCGATCCGAGTGACCTACATGAGCGTACGGATCGTAAAGGCTATCAGCATATCAAACGAATGTCGGGGACGAGATGGGGGGAAAAAAGGAAATCTTCAGCGAGAAAGAAAAATATCTGCGGAAATCTCGTATCACTGCTTTATTTGTAACACTGCCTGACATATCTCGACTGAATTTCTCATGTCTGGGACGTTGCTCAATACGTAGAATCTCTTTCGATGGCTCGATGGTACAAATCTTGAAATCAATGTTTGAAAAAAGAATGTTTGGGTTTGCGGGAATGTTCGGCATCGAAAGTCTTTTCATCCCTCGGGCCCCAACGATGAATTATTCCGGGGAAGCTGGTGAATTCCCCCAGGAGCCGATTGGATTTGGCAGGATCGATAAACGTTCAATCGTTAGCTCGGAGGCCAATTTAATTATTTTTTCTCGCCCTCCCTTCCGAAGGCTCGGCAACGTCTTGAAGCGGTTTAACCTCATCTTTGTATTTTCCTTCCCAAAGTGATTCCCAATCGGGCTCGTCGTCATTCACGGCCCATTTCGCCCTGACGTGATCATTAGAAATGTTGTCGACGGGGGGAAACTGGTTGCTCCAGTTATCGCCTCTTGCATCAGAGTGATTTGGGGTGATGGAGTGTTTTCTAGCAAAGAGACTGCACTTTATGACAATATACTCGAATTCACGCCAGAGCAGCTCCTGACGCAGGTTCTCCCCAACCTTGACCACCCTTGTACAGTTGATAAGTTGTTTATCATCTGCAAGTGTCCTTCTACCAGCCCTGAACATGGAATCAAACATTCCTTGCCATGTCCCCATATCTTTTACTTTTTGCTTCCGAGTCTGCGAAGCAGCGGAAGCCTTGTGTTCACTTTCGGGAGAAAAAAAATTTTTGTTGTCCGAATTCAAAATTTCCACTCGCATTTTGCGTTTCATAGCCTACTGAACAAATTTGGTTTCGTGTCTGTCGGTCTGTCGGTCTGTCCGCATTTCATTGTTACAGCCATAATTTCCACAATTTTGAATGAATTTAGCTCAAATTTTGAGGGATTATGCGGATCAGGCTCCTTGAGGTCCCATACGAATTTCATCACAATTGAATCAGCGGTACGCTCTGCGCATGCGCTAACGTGAAATTCTTGAAACAGGCATAACTTTCACAATTTTGATCGGATTTCAATCAAATTTTCAGGAATTGTGTGGGTATAGCTCTAGATGATCCCCTATCAGTTTCATTAAGATTGAATCAGGGGTATGCTCAGCGCATTTTATAATGGTGTCACTTTGATTGTAACGAGGAAGCTGCTGTGCCATCTCCTTGGCAGTGTATTTTCTTTATCCACATACGGCCACTTCCTGTTTAGGTATCTGACTGTCAACTCTGTGAACCTTTATTGGGCGGTTGGGTTCTCATTTGATACTGCGAATCCTTTGACGGCCAAAGGATTTGCGATCTTCATGGGTTGCTGTTTGTTAGCTGCATAATTATTAAGAACCAGCATCGCATAACTCAACTTTATCCCAAAATGAGATTTCTGGCCTTTCTTATTCAAAATTTCGCGCCCGATTCAATGAAAGTGTCAGTTTCTGGCTTCGACCACGAGGAGCGTCGTTATATGCGGTTTAGTCAGCATCGCATTACTGAAAACTAGCAACAGCATCACATAACTCATCTGTTTCAACATGTATCGTTCTCCTGACCGCAACTTTGAGGTACGTTTTGCTTTGTTAATCGGTATTTTGTAGTCATGGCAACTACATTTTGATTGATTTGAAAGGAAGATCAGTCTTGAAATAATTATTGTGGTAATAATTTTTGGAGTAAAGAGATATAATCACTTAGAAATTGACGATCGGAAATCACGCATTATTTTCAGTTTAGTTATGGTCATGCAGACTCTTGTGATTTTTGAATTATGCTGTGCTGAATTAAATCTTTTCTTTGCTTCGTTTTCTCCTTTTCACGACACATTAAATGTTTTATAATTTTGTAGTAGTAAATTTCACATGAATAATTCATTGCCCTTCATATTCTTTCAGAGCTCTGCGTTAACGAACTGGGAGTCCATAACAATCATTGACACAACCGTCAAAACTGTCGACTCCACTTCCCAGCTGGATGCCCAGTCTTCGCTTCAGTCAGATTCGGCCCATTTTGAACCCTTCACTGCGTGACCAAATCGTGACTGGTACGAAATCAGCCCTGGCGATCTCTTTGGCGACACCATCCGTTTCAATGAATCTGAAAATGCCAACTCATCTGAGCCACATGAGGCCGACGAGAGTCGAATGGACAGCCCTTCGGCCGTCATCACTTCACCGGATGGAAGACCGACGAACGTCTATGATTTGAGTTCGGAAACCATTAAGACTGAACCAATTGATTCGCAAAGTGGGTCCAATAATTGCGTTAACACGTTGCCTCCACGGAAGAGGACCAGGCAACCCATACCTGATCCCAAAATATGGGCAAAAGAGGAATCAAAGCTGAAGCGATTGATGGGGAACCGTACGCGCCTAAAGAGCCTTATTCCTCGAGAATGTCACGCTTTCTACGACGAATTACCCCACGCTGAAATCAGCTACAGAAAAATAGTCGGACGGGAAAAGAAAAATTCGAAGGTGCCAAAGATTGAAAATTGAAAATGGATAGTTGATCTCATTTATCTAAAAACCTAAACGTAAAAATAATTTGTATAAGTACCTGCTTACTAACGTTATACTAAAAGTTTGAACAGAGCTGTGTTTAAAAGTGATAAAGATAGTTTTTAAAAAGAGACCTACTTAGGTATAATTTTTGGCGGAGCTGTGATTGAAACCAATGATAAATAGAGATCAGCAGAGAGAAGAGAATCTAATTGAAAGTGAATAAAAAGATTGAGTGTATTGTGATTTTAAATACGTAAGAAATATTTTGAGTTATGTTTGAAAAGATGAATAGTCAGTTAGCAGTTCCTGAAGCATGCATGTTCCGCTTTGTGAAGTTGAAAAAGTTTATTGAAGTTTATTTACCAATAAAATTGCGAAAAACAAAATTTGTTTACTCATTATAACTCCAAGGTGTTGTGAATGTACAGAAATCAAAGCAGTCAACGACGAACAGCACCACATAAGTGCACCAAAAATTACGCCAGCATGGCATAACTCAACCATTTTTCTTGGGAAAGGTTGGATTGACCAAATCCATGTATCTTTGTGTTCAATAGTGATTTTAAAGTGCAGGGATGACCTAAAAATTTGAGGTTTCCAACGGGACTTTCTGGTAATCAGTTTTTTTTTTTTTTTTTGCTCCTGTAAAATGAAGAAAATTGAGTTATGCGAAGCTGGTTCTTAGGCGATAATATATGGACCCGAAGTCGAGTTTTTCGTGCAAGAACCGTTGCATCTTCATTTAGCGCCATGCTTCTTGGTTCGACAGCTGCTCTCAACTGCCGCTTGATTGTCGGAGGAGGCATCCCTATAGTCCTCGCTGCTTGCATCTCCTCATCTATAGAGGGAGTTTCCTTGGGAAGCCGAACAATAATCGATCTTTCAATGCTTGGGGTGACTGCCTTTGTTCGTGCGATCGCCCTGTCCACCTGTCAATCTGTCAGCCCTTGCCTTTGCAGCCTCTCTTTCTTCTAGTTGGGTAGGTAGGGGCGAAAGTTTCCAGTTGTGACATTCGGCGCTGTCCCACGCCTTCCGAAACGTCCTATCGATTTGAAAATTGGCTTGTTGTTTAACGTCTTTTCTACCTCTGGTAGGAAAAAAAGCTCATTTGCCATAAGATTTGGAGGGCGAATTTTTCATTTTTTCCCGCAACCCCGAAACGTTTTATTTGCCCCACTCATCAATAGGTATGCTGGCAAAAACAACAGTGTAATTTTTTTAAATTGGAGATTCAAGATGTGGGCCTTATCTAGACGGTTTTAGTGGTATAGATATTAGTTGGATCACCTGGATCAGTACTGCTGCTACGACACAGCCAGGGAATGTCCTCGTAAATTCGAATAATCCTCCTGGTCAGTCTTAACCAGCACTCCTCGTCCCATCCTTGACCCTTCTGAGATTGGAAAAGGTAGCGATGAGTCCAACTGGCGAGGGATTTTCACAGTTCGGAGTCATGGGAGGGTTTTATTCCAGTGTAGGAACACACTCGTGAGTTTCTCCGTACGGCGCGAGGTGTCTCGGGGACACGTTTTCTTCCCGCCCGGTAACCGAACCAAAGCGTATTCTGGGTTGGCTTCTATCAACTCAACTTCCTCGACTGCTGGGAGAATTTTCCCTGGCGCTGTCAGCCATGATGGCAGTGAACCTCCATTGGAAGAGCGACGGTTGAAGGAAAACATCATGGCGTGCAGTGCATGTTGAATAATCATGTCCCATTGCGTGGGTTTCAGACTGTTGGCATCTGCACGTTCCCTTGTTGGTTATATACTGTCGGACGGCTGGTTGCTACAGTAGTGCACATATTCTTTGGCTCGATCTGAAGTTGGTGTCTCGATCTGAATGGATGTTAGCTGGGAGCCTGAACGTTGTGAATCGCTCGTGCTATTGGAACATGACGATTACGCAGCATATTTCATCGATAGAAAAGGCGAGGTTCTTGCTTCTGATCCAATGAAGCATTCAGACGACAGGGCAGAGATTGCTGTGGATGGCTTTGAGGTCAGATAGCGTCGAATTGCTTGCTTTAATTTCGTTCGCTATTTCTGATACACGAGAATAAGCGTCTGCCGCCCTGTTCTCCCGGCCAGGGCGAATGAATGTGCAAAAAGAATAGCAAGTGACCTCCAGACGCCAGCGCATGATTTTTTCGTTTTTCATCTTACTTTTGTGTTTAATATCGTTTTTAATGTCGAACCTGGAAAAACTGTCTCTCTTAGGTAAACAAAACTCACCCATGTCCGCCAAGTACACCACAGTTGCTACCTCTGATTACTGGTTACTTCAAGTTGCACATCACTCCTCTCCTGGTTGAGCATCTCCCTTCACCTTTGTTTGGCCGTCACTCCTTTGCCTCCGACTTGGACTGGTCGTCCTCAGAAACTGTTCAAGACCTCTTGGAAGACATACTGAGCCCTCCTTTGCAAGAACATCAGCAGCCGGGAGTATCACATTTGGCCACTGAGGGGTGACAACGCGACACGCTTGGCTACCAATACAGTGAACGTGGGGGCACTTTTGTCTACCAGATGAAAATGAGATGGCGCTTTTCGTCTCGAAACTGCTATCGTCAGAGAATCACTTGCCAATGGGTTTCCAAGGCTTGCCAAGGTGGTACCGAGCTATCTAGAGCTGTCCAAGACTCGCTAAGCTCGTCCCAAGCTGTTTCCAATGCATGCCAATATGGTGCCAAGTTGTATAAGGGTTTCCACGGTGTGAGATGAAGATAACATCTTCTCAAAGCCGAACTCTACTCTTTGGAGGAGTTTTTCGGTATTTCATGGAGCGATGTGTCTTGAGTTGAGTGGATCGTGGATCGGGAAGCCTTATCTCGCTGCCAACTTGTAATTTGCCGCACACCTGGTGTCATATTTATATTTAAGTCCTGAGGTGTTTTAGTTTGTTTTTGATTACCTAACCATATGACCACACCCATCATGTACCTTCCATTGTTTGCAAACATGTTTGCTTTGTACATACCATGCAAATGCCTGATGTATTTCGTGTTTATAATTACGTTTGTACCAACTCATGTTTTGACGTTTGCTGTGTCATTTTTGGCCTCTGCAAATAAAAGCCTTGATTGATTGATTGATTGATTGAGAAGATGGTCCCAAGCTTTCCAGACCTGTCCTAATCTTGCATAGTTGATGCCAAGCTGGCTAAGGGTTTCCAAGGCTGCCAAGATGGTCCCACGTTTTCTTGAGCTGGTCCCGAGCTCAAGCGGTGTCGCTATGCGGTTCCAAGGGTTAACAGGATGGCCTCCACGCTTTCCAGGCCTGTCCAGACTGTTTCCAATAAAGGGAGTTGATCGCACTCCCCAAAGTCGACAGCCGTTTTCACTTTGTCCGAAACTGGGATCGATTGCTGGATACTTTCAGATCCTTCGTGATTGCATCAGGAGTGTGCCCCAGTGGCCAGATAGGTTGTTCTTCCTGTGGCCGATCGTGTTGCCTCTCCTGGCTCCCTTCAGAGGTCTTCGTGGCCAAACGTGTTTCCCCGCATCAGCTTCTTACCGACAATGGCCTGGTAACTGGGGCACAACTCAAGATGTGTTATCCCTTGCGGGGAATTTGAGTTGGTTCAGGCAGTGTCAGTTTTCATATGAAGTTAGTAGCCTTGGAACATTATTGACAAAAGCTATTGGGGAAGCTGCGAGGTTATATAATTCACGTTAAATCCTCGACCCCCTGAATGTGCCCTCCTGCGTTATGTAAATTGGAGGTTGAGGTGATTTTGAAGGGTCGGGTTGAATAACTGGATGTTGGGGTGACGTGGGAGTTGGCTTTAACCGTAAAGCTGAGCTTCAAAAAGGGCCAATATCCTCTTCGGTTAACGACTGGTTTGTCGTTGGGATTGAAATCCGAGGAGGACAAATACAGTTGTTGGCATTGGGGGTTTGCTAGCCGCATTTTCAATGGAATAAGCTCAACAAGTTCAATCCTCAGGAGTCGGGGAAATTAACTTTTCAAGGACGCTCTTTGGTGGAGATGTGGATCTCCGTGGGCTCGAGACGCCTCCTAATTGGTTTTATCTGGAGCGACAAGATTGGCAAGCTGATCTTTTCTCCTCGGGGCTGCCGTTTCTTATCCGAATGAGGATCATCCTGATGAGGTTGGGGAGCGAGAGAAGAATAAAATTTCACAAGAGACACCTGACACTGTCGACAATCACTGCACATTGTGTTCTACTTGTGACAACAATTGTCTCGCAAATGGCCTGGTGGAAGCAATTACACTACCTGTGTCAAATGAACCGGGAGGTTGTTCCGGGAAAGGGCTGGAATTGAATGTAATCAACAGGGGACGGCGGGACTTTTGAAGAGAGAATTAACGGGAAATTAATCCCGGTCGGAGTTTCTGTGGCTTTTGAACTGGGATTTTCCAATGCTGGCGTCGGCCCGATTCTCTCTGAGAAGAATTTCTCTGTTAAGGGTGTGAACAATCACACGCTGCCTGTGAAGTGTATTGCCGCTTGTGACTGTAGGTTTGTTCCTGTAGCATGAGTGTAAGTTTAGTGTGAGTGAGAGGGGATGTAAGTGTGGGCGTGAGGATGCTAACGCGTTCACGGTGCTGTAAAAGATTTTTCAAGGATGTAGGCATTCTTACGCCTTAGCGAGTGAGGTTTCCTTGGAGTGACGCGCAACTCTGTCGACCCAGCACCAAGACAAAAAAGCAACAACCGACGCTCAAGTAAACAAATATCCGAAGAGATTTGGTTACTCAAGGCTATCAAGCAAGTTGTAGAGGAGGTAACTCATCCTCGCATGCTCACAGTCCGAAATGTGAGCAAGTGTGAGCACCTTACGTCGCCTCACACTCACGCTCCAGGAACAGCAAATTCTATCCTCACACGTCACTCCTGGAACTGTGAGTTAGTGGGCGCAAGCTCCTCACGTCGCCTTACACTCACACACCAAGAACAAACCTTATGTAGGTATGGTTAACTATATTTTTACCGATGTACTGGAGAAAGCCCCCAGACCCCATTTTTTTAATGCTGTGGTTGACGATCAAACCAATGAAACATACAGTTTTTCTTCGGAGATTCCATAGAGTGCTTATGGAATACCTAAAAGTTATCAGTTATTCAGCCATATTTACATTAACACACACGACTAACGTTTGTGGTAATACTAAATACTACACCTGAGCGGTATATCGGTCTTTACTTATTTAAACATTTCCACAAAAAAAACTGTTTTCCCATTTTTTTTTTTTTTTTTCGTTGACACAGAATTAAATTTTTGCACAAGTAACCTATAACAAAGAATAGAAACCCCTTGTGTAAAATTTGCAGCGTTTTTCATTGGTCAGTGAGTTGCCAATCACACAGCTTTTTACTCGGAAGCTGTTCGTGGTTCCGTTCAAAAAATTAGGTAATTTTTGGTTTCTCGCCAAAAATTCAAATTGCACTGGAGGAACCCAAAACCCACTTGTGGAAACCAGCCATCAACCGCTTCTGACTCATCTAAACCAGCAGAGCTTGGAGGGAATGCTCTCTCACGCCCGACCTCAAGGCTTGGTCCTGAAGGTCCATGAATCACACAACTTGTCTGCCCCATGCTGGGTGCTATGTTGTTGGTGGAACTAATCTCAAGTTATTCATTGCAGAGTGAAACCCCGTCTGATCGAGCTCTTATCTCGCCCACTCGTTGGAACAGCATGGTGGCGTCTGCTGTTTTAGGAGCCGCTACAGGAACAGGGCTAGCGCTTCTGGTGGCCATGACGTTGGTCGTCTACCGCTACTATTCGTCTAGAAGGTTTGCCTCTGTGATGCTATTTGTAAGTCATCATCTTCTCACACTACAGATGTCGTCTTGGCGCAGGTACGGCAAAGATTGGGGAGACGTCGAAAGGTTCGGAAACGTCCATTTGGACCAGCAGACGTCCGGAGGGAGTGGAAAACGACGCCCAGGACAGCCATCCGGGATCACGGTATCCAGCCAAAGGGTAAGCTTCTGATTTTGTTTGTCTATACTCACAGTCTGGTGTTCCACGTGACAATTTGAACACCAGGCACATCCCTGTTTTATTCGATGGTGAACCCAGAAAAAAACTGGAGAAATCCCCCCCGATTTATTCCATGCAAATCCTGTCGGGTTGATTGAGCCAGAGGGTGGGTGCCAATAGAGTCTGGTTAGAGGGAGTTGGGTCACAAAGGCCGGCAATCAGAGGAATACAACGACGATCACACGTGCTCGGAATAACCTTTGATTTGAACAGCGTTGAAACACTGAATGCACAATGTATACACGTATAATAGACATCTATGTGCGTGTATACATTGTACAGTATGGTGTTCTCAGAAGATATCAGCTCGTTCGCGTGTGAAGGATCTGCAGGACTATAATACATACTAAAATGATATTGTCAAGGAAATATTCGACGGTATTTGTCAAGGATGTCGAATGAGGTGACGTTGTCAAAGTAGTTATGGTCGTGGAATCGATTTTGGGGGATCCCTAGAGTCTAGGGATCCCCAAAAATCGATTCTAGGGCCTAGACCATTCCACACTTACTGACAAACTTTATCGGGAGCTACGGGTGTGGTTATCAGTGGCTTAGTGTTTAGAGTCAAAGGTTGCTGGTTCAATCCCAGCAGCCGCTGGACATCTTCCTTAATCACGTTTCGGAAGGAAATGGCAACCCACCGAAAGTATTCTGCCTATAAAAACCTCAAATTTGCCGTTCGGAACCAGCGTTAAACAGTAGGTCCCTACTTCTTCTGTAATAACAGTTACAGTTACCTACCGGGGGCTGTAGGTTGATGCTAGTGTGCTACGGTTCACTGGCGGACTCGGCTCTATGACCCTCATGTCCACCCCTGTCATGTTCAGGCTGACATCTTGGGTAACGCCGAGGTGTTGGGGGCATGTAAAGCTGTAGAGAGACTTCGGGCTCTCGGGCCTCCGACCGGAGGGGCCTTAATGGGGAGGAGTTGCTCCCACTAACGCAACTAACAACCGGCGTAGAGCAACTACTTTTCTCTCCGGTACCTCTGGCGAGGGGGAGCCCGCGGTCTTCGACCAGTGGGGTCATCCCTCGGTCCCTGGCCACCCCCCTCGGGCTGGAGTCGGACTCGAGGGGGTCGGGGGGCCCGCTGGGAGGTGGAGCCCGCGGAAGGTTAAGACCCCGTTGGGTGGAGTCCCCTTCGGGGGACCTGCTGATAGGCCTTCCGGTCTCTAATTGCAGTTTCCATATGTACACAATAACAGTTACTGTTCAACAACAGTTAGTAGCGAGAGGTCGCCTACGCCCGTTTACGGGTATGGCGCCCAAAGAAGAAGATGAGGGAGAAGGAGTTGAAAGAGTTGAAAATGAGGCTGTCAACACTGTCGAGCTCTCCAAGTGGTGTCTGGAGGTCCGCATTAACAAAAATGGAAAAACGCTAAAAAAATTACATGAGGGTTTACCATTCGTTGGTATGAATTAAGGTGGGGGAAGTGCTTGGTATGGTTTGTTTAGTTCAACTTCAACAACACAACAAAAATCAGCCATTGACTTTACGCCAATTTTTATTTTTGCCTCTGAATCCCTTGTTGTTCAATGTTCTATCAATTTGTCGACGCCTTGTCAATTGTGAGGATTAAGACTGAAATAGCTGTCCAAATCAAACTTACGCACTTTCCCCAAGTGGGGTAAGTGAGTAACTGGCCTGTTCAATACGTGGACCGTTTATCCTTTACCTGGGTAAGTGCAAAAAAGGGAAACCTCTCAATGACCCTTTAGCGATTTGAACATTTAAAATTGTACAAAAAGTCACAGAGTGATTGACTTTTACGTGTCATCAAGACCTGGGCGATGGGGGGCAGCAATTGAAAACACCAACAAATACCAATTAACTTTGATTGATCCGTTCTAATCTTTACATGAGGGATCAATCTCAAAGTTGATAATCATCGTGCACATGCCCCTTCTTGAAAACCCAATGGGGTAAGTGTAAGTCAAAGTAAAAAGATAACACCGAATTTCAAATAATATTGAAATTCAGTAATTGTTCTTCACTACTATAGTATTATAGTGGCGAAGAACAATTACTGAACTTATAAACAACCTTTCAAACACCTGAAAATACTCATCTATACAATTAAAGTTGTTCGTGTCTCGGACTGACTGGCGGACTGGCTGTCCACGCTAACCCGCCTCAACGGTAGAGCCTAGAGAGACGGGGTTTTTTCGAGTCGGTTCCGCGTAGGCCCGGATGTGTCGTAGGCCGTATTAGATTTCGCCAACTCTCTTCCTTCGTCGCGAACGGAGCTTTCCTTCGCGACGAGAGCCCCGGTCAAATAGCGTCGTTACTAGGGATTGCTAGGAAAATTTTCGAAACGCCGAAACCCGGTACAACTTTTGGCGTCGGTTTTGAACGAAACTTCGTCAGTTAAAACGAGCTTTTCACGCTGATTTCAACGAGTACAAAACGATTTCTGTACGATAACGCGTTTGGAAGTTATTCGAAGATCGTCGGTAGGTGGGTACGAGTATTTTTTGCGAGCCTTCGATTATTTTGATAGGTACTAGGTAATTTCCTTTTTGAGTTGATGGGTTGCTATGGGCTGCATAGGTATAGTTGGTGATAGACGGGAATATGATACTTCACAAATCGTTGTTACTAAGAAAAATTACGAGTCGACGGGTTGCTAAGGGTGTTTGCATGGGGGATGGACGGGAATGTGATAGTACGTGCGAATCACGGGTGTCCCAACTATCTATACTACTAAAGTTGTTCGTCTCTGTGGCTGGCTGTGTCTAATCCACGCTACCCAGCCTCAACGGTAGAGCCTAAATTTAGCGCATTGAGCGACTGTCACTTGGTGGTGACGCCCGATAAAGGTGATGGACGAAGTGCAGCGAAGCGCACCGGGCCCACTAGTCAATTTAAAAGATGGAACACTGGAATTGAAATTTAATGGAGCGCTGAACTTGGCACGATGTGACTTCATAACCTTCCCACCATGTGACCATTAAATGGTGGTTATTTTGCGCTTACATGTTGATAATTGATGTAAGTTTCAAACGGAGCGCTTGATTGTATCCAGTAGAAATAGTTCTAAGTAGCAATTTTACCGTACTTACACACTTGCCCTGTTTTTGCACTTACCCCACTGTACCTTATCCAAAACGTAATTCTGACAATAATAAAAATTATTCATAAAAATATTTTGGGACGGATGTGGGACCCCCTAAAACGGATTCTATGTCCAAAAATATTTCTGAAACGACACCTAACCAGATCCCATTGCCGAAACACTTCAAAAACCTCTCCCTTTTTAGCCCCAGAGAGCCCTTTTAGAGCACCATGAGTTTGGGCGATCGGGCTAAAAAGGTTTCGGGCTAGTTCCACAACAACAGTCAAGACAAATTATTCCGACTTACCTAAAACCTTCTGTATAGCCAAACCAGTGTGCATAACTCTACTATACTCGTCCAATCTGGCCCTAGGACTCAGATTGCCTCATCCCCTAGCAACTGTGCCTGGTCAATGACTTGGGGCAACTGCTCATGAAATGCTTTCCCCTGGGAGCGTGAAACGTGAAAGTCTCGGATTAACGTGCCCTTCGCTCTAAGTGCCCCTTGGCCTTGGAGCGCAAGAGGGATCAGTGGAGTCAATCAAGAATCAAGACGAATTTATTCTTTCGCAGAAACCGGTCTGAGCTCATAATGAGGGTCCGTGGTGGGATCCATAGCCGCCTAAGGCAGTACAAACTTGTTTTAGGATTTTCTACGTCGGCGACGGTTGCCATATGCCCTGACGTGTTCTTTTATTGATAAGAAACACGCGGAAACAAGTCATATCATTAAAAAATTATATGACATATTTCTTTTAAATGACCAGCTAGTCAAAAGTAACTTTAAATGTTTTCTTTCTTTTTCTGCTATGGGGTGTCGTTTTCGAAGTATTTTTGGACGTAGAATCCATTTTAGGGGGTCCCAGAACCGTCCGATTTCACGGCGGGGATCTATGGGGCTTTCATGGGGCTACAAATGGGGTAGTTGAAGGATGCCAGTCGTTTTCCGAGTAGTTTCGGACCAATAATACACACAGTATACATGAATACATTCATGGACGAAGAAATATAGCTGAAACAATTTTACATAATCACGCCAACAAGCGGTAGAAGTCAAGGGGTGGAAGTCAATGAACTACGCTCTGTAGCTTCATGAGATCGAAAGATAACACAAAGGAAGGAGGAAACCGAAAGCACCGTCACCGAGTTATAACTCTGTAAAAAATATGACTAGCTGCAAAAATTCCAAACGACAAGTTGTCTTCATCTACATAATTAGTAGATGAAGACAACCATATTATGGTAATCATCATCCAATGTTAATACATAAGGACATATTCCTTTTGTGAATTAAGGTGTCGATTTATATATGTACTGTGAGTATTATGTATATGTTACAGGCCAAACCCGATTTTAGGCCACACTAGTTTGTCCTAGGCCAAAATGGTTCTTCCTAAAAATACCAGGCCAAAGTAGTTTGGACTAGGACAAACTAGTTTGGCCCGACCCCTTTTAGGCCAAACTGTTATTCATCTACATAGGTATATTGGGAAGGAGAGAGAATTCAATTTAGGGTTCATAATAAATGACAAAACAAGTTGCTAAATGAGATGTATTTACTTCTGCAAATGATACGGAGATAGAAAATTCAAATACAATCAAGGTAGAGTCGTTAACTCTTGTTTCGATCCTAAACATTGCTTTGGTGACTGATACGAACGGCTTTTCATAAACTGGACATATCTGAGACCTTCAGCCTATTTTGAACACGAGTTAAGGTCGATCCACACATTTCAGTGATGTCAGTGAATCCGTGGTGCCAATGGTATCAATTGAAGGGCATTGATGATAAATTGTCCACACACCAGCGTTACATGCCGAGTCAGCATTGCCGACGGAGCACGGATGGCCACGGATTCACTGAAACGCTGAAATGCGTGGATCGATCTTTATCCTTCATCCACACAGCCAGCATGTTTTCTATGTCTTGATTTGCTTGTTGCCTTGGCTTTCCGTTAACTATCTCTGATACTTAAAATGCAACCGGCCACACTAGTTTGTCGTAGGCCAAACTAGTTTTCCCTAAAAACGTCAGGCCTAAATAGTTTGGACGAGGCCAAATTAGTTTGGCCCGAAAGTGTAAGGACGTTCTAGTTTGGCCTAGGCCAAAACAGTTTGACCTGAAAATCGGGTTTGGCCTGTAAAACATATATATATGATTATTTATTAATGAAATAAGTGAAAATCAACATCAACAACGTGAACAATTCATGCTTCAGTCCTGGGGACATCAGGAAGTCCAGCCCCGTCCTCCAGTCCCAAGTTTCTCAAGTTCCGCCGAGCTCCGCTCAGCCGAAGGGAAACAGCCCTTATGATGGCGAACTGTACTCGAACTCGAGCCCACCCGACCACTTAGGAGTACGGTCTTTCCCACTTCTCCTCCAGTTTGTAGGCTGCTCTCCTGAGGAAGGCGTCGAATTCGCCGTGGAAGGGGCCCCTTCGCATGAAAGTCCTCCCCACAGTGAAATTGGACGGTTCCGGGCCCCCCAAAAAATGGATTCCACGTCCAAAAATACTTAGAAAAAACCACCCCCTAGCAGAAAAAGAAAGAAAACATTTAAAGTTACTTTTGGCTAGCTGGTCATTTAAAAGAAATATGTCATATAACTTTTAAATGATCAGCTAGGATTTTGCAATTTGTTTTCTCGGGTTTATTATCAACAAAAGATCGCGTCAGGGCATATGGCAACAGCCGTCGACGTAGAAAATTCTATACCAACTTGAAGCACGCCGTGCAACATAGGTTACGAGGATATAGGTACCCAGAGATACAATACAGCACATTTCAAGTCAAACAAAATACAAAAGTACTGGAGTGGGGAAGGAATGTTCATGAGGGCAGAGCTCTTTTAGAACTGTAGAGCCAAGGAGTGCAGTGGCTATCAACCAGAGAGAAAAACGCTGCAAATTTTACATATGGGTTTATTATGCTTTGATATAGGTTACTAGTGCAAAAATTTAATTCTGTGTCAATAAGAAAATTTTGGAAAAAAAATTTTTTTTTTCAAAATTTTTTTATTTTTTACTCGAAAAATATTTAACCTCCTGGGATCCTTCAAAAATCCCATTTTTAGCCCCCATGAAAGCCCCGTAGATCGCCACAGTGAAATCGGATCGTTCCGGGACCCCCAAAAATGGATTATACGTCCATTAACAAATATTTATTGGTTTATACTACTTCAATACAATTTTAAATGATTCATGTAATAAACTCTTCTTGTCGCCGTGGTCCTTGGGGTCCAGGTAGCTGCACCGGGGGGGATAGGGGGACGTGGTGTCTCCCCAGGGAGGCGTTGTGTCCCTCGCCGTGTCCATCGGAAACAAATACAGGTAGCGCATCAGAAGGTGCATCAATACCGGGAGAAAATATAAGGGACGGGAATACTGACCTTGGGGGGGCTCAATGAGCCCCCGCTAGGTGTCTGCGTCTAAAGGCAGCCCATATAAAGCCACTACCGTCCAACGTTCTCCTGGCAGCCCACTCCAATATGAACGGCGGAAAGATCCTTCGGAGCCCCCTCGCCGCGTGTGCGTCCCAGAGTCCACGCCATTGGAGAATAGCCGGAAGTACCTCCACCACCGTCGAATCCGTGAGCTCCCTGACGGCTTGCATCGCTACCGGAGTCCCGTACTTAGATTTCTTCCTATTCAGGAGGGTGCGCAAGGGAAAGGTCGGAGAGTTTGTCGAGATGGCCACCTCGACGACATAAGCAGTGTCATCTTTCTTGATTATGACGTCGGGTCGAATGGCTTGTTCGTCGGTCCTAATCAGGGTCTCCGTCCACACATTCCAACCCTTCCGCCGAGCATATTCACCAAACAGGGCACAGACAGCGTTATGTCGTTTGCAACGTGCTTCACGCATAGATGGACAAACTTGCAGCACATGGTTCGGCGTCTCGCGTTGGGGGCATCCTTCACGACATGCTGCCGAACCTGCCCGGCCTCTAGTCATCCGTGCCCGCAGCGGTATAGCAGCTGCGTATGTCTTGATCGCCGACAGGGTCCGCCACACGGGCACCCGTTCGTTGGTGTTACGCATCCAGGCTGTTGACTGGGGAACATCCCGAGCAATTTTCATGTCTGCTCCGTCGACAGTGTTATGCCATGCAGCTGCCCGCTCGCGGCGCCTGTCAAGTGTCGATGATTCAATGCCACTGTTGTCTTCACGAAACAAAGTATTACGGGCCTCGCTGACACGCTTCTTCCGTAGCAAGGGGATAAGCGCTAAAAAGCACATCAAACCCAGCCCTCCATCCGCCACGGGGGCGTAGAAGAACGCATTGGGAACATCTCTGGGCAGCCTTAGGAATGATCGTAGAATTCCTCGCACTCGTATGTCAAGCCATTGGAGCTGTTTCTTCGTGTGTGCAGTTAAAACAAGTCCATGCACAAGCGACGGTTGCCAGTGGGTTCTGATTGCCTCTAACTTCGTCAGGGGTCCAAGAGTCGACCGAATTATCTTGCCTAAGTCCGTGATAGCTTTGTTGGGATCCGGTCTGACTGGGCCATAGGGATTAAATGTTACGCCGAGGTAGTTCCATACGGCATTCGAGCGAGCTACCGGTATATCATCTAGGTCACCCAGACTGGCCGTCACAGCCAACTTACCCTTCCTAGGAACCAATGGCACATAGAGAGACTTGCCGGCGTTGATCGACAACCCGCAGTGTTGTAGAGCTTCGCGGAAACTTCTGATGAGCACCCGTATCCCAGCGGCCGATGCCGCCAACAAACACGCGTCGTCTGCGAACGCAATCGATCGCCATCGTTTCCCACGGCAAGTGAAGCCAATTCTGCTAGGTAGCGACATCAGGGCATGATCCATGACTGCGTTGAAAAGAGTGCCAGAGAGCGGGTCTCCCTGCCGAACTCCAGCTTGGCACCGTATACGTTGTCCGCCCAAGATGGTGCTGGAAGATCCATACAACTTCATAATATAGTGGACCAAAGACGGAGACCACCCTCGTGCCACCATCACAGCTCTAATTGCATCGTGGCTAACAGAATCAAAGGCCTTGGCCACGTCGACCACCACCAGGTGCAACTCCCTAAATTTCCGTTTTGCTTCCGCCAATATGGTCCCTTTAAGAGTTACGTTTTGGCCAATACCGTCGACGTTACTGATCAAGCCCCGTTGGTCCCGACAATGCCGGACATTCTGCATCAACCTGGCTGCCAAGATCTTGTGTAGGTGCCTCAACATCACCGACGGGACAGTGATCGGTCGATATTGATCAGGCCTCACTGGTCTAGTCACCTTGGGAATAAGTGTGGTGCGCCCCAACGTCATCCATTCAGGTGCTTCCTTCTGGCGTAGAATCGTATGGAAGATCAGTCTTTTGTACCTATGCGGCAGTGTGTTCCATTGGCCTGGCAGAATGCCGTCCACGCCCGCCGCTCCCCTTCGCAGGCGGTGCTCATCGAGCTCCTGGTCAGAGATTGGCTGAAACACGCCAACCATTGTGTCATTCCCCGGGCATGCAGGCTGCACGCCGTCCGGCCACGGAGTCGAGGCGCGCTCAAACTGGTCTCTCCAATATTGGATTGTTGCTGCTTCAGGGTTGACTGCGCCTGACCGTGCCAATCCGTCGGTCAAAATCTCATCGAGGGCAGCTCGCCGGTCTGTCTTCCAGAGTTCGCTGATCGACGGTGCCGTTCGTGGTCGTGCTCCATCAGTTGCTCTAGATCGCCAAGGGCGAGGCTCCCCGAACTTTGCAATTACCCACTGGTGGATACTGGGCATGCCGTCCCTACCTTCCAGCACTTCTCTGATCCCAGGCAGCAAGAGCCGTTGATCCTCCTCCGTCCAACCGTCATTGGTCTCCATCCGTCATTGGTCTCCTCCGTCATTGGTCTTTTTTTTTTCAAAATTTTTTTATTTTTTACTCGAAAAATATTTAACCTCCTGGGATCCTTCAAAAATCCCATTTTTAGCCCCCATGAAAGCCCCGTAGATCGCCACAGTGAAATCGGATCGTTCCGGGACCCCCAAAAATGGATTATACGTCCAAAAAAACTTCGAAAACGACACCTAACTCGATCCCATAGCTAAAAGCCTTTAACGAAACCCCTCCCGTAGCCCCATTTTAGCCCCATAGCGCCCCACGGGTTCCGGCGATCGGACTGAAAACCTTGCGGGCACATCTAGATGGTAAACCAAGTATTTTGTCAAAATTTCAGATTAAAAAAAATTCTAACGGCCCGAACGGCGGACGGACATTTCGGATTTTGAATGTAGACCTTTTGAAACGGATAATGTCAAATTTTGAGGCCGATCGGAGTCGTCGACCTTCGTCGCGAAAACATTGGTGTATTATTCCAAGAATCATAAACCAAAAGTGAAACTCCGACCAGCCGGGAGTGCTATGTATGATAATCGTGAGGGGATGGTCGCCTGGACGTTCAACGACTTACGTCTACGGCAGAGAAGAGGGACACGAGTGACGCTTTCTATCGGATTGATTCCGCGAAGGTTTTCCCCTCTCTCGTGCTCCGATCTGTCGGCGCTTTCCCGAACTCCTCCATCCACGCCCTCGAACACGCTCTGCCGCCACCTCCTTGACGCCGATCAAACCCTCTTCCCCCATTCAATTCCGGGAAAATTCACCTCCCGACAGGAACATCCCCCTTCGTGCCCGATTCTCAATCAATAACCCCTGCCCGGCATGACAAACGCAGCTGTTCTTCCTGTCTTTTCATTTCATTTCCACGCCGCCTTTTCAAAACCCGCCCCATTTCGTTTCCGTTGACGGATTGCTCTGTTCTTGATGCCGAACGACAGATCTTACAGCTGATTTCACTCTGTACGTTCACGCTGAGCAATTCGAGATTATACTTTTGGCTAATGAATTGATTTAGCTAATTTTGACGAAAAACAAGTTTTTATTTTGCGTTGTATTTCTCTTGAATATAGAGAGGGAAAGTATGCCTTTCGACTTTTGACATTTGGCTTCTCAATTGAAGGGAGAGCTTGTTTTCCTGGGACCTCGTTAGAGGTCTGATGTTTATAAGACCTTGGAAGGCTCTCAAGCTTTATACAAGCTACCCCTTAAGTCGCTCAAGGTTGTTCTGATTCGTCTTGATTGGTGCTTGAAATGTCCTAAATCGTTGTCGGTATGTTATTTGGAACCCGGCAAATGCTAATGTGGACTGTTTCAGTCACCCTGCAGGGCTGCTAGAGTTCGAAGACTGCAAATATATTCCGATAGGGATTGAAAGGAGATGGTAAGACGGATTCACGTAAAAACGTTAAGCCCCTAATTTGATGGGGGAAGTGAAACGAACGTGATGAATGAGGGAGCGGAGGAAAAGGTCGATTCCGCTCTCCGGTGAGATTGATGTTCTTTTATAAAAGGAGGAAGAAGAAGAAGAAAAAAAATGGGTACGCCAAGTAGGAGGGTGGGTATAGAATGTAAACAGAAATTAGGTACCAGGTCTGCCCGTTCGGCCCTCCAGCGCATGACCCAACCTGTTGGAATGATGCTGGGAACCGTCCCCGCCCCAGTCGGAGATCCGAGCTTTCGTCGGAAACCCCCCGATTTCCCCGTTTTCGTCTGGATTTGACCTTTCATTGACCAAACGGAAACCATCAAAATCCCTCGAATTTCGCGAAACCCGCGAAAGTACCGCTTTTTGTCCACTCCGGCTGTCCGTTCGCGAAGCGTCCATGGAGGGTAAAAAATTCAGCCCCTGCGTCATATGGGCGGCCCACAAAGGCCTTCAAACTTGGGCTAAAGTTGCTCACCCGTCAAATGTGAGTGATTGCCTGTGTTATATTAAATTTTTCTGCCTTATCCGGCAGCAAAGTTTTACACGTTACAACTTAAACTAGTGAACGTATTCTGGAAACGGTGCAAATTTTACACAAGGGTTTATTATTCTTTGATATAGGGGTGATTCTCCGAAAGTAGGTAGTATTTGACTCTTATTTTCCGGAGTTCTTAAAGTGCGATTATTGTTGAATTTTGTATCACCATCTATGTATTACACCTGTTTGATAGAAAATCCATGTAAACATTACGAAATGTAGTGAAATTTGACGGTTTAGGGTCTGTCTTCTTGTGAGGATCTTCCTAATTCGGCGAAATCGTGGTAGGATCTGACTAATTGCGGGTGAGGGCCCTTCAAGAAAACAACATAATATGTTCCACAATTAGGTTCCACAAATAACCCAAAATGTGAACTAGAAAATCACCATCAAAATTTTAAATACTACATTTAAATTAATTATAACGCGAAAAATTTAAATTTTTATTCCCATCTACCTTTTGGAAGAGGGGACGGGGGATTTCATCATTTTCATCCCAATAGATCTGATGAAGAGTAGGGATTCATTTTTATGTTCCGCATATATACAATTTCCGACCTCGTCCCGAATGAGGCACAGACCCTCCGTCTTCCCACGCAGACCCTCAACTTATGAGAATGTCGGAAAGTTGGGGGTCTGCGGTTTGTTCTTCAAACACATGTTGACAGGGCAGAGTAACTACTAGAGGATTCCTCTTTTGGCCACTTCTTCTCCAACTGAAATCTGAGGTATTTTGTGAAATTCATCAAAAAAGTACTTACTGCGAAGTAGTTAAAATGTGAGGGTCATACGACACTTGCTCAGCCACAAATCCCCTCAGCTATTTAAAATGTAAGATGTAATCTGCTAACAGTTAGCAGATTAAATCTTATAAATTTTAAAAGTTACTCCCCTCAACAAATGTAAACGATCGAGTGATGAGGGGCGGGATGGCTTGGCAGGAAGTCATCGAACTTTGGAATCACCTGAAAGTGCAATTTATGGTGACGTCCTACGTGACTTCAAACTAGGATGCATTTTGCACATTTCTTCAGTTACATTATCATCTTACCAACGATAAAAAAGAACGCGGGCAAGAAAAACATCTGGTTGGAGCACTGAGACAAGAGGCTTTGGGCGTTTCCAGCCCTCCTCGCCATCACTCCTCCACCCCCTCCCACGCTTGTTCGTTTCTTTCGAATTCTCGGCTCAACCTCAGGCCTTTGGTAAATTTACCTTTTAAATCTGTTTAAATGTAGTTGTTGAAGATTTTGTTTTTTAAGTTTTCATGGACGGATTAAATTTGTTTTGACAGATTAAATAAAGGACGCGAAAAAAGAATTTTCAAATTAGGTACTCGGAAATCGAGTCCTCATTCGACTTCAAAAGCCCCATGGGTCCCCAAGGTGAAATTTGGGGGCTTTTGGGACCCATCAATGGATTTTACGTCCAAAAATACTGCAAAAACGACACCTAACTCGATCCCATAAATGAAACCCATCAAAAACCGCTCCTGTATTCCTTTTTTTTTTTTTTTTTTTTTTGGTTTGTGCGATCGGGCTGAAAACGTTGCGGGTACAACTAGAAGGAGAACCAAGTATTTTGTCAAAAATGTCAGTTTTTTAAATAAATTCCTATTGCTCAAAACGGCGTGGACGGAGTACGGACATTTCAGTTTTGGAATCTTGCCATATTCAAACGTAGATGAAATTAAAAATTGTGAGGACAATAAACATGATTGACCTTTGTTGCAAATTTAAATATTTAAAGAATATTTAACAAAAACGGGATCACATAACGCTCACACACAAAACGCTCGCTGATGAGGGAGAGGAGTTCAAGCAGTAGGCAATGGCGATGAGGGCCGGAAACGACCGGAGCCACTCAGCTCAGTGCTCCAGCCAGACGCTCCTGGGAGCCATCAACATGAAATCCTCCAGATTTTTGTCACTAAAGAGTTAGCCTCAGCCATGTTTTGATGCTCCCTCAGGCGTTGGCCCTGGACGTTAACGCTTAAACGCTCGGAACCTCGGGTGGTGAAAGTGAGCCTTAGGGATCTAATTCCATCTCGACACTGAGCGCTCAGATCCTTAAGTGCACTCAGTGACGAGATGGATTTAGATCCCTAAATGGACTCAAGTCCAAGACAGACACGGTCCACGGAGGTAGTCTTTGAACGCGAGGAAGCTATGTGCCATGTCCCCGTGGCATTTTCATTTCATGCCGGCCCTCCTCCGACTACCTACACGATTAGGAGGTTTAGGCATAAGAAATCCTACCGAAATTGGTTCCTGGGTGGATAGTCCAGTCATTAGGTGAAAAATAGAAACATATTTTGGGTTAGAAATGGTTTCTATGGTTCTCTATGTTTTTTTGGGGTGCTGAATCCGAATCTGAGGTTTGCCAACAAAATTTCGTGACGGAACATGGAGAAAAATGCAAAAAAACTGAGAAATTTTCGGGTTTTCCTTGGTTTTTTGAGTATAGCTCAAAAACGATCAACTTTGTGAAAAAAAACGTTCCTACCTTTATTAAAGACGATTAAATTTGCTATCGTTTGAGTGCAACCGCAGCTCTGTAGGTCCAATGGATCCCGAGATACAGGACTTCAAAATTTGGCAATTTTTCTCAAAAAGTGCAATTTTTAGGTTTTGAGAATCTAGCGAGCCAAATTTCGGCAGGACCCCCTCCTGTTTGTTTTAGCTTCTGAACATTCATTTGTACGTACGAAACGAATTTAAAACAAAATTAGAAACGTCCAATCTGACCGCGCGGAGAGCGGAAGCACGTTTTTCAGAACGTTTTCGATTGTAGCTCTGAAACTATTGGTCCGATTCCAAATTAATTTTTTTCTCGTGAAAGCTGATTAAATTCCCCGTCGCAGTTATTCCGTGTGAAATTTCGATTTAAGCTTTGATAAGGGAGGGAAAGAAGAACGTTTTCTGAAAAACGTGGTCGTAGATGGTCAAATTTCTTGTTTCCACACTTTTCGACGAATACTAACGGTACTTTTATTGTTTTTAATAGACATGCAATGTGCCGTTACTTATATAAAATTTAATCAGCTTTCTGATTAAAAAAAGAAAAGTATGATCGGACGAACCGTTCTCGAGTTATAGGCAGAAATGTGCAAAGAATCATATTTTATTCAAAATTTGCCACTTTTTTGCCGTGCCCGCCCCTCCCTTATCAAAGCTGAAATCGATATTTCACACGGAATAGCTGCGATGGAGAATTTAATCAAAACAAATAAATTTGGAATCGGACCAATAGCTTCTGAGCTACAACCGAAAACGTTCTGAAAAACGTACTTCCGCTCTCCGCGCGGTCAGATTGGACGTTTCTTATTTTGTTTTAAATTCGTTTCGTGCGTACAAATGAATGTTCAGAAGCTAAAACAAACAGGAGGGGGTCCGGCCGAAATTTGGCTCGTTAGATTCTCAAAACCTAAAAATTGCACTTTTTGAGAAAAATTGCCAAATTTTGAAGTGCTGGATCTCGGAATCCGTTGGACCTACAGAGCTGCGGTTGCGCCCAAACGATAGCAAATTTAATCTTCTTTAATAAAGGAATGAAAGTTTTTTTTCGCAAAGTGATAGTTTTTGAGCTATACTCAAAAACCCAAGGAAAACCAGAAAATTTCTCAGTTTTTGCATTTTTCTCCATGTTCCGTCACGAAATTTTGTTGGCAAACCTCAGATTCGGATTCAGCACCCCAAAAACCATAGAGAACCATAGAAACCATTTCTAACCCAAAATATGTTTCTATTTTTCACCTAATGACTGGACTAAAAGGTTCCTAGGCGGAGTGATAGGATCGGCAGAGGACAAAAAATGCAGTCCAGCAGAAAGTTGAAAAGTGGGTTCTTGGCTGGTTTGGAGCCACCGAGCCATACGGCTGAATGGCTTCAATTTGAAGGCTTCAAACCTCCATAAAAACACATTCTCGTTAAAACATCAATTGTGAACCCGCTTGTAACCCAGTTAACCCCGTCTTTGTGTAAACACCCGTTCGTAACTTTATTAAAGAAGATTAAATTTGCTACCGTTTGAGTGCAACCGCAGCTCTGTAGGTCCAATGGATCCCGAGATGCAGCACTTCAAAATTTGGCAATTTTTCTCAAAAAGTGCAATTTTTAGGTTTTGAGAATCTAGCGAGTCAAATTTCGGCAGGACCCCCTCCTGTTTGTTTTAGCTTCTGAACATTCATTTGTACGTACGAAACGAATTTAAAACAAAATAAGAAACGTCCAATCTGATCGCGCGGAGAGCGGATGCACGTTTTTCAGAATGTTTTCGGTTGTAGCTCAGAAACTATTGGTCCGATTCAAAATTAATTTTTTTCTCGTGAAAGCTGATTAAATTCCCCGTCGCAGCTATTCCGTGTGAAATTTCGATTTGAGCTTTGATAAGTGAGGGGCGGGCACGGCAAAAAAGTGGCACTTGGGGAATAAAACATGATACTTTGCACATTTCTACCTATAACTTGGGAACGGTTTGTCCGATCTTACATTTATTTTTTTAATCAGAAAGCTGATTAAATTTTATATTTTATATCTATTTTATATTTTATAAATTGTATATAAGTAACGGCACATTGCATGTCTATTGAAACAACAAAAGTGCCGTTAGTATTCGTCGAAAAGTGTGGGAACAAGAAATTTGACCATCTACGACCACGTTTTTCAGAAAACGTTCTTCTTTCCCTCCCTTATCAAAGCTCAAATCGAAATTTCACACGGAATAGCTGCAATGGAGAATTTAATCAGCTTTCACGAGAAAAAAATTAATTTGGAATCGGACCAATAGTTTCTGAGCTACAACCGAAAACGTTCTGAAAAACGTGCATCTGCTCTCCGCGCGATCAGATTGGACGTTTCTTATTTTGTTTTAAATTCGTTTCGTACGTACAAATGAATGTTCAGAAGCTAAAACAAACAGGAGGGGGTCCTGCCGAAATTTGACTCGCTAGATTCTCAAAACCTAAAAATTGCACTTTTTGAGAAAATTTGCCAAATTTTGAAGTGCTGCATCTCGGGATCCATTGGACCTACAGAGCTGCGGTTGCACTCAAACGGTAGCAAATTTAATCTTCTTTAATAAAGTTACGAACGTTTTTTTCACAAAGTTGATAGTTTTTGAGCTATACTCAAAAAACCAAGGAAAACCCGAAAAATTTTCAGTTTTTTTGCATTTTTCTCCATGTTCCGTCACGAAATTTTGTTGGCAAACCTCAGATTCGGATTCAGCACCCCAAAAACCATAGAGAACCATAGAAACCATTTCTAACCCAAAATATGTTTCTATTTCACCATTTTGAGGAACTAATGACTGGACTAGGAACCCTCCCATGGATCGAGTAGTGAGGTGACGTCGCAAATGAGGTAGCTCGAAGATTCTCACAGACACACAAGGGAAAATCGTTTCAGTTATAAACTGTGTTAATAAAACGTTTTCGATTTCTAAAGACACTGGTGCACTCCGTTGTTCGTCAAAAGGTCTTTCAATCGACTTTTCATGGTTAGCAATCACATACAGGTATGTCTACCGCCCTCCTGACGTTCCATTTCCCTTTTGACCCCGAAAGGGATGAGTTTTTCTTCGAGCGAATGTCGGGGAAAAAAGGTTTCCTTCCACCGCTGAACATCAATTTTTTCCATTAGCTATTCAATTTCTTCGACCGGTCTGGTGTCCCAGATTTCTATTTCTGGGATTAAATTACACGAAGCCTGACGGTTTCATGAAACTTGTGGTAGTTTGAAAGGGATCATTGAGATTATTATTTTGACGACGAGTTGGGGCGGTGGTTGTACGTAGAATCGATTTTAAGGTGTTTCGGGAATCTATAGTGGTCGTTTGGCTGTTTGGTCGGTAATCGGTTTAGTTCCTGAGGCATTCAGCCACTTCATACCGTTTTGCCCGCAGGTTTTCAACGTTGCCAAGGAACAGACGGCCGTACAGCCGGTTAGCCCGCCGAACAACGAAAGCGTCGCTCCAGCGCTGGAAGTGACCGGCGGCTTGCAGGCTACAGTTTGTCGCACCCCGTCGCTTTCCTCTCACGCGTCCATCGACTCCAACATTTCCCGTCAGGTATGTGAACTCTGCGACTCGTGAAACCTTTCCAGGTTGGAGCAACGCTCAACTTTTATGTTTTACAGAGTGCTATGCGAAATCTGAGTCCGGACCTGAGGGGGGACATCCCCAGGAATAGGCCACTGTCACCGCTCTTGCTCTCACAGGACTCAACATCTTCACTCACCACTATCGTAAGTATTACAATAACAAAGTGGTTGTTTGCCGATGGTGCAGAGGTCTAATCCAATGAGTTTGGTTAGGGAGAGAGAACGACTCCTCTGCTGAATATTCAGCAGAGGAGTCGTTCTCTCTCCCTAACCAAACTCATTAGTATTACAATAATTACATAGGGGCATATATTCCCCTCCCCTCCCATATGCACCCTTCTCAATGCTCGCTAAACATATTGTAAAAAAAAAAAAGTCTTGCAATCTTGTTTGATACATACCCTTTCTTGGCCAACTGTTAGAGTTCTGATTCGCCACATGAAACAACGTTTTGACCCAAAAATAAAGGTGACTCAGTCTGTATCATTTTCCTCCTCCAAGCCCAGCTCCAATATAATAGACCGTGGACCAACCCCTGCTGGCTAAAGACAGCCAACCCCGACCTCTCCCACCTGGCCTCAGACCCTTTCTACTCGCTTTTCAATAACGAATAGTTTTCTCTTGAATTAATACCGGTAAATGTGGGTTTTATTGTGTTTAACCATTTTTGGTTCTCACAAGTGGGGCAGGAGCCGACCCCACAATGCGCCCAGATAATCACGGATAAAGTAAGAGAGTCTTAGATAGTCTTGCTCCAGAGAAAGGATTCACATAAACTTGCGTTCAGAGGTGAATTGTCTGCCGACAAGCCAGGTATTACAACACTTGATTGATTTTTGGTCAAACATTGGTGTTCGGCCCGGATTCGAACCAGGCTGATCAGCGCTCCGACTGATTTGTAAACAGACGAAGCTCTGTCGCCTTAGCTCACTGGGCCACCCTGACCCCCAATAAATACCGGTATAAGGATTCATTTGGAAGGTGAAATCTATTTTTACCTCTTTTGTCCAACTTTCGGAAGTCACTGGTTTCCCCCTCGATAGACCCCCCACCCCCACCATTGGAGCACCCCTTTATTTTTGTTTGTGAATATATTGTTAAAGAAGTAACTTCCAGTGAAATTCCGAGACAAATAACAACGTGTATTTTTGACTGTAGGAAACCATTATCACTTAGCATTCGCTCAGCAACCTAACATCATCCCCCTCCTTTAAACAGTCGGAGACGATCAGCATGGACGACCCTGTATCTTCCATTGGTCATCTTGATCCGGAAAACGACGTCCGAGATCGCCTTTACCACATCGTATGGGCCATTCCATGGGAAATCCAGCTTCGGGCTCCGCCCTACAACCCTCCGTGGGTTGTAACGCCATACCTTGTCCCCAGCAGCAAACTGCGGATCCTTACATTTGACATCGTACCTCCTTTTCGTCTTTTCAGCAGCATTCACTAGCCTTTGTCGGGCTAGGTCATGGACCGCCATCATCTTATCCTCTAACATGCTTGCGAATTGTGTTCTGCTCTCGCTGGCTTACCAGTAGGAGTAAGTGAATGGGAATATTGAGCTCTCTACCGAACAACAGGTGTGCAGGGGAGAAGCCTGTCGTCGCCTGTTCCATCCCCCGATAAGCCAGCAGCGCCAGTGGTAACTTCTGATCCCATTCCCTTTGTCGGCCCTCAGTGAGCTTCGACAACAGGTCCCAGAGCGTTCGGTTAAACCTCTCGACCTGACCATCACTCTGGGGCCGCATCGGAGTGGTTCGCGTTTTCTGGATGTTTAGCAGTCTGACCACCACACTGAAAATCGTGGACTCGAACGACCTCCCTTGGTCAGTGTGCAGCTCTCGGGGTACTCCGAACCTCGCTATCACATTATCCACAAGACAGCGAGCCACAGTTTCCGCCCTGATGTCAAGCACCGCAAAGGCTTCTGGCCACTTCGTAAAATAATCCACCATTGCAATGGCTCACTGGCAAAGGTCCCATGAAGTCCAGGCCCACTCGCTCGAAAGGAACACCAACCGTATAAGTTTCCATTGGTAAAAAGTAAAATCAGTTGATCTTCCGTATGCCGATTGTCCCCTGTCCACAACTTGCCGGGCAACTCCTTTAACGCGTAGTGGTACTCTCGGATCCCTTCCTTGGACCGCTGTGTTCGCGTGTTCAGCTCTGCAACGTAAGCCTGAGTTGAACAAACATCGCCAAAGTTGTTGGCCAGAGCTGCATCTAACTGTAGTCATTTGGGTCCGCAACCAGATTTAATACTTTCACCGCTTCCCCAGTTAGCGAGGAAAGCAGGTTATCAGCCTTAACGGTGTCTGACCAATTGCGCTTTTGCGCTAGGCCTTCGAACTGTTTTGTATGCTGCCCAATCAATCGCCCCATCGAACTTCGGTACTTTCGTTCGTACTTGACTCTGCTGCAACATAGCTGCAGGGACAGTAACTCACTCTCAAACACACAGGCAGTGTTGAGTTCAGTACGTAAATCGTCTATTTCAGCATGTGCGACAGCTAAACACTGCTCGAGATGGATTTCCATGTTCTCGCATAATCGTTCGACCTCGTGTCAAGAATACGACTCACCTTGCTCCGTAGTGTTATGGTCACTCACACTCTGTGCTCCCTTCGCACTCTGCGAAGGGCCCGCAGACAGAGGCTTTGGACGCCGGGAGGGAGTTGGAGACGCCTCCATCGCGGGGGCAGTATGAGCAGCCCGCGTACGAGACCGCGTGAGCATCCGTGGGCTTAATATCCCAAACTTCTGACACCAATGTTAAAGAAGTAACTTCCAGTGAAATTCCGAGACGAATAACAACGTGTATTTTTGACTGTAGGAAACCATAATCACTTAGCATTCGCTCAGCCACCTAAAATTATCATTGCGCAGGTTTTTTATGACCTCTGAGCTCTGCCTAATGGTGAGAACGATTCTTGTAATTTGGACCACCTCCCCCCCCCCCCCTACTATGCCGAGCCCTCTGCCAGCCCCGTCCATCCTACCATCCCAACATGGTAACAAATGGTATTGTTTCCTATTTTTTGAACACTTTTTGGTTCAAATATACCGCATTGAGCCATCGTTTTGGTGTTTTCAGTCTTTTCTCGTTATCTACTCGCTCTGCTGAATTTTTCAAGACAAATTTTTCCGACCGCTAGAAGTCCCTTAGAATAAAGATGATTCTCCTCCTCCTCGGTCTGCAGTATAGTAGAACTGGGGGGCCACTCCCTGCTGTCTACGCCAGCCAACCCCCGACTTTTCCCACCAGGCCTCAAACCCACTTGTCACTTTACTTTGATCCTTGATCCAATCTATGTCTGGGAGTTTGGGGGGGGGGGGGTGTCTCCCAGAAGTCATAACACGATGCATGTACCACAGGCGGCAATGCAAGGTGACAACTTTTTTCTGTACTTTGCAGTGTAGTTTGAGGGAGATCCCCAGCTCGCCGCTCCCTCTTGGAACACTCCAGCCCTCTTTGTACGCCAGGCCTGAAGGACCGCTCGTCGTCAGAAGCGACAATTCCGCCGGTAGAATCCACTTCACAGCCAAGTACGATTTGGACCGCTCGGACCTTCACGTGCACCTGATCGAAGGTATATTTTAAACCCACGACGTGGACTCTTTGGGCGCTTAATAGAGGTCTTCATTGTTCGATGGGTTTGACATGTTGAAAAGTCGAAAGTGAATACGATGAGAGCCAATGCGCATGCGCTTCGTCACTTTCCACTATTCGATTTACCTTGCTGCTTTTTCATCTTCGTGTTCCTTCTTCAACATTCCTGCAGAAGGAGAACGGAGAAGCCTCTTGAAACTATCATTTAACCGCAATATTCGACGATTCGACGAGCATGACTATCGCCTTTATTTCAGGTGAGAAACTAGTCGGAGGAGAATTCTCTGACCCTTACATCCGCATGTCGCTCGACCCTCCCGTCGACAACCGCGTCCGACAAATTCCAACGTCCAAATCGAGCCCGCTTTTGGATCAACACTTCAAATTCCCAGTCCCTCACGACACCCTGGACGGCCACACTCTCGTCATACAGGTATCTCGGTCGATCTCAAGTAGGTAGCAACTCAGAACCATTCAAATTGACAATTTCCTTCATCCGCAGGTATTCGATTACGACCGCTACTCTCGAAACGACGTGATCGGCGAACTCCGTTTGGATCTTGCCGAAGTTGACACAACATCCCCCGTCGAAATTTGGGCAGACATTGAAAAGATTAAAAAAGTAAGCGATTAAAGTACCCGCTGTATGTTGGTCAGTTATTTACTTGTATAAGCTCCTCGATGGGTAGCGTTAATATATTTTGACAGTTGCGAAGCTCAAATATGTCCAACTGCTGGGGTCCACTCGCTGAAAAGAATACCTGTCGTTCCGGTGAAATGTGCTTATTCAAATACTTTGGCCAATCGAGAATTACCCTTTGTCTTTCAAAGTAAAATACTTTGTCTTCAAAGTAAATACTCATTGTCCTGCTTGGATTCGGGAACAAATAATAAAACCGTAATTTCAATATGGAAATATATTTATAATATATAATACAAAATATGAAGAAATACAAAATATACAGCAGTATAAATACAAAAATATTGACTCTGATAGGGAGAGATGTAAAAATATAGAAGAGCTCTGGGGGGAAAATTTATGCTGGGGGTAAGGGAGAGAAACATAATATTATGTAGTACATCCTTCGTGATAGGGGACCAAAGTTGGGATATTTCCCTTGAACCCTCTAAGAGTTACGTGGACTTGGATCTTGGATCTCAAGTAGCGTATTCCCAAATAATCCAGTCATTAGGTCCTCAAAATGGTGAAATAGAAACATATTTTGGGTTAGAAATGGTTTCTATGGTTCTCTATGTTTTTTTTAGAGTGCTGAATCCGAATCTGAGGTGTGCCAACAAAATTTCGTGACGGAACATGGAGAAAAATGCAAAAAACTGAGAAATTTTCAGGTTTTCCTTGGTTTTTTGAGTATAGCTCAAAAACGATCAACTTTGTGAAAAAAAAAAGTTCCTACCTTTATTAAAGACGATTAAATTTGCTATCGTTTGAGTGCAACCGCAGCTCTGTAGGTCCAATGGATCCCGAGATACAGGACTTCAAAATTTGGCAATTTTTCTCAAAAAGTGCAATTTTTAGGTTTTGAGAATCTAGCGAGCCAAATTTCGGCAGGACCCCCTCCTGTTTGTTTTAGCTTCTGAACATTCATTTGTACGTACGAAACGAATTTAAAACAAAATTAGAAACGTCCAATGTGACCGCGCGGAGAGCGGAAGCACGTTTTTCAGAACGTTTTCGGTTGTAGCTCAGAAACTATTGGTCCGATTCCAAATTAATTTTTTTCTCGTGAAAGCTGATTAAATTCCCCGTCGCAGTTATTCCGTGTGAAATTTCGATTTAAGCTTTGATAAGGGAGGGAAAGAAGAACGTTTTCTGAAAAACGTGGTCGTAGATGGTCAAATTTCTTGTTTCCACACTTTTCGACGAATACTAACGGTACTTTTATTGTTTTAATAGACATGCAATGTGCCGTTATTTATATATAAATTTAATCAGCTTTCTGATTAAAAAAAGAAAAGTATGATCGGACGAACCGTTCTCGAGTTATAGGCAGAAATGTGCAAAGAATCATATTTTATTCACAATTTGCCACTTTTTTGCCGTGCCCGCCCCTCCCTTATCAAAGCCGAAATCAAAATTTCACACAGAATAGCTGCGATGGAGAATTTAATCAGCTTCAACGAGAAACAAATAAATTTGGAATCGGACCAATAGCTTCTGAGCTACAACCGAAAACGTTCTGAAAAACGTACTTCCGCTCTCCGCGCGGTCAGATTGGACGTTTCTTATTTTGTTTTAAATTCGTTTCGTGCGTACAAATGATTGTTCAGAAGCTAAAACAAACAGGAGGGGGTCCGGCCGAAATTTGGCTCGCTAGATTCTCAAAACCTAAAAATTGCACTTTTTGAGAAAAATTGCCAAATTCTGAAGTGCTGCATCTCGGGATCCATTGGACCTACAGAGCTGCGGTTGCACTCAAACGATAGTAAATTTAATCTTCTTTAATAAAGGTAGGAACGTTTTTTTCACAAAGTTGATAGTTTTTGAGCTATACTCAAAAAACCAAGGAAAACCAGAAAATTTCTCAGTTTTTGCATTTTTCTCCATGTTCCGTCACGAAATTTTGTTGGCAAACCTCAGATTCGGATTCAGCACCCCAAAAAACATAGAGAACCATAGAAACCATTTCTAACCCAAAATATGTTTCTATTTTTCACCTAATGACTGGGCTAAAAGGTTCCTAGGCGGAGTGATAGGATCGTCAGAGGACAAAAAATGCTAAGCCCAGCAGAAAGTTGAAAAGTGGGTTCTTGGCTGGTTTGGAGCCACCGAGCCATACGGCTGAATGGCTTCAATTTGAAGGCTTCAAACCTCCGTAAAAACACTTTCTCGTTAAAACATAAATTGTGAACCCGCTTGTAACCCAGTTTTCAGCTTTCATTTTGTTGGTATAAGTGAGTGACGAGATCGCGTTGACCCATTTAGGACCATCCATCATGTTGGTTTAAAGTTTCGTTTGCTCAGATCGGGTTTCAGGACCAGGAAACCAACTAGGAAGGTAATGAATAAGGTTGGAGATAACCCTGATAGCTTTCCTACTTTAGAGATGTGATGGATGGGGGTGAAGGGCGTCATTACAACTTCCCACCACTCCGCGTTCAAAGCTCTTGTTAATCCAACTAGTCGGGAGGGGAAGTCATTTTCGAAGCAACTGAAAGGGTAACTGAATTCGTTACGACAAATGAAGTTTGCGAACAAAACAAGCGCTATAGGCAGAGGTCATTACGATATTTCCCCTTTCAGCCTCGGGAGGATCATCAAGAAATCCTCGTGTCTCTCAGCTATCTGCCGTCTGCCGAGAGATTGACTGTATGCTTGTTGAAAGCGAGAAATCTGTATCTGCCTCAGAACCGCGACACCATCGGTAAGTTGGTACCCCTGTGGCATACCCAACCTGCGATTTGACTTGTACGATCCTTATTTATTTCTTCGTAGATCCTTTCGTCAAAGTGTACCTTCTCGCTAACGGAAAACGGATAAAAAAGAAAAAGACGGCGTGCAGGAAGTCAACTTCCAACCCAGTCTGGAATGAAGCCATCACCTTCAACATCAGCTCTACCAACTTGTCCTGCTCTTCCATTGAGGTTAGTTAAACCTAATCCACTGTAGATTCAACTTTGTGTACTCGCACTGCGAAATATTCTAAATTATTCTCCAGATCTGTGAACCAGTAGGAGGCTCAGGTTGAGCTCCCCTTAACCCCACAGTTTGATGGTTAGGGATGGGACTGGGGATATCCAACTGGGTACATTAGAGGCAAAACACAGTCCAACTGGGTACAAAAAAGGAGGGTGACTGGGTACATCTCCCCTGACCTGGTATAGCCAAACAAAACGAAAGCACCAGGGAACAAGCAGAGCACTCTCAGAGTGGTCCAAAACTCTATGTACGCGTTCTTGGACTTACTCCCAGGAAAGAAAATATCGCAGTTAGTATGAAACGATTTTGCATTAGTGCACGATGTTCAAGGACACGTAGGAACACGAACATAGAATTTTGGACTCTGAGAGAGCTCCGCTCGTTCACTTGCCAGAAAGACGTAACGTTGAGTTTCTCCCTTTGGACGTTGAAAAAGCCACTCCTGCTATTGGGGTTTGCTTTTAAGAGGGAGACAGTTGCGGAAACTGCGGAGCTCAAAATAGTTAGAAAAAATGGCGAAGGGGGTGGGGGAGATTTCTGACAGGATCCTGTCACCCGTCAACGATTTCTGCGAACGTTGACAGTTTCGCGACGCAGTTCCAATGGCGTTCTTGGCGAGCATAGTACGAGAAACGTCCAACACCAAACATTCCGCTCAAAATGGCTCAAAAATGTAATTAAAGTGTGGGAGGGTGGTGAGCGGTGTCCGCAATTCGCGAACGAATGCCGGTGAATGACACCAATTTCCGGCGGTTCCCGTACGCCTGCCGGTGTTTTGCGAACGACGGCAAAAGGCACTGTCCTCCCCCCAAGAGGAGGACAAGGGGGGGTCGTCCCCCTATCAGCTAATGGGGCATTCGCTCTCCCACAGTATCAGCTGCCACTAGTATCAGTACCACTAGCTGCACTGAGAGAAAAAAAGGGCCTATTCTAGGTTATTTTTCGATTTTTTTCTAGGTTAAATGCTGCCAACCTAGATTTTTTTTTTTGATTTTCATTCTAGGGTGGAACAATTTAGTCTAGGTTGTATATCATTTAACCTAGATTGAAAATACTGGCGAAGTTACCGTCCTAAAAGTGCAAACAACCAAGATTTAAAATGCGTCACCCCCACACTTTAGTTCTAGGTTAAGTTCACGGTGTGTGCCGCCGCCTCCATCCGTTTACAGTCTAGGTTAAAAACATTAATGTCTTGGTTGTCTCACCCTGGTATTCAATGTTTTTCACTTTCATAGACGGTTGATTTACCCTAAAACGAAAACGTTCTCACCCCACCTCAAACAATTTACAGCCATGGCGCGTTAACCTAGAACCCATTTTTCTCTAGGTTGTGACCCTTTATTTACGAGGTTGTTTCAATTACTATCCCTGTTGTACCAGTTACATTTCTAGGTAGCTTCCTATTCTTTTCAGGTTGGTCCTAATAAAGTACTAGGTGGTCCCCTTTTCTTTCTAGGTTTGCTCCACTTCCATTGCAGGTTGGTTCTATCAACTTCAACTATCTTTCTGGGTTGTCTCTGTTTCAAACTCAGTACAAAAATTTGAATGTGACGTCTCAATATGACTGCACATAGTGACAGAATTTAGATGATTAGAATTTGACAGAGATTTGGCCTCAACCCCACCGGGTAAATAGCAGGGGTGACAAGACAACGAGAATTAACGCCCACCGCCTACAGTGGCGCTCTCCGCGACCGCTTAGCGTACCGTAGAAACAACCTGGAATTTATTGAATGAATTACAATCACTGTTGTTTAAACCTAAACCTATTTGTGGTACTACGGTAGTTTTAACCGAGACTGAAAGTCTAACTTTTTCTTCTGGCTTGTTACTTAAAGTAACAATCTCGCCTTTTAAATCTCTCGGTTGTTTTCAGTTGTACAACTGGGAGACTTTAATGGAGGGTAATTATATGGAAGGTCAAATCATTCGATTCTAGGTTACCCCACTTAAAAGTCAAAGATAGGTAATATATTTTCTAGGTCTTCACAATGTCAACCTAGACCAAATGTGAAGTTCACATTTGGTCTAGGTTGACACTTTTTTATTCCAGGTTGTGGTCAGAGGGCAGGTTATAACGGATTAGGTTGTTTCTATGATATACATACCCATATTATGGGTCTAGGTTGTATTAATATTTTTCTATGTTACTTTAACCTGGACTTATTTTTTTCTAGGTTGAGTTAATTGATTCTAGGTGGTTTCAATTTCTTTTCGAGGTTATTTCGGATTTAACCTAGCCACTAAAAAAATCTTTTCTCTCAGTGTGCTAGTGGTACAAAAAGGCTCGATCAAAAATTTCATAAAATTCTATGAAATACACGCATTTTAAAAAATGTAATGAGCTAGTTAGCAAGTTGAAAAGTTCGTTTAGCAGAAAAAGTCAAGATTGCTGATCAATAATAAACTGGTCAGCGTTGAAATTCGAAAAGTTTTCCTTAACATGCTACTGTTGCATTTACCATACCTCCATATTATGTTCTTATTTTTATTGATATTAAATTGTTGACCTCACCATGGCGGTGTCTTTGCACCCGCAGACACCACATCCGAGATCCCACTTCATAGCTGTTTCATTTGGATGCCAATAATTTCCAAGGTAGTTGTTCAATTATGCCAATAATTATTCCGTTAGTTGTTCAACATTCAAATGAAGAAGAGTAGTTCTGTTCGAAAAGTAAAAGTAATACGTTTGTTTCATCCGATCCCCAATAGGTAGTAATGTTCATTCGGTTATCTAAATCATTCGTTTTGTTCATCACTATCATCAGCAATAAGACAGACAAGTTATTCGGCGTCCAACGACTGAAATTCCTATGACCCGCTCAATTACCCAATTATTTTAATTTTTAAAAACTAATCATTTTTGAAAAGCGAGTAGAAGAGGTCAGAGCCCAGGGTGGGGGAGGCTGATTTTAGCCAGCAGGGGGTGAACCCTTTTTTTTTTAAAGCTCTGAAATTCAACTTGGGAGTCGCAATCCCAAAGCAGGGGGGGCAGGCCTGCCGTCGTGATTAGACGGTAGTGCCCCTTCGTCCTGAATCAGGAGTTTGACCCCCTGGGCACCGCGGCCTCTGCACTGAAGCTGGGCCGATTGTATCCATCGAACCTCAGAGCAGACGCATCCATGTGTTGATGTCCAAGGTCCCTGAGCCAGGTTTTATCTCACACAAGTCATCATGAGATAGAGCCGCCGGAATTGCATGTTTTTCCACTTTTTTATCATTCATTTTTATAGTCTTGGAGTTCCAACAATCATCGTTTGGCTATGGGATCGAGTTAGATGTGGTTTTCGAAGTATTTTTGGACGTTGAATCCATTTTGAAGGGTCCCGGAACGATCCGATTTCAAATGGGATTTTTGAAGGACCCCAGGTGGTCAAATATTTTTCGAGTGAAAAACAATTTCGAAAAAAGATTTTTTTTAAATTTTGAAATAAATAGTTTTTTGAAAAACTTGAAAAACTTCTTTTTTTTAATTTGACAGGTGTCTTTAGGGGAGGGGGTCAGTCCAGAATCTGGGGTATCAAAAAAATGTCACACTTTTTGAGACGCTTCCCGTGGTGGTAGAGACTGGAAATTTGGAATGAAGGCTCCGTTGGGAATCTAGTTGGCTGAGAATCCCTCATTTTGAGATAGGATTCAGGGTAGTTTGAGGGTAGTTTCAGTCCAATAAGTTAATATGAAAATAGCGGTAACCATGTCAACAACAATGACAGATATTATAGTTGTTGTTGTCATTGTTGTTAAGATGGTTACCGCTATAGAAGAACCGTGGAGTTGAAAAAAACACTAGGTAGCTACCGTTGTCCTACAATCTGATATTTCATTTGTAGCTTCTTCGGACCATCTGAACTATACCGAGATGAACATTACAAGACATACTATGATCCTTTTTTTTCCCATTCAGGGAAAACCTTTGTAGGTTGGTTTAGAACGCAGTTCCGCTGTTTTTACAGACACAGAATTAATTTTTGCCCAGGTAACCTATATCAAAGCAAGTATTATAGGTAACCTATAATAAACCCTTGTGTAAAATTTGCAGCGTTTTTTACTCGGAAAATATTTGACCTCCTGGGATCCTTCAAAAATCCCATTTTTAGCCCCATGAAAGCCCTATATATCGCCACAGTGAAATTGGATCGTTCGGGGACCCCCAAAAATGGATTCTACGTCCAAAAATACTTCGAAAACGACACCTAACTCGATCCGATAGCTCAAAGCCTTCAATAACCCCCTCATATAGCCCCATTTTAGCCCCATAGCGCCCCACGGGTTCCGGCGATCGGACTGAAAACCTTGTGGGCACATCTAAATGGTAAACCGAGTATTTTGTCAAAATTTCAGATTTAAAAAAAATTCTAACTGCCCAAAACGGCCCGAACGGCGGACGGACATTTCGGATTTTGAATGTAGACCTCTTGAAACGGATAATGTCATATTTTGAGGCCGATCCGAGTCGTCGACCTCCTTCGCGATTACATAGGTGTATTATTCCAAGAGTAATACACCAAAACGATACCACCCCACCCAACTTCCAAGCCAAAGACTTTCATAAACTCCACTTGTATCCACCTACGCTTATCATCTTTCAATTTACGCTCATTTATTTGAACAAAATTGAAAGATAATTTTTGTTTTCATTCAGGTTTGCGTGATGGACCAAGGGACGGACATTCTCGGAGGTCCAGTCCACGTCGGCACCGCTTACATCGGCCCCGACACCGACGAGAACGAACACTGGCACCAGATGGCGTCCAGCCCGAGAAAAGCCGTCGCCATGTGGCACAACCTTCGATAAGACCTCGGGCTATCTCCGTTCAAGTGTTCACCATGAAAAAAAAAAGTCGAATAAAAAAAAGGGTACCGGTGAAGGTTGGCCAAAACACTCATCGTATTATTGGATACAAAAAGGCTTTAAATGTTGAGACGACCCGACATTTGTGTTTCTGATGTCATCTATTTACAAACTGCATGTACGTGTTGGATGTTGTTGCTGTTTTGATTTTCGCGTTAAATGCGTCATTCTACGGCCGTGAACAGGCTGCTGAAATTGGTAGTTAACTAGCCTAATTGTGTAAATAGTAAGTGATAAGAACTCGTCTATTTATGAGGGTATCGAGAAAAAAGGTTGGGGCCCGGAGCACAGTTGGGTGATATGCGTTCGGGTAAAAGTGAGGTGAAACACAATGCGTTAGGGTAAAAATCGCAATGAATGTTCGAGGGCGTAATGTTTTTGGGTAAATACCACTTTTTACGGTTTTGCGACGATCATTGGGTGGTGTTGAGTAGAACGGTTGGTTGTAGTCACTGTGGAACGACTTCGCTTTATTGGTGGTTCTCAATGAGGTGTTAGTGAGCGCAGCTACCCATATTTTCGTCGGAAATGAGCATTGTTCTTCAAGATAGTTCACGTAATAAGTAAAATCCATGCCTCCAAAGGAGCGTCGAGCATCAATGTGGTGAACGCATTATAATATAAAATACAAGTGTTCAGGGGGAAGGAAGCTCAGGGAGAAACTTTTTTTAGCCATACACCAGTCTCACTTTTTTGGTTTATTATTCTTGGATCAATACACCTATGTAATCGCGACGGAGGTCGACGACTCGGATCGGCCTCAAAATTTGACATTATCCGTTTCAAGAGGTCTAGATTCCAAAAACGAAATGTCCGGGCCGTTTTGGGCAGTAGGATTTTTTTTTTTTTTTTTTTTTTTTTAATCTGAATTTTGTCAAAATACTCGGTTTACCATCTAGTTGTGCCCGCAAGGTTTTCAGCCCGATCGCCCAAACCCGTGGGGCGCTCTGGGGCTACGGGAGGGTTTTTTTGAAGGCTTTTAGCTATAGGATCGAGTTAGATGTCGTTTTCGAAGTATTTTTGGACGTAGAATCCATTTTTAGGGGTCCCGGAACGATCCGATTTCACTGTGGCGATCTATGGGGGCTTTCTTGGGGGCTACAAATGGGATTTCTTAAGGATCCTAGGAGGTTAAATATTTTTCGAGTAAAAAAAAAAAAAAATAAAGTGGAAAAGAGATAAAGTCGGAATTTTGACGTTCATCGAGAATGGACAATTCATTTGTTTTGTTTTCGCCGGAAGAACCGCAAAAACCACTGGTATATAGAATCCTTGGGTATGAACATGTAGCGAGTACACTCGCACAAAATCTTGTCGGCTGCGAACAGCGATTGCTAGCAATAACAACAGATGGACCGACATTGTACCGAAGCGCATTGTAGACTCCGTACGCGAACGCATTGATCCGTACGGAACCATTCACGATTTACAGAAACTCATTGTCCTCGTTGGTGCACAGAGTTGGACACAGTTTTATTTATAAATAAAGTTGTGAATTAATTCACATCATGATTTGTTGGTGAATGTGAGTGAATTGATTCATACTTCACCTTTTTGTAAATTTGAATGTGAATTAATTCACATTATATTAAATTCGCGATTTTTTGTAAATTATATTAAATTCGCAAAAAAAAATGTAAATAATTACAAAAAACGAACCCTGTAAATGTTTTAAATTCACAAATGAATCAATGAGTGTTTTAATTCACAAATAATTTGTGTACCTAATAATATAATATATGTAATAAATTCAAATATGTTAATAATATCCTTAAATCATATTATAAAATAATATTTTTCACATAATATTTTTCAATATAATATTTTTCATTATAATATAATATTTTTCACAAACATAACATATATTATATGTTATGTTTGTGAAAAAATCGCATATTCAGTTGTGAATTTGAAAAATCGCATATTTAGTTGTGAATTTGAAAAAAATCAGAAATTATTTTTGAGTTAAAAAAATTACTTATTTATTAATTAATTTAAAAAATCACAGGTTTTCTGTAATTATTTACATTTTTGTAAATTCAATTTACAGAAACTGTTTTGAATGTGAATTTTAATTAATTCACATTTACAAATAGGTGAAGCATCTACAAATAGATTAATAATTAGCATTATTCAAATTCACATTCACAAACAAAGAATGATGTGAATTAATTCGCAACCTTATTTATAAATTAAAATGTGCCCAACTCCCCCCCCCCCCCCCCCCCTCCTTACAATGTTTGAAGGGGGGAGATTGTAGTGAGATTCCTCGTCCACAATTTAAAACGTGACGGATGGATTTTGAAAAATCGATCTTCGAGTATCGACTCACGTGCCCTACATATAAATCGGTTCTTTATTAGGGCAACTCGGGGTTTAATTTTGATTTGAAAGCAAATTTATTCATCCAGTCGGGCTTTTGGATAAGGAACATTTAGCTCGGTTAAAATTCAGTCCGTACGGGAACTCCCTGGTGTCACTCGCATGCGCGAGATTAATTTTACCAATTTTACCCTTAGAATATGTATTTTTACCCCACGAGTGAAACCAGAGGAAGGGGAAACATAAGGAAAGCAAAAAATATATTGTATTACCGAGAAAAGGAGCTGACAATTGACCGAGCGAAGGGCATCTCATGGAGGGCACGGTGCCAAGTGCAAGTATGGCGGCCTGCGAGTCCACGAACACCACCAGTCTTCGTCTCTCCACCTCTCGTATTGCAAGCCCTTCAGCCCAACAGGCTCACTAATCTCAAACAGCGAAGAGTATATGCCATCCCCCATTCTTCACAGCACCATCTGCGGAACCCATCAGTATGCACATGTAGCCACTCACTTGGGGGGGTAACGTTCCTGAATGGTCTGTATGGCCGCTGCTCTCAGTTCAAGTGGTAAGGGGCTGCTCTTAGAGGTGTTCCCGATCAGATCAAGATCGCACGAGAAGGGAGAGTAGTTGAAGTCCTGCGGGAAAGACTCCAGGACTCCTAAATCCACGTTCAGTTCTCGTGCCATGTTTCCGACTGTACAGGAAAAATGGAGCTGAGACGCGAGCCGGGCCTGTGGAGGAGTGTAGTTCGTCCAGTAGGGAAGACCAGTTCTCCTCTTTGTCATAGCTGCAGCGTCCACCCTTGTGGTAATGGATTCGATTCCAGTCTGCGCATTGCTTCAATCGGGGTTGACTTTGCCGCCCCCGCGATTCTTCTCAATGCCACATTCCGGACAAGTTCAACACTTCTCCCGGGCAGTTGCTGACTTCGTGACTGTGGTCTCTTTACTTGGTCGTCTCTTTGGTGGTCTCTTGACTCTTTGCGTCTTGCTTCTTTTCTTGGTCTCTTCTTCTTGCTTCGTCTCTTTGCTTGCTTGCGTGGTCGCTGTGGTCTCTTTGCTGTGGTGGTCTTTGCTTGCTTCTGCTCGTGACTATCTTACGTTTGGTTGCCCTGCTCGTGCTCATGCCTCTCTTACTTCTCAATGCCACATTCTGGACAAGTTCAACACTTCTCCCGAACACTTCGTGACTGTGGTCTCACATCCGTATGTGATTGCAGGTCTCACGTACTTGGTGTAGGTCAACTTGAGAAGGGTCTTGTGAAGCACCCCAAGTGGCACCTGCAACACGGTTTAGCAGCTTCATTCTCGATCTCCCTTTGTCTACAGCCTGCTGTATGTGAGCATTCCAGGTCAACTGATTATCCAGCTTCACTCTCAAGTATGTGGCAGAGTCGGGTTTTCACCAGTTCAGTACCTAAATACTTTATGCAGGCTGGGTCGGGCTTCTTCGAGAGCGAGAATAACTTATATTCCGTCTTGGTGGGGTTAACAACCATATAATTTCCTTTCACTCACTGTATGGCAGCGGATCCAGATGTCGGGATCTCTCCCACTGACTCAGCTTCCCTGAGCAGATTCTCGTCGAGGGAGGCCTGGTCGTTGGGATTGATCCCAAACACAGTACTGCGTTTGAACGACATTAAATACTAATGAACACAACAGACTTTGATGAATGGTCATTTGAAGGGAGGAAAGTTCCTCCATCCATCATCAGGAAGGCCTTCTAAGCCCCCCCCCCCCCCCCCTCGAGAGTCGGCTGGTTTCCAGAAACAATGTCTCTTCGAAAACCGAGCCCCAAGAATTGAGTACCTGCCTAATCTTAATTCCCACAATCCCCATCTTGAACCGCACTAAATGTACCCCTTCACGTACGTACCTAACTAGCACTAAGGCGACCCAATTAAAACTTATCCCCGTGTTAAATGTAACGCGATTTACAAATATTTGGAAACATATTTAGTCATATTATATATTATATACCTAATGAAATCATATTACGTTTAAAAAAGACTGATTTCCTACCAGTGGAAGGTGTTACCTCTTTTATCAACTAGAAATCAGCTTAACACTGCAAATCCTGCTGATGTATTTTTGTCTCATTTGTGTCTAGTGAAATCACGCAGTTTCCAGCTGGACTATGTATTCAATGAAGCTAGTCGTTGTCAATTAGTTACCTTCACGACGTGCCCAAATTTCGAAAAGTGAAAAAGTCCGGTTGGCTGTGTTCCTAACTTATCGCAGGGTTGTGTTTTGAAGGGAGAGAGTATTTTTTAAGGGAAGACCGTAGAGAAGAGTTATATTTTGCTGATTTAGATTGTTACAGGTGGGGTTTTGTTCGAAAATTGAGCACGTTGAATATGTAAAATTTACTGTCACGTCAGGCTCTAATTCTAGGTACGTTATAGCGTAATTTAAAAAATTGTCCTTACTTGATGTGTTGTCGGAATATTCTGCCTATTAAGTGGAAAGAAAATTCAGTGTTAAATTACGCCCTACAGTCATATTTTATGAAATGTCATGTTTTAAATAAAGTTATCTATATGTACTTTGATTGATTTCTTCAGTGAACTTGATACCTCGCTAATAATTTGGTAATTACAGTGAAACCCTTCTCAACGGACGATGGGATACACACAATGGATCCCGGGAGGGGAGAAGATTCTACTGGGCCGGATGGTTGAGAAGGGATGAATAATATTCAGTATATATTATATACGATGCGTCGCGGAGGGGTTGAATCCAATAGGTAATTTCCGAGCTACAGCCAAAAATGTACCGAAAAACGTGGTTTTTCACCATTCGTACGGTAGGCACTTTTTGACACACTTTGAGGGCCTATCCTGTAGGAAATTTAACGCTCCGCAACTTTCATTACGTAACATTTCTCGACGCGAGCGGCCGTTTTGAAAGTACAGCTGTTTGAAGTGCGAAAAAGTGATTTTTCGAAAAACGTGTGAAAAATCGCTCTTTTTCCAATAACTAGCTGAACTATTGGGTATAAAATCAACTTAGACCAGTGTCTTATATAGGAAATTTAATGCTCTTTCACGTTGATAATAGTGACTTTTGCCGGAGGACGCGTAGTTTCGGAGTAAAAGCAAAACACTTGACTAAAGTGCTAAAATTTTGGAGTTTTTTGCGAATCTCTCTAAGCGCATAACAGATATTATATCTTTTCAGATTCGGATTCAGTACCCCAAAAAACATAGAACAAGACCAAAAAATCCAACCGTATATTTCTTCCACCTGATATGCATTGAATGGACTATTATAGCCCAGATATTTGACATAGGGTCCTCTACAATCAACTTTGACTGGTGAATTTTATAGGAAATTTAATGCTCTTTCACTTTGATAATAGTGACTTTTGTCGTAGGACGCATACTTTCGTAGTTATAAGCAAAAAAACTGACAAAAGTGCCAAAATTCCGGGGTTTTTTGCGAATATTTCTAAACGCATAACAGATATTTATTAGATCTCTTCAGATTCGGATTCAACAAGGTACTTTTCCGTTATACCCCCCACTCGATTGTGGTTGGCTTTGGGTGCCTTAAAGCCATCGGGATGGGCTCGAAATCGAGTTCGGGGGGGGGGGTGTTATAACTGAAAAGGGCTCGAATTTGGGTGCCTTAAAGCCATCGGGTGTTTATGAACACGATATCGAGTGGGGGGGGGGGGGGGGGGGTAACGGAAAAGTACCTTCAGCAACCCCCCCCCCCCTTCAATCCAAAAAAAGAATAACGAATAATCATCTTGATTCTCACTAGCTCGCTTGACTCCGCTACTCCAGTTACTAGGACCCATGGTGTGTATATTAAATATACATAAAAATTTTCATCTCTGAAATAATCATCTCTTTAGGGAAATTCATGCTAACAGTTGGGGTCATTTAAAAGCCAGAGACGTAAATGCTTTGAAGACGTAAATTCTATCAATTTCGAGCGATATGCTTGAGAGGGCAATGCGAAACGTAAAGGACCGTCTTCATGAATCCATCGCCCAAGAAGGAATACATTAAAAGTCAAGTATTCAATTTAAATGTTGTTTATTCGTCATTTGAATCGTCTCTTGTACGTCCAGGAGGGCTCCATCTCAAATTTCAACGTCCAAGGGTGAACAGGAGAGATTTTAGCTCACTCAGCTGATCAGGAGAATTCCTCAACAGGTATTTACTGGATTAAATATAGAACTCCCGTTTTTCTTCTAAATGTTTATTTGGTTCAACAACAGACTCATAAATTATTCGCTTTTCGCTTCGCAAACACTACTGCATAACTAGTGTGATTAAGATGTTACAGATATGTACAGAAGAGGGAAAATAAAGTGGGTCAGGGGTCTCCAACCTTGGTGGGCCAGATTGAATTTTCTTTCGATTTTTGTCCATATTAAAGTTGGGGTAAAGGTAGACACGGGGGAAGGAAAAAAGAATAAATGTGGGAGTTGGAAACAGGAAAAGACACACGGCTTACGCGCGGGGGATCTATTCAAATCAAACTTGCCGTCTAAATTCGACTATCGTCGGAATTCGTTTTTTCGGGATTTCGTATTAAAATTTGGATTTCAAGGTAGGATACAGAGGTAATGCCGACTGTTAACAACAAAGTTACGGATTTAGGAGGAGTAGGCTTGTGAAACACACACATACATGAGTACCCACAGACATGTTCTGAATTAATGGTATAGAGTGCAAAAGGCAAAAAAAAAAAAAAAAAAAGCTCCAATGACCAGATTCCTCAATTTCTGTCTTGTCCCTCACCCCTTGGCGGCTTATTTTGATCACCACAACGAGACTGATTGAGACAAGGAGGCAATCGACGAGGCCGCTGGGAGTCACACAACCCTTCAAAGGTCGTCGCCAGGGAGAGGGGCCTTTCTACGATCGTTAGTCCCGCATCCCAGCCACCCAGCCGCCCAACTGATCAAAAACCAGCCAATCCCTTAACTCCCCCTACGGGCCTCAGACCCTTTCTACTCGCTTTTCGATAATGTACTATTTTTTATTTTTTTATTTATTTTTTTTTCAAAGGAAATTACGAGCTCCGTTGCTCCTTGAGACACACCAGATTAAATTTTTAACATGCTTAATTTGCGCAGCAAGTACTTTTCACCTTTCATTATTTTCATTTGAGGGGCCCACTTCAGGCCTGTAGGAATTCTTTTAGAAAAAATGTCCAAGTTTTTCCAAGAGTAGGCCGCGGGGCCCATATCAGTAGCAGTGCCTCACGAACCCTTCTCGCTGCCTACAACACGACAGGTGATCTAGCTAGCACCCACACCTGAGACTATCTCGTACGATTGGTCTTACGAATTACGATCAACCTCAGCCGAACAAGGTCTTACTAATAAAAAGGTCCACCTTCAGAAGGACTGGCCCTCCAAGTTAACAGAGATCGACTTGGGCGTGGAAACAGACAATCTTTGAACCCCACTTGGTTGGAAACCCCTGAAATAGCCTACGAACAATCACAGAAATCCAATATAAAAATACCATGACATGGTATGTTGTACATTGTACAACATTCGACAAAGTCACCAGAAAGCCGTTGGTACACCTGTTATTTCAGCCAGAAATAACCTCACCTCAGTGCCAATCAGGGACCCACTGACCCGAACTGGTCTACTGAACCATCGCACAATGGGGGAAATCGCAAAAAACCCGGCCAATACTCTGAAAGTCCCGTATTACTTTCTTTTTTTTTATGCTGGCCACAGGAAAATTGTTTTAAAAAAACTAATAATCAATACCAAACGTAGTATGGTCAGCTTCCAGATTATTCATATTGGGTTTGGTGAGGGATAAGCCATATGCTGCTTTTTCAGGGCATATATTTAGTTAAAACTGATGCCTCGAGGCGCCTTTTATGGGGGTGAGGGCTCATCAGGAGTTTGTCCATCTGCTAACATCTTAATCACGACCGGAGGTACGGACACACTACCAGGAAAGGGGAATAATAATAGAAATGTGTTATAAGGTAATTATCCCCACTTAACTCTTCTCTACCTCTGTATGCTGCTATTGAGCCTCTCTTTACTACTACTCTATGTATTATTCCGGCAGATGGACAAACTCCTGATGAGCCTTCACACCCCATACATTGGGACGGGCGAAAGGAGCCTCGAGGCATCAGTTTTAACTAAATATATGCCCTGAACAAGCAACATAAGGCGTATCCCTCACCAAATCCAATATAAACTAATAATATTATCTAATAGATATTATCTAGTCCACGTTTTTGGTTTATTATTCTTGGAATAATACACCTATGTTTTCGCGACGGGGGTCGACGACTCCGATCGGCCTCAAAATTTGAAATTATCCATTTCAAGAGGTCTACATTCAAAATCCGAAATGTCCGTCCGCCGTCCGGGCCGTTTTGGGCAGTAGGAATTTTTTTTAAAATCTGAAATTTTGACAAAATACTCGGTTTACCATCTAGTTGTGCCCGCAAGGTTTTCAGTCCGATCGCCCAAACCCGTGGGGCGCTATGGGGCTACGGGAGGGGTGTTTTGAAGGCTTTTGACTATGGGATCGAGTCAGGTGTCGAGTTTTGGCCAGGTTTTGGGCAATTTCGCCCTCAGTGCATCGACCAAAAGTTATGCAGAACACAAACTACGACTATCTACCGACTTCAATACACGAAAATACAATTATAACAAACTACAACGATGAGAGCAAATTAAAACTGTCCATACAATACTAGCAAAATAAGGGAAAATATTTTGCAAACGGAGAGCGGTAAGGATTAACGATAAATTTGTCAGGAACGGGGCCAGAACTGAGTATTACAGCCGAGATTTCGATTAATGTATAATCTTCATCAGGGCCTAACAACAAAACAAGCTCGTCATAACAGGAAACAAGGAATGAACTTACAGGCTTCAGACATCATTTGTACAACCACTTACTCGGGACAATAATTATTCACGTAGCATTTCACTACCATGGTGTTGGCGAAGAGAAGGAAAAACTCACCAACGCTGGACTCCTTTACTCCTTTTTCCTTTAATTATTGACCCTTGAGTAAGTTCACAAATGATTTCTGAAGCCTGTAAGTTCATGCGTTAAGTTTCCTGCTAAGACGAGCTTGTTTTGTTGTGATAGGCCCTGATGAAGATTATATATTAATCGAAAGCTCGGTGAAAAAGGTGTAATACTCATTTCTGACCCCGTTCCCGATACCTGACAAATTTATCCTTGTTAAGTGGGTCGATATTCACAAACTTGTAAAGTATTAACAGCATACTGAGAGTACGGTGGAGCGCTTTCGCCGGACGAGCCTCTTCAGAATCACCTAATTGACACCACAACGTCAAATGACGCATGACTAATTCGCATAGCGTGTGTACTGGTATCTGAAGAGGTCCAACCAGTGAAAGCGCCCAACACCCCAAAAGAAGTTACGCGGTACTAAACATAGCAAACATTCCTGCATGATTCCACTCCTAACATGACCTGTAGAGGTTCTTGAAAATGACATCATTGCGGGACCATCTGAGGTCTGTGAAGGACTTCGGTCAACGAAGTCTTAACAATACTCGAGAAAAATTACGAAAGAGCTTCTAAGATACAAAAATATCAAATTTAATGGTATGTAAGGTGGAACGAAATGGCCGTGAAAGATCCGATCACCGGGCTCAGAAAGTGTTGGACGGCTGCCTTTGTATCCGCTGTTGGTAGAGCTCGAATAGCAACCGGTTTGGCTCGTAGTAAAAAGGGTTCTCCGTCGGCGTCAAGTCCGGAGCGTATCCCGACCATTGGGTGGCCTGAGGGGACATCGAGGAGTCGTCCACACTGCGGACGTCGTATTGGAGCGACGCCAGGCGCTCGTTCGTCGCCACCAGCTCCTTGTGGGCTTCCTGGAAATTTTACACAAGCGTTTATTATCATTTTAATAGAACGGAGTGCTCAATCACGACTGATCTATAAGGGAAGACAGAGGTTAGGTAGAGAGGGAAGGGTTAACTGCCTACACCTACTAGCTATGACCATTTAGGGTTATACCTTATAAGGTCTAGTAAGGTCTGTTGTGGAAGAGCAAAAGATGCTAATGCAAATCCAATATCCCCCCACTTTTGCTAGTCCATTAAATCTTGAACAAAGCTAGATCAATCAGTTCAATTATACATTTCACGAAATTGCTGCCAGTCAACGTTTATACAAAATTTCGCAAAAGCTCCAAAAAATACATAATATGTATGAAATATTATTTCAGTCTACAAATTCATTATACCTACACTAGCACTCAGACAGAAGGCCTCGCTTCGCTCGGCCAACCACTTTCTCGTCAGGGGGGCTCGCTTCGCTCGCCCAAGGAAACGCCGACTCAGTCGGACCATTAACGACGAAGATAGCCAAAGTTGCGCGGATTAGCGCTCATGGACAATTTCAACCAGCTTATCGGGCGGAAAATTTACCAAGGAATTATTTGTCCTTTTAGGTTCACTTCCATTGATCCTCAAGAAGTTGTACACATACGTACCGTTCCTTAGTCCAAGACAGACGTCAAAAGTTGTACCTACCAGGTTTTGGAGTTTTTCGCCGTTTTTGGAAATCCTCGAAATTTTCCCTAGTAATGACGCTTTTTGACCCCTCCGGTTAGTTTACCCATACCTTACTAAGCAATCATTTTTTAATCAGTTTTCAGTTTTAATAGGTATGTAGTTAAACAAAACAAGGTTGCCCCTTGTCTGTCAAGGTTTGAAAACAGAAAAAGGTTGCCCCTGTTAACGATACAACGATACAAAAATGAAATTCCCTAGTACCTATCAAACTAATCGAAGGCTCGCAAAAAATACCACCACCTACCGACAATTTTTCGAATAACTTCCGATCGGTTTATCGCACAGAACTCGTTTTATACTCTTTGAAATCAGCGTGAAAAGCTCGTTTTAACCGACGTACCTAGTTCCCTTCAAAATCGACGACAACAGTTGAACCAAGTTTGGTTTCAATATGTTTAGCACGATTCGAGTTTTCAAAGTTATTCATCATTGATAACGCGCCTTCATTGTCGACTAACAAAATCGGGAGTAGATAGGGCAATAGTAGATTTTACCGACCCGTTCTGCGCATGTCGATGGCGGACATAGTAGCGAGGCCATCAAAAGTAGGAAACCCAACAACTCGAGGAAGGAGGAGATGATAAGGGCTGTGATAAAAATTAGGACATTTAATGTGATATCTCTGTAATAGTTGCGTCCCGTAAAATAATTCGTTCAGAGCTGTGGCTCAACAGCCATTCAAGAAAATAAAAAGCTAAATTCGCAAAACGTGATGTATCTCTGATTTTTTAGTACATATGTTGTTCGGACCCAATAGGGTAGTGTTAACCCAATTTTGCAACTTTCCCAAAGCTGTGCTTCACGCAGCACACTAAAAACCACGATTTTTTTGGCCTTAACTCAGTTTTTGCTCTATAGCTAATAAAATATGCATTGTCCGACGAAGAGTACTATATGAGTTTTTAAATAGCATTAAATGTGTGCTCATTTAAGCCCAACCGGAGCTGTGTAGTTAAATTCGTTTCAGAGTTATGGCAATTTGGAAATAGGCCATTTTTCCAAAATGTGAACATTTTAGTTGAAGACCTTCCTTAGACCAAAGTTGCGGGGAAATCATTAATCCTAAGTATGAAACTCATGGAACAGACATTGTAGGCAATATAATTAGCGGGGTCAGTAGGCCCTCTAGTTGTGGCGGTAAAATCAAATATACCGCCGAGGAGCCAGAAGGAGGGCCCCACGACGGGACTCCTGCTGCATCAGCACATTCCGCCCGGGAACGTCATCACCAGCTACGTGACCGGCGGAGAGCCCCCCCCCCCCCCCCCCCCCCAACTTGGACCGGAGTCATCGCAACATCAGGATTGCCACGACCCTCGCGCAACCATGAGTGGAACAGCAGCAGTCTGGCCCTACTCAGGCACCGCACCGAGCTGGTGGTACACCGATCATCCAATGGACCCAGCGCGTAGAACGTATACTCCGCGTCAGTGGTGCATCGGATCAACATAACCAATGCCAAGGCTTGTGTTGATGGCGGCTGGATACTTTTGCAATCATACAACAGCCCCAGGGTGTCACCGCATCCCTTGCAGAACGGAGAAAGAGGCCACGAAGTCCAAACCCTCGCTGGCACCCAAAGAACAAGGTTGAAGGATGCCACCCAAGGACGACCACAGGGACGGCCCTAAGGACCAGATGGATGAGGCTCTAAGTTCTGTGCCAAGGAACGACTGGAAGCCCAACACTGATTCCAGGCCTCCCGAACCACCCCAGGGATGGTGACGACTACGAGCGGGACAACCCCGACATACACCGCCTGAGGACAGGCTCTCCCTAAAGGGGGGAGTGATGTGGCGGTAAAATCAAATATACCGCCGAGGAGCCAGAAGGAGGGCCCCACGACGGGACTCCTGCTGCATCAGCACATTCCGCCCGGGAACGTCATCACCAGCTACGTGACCGGCGGAGAGCCCCCTCCCCCCGAGCCCCCATTCGGTTGAGTTCCAGTGACGGGTGTGGTTAGCGGTGTCGCATATTTTACCAAAGGAATTATTAAACTTATTTGCAGTATTAATTGAGTGCGTGGTTATTCACCTTTAACTAACGGGGGAATACGCATACATTACATAGTTCTTTCAAAATCTTAAAAATCGATATAGGTAACGTAAAATCGCATTTTTCCAGAAATTATTTGCTATATTTTGAAAACCTTATTAGGTACCTACCTTTTTTTGTGTGTGGAAATGACAAAGAAGGCATGCTACCATTTAAAAATGTCGAAAATTTTCAGATTAGCAGGTCGCAAAACCACCGTAATTTCACCGTAATGGCCGTTATGGCAGGTAATCTGAAAACTAGGATGATCAACTTACTTACCTATGTAAAATTTCATGATCAGATCATGAAAGTAGATTCTACAACTTTCATTCAATGCCTTTTTTTTTCTTTTTTTTTTTTTCTTTCTTTACTAGGACTAACCATTTCAACGTTATAACTGCTGGAAGAGCACTTTGAAAATTTTGCGGGGAATCGACAATTTTACCTCTGAATACCTATTTGGGGAGGCACTTTGCCTGTTTTCCTGAGGTCTCCGAAAATCATAATATCAGTTCTGAGAGGAAATTTAATCAGCTTCGCGTGGGGGCAATGAAATTTAGATCGGAGACATAGTCTTGGAGGGGGAGAAGAAAATCTTCCGAAAAACGTGGTCGTAGAGGGTCAAATATCTTGTTTCCACCCTTTCCGACGAATACGAATGGCGCTTTTGTTGTTCAATGTGCCGTCCCCTGTATAAAATTTAATCAGCTTTAACCGAAAAAGAAGAAAAGTAAGATCGGACCAAACCGTTCCCACGTGATAGGCAAAAAAGTGCAAAGAAACAGGTTTTTTTTTTTTTTTCAAAATTTACCACTTCTTTGCAGTGCCCTCCCCTCCTTTATCAAAGCTTAAATCAAAATTTAACACGGAATAGCTGCGATGGGGGATTTATTTAACTTTCACGAGAAACAAAGAAATTTCGAATTGGACCAATAGTTTTTGAGCTACAGTCGAAAACGTTCTGAAAAACGTGCTTCCGCTGTCTTCAGGTCTTCAACTAAAATGTTCACATTTTGAAAAGAATGGCCTATTTTCAAATTGCCATAACTCTGAAACTAATTTACCTAAACAGCTCCGGTTGGGCTTAAATGAGCACACATTGAATGCTATTTGAAAACACATATAGTACTTTTCGTCGGACAATGCATAGTTTATTAGATATAGAGCAAAAACTGAAATAAGTGATAGAATGATACCCCTTCTTTCGGATAACGTTGATCGTTCTTACAAATACCGAAGCAACAATGGGGCGGCATATCTAACAATGATTTTACAATAAAGAATCGTAAAATCATTATGTAGGAAAAACTCTAAACAAGCGTACTTTCGGGTAAAAGAAAACTACAAGTACTACGTAGCCACGATAACCAAGCCTGATGATGACAAAACGGTGTCCGAAAAGGGTAGGCAACACAACAAACGCTGATATTGTACGAGAAATCTGTAGGAAAACGGTTGTTTTCTCAGGTTGGCACAGCGCATGCGTATCTCGATTTCTGTCGAAAAAATCTAATATTTCGCGCTGCAAAACCATCGTTTTTTGGATGTCTTGGATAAGGGCTGGTTTTACAGAACTATTATGCGTCCAAAATTACTTGGGATACTACACATTATCTGACTTCCTCGGATCCTTCAAAAATCCCATTTTTAGCCCCGTAGATCCCCACGCTGAAATCGGATCGTTCTTGGATCCACAAAAAATGGATTCTACGCTCAAAAATACTAAGAAAACCACACCAAACTCGATCCCATAGACGAAACCCTTCAAAAAAGCCCTCCCGTAGCTCCTTTTTGGCCCCACACAGCTCCACGGGTTTGAGCGATCGGGCTGAAAACCTTGCGGGCACAACAAGATGTTAAACCGAGTATTTTGTAAAAATTTCAGATTTTTTAGAAAAATTCCCACTGGCCAAAACGGCTCGGACGCCGGACGTTTCGTTTTTTGGAATCTATACATCTTGCAACGTATAGTGACACATTTGAGGCGGATCAGAATTTTTGACCAACGCTGCGATTACGTAGGTGTTCCAAGAATAATAAACCAAAATGCTGGGATGGTCCTCCGTCGAGATTTGTCAGGGCTGACGGAGAACATTCATACCTCTGGTTCAAAACAGCTAAAATGACTGACAATTTCAACTAACCAATTTTGCGTCGCAATCCACTTTGCCGTTAGGGAACGAAGTGTTCAAATGAAGATTATTGATCCTTTTTGACAAAGGGGTGAATTCACTCGCTTCGTCCTCGTTCGCATTTCGGGACCGCTTCCTGAAAACATCGTTCGAACGATTAAAACGACAAAACTGCCGAGCAATTGTGTTTTAAACGATTTTTTTAAAACTCACCTGGTGATGGGCAGAGGTAGTGCGTGGGCCATGTCACGGAGAAATAAACCGTCACGGAAACGTTGATTTCAAACTCAAACTCCACCTACGCTTCGAGTAGAATCTGTAGGACAGACACGGCTCATCGTCTCGAACAAACTCAATGAAAACAATTAGTGCAACAATGAAATTCAGTTCAATTTGTTCGAAAGAATCTGGCAGTGAATAAATTTGGATGACATTGGTGTCGTAGCTGTTACAATTTAGGTGAGTAGGCGAGTGGCCGACACAAAACGTTTCGCAATCATAGACCTTACAGTTCAAGTACTTACAGAAGCACATAACGGGATGTCCGCTTCTCCAAAATCAATCGACAAGGAATAGTAGCGAAGAAAGTAAGTAAAGTAGCGAAAAGTAGAGATTCGATTGGCGTGTTTAAGTAGGATTAACTTTTGGCGTGTTTATTGGGCCACCCAAAATGAAATTAAGCCATTTGACAAGCTTAACCTCCCTTAATATTTAAATAATGGGCATAAATAAGAAATCGAAAAGGCAGGGACTTACTATTTCAGCGGCAGGGACTGACATGGGATTGGAAATCCTTGATAATATTTATCAAATAAAATTTATAATTTAATATTTAATATTAAATTAAATTAAATTTAATGCTACGTCATAATCCCAGATTTGAAACTCGGAGGCCAGCAACATATAGCGGAGAAAGCGGGAATTTTCTTTATCACAACCAAAACACGTGAAATGATAAAATCATGTTAAATATGATTTTGCCATTTTAAATATTAAGAGCAAGCTTAAAAAACAAAATTCAATTTCCTTTATGGAACGCTTTAATAATTTTAAAATTTCGAATTCGAACAACAAGCGTCTTGGTGGGCCATTAAATACAACAAACATCTTGTATTCCCATATTTTTTATACAGTTTTTTGCCTGATTGAAACTCAAATGACAGTTATTTAAAAGACCGGTTGGAAATTTAGAGTCAGCATGAGAAAATGTACCCAGAAACGATACTGAAAAACGCTGCAAATTTTACACAAGGGTTCATTATTCTTTGATATACGTTACTTGTGCAGAAATTTAATTCTGTCAACGGAAAAAATTTTTTAAAAAAATGTTTTTTAGTTTTATCTCAAAAAAAATTTTTTTGTGGATTTTTTTGTTCAAAAACGTGTTTTTTCGAAAATTCTGTATTTTCACTCGAAAAATATTTAACATCCTGGGATCCTTCAAAAATCCCATTTTTAGCCCCATGAAAGCCCTAAAGATCGCCCCAGTGAAATCGGATCGTTCCGGGACCCCAAAAAATGGATTCTACGCTCAAAAATACTAAGTAAACGACACCTAACTCGATCCCATAGACGAAACCCTTCAAAAAATCCCTCCCGTAGCCCCATTTCAGCCCCATAGCGCCACGGGTTTGGGCGGTCGGACTGAAAACCTTGCGGGCACAACTAGATGGTAAACCAAGTATTTTGTCAAAATTTCAGATTTCACTGCTGGATTCTCGGTGGAAAGTCGGTGTCCGTCCGCCGCGTCTAAGCCGTTAGGGTAGACTTTTTTTTTAAACCTGAAATTTTGCCAATGTAGGTACTCGGTTTACCATAGTTGTGCCTGCAAGGTTTTCAGCCCGATCGCCCGAACCCGTGGGGCCTTGTGGGGCTAAAAAGGGGTTAAAGGGAGTGATTTTTGAAGTTTTCGTCTATGGGGTCGAGTTAGGAGTCGTTTTCGAAGTATTTTTAGACGTAGAACCCATTTTTTAGGGTCCAAGAACGATTCGATTTCTTCGTGGCGGTCTATGGGGCTTTCGTGGTGCAAAAAATGGATATTTGAGAAAAATGTGGACAAATTCCAGTGTTTTGTCATTCTTTCAGCACTTTTTATAAGCTAAGAATGAAAGTAAGGCCTGAAGGCCAATGAATTCTCTGGCCCCCTGAATCTTGTACAGAACGTTGCTCTTCATTGAATGAGACCGACCGCAGCTGTGTAGCATTTTGAATAACGAAGTTACGAATTTGGAAACTATTAATTAAACGCCGAATTGGCGCCAATCTTGATTTTCCCTCCAGGGAAGGCCTCGGGATTGCCCCTTTGTACAGTGTAGAGCAGGGGTTCTCAAACTGTGGCCCGCCGACCTTCACTAGGGGGTCCGCGGCGAACTTCGAGAAAAATTGATACATTCTTACAAAAATAAATACTATTAAAAACTCAAAAATGCATATCACTGCCAATGAAAATAATATATAAATATAATAATAACCATGAATACTGAAAACACCAGTTGATGGTAAAATCGCGGGTTTTTCTAAGTCATTTTGAAGGTAGATTCGATTGATTACCGTCTCAAATGAGATTAGTGGGCCTGTAGGTTTATTGTTTCACACCCCCAGAACCCTACAGATGAGAATCTGGCGAGCAGTCGAGTCGTGAACGAACAAAATCCAACAATAACAAAATAAAACTTTTATTACGCTTATGCAGTAACATATTACTGAACGCGGTAGTATTTTAACAAATGATGTAAAAGACAATCACATGACAAGTACACATGAGCAGCAAGGCTTGTTTATCACTAATTGTGTTTAATTAAGTGAGTCTACTCCACAGAGTAACAGAGAACAAGTCTACTCTAATATCAATTTACGGCGATAGACAATTGGCAACACTGGGCTTAGCAAAAGTGCTCTTAGCGCTCCTTGCAGCATACAGCGAGACTAATAAATGATAGAGGAAGTGGGCGGGCGGAAGCGTTGTTAGAAGGACAAAATTTGTTAAATAATTTAATTATTGAGGATGATTGTGTACTCAGGGAAGACGGCCTCAGCAGGGGATGTCACACTACAATAGCAGTATTCATGATCACATCTTGAGAATAAAGCAACAGGATGAAAAAACGGACCTCCTGGATCTACAAAGGGGATTTGAATGAAAGGAAGTCAAAACGCTCGATTTCTAGGAGATTGTTGGAAGCAAAGCCAGAAAACACTGGAAGCCTACAAACTTCCCACTAGCCAGCATCACCAATCGTCTATAGTTCAATGGGCTCTGAACTTTGGCAGACAACAAAGCGTACATCAATAAGTACAGGTAAAAAGTTAAAGTTAGTCGTAGAATTTGCATAAGTTAACAATAAAACGTCCAGGCAGTGTTGACAGTTTGCCTCGAAACAGGCGGCCATTTTTAGCAATGGGCTCCTTGAAGGTACCTATTTGTAATGTAACGGCACCATTATGATAGCTTGCCGACATCAACAAACTACCAACTATACCTACTCAGAGTTGAGCACATTTTTATAAATAGACGTAAAGTTTTGAAATAATTCACCCATTTGTAAAATTTACAAGTTTTGTTCATTGACAGTTGTAAATGCAAATTAATTCACATTCAGATTTTTTTCTATACATCAAATTCAAGAAAAAGGTATGTGAATAAACAAAAAATGTAAATAATTACAAAAACTGGGAATTTTTTAACTTACAAAAAAATCTGATTTTTTAATATTTATTCACAAATAATTTGTGCATTTTTTTTTCATTTACGGACAATTAAAATCAAATTCGCAGTAATTCCATTTCATGCAGGTCTGCTGACGAGTAATTTTTTCAGAATGATTGTTCTGAAGTTAATTAACTAATTATAGCCGTGTACACAAAAAATGATATTCGTCGCTTTTTCTCGGAGTATCACAAATTTACTGGTCAGCAGACCTGCGAGAAATGGAATTACCGCAAATTGGAATTCAAGTCGCCGTAAAATTTTAAAAAACGCTGCAGATTTTACACAAGGGTTTATTATTCTTTGATATAGGTTACTTGTGCAAAAACTTTAAAAAAACCTTTTTTTTCAAAATCTTCCCAAAAAAATGGTTTTTTTTTCAAAACTTTTTTTAATTAATTTTTTTCGAACTTGTTTTTTTACTCGGAAATTATTTGAACTCCTGGATTCTGTCAAAAATCCCATTTATAGCCCCATGAAACTTCTATAGATCTCCACAGTGAAATCGGATCGTTGCGGGAACCCCGAAAACGGATTCTATGTCCAAAAATACTTCGAAAACGACACCTAACTCGATCCCATAGCCAAAGCCCTTCAAAAACGCCTCCCGAGCGTTAACTAACAGAAAAAGTTGTGAATGTGAATTTATTCGCATGCGCACTAAGTAGGGGAACGTGGGGTGGTTTTGGACGCAGGAGGTTCCGGACACAGGTTGTATAGATTCTACAGGTCTCCCACAAAAATATTGCTCCGACATTGCAGTCTGTTGGCCGCAAAAGGAAACGCGGATGTGGCATCCAGAGCTGGGGCAGAGTGAAGGGATTTCGAGTTTTTCCTGTTGGCAAAATTGCCTCAGCTTGCTCGCCGTTTTGTTTACATGTCCTGGTTGTGTAGTTTTTAACGATGGAAGAAAAGAAAACAAAAGTTTCTTCGGGAAAGCTATTGAGGAGTTTAGAAGGGGGGGGGGAGGGGTTTGCACAATTTTTCATCACCAGGAAGGAAGAAAAACAGAATAAAATGAACGTTCCTGATGTTACTGTTTTTTAAATTGTAAGTTATTCCTACTTATTAATAACTGCACAACAGCAAAACTATAAAATAAAAGTTGTTAGGTAGGTTCTATTCAATCATGTGAAAATCAAAATTCTTAATTTTTCGATTAAAAAAAAAACCATTTGAGGGGAGACAAAGAGAAGAGCTACCACTTGGAAGGGAGCACTGAAAGAAAGCAGGGAAATTTCGTGCAAAGAGTAGTTCGATTTCTCCCACCAGAATGCAGTGTCAGAGCGCAATATTCTTGTCAGAGACCTATTATAGGTATATAGCTATAATAGCTAACTAGGGGTCTTGATCCATTGAAAATGGGGTCACATTTGAAGACCATGGAGGTTGGCAACTATAATAGTGAATAATGTTGTTTCGTGTCTTTTCTAGAAGGTCGTGCTCTCATGATAACCTACATCTTCAATCTGTCCCTCCAGCCTAGCTTTTCAGCTCTCCTTTCCAGCGCAATATTCACCAGTTTCTTGGGACTTTCAAACAATTTTCTGTCCGTGTATCATCCATGGATCGTTAGTAAGGGCTAGCAATATTGAATTTTCGCCCAGTATACAACACCACTATACAACCAAGTGTATGATTTGTTTTGTTTCCATTCTGGTTTGGGGAGGTTGCGGACATTGCGACATGGGGAGGTTCCAGACAGTGTGAGAACCCAACTTTGATTTTTCCCTACTTTACTTCAGAGAAATACTTGGTTTCACATTTCTGGTCTTGGTTTCATGCTCAAACGACCGTTTTTAGTTGTAAAAACTAATTAAACCTTTGTTGTTTTACCATCAACTGATACTTTTCATGCGACGGCAGCAGCCAGTCGGACGAAAATTCAGGGTGAAATTCCCTTGTTTCGTTTTTCGTTTTTTTCAATACTTTTCATGCGTGTTCAGAACCTCCCACGTCCGTTGGGGAGGTGTCGGACAGAAGCAGCTGCCTTAGTTTGTCGCATAAATAACAGTAAAATCTAATATTAAAAAAGCTGAAACTCCTAGCCATACTTGAGGAAATGTTCAGCTTCATGTAGGACGGAAACAAGGCGGAATATTAGTTATTAAGCGCTGAGCTGCTATTTTCGAAAATTCGGTCCGGAACCTCCCCATGTTTCCGTAAGTGTGTGAATAAGTCTTATGAATGTGAATTAGTAGGTGAAGTATGAATACAGTCACACTCACAAATAAAAATGTGCCCAACTCTGCCTTTACTTGACCAGTTCCCGTCTATAATTAATGGAAGGATGATTGTTGTAGAAAAAAACATTCGAAATAGGAATTCAAGGAGCCCATTTGCTTCCTACATGCTTATGAAGCTATTACAGATCTCAGTGGCGAGATTCACAAAGGCGCTTAATCTAGAAGGTAAACATGTTATGTAATGCTAATGACGTCTACACATAAAATATCAGCGAGCTAAAGTTAGTGTAATGCGTAGAAAAACGAATCTACGCTTCCAATCGGGAAGACTATAAGCGAATGTACAGGAATGGTTTGATGAGGTATTGGTTGGTGCACGAGCAGGTTGGTAGCCTTGCCGGGAAGGGGGTACACACACCAGGATTACCACTCTCTTGAAAACATGCTTGCTGAACCGATATTGAGTTATAAGCTGATAACTGAAAAAAAGTGCCAAAATATCTCGTTTTTTCGGGTCCCACGAGTTAAGCACCAATCAGAATCCATCCCAAACTTTTATCACTCTCATTTGGGATACCCAAAGTGAACTAACATCATATCCAGCTTTGCGCTAATTTATCAGAGGCAAATCTAATAGTGATGTGGGCAGGGAGTGAATCGGATTTGTATTATTCGGAATCGCTCAATATCAAATTTTGAGTTTTATCTTTTCGCTCTCTGGGTTGAGATTTATTTTGTGAGTGACATTTTTCGCCCAGAAAATGAAACTCAATTATTGAGCTTTTTTTTTTTTTGCTCAAAATAAAACAACCGCGTTCAACTCCTTTATTTCACTATCAAAAATCAAATCTGACCATACCGTTGGAAAGCCCTTTCAATTTCCTATCAAAACAGAAAGCAGAAGATGCTGCAGCTAGTGGTGACATGGGGACTCTCTATTACTCGCCAGCTCTCGAAGAAAGGTTTCAACAGAAGACAACCTGTTAAGAGTAGGACGGGAGAGCTACTTACTTCTGCCGAGCAACAGCTGCAAAGATGGGAAGAGCATTTTAAAGAGGTTTTCAACCCAGGGCAGGATGGAGGTGAAATAGAGGAGTTGTTGGCGGCTGCCGGCAGAGTCTGCCGGGCAGACTCTTGGCTAACCAGGACATGGAAATTTGCGAGACTCCACCATCAGAGGCTGAAATAAAGAAAGCGGTTCAGGAGCTGAAGAACGGGAAGGCCCCAGGAGCAGAAAACGTTACTGCAGAAATCCTCAAGGTTGATGCTGACACCATTGTGTGCCTGCTGCTCACTGTGCTCCGGAGAATTTTGGAAGAAGAAGTTATCCCTTGAGAATGGAAGAAAGGCCTGATAATCAAGATTTCAAAAAAAGGCGACAGGACAAGCAAGGTCTTGGCTAAGATAATTCTGGAGAGGATGAAGGAAAGAATCGAGCGATTGTTAAGAAAAGGAACAGGCAGGTCTCCGGAAAAATCGAAGTTGCGTTGACCTGATCAACACACTTCGCATCATACTGGGACAACGCCTGGAATGTCAAAGCCCTCTCTATGCGCTGTTCGGAGACGTTCAGAAGGCATTCGACTCCATCAAGAGGGAGGCAATGTGGAAGGCCCATGTTTGGTGTCAGAAGTGCGCGTTCGAGCCGTGGCCTGTCGAGGTGGGGAAGGATGGGTGGTGCAGAGTACCCTGCGCAACGAAGGACAACGAAGGGCAACGGAGACGACGACGAGGGGGTGACAAGTCGGGACTTGGATCGGTTGAATGCACGGGTGGACCAACTACAAGAGTTAATCTGTGGGGCTCGGGTAGGCCATCCCTCCATCCGAGGGAGACGGTGGAAAGGAATGTCATGAAGGCGGCCCTATACGATGGGTCCTTCTCATGGGACGAGTACTGGATGCAGTTTTGCGTGGTCATGGAGACCAATGGGTGGGGACCTGCCCCAGGGGTCAAGAGGCTTATCATGGCAGTTCGAGGCCCAGCCCTGACTGTTGTATGTAATGTGCCTCCTGCCAGCCGGACATTAGATGCAGTCGCCGCAGCATTAGGTCGTAGGTTTGGTTCTGGAGGGCAAGAACGCCTCCAGAGGAAGACGACCCGCGCGATGGACGCCGGCTTCGTGGAGGCCAATCCTGGCGAGCTGGAAGGAGTAGAGGAGGAAGGAGCGGTCACCCGACGAGTGACCCCGAGGGACTTGGACCGCTTGAACGCTCGGCTCAGGGCCCTAGAATCGGTCTCGGCCACCTCAGTCTGGGGCAGAAAGGGACGTCATGAAAGCAGCCCCATACGACGGGTCCTTCCCATGGGACGAATACTGGGTCCAATTCCAGGTTGTTATGGACACGAACTACCGAGTGGACACCAGTTACAGCCGTCAAACATCTCATAATGAGACTCATTGCAGCGACTCGAGGCCCAGCCCTGACTGTGGTATGTAATGTGCCTCCTGCCAGCCAGACATTAGATGCAGTCGCAGCAGCATTAGGTCGTAGGTTTGGTTCTGGAGGACAAGAACGCCTCCAGAGGAAGACGACATGGACGATTGCATCCGTCACATTATGCGAGAGCAATGGAGACCACCCAACGGTCGAGGTCCCAGGTGTTACCTACTGCTGTGGGGAGTTAGGCCACTTTGCACGGGAGTGCCCCCAAGAGGAAATCAAGAAACCCCTACACTCGAGGGCCAGAGACGAGGGAGTAGGACTAGAAAAAATAAAACTCAAAATCTGATATTGAGCGATTCTGAATAATGAAAATCATTCAAATTCAATCCCTGGATTTGGGACCACAATTCTGCCACTCGGCGACTTTTGAGGTGCTACAGTACATAAGTGACAGTAACAATACAGAGTGAACCCGTGCCGATCCAACTTTCCCGATTTGGGCCTCATTCGCCATAGTGTGGAGTCCACACGCGCTTTACGATTAAGTTTGTTAAGCTTATGACAAAATGTTTAGGCAGACTTCAGCAAACGCGAAAGTGCCCCCACCTTTAAACCGTGTTGAGGTGGTGGGAGACGTTGGCAGAAGTCTGACTATTGGGGAGCGATATCACAGTCGTCCAAATTCACTAGTAAGAAAACTTAAAAATACTTATGACGCGTGGAATACACTTCGGGGCAGAACCTCGACGCAAACGTGACGTAAGGCTGGTTGGAGCCGACGGTGGCGGTGAGATTTTTGCTCAGTTGGTTCCACACGTGAATGGCAACGCTGCGGTTGACCGACGACATGACGCGGGCGACTTCCGACGGTTTGGTGACGAAGAAGTCCTTCCATTCCCGCCAAGGGACGGCGTAGAAGGCGGAAGGGGGCATGACGTCGACGCCGCCGCACCGGGCTTTGGTCATTTTGGGAACCTGAGACAAAAAATAATGTCAGTGCGGTGGTGATAAAGTGAGCAGTGCGATGGTGGGCGCAAGTACCTCGTTGACACGACAGAACCGTTTCAAAGCCCTGGTGATGACTCCTGGCCCATTGTTGCCCCAGTTCCACCCTTTGAACTTGTATTTAAGGTCCAGCACGGCCAGGTGAACCAAAGGGTGGCCGTATGTGAAAGCCAAGAACCCCGCGGCAATGTCTTCGTCTGATTCAGCACCAACAAAGTTGGACAACCCGTCGAACGACCTGAAATATAACCGTCACAATTTAATCCTTACACATTTTCATTGCAGGAGGTGTAAAACATCAACTCACTTTATCAGGACAACGTCCAAATCCACGTAGTAGCCGCCGTATTTCCACAAAGTGGTGTAACGAAGGAGATCGCTGGCGTGAGACGTCGGCCATCTTGAACTTTTGAGTCGGCCATCTTTGTACCATTGTTCCAAAGGCGTTCCGACAAAATAGCTGTTCATGTTGATGTGACGGATCTTCACGTTGGGGTAGCTCATCAAGGCGATCATGTGACTCTCAGCGGAGACGTCTTTGAACGGTGAAGGTACCAGGACGTAGACGTCTGAAGATGGGTTGAGTTTGGCAGCAGATTCGACGGCGCAGGCCTGCAATTAACAGAGTTTGAAGGAAAACAGAAAGAATAGGAATGGGGGGGGGGGGTTACAAAGTGACTTGAAGCTCTTGGGGGTGAAGGATTGAGGATTGAGTCTTGGGGCTGTGGCAGTCGAACTTGGATAGCCTCCTGGCGGGTTTAGCCATTGCACTCCCGATACCGCAACACTCTCCAAATGGAAGCCAACCGATACCACAACACTCACCGACTGGCGCCTGCAGTGAATTGTTCTGGTCTCTGCTCGTCCAAAGCCACTTAAGGATTTCCAAGGCATGTCAATATGGTACCAAGCTGGCTGACGTTTTTCAAGCTTTCCCAAGCTTTCCAGGCTAGCAAAGTTGGTGCCAAGCTGGCTAACTGTTTCCAAGGCTTTCCAAGATGACCCCAAGCTTTCCAGACCTGTCCAAGGCTTGCAAAGTTGGTGCCAAGCTGGCTAAGGGATTCCAAGGCTTCCAAGCCTTCACAGGTCCCTCCAAGGAGTGGTTGTGCGGGGTTTATCCTCTTTGGCTAACAACGTCGAGTAGGGTGTCGATTCAACGTAGCTTTGAACATGAAATAACTAGTCCCAACATTTCCCACCACCTCTGCTCCTACTTTCATTGATTCAGAATACAATACCTGTCGAGGGTTCATAGTGAACGTGTTGTTGTGGCAGGACGTCTCCAGGAAAAATATCGACTTGCTCTTTCGGATGGAGGCGTCGTCGATGGACGACGTCCCGTTGTCATAATCGTAGCACTTGATCAGATGAGCTTCGGGTGCGATGGGAGGTTGAATCAACCAGCTAAGATCGAAATCCTCGTCAGACGCGCAGTACAGGAGGATCAAGAGGATCGAGCAGCAAGAAATGGCCAACCAGGAGTACCGTTTTATCCCGAAATACGCCACCATGGTTGGTCCACGAAGGAATAACGGACTGATCTAAATTCTGGCGAAATGAATCACTCAGTGCCACGCAATGAAATGCATCACAACAATACGGATGGATGTCCCATTCATGTGTCATAACCTTGTCCAAAAGCGTTTCATCCGTGCAACAAGAACATCAACAACCATCACCTTCAGTCAATCGTATACTACCAGGATTTCCGCAGATAAACCATTGAAAAGTAAAGAGTCTTGACTCAAGACAAACTATGGTGTTCAAACTACAAATAATTAGAAAGCAAGATTTAATGAGCGTTATCAGGTTGAAGCTGTTATCAGCGTCTTTGTTGTCCATCCCCCTCCACAGTGTTTCCACCGTTCAATTTCCCTCATGTCCGAGCCAATTTCCCTTTTTCCCTCCATGCTTGAATCTTTTTTCCCTCGACGATTTCCTTACTGTTGTACTCGATACAGGGATACCTACTGTTTATCCTTTTGGTTTATTATTCTTGGAATATTATTATTATTATTTATTAATTTATTTGTGGACATAAGTCCTATATATACATGGGGTTAAGCCTGGCTCGTTATGGTTTCAGTATAACAAAGTACATTGATTATTAATATATAACAAGATATTCCAACATGAACAGGATGGAGCAAAGAACAATACGCAGGTACCTAATAGATAATAACAAATTAACGACAATGTTCACATCACGGGATAATCCTACCAAAAACGCACTAATCACATTTCCTCTTTTAATTGCTATCCACTGAGCCTATCCTACGTTTGACTATTTTTGATTTTATTCATCATATTTTTTTCCCTTTTACCTAAGGCCTATTTCGTTTGTGTGTGTTTTTTCTTTTAATATTCTCTCACCCTTTCAGGTTGGTTTATATGATTGATTAGGATGTAGGGTAAAGCCCCGTACCTCGCCCATGCTCCTACCTCGCCCCACCAGTGATATTACCTAGGTAGAGAAAGGATATAACAACTTTGAGCCACTGATTCGGTAGCTCTCTGAAAATGGTTGAATTGGCTGTGAACTTTTTTGTGATATCTAGCACTGTTATCTTAGGAGAAGGTTAAAACGTTTTTGAGGTGCCAGTTTGGGATCGTGGAAATTGTACATTTGATCGTCCCAGGGCTGAGTTAAGTCGTATTTCCGTACAATTGTTTGTTTAATGTGTTGTCCAATACGTCTGTTAAGCACTGAAAAAAAAGTTTTTGAAAAAAAAATAGGATCTGTGGGTGTCATGACCGTTTTTCAAAATTGGTGTGTATGTACGTACCTTGCCCCACCTCCTTGTGCGTACCTCGCCCCTAGGATTTTGTGATACCGTTGTGGTTACCAACCAATTCCTAGCCATATTTTTCTAATTCTAATTTTTTTGTTCACTATGAACTTCAGTCAATTGTAAATTTTACAACTTTAAGCTTAACAAGAAAAGTATTCGTCCTTGACAATAATTCTAGGATTTTGTGATACAGTTGTGGTTACCAACCAATTCCTAGCCATGTTTTTCTAATTATAATTTGTTTAATGCATTTAAGTTTATATTCAATATAAAATAAACGTATTTGATTCATTTTCCATACTTCTGAGAGCTCAATTTCGAGAAATAGGGATGGTGGAGCAAGGTACGACCCTATCCGGGGCGAGGTAGGTACTATGTTCGTACCTGGCCCCACTTTGGAGGGTTTTAGAAATTTAGCTCTAGAAAACTCGAAAACTTGAAATAACCCATTTCAACACCTGGCTCTTGTAGACAACTTATTTCCCTAGCGATCTGTAAAAAAAACGATTCGATCAGAGCCCTAGGGGTCTCCCAAGAGAGGAAAATCTGAAAAGTGGGGCGAGGTACGGGGCTTTACCCTATACTTTTTTAGCGCAACCTTTTTCCAAAAAATGGAAAGGTGCGCTCACCTCCTCGACATGTATGTTTTTTTGTTTTTTTTTGTGTACAGAGCATCACGCCCGAGCGGCTCAACAGATTTTCATGAGGGTGGTCTCATTGTGATCAGCGAGTTCGTGGGGTGGTTATAGGCTACCTTGATTTTTCATCCCTCATCCCTTTCATCGGTTTTCGGGAGGTACTTCACGACGAAAGTTGTTTATCTCTGATGTGTAACTAAGGAGGCCTCAAAAGGGGGACGAAAGTTTTTGTCCGATTTCGTTGGTACAAGGGTCTATGGAATGAGCTTTTTAGGCTGATTCCAACGACTCCAAAACGATTTTTGCAGCCTGAGCCGTTCGTTACCTCTGATCGGCATAAGGTTATATTACGCATCGGTCGTTAGGGTGCAGTTGTTTACGTAATGAGCATCACGTGGATGATGTGTTGTGTGGCATAGTTTGGTCGCTAGATACCTACTGTTTCTTAGTTTCTCTCGCTCATTAAATATATCGTAATAACAAAAAGGTTGCGCTCATCTATTCAATTCAATTGATGGCTTGTCTAATGCTTTTCCTTCCAGTCATCCTTATTCTTGGAATAATACCTACATCTATAATATCGCGACAGAGGTCGAAAATTCTGATTGCTCTCAAAATTTGACATTATCCGTTTCAAGATGTGTAGAATCCAAAAACGAAGACCTTTTTTTTTTTTTTTTTTTTTAATTTGAAAATTTGACAAAATACTTGGTTTACCATCTAGTTGTGTCCGCAAGGTTTCAGCCCGATCGTCCGAACCCGTGTGCCGCTATGGGGCTACGGGAGGGTTTGTTTTTAAGGCTTTTGGCTATGGGATCGAGTTAGGTGTTGTTTTCGAGGTATTTTTGGACGTAATCCATTTTTGAGGGTCCCAGAACGATCCGATTCCGGGACCCCGGAAAAAAATGGAGACGATCCGGAACGAAAAAACCGGACCGGACCGGACACAAGACAGCGAGCCACAGTTTCCGCCCTGATGTCAGGCACCGCAAAGGCCTCTGGCCACTTTGTAAAATAATCCACCATTACAAGTACATACTTGTTTCCCCAGTGGCTCATTGGCAAAGGTCCCATGAAGTCCAGGCCCACTCTCTCGAAAGGGACACCAACCGTATAAGTTTTCATTGGTGCCCTCGGTTTCGTCTTCCCCCGTCGGCTGCAGACTGCGCAGCGCTCACAATATTGCCGAACATCCTTGTGCATTCCTACCAGAGTTGGGCAAAAACCAACTGCAACTAACAACTAACAACTACAACTAAATTATTCGAACTAAACCTCAACTACAACTAAAAGTTTAGTTGTTAGTTGAAAGGCTCAACTAAAATTTTCAACTAAATTAGTTGTAGTTGTGAGTGCAACTACAACTAAACTAGTTGTAGTTGTGAGTGCAACTACAACTAATTTGGTTGAAAAAGTTAGTTGAGACCTTCAACTAAAACTTTAGTTGTTAACTGTAGTTGTACGTGTAACAACTAACAACTAACAACTAACAACTAAAAAAAGAGTGAACAAAAATTTTGAAAAAAATAGATTTTTTTTTCGGAAAGTTTTCAAAAAAATTTTTTTTCAAAAAATGTTTTTGTTTTTCGAAAAAAAATTTTTTAAAAAACATTTTTTTTAACAAATTTTTTCGGAAAAAATTTTTTTTTGAAAACTGTTTTGAAAAAAAAAAAATTTCCGAAAAAAAATTTTGAAAAAATTGTTTTTTTTTTCAAAATTTTTGTTTACTTTTTTTTAGTTGTTAGTTGTTAGTTGTTACACGAACAACTACAGTTAACAACTAAAGTTTTAGTTGAAGGTCTCAACTAACTTTTTCAACTAAATTAGTTGTAGTTGCACTCACAACTACAACTAGTTTAGTTGTAGTTGCACTCACAACTACAACTAATTTAGTTGAAAAATTTAGTTGAGCCTTTCAACTAAACAACCAACCTTTTAGTTGTTAGTTGAAACTCAACTAACAACTAATAGTTGTTAGTTGAAAATTTAGTTGAACTAAGTTTTAGTTGAACTACGCCCAACTCCTACCCAGTAGAAAGCGGTACGCAGGGTGTTGATCGTGCGCCTATGTCCAAAGTGCCCTAGCCCGTGCCCTTGCTCAAGGATCAATGCTCTCTGTGCACGTGGCACCAGAATCTGAAGAACGACTGATTTCTGGTTGTCCGATTCCCATTTCCTCTTCAGAACGCCTTTTTCCAAAACTATACAGTTGAACATTGCCCAATAAGCTTTGATTCCCTGTCCAAGGTGAGCAATATCCTCCCACAATGGGCGCTGCCGCCGTTCTACCCATGAGTACAGTTGGCCCAAATCAGGATCTTCCAGTTGCTTAGACCGCCAGTCTACGTCAGGTTCCAGCTTCATCCCGCGCAAGTCATTTGATAGGGCATCTCTTTTTGCTTCAGCACGAATGCAGTACCGACAATTACTATCGTAGTAGGGCCGCCTGGACATTCCGTCTGCATTCAAGTGCTTTGAACCAGGCCTGTGTTCAACTTTCATGTTGTACACCTGCAGCTGTTCCAACCACCTTGCCATTTGACCGTCAGGCTCTCTGAATGTTTGAAGCCACTGCAAGGCAGCATGATCAGTGCGAACAGTGAATTCTGCCCCTGAATCCAGGCCAAAAGAGCGGTAGTGTCGAAGAGCATCCACCAACCCCAATAACTCTTTACGCGTCACGCAGTAGTTCCGTTCGGCTTTGTGCAAACACCTACTATAACAGGCCAGAACTCTCTCTTTCCCACTTTGGACTTGGGAAAGTACTGCACCAATGATCTTTTCACTTGCATCTGTGTCTAAGATGTAACGTGCATTTGGTTCAACGTGTGCCAGCAGTGGGGCTCCCGTCAATGCTTTCTTGAGAGTTTCAAAGGCGTTTTGACATGCTGGGGTCCACTCCGAGGAAGAAGAGGACACTAGGGCTATTGCTGCACCTATAGGTAGAAGACAAGAGGTTCAAGCTTGGCCAGCTGTCAATGACAGTCTGTCATCAAGGAAGATGAAGAAGGTAGGTTCAGGTGAAAGGAAGTGGTAGCCTGCATGCTTTCCTGGCCAGCAGTCTCTTAGGAAGAAGAGGATCCTAGAGCCAGGTGCAGGCAAGGGGTTCAAGCTTACCTAGCCAGCAGTATTCAAGTAAGAAGGGGACACTAGGGCACCTGGCCGGGACTTCCTGTCCTCACCTGGCCACAATGCCGTCTGCTCGAATAGCGACTGCAGGCCTCGCAGAAATCTTGAAAAATCTATGGAACTATCGTGGGGCTTCAAACGGAGCTTTTGAAGGAAGTCAGAAAATCGAATAAGGTGTCGTTTTCCGAGTAATTTTGGACACATAATCCACTTTTGCGGGATTCCACATCTGACCAAACATAGTTCAGGGGTTTTCTTGTTTTGCTTCGTCTTGAATTTTGTTTTTCGCATTTTCCCAAAAAAGTGCTAAGTGGATATAAGCCCGTTTGAAATTAATCTCCTCAATTATTGGTTGTCAGAAAAGTATCGAGAACTACTTACTAAAGTGGAGCAGAAACCCGCACCTATGGGGCAGTAGTCCTCACTTCAGGCTTGCAGCAAAAGTGCGGACTTTAGCCCCAATTTGAAGCTTTCTGTTTTCATTTCCTTTATCACAACTGCTAGATTCTCGGTGGAAAGTCGGTGGCCGTCCGCCATCTAAACCGTTAGGGCAGATTTATTGTAAACCTGAAATTTTGGCAATTTACGTACTCGGTTTACCATTAATTGCTCGCACAACTAAATTTTAGTTGTGCCAGCAAGGTTTTCAGCCCGATCGCCCGAACCCGTGAGGCCTTGTGGGGCTAAAAAGGGGTTAAAGGGAGTGATTTCTTAAGGTTTTCGTCTATGGGGTCGAGTTAGGTGTCGTTTTCGAAGTATTTTTGGACGCAGAATCCATTTTTGAGGGTCCAAGAATGATTCGATTTCTTCGAGGCGGTCTATGGGGCTTTCATGGGGCAAAAAATGGGATATTTGCGGAAAAATTCCAGTTTTGTCTTTCTTTCAGCACTTTTTATAAGCTAAGAATGAAAGTAAGGCCTGAAGGCCAATGAATCCTTTGGGCCCTGAATCTTGTACAGAACGTTGCTCCTCATTGAATGAGACCGACCGCAGCTGTGTAGCATTTTGAATAACGAAGTTACGAATTTGGAAAACTACCTATTCATTAAACGCCGAATTGGCGCAAATCTTGATTTTTCATCCAGGGAAGAGCCTCGGGATTGCCCCTTTGTACAGTGTAGAGCAGGGGTTCTCAAACTGTGGCCCGCCGACCTTCACTAGGGAGTCCGCGGCGAACTTCGAGAAAAATTGATACATTTTTACAAAAATAAACACTATTAAAAACAGTGTGGTGTTTGCCGACGGTGCAGAGGTCTAATCCAAAATTACTACTATTAAAAACTCAAAAATGCATTTCACTGCCAATGAAAATAACAGATAAATAAAATAATAACCATGAATACCAAAAACACCAGTTGATGTAAAATCGCGGGTTTTTCGAAGTCATTTTGAAGTTAGATTCGATTGATTACCGTCTCAAATGAGATTAGTAGGCCTGTAGGTTTATCGTTTCACACTCCCAGAACCCTACAGATGAGAATCTGGCGAGCGGTCGAGTCGTGAATGAACAAAAACCAACAATAACAAAATAAAACTTTTATTACGCGTAATATATATAATACTGAACGCGGTAGTATTTTAACAAATGATGTAAAAGACAATCACATGACAAGTACACATGAGCAGCAAGGCTTGTTTATCACTAATTGTGTTTAATTAAGTGAGTCTACTCTAATATCAATTTACGGCGATAGACAATTGGCAACACTGCGCTTAGCAAAAGTGCTCTTAGCGCTCCTTGCAGCATACAGCGAGACTAATAAATGATAGAGGAAGTGGGCGGGCGGAAGCGTTGTTAGAAGGACAAATTATTGAGGATTGTGTACTCAGGGAAGACGGCCTCAGCAGGGGATGTCACACTACAATAGTCAGTAGTCATGATCACATCTTGAGAATAAAGCAACAGGATGAAAAAACGGACCTCCTGTATCTACAGAGGGGATTTGAATGAAAGGAAGTCAAAACGATCGATTTCTAGGAGATAGTTGGAAGCAAAGCCAGAAAACACTGGAAGCCTACAAACTTCCCACCAGCCAGCATCACCAATCGTCTATCGTTCATTGGGCTCTGAGCTTTGGCAGACAACAAAGCGTACATTAATAAGTACAGGTAAAAAGTTAAAGTTAGTCGTAGAATTTGCATACGTTAACAATAAAATGTCCAGGCAGTGTTGACAGTTTGACTCGAAACAGGCGGCCATTTTTAGCAATGGGCTCCTTGAAGGTATTTGTAATGTAGCGGCACCGTAGCATCAACACACCACCAACTTTACTCAGAGTTGAGCATATTTTTATAAATAGACGTAAGGTTTTGAATTAATTCACAACATGCTTTGTATATGAATGTGAACTTCACCCATTTGTAAAATTTACAAGTTTTGTACAATGACAGTTGTAAATGCACACTAATTCACATTCAAAAATTTTTCTGTAAATCAAATTCAAGAAATAGGTATGTGAATAACACAAAAATGTAAATAATTACAAGAAAAAAAAAAGGATTTTTTTAACATACAAATAATTCTGATTTTTTTAAATTCACAAATAATTTGTGAATTTTTTAAATTTACGGTCAATTAAAATCAAATTAGCAGTTACTGTAATCCCATTTTCATGCTGCTCTGCTGACCAGTAATTTTTTCAGAATGATCGTTCTGAAGTTAATAAACTAATTATAGGCGTGTATAGAGCTAAAAGAAGAATCAAGTGGTAGGAAAGGATTGCCACAATAATTATATTCTTCGGTTTTTCTCAGAGTATCACAAATTTACTGGTCAGCAGACCTGCGAGAAATGGAATTCCCGCAAATTGGATTTCAATTCGCCGTAAAATAAAAAAAAAAAAAACGCTGCAAATTTTACACAAGGGTTTATTATTATTTGAAATAGGTTACTTGTGCAAATTGCATTAATTGGGTGTCTGAGAAAAAATTTAAAAAAAAAATTTTTTTTTACTTTTTAATTAATTTTTTTTTTCGAAATTGGACGGCATTAAGCAAAAGGGAACCAGTCCACAAAATCATGAAAATCGAGTTAGGACTTTTCTGGGTAGTTTGAGGTTGTTGTTGTATGAAAAAAAATTGTGTCAGCCGAAAGTAATAGTATTAAGCTGAAAAAAAGGGTTGAAAAAAAAAGGGTGAATCTCTAGTAGGGCATTTTGTTTCAATAAAAGGAACCACTCCACTGCAACAACGAAAGGCAATAAGCAAAAGAGAACCACTACACATTGGCCACAGATTAAACTACTGACATTGGCTCCTTTTAGTGAAATGTTTTGTTGGCAACGCTGTTCAATAATGTTGTTATGAAGTTTTCTTGTGTAAAAAACAGTAGTGAGTTGTAGAGGAGTAAGTTAGAGTAGGTAGGTAGTAGGTAGTAGGTAGCTCAGGTAGGTAGCGTAGGTAGCTCATTTTTTGCTCATTTTCGTTTTGATTCTGACTTTGTTGGGACTCAAAAGTTAGAAGAAGCAATAACTAACCGTAAAGTTGGGGAAAACAACGAAAAGATTAACTGGCTACTGTTGAGGGGGATCAAAATAGTGAAGTCTGAGCCCCTAACATTCTTCTGTCGTCCTGATTTAAAATCAGAATATTCAGCAATAATTGCTGAATTATTTGGATTGAGAAAAAAAAAAAAAACAGAAGGCAGAAAGAAGTCTACTGACAACCCCTTTTCGTTTCAACAGCATCTTCAGCACATATGGGAGGAGAGCAAGCCCATAGCCCCTCCAAAATTAAAAGATTTAAAAGCTTTGATACACCTCATTCCATCCCATGCCAAAAGTTTCTACCATTCCTTGTACGGAGATCGCAATATTGTGGATGACTTAGAAGGGTTTGGTGCTCCTCCTGACTTTGACTTGGAAGATGAAGAATGAAAGACAAGAAGTGGTTTGCTTCCTGAGGCAAGTAACGTCAGTGTATTTTGTATTAGGTAGGAACGTTCTATAATACTAGTCCTTTCAGACCAAGACTGAAAATTGAAAGTGAGGGAATGAAAAATGTAAAATAACTTTTGTTAGGTAGGTACTAAAACATTGCGAATGGGTTGGGCTTACTTTTTTTAGGGTTCAATGCATTTATAAAGGTATTAGCATTTTTCATGCTGTTTTTATACAAGTGGGTACCTACCGTGATTTGACAACTCTTTTGTGATCCTTTAAAAAAAATTATTTTGTTTCTAAAAATTCTATAGAATATATAAAAACATTATCGATGTATCGATAATGTTTTTATACCAAGTTTTATTGATAATCTTTTTACGCTTTGGCAGTAGGTAGGAATTTTTTTTAAATCTGAAATTTTGACAAAATACTCGGTTTACCATCTAGTTGTGCCCGCAAGGTTTTCAGCCCGATCGCCCAAACCCGTGGGGCGCTATGGGGCTAAAATGGGGCTACGGGAGGGTTTTTTGAAGGCTTTGGGCTATGAGATCGAGTCAGGTGTCGTTTTCGAGGTATTTTTGGACGTAGAATCCATTTTTTTGGGTCCCGCAACGATCCGATTTCACTGTGGCAATCAATAGGGCTTTCATGAGGCTACAAATGAGATTTTTGATGGATCCCAGGGGGGTCAAATATTTTTCAAGTAGAAAAACGTTTGTGATTTGTGATAAAACAGTGCCTAAAAGTCAATAAGACAATAAAAATATATTCAGAAATTTAAAGTTAGTAAGAGTTTTACTACACCAAAAAAAGAACCAGTCATAGTGGTTCCTGCATTGTGACCAATCGTGCTGTCTAACTATTTCACCTAAAAGGAACCAGTCAACGTGGTTCCTTAGATGAATGTATAAATGGGTTAGTCCTAAAAAGCAAAAGAGAACCAGTCCACAAAAAAGCGTATTTTTGGGGAATGTACAGGTAATATCGATTCTCTCGAGGTTGGAAATGATCGATAAAGTCAATATCTTTCTAAAAATACCAGAACGAGATTTGTCGGACGATTAGCTGAATTACAAGAGCTTCTAGACTTTGACTTCGTTTTTCTCGAAACCTCAAAATGGCCGCTGGTTCCCTTTTGCTTAATGCCGTCCAATTGTTTTCACTCGGAAATTATTTGAACTCCTAGAATCCGTCAAAAATCCCATTTATAGCCCCATGAAACTTCTTTAGATCCCCACAGTGAAATCGGATCGTTGCGGTACCCCCGAAAATGGATTCTACGTCCAAAAATACCTCGAAAACGACACCTAACTCGATCCCATAGCGAGGGGAGGGGAGGTGCACTTTAAAATGAACGTTCGCAATGTTACTGTTTTTTAAAATTTTAAGGTGGTATTCCTACTTCTTACTAATAACAGCTCAACAGCAAAACTATAATTATAGTTTATTTTAAAATAAAAATTTATTTTAGTTTAAAATAATAGTCGTTAGGATCTATTCAATCATGTGAAAATCAAAATTCAAAATTATTTGATAAAAAAACCCCGTTTGAGGGGAGAAAAAGAGAAGAGCTACCACTAGGAAGGGAACACCGAGAGAAAGAGGGGAAATTTCGTGCGAAGAGTAGTTCAATATCTGCCACCAGAATGCAGTGTCAGAGCGCAATATTCTTGTGGGAGACCTTGAATCTGAGAGAATCTTGAATTTTCGCCCAGTATACAACCAACACTATACAACCAAGTGATTTGTTTTGTTTCCATTCTGGTTTGAGGAGGTTGCGGACATTGCGACATGGGGAGGTTCCAGACAGTGTGTGAACCCAACTTTGTGTGGGAACTCAAATTTATGCGAGGAAGTTCCGGACAGTGTGTGAACCCAAATTTGATTTTTCCCTACTTTACTTCAGAGAAATGCTTGGTTTCACATTTCTGGTCTTGGTTTCACGTTCAAACGACCGTTTTTAGTTGTAAAAACCAATTAAACCTTTGTTTGACAAGAAAAAAGGAAGCTGGACGACGACGAGAGCCTGTCATCGGACGACGAAAGCGCCAACGAACCCAAGAAAACTAAAACATAGCAATCACTGCAGCCTCCACAACAAGAATACGACACCAACCCAGCCCAACTCGACTCACACACCACCAGAGGGAAAAACCAGCACGGAGACTTGCTCTCGCCACCGCAGCCTCACCGACAACCAAGGACCCGCAAGCCCAACAATAAAGAAGTTCAGGTGAAGCCCAACAAAAAGTCTTTGCAAAGCAATAAATTCGAAAATATTTATTTCTGGAACTGCGACGGCTTTGACAATTTGCTCCTCCCGGGCAGCGCAGAATCCTTCCCGGACCCATCTATAATTTGTTTGTGTGAGACATGGCTCCTAGGAGACCAAGCTGTTATCCCTAGTCAATGGTCCAACTACCAGCAATTTTACAGTCCGGCAACAAAAACTAGTAACAAAGGGAGGGCCATTGGTGGCGTGGCGATGTTCGTGCATGGAAATTATAAATCAACGCTCATTAAAAAAAGTCACACTTTATGCTCGTCCATTGCCGTGCGGCCACGGATGAGCTTATGGTTGGCGTTGTTTACATAAATCGTAGCACCAATTTGAAAATTCAACTCGAAAACTTGGGCGCCGCTGTGTTGGACGTTAGAGACCGCTTCTACGAAATAGATATGTACATACTAGGAGATTTCAATTGCAGATTAGGAGATTATTCGGTCGGAATTCCCGACTTTGCGCAGGATTGTGGCCTTAGGGTGGTTCGCAGGAGCAGGGACGGGGTACTGGATAGTAGGGGCCGGGACTTGTGCCAATTTAACGAGGATTATGGGTTGATTGTTCTCAACGGTCGAGTTGATGGGGACCTCTTGGGTGAATTAACCTACGTTGGTCCCACCGGAGGCAGTACCATCGGCCTTGTCATGATAAACATACCCGCCTCAGTAAATACAAACAGCTTAGAGGTGCTTGACACCCCTCCAGTGCCCAGAGCGTTCCATAGACCCCTCTTGTTAAAACTTTTGGCAACCGCGGTGCGCACCCTGGCTTTTCACTTTTCATTTTCACCCTCATGAGCATTGTTCATATTCACTTATCCCAGAACCGGAAGGTCTATGTAGCATTTATTGACTTCAAGAAATGCTTCGATTTGATCAATCCAGAGATTCTCTGGCAAAAACTAGGAAATTTGGGAGTTAGCGCAAAAATTCTATTCTTGCTGAAGGAAATATATCATAGTGCCCGAGCGAGAGCCCGCATAAATAACGAAGTGACGGATTTTCTCGACATAACTCGAGGTGTTCTCCAGGGGGATCCGGCCAGTCCGACATTGTTCTCCCTCCTGGTCCAGGACCTAGCGGCTTATCTACTGAGCAATGGCCCTTGTGGGGTTTCCGTTGACCACAAAACTGAGCTCTCATGTCTGTTGTACGCAGACGATCTAGCCCTTCTAGCTTACAGCAAACTGACTTTACAAAAGAAACTGGACCTTCTTTACAAATACTGCGAGGTAAACGACCTCGTTGTGAACCGCGCAAAAAGTAAAGTTATGGTCTTCAACAAAACGAGTGTTCTCAGAGGAAATGAAATCCGCGGTTGCGAAAGGTAATAGTGCCGCGAACTCCCTTAGAGACTTGATAATGAGAACTAGACTAATCTCCTGGGAAGCGGTCGTTCGTCTACAAAACGCAATGTTCCTCTCAACATTACTTTACAGCGCCGAATTCACGGCCTTCAGATACTTCGACCAACTCGAAAGTAGTCAATGCCGCTTCGTGAAATCTCTGCTGCGCCTTCCCCGTAGTACACCGGGTTATGTCATTAGGCTGGAGACGGAGATTCAACCGATCGGCACAACGGTCCTTAAAAAAGCTCTGAACTGGTGGGTGAAGGTTCTCCGAATGCAGGACAGCCGTTACCCCAAAAAATGCTACGCGAAACTGCTACTGCTAAATTCACGGGACTGCCACACGTACAACAGGGTCTGCCAGTTGAAAAATTGGACTAATCTACTCGGTTACGGCTTTCTCTGGGAGAACCCGGACCCTAACAGAATTGAGGAAAACCGGGAAAATATTATGGCCAAATTCGTCCAGATGAAGAAAACGGAGGATGAAGCAAGAGTAACTAACTCATGCTACACCTTCGCCTATAAAACCTTCCTCAGGGGCTCCAACTCGTACCTGACGGGGGAGCTCGCGATGTGGAAGAGGAAGATCTTGTGCCAGCTACGGGCGCAGGGACATGAATACATTTCCTTTTACACCAATGGCAAGCGGCACGCTTGGTCGACATTAGAGATATGCCCGCTATGTGAGAACCATACCAACAATGACCTTTTCCATTTCCTTGTGGAGTGCCCCTACTTCAAGGGGCCCCGCCAAAACCATCTGAAAAATTATCTGAATCCAACTACCAGCAGAGGGAACTTCTTTTCCCTATTCGCAGACTTAAGTGGCACTAAAATAAATGATATTGCATTATATATCACCGCGGCCCTGAGCCTACGCCCCACACAGGATCTGGACACCTGAGGGGCACGCGAGCTCTGGCCGGTTACCAAATATAAGAATTTAATTACTAGTAAATTATGCAAAAACAGCTGTGATACTAATCAAGTAGGTACCTAACCGATTTGTAAATTTAAATTAACTGTTAATGTTTATCAAAGCATACCTTTTTGTTAATTAACTATTAAATTAAGTATTAATGTTTATTAAAGCATACCTACCGATTTGTAAATCTACATTAACTATTAATGTTTATGAAAGCATAACTGAATTTAGGCTATATAATATATATTTTATAGCTATATAATGTATATTATACCTATACTGTGAGGTGAAAGTGAAGGAAAATTAGAAAAAGTGTTTAGTGCGTGGGTTCGTCCTATTATCGGTAAAACTTAGAAATTCCGGGCTAAAAGGAAAGAAAAAACATTTATACAATGTATGCATGTCATAGTTTATACTGTTCCTCCCATTAATTGTGCTTAACCGTATTAACGGTACCGGAGCCGACTAACTCCGTGTTATAGTTGTTTTTTACTAAATAAACACGTACTAAAAACAAAAACAAAAAAACAATTAAACCTTAGTTGTTTTACTGATACTTTTCATGCGTGTTCAGAACCTCCTCTCTACTCGTCCATTGGGGAGGTGTCGGACAGAAGCAGCTGCCTTAGTTTTTCGCACAAATAACAGTACAATCTAATATTAAAAAAGCTTAAACTCCTAGCCATAATTGAGGAAATGTTTAGCTTCATGTAGGACAATTGAAAAAGGAATATTATTTATTAAGCGCTGAGCTGCTATTTTCGAAAATTCTGTCCGGAACCTCCCCATGTTTCCTTAAGTGTGTGAATAAGTCTTATGAATGTGAATTAATAGGTGAAGTATGAATACAGTCACACTCACAAATAAAAATGTGCCAAACTCTGCCTTTACTTGACCAGTTCCCGTCTATAATTATAGTTAATTAATTATAATTAATGGAAGGATGATTGTTGTAGAAAAAAACATTCGAAATAGGAATTCAAGGAGCCCATTTTCTTCCTACATTCTTCTTAATATGAAGCTATTACAGATCTCCGTGGCGAGATTCACAAAGGCGCTTAATCTAGAAGGTAAACATGTTATGGAATGCTAATGACGTCTACACGTAAAATATCAGCGAGCTAGTTAGTGTAATGCGTAGAAAATCGATTCTACGCTTCTAACCGGGAAGCACAATTAAGACTATAAGCGGAATGGTTTGATGAGGTATTGGTTGGTGCACGAGCAGGTTGGTAGCCTTGTCGGGAAGGGGGTACACACACCAGGATTACCACTCTTTTGAAAACAAGCTTGATGAACCGATATTGAGTTATAAGCTGAAAACTGAAAAACAAAGTGCCAAAATATCTCGTTTTTTCGGCTCCCACGAGTTAAGCACCAATCAGAAACCGTCCCAAACTTTTATCACTCTCATTTAGGATGCCCAAAGTGAACTAACATCATTTCCAGCTTTGCGCTAATTTATCAGAGGCAAATCTAATAGTAATGTGGGCAGGGAGTGAATCGGATTTGTATTATTCGGAATCGCTCAATATCAAATTTTGAGTTTTATTTTTTCGCTCTCCGGGTTGAGATTTATTTTCTGAGTGACATTTTTTCGCCCAGAAAATAAAACTCAACCACGTTCAACTCCTTTACTTCACTATCAAAAATCAAATCAGACCATACCGTTAGAAAGCCCTTTCAATTTCCTATCTCCCTAGTACCAAATTAAACACAGAAAGCAGAACATGCTGCAGCTAGTGGTGACATGAGGACTCTGTATGATATTACTCGCCAGCTCTCGAAGAAAGGTTTCAACAGAAGACCTGTTAAGAGTATGACGGGAGAGCTACTTACTTATGCGGAGCAACAGCTGCAAAGATGGGAAGAGCATTTTAAAGAGGTTTTCAACCCAGGGCAGGATGGAGGTGAAATAGAGTTGTTGGCGGCTGCGGGCAGACTTTTGGCTAACCAGGACATGGAAATTAGCGAGACTCCACCATCAGAGGCTGAAATGAAGAAAGCCGTTCAGGGCCTGAGGAACGGGACGGCCCCAGGAGCAGACAACGTTCCTGCCGAGGTCCTCGAGGTTGATGCTGACACGACTGTGCGCCTGCTGCTCCCTGTGCTCCAGAGAATTTTGGAAGAAGAAGTTATCCCTTGAGAATGGAAGAAAGGCCTGATAATCAAGATTTCAAAAAAAAGGCGACAGGACAAGCAAGGTCTTGGCTAAGATAATTCTGGAGAGGATGAAGGACAGAATCGAGCGATTGTTAAGAAAGGAACAGGCAGATCTCCGGAAAAATCGAAGTTGCGTTGACCTGATCAACACACTTCGCATCATACTGGGACAACGCCTGGAATGTCAAAGCCCTCTCTATGCGCTGTTCGGAGACGTTCAGAAGGCATTCGACTCCATCAAGAGGGAGGCAATGTGGAAGGCCCATGTTTGGTGTCAGAAGTGCGCGTTCGAGCCGTGGCCTGTCGAGGTGGGGAAGGATGGGTGGTGCAGAGTACCCTGCGCAACGAAGGACAACGAAGGGCAACGGAGACGACGACGAGGGGGTGACAAGTCGGGACTTGGATCGGTTGAATGCACGGGTGGACCAACTACAAGAGTTAATCTGTGGGGCTCGGGTAGGCCATCCCTCCATCCGAGGGAGACGGTGGAAAGGAATGTCATGAAGGCGGCCCTATACGATGGGTCCTTCTCATGGGACGAGTACTGGATGCAGTTTTGCGTGGTCATGGAGACCAATGGGTGGGGACCTGCCCCAGGGGTCAAGAGGCTTATCATGGCAGTTCGAGGCCCAGCCCTGACTGTTGTATGTAATGTGCCTCCTGCCAGCCGGACATTAGATGCAGTCGCCGCAGCATTAGGTCGTAGGTTTGGTTCTGGAGGGCAAGAACGCCTCCAGAGGAAGACGACCCGCGCGATGGACGCCGGCTTCGTGGAGGCCAATCCTGGCGAGCTGGAAGGAGTAGAGGAGGAAGGAGCGGTCACCCGACGAGTGACCCCGAGGGACTTGGACCGCTTGAACGCTCGGCTCAGGGCCCTAGAATCGGTCTCGGCCACCTCAGTCTGGGGCAGAAAGGGACGTCATGAAAGCAGCCCCATACGACGGGTCCTTCCCATGGGACGAATACTGGGTCCAATTCCAGGTTGTTATGGACACGAACTACCGAGTGGACACCAGTTACAGCCGTCAAACATCTCATAATGAGACTCATTGCAGCGACTCGAGGCCCAGCCCTGACTGTGGTATGTAATGTGCCTCCTGCCAGCCAGACATTAGATGCAGTCGCAGCAGCATTAGGTCGTAGGTTTGGTTCTGGAGGACAAGAACGCCTCCAGAGGAAGACGACATGGACGATTGCATCCGTCACATTATGCGAGAGCAATGGAGACCACCCAACGGTCGAGGTCCCAGGTGTTACCTACTGCTGTGGGGAGTTAGGCCACTTTGCACGGGAGTGCCCCCAAGAGGAAATCAAGAAACCCCTACACTCGAGGGCCAGAGACGAGGGAGTAGGACTAGAAAGGCCTGGGGGCCCTGCAGGTGTATGGAGTCTCGCCAAAAATCCTGAGGCTCATCAAGGGGAAGTACGATGGAAAACACATGTCCACTACAATGCTCTCGCATCTCACATCCCCATGCAGGCAGGGTGCCGATTGGGATGAGTGTTTTTGCCTCTTCCTGGTTGTCTTGGACCTCCTCGTGAGGACGCCAATAGGAAGAAGGAACAGAGAAATCCAGTGGGGTCTCCATGACCGTCTGGAGGACCTAGATTACGCCGACGACGTCTGTCTCCTTGCCCAGAGGTTTAGTGACATGACACGCAAACTGGAGAAGTCGAGTGAACTCTCTGCCAAAGCCAGGCTCAGGATAAACGACGAGAAGGCGAAGGAGGTGCGTATAAATGTTCCGCCAAGGGAGCCTCGGGAGGTGGATGGACACCACATCGAGCTTGTTGATGCGTTCCAATACCTCGGCAGCAATGTCGACACGAACGGGGCATCAAAAGCAGGATACGAAAGGCAAATGGCTCCTTCGCCCAACTCTATCCTGTCTGGAAAAATTGGAACGTTTCGCGGGAAACCAAGCTACGCCTGTACAATACGAACGTCAAGTCAGTGCTCCCTTAAGGCTGTGAGACGTGGAGAGTTACCTCGTATCCCGAAAAGTTCAGGCCTTCGCCAACCGTTGCTTGAGACGGATTCTTGAGGTTTGTTGGCCCGAAGTAATCTCCACCGAGGCACTGTGGGCGAGGACGGGTCAAACGCCTATCTCAAAGGAGATTAGAAAGAGAAAATGGGAGTTGCATTGGCCACACCTTGAGGAAAAACGAGGAGACTGTGGCACGAAGAGCTCTCGACCGGAACCCACAAGGATATCGCAGAAGAGAACGCCCTCGTAACACTTGGAGGAAGAGGCGAGTCGTGTCGGGAAGACATGGAACGACAGTCCTGGCCAGAGATAGAGGAATATGGCGCAATTTCACACAGGCCCTTCTTCTTCTTCTTCTTCTTTGGGTGCCATACCCGTAATCGGGCGTAGGCGACCTCTCGCTACTAACATCTGTTGAGCGTGTTGACCAGCTAATACAGAAGTAGTAGGGACCTACTGCTTAACGCGGGTTCCGAACGGCAAATTTGAGAGGTTTTCCATGGCAGGATACTTTCGGTGGGTTGCCATTGCCTTCCGAAAGGTGATTATCAGTATGAGGAAGATGTCTTGCGGCTGCTGGGATCGAATCAGCAACCTTTGACTCAGTAGTCCAACGCTCAAACCACTGAGCCACTGATAACCACACACAGGCCCTACACTCCTGAATTGTGACATGTGAAGTAAGTCTAGTAACAAATTAAATTTTTGAGGTAGAAAGAAAAAAATCGAGCGATTTGATTTTTGTTAGCTAAATAAGGGATTTTAACGTGATTGAATGGGGGGTTCGCATTGGTTTTTTTTTCTTGTTTTTTTCTGAAAGTACTCCCTGAGAATGTAGGGAAAACAGTAGTCAGCCGCCTGAAATCGTTTCCAGAAAATTTAAATAATTTAACGAAAATTACGGCGTTTGAAAAACCGGGGCCATGGAGGGAGCGTGACGTCACTTCCTCATTACAGCTGAAGAGCGTCGTCGATAGTGTTTTGTTCTTGACAGGTGAGGAGATTGTTCCGCCCAGTGTTGCTATTCCACTGCTCATCACAGAATAAAATTCAAGTGAGCCGTGAATCCTTCTGATAAGGCTTCAAATTTCAAGTATCGTGTATTATAATTAAAAGTTAATTATGTTTTCCGTCGTATCAAGTTATAATTGCTATAAATTTATCATATAAGCTGACGACAGACACTAGCGCTCCGGGTGAGAGATTCACTGGAACTGTGACGTCATGTCCTCAAACAGTGACTGGTGGGAAACGCCGTCTGATTCAAACCGTGCGTTTCGTTTTTTCGTTCTATCTCCTACAATGATTTTTTTTCGTTGGTATTGGAGTCTGTGCACGTTACTTTTTAGCCATATTATTGAATGGTAGGGAAGAAAATTTAATTTGGGGGAAAATTTAATTTGGTACAAGGTGTGTAGGAAATTGAAAGGGCTTTCCAACGGTGAAGTCAGATAAGCGAAATAAGGGAGTTTAACGTGGTTGAGTTTTATGTTGAGCGAAAAATATCGCTCCCCAGGTTGAGTTTCATTTTCTGAACGATAAAATATCGGTCAGAAAATGAATCTCACCCTGGGGAGCGAAAAAATAAAACTCAAAATCTGATATTGAGCGATTCTGAATAATGAAAATCATTCAAATTCAATCCCTGGATTTGGGACCACAATTCTGCCACTCGGCGACTTTTGAGGTGCTACAGTACAATACAGAGTGAACCCGTGCCGATCCAACTTTCCCGATTTGGGCCTCATTCGCCATAGTGTGGAGTCAACACGCGCTTTACGATTAAGTTTGTTAAGCTTATGACAAAATGTTTAGGCAGACTTCAGCAAACGCGAAAGTGCCCCCACCTTTAAACCGTGTTGAGGTGGTGGGAGACGTTGGCAGAAGTCTGACTAAAGGGGAGCGATATCACAGTCGTCCAAATTCACTAGTAAGAAAACTTAAAAATACTTATGACGCGTGGAATACACTTCGGGGCAGAACCTCGACGCAAACGTGACGTAAGGCTGGTTGGAGCCGACGGTGGCGGTGAGATTTTTGCTCAGTTGGTTCCACACGTGAATGGCAACGCTGCGGTTGACCGACGACATGACGCGGGCGACTTCCGACGGTTTGGTGACGAAGAAGTCCTTCCATTCCCGCCAAGGGACGGCGTAGAAGGCGGAAGGGGGCATGACGTCGACGCCGCCGCACCGGGCTTTGGTCATTTTGGGAACCTGAGACAAAAAATAATGTCAGTGCGGTGGTGATAAAGTGAGCAGTGCGATGGTGGGCGCAAGTACCTCGTTGACACGACAGAACCGTTTCAAGGCCCTGGTGATGACTCCTGGCCCATTGTTGCCCCAGTTCCACCCTCTGAACTCGTATTTAAGGTCCAGCACGGCCAAGCGAACCAAAGGGTGGCCGTATGTGAAAGCCAAGAACCCCGCGGCAATGTCTTCGTCTGATTCAGCACCAACAAAGTTGGACAACCCGTCGAACGACCTGAAATATAACCGTCACAATTCAATCCTTGCACATTTTCATCGCAGTAGGTGTAAAACATCAACTCACTTCATCAGGACAACGTCCAAATCCATGTAGTAGCCGCCGTATTTCCACAAAGTGGTGTAACGGAGGAGATCGCTGGCGTGAGACGTCGGCCATCTTGAACTTTTGAGCCGGCCATCTTTGTACCATTGTTCCAAAGGCGTTCCGACAAAATAGCTGTTCATGTTGATGTGACGGATCTTCACGTTGGGGTAGCTCATCAAGGCGATCATGTGACTCTCAGCGGAGGCGTCTTTGAACGGTGATGGTACCAGGACGTAGACGTCTGAAGATGGGTTGAGTTTGGCAGCAGATTCGACGGCGCAGGCCTGCAATTAACAGAGTTTGAAGGAAAACAGAAAGAATAGGAATGGGGGGTTACAAAGTGAATTGAAGCTCTTGGGGGTGAAGGATTGAGGATACGTCTTGAGGCTGTGGCAGTCGAACTTGGATAGCCTCCTGGCGGGTTTAGCCATTGCACTCCCGATACCACAACACTCCCCAAATGGAAGCCAACCGATACCACAACACTCACCGACTGGGGCCTGCAGTGAATTGTTCTGGTCTCTGCTCGTCCAAAGCCACCTAAGGATTTCCAAGGCATGTCAATATGGTGCCAAGCTGGCTAACGGTTTCTAAGGCTTTCCTATGGCCCTAAGCTTTCCAGACCTGTCCAAGGCTTGCACAGTTGGCGCCAAGCTGGCTAAGGGATTCCAAGGCTTCCAAGCCTTCACAGGTCCCTCCAAGGAGTGGTTGTGTGGGCTTTGCGCTCTTTGGATAGGTAGTCGACTAGGGTGTCGATTCAACGTAGCTTTGAACATGAAATCAACTATTCCCAACATTTTCCACCACCTCTGCTACTAATTTCATTGATTCAGAATACAATACCTGTCGAGGGTTCATAGTGAACGTGTTGTTGTGGCAGGACGTCTCCAGGAAAAATATCGACTTGCTCTTTCGGATGGAGGCGTCGTCGATGGACAACGTCCCGTTGTCATAATCGTAGCACTTGATCAGATGAGCTTCGGGTGCGATGGGAGGTTGAATCAACCCGCTAGGATCGAAATCCTCGGCAGACGCGCAGTACAGGAGGATCAAGAGGATCGAGCAGCAAGAAATGGCCAACCAGGAGTACCGTTTTATCCCGAAATACGCCACCATGGTTGTTTCACGAAGGAATAACGGACTGATCTAAATTCTGGCGAAATGAATCACTCAGTGCCACGCAATGAAATGCTGCATTTCAAATGCATCACGACGGATGGATGTCCCATTCATGTGTCATAAGTTATGACACATAAGTTATGAGTCATAACTTATGTGTCATAACATATGACACATGAATGTGTCACTGTTGCCAGACGTCCCCCTTTAGGGGGACATGTCCCCCTTTCTGGAGCTTGGTTCCCCCATGTTCCCCCGTCCCCCGAAGTACCCTTTTTCGGAAAAAGTCCCCCTTTTTCCCCCTTTTCCCCCCAAATGGTTTAGATAGAAAAGAAAACAAATAGGTAAATCCGTAAGTATAACTGTTATCGGTACCTACCTAAGTAGTTATCTAATAGAATCTATATCTGATATACCTAGCACCCCCCAGCAAATACCTACCTGTAGGTTTGTGACGCGCTAAAGCGGGGGTTCCCAACCTTTTTTTACCTCCCCCCCCCCCCCCCCTCGGTCGGTGTGAACACCATTGCGCCCCCCCCCCCCCCTTTGTTCTATGTAATTATACTCTCCCTCTCCTCAAAAATGCTAAGTATAAGTATAATCATGGTATAATTTTAATGAGTAAATTCAAATTCAAACGGAACTTTTTATTTGTTGTTGTATTCATGTTTACAAACACTCACGCTCCAGCCTACCTAAATAATAATTATTTAGGTTAGTTTCCTAATTATTAGGAATGGAAGCGTTTCTGGATTTTTTTTTTTTTTTTTTTTTTAATCGATAGAAGACGTCCAAATAATACTACAAATGGGGTTAAAACACAAACTGCAAGCTCGTATGAATTAATAAAATTTATGGAAAAATTTCTATTTGAATTTTGGCGGAAACCCGAGGTCAGCTCCTATTGGTCGAAGAGTTGGCCACCATTACAAAACTAAAATTTTTTTATTTTTCAACTGAACAAAACGCTTGCATACAAGTCTGCAACGCATTAGGACATTTCATGTTTCATTGAGCATATTTCGTTACGTAACGTAACGTGACATAACGAAAATTTGGTTGTGTGCCATAGCAAAGACATGAAATGTCAAAAACTAGATTAAGATTAAGTTAATTTATATCACAAATAAGTTGAGTCAATAAGCATGATCACATTCACACCAAAGCGAACACAGCCATTTTCGCGTAACTCCAGTGTCATCAGAGCCAAATGCCAAGAAAAAATCGACCAGCACTCCGGTGTTTTTTGATTGGAAACCGGAACCACTATAGGTGACGGCACGTTAAATGATTATAAACTACGTGAAAGACTTTTTGTCAGTTTTTGGGCCTTGATCGCGCCTCCCCTGGAGACCCTTCTTGCCCCCCCCCCCCCCAAGGGGGGCGTGCCCCCCAGGTTTAGCGGCTAAAGCTGGTGAAGAAGAACAAGATGATGATGGAAGAAGGAGCGAAGGCAGGTTACACTGCTGGTTACTGGTCCGGTTTGTTAAACAAACTTTGTATATTTTTGTTTGATGAGTAATCAACTGTTGACCTACTCGATCTCTCTATCTTGATTAATAGTTTTGTCTTTGTGTGATGTGTGCAGTAGTAGTGATGGCAACAAACGCCACCAAAGCAGGTGAATGTGGGGTTCAAAGCGGGTACGAAGGTATCAAAAATTGTGGGAAAGTCGGGCTGAATTCTGTTCGTGGCTGGGACCTGATCCTAAAAATGGAATAATACATAATACAATGGAATAATAAATAAATATAATGGATTCTTGGAATAATACACCTATGTAATTGCGATGGAGGTCGAAAGTTCTGATCGGCCTCAAAATTAACCATTTTAAATTTAAATTTAAAAAAATTTAATTTTAAAATACGTTGTAAGAGGTCTAGATTCAAGAAACAAAATGTCCGTCCTCCGTCCGGGCTGTTTTGGGACGAGAGGCTCGCGACCACACCCGGACCACTGGTGCTGACGCCTAGTGGCCAGCCAGGACACTACTTTTGACAGCCGAAAGGCGATCTGCGAAGTTTTCTCCTTCTTTTCTGTAGGTACCGCCGCGACATTTTCGTTATTCATTTCATTATTATGGGCTCTGTCCGATGATGATAAAGCTTTTAAAATCCATAGGTATTAATTTAGTTTTATATTGTGTAGAATAGGTACAAACCTGCAATAAGTTAGTAGTTTTTTTACGGAGGCCACCGAAAACCAACGTAACAAACCTGCAATGTCCATCAGCCGTCCGGTATTTTTCTCACCTATTTTGAAGCGTAGAGCCCATTCTTTCACAGAAAGAATCCGTTTAGGATCCAGTTGGTCTTGAATCTGGGCAGTCCGATCCCTCATTATTGACTAGCATTGACCATTATAGTCAGTAGAACATAAAAGTAGGTACTTAGGTATTTTATTTAGGTATAATCTTTCCTTCAGGAGGTTACTACAAAAATCGTACACATTAATTCTATTGAGGTATAGCTGTTATTGTCATCCATGAATTTGAAAACAAAGGGTAACTGGAAAGGCAATTTGGGGATAACGTTATCAAATACTATGTCCAAACAGAGCTCAGCCAGTTTTGGGGCAATGGGAGACCCCATGCTAGTGCCAAAAATTTGTAAATAATGTTTATTATTGAATTGAAAATACCCATTTTTAGTACAAAGGTTGAAGAGTTTTAGAAAATTGCGTTTAGGGATACGGGTATATCGTTTAATTTTAGACCAATTATCTACAATTAACTGAGTAATAATTTCTATAGGGACATTGGTAAAGAGACTGGCGACATCCAACGATATCAGCCTATATCCATCAGGTACCTTTACTTGGTCTATTTTACTTTTAAACTCAAAGGAGTCTTTGAGAGTGTACCTGGATCGTGGAAAGCTGTCGTTAAGAAACTTTTCGTTAAGAAACCTGACCTTTGTCATTTCTGAAAATTTTGTGCGTAGAGCACAAGCGAAGAAAAAAGCGCAACGAAAAAAAGCGAGTGAAAAGAGCAACTTGAAAATAAAACGTTGAAAATAATATAAGAACGAGAAAACAGCAATATTTTAATGAAATAGAATGATATCTACGTCGTTGAAATGACTAGACCCTTAAAGACATTCAAGTTAGTCTTCAGTCTTTTGGTTACCTACCTAATCGCATTAGCGATGAAAGAAAATTCAAAAACCATACAGTACTTTTTTTCTTCCACTTGGTAAAAAGGCAACCCCGATTAAAAAGTCAAGCACACGCCGGAGCCGGTGCAAGGCAGACCGTTTGTGGAGCTAACGTAGTGTCACAGCGGGCCACTAGACGTCAGCACCAGTGGTCCGGGTGTGGTCGCGAGCCTCTCGTTGTTTTGGGCAGGATTTTTTTTTAAATCAGAAATTATGACAAAATACTTGGTTTAACATCTGGTTGTGCCCACAAGTTTTTCAGCCCAAACCCTTGAAGCTTTTTTTTTTTTTTTTTTTCAAAAAATAGGTATTTAATATTTTTATTGACACAAAATTATTTTTTGAACAAGAAACCTTTATCAAATAATAATAATGATTGAAAGAAATTGAAATTGAAGAATAATTAACCCTTGTGTAATATTTGCAGCGTTTTATAATTTTATTTTTTGTCCCCCTAAACGTCCCTTTTTTGCAGTGATCAAGTCCCCCTTTGTCACCCTTTTTCGCCTCAGATGTCCCCCTTTCAGGTCGAAGGCGTCTGGCATCACTGGTTATGAGTCATAATGTCCCCCTTTCAGGTCGAAGGCGTCTGGCATCAAGGTTATGAGTCATAACTTATGACTCATAACCTTGTCCAAAAGCGTTTCATCCGTGCAACAAGAACATCAACTTCAGTCAATCGTATACTACCAGGATTTCCGCAGATAAACCATTGAAAAGTAAAGAGTCTTGACTCAAGACAAACTATGGTGTTCAAACTACAAATTAATCATTAGAAAGCAAGATTTAATGAGCGTTATCAGGTTGAAGCTGTTATCAGCGTCTTTGCTCAGCAAAGTTTGCTGTCCATCCCCTCCACAGTGTTTCCACACGGCAACATTCAATTTCCCTCATGTCCGAGCCAATTTCCCTTTTTCCCTCCATGCTTGAATCTCATTTCCCTCGACGATTTCCTTACTGTTGTCCTACTCGATACAGGGATACTGTTTATCCTTTTGGTTTATTATCCTTGGAGTAATACATCTATAATATCGCGTCGGAGGTCGAAAATTCTGATTGCTCTCAAAATTTGACATTATCTGTTTCAAGATCAGATTCTGTAGAATCCAAAAACGAAAAGACCTACCTACGCCGTTTTGGACAGTGGGATTTTTTTTTTTTTTTTTTAAATTTGAAAATTTGACAAAATAGGTACTTACTTACTTGGTTTACCATCTAGTTGAGTCCGCAAGGTTTCAGCCCGATCCTTCAAACCCGTGGGCCGCTATGGTGCTGCGGGAGGGTTTTGGTTTATTATTCTTGGAATAATACACCTATGTTTTCGCGACGGGGGTCGACGACTCCGATCGGCCTCAAAATTTGACATTAGGTATCCGTTTCAAGAGATCTACATTCAAAATCCGAAATGTCCGTCCGCCGTCCGGGCCGTTTTGGGCAGTTGGAATTTTTTTTTTTAATCTGAAATTTTGTCAAAAGGAATACTTGGTTTATCATCTAGTTGTGCCCGCAAGGTTTTCAGTCCGATCGCCCAAACCCGTGGGGCGCTATGGGGCTAAAATGGGGCTGCGGGAGTGTTTTTTGAAGGCTTTTGACTATGGGATCGAGTTAGTTGATGTTTTCGAGGTATTTTTGGACGTAGAATCCATTTTTTGTGGTCCAGGAACGATCCGATTTCACTGTTGCGATCTATAGGCCTTTCATGGGGCTAAAAATGGAATTTTTGAAGGATCCCAGGATGTTAAATATTTTTCGAGTAGGTAAAGAATAAAGAATGTTTGAAAAACAATTTTTTTGAAAAAAAAAACAAAAAATTTTTTTTTGGAAAAAAAAATCCAAAAAATTTTTTTCAAAATTATTTTCTTTCGACACAGAAATAACTTTTGCACAAGTAACCTATATCAAAGAATAATAAACCCTTGTGTAAAATTTGCAGCGTTTTTTTAAAGGCTTTTGGCTATGGGATCGAGTTAGGTGTTGTTTTCGAGGTATTTTTGGACGTAGAGTCCATTTTTGGGGATCCCAGAACGATCTGGTTTTCACCGTCGGGATCTAGTGGGATCTCATTTTTGCCCAATTAACCTACATTTTCACTTCAAGCACTCTCCCATTTTTGACATGTTCAGACGTCATAGTTTTGCCTTCGATCGACCTAATTATCGTTAATTACTTACCTCTGTTAACCTCTAATGGCACTGGTGTACAGTTATAGCTTTCATTACTTTTGTCACAAACCGGATCACACTGAGCGGCCTGACTGAAAAAAAGGCTCCGAAATTGGCTCCGAAAAATCCCGAGATTGCAAACTCAAGGTCCGGCGATGTTCAGATCAGAAATTTTGTTGGGAAGCTTCGAATTCGTGTTCAGCACCCCAAAAACCATAAAACCGTTGATACAAATTCTACACCAAACGCTGCTTCGAAAACCCCTGGTGACTGGACTATACAGAAGTGGCTTCTTTTTGTTTGTGGAGAATAAAATTTATTTACTTATTTACACTCATTTTCTCACTGTTCCACGACAGTTCACATTGCACGCTCAAAAAGCTTGATAATTTATTCACAAAAAACAACTTTGGCACTCGGCTTAGTCCATTATTTACAATAATAAATATGATTCCCTAAATAATTTAGCTAATTAATGAAACAAATACTTAAAACAACGCGCTTTGCATTTGGCTAAAATTGGAAATTAGACGTTGAAGCGAAATGAAGCGTTTTGGAAGATTTTGGCATCAGATATGAGCGACGGGGGGGGGGGGGGGGGGGGGGATACCCAATAGAGATCGTACAAAACGTCATTATCACAATTTCGTAACATATTAGGGTACCTACGCGGGTGGAATTTAAAATTTCCGTAACAAACAACAATAAATTGGTTATCAACAAATTGATCAACAATATCCGTAAGCTATGTGGAGGACTATTTGGGCGGGTAAATACGACTATGATGAGGTGAACCTATTCATGATAATATACGAGTACTAAAATTATAGTATTTACGTTTTGTTGATATGCTGTGGTTTGTGTTAATTTTAAAATTAGAAAATTGGTTCGCTAAGAGGTAACAAGTGCTGCAATAGGGCATTTTGCAGTCGATTTGGAGATGTTTCACGTCTTCGGGCGAGGTCTTGTAGGTTTGGAGCAGGGTTGAGGTCGTCGGCAGGAGCAGACTGTGACGTTGGGGGAGAAGGCGAGAAGGCCGAGTTGTGAGTGTGAAGCTTCGACGAGGGCTCGAGCCCTGGCGCAGGTCCTGAACGAGTCCACACTCCCGGACAGGGAACAATCCTGTAATGACAACAATCTCGTCAACAACTGGTCAGTGAAAACGGTAAATGTCAGTGAGATGATGATACCGTGGCGTGCCAAACGTGGAATATCCCCGGGTCTGTCGCTCGTATCACTTTCAGCTCGCTCCTGACGTACTTGCGGTACAGAGTGACGTCATCGCCGGACCATCCTTCCGGCAGGCCTCCCACCTTTTCGAAATCGGATCTGCAAAAACCTCAAACCCGTCAAGACTGACGGTTCTCAGGGGTAACACACGAAACAGGCGAATCCTCACTTGTACTGGCAGGTCATCTCGTAGCTGAAGTCCTTCCAGAACCCCGTGTCCCTCGAGATGAGGAGCCTGTCGGTTTCCGACGGAACTGGTCTCCCTTGCAGAGTGTACACCACCTGGAATTGGACAACGAACGAGAATTAAATTCTGGTGAATGAGTTGTCTTGGAGAGACATTCGGCATGGAGTAAAAATGTATTAAAAATCCCCCTTGCTAAAAGCAAGGTACTCTGACGTCCTGTTTTTCGGCTGTTCCAATTGTTTGAAATTTGCGCGAGACGCCCACCACCGAAACAACGACGTGAGTGGCGACTCGCTTCGCACAGGACCACCGTTCACGCCGCCCCAGGTCAGTCGTCACACGCCTCCTCCTCCAAGCGAAGTCGTCTCCCACCGCCCGGTGATCCCTCGACGTCGACGCCGCAGCAACATGCCTTCAATTTAATTGCCGGTGGATTTCTGTACGTCTTACCGTATTTATTAATGATATTTTCTTTAGAATCTACGTGTCTCTTTTTTATGAGCTCACAGTACCAGACGGTCGAGGTAAAATGGCTTGAAGAGGGACGCACAGTGTGTAATCAATGGAAAAAACCTCAAATTTCAAAAGTCACTAAACAATTGTGTTTGTAGGTCTACACTATAGGTACAGTTTGATAATACATAAGCATTTTTCCGTATGGGGGAGCCAGCACAGGTAGTTCGCTCGTTCGAGCATTTTCTTTTCCCGGGCTAATTTGTGTTCTTCAAGGATGTAGACCTACCTGTACCTGTACCTTTCGATCGAAGATGAGTGACTTGTCTTCTAAGAGGTTGCATTGAGGTATATAATTTTGCGGTGAGACAGAAGTGGTCAAAAACACTAATTTTGGTTTATTATTCTTGGAATAATACACCTATGTAATCGCGACGGAGGTCGACGACTCCGATCGGCCTCAAAATTATCCGTTTTCAAGAGGTCTAGATTTAAAAACCGAAATGTCCGTCCGCCGTCTGCCGTCCGGGCCGTTTTAGGCAGTAGGAATTTTTTTTTAAATCTGAAATTTTGACCAAATACTTGGTTTACCATCTAGTTGTGCCCGCAAGGTTTTCAGTCCAATCGCCCAAACCCGTGGGGCGCTGTGGGGCTAAAATGGGGCTACGGGAGGGGTTTTTTGAAGGGTTTTGGCTATGGGATCGAGTTAGGTGTCGTTTTCGAAGACTTCGAAAATACTTCGTATTTACGAAAAATACTTAGTATTTTCGGACGTAGAATCCATTTTTGGGGGTCCCGGATCGATCCGATTTCACTGGAGGTATCTATATGGCTTTCATGGGGCTACAAATGGGATTTTTGAAGGATCACAGGTCAAATATATTCCGAGTAAAAAAACAATTTTTTTCCAAAATTTGTCCCATTGACACCGTGCCGCGTTTGTTGAGCGCATGATGTTCTTCCCGTACCCACCCTCACGATCGTAAGAATTCATTCTCTCTTCTTTCTCAAAGGGATATAAACAGGAGGGACTCACTTCGATCAGCCTTTAGGTGGGGAAGGTACCAAGCTAATAACCAAAAACGCTGCAAATTTTACACAAAGATTTATTATTCTTTGATATACGTTATTTGTACAAAAATAGAATAGTCAATAGAAATAATTTTTGGAAAAAAATTTTTTTTTTGGATTTTTTTTTCAAAAATTCTTTATTAAATTTAATATTTTCTTTATTCTTTAAAAAAAATTTTTACTCGAAAAATATTTAACCTCCTGGGATCCTTCAAAAATCCCATTTTTAGCCCCATGAAAGCCCTATAGATCGCCACAGTGAAATCGGTTCGTTCCAGGACCCCCGAAAATGGATTCTACGACCAAAAATACTGCGAAAACGACACCTAACTCGACCCCATAGCTAAAAGCCTTCAAAAACCCCATCCCATAGCCCCATAGCGCCCCACGGGTTTGGGCGATCGGACTGAAAACCTTGCGGGCACAACTAGATGGTAAACCAAGTATTTGGTCAAAATTTCAGATTTAAAAAAAAATTCCTACTGCCTAAAACGGCCCGGACGGCGGACGGACATTTCGGATTTAGAATGTACACCTCTTGAAACGGATAATGTCAAATTTTGAGGGCGATCGGAGTCGTCGACTCCCGTCGCGAAAACATAGGTGCATTATTCCAAGAATAATAAACCAAAATGCTTAAGCTATGAGTAAATACTCACCTGTGGGTTATAAAGGCTGAACACAATAGGATAGTACACGGAATACCCTGCTTTCGCATTCCACCTGCAGCGGTCCAAGAACCTGAAACCCAAGCGGAAACTCCGATGAAGCCCATTTGGGGAGTCACAGTGGAGAAGAACTGAAAGACTCACCTTGTACTGAAAACTACGTCTACATCACAGAAAAATAAGAGAACGTCGTCTTCGTCCATAATGTCGCCCGCTTCCCAGGCCCTCATAGCTCCGACCCTCAAACCCTGCAATAGTCGTTTGGTGAGACAATGTCGGTATGAATGGTCGCTAAGTAGAAGCAATTTTAACCTTAGGCCTGGAAAAGGTTTCGTTGAGCGCCAGCAGCCTCACGTAGGGGGATGCCGAGGGGATGACGGATCTCGACATGACGAGACGCGCCGTCGACAGACCTTCGTCACCGAAGAAGACGACAGTCAGGACGACGCGTCTGTCGACTCGCATCCCGATTTTGACTAGTTTCTCCATGAAAGACTGGAACCTTCCTGCAACCGAGTTTTGTTCAAAGACTGCAAAGTGGATTCACATGGGGCGGAAAGAGGGCGGAAAGCGGAAAGACGGAACGCAACCTGATTGGCTGTTTGGACCGCAGTGGAGAATGTGGTTTGCCATGTTGTCAGAGTGGGTGGACAGTGGACAGCAGTCAGCGGAAGACATTTCTATACTGTTTCTGACGTTCCGTCGAGTTCCGCGCATGCGCAATGGACATTCTGGTTGTAACTGCTGGAAGGGGTTGAAATATTTTCGCGTTGATCTGTCGAGTTGCTTCCATCCCTTTGTTTGGTGAATTTCAACAAAACTTTAATCGAGCTTGTGAAGTGCTGGGAGGAGCTTGAAGATCAGATCAGGTGAAAGATTTCGATTCCGTCCACCATGTGATCGCTCTTTCGACTCCACCATCCTCACCACTGGTTTTTCCATTGTTCTGTCCTTCCGCTTTCCGACCTCGTACCGCCCAATGTGAATCTTGGGGAGGTTACACACCTATTCTAGAGCCCGAAAGAGGAACTATGATATGGACGAGAGGTTTCCTTTTCGATGATACAACAGAAGTCGACACAGCCACCAAAGGCGCGAAAGGCCGCAACACCGTCACTTTGGTCGTCCCTTTGCCGGATTTACTTTTGAAGTACAAGTCGTACTCAGTACCTGCGGAAATAATAATGAATTACGACTTCTCATTCTGGGCCGCGTCGGTTGTCACGCTCACCTTACCTGTGATAGGTTGAGTCCTGTAGAGCCCTTCGGAAAAGTCGTCCAGAGTGTAAGTTTTAACACGGGATGAGTTGCGGTTGAGCATTTCCAATACAGAGTCCAATACCTGGAAATACAAAATATGGTAATTTGACTTGGTGCAGCGACAAAGGTATTACCAGGCCGAGGAGCGCCATGTAAGTACTCTCAAACAAGAGGGGGAAATAAATAAAATGAGAATTTATATTTAAAAAAAAGGAGTTATAACTGCATAAATGCAATAAAAAATATTTTAAAAAAGAAGTATTAAGTAGCCAATAACTTTAGCCAACCTACACTTTTGGTTTATTATTCTTGGACGGGGATTCCTGGTTGACTCACGGAGGCCTCCAACGAGCCCGGTTGACTCACAGGAGAACCAAAAATGAAAGTCCCGTTTAACTCACGGAAAGCGTAGTACCGTTTGACTCTCGGCGGCGATGAAATCTGAAATGTGTGCCCGGTTGACTCAATGCCACAGATTTCCCTTCCCACTTGGCAGACTTAGGACTGTCTCCACGGAGGTGTGGCTAAACATTTGTGGTTTGTGTAGGAAACACACGTCAACAAAAAACAAAAAATAAATAAATAAATAAAATGAAATAACCTACAAACTAAAAAGTTAATACATAAATTTCGTCGTCAGCCGTCACCTCGTCCTCTTCCCTTCCTCGGTGAAATCGGCCGCCAACGAGAGTAGGCCTAGTTGTAGGCCATACTTTGACAGCAGCTTTCTGTATCGCTTGTTCGAAATCGGTTACGCATTGCGCTGGCGCTAGGGGGGCAGCAGTGATCTCCACACATTTCGCTGATACTGCCTCCAAACACATCTCGTAAACGGCTTTTTCTTTGCTTGGGAGCATGCAGAAGATATTTATCGGTGCCCCTCCTATCACCTTACTTCGTTGATGAAACATTGTTGTTGTTGTTGTTGTTGTGAAACATGATCTCAATTGCGCGAGTTTCTGTGTGAGTCAAACCGGCTTGGTCTGTCTCGATTTTCTTCCTACCTGTGGGCCACCGAGAGTCAAACGGATACGCCTTCCGCCCCGCGCTTTCATTTTGGTTCTGCGTGAGTCAAACGGTCGTCCCCCTTCTTGGAGCAAAGGTGGTCGAAAATTGACCCCCGTCGAGATTACGGAGGTGTATTATTCCATGAATAAAAAACCAAAAGAAATAAAAAGGAGTTTTGTGAAATAAAGGAAACAAAAACGAGTGCCTGAACTGCACAGATTAGATGTTTATGGCCAAAAAGAGCATTATCAGTAAAAACTATCGACCTCCTTACAGTACACCACCAGCGGTTGTACATGATGATTATAATGAATGTGATTCATGATAATGAATATTATTCAATGGTTGAGCTCCTTGGAGGGAGCAATATTAGACCTCCTGAAGTTTATAGGCCAGTCATTATAGACACCAGCTTGTGCAAAAGGTGGAAGAGAAAAATTTATTTTTGGTACTTGTAGGAATGTCTACTATGAAGTAAATATCAAAAACGGTGACACGAACAAATCGATAGGCCTACTTTTGGCAGGCAAAAACCACGAAATTTTGGAACTTGTTTTAATTTTTCTGTGGTAATATCTATACGGTGGTTCCTAGCGAAAAAGTTACTATATACAAACTTAAAGAGCATTAAATTCTGCATCGAACGAGCACCGTAACTTTATAAATCGGTCAAGTGGTATGGTCAAAAACCATGGTCGAAAAATTGTGTTTTTTTCAACTTTGCCAACAATTAGGAAACAACAGCAAGTCTTCATTGCACTCTATACGCAGTCTTCAAAGAGTCCCTTCAGCAGCTCAATCAGTTTATTATTTTCGTTGGATTTCCACTGAGGGACTGGATTTATAGTGGTTTCATTAAAGATCATTGACGACCCACTTCCGCTACCTATCTCATCCTTATTAGTCGGACCTCATGTTTTTAATTTTAAAGACGAGTGCCTGCTCGTCCACCAATATGGAAAACAGTGAGAAAGTGTATCGCAAAGACTGTCGGACTCGACCATCCACCTAAAAGGAGCGACCGTCGAACTGGCCCACCGAGATCGTTCAGCTCGTCCTCCTGTACTCGCTACTCCAATCTGGGAAACACAGGCAGATTTTGAGGTCGCTTTACACTTGGCTATCAAAAGAAGGGCGGCCTCAAGTTGTTCTTCGAGGTTGCAAGTTTCATCTGCTGATATTTTGGTTTCGAAACATTCAAGAGCTGTTTTGTTGGATGGGAACCGACAGATCGAAGTGTGGTTGGGAGCAGGCAAAGTTGAAAACCCTACCCACTTGAAACCTCTCTCATAACCTTCTCACTTTATTTTGGTTCTCGCCATGTCAAATCGCCCGCTCATCTCCTCCAGATGATGATCTATGGGGCTTTCGTGGGGCTACAAAATTTGTATCCCCACGAAAAACCTATTGATCCCCAAATCTGATGGTTCTTGGACCCCCTAAAGTGGATTCTACCACCAAAAATACTTCTAAAACGACACCGTCTGAAATTTACAGTCACGTGAATCACCGTTACAACAGTTTTGACAGTTTGGTGTTCCAGGTCTGCCGGCGCGCTATTGGACGGAACCCAATTGCGATTCAGAAGGCATTGGGACAGACCTGGAACAAATCTATTTTTAAATTTGTCGAAGTGACGATGAGCGAGTTCGACGGTCAAAGTGGGCGAGTTCGACCATGGTTGATGTGGGCCAGCTCGAACAAGTCAGGACGAGTTCAACCTCTCCCAATTGTAATACATAATATGCATTAAATACTATTTTCATCTTTTCATGTTTTATACACTTGAGAAGGTACCTAAAGTGACATCAACTGTCAGTCGGCTCCCCTTCCCAGAGCCCAAGGCCAGAGTCTCCTATTTTGACCCCCCCCCCCCCCCCCCACTCAACCAAAATTACCTATGGGCTTGTGGCTTTCCTTTGGCTTGTCGTTTAATAAGTAATTAAAAACAAACACAATATAAGACGCTCATGAGTTGTTAAAGACACTTTCACCTTATAGTAGGTACCTGACTGATGCAGGGTCCTAATGCCGATATTGGGAAGAAAGCTAATTTCGAGAAGTGTAGGTACTTGAGCGAATTTGAAAGTTTTGGACTCCCTGAACGTAGAATTAGATTCTCCACAACTATAGGGAAAAGTTGAGACAAACAGCAAGCTGCCGGCTGCTGCTGCTGGCTTGCTGTTTGACTTGCTGTTGTTTCATGATTTATTTTTTTACTGGGGGACCCATTTTCAACCTACAGACATTTATAAAAGTTGTTTTCCAATTTTTGGCAAAGTTGAAAAAACACAATTTTTCGACCATGGTTTTTGACCATACCACTTGACCGATTTATAAAGTTATGGTGCTCGTTCGATGCAGAATTTAATGCTCTTTAAGTTTGTATATAGTAACTTTTTCGCTAGGAACCACCGTATAGATATTACCGAAGAAAAACTAAGACAAGTTCCAAAATTTCGTGGTTTTTGGCCGCCAAAGTTCTGCCGACAATTTTAGTGTCACCATTTTTTATATTGACTTTCTAGTACACATCCCTACACGTACCAAAAAGTAAAATTTACTACACCACATTTTGCACAAGTGACCCCCCCCCTTATGTAGGTATCTTCAATGACTGGCCTATTATTTATTCTTGCAAATTTTGGCTTCAGGCCGCTAGGTAAAGATAGGTGCAGAGGTCAACCCTAATCAGGGTGACTCAATCCTTGCTAACCACAATCTGGGGGTCTCACGCCAAAATTTCGTTGAAAATCCACCGCCAGTCGCCGCAGTTCCTGGTTAGAACACCCTCACTTACCTGGTACATGTCTTTCTTTCTGAACCCAATGGGTTTTTCCACCACCCGTTTCCCCAGGCCGAGGTCCGTCGGGTAGATCCGGCTGATGGTGAAGTGGCTGAAGGGGATCATCTCGTACTCGTTGTTGACGGACGCCCCTCGACTGACCTCAGCAGCTTCGATTTGCCTCTTGACGTGCGACGAACACTCCGTCGTGTTCCAATCATTCTGCCCCAACCAGGTAGCTGTCGACAAAGAAAATAATCAACCAAACACCCTCAAAAATACGAGAGAAAAAACTAACAGCAAAAACAATTGAGAAATTTCACGGTTTTTTTACGAGTTTTCTCCTTCAAAACAATTTCCCGAGCATTTTCCAAGCTCGAAATTAGAACTGGCTGTTGTATTCTCGCAGGCACTTAAAGAAGTTGAATTTCAGCCACTTGGAAAAAATTACCGCCCTGCTCTGGTTGATTACATTTAAAAATAAAATACATCCAGAAAAAAGGGAGTAAAAAAAAGGAAGAGATAGACGGGTGCGAATTCTCCGGGTTGGTGAATTAGAGGAAAGGGGAATGGCTAATGAGAAAACTTGCTGTGGCCGTAAATTCGGGCCGCCTTAATTTTATTTGCTTTCTGTTTTCTCAGAATCCCTTTTCTCGCTTTTTGCCTCGCAATCGTCCAAAGAAAAAAAAAAGTTTCCGCCGCGGGGTGAAGATGAAACGGAAATGTCTGCATACGACTCTTACAAGGTTGGTAAGAGTGAACTTCTTGCGCTGATATTTGGGTACAGCACCCGTCAAACGCCAGAGTGAAATTTCCAGCGTGAAATCACCGTTTTGAGAAGCTCTCGTCACGCTCCGAAACTGAACCATTTTTCGAACAAAGTGCCTCTTCGCCCTTTGAGGCGTTTCATTCAACGTCAAACGCTTTTGACACAGTTGAATAAATTTAACGTTGCCTCATAAGGCCAAGTTTACAGTAAGCGCACTCGACTTCAGACTTAAACACGCTGATATCGTACAATGTCTTCGAGGCCCTCTTCTCTTCCCCTCCCCTTAATTAAACAAGGGGAAGAATAGCTTCGTTTTAAACGTTAATTAAACTACCGCCTCTTGTTCTCAATTAATTAACCTTGAACCTTAATTAAACACCAGATCCAAGAAAGGGGGATGTTCCAGGTCTAGCAGACGTTGCTGCAAGCTTGTAAAGGAGATTTCTGGACAATTCTGAAACCAGTGCATTTGGGTTATTTTGGCCCCAAATGTTTCCCCATACTAAATATTCAATTTTCTCGATTTTTTTCCCTGTACCTTTTTCGGTATAGCCCTGGTATAAGAAAGATCCTAACGTGGGCGCAAATTTTATCGAGAAGTTTCCACGTTATTGAATTTTGAAAATTTTACCATCATTTCCACTTTGTAGGGAGCGAGAAAATCTATGAGAACTCAGAACAGTTTTATTTCTATTTAGAAATAAACTTCCAATTTTCCCAATTTCATTCAAATCCATCTGAAAATGACGTACGCTACGCTATGACGTGTTGTTGTTGTACGCTGATTTGGCGAATTTCATCGCACCCAGGCAACGATGTCCCAGGCAAAATGTCTTATACATGTACCTATTGTGTTCATTAAGAGTCCTATAGTGCCAACAAGGCAGAAAGTGGGCGAGATGCTGAAATTTCCCCATTTTCGAAAAATGGCCGATTTGTGAAAATGACCTACCTCGGAGACTGTTTGACCTAAAGAGCCCCAGTTGGGCTTGAATTGTCACAAATTTAACGCTCTTTCACGCTCACTATGAACTGTGTTTTGATAGGGCCAGCCGTTTCGAAGCTACAACTGTTTGAAGGACGAAAAAAGCTATTTTTGGCAAATTGGAAAAAGGTTCCCTTTTAACGAGCAATTGCTACCTTATTCCGGCACCTAATAACCAGAGCTCTTCAAATGCCATATTGCCATGGCGCCATACAAAAATGCCATATTCTGCCGATTGTTCGGTAAAATGCCATATTTCGCAGATTTCTTGTAAAAGTTCCATATTTGTGCCATGTTTTGCTTCTTTTTTTTAGCCCAACTCCTGAAAAAATAAAATAAAAAATAAAATTGAAGTGAAAATTTGTTAAACTTTAATTTGAGTTTTGCTACTTTTGAAATGAGAAGGAAGCCCGAGGTTAATGTCATGTGTTGTCTCGAACCCCGCAGCCACTGTAGAGGGATTAGATTGAAGGGCGCTGCCGAAGGGCCCCTTTTGGAATGCGGTGCAGAGGCCCCAAGTCAAGTGAATAACCTTAGGACATTCCTATCGGAAATGTCGCGAGTACTCCCAAGCGGTGAAAGTGGCTACTTGAGTACTCCCGTACGGGGATGACGTGAGTACTCCCACAGAAGAGCACCAGTACTCCCGAGTGTACATCAATATTTTTTTGAGGAGAAGAATTTCTTTGAGGGAGAAATTTTTTTTTTTTTAGAAATGCACTCACCACGACTGAGCCAAGTGGAATTTGCATCCACGAAGTTCCACCGCTATCCAAGTTTTCGTTACTGCATTTTGGAGGCCAATTTCAAAGTCAGTGACGCAAACTAGTGGCTGGAATGGCTGGCACGTTGCCTTCATACATAATTGTCTTACAGTTTGTAGGCAGCATTCGTACACGCGTTGCTCTTTTGATGGCAGGAGGGCGAAAACGACAGGTACCTACGTAAATTTCGTTACGAAAAGCGTGAATGGTGAATAGTTGAGTGAAAAATTTACTGCAGTACCTATTCAAATGTACCGTCCATGTACATAATATGTACATGGACGGTACATTTGACTAGGTACTGGATATATTATATCCATTCTGACTCGGCAAGACACATGAGATTCTTGTGAACGAAAAAATTATCATTTCGTTAACGTCGTCAATGTGCTGAGTAACTTTTTCCCCATTTACTCGTTTTCAAATCGGATTTTTTTTTTTCGAAAACTTTTTTCCCGCTTGTGCGGGAGTACTCGATTCATAGTGTGTTCCACCCTTCGGGACCACTCACGTACTGGGTGGGAGTACTGACGTCTCACGTTTCATCTCGATGGGAGTACTCATGTACCAACCCATTCCTATACCGATTGCTGACTTAAAAAAGACGATTTAAGACGAAATAGTCTATTTCCACGATAAAAATATATAAACTTGTAGACGCGTTTCGGTTGATTAGACCATCATCAGTACAATACAGAATGAGGAAGATGTGAGAAGTTACTTATATACAAAAGTGAAATGTGCCTTCTAATGGGCGTGGCATTAGAAAGGTGGCATAAAAGGAGAAAGGTGAAAGGTAATGTGAAAGGCAAATAAGTGAAAGGAAGACTCACAAGAAAATGTCAATTAACGGGGAACGCCTAATTACATCCAGGTCATTAACAGATATTCCTAAATTGTGAATTTTCTGAATTTCCAAAGATTCTAAAGCATCTCATTTTGGACCATTTTGGCAAACATGAGCTATCCCGGGAGGACAAACCGGCCGAAAAAAAAAAAAAAAAAAAATTAAAATTAGAATGAAAGAACATAGTGATGATCTTAGGTTGGGAAGGGTTAGGGAAGCTTTTGAAAAACATTTGTCAGAAGAAAACCATAGAATTAGTTATGAGATAGGCAGTAATAATCCAGCCATTGGGATAGCTCATGTTTGCCAAAAAGGTCCAAAATTAGATGCTTTAGAATCTTTGGAAATTCAGAAAATTCACAATTTAGGAATATCTGTTAATGACCTGGATGTAATTAGGCGTTCCCCGTTAATTGACATTTTCTTGTGAGTCTTCCTTTCACTTATTTGCCTTTCACATTACCTTTCACCTTTCTCCTTTTATGCCACCTTTCTAATGCCACGCCCATTAGAAGGCACATTTCACTTTTGTATATAAGTAACTTCTCACATCTTCCTCATTCTGTATTGTACTGATGATGGTCTAATCAACCGAAACGCGTCTACAAGTTTATATATTTTTATCGTGGAAATAGACTATTTCGTCTTAAATCGTCTTTTTTAAGATGGATTCCCACTATCTCGCCGCATCCACCTTACATTATGATTGCTGACTTTCTTCGCGATGGGTAAAGCCTGTGGGTAAACCCCAACGGAGTAGGGGTGCTTCGTCAATCGTTATATATAACGATATATTTACCTCTCCTCTACACACCGTTTTCATGACAACCTGAACTTTCATACTCGAAGTGTTTGTGAATTTGAATTTTTCGCTCGCATTCAAAACGCCCAAACTTGCTAGCTCAAGTGACAGTCTTTATAAGAAGTAGAAAGATGAAGCCAACGATTTCGTATGGGAAGATATTCTGAAAGTGGAGTACGAAAATGGTAAGATTTTAAGACGTCCTATCTCACTTACGGTGTATTAGTAATAACACATCCGTAGTAGGTTTCGGTTTCATTTTTGCAGAGTTTTATTGTTTTATTTATTTCACTTTTTTTCACTCCAGTTTTATTCTTTTATTTCAAGGCTGAGGTGTTGTGGATGGTTACATTTGCAGGTATGTGTTCTTATTTGGAGTTTAATTAAGAACTTGAAGCTAGTCGAACTTCAATAAATACCAACAATCGGAAATTCATGAAAATTAAGATATAAATTCTGTTTTTCTAACGTTTCCTTTAAAGAATGAATTTTTTTCGTAGTTTTTCCCGTAATCAGGATTAAATGTTGATAGGGGAACCACAATAGAATAATTTTTTCCACCTAAATCGGCCATTTGGCCCACAGTGCGGCTCTGAAACGCTTCTTGCTAGTAAGGGGTATCAAAGTTTCCTAGCAATTCGAGCAAAAAGGACCTTGAAGGGTTAGTCCGCCGTTTTAGTTATGAACCTATAGATTCTGCTCTGATTATTGAGCCCTATCGACTAGACGGACTTACAACTTGAAAAATCCATAAAATGGATATAATCCTACCTCTGAAGCAACATTGAGCATCCAAATCCATAAATCAATCTGTATTCAGAATTTCGACGAAAACGACAAATTACTCGACACCCTGGCTCAACCCCTTCAATCCTTGTCTGTGCACAGTCCGAAGGAAGAGTAGTTTAGCATAACTTGAAAAGTAAATACTCAAAAAAAATATTAAGAAAACACTTCTTCTGAACCGTACAGCACCCTAAAACACGCATCTGCTCCAGCTAGGCGGTTCAGGAAGCCCACTAACCTGCCTCTACGATAACCAGACGTAACCTTCCCATGAAATCGAAAAAGGTCCAGTAGAGTGCATACAGGTATCACCATAGTTTTCATCCGCCAGTCGATGGCATCCATTCATCAAGCGATGCCTTTTCAGAATAATCCTCTCCCATCTTGCCCCGTGTTTGTGCCCAGGAAAATAGGTAGGTTTTTTGAACACGCACACTTTCGATTGGGAATATATTTACAAGCTTAATGGCTATATTTACACGTATACACTCACGATACACATTCACGATTAGTTTGAAAAATGTTAGAGCGATTGCAGTTTAACAGTATCTCAAGAAGATGTTAGCAGAAAATTACTTCTGCAGTCAACTTATATCATTTAAGGACCGCCTCAAAGGGCATAAGTGGGGATGAGAAAATAAATGGGGAACCAATAGGAATTTATACGGTTAGGAAGTAGTGAGGCTTACAAGTGTAGACGGGGAAAACCCCAAAAGGGTGTTGACCTGCGAACATAAAAGAAACGGGGAAATACCAGTACATTGTTGGGAGTCGCCTAACGGCCTGTGACTGCCAATTAATATTGAAAGGTGGACATAAAAGAGGGTATTGGCCTGTACATGGGTTAATTCCTGGTTGAGCATAAATGGATCTGACTGACAGGCGGTGAGCGTAAAAGAATACCGAGAAATATTTGGGAACGTTAAGCTGGGTTCAAACCTAACGTTTGAACACCCCGCATCAACCATCCCGACCTGCCCCACCCGGTATCTTCAACCACATAGGCTACCACATTGATGAAGTGCAACAGAGAGACTTCTAGTTAGAATAAAATAGTAGGTAGCTTATTAAGTTCATCAAGCATTCAGTCGCTTTCCTTGAGGATTCGCGTTGACGTGGAGCAGTGGTAGTCAAAACATCCACCGATTTGAATTTGTAATCTTTGCAAAAATCGCCTTGAGATGCAAAAAAAAAAAAAAAAAAATTTTCCTCGCGGCAAAAAGACCTGAACTCGTCTTCAGGGCGATCTTATCAAATTGGTCACTCTACAGATGGCAACACAAGACCCAACTATCCCGACTTACCCACCCTTCCCCTATTGAAAGTAATTTTACAAAATTTGTGACATTTAATAATATTAAATAATTATATTATTTGATATTATTATTCATTTGTTATAACATTCTATATCTCTAAGGCCTAAAGTGATGGGAAATTTACAACAACAAATTTACATTTAAAAAATTTATAACGATTTATTTTAAAAATAATTTTTAATAATTGTAATTATTAATTACACAGGTTTACAAAAAAAAAGTTTCTGGGCGCTTGTTTTTCAGGGCTTCAAGTGCAATTCCTTGAGTTCTTGACGAATAAAACCATCATTGAGTCGGTCTGAATTGATGCCTCCGAGTCCAATATATTCCTCGGAACAAAGTTTTGTTGTGATCAAGTTGCATTGCCGACTCCAGGAGTTCATGTTCTACGACATGGCCAAAATGGGTACAAACTTTGAAAAATCATAGCTCCCTTATTATGGAAGGTAAAGAATCACGGTTGGTCCCATTCGACGCAGAAACAATCTACCTACAAGACCTCGTTGGAAAAATTTTATTAACGGCCTTAGTTTTCACGCTAGAAGGTAAAAAGTATCAAAAAACGTGACTTTGGTTTTGAAAAAACCACGTTTTTTCAACATTTTTTGGCAAAATCACACATTTCTCGTGGTTTTAGACACCAACTCATATATATTTTCGGAATCAGCGATACATTTCCAGTAAGAAGAGAGGTTTTGTGGAATTTTTGGGCATCCGCACATTTAGCTGTGATTTTCAAAACGGAAAAAGGTCGAAAAAACGAAAAATCGCCAATATCTCGAAAAGTTGGACGTGACCGGAAAAAACGGGGGCCGGATTCGGATTCAGCACCCCAAAAAACATAGAGTTTGATGGTTTTTTCTGCGGCGCTTGAGATCGACCTTTTTTTTGTAAACCTGTTATTGTAAAAAATAATTGTAATTATTACAATTTTTAAATTTTGTTTCATTAATTTTTTTTTTTTTTAATTTTATTTTTACAAATTTTTTGTTTCTAAATAAACAATTTTGAACAAAAGCAGCGGAGTCATCTTTCGCCCTAATGCCCTTTATCACATTAAATGTTGAAAAAGCGTGGGTTCGCTAAAATGGCGCTGCGTAAAACTGGACCGTTCAACTCAAATCGAAGGGAAGTAAACGGTGGGAATCGTCGAAAGGTGTTCGTTATTCTCCCCAGTCCCACCCCCCCTCGTCCATCGGTCGCAACCCCATTTCAACCCCCTTATCGCACCCTATTTTCTCCCAATGACAGTTTTTAGTTTTCCCGCTTCTCTTTTTTCTTCCCAGTATTTTACCTTCTCTCTCTCTCTCGTTTCCTTTTTCGCAATCTTCTTGTTCCGGACGGGTTCTAAACGGCTCCGATCGCCCACCATTTTTCTTTCCCGGAAGGACCCTCATAAATAGCGTAGTTATGGGGTTCACTAAACCGCTAACCTCCCTCAGGACACCCACCACCGTCACCTTTAGGTTTGAAACCCGTCGTTGATATTTATATATATTATAATTTGATATATTATAATTATAATACACCATTATAATACATTATGAAATGGATTTCAGACGGTCAATCCTCAAGTAATACACATAACTACTCGGCGCATTCCTCTCTGAGTTCAGAAGCATGAGCCAGGGAACAAGCTCATAGAAATGAGAGGAATTCAGTCAAACATACCTAGTTAAAAAAAAAGTGTTACGCCCTCAAAAATGTTTAAGGTGAGGTGGGGGAAGTGCATAAGTGTGATGTAAAATGCTCCTTAAAGCCCAGTCATTTAAAACATCCAAGAAAGGAATAATTAAGGTAAACTTCCTTTTTTGATATGTTGTGAGGGTCCAGCAAGATAGTGTAAATCCAAATTTGCAACTCTCAAAAACACGAGCGACGCTCGTAACAGCCGAAAAACCGCTAAATGTTTTCACTTTTTTCGGTTTTTGGCCAAAAAACCATAGAAGGAGCCATCTGATAAAAACAACTATTCCTACCTTTTTTAAAGTAGATAAAATGTGCTACAATTTGAGATGTACCCCAGCTCTGTAAGTCCAGTGGTTCCGGAAATACAGCTGTTCAAAATTTGACAATTTTTCCCAAAATGGGGAAATTTTAACTTACGGCCTAGTTTTGAGCAAAATATTGCCTTCTGACCACCATACATTGACTACATATGCACTATGTAGGTATCCTATGTACTGTAGGTGTCCGCGGAACCATCTGTGGGGTCCGCTGATCAGGTGTCTCACGTTTAAAATGATTCTGTTGAACTGTGGTCTGCTGCAAAGAACACTGAAATCAGTTCAAAAATAACTACTTTTGATTGGAATATCGGCCATGCACTCGTCCTAATAACAAACTTCTGAGAAAGGAAGTTTTGAAAAATTCAATTAGGTACCTTCATTTTAATACGAAAATAGACCCGATTTTTGTGTCTTAAATGACTGGGCAATTAGAAGTGGGTGCCATTTAGTGGTTACGTTTGAAACTATGCCTGACATCACTTATCCGTAAGATAATTGCAAAAGTTCGCAGAGTAAGTTCTGGCCGTTCGGAATCGAATCAGAACTCGAACGCTTCCAGGAATTAATACGGACAGAAGCTAGTGTGGTGTTTGCCGACGGTGCAGAGGTCTAATCCAATGAGGTGGTTAGGGAGAGAAAAGACTCCTCTGCTGAGCTACTCAGGAGTCATTTCTCACCCTAACCACCTCATTGGACAGAAGCTACAATGTCAGAGAGTCCATTGACCGTCGAAGAAGTGTATAAATTTAGATCGCCTGCATATAAGCTTCCGTTGCTCACTGAAATAGCAGATTTTATATATAACGTAAGGTGGATGCGGCGAGATAGTGGGAATCCATCCTATAAAAAGACGATTTCAGACGAAGTAGTCCATTTCCACGATAAATAAAATAATAACTTGTAGACGCGTTTCGGTTTACTAAACCATCATCAGTACAATACCAGAGAATGTTCAATACCTAGGTACTATTAAATGCATGACTCAAGTCAATGCTGACGAAAATGGTCAACTCACTGCTGTCCATATTAGCTCTAATATCGTCAGTGACTTGAATCAAAGCGGTTTGTGTGCTATGATGTTTGCGATTATCCTGATTGAAAATCATCCAGATCGTTATTTTCTTCAATAAACATAGAAAATTTAGCATAAATAACCTTATCAAATATTTTAGCAAGCACACTAATCAACGTGATGGGTCTGAAATCTTTATAACTTGAAGCGGATTTATTTTTAGCAAGAGGTAAAACATAGGCATTTTTCCAGGAGCTAGGGTAAAATTTAATACCCACATCGATTGAAAATTTGAAAATATGAACTAAAGCATCTATTATTTGTTCTAATCCAAGATTAACTAGAATGTTTTAAATACAGCATACAGCATTAAATGCTACTAAATTTTAGTAGTTGTACTTCATTCCTACAATAGAATTCAGTGTTATATTGAGCATTGTGTTGTGTTGTTTGGGCTATCAGTGAGTTAGGCCCTACCATGCACTTACCACATTGCTTTTTCTAGAAGGTGCGAGGTGATAAGCAAGTTTGAGAATGATACCTACCTCATGTAAAGACTGAATTTAACTTATTAATATTTAAAACGGATTTATTAAAGTTTATTGGTGTTTATTGACGTTTCCAATTTTTGCCGCCCATTGTCCAGGAACTATCTTGATGATCTCAAATGTCCAACTGAGTTACCAACTTAGATAACTTTGTGAGTTTTAGTTTGAATTTTAAATTTTCCCCATTGAGGAGTTCGCATATATTTTAGATTTGGAAATCTTCCCTACCATTCAATAATATGGCTAAAAGCTTGTTCCCTTCTCCCTATCAGCGTGTGTGAGCGTTATGTGATCCTGTTTTGGTTAAATATTCTTGGAAAATCACTTTGGTATTTGCAAGGGGGGATGATAATCATTTTTATCGTCCTCGAAATGTGCCATTACATCTAAGTTTCTAGAAGTGTGGATTCCAAAACTGAAATGTGCACGCCATTTTGGGCAGTAGGAATTTAGAATGTAGACCTCTTGAAACGGATAATGTCAAATTTTGAGGCCGCCGTCGCGAATACGTAGGTGCATTATTCCAAGAATAATAAACTAAAAGGCGCTACTGGAGGGGTTTCATCTATGGGATCGAGTTAGGCGCCATTTTCGAAGTATTTTTGACCGTAAGATCAATTTTTTGGGTCGCAAAAGCCTCCAATTTCACTGTGGGGATCCATGGGGCTTTTGAAGGATGCGAGGAAGTCGAACGAGGACTCGTTTCCCGAATCCTAATCTTGATCAGGTAATTCATTTTTCGTGGTCCTTCATCCATCCATACATTTAGCATGAAAATTAAAAAAAAATCGAATAGCTCAAGTCTCATTATGTGGTATGCCAGAACTCAAACTCGATTGAAGCATATCATAATGGAACAGTCTAATGAGTGAGGATGAAAATGTCTTTTCAGAGTTCATTCTCAAATCTTCTACGACCGAAGTAATTTTCCAAGCATCAACATCCCATAACTCTCAGATCTGGACTTTTTTGCCGTAAAAATAACAAGATGAAATTTACGATCTCTTTTTTCCACATTCGGATTTTTCCATTTTCTAATTAACCGCCGTGAATTTTACGACCCCGTAACTTCATGCCCTCGCCGTTTCATTTTCAAACCCCCTCGACTCATAATTTAGTGAAAGATAAGAGCGGGTTCTCTATAACGTGGAAACTGGGTACTAATTTAAATTGGTGGTTTTTTGTGAGCTTACCATGGTCCTGATTGGCCGTCAGCTGAAGGATTTTGAGTTTGAGGGTCCTGATTTCAGCAGTCAGACGGGCCACTTCCGCCCGGCTTTCTTCTTCGCGCTGCTCCAAAAGAGCCGCGTAGCTGTTGACGGGAGGACCTTGAAAAAAATAAAAAATGAATAGATAAGTATTTTTTCGCGACGGTGAAAACGAGGACTTGACGAAACACTTCGGCTTACAAGATGTCGACGAAGAGTTTTCCTGCAGGCCGCACCGGCCTAGCAGCAGAAGGCAGACCGACAGACAGACGGACAGACACGCCAGCAGCCATAATTTGCTCAGCAGCCGGTTCAGCCCCCAAACTCGAACCTGCTTGTTCATCCTAAAAAAAAAAAGCTCTCACGTGAAGCACTTGTTCGAAGAGTAAAATTGAGCAGAGCTGTCCGTTTGACCTCCAAGTAACCTATGCAACAATCCCCCCTTTGTGAGTTGATTTTTTTTTTTTTTTTTTTTAATTGTTACCTACTTACATGGTAAGAATTAGACGTTAAACCTGAGGTATCCGCGCAAATGAAATATTTTTAATTTCAATGTGTTATTTTATTGGTGTTTCATACATTCCTCAAAGAATTGCGATTTGGCAACTTTGGTTAATTATTCTCAAAATTTGAGATTGATTGAGTATTTATGAAATTATTTATTTGAGATAAAAATTGTATTAATGAGATTATTTAATAATCAACCTGTTTTCGCGACGGGAGTTGACAGCCTCAACATTAAATTATAAAGATTATAAAGACAAAATTTGTCTTTGGAATTTACACAACATGAAATGTAGGTATTAATACATCATTTAATGATGTATTAATAAATTTCATGTTGTGTAAATTCCAAAAGTGAGGACCGGGCCGTTTTAGGCAGGACCTAGAATTATTATTCTTATTATTATTATTGATTTTATTTTTTATTTTTTTTAAATAAAAATGTTCGACAAATTACTCGGTCAACGTATTTCATGTAATTATACCCGCCCAATCGCCCACACCCGTGAGGCTCAGTGAGCATGAAACGCTTGCAAATTTTACCCCAAGTATTTAATATTCTCTCATATAGGTTAATTATGCAACAAATAATTAGGTATGACATTGTGTCATTAAGGAAATATCTTTGAATGAATGAATTCTACGTCCAAAAGTTCTTCGAAAACGACACCTAGCCACCACTCCATAAACTCCTTCAAAAACCCCCTCCCGTAGCCTCATTTTAGCCCCATAACGCCCCATAGGTTGAGGCAATCGGGCTGAAAACCTTGCGGGTACAACTAGATGGTAAACCGAGTATTTTGTCAAAATTTCAGATTTAAAAAAAAAAATTCCTACCGACCAAAACTGACGGACATTACGGTTTTGGAATCTACATGTCATGGAACGGACGTCAAATTTTGAGGCAGATGAGAATTTTCGACCTCCGTCGCGGTACATAAGTGTATTATTCCAAGAATAAACCAAAAGGAAGGGTTTTGAAAGTTTTGACCAAACGGTCGAGATGGGTGTCATTTTCGCAGAAATTTTGGACGTAGGATGCACTTTTGTGCTTCCTTATCTGTCCTAACAGACAACCCGTATATATACATTGCATTGCATTTAAAAAATTATCAACTAATTTTTTTTTCATCACAATTAATTTTGAGAATAATAAATCTTTGGGTGAAATAGGCAGCGTTTTTCATGTTGGTATATTTTGAGCCATGCATTTTCCTACATGGATATATTGAATAGTAGAATAAAAACGCTGCAAATTTTACACAAGGGTTTATTATTCTTTGATAAAGAGTAATTGCGCATAAATTGATTCCGTGTCATCAAGAAACTATTTTAGGAAAAAAAAATCTGTACGATGTTTGGACAGATGTGGGACGTCGAAAAATGGATCATGCGTCTAAAATCACTCGGAAAATATTTTACCTCCTGGGATCCTTCAAAAATCCCAATTGTAGCCCCATTAGAGCCCTTGAGATCCCCACGGTGAAATCGGATCGTTCTGGGCCCCCCAAAAATGGATTCTACGTCCAACATTGCTTCGAAAACAACACCTAACTCGACCCCATAGCCGAACAAAAAAGCCCTTCCGTAGCCCCTTTATAGCCCCACAGGCCAGGGCGATCGGGCTGAAAACCTTGCGGGTACAACTAGATGGTAAACCGAGCATTTTGTCAAAATTTCAGATTTAAAAAAAAAAAAAAAAAAAAAAAAAATCCTACTGCCCAAAACGGCTCGGACGGCGGTAGCACATTTTGTTTTAGGAATCTACGTGTCTTGAAATGAATTATGTCAAATTTTGAGGCCGACCAAATTCTTGTGGACCTCCGTCGCGATTACGTACACCAGTGTATTATTCCAAGAATAATAAACCAAAAGCGCATTAAGTAAGTACATGAGACGTGTACGTATTATGGGTACAACTTACCTTCACATGGTGGTTTGCATGGTCTACTTTGGGTGCTCGTACTTTCGACCGACTAGAAGCCGGGCGTGAAAAGCAGACCGTCGAGCATCGTCCAGGTTCGGTTTCAGGGAATGTGCCGTAGATCGGACTCGGGCCGGTCACCGTCCGGGGGTTCGACGTCGAGGCTGTGGGGACGTACTGGCACCGTGGTCGCCCTGGGAGGTTCCTCGACGAGAAGGTGGCATGCGCTTGAGGGAGGACATGCGCCCTCCGGTGGTTCAAGTATCACGAAGTAAGTACGAAGGTGGTGGGCTGATGGGGTATTGGTTTGGCCCCGTTGACCAGCATCCGCGGAAAACGTGTCAAGGTTGATCTTCGGCCCAGAGCATACTGCAAAATCATCACAACGTCATGATTGTCAACACATTGATGTCATCAAAGTGAATGCTCACCTCAAATGGCAACATCCCCCCAGATTTACAATCAAATCTCGCAGTAGAGTTATGATCATCCAGAACCCCACCGAAAACGACTCCTCACTCGACCTTCAGACCAACACCCTTCTGTAGCCCATTCGTAGCCCCACAGAGCCTCTCGAGGTGGTGCAGACATCATGGTGGTTCACCAGTTTCACCGTCGAATTGTTTCACATTTAAACTCCCGAATAAATGTTTCAAATTCAAACTCCCGAAGCGGCGGGTCAACGAGCACATCACGAAACACAAAACAAAGGTCGATCAAAAATAGGTTGAGGACCTATTCAGAGAAAACTAAATTATTATTATTATTATTATTATTATTATTATAGAACAAACGTAAACAAAAATCACTAATGATGCAAAAAAATCGACATCGTAATCGACTAATCGATTTCCCCAAAAACATCGAAATGAGAAACATCGACACTGCAAAGGAGCAAAAATGGAATGTGAACATTACCTATTTATAATTGTTGTTACATTGTTTAAATGAATTATAATTCATTTAAATCAGCGAAGAATTTGGATCAAAACAATATAAATTTGATCCTTTATAAAGACATAAAATGTCCCAATGTGTTGCAGACTCGTATGCAAGCGTTTCTACGACTCTTGGGCTTGATCCTGGTTTTCTTCTCATTGCTGGTTACTTTCATTCTATGATGACATCATACCTAGTGTAGTACCTACCACATGAAACCCTTCGGAAACTCCACAATACTGCTCCTTTGATAACCTTTAATCTGATATTTTTACTTCGAGCAATAAAATAATTTTATTGCTTGTTGCGATTATATTACAATTATTGTAAAAATATCTGTCCTCAAAGGGAGGATTAAGTGATCTTTGTAACGATTGTGCTCACGGCTCCCCATCGCCTCGTCCCCCTGGGTTAGCAGGAGTTGGTCGTTATGCAAATACCAGGTAAGCGTTAATAACTTAATAGCACTTAGTTAAGCGTTAATAGCACCAGTTAAGCGTAAATAACTTAATAGCACTTAAGGCTCTTTATAACGGTTAGTGCTCTTTATAACGATCGTGCTCACGGCTCCCCATCGCCTCGTCCCCCTGGGTTAGCAGGAGTTGGCCGTCAGATTGAGCGCAGAAAATAATTGAATCGATGACCTCATCCATCATCTCATGCGGTCACCCATTCAAGTAATAACCACACCCGACGATGCTTAATTAAATTGTTTTCATCGCTTCATTTGCTTATATTTATTGAAAATAACTACCCTATTTCAGTATATCACTACAAATGTTATTTTTCATCATTTTTCTGATGGCAAAGCGTTTGTGCCGCGCCAGTCTCGTTCTAAACGCATACGGTAGAAAGGCCTAGGTATTAAGGCCTTTTGAAAAAAAATTTTTGTTCTTTCTGAAAAATTGTTGTTTCAGTCAGGAGGAGGAGGGGGTCTCGGATTTTGGGTCAGCGAATGATGAACAACTTGACGAATATCAGTCGTCAATAACCAATTCAGGATGGTTGGAAAATGTTTAGATTTTTGTTAAAAAAAAAAAAAAAGTACAAAGTTTGACAGGAGGCGGCTCTGTCGACTTTGGACGGTATAATTTTGACCGTTCTTGAGGTTCGGTCAATAAACTAATTTATTGACCGTTAATAATTTATTCCGACCAAAAAAACCGAACCTCAAGAACCTAAACAACCAAACTATGATGGTACATATATATATGTACCGGTATATATACCGTCCAAAGTCGACAGAGCCGCCCGCCTCCTGCCAAACTTCGTACTTTTTTTTAACAAAATTCTAAACATTTTCCAACCATCCTAAATTTGTTATTGACGACTGATATTCGTAAGGTTGTGAGAATTTGCCGACCTACCTATCCACCAATAATCCCATGCTCAATAAGCTATCCCTATCTAATATTGTTTGGATCTAAACTGTTAGAACAAACCTAAATATGTAAAGGTTTCGAAAAATAAGGTTTCCAGCTCGACTGGATGTATGGTATGAATGTGATGGTATAGTTACTATACAGAGACTATAGATAGTGATCACCCCTAGGGGGGGGGGGGGGGGGGGGGGATGGGTAGCGGTCGCAAACCAAGGGGGTCCCCGATTACGGGCCGACGTACAGTGAGCCATAAAATGTGGTATAAAAGTTACAAATTGAAAAAAAAAAAATCCGAATAGGTATAATCCAGAATAGGTCCTTATTGTGCTCACACAGATAAGGCACCCTCCTAAAACAGAATCAACCCCCAAAAGTACTTGGATGACACCACGCTCGACCCCATGGCCCAAACCCCCCATCTACAGCTCCTTCCTAGTCCCATTGAGCCCCACGTGCTGGAAAACCTTGGGAGCAGCAATTCCTAAAATTCCTACCACCCAAATGGCCTGATCGGAGTACAGCATACAGAAGACGGTGTATGGCGTTAGGGGGACGGAGTCCGTCCGACGGACATCTCATTTTTTGAATTATCTAATATCAGGACAGTATAAGGGGGAAAGTTTAAGGCTGATCAAAATGTTCACTCGGAATTTAAACAAGCCATCAATTGAATTGAATAGATGAGCGCAACCTTTCTGTTATTACGATATAGCTATTTAATGAGCGAGAGAAACTAAGAAACAGTAGGTATCTAGCGACCAAACTATGCCACACAACACATCAAAAATATCCACGTGATGCTCATTACGTAAACAACTGCACCCTAACGACCGATGCGTAAGAAAACCTTATGCCGATCAGAGGTAACGAACGGCTCAGGCTGCAAAAATCGTTTTGGAGTCGTTGGAATCAGCATGAAAAGCTCATTCCATAGACCCTTGTACCAACGAAATCGGACAAAAACTTTCGTCGTGAAGGACCTCCCGAAAACCGATGAAGGGGATGAGGGAGGAAAAATCAAGGTAGCCTATAACCACCCCCCGAACTCGCTGATGACAATGAGACCACCCTCATGAAAATCTGTTGAGCCGCTCGGGCGTGATGCTCTGTACACAAAAAAAAAAAAAAAACATACATGTCGAAGAGGTGAGCGCACCTTTCCATTTTTTGGAAAAAGGTTGCGCTAAAAATGAATCTGTATACGCATCAAAATTTTATCATGAAATGATCAAAGATAAATAATATTAGGTAAATATTATTTAAATTTTAATTAATATTTAAATATCGAAAGGTTCCTTAGCTGCTGCTATCGACACCCTGCCCAGTATCGATACCTGTCGAATAATATCCTATCCTGTACTTTGGACGTGATTGTTTGCAATGAGAGATTCATTTGTGGCAGCCATGACCAAGAGAGTTCGATCGGATATAGGAAAAAAGAAGACGTCGCACATGAAGGGTGGCCAGGTGGCTGGAAGTGAGGATGAGAGAAAAAAAAGATCTGAACAAATCTGAACAAATTTTGTTCACTTTTCGATTTAATCGAGTTTTTAAAATACATATTGAAAATCGATTTTTTTTTCTCCCTTTTTTCGATTTTATTATGCCATTTTAAAATCGAAAGAAATTCGACGCGAGCGGCTTACACACGGATAGAGGGAAAACCCGTACTTCCAAGTGGTCGGGTGGGCTCGAGTTCAAGTGCAGTTTGTCATCATAAGGGCTGTTTCCCTTCGGCTGAGAGGAGCTACAAATGGGATTTTTTAACGATCCCAGGAGGTCAAATAAGCTGTCGTTTTCCGAGTTATTTAGGACGCAAAATCCGTTTTTCGAGGCCCCAAATCTGTCCAAACATTGTAGGTAGGTACTGATTTTTTTTCAAAAAAATTTCCTTAGTGACAGAATTTACCAAGTAATTCCGCGAAAATTTGCAATTACTCTAAATCAAAGAATATTAAAATGTGTAAAATTTGCAGCGTTAAAAAAAAGCAAACGCCTCAACTATTAGTCAAAAAGGACTGTTTACTAGGTCTATACCTATCATATTTTTGCAACATTCATTGGTAGGTAACTATCACAACGATAGGTGTTTTAGGAACATAAATGACATAAAATTATACTAAGTCTTGAACAATCATTAAATGATTGTAAATTTTGTACCAAAATGTGGTACATGAAAATTGTAATAATTCGGTAGTTTGAATCTACATTTAATGTATAGGTTCAGTTCGAGAGAAGAATCAAACTACCTACCAAATTACTCGTATTAAAATTTTCGTAAGTCTCCGAAGTTTCATTCAGCCGATAGCAAACAAAACCATCAAAGTAAATTCAAATAAAATAAATGAAATCAACTTCCGAACGAAAATACATGAAAACAACAATAAAAATGATAAAAAATATTGTCCGATTATGAATCGATGTTTAACATCGATTTCTTTTAGTTCATCTTAGAGCCGGTAATGTTCATTTTGGAGCCGGTCTCGACAACCGAAGGCTCAGATTCTGAGCCTCAGAACGTTAAACTTTACATCAAATCGTTGCATTGAGATTTATCTGCATTTATAAATTCAGGTGAATTTGAGTAGAATTTTTGAGTGAACGTTGTGAGTTGTGAGTTGTGAGAATCCGCCAGGCGGTGAACTATTCGGCGGGGAGCTGGCGACACTGGAAACAAGGCGGCGGATTTACCGTTTGTTTACATGTCAACTGCTTCAACGGATTGCGCTCAATTTGTTTATTAGTGTGCGTTTTGTAAATTTCACTTTAGTTCGCGTTGTTATAGTGTAATGTAATAGTTGAAGTTTATTTCAATTAGTTTTTTTTCTTGCCGAGATGAACCCCATAATGGTACCGCCGGGAGTCTGCGGAAGGGTTCGGGGTTCCATCAATATCTCGGTCGACGAGGTCTTTTGGTCGGGAACACCCCAAAGTGCCTACGTGAAATTCTGTTGGTGGGGGAGCGAAGATTTTTACGAGTTTTTCCCTTCGGATTTGACCCGATCGACGGGCAAAAATCGGCCGCGGGCCGGCACCGGGAAACCGACCTCGTACACTTTCCCGGTCGGAACGTCGTTGAAGTTTTTGGAGGACTACTTCAGGAAATGGGGGCGCATCAGTTTCAACGTGTATAGAACCAACGACAAAAGACTTTTGGGGTCGGCCAAAGTGGAAAACTGGGAGTGCATCTTCTCCGACGCCCGATACGGTTCGTATTTTGCCATTTTGGACAAAAAAGACAACAGGATCGGCGACCTCCATGTAGTTTTCACTCTCAAAATGAAGAGAAAGAAACACAAATTGAAATCCGACTTTCCCATCATCCGAGACGCCCCCGACGAAACTTGGTCGAAAGATAAAAGCGGCGAACTTCTGACGGACTTGCTCTCCAAAGGGCAGGAATTGAGGAAAGCGATGGTCAAGTCCGTCCTGTCTTCCTGTGACACCAAAGATCTGGACGAAGTCGTCGCCGAAGTTCCCCAAGTTTCAATCGCCAACGTTCCGACAGAGAAGCAGAGCGAAGCCAAATTGGTGGACTTCTTGATGGGTAAGTGCTGTACGTAGTGAGGCCACATTTTGGTTCGAGCTGGCTCAACTTTGGCGCTCTGTTGGTTTATTACAATAGCAACATATAGTTGGTTTATTACAATTATTATTGAATCCTGTTGGGACCTAAAGGGCCTAAGTACCTACCAGAATTTAAAAAAAAGTTACTTATTGCAATTTTATACTTAGTTGAATAATAATTATTCATTGGAATAATACTTTAAATCATTTTAATTAAACGTTAAATTATTATAATATTTTAATTTTTAAATAATTTAAAAATTAAAAATTAATAATTATTATTAGATCTAATAAATCAATTGAAATTACATTTTGACCTACGTCCCTAAAAGCTTCAATAATAATAATCATTATTGCCCTTGTATCGCCGGAAGGCTTTTACAAAATTTGTAATCATTTAATAAATTGTTTATTTAATAAACCTTTTCATTCATTCATTCGTAATCATTATTGTACGTAGTGTTATTTAAAAAAAAGTTTGGTGAATGAGATAGGAACCAACCAGTGAAAAGTAAAGTTTTAGTAAAAATTATAATAATCCGAAACTATAATTTTTACTAAAATCTATCTCATTCACCAAACTTTTTTTAATACAACTATGTATAAATAATCCGATCTATAGATCTATTAGGTTTAGATCCCATCCTCGTCTTGTGTGACCTCGCTACGAGACGAGTGTGTGGTTTCGATTCCTCCCAGGCAGCTGGCCCATTAGCTCAGTTGGTTAGAGCGTCGTGCTAATAACGCGAAGGTCGCGGGTTCGATCCCCTCATGGGCCAAGGATTCTTTTTTGCGTCTTTTTGGTTCATTATTCAAGAAATAATACAGTACATTGTATTCGCGACAGGGTTTAATATTTTGATCGGCTTCAAAATTTGTCATTATTCGGTTTAAGAGGCGAACATTTCAAATAAGAAAATTTAATGTCCGAGCCGTTTTGGGCAGCAGGAATTGTTTATAATTAAATTATGAATAAAATTCTTGAAATGTTGACAAAAATACTCGGTTTACTATCTGGCTGTGCCCGCAAGGTCTTCTGCCCGATAGCCCAAACCCGTGGGGTTAAAAGGGGGCTAGGGGTTACCTATTGCAAGTTTTCGTGTATGGTATCGGAGTGGTGTGTCGTTTTTTGGAGTACCTATGTTTGGACGTAGAATTCTTTTTTGGCGGTCCCACACTTCGCTCGCGTCACAGTCGGTTTTTCGCCGTTTTTTCTTTTTAATAGACAAAAGTCGATAAAAACAAAATAAAATGGGTACAATTTTTCAGTTTTTTTTTGTTACCGCAAAATTTCCGATATTTAATACCGGGGTTTTCAGTTTTTAATTTGATTAAAATATCTATTTTTTATTTTATTTTTCATCGATTCTTTAAATTTCATCAATTTATTCACATTCAATAAAATGTATAGTGAGTAAAGTGATTTTTACGTCAAGAATTTTGACCTCTTTGGCCTGACATGACGGGGCACTAATTTATTGATGAATCACTTTAGCCCAGCTGCAGTTTTATTCCTAAAATAATGGTCTTCAACGGGATTCAAACCCGTGGTTTCAACAGAATGCAGCGCGAAGTGGCTAACGCCCAGAACCACTCGGCTAATCCAGCCGACTACTTTCAATAAAATGTACTAATCGAATAAATTAAAAATCGATAATTTAATTATCGCCGTTTTCTTTCCTGTATAACATAGATTTTTTTCAGTTTTGGTTTATTATTCAAGTAGGTGTACCTTTTATACACCTATGTATTCGTGTCGGAGGTCGAAAATTTTGATCGGCCTCAAAATTTTCCATTATACGTTTCAAGATGCGCAGATTCCCAAATCGAAATGTAGGTACGTCCGCCGTTTTGGGCAGTAGGATTTTTTCGTTAAATCTGCAATTTTGACAAAATACTCGGTTTACCATCAGATGGTACTAGATTCTAGTTGTGCCCGCAAGGTTTTCAGCCCGATCGCCTAAACCCGTGGGGTGCTGTGGGGCTAAAAAGAGGGTACGGGAGGGGTTTTTGAAGGGTTTCGGCTGGGAGATCGAGTTAGGTGTCGTTTTTGGGGGTCCCATTTTTGGGGGTCCCACACATGTCCAAACGTTGTACAGGAAATTTTACTCTTTCATTTTGTTTTTTATTAATAGCAGAATTAAAGTTTCCACATTTAATTTATATAAACGAATAAAATACCCTCTTGTAACATGTGCAGTGTTTTTATTCAACGTGTCGTATTTTACAGGTAAACAATTGTCTGAGCCCGACAAGGAAATTGCCCTCAACACCCTCAGGTGCACTTCGCCGTCGGAAAGCGTCCTGGAAGTTGCCACGAATTTCGACCCTTCGTCTCTCCGTCAGGCGAACAGCGTGTTGGACGTGAGTTTAGTGTTTCAGTGTTGACAAAATTAAGTTTGCGTTGTCTAATAATTAGTCTAAACAATTATTTGCTTTGATTTTTTAAGGAGCCGCACCAGGTCTGTCCCGTCAATGGCGACTTAGTTCCAGAATGTCCCGCGTCACCTGTTTTGACCACCAGGGCGTCCAAGAGAGTCGCTTATGAACCGCTCCGTTTCCCACCAGGTAGGCAGATCTCAACCACATCAGTAACTGATTTACATCCTCTTCAACTTATCGCTTTTTGTTTTTCAAAGATCATCCTTACCCGGAAGATGCCTGCGATAATGATAAACTTGACGACTCGTCCATCAATTCCTACCGAATCTCCTTCAGCGTTCTGACGCTCACCGCTTTGGGCCTCAAGAAAGTCTCAACCAGTCCTACCATCAAACCTCTTAGCAACAAAAGTAATTCTTTCTCATTTACGATTAAAAATATTTCCTGCCCAAACTCTGTTAATTGACTTCGTTGTTTCAGTTCGTCCAGCCAAATCCCCTGGTATCGTGTTCAGTATAGAAACAATGGTGCCATTCACCCCCAAAAGCAAACCGACGTTCTTGAAACCTGTTACCATGTCTTCGAAGGCTTTTGGAGGAAACGGTAAATGTTTTGTGTTGAAGTTTACTGTAAAATGGTAGTAGGGATGAGACTAGTTAAAGAAAAGCATGTTTAACCATCCCAAACAATTCTTTACCATTCTTAGTGGCTCCTAAGCATGGTGGATCGATTTTAGCAAAATAAAAGTTCACCCATTTCAGGACTTGAAAGCAACATTTTGTTGTATTTTCACCTAAGAAAACAGGTTGGAATAAGAGAGCACAGCAGAGGGGTTTGCTTCATAGTTGGCTGGACAACATGAAGATCGATCGGATGGAATTTCCTCTTTTGAACCAAATTATTGTTACTCCCTCTCCCCCCTTGTTATATGGTGGGGGGGTTAGTTGGAGCTGGTTAAATACCAACGATTTCTAGGAGGCTCTTTTAGGCTTTCGGTTTTTTAAGAAGAAGAGGAAGTCAGCCAGCATTGCTCCACAACTGTAGGACGTAGGCATAGAATAGCCTCAGGACGGCCACACTTTATATTTCCAGCTGGTGCTAAAAGCAGACAGCACAGACTATGACGAGTAGACTACCCCCTACTGGCTATGCCAGCCAACCCCCACTCGTTCCTTCATGTGTTCAGTATGAAACGTTGTGAGTGTAAGGATTCATTGGGAACCACTCATTCATCACCACTTTCGGAGCTCAGATACGCCACGTAGAGCAAATTTTATCACAAGGGGGCCACACCCTACTGGCTACACCAGCCCGGGCTTAGCCACTGCACTCCCGATACCACAAAACTCCCCAAATGGAAACGAATCGATACCTCAACACTCCCCGATTCGCGCCTGCAGTGAATACTTATCTCTGCTTGTCCCAAACTAAGTATTTCCAAGGCTTACAAAGTTGGTACCAAGCTGGATAAGGGTTTCCAAGGTTTGCCAAGATGGTCCCAAGCTTTCCAGACCTGTCCGAAGCTTGCAAAGTTGGTGGCAAGCTGGGGATGAATTGAAACTTCGTCCAGGGATGGATTGCCTTAACCTTTTCGACGGTGGCGATGGATTGCCGGTTCCCTCGCAACACATCGCTTCTGTACTGTCTATCGGGGATACAGTTAGGGAGTGCAGGGGCTAATTTCACATTAGGAGCCTCGGCAGCGCCGGGAGTGCAGGGGCTATCAACCGGAGACTGAAAAGTGAAAGTCTGCATTGGTCACTCTCCTCCTCCAACAAGGGTTGCGGATTTAATATAGCAGACCAGGGAGCCACCCCCTTTTGGCTACGCCAGCCAACCCCTGCTCGTTCAACCTTGGTAGGCTACAAATTTTCCCTATTGGAACGAGGAATAAAAAAGTTCTTGAAATCGATCCACCCTAATGCCCAACGCTCTTCACCTAATTCGTGTTTTCCATGTTTTCAGATGCCATATTTACTGACTCCGTTCTACGAAAGATTCGCCGAAACAATGATCGAGCTTGGGTCAAAGTGGCTCAATGTATTGCTGCGTTACCTGTGAGTTTCATCGAAAAAAATCCCACTCAGATCTTTGCCGCCGTTCGCTCCCACTTATTCCGTTTCCAGATAAAAATCTACTGGAGGTGCTTGAACCAGCGTTTGCCGTCACTTCTGGGTCAATGTATGCTCCCGGACGAGTTCGACTGTGAAGGTTTCGAAGCCAATTACCAACTCCAGGTGTACACAGCGAGTCGACAAGTGGCAGCCGTGCTGGCCTGCAAGATCGAACTGGGAGCGTCGGGCGTTTTTGGGAGCGATTTGCTCGGTACGGTTGAACGTGTAAATTTGGCAATTTATTGCGTATGCTCAAAAATGGGTCTAGGTGGAAATGTTGAGAGCAGAAGCGATTTCTTCAGCGATGTGTTCAGACTCATGAGGGGAATTAAAATATGTGTTTAGACTCATAGGGGGGGGGGGGGGGGGAGGTCAGTTTTTCCTTATTTTCGCTCCTAACTCGAAAACGGTAGGTCCAACAGAAAACTCATCGGGGGAGACCACTTTGGGGAAATTGTCTGAAACAGCAATGACTTCGGGGAACAAAAAAACGACGACTTTGGGGAAAGGATCTAGAAGGAAAAATACGACTTTGGGGAAAGGAGCTAGGAGAAATGTAACGACTTTGGGTAAACGGGAAACAGACGAAACTGCGTGGATCGTAGTGTAGAGCCGAGTCGTGTAGTAATACAAATAAGGAATAATAAAAAAAATAAAAAATACAAAGTGGTCAACAGCCTAAAATACAAGACTATTCCTTCATGTCTAAGTTGTAGCCAACGGTGCCTGGTCAATCAAGGTCGTAAAGGCATCGTACCTATACCTGTTGTGGTGGCAAAAAGCTCAATGCAAAGAACTTTTAGAGCCAAAGGCCGGTCTCAGTCTGTTTGCGGTAATGTTTCAGCAATCCTTTATGTTGCTGAATGCGTCTAAACCAAGCTTGATGAAGGTGAAATGAACAACCAAATATAGTCGCGCTGGGGAAGCATTCCCTCAATGCTGCATGCGCTGCTTTTTCGAAGTCAACGTGAAAAACTGAGAATTTTTAATTGACTTTGACCGCTGAAAGAATAAAAAATTTTATATTCATCCACAATTTCACCGTGGGATCTGTACACACTGAAGCAGTGCACTTATGTTTGCGATCACAGCATCTAAACGAAATACACCCATCGACCATCGTTCTATGTTCGGCAAATTTATAATTGTCCACAACAGTTGTAGACAATAATAGTTACTATTACGGGCTTTCCGCGCCTACTCGTAAACTTCTGCTGAATTCGTAGATCCATAATATGGATTGAATATTATTCAATCAAGACCGAACAAATACTAGCGTTATCGCTACTCTTCCGAAGGGGGCTACGCATTTGCCCAAAAACAACGATGGCCTTTAACCCAAAAGCAATGCCCGTCATTTCCCCAAACACATTGCGTCAACAGCGCCCTTTCACCGCTCATTTCCCCAAAGTCATTATCCTCGTTTAGGAAATTCAACCTTGAAAGTGAAAAAACTTTTTTGCTCACAGCGCCTAAACGATGCATCCTCGCTGTCTAGGCACTATTATATAGTCAAAGCTAAATAAATTTTACTACAATTTGAGCACAGGTACGGCTGTGTAGGTCAAAATGTGACCTATTAATAGGAACTAATCGGTAAGCGGAAAACAAAAACTTTATATATATTTTTTTTATCGAGAAAGCTGATTAAATTTCCCATTGCAGCTATTCTACGTGAGATTTTGATTTGAGCTTTGATACGGGAGGGGCGGGCCTGGCAAGAAAATGACAAATTTTGGCAAACAGGTGTTTTTTTTTTTTTGCACATTCTTGCCCATAACTCAGGAATGGTAAGTCCGACCCTAATTCTCTTTTTTCTGGTGAAAGCTGATTAAGGCCCATATGCAGAGTCGGGCAGGTTTTAAAAGGAATCCTCAACCCTTTAGGCTTCCTTTAAAATAAAAAGAATCCTCAAACGACCGTCCCTTTTAAAAACGGTATGCAGAGAACCACTTTTACCGGAAAGGACTGAAAGTTTAAGGAAAGGATCGTTTAAGGGAAGATAGCTGCAGTAGCTCCACGCAGACAAAATTCGTGTGCATTGCGGGTTAAATAAACGAGTTTTTGCGCGCCAATGTTGTGGTTTCGAACTCCTTGACAAACATCGGGACAAGAAATTGTGACCAACACATATGATTTTTCCGGGAACTTGAAAAATTGATGAGTATTTTCCATAAAGTTGTTTTGCTGTGCTTTGCTTACGGTTATTACGGAAAACGCAAAATATTCTCAAATCAACTTCCTCAGTTCTCTTTTTCTCGGGTGATCGACGTCGCGACGCTCTGCATGTCTGCTTTGCTGACGGTCTACCGACCTGACCATTTCCCCCAGTCGGAAGTCGGGCGGCCCGACGTCAGCGGAAAGTCAGCAAAATCGAGTTAGAATCAGCGCCTGCCGCCCAGAAATGTAGGGCCTACCTTCAGGCCGCATTCGGATAGTTGTCGTCCATCGACCGATCATCACCAGTCGATGCTGATTATAGTCCAACCGTCGAAATCGATCCCAGGTCTCCTGGACCTCCACGAGCGTTTCCTGGATCCCCTGGACCTGTGCGACACTCTCCCGAGCCTTCTCCACGATTCGGACGTGGACTTCGTGTGGACACCACGGGGACTCAGGCCATCCCTACAACGGCGGCGCTCTCTCGTGCAAAGACAATTTGGAACCGCGATCGGTACTAGTTATTGATAAGTATTATAGTTGATAATATCTGTCAGTAATGTTACTATTTGTATAATAAATAATGCTTAGGGTCACAACCCTTGGGCTTTCCATTTTCCTGACTGCCTGGAGGAAAGAGAGAGTTGTTGGTATTAAATCAAATTTTGATGACTTATTTGATAATTGGTGCGTAGATTTGATTCCGCCGTTGCTGTAAATTAACAGCACACAAATGCCGACACCGAGGACTAGCCCTCACTATTCCTCTCCCCAGACGCTAGTGACACCGAGGTTGACCCAACGCTATAGATAGTACAGGACCTGGTACTATCTGTGTACAGGTGTGCTACATTGGATCTGACGGCGACTTATCGGTTCGCCGTTATTGGCAGTACCTAGGCATTTTATTAAAAATCTTAAATTTTGACAAAATAATCGGTTTACCATTTAGTTGTGCCCACAAGGTTTTCAGCACAATCGCCTAAATCCGTGGGGCGCTATGAGGCTAAAATGGGGCTACGGGAGGGTTTTTGGAGGGTTTTGGCTATGGGATCGAGTTAGGTGTCGTTATCGAAGTATTTTTGAACGTATAATCCATTTCCGGGAGTCCCAGAACGATCTGATTTCACCGTAGGGCTTTCATGGGGCTACAAATGGGATTTTTTGAAGGATTCGAGGGAGGTCAAATAAGGTGTCAGTTTTCCGACGCATAATCCATTTTTTGAAAATTTAATCCAACATCTGTCCGAACATTGCATTAAATAATTAAAAATTTAAAAAAAATTTAAATTTTATTATTATTTTTTTGAATAAAATTTATAAAAAATTTATAAATATTTAATATTTAAGAAAATATTTAATATTTTCTTATTCACACAAATTTTGCACAATGTGATATAGGTTAATTATTAACCTTAATCAAAGAATGATAAAACCTTGGTAAAATTCGCAGCGTTTTTTGGAAATTTTGTATCGAACATTCGACAAAATCCATTATTTCCAGCAATAATTCTCGATGATGAAATAAAATCATCGAGAATCAAAAACAGTTGATGGTTCATCGTGATACAAAGCAAAACTAATCAGTCAACTCGGCTCCTTATAGTTGGAGGAACGTAAAAAGCTGGTCGCGACCAGCTTTTTACGTTCCTTTTAGTGGAGTCAATTTGTATGGGCATTTTGGAGGGTTCCTTAAGAAATGCATTGAAGGAGCACCTCTGCATTCGAAATCAGCCAAAGGAATGATTAAGTGAAGAAGTCGAGGATTCCTAAAGTAAAAGGACCTATTGATAAAGGAAGCTGTTATCAGTGGAAAGGAAGGTTTCTGCATTGCGAATCGAATAAGAGGATCCGAAAAGGCCAACTTTAGGACTCCTTTTAAATCCTCGACGACTCTGCATATGGCCCTAAATGTTATATAACGGACGGTACATTTCATTTCTGTTGAGACAACAAAAGTGCCATTGTTATTTACAAAAACACTTTTTTGCCAAAACTTGTCATTGCCCCTCCCTCATAAAAGCTCAAATCAAAATCTCACATTCTGCGATGAGAAATTCAATCAGGTTTCACGAGAAAAAAAGAAGTTCGGTATCGGGCCAATAGAGTCTGAGCTACAGCCGAAAACGTCCTGAACAACGTACGAGTAGTTTTCCGCTTACCGATTGGTTTTGGTTAACATTCGTTTTCTCGGTTCCTATTTGACCTTTGTAGCAAATTTAATGTAGTTTTGATTATATAATAGTTCTCATACCGCTAGGATGCATCGAATAGGCGCTGTTAGACAAAAAACAGAAAAAAAGTGCGAAAAAGCGGGTTTTTGACATTTTACCCACTTTCAAGCTTGAATATCTCCTAAACTATTATAGTTAAGCGTAAAATGGATTGGGACACTTTCGTAGCAAATATGGTGAGCTTCATTTTTCATATAGATGATTTTTCTGTAGGACCTACCGTTTTCAAGTTAGGGTCGGGGACTTTTAGTATTTTAATCCACCTATGGGTCTAAACACATCGATGAAAAAATCGCTTCTGATCTCAACATTTCCATCCAGAAGCATTTATTGCCTGGACTAATGGTAGTGTTTTTATAATTTGTTTTATTTTAGATAAAAGGAAAAACAAGAATCGCTTTGTCCCTCAAGTGGCAGACATTCCTCCGTCTCGCTCTTCCGTTGGAAGTGTTAAGTCGTGTTCGCAGACCTCAAAAGACTCGTCCATCCCAATACCGGCACCTCCTCCTTCGACTAGGTGCCGCACTGCCTCCTCCGTTGGGTCAAACGCTTTGCGTAAGTGTTGTTTACGTTATAGGCGTTGCATGGAACCTTCGAATACCGCCCACGTATGTTTACCAGGTGGGCCTCTCGAGTCGGATCAGCAGCTCCTTGACGCCATCAGCAGCTTGAACGAGAAATTGACCAAAAAGGCGGTGCTCTCAGAAAAGGACCCCCCCGTTGAGAACACCCTCTCAAATGCTGTCAACGACCAGAATAAGCCGGAAGCTACTCAAACGGATGAACCTGAGCTTCGTGAGACTTCCATTCCAGCAGGTAAGGCATAAGGCATCTGACAATCAGATTCTGTACTAATTCAGACCGTCTCTGTGGCTGGCTGGTAATGAATGTATATAAGTCCAAGGCTTTTCACTCTTACATAAACGGTAAGCGATAAAATTACGGGGTATCCTCTTATTGATTCTTCCTAGGGATACACCGCCCTACTGGGGGGGTCTCATCCAGCCCAAATGGCCCCTCTCGCGCTCAACTTTCGTATTTCAAATTGCAACCCCGGTCAGTAAATCCAGGGATAACTAACAAGCAGCAAAAACTCGGGTTTCATTAATGCTAGTGGGAATTCGACATGGGTGTAACCCAACTAGGCAAATGTGAACTGCAACTCCGGCTGCAAAGCGAGAGCGGCAAAACCCCCCTTTTCCGAACATGCTGATTTCGATTATCTGGCATTCTCTTAGTATATTAGCCACAGAATCCAGTTTCAGCAGGGATTTTTTCCCCCACGAAAATCAAGTTTTAGAACGTAAATCGGGTCTATAAGTTAAAAAAAAAATCGACTTCTGAGTCGATGAGGGTTATGTACCTAACTGGAAAACATGAAATCTTTCTTCATGTTCTAGGTTGCCCATCTACGCACCAAAGCCGCAAAACGTGGGGAACAATTTTTTTAAAACTCGTTTCAGGGGTATAAGTCATGAGTTTTCCGTGCAAATTGGGAATCGGCAGAGCTACAAAAAAGCTCCGGTTTTTCACTCAACAAGTGGTTTTATTCGACGGGAATAAATTTTAATTGGCCGATAGGTTACTGCTCAGAATATTTTTAGCGCAATCTTTCCAAAAAATGGAAAGATGCGCTCATCTCTTCGTTTTTTTTTTTTTTTTTTTTTTTTGTTTTTTTTTGTTTTAGCGCAACCTTTCCCTCAAAAAATGGAAAGGTGCGCTCATCTCTTCGACATTTTTTTTTTTTTTTTTTTTTTTTTTTGTGTTTTTTTTTTTTGTGTATCACAGGATCACGCCCGAATGGCTGAACAGATTTTCACATTGTGATCAGCGAGTTCTGGGGGTGGTTATAGGCTATCAAAATCACCTCCGTCGTCGACGATTCGTCCGATCCGTTTGGACGTTAGATACCTATTGTTTCACGTTACGAATTCTTTGTTACGGTTTTGGTTTCAATAAAGACGCGGTAATATTTCGTAGTAACAGAAAGGTTGCGCTCATCTATTCAATTCAATAGAGAGTTCCTAAAGCCACTATTTGCCTAACGGTGATGAGTTACGGTCGACGTAACTCGAGATTTCGCGCATGCGTAGAAATAACGGTGATAACTTACGTCCTTATGCCTAACGTCGGCCGTTATTGCCGTAAAGTTACGCCGGATATCGCCGTTAATTTCGAGCAATAGAACCTAAATAGCGGCACTTTAAATTTAGCGTGACTTTTGATAAGACCGTATCTCTGTTACGGTCTTATGTGAAGTTAGCTTTTCTTTGATTCTTCCTAGACAAATCCCTTACGGCGATAAAAATTGACGGTCGACGTATCTCCGATGTTTCTTTAGGAACTCTCTATTAATGGCTTATCAATTATTGATAGCTTGTTTTTTTCGACGCAATCATCTGCTGGTGCTCTCTTATTTTTGTAGAAATTTTCTGGGTGTGCAATTGAATTCATCAATGAGTTCAATCACATATCATTGGGGTGTTCAATCAAAATCATCTACTACGCTCTTATTTTTGTAGCGATTCTTAATTGTAGGGTGTTCAATCGATGCAAAACTCATTGCTCTACAACAGTTGTAGAAGTTACTTTTCTTCGTGTTCAAACTTCGTGAGAATCCTTGTTTGGCTTCCACGCAAAAAGCAATATTCTGAAAAAAAAACACGTGGTTTTTGGAAAAAATAAAAGTAAGGAGCAATTTTCGGTATAGGGACAAGGGGTATATTCTTGATCAGCATCAAATTTCCTGTAAGTATGAAGGTTTCAGGTTTTTTCCAAAATATAGCCATTCGGCCCCACTGTGGACCGCCCGACTGGGTTCACGGTCTCAGAGCCAGCACGATTTTTATAAATCTGAAATTTTGGGAAAAATACTTGGTTTACCATCTAGTTTTGCCCACAAGGTTTTCAACCCGATCGCCCAAACACGTGGGGCGCTATGGGGCTAAAATGGGGCTACGGGAGGGGGTTTTGAAGGTTTTCAGTTATGTGGTCGAGTTAGGTGTCGTTTTCGAAGAACTTTTGGACGTAGTATCCATTTTTTGGGGTCCCACAGCAACCCAATTTCACCGTGGGGATCTAAAGGGCTTTCATGGGGCTACAAATGGGACTTTTGAAGGATGCAAGAAGATCACAATTTGATCGGGACAAGATAAGGTGTCGTTTCCCGAGTAATTTTGGACGCATAATCCATTTTTCGTGATCCCACAACGGTCTAAACATTATTTAGGATTTAAAAAAAAATTTGTTTATGAATATTTTAAAGTAATTTAAAATAATTTTTGCTCAATTATACTACCCCTATGAAAGAACAATAAACCCTTGAGTAAAAATTTCAGCGCTTTTTAATTTGTCATTTTCATCCCCCTTAATTTCAATTTTAGTGATCCCAAACATGATAGCCAAAGGTATTACTATTGGGAGAAGATTCGCGTTTTCGGATTGAAAAATCCAGTTACTCGTTTAGCTGTAATCAACCAAGTTAATTTTGATTTTGCCTCATGGTGTCCAACTCTATGAGGGGGACATTTAGCCTTAATCAATGCTATTGGGAATTCCCAAGATTTTCTGGCAAATCCTTACCTTTTCCGCTCTTTAGAGTTTTACACTAAACATGGACCTTAAAGTGTCTAAAATAAATTAATTTAATTAATTGTTAAAAATTTAAATGGATAGCTTGTTACAAATTTTGGAATGTTGGGGTAATTTCTTATGGCATGAAAACGTCACCCTATTTTTTACAGATTTTTCTAACGATTGCTTGTCGAGAACCCTCTTAATCTGATCACGCATCTTCCCTCTTCTTTCCTATTCTTGTGCTCCCCCATTGCCTTCAAAGATTTGTGCTTGTTTAGAACTTCCTCAAGAGCCTAACGTCGCCAGGGGTGAACGGAGCCGTCACAAGTCTCCCCGTGGCTGCTGTTGCTGTTGTCGGGGTTGCCTGGGCGACTGTAAACCCAAGTCGTTAAGGAGGAAACATTTGCGTGACAGACACCGCCCGTCCAGGTACGAACTCGCATGTTAATTGGGGGAGGGGGTACACGTGTATGATAATTGACTAGGAAATGTAACAGGGTTTTTATTTTTTTTAGGTGTTCAGAGGTCAAACAGGATGAGAGTTCCGTCTTATCCGACGAAATGTCCCCGGAGGGTCGCCCCCTGAACTCGAGGGTTCGAGAGAGATTCCACTCACCTCCGACGAGGTTGAACCGGAAGGATTTCGCCGGAAAGGGAAACGGAGGGGATGATCGAGATGGGCTCGACCTGTACAGAGACCGACTGTTGGAGCAATTTCCTCGGACCGAGCTGCCGAGCATTCATCGGTTCGTCGTCAACGTCTACTCCAGCGACGCCCACATATTCTATAGAGAAGGCGAACTGGAGCTCTACATGGTGTACCGTTTCCCTCAAGTAGACCCAGTCTCTGGAAAACGTAAGTTCGTCGTTACATACAAGTTAGAACCTAAACAACACAATAGGAGTCTTCATGGCCCTGGCTTGGGTAGTTTCAACATCGAATCGTCAAAAGTGAAGTTTCTATGAGAGCCATTGCGCAAGAGCTCTACCATGAATTCGTCCCTGAAATGCTTCAAGAAAGAAGAAAAGAAATGTTCAGAGCGAATGCAATGAACTCCTTTCTCAGTCAGGAAGGGCTCTTTCATATTCGCGACTATGAATTCGAATATCACCCAAAGCTCCCCCACACCTGCAAATACGAATACGAATACAGTGAAACCTGGCTATAAGGAATCGCAAGGGGAAAGGATTTTTTCCTTATGAAGAGGTTCTCGGAAGTTTGAAAGAAAATGCCATTCTGAAAGGATGCAATTTTAATTCGGAGTACGCTAATGTACACAGCGTCAAATCATATTGTGTAGGTTTCGGGTCCAAAAAAAAAATTCAAGGAAATTGAAAATTCAGTTGGACGTTATTGCGTGGGCTGCCCGGAAAAATCGGAAATTTTCGTCTGATTTTCAGTCGTCGTCATCTTGACTCGTTTCTCCAGTTCATAGATGAAGTCAAACGATAAGTCACTCTCGTTGGACGCAAAGAATCGTTGTGCTGTGGCTAATGCAGCGAGAGCTTCCTTTTTGGACGGCACTTGAAGGTTTTCATCGTCGCCGTCGTCCTCTTCTGCATCCTCGTTCAAGTGGGAAATTTCGGCGACAATTTCTTGGTCTGTTCTAACGAGGTGGCACGATGATCATGTCGAATAAGTCAATCGAATAACAATATTGACACTTCCTCTTCCTTATATCCAGGTTTCCCTCAATCATCTTCCTTACACAGAGGTAACGAGTGGCCAAATCGAATTCCTTACTTGGAGGTAAAAAACTTCCTTACATGCAGGTTTGTGGCTTCTAATGGGGTTATCACACTGTCGGATACAGCTGGACAGCCGACGAGCGGCCATTGACGTCACAATTAGAGCCAATGACGTCATGAAGTGAGAGCCGTCGGTCCGATGCCACACCCTCCCCCCCTCATCCATGCGCGCCAGGCCGTCCGCCCGAATCGGATTCGGACGAACTGTCCGAACTGCACGATGGATTGCGGGGCGTCGGGCGTTCGTAGATGAGGGGGGGAGAGGGTGCCCGATAATGGCGGCTTCGCCGAACAGTTGATCGTCCGACAGTGTTATCTCTTCCCTACTCGACGCCAAATTTACCTTTTTTTTCCCACTTTCCCTCACTCGTCGTCCCGGCTTGGAATCGGTCTCCGACAGTGTGATAACCCCATAAGGGGGTGGGACCGCGAACATTCTTGCTTACATAGAGTTTTTCCTTACATCCAGGTTCCTTATAGCCAGGATTACTTGAGCACTTACAAGTCCAGCTTCACAGAGATCAAATCTACCAACAAGCAGTCTGAAACCACTAAAATGTTGCTCCATGTGGCGCATCTGAGCTCCGGCAGAACCGAATTTCTTTAGGGAAAAAAAGCGAGTAGAAGGGGTCTGAGGCCATTTTTTCTCGTACGTACCTACTCCGGAACAGGTTCACGGGGTGACTGAATACGATACGAGGGCAGTGCCGAATTCAATATTGTCATGAGTAAACTCTGCCCTCGGCTGGTGACGAGTCCTTGAATCACTTTGTTTACCTCTCTCGTGGCTCAATATGAACGGTCATTAGCGGTGCCAAGTTCAACTACGCCCGTTGGGAGAGGTCGGGGGCTGGCTGATTTCAGCCAGCAGGGGGTGGCTCCCTAGTTGAATAACTGGAATCCAGGGTCCAATTCGGTTGCACCCAAACGTCTTGTCAAATCCGTTGGGCCCGTTTCAGTCCTCACCTACAGTGGCAAAAAAACTAGTTGGGGCCCATTTCGTCTGCATGCCTATCTTCCTGAGCCCCTGTTCGGCTGCGTCATTTCGCAATCTCTGGTCTTGGGCGTGAAAGTCCTCTTTGTTTTCCTTCGCAATAGGGCAACTCCCCCCCTTCCCACTTTTCCCAGCCTCTTTGCTTATTATATTGAGCTCTCGTTATCACATCTCTAGAGGGATTTGGGCGCAATGGGGAATCGCCCGTATAAATAGATTTCCACTCCCAAATAAATCCTTACACTTTCACCACGTTTCATATTGAACACGTGAAGAGACGAGAGCGAAACCATCGGGGGGGGGGGGGGGGGGGGGGGCGTAACCAGCAGTAGTCAGCATTGATTAGTCTCTCAGGATGCCGCAAAGAGTGCTGCGTGCAACGAATTTTGGTTTTTAGACAATACAAACTGGAAGAGCCTCCTGGAACTTTCACATTTAACGCTAACCGGGCCATGAATACCCCTATTTTGTTATCACCTATCGGTTGTCTCACTCTTTTCCCAACTAACCTTCTCTTCTCTCAGTCTTTTGCCCTGCAGAGATCAGCACTGTTGAACTAAGCGGTGACGCCTCCCCAGTCACGCACCACCTGCCGCTACGGATCCCGCTGTCCGAAGCTCTTCTGTCGTATCCCAAACACAACGTCACCTTCCACATTTGGGCTCGAGCTTATCTCTACGAAAAGAGGGATTTTCTCATTGGGCAGGTTCGTTATCAATAACATCCAATCCACACGCGCGACGCAAAATCTTCGAAATCTTCCCAAAAGACTTCGTTTTAGCGAAAAATCGTAATAGAGGCAGTTGTAGAGAATTCAATTACATATCAAATCCATGACTGTAAAAAAAAAAATACCCAAAACCAAGGAGTGGGGGTAACCACGTATCTTTGTTTTGTTTCTTTGAGGTTTTGCGTCGCGAAGTGGTAAGAAAATTAAAATTTTGCGAAACACGATATTTTACCCTTTTTTGTAGCCTTATATCTCCGTTACTGTAGTTCGGACCAAAAAAACGTATGGGACCAAATTTGTAGGATATTTTTTCCTCTACATGTTGTGTAATAGAATCTTTTACGCAAAACTGTATAGTAAATGAGTTATGGAACAAAAACTAAAACAATCGTACAATTTTGACGGGTTTTTTCAAGATCGCGATTTCTTCGCTTTCTGCAAGCGAACGAGAATGACGAAAACTTGGATTTACAACTACCTTACGGTCCTAAACAACATAAGACCTTTGCGAGGGGATCTTCTCGGGAGGAGATGAACCGTAGCTTGCAGGGGAACTCCTCAATTATTGAGAAGTGGTGCTCAGCTAATTCCCTGGTCCTGAACAAGAATAAGACTCAAAGTCTAGAACTGGGCCTCAACCGACGTCTAGATGGGTCGGCTAACTTCTTGGGTTTAATGGTTGATAACCGTCTTTCATGGCAGTCGCACATTGAAGCGCTTTTGCCAAAATTGTCGTCCTGCATCTACATGATTAGGAGATTGAGGGGCGTTGTGTCTGATGAAGTTCTTCGTTCGGTATACCATGCATGCTTTGCAAGCAGGGCCAGTTACTGTATCATTGCATGGGGAAATTCCAGTCATGCCATCAGGGTCTTCAGGCTCCAGAAGCGGGTAATCAGGATAATTAATTGCCGGTCTCTCTTGGAATGAAAGTTGTCGGGGCACTTTTGTGCGTCTGGGTATTCTAACCATTCCCAGTTCCTATGTTTTGGCGGCTCTGAACACAGTCAAGTCATGCTTGTCAAACCTCCCCATGGTTTCCGATGTTCACGAGCATAACACCCGCTCCCGAGGGAACCTTGCCATTCCATTTACCCGTCTCAGTGTGGCCTTGAGGAATAACTCAATTCAAGTGGGTTCTCGTCTTTTCAATGCCCTGCCAAATCATATACAACAGCTCCCTGATAGATCCTTTAATAACGTAATAAAATCACAATGAGGATTCGATTTTGAGAAGATATCATCTTCTCAAAGCCGAACTCTACTCTTTGAAGGAGTTTTTCGGTATTTCATGGAGCGATGTGTCTTGAGTTTAGTGGATCGTGGATGGGGAAGCCTTGTCTCACCTGTTGTCATGTTTCTACTTACGTCCTGAGTTGTTTTAGTTTGTTTATATGACCACACCTATCATGTACCATTGTTTTCTTTTGCTTTGTACCATGCAATTGCTTGATGTATTTCGTGTTTGTACCAACTCATTTTTGACGTTTGCTGTGTCATATTGGCCTCTGCAAATAAAAAACCTTGATTTGATTTGATTTGATTTAATACGTATATTCTACAAAAATCATTACCAACCAGAGGGGAACCCAACCCCCCTATTCACTAGACTACCAATCGACTCCGACAAATTGAAAGAAATAATTTGAAACCGGGCAGGATTTGGGGCTAGGTTGCACAGTGAAACTCTGATCGGACTCAGAATTTGACATTATCCGTTTCAAGAGGTCTAGATTCCAAAACCTTAATGTCCGTCCGCCGTCCGCCTTTTGGGCAGTAGGAATCTTTTTAAAAATCTGAAATTTTGACAAAATACTTGGTTTACCATCTAGTTGTGCCCGCAAGGTTTTCAGCCCGATCGCCCAAACCCGTGGGGCGCTGTGGTGCTAAAAAGGGGCTACGGGAAGGTTTTTTTAAAAGGCTTTTGGCTATGGGATCGAGTCCGGTGTCGTTTTCGAAGTATTTTTGGACGTAGAATCCATTTTTTGGGGTCCCGCAACGATCCGATTTCACTGTTGCGATCTATAGGGCTTTCATGGGGCTAAAAATGAGATTTTTTATGGATCCCAGGAAGTCAAATAGGATCTATTTTTCAAGTAAAAAACGAAAATAATTTTGAAAAAAAAAGAGAAGTTTTTTAAATATAAAAACAATGCTTCCTCTGCCTTACAGATTCTTTTTTTAATTTTTTTCATTGACAGAATTCAATTACTGCACAAGTAACCTATATCTAAGAATAATAAACCCTTGTGTAAAATTTGCAGCGTTTTTTAAATGTAGGTTTTTAATACCAAATACCGATAGAGCGCTGTTCGATTCCCATCTCAACTTTTATGGGGGTTTTGAAAGACTTGAGCCAGGGGGATGAATGAGGAGGGGTCGATCTCGAAGTAATGATTATTTTAGACGTAGAATCAATTTTAAATTTTAGATTTCTTTATATTTTTATTTTTATTTTTGTTTTTTAACTTTTTATTTAATACTTTGTAGTGCTGAGACTCGGTCGGTGTGAAATGGAGAGGGGTGATTGATTTAAAAAAATACTATTTTAGACGTAGAATCAATTTTTTTCGGGCCATAATCTTTTTGTCGGTATACAGTTTTTTTTTAATAATTTTTTATTGACACTACTTATTTGAAGAGTTGGGGTTGTATTTTATCTTCTTTTTTTTTAATTTTTAATATTATTACTTTTGCGTGTTTCAGGCTAAATTGCCTCTGGAAAAGCTCGTCGAATGGGAAGCCGCCCACATGTATTCTCAAAAACGTCGGATCGACCACCCTTTGCTTGCCCCAGACAAGCATTTCATCAATTTGAGGATTCACCCGGCAAAAGGCGAACTGCCCCAACGTAAGCCGTATGAAACAAACTGGAAAGTTTTCAGTGATGGCGGTTTAAATGTTAACCGGGAGGTTCTGTTCGTTTAGATTTGGAGCCGGGGCGGATCGCTCAGTTGGGTTTGGAAATAGACTATGAAAAATTCGCCGACACGAGTGACAAGTGGCCTCAGTCTTCCGTTGAATCTCCTTCAAAACCTTATAACCGGGCTCAAGTCTATCGAGGCGAAGCGACAGATTCCAGTGACCCGTACTTGGTGTTCAAAGATGGTGAGAGAGGATATTGTGGTGGTTTTCTTCCCTTTCCCTCATTCCTTATTCGTCTTCTCTTCTTCTTCGTCTTCTTCTTTTGCCTACATGTTTCTGCGTCACAGATTTGAGTCGTGACCAAAACGAATGGCTCGACAACCGCCGACTCGGCGGGTTTTCCGAAAAGTCCGGAAACTGGGGCGTTCGCTTGGTGGACAGCTTTTCTGACCCAGCAGCGCCGTCCGCTCGAGGTACCCGAGTGATTTAGTGGTCACCTCAATGGGCTTTTAGTCCGAAAAATTTAAACGATCATAATGAACGACATTTTCCAGGCAAAGGGTTCTCCGAAGTCTCGCAAGGGCAGCGGTTATGTTCGGGTAAACCAGTCCGGGACGACGAGTTCATGCTGATTTTAGACGGGGAACAAACTCGGACCGATTTTGTGAAACCCGCTGCAAGGAGAGAAAACCTGCCAGACCATCAAGTCCCCAATGGTGAGCATCCGTATAAAACAAGGTTTACAAACAACTTCTTGTTCATTGCTTTTTGTATTCGTACGCGGCTTAGGATACTACGACTATCAACACGGCTGCACTTGCGATGGTAAGTCCTTGAAAAACAATACGAGATTCGACGTCTCGGCTCCATATAAAGTATTTCTTTGTCCACTCGCCATGGCCTTTCATACACGCTACTAGGGATGTCAAATATGTTTTCAAAAATTGTGAAAATGATGGTCCGAAATCGAATTCTTTGATATATCGGTCTTCAAACTAAAAATTAATGGTCGCCTGTTTCCCCCCCCCCCCCCCCCGAATAATCTATTCCCCCTCCCTTTTTTAATTAAATAAATTTTGATAAAAACCAATATGAATATTTTTTTCAGTTTTTTCGATTTTATCGAAAATATCGATTTATAGTTTTTCTTTTTGATGAAATATCGATTTTGGTTTATTATTCTTAGAATAATACAACTATGTTTTCGCGACCGAGGTGGACGACTCCGATCGGCCTCAAAATTTGACATTATCCGTTTCAAGGGGTCTACATTCCAAAACCGAAATGTCCGTCCGCCGTCCGGGCTGTTTTGGGCAGTAGGGATTTTTTTGAAAAATCTGAAATGTTGACAAAATACTCGGTTTACCATCTAGTTGTGCCCGCAAGGTTTTCACTCCGATCGCCCAAACCCGTGGGGCGCTATGGGGCTAAAATGGGGTTATGGGAGGGGGTTTTTGAAGGCTTTTAGCTATGGGATCGAGTTAGGTGTCGTTTTCGAAGTATTTTTGAACGTAGAATCCATTTTTGGGGGTCCCGGAACGACCCGATTTCACTGTGGCAATCTATAGGGCTTTCATGGGGCTAAAAATGGGATTTTTGAAGGATCCCAGGAGGTTAAATATTTTTCAAGTAAAAAATAAACAATTGTTAAAAAAAATTTTTTGAAAAAAAAAATAAAAAAAAAACAGAAATAATTTTTGCACAAGTAACCTTTATCAAAGAATAATAAACCCTTGTGTAAAATTTGCAGCGTGTTTTAAGGCTTTTGGCTATGGGATCGAGTCAGGTTTCGTTTTCGAAGTATTTTTGGACGTAAAATCCATCTTTTGGGGTCCCGCTACGATCCGATTTCACTGTTGCGATCTATAGGGCTTTCATGGGGCTATAAATGAGATTTTTTATGGATCCAAGGAAGTCAAATATTTTTCAAGTAAAATACAAGAAAAAAATGTTGAAAAAAAAAACTTCTTTTTTTTGAAATATAAAAATCCAAAAGAATTTTTTTTTTTTTTTTCGTTGACACAGAATTAAATTTCTGCACAAGTAACCTACCAGGATACCAGTAAGGATACCAGGAGGTCAAATATTTTTCAAATAAAAACAAAAATATTTTTAATTGCAAAAAAAAATTTCTTTCCAAAATTTTTTTCTCGTTGACACAGAATTAAAATTTTGCACCAAGTAACCTACATCAAAGAATAATAAACCCTTGCGTAAAATTTGCAGCGTTTTTAATATCGGAGAGTTCCGATGAAACCAAGCTTTCCTATAGTAATTTTTCTCGCAGAATCCAAATTTGAAACCGGATTTACGTTTGGACATCTTGGCTTGAAGATATCGTCATTGTTACTGTAAATCCGCCCATCTCATTGTTGGAGTGTTTTTAGTTAGGTAGCTACCTACATGGAAAGATCGACGTGGTTGCGCGCCGGCACGTAGGGTGAATTTGCTTGCACCCTAGAATTTGGCGCAATCTCATTGTCTGGTGAAAAGGAGTCCGTTCCCGCCTGTAGAATCGGAACTGCTGTTGGACAATCTTCAAGGAGCGATAGCTCATTCTGGGGTTATTCCTTTTTTCTTCCAGGAGATGTCTCCAACGCGTGGGGAGACGGTAAGCTCCAATTCCAGTCGTATTCGAGGTTGGACCCATCGGGGACCGCAGAATTCATCCCAAACGAGGACCTCAGAGCTCAGCTGCTCAGCCCGCGTATCGACCGGGATTTTCCCGCTGGCGTTAAAACGGCGGATTTTTCTTCGGACAATTCCGACTGTCGGAATAACCCTTTCGACGCCCCTGTGACAGTCCATCAGCGTCGTCCCAGTGAGTAACGTATCTTCGGTTATTTGTAATTCGTTCTCAATCTGAGCAGTTTGCCCTTTTGCAGGTTCGTATCCCCAACAGCCCACATCCCAGTGGTGGGACCCCAGCAAAGTGTTACCACCTCTGGCTGAACACCCTCCAAGTACGTCATCGCGTCAATCCGCCAATTACTCCCTACCGAAAAACCAAGCTCGGATCCGAGTGGCCGACCAGTCTTCCCCGCTCCCTTCGCTGGCCAAAGTCATTGACCCGAATTACAAACCGGACACGCCCCCTGCTGATTTCAATTCTTCGTACGAGTTGGGCTCAGACAGCAAAGCGACACAGACGACCGTCAATCAGCCCAACACTGAGGACTTGTTCGCTGCCCGAGTCGAAGTGGAGTCTGCCATAAACCTGCCGTCCATCAGGAAAAACGGTATGCTGATTTCTTTGGACTAATCGATTGAGAAAAAAAAAAACGACAAAAATCTACTTGATCAATTGAATTGAATGGAATGAACCGACTAATCAATTTTTTTTTAAAGTTAAGGGTGGAATCCATAGACCTTCCTTGAGCTTGAGGATCTCCTCAAAAGTGGCCTTAAGGGAGTATGAGCGACTTACGTTATTCATAGCGACAGGTTAGGACAGTTTAGGTGACCTCAAGTGGAGGAAGCGCTTGAGGAGAACTCAGAGGCCCCTCAAGCCGTTCATACTCGCCATTGCTCTAGGTCGACCGCAGCCTTATTTTTCACACATTATTCATACACAAATTTGGCATGTGAGTCGAGTTTTTTCCAAGCTGGAACTAACGTCAAAGCGAACTCAAATTGAGGTACGTGATGTGAGTTTTCAGGACCGGCCTCGCACTTTGGGTGCCCCTTGGGATCCAAAAGTGAGAGAAATGGGTTATTTTACTTTCACTGGGACACATCCTCGTAGATATTTACCGCTTTTACTTCAAATCTACCTCTGTGATACCCATCCAATACCAATTTACCTAGCAATAATAATCTCTGATGTAGGTTGTAGGTACATTTTGGGTGTAACGTACACCAGAGACATACTGGTGGGAGGGAAATGGGGATTTTCACTTTTTATTGTATCGATCCGCGGTGGCCAGAGGGTACTGTTCTGTCGGGTGGATCCGGATTCGTCTCTTATTAGTACCACGTTAGCAATTAGAGACTAAACCCATAGCCTGACTCGTCTCCTACTTAAATGGGCGCCTTCTCCCCTACGGCCTGATTCGTCTCAGTTCCCGATAACACCTAACTGGTAACCGGTTACAATTTTAACCGGTTACAATTTTAACCGGTTACCAGTTAGCTGTCTTTAAAGAACGGTAGGAAAGTGAACTAAGTCACTCGCGATGAAATTGAGGAAACCCATTTCAAACGAAAGGTGGGTGATGAAAAAACGTTGCCTATTTCCACACCTGATATGCTTGTCAATTTGAAACTCTAGAAGCACATTGACAAAAAGAGGAATGGAGGGATGCAGTGAAAAAGAGCGGGCTAAATGCGGATGAAAAGATTCGCAGGCGTTAGTTGTAGGTACGCTGTAATGAACTGGAATGGGCAGCCCACACATCTGGCGAAAAGTTAGAGTCGTCGGATACGTAGGTATTGACTAGGTAGTAAGCAAATTTCGCCACAGCATCTCCTTGAGGTTGAACGTACACTAAATCAAAAACGAAACAGTCCGCCACCTCCGATGAATCAAGAAACATGAGCCCTTAGCACCATTTCAGCCATTGGCCAACTTCATTGTCGCTTTTATAATCACCAGAGAGACCCAAAGCCTGAATTTTCTTCCCGACTGACGGAAGGAAGAACTAGAAATTCTAGTCTAGAATAGGAATAGGGCGACAATAACAGTCTAGTATTGATAGTGAGTTCAGAGGTGAGACGAATCCAGCCATGGTCTTATCACTCTTAAATCGGGAGGAGACGAATCCAGTTGTTTTCTTATCGATGAGACGAGTACTGAGACGAATCCGGACTTTCCCGTTCTGTCGGTATGAGGAACTTCATAGAAAGTCAGTGATTAGAAACATCCATCCCGAGCCAGGCTGCGAGTCAGACAATACTTACAACACCCTATGTATTATTGACATTTACCGAGCCATAAGGGGTTATTAGCAGCGCATATGAGAAATATGAACGAAATTTTGACCAACAGACCCTCCAACCACCTCAGTAAAATAACGTTGTTGTGCCTGACTCGCCGTTCGTGCAATTTAGTGTAAAACGTATTTTTCCTCTTGGGCTTTGCCCCTTGGAAGGGTCCCTGGAAAGGGTGTGAGACTGAAGAATTTTGTGAGAGAGGCCCGGAAGGTCCTTTACCTGGCGATTGCGTCGATTCCGTTCGTGTGTTTGACGGGACTGTCTTGAGACGTTGCCGTGGAGAATTATTGTTTCCAGGTCCAGTCTTCAGTCTGAAAGAGTGATGACCAGAAGGTCTTGTTCGACCATCAAAACCTCCCCGAGTGGGTGAAAGGTGAGTTAGGAAGTAATCAAAACCTCCCGGTCTAGGGTCCGGCGTGCGCTCGCATACGCATCAAAACCTCCCCGGTTATTTGCCGGTTTGAATCGGGTGAACCTGCGCGCAGTTTGGCCAGTGAATTTAAAATCAGTCGTTCAGCGGTTTACGCGATCGTGAAATCGAAAGAACAGGTTGTTAAGCAAACAAAATTCGCAAAAATTCGGAATTTCACGCATCCTGATTTCGACAAGGCACTACTGTCGTGGTTTATTCAACAGCAAGCAATTTTTTTTTTTTTTTTTTTTTTTTGAAACTTTTATTGCACCAAGTAAGCTATGTAATTTACAATTGATGTATACTAAATGACTTGCAAGAAGCTATGACACATAACACTGCTTCTATGCGACTTGTTGTTTTGTGCAACTGACGCACTAGTAATTACTCACTGAGCTGATAATTACTTCACAGGGCACCCCACTCGCACAGGTCATGAGGTTTTGTTCTTTTAAGTCTTCTGAGCAGGCCTTCAACGTCGAGGAGCTGGACAACCTCGCTGTTGATGTGTCCCCGAAGCCTCTGCTGATGGGCTAATGCTTGTTTTTTGATGACTTCTTCGACAGTAGGAATTTGAAGTTCCCGGTGTAGTCTTTCGTTCCTGGTGTAACGATACGCATCTACGCATGCTCGTAGCACGTTATTTTGAAATCGCTGAATGATCAAGCGATTGCTCGGAGCGGTGCATGTTTTATAGTAAGCCTCCTGACAGGACGTTGAAATTGTCCAAAGAAAGGTCTCTGTAATGGTTATTTGGAGAGGAACCCAATTTTTGTGAGGGAATAAAGGTTTTTCATCAATTGTACATACACACTAAGTTGTCTTGTGTACATACTTTATTTTCTCGTTCCCAAAATAGGTACATAAATCACTTTTAGGGGACTGTCCACAACAAATGATTCAATCGCCAGTAGTGGACAGTATACTACAAGTGATATATCACTTTAAGTGGAAATCGTTTGTAGTGGGCAAAACTGTTCGGTCCCTTGAAGTCCACTATAAACGATTTCGACTGTAGTTATAAGCAATATAACACTCAACATTATTCATCATTCATCATTCCTCGGGTTTCTCTAACGGGGAGGTTTTGATACACGGGGAGATTTCGACGGTTTCCTCAACGGGGAGGTTTTGATACACGGGGAGGTTTTGATACACGGGGAGGTTTTGATGGTTTCTTCTACGGGGAGGTTTTGATGGTTTTTCGGCCGCCTGGGTAGGTTTTGATGAATCCCCCTTGTTCGTGTATCTTGATTCGCGGAATTTACTTTATCTACTCTCTGTGTCGTTGTGTGTGGGTGCCTCTCGACAATTTGATGGCTTGTGCCGCTCCAATTGCGATGACGGGTGCCGCTCGTAAACCGATGGTCGGATACCGCTCGTATTATTGATGGCTAGCTGGTTTTTCGCCGCTCAACGAAGTTGATGGCCCTAGTCGGTCTTTGTGGTAAGAAAAAAAGAGAAAACCCCCAAAAAAAGAAAAAAAGTTCAACAGAGTGCCGGGTAGAGGTTCAGCCTTCTCGTGTAAAATTTAAATCGCGAATAAAAAGCTGGGCTTCTTTTATCCCCCCCCCCCCCCTCCAGCTCGGCTTTTGTCCGCCGAGCGTCGGGGCGGCGTCCCGCCTTCCACCCGCGCATTGACATAGACAACTGGACTCTCCTGGCGGCTGCTCTCGTTATATTTCGTGAATTTACAATTGTGGAAGGAGGATCCTGAAAACGTTAAATAATTCCTGACTCACCTACTTGGGGGTTGCAGTAATCCTGCAATTTAGCATGAACTCATGTACCTGCAGCCCCCAAAATTCAATCGTAATGTAAGACAGGCCAATTTTTAATAAACCTTTTACGATCAGCTTATTACGCCCCATAATCTTGCAAGTTTGTTTACATTGGCAGAAGTTAGGTTAGATACAATTCAGTGTGGTTAGTGTCTCCCGTTTATTCTTGTATTCCCTGGCTTCGCGGGAACTTTCCCTATTTCTATGGTCCAAAAGTTCATTTTGTTCTAAAAAGTTCCCTGTTTGGCAACACTGTAATTTTGAGGCCTTCCTTGGACAAATCTTAAGCTGAGGTCGGCCTCCACCTGATCCAGAACACACTTTGAATAACCTCCTCTCATCTCGAGATGAGGCCTTCCTCAACTTAGTGAGGAAAAATCTTATCTTGAGCGTGAGGACTATGAATTCCGTCTTAAATGAAGTTTGAAAATCTCTTGGGTCTCGTTTAACCAGCCATTGACTAAATAATGATGACCGAAATGATTTGAAGGTAACACACGACAAGTAAAAACAAACTTCAATAAGAATATCAAAATTTGATTAAAAAATCTTTTCAAGGTAGAAAAATCTATTCAAGCGACATCAATAAATTGCAACTATCCGAACGGGGAAGTGTGGAGTAGTGCAAAGTAATCTGCACTTGCCCCACCTATTCCATTTGCACTTGCCACATACCAGCAAAATGTCAGGGGCAAGTGTGGCTGTGGGCTGAAATCCCAAAATTTATGAGATATCTGAATCCAAAATGTTAAAAGTTTATATATCATTGTTTTTTCCTCTAAACATTCTTTGCAGGAGTTTTGACGAAGCCGTCATCGAGAATAGAGTTTGATGCGTGGAATAAAGGGAAAGAAATTATTGTCCAATCGTCTGTTGTGAACGAAGATTCGAATCCGAGGTACGACAACGCCTGGAACGTCGACCTTCCCACACATCTCCTCTACAAGGTCAGTTCAAATTCGTCATGTCTGCCTGAGACGACGTTCCGTCGGAAAAATCATTATGTCGGTATGTTTCCAGGGAGACACCGAACTTGAATTGCGAGTCGTCAACGTCGACGACGGCTCCGTTTCGTCGGCGTACGTTGATCTGACGACCCTTTCGGCGGGCCTTCCTTCCATCGACGGTTGGTTCTTTTTGAGCAGCCAGGGGCACAAGGCGGCGGGACAAGTCAAAGTGACCATCACACCTTTGGAGAGCATCAGGAAGTACAGGGACGTTTGGATCGAGGAATGTCGACGGACCAAAGAGGTCCCTCAGAACTGTCGGAGGGATGAGCGGTTGTCGTGCGAAAGCGCTCAAAAAATGATGTTGAACGACAGCTCTAGCACGAAATTCAAGTGAGTTGTTTGAAAGAATGAAAATAAAGTGTCAGCCTGGGATTCACCACGACGTAAATATTTGTACCGCTTTAGTATATAATATTATGCTGTAGTGCTTAACAGGAGCGTAGCGTGCTTCTGGAGTGGAGGATACCTCACTCAAATACCCCCAGTCTTCAAAAAAGATTAAATGTAAAGCAGTTCTAGTCCAGTCAATATATCCTTTGAGCTTGCTAAAAATCGGAACTTTCCGATATTTTGGTGGGTCGTATGGGACCCGTCAGGGACCCTAAATTCAAAAATTTGGGGAAGGGAGGAGTTATTAAATTAAATTCACACTGAAATTGAATTCTAATTATGAATTTATTTAAGTTATTACAAGAAATCAGAAGGGGAAGGCCGAAAAATTTATTGGGCCTCAGGTGGGACTCGAACCCACAACCTTCGCATTACTAGTGCGACGCTCTACCAATTACGCCACTGAGACCAGCAGTCATGATAGAACATCGGAGATTGAAGGCCCAACCGTCCCTCTGCCCCCAACGCTTGATTCGGCCTTCTCATATTGTTGCTTATTTTCCCCTTCTGAACCCTGATCTGATATGAAGCCAGTAGACATCCTACTTTTGTCCCTCTTCCTAGGGGTCCCTTAATTCCCCAGGAGGAGTAGTTTCATTAGGTAATGACTTGAGGGAATTTTGAACTGCTTCCCTCATACAGTGTTTTATTTGGGGACATCTCCGATGTTCTATCATGACTGCTGGTCTCAGTGGCGTAATTGGTAGAGCGTCGCACTAGTAATGCGAAGGTTGTGGGTTCGAGTCCCACCTGAGGCCCAATAAATTTTTCGGCCTTCCCCTTCTGATTTCTTGTAATAACTTAAATAAATTCATAATTAGAATTCAATTTCAGTGTGAATTTAATTTAATAACTCCTCCCTTCCCCAAATAAAACACTGTATGAGGGAAGCAGTTCAAAATTCCCTCAAGTCATTACCTAATAAATTCAAAAAGTCGAACTGATTAACCCTGTGTTGACTTCAGAGGGCCTAAAAACCATGATTTTTTGGGTCGTTTTTCAGTTTTTGGGTTATAACTGAGGAGTAAGGGGAGGGGTACTGACGAAATACTATGTATTTTTTTGGTGTGGTTGTTGTGATTGCAAACTGAAAACAATAAGTTTTAAAGGGGTTTTTGCCATTTTGGGAAACGTGGCCCATTTTTGAGCCTACATAACTTGGTAACTGTGTGAACACCTATGTGATCAAAAATTAAACTTGAGTAGTGAAAAATGTTCAGGATTTTGTCCTCTTTAACGTTTACTTCGACTAGTTTTCGACTGGTTGCATAGGAAAAAAGTTATAACCCAAAAACTGATAAACGTCCCGAAAAATCGTGGTTTTTGGGGCCCTCTGAAGTTAGCAAACGGTTAATCAGTCCGACTTTTTGAATTTGGGGTCCCTGATGGGTCCCAAACGACCCACCAAAATATCGGAAAGTTCCGATTTTTTGCACACGGGACCCGTTTTTCAGGATATATCGACCGGACTATTCCCTGCCCCGGTAGGGATGGACAACCAAAATCAATATATGGATATCGGAGATCCGTTCGGATGAATATCAAGCATCCGGAAACGGCCCGATGTCTGCCATTTCAAATCCAGATAGCCGCTGTTTTTCTGAAAAAATCCTTAATAATTTTTTGCTTTTGAGCTTTTGTTTGTATCTGTGCGTAGGAATGAGCAAGTTTGAACATTAAGCTCTCATCATACGAGAAATTTCATGTCCTACAACTTTTATTTTATGGATTTTTTCGATTAGAGTAGCCGTTTTTTGATCACAATCGTTTGAACATGAGTATAACCCACATTTTGTCAAAGTTTGTAAAAATTGACGATTTTTGACGCCCTACTGTGACTAAATTCCTCGACTGAATTTGTCGTTTTTGATGTCATTCGAGAGGATATTTAGTGCTCTTTAATTTGGTGTACAGTAGTTTTCCGTAGAATGAACCGATTTTGAGTTACCTATAAGCCGAAAACTAAAAAAACGTTCCTAAATATCGCCGTTTTTTGGCTCCCAAAAGTTCACTTTTCTCCATTCAGAAACCGTCGCAAACTCATACATACCGTCACAACTCTTTTTTGGGAGGGCCAAATTTGGATTAAAATCATTTTCAGCTTTACGCTATTGGAGATAATATTATGGAGGCCATATTATGGCCTTTTTTTGGTCTAATTTGCCTGGGCAGTCGATTATCTGAGCCCCAACCTGAAGGGCTGGTTAGTCTAAGATTGCTCTCTCTCCCTATACATGTGAATAATAACTTCTGGTGTCTGCTTCTCCTGGCAGGACTTGACGCAGAAAGGCGGCGTGCTCAATTGTGCTTCTCAGGATGCAAAGTATTTATACTGTTTATAAACAGTTGACGGTAGCTATAAGAATTTTTTAATTTATAGTGGAACATACAAGTGGAAATTTTGGCTTGTAACAGTCTTGAAGCAAACACTGTTAGGAGGTGAGTTGTAATAGGTTTGCGTCAGCGCGGTCTGGCGGCCAGAACGCCAAGATGAGTTAAGTTGGTCTGGTATTGCACAAGATTCTCCACACAATTTTGAGTTACAGAATACCTAATTCTGTCATTATTATCGTGTGGTGTCGATAAGATGCACTCACACTAAGGACCTTTGACCACCGGAATAATTTGTAGCTACCCCAAAGAGTTAAGGGTTGGTTTTGGTACCTGTTACTGCCTCTGCTTCAATCGATGCTGCTCCATCACCTCTATCGGCCAGTTCGTAGTATTGATTAAGACGAAGTCATCCATCTCTTATTTGAATTTACCTCGAAGAATAATTCTTCTGATGGATTCGATTGTCGAAGTCAGTTTTATCAATTATTGATAAATCGAATCCATCAGAATACCCCTGAATGAACCACTGCTGCTTATTCAGCTTCTTGTCATTTCAGGGAAAAAATGAAAGAGCTCGAGCAGTTGACAGAACGGATGAAGAAGAAACTTTTGGATGTGGACCAGTGGGATTCGAGTCCACCGTGCACGTTGATGCGGGATGTGGACGACTTCGCTAAACAGCTGCTGAAGGAGGTCAAGGAGCCGTCACCGAACAGTCCGCCTCGAAGTGAGCAACTTTTGTGACTTAAAGAGGTTGTTGGTTGAACCGAGGGTAAATTTTCTTGTGTTTGAAGGGCTGCCCGAGTTGGATTTGACGACGTTGCACCATTTGTGCCCAGCAGACTTCCAATCCCCGCAGAGAGACGTCGACGTGGTGCCGGCTCCCCGCGAGTACCAGGAGACCTTCTCCGTCTGTTCGGACGTCAGTCGCCCGTCGCGGATCCCCCGCCGATCCCGGCCGTTCAGGTCAAGTAATCGCGTTAATTTTCTTAGCGACAGCCCGGACTTTCCTGGGAATCACGGGAGCGGGCTCAGCCCGGATTATCCCAATCCCGTTTACGGGTCGAAAAGCCCCGTTAACCTCATCTCGTTCGACGAATCGCCCGACGACCGCCACACTTACTCCATACCCTCTAACAGTAACGACACTTCGCCTACTTCTCCTGTGAATTTACTTATTCGGTAAGGACACTACAAAGTTGTTCCTTGCATGTTGCATGTGTGCATGACGACTGTGAAACCCATTAAAACCCATTTTTAAGCTTAGTGGGTCGGCGACTTTTAGTGTTTTCTCAGAAAGGGACAATTCGAATAGGAGTCTGAATGACCTATTATAAAAAGACGATTTAAGACGAAGTAGTATTTCCACGATAAAAATATAAATATAACTTGTAGTCGCGTTTTGGTTGATTAGACCATCATAATATGATTGTACTACAAGTTATATTAAATAATATTTAATATAACTTGTTAAATAATATGTAATAAATTTATATTATAAATTTAAAAAAATATAATTTTGTTTAAATAAAAATATAAATTTTATATTTTTATCGTGGAAATAGACTACTTTGTCTTAAATCGTCTTTTTATAGGATGGATTCCCACTATCTCGCCGCATCTACCTTACGTTATGGTTTAGTTGAGTTATTAAAAAAGTTCCTTCCGCTATCGATTTTGCTCTACCACGAAAAATCCATAAAATGTGGAAATATTTACTCTACTAATCTGTTCACTAAATGTCCGAACCCCTAGGTAGTCAAATTTGTTTGAACGCTATGATTCACTACTGAAATCGATTCCTAGCATCCCAAATTTGTATGGATTCTTTATTGCATGTATCTAGTTATGAAAAAATGGATTCGCAAATTTCTTCAGAGGCAAACAAAGCGATCGGGAGGATAAAATGTGCTCATCCGGAAATTTCTGTATTTAATCTACCTTCTGTGTTTTCGTATTTCGGCAGCTTATTTTCCATCTCTGTTGTTTCTTTTATCGAAATTTCTGTCTTTAGTCTGCCTGGAGTGTTTTTGTATTTTTGCGGCTTATTCTCCTTCTCTGCACTTTCTTTAATTGAAATTTCGGTCTTTGGCCTGACTTTCGCGTGTTTTCGTATTTTGACGGCTAATTCTCTGCGGTTTCTCTATCGAAATTTCTGTCTTTAATCTGCCTTTTATGTATTTTAATATTTTTGTGGCTCATTCTCCTTCTCTGCTGTTTCTCTAATCAAACTTTTCATCTTTAATCTGCCTTTTGTGCGTTTTTGTACTTTGGTGGCTTATTCTCCTTCTCTGCGGTTTCTCTAATCGAAATTTCTGTCTTTGTACTGACTTTCGTGTGTTTTCATATTTTGGCTGCTTATTTTCCTTCTCTGCACTTTCTTTAATCGAAATTTCGGTCTTTAATCTGCCTTATGTGTGTTTTCATATTTTGGCGGCTTGTTCTCCTTCTTCGCGGTTTCTCTCCCACCACATGACGTGAGGTTACATGTCAGGTTATGAAAGAAAACGGCGGGAATCGTCTTTATCTTATGTGGGAGCGTATGGAGGTGATTTCCGTTGCTGGTGTCAGTGTTGGTTCTTCATCTGCACACTGTAAAACGCTAAGAAATGGAAATTATTTTTTCTTTCTGGTTCATTAGATTTCATCGTGCTGGTTCCAGCGTAATATGTAGTTGAATTCCTGAATATCAGCGCCAGCGTTCGCGAGATAAGCTGAAACCCCCATGTGCCACCCTGGAGCTTGTGTCTTTAATCTGCCAGTAATGGTGGCAGACTGCATGGATTGTATGGGCTATTTACTATATAGTATTTAGGCTTTCAAGTTGTCAATGAATTTCCTTCATTTGAATATCTCCTCTGCCAAGGGTGTCTTCCATCTGCTGAAGAGTTTTCTTCTTTAATTTTTGATGAATTAAGCGCCCCACTGTGTGTTCTTCAATTGAAATTCAATCAGTGAGGTTAATTTCTGATTTTTGGTAGAACTCAATTCCAACTTCAACCATTCTGAAATCGTGGGGCCCCACTCTGACCAGGGGGGGGGGGGGGGGCTGAGGCGTCTGAAGCACGAGGGATCCATAGTTCCGTTTGCACTCGCCACACCGACTGGGCGCTCGTTATCAATCAATCCAGCGTTAGCACAAAACACCGAGGAGGAGAAAATACGACAACATGGACGGACGCAAAACACCTCAGTGTAAAAGAGCTCAGATGGATTGATAACAATGATAAGAGGCCGTCTATACAGCGCACCACTAGCGCCCAGTCGGTGGGGCGAATGCGAACGGAACTATGGGTCTCTCGTGCTTCAGACGCCTGTGGGGGGCCTTGCTTCGCTCGACCGACTACTTTCTCTGACAGGGGGTGGTGCTCGCTTCTCTTGCTCATTTAAATAATAGTTTAAGTGATGGGGTATATACATTTTAAATGCCTAAAAACCTCCCGATCTTTGGAATAGAGAGAGAAACCGTCTTCCCACACACCAGAATATATCTGAAATTAGTGTGGAATGAACCGTTTCCCAAATCTTAAAAAATATGTTCTCCAGAATTGTGGGATGTAGTAGATAAACGATTTCTCGACCCGAGTAAGGAGGACCCCAGCGGCAGCCTCTCCGCCCTTCCAAGGTCCCTAGCAGACCTGACAGACTGCGCAGGGGCTAGCCCCTATAAGGTCTATTACGACACATTGCACCCACGTGCAATCACTAAAAATCGTAAAAATTAAACCCGCTTTCAAAATTTGCCGATCGTTGGAGTTAGTTCTTTCAGGATTTTAGTATTAAAATTTGGACCCCCAATAGATCCAGATGGCTTGTGACATAATATGTTGTGAAATAATATCTTCGTTGTTTACAGTCAGATTGAGAACATTATTCTCAATCAGACTGTAAACAACGAAGATAGGAAGAGTTGCACGGATCTCCGCGCGTCGGAAATTGCTCTCAGTGTGCCTATCGGACGTAAAATTGGACCAGGAATCCAAATTGACCAAAAAATCAGGGGTTCCTATTTAAGATAAAAAGTTGGGCGCAAATGCGCTGATTTGCGCGCATGTTGAGGGGGGGTGCATTCCTTATTTGTAGGTAAATGGGATCCCAAGATGGTACACAAAATCGCCGTATTGAAAAAACCCCAATGCAATCGCGCCTTCAACGATCTTTTTGAAGAGATAACCTCAGCCCTTGGTAAATCATTGCGAGTAGCGGCATTCACATTAGCCCTTGTCAAAATTTGACTTCCTACGTTTCAATGAATCTACCATGAAGACCCCTAATGCACTCTTTACTTTTCATGTTGCGAGGAATTGACGGACGGGACGTAACGCCATGTGTCGAAATGCATTTAATTTAATTTTCGTTTTCTCCCCCACAGAGAGGACAACGAGAAGTTCGATTCCGACGACTCAGGAGCTGCAGCGCGAGCCAAACTCACTCTCGACAAGGTACCAACTTGCTTGAAGCACCAATCCACCAACGCCCAGATTAGCCAACAAGTCCCTCAACGTTTTCTCTTTTACTTCCCCCAGTGCCACGAAGAGCTCGGCCGGCTCCCGCGTGACTCTCTGGATGCGGCGTCTTTGGCCATCGAGAAGATGATCGAAGACCTTCGGAACCAGAACGTTGACGGGGCCAAGAGCTGATCTGATCTCTACTCGATGCTGTGGTATGCCACTGGGTTTCATTGATTCGACGTTTTTAACGTGTGGCGGCTTATGACGCAGAAAACACTGCCAAACCTCAACTCATTGAGTAAATTTGACTCTATTGAGTAGAGCAAAGCTTCCCAAACTGTAGTCCACCGTGAACTTTGAGAAAAATTAATACAATCAATAAGGTGGTTAGGGTGAGAAATGACTCCTCTGCTGAGTACTAAATTGTTTATTTAAATAATCGTAGCGTGGGGACCGGTTTCGAGCAACTAATCTCATCTACAGCCCTGACAAGAAAACCATTTGTCATTAGCACCGTCGGCGAACACCACACTTTTAATACAATCAGTAGAGAGGAGTGAATAATTAATTCAAGAAATTAAGTTGTACTGAACGAGCTGGCCTGGATCCCCCTGTATATAGTCAGTCAGCCTCACTGCAGGGCTCACCCCTCTCTGGGTTCTCACATGTAGAGGGTTGATTGACGTTGGTGGGGGATCTGTGGAGAAGCCCCTACGGCTTCCATCCACTTCAAGCGTTTGAGCGTCGTACCTTTCCTCCATTTCACTTGCTTATGAAGTTCATTCAAGCTTTATTTAGCTTAGTTACTTATAAATTATGCGAGGGGACCACAGGTGGTAAATATCGACTTTAAAATAATCTAATTAGGGAAAACATTTTAATTTCACATCTAATTGTAATGTTCTGGCATTGTTTCTAGCTATCCCAGCCCGATGAAGTGTGCTGGCCATGACTTCTGAAGGAGGGCTTATAAGACTCCAACAACCTCAAGCTCGGAAGATCCTTTGTGCCCTTCGTCTTCCGCTCGCCAATTAATCGTTTTCAAAATAAATTAAATCAAAGTTCACCACTACCAGTTAACAAAACAACGCTGGAGGCCCTTTAGGAAGTTATGAGCCTCCTAAGTACTCTTTTGTGTCATCCTTGTTGAACAGGGCTGAGTCTGTCAGTACTGGCTAGTCGTACATTCCACAACGTAATTTATTCACTAAGCTCTACTATACTTATTCGAATTGTCTCTTCTAGTCAAGAAAGCATTTCCAAACATTATGTAGGTAGGCACTTTTGTTGTAATCCATTTTGTTACTCATGATTAATTAGCATGTTGTGATTATTTATTAATCAGTCATATTGTTACAATTGAATAAACATTTTTCATGGTCGATACCGTTTTATTGGCTCATCCAACCATTCGTAGCTAACAGGAGTTGAATTGATTTAGTCAGTTATGCTAGTTTTAAAAAAGTGAGCATTCAAACAAGAACTACGAACTACGTTCTACGTAATTTAAAGTTTAAAACCTTTGGAAGAATCCTACTAGGAATGCAAACTGCATTTCATACGTCCTGAAACACTGAGAATGGGAGGCAGTTGTCTTGAAAAGAGTCGTGAATGCCCTTTGCAACCTCCAAGCGGCTGTGGAACCTTGTGTATCAATCATAGTAATGGACTAGACTTTTTGGTTTATTATTCTTGGAATACTACACCTATGTTTTCGTGACGGGGGTCGACGACTCCGATTGGCCTCAAAATTTGACATCGTCCGTTTCAAGAGGTCTACATTCTAAATCAGAAATGTCCGTCCGGACCATATGGGCAGTAGGAATTTTTTTTAAATCTGAAATTTTGACAAAATACTTGGTTTACCATCTAGTTGTGCCCGCAAGGTTCTCAGTCCGATCGGCTACGATGGGGCTACGGGAGGGGTTTTTGGAGGCTTTTAGCTATGGGGTCGAGTTAGGTGTCGTTTTCGAAGTATTTTTGGGCGTAGAATCCATTTTTTGGGGTCCCGCAACGATACGATTTCACTGTTGCGATTTATAGGGCTTTCATGGGGCTAAAAATTGGATTTTTGAAGGATCCCAGGAGGTTTAATATTTTTCGAGTAAAAAATGAAGAATTTTTGAAAAAAAAAATATCCAAATTTTTTTCTATTGACAGATATAATTTTTGATATAGGTATCAAAGAATAATAAACCCTTGTGTAAAATTTGCAACTCCTGGTCAGCACTAAGTGCTTGTAAGTCTTACAAGACTTGTATCAACGCAATACCAGGTCAGCAGATCCATGCTGCCATCCTACCTGTCAATCTCCTAAACTCATGATTCTGCGTTTTTTGAGGTCGCGCAAGGTAGGTATCCAGGTAGGCTCCTTTCCAGGAGTTTCTGACAGAATGGATTCCCGTCAGCATAGCTTTTATTTTATTTTTTCACTAATAATTACCTAGTGAAAAATATCAACTGTTGATACAATTTATTGGGGTATTTTCAAAAATAATTTTTCCCCCTGTTGAGCTGGTGTTTACGTCCTTTACCATGGAGGAAAGAATTTTCTTTCTTTCCTCCATGGTCCTTTACTGTGATTGTAGGGAAAAAAGTCCCCCAAAAAAGGGGGCCGGAAAAAAATCCCCCGTCTTTTCCGATCCCGAAAAAAAAAATCCCCGTAGAAGAAATAGCGTTGACTGAATGGAAATGAAAAGAAGATGATACTGTCGTAGAGGGTCAACACTAAGCAGTAGGTGACTGGTGAGGTGTTTACAATGACTCCGTCAACGTCTAATGTTGTATTGTCCAAAAGATGAGTGGTTTCGTATCATCTTTTATCGGAACCGTGTGTATTTGTGACAAAATTAATTCTTTCAATCAATAAAATTTTGAGAAAATTTTTTTTTTTTTCAAAAAATGTTTTCAATTTTTGTTTTTTTCATTCGGAAATTATTTGACCTCTTGGCATCCTTCAAAAATCCCGTTTGTATCTCCATGAAAGCCCTATAGATCGCCACAGTGAAATCGGATCAATCCGGGACCCCCCCAAAATGGATTCTACTTCCTAAAATCCTTCGAAAACGACACCTCACTCGATCCCATAGCCCCATCAAAAAAACCCTCCCGCAGCCCCATTTTGAGGCCGATCAGAATTTTCGACCCCCGTCGCGATTCCATAGGTGTATTATTCCAAGAATAATAAACCAAACGAAGAGGTTCCCTAATCGTGTTTCGTTCAAGATTTTTTCAATTTTTAAAATTTTTCTTTTTGGGGATTTTTTTCCGATTACCCTGTACTGTACTGTTGTTGACGGACCACAGAGTAACAGATAGCTACCCTGTTGCTCTCTGTTACTCTGTGCTGCTACCATATCAGTGAACAATATGCCGTCAGGGCGTAAGTCTCACCTTGAACTTCAAGGTGAGACTGCCTTGATTATCCAGTAGGTAAGACTCGTAGGATTATCCAGTAGGAGATAAAATTTTTTATTTATTTTAATATAATATTTAGATTATAAATTTACTCGTGGTCTCTCCCCTGGTTGGTAGCCGTTCCCCACAAATTTATTTATTTTATTAAACACAATTTCTATTTATGTTTATTCCCATTCCATTATTATTTGCTTACCCCCAAAATTACCCCCGTGGAATGAAATCCCCTAAAAAAAACCTCCCTCGAAAAATTTCCCCCTTTACAAAAAACCTAAATGAAGGGGGGGGGGGGGGAACTGACAACACTGCTCTCGCACTACCTAAGTTTGACTGCCTACTTGCACCCACAACAAGGTCTATGACCCGCAACCCGGACAACTTCCTCCCCGCATAACTCCCCCGTGAACGCTCTGCCCAATCAAAATCGTCGTTATTTTAACCAATCAGAGACGAGCCTTTCGACCAATCAAAGATTCCGTTATTCTCACCAATCACCGTTAGAGTTGAGCCGTCTTCTGACCAATCAAGTTCGTCAGCTCGGCCAGGAACACAAGCCGCCCAAGCGTCACTTCGCGTTGCCCTCGATCGAGTCTTTCTTGGAAAATTTCGCTTATTTCTCCACATCCGCGAAGAATTATCTTCATTCAAGTTTTGACCGTAAGTATAATGAGGGTTTTGATTGTTTTTAGCCCGTGAGAGGTTGTTCGAAGGAGAAGGGCTTTGTTATTGTTGACAGGAGGTGAATGTTTGGGTTTTCGTCATCCTTGACTTCATTGAAATTTGGAAAAAATCACTTCCGCTACCACTTCTTTGCTTCGGGAAGCAAATTTTCAAAGTTTTCAGTCACTCTAAACAGTTCAGATTGCAATTTTGCGATTGGTAAAGAAGATAGTTGCCTAATTTCGACCATAACTATGTTTTTGTGTAAGCTGTAAGCTTTGCGCCATCTCTCAATGACAGTTATCCAATGGTTTTGAAGGCCTTTTGTACGTAACAATGAATTTCCTGATGTTTCAATAGCAATTTACCGTTGATCAAAACTTGGGATTTCGTACCCGCCAAAATACGCTGCCCGTTACATCACTTCCTCTGTGACCTGTTTTTCAAGATGGTCGACAGTACAATGCCTAAATTTCCGCCTTAATAATAATACTTAGTGAGATTTTTGTTTAGAATCTAAACAACATGGCCATCTGATGGCCATGTGGTGTAGGAGGACTCAAAGTTTAGAGGGTTCGTCTTGCAACATGATTCCAGTAGGCTCGTGAAAGTCACGGGGGTATTTCCTAGCCTAGATTGATTCTGCTGGTGTTTCACTGTGTTTCATTGTCTTCGTTCATTTCCCAGGCTCACTATGGCTCGTACCAAGCAGACCGCACGTAAATCGACGGGAGGAAAAGCTCCCAGGAAGCAGCTGGCGACTAAAGCCGCCCGTAAAAGCGCCCCGTCCACCGGAGGAGTGAAAAAACCCCATAGATACAGGTGTGTTTTTTAAGGGACTTCGTTGTGAAATTCAGGCGATCTTATGCACCACGTTGACCCGAACTATCAACACACCCCGTTCTGACCCTTATTTCCGTTTCAGGCCCGGTACAGTCGCCCTCAGAGAAATCAGGCGGTACCAGAAGTCGACTGAGTTGCTCATCCGAAAACTCCCGTTTCAACGATTGGTCAGAGAAATCGCACAGGACTTCAAAACCGATCTCCGTTTCCAGAGCGCTGCCATCGGCGCCTTGCAGGTGAGACCACGTTTTTGTGTGTTTCTAGTGTTTTTGGATTGTAGGTCTGCAGGTGGTGGCGTATTGTTAGTGTTGAGTGTAATCTAAATTTTAATCAATCTCATCTCTGTGGACGTGGCGGTTGATCGTGCGTATCGCAGGAGGTTCAGTGAAAAACGTGGGCAATTTGCATCGGAATTATTTTTTGCTGAAAACTGTCTCTTCGTCATCTGCATGAGTTAAAATGTCAGCATGCCGATTTTCATCTCGAAATTCCGAGTAGGTAGTTACCTAGCCGGAAAGCGCGGGAGGGAAGAAAAACTTGAATGACGTCACGCCCTCCCGCTTCCCTTGTTGCCTTTCACTTCTGCACGTGGACGCGAAGGGTCATGTGACGTCACGGATATGATCTACAGTAGTAACTGAACTGTAAAATGGGGATTTCGCCATTTTTCTTGTTAGTACAAGATCTTTCACTTGAAAATATTTCTAAAGATACCCATTTGGGCTACATTTTAGTGTTTAATGTAGCCTACCTCCCTCCATGCTCATTTCACCTCTGTTGGCAATCAGTACGTACCTACTTCGTTTTTTAGTTCACCCAAGATGCCTCCTTAGTTTAGGGGCATGTTGACAACAGTTAGTTATAGTCTTCTCCTCAATGTGTTTGTTTATTTATTTACACAAAATTAATTGTCAGCTGCAACGCCACTTCAGTTTTTTATGAACTTCTTATCTTTATTTGTAACGCGCTCGTCAACTGCCTAGTTGTTGAAATGTTACTTCTTTCGTCGTTATTTACTTTAACCAATACGTTAATAATTCATTATTGACGGGCCAGGAAAAGTAATCGATATTGTGAGGTTTGCTACTCATCCCCAGTTGATCAAAAGGGGAGTTCCTACCTTGCAAAAATTGCGGTAAAAACGAAACTTTGTGGTCGGTTAGTGATGTTAAAACTTATTTAGCATAATAAATTTTGTGTTATTTTGGGGGTGGCCAAAAAACTGCGAAATATTTGCACTTTTCGGTTTTATTTTTTACGAATTACGTGAAAACTAAGCATCGCACGACAAGAGTCACGAAACAAAATTTAAAGATTATTAAATTCTGCGTCGATTGCACCCCTATTCGTCAAAATCGGTCCAGCCGTTTTGACGTTGTGGAACGTCCAAAAAGGATTTTTTGAAAATTAACCCATTTTGGTTTATTATTCTTGGAATAATACACCTATGTTTTCGCGACGGGGGTCGACGACTCCGATCGGGCTCAAAATTTGACATTATCCGTTTCAAGAGGTCTACATTCTAAATCCGAAATGGCCGTCCGCCGTACGCCGTCCGCCGTCCAGGCCGTTTTGGGCAGTAGGAATTTTTTTAAAAATCTGAAATTTCGGCAAAATACTTGATTTACCATCTAGTTGTGCCCGCAAGGTTTTCAGTCCGATCGCCCAAACCCGTGGGGCGCTATGGGGCTATAATGGGGCTACGGGAGGGGTTTTTTGAAGGCTTTTAGCTATCGGATCGAGTTAGGTGTCATTTTCGAAGTATTTTTGGACGTAGAATCCATTTTTTGGGGTCCCGGAACGATCCGATTTCACTAGGGCGATCTTTAGGGCATTCGTGGGGCTAAAAATGGGATTTTTGAAGGATCCCAGGATGTTGAATATTTTTCGAGTAAAAAATACAGCATTTTTGAAAAAGACATTTTTGAACAAAAAATCGAAAAAAAAAATTTTTTTGAGATAAAAATCCAAAAAAAAATTTACTTATTTTTTTCATTGACAGAATTAAATTTCTGCACAAGTAACGTATATAAAATAATAATAAACCCTTGTGTAAAATTTGCAGCGTTTTTAAGTTTAACCTCACTTTCAACGCTTGTATCTCCGAAACGGCTACCCGTATCGTAAAATGTGAAATAATGAAAGTTGTTGAGCTAATAACGTTTTTTAGAACTTCTTAATTCATTAATTTTGGTCACCGGGACGCTGAGATATTGAGGGAAAACTGAAAAACGTCATAAATCTATATATTTTTACCCCGTTGTCCATTTATTTTTCCTAGAACATTGGTTTTTCATCGTTAACTGACAAAGGTGTATCGGGGGGTCCCTTCCAATCAGCCAATTATTCGTACAGCGATCGCCAGATCGAGTGGCAAGGGTGTGATTACCATCAGAATATTGAAGAAAAGAGAAACTGACGATGTAAAAATTATTTTATGTTCCTGTAACAATGATTTTGATGATTCGAAAACGTTAACTGAGCGATAGATTGACGACAAAATGAATTTTCAAATCAATATGGGAAAACTGGAGAGGTCAAGGCTTCTGATACTGGAGAGATCTCAATGCCACCTTGAAGGCAGTTTGTTGAAATTATGGAATTTGAGGGAGCAGTTAACTACCACTTTTGAGCACCGGAATCTGTTTTGAGTGAGAAAAGAGCGTAGAATCGTTTCTGTTGAAATAATTGATAGCCAATTGTCTTTTTAGAGGGAAATTGGAAAAATTGGCGGTGTGTACCTGAATATCAAGTCAACTTTAAAATCGTGGTAGCTTCCTGAGCGCAGAATTGCATGCCCCTCAACTTTCATTTCATGGATTTTTCACACAGAATGACCGTTCTCAATTTAAAGGCGTTTTAAAGTCGGATAATTGCTGTTTTTCTCGCAAGTTGGCAATTTTGACGGCCGATTGCGACCTGATCGAATTTTAAAGTTGGGGTAGGCATTCGATGCAGAATTTCATGCTCTTTCATAATGTAAAGAGTGATATTTTCTGTATCACGCATACTTTTCCAACCAAAACGAGACCGAAAATGTCGAGGTTTTTAGGTCCCCAAAAGTTCTCTCGATAAAATTTTTGTTGGATTCGCTTTATTAGGGTGCCAAGACACCGATTAAAACGTCCATCCGACCTTTAGTAGGCACCAAGTGTTCAATATGTATGGATTCTTATGAGTATAAACCTTCAAAAAGTATAGAAAACAGTAAAACCCGTCTAGTCATCACAATTGCATTATTTTTTTATCGTTACATAAAAATCTTCACGCCTCAACGATTGCAATGACTTTCCTCCCGCTAACTTTTTTCTCTCTTTTTTTTTTTTTACAGGAAGCATCAGAGGCGTACCTGGTCGGCCTTTTCGAAGACACTAACTTGTGCGCCATTCACGCCAAGCGGGTGACTATTATGCCTAAAGACATCCAACTTGCCAGACGAATCCGAGGCGAACGTGCTTAAACGGTCCTTGCGACGTCCTCCCGTTCTCTTTTTTTTTTTTTTTGGTTTTTTTCTCATATTTATATTCTGAAAATTTTTTTACAAAAATAATCAACCGTAGAACAAATGTGTTTAGTGTGATTGCATTTTCCCCCCTCTCAATTTTTCATAGCCTTTTGTGCATCAAGTGTTTTTTCTAGTTTTCCGAAAAAAAACTTGTTTACTTTGAGAATCGCCTCACATTCATTTGAAAACAAGTTCAGTGTTCATTTTGCAACGAGCTGCCAGGAAGGGATATTTTTCATGTGTACAAATTTCCACCCTTATTCATTATTTATTCCTAATTCGATAAGCTTTAGTGTTCATGACGATTAGGTGTTACAAGTTTTCCCTTAGCTCGTTAAATTCTACCATTTTTTCTAATGTATTATCGGGGAGATTGTTCGAGGTCTGCCCAAGTTGTGCTGAACCCGAACTTTTTTTTTGTGTGGAGATTTTGATTTAGATGATGCACGAGTACTTGTAGGAAATGTACCCTTTAAGTTCGTAATACAGAACGGTATTGGTTTGTAGGGGAGGGTTTGAGGAGGTAGGCTTAATTTAAGAAGTTCGTTAGTGATTAGATTAATCGCTGTTTGTAAGACTTAAGCAGGATGATGATCCTCAATTTTTTTTGTCCACTTTAGTTTTATGATTTTTTAAAAATATATAATATTGTATCTATTTTATTGTTTTTCAATTGCCACTCCTGGGAGGGGGGTTGTCTGATGACTGGTTGAAGTACCAGATGGGAAATGGCGTCACTGAAATCCCAGCTGTTCATCGACCGCTGATCGATTTCGACTGATTTCGTGAATTCCAAATGAGGTCAATGATTGAAATAGATATGTACCTGGCGTAAAATTTACTAATTTCAATGATAAGAAAACATAATTTTATTTATTTATTTCATCTCGGGACTTTTGGTTTATTATTCTTGGAAAGATGCGCCTTTGTAATCGCGACGGAAGTCGAAAATTCTGATGGGCCTCAAAATTTGTTTTTGGCGCGCGCGAATTCGCGAAACTAATTTTGGTTTATTATTCTTGGAATAATACACCTATGTTTTCGCGACGGGGGTCGACGTCTCCGATCGGGCTCAAAATTTGACATTATCCGTTTCAAGAGGTCTACATTCTAAACCCGAAATGTCCGTCCGCCGTTTTGGGCAGTAGGAATTTTTTTTTAATCTGAAATTTTGACAAAATACTTGGTTTACCATCTAGTTGTGCCTGCAAGGTTTTCAGTCCGATCGCCCAAACCCGTGGGGCGCTATGGGGCTACGGGAGGGTTTTTTTGAAGGCTTTTAGCTATAGCTAATATATTTAGCTATAGCCCATATATAGGATCGAGTTAGGTGTCGTTTTCGAAGTATTTTTGGACGTAGAATCCATTTTTGGGGGTCCCGGAACGATCCGATTTCAATGGGGCGATCTTTAGGGCTTTCATGGGGCTAAAAATGGGATTTTTGAAGGATCCCAGGATGTTAAATATTTTTCGAGTAAAAATACAGAATTTTTGAAAAAACATTTTTGAACAAAAAATTTCTTTTGAGATAAAAATCAAAAAAAAAATTTTAAATTTTTTCATTGACAGAATTAAATTTCTGCACAAGTAACGTATATCAAAGAATAATAAACCCTTGTGTAAAATTTGTAGCGTTTTTTTTTTCTAATTCTTCGGTCGTTAACCGTCCGATCGAGTTCGCGTTTTCTCCTGATCCTACCTAGAGATCCCAATTTTAATACGAAATCCCGAAAAAACTTCAGACTTAGTACAGTACTTCAGACTTAAAAGAAGAATTAGAAGTTTTAGTTTCACGCATAAAAAAAATTTCGCGCATAAAATTGGCCGAGGAAAAAAATAGTGGATACCATTTAAAATAAGAAAGTTGAGCACAAATTCACCTATTTGCGCGCATCTCAGGTGTGGTTCAACCCCCCTACCGAATTTTAAACGGGATCCCGAACCCGTAGAAAAAATGGCCGTATTTTTATCGCTTAGCGTTTAGGAGGAAAAGGCTTGTGACACACTCAGATAGTCAGCCATAGACACGTTGAGAATTATAATTGTAATTATAATTATAATTATTGAGAATTTTTTTTTATAGTGGTATAGTAGCTTTCCATGATAATGAGAAATCAATCTTTTTTTACGTTCTAGATGCTGAAATGGGTTCAAACCAATAGGTTTGAGACCACATTAATTAATTTCATGGCACTTTCACCTTCATTTGGCCCTCCTTGCAACAAGTTGACGAAATCTTAAAACCTAGATTATTTCAATCTTCTAGAAAAATGAACCTCAGAAGCGTGGAAGAATCTCATTGACGTGATAAGTACAATTTTTTTTTTTTAATAACAATAATTATTTTGAACAGCTGATTTTGATCGATGTAGACCACAAAACAATTTTAGGAAATTTAAAAACGCTACAAATTTTGCACGAGGGTTTATTATTCTTTGATATATAGAAAACAAAAAATTAAATCTGTCAATAAAAAAATTTTGAAAAATAAATGTTCAAAACTTATTTTTTCAAAAAATGTAAAAAACATTTTTCACCGGAAAATATTTGACCTGAATTTTTTTTTGATTTTTGTTTCAAAAAAAATTGTTTTTTCAAAAATTCTTTATTTTTTACTCGAAAAATATTTAACCTCCTGGGATCCTTCAAAAATCCCATTTTTAGCCCCATGAAAGCCCTGTAGATTGCCAACGTGAAATCGGATCGTCCCGGGACCCCCAAAAATGGATTCTACGTCCAAAAATACTTCGAAAACGACACCTAGCTCGACCCCATACCCGAAAACCTTCAAAAGATTCCTCCCGTAGCCCCATTTTCGCCCCACAGTGCTTCACGGGTTTGGGCGATCGGACTAAAAACCTTGCGAGCACAACTAGATGGTAAACCGAGTATTTTGTCAAAATTTCAGATTAAAAAAATTCCAACTGCCCAAAACGGCCCGGACGGCGGACGAAGAATTGATGCCGATCAGAATTTTCGACCTCCGTCGCGATTTCAAAGGTGTATTATTCCAAGAATAATAAACCAAAATCCTGAGCACTCTCCTGCAAGGTCAATTTTTCCAAAAGTAGGAGGTCTGAAAATGTTCCTTTTTGTGATATTCACCCATGTATAAATAAAAATATTATGAGTGTTTAGTAAGCTCCAAAAACTCTTTAAATTAACTCAAAACCCAATTCAAAATTAAGTAACTTTTCCGCCGATTTATAAAATTTGTATATTTACGTAAATGTCTTACATACCTTACATACATACCTTACCTGTAAGCTACCTTTTCGCTAAATGTTTTTTATGCGTGTACGTCATTCGCGAATGTTTCTTAAACTCACGTAAATTTTATTTGTCCGTCGTGTTCCACCTCACCTTAAATCTGTTTAGAGCCACAAGTAGCGAAATGTTATAAGGCCTTCAAAATTTTGAAATGCCCTCTGACAGGCGATTGCCTTTGTGCACATATGAATGGCTCTTTTATTATCCTTGTAGTGTTTTTTTAATTGTGCAAATAAAAAATAAACTCTAAAAACAAAAAATTGTTCGCCTCGAAGGTTGAAGAAGGTAATCCTCTAAACCTCCTACCTTTTCCCCCTGCATCTGGAAAATCATCCTTTTTGCGGAATTGGTTCGGTTTGACGTACCTGGCCAGGAGACCCAGAAGCTGCTACGTAACCAGGCAAAACACTTTGTAGAGAGCGCTGCAAGCGGCCTCCAAGCTTTTCTCGACAATCATTGTTTCAGGCAATAAACAAGTAATTAAAAATAATTTTTTCGTTTCAGAAAGTTTTATTACAATTAAATGAACCCCTTTTGTTCAAAAACCGCTTCAAATCTAGCAAACAAAAAACCTTGAAAACGCTTACATCACTGATTTCTCTTTCGAGTCGATTGCTCGACCTGCGAAATGGCGTCCGTTTGTTCCCAACTTTTGCCGATGTATCGATTTTGAACGGCGATTTTCGGCCTGGTGTTTTCTGTTTCCGACTCCGTATTTCCGAATTTTCCCCCCGACTTCTTTTTGTTTTCACGTCAACGTCGGACGGGATTTTTCGACGGAATCGGCGCCGACGTGGGCCCCCTCATCCGAGCAAGTTCGAGGTATGGAAACAACGCCCTCCAAACAGTTGAAGCAAGTCTACGTCCACAAGCGTGAGTCCAAACATTGAGTTGCGCTAGGAGAATTATAATCTATCGAAATGATTGATTATTTCGGGCGAATGATCGAATTGATTCGAAACCGGGGACGGGGTTTCGATTCCGAACCAGATTTCATCGGATCGGCTCTGTATTTTTCAAGCCCACGCCACGCTGAAGGAATTTTTTAACTAATTAAAAAATCCAAACTTGCTACACATCCCCAAGCTCATCCTGGTTACTGCTCGTATTTTTTTCATAAAATAGCGTCATCATGATGGCTTGCCTGATCAACAACTGATGGGATAAAATTAAGTAAATCAACAGATTAATTTACAGATGATGATGTGGATGAGGGGGGCTATTCTCTGATACCTGGTTTTCAAGCTTGTTTCAGCCAACGCGGTTTTCGCTAGTGACAGGAGCGATGAAGCTGGTTCCGTCCTGAATGTTGATATTTGGATTATATACATATTATTTGGTCTGTGTAAACTTAGCTCCGTAATGAACCATTCTGCCGATGAAGGGTTTTTTACCATTTCGTGTGTATCTATGATGGTGACGTCACGATTTGGCGGGCTTTGTTGCTGTCCCCAACGATGTCTAGGGACTCCCGCACCGGAAACCCGCCCAGTGAAAAACGAGGTCTAATTTACGGGATTTTCTAAAACTGAAATTATCACATTAAATTTTAATCCGCCGGTGCTGGTCAGCAGTGAGGGGGAGACTGAGCCCAGAGTCCATGGCGATAATCCGATGTGAGCCCTCCCCCAACCTCCGTTCCTTACTTATCTAACGACTCATCGATGCGTAGACTGGACCCACGGCAGTTTGTACGTAGCGATTGACTTATTACACATTGAAGTACACATTTCAGTTTTGCCCGAAGTTTTTTTTCCAACTGTTGACGATCCACGGTTACTTCAACGGTCATTACTTACCGCTATTTGGTTTGTTGAAAAATATGAAGGGTGCCGCGTATGTGTCCACCAATACGATGAAACACAATTCATAATATGAATCATATTATGATGCAATTTCATGTGTATGGTCACCACCTGACGTTGTGACCGATTTAGAAGTCGCCTTACAAAACGCGTTATGTGACTTACGTGTATGACCCCTTTTTGATTGTTCATCACTTCTTATAATATATTAATGAATACATTAAACTGTAAACTCTCATTGTGCCTTCCGAGGTGTTGGGCTCAGTCTACGACAGAGGGTGAAGATTTGGGCTCAGTCTACAATCGCCCGCAGCGGGAGAGGTTCGTCTTGGAAAATGACACCATTTATAGGCCAGTCTTTATCATTTAATGACTGGCCTATGCTTTCTAAGCCGATGTATATTATACATCAGCTTAGAACGCAGAATTAGATTCTCTACAACATCAATTCCATGAGTTTTTCGTATTAGAGGACACGTTTTCAACCTATAAACATTCAAATACGCTTGATTGCCACTTGTTGGCAAAGTTAGGTATGAAAAAACGTCATTTTTCGACCATGGTTTTTGATCATGCCCCTTGACCGATTTATAAAGTTATGGTGCTCATTCGTTGTAGAATTTAATGCTCTTCAAGTTTGTACATAGTAACATTTTCGCTAGGAAGCATCTTATAGATTTTACCGAAGAAAAACTAAAACAAGCCATCAATTGAATTGAATAGATGAGCGCAACCTTTCTGTTACTACGAAATATTACCGCGTCTTTATTTAAACCAAAACCATAACTAAGAATTCGTAACTTGACACACTAGGTACCTATATCTAACGTCCAAACTATGCCACACAACCTAAACACATCAACAAAATGCGCTGGGTGCCTTTTTCGAGAGTCATCTTCTCGGGATCGGACGAATCGTCGACGACGGAGGTGATTTTGATAGCCTATAACCACCCCCAGAACTCGCTGATCACACCTCATGAAAATCTGTTCAGCCGCTCGGGCTTGATGCTGTGATACACACAAAAAAAACGAGATGAGCGCACCTTTTCATTTTTTGAAAGGTTGCGGTAAAAAGTCGAGGTTTTTAGGCTGCCCAAAGTTCTCCTGACATTTTTCGTGTTACCATTTTTTATATTTACTTCCTAGTACACATCCCTACAAGTACCTACCAAAAATAAAATTTACTATACCACCTTTTGCGCAAGTGACCCCCCTTTTGTACACATAATATGTGTAAAATATTATACATAATATGTATAATATTTTACACATATTATGTGTACAAAAGGGGGGTCACTTGCACATATTATGTTACCGTAGTGTGAAATCAGTTACCTAGTTCATAAAATAACATAATGTATAGCAATATTTAATATTATTATATAGCAATATATAATATTATTATATTTCCTTATCAAGGTAACAAGCCAAAAAATGAACAAAAACAAAAACCATAAACAAAGTCAAAAACACGAACAAGAAACCCGACGGCCCGCGTTTGAACCACTGCGTTTCTGCCCTGCTGCCTGGCGTCTTATGCCATTCTGGGCGCCTTCGTACATACTCTGGACGACAATCATCACAGAGGCATAATGGCCCCGTCTTCTATGCTAAGGCAACGGACCTCTTTGTTTTTTACTCGAAAAATATTTACCTCCTGGGATCCTCCAAAAATTGGACGACCCTCCATTTTTGACCCCATGAAAGCCCTATAGATCGCCAAAGTGAGATCGGATCGTTCCGGGATCCCCAAAAATTGATTCTACGTCCAAAAATACTTCGAAAACGACACCTAACTCGACCCCATAGCAAAAGCCTTCAAAAAACCCCTCCCATAGCCCCATTTTATCCCCATAGCGCCCTCCTAACGAATCATCAGTTCGATCGTTGGCGACAGCCCAAGCCCTTGAGGACGGGCAAGGATTTTTTCGGTGCAACTGCACCACAAAATGCACCTCGAATAGATGTAAGTTTTTGAAGAATAAAGCTGTTTGCAACTCGAAATTCCATCAATGCAACCCATGCTTAAATAAGTGATCTCACAATAAATTGTTCATACATGTGTTCGATGATTCTACACTTTAACGATGTGTTCCGTTATTTTACATAATACCTTGTTATTTCATATATCTCTAGGGAAAGCATGTACAAAACTTTGAATTATACACTCTAACTGAAACCACTCTTTATTTCATATACTAACTAGTTATTTTATGTACTAACTGAATTTCACACTTTAACGGTAACATATCAACTAGGTGATTTGTGACTGTTGGAGCGTTAAAAGTGGCTCAAAATTCAAATTTTCCCCATTTTGGAAAGCATTGCACATCTTTGACGTTCGGTTTCAGCCAGACGGCTTATTCGGATTGGGTCGATAAGGTGATCATTCGACGCAGAATTTTGTCCTCTTTAAAAAAGCATGGAATGACATTTTCGTCCAGACGCTTCTTTCTGGGTGAAAATGACCGAAAACCAAAAAACCGTAAAAAAATATGGCGGTTTTTGGGGCCGCCACCTGTCGACTACTGATGCAAATCCCATGTCGACTACCAACGCTCGTATGTCGACCACTAGTGCATAACCCTCTGTCGACTACTGATACAATCTTCTTTCCCTATGTCGACTACTGGCGTAAAAACACACTTTCGAAAAACTCATTTTTCTCCTCTCTTTTTAAGTAAGCTCAAATTGTAATAAAATAAGAGAAGGGATTTGTGTAAACCTTAAAAAGTGGGAAAACTAGATTTTGAGGGTGGGAGAGACAAAAACCTGTCAGAATTTCGTTAAGGTGTCGACTACTAGTGTGTTCACCTTAATTGTAGGGACTCCTGTTGGAAAAGCGATAAACTCGCAGATATCGCCAAAACGTAAAAAAGGAAAATATCTGTTTTCATATTTTTCTCAATTTCGAATGGATAAGTTGGATAGGCCTACCTCCCCTTCAGGCCCAGCATCGATTTTTCGAAAATAAAGTAACTTTGAGGGGGTTCTTTTGGGTCTAAAATGCCATGAATAAGAAAGTCCGGAAAATCGATTTACTCTAATTATTATACATATCGCTATTTCTATTGCTCTTATTTCTATCTGTCCTTAACGCCAAGGTCCTTTCATTCTGCCCTTCTGAATCAACAGCTGCTACCCATTTGAAAATGGAACCCGACACAGACTGGATGCCTCAGTCTTCGCCCAACATATCCAACGCCAACCAACAGGTGTTACACTATAAGAGGCTCGTCGTTCCGGCGAACATGCGCTCCATCTATTGGAAGTGCTACGGATTTCCGGCCAACGACGACAACGAAATTTTGACCAAGTCGAAAATCATTTGCCTCTTGTGCAAATCGACCATGACATACAACAGGTTGGTTGAGTTCTTTATGCAAACTAGCTAAGTTGACTGGGCGTTAAGATAATGTTTTATTCTTCCAGGAACACGACAAATTTGCGGATGCATCTGCAGAACAAGCACAAGAACGAGTTGTCCGCTTTGGAGCTCATGCAGCCGGCTCCCAGCAACAAGAAGGGAGAACCTGACAAGAGATCCGTCAAGAGGGCCAGAAAGAGCGCCAAATCCCCTGGAAACCTCCAACAGGTCGTTCAGGTGTTTCCCGTGAACAGTTCAACGCCCAACAATTTGGGCGAAGTCGTCGAAAAGGTACGCCACCAAAGCCACTTTGAGAATCAAATCCCTCCGCACCTTGAATACTTGAACATTTGACATTTGCAGAGCCTCAACGACGGCAACTCTTCACAATACATAACAGACGTCGACGACTTGAACCCGCTCACCGTCATTGTCAAAGAAGCCACGTCCAACACATCACAGGTAACGTCCTTTGAAACCAACCAAAACCAAAAAGACGTTCCGAATTGCATTTGGCAACAACTCGTCTCTGTGCAGGGGCACGTTGAACCGCTCCAGAATTACACCATGGTGGACGGCAAGGCCATCGCCGAAGCCATAGCAGAGTTCATCATTTTGGACCTTCAGAACCCTGACATCGTCGAAGGGAAAGGTTAGTGTTTTTAGATAACAGCTTCTTTTTCAATTTTCTGTCCCAATAAGGAATGGACTCGTTACCGGATTATTTTTTCATTGATAAAAGGCTTCCAATTAACACATAACATTGCAAGTTCATAAGAATTTTTGGAAAAATAGCAATTTGAATTTCGGCGGGAACCTGCAATCAGCTCCTATTGGTCGACGATTTCGCCATGTTGACAAGTTGGCCACCATTAAAAAAAATTAAAAACTGAAGGAGCTGTCTCTGAGGTTAAACCACACGGCCGTTGTTTTGATTCGTTCGTGGGTGAAGCAGAAAAGGTGAAGGTGAAGCAGAAAAACGTTTTATTTAAATTAGTTTTAAAAATGTCAAGAAATTGTTGGATCAATGTATCAATATGATGGATCAAAGCAAGGTAAGGCTTAATATGGATAATATTTTTTGGATATTTAGGGAAGCTAATCCTGTGATTTGACTCCTCATAAACAACTCAGTTGACTAGTCTCTTCATTCAATTACATACTTATGTTCCTCAACTGTTTCCAAAAAGACACCCTGATTTCCTCCTGGTTCTCAAAAATTTCTCGATAAATCCAAAATGTCCACCTGCACCCCCTTAAGAGCCTCTTAGAGCCTCCCAACGGTGTAGTAAAGGTCTTGAACTCCACTAACTCGATATTACGTACAAAATTATTACGAAAACGACTTCTCACTCAGCTACTTGGACAAACCCCTTCATAAATTCCTGCTGCAGCCCCTTAGAGCACAAGGGAGCAAAGGTCCGAAACTCCAATAAATCGATTTTATGTCCATAATTATTCTGAAAATGACTCCTCACTGACTTCAATGTTAAAGCCCTTCATAAACCCCATCTGCAGCTCCTCAAGAGCCTCTTAGAGCCTCCAAACAGTGTTTTAAAATTCTGGAACGAGCGATCTGTTTTTATACTATATTACTTATCACTTATATTACTAATCGCAGAACACAGCAACCCTGTTCACGTCACTACCAAAAGAGCGTATTGCTAACGTGATTTCCTTGTGAATTGAATAACGATATTAATCTATCTATCTATACCACTAATAATTATTCTCACTGTCTCTGTGGCTGGCTGACTATGTGTGTGTGTGGGTATGTCACAAGCCTACTCCTCCAAAACGGTAAGCGATAAAGATAAGGTGATTTTTTCTACCGTCTCTGCCGACCGTTTAACTACCAGTAGGGGGGGTTGAGCCCCCCCTGAGATGCGCACAAGTAGGCGAATTTGCGCCCAACTTTCTTATTTTAAATGGGAACCCCTAATTTCTTTCCCGAATTTGGATTCCTCCTCCAATTTTACGTCCTTGCGTGAAAGTTTTTGGCGCGCGCGAGTTTGTGAAACTAATTTCTTTCTAATTCTTCGGTCCGATTGACTTGGCGTTTTCACCTTATCTCACCTAGAGATCCGAATTTTAATACGAAATCCCGAAAAAACTCATTCCGACAATGAGCGAATTTAGACGGCGAGTTTAATTTGAACGATTTGAACGAAGGTGCCAGGGACCTTAAGGTGGGATTTCCCTGACGCGTCTGCGGCCCGCGGCGGCGGCTCGCGATTTTGTCATGTTTCTACTCAGCCGCCAGCCGCGCCGCGCTATGGAAGAGTGGTTTCTCAAAGAGGCGCGGCCGCGGCGGCGGCCAGAGACCGCCTACCTTGGCCCCAGCTTCAGTCGAGCGAGGTTATTGTTGTGGCCCTTTTATTGTCAGAGAAGGACGAAGAAGAGGGATTATTGTTGATGGAGCCTCACGCCCCTATGTTTTTAAGGCGAACAGAAGAGGGATTTTTTTTAAACATTCTCATCGACTGTCACTTGAAAAAGAACGAAAAACGGTTCAGATCGTTCTTTCGGTTGAATTTCCAACAATTTGACTACCTACGTTGTTTCACTGGTGAGAGAAGACCGGACGAAAGATGCTACAGCTACCCATGTTTTTTCTTTCTTCCCAATGTCCTTGTAGTCTTCCGACTCACTATCATACAGGAATGCCACGATGTGGATGAGAAGTTCGTCCTCTTCGTTGGTGAACTTCATTTCAGACAAGCACACAAGCACACGAACGCAAACGGAAAGATAAAATTCACTCGTTTCCCCCCGCCTCTCTTTACTTTACTTGCTGCGTCATGAGCAGGCTCAATTCTGTGATTCACAGTCAAAGAAAACCACTGGGGACATTGTGAAGGTTTGCATACCCCAGCCGCGAAGGCGCGCGGCTTGACTGCTAGGGGGAGGAGTCTGGCCGCCCGGCCGCGCGTCTCCCATGTAGCTCGTTTCAACCCCATGTAGCCGCTGAGACGCGCCGCGCGCCGCAGCCGCGCTGGGGAAATCGGTTCCATCTGAACAACACTGAAGGAGTGGGGAGCGTCTAGACGCGAGCCGCCGCCGCGCGCCGCAGACGCGTCAGGGAAATCCCACCTTTAGAAAGGTGGAGGGAAACGGGAAATGGTTCATTCTACGCTAATTTCGGATATATTCTGGTGTGTGGGAAGACGATTTCTCTCTCTATTCCCCAGCCAGTTTTACGCCCTTTAAATTTAGCCCCCTGACCGAGAAAGTGGTGATGCCCGATAAAGTGGTCGGCCTTATGTCTGAGTGCTAGTAACTATTATTAAATAATAGTTACTAGCGCTCGGAAATTTTCCGTACGTTGATGACAAAGTCACATTTCGCTAGATGTCGTCGAAAAAAGGAAGACCAACGATAACCTCGATGATCGATTTTCGGGTATGGCTTTTTGAATTGCAAAGTTGGCTCACTTGCGCATCTCTCTCGGCCAATCAAAAGATGACGAAGCAGCCCACGTCATGTACCCCCTCCATGTCTCGGAATTCAAATATTACATTTTTCCTAAGGGCCTATAAATAATCAAGACCCACTTTCGTAACTTTTGAAGCATGATCTTTCTAGGAAAAAAATATTTAGAAAAAAAATCTTTCATGGGGCTCATTCTCGAAATTCAGGACATAGTTCTTCGCTTAACTAGAAGGAAGTGTGAACTGAAGAGTTGAAAAGTCTTCCAGGTTTGGTGTCGACGTGACGGTTTCCGACGTCTCTTGTTGATTAGGATTCCAGCGGCTGATTGGGACGCTGAAGTCGCCCTGTGAAATCCCCTCGAAGGCTCTCCTGACGGACGAGCTCATCCCGAAAATATACGACGTCGTCAAAGAACAACTCCACCACGAAATATCCAGCCTGACGGTCCACACGTCTCTGAGCATCGAAGACTGGGTGTCGTCTTGCGGGGACAACTACTCTACAGTTTCTATACATTTCATCACGGTGAGTGGGATTTTTCAAGTGACGTCGTGTGGAGTTGGCGGGGTTGAACATTTTCCGTTGTTTGCAGTCGAGAGACGCCGAGCTTCAAACCAGAGTTTTGTCGACGATTTATTGCTCCGAGCTGGACGCCTTGCACTGGGGTGCTCAGTTCGACTCCATTTTAGAAGAGTTTCAAGTCAAAACGGAAAAAGTATCGGCCGTCGTTATCGCTTCGGAACGGGAGGACGTGACAGACTCTTTAGTCGCCAGGGGCTTCACAGTCATCCCCTGTTTCAGCCACACGCTTCAGGTATGAACTTACTAAAAAATCAGAACCACATCACGATTTTGACTGTCATATTCTCACTGTGTGCTTTTGTAGATGTGCGCGAAGGCTGTTTTCGAACGGTCTGACGTTCAAGAAGTGGTCAGAAAATGTCGGGGTTTGGTGGCGCACATTTCACGGAATCCTACCGCCATGGCTGAGCTCAGGCTGCAAGACAACCTTCTCCAAGTATGTTTCTTACTTGCTCCAGTCGATCGGTGGTGTACAGGAATTGACTGTCTCGCTTTTGCAGCTTGAGGATACACCAATCGTGTTGGATCACAGTATGGGCTGGATGAACACTCTTTCGATGATAGAACAACTCCAAGCTCGCAGGAGCGTCTTGCCGAACGTCCTCGACTGCCTGACAACTACAATCTGCCCGACTACCAGCGTTGAACTCTCTGAGCAAGAATGGGCCGTCCTCGAAGACATTGCCGCTGCTCTTTCCCCTTTCAAAGTGAGCATTGCCCGTTACGGGGTTATCCCACTGTCGGAAACACTCAGCAAGCCAACGAGCTGTCGGACGACAAGCGAGAGAAAAAACGGAGATATGGCGCCGAGCAGAGTCAGCTGTTTGTCGGAGCAGTCATTATGATGTCACAATCACCACGACGGGCAAACTGTTGTGAAGTGAAAACAGACTCGACTACACGACGGTTTGTCGGTCGTTGGGGCGTTTTTAGTGGGGGGGGGGGGGGGGGGGCTGTGATTGTGACATTATAATGGCTTCTCTGATCAACAGCTGATCCTACTTTTCCCCCTCCCTGACAATGTGATGAGGGTCATTCTTCAGAAATGGTTCTATTTGGGGTTCATTTTGCCAACATTTTCAGTTGCCCAATTTTCAAATTTTGTTGTTGCTCTTAATGCCTTCTAAATTCGGTCCTTGATAACCTCAGTAAGCCGGCACACACTATCATTTGTAGTTTTGGAGATTAAAAAAAAATAAATAAAAAAATAAAAAAACCGCTAGGGAGTGACATTATAGGGTTAGTAAAGGCCTACCTGGCCACTGTGGTCACTCCCTAGACGTTCCACAATTTTGGGGCTAGGGAGGGATGAACTAGGAAAGGACAAATCAGCCATTACCACCTATGTCCACAAGAAGCTTCAAGGAAGAGCAAATTGCGGGCATTAATGTAAAGAGAGCTTTAATTACTTCAAGATTGTAATACTGAAAAAAAAAATCCTGTAAAATTTCAATTCACACTAGGGAGAGACAGTCAATAAAAACACAACACCGATAACCTAACTGCTTCACATCCTGGACCAAACTGAGGGGAGTGTTGCAACAACAGCTGTTGAAATTTCTCTTCCTCAGGTTGAGGGCGGGCATTTCAATAATATCCTAGGGAGTGGTTTCGAATTGTGGGACAGAGGTAAAAAGTCATGTGATCACTAGCCCGTTCCATCTGAAATTTCTATTCAACATTATGTGGATACTAGAAAGGATGCTGAGTAAAATGTTGCCCACATTATTGGCAACTCAGGGTGAGGACATTGCTAGGGAAGGACAAAATGATCCTTCTCCATTTTTTAATTTTACTTGCATTGAGTTTAAGAGTTATGGAATAGTATGCACAAGTGCCTGTTATGCGGCCAATATTCGAAAAAATGGGGGGCAACCTAACACATTGGATTTGGGGGGAAATGTGGCTGAACGTGAAATGGTACCGCTTCCGAAGAATGGCCCAGAACCCCTTAACGTTAACTTGTCCGCTTGCTCTCTTCTTTCACGTCGTTTGGTCTTTCAGGTTACAGTTGCCACACTCGTCGAAGAAAAGAACCCGCTCATCTCCATCATGAAGCCCATTTTGTGCCAACTGCAGAACGTGCATTTGGAAAAGAGCCCGACCGATTCTCACCTGTTGTCTTCGTTGAAAACTGCCCTGAGCTCGATCCTCGGTGAAAAGTAAGGCACAAAAATCATTTCAGAGTGATTGAATTAAATTCAATCACTCTGAAATGATTAAATTTTAACGAAATTTTAACGTTAAATTTTAACGAAAAACGTTTTTGCAGATACCGCGGAACCAAAGTGAAGGAGGCGCTGGAGCTGTCGTCGGCTCTTGATCCCAGGTTCAAAAACCTCCCGTTCCTCTCGGAAGATGAAAAAGTCGAAGTGAAACGGAGGTTGACGAGCATCCTCAAGACCCAAAATACTGCTATGGAAACCGTCGAAGGGCACAAGTCAAGCATGACTAAGAAGCGGTTGTCAGGAAGAGGTGAGTTCTGTTGTGATGTTTTCGAGGTTTTTGGCGTTTCCTGAAGGTATGCAGCTCACCTTTGGCAAGGGGTTGAACCTCAAATTCGGATTTCAGCAGACCCACACATATCACATGGTTAGCAGACCCTCACTGAAAAGGAGGAGGAAGAGGTAAGGAAGGGCGACGCTAGGATGCGCTCGCAAACGTGATTTCGTCTGAGCTGGCAGATGCTCATGCCTTCTCCTTTTCAGTGAGGGTCTACTAATCATATGATATGTGTGGGTCTGCTGACCCAGGGGCTGCGATTATCGGAATTATCGGAATCGAATTATGGCCACTACTGGGTTAAATATAACAAGTAGTCTGGGTCAGCAGACCCAAAACGTCTAATTTGAAAGGCGACACATGGTCAGCAGACCCACACTGAAAAGGAGAAGGAGGTTACGAAGGGCGACGCTAGGATGCTCTCACAATCGTGATTTCGTCAGAGCGGCTACACTCTCCTGTTTCAAGTTATCGTGAAAATCGTCGAAAACCGTCTTTTACGAGCATTGTCAAGTTCCCAGCTCTATTTTTCCGTTGCCTGTTCAAGGTATGGAATTCCTCCTCGGGGAGCTCGTCCAAGTCAAAACGGAAATGCCGTCGACTCAAAGGTTCGAGCTCGAGTTGGTTCAATACGAGTGGGAGGGCGCCGCCGATCTGGACAAATCCCCCGTCGAATGGTGGCGGGACATGAGCTCCAAATGCTTCAACATGACCAACCTCGCCTGGAGCTACTTGTGCATCCCGGTCTGCGCCAGGGGTCACCTCCAAGCGACTCTTCAGCCCAACTGCCTCCTACAAAACCTCCCGGCCCAGTTCGCCCTCAAACTCAAGTTCCTCAACAGCAACTACGTTGCTAGTGCTGAGTAAATGAAGTGCAATCAACAACGTACGTACTCACTATTTTCCCTCAAATATTCCCTTTTGTCTCATCTCTAAAGGATCTTTTTTTCTCCACCAGGTACTACCCGCCAACCGGTTGGATTTTTTAAGAGTTCAATTTAACTCATTGAACCAATTTTGTTTATTTCCCAAACGCCACCAAACAGGAACTTTCAGCGACAACAACTTGGAAAACCTTCCCCAAATTTCCCACCATTGTTTTTTTTTCTCATTAGTTTTTAAATAATTAAAACTTTTACTTTATAAAAATGTGATTTCGTTTTGTGTAATGATAGCTTATGTAGGTTTCACTCTTATTGTATATGCTAACGTAATTTTAACGGTTTCATTACCTGTGGGCAGTCTCATGTGAGTTGGCGTTCATCTACAAAAATTTTTTTTTCGGATGTACATCCTAATAAAGTCATTGTAGCTTATGGCAGTTTGTATATATAAGTAATAAACATGTTTCCGGTTGTAGAAGTATTGTTTTTTTGACAATTTACTGGGGGAGAGGGGGGGGGGGGGGGGGAGGATGTTGCAGCTACGGTAGGGATCATCGATTTATCGATAGTTTGTTTTGGTACCACTCAACTGATGGTATCGTCTTATTGTGAAACTGATATCAGAATTTTGTTTTTCTATTCGTTTGATCCTGTAAGCAAGTTTGAGTCTGTAAGCATATAGAAACCGATCTAAAACCTACTGTTGACGACTGTTGAGGATTTTTTGGGCGACGAGTCTGAATCGGAAGTTTGCCACCTAATAAAAGGACGGTTTCACCTCGAAAATCGAAAAAAACCTCGAAATTTTCGACCTTTTTTCAATTTTACGCTTATATCTCGAAAACTACGCGTTGATTGTGGAAACACACTATTTCCAACTTTTAAGTAGACAAAATTCTCTACAAAATGCGTGTATTAAAGTTGAAAATCGGACCAATCGTAAGGTCGTCAGAGCGCGCTGAAAAATGGCCACTTTTTCGCCTTCTCCAAAAAAACTCCTGTTTCACCGTGTGATGTCGAAATATCGATTTCTTATTTCTTAAACCAATTTTGTTTTATTATTCTTGGAATAATACACCTATGTTTTCGCGACGGGGGTCGACGACTCGGATCGGCCTCAAAATTTGACATTATCCGTTTCAAGTGGTCTAGATTCCAAATCGCCGTCCAGGCCGTTTTGGGCAGTAGGAATTTTATTTTAAATCTGAAATTTTGACAAAATACTCGGTTTACCATCTAGTTGTGCCCGCAAAGTTTTCAGCCCGATCGCCCAAACCCGTGGGGCTCTATGGGGCTACGGGAGGGGTTTTTGAAGGCTTTTAGCTATGGGATCGAGTTAGGTGTCGTTTTCGAAGTATTTTTGGACGTAGCATCAATTTTTGGGATCCAATTTCACTGTGGCGATCTATAGGGCTTTTGATGGGGCTGAAAATGGGATTTTTGAAGGATCCCAGGAGGTTAAATATTTTTCGAGTAAAAAATAAAGAATTTTGAAGAAATAAAAAACAAACAATTTTTTTCCACAATTTTTCCATTGACACAGAAATAATTTTTTGCACAAGTAGCCTACCTATATCAAAGAATAATAAACCCTTGTGTAAAATTTGCAGCGTTTTCTTTTTTTTCTATGTTCTGGTATCACGCCAGTATTGTAGTTTTTGTGGATACTTAACTTCTTTGACATTTATTTTTGAACTTTGAACCATATTGTCTCAACTATATGTTGAATCAATAAAAATCTTTGAAGTTGAATACACCTTTGTGAAATGATCAATCGTTCGACAATCGATTATCAAGAATCGAATATTGGCCAAATCCATAATTAGTTGTCGCCACTGGTTGCCACTTGTTGGGAGTGGCAAAAAGTTGTTCCACAAAGTTAGTTGTTAGTAACATCTGTCGTTATACGTACATACAACTACGAATAAAAACTAAAGTTTACTAAAAAAAAGTGTTTAGTTTTTATTGTACTTAACTAAGAAATAAAACTATTAGTTTTATTAAGTCTGAAACTGAATTAGTTTTCAGTTTCACAATTCAAACAGTTTGTTTTAGTTAGGTACTAAGAACTAATTTAGGTCTAGTTTGAATCATGAACCTAAAAACGGATTAGTTGAACTACATTTTTAGTAAACTACTACCAACTCTCGTAGATGCGAGTCGCATCATGCGACCTCCACTGAGCATTTGAAAAAAAGGAAAAAACCGTGTGAGGCTTACTGCGGCGGGGAATCACCCGGTGGTGTGGTGGTGGAGGGGAGGAGTGTCCCTGATCAACCGTCATCCTATTTGGACTAATATGGCCAATAAAAGTAAAAACATGGGGAAACGAACTGGCAAAAAAAAAAAAAAAATATATATAGGGTGTTTTGAAAATGCGATATCAAATTTGGATTCCTGACATGTTCACCACCGTCTCCCAATAATCGTTTCCAAAACATTTTTTCTGGCTGAATCCAAATTCAGTACTTCGTCAAGGCATAAAAGTGTAATAGACGTAAGAAAACGAGTTGGAGAGGGTTGTGTGGCTCTCCGAATTTAATTCTGAACACTCGGGGAGAGCGACCCGGCCTGAGGGCGCAACTAGCGGGGGTTGGCAGGCATCGCCAGCAGAAATTTCTGTTGGCGATGCCTGCCAACCCCCGCCATTAATGGCCCTCAAGTGACTTCATAAGATCCCCATGCCAAAAATCCTACAAAAATCACAGTCCCGTCGTAGTAAGTTCAAACTTGGCTTCTGATAACGCTAAGTCTTCATCAGAATGAATTTCGGGAGTGGATTCCTTCGGCGCATTCAATGGAAACGTTGACCGCATGATTTCCTTAATGAGGCTCCACGCGACGACCTGAGCACCTTCGAAGGTGACGTCACCAGTCGGCACAACCTGGTCGGGGGCGGGAGAGTTGGCACGCCTGTCGTGGGGGGCGGGACTGGCGGCAGTGGTTGTCGTGTCCCTCGCAGAGATGGACGTCGGAGGCGCGTACGGTGCTGGCAAAGCAGGAGCCGCTTTCGACCCCATCCTATTCATCAAAAGACCCCAAGTGATCGTCAAAGCCGTTTGCCTCGTGAGTAAAAAAATTTAAAAAAAATTTCGTTAAGGTAAGGACAGTCATACACCGTAAAAATTCCCGACCCCTCCCCGATTCATCAAATTCCTTATCCCGAAACCCTCCCCCATTTTCCCACCCCCAAGGGGAGCTATTGATTTTCAGTCATTTCGAAAATCTTTCCTTCCCTTCAAGTACCCCAAAATGAATCCAATTCCCCTCGTTGAATTTCTCTTTCGAAAAAAAAACCCTTCATTTCACCTCCCATTTTTCATCCCCTGCAAACCTTCCCCTTCCGAGGGGTCGACTTCTGAACTCCGGAGGAAGTCGGGACGTATCGATCGACCCCGAACACGCGTTGAAGTAGGACATCCAGGGGGGCCACTTTATTTCTCATTCTTACAGCCTACGAATTAAAAACCCCCAAATCAATCTCCACCTAATTAAACCACCTCGTTGACAACCTGCGCCAATTTCACTTTGCCTGTTCAATTCCCGAACTTTGTCCGCTATGAAATTTCCACAACACCGAAAAGAATCCAATTTTAACGTCACTAACAATTTTTTACTGCTGTTTTACAGCGTTGGAAATTTTTGCTGACGACTTCCCCTTTGAACTTGTATAAAACGATTTTGACCATCGAAACGGGAGCTCCTCGCGTCCCTAAACGACTTTAAATTAGCAGGTTATGATGTTTCATTAATGAAGTGTTCACGTTCAAGCCAAACTTTTCCCGTTTGAAGAATGTCGTTTCATAAGAACTTTTAACACTAAAAATAGTTATGGTGGTTATAAATTAGTCGCCCTTTACGTCATGGATTACACGTTGTATTGTTTGAATCGAATACCGTTGTAGAGAAATCGGACAGGTTGGGACTGAGGTCAAACTTGCTCAAAATTGCTCCCAACCCGAACATTAAAATAAAAAAATGAAAAAAACCTGCAAATTTTACACAAGGGTTTATTATTCTTTGATAAAGGTTACTTGTTCAAAAATTCTGTGCCAATGAATGTTTTTGAAAAAATAAAAATAAAAATAAAATAAAAAAATAAAGTTGTAAAGTTCAACTTCACCAAAACCTCAAAAATCCGATGTTGACATTACGTCCATTTTGGTTTATTATTCTTGGAATAATACACCTATGTTTTCGCGACGGGGGTCGACGACTCCGATCGGCCTCAAAATTTGACATTATCCGTTTCAAGAGGTCTTCATTCTAAATCCGAAATGCCCGTCCGCCGTCCAGGCCGTTTTGGACAGTAGGAATTTTTTTAAAAATCTGAAATTTTGACAAAATACTTGGTTTACCATCTAATTGTGCCCGCAAGGTTTTCAGTCCGATCGCCCAAACCCGTGGGGCGCTATGGGGCTACGGGAGGGTTTTTTTGAAGGCTTTTAGCTATGGGATCGAGTTAGGTGTCGTTTTCGAAGTATTTTTGGACGTAGAATCCATTTTTTGGGGTCCCGGAACGATCCGATTTCAATGGGGCGATCTTTAGGGCTTTCATGGGGCTACAAATGGGATTTTTGAAAGATCCCAAGAGGTCAAATATTTTTCAAGTAAAAAACAAAACAAAATTTGAAAAAAATATTTTTTGAAAAAACAAAATCAAAAAATCTATTTTGAAAAAAAAAATTTTGTTATAAATTTTTTTCATTAAGACAGAATTAAATTTCTGCACAAGTAACCTATTATAGTATCACAGAATAATAAACCCTTGTGTAAAATTTGCAGCGTTTTTATTATTGCCCTGGATAACTCTGAATCGCTTGTTTTTCGATGTACGAATGATTTTTCGTAGCCTTGTCAATTGCGAGCGTTGTGATCGAAATAGCTGTCGAAATCTGACGTAGTTGCCCCATCGAAGTGCATAACCCTGTGCAATCTTTGGAACGCTTATTATGGTTTCACCGGGGCAAGTGCAAAAAACAGGAAATCTGTCGATGATTCTTTAGCGATTTGAAAATTTAAAATCGGACTCACTTTTACCGATCATCAAGCCAGTACGAGGACTGCTGATATTTTGAACACTTACCAATGGTTTAACACTTACATCATGGTTTAAATGGAAAACGTGTGTTTACTGATAAGAAGGCAACCAGTTTGGTTGGCAAGTGCGTGATACGACGTTCCTACTCCAGGGGGGAGTGTATGGTAACAGGCACTTTCCCAACTTATATAATTGATATCACCACGCACATTTCTTGAAAACCCAGCGCATGGTAGGGCGCAACTCACTGAGACAAAAATATAACACTGAATTTAAATTAGGTCCCTATAGGAGTGAAGAACAACTAATGAAGTATCAAGTGATATTTAATACTCACTATAATACATTTTGCAGTCAGACAAGTCTGATCCATCTTGAGAGTACACCCCCCCCCCCCCCCCCCCGCACGGTGCTCCCTACCCGAAACCGTTCCAACTCAAGTTGATTCCGTTCTTCAAGTAGCTCCCATGTTCACTTGAGCGTCGTTATGAAAAATCTGTACCCACCAAACTTACTGTGTCCTCCCGTGAATTGTTAATTTGAAATATTTACCCTCATTCCGACGTGTGAAGTCAAATAAGTGTTTATTTGGAAGTGCAATGTGACACACAAGGGGCACAATGTGACTTCACAACCTACCAGACAGGTTACCATTTGCGATGTCATCATCTGGCCGATAAGTGATGCCAGGCTAATAGTTTCAAACGTAGCCACGAGATGGCATCCAGTGGACATTTTTTTGTAGCATTTTTACATCCCACTTACGCACTTGCCCCGTTTTTGCACTTCCCCCACCTTACCTTTCACTGTTCGGACAGATCACCTCCTGGGATTCTCCAAAATTCCCATTTGTAGCCCCTATCTCAATAGATGAAATTGGATCGTTCTGGGACCCCCCAAAATGAATTCTACACCTAACTCGGCCGTAACGTATATAGTAGCCCCATTTCAGCCCCACGGGTTTGGGCGATCGGGCTGAAAACCTTGCAGGCACAACTAGTATATAGATAAAAACCGAGCATTTTGTCAAATTTTCAGATTTAAAAAAAACTCCTACTGCCCGGACGGCATACGGCGGATATTTCGTTTTTGGAATCTAGACCTCTTGAAACGTACAATGTCAAATTTTGAGGACGTTCTAAATTTTCGACATCTGTCGCGATTACATAGGTGTATTAGTTCAAGAATAATAAACCAAAAAAGTCCCTCAGCGCCAAGTTGAGGCGCCAGCTGAAAAATGGGCCCACACGCAAGATTTGCGTTTTGGGATATCGCCCTTCAAACTTTTCATTTGATTGCCGTTTCAATCACTCGGGGAAAGTCAGTCAAGTCCAAAAAGTAAGTGTTGAGATATTTGCAATTGAAGGTTTGAACGAATTTCCAAATTCGCACAAAAGTGTGATCGACCAAAACAAGCTGAGGTGTTTTCCGTTATCTATCTACCATTCTATTCATATGAGATTTTCTGAATTTCACTTACCTACCACATTAGGGAATGAAAATTCAAATTTACATCGAAACTTACTTTACACAAATACTTCTGGACTTTTCCAGCTCTGCTTTAATGAAAGTTGCAGTTTAGGTATACCTATGATGTATAACTATAGTTTGATTTTTGTAGGAAGATATTTGTAGAATGGGTGGTACTTTCGAAGTATTTTGGGAACTAGGGTCTATTTTTCGCGATTTCATTGACAAGAGCCTAACCACTGTGGTGTAAATTCAATGAGCAAGAAACAAGATTCAACGGAAATCATGTTCTTATAATAATTATAAATTATTTTTGGCCATTTTCTCGAAAACTGAAAAGTGGACTTGTCAGGGTTTGAAACTGAACGCCTCACTTGGCCCTCTGGCCAAAAACCTTCTAAAAACCCACCTGTAGCCCCTTGAAAGCCCCTTACAACAGTCAAACCAGCTTCGGACACTCGTGAATAAATTCTACGCCAGAAAATTCGTTGAAAACGACTCCTCACATGAACTATAGGCCAAAGCCTTCAAAAAGCCCACCTGTAGCCCCTTAAAACCCCCTCACAACGGTCAAACAGGATTGGGACCCTCGAGAATCCATTCAACCCCAGAAAATTCGATGAAAAAGACACCCCACTCGACTCAGGAAACAAAACTCTTCATGACCCCACCTGTAGCCCCGTTTATAGCAGACCTCCAATGATGAAGGGTCGGACAAACCTAGGACTCCCATGAATCGATTCAACGTACAAAATTACCACGGAAACGACACCACAGTCGGCCCCTGGACAAAACCCCTTCAAGCCCCACCTATAAACCCATATAGCCTTGACAGAGCAGACCATCAGGCCTGAGATCCTTATTCATCAATTCTACGTTCAAAAAATCCCCTGAACCCGAAGCCCCACTCGATTCACTGTCTCTAGCTCCAAGACGCCAATCATCAAGCGTCAATACAAAATTTTTACTATCTTCAACACACATCGGATTTCAGTCTCCCGAGAAAGACAGCGGAGAGGATTAGTTCAGGCAATAAAGCGGAAAGTGTCCAAGAACTATTTCCAACTTAAAGCGTCCGCCTGATTGCTCGGCACAATGCGAGCTGAATACAAATTATCGAGAGAAAAAAGATCCTCCGCCACTCGGAAGGTTATCTTATGCAAGATAACTAAGCACGTGCATGATTTATTATTTCAGTGGGTCGCAATTTTTGCGTTAATACCGTTTCGATGGCGAAATCCTAAGCAGTTGGAGCGGTGTCGAATCAATTTTCTTAATATTAAAATTGTCAAATTTAATATTATTAAGAACAAGACTTTCGGGTTAATTTCAAGATCACAACAACACTTTTATTTATTGACGACTACCCTGGTTTCAATGCCGAAACCACTCAACCCAACATCATCCCTCTCCTCTCATGAGTCGGAGACGGTCAGCGTGGACTACTTTCAGCTTCCCATTAGTGGCCCTGATGCGGAATATGACATCGGAAATCTCAGTCACGACCTCACAAGGCCCATCCCACGGCAAATCCAATTTCGGGCAACGCCCAACTATTCTCCGTGGGTTGAAGCACCAGACCTTGTCGCCAACTCGGAATAAGGGTGTCTTGCACTTGACGTCGTACTTCCGCTTCGAACTCTCTGCTGCCTTCAGTAGTCTTTGTCGTGCCAGTTCATGAACTTCTATCAGTCCATCTTCTAACTTGCCAGCATAGCCCGTTTTGCTCTCCCTGTGCGGCGGTGCTCCATATAGCCATAGATGGAGCGAAACGGGGTCATAGAGCTTTCGAAGGGTTCATGGGCAAGCCCCATAGTCCTAGTGAAAAAGAAGGATGGCTCGACAAGATTTTGTATCGACTACAGACAGCTGAATGCAGTGACAAAAAGGGATGCTTATCCATTACCAAAGGCTGATGAATTGTTGGGGGCATTGGCCGGAAGTGCGTGGTTCTCGACGTTGGACCTTCAAAGTGGTTACTGGCAGATCGACAGAAAGAGTGGGAAATGAAGTTACCCTTGGCTCTGTTAGCATATAGGGGAACCGAACAAGCAACGACAGGCTTTTCTCCTGCTCGCCTTCTGTTTGGGAGAGAGTTGAACCTACCCTTGAATTTGCTCTCCCTGTGCGGCGGTGCTCCATATAGCAAATTCAAGGGTAGGTTCAACTCTCTCCCAAACAGAAGGCGAGCAGGAGAAAAGCCTGTCGTTGCTTGTTCGGTTCCCCTATATGCTAACAGAGCCAAGGGTAACTTCATTTCCCACTCTTTCTGTCGATTTTCGGTGAGTTTGGACAACAGGTTCCACAGGGTGCGATTTAACCTTTCAACCTGTCCGTCACTTTGAGGCCGTAGAGGAGTTGTTCGGGTTTTGTGGATGTTGAGGATCTTGACGACTTCGCGAAAGACATTTGACTCGAACGTCCGTCCCTGATCCGAGTGCATCTCTCGCGGGACCCCGAACCTCGAAACCACGTTTTCTATTAGGCCTTGCGCGACTGTTTCTGCTCTGATGTCGGGTACCGCAAAAGCCTCGGGCCACTTGGTGAAGTAGTCTACCACTACCACTATGTAGCGGTTTCCCCGATGGCTCATGGGCAGAGGTCCGATAAAATCCACACCTACTCTTTCGAAGGGCACGCCTACCGTATAGGTCTTCATCGGAGCTTTTTGAATTAATGGCCGTCCCCGTCGGTTACAAATCTCACAACTTTCGCAAAATCGGCGGACATCTTTGTGCATACCTGCCCAGTAGAAGCTCGTTCTTAACGTGTTAATGGTACGCCTATGCCCAAAATGCCCCAGCCGATGTCCTTGCTCCAGCACCAAACCCTTCTTATCTTTTGGGACTAGCGTCTGGAGCGAAAATGACTTCTGGTTTTCTGCTTCCCACTTTCTTTTGAGCACGCCCCCATGTAGGACTATGCAGTTGAACATGGCCCAGTAAGCCTTGATCTCCTGCCCAAGATGGGATATTTCTTCCCACGAGGGACGTCGCTGCTGCTCCACCCACTTGTAGAGTAGGCCCAAGGCAGGGTCTCTTAATTGCTCAGCCTTCCAGTCTACCTCAGGCTCCAGCTTCAGCCCACGCAAGTTGTCCGGCAACCCGTCTTGCTTCTTTTCGGCCCGTGTGCAGTACTTGCAGTCGCTGTCATAGCAGGGCCGCCTAGACATGCCATCAGCGTTCTGATGCTTAGCTCCAGATCTATGCTCCACTTTCATGTTGTATACCTGGATTTTCTCCAGCCACCTGGCGATCTGACCATCGGGCTCCTTGAAAGTCCGTAGCCACTGCAAAGCCGAATGATCCGTACGAACTGTGAATTCAGCCCCAGAATCCAGGCCAAAAGAGCTGTAGTGCCGCAGGGCCTCCACCAAGCTGAGCAGTTCTTTACGGGTGACACAATAGTTTCGCTCTGCTCTGTGTAAGCACCTACTAAAATATGCCAAAACCCTTTCCTCCCCTCCCTGAACCTGGGAAAGGACGGCACCAATCGCTCGTTCACTTGCATCAGTGTCCAGGATATATCTTGCCGAGGGGTCAACGTGTGCCAACAGTGGAGCATTAGTAAGCGCCGTCTTGAGGTTGTCAAAGGCAACTTGGCAAGCAGATGTCCATTCAAATTGAGATCCTTTCTCCTGCAGAGGGTACAAAGCAGAAGCACATCTTGCAAACTGCGGGACAAACCTCCGGTAATAGGAGCAAAACCCCAAGAAAGTTCTCAATTCCTTGACGTTACTTGGTACCGGCCATGACCGAACTTTTTCCACTTTTGCAGGATCCGTTGCAATGCCCCCTTGGGACACCCTATAGCCAAGGTATGTGGCACTTTGCTTGAACAATTCGCACTTTTTGGGATTCAACTTGACCCGCTCATGGCGAAATCTGGTGAACACTTGCCGCAATTTCTCAATTTGAGAAGACACAGAGGGCGTATGGATAAGCACATCATCGAGGTACACCTTCACATTCCCAGCATCCGTCTCTGGCCTCAACATGTTGTTCATGGCTCGCTGGAAAGTGGCTGGTGCGTTAGTTAGACCAAAAGGCATCACTCGGAACTGCCAGAGACCATGTGGTGTGCAGAATGCAGTTTTCTCTTTGTCACACTCTTCCATGTCGATCTGCCAGTAACCACTTTGAAGGTCCAACGTCGAGAACCACGCACTTCCGGCCAATGCCCCCAACAATTCATCAGCCTTTGGTAATGGATAAGCATCCCTTTTTGTCACTGCATTCAGCTGTCTGTAGTCGATACAAAATCTTGTCGAGCCATCCTTCTTTTTCACTAGGACTATGGGGCTTGCCCATGAACCCTTCGAAAGCTCTATGACCCCGTTTCGCTCCATCTTTTTGATCAGGTCCTCCACCTCAGGCAATCTGTGAGGAGGAAGACGCCTGGGCCCTTGACAAATTGGCCTGTGTGAACCTACATCTATCGAATGCGTAACTCCCTTGATGTGGCCCAAGTCGGATTCATTTTTGGCAAATACATCTTCAAATTCTATGAGAAGATCTCGCAAAAGGCGGGTGCTGTCAGGCTGCAAACAGCCCCTGGACCGACAAAAAAGGTCCTGCAGATGGGATGGAACACCCCCTGTGCAGTTATCGCTTGTCTTGCCCAGAGAAACGTCAACTGCAGCCATTATTGAGGACTCAAATTCATGGAATCCCTGGTAACACAATGCATCCACGGTGTCTGGTTGGGTGCAATCTTCAGGTTCTACCACAGGATCGTAAGAGGAGAGAATCTTCCTGTTTCCCACCACTATGCTGCTATCCTCGGTATGGATCTGAACCTTATACTTCTTCAAGAAGTCCATTCCCAAAATGCACTCCTCCCTAATATTTGCCACTTGAACTGTGTGCTTCCTCAAGTGTCCATCACCCAGGTCAATGTCAACGTCTACCTTTCCCATGACAGGGACTACATCTCCTGTCACACTTCTCAACCACCCTTTATCCCGCACATTGATAACTAGCTTCATAGCTTCTACGACGTCTTTACAAACTACTGTACTAGTGGCCCCACTATCAACTATCATGCTACAAGGCAACCCGTTCAACCTACCTACCATTATAATCGAAGGGCAACTTTGAAGGCGATAGACGACCTGTGCTGTTCCCATGCTGTCATAAGTCTGGGTGGCCATTGTGCGGTGGGTGGTCAGACTGCGGCCCCTCAATCTGACCGCTCTTCGTTTCCCGAACTTTTGGGGGCTTCATTACGAGTTGGGCATGAAAACCAGGTGTGCCCGACCTCGTCACAGCGCCAACAGGTCAGCTGGCGCTTCTGCGGTGGACCCCTCGTGAAAGACGAAAGGCGCTTCGACGTACGTGCTGCATTTACCGACGTCTCTCCTTGTTCAGTCGCGCATTGTCTCACCACTGAGCGAGAGGGAACGCTTTCCGCCTTCAAAGCAAGATCTAGCGCCTCCGCCATCGTCTTCGGGCCCACAATTTGCACATGACGTGACACTTCAGGGTCTCGAAGCCCTCTGCAGAACAGCAGAATCACCTGCTCCTCTATGTGCTGAGTATTCCCTGGCCAAGCCTTGCTAGCCAACTCGCGTAGAGCGTAGTGAAACTCCCTGATCCCTTCCTTGGCCTTCTGGGTGCGGTTGTTCACCTGATTGCAATATGCCTGCGTCGATCCTACGTCGCCAAATTTGTCGTTGAGTGCCGCGACTAACTGACTATAGTCATGTGCATTGTTAACCAGCTTCAGTACCGTCGGAGCGTCTCCTTTCAGCGAATTGAGCAGTTTATCCGCTCTGACCTCATCCGACCAAGCGTGCTTTTCTGCAATGCATTCAAATTGCTTCAAGTACGACGGCCAGTCAACCTTCCCATCAAACTTGGGTGGCTTCACATGGCTCTGTTTCAACGACTGCAGGTCAGCTTTGCACCTCTCCAACTCAGATCGCAGGCTCTCGATTTCCTCCCCAGCTATCGCCAACCGCCCCTCAAGATGGAGTTGTATGTTGCTGGCAAATTCATCTAGGAGGGGGCCCATTTCTTGCCTAACATCATTTGAAACGACACTTACGGTCTGCGTCTGTTCGCTTCGGAAGCGCCCCGCGCTTTGGTCTGGAGCAGGATCTACACTTCGACTAGGTATCGGCAGTGGTACTTCGACACTACCTGTAGGCCCCGGGTTTGTCTGCGCCAGCAAAGGCGAACCTCCCGCTGAACGGGATACCCGCGCACGAGAACGTGTGATCATTTTTGAAAGGGCAAATCCCAAAATCTGACACCAATATTAAGAACAAGACTTTCGGGTTAATTTCAAGATCACAACAACACTTTTATTTATTGACGACTACCCTGGTTTCAATGCCGAAACCACTCAACCCAACAATATTATTAAAGCCCTAAAGCGGGCCTAAAAAAATTCACGATTTGGTTTGCATACCTAATAACTCTTTCAGACATGATGTGACATGACTACTACATGCATAACATTTTAATACATAATAGAACTGATTGAAAAAAAAAAAGAATCGCAAATGACTGGCTTGACTTGTGTTTGACTCTTGTATAGGAACCTACCAACATACCTTCTCTGTGAACGTTACTCGTAGGTATGTATACCTTCTTGGTGATCCTCTCTCATGTTTTGTGAGCCTGCTACTGCTTTTTGGAGTATTTTTGAGATGGCATTAAACAGAACGTTAAAAGTAAAAACAGAAATTTTCTTTTTCCAAATTTGGAAAAGTTTTTGAACCCGGGTATTCCGTGGGTCGACCCATGAGATCTCATTTAATGAAACCAGAGAACAGAAACAACCTCGAGGTAGTAGTTAAGATCTTAACTACAACAACAACAACGATATTGCTTTGGGATTCTCAGGCGACTATGCCTAATTACTAATTTTACATCAGGGTTTATTATTCTTTGATATAGGTTAATTGTGCAAAAATTAATTCCTTGTCATTAAGAAAATATTTTTGAAAAAATGTACAGAAATTTTTTTTCTGGACAGATGAGGGACCTCAAAAAATGGTTTAAGCGTCCAAGATTAGTTACCCGTAAAACGACACCTTATTTGACCTCCTGGGATCCTTCAGAAATCCGATTTGTAACCCCATGAAAGCCCCATAACGGATTCTACAATCAAAAATACTTCGAAAACAACAACAGACTCGACCCCCTTTTGAGGCCGATCAGAATTTTCGACCTCCGCACAGGGCCGATGACGCTAAAAGGTTGTTGCCAAAAGGCAATCCGAAAAGGCGGGAAAAGAAACTAGTTGTTGGGAGCGATCTGGTGGTAGTTGGTGAACTAACAAAAAAGATGGCGACTCGGCCTTTCGGGAGAAGTTGCGTCAGTTACTGTAAGACTGACTGAGGAGTAGTTTGGTGTCGTGATCGGAGTGACGCAGGGAGACGATGCAGCCTCGCAAGAGTTAAAAAGAGTATGTGCTAAATTGATATCAAAAGGGGGTGATCGGAGTGACGCAGGGAGACGATGCGGCCTCGCAAGAGTTAAAAGGTATGTGCTAAATTGATATCACAAAACAAATGGTTTTGTGATCCAAATGTCGATGAAAGGCCGCGGATACAGTTAAAAGGTATGTGCTAAATTGATATCACAAAACAAATGGTTTTGTGATCCAAATGTCGATGAAAGGCCGCGGATACGTGGTGAAAGAAACCATAATTGGTTTATAAAACCGTGAGGTAAAGGGGTAGACTATAAGGGGTGGTGGAGGTCTACTGGACAGCGGATCCATAAAGGATTCAGGAATAAAATGAATAAAATTGGACCTTCATGGTCACTGAAAGGGATCCGGAATCCAAACTTAGACGAGGATTCGAATGTCACTAACTAAAAGATTGAAAAGAACGTAATAAACCTAGGCTAGTAAACTTGCAATAAATAAATGTTATATTGCGTGAATTTACTATAAATCTTGGAGATTCATATGATTTCTCTACATGGTGGAGATTACTGGGATTTTGATTTTGTGAAACATGTTTTATGTAAATACGTCAATTACTATGTATTGTGCAATACTATGAAACGCAGTTTTTGTAATGACGCGGTCGGTCGCCAAGGGTGGAACCTCCCTCCCCTTGCATCCGCCACAAGCTCAACTACGCAATTGCCGAGCTCCTTTGTTGTCGGGTATCTTATACGGAAATGATGACTTCTTACATGGTTTAAGCTGTGGAAGGTAATAACTGCAGCGACTATCGGCACCCAAGAACATGAAAACACCATGCTATCTTGTTTCACTCTAAAGAACTAGTGTAAATAAAAACCCCAAGACTAAAATCATCAGCAAACTGATGACGAGTAGGTATCTACACTATTGTAGCTAGCTGCGTACACTAGCTGCGTGCAGATACATCTGTACAAGGATATGTCGTATGATATATAGTTGTTATTAGACGGGAATTTGATAAAATCACTACGAGAAACTAACAAGCGTTGTTGCTATGAAAAATTAAGTTGACGGGTTGCCATGGGTGCGGCCAATAAAAAACGTTGCATTTTTTGTGTGTCGCAAAATTTTGCAAGACCCCAGAACTAAGACATAACCAAGACAAAAGAAGGACCTGTGCGAAACTATCCCGATGACCAGATTTCTAACTGTGCCAACTCTCCAGCCAGGTTTCATGCCAATGTAGAAACTTTTGATCGCCCTATAATGACGCATGATAAATTTCTTCTCCAAAATGTTTGCTCATACCTACCTATCAACAAACTGATCAATCGAAATAATCGATTTGTTAAGTAACGAAAATCTCGATATAATTGAATCGATCAATAATCGATTGATTTCGTCTCAAAATTTTAAATTGTAAATTAAAAGAAACTCGATAAAACTAAAGGACGTTGAAATTCTGTTCATGTAACTAGGGTCATATATAAGGTTTAATTTGCTAAATGCTGATTGCAGTTGTGTTGTAAAATACATCCAAAAGTGCTGAACGTTAGAAACATTCCCTGCGTTTCTAAGAGCAAAGCTGCGGAATACGGGATAAATTTCCTGTGTTCTCGAACCAAAAGTGTTGAATACGGGATTCATTTCCTGTGTTCCCAAATCAAAAGTGCGGGATTCACGTCCTGCATTCCGAAACCAAAAATCAAATCAAATCAAATTAAATCATTTATTTACCAGAAACACATAATAATTTAAGGGCAATTATTACAGCTGAAATATAAATAAAAAACATTTACCAGAAAGAAACTGATACACTTAGGTAAAAAACAACCAATACAAGCACACTATATGGACCAATTTACCACGTCTGCCAAGAACAGTTGATGAGTTACTCATCAAAGCTGTATGGAGCCAGCTTGATGAGGTACCGGGACCAGTTAGAGCAACCCAGATATAAGCGCAAAGGTAATGAGCACAGGATTTATTCGTATCTAAATAGATAGTAGTAACCTATGTTCCCAAAACCAAAAAGTGCTGAACGCGAAAACATTTCCTGTGTTCCAAAAAACAAAAGTGCTGAATGCAGGATTCACGTCTGGCATTCCAAAAACGAAAAGTGTTGAACGTGGGATTAAGTTTCTACGTTCCACAACCAAAAGTGATGAATGCAGGATTCATGTCCGGCATTCCAAAACAAAATGTGTTGAATTTAGGACTAAGTTCCTATGTTCCACAACCAAAAGTGCTGAATGCAGGATGCACATCCTGCATTCCAAAACAAAAGGGAAAGGACACAAAAGGAAAGAAAAGAAAACAAAAGGAAAAGGGAAAGTGTTAAATGTAGGATTAAGTTGCTCGATACACGCTAGGATTCACGTCTGCGTTTCAAACCAGAATTGCTAAATGTAAAATTAAGTCTCTATGCTACAAAACCAAATTGCTAAACGTAAGATTAAGTTCCTGCATTCCAAAACGAAATTGCTAAATGAGGTAAAATTCTGAAAATTTGAATGGCTAACTGTTGGATTCTGTTTCCTGCAGTCCGAACGAGTTATTGGTAGTTCTATGTGGGTTCTGTTCCTACATGTGAAATAATTTGCTGAGTGTAGAATGGAGTTTCTACTCCCACAACTTTAACCGTTAAATGTTTTCCTGCTTGCTGTACATTGAATGGCTAAATAAGGGATTTTGTTTCCGGCATTCGAAACAAGTTATCAGTAAATCTATGTCGGGTTCTGATCCTGTATATTTACAAACTGAAAACCTGAAGAATAAACTTTGTTTCTGTGGTCCAAAATGAAAACTTGAGATTGCTGAAAAAGAGATTCAGTTCCATGCTCCAAAAAACTGAACAACAAAAGGTTGAATTTCTTCTGATAGTCCCGGCGTTTTACATTAAAGGTGTTGAAAGAAAAGGTGCAGGAGGGTTTTGGAAGAATACACTTAAAGCCGATCGGCAGATTGGTCGATCGCCTTAACAAATTTTCCCCTTTTGCTAACAAGAAGGCCGGAAGGCACAAAATTCGTTTCTCCAAAATGAAAGGTATAATTTTTAAACGTTTGGCAGCATTGGTAAAAAAGAGTGGATAAAAGGTTTTTTGGGTGTGGAGAGATGGTGGTGAAAATAAAATTGGAAAGAACGTACACAAAGGAACAACAAGTGAAGGTTGCCAAACTAAACATATCGATTAAGAAGTTCATGCCCGAAAATTAAGATGTGGTTGGTTCACATTACACAAAACGTATCATATATAAACAAGAAAATACCTACCAAATAACTGAATAGATAGACTAGAGTTTTGTCTCTCAACGTCAAAAGATGTGGGTGACTCCCATTTTGGTGTTACTAAATTTAGAGCTAGGTACCCCATTTCGAGAGTGAAATGGTCACGGCTTTGGGATCTAGTTAAATCCCACATTGACCGCAAAAACGATTTAAATGAAATAGAAAGGCTCTCGTACCGTCTGGAGTCCAAGGCGACGGTTGGGAGCTAGTTAACAATGAACAAAAACTACCAAATTGTGATTTAATAACTAACTTAACAGTGCGGAAAACCTGATAAAACCATTGAAGCCCACTACAAAGCGATAAAAAAAAGTCAAACCTTAAAATAAAAACATCTGCTGTCACTTTGAACCTAACGGCTAAACGTTGGGCGAACGTGGGACAAGTTTCATTAAATGAAACCAAATTTTGAGTCCGTATTAACAAAATAAATATTGGCCTTCAACCATTTTCAATGAATGAAAATGTCAAAGAAAATACCTGCTGAGAACGGCGGTGATGGTCATTCGTCCATGAGGGTATTGACCTTCGTGAAGTACGAATTTCAAAAAGCAGTGGAAACAGATGGTTATTCCAAAGAGGTCATCAAAAGATAATTGAAAAGAAGATCATTGAAAAGAATAGTTTCGGCTAGGAAAAACTCGATGAAGAGTCAGAAACCCCAAAGAAAGTCACAACATGGCAAGCAACAAAAATAGAAGAGTCAAACAAAACAACAGCAACAAAAATTCCAAACAATAATTTGCAAATCGTCGAGGTTTTTTTTTGCAGGACCCCCAAGAAAAACGGTCAAAATTGCAAGTATTTTCTGTCAATGCAGCCACTACAATGATGAGTGCAAAAGTTTGCTACTGTTGACAAGCGGAAGCCCCGACTTCAGGGTCGCTGTTTCCTCTGTCTTAAAAGAAAGAAACACAACAGTCTAAAAAGACAACATTTAGCGGAAAATTGCCAAAAAGGTGTTTCCATTGCAAGGTAGTAAGTAACCACGATGGCAGCCTATGCCCAACAAATTTCGGAACTACACCGAAAGGGAGTCTTCTCGTATGTGGGTACATTGGTTTTCCAATCCGCCAATGGCGCCATCCTTCAAATTGCCCTGGCTCATCTGATTAAGGTGATGCCTGTGAAGTCGTTTTGGTAGGTAGGTGGTGAATACCACTAGGTAGGTACACAATCCTGCCTGGAGGTTTTCCACAGATGGGTGGCGATTTGTTCCTAGTAAAAACTGTTTTGGGGTGTATTGTGTATCACGCCAAACTGACGAAATTTCTTCTGGGAAACACTTAGGTATCGTTTCTCATGTGTGTACATACGGGCTGAAAAGGAAAAAGGGTTACTGTCGGTCAAACCGTTTCGCTGTGCCTGACCCTCCTCTAAATGATGGTGGGTACCAGAAAGGATCTAAGGAAATTCGAAACCAAAGGAATTAAAGATTATCCAACTATACTTGGACAAGACACTACCAAAAAAAAAAAAAAAAAAAAATAATAATAATAATAATAATAATAAAAAAAAAAATAAAAAAATAAAAAAAAAAATGAAAAAAAAATAAAAAATAAAAAAAAAAAAAAATATAATAATAATAAATAAATAAATAAATACATAAAATAAACAGAAACATAAATAAATAACAATAACAAGTCCTAAATCCTCCGGCGGGGTAGCCCTGCTGGTGGGCCAGCTGGTGCGTCGGACGTGGCTGACACAGTTACACGCTCTGTCCTGGTTTCTGAAAGCATGCCTACCATTGGCTGTGAGTTGCAGGATAGTTTACAGATTTGGCAATGTATCTCAGTTTTGTTCATTAGTGTTCCCCACGCGTTCTTGCTCGGGTTCCTCTGGGCCGGGGGGGAGGTGGCCAAGGTAATCCATAAAATTTATGGATTTTCGCATTTAATGCGAACGAAAAAGGAGGACCTGTCAAACTTCCTCAAATGCCAGAAAACTGCCTAAGCAATCTAGAAGTGTGAACTATGAAGGAGGGCCTGTCATGCCCTTTAAATGCATTCATGGTTTGGATTACCTTGGCCCTCAAACAGTTCGTCATGATGAAACAACCCAAAATTTAATGAGGAGGTGCTGCCTATTTACATTCATGGCAGTAAGGACCATAAATGTTGAGCAAATTCGGGGTATGATTGCTTTGTTGCGTCAAAAGGGTTGTGGTTGTGTCTGGCAATGCAGCACAGTTTAAGCTAACCTCATAAGTTGTGAATGTTCCTTTTAGTAGGGACAGCAAAATATCATAAACAAATATACCTGTAACAAAATACGACAAAATAAACAAAACAAAACATACCTAAACACTTACTTAAACAAAATACAAAGCAAAATACAAAGAACCGATTCATACCTAAACTGTCACCCTGGTAGGTTCGATATCATGAACGACTCGTCGGTCTTGTAAAACATCGCCAGCATGTGCCAGACAGACACACAACTACGAACGAAGCTGAAAGAAATCGTCCACTGACCACAGTTGGACAGGGTTTAACACAATCGAACGAACATAATATGGATATTATCCTAAAGGTCGCCATTCTTGAACAGCTACAGTCAGAAAAGTCAACTTAAAATGAGAGCTGGAAGAAAGGCAAGTCAGCATTGGACAAATTTCATAAACTTTTTCGGGAAGTTCAAAAGGGATAGTTCACGAACCTAAGGAAAAAACCTGCAGTTCCCCACAAAAAAAACCTCGGTTTGTAGTTGCTCGGACTAAACGAGTAGGGGATGTGTGCAGGTAAATGAGAAACAAAATTCAGATGAAAACAATCAAACGAAATTCACTTCAAAAACCCATTGTTCACCCAAAACCACTACCACTCTACCAGCTGCTAACCGAAACAATCCCCCTTGCCCTCAACGAAAGGCGGCTGATGCTGCCAATACAAAAACCAAGAGATGGACACGATTGCTGTTGGTAAGAGCAGCCAAATCTAAAAGTTCACTCAGCTGAATGATCAAATGGAAAACTTCCACCCTGAGTTCCATTGTTGGTACCTAGTCCAAAAGGTGGTTCTCTCGTTGTGGTGAAAAAAGCAGTCTTGTACTTCTTGTTGCAGATTTCCTGGTTGCCAGTTTGTTTTTTCGTTTCGTTTGTTGTGGTTCTTTGTTAATATTAGTTTGCTTTCGCTGTTCGTTCTGATTGGATTCGTGTTTTGTGCGATGATAGTCTCTTTGATTAAATAACGGACTAGTTTTCGATGACTCCTTGATTTTCTGGAATGTAACATGCGACCAAAGCAAAAGCCAACTGAAATAAAACACCCAGCCATGTTTGGTAGAGTAAATGAGTTGAAAGCACCTTAGGGTGAAATGTGTAAAGGTATGCATCGTTTCCAATTCTAAACACTCTTAGCTAACCCAGTCAAAATTATTGTAAAGCTTCGCCTTGGGGAGTGTTGCCAAAAGGCAATCCGAAAAGGCGGGAAAAGAAACTAGTTGTTGGGAGCGATCTGGTGGTAGTTGGTGAACTAACAAAAAAGATGGCGACTCGGCCTTTCGGGAGAAGTTGCGTCAGTTACTGTAAGACTGACTGAGGAGTAGTTTGGTGTCGTGATCGGAGTGACGCAGGGAGACGATGCAGCCTCGCAAGAGTTAAAAAGAGTATGTGCTAAATTGATATCAAAAGGGGGTGATCGGAGTGACGCAGGGAGACGATGCGGCCTCGCAAGAGTTAAAAGGTATGTGCTAAATTGATATCACAAAACAAATGGTTTTGTGATCCAAATGTCGATGAAAGGCCGCGGATACAGTTAAAAGGTATGTGCTAAATTGATATCACAAAACAAATGGTTTTGTGATCCAAATGTCGATGAAAGGCCGCGGATACGTGGTGAAAGAAACCATAATTGGTTTATAAAACCGTGAGGTAAAGGGGTAGACTATAAGGGGTGGTGGAGGTCTACTGGACAGCGGATCCATAAAGGATTCAGGAATAAAATGAATAAAATTGGACCTTCATGGTCACTGAAAGGGATCCGGAATCCAAACTTAGACGAGGATTCGAATGTCACTAACTAAAAGATTGAAAAGAACGTAATAAACCTAGGCTAGTAAACTTGCAATAAATAAATGTTATATTGCGTGAATTTACTATAAATCTTGGAGATTCATATGATTTCTCTACAAAGGTGGCGGAAATTCGAAAAATTAAAAACGCGTCTGGCCGATCAGTTTACTTAATGTTCAGCTGAGATACCTACACCTATATATAAACAAAGAACGATACTGGTTTTGTCGCTTCGAGCTGTCTGGTGGAGAGCAGAGGGGCGTAAAGTTAGAGTTGGGCATTTTCATCAATACAGTTTTTTCACCGAGGCAAGCCTCACACACTAATAATTAGTGCTTATAATTAGTGCTTATAATTAGCTTAATTATTAAGCCTTAAACCACTACTGATGTGTACCTATTCAAGCAGTCTATACGAAGACATGAAAAATATTCTCCTCATTAAATTGGCCCATATCGATTTGACAGATCAAAAAAGCTGAAAAAGAAACAGAAAATCGAAAAAAAAGTCGCGGGATTTACGTGACTACACGGAGTCTATTGTTTTTCTGTGAGTTCACTGAGGACCCTAGAATGAGATTCTAAAGTCAGACCGTGCGCAAGTGTGCGCATTCAAAAATTGAAAAAGAAGAAAACATTATTTTAAATGTTATTTTTTGTTAAAAAATGATAATAAACAGCCAAACATTTAGAGTAAATCTAAAATATTAATGATTTAAATTTATAAAAATTTACGCAAATAACTTTTAAATTTTTATGAAAATTATTTTTGTTTATTTTTAATTAGAAAATGATAATAACAACAGCTAAACATTTAGATTTTGCAATTTTAATGCTAAACCCATCACTACCAATCAGTCTGTCTCATGGAATAATTTCCGACACCTTTTACCGTCATCGGCACTGTTCTCCGTCGCGCTTACAAAGGTACATACAAATAAAACATAAAAGTACATTTATACACTTTACTGGTTTGATAAATTTATAGTTATAGGTAACTAAAAATTTAGTTTTTATGAGTGGGAGGCCTAATACCTTCTCCGTGTGGATCTCGACGAAAGTTTCATCCCTATCCCTACTTAGTGATTCTCCACGCGAAACTGGCGACTGTTCGTCGCTGCAGCGTTAAGGGCATTTCCAGCAGTTTCTTTTTATAAGTTGAATTTCGTAGAGGCTGTCTGGGGCCGTCTTTGAGTTATGTTTCATAAAGATTCCTTTAATGCTTCGCCGTTCCGGCCCTTCTTTTTGCGACCCGTCCAGCCCTTATCGACCCGGCATTACCATAAACTAGAACGTGGACATTTCTCGGGACCCGTTTGAGGCGAAATTCTTCAAGATGGCAGCAGCAGTCGATAATCTGGCTGAGTGGTGGTCATTTTCTTAGTACGAATTGCTCGTGGGTGGCGGGAGTTGAGCTGTAGCGTGTAATAGACTGTGGCAGTAGCCTGTTCGAGTTCGGAAAATTTTCACCGGGAGTGGGTTTGATAGCGGACACCCTTGGGACTGGAGGGGTCGTAACTGGAGACGCCCATTAGGGGAGGTGTATCTATTACCCTCGAGCCTGACCCTCGTCCGTCCCTGGCGACGTGAGGGTCAAAACATTGACTGGGAAAACCGGTAGTGGAGGAGGGGGATGGTCACAATAAAGTCCCCTGACCCCTAGTTCCTTCGGAGCTGACAGTCTGTGGGATTCATGAGGTGCTGGGGTGAATCTATGAGCCTCGGCCAGGCTCAAACTGCGCCAGGATATGCTGGTTGGTGACGTTGGTGGCTGGAGTTGCCCACCGAGTTAACCAGACACCTTTGAGTTCTTCCCATGGGTGGCTCAGCGGTTGGAGAGGGCGAGGGATAGTCCCTGGGAAGAGTTTTTACGCATGAAGAGTCCCATACCCTTGCTCCGGGTATGCACAAGGAGTCCCTCCACCGCGGTGAACCGTTTCAAGCTATGTAGGCACTGGATGGTGCATGAGGAGTCCCACACCAGGAATAGGCTGTGGTCACTCTGAGAGGTCGAGTCCCTGCCACTTGCCAGGTAGTCAAGCTGAACCAGGTGCTGGAAATCCAGAAATCAGAGCTTGGTGGCTTGGTCAGAGTCTTGGTCGATGAGACCGATACACGGTTTAACCTTGTACATTTTGCCAAGGGACTTCGTGCATAAACACAAAACGCGACAATTATTATTATCAGTAAGAGTGGGACTCCTCGACCTACACTGCCAAGCGGAAATACAGCCTTGACGCATAGATGATAGTTGTTAACCACTATCAGGTTAACAGCACCAAAATTTATGAACCACAACTCAAACTACAAACTATTTCATCTGTTTCAGCTTTTTGGGATCATAGTGTTCGGATGCATTTCGTCAGGGGGATGGTACGACTCCAAAACGGAAAACAAAGAGGTCTGCCTGTTCAACCTGAAAGCCTCGCCGTGTCACTATGGCGAGGCCATTGGGCTGCTCGCCTTCTTCGCTTCCATTGGGTTCCTCGGCGGGGAGTACCTCTTCGGGCAGATGTCCTCCGTCAAGACGAGAAAGCACTACGTCCTCATTGACTTGGGCTTTTCAGGTGAGTAGACTTATCAGTGAGTTCTGTAAGGGGTTGCCGTTCTGACTAACACCGCTCTGTTGGTAGCTTTTTGGGCTCTCTTGTACTTCATCGGGTTCTGCTACCTGGCCAACCAATGGAGCAACACCAGGCTTGACGATGACATGTTAATGAACGTTTCTACCTCAGATGTCTCATCCGCCATAGTTTTCTCCTTCTTCTCGGTATTTTCTTGGGTAAGCGCTCCCAACTCAGCACCCTACTCGTTCTTTGACCAATTCTAACACTGTGTCCTCTTCCAGGCTGGATCCGCTTGGCTCGCCTACCAAAGATACTTGCAAGGGAACAACGCCATGTTCGCAGCGGAATTTGGCGGCGAAGGCCAAATGGGAGCCGCCGCCTACTCCTCGTACTCCCAGGATGACCAGCCTTACCAAGACCCGCCGTTTTCCAATCAACACGGTCAGTTCTAGGGCGAACCCGTGCGGATGCTAACCTCACAAAACGCTATAAGGGCCATCCTCTCACAAAGGGCAGTTTTAAGCCGCGTCGCAATCGGACACAGACAGTTTGGTTTCAGACTTTTGTCGTTATCTACGCGCCGACCTGAATTTTTTAAGGCGAATTTCAATAATTGAAATTCGCCTTAAAATTATTTTTTAAATTAATTAAAATTAATTTAAAAAAAATTAATTAAAAAAATCATTTTTTAATTAATTAAAAAAAATTAAAATTAATTTAAAAAAATTATTTTTTCCGACTTTTAGAAGTGCCTTAGAATAAAAATGAGCATCCCCGTTCTCCTCAGGTTGCACCTCCAATATAGTAGACTAGGGGGCCACCCCTTGCTGATCAAAGCCAGCCAACCCCTGATCTCTCTCACCTGGCCTCAGATCCCTTCTTTTAAAGCGTGTTTTCCTGAGAACGTGTTGAAAGCCGATGTCACGTCACGGGACAACTAGTTTCTCTTGAGTTCTCTAATAGGTCTAGTATCTGATTCCACATATTTCCATATATGGTCAGCGTCGAGCCTGATGACACCTCCTGAAGCACGCTAGCGTCTTACGCCGGTGGAAGACGCCAGCGGGAAACGTCCTCCGCTTTCTAGGAAAACGGTTGCTTCTTTCCTAACCAACTCATCGGTTGCTTCTTTTTCCATCGACGGAGTGTTCGACGGCCGGCGTACTCCGTTCGATGCGACGGAAAAAACCCGTCGCTAGGAAAACCCAGAGACCCTAGGTAAACGAAATCATAGACTGTCTCGAAATGGCAGTTTTCATTTTAAACTGACTCTCAGTTGTGACAAGACCAGCATTATGAGGTTTGGGTTGAGAGATTTTTCGAGTCTCGACAATAATCTGGCTGACGTAAGATTCCTTGGTGTCTCCCTTGATCCAAGCCTTGACTGGAAGTACCATTGTTTCAAGCCTCAATGCCTACACCTTTTTATTGAGGCGTCTCTCTGAAAGACTGACAAAGCCTGCTGTCATCGCAGCTTATCACGCTTGTTTTCAGAGCAGAGCTGTCTATGCAATTCTCTGTTGGGGACACTCACCTGCAGCTTCCATTGTTTTTGCATCTCGGAGAAAGGCTGTACGGGTCGTGGCTGGTATTCGCTATCGAGAGGACTGTTACAGTCCTACAGTAGAGACCAGCATTTGTCGAGCTCGGAATTCTCACTATCCCTGCTATTTATATCCTCGAATGCTTAAATTATGTAAGGAAGAACGTTGATAAATTCCTCAGACCTGACCATAAATACTCCACACGCGGCAAAAGCAAACTCATACTCCCCTTTGATGAAAGGGGAGTATGGGTAGGGGGGTGTGCGCCTTACTATTTCCCGGAATAGCACCACTTGGTGGGGGGTCATATTTTTTAACGCTCTCCCAGCAGATATCTGGGATCCTCCAGCTGGTCGGTTCAGGGCCCGTATCAAGGGTTACTCATCAACCTGGCTCCATACAGCTTCGATGAGTTCTTGGCAGAGATGGTAAATCGCTCCATGTAGTTTGCCTGCAATAGTAGTGTAATACCAGGGGGGGGGGGGGGGGGGGTGTACTATCATCAGTTTTTGGTTTATTATTCTTGGAATAATACACCTATGTTTTCGCGACGAGGGTCGACGACTCCGATCGGCCTCAAAATTTGACATTATCCTTTTCAAGAGGTCTACATTCTAAATTCGAAATGTCCGTCCGCCGTCCGGGCCGTTTTGGGCAGTAGGCATTTTTTTTTTTTTAAACAGTCCGATCGCCCAAACCCGTGGGGGGCTAAAATGGCTACGGGAGGATTTTTTTTGAAGGCTTTTAGCTATGGGATCGAGTTAGGTGTCGTTTTCGATGTATTTTTGGGCGTAGAATCCATTTATGGGGTTCCCGGAACGATCCGATTTCACTGTGGCGATCTACCGGGCTCTATCTATGGGGCTAAAAATGAGATTTTTGAAGGATCCCAGGCGGTTAAATTTTTTCGAGTAAAAAATAAGAATTAAAAAAAAAATTTTTGAAACAAAAAATACAAAATTTTTTTTGAATTATAAAAATCCAAAAAAAATTTTTTCATTGACAGAATTAAATTTCTGCACAAGCAACGTCTGTCAAAGAATAATAAACCCTTGTGTAAAATTTGCAGCGTTTTCTCTTGTATTTTTCCTGTATCTCTGCAAACATGCAAATTGCCCAATGGCAAATTTTTTCATAAAATTTTTGCCCATCTTCAAATTCATAACAGGGCCGCCATTTGGACATCACTTCCGTCCCTTTCTGAGAGAATGACCCGCAAAATTTCGTTTTGCAGAAGGAGGCGGCGAGTACCCAGCACCGACCTACTAAACACAGGGTCAGCCTCAGCCAAATCGTCGGTTCCTCCAGCTTCAACCCCGACAGCGTTGTAAAAATTAAAAAAATAAATCTGAAAAAACAAACAAATTAATCGTATTATACTTGAGCAGCCCATGTGTAGTAGTCAAGTAGGAAATGAGTATTTGCTTGGCAAAAATCGTATAAAAAGAAGTCGTATAATTTTACGATATCACAAATCACTATTTTTTATTTTCAAATTCTTATTGTTGTTTGTTGTTGAAGAATGTACGAAAAAAACAAATTTATATTTAAGATTATAGACATCTTGTAATGAAAAGATTTTAGAAAAGAAAGCGGGGCGGCCCAAGGGGATTCGAAGGGCTCGAATGGCTCCTGCATTATCAGTTCTGGGCATTTTGATCACTTCGGCATCCCCTGGAGTATTGTACATAAATCTACCCCAGTATCATTGTATAGAGGACTCGATAAAGAAAAATAATTTTATCAAGATGCGTAGCAATTTTCATGTGGGGGCCGGAAAGGTGGAACAGAACTTATCAGTAGATTTGGCGTTTTTTTAAAAGACTACTTTGTCCGAAAAGGCGGGAAGGGAAATAACGGGGATCAACCTGCTTCCAGGGCAAAGTCCCCCCCCCCCCCCCCCCCCATTGGTTTCATAGTAAGATTTGACAATATTAAAAAGTTTCGTGTTTCGTTTGCTAGTTTCGTAGAATAATCGATTTTTTGATGTTGTAGTGTAAAAAAAAAAGTGGGAGACGCTTAGTGCAATATTAATGTTAATTGTTTTTGTAGGTTGAGAATGAATTTTTGTAATTTTCCTTCAATCCTGTTAAATTATGTAATTTTTCCTAACTTGAAACAATCTGGAGGGAAAATGAGAAGCAATACTGTGATTTCCTTTCCAAAGATGGACTGCAGCGGTCGCATACGTAGTTCAGTTTTTTGTGGAACAACACTGCGCCCAATGGCATCACTGCGTCAACTTTGTTTCTTCAATCAAATAAGTTCTGAGGTTGTGATTACACACACTGGTTTTTTGTCGTATTGCGTTCAACCCTGACAAATAATTTGTACGCGTATCTTATCGTAAATGGTATTGTAATGTGCTTTGAAGGTAGTGATTGTTAATAAATAGATGCGCCTTCTTTGAGTCACCTGTAATGAGAGACTTTGTTGAATTGTTTTCGCCGTGAAGGCTTTTTTTTGGGGTGAACAAATTTTTACCCCGACGTTCAGTTGTACAGGGATATTTGTTCGAAGACGAGCATTCAAATTGTGGAAAAATAAAGCTGTACTTCCTTTCCCGAGAGGTGTTTTATTTCAAGCCTGGTGTCGCCTCTTGTCAGCAAGGAGCTTGCCGGCACCGCAGTAACAGGTCAGAGGGGACCCTCCACGTTACAAGAACCTACATGGCAATTAGCGCTTTTCAGTGCTGCACGACCAGTCTTCCAAATTCTGGGATTGTGTCATCTTTTCTGATCCTTGTCAGCTTGGATGAGGGAAACCCAGATTCTCATTAACGACCAGTGTGGACTGGAGTGTAGAACGGTGATCCCCCCCCCCCCCCCCCCCTCACAAGGCTCGAGCAGGCTAAACAATCCGGTCATCTCTGTGAAGTTATTCGTAGAGTTTTTGCCTCCAACTGCTGTTCAACTAGTTCCAGGAAATAAAACGGACAACTCCAACATACAGCCTGGAACAACCTTCTTCAAGCTGGGTTCAATCACTCCTTTGCAAATGGTCTGCCTGCTCTCTTATCTTCCTCTGTAGGATAGAGGATGACGATATGCACAATCAGCGAGGTTTTACAAAACCCTTGCTGTACAGCTGTTGTGGGACACAGTAGACACTGAAACTCCGACCACAAATCTCTGCATGATTGGCCTTTGGAACTCCGCCCAACAACACTTGGACACCGTTAAAACACACAAATCCCCCCCCCCCCCCTCCGGAAGGTCTTTCTTCTCTGACCAGCCACATATTGCTTCACCTTCGGCAGCCTTCCTTGATGGCTTCCCTTAGCTGACCCTCTGGCTGACCAGTGCATAGTGGGTCGCCAATCAAGCTGGACCAACGTTCGAAAATGAATGTCTGGTATGGTATGAGTATAGGTATGAATCTAGGTATGAAATGGGGATGAGTCCTGGTTTGGTATGAATCAAGGTATGAAATGGGGGTGAATCTAGGTCTGGTGTCAATCTAGATATGAACGTGGGTATGAATCTAGGTATGAAATGAATCTAGGTCTGGTGTCAATCTAGATATGAACGTGGGTATGAATCTAGGTTTGAAATGAATCTAGGTCTCGTGTTAATCTAGGTATGAACGAGGATATGAAATGAATCTAGTCTGGTGTCAATGTAGGTACGAAACAGGTATGATCTAGGTCTGGTGTCAATCTAGATATTAACATGGGTATGAATCTATAGGTCAGGTACGAGTCTAGGCATGAATGTAGGTATGAAATGGGTACGAACTCTAGTCTAGTATGAGTCGAGGTATGAAAGTAGGAATTGGGTATGAATTTAGGTATGAAATGAGCATGCATCGAGGAATGAAATGAATCTAGCTCTGTTACGAGTCTAGGCATGAATGTAGGTATGAAATGGGTACGAACTCTAGTCTAGTATGAGTCGAGGTATGAAAGTAGGAATGAAATGGTTATGAATCTAGGTCTGGTGTCAATCTAGGTATGAACGTGGGTATGAATCTAGGTCTGGTACGAGTCTAGGCATGAATGTAGGTATGAAATGGGTACGAACTCTAGTCTAGTATGAGTCGAGGTATGAAAGTAGGAATTGGGTTTGAATTTAGGTATGAAATGAGCATGAATTAAGGTATGAAATGAGCATGAATTAAGGTATGAAATGAATCTAGCTTTGTTACGAGTCTAGGCATGAATGTAGGTAGGTACGAAATGGGTACAAACTCTAGTCTAGTATGAGTTGAGGTATGAAAGTAGGGTTATGAATCTAGGTCTGGTGTCAATCTAGGTATGAACGTGGGTATGAATCTAGGTCTGGTACGAGTCTAGGTTTGAATGTAGGTATGAAATAGGTAAGAACTCTATAGTCTAGTATGAGTCGAGGTATGAAAGGAGGTATGAAAGTAGGAATGAATTGGGTATGAATCTAGGAATGAATTGGGTATGAATCTAGGTATGAAATGAGCATGAATCGAGGTATGAAATTAATCTAGCTCTGTTACTAGTCTAGGCATGAATGAAGGTATGAAATGGGGATGAATTCAACTATGAAATTGGTATGAACCTAGATCTGTTATGAATCTAAGTATGAAATGGATATGAATCTAGGAATGAAATGACTCTAGGTCTGGTGTCAATCTAGGTTTGAACGTAGGTATGAAATGGAGATAATTCTAGGTAAGTACATAGGTATGAAGTGAATCTAGGTATGGAATGAATGATAAAGCCTTATTAGGTACTTGTATCTTGAAATTAGCTGGGCGTTTTCGCCCAAATAATCGTAATAATGAAAATTGTTTATCAGAGGAGTATTTCGTCGCTGTAGATGCAACATGTGCTATCTGACAATTTGGCCAAAATGAGGTTTTTGTTGCTACTGAAGCAAGATCTAGCGTAGCGTCGCTCAAACAAGTCAGTTTAACAAATGAATCGACAGATCTCGCGCTATTCGCGATTTCGCTAACACATGCTATCTGAAACTGTTAGATCCAACTTATGATCCAACAGATCCATATTATGCTATCTGCATTGAAACATATGCTATCTACATTGCTTCTTACAACAACATGTGCTATCTGCGCTAATTTCTCTATTTTCCAAGTTATAAACTAAAGTTATAAAACATGCTATCTGAAGCTGTTAGATGCTATCTACATTGCTTCTTACAACAACATGTGCTATCTGCGCTAATTTCTCTATTTTCCAAGTTATAAACTAATCGAGGTTTTTGAGCCGTGGGGTTTTAGTTTTTGACGGTTATACAACAGGAAGAATTATTTAAAAGCCACGGGTCAGTCCACAATTCAGTTTTATATCTCTCCTGAAAAGCTGCCAAAAGTCAGATAGCACATGTTGCATCTACAACGACGATTTAATACTAATTTTGTCAAGCTAGATTCACGATCTACCCAACACTCACAGCCTCATGTGAGTTTCCCCCTTCACTCTAATGTTCAGGAGTGGTTTGCGATTTACACATCCCGCCAAGCTCTGATGATCTTTGCTTTGATCCAGAGGTGTGTCGGTAAAGCAGTACCGGGAGGTGTAACCGAGTATCACGTTGGAACAGTTCCACGCAGTGACAAGATAACCCTCGGTACAGTTACACGGACCTGGAACCGGACCGAAAGGCTGGAGCTGTGACGGGAAGGACTCAGTCACGGTAACTTCTGGTAGTTTCACTTATCCCGTCAACTGTACCGGGAGCTGTAACAGGAACGGTACCGACAACGATAGAGCGAACGAAGTAGTGCGTGACTTCATTCAAAAAGGGTTGAGCAGTTCATTCATTTGTAGTAACTACTACTGAATTCAACAAAACAGTTCATTCATTTGTAGTAAGAAACTACATTAGTTTGTAGTAGAAACTACAGTAGTAGGTACTACAAGAGCACAGGGGAAAAACGTGTTAACTCTGTTTTTCCGAACTTTTCAGGAGGGAAAATTTACTATTTCAAGACTCACTATAGCGACTATACTCGTATCATTTGTCACCAGAAAATACTGTTCCTTGACATTTTATAAGCTCTAGTAGGTAGGCTAAGTGATATAAACACCTGTATGATTGTGAAAAATCATTTAGGTTTTTACAAAATTCTGGAACAAAATACAGTATGAAGTCACTTTTTACGGGGGAAAACTTGCCATTAGCCGGGAGTTAACACGTTCTTCCCCTGTGTAGGGATATTTCGCCCTCCTATTTCACTCGTTTGAACTCGTTTTTCCGCAGAAATAGCACCACCAATGGATTTCTCGCATGCCAAACCTTAAGGAACCATAGCTACCTATAAATCGACCAAAAACCGAGTTAACACGTTTTCCCCCTGTACTCTTTGTACTGTGTATTACACAACCGTTGTAAGAGTATTCCTTGAGATCGGAACTGTACCAGGAAGGATAGAGCGAACAAAGTAGTAATAGGGAATGAAAAGCACAAACCAGAAGAGGGGGGGATTTTCGTTTGTTTACTTTGCATCAGCTGTCCCTCAGGGTCGGACTCTGCCTCACAGCCGCTTAAGTTTTGGTGGATCCTTAGAGAAATTCATGCAGAAAATACCGACAATGTTTGTGATACTCCTTTCTCCATTTTGGTTTAAATGATTTACAGACGTTTCTGTTGGTAGGAGTTTCTCCGCTCCCACTGAAAAGAATGAGAATCTTGATTTTGGTTTATTATTCATGGAATAATACACCTATGAATTCGTGACAGAGGTCGACGACTCCCATCGGCCTAAAAATTTGACATTATCCGTTTCAAAAGGTTTACATTCTAAATCCGAAATGTCCGTCCGCCGTCCGGGCCGTTTTGGGCAGTAGGAATTTTTTTTAAATCTGAAATTTTGAAAAAATACTTGGTTTACCATCTAGTTGTGCCCGCAAGGTTTTCAGTCCGATCGCCCAAACCCGTGGGGCGCTATGGGGCTATAGGATGTTTTTTAAGGCTTTGAGCTATGGGATCCAGTTAGGTGTCGTTTTCGAAGTACTTTTGGGCGTAGAATACATTTTTGGGGGTCCTGGAACGATAAGATTTCACTGTGGCGATCTACAGGGCTTTCATGGGGCTAAAAATGGGATTTTTTAAAGATACCAGAGGTCAAATATTTTTTATTAGAGGGGGGAATTTGGCCAAATATGGGTATTGGAACTGTACCAATAACTTGGAGCCGTTACGCCCTTGCCACTGTAACCATTGGAACCGTTCCACGGAATTACCTGAACCGAGTCTGGGGTTTATTAACCCGCCACGGCAACAAATCACACCACACTAACATCCATCGAAAAACACCCCCGAGGAGACCGGAAATCATTAAAAAACCAAACAAACAAGAATTAATTGGTAATAATAATTTTACTGACATTTCAATTGCATAAATAAAGATTATAATTCCATTATTTTTTTTTCAAAGTGTATTAAAACAAAAGGAAAAACTAGTTCATCAACTAGACTGTGCTAAAGATTATTTAAATAAAGGTTCGATGAAAAACAACCTGCAACATTTGAGGGGAAAGAAAAATGCAACGGAGCTCAACCAGCAGCGGCAGTTGACCAGGTTGGCCAACCGTCAACTCCGGGTGAGCACAAATCCTCTACACATACGGAAACTAGCACGAGGAGAACGTTATCCAGTAACACTGAAACACATCGTCTAAGAGCTAAACACTGCAAAAATACGTACATCAATTCACTAATTTGAGCACATAGTAAATAGGGGGGAGGAGGGGCATCTAGCTGAAAATCTGAGGATTATATTGCACTGGGAAGTTTTTCTTTTTTTTTTATTAAAAAAAAAGGCGTTAAGTTTTAATGCCAACCGAACAAGGTGCAGGAAAACAAAATTTTTTTCGAAACAAAATTTTGATGAGAACAAAATTGACTATACTAGCAGGTACAACAGCTACGTTCTAGCGATTTTTTGTTGTTGTTCGAAAACAAAAAACCACGTCTATTTTCAGGGAGAAAAAACAACTTTTTTTTTTCAGAGTCTTTTCCGACCGGAAAAAAGCGAAATCGAAAACGATCACTCACTCACGCACACAGTTAAAAAGCGGGGAAAAAAATTGCTCTCTGAATTTTGAAAAAGTCGAAAACTTTCCCGCGCAAAACCCGCCCGAGCGGACTCGGAGTGAAATTTTCCGCGTTCAAGCGCAAGGGAGGACGAGAGGTAGTGAAATAGGAAAATACAAAAAAGTTTATTTTTTTCACTATGTAAAATTGGGATGGCGATTTTCAATCATTTTTCAGATATGTTTCGTTGTATTATCTCCCTTTAAATTCGTTCCTTTTTTTTCTTATGTCTCAATCCATAAAACAGTCGTTTTTCTTCCTGATCCAAAAACAACCCGACATTTTTGCGCACAAAAAACTCGTCCGGGGGAAAACCAGCTCCGAAAAAAAACCCCACGAAAATTCCCCCTTTCCAGATTGTCACCCGCTCATTTTCCCCCTAAAACGGTCATCTGATTACACTATAAGTCTTATGAATAGCACAACCTAATTTCCCTCAATTCATTCCACAAAATAATAAACAGAATTTCGAATAAATAAATCCCTCTATGAGTTTACCGGTAGAGTTGAATCGTCTCCGATAAGTAACTAAACGTTTCTATAGAAGCTTTGGCTTTGTAATAAAATTAAAATATACAACAAAAATTTATTTTTTTCATTAAACAAAATATTGCACTTTGAACGTTGATTGTTTCTTTGCTATTCCGCCACGGAAGATCACTAAACGTTACAACTAGAAGCAATGGCGTCTCTAGCTAGACTGCGAGAATTTACGCCGAGTACGACTCAACTCTGAATTGAAAAGAAAAATTAATACTTCATCTAATACACTTCCTAATATATTTCATAAATTGAATAACATCATAAAATCTCTATAATTTCACTTTTTTTTTACCACATAAAATAAATAACAAAGTGTTTTTCTTGAATAATATATCAAATATAAAAGATCCATAGTTTTTTTTTTGTTTAGTAACGCAAAAAAACAAAATTTGATTATAATAATAAGCTCGTGTTAATCGGCTTTGCAAGAGTCCTTAACGGTGTCAAAACTGAAGATGTCAATGAGCTAATAGCGTTAAGGACCTCGTCGCAGTTGCCTTTGTCCAGTTCAATTCTAGCAGTTCAACTAATTTTAAAATAAACTAACCCGTTACAAATAGCATAATATGCAGGCGTAATAAATAAAAGTGGTAAAATGTACTTCACAGCAGTTAACCAAACATGCCATCACACGGTTAAATGGATTTTTTTTTTTTTTTCAATAAATAGATACATAATATAAGCTAGGGATTAAAATGAGTATAACAATAAAAACTAATTCAACAGATACAATTTAGGAAGTATACGGTTTAAACTAAATGACAAGGTCCTCTTTTTTTTAGCTCGTCATTGGCAAGACGACTTGGGAAGAAACAAAACCGAAATTCAAAAAATCGATGATTTTCGTAACCTTCAAAAAATATCGATATGTTCAAGAGAGAGAGAGAGAGAAAAACGGCCTTCAAGGAACTTCAGAGCAGTTTCAGTGAGTTTTGGCAGACGGTGTCGAGTGTGTCGATGGATTTGAAGTGAATTTGCTGGTTCAGTTAAGACTAGAATGTACCTTTTTGAGCAGTTAAGTACAGCGAAATGTTTCCCGTCTGCCCAAACTTGAAAAGGACTCGAGCTAACCGGTTAAAATACAATCTATCACATGATTGGTGTTTGGCTTCTGTCTTCGTTTTGTGTTGGACGATTGGGAAAGAAGTTGGAAGAGCTACAAAGCTAAGTGACAAATCCCGAAGGCTTCGCGAGTGAAAAAAAAAACTACAGTCACGAAGGGGTGGCGATTTGTTGGGAGTGGGGTTTTGAAATTTGATTATCCCAATGATTGTAAAATTCATTAATGGTCGCAAAAAAAAAAAAAAAAAACAAAACAAAAAACCTATTGGTTGCAAGGGGATGGAGAGGACTCTTAAGGGGATCCCAGTAGGTTGCAGAGGGCGGTAGAGGTCCCTGAAGGGGCTCCTGTTGGTTGCAGACTGCAGGAGAGGTCCCTGAAGGGGCTCCTGTTGGGTGCAGAGTGCGGGGGTGGTCCCTGAAGGGGCTCCTGTTGGGTGCAGACTGTAGGAGAGGTCCCTAAAGGGGGCTCTTGTTGGTTGCAGACTGCGGGAGAGGTCCCTGAAGGGGCTCCTGTTGGGTGCAGAGTGCAGGAGAGGTCCTTGAAGGGGCTCCTGATGGGTGCAGACTGCGGGAGAGGTCCCTAAAGGGGGCTCCTATTGGGTGCCGAAGGCGGGAGAGGTCCCTGAAGGGGCTCCTGTTGGCTGCAGAGTGTGGGAGAGGTCCCTGAAGGGGCTCCAGTAGGTTGAATTGTATTCAAATCGACGAGCATAGTACAACACCCGAAACTCTGAGCCGTGAACAGGCCACTACCAAGTTTCCCCTACGTTTTTGCATTTCTCACTATACTACTCGCCCTACATCGTCTATTGAATTGGAAATCATTACTTAAAAAGAATTTCTCATGAGGAACACAACGGTACTGCCAGATTTTTCAGTCCAATACTTTTGTAAAAATGTGCAACAAAACGTTGTTTTTTTCCTTTCTTTTATAAACTCGCCAACAACATCACCCCCAAGTGAAAAACTGCGAACAATGGAAGTGATAAAACATTCTCATCCAAATACATCGAAAAACTTTCCCGCTAGAACATTTAGAATATAATAAGATCACTCAATACGTGGACACGGTAAACAACATTTACCACCCTCTAATTCGTCACTTTATACAATTCTCTAAATAGGTTCATTATTGCACACAACTAAACTTCTGAATTACAACGTGTAATGGGTAGGGGTGCGTTTTGGTACATCACAAATATGTTTTCTCGTTTAAACACTAACAGAAACGCACATTTGAAAAGTACGATAAGAAACTCCCATATATATATTTTTTTGTATTTTTTTTTTTTTTTTTTTTTTTTTCAAAGGAGGAAGCACAGATATCTACCTAATACCTAAACAACAGGCTACAGTCGATAGTACTATAAAAACACAAACTGTGCTGGCAGGATTAGTACAACGTGAGCATATTTTGTATGACTTTTTATTTTCCAACTTTGTTTTTTTATTATTGACAATTCAAAGAAGGAAAACGGAGATTTCCGTCAAAAACGCATTTTCTGGTCCAAATGGCACAACTAAGCTTAATATCCTACAAACTTGTAGATGCATATCACCCAAAAACACTTCCTTTTTTTTTCTTTTTTTTCCCAACTTTTTTAAATCCCTTTTTAAATTATAATCAGCATAGGTACACGCTCTTTTATTATATAAATTTCTACCACAGCCCATTTAATTAGTTGTTGTTTAAATAAAAATAAAAAAATATCAAACTTTTAGGGAGTTGTGATCTTCGAGAAAAAAAATGGGGGAGGAGAGATTGTGCGAGTCAATCGGGGAAGCATAACCACCATAGTGTAAATAGGCGCTCACGATACAACAACGAATGTTCGAATGGCTAGTAAAATGAGTACGAATTGGAAAAAGAAGTAGGAACATTCTAGCGCTACGTTAGAAGACACTCCGGAAAAAAAAGGATTCCCTCGAGACGAAGCTTTTCAACACCAAATAAAACTAACAACACCCAAACAAATCTCGTACATTTCTACATTGCGGGTAAAAGGTAATAACTAGGTAGCACTATAAGCTCTATTAGAAAATAAATATGAATAAATAATTTCATCTAGTAAAATATGTAAGTAATATAATAATAATGAACAAAAGTAGAATAGCGCCGATTTCATTCAATTTGACATACCCATACAAAAATTCTAAAATGGCTATAAAACTAAATGTTATGAAACAGGCACAAAACTCAATTTGGCAGTATTTTTAATTTTGTTTCAATCACAAAGAAAAAAGTCGAAAAATTCCGAATACTGTCGATTTTTTTATCAATTCCAAATAAATGGTGTCCCGGGACAAACTTGGCAACAAGTCAACCAACTTTGGTTCAGCGAGAAAATGAGGGCTGGAACGTCGGGAATGAAAGTTAGTTTTTTTCGATCTATTGGTCAATAATTTAGTCGAAAAAATAATTTCAAAAAAGTGAGTGTTGGTACCATTGAGGTGGTTGGGGCGCCTCAAGGATATCCTCGCTTTGCATGCCTCTTCTTACGCCTGGTGGTTGCAGAGGAAAGGAAAGGACCCCAAAGTGGTGTAAGAGGTCACTGCAGAGGCTTCAGTTGGTTGCAGCGGCAAGGAAAAGGATCCTGAAGGGGCTCCACGTGCTTGCAGGGGATGGGAGAGGTCCCTGTTGGTTGCAGAGGAAAGGGAAGGATCCAAAAGTGGTGTAAGAGGTCACTGCAGGGGGCTACAGTAGGTTGCAGCGGCAGGGAAAGGACCATGAAGGGGTTCCTGTTGGTTGCAAGGGCGGGAGAGATCTATAAAAGGGCTCCACATGGTTGAAAAGTGAGGGGAGGCCCCTAAAGGGGCTCCTGTTGGTTGCAGAGGGCAGGAGCAGCCGATGAAGGGTCTACTCATGGTTGGGGACTAAGGGGAGGGGGGACACTAAAGGGGCCCCTGTTGGTAGCAAAGGTCCTGTTCGCTGCAGAGATCTATAAATGGGCTCCTCATGGTTGAAATTGTAGGGGAGGACCCTAAAGGGGCTCCTGTTGTGTGCAGAGTGCGGGAGAGGTCCCTGTAGGGACTCCAGTAGGTTGCAAGGGGAGGGAGTGGTCCCTGAAGGGGCTCCTGTTGGATGCAGTGGGAAGGAAAGGTCCCTGAAGAAGATCCTGTTGTGTCTGGCTTGATGACACTCCACATGGTTACAAGGATAGGGAGAGGACACGCTCCTCATGGTTGCAAGCGGAAGGAGCAAACACAGCACTCCTCATGGTTGAACATCGTTGAGCGAACACTCATAACATTTCTCTAGGGTGCAAAAGGGCTCTGATTGCGCTCCTCATGGTTGCAGGGGATGTACAGGACCCAGATTTTGGCATCTTGAGGGTTCTTGAAGGCGCCCCTAAAATTGACTGGTTTTGAAATAAAAGTAGAGAGCATCACAAACCCTCGTTGTCTCGGTAACTTTTCAGGCCTTCGCTACTTCCACACCAGATAAGTACTAAGCTTTTTGACGCCCCGGAAAGTGAGAACATCTAAAAACGCAAAAATCTCATAGGAAAATACCCATTCGCTCGACTTTTACAAAATTCTACACCTAAAATCTGCATCCTATTTTTTCAAGTAGAAAAAACGCTGAAAAAGTCGTCAAAATTGTGTTCGGCACGGAATCATCTTAAATAATTCCAAGTCATTGACTTTTGCGAGCATTTTTTTTTAATACAGCACCGATTTTGCGATTAAAAACTACCAGGATCCTACGTGATTATTGTCGATAAAGCAAAAAATGAGCAGGTAAAAAAGGCGAAGTTCAAAAAGTTTTAAAGGATGTGGCCAAAAATTTCTAGTGTAACCAGTAGTTTGCGAAAAATCTACGTTCTCTTAGAAAAATTTCGCCCCTATTACGTATAGCCAATAATCACACGAGTGAATTCTTTAAAATGCCGCATTGAAAAAGTGAGTCGATTTTAAATACTATAGATATGTACCGCGTGGAGCAGAAAACTATTTTTTTTTTTCGAAACTAGTTAAAGTTGAGTCCCTAAAAAATTGATTTGCAGTGTAACGAGAAATAGCGAATGTCAAACTAATTTTTTTTTGTATAAAAAATCGCACAAAAGTGAACCGGACACCAAGACATTGAAAAACGTCCAGAATTGAAAAAATCTACACCTACTCTCCCTTTTTTTGTAATTTTCTTAAAACTTCCCACAAAAAAAAAAAAAAAAAAAAAACTACGTCAACATTATCCACTTAACATTTAAGATACACCTGGGTTTACCCGACTAGCCCGTACTAAACCAACTAAGGGCGCTATATTCTTGACCTACTTTATTTTCAGTAAAAACCATGAGATTCTCCGAAAAAAGTGCCGAAATATCCAAGTGCAAAAATGAATTTGCCGAAAAAAAAAACGAATTTCTGCGGTATTTCAGTACACGTGGGGGACAAAAATAAAGTAATAACAATAAAAAATATTACAGGAAATTGGAAGCATCAGAATTAGTTGAATCACGAATAAAATGCATACTAAACAAACTATACGTGCGAAAATAAATAATAATAAATATAATTGCAAATCTTCAACAATCCATCACGGTTACTCACGAAAATTGTCAACTCTTTATGGCTACGACTAAATTTATCAACCGTCAACTAGAAAAACAACTAACATTTTCAATAGAGGATAATTCTTTTAATGGTTAAAAGTGTCCGATACAAAATTGGGGCGCGGGCCAGCCAAGAGACTTTGGTTGTCCGAAAGTGTGTGAAATCGAAGACGAATAAGATGGAGGAAAAAATCGACAAGAGGAATAATAGAAAACGAGGAGAAAAAGGGAAGAGGAAAACGGGAAACAAGACGTCAGTACATGAAGAGGAGGAAGATGGAGGACTAAACTGAATATGAAATGATACGACACAAAGCACAGGAACGACAAACGAGAAAATGGAAAACGAAGTCGGCAATTTTTTTTCCTCTTCCTTATTCAACTTCATTTTTCCCTAATTTTACAGTCTAGTGAGAGTTGTTTCAAGGGACTCAAAGCAACTGGCCCGCGCCAAAAAAAGGGATTTCGGGGCAGACATACCCTGTCATGAACTTTGTCCCCCGCCCCGTCCCTAGTCTATTCCACCCAGTTCCACCTATCAGAAATGTGTTTAGTTATTTATAATATCACATCAAATTACAAATTAATTAAGATTGTCTATACAAAACATCTAGCAGCGTGCCTAAAAACTCTTCAATTTTTAGATTTTTATTTTTAAATTTTATTCAAATATATTGTATAGCGTTACTGTGTAAGTAAAAACCCATCAACCGCGATTCTACGTTAAACCTTCTCTGTTGGCAAATGGGACACGAGTTCTATCACAAATTTACCATCGCACCAAAATTTTTCCAAAAAAGAAATCGCGAAAAAAACCGAATTTAATACTTTTTAGTTATGACAATGCCGCCCTTATAGGAGAGAGGGGAGCAAACTCGAGCAATGTGGTAGTCCATCGGCAGATAATTGACTAAGCATTTTTTTATACGAATTTTAGAAAACTTTTTGATAATTGAAAACAAACTGCATTTTGAAACTGTCAACTTTTTAGCACAATGTTTTCCTCATAAAAAACAATTCGGCAAAAACAGACTTCCAAATTGCCCAAAGCTCCCTCAAATTCGATGTTTTCAGTAGAAAAAAGTACCTTTAAGCCTATACAGTTCACGAAGAAACCGCACTTTTTGAAGTCGTTTTTGAGCAACAAGTGGTCAGAAGTGAAAGATCCGAATAGGTAAATGAAAATGGCGACAAAAGAATTTAAAATTTTTTTGGAAAAAAAACCTTCCAAACAGGAAAAACATCCCAAGAGTCCAAATTTCCCTAAGACATCAAGTTTGGTTCTATCATCAAACCAAAAACCCGACCTACATTTGCTCTAAGTAACACTAAAAAACTCACGACTAAAATCTATATTCCATCGAGAAGCAACAACAGTTCATTATAAAGGTCATCGTTAATACAAAGAGAGCGCGTATAGGTTTTTTTCCATCTAAACACAATTTTTTTCTGAAATGTGAATTCAAGCTACTTATCATTAATGTTAGTCTCCATATAATATAAATTGTTTTTAAATGGATTTTCTTGAGGTCACATCAAGTCTTTCAAAAGGTACTTTTCCCAAATTCAGTAAAGACCTCGCAAAAGGGGGAAAAAATCGCCCAAAAAAATCAGCTGTAGAGCGTCGCTCTGACAAATGACAACATTTGATTAATTCCTTAGCTCTAACTATACTGGACCCGGGTTTGTTAGCGTTTTTGATAAACATGGACACATATTGTATACTCGAATCGACATAAAATTTGTCTACATTTTTTTTTAAACTACCCATTCAAGTAATCTAACAATATACAAGGCCAAGCAGAGATTAAACTTTGTCGGAAGAAAAAAAAATCAGTTTCTGGAGCTACTTTGCAACACCTAACAAGCACGAAAAGTTTCAATAGTTCGGGCATGTTTAAATATCTCGCTTAAAAAAATGCATTTAAAACAAAACGGTAAGTTGAAAATTTCATAATAGCACCCAAATGTAAAAAAAAAGTGTAAAATAAATTTCTCTTCGGCTGAGCAAGATATTCAAAAATGGCCACCGTTGAGCCAAGCTATCTATAAATAGTGTGTAGCCAAATATCCATAAGTAGGTTCATTGTTCAAAAATTTCTTTTGAGCAGGCAAATATTACAAAGGGCGGGAACTTTTTTTGCGTACATCATTAAATTATATGCGTTTTGGTAAAACAGTTCCATATTTTTCATTTTAGAATTGAGTTTTTTTTTCGCTGAGATTTGTTTCAGGCCAAAATCCATTAGGCCATTTTTTAAAAATTTAATAAAAATTTACTGAATAAATATTATGGGGCTGATGATTGCCAAGCGCTTCAGGTCTCGATATCAGGGCCTTCGTTTTGGAGAGAGGCCAACCTCGACGTCGAAAATTGCTCTGATCGCCATTAGGCAATCAGCCAGGAACCTGTCGCGATTTAAAACCTCGGAAAAAATTGTGTGTTTTTTTTCTTATTTTTTTTAAATAACTAGTCAGTCAACAGTTTTGCAGGTTAAGAAAGCTATGAGACGTTGTAAAGCTGGGAGGGGTTTTTAAGCTTGGATGACGTCACCTCCCACGTAGGAACTTGGCGGTTCGTTTCGACGAAATAGGCAATTTGAGGGGAGGAGGGGAAGATTGACGGACAAGCGGGAGATTTGAATAAGCGTTAAAAAAGGGGGACGCTGGTGAGGAAGAGGGACGTGAAAATGTGAACTTATCTTTTCGTCGTTTGCTACGTCAGCCGAAGATTTTGCTTTGACGACTAGGTAGTTTTTAATTTCCGTGGAGAGTCACCATCAGAGCGCAGTACATGTGAGTGCGGGCGCTGCGGGTAGTTACGGAAAGAGCTTTGATGGCACTGGTGAGCCGTCCAATGTCTGTAACAGATGGGGCAAATGAGGAGCGGAATCAGCAGACTGTCAAGAGTTCTGAGAAACTGAACTTACCGTTGTCGTGATGCGGAACGGCGGCCGCATTCATTATTTCATCCCGCCGGCACACCTGAACTTGTTTTATGGCTTCGAGCCAGGTGGCCATGCAAGTGTGGATGTCACGTGACAGCTCTCTTCCTCCACGGAGGGCTTCCATCTTTCCCAACAGGGTGACGATGCGAGCATGCTCTCGCAGTTGGTCGACAATAAGACGGTCCACCCGGGTAGGGGTGACGGGGAGTCGAGGGACGGGGATGGAGTTGGTTGAGGAGACTTTCTTCCCGGGGTTGTACCTGGCGAGATCAGCTTCGGTTTTCTTCCTCTCGCTTTCCAGCTCTTTGAATTGAACGTAGCACTGTTCCAGGATGCCGTGCAACTCGGCTGAGCCACTGCTCCTTCTGGAAAGATACGGTCAACAAAATTCATGTAAAACATAGTCAGTAGAACCATGCTTAGTTTTATTTAAATCGCAGCCCCTGGGTCAGCAGATTCCAAAACATCTCATTTGAAAAGGCGTCACATGGTCAGAGGACCCACACTATTAGTTTTACTAGCACTCTGACAGAAGGCCTCGCTTCGCTCGGCCGCCCACTTTCTGGGACAGGAGGGCTCGCTTTGCTCGCCCATTTGAATGATACCTACGTCAAATGATGGGGTAGGATACAGAGGAAACGCCGACTCAATCGGGCAGTGAACAATGAAGAGATAGTTGAGCAGATTTGCGCGCATCGAAAATTTCGCTCAATGCGCTTATTGGACGTAAAATTGGCCAAGGAATCCAAATTCGCCAAAAAATTAAGGGTTCCCATTCAAATTAAGAAAGTTGGGCGCAAGTGCGCCTATTTGCGCGCATCTCAGGGGGTTCTCAACCCCCCCTACTCATAGCTAAATGGTTCACTAATCGAATCGGTAGAATAAATCGGCGTATTTTTATCGCCTACCGTTTCTGAGGAGAAGGCTAGTGACATACCCACCCACATAGCCACAGACCCGGTAAGAATTAGTGGAATAGATTTAAAACAGCGCCTGTAAAATAAGTTAGTGGGAACGGCTACCAACCAGGGGACCACAATGTCTACCTAGGTAATCAACGCAGTCTCACCGTGAACTTACGGACATGGTTCACTCATATGGTAACAATGACTATTCGCCTTCTGGTGTTCGAGGTCCAATTCCTAATGCAAGACTTATCACTACGACTGAAGGTCCATCGACAAGCCAGGTTCTCAGTGGCCTCCAGCTCTCCCCCCTCAGTCATAGATTGCTGTGGCAGACCTATTGCCACAGAAACTTTGCATCCCTTTGGCGCATTCTTCTGGAGAACATAGAACTAATTATCTCTTATCATTAGAGACTGGAATTTGCATATTTTGCATATGTGTATAAATTGTGTATATCTTTCTACTTTTGCGTTTTGAGGGTTTCTAAAGCGTTTGGCGTGTTAAATTGAAATTGAAATTGCATATTTTTGACGGTTTTGACGATTTCTGCATATAATGACCATGTTGTGCATATATCTGCATATTTATTCAAAATTGAAGAATTTCTCTATTTTTAATTCATTCTTTGATTTTTTATTTTGACTTAAGTGGTTATTTTGACCATTTATATTTTACTATAATATATACAGTAAGCAATATTACGTTCTTCAACTCCTGAGTGGCATTTTTTCTCATACCAGTTACATTTTCCAAAAATAAGGCCGTTCCGACGTAAGATGGACTCGTCCTCTAATTACCTGTTGGGGTTACAATAGGTATATGGGTCACCTATTGTCCCGAAGGTACGATTTATGGCACCCAAGCTGAATCCCATTCATCCCGTTTAAAGGGCGATGGCCCAAACGGAGTGATGCCCCTTCACTCCAGGCTATATCAAGTCCTGGTTGGTCATTTGTACTGGAGGTTGGAAACATTTTGAGAGGATTGCCCTCTGACGACAAGTCTTGTCGTCAGACCATACCCCAGATGAGCTGTCGTCCTTCAAGATTTTGCCCATCGTATCCTGCGACGTCGAGAGGTCGTTTTCCGCCCTGAAGCTACTCCTCTCTGAGAAACGAAGGAACTTCACAGTCGAAAATTTGGAAAAATCGATTTTAGTTCAATGTTTTGTGGTGGATGAATGACTTTTGTGTATATCTAATGTAAATATTTTTAAGCATGTAAATAGTAGGTACTATCGAAATACAAGATGCCAAGAAAAAATGTGTAATTAATACATTCACGATTCTGCGGAATCAGTTAATTCCATTTGAAGAGTCCAGGGGAAAAACCCCGTCATTGATACAAAGCTGATTTTGAGAAAAATGAATTTTAAAGTTTACCAACTAACAGAAACTTCAAAAACGATTTTAAAAATACAAAAAATGTTTTATTTGAACCATCAACTATGCAGATTCACAATATGTTTCCCGAATAACCATTTTTCAAACTATTAAATGATATTTTATACATAATTCTGAACTTATAACGCGAATTTTAACCCTCTTTTACTCCTAAACCAAACAATGGAGAGAATAAAGTATTTTTAAGAATGCAAAACGTATGTTAATATCCACAAAATACCAAAAAAAATTGCTTTGGACAATTTGTACACTGTGTATTAGGTTTTACAAAAAATTTACCAAAAAAAAAAAAAAAACGGTTTTTACGAACGAAAACTACGATTCAAAAACGCTGCAAATTTTACTCAAGGGTTAATTATTCTTTGATATAGGTTACTTGTGCAAAAATTATTTCTGTGTCAATGGAAAAAATTTTGGAAAAAAAATGTTTTTTGGATTTTCTTTTTTCAAACAAAATTTTTCAAAAATTTTTTTTACTCGAAAAATATTTAACCTCCTGGGATCCTTCAAAAATCCCATTTTTAGCACCATGAAAGCCCTATAGATCGCCACAGTGAAATCGGATCGTTCCGGGACTTCGAAAACGACACCTAACTCGACCCCATAGCTAAAAGCCTTCAAAAACCCCTCTCATAGCCCCATAGCGCCCCATGGGTTTGGGCATTCGGACTGAAAACCTTGCGGGCACAACTAGATGGTAAACCGAGTATTTTGTCAAAATTTCAAATTTTAAAAAACATTCCTATTGCCCAAAACGGCAACACACAAGATGATGAGATAAGGAGGGGCGCACGCCGCATTGTTGGTTGGGGCCTTTTAAACTGCAATGACGGGGTTCTTCCCTGCACGCGCTGTCGATGACGGGGTTTTTCCCCAGTACAGCTAATATTCAACCCAATATTTCGCTGAGATGACGTGGTTATTCTCCAAAACCGAGGGCTTCGTCGGATTCTACGCCTCAAAATCCTTTAGAAACCACTTCGTACCTGATTCACCCCAAAATGTCGATGACGGGGTTTTTCCCCTGGACTCTTCATTTTATTCCTTGAACTTTTTCAGTAATAACGCGACGCCACGATAATCGGAGAGGAATTAAGACTACCTGTAATATAAATACGGTTTACAACAAAATTTGGTAATTTATAACCTATTTAAAAATTGTTTAACGTATTTTGGCTTGGGGTGCATATTTTGCATATTTTCCCCATTTTGTCTGCATAAAATTCCCAAATTTGGTGCATAAAATTCCAGTCTCTACTTATCATCAAGCAAATTCCCGTGCGTACGATAATTTTTCGGGAATTTCTTCCCTCAAGTGACATGATTTCCCTCCTACTGCAGCTTGAAATTCGCAATTCGTTCACAGCCACTACATGAACATCAAATTTCTCACCGCTCCAATTTCCGTGTGAAGATTTCACCGTTAGTTCGCCGATCCGCTACCTAGGGGGCGCCACACGGACGCAAAGTTTCTGTGGCAGACCTATTATATAGCTTAACGTACTCAGCAAACGAAGGCATGGTTCGACAGGGCCACCAGAAATGTTTGACTTGCCAGAGGACTCCTTAGAAAGGTTCATTCGATCTCTCAATCTTGTGTGTTAAAGATGGATTAGCCACCTTCGCCAAGGGAGACCCCCCCCCCAGCAGACCCCAAAAACGCCTAATTTGAAAATGTCAGCCAAATGACCGACACTGGCCGAGCTGTGCTGTACGGGTGATGGGCAAGGGGCAGGGTTATCACTTCTTAGGCGACATCATCAACCCTAAATAACCTCCGCACAAACGCCATTGTGCGATAAAACCTTAGCAGCATCACCACCACCAACCTGAAGTTGCGGAACAAGCCTGGAGGGAAAGCCTCGTGCAAATGAAGGATGTCTTGCGGTGGCGGATAAGGATGACCGATTGCAGCGCGGAATTGAAGCAGGCTGACCGGGTCCAAACGCAACGGGTGTTTGTCTCTGGCAATGGCGGCTGCGTTGTTGTTAGCGTCGAACGGGTTGTTGAACAACAAACCATCACGACGACCGTTCTAAACATAAAACAAAACGTCAGGTGTCAACCATACATGACCAACCGGGCCAAAACCCAACTCGTACCTTTCCATCCAATCGTACCTGGCCGTTCTTGAAGTGAAGATGATTCCGCTGGGAGAGATTCCTCGGGAACCCAATCGGAGAGTACTGGTGGTTCGGAGGGTTCTGGAAGAGGTCAAGCTGAGGTGGTCCTCCTCCGATGCTCGATTTTCCCCCAAACATCAAATCCCCGTTGAATCTGGCAGTTCCCAATCTCGTTGAGATAGTGACGTCCCCGTTGAATCCCAAATTGTCGGCATTTTGATGCTGCAAGAAAATTCCAATAATTTCACGAAATATTTTCTTCCTTAAAATTCAACGCCAGCTACTCACACTTTCCGGATGCGCAGAGTGCAACAACCCTTCAAGACTGACGTTGTACTTGTCTTTGTTCAACATCTGGACGTAGTTCAGCATCTGCTGCTCGTTTGGTAGCTCCGCGTCCAAATTGTTGCAGAAAACACCAGCTAGAAAAAGACGACCATTGTACAAAATTGAAGCTCCAGGTAGCTGACCAGGACAAGGGTTGTTAATTACCTGAGGACAAATCGGTAGTCGGAACAGTTGGAGGTTGAAGGAACTGCATGTTGTTCATAAAATTTGGAAAGTTCTGTAGAAAAAAACAAAACACGTAAGTCACTTTACGAACGAAGCAGCCACATTTATTTCTTTGAAATATACTAACCTGGGACAGGGACGTGGAGCTCGCCGACAAATTCGGAACCGGAGTATTGCACTGGGTGTTGATGTTCAACAGGCCGAGCCCCAGTTCCACCTCTTGGGGGGAGATGGCGTTGTGGAACGGGCTTTGGGCCCTGGCGTTGGGCTTTCCCGACCACAAGTCATCGACCGGGTTGTACAAACTGGGCACGCAGTCGAAGCTGACAAAACAAATCAACGTCAAACGGATATTCCGAGAAAAAAAAAAAGCGTAACGAGAAAACTGCGGCTTACCTGTCCTTCCTATCAACTACGGATGAAGTATCGTCATCAAGCAATTTAGTGACTATTTCGTCCACCATAGAATTCCCCTGGAGGGAGTCATCAATAGTTCTTCCATTCTGAAACAGAAAAAGAATAAATTGTTAGAGTGGACGAACTCGTTCTTTACATTCGCCAGATTTCAAGAAAAAGTCCGGTTAGTTTCCAGAAAGAACGCGTCGTTCAGACTAGTTGCAACCTTCATGTGAACTGCCTTGGTCGCAAAACACAAGGAGATTCACACCAATGTTTTTGCGGACCTCAGGGTTGAGTTTTCACATGAAACGATTCAGCACAGTCAACTCCGGTCACATGGAAGGGGGCAACAGCTTCCAGTATTTCGGCTGGGAGGTCGCCCATGGGAGATTGGTATGACTTGGGGTTGACCCTCCGGCCCTCTGTACATTGCTTGAGTCGTAGGCGGACAATGTTTATGCCATTCACAACCAAGTATCGATGTCAATGTATCAAGGGTGCCCGGGGGCCCAACATGCTTTCCCCATCGATGCGTCCAGTCAATAAGCAATCTAGTTATTGGGTGGTCAGATGGAAGTAGAGCAGGATGTTCCGTTGCAGGCCAGCCTGAGACAATCCGAAGTGCAAAGTTGAGGGCCGTCCTGGAGACCGAGGTTTTCCCTGGCGGTGTGAGGGAGGACAGGAGCAGTAACCCGCCCGTCGAGATACAGGGCTGCCCTGAAGGCCCTCCTCGCAGACATCATTGCTTTTCAGTTTGGTTGACGTAATAAATGACTTAACGACCCCAGTGGATTGTGAACTGGCAGCAGCAAAGTTGAGCCACCCCGAGATGCTGATCATCAGTATCTACCGCTCCCCGAATGGAAGTTTTAGCAACTTCCTAGTTATCGTGAATGAATGCCTGGAGCTGGCTCGGAGGTTCGGGAGGGTTGTGATTCTCGGTGACTTCAATGTGTGCATCCTCGAGGACAGAGCATTCAAGCGACTGGAAGGAATAATGAGCACTTACGATTTTTTTTATTAAGGCTCCAACGAGACTCCGTCGTTGTTGAATGTTTTCGTAAACTTTCCGCTCGGCCCTGGCGAAAAGGCTTATGTGGACTCTGTGTGTTTCTCGGATCACCGCCCTATATTCCTTCGGATTGAGGCCGGCCCGATCCTGGAGGAGGCTTCCTTCCAGTGTCGACCAATAACGCCTTCAGGGCTTCTGCGCTTCGAGTTTGTCCTCTTCCATTCTGACTAGGGCCTCGTCTACGACGCCAATCTAGATCTCGACTACAGATGGAACTGGTTTCATTTGTATCGTTGCTCGCATGGAAGATCTTCCCGACAAAAACCTTGAGGAACGTTAAACCAAGATATCCACTGTCAGCTGTGGAATGGTATACCGGGGATCTGAAAAGAATAAGGAGCCACGTCGAATCGGATCGAGCTGCATACCGCACGGTCCGACGTGACTATAACCGAGCAATTCGGGAGGCTAAAAGAAAGTCTTACGAGTCTAGGATTTTCTCCAGTAAAAACCCGACGAGAGAAATGTGGAGGGTGATCAATGACAAACGTAAAAAGTCCGACTCAAATAATTTTCACACTCTCTTTTCACCTGATGAATTCAACAATCATTTCTCCACCGTTGGCTGCAAAACCGTCGCTTCCTTGGATCCAATTCTGATGGAGCCCTTAGATTTCCCGGTGCCTGACATAGCGGCGCCCTTCTGTTTCAAGGGTTTGGAGCCGCATGAGGTGCAGGACTTCATTGGGGAACTTAGAAACAGGTAGCTTTGACTCGCATGGTCTGTCCTCAAGAATGATGAGAGTTTCGCTCGCTATAATTTACCCCCTCACCCACCTTGTGAACGAGAGCTTACACACCGGCAGGTTTCCTCGGTGTCTGAAGGCGGCGGGAATTCTTCCATTCCACAAGAATGGAGAACGCTGACTTGAAAAACTATCGTCCTATTTCGAAAATATCCGTATTTAAAAAATAATCGAAAAAGCCATGAAGCGACAAATGGTCGAGTTTTTCGAGTTGAATGATCGGTTTTCCCAGCATCAGTTTGGTTTCCGCTCCAGACGTGCGACAAAGGATGCTATTCTGTCACTTACTAAGAGGATCTCGCAAGTTTTGAGAGGGGTGAATAATATTCACTGAATATGCCTCTGCACTTTTTGCAGACGTCTCGAAGGCTTTCGACTGTGCCCCTCATCAGCGACTGATTGCTAAGCTGAAAAAATATAACTTGGGTGAGAGGGCCATTGCTCTCGTATCCTCGTATCTGTCTGGTCGAACACAGGTGGTGGGCAGCTTTCAGGCTCTTTGCCCGTCTCCATTGGATTACCTCAGGATTGGGTCTTGGGTCCCCTCTTATTCATCATTTATGTGAATGATCTTCCTGGAAGCATCGACTCGCTTTCCGTCATTTTCGCTGATGACTCCACCTTCGTTCAGTCAGCAGTTTCCGGCGGAACTGGGGAGGCTGTGTGTCGATGGTTCAATATCAACGGTCTGGCTATGAACGAATCGAAGTCTGTCACTATGTACTTTTAGGCGTAGCCGGAGGCCTGTCGTCAGGCTTTCAGGGATCTAAATGTCCTTACTATCCCAGCCTCGTACATTCTTGAATGCTTGTTGTACGCATATGATAATTCTGGAGCATCTTTAGATTGTTGAATTTTGACGATTGTCCAATACGTCTGTATGCTGACAATAAAAAACGATCTCTCTCTCTCTCTCTCTTAACCCCACAAAGGGCGGTTGAGCAGATGCTCCCGCTTGGGATGGAAAGCTTCCCCTCCACCACTTTTAATGAGCGGCAGGAGGTTGAGCCAGGTGGTATCCAAGTTGGCCCGCTTGGTAGGCTCCCTGATTCCTGCCAGGCCTGCTGATAGCAATACTGAGAGCAAGAAGAAAAAATAAGCCTTCAGAGCGGCCTGTCTGCTCAACAAAATGTAGCTTTGGCTACTTTCATCACTCGGCAGAGTAGTCGACGCGCTGGTGCCATTTCATTTTTACCTAATATATGGCAGCCTCAAATATCCTCAGGCCGAAAATGCCCAAAGCAGCTGCTTTGTACTAGTACACGATTTCGGATACATCTTAAATAGCTGGATTACGGAAGTGTCTGTCGAGGGGGAGGAGCGACATTTTAGCGCAGAAGGTAGATAAGACCCACTTCACCAAATCTAACAGACCACAAAGTAGATACCGCCTTGAGTCACCCACCGATTAGTTCACATAAAATGGGGGGAACAACTCACCTGGAAGAAGTCAGTCGGAGTCAATTCGTAAGACCAAGGCGAATACACTGTGTCCATATCAGTCGCGGACTTTCCAAGCCCATCATATGCAGGTCCCTGAAAAACATAAAAATAAATAAATAAAAAATAACGCTGAAAATGGTTTATTATTCTTTGTTATAGGTTAGTTGTAAAAAAATTAATTTTGGGTCATTAAGAAAATATTTTTGAAAAAATTGAAAACAAAAAAAATTGTTGTACATTGTTTGGACAGATCCACAAATGGATTACGCGTCCAAAATTACTCGGAAAACGACACTCCACTCCACCCAATAGCCGAAACCCTTCAAAAAATCCCTCCCGTAGCCCCACGGGTTTTCGGCGATTGGACTGAAAACCTTGCGGGCACAACTAAATGGTAAACCGAGTATTCAGTCAAAATTTCAAATTTTTTGAAAAAAATACGTGTATTATTCCAAGAATAATAAACAAAACAAAAAAATAAAAAATTCCTAGTTTTAAAAATTAAAAAAATTCAATCATGATGAATTTTGTAGGGAACCTCGAGTGACTTTACCCGCATCATCTCTGAAAATCTTACCAAAATTCGTTCGAAATTGATGACGACCGATCAGAATTTACGATCTCCGCCGCGATTACATAGGCGAGTGACTTATTCCAAGAAGTTACTTTATAAATCAAGAATAATTATTATAAACCAAAACTGTCATTCGGTGGGCCCTCCGACCAGGTGTAGGTCACGCCGAAGAGGAAACGCGTTCGTAAATAATGAACGATCCATTTTAAGGGGTCAGGTGATGATTAGATCAATGGAGAGCGACATGAATAACGTACAACCAATTTCATCAATTGCGTTACCAGACAGTAACACGATTGATGAAGTCAGACGTTTGAGACCTTCGCGTAAAACTCTTGATGGCCCAAAAGAGAAATGAAAAAATAAATGGACGCCAGTCGGCGGAGGACACGTCGGAAAAGGGAAAGTAGGTAGGTGTTAAATCGAACCAAAACAAAAGGGAAAATAAAGGGGAAAACCGCGAAAAGACAGTCATCAACTTCGTAAGACTGTCCGTAAACCATCAAATTCGCATAAAACGACCCGAAGAGGCGACATCTGTTGCGCTGATCGGTTTGCCCTAGTTTTGATTTACGAGGAAAACGCGCAGGTATCGGGCCCGAAACAGGCGACTAATAAAAGAATCTTTTCGGGACACAAGGTCGTTCGCCGAAAAGAAAGAAAATTTGTAGGAGGAAACACGACGAAAAACCGCGAAAAGAAGGCCGAAGAGAAAATCCGAATAGACACGGGGCGATTCGAGGTGAAGGGAAAAAATCCTGTCACCATATTTGGAACATGTTAGAAATTCAATAGATCAAACTCCCAGCTTTTTGTGACCAAGTCCCGTCCTCCGGAGGTTTCATGAATCCGATAAAAAGCGCCTCACCATGAAAATACAGCCTGAAGTTTCCGGAGTCGGCGGGGAAGTGGATTTTTCAACGGGGAAAAGTGCTCGCTTTCAAAAGAAACTTCTGAGTTGGCATTCGGTGGAAAGGGGGGGTACAGGTTAAGCAACAAATAACTGGAGGTAGGCGGTTTTCGCTGACTCCGACAACGGTTAAACTTGGGAAGGAAAATGTCGAAACGGATTTTGTGAATTTACCTCTTGAAAGTCAATTTTGTTGGATCCGAGTACGTTTCCGATGCGAATTTCTGAAAGAGCCATCATTTCACCTGCATACTTCACAGCTCTCACTTCTCACAGTTTCTCTCTCACTGAAAATTTCTCGATCTCATTCGATTCGATAGGGAAAGGCAGGGCTGGGTTGGAGGGTCGATTATTAACAATGAATATCGATACGAAAGACGGCTACACGATAGACGTAACATCGAGTTGAAGAGGAGAATAAACGCTGCAAGTTTTACACAAGGGTTTGTTATTCTATGATACAGGTTAATCGTGCAAAAATTAAAATTCTGTGACAATAAGAACATATTTTTGAGAAAATAAGACAAATCTTTTTTTCTGTACAATGTTTGGACAGATGTGGGACCTCGAAAAAAATAATTTTTCGTGCAAATTTACTCGGGAAACGACACCATATTCAACCTCCTGGGATCCTTTAACAATCCCATTTGTAGCCCTGTAGATCCCCACGGTGAAATCGAATCGTTCTGGGAACCCCAAAAATGGATTCTACGTCCAAAAATACTTCAAAAACGACACCTAACTCGACCCTATAGCCGAAATCCTCCGAAAACCCCTCCCGTAGCCCCTATTTAGTGAGTGTCGAGGTGAGTTGCTAAAAAAAAAAAAAAGAAAAAAAAAACATTCACAGGGGTATTTCGGTGTGCTGAGTTCGAAAATATGCCCTTGGCAATGAAAGTTTAGTAGGTAGTAAGTAGGTACGCCGTGCATACGATGGTCGATAACGATCTTCCCGATAACGATAAGTGATCTGCCCATAGACTCATACCCGCAAGTGTCGCACAAAAACTTTTTTGAATGCAGGATCGATTACACGACACTTCGCCCAAAGCGTTTCATCCAAGTTCGTTTGACCCAACGCAGTTTCACCTAAAACTCCTTTCACCCCAAAAAAAAAACTCGCCTAAAAATAATTCGCCCAAAGGATTTTTCACCCAAACTTTCAGGACTCAATTTGACCCCTCACATGGAAGGATGGCACAATAAATTCCAGACGATGATGAGTAAAAATCACCGGACTATCCATCGATTCATCCGGGAGATTCAAAAAGAACAGGGGAACACTGAAGTGGCCATGAAAGAGCTGGAACAGGGTCGGAAAATTAAAGTGCCAAAAAGGAAAAAAAATATGCCAACCCAGCGTCTTCTACGTGTCGTCGAAAATTCCCACACTTTCAAAACCGACGACCGCATTTCTGCTTATCTATCCATCGGTAGCAATTTTGTGCTGTGATGACGGCAGCTGACAACCTGACGACGACTTCTGCTGTCTGATTTTTGGATTTCTTAAGGTACGCCCATTCCCACTTTCAATTTTGCAATTTTTTACATTAAATGTAAGAAATTTTCTTGTTTTTAGGTGAACGGGTGTATTTAGGTGAAATGTAGTGTAGGCGATGTGGGTTTTAGGCGAAATTTTTTTTGGATGAAAAGGCAGCTGGGCGAAAAAATTTAGACGAAAGTGCATTGGGCGAAAAAAATTGGGCGAAGTGTCGTGCTACCGCAGGATCTCTACCTTCTTGCCACTTTTCCATAGGTACCTAGTGTTGTAAAAGAAAATTAATTTATTTTATTTCATTTTATTTATTTATTTATTTTTTAAACTATTTATTTATTTTTTAAATCACGGTTTAATTAATAGTAACTATTAATTAGAATTAACTGTTAATTCTTTGAAATCCATAAGAGCTTCGAGAGCTCAGACGAAACCAAGCTTTCCTGTGGTATCTACCTGACCTTTCTCGAATCCAAATCTGAACCTGGGTAGGTTTGATACCTAATTCACACCTAAAATTCAAATAAATCTTAAGCGATCTTACACCAATGGGATCTCCTTAGATCATGCTAAGGCATGATGATTAGGTTAGGTGAAGACCGGGGTCTTGCCCCCGGCAGCCCTTTCACGGCAAGAAATAGGCTAGGGAACACGGTCAAAGAAATAGAGAAATTAGATCGAAAATAGTTTAAATAGTAACAAGCAAGGTACTCAGTGCAATTAGCAAAGAGAAGTTCAGATATAATATTATTATATCCTACAGGTGTGGGGGAACAAAGAAAGTACCTATGTAAACCGTTATTACCTATTACCTAATTATTATTATTAAATAAAAAAAGTTTTATTTGCTATGGTGTTGGCCACAATACGGTCTGTTCCAGCCGGAGAACGACCAATGAGGAAGCTTTCCTAAAATACCCATTCCCTCACTCTAATTCAATACCTATTGAAAATTTTCAGAGCCCTAAAAATTTGAAATAGACCTCACAGCTTTTGCTTTTAGTTCTGCGCTGGGCGCAAATGGGTGCAACTGTGTACCTCTGTTGTTTGTTCAACGTTCGGTCCTTATCAGGTTGAATTTAAATATTAAATTTGAACGAACAAATCTGTCACTCGAGGAAACTGAACAAAATCTCTCATTCGATTTGAAGGGTTTTACGACGAGTATAAAATTCAAATCAAGCAAGCCGTGAGTGCTGTTGGAGACCAGGGTTTGATACCTACCCAATCACGGCAAAACATTTTTGGCTACCCTTGAACCTCCTGAGTCGACTCAGGACACGATTTTATTCCACCCTCTCTGTTTATTTTAGGATTTGGAGCTTCTAAGTAATTACCTTAAGGTACCTACACAAGACTCATGGATCAATTGGCCATAATAATTATGGCCAATTGATCCATGAATCTTGAGTAGGTAGCTATACCTAGGTATTACCGTATTACAATAATTGTAGTATAATAGTATAATACAGTAATACTTTGTGCACTTCTTCCACTCTTAATGGCCGAGTGACGCGAGCCCTCCCTTCACACTTTAAAAGTGGCCGAACGAAGCAAGACCCACCTAGTTGCATGCTGGTTTAAAAACAAAATCTCGGTTCTACTGTTTAGATGGTTATTTAATAAGCGTTTATTAAATAAGCTTTGTATATATGTATTTCATTTTTAAAAGATAATATATTTACCTTTACCTATATTAAATATAGGTAAAGGTAAATAATGTTCAACAAATTTTGTTGAACAATCTTTCCAGTAAATAATAACAAATCGGCGTCACCTATCGATTGTAGTATCTAATCGATTGGTGAACAAAATTACTTTAGTATCTCTACACTATGCAGAGCCTGAACTATTACTACGCAGTGATGATTGACATACCACGATAACCCGGACGCACCTTCAAATTTGAACTACAACACTTGAACTGTTACTTACTTAATTTAAACCGTAAACATAAATTAAAAACCCCATTTTATTGTTAAAATTTATTCAATAAACAGGGGTTTTTAATCATCACTTTTGGCGGTGGAGGTTCCCGTAGACCATGGCATCTATGTAAGATCTACGTATTTACTACGCTCCCTACGTATTATGTTGGCAACCTTGTCAAGCGTGTATCACTGTTGTGGTTGTTGTCCGGCGATGTGTTCGCATTGTATTATGTAGATTGGTTTTTCCATTTGGCGAGTAACTTTTTTAAATTTTTCTGTGGACGAGTTTAACTTTTAGCGCTGGCGCTCTTTCGGGCATGATTTCTGGTTAATGATCCGGTTGTCTCCGGCCAATTTAGGGAGGTAAATTCTCGAAGGGTTTTCGAGCGATGGGTCCGAAAGACATACCGGAGCGGTGAGGACGGTTTTATCTCAAAACCTTATGTTTAGCTGTTGTATACGTTATGATGTTTAAGATATATTTTTTAGTATTTTGATGCATGGCAAATAAGTAATGGTTGAAGTGTGACTTTGTCAAGTGTTCATTGGCTTGAAATTGTGCAACTCACGTCGGGCTGTACTGAAATCTTGACACGTTTTTTTTTCTAATTGCAACGCCCGAAAATTGGCGTAAATGAAGAGTGTTGAAAGGCTCTTTGACGATTGCTGTGTCCTCAGGAATAGCGTGACAGCCTTTTACTGGCCGTGCGTATTTTGTCAAATTTTAAAATCAGTATTTTACTTTTAGGTGGGAGCCGTACATTCCCATCGGATCGCCTGTACGCGGAACTCGGTTTATCGCTTTCAAAGTTCCCCTGAAAGAGGTACGTATAGTGAACGGGAGTAAATTAAGACTTAAGTTAAGTAGTAACAGGCAAGGCATTAGGAACCTAGAGCTGGTGTCAACTGCTGTTTGTAGCAGTGGCGAGGTGCGATTTTGGATCTGTTGAGTTCAAATTTTGGTTTATTATTCTTGGAATAGTACACCTATGTAATCGCGACGGAGGTCAAAATTCAGATTCCAAAAACCAAATGACCGTCCGCCGACCGAGCCGTTTTGGGCTGTGGGAACTTTTTTTAATCTGACATTTTGACAAGATACTCGGTTTACCATTAAATGGTAAACCGAGTATCTAAATTTTATATGTTCCCGCAAGGTTTTGAGCCCGATCGCCCAAACCCGTGGGGCGTTATTGGGCTAAGGGAGTTTTCGTCTACGGGGTGGAGTAGAGTGTAGTTTTCGAAGTGTTTTTGGACGTTGAATCTATTTTTGGGGGTCCCCGAACGATCTGATTTCACTGAAGGGATCTACGTGGTTTTCACGGGTCTACAAATGGGATTTTTGAAGGATCCCAAGTGGTAAAATAAGGTGTCGTTTTCCGAGTAGTTTTGGACGCAAAATCCATTTGAAAAATGAAAAAATAAAATAAATACCTAAAAAATGAAAACAAGCTGACAAAATTTGCTACAAAAATGTTCACATTCATTTTTCGCGTACCATCAAAAGTTTAGGATACATTCCGGCTTGAAAATGATGTGAAATTTCAAAAATTCCGTTAATGTTTTTCCCAAAACTGGCCATTAACTATTTTATCATTATCATTAGGTATATTATCATCATTCTGATCTTTCTGATGTTACAGCCAAGCTCTATTCTAGAACATCAATTTCCTTTCTCAAAGGATTTATTCTATGGTTACTTTCAGAATTAGCTCGTGATACCTACTAAGTACATTTGTTGCTACATTGGGGTTTTAACGGAAAAAAGAAGGCTGTCATTCAATAGGTCTAATAGTTGGCCTGGATAATCCTCTTCTTGATCTTCTTCTTGTTCTTCATCTTTGGCGTGGGGGCTTCCTCAATGTCGCTTCTCTAAGACGATCCAAACCCCAAACCTCCAAGCAGGTTCAGTAAAGTTGTCGAACCAAATTTTCTGTGTACATGAAAAGCATAGAAGACAAGAAAGTATGTGGCACCTTAGAAATGATGGCGTATGGCTGTAGTTACATTTAATTTTGGAATCAGAACAAAACTTGTTGCTAGCCATGGAGATAGGATCATTTTTTCATCTTCAATCGACACCAAGTCCCTCCCATTTGTTTTAGAGACAATGAGCCTAAGATAGGTAGGATTGATGGATACTGGTACGAGAGCAGGAAAAACTCAAATCGTGAAATACACAAAAAATGAACATGAACACTATTAGAAGCAAAAGTTGTCAGATTCATTTTTCATATCTATCTATAGATGATTTTTTTAAGGCATATCGTTTGTGAGTTAGGAGTGATGTGAACAGGGTTGCCAAATCGTAAAAGAACATCAATACGCAACGTTTTGTGACAGAATAGGCTTCCACTTTCAGTTCAAAATCCCAACAATTTCTATAGCAGCTCTGCGCGTAACTATTCGGATTTTCGAATTGAAAATTGGAGTTGGTGTTATGATATATCATGCTTGAGCTGCATAGAATATGTACTATGCAGCTCAAGCAAAACGAAAAACTGAAAACCGCTTGTGGAGCTAGATGACATAGGGGCAGGAACTGCTTGCTGGAGGGGAGAGAAGCCGCAGTGCGACTGACCGACTGATGTGTCACTAGCCATTTCTTTCTTCGTGTTCTCCCCTCACTCACTGCAGACCGGTGCGGGTTTTTCTTTTCCAAAAACATGTTGCGGTTCCCGCGTTGTGGTTTCTCTGGTTTGTCACACAAGACTACATAATATGTAGTCTTGTGTGACACATATTATGTGCTTGCAGTTTCGCAGTTACCAAAGGTACTTGCGGTTGTGCGCTTAACCGCATACTATGTCATTGCACTAATAGGGTATTGAAGGGTGCTGAATTCGAATATGACGTTAGAAATGCGGAATCCCGAACTTTTCTAAGGGCCCATTCTACGTGATATGTCGCTTCTACCGAGCTGTCCAACAACCTTTTTGTAACCAACTGAAGGTTGGAAATACGTAGAAAACAAACCCCATGACTGCATCAATTTGGAATGACGTCGTGGCCCAAAATATGCTAATCGTTTAGCTCAACTCAAAGCTAATAACTTCGTGAAATACCTACGTGTCACAAAAATAATCTACTTTCAATTTTTCGCCTTCGAAGATGCAGGACCCGAAGTTCGCTTTGCGAGAGCCTTCTTTTCGGTAAACGTTGAACCCGCAGCTCACTCGTGTTTTTCGGGATTGCATACATATTTATCTGTAGGCTTAAAAAAATCATTGGCCTTCGTATATAAAATAACTGTTAAGGGTGATGGGGGGATTATTACATATTTAATGAGCACTTCAATAGTTGCTATTGAAATATCCGCCTTTGCTTATTTTTCAAGCAACTTCGTGGCTCTCACAGGAAAAAAAGGCCACTAATTTTTCTTTTCACTAGTAAAATAAGCATTTGATTCGTAGAAAACATCATAAAAGCCCTCAAAGCGGCTCCTCGATCGGAGAGAAGATCTCCTTTTTCATCCTACTTGACATAATGATCCTGCAAAAAGACGTAAACCCTCGAGAAGGGGAGCGGAGCGGGAGAAATGAATTCTGCGGAGAATGGTTTTCAATATGGATTTATTCCCTCCCGTAGTCGGGCCGTAGTCAGACGAGTCTCTTTGGAAGAAAATGACCATTGTTTACACATCATAAAAACTCCTTCGAGGGTTTTTTTTACGACCCGGACCACACAGCATCCGAATGCATCTTAAATCACCGATACTTTCCCATTTGCGGAGCGAAATTTTTTCGCGAAAACACCTCCTCGCCCCAATCGTTTCATCGAAGAAAAAAAAAAAAAAAAAACTAACAGGAGACTAAAAAATTCATTCGCTATCCTGCGGAAAGAACCGTAAACCGCCTTCGTTATATTACCATATTACAATTTTTCCGAAGTTGAAATATGATCGTGTGGTGTGATACCTTTATGGTCCTGCCTGACAGCATGGCGTTTATTGCAGTCATCGATTTCTCTCCAAATTTTATTACGGCGCAGAATGTTGTTGCTTTTTAATTTGTTTTGGTTGATTCAAACATGATTCACATTGCAACAAGACTAACCAACGCTTCAGCTTCTTTGGAACTTGAGGAAATCCGCCGTACCATTTGAACGGTGATAAATCCCTGGTTAATTTTTTTCCCGCGGTTAATACGACGGTATAAACACCAGTCTCAGCCCCACCTCCTCTTAATTGATTACACGTTTGCAACTTAACAGATTACAGACCTCGTTTCCGATTTATACATCTCCTTAAATAATTTCTACACTCAGTCGGGGCCCACCCTGGGCAATTATGCACTTCTGGAGGAGAGTTATGTTCAAAAGCCGTTCCCACTAATTTCTGGGGAAGGTGCAGGCCGCCCATTTTAACGTCTGATTGCTTTCGTTTCACCTTTTTCAATTTCCAATGGGTTTTATGGCCCATTCTTCTTGGCTTTTTCTAGAAACGATGCCCCTATCATTAGAGATCTTTGGGGTTGATTCAGAGAGTACTGTAGGTGTGAATGAGTACTCACGAAGAGTGGACATCTTCAAATACCCTAAAGTGAATTTCTTCTTGTAGTAGGAGAGAGCTGGAGAGGTCATACGAGGGGGTGGTGTCCTGATTCCCCCATTGCCCACAAGCGCCTTGGAGAGCTCAGGTCCCAAACTGCCCGTGTAATGTTCAACTGTACTATATGGCAAGAGTAAACTGCCTTGAAGATTGGCGCCTCTGTAATGTAATGTCCCCAGTTCATAGACATAGAAGAGCAAATGAGGATAGAAATGGTGGCCCTTCATCCCATCCATGTACCTTCATTCCTGGACGTTCTGTGTGGAGGTCAGGAATGGGAGAGTGGTCCTTTCCAAGCTCTGCAGGTTTAGCCAAGACTGCCCAGCTCCATGTGCCTGTTAGCATTGTAATGTTCAATTTTACGGCTGTATGGCAGGAGTAAACTGGCTCAATGAATGGGGGCCCCTGTAACGACTCCAGTTCATAGACATAGGAGAGCACATGGGGATAGAAATGGTGGCCGTCATCCCATCCACGCACATTCTGGGTGAAGGTCTGGAATGAGAGTGGTCCTTTCCAAGCTCTGCAGGTTTAGCAAGACCAGTCAGTGCCTTCCTTCGTGTTTCTACGCCTTTCGGATCTTCCACTATTCATTCCTTTCTTGGGTTACTAGTTGACGTGTTCTCCCATATTTACTTTCCATGGTTTTTTTTTTTTTCACCTTGTTTATTGACTCGTTATCCCCTCTCCCCCAAAAGAATATCAGCTACGCTATTGCGCATTGCCCAGGATGGACCACTTGGCGATTGCCTGCTCGAGATTTGGGGGGATGTGCCACGTGCAGTTGCTGGTCATTTCTTGTCCTTCATTACCTCCTCAACAACCTTTTGGTGTTGGTGCATAGTCTTGCTGCTCACTGAGGTTGACCATATCGCTTCTGGGGATGGATTTCTCAGTGCAAGTTCCCATTCCTGTCTCCACGCAGTAGGCTTTCGATGAATGCCTGAGCTTACAGGGCAGCCTAATGTCTGCATGGCCTTGTTCACATACCGCTGCGTCGCTTCGTATCGTGTTCAGTTGGATACTGAGGCGCGCCATTACAAATTTTGTTAGCTCCATGGTTTGTGCCAACTAGCTCTTACGTCGTTGTATCGTGGGCACATCTTCATCTCCCCCACATGCACATGTTGGTGTGGGTCAGGTGGAATGCATGTAGCTTCGCATTAAAGTCACCATGACCACTGCAGTACCGAGACACGGGCGTGGTCCTTATACAAAAACCTTTTGCTGCTTTATCATATTTTGCATGTTTGGCCGCTTTTGCATGGCGGGAAACTGCGTCAGCGTTATTACACGGTTGTCGAAAAACGCAAGTCTCTCCCTATGCCACACCCCTGGAACCGCCAAGTTTGCGATGAGAGCTGGTTTGTGGCCGTCAGTTTTGCGGAGTACTGGCTCAGTTCGAACGCCATTCCAGGCCATGCTTGCCACGCCCTCGCTTTACCTGCCACCCTGTCTTACTGTAACAGTTTAGGGCGTCGCACAGCTCTGGCAGGCCCTTGGCTTCTAGTCCATAACGAATTGCCAATGCATCCTGGAACTGAGTGGCAGAAAGGTCGCAATCGTCAGCAGCTAAAGGAACAACGGTTAACCACTGTGAAGCACATATGGTTCGCCGAACGGTATGTTGTTGCTGGGAAGGCAAAGCAGACTGTAGAGCCTCCCCTCTAACGTCTAGTTCTGCCTTGCGTGTCATACGAGCTCCACTTAAGATTCTAGGGTCTACAAAATTGAGAATGTTTTCTCAATGGTACTGAATGGTTTCAAGTTTGGGAACCACTACTCAATTTTGTAAAAAAGAATGCCCCCAGCATACCTAACGTTAATAATAACCGTCAATATTGAACGTAAATAGCCAACCAATTCTGGATTTGCCTCCGCTTGGATTTTGGTGATGTGTTTGTTTGCCTTTGTGGATCTCGGATGACCTAGGCAATCTATGAATCCATTCCAAGGCTGAATTAATGTAAATATGTATTGAGCGATAAGGGAGGCGGGGTGGAAATAACGCTTGAGGCCATTAGGGATGATTGAAGGAAGCCTTCTCCCCCCAAGAATGTTTACAGAAGCTGGTTCTGAGTGGGGAACCTCTGAATCCGCACTCGTTGGTTCGTCCCCTTTCCCTGAAAGATGGAAATCCTCCCATGGGTGAAACGTTTGGAGTTGTCCGTGTTGTGACAGGACCTTTTTGGCAAATTGAGCCTCCCCTCAAAGACCAACATTTGAACCTCTTTGGAATCTGCCGAATCGTCCGGGTTGCTCCTTGAAAACATCATACGCATAGGAACTGTACTTGAACAGTTGCTATAACATTTCATGGCGAAAATGTCTGTGGCTGCTTCGCATGGAAATGATGAATCTGAACGGATATTTGACGGTGGCTGAGGTTTCATGTGTATCTCGCTGCTGGCTTGAGGTGTCACACGAAAGACTTCGTTTACCGATTGAGAACCACCACATTCTGATCCATGACTGCTATTTTCAAACTGTTTATCAATTTTGATATTCCCAAACCTTTTCGTGTTTCCAAGTTGTATCTTGTGGATGACAAATCGTTCGTCCATTCAATACAAACAGCCCCCCTGTGGAAACAATCGATTCATCATTCGGAATCATTTATATTCACCTTGTCTAAATCTATTACCCCGCGTCATCCCCCGTTTGAAAAGGGGGTGACTTTTTACGGTTTTTTTCTGTCTTCAAGAAACCTCACCCTTCGGGGATAATTATCCGTTTTTAGTTCCGCCTTGTTCTCGTCCTTATTACGCCCCCTGGCGGCTTTCCTTTGAAGGCGTTGAAAAAAGTTGGGGTTTTTTTGAATTAATGCGGGACTTTAATGGATTTTTGATAGCCGCCAAAAGGTTTTGCTTGAGGATCTCGTCGTTTGAGGGGTTGGAAAGAGTTGGACGGGAAATGAGGATTGAGGAGTTTGTGTTAGTATTTTGAACTGTACCACTAATTCATCTGTATGTTGAGGCGTGCCACGGTGGCACTGCCACCACCTATTTTTGGCATGATTCGGTTTGGATTTCAACATAGGAGCAATGCAGGCGGAAGTTAATGCCATTGGCACATGTGTGCACCGGCCACATGTTAAAGGGGCCAAATTCTACATGTCAGACAGTCAGGCTGCAGTGAAGGCCTTGGCCTCATTTTCTAATACATCAAAACTGGTCTGGGACTGGCTGAACAAACTAGTTGCAACTGGCCACCAGGGCATTGAGGGTAATGAGCAGAGTTGGGCAAAAACCAACTGCAACTAACAACTAACAACTACAACTAAATTATTCGAACTAAACCTCAACTACAACTAAAAGTTTAGTTGTTAGTTGAAAGGCTCAACTAAAATTTTCATCTAAGTTAGTTGTAGTTGTGAGTGCAACTACAACTAAACTAGTTGTAGTTGTGAGTGCAACTACAACTAATTTAGTTGAGAAGGTTAGTTGAGACCTTCAACTAAAACTTTAGTTGTTAACTGTAGTTGTACGTATAACAACTAACAACTAACAACTAGAAAAAGAGTGAAAAAAAATTTTGAAAAAAAAAATTTTTTTTCGAAAAAATGTTTCAAAAAATTTTTTTTTTCAAAAAATGTTTTTTTCGAAAAAATTTTTTTTTGAAAACTCGAAAAAAATTTGAAAAAATTTCGAAAAAAATGTTTTTTCAAAATTTTTGTTTACTTTTTTTTAGTTGTTAGTTGTTAGTTGTTATACGTACAACTGCAGTTAACAACTAAAGTTTTAGTTGAAGGTCTCAACTAACTTTTTCAACTAAATTAGTTGTAGTTGCACTCACAACTACAACTAGTTTAGTTGTAGTTGCACTCACAACTACAACAAATTTAGTTGAGCCTTTCAACTAAACAACTAAACTTTTAGTTGTTAGTTGAAACTCAACTAACAACTAATAGTTGTTAGTTGAAAATTTAGTTGAACTAAATTTTAGTTGAACTACGCCCAACTCTGGTAATGAGGCTGCAGACAACAAAGAGCTTTCTGTTGAATGAAATCTCTAAGTGGGGCACAAAGGAGAGAGCGCTGCACTGGCAAAGACTCCCTGGTCAGAGGCAAGCGAGGTTGTTTATTGGATTCTCCAGGTCAAGAGCAAGGGAGATGCTTCAGCTGGAGAGGGGTGATATGCTGATACTTGTTGGCCTATTCACAGGCCACTGCAGGCTCCGGTATCATCTCCATAAGTTGGGATTATCGGACCCCGAGCAGTGCCGTTTCTGTAACACCGAATCGAGTCTGCAGAGCATGTATTGTGCACATGTAGTGCGCTCGCACGGCTCCGTTTTCGTCCCTGGGGCACGTCACCTGTACTCCTCGGGACGTATGTAGTAAAACAAGGCTGGGAGATCTCCTAGGCTTCATAAAGTCCTGGTGGGGGCTGGAGGATGGACTAACTTATAAGCTGTTTTTAGGTAGAACGAGGAAAGGGCTGGAGTCCAATCCTCATGAACAACTTAAATGGTGCGGATGAAAATCCAAACCAGTGTCACAGGTCCCTGGGTAGGGCGTGTGTACTACTCGGAGTGCTTGATGGGATGGGCGAAGTGTCCAAACCTCAAATCGATAACATGGACCAGATGGAGGGACATCTACTCTATCAAACGGTACCTTTTTGGGAAAGGCATGTGTGCCCAACCGGATGGATCCGAAATCCACTTTTAGTCAACCAGCAGTTGCTGGTTCCTGCGCAAGTAGAAAGTCAGCCTAGTAGACAGGGGCGTCGCTGCCTCCTGCCACAATCAGACCCATTGTGGGCCGCAGTTGTCCATTGACTGGTAAAAAAGGTTGCAAGGTTGATCAATGTGGCCATACTAGTCCAGCTGTGCCGCTTGGCCTTAACCGATCTCGCCGATTAGGCTGGCGTGAACTCTTAACTCTTAACTTAACTCTTTTATCACGGCTATGCAGTCATGACATGATCCTACTGGATGGGGTGATATTGTGCCCAAATGCGCGCAATTTGCGTAAGTGCCCCCAACATTCTTATTACGGGTGCTAACCCCGATTTTTTCGCGGATTCGGCGACCACACCAAATCCGTATGAATATGAAGGCGTATGCAGTACATAGACATGAACATAACTTTGGGAGGAGGGCAAGCCTGTAGCATCCATGTTATGCCAAATGGCACAAGCTGTGCGGCACGTTGAATTCGGGAAACTTAGCAAGGCCGAACAACGCGCCCACTATAGTTCAGCTTTGCTACACGGCCTGATCATGATGATCGGCGTTGTGTCGAGACATCTTCAGACTTCCACCTGGCGTGAAGCAAATCCCTCTGCTTGTACCCGTGCGTTAGGCAGGGGTTGGATGAGGACCAAGTGTGACGCAAGCCCTCCTGAAGTTTTCGTCATGTGGCCTAAAAATTCAATTAAAAAAATACAACCCAGCAGATTTTTCGCTCATGTCTTTCTGGGACAAACTTCATGGACTGCCCCACCAGTATTAACAGGGCTACACTTGTTGATAAGACCCCCTCATCCCACTTATGCCAGACGTCCCTTCTTCAGGCCTTTTACTCAGTTTTTGACTCTTTGCCAACGAGAACGGGAGCAGTTTCTTGAAACGCTTAGCCCATTAGGCCCTTCCTCTAGTTTGTGCTGTTTGGTCTGTATTAAATGTGACTCTTATATCACTACCCCTTTTGTGTTCTGCAGACATCTCATGATAGTAATTTCGAACGTATATTTCATTTTTCATCGTACGACGTCTGGGTCTTATAATGTGCTTCGGCTATTCTTTTTCTGTTTGTCTATTGTTGTAAAGTGGTTAATTCACTCAATCATTGTGAAAAGTTACGACTGGGCCTTGGTTTAGTGCTTCGTTGTAGATCTTGCGTCTGTTGTTGCTGAACTACATACTGGTCTATTTCTGTATGTTGTGGGGGGTCGTGGGGTGAAAACTTTCTGTTCGGCGATAAATCCGGGGACGTTCGTGGGCGTTCTGGAGTCAGTCCGCACCTTCAGACGGGGTTTCAGACACCCCTTCGTGGGTGTGAATGGAAAAGCGGCGGAGGGGGGTGGCGTTGTTTTGCGAAAGATTTTCACAAACCCCGCCTGGAAAACCCCGAAGCACTTTTATGGATGGAGTTGTCCGAATGAAACCCGGCGTGGACGCGAAATCGCGGATTTGTTTTTCCAAGTCGACCGCCGCCCTGGCAACTCTGATAGTGCATAGAGAAATTGGTCAGCCTGCAGGGGGGCTCCCGTCATCCGTAAAATGTCCCTGGAAAATCCCTCCTCTGCCGCCCACGCCCTCTCGCGAGATTTATGGACAACACACACCTCCAGTTTTCCATCGCCTCTTGTTTACCGAAGGCCCATCTCTGTTATGTCAATAGCCGTATATTTCATCTTTTTGGCGGCAGAAGGGGGAAACCCCTTCCGACCGAAACCGACTGAACACAACATCAAAACTATTAATAATTTATAGGATCGCTGAGCTATTAGCGAAGGCTGAGCTCTTTATATTTGCGGGAAAGCCTTCATTTATCCGTTCCTCAGAGTGAAAAATAACAACTACTTTTCCCGTTGGAATTTATGACGCTTTGAGGAATCAATGAAAACTTTTGTACACCCTTGCCCGACCATTTCTTGCAGACCTAGTTTGTTGTGGTTGTTTATGGCTCCAGTCTTTCTAGACTTGAGGCGGCAATATTTTTCATATATTTCCGCTAATGGCGCTACATGGGCGTTTCAGACGTTAAATCAGGTGTGGCATCTGAGTATGGAAAAAATTGGGGGTTACCATTAAACGGTACTAAATTTTAGTAGAAGGAAGTTTAGTTATAAGAATGTAAACTACAATTGACACCGATTGACGCTCTGGTTTGTCAGGTCCTTGACCGTGGACCAGGGAGGAGCGAAGGGGATGTCCAGAGATGGAAGGGTCTCTCCCACTGAACTTCCAGCTGCGCCCACGGCCAAGCCCTTGGTTGTATCCAAACTCATGTAGAAAAGGAAAGGAGAACTCACTAGATAGGACCTCACGCACTGAAATCGACGGTGGCGCTATCCCTACGAGACGCTATCCAAGCTAATCCAACCTACGTTTACGCGCTTGTGAAAATCAAGATTAGCGCCAATTTGGCGTTTAATTAATAGTTTACAAAGTTCGTAGCTTCGTTATTCAAAATGCTACAGAGCTGCGGTCAGCCTCATTCGATGAGGAGCAACGTCCTTTTCAAGATTCAGGGCCTAAAGAAGTTTTCCAGGCCTTACTTTCATTCTTAGCTTAGAAAAAGTGCTGAAAGAATGAAAAAAAAAACTGGAATTTTTCCATTTTTCGCAAACATACCCCATGAATGCCCCATAGATCCTCACGGTAAAATCGAATCGTTCTGGGACCCCCAAAAATGGATTCTACGTCCAAAAATATTTCGAAAACGACGCCTAACTTGACCCCATACCCGAAAACCTTCAAAAACCACTCCCTTAACCCCTTTTTAGCCCAACAGAGCCCTTCGGGGTTGGGCGATCGGGCTGAAAACCTTGCAGGCACAACTAAATGGTCAACCGAGTACTTTGCCAAAGTTTCACGTAAAAAAAAGAAAGAAAAAAAGCCCTGACAGCTTGGATGGCAGACGGACATCTCGGTTTTGGTATTTCGTTTAAAGCCAAATTTCGAGACCGTTCATTATTTTCGACCTCCATCGTGATTACGCGCCATCTTCTGATTCAGTTTTGGCGACTAACCACCTTCAAAGTTCACTACTCCTCGAAGGGGTTGCGCTGCAGCCGCAATCCCCCCACCGTTACACCATCAGGATGGCGTTTTGGGAACACCGTTTAGCACAGGAGTAAGGCTTCCTTTCTTTTCTTCCATGATCTTTCTTCTGAGTCGGTTGTTATCTTGCCGTCTGCTTATGGAAGTCATAGATAGCTTCTGGACGTTATCATGGATCGCTGTCGCTTCCAAGTCAACGTCGGCAATATCCACGTAGGTGAAGGAACTGAAATCCATCACAGTTCCCATGTTTTGATGGGAGTTGGTGGGGACCCATACTAAGGAAGCGGTTCTGAAAGTTCTCGTACCTTGGCCTTTTGCTGCCTCTTCAACCTCTTCATCTATCGAGCCTTTGTATGCCATCACCTACGTGTGACACGTATCTCATTTCTCTTGATATCCTGACTTTTGGCTGGTAGCTGGTAGTCATGGCTTGATCTTCCTGGGCTGGTGACGCCTTAGTCAGTTCAGTGTCGAAGATACTCACTACTTGCTTTCTGTTGACATCTACATGTGATTGCTCCCCTGTGTCTGCGCTACTTACCTCGTGTTGCTGTCTTACTGTTTGAAAATTGATTTATGGTATTCACCATCACAAACTCTGCTGCCTTCCCACTGCGAATATACTTGAAGCCGCTTCTTGGATTTGACAAATGTGAGCCCTGCGCCTTAATTTCCTCTCTGCCAGAATAATTGTCAATATCCTCAAACGCTCTCCTCAATACATTTTTTTCCACCACCTCCTGGACATCATGAATCTTTTATTACTGATACTATCATTATGGTGTTTTATAAGCCTAAAAAAAGTTCCTCCTTTGGATCGTAAAAGTTGACAATGTTAGCTTTAGGGGCACTGGACCCCCCGAGGGTTTTCCCTGCACCTGCATTTTTTTCAATTCAACTTTCCTCCCGGCTCCCACGGCCTTTTTGATTCATAAACAAGTCAAAATACATCATCACAAGAGGGCTTTGAGGTTTATAAACACTAAAAACTAATCAGAGGCCGCCACCTTGCGCGTTTTTAGGAGGCAGATCCTTTCGAAAAAGATGGCTTTCGGTCGCCGCGGGGGTGAAATATAAAAATTTTTGTTCGCGGTTGTTGTTTTTGTGCTTGTGTGCAGCTACCGCGTCGATGTCTACACCTCGTAAAAGCGCTGTAAAGTTGGACTATGTCGTCTATAGTTTTATGTCACCCGGCCATTTCTAGGGAGCATCAGATCCTGCCGTGATAGACCACCGTAGTTTAAACTCTTGGGTGATGTTATCAAACGGTTTAGGCTCCGCAGTTGGCAACGCTGGTCAACTGTTGAACTCAGGGTTCCCTTGAACACCCATGGGCTAACGATGAACAGGGATACCAAAAGTTGTGGTGAACTACGAAAATTCCTCATGCGTGGTTCGAGACCAAAATTTATTTATTGCGTTGCCAAGACGTAATTTTTGCAACTATAATATAGTGATATTATGAATTTGCCGAATTGGTAGTTTACGTTCAAAAACGACTGAGTGCTGTTCGATTTTCATTTCATTTCAATTCATCATTTCTATCAACATCCGATTTTGATCAACGTATGAATCCGAATATTATTCGGATTCAGCACCCTTTAAAACCCCCCTACACAAATTCGAAAATCGCATAATTACGTGCAGAAGTGATTTAGAATTGTTGAAGATTTTGAACTGAATGCGGACGCGCCGAGTAGGTAGTTGGTCCCGGAGCCGCCAGAGCGCTGAATAATAAATCTGAACGGAATCGGAATAAAACTCTCGTCCTGGGTCGATTTTTGAATTACCTTGTTTGATGATAACCTCAATGCTCGTTTTTTGAATGACCTTCTCTGATGACTACCTACCTCGATTCTCCATTTTCGGGGTCGGTTTTTCGCGTAGCATAGAGCACAATGTGCTATGTCATAACTAACTAACATTGACGAAGTCGTATCTATGCAAGTTAGTCACTAACTGATGCGACAGAAAGAGATCTCTCGGCCAATCAAAAGATGACGAAGCAGCCTACGTCATGTACCCCCTCCAGACCTCGGAATTCAAATATTATACTTGTCATACGCCCCTATAAATAATAGAGACGGGTTTTCTGCAATGTTGATCTATTTTCGAAACTTTTGAAGCACGACCTTTCCAGGAAAAATATTCAAGGAGCTCATTTTTATTATAATGTAGGATTTGTGCATTGAGAACGCTCTAGCGGAGTGTACTAAAGATGCAAGAACTCCCTGATGTATAGGACTAGGAAACATGGAAATAAGAAGTTCTCTTCGAAAATATTTTTTTCCTGCATGGATGAAAAAAATCTTAAAAACGTAGGGATTTCCATTGAAAGGTTCTGCAAAGGTTTGCCAACATGAGAAGTGAAATAATTTAGAGACAATTAAACCCCCTAAACCCTAAAACAAGAATACAGATTTGATGGAGATTAGTGATGTGTTCATGTCGTCTTCCACGATAACTTGTTTCTTCCTCCGCTAGACTTCCGTCACCTAACGTTGAGGTATGCAAAAGATAAATGGTATCATTGACACGTCATGCTAAGACCTTTCCGGTTGTATGACCCACGCCAGTGGGCTCATCAGCATACTCAACGTCAAGATGACAAACCTTTTTTTGGGGCTCCTGGTCAGCTGCTGGTTCTTTAGTTGAGAGAATCATATTCTGTGGTGCGCTACTGGAAACCGATTTCTCCTCCCCGAAGTACTGCAGATGAAGACACCTTGCTTTCATTGATGCAGCACTTATGGCCCCAAAATGTTTTTAATAAACTTAATCAATTTAGTGGGAACTGAAAGAATGCTCAATTACTTCATTCTGTTGCTTGATCAAATTTTGGTTTATTATTCTTGGATTGATACACCTATATATACACAAATATATATATTCGTGTCGGAGGTCGAAAATTTTGATCGGCCTCAAAATTTTTCTTGATTGTTTTCGAAGTATTTTCGGACGTAGAATCCATTTTGACGGTTTACAGAACCATCGGATTTCACTGAGAGGATCTATGGGGCTTTTGAAGGATACCAGGAAGTAGAATGAGGTGACGTTTTCCGAGAAATTTTGGACGCATCATCAATGTTTTGGGGTCCCACATCCTTCCACAAACTTTACAAAAAAAAAAAAAAAAGAATATGGCTGAATGACTGATTTTTTTAATGTATTCCACCATTCTTCTTCTGTGGAATCACCGAAAAATATTCTGTGTTTCATAAGTTTGACCCTATCGTAACACCCAATCATAACGTTTACAATTCGGGGGTCTGGTAACAATGTAGTTAACCATACCTGCACCCCACAGGCGGCAACGCTTTTTTCTAATGGCTCGTTTCGTCACCTACTTATGGAACTGTATTTTCACTGGTAAGCCCGGGGGTTTCCTATGTTCACGTTTCTCTTATAGTTTCTCTTATAATAACATAATTATTACATAGTAGGTTCTGAAACTTTTGTATATAATATATCTACATATATGCAGATATATTATATACAAAAGAATATAGGTATACCTATAATGGACATTCTACTTAATTCAACTTCTTTTCTGTATGAGACTGTCGTATTTAGTACTACCTACTTCAGAACTTGCTTTTGTTGTAGATTTTAGCAGAAGTTGTAAAACATGAAGCAAAAGAGCGTCTACCACTCCATTCCTTGGTTTCATTTTTAGTTTGTGCGCCTTTGGGGGGCCAGTCAGGGAAGACGGCCATTTCCAACCTTAACAGTCATTTCCATGCCAGGAACATTCTGTATTGTGGCTACACGTGGGTGTCGTCTGAGTCGTCGCAAAATTTCGCCAGACCCCGAAAGACCGCTGAAACCATTACAATAGTTTTTCCCTTCCGCCTGCGTGGGTTTTTGAGGCCGGGGGAAAATCTTCCGTGGGCGGGACAGTAAACACTGACGGGGAGGGGGGGAAGAGCCCTTGAAAAAGACGGAAAATTTTCCCGCGTCTCCCATTAGGCGGCAAAAAGGGAAAAACTAAAACTATCCGGGAGAAGATTCGGGACGGCAAAAGTCGTAAAAGATGGGACGGAAAACCCTCTCGCGTGGGAGGATCATAAATGCGACGGCGGGCATCTGAGTGGGCGGAGAAAAATAAGGAGGAAAAGATGAGAACGTTGGGAAATCTTCGTAAAAATAATACACCTTTCATGAAAGAAGTTATGGAGGATTGAGGACGGGGGAGGGGGAGGGGGGAATTCAAGATGCAACTGCGCCAGTAATGCAGATAGGAAACCTGTGTAGTTGCTGTAAAGTAAAATGAGAGCAATCAGGATTATATCGCAATGTTGCCAACATGAACCGACCCTAAAGGACTCTCGAAATTTCTCAAGAATTGATGTTTGCAAATTTATACTCAAAGTCCCGCATTTTTAAGGAATGGAAGGCGATCTGAATAGGGGCGTCACGATACCAACATCGAAGTATCGATACTTTACTTACAATACTGGCGAGAGAAAGAAAGAGAGATAAATGTGAAACAAAAAATAAATAAAGGCGTGAGACCCCCGGATGCTTTTTTGGGCTGCACCGCTCCCAGCAATAATCGCTTGATCATTCAGCGATTTCAAAATAATGTGCTACGAGCATGCGTAGATCTACGCATCTATGCGTACCGTTACACCAGGAACGAACGACTACACCAGGAACTTCAAATGGGTTTCCAACCTTTCCAACACCTTTAAAAACAATATTTTACAAATTTGTAATCATTAGGTACCTACAATAATTGTAATAATGAATAATATTATTCATACTTATCAACGTCCTTGAAACAGATTTTTGGATGTTTTCATTTTAAGCCAGTCGCTACCTTTGAAAAACAATGGAACTACTCAGTACCTACTCACCTACCTGGTTTGGCCTCTGTTGGGTGTCATATCACTCAGCGGTTGGTCTGCTATCGTTTTCTCTTCTGCTCCCAAATCTCCGACACGGTGTTTTACGAGAAATTCAAATAGGGAGGGTTTTTATCGTGTCTGCTCGGTGGTTTTTTGTCCGTGCGGAAGATCTGGCGGATATTTATTGGACCGCTCTGTATCGTTCTTGGGGGTTTGGTGAACATTTGTGACTCTCCACGGGGAAATGTACCGCTCAGATGATTTTATTTTAGGGGTCGGTATGAAGGGATTGTTGCTACTATTTACTATTCTGTAAGTTACCTCAAGGAGTGACGGACACAAATAATATCTAATTGATGGTATGATGATCGACCCAAAGTGTAGTATGTTGTCAAAGGATCAGGGTGAGGGTCACGAAAGATTCCACTCCTTTGCCGAGCTTTCGGAAAATATATTTCCTTCTTCAGGGCTCAGAGAGCAACTATCGGATGGTGGTTACATCGAAGTCCGGTGACTGATATGTAGAAACCCAGATATGTACACTAGCCATATGAGTAGTGTTGACATAGATAGGAACTATTGATTATTGGTGGATTTGGCGTCAAATGGTTAAAATAATTTCTTTTAATTTAATTTCTTGCGTCACCTTGTCACAACGTGACGCAAGAAATTATTTTAACCATTTGACGCCAAATCCACCAATAATCAATAGTTCCTATCTATGTTAACACTACTCATATGGCTAGTGTACATATCTGGGTTTCTACATATCAGTCACCGGACTTAGATGTAACCACCATCCGATAGTTGCTCTCTGAGCCCTGAAGAAGGAAATATATTTTCCGAAAGCTCGGCAAAGGAGTGGAATCTTTCGTGACCCTAACCCTGATCCTTTGACAACATAATATCTAATCTCGCAGATATCCACTTCTTCCCAAAACATGAACGAGCGGGTTCTTGAACTGGACTTCCATCGTTTTTAGTTTATTATTCTTGGAATAATACACACATGTAATCGCGACGGAGGTCGAAAATTCTGATCTGCCTCAAAATTTGACATTAAACGTAAACATTTTAAAAAATTTGACATTGTAAAATTTGTAAAACATTTGAGATTGACGTAAAATTTTTACGTACCTACCAAGAGGTCTAGATTCCAAAAACGAAATGCCCTTCCGCCGTCCGAGTCGTTTTGGGCAGTAGGAATTTTATTTAAAATCTGAAATTTTGACAAAATACTCGGTTCACCATCTAGTTGTGCCCAAAAGGTTTTCAGCCCGATCGCCCTAACCCGTGGGGCGCTATGGGGCTAAAATGGGGATACGGGAGGTTTTTTAAAAGGTTTTCGGATACGAGGTCGAGTTAGGTGTCGTTTTCGAAGTATTTTTGTACGCAGAATCCACTTTGGGGGGTTTCGGAACGATCCGATTTCACTGTGGCGATCTAAAGGGCTTTCATGGGGCTAAAAATGGGATTTTTGAAGGATCCCAGGATGTTAAATATTTTTCGAGTAAAAAATAAAGAATTTTTGAAAAAAACATTTTTGGAAAAAAACCAAAAATTTAAAATTTTTTAAATTTTTTTTTCATTGATAGAATTAAATTTCTGCACAAGTAACGTGTATCAAAGAATAATAAACCCTTGTGTAAAATTTGCAGCGTTTTTTTACTACAGATTTTGAAAATCTGAAAACTGCATCGTGTTCAGCAGTTTCTCGTCTGACAATAAACAGGTGCGTTTTCCTTATGATGGCCGCAATAAAATTTATTGTCTATGATAAATAAAATGATGTCTAATAAAATTTATGGCCACAATAACATTTACTGTCTCCAAGAAATTCTCTTCGAAAAGCTTTGCCTATTAATTGAAACGGTAATGGAAATGGGCAACTTCTTCCCCCTCAGGATCCGCCATCGTCAAGTTTATGATAATAAGAAGTCTATAATCTTCTGAAGATGAATATTATATGGGTGGAGGACACAACCGACGATTCCGTGTACGGGAGCCAACAGCCCGGCTAGCTCAGTCGGTAGAGCATGAGACTCTTAATCTCAGGGTCGTGGGTTCGAGCCCCACGTTGGGCGGATACACTTTTGGCCCCTTTTGGTCAAATTTGCGATTTCTTTCCCCCTTCAGCTATCAAACACCCCACATTTTGTGGCGTGTTGGAGGATTTCCGCCTCTAGTTATACCAGGGCTGCCATTCTTTCGGGTTTTTGAGTTGTCGCCGTTTTTCTGAGCGCCCAGATTTTTGGTTCATTATTCGCAGAATTTTAATTTTTTTTTCAAGTTGCTTCGAATGTTTTGACTGATTTTTAACGTGTTCTCCAGTAAACATTTTGAATGGGCTCAAAATTTGGCCTTCTACTTCTTGGTGTACGTAGGTTTTTAAAATGCTCAGACCATTTTTGATAGTTGCAATTTTTAAAATTCCTGATTTTTTAAGGCCCTATTGTACCCATCCTAGTTCTGATCACCCTGACCCGTGGGGCACGGTGGGGCTAAAAAGGAGCTAAGGAGAGGTATTAGAAATGTATTTAGAGCAGAGGGTCAAATGGGCTGGCGTTTGCGAAGTATTTTAGGACGAGCCAATATATGGGATATCAAACCTAGCCGACTACACCGTGGGGGATCTATGAGGCTTTTTTTTTTGGGTTACAAATTACAAACTTGTAGGGATTTTGGGGGTTATATTTTTGGGGATTGTGGCCAGGAGAGGTTTAAGAAGCCTTGTTTTCGAAGTAATTTCCGACGTACATTCCGTTTTGGGGTACTACTTGGTCTACTTGTATGATAATATCATCATATTATAATATTATGATTATGATTATATATCGGTTCTGACACTAAACGGTAAACAAAATTGTGAACCTAGTACCTTGGTATAGGACCTATACTTGGTGTCTGTGCGATCCTTTTTCTAATCCACGGTGTAAAAATCATTGAAATGACAAATCATAATCAATAAATTATATTCCATAGATTTATATAAATTTGATTCTTATAGAAAGTATACATAAAAGTATAACATTTTAGTATTTTAAAATTTTTATTAAATGTGAAGGTTAGGGAGAAAGTTGACACCATCGGCATTTCACGTCCATTGACGTCGACATTTTCCATCCGTTCCCAAAACAATAGATATTTTGAAATTGTTAATCTTTGGTCAATTCCTTTCATATATATAAATTAATATATATAAATCGATGTATCGATGAAAACTATATCTATCTGTATTTTCCATCGATCAACGTTTTATAATTAGTTTTTCTGTTGGTATTCATTCTAATTTGTAGTCTGGCGGATCTCATTCAATTCAACACAAGAATTCTAATATGAAACCATCTACTTTCTTGCAAGTACGCTTATTGCAAGTACTGTATCCGGTAAATCGGCTGCTCTGGGAACAACTCCTTTTAATCCCACGAAGAACAGAAATAGAAGAATAGACATTAAAATTTTTTCAACATTTCATGATCGAGGTGGCTCCTGAACCAGTTCTGGAAATGCTTTAAAAAAAATACTCCTGGAATCAATTCGGTCTGATTCTGAAGGAGTTCTGTGTTTGCATGCAGAGCATGAGGGCTTGAGGGCTTGCTGTGCAAAAAGTTTTCAAGCATACCGTCTCACATGGCACCCGAAACAACTGCACTGTACTGTATTGTAGTCAAAATTTTGGAATTTTTCATTTGTCTGAACGATTTGAAACTTTAACGAAGTATCTGGACGTGATGGCGAAAATCAGTCTCAGATTCATTGTGAATGAATAAATGCTTTCATCTGAAAGCATGGAAGACAATCCCAAAGATCTTCCGCGTCGTGCCCTTTTTCTGTTGCCCTGAGTTATTAAGTATAACAAACCCATGGGAACCTCCACCCTTTGAACCCACCTCGTTAACGAATCCCCATATCGCCAAAACGACTGGCCTTTCAATTTTTATGGGTAGACTCCCTCCTACCTGCGCTCAAAACATGATAAACGAATCCATTCTCTGGAAACCGTAAATTCTATTTTTTTTTTTGGTTCGATGCCGTCCGGGTGCTCTTTCGGCACAATACTTTTCAATAAGTGAAAAAAAGGAAATAGTAAATCTTTTCGTTCAGGTTGGCCAATAAAATTTGGCAAGGAACTCAGATGGTGCATGTGCGGCACACATGTCTGCACCCCGTCGCTAATCGCGGGCATTAGCTGGGGTTTATGATCTGTGCGAACGGCATAATGGGGCTGTATTTGCCCAAACCCTCCGATTGTCATAAAATCGGATCATAACTCCTCCAAAATATGTCCCTTCCCGTTTTCCAAAATACGACACCCTCGTTTATGCGATTTTGACAGGGCGACCGCCCTAAGTGGATTTGCGCTTCGCATTATGGGCCATTTGTTTGGTTCCCCCCCGGGCCCTTTATACAGATGTTCTTTCAGGGTCGTTTACCAGCCTCTTGGGGATGATTCTATAGCGGTGGATTAGTTGATTGACAGGGCGTGACGTTCAATATACCGCACGTGTTCCTTTCTGATGCCCCGCTGTTGGATTGAAGAGAAAAGAATCATTAACAACCGTTAATCACACAGAGCCGTTCAAAAATGGCACTATTGGCAGCATGGGCGGATAAGCTGGTCGAGGAGCCGGTCAAAGCTAGAAAAAAATTGTATCCTACCTACCTAAAATATGTTCTCGGAAAAGGGAAACTCCGACTCGAAAGAAGGTTATCTGGTTGGCTTCGTTCCTCATAGGGTGGATGACTAGTGCAATAAATGCGTAATTTGTGCTACATACAGGGTTTAAAAATAGTACAACCTCTTGTATGCAAGTTTCTTTTTGATGTGGAAACGCTTTCTATGACCCAAGTCGACTGTTAGAGTTTTTCAAAATTTAAAATCATCAAAACAAGGCAGAGGCTAACTCTGAGTGACAGCAATTTGGAGGATCTCATGTTGATGTCTTGCGAGCAGGAGTGTCTGGCCAGAACACTGAGCCGAGTGGCTTTGGTCAGTTCTGGTCCTCCTCGCCATCGCCTACCGCTTGGTCCCTTCTCCCTCTTCAGCGAGCGTTTCGAGTGTGAGCAAAGGGGATCAAAAATCGTTCTCAAAACTTGTCATTACCTATATCAACCTTTCAAGATGTGTAGATTCCAAAACTGAAATGTCCACAACCGTCCACGCCGTTTTGAACATTAGGAATTTATTTAAAAATCTGAAATTTTTGACAAAATACTTGGTTCTTCTTGTAGTTGTATCCGCAAGGTTTTCAGCCCGATCGCACAGCCCTGAGGAACTAAAAAGGGGCTACAGGAGGGGTTTCATCTATGGGATCGAGTTAGGTGTCATTTTTGAAGTATTTTTGGACGTAAAATCCATTGTTGGGGGTCTCAAATCCCTCCAATTTAACCATGGGGCTTTTGAAGATGTCAGAAAGTCGATTGAGGACTCATTTTTCGAGTAACTAATGTTGACAATTCATTTATTGGGATCCTTCATCCATCCAAACACTCAACAACGTTAATTCAGTTAATTCAGTTCATGTAATGAAAATTAAAGAAACAATTTTTTTTTTTCAAAATTATATTTAAACATATATAATATATATATGATTAGGATCAGCCCATGGTAAATTAACCTTTTATATTATAAAAGGTTAATTTACCATGGGCTGAGCCTAGAATTTGAAAGAAATGATCAAGCGGGGGACATACGTGAGAAGGGGTGGAGGGGTGATGGCGAGGAGGGCTGGAAATGCCCAAAGCCTCTTGGCTCAGAGCTCCAGCCAGATGCTTCTCTTGCGAGCCTTCTTTTTTTTTTTATCGTTGATAAGCTGTGAAAATGTAACTGTAGAAATGTGCAGAATGCATCCTAGCTTGAAGCCCTACTTTGTTTTGTTAGGTACCAACTAATTCACATACCAAGCGCCGGTCAAATCGAATCGCCCGGGCCTGTCAAAACCGCCTATCCGCCCCTGATTAGCTGCACTGAATGGAAAGTGCCCGTTTCCTCGTTTCGCTTTGTGTGCCATCATATTGTTCCTACTCTAAAAAAAAAAAGGCTGTTCATGGAAATTAGAGTCACCGTTTCGTGGTAGCGATACTCACCAGGTAGTCTGAAACGTCCACCTGCTTCCCCCTTTTTTTTGTCCCAAAATCGAGTGAATAAAAAAATCAATTCACTTTGCTCATTCCCGAAAGGATAAAGTTATTTGAATGCCTGGGCCGCAGGTGGGTGGGCATTCGGGGTCCCAACTCAGGTGAAGTTGAGTGAAATATTTGACGCTTTTTCTCAAACCGCTGATAAGGTCTAAAGGGGACTTGGTGGCTTAACATGATGTCTCCATCGGACTACAAGATCCAGCGGGACAATGCGATAAGTGTGGGGCACTGGTTCATTCGTGCTTGGAGGTGGGATTTGGCGTGGAATCGCAGCGTCTGCGTCTGGCGTTCGACATCGACTCCGAAGAGGCTCATTTCGCATAGGCGTTGCTGCGCACAGGGACTGGAATACACCCCCGATAATAGTTCAATTTTGACGTTGTTCCCTTCGTGTTTTTACTTGTTATTAGGTGATAATCATTGGGAAGAGTTGCTTTTTTCGTCGTTTTTTTTTTGGAATCTAGACCGTTTGAACTGGATAATCTCAAATTTTGAGACCGATCTGAATTTTCGACCTCCGTCGCGATTACATAGGTGTATTATTCCAAGAATAATAAGCCAAAACAAAATGTCCGTCCACCGTCTGGGCCGTTTTGGACAGTAAGTAGGAATTTTTTTTTTAAACCTGAAATTTTGACAAAATACTTGGTTTACCATCTAGTTGTGCCCGCAAGGTTTTCAGCCCAATCGCCCGTACCCGTGGGGCTACGGGAGGAGTTTATGTAGGTTTTCGGCTATGGGGTCGAGTTAGGTGCCGTTTTCGAAGATTTTTTGACGTAAAATCCATTTTTGGGGTCCCAGTACGATCTGATTTCACCGTGGGGATCTATGGGGCTTTCGTTCGGCTACAAAAGGGATTTTTGAAGGATCCCAGAAGGTCTAATATGGTGTCGTTTTGATATTGGGCTCTGAAACGGGAGTATTTTTTTGCCTGCCTATCTCGACCCACCCTATCGTCTAAGTATGATATGCTGGATGCAAATGGTATGCGTGTGAGGCGTTGGTTGCAACTGCTATCTCTATATGAGATGCTAGATGTAAACACTACATCTCAAAAAGATGCTGAATTCACATGAAATGAGTCACAGGACACTGCACTGCGTCTTTTCACTATATCACAATTGGCAACACTGGGGTGTAGTGATCATTTTCATCGTATACCATGTTATTAAATAAATTCCGAAGTGAAACGTTGAAGGAATAAGGAATCAAATTTTGATTCCTTATTCCTTCAACGTTTCACTTCGGAATTTAAGCTGGCAACGCTGTCACACTGGGTTAGAAAAAGTGCACAAGCCTGCAAGTACGTTTTTGTCGAAGTTTTTTTTTCGTTCATATCGAGGTTTTTTTCATTTCCTGAATTTTTTAATTTTTTTACTTAGTGTTGCACTTTTATGGATGCGGCTGCCATCCCTCTGAACTATTAGGTCGTGCCAAGATGTCCTGCAGTGTCGCCAACCAGGTGGTAACACTGGCCATTGTTTCAAGTCGAGACTTTTCCAAGTGGACGTCGGCTTTGAACGTAATCGTTCATTTGAAAAACCATACGGCCTATTCGTTGGACCGAAAATCGGTCAGAAGGCTTTTCAGAGCTATAAATCTCGGTCGGGCGCTTCCGCATTCAGACAGCTGGTGCCCCTGTGTTTTCCTGGCTTTTCCTTCCTTCCGGTTTCCGTCGCCGCCCCACATTCATCAATATCGTGCCAACCCTTCGATTCTTGTCAGGAATATTTGTAAGAAAAAAGGAAGAAGAAAAAAAGGGCTTGCAGGTCTCGCCATAATGATAAATAGTATAATTTCGTAGTTTATATTTTGTAGGTAACTTTTAGCTTTTGGGATTAAGTTGGAGAGGACGTGAATGGATACCGTCCAGGGTGGTCCACGTGCCTTCTAAGTTATGACGTTAGGTCCAGGTGTCCCCCAGGGAGTATTTGAGCAGCGGACAGCTAGCTAAATGGTGACCACAACAAAGGAACCACAGGGCCCGAATCTTGACAAAAGCGCCTCCGGGACTGCTGAGCTGTGCAGCCGCTTCGGTCGAAATATTGCAGTTAAACTCACCGTGTCATTTTTACCTCCCCTTCAGGGGAGAACCCAAATTTCTAAAAACCTCATCATTTATTTTCCCCTACCGTGAATGACTTTTGTAAATCTGACGCCCCATTAGGCACGAATGGAGAGATGGGACCAGGCAAGGAAGACGTATCCCCAAACCCAACCTCGTCATTTCATACTTGACGTTATTGTAGCTGAAGGGATTATGAATTTGCTTATTGAAAATTTGATTGTAGGAATAAAGTCCCCGGAAAAAAAATCCCCCCAAAAAAAAGGCGCCGGAAAAAAATCCCCAGTATTTTCCGATCCCGGGAAAAAAATCCCCGGAAAAAAGTCCCCGTAGAAGAAATTGCGTTGACTGAATGGAAATGAATAGAAGATGATACTTAAGTATTAAATACTATTGTTGTCGTAGGGGGTCAACACTAAGCAGTAGGTAGCTACTACCTAGGTGACTGGTGTTTACAACGTCTAATGTTGTATTGTCCAAAAGATGAGTGGCTTCATCTCATCATTTATCGGAACCGTTTACCTATTCAGTGTACTTGTGAGAAAATTAGTTCTGTCAATCGATAACATTAAAAAAAAAGAAATGTTTTTTCAACAATTTTTTTTTTTTCATTTGGAAATTATTGGACCCCTTGGCATCCTTCAAAAATCCCGTTTGTAGCTCCATGAAAGCCCTATAGATCGCCACAGTGAAATCGGATCAATCCGGGACCCCCCAAAATGGATTCTACGTCCAAAAATCCTTCGAAAACGACACCTCACTCAATCCCATACCCCCATCAAAAAACTCTCTCGTAGCCCCATTTTAGGCCCATAGCGCCCCACGGGTTTGAGCGATCGGGCTGCTTCCGCGCACAACTAGATGGTAAACCGAGTATTTTGTCAACATTTCAGATTTTTTTTTTTTAATTCCTATGGCACGGACGTCGGATGGACATTTCGTTTTTGGAATCTAGATCTCTTGAAACGAATAATGTCACATTTTGAGGCTGATCAGAATTTTCGACCCCCGTCGCCATTTCATAGGTGTATTATTCCAAGAATACTCAACCAAACGAAGAGGTTCCCTAACTTTCTATTGTGTTTTGTTCAAAATGTTTTCAATTTTTCTTTTTGGGGATTTTTTTCCGCTCTTGAGTATTCTTAGGGGATTTTTTTTCCGCCCTGTAGGATTTTTTTCCGGGGAGTTTTTTTTTCGATTACCGAAAATTTGCAGTGAAGTAAACATTGATTGGCATTGTCAAAAATTACTTCGAAAACAACCCCTCACTCGACTTTCTAAATCCTTCAAAGCCCCCATCGGTAGCCTCTTTTGAGCCATACGGTATATTTTTTCAAAATTTCAGATTTTTCACAGCCTTCTATGTCTTTAAAAACCCTCACTCAGGGTTCATAAATCTCCGGAAAAACTCACCATCTCGATAACGCTCACCGTCTTTTCACAACTTTCCTCCTCTCCACAACTTTCGGATTCCCAAAGGTTGAGAACCCCCTGGAAAATATACCTTTCTCCTCCCCCACCCTTTTTGGAGAAGTTTCCACTAAATATATCTCCGGGGGTGAACCTGGCTCCCACCCATTTCCTAGATAACATTATACATAAATCCCCTCTCAGAAGAGGGAGAGTTCACGACGTTCGGGGCAACTCTAGCGTGGCTATCTTGGGATGGCCTAAAACTTTTCTAGCGTGCAGGTTCAGACTTTTATAATAAGACGAGATAAAAAAAAAGAAAAAAGAAACGAAGAACTTGCCATTTTCAAGGTCCGGACGACTCAAAATTGCCTTCAGAATAAATTACCTAATGCTGTTGGGATTTGCTGAGTAACTCAGCAACTGTTGAACAACTTTTTATCGCAATGCAGCATGAGGTGATTTGGGTGATTCACTCTCACTTTGGAAGTTCCCAAATGGGGACCTGTTTATCCATATTTTCAGAGATTTTAGGTTACTCCTACTGGATAATATTCAGCTCAATTCTCTCCTCTTTCACTAATCTGCTTATTTCACGTCTCATTCACGACTCTGCTGATTTCACTTCTTATTCACTGCTCTGCTGATTTCACTTCTCATTCACTGCTCTACTGATTTCATTTCTCATTCACTTTTCTGCTGATTTTATTCCTCGTTCACCATTTTGATTCTGTTGATTTCACTTTTCATTCACTACTTTGCCAATTTCACTCCTCATTTACTACTCTGTTGATTTCATTACTCATTCAATATTCTGCTGATTTCATTCCTTATTCACTTCTCTGCTGATTTCATTCCTCATTCACCACCCTGCTGATTTCATTCCTCATTCACTTCTCTGCTGATTTCATTCCTCATTCACTACTCTGTTGAGTTCTTGAACAATTATTGAAAAGCATTACATTTTATCCTGTCGTTCGAACATTTTGGGGCCCCTATGTTTAATATGTACATGTATTCATATGTATATCCATGTCTCGCCTTATTAATTTAGTATTTTCGGGGTCGGCACAGTTAAATTAAAGAACCTGATGGAGATTCATATCACTGGTGATAATGTTGCCAGTATACAGGAAGAAACAACCCTCAGTGTCTTAGCAAAAGCTCGCACCAGCTGCTGCAATCCTGAGCTAATCTGATGCGTTTTCTCTTAATACCGAAGTAACTGTACCTTCTACTCTCTTTTAAACGTTCATTCAGTATATGCAACGTCTTCTTTCCGACTTTTCCACCATCCAGGAACTCTGCCGTCCGTTTCCCCACAGTGGCGCCCTCACGACCAACCTTCCCAGCTGCGCCGTAAGGTCAAAACTGGGCGTGTCCCTTTATCTAAAATTGAAATGGCGATCTCTCGTTACACGCCTGCAAACCCTTCCCCGGTCTTGCCCAACCTTCAATTGATATATTCTCGATTACATTATACCTTGTGCTCCTTGAGTAATTACTCGCTTCCCCCTTATAAATCCCCATCGTAATCTGTTCGAGTTTGACTAACGGGCTCGGCATTTCCTAGGTTTCAGGCATAACTCAAGGATTAGTGTTGTCATTATTCGTCTGGCCATATCGCCCACTACACTCCTCCACCTTTTCCTTTCATAGTCTTGGCCAGGCTCAATATTTTTCTTTAGGTTGGTTCTGGAAAAAAAAAAGAAAAAAAAAAAAAGTTAGATGCTGTGTTATAGGAGTTATTGGAAGTATTGTACGCATGAAATGTTTGGTATAGGCACCAAGTCTGGTTTAGTTGGATTGCAACGAACTATTTTTATTTATTTATTTATTTTTGTGATGTACATATAGTACTGTACAATGCCCATTATACGTAATCTGTTAAATATCTTTCATTTTGTTTTGTTTCAGAGTATATGCAACAAGCTCGCTCCCAAGTTCAGGTAAAAAAAAATACTGAAAATTGATTACACATGCACATTTATTATTGATGGGAGAGGTGATTCGGAACTATATTGCTTCTATTGAGTTCTTCACCGTCTAATAGTTTTGACTAGGAGTGTCTGGGGATTAGAATACAGGTCAACGCCAGTGCGCTCTCGTGCCTGTTTGGGTCAAAATTTGGCCGTTCGCCGTCCGGGCCGTTTTGAGCAGTAGGAATTTTTTTTTAAATCTGAAATTTTGACAAAATACTTGGTTTACCATCTAGTTGTGCCCGCAAGGTTTACAGTCCGATCACCCGAACCCGTGGGGCGCTATGGGGCTAATATGGGGTTATGGGAGGTTTTTTTTTTTTTAAAGGCTTTTAGCTATGGGATCGAGTTAGGTGTCGTTTTCGAGGTATTTTTGGACGTAGAATCCATTTTCTGGGGTCTCGGAACGATCTGATTTCACTGTGGCGATCTATAGGGCTTTCATGGGGCTAAAAATGGGATTTTTGAAGGATCCGAGGAGGTTAAATATTTTTCGAGCAAAAAATAAAGAATTTTTGAAACAATTTTGTAAAAAAAAAAAAAAAATTCCAAAATTTTTTTCATTGACAGAAATAATTTTTGCACAAGTAACCTATATCAAAGAATAATAAACCCTTGTGTAAAATTTGCAGCGGTTTTTTTTTCTTTCATAGGATCAGTTTGGAAGTTACAGCCGAGTAAGTCGATGAATGGTACATTTGAGTGAACAGAAAAAGCCGAAGATTAGTACGTTATTGATTCGTCATATTTTAAAGTTGAGGGGGTAAATCGACGCCGAATTAAATTTTCTTTCTTTGATTAAATAGAAGCATTTGTGAAAAACTGCTCGGTTTTGACGTTAAAAGTGAAAAAATGACGTATAAATGAGGTTTTTTGGCTGCCACAAAGACGCAGACCTACTATGGTGCAAACTCAGGATATTTGTTTTCAGACCTAACTGAGGGGATTAACACGATTTCCAGCTTGCCACCGATTTGCCACAATTGAATACTTGAAAATGGTTGAAAGTAGCGCTGCAATCGCAGTGGCAGTTTTTCAAAGTGGTGATAACTTGTTTGTTGGTCAGGATTGGTCCTTTTACAGCTAATCAACGTTGATTTATCTCGGAGTATGCCAACAGGTGCGCTATCTGAACATAAGTTTTCGATGATTCGATGATGATTTGAAAAAAACCAGATGAGCCTGGAACTCACACTTTCAATTCACGTCGACTCGACAAGCGAAGTGGACTCACTGGTGATGACTCTGTAAAGACATGAAAGAATATAGCGGTGACTTTTCAATATGTTTAGCACCAGCCCAGTTCGCTTCTTTTTTTTCCTCTCTCGCCGTTTGCCGGCGATTGTAAAACAAAGCTTCCATCGAAGCCCCTCCGAGTGAATTCCCCCTTTTCTGCGTCCACGTGGATCCCACCCTTTTGATGAATTCATCGGCACGTACCGCTTCATTTGAATAATGAAGACTCACCGAAGGAACTTTACCCCTCCGGGTTCTTCATTTCACGGTATTATGTGAACGCCGATATCGATTGTACCACATTTGCGTCTGCCAGAGGAAAAAAAAAGCGGTCGTTGAGTTGAAAAGGTGAATGGGTTGATTAGTTGATATAGTCAAATTTACAGTACGTGGTTGAACAGCGTTTGAATGCATTCATGTTGAAAAAATATCCATGAGACCTGGCGGGGAAATTCTGAACTGTGGTTGATAACCTTCAGCTGAGGAAGCCACTAATGTAATGGATGTCACTTGTCACGAACTCTACCGGTCAGTTATTGATGCGTCAGAGATATCCATCTCTCTAACAAGACACGCCTTCCAGGGATCGGCATCCTTTGGGTTCTCACCGTGGAGTTTAATTAAAAAGGATTTTCCTCCCTTGTACGGTTCAATACCTCATCCCACGCTTGTGGCTGACGCATCTTGAAATCCTATTTCATTACCGGTGTGCTCTGGGATTTTACATCTAATTTACCGACACCTGTAGCGAGCACCCGAGCCGAGCTTGACGCCAATGCGTCCAGACGCCGAATATGAAGATGATGAACCTTGATTTGACCAAATGATTCGGACCACTAGACGAGGTTTTGAATGCCACCAGTCGATTTTCAAGGTTCTTCGCTTCCCCGAAACGCGATATGCAAACACTGGTTCCACTTCAAAAGTGGACGGAAGTGAGCACTTGGTAAAAGTCCTCCGTGGAAGCCCCACGTGGTTTTTGAGCCCGTGTATATATCCCCTTCTGAAAGAGCTTGTCAACCCTACGTCACTTTATCCTTGAACTTCCCTTTTTTCCCCTCCGCCAAAATATTTGAACGCTCCGGGCGTCGAGAGGGGAAAGAAAGCGCGACGGAGAGCCCGAAGGTAAATATTTGGAGAAGCCGAGGTTTTTTGAGCAAAGCTCCGGAGTTCACAAAGTGCGTGGAAAATGTACAAACTCAAATACCCAGTTGAAGATGAAATTTTCCTTTTTCGGGAAAGTCAAATCGAAGGATTCAAGGGGCGGAACTTGACACAGGAATTATGTAAGTACATCCCAAGCCAGAACGGACAGGAAGTATTTTGAAAAAAAGGCAATCACAGATGTGGGAGTGGCCCAAAGTGGGTGGCTCGACCTCACTATCGCACCAAACACAATTAACAGAGAAGGAATTATAATTGTTGTTACTCCGGACACCTCCGTACGTGTATACTTTCCCGAAAGGGGATGTTTGGTCTAACAACTCACGTATGAACTGTGAGAATTGAGCTCCACCTACTAACACGATGTTCAAAGCGTCGGTGCTTGTCAACCGTCAGCGGAGTGTACGCCCAGCATGGTAAGTGAGAGACCAGAGAGGTAAAATGGATGGACAAATGAAAGTGTGTCGTTTTTGTAGGCTTCTGTGATAACCGTTTCAATTTTTCAAAATTGCAACACAAGAGGAAACGCTCTGAGTTGAATTTTGCTGAGGAAATCCTATTTGAAATTTGCTTTTAATTACTCTGTAAACAATTAACACGGCGTATTCCATCTCTAGTACGTCAGTGACCCACCAAAGGTCCCTGAGGATTCTCCCTTCAAGACTCTCGAACGGATTGGTAGATAAGTGGAAGCCTACATGACGTAGGTGTTTCGTGGTTGTACCATCTCGATAATAGGGATCTTACACACCAAGTTGAAGCTACAACGTATTTATCCAACTGGGCCATAAATACGGTCCTTATCATCCCTTCGAAAAGTAAACAGCTCTTGTAGTGGTTGAGGATCACAACGTGTTGACTAAATTCACTCAAAAGCGGCATGACCCATATAGTGATTAAAACCGTCCACACAAATCCCGTGTAAAATACACCCACGTCGCGTTGCGGCTTCACAAAAGGGAATATCCTCGCAGTTGCGGTTGCGGTTCAAACAGGACACGGTTAACCATTGAGAGTCATTAAGAACCCTCCAAGAACCTCCAAACTACTCGGTGACTTAGTTTATGAGTGTGGTCAAGTTTCAACGGTGGTGTAGAACCTTAAATTTGACCAAGAAGAGTGAATGGGGCAAAGTTAGACAGTACTGCCAACCTAACAAAGTAGGTACCCAAGTTGTAACAACAGTTGGTGCTGGACCTCTTGCCGACATGAACCCAAAGCAGCGACGAAAAAGCAACTTACGCCAAAAATGTCGCAGAAGGTTCAATTTAGCGTCTGACAGACATGGAATCAGTTTGGCAGTTTTGATTTAGAAGCGGCAAACCTAGACGACTTCCAGATGGCTGAACAGACGCTAGTGTCACTTTGAATGCCCAGGCATGACTTTTATGTCGAACGGTAGTGAAAATCAAGGAGAGCATTGGTTCCACCTTCGGATGGATCCAGCAAAAGGAACAGATTGAAGAATCTGGGACTGAGAAAATAATCCCCACGGCCCCCTTCAATTGAAAATAGGCATCGTGGCATGAAAAGCTTGAAAAAGAAAACCCATTCAGGGTTCTCCAAGTGCACAGCTGGGAGAACATTTTATGATTGGGCTTGTAGGAGTCGGAGTGCTTATATATGGACCGCTAACCAAATTCATTGCATTTTCGGAGATCTGACATAGTATCTGAGATAGCCTCTCTGTTCTTGTCTTTGAAGGAGGTGGTGAGACCGGGACTGATTGCTTGGAGAAGGTTGTTGAAAGTCCTTGGGGGACACATGGCTTCGAAAGATAGGATTGAGGATAGTCGTGGCAGGCTCAACCTGCTAGCCCAGCCAGCTTAGAAAGTGCTTCTCCGTCAAAACTAACTTCTTCCCCCCCCCCCCCCCCCCCTGCAGCATCGGACAATCAGCAGGCCGAACGCAATACCGCATTGCCGCATTGATGTGAACCCGGCTTGAGGCTATCGAGAGGACTCATTCCCTGTGATGACTGTGGAGGATTGGCTGCCTTCGGATGTTCAACGTCTAAGACACGAGAAGCAGAATACATTGCATGCCATGATAGAACCGTTGAAATCCCTTATAATAGGACGAGGAGCTTTTCGCTTCACCCTGGCCAATTTCACCCTCAGCTTGGCAACGAGGTTATGATCCGAACCAAGTCGAGGACATTTAAAATGTTGACACGCCGACAACGCCCTGACAGTGTTCATCGAGGTACAATCAACCCCTCAACTAAATTCTATTTTAGTGCACTTCCTCCTTCGGGGTTTAACGTCACCTATCGACGATTTCCCGTAAAATATTCCTTATCGTTATTACTATGCAAATCAGCGACACGAACGCGGACACGCAGTCTCGTCGGCCCTCGGGACATTTTCTGATGAATAATGTAAGACGGATTACCCCTCCGTGTACAAACATCGTACTAACTTCTTCACACCTTGTTTTTTCAATATAAGGCGCCCCCTTCCCGGTTCAATGCATATGTAGATCAGTAATTGCGCTAAAGTACACATCGGCACCTAACAGATTCCACCCACGGCGTGTCCAACAAAGACCCCCCTCGCGCCATCTGCCTTAATTGGTAGTTAAGGGGTCGGTGCTTATTGAATAAAAGTGTACACAGTTGGGAGTTTTTCTCGTTTTCTTCTTCGTTTTTTTTTTTTTTTTTTTTTTTTTGTCAAGTCTTGGTCTTGTTGGTGGGAGGATACGGAAAATATACGGGGGCTAACGACCTGAGACAAGGCAGATGGGAGGGGTCGTGGGAACACGATTAGTGTCCAACTTTAAAATCTACCTATTTATGCACCGATGAGCGAGTATGAAGAATGATAATTACTCCAAGTAAAGACTGACGCTACTCACATGGGATTACTGATAATCGTTTGGGACGAGGAAATATTGTTTAACGTTAGGACCTTGTGAATTCCAGTAGTGGATACGGGCAAAGGAGGACCACTCATTTGAAGAAAAAAAAAGGTTGCAAATTTTACAACTGGAATTGAGGGGAATCACCCCACTCATCGCACTCTATGTGCTTCCTCGCTCACCTGCTATATTGCGAATGAATGCTTCTGCATGTACGTAACATGGGCCACTAGATCGGCTGAAATTCACGAAGGTCGAAGGACGTGGTTGAAAAGATGGACCGGCTCACAGAAGCAGTGAACATTCTGGTAAGCTGGCAGTTCGAAGGGACGATTGTTAGTAGAGGTCAACGAGATTGGTTTCTCCAGGCGTTGTGAACCGTGCCTAGCTACGGTAGGGGCTGGTTCGTTCTCCGTGCTAGCCGGGAGGAGAGGCCTGAGTGTGGGCTGAACTCCAGGCCAAACTCGCATGCAATAGGTGATTACGAGTTGGAACCAAAGCAAGACCCCCAGTTCTCGTGGATTATAGTATGAAAGTGTCCGGTCGTCAGATTAATCTGGAAAGGCGTATGAAGGTAGCCAGGCGTTTCGTGTTCGGCAGCACAACTGTCTTTGAGGGGGACAAATACGTGAAAGCAGTCACTTCTCTGGTGAAAGAGCCTTTCTCCTGTGCAAGATGGAGGCCGAAGAGGCTGGATCTCATCGCACCATGGTGGCGAACCCTGAAGTTCCTCGTAGTGATCAGAACCAGCCTGCGTCAGATACGCCCATTGAACCTCCTGTCAAGTCTGCTCAAAGTGATTTTATCGTGAGAGTAGCTAATCCTACAGACACCATCAATGAAGAGAGGTGGGACCTCATACCCACAGGAATTGGTCTGGTTCCTGAGAAGAAACGACGGAAAGTCCAGTGAACTCTGTTGTGCCAATTGTTGAAGAGGAATGATTGTGTGATTGAGGAGCTTCCGGCCAGCCGTTCATGAGACGATGATGAACACGAAGACTCTAGAGTAGTTGCAGAGACACCCTCGACGTCAAAGCAACTTCCTGAGTAACGGTCGGCACCCTCTCTTGTAAGATACCTCAATGTTGGATGCGCATCGAGAGCTACCCACGATCACGACTTCTCGAGTCAATAAATACGACTTGATGCACTTCCTGCCTTATGGGAGCAGGAGCAACGAGAGATAGGAAAGTGGAACCCAGACATGTTGTGCGCTCTGGACCAGATTGAAGGCCCTGGTGACCCCTGGTCTGATCTCACAAGATTCACCAGTACCCTCTGGTTCTCCTTCATTTCAGGTAAGGTCAGAGGCAATCGGAGAAAGCTTCGTCGCATTGGGACGTCTTCAGTGAAAGCACACCGCTCGCCTCCAATGCCTGCTCAGCGGGCCCTGAGGGAAACTTTGACATCTGAAGTCCCTGGAAAGCAACCTGCCGATCTAAGTTCATTAAGTGCCCTTTGTGGATCCAGCCTGTTGGATCCGCATTCCTTTTCATTAGACTGGCCAGCATGTGACCGGTCCAGAACCGGATGCAGGGGAATCCTTAAGCCCAAAGCTCTCCTCATTTTCTGCATGCAGGAGAGTTGGATCGCCTCTACTAGTCCAGGCAGTTGGGGTTGCAAAACAATAAACTCTTAACGTCAACCTGATGTGCCACAATGGCCAGAAATTAATGCTTTGGCACATGCTTACACGCCAGCGAAAGCGAGTAAGCCCCCGTCCCTTAATACACGAAATAGTTCGGCATGTGTCATCGTAGTCAGAAAATAGTAGTTATAAAGTACTGGAGCGCATGCACTTTGGCTCGAAAGTCAAGTTTCGACGAGAAAACTACCGGATGAAGACCCCTATGTTCGTTCTAGTACGGCCGACGGATGCATTTTTGGGATCTACACTTAAGGAAACATAAAAGCACAAGTTTCGAGGGCGAGCAACATCGAGTAAACGGGCAGATTATTCAGAAGATGATAAACCTAAATGAGTACGTATGTCTCGAGCGAACCTCCAAATCGGCTTTTTCTCCAGCTCACATAAATATAAGACATGCTCGCCTTATTCCAACAATACCGTTTAAATCCAGACAGAGTCTCAGATGACCGTGTTCGGTTTGGAACGTGGGCCGAAACGCTAGCGTCAACCACGTCGGGGTCACCATTAGAGCGTGCGACACGTAGTAAAAAAACCCTGTGGGTCGTAAAGTATTGGTAATATCTATTATAATAAATCCCCAACTTACAAGGCACTTTGGGGCCGTTTAGCGTTGTATTAGTTGTACGAGGGGCTCTTGAAAAAAGGGCGTACTTGTCAATGTGTTTCGGTTTTTACTGGGAGGTCTTTTTGAAGGATCAAATAAAATAGCCACGGGGATAGTTGGGGTTTTCTTAATAGGCGTTAGTTCCTCACTTCGTGGATATTTACGGTGACTTGAGGGATTTGTGCTCGAAGTGGTTCTCATTTTAAAGAGGCTAATCTGAAGGAGTTAACACCAATTCGAAACAGATAGTCGGTTTATACCCAAATGCTTTCTCAACGGACGGAAATATGAGCCCACCCGAGTGTCAGAACGTGAATCATTCCATCTAAGATGATCTATGCTGCAATCCGAAATGATCTATTAGCAGTAGTAGATTATTAGTAATCAAGGATGAGAAATGATCATCTTTATCAACAAAGTTATCACTGAGATATGAGGTTATCATCACTTTAAAAAACTGCCGCTGTGATTGCAGTGCTAATTTGAGGAGATGCAGGGATGGTTAGGGAGGCTAGGAGGCTTCAAGGTCTCGTTGTTTCGACGTCAAAAGTAGCGCTGTGATCGCTGCTGCAGGTTATGAAAGCGGCGATAAACCCTTATCTCGGTGTTTACCAGCCCTTTGTGTTCCTGTACAAGCCGAATCAAGCTTATCAAAATTGACTAATCTTGCTGGACGCCGCAAGGAGCGCTACATGCACTTGAACTTACGAAGCTTTACCGATAAAAACCAGAAAGATAAAAAACCTCTTCGAACACTCACTTTCGATTTTCGACCATTCGACGACCCTAGCGATGACTCTTCTGGTTGCTAGTCTGACTAGTTAATTGCTGACCGTGTGTGGACCTGTTTTCGCGGGCTAAGCCCATATACCGACGTCCCAGAGCGAATTGAAGCAGTTGAGCCCTTAACTCAGATTTTAGCTTTCAAGATTTGAGACCCACCCAGCAGAGGTGTCATCACTCAAGAGGGTGCTCGCAAATATATAGGGGGTGCTCTCAAAACGATGCTCTCAGTCCATGGCAAATAGAAATAGGTAGGTACCGCTATAAAAAAAAAAAAATAATAATAATAAAAAAATAATAATAATAAAAAAATAATAATAATAATAAAAATTAAAAATGAAAAGTACAATTAAAAAAAAATCACAGCTTTGAATTGATTATAAAATCGAGTTACCAAAAACCTTTTTATAAAATAAATAAAATTATAAATAATTTAAAAAAAATTATTTATAAAATTGCCCTAATTTATTGTTTTTGAAAGAAGATACTAAATGAAGAGCTGCGGGAAAGAACGACCATTATTAATATTTAGAAAAAATAAAAATAAAGAAAAACGTTAGGAAGTAACTATTGTTTCAATTATAAATTAGGTTCAAACCTTCGCCCCGCCATAAATTACCTATGGTGATTGAAAAAAAGGAGTAGAAAATTGGGCGAAAAAATATTAATTTCTCCCACGTATGTGGTTCACATGACATCACAAGTTCATTACGAGTCATCATGTTCGTCAAAATTCAATGTAATATAATTATAAAATTTATATTTCCAACGATTTAATTGACGTAATTTATTATGAATTGTATTCCTTTAGATTGCCTGCAATGTACTGGTCAGCCAAAAATTGCTGCCATTTCCTTGTATGGAATTTTGGCCACACACAAGTGCAGTGAGAGGCCATATACTGTATCATCCTGTATTTGTTTTAGAAAAAAAACTTCATTATTGATCAGTAAGTAGAAGGGGTCTGAGGCCAGTTGGGGGTTGGCTGGCTTTAACGTGAAGGGGAGCCCTGGTTTGAACTAACAGCCTTGATTGACCCGCCTGCGGGTTGCGCAAACAATGGGAACGTTCGGGTAGTAGGCGGGGTCCGGTATTTTACGGTCACGCGTTCACGCAGTTACGCTCATCAACCAGTTTACACCTGTAAAAACAAACTTGTCATTATCGTTCTGCCCTGCAGCCCTTCAAGTACATATGAAAATGTGCCCCCAGCTTATAAACAAACATTTGCAATTTTAAGAAGGTAACCCTCCGTATGTTGTCTGAAAATACCATATAGGCGCAATCCAGTCAGTTTTCTTTCATCAATTAAATTATAATGGATAATAAGCTGATGCTTATTATCCATTATCAATAAAACGTAAAGAGTGGACGAGTTGGTAGCTTACAAAAATTGTGTACAATTTTAGAAAATATGCCTAAACATCGATTCTCCATTTTACGATTGACTCAAAATCGATTTTTCCTAGCAAAAATAGATTTTTTAAATCGAGTACCGATGCCCATCCCTAGTGGCAAATCGAATCGTGGAAGGTGGTACAGTGCATGGCTCAAACTTCATTCTCGTTGAATTTACCGCATCACGAAGAGTCCTTTAGCAGCTAAAAAATGGTGTAATTCTCAAGGAAAAAAAAGTGTCATGAAAGATTTTGAGCTCACCTGTTGAATTCACTTCGAGAAAAATGAACCCATGAAAACTCAGGTCACGTCTTTCTGCAGCAACACACGCCGTTGAATGAAGCAATTTATGCTATGATGTGATTAAACGTAATTTCAATTCATTAGGAGCCCTCTTTTTCACAAAGACCGACGATTCCGAATAGCTAAAAACTTCAAATTAATCAATTGATCCTTTTCGAAAACTTCGTGCCCAATCTTGGAAGGTCCCTAGACGAGTTGAGGATCGTGGCAGGGATGCAGCCCGACCTATTAGCCGAACGTAATCACAGTTATCCGAGCTCTAAACCCTCTTTTACTAACCACCACATTTTTTTTTTCTCCCAATAATTAAAGGACGGTTCGAACCGATGGCCGAAGAAATTTCGGGGGTCGATTTCGGGAGCCGGGAGAATTTATCGTTTCCGGTGGGACGTATGAGAAACTAGATTGGTTACGTGTTGAGCGGGGTTGGCCGGTTTGGTTCAAATTGTGACAAAAAAAATTCGAACGATCGGGAATCTTCATGTAAAATAGACGTTGAGACGTTATTCCTTCAGCCTCCCTTAAATATAGTTTTTTTCTCTTGCCATTTGATTCTGCTGCATTTACGATTCTGCGTAAGATATTTTTCAATATTATTTCAAACGTGTTTGATTGTCGTGGGCATGTTAATGGCCTTTTTCCCTTCAGGTGTTGAGTGCTTCGAGAATCCTTCGAATGCTGTGCCTTCGATAGACCGTCTCATGAGTTCACTATCTTATCTGTAGTATACTTGACGATCCTTTTTCACCTGTTCCCCTTCCCGTTTAATGCGTCCTTTATTGTTAAAAGTTGGAGGAGAGAAAACAGGGAAAAAAAGAAAAAAAAGTTCCTTTGCCTGCCTACCTTTTCTTGTTTAAAAATACGACCAACGTTATGTCCCGTACGCAGGTTTGATAGTTCCACTGGTCCGCACAATGCAGGCGAGGTTGTGTTAATTGTGAGTTGTTTGTTTCAGATGGACGGTTGACATTCTGCTCAGCAGCTACCGTGAAATCGGCATGATAGTCGATTTGACGATGACCACCCGATATTATGATTCTGACGTAAGTGCTGTGTGTGAAAGCTATAAAATGCTGTGAGCTCCTGTGAGAAAGGAATGTGACGAACGTTTCGTTTGTTTCTAGGACGTCTTGAACAAAGGAGTCGACTATTGCAAGATTCCAATTCCTGGGCACCAACTTCCTCCGGAACACCTTGTTAAGAGGTATTTTGTAGAAACCTTCTCAGTGTGTTTTTTTTTTAACGAGAGATTATGGGGTGAAACTTGCATTATGAATTACCAAAAAGTGTTCAAAAATTGGTTTAAGATCAGTATTAAAGGTTGTTGGGTAGGTGTGAGGGGGGAGGGGGTCCCAGGCGGCTCTGGCGACCACCTCCGTGGAGTTAAAAATGTTTAGGTGGCGGGAAAATGGTGACACCCCCCCCCCCCCCCCCCCCACCACACGGATGAGTATCTGCGGCTCAAAATATGGAGGTGAGGGTGGTGGCGACAAGACCATTCGTTATTGAAAAGCGAGTAGAAGGGGTCTGAGGCCAGGTGGGGTATGGTAAGGGGTTTGTAGCCAGCAGTGGACGGCCTTAGTTTTATTTGGAGGCCTATAACACGTTCATTGACAAGTTTTATCGTGTCGTTCAATCACAAGTTTTACGGCATGAGTTAAGAATTTATCGCCAGAATCTTCGTTTCCAGTGAATTCATTCACGTGAATTTGAGCCTGTCGGTGTCTAAGGTCGGAGACCGTCCATTCTCTAGCGCGCTCTGTCGGTGTAGCTATTTATTGTAACGTTGTCAACCGTATAAGTTTGGTGCGGCTCATCCCATTGTACACGTGTGCCGGTTTTCCTGCGCCATACATCATGATGAAGGCGGCCTTTAGCATCGAGTTGCCAGTCAATCTGAAGTTGATGGATATGAACCCAGGGACCCCTCGCCGGCCTGTTGTAATAACAAGAAGTTAATTTAACGGCTCGAGTATAACGAACCGCTTGGGTGTTATCGCACTTGTTCTGTAAGGTTTTGGTAGGTGATTTTTCTTTGGTATGTCCCTCTCGGCCAAAAGCGCCTTTCAGTACGAAATTACCAACTGCACAATAACCGCCACTGTGAACGTCACTCGCCTTTATGAAAATCGTGTCCCTCTTCGTTTCATATTGTTGTCGAGTATTTTGATGGTTCTCTTCCCCACTTCACCGCTTAATCACTGGATACCTACGAAGAAAACCAGTTAACAGATTCAACCGCCTTAAAGAAGTTATTGACCGAGCTGTCGGCACCTGGAGCCCCTTTGAACTTACCTCATGAAGATATAAATAATAAAAGCCTTTACTGAAAGGGAAGCCTTCGAGAAAAGCAATAATCACTAAGGTGAACATTCCATAAGAATTCATGAGGATTATTGTTGTATGTTGGGACTTTAGAAGGGATTAAGTAACATATCTCATGCTTTTTACTGAGCCTGCTTAGAATATGAAAGAAGATAATTAGATGCGGTATGGGGGCACCTTATTGGACTTTTGTGACTTGCTGCACGCACGAACTCTTTTTTTATTCCACATAATTGATGGTCGTACTGTGTGACGGATGTGATTTCGATAACAGTTTTTTTTTCCGTTGAATGGGATCAGCTTCTATGGCGTGTAATGATCCGGTTAACAATTAGGTACCTACTGTCGCCCTCGGATGCTATTTGCTTAGAGCCTACGGCTGAAATTCAAGAAACTTGGAACATGCTTTATTAACCGTGGGATTGAAAACCGTCTCGCGTGTTGTAAAAGTAACTGTCCGACACCGAACTAGTGGCCTAATGTACGAAAGGTGAGAACGCCGAACTAGTGGCCTCACGTACGGCAGGTGAGAACGTCGAACTAGTCGTCTAAAGTACGACAGGTGAGGCCTGAACTAGTGGCCTAACGGTAAGACAAGTGAGGACGCCGGACTAGTGGCCTAACGTACGACAGGTGAGGACGCCACACTTGTGGCCTAACGTACGACAGGTGAGGACGCCACACGAGGGGCCTAAGGTTAAGGCAAGTGAGGATGCCGAACTTGTGGCCTAACGTATAGCAACTACATATTATGTAATATATAAACGTCCCCGACTCACGTTTTTGGGCAGTTAGGCCATGGCTAAAAATTGTTTGTCCTTTGAAATTTTACTCGTTCAACTTTCTCTGGGACTTTTGAGGCCCAATGCAAACGAAAACGACGACGGTTTAATTGAATTCCTCAACCAGGTACCCCCCCGATTGTCCAGAAGGGGGAAGACCCCTCGGGTTTTTCCTTATAAATATGTAAAAATTCATATCTAGATCTTCCCCGGGAGATAAGGCCAGTGCGACCCTTTCAAGGCGACCCGGTACCCTGCAATGGGCATTCTTAAGTTTCCTGCCGAGACACTCCCTTTATTCCATCCCTTACATTGATTTATTGGTCTGTGGGGAGCCAACAAGCTAACAGAAAATCAGTTATACAATTTACTGCTTTTACTTCTTATTGTTTCATACGTGAATAAACTCCGCACGTTAAGTAAAATTGAGACCTCCACGTTGAGATGTTAGTTTTCATCTCCTTCGTCACTTTTGAAGTGAAAGGCGTGTACAAGGAGAACCGAGAAAAATGGTTACTCTTCAATCATAATCTTAGGGAAGAGGATTTCAAGCTTCTGAGAGGACTACGAAAAAAGCGCAGCTCAAGCTACTATGGTAAAAACCATCCGACCTCCCAAAGAGACAATAAAAATATCTTCTTTTTTTTTCTTCCAACACGACTTGAATATTTGTCAGTCCGTCCACGGTGGAATCATATTTCACGAGATTATCACCTTTCGGACATTGTTCATAAACCACAAGTTCTTCTCCCAATCAACCTTCCCAACAGGACCTGTTAAAACCAACTAATGAATCTTCCTCCTCAAGAATGCGGTTCCTGGAGCGCACTTATCGGAGGTGCTTAAGCTGGGTAATTCGTTATTTGCATAATCCTTAGTCAGGATAAAAATTTGTCTTTGGTTCTGGTTTCATAATTAGCGATGCATTTTGCCTAGTCAGAAGTGTAATTATCTTCTGAGTGGGATTTTTGAGTTGAGGAGTTTTCCCGGTCTTTGAAGGTTTCCGACTGGGGTGTTTTGGATGGGACGTGGAGAACAACTTTTGGAAGTGATGCCAAAGTGATGAGGTCCTGAGGGCATGAGTGTTGGCCTGTGGAGGTGACTGTTGCGGCCTGGGATGCGTGTAGCACTTGGAGGGCATGCCTTTTAGGGCCTGGCAGGCGTCTGTTGCTCAGCTGGGGTAGCTGTGGCGTCCTGGCAAGTGTGTACCACCCTGTGGGGGCGACTGTTGCAGTTTGGGAAGTGTGTAGCACTTGGAGGGTAAGAGTGTTGGGGCCTGGCAGGCAGGTGCCTGTTGCCCTGTGGGAGGAGCTGTTGCGACCTGGCAAGTGTGTACCACCCCGTGGGGGCGACTGTTGCAGTTTGGCAACTGTGTAGCGCTTGGAGAGCAATAGTGTTGGGGCCTGGCCGGCGTCTGTTGCCCTGCTGGGGCAGCTGTTGCAGCCTGGCAAGCTTGTGACCTTTGGGGAGCTGGTGTGGCCCGGTCAGCGTGTGACTGTTGCAATCTGGTATGTCTGTACAATCCTATGGGGACGACTCTTCCGACTTGGCTCTGATGTTCTGTCCAGAGTGGGCTGGCCAGTGATTGTGACCTACTAGGCATGCACCACCTTGTGGAGGTCATTGTTGCGACCTGGCAGGCATGTCTGGCAGGCATGTACCGTGTTACTGGAGTGATTGTTGCAATCTAGTGAAGGCTACTAGGCCTACTAGGCTAGTACCACCAAATGGGGACGGCTGGTGCGGGTAGTCAAGTGTGTACCAGCCTTTGTAGGGCGACTGTTGCGACCTGGCATGTTCTGCCCTGAAGGGAGTCCATGTGCAACATTTCAGATAATCTCTAAGGTCAAGTACGCCGTCTACCACCTTATAGGTGAGCTGTTAATTGAAAAAAACAAGTTGATTACACTGATGAACCTTACAAACCCAACCCGTAAAAGTAATGGGGGTAATTGTGGCCCATACCTTTTTTTTTACGGGTCTGCGTTTCATATTAAATCTCCAAACAAGAAAGGAGCCCATGAGATATGAAAGATGATTAAGAGAGTGAAGGGTGTGAGACGAGTCAGACTGAAAGGGTAGCCGATGGTGAGGTGGAGAGTAGCTTCATCACAGAGTGAGAAAGGAATGACAGGACAAATGACGGGTTGGATGCCTGATTCGTCCATCCCAACTGGGTTGTTAATAGACGTGGAAGCGCCATCCGACCCTCACGTGTCTTGAGCAGCTGAACGGTTTGATATTCTGGAGAAAACTCTTGCCGCTGATGAACTTTAGGGCGCCACCGTCGTCTGACATAGTTGAAGATGTCTTTGAAAAAATTTCTTAGCACTGTGTACCTGGTTCCACTTGTCCACAGCTCATGAGCGTTCTTTAAAAATTACTAGACAAAACAGAATGAATAGTTTCTTTTTAAAAGAAAAAAAAAAAAAAAAAGAAGAAATTTATTAGACCCAATATTTCATCAGGCGAGGGAGGGCCTATTTTTCACGGCACCCTTTCCCTGAAGATTCCTAACCGAAAGGTTCCCTATTAACGTAATAAAATGCCGAAAAAAAAAAAAAAAAAAAAAAAAAAAACTGAACCAGAGGGCGACTCACCCCCTGCAGTGTTCTATTAGATGCGAACCCAGGGGTTGGGTCCCCAACACCCTTAAATCAACTGTGTCCATTAGGCTACAGCACTGACCCACTGTGAATTTGAAATCCGAAAGAAAATGGAAATCGTCTATACTACTGATTCAAACAGTGAGATTGGTGGTATGTATCTCAATGGCTTGTCTTCTAACCGTTAGCAATAAGGAATGGACGTGCACCCGAATTTCGGGTTAAATCATCCTATGCCATGATGTCCTATGATAAAATAGAGGAAAATACATCATTTTCGTGACAAAAAGTCTTTCACGTAGTTTATATTCATCTAAAGTGGTCCTGGTCGATTCAAAAAGTGCGTGACGTCACCTACGGACCTTCCGGTTTGATGGCCAGGGCTGCCAACTCAGAAAACCAGTTTTTCTGTAGATAGTTCCCATAAACAATCTCTTGACATTTTTAGAACTAATTTAAATGAAAATATACAGTTTTCTGCTATTAACCAAGAACGAATCTAAACTGTATGGTGTCACTGGTATGGTTTCTTCGCTGCGGTTTAACCTCAAGAGACCGATCCTTCAGTTCTTAATTTTTTTTAATGGTGGCCAACTTGGCAACATGGCGACCAATAGGGAGGTGATCTCTGGTTTCTGCCGAAAATTCAAATTGCTATTTTTCCATAAATTCTATAAATTCGTACGAACTTGCAGTTTGTGTTTTAAACCAATTTTCGGTGTTATTTGGAAGTTTTCTATCGATAAAAAAAAAAAAAAAAAAAAAAAAAAATCCAGAAACACGTCCATTCTTTATTGAATTAGTTACTTTTTCTTAACAATGCTGAATCCTGTCTTATTCTGGTTGGAGATTGGGCGCAAATGCTTGATAATGGGCATCCTTGCCCCGAATGTCCTATCGGTAACCCCAAAATGGTTGCGGATACCCGTCCATATTTCACGTCCGAAATGGCGGGCGCAAGAATTAAATAGAGACATCTGGGGCGGGGACTTGCACTTTCCTCTTGAATCAAACTTTATTATTCCTGTCTGTGGCGTAAATATTGGGTGTGCTTGGTGTGCAGTTCCCTCAAGTCACTGGGTAGGTGATGGGGCGGGTTGGAGGGAGGGGTGGGCTTTGAAGTATTAATCGAATTTACTCAATCATTATTTAATGAGTTTGAACTTACTAGTGACAAAGGATACGCGCCCAGATTGCCAGGTCTTTGGTGGGTAGCCCCCCCCCCAATTTGAAGTGAAACTTCCTTTCCTTCTTCCACGGGGGAGAACGAAGAAGACCTGAAACAACCGAACTCTCCAGCCAGGCGCAACTTCAAGGGCAACTGCACAGACCTGATTGACTGCTTTTGGGCCAGCCCCTATAAGGTCTGTAAGACACCCAGCATACGCTAAAAATCGTCCAAATTAAACTTGCCATCTAAATTTGCCGATCGTTGCAGTTCGACGATTAATATTGATGTTTGGATCTCTAGGTAGGATACAGTGGAAATTCCGACTCAATCGGACTATAAACAAAGAACATAGAAAGACTTGCTTGGATTAGCGCGCGTCGGAAATTGCGCTCAATGTGTTTATTGGACGTTAAATTGGCCAGGGAATCCGAATTCGCCAAATATAGGGGTTTCCATTTAAAATAAGAAATTTGGGCGGAAATGCGCCAATCTGCGCGCGTTCTGAGGGGATCTCAACCCTACCAGTAGGAGGGGGGGACAGAGAGGCCGAGACAGTGGGAAAAATCGGCTTATTTTGATTAGGTATCGTTTAGGAGAAGTAGGCTTGTGACACACATACATACAGACCGTTACCTTCTACTGGTGACGACAGTGGGTGAGCAAGGAAGAATGTGGAGGAGTAAGAACCAGGCCAGTCTCAGGAAAGAGTCAATTTTGTTCTAAGCTTATTTCGGATTTTGAGCCAACATGACTCACACCTTCTCGAGCATGGCTGGTCTAAGCTGATAGGATCGGGTATAGCGCGCAAATGGCCGAGCGAAGCGAGCCCTCTTTTCCGCGTTGAGTGCATGCACTTATCTGTTCCTACACGAGCCGATGTTCCTGCTCTTCCAAAGTAGCTGAAACTTCCATTTGGCGGTATAACCTCGTTACGTCGGAGGTTCTTGACATCTTGACACGAAGCGGTTGACCCTTCAGTGAGGAAGGCACTTCCCAAAAACCCCTCTGATGGAGTTACCACATTAGGCCACTGGGGGAATCTAGTTAGATACCTTTGAAAGCTCCTTCGGAAGATTGATCGCATTTTGGGCCTTTCTTCGTTGATTAAAAATTCGGGCGGGGTTGAAACTCTCTTGAAAAACGTGGAACTGTCCGCATTGATTGTTGACGCAGTTTTCCAAAATCTTTGAGAGGCAATTTTTCAAAAATCGAAAGCGCCAGATGTTCTGTACTCATTGTAACAAATAAAAGTAAAAATCCCGTTAAGGCCGAGGGAACGGGTACAAGTTAATGTATTCGTCTTTAGCGGCAAGTTTCTTTCTCGTTCGTTTTTTCTCACCCTGGAAGGCGCCATCTCCTGCGTGTGGGGTACATCTGTTCCGCCGAATGTCATCTTTTACGAGCCGTTCGTCCGATAATCACGTTATATAAGGCCGCCCGAACGTCTCTGGGCATAAACCATTCCTGCGGTCGAAAAGAAGCCCCTCCGGTGGACAAGAAAAAAAAAAAAAAAAAAAAAAAAAACCACGTGGAATTTCTCGTCGCAATGATAGGCATCCCAAAGCCCAGGCAAAAACGTTCACGGTAGATCGAGGTTTTGTTGGTAATCTGAGAGAGCAGGTGTACCAACAGCAAATGTTCCAGGCTCCTCTCAGAAATCAAATTCATGGTTGTTTCCAATGGCACAAATTTTATCCACCACACTTCAAACACCAATCTTCAGAACTGGCGTCATCTCCTGTCGCTCTCCGCAGTTGAAATCCTTGCAGCATCCGCCTCTCAAAAGATGACCCACTCAAGGGGGCTTTGGTCCGGAATGAGTTTCAAAACGGTCGTGAATGGAAATGGATCGAATTAAAGCGCCAGTCCTTCCGTATAAATCGGGATGGGAGTTTTCACAATTTGTGAGTCTTCCTTCAGATGACAGGTTCCTTGAAAACTAATAACAAACATCCTGACATAGTCTTACGTTAACTATAACCCCCCCCAACGCGAAATAACTTCCCCGTTGTAAATCGTGCTTTTACGTTCCAGATTCTTCGCGGCTGTAGATTTTTACTTGGACCGTCGTCGTGACGGTAAGCGCCTTATCTTGGAATACAGAAGATATATTCACAACATGTCCCTAAATGTGATATTTATTTTACAGACAGTTTGATTGGCGTCCACTGCACACATGGGGTCAACAGAACTGGCTATATGATAGCTCGGTGAGTGAAAAACAAAATGTCCTCAAGCACTACTTCGCTCAACTTCAATTATAATTGTTACTTGTCTTTAGGTATTTGATCCAGAGAATGGGCTACAGTATGTCAGACGCTCTTGAATGTAAGATTTTTTTGTTCTTGCTCATCGTAAATTTGCCTGTTATCCAGCAGAGTTGAAAACAAACTTAATTGTATGTTTTAGGCATTACAGTTGCAAGGGGGCATCCAATTGAACGGGACCATTACATTTCCAACTTGGGAAGGAATGTACAACCGCTTCCCAAAATCGTGGATGGGAGGGACATCGTGAGAGGCCGTGCAGAGGGTGAAGCTATGCGCAAAGGGAAGCGGCCTGCGGATAAGGGTAAGGAACACGCGAATAGACATGGACCTGCTAGGGACAATTTTCGTGGTAGAGATGCTTGGAACGCTCAGAACCACAGCGTTCCTCCTTGGGAACCTCGTCAGGGAGTTGAAGAGCCCAGAGAAGAGAGTTTCCATCTGCCGAGACGATCGGAGTTTGTGGATGAAGGGCAGTTTCAACCGGGGTACTGGGGAGGAGGCGTTCACCAGTCGTACCCACCTGCGCACAGGCCCGAGGAACCAGGACAGTTTATTCCGGAAGGGAGGAGAGACAACAGAGATGAAGGAAGAATTGCTCCGATCCAGGGTTTTGATCCCCGGGTGCCTCCACCTTTGGCAGCATTCCCTCAACAACGAGACGGAGCTCGGAATAGTGATTTCATTGGACGGAGACCTGCTCACAGCGAATTTGTTCGTGAGGAACGTCCCTGGGCTGCACAAGGCTATGAGGATCGTGGCCCACGTGATTACATGGCGCGTAGCAAGTCGCCATCATGGCAAGGACCGCCTCAATACAGCCCTCCTAAAATGGCTCTTCATCCGCGTTATGGCGAACGGCTTCGTAGGACACCACCTCCAAAGTTGTCGCCACCTCGACATAGAATGTCTCCACCTCATCGACGATCCCCTCCCCGAGGCCCTAAAATGTCACCACATCGGGGACCACCTCGTGGACATGGATCACCACCTTTGAGAATGTCTCCTCCCCGAGGCAGAGGGGTGACTCCTCCACCGCCTCCGCGTAGTTTCAGAACTCCTCCACCATCCCGCCGAAGTCCTCAAAGACAAAGGAAGACCCCACCAAGACGTGGATCCCCTCCTACAACGCTCAGACCACCATCTCCACGTGGCGGCCCAATGACTCCACCTTACAGAGCCAGTCGAGGCGAACGCTCACCCTTACGTGCTCAGATTGTTTCTGATCGTAGAATGTCTCCGTCAAGACACAGAGCACCTCTAAGACTACCCCAAGAAGATTTGGGACCCCCTAAATACTCAAGACCTCCGCAGGGACGTGATCGTGGAAGGTCTGATCATCTCGATAAGAAATATGGTCCTGACATTGAACCATTCCCGTTGGAAAGAAGTCCTCCTAGATCTGCACAACTTGACGAACGGGGTCTTCCTAGGGGAGATTCAAACAGAATGAGAAGAAGCAGGTCTCCGTTAAGACGACCAGATACAGGAAGGAAACCAATGTCGCCGAAGCGTCCTCCCCCCTCAAGATCTTTCCATGGAACAAGAGTTCAGGAAATGGGTCAGAGGTCTCCTCCAAGAAAATTTGAAAAAGCCGAGGGAAGTATGGAGCGTAACAGGATTGATTACAGACATGATCGACAGGCTCCTAGAGGTTGGAAAGAATCGCAGGACTTGATGCAAAACGACGAAGCTGAATTTTTAGACCTGAGTGGTTCCAGTTCACCTCTTGGAATACACGATGAATACGCGCAAGGAGAAAGAGACCGAGCGACTGGAGCCAAAGTGGATTTAAAAAGACGCAGACCAAGAACACCGGAAGCTCAAGAACGCCCCAGAAGGAGAGAGTTCAGGTCACCGGAGCCTTTTGAAGCAAGCCGCCCAAGGATTGAGCGTATGAAGAGCCCTGAGGCACAAAGAAGGCTGCCTGAAGAATCGAGACGTAGAATGGGCGAGTCTCTGCATGGAATGAGAACTCAAGAGCACGAAGAGCGAAGAGGGATGAGGACTGATCATCATGAGCCAAGATTTGGTTCTGAGCCCCGGGAGTACATGTCTCTGGAGCCTGCTCCCAGAAGGAGGAGGTCCCCTGAGTTCCAGCCTGTCCAGATGCAATCTCCTGGCCCAAGAGAGAGTGGTTCCCTCGAGCTTCTAGAGAACTATCACTCCCCTGCACCTGAAGAATCAGCACCCTACGACCCGAGGAGTTACGGTGTCTTAAGGACCCCAGAGCCTCTTGAAGAACCAAGAAGGGGAGGGCAGGATCGGTTTGAGAGGAGAAATTACGGTGACAATCGGTACAGAGGCCATTTTCAAGGGAGGCGCCCTTACAATCAAAGAGGTCGCGGTATGTCACGAGGAAGACAGGATTATGGTGATAGAACCATACGAAAACCATTCTTGGACGAGCACCAAGAGCCCGCGCCTCAATTTGATTACCCCAGAAGATCTGCATCTCCGATTGTCATCCCAAGAGAGCCACCAATTATCGACGAGGAGCTGGATTGTCGCGAATTGCTCATTGAAAAACGGACTACAGTGGCTGCAGAGATTGAAGCATTGAGCCCCACTGCTCTCGAGCTAATTGGCCCTGATGATGAAATACTTTTTATTCGAAGCAGCTCTGAGCATAACAGCCGATCGTCATCAGTTCGCCGGCGGCCTGCAACTTCTCGTTTGTCTCCGCGTCTGCACTCTCGCTCACCTCTGCCTAAAAAGCCGGTGTTTGAGCGGCTTGATGACAAACCTCCAGTTTTTGACCGGTTGGACGATCCCAAACCCCGCCCATTGATGAACGTGAGGCCTCGTGGATCTTTTGATTATAGAGGACGAGGACAACGAGGACGTTACCCCAATCACCGTTCAAGAGGGTCCAGGACTAGTTCGAGCTTCCAGGATGACGATGCTATCCTGGGAATCGCCCCTGGAGGAACTGCTACATCTCGCGGCAAACGGACGTCCCCTCCCAGAAGCAAAATGGCATCCCGTGGAAATACCTCTTCTCAAGCGTCCACGTCAAAGCCTCGTGTCGCCCCATCATCTTCCGGGATCCGTAAACCTGAAGCTCCTCCCCCAAAAAAACTATCATCCACCGACGGAGTCCATCGCCTTGCTAAACCCAAGTCTGCCTCCGGCCAACCCACTCGTGGCAAAATTGTCAAGAAAACACTCACGAAGACTGTGGCCAAAACCAGTGGCCCAGCATCGCCCAAGAAAACCCGGGGAGCAGCAATACGTGGCCGACGTTAGCTTTTATTACATTTTAAAGCAAAATTTCAGGTTTAGGTAGCATTTTAAAGTACCTATACATCAATTCATCAATACGCCGATGACACAAATGTGAAGGCTAATAGTTTGGATCCTTTCCTTCTCAATTCTTTTGGTTTCGATTTTTCACATTCCGTTGTAATTTGTGTTTTAAAATAAACAGCATATTGTGAATTTATAACGAATTATATCAGTAAGCAACCTCACATTTTTATTTGTCTTCGGGGTTAGTCGTAGAATTTATTGACACACCATAGAATTTATTGGTGTGAATTGGAACTGTTGTTTCAGTCAAAACTCTGAAACGAAAAACTGAGAAACAGGCGAGAAACACCAAAGCCGCTGCCTATCTCCACGGCGGAAATCCTCAGACCAAGGACATAGCGTTGACCAAGAAGAAAATCAAAAACCCGCCGAAACCCCGTCGACGGAAATCTTTCAAAACCAACCCTGGGATTTCCTGTCCCGACAGCCCGGTTTTGAAACCCTCCAAGCTAAATCAGATCGATAGTTTCCTGAAGGATTGCGTCAGGGCTCAAATGACGTGCGGAAAGGTGAAAGCGATAGCGAAATCCGACCGGGAAAACAAGATGGGCGACTTGATCAGAGCCAAAAACACTGGAAAGTACAACCTGAATATGACAAACCGTTTGACATGATCCTTCAGAGCTTTGGAAATTCATTAAAATTTCTTGGGATGATGGTGTTATTATTAGATGGGTTTCGTAAGCGACAGAGTGGTAAGTACTGAGTGATGGTTTATGAGGTATGAGATCCAGTTGAAGAAGCACACATTTTGCCACTGGGTATGGCTTTCGAGCAGAAATCTCCAATAGTTGCTTCATTGTCACCAAGTCGTGCGCTTGGAGGGGCCGGTTTTCAAACAGGGCAGAACGACCAAAGAAGATGGCTCGAGAAGAAATGAGGATTTTAGAAGATTTGGAAAGCGAGGTAAGCGCTAAGTGTAGTATTTTTAGAAGCAACATGCCAGAGCTTGCTCGGAGGTGCATGCATAGCTGAAACCCTGGGGCTACGTGTTTTCTGGTTGCTCTTGAATTGGGAATTTCAGCGGATAGTTACCATTTAGGTGATCATCAAGGAAGCGAGTGAGACCAGCAGTGGCTTTGGTAGGTCGTTGCCAAGGCTGGCGTGCCAATTGGGTCGGTAGTAGGGCGCCCTCCCCCACCATGTATATGTTCTTCATAACCTACAGCCACCCATCACGACAAGGTCTCTGCTAGAACGATTCTCAAAAATCTGATTAAAACATTCTGCTTCTAAGATTGCTACAAAGAAACCCATTTGAGAATCAAGACCATGGAGCCTGAAGACACACTGACCTGGTGTAGTCTGCAACTTTAGGTGTCTATCTTCTTCTTCTAGTGCTAGAACGATTCTCAAAAATCTGATTAAAACATTGTGCTGCTAAGATTGCTACAAAGAAACCCATTTGAGAATCAAGACCATGGAGCCTGAAGACACACTGACCTGGTGTAGTCTGCAACTTTAGGTGTCTATCTTCATCTTCTAGTGCCGTCTCCACTGTTGACCATAGTCCATCATTTCACGACCAGGCGAAATAAATCTGCAGCTCGGTTGATGCCTGTCCCGCTACCATGGACAACCAAAATGGCCAATTTTTTCTTATTCCCCTACGCTGATCTTCCCCGTTAGAATTGTCTGTGGTAGGCCGTACTTGGAACCAAGCATGACATGCCCCATAGACCACCTTGCAACTCACGTTTAAGGGAATTTCGCTCGAGGCATTCTTGAGTCTGATGGTCCAGGGGATTCTCAGCATGCCCTGCAACATCTCCAGCCAGATGACATCTTGTGTCTTTTTATAACCACGTCTCTGCCCCATACAAAAGCATTGACCAGATGTAACATAACAAATCACCAAACCTTGAGTGCTGCTCTTACCATCTCAGTGCAGCTCCCCCTTTATCGACCATGTCTCCATTACCCCCTGGTCCAAGTGAATCTCCACTGTCAATGTCTACCCCTCAAACTACCGCCGAGTGCCACTTGGTCCAGGAGAGCCTGAAAATATGTTGCTATGTGGGAGGAGCTCTTTGTCACCGACATATCAAATTTGAAACAAGCAACGACAGGAATGCAATATAAATTACTAATTCATACAGAGTACCATGCGACGTACTATCGCATGTGCATTCTCGGGTTATACCTTCAGGATGAAGAACCACCATTAGCAAAGCTTTGAATTAGCTTACTTCAAAGGCCTTCCAGCGTTACCAGGTAGCTGACTTGTTTGGTGAAAAGTGATTTTTCCTGATTTCGTTAATTTTGTGCGTAGTTCTTAAATTGAGAACGTTATTCTGCTACAAAGTTGAACATTTCAAGCAGAGCACCCAGTCTTCAAACGTCTTGCGAAGAAATATCTAAGAATGGATTGCGTGCCAGACAAAATAATTCCCTAATGTCTCTCCAATTTAGCCCATTTTCACAAGTTAAGTAAGTATTCGTCAGCTTCTCCGAGGGGCATCTTTTGGATCTATGGTAAGGGCCATGAAGTCTTCTCCACCCACCAGGAAGACTTATGCGACCAGGTTTTGGGTTGGTGGTCAGTTAGTAGCAGGGTTGCCATACATCCAGGTCTCACCAGGACAGTGCTGGTTTGGGAGAATCATTTTGGGTCGTGCTATTCTGCTGCAAGTGCGGCAGAGTGCAGCCCTGCTGAGTTCAAGGTAATTTCAAGCGGAGCGTCGATCCTTCAAACATGTTGAGAAGAAATATCTAAGAATGGATTTTGCCACACAAAATACTTTCCAAGAGAAGAGTCTATCAAGGCAAAGTTGTGTCCATGAGGAAAATTCAGCCCACTTTCCTGGAGTTGAGTGTTCGTCAGCGCCTGCAATAGGGCATCTTTTGGATCAACACAGGATGTTGAAGTCCTCTCCAGCCACCCAGGTGCCACGTTTTGTGGGGAAAGGCTGACCACGATGACTAATGTAACCACGTCTTGGGTTTTTGGTCAGGTGCTGGAAGCGGGATTATTATACGTCCAGGTCTCACCATGAACCAACGACCTCTCTCGCTGAGCGCGGTTGAAGTTCACCCACCATGGCTCCACGTTCTGTTGGGCAAGGCTGACCAGGAAGGCTAAGGCGACCACGTCTCAGGTTGTTGTTCAGGTAGTGCTGGTAGCAGTGTACCACACGCCCAGGACAGACCTGCTTTTGGGAGAATCGTTTTCAGTCCTGGAGATTGAGCTTTCAACGACCAAGTGGAAAGTGATTGAGCACCGCAACTATTCCTAGAACCAACTAAAAGTGTATTGAAACATGCATCACGCAATGGACTGAAACGTTTTCCCTGGCCAAGAGCTTTAGGGACGAGCAATGATCAGAAGTGGGATTTTCCAAAGTGTAAGCAATGATTTTGTAATCCTCATGTCATTTGTGCGAAGACTGTACGACTGATTTCCCTTATGCATATGAAAAGGACAGAAGTGAGGAACCAACCAAGCCAACGCAGATCAGAAACCGCTCATCAAAACAGAATTATTGACAAAGGCTGACCAGGAAGACTATAGTCTTCCTGGTCAGCATTATAATGCAACCACGTCTCAGGTTGGTGGTCAGGTAGTGCTGGAAGCAGGGTTGCCGTGCGTCCATGTCTCACCAGGACTGTCCTGATGACAGTGAAGACTTTGGAAGCCATAAGATGGTGGAAGAAAATAGAAAATCAAAACTCAAATTAACCTTTGGTAGACGAATCTTTTTCTATTAGATTTCTACAATACGTTTCATGTTTTTGATACGATATCAACCTCTAAACACTATAGGGGTATTCATGGTTCGCTTTGCCTTGAGTTGAATCCAAGTGTGCGTTGTACTCCTTGCGGCATCTTGTAGGGCTAATGTTGACTAGCTCGATTCAGCTGGCAAACAAAGAACAACCCCAAAAACACGAATTGTTATCACCGAGTGGTTATGAGATGCCCTGAGAAACTCCTGATCGCACAGCTACTTTCGACGACCTTTTTGAAGATTTGCACGTGGCATTGGCTCTCCTTCAAAGAAAATGTTTGACGAATGTGTCCTGGTTGAACCTTGGTAGTTGGCAACCCTGGCTGGCATGTACAACCCAAACCAAATTTCACTATCTCAAAGTTCCTTCGCAGCATCTGGGTAAGTCCAACCAATCGCAGCGTCCATGTCTCGTTGCTTTCTAGTCTTATCGCATTTAGGTACCTATTGTCATCCAACAAGAATGATATCAACGTCTATTAATTTGTATTTAGCTTTATATTGGTTCTTGATTTAATGTGATCACTGAAATGGCCTGCAATTTCTCTCAATAGTTCTGTACAGTACTTCTGGTGAGCGGTGAAGTGGACCTTTGCGCGGCTCATGATGGTTCATGTTTAAAATGACGCGGTCGTAGGTTTTTTGTTGTTAAAAACTACTTACCAAAAAAGAAAAAAAAAAACCTCGGCCCTTTGGGATTCGCCAGGATGCTTTTTGCCCCAGGACCCCCGGATGCTTTTTGCTTAGAGCTTAAGGCTGAAATTCAAGAAACGTGGAACATGCTTTAGTAACCGGGGGACTGAAACCCATCTTGCGTGTTAAAAACGTACCTGTCCAACGCCGAATTAGTGGCCTAACATACGACTCGCGAGGACGCCGATCTAGTGGCCTAACGTATTACGCAATATATAAAAGTGACACTCTCGCATCTCCCTCCCCGACTAACGTTTTTGGGCAGTTAGGTCACAGCTAAAGCATGGAACATTGTGGAAATTGTGAATATTGAACGATTACATGACATCACATTGTGTTTTTTGCGTTTTAATAACGTCTTAGTGAACACAAATTTTTGTATTCCCATTATACATCGAACCCCCCCCCCCCCCCCATAAGGTATCTTGACACCCCTCTCCATCCCCCCTGCCAAACTCACCCTTCGCGATTTGCGTGGTACCTAATTAGGTAGTGCATATTGACAGAAAGATGCAAGCGCTCACGGTTAATATCCCAACGGAATATATCATTGGTACAGGACGTGTTCTAGTCGATTCAGCGTCCCATTTAACGTGGAATAATATATCAATCGAGAATTTTCTTCTTCCAAAATACACTTTTCATCCATTTTCCTTAAAAACGATGCTTCACACAAGCATTTTCCTGAAAACCGCTTGAATAACACTCGCTTATCAATAACGAGAAATGGGGAATAAGCTACACAAACGAGGTTAGCTATAGAATATTATTTATTGAGAAAACATGTTCAATAGGTAGGTATAGGTTCATTTTTAGAAGTTTTATCACACTTCGTAGGTGGGTAGGCTGTCACCACCGTTCTCATCAAATTGCCCTCGCGAGATGAATGTACCTTGAATATTGGTACCAATACTAAGTACCCGTTTCAGTTATAACTGAAACGAGTACTTAGTACCAATATATGGCATCTCTGGAATACATCAAAATTTTCAGCTTCTCAACATCCAGGCGAAATAATTCAGTCTTAGTTGATTTTTGATTATTTATTAGTAAGAACTCATCAAAAATAAATTCATTCATGATCATTAATTAGGAAACTTTATCCCGCCTTAGCTTACGTACCGCAAGAACGACTATTTTGGTAACATTAAAAAAACCACAAGATTGAGACAAAAAAAAAAATATATATATAGGAATAGGCAGGCAGCTACATCACAGAAAAATCCGACTGATCAAAAACAAAATAATCTCGTCGTTAGATAGGAAAATCATGATTCGAAAGGGGCAGACGACAGCGCTCTGCCTTCCTAGCGGACTCGAGAGTTACTACTGTTTTCATCTGTCCGTTGCCGTTGCCGAGTTACGGGAAAAAATGTGCGAAAAAACACGACGAATGTCAGGGTACCTTACGCGGTGGTTCGGGGCACCGATTGTGGTGTATAATGGGAATACGAAGATTTTGGCTTCTTTAGAAAAAATGGTCAAACTTCAGCGCGCTATAGCGGCCAAAGGAAGAAGCTAACGAGGCGTTCTTGGTTTCACGTTTCAGGACATTTAATCAGCTTTAATTTCGTATAGAGTTGTTACGTCGCTAGGAGGCATGGTTTCCGAGTTATAGGAGAAAAACGAAACAAAATGCCAACATTTTATGGTTTTTCGCCATTTTCTTTATGTAGCCGTATCAGAATCTTGTTGATACCTAACGAAAATTTTCGGATTCACCACCCCCAAAAACGTATCGATCCGTCAAGAAAAATTCTTCAGGCATTTTTTTCTCAGATTCACTACTTTTGTAATGACTGGACTATAATAGTCCAGTACACTACAATAATAATTATATTGTAGTCTCGTCTACATCAAAGGGGAGCTCGTACACTATTACTACGCAGTTTGTTCTTACCCATTTCAGTTGTGGGTTGTTGTCAATTCAGTGGCGTCCCTTCAATTCGTTTCTGTCTTGTCGAAGTCTCTCGATGGAGTTGCGTTGTCAAATTACAGAGTTTGGGCGTTCGGGGACGGAACTACAACCACAAGGGCTTCCCCAATTCGCATTTCCAACTAATAGAAATGCTAATAGGGCTCGGAGGACTCGTGATAAACATCAGGCGCCGGGGTGTTCCTGCCCCAACCCGGTAGACCTTTTTTTTTTTTGCCGAAAAAAAAAAGGTTTTCTCGATGAGATTTATGTCTTGTGCGAGGAGGCAGATGCTGCGTGCTGACCAGGGAATGTACCAGATCATCCGTCGACTAGTGCAGGGGTCTCCACCTACGCCTCGCCGAGCATTTTGATCTTTGAACTTCCTCATCAGTCATTTTCTTCGTGTATCCAAGCTTTAAAAATGAAACTGGCTCTTTTTCGAAAAACACACAGCAATGAAAACTCTGGTCCATTTCCCAATCTGCAGCATCCTTAAAATTTCTGATTTAATCAGAAAATGATTCGAATTTGCAGAAAACAAGTGAATTTGCAGTAAATCTAATCAGGTGTCGGCGAGACCAGTTCGAGTCCCGTTTTCAAAATGTTTAGGAAGCTTCTTTGAACCTCAGAATTTTTCAAAACGCTTTCCCTGCAGCAGTTGAAGACTTACCTCCTGACCATCTGGAAGTCATTGAACTGCAGTCAAATGACATCTACAAAGACACCTTCCGGGATAAGGATATCCAAAAATTCTACGCCGCGCTCGCAGAAAAAACTTTTCCAAACCTCCAACGATCTCGCTCTTCACTTCTACCTGACTGTGCAAACAAACCTTTTCGAGGGTGAAATTCACAAAATCTGAATACAGGGCCAAAATTTGGAAACGCGTCTGTTGATAGAAACGACAAAATTTGAGCCAGATTACGTAAATATTTTGAGCAACAAACCAGCCACAACCTCACAATAAAGCCCTCTCCATTTATACGGGTTAGATAACCTGTTAAACGTACTCAACTAATTTCATTTATTCCTTTATCTATAAATCTCTTTTGGTTTATTATCCCTTTCATGACAAGTAGATTTCTAATATAAAATGTAAAAGCCGTTTTGGGCAGTAGGAATTAAAAAAAAAAAATCTTAGGTGTTGACGAAATACTCGGTTTACCATCGGTTGTGCCCGCAAGGTTTTCAGCCCGATCGCTCAAACCTATGGGGCGCTATGGGGCTAAATGGGGAAGAGGTTTTTGAAGGCTTTTGGCTATGGGATCGAGTTAGGTGTCGTTTTCGAAGTATTTTTGGACGTGGAATCCATTTTTTGGGGTCCCGGAACGATCCGATTTCACTGTTGCGATCTACAGGGCTTTAATGGGGCTACAAATGGGATTTTTGAAGGATCCCAGAAGGTCAAATATTTTTCGAGTAAAATTTTGAAGAAAAACATTTTTTGATAAGGTGTCGCTCTCCTAGTAATTTTCGACGCATAACCCGTTGTTAGAGGTCCCACATTTGTCCAAACATTGTACAGATTAAAAAAAAAAAAATTCAACATTTTTTTAACTGAATTTTCTTACTTAATTTTTGCACAATGGGGGGATTTTCATTTATTTAGATTTGGAATTCTTCCCTACCGTTCAATAATATGGCTAAAAAGAAACTTGCACAGCCTCCAATACCAATGAAAAAAAAAAAAAAAAAAAAAAAATCATTGTTGGAGATATAACGAAAAAACGAAACGCACAGTTTGAATCAGCAGGGGTTTCCCACCAGTCACTCTTTACGTAGTGACGTCACAGTTCCAGTGAATCTCTCACCAGGAGCGCTAGTGTCATCAGCTTATATGATAAATTATAACTTGATAGCAATTATAACTTGATACGATGGAAAACATAATTCATAATACACGACACTTGAAGTTTAAAGCCTTATCAGAAGGATTCACGGCTCAATTGAATTTTATTCTGTGATGAGTAGTGGAATAGCAACACCAGGCGGAACAATCCCCTCAAAATAGGTAGTGACGTCACGCTTCCTCCATGGCCGTATTCCCCCCCCCCCCCCCACCCGTTTTTCAAACGCCGTAAATTATTAAAATTTTCTGGAAGCGATTTCAGGCGGATGACTACTGTTTCCACTACATCCAGAGTACTTAAAAAAAAAAAAAGGTTTGTTCCAACAGAAGGACCTACCGTTATCTGCATTCCAGTGCTTTCTCTATCACCTTCCGAAATCTGTTAACTGCGGTTGATCGGTTTTGAACCGCGCCTCTCATCAAGGTTGGTTTCCTTCCAACTGCAGTTAACGGTCGTTCTCCTGATGGAACAGCCGTTGACTTCAACTTTCGGACGGTTTGACGTGATGGGACAGCCGTACTGCGCATGCGCACGTTGGTTTCTTCCATTTCTTTCTGTTGGAACGAACCTAATGTTTGGCCCGTGCAGTTGAGGAAAAATTTCAGTTCGACCCGCCCTGAAAAAAGGTTGGAGACCCCTGCACTAGTCACTAGTGCATCATGTGAAGTGCATCCTATGTAGGAAGGTAGGTACTCGTATTCATATCCCGGCCCACAAACAATACCGCTTGATCACGGAGCGACGTGGGAGTCAGCTGAGACGGTTCCCATCGGCTGATCGTGGGCCATATGGCGTAGAAAGCACCGCTAGAGATGGTATCGTAGGTAACTAAGCCATCTCCACCAACAACGTACAGATCCCTACGTGAAATCCCTAATTAAAAGTTTATTCCAAGTAGCCGATAAATCAACTCCCGGGCGGCTTCAATTTTTCAAGCGTCACCGTTAAACGAATTGACACCGCTCAGTAATACCATTTTATTTTGTCAGACGGAGCCGCGTGATCGTTGTACATAACTACCATCACCACTAAAGTCATAATGAGCCCGTTGATAACGCACGGCGTCACGAAACATAACGATTTCAACCAAGCGGCCCCGTTTTCGATCATCGCGTTAATTCGCATCATGCACCCGATTTTCTTCGCCACCCTTCGCGTGCATTTCCCTTCGACGAGCCGAAACGTAGTGCAGCAGGAGCGCGGAAGGTTTTCGTTCCTCGAGAAGTCGTCAGGGCCCAAATAGCCGCAGCAGCCGTACGTGACGTGGAGGTGGTCCACCAGCTGCTGATGGGACGTTTTCGACGGGTCCTCCTTGTAGTAGGATCTCACTGAGTTGAGGACCCTGTTGTTGGCGGTGTTTTCGTACTGCGGGAAAGCCGCTCTGCACAAAACAAAAGTTAAAATGTGTACGTCTCTCCAATAAGCTGTTGACTAAAATAAAAAACTGTAAAATATCCGTAAAAACGCCGTTAATTTTACAAGGGTTCTTGAAGGGTTTTAAAGGGCTCTTTTGAATCAATTGCGCACAAAATCAATTCTACGAAAAAAAAAATTAATGAAACAAAATAGAAAATGAAAAATAAAAATAATAAAATAAAAAGAAATACTAAGGAAAAATAAAAAATAAAAATAAATAAAAGGAAAAATAAAAATATAAAAATAAAAACAAAGAAAAATCTATTATTTATTTATTTATTTATTTATAAACAAATAGAGATTTTAAAAGGCTCTTTTAAATTAAGTGCGCACAAAATCAATTCTGTTAAAAAAAAAAATAATAATAATAATTATGAAATATAATAGAAAATGAAAAGAAATAAAAAAAAAGGAAATATAATAAAATTTCATTATATTTTTCCATTTTTTTATTTCTTTTAATTTCTATTTTTATTCTTCATGAAATGGGGAGAGACCGACATTTAATAAAAGAGAAAGAGAGAAAAGAAAAGAAATAAAACAATTAAAAATTAGAAACCTAGATAAATAATCTACTAAAAACTTAATTTTAAACTAGATGAATACCTAATTTAAATAATATGTAATAAAAAAAAAAAAAGCTGCAAATTTTACACAATGGTTTATTATTCTTTGATAGACGTTACTTTTGCAGAAATTTAATTCTGTCAATGAAAAAAATGAAAAAAAAATTTTTTTTGATTTTTATTTTTCAAAAGTTTTTTTTTGATTTTTTTGTTTTAAAAAATTTTTTCTTCAAAAATTCTTTATGTTTTACTCGAAAAATATTTAATATCCTGGGATCCTTCAAAAATCCCATTTTTAGCCCCATGAAAGCCCTGTAGATCGCCACAGTGAAATCGGATCGTTCCGGGACCCCAAAAAATGGATTTTACGTCCAAAAATACTTTGAAAACGACACCTAACTCGACCTCACAGCCAAAAGCCTTCCAAAAACCCCTCCCGTAGCCCCATTTTAGCCCCATAGCGCCCCACGGGTTTGGGCGATCGGGCTGAAAACCTTGCGGGCACAACTACTGTAGATGGTAAACCAAGTATTTCGTCAAAATCTACTGTAAATCCTCCTAAACTCAATTTATAGCTTCATAGACGCCCCATAGATCCCCACAGTGTAGTCATATTGGCCTAAGACCCCTAAAAATGGATTCTAGGACCCAAAATACTTCAAAAACAGCACCACACGCAACCCTTTACTCTAAACCCTTCAACAACCTCATTTGCAGCCTCACAAAAGCCGCATAAATCTCCAATGTGTAGTCGGATGGGTCTTAGACCGCCATGAATAAATTCCGCATCCAAAAATGACACCCCACATAACCTAATGTTAATCCTTTTAAACCCCATTTGTCGCCCCATAGAAGCCCTATAGATCCCCTCGGTGTTGTTGTGTTGGACTGAGACCCATAAACAGATTCTACGTTCAAAAATTCATCGAAAACAACACCCCATTCAACCCTTTACCCTTAATCCTTCAAAAACCTCATTTGTATTCCCAGAGAAGAAGCATAAATCTCCAATGTTTAGCCGGATTTGTCTGAGCTTCCATCAACCGGTTCAAAAACATTTCGAAAACGACTCCCCACTCAATTCTCTACCGTAAATCCATAAAACATCCCTCCTGTAGTCCATTTTCAGCCTCTCTAGCCCCACAGTGCCCCTCGGGCTGGAAACCAAAACGCGTTTAAATTGTGCTACGCAAATACTTCCGTGAAAAACCTTATTGGTCAGATGTACTCACCTGAGACTCACCAGCGCCACCGCGACGAACCCCATGACGCCGCACATCTTCACTTTGAACTGGTTGCTCCCCCGGTTGAGCCAAAATCCGCCCCCGAGGGTTATAAGGGCAGTAATGGCGCCGAACACGGTCAACGCGACTGCTTCCAAAGTCATCAACTCGGTTTGGTTCCCGGCGGGCAAAATCCCGTAAAGGGCGAACCCCTTGAGGCTCAAAAGGAGCCCGCAAATCCCCGTGGCGAAATTCAGAGTGTTCATAGTCGCCGTTAAAACTCGCTTGACGTCTTTCGAAGTTTTTAGGATCATTTTCTATTCAAACGCACAAAAATAATTTCAAACACTGCGCTGAAGGGTCACCCACGCTTACCAGCTGTTCTTTTGTGAAGTGGCTTCTTGTTCCGAATGATTGATGCCACGTTTCGAAATTGAAAACCAGCCCAAGGTACCTATTTATTTAATCTATTTCAGAGAAACTGGTAACTGGAGAGAGAGAGAGAAGCTCTGGCGCTGGCCAAAGTGCTCCGTCCAGAGAGACTCACAGACCTGACGATGATGGATGGCAAATGGTTCAATGGAGAAGAAACACTTTTAAAAAGTAGACGTTCATTGATACTCGTGTGACAATTAACCCACATTATGTATCTTGAGTTGGAACCTTCTGTAGTAAAAGTTTTGAGTTGAGCGTTGACTGGATTCGCCCTGGAGCTCCTCTTCTCATAATTGAATCCATCGTTAGCTCCTTCCGAATCAAAACACATCGTGGTGGGTCTTCGGTCATTATTTCCGTCAGCTTCTTCATTCCGTTTCCTCTACTCGTCGACCTTTTTTTGAGTGGGGAGCCGCCTCGATACTTTTTCATTTAGTCATTTTGTTTGGACAAAAAACGTTTTGAATTGAATTGAGAATCATACCTAACGGTGGTCTTCAGTCCCGGAGAGAAACAAAAAATGGAGATATTGATGGGTTGAGTGTTTTAAAACAGTGGCGAGTTGATCGTGCAGCGTTGTGAATATCTGAGAGTGGTTAATCTCCTTCCTATAAAGAATTCCTCGAACAAATCACATTCCCAGGTAATCGCCTACTTTTCTCGTTTCGTGTTTGCATACCTAGTTCTTTTCTGCTGGCTGCGCAGCCACCGAATTTCCCTCTAGCAAGACTGCATGCATTTTGAAGAACCACAGGGAATCGTCTCTGAAGCTTTGATAGCATTGAGTCCCTGGGCTGAACCTCAGATGAACACATTCCGTCGCCTGGTCAAGCAGGAGATCGGGCTCCAAAATTTCAGGCTTGTTCGGTATTCTAAAGTGCCGTCGGCAATAGGGAGCCGATCGACAACCCACAATCCCCATTATTACCTGCCAGGGGCTTCGAGAGCAGCTGCTGCTAAGGCGATAAGCTCCCTGAGACGAGGCGACATGCCATTGGGGAAAACCTCAACCTCGAGGACAGATCCCTGATGATCATTCGAATGCTTGGCAGCTCTGAAGCACTTGCCTCACTGAGGCAGGATCGTCAGTATCAACTGCCAGGAAGCTCCCTTGACCATTCAGTAGCTGAGGTGTCTTGTGATTAGGGATCTATGGCATCTCTGACCTGGTCCAACAGAAGATCGGGTTTTAAGATTTCAAAATTTCAGACTTGGGCATCCTCCATGCAGCAGATCCAAAGTGATGCTTGACAAGCTGTCGTCCGTGTCAGGGCCTTTGTATAGTCATAGTCTCTTGAATATTTGGCAGCTTTGAAGTACTTGCCGCACTGAGCCCTCTAGGCAGCACCATTTTGAATTGGGTTGCTCGGAAACGATCGTGACCAATAGCAGACAGCTCCAGTGGTTGGGAACTACCCTTGGCGTCTCCAATCGCCAATCCACAAATTGGAAGAATTCACAGGTAAGTCGCTTAGTGGATAAGGCAACAAGTTCAGCCAGCAAATGGCGCTTCTTGGCTCGAGTACATCCAGGCTCAAAGCAACCTTAGCGGGAAGGTGTCCCTCGAAATCTGCAGTCTGCTTCAGCTGAACCAGTAAAATCCTAGCCAGAACCTGCACCACGACCACCACTCTTTTTCCAGTCGGTGGCTTGACCCAGTACGCAACATTCGTTATTGCAACTAGCTCATAGGGGGTCCTCTTCCAGCAGTCAGCCAAAGCACACAATGCTTCATGCAAGGAAGTTGGTTAGGCCGCCCTCAAATACATCAAAAGCAACCACCCCCCACCTATCCTGCCCACTCCCCTATACTGTCGAATAGTTCTGGCTAAATATACCATCATCTGTTTGTCAGCAACTCGAATAGGATGCCACACTGCTGATAAGGTCGCCATCATTCATTGTGAGCGTGGTTCCCACTTTTGACAACACTGTCCAGAAACGTCAGGATCGGCGATACGACTGCATTTCCTTTATGATCCTCCCACTTCGTTTTCAACACAACAACCAACACTGGCAGGAGACACTTAACACATTTTGACCTTAGGACATGCAACTGATATCGCAGTAGGTCTCAGGCTGGTCCGTGCTGGCAGGCATGGATGGATGCAGTCTGTTACTCATTTTGCAGTTCTGGGGCACTAGTTGTCATACCTTCAAACTCTGCTTCCAGTCTTAGTTGTCATACCTTCAAACTCTGCTTCTTGTCTTACGTCACATTGCAGCCCCCCAACCTGCTTCTTTTCTAGGCGTCCTTCCACCTTCCGTATCGACTCCCACTGTACCCGAGCGTAGTAACCCCCGACGGATGAGTGTAGCGTCGTTCATATTGAACAGCTCGAGAAATTTCAAAACCAACCATCCTTGTCAACCATCAAGTTCAACGGAAACCCGACTCAACCCCTTCATGCCACCTGCCGTAGAACGTCAAATTGCCTCAACTGTCTTCCATGCGGAAAGGAAAGTTGCGACAATGACATCTGCCCATGGAGCTCCTCCACCTTGTTGGTGAGAACTGCAGACTTTAGACCAGAAATAATTTTAACGGATTGTAAAGACTGATAACCTAACTGAAAGTTGCTTGGCGTTGCTGTTTTTTAAAATAGATTTTGATTGCCCTTGTGATGGCTTTGAGGAGTATGACGATTTTGCTGGCTTTTGGAGAAATGCAAGTCATTTCAGGTTCAGTAATGTTCGGAAGTTATAGCAGGTAAGTCATCGGTGTGTTGTTTTGCAGCTCATGGTGGGGACATGCGAAGCAAGCGAGAGAGACATAGATGGCTGAAGAGGACGGAGCGGAAGAGGCAGAGAGAGTGTGGTGAGTGTGCTTGTTTATATTTTAATGAGGCGCGATTACACGAGGCCTGTTGCAGTCCAGCTGACTAGCGCCAGTTGACTGACGTGAATTCAAAGCCAGCTGACTGTGAAGTCACACCACCTCAGGGCTTTCGCTGGCACTAGTCAGCGGCCTCGTGTAACCGCGCTTTTAAGGTTAGTGAAGAGTTAGTATGTACAATGTGTGGTTGATTGCAGATGTTGAGACTGATGGAGTCATTGTAGTTGACGATGATCCTGTGGAAGTTCCAGTGATCAGGGTGCGTCGGACTGAAGAGTTGATTGGAGCGCCGGACGTGGTTTTGATCAGTTCAGACTCGGAAGACTCGGAAGGTCAGAAACCGGAGGCAGAGCCCAGTGAGCAGTCTCGGATACCATTTAGGATACGGACAACAGCAGAACTGACCGGGGAAAGTTCGAACTTGCCTCCTTCTGCAGAATCCTCGATGCCATTTAGAATACGCACCACAATGGAGCTGATGAGTTTGTCAAATTTAACAACTAGGCTTCCTGAGTCAGCTCCAGGGAGGCCCCCTGAAGACCTAAACGTCCAAATGATCTCTTCTGACGTCGAAGGCACTCGTGACGAGCCGTCTTCGACATCAAACATACCGTCTCTGCTTGAAATAGACTGCACTCGACTGAACCCTTCGCAAGCAACTTCTGATCGTTCTTATTTCTACTCCGAAGCCCCCTGGAGTCATGCAGAGCCTGAGCCCAACCGTTTCGGACCACCCTCCAAAAAATCCAAAAACAGGAGCGACAGAGAAAACAACCTAATCCACAAGTCCAACGAAATTAATGCCAAATTGCACTTGTTGAACCAATTCAAGAAAGTTCTTGGTACAGGAAATGCTGCGTGTTCTATAGATGGTGTTCCTATTACTAATAACGTGACTTGGAAAAAACACAGAGCGCTTCTGTGTAAACAGCTAAGAAGGCTTACGAGGCAACGCAAGCAGGAACGGAAACGCAAAAAATTCTACCAACGCCATCAGATACCACGAACACAATTAGCACCGCCTAAAGACCAACCGTGTCCTGTAACTTCCACCGTAGAGCAACGTGTGTCTCAAACCGCCGTGGCTGACTTGCCGTTACCAGTTGACAATCTCTTCTCGGAGGCTCCAGGCCCTTCTGGGGAACCACAACTCTGTTTTGATGGGGAATCGTCCGGTACGGTTTCATCCACTTTGCCCTCAGATGACACCAACACGTCAACCGTCGAAGTAAAAATCGTCGACAGAAACGTCGAACCTCCCAAACTACCCTGGACAGCTTTGTCCAACACGTCCTGGGACGCCCTCTACAGATAGCGCTAGTCATTGGGCAGTGATTCCAACAGTTCCAGTGCCTTTCGTATCCGAACTCAATTTTCAATTATTTTTCACTGCGGGATTTGCTATGTATATAATCAGTGGGTTTAGTTACCGGGTATCCAAAGTGGCGTTCTGGTGCGTTTTCAATTTTTCGCTCAAAGTGAGATGTGAAGAATAAGATTTTTATTTGACTAGCGTTGAGTTTCACTATACTTTTCTTGGGAAGAGAAACAACTACAATGGCCGCCACGAAGATGTCCTCTGTTGAAACTAAGGCACTGGTTCACTTTTGAAACTCTACGGTACCTACTCAACTATCGATATTTGTTTTGAGTCAATTTGTGTCATGCTATCAATACCCGATAACGTCAAATGAAAAGAAAATTGGGGCAATTCAATAAAAACACTCAATTTTAGTCACGCCAAGAGAAACAAGGAACATTCCCCTTCCCGGCGAGACATTACCGATGTATTGGAAAAAACGCTGCAAATTTTACACTAGGGTTTATTATTCTTTGATATAGGTTACTTGTGCAGAAATTTAATACTGACAATAAAAAAAATTTGATTATTTTTCAAAAAACTTTTTTAAAAAAATTTTTGTTTTTCAAAAAATTGTTTTCAAAATTGTTCTTACTCGAAAAATATTTAACCTCCTGGGATCCTTCAAAAATCACATTTTTAGTCTCATGAAAGCCCTATAGATCGCAACAGTGAAATCGGATCGTTCCGGGACCCCAAAAAATGGATTCTACGTCCAAAAATACCTCGAAAACGACACCTAACTCGATCCCATAGCCAAAAGCCTTCAAAAAACCCCTCCCGTAGCCTCATTTTCGCCCCATAGCGCCCCACGGGTTTGGGCGATCGGACTGAAAACCTTGCGGGCACAACTAGATGGTAAACCAAGTATTTTGTCAAAATTTCAGATTTAAAAAAAAAATTCCTACTGCCCAAAACGGCTCGGACGGCGGACGGACATTTCGGTTTTGGAATCCAGACCTCTTGAAACGGATAATGTCAAATTTTGAGGCCGATCGGAGTCTTCGACTTCCGTCGCGAAAACAGATGTAGTATTCCAAGAATAATAAACCAAAACGCTGCAAATTTTACACAAGGGTTTATTATTCTTTGATACAGGTTGCTTGTACAGACATTTAATTCTGTCAATAAAAAAATTTAAAATTTTTTTTTTTGATTTTCATATTTAAAAAAAAAATTTGGGGGGGATTTTTTTTTTTCAAAAATGTGATTTTTCAAAAATTCTTTAAATTTTACTCGAAAAATATTTAACTTCTTGAGATCCTTCAAAAATCCCATTTTTAGCCCCATGAAAGCCCCTAAAGATCGCCACAGTGAAATCGGATCGTTCCGGGACCCCAAAAAATGGATTCTACGTCCAAAAATACTTCGAAAACGACACCTAACTCGATCCCATAGCTAAACGCCTTCAAAACACCCCTCCTGGAGCCCCATTTTCGCCCCATAGCGCCCCACGGGTTTGGGCGATCGGACTGAAAACCTTGCGGGCACAACTAGATGGTAAACCAAGTATTTCGTCAAAATTTCAGATTTAAAAAAAAATTCCTACTGCCCAAAACGGCTCGGACGGCGGACGGACATTTCGGTTTTGGAATCCAGACCCCTTGAAACGGATAATGTCAAATTTTGAGGCCGATCGGAGTCTTCGACCTCCGTCGCGAAAACAGATGTAGTATTCCAAGAATAATAAACCAAAAAGCAGACAAATATCCAAAATACACATTTCAAAATGTTATTGATCACCAGTATTCAACGAGGAGTGCAAAAAATTCACAGATTTTGAATAGAAATGAATTTAAAAAATAAAATTTTAATTTTGAATTAAAACCTGGTTCGGGTTTCTTTTTCTTAGTCGTCCCTGCTGATATATTGCGTTGCCAGGCTGTTTTCCAGTAGCATGTTGGTAGCCCTACATCTCCACGTTCCCCAACCGGACCACCCACGGAGGTAATTGACCTATCAATATGTTAACTGATCAATAGTTGAAGTGAGTACATAGTAAATTCATAGCCTCCAACATATTACCTCCGGGGGTTTGAATATTAATACCTCGTTTTTCCCGACCTTTACTACCTCTTTAGCCTCAACCAAGCTGGTCAACACTGTTCGGGTTTAGGGAAGACATTTTCGTTGGCGTTGATCATGAATCGAAAAAGGGTCGTGAGGTCGTGCGTTGGACTCCTACTGTACAGATTTGTCTCTCCGGTCGTCTTCTGGGTGGATGTCATTTAAGATGGCGCCACCTGGGGGCCTCAGGTGCCTTGATTAGGCCGTAGGCCGCATTTTGACCAACTCGTTTAGTGCCACCCAATTAGAAGAGCATTCCGGAAGGCCTATCACTCTCCTATCGCTTTATGGGCTCAGGTGCACTGCGGAGGAACTGAAGAGGTGACAAACTACCTACACGAATGTGAGCGTAGAAAAAGATGGTAGTGCAAGCCAAAGCCTGCGTTGACACGATCAGAAAGGCATTACGCGAGGGGGGGGGGGGGGGGTTGTAAAAAGTAAAGTCGATTTCATTATGTTAACCAGGCAACAAAGACGAAAAAAGGGCTTGAGGTAGAAAAAATAGGGTAAAAGCCAAAATTTGCACACCCAGGGGGAGGTGTCTTGAATAACACACTAAAAGTCCTGGTGGGTGGGGGTGCAGCGTTTGGAGGGGGTCTCCAAAGGTCCCTTTTTCAGGTTTTTCGTGAATATCTCGAAAACGGCGCCTTTTTCGATAAACCATGCCCGATAGTCAATGAAAGATGATACAATTCTGTACAACTTTGATTATAAACACTTTATCCAAATTCCGAACCGTTTTCGAGATATACGTCTCGGAAAATCGGTTAACTTGGGAAATCAGATTTTTTCCTCACGTTTTTTTGGAAAACTTTGTCGATTGGCGTTTGAACGGTTGACATGAGAGAAAAGCTGTACAAGTAAAAGTTGTAGAGCGTTAAATTCTCTTTAACAATGTAACATTTATCCCTGGTCAGAGGACCAAGGGGGTGGAGTGTTCCACAAAAAAAATATAAAATTGAAAAAAAAGAGGGTAAAGGCACATTGTCTCACCCCGCGCATTTAACTAATTCCCCCAGGGAGGGGTTCGATATGACCCCCGGGGCTCTGACTCAGCAAGCACAAAGTAAATTGTAAAGGTTTATTCAAAATCGGTTTTTACCTTTACGGAACGCTGTAAAAATGAGATTCAGAAACAGCACAGCGCAGACGACATCCGGGTTGGCACGCAGGCCGCTGACTTATTATTCCTCACGGGGTCCCAATTAAATTCTCACAGTAAATTGATACCTGTAAGTACAGTCTCGATTAGAAAATGAGAAACTACAAAATTACACAGAGAACTAACATTGACAGATAATATCACAGTTCATTTACTTAGGGGGCTGTGCCCCAGAACGGCTGGAAGGCCTTGACATGCTAAAACTCAGAAAGGTTAGTTTAATAGTCCACAGAGTGGTAGAAATATTGAATGTAGGGTTGTTAATCATCAGCAAGCTTCAGTATTTTATGAGAGGAGATCGTGACGTAACTTATGATGCTCAGTGAGCTAAATGAAGAAATCCGCCGGTGGTCGGCAGTTCGGTGCCGACAAGAATGATGCGGACGGAAAATCATGCAGGCGAAGAAACGCCATGGTGCAAATCGAAGTCGCAGAAAATCGTAGCGCACGAAGGTCGCAAGCAAATAGTTGTACATGTAGGTAAGAGGTCGGAACGCAGACACGTCGTTGATTAAGCAGTGTCGTCGATTAAGCAGGGTTGCGAGTTCCCCCGTCTGGTTAGTTTTAGCGGCTGCTAAATTTTCCAGAAATCCCCTTGCATAACACGTGGTTCCACGAAGTTCCCAAATGGTACTTTCTCGAAGATGCAGATCGGTGCCGTGCAGGTTAGACTGAACTTCCGTTCGTGAGATCGTCTCAAAATCCTGGCTCCAGCTCTTTCCGACACTTCACGAGATGACCGAAATGGCCCGAAACGAAACCACCGAAGGTGGGCGAAAATATAATTGAAGGGGCAAGTGGATGAAGGTGATATGTGACAAATTGTGAAAAACCTACTTTTTACCATGGATGAAGGTGATAAGTACATAAGTTTCATGTCCCCTTATCAGATTTCGCGAAAACCCTCTAAAACGCTCAAAACTGAAGTGATGAAGGGGATATGTCGCACTACTTGGCGAGAAACCTAGTGGAAGAAGGTGATAATGGAGGATGTTACCACCTTCTTACACGAGAGCGTGCCCCGTTTGAGGCACTTATCACCTTCATCAACTGAATAGGTACTGAGACGGCGCCGCTGGCCAGGGATGATATTATATTATATTGGTGAAAAACATCAATATTTCAGTCTTCAACAGTTATCTACATTTTTAGTCCAATTTGTTAATAACAGAACAAAACTAAATGTCCAAATTCCCTTCACTAAATCAATTTATAAAGACCTCAAAGTTTATTAGGTGATACGTACAGAAAAATGCTAAAATCTCTAGGTTGCTTTCAGAAAACTAATATACAACCTCTAGTAACAAAAATGGTTGGAAACCAAGAATGTGACACCGTTTTACCCATAGAAAAAACATCCATACAAAAAAAGTAACAGAGAAAAAACTTTGAACGCTTTTTCTAGAAATTTGAAGAAATGTCACATATCACCTTTATCTACTTGACCCTTCAATTAGATTTGTGCGAATTTTGGATGGCACTTGATAAAAAAACCCACCGATCGGGCAGGGCCCGTCGGGGAAAAAACGACACCTCCCTTCTCCCCCGCAGCCTCCGCGATCGGCAGTCCTGCCAATCGCTCATAATTCGCTCCAAATTAAATTCCTTCTTTCCCCGATTCCTGAGCTAACTCCTTCATTCAGGAAGCGCTTCAGGGGTTATCCAACTATTTATGCTTCATATCGGAGGGGGGAAGAGGTCCAGAAGGAGTTTTCAGGAATGTGATTCACACGGAAGGTATGCGTACCGCCTTGGTAGCAGGCGGATTCCCGCTCATACTGCGGGCTGGGGCGGAAGTTATTCAAAATTTAAATTTCCTCGCTCACCTCACGAGGGGTAGGGGGAGTAGGAATGCTACAACAACATATGGCTAGTCACGAATGTATCAGTGATCATTCCAAAGTTACGCCAATTTCAAAATCTTGACGATTTTTGTCATTTTCCCCCAAAATTTATCAGGCTTCTTTCTGTCATTTATTGTCACTTTATTATGTCGTTACGTTTCCAGAATTACATACCAATTGGCGAGGGGTGGGTGGGAGGGGGGGTTGACTAATGAACGGCTAATGCAAATGAATTGGCTCACAGTTTATGTTGTAGAGCGAATTACGAGTTATGGGAGCACATCAAATTCAAAAAAATATTGCTACCAACCGAGAAAACGAAAATAAACCAAAACAAGAAACGCCCAATCTGACTCTGCTAAGCGATTGGCCATCAATTGAAACAAGCCATCAATTGAATTGAATAGATGAGCGCAACCTTTTTGTTATTACGATATACTTAATGAGCGAGAGAAACTAAGAAACAGTAAGGTATCTAGCGACCAAACTATGCCACACAACACATCATCCACGTGATGCTCATTACTTAAACAACTGCACCCTAACGACCGATGCGTAATAAAACCTTATGCCGATCAGAGGTAACGAACGGCTCAGGCTGCAAAAATCGTTTTGGAGTCGTTGGAATCAGCCTGAAAAGCTCATTCCATAGACCCTTGTACCAACGAAATCGGACAAAAACTTTCGTCCCGCTTTTGAGGCCTCCTTAGTTACACATCAGAGATAAACAACTTTCGTCGTGAAGGACCTCCCGAAAACCGATGAAGGGGATGAGGGAGGAAAAATCAAGGTAGCCTATAACCACCCCCCGAACTCGCTGATGACAATGAGACTACCCTCATGAAAATCTGTTGAGCCGCTCGGGCGTGATGCTCTGTACACAAACAAAAAAAAAAAAAAAAAAAAAAAACAAGCCATCAATTGAATTGAATAGATGAGCGCAACCTTTTGTAATTACGAATATTTAACTAAGAAACAGTAGGTATCTAGCGACCAAACTATGCCACACAACACATTAAAAATATCCACGTGATGCTCATTATGTAAACAACTGCACCCTAACGACCGATGCTTAAGAAAACCTTACGCCGATCAGAGGTAACGAACGGCTCAGGCTGCAAAAATCGTTTTGGAGTCGTTGGAATCAGCCTAAAAAGCTCATTCCATAGACCCTTGTACCAACGAAATCGGACAAAAACTTTCGTCCCCCTATTGAGGCCTCCTTAGTTACACATTAGAGATAAACAACTTTCGTCGTGAAGTACCTCCCGAAAACCGATGAAAGGGATGAGGGAGGAAAAATCAAGGTAGCCTATAACCACCCCCCGAACTCGCTCATCACAATGAGACCACCCTCATGAAAATCTGTTGAGCCGCTCGGGCGTGATGCTCTGTACACAAAAAAACAAAAAAAAACACATGTCGAGGAGGTGAGCGCACCTTTCCATTTTTTGGAAAAAGGTTGCGCTAACAACGGTTTTCTGACCATTTTCGGGTGTAGCTCGGAAACTAGTGGCCCGATTCAAAATTTCTTTCTCTCACGTGAAAGCTTAATAAACTCCCCACCGCAGCTATTCCATGTGAAATTTTGATTCGAGCTTTGATAAGAGAAGGGCAGGCTTGGAAAAAAAAAATCGCGAATTTGACAAAAACGTGTTTTTTTTTCGCACATTGTTGTCACTGCATGTATTTCTTCTTTCTGCAAGGGCTTATTATTCTCTAATTTTATCTTAATCCTGTATAAAAACTGTTGTTTTCTATCTATCAATACCTAAGAAGGTAATTTACGCCCTCAGTAGCAGACATGAGGATGTCTGACATGAATCTGAATCGATTACTCGTCTCCTATTAGCGGAGGATTATAATAAAGCCCCAACTGCTGCCAGCCTATCAGTTGAAGGTTGATTGTTTCTCTGGAGGGCTCCGAAATTGACAGGGTAGACCAACCTTGCAAAAAAACAATTTTAGAGGTTCAGGTTAGAAAATCTTTCGTCGTCTTCTTTTTTTTCAAATATTAATGCCCGGAGGATTTATAGGGGTCAGCAAGGTATTCTGCTGCCATATGGTCCGGGATTCCTCCCGGGTTGATGTCGGTTGTAAATTCGCGTTGTTTTTATTTCCAAAAAATTTTTTTTCGGCGACTTTTATGGCGGACATTAACCGCGACAGGATTTATTTTCCACCAGCCCTAATTGTGGCCTGAGGGAGCGGTCCAAATAAACTTGTCATCGCCCCCTTCAAGAGGAGGGTGTAGAAGATTGGGGAGGCTCTCAAGGTTTTTTTTTTTCTTCAAGATTTGGCGGAAGGAAATTTAAAAAAAAATTCTTGTAGGCCTTAACGGGTCAAAAGACTGCAAAGCTGCTGTTTCTCTAGCGTAGGTTGGAGTGTACGTCCTATAGGAAACAAAAGGCCGAAGGGTTGAATGAGTGCTCCGGTTGACTAGGAAGCGTCCTGGGAGGTCCCCACAGAATGTGCCACTCCACGGTCTCAATAGCCTTAGGTGCCAGGGGTGAAGTAGGTCCTGCGCCTTCAACCCTCCACTTGACTCGAATGGCGCGGAAACGAACCGATTTGCAAGTACCCCCCCCCCCCCCCCTTAAGTGCATTCCTGTCCTACGAGGGCATTCTGATCTGAAGAGGTACTTTGCCATTTCCCTTGACATCTAGTCTGGACTAAGCTGTTCAGGTCCCCAACGTCGCTCAAATACCGTATCACTTCCCTGTTTAACGCGCTCTAGCGGCAGAACTGTTGGTCCCACAAAAAACTGTGCGAAGACAAACTTGTAGAAAATGTTGTTGCATATAATTTTGCTTATATTGGTTTAGTCGGTAAAATGCTTAGTTATCGAGTTAGAGGACCAAAACCAGGACAAATATCGAAAACTTTTAAAAATCATGCCCTATTCTACAGAATGGTTGGTCGTACAAAAAAATGTTCGAAGACATACTTGAAAGAAATTTTGTGGCACATAATTTTGGTTATATTGGGTTAGTCAGTAAAATGCATAGTTACCGAGTTACAGGACAAAAACCCAGACAAATATCCAATACACTTCACTATCTATAGGTAGATTTTGGGATTTTTGAAATCGAGTTCCTGGTCGGTGGACCCGTTTTTAAAAAGGCTCTAAGTAACGTCAGATGACATAATTCTGTGATAACCAGGAGACTTGAGACGATTTGAGCGTTGAAAAAGGCTCTCGTCAGTTTTAACCTAACGAAAAAAAAAAAAAAAAAAAATCACGTCTTTGACGTTCGGTTTCGGTTAGACGGCTCAACCGGATTGGGTCGATAGGGTACCCGTTCGTCGCGGAATTTTGTCCTCTTTAAAGAAGATCGATATAACTATTTTTGTCAGACGCTTCCTTCTAGGTAAAAATAGCCGAAAACCAAAACAAGTTTGAAAAATCACTAACAAGAGTTGTGAGCTGATCTACATGGAGATATTTGGGCTTATTTAGAGGGAATAAAAACACTTTCAGCTTACCGCCAATTACTCCCACTCCCCCTCCCGCCAGCGGAGGTGTGAGGGCACTTGAGGGTAGCGCAGGGTAGTGGTAGAGTGGCGAGGGAACGTGCAAAGAAGGGTGGAGAAGCAGGTATGCTTGGGCCTGGGACGGGGACAGGGACATTTTAAACCGGGAGGCCCCCAGAAAAAACGCTGCAAATTTTACACAAGGGTTTATTATTCTTTGATATAAGTACGTTACTTGTGCAGAAATTTAATTCTGTCAATGTAAAAGTTAGAAAAAATTTTTTTTTTGGATTTTTATCTCACGTAAGTACGTGTATGTTTGAGGAGTCGGACGGCCAGACGGAAAAAATACCGACACACGAAAAACTAGCAGAACAAGGACGCACGGCGAGGGGAGGGGGGTGAGTTTTACGAAAATATCAGTTGACCCAAAAAGAAGGAAAATCAACCTCCGGGAGCGGCGCGAAAAACGGAGATGGCTCAGGAGATGTGTGCGGGGGTGTGTCGTAAGGGGGGGGGGGGGAGTCTTCGAAAATAACTCAATAAATATCAAGTTGTTTGCGACTGAAAGTTTTTCGTCCCGAAGAGACGCGATGGCGGACAGGCGGGAGTCTTCCCTGTGGGGGGAGGGGGGCTTTGAAGAAAAGTTAAGTCTACGACGTTAAAGGGAACGTGCGAGGGAGGGAGGATTTCTTTTGCGGTAAACAAGTGTCGAAAACAAGAGGCCAGACTTGATTGAGAATACGATCGGGGGTAATGGCCACTGAGGGGTTACATACTTTAAATTGGGCTTACTGACCTACTGTCAAACTTGGGCCTATTGCTCCAATTACTAAAAAATTATTTCAGGTTAAGATGGTCCAAATAAAAAAAGGATACAACACCAGGTGAAGAAGCAAAAAAAAATCGATTTCAACTTTTTGATTTTTTATTGATTTTAATCGATTAATTGGTTAAAAATCTAAAAAAAAAAAAATTTTTCGAGAGGTTTCGAAAAATAAGGATTTTCAGCTCGACTGGATACACCATCCAAAATCGACGGAGCTGCCCCCTGCCAGACAACATGGACAAGAGGAAGCCACTAGTGACAATGGGTGAGCGAAAGGTAGACCCATCTGGTGACACTGGACGAGTGAAAGTAAGGTGCAACTAGTGACACTGTTGTGAGCGTACAAAAAAGAAAGGAAGGAAAATTGGTTCCAATAAACCTCAACATGATTTGTCCCCATCGAGTGGGTTATACGCAGTCATTTCCCTGTAGATCACAACAATAAAATACTCCCCATCGTCCTCAGTCCCCTTATAGTGGGACCAACTTCAGTTTAGAGACCTCGTTCGGCAGATCCAAATTTCATATTTTATTGTCTAATTTTTTTCTCTCGCTCATTTTTTTCTTTTTTTTTCCTTTTTTTCTCTTCGCTCCGCTCAATGTGGAAGAATTTGTGGGTTGTTTGTTTGAAGGCGGGCAAACACAGCCATATAACCGGAGTCCTCTCTGAAGCCACAAACAAGACGATCCTGTTTGATATTTCCATTATGACCGACCCGGAGGCCGAACAAAACTTTCCAATCCGTCGGAAATGGGTATCAGAGGGTCGGATCAACCACGAATTGAACGCTGTCTGACGTGGCAACACTGCCCGACCAAATGTCCATTTTCCTGTGAAGGGGGGGGGGGGGGTGTCTACAGTTTTAATAGGTTCAAGCGCGAAGGATCCAGTTAACTCGCGTTTTTAATAGGTTTGAAATGAGAAGATTTCAAAGATATCATCGCCCTGTAAATCGTGAAAGCCGGCTCGTCCGAAGCTGTCGAAAGCTGCGATTAGCGAGTTCGTGACGCGGTTTTTGATCCAGCCCACCCAACTTCCTTATTTCCATGATACCTGTGGAGTTATTACCTCACAAAGTGTTGGCGGTGGTTGGTAATCCTGCGGGTGGCCGGACGTCAATCATTTGTATGACAAAAATTGAGCGCCTCACGGAGGTCAATGGGAGAAGGGGCAATGTAACTGTGGGGAAAACTCTCACCACATCTAAATCTATGGATCTCCAGCCTGCCAAGACAAATTCGAGGGGCTCACACCCTGCGCGCTGCAGCGCACGGGCGAGCTGACGCGCCACTCTTCCCCCAAGTGCGGCTCGGGCGCTAATTACTCGCTAATCTCGAGTCCACGCCCTGAAGAAGCCACACGAGAACACGAAGAAGAAACTGTACCGCCCAAAGAGGTAGTTGTTGAAGGTCAAGATTTGAAGTAGAATGAATCGACATTGAAGAAACCACTGGTGAAGAAGTTCATACTGAAGAAATCTAAGATGCCAAGTGGAAGGCTGGCTCGGATATGGATAGAGAACACTCTGAAAATGAGCCTCCCGTGGAAGAGCAAGACTGCAGGTCCAGTGGCCGTGCCCTGGAAGATTGGAGCTGAACATTGATAGATTGGTGATATTAAGACTTGATTGCTTAGTAATCAAGCACACAGCAGGCTGTTACACTGTTAGATTATTCTGTAGCAGAGTATTGTTTTGTAAGATGAATAACACATGCCAAGCATTCCTCTCCTTCTCGTGTTCATTCTGATCCTCTGTCATGCTTCAAGATCCCAAATTTCAAACAGGCCTTATCACGAGACATTGGCTGCGATTCCTTACTCCTGTTGCTCTGATGGGTCCTGTGGTCCATTGCCGAAGGTCTGCTAAGACGCTGTAAGGGCACTCTGCATATTGGATGTAGAAGGTGTACCTACATGCAAAAAATGAGTTCCTAATTGCTTAATACGTTTGTCATTAATTTTGCTGTGTGTTTGAGGGAAGGCCTCCAGTGTAACTGGGATTTCGTCCCCGTGGTCTTTGGAGAAAGAGGAAGGGAGTACCTGAATAATCCTAGCCAGGGCATAACACGAGGAGTTGTGATCTGCTGACCTGGGAGGATGTATCAAGGCAGAAATGGGAGACCCGCTATCTCCAGACTGGCAGGAAGTGACGTGATCAACATTGGTTCGCATAAATTTTATGAAAGTCAGTGGGCTGGCTTCCCCAGAAAAATTGTCGCCAAAGGAGGCCGGGCTATCTGATCCCCCGGCGTCCGCAGTTGAAGTGTCAACAATAGTTGCCTGGGCAACAGACTTTGTCCCTCGACCTGGCTTCCCCAGACACCATGTTGCCAGGGGAGGCCTGGTCATTGGGTCCAATCGAAAATGCACTGAGTTTAATTATCAACTGTACTGCAATTAAATGATCAGTGGAATGATAAATGACGGAAGAGAAAAGAACTGCGGTGTCACTGGCGGGTGAAGCCTGATCGCGCCGCGACTGTAGCGCGACCCGCTCCCCCTGCCGGTACTAGCTCTGTTGAGCTGGCGATCCGCGAGAAGAGAGAAGGGAAATCTGTCCAGATTCCCCACAAACGCCATCATTAGTTCCGCTTGCTGAAACATCTTTTGCGGTGGTGCAGTGGAAAATTACCGTCTTTGTGCGTTTCGGAAATCTTTTGCATCTTCCTGTACACGGATTAGTGTATTGCGCTTGACGTTGATGAGACGGAAGAAAAATAATTTTTAGTGGAAGGAGCGCTTTGTTGGCGGTTGCATAATCTTGTCATTGTTTACAAAATAAGCGATTGATTATCCCACGGTTTTCCACTCTTGTGAGGGTGTCATGCCCGGCCTTAACGTGATTTAGGAGGCCTTGCCTTCGCGGATATTCACCTCAAAATTGACGGGGGACCCCCATTGTTGTTTGACGAAACTCGACGAAGATCCGAGATAGGAAGGTTCGTGATCTCCGCACCTTCCTACTCCCCCGACTAGGTGCCTGACGTCGCCGTTGCGAACGGGAAACGCGGGCTCGAGGGAAGGAAAAACCGTCGTTGTAGGAACTTTTCCATATCGATCTCAACCCACTCGGAAGACTTTCCAAAGGGTGGGATGTCGCGGGATAGTCACAAGTGGGGAAAAGTGGAAGGGATGTCAGGCGGGGAAGGGGGGAACATCTTCAGACCGATTGTGCCGTGTGGTGACGACATTGTAGGGAAAGAGGGGAGGAGTCATATGTTGGCGGGGGAGGATGAGAGAGTCTAGACTTCTTCATTATTCCTCTATACGGCTCCTTCACCAGTTATACTCCCTTGTTTTTTCCGTCCCCCCCTTCCCCTTCCCACCATAACCGACATTTCTCGTCCTTTCTACACAGTTGCTTTCACAAACAGGCTCTTAACAGACTCCCCCCAACACCGCCATCATCTCGGAAAGGCAGAAGCTCTTAAGAAGTCGATGACCTAGTTAGTTTTGTCGATAATAATGATTGATGCATCTTCACCCTCGTGGATCTTGTCGACAACGTCAGTCTGGGACAAAATCAAATCTCCCAAACCCGCCAAAACCCCCTCAACTTTTACCCCTCCCTCACAAAACGTGACAAGCCATCACCTTCTAACAAAAGGCCGAGACCGACGGTGCCGACAATGGGCCAAGACAGGCCAACAAGAGCAGCACGAGCTGGTAAGCCTGCCACAAATACCGGATTATCCTTCGAGAAAATATAGTCCATTTTGTCGTCGCTCTTCACCCCCATAATAATCGCATTAACGGACTTGAAGGCTCAATTAGGTTGAAGGAGGCTGAACAAACATTGCCAGGAGGGTCCAAATACAAGGTGGGCAAAGACCTTCACGTCCCACTAAAGGACGAAATGTGGTATTTCCAGTGAGCAGCTGAACGAAAAACGCTGCTAATATTGTACATGGACCAATAATTATTATGCCAAACTGAATTCAATTTTAATTAAGAATTAATAAAAACATTAAAAATTAAAGAAATTACAATTTAAAAAAATTAACAAAAATTTATTTAATAAAACAATTAAAAACTAAAAAAAAATTAAAAAATTCTTTATCAAGAGAACTTGAGGCCATTCATGACTTTCGTCCTAAGATGGGATTTCTGCCATCTTAGGACGAGAGTCATGAATGGCCTATTCTCAGGCCTTCGGGTGGACAAAGAGTAGGCCGTAAACTGGCAATAATGAGGGCGATGTCACTTAGACTGAGGGGGACTTGGAAGAAGGGCGATGGTGGTGCCCTTCCAAGGCTGGGAGAGCCGTCGTCACGTAACTTCACGTAGCCGACTGGCTCTGGGCGATAGTCACTTAGCGCTGAATAATTCAGCTCATCAGAATAATTCTGCCGAGTTAGTGATTTTCTAACTAATAGGGCTAGTGCTCGGGGACAATACAAATAGTGGTAATAACAGCAACATGTCAACAAACCATTTGTAAACAAAAGAGGTTACCGGCAAAACAAAGTGCAAGATGGCGGAACCTTCTGTGTTTATCAAAGGCAAAAGTTTTGCCGCAAAACCTGCACTCAGGAACTCAGTTCCCCGTTTCACGTGATAAATTCGTGTAGTATTTCCTTATTCGTTTGGTTATTTCTGCCGTATAGACATCAGGAAGGGTTAATAAGAAAATTCGGGTACTGTCCAGTGTAGTTTGTGTATTCGTGTTATTCTCCTATGCGCCAGTAGCAGCCATCAGTGAGCTGTAAGTTGTTATTGCTTGAAATGTATTTAGTTATTGGTTAGGTACTGAAATGTGTTAGATCTGCCGAACGTGGTGAGCTACGAGAAAATGCCTAAGTCAGCTTACAACTCCCCATCCGAAAAGATGCATTTTAGATTGATGATTATTTCTACGTGAACGCACCCAAAAACACCAGGGTCCGGATTTAACGTGATAGCTACAACCGTCTTTCTTCATTAAATGAAACAAAATTTGTCCCGTGTCTTGACGATTCCCTATTTGAGATGCGGTTATTTGTCCCGTATATCAGCATTCCCTTATTCATTGTGAAATATTCGAGAACTGAAATGGACTAAGCAAAGTTATTGTATCGTTTGAATTTTTCGCCTTATTTACCTTCTCGTGCGTACCTACCTGAAGCGTAATTAAATAAGCAAAATTTTCTAAGTAGTAGGATGAAGGTCAGTAGAAATGTTATTTTGGTCGCCACTACCTATACCTAATATATATTAATCATGCCCATTCCAAACATGAGTAGCACAGATCGTCAAGCGTGTTAGATCTGCTGAACGTGGTGAGCTAGTGTTAGGAGAAATGGTTCTGTACAAGAGCAAACAGAAAGTAGGTACTGCTTACAAATCCAACTTATTGGAGTTGACCAAGTAATAGGGTCAGAAGAAGTGATGAAGAAGCACTTCACGTTGTTTCGGGATTGCAGCAAGTAAAGAGCCGATAGGAAAGATTAGAGTTTTGGTTCAGCTTCGTAGATAACCGTAAAGTCAACTTACGAGTCCCCACCCTAAAACATGCATTTTAGATTGATGATTATTTCTGTGAGAACGCACTCAAAAACACCAGGGCCTTGGACCCAGATCAATCAGCCCGGATTTTCCGTGATAGCACCAACCATTTTGGTTTATTATTCTTGGAATAATACACCTATGTTTTCGCGACGGAGGTCGACGACTCTGCTCGGCTTCAAAATTTGACATTATTTTTTAAATCTGAAAGTTTGACAAAATACTTGGTTTACCATCTAGTTGTGCCCGCAAGGTTTTCAGTCCGATCGCCCAAACCCGTGGGGCGCTATGGGGCTAAAATGGGGCTATGGGAGGGGTTTTTTGAAGGCTTTTAGCTATGGGATCGAGTTAGGTGTCGTTTTCAAAGTATTTTATCAAAGCATTAGATGGCATTAAATGTGTGACAATTTAAGCCCAACCGGAGCTGTGTAGGTCAATTGGTTTCAGAGATACGGCACTTTGAAAATAGGCCATTTTTTCCAAAATGTGAACATTATAGTTGATGACCTGAAGACAGTGGAAGCACGTTTTTCAGAACGTTTTCGGCTGTATCTCAAGAACTATTCGTCCGATTCCAAATTTCATTTTTTCTCGTGGAAGCTAAATAAATTTCCCATCGCAGCTATTCTGTGTGAAATTTTGATTTGAGCGTTGATAAGGGAGGGGCAGGCGCGGCAAACAAGTGGCAAATTCCGAACAAACCGTGTTTCTTTGTACATTTTTTTTGGATTTTTTTTCAATTTTTTTTTCATTTTTTACTCGAAAAATATTTAACCTCCTGGGATCCTTCAAAAATCCCATGGAGGTTGAAAATCCGTTAAACGAGTGAAAACTGGTTTGGGTATAACTTTACATCAACTCTTAATCTGTTACCGCTCTTCCAACCACTTTTCAACCACCTCAAACCAGACCTTGAAACTTCCCTATCGGCTTCCAAACACGTCAACCATTTTTCAAACTCATCCATCCAGTTTTAGTCTTTTCCAACTGGGGTTCAAACGTCTCAAACCGGTTTTGTGACAACAAAACTCACAAACCAACACGCTTCAAAAATAAAACAAAACAAACCATTCTGGTTTCCCACCGCCTCAAACCAGTTTTCAAACTCCTCTAACTGGTCTTTGTCAACTGTAAACGCGTTTTCGCTCGTCCAACCCGGTTTTCAATCGTAGATATCATTCTGAACTAGCAGCTCCTCAAACCGGCGTCGAAACTCCTCGACAACAGTTTATAGTTAGGTTACTATAAACCGGTTTTCGATGAAAGTCTGTCAAAAACTGCCAAAAACCATATTCTACAGAAACTTGTCTGATTCAACGGACGTTCTAAAATAATGTAGGCTTCGTTTCATCTGAGAATGACGACAACATGTTAGTGATATTGGTAGAAAATACTCTGTGGACAATTTCATCTTCCATCATTGTGCTCCCCACTCTCAAAGCTCGTTCACCCTTCACGATATGATCCTTGTAAAGGTTGAGGTTGTGAAATTGCACTCAAGATATGTGGTAGCACAAATAGAAGAAGAAAAAAAAGTCTGACCTATAACTGGGTGTAAAGGTCTGCATGGTATTTTCATACGGAATAAAAACGTGTTTTCGCCCTTGAGGTTCTCTTTCTCCCCTCTTTGAGAATTATTTTCACGGGAAAGGTTGAACGCTGTTGCCAAGATGTCATCGCCCGTCAAAACTCAAGGACGGAACGCTCCGAATTTTCCCGACGGCCGAAAACATTTTTTTTTTTTAACGGCCTCCTAATGAAGGGAATGTCATCGGGGAGGGTTTTGTGTACCTAATAAATTGGAATGTTACGATAGATCGAAAAAAGACCGAGAGTTCCCTTTCGGGGCTCGGCCTTTTTGATGTAACGAACCTCACAAAAGTGAAGTCCTTCCCCCAAACGAGCCTCATATTGTCAAGACGGTGATTTAAAATCGCCGCCTACGAGAGGACAAGGCGCATGTCCCGGCGGCGTCAGGGTGTCACAATGTTTTTCCTTTGGTCTGTTCGAAAAAAAAAAAAAAACAAACCGTGGATGGAATGAATCCGGAACGACTGGATTTTCCGCGTCGCCGTGAGGTGTTAATTCCAAGAAATTTTTTGCTATTTCGGTCCGCCGCCCAAGATGTTTTGGACAATTTTTTTTCTTTTTTTAAGTGGCTACTGCATGAACTCATTGTAGCTATAAGCAGGCCCCCACATTTAGGGGCGCCACGACAGGAGGAGACGGAAGGGAAGGGGGAGGGACGATGGTGGAAGGACGGGGTTAGCAATACCAGAGTGGGAGTCACTGCTCAACCACCCATACTATGGGGAGTGAACCAAGCAAACCCTGGGGGGCGACTATTGGGAGTCAGTATTCGCCCAGCTGTCGTTCCCCTAAGGGCTCACTGTTGCCTGAGGGGGCCTTGTTGCCGCCGGAACCCTCAAGGCAGCTGCCGCAAAGGCAACAAAGCCTTGTACCAGGATGGGCTGGAGACATACTTGCTCCAGTCCTCCCTCATGCCGTCAGGGAACACCTCAGCCTCCAGGACAGCCGGACGTTCCAAATACCGGGCAGCTCTGAAGCACATGCCTCGCTGAGCCCTCCAGGTTCGTGCACCACACACAGCCAGTAGGTACATCAGTCCGAACACTCTACCAAAAGAGATATGTTTTTCATTTTTAATTTTTTCAAGCAATTTTTATTGACAAAATCAAAATCAAATCAAATCAAAACTTTTATTTGCCAGAAAGACAGAATTTATGGGCAATGGTCAAAAGATACATAGGGGGAGAAAAAGAACAACAAAAACAAGGAAAAACTGATTAACTTAACCTAGGTATAAGAAAACAAAATACAGGCACAAATTGTGCCTGTATTTTGTTTTGTTATACCTAGGGATTGCAATCCCGGGATCCCGGTCGGTTTTTGCCAATTTGAAATCCCGGGATTCGTGGAGTCAATCCCGGGATCCCGGGGTTCGAGAATTAATTGCACCTCGCACGTAAATTGCTCAAGTCTTGTCGGGAAAAATCTTTTAACAACGGACAATAATTCGAAGGCTAAGTGAAAGTGCTCTAAGATGAAAACTGTGAAGTCCCCTGAAGAAAGGATTCGGAAATCTATGAACCAGCCGGTGCCGGTGCCGAAAATACGAAAAGATTTATCGACCACAATTAAAATAGAAACGAGCCTGTTCAAAAATGGAGGCAGCCGAGGCCACCATTTGGATTTAGTATACCTACAAAAAAAAGGGGGCTTAGAACGGAAAAATAGACACGTTCTAATTTTTTTTAAATGTTGTCAGGGACGGTACCAGCTTCGAAACCCTTGTGCTAAATGCTGGATGCTCGAAAAACCGCGAAATTTTCGGATTTTTTTTTTTTTTTTTTTTTTTTTCAGTTCTTGGCTTTTAGTTTCAAAAATGTGCGCCCTAACGAAAAAGTCACTGTATACTATTTTCAAGTAGACAAGATTTGCTACCATTTGAGCGCAACGGCAGCTTTCTAGGACCAATGGGCCCCGAGATTAACCCTCTTCAAACATTGACCATTTTCCCCCAAATGTTAGAAATCGTGGTTTTATCCTTCTTCAGTACGGAATATCGGCTATAATATTCATCCCACGAGGAAAGTTATGAGGAATGAAATTGTGGAGCAGTGATTCAGCTTCAATTTAAGCACAACCAGAACACGTAGGACTATCCCACAGACCTCCGTAGAAGCTGAGAGGGCCTTTTGAGTAGCAGGACTATTTTCGACAAAGCTAAGAAGCAAATTGGCTGATCCAACTTTGAGTGCTTTCTAAGATTCAACATTATGATTTCTAAAAGCACATTTTTTGAGTACATAAGTGAAATTTTTCCTTCATGAGAGAAGTAATATTTTATATAATTTACAATTAATGTAAATAAACAAGTTTTTCGTCGTTTTAAATCAATTTTTTCACGTTCAAACAAAAATCATCAATCCCGGGATCCCGGGATTGCCTCAGAAAAATCCCGGGATCCCGGGATTCAGAAAAACGTTCGGGATTGCAATCCCTAGGCACAATACATGGACCAATTCACCACGTCTGTCAAGAACTCATCAAAGCTGTAAGGAGCAAGCCTGATGAGGAAACCCTTGATACGGGCCCTGAACGCACCAGCTGGAGCATCCCGGATATCTGCTGTGAGAGCGTTAACAAATTTGAGCCCCCACCCTTCTGGGAAGCAGTCAGGCGATGAAAGGGGAGTATGAGTTTGCTTTTTCCACGTGTGGAGTTTTGATGGTCGGGCCTGAGGAATTTATCAAAGTTCCTCCTCACATAATTTAAGCCTTCAAGGATGTAAATAGCTGCAGCTATTTACATGGGATAGTGGGAATTCCGAGCTCGGAAAAAGCTGGTCTACAGCCCTCACGATAACGAATACCAGCCACGACCCGTACAGCTTTTCTCTGAGATGCAAAAACAATGGAAGCTGCAGGGGAGTGACAGAATTACTAACAAAGAATTATCAAGAAACTCCTCAAATCAGACAACTTTGAAACTATTTTAAATTCCACAATCCTGTTTCGTAACATCTTGAAATATATTTGTAGGTACTCCTCAAACCGGTTTTCAACCATATCAACTCTTGGCACGCCTCAAACTGGTTTTAAGCACGAAAACCAGATCTTGAAATTTCTCAGCCAGTTTTCAACATCTCAAACCCTTCAAACTAGCCCTGAAACTCCAAAAACAGGTGTCGGTCCTGACTTGTACGTGAGTGAAAGAAGAAGCCAGTTCAATGGAAAGCTGTAGCTGGTCCAGATCGGTGTCCGAAATTTGAATGCGTAGTTTGAAGTTTGAATGTTAAAATTTGAATGTTGAATGAATAGAATTGTTGTGAACATCCTCTCATGGGTTTCTTGGTTGGCTACCATGGTAGCAGCAAAAACCACCTGCAGGTGTGTTTCGTCTCACCGAGTGGACCTACTTCTCCAGAACTGGAGTAGCTCTACTAGCTCTACTTTATTTTATCAAATCACCAACTGTTAGTAACCTCCCCACAACAGGTTTTAACCATTTTATCCCCTAGGAAATACAGCGATTCTGAGATTTGGGGATCCAGAAAATCCACAGATTTAGAGATCCTGGAATCCAGAGATCTATAGATAGGCTAGATTCTCTATACAGAACCTGAATTCCACAAATCCCGAGTTCTAGTAACCCAGAAATTCAGGAATCCAGAGATTCAGACAATCAAGAGATCCAGTGATCCAAATATCCAGGAAATCCAGCGATTCAGAGATCTAAAGAACCAGAAATCCCGAGGTCCAGTGAAACACAAATTCAGCATTCCGGAGATTCAGAAATCCAGATATCCAAGAAATCCGGAAAAAGAGCCAGAGCCTGACAATCCAGAAATCCTGAGGTCTAGTGATCCAGAAATCCAAGAATCATGAGATCCCGGGGCACATGTTTGAAGCTCCTTTCACTGGCGGATTTGGATGAAACTTTCGGCGGAGTTCGAGGGTCCCCCAAAAAGCGTCCAACGTTTTCAATCTGTTCTCGTCGTATATCGAGGGGGATGATATAAATTAGGGGTGAGCCGAGGCAGGTGGTGTTTGAACAGGGGAGGTTGTAACCCTTCTAAACGCCTCATTTTTCACGACCAATAATAGTTTAAAAAGGTAACTTTAAAAAAAAATCTGCTGGTACAGCTGACGGGCCCTTGTGAGCTTTTCAGACTTGTTGACGTGTGCCGAAAATTGCTCCCAAGTAGAAATCCTTTTCAACGTCGAGTACATCAAGTTGCAGGACGTTAATGAGAAGGAGGCTTAGGAGCTTAGGGTGGGTCATTCCGTATGATAATCAACCTCGTCTATGCATAAGTGATTGATAATTATTTAAATGACGACAAGGCGATTACTGACCCTACGAAGGCCCCATCACGTTCCCACTCGTGTGACGCCATTGACTAAAACCACAAGTTGGAAGTTTCCCAATTTCGCGTTTCTTGCCGATCACCTTTACAAAATCATTCAACTCCCCCCAATCGACGACTCATTCTTCCGATTTTATTACGGTTATTTTTAGTATTTGGCTCGACGAACCCCCCCGATGGGAAGCCTCGATAAATTTATCGGCTAATTGATCGAATTTGTCCCTCGTTAAAGGAGCTTTTTATAGGACCGCCCCCATTGTCTTTGAGAACTCTGAAGAAAAAAAAACCTACCGAGTATTTTACGGCCCTTCCCCGAGTTATTTACCACTTTACGCGGCATTTCGTAAAACGGCCAGAAGATGCTTCTTCCCCAATAAATTTAATGAAGACCACAAAACCGATTAACCGCTATGAGCCGGCAATGATGATGGGGTTTTGATGTCATTGTTGAGACGGCGTAAAATTCAACGAGGAAGTGATGTACGAGGTTGAACCAGGTTTTCAGATTAGCTGCCGCAGCGGCCGCCATAGTAGCCATTACAGTGAAATGTGTATAAATAAATATATACCATAAAACATATTATGTTTTACGACCTGCGAATCTTAAAACTATAGTTTTCATCATCATCTGTTACTGATGTAAAATTTCATCTACACCTTTCGCAAAAAAACCTCGAAATTTCCGCACTTTTTTGGTTTTTCATGGATAACTTTGAATGAGTGCGTATAAGTGAAAATCTTTTATATAGTTAATTTAAGAGCACGAAATTCTGCGTCGAATGAGCTGCCTTAAAGTTAAAATTGACCCAACCGTAAGGGCGCGACGGGCCCTTCAAAAAGTGTCGATTTTTTCCAACTTTGAGAAAAATCAAGATAGCTTCAAGTTTGAATGTCTGCTGCTCACAAATGGTAACTCTCACTAAAAACCCATTGAATGGAAGTTGTAGAGCATCTAATTCTGCGTTCAGAGAGCACCAATAATGTTACGTTTGGTCCATCGAGGTAGCTGAAAACCCCGATTCTTCGTAAAACGGCCAGAAGATGCTTCTTCCCCAATAAATTTAATGAAGACCACAAAACCGATTAACCGCTATGAGCCGGCAATGATGATGGGGTTTTGATGTCATTGTTGAGACGGCGTAAAATTCAACGAGGAAGTGATGTACGAGGTTGAACCAGGTTTTCAGATTAGCTGCCGCAGCGGCCGCCATAGTAGCCGCTTCAGTGAAATGTGGTCACTTTGGTGGTTTTATAAATAAATAAATATATATAATATAAAACATATTATGTTTTACGACCTGCGAATCATAAAACTATAGTTTTCATCATCATCGTATCGGATGATCAACTGATGTAAAATTTCATAATCTACATCTTTCGCAAAAAACCTCGAAATTTCCGCACTTTTTTGGTTTTTCGTGGATAACTTGGAAAGCGTGCGTTATAAGTGAAAATCTTTTATATAGTAAATTTAAGAGCACGAAATTCTGCGTCGAATGAGCTGCCTTAAAGTTGAAATCGACCAAACCGTAAGGGCGCGCGCGCTCTTAAAAAAATGTCGATTTTTTCCAACTTTGCGAAAAATCAAGATAACTTCAAGTTTGAATGTCTGCTGCTCAAAAATGGTAACTCTCAGGTAAAAATCCATTGAATGGAAGTTGTAGAGCATCTCATTCTGCGTTCAGAGAGCACCAATAATGTTACGTTTGGTCCATCGTGGTAGCTGAAAACCCCAATTTTTCAGCACTGCTTTTGGTGCCCTCTGGACTTTTAACAGATGTTTTCAAATCTGTTGGCTACACTGTGGGCCCCCAAAGGGGAATTTGAAGGTTTGCACGTTCGACGGTTGATCATCAAGAAAAATGAAGTGAAAAAGAAACGTTGTGTCCAAATTTGCGGGCGTTTGTCGGTTTCAATCACACTCAGAGGGATGATTTCATCCGCCGAGAGAACGCCACGTGTTGGCAAACTTCCCGTAAACAGGGCAGCAATCACGGGTATGACCCATTTCATCGCAATGTACACATCAACCGCATCCATCAACCTGAGCACCCTGTTTACACAGTTTCATACCCCAAGTAGACACAGTATGGGGTTCTTTGAATCCAACTCCAGCAGGTGTGACCATAGATACCCTCCGGCTGCGAACAAATTGATCGGCGAGCTGATAAAATTCCTGCAACGTGCAACGCTTGATTTACGATTTATTGGGCATTTATGATATATTGGCGTATAGGTAGGCCTTGAAGGTAACTGGGATCTTCCCTGTGGGGTCCTCACCACACGCCGCGCCTGGTTTCCTGTTTGATAGTTTATTTACGATTTTGGTTTGACCGGGATGCAGTTTTTTTTTTCTTTGGGAAAGTTAGCGGTAAAATCGGCTGTAATTCATTCGCTGATGACGCGGAAGGTGTGCCCGCGGTGTTTTATACGGGGAAGGAATATCATTATTGGTGAAGAGCGGCATGCGAAGGAAAATCGGGGTAGTCTTTTGCGGCTGTCAAGGACATCTCAGTGTTTGCTTTTGCTCGCCAGCGTATGGTTTCCGGTGACGGAAGTCCGTTAGAGGTCACAAAACAACCGTTTCAGATAGAAATCCGCTTGAGGTGCTGAAACCCCTTTTTAGGTGGTTGGAACCCGTTTGAGGTGCCTGAAAATTTATTTGGCGGATGAAATCCGGTTTTGGGGGGTACAGAAAACAGGATCAGGACGTGTCCAAGTTCAGAGTGCTGGAAACCACTCTCAGGTGGTCGAAACCCATTTGAAGTCTTTATAACGGTTGGAACCTATTTCAGAATGCAGAAAATGAATTTCACGTGTTAGAAACCCGGTTGAGGTTCCAAAAAATCAAATAATACGGTGGTCACGAGGTTCTTTGGTGTTCTACTTCTAATTTTCCTAGAACCTTCTCATATTAAATATACATATCTTCTCATACATCGGCCATTCTCCCAGAAAGCGAAATTTTCAAATCTCAATGTTGAAAAAATTAGAAATGCTCAACTGTTTGAAAAAAAAAAAAAAAAAAAATTACACTGCCAAGTGGGACATGGCCCATAGCTTCCTCGGATATTGAATGAAATGTTGAACGAAATTTTTCATCAATAGGGCACAAGTTATGGCTGTTAGCTCACTAACTCGAGCAATATTTTAGCTCCAACCCCCCCCCCCCCCCCTTGAGTCAGATTTTAGCTCACTCAGCTGACCAGGAGAATACCCGTCATTTCAATCGTCCCTTGTACTCCCATAAGGTCTCCTTCTCAAATTTCAACGTCCAAGGGTGAACCGGAGAGATTTTAGCAGATTTTGAACATTTTTACATTACCTACATAATATGCCACTGCCACAATATTATAGTGGCAGTGCGGTACTGCTTCGAGTTCGATTGCTGTGAAAGTCACTGCACCTCATTCTTTGGATCTCTAACCTCTTGGAATTTTGACTCGAGATTTTAAAAAAATCGATGGCTGACAAACCAATGGTTAAGCGGCAACATATCCGATCTCCTACTTTAATACGTTGAGTTAGGATATGTTGTCGCTTAAGCGTCGCCATCCTAACAACCAACTTCTTCCATGTTGCTGAGGATGACCCGAATCACCATTTTGCGCCCACCCAACGTGTTCCGCTGATTCAATGCTCATAAAATTGATTTGGAACCTCAAGTGGCCTTACCCACACAATTCCTGAAAATTTGATTGACATCCGATCAAAATTGTGGCAAGGAAATGCGGACAGACAGACAGACCGACAGACACGGAACGAAATTTGTTCAGGAGGCTCTGAAACGCAAAACGTGAGTGGAAATTTTGATTTTGGAGAACGAAATTTTTTTTCATTTCGAAAGGGAAAACAATGCTTCCTCTGCCTTGCAGACTCGGAAGCAAAATTCAACTCAAACAAGCCATCAATTGAATTGAATAGAAGAGCGCAACCTTTCTGTTACTACGAAACCAAAACCGTAACCAAGAATTCGTAACTTGACACACTAGGTATCTAACGACCAAACTATGTCGCCGGGATCGGGCGAATCGTCGACGAAGGAGGTGATTTTGATAGCCTATAACCACCTCCAGAACTGATCACAATGTGTCCACCCTCATGAAAATCTGTTCAGCCGTTCGGGCGTGATGCTGTGATACACAAACACACAAAAAAGCAAACATGTCGAAGAGATGAGCGCACCTTTCAATTTTTTTTTAGGAAAAGGTTGCGCTAAAAATTATAATGGGGCTTGAAAAACGCTCCGGACATCAAAATGTCGCTTTCTGGGAGAATGGCCCATATAAATCCGATTAGATAGAGATCCGATGGGGATCTATTGGGCTCTCATGGGACTGTACGGAAATACATTATTTCAAAAAATTTTAAAGTTATAGTTTTTAATTTATTTTTATTTTTTAAGGTACTTTTAATTTGTTAAATTTTGTATTGTTTAGTTTTTCAAAGTAAGTTTATGTTCATTTTTTTAATTTTTAATTTTTGTAGGTACCTACGTTATCAAAATTCTTCACAGTACTTTTTTTTTTTTTTAATCAAGGATGTACTGTTCAATTTGTTTACCCAAACGGTTTTTTTTTTTTTGGTTTTTCAATTTTTCTTTTATTTAATCAGCTTAGACTTAGTTTTTGCACAATTTTTACCCAAGAATTATACGCCCTTCTGTAAAAGTTGCAGATTTTAGAAGGAACTTCGAGACCCCCAAATTATTTATTAGAGTAGTCGATACCGACACGTTTTTTTTTCTCCAAAAAACCAGGTGTTCGGAACCCTAAGGTGGCCGAAACTCAGTTTCAGATGGTGGAAACCCCGTCGATGTGACCTTTCTTATTTTAAATGGGAACCCCGACATTTTTCGGCGAATTCGGATTCTCTGGCCAATTTTACGTCCAATATGTGCGTTGAGCGAAATTTCCGACGCGCGCAAATCTGCGCAACTATCCGTATCTTTATTGTTTACAGTCTGATTGAGTCAACATTTCCTCTGTATCCTACCTGGAAATCCAAATTGTAATAATAAATCCCCTATTACTCAAATGCGCGAGCGAAGCGAGGCCCCCCTGTCAGAATGCTAGTTGGTTTTATACGGAGAAGGCTTTGTTGGTGGAGGAAAATCGGGATGTGTGGCTTTTGCGGCGGTCAAGGACGTTAAATGTCCTTGAAATGTTCAGTGATGTTTGCTCTTCGCGGACGCATTTCATTGCTCTGACCAGCGTATGGTTGTCGATTTCTCCACCCTCTTGGAAGCCCCGTAACAATACCCGGTAGAGAACTTGACGGAACCAGTTACTCACACGGTCAGATTAGAATCTCTCAATCAAGAACGGGAGCACCGTTCAATTTAGAACGTGATGGAAACCCATACCGGATAGCCTTCTTGGAGGGGAAACAGTTTTTTTTCTCTTCTCTCTCTCCGTCAAGACGATTTAGAAAAATCGGTAGGTCGGCTCGGCCGTATCGAGATCCGAGCTCCTACCAGCTATCGATTGTCTCTAACTTTATCTCCGGGGGTTGAAAAGCGCCGATCGCAGAGATGGGTTCTCTCCGCCTTTCGCCGGCCCTATCAAGACGGTTATTAATTGCGTCGAGCTTTTAAAAGTTCCCCTTCACAAGGTTTCCTTTCTTGCATAAAATCTCCGGCCTTTTTATCGCCCCTTCGTCACGGGAGGTGGCGGGACGCCAGGATTCTACCTGGTCCTGGCGCGCTACACGTTACAAATGGATTGATGATATGAGAATCCTGAATCCTAAATCTGCCACATCCCGACGAAAATTTCATTTTGTAACACTACACAACACTAACGCTTAAGCCGATTGTGCTCATCCATTCAGAAACAACACAAAACCACGATATCTGGGTAGTTGTTGCTTAGATAAAAAAAAAAGTAAACCTTATACGGGTTTCAAAAGGTTCACAACTGATTGACAATCGTGGGAGTCCGATATGAACAAGTCAAACTGGACTACACGCTGAAAATCGACAATAACAAAGCCACGTGTTTCACAAAAAAAAAAAAAAAAAAAAAAAACTGCAAATTTTTCAGAAACGTTCATTATTCTTCGATATAGGTTAATTGTGCAAAAATTAATTCTGTGTCAATAAGAAATAGTCCAGTGAATAAGTGAGATTCACCTTACATAAAATCTGGTATGTTGCCAACAGGATCAGGGTGAGGGTCAACGAAAGATTCCACTCCTTTGCCGAGCTTTCGGAAAATATATTTCCTTCCTCTGGGCCTAAACATGAGTTGCCTTCAAAGAGATGGCACATATTCACATGACCCCTGCAGCATGTAATAAACGTACAGACGCCTCTGGATTGAGTTCTGTCTATTCCGGCATTTTGGCAGAAATCTGTAAAATCCGTACTAATGTATAAATTATATCCTAGGGGAAGGTGGGCAAATAAGAGACACGCGCATTTAAAAATATCCCGCATGGTCGAAATGTTCAAAAAAGTACCTACAAAGGTAGCTGGAGATCTGAACTAAAAGTTGAGGGGGTCATTCGCTCCAACAGCCTCTTTCCCTGGCAACACTGGCCAACCTACGAAGAACCTCCCCATCAACTTCAGATTCCCAGTGTCTCTTATTTTTCGGTACACCATTTTCCAGTCCGTGAAGACGTTCGTCGGAGCTGGTAAGTTTTTCAAAACGCTTATTCTATGAATACGTTGAATATCCTTGAGCCCTATTTCCGTCAGATTACTTCTTCATTTTTTATGACGATGTCTCTTATTCACCCCAGCTGTTGTGCAGTTGGGTCAATAGTAGACGGTCTGTCTCTTATTAATCCAAATCTCATTATCGAATGTTTCCTGTTTGTTTCAGTTCCATCATGGGTCCAAAACACGCTGGCAAGGGAATTCGGTGCAACTATAATCGTGATTTTATACAAACAGTGATATTTGCCATAAGAAAAGACTGCCTTAAGCGAGTGCCTTCACTCAAACAGTGATATTTCTTACCATTTTGTAAGTTTATTTATTCTTCAAACATTTTGATCTCAATTCAATCTTCTAAATATTAATTCAATTTATTCTGTATTCAGATTGTGATTTGACTGAGAAAAGCCTGCCTTCAGAGAGTAATTTTAGTCAAACAGTGATATTTGTTAAAATTTTGTAAGTTTATTAAATAAGAATAAATTTTATTCTTCAAACATAGTGATTTTGATTCAATCTGTTCTTCCTACTTAATTTATTATAATAAAACGTTTATACATTCTCAGGACTTGAGAGCCGAAAGTTTTGGCTGACCTTTTATTCGCCTAAGTTTGAAAATTCATAACTTTTTTTGGTTTGAACCAAATGCGATGAAACTTTCAGGGTATTAAGAGACGCGTTGCTAATTGTCTCTTAATGCCCTTTAGGTCTCCTAAGACTTTTTCTGACTTCTCTAACAGTAATTTCGTGATGTGTCTCTTATTTATCACTTTCGGGAATAAGAGACATTGACTGCTCCCAAAAATTTCACGATTTTTCTCTCTTACCTGGGTTTTTCTATGGATCTCAAAAAAATTGTGGGTTTTCCATTTGTCACAAACAACTTACACAAAAATTTACAACGGAAAAGAGTCAATGGTTCGGCTGAAAAAAAAAAAATTTTTGTCTCTTATTAAAAGTTTTGTCTCTTATTCGCCCACCTTCCCCTACCATTAATGTTTATTCAAACCGTTACTTGGCACAGTTACTCGACAACCACCTTGTGTTGTAAGTCATAAATTTTCTGACCACAGAATTTGTCAAATAGGTACATATTCCTACATACCAGGATGCCCGATATTCACAATCAGGGACACTAATATGGGGGTTTATAATAATTTATTTAGGGACTTGTTGTATTGTTATATTGTTGTCCTCCATGGAGACGTTATCATATCAATGTTATCACCTAGCAAAAGTTGGTTTTACAACGTGACGCAAGAAATTAAACTAAATTATTTTAACCATTTATGACGCCAAATCCACCACTTTCAATAATTACTTCTATGCTAACACTACTCATATGGCTAGGTGAGTGAATTTTTTCAAGTTATGTATATAAAGATATTTTGCTAACTGGCACCTAAGATTTAAACTTAAAATTAGTGGTATAGATATTGCTGACTGTGATACTTATAGGTCTAAATTAAATTCTAAGATACTTACCATGTTATGACCCTGCAGTGTATCTTGGTTTCTACACATCCAATCATCTGGGTTCGATGTAACCACCATCCGATAGTTGCTCTCTGAGTAAGTAGCCTAACATGTTCATTAAATAACTAATAAGTAATGCCGCAATGTAAATGGTGGTTTAGGTCCTGAGGAAGGAAATATATTTTCCGAAAGCTCGGCAAAGGAGTGGAATCTTTCGTTGACCCTCACCCTGATCCTGTTGACAACATACTACACTTTGGGTCGATCATCATACCGTCAACTATAAAATCTGGTAGTTCTGATTTTTTTCTGGTTGTTTGGGACCACTAGGAGGTAATAAATCCATGTTTTCGTCATTCTCGTCCTTGTGCATTTTTCGCAATCTTGAAAAAACCGTCAAAATTTCGAAAGTTAAAATTTAGCAAAACTCGAGATTTTACCCCTTTTTTGCAGCCTCGTATCTCCGTTTCCGTTGGTCGGACTCAAAAACCTTACTGGGCCAAATTTGTAGGAACTTTTGTCTTCTACAATTCGGGTAATAGAATAGTTTACGCAAAACTGCACGGGGAACGAGTTATAGAGCAAAAACTGAAAAATACGCGAAATTTTGACGGTTTTTTTTTTCAAGATTGCGAAAAACGCACAAGGACGAGAATGACAAAAACATGGATTTATTACCTCCTAATGGTCCCAAACAACATATCAAAAAATCAGAACTACCAGATTTTGTGTAAGGTGAACCCTCTTTTTGAGTCTCTATTCACTGGACTAAAACCAGGCCAGGAGGATGCACGAAAGGACTATGTCGCTCTTAAGATAGAAACGCTGCAAATTTTACACAAGGGTTTATTATTCTTTGATATAGTTTACTTGTGCAGAAATTTAATTCCATGTCAAAGAAAAAATAAAATAAAAAAATTGATTTTTGGATTTTATTTTTCAAAAATTGTTTGAATTTTTTTTCTTCAAAAATTGTTTAATTTTTTTTTCTTCAAAATTTTGTTTTGTTTTTTTACTTGAAAAATATTTGACCTCCTGGGATCTTTCAAAAATCCCATTTATAGCCCCATGAAAGCCCTTTAGATCACAACAGTGAAATCGGATCGTTCCGGGACACCAAAAACTGGATTCTACGTCCAAAAATACCTCGCAAACGACACCTAACTCGACCCCATAGCTAAAAGCCTCCAAAAAACCCTCCCGTAGCCCCATTTTAGCCCCACGGGTTTGGGCGATCGGACTTAGAACCTTGCGGGCACAACTAGATGGTAAACCGGGTATTTAGTCAAAATTTCAGATTAAAAAAATTCCTACTGCCCAAAACGGCCCGGACGGCGCGCCGTGGCGTACGGCGGACGGATACTTCGGTTTTGGAATCTAGACCTCTTGAAACGGATAATGTCAAATTTTGAGGCCGATCAGAGTCGTCGAACTCCTTCGCGAAAACAGGTGTATTATTCCAAGAATAATTAACCAAAAGTGGGCGCTCACCGTGCAAAAACTGTCAACGGTGGGCATGGAACAGCCACAAGCCTCCCATAAGTACCGATTTCATAAAATCCAAAAGTTCCAATGGCAGTTCCTTCGGCAGTCAGGACCGAAGGGGAGGAATTTAAAAGATTGAGAGAAGTAGTCCGTGAAGAATTTATGCCAGCGGCAATGGGCAGTACTTGCAGTGACCCATCTCCGGCGCAGAAACTGATCTATGCTCTTCGCCTGGTCTGATCCGGTGGCATCACCTCGAAGCTTGTTTAAGCCCTCAGAATTATGCTCTTCAGTGCTTGGCCAATCATATATGATATATTCGATATATCGAATGGATTGCCATTTGATATAAGGTAGCACCGAGTGCAAATTGAGGCAGTGAAGAAGCGAAATCAGGCAGAGGATGTACAGCTACAGAACCCCTTTAGAAAATTCTCGGCATATCGAAGAAGAGCGATAAGTCGAGCAGTAGCGGAACAGTCCAGAGTGAAGTCGTCTGTATGGCTGTCTGCAATTCCATTGAAGCGGCATAGCTTTGATCTCTCAGCCAGTGAGTTCCGAGATGTTCTTGCAATTCGATACAAGCGAACCCAAGTAGATATGCCAAACAAATGTGATGGCTGTGGTCGTAACCCTTTTTCCATCAGGCATACTCTCAATGGGTTGATCACAAGGCGTCACAATGAAGTAAGAGACGTCCGGAGGGAATTAATGAAAGCAGCTTGGGGAAATTGCTGCAAAGAGCCAATGATTGTAGCTGCTTCAGCCACTACACCCGGTTTGAGAGGAGATCTTACCTGCCGTGGGGTGTTGGAACCACAGAGGGACGCACTATTTGACGTCCGTTTCGTAGACACTGATGCACCCTCTTATGTTTCCCGTCCAGTGGCATCGGTTCTCACTTCGGCAGAGGAAGAGAAAAAACAGAAGTATTTACCTGCATGCTAAGGTGGCCACTGTTCATTCACCCCACTGGTCAGCACAGTGGATGGACTTTTGGCACCCCACTTTTGGGATTTTTGAAGGATCCCAGGAGGTCAAATATTTTCTGGGTAATTTTGAACGCATCCATTTTTTTGAGGTCCATATTTTTTTTGGTCAAAAATATTTTTTATTGACTCAGTATTATTTAACTCAGTAATAATATGGTTATATACTATCATACAATAATATAAAATTGTGTTGGCCGACGTGTGGTAGACGGCCGTGTGGTAGACGGCAGTGTGGTTTGTTGGTACGGGATAAAGCGTTCCCGAGTGAGTTTTTTCACTTTCCGCTCGCTGGCCGTTTAGGGGGTCGAAAAAATTACGAAAAAATACGAGCCGTATAGATCAGAACTGGAGGAAGACGTCGGTCAAATCGTAAATTCGAAATTCGCCCGGGAAATTCGTCGAAAATTCGTCGAAAAATCGTCTTTCTCCCGTTTGTCCTACGTTTTCCACTTTCAACTCGCGCCAAATCCCGTTTAAGGGGTCGAAAAAATTACGAAAAAATACCAGCCGTATAGATCAGACCTGGAGGAAGACGTCGGTCAAATCGTAATTTGGAAATTCGCCGGAAATTCGTCGAAAAATCGTCTTTCTCGCGTTTGTCCCACGTTTTTTCGGGTTCAAAAATACCCAGTAAGGAGCCATTTTTTGGGTATGGTATCCGCGAGCCAAATGCGCGCCAAAATATGGCCAATCCGATTCCGAAGTCGGATTTCAAAAAAACCGAGGGGGAGGGGGCGATTTCACGGTGAGAAGACAATTGGATCGTTTTAATTCGCGCGGGGCCAGGGATCTTAGAAAACGGAGGGTCCAGGGAACTTTGATGGATGGAGAGGCGGGGAAACTGGTCGGCCGAGTATACAAGTGATTTCACTAGAACTCTGACAGGGGGGCCTTACTTCGCTCAGCTAATCATTTTATCGGCCAGGGGGCTCGCTTGGCTCGGCCATCCATGGGAAAAAATTATTGAGGGAAAACTTTTCAAATTTGATTAGACAGAGAGGGGGGGGGGGGGGGGGGGGGGTTGCTTCGCTCGGCTGTTAATTTTCTCGCCAGAGGGGGGCTCGCTTTGCTCGGCCACCCACATAAGTAGAATATATATAGTTTTTTTATTTATTTTTAAAAAATGATCTACATTCTGAGATAGATTGAGCGCCCTCAAGGATTTTTTCTCCTCCTTCAACCCCCTCTCCTTCCCTAAAGAAGGGTAGGAGTGGGGATTTCAGCCAATATCATTTTATCAGCCAGAGGGTTGATGTTGAAGGAGCAGTTGACCCCACGTGAATTTGGCTCGGCTTCACTCCAACTGCCTCTACCCCCCCCCCCCCCCCCCCGCCATCATTCTTCACTCTGAGCGGGTGGGACATCAGCCTTTAAGGGGCGCTCGCTAGGTCTACGACATCTCTCCCCGACGGAAATGGATGAATTTAAATTGAATCGATTATTTAAAAAAAGTTGAATTGAATTAAAAAAAGTTGAATTGAATTAAAAATAATAATTTCCTAAACGGTAAGCCCTAAAAATACGCCGATTTTTTCTATCGTCTCTGCTACGAATAGGGGGGGGGGGGGGGCCGCGGACCCTCCCCCCCCTGGCCGAGCGAGGCGAGACCCCCCTGTCCGAATAAGCGCTCGGCCGAGCGGAGCGAGGCCTTATGTCTGAGTAGGGGTTTGAACGTGTCCATCGATGCTACGCACCCCACAGGCGGCAATACACCCCACAGGCGGCAATACACCCCACTAGGGGAGCGAGCGAAGCGAGCCAGAGAGACTAGTACTATAATATAGTATTATATTATAATAATATTATATTATGGTTACTTTGATATATCCTAATTTAAACCCTTGGGTAAAATTGGCAGCATTTTGGAGTTTTGAGGCCGATAAGAATTTTCGACCACTGTCGCCATTACATTCCAAGAATAATAAACGACGATTTTCGAGCTTATGTTTCGAAGAAAAGACATGAAAATGTCCTTTCAAACCAGACTGATGAAATCTTTATCATACAAACACAATTCGTTGTTGAAAAGCGAGTAGAAGGGGTCTAAGGCCAGGTGGGAGAGGTCGGGTTGGCTGCCTTTAGACGACAGAGGGGTGACCTCCTGGTATTATATCGACGAAGATCGACCATTTTCAGCGCGCAACAGCCTTACTGTTGGTCCAATTTTTAACTGAATGAATTTTGTAGGAAATTTTGTTTGTGTACTTTAATTTTTTAAATAGTGTGTTTACAAGAAAAACGCTTATTGTTCCTTTATTTACATTAATTCTGTGAGACAATTGTCTATGCACTGTTGTGTTTCTGGACAAAATTTGTAATCTGGACTTTATTTAATAAAGTGTTGAAGTTGAAGTTAGTCTTCGAGATATCTACAAGCGAAAAACTGGGGGGAAATAAAATCGAACATTTAGGTAGATTTTTCCGATTTCTGAGGTGAAGCTGTCCTTTTTGAAGGTGGCAAACTTCAGTTTGCTCTAGAACAGTTATAAAACCCGCTACGCTATTTACTTATTCCTCGGAAAACAAACATTATTCTGAAAATATTAAACTGAAAATTTATTTTTTATTAGTTTTTATCTGATTTATACAGTTCACGTGGAAGCTACTAGGTGGCTTCTGGGTTTCATTGTGGCGTGCGCAGTATAAATCGTACGTAACATAATGGGCCGCCTAATGAACTGTGAAAAACCCGGTTGTTACATTGTGGCCTGCTGGCAAGGTGTCTGGCGAATCATTCATACGGCGTTCCCCCCGCGGGGTCATTGTTGGATAGTGATCGGTTGGGGTTTACCGATAGGTCAGATTTGGGGGTTGGGTCTAAATACCGTAATAATAGGGATGACAACCGGAGGCAGATGCGTAAGTATTGTCGGGACACGTCACTAGCAGCCCCACCACCTTTTTGGAGCTTGGGGGGAACGTGACAGCTAGAAACTGTCGTCAAACGGGGTTTAACCACCTGAAACCAGTTTTCCACGTCCTCAAACGGGTTTCCACCTCCCGCAACCGGTTTTCTGCAACCTCAATCGAGTTTCCACCTTTTGAACTGAACGTTGCCACTTACTTGCCATATACGCTAACCCTTAGAGCGTAATAAGTATATATACTATATATATCTACTATATGGGAACTGCAAACGGAGGAAAGGGTCAGAGGCAGTTTCATTCCCGAAAATTCCAGTGTCTCGTACGGGATTCGAACCCGTGGCCTTAAAAGAATGCAGCGCGAAAAGCCTAACGCTTAAGACCGTCTCGGCAGCTTGACACCTCAATTGGGCAACCACCAGAAACTTGCTATCCAAGACCTCAAATTGGCTTCAACCATCGTTGGGGGTTTACCGATTGATCAGAAACCCGCAACTTGACAACCAGGGCACTATGCTGGTGCAGATAGTGGCAGCTTGGCACCTGGCTTGTGGCAGCTCAAAACTTCATCCACATGAAACAGATCCATTTCGGTCAAGCTCGAGTTTTCCAAATGATGACGTTGGTAGGCCGATGAAAGTGTCACTTTGGGGACCCTCCGGCAGTAGCACCTGGTGGGGTCGCTTTATCTTTCGCCCTCAGGTCACTCGACGACTCCACCTGAGACATCTGCCTCGTCGAGCAGCCACTTCCCCAAAACGGCTGATTCCCTCTTCAACTCCCGAAAAAATCCCTCCGTTGTGGGAAGTGAACGCGCGTGAAGAAGAAGGGAAGACGGATGGCAACTGCCCTTCCACCTCCCAAACCTTCTCTCTGATCACTTATTAAATAAGGCTCCTATTGTCTGGTATTTAAATTAAACCTCCTCCGCTTTCTCCACCGGGTAGAGTTTCGAAGCATAAATATCCCGTGGAGGGGAGGGCGAGGTGGGGGTTAACGGGTAATGACGGGCCAATGTCATAAAGATCAGAGCCTCGAGCCCTCCCCGATATGAAGTATTTCAGAGGTGTCAGCTCTGGGTCAACAGATGGTCCACATCATCACCAAATTAGACACCTGGAGCTTCTTCTTGAAAACAAAGAAAATAAACCAAAATCGCCACGTTAGATAACCCAGTTATAGTAGACCTAATCGGGTCATCAGGTTCGATTCGAGGGTCTCAAAAACACTTGCCTAAGCAACAATTTTTCAGGAACCAAAAATATTGTTACAAATTTATTAGACTTTTGCTGGCTAATAAATAGTGCTACGCTGGAAATGATCTTGAACCACTTTGGGCATCCCAAATAAGAGCAATATGAGTTTGCGACGGTTTCTGAGTACGGCGTAACTTGTGGGAGCTGAAAACATGCGAAATTTTGGCACTTTTTTCAGTTTTTGGCTTATTACTCAAAATCGGTTCGTTCTACGGAAAACCTCACCATATACTAAATTAAAGAGCATCAAATTCCCCGTCGAATGACCCTGCGAAACGTCAAATTCGGCTCAGCTCCGTAGTCGCAATCGATGGTCATAAATCGTCAATTTTCTCTAATCTACTCTAATCAAAAAATTCCATAGAACGAAAGTTGTAGGGCATCGAATTCCGCGTAATGAGAGCTCCTAAATTTTAAAATTCGGTCATTCCTACGCAGAGATACTTGCAAAGTTCAAAAGTAGTCCTAACATTAAAATTTCGCTGAAGCTCTTTTTGAAATTACACGACTGTTGAACCCCGAATCATCTATATTCGTCTAGTTATTCGAATTTAGAGGCAATTTCGTCATATTGCTAAGACAGAAAACGAAATACATTACTATGGCTGTCCATGATGATTTTATTATTAATTATTATCATTATTGTTATATTTACAATCACTCTTTATCATGATCATGGTATATTTTTTAAAAAATCTCAATTTGAGGTTTTCGAAGTTCTCCTTTGTTTAGGAGAAGATGGTCTTGAAGATGTTTTCGAAAATAGTTGCTCTGTGGGACTGTTGGTATCATCGTCTGAATCTTCATCGAGGAAGGGATCTTGGTGTAATGCCTCTCCCTCGATATCGAGTTCTTCGTCGACTGCAACCTCGAGAAGTCATCTTCAGAAAGCGCATTTCTGCAAGTGTGACCTTTGCAGTGGGCACATATTGCAGAACACTTAATCCCAGAATTTCGACAGGAGCAGGCTTTGCCATGCTTTGCAGAGTTCCCCCACATGCAAGCGTCTCCCACATGATGCCACATGACTAGGGCTCGGATTGATATGCTCGATAAAATCTCTGGATGATAATACTATTATATATTGATAATGATAATATTAGGGATATATCTTAATATAATATTTCATAATATATTATATAATATATTGTATAACATTATAATATACCCTCATATTATTATGATTTATTTTATGCTCGAAAAGCATCTGTTTTATTCTCTTAAATATGCATGAAAAACACCATTCACCCTTGTTGTAAGGATTTGCACTTTTGGGATTGTTGATCCTGTTGTAGTGGTTGTTTATACCAAGTTCATGCATGTCCAGGCAGAAGTGAGTCACGAACCACGAGTGTACTGTGCAGCTGGATTTTGAAAAATATTGTCTTTTGGATAATCCTGAAGTTTGAATTTACACCATGGTGGCAGCGGTGGGATGCGAACCCACGCCCCCAAAGAGACTGGTGCCTCAAACCAGATTTGATGCAACCCTTTCCTGGCTCTGCTTATAGAAATACGAGGAGGGGAAAAATTCACTCCCCGGCATCGAATCTCATGGGACGCAACCTCTGTACAAATATTCCTTGCTTTTTTAGTTCGTTGAAACCTAGGACAACTGTGTTGGATGATTGGAGGCTGATTCAGCAGAGTCGCAGTGCAGCGAAGGAGCAATTCGATAAGACTGCGCGTGATCGCCCTCCGTTCTCGGTTGGCCAGCCTATGGGTTTTCAGAAAGCCCCTGACTCAAATTGGCAGTCAGGGACGATCGTTGGGACGGCTGAAGCTCCGAGGTCTTACCTCGTTGCTGGAGATGAAGGTGGCACCTATCTCGCAATGAAATTCATATTAGGCCTAGAACTTTGGAGTCGATTTACTCTCCAGTCGCTCTTGCTTCCCGCGAGTAAGACGATGGCCTGGTTTTGTTTTAAATATTGTTATTGTAAAACGTGGGATTAAGGGATTGAAATTGGTTTCTGTTCTTGAAAACTGTTTGGAAAATATTTGTTCTGTAAGTAACTGCATGGAAAATGTTTGATTACGAGGGCATCATAACATGATATCGTTATGTTCTGTGAACTGTCCATTGCTCAAGTTAGCTAACATTTGAAGAGTCCTCTCCAAGAAAGATGAGGGTCACCTTTTTTTGGAAAATGAGTTTAGGTTGGAAATACCTTTTTCAGACCAAGTAGTTTCTGTTGGTAACCTCAAATTCACAAAAAAGATGATAGTTTCAGCCGAAATCGAACGTGGAAGTTTCGGACTACATTGCAAAAAAGATGATTCAGTTAACTATAGTCAACCGTTTGGGCCATGAGGGAGGGGTCGGTTTTGGTGTAAAGACGTAAAGTGCATTTTTGAGAGTTCGACAGTTTTTCAATTTTTAATTTTTAAAATTTTTGTTTTCTTTAGTGACGTGGAATTAATTTTGGCGTCATGAGCACAAATAATTTGAACCATTGTGTTAAATTTGCGGCTCTTGTTCTTCGCTGGGATTTTTTTGGCTATCCGAGTCTTGTTTATTGTTTACCTACTGAACCGGACTGTCTGTAGGCAAAATCGGGGTCGTTGCCAGGGATGTTGACATCGTAAAGCTATTGTGGAAAGGGGGGGGGGGGAGCCGGTGAGTCGAACCTGCCAAGGGGGGTGTGCGAAAAAAAAAAAAAAAAAACTAAAACCCCCGGGTGATGGAGGGTGAAAGGGCGACTGGACAAAGGGCCCAAAGGGTTGGTTTTTCCACCCCCCCTGTCGTCCCGTCGAAAAAAAGGGCGACTACAAACCCCCTCCTCCCCATCCCCTTCGAAAAACCCACCCCCTCTTCCACCCTCCCAACCCCCCTTCGCCTCGGCCCCCGAATCCCGCGTTTTCTCGTCTTCAGTCCAGCCCCAACCACCGCCGTCTGAAGGCCCCTGCGGAACTTAGTCGTGACGAAACATCGGGCATTCGGCTGAAGGTTGTCGTCGTATTGATAAACCCTCTCGATATCCGCTGGATTTGTGACTAGTGCGGCTCCCGCGAGTGTATGTGTTTCAGGAAGGAGGATGAGCCCAGAAAAGGGTGCCCTAACAAGGACCTGAATGCGTCTCTACTTGTTTACGTATGTAAATTTTACAACATTTTTTATAATATTCAATTAAAAAAAAAAAAAAACCTACAAAAATATCCTGAAATAAAAAAATTATTAAGTCAATTGTTTTTTCGAGGATTCACATTTTGCGTTCATTTAATGTAAAATAGTTCCGGTCACACTTTTTTTTTTTTTTATTTTTATTTTTATAATAAGAGGTTTTTAACTATTTAATAATTTTTGAAAATCAATAAATTACATAATAATTAAGAAATCTGCTAGGTTTCATAAAAAAATTAACCAAAACTATTTTAGACAGAATGCACACAAAATTTGTAAAAATGATTAAATAATTTAAAAACCTATTAGTATAATAAAAATATATATTTGTGATATATATAACCGAAACTATTTTAGGTACAATGAATACCCACAATATTTTATCCTGAAAAAAAAAAAAAAAAATTGACTTGCTCAATATTATCATAATATAAAAACTATATACCAATATATTAGATAGTATTATTATATTACGCATCTTTAAAAAAAATTAAATTAATTTAATATTTTACTAGTGAATGATTAAAAAAAATTAAACGTTTAACCAAAAATAAATAGGTAGCGTTTTATCGTAAAAAAAACAAGAAGACAAAATTGATTGTACTTAATGTAAGGTGGATGCGGCAAGATAGCGGGAATCCATCTTATAAAAGCCGATTTTAGACGAAGTAGTCTTATTTCCACGATAAGAAATAAATAGTAGGTTACCGGTACTTGTGGACGCGTCTCGGTTGATTAGACCTCCATCAGTAGATACGATACAGAATATAATTTTCATAACTGACTCACTTTATTATTTGCAAAATGAAATATTCTGCGTTGAAGTGAATCGATAGTAGAAGTGCAAAAGTCCGTAAGTTTAATTTTTTCAGTAATTGATAAAAAAAAAAAAAAAAACCTAACTTGGCGCATCATGACTTTAATGATATTCAGTCAATGTCTGTCTACTCATGCCGTCATGACATAACTCAGCTAGTTTTCTCATGAATTAAATCAGAGGAAAAGAAACTATCTCAAAAGCCTCGCACTTGTTTCTTGTTCATAGGGAAAAGGTTTTTTTCGTCTTCTGAAAAGATGGGAAAAAATTTCCGAAAAATGAGATAATATTTCCCACCTAGTTATTATATTTAGATTTATACTTTTTTTTTTCAATAATTGAAAATTATTTAGGACTTTCATACTTCAACTATCGAAATGTAGTTTCAATGTGAATAATTGACAATGTCAATTATTGAATATTTCCTAATTTGTTGTGAAAGAAATGGGACAAAAGAAATTGATGAAATTCGAGGAGGAATGATTGCAGTCGCTTTTTGGGAATTTTTACGCGGTAGATACCTAGGAACCTACCTAGTTTTTGAAGTCCAGTAGATAGAGCGAAAAACGCTGCAAATTTTACTCAAGGGTTTATTATTCTCTGATATAGGTAGGTAACTTGTGCAGAAATTAATTCAGTGTCCAGGGAAAAATTTTGGGAAAAAATTTTGAATTCAAATTTTTTTCTAGTAAGTTTTTTTTGCTCGGAAAATACAACCGAAAAACAAATTTGACTTATTAAAAAAAAAATCATATTTGACCACCTGGGATCCTTCAAAAATCCCATTTGTAGCCCCATGAAAGCCCTATAGAATTTTTTCTAATAAATTTTTTTCTAGTAATTTTTTTTTTGCTCGGAAAATACAACCAAAAAAGCAAATTTGACGTATTAAAAAAATCATATTTGACCTCCTGGGATCCTTCAAAAATCCCATTTGTAGCCCCATGAAAGCCCTATAGATCCCCACAGTGAAATCGGATCGTTCCGGGATCCCCAAAAATGGATTCTACGTCAAAAAATACTTCGAAAGCGACACCTAACTCGATTCCATAGCCAAAAGCCTTAAATAACCCCTCCCGTAGCCCCATTTCAGCCCCATAGCGCCCCACGGGTTTGGGCGATCGGACTGAAAACCTTGCGGGCACAACTAGATGGTAGACCGAGTATTTTGTCAAAATTTCAGATTTAAAAAAAAAATCCTACTGCCCAAAACGGCCCGGACGGCGGACGGACATTTCGGATTTAGAATGTAGACCCCTTGAAAAGGATAATGTCAAATTTTGAAGCCGATCGGAGTCGTCGACCTCCGTCGCGAAAACATAGGTGTATTATTCCAAGAATAAAAACCAAAACAGTTGAAAGGATGAGCCATGAAATGATTAAAAATCAAATCCTTATGAACTGGCGGAAAACCACTTTGAGCGGATTGAAACTGTGATGAGAAGTCGGATACCGGTTTGGGAAAGTTGAACGTTTGTGCAGGTTGGAAGAACAACTTTGAAATAACAAAACTATGCTGCAAATTTTACACTAGGGCTGATAACTATTTTCGTGTGTAGGTACTTTTGCAGAAAATAATTCTGACAATAATAATTATTGTCAGAATTATTTTTTATTTAATTATTTAAAATGTTTAAATGGGAACCCCAATTTTTTTTCTCGAATTCCGATTCCTCGGCTAATTTTACGTCCGATAAGCGCGATGCGCGAAATTTTTGGCGTGTGCGAATTCGCGAAACGATTTTTTTTCGAATTCTTTGGTCGTTAACAGACCGATCGAGTTTGCGCTTTCCTGATCCTACCTAGAGATCCGAATTTTAATACAAAATCCCGAAAAAACTCATTCCGACGACGAGCGAATTTAGACGGCGAGTTTAATTTGAACGATTTCATGACAGTGGGGGGGGGGGGGAGGGGGAGGTTTGGGCAACGGTTCATTCGGCGCTAATTTTGAATATATTCTGGTGTGTGGGAAGACGATTTCTCTCTCTATTCCCCGGTCAATTTTACGCCCGTTAAATTTCGCGCATTGAGCGACTGTCACTTGGCCGAGCGAAGCGAGGCCCCCCTGACCGAGAAAGTGGTGACGCTCGATAAAGGGGTCGGCCGAGCGAAGCGGTCCATTTTGTGGGTCTGAGACCAAAACTCCGTAAACCCTTCAAAATCTTCTAAATCGGTTTTAGCATCACTTATTGATTTGCCAGAGTTCTGCTGAAGACTCTTTTTAGTCCTTCTTGATGAGCCTTTCAACGGCACGATAAAACTTAGGTAGGAGCAGATCCTAATCGTCTTAACGGGCTTCCAACCCCCTGCGAAAAACCCTAAATTTTAATTTCGGGGTCATTATCAGCCCTGAAAGAGCCATTTAAGGGGCTCCCATTTATCTGGACCACCCTGATGTTGTCGAGCTACCTGAAAGGGAATGTCCCAATTAAATTCGTCAAGGGAAACGAACAGTTCGAGTTTAGACGGTTCTAGTTTCGTCTAAGTTGATTTCAAAACGTGGAAAAAGTTTTTTTAAATGTTTTTTTTTTCCGGGGTTGTCGGCCCTGTGAGGTAAACACGAGTACTAATATCCACCAGGAGCACTTCTGCACGTTCCGAGGCTCGCCCTCATTACGATCCTTTTCAACGACTTCCTCGCCGCTCCGTCGACCAAGTGGCCTCTGAGACAAAATCGACCGAACGAGCGAAAGCTGACATTCGAACCTCCCCGGGCAGTAACTTGTGTATTTGTGCGATGAAAAATAAAATAAAATACACCTCCGAAGTTGCAAGTCGACGCTTAATACGAACATTTGTATTCTTGACGTGCTAAACGGTTGCTAAACTACTGTTACAATCTTCTTGGGGGTTTCGTCGCGGGATTACAAGTAGCTTGTGTGGGAACACCCCATGCTGCGGGTGATGGTCGTGTTCGTGTTTCTAATGATTTTAATCCCTTCAGTTAAATATGAAAAGTTTCCCCGAGTTCGCACCATCGCAAAACCTCGAAATTGTCGCACATTTTTCAGTCTATCGCCCATAACGTCCAAACTAAGCACTTTTTCTCGAATGCTTTTATTTAGTCGATGGAAGAATATTAAATTCCGCGTCGACTGACCCCCTCATATTTGAAATATGACGAATTTATAGAGTAGTAATCGTCGGAATATCGAGGCTCTTGATCGTTGTGGCGATCTTTTCAACATACACAAAGAAATCAAGAGCATGACGGGTGTGCAGCGGAGGGCCAACAATGTCAAGCTACTGAATAGTAGTGGAGAGCCAGTTCTGTTGCTGGGTGACATCCATGATGAATGGCTACGGTATACCTCGGGTAGTAATCAACATACGTTTCGAGGTACTACCTCTTTTCAGATTTAACAGAAGGGATTAAAATTTCCACCTCGTCAGAAATTGCTTCACGGTAACCCCCCCCCCCCACCGCTTTTCTTATTTTCCTAGTAAAATGAGACTAACATGTTCTACAAACTACTGTCCTACCTTGTAACAAATACGTGCCATCGCCCTTTCTCTAATTTCATCGTCGTTTCATCGAGTAATTGTCGATCAACCCAATTTCAAAATAAATCCGAGTTCGGGATGTTCCGAGTGTCATCTTCAGGACCGGACTTTCACTTCGTTAACAAACTTCAATTCTAGATTTTTATTTTTTTTCGAAGGCCAGAAGTGATCGATATAGCTCGGAGCCCTTTGGGAAGCCCATTTGGCCCCATCGCGTGTCTAATTAAAATTCTTTTGTTCAGCCCTTATGAGTGATAGTTTAATTAACGAACAAACGTTGCTGGCAAGTTTTCTGTGTTAAGCAGTTTTGGGGGTTAATATTTGATGCAGAACAAAATTGAGCGTTATTGATTTTTGTTTGAGTCAATTCAGTGTTTGTGGTTATTATTAACTGACCTTAGGAGAATATGTCATGGTTGTTGGAAAGTTGTTAGTGGATTTAACCTGTTTGTGGATTTGAGGAGGGGGTTTGATAGGTTTTGGCGAGAGGCTCGAGTTTGGTGTAGTTTTCAGAGCTGTGGTGAGCGAAAAATGTATTTTTGGGGGTCCGAGGCCTGTCTGAACGCTCCATGAGGAGATTAAGGCTGTTAAGGGCAGGTATTACAAGGGTTTTGGCGAGAGGGTCGAGTTTGGTGTCGTTTTCAGAGCTGTAGTGAGCGAAGAATGTCTTTTATGGGGGTCCGATACCAGTCTGAACATTCCATGAGGAGTGTAAGGCAGGTATTGATGGGTTTTGGCCAGAGGGTCGAGTTTGGTGTCGTTTTCAGAGCTGCAGTGAGCTAAGAATGTCTTTTTTGGGGGTTCCGATACCTGTCTGAACATTCCATGAGGAGTGTAAGGCAGGTATTGATGGGTATTTGCCAGAGAGTCGAGTTTGGTGTCGTTTTCAGAGCTGTAATGGGCGAAGAATGTTAGATTTTTTCCTCCTCAAATCGGGCTTCAACCTCTTCTGCTGGGGTTTAACCACAAACAGATTCTCTACCACCTCAAACCCGTTTCCAAATTTCTCAACTGGGATTTTCAACCTCCTCAACTGAAGTTTGACCTCGAACCTTTTTAACTCGGTTCTAAACCTCTCCAGTGCACTAACCTATCCCAAACCGGTTGCTAACCTAATTAACTGGAGTTATAACCTCTTCAGCTGGGTCCTCCTCAAACCAGTTTTCAACCTTCTCAACTTGTATTTGACCTCCTCAAATCTGTTTTTAACCGTCTTAACTGTAATTCAACCTCTCCAAACCTGTTTTAAAACTCCTCAACTAGAGTTTAAACTCTTGAAACCTGTTTTTCACGTCTTAAAATGAGGTTTAATCTTTTTAAACTGGTTCTGTACCAATCCAGTGTAGTTAACGATACCAAACCAGTTGTTAACGTTTTTTAAACTGGTGTTATAACCACTTCATATTAAGTTTATGGTCCTCAAGCTGGAATTTAACCTCCTCAAACAGGTTTTCAACCTTCTCAACGGGTATTTGACTGGTATGTTTCATGACTACCTCCAGTGGTAGGGCTTTGTTTTCTAGATAGGAACCTGAGTGGTTGAGCTAAAGTCGGTCTTAGAAGGTTTCCTAACATGAAATTTAATTCTCCACAAGTTTGATTGAGTGACATTTTTTGATTGGGTACGCTGTTTTTGATACAGAGGCCTTGAAACGTGAGCGTAACCCATTTCTCAGCCGATTTGAGAAAAATTGGAAAGTTTTAACGTTCGATTGCGGACTAACGCTTGGACCGCTCTTTACGTTTGAGATGGTCATTCGACGCGAAATTTTATGCTGTTTAATTTTGGATCGAGTAAAACTTTCTGTAGGATGTGTAGTTTAGGAGTTATAAGCGAAAAACCGAAACAAGTGCCAAAAAATCGCCGTTTTTCGGGCACCAAAAGTTAAGCGCTAGGAGAATCTTGTGGAAAATGCTAAAAACACGTTACCTAGGCACTCGTAAGCCACCCGATTGTCCCGATTTTATGCACGCTCAAACCCCCTCACCGACTAGACAAGTAGGCTGATAACAGAGCTTCTCGATTTTAGCACACTTAACACGTTAACACCGAAAACGGACCACACCATGAAGACCCATAATAAACTCATAGCTATTAGATGTCTCAGCTTGTGAATTTCAGTGATTCCAAAGCTTTTGTAGAATGATAGTTTTTTTTTTTTGGTCTGAGCACCTCAGACTGAGGTATTCAGACGGTTTTTGGGAAATCCGAGAGTCGCTCTGTCAACCGCAGGGTGTTGTTTTAGGGACGCAAATAAAACATAAACATAAAGACTCCCCGCCCGGCCCTTCCCAATAAAAATGGAGTTGAAATGCCTGTTATGTCAACCGGAAGATATCGGTGAGGGCGTTTTTGTCGACGTCTCCCGAGATTATGGTCCTTTCTGCCCGGACGGAACATTCCTCAGCCCGAAGGGAATCGAAAAATCCCTCCGAGGACGACAAATTTCCTTCGGCGGCTTTCGATTTTGTTTTCCCCTCGACTGGGGCCCTCACCTGTTTCCCACGGCAAAATTGTTTACCCTTTGAAAACGTCGAGGCTGTTTTTTTTTCTCTCTTTTTTTTTTTGCCAAGTCTTTTATTTTATCTCTTCCCTATGGCGATTCTAAACAAGATGGAAATCGTCTCGTTAAGATAACGCACGCTCTCCGCCGCGCACGGTGCATATTAACTAAAAATTTGAGATTTATCGAAGGAACTTCCGAAGCGAGGCGAGCTCGACGCCCTGAAAGGAGAAAATAAAAGCCGAGCAAATAAAATGAACCTAAAAGACGGTCGGCAGGAAAGACAATAAAAAAAAACCTTCTGATAAAATTGTTTCATGGTTGGTGATTTTTTCCTGTAGAAATAATCGCAATTACCTGTTTACTGAATCATTTTGCTGCGTGACACAAACGTCACGATTTCGGTATATTCTACTCACAATCAACCTGCGTTGAAAGAACCGAATAGGAGAAAACGAAGGTGTGAAAGGGTGTATTCTATCTGTTTGACTTGATAAGGGGACTGGCGCCATTCTGTATGTCTTTACAAACCGGCCGCATAGGTAGGCCTTTTTTTTTCGATCGTCCCAGTTGCAGTATTGTTCCAGTGGAGCAGAGATGACCCGGATGGACAGTGTGGCCCAGTTTTATGGTCAATGGTTGTTTTTCAGGTGGAGACATTTCCTTTGAATGAAACGGGTCACCAGACGGTTCAAAATAGGGTTGGAGGATTCAGATTTGGTCCCGCAGGGCACGAGAATGTAGGTTAAAACGACGTCCCGACGAATGTTTTACGCTGGTTCGAAGAGTTTCAAATCCCGGTTGAAAAGGTTGAAAACATGTTGGGGGAATTTAAATCCCAGCTGGGGAGGTTGAAACCCAAAGTGAGGAGGTTATAACCTCAGTTAAGAAGGTTAACAACCAGTATTGGGTTGTAAACCGCACTGGAGAGCTTTAGAATCAGTTTACAAAGGTTAAACCTCAGTTGAGGAGTTTGAAAACCGGTTTGAGGACTATGAAAACAAGTTTGAGGAGGTTATAACCGCAGTTGAAAAGGATGAAAACCGGTTTGATGAAATACCAGTTGATATAGCCGAAAACTGGCCTGAGGTCGTTCATCTCCGATTGAGAAAGCAGAAAACATATTTGAAGAGGTTAAATTCCAGCTTGAGAACAATTATTGTGGTTATTATAAGCCCAGTTTGAAGAGGTTATAACACCAGTTAAAAAACGCTGCAAATTTTACAGAAAGGTTTATTATTCTTTGATATAAGTTACTTGTTCCGAGATTTAATTCTGTCAATGAAAAACCTTTTTCCCTATATTAAAAAAAAAATGTTTTTTTTTTTGGGGATTTTTTCATAAATGTTTTTTTTTTTTTTCAAAAATTCTTTGTTTTACTCGGCAAATCTTTAACCTCCTGGGATCCTCCAAAAATCCCATTTTTAGCCCCATGAAAGCCCTATAGATCGCCACAGTGAAATCGGATCGTTGCGGGACCCCCAAAAATGGATTCTACGTCCAAAAATAGGTACTTCGAAAACGACACCTAACTCGATCCCATAGCTAAAAAAGCCTTCAAAAAACGCTGCAAATTTTACACGAGGGTTCATTAATGAAAAGAATAATTATTCTTTGATATAGGTTACTTGTACAGAGATTTAATTCTGTCAATGAAAAAAATTTAGGTAACAAAATTTTTTTTTGATTTTTATATTTCAAAAAAAATTTTTTTTGAGGAGGGATTTTTTTCAACAATTTTTTTTTTTTCAACAATTCTTTATTTTTTACTCGAGAAATATTTAACCTCCTGGGATCCTTAAAAAATCCCATTTGTAGCCCCATGAAAGCCCTATAGTGAAAGCCCCACAATGAAATCGGATCTTTCCGGGACCCTCAAAAATGGATTCTACGTCCAAAAATAGGTAAGTACTTCGAAAACGACACCTAACTCGATCCCATAGCTAAAAGCCTTCAAAAAACGCTGCAAATTTTACACGAGGGTTCATTAATGAAAAGAATAATTATTCTTTGATATAGGCTACTTGTACAGAGATTTAATTCTGTCAATGAAAAAAATTAAAAATTTTTTTTTTGGATTTTTATATTCAAAAAAACTTTTTTTGGGGATTTTTTTTCAACAATTTTTGTTTTTTTCAAAAATTCTTTATATTTAGGTAACCTCCTGGGATCCTTCAAAAATCCCATTTGTAGCCCCATGAAAGCCCTATAGATCGCCACAGTGAAATTGGATCGTTCCGAAACCCCCAACATCTCGAAAATTTGGACGTGACCGGAAAAAACGGACGTTAGATTCCAATTCGGTACCCCATGGTTTTTTCCGAGGCGCCTGAAAGTGAACTTTCATTCTGAAAATCTGTTATTTTTGGAAATGTATAGTCGATAAAGTTTGTGCTCTGCGCCTTATTCGAAAAGTTGTCCTTTTCCTTATAATTTCAGTATCTTTGAGTCATGACGTCTTCTTCTACCTTCTTTATTATAGTCAGTTTAGCTGTTCCGTTGCACCCCGTGACTACCGGGCTGAGGTATTCACTTTCCGACATGAAGGAACGACGTTTCTTTTTTTTTCCACCTTTGACAAAGACGTCAGGGTCGACAGAGGTCCGCACTACACGGTGATTTAGGATGTTCTTCCCACCGGGTGGGCTCGAAGAGTGTCACACCAAGTCACCATCCACGTTCATTCAATAAAATGCGAGCTCACCTGAAGGTGGAGGGATGTCACGGGTGTTTTACCAAGAAAAAAAGCCTTGACAGGAAAGACTCTGCACGGCGATTTGCGTTTCCTCCCTCAACGAGCCAGCAGACAAACTACCTGCAAGTTTGTAACCCTACGACAAATTATCGTATCATTTAATGTCGAAGGTGAAAGACATTTTAAGAAATTGTACAAACACTTTCCAACGTGAACCGTTTAGACTCGCGATAACCATCGGAATTCTTCGTGACAAAAAGCCCAGTTGAAGTTGTGTCGGAGCCCACCGTTGGGCGCCTTAATGAGGGAGTCGTAAAAGTAAATATAAAAGAATAAACCGGGCGATAAAAATATCAGAGATATCGGCTGTGTGGTAGGCACCGTTGGAGATTTTTTTTAAGGTGTCAGGTTCAATCGCTCCAACAACAGCATCCTGCGTACGTAACGTCAATCCCGAAATTCAACGCGGTTCGTCCCCAAAAAGCCTCTTCTTGAGTAATCGACATTTTGTCGAGTGATGACTTCACTTAATGTTATTCACGGCTGGGAAGGTTAAATGTCACATTGCGTCACCGAAGCCCCGAGCGGTTTTGGGAGACCTTGTCAAGGACGACTCCCAATACGACTCGACGACTGCATCCCTCGTCAGCGGGCTCGACGACATCCCCGGTCCCACGTTTCAAATGCACTTCGGAAGATCCTCACGATCTTCTCGGATTTGAACGCGTGGGCAGAGCAACGGGTTCAGTTGGCCGGCTCTGGTAAATAAGAGATTTAAATTCAAACCCGATTCGCGGGGAAACCTCTTCATTTCGTCGAGGAATTTCAGGACCGGTGTACCCTCTTGACGACATTCACACCTGGCTACACTCGAACAGCTCATTATCCGAGAACGTCGGCATTGGAAAATTGAGACACATGGTCAGCAGGCCCCAAAATACTTTTATATAATATACAAAATATTATGTTACGCCCAAATTATGATTATGAAATGATAGTTGTTGCCCAATTCATGAAATGATCAACCCCTTTCCCTATCACATGAACTGAGCAGATTAAAAACGCTGCAAATTTTACACAAGGGTTTATTATTCTTTGATATCCGTTACTTGTGCAGAAATTTAATTCTGTCAATGAAAAAATTAAAAAAATTTTTTTTTTTGGATTTTTATCTCAAAAATTTTTTTTTTGGATTAAAAAAAGTTTTTTTTTTTTTTTTTCAAAAATTCTTTATTTTTTACTTGAAAAATATTTAACATCCTGGGATCCTTCAAAAATCCCATTTTTAGCCCCATGAAAGCCCTAAAGATCGCTTCAGTGAAATCGGTGACAAATGCCTTTAATACAGCAAAGTGGCAGGATATAATCCAGGCTTTTGAAGAAAAAGGACAGACTGCTGGTTTACGAGACAACAGGGGGGATGGGACAGAGGCCCTTGACGGCGGGCGTCGCCCAGGGCTCCATTCTTGGCCCACTGCTGTGGAATATGAGCTACGATGGGGTGCTACGGCTTCAGCTCCCAGAAAATGCTAGTATAATCGGATATGCCGACGACGTGGTCGTAGTTATTCTTTGAAAAACCATGGAAGAGCTGCAGTCAGACTCAGTTCATGGCACGTGTGTCAGAATGGATGACCTCACACGGCTTGACACTTGCAGCTAGCAAGACCGAGATGCTTGTCATCACAGGAAGGAGAATTCCCACGAGCATACCGATGAGGGTGGGGGAAGAGGAGATAATGACACAGACTGCTGTGAGGTATCTGGGGGTCTAATTGACACAAAACTGAAATACGGAGAACATATAAGCGTGTAGCCCAGAAGGCGATGCTAGCGCCAGTGGCCACTCTCAGGAGGATCATGCCAAACACTGGTGGCCCTAGACAGCCTGTGAGGAGGTTGTACAAGGCAGTGACCCACTCCATCCTGCTCTAAGGGGCAGAGATATGGGGCGAAGCAATGGAGCGACAATGCTACAGGAAGCCGTTAGCAGCAGCGCTGAGCAGGGGCGCCCTTAGGGTGGCCTGTTCATACTGTACAGTATCAGACGAAGCAATACCAGGGGTCGCCAGGGTCGTCCCCATTCACTTGTTAGTGGCAGTACGGAGAGCCCTTCCTGGACACGCAAGGGCAGTGGGCGACCGGCCATAAGGGAAGGTGTACCCCTCCATAGACGAGGCAGCTGATCCCAGATTTATGGAGCTGGGTAAACAGGAGACACGGGGAGGTTGATTATTTCCTGACCCAATTCCTGACGGGTCACGGGCTCTTTATGGCCTATTTGTTCAGAATGAATTGGGCTCAGAGCCCTAAGTGCCCATATGGGGATACCGAATGGGATGATGCAGAGCACACTTTCTTTATATGCGAGGCCGGACGATTGAGGCTTTCAGAGGAGGTCGGTGCTCTGACGCCAGACACAGCCACGGGCATCATGTTGGAAAACCGAGGAGGCGGCGGCACGCCCTGCGCTTATTATTAAACCTATCAAGCTCATTCTTTTTTATACTTACTCCCAGTGTAGTCCTATTCAAAATGGCGGCTTAAATTTTTCGATCCGAGCACTTAAAGAGTCAGGGACACCGGTTTTCCTCGGCTCAGACCGATACGAGTTTGAAATTTCATACTTTGAAGCCGCCATTTTATAGCCCCACTCTTGCTTGTAATAATGAAAAAAAAAAAAAAACAAAAAAAAAAAAACAATCCGATATCTCCACTATAGTTCTATAGAACCGGAGAAGAGTGCACCAACGTCGCGAAAAACGTCGTTTCGAGAAAAACGCGATCTACGTTTTGGCAGCACGTAGGTACCTACCTATGCGGCCCGCTCGACCTCTCATCCATCTCATGACATGAGAATTGTTCGCTTGAACATGAACATTGTTTGCTTGACTTCGCGGATTCAGAATAATGACCTAATTGTGTCCCTTCCTTGTACCTACCGGTACCAAAAAAAAGAAAAAAAAGAAAAAAAAAGAGAGAAACTCAAGAAGAAGAAGGAACAACAAAAAGAGCGATTTGTTCAGTTCCGATTCGTGCCGGTGTTGTTTGGTGTATAATCGCGTCTTTTTCTGAAAGTTTTGGTATTTTTCCGCTGAAATAATGGGGCGAGTGAGAAAATTCAACTCGCGAGAGTTGGCCCAACGAATCCCTCCACATCTGAGGAAGAAAGATGAGACTCCATCCGGCGTTGAGTCAACGTCATCAAAGAAGTTATCCCCTGGGCTTTCGGCGTATACCCAATAATATTATGGTGAGAATAAAACTGTATACGACATAGATTTCATCTTGTAGTTTACCCGTTGTGTTCCACGATTAGAAGAGGAGTTTGAGAGAGCAGAGGGCGGACCGTCTTACGAACCGGGAGCATTTTAGCCCGCCCGCTACTTGAACTTTGAGGCGCGCTTTTCAACTGTTCTACTTGAGCTAAAAATTTGAAAATTACATTTTTTTAATTCAGAAAATTGTCTAGTTTATGAAAAGGCAATAAACTCAAAATCGATTTTTGACTCCCCCCCCCCCCCCCCCCCTCAGTCTGGCTGCCCCTGAAACTGGTTTCAGCTTTGTACCTCCAGTCATAAAACTCCCCAAAACCCGTATTCAGCCTCTTAAATCCATTCATCCTTCTGCTAAAAACAAAAACTCGACGTTTGCCAGCAACCCTTTGGACCGTTTAAGGGCGGATCCCTCGTGAAAAACTGAATAAATCATTCGGCTTTTACGCGTCGACTTTATCACCTGCCTACCGCACGCCATTTAATGAATCCACACGTGTTCACAGTCCCATAACTGTTAGCTGGTAAAAAAAGAGTTTTATTACATGCACATGAAAAGCAGATTCTTACAGAGCGATATGAGAATCACACGGTTGTGATTACTTGGTCGATTCAATGCGAGTGGCGTGGCCTGGAACGACTTTTAGGATGTTAGGAGTCGTGGGGGGGGGGGGGGGGGGGGGGGAGGGAATATTTGTGTAGATGAAGCAGTTTGATAGACAAATCGCGTGTTGGGTTTTACCGTATGTGCCTAAATCAAAATTCCATTTGGAACAAATTATTGGCGGATTTACGGGGGTTCTTTCGAGTTATTCTGTGCCTTGATTTTTTTCTGTGCTGGCTTTTTAGAAATTGTGATCGAACTATGTGGCCTGTGCCCCATTTTTCGATGAGTTGCTTTGGGAGAGAGAACGACTCCTCTGCTGGTCATTAGATTAGACCTCTGCACCATCGGCAAACATTATTAATGTTATTAATGTTCGTTTTTGGGAAATTTGGGTCTCTTTTATTGAATTACAGGTTTGTTCAAAGTAAACTAATAATATTATAATGATAATATATTATATCATTAAGATCCCGTTCCCCAAAAATGTGTAAATATTTCAATTTTTTGATTTTACATTCGATTAACACAGTGAGCCCAATTACCCCAGAGGTGGAAAATGGGGCTCAAGAGTTTTCTTTCTAATATTAAATATTAGAAAGAAAAAAAGAAATTTTCTTTCTAATATACCGTTTAAACGAGTACTGTTAAGTCAAAAAAGGGTATGGATTATGAAAATGCATTCGATTAGCTACACGACTATGAAGAGATGATCAATTTAAAGCTAAATCCGGCTTCGATATAGCCTCTCAAGAAGTTAGGTGAGCCCCAATGCCCCACTCTCCCCCCCCCCCCCAAATATATTGTTTGTTACCTACTTAATTCACTTTATTTGACCCCTGCGTTATTGAGCGCTCTGAAACCATCGATCCTCACGAACCGCCGCGACGGTTAACATCCCGAACATCAACGAATTCGTCTTCTCAAAAGTGAAAATGATGGGTTTTGACAGGGGCAGGCATGCCCAATTAATCCGAACCACCTTCAACACCTGATTTCTGGTTTCATTTCACGGGTGGCTGATCCTCGTTGCTTCCCTAAAAGGATTTAAACGCGATCGGAAAAAAAGGCGTCAACTCCATTTCAATTTTTTTTTCCTTTCCGCGCCAACTTCTCACGTGTCACCTTCCGTATAGACTCAAAAGAGACCCTCAATATCGAAAAAAAAAAAAAAAAAAACGGGGAAAAAGCCACAATGGAGGGGAAAAAGGGGGGTGTCGTCAAAAGAGTTAAACCCCAGGCATTATCATATACACCTCGTTGGAAATTAATACGTACGGCTTTGGGTGGACAATAGTGACACGTTCTGCTGGGGAAGGTGTACTTCCCTCTCCACAAAGAAGAGATTACAGGGTGGTTTTGACGAACATTGAACAGATGAAATAGGCCGGGATAAAAGCTCGACTCAACCCAAACCTTCTGGCGGTGGCATTGAAACGATACCGGTTTTTTGTTTTGAATTTGAATAAAAATGGGGGAGATATTTTTTTGTTTTGCTTCTTTTTGTGTTCTTCCTTCTCCTTTTATTTTGAGGGGGTCCGTAGAATCGATATTGTGCACTTGGGATCGTTAGGGCACGTGGTAAAAGCCAATTATAGTCGGAAGGCAAGTTGGGATAAAAAATTTCAAAGGTGGAAAAAGGATTATTAGAGGAACAAGACCTTAAGCAGTTTGACACCCTGCGTTCTATAGTAGCGATGTTTAGACTCGTGCGCTTCAACTGCAGCGCCAGAGGCGGCTAAAATGTGAGACGTCCGCAGGCATCCGCAGCCGTCAGACATCGTTCTGACGACAGCCATTTTCGAGTTTTAGACTTGCAAGTTAATCTTTTTCGACGAATTTCTTCTCGACAGTAAATTGTATACAATGTCATTAGGAAAATATTTTTGAAAAAAAAAGAAAAAAGAAAAGTTTTTTGTTCAATGCAAGGACAGATCGCACACCGGGAATAATACCTACAGGTATAAATCGAAAAATGCAACTCATGGGAAACGCATTTTAAGGTTTTTGGGTTTGTATTGGTGTATCACGGGAGCAGAAAAGCTTGTATCTCTCAACTTTTATTGCATACTAGCACTCAGACATAAGGCCTCGCTTCGCTCGGCCGACCGCTTTTTCGGGCATAACCACTTTCTCGGACAGAAGGCTTCGCTTGGCTCGGCCAACCGCTATACGGATAGAAGGCCTCGCTTCACTCGGCCGACTACTTTCTCGGACAGAAGGCCTCGCTTGGCTCGGCCAACCACTGATTCGGGTAGAAGGCCTCGCTTCGCTCGGCCGACTACTTTTTCAGTCAGGGGGGCCTCGCTTCACTCAGCCAACCATTTTCTCGGACAGGGGGGCTCGCTTCGCTCGCCCAAGTGACAGTCGCTCAAAAAGGGCGTCCTAAATCGTCTTCCCACACACCAGAATATATCCGAAATTGCCGTAGAATGAACCGTTTCCAAAAACTGCCCCCCCCCCCCAAAGTTTCCCCGCCTCCTCCACCTTTCTAAGGTCCCTGGCCCCCCCCCCCCAGGTTCCTCCCGTTCTGACGCACGTCATTCTGAGGTCCCTGGCGCGCGCCAGATCTCTTCAAATCGTTCAAATTAAACTCGCCGGCTAAATTCGCTCATCATCGGAACTCGTTGTTTCGGGATTTCGTATTAAAATTCGGATCTCTAGGTAGGATAGGGAAGAAACCCCATTCCAATCCGACAATTAACAACGAAGATACGAATAGTTGCACCAATTTGCGCTTGCCAAAAATTTGGGTTCTCAGACCCCCTATTCGAAGCTGAATGGTCCACAGAGACGGTGAGAATTAGTGGTATAGAATCCCGGAGAACCAGATTCGGCTAGGTTCGAATCTTGGGATAATATCGGAACATATTGAGTAACTCAATCGAGGGGGTTCGAAACTGAGGAAACTCTGGGCAACTGAGCGAGCACACGGACAGAATAGTATAAATACTAAACTCTTAAATTTAAGAGGTTTATTATATTACCTTTACACTGTTGGAATTTTCCAAGATGGCGTAGCGTAGAGTATTGCTACTACCACAGCTTTCGTAACCCGTGACCCATAGCAGTCTCCCACGCTGCCACTGCGCTACCGGAGGCCCCCGGTCTGCTTAATTACGGCCGAGTCATTGGAATCCTGCACTAAATTCGGCTGACTAGCCACATTCCTATACCCGTCATTGCAACTAACCAAAACTAACAATTTTTCAAAAAAAGATTTTTTTTTTTTTTTGCAACAAACATCTAATTGTGAAAATTATTTCAAATGAAAATAAAAATATTTTTAGTTGTGTTGGGTTTAGTTTTTTTGTATAATTTCTCTCAATTTATTATGTTTTTATTTTCATTTATTTTTCGTTCGTATATTTAGAGCACTGGTAGCGGTTCTTTGCCGAAGATGGGACATAGCGTCAACTCAAAAGGAAGACATGCCGGCCCCTTCGTGAAGCAATGCCATCGCTGTAAGTCATCTTTTCATTTTTTGAGTTTGTTCTTTTTTTTAGTTAAGTTGAATCGGTGAATTTTGTCGATCCGGCGAGTACATTGGGAGTTTCCAGAGTTTTTCGTTGGTCGTTGAACCCCTCGAGGGGCTCCGGGGAAGCGGAATTGGTACGCGACGCGCTTTATTGATTCTTCGATTAGAAAGTGAAGAGAAGTCATCCAGTGTTATTTATTATTAACTTGCCACTCCAGTTGAGTACACAGAAAAAAAAAAGCTAGAGGAGGGGCGTCAACTTTCCAATACGAGTGATTTTTAACCAAGTTTTTAAGACTTTTACCGCATTTAAGGTGTAGCAGATTTGCTGAAACAGAAGCTGCTATTTTAGAGTTTGAATTTACTGAGGGGCATTCATCTAAAAACATAACGAACTATTGAGAGATGAAGTCTGAAGCTAACAGTAACATTTGACAGTTCCAACTAATTTATTAGACCCTTAAACAGGTTTCACAGCCCATCAATCCAGCTCAGATTTCCAAATAATACTCAAATCACTTTTTACCTGTTTCCACATATACAGCTCCTAAAAACAGGTTTCAGCAGTTTCAGGCGTCTTGCAGCCCCTCAAACCGGTATTTTTAGCTTTTTACATTCAGTCATGCAACCCCTCAAACCGGTTTTTAGCTTCTTACATCTAGTCATTCAGCTCCTCAAACAGGTTTTCAGCTTTTGGTTTATTATTCTTGGAATAATACACCTATGTTTTCGCGACGGAGGTCGACGACTCGGATCGGCCTCAATGTTTGACATTAGCCGTTTCAAGAGGTCTAGAATCCAAAACCGAAATGTCCGTTCGCCGTACGCCGTACGCCGTCTTGGCCATTTTGGGCAGTAGGAATTTTTTTTAAATCTGAAATTTTGACAAAATAATCGGTTTACCATCTTGTTGTGCCCGCAAGATTTTCAGCCCTATCGCCTAAACCCGTGGGGCGCTATGGGGATAAAATGGGGCTACGGGAGGGTTTTTTTAAAAAGATTTTTGGCTATAGCCAAATATGGGATCGAGTTAGATGTCGTTTTCGAAGTATTTTTGGGCGTAGAATCAATTTTTTGGGGTCTCGGAACGATCCGATTTCACTGTTGCAATCTATTATAGATGAATAATAGGGCTTTCATGGGGCTACAAATGGGATTTTTGAAGGATCCCAGCTGGGTCAAATTTTTGCAAGTAAAACACGAAAAAAAAAAATAATAATAATCAAAAACTGTTTTTTCCAAACAAGTCATGCAGGCCCTCAAACCGGTTTTTAGCTTTTGACCTCTAAACATAAAGCTTCCCAAACCAGTTTTCAGCTTCTTACATCCAGTCATTTAGCCCCTCAAACCGGTTTTGAGCTTCTTACATCCAGTCATGTAGCCCCTCAAACCGGTTTTGAGCTTCTTACATCCAGTCATGCAGCCCCTCAAACCGGTTTTTAGCTTCTTACATCTAGTCACGAAGCCCCTTAAAAAAGGTTTTCAGCTTCTTACATCGAGTCATGCAGCCCCTCTCTGCGCCATGACAAGTCTTGAACCACCATGAAGTGAGTTCAAATGATAATGCTCAATTATCAATGTTGCCATTGGACTTTCGTGCGGAATGAGAAGAGGGTGTTTTGATTTTTCTGGGAGGGATGCATTTCTAATTCTACCCCCCACCCTGACGAATCTGTCTTCCGAAATGAAAGGCGTTAGGCTACGATACTTGGGAGTACTAAGTTCCCCTTTCTGAAGGAGGTGAAGATCTTCTGCCAAGAAGTGCTGTTGGGTGACTCTGGTAAGGCAGTTCATGGCCCTTATGATCTCCTCCGCAGACATAGGGCCTTGAATAGGATTACAAGGTTTGGCTAACCTGTAATAAGATTCTTACATCCTGTAATTCATCTCCTCAAACAGGTTTTTTTAAGCATTTTACGTCCAGTCACGCAGTCCCTCAAACCGGTTTTTAGCTTCTGATCTCCAAACATAAAGCTGCCCAAACCAGTTTTCAGCTTCTTACATCCAGTCATTCAGCCCCTCAAACCGGTTTTAAGCTTCTTACATCCAGTAATGCAGCCTCTCAATCCGTTTTTGAGCTTCTTTCATTCAGATCCCCAAACCGTTTCCCATCTATTTCCATCCAATCCCTAAATTATGTAGAAAATGATAACCCCACTTGACTTAAATAACACCACCCCCAAGTGTCAACATATTCTACGATTCCTTCATGTATTCATACGGCCCTCCCACAATGACTACAATCGCCCACAAATCGTTACCGGGAAATTGCCGGTATGTCACAGTTGCAAAGGCATTTACCGCCTGCATTTTTCAACAACTTTTCGCCGTTCGGTCGTCTCAGAATATAACCGATAGATCCATAAGGTTTGGCAAGTTATTAATGACCCCCTACCGATTCTTTATTGATGACGACCCCGTTACCCACAATGTTCGCCGTTTAAGGCCCATTAAGGCGGATTTCGGGAGGGAAAACTGAAAATTTCAGCCGATCTGTTGACTGTGGTACAATCATTTTGACGTTTCATTTCAATTATTAACATTTTTAATAATTAATATAAAACGACACCTGCAGCAGGGGCGGGTCGTCCTGGAACGGTTCAGAGCACCTCCAAAGATAGTGTGTGAGAGAGAGAGGGAAGATGAGAGTGAGCGAGAGGAGAGACAAATGTTATTTAATACCTTTAGTGTACCCTGTTTAACGGATATTGCAGGTGTACCTACAAGCACAAAATGAGTTCCTAAATTATTATTAGTTCTATCAATATTTGTGTGGTGTGTTAGGGGGATGCCCTCCAGCGTAACTCGCGAGTAATCCGCGGATTTCGCCAACGGTGTCTTTGGAGGAGAGTGAAGGGAGTAACTGAATATCCCTGCCTAGGGCATAACAGTGTTATGATAACACGATATGTCACGATCTTCTATCCTAGGAGGCGGTATCGAGGCAGTAATGGGAGACCAGCGATCTCCAGACCGGCAGGAAAGGTCGTGATTGAAATGGGTTGGTCTCTGGAAGGGAGTCCAGGGGAATCTAATATTGAAGCTGAGATGTCAGCATCAACATTTATTATTTAATTAGTTCGACCTGGATCCGCAGTTGATACGCGAACCAGAGGACTGGCTTCCCTAAACGAATTGTCGCCAAGGAAGGCCGGGCCCGCTGACACCGTCTTACAAAAATGCGGTTCCAATAAAAAAAAATGCACTGCGCAAAGACATTATTGAAGAAAGTACGTTAATAGTCGGGCAGTTAAATGATGATGCCGGCGGCGCGATCGGGGAGCCCGAATAATTAGCAGCTCTCTCTTTTGCGAGAGAAGCTGTACTTCCCACGAAGTGGGACAGGCAGGTGAAATTAAGCCAGAAGAGTTCGGCCCATGCCGAAAATATGATAATAAATATTATTTAATATCAGTTTGGAAAAAAAACGCAATAACAGCTTCCCAATGTGTCACTATTGATGCAAGTTGGTCACTATTGCGAAATTATAATGGCTGCGTGAGGTGGTCTGTATTGCAGCTCACGCTGTTTTTTTCCACAAGTACGAAGGTTAGGAACGGGTACAAAGAACAATTTCTCTGTTTCTCAGTTTTCCACTAGTGCTGCCAAACACATTTTTAAGGGAAAGAGACTTTTTGTAGGGAAAAGGGATATTATTCCCAGTGAATTCGGATTTTAATCGTCAAATCCTCCTGAAATAAATCAAATCTATTAGAGATAGAGCAATCATTGCTCTAAAATAATATTTAAGATTATATCATAATCGTAAGGTTTTTGAACGCTATGCTGGAAATATCAGAGAAGAAAAAGAAAACGCTGCAAATTTTACACAAAATTACTTGTGCGAAATTAATTCTGTCAATGAAAAAAAAAAAATGTTTTTTTTTTTCAAAAATGTTTTCTCTCAAAAACATTTTTACTCGGAAAATATTTGATGTCCTGGGATCCTTTGAAAATTCCATTTGTAGCCCCATGAAAGCCCGATAGATCCCCACAGTGAAATCGGATCGTTCCGTGACCCCCCAAAATGGTCTCTACGTCGAAAAATACTTGGAAAACGACACCTAACTCGATCCCATAGCCAAAAACCTTCAAAAACCCCCTCCTAAAGCCCCATAGCGCCCCACGGGTTTGGGCCTTCAGGCTGAAAACCTTGCGGGCACAACTAGATGTTAAACCAAGACTCAGTATTTTGTCAAAATTTCAGATTTAAAAAAAAAATTCCGACTGCCCAAAACGGCTCGGACGTCGGACGGCGGACAGACATTTCGGTTTTTGATTGACCTCCGTCGCGATTACAAAGGTGTATCATTCCAAGAATAATAAACCAAAAGGAAATTGTCTGCGAGGGAATTTGTACAGGCCACAACAAATGCCCTCCTTAAAAGCCTGTTGCCCAACCTGTTCTCGTCTGTCCTTTTTCCTCAGAAAGTGTCGTTATGATCGAGTCCTAATAATTTTCTAGACGTTGAATTTTTTATTGTATGCGTGATTTCCGAGAGATGAATACTGTTACCTGTCACAAAGACATTGCCTTCGGCACTTTACTCTTGGAAGACAAATGGACAAAACTTGGAAATGAAATGCTTGGGCAGTATATAGGGACGTAGAAAGTGAGTCACAGATCATGTCCATTGATGTGTTATTTTTCTTCTAAAAGAAGACTTCTTGCTACTACGATTATATTTATTATTCAGGTGTGTACCTAGGTTATGTGTTATACGGTAGTATACCTACGTATTTTTGCTGTTGAACCCCCTCTTGATAGTAGCACGAGCCGCCACTGGACACCTGGGATTAACGGTTTAAATTTTAATCCGCGAATTGGTTACTGGCCTGTAGGCACGAGAGGTTCATGATGATGTTTTTCTTTGTCAAGTAGCCAGATAAATTTGGGGATGAAGTCATCTGTTGAAAAGATCACTCAGGAAAATTTGGAATATTGAAGAACTAAAATTGTTTCCGCAAGCTGACGTCAATATTTAACATTTCTCTGAGTGATCCTTCAGCGGGTGACTTAAACCCCAAATATATCTCCCTACTTGAAAATTATTAGTAAACAATCATGTACCATTCGTGCGTGCAGCCTTCAAGTAATAAATTTGCACGTTCAAATGTTAACCGTCAGTTCCTGGTGTCTTTCCAGCTAAAGACGCTGTACAAATATTTATGGTATTTTCCCCGAACGATTGTTTGCACATTTCGAGTGGTCGTCGGCGCCTAATGTTGTTTGACACTGAAATTAGAAGTTTTTTCTTTCAAGTACTTTTGTACTTGGAGTCCCTTAATAGTCCTTGAGGTATGATTGCCTCTACAGCTTTTGTCTTGGGGAAATTTAGACGGTGGCCTAATTTTATCTTTACAATTCCGTGTGAATCACAAACCGTAAAAAAATGTGTTTTTTTTACGATTTGTGATGCAATTATTGCGAGCGTGTTAGAAATTGAACGGTTTAGGAATTTCCGGGCGTTTGCCGTGGAATGTGCTCAAAGACGATAAGATGTACAAAAGAGGAAATAAACAATTACTGGGGCTTATTTCGGACAAGATAAGTTTGAACGTGAGATACCAAAATGAGTATCGTAAATCTTTGGCGCGTTTGATGTGAACGTTTTCAAGCCAGCGGTCCCTCTTGGGTGGTAGTATTGTCCCATTTTTCAACTGTTTACAATTTGAGCGATTAGCGATTAGAGGGGCCGAACGGGAGCAAATGGTAGCCAAACTGATATGCCGAAGCCGTGACCTCCCCCTCCTTCACCACCTCGCCGTCCAGCAGTTCGCCCACAAGATCCCCTCGAGCCGTCACGAATCTTGTTAGCTACCGTCCGCGAACGAAAGGCCTATTAGAGAAACACCGGCCAACATTAACATAAATACAACCCGGCGGGCGCGACCCCCGAAGAAAAACCGCCTATCTGCATCAACGACCTTCAAACGATGGACTCTGGCGGGTCAGCGGAGACAGAGAGGTTCGTGGGTGCAGCTGTGCACGTCATTGGGGCTTAGCAAGAGTCAAAATGTTTCGGAGAGAACGACAGGTATGTCAAAATTGAGATGTCTCGGCTAGAAGTGCGAGAGGGTTTAAATGGAAACGACTGCCAGAGCATCTAGACGACAGCTCAAGAACTGCAGGTGGGTAAATATGGCAGGAAAAGGACTTCTCTTGCTTCGAGAAGTCTGGATTAGAATTGCCGGAGTATCAATATGGCAGGAAATGATTGCCAGAGCATAGATCTGCGTCTCGAGATGTCTGTTCAACAACTGCAGGCGTGTCAAAACCCCAGGAAAAGAGCTACCAGAGAATTAATATGTCTGGACGAGAAGTGAATGAGTGTTGAAATGTCAGGAAAAGAACTAGGTACCAAAGCATCAAGATGTCTAGACATGAACTGCAGGAGTTTCAAAAAGGCAGGAAAAGTACTACCAGAGCTCTGCAATGTCTGAGCATGAACTGCTGAAATATCAATATGGCCGGAAAAGAACTACCAGAGCATCGAGATGTCTCGGCAAGAATTGCAAGCCTCAAAATAACACGAAAAGGCCACCAGGACACCAGGAGACCAGGGAGCCTGGATCACCAGGCCATCGAGATATCGGGCAGAAAACAAAGTGCTGATGAAGATGGCTGACAGTGGACCCTGGCAAATGGTGCAGGAGTGATAGCTGTGTACATGAACTGTCACAAGTCCTCCTAGGAACCCGTCGAACTGTAGGAACCCCGTTTCAAAGACACAAAAGTCGCCGACCATCACGACAACGTCCCTGATCAGCTACCAGCCACCCTCCTGCCATAGTCTTTTTCCACTAATCGGCTTTTTGCTCCATCTTAATCTTCAAGGAGGAAGAGAGATCTTCGAGGATAATTTCAAGTTTAAAGGGGATTTTAAAGGGAATCAGAAGTGCTTTTATGGATGACGGCAATTTGCATCGGCTGTCACTTTCCAAAACGCTTATGCAGATAAGACGGCCATCAGTCCTTGAATGCTCTTTTTGTATTCATGCGAAGAAGAGAATACTTCGGAGAATCTGATAGTTTGACGGTCGCTAAAATTGAAACAAAGTCTTGAAAAACCAGGCGTGAAAAATCCAAAAAAAGCTCAGGTTACGAGAAACCGGCCTATTCCTGGACACGGTACCTTAGACTATGCACACAACTAATAAGACGAGATACTTTACATAAACTGGTAGAGTTTACATAATGATATGCCCGTGTGTTATGCCTACTTGTTAGGGACGAAGGCCGTACGTCTTATCTGTGGGGAATAAAATGTTGCAACCCTTCCCCCCTTTCGTGCATGTTCAGACACGTACACACCTCTTTTTAGCCGGCGGGGGAGACGCAGACGTCGAGGAATCTGTCGAGGAGCCCGCGAGTCGTCCTCGTTCCGCATTCAAATCGCCTGTTTAATGAAAAGTGACCCGACGACGATTTAGAAAGAGGGATAAACGATAAGGGGAGTTGGTAACGAATAATTGACCGTGACGACCAGATGGCGCCTTTGTCCGTCACGTATCAGACTTGTTTCCAGGGATTTTTGTGATAAAAGGCGTCGTTTTTTGGAGGAGAAGAACAAGAAAAAAAAAACAAAACAAAAAAAACTGCCAATGTAAATGATATTCAAGAAATAACTCAGCCAATACGTTGCGGACCACCTTGTAAGCTTTTCGCCTTGCTCATAGACTGGTGCCGAAGAAGAATCAGGTTGGCCATAATGGAGGAGGTCCCGATCCTCCAATTTGCCAATGATGTAAGAGCATTGCAACTGGAAGTGTGAGAGGAAATAACTTGAAGGGCGTCAAAATGTCGTGAAAAGGACAACCAGAGAATCGAGATGGCTGAGAAAGAACTCAGGAGTGTCAAATTGTCAGGAAAAGTACTACCGCTTCAAGAGGTATGCATGGGCAAGAGCTGCAAGAGTGTAAAATGGAGGAAAAAGGACTGCCAGAGTATCTAGAACAAGGACTGTTAAGTGGTGAACCCAATTAAACTGGTGGGCCACCATGCTGGATACATGAAGTTCCGAACATCCGCAATTCTTGGGCTACAATGCCTGCCCATGGATCAGCACAATTGGCACAGCAGCTATGCTTCTGCCAAATAGGGAGAAGGGTAGTGTGCACAGACCGATATTGTCTTTACACTAGCTTAGCTGGACCCTGTTGCCGCTCGCCCAATAGTCCCTCCGAGACGCCTAACTGCCATATCTCGTAGAGATTTGGTAGAGCTACCTTAGCTCTAAGGGTGCATCTGAGATTGCCCATCTTGGTGTGTTTTTTTCCCTTGTTACTTGGTACCTTGACGGCCGAGTGACACCTGCGTCAGTCCTCATTTCAAACTGTCAAGGAAAACCTTGGCCTAATAGCATCACCGAGCCCTGTGGGGGTTGATCCGATCCTTGACCAGAGCCAGTCGGCATAGCTTTGCCAGAAAGGCCCCGAGACTGGCCAGTAAAAGAGATCCTGTCATCAGGCATCTGTTCCGCTGTATCCTCTGATGTTGGTCTAATCTACCGTGGAAATGGTGGTTTTTATTGTGGAAATCTACTTCGTCTAAGATGGTCTTTTTATCGACTGAGCCATCTGGAAAGACCTCAGAGGCCCACCCCTCTTGCCACTGGCTCTGATGGCTTGCCAAATGAGCTATGCCTACTCCACCAAGATCCAACACTCTGAACCAATGACACTCCAACCCCCTCCAACACTCCCAGAAATGGAATGAAGAACGCAAAGCTTCCATCCATGGAAGAAGGAAAGGAAGCTCCACTCTCCACTACAAGACGTGCCCAAAAGCCTCCCTCCTTTTCAATAAATCCACCGTTTGGTCACGCATTCGACCCCTAGCGACACCACTGGGAGTATCCTCGATACTAATAAGGGCCATGGAGTTTGCCTTTACAACCACAGATTGCGCCAGGTTACACCCGCCTGGTTTTGGTTTATTATTCATGGAATAATACACCTATGTTTTCGCGACGGGGGTCGACGACTCCGATCGGGCTCAAAATTTTACATTATCCGTTTCAAGAGGTCTACATTCAAAATCCGAAATGTCCGTCCGCTGTCCGCCGTCCGCCGTCCAGGCTGTTTTGGGCAGTAGGAATTTTTTTTTAAATCTGAAATTTTGACAAAATACTTGGTTTACCATCTATTTGTGCCCGCAAGGTTTTCAGTCCGATCGCCCAAACCCGTGGGGCGCTATGGGGCTATAATGGGGCTACGGGAGGGTTTTTTTAAGGCTTTAGCTATGGGATCGAGTTAGGTGTCGTTTTCGAAGTATTTTTGGAAGTAGAGTCCATTTTTTGGGGTCCCGGAACGATCGGATTTCACTGGGGCGATCTTTAGGGCTTTCATGGGGCTAAAAATGGGATTTTTGAAGGATCCCAGGATGTTAAATATTTTTCGAGTAAAAAATTAAGAATTTTTGAAAAAGAACATTTCTGAAAAAAATTCAAAAAAAATTTTTTTTTGGGATAAAAATCCAAAAAAAAAATTTTTTAAATTTTTTTCATTGACAGAATTAAATTTCTGCACAAGTAACGTATATAAAAGAATAATAAACCCTTGTGTAAAATTTGCAGCGTTTTTTAAATTCCTACTGCCCAAAACGGCCCTCCTGCCCTCTCCGGCGTTAGCCACACCATTCTGGTGCGCCCGGGATGGACCGGACGGCGGACATGTTTTGGGCAGTAGGATTTTTTTTTTTAATCCGTAATTTTGACAGCATACTCGGTTTACCATCTCGTTGTGCCCGCAAGGTTTTCAGCTCGATCGCCCAAACCCGTGGGGCGCTATGGGGCTAAAATGGGGCTACGGGAGGGGGTTTTTAAAGACTTTTCGCTATAAGATTGAGTCAGGTGTCGTTTTCGATGTATTTTTGGACGTAGAATCCATTATTTGGGGTCCCGCAACGGTCCGATTTCACTGTTGCGATCTATAGGGGTTTCATGGGGCTACAAATGAGATTTTTTTATGGATCCCAGATCAAATGTTTTTCAAGTAAAAAACAAAACAAAAAATTGAAAAAAAAAAAAAGGTTTTGAAATATAAAAATCCAACAAAAAAATTTTTAATTTTTTATTGACAGAATTAAATTTCTGCACAAGTAGGTAACCTAGGTATATCAAAGAATAATAAACCCTTGTGTAAAATTTGCAGCGTTTTTCCAGAGAGTTGACGAACTTCAAACGTTGTTTGAACCATCTCTGGGGGGGTTGGGGGGTAGCTGCGTCTGGCCGACGCCGTCGGGAGGGAGCAGGCTTTATTTCCCAAATATTCACGAACTGCAAATGCCGAGAACTTCCGAACCACCAGCGCCAAACTCTACCTAGCAGGCTCCTTGTAAACTTACTAGTGACAAAGGATACGCGTCCAGATTGCGTTACTCTCGGCAGTCTTTGGCTGGTAGCCCACCACCCCCTATGAAGTGAGACTTCCTTTCCTTCTTCCATGGCTTCCATCAAATCCCAGTTCCACTCTTATCGATATTTATTGAGCAATTTTGGCTGTTTCCATCCGATGTCACCTCTCTCACGAGGCTCCGGTGCTGAACTGAACGGTTCCAAAAGGTTCCCACCCAATCAGCCCTGCTGGGCCCGCGCGTGGGCATTGCAATTAACTCGACGAACAGATTTTTTATACGGCCGACGCGGGGAAGTGAACCACATCATTTAGCCCCACCTGGACAGCCTTCCCCGCCTCATCTCCACAACTCCTATCTCATCTTCTCACCTGAGGAGGAAAGTTTAGTTTTAGTATGTGGGACCCAACGGCGCTTTGGCAGGTTATTTCGGGCGATTATTTTTCAAAGATCGAAGGCGTTGCTAATATCTGTTGATTGAGTTCCCTCCCCAAGCAGCGAGGGGCTTCTTGATTGAAGGGATCTCTTACAAGTTACAAATGATTATGTCATCGCAAATCTCGTCACGTTCGGATGTTCTGCCGATGTTTTATTTGTTCTGACGTTTGATTTTTATGAACCTGCTGTGTTTAGCGTGTCCCAACCAGTTCCGACGGCGCCTCGATAGCGAATCTACCGGAAGTTGATGTATTGTACACGCTCGGTTATTTGACACGCCATCGATTGCCATCCGTAGTCAGTCAGTTGGCTTTCAACTCCCTCTGAGCCTCAGGGGCGTTAAGTTATTGATGACTGGGGAACATGCGATTTCCCCCCAGTTTTGGTCTATTGCGGGGATGCAGACGTTATCGACCCGGACCCTGAAGACGATCTTTGCACACGGAATGCACCAAGGGTTTCTCGGTGGTGCATAGCGGGTAGGGACTGAACCTGATTCGGTTTTTGTGTAGTAACTAGTGTGGAGTGTGGTTGGCGGAGAGCCGAAGGCGCATACTCCATGTTCTCGCTGCCGAGGTTCTCAGATTCACCGGAGGAGTTGGCGGCGAAGAACCTGGTCAGTGTGCTTTCACTGGAGTGGTCCGGGGTTTGCCTTTGGTACTGTAGACTTCTCGAACTCTGCCGTCAAAGGTGTCAATATTCCCCAGGCTAAAGCCGACAGTGGTTGGGAAAGGCAACCCGTCCGCTGACGCCTATGTCAGTTCCGAAGTTTCCTTCAGACCCAGAACCAGAAGGATAGCGGCCAATCCTGGAGGGGCTCTGAGTCCAAAGTGAGGCGGACGAGCCCAAATCCAGACATGCCTGAGATGTAGATCGCCATTCCGGGAGATAAAAGACAGAAAATCTAGAGGCCCTCCAATGTAGAGCGCAGGCGGCTGCTTCCAACTGACGCAGGTCCATCTCAAACGCCCCGAAAGCGTCTCCAAGTGGTTTATTATGATCAAAATGGTTTATTATTATAATACCTGGTGTCACTGGGCGGCCGCTGCGCGAGGAAGAGGCGTTCCATACATCTGGGGAAACGGCCAAGAGACGGCTGCTCCCCACAGTGACCTGTTGCGGCGCCAAACTGATTCACAGTATAATCGTTCGTACAGTTGGAAAAGGTTAGAACAAGGTTCGGCTAAGTGCTCCAGCGAACTTGTAACATCCCTGACTTTAATAAACCAGTGACTTTCCCTCTTCGGCTCCCGAAGAACGTGTCCCCGCGTATGTGTCCTCACAATGAGCTCCCTTGTTTTCTCATGAGATTAACATATCAGGGCGAAGATACCTTCACTGGGGTCCATAGAGATAAACATATCGCGGGGACAAACACCGAAAATGTGATGCATATCGGGGCACGGTTTGGGTACGGAGTCGTTAGCGTCCGGATCGTAAATTCCCCCGACGGTGGCGCTACTCGGTGGATGCCGCCCTTACGAAAGCTCTTCTTTTTACAACGTGGGAATTCCGGGATATATTATGTTGCCCGGGTACTTAGTGTGGTTGATACGCGGCGGAGGACTTGAAAACAGGAGGAAAGACGAAGGATTTGAAATTAAATGAAATGAAAAGATTTATTTGTAGAACGGCGATACCAGGTAAATCATTTCAAAATTCTTCAACTTTTGGATTGTTGCACCCTTCAATTCGTAGAACTCCGTTGGGATGGAAAAGATAGCACTTTCTTCTGTTCTACGCTAAAAACTCCCTTTACTTTTTACCTTTAGAAAGCAAGGCAGGGGTTGAGGAACCAAATAATCAGAGTAGTGAGGTGGCAAATCACCCGGGTAGCTAATGAGGAGCCAAAGCAACGAATGAAGATTCAAATTTACAACGCAGTGAAAGAGAAGCCAAAGCAGCACAACAGCAAACTAGGAGCTAAATCAGCAGAGCGACTGATGAGTCAAATCAGCTTAGCCGCAAATGAGCGCCAAATCATCATATGAATCATCATATATCACGGAACCAGGAGCTATAAACTCAAAATTAACACCCCAAGACAAAACATATTTTCTCCGCTTAACCATCAGGAAATTCCTGTTCAAAAGTGTCTCCAGTCTTGACAACCCGGATGACAAATCACTTCAAAAGGCTTTAACTTCTGGTGACATGTTTCCTCCCGTCAAATCCTGAATTGCTTTTAGTTGACGAGGTGAAATGTTTGCTTTGGGATTAGCGCGGCAGCGTGATTTTAAAGATAATTCGTGAAACCTGGTAGCGCGTGGCTCATTATGAAATAATAAGGATTACATTACTCAACACTTAACCCCACCCTGATGTAAATATTTAATATAACAAAAAGATTTTTAATTTGTTTTTTATTTTGGTTGTTAACTGCCCATCACCACGTTTGCCGACCAAACACGGTTGATAAATTGCTCACGCTAAACGAGAAGCGACTTAGGAGGTGTGGGTTTATTAGGTGCCTGAAATTGCGTTCTGAACCGTTCGATCTCACCAATTTTCCTCCTTTTGCTTTAAACCATTTCAAAGCCTTCCCCAAAAATTCGTCTCGGAGGGATATCCCCGAGAAAAAACTCGCTCTTAAGAAAACCAATCCGTTCGGGGCCGGCGAGATAAGATTTCCTATCAAGATTAGCGCAGTTAATAACACGGTATTACAACCCTCATTATCACTCGTGATAAGAATAATTATCAATCTAGGTGTCGCAACCTGCTGGGGCCAATCCGTCCGGGTTGAATTTTTTTTCCTCTTGTTTTTTCTTTTTTCGAAGCCCAAAATGTCGCCGGCTTTTGTAATTACAGGCTGGTCAGTGATATTAGAAGCGTTTTTATCTCTAATGCGTCCTGACGTTTAATGCGGTTCCCAAACGCTTCTTAATCATTCGTAATAAATCCGGCAGGGAGGCATTTTGGTTTGGAAAGGGCCAGAGGAAATCAGGGTCCGAAAAAAAAAGTGACGCAGTGTTGGTAACTTTGCTAATTTGGCTCCTCGTTCGCTATCTTGTTGATTTGGATTTCACTACTTCGCTGATTTGGCTCCTAATTCGCAATCTTGTTAATTTTGCACCTTATTCGCTGTTGTGCCAGTGTGGCTCCTCAATCACTGTTAATAACATAATATGCTGGTAGTGGCCGCACCATCACTGTTCCGCTGATTTAGCTCCTCAGTCACTGCTCTGCTGATTTGGCTCCTCAGTTACTGTTAAGCAGGGTTCACATCCATGCGGCAATCCGACAATGCGTGAACGGCATTCCGGTGCACACAGCTGTTCCTTCCCACGTTTATTTGTGTTTTGTCGATGGAGCTTTGGCTGTTCATTACCGCGTTTATTGGTGTTTTGTGGTTGTTTGATGAGCTTTGGCGAAGGAAGGAAAGTAATTTTCACAAATGTTCCGCAATCCGCGTTGCACACAGCTGTTCATTCCCGCGTTGATATGGCTATGGCGACCACAACAACCTGAACGCTTATGCGTTGATAACATTATCATTGCGTCAGTCCGGTAAAATATCTGGTTTTTCGGATGTGTACAGTCGGTTTCGAAAGTGCTTCTCCGTCAAAACTAACTTCTTCCCGCCCCCTGGCATCGGTCAATCAGCAGACCGAACGCAATGACGGAATGATGCAATATCGCTCTTGCCTTCCAATAAAGCTTTGCTCTTGCTTCGTCGCCACTGCCTTGCTGTAGGCGATAAGCGCAGAGCAAGCCATCAGGTGAGCGTCATCCATATCAGCAGAGGCACACAGGGGGCAGACGGGAGACCTGGCGACTCCGATTCCGTGCAGGTGAGCCTGCAGAAAATCATGGCCTGTTCTCATGCGGAAAAATGCTACAGCTGTCTTTCGTGGTAGGGATCGGGTGTGTCATGAGCGACTGCCATTTCCTCCCGCTGGAATCAAGCAAGCGCTTGTTGTGGATTTCCTTTCCAATGGCACCCTCGATTTTCCGATATGCTATAGAGAGTGGTAGGTTTGTTTTCCTCCGGGGCTGGCATGGCACTTCCCTCCTTTGCCAGACGATCAGCAATTTCGTTGCCACTGATATTCACATGACTCCTGGCGATTGAGCAGGCCGAATTTCACGCTTTCCAAGGTTTCCTTGGTATGCTGAGTTTTCAGCCTATACGAGGCTAAGTGGGTGTCTTTCCAATAGTCAGCGGGCAGCCGCAGAAGCAGTTCCCTCAACTACAAAGTGGACTTCTCCCTTCTGAGTGACAACCGCTCAACGGCGCTTTGCATCTCCATTGCTGTGATTGGCGTTGATTTGGCTGCCCCTGTTACTGGTTCTGGTTCTGCACCTTATCCAGCATATCGGCCACGTTTTTCGTTGCTGTGGACAGGAGCTCGCAACCATATTCCAGTCTGGGGCGTACATAGGATTTGTATGCTGTAGACAAAACATCCTGTCTTGCTCCCCACCCCATTCCGGTGAGTCTTTTCATCCACTTCAGAGATTTGGCTCCCTTGGCTGCAGCCTCGTCAGCATGCGCTGACTATTCTTGATTTTGTTCATCAAACCTTGTGTTGCTGATTTTACTTCTCCTTCACTGTTCTGCTACTGCGGCTCCTCTTTCACAGTTCTACTGACGAGGTTCTTCATTCAATGTTCTTCACATTTGGCTCCGTATCCACTAACTTGTTGATTTGGCGACCAACTCACTACCTATTCGCTGATTTCAGGTCGTTTGAGCCCAATGTGCTCAATTTTCGTCAATCCGCTACACTCTAGTTCTTGCTGCAGTATTTTCAAAAACGTGCTGGATAATAAGAATTCCCCCCTCTACTTGTGGCGCCTTCTTCGTGCACGAAAATACGTCCGGGAAGAATAAAAGCTATCAATCATTCTCTTCTGAAGAAGATCCCCCTGTTTTGAAAAAAAAAAAAAAAAAAAAAAAAAAAAGTGGCTCTTAGAAGGGGGAGAGTTGGGGGAAAAAAGCCATTAGGTTCAATCTTGTGTCCATTATAACTCTCGACAATCATTAGTTTGAACTGTCCAATGAAAGTTTGGGATGAGTACAAGTTTGTTTGCAAACAAGTTAAATGTACTCAAATAAAATGAATTTAGTGTAAATTGTGCTAAATTTTGCCAACCGTAATACATTCTGAGAGGATTAGGCTGCGGGAAATATTTCGTTCAGGCTCGAAAAGCTTCCTATTATCAGACCGGATTTTCCCCTTCGAGGGTTGAACTATTCACGAGTGAATCGGCGTAGTTGGTGAGGCCTTCGGGAAGCGAATAACGAGCCCATATCCTCCCTTATATCCCTCCTCACTCCCCCAAAAGGGGGATAACAGAACTTTTATGCGGTTGAAAACGTGCGGAAAAGGGATCGAGGAGGACTTTGAAGGCTCGAGCGAGTCTGGGAGGCTTATTGGAAATTTCACGGGTGAGAGGCCGGAAGCAAAAGGTTCTATCTAGAACAACGACGAGGTAAAATCCCGATTCGCACACACACCCCCTCCCTATTGCCGTATTTACTGCGTGATAACGCAACAATGACGTAGTTGCGGCGCACAGGGCCGAATGGGGAATTTCGTGGATGAGTGTGGGATTACGATGAGTGTAGAGGCGTGGCGTAAAAAGATGGGTTTCCCACATTACTGTTTTTCTGGTTATGACGCCTACCTCACTGTTGTGCTGATTGTGGCGGCTCCCCCACTGTTCTGCTGATTGCGGCGCCTCTCTTACTGTTCTGCTGATTGTGGCGCCTCCCTCACTGTTCTGCGGATTGTGGTGCCTCCCTCACTGTTCTGCTGTTGGTGGTGCCTCCCTCACTGTTCTGCTGTTGGTGGCGCCTCCCCCACTGTTCTGCTGATTGTGCCCCCTCCCGACCCCAATGTTCTGCTGATTGTGGCGCCTCCCTCTTTGTTCGGCTGATTGTGGCACCTCTCTCACTGTTCTGCTGATTGTGGCGCCTCTCTCACTGTTCTGCTGATTGCGGCGCCTCCTTCACTGTTCTGCTGTTGGTGGCACCTCACTCACCGTTCAGCTAATAGTGGCGCCTCCCTCATTGTTCGGCTGATTGTGGCGTTTCTCTCACTGTTCTGCTGATTGTGGCGCCTCCCTCTTTGTTCGGCTGATTGTGGCGCCTCTCTCACTATTCTGCTCATTGTGGCGCCTCCCTCACTGTACTGCGGATTGTGGTGCGTCCCTCACTGTTCTGCTGTTGGTGGCGCCTCCCTCATTGTTCTGCTGATTAGGGAAGTCAAATCGAACCACCAAAATCGATTTCACAATTGGCGGTCTGTAATCGATTGCACCGATTAATCGGGGCCTAAAAATCGATTTCAATCGATTTTTTCAGCCATCAGAAGAATGTTAAAAAATGAATTAAACGAAAATTTAAAAATTTAAAAAGTATATTTTGGTAGGTACCTACATTGAGTCAAAAAAGACGTTTTTTTATTCATACACTTGAGAACTTGAGAAATACACTTGAGAAGAAAAAACTTGAGACCTTAAAAAAAAAAATACTCCTCTGGTACACTTTGTAGAAAGAACAACTTGGAAAGCAGGTTTCCTTTTAAACGGTTTCGTTCCTTCGTCAGAATGAGTCCGGCCTTCGAGAACAGCCGTTCGCACGGCACTGGACGAGGCATACCTCAGCACCACCTCACTCAGTTCTGGCCAAGACGGGGCCATGGTGCGGAGCACTTCGTGCGAAGTAAGCCCACCACTTGCTTTTGGGTGGCATGGTGTCACATCAGCCGAAAAACAAAATTAGGTAGGCCAAAAAACAAATTTACTTCCCGTCTGGACTCGTCTCAACGAAAGGGAAAACCAAACTGCGTGCGTAACCTTCCTAGGGTTGCGCATCGATGTTCGATATTATCGAAACATCAATGCTTTGGCTCCGATGTTCGATGTTTTTCCATCGATGTTGAGCGAGTCGATATTTCGATGTTTTAGATTCAACATCGATGTTCTACTCAGTTTACTGAAGAACGTTTACTGTCTTTCTTCAAATTCAGCATTGAAAGCCGAGTACTGCGAGTCGCAACCCTAAACCTTCCCCAGATTTAACCTAACCAAAAATCGATTAATCGTTGACAGAAAATCGATAGTCTAGAAAAATCGACCTATGAAAATCAAAATCGGTGGGTCAAAAATCGAATTTTCTTTGCCATCCCTACTGCTGATTGTGGCACCTCCCTCACTGTTCTGCTGATTTAGCTCTTAATTCATCGCTATTATCCCTCCTCAAGCTGGCGTTAAAAACTCGAGAGTAACGTGCGCGATCGGCGATCTGATTGACTGATCAGTTTTCCCGCACAGATTTCCTCCAATGAGATCGCCGAACGCACTTGCCCCCCGCCGTTTTTTACGCCATGTGAACCCTTCATTCTCTACTCCGCCGTCAAACGCGTACTTCAAAGCGAATCCCCCGGAAATTAACAAATTGAATCAGCTGGCCGCTAATTAACCGCCTAAAAGAATTACCAACGTGTAATCTTCTAATCAAGAAAGCACCGCACTCTGGTGGGTCACCTCGTAAATCATTCCGGTATGAGGAAACCTCCGAAGGGGATAAAAGCGGAACGCGACCCGATAGAAACACCTATAAATCGACTTTAATAATGAAAACGGCTGATTCAATTTGCACTTCGGAAGAGTCCGAATGAAACACCCGAAGATCCAGTTCCAAATACCCTCGAGGGCTCCTTCACCCGATGTATATATTAGCCGGTTTTCGAGGGATCGGCGGCGGGGAGACGGGAATTCTCCGGGGGGATTACTCCCTCAGAAGTGGGATATGAAGTCACATATCATGAGGTTCGTCCGAAGCCCCCCAAGTGGATTTTTAAATAGGAAATAGGCTTCGTTTTGTAACTTTTGGTCCGTAACAGGGAGGAAGTTTTTCGTTTAATGAGCGAACTTTTCTTAAGCAGCATCACTGCTTGGAAAGTAGCGGCATTGGTTAGTGGAATTTTTTTTTTAATCTGACATTTTGGTAAAATACTTGGCTTGCCATCTAGTTGTGCCTGCAATGGTTTTCAGCTCGATCGCTCAAACCCTTGGGGCGAAAATGGGGCTATGGGAGGTGTTTTTGAAGGATTTTTTGCTGTAGGGGTTGAGTTAGGTGTTGTTTTTGAAGTATTTTCATACGTTGCATCCATTTTTGGGGCCTCATACCCATACTGCGGGGCTGTAAATGGATGTTTGGAAGGACTTGTACCAGGATGTCAAATGAAGCGTCGTTTTTCAAGTATTTTTGGACTGGAAGTCCATTTAGAAGGGTAATAGATCCATCTGACTACACCACGGTGCTACCTAATTAGTTAAAAAAAAACTATGCAAATTTTACAAAAGGGTTGGTTTATTGTTCTTTGATTTAGGTTACTTGTGCAGAAATTTAATTCTGTTTCAATAAAAAAAAAATTAGAAAAAAATTTCATTTTTTTTTTCAAAAATTTATTGTTTATACTTGAAAAATATTTGACCTCCTGGGATTCTTCAAAAATCCCATTTGTAGCCCTATACATCGCAATACTGAAATCGGATCGTTCCGGGACCCAAAAAAATGGATTCTACGTCCAAAAATACCTCGAAAACGACACCTAACTCGATCCCATAGCCAAAAGCCTTCAAAAATCCCTCCCGTAGCCCCATTTTAGCCCCATAGCGCCCCACGGGTTTGGGCGATCGGACTGAAAACCTTGCGGGCACAACTAGATGGTAACCGAGAATTTTGTCAAAAAACGGCCCGGACGGCGGACGGCCATTTCGATTTTCGAATTTAGACCTCTTGAAACGAATAATGTCAAATTTTGAGGCCGATCCGAGTCGTCGACCCCCGTCGCGAAAACAGGTGTATTATTCCAAAAATAATAAACCAATAATAATAAAATAGGATAGATAATAAAAATATTAAAAAAAGTTACTTACTGTCTCCTCCATGTCAGCCCCTCTATTTTTAATTTGAAAATATATAAATGGTGGGCAATTATTTTTTAACTCTCAAATTCCTGGTAAGTACCCACCATTCACTTTTCGTGGTCGGCCTCCATCCGGAGAAAAAATATATCCCTAAGCCTATCAGACGGTGCCCGACCGCTTAAAATTCTAATGAACTTTCTATTGACTCTTGAGAGAAATAGAAGAGTCATGTGACATTCGGTGGACAAACACGTGGACTTGGGTGAGTTCCACGTGGAACGGGAAGGATCCTCGAAAAAAGGGAGCCGATCCCTGAAAACAAAACTCCCCCCCCCCCTCCCCTTGAGAGGGGAGAAGATCGTTAATAATGCATTGTCATCGTTTTTATGGGATCTCTTCCGGGATGTGCCTTGTAAAACGCGGCCTTAACAAGGTGGGGCCTAGTTAAGGTGTTCAAACAGGGTCGAAACGACGGAGTCAAACACCGCGTTCCCTCCGGTGTTAAACAATTACGATTCATTTTTTTTTCTACCATTCCAATTGCTCCCGCGCCCATCTCTGGTATGAACCGAACATTACCATGGGAACAAGTTGTATCTCAACCACTTTGGGGGATCGATCATTCGGATGTTATTAAACTGGGGCTCACTGATGTTGGGGCACCTGACCGTGACAAGCAGAAACGACGGGAATCCTTCCTGTTTTTCTTTTTCTCTCGCGTTGGGATTTGAAAAAACAAACAAAACGTCACATTTTACGACGAAAAAAAAAAAATCCTGGAAAGTTCCCCACCGCTCGAACCCTTCACACACCTGACGCTGATTTTTTTTACGCGCTTTCCGCATCACTCAGAAGACAACGAGTTCCTGACTCCTTGACACAAATATTCCGAGGCTTTCACGATCCTGAAGATGAGCAGAGGAAGACACGACCCGAGCCGAAGGTCGGACCAGTTGTAGATCATCTCGGACACGTTTCAACGAGTAGCGTCCCCTTCAAGAGTTTCCGGGAGATTTGATTTCTTTACGGCCAGAACAACGTGGACTATTGGGAGTCCTGGAGAGCAGGAGGTAGTTGGTTCTCAGGAATTTTCCGTTGTTAGCTGCCTCGATTAGTAGAGGAATGGTTGGGTGAGATATCAAAGGGCTTCTCATTCTGAGTCAATGTTGCTGCAAAGGGGTTCCCCATTCCTTGTTAATGTCGCTGCCAAATGTTTCTCATCCTTAGTTATTGCAGCTGCCAAATGTTTCTCATCCTTAGTTATTGCAGCTGGGGGTTGAAGCCGATGGAGCGGACGATTCCAGTCGTAATTTGACGCCAACGCCTCAATATGACCAGAGAAACCAAGCCGCACATCGCAGAGAACCCCCAGATCGACCAGACAGTCCGACCTCCGCAAGGGTGCGCCACAGAGGGTGTAGTCATGGGCTATCGGATGCTCCAAACGGTGGAAAGTCACCACCGAGCATTTGGATGAATTCAGGAAAAGGTGGCTCAAAGCACACCAATTCTCCAAGCCGGAAATCGCCGTATGAAGATCATCACAATCTGATGAAGAACCAATGTGGCAGAGAAGCTTCAGAGCATCAGCATATAGCAAGCAGTGGATACCACATACAGAGGAACACCCCACGATACTGTTGATCAAAAAGCATAACGGCCCCAGATGGCTCCCCTGAGGAATACCAGAGGTGGCGAGGAATGGTGTTGAGAGAGCTCCGAGCGAACAACGAGATAACTCAAGTCCCAACCCAACCAGCTCAAGAGCGATCCATGAATTCCGAGAGAATCAAACAATGACAACAAGTGGCGATGAGACAGCTTATCAAAAGCCTTCGCAAAATCTGTGGCTATCACGTCAGTTGGAATGCCTCTTTGAAATCCATCCATCACGAATTCCTGGAAAACCATGAAATCCATGCTGCTCATCCGCCAAGACCAGGCCAAAGACCGGCGAAAGCTGATCAATAACCAGCTCCTCAAACAGTTTAGGGATTGAGGAAAGCGAGCAAACTGGCCTGTAGTGATTTATGATACTCTTATCGCCGGTCTTATGTACAGGTGTAATGAAGGAAAGCTGTCATTTGTCAGGGAAAGATCCAGACTCGAGCGAAATGTTGAATAACTTCGTTAGAGGGGAGCAGTAACCCAGATGCACACTGCCGCAATAAAAGAGGAGTAACCCCTTCAGGACCCATTCCCTTCCTTGCATCAAGCTGAGCGAGCCCGCGAGCAACACGATCCTCAGAAACCGAAAGCGATCCCATTGATACGATGTCTTGAACGGGCATGAAGGAACGTAAGATACTCGTGGATCAAAGACCGACGAAAAGTGTGAGGCAAACAGCTAGGCGATGGAATCTGGGTCAGAGGCGCGAACCTCATCCAGTGACATACAATTCGGGAGGCTATTTCTGGCTACTTCCCGGTAATTAAAATAGTTCCAAAAAGCTTTTATGTCACGGGAATGGAATCTCGGACTTCATTGATATAAGACGCTCCTTGCAGAGGCTTCTCGTTCTTAGTCAATGCAGCTTCCAAGAGCTATTCATTCTTAGTCTATGTAGCTATCAAGGGCTCCCTTTTCATAGTTATGGGGTTATCACAATGTCGGAAACACCCAGCCAGCAGCCATTGATGTCTCAATCATGGCCAATGACATTATCACGACACCCTCACCCCTCTCATTATTAACGCCCTCGTCTGGTTAAGTGCAGTGAGGACAGTTCCCACTGCATGATGGTTTGCCATTCGTCGGGCGTTCATAGGGGGGGGGGGGGGGGGGGATATTGGCGGCTTCGCCAAACAGTTGATCCTCCGACAGTGTTGTCTTTTCCCTACTCGACGCCAAATTTACCTTTTTCCCCTGCTGGGGTTATTACACTGTCAGAAACACTGAGCCAGCCGACGAGCGGCCATTGACATCACAATCACGGCCAATGACGTCATTAGGTGGGAGCCACCGTTATCATGACACCCCCCCCCCCCCTGATTATGAACGCCCGACGTCTGGTAAAGTGCAGTGAGGACAGTTCCCCAATTTTCAAAATCAAAAGAAATAAAAGAATGAAAATAGAAAAACACAATTCTCACAATCAGAATTTAATTTTCTGACGTCTGATGGCACTGTTGGGGGGGGGGGGGGCTGATGAAATAATTGAATGACGCAGGTAGGTAACCCTCGTCCAGTCCGGTAAGAGACGTCGGAGCTGGTCAAAGGGACGTCCGGTTCATCATCGTCGTCTCGAGAGGTCGCACGGAGGGATCCTAAGTGGATTCGAACAAAAACCCCCGGTGTGTAAATTAATTTTCTTCGGTACTTCTCCCGTGAAAAGAAAGGGATTAACGTCAAAGGAAATTCTTGAGGTGTGCGGAGCCTTTGTCGTTAATTCGGTAAAAAGAAAAGTTTTTTTTTTTTCCTTGCGTGGACGCGAAGGAGTCCTCGGTAGGTCCACCATACCAGCGAGACATCCCAAGAATGCGCAGGTGCTTCGGTGAAACCATTTCCGCGCAAATATTTCGCCGAGCCAATATTTGACGAGCAAACAAGTCTACCACTGAGATGAATTACCTTTCTTTGTCAGTATTGTACGCATTGACTGTTGACGTACATGTGCCCTCAATCTCTTCGAAGGCCGCATTCCCAGACATGTAAAAACGTTCAAGGGGTCAGTGGGAGCGATTCGTTGCTGCTGCGGGCTCCTCATCGTCAGAATGCTCGCCCGTGCTGCATATACGAAAAATATATATACACTTTCAGGTATTGAGGAACTAGTGGTTGAAAAATTCGCTGAGAACCCGAAGTGGCTCATGTTGTAAATTTAAAGGGAAAAATAGTCAACTTGACATTGTTGGGTACCGTAAAACGGGGTGGAAATGGTACACTTTTAAAGGTTTTTCCGGTTTTTCGACGCTGCAGTTGGGTCATTTCAAAATTTCTGGAAAAAAAAAAAAACAAGCCATCAATTGAATTGAATAGATGAGCGCAACCTTTTTGTTATTACGATATATTTAATGAGCGAGAGAAACTAAGAAACAGTAGGTATCTAGCGACCAAACTATGCCACACAACACATCATCCACGTGATGCTCATTACGTAAACAAATGCACCCTAACGACCGATGCGTAATAAAACCTTATGCCGATCAGAGGTAACGAACGGCTCAGGCTGCAAAAATCGTTTTGGAGTCGTTGGAATCAGCCTGAAAAGCTCATTCCATAGACCCTTGTACCAACGAAATCGGACAAAAACTTTCGTCCCGCTTTTGAGGCCTCCTTAGTTACACATCAGAGATAAACAACTTTCGTCGTGAAGGACCTCCCGAAAACCGATGAAGGGGATGAGGGAGGAAAAATCAAGGTAGCCTATAACCAACCTCCGAACTCGCTGATGACAATGAGACCACCCTCATGAAAATCTGTTGAGCCGCTCGGGCGTGATGCTCTGTACACAAACAAAAAAAAAAAAAAAACATACATGTCGAAGAGGTGAGCGCAGCTTTCCATTTTTTGGAAAAAGGTTGCGCTAAAAAATCAAAAAATGGGCAGTTTTTTCGTTGGTAATCTCTATGGTTCTCCCAGCATGTTACTAAAGTAAGCACACATAAACCTCAACCTAATCATGGATAAGCCATTTTGAAAAAAAAAAAATATCACTTTTGAAGGGAGTGACGTGAATGAGTAGGAAGTGAAACAAAGGCAAGTGGCAAAAAATGTGATTTCCGAGTTTCAAATTCAGATTAATCTTGTTTTCTGGAAGGACCCTCCATCACACCCACCATCCGAACCCCCTATCAAGAAATTAATCTTATTTCCCATGCCAAAATGGTGAAATATCTCACACCCTACAAGCAACCGTCATTCCCTACTCCCTACTCCGTCACTCCCTACTATGTGGAAAAAGAGGGATATATTGTAGGGTGTCAAAGTAGGTAGTGACGTTTTAGCCTTCCAGAGCCATTACAGAGTAGTAAACAAAAGGAAGGAGCTATTCCAAAACATTATCAATGAATTCGCTACAATTATACTTAGTATAACTTAGTGAGATCAAATTACACTTAACCAAAATTGATTTGAAGTAGGGAGTGAATGTCAAAAAAGCCACGCTTCTGGCTTACCTCATGGCACCTCCAGTTGAACTGCTCTGAACATCGTCTAGAAAATTTGCTCCAACAATGCTGGAGCCATTTTGCATCAGGGTAGCCAACAGCGTTGAAGCAACCCCAGAAATACTGTCTTCCCGCCAGTTGGGGTCTTTTTTAAACTGGATGTAGGGAGTGACTGTAAACAGTGTTACACTCTTGAAATGGAATGGTGGCTTGTGTTGATCCAATTTTTTTTTTTTTTTTTTTTCAACAATGGATACTATGTCTTGACTTATATTTATATCTTAATATAACTCGAATTTGAGCCTTGATGTAACATTTCGGGGGGGGGGGGGGGGACGAGTGGCCCGCCAGGCCGCAACGACCACCCCGCCAGGGCGGAACGACAGGGGTTGGCTGGCGTAGCCAGCAGGGGGTGTCCCCCTTGTTTTTTATGGTCTTCTTATTATTTTAATACTTGCTGGCTCAGTTGGGAAAATTTTGATCGAAGGGGGGACGGGGATCGGAAAGGATGGCGTAGGGAGGGCGTTGCTGAGACAAAGTGGTCGGCAATTCCCGCTAGTATTTCTCGCTTTGAGTGGATTTTTTAGGTAGAAAACTGAACAAGTTATACTTTTTTTCCTGTACCATTTTCACCCCGTAAATAGATTCTGGCTCAAAAAAAAAAAAAAATCCTTTCAGAAATTCGAAAATGGTTTGACTACGATCCCTCCACCGGTCTTTTGAAATTTTTCTCCTAGATTTCTAATGGAACTTGTGGGGCATATGCAAGTTAGAAAAAAAAAGAAAAAAGAAATAAGTGTTATTTAAAACTTTTTCCTTTTTTTTTAAACCTTCATTTTCTTAAAATAGAACAAATATCTCCCAAAATCTCACTTGAAAAAAGATATTTTCTCTTCAGAAAATACAAGGAGGAATGAATTTCTTCTTGTGAGTCAGTCTGGAATTCGAAAAACATCCGAAAATTAAAACTAATATAAAAGTAAAATAAAAATTACTTCTAATACATTAATATAAGTATTACTTAAATTAAAAATTATAAAATATTTTTATAATGGGAAAAAATTTATACTAATACTTTAATATATACTTTAATACTCTTCAAATTAATACTGAAAACAATAACTACTCAAATTAATACTTAAAATTAAACAAAATTTGTATTTAATACAGCTGTAACATTGTCACCTCGTCAAACACAAGTGTTTAGGTTTTTCTGACATTAAAAATCACCTAAAAACAATTTTTAGGGTTTCTCGACGGATTTCGGTGGACAAATATTTCAGTTTCAAATTAACTACACTTTTGTAGTGTTGAAATTTTAGAATTTAAATCATTTAAATGCCGTTTTAATAGTCTAACTTAAGACTGAGTCAAAATTGTGAATAGTTGAAACGTAGAGCTTTGTGCAAAAGGGCTTTTATTGCTCCTTGAAATGAAATTAGATTCAAAACCACCCTCGGACTGATCCAATTTACATACAAAACGAGCTGAGAGCATCGTAGCGGCGCAATTGAAAAGGGAATCAAGTGAGGTTCCTTCGAGGTTTCCCTCGTCGTCGAACGCGTAAAAGAAAAAAAATAAAAAAAAATTGGTCGTTGCCCAATCGGGTGATCCCCCACCGGTTGTGTCCACGCGATAAGAGACTTACATCCCCCCTGCAGGGCTCGACACCTCTTACAGCATACTATTAAAACCCAGACCGGTGAACGAACTCCGTATCTTCCCAATTGTTTGACACTGAAACGCTATTAGGTACGTGCTTTAACAAAAAAAAAAAAAAAAAAAAAAACCGTCCTATCTATCCGAAGGCTTCACAGTTGATATCTTCCGCGGCGACACGACCCTGTGCCCCCAACAATATTGTAAAGATTTCTTAGAAATGACCCGCATACATCAAACTCACCTTATATATAAATAGATCTATAGATCTATTTATGACTAGGTATAGATAGATCTATTAAACAAATTATATTTACGCCTACACACACAAAATAAAATAAAACAACAGTTGAAGGGAAGGGGTGGGGTGTGCTGAACTATAAGTCGATGCCACAAGGAATGAGGATTCTGTGGCAGCTACTTGGGACAAGAAGAATGTCATGGCTAGGAACGAGGTGCCTTGGCTCCAGAACTAGCCGAGGGAATTAGTGCTCTACCCCTAAAAATTGCTCGAAATTGGTGAAACTCAACGAAACACCTGTGAGCCGGCGGCACCTTTAACCTTGGAAGGGCTGATTCTCCTCATCGGTCCCTAAGATTTGTACTCCTGGCCCATCCACAGTGTGAGCTGTCGACACTGAAGCCCCCACCCCCACCTGTTAGACGAGATGACGCCAGGGAAGGCCCGGTCCTCCGTCCCAATCGAAAATCCACTGATAGTTGACATTCTTATAAGAAGTGTAAGAGGTGAGTCGAATGATAACGCCGGCGACGTGATCGGGGAGTCCAAGTAATTAGCAGCCGTTTTATGGGAATATAACTCAGAAAGTGGGTCGTATATTAGAAAATAGGGGTTTCAGAGTAGGTTTCTATTCACAAAATTCTACGAAGAAATTATTAGGGAGTGTGAAAGATAAGATTCCCTTAGAGGATAAAGGGGGTGTGTATATATTAAAATGTGATTGTGGGATCCAATACGTAGGACAAACCGGCCGAAAATTTAAAATTAGAATGAAAGAACATAGTGATGATCTTAGGTTGGGAAGGGGTAGGGAAGCTTTTGAAAAACATTTGTCAGAAGAAAACCATAGAATTAGTTATGAGATAGGCAGTAATAATCCAGCCATTGGGATAGCTCATGTTTGCCAAAAAGGTCCAAAATTAGATGCTTTAGAATCTTTGGAAATTCAGAAAATTCACAATTTAGGAATATCTGTTAATGACCTGGATGTAATTAGGCGTTCCCCGTTAATTGACATTTTCTTGTGAGTCTTCCTTTCACTTATTTGCCTTTCACATTACCTTTCACCTTTCTCTTTTTATGCCACCTTTCTAATGCCACGCCCATTAGAAGGCACATTTCACTTTTGTATATAAGTAACTTCTCACATCTTCCTCATTCTGTATTGTACTGATGATGGTCTAATCAACCGAAACGCGTCTACAAGTTTATATATTTTTATCGTGGAAATAGACTATTTCGTCTTAAATCGTCTTTTTTATTTTTATTTTTTAAGATGGATTCCCACTATCTCGCCGCATCCACCTTACATTAAATTAGCAGCCCTCTCGTTAGCGAGAGAAGCTGTACTTCCCGATCACGTCGCCAGAATTGGCGCCTCCCGTGGCCTGTGAATGAACGAAGTGGAGCTGGCAAACGAATTTAAGTCAGAAGAGTTTGGCTCATGCGGCCACATAGAAAATGTTAACCAATCTTTTGGTTTAGGCCTATAATAATAATAAGGCCTTTATAATATTAGGCCTTGGAATAATACACCTTTGTAATCGCGATGGAGGTTGACGACTCCGATCGGCCTCAAAATTTGACATTATCCGTTTCAAGAGGCCTAGATTCCAAAACCCAAATGTCCGTCCGCCGTCCGGGCCGTTTTGGGCAGTAGGATATTTTTTTTTTTTTAATCTGAAATTTTGACAAAATACTCTGTTTACCATCTAGTTGTGCCCTCAAGGTTTTCAGCCCGATCGCCCAAACCCGTGGGGCGCTAGGGGGCTACGGAGGAGTTTTTTGAAGGATTTTGGCTAGGGATCGAGTCAGGTGTCGTTTTCGAAGTATTTTTGGACGTAGAATCCAATTTTGGGGGTCCCGGAACGATTCGATTTCACTTAAGGATCTATTGCGCTTTCATAGTAATTTAAAAATTTGAAAAAATCAAACAGGTAGTTAAAAAAAGTCAAAAAACCATTAAAAATAAACAACTTTATATTTAATATAAAATTGTTTATTTTTTATGGTTTGTGATTTTTTTTAACTACCTGTTTAATTTTTTCAAATAATTTAATTTCTTTTAATATTTCATTTAATATTTAATATTTAATATTTCATTTAATATTTTAATTTCAAATAAATTTAAATTTTTATTTATTGTCATTATTTTATTTTTTTGTTATTGTTATTATTTTGTAAACAAGATGAATTCACTAGGAAGACATTTCCGCCTTCGGATCTCACTTTTGTCCGGCGAACGTGAAACAAACCGCCCATCTTCGGACCTAATCAAATATTCAGATTAGCGTCGGGAATGAGCCCTTTGGAACTGCTTCACCGCCTTCTTGATTCAATAAAAACCCGGGAGCTTTCCCAATCGCCCGTCTCTCACGACGTTTTTTTTTTTTTTTTTTAATATATTTTATTTTATTTTACGAATGAACACAATCTTCGCGCCTTCCTTTTTCTCGTTCGTCTTTCCCCTTTTACCCATAAAAGTAATTTATCGTTTAGCGCCTTCTTCCTCTCTTTCGATTTTTTATTTATGGCCGCCATAGCCCAAAAGACCGCCACCAATAAATATGAGCCGAAAACTCGATGTCACGGGAAGATTACAAGGGATTCGCTCCCGACGTGCAGTCCGATAGGGGCGTTTTTTTTCTTTTCGAATGATTTATAGGATACTAACACGACAATATTAACAAACAAGGGTTTTCAAGAATTAAAAGTGATAAATGAGAAATGGCCGCGAGGATAATTTATTTGTTAGGTGAGAGCTATATTTTACAATTGAGGTTTCGTCGGTAGTTTTTTGACTGTTTGGTGCGCGCTACAGGGCAGTTTGAATGGGGGCGTCTGGTCAGCGGATCCGGGAAAAAAAAGGGGGGTGTTGCGGGTGGGGTATAACCACGCCAGACGCCGGGGGCACCAGCCGACAGTAAACAAACCCATTTCAAACCTTCCCAGACTATCCCTCCCCCACTCCTTTTTCCTATTCCCGCCTCCGCTTTTCCTATTCACCTCCTGCTGGTGGGGGGTGGGGACCTATTCATACCGCCCCCAGTTATGACAGGAAGACTTCCCTCTGGGCAGACGCCGCGGAGGCGGCGGGGGCAGAGCTTTTGGCGGAGTGTTACGACACCACCCCCACCCCCCACAGGATGAAATCACCTCTTTACGGCCCCTTCAAACTGCCGTCATGTCTGAGATCTCGGAATATACACCCCCCCCCCCCCACTTTCCACCCCTTCAATTACAAAACAATTCCTGTTGACACCACCGTTGCATTTACGGTACCCGTCTCGTGTTTTTCACAGTAACATGAACTTGGTGGCTCAGGTAGACCGTACCAAAATACGGTTGTCTGCAACAATACGGACGGTAGTTCCTACCGTAGTCGGGGGAGGTTCTGGCACGTGTTTACGGCGGGAGCTTGGCAGGCCCGAAAACATGTTTGGCCGCGAAGCGCGGTGTAGGGGAGGGCGGGACGTCAGCGGCCGGGGGCAGATTTATCGGCTGGAATTGGGCCAAGCCACCTCCGACACCACCCACCCCCTTCAATACCTTTTTGAACGTCAGTGAGTCCCCTACCATCTGGTTAGCGATCCCGTTTTTTCTCCCCTCGACACCCAACTCATCGTTTTTAATTGTCCGCCCTATTTCAAGCAGTTCACTCCTGAAGGGAACAATCGCTCAATTTTCGCTTTCGTCGAGTCACCCGGCGCCACCTTTCGAAAAAATTCACATTCATATTCACGATTGTTCCCGCTCATTTCGCCTGATGACTTCATTTCGTTTTCAGTGGGTGTTCGGGAAAAGGGGCTCGGCCTCCCCCCCCCCCCCCCCCCCACAAAATGAGTCAAGGAGGGCGGCCCGCACTGTGCGGGCTATCGGGAATACAGCAGCAGCTGCTATAATACAGCAAGATCCCCCCCCCCCCTACCCACCACCAAGTTAGAATGATGCTGTTTTACAATGTAAATTGTGCCGTAAATATACAAAACTGGCAGTCTTGACCCAAGGCCTCGCTTCGCTCGGCCGATCTTTTATCCTGACAAGCCCTCGCTTCGCTCAACCGACCATCCTGGCGGGTGTTTCGGACGTAGAATTTAACGTAGAATCCGCGATTAAAAAAAAGGGGGGGGTTGTACGTGACCAAAATACCAGTTGTGCGCAATTGCACCCGAGATCGTAAAAAAAAAATCCCCGTACAAATCCGTTCAGCCGTTTAGGCACGTATAACGACAGACAGACAGAAACCCGATTTTATAGAAGTATAGATAGATAGATAAGAAGGTTTGTTCCAGGTCTGACGGCATCTGTCGACAGCTTCCAACCACACCCATTGGAGCTGTCGGTTCTCGCCCAACTGTCAACCTACAGATCGACCCGGAACAGCAGTTATCGCAACTGCTCGTCTCCCCGTCGATTACTGTTAACAGGCCGGCAGGGGCGTGTAGACGATTTTTAGCGGCCCGAGATTTCAGGAGACGGCGGCCCATTGTTATGTTTATGTATATATATGTATATATATATTTAAAAAATTCAGCTTGTTTGGAGACCGAAAATTTCGTCCTGGAAATCCGTCCAGGCATCCCAGAGTGCATTCTCAGAATGCCGTTTTGTGGTGAATAATATTATATTTGCGAATTTTCCTGGATAATAACTCAGGGGATAAAATCAACATCAACACTGAATTTCGAACTATAATTCAGTAACAAACGATAAACTCATAAACGAAAATAATATTTATATTATTTATTATTATATATAATATATATAATTATAATATTATTATAATAAACTCGTATTAATCACAACCACGACTGGAAAACGGTGTGTGGAATTTTGTATCACAAGAAAAAATGGCGTGATAAGGAACTTCTTTTTGCTACCATGTCAGATATTAAACCATCGCAAGTCACCATTTCGACCAGCTGTGGCTCACTTGACATGAGTACTAGGGTTTCAAGGTGCTCATTCTTCATTGTTTGCCTGAGCGGATTTTCAATTATTTTCAGTTTTGAAAAAGATCTTTCACATTCCACTTGAGTTGTGGGGACAGTCAGAACATATTGATACATTTTATACAAATTAGGGTAAGCATTGTTCATTAGCTGGTATTGAGTTAAAAGTTCGAAAACACAAACTGTGCAGTTCGAACATTGCTTGAACCTCATCAGAAACCACTTCTTCTTCCTCGGCTTCAGAGTCGGTTTCAGCGTTGTCGTCGGTAGAGGGAGGGAGGGGAGGATTACGTTTTTTAATCGACGACCATTTCGAAACGAAATCGGTGTATTCAGAGGCAAGCCTTTGTACATTGACTTCGCAGCCAACCTTAGCAAGAGATGACATTATGCCATCAAAATACTGCAGGTCTCGAACGTCAGTAAAGTTGCGAGGATCAAGAAACGACAACGACTGAAATGTTTTTTCGTGGCCTGAAAAACGTGAGTTTAGTGACGCAATCAGGTCAAACATTTTATCATGTACGTCACATTCGTATTTTTTCAGGGGGGGGAGAGAATCGCGTCATCACATTCGTAACAACGTCTTCGTCTTCCTTAATCTTCTGGTGTCAAGGTCCCGAATGAAAGCGATTCCACTTTCTGTGAAGTCGGACTCGAAATGTTCAATGAAAGCTTCTGCCGCTGAATGGATGCTGTCGAAGTCGCGTGAAAATGAATGAATTTTGTCCGTGGTGCTTTTCACCATTCGGAATGGAGTGATGAAGTCCAGTCCTTTTGTTTGCAGATAATTAGACAAGGGGGTGGTATATGTGAAAATGCGCATAAAGATGTGGGCAGTTAGAATAGTCTCTTGGGACAACAATTTATTTTGCAGTGACTTGGCTGTTGCCCGAGCATCTGCTGGAATCTCACGGTCAGATGAGATGCAGGCGCGGATCTAGAACTTTTTTTCGGGGGGGTCACAGGGTAAAATCAAAATATATATAACTCATATATATAACTCAAACTATATCGAACTACTGAAACGATGTTCAATAAATCGATACTTTTTACGGTATGGACATCCCTAACCGGTAGTCAACATTTGATTTGCAACAGAGCACAGCAATTTCGAATGACGTCAGAGAAGTAGGTACCAAACGACCTTTTTACATGACGAAATTGGTCTTTTCGCTTGGACATAACATGATTTTATTTGTCTTTCGGAAGGCTTCCTGCCAAAAAATAGTTTGTCCCAATGCCGCCAATGCCACCAATTGCCGCAACACTTCAGGAACAATGAGAACCATTGTAGCTTTTGCGAATGCTTCTGCGAAAAGACACGCCGTCTTCAAGAAACAACTAGATGGAAAATCACTTCAAAGTCTTTGCGAGACAAGATGGGTCGAAAATCACGAGGAACACTTGCAGTTCCAAGGTGAACAGTTGAAGAAAATTTGTGATGCCCTTGATGAGATTTCAGAGTGGCAGGATGAGAAAACTGCGTCTGCTGCCGCGAACCTCCATAACGCACTTCTCAATCCGACGTTCCTGATTTCAACTGCTTGCTTGAATGATGTTCTAGGCATGTATACAACTTTTACTCTTTAAAATTACTTTAACATAAAATAAACAGTTTAAAAGATTCACACAAATGTTTTGATTAGTTTAATCACTAAAAATCGACTTCATTACAATTTTTATATACTTAATATAAAATAATTCCATCATAACCTTTTGATTTTTGTATTTTTTAGGAGTGACTTTACCTTTGAGCCGGATCCTCCAAAAGCCAACATTAGATCTGAAGAAAGCAACCGATTTGATAACAGATACGTTGACTGTTCTTGAGAAGAAAAGAAGTGACGCTGATACTGTTTTTCAACAGATATTCTGTGAAACTGAAAATTTCGCTGCACAATTAGATGTGGAGTTGAAAGCACCACGCGTTGTTTCTCGTCAAAAACATCGAGATAATCATCAGCAAAATCAAACCCCGGAAGAATATTTCAGAAGAGGAATTTACATTCCTTTATTGGACAACGTTGTGACGGACCTCAACGAAAGACTTTCTCAAGACGTGTTGAATCTATTCCGGTTGAGAGTGTTCTTGCCTTGTACTTCGTACACAGAAGAGGACATTGAAGAAGTTCGTCAAGTAACAGCAACATACCAGCAGCTCCTGAACACTCCCATCTCAAGAGTGATTGCACAGTTCGAATTGTGGGTAGCCAAATGGAATCTAATTGTTGAAAATGGCGGTGAACTTCCCGAATCGCTTCCTGACGTTTGTGATGCGTGTGATGAAACAATTTATCCATCCATCCATACACTGCTTTGTATTTTGACGACCCTTCCTGTCACAGTAGCCACTGCAGAACGAAGTTTTTCAACTCTCCGTCGTCTCAAAACTTGGCTGAGATCGACCATGACAGAAGACAGGCTCACCGGACTAGCATTGCTACACATTCATCATGACATAATCTTGGACATCGATGCGATAATCACCAGATTTGGGAAACAAAATAGAAGACTACATTTTGTAATATAGTTGATGATTGTTTACTTGGATTTTATAAAAATGTAAACAAACGAAAAATATAACTATGATCCAAGTATAAATAACGCAATAAATAATAAGTATTCTGTAAAATTTCAAGTCGAATTTGCTCATTTAATCATTTTTTGTTATTAATGTTTTCAGTTTGAATAAAGTTTGATTCTAGTCATTTGTTTAGTTTCTAATTCTTCGGCTTACTAAAACTCGTTTTTGTCAAAAAGGTTGCTCTAGTCAATTTCTTCATTTTGTTAGATTTTTGGTTTGGAAAAATTTAGTTCATCTCAAAATTTCAAAAATTTTCAAAATTCTACCTGGTTTGGGGGGGGGGGGGGTCATGACCCCCGTGACCCCCCCCCCCCCTTGAATCCGCGCCTGATGAGATGTCTTGAAGTGTGAGGACCAGTTTTCCATACTTGCAGTCGGCTGGATTTCCGTAGCTTCCAAAAATATTTTGAATGGCTCTTGCTTTCGCCCACCATCTAGTCTGCCCAATCAATAAAAGTCCCCTAGCTTTTGCGGCCTCCTTCCATTTATTCATCCTTTTATATGACTCACGGATGAAGACGAATGTTGTATTCAACAGGCTGAATAATGAAGCTGCTTCGATTATTACACAACAGCAGTCTAATATGACCAAGTTTAAGACGTGGGAATGGCACCATACACTTATAGCAGCAGGGATGTCCTCTTTCATTTTTGCTACGAAGCCATTATACTTTCCCTGCATACTTGCAGCTCCATCTGTGCTAATCCCAATACACTTTTTAACGTCAATATTGTGTGCTGACAATTCTTTTGTAACCAGATCATAAAAGGCTAATCCCGTGGTTGCTTCAGCCGCACTGGCAACCAACTCGAACTCATATTTCGCATACCGCCGCACGCGCCAAAAACAGTCGAAAGCCAACAGTCTTCAGAGACCGGGCACGCACATCCTTAAATTTTCACTCATCCCCTGATCGGGGAGGCCTCTCCATCCAGCAACCCCCTCTGGCTCACAGATAGCCTCCTTGGCCGGAAAGGTAGGGGAGGGGGGGGGATGATATAAAGGCTCTTCACCTGAGGGGGTGGGGGCTACTCGGCTCTCAGTCGGCTCTTCCGTCCCGTCAATCGGTCGACGTCTCCCACGCTGCGCAGTCGAACTTTTTCGTGCAGTCACGCGCCAAATCTGAACCCAAAAAATTTTTTTTTGAAAATTACATTTTCTGCCCTACGAGTTTCACAGTGCCGATCCGGTGTTTATTGTGTGCATTTCCTCGTTAATTTGTTTTCTTTTTTTATTTTACCTAAACACACTTAACCGCACTACACATGACTTACCACCATTCGAGAAATAAAAGTGCCTCGGCTAAGTGGACAAGTCAAAGCGTCCTCCTGGAGCGCTAAACTGTAAGTAGCCTTCAACAATCCCAATTTTATCAAAATAAATTTTTGACTCCATGTTTCAACTGTATGCCAAATTCAATTGAAAACGAGCTAATTTTAGAAATTTGAAAATTTAAATTTTTTGGTATTTAATATTAATTTTTCAAGTTAGATTAAAAATTATTTTACAGTATAACGTTTTTCAACGAGCTTTACGTTTTAAAATTATTTACACTTCAAATGATTTTAGGTTTAAAAACGTCTAAGTAAACTTTTAAACAATAATAAAATTAAATCATTAAAAATTTCAAAAAAATTAATTTACAATTTTAAAATAGTGACTTTTGGATTATTATTCTGGGAATAATACGACTATGTAATCGCGACGGAGGTCGAAAATTCAGATCAGCCTCAAAATTTCAAGAGGTCTACATTCTAAATCCGAAATGTCCGTCCCGTTTTGGGCAGTAGGAATTTTTTTTGAAAATCTGAAAATTTGACAAAATACTCGGTTTACCATCTAGTTGTGCCCGTAAGGTTTTCAGCCGGATCGCTGAAATCCGTCGGGCTCTGTGGGGCTACAAATGGGCTACAGGAGGGGTTCTATGGGATCGAGTTCGGTGTCGTTTTCGAAGTATTTTTGGACGTAGAATACATTTTCGGGGGTCCCAGAACGATTCGAATTCATTGCATGCCGATTCGGGTTCTATTGGGCTCTCAAGGGGCTACAAATGGGATTTTTGAAGGATCCCAGGAGGTCACAAAATGTTCTGAGTAATTTTGGACGCACAATCCATGTTTTGAGGTCCCAGATCTGTCCGAACAATGTATAGATTTTTTTTTTTTTCATTGCCACAAAGTCCGAACTAGTAATCAAAGAAGAATAAACCCTCGTGTAAAATTTGCAGCATTTAACTAAATTCCTCAAGACAGCTTTTTAAACTGGCAAACATTATTTTAGGGTAAAAATTTAAATTATATAAATAATTTATTGTCAATTATTGACTTCTGGGTGCAACCAGGATGAGGAGGAACTTTTTTTTCTTTTTTTTTCGTGATCTTCATCGTGAGTTAGAAAGTTCAAACTTAATTTTAATCTAATATTTTCTCCAATTTAATTTTTTAAAGTAAAAATTATTTAAAAAAAAAAAAGAAAAAGTTATTCGGTCTGAAGTCAATTTTGATTGAATTGTGCACAAAAAAAAAAAAAAATCTCTCTACCTCAAAATATTGGCCTATTCCTCCTATTAAGCGGGTATCAAATCTGTTTGATCCTCCTATTTGAAAAAAAAAAAAAAAAAAAAATCTCAACCTCGTTCTTGACATTTAACAATCTTTTGTGTCAATTAGAGATACGCAAATCCCTCGAGGTGTGACCCAGTTTTAGAACTCCTCGCGTGGGAGCCACGAGATTTTTCTTTTTGTTCGCCGTTTATTTATTTACATAAGCAGATAGGGTTTTATGACTCCGGGAGCTCAAAGTATATAAATGTTACGTAAAAAAAAAAAAAAAGACACACAGAGGTTATCTGTGTTTGGTAAGCTGGTTAATGCAGGAAGGATCCGAACCTGAGGTATTTCGAAGGGGTTATCTGAGGAATTTGGAAAAAAAGAGAGTTTGCAGAGTTCAAAATTTCCTTGGAGGGTTTGTCCGTTGAGTGTAAGTTTGGTGAGAGCGCGAGGAAAAGTATTTTCAATTAGTCTATTTTGTCGAGTGTTGATAGCGTTTTGAGTGAGGCCTTGACAGCCGGTTAGTTTTTCCGCCAAAACACTCCACTGACGAATTTGATAGTCACTATTTATCGTTGAAATTTAAGAGCGTTATAATTGGGAGAGTCGTAGGGGGGCCACGTTCGGGGTGGGCAACGTTCGAAAAAACTTTATTTTTGAACGGCTATGGAATGCGGAAGCACAAAAAAAACTTGACTTTTTTTGTGTCATTTTGCTCGAGGCCTCAGGTATTTGTTTGAGCGGGAAAATAGAGGATGTGACCCCTTGGGGGGGGGGGGGGGGGGGGGGGGGTTCCACGTGTGAAGGGTTTTTCGGAAGCGCACCTGAGCACACCAGTCAATTCGAACGCCCTCCCAACAAAAGCTCACTGTTCAAACCTCTTGCTCAACATCTACTTCAACTTTGAAAAGCCCAAGAGGAAGAAGACGAGGGTAAAGAGAAAAAAAAAAGACGACCGTTCCAAACCCACTCGATGAGGGCCAATCAACGTCAAATTCTTTCGGGAACTTCTTCATCATTGCGCTTCCTTTGGGAAATCCTCAGCCAGGCTGTTCCCACAGCAGCTGATATACATGAATGTGACTGTTTAGTCTTGAAATTATGAAGGTCTTGATGGACTATGGTGAGCTCAAGAACTGGAAACGTCCCAGACTCTGCAACAGGGTCATTCTCAGGAGAAAGTGGTAAACGAGAAGAAAAATTATTTTCAAACTAGTCTCTCCGGCTCGCTTCGCTAGTGGATGAGTAGCATCGATGGACACGTTGGAACCCCCACATCAAGGAAAACTCCCTCCCCTTAAAAAAAGTTCCAAAATTCACACTCGTGGGACACTATCTGAACTTATTAAGGTCCAGCCAACCCCCCGTCGTTCCGCCCTGGCGGGGCGGTCGTTGCGGCCTGGCGGGCCGCGTGTTCCTCAAATCACCCGCCTGCAGACCCCGCGCGAATTAATAATAATACAAATAATAATAGAACTACCTATGTGGGTGGCCAAGCAAAGCGAGCCCCCACTGGCCGATAAAATGATCGGCCGAGCGAGGAAAGCCTCCCCCCCTCCCTGTCAAAGTGCTAGTGAAATCAAATTAAATTTGAAAACACACAGGAAAAAAACCCGTGGGGCGCTATGGGGCTAAAATGGGGAGGGGGTAGAGTTAAGGGTCATTTCAAAGTATTTTGGACGTAGAATCCCCTGGCCAATAAAATGATTAGCTGAGCGAAGTAAGGCCCCCCTGAGTTTGAAAAGGGTGCTGGAAGTGAGTAGGGGGGGGGGGGGGGGTAGAGTTATCGCGGCGGGTGTGCGGGGGACTGCAGACGCGAATTAAAACGATCCAATTGTCTTCTCACCGTGAACTCGCCCCCTCCCCTTCGGTTTTTTTTAATCCGACTTCGGAATCGGATTCGCCTTAGATTGAAGCGCATTTGGCTCGCGGATACCATAGCCAAAAAGCGGCTCCTTACTGGGTATTTTTGAATCCGAAAAAACGTGGGACAAAAGCAAAAATACGATTTATTTCGACGAATTTCCCCGGGCGAATTTCCGATTTACGATTTGACCGACGTCTTCCTCCAGGTCTGATCTATACGACTCGTATTTTTTCGTAATTTTTTCGACCCCCTAAACGGCCTTTGGCGCGAGTGGAAAGTGAAAAAACTCACTCGGGAACCAGCCTACCACCTACCACACGCCAACACGATTTTATATTATTGTATGATAATATAAAAAAAAAAAGGATTAAACTACGTAGGTGTTGGTTACTCATCAACAAACACAGGAAGAATAGTGGTCGATTTTTTTAAGCTATTTTTACGAAGTTTCACGTGTTTTAATTTTCTTGGGGTCGAGGAGGCCTTTGCTGTAAGGAAAACACGCCAAATTAGAGAACATTAGGAACCTGGGCTAGATGAACTACACGGGAATGTGATTAACAAAGGATTCATAACTTGACAATCCCTGAAAATGGAGGAAGCTCGCAATACAGGAGAACAATGAGTATCCAGTTCAAATGTGATCATCAGGAAACTAGAGAGTGAGGACTTTATCCCATTTAATTCTAAATTAGGGTTGTAACAACGTTATAGTCCCAAAAACATCAATCGTCAACTTAATAATTGAAGACCGTCACTGGTCCATTCTGGAGACACGGAAGTTACAGAATGTCCCTGGAGTTGACAGTCTCTGGAGTGGACGAATTTTTGTTTTTACCCAATAAACACGACACCTTCTAATTGAAAAGTGTTTTTCAAAGCTTCAATGCCTCATATATGAGGTATAAGCTATCATATATGAGGTATAAGTTATAACCTCTAGCTAATGGTTCGTATACGTCATACGTACTAATGGTAATGGGTATGGGTACAGTAATATTCAACTTCAAAATACAATGAAAAGTGATGCCCCACACGACTATATTGTGGAAAATTGACGTGGAAAAACGTGAAATTACTCTACTGAAACGTACGTTTCAGGACGTACGTACGTCAAAACCCTTTGACACACGAATGAAGAAATTCTCTTATAAGGCCGATTTTAATATCGGCCCTCATGGCATTCATGATTAATAAGACTTGTATGGAAACTACCTATAGGTAGTTATAACAGATTCTGGTCTTCAGCTTCAAATTGAGTCTTCCACAGACTTCGGCAGCAGACGAGAAAATCAGGGTGTCAGTGGAGACTTCAATACACAGATTAAACTACTGCGCTTCAATATCATGATCGACTTGGAGGAGGTGGTTGAATTTTTGCCTGCTCGAGAATGACACTCGGCGAATGACGCCGCAGAGTAAAAGAGCTCGGATGAATTGATAACAATGATAAGAAGCGCACCACTAGCGCCCAGTCGGTGTGGCGAATGGGAACTGAACTACGGACCCCCTTTACCGCAAAGAAACTCCCCTCCGGTCGCTCCTTCCTCTCAATCGACAACCTCCCCCTCACCCCCGTCCGATCACTCAATTGACGAGAGGAATTCAAATGTTTACCCCCTCGGCCACCGACCTTTTTCCTCCCGACTGTTTTCATCGAGACGACAAAAATATATCTGTCTCTTGAGTCCGGCCCTCGCCGAAAGGAAAATATTTTTCTCCCCCCCCCCCCCCCCCCCCCCTCCTCCCATCTTTTCCTCTTCGGATCCTAGACACGAAAAAAAAAAAGTCGTTCCAACCCTTTCCGTCAACTTTTAAAATAACCCACAAACCGTAAACCGAAATTTTAACGGCAGTTCAAAATAAAAATCTTTTAAAAGCGTATCAAATGGCTTTGGGACTTTTCTTAAACGGAGGGCTCGAAGAAAAGACAAAAAAAAAAAAAAGTAACGATCCCATAAAAAAACTTCGAGTGGAATTTTCTCGAGGGAATCGTAAAATCGCAGTGATTTGCGGCTTATCGTAAAAAAAGCTACCGTATACTACGAGGAATGTGTGTCTAGTTGGTGTTACCGAATTAAGACTGAATAAATAAAATAAAGTGCAGGTCGGAATTTTACGCCGCTCGAGGAAATGCACCTGCCGGTTTGGCATAAATTATAAGATTAGCGCGAATGGCGTTTGAGCTGCGCCTTTCTAAACAACGTTTCAATTTTTATTTTTTTTTTAAAATTCAATAAGAGCTGATTCATTAGCCTTTTTTTTATCGCCCTTGGCCCAATCGTGGGTTTCCTCCGCGCCCCGAATCAGAACTGACTCAGTGTCGGTGCATCATCCGGCAGACGGGAGCCGTCAGGCGTCGACAACCGGCCCACACGGTCGACACTCACCGCCTTCTTAAGTAGTACGATAAAAAAAAAAAAAAAAAAAAAAAAAATGAAACGAAAATCGGTTGCCGTGAATCACTTGTTCATCCTGTGTTAGTCATCAGCAAAGCGTTATTCATACATTAAATGTATGTATACAATTTTTATATCAATCAATACCTACTATAATTTGGTCCTTGTTTGCGACGAAGCGAGACATTAAATGTCGTTGTCTCGTTACATTAAATTTTAATGTGCGCAAATATTGAAAGCATCTCATCGTGAACTTGATATTAATTAACATTTCCGTTCAGTTTCTAAGAAACCTACGGTTTAAAAAGAAACAGCTATTACATGGCAATTGTGCCCCCCCCCCCCCCTCAACCACGTTCTCGGCTGTATTGCCAGCCCTTGGGAGTTGGTACCGGCGGGAGGAGCGGGCCATGCAAACCCCTCTTCTCCCCTCGGCAGTCCAGCCTTCTCGTTCAAAGACGGGAGGCATTTTAAATATAATTTGCCATTTCCTGTTTCATTGATTGCGACATTTAAATATCTCAACACGCAGTGAATTTTCAGGGATCAGGCTCGACGGCCAGGCCTCCTTTGCCGACAATTCGGTTGAGGAAGCTGAGGTGGCGGGAACGATCTCGACCCATTTACGACAGTTCGTTGGTGGAATCCGGGAAATCGGTCTCGCACGAGACTAGGTCTGCGGGGCAGGCCGCCTTTAGTGGCAAATCACTTGAGGTAGCTGTAGCAGCGGTCCCAGGTTCAACTGCGAGGCGAACTGATACCGGCCGGTGTTGGGTATCAGCATCCCCTCGGTTCTTTATCGTAGATTCTGCTCCTTCACATCTTCCTACACATATCGAGCCTGTGCCGTGCGATACTTCCCATACTGTGGCTGCATCTTCCTCCTGGTCAGCAGATCATGGCAATAATTCATGTTACGCCCAGGAAGGAAATGTTCCCTCACTCCCTTCCTGTTCCTCCAAAAACACCGGCGGTGTATCGTACATTTACGCTACAGGCTTTCCGCCAAACACACTACAAAAAATGTAATTAATGAAATTCAAGTGTAGGAACACATTTACAAATCGGTGTCTCCCAGCAGTCTTGAAGTGGCTGAAAACCGGTTTGAAATGGTCAAAAAACTGCTTTCAGGTGGTCTGAAAACCAGTCTGATAACCAATTAGAACTAGCTCAAACGTCGTTGAATTGGTTGACAACCAATAACTGCAGTTATAACTACCTACTGGTGCTACTGGCGGGTGCTACTGGTTAACATGTTAACCAATTGGACGCGTAGTAAGCAGTTGACACCCGTTTGTAGGAATAAGATGTGAACTTAATAATTGATATAAATCTGTTCGTACAAATCGGTTCTTATAAATGGACTTCTCTGGCTGACTCTTGGCAGACAAATGCAGATCGTTGAGCATTCTCAGCGCTACCCCTTTCCTCCATTCGTAGTCTCAATTTGTCGGAAAAACTGTAAAATTAACAAAAGTCGTTGAGAAATGTATTTCTCTAGAAAAAAACATTAAACGATTGATATACCAACCTGCCTAGCGTTGCCAAAAAAATTAAATATCAAAATAAAAATTTAAAAACAAAGAATTTATTTAAATTTTTGAATAATCAAATTTAATCTAATTCTTTTTTCAAGTTGAACGTGTTTAACAACATAAAATTGATCTTATATGCCTTAGTTCATTTCTCCTCCATTTCCTTATTAGACAATCTTTGCATCTTTGAGCCACCTCACTCTTCGATCCGGTGGACTCCGCCATCCTCCATACCCAGGGACTTCACCCTCTTCTGGCTAGCTGAGAGATTCAAAATTTAAATCTCAAGTCAATAATAATATTATGTTAAATAATTATTTTAATGAATTATTTAACATATTATTGACTAAATTCAAATTTGTGTAATTAAAAAATGATTTAATTTGACGATGATCTTTTTGATTTGACAATTTTGATGATTTTTTAAAATTATTTAGTTTAATTTAATTTTTTTAATTACTTTTATTTACCTATCTATTTTTATTTAATTCTTTCAATTACCGAATTTAGTTATTAAGTAATTAACTAAATTAGGTAGTTAAAAAATTGTAATAATGTTAATAAATCTTTTATCAAGTTAAACATTTATTATTAATTAATTAGAAAAGAGCCGAGAAAAGCTTCAGTTCGTATTAAAAAATATTTTTGCAATTATAATAAAATGACCGTTAAGACCAAAAACGAAAAATCGACTTTTTGTTCGAAAATCGCCTTACGGGTGCCTTTAAAGGGACATTCCATCCAAATTTTCCAACGAGAACAACCCCGAAAAACAACTCGATCAAATTTCATTCTTACGTCGAACCGTTTAGAAAAAAAGAACTTTTTCTTTTCCTTTTTCCCCCTTTTAATTTTTTTTTCCACGCATCAGGCTAAATGGCAATGTTAAACGTGTTTATACATTAACAAATCCTTATTGTTTGGCCGGGGTTTACTCTCCGCCGGTATGCGCGGAATGTCAAACAAGACGGTGTGCCCCGTCAGAGTTAAATATAATTATGTTAATAAGCGAACATGGGGGGGCCGATCATATTGCGAGTGAGAACCTCGAAGCCGCCGGCAACAAGAATACGAGTCGCAGGATATTGTTCTTCGCCGCGTCGAGATTCCCCAAGGAAGGTTTTCCATTAAAAAAATAAAAACTAAAAATAATCAAAAAATTAAAATTTAAAAATTAAACACTTGAAAAAATAAGAAAATAGAACATTGAAAAATAAGAAGTGATTATTTAAAAAAAATCACAATTAAGTGTAAAAAAAGTATAAAAATAATTATAAAATTTATCTTGTTGTAAAACGGATGTAAAAAATTGACAAAGTAAAAACTTGAGGGGGTCACCCATCTGTGTTAAATTCCTATCTCACGTTTGCCCAAAATCTTGGGACCATACAACTTACTTTTTTTTCTCGTGTTCTATTACTCCTTGCCGACATTTTAATCGCTCGAGAGATTTTTAGCTTCTTACCCGAATTTATGGGTCGCAATCTCCCAAAACGTCTTTTTTGCCTCGCGTTTTTCCCCTTCTCCATGCACTTCCAAGTGAACATTGTCCCGCGATCAATCGAATTTTTTCAGATGGGTTTTTTCAGAACCCCCCTTAAATAGTTAAAAAAACAAAAAAAAAAAAAAAACAATAAATTTAAAATAAAAAATAAAAATTAGAAAGTATAAAATTTGAAAGATTTAAAAATTAAATAAAAAATTGAAAAGTAGAAAATTTGAAAAATTTAAAAATTAAATAAAACCGTACCAAAATGTAGGGTTTTCTTTAGGGGGTTTTTTTCCTACCTATGTTACTCAAACTGAAGTGGGGAAAATTATTAATTTTTTCTTGTTCAGAAAACCTAATTATTCAGATTCTACCTTAACTACTCGGGGGCGCCAAAGTCCAACTATTTGCAAGTGAAAACATCCCAACTCCGCCAGCGTCAATGTAGGTACTAGGTACCATCTCCGTCAGCTCGGGTTCAAGTGATCCGTTAGCCCTTGTCGACTTCACCTCAAGAGAATACAAGAAGAAGAGCGAAATAGGTGACCCGCTTCACTGGTCCTTCGGCACAGAAATCCCAAAAACTGGAAATACAGGAATCCAGAAACAAGATTCAGAGATCTGGATATCAGAAAATTCAGAAATCCAGAGATTTGCAGCTCCAGAAATCCACAGATCCAGAGATCTAGAGCACCAGAAGCCCAGAAATCCACAAAACCCAGGAAAGATCCTGACTTCCTGAAAATCCAGGAAATCCAGAAAGAGATCCAAAGATTCAGAGATCTGGACATAAAAAAGTCAGTACCTAGTCCTGAGATCCTGGAATCCAGTGTGTGAAGCTCCTTTCACTAGCGGAGTTGGATGAACTTCTGGCGGAATTGGATGGTCCCCATCAATTGTAGTTGTAAAGTTATAAGTGGTTACAAGTTGATAGTTCAATCAATTTGCAGCCGTTTAAACTCGTATCATCATAAAACTGTCACTACCTTTTTACTTCTTCATTAGTCCATTCATCAATGTGTCTCTTTCTATCGTCTATGCATATATCTTTTCAACCGTGAATCTACCCTGTACATCATTCATCGATCTGTAAATTTATTTCCGCGTCAAATCAATTTTTCTGAATGTATTTTTCCTACAAAAATTTTAAAAATACAGGAGGTTTAGCCATGTACAAAGTGTCCCAACTGACTGCAGTCATGACATGTCATGAAGCATCATTTTCATCTTTTTTTTTTCTTTTTGTTTCAGGTTACCAAAGCTTGCCATTTCAGCCAAAGTTCTCCTTTGCCTCCTGATGGTAAGTTCCAGTACGTATGAACCATATCAACAAACCCACTCGATACATTTAACTGTTTGCTCATTATCGACGATTTTTTTTTTTTTCGCGGAGGTCAAAATTTGTCTGCCTACCGTCCACGGCGTATCTTCCACGTCTACTAGTAAATATTTTGAATCTTACATAACGTCGTAATCTTCCAGAAAAAAAATCTGTCGGGGTACCTAATTGACTGAGATTTTTATTGTCTTTGTTCCTCCTTCGGTTAACAATAATATTTGAAGTACTCGAAGAGATTACTTGCTATTATTCCGGACTCGCAGGTTTCCTCTGGGCCTGCGAACTTGCCGTTTTTTAAGTTGCTGCACACAACATCGTGTTCGTTGGCATGGTGTGGACGCGCGTATATATACTTTCACGTTTTTTTAAATGAATTGGAACCTAGAAACTCCTTGAAAACACTCAAAACAAGACTATCAATAAAAACTGGGTCAAAATGTTAGCCGTAAAACAAATAGTACACGCGTCAACAATATTTTTTCGATTTTAGAATATCACTAGATATCTGTTTAATATTTCCTCATAGAAATTTCCTTTTGATTCCAGTGTCGATAATTGCAATGCCCTCGTAAAAGTGACACCGTGGAGATAGCTCTCGATCACGTTTTGGACGAGTCGCTCTCGACAGTTTGAGAGCCTTCGTATGCGATATTTCTTGCAAAAAAAAAAAAAAAAAAAAAAAAAAAAACGCGGATTTCGTGGAATCATTAAAATGTCAAAAAGGTGACCTCGACGATGTTTACAATTTAGATTCCGCCTGAAAGAGAGATTAGGGGGTTGGAGGAAAAATCCCCCCCCCCCCCCCCCCCTTAAAAGTGTGATGAAAACAACCCGGGGGGTCCAGGGGGTCGAGGGGTGGGGGTCTTGCGAGGCGCGAAGCGCCGACTTTTTCCAATTTTCCTCGCAAATATTTGGTATAACTTTTTCCTGTAAGTTTCTGCCTCCCCGAAGGCCTTTCCAGAACTTTCCTCCCTTCAAATGACTCACTCTATGACGGTGAAGATCGGATCGGGGGGGGGGGGGGGGAGGGGGAGTGATAAATCAAAGGAAACATCCCAACAGGAGAAACAGGCTATTTTCTCCGTCGGGATTCCCACTTCTGACTCGTGGATCCCACTTCTGATGGTCACCGAGGTAAAAGGGATGCCTCCGCCCCGCCGTAGAGGAGTAAACAATCTCGAGCAATGAAAATCCATTTCTCCGGAGGGCCCATTCATCACCGAAACGAAAAGAGCGAGTTTTTTCCTATTATTCTTATTGGTTGATGGCGGGGCGGACGCTCGACACGATCAGCCCCCCATAACAGATAACTCCACGAGTGTCAAAACATTTTGTCCCATCGCAGAGGATTTCTTATTGGACAACACCCGTTGCAGACCGTGTACCATTTTATCCGTTTATTTGTTCCAGGTAGCGATATCTGAAGGGACACCAGTCATCCGGCAAGTCCGGCTGTTGAATAAAGGTTCAAGCTCCTGGGTCAATGTCAACAAGAACGGGGTTGTCAGTCTGAACGAATTCCAGGACGGTTACGGTAAGTGTCACTTACTTAGCAGCATTTGGGAGAGGGGATATTAAACACATTTTGTTTTTACGACCTAAAGCCACCATTGAAACGGATTTGAATCCTGAACGGTTTTGGTATGCCCTTCAGTGCTCGTGAATTGCCCCAACTGGTTTTAAACCTTCTTCACAATGCAGTCACAACCCCGAGCTGGTTTTGAAGCACCCTCTGAACGCTGTCACTGTCCCAAACTGGATTTGAAGCCCCCTCCGAACACAGTCACTACTCCACTCCAATTTTGAAACCCCTTCCCAAGGCAGGCACTACCTCAAAACGTCTTGAGCTTCCCTCTGACACATTCACCACCCTATACTGGTTTTGAAGCCCCCTCTGAAAGTAGTCACTACCCCAAACTAGTTTTGAAGCCTCCTCTGCACAAAGTTACTACCCCAATCTGGTTTTTGAACCCCTTCCCAAGGCAGCCACTACCTCAAACCAGTCTTGAGCTTCCCTCTGACACAGCCACCATCCTAAACTGGTTTTGAAGCCCCCTCTGAACGCAGTCACTACCCCAAACTAGTTATGAAGCCTCCTCTGAACAAAGTCACTACCCCAATCTGGTTTTTGAACCCCTTCCCAAGGCAGCCACTACCTCAAACCAGTCTTGAGCTTCCCTCTGACACATCCACCATTCCAAACTGGTTTTTAAGCCCCCTCTGAACGCAGCCACTACCCCAAACTAGTTATGAAGCCTCCTCTGAACAAAGTCACTACCCCAATCTGGTTTTTGAACCCCTTCCCAAGGCAGCCACTACCTCAAACCAGCCTTGAGCTTCCCTCTGACACAGCCACCATCCTAAACTGGTTTTGAAGCCCCCTCTGAACGCAGTCACTACCCCAAACTAGTTATGAAGCCCCTGAACGCAGTGACAACCCCACTTCAATTTTGAAACCCCTTCCCGAGACAGCCACTGCCTCAAACCAGTAGCACTCCACCCCGCATGCCTACCCCTGTAATGTTCAGGCCAATACCTAGGTGTTGGAGAGATGCAAAGCGGTAGAGGTTGACATAACATCAGTTTACCTCCGGCCTCGTACTGGAGCGGCCTTAAAGTGGGGAGGTTTGGAGCGGCTATCCTCCCCTAATCCAGGAGTCCTCGGGCGAGGGGGAGCCCACGCTGCCACAAACACAACGCAGAGGCTGGCCTCAGCAAAGTGTCACCGGCCGTCCCCTATCTGGTGTTGGAATCGAGGCTGGCCGTGGCGATGGCTGCCTCATACGCTTAAAAGAGGAGCCATGGAACCAGATCCATAACTGATAGAGTGAGCTAGAACACTCGGCCCTACCCTGTGTTGCTCCGGCGAACAGGTACTCTCACTACCCAGTGAGGGGGTCCTGGCGTGGACTTGCACGCCCCCCACTGTTGTCTGCTTCAGACACCGGAGAGACGTAGCCTTAGAAGTGGGCAAGTCCTCCTTAACAACCCTGGGAAAACAATGCCTCAAACCGGTCTTGAGTTTCCCTCTGACACAGCCACCACCCTAAACTGGTTTTGAAGCCCCCTCTGAACGCAGTCACTACCCCAAACTAGTTATGAAGCCTCCCCTGAACGCAGTCGCTACCCCAAACTTGAAGCCTCCAACCCTTTTACCCTTCATCGAAACAGTTTTTAACTTCTCACTTTTACTCTCAAGTAGCATTGCAAAATGTTCTTCTTCCGCTCATAACACACTCATTGGGTACACTTCGGGAATCCCTCGTAAATTTACATCTGTCCCGGTTTATGGCACCAATTGACGACATCAAGGACGTGACTCACTTCATAAGCGGGAATTCCGTGACTGAAATCTTTTTCGAAAAGAAGTGAGGCGTCCAATGAAGTCCTTTCGCTCAGGAAAAGGACCTGGCCAGGCTCCAAGATTTTTTTTTCTCTCTCTCTCTCTCATCTTATCACCGCCTTTTCTTAAAAGTTCATCCATTCACCGCTCGGATCACAAGCTTCGGAAGAGGACGAAGGTAATGAGATACAAAGTTGTGAAGATAGCGATGCAAATACAGGCCGGAGCGAAGAGGACGAAGCCTTTACGACTTCTGTTCTTTTCAAAAAAACCCTTCCAAGATGTGGAGGTCCCGTCACGTATTACAGGCCATAACATCCCGGAAAGACAGGTTTCCCAATCCGAATTTCTAAAAAAACCACCACGTCACCCCGGAACGTAAAACCTTTAAAAAAAAAACACACACACATTGTCGTTCTTATCAGTCGGATTTTTAATGGTGTTATACGCTGGTTCACTCCCTTCCTGGCTAATTGTGTTAGTGGAATATAAGAGTCAAGATCCGAAACTTTGAAGTAACGGAATGCTAGCAGAAAGAGACATCAGAAGTGGGATCTGAATCAGTGAAGCTTGTTATTTGGGTTGTTGAAGTGGGATCAGAAGCAGAAAGTGGTAGATTGGTGAGTGAAAGGAAGACAAGTTAGCTGATTCAGTCACTTAGGGGAAAGTCTTGTACCTTGGGACGCTTGTCCCAAGACCGCTTGTCTTGACCCCGGGACAAGACTAAAATCAATGAGAAAAGACACGCGAAAAAAAGTTGACTGGGCTCCATTCATTATCGCATGTAATGGCAACACTGTGTATGTGTCGCTCTTTTTTCTATCACCGACCGCGTGATGATGAAAATACATTGTTTGTTATCACCCGTCGCAAAGTTTTGGTTTCACACATGATCGTTTGACAAAGCTGTAAGCCGAAATTTCTTCAACTTTCAGCTGCTTTTTATCAATTCAAGGTTCTCCTCTATGATTTTGATGTTCTTTGATGTGGTTATATCATGGTAGGTCAATGATTGAACTTTTTGGAAAACGTCAACTATTTGTACCTCGGGACAGGTTGAGGTTTGTTCCTTGGGACACAATATTTTTCATTTATGTTCGGTTTTGGCCCAGTTTTCATGATATATGTTAGTTGGTTCATGTTTTATTTCATCAGCAGTTGCAATAACGACCAAACAAATATTAAATACTAGGTATTTGTTAAATATTAACTTATAATAAATTCATTTTTTAATAAAATAGCCGCAATACAGTAATGTATCGCCAATAGATACATTTATTTATTTATTGGCGATAGGTAAAGTACCTAATGTATTATGATTAGTTTATTACAAGTTATTTTGTTACTTTATTAAAAGTTATTATTTTATTTTGTCTATTATTTTTCTATTTTTTATTTATGATATTTATTTCATTATTATTTATTTTGCTTTATTATTTTATTAGACATGATTATTTTATTATAAGGTACCTACTTTATTTTATTACGAATATTTTATTAGAAATTGCAATAACGACCAAAAAAATATTGTATCTATTGGCGATACAGTATAACAGATTTATTTTTCCTTTTTTAAATTAATAAAAAGTTTCAAAACATAAATTTTATATTTCGTCATTGCGTTTTTCGTTTTCTTGAGTCATCCAATGGAAAATGGGGTGCAGAAGTAGAAGAGCTGGATTTTTTTTTTTTTTTTTAATCATACATTCTTTTATTTACCATGGTTAAAGGTTTACCCATAAGGTATATTTTAGTTTGTTACAGGTAACAAAGAATAGGTCTATTCTTTGAATGAAGGACCTTTGCTTGACTTATTGATGAACCTATGACATCACATTGTGATAAGACATTATTCTATTTCTGTAACGTAGAAGTATCCAAAATTTGCTAAATACCTATTTTTGAACTCCTTAAAAGTGATATTTGAAAATTGAAGACTGTTTGTGATGATTAAGCTTTGTTAAAATGAAATATTTTGAATGAATTAGGTTTTCTAGGTGGTTTTATTTTAAATTTAGCCTTCTGTCCCAAGGTACAATTATCTGTCCCATGGTTCAAACATGGGTGTCCCCAGGTACATACCACGTTCGTACCTAGGGACAAAATTTACATTTTGAAAGATCGAGTTTTGCGGTATTTAAACCTTTTTCAAAATTATGGTTCTTACAAATAATTAAACCTCATGAGTAGTAGAGAAAAATACACCCTTCCATTAATTGCTAAATTACTCATGACTGGGGAAAAAATGCAATTTAAAAAATCGTCCCAAGGTACAAGACCTTCCCCTATAGGTTTTCCGAGCTCAATTGAGAATTTTCCAAACCTAATATTGAGAATTTTTCAATTGACCCCACATCTCTCAGGGCGCTACCAACATCCTCATCGCCATCGCCTTCTCTAGACGCCGTTGCAAGGAACTGAGAGGTACGAGTGAGAGTGGAGGGCGTTAGGGATAAGTATGAATAGACGAAAAAAAAAACTGAGAAAAAATCCTGTAAATTGGTTGTAGAAGTGAAAAAATGGCGGCCAACTTGCGATTGTTTGGAGAACACTACCGATTAGTGGGAGAAAAATATTCTTCCGAATGCAAGAAAGTACGACTAATCGCAAAAACTACAACTGATTGCAACATTCCTACGACCATTTTGGTGATTTTCCCCTACCAAACGCTAGATTACCTATCAGCCACAAATGAATTTCTGTGACCAATTCTGGGACTAATCACATATATTTCTCCTACCAGTGTTAGGATTCACCTACCAATCACTTACTTTATACGACCAATCACTTGCCCAACTCATGAATTCTCCGCCCAGTATTATTGTACTACTACCAATCACATCAAAAAGTGATTAATAAGTGAATGTTTCTACAACCTTTCCCAACCTCTACTACCCTTCAAATGTTGGTATGAGATTTATTCTCCGACCATTTCCAAAACCTACAACTGGTCACATCGAAAAGAGATTAGTCAGTGAATGTTTCTACAACCTTCCCCAACCTCTACTACCATTCACATGTTGGTATGAGATTTATTCTCTGACCATTTCCAAATTTAATTAACTTTTGGTTTATTAATCAGGGAATACAACTATGTATTCGCCTCGGAGGTCCAAAATTTTGATTGGCCTCAAAATTTGTCATACGTTTCAAGACGTGTAGATTGCAAAAACGAAATGTCCGTACGTCGTAGTGGGACGACAATCTTCTTGCCCAAGCCAATAATTGAGAATCTATAACTATTATAGATGAAACCTTAAACTTTGAAGACTCAAATTTTTTTAAAGAAATCCCAAATTTGTTTACCATTTTTACTTCTATTTTTGTTTAAACAAAAGTGAGAAGTGCTGAGGAAACTATTTATTTGAAGTCAATCGAAATTTAAAGAAAAAGATTTATTTAAGTTAATGAAGCGTTAAAAAATTCTTTAAATAAATATTTGCTTTTCGGTTTAGCATTTAAAGTGACATAAACGAGGTGATGGCATTGAAGGAACACAAAAGTGGCTGAGTGTATGTTTGGTAAGTTGAAGTGCAGCCGGGACGGAAAGATTACTCACAAAAGGGGGGAAGAAGAAGGAAGTCCAAAAAGGACGAGGACGATAAATCATTCGACGACTCCGAACAGGCACCGCCCGAGCTGCCATCGTTTTCCCCGTTCAATCAGGTGCCCCGGTAATTACAAGGTAGTTGGAAAAATAACCTGGAAGGGGGAGAACTATGGCGGACGAATGCGTGTTAATCATTAAAACCGCCTCCGAAGACGTTTTTCAGGTGGCTCGCACCGGTTACGAAAGGGATAACGATATACGAGGCAGTATCCAAGAGACGTGTTTTCGCCTTCGGAAAAGAGAGAGAGAGAGAGAAAGAGAAAAAACAACCTTGGGACAAATCTGAATTAGTAAAGTAACTAATAGGAACCCTTGTTTGAACTTGGAAAAAAACTTAATTCGGATGTGGGCCCATAACCTGTGAAGCCCATTAGGGAGATTTCTATTAGCTAACACACCACCGCAGGTGAATTAGTCAATCGTCGAATCCCTCAAGATGTTTGTTTAAAAATTCCACCCTTAAATTGCCGTAAAAACCTTGCGAAAGACTCAAAAGGTGACCCGCTTTCAATCATCACATTGAAGGAGAAAAAAAAAAAAAAAAAATACCGAACCCTCTTTCAAATACTATAATTTCATCGTCATCGGGAGAAACAAACATCTACATTTAAATTAAGCTGTCCGCGACGGTCCCCGCCCACCGCTAAAGAGTTGCACGGTCCCCCGTTTCTTTATGAATATAAAATAGCGAGTTAATAGCCAAGTCAGTCACTGGAGGGGCTTTGCATTCTTTTCAAAATCTTCTTTTTTTGTCGTCGGGTTCCTCCAAAACTCAAAAACGTCGGAATCCACTCGGTCTTATTGCGTTGATTGGGAGGTAAACTTTACAATGAACCTGGTAATGAAATTTACCTGGTAAAGCTTGAAAAGTTTCAATATGCAACTCCACCTGTCTTAGTCCTAGTTTCTTCCAATTTTTAATATTTTAAAGTTTTTTATTTTTTCAATTTTTAATTGTTTTTTAGTTTGTAAGTTTTAATTATAATTTTTTCTCCTATTGTAATGGCCAATTTTCCACTCGCAAATTTTAGCGAAGGTAAATTTTATACTTCAATGGGCCCGGAAACCGAATGTCGACTAATACTTTTTTCTGAAAGAACTTCATAATTTGAAGGCATAGCAGTGAGTTTTGGGCTCCTACGGTGTAATACGAATTTCTAGGGCACTTTCGAAAATTTCAACTTGGAATCTGGAGGGAAGAGTGGCGCTTTCAAGAAGTGCTCCCTGGTGGTCAGCCAATGAACTAAAAGCACGAATTCAGAGAGATTCGCGAGATCAGAAAAGGTGAAATCGCAAGGAAAATAGTCGTTCGGGTTTGTTCGGACGCTAGCGTGACGGGACAGACCATATTCATGTTCACCAACATAACCAAAAATAAAAAAAGTTTTTTGTACACTTTCTACTTTTTGTGCGAGTGCACTCTGGCGGATTAGTTAAAGTGTCACAGCGGGAAAATTCAAAACGCCAAATATTCGCTAGTGTTTTCCTCTGCTCTGACACCTAATAATTAGAAATTATTTCTCAGTGCTAACTGTACTGAGTACTTTGATCAACTATGTTCGGCCGAATTTTCCCATTTCTCTGACCTTGTTCCCTAGCCCGTTTGAATTTTTAACCTATTAAGTAAGACTTACTTAAAACTTAAAATTTAAAAAAAACTAAAATAGGTTAAAAATAGGTATACTTAGTACACCTATTTTTAACCTATTTTAGTTTTTTTTTTTTAATTTTATGTTCAAGTTTAAACATTTCTGATTATTTAAATTTTACTTTTAAAATTGTGTCTATCTTTTTCTTTTTTCTTTTTAATTTTTTTTTTAATTTTGTCTATTTTGATTTATTATTCTTGGTTTACCATCTAGTTGTGCCCGCAAGGTTTTCAGTCCGATCGCCCAAACCCGTGGGGCGCTATGGGGCTAAAATGGGGCTACGGGAGGGGTTTTTGAAGGCTTTTGGCTATGGGATCGAGTTAGGTGTCGTTTTCGAAGTATTTTTGGACGTAGAATCCATTTTTTGGGGTCCCGGAACGATCCGATTTCACTGTTGCGATCTATAGGGCTTTCATGGGGCTAAAAATGGGATTTTTGAAGGATCCCAGGAGGTTAAATATTTTTCGAGTAAAGAATAAAGAATGTTTGGAAAAACAATTTTTTGAAAGAAAAAAAAAAAACAAAAAAATGTTTTTGAAAAAAAAAGAAATCCAAAAAAGTTTTTTTTCCAAATTATTTTTTTTTTCGACACAGAAATAATTTTTGCACAAGTAACCTATATCAAAGAATAATAAACCCTTGTGTAAAATTTGCAGCGTTTTTTCTTTTTTTTTCCATTCGTTTAAGTTTTAAATTTTTTTAAAATTATGTCTATTTTTTACCCATTTTAATTTTTTTATAATTTTTGATTTGTTGTACATTTATTTGGTCTTATTGCGTTCATTTGGTTAAGCTTGGAAATTTTCAAGATGCAGCTCTTGAAAACAATACAAGAAGAACACCATCCCACTGGTCCTCCTCTGGGGTCAGTTGGGTTGCGAGCTCTTGACTTGTCTCACCCTTTCTCGCAGCAATGCATGCTTGGACGGCACTGTATGTGGATGACGTGACCATTATGGCGAGCAGTGCTGGGCCCAATGGACTGGACTCGCTGGGGTCCTGGATCTGGGTGAGCCATTAGGGACAGTATCGTTTGTCAAGAATCGCAGAGTGGCGTTGGCGGAGCTGTTTCTTGAAACACAGAGAGGGAGTCGCAGCATCCAACAGTGTTGCAAGTGTCAGCAGCTGTCGGGGTCCAAAGAATGACGGCAACATTCCGCTGATCCAGCGATGGCCTAGTTGGCTAGGCCATTCAGACCGCGATGTAGCTACCGGATCCCTTCGAAATACCTCCTGGTGGCTGTGCATCACCATACGATCTATGACCACGGGATTCTACGTCCAAAAATACTTCGAAATGACACTTAACTCTACCCCCTCCCCATTTTAGCCCCATAGCGCCCCACGGGTTTTTTTCGTGTGAGTTTTCAATTTTAATTTGATTTCACTAGCACTTTGACAGGGAGGGGGAGGCTTTCCTCGCTCGGCCGATCATTTTATCGGCCAGTGGGGGCTCGCTTTGCTCAGCCACCCACATAGGTAGTTCTATTATTATTAATTCGCGCGGGGTCTGCAGGCGAGTGATTTGAGGAACACGCGGCCCGCCAGGCCGCAACGACCGCCCCTCAGGGCGGAACACGCGGCCCACCAGGGCGGAACAATGGGGGTTGGCTGGCGAACAAACAATAATTGGATCGTTTTAATTCGCGCGGGGTCTGCAGGCGGGTGAAAACTCCGTTTCGAGATGTCCCAACTGTGTTCCATATAATAACATGTATGCGTGCACGCGGGACATTAATAAGTTCAGATAGTGTCCCGAAAGTGTCCCACGATTGTGAATTTTGGAACTTTTTACAAGGGGAGGGAGTTTTCCTTGATGTTGGGGTTCCAACGTGTCCATCGATGCTACTCATCCACTAGGGGAGCGAGCGAAGCGAGCCGGAGAGACTAGTCCGGATATAAGGGCTGGTTCCCGTCTCGACTTAAGTTTGAAGAATTGTAGAGTTCTCAATTTCTGTTTTTGAACCCCAAAAATTCTATAGTCAATCGCTCTCAAATCGGTCTCGTTTCTCTCATCTTCCGTCCGATAGTTTTTCTCTTCTCCCTTTTGTTTCACCTCATGAGAGGCCCTTGTTACCACTGAGCTTTATTCGTCCCCCGCATTTCCATCGCTAAGCTGGGAAATTGGGTTTTATCTGGGTCATCCCGAAAAAGGATATCCTTCCACGAGCGGGGTCGGAAGCAACAAAACCCTTTGATTCGGGGGGTTTTTCTGGGACAATAAAACGTGTAGGGGAGGGACGAAGGCTGAAAATTCTGGTAGCCCTTTGACGGGGCCAAACACTCAGTCCATTACGTGGGGGTTTTAGGGTTATTGTTCTTGAGATGAAGTTTCTATTCCCGAAGCTGAAAACAAAAAATAAGAGGAAACGAGGTCCGTCTCCTGCTCCTCCCATTAATCGAAGTGGGAGAAAAAAAAAACTAACGAACAAACACCACGAAGAGGTTTTATTGACATCGCATCAGAGGTGTTTGTTTCCAGTATTTTTTGTGTTCGTATGTTGTAGAGTTTGTAGTGAGTTGTCGAGGGTTGGTGAGAAAAGGGTAGCGCTTCGTGCCCTATCAGCCCTCTTGTGGTTCTAAGGTTACAGCCCCGCATCCTGGGACTTTATTAGGAAACCTGGGGTGGTCTTATGGATTGGAAACTAATCGATGACAGAAAATGACGATGCATTCTTGCACTGGCGAAATTTCTCAAGATCTGGTTCGGGCTACACTCCCTTCGCGTTGTTAACGGCATGCAAACGATCGTCGATGGCTGCGGATGCAACTCGGCCTGATAAATAATCCGCGAAGGAGTTCCCGCCTTTTTTTTTGTCTCTCTCTCTCTTTCCTCTCCTATAGAAGAATATATGAACCTTATTGTCATTTTCGTGCTTTATATTCCGAATCGGGGGCGGAGGACTTGCGGGCGCCAACCGAGCCCATCATCCCGCCCACGCGCTTCTCGTAGGAGGTTCGACCTCAAAACACAAGAAAAAAAAAAAGTTTGCCCATTTGGGGGGATTTATGGAGATTTCGTCGGGACGAAGACAAACAGAAAATTCAGATCGAATCTGAAAGGAGTTTCAACGGGCATTGGAAGATTTTTCGTTTATTACCTACTCTTAGAATGGGAATCAAACCAATGTTTTCGCGACGGTGGTCAAAAATTTTGATCAGCCTATTTCTGTATGTTTCAACTAAACCACTTAATTGAGAATGCGCCTGTATGTACGTTGGTATGACACAAACTTACCACTCTCAAGTTTTATTTGAAACTTTAATACATTGACACGTTTAACTGAAAGTAAATTTAGAAAAAATATAAAATAAAAGAAGAATAAAAATACAATATAATGAATAAATAAATAATATTTAAAGAATAAAATTTATATTCATTTAATGAATATATCGATAGTAAAAGTATATAAGTCCGTATGTTTAATTTTTATTATTTTTTTATTTTGGTTTATTATTCTTGGAATAGTACACATATTATGTTTTCGCGACGGAGGTCGACGACTCGGATCGGCCTCAAAACTTGACATTATCCGTTTCAAGAGGTTTACATTCAAAATCCGAAATGTCCGTCCGGCGTACGTCGGGCCGTTTTGGGCAGTAGGCATTTTTTTTTTAAATCTGAAATTTTGACAAAATAGTTGGTTTACCATCTAGTTGTGCCCGCAAGGTTTTCAGTCCGATCGCCCAAACCCGTGGGGCGCTATGGGGCTAAAATAGGGCTACAGAAGGGGGTTATTTGAAGGCTTTAAGCTATGGGATCGAGTTAGGTGTCGTTTTCGAAGTATTTTGTGGACGTAGAAGCCATTTTTGGGGGTCCCGGAACGATCCGATTTCACTCTGGCGATCTACTGAGCTTTCATGGGGCTAAAAATGGGATTTTTGAAGGATATCATGAGGTTAAATTTTTCGGGTAAAAAATAAAGAATTTTTGAAGAAAAAATTTTGAAACAAAAAAATTCAAAAAAAAAAAATTGTTTTTGAAAAATAAAAATCCAAAAAAAAAATTTTATTTATTTTTTCATTGACAGAATTAAATTTCTGCTCAAGTAACGTCTATCAAAGAATAATAAACCCTTGTGTAAAATTTGCAGTGTTTTTATTTTTTTACTTTACGGACTTTTACAATACGTAATTAAAATTATTGTAAAAGTCCGTAAATGAAAAATCGAATAAAATTTAAAAAATTCAAACTTACGGACGTTTAGGTACACTTTTTCTATCGATATTGAGAAAAATAATAAATAAAAATAAATAAAAATAATGATAAATAAAAATATCTAAATTTAAAAAAATATAAAAAATGATAAAATTTATTTAATAAATAAATTTAGAAAAATGTTGATTTTTTTTAAATGATTGCTAATTTTAATTTTTAAAAAGGCCGACGGTTCTACAGTCAGATCATCAAATGACTAGCGATTAACCATTAAATTTAAATGACGATTAATTTTACGCAATTTTTTCCTCCAAAAACGCGGTACTTCTAAACGTGACGATCGGTCGCGAAGATTTCATCCGCGATTTCACCTGGATACCCTAAATTTTAAAAAGCGTGGGGTTAATGAAATTGCGATCGGAGAAATAGTCTTGGAGGGAGACAAGAAAATCTTCCGAAAAACGTGGTCGTAGAGGGTCAAATATCTTGTTTCCACCCTTTCCGACGAATACGAATGGCACTTTTATTGTTTCAATAGACATGCAACGTGCGACCCCTGTATAAAATTTAATCAGTTTCACCTAAAAAAAAAAAGAAAAAAAAAGAAAAAAAAAAAAAAGAAAAGTAAGATCGGACCAACGGTTCCCGGGTTATAGGCAAAAATGTGCAAAGAAACACGGTTTGTTCGAAATTTGCCATTTCTTTGCCGTGCCTGCACCTCCCTTATCAACGCTCAAATCAAAATTTCACACGAAATAGCTGCGATTGGGAATTTATTAAGCTTTCACGAAAAAAAAAAAAAACAAATTTGGAAATTTGGACCAATAGTTCTTGAGCTACAGTCGAAAACGGTCTGAAAAACGTGCTTCCGCTGTCTTCAGGTCTTCAACAGTTGAAGTTACTAAAATGTTCGCATTTTGTAAAAAAATTGCCTATTTTCAAAGTGCCATAACTCTGAAACTGATTGACCTACACAGCTCCGGTTGGGCTTAAATTGTCACACATTTAATGCTATTTAAAAACTCATATAGTAGTTTTCGTCGGACAATGCATAGTTTATTAGATATAGAGCAAAAACTGAAATAAGGCCGAAAAAATCGCGGTTTTTCGTGTGCTACGCGTGAAGCACAGCTTTTGGAAAGTTGCAAAATTGGGTATACACTACCCTAATGGGTCCGAACAACATATTAAAAAAGCAGAGATACATCTCGTTTTGCGAATTTATTGTCGATTGTGACTGGCCTAAACAGTACAGCGGAACCTCTGCGTCTAGGGGCAAAACGGATCTCGGATTCGGATTCAGCACCCTCAAAAACCCCCAGTACCACTAGCAGACCTCTTGAAGCATGAGATCGATTTTTTATTACTTAATATTTTTGGTTTATTATTCTTGGAATAATACACCTATGTTTTCGCGACAAGGGTCGACGACTCCGATCGGGCTCAAAATTTGACATTATCCGTTTCAAGTGGTCTACATTCTAAATCCGAAATGTCCGTCCGCCGTACGCCGTACGCCGTACGCCGTCCGCCGTCCAGGCCGTTTTGGGCAGTAGGAATTTTTTAAAAAATCTGAAATTTCGAGAAAATACTTGGTTTACCATCTAGTTGTGCCCGCAAGGTTTTCAGTCCGATCGCCCAAACCCGTGGGGCGCTATGGGGCTATAATGGGGCTACGGGAGGGGTTTTTTGAAGGCTTTTAGCTATGGGATCGAGTTAGGTGTCGTTTTCGAAGTATTTTTGGACGTAGAATCCATTTTTTGGGGTCCCGGAACGATCCGATTTCACTGGGGCGATGTTTATGGCATTCGCGGGGCTAAAAATGGGATTTTTGAAGGATCCCAGGATGTTAAATATTTTTCTAGTAAAAAATACCGAGTTTTTGAAAAAAACACATTTTTGAACAAAAAAATCCAAAAAAAATTTTTTTTGAGATAAAAATCCAAAAAAATTTTTTTTTTAATTTTTTCATTGACAGAATTAAATTTCTGCACAAGCAACGTATATCAAAGAATAATAAACCCTTGTGTAAAATTTGCAGCGTTTTTTTTTTTTTTTTTTTTTGTAGAGCAGTAACTGCTTTTTTAATTGTTGAAAAAAGTTGAAAGGCGTTCGGGTACAAAGGAAGTGTAGATATTTTCATAATTTAATAATGATTAATAGGACGTTTCCATTTTTATACCGACCGTCACGTCACGGCGAAAATATCGCACCTCCGGTGGTTGTGTTTGTATTTGATGTTAAGATGAAAATATCGATCGTCACGTTTCACGACCGTCACTTCGCGTAAAATGAATCGTTATAAAATGATCTGACTGTAGAACCGTAGGTCTACCGTCCGTTTTTTTAATAATTAATGGCCGAATTTAATTAACTTTTGGTTTATTATTCAGGGAATGGGCCCCGGAACCGACTGTCGAATAATACTTTTTTCTGAAAGAACTTCATAATTTGAAGGCATAGCAGTGAGTTTTGGGCTCCTACGGTGTAATACAAATTTCTAGGGCACTGTCGAAAATTTCAACTTTGAATCTGGAGGGAAAAGTGGAGCCACTCTCTCATTGGCTGCTCACGGCCGCCATTTCCGCCGTCACCTCCGGCAGATTCCCGTCGGTCCCTTCTTATGCTAGCGCACTCTGGCGGATTAGTTATAGTGCCACCGCGGGAAAATTCAAAACGCCAAATATTCACTAGTGATTTCCTCTGCTCAGACACCTAATTTCTCAGTGCTAACTGTACTGAGTACTTTGTTCATTACTAGTTCAACTATGTTCGGCCGAATTTTCCCATTTCTCTGACCTAGTTCCGTGGCCCATTATTATTATAATACATATTATTATATTATTATAATACACCTATGTGTTCGTATCTCAGGTCGAAAATTGTGATCGGCCTCAAAATTTGACGTTAATTTTCCCTTTAACATTTACTAGTGTCAAGAGTTTGAGGCATTGTTTACAAAATTGGATCCGTTTGGTTTCGATTCTAAACACGTCAGTGGCTACCATACGTTTGCTTCGACATAGATAACTACGTTTGCGCCAGTTTTGAAAGGCAAGAGGCATACGTTTGTGGCAATCAGAGCAAGGGAAAATTAGAAAATTGGGTCCTCCGGTAGGATCGATATACCTCGCCATTGACGCCACTTCCTGCTGTACGAGATACGCCACTGAATCCTTCTCGCTCATCAAACCGATCCGTTTCAACACTTTTTCCTGCCTCAGATAGGAATCGAACTCGCCCCAAAGTAACCTTCCACTTCCAACAAGACCAGACAGATTAAGTTGCCGACGTCGAAAAAAAGAAAAAAAAAAAGTGGATCGAAAAGGGAAGTTTTGGAAGAAGAAAAAAAAAAACCAGAGAGAAAAAAAATCGACGTACGCCGAGCCCCCGTTTAATCATTTTGACGTCCCACCCCGTTCGTCGCGCATTATATATCAAAAAAGGGGATCAGGAAGGTGCTAACGCGAGCGTATAAGTCCGCCTGTCAAAACACGAAAAAGCCTCCCGAAAAACAACCTTATCGCTCTTCGAGAATTTGATTCAATTACGAGCAGGAGGGCGAAACTACGAAGATGGATAGTAGATTTCAAACGCCGGTGGCGCCCTCACGTTGCAACTCCTCATACACATCATGACGAAACTCGTTTTTTATCTTGAGCCGTTTAAGCCTTAAATACCGTTTTTGTCAATGACCTCTTCGTATCTCACAAACGTCAAATAAATCAATTATTGTATCAGTTTGGGATCATCCTACTTGATTGGAGTGCCAGCGGAATTGTCAAACTCACACCGTCAATCTTATAAGCCACAAAGTGATGCAACGGATCGCATCTGAATGGAAAATTTTTCGATTCACGGGGTCATTTCCTGAATTGAAAATTGCGTCTTTCTTTTGTTGCAGAAGAGTTGAGGTTCGTCTCGCAACCTTCGATCGGGAAGGTGAAAATCTATGGTGTGAAATCCAACAGGTGGCTCTGCTACAACAAGAAGTGGAGGCTCGTTGGAAAAGTCAACGGAACGGTGAGCGTTTTATGTCATTTTCTGAAAAATTTGAAAACATTTTCATGCTGCCTGGGGGTGTTATGCCGTTTTATTCCATGACTGGGGGTCCCGGGGCTAGGTTCCTTATTTGAGCACTAAAATTTTGAAGACCAGCTCTTGTATGTCTATGGAGTGGGGTCGTTACATTACACGGCGCCTCCCTCTTACCGAGCTGAATAGCAAGAAACTCGAAGAGCATTCACTAAGCTCAAGTTCGGAGGCTATCAACTGAGCCTGTAATGTTGCTGTCCCTTTTATGGTTGGATTTGGTTCTTGAGACCTTGGCCGAGGGGTCCAGGGGTGGGGTGTTTCTGCCGTTTGAAGTCATGCTGACGTTTTTGCTCCCCAAGAGCTCATTGGTGTGATGAGATGAAGGCAAAGATTTAATCCAGCCAGTGGCCTGACGGTAGGAGAAAACCCTATGGCTGAGTTACCATCTGGCATCTGAATACACCAATCAACTTGCCACTCAGTGCATACCTGCAGGCATTCTCATGAGAATGCCACATGCAAACAGTTCCTATCTGCAAACCCCTGTATTGTTTCGGATGACTGGCAAGCGGCATATGTATGACTCGAGTCTGAGGCATACATATTATGTATGCCTTAGACTCGAGTGGCCAGGAAAACATTCCCACCTTCCAAGCAGAACAGACCTGCTGTTATGTGCCAAATTGGCACTGCCAATATAATCTGTCCTGATCCTTCTGAGCCAAATTCTAATTGTTGCCTTTCTGCAGGCTTGGCGCTTTGGTCTTATCTCATTGGTCATTTTCTACTGGGGGTGATGTGGCCTATCGTTAGGTGGTTCTCTGACCTCAACACCCAGGCACACAACACCACTGGTTGCCCCACTTTGGATTGGTTGGTCTTGGTCCTCCCCCTGGACTGTACAGAGTGGGGAGGACCAAGACTCTGTCTCAGAATTAGCGAGCTGGCAGATAAGCAGCAAGACTCCGTCCAACCATTAGCAAATTGGTTCAAGTGAAATCCAAGACTATGTCCCAGGGAAAAACACTCTATTCTGATATGGTTGCCATCGCACGTCGGTAAGAGGTGGTCTGTTGACGTGGACCATCTTCTTCACTTTCCCCAGCTGAACCAAGAACAGAACGTCCTTCTTCTCCATGACGATCCACGGGCCTGTGGACTGGCTCTTCCCTCGTGACAGGCCTCACAAATCTTTTGGCACCATATACCATCAAGGCTGGCGAGAAACCAGTCGTGACAAGGAGCGCACTCCTGTAGGCCGTGGTGGTACGACGTCCAACTGTGCTTCAACCAACTACTTCTGCTTCTAGGGGGCCTTTGTGTTCTCACGCTATCCTTTAAACCCTCTCTATGAGAAGCTGTATAGATTGTTGGAAAACCATCATGAAGGGCAGCCGCCTCTGGTAGCATAGGCTGCGCAGTGTTTGGTCCTTAAATTTAGCTGAAAAGATTTGGGTTTTTTTTAAATAAAGTGGTAATTTAAAGGTACAGAAGTCTTTCTTATTCAAATAATATTATGGAGGATTACCACAGAAGGTCGCCAGCCACTTTGGCAAATTTGATTTGGTCCTTATGGTAAAAGCACCGCAATGTCCTACTTCATCAATGATCGACACTTTATAATGGATTTTCACGTTGTGTTGCTCATGAAACCCCAGATGTGTACAGATACTTCCCGAGAAGCTTCCTAATACATCCCGTGACAGTAAGGAGTTTACCAAGCAATTAAAAATTTGGGGGGGGGGTCTTAATGTGAGTCACTAGGTGAGAGGAGTGGCACAGGTAAAGGATTCACGTAAGTGGCAGTAATGAATACCTAGTGTGTCGTGGATCAAAAAGTTGTTTTTCTTCACTACAGACCCGGAGCGTGAGACACCTGGTCAGTGGATCTCGGCATCCATTCAAAGTCGCAATTAGCGAGGTATTCTACTTCCCCCCCCCCCCCCTCCCATGCTAATGTAGATTCTCCACCCGCGATAGGCCGGAGCCTCGTCACGCGCCGCCCGTCGGATCCCTCCACAGAGTCAAGATCGTGCCGAAATCCCCGATGATTATCTCGTCCTGGGGGGGAAGTTCTCAATGACTCGGCATTTGGTCCGAAAGGGGGGAAGTGCTGACAAGTCTTTTCAAGCCCCGGGTTCGAAGCTTGTCCGGGCCTATCGGGATGACCCCGGGCCGGCCATTGTTTTCCGAGGTGATCTCTTCATCTTGCTCTTTGTGAAACACCCACGATGACAAGTCGGTGTTGCAATCGAAGTTTTTCACACGGTTTCTTTTTTTTTGTTTGTTTCAGGAGGGCAGGTTAGGCGACAGGTGCGTCTTCGCGGAAGACCTTTCGGAGAACTCCTACTACATGTACAGGCCCGTGGCGGACACAAAGCGGCTCCTCGGTTTCCGCAAAAAGACAGGCGCCCCGACCAAAGGTTGGGTCAAAAACAACCAACCGACGGCCGACCACTTTTTCAACAAGATCGACGAAGACTTCAACAGGCACATAACGCAACACAACGACATCAAATCTGGCTCCCGGGGGCCTTACAGCCCCCTCAGTCTCCCGCCGCTGCACCGCGATCCGCCCCCAGGCCGCCGCCAACGGACCAACCACCGTCACCGGCACAAGCACGGTTTGCCCAAACGGAAGCCGTCGGACAACAATACGACCCCGCTCTAAACGCAAACACACCAAGTTAACTAATTTACACACATGTACATAAAAAACTTCATGACACTTTTGTAAAATGGCGCCCGCCGTCTTACCTGTTCCGCCCCTCGTGACCACACGACCCAGTGATGCACCAGAAAAACAAAAAAATCCCTCACCCTCGTTCGACTTTCAATCACTTGGGGCGGACCAGGAAATTACCGCAGTGGCCCATTCAATAATTTTATTATAATTTAAAATCCCTTCTGTTTCAATCAGGTTTGCCCTTGAAACGCAACAACCCCCCCCCCCCCCTTTTTTTCAAAACATCTTCCATCAACACTGTTTCATCACTAAACGCTAACTTTTCTCTTCTTTTTTTTTTCTCGAACAGCTCTTTTTTCGTTCAATCCAAAACCTTTGCGATGCTGTTTTTGACAATAAACTTTCCACCCTCGACGGGTTTTGTCAGTATTTTCTCAATTTTATTCATTCACAAAACATTCCACGATTTTAATTCCTTACGAAAATCGCCGAATATCATCACTCACTAAAAAAAACCTTTTTACTCACAAAATATATTTCTACAAAGTACCTACGCCCCAGTACAGAGATCTGAATATCACGAATACATCACTTTTTGTTTATAACCAATAAAACTCAAAATGAGCGTAGACCACTCATTTTCAGTATTTTCGAATTATGTGGATATGGCAAAAAAAAACCAAATGGTCACTCTGCTTTACACCATAAAGCATCAACGCTTTGTAAATATTTGTGTACAATTTTTCCGTATTTTAAATTGTTTTATATTGAAAGTTCATGTTGAAAATTATTATTTTTAATTTTACAAACTTTTATTTATTGCTAATTGCAGCACACACTTCAATGTTGCCATCGGCTTATTTTTGTGTACAATTTTTGTATTATAGACTTAGTGTGAAACAAAAAAACAAAAAAAAAGTAGATAGTTTCAGTGTCGTGAGAAAAATTGGAATTCCAAAAAAAAAACGTACCAACCGCATTCTCCGTGTATTTGTGCTGTTTGTCGAACATTATTTATTGCAATGTAATTTCGTGTGTTTTGGTAATACATTAGAATCACAATTGGGCTTTGTTCAAAAATGTCCTTCAACTGTAACGCCTCAACTTCAAACTTCAAACCATCGTCGAAACTTGCGTACTTAATTTATACAGATTTTCGCCTGTTGGAAAACATAATGTAACATATGATTACCAAAATAGACTGATCTGGTATAGATATTAAGTGTATAGATTAGTCTTAGCCTCTCCGCTATATTCCTGCTATAAATTTAATTGTGAATAATAGTGTAGATTTGAACAGAAAAAGATTTCCCCCTTTTTAAAGAAATTGCTATTAATAATTTTTTGTATAAAAATTTATTTATATCGACGCCATTATTTTCTAGTTTATTTGTCCTTACGGCAGAAAACTGTATTAACAAAGTGTATTGTCTAAGTTAATTATGCAGTTTTGTACAGTAATTTTTAATTTTTTTTTAATGTTCTTTTTTTTTCTTATTGAAAGCTATTTATAAAAAAGGCGAGTGCAGCTATCGGTGTATTTTGCTCTGTATAATTCTAACAGTATTATGAAATAAAACTAATAATAATGTTTAAAATAATGTGTTGTTTTATCAACTTCCCAGTCAGGTCAAAAACCTCGAGCATTATTTTCGCATGAATCGGAATAATTTATAAGAAAGAATATAAGAAACTTAAAATGAAGGAGTAATTTTTTTCAATAGTTTTGCCAGCATTTTGTTAGGTTTTTTATGAGGAATCCAAATCTATAACTCGATTTTCAAAAACACATCGGCAACAGCGGTTTTAAAACAGCGAGAGAACATCAAAATTGGGAAACTAACCGCGACATTCATAGCTTACCAATTTGCATTAGCCAAGTATGTACATTTTTTACATTTTTCTAGCCTACATACATTCCTTTAGATTTGTTCACTCTCAATTGAAATTTGAAATTGCATTGCCAAAAATCTCTCCCGAAGGATTTTCAAAGTGCAAATAAGTGAGGCGACTAGTTTCAAAACCGGCTCAATCCGTATTTAAAAATTGTTCAGGAAACTCAAAAAACGTTTCCTTGTGAAGCACTTCATTTTAGCCATGTTAATTTTATTTCACTGTTTAGACTGGAGGTACTAGAGTGTATTACTACAAGTTTTGACTTTCAAAATGGTTGGTTGTAGGAAAAAAAAGTCCCCCGAAAAAAAGGCGCCGGAAAAAAAATCCCCAGTATTTTCCGATCCCGGAAAAAAAAATCCCCGTAGAAGAAATAGCTTTGACTGAATGGAAATGAATAGAAGATGATACTTAAGTACAAATTTTGTTGTCGTAGGGGATCAACACGTGTTGCTTAGTACTAAGCAGTAGGTGACTGGTGTTTACAAAGACTCGGTCAACGTCTAATGTTGTTTTGTCCAAAAGATGAGTGCCTTCATCTCATCTTTTATCGGAACCGTGTAACTATTCAGTGTGTGCTTGTGAGAAAATTAATTCTGTCAATCAATAAAATTTTGAAAAAAAAATGTTTTTTTTTTACATTTTTTTTCAACAATTTTTTTTTTTTTTTTCATTCGGAAATTATTTGACCTCATGGCATCCTTCAAAAATCCCTTTTGTAGCTCCATGAAAGTCCTATAGATCGCAACAGTGAATTCGGATCGTTGCGGGAGCCCGAAAAATGGATTCTACATCCAAAAATCCTTCGAAAACGACACCTCACTCGATCCCATAGCCCCATAAAAAAATCCCTCTCGCAGCCCCATTTTAGGCCCATAGCGCCCCACGGGTTTGAGCGATCGGGCTGCTTCCGGGCACAACTAGATGGTAAACCGAGTATTTTGTCAACATTTCAGATTTTTAAAAAAATTCCTATTGCCCAAAACGGCCCGGACGTCGGACGGACATTTCGTTTTTGGAATCTAGACCTCTTGAAACGAATAATGTCACATTTTGAGGCTGATCAGAATTTTCGACCCCCGTCGCCATTACATAGGTGTATTATTCCAAGAATACTAAACCAAACGAAGAGGTTCCCTAACTTTCTATTGTGTTTTGTTCAAGATTTTTTCAATTTTTCTTTTTGGTGATTTTTTTTCCGCCCTTGAGTATTTTTAGGGGATTTTTTTCCGCCCTGCAGGATTTTTTTTCTGGGGATTTTTTTTCCGGGGACTTTTTTCCGGGGATTTTTTTCCGGGGAGTTTTTTCCGATTACCGCTCTCCACGCTACTGGCAACATTCCGTAAAATTGGAATTACGCTGATTTCCAATGGTCGGAGGTGATTTTTGGACTTACCATCGTGTTCCTCACATTTCAAACTATTAAAATTCGTCATAACATTTTTTTCGAAAATGTGGTCATTTTCGACTACCATATCCCCTTAGTGAAAAAAAATTAACACTGCAAATTTCACACAAGGGTTTTACTATTCTTTGATGTAAGGTTAATTGTGCGAAAATTAATTCTGTATCATAATGAATTTTTTTTTAAATATTTGAAGTGATGTGGGTCGAAAAAAATGGATTTTGCGTCCACTTCTGCGTCCATCTTCCTACTTGGAAGATGACACCATATTTGTCCACCTGGGATCCTTCAAAAATCCCATCAAATAATTTTTTAATCCCATTTGGGTGAAATCGGATCGTTCCATGACCCCAAACAATGGATTCTACGTCCAAAAATACTTCGAAAACGACACCTAACTCGATCCCATAGCCAAAAGCCTTCAATAAACCCCTCCCACAGCCTCATTTTAGTCCCATAGCGCCTCACGGGTTGAGGCGATCGAGCCGAATTGAATAGCGAATGTAATGCTCTTTCATTTTGTAAGTATAACGTTTTCTGCAGGATGGATATTTTCCGAGTTAGAGCCGAAAAACTGAAAAAAGTGCAAAACTTTCGCGGTTTTTCGGCTGCGAAAAGTTAAGCTCACCACCTGCGTACAAACTCAGGTTCCATGTAGACCATTAGAAGGTATTAAAACGATTTCCGCTTCGGTCCGAATTATTCCTTTCTTTTCCTTATTATACTGGCATAAAATCATTTTAGTAAAATGTCAGAATTGAAAGTTTTGTTAGGCAGTTTATCTTTGTGGCTGTGATCATACGATCCGATGGATCCATCTTCGATGATGGTTGCCAATCTTACCTGTAGGTGTTCACCTACCATACGTGTAATAGTTAATACAACTTTAAAAAAAGAATTAATAAGCAATTGAAATTGTAATTCTTCATTAAACTTTTTCTGAGTTTAGCCTTCAGGCACTTTTTATTTATTATTATTTATTTTTTATTTATTTATTTTTATTTTTTGTGTTTTTTTTTTACATTTTCGTTGCTTCCAATTTGGGAGCTGGTGGGTTCGAACATTCAAAGAGGCGCGTTCGATTTTGTTTTCTGCCCCAAAAGTCACGTTATTGTCGTTAGGTGTTGGAAGGTATCTACCTGGCGTGTTGGCCTACCTTCGCACCCCTCCTGTGTCTCTTTGATTTCCTCCACAAACGCCGACCTCCCCGAAAGGTGAGAACGCCAATAACCCTCGGGTGTCACTGGCAAACTATTATATGGGACTCCGACAATGACCGTTGGGAGGAGCCGAAATTCCTTCGTGAGTTCGGAAAAGAGGAAGAGAGAGAAAGAGGATTTTTTTTTTTTTTATACCGAAAAGGGGCGGAAAATGGGGCTTGTGTGTGAAACTCACCACCTGTCAATCAGTAGATAACGTCTCTTTTGGCTTTTGGGTTCAGTCGTAGGAACTACACATTGACGTCCATCGACTTATATCGTGAACTGCGTTCGAAGCGCCTCAAGCGGCCCTTCAGCGCGTCTCTTGCGGATAGCCCAGTCATCAAAGACATCAGCTTTTCGAGAGAGTGGGGGAATAGGATGCTGTCTGGATCAAACCTGAAGGATTCAAATGAGTTGAAGGAATCAGATGCACAGATGCAGTATCCTTTTCTGACCCGTTCCCCTTCATCAACACTGCCGGTTGATGACATTAGGAACCTGCATCGGTTACTCTTCTTGAAAATTCGTGAGACTCTTATATTGCGTTCTTAATTATTAACTCTAAATCATTAAATCTTAATTATTAAGAACGCAATATAAGAGTCTCACGAGTTTTCAAGAAGAGTAACCGATGCAGGTTCCTAATGTCATCAACCGGCATTATGGAAATAAGAAGAAAGAAAAGCCTACCTATAGGTGTAGGTACACGACAAGACTTAAGTGTACTTGAGCGAATATGAAAGTTTTGGTACTCCGTGAACGCAGAATTAGGTAGTTTCTCCGCCACTTTTATTCCGTTTTTATTTTTTATTTTTTAATTTTTTATTGGGGGATACATTTTCAACCTATAGGTTGTAGGGCTGTATACAGACATTTAATTACGCTGTTGCCCACTTTTTGGCAAAGTTGACAAAAAACGCCACTTGTCGAACTAACTTTGTGACCAAACCACATGACCGATTTATAAAGTTAAGGAGTTATGGTGCCCATTCGATGCAGAATATAATGCTCGTCAAGTTTGTATACAGTAACTGTTTCGCTAGGAAACTTCGTATAGATGTTAGGGGAAGGTGGAGCAGTTCTGAACATGGGGCAGTAATGACCTGTCTTGCATTCCTCATTTGAATACTCCGCCACGAGTCATACCATATTGAAATGGCACTGGACTTGAAGGTTTAGTGCCAAAAGGAGCCAACAAGAGTCCATGTTCATCTGGTATGAGAGTGTTTTCCTCACAGAAAGGAAATTTGTCAGCAACATTTCACATTCAAAGCTTGGCATGAAGGGAGAGTGCTATTGAAGTGCTTTTTTGGTTCATTTCATGTAAAATTTAACATGTTTTAGAAACTACCTTCATCGGAGAAGAAAATTTAATCTCTAAGAAGGTAAAATTGTTCATCTGTCATGGCTGATTATGGGGCAGTTATGACCAGAGTTGCTGGCTGTTGCTGGTTGTCCCTGAAACATTTAGCACCTCGTAGCGAGGCGCCATCAGATCTTCCTGACTTATCAAACCCCAATGAAATTCCTAACACTCAAGAAGCCGACCGCGACATTGCTGCGCCTCCTTCCTTGGTCATTCTCTCAAGTTGCCAGAGCAAGACTTGCTTATAACTTAGTTATAAAGGCTCTCCTCCACTGGCGGGAGCTGATTCTCCTCTAAACCAACTCCGACGTCCCACGAGAGAGCGACGGTTGCCCTTACGTTTCGTGGACTACGAGCTTAATTCTTGAAGGAGGGGAGAATATGGTGTGATTCAACTTCACTACGTTATCAGTTCCTTGTGTATTTCAACTCTCAATAGGTATTATCATTTTGTGATTCGTTCTCGTGAACATCAATGAAGATGAAAAAGCCTTAATTTGAATCAAAAGGATTTACTCCAAATTTATAGGTTCACAGGCTCTCAGATTTCATAAATCCATGAGCACCGTTGTCTAGCTACAACCTCATTGCCCCACACTAACTCAAGCGCACCTTTGAAAAGCATGATGTTCCAGGCGATGCCGGAGATACCCAGAGCACACCGGAGGATCAAGCCAAACCCACGAACCGTGTACGTGGCATCTTAAGATTGGAATTCCAATAGATCTGCCAAGCCCAACAATTCTTTATTTGGGTCTATCTGTTCGATCGCTGTGGAGGGCTGAAGAACCCGAGGACAGCCATCACTGAACCGACAGCTGCCGTAACGCTCAACATTGCAAAGAATACTTCAATATATCCATTTTGAAGGTCCAGTAACAGTAACAATAAAAACGCTGCAAATTTGAGACAAGCGTTTATATTATATAGAAAAACTTTATTAATAACATTGAAGGTTAACATCTCGCCAAGAGAAACCCAACAAAAACGAAAACAAAACACAACAACAACAAAATGGCAACCAACAAAAAGAAGAACTTGAACAGGGAGCCTGGAGATCCCTCGGTGTTGCTCCGATCGGCGTCTTGTGCCCATCTGGGCGCCGTTTTGGTAGGAGCACCACCGCAGAGGTGCTCTTGGTGTTCTTCCCCGCCACCGCTATTCGCCGCCGCTCACCTGGACCACACCCGCCCCGTCTTCTGTGCCGAGCGTTCGAATCCGCCGGCGCGTGTTCCAGATCCGGAGGCCCACAGCCCTGATGAGAGCCATCTGGGTCTTCACCCTGACCCACCCAGAAACCACGGAATACGGCTTGTCCCATTTCTCGGCGAGCGCGTGGGCCAGGCGCTTCAGGAAGCAGTTGAACTCTACATGTATGGCACCATCACAAGAGACAACCACTGGAGTGAATGAGCCCCTCAGGCCGCATCATACTTGGTGTGCTTGGCTCTTGCTGCGCTGTTGGCTGTAATGGCCCAGTCCTGGGAAGAGTAAGAGACGGCGCCAGCATTTATAATGCGGACGTCGAAAAACGCCGGTCTCTCCCTCTCCCAGACTCCACGGGCTTTGAAGTCAGCCACTAAGGCCGGGGAGACCCCATCAGCCTCTTGCAGAACTGGCTCTACGGAGACTCCCCCCAGGCATGTTCAGCTAGTTGGGCGCAAGAGTCCCGCAGCTGGTCGTGGCCTCTTTTCACCAGCCCCCCCTTCATGCAATTCAAGGCGTGGGTCAGCCCGAACGGTTCCTCCCCACACCCATCGCATCTCCTCGGGAGTCCCCCTGGCGTGCGACCATAGCGAAGGGATACCGCGTCGCGAAACTCACTGGGGGAAAGGTCGTTGCCATCGGTTGCCGTTGGGACTACTGTGAGCCAGTGAGAGGAACCCATCACCCGCTTCAGGATCCTCTGCTTGGCTGCGGGTAGTGTGGCGACCAGCCCGTCACTTCTGCACTTCTGCACTGCATTCTTCCTCCTCTGCCTCAAAGATCCAGGCATCAAGACACTGGTAACACTCACAGAAGCTGCCAGGGCGCCTCAATGAGTGTTACCTCATGGTAACACTCACTTTATTATTCTTTGATACTTGTGCAGAAATGTAATTCTGTGTCAATGAAAAAAATTTAAAAAAAATCTTTTTTGGGGATTTTGTTTTTTTCAAGAAATTTTTTTTTTTTTCAAATTTTTTTGTTTTTCAATTGAAAAATATTTGATCTCCTGGGATCCATCAAAAATCTCATTTGTAGCCCCATGAGAGCCCTATAGATCGTAACAGTAAAATCGGATCGTTGCGGGACCCCAAAAAAATGGATTCTACGTCCAAAAACGCTTCGAAAACTCGATCCCATAGCCAAAAGCCTTCAAATAACCTCTCCCGTAGCCCCATTTTAGCCCCATAGCGCCCCAAGGGTTTGGGCGATCGGGCTGAAAACCTTGCGGGCACAAGTAGAATCTACCATCTGATGGTAAACCGAATATTTTGTCAAAATTTAAGATTTAAGCCAAGGAGATTCAAGATTTAAAAAAAAAATTCCTACTGCCCAAAACGGCCCGGACGGCGTACGACGGGCGAACATTTCGGATTTAGAATGTAGGCCTTTTGAAACGGATAATGTCAAATTTTGAGGCCGATCGTAGTCGTCGACCTCTCTCGCGAAAACAAAGATGCATTATTCCAAGAATAATAAACCAAAATGTACAAGGAATTTTTATTATGCAATTTAATGCCAGGTGATAGGGCTCAGCATGTCTTCCAATAGTTCCTAAACGATTCATTGGGATGACAAATACCGGGTCAGTGGCAAGCGAGGCTATTCATTGAATTCTCCAGGTCAACAAGGGAGATGCTCAAGCTGGAGCATCTGCACTTACTTGTTGGCCTATTCACTCGTATGATCTCCATAAGATAGGATTATCGGATACCGAGGGGGGCCTGCTAGATCATCCTCCGTACTAAGGTCCATTACAACGGTCCGTGCCAGTAAAGTAAAAAAAATTTTTGAAAAAACAAATTAAATTTTTTTGACACAATAAATATTCGGACATGTAACCTATAACAAAGAATAGTAAACCCTTGTGCAAAATTTGCAGCGTTTTTGAATAGTTTCGGGTATGGGGTCGAGTTAAGTGTCGTTAAGGTCGGTAGGGGTGGAGTTAGGTATCCTTTTCGAAGTATTTTTGGACGTAGAATCCATTTTTGGGGGTCCCAAAACGGTTCGATATCTCCATGGAGGTATATTGGGCTCACTTAGACAAATGGGATTTTTTAAGGATCCCAGGAGGTCAAATATTTTCCGAGCGATTTCGGACGCATAGCTCATTTTTTGAGGTCCTACATCTGTCCGAACAATCAAAAGATTTTTATTTTTATTTTCATTTTTTCGTTGACGCAGAATTAATTTTCGCACACGTTACCAAAGTACGATGAACCCTTGTGTAATATTAAATATTTGCAATAGCGGCTCTGGGTGGCCAGACAACGTGAGGCCACAAGCACAGGCGGCAACTTTTTTTTTTTTTTTTTTTTTTTTTTCTTGTCAGGTACCTAGTGTTAAAAATAAAACGAAACAATCTCTTTTCTTGGACAGAATTTCCTTCAATATTTCTCTTTATCCGGGTCCTCTTTCCTGCCACAGCAGCAACCGACCACAAAGAGGCTAAAGAAATACAGCCCAGCAACAAGTGAAATGTAAGCCATGGCTCCACCGATTAACACGAAGGTATCGCCAGTCACGTCACAACCGTATCGTCCCATTTTTTTCGCCCTGCCTAGAGAGCAAACCTCTGCTGAAGAGTAAGCTGCAGTCACTTCTTCCAAGATGACATTCCCATTCTTAATGGTGTCAGGGTTGTGGATGCAGCAAGACACCGGGTAATTGTCCTGGAAATTAGGTATATAATTATTACGAAGAGTGCGAGAATTTTGCACGAAATTGTACCGAGCGGAACTCACTTCCTCGTATAATTTTACGCCCTGTAAACCACAACAGGGGGTGTGCATCTGTATAGCGTTCACATCGATGACGTCGGGGGACATACTCGTCGAGTCCCTTGCAGCTTCTTCCATTTTAGGTAACCATTGTTCTCTGAACGCCGTTATTCTCATGTAGATTGCGATGATCGCGACTACTCCAAAACTTATCGCCACTGCGGCAGCTCCCAAAACGGCTAAGGCGAAAATCGCTGAAAAATTTGGAGGGTTGATTGGCACTTCGGTCAAAGAAAAACTCGAGCACGGTTCTGCCAGTCACGTACTTTTGAATAATTTGATGTCCAAAATATAACTAACGATCCCAAAAGCAGCCACGCCAACGACGACCAAACCACCTACACCAAGCCCCCACAAAGCCACTGTTAATTGACTTTCGAGTCTTATCATTTCGTCGGAGGCGTTCAAAGGTGTTTCTGCTTTGAGGGGACCGTAGACCCCGAGGAAGCACATCGTCACACCCACAGGTACCATAAGGATGATCATTACCAACATTACTATTGTGATGGTACGCATATTGTAATCCTTTAAGTCACACTATTCACAACAATTACCGACTGAAGAATTCCCATTTGTGGCGTCAGTTTAGTGTACCTGGTGATCTGCACACATGGAAGTCAATACTAACCCACCAGAGTTGGAAATATCTCCGGGGAAGATGAAGGGGTCTGGCGATGCTCTCCGTTGGCTCACTCCTCTGCGCTAAGCAATCTGTTCCATCATGATGGTCTGCAGCAATTCCTATTTCATGTTTCTGGGGCCTACAGCCCGCAGCTCAAATGGGAGAGCGCTAGCCTGCTGGGTAAGTGGGTCACGGTATACCAGGCCGGGCTCTATGCAGCTCTATGCAGCATGCATGGCTGAGAGTGAAAGGAGAGCCCTCGTAAGAAGGCGGATTCATATATTCTCGGATAGCCAAGCAGCGCTGAAATCACTGGCGGGAACATCTACCAACTCAAAACTGGTACTTGACTCCTGGGAATTCATCAAGCGTGTTGGGGCCTCTAATGAGATTATTCTCAGATGGGTCCCTGATCACGCTGGTATTCCAGGTAATGAGAAAGCAGACGCCCTGACCAGACAGGGGCCTAGTGCGGACCTCATAGGACCTGAACCCTGTCTAGGTATTTCGGGGGCGCTTTTCCGCGGGGCTGTTGACTAGTGGCAGCGATCACAGCACAGCCGTAGGTGGGAAAGAACCCCGCACCAGCAGCATGGACACGCCATGCTGGGTCGGCTAGATCGTAAGAGGGCAGAAACGTGCCACCTTTTACGGCGGACACAACTGAGATTCATGGTGGGCCAGTTTACAGGACGCGGAAGTTTCAGGAAGCATTCAAACAGGATATATCCTATAGGGGCCACAAATGATGAACCCGCCTGTAGGTTCTGCAAAGATGAGGAGGAGGAATCGGCGCAAAAGGTATCTTGCTCTGGGCTCTGTAGACAGGGGATAGATACTGGCACGAAAGGACCTGGTAGGAGGACTATTGAACCCCTTCAAGGGCACAGAACTCCTACCATAGTAACTCCGAGAGGCAGCACAATGGCTCTTCATTTGGGGAAGGGAGGAGTTATTAAACTAAATTCACACTGAAATTAAATTCTAATCATGAATTTATTTAAGTTATATCAAGAAATCAGAAGGGGAAGGCCGAAAAATTTATTGGGCCTCAGGTGGGACTCGAACCCACAACCTCTGCATTACTAGTGCAACGCCCTACCAATTGAGCCACTGAAGACCAGTAGCCATGATAAAGCATTGGAGATTAAAGGACAAAAGTAGGATGTCTACTGGCTTCATATCAGATCAGGGTTCAGAGGGGGTAAATAAGCAACAATATGAGAAGGCCGAATCAAGCGTTGGGGGCAGGGGACGGTTGAGCCTTTAATCTCCAATGCTTTATCATGGCTACTGGTCTTCAGTGGCTCAATTGGTAGGGCGTTGCACTAGTAATGCAGAGGTTGTGGGTTCGAGTCCCACCTGAGGCCCAATAAATTTTTCGGCCTTCCCCTTCCGATTTCTTGATATAACTTAAATAAATTCATAATTAGAATTTAATTTCAGTGTGAATTTAGTTTAATAACTCCTCCCTTCCCCAAATAAAACACTGTATGAGGGAAGCAGTTCAAAATTCCCTCAAGTCATTCCAGTAATGGGTCTTCAAGTGCGGGAAGTGGGGCGCCCCTCAGGAACCCACATCTATACCCTCTCTGGTAATAATCAATCAATGAGGCTTAGATGAGTAACAACAACTGTTGTTCTTGGTGTTAGCAATATTGATACGGAATAGTACCTACCCTCCACGTAAAATGGCGCGTATGGCATCTTAAATTGAATCCAACTAAGGGCCGATCCAAATCACGTCCAGGGGCATGTCCTTTTATAGTCTCGGTGGTTCACCTCGTTTACGTACCCAAGAGCTGCACCATTCTTAATGTTCTTTGAGCAGTTCGACAAGATGGTCTCATGGATGGGGACAGCCAGGAAGCAAGAAGAATCGTTTTGATTTCTTTGCCTTGGTACCTATGGTGGTGCAGGTAGTTTGCACACATTAATAAATTTTATTCAATCCAATGAGTTTGGTTAGGGAGAGAGAACGACTCCTCTGCTGAATACTAAATTGTTTATTCAGGTAAACAATTATAGCGTGGGGACCGGTTTCGAGCAACTAAGCTCATCTACAGCCCAGAGTGACTTGAGGTGGTTGAACGTACAATTAGTTCTGAACGATTGTACGTTCAACCACCTCAAGTCACTCTGGGCTGTAGATGAGCTTAGTTGCTCGAAACCGGTCCCCACGCTATAATTGTTTACCTGAATAAACAATTTAGTATTCAGCAGAGGAGTCGTTCTCTCTCCCTAACCAAACTCATTGGATTAGACCTCTGCACCATCGGCAAACAACCACTTTGTTATTCAATCCATGCAGACTCAGAGCCCACAAGTGATGTTGACAATAGAGGCAACCAGGTATGGATTCATTCTGTCACACGGTGGGCTCCCTTGGTATGCTTTGGCTATTTGAGGAGGTAACATGCAAATGGTCCACCATAACTGATTTTTCAGAAAGGCAGAAAACTTTTTTGGTTTATTATTCTTGGAATAATAAACCAAACAATGTATTCGCGACGGAGGTCGACAATTCTGATCTGCCTCATAATTTGACATTATACGTTTCAAGAGGTCTAGATTCCAAAAACGAAATGACCGTCCGCAGTCCGAGCCGTTTTGGGCAGTAGGAATTTTTTGAAAACCTGAAATTTTGACAGGTTACCATCTAGTTGTGCCCGCAAGGTTTTCAGCCCGATCGCACAAATCCGTGGTGCTATAAAGTCACTATTCAATGTTGAGGCGTTGAATTCAAGTTCAGCTCCTTTAATATGGTCCCAGCAGTTAGGTTTTCGAACTTCCCTCCGGTTGTTTTCGCTGTGGCGGCGGTTTGACGAGGCAGCAACCCACCACTACGATTGCAATCAAATACACTGCAACCGCGTATGAATAGTATGCGACGATTTGGCCAAGCTTTATCAATTCGTTGGCCACGTCGCAACCTTCTCGTCCTAATTCTTGCACTTCGGCGTCTGAACAAGATTTTCCTTCCTGATACGCCTGCGCGTATTTGCCCGGGTCAAGCCCACCGTTTATAACGATGTCCGGATCATGCACGCAGCAAGAAAAGGGCTTTTTTTCCTGTACCTATGTAAATAGACAATATGACGATGAAGGTTTCATTTTTGACCAGGGCTCGAAATATCGTTCCGTTCGGTTCCCTCAAACCGTTCTGTTCCGCGAAAAAATGAGAGTTTTTAGGATAATGTTCCGAAAAAGAACGATATTACCTACTAATTTCTGCAAAATTTTGTTCCCAGTGGGAAAGAAATCTGACGGAAGAATATTCGGGTGAAGAATTTTCTAATTGAAAACTTATTTTTTCTTTCCGAAAAGAAGCGTTCTAGACCCAAACGATAAAACATTGTTCCTTCAGATTTCGTTCCACTTATTTTGTTATTATCATAATTGTATGTCCAAAGTTGCCAATTTTATGTCCAAAGTTGCGTTATTATCGTCCAAAATTGCGTTATTATCGAGATGGGAACGAAAAAAAAAACTAAAGAATGAAAAATTCCATTCCCAGCGAGAACGGTTCCCGTCAAGAACGAAAAATTAAATTTTGGCCTAAACCTTACTTTTTGGAAGCGGAATTCACTGGGAGTTGATAGATAAAGTTCCCATCTTTAACTTTCAGGAACTTAATTTCAAGCCCTGATTTTACCCCAGTTTTGGATTCGCTCCGCAAAATGAACTTACGTATATTGTTTCGCCTGCCAGACCACAACAGGGGGTGATGATCTGCAACGCGTGCACTTCCGGATGCACTTTTGGGTCATCGAGGTTGGAGTTAATCATTTCCATTTTAGGTTTCAAGGAGAGTTGGAACTCCGACATCATCTTCTGGACAGCTGCAGTCGCGAGAGATGCAAAACATAGCATCAGTACGGTGATGATTACGACACAAAAGTAGAAAAGCGCTGAAAAATGTACAGATGGGTTTTAGTTGTTGGGCACATGGGTGAAATAAGTTAAATTCGTAGGTAAGCCACCAATTTCCTTGAATCCATGAGCACCATTTCCTCGCTACAACCTCCGAGGCAATGACACACCAACACAAGCTTTGAACTCACATTTGCAAAGTAAGAAGTTCCAGATGACACCGATGATTCCCATAGCCCCCACACTGAGGAGGATCAAACCAATCACGCCAAGCGTGTACAAGGAACTTTCCAAAAGAACTTTGTAGTCCTCCATGTTTTCAGATTGGTTTATCTGTTCGATTGCTGTGGAGGGCGTGTAGAGGCCGAGGACGGCCATCACTGAACCGACAGCTACAATAGGGCCCACCATTATGAAGAATACTATCTTCCACACATCCATTTTGAAGGTAATGTAGGTACAAGGAGTTTTCTTTTTCTAATGTAATGCCTGGTGATTCCTGCGCACATGTGTTCAGGGGGCTTTGACGGACCTCACTGGAGGTAACGTAGAACCATCAGATGGTATAGATTCTATATCTGTGGATGAGCTTACGTGGATGAGGCTTACTATAAACGGTATCTATCGGTGACGCGCCAACCTCCGCTGGAGTGCGCTGATGACTCGACGGTTCACAACGGGCCCTCAGCGCGCTCTCCTGAGCCATCTCAGAACCACCACAGCCACATTTTGAAAATTAGGAATGGAAACGTGTCTGGATTTTTGTTTAATCGATAAAAGGCGTCCAAATAATACTGAAAATGGGGTTAAAACATAAACTGCAACACTAATTGATGCATTTTTCAGACCTATTCTGCATTGGATGGTTTGGCGATTACTTGTCTGATCGTGAGCTGACCGTTCGAATGAACGGCTCCCTCTCGCGTTCTTTCGCTGCCTCATCGGGGGTTCCTCCTCAGGGCTCGCACCTTGGCCCACTACTTTTCAACCTTGTTATGAATAGTGTCGGGGCTGCCCTCACTCAGTGTTCCCACCTTATCTATGCCGACGACCTCAAGATTTTTTGTCCAATCCGCAACTTGTCTGATTGTTCCCCCCTCCAGGACTGTCTCGACAGTCCCCTCCTCTTTGTCCCTTTGGTGTTGCCAAAACGGCCTTAAGCTAAACCCATCAAAGTGTTCGGTCACCACCTTCCACCGCACTGTCGAGCCTATCATTTGCAACTACCAACTCGACGGGGCTTCTCTTGTTCGTCAGTCCTCAGTTCGTGACCTTGGGATCTTGCTTGACGCCCAGCTTACCTTCTCTGACCACGTATCCCAGGTCGCCCTGCGCGGTATGCGAGCCCTTGGGTTCCTTAGGCGAAACACGAGGGAATTTACCGAGGCCCCTGCTCTAGTGACCCTCTATCGCTCTCTCGTGCTGCCTGTCCTGGAGTATGGGTCGGTGGTGTGGAGCCCTTTCTATAGTTGTCACATTGAGCAGGTGGAGCGTGTGCACCGGGCATTCTTGCGGTACCTGGGCTATAAGTTGGGCATTCCTCGCACTGAGATTAACTACTCTGCTCTCTCTACTCGGTTCCATCTGCTGAGGCCTGTCGACCGCCGCCAGTCAGCTGATTTGGTTTTTCTCCACGCACTTCTTCACGGTCGCATCAATTCTCCCGAACTTCTCCGCTCAATTGGTCTGCGAGCCCCGCGCCCCTCGTCGCGTTTTGCCCACCCCTTCAACGTTCCCTTTTCGCCAACCAATTACCTCTACCACCGTACGCTTTGTCGCCTCCCCCGTCTTGCCAACCTTCTCACCTCCTCCCCACCATATCTTGACTTCTTCTCCTACTCTCCTACTCACCTCAAACGTACGCTCCACGAATTTTTCCTTTCTTCTTGACTTCTTTATCTGTGTTACCGATCGCCATAAAATTCATTTCATTTACTTCCATTTATTTGTAATTTAGGTCTCCATTCATAATTATATATGCATCGATTCGGTTGTGTTTCCATTAAATAGACAAATTTTGTCTACGATAATTAGTGATTTATGTGTTTCTGCCTACGAGTGTATGTATTACTTTTGTATAATTGGGCTCTGCCCGTTTCTCAATAAATAAATAAATAAATAAAAATAAATAAATTGCTCTCTTAATTCTCAGTATGGCGCTGCTCGTTTTTTTCGGCATGGCTTTTGGCTCTATCAACTCCGTTCAGAAACTTCTGTAAACCCAAAATGGAAGAATTAGACTCGCCGAACCCCTTAGTCGACAAAAACGTGCACGCATTACATGTAATTACCTGCATCTGCAGATGCAACGCTCCTGTTGCGGTTTGGACAGCGATAAAATACACTCGAGTACTTTTAAAACGTGAAGCCTCGCCATTCATCCATTTAAGTAACCATTTTTCATTTCCAGTATTACGGACCCCAGTTTTCTCGCTGCCTTCACATTTCGGACATTATCGTCAACGGCAACATCGATAAAGACGAGCTCAACCACCAAATGCCCGGAGCACCGTCCATTCACCGATCATCGGTTCAGTGCTTGCCTACTCGTCATTCTTTGCTGCGGTCTATTTGATGGGAGTTGTTCTATCGCTTTTTGTCAAAAAGAAACTTAGTTGGCGATACGATAGGGAAGAGGAAGAATAAGTCAAACTTACATTAGAACACATCAATTTCATTTAATCTGACAAATTCAATAACACAGACTTGGATACGATAACAAGATGAGGTGAGGTGAGGAAGGTGTTTTGCACTAGCACAGGAATGAAGATGCTGCAGTTCAGACTGTTGGGGAAATTTCCTTTCAGGAACTTTTGATTTTTGAACAAATTTCCACGGCTATAACCATTGTGAATTGACCTGCCAGGAAGAGAGCCAACAAGATGACCCACTCAGCGTGGGATTCAGTGTCGTTTATCATTTTGTGTTCGCAAGTGTCGGCATACGCTGTGGCGTTAGTGCAGGTGGATTGTGCTGTGGGGCAGCAAGATTCTGGAAGATCCTCTTGACGAAACCGCACTACACCATTAACTCCGCAACACTTCAACTCCGTTTGGATTTTGTTCAAAAATGCGTTTTCCTCCGAACTGCTGTAATGAATAACTGATTCGTACAGTTTCTTTACCATGGCGTCTTCGAACTCGTCGAGGTGGTGCACCATGATGATGGCCAAGATGAAAAAAATTGCACACAAGATACCGAGGAGCCCGCAGTACAGGAACCTGAGGAGGTTCGACTTTCTGTTGACGATCACATGGCCGAACAAAGAAGTCAAAGTGGCTGCTCCGCCGAAACCGGCAACGACGGAGCACAAAACATTCAACTGGTGTCTTGCATCATCTGGGGGGAACTCAAGAACTGCGAGGTGTAACACGAAAGCCTTGTAGACGAGCAACGCTCCCAACACGGCTGCCAGGAAGTTCGAGACGTTGATGAAGATCCGGCGGATGATTGGGTTGGAGAGAACCAGGATGAGCTTCCACGTATCCATATCCTATTCCTATTCCACCTATTCAATTTCCTGTACTGATTTGCTTACCGAATATAACAATTTTTCATCATATAAAGATATTATCTTGGTGAGAGTTTCCATGGCAATGGATTTTTGTTTAATCAATAAAAGGCGTCCAAATAAAACTGAAAATGGGGTTAAAACATAAACTGCAAGTTCGTACGAATTTATAAAATTTATGGAAAAATTTCAATTTGAATTTTGGCGGAAACCCGAGGTCAGCTCCTATTGGTCGACGAGTTGGCCACCATTAAAAACTAAAAACTGAACCAAAACGGGATCACATAACGCTCACACACAAAACGCTCACTGATGAGGGAGAAGTGACCTAGCGGTAGGCGATGGCGAAGAGGGTAAAACGACTGAAGCCACTCGGCTCAGTGCTCCGGCCAAACGCTCATGCTTGCAAGCCATGAACATGATCCTCCAAATTGTTGTCACCCAGAGTTTGCCTCAGCCTTGTTTTGATAATTTTAAATTTTGAAAAACTCCTCTAACACTTGACTTGGGTCGTGAAAAGCGTTTCACTGAGAGAAAAGATTTTTTTAGTGGCTCGGTTAAATCCGAAATAACCTCGAAAAGAAATTGAAACCACCTAGAATCAATTGATTTAACCTAGAAAAGAATAGGTCCAGGTTAAAGTACCATCGAAAAATATTAATACAACCTAGACCCATATAGAAACAACCTAATCCGTTATTACCCGCCCTCTGACCACAACCTGGAAGAAAAAAGTGTCAACCTAGACCAAATGTGAACTTCACATTTGGTCTAGGTTGACATTGTGAAGACCTAGAAAATATATTACCTACCTTTGACTTTTAAGTGGGGTAACCTAGAATCGAATGATTTGCCCTTCCATATAATTCCCCTCCATGAAAGTCTCGGTTGTACAACTGAAAACAACCGAGAGATTTAAAAGGCGAGATTGTTACTTTAGGTATTAACCCAGAAGAAAAAGTTAGACTTTCAGTCTCGGTTAAAACTACCGTAGTACCTACCACAAATAGTTTTAGGTTTAAACAACAGTGATTGTAATTCATTCAATAAATTCCAGGTTGTTTCTACGATACGCTAAGCGGCCGCAGAGAGCGCCACTGTAGGCGGTGGGCGTTAATTCTCGTTGTCTTGGCACCCCTGCTATTTACCCGGTGGCCTCAACCCCATTATCTCTGTCAAATTCAAATCATCTATTTTCTGTCACTAAGTATGTGCAGTCATATTATGACGTCACATTCAAATTTTGTGTAGTTGGAAACAGAGACAACCCAGAAAGACAGTTGAAGTTGATAGAACGAACCTGCAATCTTGCTCTCTGTTACTCTGTGTCTGCAATGGAAGTGGAGCACGGAATAGAATGCCATTCCTGGAGCAAACCTAGAACGAAAAGTGGACCACCTAGTAATTTATTAGGACCAACCTGAAAAGAATAGGAAGCTAGGTACCTAGAAATTTAACTGGTACAACAGGGATAGTAAATGAAACTACCTCGTTAATAAAGGGGCACAACCTAGAGAAAAAAGGGTTCTAGGTTAACGCGCCATGGCTGTAAATTGTTTGAGGGGGGGGGGGGGGGGTGAGAACGTTTTCGTTTTAGGGTAAATCAACCGTCTACGAAAGTGAAAAACATTGAATACCAGGGTGAGACAACCAAGACATTAATGTTTTTAACCTAGACAGTAAATGGATGGAGGCGGCGGCACACACCGTGAACTTAACCTAGAACTAAAGTGTGGGGGTTGCGCATTTTAAATCTTGGTTGCTTGCAGTTTTGGGACGGTAACTTCACCAGTATTTTCAATCTAGGTTAAATTATATTCAACCTAGACTAAATTGTTCCACCCTAGAATGAAAACCAAAAAAAAATCTAGGTTGGCAGCATTTAACCTAGAAAAAAATCGAAAAATAACCTAGAAAGAGCCTTTTTTCCTCTCAGTGTACCAAAAGTTTGTTAGAAAGTCAAAAAGTGACTTTCATACGATGAAGCTGAGGTTGTAATGTTTTAAAACCTTGTAGCACTAATTGGTGCACTTTTCAGACCTATTCTGCATTGCTCTCTTAATTCTCAGTATGGCGCTGCTCGTTTTTTTTTTCGGCATGGCTTTTGGCTCTATCAACGCTATCATCGTTCAGAAACTTCTGTAAACCCAAAATGGAAGAATGGGGGGTTCGCATTGATTTTTTCTATTTTTTTTTTTTTTTTTTTCAGAAAGTACTCCCTGAGAATGTAGGGAAAACAGTAGTCAGCCGCCTGAAATCGTTTCCAGAAAATTTAAATAACATAACGAAAATTACGGCGTTTGAAAAACACGGCCATGGAGGGAGCGTGACGTCATTACCTCTTCAACCAACTACATGAGGGGATTGTTCAACCCAGGGTTGCCACTCCACTACTCATCACAGAATAAAATTCAATTGAGCCGTGAATCCTTCTGATAAGGCATCAAATTTCAAGCATTGTGTATTATAATTAAAAGTTAATTATGTTTTCCCTCGTATCAAGTTATAATTGCTATAAATTTATCATATAAGCTGATGACAATAGCGCTCCGGGTGAGAGATTCACTGGAACTGTGACGTCACTACCTCAAGAGTGACTGGTGGGAAACCCCGGCCGATTCAAACTGTGCGTTTCGTTTTTTCGTTATATCTCCTACAATGATTTTTTTTTTCGTTGGTATTGGAGTCTGTGCGCGTTACTTTTTAGCCATATTATTGAATGGTAGGGAAGATTTCCAAATCTAAAATCAATGCGAACTCCCCAATGGGGACTCGCCGAACCCCTTAGTCGACAAAGACGTCTACAACGAGCACGCATTACACGTAATTACATGCATCTGCAGAAGCAACGCTCCTGTTGCCGTTTGGACAGCGATAAAATACACTCGAGTAACTTTTAAAATGTGAAGCATCGCCATTCATCCCTTTAAGTAACCGTTTTTCATTTTCAATATTACGGACCCCCGTTTTCTTGCTGCCTTCACATTTCGGACATCATCGTCAACGACGAGCTCAACCACCAAATGCCCGGAGCACCGTCATTCTTTGCTGCGGTCCATTCACCGTTCATCGGTTCAGTGCTTGCCTACTTGTCATTCTTTGCTGCGGTCTATTTTATGGGAGTTGTTCTATCGCTTTTTGTCAAAAAGAAATTTATTTGGCGATACGATAGGGAAGAGGAAGAATAAGTCAAACTTACATTAGAACACATCAATTTCATTTAATCTGACAAATTCAATGACACAGACTTGGATACGATAACAAGATGTGGTGAGGTGAGGAAGGAGTCTTGCACTAGCACAGGCTTCCGAATGAAGATGCTGCAGTTCAGGCTGTTGGGGAAATTTCCTGTCAGGAACTTTTGATTTTTGAACAAACTTCCACGGCTATAACCATTGTGAATTGACCTGCCAGGAAGAGAGCCAACAAGATGACCCACTCAGCGTGGGATTCAGTGTCGTTTATCATTTTGTGTTCGCAAGAGTCGGCATACGCTGTGGCGTTAGTGCAGGTGGATTGTGCTATGGGGCAGCAAGATTCTGGAAGATGCCCTCGACGAAACCCCACAGCATCAACTCCGCAACACTTCAACTCCGTTTGGATTTTGTTCAAAAATGCGTTTTCCTCCGAACTGTTGTAAAGAATAACTGATTTGTACAGTTTCTTTACCATGGCGTCTTCGAACTCGTCAAGGTGGTGCACCATGATGGTGGCCAAGATGAAAAAAAGTACACACAAGATACCGAGGAGCGCGCAGTACAGGAACCTGAGGAGGTCCGACTTTCTGTTGACGATCACATGGCCGAACAAAGAAGTCAAAGTGGCTGTTCCGCCGAAACCGGCAACGACGGAGCACAAAACGTTCAACTGGTGTCTTGCATCATTTGGGGGGAACTCAAGAACTGCGAGGTGTAACACGAAAGCCTTGTAGACGAGCAACGCTCCCAACACGGCTGCCAGGAAGTTCGAGACGTTGATGAAGATCCGGCGGATGATTGGGTTGGAGAGAACCAGGATGAGCTTCCACGTATCCATATCCTATTCCTATTCCACCTATTCCATTTCCTGCACTGATTTGCTTACCGAATATAACGATTTTTCATATCTTGGAGAGAGTTTCCATGGCAATCTTTACTTCACGTGGCACTAGTTCCAACCGTTTGAAAGCAGTGAATTATTGAACTTCTTGAATTTACACGAACCAATCTTAGAGAAGAGCCTGTCGCGATCAAGCACAATTTGAGCGGGGAGGCCCAAACCAATCCTACTGCAACCATTCCGAACACTTGAGCCCTTTATATTAAGAGTTAAGATCAATAACACAACTGCATGGCGCCTTTAAAGCACCATGAACTGTTCAGTGAATAAGTCCAAAATAAACTGTAATGAGTACCTAGTGAATGAGGAGCAACACCAACAGAGTAATGAATAAGAAGCAAAACCAACAAAGTAGAGAACAAAACAGGGCAAAAACCAACAGTGTGGTGAATTAAGACCAAAATCAACAGAGTACTGAATGAGGACCAAAATCATCAGAGTAGTGAATGAGAGCAGAAATCAACAGTGTGGTGAATGAGGACAAAATCAACAGAGTAATGAAAAAGAAGCAAAACCAACAAAGTAGCGAATGAGGGTAAAAACCAACAGCTGTGGGTCTTTAAATATCTTTACCATGTTGGAAAGGCCAGGGTTTTTGTGGTAGTGCTGTAGTACCCTTTTCTTCCCCAACCCAAAGGGTGCAGAGGTGGTGTCACCATCATAGGGGAAGACATAGATCTGCTTGTTCTTCTGACTGCTTTTGGAGGGTCAATGAACAACATCTACTTCCGGAAAGCTGGCGAAGGCAACACAGCACCTATCCTCTATTCTTTTCAGCCCTTCAAATACATTTCGCAGTACATTTTATTCCTGCACTCGTGAGTGAGTGCGACACCACCTCTGCACCCTTTGGATTGGGGAAGAAAAGAGTACTACAGCACTACGAGCAATAAGTTTTGAAATATTCACAAGTACCTAACCGAAAAAAGGACCGAAAAATCGCGATTTTTCCCCCTCCCCAAGTTAGCACAGGGTCTAGGAGGTCGAAAACTTATAAGTTTTCAAGTAAGTAAATAAGTTTTCAATGCTATAGCATTGACATCCCAGAGGACCCCTGAGTGACCTGTGAAAATTTTAAGAACTTCAAAATACTTTCCAGCTCGAGGCAGATTTTTCTACCCGGCTCCTGGACTAGTAGTGAATGAGGGCCAAAATCAATAGAGCAATGAGTGTATTCAACTATTTTAAGGTTGAATACGGATGTGAAACATACTTTTGAGTTCAGGACATAGTTCTTCAATGTCTAAGTTAATACGTCCTATCTAAGGTTTTTCTATTTTTAAGTTATGGACATGGTTGGCGCGTCGCTTCTAATGGGCCAGGTTAGAAAGTTCTATCTTCATTGGAAAGGACCGAAAAATGTCTTTGTCCTATCTCAGTTCTGTCAATTTCTGCCTCCATCCAAGAATAGAATGACGTAACTGAGTGGTCCTAGGCGTCCTAAGTCGCAGAAAAGCCGTAGCTAGGGCACAGGTAGGACATAGGACTTTTTAAACTAGTATCACGACACAGGACTTTTTAAGCTAGTATCCGAGGAGGTCATGGGCGTATACAGGGTGGGGCAGGGGGGGCCGCGGCCCCCCCCCCCCCCTAGAATTTTTGGGAACACAAAAATAAATTGTGCTGAACTCAAAAGAAAGAATGCGTAGGTAGGGGCAAGGAAAGGAAATTATTGGAATTATTGGAATTTGGAAACACTAGCACTCTGACATGGGGGCCTCAATTCGCTTGCCCATTTGAATAATAGGGATTTAGTATTAAAATTTAGATCTGTACATAGGATACAGAACAAACGCCGAATCAATTGGACTGTAAACAACGAAAATAGGAGGAGTTGTACGGATTTGCGAGGGTCAGAAATTTCGCTCAATGCGCTTATCGGACGTAAAAATGGCCGGGGATTCCAAATGCATAACAAAATTAGGGGTTCCTATTCAAAATAAGAAAGTTGGGCGCAAATGAGGCCCGCATTTTGGGAGGATCTCAACCCCCCTATTAGTAGCTAAAAGGGATCCCGAGACGATAGAAAAACGCTGCAAATTTGACAAAATGGTTTATTATTCTTTGATATAGGTTACGTGTCCGAATATTATTTTTGGAACAACAAAATTTTTTTTAAATTTTTTTTCTTTAAAGCAATTTTTTTACTCGGAAAATATTCGACAGGAGGTCTCTTGGAATTTTTAGGCTGGTAGGTCCGTTGCGATGACTCCTGTCCCAAAGAATTACGAATGAAAGTTGAACAAGACCCATGGGGGTCTTTTAATGCATTAAAACCCGCCACCTCCACGTTGGTCCATCCCGGGTGCACCAGAATGGTGTGGCTAACGCCGGAGATGGATAGAGGGCAGGAGGGCCCGCTGTACTCCCCCTAGGGCAGTGCTGAAGATCAAGAACAAGAAGACATCAAATTTTGAAGAAACATAAGTGCACTTCCCCTAGGGGAAGAAAGCGAGCAATAAGTTACGCAAAGATTGTTATGGGCCAGAAATGGCCTTAGATACAATCTAAGAAACTCGGTACAGCGGGCTTACGGCGGACGGACATTCCGGTTTTGGAATCTAGACCTCTTGAAACGGATAATGTCAAATTTTGAGGCCGATTGGAGTCGTCAACCTCCGTCGCGATTAAATAGGTGTTGACAAAATACTCATTTCACCATCTAGTTGTGCCCGCAAGGTTTTCAGCCCGATCGCCCAAACCCGTGGGGCTCTGTGGGGCTTAAAAAAGGGCTACGGGAGGGTTTTTTAAAGGGTTTCGGCGATGGGATCGAGTTATAACTCGACCTATAGGTTTTCGAAGTACTTTTGGACGTAGAATCCATTTTCGGGGGTCCTAGAACGATTCAATTTCACCGGGGGCTCTAATGGTACTACAAATGGGATTTGAGAAGAATCCCAGGAGGTCAATTATTTTTCGAGGTTTCATGATTGTTCGTTCCAACGTGCAGATTTTTTTTTCTCAAAAATATTTTTTTATTGGCAAAGAATTAATTTTCGCACAAGTAACTTATGTCAAAGAACAATAAACCCTTGCGTAAAATTTGCAGCGTTTATATATATATATGTAAAATAGCGCTTAGTGGGGTGGCCCCCCCCCTTGGCTAAATCCTGCCTACGCCCATGGAGGAGGTATTTCAATATAATATATTGAAATATATATTACAGCCCAAGCTATAATATGGGCTATATTATAGCCCAAGTTATGTCCTACAAATAAAGAGGGGTTAAATGTATTATCTTCGACTTCTTGCTACACAAGTGATGATCGCTACCAGTTGGTTTAATATTGAGGTTTCGCGTCAACTGACAAAGTTGGGGGATGATATCAATCTGTGGTAAAAATGTCAAATTGCTAGGGTGAAAACATGGATGGCGTACAGAATCTAATTGGTTTTTCTCAAAACTCAAAAATTCCTTAAAACTCAAATTTCTCTTAAGAGTATTGCTGTAAGCGTCGGCATTAATAGTCGTCCCTTTCCGCATAAATTTGACCAATAGGACGCACTTCCAATCCCAAAATCCGGAAGACCGCTCGGATCTCACACGGGCGAGAGGTGGCTGGAACTGACGTCGACCTGTCCATTTAAAAAACTCACTGTGGCTGAACAAAACGGTCTACAGAGACGGGCTACGAAGCAAACTGGCCGTTATGACCCCGCCTTCAAGCCAGGTGCACAAACTTAAATCCCCCCAAAAATCCCCCTCGCTGTCGCTAGTTCCCTAGCGATTGCGGTTTAAATCATGATAGGATAAATAATGGTATTGGCTATATTTGGGAAACTCCCTGGGATTCTTCAGTGATCTCACATTGTGCAATATCCCTCGCCCTTGGGGGGGATGGCGAGGCAGGAGAGAGGGAGCGCCCGCACCTGGCCCCAGAGGGAAAATCCGTGAGTTCTTATTCCATGTGGTACATGATGTACATGGATATTTCATAGTGGTGAAATATCCTGACAATTAAATGATATATAAATTGTGTTACATGCTATACATGATACATATAAATTGTGGATATTTATATTATGGACATTTCATGGTGCTTACATGATACATATAAATTGTGTTGTATATAACGTTGTGGTGTTCTGAGTAAACCACAGTCTGAATAGAGCTACAGGGCATAGTTTGTGTTGGTTACGAAGATAACCACAGTTATGTGAGGTTGGGAGTGCCTATAAGGGGTTGGAGGAGGGCACGTTACACAAAACCTTTAAGAGGCAAAATGCTGCCTGGTTTGCTGAGCCATACCATACTGTAAATTGTTTCTTATATTGTGTAATACCGTATACCATACTATAATACATGTTAGGTCAATTCGTAATCCATGAGGGATTTACGACACTCGCCACAGGAGCCGTTGTAAACTTACTTTCTGGATGACCCTCGTAGTTTAATACGAATTTGAATACAGCCGTATTCAACCTGAAACTAGTTGAAAAGGTACATTTGTATTCAAATTCACAAGCTTGAATACGGCTGTGTTCAAATTCAAAAGCTTAAATGCACATGTATTCGTATTTATATTTATCACAGAACCTGCAATTCTGAATACATTCGTATTTGTATTCATGAATACGAATGCACCCAACTCTGCCCTGGAATCAGTCTGGCCTTTGGTACAGAGGGAATTGCAGTGAACGAGGAGTAAAATCAACAAAACCTGAACAATCAACACACAACCACACACACAGCTGGACGTATTCGTCACAATGTATCTGCCTGAAGCTTTCAGTTTTCATTTTTTATAACAATTTTTCAAAGGACCAGCGGTTGCCGGTACTCACCTCTCAATCCGAGCCCAATCCCAACCTATTTCTTCCCCTTGAAATCTTCACCGAATCCATTCCGACCTGATGTCTTCACATCAGAGCTTTCCGAATCGATTGATCATTTTGTTTCACGTTCATCTAACCGACAACTTTCAACACTTGTTCGGCTCCTTCACAAAAAAAAAAAAAAAAAAAATCTTTTCCCCGTAGCACATTTGAAACGCCTACGCGGCACGACCCCGCCCTGAGAAGGATTTTAATGTCAATTAACAAACCATTTTATGAGCTCTATCGTCCACCAGGCCGAGCATTAGCATACTAATGAAATAAGGGGGGAATAGGATATGAAATAAGTCTATCAAATCAAAGAGGAGCGGAGGTGATTGAATTGGAATCGTATTATTGCTGGGGTTATTCATTGGCGTCGTAAATCAGAGTGATGCAAAAGGATTTGACTCAAAATATTGTATTTCGAAATTTGCTTCTGGTGAAACCGGACGGGAACGTTTTTGGGGGGGGGGGGGGGGACGTTTGGCTTTTCGCAGAGGTGGGATTCATCCTTTGTCGCTCAATTCAAATCGGTCATCATCAAAGAAATGCACCGCATCAATCAACCCGACGCCTAATCCGTAATCTGTCGACTGGCATGGGAAATCCATCCCATCAAAGTATCCCTTCCCGAATGTTTTACATCTGTCGGTAATAACCGTATATCTTGCGGGTAATGATATTCGGAGTGACATTCTAAACGGCCCTCCTTCGTCCAAATAGAAAATCCCAGGACCCTCCGTCAGATTTATGACGTTTAATCAGTTAATTCAATCTGACGGGTTGGTTTGAAAAAAAAAAAACTAAATCAAAACACTGAAAGATGTCGATAGAGCTTAAAACCGACGAAGCCCATTAAAAATTAATTTGGGTGGAAACGCAAAAGTTATGTGAAAATAAACATGAGAAGTTGAATTTTTTACGGTTTGGTGCTTTTTGTGAGATGGTTTCTCGTTCTTCTAATGATAAGATTTACGGTGTAGGTATTATAGGTACGTTGACGGCGCCGAGCAAACCTTCTGAGTGCGATAACATCGTGCCTGAGGCTATGAAAGTTATACTATCACTAACAAACTCCTCGGGAGCCCAAACGGGATGTTCTACACGTGTTTTAGTTGTTCGCCCTGTAAATTGGCGGTGTCGATTTATTAATGAATAATAGAGGAGGGGGGAGGGGGGGAAACGTAACTCGGGGCGTGGATAATTAGCGCGGTTCCTGCGTGTTACTTCTGGGTGGTTCCCACGAGGTTGGCATCTCTTCTGGGTGAAGCGAGGGTCGGAGTGGACAACGATGGAATCGATTTGAGTGGAGCGGTGTGGGACGCCGAAAGGGGTACAAGTGGTTTTTTGGTTTATTATTCTTCGAATAATACCCCTATGTTTTCGCGACGGAGGTCGACGACTCCGATCGGCCTCAAAATTTGGCATTATCCGTTTCAAAAGGTCTAGGTACATTCAAAATCCGAAATGTCCGTCCGCCGTCCGGGCCGTTTTGGGCAGTACCTACCTAGGAATTTTTTTTTTTTTAATCTGAAATTTTGACAAAATACTTGGTTTACCATCTAGTTGTGCTCGCAAGGTTTTCAGTCCTATCGCCCAAACCCGTGGGGCGCTATGGGGCTTTAGGAGGGGGTTTTTGAAGGCTTTGAGCTATCGGATCGAGTTAGGTGTCGTTTACGAGGTATTTTTGGACGTAGAATCTATTTTTGGGGGCCCCGGAACGATCAGATTTCATGGGGCTAAAAATGGGATTTTTGAAGGATCCCAGGAGGTTAAATATTTTTCAAGTAAAAAACAAAAAAAGTTTGAAAAAAACTTCTTTTTTTTAATCCAAAAAGGTTTTTCCAACATTTTACTTATTGGCGCAGAATTACATTTTTGCACTAGTAACCTATGTCAAAGAATAATAAACCCTTGTGTAAAATCTGCAGCGTTTTTTTTTTTTTTTTTTTTTTTGCCTGGTAGGTCGAGTGAGGTGTCGTTTTTCAGGTGACTTTGAACGTGAAATCGCTGTACGGGGATATCAGGCTCATTCTTCTACACTTTTGGGCTCTGAGGAGCCCAACGTAAAGGGCAGCTGCCGTAGTACGTAAAGATTTTGACGATTTTGTTAGTCAGCATGGGCGTAGGCAGGATTTAACCAAGGGGGGGGGGGGACAGTTACATATATATAAACGCAGAAAATTTTGCGCAAGGGTTTATGATTCTTTGATTTACCTCGGTTACTTGTAGGAGTGAGTGAGTGAGTGAGTGAATACGTGTATTTATGAGTTGACACTCCGGTTACTTGTAGGAAAATTAATTCTAATAAAAAAAAATTTTTTTGAAAAAAAAAAAATTCTGTACATTGTTCGAACATTTGCGGGACCTCGAAAAATGGATTATGCGTCCGAAATTACTCGAAAAGTATTTGACCTTCTGGGATCCTTCAATAACCCCTTTTGTAGTCCATTGCAGCCCAATAGATCCTCCTTCGCGATTACATAGGTGTATTATTCCAAGAATAATAAACCGAAAGTACGCATGTGCATATTATAGCAAACGGAAGGCAGGGTATAGTGGGGTTGCCTGTAAAGTGGGGTACCCCCCCTACTGTCCAGGCAGGTGCTACTATCTAGGGATTTCCATGCTTTCTACAGTCTACAAGGTCATCCTTCAGTCCAGCTTCGACCTTCAAGACGTAACACCACGTTGACAGGTAAGAGACGATTTTTAAGTTTTTCATACTATTTTGAAAAATGTTGGACTTCAATAAAAAGGTGCATACTGACCAGTAGGAGTCCGTGATCCTCTGTAACAAGCTCGTTTAAGAATCAGTAACTTCTCCTGCACGTTTTAGGACGTCACGCAGCATTGTATGTCATTCCTTTTAGGGGTGAAACAATATTTTTCAAAAAAATCGACAGTCCCGTATATTGGGGTACCAGGGTGCGGGTAAAATGGGGTACTACCCCACTTTATAGGACCTTTTTATTGAAAAACCTCCAATACAGATATTTCAAAATCAATTAATTTTTTTCGTTGTTTTATTAATTAAATGCACCATATTTTTTTTTTTTAATCATTTTTTTTTCATTTTGTACGTATTCCATTGCAGAAATGACCGACCAACATAAGAAAAGGAAGCTCCAGAAGTGGAATGAAGAGGATACGGAGGAGGCGGTCAGCTCGGTGCTCGCAGGTGCTACAAGAGGGGAAGTGATCATGATCACTTCAAAGTACCACAGACAACCCTAGAAAGGGTCATATATTAAAATAACTGTTTGTAATTTTGACGTGACTTTTTGGAGAACAGTGTCATTTTTCAATCGTACCTAATAGGTACTAGTCATCTAGATTTTGTAATAGATAAGGTGCCTTATAGTGTTTTCTTTTATTTTAAGACCAATTTTAAACAAAGTTTTGAATGTTTTCTTTTTTTAAATTTTACACTAAAATTGTGTTCGAAAAGTGTTGCAGTTACAAATCAGAATTTGGTGCAGTTCTAAGACTGAGCATCCATTCGTTATTAAATAATAAATTTTGTTAACAATTTACTCTGAAAAAACGTTATTATTTTGAAAATTTAAGATCAAAAAGTTTGTTTTCCAAAATGTCGATTCTATAAAAAAAAAAAAAAAAGGTGGGTAAAGTGGGGTTGCGTATGAAGTGGGGTACTCTCTTGTATTTCCCCCATAGATCAAGAGATTATGCCTCAAATACGTCCAAATTGGTACACAGTTTAGATCATCTATTAGCCACTCTACCATAAAAATTCTGATGCAATTGAAGCACAATCACGGACTTTCTATGGCACATACCCAAGGTTACGCCACATTATATGCCACACCACTTTACCGAACTCTTCCCTACCCCACTTTACCGGAACTGGTTCCCCACTTTATAGGAAAGGATGCATAAAGTGGGGTACTTTGACTTTTTTCACTTATTCATTTGTTATACAGAAACAAATAATCATTAGTCAACCAAAATCGTACTAATTATAGGTGAGATGTTAGGCTAGATGCCATAAAAATTTGGGTTCATTTGAAGCATAATTGTGGGAGTTGTGGAACTCGGACCTCCAAGTACCCCACTTTACCCAACTCTCCTACCTACAAATTCGGAATTCTGAGAAATAAGTTGCATGATAAATCTCAATTTTACCTTCTCAGAACTATTGACCTTCGCCTTTCGCGCTCTTTCTTGTCTTGTGTTTAATCCCACAGAATAGAAAGAGGTTTACGTAATATAATTTTGTACAGTACCTAATTTGTTTAACTGTTGAATACATTGAAATTTATTAAGTTAATTTTTTCTACCGAGCCAGACCGGACTGAGCGTTTAGTTTCAATTTCAATATGAGTTGTTTTTTGAGTTTGTTAATCACCTCACAACGCTACCAAGGACGAAGTGCTTACAAGACGAAGAATAGGGAAATAATTAAAACTTGTCAGGTTCAATCAACTGTTTGCATCTTCAGTTTCACCCATCAATCAGGAAACGACTCAACTTCAAAATTGTCGACCTCCCTCAAATGAATTGATGTGTATAATTACTAATCACAAAAGCACCGGAACGTCATCCCATTAATTATGATAAGTTAACGTGAAGGTAATTGCTCTCCCCGTTAACCGCCTCGGTGAATTTACCATTTCAATGGAAAAGTATAACGATTCAAAAACCATTAACCATAATGAGCGGGAGGAATGCCGTTGAAACTTTCGCTTCGACACGATGATAAAATTATCACTGATAAATTATTAATGATGATTAAACTTCACGTACGGCCGGTTGAAATTTATAGGTCTGGCAGGGGCGACGCTAAATGGTTCGAGCCCCCAACAGTGGCTTTTTCCAAACAAGATTTACCGTGTTGTACCTATGCTGGTTATAACGTTATCTGGTTTTATGTAAACAATCGTTATAGTCTACCGACCAATTATTTAACAATTTATGGCCCTAACCATAAAAATTATAGTATCAATAAAGTGCCTCCCGGCTGCTTGAACTGGGTTAATGAGATGTTAACAGTTGATGTTGGGATTGTTGTTTTTTCCCGAAAATTCCGTCTTTGGCGACGGCGACGGCGTCCAATGACAAAATGGAAGAAGAGAAAAAAAACTAAATCCTTCAGGAAGAACCGCATTCCGGAAGGTGCTCAGTCAAGGTGAAAGTTAAGCTTGGTGGCATTTTAAGGTTTGTGGGCTCTCTATGATCAATTTCGTCAAAATTGGCTCCGTTCGTGAGAAATACCACGTTGAATACATAGCAGCTATTAATTCATTGCGTCAATCCGATCACAATGGAAGGAATTTTTCTCTCTCTAAACAAATGAAAAATACCTAAGGGAAGCTGAGCACACATCGGGGCTGTTGTCTAAATAACAGTGTTTGACTCAACTGGAATTTCAGGGAGACAGGCACCGTTTATACCCCTCAAAAGTTTATTAGTTTCTGTTGAGTCTGGAGCTTGACAATTCACGTTTAGAACTTGATCAGGGGGTCCATTTTATTTTGAAGTAGGTAATACTTTCGGATTTTGAGGCGACTAATTAAAAAAAAAAAACACCGAAAATTTTACCTGAGGGTTCGTATAAATAGTGCAAACATTTGATTGCCAGTAAGTATTCTACGTCCAAAATACTTCGGAAACGACACCTCATTGGACCTGTCAAAAGTATATACTGAAAAAGCCCCATTCGTACCCCCGTAGAGGTGCTATAGAACTACAGCGTAGTCGGACGGGTCTGAGGCCTCCATTAATGGGTTTTACATCCAAAAATACATTGAGAACGACACCCAACTCGATGGGGTGCCATCTATTCTTTTGCGGTCCTGCGCTTCCTCGCTTGCCAGTCCTCTGGCCTCATTCTACAATCTGTCCTTGTATCTGGAGAAGTTTCCTGAATGTTGGGAGACCTCATTCATTACGCCTATTTTCAAAAAAGGGTGACAGGTCCGATGTCTGCAATTACCGACCAATCTGCTCCTTGTCAACCATCCCGAAGGTTTTTGAGAAGCTCCTGGTTGAACGCATCCGCTCTTCTGTCCCCACTTCGCCCTGGAACAGCATGGCTTCGAGCGGGCCGCTCAACCGTGACTAACCAGCTTTCCTACCATGAGTACACTCTTCGCTCATTTGAAGAGCGAGTTCAGGTTGACATGATCGCCACAGACTTTGCAAAGGCGTTTGACAGATTGCCACACTGCGTTATTGCCTCTGTCCTCTGTGTGTTTGGTCCCCTTCTCGAGTGGCTTCGTGACTACCTTGCGGGTCGTGGGCTCCGTGTGCGAATGGGCAACGTCATCTCCAGGCCTTTTGTTGCCACCGCAGGTGTACCACAGGGCTTCCATTTGGGGCCCCTTCTCTTTATACCGGTGATGAATGGCGTTTGGTGGCTCTTCCGGGCGCTGACTTTCTGATTTTCGCTGACGACCTCAAGCTGTTCTGTCGCATCTTGTCCCCAGCAGATTGTCTTCTTCTGCAGGACAGTCTCGACAGCTTACTCTCATGGTGTTCTGTGAATGGTCTTGCCGTCAACCCCTCCAAGTGCTCCACAACTTCGTTTTCCCGCAAACAATCACCATATCATCACGACTACATCATCGCTGGCGAGCTTCTGGCTAGATTGGAGAGTGTCCGCGACCTCGGTGTCCTGGATACCTACTCGACTGACCTTCAATGACCATATTTGCCGAGGTCGCTGGTCGTGCGTTCCTTGCTCTCGGGTTCTTAAAGCGTTATGCTAGGGAGTTTGACTCCATCCCAGCCCTGATTACGCTTTACAAGGCAATCGTACTTCCAGACATGGAACGCTCATCTGTGGTCTGGAACCCTTTTTACCAGTGCCACATAGACAGGCTGGAGCGAGTGCATCGGGCCTTTCTGCGCTTCCTGCCGTTCAAACTCCGTATACCCTGGCAGGAGCTGGACTACGTGGATTACCTTCCAGCTTTTGAGGCCTTCCGATCGCCGCTTCGTCGCTGACATCTCTCTCCTCCACGGCCTCTTGTCTGGTCGGCTGGACGCCCCTCTTCTCCTGCTCCAGATCGGACTACACCCGCCTCGTCCAGGCTCCCGTTCCGTTGCGCCTTTCGCCGTCCCGTTTTCAGCGACCAACTACATGTGGCATCGTCTACTATCTCGCCTACCCTGCTTGGCAAATCTCCTCGCTACCAACTTCCCAGCCGTCGATTTATTTCATCAACCTCTGCAATCAGTAAAATCAGCCCTACACGACCTCCTCCATCGCTTTCTGCCATAAAATTTCATTACTTGCCATACCTAATTACTCATCTGTATCCTGCATACTGTTGTACCCTATAATATGCATTAGTTTTGGGCTCGTCCCATTCTTCTATAAATAAATAAACTCAACCCCTTGCCCTAAACCCCCATTTGTTAACCCTTTTTAGCCCAACCGGGCTGAGCGGACAACACTCAACGGATCAAGATCAACTATACCCACGGAACTAAGTATTTGGTCAAAGTGGACCTTTGAGAACTATTCCTCTTGGCCAAAATTCTACAATGGACATTTCCTCGAGGTTTAGTGCAAGTGGATATTTTGAGAGCAAGGGTGGAACGCTTTTTAAAGCTCTCAAACACAACATGAGTGCAGGTAGGTTTAAGACAATCCATTATATTCGGAGCTCTGTGATGTATGAAACGTTAGCCAGCCTGAGGTTGCCGCCTTTCTTGAACAACTCGGTTTTCTCGAGTAAAATGGAGCCTGGAGCCGAAATTTGATGATAAGGATTTTGAAAGTGCTGAATCCAATTATGAGTGCAAAATCGCTCAACTCAAGCCTCCCATGGAATCCCATTAATACCTTTTTCACGCAGGTTTTTTCCTATTTTTTTAGCCGAATTCATTTATGAGTCCTGACACTTCTGTACAGGCCATTACACTGGGAAACACCATAATGCTCACTTGTGGCCGTCATGGGGGGGTGTCAGGTTGTTTTCACGTCATATCGGGATCGGATCTGTCGACCTAACGGACCTCCCACATTCCCTTAGGTCCTCACAGGACTTGGGGAGGTCTTTCTTGACAAACACGTCATTAATAGTGGGAGAAAAAAACGAAGAGGGGAGGGGTGGGGGGCTGTTGTTTACCGAAAGCTGTCCCCAACTTGGTTCTTCACCTTCTTATCTGCAGCTCAACTTTTGTGCCGTATAATATCCCTTAGTGGCAGGCGTATCTGGGAAAAAGTTTTACGTTGAAATTAATGTTGGGTTCATTGTTATTATAAGTATGGATGGGGAAGGGGAGGGTTTACCTACGTCACAACAAAAATGACGGATGACGTTATCATGCTCCGACGATAAGACAGACGAAGATACAAAAGGTGTCTGGATCGATTTGCTCGGGAGAAAATATTTCACTTGCTCCAACCGCCACAAAAAAAAAAAGACATCAACCGCGTTCGTAGACAAGTAGTAGTAGACGTAGAATTCGAATTTTAATGGATCCTTTCAGATTCCCAATGAATTCTCTGACAGCAGCTTTTTTGTTTAGTGACTTGCTTAGTAGGTACCTTACTCTGTGCTTGTGACCTACATGGTACCTCTTTTTTCCACAAAATGAGGCACCTTTCAATTTTTTTTTTTTTTTTTTTTTTTTTTTTTTTTTTGATCCCGCGTATTCTGGTTTCTTTGAACTTGGTGAGGACGTACCTTCTTGCAGGAGAAAGCACTCTCATTCTTGTCGAGTTTTCTGTTGCACGGAGTGAGGCTGTTGGACCCTGCAGTGGTTGAATACCTTGCTTTTTTGCGATTTCTCGAGAGGAAACCTTGAGATTCTTCTTACACGTTCGTGGTTTCCCTCTCGACCAAGCACATCACTATCACTTTCTTCTTCCTCTAGTAGGTAACTAAAAACAGAGGCACCGAAAGAATTAACAAAATGATGTATCTACGAACCAACTATTTTTAAATATTCAATTCAATTCCCTTTAACCTGTTGCATTCGACACCAGTCACGTGACTGGATTCCATTTTTGGAATCTGATTGCTCGAATGGACTTGCCCAGCACCACATCAAGGACTTGTGCGATCTTGCTCGGAACTCCCTACTTTGCCATTGGTTTTTACGGGAAATCATGATGTTATGCTCGATACTGACTATTTCAAGCTATGCTAATGACGGACCCAGAAAATAACCTAAACTCAATTTTCTCTATTTTGTGACTTGTGCGTTTTTGCATGTCACCTCTATACTTACCACTAACTATTAGTGCATAGACCATCACGTGATAGTCCCATTTTTCACGAAAGAACTGTGAGACATGATTACTTAATTTGCAGTTTATCACACATCAAGTCCCCCTGCCTTATTTGCGCTCCCCCCCCCCCCCCTGCCTGCCCTGGCCGTGCCTACATAGCAGGACCGATCTGCACGCATTTGAGGGCCAGCCTCTCGGCCGAGAACCGCGAGCATTCCCGAAGGATATGCTCAGTGGAACCTGGGGAGGCACACCAGAAGCACCGACTGGACGCCTCCAACCCCACGGAGGAGAGCTTTGCTGGGAGATCCCCGTGGCCCGCAAGGAGCTGGGTCACAAGGAACCCTGGCTTGATCCACTGAGCTTCAAGCCTCCCCCCAACGATGGGGAAGAAGGCAAAGGTGTGCCAGCCTGTGTCCGACGTCTCCCATTTCCCCTGCCACCGCCGAGCTAGCAGCTCACCCCAGCAGGGCGGAGCACATCCTCGGCCGAGAAACTGGTGACTCTGAGGAGGGCCCCCCTCTGGACAGAGACCAACTACCTCCGAGGAGGTCCTACCAGGCGTACAGGAGGATGCCCAGAAACAACCCCCTGCACACCGCCAGGAGGCCCTCATAAGGGAGCCCCCATCCAGCTCACGCGAGCCTGGCCTTTCGTTTGACTGAACTTAACTGAACGTAAAACCCTGTTTAGAACGTTGAAATGCGAATAACACAAACAAAACGCTTTGACTGTTTAAATCACCGCTGAGCACCCAACAAAGTTCTCCGCAGAGCTCAAAAGACACGATAAGGCCGGCTTTTCAGAAGCTCATTACCCATCAAAGTTTATACGGGCGATCAGGTCCGTTCGTGAAGGGCAAGGGGCTAAATCACATTCCGTAAAGCTAATTCCCAGATTATCTCCACATTTAGGGCAGGCCGGGGGCTATTATGACTCCGATGCATTAGAAGTGGTCGGCCTCCTCTTGCGGTATAACCTTTTAAAATTTCACAACCGATTCATCCGTGTCGATAAGGGGAGCAAAACCACCGACCAGCCCTTAGCCTTATGAATACAAGAAATCGGAGAGTGAACTCGAGTTTTAGAGTCGACATTTTGCCTTAATGGTTGCTACGGCGGCCGCTGCGGCAACTCACTTGAAAACTAGGATGAAAACTAGGTACTAATGTAAAATTTCATAATCTACAAATTTTATTCCATGCATTTTTTGGCTAGCACTAACCATTTCAAAGTTATAACTGCTGTAAGACCACTTTGAACTATTCGGGGAGACCTTTTACGGGCTTTTCCTGAGTCTCCGGGAAATTCTGGAAGGAAATTTAATCAGCTTTCGCGTGGGAACAAAAAAATTTCGATCGGAGAAATAGTTTCGGAGGGAGGGAAGAAAATGTTCTAGACAACGAGGTCGTAGGTGGTCAAATTTCTGGTTTCCAACGAATACTATACTGTACTATTTTGCTGTCTCAATAAAAATGCAATTGACCGTTCCTTATAAAATATTTAACCAGCTTTCCCCAGAAAAAAGAGATTTAAGATCGGACAAACCGTTCCCGAGTTATGGGCAAAAACGTACCAAAAAAAAACTTTTTTTTCAAAATTTGCCATTTTTTTACCAAGCCTGCCCTTCCCTTATCAAAGCTCACATCAAAATCTCACATGGAATAGTTGCGAAACTCAATAAGCTTTGACAAGAAAAAAAGAAATTTGGAATCGAACCAATAGTTTCCGAGCTACAGTCGAAACGTTCTGAAAAAAGTGGTTTTCTCAGGTTACCCGTGAGCAAAATTTATGAGATAAGAGGTTTTTCAAATTAGAATTTGATGCTCAACAACTTATATCTTATGACATTTTACAATGAAGGCAGCCGTTTTTGAGCCACAGGCTTGGAAGTTGGGCTAAACCTAAAGTTTTTATTTTTTATTTTTGACGATCGATGGCTGCTAAACGGCTGAACCAATTGGAAATATATAGGAGATGCAATCGACGTAAAATTTAATGCTCTTTAATTTTAGAACGATTAACTTTTTCTGTGCGATGCGTCGTTTCCGAGTTATAAGCGAAAAACTGAAAACTTTCGAGATGCCGAGGTACCGTCCCTCACATAAAATTTAATCAGCTTTCACCAGAAAAAAAATAAAATTAAGATCGGCCCAACCTTTCCCGAGTTATAGGCAAAAACGTGCGGGAAAAATACGTTTTTGTCAAAATTCGTTATTTTTTGCCATGCTTGCCCCTCCCTTATCAAAACTCAAATCAAAATTTCACATGAAATAGTTGCAATGAGGAATTTAATCAGCTTTCTCGAGAAAAAAAAGTAATTTGGAATCGGACCAATAGTTTCTGACGTACAGCCGAAAACGTTCTGAAAAACGTGGTTTTTTCCGCTTACCGAGCGGTGTCAAATTGGGCGTTTCTTGTTTTATAATGACAGCGCACTCGGGAGAGGTGATTTATGAATTAGGAGATTTTTCAAATTAGCGTTTTGATGCTCTACAACTCTCATGGCATTTTACTATAAGGGCAGCCGTTTTTGAGCTCCAGGCGTTGGAAGTTGGGGAAATGTGGAAAACACCGCCCATTTTTTACGATCGATAGCGGCTAAACGGCTGGACCGATTCGAATGTATAGGGAGTGCAATCGACGTACAATTTAATACTCTTTAGCTTCAGAACGAGTAAGCTTTTCCGTGCGGTGCGTCGTTTCTGAGTTATGAGCGAAAAACTGAAAAAAGTACAAAAATTTCGGCGTTTTTGGGCCACCCTCAATTCCAAAAGGAAATTTTGTGTGTAAAATGTGGATTTAACATCTCCAACGGACCACAAACTCCCAAAGTTTCGTTATGTCCCGAATTTTGCAAGGTCCAACCTCCCTGGTGACAGGCGATGTGATTTGTTCCGGGCATCAACCGGAACAAAAGCCGAACAAAAAACTCATCTGCGAAGTTCTTCGTAATTTTCGAGGTGCCAGTACGAGCGGGAATACTTTCACGGTTCATCCAGGCGTGTACGTCTATCAGCGAATAAACTGGGTTTGCCCCAATTAGCCTGATAGTTTCCTGATTGAAAATCCACGACGGCGAAGCTATTTTCTAAGTGAAATTCCGTTGTGTGTGGTCCCACGATGTTTACCACTTCTTTATCTCGTCGAGACGCAAATTCTGCCTCCTGGTCAGCGGCCCCGTCGTATCTCGAGTTCCCATCCTTCCCGTCCGACACATCTCTCTCGCATTATCGGACCCATAAATCCTCACGCTCAAATTACAGCTTAAGTTAAATCCGGACTTAATAGGCTTCTGAACAAGATATTAATACCATGTTAGTCATGTTAATGTCGGGTTCTCGAGTTTGTAGGCGGAATTATCATACCCTCGGGGCCGGCCCTGGACGGAGCCCCATACGGCACAAACGCAACGCCGGAGTACCATCCTAAAGACTTCCGATGTACAATTAGAAAATTTTCATGAACTTGGAACACACAATAATTGCGAGTAGCACAACTTTTATAGAATTAAATCTATCGAGATGAAACTTGATATTTAAAAATGAAAATTAATACTTTGAAATCAAATAAATTGTACTTACCTACTTGATAAATTCCATCTCACGAACTTTAGTTTGGCCCCCCCAAGGCAAATACATGTCAATAACAATTTTTCCAAAGAGACTCGATTAAATCGATAAAAGATACCAGGAAAGCGAAGCCCCCCTACCTGTAACGTTGAAACGTCAATTTTTATCGTTTTACAGAAGTGAAAAGTACATTAAATGTCAGGTGTCCAAATTTTGGACACCTGACATTGAGGCCATCGGGCTGTGGAACATAGGACTCATATATGATTTACAGCCAAAACACATATTTTTTTAGAGTTTGAACGAGTTTTTTATCTTGTAATAGAGTTTTGTTCAGCTAGATTGGCGAAAAGAAAAAACACTGTACGCTGTACGGTTTGATTTGATATTTGATTGTCACCGAACACCTAGGAAGAGCAGCCCACCAGGCCACAACGACCTCCGCTCAGGACGGAACGAGCGGTCTTCTTAATACCCATCATCTGTTGGACCACGTAAAGTGGGGTTATTTGAGAAACGTGAGGTTATTTGAGAAAGCAACTTTTTTTTTCGAAAAAAATCATTAAAAAGGCTAGGAGCATCTTATAGCATCGACTGAAAATGTAGCAGCCGCTCCAATCATAGGTCTATGCGATAAGGGTCCTTATCAGTGGTTATCTGATACCACCGAATAATGGCGGCAGTTCACAATTTTCCGGTTTGTCGACGTTTTCAGAGAAGGTGGTCGAACTTTTGTTTCCATCCTGACCGGCGTAGGATCCAAGGTAGGTTCTCCTGTACTATTTTTTGAAACAATGTCTTATGAGGATCCTATCCAAATTTGAAGTAATTTGGTCCCAAAATGGCCGCGCCATGTCATTTTTTGTAAAAAGGGGCAAATAGGGAAAAGGTTCAGGGGCTATTTGAGATTGTTTTTTTAAAAAGATTTTCGGCATTTTGTTTTGTGATTGAAGACGAAGATGGAGGAAAATTGTTTTCACTGGACTTTCTAAAGAAAAAAACAGAAGACTGGTCGATTTTTCAAGCCCTCTGACGTTGACAACGACGTAATCAGTCGAAATATGACCAAACAACTCAGAGATCCAAAAACAAGGTTCTTGATTCAGGGAAATATATGTTTTCCACGAAAATCTAGATAAATTTCGTTTTAATTGATTTTTTATAAGGAGGGGTCAGTTTTTTTTTTTTTTTTTTTTTTTTTTTGTTTGGGATTTTGTTCCAGAAATTTTTATTTTTATGAGTTTCATTTTTATAAATTTTTTTAACGTCCCTCAAGCTTGGAAATGATTTTTAAAAGCTTGGAGGGTTGTCTCCATTAGCCCCATTGAGTTAGCTATTTTAAAACATGCATTTTTGTGTGTATTCCCATTATACCCCAACCATAAGGGCTATTTGGGAACGCCATTCAAAAAAATATATAAAATTCCCCTCCAGGGGGATTTCAATTTCTAAAACGCAGAAATGTAGCTCAGAGGCCAAAGCTATCCGAAAAAAAAATTTGAGCTGGTTAAAAATAATTTTTTTAGTACCTACCTAAAATTGAGTTAGAATGCAACATTTTTCTCAAATAGCCCCACTTTACGGCATGTGGTTTGGACAAGCTTCCACAGAACATTGTCAAAGCAGCCCAACCCGATCAGAAAATGTATTCCAACTCCAAAGTGTTTTCCTCATAAAATGAAATAAATTAATTTAAAAATCACCTCATTAAACACCGCCTAAATTGTAAAATATGTAAATGATGAAAAATACAGCTATTTGAAAAGCATCCCGCGTTATAAACAACCCCCAAAGGGCATTTCGGGGCCGGCGTCCAAAGTGAAGGAAAAGTGTTCTTTTAAAGAGAACGAAATTATAATGAACAGCGTAAATGACATCTGATTACCCAACAAGGGCCGATTACTGTTCATAGAGTAACAATCATAGGTGTTTATATTCACTTGAGGAGAGCCGGTAATAGATGTAATTTTGTCAGGACGTAATGATGCTGAGTGGAAAGCGTGGCTGGGGGCATCTCACAATAAATCGAAAATTTACCAAAAATTCCGTTTCCTGACGATTTTCGGGTAGGTGTGTCGTAGTATAGAGGTGCTCTCCCAACCCTGACCTCTCTGCTCCACCCCGAAAGTTCCTACCCGGATGGAAGGTATGGGCAAGGAAGCACCCAAGGCGATATCATGTGGTTCAGGATAGTCCCACCGGTTGCTCCCCCAGGTTCTGGCCTGGTTGGGCCTTGGATTAGTAGATGTGTTGTGCTCGAGCGAAAGACTTTTCATCTTGTCTTGCCACGGCCACGGAGGCCTCAAGCCAAGTGCCCCAGAAAGTACCAGTGGGACACCCCATGCAGGGGGTGATGGGTGTGCACCTACTTGTAATCGTATTTCTAAACGGGAATTTAGATTCACTAAAATTATGAGATGTGTTTGGCGGAGATCCGGAGGCGCGAATCCTCGTTTTCGCCGCTGGTGTTTAGGAGGAAGAGAGTAGGTATGGAAACATTTCCACCCTGGGCAGAACACGAGTTAATGTCGTGATCTGCAGACCTGGGGGGGAAGCTGCTGCCGCAGAAGTGGGAGTGTTAGAAGGGATTTTAACCAAAGGAAAAAATCCACTTCACACTCGACAATAAAAACGGCACACGCTGACTCAGCAGCGAAAAGAAGGAAGGTGGGACTGGAACAAAGAAAAACTTTGCCTTGTCAAGCAAGGTGAAGCAAGTGACAATTCGGCTACCCCGTTGATCCCATAGGCAACAATCTTCGGAACAGATCGCGTTCGGACCTCGGTTAGGGCAAATCCCCAATTCAGTGGAGAGATTAGGTAAAGGTTAAAATACTTTTAATAAACTCTAGTCCAAGTTTCATTGTATTTCCCCTCTGGCCTAATTTCCATCAAGGTTTGAAGGAAGGACCTGAGAACAGGGTAAACGGGGAAAACTGGCAGCTCGTAAGAAAGGTCGCCCTGGTCACAAATCGGAGCACTCCAGCTGCCAAATTTAACGGTGGGCTCCGGTTTGACGAAAACAGAACTTGACGAAAAAGACCGCAGTTGAGAATACGATTCACCAGGGTAACTCCCGAGCTAAACAGGTGGCGACAGACGGCGGCTCATGAACACGCACGTTATTGGTTGTGCGCCATGATCGCGGGCCTGGTACAGTTCTCTACACAATTTTAATGTTAATATGATTAAGCATCCCGAAACCACTAAGCACTACTGACCCGTGGGTCGAGATTTTCGATTGTTGGGTATAGGATAAGGCGACCAACCCGTCCTGTTTTCGGCAGGATTCAGTGGCGGATCTAGAGGGGGGGCGCCCCTCCCCCCCTCAACGAGAAAATACATGAGATTTAAAATTTTATAATCGCCTAAATTCGAGGAGAAGTACTCAACATAAGTTAGATTAAATGTCTGTGTTGTGTGGTGGCTGCGCTGCGTTCATCACTGTGCCGAGAAGGTGTCAGGTAGTGATGGGGAGTGAAAGAGTGAGCGACTCCTAAGGAGCGATTCTTTTCAGGGAATTCGTTCACCAAATCGCTCCCTTAGAGGAGCGGTAGTTCAGAGAATGACTCCTGGTTCAACGAACCCGGGGTGCATCATACTGCAATAGGTAAAAAGGGCCAAGCGCTATCCCCAGCATCACAATGGAGGGTATAGGTATCGCTTGATCCTTTCTTGGTGCCGCTTCATGTTGTGAGCCAAGGGAGTTGTTAACAATGATCCCTATTGGTCCAAAACGAACGAAAGAGCGAGAAAATACGATTTTTGATAAAGAGGGGATTGGCCGGTAGGTGTGTTAGGATTTGACTAGAATGATCCCTATTGGCCCAAATTGAGCGAAAGAGCAAAACTAGAGTGATTGAGAGAGGAGTGGGACTGACAGGTATGAGCCAAGGGAGTTGTTAACAATGATCCCTATTGGTCCAAAACGAGCGAAAGAGCGAGAAAATACGATTTTTGATAAAGAGGGGAGTTGGATGGGCAGGTAGGTGTGTTAGGAGTTGACTAGAATGATCCCTATTGGCCCAAACTGAGCGAAAGAGCGAAACGAGACAATTAGTGATTGAGGGAGGAGTGGGACTGGCAGGTATATCACATGGGTACATAACCCCCCCCCCCCAAGAAATTGAAGAATTCCGATAGTGAAAAACGCCGGAATGGGAAAGAAACTAAGCAAAGCCATAGGTGCAAAACTTTAATTCTGTGTCAATGAGAAAACAATTTTGGAAAAAAGGTTGGACGTGTAATCCATTTTTCGGAGTCCCACATCCCTTCCACAAATGTTACAAAAAAATTGAAAAATTTTATTTTCCGCCCCCCCCCCCCCCCCCCCTCAGAAAAATCCTGGATCCGCCCTTGGCAGGATTGTCCTGTTTTTTAGACCTCCGTCCTGCCAAGCGTTATGTCCTGCTTAAGTAGGTAAGCAGGCAAGTACCTACATCAACGAAACCCCCTACTCAAACGTAGTCGTAGGAACTTTTGGATGTGAGAAGGACGTAGGGAATCCTTACGCAAAACGTAGGGATTTTTCAGACAAATGCAAAATTTGCATCGGCAAAATAATTTTAATTAATTAATTAATTAAATTAATTCTTTGAATAGATTTCATATTGTTTTAGAGAAAATCCTGTATTCAAACCATACCGCAAACTAGGGATGGGTACTAGTATAATAAAATCGATTTTATGAGTAGATTTTAAATCGGACCTGAAACATTTATTCTCAAAGAATCGGGCTATCAAAAGAGAGCTGACCCTTGGAAAGCTGTTCTCTGACACCTGCGTGACTCCACAGTCTTAAGACAGAGTCCACTACTCTACCAATGCAACGATAGTTTCCAGTTGTACGTAGTTTTTTTCTCCAAAAAGGCCCTTATCCAAGTTTCTCACCAAAAGGGCTTTTAAAATGTTACTATCATCCCATTGAAAATATTAGAAAATTCCTACATTTTCATCACTCAAACCAAGACTTAAGCAGTTCAGTTATGTGGGAAAACCATTAAATTTTATTAGGTAGGGCCTCTAAACTTTTTTCAGTTTCTCAACAACACTAATTTTTCAATAATTTTCAATTATTGAAAATGGATAAAATTTATTCATTTTTAATTTAACGCCCTTTAAAAAGTAAACTCCTCATTTATGGCAGGCCAATCTTAATTTTTAAAAGAACTTTGTACAAATGGCGTAAAATCTGCAGGCTTGTGCGAGATTCATACATCCGATCCTGGGGTCCTAAAACTCCCCAAAAAGAGGCCACACAGGATGTGCGCGTGGCCTTTTCCACGCCTCTTTTCCATCTGAGAAAGTCTGTAATTTGGGCAGTAACGACAAAAAAAAAGGAAGAGAGAAAAAAAGAAGGTAAACCCAGCAATAGGCAATACTTCACCTCCGCTAATCACACTTGAACCCACACCTCGGGGCAACCTTTCAGTTTCGTAATAGAGGGGGAGGTTTTCTGAGGTTATTGTAGAGTTACTTTCTCGTAATGACTTCATTCGAGGGAGGCATTTTTTTTTTTTTTTTTTTTTTTTACGAAGTGTTTTTTTCGTGGGGTTATACTTGGGACAACATTCACTCCATCACACTCAACAGTGAGCAGAGAGGGAAACCCCCACAATCATCATTAACCGCAGAAATAAGGCACCCCTTCTTATTAGACCACGTTTTTTTCTTGTTTTGTTTTTTCGTAAAATTTCGGGAGGACGTCCCATTGAAGTTGGTGGATCGGACCTGATCGGTCCTCCACACGTTTTTCGGCCCAGTGTGGACGGAGCGCATTAGGCACGTCGAAAGTGGGGGTTCACGAAGCGCCAAGATCACAAGAACCGGCTGATTAGCGTCGATACGGCAAACCCAAAGGCAAACAAACGAAGGGTACACCGAAGGGATGTCGTACACGACCGGTGCAAGAAAACGTACGATAGTGTTTGTACATATCGTTGACGGCGGCGAAGTGTCGGGCGCCAAAACGCAACTCAAACGGTCCACGTAAGTTAATTGAAATCACACATAAATTTAATAAAGAAAACGCTGCAAATTTTACACAAGGGTTTATTATTCTTTGATATACGTTACTTGTGCAGAAATTTAATTCTGTCAATGAAAAAATTTAAAAAAAAATTTTTTTTTTGGATGTTTATCTCAAAAAAAAAATTTTTTTTGGTTTTTTTTTGTTCAAAAATGTGTTTTTTCAAAAACTCTGTATTTTTTACTCGAAAAATATTTAACATCCTGGGATCTTTCAAAAATCCCATTTTTAGCCCCACGATTGCCCTAAACATCGCCCCAGTGAAATCGGATCGTTTCGGGACCCCAAAAAATGGATTCTACGTCCAAAAATACTTCGAAAACGACACCTAACTCGATTCCATAGCTAAAAGCCTTCAATAAACCCCTCCCGTAGCCCCATTATAGCCCCATAGCGCTCCACGGGTTTGGGCGATCGGACTGAAAACCTTGCGGGCACAACTAGATGGTAAACCAAGTATTTTGCCGAAATTTCAGATTTTTTAAAAAATTCCTACTGCCCAAAACGGCCTGGACGGCGTACGGCGTACGGCGTGCGGCGGACGGCGGACGGACATTTCGGATTTAGAATGTAGACCTCTTGAAACGGATAATGTCAAATTTTGAGCCCGATCGGAGTCGTCGACCTCCGTCGCGAAAACATAGGTGTATTATTCCAAGAATAATAAACCAAAAAAACGTCAATATTCATCTTGAGAATTCGAATTAAAACGATCGCTTCCACTGGGTCGCCTTCCAGGGACGATCAAGATATTATTTTTCAGGAATTTTTACGGTAACCCGACGAGGCTTGCGTGGGAAGCACCTGAAAACATCACATCAGGCCATATAATCCACCTGCCCTCTAATCCATCTGACACCGATACAGTAAATCAGGTCTTCCAGCAAGAGCGGCGCTGAGGGATGTTCCGAAGACGGCAGAGGGTTTAGAGATGTTGGAAGGTGGAAGTGAAGGTTGGTGTGATTTGACCTTCACTGTCATCCCGGTACTAGGACTCAGCCAAGACGTCAAATGTCCACTTCCGACCAGACCAAGGTAATCGATATCGTCTCAGTATTATAATGGGGTCTGATCCGATGTCGGAAAAATAAACAAGCCGAAATCTTTCCCCAGGCACGGTTCGGTCACGAAAAGGAAATAGGTCTTCAGCGAAGAGAAAATACCTGTATTCAAACCATACCACGAACCTTTCCAGAAAGAAGAAAACTAATCCGCCAGAGCACAGAAGCACTGAAATGAAAGCAGAGACTTGCTTTTCGATGACAATGTTACTAAGTAGGGCCTTCTTGGCGCAGTGTTGTTGTTTCGGTCCATCCTACCAGAATTACTTTAAAATTGGGCCCTCGCCCTTTCCAGAGACTTCATAAAGTTTTATAAGCATCAAAACCCGTCCACACTATGCCGATCGGCATAATTCAGCTTAAACCAAGCGGCGAAGACAAACTAAAATGCACATAATATTTGGATTTGGTGCCTTGCCGAAACCCCAACTGAATCGTGCCAGACTCACGATCTGCGGTCTCAGTCTGGACATCATTTCGCAAGTTTTCCGAATTTTTTATCCAGTTAGGACTAACACCCCCTCCAGGACACACCCCCCCCCCCCCCCCTCCAACTTCTTAGCGACAGTCCCAGGATTGGGAGGCTTGGCCTCCTCCACCACCGTCTATCGAAGCAGGTCCCCCCACTTGGTCCTTGGGACTGCATGTAACCCGAGAATTAGACTAGATAACCAGCTGTGCTGATTTGATGGCTTTGCTAGCAAATCAATGTGGACAAGCCATGTTGCCATCTATTATATTAATCGTCCAACAAGCTCCAGCTGAAGACAAGAATGCAGAACCCAGGTGATACTCTCTCTGACTTCGCCCTGGACATTGAGAAGTTGGTGCAGGGTGTCGCTACAGCGAGGGATCGCTATAGCGAGGTCGGCATTCAACCAAGGGCCCCACCGCTGGTGGAGTGGTGGGGGTAGGAATACGCCAGGGGAAAGAGCCCGGCGACAAGGTCAGTAGTGATTTGATGACGAGAACGTTTATACCTGTATCTCTCCTTGTGTGCATACAATTCAGGCTGGTTACACGGAAGTTGTACCCAGGACTTGTCAAGCTGGTATCGTAAGTGCTTACATGTGGACTGTTCGATCGATCGAGTATACCTACTTGTACTTTGGTGTTTATGAGCTCTCCCTTAACATCTACACAAACTACACACTATACCTATACTGTTGGCTTAGGCATAAGCTAACAACCTACACTATACCTATCTATACTATATACATACCAGACTATACCTATACTGTTAGCTTAGGCATAAGCTATCAACCTATATACATATACTCGGGGATAGCTGCTTCAGACGGCGATGCGGTGTTCTGAGGAACCCTCAGTCCCTATATACATTTGTGTTATACCTATACTGTTGGCTTAGGCATAAGCTAACAACCTATATACATATACTCGGGGATAGCTGCTTCAGACGGCGATGTGGTGTTTTGAGGAACCCACAGTCCCTATATACCTATACTGTTAGCTTACACAGAAGCTAACAACCTATACTGTTGGCTTATCCAGAAGCTAGCAACCTATACTGTTGGCTTACCCAGAAGCTAGCAACCTATACTGTTGGCTTACCCAGAAGCCAACAAGCACACGGACTTACACAGAAGTCCACACTATACACGGGCTTATCCAGAAGCCCCTATACAATATACTTATACGGTGGTAACTGTGGTTAAAGGGGTCGTTGGGGAGACCGTCATACACAAAACAGCCAAAAGGGAGAGCTCAGATTTATACAAACTTGTGTGGCAGGTGATACTTGAAATAATACACTATATTATTTATACGTGGCAAAACCCAACACGTATTATGTGAAATATGTGTTATCGATACAAAATTCGCACGGCAGAGGTGGCCGTGACGACACAGGGGGCTGATCCGAGGTGATTCTTGACGGGAACAGGTAAGAAAGTACCTAATAGACGCTTTTATAGAAGCAGCCCGTAACTGCATAAAACCAACCAGGGGTGATTGGCTGTAGCCAGGGCTACCTTCTCTGAAACCAGAACTAAGGGTGTTCATAAATGAGTGATGTATGAATGATTACGACGGAAGTAACATCTATACCACTAATCCTCGCCCTGTCTGTAGCTGGCTGACTATGTATGTCACACCTTCTCCTCTGAAACAGTAATCAATAAAAATACGCCGATTTTTTCTATCGTCACGAGATCCCCCCCCCCCCCCCCCCCCCCGAGACACAGGCGCCCCGCAGTTGCGCCCAACTTTCTTATTTTAAAATGTGAACCACAAATTTTTCTCTCGAATTTGGATTCCCGAGTCAATTTTACGTCAGATATGGGCATTGAGCACAATTTTGATAAGCGCAAATCCGCGCAACTATCCGTATCTTCGTTATTTACAGTCCGATTGAGTTGGCGTTTCCTCTGTATCCTACCAGGGCCGCCGAGAGGAAAAGCGGGACCCGGGGCAAAAGAGAGCACAGGGCCCTCATGTAAGCGATCGTACGAATAATGGTGAACATCGATGTTTTCCTTTCAATGCTCTATCCTTCGTACTGCTTGCCGCCGCCCCTCTCCTCATCCTGACCTTTTTTCTGTTGTGATTCACAGGGTATATTGTGGTTCACATTGCTTGACTTTTACTAGGCCCAATCACACGGAAGACTTACGTTGCCTGCCAAGAGGCAACTCAGCCATTTTTTTTATTTTGTCCCCCTTTTTCCCTTTTTTCTTATTTTTCTAGGGCCTGCTGGGGCCCCATGTAAAAGTCCGGGCCCGGGGCAAAATGTCCCCCCTCCCCTCACTTGGCCTGGGTTTCAGAACAAGACCCATTTGTTTGGTCAGCATGGACTGGGAATGGATCTGTTTTTGCAGAAACCAAGTTTTTGTCAGGAGTCCAGGACGGAGACTGTCTCCTACTGCAATGTAGTCGTCTTTGGCAGGCTACCAGATCCAGTTTATTCAACATCTGTGGAGGATTTGACTGTTTCAAGGGAGGGATAGAGACATACCTACAACAGAACTGAGAGAGTGCATGATCATAGAATGTGACATGAGTTTGACATAGCAAAAGCTTCAGTGGCGGCTGTGGTGGCAATACCGGAGCAAACAGTGGTCTGAGAGAGCCAAAATCCAATAGCGTACCAGTTCTATTCAGATTGAGCATCTTCTTTGCTCTTGACTGGGAGAATCTATCGTACAGGTCTACAAATGAGGGAGTCTTTGCCAGTGCAGCGCTCTTGCATCCCTAAATTTTAGTAGAAAACTCTTGGTCCCCATGAAAGCCCAAGAGCTATTGGACCGATTGGAATCCATTACGCCTATGAGCCCTCTTATGCAGGGGCAGCTTTCTCGAGGTATTTTGAGGGTTGTTCGGAAGTTTGGGGATTGTCGGATGTCTCTGGCGTTTTTAGGTTGGGTTCTTGAGGTGAACCTTCACTCCACTTCCACTCACACAACCTCCATGGATGAGCTCGTGTGGCCCCCGGGGGCCCCTCACTACTGCCGCTACTAGAAAAAGTTTGATGTTTTGATACAATTTTTCTCCTTCCTCGTTTTTTTTTTTTTTTTTTTTTTAATTTTTTACCGAAGGCCTTACCGAAGCGGCGTCTGCCCTCAACTGAACAAGATTTATTTTCCGTCAAAGGTTACCAACCTCTGGAATGAAGCAGAATGAAAAAAATGGTGGAGCAGCAAGTATGGAGTTGATGGTAACGTCAATAATGATTAAGATAACTATAATCGACATAGTCACAACCATATTACAATAAACTGCAGGGTCAAAGTGAGTTTCAATTGACAAATTTATTCGTCGTAACGATGAAGATAAAGCCATTATGGAGCTGTACCGTCTGTTCTCCGTCTCGACTTCATTCAACTCGCATTTCCACTTGGCAAGATAACGAGGGGATATGAAGGGAGAACCCCTATGTTTGCCCGAGGCGCTTAGGGGATCCGTTGGAGGGTAGATATTAGAGCTTGGGGGATATTAGCAGGGGGACAAGGTCGGCAAACCCGCATGGCACTATATTACAGTCGTGTGTCCAGAAGGGGGGGGGGGGGGGGGCTCGTTAACCAGTTCCCACATTAATGTTCCACCAGTGGTATTGTTCGGTGTGGAGTTTTTGGTGAGAACAATATTTTTACGTTAATTCAACCCGTAATTAAACGACATTTTTCCAATTTTCGCTTAATCCGATTGGCCCAAACGTATGCTTCTTGCCTTCCCAAATAACTAAAGAAAACTAGCGCAATAGTAGCTGTCAGTGTCGGCGCAAACGTAGGTCGTTTCTTAATCTGACTGGCACAAACGTATGGTAGCCTTCTTCGGCACTCCGTACCGCCCAAGAAACGTTCGTACATTCACTCTCATTCACAAAACAATTATTGTCAGAATTGCGCTGAGGGCTTCATAAATAAGCGTCGCGACAAAAACGGCAGGGCGGTACGCAGTGACGCTCTCGTAAAGTGCTGTTCTCGCCGAGGACGCGTGCAGCTACGAGATAACCCTCACCGATTTGACCGTTTTTTGTTTTAGTTTTTTCCCTCAAAAATACCTCACATCTTGGACGCGGTGGACTCCCGAAAAATCCTTTTGACAGACACCGAAACGAGCCTCAAATCATAACTCCTACAGGGAAGATGCCTCCCAAAAAAAACGTAAATGAGGAAGAGGCAAAAAGCAATCGACAACTCCGAAGCAATCTGCTATGTTATCCTCCGTGAATTTATGATCGGGGAATTATCTTGTTTGAGTTATGACGCGCAAGATCATAAGAACCGCGACCACAATTTGGGGGACCCCCAGGTGTGAAAAAGGCCGCCTTTTTGCTTTCATTAGTGGCCAAAGGAACTAAAACTGGCGGGAAGAGGGGGGGGGGGGGGTCCAGGTAAAAAATTGGCTGTCTGGGAAAAAAGGGGAAAGGTCCAAAATGTTATTGGTCCCCTGGGTGGCGTCCGGACGTCAATCATTCGAGACACGTCAATTTTCATTGGCACTTTCAACGTATTCTTTTTTTTTCCTGTCGGAATATTGTTGAACTACATACGAGCGTCTAAACAGTACACGTAAGCAAATTGGAAATGAATGCAGGAAGTTGCACTGTAAATGAGAAGCAACAAAATCTTCTGAAGTGGAAAGATGAACAGAGATGAGAGTCGACAGGGGTCTGAATTGACACTTTTGATCTGATGTTATGATACCTATAGGATTCTTCACAATTCTTTCTTTTAATTGAGTTGACCGCACTGACGTGTATCCTCTTCTGGTTTGGTATGGTTTGAATTTTGATGATTTATTTACTTTAGGTATTTGAAGTTCTCTCCGTCCGTCATAGGTTTGCGTCAACAATACCTTGGTACATGTTTTCGAACCTTTGGATAACATCGCGACAGCTGCCCCACAACTGCTCCATAAGTCTGTAATGTGTCCCCTTGGAATATGAATCTACGTTTTGGAGCCCATCGAACACCGGGCACAAATATCGACTCCAAGCGAGTCCAATACAAGTTCCTACGATTGCCTTCAAGCTGGGCATAGTCCTACCATACCTACCGTCAGCTGAGGTATTATGACGTCGTCTTGAGAGACGTCGTAACATGGCCGACGTCCTGCTCATCAAGCTGCTGAACAACTAAATTAACACCCCAGAACTTCTCTCGAGGTTCGGCCTTCTCGCACCACGAACTTCTGCTGTTTCATACTGCTTCATCCAAACAGCTGTTCCCCCCCCCCCCCCCTCCCTGCGGCGAACTATCTCAAATGCCAACCCCTACTTAGAATTCCCTGCTCTGCCAACCTCTTTCTTCTTTTACACACTGGCCCAGATGGCTTCATTGGCATGTATTGTCTAGCCATGAACTGGAATATAGCCTACCTTGCTGTTGAAGTCTACATGAACCAATTTTCTGCCATCCAGTCTTGGAGTGTCCCAGACCTTCGACGTTTTGGGACGCCTGCCGTGATATGGAACGACTCCACTCCATAGACACGGAAGAGCAGTTACTGTTTGCAGCTTGCAAGCTCCGTTTCCCACTTCGTTCCCCTGTCGATTTCACGTCAATATAAAGATATTAGACTAGAAAGATAAGCAAATTTGCATGATTTCACGGGAGATTCTGGAAATCCAGCCAAATGTCAATAACCAGTCTCTGTCATCGGTCATCAGTGAGGTATGTTAAAAGAGCCAAATGAGTTCAAGCCGAAAAGAGGCAACGCCTCCTGCTCAGTGCTTCTGAAAGAGAGCTCTACCGTCTACGCCCATGACCAAGAGGTGGCATCTGGCTATTTGGTACTTACCTATCTTGTCATCCACCTTCCAGAAGTCAGAAAGTGCTTCAAGAAGTCTGGAGGGTCTCACTGGTGCTCACCCTCTGAGGATGTTTCCTGCCTTTGAATGTTTTCTACTGTTTCTTCGTCTTCTTCCCAGCTTCGTTGGCCAATTCGTATTTCTCTTTTCATCTTCAAGGTCTGACCAGCTCGCCAGCGGCTATATGACAACCTTTGCGACGCCTTCAAAGGCTGGTTCTTTGAAAATCCCCTCTCTGGGCAGGGGTTCGATCCTTCTGCTTCTTGAATTTGTAGTAATTGATTTCCAGTAATACCTTGCCATGTTGGCCAATAGGCGTGTTGACTGTTGTAATTCATGGGGATTCGTGCTTGGCTCTTTTCACACTTTCGTTATCGCGTCTTTCTGAGCAGTCGGAGGGCAGAAAGCTAATTCTGCCGTTCAAAGGAGAAAAGCCGTAGTACAGATTCCATTCTATTTATTTCTACGGCTTTTCTCCTTTGGACGGCAGAATTGAGGTCATAAGATAATCCTCTTTTCCCTTCAGCTCTTTTCACAGCAGCCAGATTACACAGAGCATTCCGTTTCGTTCGAGCAGGAAGAGACCTAAGTCACAGAGTCCCTTTTTTGGGCGAATCACTTCATCAAGGACTGCTCCAAACGCCCAGGGAGTGCCATTAGAAGGTAGCCAACTAGAGGATTCTGTAAATCGACTCTCAAAACCTTTACCAATCCTATGACGTCTAAAAGTGAAAAAACGTTACTTAGGATTTGCATTAAGCAATTCAACTATAGTATCTATAGATTGTGGGGGATTCTGAATAATGAAATCATTACACTAAGCGAGCATATTATGCTCGTTCGATGTAATCAGAGCTAAGGTGAGCGAGTGATCGGAGCTAAAGTCAAAACACAGTTTTTTGCAGTCTCCTCCAGAGGTATAAACATGCATAAACAAGGTATTTTCTACTTGCGCCAATTGTTTTGAGTCCATTTTGAAAGCGTTCGGGCCCATCCATCAAATTTTGGCTCGCGCAAGGAATGAGACAAATCGAAAGGGATAAAAGCCAGTGGGCAGAAACTGGGTGGGTGTTGGGAATCCAGGAACAGTTGCTCGGATATTAAAAAACGCTCTGTTTCACAATTCACGGTCCTTTCAACAGGTGCATCTGGAATCGATTTATTTACTATCGAAGGATAAATCTTGATGTAAAAGACGTACAGTGAGGGGAGGAATTTTTTTCGGAGTGGGATCGTTAGGGCGTTTGATTACTCGTCGCCTCCGAACACGAATTCGATAAATCAACAACAATTATACGACTAGGTGACGCCCCTAACACGCTACTTCTGGTACCAATTACAGGAATGTGCATAAAGAAATTTTCATTTCCTGGGAAAAGGTGCAGTTCGTTACGTCGATATCAACAGGTCCATCTGTCCAGCTGGTTTGGTAACAAGGTCTCCTGATAGGTATCATTTGACCTACCAAAAAAACTAAGTTCATGGGGGCGGTTCATCAGGGAGCCTCTTTGTACTAGAAGAGCTCACAGTAAAGTTAAGACTCCAAGTACCGAATGGGCCGTACGGGCTACTTTCAGGTCCAGTTTTGTATCCGAACCTAATCAAGGTTGGGACTAAATTAAAACTCCTACCACACAAAAAAAAAGAGCCCTACGATGAAAAGACGCTCCAAATCCTTTGGAAAAGAAATTTATTCCAAACCAAACTATGTGGGACAAAGTCGTCGGCATAACGAAGATGAGAGTCCGCCGATCGGATGAGACCCCCGAAGAGATGAGACTTCTAATTACTCTTCCCCAATTAATCGGCACCTCGGCCTCAGAAGTTTCATCATAGTTTCTTAGCTATATATCCCTACAGAAGGCGTCGCACCGGGCGAGCCACCCAATTTGTCAGAGATTCTTTACATACTCTTTTGAGGGTTCAAACCCTAATAGGAAGGTCTTCCCCCACCTCCTTTGGGAACATAAATCCATCCTTTCCTTCTATTAGTCCTCCACCCTTCGTCTTTTCCTCGAGGATTTATCATCTTCACCGAAGACCACAAAGCCAGCGCATTATGAGATCTCCGGAGCCCCTCCAGCTACCTTCCCCGAAATTACCTCTTTAGAACCCTATTATCCAATTACCGGTTGCGATTTCCAGTTAGAAAAACGTCTTGATTCGTCCGAAACCCCGACCATCCATCTTGCGAACTGATGGTCCAAAACTATTTTTTTCGGGACCTCTTTATCGTTCTAATTGGCGATGAAAAAGGAGAACGCAGTCAAAGTGCATTGAGTGCCTCAAATAGCAGGTTTCGAGTTAGTGCAGTTTATCATCCCGGGAATGAGACATTTCATTGAAGGGCATTTTCTTGGGGCTCTACATCGGGATCTATGGCGCCATTGAGTCCACTGGAAGTATTCGAGAGACGAGGAGCTGCGCAGCACAAGAGGCGACAGAACAAGCTGCAAAGAGCGGCAGGTGTCGTCCACTGCAAACCCCTTCGCGTGTCGGGCTTCAAGTTTGTTTTCAATTGAAAAAAAAAAGTCGGGAGTTTCTATATCAGCAGAGGAGTCATCATTCTTCCTAATCTCAACATCTGTTGTCAGCAGTGCTAGGTACCTGTGCTTACCCAGGGGTGGAAACATACGAGAACAACAGTGTTCCTTAACGCAGTGACATCTAACAAAACAAAAACTAATTTTTTTATTAATTCAACTTTATAAAGGAGGCAAAAAAATGGTTAGCTGGTCCTCCTCTTATGATAATTCCTTCAAATCACGTTCTGCTTCACCATTTTCCTGATAACAAGTTTAACATAGGTACCAGTTTCGGGTGACTCAAGATTTTTAAAATGACGAACCGGGAGGCTCGACTGTGAAGATTCGTTTTGGTTTATTAATCTTGGAACAACACGTCATCATGAACATCTTTGATCGGCCTCAAAATTTGACCTTGTATGTTTCAAGATGTCTAGATTTTTTAAAAACAGTTTTTTCAGTTACTGAAATTGTGGCAGAATACGGGGCCCACCATCTGGTTGTACCTGCAAGGTACCATTCCCGGGGGCCGTAGGTTGACGTTAATGTTGCTACGGCTCACTGACTGACTCGGCACCACGTCCCTCATGTCCACCCCTGTAATGTTCAGGTTGATACCTCGGGTAACTCCGGGGTGTTAGGGGCATGTAAAGCGGTAGAGGGGCTAGTCCCTTCGGGCCTCCCACTGGAGCGGCCTTAAAGTGAGGGGTATGCTCCCTTAACGCTACTCTACCTGCTTGGAGCTGCTCCTCTAATCCAGTAACTCGGGCGAGGGGGAGCCCACGGTCTCTGATCTGACGGGGTCATCCTTATTAAGTTTCCGAAATTTCAGTATAAAATCACTCAAAATATTTCGAAAAATCAGAAAACAGTTTTTTTTTTTTTTTTGCAGTTCAATATGGTGCCCAACTGTATGTCAGGTTCCAAGTTGATAGGCACTTCATTTTTTCCCATTTGTACCAAATGCGCCTTCCTTCTACGTCTACGGCAAGTGCCCGATTTCATAAGATTCTTAGATAAACAAAATGAGTTGAAGTGTGATATATTGATTGTTGATCCAAGATTAAAACTGAATAAACCAGTGATACCTTGCCTAGAACGTAGAACGTTTGAGGAAATTCACTTCGGCTGTAAAAAAGGACGACTTATGTTTCTCCCAAAACGCCTGGCAGAATCAAGAGCTTCTTAATGGAAATTGCCTATTTTTGACCTCTTCCTTTAAAGTTATCAAAACAAAAAACCCTGTCAGTTCAGTGCCAATGAGAAACAGCCAAATTTGATGCTCAACGCCCATCCTCAGACACCCCTCACATAGCACCACGTCACTGTACAACACAACAAATTGAATGAGCCCATTCACATTGCGTGAGTACTCATTGACGTACCTATATATTTTGCCCTTGAAGTAGTGATCATCTTGAGTGGGAACCGAAGGAATTTTTTAATTTCGTGATGCACTTGAAATTCTCGTCCACATAACCAAACAGGCTGTCAACACAAGAGAACCCCTAACAATTAAGGCTTGAAATTAAAAAAAAAAAAATAAGCGAAATATTTGTTCATATAACTTTACCTAAGGATAGGAATTACTGCTGTGCTAGGTGCAAATTTTAACGGCAATATTAGCATCGAATATTAGCTTTAGCCTTGAGCTAACTGCCAAAAAATATCACAGTACCTATCCAGGAACGAAAATGCGTCCCAAAAGTAGCGGGAAAACGGTTGACGTCCAACTTTCATCATATGATGTAATGTGGCCTCTAAGAAGGCAATTGACGCTTGGCGTTTGGTTCGGTTTTAGTAGTATAGATTAAAATCAAATGAAGCATGATCCATGTTCGTCCAATGTTAGCGTTTAGCCGTTAGGCTCAAGGTGACAGCAAATTTTATTTCATACCTTTTAACTGTGTGTGTAACTTTTCAATAATGCAATGTCATGGCGTTGGGGAGATCCTCACGATTTTGTCAGGGGTAGTCAGGAGAATGCACCAACAATCAGGCACTGGGAATGACCAGGCGGTTCCAGCAGCTATGCATAGCACTGCCATGCCGATTAGCAGCAATTGCCACTGGTAGATAAAATTAGCATTAGTAGGGGAGTCCGGGTCCAGTTAGCATTAGGGGTTGTTTGGCATTGTCGCTTTAAACCCTCTCCTAGAAGAGTGGGAAGACTACCACTCTCATCACGTGACTCTCTAGTGGTATTTTCAGTTGCTCACAAAGTTTCGTCAGCATCGGAGGAGAAAAACCGTTTTTTGTGGAAAATGTCAGTTCATCTCTTGTGTCTCTTGTGTTCATCTCTGTGTCTCTTGTGTCTCTCTTGTTTCAGTTCATCTCTTGTGTCTCTTGTGGTTGTGTGTTTCTTGAAATCATTCGCAACGACAATTTTTCCTTACTCTACTCAATCTAAAGAACAAAATCTGTGGCTATTTCGGCGTGGCAGCCATTTTTCCCCAGGAGGTACGGTCGGGGACAGTTGCCACGGAGGTACGGTAGGCATAAGGTATATTGTTACTGTGAACTATGCCAACTGACCCCCCCTCCCTTTAAGTGCTCAAGTGTGTCTGTAATCTTTTTGAAGTGAAAGGATCCTTGGAAAATGATTATAGTCGCACTCAGCCTTTTTCCTTTGCCAGTTTTTGACTCCCTACTCATGCAAGAATTTAAAAAAAACTTTCTATGTTAAGGAAGTTCTGAGGAAACACAACACCAGACAAAACATAGTTGAATTGAAATTTTTTTGTTAGGTTGGTAACGGGTATTTCTCCTGAATGACGGGCGCAAACTCCTCCGATGCGAACGAAACATTGTGATCAACTGAACAACCACTAGAAAGTCACTTGTTGAGAGTGGTAGCCCCCCCCCCCCCCCCAACTCTTCTGGGAGAAGTTTTAAAGCGACTAACTGGACCCAGTCTGACCTACAGCTGTTTCTCCCCAGCGGGTCTCCTCTACGTATGGATATGCTGGCTGATGTCAATCGCCATCCCAACATTAAAGCGATACCTATGGGAAATCGTGAGTCAGCTGCATTGGATGAGCGTCTCCTTCTGGGACCCTAAGTTCACGTTGGTCCACTGCTGAAGAACCTGTGGGTCTTTCAGCAGGCTCCACGAAATGAGCAGTGGAGGAGTGGGGAGGCTTCTCAAATGGGGAGGAGCAACCATTCAACTTCCCCTTACCATGGGGATGAACCGCAGGGCATTCCAGGATGTCCATTGGGAGCCGCAAGAACGCCCCAGGTTCGAGACGTACCTCCTCCAGACCTCCCTCGTCGTCAAAACCCTTTCCCTCACAAATACCATGCAGCTCCGAAGCACATGCAATGTATGTATGTCATACATACTTCCCCAAGCCCTCCAGGTTCGTACCATTGGAAATGGGTTTCCGGATAGACAGACGAAGGCAAGATGGTGGTCAAGTCAGCATGACGCACTGTGAGCAGCTTTGGCAGTCGACATCAGATAGACAGATCCGTTTTCTCTTCTCCTGGTAACTTACGATGTTACATTTGCCTGTGCAAACTGTAAATAAATAAATAAAAATCCCGTAAGCTATTGATGATCTCAGATCACTTATTGTACCTATTTGTATGTAATGAAATTACCGAGTCCTTATAGCACTTCTCCCTCAGTGAGAGTAATCTTAAGATATCGGTCACGCTACACAATTCTTTAAATACTCTCATATCTGAATTGGTACCTATTGTTTTCTAATGCCAGCATCATGTTTCTTTTCCTGGTAAAACTATTTACCTATGAAATTACTTATTCGAATGCCCTACGGGGGTTTTCCCGTTTCGAAAACGCACAACCCAATCGGCTTCAGTTTTATCTTGATTACAAATCAGATCACTTCAGGAAACACTTATTAGTTTAACGGGTTGACAGGCAGATAATGTCACTCACCGTCAAGCTGGCTGGAATTTTTCTGCCCCCCCTGAAAAACGGGATAATTTCGAACTTTTTTTTTTGTTCGAGTGTCTAATTACGAGGTGTTGGAGGGGGTGCGGCATCTTATGAAATCAGGTAGCACATTGAGACATCTCATATCAATTTGATTAGTCATTGAAGAATGCGTTACACAATTTCACGTCACGGGGGAGCCTCTTGAGTTAAGTGTAACATTCCATTTCACTTATCTTTCTTTCAATTTTGTTTGTCAATCACCTGACGGCATCAGTGCAGCAAGACTCAAGTCAAGCCTGGAGACAAATTTCAACTTTTTGAAAACTCTGCGCCATTGTTGTGGTCGTGATTTTCATGTGGCTCAGAGGAGCTGAAGTACCATCGTACTGCAGCCATCTGGAGCATCCGTTCGACCTCCTGGCATCCTTCAAAAGCCCCATTTGTAGTCCCATTTAAGCCCCACAGATTATCACAGTGAAATCCGATGGTTCTGGGACCCCGAAAAAATGGATTCTACGTTTACAAAAATACTTCGAAAACGACACCCCACTCGATATACCTGAAAACCTGCAACAAAACTATACCACAGTCCCTTTTTAGCCCAACGGGGTTGGGCGATCGGGCCATAACCTTGCAGGCACAACTCGATGGTGAACCGAGTATTTTGTCAGATTTAAAAAAAAAAAACTTTTTTTTTTCAAAAATATTTTCTTAATGATACAGAATTTATTTTTGCAAAATTAACCTATATCAAAGAATAATAACCCCTTGATTAAGATTTGCAGCGTTTTGCAGCTTTATTCAAACTTGAAATGATTTTTAATTCGTTTGATTTTTCCAAGTCCCCTATTTGTGGCCCCTTTCTTATCCCCACTAACTCCCAGGGGTTTATGCGATCGGACTGAAAAGCTTGTGGGCACAACCCGATGGAGAGTCACAAAGTGGCGAGCGAAGCGAGCCCTCCTTCTTGCCCGCATGCTAGTAGAACCCACTCGGCATAGTTTCAGACCTAGTTTCGAGGAATTCTAGACCCAGTTATAATATCTTCACTGAACTGTTTCAGAACCACCTCTTTTTCGCACAACAGAATCCGCGGATCTGATCTGTATTCTCTCAGCTGACTGCCCCTCTTCGCCCAACGTCACCATTTTAATTGCGTTCCATGAAATCCGATACCAACATTGCATCCAGGTCATTTGAAAGCAATAGTCAGCTCCTAATTGGAAATCCCGCGGGAAGTCAGGCCCACAGTCTCCCTCGTCATAATTGTAATCCCCACTAAAGACCCTGGCGCTTTAGTTTCAACGGGCTTCAGTTTTGTATTATTTTCTTACTATTAAACGACGATGAAACTTGTTTCTGCTTGTTATTACTTCGGAACGTCGTTAAGGATGGAATACATTATAAGATAACGTCCTAATTGCTGGATAGAAATAGGAGTTCTACACGGATTTGGTTTTGTTTCTCTCGAGCTTCATTATCAAGACGTAATGTTTGATTCAAGTTGAATTCCTCGTTATTTCTGGGTAAAAATTGGGTTGTCAGTTCTAAGGGGTCATCGCTCACTAGGAGAAAAAAACTTTTCACATCCAACTTGGTCAGCACTCCATCTCCGACCGTGAACTTCCTCGCGAGGTCGACTGATCAACGTCGCAAAAATTTATACGTCTGTCGAAAGAATTCGGGCTCCGTCGAAAAAAGGTCGTTACTCTTTGAGAAATAAGTCCGAAAAACGACGGCCAATAAATGTCGGCACAAACGGCGCACCAAAAAAAAAAAAAAAGAACGACGGAGGAGATTTATGACGGCGCCCGGAAAAATCCCCGATGAAAATACAGCCTGGTTTGATTACGTCCCCAATATTGACTGTTAAAACTAAGATTTTCGAGACAAAAAAAAAGCACCTAATCAAAACCATCAATAAGACCGTTGGGTCATTTCGGAGGTCCAGAAGGGACGTGAAATGCTCAGTGACCTGACGAGCTATCGATTGAAATCCCTTTGATATATCTATGGAAGAGTAGAAGTTTCCTTAATGGGCCTGTTTACTCCTCATGCGGCCCTTTTCTCGGACGGGAATTTTCTTGATTTACGAGCCGGTCGTTCCCTCCCCAACTTCAAAATGTCCCGAAATTTGTCCAGGATCCGGTAAAAAAATAACAACGCCGCCAAGATCATTAATTGTTCTCGTTAAATACCACAACTGTACAATCAAATGTCTCATTTTTTCCAGAGAATGCCGACACATTGGTAAGTAAACGGTAAAATGTACACAGGAACATGCCCTTTAAATTACAATACCTACTCACCAATCCTAACCGGTGAATACACTTTAAAATGGCGAAATATTTTTTGTCACATAAAAAAAACGAGAATACCTTTTCAAACGTCCTCGATGCCAAACTTCACAACTTTCACTTGAAACTGCACACCAGAATGAAATTACAACTTATTTACATACAAAAGGTATAATTTACAATCGAAAAAGAGCATTCAAAATAAAGATATTTACACGAAATCCGGCCGAAGTTTCGATCCGACAGTTTTTGACAATACAAGGAGAAATACAAACGCACGAAGAAGAGATGGACAGGCGTTTAGAGCATAGAGTAGTGATGCCAACCAGAAAAGAATCAATGTTGTTCCATAGTTGTACAAGCGAGTACTCAGAAGGAATTTTTTTTCACTTCAGGAAAATATAAAAAGCTGGCTTGGGGTAGAAAAATCGAAAAATCCTATCAAACTCACGTTCCCATTCCTACTGTATGTTATAAACTAAAAATGACAAGTTTCAGCAAAGAGAAGGTTTTTGCCATCAATTAATCTCTACTCTGAGTTGCCGCATTAAATTCAATTTATCGATTTGGAAGGGTGTCGGCAAAGAGAAGGGATACCTACGGAATGTTTGAGATTAATTTAGTGTTCACCATAGGGAAATCTATTGCAGCAAATCGATTAATACAGATAAGATTGTACATTACGATATATCGATCACAATTAAAACAGTCAGTTCAGTTCCTCCTAATGTTGCGTCGTGTCTCTCTCTCTCCCAGTTTTCCTGGTTTTATTAGTTAATTATCATGTGGGCGATAGGTCTCTTTTAATAGGTTATGGGCCCAGTGCTTCGTTGCCAATGATGCAAAAACCTGGCACAGGAGATTAGCTCATTTAAATCGACGATCGTTACGGGACATGGGTCTACCGACAAGTGATGACGTGTGTTCGCCATGTGTGAGTGGAAAAATGTCTCGAACTCCATTCAAGAAAAATCAACGAGTACGTTCAACCCGGATTGGCCAGTTGCTTCATACCGACTTGGCAGGACCTGTAACTACCCCAGGTATGCAGGGAGAAAGATTTTGGCAAGTAATTCTCGATGACTTTAGCCATTTTTGTGTTGTTTACGTTCTCAAACATAAGTCAGAGGCTGAAGTAAACTTGGTGAATTACATTAAGCGACTTGAAAATCAAAAGCAACGCACTGTGGGTGCTATACAGTGTGATCAAGGTGGCGAATTCTCATCCAAGAATTTTAGGGAATTTTGCATGGATAAGGGCATCCAAATTCGTTATACTCAGGCGTATAGCTCGGCCAGTAATGGATCTAGTGAAAGATACCATCGTGTTCTTCAAGACCGGTGTCGAGCAGTCCTAAATGAAACTCAGCTGCCTAAATTTCTTTGGCCTGAGATAATACGATCATGCGCATTTGCTTTGAATAGATCACCGTCAGCCGCGATTAACGGCCAAATTCCTGTACAATTGATGAATGGCAAAGTCGATTTGGATCGATTAAGAGTTCTTGGATCAAAGGCTTGGGTCATGAAACTTCCCAGGGGTGGTAAACTGGATGAAAGAGCTGTAGTTGCACGTTTCGTCGGCTATCAAGATAGTGGATTTCGGCTGTATAACCCTAGAACTAAGAAGATAATCACATCAAGGGACGTAAGATTTGATGAAAACGATTTTGTGTTCACAGAGGAGCCCTGTGCGGAATCGAAATCGCCTCCAGTGAGCTATTACGACGAAGATGACGTCGGTTCTTCAACGACGTTCCCTCCAACACAAGAGCCGAATACAGAGACGACTCCAGAGCCCGACCCCACACCTGATCCAAATAATGACAAAGAAGAGTTCTTCAGCGATACAGAGGTGGAGATGACGAACACTGTTCCAGCCAAGGAGACGACAACGAGGAGTGGCAGAGAGGTCAAACTACCAAAACATTTGGATGACTTCGAGATGTACACTGCCTACTGCCTTTGTGCCCAAATTCCGAAGAACTACAGGGAGGCGGAGCAGATGGGACCTGATTGGACACAAGCTATCAAGAAGGAACTAGCAGCACATGAAAATTTTGGAACCTGGTCTCCGTCAAACTTCCCTAAGGATAAGAAGCCCATAGGAACACGTTGGGTTTTCACCAGAAAATCGGATGGATCGGCCAAGGCAAGATTGGTGGCAAAAGGTTTTCAAGAGCAACAATCTGACAACATTAACTACGCGCCAGTAGCCCGTCAGTGCACAGTTCGCAGCTTTCTAAGCGCGGCGTTAAGCAGGAACTGGAAGGTATCCTACTTTGATGTCCCAACGGCATTCCTGCAATCACGGCTTGACAACCCAGTATTTATCTATCCACCAGAGGGTGTGACTACGACCTCGGAAGTACTCAAGCTCAACCGACCTTTATACGGACTAAGGGAGAGCCCATCAGCTTGGTCACATACCCTACACACCTTTCTAACCAGATTTGGTCTGAAACGATCAAAACGAGACGTCTGTGTGTACACGAATGACAAGATGGCGTTAGTGGTTTTCGTGGATGATATCCTGACGGCCGGAGACGATCAGGAGTTGGCGGACGCTCTAGTGAAAGAATTTTCTGCTAGAAAAATTTCCAAAATCACCGAATTTCTTGGATTCTCACTGCACATCGAGGAGGGTCGTATGAGAATCTCTCAGGAGAAAGCCATCCAGAAACTCTCAGAAAAATTCCACATGAGTGACTCAAAGACTGTGAAGACACCGATGGAGTATAAATTTCAAGCAGTGCCTGGTGAAAAAGTCATGAAACCCTACCGGGAACTAATCGGCAGTCTACTATATATTTCTTTGACTAGTAGACCGGACATAACATATTCTGTGGCGTACTTAAGCAGATACCTCGACGCCCCGACAATAGAACTATGGACAGCGGCGAAAAGAGTTCTGAAGTACCTGACTGCGACGAAGAATTTATCCCTCATATACACAAGGAGGAAGCCGGACACCATTCACGTATATTCTGATGCTGACTACGCCGAAGATGTGTCGGATCGCAAGTCAACCAGTGGTTTCGCCATATTTCATGGTGGAAACTTAGTCAACTGGGGTTCCAAGAAACAAACGACAGTCTCGCAGAGTTCTACTGAGGCTGAATATGTTGCGGCAGCCCTGGCGGCCACAGAGGCTTCATATATTGAAGGTATTTTACAAGAACTGACCGGCATGAAAGAAATAACTCCTAAATTATTTGTGGATAACCAAAGTGCAATTGCTTTAGCTAAATCGAATGAAAATTCAAAAAGAACGAAGCATATTGATGTGAAAGCACACTATGTTAGGGATTTAGTTGAAAAAAAGAAAATAAACATTCAGTACGTATCTACTAATGAGAATGTGAGTGACATATTCACGAAAGCGTTAAATTTCGATAAGTTTGAGAAATTTAGAAAAACCCTGTTGAAATGAATTGTTTTTTTTTTGTGTTGTTGACGTGTTTAAACGAACGAAATTGTCTTAATGTAAATTTGAATAAAATGTGTAATTGAAATTTTTTTTGACAAGAAATATGAGAATAGGTTTTGACTATAGTATATTATAAATACTGTTTCTGTAACTATTTTGACTATTTGTGGATCTTCTCAAAATTCAATTCAATTTAAAATTGTCAATTATAAATTGAGGAAGGGTATTGCAGCAAATCGATTAATACAGATAAGATTGTACATTACGATATATCGATCACAATTAAAACAGTCAGTTCAGTTCCTCCTAATGTTGCGTCGTGTCTCTCTCTCTCCCAGTTTTCCTGGTTTTATTAGTTAATTATCATGTGGGCGATAGGTCTCTTTTAATAAAATCAGTGTGCCGGCTGATGATCAACTGGGGGTGGGTCATGAAGAAAAGTGTCGATATTGGATTTCGATATATCGATGTATCGATCAAAATGGTCAAAAAATGTATCAAGGGGAAAAATCAAAAAGGGAAATCAGTGTGCCGGCTGATGATACAACTGGGGGTGGATCATGAAGAATGTGTCGATATTGGATATCGATATATCGATCAAAATGGTCAAAAAATGTATAAATACATTTTTTGACCATTTTATTCTAATTCTGATATATCGACGTACAAAATTTCGATGTATCGATTCCATTTAGACCCATGGCAAAAACAACCAGGTTTTCAGGAAAAATGCAGAACAAGGAAACAAAGTAAACAAGGAAATTTAAAAAAATCTCTTTCCTCGGTTGGTTGTCACAAATTTCATTGCCCTTTTCGAGGCTTCTCTCTACCTACATCAAAAGGGTTGGAAGGGAGACGGCTCATGCACCAAGGCTCTGTGTTTTAGACTAGAAAAAGGGCCAATAAATAGAGATGAAAATAACGATGAACAATAATATTGTACAATAATATATTATATCAATAACTGAAATCGAATTGGGAATACCGATTATTTTTTATAGAAATTTCTTATCCTAACTTATTTCTTATAGATCGATCTTTCCTATATACCGATACCCATCCCTAGTCAAACCAGTAGGGCTGCAAAATGGAACAAACGAAGTCTCTTTCACGTCCTTGAAAGACTGCGGTATACCTCAAGACTGTCAATCGTATTATGACCTTCTCCCACACAAATCGAATAGTATAAGAGGAGAGAAAAACAAGACTGCAATGATCCAAACGTAAGAGAGCTGATTCTGAAGAAGACTGACGAGAAAAATAATGTGGCTTTAAATTGAAAAACGTTATATTTACCTTAAGCTAATTTTAGAAGAAGAAGCTCAGAAGAAGAATACTCTTTTTTATTATACATTAATTTAGTCAGAAGGAACTGTGATTGTGTCCCCTTTTCTATCCATTATTTTACTCTTCAGAACAGAATTATTGGACTCTAAACAAGTTTTCTAAGCAACCTACTTTATATTTTATTAGCTGGGACACCCGTGCTTCGCACGGAACATCAAATTCCCGTCCATCACCTATCAACGATGCACCCGTGGCAACCCGTCAACTTACTTTTTCATAGTAACAACGCTTGTTGGTTTGTCGTAGTGAAGTATCAAATTCTCTAAGATACGCCAAGGATGTAAACAACTTCCGTCGTGAAGGACTCAGGCTTCAGCCAGAACGGCCGCCGTTCGAACCCGTTTGAATAGCCTAAAACCTTCCCCGTGCTATCCCGATCATTTCGCAAAAAACCGCATCAAAATCCGTCCAACAGTTTGGCCGTGAAAGGGAGACATACATACATACAAACATACAGATACCGATCATTCTTAGAGAGAAGAAGAATTGTTTACCAATATCATGCTATACCAAGAGAGCTTTAGAGTTTGAGAAACTTTTGTTATAGTGCCTTGTTCGTTAATGATTAAAAGTACCAAACTAATGATGTTTACGAAATTTCACCCTAATTTTACTACTTCAACTTGTGATGATGCCACACCATGAAATTCTATTAGAAACAACAAAGAAAAGAAAAGCAGAGACCGACGGTACCTATTGATGTGATCAATCCTCATTCTGGGTTTTATTCTTATCGAAGCAGGAAAAGAAATTGTTTATTTTTGTATTAATGACCAAAAAGTTAAATCCATACATGACTACAGGTTGTATCACAAAGGGAGATTTAAAAATTCGGAGCCAAAAATGTCGTATCATTGTAATTTTTCAACATAAGATCAATTTCTTGACAAATTTTTTCGATCAGGCATTAAAACAAAATATTTTGAGGTGAAATCATGAAGAAGTTGCTACATTACTTCATTTTTATGGTGTGGAACCACTTTTTGACTCTCCTGAAAAGTTGGTAAAAAGACCTTGCAAGCGTCGATATCCTTCATGTCCCCGAGGACTAGGGATGTCCACACTGAAGAAAAATATAGATACTCGATAAATCGATAGTTTTATAAAATATCGTTTTACTAGGTCGATATATCGTAGAAAAATATCGATATTCGATATATCGTATAAAAAATATCGATGTATCGGATATTAGTCCAAATTTTAAAAAAAATCCAGGCCTTTCACAACTTTTGATTACTAGTAAATAAATTAAGGTTATAAATTCTTCAAAATTTGAAGAAGATTGTTTAAATTTATTTTTAAACAAAAAGATTGTTTAAAGATTTAAAGATTTTTCATTAATTGTTGAGATTTGAAGATTAATTGTTTAAAGATTTTTAAAATTTGATTTAAATTGTTTAGAGATGGTTTAAATTTAAAGATTATTTAATAATCTGTAATGAGTAGGTAATTATTTGTAAAATCATAGAAACAATTTATTTTCTTAGTTTATAATGTTCTGACAAAACATTCAGTACATTGCACTAAAATGAATTGCGTGGATCTGCTCACCAACATTAATTAAGTACATTATTAACTCTTCACACAATCACATGTCATGTGATTGTGAACAAATTCGGTAAAGGGATTAGGAAATGAATTGAAAGCCGAGGTCTATTAAACATAGTATTTGATTAGAAATACTTTCAGTCAAGTTACCTACACGCTCTTTGATCCTATTTCTAGCTGGTGTTCGGATTTATGTCGGATCTCTCTCAAAAATATCGGTTCCCGATATTTAAAAAATAATATCGATATATCGGTGGAAAAAATATCGCCCAAAAATATCGATATATCGGCGGAAAAATATCGATATTTCGATATTTTTGAGCATCCCTACCTAGGACTCAAGTGAGATTTGGGACTCAAACGGCGTTTTTTTTTTTTTTTTTTCGCCGGGGAAAACTACTCGTAGGAGGAAGGCCAGGGTCTGGATGAGGGAGATTGGTGAAAGCTTAATACAACCTAGAACAGTACATAGCAAGAAGGGTTTATTATTTTGGCGAATTTCAAGTATTTTGATTTCTGGAGTCTTTGTAGGCGTCTACACCTGATGTTCATTCGGGTACAAAAGGGTACACTAAACGCTGAAGTTTCAGAGAAATTGGGCGATTGGGCGTACGTCGTTTTTGTTAACCACGGAAGGCACAACCTGAGAGACTTTTATGCTTAGCACATTTTGGAAGCCATGAACATAATACGAAGGAGTTTTGTTATAGTGACGCCACGTATATGTACTGATAAATGCCTATTACGTAGACCGAAGTTTTGAAACTGTGAACGGCTCAAATCGAAATGACACAATGGGTCGTAAGCATCTCCTTGGCCCCGCACTTACTGAAAAATAAGAACCATGAAAAAGAGTGACCTTCCTTCTGGGTTAGGCGACCCGAAATTTAAAGGACAGAACAGATTGGTTCCTATTTTTTCTGTTCCACGAAGCCAATTCCAACAAACTCAAGCTGAATTTAGAAACTGCACAATATAGGAGAGTAGCAGTAGCAGCCTCTGGTAGTAGCTCCAATATAGGAGACTAGAGAGCCAGCCAACCCCCGACCGTATCCCACCAAGCCTCAAACAAGTTCACTCGCTTTTCAACATCGCTATTTGGGTTGGCCCACTTTACATACAAGGGTGACTGGCGAGGGCTAGATTGGCCCACCTTACAATCGTCCGTACAAATACGAACGTCACAACCTCCAACTCCACAACTGTAAACCCAGGAAGCCACTCAGACAACCCTGACAGGCAACTTGAGAAACCTTTCCCGGTCTTCTGTCAGATCCATCTCAACATCTAGCTTGGTCAAAACACCTAACCACAACCCAAAAAAATACAGGCAATTCAGATACAAAGAACACAGTAGGATAACTAAATTCCCTCGGATAGAGTCAACATCCCATAAAATGGGCAAAAAAAAGATGTACATATATTTCAAATATCTCCCTCGTGTATTGAATGGGAAAACTTACATTGCCTCAGAGACTTACTTCTCAATACTTTTCTTTTGTTAAATAAAAACCTTGTCAATGACGCCATCAATCGGTATTGTCCCCATAACTGTCAGAATCGTCAGCCAAGCAACTTCTTGACATTCTTGACTTGGGATTGCTGAAGAAGTGGACTGTGGACGCCACCACACGTGCCGACAGCTCTCCAAACCCGTACAATGCTGTTATTGGACGACTGACGGTCAATCGAAGTCGCCATTTTCCCCCAAACACACTCTTCACGCAAGATATTAAAGTAGAGCGGGGAAAATTTGAAAACGATTGGTGCATTTGGGAACCCCTCAATGACTAGGACGGATCGAGAACAAAACGGAAAGTTGCCCTTCTTTGGGTGCCATACCCGTAAACGGAGACTAACGCGTGTTGAACATTACAGATGAAGTAGGGACCTACTGTTTAACGCCGGTTCTGAACGGCAAATTTGAGAGGTTTTATTATAGGCAGATTCGGTGGGTTGCCATTTGTCCAGCGGCTACTGGGATCGAACCAGCAACCTTTGACTCAGCAGTCCAACCCTCTATAGTCTGTCTGCAATGACGTTGGGCTCCGACCCTGCTCTCTAGCGGCGGACGCAATGAGACTGATGAGACCGCTGGAAATCCTTGGGAATTTGGTGCGGTGTGGTGGTAACATTGGCTCCCCTCCAGCTGTTGGCGACCGTCCGCGTTTTTCGAGTATGTTCGTGTTTCACGACAAAATTTGTTTAGTTTACTTAGTGCCAATTTTTCGGTCCGGTCGTGGAAATGGATCGCCAATCGACGACTTCGGGTTCGTTGAAGAAGAAATTCCTTCGTAGGCAAGCCCGTGAAATAGTATTTAACGCGTACAACTACTTATGTGACCTCTAAGAATCCGGCCAGCCTCAGAATCCGATCGGGAATGTAAGGGACGAAACGGCGAAATTAACGGGTGTGTCGTCGTCTATCGTCAAAGAGGGAAGGAAGGCTATCTCAGAAACCGGTGAAACATCGTTCGCCACTCCGAATAAGCAATGTTTTGCGCGATCGGCTCAGAAAGTTGGGCTACGGATGGAAACTGTGCCAATCTAACCGAAGACTTCGGCCCGAAATAAGTGCCTGGCGTTTCTCCTACCTGTTTTCTAAAATTGTACATAATAAAACAAGTCAATTTGAAGTCAACGTCCAGTTTCACTATTAAATTTTGGTTTCCTTAGTAATTTTCTGTTATTATGATGGTCTGATTTCAAGGTAAGTGCAGTTGTAAGGAAATTATATTGATTTTATTCTTCCCGGCCTCATTGCGATGATATTTCATTTTCGAAATGTAGGTATAGTAAATAGTAAACATCAGTGAAATCGATAGGTTAACCTGCTGAAAAGGCGCTGGGATTGCGGGGGGAAACTACTCCCAGGTGTGCCGCGTCAAAAGGGATAAAATCCCCCGAAAAATGTCTCAAACAGGGAATTCCCTTTTTTTTAATCTCCCGCCGGCCGCTAGGGAGCAGGGTCGGAGCCCAATGTCATTGCAGACAGACTATAACCACTGAGCCACTGATAACCACTAGGGTTGCCCTAGAAGGGTCTTTTTGGAGTGCGACGTAAGTAATTCAACTTCTCCCGTAAACCCGGGAAACAGGTCAGAAGAAACGAAAAGGCTCACCTTCAAGTCAACCTTCGGCTGAAATAGCCCACCAGCTTCAACACGCCAATAACAAAAGTTTGGTTTTTAAGCTCGCCCGTTGTAGGTCGCGCGCAGCGTTTTAGCAATACTGTGAGGATCGAATATGTAGGAATATCATAGACCAACAATTTATAAGTCTTGCTTCTCTATTATTTTGGTCAACACATAAAACAACTCGAGTAACGTATTTTGAAAAAAAAAACCCAAAGACCAAGGATTAATCTTAGTTGGTGAAATTTAGGTAAGTTCGAATCCCAACTAGAATTTAAAGCTTACAAGTGGTGGAATTAAACTCTTACATGTACAACATGACAACTCGAATAAATGAGAATACCCTGCTGTGTAGAAGTACTCGGTTGGCAACACTGTTTCGCGGAAAATGAGGGCGTTTGTCAATTTGAGTTGAGCAGAAGATCCGACGTGAGGGAGACGACCCAGTGACCACATTTGAAATTGCTGACTGATTATTTATAGATGTTACGGTGAAAGCCCGAGAGTCAGTGAGTGTCGGACTCTCACCGGTGATTGCTAACATTCACTGGGGCTGTCGGTGTTAAGCCCGCATTCTTACTGATCTCCGGGCTTTTACTAGTGAGTGTCAGTCACCGAGACATGTTGGTGAATGTCCGCAGTGAAAACAACTTCCATGTTGGGAATTTAGAAAATATGCCAAAGCTTCTTTTAAGAGGTGTATTTACCACGCGTCAATTAAAAAAACAAGTCAACAAAGAGTCAAGCACGTCAAACACATTCAAGTAAAATCATTTATTTTTGCAACTGAGGCACTTCAGTTTCTGCCGCTTTAGTGAATTTTTACTACTGAGTTCGTCTTTACCAGTCTGGTAAAGTGAACTAGGTAGGCTTGACATTTTTCTCTCTCTCCCCCGATGAAGTCATTTTAAAGAAAAATTGTGTCCTTCTCTCAAATTCGATTCTATCAAGACTTCTACAAATGTTAAAATATTGGTTGGGGTGCTGGAGTTCAGGCGAGCGTGGTAAGACTCGCACGCGTTTGTGGTCCGGATCTGGAGATCTGGAGAAGATGCCCACATTATTGGTGGAAATGTAGAGTTTTCTGAAGTGTAATTGTTCGAGAGATACTCGCACATTTTATCCATTTTGACACTTTGCGGTTTTGTGGCTAGAAACTTAGAAAATCAGTGCTCTACTTCGTTAACCACCAGCAGTTCCGCGCCACGTTGTCACATCATCCGTGATCTTGTTACTAATAAACCGCCCATTTTGAGATTATTTCGTACATCAATTTAAAATCCGTCCCTCTATCACCAACAACCTGTTTTCCTGATAGGTGTAGAGGTACAGTTGTGTACGAAGGAAACTGCACTAGAGACCGGAAGGCCTATCAGCAGGCCCCCCCGAAGGGGGCTCCACCCAAAGGGGTCTTAACCTTCCGCGGGCTCCACCTCCCAGTGGGCCCCACGACCCCCTCGAGTCCGACACCAGTCCGAGGCGGGCGGCCAAGGACCGAGGGATGACCCCACCGATCAAAGGGCTCCCCCTCGCCCGAGGTACCTGAGAGGAGGGGCTGCTCCAAGCCGGTTGTTAGTTATGTTAATGGGAGCAACCCCTCCCCATTAAGGCCCCTCCAGTCAGAGGCCCGAAGGCCCTCTACCGCTTTACATGCCCCCAACACCTCGGCGTTAACCGAGATGTCAGCCTGAACATTACTGCGGGACGAAGAGCCGTAGCCGGTGTAGAGGTACAGGAGGACGAGCTGATCGATCTCGGTAGACGAGTTTGACGGTCTCCATCCGACACTTTCTCACTGATTTCCACTGCAGGCACTCGTCCGAAAAAAATACAAGCTGTAGTAAATTTATGGAAGTTTCATGGAAAAAGTAGAAAAAATAATGTCTGATAAGTGCTGTCATTCCACTTATATGTATTCTCCATCACATGATTTCTCGTGTTCTGCTTTTAATTCTGAGAGTAGGTGGTTCGTCCTTTTCAGATACCCCCAAAATGAAAATCGCCATTTCCAGGGCGAGTGATTTCACGACTGGTGATGTTCCGTGGCCCCAGCGCCCTTTTTTCACAAGCTCAAATCGGCCAATGATTTCTTCCCCCCTTCTTCATTAATTTTTCCAACTTTTTAACATGAAACGTCTAAGGCAATTGTCAACAATTCCAAATGTGGTCACTCAGTCTCCCCCACCCTGTGCTCCGTGGGGCATGTAACGCTGGTGTGTGGACAATTTATCATTGATGCAATTGAAGCGCAAGGTGAACTGATGGCTGAGGATTCACTGATATCACTGAAATGTGTGGATCGACCTTAAAAGAGAACTCTCGTAGGAATACTGTCAGTGAAAATTGGGAAAAATGAATGAACATGATCAAACTTACGAGACCAAATCCTCAAGAACGCACAGTGGGGCCAACGATGCTAAAAGGTGACGGTAATTGGAAAAATTAAATACGCATCTGGCCGAGCGGTTGAATGCTGATTCTTTAGCTGATAATATCATGCATATTATAATATAATATATTATATTATATATAATATGATATATACATTATATATCAACAAAGAACCATACTGGTTTTGTCGCTTCGAGCTGTCTGGAGGGGAGCAGAGGGGTTGAAAGTTGGAAATCGGCATTTTCATCAGTAAAGTTTTTTCGCCTTGGCGAGCCCCACATATTAATTAAGCCTGAAACCACTATTGGTTTGTATTGAGGCTATGTATCGGAAGACATTAAAAATATTCTCTTCATTAAATTGGCCTTCATCGATTTTAAGGATTAAAAAAAAAGCTGCGGTATTCACCGCAGTACACTTTTTTTCTGTTTTCACTGAGGACCCTAGAATGAGGTTCTAAAGTCAGATCGCGCGCAAGTGTCCGCATTAAAAACGTGAAAAGAGGCAAAAATTAATGTAAATTTTATTTTTGTGAAAAAAATTTAGATTTTGCATTTTTAAAGCTAAGCCCATCTATGTCAATCAGTCTGTCACCTTGAACAGTTTCCTCCACCTTTTAGCGTCATTGCCCCCACCGTGGAACGCCACAACTGGAAGATTTACAATTTTATCGTCACAATTTAGTAGAGAAAATCTCAGTAGTATCGAATCCTCATCGACCATCACTTCTTCTTTGCTTCCCTACCAACCAGCATGGTCACTTCTTCCGACTCTAAACGCCTTCCATCACGTCCTGAACTCCCTAACGCTAAACCGAAATTCTCCCCACGTTTCATCCACCAAAATTCAAACGTGGAACCAAAATTATCACTCAAGTACAAAAAAACAATCATAAACGGAACCGACTTACGTCATTCTAATGTACTAGATTAAGTAACGATTATGCATACGAAAGTGAGCTCTACTGAATGCTTCCATACAATGGAACGTAGAAGTATATTTACATGAAATGAAGTTCGATAGTTTTCACACTCCCGTTTTGACACTGTCGAGTTCCCATTACGGTTTCTGCAACTAAAACAACCAATGAATACATTTTCAACGTGAGGTCAACGTTGTCATCGTCGCTCAAACTCACCTTCGGTTTAGTATGATTCGGACATTTGGCGATGAACGTGTTGTAGTTGAGGTCCCATCTGGAAGCGACGGCGCACCCGTAGTGGCATCTGACGGGGCAATTGCGTTGTACACAGCCCAAACTCGCTCCGAAGAGACTGCAATAACTGCATTTCTGGAGGGAGAAAACGAAATATGTGAGACAAGATGAAAGGGAAAATCTGGAGAGCTTGCGAGTTGGGCAACACTGGGCGTATCTCCCAGTGTTGTTTAGCATCTGATGTTAAACAAGGGCGGAATTCAGGGGGTGAATGAAATACCGAGACTTCCAAGTCAAATTTTCTACTATATTGGAGCTGCAGCCCGAGGAGAGGGAGAACCAACTTTATTCAAGGGGACTTCTAACAGTCGGTATATGAAAATTTTTCTTGAAAATGTCAGCTTGACAAGCGAAACGAAGTCTGAAAACTCCAAAAAGTTGGCTCAATTTGGTCCATTTGAACTACAAAGTGATTTAAAAAAAAAAGGAACAAGACCAGTTTTAAAGCTGGGAAGGCGGGATGGACGGGGCTGGCGGAGAGCCCCGTGGAGTGAGGAGGGAGGCACGAAAAGGTGATCCCGCTTCCCTGGAGGATCGTTTGTCGTAATTAGGCGGAGCTCATAGGTCATTGTAAATCCCCACGCAATGAAATATTCAAAAACCCCAATAAACAGAGGCTCCGATTGGTGGGGGGTTAAAAAGGGGGCTAGCGAGGGGAAAACACTTGACCACCAAAGGACGGACAAAAATGGGATAAAAATAGATTTCAGCTGCCAGATGAATGAATGTTGGGTCTGAGGCCAGGTGGTCTAGGGTTGGGTGGCTTTTGCTAGCAAAGGGTGACCCCCTAGTCATCCTATATTCCTCAGAGAGGGAGACAACAATTGAGTCAGAACAGGTGAGATGAATTAAGAGACATGATGTCAAGCCGTGGTTGGTAGTCATGATAGGGAAATTACTTCACGAAAATAGGAGAAAGAATGATGGAATAAAAAGGAGTTTGGTGAAAAAAAAAAAATGGATAAAAAATTAATCCCCCCCCCCCTCATCCACACAAAAAGGGAAATAGAACATCTTGTATACCTTGCAAAATGGGGGGTAGTAGATCTTGTTTGGTATGACATGAGTAATCCAAGTTTGCGACCTTCGAAGCCGACTCGAACACGAAATACCACATTTTCGCTTTTTTATTGGTTTATTATTCTTGGAATAATACACCTTTGAAATCGCGACGAAGGTCGACGACTCCGACCTGTCTCAAAATTTGACATTATCCGTTTCTTTTGGGCCTTGTTGGGAGAACCAAACCCAGTTTATCCAAGAGGTCAAGAAATCCCGATTCTAATTATTATAAGAATGTAATATTATTATATTGTTGAAGACATAGTATGAAATGGGGAATTATATTATAATTCCCCATTTTGCAAGGCAATTCCATTTTTAGATGACTATTTGACTGGACTAGACGACTTGTAACGGGATTCACAACTGAGAAACCTCTCTGAAAACCTCATCAACCGAGGAAATGGTACTTACAGTGACGGAGGCGGCAGCGACAGCTTCTGCCAAACCCACAAGGTGAGGACCGACGAGGAAAACGCCAGGAGCCCATACGACGCATTTCTCGTGGACCCAAATCTCCCTTTCCCCCGACATGTCTTCGCCGGTGACTTGGTGTTTCTTGCTCTGCAAAATAGAATGAGCTCCGTGAATAATTTAATTTTTTTTTTTTTTTTTTTTTTTTTTTCCTGGAAAGGGCATGCTCCAAAAGTTACGAAAATGAGTCAACATTGCAGAAAACCCGCATCTATTATAATAGATAGATAATTATTAATAGATAAATAATTATTTATAGGGCCTTAGGAAAAATATATTTGAATTCCGAGGTCTGGAGGGGGTACATGACGCGGGCTGCCAAGTCATCTTTTGATTGGCCGAGAGATGCAAGTTAGCCAACTTTGCTACGCGAAAAGCCAACCCCGAAAATCGAGAATTGGGTTAATCATCAGAGAAGGTCGTTCAAAAATCGAGTATCCAGGTTATCATCAATGAAGGTTATTCGAATGTCGATCCTGGCCAAGTGTTTTCATACCGATACTCTTCTTATTATTCAGTGCTACTTGCCCAACTACTTGATACCCAGCGAGGCAACGTATGACGTTACAGGCCCTCCGCTTTCACTTGAAAATCTCCAACATTTCTAAAACAGTTCTGCACGTAACTATACGGATTTTCGAACTAAAAATTAGTGTAGAGGGGGTTTTACAGAGTGATGAATTAGTGTAGAGGGGGTTTTACAGAGTGATGAATCCGAATATATTGTTAGAAATGATGAACTCCGACCTTCTCAAGGAGCCCATTAGTTCTCAGGTGTTGGGGTTAGACCTTCGGAAGTCGACTTGGGAGAGACCGTGCTCACCTTTTTGCCCAAATCCTTAACAAACTGATCGGCGGCCCCGACCGCCCGAAGGCTCGCCTGTTTGCCTCCGCCTTTCCGTTTTTGTTCGGCAACGACGTCGCTATCCTTGGGATCCCTCGGGTCGTGTTCAGGCTCTTTGGGTATCGTCAGGATGTACGGGCCGAAAAGGTCTCCGGCGGGTTCGCCACCTGCAAATAACCTCGTTAGTTGACGTTTTGGCGATGAACGCCTCCCTATGGACGAAGCACTCACCGAGGCCACTCTCACAATTGGAGCGGAGTTTGCAGAAACTGCACACCCACGTCAGGTCCGCACTGTGAGCGTTGTACTTCAGCGACAAAGTGCTCGAGTAGAGTCCAGTGCCTTTTAATCGACCTGCAAATTACGTTAAATATGTAGAAAAACGGTGCAAATTTACACAAGGTTTACAATTGTTTGTTATAAATAATCCAAAAATTAATTCTATATCCACAAAAAAAATTTTCAATTCAATTATTTAAGTTTTCTTCTTGTTAAGTTAGTAGACGAATGTGAGACCCCAAAAGATGGATTAAGCGTCCAAAATTACTAGGAAAACGACACCTCATTCAACTTCCTCGCACAAGCGCCATTTGTAGCCCCATAGATAGGTGCGGTCCGTCCTGGGCTTCAATCGTTATATAGGCAAAAATGTGCAAAGAAACACGGTTTGTTCGAAATTTGCCACTTCTTTGCCGTGCCCGCCCCTCCCTTATCAAAGCTCAAATCAAAATTTCACACGGAATAGCTGCGATGGGGAATTTAATCAGCTTTCACGAGAAAAAAAGAAATTTGGAATCGGACCAATAGTTTCTGAGCTACAACTGAAACGTTCTGAAAAACGTGCTTCCGCTCTTCACGCGGTGTCAGATTGGGCGTTTCTTACTTTGTTTAAATTCGTTTCGTACGTACTATCATACCTACGGACATCACTCTGGTCGTAAAATGAAGTTAATAATAATATAATCCTAATAATATTTACTACAACTTTCTTTTCGATGGTTTTTTTTTTGTAGGATTAGTAGGCCTACTTTGGCCAATAAATCGCTCCGAAATAGACAAAAGTTAAAATTTTTACTTTTTGGAAAAAATAGCTCGTTTTTTAGGGCCTGTATCTGGGGAACTACTAAAGCTACAGAGCTCCGGTACCAATCAAATTGTAGGTAATTGTATGTCCTTTAAAAGTGATCAGGGTACAGATCTTCGTCAGAAGCTTTCTTCGGTGCTTTTTGGGCGAAAAACTGAAAATAATGCAAAAATTTCGTGGTTTTTCGGCAGTATCTCCTGATGCCGAACTTTACGAGGGTTGCAAATCTAGATTTATACTACCTAGGTGAGCCGTAAAAATTAGGTTTACCACAATTAAGGTAGGTTGGGATGTTTGATATGACTGGCCTAATAGCTTCACTTCTCCCAAAACCCACTTACGACAGTTTTCGGTTATTCGTCATTATCTCAGAAACTAATAAAGTGACATACCTCCGGTTGGTCTCAAATTAAAGCTAATTAAATGCACTAAAAGTTAATTTCTTAATACTTTTTGGTAGGATGCATATTTCAGGCGATATTTAACACAAAAAAAACTAACTTTTTCGTAAAATTTGCACATTTTGGAAAAAATTGCCATTTTTCAACAACCTGTATCTCGGAAACTACCGTAGAAAGCTGCGGTTGGTCTCAAATCTTAGCAAATATTGTCTAGTTTAAGAATGAATAGATTGCCTTTGGTCGTAAAGTGCTTCGTTCACCGACTTTTTTAGCGAAATCTGAAAAATGGCCGAAAAAATCGTAGTTTTTCGCTAACGCCGAAGGCGGCACAAGGTTTTTTTAATTGATAACTTGGTCAAAGACTACTCGCATGGGTCCTAACAACATACCAAAAAATCAGAACTACCTACCCCACTTTTTTCCAGCACGATCCCTTTTTCAGGTACAAAGGAACTGAACTAGAAACTATTCCCCAGAGAATTCGGATTGAACCGCCAAATCCCCCTGAACTGAATCAAAGCAATTAGCGATTGCTCCAAGATATAATCGTAGGGGTTTTTATGCTAGAAATACCAGACAAGAAAAAGAAAAGGGAATTCTCTGTACTGGCAACAAGTGCCCTTCTTACAAGCCAGTTGCCCAACCTGTTCCTTTTCTTCAGAAAGTGTGTTGATTTTTCTAGTTGTCGAATTTTTTACTGTGCGCATGATTTTCGAGAGATGAATACTGTTACCATCTCAAGAACATTGCCTTCGGCACTCCATGGTGGACAAATTGGAAATAAAACAGGCTGACCAGTTCCTGACCAGAAGAAGAAGACTTCTTGGTAAAGGTTATCGCTCAGCAGACCAACTAAGATTATATAATGTATTATTCGGGAATGTATTAACAAGGTAGTATGTTATACGGCAGTAAGTAATTTGCAGTTGCAGAGAGGGTTTTTGATTGCAGCTTGAGCCGCCACTGCCCTTAGATCCCTTCAGTGAAATCCGATGGTTCTGGTACCTCCAAAAATTGATTATACGTCCAAAAATACTTCGAAATCGACAGCAAACCTCTCCCGTAGCCCCTTTTTAGCCCCAAGAGTTTGAGCGATCGGGCTGAAAACCTTGCGGGCACAACTAGATTGCAAAACGAGTATTTTGTCAAAATTTCGGATTTTTAAAACAATTTCTACTGCCCAAAACGGCTCGGACGGCGGACGGACGTTTTGTTTTTGAAATCTAGACATCTTGAAACGTATAATCAAAATTTTCGAATACACACGAATGTTCAGGTGTATTTAATAGTAATTTACTCCAAGAATAATAAACCAAAATGGAGGTCGGAAAGGTCTGAAAATCCTTAAAAATCTATTCCTCGTATTACACGGATTACAACGACACCCTCACTCAACCTCAAAATCGTTCATTTTTGTTGTTTCAATCACCTTCAACGTGGCGGTGTTTCCTCCTGCTGCCGGCTTTGTCCAACCCGTGGTGGTCTCTCTCCTCTTCGTCTCTCGCCCCTCCGCTGTTGACTACCCGGATCTTCGTGGGCAGGTCTTTGGGGCCCTCGACTAGAACGTAAGGGCCCTTTTTGGGCGCGACGGGCCCCATGTTGCTGTTGTCCGAGCCTTCTTTCAAACCCTTTTCCGCCCTCCTTTTGACTCCTTTTTTGTCGACGGGTTTCTTTCCTCGCCCTTTGCCGGACGAAGGGCCGTCGGAGTCGATGGATTTCCTCGGCTTCCGGATGACCCGTTTCCGCTGTTTGGGCTGCCCCGGTTTCGTTGACGAGGTTGCCTGAAATATTTTCCAATTAGAACACAAATATGGCGCGTCAGGCATATGAAAGCACCGTGCTTACCTTAGGGCCGCTTTGCTGGTTAGAGATTGGCGGTTTGACGTCTTCGACAGGCTCCACAATCCCAGCGAACATCTTTTCCAATTCCGACTCCACTTCCATAAATTTCTGCCCTTTATCGGGCACTTCCGTTTTAATTTCCACAACTTCTTTTTTTATTTCTTGCTCCAGCGGGGCTTCATCTTGCAGAATGGCCACTACCTGAAAACACAACAAATTTACGACCTGGGACCTACCAAGAACGGTTTCATTAGCCCAATTCTAACCTTGTCTTCAGTTAACGCGGGGGCTTTCGTGTTTGCAACTATCACAGAGGGTTTGGCCGGAGACTCGTCGCCTCCTTGGAACATGTCCTCCAAAAGAGACTCGACATGGTCGGAAACGGGCGCCAGAGGTTGATCCGACGCCTCCTGTTTGTGCGAGACAGGCAGCGCCGGGGATGGCAGGGTTTCCGTGACGGGCGTCGCTATCACTGATGGCACCTGGTAGAATTAGAGGATTTTTGGCAAAACTGTGGTAGTGCAAAGGTGTGGACAAATTCACCGCCTTTGGTAATTTGGGTCATTGATCATTTACGTTGACGCTCATAAAACAGCCCAGACGTCAGAGGAGCTTCACCTAGCATTGAATCCGGTATTTTGTTAAGCTCTTTTAGGGCGGAATTCACAGACGTTGCTCAAATCTCCTCTCGAGTCCTGACTCAAATCGCCGTCTCAAGCATCGAATTACAAATGAGAAACAAATGGTGAGCATTTCCTCAAGTCATCAGTTATTGCTATCTGTAGAGTAAACAGTTTGATAAGATCGTCTTGAAGAAGCAATCAGTGCTCAGTTGGTCTTTATGCCGCAAAGACGCTTTTGTCTCTCAAGAGGATTTTGGCAAAAATTCCGAATTGAAATCGCTGGAACCGGATGTTTTGACTCGTACCACTGCTCTACATAAATGAATGAATGCTTGGAGGACCTAATAAGCTACGATTTGCTTCTAATTATAAGTATCTACGTTACACTGAATCAAAATGGTAGCCCAAGATAGTGAGTGGGGCAAGACCGGATATCAAGCTGCGGGGCAAGATGGGATAGGATTCATCTGAAGAGGAATCACTTGACGAATGGCTGCCAACGACTGACGAGGATGAGGACTATGGCGATGCTTGTATGCATTCCTACTAATGCACAGCATTGAATGAGAGATTTTTTTTTAGTCTGCACAGTCGACAAGGATATAGCTCACAACTCAAGCAGCGGGTTTGAAGGAGATGGGTAATTTTCGCTCAATATCGATACCTAGAGGTATCCCATCTTACCCACCCCTACCTCAAACATTGCGATTTTGACTCTTTCCACTACATTTGATCTGGTAACCAGTGCGTTGAAATTTACCAAATTTCCAACGTTTCTCATTAGCATACATCCACACGAATTAAACAGTCATTTTCAGCTAAATTTGAATGAAATGAGCCACAATCGCTCAAAAAAGTTATGGTATCCCGCCTTACCCATCCTTCCCCTAAGTCAGGACAGGGGGTGAGATGAGGTTCGATACGCGACTTGAGCGGTGGTTGGTTATTATGATAGGGAAATTACCCCTCAAAAATGGGGGAAACTCCCTTTTTGTTGGCGTTTTGAGTGTATCCTCCCAGTTTTTTTTTAATACACATATATTTTTTATTGAGCCTGGGTCCCGGAGGTTATAACTTGCTATTTGCAAACTCATCAAGGATTCTGCGCGTGGCATGTATTGGTCTTGGTAAAATGAATGCTGCGTGGAGTAGCACCTCCTCAGAAGCCGGAAAGGCAAATAATTACCTATTGAGAGATATGGTGATCAGTTACATGAATGAAGAAAAGGCGATGCGACCTACAGCACCTACAAAAATTTGATACAAATATTTAACATTTCGTTGTTACCTAGCTTGTCTACCATCTGCTGGTAGTGCCAGCAACAACATCTAAATGTTTTCCTTTGTCTTTCTGGAAAACCACTGTGATTCCGCTAGAAATAATGGAAATAAAGGTTTCGACAATTACTTCAGGAAAGTCGACTTTCAAATTTTGGTACTAATTCGACGCAGAATGTTGTCCTCAACAATTAATTATAGAGTGACTTTTCCTGTGGAATGGACCGTTTACGATTTATAAGCCAAAAACTGAAAAACATGCTAACATTTCGAGGTTTTTCAGCCCCAAAAAAGTATGCTGTTAGACCATAAAAAAACGCTGCAAATTTTACACTAGGGTTTATTATTCTTTGATATGGGTTAGGTTCTACTTGTGCAGAAATTTAATTCTGTTAGGTAATAGAAAATTTTGGAAAACAATGTGTTTTTTTTTTCAAAATTCTTTATTTCTTACTCGAAAAATATTTAACCTCCTGGGATCCTTCAAAAATCCCATTTTTAGCCCCATGAAAGCCCTATAGATCGCATCAGTGAAATCGGATCGTTGCGGGACCTCAAAAAATGGATTCTACGTCCAAAAATACTTCGAAAACAACACCTAACTCGATCCGATAGCTCAAAGCCTTCAAAACCCCCCTTCTATAGTCCCATTTTAGCCCCATAGCGCCCCACGGGTTTGGGCGATCGGACCCAAAACCTTGCGGGCACAACTAGAAGGTAAACCACGTATTTTGTTAAAATTTCAGATTTTAAAAAAAATTCCTACTGCCCAAAACGGCCCGGACGGCGGACACTTCTGTTTTTGAATCTAGACCTCTTGAAACGGATGTCAAATTTTGAACCCGATCGGAGTCGTCGACCTCCGTCGCGATTACAAACCCTGATTCAATGCAAGGTGTACCTCCGCTGACGGCTGGGCTAAAAGTGGGAATTGAAGATTTCTTAAGGTTGGCTAACCTGAGACACGACAGGAGGCGAAGGTGATTGAGGCGGAGCGGGCGGCGCAGTTGCGAGAGGCTCAATGGGTGCTGGTTTGGCGGGCGGCAGTGCGGGTTCATCCCGGGGAAGCCCAGGGTTGATGAACGGTCGCTGTTCATGGGCGAGTGGTGCCGCAGGGACTGCGGGAGCTATCAGAGGTTCCAGGGGTTTGACTCCTTGCAAGGGATGCGTCGAAACCTGAAAAACATTAATGAGAATGCGGTGCTCACAGCTGAAAAGTTCTTCATTTTTCTGGCAGCTCACTTTGGACTCGACGGGGTGAGATGGAGTGCCTTGGCTCTCAGCCGGAGGACCTTGGCCTTCAAAAGGACTCGGAATCCCAGCCTGATCTGCAGGTTTGGACGTCAAAGGGTGCACCGGCAGACCTGAAAACCACCACGCTATACACCACGACATCACTGAAGTCGGTTCCTGAATCACGGAAATTCAATCACCTGTAGCTTCAGGAGTAGCAGACACTGGTGTTGATGCTGGAAATGTATGCATTTTTCCATCCGTCCCAGCTTGAGGCTGCCGCTCGTAGGGCGTTTTGCTACCAAACACTTCGACCTTATCCGAGAGTTTGAATTCGTCGGGTTGAACCAAAGGGTTTGGCGCTATAACGCTCACCTGGACCAAATATTTGCAGAAATGAAGAACCAAAAGGGACATGAGGTAAGTAATGGCCTGGATAGAAACTTACGCTGGCAGGAGTCTCTTTGACCTGCCCATTGATCGGGTCTCCATTCTGCGCTGGCTCAGGAGGGACAGCTCGGCCGGAGAAGTTCGTCCCGGACAGGTCCAGCGACTCGGACTGCGGGCTGGACGACCCCTGCGAATGGTGGAGGTACGGCTTGTTGGTGACTTGCCATTGTTGCGGGGCGTTGTAGAACGTCGGCGGCGCCTGCGGTGGTACCACCGGCCACTGCCTCCTATGCTGCCCCGGGTTGGGAACGTTCGGGGGGAGGTAGCCTCTTCCGGGGTTATCCGCCATGGTGGGATATTAGCACATCACCTGGAACAAGACAAGTTGAACAGCGTCAGGTGGAAGAGGAGCCAGTGAGGAGTAGTTTACAACGTAGGCGTGGTTTCGTTATAAGGTCTAGATTCTCTTAGGCAATCGAAATGGAGGACGTGACCGGCCTCACATCCAGCTGAGAAGTTGTCATGGCGACTATGACGTTTCATAATATTAAATATATTATAATATAATATATATTATCTCTCCCAGAGATATGTTATATTTATATCTCTACCAGCAGACAAAATTATGGGGAAAGCAAACCACTCCCGATACAATCTTGCGCGGCTCTGGAACGCTTGGGACCGTCGTGGCAGGCTTTGGACAACCTAAGCCAAAATTAGCACAAATTTACCAAGCCTTGGGTGCTCTATAAAGCTTGTGACGACCTTGGTAAGCCTTTAAAACCCCTTAGCCAAGTTGGTGGTTGGCACTAGTGACACTGGAGTAACGCAAAAATGGCCGTATTCACTTTGTTGTGAATGTGATCGTGCGTATTTACTCATCTTATTCGTGATATTAATAATTAATTATTAACTTAGTCGACGTGACCAATCCTTCAGTTTTTAGTTTTTTAATGGTGGCCAACTCGTCAACCAATAGGAGTTGACTTCGGGTTTCCACCAAAATTCAAATTGCAATTTTTCCATAAATCAATTCGTACGAACTTGCAGTTTGTGTTTTAACCCCTTTTTCAGTATTATTTGGACGCCTTCTATCGATAAAAAAATCGAATCGTTTTCTCGCCCTAACCATCATTGGATTAGACCTCTGCACCATCGGCAAACCACCACTTTGTGACCCTTAGCCAGCTTGGGACCTGCTTAGCAAGCCGTGGATGGATCTAAGTTTAGGTAGAGCTTGTGAAGATCTTGGCAAGCCTTTAAACCCCGTAGCCAGCTTGGCACGAACTTTGCAAGCCTTCGTCAGCTCTGGAAAGCTTCGGACCACCTTGGAAAGCCATGGAGACCTTTAGCCAGTTTGGGACCGACTTAGCAAGTCTTGGATGGCTCTATAAAGCTTGTGACCATCTTGGCAAGCCTTGGAGACCCTTGGCCAATTTGGGACTGACTTAGCAAGTCTTGGATGGCTCTATGAAGCTTGGAGCCGTCTTGGCAAGCCTTGGACAGCACTGGAAAGCTTGGAACAGTTTTGGCGAGCCTTGGACAGCTTTGGACACCTTGGGACCGTCTTGACAAGCCTTGGCGACCCTAAGCCTGCTTGAGAACAACTTAACACGCCGAGGAAAGCTCTGGAGATAAGAATCTTCACCACTTTGTCAACGTAAGGGGTAGCGGAACGCAGCCTGGTGCAGGAGGTGCAATTCCATTTTGCAGAGTTGAACCCATGCCCCCTCAAAACTGTGGTGAAGGGGGATGTGTTGACACGAATGTTCCCAAGGAAATGTACAATCGTGTTAACAATCCCCCCAATTTAAACAAAGCTTCAAGACAAACTCCACAAATTAAAAATTGATAAAACTAAGTCAACATAGATTCAGAGAGGTCACTAGAGGGAAATGAATTTTAAACAACCCAACTCAAACCGGCATCATGAAGGTGAACACGTACTTTCTTAATATTCAGGGGTAAATATCACAATTGACGGGGTGGAATGACCAAAAATCTGAAGACATTCGACAACAACGACCCAAGTGCGTTCACCCATTGATGCTTACACCCGTCCACCCAGTGAAAGTAAAGCGCGAACTATCCGGCAAATGGGGGGCCCCGAGTTGGACAATGGAAACATTCGTGTCGGGTTTTACGAGGCGAAATACGGCGGATTCGAACATACTTCATTGACGAACTCGGGTGATTCGGGAGAACGCGGATATCGTCAAAAAAGCCACAGAGAATTCGGAAAAAAACAACCTCACCTTTTGCGGGGAAATAACAGGAGGGGGACTTCACAAATGGCCAGGCCGTCTGGACACCGACGGAAATCGTCCCATATCGTCCGGCCCGTAGGGGCTTCGTCGGCAGCCCGGCGCACCTTTCGGAAAATCACATAAAACGAGGAACCCCGGCGGTGAGGAGGCCGCGTCGGAAAAGCGAGGAAATCGATGGGATAAAAGATTTGGACTTGTGAAAAAGGCGAGGAAATGCGAGAAAACAGAAGCAGTATGGCGGAGTTTTGGGGGGCTTGAGGGGATGACGCCCTCTGGCGGAGAGCTGGCAAACAAATTTCGCCTACCTACCAGTGATGCCAGGTGTAGGGAATTTTGGGTGGGACTGAAGCGTAGGGAGTTCCTACACGTAGGGATTTTCCGACAAGGAGGTAAACATGCAAAATTCTTATAATAATAATAATAATAAATATTATTATTATTTAAAAAAGATATAAAAACAATTATTGTTCGATTTTATTGATTTTATTTTTATTAACCCTTATATATTGTTCGATTTTACTACCTTTTTTTCGTATGATCAATTTTTCTTCTTTTTTCTTATCATTAATCGATGTTTTTTTTTTCTTTCTTTTTTAATTTCATCGACTGCCTTGATTTTAATCTATACCTATCACTAATTCTCATTGTCTCTGTCTGTCTGTCTGTATGTCAATAGCCTACTCCTCCTAAACTTACCTGAAGATATTTTTAAAAGAAAAATACCCAAAAAGGTAAATAAAGTGCTTTGGGCGGCATTTTCTCCACTGTGGGTAATGCCGCCCACCGCTTGTAAAATATCGTGCAATGAATTCTGTTCCCCTCTTCCATAATTTGACCTTTTCTGTTCAAAATTTAAAGGTTAAATGCATTTCCAACAATAAAAAACTAGGAAACTGTCAATAAACTCAACTTGTAACGATCAATGTCTAGAAAACTGACTTAGTTACGTTTCTGGGCATCTAAAAACAAAAAATAGGCAGTTTAGAAAGTTTTCTGAAACAAAGAGTGAAGACAAACTCTGACATCACATTGGGGTGATTTTGCCCATTTCAAAGGTGCTCAGCATTCCCCTAAAACAAAGGGCGGAATTTCCCCAATGTTTACATTTTTTGAAATTCATTTGCACTGACTTTATTTACAACCAAAACTAAAATTTTATAAGTTTTCAGACAGACGATGAAATTCGGAATCGATGCATAATATGCATAGTGTATATTATAAACTAATCAAACAAAGCGTTGAAAATAGGACCTACCTTGCTTAGCTTCTTCCGCTCGAAAAATAACATCGAAAGATGCCCAAGACCACTTACTGCTGTGACGTCGAGAAGGATAACCTTACAAGGAGCTACTTGTAAGCTAGGCTAGAACATATTTTGTAAAACATTTCTCTAGGATTCCTGTGCATTCCCGCCTATCTTGAATCGATTCGAACATCCAAAACTGCCGTGGGCAGCAGGGAGGTTTCGGTGAATGCATTGACAGCCCGTTTCGGCAAATGGGAAATGTGCAAGTATGATAGGAACAATGCTGCTGGAGCACTCTCTTCTTTATAGGTACTTTTGATTTTCAGGACAGTTTCACATCGAATTTCCTTCAATGCGTGCCTGACCACGAGAACAAGAGGGTGCGGTGCATAATATTATAATCCGCATGGTAGGTAGGTACGACTCAGCCGCATTAAATTTTGTTGTTTTTATTTATAAGGTTGTCCAGCGGTGCTGCAGCCCAGATATGGGGAGGGAATAAACAGTCTTTCTCAATATACTGTAACAAAACACTTTGTAACAATGACCAACAACGTGTATTCGTATGCCACAACTCCCCAGACGGGCCCCCAAATGTAAAATGAAAAGATGGTTATGAATGTAGTACGTGAGTGTAATTCGTGGAATGTCTGGCCTAAAACTGAACTAACGGGGATTTTCCTTCTTGACGACCGGAACATGTGGCCATCAGGTGATGTCCGTTGCAATACCTACCTACCTACTTGGTCAAAATTCATGACCTTCCAGGGGTGCCTCTTCTCATACTAACGAGAGATACGAACCCGGAACAAGATAAAACCAAAGAAGATGATGCGACAGGAGTTTCCAATTGGCTTATTATTGACATTCGCCCAAACGGTTTCCTCCTAGTCCGAAACAGGTCCCCGTTTCACGTGTGGTGTCGAAGAAATCAAGATTTTATTCACTATTATAAATAAATTGTAAAATGTTGTCAATCTGATCAATACAATCCAAAGTAGGGAAAGAATTTGCAGGGAAAAGTGGAGACTTCTTAAACAGTCAGTAGGGAATTCCGAAGCAAGTCGTCTGGTATCACTGCTACCTACCTACCTACTTTCCAACTTCCAGCAGTCCACTTTGATTGATAACTAGGTTACTTAACTAACCTACAAAAAATCTATCAAACTTCAGCTACTTCAAGAATTTCTTCTGATATGAGTATTTTTGGCAATTTACCAATGAGGAATTGTAAATAGAATTAAAGGATAAGATTATTTTGCGTCTGGATCCAAAAGAAGGTTGCTGAAAATATCGACATTTCTCTTTAGTTTTTCGGAAAAACTTTTTCCTTTTTCTTTGTCTGTTTAGTTAACTCCGAGTTAACAACTCGGCTCTCTGGCTGTTTTCTGAGTTTGATCTGGTGTGCCTCCCATCCTTTTCTCTATTTTATTATTTTATATTTTATTACTTATTTATTTTAATTCTATTTATTTATAAAATATTCATATGTTATATGTTATTATTTATGTTCATTTCATTTAGCTTTATTTTATTTATTTTCACAAAATTTTGCAGACTCCATGTACCTAGGCGTTTTTCTAACATAAGTAGGGTGTCGTTTTCCAACTAAATTTGGACGATGAATCGATGGTTAGGTTTCAGATACGGGGAAATAAACCTATCAACTCGCAGAAAACGAAATATTATGCTACAGCAAAAAAAATAGCAATATCTCGGCCTATAAATCACAAAATTTAGGGTTGTTTGGTTTATTTTGGTTTATTATTCTTGGAATAATACACCTATGTATTCGCGACACGGGTCGACGACTCCGATCGGCCTCAAAATTTGACATTATCCTTTTCAAGAGGTCTACATTCAAAATCCGAAATGTCCGTCCGCCGTCCGGGCCGTTTTGGGCAGTAGGAATTTTTTTAAAAATCTGAAATTTTGGCAAAATACTTGGTTTACCATCTAGTTGTGCCCGCAAGGTTTTCAGTCCGATCGCCCAAACCCGTGGGGCGCTATGGGGCTAAAATGGGGCTACAGGAGGGTTTTTTTGAAGGCTTTTAGCTATGGGATCGAGTTAGGTGTCGTTTTCGAAGTATTTTTGGACGTAGAATCCATTTTTGGGGGTCCCGGAACGATCCGATTTCACTGTGGCGTTCTATAGGGCTTTCATGGGGCTAAAAATGGGATTTTTGAAGGATCCCAAGAAGTTAAATATTTTTCGAGTAAAAATTAAAGAATTTTTGAAAAAACACATTTTTGAAAAAAAAATCCCCCCAAAAATTTTTTTTTTGAAATATAAAAATCCAAAAAAAATTTTTTTTTAATTTTTTTTATTGACAGAATTAAATGTCTGTACAAGTAACCTATATCACAGAATAATAAACCCTTGTGTAAAATTTGCAGCGTTTTTTGAGGTAAGTATTAGTTTTTCGTGGCATATAATATCCCTCCTACTGGCGGTTATGGTAGTTATTTTTTTGGGTAGGTATGTCAGGCTATGCTGAGCTTGATATCTGAAGTACTTCAGTAAAGGTAGGTAGGTACCAACTATAACTTTCAGCACCTAGGTACCTACTGACATTTTATCAAATAATCTGCACACTGGATGAATTACATAATTACATAATAGCTAATTTCTCTACAGATTTTTGAGAGCTCGTCTACTTTTTGCGTAATCTACTGAATTTACGGGAACGATCTACGGAAAAAGTGGTTTTCTGGGTTGGCAACATTGCAGTGCCCACAGAACCTTCTCGGTGACGTTAGAAATTGGCGGCAAGTTCCCCAAAGTGTTCCCCCGATTCGGGGGCCCCGAATAAAAAGGTCACTGTTCTGACTTCCGCAGTGCGTACTCTTCTCTTTTACCTACTCCGTGATCTCTGTTCTCTGTACTCTCTGAACTAGGTGCTGTTCTGACGATTCTACCGACAGACTGTATATATACTTCGCCGACTACGAAATATATTTTGCCGATTTCAGCCCAAATCCGTGGCCTCAGATATCCGTAGTGATGCCCGGGAGCTATGCCGAGGCCGCCGGCCGCAATCCAGGCATTTCCAACATAATGAGCGGGTCTAGTGCTCAAGTCACGGGCTTCAAAGATGTCGAGTTCAATACGGAAAAGAAAGCTCAGGCTTCCATCGATGAACACGGGCGGAAGCGGACTTTGATTGAGCACGACCTGCCGGACACCCCCGAGGAGCCCATGGAGTACGATGCGTCAGCCCTTCACATCCCGGAGGAGATTCGCTCGTTAAATTCCCGGATCGATATCGTGGAATCCAAAGTGAACGAAAACGCTGAGCAAACCACTAAGTCCCTGGAGAATTTGGACGCCCGGGTGATGAAATTGGAAAGTGTTTCGCAGAATTCCGCCAAACGACCCAAACTGGAAAACAATAACTCTATTGTGACTGAATACAGCTTTAGAAAAGACATTAATGGGTTTGTCATTGTGTACACTGATGGCGCCTGTATTAGAAACGGCAGACACGGAGCCAAAGCTGGCATAGGTCAGTTTAATTTGAAGGAACTGGGAGAAACCGGTCATTAGGTACCTATGCTAATCCAATCATTATCAAAATTATTTTAAGCCAATAATTTTTTTTTTCTTTTTAGGTGTATGGTTTATGGACGGACACCCTCTCAATGCCTCTGACCCGGTGAAAGGACGTCCGACAAACAACGTGGCTGAAATCCAGGCTGCGAGAGTTGCCATAACGAAGGCAGCGTCTGCTGGAGTCAAGAAACTGAAAATCCACACGGACTCGGAATACCTCGTGAATTCCATCACAGAGTGGATTCATCGGTGATTGTCTTGTATTATTATACCTTAATAATATTATTGCAATCAGAATCGGAATTATTCGGAATTGAATGCAACAAAGGGCATGGGCGTAGGCAGGATTTAGCCAAGGGGGGGGAGGGGGGCGCCACCCCCCAAGCGCTACCTATTTTAGATAATATGTAAATTTGCTATTTTACATAAGGGTTACATAATAATAAACCCTTGTGTAAAATTTGCAGCGTTTTTGAATCTAGACCTCTTGAAACGGATAATGTCAAATTTTGAGGCCGATCGGAGTCGTCGACCCCCGTCGCGAAAACAGGTATATTGTTCCAAGAATAATAAACCAAAAAGCTCCTACTGCCCAAAAACGGCTCGTACAAGTACGGCGTACAAGCGTATGAACGCATAATTTGAGGATGCGACACCAGGTCAGCGAATTCATCTATTTGTTTTATTTAAATCTTAGCCCCTGGGTCAGCGAGCTCGTAAACGCATAATTTGAGAATGCAACACCTGGTCACCGCCTCACACTATTTTTGCGGTTTGGAAAGGCTGACCCTTTGAGGGGGGGGGGGGGGGTGTCGTCGGGGGGATCCAACACTTTACCGACTTCTGTGTAACCATCGCCCTAGCGAAGACCCGGAGAACTATCACTCGTTTGACGATTAACGTCGCGTTTTCACTGAAAACCTAATTCCCATTTTTGGAACATTTTCTGAAAACTTTTTCAGATTAATATCAGAATATTATTCTTATTAAGTTGAGTCAATACGCACGATCATTAACTTATTCGACGTGACCGATCCTTCAGTTTTTAGTTTCTTAGCCTGCGAGAGGTGTTTGGTGAGCGTCACGCTCACCCTAATTCCCATTTTTGGAACATTTTCTGAAAACGGGCTCCAATCCTCAAATCCCTCTAGCTATGTGTCAGGTCTCCTGGTAAATCTCCTGGTCATAAATCGTTCAAACGGATCAGCCAGTTAGTGTGGGGTGGGGTGGGTGGGTAAGCTGAGAGCTCACCCAACACCGATGCCCCCTTTCACTTTTCCTAATGAATACCACATTCCAACCAGCTTGTTCTCATTAGTTTTCAAATATTCTTCAACGACACCAGTCCATCTGTGTTCTGTTGAATGCCTATGATCGATTTTCAAGTTGGTTTGTCGTGTATTTACTCATTGTTATTCGCGATGGACTATGCAGCGATGAAAATCGAGCAACAAATTCGGTTATGGATGAAAGAGTTGGATGAAGACGAGCGGGAAGAACAGAGACGACGTGAGAATGCACTGCTCAATGATGTTGACGACTCTGAATCTGAACACGAAGATATCCCTGAGCTGGATGACACCGACACTGAGGTAGATATCTCCAGTGAAGACGATGATAATTCAGTGAGTAACTTTGAAATTTCTGTATGTATCAGAAGAAAGGAAGAGACGGCATTCGATTTCACGTCTTAAACCAACTTATCGAGGGAAGGATGGGCAATCAATTTGGCGTATGCATCCTCTCCCAAAACCAAACCGTAAAGTTTCCAATGTCAACATCGTCAAAGAACCTGGGCCAAAGGGATCAGCAAAATTGGCAAATGATATTATCTCGAGTTGGAAGATTTTTTTCCCCGACAATGTCATCACAAACATAGTTTTTTGTTCCAACCAAAAACTGGAAGAATTGTCTGATAACTACAACCAGGACATAATTTGTCGACCGACTGACAGTGATGAAATTCAAGGTGTGATTGGTCTTTTATATCTGATGGGTGTATTGAAAAGTTCTCATACCAATCTATCCAGGATTGGAATCCTCCTGTATGCGGTCGGTGCATGGTGGGACCTCTTGCGCGCCCCCCATCGGAGGAAGCTGGCCTCTGTGCAGAGGGGAGCCCTCCTCAGGGTTACTAGGGCCTACGCGACCGTCTCCACGGCTGCTGCCCCTGTGTTGGCAGGGGTCCTGCCAATCGAGTTGGAGGCGGCGCGTCGGTACGCGGCCTACCACACGAGGAAGAGGCTCCCCTTTGAGCTCTTTGGGACTGGTTTCTCGGCCGAGGAGCTGCTCCGCCCTGCTGAGGTGAGCCGTCGGGTGGGTGAGTTACTAGCCCGACGGTGGCAGGGGGAGTGGGGGGCGTCCGGCACCGGCCGGCACACTTTTGCCTTCTTCCCTGACATTGGGGGGAGGCTTGAGGCCAGTTGGGTTAGGCCGGGGTTCCTCGTGACCCAGCTTCTTGCTGGCCACGGGGATTTCCCGGCTAAGCTCTCCTCCCTGGGATTGGAGGCGTCCGGTCGGTGTTTTTGGTGCGCCTCCCCAGGCTCCGCGGAGCATATCCTTAGGGATTGCCCGCGGTTCTCGGCTGAGAGGCTGGTCCTCGAGAGTGTGGTCTTCCCCGATGGTGGGCGGGAGGACTGGTCCAGCTATGTGGGCACTGCCAGGGCCTTCAGGGCACTGGCAGAGTTTGCCCGGTCGTCGCAGGGGGCGGCCGCCCAGATAAGGCGGCCTGCTGCCCCCAGGCCTGTGGACCCTGAGGCAAGTGCTGGAGGCCCTGGACCTGACTAAATAGGTCCAGGGTGGAGTTCCCCCTATTTTTAGGGGGACCCGGTCGTGGCCTTGGGCCGACACACCGGCTTCCAGCATTTGCCTCTCATACCAATCTTTGTGATTTGTGGGCGACAGATGGGACAGCTCCTCCGATTTATCGATCAGTCATGTCCTTGCAAAGGTTCCAGATTTTATTGCGAGATTTGATGACGGATCTACATGAAAAGATAGACGAAAGATGGATTATATGGCTCCCGTACGAGATCTTTTCGACAATTTTGTTTCGATATGTCAAAGCAGTTTCACGATGACTGAAAATGTTACCATTGACGAGATGTTGGATGCATTCAGAGGAAGGTGCAAATTTCGGATCTACATGCCCAACAAACCTGCACGGTATGGCCTGAAAATTTGGGCTCTATGTGACGCCAATCTCTTCTACACGTCAAAAATGGAACTTTATTGTGGAAACCAACCTTCTGGACCTTTTCAGCTGGATAACAGTGTCACAGCTGTTGTGAAACGTTTGATTGATCCTATTGATAAATCTGGACGAATCGTCACCATGGATAACTATTTTACGTCGATCTCACTCTTCAACGATCTATACGACAATCACCGTCTTACATCAATTGGTACTGTGAAGAAAAACAAGAAAGAAATCCCAGTTTGCTTTTCCAAGCCAGGCAAAGAAAGACCTGTAGGATCTACTCAGTTTGCGTATGGACGTGATACAAATAAATGTACACTTCTTTCTCACAAGCCTAAAAAGAATAAGGTGGTTCTGCTTTTATCTACTCTACACGATCGTGGTGACGTTGATGCAACTTCGAAAAAACCAGAGATGATAAAATACTATAATAAGACCAAGGGAGGAGTGGACGTTGTCGATCGGTTCAAATCAGAGTACGCTGTGGGAAGAATAAGCAACCGATGGCCGATGACGATTTTTTATTTGCTGCTGAATATTGGCGCTATCAACTCGAGCATAATCCTTGCCTGGAACACTCAAGTCGACAGATCACGTCGACATTTTTTGAAGGAGTTGGCCTTCGAATTATGTAAGCCTCACATGAAAAACAGATTGTACGCGTGCGGAAACATCAAATTACCAATTCGCCAATTTTTGTCAACATTTTTGAAGCTGCCGTTGCGGCCGACTGATGTACACGACAATGAAAATGCCTCAAGACGGATCAAATGTGATTTCTGTACAAGAAAAAAAAATCGTTTCACTTCAATTCAGTGTAGGAGCTGCAACAAATACATATGTGGAGAACACACTCAGCCTTTTTGTTATGAATGCACAGAAGATTGAACTGTATAATATACAGTTTAAACTGTGAACATAAATTTATGTTCACAGTGCGGGAGAAAAAATAAATAACTAGGTAATTATAATCATATTATGTTTATAATGGGTTACATTTATCGTTACGGCAAAATAGAACTTCGGAACGGTAGGCATTGTTCTAGGCAATTCAGCACATCAGAGAGGTACAAAAGAAAAACACGGTAAATTATTTTAGGTCCAATGTGCTTTCGTCAGGGTGTTATGTTATCGGCCGAATAGTCCATGATAACGGTGAAATTAGTGAGGTTGATTGATATCTTGGAACGATAGCGTTGTGTCAACGCCACGGTCTCGTTCGGTCCGTCAGTTTGATGTTCCCTACTGGTGAGTCACATCAGTTCGCATGGCATCCTTTATTGAAGATTTCTACGACTCTGGCAGCGAATCTGAAGGTACCACTATAATTATTCATACCTAATCAATTCAATATTTCTAGTTTTTGTTTTATGTTATTTCTTGTGTGCAGATTTTGAACTAAGACCGAAACGGAGAAGAGGGCCAATTCGAACAGGCCTTCGGAAAAACAACTGCCAGAAGACTGATGTGCTACTTCCACGTCTTAAAAAACATTGAAAAGTACTTGAAGGAAAAAATTGGTGCCTGTCCCACCAGAGGCCAAGTCGGTGCCATTGGGGCAGAAACGCAAGCGAGGTCGCCCATTAAGTAAAAAAAAAGCCCTCTTGATTAATTAATTCTGCAGTGCGGACAACCTATTTCGACTTGAAACGTCCTCCGGTTAAAAGTTTTTATTTGACGTGCTATGAATTCTGTAACTGTAATATGTATTTTTTGGGGGGGTTAAATATATTTATCAACCGCTTAATGTTTTGTTCACTGTACAATGTTTTTTCCTACCGTATGATGTACTTTCTAAAAAAAAGTGAATGTATTTTCCTACCGTGATTTCAAGAAAAGTTACCGTGCGTTCATTCTATTTTGCCGTAATATTATATATTCCCCGTTTATAATTACTTACCTAGTTATTTATTTTCTCTCCCGCACTGTGAACATAAAACACTTCCTTTTTTCCTGTAAATTTTTATGTTGTAACGTTTTATGTATAATTACATGTACCTATATACGTGCATATGTGTGAAATATTTATTTATATCTCTCCTGAAAATAATTTAACACATTATCTGAGAATTTAATACCTTCGAAGTTTTTGGTCAGTTGGAACAATAGGTATAACCTAATTTACAGACGAAAATGTGGAGAAAACGAGAGGAGAGCACGTAATTTTACCCCCACCACCCCCAAAAAGTTGTTATTGGACTTTTTGATAGTAATCAAGGGGTTTTGTGTCAGTAAGAATACTATTAGACAATTTATGGATGAGAATGTGGAGAAAAACGTAAGTTTAGCACGTAAAGGTACCTACATAAATATTAATTTTAAAACTTTTTTATCTAACCCCTTCTCCTAAAAGTTGTTGGTGCACTATCTGAGAGTTTTCACTCAAAATCCCAGGTCTGTAGGACAACTATTAAAGGAAGTTACGACAAAACATGTTGCGGGTTAATGGCGGCCAACTTGTCGACCAATAGAAGCTGACTTCGGGTTTCCACCAAAATTAAAATTGCAATGTTTCCATAAATTTTACAAATTTGGACGAACTTGCAGTTTGTACCCCATTTTCAGTACATATTATTCGGACGCCTTCTATCGCGATAAAAAAATAATCCAGACACGTTTCCATTCCTTATTATTATCTTGAATCTTGTTTTGGTCTTGATCATTGCCATGTCCAGTAGCATGGAAGAAACCTTCCTCCTGGTCCAGTAGGTACCTACCTACTCATCTTTGTACAGTTTTTTTTCTGACTTGAGCCTTACCACATTCATGGTCCTGGCCTGGTTTCAATCTTGATCTTGTCTCGGTTGTGATCTTTTCCTTGTTTCCGTCTTTTCGTACTACTGGTATTGTTCCTGCTGTATTGACTTATTACTGATGTTGATGGTCTTGTTGAGGTCCATAACCCAGTTTAATCGCTAGACCTTTGCCTTCCCCAACGGTGCCAGCCCTCTGATTCCCCCAGATCGATTACCATCCAGGGAATATATCAGAAATATTCCCTAGATGAAGATGAGGAAGAATCTGATTCTCTTCACAACATGGAATATCCCTATCTCGAGTGAAAATTATCAAAAGCTGTCTATTTGCACCGTTTTGCAAACCTAGTTCACTTTCATGTTTGTAGATTTACAAGTAGTAAATAAAAAACGCTGCAAATTTTACACTAAGGTTTATTATTCTTTGATGTTACTCGTGCAACAACTTAATTCTGTCTGTAAAAAATTTCGAAATTTTTTTTTTTCGAAATTTCTTTTCACTTGGAAAATAAGCCTTTGTGTAAAATTCTGCGGTTTTTTATTTTATTTATTTATTTTTTTTGCAATACTGTTTGACCAAACCCCAACAACTTTCCACCCACATTCATCCACACATCATGACTTATTTCCTGTGCCTCCTAAGAGTAGCATAGGGCCGCATCCACACATCATCATCAACAATAATTATTGTAGGTACTATAATTTTTTTAGTACATTCTAATAATAATAAGGGTATAATATACCCTTATTATTATTAGAATGTAATATTATTATACTTTATGTCTGATATTTTCTAAGGTGGAAGGAGAACGGGTGGAAAAATATTAGAGGAGAGCCCGTGAAAAACAAGATTGAATTCGTCAAACTCGACGACGCCATCCAGACAGTCGACGCCGTCGAATGGGAGAACGTCCGAGGACATAGGAACAACCACGGCAACGAAATGGCCGACACGTTGGCTCGCGAAGGCGCCCAGAGGTACAACCCGAAGCTCCGTTACGCCGACCACGTCGACTAGTCGTACTAGGGTGGTGCGTACCAGAATGCTTTCAGCTCCTTGACTGTGGCATTCAGCACCAGACAACTGTCATGGTTGGCACCCGCTGTATTTGAACATCAGATTCTCCCGTATTCTATAAATCCGCTACATCTATGTTAGAGTTTAAGAGGAAAGTGTTGGCTTACCTGAAGGAACAAGCAAACACTCTAACATTTAATGTAATTATTCAAAAATTTATGTTTTAAGGGGAATAGATCATGGGCAAAATTAGTCTTAGTTGCCTACTGTAGTATAGTTAGACTGTAAGTTAGTTTTAAGATTAGTTAAAGGACTTTGCAATTAAAAATGTAAGAATTATATATATATTAATCTCCCTGCATTGTGCAACGAGAGCTGTTAGAGACGGGCCTGGACGGGTCGGAGACCTTTAGACCTTTTATCTGAAAGATTGGAATAAGGAAATATCCATTGTATGTATATGAAAGTGAAGTTTGTGTATAAATTTATGTGAATAAATCAATAAATAAATTTTAAAATTTTCCGACGTTCCTAGAATAAAGGTGTTTCTCGTTCTCCTCCTCCTCATCCTTCTCCTCCTCCTCCTTGGCTGGAGCTCCAATATAGGTATAATTTTTATAATTAGGTATAATTTTTATAGTAAGGATTTTATATTATGATATTATTTTATGTTATATAATATTTACTATATAATTTATATTTCATGTTATAATATTATTTTATGTTATATAATATATTTTGTTATAATATTATTAAATATTATGTAAAGTACCTATACAATACATTATGTAATCGGATGTTTTCTCATAAATATACACTTTTTTTACAGTTGAAATCATCGTGATTTTATCCCGATAACGAATCTTATACCTAATTCACAAAATTTGTTCGTATTTAATAGGTAATTATATCAGCATCCAAGATCCCCCTGAACCTCATAGACGCGGGCCTACCCAATAAGATTCAAAAAGCTCATCATCTATATGCATATCTGATATCAGCACAGTTCAACGTCTAATTTCAAAGTTAAACCACTATGAGCCCTCAAAATCAAACCAAATTCATTTAGCCGAAGACACAATGTTTAACTGTTGCCCATTATGTCATAATAATATATGGGCAACAGTCAAACATACAGAGGGGGGGGGGGGGGGGGAGTTAAAAAAAAAGAAGTACAAACTCTGCGGATGCGGAGAATAAATCCGCAACTTCCAAAATGTCAGAAACGCTTAGAAAACAGTAAAATACCATCTTCAGAATTAAAGAAAACTTGATCTATTTGCGAGAAGAGAATCGAGGCACCCGTTATCACCTGGAAAAGAACTGTTGGTTTAAAAATTCGAATAAAATTGAAACAGTCACTAATTCAGAAATTAAGGCTTAAGTAAAATCGAAAATTAGTGGGAAAAAACTTGTAATAGGTAATTCCACAGATCAAAGTTGTCTAGGTACATCAAGCAAATTTTAAGGTTGACTTAAATAAGGAAAAAAGCAGGTCAATGATAGCCAAAAATGTACCGGAATTTATAAATCAGGAGCACATATTTTTCTAATAAACTATGTGTAGAGATTCAATTTCCTAAAGAATTTGGATAGGTATTAACATTAAATGTTAGAAATTTTCTAAGGCCTAATTGTATGGCCAATGGTATCGAACATAAAAAACGGGATCGAAACCCAAATTGCAAGGTTGTTGTCAACAACTTGTTGATGGCCATCGAAGAATCAACCTCGCCATTTGCAGCACCCGTTATCGCATAAAAGAGATGAAACAAAAAACGCTGCAAATTTTACACAAGGGTTTATTATTCTGTGATATAGATTACTTGTACAGACATTTAAATCTGTCAATAAAAAAAATTTTTTGGGGGGATTTTTTTTTCAAAAATGTGTTTTTTCAAAAATTCTTTAATTTTTACTCGAAAAATATTTAACTTCTTGGGATCCTTCAAAAATCCCATTTTTAGCCCCATGAAAGTCCTATAGATCGCCACAGTGAAATCGGATCGTTCTGGGACCCCCAAAAATGGATTCTACGTCCAAAAATACTTCGAAAACGACACCTAACTCGATCACATAGCTAAAAGCCTTCAAAACACCCCTCATGTAGCCCCATTTTAGCCCCATTGCGCCCCACGGGTTTGGGCGATCGGACTGAAAACCTTGCGGGCACAACTAGATGGTAAACCAAGTATTTTGCCAAAATTTCAGATTTTTTTAAAAATTCCTAGGTACTGCCCAAAACGGTCCGGACGGCGGACGGTGGACGGCGGACGGACATTTCGGATTTTGAATGTAGACCTCTTGAAACGGATAATGTCAAGTTTTGAGGCCGATCCGATTCGTCGACCTCCGTCGCGGAAACATAGGTGTATTATTCCAAGAATAATAAACCAAAACGCTGCAAATTTTACACTAGGGTTTATTATTCTTTGATATAGGTTACCTAGTAATTTGTGCAGAAATTTAATTCTGTCAATGAAAAAAATTTAAAATTTTTTTTTTTGATTTTTATATTTAAAAAAAAAATTTCAATTTTTTTCAAAACATTTTTTTAATTTTTTTTTTGTTAGGTGTTGTTTTCGAAGTATTTTTGCACGATCCGTTTTCGATGGGGCTACAAATGGGATTTTAGAAGAATCCGAGGAAGTCAAATAAGGTGTCGTTACCGAGTAATTTTGGGCGCATAATCTAATTTTCGAGGTCCCTCATTTGTCTAAACTTTGTACAGAAACACCTTTTTTTTTAAATTTTTACAAAAAAACGCTGCAAATTTTACACAAGGGTTTATTATTCTTTGATATAGGTTTCTTGAACAGAAATTTAATTCTGTCAATGAAAAAAAATTTTTTTTGGGTTTTTATATTTGAAAAAAAAAATTTTTGGGGGGGGGGGATTTTTTTCAAAAATTATGTATTTTTTACTCGAAAAACATTTAACCTCCTGGGATTCTTCAAAAATCCCATTTTTAGCCCTATGGAAGCCCTATAGATCCCCACAGTGAAATCTGATCGTTCAGAGACCCCCAAAAATGGGCTCTACGTCCAAAAATACTTCGAAAACGACACCTAACTCGATCCCATATCCGAAAGCCTTCAAAAAACCCCACCCGTAGCCCCATTATAGCCCCATAGCGCCCCAAGGGTTTGGGCGATCGGACTGAAAACCTTGCGGGCACAACTAAGGTAAACCAAGTATTTTGTCAAAATTTCAGATTTTTAAAAAAATTCCTACTGCCCAAAACGACCTGGACGGCGTACGGCGTACGGCGGACGGACATTTCGGATTTAGAATGTAGACCTCTTGAAACGGATAATGTCAAATTTTGAGGCCGATCGGAGTCGTCGACCCCCGTCGCGAAAACAAAGGTGTATTATTCCAAGAATAATAAACCAAAAGCTGCAAATTTTACTCAAGAGTTTATTACTTTGATTGAATTAATTTAAAAAAAATTCTATATCAATTTTTAAAAAATTATGTACATAGGAACCTAATTATTCAAAAAAGTTTTTTTGCGAAGTTTATGGACGGATCTGGGACCCTGATAAATGGATTTCGTCCAAAATTGCTCGGAAAACGAGACCTCATTCGACTGCCTGGTATCCTTTTAAAGCCCCATAAATGCTCCTTTGTAGCCCCATGAAAGCCCCATAGATCCCCACGGTGAAATCGGATCGTTCTAGGACCCTCAAAAGTGGATTCTACGTCCAAAAGTACTTCGAAAACGACGCCTAACTCGACCCCGTAGCCCTTTTTAGCCCAACAGAGCCCCACGGGGTTAGGCAATCAGGCTGATGAAAACCTTGCGGGCACAACAAGATGGTAATCTGAGTATTTCGTCAAAATTTCAGATTAAAAAAAATTTCTACTGCCCAAAACGGCCTGATCGGTGGACGGACAATTGCAAAAATCAATCGCAATTGATTTTTGGAATCTACGGGTCATGAAACAAATACCTACCTAGTGACAAATTTTGAGGCCGATCACAATTTTCGTCTCCGTCGCGAATACATAGGTGTATTATTCCATGAGTAATAAAGCAATAGGCTATGTATTTCTAGGAATTAAATACCGTACCTAAGAGATGGAAAAGAGATTCCTGGTCAGCGGGGCCGCTAGCGGTGTTGGAAAGAAGTAAAGTTCCTGGTCAGCGGAACCACCAGAGGTATTCGTCCCGCTGACCAGGAATGTGACACCTATTTCCAACACCTCTAGCGTGTCCACTGACCAGGATACTTTTAGCACACCGGAGTTTGTCACAGCTGGTTGAGCGCCCATTATGTTGGCCAACCTGATTCTCATCCGAGTTTTTATTTGTTTCACGCTCAAAGGGCAACATTGGTCACGTTCACCAAAATGTCGGGGGACATGTCCCAAAACAAGGCGAGTGGAATTCAGAGGATTTTTTCCAAAATTGAGACGAGCATCAAGGATGGGAATTTTTACGAGGCTCACCAGTTGTACAAAGCGCTTTACCAGAGGTAAGCTGCAATGAGTTGCCGTCCGTTTGTGTCCGTCACGGCCGTCCGGGCCGGTCTCGTCCGCCCTCGGGCACATTTGACGTTTTCCGTTTATTTCGTGGGAAAAGTGAAGGTGCGGTCTTGTCGGGGCTGACGGTCGTTGAGGGAAGAACGTCGTCTTAACGGTGTGTTGGGTTTGGGAAGAGTTCAACCCTAGTGGGTGATAGCACCATCCACGTACTGATACCGCTCTGACGTCATTTTGGGATTTGATTGCAGGTATCTCAAAGGCGAGAAGTACGACGAGGTGTTGAATTTGCTGTACGACGGAGCTACGATTCTCCTAGAAAAAGACCAGGTAGGTACCCATTACTTGGTGTCTATAGGAAAATTTAATGACAGGTTGCCTTGTAGGGGGATGACCGAGTGACAGAAGTCTGACGGGGGGGTTAGTGAGTCACCTGACCAGGTGCCTTAACCCAACCCTAGGCCAGTCGCTAAAGGGTTTGACTCGTGCAAGAAATGGTGTATAACCAAGCTTTTTCCAGGCGGCCAAAACCCTCGATTTTTCGGACATTTTCTTACAACTCGAAAATTTGGCAAAGCTCAAAGTTGCAGAGCATAAAATTCTGCGTCGAATGACCTCCTTTCACATCACAATCGGTTCAGCCGTTTAGCCACAATCAAGCGTCAAAAATAGGCAATTGTTTCCAACTTGAAAAATAGCAGCTGAAAAATAGGATTCACTCATGTTTCAACCCCTGTAACTTTAATCCTCTGCCGATCAGTCACGGCTGTTGAGCTATTAGTAGACTTCTGGCAGCCCAATAAAGTTGTGAGGTATTCGACCATTTGGTGTCGTCATTAGAATTGTGTCGTATGTCCTCGAGTTGCGGACAGTCAAAACGGTGGGTAGAAGTCATGGGTTGGGATGTGCTGCACATGGAGGACGGGTCATCTATCATCCGGAGCCTGTGGAGATGCGCGTTCAGGTGGTCATGTCCTGTGTTGGATTCATGACGGGGAATATCGGTCGGGATGCGATCGCTTGCGTTGAGGAGAGCAGCCCACTGCTTTCCCTCAGCCAAGCGCTGGTGGGTATGACGGACTTTGTCGATGGTACTGTATTTTATCAACGATTTAGCAGTGACGAAGGTGACAGGTGCATCTGACATGTCCATCTGGGAGCCTGCTTTGGCTAGCGCGTCAGCACGCTCATTTCCCCAGATTCCAACGTGAGATGGGATCCATTGCAGAACCACAACAGCTCCCATTTTCCAGTACTTGCTCCAGCAAACGCCTTCCCTTCAGAACGTCCCAAGAATCATTCTGGGTACAGAGCTGACTATAGCTGCTTGGGAGTCACTGGAAAAATCTATTCCCAGAAGCATGTCAAGGGCAAGCATTACGGCACGTACTTCTCCGTCAAAATTGCTGACCGTTGCTGCAATAGTACACTCCCGCACCACCATTCTGCCTTCCTTCAGTTGCTGAACCATTAGTAAACACCTGCAGCCATTCATCTCCAGGGAAGCGAGTGGGCATGGTTTCCAAATCAATGGCTTTCAATTCTGTAGCAGGGGTGGTACGTTCGCAGACAGGCGAAGTCAGGGCTGTAAAAAATGCAGCAGTGCACCAAGGAATCTGTTCTACAGGTGTTGGAAAGGGCTGAGAGCCAATGAGTGAGCCAGTAAGGCCATACTCATCCCGTAGCGCCTCCACATTAGTAAGATAAGTCATTAGACATCTAAAGCTAGGGCAGCTGCTCCCACCTGGAGTGCTGTGGCCTTATCCCTGTTTGCAGCTCCATTGCAGAAATTGGGGCCCACGTGGCTCTACCAGTGAGGCCCCTGAGGGCATGGTTCTGGGCTACATCGATCTTCCGAACTGCGGAATCTGAGGCGGTATCTAGCAGCTCATTACCATATTCCATTGTGGGTCTGACGTAAGACTTATAAGCCATCGACAGCACGTCTTGGGCTCCCCATTTTGTGCCTGTGAGCCGTTTCAGGAGGCCCAACCTCTTGACGCCTTTGGCTGCATGGGCATTCCACGACAGTCGTGCGTCCATCTTGACCCCAAGGTAGGTTGCACAGTTCGTCTGCCTCAAAACGTCACCGTCAAGCGATAATAAGACAGAGTGGCTCATGGTTCATAGCGTAAATAGTTGGTCTTAAGTGTGTTTACCACCATCTCGTGAGTTGCCAGTCTGAGAGGTGTCTCAAAGCAATGTTAAGGAATTCCAATGCAGGAATGGAGCTGGTAACTTATGCACGAACGACTAATGCAAATGAATTGGCTCAAAATTTATGTTGTAGACCATCTAATTACGAGTCACGGGAGCACCTGAAATTCAAAACAATACTACTACCAACCGAGAAAACGAATTTAACCCAAAACAAGAAACGCCCAATCGGTCACAAAAATGTTCTGAAAGACGTGGTCGAAGGTGGTCAAATTTCTGGTTTCCACCATTTCCGACTAATACTAATGGCACTTTTATTGTCTTATAATGCAATGTACCATCCCTAATATAAAATGTATTCAGCTTTCATCAGAAAAAAAAAAAAATTTGGAATATGACCAATAGTTTTCGAGCTACAGCCGAAAACGTTCTGAAAAACGTGGTTTTCCGCTTACCGAGCGGTGTCAGATTGGGCGTTTCTTGTTTTGTTTTAAATAATTTAAAATTATTCGAATTATTCGTTTTCTCGGTCGGTAGCAGTATTTTTTCAATTTCAGGTGCTCCCTTAACTTTTGCAGTATTTTGATGGTCTACAACATAGATTTGGAGCCAATTCATTTGCATTAGCTGTTCATAAGTTACAGGGGTTGAAACATTTGTGAATCCTATTTCTATGGCCTATCTACGACGCATGATTGTGGCTAAACGGTGAACCGATTGTAACGTGTAAGGAGGTCATTCGACGCAGGATTTTCTGCTCTGCAACTTTATTATTTGCAGGTTTTCTCTGCGTTGCTTAGTTTTCGAGTTATGTGTGAACAACTGGAAAATGTCGTTATTCGGTCACCCTTTCCCGAACTACGAATTGGTAGTTCAGGGGCACTTCATTGAGCCAACCAGGTGCCTCAGGGAAGCTTCTTGAATGTTTTTGTCGCTTTTGATTCCAGCAAGGGAGCGGCGTCGATCTGAGCCTTTTGTACATTGAAGTTCTAGTCAAATCGAAAACCCCCGCGAACGAGGACAGCATCAACAAAGTGGGGAAGTAAGTTTGATTCTCACGTCTACTCATCAGATCTTTTTCATAGTTATGAAGTTTTATGTGGTCGAAAATTTTCCTTGGTCTCAAAATTTGTCATAATACTTTTCAACACGTGTTGATTCCAATAATGAAATGTCCGTCCACCGTCCAGGCCGTTTTGGGCAGTAGGAATTTTTTCAAAAATCTGAAATGCTGGCAAAATACTCAGTCCACCATCCAGCTGTGCCCGCAAGGTTTTCAGCCCGATCGTCCAAACCCATGGGGCTCTGTGGCGCTAAAAAGGGGCTACGGGAGGGTTTTCAGGTATGTTATGGAGTACTTTTCAAAATGATACCGACAATCCTACCACGGTTTCTAATAGGGTAGACGTTTGCTCCAAAACGAACGCGATTTCGAATAGAACGGCCCCCGAATAGCCCTGGGGAACCGTTTAATCAATTTCGATGAGAACGGTCTTTAGTAGGTACCTTTTGAAATAATGTTTCTCAATTTTTCGAATTGCAGGGGGTGTTGAGGGAGAAAGCCGTTGGTTATGTTGTTGAAATGTTTATTGCATCAAATTTTGATGAAGTATGCAATACAGTGTCATCTCGAGGCGCCTTTCGCTCTTCCCACAGGGTTTGAGCTCTTCAGGAGGTGATTTGGTACCTACCGACACATGATAAATTTTTGCCTTGAGAGGAGGTCTTAAGGCAAAAATTTATCATATGTCGGTAGGTACCAAATCACCTCCTGAAGAGCTCAAACCCTGTGGGAAGAGCGAAAGGCGCCTCGAGATGACACTGTATTGCATACTTCATCAAATGCAATAAACATTTCAACAACATAACCAACGGCTTTCTCCCTCAACACCCCCTGCAAGTTAAACATGAAAGCCGCCCAAAATAAGCACAATAATTTTTCGAATTGTATTTCAGATTGTTCAGTCTAATCAGCGCCAGCGTCCCGGAAAGAGACAACTTCCTGTCAGCGTCCGTCCGATGGTCCAACGGCTCCCATTTGCTCCACCAGTCAATAGCTCAAACGTACTGGAAAGGTAATTTTCTACAGTCCGTGTTGTGGCACGTCCGGCGGAAAATGCATCAAAATGTTTTCTGTTTCAGAAAAAAACTACGTCCAAGCTCGAAAACATTTCCTCAGATCCTGCGACGGCTCAAGTTTCGGAACGATGTTGGTCGAGCTGCACCGATCGAGCGGTTACACTAGCGAAGTTGATTTGTTCATTGCGCAAACCGTGTTACAGTGAGTACCAAGTCTGTTTCATGGATGGAAACCCAAAATTAATATCCGGATATCACAGATTCCGATCGGATGAATATGAAGCATCCGGAAACGGTCCGATTTCTGCCGTTCAAATCCGGATATCTGCTGTTTTTCTGAAAAATCCTTAATTTTGCTTATTTTAGTAAGACAACACTGCTGCTATCTCAAGGCCGAAGTAGAATGCAAGAATCCGCGGTAATGGGGTTTTATTTTAAATAAAGGGCAGACCTATAACTACAAAGAACAGAATGGCAGTGCCGATACTAACGCCATCTCTCGTTGATGAACAGTTGATGGTCACACGGTTGCTAGCAAGCAGCGAGTGAGATCGACCAGACGCCTTCTGCTTTATTTTCAAGCAAACATCTTCGATTTTCAGAATTTTTGAAAAGTACGGATATCTGATACACATATGCTGTTACCAAATATTTCAACCCACTTCTATCTGGCCACAATCCAGATATTAAAAAGAAGTATCCGGATATTGGTCACGGTCTACCCATCTGTTGCTCTATCTTTATTTAGAGTTCGGTAAACGTTGAACACTGGAATATTACGGGCTGAAAGGATTTTAATTAATTTGATGAATCATGATAAATTAAGAAGGAAATGAGCTAAATGTTGAAATCTCTGCTGCCACCCACATTTTATGGTATTTAGGAACCAAGGGCTTTATTCTTCCTGTGAATTGAGATAATTCCTAAGCAGAACCTTCTCCCCAACCAAGAAATAAGGCGTTAGATTGATAAAATACCGAAATGTACTCGCCGTAAATTCGTAGGCTAACATCACGTTGGGTGAAATTGTACAAGCCCCAAAGGGGGCCAAATTAAGGGTTTTAAAATTGACCAGTAAATTAATTGAAATCAACCTGAAATGAAATGTCTCTTGAAACCGCTGATGGCTCGAAGAGTAGAAAAGAAATTTGTTGAGGTCTCTCTCGCAGAAATGAATTGGGGAAGCAATTTAGGATTTTAGGATTAGCGCTAAATGGAGGCTGCTCTGGAGCTTCCAGAGGGAGGTTTTTCTTAGGCGATCCGATAGACGGCGTTGGTTATGGTTTGTTGGTCCCAAAGAGGGAGAGGGTATTAGGGAAGGAGGCGGGGAGGATTTTATACCGTTAAAGTCTATTTTTCACGCACTGCACTCACTGATTGATTATTAATAATTAATAATCAATCAGAGTCGTTACTAGGGATTACTAGGCAACTAGGGTTAAATTATTTAACCCTAGTTGCCTAGTAATCCCTAGTAACGACGCTATTTGACCCGTCTCTCGTCGCGAAGGAAGAGGGTTCGCGAAATCTAATAATATTAGATTTCGGCCATATTATGGCCTACGACACATCTGCACCTTCGCGGAACCCGACGGAAAAAACGCCGTCTCTCTAGACCTTACCGTTTAGGCGGGTTAGCGTGGAGTGAATACATACGGACACGAACAACTTAAATAGTATAGATTTAATTGTATAGATTAAAAAACTTGGGCAAGTTAGTCTCTATTTAAGCCGGGCGTTAACACCATCCCTAGTCTATTTTTAGCATGGAACATGCTTAGCCGTGATCATGGAGGAATAGAGAGGAGAGCTCACTAAATAGGACTTCCATGTGCCATAGTCGACGGTGGCGCTATCCCTACGGAATGTAGTGAACTACACAGAGTACCTTCAAATCCAACTAGAGTGAGCCACTAGCTATCTTACGAAGGAAAGCCCCAAATTCCTCACTAAACGGATTTATCTTCCACTGTTGTGCTACTACAAATAAATTAAAGGAAAAATTGAAGGAACCATCTCTGAATAACGATTGATTGTGTAGTTGTGTTCACTGTGAATCCAAACGACACAGCTGGGCGGAATTCGCAGGGCGCCATCTTCTGGTTCAGTTTTGGTAACATACCACCTTCCAAGTTCACTACATCTCGTAGGGGTCGCGCTGCAGTCGCAATCCCCCCCCCCCCCCCCCCCCCCGCCGTTCCACCACTGGGTTGGCGTTTTGGGAACGCCGTTTAACACAGAGTGAGCTCTTCTCTCTATTCCTCCATGAGCCGTGATCTAACTGCCCAAAAACGCTCATGCATTTTCCAGAAAACACATGCACTACGCCGGAGGTTATATATATGTCATACATAACCAATCTTTAGGTACAGTTATATAGATAGGATCCTGGTGGTCCCACTAGTTCGGCGTCCTCACCTGTCTTACGTTAGGCCACTAGTTTGGTGTCCTCATCTGTCGTACGTCAGGCCACTATTTCGGCGTCCTCACTTGTCTTACGTTAGGCCACTAGTTCGGCGTCCTCACCTGTATTACGTTAGGCCACTAGTTTGTTGTCCTCACCTGTGGTACGTTAGGCTGCTAGTGCGCCGTCCTCATCTGTCGTACGTTAGGCCACTATTTCGGCGTCCTCACCTGTATTACGTTAGGCCACTAGTTTGTTGTCCTCACCTGTGGTACGTTAGGCTGCTAGTGCGCCGTCCTCATCTGTCGTACGTTAGGCCACTATTTCGGCGTCCTCACCTGTATTACGTTAGGCCACTAGTTCGGCGTCCTCACTTGTCTTACTGTTCTGCCTAAGCTGTTTTGTGTGTGTGTGTGTGTGTGTTATCTACAAATGTGCCAAGTTGCTACTTGTCTGTTCCAGGTGCCTGTGCCTTAAAAATAAGAAAACCGCGGTGATAACCTTCCAGTGCTACACCACTCAACACCCGTCAATCACGAAAGGGCCGCCTTACCTCCTCCCGCTCCTCAATTTCATCTGGTTCCTACTTCAAGTTGTCGACAGGTGAGTGACGTCATTGTCCTCGTGGATTTTGTCGGTCAACAAACTGACGCCCGATGTTGCAGCGGGCGGTTGGGGGCGTTCACCATCCTGTGCCAAGAGTACCAACTGAGCCTGGAAAGGGACCCAACGTACATGCACTACCTCGACAGGATAGGACAGCTGTTTTTCAACGTGCCACCCCCTCCGTCCAGGTCTGGAGGCCTTCTAGGTGAGCACTTTTGACCTTTTTACGACGTTTTTGACATACGCAAATTGCCAGGTGCTACCTTTTTTTAAGTTAAAACAAAATTAAGAACTAAATATCGACGATTTTTTTTTTTTTTTTTTTTTTTTTTTTGCGTATTTTCTTATTGACAAAGAATTAATTTTTGTACAATGACTGAGGCTAACATAATATTTACCGATGTACAATGACTGAGGCTAATAAAAACCTATGCAAATTTTAAATAAAGGTTTAATATTCTTCGATATATTATATCGAAGAATATTAAACCTTTATTTAAAATTTGCATCGGTTTTTATTAACTAATATGTTTTTAAAAAAAAATTATTTCGTCGGTATTCGAAGCTGAGTCAACTGAACGTTAGCAATATGAGGTTTCCTGTGCTTGGTGTTAGCCAGGTGACGTCACGTAAAAGGGGGCGTTGCCTCGATGACCTGTACCGTCTACTTTAATATCCTTGCTCGTGTCTGTGTGTCAGGTGGCATATTGGAGTCTCTGGTCCAGTCACTCGACGACTATAACAGCGACGACGACTCGGCCCCTCCGCCTCCCCAACCCCGGCGGTCCGTCCCCACAACGTCCCGGGCTCCCGTCGTCATGGAAACGGACTTGGACTGAAGGGGCGAAAGTGTCTCCCATGACAATACAAGGGACGAACGTTGCTGCTGGCAAAACCTCGTTGCGTTATCCGACCCTGCAGGGCTGTGGTGTTGCTCTTCGTTGGCTCAGTACAGGTTTTTCTCCCAACCAGTTGTGATTTTCAATTATTTTAGCCCCCCCCTCCAACGCCATAGCCCGCCAGCGGTAAATGCGAAATCTAACCCTATTGAGTCGGCGAATTTCTGTATCTCGCCAATAACAAATGATGTGCCTAAACAGAGCACGATTTTTTCGTTCTCCTAATTTATTTGAAATTATTTTTTGATTTGGCGGACTATTTTCGAAAAAAAAAAAAAAATCCCCCACCCGCTCAGAGCTGTCCACCTCTCAACCCACATTATAACGCGTTGCTTGTTTCATTAATCTTGACTAACGTGATTTACGGTATTTTCGAAGATTTTTCAACCCGTTTGAATCAAGTTTGTACAAAGATAGCGCCTGTTGCTGTAGGTATGTGTTAGGTGTCCATGTTTTGTATACATGGAGAAGATGGTTGTCGAAAGTGTTTTCGTGTTTCAGAGACCCCCCCCAATACTGATCATTTGTAAATAATATATATAAACGTATTGTTTAGAAGAAATAAAAAAAAGAAATTTGTATCATGTAGCGGGAAGCGAATTTTTTGGACACACTCCTGGTTGGTGGGAACCGCATTTGTCTGTTTTAGCATGGAACATGCTTTAGCCTTGACCTAACTGGCAAAAAGTGTCTCGTTTGTCGGGAACGGTATCGAGGACCGAAAATGCGACCCAAAAGTAGCGCGTGGTTTTCAATTCGTATTAGTAGGAGGTTACGATACCAAAGGAGCTATTTTACAATTTAGGTACATAGTAATTTTGCTTGCAACGTTACTAGGCAAAGCATGTTCCATGTTTCTTGAATTTTAGACAAAGGCTCAAAGCAGGAACCTGTGGGTTTTTTTTTTCTGAAAAGAACTAGTAACTAATCATTATTACTATAGTTGTAACTTAGGTGTTGGTATAAAAAATTGGCCCCGCCCACTGGACGCCTGCGGTTCTACCCTTTCCACCTTACGTGGCCCACTGCTGCCCAGTAGGAGGGAAAATTCCCTCATTCTCCTGGGACTTCGACAAGAAACGGCCGGTTAACCAACCCAATGTAATAATTAGAGACGAGATCGATATGCTAAAATTCGAGCCCGTTTATGCGTTCATTTATTCGTTTATTAATGTCAATATATTCTTCCTATGGCAATATATTCTTTTCAAGGGTGAATATATATATTTTTTTTTGTCAAAATGAAAATGAAAGTAGGTATACGTTTTTACCAAGGATGATGAGTACCTATTTGTTGTCTTGTGAGGACCACAGGCGCCGAAAACGCGTATTTTTAATGTTACAGGATAAATAAATTATTGCAATTACCCGAATTGCGGGGTATTGCGAATGATAATGGATAGTCCCTTCGCCTTAACTCTAACGAAAATATGATAAATTAAATTGCGTTTAAGTCGTTGCAAACAGCTCAAACAAGCCATCAATTGAATTGAATAGATGAGCGCAACCTTTTTGTTATTACGCGAGAGAAACTAAGAAACAGGAGGTATCTAGCGACCAAACTATGCCACACAACATCATCCACGTGATGCTCATTACGTAAACAACTGCACCCTAACGACCGATGCGTAATAAAACCTTATGCCGATCAGAGGTAACGAACGGCTCAGGCTGCAAACATCGTTTTGGAGTCGTTGGAATCAGCCTGAAAAGCTCATTCCATAGACCCTTGTACCAACGAAATCGGACAAAAACTTTCGTCCCGCTTTTGAGGCCTCCTTAGTTACACATCAGAGATAAACAACTTTCGTCGTGAAGGACCTCTCGAAAACCGATGAAGGGGATGAGGGAGGAAAAGTCAAGGTAGCTTATAACCACCCCCCGAACTCGCTGATGACAATGAGACCACCCTCATGAAAATCTGTTGAGCCGCTCGGGCGTGATGCTCTGTACACAAACAAAAAAAAAAAAAAAAAAAAAAAACATACATGTCGAAGAGGTGAGTGCACCTTTCCATTTTGGTTTATTATTCTTGGAATAATACACCTATGTTTTCGCGACACGGGTCGACGACTCCGATCGGCCTCAAAATTTGACATTATCCGTTTCAAGAGGTCTACATTCAAAATCCGAAATGTCCGTCCGCCGTCCGGGCCGTTTTGGGCAGTAGGAATTTTTTAAAAAATCTGAAATTTTGGCAAAATACTTGGTTTACCATCTAGTTGTGCCCGCAAGGTTTTCAGTCCGATCGCCCAAACCCGTGGGGCGCTATGGGGCTAAAATGGGGCTACAGGAGGGGTGTTTTGAAGGCTTTTAGCTATGGGATCGAGTTAGGTGTCGTTTTCGAAGTATTTTTGGACGTAGAATCCATTTTTGGGGGTCCCGGAACGATCCGATTTCACTGTGGCGTTCTATAGGGCTTTCATGGGGCTAAAAATGGGATTTTTGAAGGATCCCAAGAAGTTAATTATTTTTCGAGTAAAAATTAAAGAATTTTTGAAAAAAAAATCCCCCCAAAAATTTTTTTTTGAAATATAAAAATCAAAAAAAAAATTTTTTTTAATTTTTTTTATTAACAGAATTAAATGTCTGTACAAGTAACCTATATCACAGAATAATAAACCCTTGTGTAAAATTTGCAGCGTTTTTTGGAAAAAGGTTGCGCTAAAAACGGACTCCTCCCAAAAATGTAAAATCTCGTCTCTATAAGTCTTAATAATAATTACATTGGGATGTTTTTACAATTATTGTAAAAACCCCGAAGTTGAAATTTTTTGTTTCGGAAATTCAAAATGAGGCCTTTTTAAAAAATATTAACGTTTGGGGTGTAGTCTAATGTAAATCGATGCGAAACAGTCCAGAATTGATTTGACGCACCTGCAATACAAAATGTGAAATCTGCATGAGGGTAACGATGCCAACGAAATGGCGTCGCAAAATCTTTCCATCGCTTTGTTGACGTTTATGAAAGGACCCTGTTTTTCCTTTTCTTTTTGGAAGAACGTCCACATTCGGAAAACCAAGCTGCGAGCTTGCGATTTGAGGGGTTTCCCACGTCTGATAAGCGACTGGGTTTCGTGAATTGAAGTCGTCGTCGAATCCATCACAACTTGTTACCTCCTAATTATATAATCGAGTAACTCCGTTGAAAAGCCGAGATCTAAACCAAAAAGACAATTTGCGTTTGTACAAACGATAAAAAAAAAGAAGATAGAATGCGTGTAAGTGAGGACTAGTGAGCGGTAGGTAATTACCGATTATAATCATAATACGAAATGAAGGCTGGAATGACGTGTGAAAGTAAAAGGGAATTTTCTCGTGCACAGGTGGCTCACCTGAAAACCGGAGTGGGGCATACTTTGGAGAGGGTAAGGTCATCACCGAAGTTACAACACGCCGACTATAGCACTCAGACATAAGGCCTTGCTTCGCTCAGCCGACTACTTTATCATCGCCACTTTCTCGGTCAGGGGGGACTCGCATTGCTCGGCCAAGTGGCAGTATAGAGAGAGAAATCATCTTCCCACATACCAGAATATATTCGAAATTAGCGTAGAATGACCCGTTTCCCAAAACTGCCCCCCCCCCCCCCCCCAAGTTTCCCCGCCTCGTCCACCTTTCTATGTTTCTGTAGGACCAATACTTTACGAGATGCAGTCGGTTTAAGTTCCGAAATTGGAGAAATTATTTGCAAGACTGGAGCGTAGTAAGTATATCTACTATATTGGAACTGCAGTACAAGGAAGGAGTATGAGGCCAGGTGGGATATGGTCGGGGGTTGGCTGGCTATAGCCGACAGGTCCCGCTATGTAGTTATGGAGGGCCAATGCCTATCTATCCAACGTTCGGCATGCTTGTAACCGTAGCCTCACGCAATAGCTGATATTCAAAACCTTTTTATCCGCTTTATCAATCATATGGGGCTTTATCATTCATATGGGGCGGAATGAAGCGGACACGGCAATGACGGAACGATTGCACGCAATTTGATTGGCTGTTTTAACCGCAGTGGAGAATGGTGGTCGCCATCTTGTCGGAGCGGGCGGCCAGCTATGGGCGTTAGAAATTTTTATACCGTTTCCGGAGTGCAGACGTGTCCGTAGAGCTCCGGGCATGCTCAATGAACAGGAATGTTATAACCGCTAGTAGAGGTTGCACATTCGCGTAGATTTGTTGTCATCACTTGTCAAGAGACTCTTGTTAACGTGAGATCTATGTCCTACAAGGGCGGATCCAGGATTTTTCTGAGGGGGGGGGGCGGAAAATGAATGAATGATAGATACCCCCAAACCAAAAAAGTATTCCGGGTGAACCCCCCCCCCCCCCCGTGGATAAAGCTTCGATACCAGTGGTGAGTGAACAAGAAATTGGTCGCTTGATACAGAATTATCATCAAAAATACAAAAAGTTACAAAAAATCCCGAAATTGAGAGCAGAGAGGAATGGGGAGATCAAGGCGTTTGTAGCACACGCCAAAATGACTTTGACGTGGCCCTTTGCAAGTGCGTAATTTCCAGCCTTGCGAGTGCAAACAAAAAGTTCCCATTGCTGAACGGGTGTTTATGATTGATCAGAGGCAGGAAAGAATGATGATGATTGGGGGAGTAGATAAAAATACTACGAAAATTCTAAAACGTCGATTTGAGAGACAAGTGGAGAGAGAAGGGCGCGCCTCAACATCAAAATTCTCACCCAGAGAACATCATCTTGGCAATGCTGCACGATGAGAGGGTAGGTACCCGTTCGTGAACTCGCTGTCCAGAGAATCCAGGATGCCAGAAGGTTTGGAGGTACTGCTGATATTCGAAAGTTCGATGTTCCTCAGTTGGATTTCAACGCTGACGAATATTATAAGACTTATAATATTCGTCAAACCACTTAGTGGTTTCATTTGAAGATAATACAGAGCAGGCGCGACTGGTGATGGCAGAACAAGGGGGTGCAGTCACGGATTCGTGATAATATTTTATGAAAATATTATTGCACCCAACACAGATAAAAAGTACCTACTATCAAGATTTGCTATAGTTCATTATTTATTTATTTGTTTGTTTGTTTAAAAATTCCAATTAACTATTACCAGTTTCCTTTCATTTCCTGGGTACACGCTGCAAACCTGGTAAAGGTGAGGTTGGCCGTCCCATGTCGCGAATGTCACACTTATCACTCACGCCTAAACGGGAAAACTCCCTCAAGATGAAATCAATAGAGTTATCCAACAAACGCTTTATGAAATGAACAATGAAACGAACGAATAAAAAACTTATAAATGAGACAAACGCAGATCACCGAGTTCAGAAAACACTTCCCAGAAAACATGGAAGCACACTAAACCCCTGATGTCATCCCCTCAACTGCTGAAGCTTCTGGTAAAAAATACCTTTGTGGGAAAACTGAAAAAATCAGAAACCTTGGTCGATCGAAATTTTATGATTTCATACCGTACAAAGTAATATAGCAACACCAAAAAGTTTTCAAAATATTTCAAAAGTATCCTGAATAAGTCCCTCATTACAAACGAAAATTCCCTGCCCATGAACGAAGACTGCCAACACTGATTGTGGAGGTGATTTAACATCTGGTGAACGGTGAGAAGGAAGGGTGTGCGCAGTGCCCAGAACTGCCCCACATTTCGACATTTCTGGCTTCACACTTAGTTCGTTGTTCCATAAGGTCCATGCAAAAAAATCGTCTCAAGAAGGGCAGTGCTCCCGTTATCATTGCACTATCAACACAGGCTTTTCAGACGTTCCGCGAACTATGTAAGGTCTACAAGAACTTACGTAGATTTTCGAGCCGAGTTTTGATTCATTTTTAGGTAGGTAACTAATTAGGTAGGTAATACGTAGCCCCCCCTCTCGCCCTTCTGCATCGAAGGGGTGCAGTTGCGACGCTGCCTCCCTCACGAGTCGCGCCTGTATTACAGAGGAACCTCCATCTACGATCAATTTAAGCGATGTTGAGCTGGGGGAAATTGCCCAAAATGGCATCAAAATGGATATTGCTGCAGTTCCGTACGGAACGGTATGGCACGTGCCATTCCCAGGCAGTTGAGAGGCACATAAAATTGGTAACCGAGGCCTCTACTTCAGTTTGCGGTGAAACCAATAGAGATGGGTTTATATTATCGTGATTGAATTCATCCCCAGTATCTCCCTGAGATTTCACTGCTTTGAGGGGTGAACAGGTCAAATAACCCTCAGTCAATCCCTGATTGATTTTAATCTACTGCTTGGGGACGGCAGTGACGATGCAGGCCTTCTGTTGATGTACGTGGGGAAGTAGGAGATTCGTCTGCGTTGCTGTGAGGGGAAGCCAACGTTGTAACCCTCGGCCTTGGGATGTTCTCTATTCCAAAAGTTCTGAAAGTGGAGCCCCAAGGAACCGGTGCCCACTCCGGACCAGTGAGCGACTACGTCTTTCCGCCTTTCACACGTACTTGAATTCATCCCCAGTATCTCCCTGAAATTATCGTGATTTGCTTCCCGGATTTTTTGCGGGTCCTTATAAACTTTATAAGGACCCGCAAAAAATCCGGGAAGCAAATCACGATTTGAGACAAATCGTCATTTTTTCAATGGTGGTGACCAACCTCAGGATAATGCTCCACAACAATGAGTTATTTTTAAAATGATTTTTCAAGCCATTTTACCACGATTTGTTGGTCAGAAATAATAAAATTCTTTAATTTTCGCGCTTTTTCATTTTTTACGCAAACCTATAACTTTTAACGATTTGAGCCACCTCAAGATGAGCGAATTTAGGCCACAAATTTTTACACAATCATTTTCAACCAATTTCGCCACTATTCCAGGTCAGGGTTTCTCCGGTTCTCAAACTTTTTTTTTTGACCGTTTTCACTCCGCGCTATTCACTATTATAGTATAATACCCCTGTCGCTTGTCGTCCTGACACCTTCTCGGCACAGTGATGAACGCAGCGCAGCCACCACACTACACACAGACATTTAAAATTTATGTTGAGTACTTCTCTTCAAATTTAGGCGATTATAAAATTTTAAATCTCATATTTTCTCGTTGAGGGGGGGCGCGCGCCCCCCTCTGGATCCGCCACTGATGCCCTAGCTGTTCTGTTCTCTTTTACTCCGTGTCTTCAAGGTTGTTCGTAATGAATTTCAACGAAAATTTAATTGATCTTTTGATTTTCGTTCACAACAACGAGAGAGTTCACACATCAGAGAGGCTTCCAGGAGGAAGGTTATCATTCCGTCTACCACGGAGACCGCTTTATGTGAACAGTCTTCCCACTTCGCCTACCCCCTCCACTGATATTTCGTCGTTCCGTCTGTGCCGTCTCCGCTTTCATTCCGCCCCATGTGAATCCACCTTTAGAAGGAGTTACAGGACTGGTTAGTTATAAGCGAAATTCACCTTTATCAATCACCAGTTATGACTTAACCGCTAGGTAATTTTAGTCAGCCCTCTGAGGGACAGAATCTGATAAAGCGCTGATTGTATGTTAGCTCGGAATCGTGATGCCAGCTGCTTTTATCGCCTCCACCGAACCATAAAAGATGTAGGCATAGCACCGGTAACTGCTAGAGAAGACCAATTTTTAACTACCTTCTGCGTAACAAAGATATTGTGGAGGAAGCAGATTCTTACGAACTGCTCTTATCAATGACAACAATTCCAATTTGTAAGTATCTTATTTTATAAACATGTCATCACAGAGTTACATTTGATCCGTTGACAGCATTCTACGTTAACGAATCCTAAAACAATTCAGCACACAAACAAAACTAGGAATTAAAATAGTACGTATAACAAAAAGCGAGGTTGAACGCAGAACATAAAGTTATTACACGAAAGAATCACTACATAATTAACGTAATAGTGCCGACATATTCGAACCTAATCGTCAAATGTGATCAAATTTTATAAATAAGAGTATTTTAATTTTTACATTAGTGAAGGCAATGTCGCCCGACGTTACGTGTAACCTTCCTAGGGTTATCGCAAGTCGGCGCGTTGAAGTTACAAAACAGGCACTTGCGGTAAGACAACGGGAAATTGTGCCCTTCGTGATATGACCGTACCGCAACGAACGGGTACGTCCGGGAAAACGGGAGGAAGACCTGGTGGTGCCTTGAGTTCAGTGGCTGCTGCTGAACGTCTGGAGCCTCCTGGACACGGGTTGACGCTGCCGGGCGAGAAAAGAGCCGCCGTGACCCAAAGACGCCAAACGCTGTTCGACGGCTTCCCGCTGTTTTTTGGAGCTCAGGTCGTGCCAAGCGGTTGCCATCAGTTTGGTCTCGAGGTCCATCATCTTCTTAGTCTCTTCAAACTCATTATCTTTCTCCTGGAAATGACGGACAGAAATTAAGTGGATTGTCAATTCACGGCATCGAAAAAGAGCAGCAAATTTGACACAAGGGTTTATTATTTTGTTTAAATTGTGCAAAAAACACAGAGCCCCACGGGTTTGAACGATTGGGCTAAAAAGCTTGCCGACTAAACCGAGTATTTTGTCCATATTTCAGATTTTTTTTAAAAACGCAAATTTTACACAAGGGTTTATTATTCTTTGACATACGTTACTTGTGCAGAAATTTAATTCTGTCAATGAAAAAATTAAAAAAAAATTTTTTGGATTTTTTTTTCTTCAAAAATGTTCATTTTCAAAAATTCTTTATTTTTTACTCGAAAAATATTTAACATCCTAGGATCCTTCAAAAATCCCATTTTTAGCCCCATGAAAGCCCTAAAGATCGCCCCAGTGAAATCGGATCGTTCCGGGACCCCAAAAAATGGATTCTACGTCCAAAAATACTTCGAAAACGACACCTAACTCGATCCCATAGCTAAAAGCCTTCAAAAAAACCCTCCCGTAGCCCCATTATAGCCCCATAGCGCCCCACGGGTTTGGGCGATCGGACTGAAAACCTTTCGGGCACAACTAGATAGTAGACCAAGTATTTTGTCAAAATTTCAGATTTTTAAAAAAATTCCTACTGCCCAAAACGGCCTGGACGGCGGACGGACATTTCGGATTTAGAATGTAGACCTCTTGAAACGGATAATGTCAAATTTTGAGCCCGATCGGAGTCGTCGACCCCCGTCGCGAAAACATAGGTGTATTACCTACTCCAAGAATAATAAACCAAAAATTCCTCTGCCCTTGTGAGGACGGTTGTGGGTGCTGCGGAAGACAGCAGGGAGTACAGAGACTAATATTCCTCCTGACTCCCTGGTCGACGTAGCACTCCCCACTCATGCCTACCCCCGTAATATTCAGGCCATCACCGAGACTCAACCTGTGTGAACAATTATCTCATTAAAACTCAGGTTTTTTTATGTAAAATAAATACAGTAAAAGCCCCATTAACCGGGGTCCGATTTACCGGGGAGCTCCCATAGCCTATATACCGGGGTTTTCTTCCGAAAAGTGGCGCTCCCATAGGTATCCGGGGTTCTCGGCCCAATTCGCTCCATTAACCGTGTACGTTAAGCAAAATCAACGTAAATGTCTCGAGTTTTACTGTTCAAACTTTCAACAGGGCCCATTCACCATAAATGATGATGGAGTTACAAGTGACAGCACAGACAAAACATGCAATTCCGGCGGCTCTATCTCATGATGACATGTGTATGAGATAAAACCTGGCTTAGGGACCTTGAACATCAACATATAGCGCTTCAAAACCTTGATTTATGCAAAAAATTAGTTAATTTCGTTTAGTTTTTTAATATTCCGATTATCCGGGTTTTCCGATTAACCGTGAAAGTCTTGTCCCCGTCGACCCTGGTCTGCTGAACGATATCGTCGCTTCTCTTGATCTGAAATTTCTGCCGTCTGGCCCGACGCACTTCCAGGGGGACTCAGCCACTCGTATTGATTTGTGTATCGCTTCCTGATGTTAGGCAACATTGGGCTATTTGAACAATTTGACACCTGTGAGGTTAGTCGGCATCATATGCTGCTCACTAGCCTCAAGCTGCCTAACATCAGGAAGCAGCGCCTGGCACCTGTGATGAGACGGAGCTTCAGGGTGATTGACAAGGAAAGGCTTCAGGCTGATGTGGCCGTGGTGGACTGGAGCCCGATCTATCATATGACTGACGTCGACAGCCAGTTGGACTTTCTTAATGTGAGACTTACTGAGCTGTTGGATATTCATGCACCGCTGAAACCAGTCAGGACCAGGCCACCAGTTATTGCCACTGGCCTGACTCCGGAGGTTATGTATGCTATGGCTAAAAGGGATAATGCTTATGCTGATTGGAGGAACTCGGGGAATGTGGCTGACCTGGAGCGGTACAGGCGACTTAGGGCTTGGGCTCTTTCAAAGAGACGATCGGCCAAGAAAGCTATGGCCTTGAGAGAGCTTGATCCAAGCCTTCCTCCTAGGGAGCTGTGGAGGAATGTTCGGAGGATGGGCATGGCTAAATCAGGTGAACCTGAGCCTACTGGCATTGATCTGAACCTTTTGAATGACCATTTTACAGCCGCACCCTTGGATCCAGTTGATCCGCTGGCTGGATTGGTTGATGACGCTGCGGGTGTTGATCGAGATTTTGCTTTCTCCAATATTGACCAGGATGATGTTCTTGCTGCCTTGATGTCGGTAAAGTCTAATGCCTGTGGATCTGACAGCATCCCACGAGTGTTTGTGTTCCTGATCATTCCTTTGATTCTCAGCCATGTCACCTACATCTTCAACGCCATATTGACGTCCTCAACCTACCCCAGCGCGTGGAAGCTTGCCTATGTCACAGCACTACCAAAAATACGTAATCCTTTGTTACCCCAAGATTTTCGCCCTATAAGCATACTGCCCTATCTTAGTAAAGTGTTTGAACGGCTTGTCCACATTCAGATCACAAACTTCATCACTACCAATGCCCTTCTTTGTGACTTCCAATCGGGATTTCGGAGGAACCACAGCTGCGAGTCTGCTCTTCTCAAGGTGTCTAATGACATTCGCCGAGGGTTTGAACAATCACTGTGCACCATCCACGTTCTTCTGGATTTTAGGAATGCCTTCGGATCCGTCGATCATGCTCGACTACTGGCTAAGTTGGCAACATTGTTCCACTTCACTCCGTCGGCGTGTTCTCTGATTGCTTCTTATTTATCACGGCGCTTCCAGCTTGTGCGTTCTGGATCGGAATCGTCTCATGAACGGCAACTCACCTGTGGAATCCCACAGGGTACTGTTCTGGCTCCGCTTCTTTTCTCATTGTATATCAATGATCTTCCTTACCAGCTGGAATTTTGCCAGTACCACATGTTTGCCGACGACTGTCAGGTATATGTGCGTTCCGATCTGGGCGATGGACTTGTGCTCGCTGTCTCGGGTATCAACGGGGATCTCGGTAGAATTGGCAAATGGGCAATGCAGAACAGAATACGACTGAACCCAACTAAGACCCAGGCTATAATCTATAACAAGAAGGAGCTGAATGTTGACGCTGTACCTCCTATTTTGGTTGGAGGGGTGACTGTGCCGTTCTCGAGGACCGTGCGGAACTTGGGTGTAGTTTTTGACACCACTCTTTCCTGGAGGGAGCATGTTCGTCATGTGTGTGGCAGAGTCTACGGAGGTCTTCACTCTCTGCGGAGGACGTCGGGATACACACCATTGGTCTTGAAGAGGCGGTTGGTGGTGGCCCTGCTGGCTCCGTTTTTCCTGTACTGTGATACGGTTTACGCATGTTCCCTTGAGGCTTCCATGAGAGGACGTCTTGAGATTGCGTTCAATGCTTGCGTGCGGTACGCCTTTGACCTGCGGCCGAGAGACCATGTGTCTGAATACAGGGACAGGATTTTGGGACTGGAACTGTTCCAGTATTTCCGGCTGAGACATCTGCTGTCTCTTTTCAGGATGTTCCGCGGCTCTACACCATCTTACCTGAGCGACTTTTTCTCCCATCCGCTGTCCCACAGATCGTGTGCCATCCGTGTGCCGACTCACGCGTCGCGCTTCTATGGCCAGTCATTCCCTGTCGTTGGGGCTAGGATCTGGAACGGCCTACCCATTTCGGTGCGCTCCCTCGCCATCCTCGGTCCGTTTAGAGAGGCAGCAAAAAGATTTTTGAAGCTTCAATAAGACCCCGTGCTAATACATCCACCCCCCCCCCCCCCCACCACCATCATTTAATTCATTTTCATTTTCATTCATTCTTCATTTTCTCATTCTGTTGATAATTTTCTCATTTAGTTTTCTGATTTTGTTCTTAATTCAATATAAGTAACACCAATGTAAAAAAAAAAAAAAAATGTTATTTGATGTACAATTTATGGGATGCGAATCCCGTGTGCAATAAAGTTTATTTGATTTGATTTGAATGGGGCTTTTACTGTACATACTACAGAATACATGGTTTAAGTACTTTCCTACATACCGGGTCGCCTAAAATCTAATTTGAGTCAGAGTGGTTAAAAAAACCTACATTTAGGTACTTACCTCGGAAAATGTAAAGGTGAGGTGAGATAAGCGAAGTTAAAATGTAATGAACTAAAATCTACTAATACGTAGGGATAAATATAGCCCAAATGCAACTATCCAAGCCCAAGGCTTAATCTTTGAAAATCCCCCCCCCCCCCCCCGGGGGGGGGGGGTCGCCCGGAACACTTTTTTGGTTTGAGGTACCTATCTATCATTCAATCATTTCCCCCCCCCCCCCCTCAGAAAAATCCTGGATCCGCCCTTGACTTGAGCCGACCCATTTTACACAGGAAGACTTCCTGTGTAAAATTAGTGTTTCCCTTTTCGTCGTTTGTGGCACCGAACGGCTCAAAGAAGTCGCCAAATTATAATCCACAGGGGGAAATCACTGCGGCGGTCGAACGTTTGGATGAACAAGCCAAGTCAAAAGAGCACATCTGTAGAATGTCATTCTACGGAAAAGAGTTCAAGCACAAAACTCAGTTACGGGAATCAACTAATGCGGTCAACAAATGCAGAAGAAATGGACTTATCGCCAACGGAAATCTAAAATTTAGGGTACTGGGGGTAGATTCTACACTCCGCGGTGTAGCAGCGCATTAGCGAGAGCGTTACGTTTCAATGTAACGTACTCGGGACGTTACTTCCCGGAAAGCGATTCTACACTCGTCGGAGGCGGTTGCGTTCAGCCGAAACGCGGTTCTAAAGCAAGATGGTGGATGTAACGCAAACATCTGTTTGGAGGGGCGGCAAAGTTCGGAATATCGACGCTAGGCGTCGCTGAATGCATGAATTTACAGGGAAAATGCAGGTTTTTTTGTTGGCAGCTTGTTATTTTTCGATGATTTTCCGCGAAATCTCGTTTTGAGATTTGTTTTCATTTTCGGATTGACATAGTCACTTTGACAACCCAAAAATTTTGGGCCAAAATGTTTAGGTACCTTCCTTTTAGAATTGTTGTTTTTCAGAATCTAGCACAAAGTAACAGAGGACAATCTAGTCTTTACACTAGGATCCTGACGAATGTGTAGAAGCAAGGAAGAGTCTTTATTTATCCAAAATAGGCGAACTCGTTCATTCACTCGTTCGAGCCTGAGGAACAAATTCAAACATCCTCGAAGGAGGCATCTACTATTCCTCGCCGTACATGAAGGGCTGTGACACAGAGGTGAGTGCCAACCCGTCACTAAATAGAATTGATTAAATCTGATTATCAGAACATAGATGAAACACTCGTGTGTCGCATTTCTAGTGTCATCCATTATTAAATAATTTTCCTGCTCATTGGGGTAAGGTTTTTTGGATTTCCGAAATTATGGGATGTCGAATATCATAAGCGCTGAATTGCCTAAGGTGGGCGATATGGAAAAATGCTGTTGGCGGTGTGGGTGTGCATTATGAAAAATGCACTCCCTCACTTTCTGCATGCTAACTTACAGAAAATATATTGATTTTCAGGTCATGACAGCGAGAAAGAACTTCGTGGATTCTGAAACAACTGGTAGATCCATTGACTGTGAGTGTAATTCTCGTCTCATGTTACCATGATGTGAACAGCACGCTAGCAATGATGTTATGTAGCTACTATTTTATTAATAGTTCCTTTTATTATTTTTGCAGACAATATGTGAGGGGCTCAATAAATTAACGGGCGGACTACCTACCTGCATCTTCAGGCCACACAACAAATTTTCGGTAAGAGAAACAGACGTAAAACAGTCGTCTAAATTGTATACCTACATCTAGTACATGGCAGACGAACCTACGTCTAGTAAGTTTTATAAGACTAGTGTAGGGCAAACTTCCCTAATTATGTATGCTGATCGATGGTAGGTACCTAATTTACCTAACGCTGGCCGTCCATTTCTTAGTTGAAACCTAGGTGTAGGGAGCAATTTTGACGACACCGATTAATTACTTATATCGTTATTCTACAAAACTCTTTTCAGCATTTTAATTTAGGTCATTTGTTTCAGGCAAGCTTTTAGATGGGAGTGGAGTATTTACCTTCATCCGAAAGATCAAACGAAAGCCTTCCACACCAATTGTGGTCTACCTTGCCAAATAGTCATTAAATTACTACTTACATTTTGTGGTTTCATATTGACTTATCCATTTATTTATGCTAATGAGTTGTACCTACTACCAGGTGCCCCTGTTCTTGTTGTTTTGTAATTATATTGCGAGGCTTTTGAAATAGGTACTTAGTGAATAGCAATCCAGTTTTTATATATTTTGTTTTGTGTATGCAATGAGATGAAAATTCATCATCAAAATTTAATTTTATCTTATTTTTTCCCCAATAATCTGATGTTGGCTGTATGATGTGTGGGGCCATGGCTAGGAAATTTGACTTTGCTTCGACTTCTATTGGCAACCATGGCATTTTAAAATTAAAGCACCACCATGTTATAACATGCTGGTGCTTTAATTTTAAATGGTGATTGGGCTAAAAATCTAGACGAATGGAAGGAGGAATAATATTCCTGGAAGTATATTATACTTCCATCTTCCATGATCTTGATGTTAAACTCTGCACCCATAATTTTTTTTATTGAAAAGTTGAAGAGAATAATGAGGGTTGAGGAGAATAAGTTGGGAAGAATAATGAATCCTCATCTGGTGGTTATAAATTTAATCGGAAAGGTTTCACAAAAAAGCTGCAAATGTTTCACAATAGTTTATGGCTTTGTTGTAAATAGTGCGGAAAATAATCCTGTCAATAAAAAAATTATTTAAAAAAATTCCTGTACTGTTTTTGGACTGATGTTGGAGCCAGAAAAATGGAATCATCTTTGGTGAAAATTTATGGTTCGGGGATCCCCGAAAATACCCCATGGCGAAAAGCCCTCTCGTAACCCCACGGAGTTGAGCGATCAGGCTTAGCCTTGCCGGTGTTTTTCTAAAAACCATGCGGAAACACCTAGATGACGGACCTAGTACCTAGGTATACCTATTTTGTGATATATTGTTCGAGTATTTTCAGATTAAAAAATTCTACTGCCCAAAACGGCTGACAGATTGAGACTGAATTTTTATTTTACTGTATCGTAGTAAGTATACTCATACGTTCTTATAAGAACCTCTCTGAAAATAGGTAGGTTCAGAAGTGCCGCGTTTAATGAGCAGAATCTTGTGCATTCACGGGACCAAAATTTGGTTATTTAATCAGTTAAGCGACATTGGCACATGATGATTTATGAAAAATTTGGTTGTTCATTGTTACGAATAATCTCCTTTCTGCGCTGGGAATTGAATCGCCCCAGCAGCAGTAAAGGACTGTCGCAATGACAGGAAAGTAAAATTTACATAATTTATGCACCTACCAAGTTTTTACAACCTTTCAATTGTCTAGCTGGACCTCCCAGAAGTGAACAGAGTGGTTGAAACGGTGTCAAAATGTATAACTAGCGACAAATTTGTGTCTTGACAGACATTACAAAGTAAATTTTATAATACAAAAGTAGGTTGGTACATAGAATTCTTTATAAAATAAAATAACAGCGAAATTGTCAAAAATCGGACCTCTGCCGCACTCCTACCTATGGTTAATAAAAACAATCACATGGCTCTTATAGAGATATATGACGAAACGTTTTGCAAGGTCTATGCTAAGCGCGGTGACAAACCCGTAAGGTTGGTCCTCGGCCCACCTTACGAAAAGTGAAAGTCGCCGTCATTTGTAGCCTAGATGATGGTATACGTTACGGTTCGGAGCGGTGTAGAATCGCTTCCGGGCGCCATCGAGTCACGAGTGCTACAAACGGCCCCCGTAGCGCTAACGTAAACGGTGTAGAATTGGCCCCCTGGGGTAGCGTGTTATCTACGCTACTACCAATATCTACGGGGCCCGAGCGAAGGCGTTATGTGTTATCTACATCGATATTACACGTATTAGACGGAAACTTACCAAGTCAAATTTTCTCTTCTGTAGAGAAGATCGTCACGTCATCGTCATAATCATCGTCAGTGTTGAGCCATCAAGGATGAGTTCTTGAGGTCTCTGTAGTTTCCCCTGGAATAATGACTCGTCTATCTGCACTTCCACTCCTACTCCACCCATTTTTCCACGTTTATCATACGCATCAACGCAAATATCCCGGCATAAATTGTACCAATCAGTGACAGTGTGCTTACTTCTTCCACACCACTTAACGGCATCACATACACCCACCATGTTAGTAACATGGTGGGTGTAACATGATGTTACACCAAAACCACACAAGTTCAACTATTTCACATAAACTTAAATTACTATTGCACTTCTCTGTGTGCACACTTTCATGTGTGTCAGCCGTAGAAAACAACTAGAAAATTTCTAGTTTAGAAAGTTTCTATTTTTTTTTACATTTAATGTAAAAATGTATCGATTTTTATAAACATCGATACTTCTTCTAAAAAAGTATTGGCATGTAAGGATACTTGCCAAAAATGATGAGCGAAAAAAAAGTAAAATAAATAAATGAACCAGAATATTGATATTGTTTTTCCAGTATCTGACAGACATGTTTCTAATATTTGCCGCGTCGTACCTACTAACTGACCAGTTGAGCCTCACTGCGAAGAGTATCCGCCATGGCTCTCGCCGGGAATTTAAAGAAGAAGAAGATGATGGAGTTCAGTTGTGGCGGTGGCGTTAAAAAAAAGGATAGATTGCGTTGAACTGTTTTTGTGTAAAAGTTTTTATTGAAGGACAATTAAATAACGTGGTGAATTTGGCGTTGTTTATCTGCAATGACCTGTGACTCGACATCAGAAGTGGGATCATGAATCCTATGCCCACTGCTGAAGATTCTGACAAAAACGGTAGTGACCAAGTGCCTGAACCTGAATGTTCAGCCAGTAAAGAAAAACAGGTACCAAACCCGTTAAAGGAGCTACTTGATTCCCAAAATCAAAACTTCATGCAACTTGCGAGTGTTCTAACTGCAGCAATGACTCAGCCTGCTAGAAATCCAATGGAAAAAGTGTCGCTTCCGCAATTCGATCCAGAATCCGATTGCGACGCTCGCTCGTGGTGTCATACTGTTGACCTTTGCTTCGCAGATAATCCCATCGCGGGAGGAAATTTGATTATGGCATTGAGTGAATCACTGAAAGGAAGTGCATCGAGATGGATGTCCCAAGTTACATTTGCAGGTATGACATGGCCTCAATTTCGGGAATTATTTCTTGCCCGTTACGATTGTGTTGAACCACCAGCAGCAACGGTATTTAATATGTTGAACGGTAAGCCCAAGGAAGGGGAATGTCTGGCTGCCTATGCAGGACGGCTCCTCACCACTCTCACTTCCAACTGGTGTTCAATGGACGTGGAAAAGATAGCCATTTCAGTGGTTATGGCCCATGTTGCACAGCTTGACCCTAGAGCTCAAAGGCCAGTGTTCACTGCTGAAGTAAATTCCCGTGAGGGCCTGCTCCGTGAATTGAAGGCTATTTCGTTTGGAAAGCGACAACTCAATTCCAGTGGTTCAGAGTCAGGTGAGACCAAACGCCCAAGACTCTCTTTCCCCCCGCTGTTCTCACTGTGGCCGCACCAATCATGCATCAGATGACTGCCGCTTTCGCCCAGAAAAAATCAAGACTGGAGACGACCCTGAGAACTCAACCTCTACTCAAAAACGACCCACCTACTGCTACAAGTGCAAGGCTCCTGGCCACATCGCTTCATACTGCAGGAGCGAAGTAAAGGATCCTGCAGCATCAAGTGGATCCACCGAGCGCCGGGTGGACGTTTGCGTGATCAACCCCAGGGGAACAATGATTCATAAAAGTGAGTCTTACAAATTCACCTTTGTTCTGAATGTTCATTGATAATGAAAATGACTGTTTCTGAGAAATTTTAAGGCCCCAAATTTTACAATTTTGTATCATAACAGGAATGGGCCACTCGAAGATGGAAAGTAAATTTCAAATGTTTACCCGCTTAAAGGTTGATTTGAATGTACTAGGTATTTCATTTGTCGCCAAACGAACACCCCTCAAGCGTCATAATGATAGGTCACGAGGTTTTGGCGAGCTCATGCACCAATGGTTCTACAGACGAAATGGAAATCAGGCTGGTAGATACCACCTTGGATCTGCTGATCGTGAAACAGAACAGAGAATAGTCAATGAACTTGAATCAGCTTGTATCATTAAGCCTAGTTGTTTGTCATTTTCAAGCCCAGTTCTGAAATGGTAGAACTCACTGTTTATTGTGCCAAGGCCGGATTAGCCAAGTGATTATGGGCGCTAATCTCTTCGCGTTGAATTCTGATGAGGCCACGGGTTCGAATCCCGTTGAATACTATGGAATTTTGGGGATAAAATTGCAGTTGGTTTTAGGTGACCAATTATTGGGTAAAGCAAAAAAAAATCCACATACAATCACTTTGCCTTTATTTTTGCCTATTGTGCCGAGACGTTTCCGCGGGTCAGGAATTGATGATGTTCATGAGAACATACTATCCATGTCGTTGCTGGGAAACTTAGTGGGAAAAATGGCACTAAAGAGTAAGTTCAGGATTTTCATTGATTCTTTTACTAAGTATGTTCTTTTACATCAAACGTTCAATATCAACTCTATCAGCACTATCAAGGCACTCAACTGATGTGGTTCCCTCTTCGGTACACCTGCAAAAATAATTGCAGAACAGGGCGGCTGTTTTTCATGCAAAGAGTTTCAAGAGTTGTGTAAGTCAATTACACCTCACTGCCACCGGTTCAAGCAGAGCCAATAGGCAAGTTGAGCAGGTGACGAACTTTGAAAAACATGCTCAGCATTGTTGAAAGTAAAGGACTGTTCTGGGCAAGAAGCTTTGAGAGAGATGCAGTTGGCCTTGAACTATACCATTAATCGGCTTATGAAAATTTCTCCAATGGAAATTATGGCAAAACCTCTTTCCCTATTCTTCAGCATCAATTATGAAGGAAGGATTGATTTGTCCAATGTTTAAGAAAAAGAAAACAGCATAGGTATGAAAAAAAAAAGTTCGACAGTAACAAAACTAAAGTAGGTACCTATTCAAGTTAGCAGTTGGTAATTTAGCTTTAATAAAAATCGAAGAAAGGAACAAAACCAAGTTAGGTAGCTCCTAAGTTCGAAGGACCGTTTTAGGGTATAGGGTTGTTACAAGGAATTGACTGAAATCCTTGAAAGCCAACCGTCTGCTCATGACTGGGTCAGGAAGGTGCCTGACCAATTTGAGGATAACGATTATGAAGATGGTGAGTTGTCTGAACCATCAGAAACCAATAGGTAATGGTTGATTGTAACTATGAAATCTCTATTGTATTTAAAAAAAAAAATGGGGGAGGGGAGATAAATCGAGCTAACTGATTTTGCATGCAGCTTAGAGCGCGCACTGCATGCCTGCTATTTATACTATCTACATAGCTGCAAGGCATAAAGTAAGCATGTATCATCATTATGAACATGAATCATTAAATAAATTTTATTAGAATATTTTCTATGAAAAGGCATCATCTGAAGGTGTCGCAATATTCAGCGCAAGGCATCAAGTGGAAGGTGTCAAAGCTGATGAAGGTAAAGGTTTAAAAGAATGAAGGCATCAAATAAAAGATGTCAACAATAGTAAATAGCACTAAATCAACATTGCAGCATAACGATGAAAAGTGCTATACCAGTGGTTGTCAGCAATGAAGGGAACAATAGCAATTTCATTTAAAAAAAAGAAGATTTTAAAGGCATGAATATTGTTAAATGTCTGTGAGGCATCATGAGGACAAATTGAAATTGAGTTACATAAAATATACCAAAAGACAATAATTGTCAAACCAAAACAATTATTGTTTTGAATGTGTGCATTAAACAGCATTATTATAATGAATGTTAGACCTGCGCCATACTTACCTATGAATTTTGATTTTAGCTTACTCGTGTCAGGTAGGCCGAGAATTACAGGAATACTGCTCTGAGTTCACATTTTCAGATGGCGCACCTGGGACGGGTGCACAGTCAGAAATGGCCGTGCCGCGTCGTACCTACTAACTGACCAGTTGAGCCTCACTGCGAAGAGTATCCGCCATGGCTCTCGCCGGGAATTTAAAGAAGAAGAAGATGATGGAGTTCAGTTGTGGCGGTGGCGTTAAAAAAAAGGATAGATTGCGTTGAACTGTTTTTGTGTAAAAGTTTTTATTGAAGGACAATTAAATAACGTGGTGAATTTGGCGTTGTTTATCTGCAATGACCGGTGACTCGACATATTAAAACCATTTTTAAACTTAGAATACCTACGTTAATACTGAGACCTATTTGTCATAGGTCTACACGAATACCTACAACTACACGAAATACACCAATTATTGGTGACTGCGTTTGATCGTAGTTGCTGCTGGTTTTAAAGGGTACTGAATTCGAATATGTTATTAGAAATGCCAAATCCCGTCCTTCTCAAGAAGCTCATTAAATGATTTTTAGAATTTTTTTTTTTTTTTTTTTTTTCGATAAAGAAACTTCAATTCGTGTAAAACTATCATCGTGTTTTGCACGAATTGAAGTTTCTTTATCGAAAAAAAAACAAGCCATCAATTGAATTGAATAGATGAGCGCAACCTTTTTGTTATTACGATATATTTAATGAGCGAGAGAAACTAAGAAACAGTAGGTATCTAGCGACCAAACTATGCCACACAACACATCATCCACGTGATGCTCATTACGTAAACAACTGCACCCTAACGACCGATGCGTAATAAAACCTTATGCCGATCAGAGGTAACGAACGGCTCAGGCTGCAAAAATCGTTTTGGAGTCGTTGGAATCAGCCTGAAAAGCTCATTCCATAAGACCCTTGTACCAACGGAATCGGACAAAAACTTTCGTCCCGCTTCTGAGGCCTCCTTAGTTACACATCAGAGATAAACAACTTTCGTCGTGAAGGACCTCCCGAAAACCGATGAAGGGGATGAGGGAGGAAAAATCAAGGTAGCCTATAACCACCCCCCGAACTCGCTGATGACAATGAGACCACCCTCATGAAAATCTGTTGAGCCGCTCGGGCGTGATGCTCTGTACACAAAAAAAAAAAACAAACAAAAAAAAAACATACATGTCGAAGAGGTGAGCGCACCTTTCCATGTTTTGGAAAAAGGTTGCGCTAAAAACATACATGTCGAAGAGGTGAGCGCACCTTTCCATTTTTTGGAAAAAGGTTGCGCTAAAAACGTTCCTAACGAGAACACCTGTGATTCACATGGGCGTAGACAGGGTGGGGCAGGGGGGGGGGGCCTCGGCCACCCCCCTAGACTTTTGGGAACAACAATAAACTGTGCTGGACTTGATAGAAACAGCAGAATTGAATGTGTAGGTATTAGGGCGTGGAAAGGTATTATTGGAATTTGGAAACACTAGCACTCTGACAGGGGGCCTCGCTTCGCTCGGCCGACCACTTTCTTGGGCATTAGTCTCTTGTAATTAAGGAGGGCTCGCCCACTGCAGGGCTGTCCCTCTCCCGTTTGCTTGCAGACGGCAGGTTTCACGAAGGGGGTCTGTACAGTCCCAGATGTGGAGCCCCACCACAAGGGCAGGTACTTGTTTGCCTGAGCACCAAAAGTGAGGCCTAGTGTTCTAGCACACTCTCCCAGCCTGACGGGCTGGTACGGCGTTTCCCTCCACTTTAGGGAGAGATACTATCACCACAAACAACTTCGATTCCAACACCAACCGAGGGGGATGGCCAGTAGCACTTCACGATTGGACTCTCTTGGGCAGGGGGCTTCGCTTCGCTCGCCCATGTGAATAATAGTGAGTTAGTATTGAAATTTGGATCTCCAGGTAGGATACAGAGGAAACGCGGACTCAATCGGACTGTAAACAACGAAAATAGGAGGAGTTGCGCGGATTTGCGCGCGTCAGAAATGTCGCTCAATGCGCTTATTGGACGTAAAAATGGCCGGGAATCCGAATTCACAAAAAAAAAAAAAAAAAAGTTCCGATTTAAAATAAGAAAGTTGGGTGCAAATGCGCCGATTTGCGAGCATAATATGCTTAATATATGTATAATATTATTGGAATAATTATTATACACCTATGAAATCGCGAAGGAGGTTGAAAATTCTGATCGCGAGCATAATATGCTTAATATAATATATTAAGTATAACATATTATTATGTATAATAATATGTAGGGGAGACCGTTGTACCTTGATCACGTTGTACCTTGAAACATTTGAATTAGCTCCGGCTGGTGCTGTTATCCAGCAGATCTTTGTACGCCTAAATTCTTCTCTGAGGAGGCCTAACTTATCAATGTAGTTTCATCAATGCACGAAAACGATTGGGGGTCGAATTGGCAAATGTGATAAGAAAGTAACTTTTTGAGATCGTAGAGTTCAACTCATTTATCCCACGCTTACGAAGATAAGACTTAGTGTTCGATGGTTAGCTGTTATGGCTCTATAATATATAGCATATTATGCTATATAGACACCAAATTACTGACCAATTTCAATGAGAAAAATGTCAGGTTTGGGTATTTTCCGTTTTTGCAAATTGGGAGACCATGTTGTACCTTGGAACAAAAAGGGTCTCGTACCTTGGAACTGATGGTTGGCTGGAAGGGTTGGTACCTCGTGTACCTTGAAACACTAAATTTGCCATCAAATTCATCAATTTTCTGTCTGAGCTATAACCCAACGAGATCTTCTATTGTTTCTATAGCTTCTTTATGTAACGTTTCAGGGTTTTTCTTCGGATGCTGATAAAATGATATTTCAGACGATGATGAACAATTATAATAATTATTACTTCTCTTAACGTTTTCAAGGTGTTTTTTACTGCTGTTACTAAGAGAAAAAAACGTCGTCGTTCACTATATTCTTCATTTTTCTCGAAAATAACTAGCGTTCCAAGGTACAACACACCCCGTTACAAGGTACAGGAGCATTGTTGTACCTTGGAACAAAAACGTCCCTTCAAATTTTGCTTCATAGCTTCGCCTATGCTTCAAGGGATTACAATTTTGGCACACAGAACTATTAGTCAAGACTGCTGTAAGGTGTTGAAACCGAAAGCCGAGCAATATTGACGAATTTCGAGACAATATCTCCAAAAAACTAAAAAGTGTTCCAAGGTACAAAGGTCTCCCCTATAATATTATTGGAATAATTATTATACACCTATGAAATCGCGAAGGAGGTTGAAAATTCAGATCGGTCTCAAAATTTGGCATTATACGTTTCAAGATTCCTCGTTCCTTTTCACCTTCGAAACGACAGTTTCAACACGCCTCTTTCAAGAATGCAACGGATCGCCAACTCATTGCAGGATTGTGATTGACATCGACTAGTCATGGCAAGGAAAGTTCATCATCTTAGAATCAGTCCAAACAATTTTTTTCTGGTGCCAAAGACCCTCAGAATGATGGGAAAAATAACTTTAAAAAATCATTATGGCCCCGGCCATTAACTATGGGCAGTTTCATGGATGAGCCTAAAAAGGCTCATTGCCAAGTTACCTGTCAATAATTGACATCATACAATTATTGTATGATGAGCCTCAAAAGGCTCAATGCCAAGTTACCTGCGCTTCAAATTCAAGTAAATAGGAACATTCATATAATTATTAATTTTTTATAAATATATTTATTTAATACATAAATTCACAAACGATTTTCGTAATTATAATTTTGTTCATACCCTTCATCCGAAATAACTTGTTATAAAATTTAGATTTAGATAAAATAAAACACAACGGTTAGCAATAAATACATGTTTTCGTAAAACATCATACATGTTTTTGAGCACTAGAAAAAGGGTAACGATGGTAGCAATTGAGATCTAGAAAAACTTAGCACAGAGAAATCAGTCTTTCATGTCTTCAAAACTTGTAATAAAATTTAGATTTAGATAAAATAAAACACAAGGTTAGCAATAAACTACATGTTTTCGAGCACTAGAAAAAGGGTAACGTTTGGGCAGTACTAGATTTTTAGTAATTGTTCTTCGGCTTCTCGGGTTCAGCGAATCCTTACGAGCTGGAGTTGAATATGGAATGTCTGAAGGCCCTGGTAGGTCATGGTCGAACAGCTCACCCACCATCGAATCCCCCTGAGGTTCAATCAATGGGGAAGGGATCTCATAATTTACCATTTCGGCTACTTCCACGTCGTACGGCAGGGGATCTTCTTGGAAGTTTGTCAGCACTTGATCCAACTCCTCAAACAGTTGCTCGTCCGGTATGTCGTCTTCCATCCCCTGGCTTTCCAAAAGTGGCGATCCTGGTCTTGGGATGAGAGAGAGCATGTAAGATGCGCGGGTTCCATGGTCTTTGTACATTCTGGAACAAAAAATAATAACAGCGTTATAACAGCGAAGCATCTCATACATTTTACCTAAGTCTGGAAGAAATAATTGAGCAACAAGAAACAAGTTGAAACCTTACCTGTACATTTTTAGCAGTAGCGATCAAAAATAAATTGGTTGTCCCGCCTTTTATTAGGCCTATTGCAGGCTCGAAGGATTATTCAACACAATTCAAAAATACATTCTGAAAAAAAGAAAACAAACTATATGAAATCATGATTGTTACTGATCAACTTCCTAATTGCCTTAGTGGTAACGTGTTCCAAGCCCAACAGGGAACTTGGCAATGAGCCTAAAAAGGCTCAACCCTTTTTTCGACTTACTGGGTTTCCAGAAAACAATTCGTGGATAAAAAATGCTTCTACAACATCTACTACATTTTACCTAATACAGGAAAAAATACACTGCCAAGGCAATGGCACATGAGCTTCCTCGTGCCAAGTTCAAAATGAACGTAACAACTGTAACAAGAAAATTACGTTCGCGCATGCGCAGGGAGTACCACTGATTCAATCATGATGAAACTGATAGGGAACCATCTAGGGCTATACCCACACAATTCCTGAAAATTTGATTGAAATCCGATCAAAATTGTAGGAGTTATGGCTGTGGCAAGGAAATTACGTTCGCGCATGCGCTGAGCGTACCGCTGATTCAATCGTGATGAAACTGACAGGGTACCATCTAGAGCTATACGCACACAATTCCTGAAAATTTGATTGAAATCCGATCAAAATTGAGAAAGTTATGCCTGTTTCAAGAATTTCACGTTAGCGCATGCGCAGAGCGTACCGCTGATTCAATTGTGCTGAAATTCGTATGGGACCTCAAGGAGCCTGATCCGCATAATCCCTCAAAATTTGAGCTAAATTCATTCAAAATTGTGGAAATTATGGCTGTAACAAGGAAATGCGGACAGACCGACAGACACGGAACCAAATTTGTTCAGTAGGCTATGAAACGCAAAATGCGAGTGGAAATTTTAAATTCGGACAACAAAAAATTTTTTTCTGCCGAAAGTGAACACAAGCAATATTTGAGCCACTAGAAATAATTTGAATGATTGAAAACTCACCTCGAAAATGACGAATTTGAGAGACCGCACGCCGTCCGACTTTCCTTCACAAAATCACTTTTAGCGGTAATATAACCTGAACTGGAATAACAACAACGATGATTTTACGAGACTTTGCCGACAGCACATGAGTACAAGCAGCGCTTCATCTGCGGAGCGTAGAGGAACTTATGTTATCACAGTTGTCAGCAGCTGACTGTGTCTCACTCACAGTAACTGTGAGTTGTCAACAACTGTTGTCAACAGCTGCTGTGTCTCACTCTTGTCTTCAATTTCGGTTCCTATTTCATCAATAATGTGATCATCTAGTTGATGTATATAATCTTAATTATAATTTCGCGACGGAGGTCGACGACTCCGATCGGCCTCGAAATTTGACATTATCCGTTTCAAGTGGTCTAGATTCTAAATCCTAAATCCGAAACGTCCATCCGCCGTACGCCGTCCGGGCCGTTTTGAGTAGTATGAATTTTTTTTTAAATCTGAAATTTTGACAAAATACTTGGTACTTTTCCGTTATCCCCCCCCCCCCCCCCGGTCGATTTTGGTTGGCTTTGGGTGCCTTAAAGCCATCGGGAGGGGCTCGAAATCGAGTTCGGGGGGGTGGGGGTGTTATAACTGAAAAGGGCTCGAATTTGGGTGCCTTAAAGCCATCGGGAGAGGTGTTTATGAACACGAAAACCCGTGGGGCGCTATGGGGCTATAATGGGGCTACGAGATTGGTTTTTGAAGGCTTTTAGCTATGCGATCGAGTTAGGTGTCGTTTTCGAAGTATTTTTGGACGTAGAATCCATTTTTTGGGGTCCCGAAACGATCCGATATCACTGTGGCGATCTACAGGGCTTTTTTGGAGCTAAAATTGGGATTTTTTTGAAGGATCCCAGGAGGTTAAATATTTTTTGAGTAAAAAATAAAGAATTTTCGAAACAAAAAAATCCCAAAAATTTTTTTTTTTTCAATTTTTTCATTGACAGAGTTAAATTTCTGCACAAGTAATGTACCTATATCAAATATCAAAGAATAATAAACCCTTGTGTAACATTTGCAGCGTGTTTTCTATTATAATATGATACGTATATTATACATAATGTGATAATTAGATTTGAGTCTTAAAATTGAAACCACGACCTGAAATGTGACGACCACAACATCACATTGTGATCTCCAAGACTGCATACTCTTAAGAGTCAATTGACTGCATGATATTTTTGTACCTTTCTAAGGATAGCTTTTTTGAGCAATAAATATACTCATAATTAAATAATGATAAAATAGGTACAGCAATATAATATCACACGTTTTTTCTCCCTTACCTGTTGAGTCAGTAGGTATCCCCTGAAAAGTAATCACCGGGATACACTTAATTCAGAGGTTAATTATTAACCTCTGAATTAAGTGGATCCCGGTGATTATACGCCCTAGGAATATATTGACAGCCCGTTCAGCTAAAAGTAAAGGAGACAAAAAATATTTTTCCGAAAAAACTGTAGACTATAGCTATCTATACGGAAAAAACTGTAGGCGATGCGAATCTGGCGTCTGTAACTAGTTCCTCTACGCTCCGCAGATGAAGCGCTGCTTGTACTCATGGGCTGTCGGCAACGTCTCGTAGGAAGAGTACCTACACACCGCATGACCGCGCACGAGACGTTGCCGACAGCTCATGAGTACAAGCAGCGCTTCATCTGCGGAGCGTAGAGGAACTTATGTTATCACTCTTGTCAGCTGTGTCTCACTCTTGTCTTCAATTTCATGTCGTCATGTCATGTTGTCATCAACTAGATGAAATTATAATTAAGATTATATAATCTTAATTATAATTTCGCGACGGGGGTCGACAACTCCGATCGGCCTCGAAATTTGACATTATCCGTTTCAAGTGGTCTAGATTCTAAATCCGAAATGTCCGTCCGCCGCACAGTGGTGCAAAACCGCGATTTTCCGGCAAAAACTCTCAAACCCCTTATTCTTATTGGAAATTCAACGCTGATCACGAATTATTCTACATCTTGGAACTAAAATGCTTTCCCTCCATGTTTCCGGCCAAAAAGCTACCACAAACGCATATTTTGTCATTTCCGTAGATATTTTATCATGCACTAATGATGGAGAAGACGTTTCGCCAAATTTTCCGACCGACACGACATGCTTTGACGTTGCTTGGTAAATCTGGATACAAATCGTTGTGTGGATAGATCTATCATTAGTTAATACTCTGACTGCAAGCTGTCACTGGCACCTAGTACGCAAACGAACGCAGCTGAAATTTTCACACGAGTTTCACTTTGATGCATAAAGTCGGAAAATTGCTGAGCCGGACCGGAGGAAAGCTGAGGAATTTTTAAAAGCTTCAGAAACAATTGTATCGTTCAATTATAAAACTAGCATAATTGAAATGCCATTTCCCTGAGAAAAATGTACATAAACAAAACGTCGTGGCGTTTAAATTGCACCCACATATATGGGAATCATGCCAAAAAAGCTCAACTTTTTTCAAAATTTGAACATTTAGTGTAAGTTCAGGCTCACGTAATACGTGACACTTACAAAATTCAAGTCAGTGCTTTCAATCGGTCATTTACCGATATTTCGAATAGCCCATGATTCACGCCTCTAAACAAGGTTGCAAACCCAGTCTTTTCGGAAAAGCTTATCAAGGCTTTTTTCTGCAACTATTAAATAGTCGCAAATCATCGGAAATAGTTCGCAAAACGCGAGTTAGGGTTTTTGCCGCGTTTGCCCCACTGTGCGCCGTTCCTACGCCGTCCGGGCCGTTTTGCGTAGTAGGAATTTTTTTAAAAATCTGAAATTTTGACAAAATACTTGGTTTACCATCTAGTTGTGCCCGCAAGGTTTTCAGTCCGATCGCCCAAACCCGTGGGGCGCTATGGGGCTATAATGGCGCTACGGGAGGGTTTTTTTTAAGGCTTTTAGCTATGGGATAGAGTTAGGTGTCGTTTTCGAAGTATTTTTGGACGTAGAATCCATTTTTGGGGGTTCCGGAACGATCCGATATCACTGTGGCGATCTACAGAGCTTTCTTGGAGCTAAAAATCGGATTTTTGAAGGATCCCAGGAGATTAAACATTTTTCGAGTAAAAAATAAAGAATCTCGAGACAAAAAAAATCCAAAAAAAATTTTTTTGAGATATAACAATCCAAAAAAAAATTTTTTAATTTTTTCATTGACAGAGTTAAATTTCTGCACAAGAAAATCCTATCCTGTATGTATATCACAGAATAATAAACCCTTGTGTAAAATTTGCAGCGTTTTTTCTATTATAATATAATATGACATTATACATAATATCAGATATTATGTATAATATACAATAGATTCTATGTATATACAATAGATTCTAGATGTATAATATTATTATACATAATGTGATAATTAGATTTGAGTCTTAAAATTGAAACCACGACATGAAATGTGACTACCACGACATCACATTGTGATCTCCAAGGCTGCCTACTCTGCATGATATTTTTGTACCTTTCTAAGGATAGCTTTTTTTGAGCAATAAATATTATATTTATTATAGATTATGAGTATAATACTCATGTGAAGGGATAGCCGTCCCAGACAGTAGGAACCCTCACCTGTCCAGAGATCCCTCCTGAAATGAGAAGGGGGGAAGAGAAAAGCAGGCGGGGCCTCCCCAACTCTAATTTCCAACACTTAATTTATTCCACAACAAACTTCAACTAAAATTTCCTACTAAGTCCCCAGAACTTATTCAACTCGTCTACAGCTTCAACTACAACTTCCTACTAACCCCAGTCAGCCAAACCCAGACCGGGATATTTGGATCGGGCTTACCAGACAGCCGTCTGATCGAAAGCGGTCTGATCGAAAGCGGGGGCGCGAACTCACCAGGTCACTCCACACGAACACACGACACCGACGACTGAAAAACTCTTTTTTTGGTTTTTTTTTTTTAACACCATTAACAATGTAATAAATAGGTATTTCTCAATCAACATACTTAACATTTTATAATGATAAAACGCACATAAAACCGATAGCCTCAAGTGCAGCAAACCCTTCTGACTCAGAATGAATACTTCAACATAGTTCGCCATGTTCTGAGTTATTGTCACACGCACACATGATCAAATTTGAAGAATACGTTTCTTGAAAATATGGGTGAGATATTTTAGAGATATGTGAGATAACTTGCAAAACTTGATGAACCAACGGATCAAGCAAACGACCTTCTTCAGGACCGGCGGATAATATCTATCTAATTATGCCATTTGTAATTCTAGAACAAGGAACCGCCTTTGGAGGAGACGTGGTAATAAGCCTCGACGGCTATAAATACTATCGCCATGCGAATTACCTAAATGGGGAAACGAGATGGGCGTGTGCAGGAAAAAAATATCGGCCAAAAATATCGATATTTCGATATATCGATATATTTTAAACATCCCTAGTGCAATTTACATGAGATTTTCCTGTTCCGACAGGCAGTTAGTAAACGACCTGAAGTGGATAATAATAATAATTATTATGGCATTTGTAATTCTTGAACAATCTACCGCAGTTGGAGGAGACATGGTAATAAGCCTCGACGGCTATAAATTTTATCGCCATGCGAATTATCAAAATCGGGAAACCAGATGGGCTTGCGCTGGGAAAAAAGAATTCCTGTGTAAGGCAGCAATAAAAACAGATATAGAAGGAAGAGTCAACCATATGTATAGCAATCTGGGAGCATACCCACAGCAGATGCTCAAAGGAACCCAGATCCTCAATATATGGTAGCAGAGGAACCTGCAGATGCTCAGAGGAACCCAGATCCTCAATATATGGTAGCAGAGGAACCGGCAGATGCTCAAAGGAACCCAGATCCTCAATATATGGTAGCAGAGGAACCGGCAGATGCTCAGAGGAACCCAGATCCTCAATATATGATAGCAGAGGAACCGGCAGATGCTCAATGGAACCCAGATCCTCAATATATGGTAGCAGAGGAGCCTATGGTAGCAGAGGAGCCGGCAGATGCTCAAAGGAACCCAGATCCTCAACGGAACCCAGATCCTCAATATATGGTACATGATGAAATGAGGGAAAATTTTGTGGGTGGCATGCGCCACTTCATTCAGGTTGCCGATCCCAGAGACCTTGAACTTGCAAAACTTGATGAACCAACGGATCAAGCAAACGACCTTCTTCAGGACCGGCGGATAATATCTATCTAATTATGCCATTTGTAATTCTAGAACAAGGAACCGCCTTTGGAGGAGACGTGGTAATAAGCCTCGACGGCTATAAATACTATCGCCATGCGAATTACCTAAATGGGGAAACGAGATGGGCGTGTGCAGGAAAAAAATATCGGCCAAAAATATCGATATTTCGATATATCGATATATTTTAAACATCCCTAGTGCAATTTACATGAGATTTTCCTGTTCCGACAGGCAGTTAGTAAACGACCTGAAATGGATAATAATAATAATTATTATGGCATTTGTAATTCTTGAACAATCTACCGCAGTTGGAGGAGACATGGTAATAAGCCTCGACGGCTATAAATTTTATCGCCATGCGAATTATCAAAATCGGGAAACCAGATGGGCTTGCGCTGGGAAAAAAGAATTCCTGTGTAAGGCAGCAATAAAAACAGATATAGAAGGAAGAGTCAACCATATAGCAATCTGGGAGCATACCCACGAAGCAGACCTCGGCGACCCACGAGTGCAGAACATGACTGCGTGGATGCGAGGACAATTGATTCAGGTAAGCAGGAAACCGGAGGTTTTGAGATTTCAAGAAAATGTAGTAGTCCAGTAAAATGGGGGAAAAACGGAAATAATTGGTAGACAGTAAGTGTCGTATGTTCCCGTCGGTAGAATTCAAGGAGAACGACGGGGGTCTTGCGCCAACAAAACCGGCAGGTGATTTTTTCCTCTCTTTATTCGTCAAGCTTTCGGCTAAGCGCCATCTTCAGGAACGACCTGAAGAAGGACCGGCGGATAATATCTATCTAATTATGCCATTTGTAACTCTAGAACAAGGAACCGCCTTTGGAGGAGAAGTGGTAATAAGCCTCGACGGCTATAAATACTATCGCCATGCGAATTACCTAAACAGGGAAACGTGATGAGCGTGTGCAGGAAAAAAAAAAAATATCTGTGTAAGGCAGCCGTTAAAACCGACATCGAAGGAACAGTAATTTATATCACTGATAGGGATTGTGCGGCCTACCTTCCACAGCTGTCAAATTCATTCCGAAATATATGAGAAAAGCCCGAGACAGAGCTGAACCACTCAGTCAAAGAAACTGCCCCACGTGGAGCAGAAACTCCGCCCTCAGCGGTGACCAATCACAACGCAGCACGCTGCGTCACCCCCCCCCAGCCCACTGACTGAGGGTATAAAAGAGCAGCGAAAGAAGCCCTCAGGCTCATTCAAAATCCAAATTTTCTAGTAGAAGGGCGAAGCTCTTTCCGGCGTTCTATTGATTGTTAACCCCGTAATTTTTTCTATCACCGTTTTGTGGACTTATAAATATCCTGCTCGCGCACTCAACACTCCAAAACATTTTACACGGTCATCTCTGAGCTCGAGCGGCTTAGGACCATCACCTGCTGGCGAACTTAAAAACTCCCAGTAGCTCGAGCGGCCTAAGACCATCACCTCACTGTTTGTCCACCGACTTCCGTGGCTCGAGAGGCTTGGGACCATCACCTATCTGTGGACGTAAAAACCCCTGATAGCTCGAGTGGCCTAAGACCATCGCCCACGGTTCAGTAAATTTTACATCCGTAACTCGAGAGGCTTGGGACCTATCTGTGGACATAAAAACCCCTAATAGCTCGAGCGGCCCAAGACCATCACTTACGGACGACAAAGCACACACCCACACACTTCCGACACGTGCAGGAAGAAAATTGACGTCAAATTCAATCAATTCCTTGCTAGGCTGATTTTTCCTGGAACCGGTATAGTTCACCTGTCTCAAGATCAACCGCTGCACCGAAGCTACATCTCGACAGAACTCCCGGAGAAGGTCAGGGAAACCTTCTGCCCCCAAGTGCTTCCAGTCGACGCCTCCAGCAACTCAGTGTCAAGTGCTCTACCCATGGGATTACGTGCCGTGTAGAAACAGTGTTCAAGGTAAATTTTAGTCTTACGAATTTACCCATTAAATTCAGTGCGAAAAAGGTGAATCAGTCAATAACGCGAGTTCGTAGGCACAACAGGGATCATAACCATGAAGCAGACGTCGGCGACCCACCAGTCCAGAACATGACGGCGTGGCTGCGAGAAAAATTGATTCAGGTAAGCAGGAAAGCGGAGGTTTCTTCTTTTTGGAGGTCTCTATAGAGGCTATAGTGTGAGTGCAGCCAGACGTCCCTGAGCCTCTTCGGTGAAGTTGGGGGGTAAGGGGGGATACTTTTGACGTTGAGAATAATAAATATTCCGCTTCACGTTCTTCAAATCGTTTTTCTAAAATGGAGAAAATCACTCAATTATTATCTATTTTATCGGGCGTATGGTCAAATTTCGTTCTATGTACTTATCTATTTTATACTATATATTTTTAAGTACCTACCGTGAGTAAGTTGCAGGCTTGTTCGGTAAGGACTGATCGGACTATTTTAGAGGGTCTCTCCGACACTTGATCTTGTGCCTTCCGTTTGGCCAATTGCGTCAGCTTTTGGACTTCAATTGTTCTCTGCGAACGCTCGGGGTGATTGTGTTGAAGGTTAGAATCCGTTATTGTATCCGAATCACCAATTGTTTTAACAGCAGCTGGACAAGATCTAACACAGCACCTACACACGAAACGGGAAACATTTAATAAGACTACTAGTCTACAACAGGTCCCTAGGAATAAATAGGGGTAAATAAACAAAATAGGTGTGAAACGAACGATTCAACACTACATACCTCCATTTCACCTCTCCCGTATTCATATCTCGCTGCTTTGAAAAGCAATTACGATCGATTGTGAGGAGAATCCTGCCGCGTTGGCTCACGATACGTTCCACGTTCATTTTCAATCGCTTACTAAACTGGTTGATACACTGGCGATACCAACGCTGTGGTTCCTTCATATTGTTTACATCGACATTGGCCCAGCTTGATACCTCGGAATCGGAGGCGTTGGCCGACTTTGATACCTCTGTCATCCATCCATTGGCCGAGTTGTTGACATCATTCGGCGTCTTAATCTCTCAGGTAGTGGAGGTTGGCCGTTAAAACCGACATCGACGGAATAGTAATTTATATCACTGATAGGGATCATAACCACGAAGCAGACGTCGTCGACCCACAAGTCCAGAACATGACGGCGTGGCTGCGAGAAAAATTGATTCAGGTAAGCAGGAAAGCGGAGGTTTTGAGATTTCAAGAAAAAGTTATAGTCCAGTAAAATGGGGGAAAAACGGAAATAATTGGTAGACAGTTACTGTACGTGTCGTATGTTCCCGTCGGGCTTTCATGGCCGGTAGAATTCAAGGAGAACGACGGGGGTCTTGCGCCAACAAAAACGGCAGGTGATTTTTTCCTCTCTTTATTCGTCAAGCTTTCGGCTAAGCGCCATCTTCAGGAACAACTATGCAATACACGTAAAGGTTACTGGTTATGACTAGGGAATACAGCAGCTTAGTCTACCTAGAAACATCTGTTGAACGTACTTAGTTGATGTTAATCCTCCTCCGACCATCCATCCGTCGTTCCTCTTGCGAGTCCCAAGGGGGGTCTTTTGGTTGTAAAATATACATGAGGTTTCTGTGGAGTGTTGAAGAATTATTAGGGGTTGAAGTTGAGTGAATAGGTGTAGGTAGATATGTCGTTATTTACCTTGTTGGCGGGGGGTAAGGGGTGGTGTAGGATTGCTGAGTGGTAAATTAATTAGGGTATGACTGTTGAAGGGTTGGAATTTAGTTACTGCCTAGAATTTACATAATATGTAAATTCTATGGATTCTATATTATGGAATTTTTTTTTTTTTTTGAAAGAGAGGTGAAATTAAATCGGCACCTCCGCGAAGGTTGGGTGATGAACGGCGTGGGTGGTAAGTTACCAAGGGTGTCCCTTATTTTTCAACTTCAATTATTAGGGGTTCTTACCCCCTCATTTTGTTCCATTGGACCCCTAAGTACCTCACTAAAAATTTGGTAGCCCTGGGACAACGGTAACACGTGCCGCATTACCACTTAAGTTGTATTATATGTGAACCTCCTAAGTGCCAGCTTATTACAAAACGCCAACATTTCTCCTGCGTCTCGTTCTAGTCCGATTGAGTTCAAATTTTTACCCGTTGTTTCAGAAGGTCTGATAAAGCTCTGGTAAAATTTTGAACTCGAACGGATAGAGATTACGGGCTGAACAAATGTTTGAACCATCTGTAACTGAGGTTTCCTGGTAAAAAACGGCCCTCGGGGCTGGAGCCACGCGATCTATTCAAATAACTGCTCATCAATCGACTGGAAATTCTGCCCACAATATCATGGAAGTATAATCAATAGTTAGTGAAAACTCTTTATCTCTGAAAAAACAATGTATTAGTTATTGGTCTTAAAATTATGTCCATGGTAGTAAAAATGTTTAAAATCAGGAGACGAAAATCACGTTTTTAAATTTTGTAGCCCTAAAAATCTAATAGAATACCGAATAATTTCACATTGGAGTGACACATGTGCTGTGAATATAATCTCGCAAACGTTTCTGTAATTTAGATTCAGATTAATAAAATGTTCTCCTAATTTCGGGGAATGAGGAAAATATACATCTCCTAATTATCTCCCCCTGGATCTCTGGATTCTTAGATTTCTGGAGTTTTTGGATCTCTGGATCTTTCCTGGATTTCTGGAGTTCTAGCTCTCGGGATTCCACGATCTCTGGTTCTGTTGATTTTTGGATCTCTGAGTTTTGTGACCTCCCGATCTCTAAATCTCTGGATCTTTTTCTGGATTTCATGATCTCTGGATTTCTGGAGTTACTAGATCTCGGGATCTCTGCATTTCGAGCTTCCAGGATTTTCTGCTTTACTGGACTATCACAGATGCTATGAATTCCTGTGAAACTTAATTTAACACTAAGTATTATTAATTTTGATGAACATTACTGAGCTTACCATACAGTGACCCATAAAATTCTTCACTTACTTATCGTTTTCCACAGGTCAGTTGATTTTCCTTGTTCAAGTTCTCCATGATTTTCACTTTGGTATAATACCAAATGATTGTGCACAACTAAATCGTAAAAAAAAAACGCTGCAAATTTTACACAAAGGTTTATTATTCTTTGATATACGTTACTTGTGCAGAAATTTAATTCTGTCATTGAAAAATTTAAAAAAATTTTTTGATTTTTTTGTTCAAAAAAGTGTTTTTTCAAAAATTCTGTATTTTTTACTCTAAAAATATTTAACATCCTGGGATCCTTCAAAAATCCCATTTTTAGCCCCATGAAAGCCCTAAAGATCGCCCCAGTGAAATCGGATCGTTCCGGGACCCCAAAAAACGGATTATACGTCCAAAAATACTTCGAAAACGACACCTAACTCGATCCCATAGCTAAAAGCCTTCGAAAACCCCTCCCGTAGCCCCATTATAGCCCCAGAGCGCCCCACGGGTTTGGGCGATCGGACTGAAAACCTTGCGGGCACAACTAGATGGTAAACCAAGTATTTTGACAAAATTTCAGATTTTAAAAAAAATTCCTACTGCCCAAAACGGCCTGGACGGCGGACGGCGTACGGCGGACGGACATTTCGGATTTAGAATGTAGACCACTTGAAACGGATAATGTCAAATTTTGAGCCCGATCGGAGTCGTCGACCCCCGTCGCGAAAACAGGTGTATTATTCCAAGAATAATAAACCAAAACCAGGACTGCTAGCCTAGCAGTCTGCTAGGTACTTCATCGGTGAGGTACCTACCACATTTAATGCTGGCAACGCTTTATTAAACACAGCTACTATGGAAACGGTTTCATCGGCTCGTAAACCTTCAGTGTTCCTACTTGAAAAATTTAGGTCCTGTTGGGGCGCGTCACTGTAGGCTAGCTGCTCTCAGTAGCAGATGGGCAGCAAAAAAAAAAAAACCAGTCCATACTGGCGCATTCCTATCATATTTATAAAATCATTATAAAATGTATTAAAACCTTCACAAAGACAAGGAAAGAATAATTATTCTCAATTATAGACCTAATTAGAGACCTAATTGTTTGGCGATTACAATCAATAGGTCGGGTGGCACCAGCATCTCCGAGGGCCGTTTTTTACTTGGAAACCTCAGTTTCAGATGATTCAAACATTTTTCCAGCCCGTAATATCTATCCGATCGCGATCAAAATTTTACCAGAGCTTTATCAGACCTTAAAAAACAACGGGTAAAAATTTGTATTCAATCGGACTAGAACGAGACGCAGGAGAAATGTTGGCGTTTTGTAATAAGCTGGCACTTTTTTTTTTTTTTTTTTTTTTTAAAAAAAAAGCTCTGAAATTCAAACTTGGTAATCACAATCCCGAAGCAGGGGGGACAAGCCCACCGTCATGGCTAGACGATGGTGCCCCTTCATCCTGACAGGATTTTGATCCCCAACGGCACTGCAATCCTCAAGTGGACTGATTGTACGCGATTGAACCTCAGATTCGACGCATCCATGTGTTGATGTCCTAAGTCCCTAGGCCAGGTTTTATCTCATACACATGTCAACATGAGATAGAGCCGCCGGAATTGCATGTTTTGCCACTTTTTATTGTTGTAATTGTCTGGAAGTTCAACGAGAGCTGTGAAAAGGAAAAGGACAAAAAACCTTATTAGAGACAGCCTCGAACTCCAGACACCTGAGTGTGGACCCGGCATCATAACCACTACACCATCGACGGCCCCTTAAGCTGGCACTTAGGAGGTTCACATATAAATTATATGATATAATACAACTTAGGTGGTGATGCGGCACGTGTTAGCGTTGTCTCAGGGCTACCAAATTTTTAGTGAGGTTCATAGGGCTCCAATGGAACAAAATGAGGGGGTAAGAGTTTTTGATGAGAAGGGGGTTTTTGAAAATTTTTAAAAAAAGGCCATATAAGGGACACCCTTACTACAATAAAACCACTGGTAACCGATGGGAGGTTTTATTGTAGTGTTATTGTTGAAAACTATTTTATTGGATACTCGCAGGGGTTTGCAGGGAGAAAACCGCGAGGGCGGAAGGTCGGCGGGTTGTCACCAGCGATCGTTCGCGTCGATACATAAATTTAGATGCATACGTCCTTAGTCTCTACGTATAGTAGAGGTACATAGTAGTTATCTAGGAACAATGGAACAGTGCACTGAGAAAAAAAATCCCTTAAATTGGTTGTAGAAGTGTGATTAGTGGGAGAAAAATCTACTTCCAAATGCAAGAGAGTACGACCAATTGCATATACTGCGACTAATTGCAATATTCCTACAACCATTTTGATGATTTTCCCCTACCAAACGCTAAATTACCTACCAATCACAAAATAAATTCCTGCGACCAATCACATGCAGCCAAATCTACGACTAATCATCAAGCGTCTACAAGTTGTTATTTTATTAATTGTGGAAATAGACTACTTCGTCTGAAATCGTCTTTTTATTCTTTGACCATTTCCAAAACCTACAACTGGTCACATCGAAAAGCGACTAGTCAGTGAGTGTTTCTACTACCATTCACACGAAGCACCATGTTGGGCACCATGGGCTATCATGGGGCTACAAATGGGATTTTTTGAGGATCCTAGTAGGTCAAATGAGGTGTCGTTTTCCGAGTAATTTTGGACCCATTATCCAGTTTTCGGCGTGCCACATCCATCCACAATGTTTCCAAAAAAAAAAAAAAAAAAAAAAAAAAAAAAAAGACCAAGTAGGGACCTACCTACCTACCTGTTTTAATTCATATGAATAATTTATTTTTATTGATTTAGGTACCATTTATTTTTGGACAATTTATATCGAAGAATAACAATTTTTTCTTGATCGTTTGTGCTGTAACTGTTAACGGTAAAGGGTTATTTTTCTGGCGTTCAAAAATAAGTTCAAGGCGCCTAGAAATAAAAAAAATACGATTTTTAGAGAAAAAATTCTCTCTCTTCGTCACCAGCCCTGCCTACTCTCTCTAGTTCGTCAGCCCCGTGGTACTAATACGTCATTAGCTAATAGGGAGTTCCTAGTGGATACGATCGAGATACCACCACTTGGAATACGGATGCCGTATCTAGGGAAACCAAGCGCGATGCTAACCAAAATTGATTGAGATACCATTTTGCATTTTTAGGTGGTATCTCCGGGTAGGATCTTGGAGTAACGGGTCACGTTACTATTAAAACAAGTTCATTAACATCAGGCGGTAATACCGCCGCGGTATTCAGCATTCGAAGTGGAGTTGTTTTTGGGGTTTGTTGTCGAAAGTGCCTCCTTAGGAAACTTATTAGATTTATTAAACTTCATAATCATTTTGATCTGATCAGTTGCAAGGATGTACGGAGTTTTTCGTGATTTCTGGAAATTGCGAATGAATGGAACGAGCGAGAGTTTTGAAGCTCAGCTCCTCAAATCAATAATAATTATTGAGTTACAATGATTGTAACATTTAACTCATCTGGATTCCTGCTCCAATAGTGTTTCGTTGCTCCTCCAAATTCTTTCAACAACGAACGAACTGGTGTGAAATAAAACCGCGGTGATTCGTGAAATCGGCACCTAAACAACACCTAACAAACTCAGGACAACACAGAGGAAAGTACTGGCAGCACTGAGCTGCCAGCTGTGCTGCTCGCGGTTTTCGTTGTTGTTGTCGACGATTTGTATGCCTTCTTGTAAGCTGTTTATCAATTAGGCAGGTTACTTTGCGATAAGGATTCACTAGATACCATCTTCCGTATCGGCAGGTGGTATCGTATTTTCCGTAAACATACCACCGACGGATCGCAGATACGATACCATCGGCGATCGCGCATGCGCACTGCTGGAGTAGGATACGGATGGAATCGAGATACCACGACGTATCTCACCACTAGGAACTCCCTAATAAGCATCTTCAATCTATGTAATTCAATTCCATTCAATAATTGGCTTGTATCGTGTGAGATTAAATCTCACAACTTGTAGAATAAATTTTATTCTACAAACTAATCGCAATACCTTCCACTTCAAAATTTACCAACATTTTATGTGTCCTGAAATTAATGTAACGGCGGTTGTTTTCAGCAGTTAGTCCAGGCAAACGGTGTCATGAAAGGCCATTTTGGAGAAAAAAATAGCGGCTTTAGTTTTATGACTGATCTTTATGTTTTCAGGTGTGCTGAATCCGAATCTGAAGTTTGCCGCGCGCTATCAGGTCCGGAAGTTGCCTAAATTTGACAATTTAATTAAATTTCGTGGTTTTATTTCGTTTTTTCTTCATAAAAATCGTGGTAAAAGTTTTTAATTCATGATGTTATGGTACTATATGTTTTCAGGTGTGCTGAATCCGAATTTCACCACCCCCACCCCCTACGAACCCAACAAAGCCCCTAAATTGAACAATTTAGTTAAATTTCATCGTTTTTCTGAGTTTTTCGGCAATAGTAATCGTACTGAATGTTATTAATTGCAAATCCGCATTGTACTTTATGTTTTCAGATGCGCTAAATCCGAATTTAACCCCCCCCCCCCCCCCCCGACCCTCTCTGATGCAAATCGGTACTCAAAAACTTGAAAAACATGCCAAAAACATCGATTTTCAACGTATTTTCCTATAAAACGTCGATAAATGTTATCTGTTCCTCTACTTTCAACGTGTGTTGGTGTGCTGAATCCGAATACAACTCCCCTGAGCCCGTATGGGTGACTTACATACTCAATACCATGGGAATGGCAGAATGGTCCAGTTTTTGGATGTTTATATTTCAATGAAATGGTGTCAAAGAAGTAAGTAATAGTGTTTGATTTCCGGTGAATCTCGGCTTTGGAGTGCTGAATCCGAATGTCAAAACCCTCGTCAAACAACTTGGAATGTTACTCCATAAGTTTCAGGTGACAAAATGAGGTAGCAGTAATAATGGAAGTTCGTCAACAATCAAGCAACACATGCACATTCACATTAAGTGGCATGTAATGAGATGTATCACTTCAGCATGTTATCCTGCTGAATATGTTTTCGTTTTCCCTCTTTCCGTATGCCTTTTAATAGGACACTCGTTTACATACCTACCTACTTTTATTCACTAAACTGTGGCTGTTGAGGGTGAGGATGTCGATCTCCCAGTCATAATGATAGGAAGAAAGACACAGAGCAACGTGCTCTTCTTGAAGCCAGGAAGAGGAGCAGCTTCATCCTCTTTGTACCATACACTCACTGCAGTGAATGAGGATGTGGCAGAATCACTCCTCTTCCTTCATGTCATCAGTGGGTGCGATGCAACCTCCGCCTTCTTTAACCAAGGGAAGGTGAAATGCCTGAAAACTCTGACGAAGGACAAAGACCTGATGACCATTTGCCAGATTTTCAACGACCCACAGACTGACAAGAAAGAACTAGTCGAGGCTGGGGAACGATTTATTGTGTCCCTGTACCCCCTTGAAGAGGTTGCGCTACAGGCAGTACGTAACGTCTGCATACAAAATCAACTGCAACATGGCCACACTTCCCCCTACCAGTGCTGCTGCAGAGCAGCACATATACCGCACATTCCACCAAGTGCAAGTGTGGCATGGAAATGACAGCGAACCTACACAATGGGGTTGGGAACAGCCTCCTGCGCCACAAGACCTACTGGCCAAAATTTTGTGTGGCTGCAAAAAAACTGCACAGGGAATTGTTGCTGCCGACGTGCTGGGTTGCTATGCACAAACCTGTGCAAGTCATGCGAAGGAAGGTGCAGCTACTCGGAGCAGGTGGATTTGCTGCAGGAGGAAGAACAGGAGGTGCTAGTGGCTGAGGACGTGGAGGCTTTCGCCGACGACGAAAGAAATCGGGAAGGTAAGAGTACCTACATACATAGAAGTATACAATATAATTTCTATACCATGTTCCACATTATCACAATGCAATCTTTCAATATTTTCTTTAGTAGGCAATGAAGACTCAGATGACCCTCAGGCAGAACCCTCCGCACCAGCCCCTCAGCCAAAACCATCCAGCACACGAGACCCTGTCAGCAACCACGTTATGCCTTGAACTTCCAGCACACCAACTGCCATGACGTCTCACGGTATGTACATTCCTTCAATTCATTTTTTCTACATAATATGTATATTATACGCTTCTGATACATTACACCTTAACACAATGTGTCATAGTATGTCCTCCACTTCTTGTCTCAATTCAATTCTTGAACAATAATTTCTATTCTAGACTTTGATGACACCGATCAACCTGGACCATCGACATTGGGAACCCTCCCTAGAGAGAAAATTAAAAAGAGGAAGAGGAAGTCGTCAACTGAAGAAAAATATTAGCGACGTGATTTCATTATATTATATTACATTGTGACGTTACACGTTATTACATTATCTTTTTCACTTCTCCATTGTTTACGAACTTGAATTATCACTGCTACCTCATTTTGTCACCTGAAACTTATGGAGTAACATTCCACGTTGTTTGACGAGGGTTTTGACATTCGGATTCAGCACTCCAATGCCGAGATTCAGCGGAAATCAAACACTATTATTTACTTCTTTCATAGCATTTCATTGAAATATAAACATCCAAAAATTGGACCATTCTGCCATTTCCATGGTATTGAGTATGTAAATCGCCCATACGGGCTCCGGGGAGTTGTATTCGGATTCAGCACACCAACACACGTTGAAAGTAGAGGAACAGATAACATTTATCGACGTTTTATAGGAAAATACGTTGAAAATCGATGTTTTTGACATGTTTTTCAAGTTTTTGAGTACCGAATTGCATCAGAGAGGGTCGGGGGGGGGGGGGGGGTTAAATTCGGATTCAGCGTACCTGAAAACATAAAGTACAAAGCGGATTTGCAATTAATAACATTCAGTACGATTACTATTGCCGAAAAACTCAGAAAAACGATGAAATTTAACTAAATTGTTAAATTTAGGGACTTTGATGGGGTCGTAGGGGGTGGGGGTGGTGAAATTCGGATTCAGCACACCTGAAAACATATAGTACCATAACATCAAGGGCTGTCTAGCCGAGACCGAAGGTCAAAGATGTGCAATTTTTTCCAAACTGGGTTAAAAGTGAGTTATAAGCCACTTTCGACGCCCAAATCATAACAAATCACCTATGGTCCTGGAGCCGAGCCCGAAAATCGCATTTCATTTTGGGAGAAGCAGAGATGTAAAATACCCGGGTATTCTTTTTTAAGGGTAAATACCCATTTAGGGTATTTAATAGGGTATTTTATCTTCAATGAAACGGGATCGCAAAAAAAAACCACGTAAAACGTTCTTACTACTCGAGAGCCAGCCTCTACCAAAGTTTCAACAATTTTCGAGTTCAGGATCATCCTCTAAATGAAAGAAATACTCATGTTCGATGGAAATCACACAAACAAACTGCTATAAAATCATAAGCCACTTCCCACTGTACTTAAACAGCTGTAAAATTGACTGCTTTCATGGTCATTAAGTGCCCAAAAACCAAGATGCAATTAAATCTTTTCATCAACCATGTTTTGTGGTAAAAAAAGAATCGTAAATTAAGATGATCATGTTGGAAATTATTTATTTCCAGCTTTAAAAAACATGTACATTTAAAAAAAATTGCTCAAACTGTTTTTTGGATTTAAATACCTAGCAATCATTCCCTCATCTCATCGGTCTCATCGAATGAAAGTTAGCTTATAGATGAATCTGAGTCTTCATTCTCATCCGAGCTGGACTCATCGTGAACTCGCTTCTTGGCTACATTTGTAGGTTACGTTAAGTACCCTCTTTCTTCCTATCAAGTTGGACTCCTTGTTACAGTCATGGAGGGCACACTGTAGGTACGTAACAATCGCGTCGTGAGGTAGGAAAGGGTAGTAAGGTGTGCAAGGGAAGTATGGTCGTAAAACTGACCTTTTACTTGATTTTTTTGCAAAACTAAAAAAACACTAGAAACACACAAAAACGTGGTCTCACCTGCAAGGCGCCGATGGCAGCGCTCTGGAAACGGAGATCGGTTTTGAAGTCCTGTGCGATTTCTCTGACCAATCGTTGAAACGGGAGTTTTCGGATGAGCAACTCAGTCGACTTCTGGTACCGCCTGATTTCTCTGAGGGCGACTGTACCGGGCCTGAAACGGAAATAAGGGTCAGAACGGGGTGTGTCGATAGTTCGGGTCAACGTGGTGCATAAGATCGCCTGAATTTCACAACGAAGTCCCTTAAAAAACACACCTGTATCTGTGGGGTTTTTTCACTCCTCCGGTGGACGGGGCGCTTTTATGGGCGGCTTTAGTCGCCAGCTGCTTCCTGGGAGCTTTTCCTCCCGTCGATTTACGTGCGGTCTGCTTGGTACGAGCCATAGTGAGCCTGGGAAATGAACGAAGACAATTAAACACAGTGAAACACCAGCAGAATCAATCTAGGCTAGGAAATACCCCCGTGACTTTCACGAGCCTACTGGAATCATGTTGCAAGACGAACCCTCTAAACTTTGAGTCCTCCTACACCACATGGCCATGTTGTTTAGATTCTAAACAAAAATCTCACTAAGTATTATTATTAAGGCGGAAATTTAGGCATTGTACAGTCGACCATCTTGAAAAACAGGTCACAGAGGAAGTGATGTAACGGGCAGCGTCTTTTGGCGGGTACGAAATCCCAAGTTTTGATCAAAGGTAAATTGCTATTGAAACATCAGGAAATTCATTGTTACGTACAAAAGGCCATCAAAACCATTGGATAACTGTCATTGAGAGATGGCGCAAAGCTTACAGCTTACACAAAAACATAGTTATGGTCGAAATTAGGCAACTCTCTTCTTTACCAATCGCAAAATTGCAATCTGAACTGTTTAGAGCATGGATTCCCAAACTGGGGGGCGCGCCCCCCCTGGGGGGCGTGAAGACGGGTCAGGGGGGGCGTGAGACCATTCGACCAACAACGGGGCAACATCGAGCCAACTCCAGGAGCGAGCAGAAGCCCTGCAAGAAGAATTTTTGGAAATAAAAAATGATTCTTCTGCCAAATATAACTTCGAAAAAATTGAAAAGTCAACACTTTGGATCAAATAGGTACTTCTAAGTGTATCCCAGAGTGTCACAGGAAACTCTTCGGTTATTTTTGCCTTTTTCAACCAAAAAAACTTTGAAAAAGCATTCTCAACACTCGTATACATCAATAACAAGCCATCAATTGAATTGAATAGATGAGCGCAACCTTTTTGTTATTACCACGGAATAGAATGTTCTATTCCGTGGTTATTACGATATATTTAATGAGCGAGAGAAACTAAGAAACAGTAGGTATCTAGCGACCAAACTATGCCACACAACACATCATCCACGTGATGCTCATTACGTAAACAACTGCACCCTAACGACCGATGCGTTAATAAAACCTTATGCCGATCAGAGGTAACGAACGGCTCAGGCTGCAAAAATCGTTTTGGAGTCGTTGGAATCAGCCTGAAAAGCTCATTCCATAGACCCTTGTACCAACGAAATCGGACAAAAACTTTCGTCCCCCTATTGAGGCCTCCTTAGTTACACATCAGAGATAAACAACTTTCGTCATGAAGTACCTCCCGAAAACCGATGAAAGGGATGAGGGAGAAAAAATCAAGGTAGCCTATAACCACCCCACGAACTCGCTGATCACAATGAGACCACCCTCATGAAAATTTGTTGAGCCGCTCGGGCGTGATGCTCTGTACACAAAAAAAAAAAAAAAAAAAAAAAAAAAAAAAAAAACACATGTCGAGGAGGTGAGCGCACCTTTCCATTTTTTGGAAAAAGGTTGCGCTAAAAACGAAGAATCGGAACAAACTTGATGTTGCTAGTGACTTACGTTGTGCCCTTGCCAAAACTTCACCAAGAATACCCGTGCTAGTAAAGAAAATGCAAGCCCATCCATCTCATTAAGATTAACTTATTTTTATCTTAAAGTCTACTTCATAAAAGCTACGTGTTATCAAATAGGCCTTTTCATCTGTTATCAGTGATCTTCCAACATGGCGGATCTTGCAACACTGCGGAACCGGGAACCGGTCTGTCGGACCACTATCAGTTTGTTTATGTCCGTATTCAGTCAGTTTGGTAGTTTGGTCATAGTGCTTGTCGGTTTTGTCACGTCACTCAGTATTCGTAATGTCCGGAGCAAACAAACATTGTTGTTTCGGGGACTGTAATTCGGTTAGTCGACCAGGAAGACCTGAGTTTTCCTCCAAAATCACTTTTTTCTCGTTCCAAAAACCTTGCCTTGACATCCGCCACTCCAGCATTTCAAAATATCAAAATCGTGGGCGCATTCAGTGCGTCGTCTCGGACCCTCGAGCGTACATTAAAAATCATGTTTCCTCTTGCGAGGTGTGTCGGAAGTGTGAGAAGTGGGTGATGAAATGCAAGCGGAATGATGGGAAGTTCGATTCGATTGCCTACATCACAAAGGACACCTATAGGTATCTATTCAAAGCACTTCCCCGGAAACTTGCAAACGCTCGACGCATTTGAACAGTTTCCTGGAGAACCAGTAAGTACAATCTGAACTCGTACGTAGGGAGGTACCAATAGTGATGAACATACCAACTTATAAGTCAAATAAAATATCAACTCCTCGGGATTGTGGCCTATCGCCACACAGAAGCCCTGAGAAAGATCATAATATTATTTTGATGAAATGACAATTCGCTGTGAAATAGATATAAACGAAGATAAATAATAAAGATATGAACGAAGTATTTTTACGAATAGGGGGAGAAGCACCCCGGGAACTCTACTTCCATCCAAGTTGTATGGCACTAATCCCGACATGGATAAGTAGGTGGTACCACCGTGGTACTACCACGGCTGGTTGAATACACGGTAGGGGCCAGGAAACGGAGACTCCGGGCCACAGACCACAGTGCTCCGGGCTGTGACGTCACGGAGTCACCACTTCTACAGACGCCCTGCGTTGAGCTAATGCTTGACGGGTTTCAAAACTAAATCGGAGTTCCACACTAATAAAATTAGGATATTAAATATCATATTATGCTCTTTACCTACTTTATCAACAATCATGTTTCTCAAATTGGAGCACTTATATTTCGCGGAATTTGGGTGCAAATATTATGTATTGTCTGTGGAAGTATCCCAATGCTGAATCATCCGGGCATTGTTCATACGATTTTCTTTGCTTCGTGGAAAACATTGGATGGTGTAATTTTGTTCCTTCATGTGCCTGTCGTGGTTGGAACACCCCACGATCGCGCAACAGACCATTTTTAAGGGAAACTAAATTCGAGAAACGTAAAAAGCGCTGAGTTACACCCTAAATGCATAGGAATCTCGGACTGTCTGGGGACCCCACGACGTCACTTCCCTTGGGGATTCCCCGGCGGCCACGCCTCCTGACCGTTACAGTGTATTCAACCAGCCGTGGGTAATTCACACCGACTTGAAACGAAGGAAAAAGCTCAATGCTCTCGGCCAGATGCTCGTGTCATAATATGACAACAAAGGAGGTTGGTCCGACGTGTTGATAACACGTGATAACATTGACATGATAACAAGTAATGGCGCATGCGCAATGCGCGCTGATGAAAAGGTCTATAGTGTTTTGTATAAATAGCAAATAAAAAATTGTGTTCAGTGTAAAACTTGCATTTTTTCACATCCATTCATTAGTTATGTAAGGGGGGCGTGGGAGGCTTTCATTTAACCACAAGGGGGCACGGTACAAAAAAGTTTGGGAACCCCTGGTTTAGAGTGACTGAAAACTTTGAAAATTTGCTTCCCGAAGCAAAGAAGTGGTAGCGGAAGTGATTTTTTCCAAATTTCAATGAAGTCAAGGATGACGCAAACCCAAACATTCACCTCCTGTCAACAATAACAAAGCCCTTTTCCTTCGAACAACCTCTCACGCGCTAAAAACAATCAAAACCCTCATTATACTTACGGTCAAAACTTGAATGAAGATAATTCTTCGCGGATGTGGAGAAATAAGCGAAATTTTCCAAGAAAGACTCGATCGAGGGCAACGCGAAGTGACGCTTGTGCGGCTTGTGTTCCTGGCCGAGCTGACGAACTTGATTGGTCAGAAGACGGCTCAACTCTAACGGTGATTGGTGAGAATAACGGAATCTTTGATTGGTCGAAAGGCTCGTCTCTGATTGGTTAAAATAACGACGATTTTGATTGGGCAGAGCGTTCATGGGGGAGTTATGCGGGGAGGAAGTTGTCCGGGTTGCGGGTCATAGACCTTGTTGTGGGTGCAAGTAGGCAGTCAAACTTAGGTAGTGCGAGAGCAGTGTTGCCAAGTCCCCCCCCTTGATTTAGGTTTTTTGTAAAGCGGGAAATTTTTCGAGGGAGGTTTTTTTTAGGGGATTTCATTCCACGGGCGTAATTTTGGGGGTAAGCAAATAATAATGGAATGGGAATAAACATAAATAGAAATTGTGTTTAATAAAATAAATAAATTTGTGGGGAACGGCTACCAACCAGGGGAGAGACCACGAGTAAATTTATAATCTAAATATTATATTAAAATAAATAAAAAACGCTGCAAATTTTACACAAGGGTTTATTATTCTGTGATATAGGTTACTTGTACAGACATTTAATTCTGTCAATAAAAAAAATAAATAAAAAAAAATTTTTTTTTGGATTTTTATATTTCAAAAAAAATTTTTTGGGGGGATTTTTTTTTTCAAAAATGTGTTTTTTCAAAAATTCTTTAATTTTTACTCGAAAAATATTTAACTTCTTGGGATCCTTGAAAAATCCCATTTTTAGCCCCATGAAAGCCCTATAGAACGCCACAGTGAAATCGGATCGTTCCGGGACCCCCAAAAATGGATTCTACGTCCAAAAATACTTCGAAAACAACACCTAACTCGATCCCATAGCTAAAAGCCTTCAAAACACCCCTCCTGTAGCCCCATTTTAGCCCCATAGCGCCCCACGGGTTTGGGCGATCGGACTGAAAACCTTGCGGGCACAACTAGATGGTAAACCAAGTATTTTGCCAAAATTTCAGATTTTTTAAAAAATTCCTACTGCCCAAAACGGCCCGGACGGCGTACGGCGGACGGCGGACGGACATTTCGGATTTTGAATGTAGACCTCTTGAAACGGATAATGTCAAATTTTGAGGCCGATCGGAGTCGTCGACCCGCGTCGCGAAAACATAGGTGTATTATTCCAAGAATAATAAACCAAAAGGGAAAAAAAATCTTTTTCGGTATTTTATTGGTTGGGTATTTAATGGGAAGGTATTCATTCGGCGATTCGGTAAATACCGGGTAAATACCCAGTTTGTAAATACCCTACCCGCTGGGTATTTACCCCCTTTACATCTCTGGGGAGAAGGTTTAACCATAAATATTACAAATCTAGTCGATTCTGAGAGAGAAAATGCTAGTCTGCCATTTCAAAGCGGGGGCTACCAAAAATGGCGGCCATGTAAAATTTTCAGAAAATGCGAAAAATTTACTCATTTTAGGATGGATGAAACTTTTAAACATGATAGTTTATGTGGAATTATTGATGTTTCCATAAGTCTGCCTAATTTTACCTGGGCTAAACCCCGGCAGACTCAAATTCAAAAACGCTGCAAATTTTACACACGGGTTTATTATTCTTTGATATACGTTACTTTTGCAGAAATTTAATTCTGTCAATGAAAAAATTTTAAAAAAAAAATTTTTTTTTGGATTTTTATCTCCAAAAAATTTTTTTTTTGGATTTTTTTTTTTTCAAAAATGTTTCTTTTTCAAAAATTCTTTATTTATTACTCGAAAAATATTTAACATCCTGGGATCCTTCAAAAATCCCATTTTTCGCCCCATGAAAGCCCTAAAGATCGTCCCAGTGAAATCGGATCATTCCGGGACCCCATAGCGCCCCCCGGGTATTCGGCGATCGGACTGAAAACCTTGCGGGCACAACTAGATGGTAAACCAAGTATTTTGTCAAAATTTCAGATTTAAAAAAAAATTCCTACTGCCCAAAACGGCCTGGACGGCGGGCGGCGGACGGACATTTCGGATTTAGAATGTAGACCTCTTGAAACGGATAATGAAAGCCCTATAGATCGCAACAGTGAAATCGGATCGCTGCGGGACCCCAAAAAATGGATTCTACGTCCAAAAATACTTCGAAAACGACACCTGACTCGATCCCAAAGACAAAAGGCTTCAAAAACCACCTTCTGTAGCCCCATTTTAGCCTCATAGCCCCCACGGGTTTGGGCTATCGGGCTGAAAACGTTGCGGGCACAACTAGATGGTAAACCGAGTATTTTGTCAAAATTTCAGATTTTTAAAAAAATTCCTACTGCCCAAAACGGCCCGGTTGGCGGACGGCGTACGGCGTAAGGCGGACGGACATTTCGGTTTTGGAATCTAGACCACTTGAAACGGATAATGTCAAATTTTGAGGCCGATCGGAGTCGTCGACCCCCGTCGCGAAAACATAGGTGTATTATTCCAAGAATAATAAACCAAAAGTGCACTTTTAGGGTTCAAAATTTACAGTCGTTGGGACGGTTCAAAATTTTACACGTGATTATACACGTATAATGAAGGACTTTGACACTAGTCTGCCGAGCCCACGCGGGTAGTCAGTTCTGGCAGACTTCAATAATTGAAGTCAATTATTGAAAAAGTGCCAAATTTTGGAATAAATTTCATCAATTTTGGGAGGTTTGAAATTTTTATGCGTTGAAGATCTAGTGGTGTAAGAACGATTGAGCGTAGTCTGCCATCGATATTCGGGGGCTTTCCATTGGCAGACTCGAATTCAAAAAGTGCAAATTTTGGAGTTAAAATTCAACTACTTTGGGAAAGCTGCAATTTTGGTAAATTGTAGTGTCTAGTGTGTGTATGCTTTGTAACGCAGTCTGCCATCTATATTCGGGGGCTTTCCATTGGCAGACTCGAATTCAAAACGCTGCAAATTTTACACAAGGGTTTATTATTCTTTTATATACGTTACTTGTGCAGAAATTTAATTCTGTCAATGAAAAACATAAAAAATAAAATTTTTTTTTTGGATTTTTTGTTCAAAATGTGTCTTTTTCAAAAATGCTGTATTTTTTACTCGTAAACTATTTAACATCCTGGGATCCTTCAAAAATCCCATTTTTAGCCCCACGAATGCCCTAAAGATCGCCCCAGTGAAATCGGATCGTTCCGGGACCCCAAAAAATGGATTCTACGTCCAAAAATACTTCGAAAACGACACCTAACTCGATCCCATAGCTAAAAGCCTTCAAAAAACCCCTCCCGTAGCCCCATTATAGCCCCATAGCGCCCCACGGGTTTGGGCGATCGGACTGAAAACCTTGCGGGCACAACTAGATGGTAAACCAAGTATTTTGCCGAAATTTCAGATTTTTAAAAAAATTCCTACTGCCCAAAACGGCCTGGACGGCGGACAGCGGACGGCGTACGGCGGACGGACATTTCGGATTTAGAATTTAGACCTCTTGAAACGGATAATGTCAAATTTTGAGCCCGATCGGAGTCGTCGACCCCCGTCGCGAAAACATAAGTGTATTATTCCAAGAATAATAAACCAAAAGTGCAAATTTTGGAGTTAAAATTCAACTACTTTGGGAAAGCTGCAATTTTGGTACGTTGTAGTGTCTAGTGTGTGTAAGCTTTGTAACGCAGTCTGCCATCGATATTCCGGGGCTTTCCCAGTGGCAGACTGACTAGTAATTAGACTTTAAATAGTAAAATACTGAATTTTTCCACTTTTGAGGTAAAATATTACCTTCCTTGGGATGAGTCAAATTTTGATATTTGATTACATTGTAATACTACCAAGGCAGAGGATACTTTCTGACATCGTCTGCCAACGAAATACAGGTGTTCTTCTCGGCAGACTTACACTATGCTCTTATAGGTATTCATCACAATATAGGCTTTTTATTATTATAGTCCAGACAAATAAAACATCTTACCTTGCAAAATGGGGGGTGGTAGATCTTTTTTGATACCTTGTCTGGGTGGATGTGTACATGAACAACCCAAGTTTGCGACCTCGGAAGCCGACTGGAACATTCTCAAAAACACGAAAAACCACAAAATTGCCCGTTTTTCACGCCCAAGGACCACTTTTTCGATAAAAACCTCGATATCATTTTTTATAGTAGGTAAACAAAATTTATAACAATAATTGTTCAAATTATTTGAGATAGATTGGTTTTCCTAGCATTCATAGATCCAGCTACTCAATATTTAGCACGTTTCGGCGAAACGGTTTCGCATATTTGGCCAACTTAAGCGATTTTTGCGGTTGTTTCACTCGGGAAAATTGTACGATCATTTCTATTATCATATCGTCGGCTGGGAGGTAAAAGGGCGAATCCGCCAATTTTGTGATTTATCTAGAGGAATCCTATTCATCTAGAGCAGGGATTCCCAACCTGGGGGGCACGCCCCCCTTGGGGGGGCGTGAAGGGTCTCCAGGGGAGGCGCGATCAAGGCCCAAAAACTGACAAAGAGTATTTCACGTAGTTTACAATCATTTAACGTGACGTCACCTATAGTGGTTCCGGTTTCCAATCAAAAAACAACAGAGTGCAGGTCGATTTTTAGCGCAACCTTTTTCCAAAAAATGGAAAGGTGCGCTCACCTCTTCGACATGTATGTTTTTTTTTTTTTTTTTGTTTTTTTGTGTACAGAGCATCACGCCCGAGCGGCTCAACAGAATTTCATGAGGGTGGTCTCATTGTCATCAGCGAGTTCGGGGGGTGGTTATAGGCTACCTTGATTTTTCCTCCCTCATCCCCTTCATCGGTTTTCGGGAGGTCCTTCACGACGAAAGTTGTTCATCTCTGATGTGTAACTAAGGAGGCCTCAAAAGGGGGACGAAAGTTTTTGTCCGATTTCATTGGTACAAGGGTCTATGGAATGAGCTTTTCAGGCTGATTCCAACGACACCAAAACGATTTTTGCAGCCTGAGCCGTTCGTTACCTCTGATCGGCATAAGGTTTTATTACGCATCGGTCGTTAGGGTGCAGTTGTTTACGTAATGAGCATCACGTGGATGATGTGTTGTGTGGCATAGTTTGGTCGCTAGATACCTACTGTTTCTTAGTTTCTCTCGGGTAATAACAAAAAGGTTGCGCTCATCAGATGATTTGAATAGATATAATGAATATAATGAATAGATTCTATTCAATTCAATTGATGGCTTGTTTCTTCTATTTTCGATTTTTTCTTGGCATTTGGCTCTGATGACACTGGAGTTACGCAAAAATGGCTGTGTTCGCTTTGGTGTGAATGTGATCATGCTTATTGACTCAACTTATCTGTGATATAAATTAACTTAATCTTAATCTAGTTTTTAGTTTTGTAATGGTGGCCAACTCTTCGACCATTAGGAGCTGACCTCGGGTTTCCGACAAAAACCAATAGAAATTTTTCCATAAATTTCATAAATTCATAAGAGCTTGCAGTTTGTGTTTTAACCACATTTGTAGTATTATTTGGACGTCTTCTATCGATTAAAAAAAAAAAAATAATAATCCAGAAACGCTTCCATTCCTAATTATTTAGGTAGGCTGGAGCGCGAGTGTTTGTCAACATGAATACAACAACAAATAAAAAGTTCCGTTTGAATTTGAATTCAGGAAGATGGTTGTAAAATCTAGCGCCAGTCTGAAGAGGGTTTGACCTCAAGCAAGAAGAAAGCCGAGATGACGGAGGGCAAAAGTTGTTTCGAAAGCGAGTTTCGTAGGAATGCACATCACAGCCCCTTCTCATCCTATCTCTATTCATACAGATGTATTCAATACAGCAATATACAAACAGCCCAGGGATCGTCAGACACCCCAGTTTTTTAAAATATCCCCTACAACTTTCATTGTACCCCAAGTTAAAAATGGACCTGATCGCAGATTTCTGTTGTTGGACGACAGTGGCACTGTGCGCAGAATTACCCCACAATGCGATCATATACGATGCTCTGCTCATGAAGAGGGCGAAGAAGGTCGTGCGCAAGAACGAAAAGGAGAGGGCGGTTGATAGCCGACGGAGAGCGAAGACTGCAGACGCCAGCTTGGGGCGCAGGTTGTCAATGTGAGAATTCCAGGACAGGCGGTTGTCGATGTGAAGGCCCAGAAAATTGACGGAGTTCACCAATAGGCCGTTAATGCAGACGTGCAAGTTTTGGGTTTTTTTATCATTCAGCTTCAAGGAGATGGCTTCACACCAGCGATGAATCAGCCGATCAGAAGAACGGAGCTGATCCCCGAGAGTTTCCTGACTTGGGCTAGACCCCAACACCGTCATGTCATCCGCAAATAGGAATAGCTGTTGGCTGTTCATGTCAAACTGGTGGGCCAGGTCGTTAACAAATAGTAAAAACAAAGACGGCCCCAACACAGACCCCTGCTTAACACCACAGGGAATCACTGAAGGCCTAGAGGCCACTCCATCAAAAAATATGACCTGTTGCCAGCCGCTCAGAGAGCCCTCCAGGAAGGACAAAGAGGTCCTTCCAAAGCCATAGAGCTTTAGCTTCCTAAGCAACAGATCATGAGGGACTAGGTCAAACGCCTTGGTCAGGTCATAGAGGCGGATTGCCGATTTGTCACCCTTTTCCAAGGCCTCAAAAAGGTCTGCTACCACTAAGGAGCATGCAGCCTGATTAGTACTTCTCCCTGGTCTAAAGCCGTACTGCTGAGAGTGCAGTATTGACTTCTGTGACAAATGCTCCCTAATCTGTAACAATGCCAGATGCTCGATAATCTTGACAACAATTGGGAGCTTGGATATTGGACGGAATTCATCGTAGTTAGAACGTTTTCCTTTCTTCGGAATGGGAGAAACAGCAGCATATTTCAGACAGTTGGGGAAACGGCCATTCATAAAACACAGAAACGCCTGCTCTCACGTGGAGCAGGAATTAACTAGCCCCGTTTTCATCTTTGACGGACAAAATATACCCCTCCAGTGATACAATTCCGGTGCTAACTCAAAAATGGCGTTTTTTGAGTTGTTCCCTTATTCCACGACGGGTGCGATATGATCGTACAATTTTCCCGAGTGACACAAACGCAAAAATCGCTAAAGTTGGCCAAATATGCGAAACGTGCTAAATATTGAGTAGCTGGATCTATAGATTCATATATGAATGCTAGGAAAACCAATCTGTCTCAAATAATTTAAACAATTATTGTTATAAATTTTGTTTACCTACTATAAAAAATGATATCGAGGTTTTTATCGAAAAAGTGGTCCTTCGGCGTGAAAAACGGGCAATTTTGTGGTTTTTCGTGTTTTTGAGAATGTTCCAATCGGCTTCCGAGGTCGCAAACTTGGGTTGTTCATGTAGGTACACATCCACCCAGACAAGGTATCAAAAAAGATCTACCACCCCCCCCCCCCCCCCCCCCCCCAATTTTGCAAGGTGTTCGGCAATGAACGGAGAGGAATAATAGGTTCGTGGATACCACGGGTTTAAAGAAAATCGGAAAAGGAAATACCTTTATGTTGCCGATGTGAAGATACCGCTGGGCCCAAGCGTGATGTTCTCTCGTTGTCGTTGACTAGCAAAAGGTAGGACATCACTAGGCCGGGAGCTTTAAGGTATAAATTCAGGAAAAAGGTATAAATTCAAGGAAAGCATCAATTTAACCGGATTTTTGAGCCATAAAAAAAGGGAGTTTAGTCACCGCACTAAAAAGTCAACGTGGTCTCGCAGCGTAGCTAGTCCTTTTTTTTTACGCTCCCCGTTGCGGTGTCGCCAGAGCTCGGGCGGAATGAACATTTTAGGTCCCAGGGAAGATGGGAATTTGAATCGCTACCCAAACACAAGGTAAGATGTTTTATTTGACTGGACTATAATAATAAAAAGCCTATATTGTGATGAATACCTATAAGAGCATAGTGTAAGTCTGCCGAGAAGAACACCTGTATTTCGTTGGCAGACGATGTCAGAAAGTATCCTCTGCCTTGGTAGTATTACAATGTAATCAAATATCAAAATTTGACTCATCCCAAGGAAGGTAATATTTTACCTCAAAAGTGGAAAAATTCAGTATTTTACTATTTAAAGTCTAATTACTAGTCAGTCTGCCACTGGGAAAGCGCCGGAATATCGTAGGGATGTTTGATACTTCTAAAGTATCGATACAGTATCGTATCGATACATCCAGACAGTATCTAAAAGTATCGATACGATACTTTCAATAAAGTATCGGTATCGAAGTATCGATACTTTTCAAAACGCCTGCAAATTTTTAGTCAAGGGTTTATTATTCTTTGATATGGGTTACTTGTGCAAAAATTAATTCTGTCTCAATGAAAAATTTTTGAAAAAAGTTTTTTCTTTTAATTTTTTTTTTTTTACTCAGAAAATATTAAATATAAAGTCAAATTTTGACCTCCTGAGATCCTTCAAAAATCCCTTTTGTAGCCCCATGAAAGCCCTTTACATCCCCACAGTGAAATTGGATCCTTCTGGGACCCCCAAAAATATACTCTACGTCCAAAAATACTTCGAAAACGACACCCACCTCGAACCCATAGCCAAACGCCTTTAAAAAAACTTTCAATTGCCCCATTTTAGCCCCATAGCGCCCCACGGGTTTGGACGATCGGACTGAAAACCTTGCTCCAAGCCTCGGGGGGGGGGGGGGGGGGGGGGGGGGGGTACAGGTAGCAAAAAAGGGGAACATTCCCTCGTTTGGTGTAGCTGTGGCCACACTAATTTCTACTGTGATGATGTTGGGTTGGTTGGTTGGGCCAACATTTTGGTGGTCCGCCCTTGATCGAGGACGGCTGATTCTTCTGATATGAGAGCTGGTGCAGCTCCAGGAGGTGGTGGTAGGTACCTACATCAACTTTCTTCAATTGCTGGTCAAGTTTGAGGTACTGTCAACTACCTATATGCCGAAAGTTTTGAATCTGATGAAATGTGAGGGATAAAAAAAAGTATCGGCGCCGATACCGGAAAAAAAGTATCGATACTACGATATGTATCGGAAACAAAAAGTATCGATATATATCGATACTTTTTTGAAAAGTATCGATACTTTTAAGTATCGATACTTTTTCAACATCCCTAGAATATCGATGGCAGACTGCGTTACAAAGCTTACACACACTAGACACTACAAAGTACCAAAATTGCAGCTTTCCCAAAGTAGTTGAATTTTAACTCCAAAATTTGCACTTTTTGAATTCGAGTCTGCCAATGGAAAGCCCCCGAATATCGATGGCAGACTACGCTCAATCGTTCTTACACCACTAGATCTTCAACGCATAAAAATTTCAAACCTCCCAAAATTGATGAAATTTATTCCAAAATTTGGCACTTTTTCAATAATTGACTTCAATTATTGAAGTCTGCCAGAACTGACTACCCGCGTGGGCTCGGCAGACTAGTGTCAAAGTCCTTCATTATACATGTATAATCACGTGTAAAATTTTGAACCCTAAAAGTGCACTTTTTGAATTTGTGGCTGCCGGGGTTTAGCCCCCGGTAAAATTAGGCAGACTTATGGAAACATCCATAATTCCACATAAACTACACAGGTTTACAAAAAAAAGGTCAATCTCAGGCGCCGCAGAAAAAACCATCAAACTCTATGTTTTTTTGGGTGCTGAATCCGAATCCGACCCCCGTTTTTTCCGGTCACGTCCAAATTTTCGAGATATTGACGATTTTTCGTTTTTTCGACCTATCAGTTCTGATTGTACGTTCAACCTACCTCAAGTCACTCTGGGCTGTAGATGAGCTTAGTTGCTCGAAACCGGTCCCCACGCTACAATTGTTTATTTAAATAAACAATTTGGTACTCAGCAGAGGAGTCATTTCTCACCCTAACCACCTCATTATCTCAGGGGAGGTTCAACCCCCCCTTATGAATTTTAAACCTGCTCCCGAACCTGTAGAAAAAATCGCGGTATTTTTATCGCTTACCGTTTAAGAGGAGAAGGCTTGTGACACACGCTGCCAGTTAGATAGTCAGGGACACGGTGAAAATTAGGAATGGAAGCGTTTCTGGATTATTTTTTTTATCGATAGAAGGCGTCCAAATAATACTAAAAATGGGGTTAAAACACAAACTGCAAGCTCGTATGAATTTATAAAATTTATGGAATAATTGCTATTTGAATTTTGGCGGGAACCCGAGGTCAGCTCCTATTGGTCGACACGTTGGCCACCATTACTAAACTAAAAAATCGGTCATTGGAATAAGTTTATTTATATCACAAATAAGTTGAGTAAATAAGCATGATCAGTGATCATGATCAATCAAATCATTGATCACATTCAAAACAAAGCCAACACGGCCATTTTCTCGTTACTCCAGTGTCACTAGAGCCAAACACCAAGAAAAAATCGGAAATAGAAGAAAAAATCGACCTGCACTCTGGTGTCTTTTCATTGGAAACCGGATCACCTGTAGGTGACGTCACTCCCAGTGGTTTTTGAATCGGCCTGAATTGTAATGAGGACGATTGTAAACTACGTGAAAGACTTTTTGTCACAAAAATGATGTATTTTTCCCTTTTTGACTTCTAACAACATCGTACAGGATGATTTAACCCGAAATTCGGGAGCACTTCCATTCCTAATTGATACTTCATACAAAATTAGGAATGGAAATGTCTGGATTTTTTTTTTTAATTGATAGAAGTCGTCCAAATAATACTGAAAATGGGGTTGAAACACAAACTGCAAGTTCGTACGATTTTTTTTAAATTTATGGAAAAATCGCAAAATTTTGAATTTTGGCGGAAACCCGAAGTCCGCTCCTATTGGTCGACGAGTTGGCCACCATTAAAAAACTAAAAACTGAAGTCACATCGACTAAGTTAATTTATATCACGAATAAGTTGAGTCAATACGCACTATTACATTCACAACAAAGCGAACACGGCCATTTTCACGTTACTCCAGTGTCACTAGTGCCAACCACCAAGAAAATCAAGAAAAAATGTGAAAATCGACCTGCACTCTGGTGTTTTTGATTAGGCCAGAACAACTTGAGATGATTATAAACTACGTGAAAGACTTTTTGTCACAAAAATGATTTATTTTTCCCTTTTTGACTTCTAACAACATGGTACAGGATGACTTAACCCGAAATTCAGGTGCATTTCCATTCCTAATTATGAATTTTCGGCTCCTACAGTGTAATCCAAATTTTCAAGACTTGAAATTTTCAATTTCGAATTAGAGTGGGGGAATGGATATTGTAGTATGGGCTCTCTCATTGGCCGTTCGTCAGCAGGGACAGACTGTATTCATGTATGCATTCATGCATTCAAAATAAGGCAAATTCGGGTAAGTGCAAAAATGGGGCATTTGCGTACGTGGGATGTAAAAATGCTACAGAACAATTTCCACTGGATGCCGTCTCGTGGATATTTTGGAGGAAGCAGATTCTCACGAACTGCTCTTATCAATGACAACAATTCCAATTTGTAAGTATCTTATTTTATAAACATGTCATCACAGAGTTACATTTGATCCGTTGACAGCATTCTACGTTAACGAATCCTAAAACAATTCAGCACACAAACAAAACTAGGAATTAAAATAGTACGTATAACAAAAAGCGAGGTTGAACGCAGAACATATAAGTTATTACACTAAAGAATAACTACATAATTAACGTAATAGTGCCGACATATTCGAACCTAATCGTCAAATGTGATCAAATTTTATAAATAAGAGTATTTTAATTTTTACATTGGTGAAGGCAATGTCGCCCGACGTTACGTGTAACCTTCCTAGGGTTATCGCAAGTCGGCGCGTTGAAGTTACAAAACAGGCACTTGCGGTAAGACAACGGGAAATTGTGCCCTTCGTGATATGACCGTACCGCAACGAACGGGTACGTCCGGGAAAACGGGAGGAAGACCTGGTGGTGCCTTGAGTTCAGTGGCTGCTGCTGAACGTCTGGAGCCTCCTGGACACGGGTTGACGCTGCCGGGCGAGAAAAGAGCCGCCGTGACCCAAAGACGCCAAACGCTGTTCGACGGCTTCCCGCTGTTTTTTGGAGCTCAGGTCGTGCCAAGCGGTTGCCATCAGTTTGGTCTCGAGGTCCATCATCTTCTTCGTCTCTTCCAATTCTTTCTCTTTCTCCTGGAAATGACGGACAGAAATTAAGTGGATTGTCAATTCACGGCATCGAAAAAGAGCAGCAAATTCGACACAAGGGTTTATTATTTTGTTTAAATCGTGCAAAAAAACATGGTGTATTATAACCAATTTTAAAAAATCATCAAAAGACTTTTTTAGGGATCGATTACTAACGTGAAAATCGATAATTTTATCAAATCAATGCCCGTTGGGTTCAATTAATAGGGTAATCGGTTAGGTACTTTGCAACAATTATCAATTTTTCGCTTCACCGACGTGGGCAATAATACTAAATAATGTAGGAATAAATTATTCAGGAATTATACCAGAAGAGAAATTCAAGTACCTATTAAATTTTCAAGTATTAACTATTCAAGTGATTCCTTTTCCTATTGATTTGTTTCAGGATTTTATTTTTGAATGATTTTTTTCTTCATTGAGTTCGTTGTTTTCATTATTTACCCATTTTTTCCCCTACCATTTAAAAATATTCGATTGATCGATTTTTAAGGCCCCAATTAATGGGTACATCAATTAATAAAAATGAAATAGTTGTCGAGTACGTCAATAGATTATTTTTGGTCAATACTAATCACTTTTTTAAACTGTTTTTAAAAATGTAAAAATTAAAAAAAAAAAAATAAACAAATTAGGTTAAAACTTGAAATTAAAGATTTGAAAAAATTAACAAAATTAATAATGAAAATTAAAACAAAAACGTTAAAAAATGAAAAGGTATACCGGTGTTGTATTTAAACTGACGGATTAATTAATAAATTGATAAATAATAATACGACAATTTAAAAAAAAATTAAAACGCTGCAAATTTTACGCAGTGTTTGAACTATCCAAAGATTAATAATTAATATTGAAATATTAAAAAATGTGGTATTCTTATAGTGTTTGGACGGATGTGACCCCAAAATTACTTGGAAAAAGACGCCTCATTCGCCATCATGGCATACGTCCTGTAGCTTACCCCCAGGCGCGTGTGTTGAGTGTGTACCTACATGTATTGTTTAACCTAATAGGTTGAACTTGAGTTCAAGTGGTGGGAATGGCGGAGTGCGTTCGGCGCAACGTCCGTGGTTACGCCGCCAGTGTTTTTGGAGGACGCAGGAGGGAGTACAGGTGGAGAATCGTCAGAGGCATAACGCAATCTGTTGCGATCTGCAGACTCTGGGAATGCTACAGCTGCCGAAATGTAGGATCTGTGTTCCTTAGGCTCACCCAAAGTGTTGGGATGTTGTAAGACCAGCAGATCCTCGGAAGGAGCAGGAGAAAACTGACTAACCTGGCACGAAGGGTCATGCTGGGTAAGGTTTTCTGCTGACGCCGTTGTACAAAGGGACGATTCTCTGGCTTCCAATCTCGAATCGTCGAGTATGGACTCCTGGACAACGGGCCCTCGCGAAATTGCTATTTCCTCCTCGGAAATCCCGTCTGAAGTGCCAGCGGGGATTTCCGGATCGTCGGAAATAGAGCGAAAATAACTGCGATTGAACATTGGAAGTTGATACACAGAATAAACGGGCTATGACAGCTGCCGGCGGTTTGTTGGGGGGCCTCCCGAGCGTCAGCGCGCTTGAGCTCAGTAGAGGGCTGAGCGTCGGACCCCTGAACCTTCGTTAGCGGGATGGACATCGATTGGACAGAGTGGGAACCTAGAGATTTCCCCACACGTCCTGTTTGTTGCCCCGTGACCGCCCCATCGATCCCCACGGTGAAATCAGATCGTTCTGGGACCCCCAAAAATGGACTACTACGTCCAAAAATACTCCGAAACCCTTCAAAAACTCCTACAACTACCTACAATAACTCCTGTAGCCCCACGCGTTGGGACGATCTGACTACTTTGCGGGCACAACTAAAAGGTAAACCGAGTTTATCGTCAACAATAAAAATTCAAAATAATCCCTACTGCCCTTCCTACCAGTTATTCAAATACTAATAAGCAAATCTAGTTGACTAACCTTCAGGCTTCGCTGGCTGTCCTGCAGCTGGCTGCGAAGGAGCGAAGGCTCCGTGGAAGACAAATCCAATGTTGGTTCAATGGCTTTGACTACGCTTCGAGCTTTCTCAACGTATCTGCAAAAAACTTGTGATAAAATTTAAACAAACCCAAGAAACACGTAATTTAAAACACTCACCTTTTGAGCTTCTCTTCAGCTTCCACAACGTCGTTCTCTTTGGCTGTCAGTTTTTCAGTCATCACGTTCATCATCTACGAAATATACAGTGCTATAAAATGGAATTGTCGAATGTAGGATTATTTAATAGTCAATATTTTTCACCTGTTTGGCCTCATTCAACGCCACTTCTTTTTCTTCAAGCTCGCGCATTAATTTGAGTTTTTCTCGTTTCAACTGAAACAACGAAACAGTTGGGTTGGTGCAATTGGGTCGTTTTTCGTGGCAAGTGTCCTAATAGTGAAAACTGACCTGTTGCACATCTGGAGGTCCTGAGTCCGAACCGGCCGTTTGAGATTCTCGGAGTTCCGCCTCCAGCTGGATTATCCGCTGGTTGGCTTCTCGGTTTTCCTTCCACATTTTGTCCACTTGAGCTCGAGCGTCTTCTAGTAGATTTTGCACCTGAGGAAAATATAACGTGAAAGTAAATCGTTGACAAGGGCCTGAAATGAAGTGCGGAGGCGAAGTCTTACAACGCTGAGGGAGTCTTCTTCGCGTTCTTTTTGGGCCAAACGGAGCATGTTGTTTTCATGTTCGAGCCGGGCGATTTTCTGACGGAGCTCCGACACGCTGATGAGGCCTTCCGAGACGGAACCTGAAAATGTCGAAAGATGTCAGAAAACAATGTGACAGCATCAGGGAAGGTTTCACGTCAGAAAACAGAGGGCATGCTGAGGATCGAGTCTGTTATTAAGATAATGATCCAGGTGGGGGCAGCACGTTATGGAAAATGGAGCCCAGAAAGCAGTAAGTTCGGGGAAATTACAACGTCCCTGTTTACGCCAACAGCGTTCACAGCGTAATTAATTTTACCTGTCAAAGTAGGATTTTATAATTTTAAAGGGACAAAAGGTGGCAGTGAAAAAATGTGCAGTGCAGTGCGAAAAAGGAGCGCGAAACGGCTACCAGCCCGCCTCCTCTCCCACATTTCCTTTTTACCTCCCTAAATTCACTCCTACTCCAATCAAATTCGACCGCAGCGAAGCCCTGCGGCCGCCTAAGAAAATACCTAGTCGGGACATCGGAAGAACTCGACTAGTCAGTCCGACATATAAATCCATCAAGTGAACTTCGGCTCCGTGGGGGGTCTTCCCCACGTAAAGTAAATTACGCCGGTTTACACTCAAACCGGCCGAGCCCGGCAACGCCATCCAACAAGTGAAAGCCGAGGCTCCGTGAGGCTCAGTCAACCCTCACGTGAAGTTAACATCGGCCGATCTACACTCGGATCGGCCCAGCAGTACAAGAACCTGCGACTTCGTGGACGGCAAGTTTCGCGCCTCCACACGACCAAGGCGAGCCGCCCCCAAGCACCGCTTCTCTCCCGACTTCAAACAATCAGGTCGTACAAAGCGCTATTCCCTTACTATTCCTACTTCCTAAATTTCCTCGCGATCGTCGCTTCAAGTTCCTGCTTTCACCGACGTCATGAACTTCACGATCAAGAGACGATTTAATTCTATGCAAGAGAGAAAAAAGGCCTTCTGCCTTTCAAGAAATGATAGCACCATCAGTTACATTAATTTCACTCCGGGGGAAAACCCCTTGACATTTTCGTTGGCCCGTTGGCCTTGTCAATATTGTTTGTCTTGTCTTCATCCTAACGTCGATTACAAGGCGAATTATTTTATTCACGATTTATCTTTGACCCGAAAGCTTGGGAGGGGAAAATTCTCGTTCTATCATAGGTCGATCAAGTTAATATAATTTCAGCATCACAAACCAAACAAATGTTGGTAGCAAAGAGCGAGGTTGATTGCACGACCTCGAAATCATCATAACAAATCAAACAAGCTGACTCGAGAACGCCTGACAAGTAACATTAATTATTTCCACAACAATTTATTTTCAACACATTTTTTAAAAGATCCACTTCAGGTCTCCTCAGAAGCACCTAAGCCGACGGACTGTCATAAGGCATAAAAGGTAAGCAACGACGGGCGTAGAATCCCGTTCAAATTAATTAAATATATTTTCTTTCATTGGGTCATCTCCAAAGGAGGTGATTCCAGTTAACTCTGTTCCCCAATTCTGTGTGGCTGGAGACCAATTTATTCCACTCATTTACTTTGCTCACAAGCCGGAAACGCCAAGCGCGTCCGGACTCATTGACGATCGACCATTTGGTAATTTAATTAATTCCCAATAATTAATTGCCAACCCACACAGCGATTGGCGGCAACAGTCCCGTAAGAAGTTACTAATCATGAGAAAAACACTCCACTTGATGACATTAACCGTTTCAAGACCAGCGGCGAAATATCTCGCAAGAAGAAGTGGTCCCTCTGGATCAGAGACGAGATATCAAGCAAGAAGAAGTGGCCTGCTTGGGCCAGAGACGAGATATCAAGCAAGAAGAAGTGACCTGCTTGGGCCAGAGACAAGATATCAAGCAAGAAGAGGTGGCCTGCTTTGGCCATAGATGAGATGTCAAGCAAGAAGAAGTGGCCTGCTTTGGCCATATACGAGATGTCAAGCAAGACGAAGTGGCCTGCCTGGGCCATAGTTGAGATATCACACGAGGCAATATTTTGGGTTTAAAAATACCCTTAAAATAACATTAATTCTAATATAACTAGCTGGGACATGCTTCGCACGAAATATCAAATATCTGTTCAATAATGCATCCTGTTTCTTGCCATGAAGTATCAACCGTCTCGAATCGAAGGCCGGTACAATAAGAGAGGGTAAAATTACCTGTCCACGTCGCAGGTGCACATCGATTGATCCTCAAGAAGTTGTACCCGTACCAAATTGCTACAATTTCTCAGGATGAGCAGGAGAGAAGGAAATTCGTTATTCCGCAAAACCCCCTTTCAATAATACAACCCTTGGCTCACTCAGTACACCCGTGGCAACCTGTCTTAACGAACTACTCGTAATAATAAAGAAAAAATTATTTTTCTTAGTTGTAGCTGCAACACCTGTGCTTCGCTATTTTTGGCAATACCGATACGATAACATTTTGTTGTAGGTTGTCGCAGTCAAATCAAATAATTACAGGGGGACAAGCGTTGCCGCCATTGGCGATATCACGCACTTGCCCGCAGTTTTCTGTGAATCTCGATTTACTCAAATTTAAAGGTGACTGCTTTTTCCTTCGATGTTACAGTTTTTAATTTCGCTCTCTTCTTATGAAATTGATGGAGCCGTCATTTAAACTCTGAATTTTGACGAGCCTCTCGGCCAGGAGAGATAGCTATAACAGGGCGATAACAAGGTCGTCGGCAAATAGAAGAGAGTACACCACTTGACCACCAACGTTCCAACGTCGCAAGACCTCCTAAGTCTTAATCCTAATTTATTGAGGGTCAGTGTTATTGAGGATTGCAACCTCAACAACTTTCAATACAGAAAGACAGAGAACCTCACCTAAATCAAGAGCACCTTCGGAGCCTTCAGAACCTGCTCGGAGAGCGGCGCATTTCATTTCTTCGTTGGCCTCTTTGAGAGAATCCCTTTCAACCAGAAGACGCTCTTTTTCCCTCAACGCAGCGCTCAATTTGTCCGACGACAATTTGTTTTCGTACGACAACCTATCCGCTCGGTTCGTCTCCTCCGTCAGCTGATCATGCAGTTCTGAGACTTGCTTCTTGTAAATTTCCACCTGAAACGAGACGGCCAACACTGAAACTTTTTATTTACGGGACAAGCCCAATACGTCTAATTATTAGAGTGATTCTACAACATTCTACCATGGAGGACCCAAACGGCTATCCTCCAACACACCTGAGTCTTCAGCGCTGTGGACTTCTTAACTTCTTCTTCAAGCTCCATATTAGTTTGAATGTAATGCTGAATTTTGCCTTCTAGAAGTTTGAGTTCCCTCTTCGTGTCGCCCGCCTCTTCCAACTTCTTCTTGTAAGACTGTAGCGTCGACTCGTATCTGCAAATTCAATTCATACAGTGATCTCAGTTCAACCCAAGGATCATGTACTAGGAATCTGTGGGGCTGCAAAGGGGCTCCAGAAAGGATCCTTGAAGGTTTCTGGGTATGGGGCTGAGCAGGGTGTCGTTTTGGAAGTCTTTTTGAATGCAGAATACACTTATGGGGGTATCAGATCCGTACGACAACGCCCGGGGGGGAGCTATGAGGCTGCAGATGGGACTTTTGACAGACTTCGGTCAAGAGTAGCGTTGCAAACAAAAACTTTTTTTAATAGATTTATTATTCATCATTAGTAAGACTTACTAATAATACCTACTTAGTATAATTATCAATTTATTATTATTTTTTATCGATTCAGATCTGTATTTAATAAAGATCGGAATCGATTAATCGATTTTTGCTGGGAAATTTGAAAAATCAATTCTTTCTGAAAAAACTGAAAAAATATTTTTTTTAGCAATTGAATAATCGATTTTTCAGGGAAATTGATTTTTTTTTTTCAGTCGATTAAAAAAAGACTGAAAACAAAAACCTTGCGAAGGAAAAAATGAAACGTCATGACTAAAATTCATCTATTTAATCGTCGAAAAATTGGAATTTCAAATTTTAAATTTAATCGAATTTAGCGAATAAAATTATTTAGTTGAATGATCTTCGTCAATTTCAAAGTTTAGGTGGGTTTGGAAAACGTCAAGATTTTTCATTTTTGTATTATCTAATCGATTTTATTACCCTCCTGTATTCACAGTTGATCGAATTAGCTTTGATAAGGTAATGTGTTTATCAGTGGATCAGTAGTTTGGGCGTTGGACTGCTGAGTCAAAGGTTGTTGGTTCGATCCCAGCAGCCGCTAGACATACTTTACACTGATAATCACCTTTCGGAAGGCAATGGCGAACCACCAAGAGTATTTCGCCCAGGAAAACCTCTCATACGCCGTTCGGAGCCGGCGTTAAACAGTAGGTCCCTACTATGTCTGTATTAACTGATCATCGCGCTCAAGAGACATTTGTAGCGAGAGGCCGCCAACGCCTGATTACGGGTATCCCACCGAAAGAAGAAGGTTGGTTATTATTATTCAGTTTTTGTTAGTTCAGTTATACATAGTAATTCAAGTAACTGACAATGGCAACCATAAAAAATTTCAGTGACAAAAATGGCCTGATGTAAAAAAAAAAGATTCAATATCCCGATATCGCTATTTTACCCGATATTATTTCGATGTGAAATATCGCAACGAAAGGTATATCGAATCGTCACTAGTCAGGAATTAATTTTTGAAGTAATTTTGGCTGCAGAATACATTATAATATAATGTACATTATGAAAATAGAAAATGAAAGTGTCTTATATCTGAATATTATTCAGATATAAGACACTTTCATTTTCTATTTAAAGTGAAACTTTGATTACATCGTCCCAAATTTTTAAAGTGAAACTTTTATTTGGTCTGTGTGTCGTTTCTTGTCCCGTCACGCTACCGTTGATTTTCGCTTACAACCGATTCGTTGCTACGGAACTTCATCTTTGCCAGTTATAATCGTACAAAAATCGTTCACCATTCGTTGGAAAGCTCTCGATTTATCACGCATTTATTTCGTACTTGTTTTTTGTCATTATGTCCCCATTTTATATTAAACATCAATAAATTTTATTGATGTTATTAATGGATGCAGTAAACAATGCCGCTTGTTTTGCTGTTATCAGTTGCCACGTTAGAAATCAATTTGAGAAAACGCCAAAATGAAGCCGTGGGTAGAGATACAAGGGTAGGTGAATGAGTAGGAAATGGGGGGGGAGGGGGGACTAGACATAAAAAACGTGTCCATCGATGCTACGTACCCCACTAGGGGAGCGAGCGAAGCGAGCCGGAGAGACTAGTGAGAAAAACGTTTCACTTTTACCGTGGTTTCATAAAACCACACCCCAGTTTTATTTTATTTTTTAACTGATTTTTAATTTTTAATTAGTTTAAATTCGATTTAGAAACGCTGCAAATTATACACTTGAGGTTACCTACTTGTGCGAAAATTTAATTCTGTGTCCATGATTAAAATTTTAGAAAATTCTTTTTTGGATTTTTATTTTTCAAACAATTTTTTCCTTCAAAAATTCCATTTGTAGCCCAATGAAAGCCCTATAGATCGCAATCTGTGAAATCAGATCGTTACGGGACCCCCAAAAATGGACTCTACGTTCAAAAATACTTCAAAAACGACACCTAACCCGATCCCATAGCCAAAAAAGCCTTTAAAAAACCCTCCCGTAGCCCCATTTTAGCCCCATAGCGCCCCACGGGTTTGTGCGATCGAGCTGAAAACCGTGCGGGCACAACTAGATGGTAAACAGTATTTTGTCAAAATTTCAGATTAAAAAAAAATTCCTACTGCCCAAAACGGCGCGGACGGCGGACGGACATTTCGGTTTTGGAATCTAGACCTCTTGAAACGGATAATGTCAAATTTTGAGGGCGATCCGAGTCGTCGACCTCCGTCGCGAAAACATAGATGTTTTCGCGACGCTATAGATGTATTATTCCAAGAATAATAAACCAAAAGAAAATGTACTGTTTTTAACTTGTTACAAAATAAAAAGGTTGTTTCTCTCTCTTTCAATTCTTTTTTTCAATTTCAACTTTTTTTTAATGTTTAGAATTTTTAATTTTTACTCACTTGTCCACTTTGTCCGCCGTCTCCCTCAACACGTCGAGCTCATCCTTGAGGGATCTGGCTTCGTTGGCAGCCCTGGAAAGCTCCTCGACGCGACACTTGAGCTCGACCAGCTCCTTGTCCTGCATTTCCAATTTGAGCCGGTAATCGTCCCGAAGCATTTCCAATTTGAAATTTTCCTCTTTCAATTTGGACAGTTCCTCCCTCAACGACTCGACCTGAGGGGAAAATTGTGTGAAAACGGCGGGTCTGAGATGGCTGAGGTGTAAAAGTTTGACAAATACCTGGCGAGTGAGGGGACCACCGCCGGGTTCGAATCTCGAGTGCAGCTGGTCCAAAAGCTTCTGGTTCTCATCGTGGAGCGTAGATTTTTCCTCTTGTAACAGGCTGACCTGAACAAATCACAACACATCAGTTCATTTTCAATATGACAATTCACATATTTGCAGGCTTCACGTACCAGCCAATCAGACTGCATCATACTTGAAACAAAAGTGTAGAATGACCGATGAGTGTGATGTTTGGCTCACGAAACAGCAAGAAAACAACAAACAATGTCGAAACGAGCGATAAACACTCGCCTCGTACCGGAAGAGAACAATGACCCGAATAAGCAAACCGGGCTATTCAAGTGCGAAATCCCCGGACATTGTTAGCTAATGAATCAATCAAGTGATTATTTACATTAATTTAAAACCCCGTTCGTTGTTTTCAACGAGTACTACCGACAACGTCCGTGTAGGTAGTGAAGTGTGAGCGTAACAGTTTGTGTAAATTTGATTGTGTAACAGTTTGTGTAAATTTGATTGTGATATCGATATATCGTTCTCCTAGTGGAAACTTCGAGAATTGTCTATCCATACTAGAAAATCTCCTTCGTCGAGTAGTCAGGAACAACCGAGTTATGTTCATCGGGGATTTCAAGGTTTGTGCACTTGAAGACACTTCTAAGTTCAGTTCGCTTGTTAATATTTTCAGTACATTTAGTTTTTCCCCCAGAATTACAGACCCACTCGTTTGCGGAGATGTATCGATAATATTGTTGGAAACTTGTTGAGGGTCAGTCAAATAAGACGAGATTTTTTGCCGACGTTTCAAGAGATTCTCCTATCATCAGGGCCTAATGAAATGAACAAAACACGAATTTATACTTTGAATTTAACAATTGATGAAACTATATGATACGATACAAAGTGTATTAGATACGAAACAGTGAAAAGTGTACATAGAACAAATGAATATGATATAAAATATAATTTGGAAGGTAAGTAGAGCCAAATGATTGAGTGAGCAAGTTTAAAAAAATATATACACAGGTACTTACAAGTGCAGGAAAAAGGGCAGCACACGATGTGAGCCGTCGCTGTCGTACAAATATACTAAATAATATGTAGGATGCAGACATACAGAAGGAACTGACAATTTTCGATGGTGGGGGTTGTTTTTTTTTTTTTTTTTTTTTTTCTTTAGAAAGTGGTAAACAGAACTCAAAGGTTGCCGACTTTTAGTAAGGTTTGAGGGTTGGTCAGTGAGCAGGTAATTGGGCGTTAACGGTTTCATGTCGGCGGTCTCCCTTTATGGATTAAGTCAGAGTAACATTTACTGAGGTGATTGACATCTGTTCTGAAGTTAACTGTTTGATGTTTGTTACGTTCAATATGGATCATTTCCAACATCTCCCGCTTGAAAAGGATGGGTTCTTTACCAATGATCTTGGCTTTATTAAATTGAAATTTATGTCCAGCCTCCCTAGAATGGATAGTCAAGGCGGTGGACGTGGTTTTTACTGGACCAGAGCTCTCTTTTTCATGAGTATTGATACGCTTTGACATGAAATTTGCAGTATGGCCAATATAGCGTTTGGGACAATTTTGTTGACATGGGATGTCGTAAATTATATTGTTCTGTTGGTGATGAGGGATGGGGTCTTTGGTTTTAGTGAAAAGAGTTCCTACAGTTTTTTTGTTTTTAAAGGCAAGCTGAGCAGAATCAGAATCTAAAATCTTGGAAAGTTTTTCCGACACCCCTCGTACATATGGGGTAGAGCAATACCTACGGGGTTGTCGTAAATTTTGTGGTCTAGTGAGGCTAGCTGAATGTTGGGTAATGATTTTATTGATTAAAGAATTAGGATAGCCATTCTTAGTAAGAACAGTACGGAGACGTTCATGATTTTTTTGGTGAAACTGGGGGGAGCTGAGTTTGACAATTCGATCTAAAATATTTTTGATGGTATTGATTTTGTGTTTGTATGGTTGGGCTGATTTATAATGAATAATCCTACCGGAATGTTGAGGTTTAGTGTACCAATCAGTTTCAATATTTCCATTGGGGTTTCTAATTAAGAGGGTGTCAAGGAATGGAATGGATTGGAACTCATTTTCACTTTCTATGGTGAAATGTAGACGTGGGTGAAATTTGTTCAATTTTGATAGAATGATGTGTTCTGAATTTTGAGGTATAGCTGTTATTGTGTCATCCATGAATTTGAAAATAAAGGGTAACTGGAAAGGCAATTTGGGGATAACGTTATCAAATACTATGTCTAAACAGAGCTCAGCCAGTTTTGGGGCAATGGGAATTCGTGTTTTGTTCATTTCATTAGGCCCTGATGATAGGAGAATATATCTCTTGAAACGTCGGCAAAAAATCTCGTCTTATTTGACTGACCCTCAACAAGTTTCCAACAACATTAATTGAAACGGTCAACATCACCATCAACTATGTATCGATAATATTTTTATCAATTTCCATCCTTCTCAGTCATCATATTTTGTTGAGGATGTTTTCTTTTCTGACCATAGAGCCTTATTCGGTTCTTGTTTTTGACACCAAATCTGACCCATCCTCAAATCTAAATTACATTATCCGCCCAATTTCTCCCAAGAAACTTGAAGCGTTTGAATACCATCCGCTGATAAACAAATCAATAGATTTTTTATTCAAATCAATAGTCAATACCTACATCATAAAAATCCCATTCGTAGCCCCAAAATATGGATATATCCTCACGGTGAAATCGTATCGTTCTAGGACCCCCAAGAATGGATTCTACGTCGAAAAATCTTCGAAAACGACACCTAACTCGACCTCATAGCCGAAAACCTTTTTAAAAACCCTCCCGTAGCCTAATTTCAGCCCCATAGCGCCCCACGGGTTTGGGCGATCGCGCTGAAAACCTTGCGGGCACAACTAGATGGTAAACCGAGTATTTTGTCAAAATTGCAGATTTTAAATCGGATTTTTTATATATTGCCCAAAACGGTTCGGACGGCGGAAGGACATTTGGTTTATGGAATCTGGACCTCTTCTTGAAACGAATGTCATATTTCGAGGCCGATCAGAATGTTCGACCTTCGTCGCGATTACATAGGTGTCCAAAATTGAGGCCTCTTCAGAGGGCAACAAATACTGTACCTGTCTGGTCAGTTGGTGGACCATTTCGTCGGATTTTTCCCGGGCGGCGGTGGCAGCATTGAGTTGAGCGAGGAGCGCCTCGACTTGGGGATCTGCGAGGGACAGGCTGGCCGAAAAAGACAAAGCTCCGCCTCCGACGGCGTCCAACTCCTGGATACACTCCATCATCACCCGCTGATCGTTCTCCTCCATGCACATTATCCTCCTGCGAGCAAAAGGCCGATTAGAGCCCGAATAAACCCGTCGGACGTCACAAGCCGTCCACCCACCTGATGTACTCTTGTTTGTTCTCGCAGTTGACGGCGCAGCCGAGCACCAGCTGGAGCAAACGGGCGATTTCCGGCGGGTCGGCGCCATCCCCGATTTTCACCACGTCGGGCTTGACGGCTTCGGGCAGGTTTTGAGAAAACGCCTCCTGGTAGAAGTCGAGCACTTTCTCCAGGACCTTTTTCAAATTGCTGACCCGGAGTCGCCAATTGTCTCCGGCGTCCGTTTTGATTTTGCTCAGCCAGACGCTTGTGAACCATTCGGGAGCGATTTCGTGCAGCGCCTGGAAAAAAAAAAGGTCCGTTAGCGGTGTGGAGTGTCGTTTTTTAAAAGTAAATGTGGACGTAGAATCGATTTATGAGGGTGTCAGACATGGCCGACCACTCTGCGGAGCTATTTGGGGCTTCTAATGGCCTTCGAGGGGATTTGGCTAGGACGTCGAATGAGGTGTCGTTTTCAAAGGACTTTCGGAAGTAAACTCGACGTATGAGGGTCTCATATCTGCCCTGTGAGGCATCTAAGGGGCTACAGATGGGGGTTTTGAGGAGCTTTTGAAAGGTTTTGGCTAAGAAGACGAGTGGGGTGTCGTTTTCGAAGTAGTTCTGGACGTACAATAGATTTATGAGGGTCTCGGACCAGCCCAAACACTGGTGCTTCTAAGGGGCTACAGATGGGGGTGTCATTTTTGATGTACCTAATTTTGAACGTAGGATCGATTTGTGAGGGTCTGAAGACTTTCCCGAAAACTCTGTGGGGCTTCAAAGGGGCTACAGATGGAAGTTTTGAGGAGCTTCTGAAAAGTTTTCACAACGAAGACGAGTGGGGTGTCGTTTTCGAAGTAGTTTTGGACGTAGAATTTATGTGAGGGTGTCTCAGACCTGTCAGATCACACGGTGGGGCATTTTGTGGATTCTAAGAGTTTGCAAGTGGTGTTTTTGAAGGAGTTCGGGCGAGGGCGCGTCGTTTTCGTTGTAATTTTGAACCTAGGATCGACTAATGAGGGTCTCAAACTCTCTCGAACACTCTGTAGGGATTCTAATGGGCTACAGATGAGGTTTTTGAGGAGCTTTAAAAATTGATTCTCAACAAAACGGCCAATTTCGAAGGTTGAAAATGACCAGATCAACAAGTTGGACGAAAATTGAAAAAATCAGGGAGATTCTCTGACAGCTGGAGATGAGTTTAGAATGCTGTTGAGATCAAACTCTAATATCCACCAAGAAAATTTGAAATTAAATTTACAATTTTCACCTTTTTTAGCTCATGTGTCATGACTACTCTACAAAAAAAGTGACCTGAAAATTGCTGGCCTCATTTTATCATGAATGGGGGTTTTCGAGGGTGCTGAATCCGAATCTGTGGTCCGTTTTTTTCCGATTGGACAATTTTTTTCGATTTTTCGACGTTTTTATGGTTTTATTTATTACTTTACGGTGTATTTTCCTGGTCATCACGAACTTTGTCCAAAAAAATTATATTGAGGCTAGATTTGTAGGAAATTTCATGCTGAATCCAAATATATTCGGATATAATATATATAATATTATATTGGTCCTATTATGACCCCAATTTTTTTTTTTTCACAAGGATCCAAACCTTACGAATCCCCCGAATCCCCCAAAAACTGAATGAAAATAGATTTTACGTCGAAAACGACACCCCACTCGATATCTCAGCCCAAAACCATCAAAACCCTCTCCGGTAGCCCCTTACTAGCCCCACAGAGCTCTTCGTGGACCCGTACGGGTTTGAGCGATCGGGCTGAAAACCTTGCGGGCACATCTAGATGGTAAACTGAGTATTTTGTCAAAATTTCAGAAGATATTTTGAAAATTAGGAACTCTTTTGAAACTCAACTTCTCGCCGAATGGCGGGCCAGGGACACGAAATTGGTCCTTTCGTTGAGAATCACCCTTGAAAGGTTTTTGGCAAAGAAGAATAGAAGGTTTTTTTTAAATTTATTTAGGACATGAAGTCAAGTGGTACGCATAATATGCGGTTTTGAATGTATTTTGGTCGTCCAATCGACCAGACCTGCCCAATCAATGTGGGGCTTCAAAGGGGCTGCTGGAGGGTCTCAGATCTGAGTGACCGGAAGAAATCGACTTGAATCCAATTTGCATAATTTTAGGTCTACTGAGACCCAAAAAATTGGGTTCTGAGTCAAAACCATATTCAGCATTTTGACCTGCCAGCACAAGTTTAGCACCTGGTCGACGGTCCCACCAAATCAGAGCTTTCCAAACTTTCCCGTCCGTTGCCTCCACTTAAATCTGACGATGATCTCATGGTGAAACGAGGAAATCAACATTCCGGAAGACCAGCCAGGCGAAGTAGCTCACTTAACGGTACCAACAGGGATGCTTATCAGGTCATTGCAGCATCCCCCTAAGTCCGTTTTTGTAGGTACAAGCACACAGAAAATCCTCTTCTGACCTAAAATTACCTGAGCTACGGCCACACCGTCGGCGAGTTCTTTATGAGAAGAGAACTTCGCTTCGACTTGGAACGTCGTCAGCCACTTGGAAAGAATGTTGCAAAGCTCGACTTTATCCATTTCGGAGTCCGGCGGCAGCCTCACTTAACACCCGCACAAAACACACATAACGCTGGTTTTTTGAGACGAGAGAACAAACGGAACAAAATTTGAATTCAACGTTCAATTTCTCGGGCAGTGATCGTAAACACGAAAGAGAAAAACTGCATACAGCTGGGTGACACAGACCTTACAAACCCTACTTGTATGTTTATTACGTTGGTGGACTCCCAGTGTTGCCTAAAACACCTGATGATTCAGTACCAAAAAAAAAAAAAAACTGCCTCTTACCATACGAAATTTTAATTTATAATATTAATATTATAATATTATACTAAATATAGTAAAGTACTAAAATACTAAATTTTAGTTAAATTCTAACACAATTCGATGGTTTCATGTCGATAATTTTTTGGTGGCTGTCAGTGTTTAAATAATCGATTCTTCGAGATAATAGATTGATAATCTAAAATAGATTTTGCTCACAAAAAAATGCGCAAAAAGTTGAACGCTTCCTCCGGGAGGATAATTACCAATTTTATTCGCCACATTGGGGTGCTACAACTTGTAGCCTACAAGACATTTGAACTGAATTGAACAGCGAAAGCAAAAATGAGAAAAGAAATAGCATCAGTGACTAAAATTATGAAAAAACGCTGCAATTTGCACAAAGGTTTATAGAATATATTTTATAATATAGAATATAGAATATATCCTTTAATTTTTACATAATTTTTCCATATCTATAATATAATAATATTATATTATAATAGGTCCGTCCGCCGTCCTGGCCGTAGGGATGTTTTTAAAAATCTGAAACTTCGACAAAATACCTACTCGACCGATTTTGGATAAACTTCTTAAAATACCATCTACAATTCTTCACAAACATTCTCACACAATTTGGTGCCAAACACTCCAATGGCTTTTAAGTAGTGAGTCCTCAAACAGATTTGGCAGTCATTTTTATAGATATAGATGTAATATATATATTATATATAGAAAAATTGTGCAAAAATTAATTGTCAATAAAAAATTATTTTTTAAAAATATTTAATAGGTAATTTTTAAATATTTTATATAGGTAATAATTTTCAATTATTTAATTTTTTTTTTTTTTAAATGTCCATACAATTTTTGGACAAAATTGACTTTTGGACATTTAATTTGGGATCCCCAACAATGAATTATGCGTCCAAAATTACAATGAAAATTAAACCTATCGTGACCTTCTGACATCCTTCAAAAGTTCCATTTGTAGCCCCATGAAAGCCCTATAGATCCCCGTGGAAATCGGATCGTTGTGGTACCCCCCAAAAATGGATTCTCAGTTAAAAAAAAAAAAAAACTTCTTTGACCCTATATATACTGATGTTTTCTAATCTGAAATGTTGACAAAATACTCTGTTTACCATTTACCTTGTTGGGGCTACGCAAAAAGTTTTTTTGAAGGGTTTCGGCTATGGGATCGAGTTAGGTGTCGTATTCGATGTATTTTTGGACGTAGAATTCATTATGGGGGGGGTCCCAGAACGAATCATATTCCGCCGAGAGGATGTGATTTTGTGGGGCTACAAATGGTGCCTTTGAAGGAGGCCAGGAAGTCGAATAAGTGTCGTTTTTCCGAGTAATTTTGGACGCATAATCCATTTTTTGGTGGTCCCATATCCATCCACAATTTTTACAAGAAAAACTCTTTTTTAAATAATTAAATCCAAAATTTTTTTTTATTGATACAGAATTAATTTTTTAATAATTTATATCAATGAATAATAAACCATTGAGTAAAATTTGTTACAGTTTTGTTACCCTCTTTTCTCTCAACCCCAAATACACTACAAAAAACGGAAACATCGATACATCGATGTTTGGTTGTGACGTTTCTTTGACATCCCCAATCAAGCAATCCATGTAATAGAAGCAAAATGTTTGTTCCTCAAATCTTAATAATAACTTGATGATAATTATCCGATATCAGTTATTATAATGGAATTATTAACGAAGATTATTACAAGACTACTATAAAAAAGTTATATAAGTTACCTACCGCCATGGCTGATACCCTAAATACCTAAAAAGAACACAACTACACCAGAAAGTAATAACCTTCTGTAGGTTACAGTTTTTAAAGGTTATCCATTCAATTTTTCCTTCTTTTCACGCTGCATGTATTGAACAAGTTTACTTCCTGAGTAACGGAGTTTTTTCATCGTTAGGAGTTTTCCCTCGTCAAATTTTGGATCGGAGGATATTTTCCGCGAGAGGCATCGCTCAACGAAAATTTAATAGTTTAAAAAGTCATGTCGGGTTTTCCGGCAGGTTTACGCTTCGCGAGGCTCTTGTTTGACAAGCCGAGTATTTCTTCGAATCTAAGGAGGTAATGATGTTAATTTGAATCGCAGTGTGAAGTTGTGCATGTGGTTTGGTGACCGTTTGAGATGCGGAGTACCGGTGGGAGTTGCGTAATGTTAGTTTATCTTGCGAGGGTTGCCTTGAAGTTGATACGATTATCAGCGGTGGCGTATCGCGCTGCCCCTCCTGTTGGATCCGCCACTGTTGGAAGCTTATGGTAGAAAGTGGGCCGGGGTGACGTCAGTTTTTCGTTGATTACATCAGATGGGCCAAGAAAGATTCTGTACAGCGAAGAGGGTTAGCCGGGTCTACATTTTAGCGGGTGGCGGACCGAGTTGGACTTGAAGGCTGTCTTGGTACTCGTTTGTACAGTCACTGAGACCTGGCCGATTATTGAAATGGTGGGGGGGGGGGCTCGTGGAAGAAATGGTGTAGAAGCTTTCTTAAATTGCTGTTATGGGTTGAAGAACAAAATAAGGTAAGGTGGGGAAAGAGCAAAAATGGGGCAAGTTGCTACTTAGAACAATTTTCACTGAATGCCATTTAGTGGCTACATTTAAAACTATATGCCTGACATCACTAAGTGATGTGTTAGTGTAGGTTTATACTGCGGCGTTTTGTCGCGGCAACACAAAGAAACCAATGGAGCCGTTTATACTGCGACGGTAGCGTTCGGCGACAGACGTCGTGTCGCGCGACACAAATTTTTTGTCGCGGCATGCTGGCGCGGCAGGCGACTGTCGCCGCACTCCGACACTAGCGTCTGGGGAGAGGAATAGTGAGGGCTATCGCGAGCGCTCTCTCGGTCCGCGGCGTTTAAGCGAACTAGCGTTTTCGATGAGCAACCTTCTATACTCTTTTACTCTGTGCTTTCCACCCATCTTAACACCCCCTACTGTTGCTTTTAGCGTGTTTGATTCCAAGATTTTGAGTTCGCCAATTTTACCGATAAAATCTTGTTCAACGTGCGGCAACCCGATCAAATTAGATACAGGTATCTAGGTATGTTACAGTAGGTACAGTAGGTCTACATTTACGGGAAGAAATTTTCGAGCACTTGGCTACCACTCGAAGGTGCACGTTTTGGGTGTTGGGTTATTCATTAGTTGCCTAATAATATCCCATCCAGGGTCCATTACCTATTTGATGTAATAATTACAAATTATAATAATTAAAGTTGTTGGAAACTTGTTGAGGGTCAGTCAAATAAAAATTATTTCGACCTCTCCAGTGAATGGTGAAGTTATTTAACAACTATGGGTCTCATCTGGAAGACTTTCACACTAAGTGTTAGTGTTCTTTCCTCTGTATCAAATAGCAGATATCATTCTATTGTAATTTTTAACGAGTTAGAATACATAGAAAGAAACAGTGTTCATAGAGGTTGAATTACAAGGTATCGAGCGTTTTATTAATCAATCTTGATCACAGTTACCTACTTTCCTTGCGGTTAATTATTCTCTCTAGAATAATCGATCAATGTGTTCGCGACAGAGGTTAACAAATTTGAACGGCAATAAAATTTGCTTCTACATTTCATTGCTTCTACAATCCATAAAATAATTGGTAGAATCGGCGAAAACAATCTATGATATTGACTTCAGCAGCCATTGAAAAACATTTGAATTATCTAATCAGTGGGCTCAAAGGGAAAGAGAGGAAACAGTGGAATTCCGAGATGATGGAAAATATAACATAATATTATGTGGAGAGGATAAATACGTAGGACAGAATCAAGAAAGTATAGTATAGTATCTGATACTATACTATACTTTCTTGATGATCTATGCAGACCCCCAAAAATCTGTATAAATACGGATAAAAATCCGTGGATGGCAACACTGCTGTAGACTCCTTGATAATGTTAGTTCGCTCAAACGCCAAGCGCTCGCGTTAGCCCTCACCAGGCCGCGGAAACTCCCCTCCATTTCAGGGCCAGAGTTTGAAAAGGGGCGTGGCCACAAAGTCACCCCAAGGGTTCGCCCACAGAGTAACAGAGAGCGCCCCTGTCGCACCCCACAGTCCAGAATTGTCCGCCATTAGTGTCTCCATCGTAGATAATGGTACCACACCAACAACTGGGCGGTTTGTAACGGCCGTTACAACGGCTTCATCATCGAACATTGTTTTATAGTTTTTCACGCGTTTTCCTTCGTTCTCAATTTCAAAAACTTTGTTCATTGCTAATCGGTTTCTTCAGGTTCAAGTTCATCAGTTCGATCTCTCGAAAGCAGTAAAATTATTGTCTTCATTCCTAAGCTATTTCAACTGCTTCACTTTTGATCACTCAATTTCACAGCCCGCATCGACAACGATTTGGTAAGTTGCTAACACTTTTTCAGAATACTATTATTATTATGCAGTAGGCCATTCGAATCTGATAATCAACTTATCTGATAAATCACTCCCACCTGTTGAAATAACCGCATAGGTTAGGTCAGAAGTAGGCAAGCTGGAAATTATTGCTGATATAACCAATTATGACTGATATTTGTGTTAAATTTCTCTACAGGCCCCACGGACGAATCGACAGTGTTCGGCTACAGGCTACAGGGTGTTCATCCGATGAACTTCATCGCATGCCCCGTCGACCAGGAACAGATCCCGTTTATCGAACTAATCTCCATAACGCGTAACAGGTGACTACAAACCTGCTTTAGGATATCTATTTCAGGCGTTAAACTTACGTCAGTAAATTGAACCCCAATTTTTTTTTTTTTTTTTTTTTTCAGTTGATCTATCATAATGTAAGAGATCATTTCAGATCAGTTCTATCATTGTTGATGCACAGAGATAGGTAGTGGGAATCCGTATTTTATAGTCCATTTTCCAAAAGAACTCCTGTAAAGAGATATGCCAACTTTCTAATTTAATTTATTAATTTAAGGAATTAATTTATTAAATGTACCTATAATGTTTGCAATTCCTTCACGTATGAAATGTGTTTGAGTATCTGTATTTTTATACCTACCAATACAGTGTTTGAGTATCTGTATTTTTATACCTACCAGTACATTATTTTGTTCCTTATTCTTCAATAGATATTTTTATACGCACCAACGTTGTTGAATTTATTCCCCCTCTATCTAGAACACTATGATATTGAAGAAAAGAGAAAATAAAGCGAAATTACTTATTGTGCCAATTATTCTGATGCTATTATTTCACTCGTCCTTCTCCCCCACCACTACCAGGCCATTCCCACTCGTTTTCAATGGATCTCACATCACAGGAACTCACTATCGGAATAATAATTATAAAATTATTTTTCTGTGGGTGATTCCGGTGATGATGGGCCTATTGAAAACGAACGGGAAAGGCCTGGTAGTGCGGGGGGGGGGGGGGGGGGGGATCGTCTTGTAGTGTGGGGAGGGGAGGGGGCCGTGCGTCGGCGAGTTGCGAGCAATCACCCCTGGGGGGCGCCACTGTCCATCTCAAACACCCCCCTCCACCGACTTCACGGCCAAACTTTGCCAACACAGGGAGTATAGGGAGTTTCCTCTCTGTTTGTTCTCTGTTACTCTGTGGCCCTCACTATTCCTCTCCCCAGATGCTAGTCACTCCGACGGTAGCCGTTCCCCCCTCCAACACATTGAACCTTATGGCAGTGTTGTTATTGCGACGTTTTGTGTAGCGGTAGCGTCATATTGTCAGCTTCGTATTGTCTCTACTCCACGATGGACCAAGATAAATTGATCCAAATAATTGTTGTTGAACAATTATTGTTGAAGCTCATCCGGTTCTGTGGGATCAATCCGCTGACCAGATGACGAGTATTATTTTAACCCTTGAGTCCCCTCAATCAGGGGATAGTTTAAACATTTAATAAGGAATGTGGGTTTCTTATTTTGTTAATTAACTAATATTATTTAATTTTTTTTTTTTTATCGGATGGTTCTAGACCTCCTGATAATGGATACCACGTCCGAAAATAATTGAAAAACGACAACGAGCTCGACCCCATGGCCATTCATAATATTTATTAGAAACTTTTTTTTTTTTAAATCGGATGGTTTTGGAACTCCTAATCATAGATACCACGTCCGAAAATAATAGGAAAACGACAACTAGCTTGATTCCATCATAAGACTTAATTAAGTCTTAATTAATAATTGTAAGAAACATTTTTTTTTAATCGGATGGTTCTAGAACTCCTGAGTATGGATACCACGTCCGAAAATCGTCGTAATAAAATTTGAAAAACAGTTTTTCAAATTTTATGAACAGTTATTACAACATTATTTTATGAACAGTTACTGTTCATGGTGAACGGACCACCTTCGTCGCCCTCTGCCATCACGTAATAATCCCTCTGCTTCCAATATTCCAATTAGTAGTACACTTCTGTCCATGATGGGAGCAGACCTGCCAGTGAGCTCAGACAGAAAACCCTGGGGAAGGGGGTTGAAAACGTCGCAGTATAAACGCGAGACACCAACGTTTTTTTACCGTCGGGCGGCAGCGTTTTTTTACCGTCGCGACAAAACGCCGCAGTATAAACCTACACTTAGACTTATCCGCCAGATGGTTTCAACACAAAGGGAAACCTGGCTGGAAGGTTATGAAGTGCTCGGTTTTTAATGTGTTCCTTCCTTCAAATCGGAGAGTATTTTCACGTGTTTTAAAGTTTGTTTATAAGTTCAGTAGTTGCACTTTACACCTATAATTGAAATTCAGTTATATTTTTCCATCTGAGTCCCTACCATGCACTTGCCCCATTGGTTTTTCTATAAAGGGCAAGTGCATGATGATAAAGTATGAGTCCTCCTTCTAAAGACTGAATTTAACTTATTCGTGTTTAGATTAAAGTTTATTGACGATTTCAATTTTTGCCCCCATTGTCCAGGCACTTGCTGGTGGCACTCACCCCACTTGAAGGGGCAACTGCGTAAGTCAGACTTGGACAGCTATTTCAGTCATAATGCTCACAATTGACAAGGCTACGAAAAATCAATCTTCGAAAAACGAGGGATTCACAGGTGTCCAGGCAAAAATAAAAATTGGCATAACGTCAACGGTTATTGAGGTTTTGTTGATGTTTAACTTATCAAACCATATCAAGCACTTCCCCACCTTAGCTTATCAAAATGTTACCTGGCAAATTATTTGCTGGGAGAACTTTTGACGGCCAAAAAAAAAAACTCGATTTTTTCGGACATTTTCGAATTTTTTCACCTATAACTCGAAAACTAAGTATCGCAGAGAAAACATTTCAAATTCGCTGTTGAAGAGCTTAATATTCTGCGTCGAATGACCTCCTTACACATTAATATCGGTTTAGCCACAATCAAGCATCAAAATTTGGCATTTTTTTCCAACTTGGCTGAAAAATAGGATTCTCTCATGTTTCAACCCCTGTAACGTATGAACCTAATGCAAATGAATTGGCTCAAAATTTATGTTGTAGAGTATCAAATTACAAGTTGAGAGAAACTGAAAAAAAAAAAAAAAAAAAAAAAAAAATCATGGGGGGGTCATCAGTCAAGGTGGCGTGTGAGGTGGCGTTTTCGTAGTAGGACGTTTCCTAGTTTTGGACGTAAAATCGATTTATGGGTGTCGGAGACCTGTCCGATCACTCAGTGGTGCACTTTGGGGGTTTTGAAGGGTTTGGGCCAAGGGGGCGTGTGAGATGTTATTTTCTAAGTAATTTTGAACGTAGAATCGATTTATGGGAGTGTCATGCCTGTCCGAACATTCTTGTGGGCTTTTAAGGGACGGCAGGTGGTTTTTTGAAGGGTTTGGGCCAAGGAGGCGTGTGAGATGTGGTTATTGAAGTAATTTTGCACGTATAATTGCTTTATGATTGTCTCAAACCTCTCAATGGGACTCTTTGGGGCCTCTAAGGGGCACAGCTGGGGGTTTTGAATAGTTTGAGCCAAGTAGGCGTGTGAAGTCTCGCTTTCGAAGTAATTTTGGGTTAAAAATCGATTTATGGGTGTCTGAGACCTGTCCGATCACTCAGTGGCGCTCTTTGGGCTTCAAAGGGGCTATAGGTGGGTTTTTTGAAGGGTTTGAGCCAACGAGGCGTGTGAGGTGTTGTTTTCGAAATATTTTGGGACGTAGAATCGATTTATGGGAGAGTCAGACTTGTCCGAACACTCTCAGAAGCTTTTTAGGGGTGGCAGGTGGTTTTTTGAAGGGTTTGGGCTAAGGAGGCGTGTGATGTGTCGTCGAAATAATTTTGTACGAAGAATTGCTTTATGATTGTCTCAGACCTATCCGATCGCTCAATAGAGCTTCTAAGGGGCTTCCTCTCTGACTCCTCATCCTCATCGCAATTTCAACTTTTCCAGCGTCACCGCCGCCTCCACCGCCAACGTTTGGCCGAAGTTCTCTCCATTTTCAACCTCGTCGGATGCCAAACCTCAGGACCCCCCCGCCGACAAACCCTCCGAGCCCAAAGAGGCCGCCGCCAACCCTCAAATCGACGAACTGAACAAAAGCATCGAGGAACTCACCAAACACAAGGAGGAACTGAACGTACGTTGTCGCCATATTGATTTTTTTTCCCCCCATTTTGGGAACACTGACGCCCTTTGCCTCTTGACCAACATGCTCCTTTTTCAGGACAAATACAAACGCGCTCTGGCTGAAAGTGAAAACATGCGAAGGCGACTCACCAAACAAATAGACGATGCAAAAATTTACGGGATCCAAAGTTTCTGCAAGGACCTCTTAGATGTGAGTTGAACCTTTTGTTGAGTGTAATGATTAAAAAAAAAAAAAAAAATCATGATCTATTTTTTTATTTAGGTGGCAGACGTTTTGAGTAAGGCGACAGAGTCAGTGCCGAAAGAAGAGATCAAAGACAGTAATCCCCACTTGAAAAACCTCTTTGAAGGGCTCACGATGACGGAGGCCCAACTTCTCAAAGTAAAAAAATCTCCCAAGTTTTTGAGCCACCATAATGCCGTAGAACTTTTTCTGTATTTCGTTTGTGTTGCAGGTGTTTGAACGTCACGGGCTCAAAGCTGTCGATCCCCTCAATGAAAAGTTCAATCCTAACCTCCACGAAGCACTTTTCCAACAAGTGAGTTGGCAACACAATGGGGAGTTGGCATTGATTTTTTTCTATTTTTTTTCTGAAAGTCCTCCCTGAGAATGTAGGGAAAACAGTAGTCAGCCGCCTGAAATCGTTTCCAGAAAATTTAAATAATTTAACGAAAATTACGGCGTTTGAAAAACGCTGGGGGGACACGGCCATGGAGGGAGCGTGACGTCACATCCTCATGACAGCTGAAGAGCGTCGTCGATAGTGTTATCTTCATGACATGTTATGTAAACAATGTCACCGAGAAGCGGTCGTTCGAAGTTCATCAATCGACGTACCGATCGTGAATTTTGATTGAACAATGTCGCTGAAATGCTTTATGAAGGATTGCCCGAACGATACCAATTCGGGAAAGGTATTTGTAACAGTTCCGCATTATCGGAAGGCTCCAGCGCGTCGTAAACAGTGGCTCGAAGCAGCTGAATTTCCGAGATCGTGGGACATCAGAATCTGGAAGTACTACTCCGGAGTAGTACTTCCACTATTTAGGAAGAAAATAATATAACAAAAATAAGACTTACCGTTGGTCTTTTGAGCCCCTTGTTTCAGAGGAATGGAAGTCCGGGTTCTTCGAAACAAACTCCACGAGCATGACGGTGTCGACGAAGGGTATATTTTCTCCATTTCCGGTTTCATACCCTTCTTCGACTTGTCGCCTTCGGACACCTCGCGGCATAATAATTTTATAATTTTTGAAGAAAATTTAACAGCGAAGAACAGCATTAAGCACGAAAGTGACGCTAACGTGTGGGGGATTTTTCCGCCCAGGGTTGCTACTACACTAATCACAGAATGAAATTCAATTTAGCCGTAAATCCTTCTGATAAGGCTTTAAACTTCAAGTATCGAGTATCATAATTAACAGTTAATTATGTTTTCCGTCGTATCAAGTCGTAATTGCTATAAATTTATCATATAAGCTGGTGAGAGATTCACTGGAACTGTGACGTCATGTCCTCAAACAGTGAGTGGTGGGAAATGGCGGCTGATTCAAACCGAGCGTTCGTTTTTACGTTATATCTCCTACAATGATTTTTTTTCGTTGGTATTGGAGGCTGTGCACGTAACTTTTTAGCCATATTAGTGAATGGTAGGGAAGATTTCCAAATCTAAAATCAATGCCAACTCCCCATTGAGGGGCATTGCGATTTACTCCCTTTTTTGGAAACAGCAAAAAACGGCGGCCGAATCTTGAGCACAAAATTGCTGCCAGCATGTTCAGAGGGACCAGTTTTGCACGCCTTGGACGGACCTGGAAAGCGTGGATGACATTCTGACAAGCCTTGGAACTCCCTCACCAACTTGGAACCAACTTTGAAAGCCTTAGTCAGGTCTGGAAAGTTTTGGACCATCTTGGCAAGGCTTGGAAACTTTTATCCAGCTTGGCACCATATTGGCATGCCTTGGGAAGCCTCAGACAGCTTGGCACCAACTTAGCAAGCCTTGGTCAGGTCTGGAAAGCTTGGAAACATCTTGGCAAGCCTTGTAAACCCTTATTGGGCTCGTCAACATATTGGCATGCCTTGGAAACCCTCAGCCAGCTCTGGAAAGCTTATCACCAACTTGGCAAGCCTTGGACAGCTCGGGAAGCAAATAACAATCTTCACCACTTTGTCAGCTTAAGGTTGGAGTGGAACGTGGCTTGGAGTTGGAGGTGCAGTTTCGTTTTCGGGAGCAGTTCGCAATGACCTTTTAGCAGCGATCGAATCCCCCCCCCCCCCCCCCACCTGGTCGTCCAAACCTAACTTTTTTTCGCGCTGTTTTCAGGAAGTCGAAGGCAAAGAGCCCGGCACCGTCGTCGTCGTGTCCAAAATCGGCTACAAACTCCACGATCGAATCCTTCGGCCGGCTCTCGTCGGGGTGGCGAAAGGATAACCTCCCGAACCGTCAACTTCGGCAACACCTTCGATAGACCCTTCGTTCCAGTACTAGTTACATGCAAAAACGGGACAGAGCTGAGCACCCGGAAGAATTACACTTCTCTCCCAACAACGTTTTATTTGTAATTTTTCGTTCTTATAGAATAGCTAAAATAACGTTCATGTTGTTCCAGTCCGGAATTCACGTTCTGGTACAATTTATTTTGTAAATAAAGATAAATGAAGTTACTTGACCGCTGACGGTTTTCTTTACCTGCTGAGTACATGTTCTGCGTCTGCCTCCGAAGTAGTCGTGTAGGTATCCTCTGAAGTAAAACGGGGTGGAAATGGCACACTTTTAAAGGTTTTTCCGGTTTTTCGACGCTGCAGTGATTTTTTATGGTCTTCTTATTTTATACTGATAGCTACATATCTCACGAGTATTTCTCACTTTGAGTGGATTTTTTATGTTGAAAATTGAAAGAGTTATAAACTGTTTGTTTCCTGTACCATTTTCACCCCGTAAATGGGGTGGACAATTTCCACTGGAAATGGTGTAGTGAACACCGCTTGATCGGATGTAATTGGTGTACCTACATGTTCGACGGGTGTTCCTACAATGTTTAAATTGTCCTTAACAAGTGTTTTGTGTGTTTGGGAGAAAGCCTCAGGCGTGACCAGGATTTCGCTCCCGCTTGTTTTGGAGGAAGATGAAGGGAGTGCACAAACATATTTGGCTGGGGCACTGCACAATTTGTTGTGGTCTGCTATCCCAGTAAATAATGTCGGAGCAAGTTTGGAAATCCCGCTTGTCCCTGCAGTACCACAATGGTGTGGGCCTGCAGGGATGCGTAGGATTTCGGAAGGGAGTCTGGTCGCATCTTCCAAAGACATTGAATTGTCAACTTCAAGGGAAGAGCGTCCCAGATCCACACTTGACACTCGGGGATTCTGAGCTATAACGACTGAATTGTCAGCAGCTATGACATCAGGTTCAGACCCGAGGCCCTTACGGAGGGAACCACTCCCGGCTGATACGAACGAATTGTCGTCAATATCCGCCTGGGCTAGTTCCCTGCGCGAAATAATAGTGGGGTCCGCTGAGCCGGCCAATCCGTCCGAATAACTACTGTCGGCGGGAGAGTCCAGGCTAGCGGTCCCATTCAAAAAAGTGTGTTGGCGTTCCATAGTACTATAAATGTAAAATGGTGATCACAAATAAGGATAATTAATAGGTGAATTTACTGGACGCCCGGGTTAATGCTGGGAGGCCCGCGGTATCGGGAACTTGACCTCGCGGGCCCCCCACGTGTGTGGACCCGGCGTCGTCCAGGAGCTGCTGCCCCCCGTGGGCCCGGTGAGAAGTGTGGGCGGCGTTGCCGGCCGGTCTTAAGGAAATACCGTGGGGGCGTAGGTGTCAAATCCCCCACAAGGCTCCCCCCAAGACCGGCCGGGGACGGCGGACAGCAGTCCCGGTAGAGAGAGAGAAAAAAAAAAAAATTAAGTGAAGTGCTGCTGGCGGTGAATGCGTCGTGAGAACGTGCATGTTCCAGATAAAAAAGTCGTAGCCCGGGTACTAATTTTTCCCCGGAGAAGGGAATGGGAAGAAAATTGGAAGAAAAAATTCCGATAAAAGAGCATAAAAAAAAAAAAATTCCAAAAGGATTCCATGTAGTATCGTGATAATGCTGCAAAGTGGCCGTTATTAACACGGTATGGACTAGGTGCTGGCATTATACGAGGGAAAGAGGAGACGAAAGATGTTTACCGTTCACGCCGTTGCTTCCGCTTGTGAGAATTATTAAAAAAATAAACATGCTGAAGGCATGAAAGCCAGCCCCCATGTGGATTAGGGGCGAGCGAAAAGAAATGTAAAATTTATTGCCTGCGTTGCCGCTTGGGGGCTTGCCGCTGGCGGGACCCGTATGACTTCCGAGGACCCCTGTGGACGTTAGGGGGTCGTCTGGGACCGTGTGGGCGCGGCGGCGGACGCGGTGGAGGCGGTGGAAGTGGCGGAATTGGTGGGGGTGGCGAGAACGCCGGAGTGGATTTTCTCCATGAGGAGTAGCTGTTCCAGGGACGTGTACGTTTGTCTCTGGTTGAGACTGAGCCCTTGTAGGCACAATAGCGTTGGGCTTGGGTGTGGTTTTCCGAAGAGCTCTGCATGAGGGCACGGAAACGTGAGAAATGTTGAACGAGGTTAATCCACCAGGAGGATTTCTTGACAAAAAAAGAAGCGTCCCTCTGTGTGTTTTTCCATCGTATGATATGATTTCCATCAATAACGTTGTTGTCTCCCGTTGGGGGTTTCTGCGCATGTAAACTAGAAGACCCTTGCGGTGAGAACTTGGATGAGGTTGAGGGGTTTAAGTTCCCCGTGGATCCCCTAGGGAGAGTTACCCTAGTGGAGTGAGTGGAGGGAGTAATATTTACCCCGAGTTCCCTGGATCTAGTGATTCCCGTAGGGAGAGTGGGGGTTGAAATATTTCCCTTGAGTTCCCTGGGGGTAGGTACCTCAGTGGGATAGGTGTTGGGAGTAATATTTTCCCCGTGTTCCCTGGAATTAACGATTCCTGTAGGGAGAGTGGGGGAAGTAATATTTCCTATGTAATACCTGCGGATATGTTCCTCAGTGGGATGAGTGGCGGAGATAACATTTTCCCCGAGTTCTCCGGAGGCGATGAGTGCCGTGTGTGGAGTGGGGGAAGTAATGTTTCTCGTGGAATCCCTGGGGAACGTTACCCCAATGGGATGAGTGAAGTGAGTTGGTGGGATAATATTTTCCCCAAATTCTCCCGAGGCGACGATTGTCGTGTGTAGAGAGGGGGGTTTGATATTTTCCGCGAAATCCTTGAAACCGATGGTTTCAGTAGGATGAGTGTTGGGAGTGTTTCCCGTGATTTCCTTGAAACCTACGGTTTCAGTAGGATAAGAGGTGGGAGCGTTTCCCGTGAGTTCCATGAAATTGCGGCGAATTTTTCCCGTGAGTGAGAAGTTGTCTTCGCTTTGCAGTATTTCCGTAGGAACGTGAGGCGTATGCAGTGAACCTGTGTTCGAAGTACCCGTGCTGTATTTCACATCATTAGGGTATTTTTCGGTAGGTTGCATGCCTGAAGAGGAAGGGTGAAATGTTAGGGTGTTCGTGCGTCCCTTTGCAGACGCTGAATTCCCTGGAATAAAAGTTTGAGGGAGAGTAGAAGGGGATGGTTGAATCTCAGGGGTGTTCGGGAGTCCCGTTGCAGATTCCGAATCCCCTAGAGAAATGGGTTGTGAGAGAGATGAGCCCGTAGAGGGGAGAAGATGGTCCCTGAGGGTGCTTGGAAGTCTGTGTGTAGTCTTCGCGACCCGTGAAGGGGAGAGTTGCTCCGTAGGGGTGCTTGGGAGTCTTTTCGCAGACTCCGCGACCCGCAAGGAGGGGGTTTGATCCCTAGGGATGTGTGTGAGTCCCTGCGCAGACTCCACATCCCGTAGGGAGGATGGTTGATCCAGGGTGCCCATGATGTTTGACACATATTGTGAGCAACCGCTGGAGGTAGGAGAAGATGTGGGAGAGAGGTAAAATGAAGTGAATGCCCTATCAGCTATTGTTAGCATTGACTCAAAGTTAGGTGCTGTGCTAGCAATTGTTCTGAGGTGTTCCGGCAGGCGAGACAGCCAAGCGTGTTTTATCATGATTGGGCTGATGAACGGACCTGCTTGAATTTGCAGACTCCGGTACAGAGTGGTTGGTAAAGTCGTGGCGTCGCATGGGTAACCTTGCATAAGTTCGGTCCTGATTTTCTCACTGGTTAGGCCATAGGCGTGGTACATGACAATGCATAATTGCTCCAGTGGGTTGTGGTCGTCTGCATCTATGTGGGTTACAAGATCCAGGGCAGCAGCAGGGAGAATGGACTTAATGTCCTGAAACATCCATTTTTGGTATGTGACCTTCTCGGTGTCAAATGCCGCCAGAACTTGCAGAAACCACCCGTCGAAATTTTCGGGCGTAAATGCAGGTAGAACTGTTCTTCTCCTGGGGGTTTTGTTAGTTTTCGGGACTTGCGACAAAAGGAGCTCGTGAACCGACTGTGTGTTGGGTACAACTGTATGGCTTGAAGAAGCCTGACTGAAGGTTGGTGTGTGACCCTGATTTCCATCAGATGATGTAAACATCAAGGGTGCACGTGGTTGTTCCACCATGTAGTTATTGTTGAACAGCATGGGGAAATTCGGTTGAGTCCCGAAAGTTGACGTCGCAAACGCGTTGTTTGGACGTTGTTGAAATTGCTTGCCAAGGCCCCGTGGCCGAGGTGCAGAAACTCCGTTCTGGCTTGTGGTTACCTGGGGGTACATCCCAGGATTTAAAGAATTCGTAGTTGTGTTAAGAACCGTGGGAACCGAAGTTCCAACTGACGGAAAATTAACTTGCGAATTTGTCTGAATTTCGGTGGGCAAATTGAATCTTACACCACCTTGTTGTCGCGAGGGAGATGAAGGTTGCATCTCCAAGTTGGGGTCACCAGTTGTAGTGAACACCGCTTGATCGGATGTAATTGGTGTACCTACATGTTCGACGGGTGTTCCTACAATGTTTAAATTGTCCTTAACAAGTGTTTTGTGTGTTTGGGAGAAAGCCTCAGGCGTGACCAGGATTTCGCTCCCGCTTGTTTTGGAGGAAGATGAAGGGAGTGCACAAACATATTTGGCTGGGGCACTGCACAATTTGTTGTGGTCTGCTATCCCAGTAAATAATGTCGGAGCAAGTTTGGAAATCCCGCTTGTCCCTGCAGTACCACAATGGTGTGGGCCTGCAGGGATGCGTAGGATTTCGGAAGGGAGTCTGGTCGCATCTTCCAAAGACATTGAATTGTCAACTTCAAGGGAAGAGCGTCCCAGATCCACACTTGACACTCGGGGATTCTGAGCTATAACGACTGAATTGTCAGCAGCTATGACATCAGGTTCAGACCCGAGGCCCTTACGGAGGGAACCACTCCCGGCTGATACGAACGAATTGTCGTCAATATCCGCCTGGGCTAGTTCCCTGCGCGAAATAATAGTGGGGTCCGCTGAGCCGGCCAATCCGTCCGAATAACTACTGTCGGCGGGAGAGTCCAGGCTAGCGGTCCCATTCAAAAAAGTGTGTTGGCGTTCCATAGTACTATAAATGTAAAATGGTGATCACAAATAAGGATAATTAATAGGTGAATTTACTGGACGCCCGGGTTAATGCTGGGAGGCCCGCGGTATCGGGAACTTGACCTCGCGGGCCCCCCACGTGTGTGGACCCGGCGTCGTCCAGGAGCTGCTGCCCCCCGTGGGCCCGGTGAGAAGTGTGGGCGGCGTTGCCGGCCGGTCTTAAGGAAATACCGTGGGGGCGTAGGTGTCAAATCCCCCACAAATGGTACACCACCTTTTTCTCATGATATTGTCTATATTGAGAAGCTGTTTCATTGCCACCCCTCAAGACTATCCCTAGAACCTTTGAACAGATTCTGGCTGCAAATTTTACACGAGGGTTTATTATTCTTTGATATAGGTTACTTGTGCAGAAATGAAAAAAATTTAAGAATTTTTTCATTTTTATATTTTAAAAAAAATTTATTTTTTTTTTTCAACATTTTTTTTGTTTTTACTTAAAGAATATTTGACCTGGGATCCATCAAAAATCTCATTTGTAGCCCCATGGAAGCCCTATAGACCGCAACAGTGAAATCGAATCGTTGCGGGACCCCAAAAAATGGATTCTTCGTCCAAAAATACATCGAAAACGACACCTGACTCGATCCCATAGCCAGAAGCCTTTAAAAAAAACCTCCCGTAGCCCCATAGGTTTGGGCGATCGGGCTGAAAACCTTGCGGGCACCACTAGATGGTAAACCGAGTATTTTGTCAAAATTTCAGGTTAAAAAAAAAAAAAAATCCTACTGCCCAAAAAGGCCCGGACGGCGGACGGACATTTCGGTTTTGGAATCTAGACCTCTTGAAACGGATAATGTCAAATTTGAGGCCTCCGTCGCGAAAACATAGGGGTATTATTCCAAGAATAATAAACCAAAATTACTTCTAAATCATTAAAAAAAGTTTTACCTAAATTAATTAGGTATTAAAAAAAGGTTGGGTTTTTCTATTTTCCTGTAAAGTTTGTAGACGAATGTGGGACCCTGATAAATCCTTATGGATTATGCGTCCAAAATTACTCTGAATACGACACCTCATTCGACTTTCTGGCATCCTTCAAAGCCCCATAAATCCTCACTGTGAAATCCGATTGTTCTGCGACCTCAAAAAAAAAAAAAAAAAAAAAAAGGGATTCGACGATTCTTGCTCCAAAAACACTTAAATTCATTATCTAACAGCTTGTGCTGAGCGGATTTATAATTTCTCTCCGTTTTGGGTTTAGGCAAGTAGAAGGGCGATTCCCCTCCGAACAGGACCGTCTGTCAAGGGTTCCTTCCTTCTCGAGTGAGCGATTCTTGTTGGTCGATGGGGCACATAAACCAGTCGGATACCAGAATCTGTCGGAGGGTCCGGAGCGGCCAGGTGTATCCCCTTGGTCTTCGGGGTTACGTTACGACCAAATCAAAGTGTCACACTATGGGTGGTGCCCTGCTGATATTTTTCCGGGTCCCAAGATGATCCGACTCACCTTGAGGACCCATGAGGCGGCAAATGGCGATTTTGAAGGATGCCAGTAACTTAAGTAATTACTGGCAGTAAGTCGATAACGTGTCGTTTTCCTAGTAGTTTTGGATTCTTCTTCTCTGGGTGCCATACCTTAACCAGGCGTTGGCTACTTCTCGCTACTAACTTCTATTGAGCGTGTTGACCAGTTATTACAGAAGTAGTAGAGAGCTACTGTTTAACGTCGGCTCCGAACGGCAAATGTGACAGGTTTTCCGGGGCGAAATACTCTTGGTGGTTCGCCATTGCCTTCCAAGAGGTGATTATCAGTATAAGGAAGAGGAAATTTTGGATACACAATCCATTTTCCACATCAGTCCACAAACTTTACAAAAGAAAAAAAAAATTGTCAGTCAATCAATTCATTGACCCATATTCATATGGGTACTGGTATTTTTCTCCCATCCATCCTAGGACTCTCCACGAAGCAGCAACGCATGATAATCAAATATGGCCGAAACCATATAATATGGTCATAATGTGAAATAACTCCAGAAACCAGGAGAATGAGGTTTTTCCCTAAAATATACAATAAATTCCAAAGAAATGACTATAAAAACACCCTCTTAGCACCTGCAAGTTGTCACTATACTCTCTTCATTATGCATTTCACTAAATTCAAGCTATGAATATGGGCTGACTTAAACAATACAGGATTATGCGGGGTAATAAAAATACTCAGGTTTTTGAAGCTCCAACGTGCTCCGCTCACCCTAGATTGATTCTCAATTGCTATGATATTCCGTGTTTATATTAATTACGTAGTCATTAAGCTAAGCATGATTTTCAAGTTTTTTTTTCTTCCAAATATATTAAGAGAGGTAGCGTTATAAAAATAATTTACCTAAGTAGTCAATTCCATGAAAGTTTGGTTGGTCCAAGTTACCAGGCATTTTTGTACCTGCTATTTCGATTTAAAGAAATAAGAATCATTTAAAAGAAATATTTTCGTATGTAGGACCTACATACCGACCTATCTGTGAATGCCTCACTCCACTAGTGGGGACGAATAGATACTCCACTTTGGAATTAGTAAAATAAGTATTTTTTGACTGCATTTGAACTTAAATAAAACCTTTTTTTACGTCCGCTATTCCAACATTTGAAAATGTTGGTGTCCACTACTGGTGAATCATGGTAGGATGAAAAAATTGAATTTAAAGCAGTAAATGGAAATTTATTAGCTATTTTTCAATTGCGAACGAAGAAGCAATAATTGCATTATTGTGGAAATTAGGAAGGCCTCCAGAAATTTATTTTTTGTTTTTGGACCAGTTGTCCGAACCCCTGGCTCCAGTGTGTGTCATCTCATGTCTCTTCAAGTGAGATGATTGAGTGCATATGTAGTCACAATGACGGCATTTATACGGCTTGGTTCCAGTGTGCGTCATCTCATGTTTCTTCAAGGAAGAAGATTGACTGCATCTGTATTCACAATGACTGCATTTATACGGCTTGGTTCCAGTGTGGGTCATCTCATGTGTCTTCAAGGAAGAAGATTGACTGCATCTGTATTCACAATGACTGCATTTATACGGCTTGGTTCCAGTGTGGGTCTGCTCATGTGTCTTCAAGTTAGATGAATGAGTGCATCTGTAGTCACAATGACTGCATTTATACGGCTTGTCTCCAGTGTGTGTCATCTCATGTCCCTTCAAGTGAGATGATTGAGTGCATCTGTAGTCACAATGACTGCATTTATACGGTTTGGTTCCAGTGTGGGTCATCTCATGTCTCTTCAAGTGAGATGATTGAGTGCATCTGTAGTCACAATGACTGCATTTATATGGTTTGGTTCCAGTGTGCGTCATCTCATGTTTCTTCAAGGAAGAAGAGTGACTGCATCTGTATTCACAATGACTGCATTTATACAGCTTGGTTCCAGTGTGGGTCATCTCATGTCTCTTCAAGTGAGATGATTGAGTGCATCTGTAGTCACAATGACTGCATTTATACGTTTGGTTCCAGTGTGCGTCATCTCATGTTTCTTCAAGGAAGAAGAGTGACTGCATCTGTATTCACAATGACTGCATTTATACAGCTTGGTTCCAGTATGGGTCATCTCATGTGTCTTCAAGGTAGATGAATGAGTGCATCTGTAGTCACAATGACTGCATTTATACGGCTTGTCTCCAGTGTGTGTCATCTCATGTCCCTTCAAGTGAGATGATTGAGTGCATCTGTAGTCACAATGACTGCATTTATACGGTTTGGTTCCAGAGTGCGTCATCTCATGTCTCTTCAAGTGAGATGATTGAGTGCATCTGTAGTCACAATGACTGCATTTATACGGTTTGGTTCCAGTGTGCGTCATCTCATGTTTCTTCAAGGAAGAAGATTGACTGCATCTGTATTCACAATGACTGCATTTATACAGCTTGGTTCCAGTGTGGGTCATCTCATGTGTCTTCAAGGAAGAAGATTGACTGCATCTGTCGTCAAAATAATTACATGTGTAAGGCTTCTTCTTCACCTTCGCAGCACTTTTGAGTTTGTCGTCTTCTTTTTGGTGTCCCGTCATGTGAGCCTTCAGATGAATGATTAGTCCTCTTCTCGAATTAGTCCCATAACCGCAGTAATAACACGTGAATGACATCTTCGGCAGAGTTCAGCTGACTTCAGGTCCTTGTAATGGAGCAGTGCAGTGTGACGGTAAAATACCTGCGGATTTACCATTTCTATTAAAATTCACACTAATAAACTGAAAAAACAAAATCAACACTACAGCAGTTTTAATTACCTAACACGAGGTGAACCTGGGGGGTCACACAATCTTCAACAGCGCCAACTTCAAATCCCAGTTACAGTGGAGAAAATGTATCGCAGTGAAGGCTCTACAAACAGATAAATAAATTAGGTGGTAACATCACCTAGGCAACAACAAGCACAACAACAGCTTGGTTATATAACCACACTTCCCCATTCATTAATCAGCAAAGGGGCAGCACAAAAGGGTGGTAGGAGACGCAATGATTTTGGGCAAAAATCACCGTTACTTTGGGCACAACTAATAAGGCCGGTTTGCAATGACTTTGAGCTCACACAAAGTGAAGTGAATTTATCTAACTCTCATAACCAGCTGTACGTAGGTAACATTTTTCTTGGAGTTGAATTTACATAGGGGCTCGTACGTCAAATGCAAGTCAGTTGTCCTGTTCCCCAGAGCGAGTACCTTCAAATTCATCCAAAATTGAATGTACAAGTCTTTGTTTTTGCCGGAATACGACGGGGATGTGGGCTTGAGAACTGTTGATTAAAATGGGCGTTAAATGACTCGCAGGCGTTCGTTGTCAAGTTTAATTCCGAGGATGGTGAAGCACAGCTAGCAACATCAACGAATGTTCATTGCAGATGTCCACTAACACGTTGAAACATAATTCGTACGTAGAGCCCGCCTTGTCTTCCAGCAAACAAAAAACAAGAGGGATATAATGCCCGCTGAATTAGGTAACCGTGTAAGGTGGGGATACTCTGTGACAGAAAATCGATATTTTTTCAATTTTCAACCATATAATCGCTAGTTATCGGTTTCCTGGGACTTGTATAGGGTACAGCTATTCCTCAGCTACTTTTCTATGCCAAGAAAAAAACTTAAGCTTCAAAATTGTAGCCACAGCGAATTTTTTTCGTTGGCACAAAGTTCCCCCATCAAGTGGGGGAAAATGTTATTTAAAAAAGTTGGAAATTAAAAATTAAAAAAAACAACTTAGAAATGTTTACAAAATTAAAAATTAAAAAAAAAAAAAAAGTAAGGCCTACCTAGTCGTTTTCATTTCAATATAAAAATTAAATTAAAATTAATTTAAAATAAAATAAAGTTTAGAAATATGGAATGTTTCCCTAACATTCAGTGACTACAAAATAAAGTCCACTCGGGAGCTGGTCCACTCGAAGGTTAGTTACCAGGTGTGAAATAAAACACACCTGGTAGAAAACACCGTTCAAAAATGCTAGTCAGTTTCGGAGCTTAAAAACGATATACATCGAGCTAGACCAGCTACCGGTTTTTATTGAATTGGTGTTTTCTTTCACGTAAAAGTCAGGCACAACACTGGTGACCCCGACGTGATTAAGAATAAGGCACATGGCAGAACCACCAGCCCAACTTCCAGCGGACATGATCGCGACCGTAGCCATCAGGGCAAAAGCCCCGGAGTTCATCGAGGAAGATCCAAACCTCTGGTTCCCACTATTACAGAATTTCTTCACAACAGAGCGACTAACCTCCCAGCGATCGAAATTCAACGCCGCAGTCGCGGCACTACCAAGAAAGGCTTACTACCAGATAGCACACCTCCTACGGGAACCTGGTGAACAACCCTACGACGAGCTCGAGACACTCCTTCGCCGAGTGTATGGAACCACGCCTGAGCAACGCATCCGGGCCCTCCTCGAAAACTCTCCGGATTCCACGGAACGACCTTCTCATGCGTTAAATGTTATCCGCTATCAGCTCTCAGATACAACGCCGGTAGAAATAGTGAAGACACTGTGGCTGAGACAACTTCCACCCGAAACCCAACGTGCACATCTCGCGACTGCTACAGACAACCTTGATGTTTTGGCAAGCATTGCAGACCGGCTACACGAAGCGGGAAGCAACGACGTACATGAGGTACCTAACTAACCTTCGAGTGGACCAGCTCCCGAGTGGACTTTATTTTGTAGTCACTGAATGTTAGGGGAACATTCCATATATGGTGGCCCATGAGGGGGTGCCGAGGAGCAACGAAATGATGAAACTCTCACAGAACTGAACGACCGAGACAATTTCAAACTCCTCCGGCTTGAGACAAACGGCCCGACACTGCTCTGCGAAACCTCAAAAGAACGTCCAAGGCCGGTCATACCGACGCCATTACGCTCAACTATCTTCAACCTCCTTCACGCGACCAGCCACCCCGGCGTAAAGGCTACCAAAAACCTCATCCAATCCCGGTACTGGTGGCCAAACATGGCAGATGAAATCACAAAGCGCGTACAAGCTTGCGAAAGGTGCGCAACTTTCAAGACTGTACATCAAAGCACCACTCTCCAAATTTTGCCCGTCGAACGCCGGCGAAACCGTTCATTTAGATGTCATTGGACCATTACCCAAATCTCGTGGGATGGCTTACTGCGTCACGATGATTGACCGAGCGAACTCCTGGCCGAAATGCGTACCGACAAGACATATCGACGCCCGCACCACAGCGGAAATCTTCGTCAACACCTGGGTTACCAGATTTGGATCCCCGGCCACTGTCATTACGGACCAAGGGTCAAACTTCGAGTCCACATTTTTTAAGGAGACTCTCAAGATGCTAGGAATCGACAAACACCGGACGACGGCATATCACCCACAAGCAAACGGTAAGGTGGAAAGGTTCCACAGGACCACAGATTAAACTACTGACAGGACCCTTAAGACGTGGGCTTGAGAACTGTTGATTAAAATGGGCGTGAAATGACTCGCAGGCGTTCGTTGTCAAGTTTAATTCCGAGGATGGTGAAGCCCAGCTAGCAACATCAACGAATGTTCATTGCAGATGTCCACTAACACGTTGAAACATAATTCGTACGTAGAGCCCGCCTTGTCTTTCAGCAAACAAAAAACAAGAGGGATATAATGCCCACTGAAGTAGGTAACCTGTGACAGAAAATCGATATTTTTTCAATTTTCAACCATATAATCGCTAGTTATTTGTTTCCTGGGAATTGTATAGGGTACAGCTATTCCTCAGCTACTTTTCTATGCCAAGAAAAAAACTTAAGCTTCAAAATTGTAGCCACAGCGAATTTTTTTCGTTGGCACAAAGTTCCCCCATCAAGTGGGGGAAAATTTTATCTAAAAAAAGTTAGAAATTAAAAATTTAAAAAAAACTTAGAAATGTTTACAAAATTAAAAATAAATAATAAAAAAAGTAGGACCTACCTGGTAGTTTTAATTTCAATATAAAAAATTAAAATTAATTAAAAATAAAATAAAATTTAGAAATAAATTTAAAAAGTATTAATTTTAATTTTAATTTAAAAAAGATTTTAAAAAAGTAGGTAACTTTAATTTTAATTTAAAAAGTAGAATTAAAATTAAATTTAAAAAAATTATAAAAAATTAAAATTAAAAATGAAATAAAATTGAAAAAATAAATTAAAATTTAATTTAATTAAAATTTTAAAAAGATTAAAAAATAAAACAGAAATATGAATTAATACATAGAAAACTCGAAAATCAGCGTTATTGGGATGTCACAAAGTTACCTGACAAAAGTCAGTATTTTCACATTAAAATCCACAACTCCGATACTTATTACTATATAATAATGGCCGCAACGGGATTTCCATGCCGACTAATATTGCAATCAAGTAAACATACTCACTTGGACGGCGGCGATCGCCCGGGCAACGTAAAGTAAAAGTATCCCGACTTTTCCTGGAAGCCGGTTTTTGTATAAGTTCTTATAACTTTTATCAGTTGCGGAGCAGTAATGCCAAAATATTTGTAACTACAACATTTTTGTTCATTTCGAATCATCGAATCGAAGCGTTCTGGTCGTTTGCCTAAATCTCACTGGGAAGCGGGAAATTTGAAAAAATATTCGAAAAACCTGTCGTCACAAAGTTACCCCATCAGTCACAAAGTATCCCCACCTCAGGTATCAGCTGTGAGGCCAAGCTGTGAATACCTACCAAACCAAACGTTGTGCCCAATGTCTTTGGGGTTCATTTTACCACAGCTTTTGCTTGAGCCCAAAGTCATTGGCATCGGAGTGCCCAAAGCCATTGCCTTTTCTGGTGGGATACACGATGGGTGCCGGACGTTTATTAGGGATTAAAACATAATAATATGTATAATATTATTATGCACCATGGGTCCCGGAGGGGTAGAAACAATGTACACAAGTGGATAAATGTGATCGGTTTTCATCGCGCTCTAGCTCTTGTTCAACTGGATCTACAATCGACGTTGACGAATGAATTTTATAGGGAATGTGACGCTCTATCACTTTTGGTTTATTATTCTTGGAATAGAGAGAGAAAAGAAATTTATTCATAAATCAAGTAATATAGGTATATACATATAAGTAATTTATATTGTTTGAATACATTCACTCGCCATAAAATTTAATAATGCACCTATTATTTAATAATGCACCTATGTTTTCGCGACGGAGGTCGACGACTCCGATCGGCCTCAAAATGTGACATTATCCGTTTCAAGAGGTCTACATTCTAAATCCGAAATGTCCGTCCGCCGTCCGGGACATTTTGGGCAGTAGGAATTTTTTTTAAATCTGAAATTTTTACAAAATACTCGGTTTCCATCTAGTTGTGCCCGCAAGGTTTTCAACCCGATCGCCCAAACCCGTGGGGCGCTATGGGCAGCCCCGTAGAGAGGGGGGGGGGGGGGGCACTGAACCCGTTGCCCCCGGGCCCGGCCTTCGTAGGGGGGCCCGGATTTTTTTTTTTTTTGTTTTTGTTTTGTTTTTTTTTTTTTTTGCAAAAAAAGGGGAGAGGAGAGGCAAAATGGAAAAAGGGACAGATCAATATAGGAAAAATTTTCATACCTGTTTTTTTTTAAGGGGGCCCGAAGAATTTTACCCCCGGGCCCGGATTTTCTCTCCACGGCCCTGGCTATGGGGCTAAGGGAGGGTTTTTTGGAGGCTTTTGGCTATGGGGTCGAGTCCGGTGTCGTTTTCGAAGTATTTTTGGACGTATGAATGACACAATGGTTGGCGTGTTTCAGCCAATATCTGTTTCGCCAGAAGGAAGCACCTGAATGGATGACGTTGGGGCGCACCACACTTATTCCCAAGGTGACTAGACCAGTGAGGCCTGATCAATATCGACCGATCACTGTCCCGTCGGTGATGTTGAGGCACCTACACAAGATCTTGGCAGCCAGGTTGATGCAGAATGTCCGGCATTGTCGGGACCAACGGGGCTTGATCAGTAACGTCGACGGTATTGGCCAAAACGTAACTCTTAAAGGGACCATATTGGCGGAAGCAAAACGGAAATTTAGGGAGCTGCACCTGGTGGTGGTCGACGTGGCCAAGGCCTTTGATTCTGTTAGCCACGACGCAATTAGAGCTGTGATGGTGGCACGAGGGTGGTCTCCGTCTTTGGTCCACTATATTATGAAGTTGTATGGATCTTCCAGCACCATCTTGGGCGGACAACGTATACGGTGCCAAGCTGGAGTTCGGCAGGGAGACCCGCTCTCTGGCACTCTTTTCAACGCAGTCATGGATCATGCCCTGATGTCGCTACCTAGCAGAATTGGCTTCACTTGCCGTGGGAAACGATGGCGATCGATTGCGTTCGCAGACGACGCGTGTTTGTTGGCGGCATCGGCCGCTGGGATACGGGTGCTCATCAGAAGTTTCCGCGAAGCTCTACAACACTGCGGGTTGTCGATCAACGCCGGCAAGTCTCTCTATGTGCCATTGGTTCCTAGGAAGGGTAAGTTGGCTGTGACTGCCAGTCTGGGTGACCTAGATGATATACCGGTAGCTCGCTCGAATGCCGTATGGAACTACCTCGGCGTAACATTTAATCCCTATGGCCCAGTCAGACCGGATCCCAACAAAGCTATCACGGATTTAGGCAAGATAATTCGGTCGACTCTTGGACCCCTGACGAAGTTAGAGGCAATCAGAACCCACTGGCAACCGTCGCTTGTGCATGGACTTGTTTTAACTGCACACACGAAGAAACAGCTCCAATGGCTTGACATACGAGTGCGAGGAATTTTACGATCATTCCTAAGGCTGCCCAGAGATGTTCCCAATGCGTTCTTCTACGCCCCCGTGGCGGATGGAGGGCTGGGTTTGATGTGCTTTTTAGCGCTTATCCCCTTGCTACGGAAGAAGCGTGTCAGCGAGGCCCGTAATACTTTGTTCCGTGAAGACAACAGTGGCATTGAATCATCGACACTTGACAGGCGCCGCGAGCGGGCAGCTGCATGGCATAACACTGTCGACGGAGCAGACATGAAAATTGCTCGGGATGTTCCCCAGTCAACAGCCTGGATGCGTAACACCAACGAACGGGTGCCCGTGTGGCGGACCCTGGCGGCGATCAAGACATACGCAGCTGCTATACCGCTGCGGGCACGGATGACTAGAGGCCGGGCAGGTTCGGCAGCATGTCGTGAAGGATGCCCCCAACGCGAGACGCCGAACCATGTGCTGCAAGTTTGTCCATCTATGCGTGAAGCACGTTGCAAACGACATAACGCTGTCTGTGCCCTGTTTGGTGAATATGCTCGGCGGAAGGGTTGGAATGTGTGGACGGAGACCCTGATTAGGACCGACGAACAAGCCATTCGACCCGACGTCATAATCAAGAAAGATGACACTGCTTATGTCGTCGAGGTGGCCATCTCGACAAACTCTCCGGCCTTTCCCTTGCGCACCCTCCTGAATAGGAAGAAATCTAAGTACGGGACTCCGGTAGCGATGCAAGCCGTCAGGGAGCTCACGGATTCGACGGTGGTGGAGGTACTTCCGGCTATTCTCCAATGGCGTGGACTCTGGGACGCACACGCAGCGAGGGGGCTCCGAAGGATCTTTCCGCCGTTCATATTGGAGTGGGCTGCCAGGAGAACGTTGGACGGTAGTGGCTTTATATGGGCTGCCTTTAGACGCAGACACCTAGCGGGGGCTCATTGAGCCCCCCCAAGGTCAGTATTCCCGTCCCTTATATTTTCTCCCGGTATTGATGCACCTTCTGATGCGCTACCTGTATTTGTTTCCGATGGACACGGCGAGGGACACAACGCCTCCCTGTGGAGACACCACGTCCCCCTATCCCCCCGGTGCAGCTACCTGGACCCCAAGGACCACGGCGACAAGAAGAGTTTATTACATGAATCATTTAAAATTGTATTGAAGTAGTATAAACCAATAAATATTTGTTAATGGACGTAGAATCCATTTTTTGGGATCCCGCAACGATCCGATTTCACTGTTGCGATCTATAGGGCTTTCCTTGGGCTAAAAATGAGATTTTTGATGGATCCCAGGAGGTCAAGTATTTTTCAAGTAAAAAACGAAAAAAAAATTTAAATATAAAAAATCAAAACAAAAATGGTTTTAATTTTTTTTTTTCATTGACAGAATTAAATTTCTGCACAAGTAACCTATATCAAAGAAACCCTTGTGTAAAATTTGCAGCGGTTTTGTCTTGTTGTAAAGAATAATAAACCCTTGTGTTATGTTATTTCTTGAAGTTTATTTCCTGTAACTTACAGAGTGAGGGGGTTAGCTGTTCTCTGTGTGGTCACGTTGGGTAACCCAACTTGGGTTGGTAATCCAACAAACTGCCGAGAGATGAGAAAGCTTACGTCTCCTGAACGATGAATCCTGATCGTTCAAAACTTTGTTTTGAGAAATTCTCGTTCCTGAACTGGAGACACCACTGCCTTACTTGCGAAAAGAAATACGCCGATATTAAATATTAAATTTTAATAACACTACTACACGTGGCGAGAAAACTGTCCATGAGGAAGACAGGGGAAGGCGAATAGTCTGTTATCTAAGATAACTTATCCTTTTCGTACGGAAGTCAGCTACTTCAAAAAGATCGATGTTAATTGTATCGATTTTGGTTTATTATTTTACACACAGGTCCTGTGATCGCGACGGGGGTCGACTAATCCGATCGGCCTCAAAATTTGACATTATCCGTTTCAAGAGGTCTACATTCAAAATCCGAAATGTCCGTCCGCCGTCCGGACCGTTTTGGGCAGTAGGAATTTTTTTTTTTTCATCTGAAATTTTGGCAAAATACTCGGTTTACCATCTAGTTGTGCCCGCACGGTTTTCACCTCGATCGCCCAAACCCGTGGGGCGCTATGGGGCTAAAATGGGGATACGGGAGGGTTTTTTAAGGCTTTTGGTTATGGGATCGAATTAGGTGTCGTTTTCGAAGTATTTTTGAACGTAGAATCCATTTTTTGGGATCCCGCAACGATCCGATTTCACTGTTGCGATCTGTAGGTCTTTCCTGGGGCTACAAATGAGATTTTGGTTTATTATTCTTGGAATAATACACCTATGTTTTCGCGACGGGGGTCGACGACTCCGATCGGGCTCGAAATTTGACATTATCCGTTTCAAGAGGTCTACATTCTCAATCCGAAATGTCCGTCCGCCGTACGCCGTACGCGCTCCGCCGTCCGCCGTCCAGGCCGTTTTGGGCAGTAGGAATTTTTTTAAAATCTGAAATTTTGACAAAATACTTGGTTTACCATCTAGTTGTGCCCGCAAGGTTTTCAGTCCGATCGCCCAAACCCGTGGAGCGCTATGGGGCTACGGGAGGGTTTTTTAGAAGGCTTTTAGCTATGGGATCGAGTTAGGTGTCGTTTCCGAAGTATTTTTGGACGTAGAATCCATTTTTTGGGGTCCCGGAACGATCCGATTTCACTGGGGCGATCTTTAGGGCTTTCATGGGGCTAAAAATGGGATTTTTGAAGGATCACAGGATGTTACATATTTTTCGATTAAAAAATTAAGAATTTTTGAAAAAAAAATCCAAAAAAAAAAAAATTTTCATTGACAGAATTAAATTTCTGCACAAGTAACGTATATCAAAGAATAATAAACCCTTGTGTAAAATTTGCAGCGTTTTTATAAAAGTTTCGATTCCATTACAAGTCGATACTTTTGGTTTATTACTCTTGGAATAAAACACCTACCTACGTGATCGCGACGGAGGTCGAAAAATTTGACATTATACGTTTCAAGATAAATAGATTCCAAAAACGAAATGCCCCTCTGGAGTCCGAGTCGTTTTTGGTAGGTAAGTACTTAGTAGGATTTTTTTCTTAAATCGGAAATTTTGACAAAATGCTCGGTTTACCATCTAGTTGTGCCCGGAAGGTTTTCAGCCCGATTACCCAAACCCGTGGGGCTCTTTGGGGTTAAAAAGGGGCTACGGGAGGGGTTTTCGAAGGTTTTCAGGTATAGGGCCGGGCTAGGTGTCGTTTTCGAAGTATTTTTGGACGTAGAACGCAGTTTTGGGGGTCCCAGAACGATCTGAATTCACTTTGGGGATCTACACAGTGGCGGATCCAGAGGGGGGGCGCACCCCCCCCCCCCCCCCCCCCCTCAACGAGAAAATATATATATGAGATTTACAATTTTATAATCGCCTAAATTTGAAGAGAAGTACTCAACATAAATTTGAATAAATCGCACATGTAGAATGCATTTAATGCATTGTACACATGTGCCCCTTACATTCTACATATGCGAAATGTCTGTCACAGACAGTCTGTGTGTGGTGGCTGCGCTGCGTTCATCACTGTGCCGAGAAGGTGTCAGGACGACAAGCGACAGGGGTATAGTGGATCTATGGACTATAGAATATTGGGTGGTCGGAGGGGGGATGGCTGTTGCTGTTCTATTTCAGCTAGGTACCGCTGAAAGGACATTTTCAACTCTGAGACGAGTCAAGAGCTGGATGCGGACACGTATGAGGGAAGACCGCCTGACTGGTCTAGCGCTGCTGAATGTCCATAGAGACATGGGCATAAAAATCGAACAAGTGATCAACAGATTTGCAAAGAAAAAAAACCTAAAACGCTGCAAATTTTACACAAGGGTTTATTATTCTTTGATATAGGTTACTTGCACATGAATTTAATTCTGTCAATGAAAAGAAAAATTTCGTTATATCCTACAATGATTTTTTTTCGTTGGTATTGGAGGCTGTGCAAGTTACTTTTTAGCCATATTATTGAATGGTAGGGAAGAATTACAAATCTAAAATCAATGTGAACTCCCCATTGTTCACACATTAAATGTGTGAACAATTATCTCATTAAAACTCAGGTTTTTTTATGTAAAATAAATACATACTGCAGAATACATGTTTATAAGTACTTTCCTACATACCGGGTGGCCTAAAATCTAATTTGTGTCAGAGTGGTAAAAAAACATACATTTACCTCGGAAAATGTAAAGGTGAGGTGAGATAAATGAAGTTAAAATGTAATGTACTAAAATCTACTAATACGTAGGGATAAATATAGTCCAAAATTGAATGCAACTATCCAAGCCCAAGGCTCAATATTTGAAAATGGGGGGGGGGGTCGCCCGGAACACTTTTTTGGTTTGGAGTATCTATTATTCAATCATTTTCCGCCCCCCCCCCCCTCAGAAAAATCCTGGATCCGCCGTTGGATCTACATGTGGTTTAAAGGATCCCTGGCGTTTGAATACGGTGTCGATTTCCGAATAATTTTGAACGCAAAACCCATTTTTGCGAGGTCTCACATCTGTCCATACGTTGTATAATTATGTTTTTCCAAAATACTTTTTTCAATGGCAGAATAAGTATATTATTCAATGAGTTAGTAAGGGAGAGAACTCATTGGATTAGACCTCTGCACCATCGGCAAACAACCACTTCGTGATTATATTATTCTGTTATAATTACGGTGACCAGATTTTTTTTCTATAAAAGTAATACATTTTCCAAATTAGGAGATATATATATACCAATGTAATATATTATAGGTATAGACTATCCCTTATCTTATTAAAAAATGCAAGGTAAAAATGAATAAAGCGTTGATTTTTATTGCACAAAACGGTTTTATTCTAAGATTACGCAGAATTATTACACAGATCACGACGAGTGAAAAATTTATTGAGAGCTCACAAACGAGTCAATATTTTCCCTCTGACCACGTAGGTCGCTATTATAGTTCCCCCTTCGCACCGAACTTTCACTTTTTTTTTTTTTTTTTCAATTTCTGGCAAGAAACGCAAAAGTAGTACGCTTGGTAGTACATGATACGTGGTAGTACATTGAGCCCAAAAGTAGTACATGTCCTTCCAAAGTAGTACGCCTGGTCACCGTAGTTATAATCCATTACCTTTAATTGTTATTTAGGGCAGGACTCTCAGGCTGACGGCTTATAATATAAGGCATTTTATGCCAAGCCTCGATTTGCCTTTGGTAATAGCAACGCTCAAACGACCTATTCTAAAGAAAAACATTAAATGAACAAATTTTGTTCATCCATTCATTTATGTACCTACACGTTTGCCCGAGCGTTGGTTTTGGGAGCAAAAAACAACGCCGACGTCAGTGATTTTTATCATAATTTATTCTCAAATGTGTTGTAAAACAAAAAAAAAACCAACCCTGACAAGTCAAGTTTCCAGGGACGGGGAAATAAATTACGTGGTGAGAACGTCCTGTACAGTAATATAAGTAGGGTGTGTTATTTGTAAGTACATATAAATGGGAAGGGTCGAAACGACAGAAAATGGTTCGGTCCACAACCGCGCGTCACCCCCCGTCCCACAACGGGGGATTTGCATCTATTTGTTTCTATTTTTTCTGAAAGTACTCCCTGAGAATGTAGGGGAAACAGTAGTCAGTCGCATGAAATCGCTTCCAGAAAATTCAAATAATTTAAAGAAAATTACGGCGTTTGAAAAACGCGGGGGGAACACGGCCATGGAGGTAGCGTGAAGTCACCACCTATTGTTCAGGTTTGTTCCGCCCAGGGTTGCTACTGCACTACTCATCACAGAATAAAATTCAATTGAGTCGTGAATCCTTCTGATAAGGCTTTAAACTTCAAGTATCGTGTATTATGTTTTCCGTCGTATCAAGTTATAATTGCTATAAATTTATCATATAAGCTGATGGCACTAGCGCTCCTGGTGAGAGATTCACTGGAACTGTGACGTCACTGCCTAAAGAGTGATTGGTGGGAAACCCCTTCTGATTCAAACTGTGCGTTTCGGTTTTTCGTTATATCTCCTACAATGATTTTTTTCGTTGGTGTTGGAGGCTGTGCAAGTTACTTTTTAGCCATAATATTGAACGGTAGGGAAGAATTCCTAATCTAAAATAAATGCAAATCCCCCACTGCGCGCAGTTCCTCTCGCACGTGAAATGGGGTCCCACAACCGGGCGTGCTTGTTAAATAGGATTTAACAACTATTGTGAAAAGCTGTTTCTGTAGTTGAGCAAGAAAAGCTCCAAATCAGTGGTGGTGCGAGTAGCCTTCTGTCCAGGAGTTGAAGGGATACCCCTTCTGTGGGTTCTGGTTCCCATCGTAAACACAAGAGCCCAAATTTGTTTGTTCTCAATATGATCCAGTAGCAACTACATGGTGCGCCATGCTATATTATGGTCAAGGTTCAGGCATGCGGTTGTGGGAAGGCAGCTGCGAGGCTTTGCTAGTGCTTCAGTAAGGGGACGCGCTTGTGGGACGAATATTCGTGTCTTCGAGGTAAATATAAACATGCGAACTTGTGAGACACGCGGTTATGGGAGCACACCCAGAAAATACGATGCGACGCGGATTCATTCCGCTTGCCGACTTTTGGATTTTTATATATATTGTTCCTGCAAGTTTTTTTTTTCTCGGCATTTTGACTGAATATCCTTCAAGTCGACAAACGTCGAACGCTCCGAGTCGCATCGAACGTCCAAAAAAACCTTAAATTTTAATCGTAAATGCGATTCACGTCACGGGGTCGACTGGCACTTTCGATTGAAGCTCCATAGAAGGAAATTTACGTCCTCATCCCTCTCACAAAACCATCAGGAAGGGGAATAAGCCGTAACAACAATCTAAGTAGAACAACCTAATCACAACACGATGCCTCTAGCAAAAAGAAAATCATAATTTAAGTGTCATCTTTTTTGAAAAAAGTGAACGCCACAAAAAGAAAAAGAAAAGTACAATGGAAATGTATTTACAAGGTATTGATTGCATCAATTCGGTAATCAGTACGAAAAAAACAAATTAGTAAAAATGATTAAAAACGGAAAAATACACCTCAGAACCACGAAATTTACAATCAAATGTTTTTATACCACGAAAAATATCGGAATTGAAATTTCTTTAGAAATTTATTTTGGAAACGTTTATATGCTTTTTGAGGGGGGTTGACATTTACTTCAGCCAAACTTTATAATACTGTTCGGGATTTTTTGGCCGGTGGTTCTTGAGGGGAGGCGTCGCCGTTTAGTTGCACTTGGATGTTGTGCTCTTCGCAGAGTTTGTGGAAGAGGGTTTGTAGAGTTTCACCGGCTCTGAAAGATAAAGCAGTGAACGTTAGCGAGTCAATTGGAAAGGGCGAAAGGTGAATTGGCGTTCTGGCCGTTTGGAAGGTTTGGGCGTAGGCTGGAAAGGGGGTGGGGGGGTTCTTCTGGTTTCGGGAAGTCCGAATGGTCTGCGAGTGTAGAACTTGTTTGGAATCGTTCAGAGCTGATTCAGACCGCGTCCTTGATTTTGAAAGTTCGTGTTTTCCCATTTGGGGGCAGACTCCCGTTTCAGACAGGGCTAAAACGGCGGTCGTCTCTCGAGCACAAAATTGCGGCCAGCATGTTCATAGGGACCAGCATTGCAAGCCTTGGACTGGCCTAGAAAGCGTGGAGGCCATCCTGGCAAGCGGTGGTATCTCCTAGCCAGCTTGGTAGCAGCTCTTGAAAACTTGTGATCTGCTTTGCAAGCCTTGGGACCGTCCTGGCAGGCCTTGGATGGCTCTCTAGAGGGCAAAGAGCCTAGCAACCTCCTGGGGAGGGGGGGGGGGGGGTTTGGCCGGTGCCCCCCCCCCCCCCCCCGGGTGGGTAGGAGGGGGTCGCAAGTCACGCTTGCGGGAAGAATTTCAGCCTCCTCACAAAAGTCACGTTGCCGAGTTCTACCACCAGGTTTGCTCATTGACGGGTGGATTTTTGAAAGTCAAATTTTTGAGGTATAGCTTCTTGAGCATGAAAATACAGACCCAAAAAATTTTATTTTAAAAAATCGGAGCACTATAGCGCGAGTAAATTCAGGAAAACGGGCAAAAAACGGGGTTTTCCGGGAAAACCAGTGGAAAATGTGCGATATTGCCGAATTTTGGTGGTATAGCTTCTCAAGGACCTCGATCTGAATGGAATGAGCCTTGATTCATCAAAATCGGTTCAGTTTTACGGAAATCATTCCAGGAAAACGATTTCAGGGTACTCCCGTGGCCCCTTAAGTACTATGAGGGGGACATTAAATGGGCAAAATTTTAGCCTTAATCGCAGAGTTGCTCGAAAAAAGCGTCTCTTTGTGAGGTGAAACCCGTTTCGTTTTAACCGGCGGTTTTAATCAGAGTATGCGCTATGCTCAGATTCAATGCGTAGATTTGACTGTTTGGTGAAACCGGCCCTAAATATCAAAGTTGAAGGAAGTAGCAGAGGGGGTTTCGTTTGTCAGACAACCCTCTCTAGGAAAAGCAGCTCTGCATCAGGCAGACATTCATATCGCCTTGAGATGTTGACGTACCGTCTGTTCCCTCAAAATTCGTTTCAGCTACTGAATTCTGTTCCCAAAAAGCTGCAACAATGTTGCTCCCACAGAACTCATTTCCACTGCCTGCTCCCTCTAAATCGACTGTCTTTTCCCGCAAAACCCTTTCACGGTCAGTAAATAATAAGTAGCTCATCTTGAACGTCAGAGCGGAAAAAGCCGCTCTTAAACTGGCATTCAGGTTCTCATCCCAAACGAAGCATCTTTGTCAGAACGTGAGAACGAAAATCACTCACTTGTACACTTCGCTGCCTTCCTGATTGTAAAGGTAGCAGTTGTCAAATAGAAGTTCCGTGTCAGCTATTAGTTCGCTGTTTTTGGTGTATTCCAACATGTTCAATTTGTGTTTTATCGTTGCAAAATCCATCGGTTTCTTGATTATTTGGTGATAGTCCGGAACCTGAAAATAGAGGATTGGTTTAGTAGTGTAACAGTGTGTGCGTTGATTAGGTACTTCCTGACGAAGATGGCGCAATTAAAATTTAAAACTAATAATTAATGTAGTCATTGAGGGGGTCATTGGTTGAGATCCCAGCCTTCAGAAGAGACATATTTAGGGCCTGACCCTCAAAACAGAGGGCCTCCTACACACAAGAGGCTTAACATACGCCGAGAGGTATAAGAATTCTACTATATTCGTCCACTCACCTCGGATTTGGACACCGGTCGGAGGAAAGGCCAGGCTTCCTTGTGGTGCATCAGAGTTTGAAGGATTTCGTGGAGTGACGCGTTGTCGAGGGGCAAATCCCGAGCTTTCTGCGCCCTCACTGTCTCCATCGACCTCCTCGACCGCCTGGACCGTGATTCGTCTTGGAACTCGTTCTCATCCACTTCACCGTTCTCTGCGTTCGTTAAGAAGAAAAATAATTGTGATGTCACGTCAACAACAACTCGTCACAGACAACAGTCATTTTATGTAAGAGATGCATTCGAAACGCAGATCACTACATGATGCAATATAACTAATGTGCAAAAGCAATAAGTTCTAAAGTGCTGCTAGTGTGTGTGGTCTTGTAAGGGCGATTGTAAGGTGGGCCAATCTGTCCTTCGCCAGTCAACCTTGAAAAGTGAGTCAAGTTCGTTCTCACCTCCCAGGGTGAAGCGGGCCAACCCCTAACGGGAGCAGTAGGAACTCGAATAGCGAATAGAAGTGGTCTGCGGCCAGGTGGTACAATTGGGGGTTGGCTGGCTTTAGACATGCAGAGAGTGGCCCCCTAGTCTATTATATTGGAGCCCAGCCCGAGGAGGAGGAAGCTCATCTTTATTCTAGGTCACTTCTAAGTTAGAAGTTCTAACAGTCGAAAAAATCTGAAATTGGTCTCAAAAAATTTCTCATACTTTGGCAAGCGTAGTATGACAAAAGTCTAAAACCACCAAAACGTTGCTCCACAAGGCGCATGTAAGCTCCAAAAGTGGTGAAAAACAGGATTTTGAACTTTTAAAAAAACATTGAAAAATAATAATATATATACATATATAGTTTTGGTGAGTAGATGACGAAAAATCTGAAACCACCAAAAAGCTGATCCAAAATTGGTAAAAAAAATAGGGGCTGGAGCAGTTGACAGGATGTTGGGATGATGGTTGGCCGAGGGGTGTGCGACGTGGCAGCCTCCTCCCCTCCACCCCCCCCCCCCCCCCCCCCGGGAAAATGGACATTATTAAAAAACGCTGCAAATTTTACACAAGGGTTTATTATTCTTTGATAGACGTTACTTGTGCAGAAATTTAATAGGCCTTTTGCCGAATGGATTTTCGCGTCGCGGTGACGCTAACGTTTAGGTTATCGTGTGAGAAGGTTATGCGACTTACGGTTTTTGTTTACTTGGAATTCCTGTTGAATACAGTCTTCCAAATCGTTTACTCCTCATCCAAATACCCTCTTGTCTAGTTTCGTGAATAATTTTTCGAATCAGCCGTTATCACTAGGTACCTTAAAAAAATGTCTTGGGGAAAAAGTTTTGCTGTTTTGGAATCTGCAACAGCTCCTGGATATGACCCATCAACCAAGTTCTACAGATTCCCTCAACCGTGTTTATTACTGCGGAATTCTCACTTGGACTAATTCGGTAGAATCCCTACATGTGAGTAAGTGTAATCTTAATGTGAACAGTGCAAAATCGTTCAAAGGTGGATGATTCGTTGCAGAAGAAAAGATGACAGGTAGGCTCCTAACTACAATGTTGTTGTGGGTACGCAAATGTAAGCTTCAGTGGGTACCCACTTCCATAAAGAATAATTCTACGTTGTAAAGTAACTATTACGTTGTGTGTTTGTAAGATCGTAAAATCTTCGTTCTTCATTATCTGATTAGCACGGGCCGGTTTTTTTTAGAGGCCTTTAGTTTTCTGACAGTCCTGGCGCACGGGTTTCTCGTCCGTCGTCGGACACTAATGGATACTCCCAGCAGTCAGGAAAACCCCTTAGTTTTTCCAGCACGCCAGGGGCGCGGGTTTCCGGACTGTCGTCGGCCACTGAAAAACACGTTTGTGAGTGTGCAATCTCATGCCAAAGTTGATAGCCAAACCGGCGGCATCCCTGGTCCCACATGCCAGAGACCAAGGCGACGCGCCGCGAGAAGAATAGGATCATCACTCATGAGTGGATTGAATCATCGAAAATATTCGTTCTCAAAAATCGATCGATGGAAAATCAATCGATCTTCCTTTTAAATTGCACACAAATTTTGCATGCAAATTTTACACAAGGGGTTTATTATTCTTTGATATAGGTTACAAGTCCAAATATTAATTCTGTCAACAAAAATTTTTAAAATTTTTTTTTTTGTCGACTTTTTTTTTCAAAACAATTTTTTTTTGATCGGAAAATATTTGACCTCCTGGGATTTTTCAAAAATCCCATTTGTAGCCCCATGAAAGCCCTACAGATCTCCACAGTGAAATTTGATCGTCCCGGGACCCCAAAAAATTGATTCTACGTTCAAAAATACTTCGAAAACGACACCTAACTGATTCCATAGTCGGAAGCCTTCAAAAAGCCTGATCCGTAGCCCCTTTTTCGCCCCATAGCGCATTACTGTTTTGGGCAATCGGGCTGAAAACCTTGCGGGCACAACTAGATGGTAAACCAAGTATACTGTCAAAGTTTTAGATTTAAAAAAAATTCCTACTGCCTAAAACGGCTCGGACGGACATTTCAGTTTTGGAATCTAAACCACTTGAAACGGATAATGTCAAATTTTGAGGCCGATCCGGTCATCGACCTCCGTCGCGATTATTCCAAGAATAATAAACCAAAAGGAACTCAATAAAACTATGGGTATAAATTTTTTTACCTATTTATGTTCGTAATAAATAGCAATAATAAACAATATTATAATAAGAGTATAGCTAAGTGCTAGAATATTATAAACCAATTATAGACCACTGACGCGGGTTTCTAAGTAAAAACTGCCAGGTGTATGGTATTGAGTCGGATTTTCCTCTGTATCCTACCCCATCACTTGACCTAGGTATTATTCAAACGGGCGAACGAAGCGACAACCCCCCCTTCTGTCTGAGTGCTAGTATAAACCACTACCTAATTCCAAACCAGCAGAAACCTTCTCAGCGAGAGCACTGAGTTGTCACTCACCACTCAGTTTGGTAGTCTGGCGCCTGCTACATCACCTTCATCGAGTTTCACTTTTTTCAAGGGTATCTGCACAGCCATGACCCTCACCCACCACAGTCACTAATCAAAAAAGCCGATTGGAGAGTGCGCCAAATCAAAAAACTTCCGTTAACACGTTGACTATTTAGGGTATTGTCTATTTAGGGACGGGTCAAAACAGTCAATCGCATAACCTTGCGCTTGAGGTTATACCAGTCGCGGTTACACCTCCCCGTCCGCCATTCGGCAAAAGGCCTATTCTGTCAATAAAAAATTAAATTTTTTTTTTTGGATTTTTATTTTCCAAAAAAAAAATTTCATTTGGAATTTTTTGTTTAAAAAATTTTTTCTTCTAATTTAACCTCCTGGGATCCTTCAAAAATCCCATTTTTAGCCCCATGAAAGCCCTGCAGATCGCCACAGTGAAATCGGATCGTTACGGGACCCCCAAAAATGGATTCTACGTTCAAAAATACTTCGAAAACGACACCTAACTCGATCCCATAGCTAACAGCTTTCAAAAAAACCCTCCCGTAGCCCCATAGCGCCCCACGGGTTTGGGCGATCGGACTGAAAACCTTGCGGGCACAACTAGATGGTAAACCAAGTATTTTGTCAAAATTTCAGATTTAAAAAAAAATTCCTACTGCTCAAAACGGCCCGGACGGCGTACGGCGGACGGACATTTCGGATTTTGAATGTAGACCTCTTGAAACGGATAATTTCAAATTTTGAGGCCGATCGGAGTCGTCGACCTCCGTCGCGAAAACATAGGTGTATCATTACAAGAATAATAAACAAAAAAGAACTATAATGTTACATTGGAGAAAGAACTACAATGTAATAGTCATATTGCGTTGGGCGTGGGACCAGGTGGGTGGTAAAGGTCGGGGGTTGGCTGGCGTAGCTGAGTTTTCCCTTTTTGGCTGTTTACCTTTCTCGAGACGATGGCTCGTTTTACATAATATAAATCAAATTATGATAACCTCGCAGGTAGCGAGAACTTTGGCCCACCTTACAAACCGCCTGTATGTTATGTGGTTAATGGCAGAGAAAGGGCTTCACGATGAGAGTTTGCCGTAAGACCAAAACGCGGATAAACATGTGCTGTACCACAACCTGAAGATGGAATGGTTTTTGAAATTCATTTTACAGGCATCCCAATATAATATATATTATAATAATATATTATATTAGAATAATAGGCCCTTTTCAGTCATGCAACAGCACCCTGACGTGTCCATTAACAACAATTTCCGTTGAGGTGAAGCTCAATACTGTGTGTGAGTGTAGGGGTTAGAAAATAGAAAAGTCAACAAACCAGCCCACTGCGAGCTGCGCAGCTGCTTGGCAACATAGGAGATTTTGGCCGTGGCCGCCTGGGAGCATTTCCTCCGGCTAAGCCTGTCGACCTCCTCGTATCCGTTCGGGTTCCGAGGCGGTTCCCAAACGCCGTCCTCTGAAAATCAACCTCAGACGATCAAAACAATGCCCAGCCACGGGAGGATGAACAAGGTTTAAATAGTCTCGGAAAGGGAGAGGCGGCTGGTGTCAATAGTTGAAAAAGTGGAGGCAGAATTTGAAACTATTCAAAGAGAAAACTGATTGAACATGCTGAGTAAATGGCGATAGTTACAAGTGACGTCAAAATGTAACCCTTCACCAAAGAACTTCCACACTAGGTGAGTTCGCAGAGCAATTCTGAAAATTCTGAACCGTTTAGTGCATGCGCAGTCGGGCCGCCTTTTGCAAAGGCCGAGAGTGGGGGTACCTTGGCTTCCAGGAATTAAACACTCAAGTTCTGATGCTGAGGTAACTTCACAGGGACTACTTTTTCGTTAGCGGAGGACCGAAGTTCTGGCCGTTCTAAAAGTGGAGAGGAGAGTTTAATTCCTGGAAGCGTTCGAGTTCTGATTCGATTCCGAACGGCCAGAGCTTACTCTGCGAACTCACCTTATGAAGCATTAACACCATAAATACGCAAAATTACATTTCAAATAAGACGATTGATTGTGTGATTTACGCTAAATGTCATCAGGCACTCACCCCTTCCATTAGCGAGACTCCTGCGCTCTGCTCGATTCTTCGGCAATGTATTTCTTGATGGTTCCTCCTTCTTGGGCTTTTCCTTAACCTTCTCCGTTACCTCCTTCTTCGACTTCTTCCCCGGCTTGGGCCCGTCTTCATCTTCGGCTTCCACCCGGGGCGAAGCGCTGCGGCTTTTGACGTCCTCTTTTTTCGTCGACAAGGCCGCGTTTTGGGCCCGACAGTCGTGACAGTACCAGCTCGATTTGGGCACCTTGCGGACCGGCGGGTTGACGCAGGCGAGGTGATATTTGGCGACGCAGGTTTCGCAAATGAGTTGAGCTCCGGCGCCGTTGCAAGAGAGGCAAATTCTAAAAAACGAATAGAAGAAATTACGACCGTTACGAACAACAAAACTTTTCGTCCACAAACTCAACTCACTGGAACTCATCGTTTCCTTCTTCCCTTTCCTCCTCTTCGTCAGAGTCCTCGGTGAACATTTTCCTCGCTCTTCGCGACCTAATCGGCGTCTCTTTAGGTTTGCACGATGGACAGAACCAATCACCGGAAGGAATTTTCTACAAAAAAAATCACCATTACAATCCAGACAGCCACAGACGACCACCCGCACGAATCCCCCACTCACCGTTAATTTAGGTTTCAAACAATACATGTGATGACCTTTATTACATTGGTCGCACAAAAGCATCTTTTGTGGGTCCCCTCGTCGACGACAAATCCGACAAAAGGCGTTCAAAGCCGACCTGTCCCATAAAACGCTATTTTCTGTAAATAAAAATTTAAAAAATCAATACCCGGCACATCGACTAAAAAGATCCAGACTATTCAATGACTCACCTAAAGTGGATAAATGCAAGAATAATTGTGCGAAATTAGTCGATTCCATGACTGCTTGCTCCCACCGTTCCATAGCGGGGCTGATGATAAGTCGGCTACTTTTTTCTTTAGCTGAAACAAGCCCTATAAAAAAGAAAAAAACATCATAGTTGAAAGCCACATTGAACATTGCACAGGAATTGCGAGATATCCGAATAATGATGCACAAATGTATGAGTGCGATGAGAACATAGAGGGTTTGCTCTCGTAAGGAGGGAGGACCTTGATGCCAAGCTCTTCTTAGGGGAGAGAGAGAATCTTTTTCCATGTACAATATACATGAAACAAGCATTTCAATATTATGTTAAAAAGGAGTGGGGACAAGATTCAGCCCTGTCTAACACCATTGATCCGTCAGGGAGCTCAACTGCTGCCCTCTGGTTCCAATACAGAAGAAACTCCATTAACCGGGGTGGACGGGGCGGGGAGCACCTCGGATAATCGGAACGCATTTACGTACATGTAATAGTTATCAGAAAACACAGGAGAAATGCAGAATTTGCAGCGAAAACGACACCTCACTCAACTTCCTGGAGGAAAGTCCTTCAACAGTCCCACCTGAAGCCCCTTAATAGACTGCTGGAGTACTGAGACAACTCTGGAACACCCCTGAATCGATACTACGTTCAAAATTTCAAGGAAAACGACACCTCACTCTACTTCCTGGAGAAAAGCCCTTCAAAACTCCCACCTGTAGCCCCTTAATAAGCCTCATGGAGTGCTGAGATAGCTCAGGAACACCCCTGAATTTATACTACGTCCGAAATTGCATCGAACACGGCACTTCACTCAAATTCCTGGACAAAAGCGGACATCAAACACCGGTTGACGGGTCGAGGGGAGCCAAAGTCGGAAGATAACCTCGGTTGAAGGAGCTGAGATTCACGTTCAAAACAACCCCGGTTGATGGAACTCCCGGTTAATGGAGTTTCCACTGTACTTGTTCTCAATGACCTTGATGTCCTTCCCACCTTCTCCGATTCCTTTGAGAGAGCCAACCATTGTGGCGTGCTGTCAAAGGCTATCTCACAATTCAGGAAACTCAGTCACACATCATGGTAGTCAAGGCAATTCTGCGTGAGCACCTGCAGGCTGAATATAGCTTCTCGCGTCCCTAAACATGGCTTGAAGCCTAACTGTGTCTCTCCGCTGTGTCCCGGACGAGCCCCCAAAATTGTAGGGGACAGGTAAATGAAAACTCCCGAGTTGAACGAAAGCGAACGAATTTAATTAAACGGAAAATATCTGATTCAAACAAACAAATTGCGAAAACTGATGGCTTCATGGTGTTGTTTGGCACCACGTGAATGACTGTCAAACTCTTCACCGTCCAGTTTGACTCTTGCCCTAAACCTCCTCTTACCCGCTAACGCTGGCACACTTACGATACAAGCGACAGTGGAGTATCCGCAGTAATATGCTAATATTATGGCTCATAAGGGATATTGGACGGTTATGCTGCATCTGGCGTTGGGAGCATGACGAAGGTCGACAGAGGCTAATCCACCGGAATCCCCTCAGCGTCATAAATGAACTGAAAAGATGAGTGACGAGCCCAAGCCAACATTTCCAAGGCAACTGAGTGACTCCGAATAAACATCATTTGGACCAGGTGCCTTGATATTCAGCATTCTTCAAACCGTCCATAACTTCACTCTCCAGTATACTGGGGCCTGCCAAACCGTCCGCATCGCTCCAGTCAATCATGCAAGGCCTGCCAGCACAAAAGAAATCAAAGGTGTAGTGCAACCACTCGTCATCAATCTGCGCCAATAACAGTACTGGCTCGTCGTAGCTATTCAATAGCCTAACTTTAACAGACCACTTCAGAGTCCCAGTCAACTTCCTTATTTCCTCGAGCAAGTAGAAAAGATCCCCGCAACGATCCAGCGCTTAAATCGTTTCACACTTGCTCTGTTTTATCCTGTTCTGGAGCCCAGAGCACCCAGCACGATCACCGCCAACCTTCCGAAGCCTTCGTTCCTCCACAAGAGCCAAGGTCTTCCCTCCTCTGAGCGACCAGAAGCTCCTTGTCTGTAGAACAGACGGCCTGGGTAATGGACCTTTCCAGATCATCGTCCTCCTGCCCCACTGTGACTTCTCTCCAATGACGCCCATTTCGTCCTCATACATGACCCTCATCTCGAAGCAGACAAACTCGATGAGGAGGCTTTTGCTTCGTCCTGGCCAATTTAACCCTCAGCTTGGCAACAACCGGGGTATGGTTCGAACCAATGTCCACCCCCGGAAAAGCAGGCGAATTTGCACAGCACACTGAAACCACTGGTTGACGAGAATGTAGTCGATCTAGTTCCTGACTACAGTCCCGCTACTATGGGGTGATCTCCAAGTGCACATTCACCGCGTTTTTACCTGTACATTACAATAAAAGTTCAACTCTACCTACCACTCCCTTTTCACAGGCCAGCCTTACATTCTACTTATGAAATCAACTTGTTCAACCCTCTAAAATGTATCATCTCAATCAAAAACATACCTAACGGTTTCTTGAGGAACTTGAGCTCTATACTTTGCTCCACTTGGACGATGGCCGACGCCAAATCCAGGACGACCTGCCTTTGCGGCGGAGGGTCGAACCCTTTGGCGAAAACCCGAGTGCCCGATGATTTAGCTTCGAGGGACGGCGTCGAACACCGGCTGCCTTCTTCTGTCAAAAATTTCGCTGTTAGCTTCACGTATTTCATTTAAATTAGCAGGAGTTAGCAGTGACTTACCTTCGTCTTCATCAACATCCATTTCTTCCACTTCCACCTCTTCGCACTCCTGAATAAATAACACAAATTGAGACACGTACTTTACTCCATGATGAACAAATTATGTTTTTTTTTTAATCAACTTACTCGCAATTTGCAGCCGTATGTGAATTGTTTGCTCTGTCTGTCGTAACTATTTGACTGTATAGCATTCCGCCATGCATCCCGATCTTTAACCTGAAATGAGTTTCAATCACAACGCTGTTCACAGAGAACCGTGAACCAAACTATCACAAGTGCTCACTTTAAGGTAGCCGAGAGCCCCAGCGGAGATTTTCTCTTCCGTTTCAAGTATCAGATCTCTCAAACTGCCTTCAATGATATCCTCGAGCGGCGTTCCCTCCGGGTGGCCCAAATTAGCGTTTTCGTAAGCCTTGAGGATTTTCCTGTTTCGCAGCTTCTCTTCGGCGTTCATTTCGTACTCCTCGTCCTGTTAAAAAGTAGAAACTTGTAGAGACTGTTTCGATAGTCAAACAGGATATTTAACACGAGACGTACCGACGGTGAAAAATTGTGAATGGGGAACCTTTCGAGCACTTTGACCAATTTGTCTTTTTCAACGATCAAAGCCTCGCGGAGCTTCCTCTCTCGAAAACCCCTTTTGTTGAGCGCCTGGATCAACCTGTCGAGTTCGGTAGCGTCTTTGATGAACGACCAGACCGTCCGAGTGTTAGGCCCGTGCACGGGACAGTTTTCAGGGTCCGCCCAACAAGTCAACGGCTGAAGCGCTGAGGTCTCACTCTTCGTGCGGGTCCTGAAAACGTCAAGGGGATAACTTAGCTTCAACACAGAATGCGATTTTACGGTTATTTGGATAGAAGGTGGCTTGTAAGTTGTTGGAAAGGTCCCCCCCGGCCAATCAATCGTGTGGCTCGGCCGCTCCAAACCACAGATAGTCCGCTGACCATGTGTCGCCTTTACAAATTAGGCGTGATTTGGAATCGAGCAAATAGATTCTAGGCCAGTCATATAAAAGATCCCAACCTCGTACATTAATTGTGGTAAACTTAATTTTTTTATATGTTGTTACGGCTCACTTAGATAGTATAAATCTAGATTTGCAACCCTCCTAGAGTTCGGCATCAGGAGATTCTGCCGAAAAACCACGAAATATTTGCACTATTTTCAGTTTTTCGCCCAAAAAGCGCCGAAGAAAGCTTCTGACGAAGATCTGTACCCTTATCACTTTTAAAGTACATAAAATTTCCTACAATTTGAGTGGTACTGGAGCTCTGTAGCTTTAGTAGTTCCCCAGATACAGCCTCTAAAAAACGAGCTATTTTTTTTCCAAAAAGTGAAAATTTTAGCTTTTGGTCTATTTCGGAGCGGTACGTTTGTACCCCCCTCCCACACGTGATACCTGACATGTACCTGAACTAATTACCACACTAAAACGTTGTTATAATAGGTTAAACGTGGGCCTAAACATTTCGCATTGAATGAGAGTCATTCATTGCAACTTCTCCCTAAACACTATAGCATTCGACTGGCCCAGTATGCTAAACAGGGACTGCGATTTAAAATTAAAATTTTAAATCAAACAGATAGAGTGGGTCTGCTGACCGTGTTTCGCCCTGTTGAATTAGGCAGTTTCCTACGTACACAACTGTTGAACTGTTGAACCCGGGGATGCGAAATTTAAAAACGCTGCAAATTTTACACAAGGGTTTATTATTCTTTGATATAGGTTACTTGTACAAAAATTATTTCTGTCAATAGAAAACATTTTGGAGAAAAATGATATTTTTTTTTGGATTTAAAAAACATTTTGCTTTTTTTAAAAATTTTTTTCAACAATTCTTTATTTTTTACTCGAAAAATATTTAACCTCCAGGGATCCATCAAAAATCCCATTTTTAGCCCCATGAAAGCCCTATAGATCGCCACAGTGGAATCGGATCGTTCCGGGACCCCCGAAAATGGATTCTGCGTCCAAAAATACTTCGAAAACGACACCTAACTCGATCCCATAGCCAAAAGCCTTAAAAAAACCCTCCCGTAGCCCCATTTTAGCCTTGCGGCACAACTAGATGGTAAACCAAGTATGTTGTCAAAATTTCAGATTTTAAAAAACATTCCTACTGCCCAAAACGGCCCGGACGGCGGACGGACATTTCGGATTTTGAATGTAGACCTCTTGAAACGGATAATGTCAAATTTTGAGGCCGATCGGAGTCGACGACCTCCGTCGCGAAAACATAGGTGTATTAATCCAAGAATAATAAACCAAAAGTTGCGTTTCTGCTGAACATGCGTCGCCTTTTCAAATTAAGCGTTTTTGGGTTGTCAGATAATCCCGGACAAAATTAAAATTCCCAAAGAACCAAATCCCTGTGTTTTATGGGATTTAGAAAGGGAGGGAGTGGTTATTTCCCAATAGTGATATTTATTTGGAGACAGCCCTACCTACCCAAAGAAGGGGGAAAGTAGATTTGTGAACTCTCAAATTAAAGGACTCATGGCTGAACTAACGGAAATGGCACTTCAATGTTCTGTTGGAGTGAAAGGTTCAACTGGACGAAAAGTAGATCGGGGAATCGGAATAAAGTTCTATCACTACTGGTTAATATTTTGACGAAATTGGACGCACAAGAAAAAGGCGGGGTGATGGAAAACTCACTCGCTGGGATTGCACTACTACTGCAAGGTTCAGCTTGAGGAGCCGCTGATACAAACGGGAGAGGAAGACCTGTCTGTCTTCACCTCAACCCTTAGGTTTGATTCTCGATTATGATAATAATCCGGGGGTCTGAGGATGTCCCCCTGTCCAACGGTCAGGAAGGTTCAGGAACTGGAAGGTTCAGACCCCGTGTGGTGGAGTCCCCTTCGGGGGACCTGTTGATAGGCCCTTGGTCTCATAGCAGTTTCCTACGTACAAAACTGTCCAACGGTCAGAATAACGTTAACGTTTCAACCTGTTCCCAATCTCGCTAAACTCACCTGGCAACAGGTGTTGTCTCGCCGTTCCTTTCTGCTAGCAACTTCTTCGGGCTCGCAGACACCAAGTTTTCCTGCGTGTCGGATATGTTCTCCTTGTTGCAGCTTTCCTTGAAGAGCATCTTCACGTACGCTAACGCGTCCTGACCGTCGTGCGTAATAGCCGTCGAAGGGGTACATCTGAAAATACCCGAAAGACTTACACTTGCGAACGAACACCGCGTGTAAAAAATCTTTGAAACTCACAACACTTACTTTGGGAGGCAGGGGCCTTTAAAATCGTCGCAGTCCTCGACGAAAATCCCCGGGATCGAAGCGAAAAACCAGTACCGCCTGTAGGCCCTGTCCGTCCCTAGCGGCGCCATCTGCGCAGACCTGAGGGCCTCTTTGACTTCGGACGATAACGCTTGTATGTCTTTCTTTTTCTCGTTGATTATCCCACTTCGCAATTCCCTCTCCCGCTTTTCTTCTTCTTCATTTTCAACGGTTGTCGCTGTAGAGCCGCCGGCTTTTTTTATATCTTTCAGCCGGATGGCTTCTTCTTTTTCTTTCCTCGTCTGCTCCGCTTGGAGGGCCCGAAGCTCAATCTTCAATTGCTTCGCTTTGTCACAGCCTTCTTCGATTATGTCCCGCGTAGCAGAGTAAGTGAGGATTTGATTCATCAAACATTTGAGAATTTCGATTTTGTCCACTGGAATTGGAAATTTTAGGTGAGTGAATTGAAAATTTTGAACGAATTGAAGATTTAATCAACGTACCTGTGTCGAGTTCAAAAACACTCTGACTGCCCAGTTTGTCCACAATGTCGGCATGATATGACCGGAACAATACTCCGGGGTCGTCAGTATTGCCGTAACCACCTCGAGCTTGATACCTGAAACGAACTTAGTTAGTTGAGCCATTACCAGGCTGTAGAACACCTTCACTCCCGTCAATTACCTCCACCGGGCTTCTTTCCCTTCAGTGGTGGACCCTGACGTCAGAAGGTGCAGCCGGAGCATTTCAGATATCGTCGACGTGTCCAGTTGGAGCTGAGCCAGCGGAACGCCGTGGTGCCTTCGAACCCACAAGTCCGTTTTGGCGGCGAGCTTCGCGAGGTTTTTCATTTCCGGGCTCCCCCTGTCCAAAAGCACGGCTAGAAAAGACGGAGAACGCGGTTATTTGAGCAAAATGGATTGGGTTACTGAGTGAAAGGAAGAGCGTCGTTACCAGCGTATTTAACTTCGGTTTGCTTTATCTCTTCGAGCTCCCCTTCGAGAAGTCCGAATATCCGGGCCAGCAACAGCTGCAGAAGATCGCTAAGAGGACCTGGACGCAAGAAAACAGATAAGTAAGAACACTGCAATAAAAACCCGAACCAGTAAAACTGTTTCCAATCAGCAGAAACGTGTTACTATGGAGCAAAAACGGTTTTCAATCTGCAGATAACGTGTTTCTAGGGTGCAAAACTGGTTTTGAACCTGCAGAAACGTGTTAGTAGGGAGCAAAACCGGTTTTCAATCAGAAGAAACACGTCACTAAGGAACAAAACCGGTTTTCAATCTGCAGAAAACGTGTTTCTAAGGTGCAAAAACTGGTTTTGAACATGCAGAAACGTGTTAGTAGGGAGCGAAACCGGTTTTCAATCAGAAGAATCACGTTACTAAGGAACAAAACCGGTTTTCAATCGAAAGAAACATGTTACTAAGGAACAAAATTTTTTCACTGCAGAAAACGTGTTTCTAGGGTGCAAAACTGTTTTTGAACATGCAGAAACATTACTGTGGAGCAAAACCCAGTTTTCAATCTGCAGAAACGTATTTCTAGGAAGCGAAACCAGTTATCAATCTGTAGACATGTGCTTCTAGAGAGCAAAACCTGTTTTCAATCTGCAGAAATTACCTGTAGGTTCAAAAGAGAAGTCTAAGCGGGAAGACATGTTATTCAATCAAAATTTACTTCTTGCGATAGAGACGTTTGATTGGTCGATTCTATGAAGTACTGACTATGAAACGCTGTATCTCGGAGCGTATTAGATCTACAGACTCCGGTTAGTCTCAAATGAAGTGAATATTATCCAGTTTAAAACGTTATATGGGGGCCATGGTCAAAAACCCATTTCTTCATGGTCAAAATGACTAAAAATGCCAAAATAAAGGCGTTTTTCAGACTTGGGAAACAAAGACATGCACAGTGCGGGGTTGAGGAAAACCTACCAGCCACTTCTTTGACGCTGAGGCACCGCTGTAGAAGGTCGAAGGTGATCCCGTGAGGGAAGAAATCCTTCACGTCGAGGATCTTGTTAAACGCCGCCAAGAACTCCATGAACATCGCAACATCCCCGAAGGACTCGTTCGGTATGGTGCACTGAACCGGATGAGTCGCCGGCAACTCCTAAACAGAATAAGCGATTAGTAATAAACTCGAGTGAAAAGTTCCGAACTGCAGGGCTGCCACTCACTTTCAAATCTTCGCATTCCAAATCTTCCCTTTTCATGTTCCACTGCCGCACGAATTCGTTGTACCGGGCTTTGCTCACAGCCATCTTTTTCTTTTGTAGCTCTTTTTTCATAACTTGAGCTTTCCTAAAAAAATAAAAATAAACAAATAAGTAAATCAGCGTTACCAACATCTACTCAAAAACCGTTACACTTACGCTTTGTCTTCTTCCATTTCCTTCTTCGACCGGCGTCTTCGTCGTTTCTTCAAATCCGTCGCGGACACTTCACCCTTTTTGGGGCTCTTCCGCGGCGACATGCCCATTTTCTTGGCCGAAGCCTTGAAGTATTTGTTGAGCGTTTCCTGTTTCTTGACCTTGTCCGGAACGGCCTTCCTTTGCTTCGTAGGTTTCTTCGGGTTCATGTCGGGCGGGTCTCCGCAGAAGAGTTGGCTGAATTTGATTTTACTTATGCCGTATTTGGTGTTGGTGGACTCCTGAAAGGCAAGAAAGGGGCGATGAAGAAAAAAAGTCTCACAGCGTTTGTCGCCCACGACGCAATTCCTCACCTTGAGTCGCCATATTCCCTGGTCGTTGTGGACGAACTGTTTGATATACAGACGGTTTTTGTCTTTCGTGTAGGCGGACTTCTTCCTGGACACCTTCCCCGCCTCGGCGGTGATTTCAGCCCCAGTGTCTAACCGCTCCAATTCGTACTTATACAACGACGCCGGCGGAAAATATTTGTCATCTTTGTTCCTGCAATGAATCTTTATTGTAGAAGCGATGCGGAAGAACATCAATGGAAAAAAGAAGAAAAAAAAACTCACTTGGGACTTTTCATAGACTGCAATTCTTGTTCGGTAGGAGGAATGACGGCGAGCACATGGCAGGATCTATAAAATTGCGATTTGCAGTTGAACATAACACCAACAAGTGTCATCTTGGTGACTAGGGATGGCTTCTCAAAGGTATCGATACAATATATACATCAACAAAAAGTATCGATACCACCGATATTACTACAATTACACTGCTCTACAAAAAAAAAGTGACGTGAAAGTTGCCGGCCTCATATTATCTTGGATGGGGGTTTTCGAGGGTGCTGAATCCGAATCCATTGTCCGTTTTTTCCGATTGGGCAATTTTTTTCGATGTTTTTATGTCGTGTGTTTTTGTTCGCAATGTCGCTAATTACAACTTTTGCGAGTTCCGGTTGGTCACATTCGATGCAGGAGAGTCTAAACTTTCGAATGGTAGCTCTAGTTATTTTTTGGCAGGTCCATTGGAGTCAACAAAAACAAAAATGTAAGTGAAAAATAGGCAAAAAAAGCTTTTTCAAAGGAAAAAAGTTTTTCAATAGGTTTTTGGGGGAATTGGAAGGTTTGGATCAATGTGAAAAAAATGGAGTCATATTTGGATTCAGCATGAAATTTCCTACAAATCTAGTCCCATTATTTATTTGGACGAAGTTCGTGATGACCAGGAAAATACACCGTGAAGTAATAAAAAACCATAAAACCGTCGAAAAATTGAAAAAAAATCGCCCAATCGAAATAAACGGACAACGGATTCGGATTCAGCAACCTCAAAAACTCCCATCTACGATGAAATGAGGCCAGCAACTTTCAGGTCATTTTTTTTTTTGTAGAGCAGTGTTATCTAAATCACTAATTCAGAACGTGTTCGTGGCCCACTATCTATCTAACTGGCGGAGTACCTATGTCACAAGCCTGCTCCTCCAAAACCGTAGGTGATAAAAATACGCCGATGAATAGTGGGGTTGAGATCCCCTCAAAATGCGCGCAAATAGGCGCATTTGGGCTCAACTTTCTTATTTTAAATGGGAACCCCTATGCTTTTGGCGAATTCGGATTCTGGAGTGAATTTTAAGTTCCTCTGTATCCAAATTTTAATACTACTCCCGAAAGAATGAATTCCAACGATTGGCAAATTTAGTTGGCAAGTTTAATTTGAACGATTCTTAGACCTGCGTGGTCTGAGCAGATGTAAGGACCTTGGAGAGGCGTCTGGTGAGTGTCTTCAACATCACAGGGGCTGACCGCTCTTCAGGTCTGTGGAGGCCCCTTGGTCGAGAAATCGGTTACCTACTACATCCCGTGATTCTGGAGAACGCGATTTGGGACACGGTTAATTCCTGTCGGATATATTAGAGAGTTCCTAAAGAAACATCCGAGTTACGTCGACCGTTAATTTTTATCACCATAAGGGATTTGTCTAGGGAGAATCAAAGAAAAGCTAACTTCACATAAGACCGTAACAGAGATACGGTCTTATCAAAAGTCACGCTAAATTTAAAGTGCCGCTATTTACGTTCTATTGCTCGAAATTAACGGCGGTATCCTTAAGACCGTAAGTTTATTACCGTAACTTTACGGCAATAACGTTCGACGTTAGGCATAAGGACGTAAGTTATCACCGTTATTTCCGCGCATGCGCTAAATCTCGAGTTACGTCGACCGTAACTCATCACCGTTAGGCAAAAAGTGGCTTTAGGAACTCTCTAATCTGGTGTGTATCGGGAGGGATTTAAAATTTATATATAAATTTGTCAGAGAAAGTCGTTGGCTGAGCGACATGGGGCCCTGCTGTTAGTATGAATAAAACCAGAAAAATGATTGTGGAAAAAATATTGTAAAAATGATTACACTGATAGGTGGGAGCATGTCGTATGAGATATCAATGAAGGACTCGTAAAGAAAAGGAAAAGATCCTTTCTGTGAGGAAGGAACTGATGAGCGATACACCGCTTCAATCGTATTGAGAGGGACAACCAAATTCATGGTTCATCAAGCGCTGATTAATACCAAAAATTGTTACCAACACCTAAAAAGTATCGATACTGTGACATCGGTGGCATCGTGCCTTCCCTATTAGTGACGTCAACAAAAACTTACACTTCTCCTTCGGGCAGTTCGACTTCGACAGGTTCCCCGATGAAATACCGGTCTTTGACGAACATGAACACATCTTCGGCCAGCTCTACTAGTGATCTTCGTTCGCAGATCGACGACAGATACAATACGGGCTCCCTCAACTGTGGAAAATAATTGTTGAAATTATTGCCTCACGCTGACCGAAAAGTGTGAAAAAATTATTCAAAAAACGGCCTGTCCGGACCCCGCCAAATGGAGATACATATGTTAATTTTGGAGCTACCCGAGGCGCACCTGAGTGACGGCGAAATGGAAACGCTGCAAATTTTACGCAAGGGTCTCTGATATAGGTTACTTGTGCAAAAACTGATTTTTTTTCTTCTTTCAAACTTTTTGTTACTCGGAAAATATTTGTTCTCGTGGGATCCTTCAAATATTTATTTATTTATTTATTTAATAAAAAAAGGACGAGCCCAATTACAAGACAGTGTTAATATTACAATTATATTATAATAATACCATAGCACACGCGCCTATCACTGATTAAATTAAGGTGAAGGATTGAGGAAGAGGTGACGGAAAAGTTGAGATTTAACGGAGGAGTGGGGAGAGGAAAGGATATCGATGAAGGGAGGGGACATACTACATGGGGAAATATCCCATTTGTAGCCCCATGAAAGCCCTATAGATCCCCACAGTGAAATCGGATCGATACGGGACCCCCAAAAATGGATTCTACGTCCAAAAATACTTCGAAAACGACACCTAACTCGATCCCACAGCCTAAAGCCTTGAAAAAAAAAACCTCCCTTAGCTCCATAGCACCCCACGGGTTGAGGCGATCGGGCTGAAAACCTTGCAGGCACAACTAGATGGTAAACCAAGTATTTTGTCAAAATTTCAGATTTAAAAAAAATGCCTGCTGCCCAAAACGGCTCGGACGGCGGACGGACATGTCGGTTTTCTGACCTCTTGAAACTGATAATGTTCAATTTTGAGGCCGATCGGAGTCGACCTCCGTCGCGATTACAAAGGTGTATTATTCCAAGAATAATAAACCAATAGTGGCAGACTGCGTTTACTGGCGCATTTTTTGAGCCAAAGAAGAATAAATTTAACTTCAGTTACCAGATTTTTGAACGTTTATTAGAAAAAATTTAGTTAGCAGTGATATGTTTTGTTACCAACCTTGATTTTGGAGATTTTTTTTTTAAATTACAGAGCAGTTTCAACTATTTTATCTTGGTTTCATTCAAACAGTTCCCTAAAACGTTTCTGCAAGCTCAGATTTTTTGACATGGATATGTCTTTTGGCTGGGGGTCAAGGAATTTTTCGCGACACTTTTTTTGTGTGCCACATTTAACGCAACGCGATACCAGTAAACAAAATCATAGCTACATATCGGTAAACAAAATCATTGCTAGGTTAAACATCACACCATGGTGTTGGTGATACTTACCAAAGACATATCCACGATCTGATGTTTTTCCCTGAAGGGTAAAAATTTAGTTATCTATCCCCTCTAATAGTTATGGTACCGGGACTTACCACTTTCCCCTACTTTTTTCAGTACTTCGTAAAAATGGCCTTTAAATTGCCCCTAACACGTTGAGTATTTGATCGACTCGAAACATCTCAATCAACTCAGAACTTAAAAATAGGGTCTTTGAGTCATTTCAATGCCTACTCAAGAGGTTTTTCCAGATGAATGTTCAATCTAGCCCACTGTGCGGCGTGTTGAAAATCAACAAACTCCAGAGTATTTACCCACCCCCTTTACATCCCTGGGTATACCTGACCCTACTGAAAGAGCTCGTGATCCTGATCACATTTTGCCCAATGATCCTGAAATCAACCGACTTTTCTTCATCCCTAAAATATACTCACGTCCATAGGGAAACATTTGAGGAGTTTTTTGACTTTTTCTTCGCTCGCGGCGGCTTCCTGGTACGTCAGGTGGGACCGTCCGGTGAGAGAGCAGGACCACACGAGGGAATTGCAGAGGATGATCCTTTCGCAGAAGTCACTGCAAAGAGAAGGTTAGAGTGTTGGTGTTCAAAGCATGTCAGTGGCTGTGTGGGGTAGGCTGAATGACTCCTAAATAAACAATGTAGACAAACAGCTGAGGAGTCATTTTTTACCCTAAGCCCCTCGCAATATGGTGAAATACTGCAACGGAAATCGTGCGATTTGTCCAAAGAGACAAAGCAGTACCGTTTTATGTGGTACAACGGTTTGTTGCGTTGGTGGGGCAGAAGTACGTCTTAAGTGAATTTGTGACGAAATGTGAAGACAAAAAAGTGTCATTTACGGGTTTAGAGAAGTTATGGGGGTTGAAAGCTGACGCAGGAACGTTATTTTTTCGGCATTTTGCGAATATGGGAACTATAAATTGAACTATGATCGCAGTAAGGATCCGCAGGGAACCAGACGGGTGAGGTTGTCCTCGTCGATACGGGCTCAAGGGGCATGCAGGTCACAAGATGCCACCAACGTGACGGTAATTTCGCATTAAAAAATTGGGTTCATCCGAACAATTAGCCCGTTCGGAGGATAAGACAAGGACGAGGCCCAGTTCGAGCCCGAAAATGGTGGGCAGGTGGCGAACACGTTCTACATCGAGAGGGGGACGTCCGGAGAAAGGAAGCGAAACTTGAGAGAAAATGCCTCGTCCCTAAAGCGTTTCAAACGTCGGGAATAAAAAAAACTCACTCGTAATCTTTGAAGATCTCTTTGGTCGACAAGCAGACGAACACTTCATCGTTTTCCCTCAAGTCCATGGGATATTCCACGGGGACGAAGGGTTTCCTGTGGAGCAGAGGCATGGTCGGAGATATGGGACGAGAAAACCAGCGAATTCAACTGAGGATCATCGTATCAAACACAAGTCGTAATTAGGCTACGGGCTTTGATCACTCCGCGTCCTCCCTAAAAGTTCACTTCGGTAGACGAAAACGTCTCCAACGAACGCATGCTATTCACCGCGAGGAAAACAATACGGGAAATTGCGATATCACAGGAGAAAACCTCATTTTCCTCGGAAAAACACAGAAAAGAAGGACCGGAGATAAATAACCCATACGTCGTGAAACGGAATGGAGGCAAAAATGGCCAATGCCTCTTGGATCGTAAAGGTTACCCAACAAAAGTCCCGCTTTTTCTACTAAAACGATTCAAAAAAGTGATAACTCCCGCAAAACAACAAGACAAATAATTTTTCTTCACTGAACTACTCAAACACACACTTCATGAATGTAAATTAAGAAAAATTCGAAAGTAAATTTCTGAAAAGGATACGAATCGATCAATACATTTTGGCGGGAGTTTTCAAGGCGGGAGTTTCAAATGTCCCGCTAAGGAAAGCCTCTTTCAAACGGTGATTGGGTTTTGATTATTTCTCTGCCAGCTTTCTCTGGATTGCCAGACGCAGGTTGAAAATTTGGATGTGGCTTGTGGTTTCGGATGGTTGATTTCGCGGTGTCCCTGCCAGGGTTGCCAAATCTCCGCGGGTCAAAACCAGGACGTTGGAGGGTAGTTTTGTTGAAAACTTTCTGCATCAACGTTTTAACGCGTCAACAAATAAAACCTACTGTAGGTACTCAGTTTCGTTGAAATAAATTGGTGTTAAGTCCTTAAAAGGGAACGTAGACATGAAAAATTCAAATAGTTAAGCATAGAACTTATAAAAGAACAATAATTGTTGACAATAATTTTAACAATGAAAATAATTTTCAAGAATCAAGAATCAAGAATTTTTTATTTGCCAAAGCCAAAATTGACAGAGCAAAGGTCATAAGTTAGAAAATACAGACGCTGACTGGTAATAGCGCCGATTACAATGTAATATTAGCTATAGGTATTAACCGTAATAATGGGAATGACAGAAAAACACAAAACAATGAATGGCCATGCACAACTCAATAAGTCAATAACCGACAATGGTATTAGTATACGGAGGTAAAACCATCGCCAGTCATTGACCAACGATCCCCAACCATCCCTAACCACAGACCATAATATGGCCATATTATGATCTCGTAAAATTCCTCCGGAGAATATAATTCTTCTTTTACCAGGTGGGACTTCACATACATATAGAAGGATTTAGCTGGTAAATCCCGAACATGGTGGGGTAGGGAGTTGAACAGACGGAAGCCACCTGTATTGGGTCATTCCGTTGGGCACTAGAGAGGCGGGTGAAAGGGATGATGACATTACCCCGGGAGCGAGTATTTTCATTCATTACATAGCCCTATTTTATTTATTACTTTTTTTTTTTTTTAAGGAGCCTTCCCCAGGAACTTTGAAGTGTGCGACGCAATCATCATGAGTTAGATTGGGGCCTAGACGCATCGGGCTTCTAATCCAAAACTAGCTTCTAGTATTTTCGCAAAGTCCTCAGACAGGATCCTCACTCATCGTACACGTGTAACAGGTGAACACTGCCGAACCTTCCAATAACCGATTACCCGCTACACGATGGAGTTGATATTATGTTCACGTGCTGGGAGAAAGTAAACAGCAAAGCAAGATCGGATTATGGCTAATGAGGTCCCTCAGGTGGAACTCCCCCCCCCCCCCCACCCTAACTTACCTACTCCAAAGCTGCCTCGAGCAGGAGATGGATTAGCGTCTCCGATTTAATGAGGGTACGAGACGGAATCAAAAGTCTCCCGTCCCAATGGCCCCAGTTATGGCTAGGCACGCCAACCATAGTTACTATACAGGTATAGTAGGTACCTAGTAGTTACTATACTATAGGTCTACTGTAGGTACCTTCATCAGGGCCGCGGTGGTTGTTGGGAAGAAGGCACTGGTCGACTCAACACTCAGAACAGTCAATCATTTCAGGTGGATCAATCAGCAAATCAATGGAGTGTTCGGAAGAAGGCGACATAGCCAACCCAACACTCTCCCAACTCAATCAGACTATTGATTGAGTCGGGAGAGTGTTGGGTTTCTGGCGAATTATCTGGCAAAGCAAGGTAAGCTTGCCCAGTGCTAGCCATTTTAAAAAAAATAATGCTTTGTTTTATTGTTTCAATTTTTGGACAATTTTTCAAATGATTTTTACATTAATAATGGAAATTTTACTATTAGCTCGTACCCAAAGTCTGTGCTCATTCTTGTGAGCAATGGCAACGAGCTCCAGCGCAGCTAATTGACCGCGAGAAGCATCTCCCCCCCCTAGTCAAGCACCCATGGAGCTGAATGCCTTGGCTCGACTTGGTTGAACCAGGAAAACAGCTGGTTACATAGACCTTGTGGGGGTAGAGCTGCAGGTCTAATACTGGTAGGCAAGCAGTAAGGATTTTCCACAGAGTAACAGAGAACACCCTGCTCCGAGTAAGTCCAGAGCAAGGCAGAGTGGGGTTCCTTGGTGCTTCCTCCGCTTGGGGCGTTCATCTGGCCTTTTCACTAGGGATGTCCACACTGAAGAAAAATATCGATAGGTATTCGATATATCGATAATTTTAAAAAATATCGTTTTACTAGGTCAATATATCGTAGAAAAATATCGATATTCAATACATCGTTTAAAAATATCGATATATCGGATATTAGTCCAAATTTTAAAAAATCCATGCCTTTTACGACTTTTGATTACAAGTAAATAAATTAAGGTTATAAATTCTTAAAAATTTGAAGAAATGGTTTAAATTTGTTTTTAAACAAAACGATTGTTTAAAGATTTGAAGATTAAAGATTTAAAGATTTTTCATTAATTGTTAAGATTTGAAGACTAATCGTTTAAAGATTTTTAAATTTGATTTAAATTGTTTGAAGATTGTTTAAATTTGAAGAATATTTAATAATTTGTAATGAGTAGGTAATTATTTGTAAAATCATAGAAACAATTTATTTGCTTAGTTTATAATGTTCTGACAAAACATTCTGTACATAGCACTAAAATGAATTGCATGGATCTGCTCGCCAACATTAATTAAGTACATTATTAACTCTTCACACATGTGATTATTGAAAGCCGAGGTCTATTGAACATAGTATTTGATTTGAAATAATTTCAGTACAATTACCTACACGTTCTTTGACCCTATTTCTAGCTGGTGTTCGGATTTATGTCGCGTCTCTCTCAAAAATATCGGTTCCCGATATTTCAAAAACAATATCGATATATCGATGGAAAAAATATCGCCCAAAAATATCGATATATCGGTGGAAAAATATCGATATTTCGATATATCGATATTTTTTGAGCATCCCTACTTTTCACTCATAGGATCGCGGACTTTGATCCTCAGTTGCCAACTTCTCCATTAGTTGTTAACTACTTTCTGAAAGTGTTCTTTCTGTGATCAATTTACTTGAATTTTACCTTGTTTCAGTTTTATTGCCATTATTACTAGTGTTCTTCGTTTTTTCTGTGTTTTGTGTATCGGGTCTGTGAAATCGGCAATCAGAATGGCTTCATGCAGCTGTGGAATACAAGCACTGCTGCAGGCCCCGTTGTTTTTCTGTAAGTTCGTTGTTGGTAATTGTGAAAGTTGCTTATGAAAGAGTAGGAGATTTTGAGGTTTATCGTGGGGATTTCAGACATGAGCGAAGGTGATGAAGTGGGAGGGGAAACCCAATTTTGTGCTTGCCCAGCCTGCCAGCTCAGGATTCGCCCCTGATGTAGTCCATCAAGGAAGGGGAGAAATGCAGGTCCCCCTCAACCCATTAATGGTAGGTAATTATCATCTCTCTCTGAATGGTAATTACTCTCCATTAATCCATTACTCTCTGAATGGTAATTACCATTCAGTCAAGCCGGGTGTCGTTCATGAGCGCCAAGTCGGTGTAATCCCCTTTAATAGCTCCGTTCATAAGCGCCAGGTCTGCTCAGGACACTCATTTGCGGACCGCTCATAAGAGCCAAGGCCTGGTCCGAGGCACATTTTGGCTGAGGCACATAAGCGCCAGGTGGAGGAAAAAAAGCAGGGAGAAAAGGAAAAACAGTGAACGAGAGGGCAAAGATGACCAAACACAATGTCATGTCACTGAAGCGAAGCTTGTCAAGGCCAGTTAAGGTCGATCCACCCATTTCAGTGATATCAGTGAATCCTCGGCCGTCACCGCTCCGTGCCCTTCAATGGCATCAATAATAAATTGTCCACACACCAGAGTTAGATGCCACACGGAGCACTGACGGCCACGGACTCAATGAAACACTGATATGTGTGGTTCGAACTTTATACGGTAGGATCCGCACAGGAAGCAAGATTAATAATTATGTTCCGTATCACCCATACTAACAAAGGCGTTCGGTGTTTGGTCGAGGATAGGTTTTTTAGCCAACTATATACTGTCTATGCCGATGCCAACCAGTGTTAGGTTGGCACCTATGTGCCTATTAGTACTTCTGTGCAGAAATACTATTCTTTCTTCTCCTACCGTCCATGGTTATTTGATTATGAATTGGCTGCCCACCAAGGGGCAGTTGCGGGCTAACACGCTTTTCCCCTCTTTTTGCCCATGTGGCGCTTACGAATCGTCCAGCGGCTTATTAACACGTGGCGCTTTCGTAGGTGTGGGGATTAGGGGCTGGAGAAGGAAGTGGCGCTTATGATCGGTCCTCGGATAAGTGATTTTCGGGAGGGTGGCGCTTTCGTATGGTTTTCGACCCTCTCTGGCGCTTATGAATGTACAAGTACTGGCTCCTTTATGGTGCTGGGTCTCCCTCGTTTGGACGTCTACGGACCTCCGGCGGTTGGCTTTGCCGGCTTGCTTGCATCCGGCGGGAGAGGCGTTGGTAGCTCTGGTAGTGGGCGAGCCCTCCTTCAACCTCTTAGACATTCAATGGCGCTTATGAATGTTATGTTGACCTACCGGTCAAGCCAGTATCGTGCAATCCAGCAGCAGTGCTAAGCATGCAATCATCCCCAGCAATAGAGATCTGGATCTCTTTGTACATGTACAAAGGATAGGAAAATAATATGGAATATATGTACATGTACAAAGATGCTGCAGCATAAACCCATGTTTATTGTTGTCACCTTCATGCTAAGTTCTCTTCAGGAAGGCGTTGGGAGCGGTTATAAGGGGAGGTGGAGACCGCTAGGGCCAGCAGGGGCCTATAGGCACACACAGATTCAGTTGGTATTGGGAACCACTGCAGTTCAGAGATAACCAATCATCTCAAAATCAAATAAGTATGTCACGAATTATCATCGCGACAACTGCCATGTAAATCCTGGAGACAAGGTTAGACGAAAGCCCCTTGCTAAAGTAGATCTGGGTTAGGCTTTGATATCAGTGGGGACGATGCTATTTTCATTCAATTCTACATGTTGGCTGAGTGTAAATTGATTTTATTTCGGTAGGAATGAAGACTTTGGTCAGCAGGGCAGACCTGGTGGTTTTTGGTCATTTGGTCACCTATGACCAAGACCCCGAGTGCTCGCCAGCGTTATTGCCCGGAGTTTGTTCCTAAGAACTACGTTGTGGGATCTTGAGGTTCAGTCAAACTGAACCTCAAGATCCCACAACGTAGTTCTGAGCCTAGCAGTCGAGAAACCCAGCCTTATTTTGTTCCTAAGGACTTATCCGAGGCAGACATCTCTTTTACTCCTCGGCCTTAGAGATAATTTCCCTTCCAACGGGTTTGATGGATCATTTTGGCCGGTCGGGGTCTCATCAGTCAGTTGATGGCGTTACCAGACGCCCTCCCGTTACATCCTCAGTGCAATGAGTCTGCACTTTTCCCCCCGTTCATAGCGGAAATGACTCTATTCCAAACCATCAACCGTCATCAGCTATGGATTTTATGGGGGTGTTTTTTTCGTCCTTTTCAAAGTTCAAGGAGCACTCGGAGTCAGGGCTTGACGTCCCTCCAAATATCAAGAGGGGCCTCTCAAATGGCAAAAAAGATTGAAGTGTTGAAGTTGAAGGGGTGCTATAATAGTGTATGGAGGTAACATCAAGTAAGAATCGTCTTGGGTGTCAGGGTTGCTCGTTGACTACCTACCTAACGTGAATTCCCTTGAGAAGAAAAGGTTTTGCCGTCAAAACATTCAAATCTCTACTGAGCGTGTCAACCCTTTGTTTTCAGAGCACTCTCAAAATGTGTGGTCTTTTAGAAGTGTCCAAAAATTTCGTAGTTCTACTACGCATTTCTAAATGAAATTTTCACACTATACTCGGTCCACCATCTAAGTAGTTGTACCTCCAAGATTTTCAGCACACTCGCCCAAATCTGTGGGGCTAAAAAGAGGCTGCGTTTGGGGTTTTGGAAATGTTTTCGCTATGGGGTCAAGTCAGGTGTCGTTTTCGAAATATATTTGGACGTAGAATCCATTTTTGGTGGCCCCATAATGATCCGATTTCACCGTGGAGATCTATTGGGCTTTCATGAAGCTACAAATGGGATTTCTGAGGATCCCAAGAGGTCAAATAATATTTGACCTCCTGGAGGAGTATACTAGTACATATTATGTACTAGTATACTCCTCCAAGTATTAGTTGTACATTCAAATTGAATCAACAGTCAAGTTGAAAAATGGGGTTTTTGACACACTCAGATCACTGTGCGACGGTGCTGCTGTTAAGGGGTGTCTGGACTAGGCGCGGCACACAGTGTGCCAGTTACATAATATGACATATTACATTGTAATATCTAATCCAGACACCCGAGTTAACAATGCGTTAACAATGAGAAAATAATATTATTATGGTCGCATTGGACAAAACCCTGATTTCTGCAGATTCCTATAGACAATGCCTCGCTGATAACGAATATACCCCATATTAGGGGTCGCAGATCGGGTTTTCCCACTAAATCCCCTTTTATTTTTTTATTTTTACATTTAAGAAGAAGCCATTTTTCCCCAAAACCCCCCTCTTTTTAGGTTTAGGTATATATCATTCAGATCTGAATTCGAACGATTTCCCCCCCCCCCCCCCCCCCCACAAAACCCCCCTTTTATATTTTGCGCCTTGAAATACAAAATTTTTTATAAATATCGAAGTTGCAGGTTTCTGCAGCTGATCGAAGTGGTTTATCGTTCTTGGATACCAGGTATCCATGAGGTCCTCAGGAATGAACCCAAATAAATAGGGAGGTACTGTAACAGTTTCAGATTGGGTTCATCAAAGTTTCATAAAGTTTTCAATATGTTGAGATTTGCAAGTGAAGAGTCCAGGGGAAAAACCCCGTCATCGACATTTTGGGATGAATCAGGTACGAAGTGGTTTCTAAAGGATTTTGAGGCGTAGAATCCGACGAAGCCCTCGGTTTTGGAGAATAACCCCATCTTCTCAGCGAAATATTGGGTTGAATATTAGCAGTACTGGGGAAAAAACCCGGCATCGACAGCGCGTGCATGGAAGAACCCCGTCATTGCAGTTTAAAAGGCCCCAACCAACGCTGCGGCGTGAGCCCCTCCTTATCTCATCATCTTGTGTGTTGCCGTTTTGGGCAGTAGGAATTTTTTTTAAAATCCTAAATTTTGACAAAATACTCGGTTTACCATCTAGTTGTACCCGCAAGGTTTTCAGTCCGATCGTCCAAACCCGTGGGGCGCTATGGGGCTATGAGAGGGGGTTTTGAAGGCTTTTAGCTATGGGGTCGAGTTAGGTGTCGTTTTCGAAGTCCCGGAACTATCCGATTTCACTGTGGCGATCTATAGGGCTTCATGGTGCTAAAAATGGGATTTTTGAAGGATCCCAGGAGGTTAAATATTTTTCGATTAAAAAAAAAAATTTTTTGAAAAATTTTGTTTGAAAAAAGAAAATCCAAAAAACAATTTTTTTTCCACAATTTTTCCCATTGACGCAGAAATAATTTTTGCACAAGTAACCTATATCAAAGAATAATAAACCCTTGAGTAAAAGTTGCAGCGTTTTTGAATCGTAGTTTTCGTTCGTAAAACTTTTTTTTTTTTTTGGTAAATTTTTTGTAAAACCTAATACACAGTGTACAAATTATACAAAGCAATTTTTTTTTGGTATTTTGTGGATATTAACATATGTTTTGCATTCTTCAAAATACTTTATTCTCTCCATTGTTTGGTTTAGGAGTAAAATAGGGTTAAAATTCGCATTATAAGTTCAGAATTATGTATAAAATATCATTTAATAGTTTGAAAAATGGTTATTCGGGAAGCATATTGTGAATCTGCATAGTTGATGGTTCAAATAAAACATTTTTTGTATTTTTAAAATCGTTTTTGAAGTTTCTGTTAGTTGGTAAACTTTAAAATTCATTTTTCTCAAAATCAGCTTTGTATCAATGACGGGGTTTTTCCCCTGGACTCTTCAAGTGTAAACAAATGCGGAGTTCATCGTAGAACTAAAGGTGCAAAAAGTGCGCGAATGGGCAGAAAATTATGTTATTTGTTATGAGGTCACCAACTACCAACCTGAGGGTGGATCCAAGTCATTTCCAGGCAGGAAAATGGTGGGCGATTTTTCGACTTTTGTCCACCCCCTGACGCACTGAGCGGCCTGTAGCAGTATGGCATAGAGATCGTGCACTTCCATTGCCTCGCACACAATACTTTGTCAAGAAAGTATCTCAGTTATATAAATTTAATCACTGTTTCAATGTTGGTATTTTGAAGGAGCTACCATTCATAACAAGGATGACCATAAAAAAGCGTTGGACATTTGTTTACGAGTCATTCTCATTTATAGAGTGAAGGGTTCATTCTCAGTTTTTAGCTTTGCCCATCCTGCTTTTCCTCTTCCTCCCGTCGAAATCCAGTTCAAAGAAACCGTAACTGGGGCCCTTTCCGTCCGAAAACCCCAAACCCTGCGGTTTTTCTCGAGCCTCTCTTCGCTCTGTGAAAACATTTTGTCATTCGGGCGTCGTTCGAATCTGGTTGTTAGTGGGAGTGACTTGGAGAGGCCGCAGAGCATGAAGGGAACCCGCTAGTTGGCGACAGACCGGCAGACGCTCCAACCAGCTTCGTGAGAATCACTGACGGAATCGGTCATGCAAACCGAGTGAATGGACGAATTTTCGATGGGGTTCGAGTCGAAGTTTTTACAGGTTGTCATCACTCATTCCGGCGACACGCTTGAACGAATTGGCATTGTCTGCATTCTTGTTAATTAGGTAGTTAGGTACTAGGGACGTTGGAAAATTGATGGAAAATCTGGACGTAGGAAAATCTCCTTGTTAATACAATTAAGACTTAGTTTTGTACCCATTGAATGGAAAAAGAAGAAAACCTTTATTTTTATCATAATGCCCACATTTATAGCAAAAACGTTTTGGGGTTTATCAGTGGCGCACCCAGGATTTACTTTAGGGGGTGGGGGGGGGGGGGGGACCAAAATCCAGGTTTTAGTGCAATAGCTCAGTTCAATGGTGTAACAACTCAAAAACGCTGCAAATTTTACGCTCGGGTTTATTATTCTTTGTTACAGGATAATTGTACAACTCGGAAAACGACATCTCATTTGACCTCCCTTGGATCCTCCAAAAATCCAATTTGTAGCCACATGAAAGCTCCATATATACCCACGGTGGGACCCCCAAAAATGGGTTCTACGGCCAAAAATACTTCGAAAACGACACCTAACTCAACCCCATAGCCAAAACCCTTCAAAACCCTCCCGTAGCTCTTTTTCAGTCCGATCGCCCCAACCCCAACATTTTAAATGGAATTGATTACTTACCACGAGTTACCTAATGAGGTTTATTTTTGTGTTCATAAACATTTTTGTATTTTGGAGTCTTACCCTTTTTTTCCTGGGCCCTTCTTAATGGCATTAAAAAACATATAAAAAGAACGCCATTAAAAAATAAAAATAAATAAAATCCCCCTATAGAAGGATTTGATAGAACGCAGAAATATAGCTCTGAGACCCTTCTGTCCAAAAAAAATTGAGCCGTTCAAAAAAAATTTTTTTAGGTGGCACGTAAAATTGAGATACCTAGATCACAATATTTTCTCAAATAGCCCCACTATATCGGTAGGCGACATATCTCTGTTATCGTCAACGACTGTCAGCACATTTCCCCAGCACGTCACACCTTCCGAGGCACTCATTAATTATCAACGACTACCAGCAAGCTCCACTGGTACGTTTTGCCTTTCAAGGCCCTCCGGGCTCATGGCCCCAGCCCTTCACCAACAGTTACTGGACCCAGGACTGATGCACCACCGCTGGATACACCCATATTCATCGCCAGGTCGACCCTTTCAAGGACCATCTTCAGCCCAGGGGGTTGATCAAATTGCAAATAGTCTTGTCCCCACCAGTGACGTGCCCTGGGAATATCCCCCGGAGAACAGGGAATTTAACGGGAATATTCCCCAAAATATAAATTCCTTGGAAAAATGGGGAATTTATTTTTCTCCTCTTCAATTTACTCAAACATTTTTTTTTCTGTTTTAAACTCTTTCTAATCAATTGATAGGCCCTACCTGATAGTACCTACCTTCCTTTGCTGCCCAATGATTCTTGAACCCTGATCCTAACGTCCGCCATAAAGCTTTGTCAACAGCAACACCAATTCTGAAATCGAAGAAGAGGAAGATTGGGGTGGGCGAGAGGGCGAACGTGTGATAAGTGGCAGTGTGATTTACCTCAATCAGCTTTTTTTAAGACCTGATGTCAACACGGTTTAATTCTTCATTTTCTTTGTGGCTCCGGCTTTTCACTGTTTTTTTGATTTTGAAATGGGGAGGACAAGGAAAGACTCTGTTTGGCAACATTTCCGTATAATTCCGTGTGCAGGTAAAATACATATTTGTAAGAATAGCGCCTCCGCCAAAATACTTATGTAGGTATCGCATCAGGTATTATGTCCCCTAAGTAGGTAATTTTTGAATTCATTTCGTCATAAATTAATATTTAGGAATTCTAATACGACTATAATCGTATCAGGATTCCTAAGAATGAAGGATTCCGTAGGTATATAGAATGATGCATTGTGATATAGGTAGAAACAATGGTTAAGTCCTTCTATGTTCATGGAATATAGTTTTAATAATTTAATTGAGAAAAAAATAAATTCCCGGGTTCGGAATATTCCCGGGAATTTGCTCATCACTGGTCTCCACTACTAACCAGATACATTAAATGTGCACATTTGGCTCCTTCAGTACATTTGTAAGTATCTCAGTGAGCGTAGGTATTGCAGGCCTGGGCTGGTCAGGCCTTCATTGCCGACAATTTGGGTGTGGAAGCTGCACCGCGGGAATGATCCCGACGCATGGGTCTGTTGCCCAGGACTTCATTGTTAACATCTCAACTGTGGAAGCCGGGAACGCGGTCCCATGTAAGACTGGGTAAGCTCGCCAGGCCATCTATAGTGACAAATCACTTATCAGGTAGCTGCAACAGTTGACCTCAGTTCCGCTGCCCGCCCAGGGCGAAATAATACCTGCCACGACATATCGTGTTGGGTATTAGCTTCCCCTCGATTCCCTTCCGAAGATCCAGCACCGTCACAGTTTCCTGACACATCAGGTAAGCCTGGCGAGTGTGGGTCTTCTGAAACTGTGGCTGCATCTTCTTCTAGGTCAGTAGACTAGGTACGACAATTCGTACGATGCCCTAGAAAGAAGTGTTCCCACACTCCCTTCACTTTCCTCTGCGACAAAATCGGGGATTCTCGTCACTGTCCTTCCGCTAATCACCCATCACAAAATTTGAGTAATTTAAATTCAAATTTAGGAACTGAAATCCATGTAGGTACCCACCCATCACCCCCAGGCTTGTACATCTGGTGCTGTTCTCGTAGTGTTTACCGTTTTTATTTTGAATCGCCAGTCTCTTCTTTGGTCCTCTCCAAATACTTAGTTTGTAGTACTGTCTCGGATGTGTCAATATTTTTTTCTTTGTCAAGGATGATCCTTTCACCAAAGCAGAAGGGGGACATTATGACGGTCATAACGTGGAGCAACGCTTTTGCCCAACGCCTTTCTTCAAGTTCATGCACAATGTTTTTAGCGAACTGGGGAAATCGTTAACGACCAAACGTTATGGCAAAGCGTTGGAGGGATTGGAAGCGGCGAATAAACAAAAATGTGACCGGGGGGGGGGTAAAATGATTGGTGGCGTTGGGGACTAAAAGAAAGACAGACGAAGAGAGGAAAGAAAGGAAGAGAACGACGACCTCAGATCCGAAGTAAAAACATTGAGTAGGAATGTTGAGTCACCGTGACCCCCCCCCCCCCTTTAAGTGGCTTCCCGATGGGGACAACCCCGCCAGCTTCTGGAGCGAGTCCCGAGAGGTCCTCCTGGGGTCCATCCTGAAATAGCCTCGAGGACCTTTAAAGGCGACCTTCATTGGGTCCCGTTTTGTTTGCTATCGTAACGCTGAATGGAAGCAAAATAACTTCGCACCCTTTAAAAAGCTGCAAATTTTACACAACCGTTTACTATAATAGTAAACAATAATTGTTTGATATAGAAAAATTGTGCAAAAATTAATTCTGTGTCATTAAGGAAATATGTTTGAAAATACTTATTAAAAAAAAGTTGTTTAGTCTGTAGGTACAATGTGTGGAAAAATGTGAGACCTAGAAAAAAACGCTGCAAATTTTACACAAGGGTTTATTATTCTTTGATATACGTTACTTGTGCAGAAATTTAATTCCGTCAATGAAAAAAATATAAAAAAAATTTTTTTTTGGATTTTCATCTCAAAAAAAATTTTTTTTTTTATTTTTTGTTCAAAAATGTGTTTTTTTCAAAAACTCTGTATTTTTTACTAGAAAAATATTTAACATCCTGGGATCCTTCAAAAATCCCATTTTTAGCCCCACGAATGCCCTAAACATCGCCCCAGTGAAATCGGATCGTTCCGGGACCCCAAAAAATGGATTCTACGTCCAAAAATACTTCGAAAACGACACCTAACTCGATCCCATAGCTAAAAGCCTTCAAAAAACCCCTCCCGTAGCCCCATTATAGCCCCATAGCGCCCCACGGGTTTGGGCGATCGGACTGAAAACCTTGCGGGCACAACTAGATGGTAAACCAAGTATTTTCTCGAAATTTCAGATTTTTTAAAAAATTCCTACTGCCCAAAACGGCCCGGACGGCGGACGGCGGACGGCGGACGGCGGACGGCGGACGGCGGACGGCGGACGGACATTTCGGATTTTGAATGTAGACCTCTTGAAACGGATAATGTCAAATTTTGAGGCCGATCGGAGTCGTCGACCCGTGTCGCGAAAACATAGGTGTATTATTCCAAGAATAATAAACCAAAATGGATTTTGCGTCGAAAAATACTGCGAAAACGACATCTAACTCGACTCCATAGCGGAAACCTTCGAAAACCCCTCCCACAGCCCCTTTTTAGCCTCATAGCGCCCCACGGGTTTGGGCGATCGACTGAAAACCTTGCGGACATAACTAGATGGTGAAACGATTATTATGTCAAAAATTCAGATTCTTTTTATGTAGGACCTGGTATAATGTTGGGACGGATGTGGGACCCTAAAAAATCGATTCTTCTTCTTCTTCTTGCAGTGCCGTCTCCGTCATCGAAGGTTGGCGATCACTCCAGCAAATTTTTCTCTATCTTGGGCGAGGTGAAATAATTCTGCTGCTCGGCGTATACCCGTCCAGCTCCTGATATTGGCAAGCCACGAGGCTCTCTTCCTCCCAACTCCTCTCCTGCCACTTATCTTGCCCATCATGATTGTCTGCAGCAGTCCATATTTTTCTCCTCTCATGACGTGTCCCAAGTACGCTACTTTCCTCGTCTTGATAGTTCTCAGTAGCTCTCTGGATAGGGAATTCTGCTCAAGAATGTAGTCGTTCCGCAGCCGAGCAGTCCACGGGATTCTAAGCATACGACGAATTAACCACATTTCGAACGCTTCTAGCCGGTTAACGTCTGCTGTTTTCAACCTCCATGTTTCCACTCCATAAAGCAAAATCGACCAAATATAACACTTGACGATACGCCAGCGAAGTGGAAAGTCGAGATCTCGGCGACATAGTAAGGTACGCATACTATTGAATGCACTACGTGCTGTCTCAATGCGACATCTGAGCTCCCCCTCAAGCGACCAAGTCTCTGACAACCATTGACCCAGGTACTTGAAACGAGCGACCTGCTCGATTTGCTGATTATTCACCCGCAAGTTGACCCTGGGACGCCCACGCTTGGACATAACCATGGTTATGCATCGACTTTGTTTTAGAGATGTTGATCGATAGGCCGTAGCTCGCACACGCCCCAGCCACCCTGTCCAGCAGGGTCTGTAGTTCTAACTCGGAATGGGCGAGAAGCACTGTATCATCCGCATACCTCAAATTCGATACAGGTAAACCATTCACGAGAATGCCCGACTCACAGTCATACAGACTCTCCTTAAACACCTGTTCCGAATAGATGTTGAACAAGAGCGGCGATAATGTGCAGCCCTGCCTTACGCCCTTTTCTATTCCGACCCGATCCGATCGATTATGCGTCCAAAATTACTCGGAAAACGAATCCTTATTTGACCTCATGGGATCCTTCAAAAATCCCGATTGTAGCCCCATTTTAGCCTCACAGAGCTCCACGGGTTGGGGCAATCGGGCACAACTAGTTGAAAACCGAGTACCTATTTTGTCTAAATTTCAGATTTAGAAAAAAAAAGCCTACCTACTGCCCAAATGCTTTGGTCCAAAACGGCTCGGACGGCGCACAGTGCGTTATTTCGGCAATTTAGGGGAAGGAAAATCATAGCATCTAAGCGATTCAACATATCGGGCTAAAAATCGGTTGTTCGTTTTTGGGTGTGTAGAATCCAAAAATGAGGTCAAAAAGAAACCAGGAGATGATTTACTGCCTGTTTTGACACGTTATTCGTTTTTAAATCTGCATTTCCAACTCAGAAATTTCCACATTGTTAGGTTGGTAGGTAGATATGTGCAGGTCAATGCAATTGAACTTCACAAATTAATTTTAATTCACAGCAATCCTCAAAAAAAAAGTTTTGGTTTATTATTCTTGAAATAACATACCTACGTAATCGCGTCGGTGGTCGAGGACTCCGATCGGCCTCAAAATTTGACATTATCCGTTTCAAGAGGTCTAGATTCCAAAACCGAATTGTCCGTCCGCTATATGGGCCATTTTGGGCAGTAGGAAGTTTTTTACAAATCTGAAATTTTGACAAAATACTCGGTTTCCATCTAGTTGTGCCCGCAAGGTTTTCAGCCGATCGCCCACACCAATGGGGCGCCCCGCTAGGGGGCTAAAATGGGGCTACGGGAGGAGTTTTTGAAGGCTTTTTGGCTATGGGATCGAGTTAGGTGTCGTTTTCGAAGTATTTTTGGACGTAGAATCCGTTTTGGGGGGTCCCGGAAGGATCCGATTTCACTGTGGGGATCTTTAGGGCTTTCATGGGGCTACGAATGGGATTTTTGAAGGATCCCAGGAGTATACATTTTTTTCCAAACATTTTTTTATTGACACGGAATTAAATTTTTGCACACTATATCCAAGAATAATAAACACTTGTGTAAAATTTTTCAGCGTGTTTAACTCTTAATTTGTCTTTAAATCGACTTTTTTGAAAATCGGACACGAGATGGTTTCCTCTTTAATAGTACATATTGGAGAGATGCTTCCCAAAAAATCAGAGGTTTTTTTTTCAGCTTATTTTTGTAAAACAAAATAAGTAACGCTTATAAGTCGTCTGAGAATGATCATACAAAATGCGTTTAAAATTTTCAAAGAATGTATTTCACTTACCTTAGAACGTGTAGAATACAAAGAACCTTGCAGGTATGTGGTTTGGTTGCATCTGCGACAAACTCGTTCATCAGTGGAAGAAGTTCGCAAATCGAACTATCGATGATGATCATCAATCGTCACGTTTAGGCAATTGCACTGTTCTTCTCGGTCGTCATTTAAGGTTTTGTAATCCATTTTATTTTACTTAAGGTATCCATACAGGACATCTTCCTCATACTGATAATCACCTTTCGGAAGGCAATGGCAACCCACTGAAAGTATTCTGCCGTGGAAAACCTCTCAAATTTGCCGTTCGGAACCGGCGTTAAGCAGTAGGTCCCTACTACTTCTGTATTAGCTGGTCAACACGCTCAACAGATGTTAGTAGCGAGAGGTCGCCAACGCCCGATTACGGGTATGGCACCCAAAGAAGAAGATCCATACAGGTATCCGTACATGTACACATTGGGTCCGAAATGTTTTATTGCAACTTTCATTTTTCGATTTTCCTTCCCCTAAATTGCTAAAATATCGTAGGTACTGTGCAGCAGACGGACATTTTGTTTTTTTAATCTACGTGTCTAGAAAGTTTCTAGTAGAAACAGATAATGTCAAATTTTGAGGCCGATCAGAATTATTGACCTCCGTGCGATTACATGGGTGTATTATTCCAAGTAACAAACCAAAATTAGTAGATCCCAACCAATGCTCTCCCCCAGATCCCCGAAACTCCCCGAAGACGACTCAAAACCGCAAATTGCCCTAAGAAAGTCGATGAACGCCTTTGAAGCTCCGGAAAAACGGTCCGGCCAAAAGTAGGTGACCCGCCCCATTTACTTCTTTGCGGTCGGTTTTTCCACCGATTGTCCGATTTCGTTTGAAAACATACAATGCACCTCGAGAGCCGGGAGAAGATAAAAAGAAACAGACAAAAAAACTTGGCTTCAACTCTCTCGGAAATGACTTGCATGAAGTAGACTTCGAGGCAGATGTGGGACACCCATAATACGTATTGTACATTGTTCGTACAATCCAGATTTTGTGCTATACAAAGTGGCTACACTTTACATTTAAAAGGTGTAAGATGAATATAATGTTGTTCAAAGGGTTTTTTGCTTTAAGGCAAAAGGGAATGCCAGAGACGTCAGGTGCGAGAGACAGATGGGAAGTTTGCTACTCAGCTTGCTGATGGACTAATTTTCAGTTTTGAATATTTAATAACTTCATCTGGGGTAATTCAAGGGGCCCTCGCATCTTCCGCCATCTCGCTCTATTAGCTGATTCACAAAGTTTCCAATAGTATAAGTTGAGCCTAGTATAAATGCCCTTAACCCTTTCACGACCAAGTGGCCCTTGCGTGAAGAAGTGGCCACTCTGGATATCCGAGACATATCCAGCCAAGATCTGAGACAAGATACCGCGTGAGGAGATGTGGCCTGCCTGGACCAGAGACGAGATATCAAGCAAACAGAAGTGCCCTGCCTGGGCCAGAGACGAGATATCATGCAAAACGAAGTTCCCTGCCTGGGCCAGAGATGAGATATCAAGCAAAAAGAAGTGCCCTTCCACGTCCAGCGACGAGATAATATCTAGCAAAAGGTGTGGCCTGGCGATGTGAGACCAAAAAAAAGGATTCTGCCTCCAAAAATACTATAGCCTATAGCTATAGCCAAAAACCTACGAAAACCCCTCCCGTAGCCCCATTTCAGCCCAATAGCGCTTCACGCGTTTGGGCGATCTGGCTGAAAACCTTTCGGGCACAACTAAATGGTAAACTAGTATTTTGGCGAAATTTGAGATTTTGTCAAATTTTTTTAAAATTTAAGTGTATTGAAACGGATAATATCAAATTTTGAGCCTGATCAGAATTTTCGACCTCCGTCGTGATTACACAGGTGTAGTATTCCAAGAATAATAAACCAAAATGCCGAAAAGATACAAGTGTAACGTTTGTACTCGAATAAGATATAAAATACGTAGGTATTTCAGTTCTTGGGGGTTTCTGAGATCTGTCAACAACGGTTGCCGTCGCGTTTGCAATTTTTGGCCTTCTGATCATCATTCACGTCTGTGGCGGTCGTCACTTCTCGTGTTTTCCCACGATGTGCCGGAGGGGTAGCCTCCGTTTGTGCAGAGATTTTTTCGAATAATTAATTTAATTACCGCAACCCGCCGAGCGAAGGGAAAAAATTAGCATATCGACATTGTGAATAGTGTTGGGCTCTCAACTCCCCACCTCGTGTCCCGGTTCTCGTAACTGTCAGACTGTTCCCATTGACGTCTCTATGGGACTCGCCCCCGTTGTTTATTTTGAAACATAACGATTGACTTGGGTCATCAACTCGAGCTGCAAGTCATACAGTAGACGCTGTAGGTAATTTGAGACGGAGGAATTCCCTTGGGGTTAATTTCCGTTTGAACGGTAAAGATACATAAAAGCCCGGTTGATACCTTCATTGAATGAAAATTTTCTCGACGGTGAGTACAAGTGTTTCCTGAGGGAAAGGAGCTAAGGAGAAGGGTCAACTTCTCATATACCGCTAGATGGACGGTCACACCCGTCTGTAAACTAGACACTCGACGCCACTTCCAGAAATGCAATCGACAAAACCGTTTGCGGTAAAGTTCCCTCAATTAGAATACTGCCAGGTTGAATTAAACGCTCATTTTGTCTCTGAACGAAAACAAAAACTGAACCACTGACCTACACTACAAGGGGACCCCAAACTCGGTTCGCACAATTCTCATCGTGTAGAGATCGGAGCGTAGCGTGCATTCCTTCTTGATGCAGCGCACGTACGAGCAGTTGGCCCCGCTGAAATATTCGTGAGGCGCATCATTGAGAAGAGATACCCTTTACACCTACAAACCCCATTTTGAGGTGAATTTGAATGAAAATAAAAACAAATGCATCAATACAACAAAAAAAGAAAGAAAGAAAAACCAGTTGAAATTTCTTGACATTTCAAGAGGCGTTAAAATTGATGTTGTGATAAATGAAAAATTTCCCTGAATTCAAATTTGTTCGTATCGACTTTTTCAACATTCCCTAAAGTGTGTCAAAAAGTCAAGTTCACGGGAAGATAACTGTTTCTGGGTGTGGCAATGGAATTTTATTGCTTTATTGGCCAACATTTTCTGAAAACTCCGTTTTTTCTGTTGGAAGGTGGCATTTAAAAGCCGCACACGATCTCCGAAGGGTTTGATACTTCTGGTATCATGGAGTAGGTATTGTTTGCATTCAGAAGGTATGGATTTATGTAAATTTTCGTTCCTGTCTTATCCGTCGTTTTGAGGGCCAAGTATACAGGTTTTTAATAGCACTTAGTTGGGGGGTCGGCAAAACTTCAAATTGCACTGGAGGGGCCAAAAACTCACTTTTCTTTTATTCTGACGTGAAGTACTTTTTCGGAAAAATAAAGATCAAGACACGGTTCCGGACCCCACTGTATCCTATGGGTGGAAATTTGATGAGGTTCGGTCATGTAAGACGTAGAATGTGCCGTCGTTTCAAGAGATAGTATTATTCTAAAATATTATTCTCCTATCATCAGGGCCAAATGAAATGAACAAAAATGACAGTAGGCAGTCAGCAAAAAGGTGCGTTGAAGCTGATGTAGTGGAAAAATTTGTTCCGACAATTTTAGAAGGTGTTTATGATGAAAAAATGCGATTTGTGGAAAATTGTCGACGTTTTAAAAGGTAAATTTACCTTGCCGTAATTTACACGGATTTTTGCAGTTTTTATGGCATTTAGAAGCATCGTAAGAATTGACACCATCGGGTTGCCGTAATTTACACGGATTTTTGCAGTTTTTATGGCTTTTAGAAGCATTGTAAGAATTGATACCATCGGGTTGCTTGACGAAAAGAAAGATCAGGAACTAAAAAAGAGAAATTTCTCGCTTTGCGGGTTTCATGCAGTTTTACCCTGATAAGAAATTTTAATGTTCCCAAAAAAAAATGCGTTGGCGCGAGCTCTTAAAATTGTCTGCAAATTTTCAAGATCTATTTTTTCATCCGAGCCGTTTTGGGCAGTTGGCATTTTTTTAAGTCTGAAATTTTGACAAAATACTCGGTTTACCTTCTAGTTGTGCCCGCAAGGTTTTCAGATCGATCGCACAACCCGTGGGGCGCTATGGGGCTAAAATGGCGCTACGGGAGGGATTTTTAAGGTTTTCGGCTATGAGGTTCGTATTTTTAAAAGTATTTTTGAACGTAGAATCCATTTTTGGGGGTCCCAGAACGATCCGATTTCACCGGATCTATGGGGCCACAAGTGGGTTTTTTTAAAGGATCCCAGGATGTCGAATAACTCGTTTTCCGAGTACTTTTGGACGTAAAATCCGTTTCTGAGGTCCCACATCAGTCAAAACATTGTACAAAAGAAAAACGTTATTTTTTATGACACAGAATTAATTTTAAAGAATAATAAAAATGTATACATACCGGCATTTGTTTTTGACTTAGCATTAGTTTACATTGAGAAGGTATTGCATGAAAAAGATGGGCATTTGTACTTATGAGAAACGTAGGTACTGGGAATGTTTCGATCTCACGTCATGATTGGTTCTTTACTTTCGTGTTGCTAGACCGGTGCCGTGATGGTATCGTGTTCCTTCCATTTCCTCTAATCGGCTCTTACAAGACCTCCGATGGGAAACCTACCAGGTCGGAAACCGGCGACCGTCCACAGGTACCGTTGTATGGCGTACCGGGGAGTTCAACTCTGGTGCAGAGTCCCTTCTGGAAGGTTCAGCGAGGTTCCGACCCGTTTCCCTCATTTTACGTCTTCCCCACTTCTGATGCCGAACCTAGGTTCCCTAAACTCCCTCCGAAAAAAATCCCTCAATTCTTCTCGTACGTTTACTTTTTTTTATGGTGTTCTTAACCTTTACCAATTTGATCCTTACAACTTTTCCCCTCCTCCCACTCTTTCGAAATTCCCCTGATGGTCATCCAGCCCGGAAGGCGACTCCGACCAGACCTCACAGACTCTCGCTAGGTCTACGCCCATCCTCGGGCCCTCATCTTCAGAAGGGGAGGGAGCCGCTTGAGTCTGGGTCGTGCAGCCAACAAGTGTCAGTCTGCGCCTCTTTTCATTATGAGTCTGTGAGTACCGAATATCCTCCGGCCAGTTACAGTTATCTTCGGTTTAGCACCTTCCCCGGCACCCTTACACCTACTACATAGTCAGGTCAAGGAATAAGGTGAGACAGACATTCTAACTACCTTCATAAAAAAATGTAAAAATCAACCAATTAAAATCTTTTGAAAATAATCAAATCCAGCCCTTTGTTGATTTGGTGGATCGACTGTTGACATCTTGTGATCCCATCAGTTCAAGTCGTTTTCATCATGGAAATCTGGGTCCGCTTGCCACTAATGAATTTTTCCTATTCACTCTCAAATTCATTTCTAAATCAAAACAAAACAAAAAAATCCCCTCCGTGCCCCTTGGACGTGTTTTTTCTTTAAACAAACAATAAAATAGGTATCAGAAATTGGATCAGACATGGGTTTGTTTTTCTTTATAATCAAAAACCGCCAATGACGGAGGCAATAGCGTACCACTGTGAATACTAGACTTTTCATGCTGTCAGACTGTGTTTAAGTATTAGATAATATCTAATAGATACGTATTAGATAATATATAATATTATTATAGGTGTGCAATTTTGAAATAAATTTAAAAGCGCTGCAAATTATATTAATATAATTCAAATTTTAAATGAGTTATATTAGGAAAGGGATTTTTCCGAAATACCTAGCGATTTTTTTTTTTCGAAATATGAAATTAGAGGTTCAAAAGCAATGGTTGACGTTAGAAACAGCAGTTTGTTGATGTTCCTACCCATTGATTTGAAATATAAGGCGGAATGATCATTCTATAGAACACGGCATAGTGTATATTTTAGAAATAATATTATTTATATTGTTATATTTTTATATTCTATTACTTAATTACTTATATTACGTTTGGGAACTGCCTTCAAAAAATGTAAAGCTTCATCCCTTTTTTACCGTTGATTCTTCGCGGATTTGTTCCGTCTATTGGCATTTTTCATCTCTGGAGGATGGCCTGCGATTTGATTTTTACCGGACCGCGAGGCAGTATGCAGATCGCTTTGCTTAGCAGCACTTGCTGAAATCGTAGCAAACCTAACAACTTCTTATTACCGAGCCGATTTTTTCAAAAAAGCATCAGTTAGGTACTTACGAACTAAAAATCTATATCTATAAAAATGACTGCCAAATCTTTGAGGACTCACTACATAAAAACCAGTGGAGTGTTTGGCACCAAATTGTGTGAGAATGTTTGTGAAGCATTGAAGATGGTTTTAAAGAAGTTTCTACAAAATCGGTCTCTTCCTTCATTACATCGCGAACGGAGCTTTCCTTCGCAACGAGAGACGGGTCAAATAGCGTCGTTACTAGGGATCGCTAGGTAAATTTTCAAAACTCCGAAACCCGGTACAACTTTTGTCGTCGGTTTTTATGAAACTACGTCTGTTAGAACGAGCTTTTCATGCTGATTTCAACGAGTAGGTACAAAACGATTTCTGTGCGATAACCCGTTCGCAAGTTATTCGAAGATCGTCGGTAGGCGGGTACGAGTACATATTTTTTGCGTGCGTTCGATTTGTTTAATAGGTACCACCTACTAGGTAATTTCATTTTGAGTTGATGGGTTGCTATGGGCTGCATATAATTGGTCATAGACGGGAATTTGATACTTCACTACGAGAAACCAACAAGCGTTGTTACTATGAAAAATTAAGTTGACGGGTTGCCACGGGTGCATCGTTGATATGTGATGGACAGGAATTTGATGTTTCGTGCGAAGCACTGGTGTCCCAGCTAGTAATTTTATACTTTTCCTATTTTAAAAAAAAAAAATGAGATGAAAAGAATATGGAAAAGATAAATAAAAATGAGAAAATGAGAAAAAATAAGAAAAAATTAATAAAACAGGAAAAGATAAATAAAGATGAGAAAATGAGAAAAAATAAGAAAAATTAATAAAACAGGAAATCATGAAGTATAAATCTACTACATAATATGTAGTAGATTAATATATTATATTAAATTACCAATAAAACTGAACTTTATTCGATATTTACCTCGAGGCCAAATTCCTTCAAAAAACCCTATTCGCAGCCCTAAAATGTAGTCAGAGAGCCCCGAAAACGGATTCTATTTTCAAAATTACTTCGGAAACGGCGCCTCATTGAACCTCCTGGTCCTTCCTTTGTCATTGTATCGGTCTGAATACCTTGTGGACGCATATTAGAGAACCGAATTTATAAACATCGATGTAATTTAAAAATTGCTGCAAAATTACACTACGGTTCATTGTTCTTCGGTATAGAAAAATAGTGCAACAACTAATTCTGCCAATAACAAATTACTTTTATTGAATTTTCCTGTACTATGTTAGGATTGAACTTCGAAAACGACACCTAACTCCACCCCATAGACAAAATCCTTCACACCCCCCCCCCCCCCCCCCCCCCGATGTCCCTTTTAAGCTCCACAGAACTCGAAGGGTTTGAGGAGCGATCGGGCTGAAAACCTTGAGGGCACAACTGGATGGTGGACCGAGTTTTGACAACATTTCAGATTTTAAAAAATGCCAGCTGCCCAAAATGCAAGCTGCCTAAAACGGCTCGGATGAAAAAATAGATCTTGAAAACTTGCGGACAATTTTAATAATAGTTGATGGTGATGTTGACCGTTTCAATTAATGTTGTTGGAAACTTGTTGAGGGTCAGTCAAATAAGACGAGATTTTTTGCCGACGTTTCAAGAGATATATTCTCCTATCATCAGGGCAAGTGCAGGAAAAAGGGCAGCACACGATGTGAGCCGTCGCTGTCGTACAAATATACTGTATATTTGTACAAATGTCGTACAAAATGTTGTACAAATGTCGTACAAATATACAGTATACCTATTTGTACGACAGCGACGGCTCACATCGTGTGCTGCCCTTTTTCCTGCACTTGCCCTGATGATAGGAGAATATATCTCTTGAAACGTCGGCAAAAAATCTCGTCTTATTTGACTGACCCTCAACAAGTTTCCAACAACAATTTTAATAATTTTTAGAGGTCGCGCAAACTTATTTTTTGGGAACATCAACATTTTTTATCAGGTTAAAACTGCATGAAACACGCAAAGCGAGAAATTTCTCTTTTTTAGTTCCTGATCTTTCTTTTCGTCAAGCAACCCGATGGTTTCAATTCTTACAATGCTTCTAAATGCCATAAAAACTGCAAAAATCCGTATAAATGACGGTAAGGTAAATTTACCTTTTAAAACGTCGAAAATTTTCCACAAATCCCATTTTTTCATCATAAACCCCTTCTAAAATTGTCGGAACAAATTTTTCCACTACCTTGCGGGCACAACTGGATGGTGGACCGAGTATTTTGACAAAATTTCGGATTAAAAAAAAACCTCCCCAAAACGGCTCGTAAGGCAGAAGGACATTTTGATTTTGGAATCTACACATCTTGAAACATATTCGTGTATTATTAGCCTACCTATACATTATGACAAATTTTGCGACCGATCAAAATTTTCGACCTCCGACAATACAAAGGTGTATTATTCCAAAATAATAAACAAAACAAAAAATCTTTCATTTCGTATTTTTGAACCTCTTCCTGAATTCAGGGTGATTATTAAATAATTATGGAGAATGCTTAATAAAAATGGATCTTCTTGACCCAACAGTTGAGGAGTTACTCTATGGAACACTCAATACCGCAAGTCGTGCTCGGGAACTAATTCCCCGTTTATTGGCAAACAACCTACAAGGGATTCAGCTGCCAGAGTCAGAAGGTTTGCAAACAGTTTGAAAACCGGTACTCAAGCCGTGGGATTTGAACGGGACGGGACTTTCATAAAAATGATTTCAAACACGAGATCACGAACTGCGGTTTATCGCCCGATCGAAGGCACCAGTTCCCATCTCATGGAGATGTACGAGTCGGCCACACGATCTACGTGATTTTGAAGAAACAATAACTCTGCCGTCGTTAGTTAAAACACCCTATCTCCATTATTTTTTTATATCGAGAAAAAAGCTGTTGAATGAGATTTTGTAGGCCATCCACACTATTCGAGATAGGATAAAGTCTTTTACCGAACCTTTCAAATGGAGATAGGAAGTTCTAACTTGGTGCAAAAGTCGTCAACGATGAGGCGCAGTATCATTTGAAACTTAAAACAGAATTTCAACCCGTTTATTATTGTATTTTCAGAGAAATGACGCAGCAGCTGCTGCTGTTGCGCCTCGCGCCGCTGCTGCTGTCAGTGGTTTTCGTCACGCGGTGTCTTGCTGTCGACGAAACAGACGTCCCGGAAAATCGAAAACTTGGGTCAAGGCAAGTTTAATAGTATAATATACTATGATATCTTATACTGTCTTCACGAACGCATATTAGTCCTGTATATTGATAATTTTGTCCTGCAAAAGGTGTTGCATAACATTTTATTGTTTTAAACGGTCCGTTTTGGTGTTGGGTGCACACAAAATTTATCCCGGCAGAACTTTTGGTATACCTAACTATCCAAAAAACCTCGAAAGTTTCGTTTTTTTTTGTTTTTTTTTTTTTTTTTCAGTGCTTTGCATAAAACTTGAAAACGGTCCACATTTCGTGAATAGTAAATTAAAGAGGGCAAAATTCTGCGTCCGTAAAAAGAAAAAAAATCGGTGGCATAGGAAAAATTTTTTACAGGCCATTAAAGAACCCATATTTTTCCAAATTTTCCAAAAAGCTGTTTTAACCTTTTTTTTTTTTCTTTTTTTTTTGAAGCGCTGGGGCTCGGGAGGAACGATAAAATCTACTACCCCCATCCCTAAAAGTTGTAGATCATCAGTGAGAGAATTCAAAAAGCACCAAAAAATGTAAAATTGGACCATAACCTAAATTTTAAGTATGCATACAACTTTTCCAAAAATGGAATTTGACCAAAATTGGCTCTAGGTGGGTTTTTCAAAATATTTTGACGTTAAAATGTACAGAGCATTAACCAGAGTTCAAATAATAACTAAATTATGAAGTTGGGTCTATTTTCATACTTTTAGGACTCGCATAGGGTTGCCAACCCTCCCACATTTGTGAGAGATCTCCCGCTTGCCCATCTCCCGATCACCCTCCCGCCAACTAACATCTACTGAATCGAGGTTTTACTGAAAACGACATTTTGCAAAAATACTGATCATTTTCAAAGGACTTTCTGCACCCTGAGATAAACAATCTGACCCACAGAGGCTTCATTGAAAGTAAATAACTAACTAGGTACCTAACTAAATTTTGAAATTGGGCCTCTTTAAAAAAAAAAAAAAAAAAAAAAAAAAAAAAAGGTTCCTTTTTTAATAGATCGAGTTTGTATGTTCGATCCCAGAGGATATAAATAAAGTATATAGGATCGAAGTACATACTTAAAAGGATGTAAGATCGAAACTTGTCGAGTATCCGCTTTGTACTGGCTGCTTTACGTAGCAGCCAGTAACGGAGGCTGACGTCCTCATCGTCCAGGCTTGCCAAGTCGATCCCCCAAAAAGCAATTTTCGTGGGGGATGACGTCGACTTGCTTGTACTGATGACAGCCTTGGGCCAGTTGGACCGATTTTGATTTTTTTTTTTTTTTAATCGACGCAGAATTTTGTCCTCCTTAATTTACTAATGGAGAGTTATTCGTGAAATATGGGCCGTTTTCGATTTTTATGCGAAACACTGAAAAAACACCAAAAATTTCGAGGTTTTTTGGTTCCTAAAAATTGCGTGAGGGGAAATTTTGTGTGCACTGTCCAAATACATGTTATTAGGACCCAAATAGACTGTTTAAAACAACATCTTTTTCACAACCTTTTGCAGGAATCGGCCCTTCATACTGCTCTGCATAGGTACTTGACTATATAGTCTCACACTGTGAGACTCACAGATATTATTCGACTTGAGGGAAATTATCGTGACCAAACACTCAATTCATTTATCCCGTCTGTTCAAACAGTTTGATGACGTCAATGAGCGTGATAATGGACTACCCTAACGGCACCAAGACCTACATCACGGATGGTGAGCCCGCAGTTAAGCCGACCGTCGTTGGATCTCCGGCGTCTCTCATGTCACCCGACCGGTTTGTTCCCAGTTGACTGTTTTAAGCTAATTAAGATACATAATCTTCTTTGGAGTCCCCTTTCACAAGAGGTCATTGTCAAGCGTGGATTTTTTTTTCAGGTACGAGTTCTACTCTTTTGGGAAAGACGGAGAGTTAGTCAAAAAGCTCATGACCCTCGAACAGATACAGGTATGTTGTTGGTGACGTAGCGTCGCTCAGAAGGGTCCAGATTTTAACGGATTCTGGTTTCCAGGGGCTGATTGCGGGGGCGGACGAGTTGAACCTCCACGATGAAAACGGCCATCCGGCTCACTACTACCAGCAGCCTCTGGTCCAAGCGGGAGAGCCCGAAGGAGTGAGCAAAGTAAGCCACCAATAAACATTTTCGGTACCTAACTAAGAAGTTTGGAGATGAACTGAAGGGAAGGAACAAAAAGGGAGGACCAAGACTCCGTCCCGTGTTTTCATTAAAAGCCTACACCGGCTTAGGAAAAGGGCAAGACTCCGTCCCAAAATTAGCGAACTGGCTTAAAGAAAATGCAAGACTCCGTCTGACCATTAGCAAAGCGGTTCAAGTGAAATCCAAGACTCCGTCCCGGAGAAAAACACGCTACCCTGAGATGGTTGCCATCACACTTGGTACCTCATTTATGTCGGCGAGAGCCACCCTGTCATCTAGAACAGCCCTCATAACAGGCCTGGCCAAGTCTTCTGGCAGCTGGAGCTCGCGACCATACACCATCAAGGTTGGCGAGAAACCGGTGATGACATGGGGTGCACTCTTGTAGGCCAGCAGGAAGAAACCTTTACGAGGCTTTTGAGGCTCCCTTGTTTTGATTTGGGAATGGTTCGAGGACGTCGATGCCCATCCTCTCAAATGGCATCAAGAACAGGAGGCCAAAAATATTCTCAGTCAAGACCCTAACAATGTGCGATTCTTATAATATAAGAATCGCAAATTGTTAGGGTCTTGACTGAATATTATTCAGTGGATCACCCAGCTGGCTGAATAGGTCTCCACCATGCCTTGCACGGACGGAGTCTTGAATTTTTCTCGAGGCAGGTCCAGAGTGTTGACAAACATTCAATAGAATGTTTGCGGATTAATCCGCTTGGGTTAGTCATAGATTACTTACTGCCTTAAATTTAACAATGGGACGGAGTCTTATTCCTAGGAGCTCTCTCCAACAAGGCAACAGACTGTTTTTTAAACTTTTTTACAGGTTTTGGAGAGCGTGCAAAACGTTTTGAAAAGTGAATTGCAAACGGCTCATGTGCCTGATCACGTGGACGTGCCCCCCCTGGCAGATGAATCCTGGTCAATATTGTTTCCAGGTTGGTTTTGAAAATGGCAACTTGATGCATCGCCATGCCCTGTATTCATCATCTTGATCATCTCTATTTACAGGACTTTTCAACGGTGATTTCGACTTCAAGGAATCTCTTAGGGGAACTAACAAACCTCCCAAATTGACCGAAACGCCGGTTCCCGAATCGACGACTCTTCCCACCACGTTTTCCACAACTGTGCAGGTACGTTGACACCAGCTGGAATTAAGTCACGCGTGACGGATTGTTGTCAAGTTGATGTTACAGGCGGAAAAGATGACGTCGCCGCGGCATCCAATGACGACAACGTCGAAAGCTCCGGAACGGCCATCGTCGAAGACGACGGCCCGCCGACCACCGCCGTCGCCGGCCACTACTGTGAAGTACAGCGCCCATTACACCACAGCTCCACCCAACATCAAAGTAAACCTTCATTTTGATCAAACTGTAACTGATGTATCCTCATGGCTGAGCGAAGCGAGTCCTTTGAAGATGATAGTCATTCTAATTGTGTCTGCAGGTACAAAGCAAGCCGGCGCCAGTAATGAAGAAACCCACAGGAACGCAGCCGAAGCCTCAACAAGCTGTAAAATCCACAGTTGCTCCGACCGTCCGACCTTCAACAAATGGGTACGTTGTCCTTAGCAGCCCAACATCATGATGCATTTCAGCAACTACCTAACTTGATCGTATTTCCAGAACCGTTCCATCGTACAGGCTTCCAAGTCCAACTACGCCAAGACCCAAAGTCAACGTTACAGTCGTGCCAACTTTCAAATTACCCAACGCTACTGTCACAACTTTGAAGCCGACGACGGCAAAAGGCACCACTGAACGGATGAGGCCGTCTGGGATCCCCACAATCACTCATTACCTTCCAGTACAAACTGTAAGTGACGAGTCAGCAGTGTTTGTGTCTTTCGCTACGCTCTTAATCGGGACTTTTGTTTTACTTTTAGAGTATTGGACCATCCGAGGCGGTGAAGACAGTCAAGCCGATGCCAACCACTACGGTCAAAACGACTCCCAAACCAGCAACAGCTAGTCCGACTAAGCCATACTCTAAGCCGTCCACGAGGCCCACTGCCAAGCCGACAACAGCCAAAGTTCCAGCAACTACCCAGGCGACCAAAAACCAAGTGCCACCGTCGTCGACGAAGAACCAACCCGTGGCGGAAAATTTGGTGCAAAAGCAGGAGGTTCTGCTGCAAGCGGCTAGTAGCGATAGGATTACTGTGAGCGTTAGCACACCGTCTGGACCTCCTTCGACACTGAAAATCACAGCTGCCACTACAGTAAGGCCATCATCTCCCAGACCCACGAAACCAATGCAAACTGCCAAACCAAACGTCACGCAAACAGCAAAACCTACTACCTTGACGGATAAACCAAAACCACGTCCCACACCGTCCATCACCACAGCGTCCGTCGCGACACACAAACCTGTCCTACTTATGGCCACCACCACTACCAAGCCGCCCAAAATCTCCCCGAATTCGTCCACTGTGGCGACAACACGAGCTCCACCCACATCGTCGAAATATGTCAGCACGCAGACACGACCAGCTACAGTGACTCACAGCAGGTTGCCGACGACAGTCGTCAGCACTACAATGTACACTCGGCCGTCGACCACGCCCGCATCCACGGTTGCAGAATTGTCGACGACGTTGTCCAACGAATTGGCGCAGGCCCCTCTCAAGCTGACTGCCGCTTTAAAGGAGCCCCAAGTGAACGTTTTCGAGCAGGTTCCATTGATGACGACGTTGAAAGAGACGACCGTCTCGACGGAAAGCACCACCAAGTGGGAACAGATCACGGCTCAAACTTCGCCTGGAAATGTTTCGACAGTTTCAGCCACCACCATGACCACTGAGATTCCCACAACGCTCAACAGAGTGTATATCATCAACAATTCAGAACCTCAGAAGATCAAAATGCCGTTGAAACCTTCACAAAAACCTCCATCGTCTCCTTTGACAAGCACCATAGCGGACTGGATCACCACCCGCACAGAGTCGTTACAGACCATAGAAGTCACGTCCACGTCGACAACCACAGACATACCGTCCACCATGACCGAGTCACCTTCTACAACCACGTTCAAAGATCAGGTGATGGAAGAAGGGATGTCAGCCGTGGCGAGCATTCTCCTTGATGACAAACCGTCCGCAGACAAGAACCCTCTCAATGAGCAGCTGACTGTGTCGACCTCGCGCCCCACTACTGAGGTACTTTTTGGTCTTTTGGGAGTAATTTTCCAGCAGCAACATTTTGTAACTGTTTCAAAACCCACAGGCAACGACGCTTTCAAAGGTTGAGACAACGAAGGACGAAGCTGCTTTCCGGGAAGAGCCAAATGAGAGCGACCGGACGAGCACCCATCAAGACGATGACTCATTGCGGACGACGACATCGCTGCCTTCCACCCTGACTTCAACAGAATCGACTGTTCCACCGCCCACCACTACCATTGCTAGTGTAAGAGAACGTTACACAATACAGACCTTGATTAATTAACATCAAGTCAACCTCTTCACTGACTTGATGATTTTCAGGTGACTGTCACGAAGAGTGACAAAAAACCCAGCGTTGCTCCAAAAGAAAACGTCACTGTCACTGTGTTGACGTCCCGAGCTCCGTCTACCAATCCATCGACTACAGCAAGATCAATAACGTCAACGCTGCCACCAAAGAATCAAGAGGCTGCTACATTGAAATCGAGACCGCCCATCAAAGAGAGCAAGCTAAACCCTGACAGTGACGAGCAGTCGCAAGAGTCCCAAGTCCAGGTAAGCTTGCTGCAGCTTTGCCGCATTGCTGAAGCATTCCCGTCTGATTTGGATCGTGTTTGCAGGCCCAGAGCACTGAAGGGACCACCATGATCATGGAGCAGGTCAAACTCACAGAGAAGAATCCTCCCAGCGTGCAAGCTTCACCACCACCAAAAACCCCAGTATGTCCTGCGACAATACTGTCTCGAAAAATGCGCGCTGTTTGTTCATTTTGAATTTTTTCGTAGGAACCGAAAGTCCCTCCACCTACACTGAAGCGGCCATCTTACTCGAATGAAGTGATCCCCCCACCTGCCATAGATCTGCACCCTGCTCCTTATGAGTCCATGGGTGCTGAAGCGTCGACTGCTTTTCTTGCCGAGGACGTCCGCCGGTTTGCCGATCTTTGCAACGAACTCGCATTCCGCTTGTGGACCACACTGACTTCGAAAGGTGATCACAACATCGGTTAGAATCATTTTGATGTTTACTTTTCCTGAGTTTCAAGAAAATTTTGGTCTCCGCTGTCACTTCTGTTTGATCTTTCAGGGCAAATCTCAAGTCGCTCTTTGGTCATGAGCCCCTTTGCCGCCATTTCGCTTTTGGCGATGGTGTTTTTGGGCGCCCGCGGAGCCACTTCGGGCCAGATGAATGAAATCCTTCGGCTGGACGATATGGTCACTTTCAATCCTCATCAAGTCTTGCAGAATGTGACGGACTCCGTCATAAACTCGAGGGACCGCGGGGTGGCCACGGCAGCATTCGTCCGGCAGTTGTACAGCGATAAGGTATGTCGTCATGGAATTGATGATGCAATAGATCTTCAGCTTAATGATGAATTTGTGTTTTTAGAGCAAAGGGAAAATTTTGGATTTCTACAAAGAGCGTGCCCAGCAGTACTATGGCGGTCACGTGGAAGAAGTGAGTTTCTCCACAGTCGGGGATGTCGTCCGACGGAGGACGAACCTTCTCATCAAACGACAAACGCTGGGTAAAGTCCCAGAGTACCTTAGAGGTTCATCCCTCAACCTTCGTGCCCCTCTGGCTGCTTTCTCCGCCAACATATTCCAAACCGATTGCGAATCCGGGTCAACGGATGGTCGCGATGGCGAGATGTACTTCGTTGTGAGGCCTTCTACTCGGCAGAGGCGTCTGGTTCCGGTTCCCGCCGTCGTGTGGCGCTCGGGATTTTCCGCCGGGTACGAGCCTTCGTTGGACGCCACGTCCGTCTGCTTGGATCAGGACTCGATCGTGTCGACGCTGCTCATTCTCCCTGGACAACAGGTGGGTTGGATGGAAAATGAAATGTAATCATTCTTCTTATGGGGCGGGTGTAAGGTGGGCCAAAGTTCTCGCTACCTGTGGGGGGGTTATCATCATTAAAAGGTAATCTCATACACGTATGATTATGTATAAGCCAGGCCAACGTTTTAGACATGAAAGTAAACAGCCACAATAGGTATTTACCTATTGTGGCTGTTTACTTTCATGTCTCAAACTCGGCGAAGCCTTGGACGGCAACTTCAGTACGGTGATAGGAGGCCACCTGCCTTCACACCAAACATCATATTAGAGAGTTCCTAAAGCCACTTTTTGCCTAACAGTGATGAGTTACGGTCGACGTAACTCGAGATTTCGCGCATGCGCAGAAATAACGGCGATAACTTACGTCCTTATGCCTAACGTCGAACGTTATTGCCGTAAAGTTACGGCAATAAGCTTACGGTCTTAAGGATATCGCCGTTAATTTCGAGCAATAGAACGTAAATAGCGGCACTTTAAATTTAGCGTGACTTTTGATAAGACCGTATCTCTGTTACGGTCTTATGTGAAGTTAGCTTTTCTTTGATTCTCCCTAGACAAATCCCTTACGGTGATAAAAATTAACGGTCGACGTAACTCGGATGTTTCTTTAGGAACTCTCTAATAATAATAATATTATGTTTGGTCTGAAGGCAGGTGGCCTCCTATCACGTACTGAAGTTGGCGTCCATATTATGTTCTATATTATAGTTCTTTTTTTTATCTTTCTGTTTCTTTCTTGAAGAAATTCAGAATGAAAGTAAAGGGATTCATTTGGAAGGAAAAATCTATTTTTACTCTATTTAGGGCAACTTTTGGAGCTCAGATAGGTACGCCACAATGAGCTACCTTATGTGGGTTTCAGACTATCTCGTCATTCGATTCTTCTCCTCCTTATCCTCGTTCTTCACGGGCTGGAACTCCAATATAATAGACTGGGGGGGGGGGGGGGGGGCACCCCCACCTGGCTGACGCCAGCCAACCCCCAACCATATCCCACCTGGCCTCAGACCACTTCTATTCGCTTTTCGATATAATATATCGAATATTATTTGGGTATTGAGTTCTTATTGCGCCCACTAGAGGTTGACCCACTTTTCGCTGGCCGGTGAGAACAAACTTGGCTCAATTTACATAGTTGGGAGGGCGCCATCACTAATTGGTTGGCCCGCTTTACTGGCGAGGGTCAGATTGGCCCACCTTATCACTCTTCGAAGGTGTTTCTTCATTTTTTATATTCAGGGTCAGGTCGCTCCGGGCGATGGTTTGGCTCGACTGGAGCAGCGGTTGATTGAGACTTCGTACCGTCGTGGTGGATGGTCGAGGCTACTTCGCAGTCTCCTCCCCAGGCCTGGGCTTGAGCTGCAAGTGCCGAGGTTTTCTCACAGGAGCGTCCTGAACGTGACTGCAGCTCTGGAGCGGATGGGCCTTCGGGATCTGTTCAACTTCAAAGCTGACTTACGGGGGCTCAACGGTGGCGCTACGGAGCTCCATCTATCCGACATGGTTCAAGTAAGTTGATTGAACGTAAGATGGTGGAGGTTGAGAGGGCCAGTTTACATCCAAACTCGTTCCAGGTCAACACATTCAGCACATGCGGCGAGGAAGTGCTCGGAGCGCGACACCACATAGAGACGTACCCCGCGTCGCCACAAAGGACCGGCCGGGAGGACGCCCCTCTTCCCAACTACCTCGACGACGAGCCCCATTACGAACCCCGTCGTCCCCGGTACCATTTCAACGGCGACGACATGGTCGACGGCCGACCCCGCACTGGCCGCCTCCCTATGGCCGCCCCTTCTACTGACCCGGCTCCTCCCCGGCTCCGGTTCGACCGGCCGTTCCTGTACGTCGTTCGTCACAACCCCTCCGGCATCATCCTCCACATCGGACGGTTCAACCCTCGCCTCCTCCCTTAAAAGGCGTACCACCTCCAACAGTCATGTGTTCCGGTGAAGATAGTGAATTGTGAACATTAGTACTTTCAACCAAAATTGGACTTGGACATATGAAGGACACTTACAGGGCATCGCCCTGATTTTGGGAACTTGCAAACTCCTCCTTTTTCCGTGAAAAATCAATAATCATTATCTCATCCTTCCCCCCGAACCTCATTGGATTCAAAAGGGGATTTGGCAAGTTTCCTCACTTTATATCTGATAGTTAAGTAGATATTTATTAATTCTCTATCACGTTTCTCCCCGCTGTATCGTTTTGAAAAATGGAGAAATCTGAGTGTCTGTGATAACTGGCTAAACATTTGACACAATCACAGAACACTCACAGGTCGAATTCCTGCTCAGAAATGATTTACACATTTACATGTATTTATTTTTGACGTCAAATTTATTTTTCTACTCTGCCGTTTCTTTGATACGAAAAATCTTGTCTTGAAAATACACTATTTTCGTCATTTGTTCGATTTATTTTTGATTATCCATTCCTATTGTAATCAACATGTAGTGCCTAAATTTCTTAATAGAGAGTGGAGGTAGTTGAGTAAGTTTTTTAGATGAACTGTTGTGGTGGGTCTCGCATCTGTGGGGAGCCAACCTGTGTTAAACTGAACTATTTGAAGGGGTGATTAGTGAAGTTTGAGGTCGATCTCGCACATTGGGGAGCCAACCTATCGTACACACCCCTCTCCGGCTGTTATCTCTGAGGGAGGTAGAGTCCGGGGATTCATCGACAATCCTCCCTGGGCCGGCCAAAATTTGTTCTATTCAACAGAATAGATTTTTCTTCCAATCGTTGAAGCTGCTGTCTTAGTCCAGTTCATTAGGTGTCCAAATGTAGTTGTGGGGGTTAGCCCGCACGTCTATGGCTGTATTGCCAGCACACCGGTTTTAATACCTGCGGGAGGAGCGGGTTGTACCTCAATGTCCCGCTGGCGACAAAGGCTTCACGTTTTAGACGGAAAGAATTTAGCATTTAAAATTTCCATTTACTGTTCATTTTTTCTCTGACGTTATAAATTCAATGAAATTGATCCTTCAGCCAGGTCTTCTTTGTCGACAATGCAGTAGAGGATGCTGAACTGTCAGAATGAGACATTTCGACGTGTGAGTCCGTTGTCCAAGACCCCATTGTCGACAATTTGACTGTGGGATCCAGAAGAGCGGCCTCACATAAGATCGGGTCTGCTGGTCAGGCCCCCTTTGCCGACAATTCGGTTAAGGAAGCTGCAGCAGCCGTCCCAATTAATACTGCGAGCCCAGGGCGAACTGGAACCAGCCACAACATATTGTGTTAGGTTCCAGCACCACCTCGCTTCCCTGCCAGAAGCTCCCCTTCACAACACTTATCGAGCAAGCCTGATGAGTGCGAGCTTCCCTGTACTGTGGCTCATCTTTCTACTGTGAAGCAGATCACGATAATTCGTGTTATGCTCAGGACTGAAATGTTCCCGTACTCCCTTCCTGGTCGCCCGAACCCCCACTACACACCGAACCACCTGACTACACATTCGGCACAATGTCATTCCTTTCCTCCATGCTATGAGATTATCTGATAGGTGCTACGTCTGCTCTGTAGGGGGAAACCTACAACCAGGGGAAAAATAAAACCCTTGTCAAGGATCATGCAGCCAGGATAAACCAAAAGGCGATCCAACTCTGGCTACAATCTACCTTCCGTCTCAATAACGACCATAATAGCGACGTAAAAGACTAAAAAGCTACTGAAATCTGACTAAAAGCTGGCTACCATCTGTCCACGCGACATGGAAGAAGGAAGCCATGCCTTCTGTCTTGACATCGACCATATCGTTGACTGGACCACTAAAAAGCGACCGAAAACCCACTCAAACCAAACTATGCTAGGTAGTGACTTAATTATGACTCCAATAGCCAATAAGTCGTTTATTTTCCATAGTGAGTCCACCTGAACCATAAATCTCTACGTAAGTTTTTAAAATTTCGGATTTTCCCTACCTACATTTCCTGGCAAAAGGCCTAATTAAATTATGCAATTTTTTTTACAAAACCCTTTAATAAAGATTTCATTTTTGAGTACTTATAGACTTTTACCTTTAAACGTAAATCTACATAATATGTAATTATCTACATAATATCTCCCCTTATAAATATTATTTATAAGGGGAGATAATAAAGTCTAGTTTTAAGTCCGTAGATTGGCCGATCTGGTTTAATTTTGTAGATATTGGCTGATATCGATTGATATCATCGATAGTTCGATGCCTGGAATCTCCATAAAGTTCGATAGTGTTGAACTATCGATAGTTTGGTTCCGATCGATAGGTTTTTCAGAAAACTATCGATAGTAATATTGACAGTTTTTAACAACAAACTCTGTGATCACAATAATATTGTGCGTGAAAAAGGCAGAGTGATAAAAATAATTACTCAGTGATAAGTATTTTTATGATTATAAATTATAAGCTAAAATTCCATAGGTGCATTGTTGTTTACGCGAGAAGCTGATGGCTAAATAAAAATATCGTGGTTCTAACACAATGTCATTTACATTCACGCAACTTTGGCGTTCTTCTCTTTGGGATTCTACGTCCAAAAATACCTCGAAAATGACACCTAACTCGATCCCATAGCCAAAAGCCTTCAAAAAACCCCTCCCCTAGCCCCATTTTAGCCCCATAGCGCCCCATGGGTTTGGGCGATAGGACTGAAAACCTTTCGGGCACAACTAGATGGTAAACCAAGTATTTTCTCAAAATTTCAGATTTAAAAAAAAAAAATTCCTACTGCCCAAAACGGCTCGGACGGCGGACGGGAATTTCGGATTTTGAATGTAGACCTCTTGAAACGGATAATGTAAAATTTTGAGGCCGATCGGAGAAAACATAGGTGTATTATTCCAAGAATAATAAACCAAAAAGCAAATGGAATGAAATGCTCATTTTCGTGAAATGAGATTCTTGGTAACCAAAATTTGGTTACCAAGTTATTATGTTTGGTTAAACAAATATTAAATATTAAATCTTAATATTATGTTATTATTATTAAATTAAATACTATTAAATCTTAATATTATTAAGTCACTAAAAAGTGGAATTTGCGTGGCAATTTTTTGTTTTGTTACTTTTGAAATTGTTTTTTTGGCAAAATAAGGGTTTTATCTGTAAAATGTAATTAGTAAATAATTACAGTAACTTTTAACAGTACATTTTACTGTAAGAATCCTATGTAAAGAATTGTCATGTCCGGTTTTTGTTTTTAAAGTGAAACTTTTATTACATTGTCCCAAATTTTTTGGTCTGTGTGTCATTTCTTGTCCCGTCACGCTACCGTAGATTTTCGCTTACAACCGATTTGTTGCTACGGATTTATCTCGCATTATCACGCATTTCTTTCGTACTTGTTCTTTGTCATTATGTCCCCATTTTATATTTATTGATGTTATTAATGGATGCAGTAAACAATGCCGCTTGTTTTGTTGTTATCAGTTGCCACGTTAGAAATCAATTTGAGAAAACGCCAAAATGAAGCCGTGGGTAGAGATACAAGGGTAGGTGAATGAGTAGGAAATGGGGGGGGGGGACTAGACATAAAAAACGTGTCCATCGATGCTACGTACCCCACTAGGGGAGCGAGCGAAGCGAGCCGGAGAGACTAGTGGGAAAAACGTTTCACTTTTACCGTGGTTTCATAAAACCACTCCCCCCAGTTTTTGTTTTTACCAATTTCGCCTGGAAAATAACTGGAAAAAGCAATTAAGAAAGAAGTCTAGAAATTAACAAAAATTGTGTTGATTGAACAGTAAACACTAGACAAGTCTCTGGAAAAAGCAATTAAGAAAGAAGTCTCTTTCTTAATTTCATATTCCAGAGAACGTTCCGAACTAGTTATCAAGAAGAAAAAACGCAGCAAATTTTACACAAGGGTTTATTATTATTTGACATAGCTTACTTGTGCAAAAATTATTTCTGTCAATAAAAACATTTTGGATTTTTTTTTTTTTTTTGATTTTTTTTTTTCAAAATACTTCAAAAACGACAACTACCTAACTCGACCCCATAGCTAAAAGCCTTCAAAAACCGCCTCCCATAGCCCCATTTTAGCCCCACGGGCTCGGACGATCGGGCTGAAAACCTTGCGGGCACAACTAGATGGTAAACCGAGTATTTTGTCAACATTTTAAATTTTAAAAAAAATCCTACTGTCCAAAACGGCTCGGACGGCGGACAGACATTTCGTTTTTGAAATCTAAGTGTCTTGAATCGGATATTGTCAAATTTTGTGGCCGATCCGAATTTTTTACCTCCGTCGCGTGTACCTATTATTCCAAGAATAATTTATTGTTTATAAACCAAAATTCCGTAGATTTGCATACTGGTATCGATCGCTTTTGCTTGGCTGGTATCGATGAATAACATCGACAGTTCATGTACATCGATAAATCGATCCCGAAAATCTCGACAAATTTCAAAATGGCTGCTCGAAAATGGCCGCAGTTTACTTGGGTCTTCGGCCGTAGTTTGTAGTGGAATTTTCTGTCAAAGTGGGAATATTCTTCGGGTCGTGATAGGGGAACAAACCAATTTTAATGACGTTTAAAATAGTTTGGACTGTCGACGTGTTTGAGTGGATTCGACGCGAATTGAACTCGACGTGATGAAGGTTCCGACGAGTTTGGTGGTGTTCTGCGTACTTGTGGACAATGGTGAGTTCTGTTTGTTTTGTTGGAGGTAACATACAGGGTGTGGAGTCACGACGGGGACGTTTTCGAGAAATTTAAGAGGGTGGGTGACATTTTGAGGGTGTCGGGGTTGAACCTGTTGAACCTGCATACTGACGGGAGGGAGCCTTTTTTTTTGTTGTAGTTCTGGGTCGGATCAGCGTTGGGTTTGGTGGCCTGGCGGCTGACGATGACGACGACGACCCGTCGTCCGATGGACGGCTCCCTTATAACCATCTGGCCCCCAAAGGAAAGTACAAGTGCCTGAGTTGCGACGCTCCGGACTGCAAACCCCGCGAGCCCTGCGTCGACGCATTTCAGGTAGGTAGGATTCTCCTAACCTGGGAGAAGTTGAAACGGCAACACGCCTGGCAACACGATCAACATTCTCTTTTTTTTCAGTGCTGGACTCACTACCAAGTCACTGACGAGGGGAAGACGTCGTTCTCTCGCGGGTGCACCATTCAGCAGGACCAAGTGAGGCTCATGTGCTCGACAGTGCCAGCCAAGCAAGTCACATACTCCATGCACTGCTGCAACGGCGACTTCTGCAACAACGGGTCCTTCCCTCAGCTTTCACTGCCAGAAGGTAATTCGCATCCGTCAAGGGCTAAACTTTTCTCATCTTCCTATTCACAAGGTAGTGAAAATCCGTATAATAACCGTAACTCAAGGATTCTGCGTAAATGCTCCACAACGTTAGGCTAGTCAAGTTCGACAGTGTCTAGTGTCGAGATGTAGCTCTGATTTTGGTTTATTATTCTTGGTAATACCACACCGACACTTTTCCGTTATACCCCCCCCCCCCCCACACGATTTCGTGTTTCATACCCACCCCTCCCGATGGCTTTAAGACACCCAAATTCGAGTGCTTTTCCGTTATAACACCCCCAACCCCTCCCACTCGATTTCGAGTTTCATACACACCCCTCCCGATGGCTTTAAGGCACCCAAAGCCAACCAAAATCGCGTGGGGGGGGGGGGGGGTATATAACGGAAAAGTACCGCGTAATGTCCACCTATGTAATCGCGACGGTGGACGGAAATTCTGATCGGCCTCAAAATTTGAGTTGATTTGAAATACGTTTCAAGCTGTCAAGATTCCAAAAACGCTGGAAATTTTACACAAGCGTTTATTATTCTTTGATATAGGTAACTTGTGCAGAAATTTAATTCTGTGTCAATGAAAAAATTTTTTTTTAAAGTTGGATTTATTATTTCAAAAAAAAATATATTTTTTATTTTTTTAAATTTTTTGTTTTGTTTATTACTGGAAAAATATTTGACCTCCTGGGGTCCATCAAAAATCTCATCTGTAGCCCCATGAAAGCCCTATAGATCGCAACAGTGAAATCGGATCGTTGCGGGACCCCCGAAAATGGATTCTACGTCCAAAAATACTTCGAAAACGACACCTGACTCGATCCCATAGCCAAAAGCCTTCAAAAACCCCTCCCGTAGCCCCATAGCTCCCCACGGGTTTGGGCGATCGGGCTGAAAACCTTGCGGGCACAACTAGATGGTAATTACTTTATTTTGTCAAAATTTCAGATTTAAAAAAAAATTCAAAACGGCGGACGGACATTTTGGTTTTTGGAATCTAGACCTCTTGAAAGGGATAATGTCAAATTTTGTGGCCAATCGGAGTCGTCGACGTCCGTCGCGATTACATAGTTGTATTATTCCAAGAATAATAAACCAAAACGGCGTACCCAATCCAAAACATGTCCTGTAAACAAACTTGTATTTATAGAAGTTTATATTATTTAAAGAATTTAATTCCACGTTAGGAAACCTCCTTAGACCATTGTTTGCGGAAATGCAGTCAACGGAAAATGGGTGATTCTTTCAAAAAAGTCTACTAATAATCTGACACCGCTCGGTAAGCGGAAGACCACGTTTTTCAGAACGTTTTCGGCTGTAGCTCAGAAACTATTGGTCTGATTCCAAATGTATTTTGTTCATGTGAAAGTTGATTAAATTCCCCATCGCAGCTGTTCTATGTGAAATTTTGATTTGAGTTTCGATAAGAGAGGGGCGGTCACGGCAAATAATTTCACAAATTTTTTTTCTTCATTTTCGCCCATAACTCGGGACTGGTTTGTCCGATCTTAATTCTGTTTTTTCAGGTGAAAGCTGATTAAAATTTTCTATATGGTACGGTACATTGCATTTCTATTGAGACAACAAAAGTGCCATCAGTACTCGTCGGAAAGGGTGGAAACAAGAAAATTGACCACCCAGGGCTTGAGAAACGTCTCTGAATGGATGATGAAATCGACATAATCCAATCCATTCGAAGGGCTGAACTTTGAATCCTCCAATTGGATTTACGTCGATTTCATCCTTTCCAATGTCGATTCTGTTTACAGGGAAATTTGACGAACACGATGGAACGTACGTGTGGAAACTGACGTTAGCGATCATTGGGCCGGTCATGGGGCTCCTCATCATCGTGGGCATCGTCGTGTTGATTTTGCTCAAAAGATCGCACAACAAAAGGTTGGACCACCCTTCAGGAACTCACCCGTCGTATTCCGCGGTACCTCATGACCACGTGACGTCATCCCACGACAACCTCAAGGTAAGCTACGAGCCTTTAGGGGCTGCCATACGTTTGCGCTAATCCGACCAAAGCCGGCCCCCAAAGTTATTTCGTTTGAGCGAATTTCGACCATTCATTTGCTCGAGCGCCCATGTTATTGACGTTTGCGCGACGTCCGGCTGCACCTCCTATCAAACGTACTTGTATAGACAAGGTAGTGGGCGCCCCCTAGGTTGCATCTCTTAGAGTACTAACCTATCATTACTTCCTTAATTTTAAGAACATTCCCTGGATAAAGGTTACCAAAAAATACCTCGTCCATGTGGGTTCCTATCATTCCCCTGGTGAGTTGGTTAAGTAGGCTTGTCAAAATCGACAATAAATTCGCAAAACGAGATGTATCTCTGCTTTTTTAATGTGTTTTTCGGACCCATTACGGTACTGTTTACCCAATTTTGCAACTTCCCAAATGTTGTGCTTCACGCGTAGCACACGAAAAACCGCGATTTGTTCGGCCTTATTTCAGTTTTTGCTCTATATCTAATAAACTATGCATTGTCCGACGAAAAATACTATATGAGTTTTTAAATAGTATTAAATATGTGACAATTTAAGCCCAACCGGAGCTGTGTAGGTTAATTAGTTTCAGAGTTATGGCACTTTGAAAATAGGCCGTTTTTCCCAAAAATGTGAACATTTTAGTTGAAGACCTGAAGGCAGCGGAAGCACGTTTTTCAGAACGTTTTCGGCTGTAGCTCAAAAACTATTGGTCCGATTCCAAATTTCTTTTTTTCTCGTGAAAGCTAAATAAATTCCCCATCGCAGCTATTCTATGTAAAATTTTGATTTGAGCGTTGATAAGGGAGGGGCAGGCACGGCAAAGTAGTAGGCAAAACTCAATGGCTTAGCGCAAATGTATGGTGGGATGGGGGTATTAGCGCAAGCGTACACTACCAGTTTTAGGTGGGATTATTACCAATCAATGCGATCAATCATACGACTTGTTTCAGACTCAAGATGGCTACCTCGAGCTGACCTCCGGATCTGGCAGCGGGCTCCCTCTTCTCATCCAGCGCACTCTAGCCAAACAGATCTCATTGACGGAATGCATCGGGAAAGGCCGCTACGGCGAGGTTTGGAGGGGGATATGGCACGGTGAAAATGTGGCTGTCAAAATTTTCTTTTCCCGGGACGAGGCGTCCTGGTCGCGTGAAACGGAAATTTACAGGTAAGTTGGAAGTTGGGAAGCGCCGTTGTGTGCACGCCGCGACTACATAAACGTGTTTCAGCACGGTGCTCCTCCGACACGAGAACATCTTGGGGTACATCGGGTCGGACATGACGTCGGTCAATTCCTGCACTCAGCTCTGGCTTGTAACTCACTACCATTCGAACGGGAGTTTGTACGACCATCTGAACCGCAACCCGCTCAACAGAAGACACGCACTGTCGTTGGCCATCACCACCATGGCCGGCCTCGCTCACCTCCACTCAGAAATATTGGGCACCCAGGTGAGTCCGTAGACGTGCGACAACAAGCTCTTTTCTATTCTTATTCAATAATAATCTTCTGTTCTATGTATTGTAAAATAACGTCAAAATAACCTCAAAAACGATGTCCCACTGGACTTGGTAAGCCCCAACAGGCCCCTAGTTAACTTGGGCAAAACGAGAAAATTCAGATACAGTTTGCGGTCCCTGTAAACTGGATTTGGCATTTGAGCCCTTTCTACCCTGAAAGACGAGGTATTTTGGCTCAAACTAAACAATAATCTCAGAAACTTAGAAAATGGTATTTAGGCCCTTTAGGCCTTCAATTGCAAACTGCCTTTAATTTACTGATTCTGATATGTCCTCTGTGTTCTTTCATGCCTTCATATACGGCCCAGGCGGTAAGGTTTTTCTAAATATTTTATCATTCGGCGCCTCTTGAATCGAACTCATCTCACTAGTACGTTGTGCCTCACAGGGTAAACCAGCCATCGCTCACCGCGACATCAAATCCAAAAACATCTTGGTCAAATCCAACGGGACTTGCGCCATAGCGGATTTCGGTCTGGCGGTGACGCATTCCCAAACGACGGGCGAGACGTCGATAGCCCCGAACACGAGGGTCGGCACGAAGCGGTACATGGCCCCCGAACTGTTGGATGAATCGTAAGTTGCGTTGGAACTGTTCTCCCTGTTGATTTACTGGACAATACATCAATTTCCCTGTTTTCAGGATCGACATGAACTGTTTTGAAGCGCTCAAACGGGTCGACATGTACGCTGTGGGGCTCGTGCTATGGGAACTTGCCAAGCGAGTCATCAGCAACGGTAGGGCTCTTCACGTTAGAAGCATCTGGCCTTTGGAACGAAATCACGTTCGCGAGCGCATCCTCGCGTCGTTCTTCCTAACCTTCTTCTCCACCTCATCCTTTTCAGTGTCGGCCCGCTGACTATGTGTCGCCTTTTCAAATTAGCCGTTATGGGATCTGCGATTTAAATGAAATGAATAGTGTGAGTCCGCTGAGTATGTCACGCCTTTTTAAATTTTGATTCTGCTGGCCCAGGGGCTACGACTTAAATGAAACAAATGACGGGCGTCCGATGACCTTGTGTCGCCGTTTAACGACCAACGACGAGATAAATTGAACTTTTGGCGGTAAGATTGACCTTCCGAAAGTAGTACAACACAACGCCACCATGGACGCTGGAATCGAATGTACAGATTTCATGTCCGCGAAGGTTGGCTAATCTGAACCGCCCTTCATAATGGCTGATTGTTTATGTTAGGAATGTCCTTCGACGATACAGTCAGTTACTACGTATATTTGGAGAACTGTAGTCAGGTCTGCTTTCGGGTTCGATACGGTAAATGACGTCATTTGCCGTCCTTTCGGTTTCAAACCTTCCAACATCTTTAAGGTCCTGAAGGATAAATGGGGGGGATTTTGCGGTATCAGGGCGTTATTAGTCATTTCATGGAACTAACTTTCAATTACAATAAACAGAATTAAATGCTTATACGGGTGATTCCTAAACTAGGGGCAATTTTGATCAGAGAAAAATGTTGGAAAATAAGTTTTGAAAATTACCGGAATTTTTTTTATATGGATTTTAGTTACCCCCCCTAAAGCAAAAAACGCAATGGCAGCTCATGAATCACTTCTAAAATTCCAAAATTTGAATTCAAATTCGGATCCACGACAATGTGAATTGAGGCACACAACAATGTGGATAAATTTCTTTTCGTGGGAGTAACAATTTTTTTCTTGGGTTGATGAAATGAAAAAACAGCATTGTATTTGGAAAACTCTTTTCTTAAGTCAATAGCCGGTTAAAAAAAATTTTGGTGTAGGTAATCTTGGTTTTGGTTTATTATTCTTGGAATAATCCACCTATGTTATCGCGACGGGGGTCGAAGACTCGGATCGGCCTCAAAATTTGACATTAGCCGTTTCAAGAGGTCTACATTCTAAATCCTAAATGTCCGCCGTCCGGGCCGTTTTGGGCAGTAGGAATTTTTTTAAATCTGAAATTTTGACAAAATACTCGGTTTACCATCTAGTTGTGCCCGCAAGGTTTTCAGTCCGATCGCCCAAACCCGTGGGGCGCTATGGGGCTACGGGAGGGGTTTTTTTTTTTTAAGGCTTTTAGCTAGGCTTCGAGTTAGGTGTCGTTTTCGAAGTATTTTTGGACCTAGAATCCATTTTCGGGGGTTCCCGGAACGGTTCGAGTTCACTGTGGCGATGCATAGGGCTTTCATGGGGCTAAAAATGAGATGTTTGAAGGATCCCAGGAGGTTTCATATTTTTCGAATAAAAAATAAAGAATTTTTGAATCAAAAAAATTTTTTCTATTGACAGAAATAATATTAATTATTAATTTTTGCACAAGAAGAAGAAGAAAATCCAAAAAACAAATTTTTTTTAAACAAAAACCTAAAAAAATGTTCTCGTTTTCTTCTCAACCTCTCCTCTTCTGAAATTCTCTGCTCCCCCATTTTTACACTTTAAATCATAAGTTGCGCCAGTCACTAAACAAGTACCTTCGTAGTGGTGCCTACATAGTTCCAAGGGTTGGTAAAAAACTATGATTACCTAATTTTAACATTGTCGTGGACTTTTGATAATTTTGAATGTCCACGACCATGTTAAAAACTAAAAGCCACGACAATGTTATTTTCAACTTCAAGATCACATTGTGTCAAAACTACTCATGTTTCAAAGTTCTTCCAACGCTAATTAATAAGAGCCTCTTACGACGTTGTGAAAACATGCATTGGATGGAATTTTGATTATTAAAATCATAGAACCAGATGCGACCATGACAATGTTACTAATAAACCTACGCACCTGAAATATTTCCTCTGTAAGAGTTGGTTCGGCACTGAGTGGCCACTGGCACTTGGTGCGCATGATGGCAAAGACCGACAGGAAGCCCCCTACATGTGACGAACTTCAACTTCCAAAATATCCTGAATGCCCTTTGCCCAGCAGAGGATTTCTTTTAGCCACGACAATGTTGAAAAAAGTTGTGGAGAGCTTTGAGTTGATCATAATTGTTGACATGATTTTTACATGAGCATTGCAAGCCCTCTTTTCAAGACCTAAGATCCCAAACTTGAATGAGGAAAAAAATTGTATTCATAGAAAACTTATAGGAAGATGAAAATCAACTACTGAGTCGAGTATTTAACTTTTAGACCAACCACGACAATGTGAATAGGTAGGTAAATGACCTTGTTACGTTTCTTCAGAAACCAAATGTCCTTTCTTTTCCTAAATGGTATTGAAGAGCTCATCAGAACCTGCAATTGGGGAAAAAATCAAAAGCATAGGTCGAATGAGTGAAATTTTACCGGTTGTAGACCCGAATTTGCCCGTAGTTTAGGAATCACCCATACAGCTCATTCTGCCAATAAAAAAATTTTGGAAGTTTTATTTTTTTATTTTTTTATTTTTATTTTTTTCAAAATTTTTTGTTTTACTCGAAAAATATTTGATCGCCTGGGAACCTTCAAAAATCCCATTCGTAGCCCCATGAAAGCCCTACAGATCTCAACAGTGATAATATCATGATATTATCGGATCGTTCCGGCACCCCCAAAAATTGATTCTACGTCCAAAAATACGAGTAAAAAAACGTCCAAACGACAACTAACTCGATCCCATAGCCAAAAGCACACTGAAAAGGAGGAGGAGGAGGTTAGGAAGAAAAACGTTAGGATGCGCTCACAAGTGATTCCGTACCAGGGGCTACATGCTCTTCTTCTCGTTCACTTTTCGATTTAGGACTGGGCGAGTGAATTCATGAGAATTTGGCCTTGTTGCAGGAATCATTGAAGAGTACCAACCTCCATTTTACGACAGAGTAGGCAACGATCCGTCTTTCGAAGAAATGAAGAAAGTTGTGTGCATCGACCAGCAGCGCCCGATTTTACCCAACCGTTGGGCTTCAGATCCTGTACGTTTTAAGAATTTAAACATTGTAAAAGTTTGAGCGTGCGCATTACTTTTTTTTCTTTTTCAGGTCCTCTCAAGCATGGGGAAATTAATGAAGGAATGTTGGCATTTCAACCCGCACGCTCGCCTCCCGGCTCTCCGCGTCAAGAAGACTCTCATCAAGTTGGCAATGAGTTTGGACCAGTCGCCGGGAGGTGGCCAACCTGTATGAATCATATCTATTAGAGCTAAGGTACAAACGGGATTCAACCCAGTCGCCAGCGGGGTTGTCAGTGTTGTTCAATTTCAAACGATTCTCATCCCCGTTTATGGGATCGGCTTTCACGCATGACCATTTCGGATATTCCCTCGACGCCTGCTGGCTGTTATTCAACTGACCCCCATCGAACAACCTGACTACATTAGTGTCTATTTTACGTACTTCGCTAATTTTACCACTAAAACATTAATTGTGGTTCACACAACGGAACTGAACCCCTTTTTCAACTTGTACAAAGAAGATCTAGCCGTAACCTTACTAGCACGAATCAAAATCTGCTCTGGTTCCTAAACCGGCTAAAAGAGACACGCCTCTCTAGTACTATCGGCTTTTAACGAAACCATTGATATGCACCGGCCAAAGGAAGCTCAATAGGGAATTCAGGAGGTGCACTAATGGCAAACCTACGTTGTTCATAGATAAAAAATCGATTTTCTGTAGATGAATTGTTGATTTTAAATCAGTAAGATTTCGATTTTTTGTATATTAAATGTCAATGTTTAATCAATGAAATGTCGACTTTAATCAATGAAATATTAATGTTTATTGATTATATGATAAAATGTTGATGTTTAATCAATGAAATTTCGATGTTTACCTGTTTGGACGTAATATCGTTTTTCAATTAATTAAATATCGACTTTTAGTTGATAAAAATTAATGTTTACTCGATAAAATAAGAGGTATTTTCCAACCCCTTGTCCAGGACAGGTTATGGACAAGAACGCGCACTAGAGTGTTATGACAACAGTTGTCATACAGTTACTGTATTCCAACCACCGCAAGGACTGTTCCAGGACCAAGTGTTCTATATTCCAGGAATATTATTCCTACCCTGGAACCTGTTCAAGACCAGTCCCAGGTTGTTCCGGATTTTTTTGAGGACTGCTTGAGGACAGGTTCCCCCACCATCGCTCGTGTAACTACGAAGTGGGGGGAGGAGGACGCGCCTCGCAGCCAATCAGGTTGCACCTGTAATCGATGTCTACAGGGACAGTTCCAAATCTATTCCAACCACGTTGTGTCCAGAACTGGTATGATACAAGTCCTGTCCGCGCATGCGCGGTACACGGTTGTCCGTAACATGTATCTGAACAGGGAGGTTGGAAAATACCTAAGATTTTTGGCAGATGAAATATTGCTGTTTAATCGATGGAATGTCGATCTTTAATTGATGAAATATAGATTTTCAATCAAATGTCGATGTTCAAAGGATGAAATGTTGATGTTTAATCGATAAAATATTGACGTTCATTTGATAAAATATCGATGTTTTTCGGTAAAATATTGACGTTTAATCGATAAAATGTCGATGTTTATGCAGTCGTACGTATATTTCAAGGACAACACTTTAGTCATCACCCACATTTGTGCATTATGGCAAATATCCTGTTGTAAAGGAAATGTCACATTCCTGCACTTTGTTGGGAGAAGTTCAGTATTACCCCCCACTTAATCCTTGTTCATGAAGAAATACTAGATATCGGGATGGCGCTCAGAGGGACTGATCGTGATTTTAGGTGGACCAAATTATTTTCCATTCCAACTGCTGAAATTTAAGTATAATTGGATTTTTGGAACCAGAAAAAACACTGAATGCGTCCTACCGTGAAAACTATCTGTGTCCTTCAATGGCTCAAACAAAACTGTATAATCTGCTACTGATGTTTCCTTTTCATTTTGTCGTTCTCCAACTATTGGTCGACACCGGCACTCATCCAAATATATTTTTGGAAAGGCTCGTACACGAGCCTTTCTTCTTCGGAATTTCGTCCAAATACATTCACCAATGGCCTCTGATCGGCGTCTCCTGCAGTACACTAGCGTAAATCTATGGGGCTGTTTTCCTTTCGCTACCTGCTATTAACCAAGTGAAGGATGCCAACGGGGGCAAACAAATCCTCAATTGTAAATTTGGCTGATGCAGTTACTTACCAGTACACCTCCCCCAGACACCCAGTTGAGTGGAACTAAGTTAACTCCCTTCTGGCCAATCCATTGATCGCAGGGATTTGTTTGATCCTAGCCTACAAGGCTATTGATTGGCTAAAACCCATAATTCCCAAGCTATGTAAAGTAGAAACTCTTGTGTGCGTGCCTTATAGCCTCCTTTACTGCTGGACCGATTTGTACTTTTTTTAATGACCAGTACGACCCTGACCAGATTATAATAATAATTACAATTGTAGGCTATTTAAAACTAACTAAATTAAACCCCGGGCGCAGTCGTGCTACTTCCCTGCTGAGTTGAAACTCTGCATACAGCTCAAGAAGTACCTCCTCATTTGTTATTGTTTACTCAGGTATGGGATTGAAAATACTCCAAAAAAGCGAAAATATATCTTTGATGAGGTTATCTTTATAACCCAGCTGTTGGACTATTAAGTAGTTACAAATTTTGTAATTTCTTGTGCGGTTCTTTCAGTTGCCCCAAGTTTTAATTTCGTTTTTGTATTCCACGTTGTATCAGTATGACCAATTTATTTTAATATGCGCATGCATGAATTTTACCCCCATCTTCTGCTGAATCGGATATTTTGACTGTTTTTATTTGGCCGGCTGAGCGAAGCGTATATATTAACGGTGCGATTGCTTCGTACCTTCTGAGGAGTCACACAACTCCGAGGACAGCTCAATGTTTAGTTGCGTACTAAGGGGCCACCCCCTGCTGGCTAAAGCCATCCATCCCCCGACCTCTCCCATCTTGCCGCAGACCCCTTCTGAGCTTCATAGAAAATGGTGAAACACGATCCTTCATGATGGGGGAATTTGTTCCTTATCACACCCCCCCCCCCCCCCCCACTTCTGGGGGAGGAGTTGGGAAGCCCAAGCCTGCCCAACATTGCCCCTATTTACAACCTTTTTTTTTAGTGAGCCAAATTTTTGGTGTTATCGACTTCTCTCGCTATCTCCTCACCCAACTGAATTTTTCAACACAAATTCAATTTTTTCCGGTCAGGAATTCGCAACACTGGTTTGTTTGCCCTCTTTTGCAACCTTCGATTGGTTACTGGCCATGATGGAGTACTTCCCCCCCTCCTGAATTCCCTGACCCCCTCATTACATCGACACTTCGTGCCATAATTTGGTGCCTTCGCCCAACTCAACTTCACATCTTGCCTTTAAAAAAAACTTAACTAGAAAAAAATTTGGCCTTGCTAAAGATTTTGAAATTGTATATTTTTCACGGCCGTATTAAGTTTAATTAGTTCGTAGGTAATTGATGTATTTAATTTAGTAGGATGAATTTTTGTTTTGTCGAACTCAGCGTGAGAGCAGCAGTTATCCGGTTTGGCGGAGGAAACGATCTCAGAGGTGCCTGGATTTTTCGGGATGTCTGATAACTGATGCTCTCGCTCTATTTTAGGAGATATTGTACAAAGGCTAATAAATTAAGAATAACCTTTCTAAACGAATTTGTTTTTATCTTCACCCTTATCAATGGAGACAGGAATTTGCATATTTTGCGTGTGTTTATTTACATAATACTACCTGACCCGGTGCGCTTCGCTGCACTCAATAAAAATAGAATTTTGGCAGAATTTGAATGAAAAGTCAAATCAGTTTGTTTGCAGTGTTTGCAATGCTGTTTGCATTGTACCTTCGTATGTTTTTCAAAAAATCCTTTGATTGCTGTGTGTCAGAGAAAATCAGTGAACGCAACGGTTCAGGTGGAGCTCCAAAATTTGCCAATTTCACTTTTCAGCGTTGAAGGAAGTGACCGATTTTGTAGAAACTTCTTTAAAACCATCTACGATGCTTCACAAACATATCCACACAATTTGGTGCCAAACACTCCACTGGTTTTTAGGTAGTGAGTCCTCAAAGATTTGGCAGTCATTTTTATAGATATAGATGTGAAACTATAGTGCTCGAGAAATGAGAATGGGACCGGCCGACAAGGAGGGTTGAGGAGACAGAAGATGTACCCCTCTCCTTCGAACTACCCTCTCTCCTATCATCTGCACTCTGACGGAAAAAGGTGTGCTACTGAGAGGGAATAATTCCCTTTCAACTGAGGGAAAATTCCTTACCTACCTTTCTTAGACGAAAGGGGAATGGAAAAGTCTCAATCAACTCATACCCATCATGTTTGAATACTTTATTCAGAAATACAAGAAAAATACTGGCACAGATTAAAGAAAGTAGGTATACCTACTTACATCAGTGATATCCGATGTGATACTTGCGAGAATAGACGCAGACTGAGGGACTGGCGTAATTAGGGGAAATTCCTTGTTACGTTGGCACAAGCGCCTCTCCTCGGTTCAGGTAAAATGGGGGGAGGGGGGACTTCTGGTCCCATTCTCATTTCTCGCGCACTATAGATATTATCTAGTTTCACTTGCCCGGTTGCTGCCACTTTGGCCCTCTAACAACCATTCTCGCTTTGCTCGCCTACGCACCCAGATAGATTTAGATCCTTGTACGCAATTAGATCCTTGTACTTAGATCCTTAGATCCTTACGCAGATCCTTAGATCCTTATATCCTTAGATCTTAGATCCTTAGAGTTGCGCGGATTTGCGCTCTGCGCAGATAACGCGCAACGGGTGTTTCGGACGTAGAATTCAACATAGAATCTGAATCCGCAATAAAAAATTGGGGTTATCTGTAAAAAAAAAAAAAAAGAAGAAGTTGCACGGGTTTTTAATAATACTAGATGCTCCGGCTCGCTTTGCTCGCCTACGCACCCAGATAGATTTAGATCCTTGTACGCACCCAATAGATTTAGATCCTTGTACGCAATTAGATCCTTGTACGCAGATCCTTAGATCCTTAACGACACTCAACTCTACCCCCCACGACACTTATCTCTATGGCCCCATGGGTTTTTTTCCTGTGAGTTTTGAAATTTGATTTCACTAGCACTTTGACAGGGGGGGCCTTGCTTCGCTCGGGAGATCATTTTATTGGCCAGAGGGGGCTCGCTATGCTCGGCCACCGACAAAGGTATTTCTACAGTTATTGATGGTGGAGTTTTCAAATTTGATTTCACTAGCACTTTGACAGGGGGGTTTTATTTCGCTCAGCTGATCATTTTCTCGGCCAGGGGGCTCGCTTCGCTCGGCCGCCCACACAGGTGGCTAATTATTGAAGGTGGAGTTTTCAAATTTAGTTTCACTAGCACTTTGACAGGGGGTCCTTACTTCCCCAAAAAAAGGATTCTGCGCCCAAAAATACTTCGAAAACGACACTTAACTCAACCCCCCCCCCCCCCTCGTGTTTAGAAAGGTTAGAGGTAAGTAAAAAAATTTAAAAAAAGTTTTTTACTCACCCTGGCAAAACAGGAGAAACAGAAAAGTGCCAGAATTTCTTAACATGTCCGCCTTTGGTGCTTTTACCTTAAATATTTTTCGAGTGAAAAATATAGAATTTTTGAAAAAAAATAACATTTTTGAAAAAAAACCCAAAAAATGTTTTTTGAAATAGGTACCTACCTATAAAAATCAAAAAATAAAAAATAATAAAGTGTAGGCAGTAGATGGAGATAATTTTCACTGAAACGAGTAGGTACCTACCTACATCTTCTGACAGAAGACAAAAACTCCGCAAAATAATCTCAATTTAGTCAATAAATAGGTAATAATATCAAACACTCCTAAGTTTTTGGGGCGATAATATCAATACTAATTTTTTAAAATAATTTTTGCTTAAAAAAATCTACTGATTTTTTCAGGGAATTTTCCAACTTGATCTACGGAATTTTGTCTCAATCTAGGGATATTCGAAGTCGATCTAGGGGGAACAGCCCAAAATTATCTGGCATCACTGCCCAGCAAGTACCTACCGCGGTTTGTGACGCGCTGACGCAATTGGTGAAGAAGAACAAGATGATGATGATGGAAGATGGAGCGAAGGCAGGATGGATGCTGGTTATTGGTCTGGTTTGTTTGTATATTTTTGTTTGATGAGTAATCAACTGTTGACCTACTCGATCTCTCTATCAGATAGAGATCTATCTTGATTCAAGATTCTTGATTAATAGGTTTATCTTTGTGTGATGAGTGACGGTAGTAGTGATGGCTATCAAACGCCACCAAAGAAGATGAAAGTGGGGTACAAAGGTAGGTATCAGAAATCGTGGGAAAGTCGGGCTGAATTCTTTTCGTGGCTGGGACCTGATCCTAAAAATGGAATAATACATAATACAATGGATTCTTGGAATAATACACCTATTAATTAAACCTATAATTTAAGGTTTTAGTAATCGAGATGGAGGTAGAAAGTTCTGATCGGCCTCAAAATTAAACATTTTAAATTTAAATTAAAACTTTTAAAATACGTTCCTTCAGAGGTCTAGATTCAAAAAACGAAATGTCCGTACGCCGACCGGGCCGTTTTGGGCAGAAGGAATTTTTTTTTAAATCAGAAATTTTGACAAAATAGTATTTTGTATTGAAAAAAAAAATCCCTTGTTTATCATCTGGTTGTGCCCACAAGCTTTTCAGCCCGAACCCTTAAGGCTTTTTTTTCTCTCTCAAAAATGTTTTATTGACACAAAATTAATTTTCGAACAAGTAACCTTTATCAAATAATACCTTAAAAATAATAATAATAATAAGTGAAAGAAATTGAAATTGAAGAATAATAAACCCTTGCATGGGCGTATACAGGGGGGGGGGGGCCGCGGCCCCCCCCCCCCCTAGAATTTTCGGGAACACAAAAATAAATTGTGCTGAACTAAAAAGAAAGAATGCGTAGGTAGGGGCAAGGAAAGGAAATTATGGGAATTATTGGAATTTGGAAACACTAGCACTCTGACATGGGGGCCTCACTTCGCTTGCCCATTTGAATAATAGGGATTTAGTATTAAAATTTAGATCTGTACATAGGATACAGAACAAACGCCGACTCAATTGGAATGTAAAACAACGAAAATAGGAGGAGTTGTACGGATTTGCGAGGGTCAGAAATTTCGCTCAATGCGCTTATCGGACGTAAAAATGGCCGGGGATTCCAAATGACATTAGGTACCCATTACCATCAGGCGACGACACTCGCTGGCATCGCAAGGCGGGTCTCTATTGGGCTGCAAGAACGCGAATGGCTGAACTGCCAAACAATGCATAAACATAGTTAGAAAAAAAAAATGCATAAAAAAAATAAGGGGTTCCTATTTAAAATAAGAAAGTTGGGCGCAAATGAGGCCCGCATTTTGGGAGGATCTCAAACCCCCTATTAGTAGCTAAAATGGATCCCGAGACGATAGAAAAACGCTGCAAATTTTACAAAAGGGTTTATTATTCTTTGATATAGGTTAGATGTCCGAATATTATTTCTGGAACAACAAAATTTTTTTTCAATTTTTTTTTCTTTAAAGCAATTTTTTTACTCGGAAAATATTCGACAGGTCGAATTCTGGGCGTCTGAATTCGACAGGTCTCTTGGAATTTTTAGTCTGGTAGGTCCGTTGCGATGACTCCTGTCCCAAAGAATTACGAATGAAAGTTGAACAAGACCCATGGGGGTCTTTTAATGCATTAAAACCCGCCACCTCCACGTTGGTCCATCCCGGGCGCACCAGAATGGTGTGGCTAACGCCGGAGAGGGCAGGAGGGCTGTACTCCCCCCCGCTGTAACACCCCCTAGGGCAGTGCTGAAGATCAAGAACAAGAAGACATCAAATTTTGAAGAAACATAAGTGCACTTCCCCTAGGGGAAGAAAGCGAGCAAGAAGTTACGCAAAGATTGTTATGGGCCAGAAATGGCCTTAGATACAATCTAAGAAGCTCGGTACAGCGGGCGTACGGTGGACGGACATTTCGGTTTTGGAATCTAGACCTCTTGAAACGGATAATGTCAAATTTTGAGGCCGATTGGAGTCGTCAACCTCCGTCGCGATTAAATAGGTGTTGACAAAATACTCATTTCACCATCTAGTTGTGCCCGCAAGGTTTTCAGGCCGATCGCCCAAACCCGTGGGGCTCTGTGGGGCTTTAAAAAGGGCTACGGGAGGGTTTTCTAAAGGGTTTCGGCGATGGGATCGAGTTATAACTCGACCTATAGGTTTTCGAATTACTTTTGGACGTAGAATCCGTTTTCGGGGGTCCTAGAACGATTCAATTTCACCGGGGGCTCTGATGGTACTACAAATGGGATTTGAGAAGAATCCCAGGAGGTCAAATATTTTCCGAGTAATTTGGGATGCTTAATCCATTTTTCGAGGTTTCATGACTGTTCGTTCCAACGTGCAGATTTTTTTTTCTCAAAAATATTTTTTTATTGGCAAAGAATTAATTTTCGCACAAGTAACTTATGTCAAAGAACAATAAACCCTTGCGTAAAATTTGCAGCGTTTACATATGTATATATATATATGTAAAATAGCGCTTAGTGGGGTGGCCCCCCCCCCCCCCCCCTTGGCTAAATCCTGCCTACGCCCATGAACCCTTGTGTAAAATTTGCAGCGTTTTATAATTTAATTTTTGTCCCCCTAAACGTCCCTTTTTTGCAGAGATGAAGTCCCCCTTTGTCCCCCTTTTTCGGCCCAGGTGTCCCCCTTTCAGGTCGAAGGCGTCTGGCATCACTGGTGCTCGACGATGTTAAACATTAAATGGACTTGTACCTACCTACGTAAATTTTACGTAGGTAGGTACAGGTCCTCGGGTGTTTATATTAGTTTTAAGTACGTCTTTTTTCAATATGCTAAAACGGTTTTGAGTTCAAGTCTTCTAATTAATGTAGTCAAGTGAGCCGCTCCGATTATTTAGTTGTGTTGTGCTTGAAGGCGTACAGTCATTGGTTTTTTCATCTATCAGCTCGTAGGTAAGCCAAAATAATATTCCATTTTTTGCATTATTTATTAGCTGATTCTCTTTGTAGTCATACTCATCGTACTGCTTGTATTCTGTTCTCTGAGATAAGGAACGGGCGTCAAATGTTGAGGGTCTAACTGGTGGTCTGAATTAACCCTCTGTACAATAACAGATGAGATAAAAATTTCAATTCAATTTATTCACAAAATTTGTTACACATTTAATGTTTACAGATATACATTTACAATTCGTTCGTATTCCAAATTGTTTTGAGTACATTTCCAATACTTAAGTCTAGGACTATAGGTCGGGGACCTGTCCAGGCCTCATTCTCTCCCGATTAATGTGTGCAACGATACAGAAAAATGATTTGGCAAGCTTAGATTAGTGTGAGGCAATTATGACAATTATTATCTTACATATAATATATGTTATGTTAATTATTTCTAGGCAGTAGGTACAGCAACAGTTTTAAATAGTGCTACCTACCTAAATAAATCTTATAATAAAATTTGCAGAATTGTGCTGGCGTTTTCACTATTTTTCAAATAATTCTTAGCTTCATTCTTGAAAGTACCGAAGTGTTTGGCTGTTTTCGTTCTGTAGGGTAGCTGTTCAAAAATTTTTGGCGCTAGCCAGGGTAGTTGCCTAGTGAAGAAATCATTATACGGCCGTGGAATGTCTGTTGTTGCAGTCATGTTTGCCCTAGTAGGTCTAATGTCCGGTTGCTTAACGAAATTGCCAATTTTTTTAATAAACGTACAGCACTATTCTATATGTATATACAAGTAACCTATATATATGTCACTTGTACAGACATTTAATTCTGTCAATAAAAAAATTTTTTTTTTGGATTTTTATATTTCGAAAAAAATTTTTTGGCGTTTTTTTTTTTTTTCAAAAATTCTTTAATTTTTACTCGAAAAATATTTAACTTCTTGGGATCCTTCAAAAATCCCATTTTTAGCCCCATGAAAGCCCTATAGATCGCCACAGTGAAATCGGATCGTTCCGGAACCCCCAATAATGGATTCTACGTCCAAAAATACTTCGAAAACGACACCTAACTCGATCCCATAGCTAAAAGCCTTCAAAACACCCCTCCTGTAGCCCCATTTTAGCCCCATAGCGCCCCACGGGTTTGGGCGATCGGACTGAAAACCTTGCGGGCACAACTAGATGGTAAACCAAGTATTTTGCCAAAATTTCAGATTTTTAAAAAAATTCCTACTGACCAAACCGGCCCGGACGGCGGACAGCGGACGGACATTTCGGATTTTGAATGTAGTCCTCTTGAAACGGATAATGTCAAGTTTTGAGGCCGATCCGAGTCGTCGACCTCCGTCGCGAAAACATAGGTGTATTATTCCAAGAATAATAAACCAAAAATGAAGTAGGTACGTACCTACCTACTATACTAATTTACTTTGATGTTCTGCATTAACGCGACGGGTTAGTAACCTTCAACACAAAGATGGCAACAACCACAGCAGCTGAACTCTGAACCAGAAAAGAACCTAACTTCCACGATTTCCGCGACCGCGTGTCCCTCTAATTCCTTAGGTATTCGTTGGGTTGCAAGTTGAAAATTGCAATAACCATATTGTTGAAAAAGTGTAATAACCATAATATAAAATGGATAAATGTTTATTACAACGACCAAATCCTTCTACGTCATGATATTGTGACTTCTACGTCATGATAAGTGACGACGAAGCACCTCAGGAACCAACTCCTGCTCAAAAGAAGAAAACTGTCATCGCCACCAAAAAATTTTCACTTCAGGGGTGACTCGGATGAGATTATTCTGATTTGTTCTGAATTGGTTTGGTCCCGACCATAATAATTAAGCTGAATCATGCTCGAAACCTAGACGAATTAGAACAAATCTCGAAGAATCTTTCCACCTTCTTGGCCAATGCCAATCTCTCACTCTGAAGAGAGGGGTTTCAACCCTTTGCCTTAGTTCTCGTCAATTGATGTGAGATTGTATAATAATTCAAATTTTGTCTTTGAATAACAGTTTTTTCTAGCCAGGTACCGTTTCTTTTCTGCCGTTTGTAATCTGGTTCCGATTTCGTGTTCTTAACAATGATTTTATTAAGAAAAATGGCAGGGAGAAATTGTGGGGAAATCCGTTTTAGGCAATGGGGAAATTGGGGAAATTTTGAGCTCAAGATGGGGAAATCCTGAAGTGGAGGATCGGCAGCACTGTTTGTTTATGTTTATATTGTGGTATTGGTTGTTTGTTTGTCTTGGACGTGAATTTATTTTGGCGTTTTAGCTGGGTTGGGTAGAAGTTCGGGAGGATTCGCTTGAGTGTTGGATGTTTCGCAGTTTGAATTTCAAACTTTGAAAACTCGGTTTTTTTTTTTGGTTTTTTCCCCCACCGTCAAGGTTTGCGAGATGAAAAACCTTCGGCTTCCGTCAAGTTGTCAACTGCGTCAACTTCTTCGTCGATGGGGTCGTTCGTTCGCGGATTTAGGGTTTTGTTGCAACATGACTCGTCGGGTCGGGTACGAAGCTCGGCGGATTTACAGATCAATTAACCTCTCCTAGGAGCCGAGGAAAGTTGATTTTCGGTGAGTTGTCACGTTTTCGCCCGCTCGGCGACCGGCCCGATTCCGACCCCGGTGGGTGAATTTACCGTGTTGGATGGAAGTCTGTCGACGAATTATTATTAACATAACATTATTATTCATTCCGCCCCATGTGAATCCACCATGGTTGTTTTTTATCAGTTGCCTTTAAGCGGAGCTACCGAAGATTTCTGAATTTATGGGGGGGATTTTGCATAAATCGTAGAGCTTTCGAAAAATGTGCTACTTACTGCTGCCCTTATAAATGTTTCGAGCGGCTAATTTTTTTGCTGACATCCTGTCAGCTGACCCATAAACCTAAAAAACCCGCCAAGTAGATATACCTAATTCAGATTGCATAAAATTTCTTTAAAGTGGTTTTTCAAATTGTTTCTGTTTTTGCCTTTTTTTCAGAGAAATATTTGAAGGCGAAAGAAGCTATGAAAATGGAAGAGTAAGGCAATTAATTTTTGTTTTCGATGATAGTTCGTGAATGAACTAGAATCCCGTAACAATCTTCAATATGTATGTGCAGCTCCAGTGAAGATGAGGCGCCCGTTGTCAAAAAACCAGCGGCCCCCAAAGGGAAGAAAAAAATGAAGAAGTCGTCTGTGTCGGATTCGGACTCTTCGGTCACCGCCACGAAGAAGTAAGCCTGGAGAGGCCCCCATGTCACAGTAGATTTTTACCGTCGAAACATTTTTCACCCCCCTACAAATTTTATTTGCAGAAAACGGAAAGGAATACGAGCTGCCTCCGAATCTGAATCTGAAATGGATAGCGAAGGAGGTGGTCGTCGTCGTAAGAAAAAAGACGTAAGTAGAAAATGCCAAGATAGCCCTGCTTTGTTCAAAAACGACGTTTCCAGAAAAAATCCACAGGGGGCCACAGGAGCATAGCTGTAACAAATTCTGAGCCAAGAGATGGCGCTGACGGTTGCGGGGATTTACAAGTCGACCTACTGGTGGCGGAAATAACTAAATGAACTACCGGATGGTTTCCTCGGCGGAGTGTTGTGATATTTCCCCAAAATGATCAGCTCTGTGGTACATTCCCCCTTCGCTTCATAAACATCTCGGGTGTGCTAAGTACCTACACAAGGTCTAGGTGTTGAACCAAAGTGGACTTCACTATTTAGGTACCTTTCGTCACATATAGGCTCACAGCTAGAACGGAGATACCGCACACTTTCTGACAACCCTACTAAATAATTCAATAATTGAATTGTTGAATTATTCAAATAATTATTATTGAATTATTTAGTAGGGTAGTTTTGGGGAAAATTTTTTTTAAAGTGAAACTTTTATTACATCTTCTCAAACTTTTCCGTCTGTGTGTTGCATGTCGCGTGGCTGCCGAACGTCAGTGAGCTATTTATTGGAACTCTAACAGATTGATAAATGTGGCATCATTTCCTGAAACTTTCTCGCTAGGCTCGCCTCAGTGGTATTAGATACCAACTTTGGGCGTGGCTGCCGAACGTCAGTGAGCTATTTATTGAGACTCTAACATAATAATATTGTTATTAAAATATTTTGGTATATATTATATAACATTAAGATTGATGAAACGATTTTTATACCCTTAATGGAATATTATTCCGAAAAATCTTAGTTAAATGTCTATAATGTGAAAAAAGTTTCACTTTTACCGTGGTTTCATAAAAACATAACCAGTATTTTTTTGCTTCCGAGACTGCAGGCAGCGGAAGCTTTGTTTTCACTTTCGAAAGGAAAAATTTTTTTTTGGTCCAAAATCAAAATTTCCACTCGGATTTTGCGTTTCAGGGACTCCTGAACAAATTTCGTTTTGTGTCCGTCTGTCTGTCTGTCCACATTTCCTTGCAACAGCCATAACTTCCACAACTTTGATCCGATTTCAATCAAATTTTCAGGGATCGTGCAGGTTCCGCTTTAGATGGTCAGATTTATCATGATTGAATCAGCGGTACGCTCAGCGCATGCGCGAACGTAATTTCCTTGCTACAGCCATTGGCAGTGTATTTTTTTTTTTTTTTTTTTTTTTCAAAATACTTTTTTTTAAATTTTTTTGTCAACAAATTTTTTTCAAAAATTCTCACGTTTTCACTCGAAAAATATTTAACCTCCTGGGAGCCTTCAAAAATCTCATTTTTAGCCCCGTGAAAGCCCTATAGATCGCCACAGTGAAATCGGACCAATCCGGGACCCCCGAAAATTGATTCTACGTCCAAAAACACTTCGAAAACGACACCTAACTCGATCCCATAGCTAAAAGCCTTTTTAAAAAAACAGCCATGCTATAACCTCACTAGGTTTTACAGTTGTGAAAAAGTCGAGCGACCGCGAATGTGTGGATTCCTAATATAATGAAAATGGCAAGCTGACTGACCCTTGTTGGTAAGCGTTGAAAAATGTTGAAAGCGATTTGTAATTAGAGAGTTCCTAAAGAAACATCCGAGTTACGTCGACCGTTAATTGGGAAAATGGAGAACACGCAAAAAAAACGCAAGGCTTCGGCGGAGCTCTCTTGACACTTTCGTATAAAAAGTGCATGAGAAAGTCACAAAGAGAGCTCCGCCGAAGCCTTGCGTTTTTTTGCGTGTTCTCCATTTTCTTTGATTTCTTTAAGACCATTTTGGTCCCATCCTCTCAAGTTTATTTATATTTCCTCACGGGTTTTTTCATTTCTCCAAGTCTTCAGTTTTTCTATTCTACACTTTATGATATAAAGCTTCGCTTCCTTCGGGGTCCCTAGACGGCCCCATTTTTTTTCCCGACATTTTTTCTTCGCATCAGCACCTCTGAGAGAAATATCTATACACCGGCCATCTATCTCTGATAACACAGGCCGGCCTCGTGTATGTACATAAATAATATTTATGTACTATTATACTAAATAATATTATGCAACCTACAACGGGAGTGAGTGCGGGCGCTCCGAGTCCGCATCAGCTGCCAGTATAGTGTCCTATATATTTAATTCAACTTTTCGATAATCGATTCGATTTAAATCGATTAATTTAATTTACATCCATTTCCGTCCGGGAGAGATCTCGTAGACCTTGCGAGCACCCCTTAAGGGGACACGTAGGTCGGTTTTCGCAATAAAAATCAATTTTTGGTTTTTAATTTAAAAAAAAACTAGACATTCTGCTGAAAATTTTGATATATTATGATCATATATTCTGTTACTGCATTGGTTCAAAAAATCAATAGTTAGTGAGCGCCGGGCGCGTAAGACTCGTTTTACGCCTCTGCCAGCTGCTCTTCTAGTTTCTTCCTCGCGCTGCTCTTATTCTAACTTGCCTCTCTCGTCATCTCATTAGCTTCGATAGATTTCAAACATCTCAACACGATTCAGGTAAAATTCGGGGTCAAAATAATAACGATATACGGGAACAATAAAACTGCATACCTCCTTCCTCTCTAGACAGCTGATTGGATTGGTGTAGCCACGTTGGATTCACGTTGGATTTGCTTTTCTTGAATATTCTCCTTGAGCGAGGCATTGTAAAATTCACCAACAAATTCGAAACGAAAGGACTAGACGATCAAAACAAATAATTTGGAACGATCTGGCAACTTCAAACGCATAGATAACAAACTGTATTCAAACTTATATCAAACCGATAATTTTATCTAAGATTCCTAAAGTAGAAAAAAATTATGTCGGACACATTCTTACTCTTTTTCTTTGATGAATATCCATGAATATTCACAAGCAACTTTGGGATTACAGAGTTTTTTGGTGTGACGCGTATGAGCGAGCGAGCGCAGGAAGGCTGGGCTCCTTCTTGGAGAAGGGTTTACAAAAACGCCGCCGTTTCCCGCAAACCACATTTTTTGAGCTTCATGTTCCCTTTTCTCAGCTTTGGAACGAAGTAGCTTCATGATTTTTTTATTTATTTTGTTGGTAACGAATAGGGGAATAATTGGACACCTGAGGGATTTTCGGCCGAACCTTAGTTTGGCACCTCTGGCTTCTTATCGACATGATAGTAACGGGTCGCGGTTCTAAAATTCGTTTCATCGCAACTAGGCGGAATTTCGAGATTCCTACATCTCATAATCATTGTCAATATGTATGAAACAACGTGTAATCATCGGAATGCGATTGGTTGAAGGGTAAGCCCAGCAACGGAACAAAAGTACGAAAATAGAGTGTAACTTTGTGCAGGTGTAGTGCCGCTTGAGGTCAACTTTTCGAAAATCTGACAACGCAGGTATGTGATGATGTATGTTGATAACGTTATGTAAAAGTTTGAATAATTTACGATAGAAAAGTAGGCCTGTACGAAAGAATATGTGCAAAGCGGGCGTGCGCGTCGGCGCGACCTACGTGTCCCCTTAAAGGCTGATGTCCCACCCGCTCGGAGTGAAGAGTGTGGGCGGGGGGGGGGGGGGGGGGGGTAGAGGCAGTATATTGTCCTATATATATCGCGTAGAGACTGACTCACGACTCGTTAGAGACTGACTCACGATTTTCACGGGGAGACTCCCCGAGCGGCGAGCGTTCCTAGCGAGGGAGGGGGGGGGGCGTCCGTATAAAAACTTCGCTTCAATAATACAGGAGCAAGTTTGGAAATCCCGCTTTTTCCTACAGTATCACAATTGTGTGGGCCTGCAGGGATGCGTAGGATTTCGGAATAGAAGGGAGTCTGGTCGCATCTTCCAAAGACACCGAATTGTCGGCTTCAAGAGAAGAGCGTCCCAGATCCACTCCTGACACTCGGGGAGTCTGAGCTATAGCGACTGAATTGTCAGCAACTATGACATCAGATTCGAACCCGAGGTCCTTACGGAGGGAACCACTCCCGGCTGATACGAACGAATTGTCGTCAATATCCGCCTGAGCTAGTTCCCTGCGCGAAACAGTTGTGGGGTCCGCTGAGCCGGCCAATCCGTCCGAATGACTGTCGGCGTGAGAGTCCAGGCGGTCCCATTCAAAAAAGAGTGTGTGCGTTCCACAGAATAACGGAGAACAAACAGAGAGGAAACTCCCTATACTCCCTGTGTTGGCAAAGTTTGGCCGTGAAGTCGGTGAAGGGGGGGTGTTTGAGATGGACAGTGGCGCCTCCCAGCGGTGATTGCTCGCAACTCGCCGACGCACGGACCCCTCACCTCACTTCCACTTCCATCCGATATCCCCCTCCCACTCCCATCCGATCTCTTCCCCCCTCCCCCTCAATCCCAGGCCTTTCCCACTCGTTTTCAATAGTCCTCAAATCACAGGGAATCACACCTGTTGATAATTTCCGTCGATGTTGGAAATCACCAACAGGTGTGATTTCCTGTGATGTGAGGACTATTGAAAACGAGTGGGAAAGGCCTGGTAGTGGAGGGGTAAAAGAAAGAAAGTCTTCCATCAAAATGTTCTCTATAATTGTTTTCTTCAAGAGAAAAATGTTCTGGTGAGAGATAGGGGATAAATTGAACAACAGTTAGATGTTGGAGTGTAAAAAGTATCTAGGTATTGCAAATAATTAACTGGTAGGTATTGATGAATAAGTGCAAAATAATTAACTGGTAGGTATAAAAATACAGATACTGAAAGCATATGAGTACAGACCGGTGCGTAGGTAATAACAAACAATATAAAATTACATAATATGTACATAATACATATTATATTATAATAATAAAATGAGTAATATTATTAAAGATGGGTACCTAGGTAATAACAAACAATACAAATTTGATAATTAATTCCATTATAATAAGGCCTATTTAATTATGGAGTTGTATGAGGTTGTCCAGGTTGTATGAGATTCCGGGAGTATCTTGCCCTCAAGGCTCAATCCTGGGACCCCTGTTGTTCATGATATTCATGAATGATCTTGGAGATCATGGAGGAACGGTTGCTTCATATATGCAGACGACTGCACATACTACACATACTACACATACATCCAGTGGAACTTGAGTTAGCTGCTGCAAACCAGGTGGCACAGGCAGAAAACGGGTTCGCGTCAAATAAAATGAAGGTAAATCAAAGCAAACTGCAGAAAATCACGATTTCCAACAAGAAGAATGCCCTGCTTGACTTACCGGTTAAGCTATTGGGGTTCTACCTCGACTCCAAAGCGCACTGGACGAGCCATATTAAGTTACTACAGGGAAAATTGTCCAAAACTCTGTTTTTGCTTAGACGTTTAGCCAGGGCCGTGCCACAGTCTGTCCTTCTTATAGCATACCATAGTTTATTCGTGTCAACCATGTCTTATGGTTTGGTACTATGGGGAGGCGCAGCTGGAGTAGACAAAATACTCCTTTTACAAAAAAAAGCTGTGCGGATACTTGCTCGAGCAAAATTCGATGACCATGCCAAGCCGATTTTCATTAAATTGGGACTGCTCACAGTTTATTCCCTGTACGTGTATCAAGCGGTTTGCCTTACACACAAACAAAAAAGCTCCTTACACATTAGGGGGGATGTCCACGAATACAATACCCGGCAACGGGATCAACTGAACGTTCCATTTGCGATTCTCGCTAGTACACAACGTACTCACGGTCACCAGGGGATCAATTTCTATAATCACCTCCCTGCTGCCTGGCGTGATCTTCCTTTATTGACATTCTCACATAATTACCTCGAGGTTTTCAAAAAGGAGCCCTTTTACAAAATTGAGGAGTTTTATGATAAGGTGTTCGTTTGACCCGTTTTTATTGTATCTATGTTTAAAATTTGACTAAATGTAATGTTGTTTTTACTGTTTATTTGTTTAAAATTTGACTAAATGTAGGCACTATTATGGTTGCTTTTTTACTGATGGCAAGTTGAATATTGACATGATTCTTCATTTATAACGATATTTTGAAAATTAGTTGTAGTATTTACTGACAATTGCAATGTCTGTACAAAGAGATAACTGCAAATAAAGAGAATTGAATTGAATTGAATTGAGATTAGGGAGAAAGAAGAAGATAAAAGCGCGTAGGTACTAGGACATAAAAGAATCTAGCATGGGGAGTGGTTTCAAGCTGCCCTAATGTAATAAAAGTAAGAAAAATCTATTGATGAATAAGTGCAAAATAATGAACTGGTAGGTATAAAAATTCAGATACTGAAATCATATGAGTAGGTAATAACAAACAATATAAAATTACAGATAATAATAATATGAGTAATATTATTACTGCCGTTGTATCAAATTTGCCAAAGTGGCTGGCGACCTTCTGTGGTAATTCTCCATAATATTATTTGAATAAGAAAGAACACTGTACCTTTTAATTACCACTTGTTAGGTCCTTCACAGGCCAGATGGCCTGAAGTAGTATTTCCTCACACAAAAAAAGAGAGAGACTATAATTTAGTCCTCCGAGCATTTGACAATTAATCCCAGGGATGGGAACTTGAAATAACTCTTGGGCTCCTGAACGAGGGCACACACACACAAATAGTTATGAAGTTTATAATTGTTAGTAAAATTTCTCACCTGCACTGAGTGCTGTGAAATGGAATACAGTGGGTTCGGTACGCCGACATATAACCAAGGCTCATCGGCCAAATTGAAGTTATTCTACGCGGGGATCCCCAAGCAACAGTATACATCTGGTTTCCTGCAAGTAAACTAGTGTTAACAATAGGTCTGACAAGTAATTGACAAAAGAGTGAAACTTAGGGCCATATGCAGAGACGTTCAGGATTTAAAAGGAATCCTAAAGTTGGCCTTTTCGGATCCTCTTATTCGATTCGCAATGCAGAAACCTTCCTTTCCACTGATAACAGCTTCCTTTATCAATAGGTCCTTTTACTTTAGGAATCCTCGACTTCTTCACTTAATCATTCCTTTGGCTGATTTCGAATGCAGAGGTGCTCCTTTAATGCATTTCTTAAGGAATCCTCCAAAATGCCCATACAAATTGACTCCACTAAAAGGAACGTAAAAAGCTGGTCGCGACCAGCTTTTTACGTTCCTCCAACTATAAGGAGCCGAGTTGAGTGATTAGTTTTGCTTTGTATCATTATAAACCATCAACTGTTTTTGATTCTCGATGATATTATTTCATCATCGAGAATTTATGCTGGAAATAATGGATTTTGTCGAATGTTCGATACAAAATTTCCAAAAAAAACGCTGCGAATTTTACCAAGGTTTTATCATTCTTTGATTAAGGTTAATAATTAACCTATATCAAATTGTGCAAAAATTATTTGTGTGAATAAGAAAATATTAAATATTAATAAAATTTTTATAAATTTTATTTAAAAAAATAATAATAAAAATTAAAAAAATGCAATGTTCGGACAGATGTTGGATTTCAAAAAATGGATTATGCGTCGGAAAACTGACACCATATTTGACCTCCCTCGAATCCTTCAAAAAATCCCATTTGTAGCCCCATGAAAGCCCTACGGTGAAATCAGATCGTTCTGGGACTCCCGGAAATGGATTCTACGTTCAAAAATACTTCGAAAACGACACCTAACTCAATCCCATAGCCAAAACCCTTCAAAAACCCTCCCGTAGCCCCATTTTAGCCTCATAGCGCCCCACGGATTTAGGCGATTGTGCTGAAAACCTTGTGGGCACAACTAAATGGTAAACCGATTATTTTGTCAAAATTTAAGATTTTTAATAAAATGCCTAGGTACTGCCAATAACGGCGAACCGATATGTCGCCGTCAGATCCAATGTAGCACACCTGTACACAGATAGTACCTGTACTATCTATAGCGTTGGGTCAACCTCGGTGTCGGCTTTTGTGTGCTGTTAATTTATAGCAACGGCGGAATCAAATCTACGCACCAATTATCAAATAAGTCATCAAAATTGGATTTAATACCAACAACTCTCTCTTTCCTCCAGGCAGTCAGGAAAATGGAGAGCCCAAGGGTTGTGACCCTAAGCATTATTTATTTTACAAATAGTAACATTACTGACAGATATTATCAACTATAATATTTATTAATAACTAGTACCGATCACGGTTCCAAATTGTCTTTGCACGAGAGCGCCGCCGTTGTAGGGATGGCCTGATTCCCCGTGGTGTCCACACGAAGTCCACGTCCTAATCGTGGAGAAGGCTCGGGAGAGTGTCTCACAGGTCCAGGGGATCCGGGAAACGCTCGTGGAGGTCCAGGAGACCTGGGATCGATTTCGACGGTTGGACTATAATCAGCATCGACGGGTGATGATCGGTCGATGGACGACAACTATCCGAATGCGGCCTGAAGGTAGGCCCTACATTTCTGGGGGGCAGGGGCTGATTCTAACTCGATTTTGCCGACTTTCCGCTGACGTCGGGCCGCCCGACTTCCGACTTGGGGAAATGGTCAGTTCGGTAGACCGTCAGCAAAGCAGACATGCAGAGCGTCGCGACTTCGATCACCCGAGAAAAAGAGGACTGAGGAAGTTGATTTGAGAATATTTTGCGTTTTCCGTAATAACCGTAAGCAAAGCACAGCAAAACAACTTTATGGAAAATACTCTTCTATCAATTTTTCAAGTTCCCGGAATCAATCATATGTGTTGGTCACAATTTCTTGTCCCGATGTTTGTCAAGGAGTTCGAAACCACAACATTGGCGCGCAAAAACTCGTTTATTTAACCCGCAATGCACACGAATTTAGTCTGCGTGGAGCTACTGCAGCTATCTTCCCTTAAACGATCCTTTCCTTAAACTTTCAGTCCTTTCCGGTAAAAGTGGTTCTCTGCATACCGTTTTTAAAAGGGAAGGACGTTTGAGGATTCTTTTTATTTTAAAGGAAGCCTAAAGGGTTGAGGATTCCTTTTAAAACCTGCCCGACTCTGCATATGGGCCTTAGTATCTCAGAGGGTGTCATTACGGGTGCGCCTCATAACGAAGCGCACGCTCTATGTAGGTTAAACAGAAAGTCATCCAAACGTCCACACAGTGGTGGAATTTCGCGTTCACAAACAGTTCGCCGTTAGGCTCGGCATATTTCATAAAAAAATGGTAGGTTACGTGACTTTGACGTTAGAATAGACCACCATGGATCGGTGGTGTCACTTTGGTGACTGGAAGAACTTTGTGCAACAGCAAATGCAGCAGGGGTTGCGGCAGCAACGCAGGGCCGCGGCATCGAAGTGAAAATGACATTGTTCGCACAAATAGGAACCGCCGGAGGCAGCTCCGACGACAGACGATGTCTGACAACGGGGAGACTTCAAGCGGTGGAGGAGACTTGACGACAGTCACAGTGTCGTAGTACGTTGGAGTACAGAGCAGAAAAAAGTGCTCAACGCGGTAGCTTAGAGGGGTAGCGGCACTGAGCCCTGGAATTACATTATTTCGAATTAGCTCCCTCTTCTACACCGGCCTTCTCAAAGGCAAGAAAAACTTGTTACTTACTTCTAGTATTCTTCATGGGTGAATTATACCGAACTAGAGATCCCCCTCAAGGGCAGTTAACAGGCTCCGCAACCAGGCAGTTAACTCTGAAAGAATCGACCGCCCTTTACTCATCAGCCAAACTGGACTAGAAATGCTTCGGGAGTTAATAAACTCCCGGGAAAGAGTAAAATTTGGCTTGCTCTCACCTCGAATATTCCAACACGAAGTCACTCAGGTTAGCCGGGCCTGCGGTTCGTGAACTCGGCTCACAAGCTCGTCCAGCCCTCGCCGACACCTCACTCAACGGTCCGAAATGGCCACGACCAGATTCACAAACAGAAGAGGGGGGACGCACTCCCCAATTTTAGCAATTTCAAACTTTTAGAGAAAAATCAAAGGGAAGCCCCCCCAACCGGGGAAGGCCCGATCCAGCGTTGCCAGAAGCACAGAACAAAATTTCCGTTTTCCGACCACGGGTATTCCGTTTTTTTCCGTTTTCCAAGTCAAGATTTCCGTTTTTTTTCCGTTTCTATAGGAAAGATTAAGTATTATGGGGAAAAAGGAACTTTGAGGTAAGAAATCATTTAGGTTTATTATTCTTAGAATAATACACCTACCTAAGTAGGCGGGACCGAGTTCGACGACTCCAATCGGCCTCAAAATTTGACATTATCCGTTTCAAGAGGTCTAGATTCCAAAACCGAAATGTCCTCCCGCCGTCCGAGCCGTTTTGGCCAGTAAGATTTTTTTAAAAATCTGAAATGTTGACAAAATACTTGGTTTACCATCTAGTTGTGCCCGCAAGGTTTTCAGCCCGATCGCCCAAACTCGTGGGGCGCTATGGGAGAGGTTTTCGGCTACAGGGTTGAGTTAGGTGTCGTTTTCGAAGTATTTTTTGAAGTAAAATCCATTTTTGAGGGTCCCTGAACGATTCGATTTTACTTTGGGGATATATAGAGCTTTCATGAGGTTACAAAAGGGATTTTTGAAGGATCCCACAAGGCCAAATATTTTCCGAGTGAAAAGAAATTGAAAAATAACATTGAATTTTTTTTTTTTTTTTTCAAAATGTTTTTACTGACACAGATTTAATTTTCGTACAAGTAACCTACATCATAGTATAATAAACCCTTGTGTAAAATTTGCAGCGTTTCTTATTTTGGTAGAGAAAATGACAAGTAGGTACCTATACCTATATTCCGACCATTGTATTCTTCATATCAATGATTTAATAGGTTTCATTAGCTGACAGCCAGCAAACGTTACCTTATTTTGTCGGTGGGTACCTACCTATTATCATGATAGATTGAGTCATTAAGTAAGTATTCAGTCTTACCCATCACAATAATAATATTATTGCCTTACATTGCCTTACATTCAGCATTCTTTTCTAGGAGACTAGATTCAGTTACTTACAGATTTAAATCATTCATTCAATTGCTTTGGCAGGTATCCACACTAAATGATGCCCATTTGTTTTCATTTTGTACCGTCATTCTCAAATTTCGGATTTTCGGAGTATTTATCAAAACGGAATTCCGTTTCCGTTTTGGAGTCAGAATTTCCGTCAAAAACGGAAATATTTCCGTTTCTGGCAACCCTGGCCCGATCGGAAGCTCCTTTCTCGAGGCCATCTTGCCTCTCGGCTCATCTGATCGGCAGTTCTGCCAATCGACACAAAACGATTTGGATCAATTTTCTCCTCTCCTTCGGCTCCTGAATTTGAACACTCCCTTCAGGGAGCATGTAAAAGAATTAATAACAATCTTTTCCTTTGCACAAAGGGGGGTTTAGGGTTCTTGGTCCCGCTGACCAGGTGTCACCACCATTATTCCAAGCCCCTTAGTCAAAAAAAGGGCCTCTGATCGGAAGTTTATGCGTAGTTTTGAAAATTGGTACCCTTATGTTTTTTGGGTCGCTGAACACGAATTTCAACTTTGCCAAAACCGGAAAAGCCCGGAAAATGGAAAAATCGGCGAAAAACCTCAAAATTTAGGCACTTGCTTTGGTTTTTGCGGTTTTGAGGTACAAATATTGGTCTGACAGAAAAAATCACTCTTTCCTTTTTTAAAGTTCGTTAAATTTCGCGTTCAGAAACCTAATTAACTTTACATTTGGTTGAGCCGTTCGCCCGTAATCGATCGGCAAAAATCCGCTACTTTTTGCGATTTTTCCAAAAATTGAGGAAAAGTCGTTTTCAAACTCCGGTAACTTAAAAACGGCTTCTCCAATTGAAAAATGTCTCATAGAGTAAGTTGTAGAGCATCTAATTCTGTTCAAATTTCACCCCTCAACTTTGAAAATCGGTCAATCCAAACGTAAGATACATTCGGTAAGTGAACCAATATAAGTCACGAGCGCAAGAATCAGGCTGGGGTGGTCGAGGAAATGGAAGGCTACGAATCCTCTCAGAATGTATTATATTCGTCAATTACTCCAAATTACGCATGGAAATGTCAGTTTATGAGTATCTGACTGCATTGTAATGAAATTCCTGTTGGGTCCGCTCACCAGGTACGTTTATTTGTCGATTTAACTCACCTATGTTCTTCACAGGTCAAGTCGACCAAATACGTTTTATGGTGCTGTGACCTACCACAGTTCTAATTTTAATGGAATGCACAGCATATTGTACTAGAGGGTCCGCTCAGCATGTTCACTAATCGTCAGGTGGACTAAAACGGCCAGAAGCATATACGTTTGTGTAGCGATAGTGTGGGAACTGCACTTTCTAATCCCTTCACAATGGGCAGCAGCAGCCTTCGAGCATTGCAGTCCTAGTTATTTCCAGATTAAGCTGATTATCCCAAGAGCATAACAAAGACAAGGAGTATCAGTGCAAGGAGTACCTATCGGACTTCCTAATTCTCGAGTTCCTCTATCCCCCCTATATTATACACTGTACAAGTTGACCTTTTCCATGTGCCCTGGATAACTCTTCATTCGGTTGGTGACTGCCCCAGAAGTTGTTTCGTTCTATGGCCATATCAAACCTAAGTTTTTTTGCAATGCCGGAGTGTTTTATATGTGATTGCTCTTTGGAAGATTCGGGAAGGGTTAGGGAAGATGAGGTTCGTCAAAACCCTCAACAAAAATCGCAAGTTGAAGGATGCTATCGAGGTGTACAAAGACCCTCAGGCCACTCGCTCCATGATAGAGGCAGCCGGAGAGAAATTCTTAGTCGAGGTTTACGGCTACACAGGCAAAACACCTCCAACTCTGAACCAACTGCGGTATACCAACTACAAAAAATGGCTGTCAAACGAAACTCCAATCTGGCAACCCTACCACCATCAACGGGTGCACTCCACCAACACTGTTACCGGGCATACCACCAGGTGCAACAGTGGTTGGGCATTGCCAAATATCCTGAGGACTGGGGTTGGCAAAAGACCAGTGGTGGTCTTCAGCCAGTGACAATGCAATGCCACCAGCACCACCTGAGCTCTTAAAGCTCGTCACATGCAAGTGCACCACTAAATGCACGCGCAATTGCGGGTGCTAGAAATCAGGCTTATACTGCTCTGCCCTGTGCTCCAACTGCCAGGGCACTTGTGAAAACGTCCTCCAGGACTCAGAAGACGCTGAAGATGAAACAGAAGTGGATGAGGAGGCTTTGGCTTTTAGCTGCGAGGCATCCCTTCTTCCAGCCAACATCACCTCCGAAGAACCAGGGCCTTCGAAGAAAGAAGAGTGACTTGAGGAGGCCCACAGGAATGTACAGGTACGTTCTTTTCGTGTACTATTTCAATGGTTTATTGCTTGTTTGATCAAACTGCCCCATCGCTTGTCAGCATCAATGCCCGAACTAGGGAGTAATCAGGGAAAAGCGGCATCATTTCTTGGGGAATCCAGGCCAGGGATTAGTTTTGGCCCATCCAAATCTTTGAACAACTCTCCTCAGGTTGTGCCAATGCCTGACAGGAACTCTCATAAGTATTGCAATCATTGATAATGATGTACGAAACTCATGCAGTGGTATAATGTGCTTTTCCCTTGTCCTTTTTCCAGGTGTGCGAGTGAGATCCTGCGCTCCAAAGACGCCCCCACGACCCCTTGAGGTCCCTTAAAATTCATTGATTAATATAATAAATTCACATTAGCATTACACTTATGTACAAAATTATTCATGTCAATATACTTCAATTCATTCAATTATGAGTGGTTCATTAGCCCCTTTTCTCCTTGATGGTAGCGTAAAAGGCAACCCCCAACTTTTATAGGCCATATGTGACGTACCTGGTGAGCGGACCCAACAGGAATTTCATTACAATGCAGTCAGATACTCATAAACTGACATTTCCATGCGTAATTTGGAGTAAATAATTTACTCCAAATTCCAAATTCGTCAATTATTGACGAATATAATACATTCTGAGAGGATACGTAGCCTTCCATTTCCACGACCACCCCAGCCTGATTCTTGCGCTCGTGACTTATTTTGGTTTACCGAATGTATCTTACGTTTGGATTGACCGATTATCAAAGTTGAGGGGTGAAATTTGAACAGAGTTAGATGCTCTACAACTTACTCTATGAGACATTTTTCAATTGGAGAAGCCGTTTTTAAGTTACCGGAGTTTGAAAACGACTTTTCCTCAATTTTTGGGAAAATCGCAAAAAGTAGCGGATTTTTGCCGATCGATTACGGGCGAACGGCTCAACCAAATGTAAAGTTAATTAGGTTTCTGAACGCGCAATTTAACGAACTTTAAAAAAGAAAAGAGTGATTTTTTCTGTCAGACCAATATTTGTACCTCAAAACCGAAAAAAAACCAAAGCAAGTGCCTAAATTTTGAGGTTTTTCGCCGATTTTTCCATTTTCCGGGCTTTTCCGGTTTTGGCAAAGTTGAAATTCGTGTTCAGCGACCCAAAAAACATAAGGGTACCAATTTTCAAAACTACGCATAAACTTCGGATCAGAAAACCTAAGGGGCTTGGACTACATCGCTGACCGCACATCGGGCTGTATTCCGCTCGTTGGCGGATTCGGGCGGAATTTAAATTAATTAAGCTGCTCAATTCCCCACAGCCCACAGTCTTGGAATGTGACACACTTTATTTTAATACCACTTTATTTTAATTACTTACTTTATTTTAATAAAGTGGTAATTAAAAGGTACTGCCGTTGTAAGTTAAAACACCCTATCTCCCTAATTTGCTAATCCATTAACCGTGAACTTTGTAGACTTAGTAAGTTGACTTTGTTTGTCTCGGTTCGCAGAAGGTGCCGAACATCATTATCCAACAACAACAACAACAACGTTTCGCCCAAACCCGGAGGGCCCCCATGGCGCGCAACTCGGGCATGCAGTTCCTCACTTTCAGGTACCCGAACAACGTGGCAATCAAAAGTACCGCCATGCCCGGTACACCCATGACAGGTACACCCATGCCGGGTACGAACGTTGGCCCTCTTCCTGGAATGGGCACCCTGCCCAACACGGCCCTGTCGTCTCTCCTCAATGCCGGCGCTGGCTCCTCGGCTCCCAACCCTGGATTGGCGTCTTTGTCGAACAGCATGGGCGGACCCCCGTCGTCGAATAACAGCCTCTCTGTTAACTCTGGACGTAATTTGCCATCCCAGCAGAACATCAATTTCCTCCTACAACAACAACGTTTCGCCCAAACCCGGAGGGCCCCCATGGCGCGCAACCCGGGCATGCGTTTCCCCACTTTCAGGTACCCGAACAACGTGGCAATCAAAAGTACCGCCATGCCCGGTACACCCATGACAGGTACACCCATGCCGGGTATGAACGTTGGCCCTCTTCCTGGAATGGGCACCCTGCCCAAGACGGCCCTGTCGTCTCTCCTCAATGCCGGCGCTGGCTCCTCGGCTCCCAACCCTGGATTGGCGTCTTTGTCGAACAGCATGGGCGGACCCCCGTCGTCGAATAACAGCCTCTCTGTTAACCCTAGACGTAAGTTGCCATCCCTTCAGTTTGTAAGAGCAATTGTCACTTGGGAAGCGCTGAAAACCGGATTGGGGTAGTTGAGAACCTTTCTGGATGAGTTAAAATGGAATAGAAGAAGAAGAAAGAAGAAAAACGCTGCAAATTTTACACAAGGGTTTATTATTCTTTGATATAGGTTAGGTACTTGTACAAAAATTTAATTCTGTCAATGAAAAAAAAATTAAAAAATTTTTTTTGGATTTTTATATTTCAAACTAAGATTTTTTTTCAAAAATGTTTTTTTCAAAAAGTATGTATTTTTTACTCGAAAAACATTTAACCTCCTGGGATTCTTCAAAAATCCAATTTTTAGCCCCATGAAAGCCCTATAGATCGCGACAGTGAAATCGGATCGTTCCGGGACCCCAAAAAATGAATTCTGCGTCCAAAAATACTTCGAAAACGACACCTCACTCGATCCCATACCCCAAAGCCTTCAAAAAACCCCACCCGTAGCCCCATTATAGCCCCATAGCGCCCCACGGGTTTGGGCGATCGGACTGAAAACCTTGCGGGCACAACTAGATGGTAAACCAAGTGTTTTGTCAAAATTTCAGATTTTTAAAAAAATTCCTACTGCCCAAAACGGCCTGGACGGCGGACGGACATTTCGGATTTTGAATGTAGACCTCTTGAAACGGATAATGTCAATTTTGAGGCCGATCGGAGTCGTCGACCCTTGTCGCGAAAACATAGGTGTATTAATCCAAGAATAATAAACCAAAAGGAGTTTATTGAAATAAAATCAATTGAGGAAGTGAATTAGGGAAGTGCGTGGTATGTTTGTCAAGTTAAACAAGACCTCAAAAATCAGCTGTGGAAGTTCATCAATTTTTATTTTTGCCCTAGATACCTCTGAATCCCTTCTTTCTTGATGTACAAAATTTGTAATCATGTACCTAATTCAATCATTTAATTGCCTTGTAGCCTTGTCAATTTTGAGCATTATGACTGAAATAGCTGTTCCAAGACTTAGTCTGTCTTACTCACTTGCCCCATCAAAGTGGGGTAAGTGTTTAATGGTCTGTTCAATCTTTGGAACGCTAGCTGTTTTCACTGGGGCAAGTGCGAAAAAGGAAATCCCCCTCAACGATATTTTAGCGGTTTGAAAATTTGACTGAGGACAAAAATTCACTGTTACTCACCTTTTCTAATCGTCAAGTCAGTACCTGGACTGCTAAGGATTTACCAAAACGTCATGGTGTACATGAAAAAATAGTTGTTTATTGACCCAAGATCGCAACCAGTTTGCACTTATCCCAGTTGGTTGAAACCCATGGCATACTTATCCCAAGGGTATCACACACTTTCCCGAATCAGCTCCACACACATGCTCCAGGAGCATTGCTCCTTCCTGAAAAACTAATGGGGTAGGTAAGTGCAATGTGGGCCCTACTCATTGATAGTAAAAGATACTACTGAATTTCAATTATAGGATTGAAGAAAAACTACTGAACTTAAAACTTCAAAACACGAAGGTTGAAACACGATAAAAACGGAGCACTGAACTTGGCAGCTGAGTGAAATAGCACAATGTGACTTCAAAACCTAGCTACAACTCATCCTCATCCTTAACTCATTTTCGCAAAAAAAGTGACATTCCCCCATCTTTTCCTGTGGTCTTCATTTGTCTTAAAATCGAATTTCGAATTGCTTTAATAATCGATACTGTGAATTGTTTCTGTTTTTGCCTCTTTTTTCAGAGAAATATATACGAGCTGCCTCCGAATCTGAATCTGAAACGGATGGCGAAGGAGGTGGTCGTCGTCGTAAGAAAAAAGACGTAAGTAGAAAATGCCAAGATAGCCCTGCTTTGTTCAAAAACGACGTTTCCAGAAAAAATCCTTAAGGGGCCACAGGAGCATAGCTGTAACAAACCCTGAGCCAAGAGATGGCGCTGATGGTTGCGGGGATTTACAAGTCACCTACTGGTGGCGGAAATAACTAAATGAACTACCGGATGGTTTCCTCGGCGGAGTGTTGTGTTATTTCCCCAAAATGATCAGCTCTGTGGTACATTCCCCCTTCGCTTCATAAACATCTCGGGTGTGCTAAGTACCTACACAAGGTCTAGGTGTTGAACCAAAATGGACTTCACTATTTAGGTACCTTTCGTCACATATAGGCTCACAGCTGGAACGGAGATACCGCACACTTTCTGACAACCCTACTAAATAATTCAATAATTGAATTGTTGAATTATTCAAATAATTATTATTAAATTATTTAGTAGGGTAGTTTTAGGGAAAAATTTTTTAAAGTGAAACTTTTATTACATCGTCTCAAACTTTTTCGTCTGTGTGTTGCATGTGGTAGTAGGTACCAACTTTGGGCGTGGCTGCCGAACATCAGTGAGCTATTTATTGAGACTCTAACATAATAATATTATTATTAACATATTTTGGTATATATTAGGTATATAACATTAAGATTGATGAAGCGATTTTTATACCCTTAATGGAATATTATTCCGAAAAATCTTAGTTAAATGTCTATAATGTGAAGAAAGTTTCACTTTTACCGTGGTTTCATAAAAACATATTATGTTAAATACTGTTTATTAAACAGTATTTTTTGCTTCTGTTTTCACTTTCGAAATGAAAAAAAATTTTTTTTTTGCTCCAAAATCAAAATTTCCACTCGGATTTTGCGTTTCAGGGACTCCTGAACAAATTTCGTTTTGTGTCCGTCTGTCTGTCTGTCCACATTTCCTTGCAACAGCCATAACTTCCACAACTTTGATCCGATTTCAATCAAATTTTCAGGGATCGTGCAGGTTCCGCTTTAGATGGTCCCCTATCAGTTTTATCACCGATCATAATAACACACCTAAATTGCATACTAAACTACATTAGAATTGGGTTAACAAATCCCCCCCCCCCCCCCTCTCATTCCGCAGACGACTACTGCACATTTTCGCTCCTAACTCGAAAACGGTTGATCCTAAAGGAAAATCACACGTACGAAAAATGAAGCTCACAATATTTGCGACAAAAGTATCCCTATTCATTATTGACGTACCTATAATAGTTTAGGCGATAATATTATTATAGCTTGAAAGTGGATAACATTTCAAAACCCCGCTTTTTCGCACTTTCTTTTTGTTTTTTGCTCACAGCGCCTAAACGATGCATCCTATCATGTGGAAATTTAATTTAGTTAGCGTTCATGAGAAGAAAAAAAAACACAAAAAAAAAAACATGTCGAAGAGGTGAGCGCACCTTTCCTTTTTTGGGAAAAGGTTGCGCTAAAAATTTGGAATCGGGCCAATAACTTCCGAGCTACAGTCGAAAACAGTCTAACAAACGTGTTTTTCCGCTTACCGCGTTTTTTGTTCTGGTTAAAACTCGTTTTCGCGGTTCGTATTTGACTTACAGAGCCGTACTAGTGCTCAAACTGTAGCAAATTTAATCTAGTTTTGATGATATACCAGTGTCCAAAACCGCTAGGATGCATCGTTTAGGCGCTGTGAGCAAAAAACAAAAAGAAAGGGCGAAAAAGCGGGGTTTTGAAATGTTATCCACTTTCAAGCTATAATATCTCCTAAACTATTATAGGTACGTGAATAATGAATAGGCATACTTTTGTCGCAAATATTGTGAGCTTCACTTTTCGTACGGGCGATTTTCCTTTAGGACCTACCGTTTTCGAGTTAGGAGCGAAAAAAACGAAAATGTGCAGTAGTCATCTGGTGAATGAGAAGAGGGGGGGGGGGGGGGGGGGGGGATTTGTTAACCCAATTCTAATGTAGTTTAGTAGGCAATTTAGGTTTGATATGAAAAAGGTTTTGGTACCATCCGTGACCAATCAGGGTGGGGGTACTAAAATTTGGTGCAGATTATTACAGGGATTGTGGGTGTGTGGGGGGGGGGGGGGGGGGTGATTGTTAACGGATGGTCCGATTTCAATTAAAAAGTTGTATGCAATTCAGGTTTGATGTGAAGAAGAGGTTTCTCATAGGGGATCCGACTAACAATTCTAAAGTGAGTGGGAAATTCTGAAAGGAAAGTCCCATATAATCCCAAGTTGGGCCCCCAGCCCATCCTCATCCATTTCTACTTGGTCGAGGAAGCCCACAATATAAGCCTATATTATAAGTTAGAATGTTATTATCGTTAGTATAATAATAGTATCATATTATGATACTATTTAATGTATTATTCGAAATTCAATAATTGAATTTCGAATAATACATAAAAGAGTATCATAATATGATCTTAGTGTATTTTACTAACGATAATAACAAAATTATTTTAAAATGTAAATAATTTGAAGAAAGTTTAATGAACCTTATTACCTATGTAATTAAACCAATATTATTACGTTATTAAGGTGAAGAATAAATGGATTGTTTGGATGGATTGTTGTTACCTTGCAGGAGTATCTGATCTGATTCCAAAATTAGGTTACAATAAAAATAATTCCAATAGTACTGGGTTGAGTTCAATAAGGCCAATCAGCTTCTACCCCAGTACTATTGGACTATTGAATAATGACGAAGGCCACCGAAAATCAACGTAATAAAAATAATACTAATAATAATAATTATTATTATTATTATAGTGAAGGCTATTCATTCTCAAATCCTAGTCTGCCAGTGATAAGGCAATGGTTTATTGTTGGCAGACTATGTTATAAATGTTACTTAATCGTTGAAGGATTGTGTGCCAAAATTTAGAGCTTCCTAAATTTGTTCAAATTTTGAACAAAAAATGACAATTTTTAAAAACTTGCTTGTCTGCCTATAGTTTCCGTCGGATTATTCTAGGCAGACAAGGTTTTTTTACATCTACAAGTTGGTAGCTAACACTGAGTAAATTTTTAAGTTTCCTAAAACAAGTTCAAATTTACCCTTAAAATTGCTATTTTCAAATTTAGTCTGCCAGGGTATGGCGTCCGCCTTGGGATGGCAGACAACGTTAAATCTCTTACCAATACCAACCCTAAACACTGTGTAAAATTTCAAGTTTCCTAAAACAAGTTCAATTTTACCCTTAAAATTGCAATTTTTCAAATTTAGTCTGCCAGGGTATGGCGACCGCTTTGGGATGGCAGACAACGTTAAATCTCTTACCAATGCCGACCCAAAACACTGTGTAAAATTTCAAGTTTCCTAAAGTAGATGAAATTTAACCCCCAAAATTGCAATTTTTCGAATTTAGTCTGTCAGGGTATGGCGACCGCTTTGGGGTGGCAGACAACAATAAATATGTCTATTATTATGTCTATTTTTATGTGTCAAACGTTCAACCTTCCTAAAGTTCATAAAAGTTTTCCCCCAAAAATGACAAATTTTCAAATTGAGTCTGCCAGGGGAACCCACCACTCTAGGGTTGGCAGACATCAAAAGTTATGATTAAGAATGGTACAAACAGTAGTAAACAAAATATCAGCCATCCTGCGATCAGCACCCAAATCGCCTTTTTGGTCCGGATTCAAATTGCTGCCAATTTTGAATCCAGCGGCTTTGGAATGGCAGACAAAGCTCTTTTCACTCAGAATGGAGGATATTTTGATAAAATTATATCAAACCTTTTCCTGGAATCAGCACCCGAAATCGGGGCTGGCTCCAGGACTATCAGAGTTCAACCGTTCCAACCCAACGTCCAGCAGGTCGACGACTCGGATCGGCCTCAAAATTTGACATTATCGGTTTCAAGAGGTCTAGATTCAAAAACCGAAATGTCCTCCGTACGCCGTCCGGGCCGTTTTGGGCAGTAGAATTTTTTTTTTTTTTTAAATCTGAAATTTTGACAAAATACTTGGTTTACTATCTAGTTGTGCCCGCAAGGTTTTCAGCCTTATCGCCCTAACCCGTGGAGCGCTATGGGGCTACGGGAGGGGTTATTTGAAGGCTTTTGGCTATGGGAATCCTATCCTATTGGTAGAATCCATTATTGGAGGTCCCAGAACGATCCAATTTCACTGTGGCGATCTATTGGGCTTTCACGGGGCTACAAATGGGATTTTTGAAGGATCCCAGGAAGCCAAATATTTTCAGAGTAAAAACAGAAAGAACAAATTTTGAAAAAAAAAAAAATTCAAAAAACAATTTTTTTTTTATTGACCGAACTTATTTTCGCACAACCTATATCAATATCAAAGAATAATAAACCCTGGTGAAAATGTGGAGCGTTTTTTCTTAGCATCTAATGCCAGAGCCAAAATGCAAATAAAGTTCATTTTTTGCTAATTTCGCTTTCAATACCCCATTTAGTTATTTATTGGTTTTTCTCATAAAATTTATAAGCTCATCAGATTGTGTACAGATTCTATATAGCTGTACACAATGGGTAGGTACTGTTCGCAGATCAAAAGAATACTCGCGAGGTCTTGTAAACTACCCTCGCCAAAAACATAGCTCCGCAACCCCTCCAGCCCCCGCGCGGCCCATGTGAAAATCCTTTCATAGGCATGGAAGACTGCTCAATCAAGTCTATAGGGGGTTTCACTTTCCGTGAAGGAAAGGAGGGGCCCCTCTTCGCGGGGCCTGAGGGTGGATCAACTGACGTTCAGCTTCTAGCATTTACCTAAATAAAATTTAATTAAAAACGTACTGCTACTAACACTACTATTTATTATTCAATAATTTCACATTTATTCGAAGCGCATGAAGCATTACCTAAATGTTATCATCAGATTCTATTTTCGGTAAAACGTATTTGCATAATTAATTACATCATTATTATAATCATCAGCCCATTAAAGATTAGCCCTTCCTATTTGAGGGTCCCTTAACTGCCGAATCCTTGTGTAAAATTGGGAGCGATTTTAGAAAAACGCATCAAGAAAAACGCTGCAAATTATACACAAGGGCCCTTTTACAAAGAGTAATACACCGGTGTATTACTCTTTGTTCAAAATTTAATAATTGATATATTCTGTACATTGTTTGGCCAGATATGGGACCACGAGAAATAGATTACCTATGCAACAACAATTATGCGGAAACTTCACCTTATCAAATTTTGATCTCCTGGGATCCTTCAAAAATCCCATTTGTAGCCCCATAGATCCCCACAGTGAAATTGGCTCGTTCTGTGACCCCAAAAAATGGATTCTACGTCCATAAATACTTCAAAAACGACTCCCCGCTCGATCCTCATAGCCGAAACCCTTAAAAAAAATCTCCCATAGCGGCATTTTAGCCCCAAAGCGCCTCTCGAGTATTTTGCCAACATTTCAGAAAAATTCCTACTGTCCATAACGGACATTTCATTTTTAGAATCTAGACTACTTGAAACGGATAATTTTGAGGCCAATCAGAATTTTCGACCTCAGTCGCGAATACATAGGTGTATTATTCCAAGAATAATAAACCAAAATGAGAGGACCAACTATGGCTGGTCAAAATTTTTGTCCCACGAAAAACAAAACTCAGGCAACATAATATGTTTTATATTATAAAAACACGTGAGCCTAAAATGCTCGTGAAAATGAAAAAGGGTTGCTATCGTTGAGAGAGGACCCAACCGCTCACCAGGACTGGGATCGCACGTCACCCGAAAAAGGGGTCGACAGATACCTGACTCGGGCTATGTGCAAATATATGGGCTATGTGCAAATAAACGGCTAGTACATGTGAAATCACAAAGTTTTACTACAAGGCCTGTGACCTATGTCTATTGCCAAGCGACGGCATTCTTTCGATCGGCGAACAGTACCATCTACAGGTTTTCCAAGCTCAATTGAGAATTTTCCATTGCAATTTGAGAATTTTCGGTTCAAATTGAAAGAAAAAATTCTCAAATTGAAATGGAAAGCTTTCAATTCAGGTTGGAAAAATTCTCAATTAGGTTTGAAAATTCTCAATTGAGCTTGGAAAACCTATATCATAACTAATGTACCAGTTATAACTATAATAAATATCATAGAAACTATACCTACATACAATTATTTATCTTAAAAACCTCGAATTCCTGATTGAATCATGGCATAACTCCATCATGGAATTCGTCATCATGACATTACTCCACCATTATTTATGCAAATAAAGATATCGATAAAAGATATTATTTATAGTCATGAGGGAGATATTCATTACGCGAAAAATACACGAAATGTAAAAATAATAGTTCACCGCCTGCAATAACACGTTTTTTTGCTCTCCTGAAAAGTTGAAGAAATGGACTTATGTCATGATACGGTGTCAGCGACGATATGAGGAAAAACGCGTTTTTCTCCTTTTTACCGGGTTTTCCGCGGTTGCTTTGCCTCGCATCCTTTCTCTACGAGAACACAGACTATAATGGACTTCATCTGCCACTCATAAGCTTTCCCAGTAGGATTCAGGTGCAGCAAAAAACAGGTGGACATCCAATGACTACCCCTCCAGAAGCGGTTCAGTCGCTCTTTTAGAATTCATGGTACCAAGGGCTATCATGCATATCTGCCGAATCCAGATGGTCTTACCTTGAAAATAACGAGTGAATCTTCCTTTAGTAAATTTTGTAAAATAAACGTGTAGGTAGTAAATCGAATACATCTGTTTTCATGTGTTCTCACCATCTCCCCCAAATATAGTAGGTAACTAAAGGAATGTGTATCGAATAGAAAGTGTTAAACTGCCTACAAATTGGGACAATTTGAATTGTAAGAGTTGAAACAGTTTTTGAAATAGAAAAATATTGAAACCTACTGGGAAAGCTTATGAGTGGCAGATGAAGTCCATTATAGTCTGTGTTCTCGTAGAGAAAGGATGCGAGGCAATGCAACAGCGGTAAAAAGGAGAAAAACGCGTTTTTCCTCATATATTAGTGATATCTTTTGTTTGCTGACACTTAACGACTTTGCATCCCACGATTCCCTTTTAACTGGATGTTCTACAGGTGTATACAGGTGTATGGAAATTAAGTCAAAAATAAAAAAAATTAAAAATGCCCAAATTGGAGAAAACTTATTTTTAAGTTTTCAAACTCGATTTTAAAAGTGATGTAAAATTTTGATTGAAAAAACGATTACACCACAGAAAAGAGGAGGTTTTTCTCTTTCCAAAACACTGGCGATGTTATTTTTTTGGTGGCGGAATAAGGGCGGTAGCAGCCGGCGAAGTGAACCCACACCTGCCTATTTTGCTAACTTTGACTGCCTGTGGAGCGACGAAAATGCGACAATTTCAATTTGAGATTGGATGTCCACCTGTTTTTTGCTGCACCTGAATCCTACTGGCTGGAGTGTCAAAATAGGTATGAACAAAATAGGTATGAAGTGTGCGAAATTGGATCGCAAGGCACCGAAACGGCCATTCTGACATTCCGCGGTCCCACGCGGAATGAAAGAAAAAGAGAAAGTCAACTAAGCGCGAGCAATGACATAGAACCCCATTTAAGCAGCGGCCTGAGCAGATTACATCAAACAGAAAAGGAAGGCGTCAAACAAAAACGCGAGCAGGACAGGTCAGAGGAGGGAAACTCCTGGTGGACGGCACGGTGGTCACGTCAACCTTGAGTGGAAAACCCTCGTGACCGACGGAGGACTTACATTACAAGAAGAATCATACGTACTGGCAAGAAGAACATCAGCCAGAAAATACTTAAAAAAATAGCGTACAGCAAAACTATGTACAAGGGTAGCCACTGAAGAAAAGCTATTTACAACATAGGAAGGTGGCACCAAGAAACATTAGTTATAACGACTTTCATGAACAGTACCCCAAATGAAAATCGACAGCTTTGAAGAAGCGATAGCAAAAATAAATCAGTGCTGTAGCAATAACTGACAAATATTAAACAAATATACACAAAGTCTCGTGAGCCACGTAAGCAACACGAAAGGTTCAAAGGAAAAGTGCGCACAACCTAAGGTATGAAACCCTAGTTGTGGCTGGTAAATTTACAATGCAAGTGTCCCCCCCATATGGCTACGCGATCACCGCGTACGGTTCCCTGCGAAAACACAAAAAGAGATTAGTGTTGAGCAACAAAAGTTAGCCCGGGAGCGGCCTTTGGAAATCTCCCGAAAATATGAACATGAGCAGCAAAGAGAAAACGACAAGGCCAACAAAAAAAAGCTGGGCCGTCGTTCTTGGAAAACCTCAACTGCGTCACTACGCCATTTCAAAACGTAGGGAAGTGTAGTTTTTTTTATTTTTATTACTCGTTTCGAGCTGATACGGGCGCCGCGCCGCTCAGTCCCATAAAGGAATAAATAATGAGACCAAGAAAACCAGCGTCGAAGGGTTGACGACCGGATGTAGGGATTATACCTGGCGTGACATGTGTCGGCTGATTTATGACTCGGTAATTGACCATTCGGTCTATCCTGACTCAACATTAAAGATTTCCAGATGCTCGTTCCTGGATTTGTTTGTCGACTCGGTTTCCTCGAAAAATGAAGTAGAGAATCCCTCGACCATTTGAAAATAGTTTCACAATTATTGTGAGGTTGAAATACAACGTTGACTGAAGAAAATAGTGAGAATAAAAATCTCAATTGGTTTTCGTTTCATCTGGTTTTGTTTTTGTATGAATAAATGAAGTATTAGCCTGCGGGATCCCGTATAATGGGGTTTTCAGTCATTTTATGCGTAGAGCCAAAAGAACCCAAGTAAGGTATTGTTTCCTCGGTATGTTCGTTTTAGTTCGAACTAGCGATGAAAACTAAACATTGTAGTTAGAAATATTGCCATCAAGGTGATTGATGTGATTTTTGCCGTGTAGGCAGTAAAAATATTATTATCATATTGATACCTATTTTCATATTATGATACTTCGCCTTTTAGACGGTTAATGACGATGATACAGAGTTGGAAATTTTTTTTAAAATATAAACCAAATTGTTTTATCAATAGTTTTGTCCACACATTATGCTTATGAAATCGAACGGGGGTGTTTCGGGATGCATTTGCAACCCTGGCTCTACTTTACTGGAGCGTGATCAGCGCCCAGTCCAGCATTCCCGCAGGTTAGCTGTGTTTATTGCGTGTCTATCCACGCCGCCATGTCGTGTCTTTCCACGATGTCGGTGGGTCATCATAGACCGGCCATTAATAAAATGGACTTCACATTCTCTCCTTCCGCGAAAGACCTAGTGTCAGCCACGGCATAGACAGAATGAATCTTGTCCCCGCCGGATCTGAAGAAAAGCCCATAAGGGGACGCCAGCATAAAATGCTACCGTAGAAAATTAAGCCCCAAGGGATTGATCCACTCCAATTTTAGGAGCACCAGTCGCGGATCAATGCATCAGATCGGAATGACGGAAAGTTTCGGATGCCACCCCTAGTCCGGAATTGAGGTGTGCACCCTGGGGAAGGCCAATGACGCCGCGATCTGAGTGCAAGACCCCCGTAATTGCGGTAGGGATTATCCATTGCCGCTACGCATTGGTCTATACACAAAGGCGCGTGCATCAAGGAGACGTTAAGCGAGCTCTTTCCCAAGCGTCCATGCCAGGTGTTCGATTACGTTCGCAAGAGTGCAGAAATTTTTTGTAGGTAATAAAAAGGTTGAGCGAGTGAGGAACATTTTTGTCGTTAAACAATGAATTTTAGTTTTGGTGGCTGGGACCAGCCTGGTTAGATTCTTCGTCCTCCTCCTCTTCTGATTCAGCAAACAATTGAGGTAACAAACTGGTATCATCTTTCAGTAGCCTCAAACGTTCATGTGGATATTTAATCCTGATTTTGGTCGTGAGATTTTCTAACAAGTACCTATCACCAGGTAAAATTTCAACAATTTTGTAGGTCCCGCGAAATTTCGGAGCACATTTTTCATTTACTCTCGGTTCTACTCGTCGAACCACTAAATCCCCTAAAGCCAGGGGTATGACCTTGGCCTTTCTGCCTTGAAGACGTTTTGTGTCGTATTGTGCCGACTGGTCAATACGACGTTTCGCATCGCAGCGATCAGCTGACAAATCATTTCTAGAAGGCGATAAAACGTGATCATTTACTGTAATCATACCGCGCATGCGTAGAAATAACGGTGATAACTTACGTCCTTATGCTTAACGTCACTAGCGTCTGGGGAGAGGAACAGAGACACATTAGAGAGTTTCTAGACATAACGGCGATATCCTTAAGACCGTAAGCTTATTGCCGTAACTTTACGCTCGCGATAGCCCGTAATTTCACGAGACGTTGCCGACAGCTCATGAGTACAAGCAGCGCTTCATCTGCGGAGCGTAGTGGAACTTATGTTATCACTCTTGTCAGCTGTCAGTTCCATTTTTTCAATTTCGTTTTTCAGTTTCGTTTCAGTTCCTATTTCGTCATATATGTGATCATCTAGCTCATAATATGAGCTAGATGATCACATATATGAGATAGATATTATAATATATGAGTAGTATATATTATATACTCTTAATTATAATGTCGTTTTTTTCGTGTTTTCATTGCGGTTATTCGTCCGAGTCGGACGGTCCGACTTCAAAATTATATTTAATATAATTTGCGTCGCTACATTGAGGGGCAGCATAATCGTCAAATCAATGAAGACCTAGCTCATACACCAACGTTTTGGTTTATTATTCTTGGAATAATACACCTGTATTCGCGACGGAGGTCGAAGACTCCGATCGGCCTCGAAATGACATTATCCGTTTCTAGTGGTGTAGATTCTAAATGTCCGTCCGCCGTCCGCCGTTTTGAGCAGTAGGAATTTTTAAAGAATCTGAAATTTCGACAAAATACTTGATTTACCATCTAGTTGTGCCCGCAAGGTTTTCAGTCCGATCGCCCAAACCCGTGGGGCGCTTTGGGGCTAAAATGTGGCTACATGAGGGGTTATTTGAAGGCTTTTAGCTATGGGATCGAGTTAGGTGTCATTTTTGGACGTCAAATCCATTTTTGGGGGTCCCGGAACGATCCGATTTCACTTTGGCGATCTATAGGGCTTTCATGGGATTTTTGAAGGATTCCAGAGGTTAAATATTAAAAAATATATTTAAGAAAATTCGAGTAAAAATAAAGAATTTTCGAAATAAAAATTTTTGAAAAAATGAAAAAGATGTGGGACCTTGAAAAATGGATTATGCGTCCAAAATTTCTTGGAAAATATTTAATCTCCTGGGATACCTACTTTTAAAATCCAATTTGTAGCCCCATGAGAGCCCAATAGATCCCCAGGGTGAAATCGAATCGTTCTGGGACCCTCAAAAAAGGATTATTCGTCCAAAAAAACTTCGAAAACGACACCTAACTCGATCCCAGAGCCGAAACCCTTCAAAAAAAGCCCTCCTGTAGCCCCTTTTTTGTTCCACAGATTTGGGTGATCGGGCTGAAAACCTTGCGGGACAACGAGATAATAAACAGCTTTTTGAAATATTAAATCCAAAAAAAAAAATTTTTTTTTAATTTTTTTCATTGACAGAGTTAAATTTCTGCCCACGTAACCTATATCAAAGAATAATAAAACCTTGTGTAAAATTTGCAGTGTTTTTCTATTATATAGGTACACATAATAATAATGTGATAATTAGATTTGAGTCTTAAAATTGAAACCACGACATGACATGTGACGACCACGTCATTGTGATCTCCATCACAACCATCACATTGTGATCTCCAAGACTGCATACTCTTGACTGCATGATATTTTTGTACCTTTCTAATAATAGCTTTTTTGAGCAATAAATATAGGTACTCATAATTAAATAATGATAAAATACAGCAATAAAATATCACACGTTTTTTCTCCCTTACCTGTTGAGTCAGTAGGTCCCCTGAAAAGTAATCTCCGGGATACACTTAATTCAGAGGTTAATTATTAACCTCTGAATTACGTGGATCCCGGTGATTATACGCCCTAGGAATATATTGACAGTATTTAACAGCCCGTTCAGCTAAAAGTATAGGAGACAAAAGAAATTTCCGAAAAAACTGTAGACTATAGCTATCTATACGGAAAAAACTGTAGACGATGCGAATCTGGCGTCTGAGACTAGTTCCTCTGCGCTCCGCAGATGAAGCGCTGCTTGTACTCATGAGCTGTCGGCAACGTCTCGTCGTAATTTCGAGCACGTACGTAAATAGCGGCACTTTAAATTTAGCGTGACTTTTGATAAGAACGTATCTCTGTTAAGGTCTTATGTGAAGTTAGCTTTACTTTTATTCTCCCTAGACAAATCCCTTACGGCGATAAAAAAATAACGGTCGACGTATTTCGGATGTTTCTTTAGGAACTCTCTATTAAGACAGTACTAGGGAAAACCTACGGTAGGTTACCTACCACGAGTGGAACATTCGAATGCAGAATCGAATGCGGCATTCAATTATTGAAATCGTTCAGATGTCCGAATGCGAGATTTCAAGTAGGTATTCGAATAATTTGGATTTTTGGTAGGTAACAGAGAAACTGGCGTCTTAAGACGCGAATTCACGAACCTCTCAGGAGGCCGATCCTGAACTCCAATTATTGGAATAGGTCGATTTTCGTGCGAATTTATTTGGATGATCATTCGATTATCGAAATCATTCGAACACTCAACATTCGATTACCTAAATCAGTCGTTTTGCCCATCACTAGAGCGAAGTGAGATAGGACGGGAACAGCCGGCTGGATGGCTCAAGTTGATTGATAGTATCAATTCCGATCATCGATCAACTAATCAATCAACTATTCATCGATCTGGGATTGATAGTATCAATAAGTTGAGCCGCTCAACCGCCGCGAAACCCAGGACGAAATCGTCCGCCACACATCTGAACAGAATCCCCTGCACCACTCATTTCGGGGGTGCCTGGAAAGCGCTGTGCACGGCGATCAAGCCGTGACTTTCGAAGAATTTAGTATACGCTTTTGAGCCAAGTCGAGGCTATACTAAATTCCAGACCTATGTGTAGGGTGACCAGAGGTACTCCTTTTGGGAGGACAGGTAGGTACTACTTTTTGAGTTAGGGTCCTCTCATATTTTTGGATACATGAAAATAGAGTAATGGTACTCCTTTTTTGAAGTGGTACTCCCGAAGTCCTACTATTGGAAGTTACAGGTTCTGAAAAATCCAGATTAGGCATTGAGAGTCTCAATTTGAGACCTTGAAAGAGGTAATGCAGATTTACCAAAATTTTGAGAAAAATTGTTTAGAGATGTTTAAGTTTCTGAAAAATCACGAACAGCTGCTCAAAGTCATTCACGGCTCTGCAAAATAATATCATAATATATTATATTATGATGGATTTAAAAAATGAATTCCTGAAAAATTGAGTTGAAAAACGATTTTTTTAGTTTGCTACGTCCGTTTGTTTAATATCATTTGCTTATTTTAGTTCCTTATCCTATGTCAATTTATTGTTGTTACCAACCATGCTGTGGAACTTCCTATAAGAAAAAAAGTTTATTTTGAAAATTAGGTACTTAACATAAAACATAATATATACTTATAATGGTAGGTACCTATAACAATGTTAAATATATATATATAAAGTTTGTATCTAATGGACAAGAAATTAAAGTCGAAAATTTTATCGTAAGGTAACCAAAGTTTTTTGTATGTAATTTCTTGTCCATTTGATACAAATTTTATATAGTTCTGAAGAACAATTTCAAAACATCTTGATATATAAAGTAATATAGGTTTAGTTGTTTTCCAAATGGTACTCTTTTTTTTGTCTTGAAATTATGGTCACCCTACCTATGTGCCCAGTTTCTGACTCACCCCTCGACAACGATTATCTCTCTCCCCGCCATTTTTTTGGGTCGCTGGGCCCCTAGTGACCGCCCCTGAGAAAGCTCTTCTCGACCAAAAGGTCAACAATTTAAACAAGTGGCAACTAATTAAACGCGCCTATCAACAAATCTGGAATCGTTTCTACACCGAGTACATCTCCACACTCCAGAAACGTGTGAAATGGACCCAAGAACGGTGGTCCCTCCAAGTAGGCGATCTTGCCTGTTAAAAACAGCGGACCCCCAACCTCTACACTGGACGACGGTCCGCGTCACTGCAATTCACCCTGGGGCTGGGGCTTGCGTCAGATCTGACAGCTCGAGCCGTAACGGGTAGTTTCCAATTTAGCCCCCTCCTTCCGATCAACGAGTCATCCCGCGAACCGGAGGACATTATCCCAGCTGATGAGCTCGTTAATCAATGAAATTAATGCCCTTATTGTTCCCGCCCTAACCGGGCGTTTATTAATCCAATAAGCATATGCTTATTGGATTAATAAACGTATATAAGTTATCACTTCTCTTTCCCTTGGTTACTCAACCCCTACTGGGGACCCACGAGGAAGTTAGAAAGCTCCTCGTACGATTATCAGCTTCAGTTATAACATAAATGAGTGTTATTAAAATTTTTAAACTCCTATGTTACAGCATGAAGAAATGAGAGAAAATGTTATGGGTGCCATGCGCCACTTAATTCAGATGGCCGATCCCAGGGACCTCATGAACATACAAAACATGATGAACCAACGGATCAGGCAAACGAACGGTTCACATCGTTTACTTTAGGTAGGTACCTACCTATTTTATCTCTATACTTCCACTTACCAAGGCATGAACAAAATGTAATCAAAAGAATAATAAAAAGGCTGCAAATTTTACCCGAGGGTTTATTATTCTTTGATAGACGTTACTTGTGCAAAAATTTAATTCTGTCAATGAAAAAAATGAAAAAAAAAATTTTTTTGGGGGGATTTTTTGTTTCAAAAAATTTTTCTTCAAAAATTCTTTATTTTTTACTCAAAAAATATTTAACCTCTTGGGATCCTTCAAAAATCCCATTTTTTGCCCCATGAAAGCCCTGTAGATCGCCACAGTGAAATCGGATCGTTCCGGGACCCCCAAAAATGGATTCTACGTCCAAAAATACTTCGAAAACGACACCTAACTCGATCCCATAGCAAAAGCCTTCAAAAAACTCCTCCCGTAGCCCCATAGCGCCCCACGGGTTTGGGCGCTCGGACTGAAAACCTTGCGGGCACAACTAGATGGTAAACCAAGTATTTTGTCAAAATTTCAGATTTAAAAAAAAATTCCTACTGCCCAAAACGGCCTGGACGGCGGACGGCGTACGGCGGACGGACATTTTGGATTTAGAATGTAGACCTCTTGAAACGGATAATGTCAAATTTTGAGCCCGATCGGAGTCGTCGACCCCCGTCGCGAAAACATAGGTGTATTATTCCAAGTATAATAAACCAAAAGAGCAAAAATCACATTTTTCGCCGCTTTTGGATCATTATTCTTGGAATAATACACCTATGTTTTCGCGACGGGGGTCGACGACTCCGATCGGCTTCAAAATTTGACATTATCCGTTTCAAGAGGTCTACATTCTAAATCCGAAATGTCCGTCCGCCGTACGCCGTCCGGGCCGTTTTGGGCAGTAGGAATTTTTTTTTAATCTGAAATTTTGACAAAATACTTGGTTTACCATCTAGTTGTGCCCGCAAGGTTTTAAGTCCGATCGCCCAAACCCGTGGGGCGCTATGGGGCTACGGGAGGGGTTTTTTGAAGGCTTTTAGCTATGGTATCGAGTTACGAGTCGTTTTCGAAGTATTTTTGGACGTAGAATCCATTATTTGGGGTCCCGGAATGATCCGATTTCACTGGGGCGATCTTTAGGGCTTTCATGGGGCTAAAAATGGGATTTTTGAAGGATCCTAGGATGTTAAATATTTTTCGAGTAAAGAATAAAGAATTTTATTAAGGAATGACTGAGGAGATTTATGACCTGCTTCCTCATGCAGTGTTTATATTTTTGGGGAGGGGAGGAATTATTAAATTCAAACTGAAATTCTGATTTTCTTGAAATAACTTATAAATTGATAACTTGAATTTCAATTTCAGTTTGAATTTAATAATTCCTCCCCTCCCCAAAAATATAAAGAATTTTTTAAAATAAACATTTTTGAAAAAAAAAATCCAAAAAAAAAAATATTTTTTAAATTTTTTTCATTGACATAAGTAACGTATATCAAAGAATAATAAACCCTTGTGTAAAATTTGTAGCGTTTTTTTAAACGGTTTTTGATGGTTTAAAAAGGTTTTTGACTAAATGTAAGAATAGATTCGGAATCTACAGTACATTTTCTATAAGATGAGTTGCTTTTGAAGAAGTTTAGTGAAGTCGGTGATTACTGTTTCCAGTATTCAGTGTAAAGAAAGGTCCGAAAAAAAAATCCTTATTCGAACCAAATAAAAAACGGCTGTCATTTTCGGATTCAGCACCCTCAAAACCCCTAGAAAAGGCAAAAAGGAGTCGGCAACTCGCTGTTTTTTTTTTAGACCAGTGTATTAATGCCTCATTATGTATACGAGGTGTCACTTCCCATGCACAGCTTCCATGCTATAGTGATACCATTTACTTAATGATGGTAATACAATTTGCAGCAATCCGTGTTCTAATTGTCAGCCGGAAAGAAGCAGCCTCAACAGCAACGTCACATCAAATGGCCTCAAAATTAATTGTGTCGAATCAGGATTGTCAATTGTACTCAGCTCTGAAATATTGAAAAGTGGAGGAGAAGTCACGATCGAGCCCGCCAATAACTCAGAACATGGCGAACTATGTTGAAGTATTCATTCTGAGTCAGAAGGGTTTGCTGCACTTGAGGCTATCGGTTTTATGTGCGTTTTGTCATTATAAAATGTTAAGTATGTTGATTGAGAAATACCTATTTATTACATTGTTAATGGTGTTATACCTTGCGTTTCCATTTTTTCTATTAAGTCTATGTTAAGTATGTTGATTGAGAAATACCTATTTATTACATTGTTAATGGTGTTATACCTTGCGTTTCCATTTTTTCTATTAAGTCACCTCCTTCCGACAGAAGACATAAGAACGAAGAGCTTTGTGGGGATTTACCCCCATGTCCATGTTAGGATTAATGGCCCGCCGGAATGTTCCAACGGACGGGACGGGGCGCGACACAAGCGTGCCACTCTGGCGTCAGGGGCTAAACTATTAAATAAATTTTATTCATAATAATTTGCCATTTACTGTTTATCTTTTCTACAAGAAATACATAATGTAACTAAGCAATATAAACGCCGATATTTCACTTGATATCCAGGCCTCCCTCGCCGACAATTTGGTCAGGGAAGCTGAGGTATTAGGGGAAATATCAAAAGATGTTCCAGCTATTCTGGACTCCTTTGCCGACACTTTGGTTGAGGAATTCGGGGAAACTGGATCGTCTCATATTGGGGATTCTGATCAGGGCTTCCTCGTTGATGCTTATAGTGATCTTTGTTGAAACCACTGAGTATAGAATATAATAGAGCGGCCCTTCACGGGCAAGCCACCGAGCCGAAAGTGTGCTCTGACCCCCCAACCCCTTGGTCACCCAACCCCGCCCTGTGGAGCGCTACTACAGTACTATTGCGCCCGTAAAATCTCGCTGATAGCCTCAATTTTCATCCAGATTTTTGTATATTTTTAGTTGGGATAATATTGTAATGCTTCTCACGAGTATATAGTACCTGATTAACAGTTACTGTGGTTACCTAGCCCGAGGAAGGGTAAAAAAACATGGGAAAAGAAATATCAATCTCGCAACTGTTTTTTGACTTGGAGCACAAGCTCGGCTACGACCCTGGTTATTATTATTTTATTTATGTTTCAAACAATGAACAGAATCAATTGAAACAGAGTTATGTGATCGAAACATCAAAATTCATCTTCGGAAATGATGACATGGGGAAGAATTCACTCAATCACTCGGTTGATAACACAAAAATTTACGTTATGATACGTTTATTGAGAAATAATACTAATACTAATTAATAATCTGCGAAAATGTTTTTTACTGTCCCTTGAAATGAATAATTTTCTTGAGCTTTTGCCTCACACGTTGTTCCTCGATTTTCTGATTCTGGTCCCGGAGGTGCTTTTTGATTCTGATGGTGAAGTAGGCCTTGCCAATGCTCTCAATCAACCAATTCTTATGGTTGCGGGTTGCCAGTTTTGCGGGAGCCGTTAAGAACCAGTTTACCACTTTTTTCTTTCAGACCACATAATATGTGGTCTGAAATATCTTACATATTATGTAAGCTTTGGCCTTGTTGAGCACGTCAAAAACAGCTACTTCATTGTTTTTGAGAATTGCCTGTTTCAAACGCTTCTCTCTAATACTTCTTGAACTCAGGACGTCAAATAAATCATTAAAAGTTCCAATGTTACTGGGTTGAGTTCAATAAGGCCAATCTCCGGGGGATGGAGCATAAGTACATGAAATCCTACCCGCTGTGGGAAAAATCCGACGGCTATTCAAGGTGCAAACGTCCAGATCGTACAAACTGGATAGCGCCATATCGAACTTTAACAGAGTAATCCTCAACCTCAGTATCAGTGAAGCCCACGATGAAGTCCGCAGGTACAGAAAAATCATTGATAGTAGTAAGAGTACTTATCCTGTTTAAAATGCTCAAGGATAAAACGGCTTTGGTTTTGATTGGCCTTATTGAACTCAACCCAGTAACATTGGAACTATTGAATAATGACGGAGGCCACCGAAAACCAACGAAATCATTAAAAATTTTGATGAATTCGATTGTACCCTCACATGGCTGAAAACCAGGGATTTTTTTTATCAGACAATATTTTAATGCATCTGCGACACTCATACTCAACAGTTGGGCGGCCAACTTGAAAATTAAGGCATTTTTGGTTTTTGAAGTTAACATGTTGCTTCTTAAGTTTGTTACCCAAATTCAGTCCTTCACTTTCTTGCAGACTCAATAGTTTTTCTAAGAATATTCAACTAATCAGTCGCCCATCTGAATCCACAAGCTCTTTCAAATTATGGAGCGAATTGCGAACCAGTTTCAACATATGGCACGGGTCCATGAACACATTCACATGATGAGATCCAAATGTGAAATGTGTCTGCAGATTTTATGGATCTTTCAAATTGCACCCAAATCGACCAAACGAAGCAAAATTGGATGACGTGCCATCGCAGTCGGGTAGCAGGCGACGGGGCCAAAGAAAGTTGGGTGACCAGAGGGTGGGGGAAGCTTGACACATCGTTCGGGCTCGGAGGGCCGCTCTATTATATTCTATACTCACTGGTTGAAACTAGGGAAGCTGCAGCAGTCTCCCCAATTCAGGCCGTTGAAACTCTCCTCCATTCCACAGCCAGAGCTTGAAAAGGGGGGTGATGTTGGCATTCACCGCGGGATTCGCCCCTGTCACTCGGTTTACCATCTAGTTGTGCCCGCAAGGTTTTCAGTCCGATCGCCCAAACCCGTGGGGCTCTATGGGGCTATAATGGGGCTACGGGAGGGGTTTTTTGAAGGCTTTTAGCTATGGGATCGAGTCAGGTGTCGTTTTCGAAGTATTTTTGGACGTAGAATCCATTTTTGGGGGTCCTGGAACGATCCAATTTCACTGTTGCGATCTATAGGGCTTTCATGGGGCTACAAACGGGATTTTTGAAGGGTCCCAGGAGGTCAAATATTTTTCAAGTAAAAAAAAAATTTTTCGAAAAAAAAAAAAAATGTTTTTTTTTTTGAAAAATAAAATCCCCAAAAAAAATTTTTTCTTAAATTTTTCTCATTGACACTGGAATAAATTTCTGCACAAGTAAGTTATGGTATCAAAGAATAATAAACCCTAGTGTTAAATTTGCAGCATTTTTATTTATTGTAAAAAAAACTTTTTTTCTTAATTGTGAAAATAGATTGCCCTGCATTCGGAGTGTTTTTTTGACTATTTTGACCCAGTTTTTGGTTGTCAAGCGACAGACTCGATTTTCTAGTGGTTTTTGCGTGATACTCCTGGCCGGAGGATCCACTTTCATATAATAATATTATTATTCATATAATAATTTGATATATTATATCAAATTATAATAATATTAATTATATTATACATATATATATATATATATACAGGAGGCCACTTTTAACTCTCAGCCCCGGGGCCCACGAGAGGTTAATCCGGCGCTGAGGGGGATGGTTAACCCCCGTGCCAGATCTGGCACAGTCGTCACACTGAGAACATTTCCAGGAAGAAGAAAAAATTTTAATTTAGTGTTGATACTCAGGATTTAATCTTTATTTATGCAAATACTTAAATATTCACTAGGTATACAATCAAATGGAGGCAAAAAATTATGAAATAGTTCAAACTCGTAAGTACACGTTATTTGCTACTCGTTATTTAGTATGATATTGCTTGAAACATGATACACAAAGACCAACGTCACATTAATTGGGTCATTCCAATTTGGAATGTACATTTGGCCTCCCGAGCATCATCCATTCACCAAATTTCCAAACGCATTTTCAAGCCTGTCAAAATTTTTTCTGGCTCCATTCAACTCCCAAGAGCCCTGCACAATTCGAAATTCGTGAGTTCAGCCATTGGTATTCCTATAAATCCGTAGTGTTTGCAAAATAACGTGGTCTCAACCTCATGTGTGTTACCATTCTTGAAAAATTAGTGTAAGACGCTCAAACTGTCGGGTTGGTCGAAATTCTTTTCTTGGGGCTTTGCAGAACTCTTTTTATATCATATAAATCGAGCTCACTGCTACAGAACCCATGAAACCTGTGATTTTGTGCCTTAAATCTCATGTGTGTTACCCGTTAAGAAACACGCTGGCCACATGATTCGTGATTATACTTTACTGCACTACCCAAACTCTCAAAAACCTCTTACTACTGTTCAACAGTCACCTCATTCACTGTTATTGATGTCAGGCCGTACCAAAACTTTCACAGCTGATCCTCCAGACCAACTTTTCTTGAATGGACACAGTAACATACATGGTAACAGACATGAGCTACAATGCCGAAAGAGAAGTGCTACTCCACCTATTGTTGATCAAAATGTAGTATTAAATAGGTACTCGTAAATTTTACGAGATATATTTGACATTGTTAGCACATTTTGACAATGTTAACACACTTGTATTTCTCTTAAAAACCACACTACCCAGCTGTCAGCTGATACAACAGCCCAGCTGGTATAACTACTGTAGTATCTAACTACCAAATCGAAGGGAAACGACGTTAGAGACAGAAAACGTTTATGTAAACGATAAAAAAATCTTGTACTTAACTTTGCATTCAAAATAGAAATCACAGAAAAAATAGGAATACATGTTTTTGAAATTTTTTTTGGAAATAGGTAACGATTTTGATTCCTGGTTATCGGGGAAATGACTGTTTCCCTAACAATTGGTTGATTTTACAAAGTGAATATCAGGAGAAGCTGGTCCACTCGGAAACTAATCTGGTAGACAACCAAAAAACCCGTGAGACGGTTCACAAAATTCTATTCATTCCAACTTCCAAAATTCTATTCATTCCATCGAGCTGGACCAGCTACAGATTTAATAAATCTGTATATAATATATCAATATAATATATTGAATTGGTGTTCTTCTTTCACGTCGTTCTTCACTCACGTACAAGTCAGGCACATGAATTGAATACGGCACATGGCAGAACCACCAGCCCAACTTCCAGCAGCCGCAATCGCGACCGTAGTCAACAGGGCAAAAGTTCATCGAGGAAGATCCAAACTTCTGGTTTCTACTACTACAAACGTTCTTCACAACAGAGCGATTGACGTTCCAACGATCAAAATTCAACGCCGCAGTCGCAGCACTACCAAGAGAGGTGTACTACCAGATAGCACACCTCCTACGGGAGCCTGGTAAACGACCCTACGACGAGCTCGAAACGCTTCTTCACCGGCTGTATGGAACCACGCCTGAGCAACGCATCCGGGCCCTCCTCGAAAACTCTCCTGACTCCACCAAACGACCATCTCATGCGTTAGTTATCCGCTACCAGCTCTCTGATACAACGCCGGCAGAAATAGTGAAGACACTGGCTAAAACAACTTCCACCGGAAACCCAATGTGCACTTCTCGCGACTACCACAGACAATCTTGGCAATAATTGCAAAAATTATTTTGGCAAGTCAGGTGGAGTCACAAGTCACAGACAAGCCGTCTGTGTTTCTCCTGGCCACGTCAGTTCTTGTCCCATTTTTCCCCAAGATTTTTTCATGCGGCGATGTTCACGTGGTGTTATATCCTCCACTTTCTTTCTACTAAGCGATCTTTCTTTTTCTTTAGCTCTGAAAGCAGCCTCACGGACGGGATCCAACTTCTTCTTTTCCCGGTATCTCCTCTGTTTTTCTGCAGCTGACAGCGGCGCTTGAAAATGTTCGAATTATAGAATTTGTCTAGTGGTTATCGCCAACTCCAAAATATAACTCAAATTAACCCAAACAATGACACCCATGAACGTGAAATTCGAATAAATCATACTTTCCAAAATTGTCTGCGAGGACCTCATGTTTGTTACCCGGAGCTCATGTGTGTTACTGCTGCACTGGTAACACACATGAGTGGTAACACACATGAGAATCCTACTTCAAATCGACACTGTAGCTAACCTAAACAACCTAGAAGGCCGAATCACATGTCAAATGAAACGTGTACCCCACAATTATTGGAGGAAAATCATTGAAAAAGTGAATTATTCATTGTTGAGGTTGCACCTTAGGTAACACACATGGAGAAGAATAAAAATACGCACCATGGTTTTTGGAGAAACTGCTTGGAACTTCTCCCCACTCACCGGTCTCCTCACAAGGAATACAAAAACTGATAATAGACATCCTACTGCAATAAGAGAGAGCTTACTGCGTAAGAGTGACTTCATTGTTGCCAAGAAAACAACGGTAACACACATGATGGTAAGTTATCTTGAAAAGTGATGGACAGTCCTTTGCATTGACGTCACAGTAAAAGAGGATGTCTGGCGACCCCGAGCCTCCAAAAATCTGAAACCCAGTGACCTACTCTACAAGTAGAATGCGCTAGATTCCTCATAAAAAATTCATGGTGTTGCTGAGGGAATGAAGATGAGGGCGCTTTTTCACTGTGGACAGTAACACACATGAGATTTTGCCATGTTTTCATTCATACTAGGCATAATAAATCCCAGAATTGCAGTATACTTGATGTTTTTTTTAGCGTTTTGTGTTACATAGGATCGGTAGATAAGAAAAAAAAATCAGGAAATCGGGATCAGCATGAATGTGAGATTTGCAGCAAAGTGAGGACACGAAATGTACATTTTAAATTGGAATGACCCAATTACTTGATTCGATACAAGTTGCCCCCAAAAGCTCCAAGAACGACGAAAATAAAAGCCTTCATGCTAAAAATGATGCTCTCAACAGTCTTCGGAACGACAGATAGGACCATTTGACAGGCGCTATGGAACAGCGCCTTTCCTTTTCAATGACTGTTGAGATGGATATTATCCATCACACCCCAAAACCATTTGTAGACAATTTTTATACAAATGCTTCCGGGGCGCGAAGACAAGGTTCCATACTTACACCGTCTTCTCTTTTCAATAGCCAAATCTGTAGTACCGAAGACTGTTGAGAGCAACACTTTTGGCGTGAAGGGTTGTTCCTATTTTTGGGCTTGTTTACCGAATCAAGTTGGTAAGCACGATTTCCTGAAGAAAATCAAGTTTTGTTTTTCTAGGCTCTGCTGCGAGTTGAATGATACGCGCGTTTTCTGTGAAGTCCCCTCTTCCACCAGAAACAAACTTTTCCCAACATTCTTGTAAACTGAGTCTTTACACATTTTTGAGCCATTATGAGGGGATTTTATTTGTGTTTTCAGACTTTTCTCGTACTATGCTCGCCAAGAGGAATTTTTTAAATTTCAAATTTTTGCGACATTTGGAAGTGCCTTAGAATAAAATGAGCATTCTCCTACAACATAATAGACTAGGGGGCCACGGTAATCAAAAAATTTCCAGGGACAAAGTTCTTCGTCAGTTGTAATTAAGTGAAAAATAACAGCGCCTATATTTAGAAAATATAAAAGTGGCGCTTGGTATGTGAGTTAGTTTGGTACCGTCTATACAAATATAATAGCGACTGAAGCTAGGATGCATTGAATTTTTGCACATTTCTTCAGTTTCATTATCACAGCGTATTGATGAGGAGCATCTGGCTGGAGCACTGAACTGAGAGCCTTGGGTGTTTCTGGCCCTCCTCGCCATCTCCCCTACTCATGTTTGTCCCCTGCTTGTTCATTTCTTTCGAATTCTAGGCTCAACCTCAGTCCCAAGGTAAATTTATTTACCTTTTACAGCTGTTTAAATTTAATTAGGTACTAAAAATGTTTGTTTTTTAAATTGTCATGTTAAGTGTTTGGACGGATGAAGGACCCAAAAATGATTACTCGGAAAATGAGTCCTCATTCGTCTTTCTGGCATCCTTCAAAAGTCTGATGGATCGCCAAGGCGAAATTGGACGCTTCTGGGACCCCCAAAAATACTTTGAAAACGACACCTAACTCCTTCCCATAGATGAAACCCTTCAAAAAACCCCTTCTGTAGCCCTATTTAGTTCCGCAGAGCATCGCTGGTTTGTGCGATTGGACTGAAAACCGTGTGGGTACAACTAGAACGAAAACCAACTATTTTGTCAAAAGTTTACATTTTTGAGAAAAATGGCTACTGCCCAAAACGTCGTGGACATTTCAGTTTTGGAATCTGCCCTTAAAACGTAGAAATAATGACAAAATTTGAGGACGATCAATATTTTGGACTCTGCTAACAACATAGTGTATTATTCCCAGAATATTTAACCAAAACGTGATCACATAACGTCCACAGACAAAACGCTTGCTTATGAGGAAGAAGTGACCAAGCGGTAGGCGATGACGAGGAGGGCCAGAAACGACTGAAGCCACTCGGCTCAGTGCTCTGGCCAGACGCTCCTGCTCGCAAGCCATCAACATGAGATCCTCCAGATTGTTGCCACTCAGAGTTAGCCTCAGCCTTGTTTTGATGATTTTCAATTTTGAACACTCAGCTTGGGTGGTAGAAAGCGTTACCAAAAATGTGTGAATCAAAAAGAGAATTGCATACAATGAGGCCATGAGGATTTAAAACCTTGTATGCAAATTACGCATTGATTGCACTTGACATCCACCCTGTTAGGAACAAAACCAACCAGATCGCCTTCATTGTGTCTTAATTTTCCTTTTCCGTCTCGATTTCATATTTCGGGTTAGATCAAATTTTGTTTCCAGCTTCGACCGGCCCCTCAGGACCTTCGGCCCTTCGGGCGTCGCCCGATCGCCCGACCTGCCTATCCGCCCCTATACCGTATAATTCATCTAAACACTGCAGAAACTTATTAGCCTTCAGGAAAAAATCTTAAAAATTTCATAGGAATGGTAAGGATGTCATTTTCCCAATTGAGGATCCGTGAATATGAGGTAGGGACAACCACGGTAATCAGAAAATGTGTGCTTTACGCTCCAAAAAAAAAAAAAAAAAAAAAAAAGCTATGAAGTAGGCCTTACTTTTGGTATAGGTATATTTTGCTAGAGCAGAGTAAATGTAAAGATATTTTTTAAACCACAACTCAAAACTCAACTTCTTGCTGAATGGCAGGCCAGGGACACTAAATTTGCCCTTTTGCTGAGAATCGCCCAGGCCCTGGTAAGGTAGTAAAGGTTCTTACCTACATGGTTGACTGAAAAGAGTGCCCCTTTGGGAGCGTTCGTGCCGTCCACCACTTCATGACTTTCTGGCAAGGGAATAAGTACAGCTCTCAAAATTCTATGTACACGTTCACGTCTTTGGACTTACCCTTCAGGAAAGCAAACACCTGCTCAGCCAGTTGCTAGCTGTTGGCGGTTTGTCATCCAGAAACACCAAACTCCCCATCAGGGGGGTTTTCAAGGCCAAATAAAACCAAACGGATCGGACTAAATTTATATTTTTCGAACAAGCAAATATTACATTGATTTTTTTTTTCACTCCATTTTCGCGTGGTAGGACAACTTCATCACTAGATCTTGAATATTTACAAAACACAAAATTTCAATTTGGGAAGAAAATCCTCTTCACTTGCCGCCTCTTCCCAACTTTTCCAGTTCCGCCATTTCAGCTGAAAAACAAGTTCATTTCAGTCAGCTATACAAAATCTGTGGCTATGAATTGGTCGTGATAATAATTATCAACAATTATTGTCGAGTTTTTTTTAGAGTGAGCTTTTTATACGAGGAAACGATCAAAATTGGATATTTAACGCTGAATGCATAGCTTCTTGGTGACATTTTTCTGAACAATGTGAGCCCCAAAACATCAAAATCGGTTGAATATGAAGAGAGAGAAATCAGGAAAACGAACAATTCTGCAGTTTCTCGAGTTTTTTTTATTTCAGCATCATTTTCATGCTAAATTATACACAGACGTGCATGAAATTTTGACTACATCGTACAAATAGTTGCAATCATTGTCACTGGTTGTTATTGTTGGTTGGTGGCTGATCGTTGACAGATGCAATTTGCACGAACTGCGCCCACGTCTCATAGCTGTCGTATTTACGAGTATCATTCAACTTTACGATCCAGTTTTTTATTTATTTTTCCCCCTTAACGACCGATGTTTACTGAAGTTACCAGCAGTGGGAGCATGTCCGTTGCAGTTTTTAAACACCGAATGATATATCTCGCTAATGTTCGTACTGACGATATCACTCACTCTACTAGCCAACATTTGTGGAGGACAACTTGTCATGAACAGGGATTGACTTGGAGTGATTATTATTACATATTCGGAATCTCTCACTATCAGATTTTGAGTTTTATTTTTTTGTTCAGAAAATAAAACACCTTTTGAGCAATTTTTAAAAAATCCCTCCCAAAATGCGCAGGTCCTACATACGTGTATAGTGTGCCCTGACTTGGCAGCACTGTCCTTGGAATTACCCGGACCCCCCCACCAAAGCTTGAACTCCCTATTGACCTGGCTAGGGCGCCCCAAAAGGCAAAAAGAGGAACCAGTATTGAAAGCGTCTCACCTGCTGCCGCCGCCTTCTTTTCCGCCGCTAGTTTGGCATCCCTGGCCGCCTTCTCCGCCATCTTGACGTCCTTCATCGCCAGCTCCCTCTTGGTGTACCGGCTTTGCCAGAACGTCCCGTACGCGATCCCCGTCAGAAGCATGCTCCACCTCGCGAACTGTCAGAAGAAACAAAAAAGTTAAGGGGGAAAACGGCAGACATTTTTCGACTTCATGGGAAGGTTACGTTTAGTTATAGAGGCAGGTTAGTGGGCTCCTTGAACCGCCAAGCTAACAGATGCGTTTTTTTAAGGGTGCAGTAGGGTTCAGAAGAAGTGTTTTCAATTTTTTTGACTGTGCATAGACAGGTTTTGAAGGGTTTGAGCCAAGCATTCGATTAAGTTGTCATTTTTGACGAAATTCTGTACACAAAATCGATTTATGGATTTTAAAAAAATGTCCAGTCAGTCAGGCTCAATGATACTTCTGAGTGGATATGGACGTACATTTTGAAGGGTATGAGCCAGCGTGTCGAATACTTTGTTTTCGACAAAATTCTGGACACAATCGATTTATCGTTTTTTCAAGTATGTCAGTCCAGTCGGTAGGGCTCAATGATGCTTCAGAGGGGTTATATACGTAGATTCTGAAGGGTTTGAGCCAGGGTGTCGAGTAATTTGTCGTTTTAGATAACTTCGGTAGACAGAATAATTTTATGGATTTTTAGAGTACGACCAGCTGGTAGGGCGCTCAATGATGCTTCTGAGAGGTTACAGATGTGGATTTTGAATGGAATTTGGTACATAGAATCACTTCATCGATTTTGGTTTATTATTCTTGGAATAATACACCTGTTTTCGCGACGGAGGTCGACGACTCCGAACGGCCTCAAAATTTGACATTATCCGTTTCAAGAGGTCTACATTCTAAATCCGAAATGTCCGTCCGCCGTCCGGGCCGTAGGAATTTTTTTAAATCTGAAATTTTGACAAAATACTTGGTTTACCATCTAGTTGTGCCCGCAAGGTTTTCAGTCCGATCGCCCGTGGGCAGCTATGGGGCTAAAATGGTTTTTTTAAAGGCTTTTAGCTATGGGATCGTGTTAGGTGTCGTTTTCGTAGTATTTTCGGACGTAGACTCCACTTTTGGGGGCCCCAGAACGAGCCGATTTCACTGTGGCAATCTAGAGGGCTTTCATAGGGCTAAAAATGGGATTTTTGAAAGATCCCAGGAGGTTAAATATTTTTCGAGTAAAAATATAATTTTCGAAAAAAAATCAAAAAAAAATTTTTAGAATTTTTTTTCATCAACAGAATTAAATGTCTGCACTAGTAACGTATATAAAAGAATAATAAACCCTTGTGTAAAATTTGCAGCGTTTTTCAAGTAAGTATGTCCGAACAGTCGATAGGGCTCAATAATCAGCGGCCTAACCCTTCAAGGTCGTTTTTGCTCTAATTTCCAGGAAACGCACAGAGTAACAGAGAACTTTTCAAAGCGTTTCAAAGCCGTCACTGAATTGGCACATTTTTTGTGTGTGTGTGAGTGTGTGTGTGTGTGTTTGTGTGAGGAAAATCAAAGAAACCCCTCCGAAAATATTCACTGATACAAATAACTCACAGCTTGACACAGGTGACCCACTAACCCGACACGGGGAAGGTTGCCAAGTGGTAACTAGCGTTCCGACGCTGGCGTCTCGAAAAAGGTCGTTGTAGGGGACTTACCTTCGCCTGAGAGAAGAGATAAGACTAGCTGCCTGACGAATAAACTTTTTTCGCTACGGGTTTGCTCAGTCTGAGTTAAATTGGATTCGGAACAGGGGAATTTGTTGATAAGGAGAAGACGACTATTGTGATGACTAGACTGGCTTGCTTGCCGACTAGTGGAAGGCTGAGTCGGCGAAAGGATTTGGGCAGACTGCGGCTGGGGATGGTGTATAGTGCTCCGGATGGGCACCCTGGCCGGAGTCGTCGCTCCAAGATGAGCCAAAAGATCCACCAAAGAGTCGCCTCGCCTCCCTCCGCGACCCGGCCCCCGCCTCAATCTCTGCCCACCGGGGAGCAACCCGCTCAAAGGGCCGCTCCTGTGGCTGATGGTCAAATGTCCCAAAAAATCCTCCCTGGCGCCGATTTCCGTCCCGCTGACGGCGCATATCGGACACTGAACGTCCCGGTCGTGATCGTCGGCAGCGTGGTCGCGGTTCACGTGGTCTTCCAGCTGGTCTTCAGTGAGCCCCAGACGGCCGCAGTAAGGACACGCGAACGCCTCCTGGTGACCGTCCAGCTCCCCACCAAAGTACAAGTCTGAGTCATTCTTTGTCAAAATACACTGCATCGGATGATCTTTTGTATGATTGGTAGGTTCAGCCTGAAGCAACAACATTAGTTACAATTAATCCTTCAGAAACGAGAACAAAACCATTCAAGGGTGCGTTCTATTGTGGTCGATAAAAGATTCTAGCAAAATAGATTAATAAGACAGGAGGGGGGACTTACTCCGCCGAGATGGCAATCCTGGCATAGATCGAAATTGAAGCAAATCAGGCACTTGAACCTAAGCCCGCGGATGTGGTTCTGTTTACAATTGTCGCAGCTGACCCCTTCGTGCCTCGACATTTTGACAAAACTAAACAAAAGGAAACACCTCCGGGCCAAGTGATCCACATAATAGCGAAGGGCACCTTCCGGGCAGCTCTCCGACCTCCGAGGGAAAAAAAGAACTTGACGACACACCTACACGCCCCAGACAATCCCGGAAATCCCAGGAACTCGCATGATGACGAATCTCTCGAACCCGACGAGGAAAATCCCGCTAAACGACGAATCAAACGCTCAACTAGAAAAATCCACGTAAACTGAGCAAACCCGAACGAGGCCCAGCACAGAAATGGCCGATTTTGATACGGCAGGGATGTCCGCTGAGACTCCCGCTCCTGAAAAAATAATATTTCCCCTCTCAAAACTTTTCCACTCACTTTGATCAGCGGAGAAATCCTCACGGGAGCCTGGAAAACGGTTGGCATTTTTGTAGGAATTAGCTTTAAAGGCGAAAAGGGAGTGAAAAATGAGAAATTTTTGGACTGATATCGCCGAGGAGTGGGGGTGCTCCGAAGTGTGCAGAAATCCCTGCCTTCCCAATTGTGGAAAGAAATTTTTCAGGGATTTTTTTTCTTCTTCGATTTCTTCATTAAACCACCAAAAATCCCACAACGAAAAACTAAACAGAAGGGAATTAATTATTAATTTTCCTAACTGAGGTTCGATTAATCGAAAATCTTCTAGCCGTAAAATCAGCACAAATTTATCGACATTTTTTCGACATGTCTAGAGAATTTTAGCAGCATGTAATTTAAATGTTTGACAAATGATTAATTTGGAAAAGTTCCATTTTCCTGGGGGAGAAAATGATAGAATCGATATACAAGTGGCGTTTAAACGGAGAGTGGTCGGAACACACGCAAATCGATTCTACGCCTATAATAATCATATTAAATTATTACTCTCTCTCAACCCAGTTGCTAAAACCCTTCAAAAATCCCATTTTAGGTCTCAGATATGTACCTATCGCAGAGACCAGCAGTGTGACGGACCTGGTTTGGGACACTCGTAAATCGATTCTACGTTTAAAATTACAATGATCTACTTTGAAATTAAACGACAACTCACTCAATTCCGTGGCTAAAACCCTTCAAAAATCCCATTTTAGGACTCAAAAAAGTCTCACAGAGTCTGGCACTGATTGGCCAAGTTAGTGACCCTCGTAAATCGATTCTAAGTATGAAATTACTGTAAAGACGACATCCCACTCGACCCACTGGAAAAAGCCCTTCAAAACCCCGTAACATAGGTAAGTAGGTACCTACTTGGGTTTCAAACCACAGGGAATTAAAGGACTTCAATATTCCGAACCGTGATTCGATTAATCGAAAATGTTCTACTCGTAACGTTCTTGATGATTCTCTGATTATTTCTGAAATTGAAAAAAAAAAAAAAAATACCAAAAATCCGTTTTGGCGAGTAGATAACGACAAAATATGAAACCACCAAAGGGTTGCTCCGCGTGGCGCATCTAAGCTCCAAAAGTGGAGCAAAATCATGATTTGGAGTACTTGACTGGATGATAAGATTGCTGTGGGACAAGGGGTGTTGTTCGAAGGCTACGCTGCTACTAATAATTACAATTTTGGATGAATTTGATCCAAATTCGGTATAATATTACCTGCTTACGTTTGAAAATTTTATAGTAGAGCAATATCGGTTACTGAGTATCGATATTTCTGATATCGCACGATAGGTATCGATGCAAATATCGCTGTTGTGGAAAATAACTGCTACGCGATATATCGTAAGAATCGTTGCGCCCCTAGTCCGAAGGGAAACAAAAATGGCCGAGTTCCGATACAGATGATTCATATTCGTTGTTGAGATTTGGATTTTTCGGTGGGTTTTGTGGGTAGATGGTGAAATCCGAAGGTGTAGGAAAATTTGGACGTTTCCGGAGGTGAACAGGAAGTGAGGAGAAGGATCGCGGTTGGAAGCCGAGGTGAGTGCTTTGATGGTCCTTTTGTTCTTGACAGTGCCATTTCTCACCTGAACGGTGTCTGATGAGTTGAATATTGGCGAAATTATATTTTTTTGGGTTGTTTGGTTTGTTGGGATGTGATGATTTTTTGGCAATAAGTAGTTGTGTGAGGTTGAAATTGTTGTGAGTGAAGTGAGTGGACTGTTGTTGCTAGGGTGGTTGGTTTGTGGCGTTTCATTGTCAATGATTGCAGCAATAAATTTCCACAGATTTCACGAGGTTACGCATTACCTGAATTAGCGTAAAGCCTCTGATCAGTGGAGCTGCCGCCGTCAGTGTTAGTTTGTGTTACGTTCAGAGATGTAAAATACCCGGGTATTCTTTTTTAAGGGTAAATACCCAGGGTAAATACCCGGGTAAATACCCATTTTGGGTATTTAATAGGGTATTTTATCTTCAATGAATTGGGATCGCAAAAAAAACCACGTAAAACGTTCTTAATACTCGAGAGCCAGCCTCTACCAAAGTTTCAACAATTTTCGAGTTCAGGATCATCCTCTAATGAAAGAAATACTCATGTTCGTTGGAAATCACACAAACAAACTGCTATAAAATCATATGCCACTTCCCCCTGTACTTAAACAGATGTAAAATTGACTGCTTTCATGGTCATTAAGTGCCCAAAAACCAAGATGCAATTAAATCTTTTCATCAACCATGTTTTGGAGTAAAAATAATCGTAAATTCAAGATGATAATGTTGGAAATTATTTATTTCCAGCTTTAAAAAACATGCACATTTAAAAAAAAAAATTGCTCAAACGTTCGAGTTGTTCGCTTGTTCGCTCAAAGAAAGTTCGCTGTTAGCTGAATCTGAGTCTTCATCCTCATCCGAGCTGGACTCATCGTGAACTCTCGCTTCTTGGCTACATTATTTTCTAACCTACTACACTTCTTGGCTTCTACCAAGGAGTTTAGAAGAAGAACTTCTTCTTCTAACCTCCTTGGCTTCTACACTTCTAACCTACAAATTTTGTAGGTTACGTTAAGTATCCTTGTTACAGTCATGGAGGAACCATAACAGGGGGGGGGGGGGGCATGGGGTAGTCTTTTACGACCATGGGGTGTGCAGAAATGGTCGTAAAACTGACCTTTTACTTGATTTTTTTTGCAAAACTAAAAAAAAAAATGAAAAAAAATTCCGTATTTTTTTGGTTGGGTATTTAATGGGAAGGTATTTATTCGGCGATTGGGTAAATACCGGGTAAATACCCAGTTTGTAAATACCCTACCCACTGGGTATTTACCCCCTTTACATCTCTGGTTACGTTGTTGGCGTATTTCCAGGGGTACATAGCGACATCCGTCGAACGCCAGTCAGAGGAAGCTACATGTCGACCGGCGCCCAATGGGCAGTTGCTTTTCGCGGGGTAAGGGCCGGTCCTCAGTGCCCACTTCGCTGAAAGAGAAAGAAGGTACGTAGATGCTATTAAATAGCCACATTTTGGAGCTTCCTCCGCCATACGCTCCCCACCCGTTAAAATCCCTCTTATTTCGACAGAAGTAACCTACGACTCGCCCGAAGCCCAACCGACGGCGACCATCAATGGCAACAACATCTACGAAACCGCCGCAGTCCTGGCGGTAACGACGGCGTCGGTGACCGCATTCTCAGCGCCGACTGTCATCACGACGACAACTACTGCCCTCATCCGGGAACGCAGCGTCAGGACGTTCTACGCCCGGATGCCCTCCGTAGGGAAAACCCCTGAAATCCGGATAGGGAAGACGGTGAGTCATCTTAGATCATCTATGTACTGATCGGAGGATGGGCGATCGACTCCCGTAGAACCAAAAGTGAAAGAGCGGGGAAATCTCTAGCCCACTCGACTCCCTGAGTCGCCGACCTTCGAGCGAAATTAAAAATGACAAAACGCCCCCTCTACTGATCACCTGTGTCGAGGCCCCGCAAGCTTACTGATATGAAAGTGTGATTGTTTGTCCGCTTTGCTCGTTGAATCTAAAGTGTTGAGCAACCCAAATTTGGGTGGGATCTGGCTTTGCTCGCCCATTTGAATAAGTGATGGGGTAGGATACAGAGGAAACGCCTACTCAATCGAAGAGCAAACAGCAAAGACAGGATCCTGTCGAGTTGCGTGGATTTGCGCTCAACGGGCTTATCGGAAGTAAAATGCATTTAATGCGCATGTTTGCGCGCATTTCGGGGGGATCTCAACCCTAACAGTAGGAGGGTACAGAGAGGCTGAGACGGTAGGAAAAACGCTGCAAATTTTACGCTAGGGTTTATTATTCTTTGATATAGGTTACTTGTGCGAAAATTAATTCTGTCAATAAAAAATATTTTTGAAAAAAAAGTGGGACTTCGAAAAATTGATTATGCGTCCAAAATTACTCGGAAAATATTTGACCTCCGGGAATCCTTCAAAAATCCCATTTGTACTCCCAAGAATAATAAACCAAAATCGGAGTATTTTTATCACTTACCGTATTATTAGGGGGAGAAGGCTTGTGACACAGAAACTTGCAGACACGTTCTGAATTAGTGGTTTACATTTGTTCTCCTGGGATCCTTCAAAAAATCCTATTTGTAGCCCCATGAAAGCCCCATAGAGCCCCACGGTGAAATCGGAAGGTTCTGGGACCCCGAATAATTGATTCAACGTTCAAAAATAATTCGAAAACGACACCTAACTCGATCCCATAGCCAAAGCCTTAAAAAAAACCCCTCCCGTAGCCCCCACGGGTTTGGGCGATCGGAATGAAAGCATTGCGGGCACAACTAGATGGAAACCAAGTGTTTTGTTAAAATAACAGACTGCCCAAAACGGCGGACGGACATCGTTTTTGGAATCTAGACCTCTTGAAACGCATAATGTCAAAGTTTGAGGCTGTTTAGAATTTTCTTTAAACTTTTTTAATTTAAAATACTTGGTTTACCATCTAGTTGTGCCCGCAAGGTTTTCTGCCCGATCGCCCAACCCCGGGGGGCGCTATGGGTCTAAAATGGGACTAAGGGAGGGGATTTTGCAGGTTTTTGGCCTTGATATCGATTGGGGTGTCGTTTTCGATGTATTTTTGGGCGTAGAATCCATATTTTGGGGTCCCCGAACCCTCAGATTTTACCGAATGGATCTAGGGGCTTTTGGAAGAAAGTCGAATGAGGTGTCCGTTGACGAGTAAGTTTGAACGCATAATCCTTTTTTCGGGGTCCCACATCCGTCAACAAACTACAAGATAATTTAAAAAATATTTTAATTCGAAGTCTTTTGGTTTATTATTCTTGGAATAGTACACCTATGTTTTCGCGACGGGGGTCGACGACTCCGATCGGGCTCAAAATATGACATTATCCGTTTCAAGAGGTCTACATTCTAAATCCGAAATGTCCGTCCGCCGTCCCGGCCGTTTTGGGCAGTAGGAATTTTTTTAAAAATCTGAAATTTTGACAAAATACTTGGTTTACCATCTAGTTGTGCCCGCAAGGTTTTCAGTCCGATCGCCCAAACCCGTGGGGCGCTATGGGGCTATAATGGGGCTACGAGAGGGGTTTTTTTGAAGGCTTTTAGCTTTGGGATCGAGTTAGGTGTCGTTTTCGAAGTATTGGACGTAGAATCCATTTTTTGGGGTCCCGGAACGATCCGATTTCACTGGGGCGATCTTTAGGGCTTTCATGGGGTTAAAAATGGTATTTTTGAAGGATCCCAGGATGTTAAATATTTTTCGAGTAAAAAATACAGAATTTTTGAAAAAACACATTTTTGAACCAAAAAATTTTTTTTGAGATAAAAATCAAAAAAAAAATTTTTTTTAATTTTTTCATTAACAGAATTAAATTTCTGCACAAGTAACGTATATCAAAGAATAATAAACCCTTGTGTAAAATTTGCAGCGTTTTTTATTGATACTGGTAGGTACTTAATTTTTGGATAATTTATATCAATGAATAATAACCCCTGTGTAAAAATACATGGTTACATCGATAGCCTTTTAAAGGAGGCTCGTAACATTGACCCTTCCCAGAGTAAAAGTGGGTTGACATTTCCGATGTCCTTTGAAAAGGGCTATGAGCGCCACATAACCCCTTTCAAATGACAACTTGCCTCTCTATGTCGTCACCGTGGAATTTCAGGGTCGTTGAGACGCTAAAATTTATTTAATAAATGTGTAAGATAGTTAAAAGTTGTTCTTTCCCAGTATAGACCAAATCCAAACGTAATTGACGTCGAGTTCCTTCCCGACGCATCTCTATGGTAGGAACCGTTCTAACCATGTACAATTAAATGAGGTGGTTAGGGTGAGAAATGACATGTACAATTGAGTTGAGCAAAACTCAAGTAATATAATATATTTTCTCCTGAGTGGGTCAGGACTGTTACCATTGGATCCGGCGATTATCTCAAGATCATAACTGCTTGAATCATTTGGCGATTATTTGCTATACAATCACATGTCACCAAACGCATTTAACAGCCCACATAGTCCAGTCAATATAATAATATTATATCCTTAACAAAGGTTCTCGTTTGCAAAACATCGGAACTTTCCGCCATTTTGGTGGGTCGTTTGGGACCCATCAGAGACCCTAAATTCAAAAAGTCGGACTGATTAACCCTGTGCTAACTACAGGGGGCCCTAAAAACCACGATTTTTTGGGGCCTTTTTTCAGTTTTTGGGTTATAACTTTTTTCCTATCCAACTTATCGAAGATCTAGTCGCACTAACAGTTGAAGAGGACAAAAATCCGAACAATTTGCACTACTTAAGTTTAATTTTTGATCAAATAGGTACCGAGTTACGTAGGTTCAAAAATGGTCCAGTTTCCCAAACCACTTCAAACTTGGTGTTTTCAGTTTGCAACCCATTTCACACAATATTTAATGATTCTATGTGCGTGTGCATTTTCGTGACACATCCGCGTCTCCCTTCCCCCCTAACGGTTTTGGGCTAACTGTATGTTCCATGCTAAAATCAGCTTTGCAGCCCCCTGCGGCTTACAGCCCAGTGGTGAAGCCGCCGCTGACCTCAAGGTATCTCACGTATTTCGGCCTGAGGAAGCTTTGGAGCACGTTCTGGCTCGGTAAAATCTCAAGTCAACTGCCAAATCTCTTAAAAAATAGTGTTCAGAAAATGTCAGAGGCTCCTCAAGCGCTCCACTCGAAGGGAACTGAACTGCCCTCGGCTGTTTCCTCCTTCCCTACAGTTGACGAGAGCCCCCTGTGTGTTATCACGTGCCAAAGGTCCTGCTAGTCTTCTTCTGGCTGGCTCTACTTTGTCCCGTCAGCTTGGGGTATTTGGAGCAACGCTGGTGCTTGAAATGCCATTAGGAGGGGTAAAACGATTTTCCTGGGATGGTTCTGCAGCCGACAAAAATAGGACCTGTACTGGTGAGACTTTTCTTAAGACTTATCAGGCAATCGCTGGACAGAGCGTTCGGTCTGTAGACGATTAGCGAAGAGCCACTGTAAGAATTCACCTATCGCGAGACTCCCCAATGAAAAACTCCGACTACCTGAATTACCCAAAACGATGACCTCCTTTCGTTTCAGGTATCCGAAACCAAAATCAACTCCTTGTTCGACAATTACAAGGACCCGAATGAAGACTCCATCCTGGCGGACGGTATCGAGCGGCTCTGTTCGGATTTGGCGCTCTCCCCGGACGACTTCAAAGTCCTCATTCTCGCCTGGAAATTGGACGCCGGCCAAATGTGCCGGTTCACCCGGGACGAGTTCGTCAACGGATGCCGGTCCCTGGGCGCGGAGTCGGTGAGGGCGATAAGGGACAAACTCCCGGAGATCGTCACTCAAGTCGCATCCAACCCTGACGTGTTCAAGGACTTGTATAGATTCACGTTCAGGTACTGGAGCTGGGATTGTTTGTATGTCTTTGGCTGGTTCGTGTGGCCGTGACGATTAATTTCCATTTGTTCTCAGGTTTGGGCTGGACAGCTCCGTAGGGCAGCGTATCCTTCCAGTTGAAACGGCTGTGATCCTTTGGCGACTCGTCTTTACTGTCCGGGAGCCTCCAATTCTCGAAAGGTAACCTAACTTGGTTCTGATCCATCGATGATGGTGACTCAGAAGTAGTTTTACATTCATCGATGAGTTAGTTTCTACTTGTAATCGTTAATTGATAAGCAAAAGAGTCTACTCATCCCTGAATAATTCTTTTCCTTATTCAGTTGTCTTGGGCCAACGACCACAATGTTCTCTTTCTGATTTAGATGGCTGAGGTTCGTCGACTCTCACCGGGAACACGTCCGGGGCGTTCCTCGGGACACGTGGAATATGTTCCTCAATTTCAGCGAAGCCGTCGGGGACGACCTGTCCGTCTACGACGACACCGAAGCCTGGCCTTCGGTTTTCGACGACTTCGTCGAGTTCGACAACGACCAAGCGAATCAGAACATTTCGAACAAGGACAAGTCCAACACCGAAAACATCATTTGTTGACGTGGTTTGAATCTGTCTAATCTGTGTGATAAATCGGATTTTCCAATGGCGTTGGCACCCTCAAGCGGCCCCTAAACCCGGACCCGATCAAATTGGGTCGCTATGTCGAAGGCCTAACTCAACCTGTGTAGCCTTTTCTGTCCCGGCTGTGGGCGCACGCTACTTAAACAAAAATTACAGCACTGACAACGAGCAACGCCAGAGCGTTACATGAAGACTGCATTTTCATTGAAGCAGTGTTGCCTCGAAACCGTAGTTTCCGTACATTTATCCTGAATAGGATGGTACTGGGTGCGATTTGCGCCGTCTTTAGAAATAATCTCGAACAATTTAAAAATGTTGAAGGGCTCCTTAAAAAGGTCGTACGCGGGTCATCCCAAGAGTTATGAGTTTACATATTTTCTTTTAAAAGGTCGTAGGAACATGCGGTCTCAAGATGTTAGGATGTAGTGGTAGCCCGGTAAATGTTACAGGTCTCTGTGTTGGAAACTTACATGCCCGGCTCGCGATTTCATCTGACTGTAAAGTTCTGTGGTAAAATTCCTGACCAAGGAGGGGGTTACCGCTATTGAAATCTATCGTAGACTTTGTCTAAATTGTCTATAAGTGGCGTTAAAGTTTTGTAGAAGTATTGCAGTGCATGACGAGTAGCGTAGTGGACGCTCATTGAGTTTGACTCGAGAGGTGGCCATTTGCGGAGCCTGTTGGTCGACTACCTGCCTAAAGGTGAGACCATCAATGCTGCCAAATATTGTGAAGTGTCGGAAACAATTCAGAAAATATCTTGAAGCCGAAAGTCACGGACTTTTGATGAAAAAAGTACTGCTTTTTTATGGCAACGCAAGGCATTCAGCAAATCTTCACAAAATTTAATTTGGACGCTTTCCCCACTCACCCACCATACACTCAAAACCTCGCTCGAGTGATTATCTTTTCCTGGCATTAAATGTAATTTTTTGGGAGATCGGAACACTGCAGGCAACACGTTGGGAAATACCTCCAGTATGGAAGCCTTCTGGCTGTACTCCTTAGTGTCCGTTTTTGACTCTATTTGCCACCTGGGTGGTCGAGGTCCAATTACTAATTACATAATACGCGTCTTATCACTGCTTCATCTGGGGCGGGGGGGCGGGGTAGTTGGGAGTGAGGGTGGTCACAATCCCACTGCCCCTTCAACTGGGAGGGGATTTGGGGAAATGATACTTCCCCTCTCCCATAGCTCCAAGGCCCGCAGATTGCGTGTCTAGTTTAACGTTATCAGCAAACGAAAGCATGTTTTTAGGGGTCCACCAGACTAAGGTCCCAAGAGAGGTTGTTCACAGTGTAAACTTTGTTACTCAGATCTTGTGTGTTGAAGACAAATGCCTTGGCTGCCTTTGTCACAGGAGCCTCTGCTTGGATTCACATAAACTTTCAAAACGCAAACGTATGGCAGCCCGTCTAAGGGAAGAGGGGGTCAGAGCACTGAACGGCGAGTGGCCTTGCGTACACCCAAGGGATAAGTACCAAGAAAGATTTTTATATATTTTATATGTATAGGGAAACTTACTTTTGGGACGACCCTCGTATTGAGTAGCTTCCCCCACAACGTCGTCTAAACCCCCACAAATCAATTATTCGCGTGAGCGATTCAAAGACAAAACCTTCAAAATCCCCACCCCATTTATAGCCCCACAGAGCTCCACACTGTTGTCGAACGGACCTGAGACCCTCACAAATTGATGCGCTTTCAAAACGACACCCCCACTCGACCTCGCTGCTCAACATCCCCAACTGTGCCCCCCCCCCCCCCCCCCCCGGTGTAGTCTAACAGGTATGACACCCCCACAATTCCTTATTCTGCTAGAAATTGACACTCCACTCAACCTCTTGCCCGAATACCTCCTAAATCCCACCTGTTGCCTCTCAGTGTTGTCCAATCGGAAACGCCCATCGATCTTTTAGGGACACTGAACTCTCAATATGGTCTGACAGCATAAAACTAATAAACACTCTTCTAATCGACAAGTGCAATAATTATGACATTCATCTTGGAATAAGGTGAGGTTATGTTGGTGGGACGTGAAAAGCGCCTCCTTACAGTATTGCCAACTTTTCATGTTTGATGTCGCTCTTGCTGGTCCGCAGGACCTCACCAGGCTGACAGTATTCAGTCATTTCACGGCCTACTAAATCACTAAACGGGTTTCGAGCCAGCTGTTTTCTTATGCCTATTTATTGTGACTTTAAAAAAAAATGCAAACTGAATTGTGATACCCTTAAATTACATTATGGTACCGATTTCTTACTGGTACCGGGCTTTTTATGTATGCTTGTTCGGTTTATGTAATACTAGCGTAGTTTCGATTTTTTTTTTTTCTTTTCGTCGCGTTGATGTGTATGAGACTGAGGTGCTATGTACATATTCGGTATTTGTCTGGTTCAGTTGTCGTGCCAAGCCACTAAGCTCGCCCCCGTCTTCCTATCGCTAATTTCCCAATCTACAACACGTCAACTCGATTGGGCCTACTTGACTCTGCTGTTTAATAATTTTTCGCGTGCATTCAACGTTTTTCATTTTTGTGGGAGGAGGGGGTTGTTGAAACATTTTTATTGTACAGTTTAAAACTTTTCAGTATTATTGTAACAATATCGCGTTCCAGGTGCGATTTTTTTTCGTGTGGTTCCGTTTGAACGTAGAATTATCGTTCTAAATTCTCAATTAGGTTTGTTTAAATAAATAAAAAAATCCTGTACTGTGTTTACTACGGCAAGATCTAGACTCTTTGTTTGAACTTGATCTCAGGTCAAATTTTGTGTACGTGTTAATAAAATTGTAACGCAATTTTTTTCCATCTTGCAAAATTGTGTTTGTTGTTTGCCTGTAAAAAATGTGAACGGTTGGAATGAAATTCTCTTGCTGCACTAGCACTGCTTACATTTTGACAAAAAACATGGCGGCTTCTTATTGGGGTTTGTACTAATAGTGGTGGGGTTGGGTAACTTATAACAGTTACAAATATTCTGTTATTGAAAAGTAACATTATCATCACTCAAGTTGGAATGTAACGGTTACAACGTGTAGCAGTATGAAAAAACAAAATGGAGGGATGACCAGGGACTGCACGATACTGAAAAGTATTGATACTTCTTTCGGTACGATATTTTTCATAAGTATAGCGTCAATGTCTTTTGATACCGATTATTGTTAAGTATACTTCGAAATATATTGGCGAATAGTAGTAATACCACTGATACTACCAATATTTGATAAAACTGCAGAAACACGTTAATGAAACGACAAATATTTCAAGGATTGATGATTTTTCAACTGCAATTTTTGATAATCACTATGATCAAACAAAAGCAATGTACAAGGCACACAGCGAACTGAGGAAGGTTATGGGCTAGCAGGCTGTAAAAGATGTCAATGAAGGACTGATAGAGGTGGACTAGTGAAGGACTGACAGAAGCGATATATCGCTTCAATCGATTTTTTATGCATTTAGAGGGATATCCGAATTCAAATGACTGGAGGGGAGGGATTCCGCAATTTCTTTCTTTTCTGCGAGGGCGAAAGGGGGTGTTGGAGGTTTTTTTTTTTTTTTTTTTTTTTTTTTTTTTTTTTTTTTTTCGGAACCGTGACATTGTCGCCGCGTCCCTCACCACCCCAGCGGCGTTTTTTGGGCTGTGCGACGAGACTGATTGAGACGAGGAGGCGGTCGATGAGGCCACAAGGACCCCTTGTGGGAGGCCAACGAAGGCGGTCGCCAGGGAGGAGGTGGCTTTTCGACGCTCGTTCGCCCTGCTTCCACTAGGGGATCCTGCTCATAAAGCCAGCCAACCCCCAACCTCTCCCAACGGGCCTCAGACCCCTTCTACTCTCTTTTTGATAATAATATGATTATTAATATATATACACTATATGATAGGTTGAGTTTTTTCCCCGATGGAGATTATGAGCTCAGTTGCTCCATGAGGCGCACCAAATTAATTTGTTAATGCCTGGGAAGCCGGGCAAAGATGCTCAATTCACGCCGCAAGTACTATTCACCCTTTCATTATTTTTATTTTAGGGGCCCATTTCAGTCGTTGGAATTCTAAAAAAAAATTGTCAAAGGATGCGGCAAAAATGTCCCGGTTCCAAGAAAAAATTTGCGGAATCCCTCCCCTCCAGTCATTGAAGCATTTGTTCGCCCTCAGCAATAGAATTTAAACAGCAACCGATAAATTTTTTTATTCATCGTGGGAACAAACATGAAATAGAGTCCTACAGTTTTTTCAATGATTAGTGAGGCTTTACATTTCTCCTCTTATAATATTATCGTATATTCTTCAATATAGTTGTCCCATTTATTTTTTTCTAGCTGAATCCAAATTTTAAATTGGATTTCCAAAAAACCGACATCCTGTATTCATTTAAGGAAAAAACTATGTTGTAGAAAGGGTCTAAGGCCAGGTGGGAGAAGTTGGCTTTAGCAGGGGGTGGCCCCCTAGTTGAATAACTGAACCCGGGGCTCATTTTGTCCGCATGCCTCATTCGCGGGGCCCATTTCGGAAACTGCGGGGAGTAGACGTTACAACCTCTAGTGATGTGGCAAAGTTTTATTTTCATAACCTGCAAGTAACCAACTGAAGGTTGCAATTTTGGGCAAGGGTCAGTTCGCAAGGGATTTGGCTTGAACTTTTCCACTTAGTGTTTCAACGTTCCAGGCGAACATGACGGAAATACGATGGATAAGTTGTTCACAATTCCTCACGACTCAGCCCTGTTGCAACCGATTGTTGGACACTGAGAAGACATTTGACGCCCAAATCTGCCGTGACAAAGCGCAACAACCTGCTTCATTATTATAATGTAATAACGTTATTATATTATAATATTATGGAGGGATCCATTTGAATATCGTCGCTGTAGAAGCAACACCCACTTCGGTCGGAAAGTGGAACTGCTTTTACAATAAACTGGTTTTAAATGAAACCGTTAAAGGAGACATTTACATGTATTAATTTTTTTAATGAAACTTTTTGTGTCACCTGTGAAGTTGGGAAGATGAGGGTTAGGCGGTGTTGCTCCTACAGCGACGACATTTAAATTCGAAACCTCAACGCCAAGAGAATTTCATTCCAACGACAACCCAAAATTTCACTATAATTCAATGTGTTCGAAAACTGCACGTCCCCCCTCCCCCTTGGAACACTTTGTGAACCCCTCATGTGATGTCCGCAGTAGGTTTGACAATTTTGTCGTTCCCTCCATTTTGGTGATTTGGATTTTTCTGCTTTTGGATGTCAAAATAGTTCTTTTGATTAGGTGAATGTTCTTTTTTTTCTAAGCCATGTTCAATAATAATATTATTATGATCGATAAAACGGAATAAAAAAAAAGTTATTTTAATATCAGTTTGTGCGTTTGTATGATCCCTGAAAACACGTGCAGTCGGAGCGACTTGATTTTTTTTTTTTTTTGTTACATAACGTTGGGGTCCTTCCTTTATAAATATTGACGTTGATGCAAGGGTTTTTTCCAACTTGGTCACGTGTCGGGTTGTGAGCCATCCACGTGACCTCCGTAAACGTGACCCCCTCCGTTGGGTAAGCCTTCCAGTCTGGCGTTGGTCTGGCCCGCGAACAGTATTCCTACCTTCTGCGTCCACGTATCAACTGATCGGAGAAGCAGGCCGTCGACCTGTTACGTAATTGGTGAGTGTAAACACGGCTAATGTGTCAATTGTTTTGGAATGAGTTTTCGTGGTGTGGTAGACCATGGTAGATACGATGGTAGACATGAGAATGCGGGAAGGGTGTACCTCGCGGTTTCGCTCCTACCTTTCAGCCTTGAAGAGTTGCTACTGTTATGTTCGCGCCAACCGCCTGGCAATAATACCAAACAACACCGCCAATAGCGCTGGTCTAAAAAAAAAAAAAAAGCTGCAAATTTTACACAAGGGTTTATTATTCTTTGATATAGGTTACTTGTGCAGAAATTATTTCTCTCAATAGAAAAAAGTTTGGAAAAAAAAAACAATTTTTTTTGGATTAAAAAAAAGAAAAAATGTTGTATTTTCTTTTCTTCAAAATTTTTTTTTTTTTTTTTTTTCAAGAATTCTTAATTTTTTACTCGAAAAATATTTAACCTCCTGGGATTCTTCAAAAATCCCATTTTTAGCCCCATGAGAGCCCTATAGATCGCCACAGTGAAATCGGATCATTCCGGGACCCCGAAAATGGATTCTACGTCTAAAAATACTTCGAAAACGACACCTAACTCGATCCCATAGCTAAAAGCCTTCAAAAAACCCCTCCCATAGCCCCATTTTAGCCCCATAGCGCCCCACGGGTTTGGGCGCTCGGACTGAAAACCTTGCGGGCACAACTAGATGGTAAACCAAGTATTTTGTCAAAATTTCAGATTTAAAAAAAAATTCCTACTGCCCAAAACGGCCTGGACGGCGGACGGCGGAAGGTGGACGGACATTTCGGATTTAGAATGTAGACCTCTTGAAACGGATAATGTCAAATTTTGAGGCCGATCGGAGTCGTCGACCCCCGTCGCGAAAACATAAGTGTATTATTCCAAGAATAATAAACCAAAAGTGACCTTGCACTAGCCTTAATGCCTAACCAGGCATTCGGGTTGAAGAGGAAGAGGTCTGATAAAAATTTCAAGTTTCCTCTTGGGAGAGTCGCTGGAGGGCAATTCTGTAAAGAGAATCAAGATCCCGATTATTAGTTGCTAAACTTTGAAAAATTGTAGCTCCATTGTTGTTTGTAGTCCATTGTTTCAATTTTTCAGAGTCGCGGTTGGTCTCATTCTGTTCAGGAAGATCTAAGCTTTCAAAACGTTACCCCCGATTTTTTCCCCCAGGACTTTTTGGAGCTAGTAGAGAGAGGAATATAAGAAAAAAAGTTGAAAAATGCTTTACTTCATGATTCTATTATTTCTAGATATTTTTTCTTATTTTTATTTCTTAATTTTATCCTTTTTCTATTTTTAAATACAAAAAATTAAAAAAAATGAAATTTAAGAATAAAACTCTGCAAATTTTACACTAGGGTGTATTATTCTTTGATATAGATTACTTGTTCAGAAATTTAATTCTGTGTCTGAAAAAATTTTAGAAAACAAATTTTTTTAAGGGGTGGAAAGGGAGGAGTTATTAAATTCAAACTGAAATTGAAATTCAAGTTATGAATTTATAAGCTATTTCAAGAAATCAGAAGGGGAAGGCCGAAAAATGTATCGGGCCTCAGGTGGGACTCGAACCCACAACCTCCGCATTACCAGTGCGACGCTCTAACCAACTGAGCTACCAAGAACCACAGCTGAGAAAGAGAGCCGGAGATTGAAGGCTCAAACTGTCCCCTGCCCCCAATACTGATTCGGCCTTATCATATTGTTGCTTATTTTTCCCCCTCTGAACCTTGATCTGATGTGAAGCCAGTAGACATCCTACTTTTGTCCCTCATCCTAGGGGTCCCCTAATTCCCCAGGAATTCTATTTCAATTTCAGTTTGAATTTAATAACTCCTCCCTTCCCCCCCCCCTTAAAATATAAACACTGCATGAGGGAAGCAGGTCATAAATTCCCTCAAGTCATTCCTGTAATGAAATTACTCCTCCTGGGGAATTACCGGGCTCTGGGGGTCCGCGCGGCATGTAACGCTGGTGTGTGAACAATTATCACTGATGCTATTGTTGGGCACTGAGCACTGATGGCCACGATTCACTGATACCTATCACGGAGAAGTGTGGACAACCGCGAACAATTTATCATTGATGCCACTGAAGGCACGGATCCACTGATATCACTGTGTGTGGATCGACCCTTAGTCAGTATAGAAGCGAAAAAAGCTGGATAGAGATAAGATGTGCAGTGGAGCACAGAAGATACTGAGGTAAGTAGGCACCTATCCTATAGATGGATAGAGATAAGACGTAGGCACCTACACAGTAGTTTAGAAGAAGATACAATGTACATTATACAGGGACAAGAAAAGATGGATTTATTGTCCTACAACATTAAATGTTGTAATAAATTTTATTCTTGTTCACCGAGTGAGAATCCACTTCTTTCGACTTCGAAAAATATACTGGAAAATGTGGTTTTGTTGTAGAAAAGTAAGGTTATGGATAGGCTTGCCAGATCCATTCTGATGCTTTGTGTGTGATTGTGTAGTAAAAAGGCAATATGTTTTGTACTTTAACTTACTAGTACCTGATGATGAGAGATTGGAAGGGGTCTCCAAGAACATTAAATTTTCTTGGAGACAAATTTTTTGAATTTTATAGGTACCCTCCTTCTAATTTGTTCACAACTCTCTAATTTCAAATGAAAAATCCCTCATTTTACATGTGATACGCCCATCGAAGGCAATTTCTGCCAGGCGCAAATGTTACAATCTTTAGTTGTTGACAGTTTGAGTCGTTTCGAATGGAATTTCAAATTAGTTGGCCAAACGAAGGAGATTACCAAGCCGTTGCTCTCTTTTCCCCTCAGGTATGGAGCCTTCCTTTAGGCAGAGTTGGATTGAGCGCAAGAGTGCGTAAAGCTATGAAGCCAACCCCCCTGTCCGCATGCACCATATTCAGGTTCAGCACCCTTCAACCCAGCGCGTTTCCATTCCTAATTGTTAAACTATTTGCTTTTCAAAAGCAGCCACTGGGTCTTCAACTTGGTCGTCAGTGACCACTTTGATTTTCAATTTTTATCACAAGGTCTGAACACTTGCCTCAACTGTTCAGAGAATGTGGGAATATCCTTGCATCTCTCATCCAGGTTGTATTGATAGGGTTTACTGGAAATTTAGTTCCATAGGGGCGGTAATGGCTCTTGTTTCCATTTACCCCATGTTTACATTTTTTTACCCCACCTGACTCTATCTTCTTCTGTGCTCCACTACACATCTTATCTCTATTCAGCTTTTTTCTCTTCCTCACTGACTCATTCTTCTTATTTTTATCCATCTGTTCTTATCTCTGAATCTTTTTCTGCTAGTATTCCAAACTTATTGCTAGATTTTCTTTTTCTCCTGTTAGGTACCATTAACGTGACAACGCCTCTACAAATAAGTCATTCTACTTGTTTATTAATCAGATAGTTCAGAAGGTGACAATGGACGAGTCTCGTTATCAGAATGCGACGGTGCACTGGTTCAGACATGGGCTGCGGCTTCACGACAACCCTGCGATGCTCGAAGCCGTCGGGGGCAGCACTGAGTTCTACGCTGTGTTCATTTTTGACGGGGAAAGCGCCGGTAAGTTGGAATAGTCTGTTAGGCATCAAAGCGAAATAATGTCTGTTCTGTTCTTCAGGCACATCCCACGTGGGGTACAACAGGATGAAATTCCTGCTGGAAAGTTTGCACGATTTGGACAGGCAGTTGAGGAATCTGGGCGGGCGGCTGTACATGTTCAGAGGAGAGCCGTGCCGGGTGTTTCGTCGCCTTTGGGAGGAGTTGGGGATCAAGAAGATTTGCTTCGAACAGGTACTTCCCTTTAATATCAGTTTTGACGGTGCAGCCTGGAGGGCAGTCTGCTGAACGGATGTAAAGGTTGTACCTACATGTTTATAATATGCTCCTAATGGGGAAATTGCATCAATTTTTTTAAATTTTTTTTCTTTCGAAAGTACATCCTACGAGAATAACAAAAACGACAGTCAGCCGTCTGGAATCGCTCCCAGAAAATTATAATGATTTAGAGAAAGTGGTGACGTTTGAAAATACGCGGGAGTAGAATCGATCGGCAGGGTCAGTGACGTCGTTTGGTCACGAAAGTGCTACCAACCTCAGCGGGCTGCCGAAGTTTTTACCAGTGTTGCCATCTGACAGCCCATCACAACGAACCCTATCTGATAAAAAAAAAACTGATTTCAGTAACAAAGTAAGTTTCATTTCTGGTTTCTATAACATATGGTTTGGTCCTACAATACACCGGTAGGGTTAAATTTAAAATCGTAAGTTTATGCAATTTCCTCATTAAGGCATTGCACGAATTGATGTCGTGGTCTGCGGACTTAATAGGTGATGACGATACAGAATGGGAAGAACCACGAGCTATAGGATGGCTGGAAGAGTCTAGTAGTGGTGTCCTGTAATGTGTCTTTCCTCGGAATTCTGTGGGGAATCCAATATCTTACACAAAGGGTCGTGATTGGTATTAGTTCTCCCACAGCTCGCAGTTTTATTGAAATTTGGCTGACTGGCTTCCACAAACACATTGTCGCTAATGAAGGCCTGGTTGTCCAATTCAATCTTACGAAGGTCAGCTCTCCCAGCGCCTACAAGCAAATTGTCGCTAATAGGTGCCTGGGCAGCTGACCTGCGCGTAAAAATTGGTTCTGCTGATCCGCCAGATCCGGCGTCCCATTCCAAATTGTTGGCAAGGGATGCCTGGACAGAGGATCCAACCGTGAAGGATGCCCGACGGCGAGAAGGAGCTTCTGGTCTGAACGTAGCCGAACATTCCCGAACCGCAAGGTATACAGAGAACTCCCGAATCACCGATGCCGACGTCACCCACTCCCCCTGCTTCTTATCACTCCCCCCATGGAGGAATAGAGAGGAGAGTTCACTGAATAGGACTTCATGTGCCATAGTCGACGGTGGCGCTATCCCTACGGAACGTAGTGAACAACTAGGTACTACTAGTACCTTCAAACCCGACTAGAGTGAGCCACTAGCCCTTCTTACGAAGGAAATCCCCACACAATCCCCTCACAAAACGGATTTATCTTCCACTATTGTTCAGCCTCAATTAAATTAAAGGAAAAAATGAAGGAACCATCTCTGAATAACAAAATTGATTGTGTAGTTGTGTACACAGTGAATGCAAACGACACGTCGGAATTCGCAGGGCGCCGTCTTCTGGTTCAGTTTTGGTAACTTACCACCTTCAAAGTTCACTAAGTCTCGTAGGGGTCGCGTTGCAGTCGCAATCCCCCCCCGCCGATCCATCACTGGGTTGGCGTTTTGGGAACGCGGTGAGAGCGCAGAGTGAGCTCTCCTCTCTATTCCTCCATGCACTCCCCCCTAACCTGGCCAAAGTGCCGCACTTTTGGTTTATTATTCTTGGAATAATACACCTGTTTTCGCGACGGGGGTCGACGACCCCGATCGGGCTCAAAATTTGACATTATCCATTTCAAGAGGTGTACATTCTAAATCCGAAATGTCCGTCCGCCGTCCAGGCCGTTTTGGGCAGGAATTTTTTCAAAAATCTGAAATTTTGACAAAATACTTGGTTTACCATCTAGTTGTGCCCGCAAGGTTTTCAGTCCGATCGCCCAAACCCGTGGGGCGCTATGGGGCTAAAATGGGGCTACGGGAGGTTTTTTTTGAAGGCTTTTAGCTATGGGATCGAGTTAGGTGTCGTTTTCGAAGTATTTTTGGACGTAGAATCCATTTTTTGGGGCCCCGGAACGATCCGATTTCACTGGGGCGATCTTTATGGCTTTCATGGGGCTGAAAATGGGATTTTTGAATGATCCTAGGATGTTAAATATTTTTCGAGTAAAAAATAAAGAATTTTCGAAAATAAACATTTTTGAAAGAAAAATAAAAAAAAAACTTTTTTTGAGATATAAATCCAAAAAAAAAAATTTTTTTAATTTTTTTATTGACAGAATTATTCTGCACAAGTATCGTATATCAAAGAATAATAAACCCTTGTGTAAAATTTGCAGCGGTTTTTTTTTTTTCTTCGGGTTTAAAAGTTAATTTAGAATTGAGTTCCAGCGTCCTGCATTGTGCTGCCGTCCACCGGGTAACCGTGAACTTATTTAAAAATTCGGAGTGGAACCACTCATTTGGATGAGAGCCCTTTTGAAAAATAAATAAATAAATAAATAAACCTCAAGCGTTGCATTTCAGATGGATAAGGACCGTTTTGGTGTGAAAAAAGCAAATTCTTACATAGGGAGGATGAATCAAATCAAATCAAATCAAATCAAGGTTTTTTATTTGCAGAGGCCAATATGACACAGCAAACGTCAAAAATGAGTTGGTACAAACACGAAATACATCAGGCAATTGCATGGTACAAGGCAAAAGAAAACAATGGTACAGGATAGGTGTGGTCATATAAACTAAAACAACTCAGGACGTAAGTAGAAACATGACAACAGATGAGACAAGAATCAAGAATCAAGAATCAAGAATTTTTTTATTTGCCAAAGCCAAATAATGACAGAGCAAAAGTCAAAAGTTAGAACATACAGAATAAGCTGACTGGTTATAGGGCCGATTATATTGACTGTAATAATGGGAATGACAGAGAAAATAGCATCAACTCGACTGCAGATGTACAAAACAATGAATGGCCGTGCACAAGACAATGACAAGAAAATACATGACAAGACAATGAAGACTAATTCACCACAGGCCATTTGATCTTGAAAAATTCCTCTAGAGAATATAATTCTTCTTTTACCAGGTGGGACTTCACGTACTTATAGAAGGATTTAGCTGGTAAATCCCGAACATGGTGGGGTAGGGAGTTGAACAGACGGGAGCCCACCTGTATTGGGTCGTTCTGTTGGGCAATAGAGAGGCGGGTGAAAGGGATGATGACATCACCCCGGGAGCGAGTATTATGCTGGTGCGAGTCAGCAACCATGGGCAGACACGAAGAATTGGACTTTACATGGTTTAACACAACCAATACATAAGTGCTAGGAATAGTAAGAATTCCTAAACGAGTGAAAGAGCCCCTACAACTCTGACCCCATGATAGATTGGCCATTGTTCTGATGACTCGCTTTTGAAGTTTAAATATGGTTAAAGCATGATTGGAATTGCCCCAAGCGATGATACAATAGGAGGCTCTACTGGCAAAGCAAGCATGATAAACCGAAAGCAGGACCTGGTCGGACACTATTCCTTTCAATCTCCTAACCATGTAAATAACGGATGATAGCTTAGGCGACAATACCTCAACATGTGAAAGCCACGAGAGACGATTATCCACCATCAAGCCCAGGAAATTTACCGATTGGTCCAGGCGCCTGTTTAGACCCAATTCCAGAGTCTGGGTTTTACTTTTGTTTAAAATTAATTCATTGGCCGAGCACCAACTTTCGATAATCTTTGATCTGTTTAAAGAATCATGCCTAAGCTCAGTACATGAAGCTCCCCTCGCCAAGCTAGTTATATCATCAGCAAATAAGAATATTGTCTTCGAGTCTGGAAACTGATAAGCCAAGTCATTGATAAACATAAGAAAAAAACATGGACCTAGGATACTACCTTGTTTGACACCACAGGGTATAGCTACTTCCTGGGAAACACAACCGTTGAAGTAAACCACCTGCGACCACCCTTCAAGAAAGCTCTTGATGAACAAAACTGATTTATAAGTAAAACCATAGTGGTCGAGTTTTTTGAGAAGCAGGTCATGCGGCACAAGATCAAAAGCCTTCGACAAATCGAAGAGGCTGAGCGAGGTGTGTTGTTTACTCTCTAATGCGGAGTATAACTGAGAGATCAATGAGATCACAGCTGTGGAAGTACTACGGCCTTCCCCATCCACGATCCACTCAACTCGAGACACATCGCTCCATGAAATACCGAAAAACTCCTCCAAAGAGTCGAGTTCGGCTTTGAGAAGATGTCATTTTATTACGTTATTAAAGGATCTATCAGGGAGCTGTTGTATATGATTTGGCAGGGCATTGAAAAGACGAGAACCCACTTGAATTGGGTTATTCCTCAAGGCCACACTGAGACGGGTAAATGGAATGACAAGGTTCCCTCGGGAGCGGGTGTAATGCTCGTGAACATCGGAAACCATGGGGAGGCTTGACAAGCATGACTTGACTGTGTTCAGAGCCGCCAAAACATAGGAATTGGGAATGGGTAGAATACCCAGACGAACAAAAGTGCCCCGACAACTTTCATTCCGAGAGAGACCGGCAATTATCCTGATCACCCGCTTCTGGAGCCTGAAGACCCTGATGGCATGACTGGAATTATTTCCCCATGCAATGATACAGTAACTGGCCCTGCTTGCAAATGAAAGCCGTTTTGGTCACAAACTGACTTTTCAAGTCACTGTTTAACTAGGATAAAAACACCATTGACCACAACACAACGCGTAGATCGATGGAGCTCATCCTAAAGATTCTGAAAATGCAAAAAAAAACGGAAAATTGCAAAAATGGATATAGGCCGTTTTGAAAGTTAACTCCTCAGTTGTCGTCAAGGCCTCTCTTCTTCCATACTTGAAACTTTCAAATTGCTTTCAACTTGAAAGCAATCTTTAATTGGTCATTAATGTATCGATATATTGAAGGAAAAAATATCGGCCAAAATATCGATATTTCGATATATTTTAAACATCCCTAGTGCAATTTAAATGAGATTTTCCGGTTCCGACAGGCAGTTAGTAAACGACCTGAAGCGGGTAATAATAATTATTAGTGGTATAGATTAGGTAGGTATGGCATTTGTTATTCTCGAAGGAGCTACCTCAGTTGGAGGAGACATGATAATAAGCATGGATGGATACAAATTTTATCGCCACGCGAATTATAACAATAGGGAAACCAGATGGGCCTGCGCAGGGAAGAGAAAATTCCTGTGTAACGCAGCCCGTAAAAACTATATATCGATATATTTTAAACATCCCTAGTGCAATTTACATGAGATTTTCCGGTTCCGACAGGCAGTTAGTAAACGACCTGAAGAGGGTAATAATAATTATTAGTGGTATAGATTAGGTAGGTATGGCGTTTGTTATTCTCGAAGGAGCTACCTCAGTTGGAGGAGACATGATAATAAGCATGGATGGATACAAATTTTATCGCCACGCGAATTATAACAATAGGGAAACCAGATGGGCCTGCGCAGGGAAGAGAAAATTCCTGTGTAACGCAGCAGTAAAAACTATATATCGATATATTTTAAACATCCCTAGTGCAATTTACATGAGATTTTCCGGTTCCGACAGGCAGTTAGTAAACGACCTGAAGCGGGTAATAATAATTATTAGTGGTATAGATTAGGTAGGTATGGCATTTGTTATTCTCGAAGGAGCTACCTCAGTTGGAGGAGACATGCTTATAAGCCTCGACGGATACAAATTTTATCGCCACGCGAATTATAACAATAGGGAAACCAGATGGGCCTGCGCAGGGAAGAGAAAATTCCTGTGTAACGCAGCAGTAAAAACTATATATCGATATATTTTAAACATCCCTAGTGCAATTTACATGAGATTTTCCGGTTCCGACAGGCAGTTAGTAAACGACCTGAAGCGGGTAATAATAATTATTAGTGGTATAGATTAGGTAGGTATGGCATTTGTTATTCTCGAAGGAGCTACCTCAGTTGGAGGAGACATGATAATAAGCATGGATGGATATAAATTTTATCGCCACGCGAATTATAACAATAGGGAAACCAGATGGGCCTGTGCAGGAAAGAGAAAATTCCTGTGTAAGGCAGCAGTAAAAGCTGACGTCGCAGGAACGGTAATTTATATAGGCAACAGTGAGCATAATCACGAAGCAGCCTCGGCGACCCACAAGTGCAGAACATGACGGCGTGGCTGCGAGGAAAAAATATTGAAGGAAAAAATATCGGCCAAAATATCGATATATCGATATATATATATATCTCGATATATTTTAAACATCCCTAGTGCAATTTACATGAGATTTTCCGGTTCCGACAGGTAGTTAGTAAACGACCTGAAGCGGGTAATAATAATTATTAGTGGTATAGATTAGGTATGGCATTTGTAATTCTAGAACAAGGAACCGCATTTGGAGGAGACGTGGTAATAAGCCTCGAAGGCTATAAATTTTATCGCCATGCGAATTACCAAAATCGGGAAACCAAATGGGCTTGCGCTGAGAAAAAAAAAATTCCTGTGTAAGGCAGCCGTAAAAACTAACGTCGCAGGAACGGTTATTTATATAACCAACAGTGAGCATAATCACGAAGCAGACCTCGGCGACCCACAAGTGCAGAACATGACGGCGTGGCTGCGAGGACCATTGATTCAGGTAAGCAGGAAAGCGGAGGTTTTGAGATTTCAAGAAAAAGTAATAGTCCAGTAAAATGGTGGGAAAACGGAAATAATTGGTAGACAGTACGTGTCGTATGTTCCCGTCGGGCTTTCATGGCTGGTAGAATTCAAGGAGAACGACGGGTGTCTTGCGCCAACAAAACCGGCTGGTGATTTTTTCCTCTCTTCATTCGTCAAGCTTTCGGCTAAGCGCCATCTTCAGGAACAACTGTGCAATACACGTAAAGGTTACTGGTTATGACTAGGGAATATAGCAGCTTAGTCTACCTAGAAACATCTGTTGAACGTACTTAGTTGTTGTTAATCCTCCTCCGACCGTCCATCCGTCGTTCCTCCTGCGAGTCCCAAGGGGGGTCTTTTGGTTGTAAAATATACATGAGGTTTCTGTGGAGTGTTGAAGAATTATTAGGGGTTGAAGTTAAGTGAATAGGTGTAGGTAGATATGTCGTTATTTACCTTGTTGGCTGGGGGGTAAGGGGTGGTGCAGGATTGCTGAGTGGTAAGCTAATTAGGGTATGACTGTTGAAGGGTTGGAATTTAGTTACTGCCTAGAATTTACATATGGATTTTTTTTTTTTTTTTTTGAAAGAGGTGAAATTAAATCGGTATAACCCTTCCTCCGCGAAGGTTGGGTGATGAACGGCGTGGGCAGTGTTGCCAAGGTAAAAACAAAGTGGTTGTTTGCCGATTGTGCAGAGGTCTAATCCAATGAGGTGGTTAGGGAGAGAGAATGACTCCTCTGCTGGTGTGAATACTAAATTGTTTATTTGGGTAAACAATTTTAGCGTGGGGACAGGTTTCGAGCAACTAAGCTCATCTACAGCCCAGAGTGACTTGAGGTAGTTGTACGTACAATCAGGTCTGTACAGATTCTGGGGACGGCTTTTGAAAAGCATGACATGCATGACGCTACATTGTAAATGCAAAAGCATGACGATACATTGTATCGTTAAAGTGGTTGCAGGCATTTGATTTGCAGGTTTTGATACATTTTGGTTTATTATTCTTGGAATAATACACCTATGTTTTCGCGACGGGGGTCGACGACTCCGATCGGCCTCAAAATTTGACATTATCCGTTTCAAGTGGTCTAGATTCCAAAATCGAAATGTCCGTCCGCCGTCCAGGCCGTTTTGGGCAGTAGGCATTTTTTAAAAAATCTGAAATTTTGACAAAATACTCGGTTTACCATCTAGTTGTGCCCGCAAGGTTTTCAGTCCGATCGCCCAAACCCGTGGGGCGCTATGGGGCTACAGAAGGGGGTTTTTGAAGGCTTTCGGCTATGGGATCGAGTCAGGTGTCGTTTTCGAAGTTTTTTTGGACGTAGAATCCATTTTTTGGGGTCCCGCAGCGATCCGATTTCACTGTTGCGATCTATAGGGCTTTCATGGAACTACAAATGGGATTTTTGAAAGATCCCAGGAGGTTAAATATTTTTCAAGTAAAAAACAAAACAAATTTGAAAAAACAAATTCAAAAAATCTTTTCATTGACACAGAATTAAATTTCTGCACAAGTAACCTATATCAAAGAATAATAAACCCTTGTGTAAAATTTGCAGCGTTTTTCTTTTGGTTTACGGTGATTTTACCCGCGTTAAAAATTCCCCACTGTTCGCACTGCAATTATTACAGTGGTAAAACTTTTAATTTGAAAAAGCATTAAATGCTAGTTAGCAAATTTTGCTAACTCATTCTAGAGAGAGTGATCGGAAGATTTCCAAGACTCTTGGAAAGAGAGTTTTGAAGAGTCAAGTCTTTACTACCGTAAGGTGTGCCGTCAAGACGGTGAGTGGTGAAATAAATGATCACTTCACTCTTGTCCACGGCGTTGAAATTTTGAAGAAAAACTAATAATCAATGTATGTACAAGAACAAAGTAGTACATGTACGACCTACGTGGTTGGACAGGTTCGCTTCTAGAAAGGGTATCAGCCATCTCTGGCTTGTTGGCCGGCGGGGTTTGATGAGGGTGGTAGATGGGTTGTTAATTAAAGACTCTGTAAAGACTCTGCAAAAAAAAAAGTGTGACCTTTTTTGGGCCCGGCAAAAATTTTGGCAGCCCAAAAACTGCAACATTTTGGGGTTTTTTCAAGATATTTTCAAAACGGTTGGGTTTAGCGGAAAACTTCAAAATAGTTTATTGTAGAGGACTAAATTTGCTACAAATGTGTCTATTATCCATTTTTTCTACGATCGACAGGGAGCGCGCTACACCTTCTCAAAAATGGACTATTTTTCTCAAATTTGTTTAAAATCACGAAATCTTCTTTTTCTGACCAACTCTCGCCCAGTAAAGCTCGTTTCTTTACTTCAGCACTTCTCTTCTTTAGTTCTAGTCCAGTCAACGAAGGCCCCAAAAGGGGGTGTAGAGTGCGTTGTCTGAAGTCCAAGGTTTTTCTTCGGAAACATGTTCAGGGTAGTTAGAAAGTAAACATACTAAAAGTCCCCACGTTTCCGGGCAGGGGAAAGGGAGGGTAGGGGGGTTATTCCGAGGCTTCTTCAAATTCATTTACTGATTCTTCTCCCCTCCAACGACTCCCCTCTCTATCGACCCCTCACCGCCATTTCATGCGATTAGCCGTCATTTCGTTTATTTTAGTGCAAATTATTTTTATCCTCAATGGTTTTTACAAGCTATGGGTTTGTACGCTCTGTTTTCAAGTTATACATAGGTGAAAAACTGGAAAATGTTTGAAAACGCTGCAAATTTTACACATTTTATTCATTGGTAGGTATAGGTTTCTTGTGCAAAAATTAAATCTGTCAAAAATAGTTTTTTTTTTTTTTTTTTTTTTTTTTTACTCGGAAAATATTTGATCTCCTGGGATCCTTCAAAAATAGAGATAGAGAATGTTCTGTTTGGAATGTGTTTGACTCGGACCTCCAATTTTTTGAGATCGGACCACTTTTAAGGGTAGTTTACAGGGACATTGTACCGCTGATGCATAAATGAAAAAATGAAAAGTGTTTATGAGAAGGATTACTTGGTTACTACCTGGTTACTACTTCTGTTAGTAAAGTCGAGGGGAGTTGAAGAGTTATGAGGAGTGACTTGTTTACTTATGTGAGTATTCCTCTCTTTCTCTATAGGTAGCCTCCCAGACATAGACATGATCTAAAAGGTCTCCCCATAAGGGAGATTTATGGTTCCTTGATACAGGCTTTGATATATCGATCTACATTTTGAGCATCCCTAGCCAATTCCTACTACATACTAAGTATGTCATGTGTAAGCAAGTCTTGATGATACTTCGAAAATTTCGAAGTATCATCAACACCAACACAACACTTTTTTATACATTTAATGACATTAAATTATACATTGTATAAAAAAGTGTTGGGTCAATTTTCAAAGAGTATCGATACTTTTCACAAGCATTGGAATGAACAAAATTTTAATCTCCCTTGGCCGGTAGTCTGTAAATTTTTTTATTTTTTTATAGACCTGAACAACAAAATATCAAAAATGGTAGCAAACATTTTGCTGGGAGAGCTTTTGGCGGTCAAAAAACCGCGATTTTGGTTTAATACACCTATGTAATCGCGACGGAGGTCGACGACTCCGATCGGTCTCAAAATTGGACATTATCCGTTCCAAGGGGTCTAGATTCCAAAAACGAAATGTCCGTCCGCCGTACGCCGTCCGGGCCGTTTTGGGCAGTAGGATTTTTTTTTTTTTTTAAATCTGAAATTTTGACAAAATACTTGGTTTACCATCTAGTTGTGCCCGCAAGGTTTTCAGCCCGATCGCCCAAAGCCGTGGGCGAATTGAGCGAAAATGGACCTAGGGGAGGGTATTTTTAAAGACTCTTGGCTAGGGGGTCGAGTTAGGTGTCGTTTTCGAAATATTTTTGGATGTAGAATCTATTTTTGGGGGGTCCATGAACTATCAGATTTCACTATGAGGATAGGAGAAAAAGCTCTATAGATCTATAAAGCTTTCATAAGGCTACAAAAGGGATTTGTGAAGGATCCCAGGAGATAAAATATTTTCCGAGTGAAATATATATATATATATACAGACTATATTTTTGACAGATTTAACTTTGCACAATACCAATGAATAATATTAAATATTCATAAATTTTATGAATAATGTGTAAAATTTGCCGCGTTTTCAAACATTTTCTAGTTTTTCACCTATGTATAACTTGAAAACAGAGCGTACAAACCCATAGCTTGTAAAAACCATTGAGAATAAAAATAATTTGCACTAAATAAACGAAATGACGGCTAATCGCATGAAATGGCGGTGAGGGGTCGATAGAGGGGGGCAGTAGTGGGGAGGGAAAGTCGGTGGAGGGGAGAAGAATCAGTAAATGAATTTGAAGAAGCCGTGGAACTAAAGAAGAGAAGTGCTGAAGTCAAGAAACGAGCTTTACTGGGCGAGAGTTGGTCAGAAAAAGAAGATTTCGTGATTTTAAACAAATTTGAGAAAAATAGTCCATTTTTGAGAAGGTGTAGCGCGCTCCCTGTCGATCGTAGAAAAAAACGTATAATAGACACATTTGTAGCAAATTTAGTCCTCTACAATAAACTATTATGAAGTTTTCCGCTAAACCCAACCGTTTTGAAAATATCTTGAAAAAACCCAAAAAAGTGCGAAAAAATTGCAGTTTTTTGGGCTGCCAAAAATTTTGCCGGGCCCAAAAAAGGTCACACTTTTGTTTACAGCGTCTTTACATCCTAAAAGACAAAATAAAAAAAATAAAACAAAATACTCCACCTTTTGCAAGGCAGGCAGTCTTTTCGGGATAAGATGACTGGACTATTAGCTCTATAAATGCGATGAAGTGTACCTTGTATGTGCAGATGGGGCCTCCGTCCACAGAGTAACAGAGAACAAAGTCCTCCGTCTCATTCATCACTCTCCTCGCATTAGCGACTTGGATTGGGGAGGGTCCTTCCCGGACGATTTTTGGAGCATCGGGCTTCTGGATCCCGTGTTGTGTACTGTAACTGATGTATGCCTTGTGCGGCAATAGTTCTATGGGAGGGAGAGGACAGAATGTAGTTATTAAGCTGGAAATTGCCAGAAAATTGTTGATGGTACATGGGGTGGGGGTGAAAAACACGAGGTGTACTTACTTGGGCTCTGAAGATGAAGGTTGAGGGTTTGAAGCTACGGGGATTTTTCTTACATGTTGTCAACATGATGTTGAGTGATTGTCAACTTTAATTTTTAAGGCAAAATTGAATCGAGGGGGGGGGGGAAAGAAGCTAAATTCATACACAAAAATTATAACAACCCATGGCCAGGGAATGAGGGGAGCGAGCACAGAGTAACAGAGAACAAAGCGAGCTGCTATTGCGTAGGGATGACAAAAAAACGCGAAACAGTTTCGACGAAACAGTTTCACGAGAAGAAACGTTGAAACAGTTTCACTTAATCTGGAATAGCTGTTTCAAAAAAACGAGCAAATGAACGAAATGAAAAGAAACCGAAACGGTTTCGCAACAGCTTGAGCTGAGGAGAACAAGAAGCAGTCTGAGGCGCGACGAAACCGTTTTGGTTTCTGTTTCTGTTGTTGTGCAAGCCTGCTTCAGTTCTTTCGAAACGCATTGACGCTGAAACTGTTATTTTGAAACAGTTTCCCCGAAGCAGTTTCATTCTACGAAAAAACTGTTTCGTTTCATTTCTTAAAAGAAACCGAAACGCCCATCCCTACTATTGAGTTGGAGGGAGGGGGCATCGGAAGGAGAAGAAGTTCTCCTTTCTTTTGTGTATGCTTGCTGGTGGCCGTGGCGGAGAGAGTAGTGAGAGCGGCGGAGGTTATTCTGCTATCGGAGCGACCTAGTATACAAAGTTTGGCTCCAAAAATTTGAGAAGGATACATACACACAAAACAGTATTATAATGTTAATAATGGGGTTTACATGGCGTTACTTAAAGTGGGTGATGGAATAACAATATTCTGCAGTGTTGGAATATTATTGAGTAAATGCAACTATAATAGGTATTGAAAACGACACCACCAGAGCTGTTGTTTTAATTCTTGGGTGTGAAAAATGGTCCAACTGCATCTTGAGGTCCAACTGCATCTAAATTAGCTTTTTGATTCATGGTGTATGGGTGTTTTAATATGTGCAAATTTTCATGAATTCTTCGCTTGAATGTATTAGGTTCTTTTGCAAGGGATATTAAATTATTGAAATCTGGTTTATGGCCGTTTTGCAAGCAATGATTGTCAAGTGCCGTCTTGTTGATTCCGTTTTCAATATTATAGTTGTGGGAATACATGCGTTTATGTAAATTTTGAAGCGATTCACCAATGTACACGTTGTTGCAATGTTTACAGTTGAGTTTATAAATGTTAAATCTAGAGTCAGCAAGTGCCTCAGGGTCTTTGAGGCGGGGAAACTTATCTTTAATTTTATTGTTGTAAGACCATGATATTTTATAGTTATCTCTTTTAAAGATTTTTTTTAAATTTATGGGCCCAATCAGTGCGGAAGGGCAAGGAAACATACCGGTAGGGTTCCTTGTCCTGCAGTTCCTTGGGGTTGAAATTTTGAATTTTAGCTTGTTGGTTAGAAATATGGGTGTTATTTGGCGGCCTGTCTGGGCTATTATGGGGTTTTTTAAAATAGTGGGTAATAGAGTATTTTGGGGGGACAATTGTTTGAGAGCTGGTGTAATTGTGAATTTTATTATTTTTAAGGTTGAAGGAAACTTTTTTACTATAAATAGAATCGTGAAATTGAAAAATATTTGGGTCGAATTGGGTAAGAGCCTTCTTACGAGTGAATTTATGGTTCTGTTGGGAATCTAATTTTTTATAAATTAATTTTTTATCTGCTTTTTTGATTTGGTTTTTATAGTTGAAGGTGGGAAATTATTAGTGCTGAAGATTCTTTCTAATTTAGCTTTAATGGAATTATGGTACTTATAAGTACCCCTATAGGGGAGGTTAGATCCAAGGCAGTGTAAGCGTAGTTGTACAGTATATTATTTTTAAATTGAACGGGGTGATCAGAATTGAAGTTAATTAGTTTACTGTTGAATGTGGGTTTTGTGTACCATTTAAAGGAAAGGGTACAGTCTTTTTCTCTAATAATACCATCTACGTTGAGGTAGTTGAGCTGATTATTAACTTCTACCTGTTTAGTAAATTTTAAAGATGGGTTGAACTTTTTAAAATCGGAGAATAGTTGGTCGATTTGGTTGCTGGTGTAAGCTACTTCGAGTTAAGGCTGGCTTCGGGGGCAGTAGCGTGTGATGTTAAATTGACTAATGGTTAAATTATTCAATGAGAAGCAGCTTGTACAAAATCTAAATGTCGAAAAATACACTCTGACCAGGATGGGGGTAGTTGAACCAATTGAATACAATTTAGGATAAACAATGTGTAATTACAAAAGAATAAAAATGTACAAAAAGTTGTATTGGAGTATCGATACGTTGTACCTTCGATAAATATATATATGGTTGTCAAGGTGAGTCTACAGGAAATAAAGGGGGAAAATACAGGTTAAATGGGGGAGTACCCGAAGGGTATCTGACGAAACGGTGACGAGTATCGACGGGATACTGTTACCGGACTAGTTGGGTACCTGAAGGGTACTGAATACTAATCCTACGAAAGATTATGAGAGAGTACCTGAAGGGTACTGAGCGGGGTATCGATCGCAAGATCGATACTCGAACCTGAAGGGTTCAAAAAGAGGGACGCTGAAGGCGTCGAAATAAAAATAAAACACCTAACACGGCACGCCGGAGAGACGTAAAACAACAATGAAACTATTAAAATAAACATAAACGAGGACGTCGGAGACGTTACTACTCTGTCCACCTAATCCAAAAGAGATACACTTCAGCCTATCGATCGATTTCCTAGGTGTACTGGCTATGGAGAATGTGAAGAGAGAGTGGAGGATCGTATTTACCGCAGTGGTCCAGATGTCGAGGAGTCGTTCCGTCTATGCACCGGGTTCGGTACTTGCAGATCGCCTGATGGATCGGGACAGCTACGGTCGATTCGGTCCTCGGAGGGGGAACACTGTCACTGGCGGATAGTGTGCGGGTTGAAGAGACTGAAGAGGATGGGGACTTTCCAGATCAGTTGGGGGTATCGCCGAGGAGACATTCGCGAACGATACTTTGAAACGATACTCTGAAACGGTACTTGAAATCGCTACTGGGGACGGCTGAAAAACATAGGCCAAAACGCACGAAGTGAACTGCTTGAAGAATAAGCGCAGACTGAATGATGGCGGCCGGTGGTGGGAGCAGAGTTGGGGCCCCTAGGGGAGGGAAGGTCTCCCCCTCTCCTTACGTGGGCTGGATTTCGTAGAAATTCCCTGTTGAGCAGGCCGCGGAAACTCCCCTCCATTTCACGGCCAGAGTTTGAAAAGGGGCGTGGCCACAGAGTCACCCCGAGGGTTCGCCCACAGAGTAACAGAGAGCGCCCCTGTCGCACCCCACAGTCCAGAATTGTCCGCCATTAGTGTCTCCATCGTAGATAATGGTACCACACCAACAACTGGGCGGTTTGTAACGGCCGTTACAACGGCTTCATCATCGAACATTGTTTTATAGTTTTTCACGCGTTTTCCTTCGTTCTCAATTTCAAAAACTTTGTTCATTGCTAATCGGTTTCTTCAGGTTCAAGTTCATCAGTTCGATCTCTCGAAAGCAGTAATAATTATTGTTTTCATTCCTAAGCTATTTCAACAGCTTCAACTGCTTCACTTTTGATCACTCAATTTCACAGCCCGCATCGACAACGATTTGGTAAGTTGCTAACACTTTTTCAGAATACTATTATTATTATGCAGTAGGCCATTCGAATCTGATAATCAACTTATCTGATAAATCAATCCCACCTGTTGAAACAACCGCATAGGTTAGGTCAGAAGTAGGCAAGCTGGAAATTATTGCTGATATAACCAATTATGACTAATATTTGTGTTAAATTTCTCTACAGGCCCCACGGACGAATCGGTGTTCGGCTACAGGCTACAGGGTGTTCTTCTTATGCCCCGTCGACCAGGAACAGATCCCGTTTATCGAACTAATCTCCATAACGCCGTAACAGGTGACTACAAACCTGCTTTAGGATATCTATTTCAGGCGTTAAACTTACGACAGTAAATTGAACCCCCCTTTCTTTTTTTTTTTTTTCTTTTTTTCTTTTTTTTCAGTTGATCTATCATAATGTAAGAGATCATTTCAGATCAGTTCTATCATTGTTGATGCACAGAGATAGGTAGTGGGAATCCGTCTTTTATAGTCCATTTTCCAAAAGAACTCCTGTAGAGAGATATGCTCACTTTCTAATTTAATTTATTAATTTAAGGAATTAATTTATTAAATGTATAATGTTTGCAATTCCTTCACGTATGTAATGTGTTTGAGTATCTGTATTTTTATACCTACCAATACAGTGTTGAGTATCTGTATTTTTATACCTACCAGTGCATTATTTTGTTCCTTATTCTTCAATAGATATTTTTATACGCACCAACGTTGTTGAATTTATTCCCCCTCTATCTAGAACACTATGATATTGAAGAAAAGAGAAAATAAAGCGAAATTACTTATTGTGCCAATTATTCTGATGCTAGATTTTTCACTCGTCCTTCTCCCCCACCACTACCAGGCCATTCCCACTCGTTTTCAATGGATCTCACATCACAGGAACTCACCATCGGAATAATAATTATAAAATTATTTTTCTGTGGGTGATTCCCGTGATGATGGGCCTATTGAAAACGAACGGGGAAAGGCCTGGTAGTGCGGGGGGGGGGGGGGATCGGCTTGTAGCGGGGGGAGGGGAGGGGGCCGTGCGTCGGCGAGTTGCGAGCAATCACCCCTAGGAGGCGCCACTGTCCATCTCAAACACCCCCCTCCACCGACTTCACGGCCAAACTTTGCCAACACAGGGAGTATAGGGAGTTTCCTCTCTGTTTGTTCTCTGTTACTCTGTGCTGTTGAGCGGTGGAGGGGCCAGATAGAGGGAAAAGTCCCTCAAAAAGGGGGTTCGCGCTCGTAAGCGGGGACTTCACCTGCTTACACTGGGTAATGCTAAAAGCAGATCATCTTCATACTTAAATAGGAATTTGATGGGTATACTTGTTGTACGGACAATTTTATCTAGCAGCGGGTTAAGAACTAACCTGCCTACTGAGCTTGATAGGCTACCCCCCATCATCTGACCTGTTTTCTGTTTGAATACCTGGTTATTGAATGTAAAGTACCTACCCTGAATCACAGCATAATTTGAAACCCTCGCAAAAAATATCCAGGGGGAGTTTGGTTGGATTTCCTCCCAATTGGCTTGGATAGTTTTGAGTGCGTCAGCGGTTCGGAGGCTAGGGTACAATTCTTTGACATCGAAGCTTACCAGGGAATAGTCGGCAGGTACCGTGGTATTCTGACATCGAAGCTTACCAGGGAATAGTCGGCAGGTACCGTGGTATTCCAGACCTTCGGGGAACGGGGGGGGGGGGGGGGGGGGGCGTCGGCATCGGTGATTCGGGAGTTCTCGGTATAGGTACCTTTGCGGTTCGGGAACGTTCGGCTATGTTCAGGAGCTCCTATGGCGAGATATGGGACGGTCCGGGTCGAGGGAGGTGAATCCTCCCACGCGAGAAGCTGGGCCACCTGATCTCGCTGACAGTCACAGCGCTTCCTGTGGCCCCACCCCACCACTGGTGGCAGGCTGGCAAATTGACGGGAACAAAGTGAGGCCCATGGGTCCCACACAGCCCAATGACGCTTTTGTCTTTCAGGACTGCGAGCCCATTTGGACCAGAAGGGACCGGTCTGTGCTCGCCATGTGCGACGAATTGGGGATCCAGTGCGTGGAAAAAGTGTCGCACACGCTGTGGGACCCCAAGTTGATCATTGAAACGAACGGTGGGATCCCCCCGCTCACCTATCAGATGTTTTTGGTGAGTTTTGAAGTACCTACGACATATTTTGCCATTCTGACTCTCCACTGATACGCTTGTTCGGTAATGCACAGCACACGACGTCAGTCATTGGACCGCCTCCTCGTCCCTGCGGGGATATAGATTTCCGTGCAGTGAACTTCGCAGTGATCCCTCCCTACCTCTGCACCGAGCTCCAGGTAGGTAAGATTTGAAGCCGTTTAGAGACATTTTTGACAAGTGGATTATAACTTTCTTCTGGTCGTAGGCGTTCAGCGTTGCTCCCAAGCCAGAAGATTTCGGTTTGGAAAAAGAAAAAGGGGACAAATTGGTGATTTGGGTCGGCGGCGAAACTCAAGCGCTTCGTCATTTAGAGTCACGAGTTCAGGTGAGTTTTTGCTTAGTATCCATAGAGGTAGGTAGTCGTTTTTGAGGGTCGCCTCATTTTGGCTGTCTGTCCCACTGATTTAAATAACGACTCAAGGTACATGTAACTCAAGGTACACGATCTTACCCAACATAGGAGGAATGGACCCATCGACACAAGATTTTTTAAGAATTTATTCATATATTTATAAATATGTTTTCACTCACTGAATAAAATGGAGAATCGATTTCTAAATAATCAATACGATACCCATTGGGATTATCACACTGTTGGAAACAACGAGCGATCCGACGAGCTGTCAGACAACAAGTGAGGGGAAAAAGGTAAATATGGCATCGAGTCGGGGAAATAAACACTGTGTAACTACACGCTCTCCCCCCTTCATCTAAGAACGCCCGACGAGCAACAGACCATAGATAGATAGATAGATTAATACCAGAGAGGATAAAGAAGTGGGTTCGGGGGGGGGGGGGCACTTCCCGCACTTAGGCCTGTAGACCCATTGTGCTGCCTCTCGGAGTTACTATGGTAGGAGTTCTGTGCCCTTGAAGAGGTTCAATAGTCCTTCCTACCAAGTCCTTTCGCGCCAGTATCTCTCCCCGGTCCAGAGAGCCCAGAGCAAGATACCTTCTGCGCTCCAGGGCCTCACATTCAAAGATTCCTCCGATACCTCCACCATCGTTTGGTTAACAGTCCGTGGCGCTCGGTGATGTTCCATCCTTTGATTGAGGCTTTAAGGCCTCTACAGAAAGCCTCTACAGAAAGACACCAATTGGTGTCTTCAGCGGTCGCCATGGAGACAAATCCGTAGCTTCTTGCTACCCGGCGTTTCTGCAGTCCCAACCCTGAACCATTCGGAGAGGCTATTCTTCAGGCCCTTAGCCCAAATGATCGCTGCCAACCCACTCACCCAACTGTCCATTCTACGTTCATCCCATTTTCGTCGTTCGTGACCAAACGACGACGCCCACAGGGGCGGCACGAGCCTTCACATAACTTCTCGTAGAACAGACCATCATCTGGCTTGTACCAAAATCGTCCAAGCCGGCCTCCATGCAGGCGTCGTTGTTTGAAACGATGGCCAGTGACGGGCTGCTGCCCTTGGACGAGCAGCTCGGCTTTGTTGGACGTTATCTCCCCTACTGTAACAGTCTCCGCCGGTTTCACCTCCGCTTCCTCTTCGACCTTACCCTGGCCTTCAAAATACTTCATCACGCTTTCAAACGCCTGTGCCGACCACCCAGGGCCACACCAAATTTTAGGCGGCGAGTAACAAATACACAACCAGGTTCCACAACAAACTTGCTCATTTAATTTCAAGCCCAACGAATTCCACAAGAGATTTATCATATGAGTGGCAACTGTAATAGTCCCCTTGAGGCACCCGCCTAACAATATTATTTACCTTTTCCCCCTCACTCGTCGTCCGACAGCTCGCTGGGTGTTTCCGACGGTGTGATAACCTCATAACACATTGAAACCCATGTTGAAATAAAAAATACTTCGAAAACGACACCTAACCTGACCCCACACCCGAAACCCTTAAAAAAACCTCCCGTATCCCCTTTTTAGCCCAACAGGGCCCCACTGGTTTGGGCGATCGGGCTGAAAACCTTCCAGGGACAACTAGATAGTAAACCGAGTATTCTGTCAAAATTTCAGATTAATTGAATTTGGACCTGAAAGGCGGTTTGGTTGCTGATCGCAGGATGGATCTGAAATTTTAAAGGGAGCTATTCATACTCAAATCCTACTCTGCCAGTGTTAAGGCAATGGTTAATTGCTGGCAGGCTACGTTAAAACCTCTTGGGATCCTTCAAATCACAAACGCATACGAGTCCGCGTTAAGTGAGACATGTCTTTAGGTAGGAACGTATGACGTATAACGTCATATAACAACGAATCCTAGTTTCCTACTGATCATATGTAAGTAAACAATTTAATTTAATTTAAACAATCACGCTCATACCACAGTTTGTGGGCCACGCACTCCGCAATGGTTAACGTAATATGGTTAGGTAAATCGAGAGCTTTCCAACGAGTGGTGAACGATTTTTGTACGATGATAACTGGCGAAGATGAAGTTCCGTAGCAACGAATCGGTTGTAAGCGAAAATCATCAGAAATTTAGGGTAACGCTTTTTAGCGCAACCTTTTTCCCAAAAACGCTGCAAATTTTACACAAGGGTTTATTATTCTTTTATATACGTTACTTGTGCAGAAATTTAATTCTGTCAATGAAAAAATAAAGAAATACCTAGAATTTTTTTTTGGATTTTTATCTAAAAAAAAAAAATTTTTTTTGGATTTTTTGTTTAAAAATGTTTCTTTTTCAAAAATGCTGTATTTTTTACTCGAAAAATATTTAACATCCTGGGATCCTTCAAAAATCCCATTTTTAGCCCCACGAATGCCCTAAAGATCGCCTCAGTGAAATCGGATCGTTGCGGGACCCCAAAAAATGGATTCTACGTCCAAAAATACTTCGAAAACGACACCTAACTCGATCCCATAGCTAAAAGCCTTCAAAAAACCCCTCCCGTAGCCCCATTATAGCCCCATAGCGCCCCACGGGTTTGGGCGATCGGACTGAAAACCTTGCGGGCACAACTAGATGGTATACCAAGTATTTTGCCGAAATTTCAGATTTTTAAAAAAATTCCTACTGCCCAAAACGGCCTGGACGGCGTACGACGGACGGACATTTCGGATTTAGAATGTAGACCTCTTGAAACGGATAATGTCAAATTTTGAGCCCGATCGGAGTCGCGACCCCCGTCGCGAAAACATAGGTGTATTATTCCAAGAATAATAAACCAAAATTGAAAGGTGCGCTCACCTCTTCGACGTTTTTTTTCCCCCCGTTACGGTTGTGTATTTTAATGTGCCAAAGTAAAGACATAAAATGTCAAAAAGTTAATAGTCATCAAAACAAGGCTGAGGCAACAATCTGGAGGATCTCATGATGATGGCTTGCAAGCAGGAGCGTCTGACTGAGGGGCTTCGTTGGTTTCCAGCCCTCCTCGCCATCGCCAGACTGCATGGTCCCTTCTCCCCCATCAGCGAGCTTTTGTGTGAGCGCGTTATGTGATACCGTTTGGGTTAAATATTCTTGGAATAATACACTTTCGTATTTGCAACGGGTGTCAAAAATTTTGATCGTCCTCTAAATTTGTCATTATATCTTCGTTTCAAGATGTGTGGATTCCAATACTGAAATGTCCGTCCGCCGTCCACAACGTTTTTATTTTTGACAAAATACTTGGTTCTCCTGTTACTTGTACCCACAAGGTGTTCAGCCTGATCGCACAAACCTGTGGGGCTCAGAGGATCTAAAAAGGGGCTACAGGAGGGGTACCATTTAGGGGAGTCCCAAAAGCATCCGATTTCACCACGTGGGGATCGATGGGGCTTTTGAATGATGCCAGGAACATGAATACCTAAGGACTCGTTTTCCAAGTAATCATGATCATTCATTTTTTGAGGTCCTTCGTCCAACCAAACACACCTAACAAGAAAAAAAAAGAAAAAAAGAATTTTTTAATAATTAACTTTAAGCAGATATAAATTTGCCATGGGCCTCATGCTGAGCCTATAATTCGAAAGAAATGAAAAAGTGGGGGACATATGAGAGAAGGGGTGGAGGGAGATGGCATGGATGGCCTGAAACGCCCAAAACCTCTTGGTTCAGTGCTCCAGCCAGATGCTCCGTCTGCAAGCCTTCCTTTTTATCGTTGATAATGATGTGATAATGGTGAGAGATAATGAACTTAACTAAAGAAATGTGCAAAATACATCCTACCTTAAAGAGCTGTTTTGTTTGTATAGGCAGTACTGACTAATTCACATAATATATTATCGCCCGGGCCGGTGAAAACCGCCTATCCGCCCCTGGCTTAAGAGTTAACCACCATAATATGCTGTTTCTAACAAAGAGAGTTACACCCATTTTAATTTTCCCCAAAAATTGAATCGATCGCCGTGAGCATCGATGCAAAGATCTTTGACATTGCCGTCCCAGTTCGTCCGAATTGTCTGATTGATGTTTCTTAACAACTCATCCTCTCCATCCTTCAATGTAACGTGGCAGTGTTTACTAACCAAATCCCATTTCTGACTCCTCTGACTACCCTGACTCTTTTACAATGCCCCAAATCGAGATTAACAGGTTCCCCCTAATTATACCATTTTGAATTCGACAGGCTGAGCGGGAGGCGTTTGCGCAAAGGATTCTCCTCGCCAATCAAACCCAACCCAACCTGGTGGGCGCCCCAACGAGCCAGAGCGCCGCTCTCAGATTTGGATGTCTCTCCATTAGAAGGTATTTGAAACACAACTAGCCTCAATCGTACACGCAGACCAACGTCATTTTTTTCAATAGGTTTTACTGGACGATCGTCGACATATTTCGAGAGATCCATACCGACACGCCAATCCCATCGCAGAGCATCACGGGCCAGCTGATATGGCGAGAGTATTTCTACACCATGTCCGTCGACAATATTTACTACGCCGAGATGGAGAGGAACCCAATTTGTTTGAAAATCGATTGGCTCAGCCCGCATGACCCCACTTACCAAAGTAAATTCGACGCGTGGAAAAACGGTATGACTGGGTATCCCTTCATCGATGCCGTCATGAGACAACTTCGTGCTGTAAGTAACAAGTTTCTTAAGTGAAACTGCATCTGCCGGTGGTTTAAACTCATTTTCATCTCTTGCAGGAAGGTTGGGTCCATCATGTGGCCCGCAATGCTGTCTCGTGTTTCCTGACCCGTGGCGACCTCTGGATCAGCTGGGTCGACGGTCTGCACCACTTCCTCAAGTACCTCCTCGACGCGGATTGGTCCGTCTGCGCTGGCAACTGGATGTATGTGTCGAGCTCAGCCTTCGAACAGCTTCTCGAATGTTCTTATTGCATTTGCCCGGTGAATTTCGGACGGCGGTTCGACCCTTACGGAGAATACGTCAAGTGAGCAGTTCTTTTCATTCCTGCCGTCGACACGTTCTCTGGGGGCAAGGCGATTGACTCCTGTTGAAGGATACAATTTAAGGGGATTCGACCGCCGTTAAAAGGTCAGCGCGATCCCCTTATGACAATCCTCCTCCAACCTGGAGCGGCGTTCCACTCCCCCCTAATGTTGACAAAGTGGTGAAGATCCTTATCTTACTATACAGAGCTGTTGAAGGCCTGCAAAGCTGGCTCCAAGCTGGCCAAGGGCTTCCAAGGCTTGCCAAGATGGTCCCGAGCTTTCCAGAGCTGTTGAAGGCTTGCTAAGCTCATCCTAAGCTGACCAAGGGTTTCCAAGGCATGCCAATATGGTGCCAAGCTGGATAAGGGTTCCCAAGGCTTGTTAAGACGGTCCAAAGCTTTCCAGAGCTGTCGAAGGCTTGCTAAGCTCGTCCCAAGCGGACTATGGATTTCCAAAGCATTCCAATTCGGTGCCAAGGGTTTCCGAAGCTTGCCAAGATGGTCCCAAGGATTTTAAAGGCTTGCCAAGATGGCCACAGGCTTTATAAAGCCATTCAAGGCTTGCTTAGTTGTTACCAAGCTGGCTAAGGTTATCTATGACTTGAGTCTTCCGCCATTTTTTGCTGTTTCCAAAAAAGGGAGTCGATCGCACTCCCCAGAGTCAACCACCATTTTAGCATGTCCAAAACGGGAGTATTCTCCCCGCATTCTCCACCTCTCACTGTTTTATGTCCGCAGGAGGTACGTTGACGAAGTGAGGAACCTTCCCGTCGAGTACATCTACGAACCCTGGGCCGCTCCGATTGACGTCCAGGAGCAAGCTGGTTGCGTCGTAGGTCGAGACTACCCGGAGAGGATTGTCGACCACAACGTAGTTTCAGTAGCCAACAGCGCAGTAAGTACACCGTTCAAACCCGCTGACTTTTTCCCTGAAAACGTTCTCACGAGCGAATTTGTCATCAACAGAAGATGGAAGCAGTAAGAAAGAACCTGGTGACACAAGTGCCGCATTGCAGTCCGTCAAGCACTGAAGAACTCAGGCAGTTCATGTGGCTCCCTCCTGAACTCCACGAACACATTTGCACTCTCATCGCCAAATCAAAAGACTGCTAAGTTAACCTGATGTGAACATAAACTTTTTTTTTAGGGATAGCACATTTTCTCTCATATACGAGTCGATCAACTATTCTTATTAATATAATTTATATAGAAAGAAACTAGTCAATAAATGCGGATCTCTATGAATTTAGGTACTCTTAAGCTTTTAATATTACTGGAATGACTTCTTGAATAATTCAAGAAGATTTCTGAAATAAATTCATAATTTAGAATTTAATTTCAGTATGAATTTAGTTTAATAACTCCTCCCTTCCCCCACATTTTAATATTCTGTCTTGAAGACCTCTATTTGAGACTGGGGTTCTCAACTTTAGCTAGTGGTGAAGGTTACGATTGGTAAGAATTGGTTCTCTCTGAACTGAAATTAGTTTGACACTGAAAGAACCTTCAAGCAGTAAGGCACCTTTCGCTTTTCCCCCCAGTTTCGAGTTATTAAAACAAATTTGTTCATCAATTTTAGGTTATTTCTGTGAAATGAATTCCTCAAGATGAACATTGGTTCGGAACGTTCTCAACTGTGTACACAGTTCATTCAACACAATTATTGTTCACTTCTAGGCTTCTTCCTTGATTGCCTTTTCCAGTTCTTTCGCAGGTGAAACAAAAACAATATTATTTCACCTTTATATATATTATATATAATTAAACAGACATGACAATTCTTAATTTATATAACCCTTACTGTGCTAAAAATAAATAAAAATAAATCCAATAAAATAAAAAAAGACAAAAATCTTCGGTCTTGAGACTGTGGGTAAACACTGAGGAATGTAGAATAGAATAGGAACGTAGCACCTACAGAATCTAAGCTTAAATAAAAATGCGTATCTCTGAGAAATTATTTTTTCACGGCCGTTTTCGTGCACAATAAGATCACAGTTTGTTGTAAAGCTATCGACAGTACTATCCACCACTGGCTTTTAAGTAAAAAACGCTGCAAATTTTACACAAGGGTTTATTATTCTTTGATATAGGTTACTTGTACAGAAATTTAATTCCTTCAATAAAAAAATTTAATGATTTTTATATTTCAAAAAAAATTTTTTGAGGGAATTTTTTTTTCAAAAATGTTTTTTCAAAAATTCTTTAATTTTTACTCGAAAGATATTTAACTTATTGGGATCCTTCAAAAATCCCATTTTTAGCCCCATGAAAGCCCTATAGATCGCCACAGTGAAATCGGATCGTTCCGGGACCCCAAAAAATGGATTCTACGTCCAAAAATACTTCGAAAACGACACCTGACTCGATCCCATAGCCAAAAGCCTTCAAAAACCACCTTCTGTAGCCCCATTTTAGCCCCAGAGCGCCCCACGGGTTTGGGCGATCGGGCTGAAAACTTTGCGGGCACAACTAGATGGCAAACCGAGTATTTTGTCAAAATTTCAGATTTTTAAAAAAAATTCCTACTGCCCAAAACGGCCTGGACGGCGGACGGACATTTCGGATTTTGAATCTAGACCACTTGAAACGGATAATGTCAAATTTTGAGGCCGATCGGAGTCGTCGACCCCCGTCGCGAAAACATAGGTGTATTATTCCAAGAATAATAAACCAAAATACTAACAGCTGTTGGAATATTGTCCCTTTCTGCATGAGTCAGCCCAGGTGGTTCCAAATAACGCAAAAACGACCGATAAACACTATCAAGGAGCAAGTTGAAGACTCAACACAGCACAAAGTCAACAGGTGAAGTGAAAAAAATCGATGTTACCCCGTGGTGTGTACTGTGAGCATAAGGACATTTTGGACAAAATTTCCTTGAGGACTGATTCTTATAGGAAATTTGACGCTGATTACGAATATACCCCATAATATGGCTTTATAAAACTATATTATGAAGTTTTAATGGGTTACAGACAAAACTAGTGAATAACGTGGTTGGTTTCTGATTTAAAAAAACGAAAGGACCATTTGAGTCGTTGAGTTCCAAAACCTGTTCAAGTCCGTGTTCTTTCAAATCATAGATGGCAACCATTCCTGTAGGATTTCAGAGCGATGAATCGAATGGCGAGGTTATTTTTCATCATAAATGGTTAGATATCCCCTTGGAAAGGATTCGTTTCTTTTCAAAACTTTTGAAAAGAAACAAAGCAGGCTAACGCCAAACTTTGCGTCAAAAGCGGATAAGTCCACGAGTTTTAAAACAATTGTTTCAAAGCTGGTGACGTCCATGAACTCTACCCACCACTAATGAGAATAGAAAGAGTTTGATCTTACTGGGCTTCCCAAATGTCGGTTAGGTACCTTCACTAAATTTGGCGAAGGTCAAGCCTGGGTGTCTCAGAACTCCACCGACTTCAACCTGACTCGCTTCTTTAAAATCATTGACTCGTTTTGGAAAAACAATGACAGGGAGCGGGTAGCAGCATCTTCGTTCAATGAGATCAACAGGTTGTACTCGCCTGCAGACGATGAGCTACCTTTTTATTTGAACTTTGACCAGGGTATTCAGATAAAGAGACTCTTGGCTCAAGCAAGGCTGTCAGGGAATTATTTTGCCAAACTGTGCACTCCAGGCTTTGTTGCCAAATTCAATTCCGAAGAGTGCCCGATGTGTACTTTGGAGGCACAAGACTCAGTCCTCCATTTCATGCCCTGCGGTTCGTGGCGAACGGTTTTCTTTTTTTCTCCACAGTGATTTGTCCCACAATGACTTGGCCTCTCTGTTCTGTTTCAATGATTTATTAGCTTGTAAGAAAATGTACTGCTTCTTAGTGAACTGTATTAGAACTAGGGCTTTTTTCCTTAATGAAGGTTTTTGTACTAATTATATATAAGTGACTAATTAAGTTGTATTACTGTAGCGATTGTACTATTGTAGTGACTAATTAAGTTATATAATTATTATACTATTGTAGTGGTTTACCTTGTGTCATTTTAGTTATTGATTTACCTATACCTATTACTGTTTTGTTTCAACCTTGTATCGCCGGAAGGCTTTTACAAATAAACCTCATTCTCAAGAGTTTGATCTTTTTCGTAATCTTGGACCATCGATTTTTAGCGTAGAATACGCTTTAGCCATGGACTAACTAGCCAAAAAAGGGAACGCGGGGTGGAACGAAATCTGGGACGATAACATGGATACGGATCAACATATGATGGATAACATAATCAACGGTGTTATCGTTGTTGTAGTTCAACAAGCGCGTTTCTAAGAGAACTGCCAAGTTTACATAATCGCGAAAACTATAATCACATTATTGGTCTGTAAGGAAGTTTGGCAGTTGGTTACTTGACGACGAGTTTACAGTAAACATATCCATGATTCAATGTTTTTCCGTGAAGCGGAGAATGTCCAGGGTTTTTTACATCCATTTATAGTAGGTAGTCGCGACAGACCCGTTTGTGAGTCATTTTATATACGAAAATCGTTGGAGTTCCAGTTGTTCGCGGACCGTTCTTCGGTGATGTTCTCTTGCCCTGGTCCTGATTGTCCTCCTTCGAGCTCTTCTGGTATGTCTTCTTCATCAACCTATACAACCGAAAAGTCTAATAAACCTTTTTTTCGATAATCATCGTTGAACGTTCAGCAGTTCATCGTCCAATAGAGGCTAAAGCGTATTCTACGTTTCTATACCTGTAGCAGCGGCTCTAAATAAAAACAAAGGGGGGTCCAGGGGGCTTGCCCCCTGGCCCTGGCGAGGCATGGAGCGCCGAGTTTTTCCGTGCTTGTTGTAACCTTGGTAAGGCTATTCACAAAAAAACAAAATTTGTTTTCAACTAGGTATTACAATTTTATTTAATATTAAGTATTAAAATTTTATTTAATACCTACTGTTTTGTTTCAGGCAGTGATGCCAGATGGAGAGACTTTTCCCTACACGTAGTGAATTTCAGGAGTTGTTGAACCGTAGGGATACACCGTATCTCTACACAAAACGTAGAGATTTTCAGACAAGGAGGTATACCTGGTATACCTAGTAAATAAAAGATACATCTATTATTCTTGGAATAATACACCTTTGTAATCGCGACGGCGGTCGACGACTTTGATCGGCCTCAAAATTTGACATTATCCGTTTCAAGAGGTCTAGATTCCAAACTTTCTTGTGCCACGTCCCTGGCGGATTCAGGCCAAAGGGAGGGGGATCACCAGAAGAAAAAATAAAACCAGAGCGACTCCCTTGGGAACCAGGGGGTGGTTCGAAAGAATTTAGCTCCCTGGAATCTGGACGAATAAATAGGCGAAAATCGCATTCAATATTATAAGTGTAATTTAAGTAGGTTACCTTTTACAATTGCTGTAATTAAAGTTCAGCAGTGATGTGGGCATTCGATGCCATCCTTCATTAATATTTTAGTTCACTCCAATTTCCGCGTCTGGTCCACCAGTGACAATATGACGAGGATTTACTTATTGTACTCCAACCTGAAAATTATTCGAATTATTACAGGCTCTCAAAATTGACTATATAGGGTGGTTGTAATATGGTTCAGTTAAGTTAACATTTCAAAGCTCAGTTGAAATATAGACATGAGATCTTAAAAAGGGGTTGGGAAATATTTATTAAATTGGTGCCAAGTAGGCTAGGCACTGTGGATTAATTATGATTGGTTATATCACAGCAAGCACATAACTTCCAGGTGAATCAGCAAATGTCCGTCCGCCGTTTTGGGCAGTAGAAATTTTTTTTTTTTTAAATCTGAAATTTTGACAAAGTACTTGGTTTAGCATCTAGTTGTGCCCGCAAAGTTTTCAGCTCGATCGCCTCAACCCGTGGGGCGCTTTGGGGCTAAAATAGGGCTACGGGAGGATTTTTTTGAAGGCTTTTAGCTATGGGATCGAGTCGGTGTCGTTATCGAAGTATTTTTGGCTGGGAAACACATTTGGCCACGAAGGCCTCTGAAGGAGAGGCAACACGATTAGCTACACGAAAAACGACCCGTTTGGCCACGGATTCTTTGACGCCCCGTCGCGCCCTTACGGCTGGCTCAATTTTAACTTTAAAGGTAGCTCATTTGACGCAAAATTTTGTGCTTTTCAATTTCCTATACATATATACAGAATTGTTTTACCTGTGACGCTCCGTGTCAAAGTTATCCGTTAAAAACCAAAAAAATTGCCGAAAATTCGTGGTTTTTTGCGTTTTTAAACGTAAGCGTCCGAAAAATTTTGTTAGGAAGCTTCGGATTTGTGTTCAGAACCCCCCAAAAACGTATAAACCCGTTGAGAAAAAAATCGACGCGTTGCACCGAACACCCCTCATACAACAATTATTGTTTTATGAGGGGTGTTACCTATTATAGGTAGGTATAATGATGACATTGGTAAGACGCTCTCCGATAATAATTAGTAGTAATTTCGTGGACAAACGTGTTAGTTGAAATCGATTTTGAACCTAATAAAAAAACTCGATTTTTTACATTTACGGATTCCCAATACCACACAGGCCGAGTGAGACAGCTGATGAAGATGAGGACGCAGAAAATGGGGATAAAATCGTATGGGCTTTTTTATTTTTTAAATTCCCCAAAAAAGTAGCACTCCTCAGCCTGTACAAAGGCTAACTTGGCAAGGTTTTTGTACTTTTGGACTAGATTATGAAATTTATGTAAGTAAATTTCGCATCTACCTATCACTATGAGACTTATTTTCCCCCAAACATAGTAGTATTTGGAAGACTATGCTTCAACTAAAAAGAAAAAAATCCTGCTCACAGCTAATCCCAAATGGGCTTTCACCCAATTTTTTTTGTAAGTTGAACTTTTTATCGATTTCGTTCTCAAAATTCTACACGAGGTCAGACGAACGTCGTGTTTCTGGGGGGCTTAGAAAGGGGGCCTCCCTTCATCTGCGAGGTCATCAGGAGCGGAAGGCTGTGAGGTAACCGAAGTGGTCTTGTCCCGAGGGGGGTATCACATACCGGTAGAGCTCACCAGCCGCGTCGACTTAGCTTCGGACAAAGGTTCGCCGTCCGGGTGCGGATATCTACGAGGGAGACCACTGCGTAGTTGTGAAACTGGGACTCCCACCTTCCCTCGCCTAGAAAACAGCTTTCACCTCCAACTTGAAACCGAAACGAAAAAAAACCACCGTCTCGACAAAGAAACCCCTTGGAACACGTCGAAGACACGGAACAAGTGGCCTACAGTAGTGAAAAAACTTCTCGTGTAAAAACACGCGAAGTGAGGAAACAGAACGCTCCTTTGTAATGTACAACGAGGCAATACTGCCTAGAATTGTTAAAGGCCCAGCAAACCCTTGGATTCTTCCTCTCAAATCAAATTTTAAGGGCGAAGTTAGAACTAGGAGGGTTGTACAAGGGGAATGTTTTGGGAAAGGGATGAGCGTCTAGAGACTAGTACCAATAATTTGAATAATAGCCAGGTTGAATAAATCAATTTAGTGATGTCAAGGGGGCAACCAGTGTTTGGAAAACGGCAAGATAAATAAAGAGGAAGAAGAGGAGTCGGTGGTCACTATGCCCCAGCATTGCGCCAGGGGGGAGTTCACAAAATTTGTGTCATTTAACGAGAAAGCACCGAGAATCCAAGAAACAGCAAGACACAAGAAGAAGCAGGAGGAGGGGAAGGTCCCGTACCTCTGGCCGATTGCTATTACTACCCCTAGCCGTGTCACAAAAGAATAGCCCCAGGCAACAAATCCCAGAATAATCACAGAATCACTTGTGCGTACCTCTGGCCAGTTTTGTGTTTATACCGCTGGCCACCTGAACAATTCATTTTATTGATCCACGAGGCAATTTCACATTTTTGGGTTATGATAACTTCGATCAACAATGATCATTTTCAAACTCGAGTTTCCTCATTTACACTCCCAGAATGTACTCCTAGATGTACAAACTGGGCCAGAGGCCTGTGTGGGCCTGTATGGTTGTTCCTCTGACTGAATTTCACTTCTTTTTTTATTGCTCCTGTGAGGAGAGTAATTGGTATTTTGATTTTTTTTTTTTTTTTTTTTTTTTTCGCAACTTGGTAGCCAAATAGTTACTTTTTGAGAAACTACGAGAAATTTGAAAATTATGACTAGGTATTTTGTTATCGAAAAGTCAATTTTTCAAAAACTGGCCAGAGGTACAGGACCTTCTCTAGCCACCCGTGATCACCAAGCAGGCAAAATGGCTGGCAGGAGGCGTCCACAAATGGGCAGCCAATGAGAATCTGAAAATAAGAAGGGAGAGAAGAGTACCAATCCGTGGTTACAAAGTAAGCATGCATGGTGCGCGAGGTTTCCACCAATGAAAGACCACCGTCAATCTCAAAACTGCAAAATATAAGAAGCAGAAGAGTAGGATTGAACCTGGTACGCTGCATCGCCAGATTAAAACCACCACGGTTTTGTCAAAGACAGGTGCCCTCAGAACTGCCGGGTCGTCACATTCAGCAGAGAGGGGGCGTAAAATGGTGGTCCAGGATGGGAGATAACGCCCGGAACTAACAGTCCATCGGTCATGTTTGGAGAAGGGATCAGTTCCTGACACTTGGAAAGTCGATAGGTTGGTGCTCATTCCTAAAGGCAAAGGCGACCCTAACACAGCATGTAGGAAGTGGCAGACAAACTGCTAAAAAAAATAATCCGGGAGGCAGTGACCCAAGCTGGGGGGTTGTCACCTACAGGAAGGCTACAATTGAAGCAGTGCATGAGGTAGTCTCTGCTGCAAAAGTGCTCAGGCTGAGACCCACGGTAAGAGGGAGACATGCAAGGCTGTGTGACGTAAGAAAGGCTTTCATCTCTAGATGGAACGAAGGAACGCTCCTAGGAGTGTTAAGGGGCAAGTTCCAGGAACCTGTGCCTATATCGTGGCCTCTAAAACTATCTCGAGGACCGATGGGTGACCTCAGGAGTTGCACAGGAATCAATCCTCAGCCCAAACCTCTGGAACATGAACTATGACGAGGTAATGCTCCTGATAGGGTAAGCAGATGATATAATCGCGATCATAATGGCTCAAACAATTGAGCAATTTCAAAGTAAACTGAACCAGGCAATGCACTGGATAATTGAGTGGATGGAGGCCCAAGAATCGTTCCTTACTATTCAAAAGATGGAGAGAGATTGTGCTGCTGACAACCAGGCGAATGGACGGGTGCGTGCAGATCGTTGAAACCACTCACTCAATACCCTACCTGGGAGTGATGTTGGATGGCAAATGTTGGTGGCCCTTCACCAATGAAAAGACGGCCATGAGCACCACTGAGGCAATCCTGCTCTACAGCGCAGATATGTGCTGACACTCTGAGGCATGCTAAGTACAGAGTTCGGATGGAGGCTGTCAGAGAATCTACAGTGCCAACAGAGCTGTATTCTGTAGTATCAGGAGTAATACAGATTTGCCTGCAGAACGCCGACGCAGACACGTGAGGAAAAATGAAGGCGAGACCCAGAGCATAAAGAAAAGGAGAGGGAAGAGACATTTCGAGGGTGGGAGGGCTCATGGTTGGTGGAAAATCGTGGTTAATGGACAGCAAGACTCTGGAATAACAGGGCGTGAGACGATTAAGCACAGTTCCAGCAAGAATAGGTCATGTAGGTACTCTTATCTTGTCTTGGCATCCTTGCCCTACACCATGGTGAAGGAGCGGTGTCTGAGGACACTGGTACAAATGGGAAAGCACCGACCCATTGTATGGAGGGAGAGTACAGCAAGCCTAATCCACGGGATATGAGCGTGCATGGCTGAGACTGAGAGGAGCTCTTGAGAGAGAACGAATCCACATCTTGGAAAGCCAGGTCACATTAAACAAACAACAGGGAACGTCAAATTGAAAACTGGGAACCTATCAGGCAAGTTGGAACACCAGGGAATGGGAAAGCATATGCCTTGATCAAGCAGGGTTCAAGTGCCTTGTGTTGTGCTAGTTCCAAATCTTTGTGATTATCCACATCTGGCTGAAAATCAAATGGGAAAGTCAAGACGCCTGCCCATAAGAAAATGCCTTGATTTCAGGACGTTCGTTCTCATTTGGATTTGCAAGCTTGAAGCTTACAGCAAATCAGAACGAGCAAAAGTTGACGTCATCCATTATTTATAGAGAAGGAGGAACGTCCAGTCCGATCCAGTCAGCATGTAGTCCTCGTCTGTCTCTCTCTGTCATACCCATGAGCAGACTCCAATACAGCACCTACAGGTCACCAAGTTATATTTGCTTCAGCTAATCCTCCCTCTGGAAACAAGTTTGTTATAAGGACTTCCTAGTCCTTAGTTCATTTTATTGCCTTCTTGTAATAAAGGCTCTACCATCTGCTTAAATCATTCATCCGAGCTACGCCCCGTTGTGGTCAACATAGTACCACACAGGTAGAAGTAATATTTCACAACACAAGTGACTTATTACACCGCAACACTTGGCATCCCTGAGGTGGTACAGCAGTGCCAAAACACACCAACAACGGAGATGGGAAAGAACCATATCAGCAACATGAGTACACCATGATGATGGCAGGTCCAAACTGTAGAAGGGCTGATAATGTAAAGCCCTGCAGTGCAAAATATCAGGGGACCCGGGTGAGATCCCCAGGCAAAAGTATCAAATCAAATCATTTATTTGCCAGAAACACAATCATGTATGGGCAATAGTCAAAAGATACAGAAAAAAATGATAAACTTAACCTAGGTATAACACAACTAATACAGCCACACTACATGGACCAATTTACCACGCCTGCCAAGAACTCATCAAAGCAGTATGGAGCCAGCTTGATGAGGTAAGCCTTGATTCGGGCCCTGAACGGACCAGCTGGAGCATCCCGGATATCTACTGGGAGAGCGATAAAAAATATGAGTGCTACTCCGGGAAGAAGTTAGGCGATGAAATCCCCGTATGAGTTTGCTTTTGCCGCGTGTGGAGTATTTGTGGTCAGGTCTGAAGACTTTATCAATGTTCCTCCTTACATAATTTAAGCATTCAAGGATATAAATAGCAGGGATAGTGAGAATTCCAAGCTCGACAAATGCTGGTCTACAGTCCTCTCGATAGCGAATACCAGCCACGAACCGCTTACTCTGAGATGCAAAAACAATGGAAGCTGCTCTGAAAACAAGCGTGATAAGCTGCGAGGACAGCAGGCTTTGTCAGTCTTTCAGAGAGACGCCTCAATAAAAAGGTGTAGCTATTGAGGCTTGAAACGAGGCGAGTACAATGGGACTTCCAGTCAAGCCTTGGGTCAGGGGAGACACCAAGGAATCTTACGTCAGCCAGATTATTGTCGAGACTCGAAAAATCTCTCAACCCAAACCTCATAATGCTGGCCTTGTCACAATTTACTGAGAGTCGATTTACTGTGAACCAACTTGTGACAGCTTCAAGAGAAGCAACTTCGATTTCGCAGAGTAGAACATGATTTGCTTCTCATGACGGAAGATGTATCATCAGCAAAAAGGATAGGAATTGTTGAAGACCAGCAGTCTCCACCTAACCTAGTTGACAGTCAGAGCTACCAGAAGTAAATGAAGAGATCAGACCAAGAGCCAAATCCATAAAGAAACAGCACAGTGAGATACAGGCGCCGAAGGACAAAAATAGATTACTGCGCCATAACCAGCCCCATAAACGATCTAATGACTCGGAACAAGTAATTACGCCTCCGCACGTCCATTCAAACGTCAAACACCCCCTAATAAAACTCTTGGCACTTACACGTCACTCCTGCATGATTTCCTCATATTCCTTACCTTACGGCTTTACCAGCCAATCCAAGCAACAACCTGAAAAAGAAGTGCGCCCTGAGGCGACTAATTCCATCATACTGTTCAGACGATTTGTTGGGAGGGGAAGGGAAATTGGGAAAAAGGATAGGGAAATAGACGGGATCTCGGATGAGGGAATTCAAACTTGGATTACAATTCAGAAGGGTTTGTTCGATTGGGACTTACAAACTGAAGGATGAGGACGTTGGATTTTTTTTTTTTTTTTTTTTTTTTTGGTTTTTGTTTCTTTTTTTACATTTTTTTGGGAGAGGTTTTACATCAAAAAACTTATAACGGTTTTGACAAAAAACAACAAACTGCACTGTAAATATGAATTCTCTTAAAGACTAGACTAAGGAGAGGTGGAGACAGAAAATGGACAATAGGTTCTTTTGAGGGGGTGACTACTAAATGCGGGAGGAAAATCTAACGCTATGAGTAAAAACATTTTGTCTAAAAAGGAAATCCGGTTACGCAGAATCAACGGTTATACAAAAATCATAGACGGTTCTGAGATCAAAATACACATTTTTTTATTATTTTTTTCAATTAAACTTTTTTTAAAAAATAAGTAGGTACTCAAAAGCCCCCTCAGCAGGGGGCGAAATCGCCTGGGTTGTTCAAAAGGAACCGGGATGCTCTCAGTGAGCCAATTTTGATGAAAATTTGAAAGAAAAAAAAAACTGTTGATTAAAAAACAGTGGGTTTGGTCCGAATGAAACCCCCAGGGATTTTTGGATATGATTTTGGTGGTAATTTTTCACCTTTGGCGGGCCCTCCCCGGACGACTGAGTTCTGTCGAAATTTCAACTCGAAACCCGAGAAAACTCATCCAGTTGCCAGGGAACGGGACCAGGTGAGGCGACAAGATGGGAAAAGTCGCCGGATTTTCTCTTTGGAAGACACCGATCTATCGGTAAGGTTTTTTTTTTTTTTTTTTTTAAACAAAAATTTCAATTTCAACTGAACGATACATTCCCGTGTGCGTGCAATCTTGCATCTTCCAAAAATTGAGAGGAAAAAAAAAAACAAATCGATTATTTTTTGTACTGGAACGCGCCAGGAAGCGCCAGGTTCGCGTCGTCACCGCCGGAAGGCAGTGCGATTTGGAATGATAAATCGATTTTCAATCAGTCTTTTCTTGTTTAACGTTTTTTTCTTCCAACAAGTGTCTCCTATTTTCACTTCCGAACCGCACTCGATCTTGTCCAATTGCTGTAGCCCGACATACAAAACCGAGTCTCTTACAGTTGTAATTAAAGCACACAAAAAACTTTTTTTCCAGACTCCATCGTCAACATACCATTCCCTATATGTACAGCCTTAAAAAAACGTCAACATTGTGCGATTGAGAGTTCCTATGGCCAAACAAAAACAAAAATGACGAAATAAAAAACCTTTTTGAGAGCTATACAACAGTCTTCCTTCCTGAATTCCAACCTTTGTTTCCTTGCCGAAATGAAAACAAATAATACTGACCTGGCTTAATTCTATTGACTTTTTATGGATGATTTTTGAAGGCTCAAAGCCCTGAATGGGTGAAGTCGGCAAGCAAACCAATCTATCCAGGAGGATTCACAGTCTCTTCGATCCGGAAAAAAAAACTTAGGATTTTCGGAACTCTCAAATGCGTACTTTGGGTCAAAACGGAAAAATCGGCCCTGGACTGACAAAAACTCTTGTTTTCTTATTTTTCTTGTTCAGTCCAAAATCACATAATTATAGGCATTACATCACAGGTATGTATACAAAATAATTTTTTTCCGCTTTTAATTCTTAACGATACTTTCTTACGAACTAATAAATCTATAGTTATCACCTTACGTTCTTTAAAAATGAAAGATCATTTTGTGAATCTAGCAAGATCCATTAGCTTTCGTTTGATACTTTCAAAGGAAAAATGGCGTTTTTTCCATCAAATTCCCTTTTCGCTTTTCCTTTGACTAGAAACCTTAAGGAGAAACCCGCAGATCTCAAAAAAACGCCATTTGTTCGAAATACCGGCCCTTGAGGAAATTGTACAGGGCGAGAAATAAACACTTACAGGCTACTTAAACGCTATGAGGTGGTGGAGGAGAAGTGGATTCTTTTTATGTCATTTTGTACTCGAAGTGAATAGGAAGAATGGCAGACCGACCGCAACGGAGGGAGGAGATTGAGCTTGAATGAATGCTTGAAGGAAGTGGCGGTTATAAGATATTATGCGCAGGTTATGGTATAACCTAGGTGTAAGTACCAGTAATGATATAACCTCGGTATATGTACAGGTTATGGCATAACCTAGGTATATATACAGGTTATGATATAACCTATTCGTACAGGTTATGACATAACCTATACGCACAGGTTATGATACAACCTAGGTATATCTAAAGGTTTTGACATAACCTAGGTTATGATGTATACGTATAGATTATGACATAAGTTTTTGATTGTTCAAACAGAGGGTATTAGTAGGAGAGGGAAGCAAAAATAATTATGGAAAACAATTAAGTACCTAAATTTTCGCCGTATAGTTGGCTTCATCAGAGGGGTACAGAATAATGTGGTGGCAGTCACTTATGGCATAACATATATGTACAGGCTATGACATAACCTATATGTATAGGTTAAAATTTAACCTCTATAGACAGGTTATGTCCTACCGGTTGTGGTATAACCTAGGTATATCTACAGGTAAGGACATAACGTTGGTTATGATGTAACCTATACGTACAGGCTATGACATAACCTATACGTACAGGCTATGACATAACCTATAAGTACAGGTTACAATTGAACCTATACATACAGGTTTAACCTATATCTACAGGTTTTGACATAACCTAGGTTATGACGTAACCTATATGTTCAGATAGTGACATAACCTGTACGTACAGGTTATAATAACCCTAACAAGTATAGGTTATCACATAGCCTGCACAAAACTAGGATCACATCATTACTTAACTTTCAAGATGAACCAAAACACGATAGTGAGCCCGGCCTTGGTTCATCTTCAACATTATACCATAAATGTTCTTATTTGAAGGTTTACTTTAAAAAAAAGGGATCACATTCAAATATGCCTGAATATGTTTGAATTGATTTTTGAACTAGCCAAATTTTTCAAGAGAACTGTCGGTATTGCACTTGTGACGACGGGGAATTTTGATATTTGGTTATGTTCATAACCGGAAATTTATAAACCTGTTCTGGTGAAAATTGCGGATGCCTCAAGCAGCGATTCAAATAGAAAAATGCACTAAGGGTAAATATTGCACATCATTCTTTGGTCACAATGGGGATCTGCCTCCCTCTAAAATTTTGGCTCGTTCGCCGCAATATAAAATCACAAGAATCAACTTCCCCTTTTTTTCGCTTAGAAAATCTTTTGTTTCCCTTTGTGTACGAAGTACCATGAAAAAAAAAGTCAACCAAAAAGAGTTTTTAGGTTCGGGTAGTTGGACAACAAAACGGGAGTTTGGATTTGAGCAAGTATGGTAGAATTGATATGGAAATTATCACCAAATTATCTACCATACAACTAAACTGAATTTTGAATTACGAGCTATGTAAACAGTACATATGAGGAAGAGTGTAAGTAGTTGAAGGCTTAACAGCGGAGTCACCTTTAGGTGGAACATGACAGAAATAAAAAGGGGGGTTTGGTTCCCTTCCACAAAAGGAGGATTTTCCTCTTAGTTTGTAGAAAAGTAGCAGTCAAAAAACTAAAATAGGAGCAAAACAATGTATTTTGTCAGTTCCCTCTTGATTGACTAATAATCACAAAATGCCTTGATCACAGTGAAAAAGTTATTGATTTTTTTAAATTGGTATATAGGCCTAAAGACTGACGAGGGTGGTAGATAATACATTGGCTTGCTCTGGATAGATTTTTTTAATAATATATTGTAATCGGTAAATTCGATATTCTATGGGAAATAGGAAATCCGAGTGATAGAACTGGGTTGTCAAAAAAGGTAAAACAGAAAAATAACAGACCAGTTCAGGCGACGGCGATGGATTGGACGGTCCGGGTCCAATGGACCGGCGGCGGCGGGAGGGCGGCTGGGGACGGCGGCTCTGTGAAACCGGCGTACAGGCGTCGTATGTCCGCCGCTGACTGCAGCGGTTGTTGAAAGATGGGAGTCAATATGGCCGTCGGCGACGCCAATGGGAACGGCACGGTGGCCCGGCAGTTGCGCGGGGGCGACACCGGCGGTGACCGCCTTTGCCGTTTTTTGCCATTTTTCCCGGCCGGAGAGCTTCTTATCCGCTCGAAATTGACGGGGCTGGCGGAGTTGTTATTTGTCATATCGATTGTCACAATGAATCGATGTTTGCACTATTGAAACGAAATAAAACCCTGGGCGTGATCCGGAGTTTTTTGTTGTTGTCAATCACAGCACTCTTTAATGTTCATCAGGGTGCACAATACCGGTGGTGATTCAGGTTGACGTGAAACGTTGTGAGTCAATTTTCTCACTTTCAGTGGCACTTATATCACAAATGAGCCTCAACTCATATAATTTTCATCAGGACAATCCGTAACCGGCGTCAGAAGGAGATGGAGACATGGACGGCTGACACTGAGCATCCGGCATCTGAATCGCGACATCTGTGAACAGAACACAAGTTGAAGTCATGTAAGCGTGAACGCACAGTTGCCACAAAATGGTGGCGTTGCATATTGGAAAAAAAAAATGGAGAAATTTGGTCGAACATAGTTAAAATAGTAACAAACGAAATGTCTGAACAGAGAAAATTGAATAGCTCCCTCCTTAGGTAGTACACGAAGAGTTACTTTAATTTTATTAATTGTAATCTGTTAAAACGAATTATACTTTTGTAGCAAATTGATTGATGTTCACGGAAATGAAGCATTTATTTATTTAAAAAAAAATCAGCCCGCTTCCCATTAATAGCTAATATTAGCTAGTGCTTAAAAAATTTTGTTCTATTATGTTGGTAGTCATCAATACAGTCTGACTCCGCTGACGAACGGGAGATTGAGATACAATCTTGAGATACCATAATAATATTAATAATATTATGGTAGATACTTCATTATACTACTTACCACGCTGTACCTTCTATTACCCATATTATGGTATAGAAGCTACAGTGGGGTAAGTGCGACCGCCTTAGATTTCTGCCCCCTATTGGGAGAGTTTAGAACTATTATAGATCTAAACTATGATAAATGCTTGAAAAACTACCATTCTAGTGAAATGGATTACGGAAATGGAAGGTTAGCTTGGTGGAGGAGGCTTCAAACTGTCATCCTTTTTTCAACTTCGATTGCTCGTTGGTGTGCTCCTCAGTTTAAGGGCCGACAATCGATCCCGTTACTCGGGAACCCAGCAAATTCAAGTGGTTATTATGATTTATTGATAACATGAAGTGCTTATGTCTCATTTGGAACGAGTGAGGGGCAAGTGCGACCCCAAAAGTGTGGGGAAGTGCGACCTAGGTGTGTCCTATGTCGCACTTGCCCTCTACCTGCAATCTTCTAAGAAAATAATGTTGCTGTACTCTAATTTCGGGTCAGAAATAGTGCATTGTGGTTCCAGTTTGTAAAGTATGTTGTTACAATATGAAAATAAGAATATATGAGATTGTTTGACTGATTTTATACAAATGTAGACTAATGATTTTTTACATAGTATGTAAATTTTGAGTATTACACAAAATGACTTCGATTCAAAACGCCATTTCTACCAAGAGAATGTAACTAGAAATAAACCAATTCGTTTTCTCGCCGTATTTACGTTTGTGTTTTTCGTTTATAGCCTTTACTTTCACTTTTCCATTCAGTTAACAGTTAGGAAGGGCAAGTGCGAGTGAAACTATCGACTCGAAAATAGACCAAAGCATCAAGGATAATGAAGATCTTCACATAAAAATTTGGAACGATTGGATGAAAACTGTGGATCTGATGGAGGCTCAAAGTCAAATTTATCAAAAAATAGGTCGCATTTACCCCGCTGTACCATACCCCCACTGTAATACATAATTAGAATTAATCAAATTTGAACATTTCGAAGTATACTGGATATTGGTGTAGGAGCCCAACCAGCTACTGCTTTACATTATAAACTTCTTGGTAAAAAAAAAGTGGAGATGCGGTTACCTAGCCCATTCTGGACATAGAATCGATTTAAGGGGTGACTCAGACCTACGACTCCAGGGGATTCTTAAAAGCCAACGGCAGGGTTTTGGCCAAGAGGTTGAGTGAGTTGGACTTTTTGAAGTATGTAAGGGATAGATTAATCGGGTTCCAAGATCGATCCGACCTCACTGGAGCTCTGTGGCGCTGAAAAGGGGATACAAACGGGGGTTCTAAAGGGGATTGGCCATTCGTCCCGTATAATTGCCAGGGAATGCGACACAAGCGCTGAAGTGGCGGCAATGGAAATTTCTTGATCGAATCAACAGCTGTTTACAAGCTTACTACGCGTGTCAGCAGCTTTTCTAAGATAAATTGTGTCAATATTATATCATCCTGAATCGTAGCGTTATCGGATGCCAAAGCAAAGGAAACAAACAAGAAAAAGATGTTTGATTTTCAGTTTCATCATCAAATTTCAGTTATGGGTTTGGAGTTTTTCTGGCGTTATTCATGATTTTGATATCGACCAGTTTAGAGATTTCCTAATTTTAAACTCATTTTATCTAAAGATATCGAAGAGCGTCTTCGACCACCAAAAATGAGAAAAAAAGGAACGGCCTTTGGAAAAAAGAGGCTATGAAATCAAAAATCGCGATGGTAGTGTAATTTAATTGCATGTTCATTAAAAGAATAGACAACTGAATGCTATGTTCCTTTGAAGAATGATTGAAAAAAACTAAATCCATCAACAATACCTACCTAATTATTGGTTTTTATTTTAAACAAATTCAGAGACATTAAAAATGCCTTTTTTTCTCTTTTAATATTGACAATTAATTAAAAATGTTCAATTACCTAGTAAAAATCCATTATTAAACTATTCAGGGGTTCCCACCCGTGCAAACACCACTCCGAAGTTCTCGTAGCTAACAAATTTTGTTAGTTTTTAATAGCAAACCTAGATAATTTGCAGGTTTTGATTTCAATGATTTTACTGAAAGAAAGTGAGCTCCAGAGGCTGTACGAAGTCCTTCAAGTACTGGTGGAAATATCTCGACTTCGCAATCCCCCTCACGTTGTAGAGCACGAGACACGTTGTAGAGCACGAGACAATCTCAACGTGACAAGCTCTGTATATAGATCACGTTAAATGGAGTCTATTCTGGTACCGATTAATATGACGAGGGAAGAAGCAGTTTTTTTTTTTAATTTCAAGCCCTGGTCAGTGGACCCAGACGAGAAGGCACAGGATGTAACGTTTCTCTACAAACGGCGTCGTTTTCATCAAGAAGAGATATAAGCGTCCCTACAACAATGAAAAAAAAAACCGACATGGGCTCGTCAAACAATCGCTCCGCATCTAACGATATCGACCGACAAAAACGAAAAGAAAAACCGCCTGTTTCAGACGACTGCACATCTTATCGCGAATTACGTGCCTCCGAAATCAAACCGCGGCGTTTCTTTTCATCGCCGTTACGTGAGTTTTCGTCGATTTCGAACATCAGTCAGGATAAAACTAAATATAGATCGACCGGATGGTATCGTATTTGTTGACCTCCGAGGGCATCGGCCTCCACCTCTCATCCTATATCTGTTCTCTTTAAACAATAAAATACGTATATATAAAAAATCTGCGTAAATCGTGATATTTAGAAGTGGGTGCAAAGTTGTTGAGGGTCGGTCAAATATGACGAGAATGTGCCGACGTATTTTACTTTTATAATGTATCATTGCATGTTGGTGAAAAAAGGGGTTCCCCCTCCTCCCTCATTCATGTTTCTTTTTAATTCATTTTCAATTATTTTTTTAAATTTGCCTTGGCATCTAAATGTTTTTTTCTTCCCTTAATTTTATTCTATTTAAATTTTTTCTTCATTAAATAAAGAAAAAATAAAATAAATATAATTATTAAACAAATAAGTTTAAATTATTAAAAATAAAAAATTATTTAAACATAATGTGACCTATTAGGTAATACATTTTTTAATATAATTTAATTAATAATTTTTTTAATTAAAAAAATTAAACATTTTTTAATAACAAATTTTGTTTTTAATCATTTAAATTTTTTATCATGTTTGCTTTTCTTTTTTCTTTTGTTAAATTATTCATATTAAATACCATATTAAATAATATAAATTTTATAATAATATAATATTATTATTTATTTCATTTTATTTTGTTGTCTAGTTTCATCCAACCCCACACTATGTTCAAGTTTCAAGATCTCCAAATATACCTATCTTCAATAATATTATTATTGAATAATATTAAGTTTCAATATCAGTTTTAAACTCAGTTCCAATATCCTCGAAAGTACCTATAGGTACTTTTACTTTCAATATTTCTTGAAACGTCGGCACATTTTCGGCTTATTTGACCGACCCTCAACAACTTTCCACCCACATTCATTGAATTGGTCAACATCATCATCACCAATGAGATATTTAAGTTTTTAAATTTGCACTCTTGAAAAATAGTGAGGAAAGCGGGTGAGCATTGGTGTGAAATTTTATCGATCCTAATTCCGAAATTACGCCTCAATCGGTTGCCAGGTCAAAGCCCTTCAGAAACCCCGTGTGGCACCACATCGAGATCGACTTGGAAATCCGGTTTGTGCCAAAAATTACATCGGAAACGTCTCCTCACTCAGCCTCTGGCCAAAACCTTCAAAATCCCCATAAGACCCCACGGAGTCCATCGGGCTGAAAACGTCGCCGCACCAACAAGAAGCAGAACAGTGTCAAAATTTCAGACTTTAATAAAATATGATGGCGAAAATCTTCTGACCAACGGTAGCCCCCTTTTGGAGAACTGGATTGTCGACAGCTCCGTCCTCAGGTTTGTCCCTTTCATAAAAATCGGCTCTCAGCTGTCAGGTTCGCATTCCGAAGCAGTTGCAGCTGTTCCGTCGCCCGGATGAAAAGGGCAGGTGTACCCTTCCCCCCCCCCCCTCCCCACCTTACCACAACAAAAAAGGGTTCATCGAAAAATGGCACCGAGTGAATTTTCAAAATTGGTATAAGAACTTCTACAAAAGCTTTGTCAAGTGGTTTAATTATTTTTTTTTTACAGTTACGCAGAGGACAAAGAAAGCGAACCCGTGACGTCATCCCCCTGCCCCCTTGAAGCGCAACGGAGATAAAATGTTCGTTAATTCGTTTTAATGAGAGTATACTGTTAAATAAACAATTATTATTATGGCATCTACAAAATCAATAAATGCCAAAACAAGGCCAACAATGAAATGAGTTCTCTTGAATTCCGCGTTCAACGTTGAATTCCCACTTCAAATTTCAAAACTGGAGGTTTGCCGTGGCTAAGTACTTACAGAGGAATAAATCGATGACGGAAGCGAGATAAAAAATAAAAATAAAGTATGAAAATACTCACGCAATATGGCCGCCAACTGCGCAGTAAGCTACGACCTTGTCGTCAAACAATAGTCGAGTTACGAGAGCTGAAAAGTCCTCGCCAGTCAGGTATCACCAAAAAGGATCGAAAATTCCGATGAGGTGCGGCTTAGCCTTTACGAGAATGACGAGATCCGAAATAATAATAGGAAAAAAATACGACTGAGGGGAGGGAATTTCTTCTGTTCCGAACAAAATCAACTTGGGGGGGGCTAAAATTGCGGCCAGCAGCGGCTCTCACACCTCCTTCTACTCTTCTCTTCGATCAACTGAACGAACATGGCGGAGCCTTGTTCGTTAACGGGGGGGGGGGGGGAGGTGTCCCCGGGAGTGGGGCGAAATTGACGCTTTCAGAATCGATAGTTTAATCGATACTTTGGGTTGGTTATTAAAATTAACAAACACTGATTTCCTGCATTGGCCTAATGAACCTTGTTCGTTTCAAATTTACGTTGAAATCTGTAAAATTTACAGATGTGGATTATTATTTAATAATTATTTAATAATTATGGATTATTTAATAATTTAATTTTAATTTTTAATTTAATTTAATTTAATTTAATAATTATGGATTATTTAATAATAATCCACATCTGTAAATTTTACAGATTTCAACGTAAATTTGAAACGAACAAGGTTCATTAGGCCAATGCAGGAAATCAGTGTTTGTTAATTTTTGGTGCTCAACACATGGTGTTGGCTGACATGGTGAATTTTCTCAATACAATACAATACAATACTCGACTAGATAATATCTAGTATATTATGTCATCATTTTCTGTAGTTTTACTTATCAATTTTTTATCATTTAATAATGATTAACAGGACGTTTCCAAATGGAACAAATGTTTTCGTCACGTCACGAGCGTCACGTCACGGGGGATTTTGAGCGCAACATGATCGCGAAAACTATAATCACATGATTGGTCTCTCAGGAAGTTTAGCGGTTGGTTACAAGTAGAGGGTTGGTGTAAAATTAATCATTATTAAATGATCTGACTGTAGAACCATAGTTTTCTAAAAAGAATAATTCCAACTTAATCTCTCCTAGTACCTACCTATTAATAACCTTGTCAAATGGGTCCATTTTTAAAATTACCTCTGACATTCTTACATCTAACTTTTCCTTGTCACTACTCACATAATATGTGATACTCGATATTGTCGAGTATTTGTTTTGCCACTAGAATAATAAACATTTAAGTAGTGTAGTATAGCCTAACTGGTTTTCAAATGGTTCACTGGCCATCAGTCATGGAGCCAATTTTAACAGTATCCAAAATATATGAAATATATGAATATAATATATTCATATAATAATTCATTACCATTCCATTCATATTATGGAATATTTTAACAGTACCTATATCCCAAAATTTCTATTGTCAGGTTACCACCATTCTGGACCGATTTCATCAGTTATACTTTACACTATTTGTACTTGTTCATATAGCTTCAGTATAATATAATTTTATGGTTTTCTCTGATGCTAATGACAAATGGTTTTCTTGTCAGGGCTGTAGATGAGCTTAGTTGCTCGAAACCGGTCCCCACGTTATAATAATTATAAAACAAGTAATTAAACAATTAAATAAACAATTATTGTTTACCTAAATAAACAAGTTAGTATTCAAACCAGCAGAGGAGTCGTTCTCTCTCCCTAACCAACTCATTATGTAAATATGCGCGAATCTATGTAATATTGATATCATTTTGTACGCTCGGCATTTGAATCGATTGTCAACTATCGAGTATTCAATCGATCCCTCTGCCTTACGTGACGATAGGAACGTTCCACACGGAACACAAAGGGGGTTCCGTAATGGACCTTGTTGTGCCTCCGTGAGGTCTGTGCAGGACAGCTGAATCGACTTCCCCCCAACTCAACCCCCCATCATAGTTTGACAACCTCCAATGGGGAAACCGGATTTCATAGTGGTGAGGGTGAAGGAATGGGGAGGAGGGGCACGCTACCCCCAGGACCACAACAACTTGAATTTGAATTGATGGGGAGAGGGGAGGTACCGTTCGAAGCCTTAAAACTCCCTTCTGCCCCACTACCATCACACCGTACTCTACGTAAATAATATTTAGGTACATTCGTTAAAATTGGACGAAAACCCACACGAATTGATTCACACATCGCATAAAATATTTTTCATAAAACCCCAAGAAATCAAGTAAATAGAAATGATTTATTTGTAAAGTAGAAATTTGAAAAAAAAACCAGTATAGTGTCCTACTAGATGCTCCGGCTCGCTTTGCTCGCCTACGCACCCAGACCCCCCGTAGGGCCTCGCTTCGCTCGGCCGACCGCTTAATCAGACATAAGGCCTCGCTCCGCTCAGCCGAGCGCTTATTCGAACAGGGGGGCCTCGCTACTCTGCGACCCCCTCCCCTATTCGTAGCTAAAAGGTCGGCAAAAAAAATTTCCCCGCCTCCTCCACCGTTGTAAGGTCCCTGAAGCCCCACCCCGGATTCCACCCGTTCTGAGTACGTCTTTCCGACTTCCTTGACAGCGGCCGGGTTGAAACGCGCCCCATCTATATCAAATATATATATCGCGAGACTCACTCACTCACTGACTCACGATTTTCACTGGGAGACTCCCCGAGTGGCGGGAGGGGGGGGGGGGGCGTCCGTATAAAAGACTTCGCTTCAAAAAAAAAAAAAAAAAAAAAAAAAAGAAAAGAATCCTCTACAATCGGGACAGGTCGAAGCTGGAAAAGAAAATTTAATTTTCTTTTCCACAAAAATCCTACCTAAAATATGTATTAACTCGAAACTGAAAAATCAGACTCAAAGGAAGGCGGTCTGGTTGGCTTTGTTCCTCACAGGATGGATGGCAAGCGCAATAAATGCTTATTTTGTGCTATAGCACCTTGTATAGGTATACCTATTGTATACAAGGATTCAAAACAGTACTCATGGATTCATTATCGTATGCAAGTCTCTTTTTGATTTACAAAATTTGTACAACTTAATTGTAATGCTTTCTACGACCGAAGTCGAGTGCTAGAGTAGTTTTCAAAATTGAAAATCATCAAAGCAAGGTTGAGGCAAACTCAGTGTGACAACAATCTGGACGATCTCATGTTGATGGCTTGCGAGCAGGAGCGTCTGGCCGGAGCACTGAGCCGAGTGGCTTTGGTTGTTTCTGGCAAATTCCAAAATGTTTTCCAATTTAAAAAAAATTAATTTAAACATATATAATAGGAATAGGCCCCTGCGCACTTGCAACTATCTAGTCGCTCCGAGGAAGTTGAAATGAATCATTCAGCCTTGAATCCATCCCCGCGCACGGGCAACTTTTTAATTGAGGCAACTAAAAAATTACCTACGTCCAGACCTATAAATATACCATGGGGCCTGAGGTTGAGACTAGAATTTGAAAGATGTGAACAAGTGGGTGACATTACGTGAGAAGGAGTGGAGAGGAGATGGCGAGGAGGGCCAAAAACGCCCAAAGCCTCTCAGCTCAGTGCCCTCTTGCTGGCCTTCTTTTTTAAAATCGTTGATAAGCTGTGATAAGATGTGATGTAGGTACTTCGAAGAAGAAATGTGCGAAAGCATCCTGATTTGAAGCGCTATTTTGTTTGTATCGACAGTACCAACTAATCCAACCAGTACCAAGCGCAACTTTTACTTTTACAGGCGTCTCCCCATGTCATGGGTTGCCCGAAATCGCCTGACGCCAGGAACTCCTATCCTAGCTTGGTAGTCGTCCAGATTGAGTTTTCTCATAGAGCGAACTCTCCATGTGACTCTTGGCCGACCCTTTTTTCGTCTGCCTTTTGGCGACCAGCTGAGGACCATTTTAGACCATCTTCCTTCAGGCATCCATTTCACAAGACCTTACCATTTCAGAGCCCCTCTCTCAATCCTCTCTACGACTGATTCTGGCTGGTCTATAGTATCCCGGATGGTCGCATTCCGGACTCCAGCTGTCGGGGGGGGGGGGGGGGGGGGGGGGGGGGGAATCGCCCGGGTCGGTCAAAACTGCCTATCCACCCCTGGTTACCGACTTACCGTTTTTCATGTTACAATCAAGGCTTGTGTCTCTAATCTAATATTCGGGGGTCACGAGGTTCAGTCAGAAAAACTTCATGAAGGGATTTCCACGCCAACGCTTCGGTTTATTTATAAACCATCTTCAGGGCTCAGAAGAAAAAATCACGATCAGGACATCAAAAAACACGATTTCAGACGTATTGTACTGATGATGGTCTACTCAACTGAAATGCGTCTACAAGCTATTAGTTTATTTTATCGTGGAAATAGACTACTTCGTCTTAAATCGTCTTTTTTTATATCATGGATTCACCGCGCTTACCTTACGATACCACCAGGTCATACCTATAAAGGTTTCCCAAGCTCAATTGATTCCATTTTAATTTGATAATTTTCCGTTCAAATTGGCACATGGTAAGTTCTCAATTCATCTTGAAAAATTCTCAATTCGATTTGGCTCGGAATATAGTAAAACGTCATTAAATTTTAATATCATTTAATGATATTAAATATCATTAAATTATATTAAAATTTTAACATAACAAAATTCAAGAAGGCTGTTTTAAACAATAATTGTTTAAATTGTATGTCTTTCATGGCCTATTTTGCTTCCGAGTCTGCGAAGCAGCGGAAGCCTTGTGTTTTCTTTTATGCCCCAAATTTTCTGTGCTTTTATGTCCTATTTTGAAAATAAGTAGGGGTTTTGATAAAATTAAAAACAATAAAATTTATTTATTTAATATAACCAAATATAAGAAGGCGGTTTAAAACAATTACTTAGGTACCTACGGCATTAATGATTTTTTAAATATTTATTGCTCTTAATTTTATTTTTGGAATCACCACATCTTGAAACATAAGATGATAAATTTTGAGGCCGATCTGAAATTTCAACCTCCGTCGCGAAACCAAAAGCAACTTTCATTTATGAAGTTTTATAAAACTACTCATAAACCGACCATCGATTGAGTGACCTGGTCAGCGGACCCAACGGTGATTCCACGACAAACGATTGTTTTAATAAAACTCATCATCTACCGAACGAAAACGACGACAAAGAGCCGAAACAAGAAGAAAAAAAGCTTACTAAGGTTTGAAAAAGGTTTAAAAAAAATCATCTATTTGTGCGGTGGTTGGTAATGAACTATGTTAGCTTTCGAAAGGCTGCCCGCAGAGTCTAATTTTAGAATTTATCAATCCCTTCAACATGTGAGTTCGTTTTTTCCGGTATAAGTTTAATTTTATGTGGAAAAGTGGGTGAAATAGAAGATACCTTCATATTATAGTTGGTGGTTCGAATTTTGTATTGAGTCTTCAAAAATAGGTACCGGTGAAGTTAGCATCGTTGGATTTCTCCTTAGACGGAGCTGTTCCATCTATCAACCCCCCCTTTTCCCTCAGTGCATTTTACTTCGTCCGAGTGTTACGTCTGTGTTTAGCTCTCTCAAAGGGGTGGTCCGTTCGGGGGCATTATTTTTTTTATTTTTCCTCCGATCGTTTGTTTTTTTAATTTTTCCCAACCTCGGCGATCATCCTGATTGCCATAGTGCTTCCGTTCGGGTCCCCCGGAAGTTCCATCTGCGGATATGTTTTCGTGAGTAAATCCCCTCACCAACAGCACAGGCTTCAGAGGCCCCGAGGTGAGTGTTCCCCCCCTTATTTAGCTCAATTTCCTTAACAAATCGCTTCCTTTTTCGTCACAAATCCGATCGAGCACCCTTTAAATTGTCGAGTCGGACCCTTTGAGCCCCACCCGAGCCCATTTCAAGTGGATTTTCAACAGATTTCCGAGAATTTTCCCCACCCCACAACACAACAAAGGACGTCTAGTGATTACCAATGTCAAGCTTTTCCAAACGCTCCTTTCCCCAGTTTGGGCGACTTTTTCGCCCTTTTCCACCTTTTCAAAACTCATTTGAGGATTTTCAACCTCTTTGCGGTCTCAAAATGCTCCTCCGAAACCATATTTCACTCTCGAAATTGAATTTCGTCGGATTCAATGGTTGGGTGGTTTCGTTGGTTTAGGTTGGCCACCTGTTTCCAGTGTGAAGTTGGTTCCCACCATTCCTTCATTGTGTCCTTAGCCTTTTTTTTTTTTCCTTCCCCTTGAACCATTCTTTTCAATCCGAAGGCCGTAGTGGGGGGAAGGATCTTTTCTACGGCATTTTTGTTGTTTCTGGTGGTGCCCGAAAATTCAACGGCGATAATTCAAGAGATACTCCTTTCACTACGTCATTCAATTGAACGGAGGGGGACCTTGTATCAGCTTTTTGTCTGGCAGCTACACGATTGGGATTTTTGGTTTATTATTCTTGGAATAGTACACCTTTGTAATCGCGACGGAGGTTGAAAATTCTGATCGGCCCCAAAATTTGACATAAAACGTTTCAAGATGTCTAGATTCCAAAAACGAAATGTCCGCCCGCGGCCGTTTTGAGCAGTAGGATTTTTTAAAAAAACTGAAATTTTGATAAAATACTTAGTTTACCGCCTAGTTGTGCCCAAAAGGTTTTCAGCCCGATCGCCCAAACCCGTGGGGCTAAAAGGGGCTACACGAGGGGCTTTTTGAAGGTTTTCGGCTATGGGGTCGAATCTGGTGTCGTTTTCGAAGTATTTTGGACGTATAATCCATTTTCGGGGGTCCCAAAACGGTCCGATTTTACCTGGGGATCTATCGGGCTTTCATGGGGCTATAAATGAGATTTTTGATGGATCCCTAGCGCTCAAATAAGTCTAGTTTTCCGTGTAACCGTGTAACTTATGTCCAAACATTGTATACTAAGTCTTAGTATTGTAAGTAAGTATTATTGTAAGTAAGTCTTACTTACTTACAGAAACGTTTTTTATTTTTTCAAAACATTTTTTAATAAATAAAAAATGAAATAAAAACGCTGCAAATTTTACACGAGGGTTCTTCAATATAGGTTATTAAATAACAAATTTTGTGCAAAAATTAATTCTAGATCAATAAAAAAAAATTTTTTTGAATTGAAAATTTGAATTGGGGCTTCGGAAAATGTATTACGGCAAGGGCACCAGTAACTCTTTGTGTTACACAAAAGTAGACACTACAACCAAAACTTTGGGGTGATTTCATGATTACTTGCTCGTGTCAAGACTTTTTTAAACTTTTTCTTGCTTTGTCATGTTGATCTGGGTCTGTGGAATAAATTATGTTCACAAATTCTTAAAAAGATTAGAATTTACGATTTTTCCACCGAAATTACGAAAGTGAGTTTTGTTACCACTTATTGACATTGGCAAAATCCAGTTTAAGACACACGAAGGAATCAGTTATTGACGCCACCTCGAACTTGGAAAATGGGTAACTTTATTAACATGGAATATGTTTTAGCCTTGAGCTAACTGGCAAAAATTGTCCCGTTTTTTGGGTGACGCGGTCATGTCACGAAATTTGTAACTCGCGCAGTTTTCATCGGACAGAAATCGTTCACCACTCGTTGGAAAGCGCTGAATTTATTAGACTAGGTACATTTATCCAATTAGAGTGTAGCTGTACGGAAGGCTGAGTTATGCGCATGACATCAAATGTTTTTTATTTACTAACATGACATGTCACATTGTGACCGTCTACAGGAAAACGTACCTTAGCTTCCGGATTTTTCGTCAAACAACTGCCAATTGTCAATTTCTTTCTGCTTGGCAACGTTACTAGGCAAAGCATGTTCCATGTTTCTTGAATTTTAGCCAAAGGCTCTAAGCAGTAACCTGTGGGATTTTATAATATAATATATTATGGGTAAATGGGATAAAGACTAGGTAGGTATATGAATAGTAGTTCAACTTCATCACTCCTCTAGTCCATTGGTAAACATTCTGAAAATGAAACCCGCTTCCGAATTCCGCTTTCAAACTCTGATGGTTCTGGCAGTCCAAAATTGCTCGGAAAATATGTGACCTCCTGGGATCCTTAAAAAAATCCCGTTTGTAGCCTCTTGAGAGCCCAATGGATCCCCACGGTGAAATCGAATCGTTCTGGGACCCCCAATAATGGATTCTACGTAAAAAATACTTCGAAAACGACACCTAACTCGACCCCATAGCCGAAAACCTTCAAAAAGCCCCTCGTGTAGCCCCTTTTTAGCCCCTCAGAGCCCCACGGGTTTGGGCGATTGGGCTGAAAACCTTGCGGGCTTTAGATGGTAAACCCTTCATATAGGTAAGCCCTCCTGTAGCCCCTTTTTAGCCCCACGGGTTTGGGCGATCGGGCTGAAAACCTTGCGGGCGCACCTCGGCGGTAAACCGAGTATTTTGTCAAATTTAAACTTTTAAAAACAAATCCTACTGCCCAAAATACTCGGACGGCGAAATCTAGACCTCTTGAAACGGATACCTACGGTCAAATATTGAGGCCGATCAGTATTAAATACGAAAATTTTTCGACCTCCGTCGCGATTACATTGGTGTATTCTTCCTAGAATAATAAACCAAAACGCTGCAAATGTTACACAAGGGTTTATTATTCTTCGATACCTATAGGTTAATTGTGCAAAAATTAATTAGTTTGTACAATTAACCTATATAAAAGAATAAAAACACTTGCGTAAAATTTGCATCGTTTTTGATGTTGAATTTTAGATTTTTGATCGGGGTTCAATTTGAGGACAATTTAGCCGCATACCGAACGGCTGACCACCGAAATAACCACCGAAATTCCCCAGAGGCAGTGAAAGGACGTTTATCAGTCAGTGAATTCCCTTTTCTAATTATAAGTCCACGATAATTTTTCCCCCTCCAAGGGAAAGGAAGTACAATAAAGCTCGGCAATTCCGTCACAGTTGTCGTTTCATCTTCAAGACGTTCGGCAATGTCTGTGACAGTGTCGTCTCTGATTTCAGGTTTTTTCACCAGGATTTCGTTTCCAACAGCCGAGACGATTCCACGCGTGGTTTTGGAGCAGATGCGCCAGCCTCCGCCGTCGCTCCTTTTCACACCGCCTCATCGACCTCAGGTGAGAGACAACCCGCAGAAATGTTATAAATCGCTAAAAAGAAAAAAAAAGCGATGAAAATTTACCAATTTACGGTTGTCATAATTCAGATGATGACGTCTTCACAACTTCACATCAACCGGTATGGTTAGAACTCATTAGGAAAATTTAATCATAAATGATATTTTATTGGCAGACAAACCCCTAATATTGCGTTGAAAACGTTACAATTTTATTCATACGAAACCTACAATGTGATACTGTTGAGCTAGGCGTCCGAATAGCAGAAACGGCTTTATTCCAATCCTACGGGGAACACCGTTTCCAAACCAAGAATTCTGCAAATTTTACGCAAGGGCTTATTATTCATTGGTATAAATTGTGCAAGTTTTTTCAATATTAAGAATTTTTTTAAATGAATTTTTCTGTAAAGTTTGTGAACAACATTTAATGTGCGACCCTCAAAATGGATTATGCGTCCAAAATGACTCGGAAAACGACACCTAATTCGAACTCCTGGCTTCCTTCAAAAGCCCCATGAAAGCCCCTCACGGTGAATTCCGATGGTTCTGAGACCCCCCAAAAACGGATTCTACATCCTAAAATACTTTGAAAACGACACCTAACTCGAGCCCATAGCTGAAACCCTTCAAAAAAGCCCTCCCCTGTCCCCTTTTTATCCCCTCAGAGCCCCACGGGTTTGGTCGATCGGGCTGAAAACCTTGCGGGCACAACTTGATGGTGAACCGATTATTTAGTCAAAATTTCATATTTAAAAGAAACCTACTGCCGAAAACCCTGTGTATACCCCCGGACGGCGGGCGGACATTTGATTTTTGAAATCTGCGGGCCATGAAACGTACATATAATGCAACGCGAGGAGAACCGTATTTATTCCAGGATAATTCTTAAGGTTGGAATAATTTTTAAATAAATCTTGAAAAATGCTGAAACCACCAAAAAGTGGCCCCATGTGGCGTATCTGAGCTCCTATAGAATTTCTTCATTAAAAAAAACTACCTTTACATTATCGGGTTGCGAGTTATGGGGTCTGAGGCCAGGTGGGAAAGGCTGGGGGTTGGCTGGCTTTAGCCAGCAGGGGATAGATTAGGTTTGCGCCAGAAGAGTGAAAATAAGCCGAAAAATTCGTCTACGTTTGCTCCCGTCCTATCACAACGATTGCGCCAGCCATAAACCCTTCGTTTGCGCCAATAATTTTTTTTTTTTTTCAACGTTTCCGCTGTTCCAAAAACCTTCATTTGCGCCAGGGCTTTGCTCAGAGGTGTCACAAAGTACTAAAACATTTTTCTTATAAATTCAATATATCTTCTGGCGGTTATAGTTTTTTATTTGTACATAAATTAATAAGCACAAATTTTTCATAAAATATAAAATTTAAAATTCATAAAATGTACGTGAAAAGTCGTATTTAGACAAATATTCGTCGGCTCACGAGTGCTTCACAAGTTTTTGTCATCCCTGAATAAATAAGAGCGATTAGCTTCGTGGAGTAGGAGCGAGGGGGAGGTGTGAGATCATTTAAAAGGACCGCACCCCCCATTCCACACCTCCCTCGAATATCTTTAGAAAAAAACTACTCATTATCGAAAAGCGAGTAGAAGAGGTCTGAGGCCAGGTGGAAGAGGTCGGGGTTGGCTAGCTTCCGCCAGCAGGGGGTGGCCCCGGTAGTTCTGAAACTGGCGCAAACGCAGTTGTCTATTTTGGCGCAAACGTACGTTAGCCGTCATCAAGTTGATGACATCAACTGGAGCCGCTTCCTAACACTTCCCTCCTTCCTTGTTTAGTGTCCAAGCTCTCAACTTGCCTTCCGATTTCGTTGTCAAGTCCAGTTGATCTTCCGTTACAAACGTGCTAAGTGCCAAAAGAATGAAAAACGGGATTTTCATTGCATTTTCTTCTAAAACCCATTATCTTGTTCCTGGAAGGGTGCCAAGTGCCTATCTCATGTGCAACGTGCGAAAAATCACCGTCAGAAAAGGGGTTCCCCCTCTAGTCCATTCATCATTTCTTCGCATGAGGGAAAAAGGCACGTCTATAACTTTTGGGTGCTAAGTGACATTACAAGTGGTACAATTATTGTATTTCGCTAGTATTATTGACTTCTCAAACGATTCCTTATTTGGTAAGCGTCAGGGACTTTTACCAAAGCCTTTTAGCTTACAATGTGTTGAGATTTTAGCTCATAATGGGCTCCTTGAAAAGGTCGGTATCAGTAATTTCTTGCAACATGTTCGTATTCAGCGCCCCTTTAAACCCCCTGACACTAATTTTCAGTTAGAAACCGTATAGTTACGCGCAGAGCTGTTATAGACATTTTGAGATTCAGTCCAGTCAAATGGTGGTTTTCCCGTAACAAAATTAGGGAAGTTTTTCTCAACGGATCTATATTTGGGGGGGGGGGGGGGGGGATGAATCCGAATAAGAAGTTTGCTGCCTCCTCCGAGGTCAGCTTCACTTCGAAAAAGGCAAATAGGTAACCTCAACATTTTGGCACACTATTCAATTTTCCGATTACACATATGAAATTATGCGTTTTACGAAGATCACCACTTTATACAAAATTAAAGTATACAAAATTTCCTTCGAAAAGCAGTGGTCAAAATTGATGTTTGAGCCAGTGGTCTTGGAGATACAGCGTTTTAAAAAACAAGATTTTTCGGCTGTTCGGCGAAAAGGTCCACCCGATTAATATGCATGATATCAATGAAAATTGTATTTCATGTGAAAACACACTGAATTTACTATAAGAAACAACTCTTGTCAACCACTTTGTTGTGGTGAGGGAAGGAGAGGTAGCAGAGCAGGAACGAAGAAATATGACTTTTGCGCCCTCCACCAATCCGTGCACCTGTCTACGAAATATACACACGCTGTGTTTCCTGATGTCTTGAAATGCTGAGGTGACGTAGTGTCTGTAGGTACCTTAGCTTGTTCAGGGTGGTTGGTTGTTTTCCTCCATAAAGTGCTATCAAGAATATCCCTAATTTCTCGCCGGCAGCCGTGATGTCTTAGAAAGGGTTTTCATATACTTAACCCAGCCTTGACTGAACAATGCTGACATTCTTCATCTACCTACTTGCCATAACAGTTTCTTTTTCTAATTAGTTTGAAACCTTTTTTTGGGCAACTCTGAGAGCTCAGATGCGCCACATGGAGCAACTTGGTTTTGGTGTTTTCTGACTTTTCTGTTACTATACTCGCCTGGGCGATTTTTTTTCGAATTGTTCCTAATACAGTCGGTTCCACTCTAAGCGAGCATTCAAATTGCTAGATAAAATCATATTATGATTTTACTTCAACAAGTTGGCGTACTTCTCCGATTCAAAAATGTACCTTTAGAAAAAAAAAAAAGCTGCAAATTTTACACAAGGGTTTATTATTCTTTGATATAGGTTACTTGTGTATAAATTTAATTCTGTCAATGCAATTTTTCAAAAATTTTTGATTTTTACTCGAAACATATTTACTATAAACATATTAAAATTTTGACCTTCTAGGATCCTTCAAAGATCCCATTTTAGCCCCATAGCGCCCCACGGGTTTGGGCGATTGGGCTGAAAACCTTGCGGGCACAACCGAGTATTTTGTCAAAATTTCAGATTTAAAAAAAAAAAAAAATCCTACTGCCCAAAACGGCCCGGACGGCGGACGGACATTTCGGGTTTGGAATCTAGACCTGTTGAAACGGATTATGTCAAATTTTGAGGCCGATCGGAGTCGTCGACCTCCGTAGCGATTACATGGGTGTATTATTCCAGGAATAATAAACCAAAAATCGCTCAATTTTTGAAAAAATGAAACAAAGTAATCAGAAATCGATTTTTCCGAGTGAATAGTCTCTTGAGAACTGGTATCGATACTCATCCCTTGAACTCTTGATTGGTCAGGGTGTTCATACGTCTAACCTATACGCTGCTGGTGGTTTCAGATTTTCGGGAGTGCTGCCGGAGGTGACAATCCCTTCAGCTCACTCTTTGTGTCCCCTGTTCATCTGGTGGGCCCCAACCACTCGCCTCCGATCCCGCATTACGCTCCGATGGACAACCGCCATCCTCCACCGCATCATCACTCCGGTAAGGAATGGGACGAGCCGCGTTAATTGACGAAACCGCCGACGAATGTTCATTGTTCATTGTGTTGCAGATTTGAGGAACAACGGTCCGCATCCGAGCGGTCAACCGTTTTTCAGGAACACCACGGACGAGGCGAATCGCAAGGTGAGTCCCTCAGTCACCTCAGTAAGTATCTAATTCAGTACGGAATTGTACGTTTTGTGTTTTCCAGAGTGAGAGTCCAAGTCGGAAGCGGCGTCGGATCGTGCAGGGGGCGCAGAGTCATTCTCAGAACGGTTTGCCTCTCCCGGCTCATCATCAAAGCCCGTGGGAGCCTCGTAGAAACCAAAGACTACCGATAAGAACTAAGTGAGCTTGGGGACTTAGTGGAGCAATATTTCATGGTGTGTGGACGGTGGTTTCAATTTGTTCGTTTTGCAGCGACTGTGCTGGGAGTGGTAGTCTGAGGCGTGCAAGATATCCGAGGGAGTGGGGTGCTCCAGAACCTCCAAGGATGCACCCGCATCCAACCCCTCCGCCGCCGTACGCACATCCTACTTCATCCCACCCGCCACCGCCCCTCGTCATGGACCCGTTCCCTCAGGTACGTTACATTACGCCTGTGGTGGTTGATAGTTTCGCTATGGACGACACTAACTTTCGTTTTGTCTCAAGGTGCCGATGTCAGTGCCTCCTCCGCTCTCGCTATACAGTGGAGGTGGTTCGGCGTTGCATCCTCTCTACTGCAGCACGCCGTCGGGATGTTTCCCGCCTGCTGCCGCCTCTGCTGCTCCGCCGCCGCCTCCGGTCGCTCCACAACCTGCTCCACCCGCGCCTCACATGCACCACCACCACCATCACCATCCTGGACCCACTCCATCGGCGCTTGCTTCTGTCGTCCACGGACTTTCCCCCAGGATCCCCCTGCTAGCTAATGGTAAGTTCTTACCTCATAAATAACATTTCTTCACAAATTTCACAGGTGGTCTTGTCAGAGATGGTGAGGTACGGCCGACCGGGCTCAAAAACTCAAAAACCACGGCACTTTTTTGTTTTGTTTAACGGATAATTTTGAAAGATTGCGTTATAGGTAAGGGACTGGACTATGATCGAACGGCAGAAAGATAAAGTCGGCCTGCTCCTATCGAGTACTGCCTTAAGCAAGTCAAATAATAAAGGTGTCTAACCACAACGAACGAATCTAAAATCTCTGTCGACAAAACACAATGGCGTAGTTCACCAAACATCCCGCCGAAAAGGAAAAATGTTCTGAGCGCCTTGTTCATGACGTATGGCGGACGTAGGTAGGTAGGTAGGTAGGTAGGTAGGTAGGAGACCTCATATATAAACAATTTTTTGGCGGGGGGTGGGGGACGACGACGACAACCGTCCGCTTTCTTTTTCAAGTCATTTTTATTATGAGGTACTTCCTCATCGGAAAGTTTTGAAAAAATACCAACAATTTGTTTGGGCCAGCAGATGACGAGAAAACTCTTTAACCACCAAAAAGTTGCTCCATGTAGAGTATCTGAGCTCTGGTAGCTCTGAATCGCTTCAGGAAAAAAAACTTCAATAGCCATACACCTGCCGGTTTTTTCGACGCGCCACGGTTTTTTAAAGGAAACCAGACACTCCAACAATGGGTGTTTCCAAGAAAAAACAGTCGCGTCGACAAAACCGGCAGGTGTACGGCCCCCTATTGGTTGGCTGGCTTTAGCCAGCAGAGTGGTGGCCCACTAGTATTCACTAAATCCCCTTGGTTGTTCGTGAAGCGGACCAAATGGTTAAAAAGGTAGTGAAACATAGTGGACATGTCGCGTCAGTGACCTCTGGTTGGTCTGAGCATAGCGTGAATTGACTCCCAAAACATAATGAACAGGATGAGCTTATAGTTGAACCCGGATTCGTTGAGGGCCGTGATTTTATAATGTCTGACAAAATAAATCGCCCATCTGTTATTTCAGACCTAAAAACGCCCAGTTGGTCTCATTCGATGCAGAGGAATGCAAGATTCCTAAAGTTTGTAAAGTAGTGTAATTGTAGATGATTTTGATACTTTGAGATAATTTCTGATGATATTTGTTTTTTCTCAGGTACTAGCTCTTCAACGAGTGCAATCCCGCCTATGGCCCACGTGCAATACCACCATGGCCCGCCGGTTCCCGCTCCCGGTCTCTCTGCCCCGGATCTCCACGACCACAGGTCTCACCACCACTTGGTCGATCATCAGTCCCATCACCATCACCATCACCACGATCATCACCATCACCACCACCACCATCATCACCATCACCACAGGGCGTCCGCCCCTCCGGCTCCCTCAACGCCGGCCCTCATCCAGGCGCCGGCGCTTCATATCCCCGGTGGCTTTTTCGTGTCGGAGGTAAACATTTTGAAAGGATTTGAACCCTCTTGCTCCTGCAGCCAACTAATTTCCCGGCGTTTTTGCAGATCCCTAGAAGACCTAGCAACAGACTACGGCGTTCATCCGCAGGAACCATCCCCGGGTGGCTCTATGTCTTGTAAGTCCACCTCATCCGTACGACCCAAACCACCAAACCACCAAATCTAACTTTCTTGTGTCCATTTTCAGTGCTCTGTTCGGCAACCGACAGATGTCAACACTGACACAAGAGTTCGATCGGAATGACAGCCTGCTCCCCGAAAACTACGAAGAACTTCTTAGTCTAGCTGAACGCCTCGGAGAAGTCAAACCTCGCGGGCTCAGCAAGGCGGAAATTGATCGCCTCCCTTCATTCAAGTTAGTTCATTCCGTTCTTCTGCCCCCCCCCCCCCCCCCTCATCCCTTTGGTACAGTTCTTGATCCAATCTTGACGTTTTCAGATGGAACGGCGACTGCAGCGAATCAGAACAAACTTCCTGCGTCGTCTGCATGTGCGATTTCGAATCCAAACAGATCTTGAGGGGCCTCCCGTGCACTCACCAGTTCCACGCGAAGTGCGTCGACAAATGGCTGAAGGTAAATGCGTTGTACTCATTACAAACGATCTCAAAATATCAAAGGACTGTACAGGCAGGATGGATAACGTTTCAGCTGCGTAGGAAAATATTGTATTTTGGAAACTGGTTTGGGGCTATAGTCCCATCGTTAGTTCTACAGGAATAATCTCGTTTTTGAGTGACTTGACTCAGTAGATGGGGGGCTAAGCGGTTTATAGAGCTTCTAATGTGGGGGAACTGTTTATTTTGCCATGCTCATTCATGCATTCGTATAGCGGGTTCGTATAGAGGGTAGTGTAGTAGGGTTGTGAGGCCAGATGGAAGAGGTTGGGGGTTGGCTGGCTTTAGCCAGTAGGGGGCTGCTCCCTAGTCTACTTACTTTAAGCCACAAGTAGAGGAGAAGGAGGAGGGTAACACAATTTGTGTCATCTTTATTCTAGGATCATTCTAGCGGTCAGAAAAATCCAGCTCAGCGAGAACAATCTGAAACCAACAAAAAGTTGCTCCATGTGGCGTATCTGATCGCTAAGGGCCGGTTTCACCAACGAGTCTGGCTTAATTTAAGAATAGATTAAATCGGTAATCGGCGATTTACGCACGAATCGGGTTTCACCGAGGCCCGCTTATTCATTAAGTGCCGAATCCAGACCTTCAAAATGAGTATGAGTACGAAGAAGATTTTTATATCCGACGGGGAAGACAATTCCTGGAGAGGGTCAATGATTTTGACAACCTGGACAACGGTGATTTCTTCACTCGGTACAGGTTATCAAAGTCAAGTGTTCTTTCTGTATTGGAAAGGATAGAATGCAACCTGGAATACAAGAGCAATTTGTAAATACATTGATAGTATGTAGTTATGTTATAGTGTGTAGAAGTACCACCAACAAGGGTGTAGTATACTTGAGGAGCCCTACCTACCCGTTTCGAGTTTGCACCAATGTAATCGCGACGGAGTTCGAAAATTCTGATCGGCCTCAAAATTTGACATTATCCGTTTCAAGAGGTCTGGATTCCAAAAAAGAAATGTACATCCGCCGTACGCCGTCCGAGCCCTTTTGGGCAGTAGGAATTTTAAAAGTCTGAAATTTTGACAAAATACTTGGTTTACCAAGTACTTGTGCCCGCAAGGTTTTCAGCCCGATCGCCCACCCCCGTGAGGCTCTGTGGGGCTAAAAACGAGCTACGGGTGAGGTTTTTGAAGGGTCTATGGGGCCGAGATTGGAGTCGGTTTCGAGGAATTTTTGGACGTAGAATCCATTTTTGGGCGCCCCAGAACGATCTCATTTCTCCGTGGGGATCTTGGGGGCTTTCATGGGGCTAAAGATGGGATTATTGAAGGATCCCAGGAGGTCAAATAAGGTCATAATCCATTTGATAAAAACGAAATAATCAGCGTATCAAATATGCATTTTCAGAAGGAGGTAACTGTTGTGATCGCGCAGCTACCTAAACCTATTGCTTGTAGACCTTACAGAAATAACTTGTGGAGGCACGAGAGTTTATTTCGAAAATCGGCCGATAGCTTCAATTTGTTGCCCGCAGGCGCTACATCGGTTTTTGTCGACCGTTAAGCAGAAAATAACTTTAATCGTAGCTTTGCTCGAAAAAGTTAAGCGCCTCTTTGTGCGGTGAAACCCGTTTAGTTTTAATCGGCAGTTTAAATCTGAGCTTACGCTAAGAGGAGCTTTAATTTAAGCGCAGCTTTGATTGTTTCGTAAAACCGGCCCTAAGAGTGGTTAAACAATAGGGGTAGGACCAGTTGGCAGGTTGTTGGGATGGCAGTGAGCCGAGGGGTGTCCGACGGCAATGCGGCTGTCTCTCTCGCTCTACACAACTTAGGCCAGGAGAATTAGGAAAATGAAAGGCAGTTAGCGGAAAGTTTAGTAATAGTCGTAATCACCACATTCCTGTATGTTTTTTGGGTCGCTGAACACGAATCTGAAGTTTGCTGACAGGATTTTTGCCCGGAACATTGTCAAAATCGCAAAAAAACCTTGAAATTTTGGCACCTTTTTCGGTTTTTCGCTCATACCTCCGAAACTATGCGTTCTAGCGACATGACCACTCTATACAAATTGAAAGTAACTAAAATTTGCTACAAAATGCACTAGTAACATTTGACATTTGGTGCTGGGAAACGGCCGCTAGAGCGCGTTGAAAAAGTGGTAAAATCCCAAAAACGTGGAAAATTGCAAATCTCACCTTTTTACGTTCCATTTCCGTATTAACGACCCATATCTTGATACTGTACATCAAGATATGGTGTCATCCTCTATCAAAAACAATTAATAAGCCACTACGTAGTGGGCCCGCTGCCCAGAAACCTGTCCTGAACAACATAAGTAGTCCTACACGCCAAACCATGATCCCGACCGAAAGAGAAATTTCTTCGTAACTCGAACAACGAAAAGCGACTGATTTCTGATAACCAACAAGATGACCACGCAGAATATGTGTTGGAAACAAGCAACAGAGGATGCAGACGCGATGATTGTAGCAGGGCGTTGAAATTGGCCAACTCTAAGAACAATGTGACCATTGTGGGAGAGGATGTTGACCTGTTCGTAATTCTGATTGGTTTGCGCTCTAGCGGCCGTTTCCCTGCACTAAATCTCAAATGTTACTAGTGCATTTTGTAGCAAATGTTATGAACTTTCATTTTGTATAGAGTGGTCATGTCGCTAGACGCATAGTTTCGGAGATATAAGCGAAAAACCAAAAATAGTGCCAACATTTCAAGGTTTTTTGCCATTTTGACAATGTTCCGGGCAAAAATCCTGTCAGCAAACCTCAGATTCGTGTTCAGCGACCCAAAAAACATATAGGAACGTGTTGATTACGACTATTACTAAACTTTCCGCTAACTTTTGAGTAACTACACACTACGGGAAAACGAGTAGTTGGGTCCAGGTGGGATACGTTTGGGGGCTGGCTGGTATAGCTAGTTCTCCTTCACAGTCCATCCTCCCTGAACAATCCTTTGATTCGCTCACCTCAACACATTTCGTGACCTCGACATACGTTTCGATTTTTCTAACTTTAAAGTGGTTTTGTTCTGTCCACAGTCCAACAGAACCTGCCCGATCTGCCGCGGCGACGCTTCTGCCGCCCAGACGGAAACTCCGCTGCGTTCTTAATCTTGAACACCATTTTAGGAACCTTCCCCTTAATGGTTTGGGGGAGGGATTACTTAGAAATTTTTTCGGCACACATCCCCCCCTCTCCAGAAAATCCCCCAGAATTTTCCAGCTTTGGTCGTTTTTTTTCTTTGCTGAATTTGGGTTTTCTTCGGACGCTGTTTCGCGCATGCGCACTTGATTTTTACCTACCTCTGTAATTCTACGTTTTTCCGCTTCGGAAGGGATTTGTGTCCGCTCACGTTACCCAAGCAATGTTTTTGTTCTTTCATTTTACCGCTTTATTAACCTTTGAAGTTTGTATCCATTTTTTTTTCTTTCTTGGGATTGTTAATTGGAGTAATTCGTTAGAACGTTGTTTTTTTCCTTTTTCGAGCAACTGTTTTTGCAGCGTTGCACCACCGCTTTTGTCGTGGCTCCGTGGCAGACGTCCACCACGATATCTGTGCCCCGCTTCTGTAGGGTGTATTGGAACTCTTTTGGGGGAACGTATAAGTTTTTTCTGTATATATCAACCGTACCAATATAAGCTAAGGTATTTTCTTTAGTCACATTTCATTTGCTCACTACCTCATTAGTAGCTGTTCACGTAATTACAACGTCGCCTCTGGCTGCACCGTTTTACTGTAAAGTTCATCTTACTTTATTTAAAAAAAAAAAAAAAGAAAAAAAAGCTTGTCGCCGTGAAATATTTTGAGTTTTGCTGTATGGTACCGCTTTACTCGTAAACTGTATTTAAACCTTCACACGTAATCCCTCGCCCTTCGTATGTGGATTGGGGATTTGCACATTCTAAGGAGATACTGTTTTCACTATCCCAGTTTCAGGGTGCCTGAGCAATCGTTGATCTTATACTGTCAATATTTAATCGGTGTTTTCTGTGTGTTGGTAATTTAGGGAAATTTGGCTTTTGCCTTTTGTATTATGCAGTGGTTTTTTTAATTTTTTGGAATATCGAGCAATTAAGGAAAAGAGAAAAAACTTGTGGGGATTTAAAAACTATGGTAGGCTTATGATTTGGGCCTTTCCGTGAGGGTATTTGACTCTTTTGGGGCTCCCAACGATGTACAAGATTTCAGAATTTCCTGTTTTGCACGTGATTGTTCACAGAGACAAATTTAACAGTGTTGTGTGATGAGTTCCAATTGAAGTGGTCTGAGGGGAACGTCATGATGGTTTAGTTGACTTGGCAACACTAGGAGACGTTTGAGACTTGTTTAGGGCAGTTTGGCGACACTGGGTGGCCTATAGTTTGCACGGGAATGACACCACTGGCTGCCTGACTGCTGAGTTTTGGGAATCTTCCGACACTGGGAAACCCTTCAGGGACATTTATGAAAAACCTAACAACAATAGGGGGTTCCTTGGACCTGTTTCATTGAAAATTGCAACCCTGGGAGATGCCTCAGACCAGTTAGCAAGAACATGGCACCACTGGGAGGTCTTTCAGGTGACTTTCAATGATCTGCCAACACTGGGAAGTCCAGAATAGTGGAGATTGGCCCAATGGAGTGTAGGTATGTGTCCGAGTTTTATTGGGATTAGGGCCAAGATCGGGAAAACTCAACTTCATTTGCCGAGCTTTCGAGCAGTGTGTGCTCTTCATTGGGGCGATGAAGATGATAGCACCGATGAAGAGCACTGTTCGAAAGCTCGGCAAATGAAGTAGAGTTTTCCAGTTCTTGGCCCTAATCGCAATAAAACTCGGACATTGGGAAGCCCCTCGGGGTGATTCACATAAAAAGGAGCAAGCCTGGGACAGGTCTGAAAGCTTGGGGACCAACTTGGCAAGACTTGGAAATCCTTATCCAGCTTGGCACCAACTTTGCAAGCCTTGGACAGGTCTGAAAGCTTGGGGACCAACTTGACAAGACTTGGAAATCCTTATCCAGCTTGGCACCAACTTTGCAAGCCTTGGACAGGTCTGAAAGCTTGGGGACCAACTTGGCATGCCTCGGAAGCCTTCGAGAGCTCTGGGAGTTCTTTCAGATGACTTTCGATGCCCTGCCCTCACAGGGAAGCCCCTCAGCGTCATTCATGATAGCAAGACTTTGAGGTCCCTCAACTGACGTTCACGATTCTGCCAACTCTGGGAATCCCCTCTGACTTAGTTACGACAAACAGCAACTCTGGGGGGTTCTTCTGATCAATTTACAACAAAATGGCACCATTGGGAGTTTTCTCAGACGACTTGCGATAATCCACCAACACAGGGAGCCCGTTAGAGTTTCACAACCCCGAGTGTTTTTCTCTCAACAAACTCAGGAAGTGATTAACCTAGCTTTTTCTAATATATCGAAACTTCTCAGGAGAAAAATCCCCCTTCTTCTCGTTTTTTCTTTTCTTTTCTATATCCTCTTACAACACCCTTTTTAAACCACTCTTCTCTTTTACCTTTAGTTTTGATACACCTCTTTGTTTGTTACCATTTCCCTGCAGCCATCACTCTTCAACTCGAGGGTTGTAACATTTTGCTTTTCTATCAGGTGGTGGGTGCAACGCTGTGTTCTCACGGCCGTTTTCATTTTCCTCAATGATTTGTATAACAAAACGTTATTGTTAATTAGAAATTATGATCTCTAAATACACCATAAACTGCTGCACCGGTTTTAGATACCATAGCTTCATTTTCGTTGCAACATTTTTTTAAAATATTTATTTTTAAAAAATTTAGTGCCAATTTTACGTGTTGAAATTGATAAAAAAAAAGGTCACTTTAACACAGTTTTGTACACGACGCAGTCTTACGCTATTTTTCCTGCTCATGAATTTATGCATTTGACGTGTTAGCTTAGTTAGGTAGAGTTTTTTATCCAGTTTATTTAAGCCTTGGTAATTTTATTGTTATAATTTGGTTAATGTTTTGGTCATTTATCGGCCAGTGCCTGAATTGTTAATATTTAAGTGTTGGATGAGTTTCTTCAGTGAACATTGGAACTTTTCGAAGTTGTTTATTAGCATTTTGTTCCAGATTTTTGTTGTGGACTTATTTTGTTTTTTGGACAGGTTTGATAACTTTCCCCGCATCCCAGTTTTTTTGTTTTGTCGAATAAGAGTTTAAGAAGACAACCTTCTCCCTTTTTGGCTAGCGGTAATCGATTTTCGGTATAGTTTTTAATCTCATCACTTTTTGCATCTTCTAATTCGAGTATTTCAATGTGATTAATCAGGGTTTGGAAAAAAACGTAGATGCCTCCATTTTTTCATTAATAGCGTAAAAAAAACCGAATTGGGGCGGTGGTTTGGGATTGGATGATGGAAGGATAGTAATTGCTCCCCCCCCCCCCCCCCCCCCCCGAAAGTTCTAGTGATGAATAGTTTGTGTATTGAGTGTGTTCGTAGTGAAGAGTAGGGTCGGTATCTGCTGAGGTATTGACAGAGCTGTTGTCAATAATGACATATGCCGAGGCACCAACACACCTGACGTCGATAACGTCATATGCTGAGGCAGCAACACACCTGTTGTCGATAACGTCATATGCTGAGGCAGCAACACACCTGTTGTCGATAACGTCATATGCTGAGGCAGCAACACACCTGTTGTCGATAACGTCATATGCTGAGGCAGCAACACACCTGTTGTCGATAACGTCATATGCCGAGGCAGCAACACACCTGTTGTCGATAACGTCATATGCCGAGGCAGCAACACACCTGTTGTCGATAACGTCATATGCCAAGGCAGCAACACACCTGTTGTCGATAACGTCATATGCCGAGGCAGCAACACACCTGTTGTCGGTAACGTCATATGCCGAGGCAGCAACACACCTGTTGTCGATAACGTCATATCCCGAGGCAGCAACACACCTGTTGTCGATAATGTAATATGATGAGGCACCAACACACCTTTTGTCGATAACGCCATACGCTGAGGCAGCAACACACCTGATGCCGATGCAGCAACACACCTGTTATCGATGACATTACATACTGCAGCGTAGTTCTTCCTACTAGAGACGTCAGCTCCCTAATTTCATGCACATTTTGTCCCTTTCGATACTCAATGTTCTTTAAATGAACCTTGAAATACGGAGAAGGGCATAAATGCCACTTGCCAACGTTTTTACAGTTAGATGATCAAGCAAATTCAATTTCCGTTATTCCTTCAGCTTTCTCCTTTTCGTACTTCAGGTTTGCACTCCAAAGATGAATTTTATCTAACCCGGCAGTTGCAATGATGGACAAAGCCTCATAAAACAGCCAGTAGCCGCTTTCTCCTATGACCACTTTCACCCCGTGCTCCCATATAGTTTTTGTTTTATTGTCCAAAATCCTCTCATCTCGGTTATTTCATTTATTGAAAGTCCTGAAATGAAAGAACGACCTAAACAGTATGGATATTTTGCCACAGCAAGGCCAAGCCCTGAAGTGACAGCATTCAAAATGCTTGCAACTTATTCACCAAGGCCTTCAGCTCTGAATGAATAACTCTGGCAATAAATTATATCCATTCCAAAAATCTATAAAATTCCGTCCTGAATTGGAGTAAAAGGACTAGGAGCTGAATTTCATCTCGGGAACCTACTAGGGATCACAAATCAAGTTCTGAAATGAAAGATGCTCCAAAATTTGGATATTTTGCCACGGCAAGGCCAAGCCGCAAGTGGCAGCATTCAAAATGCTGTTCAAGTGTCCTCCTAGTGCCGCGGCTCCTTGTCAATCAATTGTATCCACTCGTGGCAAATAACAGATCTTACGGTACAGCAAAACCAAGCGTTCAACAGCCTGATCCATTTTGAGGTTTCCTTCATCCCCCAAAATCAAGCACCCCCGCCATGCCACGTAGAGTAGATCAAATTAGGGTATTCAAACATGCCGGTGACGTGCAATGACATCACCAATTCCATACTGCCTATTTTAAGATACTCTAAGAAACCTGCCGGCATGTTTCGAACAACCTGACTTTCTCCATTTTGGGTTTAGTGTAATTCACACCCATCACTTTGCTCTACCTCACACTAGCAGGCGGTGGTTTATTCAATCGATGCCACCGTCAATATATAACAAAACGGTGCCAATATGGCCGACTTTCAGGGGAAGGCCAGTCAATTCGATTTCCACCATATCGCAGGAAATAGATTTTTCGATGATTCCCTCAAATCCCAAATTCACCGCCCTTTGGTCCAACTCGCAACGTGTGTTTGTCTTTGTCTTTTAAAAACTATTTACAAAAAAATGTATCCTGACGTTAAGCTAAGTTTTATTTTAAATGTTTTTTGCGGTGAACTGTTTTTTTCCGGGTTTTCACGTGTTTCTCTGCCTTGAGTATTTATTGTATTTAAATAAAAATTGAAAAATAGGTAACGAGACAAAATATTAAAAAAAAAAATATAGAAAGTAGATTTTACCCCTCTCGAAGGTTGTTTACCGGAGGATGTTTTATACCCCTTACGCGTAATAGAATTGTGAAGTTATATTAACCAGCCAGCTAGACATGAATATCTAGAATGATTTCATTAAACAAAAAAAAAAAAAGCCTTTCAATGGGAATTTTTTGAAAAATTGCTTGAGCGTGCTCTAGTCCTCACTTTTTAATATACCTCGTGAACCCAACAAAATTGTCTTAGTTGAGTTGGGAGTTCAGAAGAGAACGTGAATTTTATCAAGAATTATAGCATATTTCCCACTGTGTGCTCCCTTAATCACTTTTTTCCCTCATGTATTCAAAATATTGTAAACGATGTACGAAAAAAACTGTAACTTCTATTTGAAGTGTAGACAAATTGTAAAAGTAAAAAAAAATAAAGAGGAGGCTCTTGAAATTGGAAACTTGCGATTGTAGAAAAACAGAAATTGTATTTGGCGGAATATTTCCAAGGGCCCTGTTTTAGTAAACTAATCAAATCACTATGTCCTAGGAACGCTTAATAAAAGTATGTAACAAGAATTGGATTTTGTGCCTCAGCCTGGGTGATGGAAACGAAACAGTTCATCACAACGTTTATTCACAATTTGACAAAAAAATAAATAAGTGAAAACAGGGGGCTTAGAGCTTACAAGTGCTACAAAAGGAACTGAAAATAAAACGGAGCATTTATCAATGTGATGTAGGTGGTTTAGGGGGGTGGGGTGGTTTTGAGGGGGTAGCAGGGAGAGCAGCCAACCGACGGAAAACATTGGGAGATTGTAGTTTGAAGAGATCATTTGGCCTATATGAAGAGGCTGTGGACACTGGCGCTTATAGAGTCCCTGAAACCTGCTCTGTTGTGGGTCAGGAGGTAATCAAGCTGAAACAGGAGCTGCAAATCCAGAAAGAGCTTAGTGGGCTAGTCTCTACTAGATCCTTGGTACTGAATAATCAGCCTGCCATTTGTCAAAGAGTAGGCAAAGCTAAAACAGCTCCTGGAAATCCCCAATCAGAGCCTGGTGGTCATGAGATAGTCTCTGCCTGCATCCCTGCCATTTGTCAAGAGTTAGCAAAGCTGAACCCGCTCCTGGAAACCACTAATCAGAGCTTGGTGGCTCTTGGGCAGTTTCTGCAAACATCCTCGCAATGGCAGCAGGAGGTAGTCCAGCTGAATCAGCTCCTGGAATAAAGCTTGGGGGCCATCGGGCAGTCTCTGCCTACATCCCTGCCGTTTGTCAAGAGTTAGCAAAGCTGAACCAGCTCCTGGAAACCCCTAAGAGCTTGGTGGCTCTTGGCCAGTTCCTGCGAACATCCACGCAATGGCAGCAGGAATTAGTCCAGCTGAATCAGCTCCTGAAATAAAGCTTGCTGACCATTTGCCAGTCTCTGACAACATCCGTGCCTTTTCACAAGCAACGACAAGAGCGATCCCACGACATGATGACCTGTTACAGAGGCCTCCAACATCGCCCAGGGACTCTTCATGCATAGTGCAAATCACTTTCACCTCTTTTGGAAACTCCCCATGCATTCCTTGAGAAGGAATCATCGAGTATAGTAGACAACAAAGCCAGTCGCTTGAGGACAATCACCGTTGAAAAATCTAGGATTTGTCAAGTTGGCAGCACTGCCCCACAATCTCAGAAACCCTACAGCATTTTTTCTACTGCGTTTCACAATTACGTAAGCGTACAATAACATCAAGCGAATATAAACTCAATGTACAAAATCTATAAGAAACATCAACGATTTGGCACATATTTGCCTTCTTGGCAATTCTAAAGGATTACAACATATCTACAGGCTTCAAGTCTAGAAATAAAAAAAGGACAGTCTTTATTCCACACAATCTACTCTAAAAAAAAAAAAAAAAGCTCAAGTCTCACCGGGGCAGCGGATCATCCGAATACGGAAAATTGGCTAAATTGAAGAAAAATACTTGGGACAAACTCAGTCGAATGGCAGTGGGTCGCTCATTTATTGCACATGAAAGCTTGAGTCACTACAGCAACTACACGAAAGTCTAATGAAGGAAAATTATGAGCGTTGGGAGAAACTTCACGGATTGGGGATATGGATCCGAAATATTTGGTCGGGAACTGGCTCAAAATGTGAGCCTGTCTGGTAATGTAACGACCCCAATCCGCCGGAGTCGTACGATCCCCGTGACAGAATACGCACCAGACCTAAAGCGTTACCCGGGGGACACTCATCCAAACTTCAAAAGGATTGGATTTTCGGGGAGGAATCGTCGTTTGAAATCGGGCGGCACGGCTAAAGTACACCCCCTTTCCCACCAAGGTCTGCGGGTGAGTCTCAACACCAAATAACTTGTAAGGTAAAAGTACCCATAGTCGACACTCCCTTCGAAAAATGAGAAAAGCTAAGCTTGAGGACATAGATTTGCATTCCTGAATGTCTTCTGAATGTATCTTTCCTGAATTTCTGTGTTCCCTAGTGTTTCTAGTTCATGTTGAGCCAAACGATTTTTCAGTTTCCCGGCTATGTCGATTATGGGTGCAAAAAAAAAAAACGCTCATTTTCAGTAGTCGACAAATGAATCATTCTGTAATCTGCTGCTGAGTCAGAAGTCGACAGGGTGGTTTCTCATCGTTACAAGCCACATAATTTCAATAATATTACTAAGTAGTTACCATTAGTATATCAACTAGGTGATTTGCTACTGTTGAAGCGTTAAAAGTGGCTCAAAAGTCAAATTTCCCCCATTTTGTAAAACATTGCACATCTTTGACGTTCGGTTTCAGCCAGACGGCTTAACCGTATTGGGTCGATAGGATGCTCATTCGACGCAGAATTTTGTCCTCTTTAAAAAAGCAAGGAATGACTTTTTTGACCCGACGCTTCTTTCTGGGCGAAAATGACCGAAAACCAAAACAAAGTAAAAAAATGGCGGTTTTTGGGCTACCACCTGTCGACTACTGAAACAATCTTCTTTCCCTATGTCGACAACTGGTGCAAAAACACACTTTCGAAAAACTCATTTTTCTCCCTTTTAAGCCGAAAATTTAATAAAATTTACTATTGCATCGAATAGAGAAGGGATTTGTGTGAACCTTGAAAAAGTGGGAAAACTCGATTTTGAGGGTGGGAGAGACAAAAACCTGTGAAAATTTCCTTAAGGGGTCGACTATGGGTACTTTTACCTTACCCATTAAATTATTCTTGACGGGAAATTTAGGTATGAAGTAGGAAAAAGCACGTAACACGTTTTTTGATCTCATCTTCATGAGGAACTACTAGAAAATTGTCCCAGAATGCCAGTGGAAGATCCACTTCGGCTGTCTGTATGACGTCGTCAGACTCATCTCTGATCGTCAATTTGGTCGTTTGTGGCAACTACGTCGTTAATTTCAGCTAACGAGTCTTGGTGGTCCAGAGAACAACTCCGACATAGTTAGCATCCTCGGCGGGGGGTAGAAATACGATTGGCAGCAGATTCTGCCACCGCAGTCTTGGATCGATTTCTGGAAGAGGGGAATCCAGTTCGCGGTCATCCTGGGGATGTCACAATTGTCAGTCCAGTGAAGACCATTGCCCGCTTCACCTGGCGTTGCAGCCACAGATCCAGCAGCTGCCTCAGGCGGGAATCAGCATTTTGGTTTATGTCCAACAGTGTGAAGCAGTCCACGAACCAGAAAAAGACGGCTATTGCAGCAGTAAGCTCCACACAAGCAACAAGAAGTCAGAACAGATTGGGCATTCAACGTTCTCGTCCAAAGAGGATGAAAAGAAACCATGTGGTGGATTGGACAAGAAACCTGAACAAGTTGAAGATGCAGTGGAGCAGCGAGAGCGATTCCCAAAGGGGATGGAGCCAAGCAGCGAGCAACTTGCCCACCAGGCAAGAGGGTCATCAAGTCCATCTAAGAGGCAATCCGAACGCAGAACGACGCAGGAGATAGACAAAAAGTACTCGCCCTCAACCCTACCAAGAGGAGTCCCAGAACAGACAATCTCAACACGAGCAAGGCTTATCTTACGGATGACTTGTGATATTTACAATACCAGCTCACACTCAACTACAGTCTACTATCACCGGTATCCCTTGAAACTACTAGATGTGTTCACACTCGAGCAGCTTAAGTCACTATTAAATAAATATCGGCACTGCCACTTATGGCAACACTGCGAAGACACTGATGCCATCTGCACAACACTGTTACAATCTACAAGTCACATTTGAAACATCCTTCGCATTTTTATCCTCAACCCCATCAAATCCCATTGGAGGAGGAAGTGTGGGATTTGTCGAGAGGTTGAAAATGTGCTCTATGTGGCGTATTCAAGCACAAATTTGGCACATTGAGGGAGAGCCAAAAAATGGATCCCTTGGGAGCATCGTGAAGCAGTTTAACACGATGTAGCGGAAGCTATAAGTTGCTAATCTAAACATAAACAGTGAGAGCACTGAATAGGCTATTAGAGTAAGTTCTGGGGTTAAATGTTTCACCTCTTGGCCGCCCAGAGCGCCACCTTAGCGAGGAAATTCCGCCTCTGCTATACACTTGTTTCCCGTTTGTCTTCGTCCGACGATTTATGATGATGACACAATTTCAAATGAACTGCCTCGTTTTTCAAATCCATCGTGAGCCCATTGTGGTTGTGGTTCATGACGTGGTGGTGACGGGGGTTCATCGGCGGGGACATGTCGGGAGCCACCGTCGCGTACAGGTGGCTGCTTCGGGAGGAATGTTCCGAAGTGATGTCTCTCGTGCAGTCGGTGACCGAATGGGCTTCGGAGACGAGGCAGCTGCAACATTCGCTGGCGACGCTGGCGTATTTGACGCTCCCGTCGTTGTTGAGCGTCGGCTCCGAGCTCTCCGCCCCGATGACCAACCTTTCCAGAGGGCGCCGGTCCCCGAGGATGTTCCTGTCGTTGGACCTTGGGACGGACGGCTCCACGTGGATGTTGGTGTTGTTCACTTTAGACCCCAAATGGAACAACTCCGAATTGTCCGGCGAAATCTGCAACCCGTCGCCAGCTCCTCTCCGCCGGTTGCTCAGATTGTTTCTCTTACGGCGCTGTTTTTTGAAAAACTTTCGAGCGACTATGCTCTGTTGCGGGTTGTAGAACGTGTTGGGCTCGGTGACGATATTGTTCTGGTATTGACGACGATGCAAGTCCACGAAATTGGGTTTCAATTGATTTGAGGATATTTCGCCTTGCGGGTCTGGCCGAGGACTGACGGATTTTCTCTCCTGCGTTGTCGGCGTCTCACTCGAGTTTATGATGGGCGGAGGCGCCATGTCTGTCACATTTCTGGATCTAAAACAGAAATAGAAAATATCAACTATAACTAAGTAAATGAAGGTCCTCCAACATTACAGTCAATAGGGTTTTTGAATTGTGAATGAATTACGTAAGAATGCCGGTAAAACGGATGTGTAGCAGTGATGAGGAGCGAAAGAGGGAGCGACTCCTAAGGAGCGATTCTTTACAGGGAGTAACGTTCACCAAATCGCTCCCTTAGGGCAGCAGTAGTTCAGCGTTCAATGAAGTGAGTGAGTGAGTGAGTGAAAAGGAGTCGCTCTTTCTCAGGAGTGAGCGAATCCATTCACTTCTCTCATCACTAATGAGTAATAGGGTGCCCGCTATTTTGGGAAAGGTGGAATTTTGATGACCTCCACCCGAAATTTGGTTTAAAATGTCAAAAAAATTACCCCTGAATTTTTTCAGATTTTTTGCATAACAAAAACCTACGCCGGTAGCTCAATTTTGGTTTTTGAAATACGTTCTTTTTTTGTCAATATCAGACTTTAGAATATAACTTTTACAAACTTCTTTGTAAAATTGTGAAACTTCGTATACTTACGTTTTTGGGGTCGCTGAACTCGAATAATATTCGAGTTCAGAATTCATATTATGCAGTCAAAACAAGTCGACAGCAACAACTTTTGCCAGTTTAGAATCTCAAAATCGTCAAAATCATGCCAAAAAATGACAATTTTTCAAAATTCACTGTAAAATTATGAAAATTCGTATTGTTATGTTTTTTGAGTTGCTGAACTCGAATTTGCCGTCAAAAAATCAATTTTTTGAAAAGTAATGGGCTACACTTGTAAAATAATAAGTCAAATACCTACATAACAATCATAATTTTTATTCTTCATAATATATAGAATGAATTTATCATTATAGTTTATTATCATAGTATAATTATAATTTTTTTTTCTGTTCATAATGAATTTTCAACATCAAATTTGAGTTTAGCGACCTAAATACCAATGAAATAAAAACAAATATTAAATATTAAAAATTTGCTTTTTTGTTGTTGAATTTTATGAAAATTCTAACAGAAATACGTAAAAATACGAATTTTCATAATTTTACAATAAATTTTGAAAAATTGTAATTTTTGACATGATTTTGACGATTTTGAGATTCTAAACTGTCAAAAGTTGTTGCTGTCGACTTGTTTTGACTGCATATTCGAGTTCAGCGACCCCAAAAACGTAAGTATACGAAGTTTCACAATTTTACAAAGAAGTTTGTAAAAGTTATATTCTAAAGTCTGATATTGGCAAAAAAAGCGTATTTCAAAAACCAAAATCGAGCTACCGGCGTAGGTTTTTGTTATGCAAAAAATCTGAACAAATTCAGGGGTCATTTTTTGACATTTTAAACCAAACTTCGGGTGGAAGTCATCAAAATTCCAACTTTCTCAAAATAGCGGGCACCCTAGTGTACCGACATGAATCTGTTTTCCTACATCAGAATTTAAAATCATTAAATTTTGTTTTATGTGTTTAGCGGAAGTTTTTTCGCAAAAAGTGAGCCTATTCACCCCACTTTACGGTACCTGGTGAACGGGCTTAAACGGCAGCCATCAGCATGAATAATTCATTGATCAATTATTGGTCAAATAAAATCCCTACAAAATAAGTTATACAGATCCATAGCCAGCCTACCTAAAACGGTTACATGAAAAGTAAAACCCAGGACACCATCCACTAATTATTAGGTATTATACCTATAGGTAAAACTTATACGTTTGATTCTTTACCTTCCATAATAAGGGAGGTATGATTTTTCAAAGTTTCTGGGCGCTTGTTTTTCAGGGCTTCAAGTGCAATTCCGTGAGTTCTTGATGAATAAAACCATCTTTGAGTCGGTCTGAATTGATGCCTACGAGTCCAATATATTCCTCGGAACAAAGTTTTGTTGTGATCAAGTTGCATTGCCGACTCCAGGAGTTCATATTCTACTACATGGTCAAAATGGGTAGAAACTTTGAAAAATCGTAGCTCCCTTATTATGGAAGTTACAGAATAGCGGTTGGTCCCATTCGACGCAGAAACAATCTACCTACAAGACCTCGTTAAAAAAAAATTATTAACGGCCTTAGTTTTCACGCTAGAAGGTAAAAAGTATCAAAAAACGTGACTTTGGTTTTGAAAAAACCACGTTTTTTCAACATTTTTTTGGCAAAATCACACATTTCTCGTGGTTTTAGACACCAACTCATACATATTTTCGGAATCAGCGATAAATTTCCAGTAAGAAGAGAGTTTTTGTGGAATTTTTGGGCATCCGCACGCTTAGCTGTGATTTTCAAAACGGAAAAAGGCCGAAAAATCGAAAAATCGCCAATATCTCGAAAATTTGGACGTGACCGGAAAAAACGGGGGTCAGATTCGGATTCAGCACCCCAAAAACATAGAGTTTGATTGTTTTTTCTGCGGCGCCTGAGATTGACCTTTTTTTTGTAAACCTGTGTTATCAAACTAGGGAGCTCACCTCTTGATGTGTTTCAGTGTGAACCACACCGAACGAACGTCACTGCGGGAGAAGCAGTAGAAGAAGACGACAAAGGCGCCGAGGACGATGATAAATACGGCGTACGTGACTGAGAAAAAGGTCTCTTCGTGAGGGAGTCGAAACGGTCGGATGACGGAGAGAGCGGCGGACGTCCAGCCCAAAGTGAAAAGAGTTGTGACGATCAAGAAGGCTTTGAGTTGGACGTAAGGGGGATGTTCGAGGTCTTCGACTTGGCTGCTCGGCGTCGCTATGCTGTGGATGCTGGCGCGGTCGAGGGGCACGCCTGTCTCGAGGAGTTCGAGGTCCGTCGCTTGAGTGCCTTCGGAGAGTTGAGCGTTCGAATCTTTCTCTACAGCGGCCGACCTCACCATGAGAGCTCGGGTGAATATGAAGACGAAAAGGGCGGAGACGGGGACGAGAACTGGGATGAAACCGGGGCCAGGACCGAGCGTGCAGTAGGTCGGAGCAGCGTACCCCATTGGGTTGACGGCGCCGGACAGACCGACCAGGAGAGCGCTGACACCCCAGCCAACGAGGTATAGTCCGACCAGGGGCTGCCCAACGACCTGCGGCCCCCCATCTTCAACGTCACTCGAGTCCGACACGACCCGCACCAACTTGCCAACCGATCTGTGCATACCACTGCAAACAAAATTAACAAACCATTCAATTACACATTAATGTTAATTTTATCAGCAATTAATCAACCAATTTTGATACAAATGACGTACTTGATAGACACCGCCAACCAAAACAGTGAGCATAGCGTGAAGTAATGCAAAAGAAGGCCAATCGCTTGGCACACCCGAATCTCTTCCGTTTGGTACATTCCAATGCTGAAAACATCAACGAACAATATAACAAAACAAACAACAAGTCGACAATATTTAATCATCTTAACCGCCTTGACTCACTTGAAAATAATGGAAAGCGTGGAAATAGCAATCCAGGAATTGGCAAGAGCGTGTTTCATCTTTTCCGACATCTGGATAGCCGAGTGGCATATGGCGTACGTGAAGGCCGACACCAACAAACAAGTTGCTCCTGTTGAAATGGAAATTTTGAAAAGTACTGTCGTATAGAACTCCGACGATTTTAGAGAACGGACTTACCGATAAAAGTACCGACGAAGACGGCCGGCGAGCTCATCCTCGATGGGGCCTGCTCGACCCTAAACAACAACAGTCAGGTTAAGATGGCGTTAAGGTGGATTCACATGGGATGGAAAGAGGGCGGAAAGCGGAAAAACGGAACGAAATCTGAGTTGCTGTTTGGACCGAAGTGGAGACTGGTGGTCACCAGGTTGTCAGAGCTGGCGGTCAGCAGTCGGCGGAAGAAATTTCTCTCCGTTACGTCAGTCCGTCGAGCTGCACATGCGCAATGGACATTCTGATTGTAACCGCTGGAAGAGGTTGCAATATTTTCGCGTCGATTCGTAGTTTTGCGTCCAAACCTACGTTTGAAGAATTTCAACGAGGACTTTGACAAATTTAATCGAACTTGTGAAGTGCTGGGAGGAGCTTTGAAGATCAGATCAAGAGGAAGCGAACCTTTCGAGGTTTTTCGGTTACCTTAAAGAACGCAGGCCTCCATGGTGAAAACTTGCTTGGTGAAAACGACTCATATTGGTTATACGACTCATTGACTTACACTGGTGCTGGAGCCGAGCGAAGGTCGGAGATGAGAGAGAAGTAACCCAAATGGTGGCACTTGGTGACGAGAAGGTCCGACAGGAGGTGGGAAGGGCGGCAGGGAGGGATGACCCAGTCGCCTAAAGCTTCGTCCCACCAGGCAGGAGCCACACCCTGGCGGAGCCCTCCCAACATGATGTACGCCGGTTCGACGAGATCCCGCACTTCAATACCGACTGCAAAACAAGATCAATTGTAGATATTTGCGGAATTATTCGTAAAAAAAACGGGAAGCGACCACGTACCTAATTTTGCCCCAACGATGGGAGAAGAGACGGTGCGGTTGACATTGAACAAGGTGGGGAAAAGTTTTGCATTGTCATAAATCGACACCATGATCTGATGCGTGGCTGACGGCTTCCCTCTCAATTCCAACTGATGGAATAACGACGCTGGAATTTGAATCGACGCTTCCAAAATCTGCAACATTTCAAGGAATTAGAGAGGTTTATGCGGGGGGGGGGGGGGGGTGCAGCGGGCATTGTCATCAACCATCATCCAGTATTCCTGGAAAAATCATAACGAACATAGTAAAACGAGTAGAAGAGGTCTGAGGCCAGGTGGGGGTCGGGGGTTGGCTGGTTTTTGCCAGCAGGGTGTGGCCCCCTAATTAGATGACTTCGGATTCTAGTCCAGTAGATATGTAGGTTAGGGTGGGTCGAAAAAAATTGTTTTTTTTTTTTTTTTTTGCACCGCTTTGTGATAGTCTCCACTGGAGTTCTCAAAGTGTTAGAAAGTCACTCCACAAAAATCGGCGCATAAAACGCAAATGAAATGCCGCCCCAAGCTGTAACAGTAACCGAACTGTAAATTGGTAACCGAGAAATTGATTTTTATGGAGTGACTTTCTAACACTTTGAGAATTCCAGTAGAGACTATCTCAAAACGGTGCAAAAAAAAAAAAAAAAAAAAAATCGACCCACCCTAATGTAGGTACATTGTGCATGGAAAAAATTCCGAACTTAATGATACTTTTACAGGTTGTTCGAAGGTGCTGTGGGATGACTCTGTCGAGTATTTCGAAACGAGGACCTTGTGCTAACTTGGGTAGGGCCGAAAAACCTCAAAATCTTTGGACTGATCTCGGTTTTTCGCTCATAAATTCCAAACTAAGCGGTTTTTGACCAAATTGTTCACGTTCAAAGTTGTAGAGAATTAAATTCGCCACAATTGTATATATGTAAACGTTTTTCCTACATCAAATGTCACTCGAGATACAGCCGATCAAAGTTAGAGGAATTTTCTCAAAATTGCAAAAATTTGTAAAAAGCGAAGGTTTTGGCCCTCGTACCATTTACCACCAGTTGTATGGTAGTTATGGTAATCACTCATCTGAATCGACATGCTCAGTTTGAATCCTACTACTGTCCAAGTGCCTACTACTGAGCACCATCATACAGACAACGTTTCTCTCCATTGTACAAACAAGATGAATTTCATAACGATGCTAAAGGGTGAACTGGACGCCAAGGGGATCCAAGACACAGATGTGCTGATTGTACTGAGTGCTGTCTCAGTTTGGTCAGTGTTTGGACAGATGAGAGACCCCACAAATGGATTATAATATAATATTATGCCCAAAATTACTCTGACAGCGACCCTTCATTCGATCTCCTTACATCCTTCAAAACCAATGTACCCACGTAGCCCCAGAGAAGCGGCACACATCCACGGTGAGGTCCGACGGGTCCATACGAACCCCAAGTTGGACGGTCCAATCATACTTTGAAAACGACAGCCCCTTCAACCACATGGCCCAAGGCCTTGAAAACCCCTCCTGTGGCCGTTTTTTAGCTCCACGGTGTACTGGATTGGTTTGAGGCTCCTATAAAATGAGTCTACGTCCAAAATCATTCGGAAAATGAGACATCATTTGACTTCCTGGCCCAATGCCTTCAAATACTCCATTTATAGCCCCATAAGTTGAAGATTTTTTCGTTTCACTTTTATTTCTGTAGATTTTAACGGTGCTTTTCGAGTATGTTTAAGAGGATATAATAGGGTTTTTGAGCATATTTGGTGATTTTATTGAGCATCATAGATGACTAAAGCTCGCCAGCGGTGTCAAGTAAGAGTGAAAGCTCACTTTGTCTTGGGGTATTCGAATCGAAGTGGTGTTACTAGTTGAGCAATGGAACAGCCTTTCGTTCCCCTCCCGACTGTTCCACCAAGTGCACGTCATACCCAGGAAGCTCTCACGCGGAACGATGAAACGCTCCACAAGCATGTTCGTCTGAAAAAAACAAAACAAAACCGGTCTCAAACACACTTGAACGTCATCATAAACAACCAACCGAACTGGTACTTACGCCGTGAAAAGGAGCGATTTGGTACTGAGCGATAGTCTCGATCGCCGACAGGAGTTTGGTGCACGACCTGTCCCTCATTTGAGCTTCCGAAAGTATTCGAGCGTCCAACTCCATCACAAGGCTGATCAACTCCAACAACAGGTTACCCAACTGCAACGGATTGAAAGACTCAATGAACCCTGTGATGTCTGCCGAAGCCCACCAACTGGATGAGCAAAATCAAGTTGTTTTTTTTTTTTTTTTTTTTTTTTCAAATTAAACAATCAGTTTTTAAAGATTTTTGGGGGTCAATCTCAAACCTAAATCGAGTTTCGGAAACATTTAATTTCTCAAGTAGGTTGGAGGAAAACAGTTTTTAAAATGTAAAGGAGGGGGTATGCGGGTTTTGATTTCGGCTCAAGAACAATCAGCTCTAGTCCACGTTTCTTGGCGTTTCAACGGTTCTTCCAAGTTCTCCATGAGGTAAATGTACATGTTAAGAAATTCAGACCGTCTCTGTGCTTATGTAACAAGCCTTCTCCTCTGAAACCGTAAGCGATAAAAATATGGCGATTTTTTCTACCGACTCGGCCTCCCAGACATACCCTACTGGGCAGATTGAGATCCCCTCAAAAGGCGCGCTAATCAGCGCTTTTGCGCCCAACTTTCTTATTTTAAATGGAAACCCTAATTATTATGTTGGATTCGGGGGGGATCCCTCTTTGGGGAAATTGTCTGAAACAGCAATGACTTTGGGGAAAAAAAACGACGACTTTGGGGAAAGGATCTAGAAGGAAAAATACGACTTTGGGGAAAGGAGCTAGGAGAAAAGTAACGACTTTGGGTAAACGGGAAACAGACGAAACTGCGTGGATCGTAGCGTAGAGCCGAGTCGTGTAATACAAAAAAGGAATAATAAAAAAAATCAAAAATACAAAGTGGTCAACAGCCTAAAATACGAGACTATTCCTTCATATGAAGGAACTTAGACATATGTCTAAGTTGTAGCAAACGGTGCCTGGTCAATCAAGGTCGTAAAGGCATCGTATACCTGTTGTGGTGGCAAAAAGCTCAATGCATGAACTTTTTGAACTTCTGCTGAATTCGTAGATCCATATTCAATCAAGACCGTACAAATACTAGCGTTATCGCTACTCTTCCGAAGGGGGCTACGCATTTTCCCAAAAACAACGATGGCCTTTAACCCAAAAGCAATGCCCGTCATTTCCCCAAACACATTGCGTCAACAGCGCCCTTTCACCGCTCATTTCCCCAAAGTCATTATCCTCGGATTCGGAGCCAATTTAACGTCTGATAACCCCGTTTCAACGCGCACAAACAGTTATTGTTAACATTCTGATTGAGTCGGCGTTTCCACAGTAGAGAGTTTTCGATTTCTACTAATCAGCTAATTGTTTTGTTGGAACGTAAAAAGAAAAAACTTTCTGCCCATGCGCGAACAACGTGAAGATTCAGAGATTCATACAAACGAGAGGGTTTTTTCGTACAAACGTGAAGAGCCCCCCCCCCCCCCCCCCGGTCGAACGTGAAGCGGATCTCGTAGTTCTGGACAAAGATTCCTTCCTTTTCTACTTCTTCTTTACGGAGCCGTCCCAACGGAAAACGTGAAATAGTTAGCATCTTCGAGTGCTTGCGCTAGGGGCTGCTCCCCACGTTTCTCTATTATCCTACCTCGAGATACTAAATCCCGAATGAACGAATTTCAATGATCGACAAATTTTGACGGTGAGTTCAATTTGAACGATTTTAAGATATCGCGCGTGGGTATGTGGTGTGTCTAATAGACCTTATAGGGCCCAGCCTCAGAGCGATGTGTCTGGTCTGTGCAGGGACCTTGGGGCAGAGCGCCCGACCCGAGAGAGTTTGGGTGTTTCTGAACATCTCCATCTTCCCCCAACACTCAGTGCGAAGCGAGCCCCCCCCCCCCCCCCCCCCCCTGCCAAAGAAAATGGTCGCCCGAGCGCAGCGAGACCCCCCGTCAGAGTGATAGTAATTTATAAATATACTAGCTGGGACACCCGTGCTTTGCAGAAATGGGTCAGCAAGCGTTGTTACTAAGAAAAATCACGACGGGTTGCTACGGGTGTTCCAAGTGAAGCAAGGGTTGCATTATTGATAGGGGGGTTTTGCGGAATAACGAATTTCTCTCCTGCTCATACCACAGCGATAAACTTTGGTAAGGGTACAACTTCTTGAGGATCAATTTAAGTAAACCTACATGGTCAGGTAATTTTACCCTCTCTTATTATAAGGCCCTTCGATTCGAGATAGTCTGATAGTTCACGACAAGAAATCGTTCTGTACTCGTTGAAATCAGCGTGCAAACCTCAATTTAATCGACGTAGTTTCATTCAAAACCAACACCAAGAGTTGTACCGGGTTTTGGCTTTACGAACATTTTCCTAGTAATCCCTAGTATTGACGCTTTTTGACCCGACTCTCGTCGCGAAGAAAAGCTCCAATCAATCAATCAAATTTTTATTTGTCAGTTACACTGAGTGTTTTGACAATGGTCACATTTCTACTTAAAACTTCTCAAAACTAAGCTCCGTTTGCGATGAAGGAAGAGAGTTCGCTAAATCTACTATAGTCTATTATCTAAGTCGGAACACGCTCGTCAATTTGCGCCCACCCACACAGAAATTGGTTCAGCCGTTTGGGCATGATGTTGGAACATACAAACATACAGACATCCATTCTTATTAATATTATAGATTATAGCCACACATATCCCCACGGTGTAGTTTTATGGGTATAAGACCCCATAAAGGGATTTCAAGTCCAAAAATACGACGAAAACTCTTCCTGTAGCTTCAATACTCACAGAGAGTTAAAGCGACCGGACTAAAAACCTTGCAAACAAAATAACAAACTTACATTTTTTTCGTACTGAATAAATTCCAAGTAGTTTGTGATGGTGCGAGAGATGAAAACGATGTCGTCCGGGTCTGTCAATGAGTTTTTGTTTTCAAAAGTGTAGTTGTGGAGTCGGACGGCACTCTCGTTGACGCTGCTCCTACCAGCACTCAGGTTCATCTGGATGTCACAAATACGACCATGAGGGCTACTCCTTCAGGTAAGTGTAAACTCCAATATAACCATTGTTACCTTGGCGTATTGCTGGAGGATGCGGGTCGTCTCGCTGAGGAAAGGGCACCCGGAAGTGTTGGCACCCAACCAGTGCGACCCGAGGGTGCAATTGTTCCTGGCGAAATTCCCGTAACCGTCGACGGCGCAGGGTAACTCGACGACGTGCCCGGCTATTGTTTTGGGCCAAAAGTACTCTCCACGGTTGTCCTTTGTGACTGAAAATCACGTGTGAATTACGGAGAGGTCAAAAGCATTGAGAAAAACTTCGTTAAGAAGGTTCTTACCGGAGAGAGGGCAGTATTTTGTGTCGCCGGAGATGACTATGACGGACACGCTGCTGGAATGGTTGCCTTCGTTTGAAATCAGGTCGCAATTCCATTCGCCGGTGTGATTTGAATTGAGTTCTTTGATGGTGAGGGTGCTGGGCAACAAAGTTGTCATTAGATTCTATGATTCAACGCGTGAAATGGTTACAACTCAAACTAACCTCTCTAATACGCCAGAGTCGGGCGGATGTCGGTTTTCCACGATGACGGAAGACGACGGGAAGTACTTAGTGGGAGGAATCCCAGCCCAAAACCACGACACAAACGAATCCTGCCCAGCATCTTTCACACTCGGGGCGCGACAGTCCAATTTGAGAGAATCCCCTTCGAAGACCACCTGGCAACAAAAACCACATTATAGACCGGCAACAAGCTCGACAAGACTCACGCACTAACACAGTACCTGGTCGTGATCCGGCGATAATTCCAAAAGTGACGGTGCCAACTCCAAACCAGAACACTCTGGATGGGAGTAGGCTTTGAATTTGCGCAAAGGCTGATCGCGGTATTCCGGTGGCTCGGCGCATTTGGGCATCGGCGACAATTTTATCGACATGTTGTTCGCCCAAGTCGCCAACCACCAGATCTCACAATCGCACAGCAACGGATTCCCTGAGAGGTCCCTGAAATTAAAATTAATTATTTGATTGTTTCATTATTACTGGGATAATAAACTTTTTCGCGTCGGGGGGACAGAAATTTTGATCGAAATTTGTTCAGTGTTCATTTCATTGTAGATTCCAAAAATGACACGACCGTCTGCCGTCCACGCCGTTTTTAAGGTATTAACCCTTTCACGTCCAGCGACGAGATATCTAGCAAGAAGAAGTGGCCTGCTTGGTCAATAGACGAAATATCAAACAAGAATCAGTGGACTCCCTGGACCAGAGAAGAGATATCAAGCAAGAAGCAGTGGCCAGCCTGGACCAGAGACGAGATATCAAGCAAGAAGAAGTGGGCAGCCCGGGCCAGAGACGAGGTATCAAGCAAGAAGAAGTGGCGAGCCTGGGCCAGAGACGAGACAGCACATGAGGAAAAAAGACCTCCCAGTCGGAAAACATCCACTCAGGATTGCAGCGAGGACTGAGAATTTGTATCAGCCTCAAAGCGTGCCCATGTGTAGATTCCAAAATAGCAATATCCCTCCTCCGTCCAGACCATTGTTTACAGTGGCATTGTATCTAATTATTTTTAATTTTTATTATTTCTCCAATATACAAGGGGGCTACAGGTAGGGTTTTTGAATGATTGAGGGGGGGTCAGGTGTTAATCTTTTTTCGAAGACTGGTTAACCAGTAGATTCACAGGGGTCCCAGAACCTTTTGGCGCTATCTACATCACCCCAACAGGTCAAATCGTTTTCCCTCATTTTGGAAGGAGAATCCACAAATGGGGGTCCCTCCGATGATATGCTGGTGTAGTTTAATTCCTCAAACACCAACCCGGACGACTTGAGTCTTGGGTGGCTGGCTATGAATAGTCACGGTGTCCGTAGATATAAAACGCTGAAACCTCGTCTCATTCGAAACCAGTGTACTGGAATTGTTACCTCATAAATGGAGCCACAGAGCTACGGGAAGGGTTTTGGCTACAGGATCGAGTTGGGTGTCGTTTCCGAGCATTTTTGAAATTAGAATCCAATTATAGGGGGCCCATAATCAGTCGAACATGACCGTGGAATCTAAGGAGCTTTTTAAGATTGCCAGGAAGACAAATGAGGTGAGTTATACAACAGGAATGCCGTTTGTCGTTTATTATTCATGGAATAATAGGTACATCTATGTAATCGCGCGGAGGTCGACGACTCCGATCGGCCTCAAAATGTGACATTATACGTTTCAAGATGTCCTAAAACGAAATGTCCGTCAGCCGTCCAAGCCGTTTGTGCAGTAGAAATTTTTTTAAAATATGAAATTTTGACAAAATTTTCGGTTAACCGCCTAGTTGTGCCCGCAAGGTTTTCAGCTCGATCGCCCAAACCCGTTGTGCGCTGTGGGGCTAAAATGGCGCTACGGGACGGGTTTTTAACAGATTTTCGGCTGTGGGGTCGAGTTAGGTGTCGTTTTCGTTTTAGAAGTATTTTTGGACGTAGAATCCATTTTGGGGGTCCCGGAACGATCCGATTTCACTGTGGGGATCTATGGAGCTTTCATTGGGCTACAATGAGATTGTTGAAAGATTTAAGGAGGTCAGATACGGAGTCATTTTCCGAGTAATTTAGGACGCAAAATCCGTTTTTTCGGAGGTCCCACATCTGTCCAATTATTGTAAAGACTTTTTTTTTCGAAAATATTTTCTTAATGATAGAATTTTGACTCAATTAACCGAGTATATCAAATATCAAAGAATAATAAACATTTGTGTTAAATTTGCAACGTTTTTAAACCCTGAACAAGTCTTATGGTTGGGCGCTAACCAAGTTTTTGGGGGGGGGGGGGGGGGGGGGAACTGCATTTTAATCATTAGAATCGAATGAAACCACTTCTTCATACTTACAGAGTCTTCAACGACAGAAGTCCATCAAACACGCCGTCCTTCACTTGTCTAACATGGTTTTCTCCGAGTTTCCTAAAAATACCGTAAACGCACAATGAACACTGACAATTTTAGATGCAATCAAATTTTTGGCTCAGAGGAACTTACAGTTTTTTCCAAATTGATCAACCCGTCAATGACCGCGTCAAGTGCCTCAACCGGTTGTAGGACAGGTCCCTGAAAATGATAGAATTATTTGGGTGTTCACGCTGATGTCATTAACCTTGAAGGTGCTTAACTTACAATCTTTTCAGGGAAACCAAATTCGAAAAGGCTCCTTCCTGAATGGTGTCGATGTTGTTTTTGCTCAAATCCCTGAAAAATGACGGGAGAAGGTGGAAACGGTGTTTGTAGTTTGTAGTTAAAATAAGAGAAGTGAGTGAACTTACAGTTTTTGCAAATCGGAAAATGGGAAAACGTTGGCGCTCAGTTGAGTGATGTTGTTGCTGGATAGATCCCTGGAACAAAAAGGGTGTTATAAGGGGTGTCTACACATCTGCATGCTACAAAATATGACAGTCGCCAGAGGATTGAAGGGGGGCTCGTGCAAGTGTAATGGTGTAGAAGCTTTAATTTTTTTAAATTGTTGTTATGGGTCTGAATTTTTTGCTGGAGAACTTTTGGCGGCCAAAAAACCTCGAATCGGACAGTTTCCAGTTTTTCACGCAGAGAGAACTTTACTAAAGCAAAGTTGAAGAACATGGAATTCTGCGTCAAATGACCTCCTTACACATTGCAATCGGTTCAGCCGTTTGACCACTACCAAGCGTCAAAAATAGACAATTTTTTCCAACTTGGCTGAAAAAGTAGTGGGTAACTTATGAACGACTTATGCAAATGAATTGGCACAAAATTTATGTTGTAGAGCATCACATTACGAGTTAAAGAGCACCTGAAATTCAAAAAGTACTACAACTAACCGAGAAAACTAATTTAAACCAAACAATTTTTGTCAAGGGACAAAAAAAGTGCCATTGGTATTCGTCGAAAAGGGTGGAAACTAGATACTTAACCACATTTTATGTTCTTTTCTTCTACTCCTCACCAGCCCCGTAGAGAGGGGGGGGGGACTGGACCTGTTGCCCCCGGGCCCGGCTTTCGTAGGGGGGCCCGGATTTTCTTGAGAACGTTTTTTTTTTATTTTTTTTTTTATTTTTTAGGAGGCAAAATGGGAAAAGGGACAGATCAATATAGGAAAAATTTTCATACCTTTTTTTTTTTTTTTTAGGGGGCCCGAAGACTTTGCCCCCGGGCCCGGATTTTCTCTCCACGGCCCTGCTCCTCACTATCCCTAACTATTTTTCCGATCGAAATTTCACTGTCCCCACGCGATAGCCGATCAAGGGCAAAAATGTTCGAAAAAACACGTTTTTGTCAAAAGTTTCCAATTACATGGCATTTGAGCCAATTCTTTTGCATTAGGTTACGGGAGTTTTTCTGCCAAGTTGGAAAAAATAGCCTACGTTTGATGCTTGGTTGTGGCTAAACGGCTGAACCGATTCTAATGTGTAAGGAGGCCATTCGTTCATTTCATGCTGTTCAACTTTGTATTAAGTAAAGTTCTCTCTACGACGCTTAGTTTTTGAGCTATAGATGGAAAACTGGAAAATGTCCGAATAAATTAAGATTTTTTTCGCCTTCAAAAGTTCTCCCAGCAAAGATTTTGCAACCATTTTTGATACGTTGTTGTTCGGACTCATAACAATTTAAAAAAAAATGACAGCTTCTACACCATTTCTGGCACGAGTCAAACCTTCTGGCGACTGTCTTAAAAGCGTCGACACCGTAAAAATGTCTACGTACAAGTTGAGAACTTCCGACAGGTTGTAGGAGTTCAGCCGGAGTTCCTCGACGGACGTCAGGGGCACGTCACCCCCACACCTGGCTTTCATCTTCTCGATGAACGGGCTCGGGGATTTGATGGGGAACTTGGAACACAAGCATTTCAACGGGCAGCCGCTGTCGGCGGCCGAGTAAACAAACAACGCCGCCAGGACGGGGACGACCCGGAAGGCGGAGGCCATTTCCGAAAAACGGATTACCACAACCGAACCGTACAAAAGACACTCGTTGTGTTCAGAAAAGAGCAGTTCGTATACAGAACCATTTCCATAACAAAACTACTTCTTGTAAGGAGTGGAAGACCGCCCTGGAAGACTCCGAAATCACAACGTAGAACACTCTCAGTCACCCAGCCCGACGTTCAACGCACCAGCCTATCATTTACATGCCGAAATTTAAAACACCCGAAATAACTTCTTATTAAATTTTGTTGAATGTTTATAATACAACTAACACTTTCATTCCGTTGTTTTCATCAATGTATTTAGGAATTAGAGATGCAAATCGATTTTCGATTAAATCAAAAAAGTTTCCTCCGATTTTTTTATAATCGATTGATTGTAGTGATTTTTTATTTGAAATCAATTTTATATTGCAGAATCGATTTCTTGTGAAACCATTTACAATGGTGTATTAAATACTAAATTTTAAATAAATAAAATAAATTAAAATAATAAAAATTAAATAAATAAATTTTATTTTCTGTCTTTCTTTTACTACCTAGGTACTTCATGTTGTGTACTTACACCGCATACCCACGAGAAGGATAAAATAGAAAACGAGAACATCAGATCGTAGATTTAAAAAAATAAATGAAACCAACCAAAGGACAGTAATAATAATAATTATTATTATTAGTGTCCACAAAAAGATAATATCTTTTTGTGGAAATATTATTTCTCTGCAGACACTAGAAGATTACCACCATCACCACTACTACTGTAACTGCCTAATGGTTCAGTTGTTCATCTCGAGTTTCATCCTCCGTCGCTCCATTTTTCTTATGTTTGTATCTTCTGAGCTGACGGAATTAACTCACCCCACTCACACTAAATCTTTAACTTTAATAATAATTTTTAAAGTTAAAGATTACAATAATATTGTAATTTGACCCGAATTATTGTAATTTCTACTATGCGGAAGGTGTTACATGTAAAGGTTAAAGTTCTTTTATTCTCGAAATTAATACGCAGCGGTAGGTAAAATACATACTTCACTGCCCATAAATTAACTGAATTAATAATTAATTATTTATGATGGTGGTGTTCACCGTTTCACATAATTAAGTATTAAAACAGTCTGTTTTTATAAAACAAATGATTTTTTGATAATTTGGCTGAAAATCGATTTTTTAAGTCCGATGATCGGCGAGCCTTCGATTGCAAATCGATGGTTGGCTACCGATTTTGCATCTCTAGGAATGATACGAATCGATAGTTGTTCACCAAATCATCTTGAACTATCGATACCATTGATTTCATCGATATTCATTTAAATTCGGCTCATCTCTCATTAACATGGACAATTCAAGTTCAAATATCACCGTATTATAAAATTGATCGTTAACTAGGACCTTATTACAATAAAGTGTCACCATTACACGACAAAGAAAAAAGGATATGAGCGTCGGTTCTAAAAATTGATCCTCTTTACGTACCTGAGTTTATTTCGAGCCAGGGTTGCTCAGTGATGCGAGATGGCGGGAGTTATTCGACGGCTGAGGGACTTTTAAGAGCGGGAAGGCGGGGTTTTTCCGAAATTTCCCAAAACATAGGGAATTTTCGGATCAGTTTCTACCTATCTCTCCTCCAAAAGTATCGATACCTACCAAGTCGATAGTAAAAGTATAAATCAAATCAAATCAAATAAACATTATTGTACACGGGAGATAAAAGTCTGTAAGTTGAAAAAACGAAAAATGCTTCATAATATATTATATTATTTATAGCTTTGGACAGTAGGCATTTTCTTTTTCTTAATCTGAAAATTTGACAAAATCCTCGGTTTGCCATCTAGTTGTGCCCGCAAGGTTTTCAGCCCGATCGCCCAAACCCGTGGGGCGCTATGGGGCTACGTGAGGGGATTTGGCTATGGGATCGAGTTAGGTATCGTTTTCGAAGTATTTTTGGACGTAGAATCCATTTTTTGGGGACCTACATCCGTCCAAACCCTATAGAAATATGATATTTTAATTTTTCATGTTTTTTAATTTTTAATTTAATTTTTTTTCAAATACCTAATATTTATACCTACACGGAATTTAGATTTTGATAATTTATACCCGTGTCTTTTCCCCCCACGATGGCTTTTAAAATCCGGCTTTCATAAAGACCTGTGCCTACATAGTGCGAAGAACATCAACGGCTACCGGGAGGAAAGAAGTACCTACCTACGATTGTATGGGCTATTTTAGAACCGAAATGTGTTAGTGGGTCAATAATTATTATTATTATTATTGATGACTGTGTCAGTTTTATAAGATTTTAATTTAAATGAAAAGTAAGCATGACAATATTGAAGTCTTTACGATGGCTTGAATGCCAAATTTTTAACCACACCTGATAACGGTGGGTTCCAATTTCCAGTCCCCATAACGATTCGTTATCGTGTTGACAATCCTAAAAACATAATGTGGATGTCCTACGTATGCCGCACAGTCGTTCAAAATAAATTAAAAAACGGGGAAAAATAGGGAAAAATCAATGACCTCAGGACTCGGGACTTAATTGAGCCAGGAAGATCATGCTCTGTCCAAAGCTTTCTGCACCAAGTTGCACTTTGCTGCTCTTTGAGCTCGATATGAAAACCAGTACCTAAGCTAATGATGGGAGTGAGGGTTTGGCTGGTCGGTAAATTTTTGAAAAATCTGAAATTCTGACAAAATACTCTCTGTCTGGCTGTTTCCGCAATCAATTGTTCACCAATCCGCTTTTCAGCTCGATTGGTCAAAACCATGCCCCATGGGGCTCTGCGGGACTAAAACGTGGCCCACGAGAGAGCTACGGAGGGAAAGCAATGGGCCCCCCTACTGAGTGAGCCTGTGCCTGCCCAGAAAGCAAAGTGTGGATTGCTTTAGGATGACAGTCCAATCTGCACTCTTTGCCATCAAGAAGATATGACATTCCTGCATTTAGACGCATGTCCGGCCTTGCAGGACATAAGAGAATTAATTAGAGACGACGACTCCATCTGGAGTAAAAAATCAACACTTTATTGGGCTGCTCGAGAACGGATGGCCACAGAGCCCCGTATACGGCGTAGTTGAAAAAAATAAAACGTGGCTACGGGAGGAGGGAGTTGACGGTTAGGGGTCGTTTTTGAAGTAGTGCTTGACGTAGAATCCATTTTTTGGGATCCCACAACATTGTTCGAGAAAACTCTTCTTTTTTTAAAAATATTTTTAATTTTTTTAATTAAAAATAATCGTTTTTTATTGCCAGAGTTAATTTTGGAAAACTGTATACCAAATAGTAATAAACCTTTGAGTAAAATTTGCAACGTTCTTAGGATGGTCCATTTCGCAACGAGTTATAAATCCGCGACCTCGGGGCAATGCATGAGCGCAGAGGAGACGGGAATTCCGCGCGCCCCCGTGGGATTCCCCACCATCTTTTTTTCGAAAGCGTTTTCCTTGTAGTCAACTATGGCAACAAACAGTGATGTGAGATCCTCATTCGCGAGTCAACAGCGAAACGAGCGGAGTCCGAGCTGCGAGAAAACCAGGTAGGACCTGTTGCCCATTTACGTACCTAATTACCAAATTTGGGTATCTGGTTCATTATCACAATAATTGACCACCGTGGGGATCTATGGGTCAACACATGACGCTGTTTTAAGAACGTCAGGAGTAGTTTTCGAAGCAATTTTGGACCTAGAATGGGGACCTGTTATCTGTCCGTACACTGTGTGTTTACATAACCTTTTTTCATCGTCGTAGCATTAATATTTTCACAGTTCATACAAAAGAATAATAAACTCTTGTTCAATTTGCAGCGTTTAGAAATCTGCGCATCATGAAACGTCTGGGGTCAAACTTTGAGGTTGATCTAAATTGTTGTCCCTCCTTGCGAAAACATAGGTAAGTGGACTATTTTGAGATTAAAAATTCCAAAAACGTGGATTTGCCTTTAGAGTGGTGGCTCGGCTCGGCCAACGTTAGGGGCGGATCCAAGGAGGCGTAACCCCCCCCCCCCCCCCCCATAGAACACCGGCTGTCATGAATTGACTTATTCACGATTATTTCTCGCATCTACGTAATACGCTGTGGAACCGCAGGTGTGTAATTGTTAGTCAAGATGAAATACGGCGTATCAGGATTTTTAGGAGTTTTGAGTTATTTACAAGAATCAAGAGTTTTTATTTGCCAAGAACACAAAGCGCATAGACAAAGGACAAAATTTTTACACAAGCATGTTAAGTTACATCAAAAGATTACGTCAATAATTTGGTATTCAACGCACATAATATGATGATATTATTAAATCTCTCTTATATTTTTTAGCATTGAAAAATGTAGTGCCCCACCATGAACTGCAAATGCAAGATGCACGATGGTAAGGCAATCCTATGATGTGTGCTGTACCCATGAGTAGTGGTATGATACTCCTGAAAGTTGGAGAAAACATAGCATGTGCAAGGAGGAAGTGCACCCTACCTACATCAAACGTATCAACAACATTGTTGTTTAGGCCCATTAGCTACCTAGTTATAAATCCAAGTTTCCCTCATCTCCCCCCTCCTCCCTTGCTTCCTTCCCAAATTAGGCTTTTTTTTGGCCAGGGAATAGAGAGAAATCGTCTTCCCACACACCAGAATATATCCGAAATTAGCACAGAAGGAATCGTTTCCCAAAACTTCCCCCTCCCCCTCCACAAAGTTTCCCCGCCGCCTCCACCTGTCAAAGGTCCCTGGCACCCCTGATCTCCCGTTCTGATCTGACGTCCACCCTTTCCGTCTTTCCGATGTCCCTGGAACTCTCTCGCCGCCCTCCCGAGGCGGGCCGGGCGAATCTCTTGAAATCGTTCAAAATAAACTCGCCGTCTAAATTCGCTCATGGTCGGAATGAATTTTTTTCGGTATCTCGTATTAAAATTCGGATCTCTAGGTAGGATACGGACGAAACGGCAAAAAAATCCGTCTATTAACGACCAAATAATTCGAAAAAAATTAGTTTCGCGAATCGCGAGGAATCCGAATTCGCCAAAAAAATTAGGGGTTCCCATTTAAAATAAGAAAGTTGGGCGCAAAAGCCAGCCACAGACAGGATGAGAATTAGTGGTATAGATTGCGACAGAATTGAACATGCTCTTCGATCTATGTAAAAAAAAAACATTTACGAGCAATGGGTGGGAGTGGGGGCAAATTTAAGAAAAACAAAATATGCGCATTTTGTGATTATGCTCTGGAGCGCCTTTTGAAACAGGCAACTAAAGGTGCAACATCACTTTTTTCTTTCATTTTCTAATGTTGTTTAGGCCCATTAGGCAGTTATGAATCCATGTTCGTCACTCCCCCCCCCCCCCCCCCTCATCACAGTCTCCCCCCTTTTTTCGAGGTGGGAAGTGGTAAGAAAGTGAAACATTTGCCGAATCGCCAATTTGCCCCCTTTTTCGCCCTCTCGTTGCCCGAATATGCTCGGCCCCACAAACAAAAAAGAAAGTTATATCTACATTAAAATTGAAGGAAATTTTGTTGCCTACATTTTTATATATGGACTTGAATCTCAAAAAGTGCGTTGGAATTGAGCTAGAAGTCAAAAACTGAAAAAAAGTGAACAACATGAAAAAATAAAACAAGATGCTACATTAAATTTTGATGTAGGTTGGGCGCATGGGCCGTTTTGCCAATGTCACCCTTAAATTAGCGAACTGAAGTATGTTCGTGGAAATAATGCTACTTGCAGACTTGCATCAATATCACTAGCACATTAGTCACGTCACATCTATTCAGCAGAGTTCCCATGGGAGTGCAGAGCCCTGGCAGAGCTTCTTGGTCCTTCCAGCGGTACCACGTTTGCAACTGTAAAAAATTTGGTGAGACATGTGACACCCAAATATTTAATATTTGGTAGATGAATACATTCTGGAGATGTTTGCTAACCAGAGGAATTAATGCTAGTGGATTACACAACAAATACATTCTGGATATTCACGAACTTCAATTCTTGCCAGTAAAATTTACTAAGCATTTAATGCTAATTTAGGCTTCCCTTCACTTCACTCACGTTGACAATTTGGTGTTTTCAAGGATCTCGGAAATGGAAAAGGCAGAAGCTGGAGGAGGGACTGGAGCAGAGGAAATGATCTTGGTGTACAGCCATCTACAAAGCCCTCTGAAATATCCCAAAGCTTCACTGAGCATCCTCGTCAAGACTGAGACAGGCGAGGTGGAGGACTTCTACGGCGGAGGACTCAACTCAGAGGAACGCGCCGAATATTTGAACTGTACTAAAGTAGTCGTTGGAAACGTCAAGAAAATTGTGGTCGGGCCAGAGTACGGCGCAGCTCTCCACCACAATGGCAGACTGATGATATGGAAACACACGAGCTTTTCTGTGGACTCCGCTGATTGCAAATTGAAAGACTCAGGTGACGCTTACAGAGACATGCTTGCTTATTGCCATACGTGTGGCATCCAACAAAGAAGGGAGGGAGATTGCAGTTCGGAATCGATAATCGAATCCTTAACAGAACGAACATTACTCTGCCACAGTTGCTTAGAGCCACACACCACTGTCAAAACGTGGGACCTGGTCAGATGCCCATCAAACAATGATAATGTTGCTTTCTGTTCGTCGTGTAAGCGAGGTTTTAACCAATCCAAAGATCAAAGAATGAATGTAGACTACAATGAGAACACCCCAGCTAATACCCTTAGAGCGAATGAAATCAAAGATGTTGCTATCTTCGGCAATTCCATTTGCATGTTATTTGAGAACAACCTGTACATTCAAGACCCACTTTCAAATGTCAAACACAAAATAGAATTTCTGATGAATGAGAACTCCTCCTCAGGCGACATGATAGCTGTGTATGGAGGAGGAGAGAGACAGTTGTTTGTGAAATATAATAATAGCTCTCTTTTAAAATGTTCAAACTTAGATTTAAAAAATAAAACCTGCTTACTGAAGGATGTGGAATTCCCAGCAGCTGCAGAAAAAGTGTGTTGTGGGTTTAATCATACAGCGGTACTGCTCAATGATGGGTCTGTTTGGCTCATTAAACCTGATCGCACCACTTACCGCCTTGACTACCATTCAGGTGTCAACGTGTTCATTGACATTGCTGTGATCGCCAATACCGATGTTTACCTGGTGCAGGCTCCCCCTGGGACGACAGGTGATGGACCAATAATGAATATCTCGTTTTATTCTGGATTTCCTGACGTCATTATAGAATTCTATGAGTCCGCCCTCAACGGAGCTCTCAAGGAAATGGTTCACTCCTCACCTCCCACCTAAGATTCCCACGATGGTCCAGCCAGAACGCACATGCAAAACACCTGATGGGGCAAATCAGACATTGTTGACATGATGAAATGTCGTGTTTAGAGGGTGCTTGAGTTTCGTGGGGTAACTTTGTAAGGCGGAGGAATATTTGTACAAGTACTCCAGCTGGTTTCCCCCTCTCTAAGTAGGCAGGTACTTACCTAAGTTTAGTTTTAACACATGTGTTCTGCAGAATGTGTTTTACGGAGGTTATTTGATTTGAAGGTGTTTGGGGCATGAGTACGTAAGATCCTACCAGCCCCCCGACCAACCGCCATACAAGCTGCGGTCAGGGGCTGCGATTTAAATAAAACAAATAGTGTGGCTCCGCTGACCATGTGTTGCCTTTTCAAATGAGGCGTACCAGAAGCATTAGTTGTGTGTCAATGTAAACTAGCACTCTGACAGGGGGGGGGGGGGGGTCTCGCTTCGCCCTGGCCGACCCCTTTCTTAGACAGGAGAGCTTCGCTCGCCCATTTGAATAATCAGCCAAGTGATGATTTATATAAATTTTAAATGCGTCAAAACCTTCCGATCTTTTGAATTCTAATCCGACTCCGAGGGAGTTGAAAATAACTAAAAGCGATCCTTTTCACGAATGTTTCGCCCGAGTCGGAAGACCTCCACAGACCTCACACACCCCATGCGTGGCCAGCCCCTACAAGGTCGAAGACTCACACCAGACGCCCCTGCAAGGTCCTTAGAACTGCTCAGACCAGGCTGGCCCCTATAAGGTTTAAAAATCGTTCAAATTAAACTCGCCGTCTAAAATTTAATTTAATTAAATTTAGAGTTTAAATTGGCAAATTTTGCCAATCGTCAGAATTCGTTCTTTCGGGATTATGTGTTAAAATTCGAATCTCTAGTTAGGATACAGTGGAGACGCCGACTCAATGGGACTTTAAAGAATGAAGATAGAAAGAGTTGCGCGCGTCGGAAACTGCGCTCAGTGTGCTTATCGGACGTAAAATTGGCTGGAGAATTCGAATTTGCACAACAATTTAGGGGCTCCCGTTTACAATAAGAAAGTTGGGCGCAAATGCCCCAGTAGCCCCATGAAAGCCCTGTAGATCGCCACAGTGAAATCGGATCGTTCCGGGACCCCAAAAATGGATTCTACGTTCAAAAATACTTCGAAAACGACACCTAACTCGAACCCATAGCCAAAACCCTTAAAAAAAAAAAACCCTCCAGTAACCCCATAGCACCCCACGGGTTAGGGTGATCAGGCTGAAAACCATGTGGGCAAACTAGATGGTAAACCAAGTATTTTATCAAAATTTCAGAATTAAAAAAAAGCCTACTGCCCAAAACGGCCCGGACGGCGTACGGCAAACGGACATTTCGTCAAATTTTGATCGGAGTCGTGGACCCCCGACGCGATTACATAGGTGTATTATTCCAAGAATAATAAACCAAAATCGTGGTGTTTTTATCGCCCACCGTTTCAGAGGAGAAGCTTCGGCATGCCATACACTCTACCAGCCACGGACTGGGTGAAAATTAGTGGTACAGAATCTATACTATAGATATGGCTGAATGACTGATTACTTTTAGGTATTCCACCAGCCCTTTGTGGAATCACCGAAAAACACATTCTTTATTTCATTGGCTTGATCCTCGATCATAACATCAATAATCCGGGGGTTTGGCGGTGTCCCCCAGTACAAAAAATATAGTTAACCATAACTACATAGTCGCAAGCGGCAATACACCTCACAGGCGGCAACTTTTTATGTAAGTATGTCGATTTGATACCAATTATATATTTTCTTACCTATATTTTGTATCATTTATTTATTCATCCTTTTGCATACCAATTGGTACAATAAAAACTTCAAGCTCAGTATTCCATTCTTCTTGCCACACTTCCAGAACTTCTTCTGGAGTGGTGGATTGTCAGTGTTGAATGTCTTCTGAACCAGAAGACATTCAACACTGAAAAACCACCACCCAGTTTTCGTCGTGTCAATTAAATGACTAGGTGTACAAAATTGGCATTAAATGAAATTATTAAATTTTAATATCAGATCGCCGATCTTCATTTGGTAGAAATGCTGCAAGATATTACCTACAACCTGAAGATTTGAACGTAGAAGATGTTGCCCATTTACGTCAAAAGGCCGCCAGCGGTGGAGATTCTCCACTATTCAACCTTCGACGAGTGTTGTTCCTCCATGGAGAAACAACGCTGGAGAAACAACACTCGCCGATTGTTCAATGAGGGAGTTTAGACAATTTTCTGCCAAGTTGGTAAGATGTTCAACCGAAGATGCAGATAGCCTGAACAGTGTTCAGTGAACACCCTTACCCAAGTTCAGCCCTCGAAGCTGTAACCAAAGCCACTGAGCAACAGCCATCTATCCCAACTAACACAAGACCAAGTGAAGACTACTTTTGATGAAATTGGGAGAGCGATCACAAACAATCCTAAGTTTCGGACATCCCTTCAACAAGAGAACTTCTACTCAAGTCAAATTAGGAAAATAAAAAAATAGAAAAACGTTTTGTTGTAGTCCTGAAAATTTTCATTTTTATTGTATTTTGGGCTGATGAACACGAATCTGAGATTTGAGAATAAAACTTTTGCACGGAAATTTTTTTTTTCCGCGGAAAACAATAATTTTGGGAGTTGACACAGTTTTTTGTAAATAAATCCGAAACTACAACATTTACGTGAAAATCCCCATATAAAAAAAGGAAAGAGTGGTGAATATCCTACTTTTCATGTATGAGAAAGTTTTTTTTTGTCCAAACAACCCTTTATCCGTCACAGCGTTCGAAAAAAAAAAAAAAAAAAAATCCGAAAATACGAAAAACCACCAAATTACTACCTACCAAAAATTATGTCAACTTGTATGCATGATAACACGTTTTAAACGTACTTATACAATTTCAACCTAGACAATATACAGATAGGTACCTATATAAATAAATAATTTCTTCAGTGAAAACAATAATATTGTGTGCAATACTATTATTATAGCACTGTAAAAACAACTGTGAAAACAATAATATCTGTGTGCTATAGGTATTACAGCACTGTAAACTTATAAAAATGTATAATAGGTAACACATTTTTACAATAGAAGAATAAAACGAATAAAAATTACCTTGGTGACAATTTCTGAACGGATCTAATTCTTATAGTTTCGTCTTCAGTGAAAATTTCGCAACATTCTAAAACACACGACGCTCTCGCCAGGCTTTCCATCCTTTGAACTCCAAAAATTGGACCGGAAAATTGGAAATGAATGTTGAAAATTTCATTAAATGACGGCGTACGGCGGACGGCGGACGGCGCACAGTGGCCAATTTTCCCGATCTAGGTGGAAAAAATTCAAGTCATGCTTTCAAGATTTTTGATAGTACATATTGTTAACGATATCCTATGAAACAGGAAAACGTGAATAATAACTGTCCAAAGTCATTTATGAACGATGGAGCGAGGTAAGAAGTCAGGAAAACACGACTCTTTGTGGCCTGCGACGGAGAAATCTGTGTCCACTTCACTTGCCTTCCACCAGATTTCACAAGCGGATTTAGAACTGATGAAGGGTGTTCTTGTGACTAGTACAATGTATTCTATTATTTAAAAAATAAACTGAGGACATAAACTCAGCAGGGGGAGAGCACTCAAGCTTTTTAGTCTGTAATGTAGTCAATTTTTAAGAGAACTTCAACTTCAAAGCTAAAAATTTCATTGAACCCCACGAGTCCCCAGAGTGATTTTAGTCTTAAAATTTCCGTCTGACACTCTAGTTTTTAGAACTGCCAAGCGTTTTTTGCGCTTTTTTGCGCAAACCCGGTTTTTTCTACTTTTAGCTCGAGAAAAGGGCTAAAAAAAAGGCGGTTTCGCTTTAAGCTTCGTTGTGCTACAGGCGTGTGCGAGTGCTTGTGTGAGGGAAGGAGTGTTTGTGTGTCCCAACAGTTCATAAAATACTTGAACATACTGCTGAAATTATACGCTACCATATTTCGGTGCCTATAGGAATGCTGAGTGAAGAGGCCCAAGAGGACTCAGGAACAAGGACTGCAGGCGATTTAGATTGAATAATACCAGGAAAACAGGAGGGAAGTATGTTAACCATGATTTGCTAGTGATGCTTCTGGTTTCATCAGATCCATTAATAGCAAGTCACAGGAGTCCAATGAAAAAAAAAAAAAAAAAAAAAAAAAAAAATCTGCACCACTTGATGAGGAAGTTGTAAAGTTGTTGCAATGTTCTAGTCCCTCAGATTCCCAAAATTATTGTCGAGAGGAAGTTGAAGCAGAATCCTCACCCCCAGACACGATCTCAGAGACCAACCCCAACAACTCATCAAGTGGTTCGTCTGACAATGAGTCAAGCGGTTAAGCGGGGGGGGGGGGGGGGGGGGGGGGTTGTAAGGTGACAATAATTGTTTTTCTTCTATCGCATAATTATGGCAGTTCATCATTCGTTTTGATTATATTTCTTTATTGTATTCATTTATTGTAATTCATCATTATAATATAAAGATGAATTACAATAAATGAATAGCACATTTACATTTTACATATTATGTAAAATGTAAATGTGTTATTATATATTATTATATTATATTTCATTATTACCTTCAATTAACATGAATGTTCAAGTGTTACCTTCAATTACCTATCATGAATTCACCATTAATTTACAAGTGTTACCACCACTACTTGCCAACTATGTATTTTGTAAAAGCCATGTATTCTGTGTTAGGAAAGCCAATAAAATAACTTTTTACGTGAATTCAGAGAGTATTTGGGAAAAAAAACCACCTAAAATAGGTAAAAACACGTTTTTAGGTAGTTTTTGGCCAGAAAACATATGAAGAAGGCATTTGCGACCCATCATGTATGGTATATTCGTGTTCAGCGTTAAATTTCCTACAAGATAGGACCATAAAATAATTGTTTCCACCTAGATCCGGAAAATTGGCCACTGTGCGGCGGACGGACATTTCGGATTTTGAATGTAGACCTCTTGAAACGGATAATGTCAAATTTTGAGGCCGATCGGAGTCGTCGACCCGCGTCGCGAAAACATAGGTGTATTATTCCAAGAATAATAAACCAAAAGACGTATTGTATACCTATTTTAAGAAGTACCTATATACCTGTTTAAAAACGTTTTTGGTTTATTATTCTTGGAATAATACACCTATGTTTTCGCGACGGAGGTCGACGTCTCGGATCGGCCTCAAAACTTGACATTATCCGTTTCAAGAGGTCTACATTCAAAATCCGAAATGTCCGTCCGCCGTCCGGGCCGTTTTGGGCAGTAGGAATTTTTTTAAAAATCTGAAATTTTGGCAAAATACTTGGTTTACCATCTAGTTGTGCCCGCAAGGTTTTCAGTCCGATCGCCCAAACCCGTGGGGCGCTATGGGGCTAAAATGGGGCTACATGAGGGGTGTTTTGAAGGCTTTTAGCTATGGGATCGAGTTAGGTGTCGTTTTCGAAGTATTTTTGGACGTAGAATCCATTTTTGGGGGTCCCAGAACGATCCGATTTCACTGTGGCGATCTATAGGACTTTCATGGGGCTAAAAATGGGATTTTTGAAGGATCCCAAGAAGTTAAATATTTTTCGAGTAAAAATTAAAGAATTTTTGAAAAAACACATTTTTGAAAAAAAAAAATCCCTCCAAAAAATTTTTTTTAAATATAAAAATCCAAAAATTTTTTTTTTTAAATTTTTTTAAATCCAAAAAAAATGTTTTTTAAATTTTTTTTATTGACAGATTTAAATGTCTGTACAAGTAACCTATATCACAGAATAATAAACCCTTGTGTAAAATTTGCAGCGTTTTTCTTGTTAAATGAGTTTGGTTAGGGAGAGAGAACGACTCCTCTGCTGAATACTAAATTGTTTATTCAGGTAAACAATTATAGCGTGGGGACCGGTTTCGAGCAACTAAGCTCATCTACAGCCCAGAGTGACTTGAGGTGGTTGAACGTACAATTAGTTCTGAACCAATTGTACGTTCAACCACCTCAAGTCACTCTGGGCTGTAGATGAGCTTAGTTGCTCGAAACCGGTCCCCACGCTATAATTGTTTACCTGAATAAACAATTTAGTATTCAGCAGAGGAGTCGTTCTCTCTCCCTAACCAAACTCATTGGATTAGACCTCTGCACCATCGGCAAACAACCACTTTGTTTTCTTGTTAAGTTTGTGGACGGATGTGGGACTCCAAAAAATGGATTATGCGTCCGAAATGACTGGGAAAACGACACCGCACTCGATATCACACTTAGGTAGGTACCCGAAAACCTCCAAAAATCCCTCCCAAAGCCCCTTTTTAGCCCCACGGGTTTGGGGCGATCGTGCTGAGTATTTTGTCAACATTTTAGATTTAAAAAACAATGCCTAGGTACCTACCTACTGCCCAAAAGGGCTCGGATGGGGTACGGCGTAAGGTCCTTTGGTTTTTTGAAATTTAAAGTCGTGAATCGAATAATTTTGAGGCCGATCCAAATTTGTGACCCCCGTCATAGGTGTATTACTCGATTAATAAACCAAAATGGGATTCTCTGAGTGGGATAATCGAGGTGATGGAGGGAAAAGTGAGGGAAATCTAGGGATATTCTTATTGCTCGGGTGGGAATTCTTCAAATCTGGCCAAGCTCTAGGGAACTTCTAAGTTATCAAAAGCCTGTAGATCGTATCAAATTGATAGGTACTACCCTATCAATATCTTCTGCAAATCTCATAAAATAAATAGGACAAAAACTTTTTGTCAAAAAGGTCTGTAAAAACTGTGGAATATCTACTCATACATAATACGGTTCCTCGGTACATTAAAGGGTTAAAGTATTACCTTAAAGCATTGTACCGGTACTATTAATTAATAATAAATTAGAATAAATAATATTGCTCGTGATATTTTCGTTATGTTGGTGTCGCTACAGTGTGAAACTCTCTGTTTTGTTGGACAACCTGTTTTCTCGATAACGCTTGATGATGCAGTTCGTGATAAGCGTTCAATTGATTATTATTTATTATTGAGTTCAATTACTGACAAATAGCATTCTCTCGTGAAATTACATTTAAAGTATTTGACAATTATTGTAAATTAAGTGTCGAAGAGTATAAAGGGTTGCCGGGTACGTTATTGGGGCATTTGGGAAAGTATTCCGTTATTCGTGTAGCACCAACCTGTCGCATACTTTCGTCAGGTGGTTTTGCCAGGAACGGTTCATTATTTCTAAAGGTAAATATGATTTTAATTTTTCCGGGATGGTGTTAGGTGGGAGTTTTAATTGGTTTTGTGTTGTATGTTTGACTTGTAGGTTGAGGTGACGGGGTTTCCTCTTGCTGAGGTTGAAATGATGTCTTGAAATACCCTTCAGCTAATTCCCGTTTGTTCCTCCAGTTCCTTCGAACGTCAGATGTTTTGAAACCGTCCGACTTCCGCCGGATGAGCAACGCACGGTGGGAGGCCCCCAGGAGGGTCTCCGGAGACGGGGATTCGGCGCCGGAGGGGAGCGGAATCGCCCTCGTGTCCAAATCAAACGGCACCCTCGGCTCGCCGTCGGCATCCTCGACGGCTTCCGACTCCCCGACGCCGACGAACAGCGTCAACGCCGGGAACCCGACTTCAGCCTGGTACTCGACGAATTGGCAATCACTCGGTGAGTTGGAGAGACATCCAAATGCTGCATTCGAGTATTCAAACTATTAGGATATTCTATTGAAATATTTCATACTACTACTACTAGGGGAGCGCGGGGTGAAAATGGTCATGGGGGAATCTATGGCCACTGGGTGGTTTTGCGGCTGTGTTCATCGTTGCAAGCGACAGATTTGATAAAATTCACCTTTGGAGTGCAGGCTGCATTTGCAGCACAACTTTCTGCTTCTTGTACTTGAGGTTTGCAGCAAACCTCAAGTACAAGAAGCAGAAAGTTGTTCGGATAAGGAGTTGATAAGCAGTGATGACTTGAAGGTTTTGTAGAGGTCTAGAGCAATTTTGGGCCATAGCTTTGGATCGCCTGGAGGGCGTATTTTTCGGCAAAATCGTCCAGAGTTTTGGAAAAACGTCTACGGGGGAGATAGTGGTCAGTCTGACCACTTTCTTCCTCAGGTAGCCACTTACTGGCTTGGAAGGCATATTTTACGGCAAAATCGTTTGCGGTAAGTTCCATTGTGCTGTACTTGAACCCGTTGATGAGCTCATTATATAAGTACATTTTAAAAATTCGAGTTCGAATTTTCAGTTTTGGGGAAAAATTACTATGGGGGAGATTGTGGTCAGTCTTCACTTACTGGCCACTTACTCGCTTTTGAATGTTGACATTAAAAATTTTTTTATACATATTTACTATTTTTCATACCTAATTGAAATCGTTCTTATTTAAAATTTGTTGGTTTTTGAATTTAAGATTGGGCTTTTTGAAGTGCCCATTTTCTCCCGCACTCCTGGCCACTCCCTACTGGGTGGGAGGTAATAGTAAAGAATTTTGGCAAGATGTAATCGTGAATTATGAGCAGGCAAGCAATTTATTGTAGCTAAGTCGGTGATTTTTGGAAAGAGGAGGTCCCAGGGGTTCGAAGTATACCAAAATTGTTTAAGAAAGCTTGAAGGGGCCCGAGCAACTTCAATATGAGTAAAAAGTGACCACTTTCGCCCCGTGCTCCCCTATCACTAGAAACTACTACTAGAACTGATACCTACTCTTAGAGTAATTTATCAATTTGTTTAGAGATAATTTTACATTTGTTTTGTTGCGATACTGGTGATATTTTCGCAAACCTCTCACATAATGTGAGACGAAATTATCGTAAACTTAGGTAGGTACGTAAAAATATAGAAAATGTTTTTTTTTTTTTTTTTACCATCCGTTGATATTTTCATACAAATACCGAACATAACTCCTAATGGTTGTAACTGTTCCGATTGAAGAAGTACCTGAAAAGATGCGTTTCATCAGAATTCCTATACAAAAACGCTGCAACTTTATTCTTTGATATAAATTATCCAAAAATTAATTCTATATCAATTTAAAAAAAATCAATTATTTGAGTTTTTTTAAAACATTTTCTTACGAAGTTTGTGGACGGATGTGGGACCACAAAAAATGGATTATGCATCCAAAATTACTTGGGAAACGACACCTCATTCGTCACACATGTTAAATGCTCATAATAATAATTAGTAATTATAACGTAGTAATAAGAGTAATAATTACTCTCCGAATCTGTCTGATCTTGAAGTATTCTGCGGAATTGTGTTGCCTCACTGTACTTATTCGTCTTGTCAGCATAGTAAAGGTCGATCCACACATTTCAGTGACATCAGTGAATTCGTGGCCATCAGTGAATTGTCCACACACCAGCGTCACATGCCACACGGAGCGCTGATGGCCGAGGATTCACTGAAACACTGAAATGTGTGGATCAACGTTTAGGAGTTTGGTGATTTCTTTGACAGTCTTTTTATCGGGGGTTTCCGGGTAAGCTAAATCACTGAGAACATTACTGAGCTCCGGCCCCAATGCTAGCAGATATCTCCCCTGTTTGCTTCAGCTATTCCACTCAGTTCGAGCCGCAACTGTTCGCTATTAATAATAATATTTTATAACTAAAAATAATATTTTACTGATAAATTACACCACCGAATTCTAATGACAAAATGAACTCTTTAATCATAGGAGTCTTGGATTTTATATAATTATCAATTTCTAAATTTATGGCCGAACATAATTCACCGAAGTGCCTAGCCAACCCTATCCGTTGATTTGCATCCACTCCAAAACGGCAGTTGTTTTTCTCTTTGATTCGAAACATCCGTTTGTCGAAATCATTTGAAAACTCGGCAATGATCAACTAACTAAATCATTCGATTTGCCCACTACAGTGCCCGTTTACTAACCTTATTGATGTATCAGTTTCAGAAGAACAAGCCCAACTTTTGGGAACTGAAGAAGAATCATCGGATCGCCAAAGCGACAATGAAGTCGATTCCGAAGTGTTTGAAATGACTGCCGAGCAGAGGGAGTACTACTGGTAAAAAATTTAATTTAATGCTTTATTTTTACTCGATTTTAAATATTGTACATAGTATTATTATGATACTAGCTGGGACACCCGTGCTTCGCACGAAATGTCGAATTCCCGTTCATCACCCACGCAAACACCCGTAGCAACCCGTCAACTCGTAATTTTTCTTAGTAACAACGCTTGTTGGCTCGGAATAGGAAATTCCTGTCATCACCTATCCACATGATCGTATTTTTCCCTAATGGATGCAATGACGACTCGTTTATACCATGACGATCACTATTATCGAAAAATTCGGCATTTTCTCTGATCGATTGCAAAGTAAACAAACCTATATCATAGAAACCAAACACTTGGGTTGCGAAGAAAAGCTAAGTTATCAACGAAGGAGACGTATTTGGGAGTCTTAGCATATCCTATGTCCGTCTTAGGAACTCAAAGATCACAAAATGCGAAACCGTACGGAAATTGGTTGAGCGGTTCGGCGAGCCATCCGGAACATACTTTGCGTTTTATAAATATAGATTCATTATATTACAGCAACTGTTGCTCGGTATCGATATTGTTAATAGTCCAGTTAATCCTCTCACTAATTTGTGAGGCAAGTCATAGTTAAAAGTCTCTCTGTCGTCTCCCGCCATCAGGCATCACTGCCTGTAGCCCCCACGCAGCCACAAGCATAAATTAAGAACCCCTTCGACACATTACATCTCGACTGAGCAACGAAGATGCTAACTGTCTTATTTGTGTGTTGCAGTGCACAATTTCTCTCACTCAAGCCTTCCTCCGACGGTCTTCTGTCCGGTAACATAGCGAGGGCTTTCTTCGAAAAATCCCGTCTCCCCGTTGCGGAACTAAGGAAAATATGGTAATTTTCCGGAAAAGACGTCTCGACGAAATTTAATTTTCAAATTACTCACAGTCGTGAATTTTGCAGGCAGTTGGCGGACGTGACGAAAGACGGTGCTCTCTCTTTAGAAGAATTCAACATAGCGATGCACCTCGTCGTGTGCCGGAGAAATCACATTCCCCTTCCGGATTCTCTACCGCCGTCGCTTCTGCCACCTCCCCAACCTGAACAGACGTCTCCCCACCGTGGGAAACAGGTTGGTAGCCTCCTCGAAGACGGTGTTAGCTTCTATACAGACTTAACTTCAATTTTGTTTGCAGTGGACTAAATTCGTCGAGTCGCCCACAAACTCCGTGTCATCCCCTGGGCCAAAACCGGTGAATTTCGACTTCCAGAAACCTTCTGTGGAGCAGGTACGTTTGTGGTAGTGGCAACACTGAGCGATTACATAAACTATAAACTAACCTTCACACAAATGCGCAGGATCCCAAAATCCTACACCCTGTCCCTCTCAGAGTGACGCCAGGCCCTCAAGAGGCTGAAGAAGCTTCGCTTGAAGCGTTGAGGCCCATACAGCGACCGCAACCTAAGAAACAAGGTGCAACAACCTACGTTTACAATGTTGTCTTCCATTACAAACTTCCTTTACACACTTTGTTCACCCATTTCAGCACCCGGCCCCGGAGCAATTCCCCCACCACCTGTACAACTTGCGACTGACGAAAGCACAGTACCGTAAGTTATTTTTACGTTGACCGTAAAAAGAGTCATTCCGCCCCTAATTGGAATTTGTACTCTTTCAGATGCGGTAAAAAAGAACCACCTCCACCTCCGCCGCCGCGCCCACCGTATCGCAGTCACACGAGAAGTTCCTCTCTAGACCTCACTCGATTAGGTGCGTACATCGAAACTAAATTAAATTCTGAATTTAAAAGCTACGGCTAGCTCCCTGAACACGTAATTTGATGCTCTACAACGTGAATTTTTAGCCAATTCATTTCCATTAGCCGTTCATAGGTTACAGGGGTGAAACATGAGCGATTCCTATTTTTTAACAAAGTTGGAATCCTATTTTGTGCCTAAACGGCTGAACCGATTCTAATATATAAGGAGGTCATTCGACGAAGCATTTTATGCTCTTCAACTTTGTATTTGAAAAGTTTTCATTGTGATGCTTAGTTTTCGAGTTATAGGTGAAAAACTGAAAATCCCCGAAAAAATCGATGTTTTTTGGCCGCCAAAAGTTCTTCCATCAAAACTTTTGCTACCAAATTTGATATTTTGTTGTTCAGACCCATTCCAACCATTGAAAAAAAAAAAAAAAGCTACACCATTTCTTGCACGAGTCAAACCCTCTGGGCGACTGGCCTAAATATCCAAAAGCTAATGAGGGAATGACAGGCCAGGGACTTATTGGACAAATCAAGAAAAATTTATATTTACCACTCACGACTTTCTGTCAATCTTTTTTTACTTATTGTTATAAATTTGAATAAATAAATGAATCAGCAGAGGTTAATTTCTTTGTGATATTACAGGTAAAGGTTCCGCCCTCCACATGCCACCAACAGTTCCTCCTCGCGTCTCACCTGGTTCAGTAAGCATCCTCATTATTGATTTTCGTACGATGAACGATTATCCATCAATCAACATTTGCTGTAACCAGCGGCTCGGCGTTTCACTTTTCATTCATATTCCAGATGTCTCCGCGAAAACAGTCCACGGCGGACGGTCCAGCGTCGATAGATTTCGCCAATTTTGCCCACTTCGCCCCCGAAGAGACTTCCGGTCGGCGGCAGCCGCCTCAACAAGTCAGCGGCGGCGGCGCTTTTCAAATTTATAAGAAGCCCGGTAAGTTGATGAGGGTGGAAGGAATGGTGCAACTTTTGGTTAATTATTCTTGGAATAATATACCTATGTAATCGTGACGGAAGTCGAAAATTCTGATCGGCCTCAAACTTTGACATACGTTTCAAGAGGTCTAGATTCCCAAAACGAAATTTCCGTCCGCCGTTCGAGCCGTTTTGGGCTATAGGATAAACAAAATCTGAAATTTTGACAAAATACGCGGTTTACCGTCTTAGTTGTGCCCACAAGGTTTTCAGCCCGATCACCCAAAACCGTGGGGCGCTATGCGGCTATGGGAGGCGTTTTTCTAGCTCTCCTGTTCACCCTTAGAAAGCTAAAATTCGATTTGGGAGCCTCCCTGAGACAGAACGAGACGAATAGCATGATGGGCCAGCCTGCCTCTTCCTCCTCTTGATCAATTTTACTACCCCGTCAACTGGCAATGGTAAAAGATGGGTCATGATGTCTGAGGGGAGTCACCCTCAGGGTAGTTGGACGTTTAGATGGGGCCACTTCAGAAAACTGCCTCGTCACTCTGCTTCTACATAATAAATAGAAGCAGACATAATGTATTTTAACATTTCCAGCTCGTAGTAAAACCCACCTGATCAGCATTGGTTCATTCAAACTCTGGTATTGAAACTCAATTGAAGATTGAAATTCAATTGAAAATGGGCCACGGAGTCGTACCCGGCTAAGTAATGAGGGGTGCAAGTCTTGTGATCAACCTCCGACCACCTTGGGCAGGGATTGGGGGTCAGTATGGATAAATCCTACAATTTTCCTGCTTACCCTTTTGCCTTGATTTTTTTTTTTAACGAGATGAAAAATGCTTTTTGGACTGACGGTGGGGGACCCGCCCTTAGTGTGGGACTCCTGCTTACATCAGTCTCGCACTAAAAAAACGCCTTGATTTCTCTCAGGAAACTGCCCCGGAACTGCATAGTTAGTACCTATTACTTCAGGGTAGTTCCTTTGGCTAGCCAGGTATGGCCCCTTCTTGTAGTCTGTAATTTTGTGTCACCCGGTTTTTGAGGGTGATAGGGATAAGTGTGGGTGGACGGGTAGTCCTTCAGCCCTCCCCCTCCTTGTCACCCTCCACCTGTCCTGAACTGTTCTGCTGGTTCCTTTCCTCTTCATGCTGTGTTCATTTGCCAGATGAGAAAAGGGATGGTGGGAGGGTTGGTCCAGCACCAATCCGCTCCCACTCACTGTCCCTCTCTTATGTCTTCAGTATTGCGATGACGAATGTGTGCACGGCGTCCCAATTGTCTTTCACCGCCAGCATCTTTGCTACACTGGTTTCTGGCTCAAAGTCTTCTATCTCCTCCATCAAGCCGCTCCGCAACCTTTGCCAGCAGGGGCACACAAAGAAGGTGTGATGGGCGTCGTCGTCTTCGGTGTGGCTGTACATACACTTTGCTTGTGCAGTTTCCCTTGCGTGAGTACTTTCCTCTCCTTTCGTCCACTAGGAAGTCTATTGGGGTCTCCAGCAATAGTTTGCACCGCTAAGGGTGAGACTGTTCGGCTAAGGCGCTGCATATACATATGCAGCGCCTTAGCCGAACACTGCACATGTGCAGTGCTCCTCTTCTCTGCACTGATTCCATCCTTTGCCTGTACATTTGGAACTAAAGTGCTTCCGACCAGACTTCAGCTCCATACAGCATAATGGCATCCGCTGTTCGCATTAGTAATCTGCGTTATGCTGGGGAGAGGCTGCCCATGTTAGACAACCTTCCCACAACAGCCGACTTATCTGCAGCCCTGCATATGTGCGCCCAGAAGTTTAGTTTCTGGTCGAGAATTACTCCCAGGTATCTAATAGCATCTGTTGTCTTTCGTTTGTCTATCGACTAGCATGGGTATGTATCAATCTGCTTCCCTGTGAGCATAACAATCTCCATCTTGTGTACTGCATTTCCTCTTCTTTCCTTCCTGCGTGTTGTACTCCAGCCATCGGTCCTCCTCAGCGCTTCCAGTATGCCGCTCTATCTCGCTGAATTGAAGGCATTTTCTACTTCCAGGGTAACAGCCATACAGATTTCTCTGCTCCAATGGTTGCCTGTCTGTGTTGCTTGTGCAGCTGCAACAACGTGGCTGATTGCGTCAATTGTGGATCTCCCAGAGGTAAATCCATACTCTCTAGGGGAGAGGCCACCAACTTCTGCTACCACATCGAGTGTTCGTTTTCTCAGCAATTTCTCATACAGTTTACCTGCCGTGTCAAGCATGCACAGGGGTCTTGTTAGCCTCGCTACCTTCCACTCTTCAGGGAATATGCCTCCCAGCAGACACGCATTGTACATGTCAAGTAGTATCTCTGGGTTGCTATTTATTGTTATTGTAACTACCTACACAATGATCAAACGGTGCTCGAAAGTACACCAACCAACCGTCAGAGTATTTCAATTATATAAAAATCGCAGGTGAATGACGAATAGCTCACAATTACTGTATTATTCCAAGATTGATAAACCAAAAGAGATTTTGAGGCTGACTCAAATTTTTAACCTCTTTCGCGAACGCAGCTATTATTATTTGAATGGAAACTGATCGCTATCGTTGTTCACAGCGCCTGAGGCATCCGAGCCGGGTCATTGGTCCCCTACGGAAATACCGTTGGATGTCAGGTGAGTTCGTATCATGTCAGGGTTGGCAACTTGGGATGTGGGTGAACCGAGTCGGTTAACGTTACGATGTTCGCAGTGTGGTGCGGAGGGAAGCTGCGAACATAGCGCTCCGTAAACACTGCGCTCAGCTCCAGACCTGCCTAGCCGGCCTACAGGAGGAGCGCCTTAACCTGCAACGCTTCCTGGACTCGCTTATAATATCATCTCATACCGTCGAATAATTTAGTATCCCTTTTTAAGTGTAACTTATCGAATTTTTTTCGTACTTCCGCTTCCCCACCTCAATCCGTTTGGTGTCTCGTCTACGCTCGACGTAAAATGATACTCTTTCTTTTTTAAAAAAAGGCTCTGAAATCGAAATTATAAAATAAATTCGTATTTCTCTGACCGGAAATGCGGACTCCATAGACCCCCAGAATGACAGTTACGATATACTAGAAAGGCGGGAACCCTTGAATTACAGATTTCTATTATAAACGAGACTGAGTTACAAAGATGTAGGCATATTTGAGTCAATTAACGTGAGACCCTCGAGCGAGAATCTTTTCCGGGAGATGGTTTGAAATCGCGGGGTCGAAATGTCCAGCCAACTTTCCCCATATTGGATGTATCTTCCTCATCCTGCCCTCATTGTTCTTATTCCGCCTTTTACCTCCTCCTCCTAATCCTCGGCTATAGATTACGGCTAAAGAAACATGTTATGGACTTATTCTAATAGAGCGCTCAGAGTGTACCTATTTTAATTTCTGTTATAAATAACAAGGTTTTATGCTCAGAATTGGTTTGTTGTGGTATTCTCCCTTAGTTGGAAATTTTTGAAGAGTATTATTGCAGTGAAGTAAGTCTTCAAGGAAAATTAAGTAAGAAGCAACCTTGCAACAAGTGATTGAGCGATTGAGTTAAATAAGCAGGTAACCAGTTAATTAGTTTTATTGTTGGCTAGCAGTCTGTAAGTACAGTGGGCGATGGAATTTAATGAACGTAATCCGCTTGACCTGTGGAGCCTGGATTAGAGGGCCTCTGGTATAATGTAAATGCTGCTAATGAAAAGTGTGGACCATCCCCTGAAGAGCCCTTGAAACTCGATTTCTAGGAACAAAAACATGTTTTCAAGCGACAGAAACTTGTTGTTAGGGAGGAGAAACCGGTTTTTAGTAAACACTAGATGCTCCGGCTCGCTTTGCTCGCCTACGCACCCAGCTGGGGGGGCTCCGCCAGGTGGATGTATGCTGAAGGTGCAGAGGTTCAACCCAATATGGGAGTTGGCTTTCTCCCATACAGATCTTATCTCTCACTCGATGGCCCTCAGAGAGCTGAAGCGGAAACACCAAATCTTTGAAAAATTCAGCTTGACGAGCTTAGTCCGAAAAAACTCTGCAAACACCAAAGATTGGCTGAATCAGAAAGTGTTCCAAATATAGGGGCAAGTTCAGTTGAAAGGATCTTCAGAAGGCGGGAGGCGGCGGAAAGGTACGCCCGCCCATCTCTCATGGAAGATCGCCTGTCACCATCATCTGCGTAGCTCAGAGGTCATACAAAAACCATGTAACGTAATATTCACCAACAACAATAAAGGGGTGCTCCAATGGAGGGTGGTGGAGGGGGATTAAAAATGGGGGCTAGCGAGGTGGATACCCGTTGCCTCTGAAAGTTGGCCAAAATGTGGTAAAAAAATGTCACCTTCCGAAATTCATGTAATGAATCCTTTCACTTTAATCTTGTATTTAAAAAAAAAAAAGCTATTCAGGACCGGAGGTCGGGGGTTGGCCGGCTGTAGCCAGCAGGGGGTGGCCGCAACCCAAGGACGAGGAGGAGAGGGACCCAAATTTGGTATTTTATTCTAACATAGGTAGGTAATTCTATTGAGAATAGACTAAAACCACAAAAAATTGGCTCAATGTGGCAGTTTTGAACCAAATGAGCGTTCAATAAATAGGATTAAGACACCTGTCTTGAAAGGATGTTGGGAAGGTGATCTTACAAAAACACCTAAAACTAATTGATCCATCAGCGGCTCCATTTCGACATAAAACTGAAGTCCCCCCCCGTGGATCAGGTGGTTTGTTTGCTGGTGATTCGGCAGCACTGAGTCAGCCATTGTGCGGCATTCTGTCAATTTTAAATCGTTAACCACAACTATGGCTTTTCGAGTGTGAAGACCTGGAGCGCACAAGGTAACTTGCTCTGGGATCAGTGGACCGGAGAGAGATACTGGCGCAACAGTGCCAGGGCGATTCGAGAACCCATTTCCATACCCTCTCTGGTAATAATCTAATCTGACTACCACGGCATTCTTATGGCGGCTTAAAAATCTCTGCTTCATCCATAACACAGAAATAATTCGCCCAATATCAATCAAACGCGCTCATCCTCGGAGACTCAACATTGCACCTTGCCCCAATATCGTTGCTGAACTGTGGCCCTAAGTCATTGCGCTTCCGACGACCTATCACTTTCATTTGGCCCAAAGTCGTAACGCTGCGTAGCAAGCTGGGAGTGGCCTCCTAGTACTCCATAAATCTCACCTGTTATCCATTTTTATCCCCTCAAACCCCTATGGGATCATGTGATAGGGCTGAATACATTGCAGTCACAATGAGATGGAGAACTCTCAAATGGTCAAGCGAAGCGAGGCCCCCGTGTCTGCGTGGGCTGATGGTAAACTCTACCGGTACCAGGCAAAGGTGCACTAGCGTGAGAGTGTAAACTCCACCGATGCCAACGTTTGCATTGACTATAATCTTTCTCCTCTTCTGGCCAAGCAACTTGCATCAGTTCAGTTTTGATATCCTCGACAAGATGAGCGAAGTTGAGACTACGGTTGAGACTACGAAGTTGAGACTACGGTAGGGGTTTTTTTGAAGGCTTTTGGCTATGGGATCGAGTCAGGTGTCGTTTTCGAAGTATTTTTGGACGTAGAATCCATTTTTTGGGGCCCCACAACGATCCGATTTCACTGTTGCGATCTATAGGGCTTTCATGGGGCTACAAATGCGATCTTTGATGGATCCCAGGAGGTAAAATATTTTTCAAGTAAAAAACAAAAAAATGTTTAAAAAACATTTTTTGAAAAAAAAAAAAAATCAAAAAATTTTTTTTGAAATATAAAAATCCGAAAAAAAAATTTTCATATTTTTTTCATTGACACATTTTTGCACTAGTAACCTATATCAAAGAATAATAAACCCTTGCGTAAAATTTGCAGCGTTTTTCAATGTATTTTGAGGAGCGTTCCGCACAAACATTTATTTACTTTTACTGATTTTCATACTATTGACACATATGACATGTTCCTACTTCATTGCTGAAATATATACCATGCACGCTACTGGTGGAATTTACATCTAACCCTCCATATACGGTACCTGCTAAAGTGACCGGTGGAATTTACACTAGCAAAACTAACCGGTGGAATTTACCCGTTCCCTCTGCGTGCTAGTGTCCACACAAAGAAGAGTCGTTTGCCTTTATTAGGTACGTGGGAATCCCAACTTTCACCTGACGGGGCTAATTGATTGATGAATCACTTTAACCAAGCTGCACTTTTATCCACAAAATATCTATGGTCTTCAACGGCCCATTTGAATAATAAGTCAAGTAGGGTATTCCGGAGTCAATTTTACAACCAATAAGCCCGTTGAGCGCAATTTCTGACGCACGCAAATCCGCGCAACTGTATCCTATTGGATACAGTGGAAACGCCGACTCAATTGGACTGCAAAAAGTTGCGCGGATTTGACCGCGTCAGAAATTGCGCTCAACGGGCTTATTGGTTGTAAAATGGACTCGGGAATCCATGTCTGCCATGAAAATTAGGGGCTCCCATCTAAATTGGAAAGTTGGGCGCAAATGCGCGGGTTGCGCGCGTTATTGGGGGATCTCGACCACCAATAGGGTATGTCTGGGGGGCCGAGTTGGTAGGAAAAATCGGCTTACCTATTTTTATCACTTACAGTTTCGGAGGAAAGGGCTTGTGACACACACCCGTACAGAGACGGTTTGAATTAGTGGTATAGATTAGATTAATTTTCGAGTGTGGTTGAAGCTTTCGTCTGTTTATTACAATGACCCTACAGAGTAATACTCTGAGATTATGTATACATTGGTTTAAGGTCTCTGGGTTTGCAATTGTCAACACCTTTTTCCTAGCATAAAACAATGCTTCCTTCGGTAGACTCGGAAGCAAAAGTAATGATGGGTAGCTGTGTGGATCTGTTTCATGTTTTACTAATATGAGTCCTGTGCTGCAGCTCGCCGCAGTGAATATGCTAACTACCTTTAATAGTGAGAAGGGGGGGCCAACCACCAGATGGCCCGGGGGCGAGGTGGAGGAGGGAAGCGACCCAGAGCCGGTTACGGTCCGCTAACTGTACACTCAGTCGAACCGCAGGTTCCTGAGGGCTACGAGCTTATTGCTTTCGAAAAAAAACCCTCCCCCAAAAAACGCCTTTTTGTGGGATAAATTTTGTTAATTTGTAGTCGAAATTTCTTCGTCACTTCCGGCAGTGTTTTACTCTTTGTTTTTGTTTTTTCTGTCCACCAGCATTAAGTGTCTTGTGATTTCACGATGAGGACATCCAAAAGGAAATACCAACGAAAGGTGAGTGATTCATTTTTTGTTTTCCGCGATTAGGTCATTATGGCCCCTGGCGGAATCAACACATTAGTAGATAGCTGTCAAATCTCTTGTACCTTCATACTGCGACATTTTAAATTTTGTAAGGTAGTGGGAGTATATTCATAAATTTGTGACAATTTGAAAGTTTTATTGACAAGCTTATCATTTTTTCTTTTTTATAGCTGTCAAATCTCTTGTACCTTCATACTGCGACATTTTAAATTTTGTAAGGTAGTGGGAGTATATTCATAAATTTGTGACAATTTGAAAGTTTTATTGACAAGCTTATCATTTTTTCTTTTTTTGAAAGAGGACTTTTTTCATATTTTCTGAAAGGTGACCTTTTTTGAAAAGGCTGTATTTTGGTTGAATTTCCTTCAAACTAAACGTGTGACGAGTGCATTTTGAAGATAATTGAATGCTCTTCATTTTTGTACATGGTGGCAATTCACTAAAAACGCATAGTTTACTAGTTATAACCCTAAAACTACGAAGAGGTCGTACGAAGTTTTTCGCCCTCTCCAAGTAACCTTTGGGTCCTGGCATAAAGAGTAACTTCGTGTAGGCACAATACAATAGGTACATTGTAGTAAACAAATTCCACGGTCTTTGGGGGGGGGGGGGGGGTTCGAACTCGTGGCTTCTTCAAAGAGTAGCACTTGGGGTGGGCGTTAAAAATTTGTTAGCCTGGGGGGTTTTGAATCTGTTTTTAGGATGTTTCAAAATTGTTCTGGAAGAGGTTGAAATAGGTTGACGCAGTTGTGGGATGATGTGTGAAGGTTTAAAACCAGTTGGAGGAGGTTTGTGCGATTTTACGGGATTCGAACCCGTGGCCTCTTCAGCCAGGTAAGGCTGAAGACCACTATGGAGGATATCTTAACATATTCTGGGGTGGTGTGAGGGTTCGCAACAGGTTGAAGGAGAATAAGGCGGGGTGATGTGGAAAGGTTTATAACCGATTTGGAGGGATTTAAACTTATTAGTGCGGGAAGTTTAAAAAATGGTTCTTAAGGGTTTTTAAAACTGGTTTGTGAAGGAAAAAAGGTTCAAAACTAGTTCTGAGGGGCTTTTAAAACTGGTTTGGGGTGATTTAAGTGGTGTTGGTTGTGTTGCAGGGCTTGAAACAAATTCTGAAGGGGTTTTGAATCTGATTTGTGAAGGAGGAGGTTCAAAACTGGTTTATAAGAAGCGAAGGAGGGCGTACAACCGGTTTGAAGGGGATTTGAATCCAGCTTGTAGCGAGCTAGGGGTTCAAACTGGTTTGAATTTAGTACTAGTACATGTACATTCAAACATAATGTGAGCAGGAGTGGTCTGAGTTGAGTATTTAAAACCGGTTTGTAGAGAAGAGGATTCATTGTAGTCTGGAGGGAGTCCTAGAGCCGGTTTGAGGAGATTTCAACCCTGTTTTTGCCAAGCTGGGGAACACGTCTTGAGGAGGAGTGAAGATTTGAAAACCGTTTTACGCGAGTTTATCACCAGTTTGCAGGATGAAGGGGTTCAAACTAGTTTGGAGTGGGTTTATACCTGCTTTAATGCTGAGAAGAGGTTTTTAAACCAGTTCGTCGGGAAGAGGTTTTATGTGGTTTGGAGGAAGTCCTAGAGGGTCGAGAACAGGTTTTGATGGGATTTAAACCTCGTTTGTGGCAAGCTAGTGGTTCAAACTGGTTTGGATGAACTTTAAACACGTTTTAAGGTGGATTGGAGGTTTCATTACTGGTTTGAAGGAAATTTAAACCCAGTCTGTGGCAAGCTGGATGGTTCAAAGTGGTTTGTATGAGATTTAACATGTTTTAAGGTGAAGTGGAGGTTTCAAAACCGATTCAGGGGAAGTGGTTAGGGAGAGAAAATGACTCCTCTGCGGATTTCCTCTACATCAGCAGAGGAGTCGTCTTCTCACCCTAACCACCTCATTGGATTATGCCTCTGCACCGTCGTCGGCAAACAACCACATCAATTCAAGGGAGTTTTAACATTTGCTTGTGTGCTAAGCAGGGTTCAAAACTAGTTTGGAGAGGGCTTATTTCTGCTTTAAGGAGTTGTAGAGGTTTTAAACCCGATTCTGAGGGGATTTTGAACCAGTTTGTTGGGCGGAGGGTTTATTGTGGTTTGGAGGAAGTCCTAGAGGGCCTAGAACAAGTTTGGAGTGGATTAGAACATGTTTTATGAGGAGTGGAGGTTTCAAAACTGGTTTGAAGGGAATATAAACCCTGTCTGTGGCAAGCTGGGTGGTTCAAACTGGTTGAGATATGTTTAAGAAGGAGTGGAGGTTTCAAAACAGATTCAGGGGAGTTTTAACACCTGTTTGTGGGCTAACCTATGTTCAAAACTGGTTTGGAGGGGATGTGAACCCGGTTTGTTTGCTAAGGGGGTTCAAAACTGGTCTGGAGGAACCTCTCCGCGCTCAGAACCGGTTTGGACGATACGCTCGTTTTGTGGAGAGGTTCATTGCCAGTTCTTCGCGGGGCTCCTTCTGGAGGGAATGCAAAAATCTCCGTGGAGAGCGAGGAAATGAAAATTAACTCCGAATTTTGAAAAATGTGCATGTATAAGTGGTGAAGTTTTCAATTCCATGTATCTAGTGTGTTGACCCTTCTTGCACGTAATTCAATTTTTTTAATGACACCTTCGACCTCATCCGTGGGAATCTTTTTCGATGCCCTTCGGCTTTAATCTTTTTCGTAAGAGGAAAGTGAAGAGATTTTAAGACCCAGTTCTGTAGCTCCCCATCATAACGGCTTATCATTCCATTGTTCGGATTGATACTTTCCTACTAATCTGTTTTCCAGGTTCTTTCCGGCTCCGGGTGAGGTAATTGGCCCCAGGGTTCCCTCGGGTTCTTCAACACCTGACTGAACCAGAACAGGGCGGATTTTTCGTGTTGAAAAGTGTGAAAAGATTGAGGAAGTTGTCCAAATTGTTCGATTTTCGAACGCGTTTTGCATGGCGTAGAAGTGGTTCGTAAAAGTCGTGTTCTCGTGCTCGTATCGTTCTTCGACCTTTCGAAGGTGCAAAGCTAATCGAATCCAACCCTCAAGCGGTACCCGCGGTCCGTCTAATCTGAAACTAACTACATTTTATTTGGTCGGCTCCGGTGCGGGATTGTACCAACGGTGCCCGTTTGACCTTTTTTTTATTCTCCCCTTTACGAAACTGGAGCTCCCTCCAGGTGGTGCAATTGTCCGGACTGTTGGTCCCAACGTGACTCAGAAGGCGGGGCACCGTATGGGCGGATGAAATTGCAGGGAAATGTTTTCCGTTCAGAGCCCACAATGCATGGATAATCACTAGGTGTGTTCTAATTAGAGAAATCGGCGATTTTCGAGCGACCGGGGTGATCAAGACCCTAGCTGACTTGTACTTGCCAACGTGCAATTTCACAAAACCTCTGTCATCCTCTTTGTTCGCATTTCGTGAAAAGGTTCGTTGAACCCATGTGGATCCTATGAATACGCAACCACTCGTTCTCTCGCACTGCCGAGCTCACTCGGAGTTCTGGAACGCACGACTAATTTTTTCTCTTTTTTTTCCCTTCCAGTTTTACACCAACTCGTGCATATTGAAGTAGTCTCGCTTATCTAAAGTATTCACGAGCACTGTGAACACCTCATTGTTTAAAAATCGACACCGTTTACATCCGCCGGGGATCAAAATGTACTCTAACGGAGTCCTTGTGAAAATGCCATTCAACGTGATGTCACTGCTGGGTGACTCAACGAAATGGACCGACAAGGTTTCGAGCAAACCTGCATAAATTTATGATTTGTGGAGGTAATCCGGTTCGTAGAAGGCTATTTGTGATTTGGATTACCCACCTCGATGAACGTGAATCTCAAGGGATCAGTCGCAGGATGATGATCAGGGGGCCATTGCATCATTGGAAATTCTATATCGGCCACTGCCTTTGGGTAGGTATCAAGCACAATCCGTCCTTGTGAGTTGTTTTGGAATTTCGACATTTTGGCACGTCTATGTACCCCCGTACCTCGTGACCAAGTGGTTGTACGCCAAATTGTAGTAGGTGAAAATTGAAGGAAATGTAATGCTCTAAAAGAAAATACTCGGACAGAAATGTCGTAGGAAACACCGGAACAGAGATGTCGAGCAAAAACTGTGAGTTGATTTAGGAATTTCGAAAATCTGGGTCAGCTTTAAAGCTTTGTACCTCGTGACGTGATGGTTGTAGGGGTGAATGTTGTGAGTAAAAATTGAAGTAAATTTAATGCTCTACACGAATGTCTTCGGGCAGAAATATCGTATGAAACACCAGAACCGAGTTATCGACCTAAAACTGTCCTATGTTGATTTGTGAATTTCGAAATCGGGCTCAGCTTTAAAACTCTGTACGTGATGGAAATAGCCCTGCTGCGGAAAAGGCCCTCTCGGCTTCTACGGAGGTCGGCGGGATGGTCAGGGGATAATTGTAGGTATACTAGTCCTATGTTCACCGTAACTAAATCGAAATGGTGGCCTCGGCTGCCTCAATTTTCGAACAGGCTCATTTCTTTTTTAATTTTGCTCAATAAGTCTTTTCGCATTTTCGCCACTGGCACGGACTGGTTCATCGATTTCCGAATTCTTTCCTCCAGCTGGCCTTTCAAAGTACAACCTAAGGCTAAGTCTTAGCCTTCGAACTGTTTTCTGTTATTTAATTTATTTTCTGTCATTTTATTTTTATTTTTTTCAACAAGACTTGAGCAATTTACGTACTTACGAGGTGGAACTAATTCTCGAATCCCGGGATCCCGGGATTGACTCCGCAAATCCCGGCATTTAAAATTGTCAAAAATCGTCCGGGATCCCGGGATTGCAACCTTAATTGCATAACATTACGTTTTTGGATGTTGTATTATACGGGTATATCATACCCGTAGGAATTTCGGAACAACTTTAAAACCCTGTATCTCGTAACCTGATGAGTTTACGCTAACATCTTATATGTGAAAGTTAATGGAAATTTAATAGGTAGGTCCATAAGTCCATAAAGAATGTCTTCGGGCAGATAATGATATATTACGTCGTATGAAACACCAGAACGCAGTAACCGAGAAACAACTGTCCTACGGAGTCGATTTAGGAATTTCATAAATCGGGCTGAGCTTTAAAACCACGTACCTCCTGGTGTGATGGTTCTAAGCAGAAATGTTATACGTGAAAATTAAAGGAAATTTAATGCTCTAAAAGAATGTTCTTGGGCAGAAATGCCGCCGGAACCACCAGAACAGAGATATCGAGCAAATACCAAAAACATAGTTCCTGGATCCGCCGTGCAAAGCATCCTGTTACCTACCCCCTGCAAAGGATGTGTAACTTTCAATTTGTTAAATTTCACTTCTCCGATTTTGTTTTTATACAGTCAAATTATGAATTCAAATTCATTTCAATTGTTCAATTTTTTAAAAATGTTAAAGTGCTGCGAATAACTCGGCACACTTGGTTTTTTGGGCTCAACGTACTTGCGTTCGCCACGGAGAGCTACTTTTTGGTGGTTTCAAACTTTTCTCGCACTATGCTCGTCAAACTGGATCTTTTTAAGACCAATTTCAGATTTTTCCGACCGCTAGAAGTGCCTTAGAATAAAGATGACCAAAATCGTGTCACCCTCCTCGGGCTGCAGCTCTAATATAATAGACTAGGGGGCCACCCCCTGCTGGCTAAAACCAGCCTACCTCTCCCACCTGGCCTGTGACAACTTCTTCTCGCTTTTCGAAAATGAATAGTTTTTTCCTTAAAGAAATAGAGGATGAGGTTTTATTGAAATTCCTTTTTGAATTTGTATTCAGCTTGAAACAATGTGTGTGGTACCGTCTTCCTGTACTTATTTGATTCTTGAATAATATAAAAGAGATGAGAAACTGTAAATTTTGAACACAGAAATAGGTACCCTTTTTTCGATCTTATTATTCTCAATTAAATACATGAGGGGGAGAGTCGTCGACGCGTCGCCAGATGGCGCACAGTGGTGCAAAGGCGGCCGAAACCCCCCAAATTGAGTTGTGCCTTTTCCCAGTTTTTATGAGTGGGTTTTACACCTTAATACTTGTAGAATGAAGCCTCATAATTAGTTTTCTTTTAAAAAATTATTTGGAGACTTGAGAGTCCTTGAAAGTTGATTTTTTTTTTTTAAATTAAAAAATTACGAATTACATGTTACTTTTTCACCATTTTTTTTAACCTATTGTAATGAATAGTATAATTTAAGTAACCACCCATGAACTTTACTATACTAATGTAGTTTCCAAAATTTGCTTTAGTTGAGGGATTAATTCCAGTTTGTACTGTCTGTGCCACGATCTTGTAGGTAATAAAAAAAACGTATTTTTCGCATTTTCGATGGAATCGGGGGAAAAAGCTGCACCGAGCTGAGCTCCGCGAGTAGAAACATTGTAATCTGTGCATATTGGAGTGTCTTTTCTCAAATTTTCATCGCCGTTATCCGCCGTATATGTTCAGGGTCCACGTTGTAAGTCGCTAAGATGGGCGCGTCAATCGACGACATTCTGAAAGAACAATCGTACAGTTGTTTGTATCGCGCAATCAGCAGCTCAGAGCACGATAATGCTGAAGAGGACAAACCGGCCTCACCAAGAGAGTGAGAGATGAAAGAAATTAATAAAGATAGCGTCCGCGATAATCCGACAAGGTCTGAAGAGTGTCTCGCCACCTCTTGGAGAGTTCAGTTGCAGTGTACGTCCTTTTTGCAAGAGGAAAGATGGAAATGGTTATTCCTCATAGTGTTTTGTGCGATATATTGTTTCGGCCGGGATGCACCCTTAAGAGCGGGCTCCCGTGTCGGCCATGTTTCCTGCTCCCATAAGGAATCAACGTTATTCTCCCGCCATCATAAATCCTCGAATAATGCACCGATTTTCATGATTTTTTTTTAAATCTTCAAGTGAGACTAGTGTCTAGCGATCCGTCGAGGCATTTTTGGAGCGAAATGTCACTGGAAACTGCAATTCATCAACAAAGTCACGTCTAAGGGTGTTGCTCTCTTCAAGTGACCATTGCTTGGTTGGAAGATGAGTTATCGAAAATCCGCCTCGACCGTTGTCTTCCTTACATTTCACGCTTTAATTCAAGTGTTCAAACGATAAAATCCGTTGATTTTTCGCGAAGTTCTGTGAGCGGGATGATGCATGCGCAATTTGATGGGCTTTCGAATGTCCGAAGAGTAGCGGGCGTCGAGGAAGTTCTGGGGGTTCTACGCTAGAGGCCACCAACCTCAACCACCCTCGGCAACTCATTCTTTCTCACTATAATTCAACTCCAATATGAGACATATGAAGCTGGCAATTTCAAGCGATTGTACCTACAAAATTTCATAGGATATCATAGTGCCTGTGGTCCATAATTGACTGTACCTACAGGCCAATGTTTGACCTGTTGTGGGCCAATCGAATTATGCTCAAAAAGTGGAAAGTAGCAAGTATTAAAATTCTGGTTCTGAGCTTCTGAGTAGAAGAGAGAACTCCTTCAAGGTCCAAATTGTGCAAAGGTACATTGTGTAGATCGGTGGTTTTTTTCGTGTCTCGGTGTAGGTAGTTTGTGATCGGTGTAATTCGAGTCGGAGGTGGAGACTTTTGATCGGCCGCAAAATTTCATTATACGTTTCAAGATGTGTAGATTCTAAAAGCGAAAATAAAGCGCAAAAACAATTGAAAATTTGCATTTTTTTCCTAGCAATACCCCAAATTATCATAATATATGAGTGACCCATCATCTACGCCCATCTATGAGTGCCCATGCTATTGCTAGGTAAAAACGCTGCAAATATTACACAAGGGTTTATTATTCTTTGATATAGGTTAATTAGGAATCTCTGGGGCTTTCATGGGGCTACAAATGGGGTTTTTGAAGGATCCCAGAAGGTCAAATAAGGTTTCTTTTCCCCGAGTTTTGGACGCATAATGCATTTTTTGCGGTCCCACATTTGTCCAAACGTTATACAGGAGGAAATTTTATTTTAATTTTTTCAAAAATATTTTCTTATTGACACAAAATTAATTGTTATCACAAATAACATGTAATAATAAATCCTTTAGCAAAATTTGCAGCCATTCTTTCTAGCTGTGCACGCAAGGTTTTCAGCAAGACGGCACATAGGTTTTTGGCTATCGAGCGGTGCATACCGAATTTCTCTTTGTAGTCCCGTTTATTGCACAATGACGAGGGTCGCTTACAGGTACCAGGTAGTCAAAGACGGTCTGATGAGACGGTTTCGCAATGGGAGCTCAATCCCCCCAACATACAGGACAACGTTACCAGATTTTTGGTTTATTATTCTTGGAATAATACACCTATGTTTTCGCGACGGGGGTCGACGACTCCGATCGGGCTCAAAATTTGACATTATCCGTTTCAAGAGGTCTACATTCAAAATCCGAAATGTCCGTCCGCCGTCCGCCGTCCGCCGTACGCCGTCCGCCGTCCGCCGTCCAGGCCGTTTTGGGCAGTAGGAATTTTTTAAAAAATCTGAAATTTTGGCAAAATACTTGGTTTACCATCTAGTTGTGCCCGCAAGGTTTTCAGTCCGATCGCCCGAACCCGTGGGGCGCTATGGGGCTAAAATGGGGCTACAGGAGGGGTGTTTTGAAGGCTTTTAGCTATGGGATCGAGTTAGGGGTCGTTTTCGAAGTATTTTTAGACGTAGAATCCATTTTTGGGGGTCCCGGAACGATCCGATTTCACTGTGGTTTGGTTTATTATTCTTGGAATAGTACACCTATGTTTTCGCGCCGGGGGTCGACGACTCCGATCGGCCTCAAAATTTGACATTATCCGTTTCAAGAGGTCTACATTCAAAATTCGAAATGTCCGTCCGCCGTCCGAGCCGTTTTGGGCAGTAGGATTTTTTTTTAAATCTGAAATTTTGACAAAATACTTGGTTTGCCATCTAGTTGTGCCCGCAAGGTTTTCAGCCCGATCACCCAAACCCGTGGGGTGCTATGGGGCTAAAATGGGGCTATGGGAAGGGGTTTTTAAAGGCTTTAGGCTATGGGATCGAGTTAGGTGTCGTTTTCGAAGTATTTTTGGACGTAGAATCCATTTTTGGGGGTCCCGAAACGATCCAATTCCACTGTGGCGATCTATAGGGCTTTCATGGGGTTAAAAACAGGATTTTTGGAGGATCCCAGTAGGTTAAATATTTTTCGAGTAAAACCTAAATAATTTTTGAAAATAAAAAAAATCCAAAAAAACTTTTTTGATAAAAAAATTAAAATTTTTTTTTTAATTTCCTTCATTTACAGAATTTAATTTCTGCACAAGTAACCTATATCAAAGAATAATAAACCCTAGTGTAAAATTTGCAGCGTTTTTTTCAGTTGCCCACCTAGTCAAACTTGGCTAGTTGAAGCTTTTCACGCCGCAGGGCATGGCGCTGTTTTGGCAGCCCCCTCTTAAACAAGGGTTGAGAGAAGAGTACCCGCATTTACATGAGGACAAGCTGGACCAGGTAACACTTGAAGTTACTAAAAAATTTTTACCCACCTTTATTAAAAAAAAGAAAGGAGTGCAACACAGTAAGGTGAATTTTAAGCGTAAATATGAGGAGTGGCTGAAGCGCAATTTTCAGCTGGAATTTGAATCACCTTGTGTCGATGCAATCAATGTGGGTGGAAGGCCTTCTAAACATTTCGCAGATTGTGCTAGTCGAACGCAACGTAAAAAAGTCCAGGATTTAAGACGATTTTTAATTGAATTTTTATTTACCTAGCTGTCATTGTAATATTTTAAACGATTATTTCCTTTTTATTAAAGAGCTTTCAAGTCAAACTAATTGAGTTAATGGTATATTATTCTGAAATTAACGCTATTTTCATTTTCATTCATTTTTATTCCATAAATTTCGTAAAAATGGTTTGAATTGTTTTCAAAAACCTTCCTTCAACCCAGGTTTCAAGACACAATGGTTTTTTACTGTATAGAGCGGTGAACTTGGGATAAATTTTATGGGTTATACTCGAACATAAGCAAAAACAGCTGAAAAAGTGGAGAGCCAGTGAGTATACCCATTAAAATGTTGAATTATGGTCTTTAAAAAATTGTAGCGCAATAACTGACGTCAAATTTGGATTCTACGCCCCGAAAAACATGAGTGTACCGAGTTTTATTGAAATACTCCGATGAAAAGGGGTTTTGGCCGCTTTTTGGCGGTTTTGCACCACTGTGTGGCGTACTATGAGCCCCACGCCTTTTGAATCCCTCGCGGGGGTTATTGGAAAGGCGTCGCTAAACTTCAAAGTTCGCGGAAATCGTCAACGGGTGACGGGATCCTGTCGGAAATCTCTCTCCCCCCCCCCCCCCCCCCCCATTCGCCATTTTTTCTCCCTATTTTGAGCTCCGCAGTTTCCGCAACATTCTTGTAAACTGAGCCTTTAACACATTTTTAACGGACTTTTTGGTGTTTTCAGACTTTTCTCGTACTGTGCTCGTCAAGACGAATTTTTTGGTTTGTGAGTCAAATTTTTGCGACATCTAGAAGTGCTTTGGAATAAAAATGAGCATTCTCCTCCTCCTCGGGCTGCAGCTTTAATATAAAAGATACAACTATTGTACCTATTTATTCATCCTAATTTAATTTTTGTTAGAATGCATTATTTTTCTCGTAGTTCGCCGCGGACCCCCTGTGAGTTCGGACCACAGTTTGGGAAGGCCTGCTCTATACTAATCGTTTATCGTCAATTTCAGGGCAAAAAAGCCCGTCTTAATATTGGACCGATTTTTATGAAACAGCCCGAAATCATCGGCCACATGGTTCCCAGGAATGAACATCGCGGCTCTCCAAAGTATTGACGAAGAGTTGACTCAGAAAGCACATTAAGGAAGTGTCTGATGTCTGACCTCATAGGAACACTATCTGATACACTCAACAACCTTTAGAACCTGTCAATGGCGTTGATGAAGGAGTCAGTGGAAATAGTTGCGTAGTGGGACCTTTCGGCTTCCTTTGGAATATCTCTTGGGAATGTCAAGGATCGTACGAGGCGTTTTTTAAGCGTGGAAACGGTAATGGCATTTGTAAAATGGGAGTGTCGCCTCTGGGAGTTTCGCGGTGAGTTGAAAAAAAAATCCACTGCCAAGATCGCTGTGCTTTACAAATAAATACGAACTTGAAGCAAAAAAAGGGAAATTAACCAGTTGGCTGATTGGGACGATAAAGTGGGGCCTTGATTGCGCTGAGGTGGCGGAGTTTATTAGATAGAATGTCGAGGTAGTTTGTGGAAACGGGAACAGTTTTTTGTCAGGGCGAAAGGTTTGTGGTGCAACACCGATTTCACCAAGTCTGTTTAGAGCTACAGACCTTAATTGCTCGAAGGTGACTTCTCGGAGCAGTTAGCAAGAGATGCTGATTTCGGGGTGTGTACTTATTTATACATCTAGTTCTTATTTATTATTGTTCTAAAATCGGTTCTGGGGATTTCAGCACAAATTTGTGGAGTAAGGGGGTTCAACTGGTTTCGAGGAAGCGCAAGGGGTATCAGTACAGGTTTGGAGGGAATTAAAAACCCATTTTGAGGCAAGCTGATGTGTTCAATCTGGTTTGGATGAGATTTAAACGTGTTCAAGGAGAACTGAAGTTTTCAAAACAGGTTCAAGGAAGTTTAATCACCAGTTGGTGGGCTGAAGGGGTTCGAAATTGGTTTGGAGGGATCGTGGACCCGGTTTATGGCAAGCAGGAGATTCAAACCTGTTTGGAGGGGACGTATACCTGTTTTAAAGTGTAGTAGAGGTTTTAAAACTGATTCTGAGGGAATTTTGAAACCAGTTTCTTGGGAAGAGGTTTTATTGTGGATGAGAGGGCCTAGAACCAGTTTAGAGCGAATTTCAACCCAGTTCATGGCAAGCTGGCAACAAACTGGATTTGATGAGATTTAAACATGCTTAAGGAGACATGATGTCTTCAAAACAGGTTAAGGGGAATTTAAACACCAGTATGTGGGCTGAAGGGGTTCAAAACTGGTTTGAAAGGACCTGTTTAAAGACTTTAAACTACACTTAAATTAATTTAAAACTGATTCTGAGGGCATTTTGAAACCAGTTTTTGGGAAGAGGTTTTATTGTGGTTTGGAGAAAGTCCTAGAACAGGTTTAGAGGGAATTTAAACCGCGTTTTTGGCAACCTGGGTGTCCAAACTGGTTTGGATGAGATTTGAACATGTTTTAGGGAGAAGTGAAGGTTTCAAAACAGGTGCAGGGGAGTTTAAACACCAGTTTGTGGGGTGAGAGGTTTCAAAGCTGATTCTGAGGGGATTTTGAAACCAGTCTGGTGGGAAGAGGTTTTATTGTGGTTTGGAGGAAGTCCTACAGGGCCTAGAACAGGTTTAGTGGGAATTCAAACCCAGTTTTTGGCAACCTGGGGTGTTCAAACTGGTTTTTATGATTTTATAACACGGTTTAACCCCTGGAGAAGTGAAGGTTTCAAAACAGGTTCAGGGGAATTTAAACACCTATTTGTGATCTGAGGGATTTCAAAACTGGTTTGGAGGGCACGTAATCCCGTTTTAAGGCACGCAGGTGATTCAAACTGGTATGGAGGGGACGTGTTTTAAGGTGGTGTAGAGGTTTTAACAGATTCCGAGGGGATTTTAAATCCAGTTTTTAGGGAAGAGGGGTCCATTTAGTTTTGGAGGGAGTCGGAGAGGGCCTAGAACCAGTTTGGAGGGGATTAAAACCCAGTTCGTGGCAAGCTTCGGCATAAAACGAGTCGAAGTTTCTTAACAGGTTCAAGGGAGTTTGAACACCAGTTTGATGACTAAGGGGGGTTCAAAACTGGTTTTGAGGTTTTTTTTTTTGTTTTTTTGTTGTTTTTTTAAGGATGATTAGAGGTTTTGAGACCAGTTCACGGGAGTGTAACACCAGTTAGTTCGGATGGGGATCAAAATTTGATTTAATGTGGTTTGGAGGCTGAGAATCGGTTAGGGGGGCATTTAAACTTGTTTTGAAGTAAAGTTAAGTGTGTTTTTACGTCAAGATTCTTGACCTAAGCGGCCTGACATGATGGCGCGGTAATTAGTTTGTAAATCACTTCAACCACGAAATTTCTTCAACGGGATTCGAACCCGTGGTCTCATCATTGGCTAATCCGGCCGCCCCTGTTTTGTGGTGGAAAGGGTGTTTCAAAACTCGTTCTGTGTTGGTTTTCAAACCATTTTCTAGGGACGGGGGTTTAAATAATTTAAATTGGTTTGAAGGAGTCCTCGAGAGCTTTGAATCCGTTTAGAGGGGATTTCACCCTAGGCTGGGGGCTTGTTTTTGATGATCGATTCTTGATTCTTGTTGCCGGCGTTGAAGGAATTTAAATCCAGTTTCATGTTGGGTAGAGTGGTTTGTCATCAGCAGACATCTTCGTAGAGAACGAGGAATTTATAAAATCTGCATTGAAAGTGATAAAAATCCCCCAGAGATGCTGTTACCGATCTTGATTTAGTGCTGAACAGTGAATGTTACCGTTTCATCGTTTGACTTTTCCATTCACTTGGCTTTTACTGTGCGTAGAACATGAGCGAGAACCATTAGAACATTCCCATCTGCTTGCGTCAGGGCGGGAGACGGAAGCGAGCGGAAAACTAACATTACGGGACTAGTGAGAGGAGCAGCTACAGAGGATAAAGAAAAAAGAGGTGAAGCAATAAGAAACGAATAAGGTCATCTACCGCTTAGTGACGGACTCAGCTGGACACGTCAGACTCGGGATACTTTGTCCCATTGAGTCCGAAGGAAAACGGTACTCGGAAGGGGGTTCGAGCCCAGTTCCATATAGGTGAAGGGTTGCGGATCAACCAGGTCTCATTGGGTCTGATTCGTGTGGTAAACCGATCGTACGGGACGTGAGAGTGGACTATGGGAAGAAGATGCGAAATATATGCCTCGTATCTTATTCCAATGTGATCTGTATCCTGATATGATACTGACAGCGCTTGAAGAAAGCACGATTAATTGACTTTTTTACTTTTGCAGGAGAGTCTGGCCCACACCTGACAAAGGAAGCATTCGGAGAGACCAGGAGGTAAGCCTAATAGTCCTAGCCTAAAGCAAGCCTGTCTGCTCGTACTGGTCAAACAATAGAAGTCAAAGCACGAAGCTCTCATTGGGGTAGTTCACGTCCGCTTCACGACGTCACGTCGCCGTGACGGATCCTGTGCCATCATACTAATGAGAAACTCATTTGTTATCAAGAAAGTGAAACTTGCCGGTGATGTCTTGTGAAACGTGTGTCGTGAGAAGCATACTGTCACTTGGGAGGATTCCGCATTTTTCAACTAATTGAATCCTTTGGAAAGGATACTGTTGAAGTGAGGTATTGAGCTGTTTCGGCAGCCTCAAGCAGAAAGCTGAATAAGACAGGAGTGTCTTCCATTTGAGCAATAATTATTGTTGGTTTATTATTCTTGTAATAATACACCTATGTAATCGCAACGGAGGTCGAAAATTCTGATCGGCTTCAAAATTTCACATTATAAATACGTTTCAAGAGGTCTAGATTCCAAAAACGAAATGTCCGTCCGAGCCGTTTTGGACAGTAGGATTTTTTTAAATCTGAAATTTGGAAAAAAGCTCGGTTTACCATCTAGTTGTGCCCGCAAGGTTTTCAGCCCGATCGCCCAAACCAATGGGGGTCTGTAGGGCTAAAAAGGGGCTACGGGAGGGTTTTTTTGAATGTTTTCGGCTATGGGGTTGAGTTACGTGACGTTTTCGAAGTATTTTTGGACGTACAATCCATTTTTGGGGGTCCGAGAACGATCCGATTTCACCGTGAGGATCTATGAGGCTTTCATGGGGCTAAATATGGGATTTTTGAAAGATCACAGGAAATCAAATATTGTGTCGTTTTCCGAGTAATTTTGGACGCATAATTCATTTTTCGAGGTCCCAAATCTGTCCAAACATTGTACAGAATTTTTTCTTTTAAATTTTTTCAAAAATATTTCCCTAATGACACGGAATTAATTTTTGCACAATTTTTCTATATCAAAGAATAGTAAACCCTTGTGTCAAATTTGCAGCGTTTTTAGTATGTTTTTTTGGACCCATTTGGGCAGTTTAAATCCAAGTTTGGTACTCTCTAAATGGTGTGGAATTCGCGTGGCACGCAAAGAACTGCAAAATGTTAGTCATACCTTGGTCCTGGGATGAGATGGCATGTGAGAAAGTTATAAAAACAGCCATAAAAACAATATTTCACTCTCTCATTAAAATCGTAATATTGATATAACTCAAAGTAATATTTGAGTATTTTATACCATTTCCAAATCAGATTCAACATTTTCCAAATAGGTTTCGATTTTTGGTTTATTATTCTTGGAATAATACACCTATGTTTTCGCGACAGGGGTCGACGACTCCGATCGGGCTCAAAATTTGACATTATCCGTTTCAAGAGGTCTACATTCTAAATCCGAAATGGCCGTCCGCCGTACGCCGTCCGCCGTCCGGGCCGTTTTGGGCAGTAGGAATTTTTTTAAAAATCTGAAATTTTGGCAAAATACTTGGTTTACCATCTAGTTGTGCCCGCAAGGTTTTCAGTCCGATCGCCCAAACCCGTGGGGCGCTATGGGGCTAAAATGGGGCTACATGAGGGGTGTTTTGAAGGCTTTTAGCTATGGGATCGTGTTAGGTGTCGTTTTCGAAGTATTTTTGGACGTAGAATCCATTTTTGGGGGTCCCGGAACGATCCGATTTCACTGTGGCGATCTGGGGCTTTCAGGGCTTTCATGGGGCTAAAAATGGGATTTTTGAAGGATCCCAAGAAGTTAAATATTTTTCGAGTAAAAATGAAAGAAATTTTGAAAAAACACATTTTAGAAAAAAAATGCCCCAAAATTTTTTTTTTAAATATAAAAATCCCCAAAAAAAATTTTTTTTAATTTTTTTTATTGACAGAATTAAATGTCTGTACAAGTAACCTATATCAAAGAATAATAAACTCTTGTGTAAAATTTGCAGCGTTTTTTTTTTCGTTGAAAATTCCATGGAAAATGTCGAAACCTTCTTGGAAAATATCGAATTTGTTTTGGAAATGTTTCATAAAACTTATAAATTATAATAAAATTACAAACGCTTCTCAGTGCCTCGGTTACAGAGCTGCAAGACATTTTTTTTTTTGTCAAGCACCACCGATTTATATCGTTTATAAAGTCTGGGGTTTTCAAACAATGTCAATTTTTGCATAGAATGCCTCACTGAAACCGGATTCTGACGGTCGTATCTCATATCCTGTAGCGTCGGATATGGTGTGTGGGTCGGGCGGACCTCATATGGCGATTTAATGGGTCGACTATCCATTTCTATAGAGCCTCAATGGCTCCTCCCACACGGTGACGCAACCTGATGGCAATACAGGAGTGTTAATTGCGTGGATTTGTTGCTCTTACGGGAGGCGAGAAGGGCGTTGGCAAAGTTTAGGGCATTTCGTTTGTGTTCGTGCCAAGTTCGTTTCCTACAGAGTCAGTTGAAGTTCGGAGCACGCAAGTTTGCACCGTTGCGGATTCCTTTCCTCTTTAACATGAACATTACCGCACTCTCCTTCGGTTCAGTCCAAGACCCCGTTATCTGTTCCGGCCGGTCAGAGTCTCGCAATGTCGTTGCAAAACAAACCGTCCCGCAGGGTGAAATCCAAGTCTGGGTCCGCTGACTCGTCTGAGGCGTTTCGGGATGTGTGCCCTGGGAAAACCCCTCCGGCGTTTCTCACTAGTGGAAATGAGGGCTCGCGCCCCATTAAAGACCACTTAACCGAAATCTATCGACTGGTTCCATTTCAACTGGGATTTTCAAAGATTCCCTTCCTCGGCGGAGTTTACATCGCAAAAAAAGGGAACTTGAACTTTTTTTCACCTGGACACAGACCATTACTCCCAGTCGGTGAACCGTGAGCCCGTCCGTCCTCTGAGCCAAAGCCGCTGATAGTCGGATACAACACCGCAATCCTACTCGATTTATTTACGAATATTTTTCTGCCTTTCTCACCTTCAAGTTTACCGACCCTTTTCCCGCGTTTAACCTCAAATGACGGTTTTGCTCGTGAAAATCGGGCAGGATATAATTCCCCGTCCCATTGTTTCGCAAAGCCCGACGATGACACTCCCGAAGGTCGACCAGGACATCCCACACCCTCTGTTTGTTCACCGCGTTACTAAATGCGGATTTCACGGGATTGTCAAGCCCCAGGATTGTTTTCCCGGTGTTAAGGACCTGGTGAGAGCGGGTTTTACTGTTAATGCATGAAAAGCCCAAACGCCGCAAAGTGGGGCCAAAGAGGTCAAGAATTGGCGGAAATTATTTAAGGTATCTGAGATGTTCCTGGAGGTTTGGATATAGTCCAGTAAATTTATCGTGGAAAAAGGGTCCCTAAATTCAAAAAGCCGGTCAAATTAACTCCAGGGGGCCCTAAAAACCACGATTTTTTCGGACTTTTTTCAGTTTTTTGGTTATACCTTTTTTCCTATGCAACCAATCGAAATTCTGCTCGGAGTTAATGATAATGAGGATAAAATCCTGAACGATTTGCACTACTTACATTTAATTTTCGATCAAATAGGCGCCAAGTTACGTAGGTTCAAAAATGGGCCAGTTTCCCAAAATGGGAAAAATCACTTTAAATTGGTGTTTTTAGTTTGCAATCCATTTCACACAATATCCAATGACTCTATGATAAATTAATATGTAATCAATCAGTAGACCCACCACCAACTTCAGGGAGCCTTAAAAACCACGATTTTTGGGGATTTTGTTCAGTTTTTTTAGTTATAACTTTTTTCCAATGCAACCAATCGCAAATCTGGAGGAATTAAAAGTTAAAGAGGATATAATTCTGAACAATTTGCACTACTTGAGTTTAATTTTCGATCAAATAGTTACCAAGTTAAGTAGGTTCAAAATATTTTTTCATAATTTTTTCGATTTTTACTTGAAAAATATTTGACCTCCTGGGATGATCCCAGTGGGATCCGTCAAAAATACCATTTGTAGCCCCATGAAAGCCCTATAGATCGCAACAGTGAAATCGGATCGTTCCGGGACCCCAAAAAATGGATTCTACGTCCAAAAATACTTCGAAAACTCACCTAACTCGATCCCATAGCCCAAAGCCCTCAAAATACCCCTCCCGTAGCCCCATAGCGCCCCACGGGTTTGGGCGATCGGGCTGAAAACCTTGCGGGCACAACTAGATGGTAAACCGAGCATTTTGTCATAATTTCAGATTTAAAAAAAAAAAAAAAAAATCCTACTGCCCAAAACGACCCGGACGGCGGACGGACATTTCGGATTTGGAATATAGAACTCTTGAAACGGATAATGTCAAATTTTGAGGTCGATCGGACACAGTCGTCGATTACACTGAATTTTTCAGTAATCTTACAGAAAAATTCAGTTTAAAGAAAGGTAAAAAAATAAATAAATAAAAATAATAAAAAAATTAAAAATAAGGTCTTATTCGAACCAACTAAAAAAACGGCTATCATTTTAGGATTCAGCACCATCAAAAACCCCTACTAAAGATAAAAAGAAGCCGGCAACGCGCAGGCCTTTTTTTTTTTTTTTTTTTTTTTTTTTGTAGACCAGTGTTATACAAATCTCCTCCGAACTAAAAAACTGAAATTCCTTGAAAAAAGTGCTTCACCCCAACTTTCATCGTCCCTTCAGACCTTCACTTACCTTTAAACGTCTAAATCAATATAGCTCCGTGTTCACGTACTTATAGACGAAAACTTCCACTAAAAACCGATCGACCCGATGCAATTTCAAAATTTCGAGTTTCCGCCAGTTTTTTTAGATATTTGGCCCCGCTGTGCGCCGGTTGCTTAGTGTACGAACTCAGCTCCACCTGAACTGCAAACTGCCCTTAGATCATCAAATTCTCTCGGTTCTCAACTAAATCACAAGATTGCTAGCTGCTCATCACAACTACATCCGTCTTCCGCTCGAGCGGCTCTAACACCTGTGCTTACCGTGCGGGGGTCAAAGACATCAAACTGGGAAACCGCAAAGATACATCTGTGGCCAACCGTTGAGGATCACAGTCAACGCTCCGGTGATCTGATCTGAAGCGTTTTGGCTCGGGAAGGGGCGTGAAGTTGAAGATCACCAAGTAATCGTCGAGACGAGGCAAAAGAGAGAGAGACAGCGCAGTGGTGAGCCGTATGGACGAGGTGGTAGAGATAAATAGGGGGAAAAACCAATAGATAGCCAGTAGAGCACCATACAGATCCAGTAAAGAGCAATACTATCAGTGGAGATCAATGTATAGTCGTTGGAGAGCGAACAAAGCAATTGATAGTAGGTTAGTTCGGAGAACCATTCCTGAATGATCTCGAGCAGCCCAGGGCGTTAGCAATCCTCGAGTAGTGACTTCACCAGAGTAGTCCTAGATCGTCCGGCCGGGCAAGTTTGAGTGGAGGGGCTACACATAGAAAGATGCGCATGGTCCAGATGCATCTACTCCAGGCTTGAGCTGGAGTAGTCTCTTACGATCCCAGACTGCCCTGAATTCTCAATCCCCGGTTCTCTGAACAGCCAGCAACCCCCAACTGGAGGAGAATGCCTCGTTTTTCTATCCCAAACTTCTTCGGGATTACTTACTTTCTATTCAACCCATGCAGCGACTTGTCCAGAACTGCCCCGACTCTTGCGTGGAGTAGCAATTCCCGGACAGGCGCAGATTGACTGTAACCTCCTTTAACCATCCTGCCTCATTCCAAATGTTCAATAGACATCCAATAGAGCCAGCAGGGTGTCAATAGAGAGTATACATTACGTAATGAGGGCCTCCATAGTGACCGTATCTTTGTAGACAGAGGGCTTCACTTTGCTCGACCACATAACACAAACAGTCAGGTCCACACACACACACAGGTCCATTAGCGCGCACATGCGCCCGATCCAATTCAGTCTAATAAACGACTTGTTAGTCTCCTTAGCCACCTGCAGTTTGATTCGACTCGAGAGGATGGCTTGAGCCCGAGCGCCACTTGGAATGAAACTGTTAACAACTACAGATAGGTACTAACAGTTGCGCCCATTTGTGCCTGGCAGAAATTGAGCTCGATGGGCGCATCAGACGTAAAATTTGGTATGGAATCTCTCAATCTGGCAAATGGAGTTCCCGTTTGAAATGAGAAGTAGGGTGCAAATGCGAAGGACGGCATCCTATTATATTCGAGCTGCAACACGAGGAGAAGAATTACTTTCTAACGGTCGAAAAAATTTGAAAAAATCTTGAAAAATTCAGCTCGACGAGCATAGTACGAGAAAAGTCTGAAAACAGCATAAAGTTGGTTCAATCAGGCCAAATGGAAACAACAAGTTTTCAATAAAGAATTCAAACCAGTTTTGAAGGATGTGACTGAGGATGTGAGGGAGGTGGCTGAGGGAGTAGTGGAGAGGGGAGGCGGCAAAAAGCTGATCCCCCTCCCCCCACCCCATTCAAGAGGATGAGGATCGTTGGTCGCCTTTGTCTGTGGAGCTGACTGGTCAATAAAAAAACTCGCGTAGGTACGTAATGAAATATTTACAAAAACATAAGGGAGTGAGGTGGTTAGGGTGAGAAATGACTCCTCTGCTGAGTCATTTCTCACCCTGACCACCTCATTGGATTAGACCTCTGCACCGTCGGCAAACACCACACGGGTGTGCTCAGATGGGGACTGAAAAAGGGGAAAGCCTCTCCGGAAGTTGGCCAGAAAAGGGGTAAAAATAGATGTCACCTTCCAAATGAAGCGTTTTACTTTCATCCTAAATTTCTTTAAGAAAAAAAAAAAACCTTATGTTGGATGTGAGGCCACGTGGGAACGGCTGTCGAAGGCAGCAGGGGATGACCCTCTTGTTTGTTTTGGAGACCCTCTACCTATCTTCTCTCACTATCTGGACCCTACAAAAGTTCAAACAACTTGCTGATTTTGCCTATCTAAAATGCAAAAAACACAGGATCTGAAATACATGCGTATGGGAGGCAAAGTCTTGAGAGCCATAAGTCTCGCGTGTTGCCTCGTTTCGATTTTCAAAAGGTATCTTTAACGTTGTATGTCTGTATCCCGGGTATTATTAGGTAAACATACGCGTGTGTCGTGTGAAACTTGATCTTCTTCAATTTTGCTCTGTGTTACACTTACGATGTTTGACGTTTGACGCACAGATTACTACTTAAACTCATAGCTCCGTTAAGGGGGGATAGGGTGGCCCTGTGGCGTCAGTGAAACGTCTGTTTACAATCAGCGCGGATCAGCCTGTTTCAAATCCGTGGACGAACACCAATGTTTGACCAAAAGTCAATCACGTGTTGTAATACCTGTCTTGTCCGCAGACATTTCACCTCTGAACGCAAGTTTATGTGAATCCTTCTACGGAGCAAGAATTTCTAATGCTTTTTCAAGTACAGTGCGGGGTCGGCTCCTGCCCCACTTTACTTTTACTTTACGTAGCTCCGTTAAGGTCGTTTTGGCATGTCCGTCAAGTTCTTTCGCGTTGTAAACCCTGCGCCGCAGGGCCTGCGGGATGATCGGGGATCGCCGTCCAGCTGGAACGGTGAGCCTCATAAAAATTCCGTAATAATTGCTGGAAGCGAGTCCCGTTCACGAGTAAACCCCCTCTCGTCTTCACGACGCGTCGTCAACCTGTTCAAACAAGTATCTGCCGGCGTCAAAGCCCAAAAACTCGATCTTGAGTTCGCTCGCTCCAATTTCGACCAGACACTTCCGGTAAACTGACGTTGAGAGTCCGATTTGACGATATGACCCCGTTGAAAAGTAAAAACTTGATCGTCCCGAATTTTTCTCATGCCAGGCGGTTTCCCGCACGCGCTCGAACATAACGGGCCGGCCGCCGCGTCCAGAAAGGTGGTAATTACCTGAACAGTTAAACAAAGTCTTCATTATGCCGGCCTGGAGGACCACAATTACACGGAAGGGGAGGTTATTGGTCAACTAATGAGAAACGGGAGGAGAAACCCTCAGAGGCCCAAAAGGAAATGAAAGAGAAAAATTAAAAGAAAAAGAAGAAAAAAAACCCAGAAATTCAGTTGTGGTTTTATTCTTATCTAACTCACTTTTTGATTTGGAAAAAAGAAACAATTTTTTCCCCGAGTAGTATAGGCTAAACCTCTCATTTCGCTGTGGTATTTCCGTTAGAGTTTGCCTCACAGTGTGGGACACCCCCCACTACGTACGTTGGGTGTGTTCCTACATGATCATGAGTTCCTAATGTTTTGTTAGGTTCATTATATTGTGTGTTGTGTGGGCGGGGAGGAATGCCTCGAGCGTCATATCCAGGATTACGCCGTCAGTGTCTTTGGAGGAAGAGAGTGCAAGAATACCTGGCCACTGTCTCCCTTGTGGCGATGGTAGTTTTCATCAGCTCCTGCATGTAGGAGCGGGCAGACCGCGCCCCCTCAAATCTTGCCTGCAGTGCTCGCTGGAGGCCATCTAGGGTAGCGATGTCTGGCCCTCTCCTTACAAACAGCAGGGCCTCACCCTTGATCTTCCCCATGGCTGCTTCCACCCATGCCTGCTCGGCAATGGGTGTGCTATACTTATTATGCCACTCGGCTTGCTGTTTTATGCTTGCAATCCAGGCTGCAGCTGCCCAGGGTGTCACCGCATCCCTTGCAGAACGGAGAAAGAGGCCACGAAGTCCAAACCCTCGCTGGCACCCAAAGGACAAGGTTGAAGGATGCCACCCAAGGACGACCACAGGGCCGGCCCTAAGGACCAGATGGATGAGGCTCTAAGTTCTGCGCCAAGGAACGACTGGAAGCCCAACACTGATTCCAGGCCTCCCGAACCACCCCAGGGATGGTGACGACTACGAGCGGGACAACCCCGACATACACCGCCTGAGGACAGGCTCTCCCTAAAAGGGGGAGTGATGTGGCGGTAAAATCAAATATACCGCCGAGGAGCCAGAAGGAGGGCCCCACGACGGACTCCTGCTGCATCAGCACATTCCGCCCGGGAACGTCATCACCAGCGACGTGACCGGCGGAGAGCCCCCTCCCCCCGAGCCCCCATTCGGTCGAGTTCCAGTGACGGGTGTGGTTAGCGGTGTCGCATATTTTACCAAAGGAATTATTAAACTTATTTGCAGTATTAATTGAGTGCGTGGTTATTCACCTTTAACTAACGGGGGAATGCGTATTCATTACAATATTGCACAGAATCTATGTAATATTATACTGTAAATAAAATAGGTCTATTATACGGTAAATAACAGCATCTGATGCTGTCTATCGATACCTAGGTAGGTAGTTTAGGCTATCGCTTCACCATCGACAGCGTTTATCAAGCTATCGATAGTTTCAAGGATAGTTTTTACGATAGTTGGTAGGAACTAATCTAAAAAAAAACCTCATTTCTTGTTTCATAAAAACATTCCCTCCATCCCCCCAAGCCCCAAAAGTTCCTTAGCCGAGGGATAACTCCCTCCAGCAGGCATCACTGAGCGCGATGTGTCGCGATTTGCTGACATAGAAGGTGATAATATCACTATTATCAGGTGCAAGATTAGAAGTAGAAGGTGCAAACATGTGAGCTCCAGGTTGGCACGATTTGTTGAGCTGGCCTGGCGTGCGTACATCCTCGGAATGGGGCTGAGGCGAATCTGATATCAAACTCGAAAAGTCGTGATTGGTATCAGTTCTCCCACAGACCGCAATTCTACTGGACATCAGCTGGCCAGCTTCCCTCCATCCCCCCAAGCCCCAAAAGTTCCTTAGCCGAGGGATAACTCCCTCCAGCAGGCATCACTGAGCGCGATGTGTCGCGATTTGCTGACATAGAAGGTGATAATATCACTATTATCAGGTGCAAGATTAGAAGTAGAAGGTGCAAACATGTGAGCTCCAGGTTGGCACGATTTGTTGAGCTGGCCTGGCGTGCGTACATCCTCGGAATGGGGCTGAGGCGAATCTGATATCAAACTCGAAAAGTCGTGATTGGTATCAGTTCTCCCACAGACCGCAATTCTACTGGACATCAGCTGGCCAGCTTCCCTCCATCCCCCCAAGCCCCAAAAGTTCCTTAGCCGAGGGATAACTCCCTCCAGCAGGCATCACTGAGCGCGATGTGTCGCGATTTGCTGACATAGAAGGTGATAATATCACTATTATCAGGTGCAAGATTAGAAGTAGAAGGTGCAAACATGTGAGCTCCAGGTTGGCACGATTTGTTGAGCTGGCCTGGCGTGCGTACATCCTCGGAATGGGGCTGAGGCGAATCTGATATCAAACTCGAAAAGTCGTGATTGGTATCAGTTCTCCCACAGACCGCAATTCTACTGGACATCAGCTGGCCAGCTTCCATAAGTGAATTCTCACCAAAAGAGTCCTCGTCAGCTGATCCAGTCTTAAGGTCTGATCTCCCGGCCACTGCAAGCGAATTGTCGCCAATAGTAGCCTGGGAAACGGACCCGCGCGAAATAATTGCTCTCGCTGACCTGGAGTCAGGTGAAGTGTCACCAGAGGATGCCCGGTCTTCAGGGCCAATCGAAATTGCACTGCGATTAAACATTATGCATTTAAATGGTCAGTGTGGCAGCGAGATTTGAGACAGTCTGGGTCACGGGAGAAGAAGGACCGCCCAATCCCGGCGTCGCGACGCTTCGACCGCACCGATTCTCCGAGGCACCTCGCGGGACCACTTGTATCGGGCTGGCGAATGTATACACAAGAGTGTGGGCCCTGCGTTCCCACTGAAACAATTTGCATGAACTAGAAGCCAAAACCATTATCTGCTAATTATTCCCAAACGTCCCACAACTTTGACTGTATCTCGTTACCTGCTGAGTGAACGAAAAATTAAACAGTGAATTTTGTAGCAAATTGAATCATCTTAAAGAAGCCACATAGTTTTGACATTTGAGCAGAACGCAGCGTTTTCGTGTTATACGCCAAAAGTCCATCATCGGTGTGAATCTTGTTAGCGTGCATTTTTCGTTTTAAGTGCATTATTCTCTTTTGAATAAAGTTTCTTTTCACGTGAATAGAAAACAAAAATGCTTCCCTGACTTGCATAATGTGGCTGGTTCTTTGTGCCCCTAATAATCGCAGCCCTTCATCGCTGGGGCTCATTTTTATTCAGAGCGGGTCGTTAGTTGGATTCGTATTGCGCAAGTATTCTAAGGCCGGGGTTTTTTTTTCTCTTTCGTTTCTCGACGACAATCAATCATCTGTGCCCTTTGAAAATCCGCTGGGAGGAGCTCTGAAGCCTGTGGAGGTAAAGAAATGAGGCGCACGCCTTTGCCAGTTGGACCGTGTTGGGTGATAACTGGCGAAATTAATTTTCTCCAAGTTTTCGGTCCGGCGGACGGTTTTTGTCATGCTTGTGCGAGTGTTACAAGCCGTTCAAGGGGTTTACGCTTTCTTTCGAGTTATTTCCGTCAATCGAAAGTAAACGGGTTGCTAATTCACTGTCCGATGGGGTCTTGTTTTTTATACTTCAGTCCACAAGGGTTTTATGGAAAGCAATAACACACGCAGAGCAGCAATGGCTGCCACAATCAACCTCGGTTAGACTCAAATCCTCTCCAAGACCTTTGTCCGGGTGAAGTTGGCGGATCCGACTGTGCCAAATGTGTACGCTGAATGTGTGACGTGACTCAGACGAAACCATTGTTTTCCGTTCGCAGGGATGCCGGAGGCGTGGGAAATGGAGCAAAGACGGTATTCGATAGCCGGGGACGAGCGCCTTCCTCCGCCTTCGCGGGGCATGGTGCCCTCCACGTCCGAAGATCTCCACGCCTGGTCCATCTACAGGTACCAAAAACCAAAGTTTTCCCAAATTTTGTTTACTGAACTGCATCTCGTGTAGCGTCGAAGACATTCTTTGTCATATAATTTCATGAACTCAAACTCAACCTAACCTTCAATATCAACTTTAACCTATCTTGAAAGATTCATGGTATAGAGGAGGGTGGGCCACAATGAAACACGGGGCACAGTGAAACAGATCTTGTACCGGGGGTACTGAAGGGATTCACCGGGATTTTGGCAGTAAGAGCTGCTGTCCACTCCCAACATGGCCAGCTGCTGATCGTCCCCTCCTTAACTGTTGCATGTGACCATTTGGCGCAACTTGATGGGTTTTTTGCCGTGAAAGTAAAAATTTTCCGTCAACAAATTTTCGCCTCCAGCTAACAATGATTTTTTAATTCAGCCGACTCCTATGGCATTTCAATGTTTGGCATTTCAATCCTACATGTATTCCTTAACGTTTTTGCCCAACTTTCGTGTTTTTACTGCTTCACGTTTGAGGTAGAGATTAGGGGAAACCGAAATGCCTTGTTTGGGGCTCCTTGAAACAAAGGAGCTCGGGACACAATGACACTTACAAGTTACGTTTCATTGTGCCCCGAGCTATAAGTTTATAGCCTCTATTATGGCTGAATTATTACCTGAAACGTGAACTACGGTCTTTTATGGATGAATTATGGCGTTTTTTCTGCTGTTTCAATGTTTATGGATAATTTGCACACTTAATTCGTCCATGAACCTTGAAACACCGGAAAAACGACATAATTTATTCTTAAAAGACCATAATTCTCGTTTCAGGTTATAATTCATACATACGGGCCATAAAAGAGGCCACGAGTAACGTTTCATTCATTCATTGTGCCATAAATGGAAGGTACCGCAGGGCTTGGGGCACAATGAAACAAAATTCATTTTGTGAAAAATGGCTACTCCTGGTCACATGTTTCTAAAATGGTTTTTTCTATATTATGGATTCTAAAATAAAAGTTGATATATTTCTTTCATAGCTTAGATCCCTACGTCACTGGAAAAAATTTAAATGTTAACAAAAACCATTCCACAGGGAGCTATGGGAAAAACCAACTTTTGTGTTTCATTGTGCCCCACCCTTCCCTACCTTTTTTATATTTTACAATTTTTCAAGTTAAAAAAAAAAATTTAAAAAAATCGAATTCTATGATGTAATATGACCATTTCATACGGGTCATTCCACGAATAAACTCCCTTTTTTCCCCAGTTTTTTTTCATTTATCAAAGTCAATGAATACGTGTAGGTACTGTTGTCGTATGCGGCCTACATTTACCTACATGCCTACCAGGGGCGATTCGGTGTTGTCATATGCGGCCTACACACATTTCGTGTTGTCGTATGCGGCCTATATTCCTTTGATGCCTCCGTTTTATTTGCATAATATTATTATGCAAACTCTGTCCTTGAATTGGGGTCTTATCTGTTCACGTCCTGTCTGGCTTAGTCGGTTCTTTAGCTTTAGCTCAGTTCGGTCGGCGTACCTTTCTAGTCATTTCCGTCCATATGTGTTGATTCGTGTGTTCAGTTTTAGTTAAATCCTGGCAATGATTGTAGAACCGGGCCCTTTGTACAGAAACATTATACTTGATGACACGTGTGTAAATTATTTGAAGGCAAAGGGAGTCCTGAAAAAGCAACCAAAACTTTGTGAACGAGTGAAAAACGAGCAAAAGTGTGGTGGCCAGCTAAGGGAGGATCTGAAAACGAGCCGCAAACGTGACAGCAAAGGTGAAGTGAATATGGATGCTGGTATTTTATCCCATCCTTCCAAGGACTCTCAATAAATTCAAGAAGCAGCAACAGGATAATCAAATATGGCCGAAACCATATCTGAACAATATCTCTAGAAACCAGGAGAATGAGATTTTGCCCTAAAATATACAATAACTTCCATAGAAATTACTTTATAAAAACACCTATAGTGACACCTATCCTACTCACGTCATTATGCATTTCACTAAATTCCAACTATGAATATGGGCTGACCTAAAAAATACAGGTTATGAGGGGTAATACAAATACTCAAATGTTTTTGAAGCTCCAACATGCTCTACTCACTGGTCACGTGATTAGAAAATGTTTCATTGGTGCAAGTGAAAGAACGGTTTCCATCCATACAAAAGAAAAAAAAAGTCTTTACTTCACTAGGTGATTGGCAGGAGCTTTGGACAAATGTTCCTGGAGAATGAGCTCTAATCCTTGTGACACACCTAAATGCCTCACCCCGTCCTCCTCCAAGGATTCAAAGAGGCTTAAATGGATTAGGGATCAGTAGGGGACAGCCCGATGAATGGATTATCATTGGAAATAACATTCGAATAGTCCTTCATCCTACCTTCCATAAAACGTGGTGAACAGCACCCTGTGACACACCAGAATAATGAGAAGTCACCCTTTATATTTTGAAAAACTGTGTCAAGAATTGATTGTTAAAAAAAAAAAAAAAAAAAAAAAAAAAAGTAGATATGATAGAGTAGATTGTCCTGCATAACACAAAATTTTCAGGTTTCAAAAATTCCCATTGTAAGCGGAGAAAAGTGTTTGGGCCATTCTCTGCAGAGTGTCATTGTTCAGTAGCATGGAGGAATAGAGAGGAGAGCTCACTAAATAGGACTTCATGTGCCGTAGTCGACGATGGCGCTATCCCCATGGAATGTAGTGAACTACACATGGTACCTTCAAATCCTACTAGAGTGAGCCAGTAGCTCTTCTTACTAAGAAAAGCCCCAAATACCTCACTAAACGGATTTATTTTCCACTGTTGTGCTACTACAATTAAATTAAAGGAAAAATTGAAGGAACCATCTGTGAATAACGAAATTGATTGTGTAGTTGAGTACACTGTGAATGCAAACGACGTCTGGGCGGAATTCGCAGGGCGCCATCTTCTGGTTCAGTTTTGGTAACTTACCACCTTCAAAGTTCATTACATCTCGTAGGGGTCGCGCTGCAGTCGCAATCCCCCCCGCCGTTCCATCACTGGGTTCGCATTTTGGGAACGCCGTTTAACACAGAGTGAACTCTCCTCTCTATTCCTCGATGGTTCAGTAGGCTTGTTGAGACTTTCTTCTTAAATTTTGCGTATCGGGGGAAAATTGCTCCTTGTCTAGGTATTTGGGGTTATCGAACTGCTCAAATTTCATCGCAAGAGTACCTACTAGGGAATCATGGTGAAAAAAATCCGTTTATCCGTTTATTCGTTTATCCTCCATCCATGAAAATATGGAGGCTTCAATGTCTGTAACTGACTGCTGTTTCACAACCCTGTCCTGTTACCTGCCGAGTGTTGGCGCTAAACGAGTGATTGGGGAGAAAAATGAATTTGTTTGGTTCGTAGCGCGGAGAGAAACCTCAGGAATGTTAACTTCATCTATCAGTTCTCATGTGCACTTAGTGGAGCCCTGGTTCGTTTTTCGCTAGTTACAGTGTTGTCCTGTGCTCCAAACTAAGGTCTCCACCCTGTCCTCAACCACAAGATCCAGGCAAATAATTAAATGTCGTTATTTACAGCAATTAATGCGAAAAAGTGGCCTGAAACTACGGCAAAAAGCTCGAACTTTCAAGTTTTTACCTGTACCAGCCACGAGGCCTTTTTCCGTTTTTTTTACAACTCTGTCATTTCCATTTTCTGCAATGACAGGGTTGTGAAAACATTTACCTACTTGTTTATTGTCTGTGAAGAAAGGTCATTAATCAAAACTCTTCGAATAAATATTAAGCGAAGTCATTATCACTGGGCGTCATTGACCCACTTTATGAGATGAGGGGGTTAGGGAGAGAAAACGACTCCTCTGCTGAGTAACCTTTCCCTAACCACCTCATTGGATTAGACCTCTGCACCGTCGGCAAAAAACCACACCTCTTTATGTGTACAAACCCTCGTGTAATCCCCATATATGGGGACTGGACATATATGCCATGTTTTCACACGTTTCACAACCCTGTCCAGCTGAAATTTTTGAATGGTTGAATCTAAGAAACTGGAGACTTCTATGAAGGCAAACTTCGGGAACAAATCCATTTTTACCTTAGATATTTTTTTTTCAATCTATCGATTTCCCAAAATCAACTTTTATTTTTGCAAAAACGATTTACATCATTTCATTTTTTGTCTTTCAAATTGTACCAGGTACAATAGGTCCTTACTTGTTACACAGCAGACCCAACCAAAGAACGATTATTAATAAATTATTAATATCCATAAGGAAAACTTTTTGTGAGACTGGAAGATTACTTGCACCACCACTACCAGTTCGGTTCTCCCCCCAGACCCCTTAGTGGGGCAAGTAGCATCCATGGACACCTTCAAACCCCTACATCAACGTCAACTGCACCTTCAACATCAACCCCCACCATGTACTTGCGGAACGACAATTAGACAATATCAATCCCAAAATACATACTATTATCTCTATATCTCTAATCGTAGAGGATACACTCAGCACTTCGGGCGATCTGGGACAACTCAAAACCCATTTTCAACATATTTCACCCAACACTCGGGACACAGGACGGGCAGATACAGTCAGACATGGAGCCACTTTCGCGGGCAGGAGGGGCTCGGTTTGCTCGCCCATTTATGCACACGTGCACTTGATCCTACCCTGCTAGTGATGAAGAGTCGTGGAATCTATAGAGAGAAAAACCGTTGGGATTTTTATTAATGGTGACATTTCCTCTTATCCCCACCCTCATAACCCCCCTCCCTTTTGGCGTAACAACTCGAAAACCTGAAAAAGCACTTCCACACATCAAATCTGACTTATATATAAAATTTCACTAAAATCGGCCTATCTGTACCAAATCCTCTCAGCTGCTTAGAATTTAGAATTTGCACTCAATTGCGCACGTTTGCGCTTTGCGCGGAGAACGCGCAACGGGTGTTTCGGACGTAGAATTTAACGTAGAATCCGAATCCGCGATAAACAAATTGGGGTTATATGTGAAAAATCACGTTTGCGCGCAATTGCGCACACTTGCGCGCGTCGCGTGGTTTTTATTAGCCTATGTTGTGCGCAATCGCACCCGAGAACCTTTTTTTTTTTTTTTTTTCAAAAAATCTTCGAAATCCGTTCAGCCGTTTAGGCGCCTATAAGGCACGACACACACACACCCGCACACCCTCTGAAACTCGATTTTATAGAAGTATAGATATATCTATATATATAAACAAAATATATACATATCAGAAGTTATTATCTTCTGAGCTTATGGAATAAACTCACCCCTATGAAAAATGGGTTACAGCATGATTCTATATCTATTTCTATATTTCACCTCTCTGTCTCAATCTCAATCTCTTCCTCAGTGTCCATCTCATGTCCTTTCAGCCTCGTCAAACCTAATCTCTACCTTAATCTCATCAACCACTTGTTTTCAGACAAAATCTCAATTCGGACTTCACAGACTCCGCTTTGGGGTCCAGCGAGAAGTCCCCACTGCCCTACGGGAATTTCCAGCTTCGGGAGTCGACGGTCCAGTCCATTCTAAACCATCCCAGATATGGTCCCAAGTGAGTAATTCGTAGGTAATTCCTACTCGTACTCGTACGTAATTCCTACTATTTTGGTGGGTGCATCAAATTAAAGACCTGCAGAGAGTTTTGAAGTGTGAAGAATCGTTGAGTTAGGAAGAGGACCTGATTCTGGCGTTTCTCGTTTACCCGCGTGAGGAAGTTATCCTAGTCTACTCTAAGATTCTATCCTAGTCCTAAGACTCTATTTCGAAAATGACGTGGTGGTTGGGTGGAAATGATACGGAGTGTGGCAGATATTTGACGAATTTGAAAAGCCGGTACATGGTCAGCAGACCCTCACAAATTGTCTTATTTAAATCGTGGTCCCTGGGTCTGCTGACCCAAAACAAGTCGAATTTGAAATGGTGACACCTAGTCGGCAGACCTGCTGTACTTGTCCCAATTAAATCGCGGCCCCTGGATCAGCCAGTCACAAAAAAAGTGGAATGAGAACTTGACACAAAAAAAAAAAAAAAGAAAAAAGAAAAAGATCCATGCTATTTGTTGTATTCAAATATTCAAATCGTATTCAAATCGCAGCATTAAGAATAGGCGCTTGGAAGCGCTGGTGTCATGGCCACAACGGGTCGGTGCCCAGACTCTCCTATTTATTTTTCCTGTGGCCTTATAAATAATGGAGAGGTATTTCTGCGATGTTAACCCGTTTTCATAATTTTAACGGATCGCCTTTCCAAACTATCTATGGGGCTCTCATGATGCTACAAATGGGATTTTTGAGGGATCCCAGGAGGTTAAATATTTTCCGAGTAATTTTGGACGCATAGTTCATTTTTCAAGGCCCCACATCTTTTTCTTTTTTTTTTTTTTTTTTTAATTAGGTAATATTTTTTTATTGGCACAGAATTAATTTTTGCACAAGTAACCTATATCAAAGAATAATAAACCCTCGTGTAAAATTTGCAGCGATTTCCTAACTTTTGAAGCATGGCCTTTCCAGGGGAAAAAAATCATTCAAGGTGCTCATGGAATAAAATCCTTGTCAAACAATATAAAATTATGTCAATGAAGATATTTTCTCATGACAGGCTCACGACGATGACCTACCTTTCCGCTCCCTCCAACCGCCAACGTAGCTTTCTTCTGCCGGACACTTGTCACCTTTCCGGGGAGTCCCTTTTGTCGGAAAGCGGCCGTGCCCAATGACCCAGAATCCTTGACACTGGACGCCTTTTTTCGCCTGGTGGCGGGCACGACTCCCCCTCCAGAGTGGACATCGCGGGAGCTGTTTTTTTTGTTCTTGGACAATACCCGGGACGCCCTTCCCCGCCCCAAAAGGGAGAGCCAGGGCGGGATTCCAGGGCGCCTGCCGTTGCAGTTATTTCGTGACCGTCGCCGCGATGATTACTATGCCGTTTAGGTGCGGAATGTCGTAAAAGTGTGCCGAAACGGGGAAATATTGAAATTGTCCCGGAAATGGATTGTTGTCGTCCGTCGAAAAACACTGCCGTGCTCGAGTAAATATTGAAAAAAGACTATAAACATCCATAAATGATCTCCTTTCATTTCTACCTCACTTTTCCAGGTCTCCTCTCGGTGCTAATATGTACACTTACCTCAAATTCGGGCTGCCGAGGGTCTTCCCTCCGAACGAGGGCGGCAACTCCAGCGGGTACAATTCCAGCAACGAAGGGGTCGACCCTGGAGGGGGAGCTGGAAGGAATCAGCAGCAGCACAGAAAACACAACGGGAGGCCGGGCAGGTCAAATTCGGAAGTGGACTTCACCAACCTCCACTATCACCATCCGGTAAGTTTCAAGAGCGTCCGGGCCGAAATCAGCAGCCCATTGGTCGAGGAAATTGCATCTCGACTAACTTTTTTTTCTGAAAGAACTTCATAATTTATAGCAGTAGTAGTGCGTTTTGGGCTCCTACATTCAAATTTCCAGGACACTTTTCGAAATGTTCAATTTCAAGGGGACTGGTTATCTCAGCAGAGGGGGGAGGAAGGGCTCTTTCATTGGTCGGTGGGGACAGGCTGGCCACTCATGGCCACCAACATAACAAAATCGAAGAAATAATAACTTTTTCTTTAGCACACTCTCTATTTTTCCTGTGAGTGCACTTTGACGTATTAGCTTTAAAGGGGAGCTGGCTGAATTCCAAGTGCCAAATTTTCTCTAGTCATTTCCTCTTGCTCTTTCCAATTAGATTGCGTTCGTACATCAAATGCGACAAACATGTGGAGTATGTTGAACGAAATGCCCCTGCTGAAACCCTAAATGAATGGCTGACAGTTTTTCGGCTGGTTCCTAACAAGAAAATTCTCTTTGCCAAAGAAAAGTTCGAAGATATCAACCATCTAGAGAGATTCTTAGGCGCCCGAGCGCGAAGAGAGAATGCAAAGTTGACTCGCAAAACATGAAATGACACGTTCGTCTCCAGTATAATAGCATTTAAGTGTTTGAGTTGCATTTATTTTGGTTAAATTTAACCATTTTACGAGCGGGGGTTGGGTTATACGTAGCCAACAGGGGGTGGCCCCCTAGACTACTAGGGGCTGCAGCTCCAGACTAGATGAGGAGAATCTTTATTGTAGGGTACAAGTCGGAGAAGCTGTGAAATTTGTCTTCGGCTGGGCGAGTAGATAACTAGAAAAGTTTGAAAACACCAAAAAGTTGGCTCAATGTGGTTCGTTTAAACCAAAAAGTGTTCAAAAATGGGAGCAATCCAACTCTGCCAAAGTTTATCCAATTGCAAGTGAAAACATCCCAACTCCGCCAGCGATGCGTTATCAATGTGGGGACTACCATCTCCGCCTGCTCAATTCTGGTGATCCGTTTGCCCTTGACGACATCATCTCGACACAATATACGAGAAGGAGAGCGAAATAGGTGTCTGACTTCACTGGACCTTTGGAACAAAAATCTGGAACAAAAAAGGAGGGTTTTTCGTAGGCTTTTTTTGGCTATGGGATCGAGTCAGGTGTCGTTTTCGAAGTATTTTTGGACGTAGAATCCATTTTTTGGGGTCCCGCTACGATCCGATTTCACTGTTGCGATCTATAGGGCTTTCAGGGGGCTACAAATGAGATTTTTGATGGATACCAGGAAGTCAAGTAGCAATTTTTTTTTAAATATAAAAATCCGAAAAAATGTTGTTTTAAAATTTTTTTCATTGACAGAATTAAATTTCTGCACAAGTAACCTATATCAAAGAATAATTAAACCCTTGTGTAAAATTTGCAGCGTTTTACAACTAATATACAACTAGTTGTAAAAAGGGGTTTCCCCCATGTGACCTCCTCCTACCCCCCCAACTAAGGGGGGGCTTTCCCCAAATAGTCACACCTTCCTCACCAAGTTGGTTAGGTTAGTGGAACAAAGCATCAAGCCTATGGAAACAGCCGGTAAACGTTCCAGGCAGGAAGCAGGCAGCATAAACGCTCCAGGCAGGAAACAGGCAGTATAAATGCTCCATGCAGCAAACAGGCACTGTAAATGCTACATGCAGCAAACAGGCACTGTAAATGCTACATGCAGCAAACAGGCAGTATAAATGCTCCATGCAGCAAACAATCACTGTAAATGCTACATGCAGCAAACAGGCACTGTAAATGCTACATGCAGCAAACAGGCAGTATAAATGCTCCATGCAGCAAACAGGCAGTATAAATGCTCCATGCAGCAAACAGGCAGTATAAATGCTACATGCAGCAAACAGGCAGTATAAATGCTACATGCAGCAAACAGGTAGTAAAAATGCTCCAAGCAGGAAAGGGTCAGTATAAACGCTCCATGAAGAACAAAGGCAGTATAAACTTGCCATGCAGCAAAGAGTTTGTAATTCTATGGAGGAAACAGGCAGAGGACGCTCCATTTGGCCACAAGCAGGGAAAGGAAGACGTTCCAACTATGGAAACAAGCAGTGATAACTTTTCACCGGCAGCAGGCAATGTCCAATGAAACTACTTACTTTTGAGGGTTTCTCCTCTTACCAGGGGCTGCTCAATATTGCCTGACGCCAAACCCTATGGTCCTGACACTGATCCTTGGTGAGCTTGAGGCGACGCATCGAGTGAGCGACCCTTCTTCAGTCGGCCTTCTGGAGAATCTGCCGGGTCACCTTTCTACGGCCATACGACACGTTGGAGCTTCTTCGTGTCCAACGATCTACAGCACATTCTCCTTGAGGACATAACAGTAACTACTCTCCCTCAACGTCTTCTTACCTTTCATACTCTTCACACCATCCTTCCACCACCATCGGGAGTTGCGTCAGACTGAAGACCCTTTGGGATCTTGGGGAGCGTTCTATAAATAAACTCACTAAAAGATGAAGCTATTCGCCAAATTATTTGCCTTCCAGGTGATTTTATGCAGAATTTGGTGACACCATTGCTGCAGCAACTCTTGTCTGGTGTGTCGCTTCACTGCAGAAAAACTGGATTGGCTCGTAGACGATGAGAAGATATAATATTATCTTGGTCGTCTTATCATTCAGAGTACTTCAGTAATGACGCTGATGCTCCCAAGAAGTCTGCCATCGAGACTGAAATACAAAATGACCGTTTAGCAAGGAAATCCACTCCATATCAATTTCACTGTAGACAATCAAACTCACCAACAATGTCTTCTCTGTAAATTCAGTCAATGAAGGCAGCACGATGGCAGATGTTGAGGACTGTATTGTGGAGTCAAACGAAGAAAGCTACAAAGCTGGACGCATTGCTGAATCACCTTGTCTGGGGTGCCCGCAGAATCACTTCGCTTCACTGCAGAAAAATTGGATTGATTCGTAGATGATGAGCAGCTAATACCAACATAATAGGTTATATAAAAATATTACGTTGGTAGTATTACCCATCATTCAGAAAGGTACCTACTTACTTCAGTAAATGACGCTGACGCTCTCACGTGGTCTGTCATCAGAGGCCAGTTACGAAATGACTGTTCTGCTAGATGAAGAAGAAATACCTAAAGATGAAACAACCTGGTCGTCATATTCCTCGAGCTGAGCACGGTCCACCAAACTTCACGGATGGACGACACAGTAAGAGATATTCGGTTGGCACAATGTAGAAGTCAAAGACAACAACATTATGCCCACAACATCAAATATTGAGCCGGTTGGAGAAGCCAACACCTGGCTCCGGAACTCAGCGTGAGAAACATGACAATCTACAGCAATTTGTTTCACTAACTACCAAATACAAGAAGAAAATACAAAAACAGTGGAAACAACAACCAGGCCTGGTCGTCATATTCCCCGAACTGAGCACGGTCCACCAAACTTCACGGATGGACGACACAGTAAGAGATATTCGGTTTGCACAATGTAGAAGTCAGAGACAACAACATTATGCACACAACATCAAATATTGTGCCGGTTGGAGAAGCCAACACCTGGCTCCGGAACTGAGCGTGAGAAACATGACAATCTACAGCAATTTATTTTCAACAAAGACAATAGTTGTGTACCTAATACCCTGTTTTTTTAACCTTGGAGCCACTGGCATGCAATTTACTACAGAATAGAGATTGATAAGAGAATGTTTGAAGCCTACCACTTCAAAACACAACATTAGAGCTGAGTTTTCTCTCTTGAGGAATTTGGTGGGATACAGTTGAGTCAATTCACGGTTTGTAAGCTGAGGCCACTAATGTATTGTAAACTTATTGTAATTTTTTACCAGCTTTTCTGTGTACTAGTGCGTTTTTTATACTGGTTTATGCAAAAAGAAGTAGGGAGTTGTGGGAATTCTGAAGAATATTCTAATTCTAATGAATGATGTCTATGCCTACTTATTGTTTTGTGGATTGCAATTATTGGATTTGTCTACTTAGTAGTTTTGAATATTGCTTGATTTTAAATGACATTGTGTTGTAATGTGTGAGGGTGTGAGTGCGCGGGCAGGTGTCTGGTGTATATATAACCTAGCAACCTATATAGGGGGTACCTAATGTTCTTGATTCTTGAAACAAACAAATGCCACGTGAAATGTGACTGTGGATAAAAGAAGTTCTTCCTTCAGCTGAAGTTCTTGAAGTTCATGAAGTTCAACATGCCAAAGGAGGGGGGGGGGGGGGGGGGATACTAATTTCAAACAGTGGCTCCACAAAATGGCATTCAGGTTGGGTAGTATTTAAGCATTGCTTTAAGTTCAGATTGACCATTTGATGAGTTTCTTTAGGGGGTTTCTTGAAAACTCCAAGAGTGGAAAATGAAAATCAAGTGAGTAGTGACCATCAAAGTCACAAGAATGTTGAAAAGGAACTTGAATGCCATCTTGAATGGTTTGACATGGTTTTGAATTGTACCTGGGTCAATGATCGTTGATGAGCATGCCTGAAAAAAAAAGAATGAAATCGTTTTTAAAAAATGATGTGAAACTGTAGTACGCTTAAAAAAAAGTACGTAGAATTTACTCACCAACCAAACCTTGTCTATGAAGCGTTCAGGAACTTTGGAGAAACTCGGAGAAGACCCTCACACCCACCCCCCACCCAAACGCCGCGAGACTTGGGAGCATTAACGGACACTCGCGTGTTGAATTGATGTGGCGGCAGCAGCAGCAGCAGCAGCAGCAGCAGCGATGGCGAGGCAAGTTGTGAAGTCGACAAACGCAGTGATGGCTGAGGAGGTCTGCACGTCTCGAGGTCTTGATTGAGCCCAGAAGTTTTCTTTTCTTCTCGGTGGTGTCAAAACAGGAAGTGTGTTCTTACACTACCATCACTGTGATAGCCCACGCACACAGACTGGCATTGACGCTCTTCAATCGTTACGTGCCAATGATAATATATACGCCTGACTGTCGAGTTCAATGCTACTGGTAATTAACACAGTAGAAACGTTCCGAGTTTTGTTTCTCTCTGGTTGGCGTACCTAGTCCCCCCTCCCACCAGAGCCTACCTACACAATCAGCCCCACCATCCAGATCGAACCAAACTGAAACTCTATCACTGTGCCAGTCCACCACGCCTGCCACTAGCATCGGAAGTACAGATCCGTTTACCAACTTTACCAGCTGTCGATAATTGGAGCTGACCAACCAATGCAACCTTACTCTCACAGTGACCACCCACTCACATGCACGGCGAATCACCATGGCTGAAGCGATCTCCAGCCTTGCTAACCACTTCAGCCACTTCATCCGCCCTAAGACTACCTACCTACCCGAGACCTAAAGGGACAGACTTAAACTAACTTACAATCTATAATCCACGCCGCAGGCAGGCAAGGAGGCACAGCTTCGCAAGCTATCAAATAATGAATGGCAGGCTGGATCCTACGAGCTGGCTTATCCTTGCTGCGTACCACGTTTACCTACTAACCGTCTCACACATCCTGTTGACACCACCTAACTAGCCTACGCGCACTTAAACACTTAACACAACACTGCACTTTTACACTCCGATGATGCCCAACGCGGTTGCTCCTATTTATGCTCCCAAGATCAACTAATTTCAGCCCAATCCCTGATTCACACTCCACTTTACCTGAATGTTAGAAATAAATTTTGATTTTTTTGTAATAACTCTGGTTGATTCTGTCACCACTGATTTGGTGGTGGTGAGCGCTTTCAATGTGAACACCTCATCGTCTGATCATTGATGAGGTTTTCACATCGAAAGCGCTCGCCGCCACCACCACCAAAACAGCCAGTGATGATGGGCTCAACCAGAGTATGTAATCACTGGCAGGCCCACTAACCCTTTACATTCAATACCTACCATCATGATTTCGGTTTATTATTCTTGGAATAAAACACCTATGTTTTCACGACGGAGGTCAACGACTCCTTAAAATATGACATTATCCGTTTCAAGAGGTCTAGATTACTAAACCAAAATGTCCGTCCGCCATATGGGCCATTTTGGGCGGTAGGAATTTTTTGACAAAATCATCAGTTTGCCATCTAGTTGTGCCCGCAAGGTTTTCAGCCCAATCGCCCAAATCTGTGGGGCGCTATGGGGCTTCAGGAGAGGTTTTTTGAAGGCTTTTGGCTATGGGGTCGAGTTAGGTGTCGTTTTCGAAGTATTTTTGGACGTAGAATCCACTTTTTTGGGGTCCCACAATGATCCGATTTCACTGTTGCGATTTGTAGGGCTTTCATGGGGCTACAAATGAGAATTTTGATGGATCCCAGTCGAATATTTTTCAAGTAAAAAACAAAAAATAATAAAAATATTAAAATCAAAAAAAATTTGTTTACACTTTTTTTCATTGACACAGAATTAAATTTCTTCACAACTAACCTATCTCAAAGAATAATAAACTCTTGTGTAAAATTTGCAGCTTTTTTTTTTGGTTTTTATTTGAAAAATATTTGATCTCCTAGGATCCATCAAAAATCTCATTCTTAGCCCCATGAAAGTCCCATAGATCGCAACAGTGAATTCGGATCGTTGCGGGACCCCGAAAAATGGATTCTACGTCCAAAAATACTACGAAAACGACACCTGACTCGATCCCATAGTCAAAAGCCTTCAATAAACCCCTCCTGTAGCCCCATTTTAGCCCCATAGCGCCCCACGGGTTTGGGCGATCGGGCTGAAAACCTTGCGGGCACAACCAGATGGTAATCCGGGTATTTTCTCAAAATTTCAGATTTACAAATCTGAAGTTTTGAGAAAATTTCTACAAGTAGACTCTAAAAAAGAAATCCTACTGCCTAAAAGGGCTCGGACGGCGAGGGGGACATTACGTTTTTGGAACCTACCCATCTTGAAACGTGAAATGACAAATTTTGAGGCCGATTACAAAAAACTCCCGAGAATAATGAAACAAATTCATTAACGGTTGAAAAAAGCTCAACAAAAGAGATGGAGAATCCCTCAATGAGATCAATTTGAGGCCAAACTAAATAAACCAATCAGGAGGGTTTGTAAGCTCCATGAATAGAGAATACCGCGAGTGAGAAACAATAATTATTCGTAAAAGATGAATAATTATTCGTAAAAGATGAACAATTATTGTATTCATCAGTTCTTACCAAACAAGTCAACTAAGCGATTTTCCGTCTAAAACTTGGCAACGCCACAAGTTTCTTCCAATTTGTTACTCTACTGGATGATAATATCACATTGTGCGATAAGTGGAGGCAATTTCAAATGAATTGGGCTGAAATTACATTTAAACTTTAAAAATACCCCAACAAAACCTCCCCGTCTAGCTGCTGGGAGAAGACTGAGTGATGACGAGGACGGGCCACACCCTTCCCGGGAATTCGACCTGGCGTGTTGCACGAACCTCGCTGGCGTTCGTGTAAGGTCTACACGTGTAAGTCTACTGCGTGTAAGTCTTTGTCCACGACACAAACATAGACCTCTCAGAGACTCTGTGGTTCCGCGAGAGGGCTTCAACTTAGTAGGTAACAAGGAATAAAAATAATAATAATGATTATTATTGTTAGTTAAGTACCTATACTAAATTTTTGACCCCCCTGGGACTCAACATTGCCCTTAAACATCTCATGATGCGAAAATTCCATGAATAAAGTGTTTAAAGTGAATAGTGTTACTATTCTTTGATAGGTACCTATAGGTTAATTATGAAAAAATTAATTCTGTACCAAAGGAAATATTTTTGAAAAAATTAAAAATTAATTCTGCACCAAAGGAAATATTTTTGAAAAAATTAAAAATCGTTAGTTATTAGTTTAGACAGATGTGAGACCTAAAAAATAAAAAATAAAATAAATAAAAGGACCAAAATTACTCGGAAAACGACACCTAGGTATTAAACACTTTTTGAAAAATCTGAAATTTTGACAAAATACTTGGCTTGCCATCTAATTGTGCCCGCAAGATTTTCAGCCCGATCGCCCAAACCCGTGAGGCGCTATGGGGCTAAAATGGGGCTACGAGAGGGTTTTTTAAAGGTTTTCGGATATGGGACCGAGTTACGTGTCGTTATCGAAGTATTTCTGGACGTAGAATCCATTTTTTGGGGTCCCAGAACGATCCGATTTCACTGTGGGGATCTATTGGGCATTCAGGGGGCTACAAATGGGATTTTTGAAGAATCCCAGGAGGTCAAATAAGGTGTTCCGAGTAACTTTGGACGCAAAATATATTTCTTCGAGGACCCACATCTTTCCGATCATTGTACCTAAGTACGGATTATGGTTTATTACCTATTCTTGGAATAATATACCTTTGTAATCGCGACGGAGGTCGGCGACTCCGATCGGCCTCAAAAAATTTTTTTTTTTTTAATCTTTATTTTCAGAAAAAGTACATAAACAAAATGAAAACACAATACTTGAAAATTAGTTCCCCTAATGAGCCAAGCCCGCGCTAGGGGTAACGAGCCGCAATGAGCCATTTTTCCATTTCTTTAAATAATCATTATCCAAAATTTATCCTTACAATTTAATGAAATATACATTTTTGATTTTCTTCTCAAGTTCAATAATTTCACTATAAATTCCCTGTAATATGTTCTCTTTAATCTTAAATTAGAAGCTACATTCACGCTATCAATTCTCATCCGTTTTAAGACCACTTTGCATATCCAAGAAATGCTTCTTCAACATCCTTTTTGTTTTTAGTTTTTCCGGGTTCGCTACTAGGTGGTTTTTAATCATAAATATTATAGATAAAACAAAAAGAAAAACCAAAATTAAAAAACATGACATTATCCATTTGACATTATCCGTTTCAAGAGGTTTAGATACCAAAACCGAAATGTCCGTCCGCCGTCCGGACGGTTTTGGGCAGTATGTACCTAGGTTTTTTTTTTTTAAATCTGAAATTTTGACAAAATACTTAGTTTACCATCTAGTTGTGCCCGCAAGGTTTTCAGCCCGATAGCCCAAACCCGTGGGGCGCTATGGGGCTAAAATGGGGGAACGGGAGGGGGTTTCGAAGGTTTTTGGCCATGGGTCGAGTTGGTGTCGTTTTCGAAGTATTTTTAGACGTAAAATCCTTTAAGGGAGATTTCAAAACGATCCGAACAATGATTTAAATGGTTTTTTGAAGGTTCCCAGGAGGTAAAATATTTTTCGAGTGGAAAAAAATTATTTTTTTTTTTAATTTCTAAGGAATTTTCGCACAAATGGGTAACTTATATGATATACTGCTTTTTGCAGTAAAGTACTGCTTTCAGGTACTGCTTTCAGGTATGTGATGCTGCTCTGTGTACACAGAGAACCTTGTGTACACCTGAAATGTACTGCTTTTTGAAACTAGTGGAGTTTTAGCGTTGCTACTTCCTGTCCACTTACTTACGCAGTTGACAATATCTTCCTATGTAATGGTCCCCAGACGCCCGGACCCTAAATTAGTACCTATATAGAACACCAACACCTCTTAATAAGAGGCTCTTATCAATTAGGGGAAGACGAAGTGGGTCTTAGAGCGGCTGCAGAGGCTGAGCTACGGTTTTTATGGTTTTCAAATGGTTTTATGGTCTAGTGTTCGACGACTATTGTTAAATTTACTGCTTCCTCGAAAAAACATCTGGCCACCCCACCTAGGTATATCAAAGAATAATAAACCCTTGTGTAAAATTTGCAGCGTTTTTGCTTACCAACTTAAGTAGTTATCCTATTTTCAAATTAACAGTCCCTACCTGCTTTTAAATACGTAATACCTTACCTTCTCTGTACTTTCGCATAAATATAAAATATACTTAGGTTTGGTAAGTAGGTTGTACATACCAGAGCTTAGTACATTTCAAGAATGGATTATATTTCAATATTTTTTATATCAGAATATTCATATGTTCAGTACCATTGGTGTCCAATTGCTTTGATGGTTAGTGATGGTCTATTGATTTCATCTATTAAATATAGAATTTTAAGGAAGGGTAATGCAATAAATATAAGGATGATTGCTGGAATTATAGTTCAAATTAATTCAATAGTTTGGCCTTCTAATAGATATCGGTTTGTATATTTGTACTTTTGTATAACTAGTGGTGAAGCAGTGAGTCTTGCAATAGGAAAGTGGGTCTCCTGAAAAGTTTGGGAAAACCTGCCCTGTGAGTTATCTATTCTGGGGGCCCCATATCTGTCCAAACACTGTAGGTTTTTATTTATGTTTTTAGAATAATTTAATAAATATTAATTTTGACACCATTTAGGTAGATATAGTCAGAGATGAGACAAATTCACCAACTTTTTTTCTTTTTTTCAGACGACGACGCTAGGCCGGAGCGGCAAAAGCTATTCGCACGCGGATCTCCTCAACACGGAAACGCTCATGCGGCAAGCGGCCGCCGCCCACAGGCGGTCTCTCCACGACCTCCGGCACACGGAATATTTGGCCCAGTCTTTGCTCCCGCGAGGGCCTCATCCTCACCATCCGGCCGTCGTCGGCTCCCAGCAACATCTCAGGCATCACCCTCACCACCAATCGGGGTAAATCTCAGGACCGATATTCGTTTCCATTGAAGCCCGAAGTAGGATAATGGCTTGTTTGTGAGAGCCTAAATAATGTGTTTGCACGAGAAACGCTTAGTTTTTGAGATATGAGTGAAAATCTGAAAAAAGCGCGAAAATATTGAGGTTTTTTCGATTTTCGAGATGAAGCCGCTCTTTTTGGAGGAGACTGAGCCGAATTTGGTCATCTTTATTATAGGGAGCTTCTAGTGGACAGAAAAGTTTGAGAAAAAAAATTGTGTCGGCGGTTAGATGACGAGAAAAATCTGAAAGTCTGAAAATCCGAAAGAAACCACCAAAAGGTGGCTCCATGTGGCGTATCTGAGCTCCAAAATTTGTCCAAAAAAAGGGTTTGAAACAAATTTGAAAAAAATAACAACAATTCGTTTTGGCGAGTGGATGACGAGTACCAGTCTGAAACCACCATTGCTCCGATCTTCAACTTTGATAACATATTATATGCATTTTGTAGGAAATTGTGTGTAGGTACTTTAATTTTGTACGTATTACGTTTCCACGAAAAACGCGTAGTTTTCGAAATATAGGCAAAAACCGTAGTACGGTGGGGTGGTTCAGGAGGTTGTACGGGTGAATAAAAAGGGGCTTCTTCCGAGCTTTCGACCGATATTTATTTATTTATTTATTTATTTATTTATTTCCATTACAAGTACAAAACATAGATACATTCAATAGTACTTGGTGGGTAAATGTTTGACACTACCCACCAACATGAACAGGTTTATTGTGTACATCGGGGCACATCAACTAGTACGAACCAAGGAAATGGGTACCCATTTTCCAGCCCCCCCTAAGTGCCTAAATGCAATTGGAAAAATTAATCCTCCATATGAGCCTAGGCTCGTGTTGGAGGATGAGTTTTTGTTCTCAGTCGACCCACTCAATACAATAGATAGGTATGTCATATTAATAATTAATACAGAGAATTTAAGAATACAGAATACACAACAATATTATCAGAGATAAAAGATATTATGATATAAAATGTATATTAGGTACATTCTAAAATAAAGCAGCAATATAATGGCAGGCACTTAGAAAAAGTAATCATTAGATAATAGAAAACTGACAATGGCTTTTCTTAAATACTTGTTGAATTTTGAATGTAATAGCTTTTCTCGTAGCTTTGAGGGTAGAGCATTAAAGCATTTTATACCTTGATATATATAAGAATTTTGGGCAAAAGAGGTTCGATAAAAAGGGTATTCAATGCGACTGTCATTTTTAAATCTGGTGTTTTGGCTATGAACAGGTAAAGTATAATGTTTCGTTTTTATTATTTGTATAATGCCATTCAGCCGAACAAGCTTCAGAAAAGGAAGAACCCCCAATTCAGAGAAGAGGGGAGAGGTATGTTCGTATCGCCCTCTCTTGCAAATTGTTCGGATAATGGCTTTTTGAGTCTTAATTACTGGTTCTAGGTGCGAAAAGTACGTGCTGCTCCAGATAGGCAAGCAGTATGTTAGCACTGATTCAACAAGAGCAAAATATACTTTCTTTAGGAGATACTTATTTAAGATTCGGGACAATTTATAAAATATATATAGTAATTTTCTTAATTTTGCGTTAATTTTGTGGATGTGGACCGTAAATTTCATCTGTGTATCAAAGTTAATTCCAAATATTAGGCCATCTTCAGGGATATGGTACTTGGCAATTTACATTTGTGATAGCTGCTCTCCACCCCAGTCATGGGGCTCTATTATGGTGGTGGGACTGGGCATAGGTGATGTTTGATGGTCGGGTGTAGCTATAGGGTGTCCATAGGGGGTCATGTTGGTGGTGGTGAGCGTGGGGTGACATACTTCATCTGCTGTTTATTGGGTGGGTTTTCACTACGGGTCGGGGTCGATTTTTTAGGGTTTTCTTGAATTTATACAGAATTACGTTAACATTTTTAGCAAATTTGACGGTGGAGGGACGCTAGCGTGAGACTGGAGGCCTGACTGAGTCAGGTAAGCTTCTTCGAAAGCTCGGAAGAAGCCCCTTCTTATTCACCCGTACAAACTCCTGAACCACCCCACCGTACTAAGACCGAATAGCCAAGGAGGATGAATACATCAACCATTGGCAAAAAACTGAAAAAAAAGAAGGAAATTTCGAGTTCTTTTTTATTTTTGAGGTGTAGCCGTCCTTTTTTGAGGTGGCGAACTTCAGATTCGGATTCAGCCCACAAAAAACGTATAAAAGGCATTTGTAGAACTAGCGGGAGGATAATAATAATAATTTTCCCCCTTCAAATTTATCCGACTTGTCAGGACGACGAAACTTCCAAAAATGTCGGCAAAGCTGCAAATTTTAAAAATGGATTCTGCGTCCAAAAATACGACACCTAACTCTATCCCATAGCCAAAAGCCTTCAAAACCCCTCCCGTAGCCCCATTTTAGCACCACAGCGCCCCACGGGTTTGAGCGATCGGGCTGAAAACCGTGCGGGCACAACTAGATGGTAAACGAAGTATACCTCCGTCGCGAAGGTGTAATATTCCAAGAATAATAAACCAAAAGGGAGTTTTGTGATATTGTGGTTTCTTAGCATTTCCCTCACTCAGCACGAAAATTCTTAACTCGAGGATTTGATAAACTCCGAGGCGCGTTCACTCCCCAGCAAGTAAAGCTCATGTAGACAATCATTATCTTCCTGTGGAGTTGATCAATCTTCAGTCCGTCGAACCCCCAAACCTGTTCTGACAGGTCATTTCTCAATTCCGAACCCCTTCGAATTACTGCACCGGAAGTTTCCTCATAAATTGCTCCGCAACCAGTTCCCGAAAGATTGAATAAGCCTGAACCGCCTAAACCCGCCAGTTGTCAATTACAAGTAGTTGTCTGATCAATTAGTTCTCAATCCTGTTTCCTATCCTTTGGAGAAAGCTTTGAAAACGGTAATGCCCTTGATAAGCCTGTCACAGCAGGTTTTTGCCTAATCGTTATAATAGCCCGTCGCTCACTTCTACGAAGTCAAACTAGCCGCGTAGCTTGTGCCTTCGAGTAAAAGTAGAACAAATAAAGCTTTGACTTGGAAGGGGACTTTCGTTTTCACAGGAGGATCAGAAGAGCGTCTGCAGCTCCGGCGCAGACTGTCATCCCTCAGCCGGAGCCATTTTCTTTCTCCATGTTGCACCCACAGCAGTACTCAGGACTCTACCCTTACTTACAGGTACGTCACATACTTCACGTCAATTAATTTGATTTTTGTTTAGTCATAAAGTTGTGGTTTGGAGTCGGAAAATGTTTAGCGTCTCGTCACAACTCGGTCGACTGTTTTGTTTGTGTTGGGCATTTCGTGTGGAAAATTACAACAAAAATCAGCCTGCGTGCAAGTCCGCAACACCGCGAAGGGGTTTGGAACCGTATCTTGATCTTTATTTTTCCGTGAAAGTAATTCACGTTAGGATATGAGAAAAGTGGATTTTGGGCCCCTCCAGTGCAATTTAAATTTTTTGAACGGAACCGCGAACTCGGCTTCCAAGTAGAAAGCTGTGTGATTGGCCAATCGCAATACATTGCTCGAAGTCTGGCAATCAATTACATCCACACGTAGCAAATAAGATAATATCGCACTTGTGGGCATTTTATTTATTCTTAAGATACAGCAAAACCAAGTGTTCGACAGCCTGACTCATTGCAGAGATTTTCATCCATTTTGAGGTTTCCTTCGATTCCCCAAACCCATCACCTTCTCAGTTGAGCCTTCCTCCAAAACCATTGCGATTTCACCCCAAACCCATTGCGTTTTAGATTCAATTCTCCAAACTCAAGCGCCCCTATTTTCCTTCGTGATTGTCTCTTCACCATTTTCTTTTTGTGACCAACCCGTGTCTTTTATTTCGAGCCACTGGAAAGTTTTTTTGCCAAACTTGTTTATTCTTCCGACAGTGGATCAGAGCCCGTTTCCGAAAGGTTCCATTTCGTGACGCAATAGCAGCACTGTAGGATCCCTGCTGGAGTCTTGCTCAGCCCACATTTTCGTTCTTAGGTTCACCGAGTCGGGGTACCCATCTCAACACAAGCAGCCCCCAACTCGTCAAACAGCCAACGAGCACCAGCTTAACCTCTGCAGCCTCCTGTCTCATCTCAAAACTTTTTTTCTTTTCAGATACGAAACATGAACATTCGTAACAGAAAAGGAGAGCCAATGGTCAACAGTCTATCCACTGAAGTTAAAGCTGGCGAAATTCTATCGATCATGTGCACAAACTGTAAGAGAACATAAATTACAACCGTCTAAAACCGTCAAGACTTGTCCTGTAATTTTCGTTTCTTCATTTTTTTCAAATTGAACAGCCGCTGTGGGTACCTGTCTGCTGGAGGCGCTCTGTGGACGGCTCCGGTACTCTGGCCAGGTGTCCTTGAACGGGTTGGAAGTCGGGCGGAGAGAGCTGAGCAGGACCTGCGCCATCGTACGGAAAGGCCAAGTGCTCCACGGGGATCTCTCGGTGGCGGCCACGTTGAGGTACTACGCGGCGCTGAGGAGGCCGCCCGGAGCCCGAGGGAAACTCTCGATGGCGGACCAGGTAACTGTCATTTTCCATCGGTTTTCGCTTGTTCTCTGCGGATATTTTACAGCTTGTCGGTTGATCAGGTTTCTATCGTGACGGAGGAGCTCGGGTTGAGCCCTGTCCTGGAGACTCGGGTGTCAGAACTGACTCCTTCTGAGGTCTCTCGCCTCCTTGTCGCTTTGCAACTCCTCGCCGACCCTCAGATCCTCCTCGTTGACGACGTCACCCAACCGATGGACATTTTCGACACCTTCTTCCTCGTCGAGTTTCTCCGTTACTGGGCGGCCGGTGCTACAGGTACATCCCATAAACCCCTTTATAACACAAAATGTTAGTAGCCCCCCTACACCCCCTACAACCCCTTCAAAAACCTTCAAAATGTTAGTGCCTACCCAGGGGCTGCGATTTAAGTAAAACTAATATTGTGGGTCCGCTGACCATGCTTCGTCTTGTGAAATTATCCATTATGGTGCCTACTGATCCAGGGTTTGCGATTCAAGTAAAACTTAATATTGTGGGCCCGCTGACCATGCGTCGTCTTTTGAAATTAGCCATTATGGGGCCTGCGATTCAAGTAAAATTAATATTGTGGGTCCGCTGACCATGTGTCGCTTTTTCAAATTGAGCGTTTTGGGGTCTGCTGACCCAGGGGCTGCGATTTAACTCGACACCATAGCTGAAACTCTTCAAAACCCATTTCCCGTAGCCCCTTTTTAGCACAACAAAGCCCTGTGGGTTCTTCTGTTTCGTCTACCATTTACGTTGACTCTCCCCAGGTGGCGTTGCTGGTCGTATCGTCGTCATGTGTTTACAACCTCCGACGTACGAAATACTCACGATGGTCTCTAGGTTGCTCATCATGTCCGGTCCTGACACGATGTACGACGGTCCGTCCCGGTCTCTGGCGCACTATTTCACCCCCGTTCAGTGTCCCGCTCCCGCCTACAAGAACCCTGCAGATTACTACCGTAAGTGTCTCATCTACTAGCACAGTGGCCGGTAGTTCATTCTTTAACCTCCTCGTAACTTTTCAGTTGATCTGGTGACGTTGGACGACCTGTCGGCGGAAGCTATGCTCGAATCTAGTCAGCGGGTGGACCAGTTGGCAGCCTTGTACAGAAGACGAGTCCCACCTCTCACTGACGTCCCTCCCTACACGCTTCCTAGCTTATTTAAAACCCATTGGATGTTTTCTCAGGCGTTCACGTTACTTCTGTAAGTTATACGCCGCCTTTGATTGCAACACTGCTTCGTTGCGTGACGTACAAACATCATGATATTTTTGTTCCACAGGAAAGACTGTTACTATTCGCAGCCGGTGACCTTCACACGGTGGATTCTACGCGTTATCGTGGCCGCATTAGTGTCAGTCATGATCGGTGCCATTTTCTGGGATATTCCCTCGTCTGACCCGCAGTTGGTTCGAGAAGAAAGGTGAGTTAACTGACAACAGTTTGGCTGCATCCGAGTTGCGGTCACGAACTCTCAGTTGCGGTCCCGTCTTCGAAAGGTAACATCCAATTTGCGGCTCAAGGTGAAGAGATTGTGAATCAGTTAATTGAATCAATCAACACGCCCAGGCGGTGTCAGAAATATCACCGTGTGAGAGCTGCCAAGGCGAATGAGCCTCAAGACGGTCAGGGCATCATCTAGGGTGATCCAGGCCACCTCAGGCATCTTGGCCCGTCACTCTTGGGCTTGGGAGTGCCCTTTGGAGACAACTTGGGGGTCTGGGACTTGGAGCTTATGTGCCCAGCTTTCTCACAGGTCATACAGACGTCAAGCTCTTCCGGGCTCCGGGCTTTGGTATGTCGATTCTTATAACTAGCACTCCAGGGCGTCCAGGTGGTCAGCCACATCGACCAGGCGCTGGCACTCATACACGCGCTTCAGCTCGACTACAGTCGGCTACGCTGGGCTGAGATGGGGACTATGGGTTATCACAGACAGAGGGATAGCTCACTTAATACGTACGACTGCAATTCGGATGCAACAAGGACCGCAATTCGGATATCCTTGCATGAGAGGGATCGCAACTGGGATATCTCATTGGAATTTGACCGCAACTTGGAAACTGCGAACGGTTTATATTTCTACGGCATTCTCACACATTTTACGGTCTTTTAATTTCCAGGTTGGGTTACCATTTTACGGTACTTTGTGTGACGTCGTGGCCTCTCGTCATCGTTTTGGGGATGTCTCCCACGCACGGGACTGAAAGGGCGGCCACGGAAAGTGATTTGTCCCAAGGGTTGTACTCCCGGTTTATTTACATCTTTACTACGGTAAGGTGACAAAGCGGTGGATGTTATGGTGGAGTGTGGCAGCGGAAATGATGGTTTTGGTGTTTTTTTCAGCTCCTGTTCTCGTTGATACCGTCTGCACTGATTTGGTTAGCGTATCTCATACCGGCGTACTGCATGTCGGGGCTGTATGATCAGATGTTCTCGGACAACCTTGCTAATTACTTGGGTGAGTATCTCTTGGTAGTTCTTAGCAGTAGGCTCACACCAGGGTGCGCCACAAGGCTGGCCAAGGCTAAATCCATCTCCTGCCATCCAGGTGTAAGGTGTGAGAGGAGAAGAGACTTTCCATCTCTGGCAGGAGGTGCTGCTCAACCTCTCTTAAGGGGAGTGGCCCTATGCATGAGGACGACTATTGGCTGTTGCTCGACCCCCCAACAATGCTGTTCAATTGTAGCTGCTGGGTCCTTCAGGGCAGCCACTGGTCAACGCCCTATCGTTCCTGTCCCCCTCATGCTGCCTCTGCCTCCGGGCTGTCCCTCGCAAATGCTGGTGCTGCTCTTAAGCATCCCTCGCTAGCGGCCCGGAGGTTTCACTCAACAACGAGCACTGCCAGTATCATCAGCAAGTGCTCAGATGCTTTAAGGTCCTGTGATCAAAGGGGTGTATTGCTTAATGCTCCCGAACGGTGAAAAAGCCGATTTAATGCTCCCTTGACGACTAATACTATTTAAATGTTATGAACCAACCCAAAAGACACCACGAGGAGGTTGCTCACGTTGTTCCCCAATGTCAGAAGATAGAAGTCACCTCATCAAAAGAATATTTTCTCTTTCTTCTCATGACTTCAGAGGACAGATTTCTCAGGGTCAGCTCTTTTTTTGATTAGGAAGGAGTTGGGCATATGTTGGAATGGTTTTGAAAATGGCGGCATTTGAGCCTTCTGCTTCGGAAACCATCAATGTGTCAGTCATGTTGCTGACCCTTACCTATAGGAAAAAGTTGGCTTCCGCCTGTCAGCTGCTTCGTCCTCACCTTCTCTTGTCACACTGGTGATTAGCTCTTTCGACGAGTGGTGTGCTGTTGGCGCCAAATAAGCTGAGTGAGGCCGTAACATTTTTCCAACCTTTAAACTTCTACAGGCGCGTCAGTTCAACAGTTTTCAAGCCGATTAGGATTATATCACCTTCATTTGCAAAAATAATAGCATTTACCCAGCCAAACCGCAGCATGGGGTAAATGCGGAAGGGCAATTGCGAAATCAATTGCCGTCCGTACTGTCTATTGGCTCCCTTTAGCCTCTGCCCCCAAGATGTGTAATCCAGTATAAGAGAGTGACGAATCCTCGCCAAGACGGCACAAAGCGCTATGAAACGTCATTTTGGGTGGCAAAAACTCACTTCTAAGAGAAGAGTGGTAATAAATGTTGTTTTAGGGGTATTTTGGACCGTAGAACACGAACCTGACGTCCAATTTTACGTCAAGATCGTTTTCTCCCCTCCAAAGATGGTGGTCAAATATTTAAGGTATGAATGTGTCAGCTTTTTGAAAAAGAAAAACTATATCTAGTTTTAGAATTAGAGTTTTAGAGAAAGATTTGGAATGAAGAGTATCGATGCCATTCTGCTTCTTGATAACATGCTTTTGTATAAAATGATCCTTATGATAGACCTCTTGAAATGTTTCATTTTCTTCAAAAAGAGCGAGTCTCTGCGAAAAGTATCCGCAGGATTCGAGTACATGTTCTAGTGAAAGCCTCCACGGTTGTCGCCAAATACAGCATAAGATCATGTGGATGGTAAATCATTAAATGATTGGCGAGTATCTTATTGTTGGTACATGTCTGTTGGTGAGTTTATTTATAGACCTCTTCTCAAAGTCCCAGAAGGTCCTCTGTCGTCACGCTAGTGCCGTTGGGGGGGTGAGAATGGGGTGAGAAGGATTGTGAAGGGTTAGAAGGGATGGGAAGAGGCAGTAAGAGTTCTATCCTTGTGTAAAACTTTTATATTTGTGAGCTTTCTGTTTGGTGCCTTGTGTTTGGATGGGTCCACTGACCAGATGAAGTCATTGTGAGTTCTGATTTTCTACTCTTGGCTCTCTTTCTTTGTGGGCTGGTGTACAACTGGACATTGCCTGATTCCCTCGTGGAAAGTATATACTGCCTGATTCCTTCGTGGAAAGTTTCCATTCCAGGAACCACCCCAATTGGTGGAAGATGTGACTATGTATTTGGGGAACCCCCCCTTGAGGGGGTAGGCGGAGGTCACATGGGGAAAAACCCTTTATATAACTATACGAAATTTTTATAGTTATTCTTTATGGTCAAAGCCAAGAGTTATAATATTGCTATTTTCACATTTTACAAATACGGTCTTCATTTTTCGGCAGGCTTAAGCATTTTTGGCAAATTTGGCACGCATTTTTACCGGTCCATGAAAGTTCACATACTTTCGACAGCTTCTTCTGAAGATAGCGTTGATCTAATCACGAAATCAAGTACACCACGAGATTGCCCATGAAAAATACTTCCCGGAAACGTATTTGTAGGTATACACGCGTATTGGACTTTGTCTTGTAGGTACGCAGAGCGAGCGACAAAAACGTGGCAGATAAAATCAGACGCCTGGTATGCTCGTGTTTCGAACGCTACTACATCAACCGTTCGGACGAGTTCTTCGATATGATTTTCAGGGGTCCTCAAACACGTAAAAAGAGACGAGAAGTGAGAAGTTTCGTATCGTTCTGTAAACTTTCACTTTGCGGAGTTTTTGCCACCTAAATTGACGTTTCATTGCACTGTGCAGCAGCCAGAAGAGGGTTGACGCTTTCGGTTGTCTTCTTACTTCTAAGTAAGAATAAATAGCCCCGACCCGAGAAGGAGGGGTCGTTTTTATTCTAGGGTATTTCTTACTGTTGGAAAAAATTTGAAATTGCTCTTAAAAGTCTGAAACCAGATAAAAGTTGCTCCAAAAGTGGTCAAAACTCGTTTTTTCTGTACCCAGTTACGCAGTGTATCTTACACAAGGGACAAAATCAGTCATCAGGCATGATTGACATGAGATCCTCAAAATCTTTTAACCGGGTGAAGGAACGGAAACCCCCATAAAGCCCTCTCACAGGGAGAAAGAGCGAAGTGGGAAATGATGTCCGCTAGCCAAAGCTAGCTCTCGAGTATCAACGCTTTACGCAGATACATTGTGACATGAATATGTCTTTTGACATGAATATTTCTTATCGCTGGGGGGTCAATCCAAAATTTTGTCCGCAAAAAAGCGTTACCATTTTTGTTTACTAGTATTGAATGTCGTAGCCAGGGGTGGTTGTGAGGTGAAATCGGCAAAAAAGTGTTACTTTCGTCTCGCGACCATCGATCTCTTGCCTGTAACACTGAGTCCTACTATGATGTCCGCTAGCCAAAGCTAGCTCTCGAGTATCACCGCTTAACGCATACCTATACATTGTGAAATAGACGTAGCGTACGGACCACCTACTCAGTGCAAAAAGACATATTCATGTCACAATGTATAGGTATGCGTTAAGCGGCGATACTCGAGAGCTAGCTTTGGCTAGCGGACATCATAGTAGGATTTTTTGACGATTTTACCTCACAACCACCCCTGGCTACGACATTGGATACTAGTAAACAAAAATGTTAACGCTTTTTTGCGGACAAAATTTTGGATTGACCCCAGCGATAAGACATATTCATGTCAAAATGAGGGCTGGAACAGTTGAACGGATGTTGGGATGGCGGTGGGCGGAGGGGTGACCAACGGCGACGCGGCTGCCTGGCTGTCTCCTCCCTCCCACACCCCACTCGCCCATCAAAAAACTACACAAGGGGAAAACGAGTTGTTGGGTCTGAGGCCAGGTAGGATATGGTCAACGGTTGGTCCCCTAGTTTCCCTTATTTGGACGAGGACGTTGGCGTCAGACCCTCTTTCAGGCGAAGTTTAATAGGTACGTGAAATTGCTTGCAGGTGTGAGCGTGTTGTGCCTGTTAGGCCTCCAGTACTGCTGCACTCTGCTGGGTTGCGCCGCTCCGGTCAGTCGAGGTTGGACTCTCGTCGCGTACACGTTCGTTCACGTTTTACTGTCGTCGACGACCGGCTACCCCCTCCACTCGACGGACTCTCTCCTCCCGCCGTTCATCGCTGCCTACGCCCCGGTCGGCGCCGCCTACCGGACGCTCACCGTCGCCGACTACTCGCCGGCCGTACTCAAGACGATCAACGCTCATTTGGTGTGTCGCAACAAACAGGTCAGTCATACGGGCGTCCGTATTTGACGTCAAAACGTTCCAACGTCTGACGGCTCTTCATTTCCAGGTTCAACGTCAGGACATCATCGTCCACCTTCCGTGCCCCGTTCCGAACGGCACGCTCGCCTTAGAACACCACGGAATCTCCCCCGACTTCCGGACGGACTCCACAGCCGGGCTCGCCATTCAAGGGATATTCCTCGCTTTGTCCGCCATATTGGCCGCCATTTTCTTCATGGTGTCCCCCTTCATATATGGCTCGTACCACGAAAAACGAAACCTGAAAAAGAGCCGGTGACGACCCGCTTGATATTTTGTATATAGTTTTATATTTTTTTCACAACTCGTGTACAAGTTCAATAAAGAGCGTCTCGTCATTTACTTTTCGTGATTCAAAAGTTTTTTGCACGATTCGCTCTTTGATTCGCGTGTTCATTTCCGTCCAAATGTTTATAATCCAGTCCATTTTGTACCTGAATAGCAGAAATGGAATTGTTGTATTAATTTATTACCTATCATAACAAATAAAAACAAAAATAAAAAATTGCGTTTTTTCCCCTCGTCACAGGAAATACCTAAGTGGTCACTTTCATCGCCACGCGAGAGAAAATCAGTTTCGGAGAATCTGTTGCCGTTTACAACATGCAAGTTCTGATAAAAGCAGTTGGCGTCTGTTCTGAGAAGGCAATTTCAGGTGATGCAAACGATTTGTTTTGTCATGCGGGCATGCAGACGGTTGAGGTGCTCGAGAGAGATTCGGCTTTGGGTGAATGAAAATGAAAGGGGGAAATTATACGGTTGATATAAGAGCCCGCAGGGATTGTTTTTGAAGGGATACGGGCGTTGTGTGGCATTCCAGGGGGTTGAAACGTTGAAGGCGAGTGTCCGTCTTGTGTGAGCGACGAGGAAGCGGAATAGGCGGAAAAGGTGCTGCGTGTGGCGCGTCCGAGGGGTACAGCGGTTCAGTTTGAAACCATCAAAAGGTTGCTCCTCGTGGCGCATCAGTTGCTCCACGTGGTCAAAAAATTAGGCCAGGCAAATTAGGAAAATGAAAGGTAGTTAGCGGAAAGTTTAGTAATAGTCGTAATCACCACATTCCTGTATGTTTTTTGGGTCGCTGAACACGAATCTGAAGTTTGCTGACAGGATTTTTGCCCGGAACATTGTCAAAATCGCAAAAAACCTCGAAATTTTGGCTCCTTTGTCGGTGTTTTGCTCATATCTCCGAAACTATGCGTTCTAGCGACATGCCCACTCTATACAAAATGAAAGTACATAACATTTGCTACAAAATGCACTAGTAACATTTGACATTTGGTGCAGGGAAACGGCCGCTAGAGCGCGTTGAAAGTGGTAAAATCCCCCAAAAACGTGAAAAATTGCAAATCTCACCTTTTTACGTTCCATTTCCGTATTAACGACCCATATCTTGATACTGTACATCAAGATATGGTGTCATCCTCTATCAAAAACAATTAATAAGCCACTACGTAGTGGGCCCGCTGCCCAGGAACCTGTCCTGAACAACATAAGTAATCCTACACGCCAAACCATGATCCCGACCACGACAAAAGAGAAATTTCTTTGAAACTCTAACAACAAAAAGCGGCTGATTTCAATGATAAGCAACAAGATGACCACGCAGAACAAGGATGCAGACGCGATGATTGTAGCGGGGCGTTGAAATTGGCCAACTCTAAGAACAATGTGATCATTGTGGGAGAGGATGTTCACCTGTTGGTAATTCTAATTGGTTTGCGCTCTAGCGGCCGTTTCCCTGCACCAAATCTCAAATGTTACTAGTGCATTTTGTAGCAAATGCTATGTACTTTTATTTTGTACAGAGTGGTCATGTCGCTAGAACGCATAGTTTCGGAGATAATATTATAATATTATCTTATATATTATATAATATAATATTATATTATAAGCGAAAAACCAAAAATAGTGCCAAAATTTCGAGGTTTTTGCGATTTTGACAATGTTCCGGGCAAAAATCCTGTCAGCAAACCTCGGATTCGTTTTCAGCGACCCAAAAAACATATCGTCGCCTAAGTTCTATCATGGCCTATCTCACAAAATGCGATTTTGAGTATTTGGTATCACTGGATTCGTTGTTTTACACCGGATAGGATGATAACACTGGTTCTTAAGTTACCGCCAGTGTTTATTCGTAACTAAGGGAAACGCGATCAAGGCCTAACTCATTTTGCTCTCTTTTGCTCTGTGGGCCTATCTGAAACTTCTCAGATCATGGCCTATCATCGCCAAATCATGGCCTAACTCATCTCCTATCATGGCTAGGTATCATGGCCTATCTCATGGGTGTCCCGTAAGGCAATTTGTTAAAAAAATTATTTTATCAATAGCGAGTGCTTTACATTAAATGTAAAGCACAAATTTTGTAATTAAGGATAGATGATTAATTATGAGAGAATGTTCTTTTTTCATGAAAACTGTAGTTACAAAACAGTTTTTTGCTTCTCCTGAAAAGTTTCATTTTTTGAGATAGGCCATGATAGAACTTAAGCGACGATATAGGAACGTGTGGTGATTACGACTATTACTAAACTTCCGCTAACTTTTCTAATTTGCCTGGTGTAAATAGGGGCTGGAGGAGTTGACAGGATACTGGGATGTGTCCCCCCCACCCTCCTCAAAACTCTATTTCTAAAAGAAAAAAAAAATGGGAAAACGAGTTTTTGGGTCTGAGGCCAGGGAGAAACCCCCTCTGCACCCCCCTCTCCACTCATTCGAATCCCTTTCTTTTAGGAAATGAGCCCCCCTCCCCCCACCCCCAGTGACCAATAAAAATAAAATATATATAGTGATCTACAAAAACTGTACAGTTGATGTTCACTATTACATTACATGTACATTATAATAGAAAATAATCCCCCCCCCCCCCCTCTAAAAAAACCCCTTGGTGTTTTGGAAATGCGATTTAGAATTTGGATTCAGCCTGAAAAAAATGTGACGCTTTCATATTGCATTTATTTAAGAAAAAAAACTAAGGTCAGGTGGTGGAAGTGCTTGGTATGGTTTGTTAAGTTCAACTTCAACCAAACAACAAAACGCTGCAAATTTTACACAAGGGTTTATTATTCTTTGATATACGTTACTTGTGCAGCAATTAAATTCTGTCAATGAAAAAATTAAAAAAGATTTTTTTTGGATTTTTATCTCAAAAATTTTTTTTTGGATTTTTTTGTTCAAAAATGTGTTTTTTTCAAAAATTCCGAGTAAATTTTTTCAAAAATTTCGAGTAAATTTTTTACTCGAAAAATATTTAACATCCTGGGATCCTTCAAAAATCCCATTTTTAGCCCCATGAGAGCCCTATAGATCGGCACAGTGAAATCGGATCGTTCCGGGACCCCAAAAAATGGATTCTACGTCCAAAAGTACTTCGAAAACGACACCTAACTCGATCCCATAGCTAAAAGCCTTCAAAAAAACCCTCCCGTAGCTCCATTATAGCCCCATAGCGCCCCACGGGTTTGGGCGATCGGACTGAAAACCTTGCGGGCACAACTAGATGGTAAACCAAGTATTTTGTCGAAATTTCAGATTTTTAAAAAAATTCCTACTGCCCAAAACGGCCTGGACGGCGTACAGCGTACGGCGGACGGACATTTTGGATTTTGAATGTAGACCTCTTGAAACGGATAATGTCAAATTTTGAGCCCGATCGGAGTCGTCGACCCCCGTCGCGAAAACTTAGGTGTACTATTCCAAGAATAATAAACCAAAATCGGCCATTGACGTTACGCCAATTTTTATTTTTGCCTCTGAATCCCTTGTTTTTGGTTTATCATTCTTGGAATAATACACCTATGTTTTCGCGACGGGGTCGACGACTCCGATCGGCCTCAAAATTTGACATTATCCGTTTCAAGAGGTCTACATTCAAAATCCGAAATGTCCGTCCGCCGTCCGCCGTCCAGGCCGTTTTGGGCAGTAGGAATTTTTTTAAAAATCTGAAATTTTGGCAAAATACTTGGTTAACCATCTACTTGTGCCCAGAAGGTTTTCAGCCCGATAGCCCAAACCCGTGGGGCGCCATGGGGCCACGGGAGGTTTTTTTTAAGGCTTTTTTGGCTATGGGATCGAGTCAGGTGTCGTTTTCCAAGTATTTTTCGACGTAGAATCCATTTTTTGGGGTCCCACGACGATCCGAGTTCACTGTTGCGATCTATAGGGCTTTCATGGGGCTACAAATGAGATTTTTGATGGATGCCAGGAGGTCAAATAGTACCTAAAAAAACAAAAAAAAAGTTTTTTGAAATAAAAATACAAAAGAAAAAATTTTTAAAATTTGTTTCATTGACAGAATTGAATTTCTGCACAAGTAGCCTAACCGACATCAAAGAATAATAAACCCTTGTGTAAGATTTGCAGCGTTTTATTTTTGCCATTTATGGGGACAGTCGAAAGGCGCCTCGAGGCATCGTTTTTAACTAAATATAATATATTATGCCCTGAAAAAACAACATACGGCTTATCCCTCACCAAATCCATCATGAAAAAAACGTTGAAAGTGTTTAAAAGCGTTATGGTTGGATCACTAGCAACGACTAAACTAAAGACATAAAATGTCCTAAATTAATCATTAAATGACATTGTGTTGCTGACTCGCATGCAAGCGTTGCTAGGGTTTAGTTTGAAGGTTTTAAGGTAGGATTTTTGTATTTGTTGTAGGGGAGAGCGGGGCTGGTTGTCCCAGGGGTAAGATGTCCCATGACGAGTTCCTGGGAAATGGGGAGTGGAAGGGAAAGGGAAATGGGCTCTTAGTGACGTCGGTAGTCGCCAAGGAAGTTTCCATTGGTGAGTAGGCGCGACCGTGCATCACGTTGGTAGAGGCAGCTCATCGAAGTTTAGTAAGCTGAAAAAATACTATTGACTCTCTCTTTTCCCATCTCTTATGTTCAGAAGGTTGGAGATGGAGCAACCGCTTTTGGTTTATTTGATAGAGCACCTCTCAACGCTCAATTAACACTAAGCAAATCTTTTATTCATAATCTCAGAAGCTGGGCATACTAGAAAATTACAATATGGCGAAATGGGGCTACAAGTCTCACTGCTAGGGGGCAGGTTGTCTCAACCTCAGAAATGAGACATCTTGCCCCGTTTCAATTATATTTTGTGTTGTCACGTTTCTCTTTGGTTGTGAAAGCTATCTAATAAAATTTAGACTATTTAATAGTCCCTAGTGGCTTCTTTCTGTTTTTAGATGCCATGGTTAGGACAAAAAAAAAAAAAAAAAAACAAGCCGCGGGGAGGGAACATCAGATTCTCCTCGAGGCTGTCAGATGTGTCCGGATCCAAGGACAACCCGTATGCACAGCTCCCTGCGCTATCTATCGACCATTCAGCTTGCTAGGTACCTAACTTGGAAGTACCACATCAAGAACACCGGAGAGCCATGAAAAAGCGAACCTTCCTTTGCTGGCCGTTGATGAACTGGAGATCCAATGAGCTTGGAAAACAAGGAGCTCTTGTACAGGGCTCTAGAGGGCCCTCATGAGACCTATAATATAATATTATGGTCTTACGGCTGCGACATTCGGGCACAGCATGTGCACACATCCACAAAATACCTAGGTTCAACGACACCTGAACAAGATCATCCAATCTATCACAGGTTCCTCGTGGTAGTTAAGGAAGACCTTCAACACAAATCAGAACACAATACACGAAACTGGTGGCAGTACGATAACGAATCCACCAGGTTTTGTATACAAGCTTGCAAGACTATAGCAAGAATGAAAAGAGGACATCGCTGACTTAATCAAATCTCTACTCCAGCTTCCAATAATAATCAAAACATCTCTAACAAACTTATAGTAGCTGTAAGGATGGTATGGCTGCTATAAAGTCTGAAGAGCTCATAGGAGCTAGAGGAGATCAATAAAATCTTTTGACTTATGATTTTTTTACTTTCTTGTCCATCAAAAATCACTGTCTACGCAATGCCTCTTTGGAAAAGATTGTTTGCGTAGGGCATTTATTCTCTTTCCTTGATAATTATGGCATTTTTGAACCAAAATGATAGTGAGACAACTTACCCCATCCACTGAGACAACCTGCCCCAGCTCGGGGCAAAAAGTCTCACCTGGCCATTTTCCAAAAAACTTGAAATATTATGTTGTCGGCAAGTTAGTAAATTTTGGTTCCTGGATTTTTAGATAGGGATTAAGTCTACAAACTTGTCAAAAAAAGAAAATCCGCGATATCTCAATTAGGAAAAATGTTATCAACAAAACAAAAAAAATTGAGACAACCTGCCCCGCTCTCCCCTAATATTTGTAAAAGTGAACTTCACTTCACTTCACTTTTCTTCTACGGCCTTCAGTGACAACACCAGCTGGCTTTTTGAAATATCTGGCTAGGGATGGTTCCCATGGTTTCGGTCAAGGGTATTTTATTGTGTTAGGTATATCTAGTTCTTGATTCTGTGAACGAAAAGACTATAAAAACCGATTTTCTTTTAAGGTAAGATACTTTCCAGTGTTAATTCATCTTCCTACCAATTATGATGAACGACTAACAAATAAATGATTTCTTTTAAGGAGAACCATCGGTCATAGTCTCAGTTTCTTAACCCAGGATTTCAAGATTATAAATCAGTTTTTGGTCACCCTGACGACTGGAGGATGCAGGTACGAATTCACGTTGAGAGAAGTCTGGACAACGACTGAGGTAACGAAGGTCACTACCTACTATTCGATTGCTATCAGAAGATGTTACCTATAGCTTCCCACCTGAACATCAGGGAGAAAGACATCACAGGGAGCTGTTTGGGATTTCTGTTGTGAAGAATGCATGCAAATCTTTGGTGAAGGTGGGTCAGTAACGCAATCTCACGATCACATTACCTCCGCCAGTTGTTCCCGTATAATCTCCGCCGTTGTGGGAGATTATATATTTATTTTTTTAATATTTATTATTGTGGGGAGGTTACTAACAGTTGGTGATTTGATAAAATAAAGTGTCTGGAGAAGTTGGTCCACTCGGTGAGACGAAAAACACCTGGTAGCCAACCAAGAAACCCGTGAGACGATGTTCAAAAATTCTATTCATTCAACATTCAAATTTCAACACGCAAACTTCAAACTTCAAACTACGCATTCAAATTTCGGACACTGATCTGGACCATCTACAGATTTCCACTGAATTGGCTTCTTCTTTCACTCACGTACAAGTCAGGCACGACACTGGTGACCCCGACGTGATCAGAACACAGAACACGGCAACTCTATTACATTTCACGTGATCCAACCACACCTTCACGGCGATTCAAGACCACATCCCACGCACTGAACGTAAGTCGCTACCAGTTCTAGAAAATCCACCGGACCACACCGAACGAGCCCTTCTCATAGCCAACACAGAAGACCTCAACGCCCCAGCTAACATCGCCGATCGACTCCGCGAAGTTCGACAACACTTCGTGCACGCAGTCGACGGAAACCTACCGTCAACCCACTACAACGGGTTACCGAGGAACTGGCCCAAGCAGTCAGAACTCATACCAACCGGGGGAGGTCAACAACCCACTACAACGGGTTACCGAGGAACTGGCCCAAGCAGTCAGAACTCATACCAACCGGGGAAGGTCAACAGTCCACTACAACCTCTCGCCACCTTTCTCCAACTTTCTTTCTTCAAATCAGGGGGAGGTGTGTGGGGAGGTTACTAACAGTTGGTGATTTGATCAAATAAAGTGTCTGGAGAAGTTGGTCCACTCGGTGAGACGAAAAACACCTGGTAGCCAACCAAGAAACCCGTGAGACGATGTTCAAAAATTCTATTCATTCAACATTCAAATTTCAACACGCAAACTTCAAACTTCAAACTACGCATTCAAATTTCGGACACTGATCTGGACCATCTACAGATTTCCACTGAATTGGCTTCTTCTTTCACTCACGTACAAGTCAGGCACGACAATTATTTATTGACATAAAATTTTGTCTTTACTTTGGCACATAAACGAAAAACATGACTCAAATGCCGTTCTCCTCAAAATGGTTGAAAACCCCTTTGAAGTGTCTGAAAACTGGTTTGAAGTTGTTGAAAACCCGCTTCAAGAGCTGATAGTAAGTTTCAAGTGGTGTCAATACCAGTCTGATAACCCATTTGAACTTACTCAAAACGTAGGTAGTTGACTGGTTTTCCAGGACGTCCCTTCTTTTAGATTACCTATCTTATTTAGTATTTAGTATTAGTATTAATACTAATTAGTATCTTATTTCAGAAGAATCTTCAAGATTCAGATAAACTGAATATCTGATATTAGTTCATTTTTGACACTAGTTTTTTTTTTTTTTTTTTTGACACTGAGGACCCCTCAATTAAAGCATACCTACGATTTTCTTACTGCAATTATCCAAAACGTATGTACCAAAGTAAAGACATATGTCTAGTTTTAGTCTTAGTTTAGTCTTTAGTTAACACTCAACGCGTTTTGACATTTTATATTATAAAATGAAGACCACAGGGGAAAAACGTGTTAACTCAGTTTTTTTTACAACTGTAGGTAAAACCGGCTCCTTATGTATTGGCACACGAGGAATCCGATGGTGCTATTATTTCAGGGGAAAAACGTGTCTAAATAGGTGAAAACTGAAGGAGAGGAAAACCCGTGCAGGGGAAGAACGTGTTAACCCGAGCGGTGCAGGGGAAGAACGTGTTAACCCGAGCGGTGCAGGGGAAAAACGTGTCAACTTGGGCGGCCTGCCGGATCTCGCCTTCTTGGCCGGGCACAGAATTCCGCGAAATTCGTCTCGGACAGTAGAATTGGACAGTTTTTCGATTCTTCCACTGGCTAGCAACCAAGAATGGAAGGTTCGATTCTATTAATGTTGTGTTTCCAATAAGAGGGCACTCTTATATGGAGTGCGACAAAGACATGGCCTGCATCGACCAGAAATTCCCAGCTGAAACGCCCGGAGAATGGATGAGGGTATTTAGACAGGCACGATGTAGCCCTAAACCTTACCATGTCGAAAAGGTTGACAATTACATGGTTCGCGATTGGACTTCATTTTTTACCCCTATGTACTCACCGAAGGCTCCAATGAAAACTCGACCAATCCGCGAGTTGCGAGTTCAGTCAGACCACCCTCGATTGATCTTCTACCGAAACTCATGGAATGGGCAGTTTTTGAGTGCCATCACATCGCCTACCCAGCCAAAGAAGAAAACAGGGAAAAAAAAGAATCTTCAACCGAAAGGTGGCGAATCCTGTCTCCAAAAAGGCGAATTTCATCACCCATCCCGGGCATATACCAAAAAACTACCGTTTACCAAAGAAAAATACGAAGATGTAAATAATTTAGCACAATTCTGTGGCGGCAGAGCCAGAAATACTACAAAAAGCTGACCCGCAAGACATTGTAACACGTTTTTCCCCTGGAGCAGAGTAGTTTGGTATAGATATTTGTACTTCATCAATTGAATAAATAATTTTGCCAATATCCTTTTTTTTTTATTTTGTAGTCCACATCCCAGAGAGTTGAAAAATATCTAGGTTATAATTTTGTGACCATCCTGATAGAAGTAATTGAGTTTTCTCCAGGAAAATTGCTCTCCTGAAAAGCTGATAAAAAGTGAGTTGACACGTTTTTCCCCTGTGGTCTTCAAATGTCAAAAAGCGTTGCAAGTGTTAACTTAAGACTAAACTAAAGACATAAAGTTTGTAGGTTTTAAGGTAGTATTTTTAATTTTATTATTTAATATTCTAATAAATAAAATAAATTTATCTTTGAAAGGGAGCATAAGGCACTTCCCTCATTTTAAAACGCTGCAAATTTTACACGAGGGTTTATTGATATACGTTACTTGTTCAGAAATTTAATTCTGTTAATGAAAAAAATAATTTTATAATTATTATAAAACACAATTTTTTTTGGATTTTTATATTTCTAAAAAAATTTTTTTTTGGATTTTTATTTTCAAATTTCAATTTTTTGAATTTTTTGGATTATTATATTTCAAAAAATAATTTTCTTTTATATTTCTAAAAAAAATTTCTTTTGGATTTTTATTTTCAAATTTCAATTTTTTGGATTTTTATTGCTCTTGTGGATTTTTATTTTCAAAAATGTATTTTTTTTTTAATTCTTTATTTTTTTACTCGAAAAATATTTAACCTCCTGGGATCCTTCAAAAATCCCATTTTTAGCCCCATGAAAGACCTGTAGATCGCCACAGTGAAGTCGGATCGTTCCGGGACCCCCAAAAATGGATTCTACGTCCAAAAATACTTCGAAAACGACACCTGACTCGATCCCATAGCTAAAAGCCTTCAAAACACCCCTCCTGTAGCCCCATTTTAGCCCCATCGCGCCCCACGGGTTTGGGCGATCGGGCTGAAAACCTTGCGGGCACAACTAGATGGTAAACCGAGTATTTTGTCACACAATTTCAGATTTATAGAAAAATTCCTATTGCCCAAAACGGCCCGGAAGGCGGACGGACATTTCGAATTTAGAACTTATGTTTTGTCAAACGTTTCCCACGTTTTGACAGGCACGCGGGCAATGGAATGTACGGTTTTGCATCGCATGCCTTGAAGGGGTTCGGTCGTTTCCGTCATCCGTAGGCCGAACCGAATAATATTGTGCGTGACAACGGAATTATCCCTCCAAAACTACCCACCTGATACAAATTAGACAGAACGCGGACGAACCTGCGGAATTTCTCCGAAAAAATCGTCGGCGCCGTAAAATGGTCGAAAAGTTCAAACACGCGAGATAATTTCCTCAGAAATGTCATCGAAATAGGCTCATCAAATGACGGAGTGGATTGCGACAAAGACTGTTATCCACGACCGGACGTGATTCCTTCATGCAAACGTAACTAACGGACCGTTCAGTGTCCGCTGACCAAGTGCGGTTTGATTCCGGTTTGCGGGACAATGGAGGGATGACAAATGTCCCATTCAAAAGGACGTTTTTGTGCTTTTCGTGGGGAGTTTTATCGGTAGGATCAGAACGGTCGGAGGTACGCGGGGAACGGTACAAGGGGAATCGTGTCGGTGGTTTTTTTTTACCCATCAATGCGGGGGAGGGGCGATTTATCAGGGGACAAAACCGCGTGGGGTAAGATGGATCGCGGTATGTCGCTCGTTTTCTCGGCCGAAGACTCGCTGTCGGTAAGCGAGTGACTACAGGAGCTAAAGCGAGAAGCTCCCGCATTTGCATTTGATCAGGTGATTAAAAATGCTAATGAGCGAAGTTGATGTAAACAGAAGGCGCAGCGAAGAGCAATTTTCCCGCTACCTTTCTCTCCCCTTCGATTAGGGCGAAGGACGCGAGCGAAGATTGACACAGATTGTTTTAGATGGACCCTCGCGTGATGAGCACCTGACCCCCCTAAGTGATGATGATGAGTACCGAGAAATGGCCGTTGATGGGGGGAGTCATCGGGTTTCCGGCGAATCTGCGTTTCATCGAGGGGGTAGGAGGGAAGATATGGCGGTTACGGCGAATCGTGTAGTGTGGGTGGGGGGTCAATTCGGACGACGGAGTCACGATTCGACGAGGTCTTCGTCGAATCCGTCAAATAGGGAACTACGCCATCGCCGCAACGAGGGATTTTTTTAAGCGATCGCAGGGATTTCTTTTAGAATTACGAAACTTCCATTTGGCGGATTATCTTATCCTTGAGAGGCTTCGGGTTTGGGAGCTCAATTAAGGATATTCCGGCGTTTTAATTTATAGCAGTCATTAAGAAATTCATTAAAAGGCGAAGAACGGTCGACCATTAAAAGGGAATTTCGTGCGATCGTTTACTTGTACGTTTTATCGGGGACGTAAAACTTGTAAAAAACTTGGCATTTTCGGCCTTCAAAAATGTTTATTGCTTGGCATCGCGAGACTACAATCTTGCCCGTGATTTATGCGCGTATTCCAATTGTTCTGTCAACCTGTCAAAAGGCAGCTGAGAACCAATCCCACCCCCACCGCGGCGTAAATGATGAGCAGGGGAGGGGGGGGGGGGGGGGGGTGTTTCGCGGACTCGCGGCAGACGGATTGGCACCGGCTCCGCGAACCGTGGGGAGGAGGGGAGGGTTGAAGAAAAAAAAAAACCGCCGAGCGGGAATCAAGGGGGCGGCGACGGCGGGTCATGGGAGGAGGCTTCGAGGGGCGGCTAGGGGGGAGGGGGAGCTTCGCCCCATCGGGGGGCCGTCCTCGGCGGTACGCCCTCCGCGGGCAATCCCCGTCTTCAGTGTTCAGTCCGGCTTCGCTCCCTCAACCTCAACAACGTCACACCATGGTCACATCATGTCAAAAGGCGAGTCAAATTTTAAATTTTTTTAAAATTCAACTCCTCTTTCTTCAATGCGCTTTTTGGATGTAACGACTTCAGCTTTCGAATCCCCCCCCCCCCCCTGTTTTGTTTTCCGCACTCGAATCAGCGGAAAAATGTTTTTCTAGCGACTGGGAAACGACATTTTTCGAGTGTGGTAGCGACGACACCTGCGGATCCCCCCGTTGCCTAGTAACGGACTCACGCTGGCTCCGCACGTCCCTCGGCGCGTTGTTGGTGACACCTGTAGATCCCGCGTTGTCCGGGTTTCCATAGCAACGGATTACACGCTGGCTCAGCAGCAGTTTCGCAACCTCCCCCCCCCCCCCCCCCCACACCTCAAATCCGCGGTTGTCGCCCAAACTGCGGAGCTCTATGCGTTCGTACTGTAGCGCGGAATAAAGTCCAAAATATTACATAAAATTTATTTTATAAAAAATTCAATATAATGAATTAAAAAATTAAAATATTAGATAAGCAAATCTAAAAAAAAAAAAATTCACTTAAAATTTAATATTATATAACATTAAATATTATTAAACATTATAACGTCATTTAATGTTATATAATTATATATATTATTTCAATAATGTTATATAATATGTCATATTACTATGTTACCTATACATTTTAACGAGTCTTGGGCTTATTTAAAAATCCGAATCACTAGGGCTCGGATTAAATGCTCAATAAAATCACCAAATATGTTGGAAAAACATCTTAAAAATGGTCTGAAATCTACTGAATCCTTCCAAACGAAAAAATCTTGAAGGACTTGGGTGAGGAAGTCGAATGAGGTGTCATTTTCGAAGTAATTTTGGACCTAGACTCAATTTATTAGGAGCCTCAAATCCACCGTGGAGCAAAAAAACCGACCGTCTTGAGCCTGAAGGCTAAACAATGAGAAACGTAGAATACGTGTTTACGTTGTAATGTAACAATGGAAGGGATATTAAAAATTGAAAGTAGAAATGTATAATTAATGAGGAATGTATTTTCTGTACATGTGCTAGGTAAAATTCTAAAGTGTTAAAGAAGTTTCGTTTCCCTAGCAACGGTTACGTGACGGTTTCGTGGGTCGCTTTTTGGCAATTAGGTCTCCGTAAAAACGGATTCTACGTTAAAAGGCCACAGGAGGGTTTTTTGAAGGCCACGGGGTCAAGCGGGGTGTCGTTTTCGAAGTTTGGACGTAGAGTCGGTATGTTGGGGTCTCAAACGTATCGGACCTCACCATTTGGGCTTCTACGGGGCTGCAAACGTTGATTTTGAAGGATGTCAGAGGGTCGAATGAAGCGTCATTTTCAGAGTAATTTTTGGGCATAGAGTCCATTTATGGGGTCTACTATCAGTCCAAACACTACTAAGGTAGGGGAAGGGTGGGTAAGACGGGATAGTGGGGTCAAATGGGATAGTACCTTCAGATTTGGTCGTCAGGTGTAGCTATCTGTAGGCTGAACAGTTTGATACGATCGTTTTGATGAAGCAATCAGTGCACAGTTGGCACTTTTTGCGTCTGTCAAGACGATTTTTGCGAAAATTCCAAATTAAAATCGCTGGAACCGGATGTTTTGAGCCGTACCACAGGTACACATCAACGCAAAACCTCAAGGCAAGCGAATGAATGCTTGAAGGACTATTCTATGAAGCTAGGTACTATTTGCTTCTAATTAGAAGTCTCTATGTTACGCTGAATCAAAATGGTAGCCAATGTGGTTGAAGATGCCTAGTGGGGCAAGACGGGATGCCAAGCTGCGAGGCAAGATGAGCTAGGATTTTTCTGAAGAGGAATCACTTGACGAATTGCTGCCATCGACTGACGAGGATGAATACTATGGCGATGCCAGTGTGCACTCCAATCACCTACCTAAGGCACAGCAATGACTGAGAGTTTTCTTCAGTCTGCACAGTCTGCAAGGATAATATCCAGCTAAAGCTATAATTAGCTCACGACTCATGCAGCGGGTTTGAAGGAGATTAGCAGTTCGTCTGCAATTTTCGCTCAACAATAATACCTCAGGTGAAATTAAATTAAAATATTTGAGTAAAAAATGGTGATTGGGATCGATTTATATCATCTTCGAGAGGTATCCCATCTTACCTACCCCTACCTCAAAAATTGCGATTTTGAATCTTTCCATCAAAAATCTGGTTATCAGGGTGCGTTGAAATTCTCCAAATTGCCAACGTTTCTCATTAGAATTCATCCCTACGAATAAAACAGTGCCATTTTTAGCTACATTTGAATGAAATTGTAGTCACTATCGCCCATAGAAGTTATGGTATCCCGTCTTACCCACTCTTCCCCTACCTATACATTTTATGAATTTCTAATTGAAAAAAAAAAAAAATGCAAATCTTTCAAGTACCAAATCTTTTTTTTGCTTCCGAGACTGCAGAAGGTAGCGGAAACATCGTTTTCACTTTCGAGATCGAAAAAATTATTGTCCTCCAAAATTAAAATGTCCACTTCCATTTTGCGTTTCAGAGCTTCCTGAGCAAATTTGGTTCCGCGTCTGTCCGTCTGTCCGCACTTTCTTGTTCAAAAGGTCAAAAGGTTTTTATTGTCTCCTCTAGCTTCGATGAGCTCTTCGTACGGGCTGTACTGTTAGTTTGGTTGGGATGAGGAGTGTGAGTAGTGATACGATTATGTCTGAGATGCCTTCTTTTGAGTCTTGTCGCAAAGCCTGGTGGATCGGTGATTGCCGCGACGCATGGATTCATGTTCTCTTCGGCCTTCTCCACCAGTTTCGTGTATTGTGTAGTGGATGGTCTCTTGAATTGCGGATAGCTGGAGGTCTTCCCAGAGCACGTCTTTTCTCACGTACCACGGGGCACCTGTTATGGAACGGACGCTCTTGTTTTGTTGTCGCTGAATCTGTTGTGTGGAACTGTAGCAGGCTGTGCCCCAGATCTCGCAGTCTTATGGCTTCTTGTTCTTCAAGCTCAGCTAAGATTTTCAATTCAGCATTGGCCAGCACAGGAAGGTCCTCTTTTTAGAACTCTTTTGTCGACTTAGAAAGAACAAGGTTAAAGTTAAAAGTTTTTTATTTTCTCCACTAGCTTCGATGAGCTTTTTGGTTGGGTTGTTCTGTTAGTTTGATTGGGATGGGATGTCTTGGTTGTTATGAGGAGTGTGAGTAGTGATACGATTATGTCTGAGATGTCTTCTTTTGAGTCTTGTCGCAAAACCTGGTGGATCTGTGATTGCCGCGACGCATGGATTCATGTTCCCTTCGGCCATCTCCGCCAGTTTCGTGTATTGTGTAGTGATGGTCTCTTGAATTGCGGATAGCTGGAGGTCTTCCCAGAGCACGTCTTTTCTCACGTACCACGGGGCACCTGTTATGGAACGGACGCTCTTGTTTTGTTGTCGCTGAATCTGTTGTGTGGAACTGTAGCAGGCTGTGCCCCAGATCTCGCAGTCTTATGGCTTCTTGTTCTTCAAGCTCAGCTAAGATTTTCAATTCAGCATTGGCCAGCACAGGAAGGTCCTCTTTTTAGAACTCTTTTGTCGACTTAGAAAGAACAAGGTTAAAGTTAAAAGTTTTTTATTTTCTCCACTAGCTTCGATGAGCTTTTTGGTTGGGTTGTTCTGTTAGTTTGATTGGGATGGGATGTCTTGGTTGTTATGAGGAGTGTGAGTAGTGATACGATTATGTCTGAGATGTCTTCTTTTGAGTCTTGTCGCAAAACCTGGTGGATCTGTGATTGCCGCGACGCATGGATTCATGTTTCCTTCGGCCTTCTCCACCAGTTTTGTGTATTGTGTAGTGATGGTCTCTTGAATTGTGGATAGCTGGAGGTCTTCCCGGAGGACGTCATTTCTCACGTACCACGGGGCACCTGTTATGGAAGGGATGATCTTGTTTTGTTGTCGCTGAATCTGTTGTGTGGAAGTGTAGCATGCTGTGCCCCAGATCTCGCAGTCTTATGGCTTCTTGTTCTTCAAGCTCAGCTATGATTTCCAATTCAGCATTGGCCAGCACAGGAAGGTCCTCTTTTAAGAACTCTTTTGTCGACTTAGAAAGAACAAGGGATTTAGTTTTGGTCACGTTTAAGCTTAAGGTGTTTAAGCTTATTCGCAGGTATCTCGAAGGTTCAGACCACCTATACTAGCTGATTAATAAAAATCAAAAAGAAGATAGAAGCCAGGGTTCCACCTTGAATAACTATTTGTTTTCGATTATTGAAGTACTTACCCAACTCTCACCACATACCAGTTCCAATCCTTCAATACCATAATATGGTATAGCATATTATGCTCGAATCTGCCCTGCTAATCACTTATTTATTACAACTTATTACAACTTCTATTTTTTTTTCTTCATTTTAAATTCGTCGACATCGAACTTTCTCGGTCAGGGTGACGTTAACAGTGCAAAAGTAAACAAACACCGATTTGTTTTACCGGCTCATTATCTGCCGACACCTGTTTTCGTAGATAAGATAAGCGCCACTTAAATATGAAATAATTCGAGTGACAAATTACGATTAGATTGCACATTTGCACGACGACGAAACCGACGCCGGATTTTCCGACTCAGCAAGCGTTTTTTTTTTTTTTTTCGGGGCAAAGAAAATTTGACGGCAATCCTTTGGTTTTGACTCGACAGAGCGTAGCTAACGGCGGCACATTCGGTCCTCACAGAGTCGTCCGACGGATTTCGACATTTCGCGGGCTATAAAGTCCGTTTTGAGGGCCACTCATCGACTTAAAACCACGTACAAGACCAACAGGCACAAGAAAATTTTATTAAAATAGTCGCAAATATTTTCAAAATAAAAACCACCTCTCACACCCCCGTAATAGCCATAAAAACCGTAACATCCCCAACACATCAGTGAGGCTCACAATAAATACTTTTAATTTTCTGACATTTTTCACCTTTCAAAAAATTTATTGAGATAATTTTTTTAAGTGTAAGCACCTTCTCCAAAATTATTTTTATAATCAACTGCTTCAAACCTCGTTGTCTTGTTTGGATATGGGAACAAATAAATGTACACAAACTTCAACAAGTTACTTCCGTACACAAAATATCAAATTCCCGTCCATCAATAACGCAACCCATGGTTCACTTGGAACACCCGTGGCAACCAGTTAACTCGTAATTATATGTAGAATTCTCCTCAGATTTGGAGTTTACGTGTAAAACTAACTGTGTACAGGGAAAGGTGGCAGTTCTATTTTATCACCAGTTCGGAACATTCTCTGGAAAAGAATTGGAAAAGGCAATTAAGGGGGCGCGGGAGTACCCTGAAATCGTTTTCCTGGAATGATTTCCGTACAACTGAACCGATTTTGATGAATCAAGGCACATTCCATTCAGATCGAGGTCCTTGAGAAGCTATACCACCAAAATTTGGCAATGTCGCACATTTTCCACTGGTTTTCCTGGATTTACTCGGGCTTTACACTGAGAGAAAAAACGGCCTAAAATACTGTTAAAGTTTAACGGTGTAATCCTGTAATGCTCTGCCAACAGTATTGATACTGTTAATGAGTGAATACTATTATTGAAATGCCGCCCCCTGAGTATACTGTTAATGTGTGTGCTCATCAACAGTATTATACGGTTACTGCAACCGACTAACTCTGTTATTGTCACCAAAACACTGTTAAAGTTAGGAAAAACACTGTTAAAGTAGGGCAAAGCATGGCAAGGGGCAGCATTTTACTCAATAACCCTCTTATTCTGTTATTGCAATACCTGGAATCGACGATGTTTAACAGTATTTACTCGTTAACAGTATTTTCCGTCAAACATTAAGAGCCGTTTTCTCAGTGTAGGCCTAGGCCTACCTAGTGCTCCGAATTTTTTTTAAATAAAATTTTTTGGGTATGTATTTTCATGAAGCTATACCTCAGAAATTTTGGAAATTTTCACTTTCCGAAATCCACTCATCAATGAGCAAACTTGGGGGAGCTACTTGGCTACCTCATTGTGGTGGGGGGGGGGGGGGGGGGGGGGGGGGGAGGTCGCTACGCTCTTTGACTCTAATGTTTACATCTCAACAGCCATACACACTCCGGGATTCCTTTTTTTTTACCCGTTTGGGGATTGAAAAGTTCTCCTCTTTCCTCCTTGTGTGCCCCGACCAATCACTTTTCGGCCCGCTGACCAGGCTCTACTTTTGTTCTAGCTCAGTAATTGAGCATAATTATTACGTTCATGTTTTATACGCTCTATGGGACATTCACCTATGCGAAAATAGCCTATACGGCCCATGAACGACGTACCTATCTACTTCATAACGTAGGTATTAGTGGATGGTGTCCTGGGTTTTATTTTTCATGTAACCGTTTTAGGTAGGCTGGCTATGGATCTGTATAACTTATTTTGTAGGGATTTCATTTGACCAATAATTGATCAATGAATTATTCATGCTGATGGCTGCCGTTTAAGCCCGTTCACCAGGTAGGTACCTACTCCGCTACTCAGGCAACGACTTCCATTTTTCGCCATTCAGGAAAGCAGATTTTTCTGAAATTTTAATTAATTATTCTTGGAATAACACACCTATGTTTTCGCAACAGAGGTCGTCGACTCCGATCGGCCTCAAAATGTGACATTATCATTTCCAAAACCAAAATGTCCGTCCACCGTCCGGGCCGTTTCGGGCAGTAGAAATTGTTTTTAAAATCTGAAATGTTGACAAAATAGTCAGTATACCATCTAGTCGTGCCCGCAAGGTTTTCAGTCCGATCGCCCAAACCCGTGGGGCGCTATGGGGCTAAAATGGGATTGAGTCAGGTGTCGTTTTCGAAGTATTTTTGGGCGTAGAATCCATTTTTTGGGGGTCCCGGAACGATCCGATTTCCCTGTGGCGATCTATGGGGCTTTCATGGGGCTACAAATGGGATTTTTGAACGATCCCAGGAGGTTGAATATTTGTCGAGCAAAAAATAAAGAATTTTTGAAAAAAAAAATAGAAAAAATTTTTTTCCAATTTTTCAATTTTTTTCCATTGACAGAAATAATTTTTGCACAAAGAATAATAAACCCTTCCGTAAAATTTGCAGCGTTTTTTTTTTTTTTTTTTTTTTTAATTAAATGAGAAGCTACAATTTGTGTTCAATAGTCAACTTAAAACAGAAGTGAAATTTCTTCGACATGCAAATTTTACAGGTTCGAACGCGGGGAAGTCTTTTTGTTGCCCGTCCAACATTTTCACCTGTCATCCATCCACAAGTCTTAAACGGATTCGATCGACCGGATTGATTTTTTTTTTCGTGGGTTCGAACGTCGGAAGCCGAAAAGGTTTGTTTCGGAAGCCGAAAAAAAAAATCCGATTAACGTCAGCTGTGTGGACGTTGACGTGTTTGGGTCGTTGTTTTAAATTTTGTATTTCAGGCGGGGGAGATAAATAGTGTCATTAAGACGTTAATGAGGTCATTGGGGGTGATCGTGACTGTTGCGCGTGATCGTGAGTCTGACGATCTGATCTGTGGATGTGAATCCTTTTTGAGCCAACTAGACAGTACGAAACAGCCCTACAAGACTCCTCTTTGGCCACCACATCCCCTCCTTTGCTCAAACGTTGTTGACGAGTTTTATTCAAGATCAACCTTCGTCTATTTTTTCCGCCATCATCAGCCCTCACGAGGCGGTTTCGTCTATTTTGAATCTGGAAGTGGGCGAGTACTGGAAGGGGTCATTGCATCAGTTTGCATGCTGAGGTACGAAAAACGCATAGGACTGTAATGAGTGTCCCGAACCGGTTGGTTTGAAGTCGTCATGAAACAGTTTTCAGCCTTCGATTGGCCCGTTTATTTTTCGAAACGATTTAAAACGCCTTTTTTTCCTATTCGCAATCCTGATATCGTTGATGAGTTGCTGATGATGACCCCGTTCACGAGACTGTCGTCGAATTCGTTTTGTTCCCCTTACGAGGAAAATTAGCGAACCTCGACGAAATTCTTTTTTCGAGACGAGACGATTATTCGGGCAGGATGTTACCGTCACAGCGTTTGTACGCAAATGGCAACGAGACCGGCGTTTTAAAATCATCGCCTCAAAGTTGTTGAAATTCTCGCGTTTTACGATTCCGGACCCGACGCAGAAGTTTTATTTGGGGGGGTTTCACTTTTTTTTTGTGTGTCTCTTCGGACGACTTTGTTTAGACGGGATTTATTTTCGAACTTGTTTTATTGTCATATTTCGGACACCGGTTATGGGGGAGCAGAAACTTGCGTAAGAGGGCAGAAAAAGGTTTTGAGGGAGCAGACGCTTCTTAGAGGGAGCGAAAACCCGTTTGGGGGAGCAGCCACTTTTTTGAGGGACCAGGAACCGGTTTTTGGGGAGCACAGACATGTTTGAGGGAGCAGAAACCGGTTTTGGGGGAGCAAAGACATGTTTGAGGGGGCGAAACCCAGTTTGAGGGAGCAGAAACCGGTTTTGGGGAAGCAGTTACTCGTTTGAGGAAGGAGAAACCAGTTTTTGGGAAGTAGACACTTGTTTGAGGGATCAGAAACCGGTTTTGGGGGAGCAGATACTCGTTTGAGGGAGGAGAAACCAGTTTTGGGGAAGTGTCACTTGTTTGTAGAGAGCAGAAACCGGTTTGGGGGAGAAAACACTTGTTTGAGGGAAATGAAACCGTTTTTGGAGAGCAGATACTCGTTTCAGGGAGCAGAAACCAGTTTTGGAGCTACATACACTGGTTTGAAGGAGCAGAAACCCGTTTTGGGGGAGCAGACACTTACTGGTTTGTGGGAGGAGACACTTGTTCGATGGAGCAGAAACAGGTTGTGGGGAACTAGACACTTATTTTAGGGAGCAGAAACCGGTTTTGGGAGAAGACACTTGATTGAGGGAGCAGAAACCGGTTTGGGGGAGCAGACACTTGTTTGAGGGAGGAGAAACCAGTTTTGGGGGACGCCTGACGCCAAAGGCAAGCCTCCTGCCCCCCCCCCCCCCCCCCCTCAACTGGACGCTTTATACTTGGAGCCTGCCGCTAAAATTCAAGAAATATGGAACAGGTGAGGACGCCGAACTAGTGGCCTAACGTGCGACATGTGAGGACGCCGAACTTGTGGCCTAACGTACGACATGTGTGGACGCCGAAATTGTGGCTTAACGGTAGGACAAGTGAGGACGCCGAACTAGTGGCCTAACGTACAACAGGTGAGGCCGCCGAACTAGTGGTCTAACGTATGTCAGTTAAGGACGCCGAACTAGTGGCATAACGTACGACATGTGAGGATGCCGAGCTAGTGGCCTTACGTACGACAGGTGAGGACGCCGAACTAGTGGCCTAACGTGCGACATGTGCGGACGCCGAACTTGTGGCTTAACGGTAGGGCAAGTGAGGACTCCGAACTAGTGGCCTCACGTACGACAGGTGAGGACGCCCAACTAGTGGCCTTACGTACGACATGTGAGGACGCCGAACTAGTGGCCTAACGGACGACAAGTGAGGACGCCCAACTAGTGGCCTAACGTACGACATGTGAGGATGCCGGACTAGTGGCCTAACGTACAACAGGTGAGGACGCCGAACTAGTGGTCTGACGTATGTCAGTTAAGGACGCCGAACTAGTGGCCTAACGTTAAGACATCTGAGGATGCCGAACTAGTGGCCTATATCCTCCACAACCACCTTACCTTTCCGTGACACATCCGCGTCTCCCTTCCCGCCTAACGTTTTTGGGCAGCTAGGTCAGGGCTAAAGCATGTTCAGTGCTCATAGGGTCTGAACCTGTTGACAGGATGTTGGGATGGCGGTGAACCGAGGGGTGTCCAACGACGACCCCCCCCCCCCCCATAAGGAACTATATTTCATTAAGAAAAAATGCACTATATGGGAGAAATAGTTGTTGGTCTGAGGCCAGATGGGATATGGTCGGGGCTTGGCTGGCGTAGCCCTCAAGTCAATTTCCGTAATCTTGAGGCAGCAAAACCGCAAAGAAGAAGTGATTCTAACTTCCTTCGCCACCATGGCATTCCTGGGGGACACTTGACGGCTAAATCAGGAAACTATTACCAACCATGAATCAAACCTTATTTTTCCAACGTTCACATTTCACGTCCACTATGTCATTTCCATTTCCCGGACTATCCTCTGGGGCCTGTTATTTGTTCATTAGGCGGATCGAAAGCCATTCAAAATTGATTTCCCCGCGATAAACCTGAGATATTTTCAAAAACGTCGATTAAGGCTCATCACGACGATAACTCAGCGGATCTGATTCAGATCACATTTCCGTCGGGACAAATGTGAATCAGCGGCCAGGGATGTTTTCAACTATTGTAACCAGCTATCTTAATGATTTAGGAAAATGCTAACTGTATCCTAAATCCAAATCAATCGGTTACAATTCACTTTTTCCTTTTCTTCCAGTTTTAAATGTAACGCTTATTATTTACTCCTCGTCTTATTTTATCGACACAAAAAGCAGTTATTTCTAGAACTGGAAAGTCCGCTTCGTGGGAGTCGTGTAAACATTGACGCTGACGCACATCTTTCTCAGACTGTCAATTCATCTGATTGATGGAAGTTTTTTTCTTTTCTCCTTTCATTATTCAGGCACCGTCGGGTTTGATTTGTTTGGCATTCTCGAATAGTGTAAATCCGAAGCTAGCCCCCCCCCCCCCCCCCCCCTCGGGAGTACCTTCGGAACTTGTCCACCGAATTCGAACACTTAAAAGAGAAATTAAACTGGAAACGGCCTTGTTGCGTGAATCGAGAGGCGTAAAAAAGAGGACGTAATAGGTTTGGAAGAAAATTATATGAATTTAACAACAATCAAGGCGTGAAGGAAACGAGAATTGGCGGAGTGAGTCTGCGAAGTGGATTAACGGTATGAAGGGGGGACAAGACTTGACAGGCACCCGAGCATCAATGTTCTTCTGGAAGGAAAAGACAGGGCGACTAATGGATTTTGTTTACGGAGACAATTTCGGCAATCACTCAAAACAATGCAAATGACGGATATTAGCGGAAAAAAGGCGTTTCCGCACCCATTAAATACACTAATCATCATTAATCGAGTATTCAACGTATGTGGGTGATTCCACGAAAACTGGAAATTTTTGATGTCCAAATATGAGTGAAAAATTCTTTCTTTGTTTATAGATTTTTTTTATTAGGCTTACTTTGAAGGTGGTTCAGATGAAGTTTAGCAACGAATTCAATCATACAAGTGCTCCGTTTAGCAAGAATAGAAAATTTTGTAAATTCGTAAGATGAGGGAATGAGGTAGGTATGAGAATGAGGAAAACAAATAAAATGAGACGCCAGATTGATTTTGAATGTATAATAAATTGACTCTAGCGTACATTGCGTTGGTCTACTCAATTAATGAAAAATAGGAAATATATTTAGGTAATATAATAAAATCGTAAGAATGTAGGATCATCCTCATTCTCTCATTCCGAACCTCATTCTCTCATTTACCTATGATTAACGTGAGAGAATGAGAATGAGAGAATGAGGTTTTTGGCTTCAAAATAGGATGCTATTGCACACATTGTAATTACTGCAATTTTCAAAAATCACATGGCACAAGCACTTGGCAACGCTCACTATGTGACTGATAATCAAAATTCTGAAACTTACCGCAACTAGTTTATGAAAGATGAGAGAATGAGAATTCAAGTGCCGAAAGATAAAATTCTCCCACAAAACAGGACACCGACTGAAGAGGGAGGATATTTTGACAATGACGATTTCTCGACGTGCAGACGCGATGTGTGGAAGTGTTGCTGACCCATTTTTCCGGTCCTACTGGGGGCATGGCGGACACACGACTTTCTCAAAATAATGTGAGAGAATGAGGTGACTACCTCCGTGACAGCCACATGATGTTGTCCTTACTCAACACGGTTCACTGTTAAAATCCGTATTCTCTAAAAAGTCGTGTTTGAAAGACCTAAAATTTCCAGTTTTCGTGGAATCACCCATCTACGTATACCACTCGTAGTACGTATACCCTCGAACAACCCCCCACCCCCACCCCCCCACTGGAACCAAATTCCATAAATTAATACTATTAAAAAACCTATCTTTCCCTGGAACTTTGAACGATTAGATTTGCAACCATCAATGTCACCCCGGGGGAGGAATGAAATAATGAAGTAGTCCTGTATTCAAAGTGCTCATAATATATAATATATATTATGTTGGATAATATATATTGTGAGTTGGAGACTACATTACATAAGTGCTCATAATATATTTAAAGTGTTGGAGACTACATTTAATTAACCAATTTTAGTGTTTTTTGGTTCATGCGGCCCAGTGTCTTCTTCTTCGAGGGTAACTGAGGAGGATGTCTGATCAGCATCCCGCAGTTCCTGGTCAAGGGTGTCAAGGTCGTCGTATAACTCAATTTCGTCTTCGTTGACATTTTGGGCTCGGGAGAGTTGTTGCATGCTGTGCCCTCGCAGTTCTTGCACAGCATGGAGCATTTCAGCCCTGCACGCGCACCCTGCAGTGGCACATCCTGATGCGCACTTGCACGTTATCGTGTGCAACAAGTTGCCAGGTGCTGCGTCGAAGGTGGTGGTGGTAGGCTGAACATCTGTAAACAGATCAATAATTATATTGTAAAACAAGTATCATAAAGTAGCACAAGGAATGAGAGAAACCTGATAATGATTGACTTTGATTGAAAACTAAAAGGGTACTGCAATATCATTAAAATGGAATGTGAATTTGATTACCAACCTCGTGTGGTCAATTGCCATCCCCAAGCTGAGGGCAATAGGTGGTTCCCCATCCACGTCTGCACCTGCAGGTAAATACTATGTTCGGAAGGCATGATACTTGGCTGCATCTCTTGTTGGTGGCAGCCGGGCCAGCTGAAATTTAGGTTTTGCCACAACCGATGAAAATGCTCTGTACCTCAGCTCCTCAAGGTTTTCTCCTTCCATTCCACCATACAACCCTACGAGGAAAGCCTCACCCACTTTGGTTATCTGGGAGCTGCTTGCTTGTGGGTCTTTAAATATCTTGACCAAGTCGGAAAGGCCAGGGTTTCTGTTAGTACCGTAGTACTGCAGTACTCTTTTCTTTCCCATTCCAAAGGGTAGTGCAATCGAAAGGAAATTTAATGTACTTTAATGTAGGTACTTTTTAATAGCGTAATAAAAAAGCTCCTTACGCGCAATAGTTTTCGAGATATTCACAAACAAGCCATCAATTGAATTGAATAGATGAGCGCAACCTTTTTGTTATTACGATATATTTAATGAGCGAGAGAAACTAAGAAACAGTAGGTACCTATCTAGCGACCAAACTATGCCACACAACACATCATCCACGTGATGCTCATTACGTAAACAACTGCACCCTAACGACCGATGCGTAAGAAAACCTTATGCCAATCAGGGGTAACGAACGGCTCAGGCTGCAAAAATCGTTTTGGAGTCTTTGGAATCAGCCTGAAAAGCTCATTCCATAGACCCTTGCACCAACGAAATCGGACAAAAACTTTCGTCCCCCTTTTGAGGCCTCCTTAGTTACACATGAGAGATAAACAACTTTCGTCGTGAAGGACCTCCCGAAAACCGATGAAGGGGATGAGGGAGGAAAAATCAAGGTAGCCTATAACCACCCCCCGAACTCGCTGATCACAATGAGACCACCCTCATGAAAATCTGTTGAGCCGCTCGGGCGTGATGCTCTGTACACAAACAAACAAAAACATGTCGAAGAGGTGAGCGCACCTTTCCATTTTTTGGAAAAAGGTTGCGCTAAAAACCGAAAAAAGGTTTAAAAAAAATCGCGGTTTTTCCCCCCTCCCCAAGTTAGCACAGGGTCTACGATCGTAGACCTCGAGGTCGAAAACTTAGCATTGACATCCCAGAGGACCCCTGAGTGACCTGTCAAAATTTCGAAAACTTCAAGTAAAATACTTACCAGCTCGAGGCAGATTTTTCTACCTGGCTCCCGCTAGTTCCAGGGATCGAGGGCATGCTAGAGTCGCCCGCCTTCGAACGGCTGCCGGTCAAGTAATAGAGAGTTCCTAAAGAAAAATCCGAGATACGTCGACCGTTAATTTTTATTACAGGAATGACTTGAGGAAATTTGACCTGCTTCCTCATGCAGTGTTTTATTTTTGGGGAAGGGAGGGTTATTAAATTAAATTCAAACTGAATTAAATTGAAATTCTAATTATGAATCAATTTAAGTTATTCAAGCAATCAGAAGGGGAAGGCCGAAAAATTTATTGGGCCCCAGGTGGGATTCGAACCCACAACCTGTGCATAACTAGTGCAACGCTCTAAACCAACTAAGCTACAGGGAACCGCAGCTGAGAAAGAACATTGGAGATTGAAGGCTCAACTGTCCCCTGCTTCCAACAATTGATTCGGCCTTATCATATTGTTACTTATTTCTCCCCCTCTGAACCTTGATCTGATGTGAAGCCAGTAGACATTCTACTTTTGTCCCTCATTCTAGGGGTCCCTTAATTCCCCAGGAGGAGTAGTTTCATTACAGGAATGACTTGAGGAAATTTGACCTGCTTCCTCATGCAGTGTTTTATTTTTTCCTGGGGAATTAAGGGACCCCTAGGATGAGGGACAAAAGTAGGATGTCTACTGGCTTCACATCAGATCAAGGTTCAGAGGGGGAGAAATAAGTAACAATATGATAAGGCCGAATCAATTGTTGGAAGCAGGGGACAGTTGAGCCTTCAATCTCCAATGTTCTTTCTCAGCTGCGGTTCCCTGTAGCTTAGTTGGTTTAGAGCGTTGCACTAGTTATGCAGAGGTTGTGGGTTCGAATCCCACCTGGGGCCCAATAAATTTTTTGGCCTTCCCCTTCTGATTGCTTGAATAACTTAAATTGATTCATAATTAGAATTTCAATTTAATTCAGTTTGAATTTAATTTAATAACTCTCCCTTCCCCCCCCCCCCCCAAAAAAAGAAAAAAAAAGTTAATTTTCATCGCCGTAAGGGATTTGTCTAGGGAGAATCAAAGAAAAGCTAACTTCACATAAGACCGTAACAGAGATACGGTCTTATCAAAAGTCACGCTAAATTTAAAGTGCCGCTATTTACGTTCTATTGCTCGAAATTAACGGCGGTATCCTTAAGACCGTAAGCTTATCGCCGTATCTTTACGCCAATAACGTTCGACGTTAGGCATAAGGACGTAAGTTATCGCCGTTATTTCTGCGCATGCGCGAAATCTCGAGTTGCGTCGACCGTAACTCATCACCGTAAGGCAAAAAGTGGTTTTAGGAACTCTCTAATGACTCGTCCCCTGCAGAGAGTTTATCTACTAGCAGGCGCCAGGGACGAGGACACTTTGAAGCGGCTTCGCCGCTAATCTTCTCGCGCGGAGTATGATGGGAATTATTTTGTCCCAACATTTGATTTCCGTTTCAGTCAGATGACAAAATTAAAATCAGTTTTTCCGTATAGTTTTCACGGGATCGAACGTGTTTTCATTTCACAACGTATTCCAGCTTTTTGGGACTTCAGAAGTTGCCTTAGAGTGGTCAGGTTGACCAGATTCCCAGGTTTTTCTACTTTACACATTTATGTCCCAGGTTTTTCTACTTTACACATTTATTTAAGCTTTTTTGCATGTTCGGACCACAGTGCAGCGTGATGTCAGAAAAAAGAAGGTCCAAAGAGCGATGATATCAACAGTTTTTGATTTTGTAGCGTTCGACCGAATGTTAACTCAAAACTACAAAACAGACATTGAAGTCTGTTCTGGGCTCACTGCATTAAAAAAAACGGGCTCCCGTCCAACTACAATCGCACGTTAATGATTAAAAGAACAACTTGTCATAGCCTACTGCCGTTAATGGCATACGGTTATTTATTGGTTTGCGGTGGACAATGGACGTGTTCGAACTCCCACGTACCTTTTCAAATGACGTTTTCCTATCTCGACAGAGGCCGAGTACCTACGCCATAACGTTTCATTGAAGACACAGATAGGTTGAATGATGTACGAGCTGAGGAAACCCGGTTGTACCTACATGTGCACTAACTAGTCTGCGTCTGTCGGTCTTTGCTGGGAAGTAATGAAGAACTTGGCCAACCTGCCCGTGTAATGAGGAATTTTCTTAGCGAGGCGTAAAATACGCAAAACTGTGCGCAAGCGGGGATTATCGTATGCACAACAGAGTACCTGTCCAGGATGAGTACAAAAACCGTTATGTAGAGCTGAAAATTGTCATTAAACGAAATTAAATTAATTCCAATAGGTAATGTATAAAAAATCGGTATTCGAGTCGAAATCGGTTTCCCAGGGGTTGACATTAATTGACAAAAGTTCTTACTTAAAATTGTTCAGATAGGTACTGCACGAGTTCAGTGAGGAGTTGGGTAAGGTCGTGTACCTAGGGACAAAGCCAATACCTATCATTGTCATGAATCTGTCCGAAAATTCAAACCAGTCACAACATTAAGGTTGTCCACTTGGGATGTCCCTAGGTACACGACCTTAGCGAACGCCTCACTGAACTCGTGCATCGTATGATTCCTCCATAGATTCCTTCAAAGTTACGCAGAATTTTGAGGTTTCCCTATAAGATTTTATGACATCAATTTCCGTTATATCCCAGTAATTGGGCCTCAGCTTGTTTGTTTTGCTTCCGAGTCTGCGAAGCAGCGGAATCCTTGTGTTCACTTTCGGCAGCCAAAAAATTTTTGTTGTCCGAATTTAAAATTTCCACTCGCATTTTGCTTTTCATAGCCTACTGAACAAATTTGGTTCCGTGTCTGTCGGTCTGTCGGTCTGTCCGCATTTCCTTGTTACAGCATTAATTTCCACAATTTTGAATGAATTTAGCTCAAATTTTGAGGGATTATGCGGATAAGGCTCCTTGAGGTCCCATACGAATTTCATCACAATTGAATCAGCGGTACGCTCAGCGCATGCGCGAACGTAATTTCCTTGCCACAGCCATAACTCCTACGATTTTGATCGGATTTCAATCAAATTTTCAGGAATTGTGTGGGTTGTTGTGGGGCCCTAGATGGTCCCCTATCAGTTTCATCACGATTGCATCAGTGGTACTCCCTGCGCATGCGCGAACGTAATTTTCTTGTTACAGTGACAACTACGTTCATTTTGAACTTGGCACGAGGAAGCTCATGTGCCATTGCCTTGGCAGTTTTTTTTTTTTTTTTTTTTTTTTGCGTTAGCGGTAAAAATTAAAGTTTATGAGGGTTTATGGGTTTTCTCTCAACCGAAGTTCGCTGATGAGGCTGAGAATGGCCAGCCGCACTCGCTGCCAGTGTTAAGATGACTATGGTGCTGCTTTGGAGTTAACGCTTACAAAATTTCTTGTAAAGTTTGTGGAGGGAAAGTGAGACCCCGAAAATGGATTAAGCGTTCAAAATTACTCAGAAAACGACACCTCATTTGACCTCCTGGGATCCTTCAAAAGCCCCCAGAGATCCCCACGGTGGAATCGAATCGTTCTGTGACCTCCGAAAATGGGTTCTACGTCCAAAAATACTTCGAAAACGACTCCTCTCTCGATCTTATTGCCGAAGCCCTTCAAAAACCCCTCCCATAGCTCCATTTTAGCGTCACAAAACCCCACGGGGTTGAGTGATCGGGCTGAAAACTTCGCGGGCACAACTAGATGGTGGACCTAGTATAATTTTCCGCAGTTAGGCCACGGTTAAAGCTTGTTCTAATGCTAAGCGTGTAGGTTTTGCATCAAAACCAGATCGTTCCAACCTGATTAGGTAATTGAGGAGTTTAATTTTCTTTTAACCAACAGCTGTCAAGCGACAAAAAAAAAAAAAAAAGAATTGCTTCAATGAAGCAACGTCATAGATGTTTGGCTAATGAGTCGTTTTGACTATTACCTACTCAGAAAAAAAAAAATCGGACATTTAGAAATATTTTAGGTGTAAATTAATGAAAAACGACCCTAGGTACAAGACCATACTCTCAGTGGCGGATCTGTATTAGGGTGGATCTACGAAAAGTGCCATTTTCTTGTCCTGGCTCAATATCTCTACTTCTGGGCATGATAAGAAAGATTTTTATTTTTCCTATGTGTCTATAGGTACGGGCTCCATCCTTCCGTGTCAGTCGGGGTGTTTCAGTTTAATATTTCACAGGTAAAATCTGGGTTGAATGGTCAATTTTTCATTCATCTGGCCTGTCCCCATCATGAGGTAGTCAACTTTCAGCATGTACCCCACCTTAACGTGAGAAGGAAAAAATCAGCCAATATTTTTACTAGTGCCTATAAGCCTGTAGATTACGAGCATGTGTCTTTTGAATATTTAGTTAATGAAGGTTAGCAACTACTGTTGATAATCGTCCTGTCCCGAGCTTTCAATTCATTCATCTGGCTCCTGAAGTTCATGCTTGGTGAAGGGAAACAACAACTTGTGGGAACATTCTTGTGCTACAAGTGGCACCACTGAAGCCCGTGGCTTCAATCCCTCACCATGAGGTCTCTTTATTATCCATCTAGTAGGCCTCCAAACAACAGCTCTGGGAAATATCAGGTGCGTGACTTTTTTGTGAGTCATTCTTCTGGCCATGGTTGCGGGTGTTCCAGTTGATCTATCAAAACGCTCGAAGTCCATTTTTGTACAAACACCTGCATAGATTATGATGAGCTCTTTGTTTTTTCTGTTTTACCTTTATCTACTTGTACAAGTGATTTATTGTAAAAAATTAGAGACCAGATGAATGAATATCACAGTAAAAGAAAGCCAGCAAATGACAGCACTGGAGTTTGCCTTTACTCAAGATTTTGACACTTTTCGTTAAAACAAGCCATCAATTGAATTGAATAGATGAGCGCAACCTTTTGTTATTACGATATATTTAACTAAGAAACAGTAGGTATCTAGCGACCAAACTATGCCACACAACACATCAAAAATATCCACGTGATGCTCATTACGTAAACAACTGCACCCTAACGACGGATATGAGGCGTTTCTTAATTAGATATAATTATGTAAACAACTGCACCCTAACGACCGATGCTTAAGAAAACCTTATGCCGATCAGAGGTAAGTAACGAACGGCTCAGGCTGCAAAAATCGTTTTGGAGTCTTTGGAATCAGCCTAAAAAGCTCATTCCATAGACCCTTGTACCAACGAAATCGGACAAAAACTTTCGTCCCCCTATTGAGGCCTCCTTAGTTACACATCAGAGATAAACAACTTTCGTCGTGAAGAACCTCCCGAAAACCGATGAAAGGGATGAGGGAGGAAAAATCAAGGTAGCCTATAACCACCCCACGAACTCGCTGATCACAATGAGACCACCCTCATGAAAATCTGTTGAGCCGCTCGGGCGTGATGCTCTGTACACAAAAAAACAAACAAACAAACAAAAAACAAAAACAAGCCATCAATTGAATTGAATAGATGAGCGCAACCTTTTTGTTATTACGATATATTTAATGAGCGAGAGAAACTAAGAAAAAGTAGGTATCTAGCGACCAAACTATGCCACACAACACATCATCCACGTGATGCTCATTACGTAAACAACTGCACCCTAACGACCGATGCGTATCTTATAAGAAAACCTAATGCCGATCAGAGGTAACGAACGGCTCAGGCTGCAAAAATCGTTTTGGAGTCGTTGGAATCAGCCTGAAAAGCTCATTCCATAGACCCTTGTACCAACAAAATCGGACAAAAACTTTCGTCCCGCTTTTGAGGCCTCCTTAGTTACACATCAGAGATAAACAACTTTCGTCGTGAAGGACCTCCCGAAAACCGATGAAGGGGATGAGGGAGGAAAAATCAAGGTAGCCTATAACCACCCCCCGAACTCGCTGATGACAATGAGACCACCCTCATGAAAATCTGTTGAGCCGCTCGGGCGTGATGCTCTGTACACAAACAAACAAAAAAAAAAAAAAAAAAAAAACATACATGTCGAGGAGGTGAGCGCACTTTTCCATTTTTTGGAAAAAGGTTGCGCTAAAAATACATGTCGAGGAGGTGAGCGCACCTTTCCATTTTTTGGAAAAAGGTTGCGCTAAAAATGTATACCATGGTTTCAATTCACTGGATTTCTCTTTTAAATTCCGTCTACACTCTCATTTTTCATCTGGTCTTAATCATTCATCTGGCTGTCAAACAACAGAACGATGAAAGTTGCTGCGTAGCCACTGATACACAATAATCACCAAGGTAATCTAAGTTTATTACCATAAAAAAAGTTCGGAATTTCTCGATTTTTAAATTTTCAAATGTGTGACCCCGAAAATGGCACTTTTCGTAGATCCACCCATCAGTTAATTAACTGATACCCGGGGCGGACCTCCAATTCTCTGCATGCCCCCCCCCCCCCCCCCCGGCAGTTGACGGTATTTACGAGAAAAAAAAAAGCAAGAATATTTTCCGTCCCACTTTCTGCAGGCTTCGGACTGCACAAAAAAAAAAACAAAAAAAAAAAAACATGTTTTTAACCACACCTGTGTATAATATCATGTATTCATGTATTCGTTTTTGTCTGCATTTTAGTGAACACCAGTTTACTTCATGTCTTAATTTTAGTTTCTTTCTTGCTTTGATGGAAGCGAATTCACTGATAACATCTTCAGATTAATCTTGAAACATTCAGCTAGGCGAGCATAGTAAGAGGAAAATTTGAAAACACCAAACATTTTCTCTATGTGGTCCACTTAAGCCAAACCAGTTTTTAAAAATAGGGTTAAAACCATTAAATTCAACAAATTTTGTTGAAAGGATGTTGGGAAGGCTGGATGCAAGGGGCTGGCGGATTGGCCCCATCGAGATGGGAGGGGGAAGACCGTAACATGGTCGGGGGTTGGCTGGCTTTAGCCAGCAGGGGATGGCCTCCTTGTCTATTCTATTGGAGCTGCAGCACAAGGAGGGGAAGGACAATGACACAGATTTTTATTCTGGGCTACTTCCAGCAGTCGGAAAAATAAAAAATAAAAAATAAAAATAAAAAATAAAATTTTTTTAAAAATGTCTCGGCGAGCATAGTACGAGAAACCGATACTTGCCCTCTTTAACTGGGTTCTATCCATCTCTTTAAACCAATGCGTACCCTCATTAAACTTAGTTCAACCCATTCAATGTGGTTCTTAACCTTTCAGAGAGTTAAACATCACAAAAATTTACCTGAACCTCCATCAGTAAAAAAAAAAAAAAAAAAAAAAAAAAAAAAGTTGTCCTTTGATGGCGATGAACCTGATCTTCAAATTTGAGATTAAAGCCAATCAAACCCGCCAAATGACTAACTACAACTTGGCCCCGAGGGTGAATCTCACATCACTATCATCACGTCAGGATTTATGCTCGATGACATCTTAAATTGTCATCCTTGTAAACGTCCACACGTCACATTAGATGAGGGGGTTGTCACATTAGTGGCCTCAGGGCTCTGTTAATGAGGACTCGCAGGCGTGAAGCTGTTTTTTGTGTTCGTGTTGAGCTTCTTCTCCCCCCAAAAATCTCCCGAATTCGTTCAAGCTTTACGGCAGACATCAAATCCATATGAAATTAGGATTTTTTTTTCGCGCTGATTTCAATTGCAAAAACAACACAAATTGCTCGCTTCTCGATATGCGATCTTTTTTGTGCGATTTGTCCTCATTTGTAAAGTATTGGGGTTTATCCCGTCTGATTGCATCTTCGCCCGAATGAGCCGCATTCATTATGCATTCAGGTTGGATTACGCGCCCACTTTGTTTTCTTTAACGATTCGCTGGGGTCATTTCCGGATCAAGCGAATCAACCTGACGATTCGTTGGAGTTTGTCAAAGTTTCGTCATTTTGAACCCTGTTGTCAAACGGCGACTAGTGTTATATGAATAAGAATCGTGCCAGGTCGGTCAAGAACAGAGATCTATTAAGTTGTACGACAAACTGTCTTCCCTGTTGTGAAAACACGGGTTGGATACAATGAAATATCGCGTGTCGGCGGTTTGGAAATGATAAATAATGCAAATAGATTTTGTTCAACGAGCGAGAGTTTGCACCAGCGACGTCCGGAAAAATGTAGCGTTTGAAGGCGACTGTGGGACGTGATTTTTGTTTAATCGTGTTCAATTTGTCATTGATGCTGTGAGCAAACTATGAAGTGAGAGGGGATTGCATTTTTTTTTGCATGCTGTAGCCGTGACCGAACTGCCCAAAAACGTCAGTCGGGGACGGAGGCGTGGGAGTGTCATGTTTATATATTACGTAATATATAACTATACGTTACGCCACTTTTTCGGCATCCTCTTTTTGTCTTAACGTTAGGCCACTAGTTCGGCGTCCTCACCTGTCGTACGTTAGGCCACTAGTTCGGCATCCTCACATGTCGTACGTTAGACCACTAGTTCGGCGTTCTCACATGTCATACGTTAGGCCACTAGTGTGGCGTCCTCACTTGTCCTGCCGTTAAGCCATTAGTTCGGCATCATCACATGTCGTACGTTAGGTCACTAGTTCGGCGTCCTCACTTGTCGTGCGTTAGGCCACTAGTTCGGCGTCCTCACATGTTGTACGTTAGGCCACTAGTTCGGCATCATCACATGTCGTACGTTAGTCCACTAGTGTGGCGTCCTCACTTGTCCTACCGTTAAGCCACTAGTTTGGCATCCTCACATGTCGTGCGTTAGGCCACTAGTTCGGCGTCCTCACATGTTGTACGTTAGGCCACTAGTTCGGCATCATCACATGTCGTACGTTAGTCCACTAGTGTGGCGTCCTCACTTGTCCTACCGTTAAGCCACTAGTTTGGCATCCTCACATGTCGTGTGTTAGGCCACTAGTTCAGCGTCCTCACATGTCGTACGTTAGGCCACTAGTTCGGCGTCCTCTTTCGTCGTAATGTAAGGCCATTAGTTCGGCGTTCTCACATGTCTTACCGTTAGGCCACAAGTTCAGCATCGGCACTTGTTGTACGTTAGGCCACTATAGTTCCGCATCCTCACCGGTATTTAGGCCTCTAGTTCAGGGTCCTCACACGTTGTAGGTTAGGCCACTAGTTCGGCGTCAGACAGTTACTTTTCCTCTTCTTCCGTTCTTTCTACCTGGCGAGGCCCAAAGAGCGGAGATTTTTAAATTTTAATTTAGTTTCGCTCAAAATTATTTTAGATTTTGTTCAACATTTTACCTACAACAGTCAGTCCTCAGGGTGGCTTCGGGTTCGAAGGGCTTTTGTGACCTTCGGGACCCAAATTGCCGTGGAGATTTGCTAAGCACGTTCGTCCCCCGAGTCCCATTCAGCATAAGGCTTGCCAGACGTCGACGTCGGCATCAAAAACGGGTTAATCCTGATGGGCCAATCGATTCATAAAGATGTGAGTCACCTGGTCATCCAAATGATGAAGAGCGGGATAATCAATTTTCACGAAGGCTGTTATTATCCAGAGGGAACGTCGTATATTAGGGGCAGTAATGATTAATAACGAACTTGATCCCGGGAAGAAAAAAAGTCCCTAAACATCCTTCATTGGGGCAGGTCGTTGGCTTGTTTCTCCCCCACTGGATCAACTTTTGATTATATTGTCCCTCCTTCGGGTTGGGAGTTTGCCATAACATCGATGAGGCGGAACCTGTGATTGGAGATCCGGGTGGACTGGCCATGACGTCATTCCATTCCCCGATAATGACTTTGGGGATATGACCGACTTGAGCTGAAGATAGAGACCATTCGGGGTCGACAGGGTCTGATGAAGTAAGGTATGGCCTATCTTCGGCTGAGGGAGTGTACTACGCTTTAATAAGCGTATTTTAGAATAAGCCGCTCTTTGGTAACTAATACTTTCCCACTACAGATGGAATGTGTCTCTCTTTGGTTGCTACCACATTCATCTACTACAGGTGAAATGTGACTCTTTTCGGTTGCAACCATATTCTCTTACTAGGGTGAAGTGGGGTCATTGTGTAAACGGAGTAAATGTGTTGATGATTCATAAAATGGCGCCAAATCAAGTCACAATGCTGACATTTTTAATGTGTGTAAGTACTGTAAGGCAGATTCACGAGAAAAAAAAAAGAAGGAAAAAAGTCCCAAAATAATAATAAAAATGTCCCGAAAAAAATATCCCCGGAGAAGAAATAGCGTTGACTGAATGGTAATGACAGGAAATGATAATATTATCGTGTACTTGTTGTCGTTGGGGGTGAGGTAACCAGTAGGTGCCGTCAAATTGGGTCCTATTGTCGGCGGCTGAGACTTTCGGGTGGGAAAAGGAGGAAGAAGGGCGTTTTTACGGAGGAAATCTTGGGACTGCGTAGCGCGTATTACTATTTCAGAGATCTTTCACTTTCTCCGGACAAACCTGATTTCAAAATCTTAGCACAAAACAGCCGGAATAAAATTTATTTATATTTAATATAGGATGGCTTTGGTTCGTGCTTCTCGTCACTCTAATGATAGCCGTATAAACTTAGCCCCCAATAAGCCAAAGATTTGCTGGGAGGTGGCGAAGGTTTTAGTGATGCTTTTGCCAAGGTTTTTCAAAATTCGCTGGCCCAGTTCAAGACCGGCTTAAGTGCAAATTCACAAATTTTTCAGGAAGCGCGTTTAAAAAAGCATTGTAAATTCAATGTTGAATTTCTCTGGAGCTAATGCAGCCAGCGCCTTGAAACTTTGGCCACTGACTCAGTATGGTCTTGGTATACTTACCTGCGAATTTGAGATTTTTCCGTCTGGTAATTAAAGAGTTAATTAGTAGATAAGACAGTATTGTCCTGAATATGTTGAGCTAGTCTGAAAATTGAGACCGTGCAAGAGCGACTTATTTGTAAATAATATTTGAATAATAATTACAAATCCATCTGGGAATTGTTTTAATTGGAGTATGATAGAAGTTTTGAGAAAATAATGTAAAATCATTCAATTTTTCCACCAACCATAACAAGTATCACCGAATATGTGAGTTGAATCAGTCTTCTAAACAATTGGCATCGAACACATGAATAGGAACGTGACAAGCAATCTTAAAATAGTTTGGGCAGTTAGAAGCTAATACAGGTACTTTCTCTTGTAAATAAATTGCAGTTCTATGCAGTTCTTCCAAGATGCATCAAAACAGCTACTCATGACTTAATGATGAAGGTAGGCCGAGTATCTGCAGCTCAAAGTAAACAAAACCAAAATTAAATTTAAAAAATTATAAAATTATGCCAATGTTAAGACTGTGAATTTGAAAAAAGACTGAAAAAGAATTTTAAAAAAAATTGTAACCAGAAAACGACTGTCTTGCATGAAAATAAATACTAGTGGATTGGAGCTCCCCACTGTAAGACAGACTTAAGAGTGCAGATAAGACAGTTTTCACAATTACACTAATATGGAAATAACCTTATCTTTGCATGTAAAACAGTCTTAAGTGGCAGATGAGACGGTCTTACCCGGGACTATCGGGTAGTGGAGTGCTGTTGAGACACTCTTGCACAGAAAAACACACCTTTCATCTCCAAGGTCAACGCGAAACTGTACATCAGCCACTATTGCATTGGGGTTCAGAGAGATTGTGTTCAGTGTGGAATGTCGCAAGTGCACTCTGGCGGCGATTGGGTAAAGTTAGAAAAAAACCGCTTATACCATTAGAAACAGCGCAAAAAATTGAGCAAGACTGACTCAAAAACCGAAAAACGCAAAATTTGCACTTAAGCCGGTCTTGAACTGGGCCAGCGAATTATTCTTATTCAGAACTTTCTCAAGAGTTCTATGGTTTTCTGGATCGTGCTCCCAGCCCAACCCAGGATTTCGTGTTGGATCCCGTCTCAGTTGAGGAGGTTTATGCTTCCATAATGGCTCTCAGCAACAGCAAAGCTACGGATTTTATGGGTATTAATCGTGAAGTCAGTGGCTACTTTCATCATTGAACCCCTGTCATTCATTATTAACCGGTGCTTCACCGAGGGTGCGTTTCCAGACTGCCTTAAGCAATCTGTTATTACACCTACCCATACCAAAAGAGGAAATTCCAAAGACTATGATGGTTTCAGACCTGTCTCGAAGCTGCCCATCTTGTTCAAGGGAATGGAGCATGCTTTGCTTAAGAGAATTAACCGCCATCTAGAAAAACATGCATTGCTTCACCCCCAACAGTTTGGCTTCCGCAAAGGGAAGAGCACCTCTGGTGCAGCAGTCTCAGCAGTTAGGTATCCCAAGTATTCTCGGCCCTAGAGGGAAAGCAGCACACATCACCTTTTTGATCTTTCAAAGGCTTTTGACCTGGTGCCACACAACCTACTTTTGAAGAAGTTGCAACATTATGGTTTCAGTAATCAAACGATCTCGTTCTTCAGGAGCTTCCTGGAGGGGTGATGATCCCTTGTGGTGTCAAGCAAGGTACTATCCTCGGCCCCTGACTTGGCTGACCAGTTTTCAGATCCTAATGGTGTCTTCCTTTTTGCCGATGATATATCGACCGTTGCGAGGGGGTCTTCTCGGGAGGAGATGAACCATAGCTTGCATGGGAACTCCTCTATTATTGAGAAGTGGTGCTCAGCTAATTCCCTGGTCCTGAACAAGAATAAGACTCAAAGTCTAGAACTAGGCCTCAACTGACGTCTAGATGGGTCGGTTAACTTCTTGGGTTTACAACCGTCTTTCATGGCTGTCGCACATTGAAGCGCTTTTGCCAAAATTGTCGTCCTGCATTTACATGATTGGGATATTGAAGTTCTTCGTTCGGTATACCATGCATGCTTTGCATTGTAGCGATTTTACTATTGTAGTGACTAATTAGGTTATATTATTGTAACGATTTTACTATTGTAGTGATTCACCTTGGGTCGTTTTAGTTATTGTTTTACCTGTATTACTGTTTTGTTTCAACCTTGAATCGCCGGATGGCTTTTACAAATAAGCCTTCTCATTCTCATTCTCATTCAACAATATTCTCCCACTTGTGAAGAATGTGACATTCATGGATTGCTCCTATATTCATCCACTACAGGTGGAATGCGACATTTTTTTGGTTGCGTCCATATTCATCTGTTATAGGTGGCATGTGACACTTTTCGGTTGTGTCCATATTCATCCACTACAGGTGGAATTTGAGGATAATGACTATGGGGAAATAGGCGGTGAAAGGGAGCTGTGGGCGCAATGGTTTTGGGGCAAAGACCGGCAATGCTTTTTGGATTAGTTTTGATTAGTTATCAGAATAATCAACCTATGAACCTACTAGTTTTGGAGGTCAAAATTTATTTTAATCGGAGGTCGATTTTTATTTTAATCTAAAATTTTGACAGAATACTCGGTGTACCATCTAGAGGTGCGCGCAAGGTTTTCAATCCTATCGCCCAAACCCATGAGGCTCAGTGGGGCTACGGGAGGGACTTGCACACGACAAATGGTGTGGATCTTTCCACAATGATTTCGAGAAATAATTTTACTCTCCACACCAAAACATAGGTACATCTCGCCATGATGGAAGCCATGGAAGAACTGTGGGACACGTAGGTATGTACATAAAGGACAAAAATGTGAAGAACTACTCGACTGGAGTGAGTAACCGATACAACAATGACGGTACTTATTTGTATTTTTGACTGACGTCTTTATCTGATTTTCATTTCTCGGCTCTTTGCTACGATCCTCTCAGTTTCGTCTTTCTTTCGTTTCCCCTAAGTCGTACTTTTTCTCTTAGATCATTTCCCCTAAGTTGTCGTTTATTTTCGTTTATTGCGTTTTCAGACGATTTCCCCCTTTGAGTGCATCAATTCAAGTCTCACTACAATGAAACGTGTCACTGACTTTTTGCAACCATATTCTTCCACTGCAGGTGTAACGCGTAGGTTGTTAGCATCTCCTGGATGGAATGCGGCTCTCTCAAGGTGGTAGCCATTTTCACGCACTTTTTGAGGGCTCGTAATTTTCTCCCACTTCAGGAGGGCGCTCGCTCGAAACTGGGCAATTTCTTCCACTCCAAGGGAGGGCCGGGCCGGGGCTCTTTCTCACAACGCAGGCGGCGCCCTCCCCGGACGATACATAATTTATCATCGTCGGCGGACCCACCGCGATATCCAATAACGAACCATTTAACAAGGTGTCGGATATCGCGCGTGGCCATCTGAATCGGACCGGTTCGGGCTGCTCGCCTCTTTTTGTTGACGTCACGGGGGTCTTAACCCTCAGATAAAAGCCGGACCTAAATCCCAGACGTCTCGTTAGGGTCTGCAAAAGTAAATTGCGGAGCAGGACCGTCTGGCAAAAACGCAGCTCTCTCCGAAAACCACCTCTTTTTTGCAGAAAGAAGAAGATGCAAAGTTTTGTATCAATAAGTAACCCCAATGACGTTCGGCATGTTTGCCAAGACTCAGACTAAATAGTTTCCCCTTGTAATTTTAAAATAACAACCGTCAGTATCCCAAGGTTTTCACACATAACTTGATTCCTTTTCTAGCGACAGTGCCGGTATGTTGGGAAGGGGGGGGGGGGGGGGGTCCAGTCCCATGAAATGTGAACCATCGCGTGTACGGCAGTCCACTTCCAATCAGTTATCCGAGTTTCTACGGCTGTAATAATCATTTCGTTTCCTGTGAGGGGAATTTTAACAACTTAATGACTTTTCTGAGAGTATGAGATCAAGTTGTCAGTTTTTCAATCAGAAGGCGCGAGGACACGTTGGTCTTCGAGGTTCGGACGGTTTCCCCACCGGTAGCAGCAGTGCACTATACATGTATAAACATCCCCCCCCCCCCCCCCCTTCGAAATGTTAAGTATCATGAAGGTGATGGGGAGAGCGACACTAGCGCTACATTGATGAAGCACCTGTGGCGGGGTATATTATGTTTTGGTACAGGTTAGTGTATTTCCCACCACAGATGAATGGAATCCATGACAACGAATTTTCGAAAAGATTGCCGGAATCTGACATCAAGAACACGACAAACTAAGAGCGGGAACAGCTGATTTAGGTCCATCTGAGCGCTACGTGAGCTTGATGCGGAAGGAAATGTAACTATATTTCCGCGAGATCTAGACGATCGTGATACCTACAGCTTTTCCAGATTACTTAACCAAAGTGTCGGCAAAGGAGACCAAAGGAGGCTACTGGATCACACGTCGTAATCTCTCCTGGTAGTTCTGCTTCCCTGACCGAATTGTTAGCGGGGGAGGCCTTGCCATCAGGATTGATTTCATTTATAATACTGCGAAAAGACATTGTGTATTCTCAAACGAAAAATGAGCAGTAAACGGCAAAATTGTTAAACTGTCTTGTCCAATGACGGGTGGGCTGAATCGTTCGCAGGAGAAGAGGGGCTCGTCGCAACCGCTTCGCGATTGTGTCGCGACCCGCTCCTCCCGTCGGAACTATTTCCGGAGCTGGCAATACAGCCATAGACGTGGGGCTAATTCCCCACACCTACCCTATAAAAGCTGAGGATGTGTGTAAACACTTCGAGTGCGGATGTGCATCTTTTTAGCGCAACCTTTTTCCAAAAAATGGAAAGGTGCGCTCACCTCCTCGACATGTATGTTTTTAGCGCAACCTTTTTCCAAAAAATGGAAAGGTGCGCTCACCTCTTCGACATGTATGTTTTTTTTTTTTTGTTTGTTTGTTTGTTTGTTTGTGTACAGAGCATCACGCCCGAGCGGCTCAACAGATTTTCATGAGGGTGGTCTCATTGTCATCAGCGAGTTCCGGGGGTGGTTATAGGCTACCTTGATTTTCCCTCCCTCATCCCCTTCATCGGTTTTCGGGAGGTACTTCACGACGAAAGTTGTTTATCTCTGATGTGTAACTAAGGAGGCCTCAATAGGGGGACGGAAGTTTTTGTCCGATTTCGTTGGTACAAGGGTCTATGGAATGAGCTTTTTAGGCTGATTCCAACGACTCCAAAACGATTTTAGCAGCCTGAGCCGTTCGTTACCTCTGATCGGCATAAGGTTTTCTTAAGCATCGGTCGTTAGGGTGCAGTTGTTTACGTAATGAGCATCACGTGGATGATGTGTTGTGTGGCATAGTTTGGTCGCTAGATACCTACTGTTTCTTAGTTTCTCTCGCTCATTAAATATATCGTAATAACAAAAAGGTTGCGCTCATCTATTCAATTCAATTGATGGCTTGTTTTTAAATGTCACTTTCACAGTGTATGAATTTTCGAATAGCCACCAATAATTAATACAATTACTAGGTAGTTAATATTTAGGTGTCCTTCCTCATCGTAACAGTTCGTTGGTTTTGGCGGTTTTGAGGCTTCTCGAACGCCCGTGAAATCCGGTAGGCGTTCGGATCGCGTGTGAAGTTGTCGTAAGTTAGAAATCGACTCGATGTCGCAGAGGGCTATAACAAGCTCATTGTTGTCTTTGATCACCTGTTGAGGTTGTTTCCGGTCGTTGGGGAGTAGAAATAGTGTGAATGGTGCAGAGGCGGATTTTTTTTTTTTTTTTTTTCTTGAAAGAATCTGCGCCTAAGAATCTGGGCGTAGAGCAAAAACAGTGAGACAAATCATTTCAAGGGTTCTTATACTTTTGTAAGGCTAATGTTGGTCGTAATTTCAGAACCTGTACCTTCTAACTTGATCCTGCACTCCCTTCACGCTATAATTACCGACTGTATGCGAAAAATCTTGACCACCCCGTTTCTCCCGAGCCCCCAACAGTAAACAAGTCCGAGGGAAGAAAAAAAAATGACGAAGTCGAAACCCATAAAACAGCTAGAAATGAACCATTAGCACTAAACGACCGTTTCAGACGCGTTTAAGATCGCATTCGTCGGGGTGGAATTCATTCCACATGCACCTCTTTGGAGATAGCCATCGGAAATTACAACTACACAGAGCTATGGTAAATTGCCGAGAGAATATTCTGATTTCCGCGCCCGCACGTCAGAATACAGGAATATATAATATGCACGGTATGTACCTAACGTCATTAGGGTTTTTAACATAAGCTTCGTCCGGCCCACACGGTTCGTTAAGTTGTGCAACCTTTTCATTGGTCCTGGCGAACTGTCGGGTTGGAGGTAGACGGTGTAAAAGGCTTGCCGTAAAAGTGGCCGAGAGATGCTGTTTGCTTATCCTGACGACGCGGTTGAAGGCGATATCCCGCTCTTTGTTACGTAAGAAAGTGAAATATTGGTCATTACTAATCTTTCTCCATAATAGTTAATAAAATACGTAAAAATGTTTAAAAATGTTTCCAATAAGGGTCGCTCTTTTTTCAATGCACAGCCTAGAAATGAGCATGTTGAACTGAACGGCAGCTTTACAAAGGAATCGCGCCAATCTTGTCACTGTCCATCCAAGGTCAGTTTACACAAAGTGGAAGCAAGTATGCTTCCAGTAGTAGTCGTATTTTTCTCCAAAAAAAGGCATAAGATTTGTATTTTATTTTCGTCAGCGGCGACCTCATGTCTACCACATTCCTCTTCAAACATATCAAATCAGTCACTAGCATTACCTATTCCTTGGAATTTGGGCAAAACAAACTGTTTTTCAATGTGAGCGATATTAAACGGTCTATTTTCTTTGGCATCCAATCTTGTACTTGACTTATCAATAATTGATTGTGCCTGATGTAGCTGATGGGTCACACTCTATGGTAAATTCGTCCGCCCGCCACCGCATGGTTCAGTCGCAGGCCACGGGAAGCGCCACCGTCGGCGGTGTGATGGGGAAGTCCTAATTCTCTCGTTAGAAGGAGCACTGCTAATTATGCGGACGGTCCCAATCTCACTGCCATAATCGTATATTGACCGTTCATTTTCATTGTTTATTACATTGGCTGAATTTTCGATCCGATCCGAGGACCAGGCATCCCCTGGCGACATTTCGTCTGGGAAAGCCAGGTCAGCGGACCCATTGTTGACACTTCAACTGTAGTCGCCGGGAGATCAGACTTCCGTAAGACGGTGTCAACGGGCCTGGCCTCCCTTGCTGACAGTTCGTCTGGGGCAGCCAGGCTTCTGATTCCCGTAATAACTGTAATAGTCTTAAATATTAAGACAGTAGGTACGCTGACTAGCGAGCGTACTCACTTTAATAGTTCACCAACTTCCCACAGTACTCACCCACAACTCCGGGTTCCCATCGCGAAGAATGAAAAGGTGAACTTTTTTTCGAATAAGCTTCTTTAGAGGTCGCCCCTCGGAGGATTTATGGTTTTCAATGTGAATAGTTAATTTATAGGAGCTCGGCAATATCTATTAGTTGGATATTCATTAGAAATTTATAGCCTTCCCCGTTCAAATGCTAATACATTCAGAGACCTATCATCTCGCAGATCGACCTCAGCTGAGTCACTTAGACTCCTCCACTAGACGATCAGTCAGGACATCCTCGGCCTACAGTGTTGATCGACGCATTATTTATTGTGACATTAACATGAAAGCTTGTAGGATAAGGGTTTCTTTATTCGTCGTAAGCCGTTATTCCACGTGGAGGTGGAATTTTGCAATGCTGCCTAACGCCTTCGAATTTTGAACAGACCTTCGAGTACAAAGATGTAAATACTACAGGGCGCTTCCACTCGATTCCAACTCCCCCGACTAAATACTATAACTACGGCGAAAATAACGAGCGAGAAAGTGAAAACGGCATTCCAGTTGGCGGTTTCAGCTGCACCAAAAAGGACTTGGAACAATATTCACAGTCAAGTGGTGAAGAATTTTTCTCATTTTTTTTTGTTTTTTCGGCTGCTGAACACGAATTCCGAAGCTTCCCAACAAAATTTGTTGGACGATCACCGTCAAAAACGCAAAAAACAATGAAATGTCGGCTCTTTTTATGGTTTTTAACGGCTAACTTTGAAAGGGTGTGTTATAGGTGAACATATTTTATATAGTACATTGAAGAGCTCAAAATTCTGCGTCGAATGAGCTACCTTAAAGGTAAAATTGAGCCAGTCGTAAGGGAGCGACGGGCCGTCAAAGAATGTCGATTTTTTCAAACTTTTCGAAAAATCAAGATAACATAAAATTTGAATGCAGCTTGAAAGTGGTAAGTTTAATTTAATGGAAGTCGTAGAGCATCTAATTCTGCGTTCAGAGAGCACAATTTACTTACTTTTGGTTCAACGAAAATTCAAAGTTCAAAGGGACGTACATTTCGTTTTTGGAGTCTAGACCTCTTGAAACGGATAATGTCAAATTTTGAGGTCGATCGTAGTCGTCGACCTCCGTCGCGAAAACATAGGCGTATTATTCCAAGAATAATAAACCAAAAATAGTATGGTTAGGAATCATGAAACTGAAAATATATCACACATAGCTACGATTGACGTACTTCATCACTGTAATCATGCTCTCTTGGAGGATCCTGGTTGTGGAAAAGGCGGTCGTGCGGGTTCTTGGCTGGCTGAGTGTAACACCACCCGTCTTCTGCCTGTTATTCCTCAGGGACTGAGGGCATTCCCATTTGAAGTTATCTTAATTTTTAGAATAGTTGGAAAAATCGTCTTTCTTTGACAGCCCGTCGCTCTCTTACGGCTGGCCCAATTTTAACTTTAAGGTAGCTCGCTCGACGCAGAATTTTGTGCTCTTCAATTTACTACATAGAATATTTTTACCTATAACACACCCTTTCAAAAGTTAAAAACCAAAAAAAGTGCCGTCATTTCATTTTGGTTTATTATTCTTGGAATAATACACCTATGTTTTTGCGACGGGGGTCGACGACTCCGATCGGCCTCAAAATTTGACATTATCCGTTTCAAGAGGTCTACATTCTAAATCCGAAATGTCCGTCCGCCGTCGGGGCCGTTTTGGGCAGTAGGAATTTTTTTAAAAATCTGAAATTTTGACAAAATACTTGGTTTACCATCTAGTTGTGCCTGCAAGGTTTTCAGTCCGATCACCCAAACCCGTGGGGCGCTATGGGGCTAAAATGGGGCTACGGGAGGGTTTTTTGAAGGCTTTAGGCTACGGGATCGAGTTAGGTGTCGTTTTCGAAGTATTTTTGGACGTAGAATCCATTTTTGGGGGTCCCGCGACGATCCGATTTCACTGTGGCGATCTATAGGGCTTTCATGGGGCTAAAAATGGGATTTTTGAAGGATCCCAGGAGGTTAAATATTTTTCGAGTAAAGAGTAAAGAATGTTTGAAAAAAAAAAAAACAATTTTTTTGAAAAAAAAAAACCCCAAAACAATTTTTTTTTTTTTTTAATCCATAAATTTTTTTTCCAAATTATTTTCTTTCGACACAGAAATAATTTTTGCACAAGTAACCTATATAAAAGAATAATAAACCCTTGTGTAAAATTTGCAGGTTTTTATTTTGCTTCCGAGTCTGCGAAGCAGCGGAAGCCTTGTGTTCACTTTCGGGAGAAAAAAAATTTTTGTTGTCCGAATTTAAAATTTCCACTCGCATTTTGCGTTTCATAGCCTACTGAACAAATTTGGTTCCGTGTCTGTCGGTCTGTGGGTCTGTGGGTCTGTCGGTCTGTTGGTCTGTGGGTCTGTCGGTCTGTCCGCATTTCCTTGTTACAGCCATAATTTCCACAATTTTGAATGAATTTAGCTCAAAGTTTGAGGGATTATGCGGATCAGGCTCCTTGAGGTCCCATACGAATTTCAGCACAATTGAATCAGCGTGAAATTCTTGAAACAGTCATAACTTTCTCAATTTTGATCGGATTTCAATCAAATTTTCAGGAATTGTGTGCGTATAGCTCTAGATGGTTCCCTATCAGTTTCATCACGATTGAATCAGTGGTACTCCCTGCGCATGCGCGAACGTAATTTATATATATATATTCTTGAAACTCTCGAGAAATTCAAAAATGATGTACGTTCTGAGATAGGTTGAGCGCCCTCAAGGATTTTTTCCGTTTTCTCCTCCTTCAACCCCCTCTCCTTCCCTAAAGAAGGGAAGGAGTGGGGATTTCAGCCAATATTGATCCGATTTTGATGAAATTTTCAGGGATTACGCGGGTTGTGCCGTAGATGATTACCCAGGCTTTGGGTAAAAAATTGAATCAGCGGTACGCTCTGCGCATGCGCTAACGTGAAATTCTTGAAACAGGCATAACTTCCACAATTTTGATCGGATTTCAATCAAAATTTCAGGAATTGTGTGCGTATAGCTCTACATGGTCCCCTATCAGTTTCATTAAGATTGAATCAGGGGTACGCTCAGCGCATTTTATGGTGGTGTCACTTTGATTGTAACGAGGAAGCTGCTGTGCCATCTCCTTGGCAGTGTATTATTTTATTTTATTTTTTTTTATTTTTTTATTTTTTTTTTTTTGCGTTTTTGACGGTGATTGTCCCACAAATTTTCTTTGGAAGCGTCGGAATTCGTGTCCAGCATCCCGCAAAACAAACAAAACCGTAGAGAAAAATTCTACACCACGCGATGCATCAAAAACCCCTTTTGAGCCACCTGGTGACTGGACTATCATAAGAACGTTTCCCCACTTCAAAAGGACTCAAACCGATTCTGAACTGAGAAAAAAAGGCCGTCAACAGGTGGTTTATAGTGGGTTTAAAAACGAACAAAAGCTACCAGAAGCAATCTAAACCGTTTGGCCGGATTTACGAGGTGAAATATATCACAAAGCAAGTTGTTGGAACATTGGGAAAAGAAAAAAAAAAACCGAAAAAATTTGCTATTAAATATGAAAAATGACGGGCGGCATTTCTAATAAGCTCCTGTCAAATTGTAACTCAATAGAGGAGTCAAAGATCACTAATTGGTTCCCTCGGTTATGTGGCATAAGAGGGAGTGTTAGGAAGTCTCTTCTAACACTGGAAAGTTATTACCCATCTCACCAACGTTTTGCTCAGTCGACGCGAGCCAATGATTAGTCGAACAATCCCCTTGATTACATAAATTATGTACGAGTTGTTTATGTTGCACATGGACGTAATTGAGACGTTAGAGGCGGCTCTGAGATACGATAGAGATCAAAGCGCGATTACACGCTCTCATCAACGGTTCATAATTCCTTTCCGAGCCGTCCATAAAATCATTTGCTACGATTGTTCTACAGATTCTGTAGACGGTAATGCGCCAGACGTTGCCGTTTTAAACATCTCGACGCCAACCCTTATAAGGGATTACTAATATGCACATGATAACATCATGCATATGTAGATAGACATTTTTAACTATATCTATATTAGGTATTGAAGCTCCAACACGAGGAGACCATCTTTATTCTAAGGTACTTGTACAACGGGTGATGGGCGAGTACCTACGAGAAGCTGTGTTTCTACATTTGTTAAATTCAAAATTCATTAAATTTGTGTAGTGTTTGGCGGAAGGCCTGTGGCGTAAATCCACGATTTCACCGCCAGTGTTTTTGGAGGAAGAGGAAGGGAGTGTGGGAACATTTATTTCTAGGGCATTGTACGAAATTTCGTAGTCTGCAGGGCTAGAAGAAGGTGCCACAGTATTGGAAGACTCGCTTGCTTGATTTTTCAAGGTACTGTGAAGATGCAGAGTCTCCGGTGGGGAACCGAGGGGATGCCGATACCCAACAGGTTTTGGTTCGCCCAGGAACGCTGCTGCAGCTACTTCGAGTGAGTTGTCACTAAAGGTGACCTGTCCAGCGGACCCAGTTATACGACGCCGATTTCCCGGATTCCTCAAACAAAATGTCGTTAATGGAGTCCTGGGCAACTGACCCGTAGGTACGTCGGGATCATTACCGCCGGCTCCAACTACCAAATTGTGGGTAATGGAGGTCTGGCCATCGGGTCTGATCATTGTAAATACACTGCGCGTTGACATTTGAAAAATGTCGCAATACATGAACAGTAAATGGCAATTCAAGTTGTTAAATTCTTCCTAAAAGTTAGAGAAACTAAAAATAGCGAGCTAATTCCCTACTAGAAAAGTCTGAAAACATCAAAAAGATGACTTCATTTGACTCCATTTGAACCAAAAAGTGTTCAAAAATAGGAACAAGACCAATTTTAAATGTTGGGAAATGGGGCTAGTGTACATTTTGACTTTTTTTGGAGAAATGGATTTTCGGTACTTTTCCGTTATACCCCCCCCCCCCCCACGCGATTTTGGTTGGCCTTGGGTGCCCTAAAGCCATCGGGAGGGGTGTGTATGAAACTCGAAATCGAGTGGGAGGGGGTGGGGGGGTGTTATAACGGAAAAGTACTCGAATTTGGGTGCCTTAAAGCCATCGGGAGGGGTGTGTATGAAACACGAAATCGCGTGGTGGGGGGGTATAACGGAAAAGTACCGGATTTTCGACTATGGCCATTATAGGAGCACCCACAGAAACGGATAGGACAACCTACGTGATTATAATGTCTTCCTAATTGCTTCTCTGGATTATATTATTAACTTTATAATTTGTTTTGTGGGTTTGGGGGAATGCCTCAACCGTCGTATCCAGGATTACGCTTGCGATGTCTTGGGAGGAGGATGAGGGATGTGTATGAACATCCCGAATTAAGGCATCGCACGAATTTAGGTCGTGATCTACTGACTTAATTGGTAATGTCGATACAGTGAAGGAGGAAGCACGAGCTGCAGGATGGCTGGAAGAGTCGAGTTGTCCTGTAGTGTGTCTTACCTTGGAATGGGGCTGTGGTGAATCCAATATCAAACACGAGGAGTCGTGGATGGTATCGGTTCACCCACAGCTCGCAGTTAAATTGAAATTCAGTGAACAGCCTTCCTCAAGCAAATTGTCGCTAGTGGCGGCCTGGCCATCAAACCCTTTCTTATATTACGAAGGACTGTTCTCCCGGCGCCTACTAGCGAAGTGTCGCCAATAAGTGCCTGGGCAGCTGTCCCGCGCGAAAATATTGGGTCCGCTGATCCGGTGTCCCCAACCCAAGTGTCGGCAAGGGGTTTCTGGACAGTGGATCCAATCGAAAATGCACTGCGTTCAATTATTAGCAGAAAAATGTAATAAAACGATCAGTCGATGATAAATGACGGGAGAAAATCCTCCCGTCCATGAAAATAAATGCGGCGTCATCAGCGGCGAAGGGGGATTTTTGCACGATCACACCGCGACTGTACCATGACCCTCTCCCCCCGCCGGTACTAGTTCCGGTGGGCTGGCGGACCGCGAGAAGGGAGTGGGGAAATCGGTCCAGATTTCCCACAACCATTAATAATGTTTCAAAATATGAAGATAATTGGCAACGGTTTAGAACAAGGTTGGTCTCAAACCTTTCCTCTGACCACATTGGTCTAAAAAAATGATTTGCGAGTTGCCGGCCTCTTTTTACCTTTTCTAGGGGTTTTGAGGGTGCTAAATCCGAAAGTGATAGTTTTTAAAAAATTTGGTTCGAATAAGGGGTTTCTTGAATTTTTATTGTTTGAGCTTTCCTTTACATTGAATTTTTCAGTAATCACCAACTCCCCTCAAACTTATTCATAAGACACTTATCTTATAAGAATTTTACTGTAAACTCCGAATCTAAAACCTTTTTAAACCATCAAAAACTACAAAAAAATGAGCAAAAATTCACGATAATGATTTTTTTTAATGGACCTTGCTACTCAATGCGAATTCTATAAACAGACGGCACGGAGTGCAAGCTTTTTAACTGCACGTAGGGGAACCAAATTGGGAAAGTCGTTTATTATAATCAATTTTAATCGTAGCCTCGCTAGAATCAACTGCTGAATACTGCAGTATAATATACCGATATATTATATCGGAATTCCATTCATATCTTCCTACATGAAATATTAAAGTTGTATAGGTGCTCATTATCGTGAGACTATTTACCTACCAACCTGAATTATATAAAACATCTCAACTCTGAAATGTTCGACCAATCGCCTTGAAATTTTAGTCAGGCAGGTGGGTTGACAACACAGATTAAACTACTGACTGGTTGACAAGGAAGAGGTATGATAAAAAATTTAGTGCACTATGTACAGAACAACTCCTACAAATTTGGCCTCCGTCTGTTTTTTCTACAGATTTTAATGTATATTCTCGCCGTTGGATAGGTAAACCTAACGTCATCAGATCGAGTTTGAAGATTCTTCAAACCCGACGTTACGTAGGTCGAGCTTTCAGAGAACCTGCGATAGCTTCGGCGCTCGTTTAGTGAAATCGAGAAAACATACATAGATCCTATTAGGATCTTTGCAGTGAATAAATTAATTCGATAAGTGGATAAAGATTGATATTTACAGCGAGATATTTCTGGTTCGAACCTTAAAAGTTAATATAAACGGCCAGATTGTTTTACCTTACAGACTCACGCAAATAACTAATCTGACTCAGCAATTTTCCGACTTCAAGTAGAAATTTTCAACTTTGGGGCGTTCAATCGTATTCATCAATGTTAGGGGGTACCATCCGCAATCATAGGGGTGTTCGATCAAAATCATTTACGATGTTCTTATTTTTGTAGCAATTTTCAATTTTAGGGTGTTCAGTCGACGCCAAATTTATTGATCTACAACTTTTCGTTGCGTTCAAACTTCGTGAGAATCCTTACGTGGCTCCCACATGGGAAATTATACTGAAAAACGGGGTTTTTGAGGTATTTTGTAACAAAGAAGGCTAAGAAGCCATTTTAGGTATAGGGAGGGACATGGGGTATATATACGTGATCAGCGTCAAATTTCCTAAAAACCAGAAAAATACAAAAAAAAATCTTTACTCGAAACAACTTTAAAAAAAAAAAAATAATAATAAAAAATAAAAATAAAAACCATCATTTTCGGATTCAGCACCCTCAAAAACCTCTAGAAAATGTAGGTAAGAAGAAGCCGACAACTCACAGGTCTTTTTTTGTAGACTAAAGACAATTTGCTACGGTTTGAGACCAACCGCTGACCTTTTATAGGTCAGTAACTTTTCTCCAGGCCCATCGAGAGGGGTGTGGAGGGGGGGCAAAGGGGACATTTTGCCCCGGGCCCGGACCTTTACATGGGGCCCCACCGGGCCCTAGAAAAATAAGAAAAAAGGGAAAAGAAAAAAAGGACTGAGTTGCCACTTGGCAGGCAAAGTAGTCTTCCGTGTGATTGGGCCTTGTAAAACTCAAGCAATGTGAATCGCATCAAAAAAAAGGTCAGGATGAGGAGAGGGGCGGTAGCAAAGCGGTATGAAGAATGGAGCATCGAATGGAAAACATCTATGTTCACCATTATTTGCACCATCGCTTACATGCGGGCCCTATGCTCTCTTTTGCCCCGGGCCAGCTTTTTCTCTCGGCGGCCCTGCTTTTCTCTCGACAGGGTTGACGGATTGCAGTTAACTTTTTTGAGTTATTTTCACCAGAAATTTTCATCGACGGATATTGAAAAAAAAAAAAAAAAAAAAAAAAAAAAAACATCATAAGAAGAAGGGATCAGGCGAAGAAAACATAAATAGGAACAAAAAAATTATTTGTTTATTGTTTATTTGTATTTGATACAGAAATAGGAACACTATCTCACATAGGTACCTAACCAAAAAATACCAGTGGATACCTTTGTGAGATAGTTCCTATTGTTCCTGAATGAAGTTCTTCTGCTATTCGTCCTCGGCTTCTGGCTATTTCGAAATTGTCCCTATCGACGGGTTTGATAATTAAATTATGGAAACAAATTTTTTCCATACTCATAAAAGCATTGTGCGGATTCATAACTTTTTCCCGTTGGGAATCGCAGAGGTCAGCGCTGAGTTGATGATTTACAGCTAAATGTGAGGCAACCCGACAGGTCAACTTTCAATGTTTAGTCGCCCTGAGGGGCTTTCGGGGATTTATGAGGCCCTCTAATGAGATTGTCCTCTTGAAATAGTCCCCATTAAAGAACTCTTCCGACCCTCTTCAAAGCGACCCTCAAATAGATACTTCGGGAATTTTTTTTTCTCCCGCCGCCTCTCCCGGCTATGATTAGGAATTGGGCAACTGGTGAAACAGTTCGATTGGATCCCAAGTCGATAAGCAGAGTTGGCCCGCCCGGAGGCAAGTTTCGAACCCGAAGCTCCGAAGGGGTTTTCCAATTGACTCGTTCATCGACATTGTCGCGGATTTGTTCGCCAACTTGGCTGCACCGGTTGGGTAAAAAGTCTCGATAGACCGGCCGTAAATCCCGCTGAGTGCTCCGGCCGTAATTCACAGGATGATGGAAGTCGTTAGCCCTCACTGAAGATTTGTAGCTGGCAAAGACTGATTTGAAAAGTGTGATTATAGCACAGCAACCACACTAAACTGAGAATTCAAGACAATAAAATTTATTGTTGATCATTCAACGATCTCAAAACTAACAATTTTTATGAGTTTTGGACCCACGGAGGATTTCACGCCATGTTTCAGCCGCTCTACATACAGTCAAACTTTGTATAACGTATCACGTTCCCTCCATAAGCTGCTAGCGAATTTATGATTTTTCTGCTCACCATATGAACTCGATCTCAAAAAACGTTCTCTCCCTCCCCCTCTACGTTCTAGCTCTCTCTCCCTCAAAAACAAGTAATTGCCGTCATGTCAGGCCGATTAGGTCAAAAATCTTGACGTAAAACTGACTTTTCCACTTTTTTGTTTGTTATTTCACCATTATGGTTGACAAAAAAAGCTTTGATTTGATAGAATTATACTTGAAAAAAAAATTTAAAAAAGTCGTTATGTTGGATTCAACAGAAACAACTGATTTCCGACTTAAGTTGTCCCACATCACTCTTTATAGCTCCGCACCATGGAGGAATAGAGAGGAGAGCTCACTAAATAGGACTTCGTGTGCCGCAGTCGACGGTGGCGCTCTCCCTACGGAACGTAGCGAACTACGCATAGTACCTTCAAATCCAACGAGAGTGTTCTTACGAAGGAAAGCCACAAATTCCTCACGAAACGGATTCATCTTCCACTGTTGTGCTACTACAGATAAATTAAAGGAAAAATTGAAGGAACAATCTCTGAATAACGAAATTGATTGTGTAGTTGAGTACACTGTGAATGGAAACGACATGTCTGGGCGGAATTCGGAATTCACAGGGCGCCATCTTCTGGTTCAGTTTTGGTAACTTACCACCTTCAAAGTTCACTACATCTCGTACGGGTCGCGCTGCAGTCGCAATCCCCCCCCCGCCGTTCTACCACTGGGTTGGCGTTTTGAGAACGGCGTTTAACACAGAGTGAGCTCTCCTCTCTATTCCTCCATGGCTCCGCACTTAATTAGTTACTACACCTGTTCCGGTTTCCAATCAAAGACACCAGAGTGCAGGTCGATTTTCACATTTTTTCTTGATTTTCTTTGTGTTTGGCACTAGTGACACAGGAGTAACGCGAAAATGGCCGTGTTCGCTGTGGAGGATGGTTGGATGGCAATGCTTGTTTTCCAACCATCGTTTGCCATCCAACCATCCTCCACTACGTGATTCAGAAAACGATGTCGATTTGAATCTGTGGCCAATGAAATCCTCGATTCCAATGAAAACGGTGGATGGAGTGTGGGACTATGAAGATGAGGACTAGGAAAATGGATTCCATTCAGGTTCGTTCGCCCTTAATGCTTCAAAATTCATCTATTTTTCTATTGTGAAATGGCGTATTTTTAAGCCAAAAATAATGTTATTGTGAAATAATTAAACCATTTTGTTCGGAGTCTGAATTAAATTTATATGGTTTTAAATATATGAAGTGATATGTATATATAATGTATGAAGTGATTCAAAGAAATAGGAACATTGAATCAAGATACATTACGATGACTCATGGTACACAATCCACCGACGCAAGGTACATGCATGGTATGTACCTTGAGTCAATTTACGAAATTTATAAAAATTGCTCGCTCATGGACCAACAGTGTGTGACAGAGGAAATTTCGTATTCATATGGTTTTTAGTAGTGCCCTAAATATGAAATCCAACTGGAAGCGTTATTTGGGGGTCAAGTGCGCCAAAATTTTGATTTTCGCAAAAATGACTCAAGGTTGATAAAAAGGTTTTATGCTGCTCCTGTAAAGTTGCAAAAAATGTCAATTATGTACGTGGTATTAGAACGGAAGTGAAGATTTTGCACCAACTTTGTATTTCCATTTCGATAAGTTCCTACTGCTATTTCTCATGCATAAGCGTCCGCCATTTTATTTTCTGCCTTCTTTCAACATCGCCGTCAACCACGTTCTTTCGCCTCGGAAGGACTTCATAGTTCCCTTATGAATAAATAACCCCAGTCCCCCAACCTCGGCTGCTTATAGTTACCAACGGTGTTTGAACATTGTTCAACAAGGCGATAAATCTCGTTCCGTGAGCCTGTCCCAACATGTTCACCCCAAACAATATATCCCGGGGTTGGCAGACTCCCGCCCTACCTGCGCACTGGGGTTTTCGCTTCATCAATATTCATTCGGCGGTCTTAATACTAATCCGTCATCAATTTGAATAATTATACTTTTAAAACAGTTTAGCTCTGATGATATACCTGTTACACGCAGGCGCGTCTAAATCATCACACTCGTAGTGATTTGTAAGCTTTAGTGGGCTTCTAGTTTCGCTATTCCTGAGTTGTTTGGGATGTCGTAAACGACATTTTGTAACCCATCCGCCCAAAAATTCAAGTGCTCTCAATATGAATTGGTCACTGCCTGCATGTCACATCCTCAGACCGGCAAGACGATAATAGCAAATCGTCATAACTATTGACGCGTCATTCTCCTGCTATCCGTTAGGAATCAAACAACAATTTCCGATAATCTCGAGGATATGGTCATCCGTCAATGTTTTACGGCCCCGATACCTGAACGATGTGTCACACTGATGTATCAACAAGCAGCTATCAGGCTGAGGGAGAGTGTCGCGTCCAAATACAAACCAGGCAGTGAAAGACGAAACAAAGTGAAAAAGTGGTGCATGCAGGCATCGCCATAGTCGTCATCCTCGTCAGTCGATGGCGTCAAGTGATTCCTCTTCAGAAAATCTGCCCCATCTTGCCCCACTCGGTATCTTCAACCACGTAGACTAACCTGCCATTTATAAATGTCAACTATAGTTGATTCAGTACAACAACATAGAGACTTCTAATTAGGTACAAGCAAATAGTAGCTTATCCATCCCGTCCAACCTTGTTGACCCGTTTCTTGTCGACAAGTAGGTATCAAACTATCTCGAATCAAAGTCTCGTATAGTAAGAGAGGGTAAAATTACCTGTCCATTTAGGTTCACTTCGATTGATCCTCAAGAACCTGTACCCGTACAAAATGTTCGCGCCCTGGGATGAGCAGGAGAGAAATTGGTTATTTTGCAAATAAAAACCCCATATCAATAATGCAACACTTGCTTCACGTGGAACACCCGTAGCAACCCGTCAACTCGTGTTCTTAGTAACAACGCTTGTTGACCCGTTTCTTGGCGTGAAGAATCAAACTATCTCAAATCGATGGCTCGAAGAAGAAACTCGTACCCCCGCACAGAAATCATTTTGTACTCGTTGAAATCAGCGTGCAACCCTCTTTTTAACCGACGTAGTTTCGTTCAAAACCGACGCCAAAAGTTGTACCGGGTTTTGGCATTAGGAAAATTTTCCTAGTAATCCCTAGTAATCCCTAGTAATCCCTAGTATGACGCTTTTTGACCTCGCGTCGCAAAGGACAGCTCCGTTCGCGATGAATCGCGATTATCTAAGCCTATTATCTAAGTCGGAACACGCTCGTCAATATGCACCCACCCGCACGGAAAATGGTTCAGCAGGGAAGGGGACGGAGGTAAGAACCTTGTGGAACACCAGAGGTGGCAGTAAAGGGCGATGATATGGTACCATTGTATCGCACCGTGAGCAGACGATGAGACAGGTAGCAGTGAATCTACTCCAGAAGAAAGCCAAAAATTTCCAGGGACTCGAGGACACTGATGATGGTGGCATGAGGCAAACTGTCGAAAGCCTTCGAGAAGTCGGTCGTAATCAGACCAACCTGAGAACCTGCCTCCATGGCGTGCAAGGAGTACCTACTCCTGGAAGGAGATCAGGTTGGTAACCACCGACCGGCTGGAGACAAAGGGCCTAAAACGCCTCCTAAGGACTTCCTTAACGCTAAGGAGCGTTTTTGAATACGGCCCAAAGCCATGCTGTTCAGGCACTAGAAAGTTGGAAAAGGCCGGCTTCGCCACAATGAGCTTCTCGAAGATCTTGGAAATGGCGGAGAGAGAACTAATGCGCCGATAGCTCAGGGTGTCAGACTTGTCGCCCTTCTTGAAGACAGGAGTCTTCCAGTCACTGGGGAACAATCCAGCAGACATGTCTGCAGTGAAGGGTTGAAGAAGAATTGGGGGGGGGGGGGGGGGGCATCAGGACATCAAGACATGACAAGGCAGCCAACAACTCCGACTCACTCAACACGTATACGTATGCTTATACATACCTACATAAAGACCCTGATTTTTTCAGACTTTTCCGGTCGAATTTGCGTTCCTCAAAATTTGACATTATCCGTTTGAAGAGGTCTACATTCAAAATCCGAAATGTCCGTCCGCCGTATGCCGTCCGGGCCGTTTTGGGCAGTAGGAATTTTTTTTTTAATCTGAAACTGACAAAATAGGTACTCGGTTTACCATCTAGCTGTGCCTGCAAGGTTTTCAGCCCGATCGCCCAAACCCGTGGGGCGCTATGGGGCTAAAATGGGGCTACGGGAGGGGTATTTTTTGGAGGCTTTTGGCTATGGGATCGAGTTAGGTGTCGTTTTCGAAGTATTTTTGGACGTAGAATCCATTTTTGGGGGTCCCAGAACGATCCGATTTCGCTGTGGCGATCTATAGGGCTTTCATGGGGTAAAAATGGGATTTTTGAAGGATCCCAGGCGGTTAAATATTTTTAGAGCACAAAATTAAGGATTTTGAACAAAAAGTTTTGTTGAAAAAAATCCAAAAAAATGTTTTTTGAAAAAAAAACCAAAAAAAATTTTTTCCAAAATATTTTTCCATCAACACAAAAATAATTTTTGCACAAGTAACCTATATCAAAGAATAATAAACCCTTGTGTAAAATTTTCAGCGTTTTTTAACTTGTACAAACTGCCAAGCACCCTCCTGGTTCAGCTTCAACACGTCAACGGATTACACTTCCCTGATTTAGTTCCCACAGATAGCATTTTTGTGTGACGTCCTAATGAGATGAGTTCTGTGGAAGTAGAAATGAGTCGGTCTCAATGAGCTGTCTCAATTTCCTGTCTCATTTCGAACGGACACGTTTGGTGAGTAAAAACCTGGCCGTAATCTGTCGTGGGGCGCCAACTCTGGAAAAACTCAATCAGTCGCGTAATGACAAAACGAAACTTATTATGTATAATTTAGACAAATTACAGGAGTTTTTCTCTTGCGGCGGCCATTTTCGGGAGAACGGGGTGAGGGATCGCCGGTGGGGTTTTTTCTTTTTTTTTTTTCGTCCAATCGTAACGCTGGGGAAGTCCGTGGAGTTCCAAGAAGTGCCGTCGCGGTTCCAGGAATACAGTGAGTCTACAGACAGGTACACCCCCTCAGCGTGATGGGTAAGTAAAATTCCCCCCCACCCTTTGAAAAACTCATTTTGTCGCAAACGGTGAACTTGGCGACTTGTTGTTTCAGGTTTTGGGCTGCGGGAGGTGACGCTGGTTCTTTTGGTTCTCATCAATCTCACAGTGGACTCCGCCAGGCGGCACAAAAAGACTCCGATTTGGCTCAACCCTTGTCGGGCCGTTGAGGTTGGTAAACAGAACATACATACCCTTCTTGGACGTCAGGAGTGTAACGTAACGTTAACAATGAGGCCTTTTGGACTTTTTCTGAACATTCAACCGAGTCAAAATTTTTCTTCGGCCTTAACATTTTTCCTTTGTATAGAAAGGACTTTGTATAGAAAGGTCTAGGCAACGAAGACAAAAAAAAAAAAAAAAAAAAAAAGCATGAGGTAGAAAAAAAGTATAAACAGCCAAAATTTGCACACCCGTGGGGGAGGTGTATTGAGTAGCATAGTAAAAGTCCTGGTGGGTGGGGGGTCCTGCGTTAGGAGGGGGGTCTCTAAATAGTCCAGTAAAATAAGGAAAAGATAACGGAATAATTCGGACCGAAGCGGAAATCGTTTTGATACCTTCTAATGGTCCTAAATACACGGAATCTGAGTTTGCGCCATCTCAGGTGGTGAGCTCAACTTTTGGCAGCCGAAAAAAACCCCGAAATATTTGCATTTTCTTCAGTTTTTCGCCTCTAACTCGGAAACTATCCATCCTACAGAAAACGTTATACTTTACAAAATAAAAGAGCATTAAATTCGCTATCCAAAACACTACATAATCATCAAAATCGGTTCAGCGGTTTAGCCACAATCGTTCGTCAAAGATAGGCTATTTTTACCAACTTTCGTCAAAACCACATTTTGGTCACAGTAAGACCGCTGAAACTTCTTAACAACGGCCCAAATCTAAAAACGTTATATATAATTCTATAGAATAAAAGTTGTAGAGAAGTATAACGTTTTCTGTAGGATGGATAGTTTCCGAGTTAGAGGCGAAAAACTGAAGAAAGTGCAACAATTTCGGGGTGTTTCGGCTGCCAAAAGTTAAGCTCACCACCTGCGATGGTGCAAACTCAGATTCCGTGTATTTAGGACCATTAGAAGGTATTAAAACGATTTCCGCTTCGGTCCGAATTATTCCGTTTTCTTTCCCATTTTCGGCCTTATTTTACTGGCCTAAAAGGTCAATTTTTCAGGTTTATCGTGAATATCTCGGAAACGGTGCCTTCTTCGATAAACCGCGCCCCATAGTAAACAAAAGCTGATACAATTCTGTACTACTTTCATTATTTATAATGATTATAAACACTTATAAACACTTTATCCACATTCCGAACCGTTTTCGATATATACGCCTCGGAAAATCGGTTCACAATCAGATTTTTACCTCACATTTTTTGGAAAACTTCGTTGTTTGGCGTCTGAACGGTTGGCATGAGAGAAAAGTTGCACAAGTAAAAGTTGTAGAGCAATAAATTCTCTTTGAATCCATACGGCTATTCACGAATTTATCATTGATCATTCAAAAGTTACGCCAATATCAAAATCTTAACGATTTTTTTCACTTTCTCCCAAAAGTTGACAGTCCACTTTTCTGTGATCTCGAGCTTAAACCCCCCTTCTTTCTGCCATTTATTGTCACTCTATTATGTATATACGTACATACATATCCAGAATTACATTTACAAAAAAAATTGCAAAAAAAGTCGACTTTTAGGTCCGTTGATAAAAACCAGTGAACTCTATGTTTTTTGAGGTGCTGATTCCGAAAAGGGCCTCCGTTTTCTCGGCCCCGATGTTTTTTCCTGAGCTGTGGTTAATATTAACCACCCAATTATAACCACCCTAATTAGGGTTTTTTTGTTGTCATTTCAGGATTATAAAATTATAGCCGTTACCGGCAAAGACCAAAAATTCTGAAAAAAAAAAAAAAAAAAAAAAAAAAACGCTTCTTATTGGAAATTTAATGCTGAATATATGTATATATATATTCACAAATTTCTCATACCAAAATCAAAATCACATATTTTTCTGGTTTTAGACTCCAACACATGTAGAAATGTTAGACACCTATACATTTTGCCCAAAATCGTCGTTTTTTCAACGCCAAAGTCACGGTTTTATGTTGTCCTTCTTTTTATGCTGGGAGAACTTTTGGCGGCCAAAAACCCACGATTTTTTCGGACATTTTCCAGTTTTCTACCTATAACTCGAAAACTGCGCATTGCAAAGAAAACGTTTCAAATACAAAGTTGACGAGCGTTACATTCTGCGTCGAATGGTCTCCTTACACATTAAAATCGGTTCGGCCGTTCAGCCACAATCAAGAGTGAAATAATAGGCAATTCTTTTCCAACTTGGCGGAAAAATAGGATGCGCTCACGTTTCAACCCCTGTAAATTATGAACGGCTAATGCAAATGAAATACCTCACAATTTACGTTGTAGAGCATCAAATCACGAGTTAGGGAGCACCTGAAAGTTGAAAAAAAAAAAAAAAATACCACAACCAACCGAGAATACGAATTTAAACCAAAACATGAAACGCTCAATCTGACACCGCATGTTAGTATAGATTGTGAAAACCTTGAGTCTATGTCCACGGAATAGAATTTATTCATTCTATTCCGTGGTCTATTTCAATACTAGGGGGCCACTCCCTAATGCCCACGCCACCCCCCCCCCCCACTTGATTAGTGTCAGGACGGATATGGGACTCCAAAAAATGGATCCTCCGTTCAAATCTACTCAGAAACGACGCCCCCCCCCCCCCCCCCCACGACCTACCCTGCCGTAAATCCTCCTAAAACCCCTCCTGTATCCCCAGTTTAGCCCAAAAAAACCCTCCCGGTGTAGTCTAAAAAAAAAAAAAACTTCGAAATTGACACCTTACTCGACACCCCCCACGGGTTAGAGCAGTTGGGCTGAAAACCATGCTGCCACAATTAGACGGAGACCAGAGTAAGTATATTCCGGCTCACCAACCACATAGTCCTATGAGTAATCTTAACTACACGCCACGAGCATTGACTCAAGCACATTCACTACCAGAAAATATATCCGTGATTCAATGTTTTTCCCCGTGAATTAGAGAAATTTGTTTTTCATTCTTTCAAACTTACGACCTTCTTCATTATTAACGTTAATGTCATTTGTTGCCAGCTAAGAACCGTCAAAACCCGTCCGCAGCAAATCCCGACGCACCTCCAATTGACGGGCAGGGGTCACCGAGCCAGCCCGAAGCCTTTGAGGCGGCTGAGGACTCAAGTGACCACCACCTACAACCACCTGGATGCCATCATGCCGGACGTTGGGAAGCTCATATGCAACCGAGTCAGCGTAAGTTCGGAGGATCCGTTTGAATGAGCTGTGTGACGTTATCGCGGTAAATACTCCCAGGACAGTCAAAGCGACGAGAGCAAACATAAACGTCACAGTTATAGAGATACGTCAATTCATGGGCTTACCTTACAGAAACCAACAGAATTTCTATCGCACGACCTTGACAAATTTTTGACTGGACGTCTTCTAATTTGCTCCTCATTCAGTACTCTGCTAATTTACAACCGCTGATTCAGGTGAAGGGGGGGGGGGGGGGGGGAGAGAAATATCATGCTCATTATAATAATCTCGCTTTAGCGATAAACATGTGGGAAAATAACCTGCGCGGCAAAGGAACTTGGAGTAGGCACAATATTCAATCAACAAATAAGGGGTTGGCTTTTTTTTTTTAATTCAATAAATTTTCCATAGGTAAGCTATGACTGTACCATAAATCTACAGCTATGACTCGTAGCTATGAGCTATATATAACTATACAATGATGTCATCATATGTGATTTATATCACTCATGGTACACGTCAAGACGAACTCAAATAATATTTGAGAGTTATATTATAACACCCACTGATGAAATACTGAAGATGGATGGGCTAGGGAACCGATTGTCGACTAATACTTTTTTCTGAAAGAACTTCATAATTTGAAGCCATAGCAGTGAGTTTTGGGCTCCTACGGTGTAATTCAAATTTCCAGTGCACTTTCGAAAATTTCAACTTTGAATCTGGAGGGAAGAGTGGCGCTTCCAACAAGTGCTCTCTGGTGGTCAGCCAATGAACTAAAAGCACAAATTCAGAGAGATTCACGAGATCAGAAAAGGTGAAATCGCAAGGAAAATAGTCGTTCGGATTTGTTCTGACGCTAGCATGACGGGACAGACCTATTCATGTTCACCAACATCACATAACCCAAAATAAAAAAGATTTTTTGTACACTTTCTACTTTTTGTGCGAGTGCACTCTGGCGGATTAGTTAAAGTGTCACGCGGGAAAATTCAAAACGTCAAATATTCACTAGTGATTTCCTCTGCTCAGACACCTAATTTCCCAGGGCTAACTGTACTGAGTACTTTGTTCATTTTTAGTTCAAATATGTTCGGCCAAATTTTCCCATTTCTCTGACCTTGTTCCCTAGCCCATTAGCAGGTAGCGTAGTATTGCCGGCTCAACTGATTATTGTGCATCACTTTGCAAAGGAAGTAGTATTTTGAGAGATACATAGTAGTACCTATTTGAGGTTAGCCACATTTTAGATGGATGTCTTTCCCACTGATTGACCACTGAGGTAGGTGCACGACCTTAACTGACATGGAAGAAGGGTTCCTTAATCCATGTAGTACAAAATTTGTGCAAAACCAACAATACGCTGCTGATTTAACTTCTCATTCACGACTCTGCTGGTTTCATTCCTCATTCACTACTCTCCTAGTTTCACACGTTCACTGAACGAAGAGAAACAAATTGGTGGTTTCAAAATTTGAAATCGTTGTATAGGTATACCTAGTTTGGGAGTGTCTGCCGGAATTCTGAACCCTGCCGTGGTCCAATTTCAACGTTAGGCCGCTCATTGAAATCTGGAAGTCCCCGTGATTATTGAAAAAATTGTCGCCTTTCTTCTAAACCTCCTCCTTCATCGCAAACGAGTCTCTCCTTAGCGACGAGACGGTCAGATACGGACATTTTCGTAACGCGGTACACTTTTGGCGTCTGTTTTGAACAGATAAGAACTACGTCGGTTAAAATGATCTTTTGACGCTGATTTCAACGAGTCCAAACCGATTTCTGCGCGATAACCCGTTTGGAAGTTATTCAAAGATTGTCGATAGGTGGGTAGCTACGGGTTTCTTTGCAAGCCTTTGATTCGAGGTAGTTTGATACTCAGGGGCGGATAGGCAGGTCGGGCGAGCCGGTCGAAGCTGGAAACCAAATTTGATCTTACCCGAAATATGAAATCAAGACCGAAAAGGAAAATTCAGACACAATGAAGGCGATCTGGTTGGCTTTGTTCCTAACAGGGTGGAATGTCAAGTGCAATCAATGCGTAATTTGCAAACAAGGTTTTAAATCCTCATGGTCTCATTGTATGCAATTCTCTTTTTGATTCACACATTTTTGGTAACCCTTTCTACCACCCAAGAGTGGTGGTGGCGTGTGTTAGAGTAGTTTTTCAAAATTGAAAATCATCAAAACAAATCTGAGGCTAACTCTTGAGTGACAACAATCTGGAGGATCTCATGTTGATGGCTTGCGAGCAGGAGCGTCTGGCCAGAGCACTGAGCCGAGTGGCTTCAGTCGTTTCTGTCCCTCCTCGCCATCGCCTACCGCTTGGCCACTTCTCCCTCATCAGCAAGCGTTTTGTCTGTGGACGTTATGTGATCACGTTTTGGTTAAATATTCTTGGAATAATACATTTTGGTAATTCCAACAGGGGTAAAAAATTATTAATACCTATTAAAAAGTTGTTAGCGAAGTCCAAAATGTTGATCGTCCTCAAAATTTGTCATTAGGTATATCTACGTTTTAAGATGATCAGATTCCAAAACTGAAATGTCCACGACGGGCTACAGAAGGTGGTTTTTGAAGGGTTTCATCTATGGGAAGGAGTTAGGTGTCGTTTTCAAAGTATTTTTGGGGGTCCCAGAAACGTCAGATTTCGCCTTGGCGATCCATCAGACTTTTTAAGGATGCCAGAAAGTCGAATGAGAACTCATTTTCCGAGTAATCATTTTTCGGTCCTTCATCCGTCCAAACACTTAACATGACAATTTAAACAAGCCATCAATTGAATTGAATAGATGAGCGCAACCTTTTTGTTATTACGATATATTTAATGAGCGAGAGAAACTAAGAAACAGTAGGTATCTAGCGACCAAACTATGCCACACAACACATCATCCACGTGATGCTCATTACGTAAACAACTGCACCCTAACGACCGATGCGAAATAAAACCTTATGCCGATCAGAGGTAACGAACGGCTCAGGCTGCAAAAATCGTTTTGGTGTCGTTGGAATCAGCCTGAAAAGCTCATTCCATAGACCCTTGTACCAACGAAATCGGACAAAAACTTTCGTCCCCCTTTTGAGGCCTCCTTAGTTACACATCAGAGATAAACAACTTTCGTCGTGAAGGACCTCCCGAAAACCGATGAAGGGGATGAGGGAGGAAAAATTAAGGTAGCCTATAACCACCCCCCGAACTCGCTGATGACAATGAGACCACCCTCATGAAAATCTGTTGAGCCGCTCGGGCGTGATGCTCTGTACACAAAAAAACAAAAAAACATACATGTCGAAGAGGTGAGCGCACCTTTCCATTTTTTGGAAAAAGGTTGCGCTAAAAACAAACATTTTTAGTAATTAAATTTAAACAGCTGTAAAAGGTAAATTTACCATGGGACTGAGGTTGAGCCTAGAATTCGAAAGAAATGAACAAGCAGGGGACAAACATGAGTAGGGGAGGAGGGGAGATGGCGAGGAGGGCCAGAAACACCCAAAGCCACTCGGTTCAGTGCTCCAGCCAGATGCCAAGCTGGTAAGTTGGTAACAGAAGGAATGTGCAAAAATTCAATGCATCCTAGCTTCAGTCGCTTTATGTTTGTATAGACGGTACCAAACTAACTCACCAAGCGCCACTTTTATTTTTTCTAAATATAGGCGCTGTTATTTTTCACTTAAGTACAATGTAATTATAAATAAGTATAAGTTCACCTAGGTATTAAAATTAATGAAGTGTATTCTCGTTCCTATTCATTTGCTTGTTTTTCCAAAATATGAAGAACCCCTCCTTTGATGGTCTTTGGATAGGTAACTATTAAGGGGGGGGGGGGGGGGGGGTTGAGGGCCGGTCGAAACCGCCTATCCGCCCCTGTTGATACTTCACGAAGAGAAATGGGGTCAACAAGCGTTGTTACTAAGAAAAAGTAACGCGTTAATCGTGCATCGGGAAGTCCCCGTGATCTACTAATTACGTACTACTTTGCCACACCATTAATGCTTACTTCGTTGGAGCTCATACGATAACCTCATACCACGCAAAGTCCAAACATAACTACTAGATTGGGGCTTGGAAATATCACACCCTTCTTACGAGTGATGAGCGATTTATATGGGATGAGAACCAAGGAAGTTAAAAAAAAAAACCCTAAACGATTGGTAGCAAAATTTCATTCATTTAATGAATCATTTCATTTCATTCATTTAATGAATCATTAGAAAAAAAAAAGTGATTTGTTGTCTGTCGGACGACAATTTGAAATCTCCCCTCGAACTTAAAACACCCATACTTATCAAAATGATGGAATCGGCTGAAGTCAAATGTCGGGTTCGCAGGCTCCTTTGAGCCAACTTTAGTCATCATGAAAACCTTGCCGCTGCCATTCATGACAATCACAGAAGTCTGAAGCAGCTCAGCTGAACCCAGCGGCCAAACCCACTTCGAACAAAATCCTATGAACAGTAGGTGAGGGTCTTCTAAATCGAGAATCATTCCGTAAATAAACACTTTGTTGTGTTGATCGGCAAGTCTTTGATTAAATGCAGCTTGAGTTCGCACGTTCCAAGTACGCGCACTCAACTAACGAGGAAATTCCGTGAACCGGTGATTTTACTAGTAAGAAGTATGAGAACACACATGTCTACCGAGTACAACCGTTATAAACTTTGTAATCTTTAACAGGCCACTCAATTGCCCCCTAAAAGTTTTTTTGCGAGGCACGTGCTGATTTTCAAGAATTAATCGTGTAATAATTCACATCAACAGAAAACCAATTGTGTCACCCACTCGAGCAAACGTCCGGAAAAGAAGCCACTTACCAGGTTTGACTCTTTAGGAGAAAATGAAATCAAAACGGTCGCGGATGTGACATTTGATAACCACTCTATGACGCCTTCGGTTGTCACGTCATCAAAATGAGATAAACCCGTACGTCATCGTCGACCTGTGAGGTTCAAGAGCGGAAACGGATGTACGGAAGCCACAAGTGGCGTCATGCGATAAGAGGTTGACTAAGTTTCCAGGTGGTGAAAGAACTCATTCAATCATTGTTGACTCCAAAGTGGAGGCGTTTGGATCCCACTTCTGATATGTAAAGTGATAAAAGTGGATTGAATTCTCGTTTCAGATGTTCTAAATAAAAATGAAATTAACAAAAGAGTTTTAGGGAGGGGAGATTGTGTGTGAGGTGTTGGCAGAACGAGTGCATGGGGGATCCAGCGATCTATGAGGCAGTGATATGAGAGCCAGCAATGACCTCCCTTGTGCAGCCTTTAGGATTTTGTTGGAACGAAGGTGATGGAGTGATGGATTTTGATGGAGTGAAGCTTCAAGACCTTCAAGCTTCAAGGGCCTTCTTGGGCCATGCCACACTGGGAATGGTGGAGGAGTTGGACGCCAAGTCCACCCCCTACGCATTTATGAGTTTTTCTCATCATTGGCTCGGTAGTTGAAGATGCCTTGGGGGGTCCCAGATCACAGGACCCAGCAGCAACCCAGAAGCCTCAGTGAAACTTGAGCTTCAGAGCAGTTTGGCACTTGTGAGAGTCAGCAAGACTTTGGAGGACTTTTTTCCTTGGAGACCACGCTTTTTCCCTGGTCTTGAAGCAGGGCATCCCCTGACTTGGCAATGGACCCTGAATCCCCTAGCAGGAAAACCCCCAGCAGGCAACGATGCGCAGTTGAGGACGAGAGCTGGTCCAGCTAGGAACAGTCACACTCACCCTGCCCTGGGTGCTTTCCCATAATAAAGGGCGGTTGATTGGTCCCTCTTCACTTCGTGGATGGCAGGAGGAGGACTCACACGGTAGGCAAGTCAGGTGGCACTCTCTAGTGCAAATCGCTCCACCTAGCCTTTGGGCAGGGAGTCTTTGCCAGCGCTTTCTATCCCACTAGAAGATTTCATTCAACTAACCAAGTATTGGGAGACACGATGACGTTTTCCTGGTCTGAGAACAAAGATGACAATAACATACCAGTGTCTCCATCAATCCGGCTTCGCCCATTAGCAGGTTTGCCTTCTTGATTTGTGGAATTTTGACTTGAAATCTGTGTCCATGATGATTTCCGTCTATTTTCGGAGTTGTGCATCACTAACAATCGGCGTTTTGTCTTATTCAGGCGCAAGTTCACAGATCAACCTTCAACTATGACTGGCTACCCATGAACCAATCCACTTGGTACCGCAAACATATCAAGTGCCTGGACAAGAAAAGCAAGGTATTGGTCTTTTCCAGATTCATTACAGCATCAATGTGAATCACGCCATACATTGCCTTCTTTCTAAACTAGGTGCTGATCCTGCTGCCAAAGTTTCAAGAGGGTTTGCAAAGGTACGCTGCTTCTTTCGAGGTTCTCCGTTCGACGAAAAACAGCCCCACGACGACGTTCGACTGCAAAAGTAGGAGGTTGAAAGTTTTAGAAGAAATGACCGGAAGGCTCACTCAGGTATGTCGTTTGCTCCAGTTCAAATCTCCACCCTTAAAGCTCGATCCAAACCAATCATTCGTGTTGCAGCTGCTTTGCGAGCTGGAAAAAACCATGACGGACCTTCGCATCCCTTTGGGCCAGATGCTCACCGAAGAGGAAGCCGCCACTTTCATGCCAGACTTCGAAAACGGGGATTTCACGACCGGCCAGCTCTACGATTGGGGGATCCTGTCGTCATACGAAACCTACATCACCGAATGGCGCAACATCATCAGGCAGGTAGTCGGCCCCAAAGGAGACAACAGGTGTGCCAACCGGCCCCATCGCAATAAAGTCCAACCCCTGCCCACTTGATAACGAATTTTTGAAAAAAAAGAACAACCAATTTTCAACTACACTTTCCATGTAAATAAAATAAACACCAATAAAAGCAGTTGGCAGAATCTCATCGTCAACACTGCCAGGTGGCCATTTACCCTTCTCCATCACGTCAAAGCCTGTGAAATTTGCTCTCTACGAATAAAGTACCTATTTTTGTACAATCTACATCATCAAACAAAAGTTTCCATTCAAAAAGAACAATTGTACGAAATTTACTTATGTTAGCTAATCTTAAGCCTACATGTTATACGTAGAAAAAGAATCTCAGTATTAATCTATCATGTATTATCAATGTAAAATTTGAGTCTTTTAAAAAAATGACTTTATAAACGCATATAACGCACAAGAAACACGTTTATCCTAAAATATTACTTATATTTATTTTGTATATATAGAAAATAAAACAATATTTAAGAAAAAATTTCCACTACGTGATACATAACAATTTTGAAATCATTTTTTCAACTGCTGCTTTGATTTACACCATCATGTTTCATCAAAACATTTCTAGTCAACCAGTATTATCATCAATCTGTACTTTCTTGAAGGTTAATTCTGTTCAAATGGGATAATTCCTGTTTATCATAACCATTCCAAAAAAAAATTATTTTTGTATTTTTATACGACCGATAAAATCCACGCCGCAATTTTGTTATCGGTTTTATACTCAAGTTGTAGACATTGTTGTTTGAACGTATCAGTTGCCTGTAAACGTAAATATAGTTTATTGTTATGATTATAGTTTATTATTTTTTCCCCCTTAAGAGAAAGAAAAAACTTGTGGGAGTTACCCAAGGGTTGTAATGTTGCAAAACTACTTTTAAAACGCTGCAAATTTTACACAAGGGTTTATTGTTCTTTCATATTGGTTACTTGTGCGAAAATTTAATTCTGTGTCAATGAATTATTTTTTTCAAAAAATTTTTTTTTGATTTTTTTTTTTTTTTTTTTTGATAAATTTTTTGTTTTTACTCGGAAAATATTTGAGCTCCTGGGATCCTTCAAAAATCCCATTTGTAGCCCCATGAAAGCCCTATAGATCGCAACAGTGAAATCGGATCTTACCGGAACCCCAAAAAATGGATTCTAAAACCAAAAATACTTCGAAAACAACACCGAACTCGATCCCATAGCCAAAAGCCTTAAAAAAACCTCCCGTAGCCCCATAGCGCCCCACGGGTTAGGGCGATCGGGCTGAAAACCTTGTGGGCACAACTAGATGGAAACCAGTATTTTGTCAACATTTCAGATTTTTTTTTTAAATTCCTACCGCCCAAAACGGCCCGGACGGCGGAAGGACATTTCGGATTTGGAATCTAGACCTCTTGAAACGGATAATGTCAAATTTTGAGGCCGATCGGAGTCCTCTACCTCCGTCGCGATTACATAGGTGTACTATTCCAAGAATAATAAACCAAAACCGAAAAGTTGACGCCTGTGGGGCGTATTACCGCTGGTGATATTTTAAGTGTAGCGTACCTACCACCTGGCATGGATGTTGGGTGTTTACCTCCATGTGTTGTTTTTCCTAATTGATTATCAGGTATGTTGTGTGGGTGGCGGAATGCGTCCAGCACAGCGTCTGTGGTTACGCCGCCAGTGTTTTTGGAGGATGCAGGAGGGAGTACAGGCGAAGATTCATCAGAGGCATGACACAATTTGTTGGGATCTGCTGGCACTGAGAATGCTCCAGCTGCAGAAATGGAGGACCTGGGTTCCTTAGGACCTCCCAAAGTGCCGGGGTATTCCGGCAGATCTCCGGAAGGAGCAGGAGAAAACGGACTTACCCTACCGCACTTGTACCAAGGGGTGGTTCCCTGGCTTCCAATCTTGTCAAGTATAGACTCCCAGTTGACACCCCTCGGTCGAGTATGGGCTCCTGGACAACGGGCTCATTTCCTCCCCGGGAATCTGAAGGATCAAACCAATGAATCACAGAATGCGTTTTTCGACGATTCCTCAAAGAGCTAATGAAAAAAAGTAAGCAAGTGGAAAAGGGCGAATTTTTGGCCTTAATAATAATTATTATTATTATAATAATAAATTAATAATAATTATTATTTAAGAGCCTGAGCTAGTGGGTGATGTACAAAGCCCTTCAAATGCCATTTTGCCATGGCGCCATCCTTAAATGCCATTTTTTGGCCATTTTGAGGTAAAATGCAACTTTTTCCAATTTGAGGGGAAAATGCTACTTTTCTGCCATTTTTGCCTCTTTTTCTCTATTATTATTAACGCCCCCGTGGATGGAGAAGTGAAAGGTACATAGGTGGACTTTGCGTCTTGCGAGGACTTCCCAAACTGTCCAAGAAGCACTAAGTATGTTTACCTATGTACCTAATCGTCGATTAGTCGATTAGTAATCGAATAGTAGACAATTTTTTCGCGCTTCAAAAAGCTATCTTACCTCACTCAATTTGACATTGTGAGTACATACCATGAGGATGCCTACATGCTTTCCTTCATTTCTTTCTAGGAATTCTCTGGCAAGGAGCCCCAAACACTTCCGGACGCTTGCTACTCCTCGTAACAGACAGTGTGGCGTACATGCTTAGCGCAGGGAAAACGTTAAAAGAACTGTACCCCAAACTCATTCACGAGACATGTCTCGCGCATGGTCTACATCGAGTAGCAGAGGCCATAAGAGAAGAGTATCCATAAGAGAGGAGTACCCCTAGTGAACAAGCTCATCTCTTTGGGAAGAAAATATTCCTGAGAGCACCCAAGAGGGTGGCGATTTTCAGGAAACATTTACCAGGCGTGCCACTGCCTCCGGAGCCTGTAATCACGAGGTGGGACAGATGGTTAACAGCTGCCTCCTACTATGTAAAGCATTTCGACTGGATCAGAAAAGTGAAAGAGGAGCTGGAGGACGATGCTGCTTCAGTGAGAACGGCCAAAGAATTGGTTAAGAACGGATCCATCCTTCCTCAGCTTGTGTTTTTGGAGGCGAATTTCAAGAACATTCCAGGAACGATTGAGCTGATGCAATCTCAAACGGTGTTGCTGACAACATGCGTTGAGAAAATGAAGGAGATTGAGTCGACCTGCTACCCTGGAGCTACTGGGACGAAAATTCAAGAGAAGGTGAAGGCGGTTCTCTCCCGGAATTGTGGATGGGAGGAGGTAAAGACTGTAGCTGCTAATCTGTCAGGGGAAGAAGCTACCCTCAAGGAACACTGGGAAGCTGCCGACGTCCTATCAATGAAATTCGCACCAGCAACATCAGCAGACGTGGAACGAACCTTCTCCAAATTAAAATATATTTTGAGCGACAGACGCCTTGGTTTTTCAATGGACAGCATCACAGCCCACCTGAAATTATTTTACAACAACTGTGACCCTGCTACAATTTAACATTCATTTGTAATTTTTAAGTCCATGCAATAAATCCGAGTATAATATTATTCGAACGGAAATATTCTATTTTCTCATAAAATCAGGGACGGGAAAAAGGAAGCCCAGAAAATAAATGCCATGAAATAAATGCCATTTTAGGCCAAAAATAAGTGCCATTTGCCATGTTTTTAAGAGCCTTTTTCGGCAAAAATAAATGCCATGTTTTGAAGGGCTCTGGTGATGTACCTACAGAGATGACTTTTATTTTTTTCATTTCATGACTTCTAGTTTCCAGTTCCCATTACGCTTATTTCATAAAATTAGCTCATTTCATGACGTTTTACCCAAAAGAGTGTGACGTTTATTTTACCAATTAAAGCTCTAGGTACCTCAATAGATTCTAGCCCAGACGTAAGTAAAGTGAAGTGTAATCCCCTGTGGGACGAAGAAGGGTGATGCTTGTGCCTTCCTCCAGACCCTGACCAGTTTGCACAAGATAATATTAGTTTTAAATCTCACTTGCCCAGGTTTAAGTACCTACTTGTGGAGCTATTTGTGCCATGAAGAGCTCTAAATAATATTAAAATAAACACTAAACACACTACACGGGTTTCCAAATATGCAGACTCTCCAAAATCTTGACTGTGTTCAATGACTGTGAGGGCGTGATAATGACGTCACGCCGTTACAAGAATTCCCAACAGCCCTTCAAACCGGGGAAGCTATCATGTTGGATTTGTTTGCGCACAGATAATCCGCCTACCGGCACGTGAGGTATATATGAGAGTCAAATCGGCTTTCCAAATCAGTTCAACCTCTCGACACCGCGAAGTTGTTTAGACATCTACTTATCGCTCGAAATGAATCTGGTCGTGTTGTTCGCCGTTTTTCCCGCCGTTTGGGCCGCCGTCGACGAATTTTGGATCACACCCTGCGGCCACGTTTACAAAAAAGTCTACCACCCTTTGAGGATCGTCAGGAACGCCCAGACTCTCCTGCGGCTCAAACATCACTTCATAAAGGCGCAAGATCTCGTGTCCAAGAACGACCATCTTCAGGTAAACACCGGAGTAGATTACTCTCTCCAGGCTGTGATCAACGAATGACTGAAATACTACGTTCATATGAAATAATACGTAACTGAATGTATTTGGGCTAGGCTTGTCAGTCACTTGGCTGATCCATCCAGAATGAATGTCCTCCATAGTCCAACATAGTCCTGAAAAAAGGGTCCCGTTTGCAAAAAATCGGAACTTTCCCCCATTTAGGTGAGTCGTTTGGAACCCACCAGGGATCTTAAATTCAAAAAGTCGAACTGATTAACCCTGTGGTAACTTCAGGGTACCCTAAAAACCAAGATTTTTGCGGACTTTTTTCCCATGCTACCAATAACTGGTAGCATTGGTAGCATCAATTATTGATAATCTGGGCGACTTAGAAGTTAAAGAGGACAAAATTCTGAACAACTTGCACTTCCTAAGTTTAATTTTCGGCCTCAAAATTTGAAATTAGGTTCCTATTCGTTCTAGATTCCAAAACCGAAATGTCTGTCCGCCGTCCGCGCCGTTTTGGGCAATAGGATAGGGCTACGGGAGGCGATTTTTGAAGGGTTTTGGCTATGGGATCGAGTTAGGTGTCGTTTTCGAAGTATTTTTGGACGTAGAATCCATTTTTGGGGTCCCAGACCGAACCGATTTCACCGTGGGAATCCATGGGGCTTTCATGGGGCTACAAATGGAATTTTTGAAGGATCCCATTTTTTTGCATTTTTTTATCAACGCAGAATTAATTTTTGCACAAGTAACGTATATCAAAGAATAATAAACCCTTGTGTAAAATTTGCAGCGTTTTTTTAGCCCACGTAACTTGCTACCTATTTGATCAAAAACTAAACTTAAGTAGTATAAATTGTACAGCAACTTGTCCTCTTTAACTTTTGATTCGGCCAAATTTTCGATTGTTTGGATAGAAAAAAAAATATAACCCAAAATCTGAAACAAGTTCCAAAAAACCGTGGTTTTTAGGGCCCTCTGAACTTAGCACAAGGTTAATCAGTCCGACCTTTTGAGACTGCTGGGAGGCACCCCCAGACGCTTTTACTTGAAGCCTTCGGCTTAAATAATTTTCATTAAATAATTAAATAATTTTATTTAAGAATTAAATTATTATTATTGAAACATGCACAATGTGCATTAGCACATCCCTTATTCTGAATGCTAATTAAATTTCAGCAAATTTCGCTGAATTTTGAGTTTCTTCACTCGCAACTACAAACATAAAACTTATGTTTGTACTTCTATTTAATAGAAGGGCTACTGTGGAGTCAAAATTGTTACTATTCAACCAAGCGTCTCTTCCATTCAACATGATAATATTATGTTGAATAATATTATTTACAATTTTTAGGTCATGGCCATAATATGGCTGTAATATTATTACTGTCATCTCAATCGACTGTTTTGCAGCTAGGTACCTAGTTTAGTAACATTTTCTATATCTAAGGTAAGGTGGGGGAAGTGCTTGGTATGGTTTGTTAAGTTCAACTACCTGCAACAAAACCTTGAAAATCGGCCGTTACGTCAATTTTTATCTGGTCCTGGATACGTCTGAATCCCTTGTTTTTCGATGTACTAATGATTTTTTGAAGCCTTGTCAATTGCGAGCATTGTGACCGAAATAGCTGCCCAAGACCAACATACGCACTTGTCCTATTGAAGTGCATAAGTGCGGGGTAAGTGCGTAACCAGCCTGTACAATCGTTAGAACGCTTATTCTAGGGCAAGAGCAAAAAAAAATTTCCAATGATCCTTTAGCGATTTGAAAGTTTTAAAATTCGAACCAAAACTCACACAGTTATCGATTTTGATAAATCTGTCACACCTAAATCATCAAGTTCCTGGACAATAGGGGCCAACATTGAAAACATCAATAAACATCAATAAACACTAATAAACTCTGATCTAAATATTTAGTAAATTCAATTCTGTCTCTACATGAGGTATCATTCTCACTTGCTCATCATCTCGCACCATCTAGAAAAACCAATGGGGTAAGTGCATGAGAGAAAAAGAGTACACTGTATTTCAATTATAGGAATGAAGTACCAAAACCAGCCGTACTGAACATACATATAAACAAACTTTGAAACACCTGATTTGACGGATGGAACACGATAAAAACTGAGCACTGAACTTTGCAGCTGAGTGAAATTGCACAATGTGACTTCATAACCTTCCAGCGAGGTTACAATTTGCGTTGACACTATCTTACAGATAAGTGATGTCAGGGATTTAGTTTCAAACCTAACCACTAGACGGCATCCAATGGAAATTGTTCTAAGGAGCATTTTTTACATCACACTTACGCACTTGCCCCGTTTTTGCACTTCCCCACCTCACCTTAACGTATTCAAGAAAGCAAATAATCGACTGCTAAGACCATTCTGGTCACCTAAACTGAGGAAAGCTTGATGAAACATTGTCCTCGAACATTTGTCACGTTCTGTCACAAAGTCGACTATTTTGGAGGATGGTGGATGTTGAACGGGGCTGTTGATATCCAATCTTTGCTCCTTTTAAAATGTTGGGGTTTGATTTTTTGCCAACAGATACTGGAAGACGTCAATAACAAAGAGACAGACCCTTACGTTATTATGCCGAGTACTCTGGAGATGTACAACAACGTTCGGGATTTGCGAAGGGTATGTACCATTTCTTGGGGTTTTTCAGTAAATTTTCCAAGCAATTTTCGTCCCAAAAATAAACAGTTATTAATGTTTACAGATGATGACTCTTCTCCCCCTCACATACAGAACGCTGCAGGATTTGGCGTTCGCTTTGAAAGTCATTCACGACGAGCTCGTCGACAAAGAGGAAGATCACCTCAGAAGGCGACACTCGGCCGTGGCTGAGATCATGGACCACAATTCCCTGGTGAGCGTCAGCAAAAACAATCAATTTTTTTTTCGAAGCATCCGAACGACGTCTAATTTCTTTCTTATTTCAGCTTTTGTGCGAGCTGGACTTCGCGATGAACCGGAACAACGTGGAATTTTCACGAATAGACCAACTGACGCTCTCGCCGGGCGTCACGACCGACTTCAACGATCACACTTACACCCACATGAAACACAGCCACATCCTCAAAGAGTACCGGACGTTCATCAAACAAGTGGCTGCTCAAATCATCAAATTCGTGTAACACCGGAAGAGACTTATGACGCCCCAGATCTGAGCACAACTGCCAACAACCTACTTCACAAAGGGGACCAAAGCTGTGATAACCTGAGCCAAGAGAGCTGCCAATGGAACTTACAACTTGACCTGGTGGCGAGAACTGCAACTAAACAAACTTACCAACAGTTGCCGTAGCGGAGTGTCGAGTAATTTCTTCGAAATAACACTCATTTTCCACTAGATTTGTATTTGTTTGGTTTTTAAATGAAAATATGACGTTTGCCTACTTTTTCAATTCGACAAGTATTCAATTTTGCTAATAAGGATTATGATCTCATGTCAATAGGATGCAGTCAGTACAACAGTTCTGAACAATGTACTGTAAAATCCATGAAATTAACACCACAAATACTTGAAAAGTATAAATGGAAACGTTAAATCCGAAATGATTGTAATTATTGACAATTATGTATTTTTTTGCTAAGTTACTGCCATTTCAATGTTTTATTGTTTGTTGTTTGTATTGTCCTAATTTATTGCCTTATTTATTCTACTATATTTGGGAGCATTTTTGAACGGGTAGGTACAGTTCAAAAATACTCATAATATGGTATTGTTGAGTAATTTTAATAAAAGAGAAATACAATGGTTTTTTAAATGCATCAACTGTTTATTTAATGAGCACCGTATGAGAGATTTGAGTTGTGGGACACCCTATACTTCGGGTGTTGGGAGTGTTCCTACATGCACAAAATGCGTTTCTAATTGATTTATAGGTTCATCACTGACTGTGTTGTGTGGGTGGCGGAATGGCTCGAGCGTCATAACTAGGATTACGACGTCTTCGGAGGAAGAGGAGGGGAGTGCAGGAATATTCCTATCCATGGCATAAAGCGAAGTGTCGCGATCTGCTGACCTGAAAGGTAATGTCGATGCATAATTGGAGGATTCGCGAGCCCCAGGTTGGCACGAACTGACGCGTTGGCCTGGGGTGCGTAGATCCTCGGACGGGTGCTGAGGGGAATCTGATATCAAAAACGCTGCAAATTTTACACAAGGGTTTATTATTCTTTGATATACGTTACTTGTGCAGAAAATTAATTCTGTCAATGAAGAAATTTAAAAAAAAAAATTTTTTTTGGATTTTATTTAAAAAAAATTTTTTTTGATATTTTTGTTCAAAAATGTGTTTTTTCAAAAATTCTGTATTTTTTACTCGAAAAATATTATATATATTATAACATCCTGCGATCCTTCAAAAATCCCATTTTTAGCCCCACGAATGCCCTAAACATCGCCCCAGTGAAATCGGATCGTTCCGGGACCCCAAAAAATGGATTCTACGTCCAAAAATACTTCGAAAACGACACCTAACTCGATCCCATAGCTAAAAGCCTTCAAAAAACCCCTCCCGTAGCCCCATTATAGCCCCATAGCGTCCCACGGGTTTGGGCGATCGGACTGAAAACCTTGCGGGCACAACTAGATGGTAAACCAAGTATTTTGTCGAAATTTCAGATTTTTAAAAAAATTCCTACTGCCAAAAACGGCCTGGACGGCGTACGGCGTACGGCGTACGGCGTACGGCGGACGGACATTTCGGATTTAGAATGTAGACCACTTGAAACGGATAATGTCAAATTTTGAGCCCGATCGGAGTCGTCGACCTCCGTCGCGAAAACATAGGTGTATTATTCCAAGAATAATAAACCAAAAGCCTTCAAAAAACCCCTCCCGTAGCCCCATTATAGCCCCATAGCGCCCCACGGGTTTGGGCGATCGGACTGAAAACCTTGCGGGCACAACTAGATGGTAAACCAAGTATTTTGTCAAAATTTCAGATTTTTTAAAAAATTCCTACTGCCCAAAACGGCCTGGACGGCGGACGGCGTACGGCGTACGGCGGACGGCGGACGGCGGACGGCGTACGGCGTACGGCGGACGGCGGACGGCGGACGGCGTACGGCGTACGGCGGACGGCGGACGGCGGACGGCGTACGGCGTACGGCGGACGGCGGACGGCGGACGGACATTGCGGATTTAGAATGTAGACCTCTTGAAACGGATAATGTCAAATTTTGAGGCCGATCGGAGTTGTCGACCCTCGACACGAAAACATAGGTGTATTATTCCAAGAATAATAAACCAAAACTCGGCCCTTTGGGACTCGCCAGGGGGCAAGCTCCCAGGACCCCTGGATGCTTTTTGCTTAGAGCCTATGTCTGAAATGCAAGGAACATGTAACATGCTTAATTAACCGTGGGATTGAAACCCATCTTGCAAGTAGGAAAAGTAACTGTCCGACGCCGAACTAGTGGCCTGACGGTGAGACTAGCGACAACAAGTGAGGACACCAAACAAGTTTTTTTTTTTTTTTGAAACTTTTATTGCACCAAGTAAGCAAACTTATCAGCAATTTACAATTGATATACCTATACTAAATGACTTGCAAGAATCTATGACACATAACACTGCTTCTATGCGACTTGTTGTTTTGTGCAACTGACGCACTAGTACCTAACCACTCACTGAGCTAACTTTCGCAGGGCACCCCACTCCCACAGGTCATGAGGTTTTGTTCTTTTAAGTTTTCTGAGCAGGCCTTCAACGTCGAGGAGCTGGACAACCTCGCTGTTGATGTGTCCCCGAAGCTTCTGCTGATGGGCTAATGCTTGTTTTTTGATGACTTCTTCGACAGTAGGAATTTGAAGTTCCTGGTGTAGTCTTTCGTTCCTGGTGTTACACAGCGATTTCAAAATAACGTGCTACGAGCATGCGTAGATGCGTACCGCATGCTCGTAGCACGTTATTTTGAAATCGCTGAGTGATCAAGCGATTGCTCAGAGCGGTGAAGCCCCACAATTGTGCACGATAGGCCCAGACTGGCTTAAGGACCTGATTGTATAGTGTTAGCTTGTTGTGGATTGACAAGGATGACCGTCGCCCCATTAGCCAATACATCTTCCGAAATTTGGTGGTTAGTTCTATCTTCTTTTTTTTGACATGTGCTTTCCACCGAAGCTTAGCATCGAGGGCGCGCGGTATGCCGCGGTATGCCGCTTCGTTTGCGTGCGGTATGACTTTTTTGTTGAGGTGAACGGATATGTACCTACGGTTTGTGAAGTCGACATGTACCGATTTTGCCTCATTCATTTGGATCCTCCACTTTTTAGTCCAGCTGTGAAGTCTCTTGATTGACCTTTGTAGTTTCGAAATTGATTCCGAAATTGATGACTGCAGTGTCATCTGCAAACGTCGCTATGGTATTCTCCTCTCTTTCGGGGAGATCTCTGGTGAAAAGGACGTACAGGAGTGGGTCCAGTACGCTACCTTGCGGTATTCCAGCATGAATCTTTTGAGCTTTCGAATACGCATCTTCTTGCTTGATCCGGAAAAATCGGTTTGAGACGTAGGACTCTAGCAACTTGGAATACGAGGCGGGAAGTGTTTTTCTGAGTTTATAGTGGAGCCCTTCGTGCCACACATTATCAAAGGCCTGTGTGACATCAAGAAAGACGGCAGAGCAAACCTTTTTTTGTTCAAGAGATTGTTCAATAATGTGCGTTATTCGGTGCACCTTATCAATTGTAGAGTGATGTCGACGAAAGCCAAACTGATGGGTTGGAACGAGGTTCCGTTCCTCTACTATTTTCAACAGTCGTTTTTGAATGATTTTTTCAAACAGCTTTGAGAGAACTGGTAGCAGAGATATTGGTCGATATGAATTCAATTCCTCGGCAGGCTTTCCAGGTTTTAGGCTCATTATGACCTCTGCAAGTTTCCATAGCTGAGGTACATAGCAAAGCCTGATGGCTGCATTGATAATCTGTGTGAGTTTAACAATCACCTTCCAGGGAACCAGTCGGAGCGCTGATCAACCTGGTTCGAATACGGGGCCGAACACCAATGATTGACCAAAAGTCAATCACGTGTAATACCTTTTATTATGTTGTTGTAAATTGGGCTTGCCCGTTAATAAATAAATAAATAAATAAATAAATACCTGTCTTGTCGGCAGACAATTCACCTCTGAGCGCGCAAGTTCATGTGAATCCCTTCTCTGGAGAAAAATATTTCCAAAACCGTTTCAAAGTACAAGTACGGGATCGGCTCCTGCCCCAATTGTGAGAACCGTGAATGGTCAGCGCAAAGAATCCCACTTTTTTACGAGTGAGACGTGCCGAACGAGTGGCCTAACTTATATTTATATATTACATAATATATAAACGTGACACTCCTGTGTCTCCCTCCCTGACAAACGTTTTTGGGCAGTTAAGTCACAGCTAAAGCGTGTTCCTTATAACTGAAGTGTTAGCATTGATATCAGTTCGTTTATCAATTCAATATTTTCGTCGTTTTCTCAAAGAGTACCTATTTGGCTGTCATACTTTGTCAAAATCGGTCTGAATGTTGAACACGTTTGGAGTAGTTGTAAGGAGGGTCCAAAACTGGTGTAGTAGGAATTTAAATCCGATTTCGAGATGGTTTGGGGGAAATCCTCACTCTGTATCGGACATAAGCGAATGGAAGATGGAAAATACCAATTTTGACCCCAAACCTAATTTTATTATAAAATACTATTATACAATTATATTACAATACTACTGTAGTATTTGTAACAAATGAATACTATTTGTAACAAAATTTAATGAGCACCTTTAGAGAAACTGTGGGCCCCTTCAAAACCCAGGTTATGCATTAGTGTTCCATGCATTGCGTGATACAACCGGGGAAGAAATCAGGCGCTGATGTTTGCCAAGACTCACCTTCAGTTAAACTTTAGCTATAATTTTAGCCCCGACAGAGAGTTATCAATATTTTGACACCATCCCAACCCCCCCCCCCCCCCCCCCCCCCCCCCCCTCACAACTTGGAAACTCGACCATAAAGAACGGTGTTTATTTGCCATCGCTGACTCAATGCTCCAAAATAGAATGTGGTTCACAGACTGTAATTCACAGTCTGTGAACCACACAGTGCTAAAATGTAGGCCTAATGCTATTTCTTATGGTAAAGGACAATAAAATATTATAAAATCACGGTTTCGAAAATTTCTGGATATTTCATGCTAAGATTCGTGGGGACATCCAAGTGGATTGTAGTAGCCTCGTGTCATAAAAATCGGTTCAAATAATATGAGTAAAAAAAAAAATCTGCGGATTTTTATGACAGCGAATCTGAAATATATTCAGATATTTTTTAAGTTGGACCGTGGTTTTGTAGTTTTCCCAAGCTCAATTGAAAACTTCAAGAAATTATTTCTTGAAAAAATTCCCAAATTGAAATGGAAAGTTCTCTATTTAGAAAATTCTCAATTGATGAAGCCTTTTGGGACCAAAGGGCCTAAATGCCAAAGTAAATTTTAATGAATTAATTAATTTCAATTATTAAAAGATAAACTTTCATTTTTACCGCTAACACGCAAACACATCATGGCATGGATATGTCACCAGGTGAATAGCGTCACCAAGGAATCATTTGTATATAGGTTTGTTGCATTTAAAAAAATTCACTTAATTGCAACTATCGTAATTTTCATGCTACGTAGGCCAGTCGATAGACATATCCATGTCAATAATCTAATAACTCACAACAATAGTAGGTAGGTAGTAACAGTGTACTGTAGGATTTTTTTTTTTTTTTTTTTAAAGTGAAACTTTTATTACATCGTCCCAAATTTTTTGGTCTGTGTGTCATTTCTTGTCCCGTCACGCTACCGTTGATTTTCGCTTACAACCGATTCGTTGCTACGGAACTTCATCTTCGCCAGTTATAATCGTACAAAAATCGTTCACCATTCGTTGGAAAGCTCTCGATTTATCACGCATTTATTTCGTACTTGTTTTTTGTCATTATGTCCCCATTTTATATTAAACATCAATAAATTTTATTGATGTTATTAATGGATGCAGTAAACAATGCCGCTTGTTTTGTTGTTATCAGTTGCCACGTTAGAAATCAATTTGAGAAATCGCCAAAATGAAGCCGTGGGTAGAGATACAAGGGTAGGTGAATGAGTAGGAAATGGGGGGGGGGGGGGGACTAGACATAAAAAACGTGTCCATCGATGCTACGCACCCCACTAGGGGAGCGAGCGAAGCGAGCCGGAGAGACTAGTGGGAAAAAAGTTTCACTTTTATCGTGGTTTCATAAAACCACACCCCAGTTTTTTTTTTTTGTTTTTTTTAACACGTTCACTGCCACACTGAAATCGATGGGGGTTACCCCCAGCACACAAACAAAGATTTGATTTGTGACGCACGAACCTGACTGCACTGCAAGCAGTTGATAATTATCAATTGATAATTATCAGTGTATTACTTCTCTATGAGGATGTTAACATCCTCATAGAGAAGTAATACACTTTTGAGCTTCATTGACACGCCCCAGGGAGGGCTTATTACACACAGCTCCATAGAACAAGGAAAATTTCCCATTTTGGGTCAGGTGGCCTGGGGGTAACCCTTCGTGGGACCCATTTTGGGTCACGGTGGCAGTGAACGTGTTATATGTGAAATTTTGACAAAATACTTGGTTTACCATCTAGTCGTGCCCGCAAGGTTTTCAGCCCGATGGCCCAAACCCGTGGGGCGCTATGGGGCTACGGGAGGGATTTTTTTAAGGTTTTCGGCTTTGGGGTCGAGTTAGGTGACGTTTTCGAAGGATTTTCGGACGTAGAATCCATTTTTGGGGGTCCCTGAACGATCATACTTCACTGTGGGGATCTTTGGAGCTTTCATGGGGCTACAAATGGGATTTTTTAACGATCCCAGGAGGTTAAATATTGTCCGAAAAAAAAATTTTTGTTTACATTTTTTATTGACACAGATTTAATTTTTGTCCAAGTAACCTTTATTAAAGAATAATAAACCCTTGTGTAAAATTTGCTGCGTTTTTACCTGGCGCTCGTCATGTAGGAGAGCCTCGTTCGCGACGAAGAGGGTTTGCGAAATCTGCTATAGGTATGCCACAGAAACTTTGCCTACGTTTGGCGCATTCTTCTGGAGAAAATAGAACTAGTTATCTCTTATCATCGCTTATCATCAAGCAGATTCCCCTGCGTACGATAATTTTTCGGGGATTTCTTCCCTCACAAGTGGCATGATTTCCCTCCTACTGCAGCTTGAACTTGAGAGCACACGTTCACAGTGCAGCCACTACCCGAACATCGAATTTCTCACCGCTCCCATTTCCGTGTCAAGGTTTAACAATGGAAGGTTGACTCGATCGATAGTTCGCGGATCCGCCACCTAGGGGGCGCCACACGCAGGCAAAGTTTCTGTGGCATACCTATAGAGCACAAATTCTAACTCGCTCGTCAATATGCGCCGAACCCCCACGGAAATCGGTGCAGATAGAAGATCAAGAAAGATCAAGACAGATCTAGATCATATAGATCGCTCTATTGATAAGAGTGATATTTTTATGTCTCTTTAATTCCATTCTTCATTCTTCCTCCATTTCATTACGCATTCTTTCCAAATAAAATAAAATAAAAGTGCATGTTCAGATGAGTCCCCTCACTACTGGATCCACGAGTGATATTCTTATTGGAAGTAGGTACCTATTCAGAGATAACCCCCCCCCCCCCCCCCCCCCCCCCCCACCATAGAAGAATAAACACCGACGATTAAATCTTTGTTGACATAAAATATTTAATGTCATTGCTATCGTAATGTACCAGAATAGACTGTGAATTACGGAGATGGGGCAAATAAAAGGACTGGGCTGCTACTTTTGACTTTCGTACCAATTGAGAGCCCACCTTGTTGTCTCGCTCCACAATTTCGAGTAATACACATTTCTTGGAATAATACACCTATGTAATCGCGATCATCTGATCGGCTTCAAAATTTAACAATCGTATCAAGAGGTCTAGATTCCAATTCTGGACATTTCGGTGTTAACTGTCTGTCCGCCGTCCGAGCCATTTTGAGCAGTAGGAATTTTTTTTTAATCTGAACCTTTTTACAAATTACTCGGTTTACCATCTAGTTGTGCCCGCAAGGTTTTCAGCCCGATCGCCCAAACCCGTGGGGCCTAAATGGGGCTACCGGAGGGTTTTTTCGAAGGGTTTCAGCTATGGTGGTCGCGTGGGGTGTCGTTTTCGAAGTATTTTTGTACGTAGAATCCATTTTGGGGGGTCCCAGAACGATTCGATCTCACTGTGAGGCTTTCATGGGGCTAAAAATGGGATTTTTGAAGGATCCCAGGAGGTCAAATATTTTCCGAGTAATTTTGGATGCATAATCCATTTTTCAAGATCCCACATCTCTCCAATGGATATATATTTTTATTTTTTTATTATTTTTTTTTTTTTATTGACACAGAATTTATTTTCGTACAATAATAGGTTAATTATTCACCTAAAACAAAAAAATTAAAAGCCCTTGTGTAAAATTTACAGCGTTTTCCATAATATATATTATGGAATCTCAAAAAAGCATAATATTATTATAATATTATTATGCTTTTTTGAGATTCCATCAAATCTTCAATGTCCCTATTAGGCCACTCTAATTCGACAAAAACTCTCAAAACGTGATGTAGTTCTGAATTTTTAGCATGTTGTTCGCGGATCTAACCAAGTTTGCAAATTTAAATGGTGTGAAATTTGCGTAGCACTCGAAAACCCGCGACATTTTTCGAATCCTTTCAGTTTTTTCTCTAACCTAGATATTTTTCGATAAATGACTCCAACGACGCTTCAAAAGAGAACTAAATTTGCGACAATTTGAGGCCAACCCGGGCTCTGTAAGTCAGTTAGGGGCCGAGCTTTGGTCTTTTGAAAACAATTATTATTGGTCAATTTTCCAATAAAAACTTCAACTTTGCTCACTTGTTCGGTGTCACGAACAAGTCTGGTTCGTGACACCGAAAATTCGGCTACTTAGCTTTTCCTACAAGGAAAAATCTTGGAGTAGAAATTGTAGGTAATTTAATTGGCTTTCACGCAAAATGGGGTCTGCATGCCTCACAGTTTGATCTCAAAAAACTAAAAACGAGCTCAAATCGCAGCAGTTCCGGCTTTGGTCGCCGCCCTCCTCGCGCCAACATTTTAAACGAGCTATTTTGTAAGAGAAATAACAGCTCAATTTCCAGCTTTAGGCTCGTCTTGCTCGTGTTTGACGTACGAATGATGCTTGTAAGCGTCTAAAGCTCTGAAAATAAAAGTTTTATAGCATTTTGTTTTCTCATACCTATTGCAATCCCTAAGGCTGGTATCTGAACAAGTGTTTGAACACCCCGATGAGACATAAGGCGGTCGGTTGTTTGCCAAATCTCTCCCTAATTCGACGATATCGATATCGTGCAGTTTTTCTTCTGGTTGTGGCATAATAATATTATGGCAATGGCAAAAACGAATGTGGTTCAAAGTCTGTGAATCACAGCGACGGAGCCTATATAAAGACCAGACCCCTTCTACCAAGGTTAGTACCGTCTGAGACCCCCAGCTGTCAACTTCGCATCCTCAGTAAGTAGACGATGAATTTTATTCTTTCTTCTCTGCAAGCCCCAGTTTTTACTTTATTACTCTTAGAATGGGTCAACAATTTTGAAGAGGCTTTGAAGAGGGATTTCGTACTTCGTGATTCGTACTTCATGATGAATAGACTCCAAAAATGCAATGTTTCGGCCAGTAGAATTTTTTTTTTTTTTTTTTTTTTTAATCCGAAATTTGGATAAAATACTCGATTAATGTCATGTTCTCATCCCACTCGCTTCAACCCGTGGGCCTCTGAGAGGCTAAACGCAGGAGAATTTTTCAAGGACGCGGCGTCGTTTTCGAAGTATTTCAGAATGTAGAATCCATTTTTCGGGGTCCCATACCCTTCCACAGCAAGTCAAACCGATCCGGCTTCACTGTAGGGAACTTTCAGACTAAAAATTTGCAAGCCAAACAATCTGTCTCGGACAAAAAACGGCTTGAGGTTGGAGCTTGGCTTGAGTGAAGTCTTCTCGCTCAACGTAAGGCCCTCAAAGAAGGAACTGCCCTTCTAGCCAAACGTTGTCCGGAGTCAGCTTAATTTCTTGACGGTAAACGGGGTTCAAGCCAGACACATCTGTTCTCCTTTGGAGTGTGAATCACATTTTTATCAGTCTTGTCAAGCGTTGAAAGCTATTTTGCGTTCAAGTTCAAGCTGCGATTCAGAACGAAAAAGAATTTCTTGTAGGGTTCATAGGGCGATTGCGAAAAACGTCAACGTAATCCCTCGGCAGGGAAGTCCGGGGTACGGTTTGTGTGTAAAAAAAAGCCCTGAGATGGACTATGTAAATAAAGCAAACGGGCGAAAGCCAATCTGAGTGTGTGAACCTGGAGGCTAGTAGTCCATGCTGCGACGTGCAAAAAAAGGCTCTAGGTCCAAATTTCGGTACATAGAGCTATTAGCTGCTAATTCCTTCAGGAATGTCTTCATTCGGGGTAGCACATGAACATACTAAAAGTCCCCAAGCCTGGAGATGGAGCCGGCGGAAGAGGAGGTGTTTAAAGGTCCCATTTTTCGGTTTTTCGCTTATAATTCAAAAACGGTGCGTCGTAGAACATGTTTACATACCTACATAAATTAAAGCTAATCAAATTCTCTACAACTTTAGTCTTATACATTTTTAACGAATTCCGAACGGTTTCGTAGATACGGACTTTTGAAAAGTTAACATTTCGAAAAAACCTGATTTCGTTTCTTTTTTATATTCTGTATATTTTTGTATATTCTTCTTTTGTATGTACGATGATCCATGAGGATCAGATCTCTTATTGACAATACAGACCACTTCCTTCTGTGGCTTTTCGTTTACATTACCACGAGTCCTTTGGCTTTTTTTTTACGTGCAAGCGTCAAGCGATCTGCGAATTGGTTGGCTCATTTTACATACCCTCCACCCCTCTCAAGAGGATCTTGGCTTTTTTTTTGTACCCGCCCTTCAAGGCTTTTCCTTGTGGAAAATCGGGAAAGGTTGTCCCTCTTGAGCAACCAACCAATCCTTCTAACGTTTGGAACGTTTTGATGCTTTTTTTTTTTTTTTTTTTTTTTTTCAAAACAATCTGCCGTCGCAGATAGGAATTTAACTCCTCCTCATCCATATCAAAATATTAAAAAATTATTAAATTATTCAAAAAGCAGTGATTTTGATGTTTAAAAAAACGAAATTGAGAACGACCAGGCCAACACATTTGCACAACTGTCAGTGAACGAGCAACTTGTGCAAGCCAGTTTGTGCAAATGGCTTGAGCGCGTAAACCCAGGATTGAGCAAAATGTTCAGCATTTTATTTTTCTTAGAAGTATTAATTTTGAATGCAACGACAAAGAGAATTTAAATTTAGACTAAGACACAGAAGGATCGCTGTGTTGAAAGATAACTGAAATGTTTCATACCCAACAAATACCAACTATCCCGGCTATCTTCTATTTATTTATTCATTCCGGCCTAATCTCTGCCCTTTTCCCTAATTATTGTTTCATCGGGTCCTGAACCAACCTCCTTTGGCAAGGTGATGCGGGGGGCTAGGTGATAACCCCTCCAGGCCTCCAGGACCTTGACGGCCATTTATTTCCTGATCTCCAGGGATCGGATTTTCAGTTCCTAAACTTCTAAAATTCGAGCCTCCCGAATAATCCCTCATTGGAGGCAAGCTCCTACGGATTGACTTCCACCCGAAATCCTGCAGGGCGAAAAAAAATCCCCTAAGAATACTCAAGGACGGAAAAAATTCCCCTAAAAGAAAAATGTTAAAAATTGAAAAAATCTTGAACAAAACAATAGAAAGTTAGGGAACCTCTTTGTTTGGTTTATTATTCTTGGAATAATACACCTATGTAATCGCGACGGGGGTCGAAAATTCTTATCAGCCTCAAAATGTGACATTTTTCGTTTCAAGAGGTCTAGATTCCAAAAACGAAATGTCCGTCCGCCGTACCCCGTCCGGGCCGTTTTGGGCAGTAGGAATTTTTTTTAAATCTGAAATGTTGACAAAATACTCGGTTTACCATCTAGTTGTGCACCCGGGGCGCTATGGGGCTGCGGGAGGTTTTTTTTATGGGGGTATGGGATCGAGGGAGGTGTCGTTTTCGAAGGATTTTTGGACGTAGAATCCATTTAGGGGGGTCCCGGATTAATCCGATTTTACTGTGGCGATCTATAGGGCTTTCATGGGGCTACAAACGGGATTTTTGAAGGATGCCAAGAGGTCAACTAATTTCCGAATGAAAAAAAAATGTTGAAAAAACATTTTTTTAAATAAAACATTAGGAAATTTTCTTTTTTTCAAAATTGTATTGATTGACAGAATTAATTTTCTCACAAGTACACACTGAATAGGTAAACAGTTCCGATAAAAAATGAGTTGAAGCCACTCATCTTTTGGACAATAAAACATAAGACGTTGACCGAGTCATTGTAAACACCAGTCACCTACTGCTTAGTGTTGACCTCCTACGACAACAAAATTTGTTATTGTGTATTTAATACCAGGTATCCTCTTCTATTCATCTTCTATTCATCTTCTTCGGATCATCTTCTATTCATTTCCATTCAGTCAACGCTATTTCTTCTACGGGGATTTTTTTTCCGGGGATTTTTTTTTTCGGGGATTTTTTTCCGGGATCGGAAACTACTGGGGATTTTTTTTCCGGCGCCTTTTTTCGGGGGGACTTTTTTTTCCTACAATCAAATCGGCGATTCGCCTGCCCCCATTGTTTGCCGGCTTCCCGGGCTCAGGTCATCACGTCGTCGTCTGTCAGACGAGACGAGATGCTGCAGTCGTCGGGTATAGAAGTACCCTCCCAATTAAACTTGCTCGGTTCTCATTACTCACTCGCAGAGGAATAAATTCTCACCCTCAACTAACGAAGCAAAAGCATAAATTAATCTTTCACTGAAAATAAAATTGAAAAAAACATATATAATTTAAGTTATATTTATTATTACCTACGTTGAATATAGGAGTGGCCACTCAATTTAAAACTTATACCAAAAATAACTTTGTCAGGTAATTTGTATGTCACGTGTTAAATTTTTTTTTTTTTTTTTTTTTTTTGTGTTTTTTTAAATAAACCTGTATTTGTACGGACGAAGTAGTTGAGGACAAATTATTTTAGTGCCACTTTTAAACCCCTCCCATCTCCTATAGCTGGCAGGAAGTAATTATTATTGCAGCGAGTAAAATTCAGCTACATTGGCAAGTCCGCAATACGTTCTTTTGAGTGATAAACCATACTTAAACACTGGGGGGGGGGTCACTCCAGCCAACCCCCGCTCGTTCTGCCCTGGCTCTCTTCATGTGTTCAATGCTAAACGTTGTGAAAGTGAAAAGATTCATTTTGAACGTAAAATCTAGTTTCGGAGCTCAGACACGCCAAATGGAGCGGTGAGGAAGAACCCTAGAATGAAGATGACCAAAATCGTGTGACTCTCCTCCTCGGGTTGTGGCTTCAATAATATACACGAGGAGGTTAGCTGGTGAAATCCATTACATCAGCCTTTTACGTCTTTTGAAGTCTTGTATTTCTTCAAAAATACAGTGGCAAGTTTCTGTCCTGACAGGGAGGGCCCTAATCATACCTGGTTCACTATGGGTCTAGGCTACGGGAGGTGTTTTTGAAGGGTTTCGGCTGTGGGGTTGTTAGACCTACCTGAAGCGTTTTCGAAGTATTTTGGACGTAGAAGCCATTTTTTGGAGTCCCAGAACGATCCGACTTCACCGTGTGGACTATGAGGCTTTCATGGTGCTACAAATGGGATTTTTGAAGGATTCTAGAATCCTAGCTAGGAGGTCAAATAAGGTGACGTTTTCCGAGTAATTTTGAACGCAAAATCCTTCTTTTTTTAGGTCCCATATTTTTTCCATCTTATTTTTTTTTTTTTTCAAAAATATCTTGACAGAATTGATTTATGCACAATCATTGAGAAGGTCGGAATTCATCATTTCTAACAACATATTCGGATTCAGCACCTTTTAACCCCCCCCCCCCCCCCCCCTACACACATTTTTAGTTCGAAAATCCATAATTACTCTGAACGGAATCTCTGATGTTTACCCCGAACTTAACTGTCGGGGTTGGCTTTTACCGTAGCAAAGTTGGCTAACCAGCATTTCTCACCCAATCAAAAGATGACTAATATCCCCCTAATATAAGCAGCCCACGTCATGACATGACGTGAGTACATTGTACTCCCTCCAGACCTCGGAACTCAAATATTATATTTTCCCCAAGGCCCTAAAAATAAAAGAGACGGGATTTCTGCAATGTTGACCCACTTTTGTAACTTTCCAGGAATTTTTTTTTTTTTTTTTTTCAATCTTTTCATATGACCAAAACTACCTACGATTACAGATGGTTCTCCTAGTTCTCCTCCTCGGGCTTCAATAAATTGTGTCATATTCCCCGATCTCATCCCGATCATTTAAATTCGTAATTACTATATTCCAAATTCACATCCCATTTTAGTTGTTTTCTCCACGTGGTCCCTTCACATGGCACACACTGTGAGTCACATCCCTTGAACTTATCGTTGTTGTTCATTGCAGAATCTGCATGAATATCTGATATCTTTTCAATACCCATATCAGTCTTATACTTATCTTATCTATTCAACGACTTTGATTTAGAAAGTCCTTTTCAACCAAACCCCATGATTATTTGCAGTATCAGTTTCCTAATGATCCATTCCCCAACGGAAGACTCAAATTATCTTCTTCACAAACATAGGGTGATTTTCCATACCCTTTGTCCAAACTTCCAACCCACCCTACCCACCTCCAAATATCCTTCCTTACTATTATCTCCTGATAGGCCAGTAGTGGTGGTAAAAGGTATAAAACCCTATGTAATTGTATAATCAGAGCTTCGTCTTCTGAGTCTTAAGTAAGTTGTCATATCCCCCGCTCTCATCCCTCACCCCTCAATCATTTCCCCTAAATTAACGATTTATAACTTTCTCTTGAAGTCTCCTACGTTTTGGATGTATTTTCTTATTTTGAACTCTCAACACATGTTTCCCACGTGGTTGGTTTTTTCCCACCAAAACATACAAACACGTACCTACCGGTAATCCTTCCCGTTATTCAGTTACTTTTCCTTGCACGTATCTTTGGGATTTCTAAGGAATATTTGTCTGGCGTCGACTCGCCTGTCCCTTGTCATTAAATTCCTATTAAGACAGGCTATCACCCAAACTTTTGAAATAGTTCAAACGCCTGGCCCTTGGTCGTAAACCCCCAATTAAGGAAGCAACCCCTATTCAAACATTCTTAACAGCTACTTATCTCACGACCCTGGGCTTTCCCCAACTACGTTCTACTTTTCTCCCTCTCCTACAACTCAAAATCCCAACTACGCCTCATTTAACTTCACCCTTGAGGATGTAGGACCGCCCTTAACTCCGCCTTGCCCCCCCCCCCCCCCTCAAGTTACCCTCTCCTACCCTTGGATATAAGATAGCAGTGGTAGTACTTTGTATAAAACCCTGTGTAATTGTACAGTTGAGAGCTTCTGCTATGCTGAGCTTAAATCTTAAGAATTAAGCTCAGCAAAGCAGAAGCTCTCAATTATACAATAATTGTATACTACTAATACTACCAATTATTAGTAGTATACTTAGTAAGGATGTTAGGCTGTTAGTGAGTCGATTCACAAGTCCCGGCTCCTCTATGGAGGTCGGAGACGTTCTGGTAAGTTCAGTTTAGCATTTCTGCTGCCTTTTGTCTGTCATAATTTTCGCTGTTGCTGAGTTTTGGTTCAAATTCTTGGAATTTGTCGTTATCCGTTTCAAGAGGTCTACATTCTAAATCCGAAATGTCCGTCCGCCGTCCGGGCCGTTTTGGGCAGTAGGAATTTTGTTGAAATCTGAAAATTTGACAAAATACTCGGTTTACCATCTAGTTGTGCTCGCAAGGTTTTCAGTCTGATCGCCTCAACCCGTGGGGCGCTATGGGGCTAAAATAGGGCTACGGGAGGGTTTTTTGAAGGTTTTTAGCTATGGGATCGAGTTAGGTGTCGTTTTCGAAGTATTTTTGGACGTAGAATCCATTTTCGGGGGTCCCGGAACGATCCGATTTCACTGTGGCGATCTATAGGGCTTTCATGGGGCTACAAATGGGATTTTTGAAGGATCCCAAGAGGTTAAATATTTTTCGAGTAAAAATTAAAGAATTTTTGAAAGAAAAAAAAAAAACCATAAAAAATTTTTTTCATTGACAGAATTAAATTTCTGTACAAGTAACCTATATCAAAGAGTAATAAACCCTTGTGTAAAATTTGCAGCGTTTTTATTAATAAATCGTCGTGCTTGTCGATCTCTCGGATTCATCATTGGTCTCGACCCTCAACGCTCTCCGGTTCTTTACATGCTGTTCAAAAATTTATTACCACATTATACACCTAACATAGCGGGCGGATTCCAGGCGACACATGGTCAGCAGACCTACACCACTTCCTTATTAAATTCGCGGCCTCTGAGTCAGCAGACCCGAAACAAGTCATGTGAGAAAAACGCTGCAACTTTTATGCAAGGGTCTATTATTCTTTGATATAGAGTAATTGCGCAAAAATTAATTCTAGAAATCTTTCATTCCTTCCACAGCTGTGTCATTAGGTAAGAAAATATTTTTGAAAAAATAAATAAAAAATACATTTTTTCTGTTCGACTTTTGGACAGATGAGGAACCTCGAAAAACGAATTTCGCGTCCACAATTACTCGGAAAACAACACCTTATTTGAACTCCTGGGATCCTTCAAAAATCCCATTTGTAGCCCCCATGAAAGCCCCAAAGATCCCCACGGTGAACTCGGATAGTTCTGGGACCCACAAAGACGGATTATACGTCTAAAAATACTTCGAAAACGACACCTAACTCAACCCTATAGCCAAAAGCCTTCGAAAACCCGCGATTGGGGGGATAATGAACAAGTTGAGGTCCGCGGAGGAGAGATAGTGCACAGGTCAGGACTAAGACGAGGGAGATATCAACACAGTCATTATCTCCCTACGACGCCTTGGTGGGATAATGCCTGTCGCTCATTCTTTTTGCTGTTGCTGAGTTTGTTCAATAAATTATCGTGCGGATCAATCTGTCGGAGTCATCATTGGTCTCGATCCTCAAACGTTCTCCGGTCTTTACAGTAGCACCTACCTAGATTACTGACGGAGAGGAGGTTATGGGCAGGAGAGTCTCGAGGGTGGAGTCTGAGGAGACACTCCTGTTATGGGGGTGGTCAATTCGATAAATAGCTTACCTATGCATTGCACTGAAGAGGGCTTTGCACAAGCAGACGTTGGGTGACGTGAGGCAGATAAGGGAACAATATTTTTTCATCGAACTCCTCCAGCTGAGATCGTAGCAATGGGCGAACGGAGCGAGCCCCCTCCCCCTTAGCCGTTTTTTATTAGAGACATAACAAGACTTATTCCACGGACGTTTCAATCTCCCACTTTTTATGTTGAACAGGTTCAAGAAATCAAGATGAAAAACGTTATTGCTTTGACTCTGGTCGCCCTCGTCGCGTCGTCCCTCTTCGTTGGCACTGACGGAGGTCCCATCGCCGCCGGAATTTGTTACGCCGGTTGTGCCGCAGTCGTGACCGCCTGTTTTGCCGCAGCCGGTAAGATAATATATAATGAAAGTAAATCCAAAATAGAACAAAAATAATATTTCTGAAACATATTATGTTAAGCGGCAGCGGATAAGAGTGAAAATTCCCAAAAATTTGAGGACTCCATTCTAATAGTTCAGTAAAATGGGGGAAAAAACGGAAATAATAGGTGGAAAGCTGGAAATGATATTGATCGCTCCTAGTGGACCCAAATGTGAGGAATCTGAGTTTGCACCATCGTGGGAGGTGAGCTTAAGTTTTGGTGGCCCAAAAACCGCGATTTTTTTTCCACATTTTTTGGTTTTTTGCCATTTTCACTCAGAAAAAAACGTCTGACCAAATGGCTCAAAACATGGTTTACAATGCGTTTGAGTACTTATCGAGTAAGGGTGAATTGAAATGGCCAGATGGTCAATTTTGGAATTTTTGAAATTGGGTTCCTGGTCAGCGGGCTCAAATTTAAAATGCTCTAAATTACGTCAGTTGACATAAAAAAATGATAACTAGGTGATTTGTTATGATTTGGGCGTTGAAAGTGGCTTATAACTCACTTTTAACCCAGTTTGGAAAAAATTGCACATCTTTAACAGCCTAACCGGATTGGGTCGACAGGGTACTCATTCGACGCAGAATTTGATCCTCTTTAAATAAGGGAAGTATAAAATTTTTGGTCAGACGCTTTCTTCTGAGTGAAAATGGCAAAAAACCAAAAAATGTGGAAACAAATCGCGGTTTTTGGGCCACCAAAACTTAAGCTCACCTCCCACAATGGTGCAAACTCAGATTCCTCACATTTGGGTCCACTAGGAGCGATCAAAATCATTTCCAGCTTTCGACCAATTATTTCCGTTTTTTCTCCAAAACCGGCCTCATTTTACTGGACGCCGCAATCCCGCTATTTATCATTTTTCCATCTCCTGAGGATTTTTGAACCTACTCGTGCAGTAGACTTATTCATTTCAATTTTTTCCAGGATTTACCTTTGGAACAGTGCCAGGAGCTCAAATTGCTGCTGTTCCAGCTTTGGCTGGATGCAACACTGCATTCGGGGTTTGCGAAGCCGCCTGCGTCGCCGCCCTCGTCACCCCCACACCATAAACGAGTTATTTTGTTAAAGAAATAACACCTCAATTTCCAGCTTTAGGCTCGTCTTGCACATTGATTGACATATGAATGAATTGACATAATTCATATTATGAATACTTGTAAACGTCTAAAGCTCTAATATATAAGTTTTGTAGCATTTTGTTTTCTCAAATTGCAACCCCAAAAACCAAGAGGAGATCGATGGCGGTCGCTCTGTCTTATCTCACGTAGGCCGTAGGACTTGACGCTCGGATATTTTTTAGTAGGTATACTATCTTTCAAACCCTACTGGGTTGGAAAAAAAGGGAATCCAAATAAGGATGTATACAGCTTATAAGCTCCTAAACGTTACGCTCCTATTTACGTGTGTAGTGCACAACTCTGAACTTGAAAAAGCGGCTGACCCTACGGGTGGGTATCATATTATGATACTAATTCCCTTGGAATGTGTATCATAAACGCATTGCATTAAACAAATTAAATACCAGTGCAGTAGTGAAGCGACGAATGGAAAATGAAGAATTTCAAATTCTGAATTAAATAGCTTATTAAAAGAATGGATAACATCCCCAAAAAAGTAATGGACAGTGTGAATACCATTGAACAAAACATTTTGAAAAATTTTATGAGAAATTCTGATCAAAATTGACTGTTTTGTGAAACTGGACCTTGCGTGAAGGGCTGCGAGGATGAATACTTTGGGGGAGATTTGACGCCGTTTGATTACCTGCGCAAGTTGACGATCAGAGCATCACAGCTATGACGATTCATTCTGGGGAAGCAAAATCTGATTGAAAATCCGCTCCTACCCTCACTGCCTGCAGTTTTAGCTGATCACTTTTCATTTTTCACAGATCCCTGATGGTAATGCGAAGACCTAATTACTTCTTTACTTAACTGAGTGAAATAAATTGCAATAATTTTTCTATAATTTACAAATTTTTCCTGACTAGCCTTCTCGCTCTTTTGAAAACCACCTAGTCCATCAGGCTTTACCTGTTTCCGTCACTTGTAGTTACCACTATGAAAATGTAACAGTTCCACCTCGCGCTTTTGATACGAATTGTGGTGGCGCTTTTGAAAACCACCGGACCCTACACTCTTTATCTTGGCACGTCAAAACTGCCGTAGACGGGGCAGGAAGCGACCAAATGCTGCTCCAATGACATCGTCTAGCATACCGATGGGTAAAACGTTGCTCCTCGGCCTGAGAACGACACGTAGTGGGACTTCTCGCTGAATTCGATGGTAAAATCATTTTGCGGCGTGTTGAGCCGTTCCGAAAATAAAAGGATCCCCTAACAATGATTCAAAAAATCAACTCTTGGCGCGAAAAAAAAAAAAAAAACCTCAGCAAATTTTACACAAGGGTTTACTTATTATTATTTGATATAGGTTACCTACTTGTGAGAAAATTAATTCTGCGTCAATGAATTTTTTTTTTTTTTCAAATTGTTTTTTTTTTTTTTTTTTTTCAAAAAACTTTTGTTTTTTTTTATTCAGGAAATCTTTGATTTCCTGGGATCCTTCAAAATTCCCATTTGTAGCCCTATGGAAGCCCTATAGCTCCCCACAATGAAATCGGATCGTTCCGGGACCCCCAAAAATGGATTCTACGTCAAAAGATTCTTGGAAAACCACACCTAACCCAATCCCATAGCCGAAACCCTTCAAAAAAACTCTCCCGTGGCCCCATTATAGCCCCATAGCGCCCCACGGGTTTGGGCGATCGGACTGAAAACCTTGCGGGAACAACTAGATGGTAAACTGAGTATTTTGTCGAAATTTGGAACGGACATTCCTTTTTTGGAATCTAAACCTCTTGAAACGTCAAACATTGAGGACGATCAGAATGTTCGACCTCCGTAGCGTCGAGCTCGAATTATTCCTAGAATAATAGACCAAAGAGGGACGGGGAACAAAGGCCGGAGATTTAATGGCAATCCGATCGTCATGTACAAAAATAGACTTCGGTTCAAAGACTGTGAATCACAGGGATGAATCGCATAAAATACCAACTCCCAAGGTTAGTACAAACTGGGAACCCACTTGCTGCCTCGCTCCACGATTACGAGTAAGCTGGAGATTTTGTCCTCACAAAATTAGCCCCAATTATATTATTTAACGCACAAATACCAACTAAAAATAAATTAAATTAAAATTTGTTTCTCTTATGAATGCAACGATAATGAAAACCTAGACTCCGGCATAAAGGTCCGGATTGTTGAAAATTAAATAAAATATTTGACAGCCAACATTAGCCGACTTTTTTCATATGCTTTTTCGTGTGTCCACAAATCACACAACAAGGAACATAATAATATTAATTACATAATTAATAATTATGTCCCTTAATTACAAGGAAAAATTTCGAGGGCCATCAAAATTGATATAATGTAAGGTGGATGCGGCGAGATAGTGGGAATCCATCTAAAAACACCTTCAAACTAAACCCTAGCAACGTTTGCATACGAGTCTGCAACACATTAGGACATTTTGTCTTTAGTTTAGTAGTTTGAGTCGAAGTAATCCAGAAGTTCGACTGAATAAAGGAATGATCCCATTGAAAACATGAACCTCCTGCCGTCTCCCGAGACCCTTGATTTGTTTACGACGGCTTGAATTTTTTTCCGACCTCCTCGCAATCTTTGACCTTCTTTCCGCAATCTTTATCTTTTTCCTTTGACTTTATTTCCTCCAATCGGGTCCGCTGGCCAGGCCTTCATAGTCAACACTTCGGGTGTGGGAGCTGCAACGGCAGATCTGATCTCGACGCCTGGGTCCGCTGACCAGGCCTTCATTGTCGACATCTCGACTGTGGAAGCCGGAAACGCGGATCCAGGGAAGACAGGATTAATTGCTCACGCCGTCTTTAAAGACAATTCGTTTGAGGCAGCTGCAACAATTAATCTCAGTTCCGCTGTGAACCCAGGACGAACTGATACCGGCCAGCATCCTTCCGTTGATCCAGCACCGTCACAGTATCCTGACATATCAGATAAGCCTGACGAGTGCGGGTCTTCGATTGTGGCTGCATCCTCTTGCTAGGCTCGTAGACTACGACAAATCGTATGATGCCCTAGCTGGAGATGTTCCCACACTCCCTTCACTCTCCACAACAAAAAGCGGCGAAATTGTGGATTCACGCCACCTGCTTTCCACTAAACACACAACACAAATTTTGAGGAATTTAAATTCAAATTTAGTAACTTTAATTCACGTAGGTGCGCCCTAAACATCCGTTTTACAGGGTGCTTCCCTGTCTACACAACCTGTTTATGAAAATCCAGTTCATGATGAATACGAAGAAACGAACTGGGTTCGAAATTGATATGATCACGGAGCAGTATTCACTGAATAACAAAACAACAGCAGGATTTTTATTGAAGTACTTAAGAATGTTGTGTATAAGGCCTATGTAGTTCAAAACGACCAGCACCCACCTACAATCGAGTAAACCTATCGGTGGATATCGTGCGAAATGCACAGAACCATAATAAGAGAGAAGGTGGTACTATTTTTGCCAACAAATAGCACGTTTGTCGTGGACATTTTAAAGTTAAAGGAATAGTTCCAAAAGCTGCCGGAAAGGGGCGCTAGATGTGCCTCTCCGAAAGCTCCGGGGAGACTCTCCTGGTTTTGAGGACATTTTCCTATGATGGAAGGAGCTGTATTGGGTGGATACTTTGCAGAGGTTGAGTAACGGCCATGGACTTTGAAAAATACCCAAAGAAGTGATTTCCAGAAAGATGTGGAACTAGTTTAGTAGCCAAACGCCTCAAACGGGAACTGAGTTTATTATACTGAATGAACTGGTTAATGTTCGGAGAGACAGCTGGAACGGTTCTCTGCCCCCCCCCCCCCCCTCCCTTACCAAACGTACAACTTTTACAAGTCCTATCACTCCAAAGACGGCCCAACTTATGAGGTGGTTAGGGAGATAAAACAACTCCTCCAGCAGAGGAGTCGTTTTCTCTCCCTAACGCCTCATTAGATGAGACCTCTGTCGGCAAACATCCACTAAGTCCCAACCTCCCCCTTTTTATGTTGAACAGGTTCAAGAAATCAAGATGACGATCGCTGCGGTTTTGACTCTGGTCGCCCTCGTCGCGTCGTCTCTTTTCGTCATCACTGACGGTTGCGTCCTCTGTGGTGGCATTCTGTCGGCATGTTTTGCCGCCGCCGGTGAGTTATAATGAAATAGTAAATCAAAAATGGAACAGAAGTACATTAAAAGTTTGGGTGAAAAGACCCCCGAAATTCAAGGATGAGCGGCTCAACTTGAGCCACAATCCAATTTGTCAATTTTTCCCATCTCAAACATGCACTTGATGATCTGAACTTGCTCGTATAGCTGACTCATTCATTTCAACTTTTTTCCAGGATATACATTCGGAACAGTCCCAGGAACCCAAATCGCTGCTGTACCGGCTTTGGTTGCATGCAATACAGCGTTTCAGACTTGCATGGCCGCCTGTGCCGCCGGCAAAGCCGGTCTCCTCACGCCCAAACTATAAACGAGTTATTTTGTAAAAGAAATAACACCTAAGTATCAGCTTTAGGCTCGTCTTGCTCATGTTTGATAAATAAATTATGCTTGTAAGCGTCTAAAGCTCTGAAATAACACTTATCTTATAGAATTTTCTATTCTCATATTGCAACCAAAAGAAATAGAGGAGTCCGATAGTGGCTGAACAAATGTCTGAACACCCCGGGAAGAAAAACGGGGCTGTTCTGCCAAGACTCAGTTTTAGTGGTGACTAGCTTTCACTTCAAATGATAATGTGACGTCAGAAGTGAGCGATTAGCGTTACCGAGAGGACACCACGAGGAGGTTGCTCACGTTGTCCTCCGTATCAGGGGGATGATCCACCTTCGTCCACGGGTTAGAGTAATGTAAATAGATTATGAAGAAAAAATAAATTAATTAAAGGCGAACTACATTCTGCACACAAGTCGAGTGACTTCATCGTTTTTGTATTCGCTTGCCAATCCTAAGCTCTGAATGTTTCTCCACAAACATTGGTGAAAATCAGCATTTACTCCTTTGCGCGTACTTGAGTGACTCGAACTTGCCAGGATGTCTTGATTTGATACCCACAAAGATAGCCACAGACACGGTGAGCATTAGCGGCTTAGATTTGGCCAGTTAAATGAAATAGTGGCTGACCCTACACCCTAAACCCCACCATGACACGTCAAAACTGTCGTAGACAGGGCAGGAAGTGACCAAATGCTGGTCCAATGATGGGTAAAGGCTGCTTTACACGCTACGACAAATCGTAACGATCAGGTTGCACCAACTTATCGCTCAATAAATCGAATGGGAGAGGAGTGTTTACACGCTACGACAAATCGTAACGATCAGGTTGCACCAACTTATCGCTCCGATAAATCGAAAGGGAAAAGAGTGTTTACACGCTACGACAAATCGTAGCGATTAGTTGGAGGGACCGGCATCAACCTTCCAACCCAACTCCAACTCCAATAAATCGCTACGATGTCCCCATTTATACGTTCCGATAAATCGTAAAAACCGCATCTGAACGATAAATTGTTACGATTTGTCTTAGCGTTAATGTCCCATTTACACGTTCCGATAAATCGTAAAAATCGCATCTGAACGATAAATTGTTACGATTTGTCGTAGCGTGTAAAGCGGCCTTAAAACATTGATGCAGACAGAGGTGGTGGAATATACGGGGGCTCAACACAAGTGGAACTAGTCTATTCCGCTGGGCAAACACATCTTGGTCTTTCCCCCTATGGTACAAACGCTAATCTACCAAGTCAAAAATCTGACGGACTCCACCTTGTGAGTTGACGTTTGACTAGCTAGATTAGCTTCCTGGAGCACCAAGCTGGATCTGGCAGCAGTACTTTCTTACTAGGGAAGGTCCCCAGGACTCTCCAGAAACGCATAATAAGCCACAAGGCTGTGGGCATCCCGAGCACTCCAAACATTCTACACACTTCGCTACTCCCAAAGGCCATTGTTATCCCTCCCCATGACGACACTATGAATCCCAAATCAACTCCTTACTCAACAATCATAGTGTATATTTTGGTAAAAATTTGTACAATCATTGTCCGTATATGGCACGTGGTTGTCGAAAGGCACCATGTGATGAACTTATTGAACAACTTAAATACAAAATAGAGAGCTTAAATAGGAATGGCACCAAGTCTCAACTAAACCCTTAAGGTCAAATAGGAGAAACTAAAAAAACACGACAAGTATTGTTTGTGTTCAACTAAACACTAAAAATTCAACGCAACAAAAAAATTGCGCCTTCTATATGACTCAAAATCTTTACTTAATTTAAATGGCACATTGAAAATAAACTCTCAAGAAAAAATGCGAGAATAATCATAATATTTATGGAGAGCTCCAAAAATTGAGCTCAACATAAAAAAAGAGATTTAAACCCGACAGGCAAAGAGTGCCAGTAGCTTTTAATTATTCATGATTCAAAAGAAAACAATTAAAAAATAGCAAAAATTAAGATAAATAGACAAAATTAAAGTTGTTTGTACAGTCACCGGGTAATGAGTTAAAAAAATTAAAATTAAAATAAAAAATTAATTTTTATTTCATTTAATTTTTATTTATTTAATTTTTTTTCTTGTCTATTTTTTTATGTTTTAGTTAAAGTTATATTTTTATTTTATTAAATTTATTTTTTTAATAACCTAAAATTTAATAAAATAAATAACCACTTTAAAATTACAACAAAAAGAACAATTGAAAAAAAAAGCTTCATCAGAAGATGCTTACACAATACAATCAAGATTTTTTTTCTTTAAATGGTGATGTATTGAAAAATGTGAAATGCATAAAACAAAATAAATATGTAACATTTATTTTTTATTTAATTTTAATTTTATATTTTATTAAGATTTTTTTTATTTATTAAAATAAAAAAAATTACTTCAAAATTAAAAAAAATTGAAATTATGAGAAAATAAACAATAAATTAAAAAATGCTTGAATAATACGGACTTTTGTTTTTGTAAAAGTGACTTATTGGATGATGTGAAATGAAGATGACTGTGAATTGTGTAAAATTTGGAAATGTCATCTCCTGCTAACTTCGACAATGAAAAACAACTTTAACTTATAGGAGTACCTTTTTTGGCTTCCAAAAGCCTCTTCCGCCTTCTTGTTATTTGCTAACGGTCGTGTCTTTTTGAAGTTTAGGGAGAAGGGTTGACAGGGTCAAGGGCGATAGTGGCGCGTTTGAAGCGGGTGGAGAGCTTGTTGATGGATAGCGCCATCTGATTGACGTAGTGGGAGGTTTCGGCGAGGCGCTTCATCAGAGGGTTCATCTGCAACAGGATTGTCACTTAGCGAATAGGCTAATTTGGTGGATGAGCAGTAGGGGGGTACTGACCTCGGGCGAGTCTGGGGACGTCCAGGGTTGAAAACTCAAACTTTCGGTTTCGGCTCTCGCGTCCAAAGCTATCCTCTTCATCCTTTCTTCGATTTTGAGTTTGTATTTGGCTTTGGCGTCGAACCTCGGGGCCAGCGGGACCGTCAAACCACTGAAGGAAAATTTCCGGTAAGTACAAACCTCTTATTGAACAATCACATCATTGACGCCTTTTATCTTACGAGCAATCTGGCGAGCAGTTGCAGTAACGGTCGGATGGACATTCGCCCGCCTGGTGGTCAATTTTGGAACCAAGTTTTGAGAGTGCAGGAGAACCAAACTTCCCAAGTGTGGCAGAGGTTTCGCTCTTTATATCCAAGAGGAGATCCGAGGAATCGGTTGATGCATCAAATTTGACTCGATTGTCGGGAGCGTCAGTAGCAGCTGAAATACAATACGTACATCAATAAAACACAAGTAATCAATGTTGAGAGAGTCTTAGTCCAGATAGTCAGCCAACAAACCTTCACAATGAGAGGACAACGTGTTGGCAGCCCTGCAGCACGTGCAGTGCCCTGGAACGATGATGATAGGTGGATGAGCACAGTGTGGACTCGAGTAGGGCTGAGTGTATTCCACGCCGACTGAGGCATTTGCCTGACTTTGGACAGACTTGTGGCTTGTGTTCAACATCCCACTGGAAGTCTCTGAGCTTTGATTTCCTTCATAAATCGTCCTTCCCTGGTGGGCATCAGCAACTGGCGTGTCACGGGGAATCGGAGCTGCTGACTCCAAAATCAGTGTCCTCAACTCAACTTGTGTACTTGTGACAGTCATTTCGATGTCGTTGTCAATGTGTGCAGCTCTTTCGGGAGTGTGAGCTGGGCTCGACAAGGGAAGCGTGTTTGAAGTATTTGCCATAAATGAGCCAGGATCATTACTATCATTATGGAGAGCAGTCTGTAGCCGTTCTTTTTGCCATTGCTGAACCTGCAACCAAATTCACGACTTGAGTACGAGTAGAAAACCCGAAGATATAGGAAAAAACGCTGAAAATTTGAACAAGGGTTTATTATTCTTTGGTGCAAAAATTACTCATGTCAATTAAAGTTTTTAACAAAGTTATCAAAATTTGATGTTTAATATTACCATCTGGACCATCAAAACGTCTCACAACAGGACCTTTTTTTTTGTTATTCAAGACTTTTTTATTATGCAGTAGTTTTTTGATATTACGTATCAGATATAATAATATTACTATTCAGTATTATTCAGTATCGTTATCTATTGTATCAAGATAATTTACCTTACAATGTTATATTACTACTAGGGGCCTGTTGGGGCTTGGAAAACCCCTTCTTGTCTTCGACAGTCTTCCACTATTCATGGCGCTTGAAAAACACGAAATGGCGAGATCGTCCTCGTGATACTACAGCCAAGATACTAGGCAAGGTCTAATTATCTTGTAAATTATAATTTCTTTACGATAAATGCAAATTCATAGATTTCATTGTCATTTTTCACTTCGGTAGCCCCCTACTCCAAAATTTTGAAAAACTAATAGATCAATGTCTTGATTGGTAAAGCTTCCGTAAATAAGAAAAATTTGACCAGGTAAATGATTTTGAGCTCAACATAATTGGGCTGCTCAAGAAACCACTTAAAAGGATTTTAGCGCTACGACTACTTTTGGAGATTTATTTTTATTTCAACTTAGGAGTGGGCGAATTTTGGATTTCAGGGGCTCCTTTAACTCAGAATTCGATGCTGTACAACATAAATTATGAGACAATTCATTTTTAGTAGCCGTTCATAAGTTACAGGGGTTGAAACATGACCGAATCCAATGAGTTTGGTTAGGGAGAGAGAACGACTCCTCTGCTGAATATTCAGCAGACGAGTCGTTCTCTCTCCCTAACCAAACTCATTGGATTAGACCTTTGCACCATCGGCAAACAACCACTTTATGACCGAATCCTATTTTTCAGCAGTTTAAAAAAAAGGTTGCCTATTTTTTGACGCTTCATCTAAACAGCTGAACCGATTTGAACGTTCAAGGTCATTCAATGCAAAATTGTATGCTCTTCAAGTTTGTATTTTTAAATTGTTCTTAAAGATGTACGGTTTTCGAGTTAAAGGTGAAAAACTGGAAAAAGTCCGAAGAAATCGTGGTTTTTTTTGGCCGCTAAAAGTTTTTTCGGCGAAAATAATTGAATAATGCAAATGTTAGTAACGCAATTAATGGTAGCAAAATTACTTTGCTACCATTATTGATATTTTGTTGTTCAGACCCGTTACAACAATATAAAAAAGCTTCTGCACATATCGTGCCCTTCCTTTCAATCCTCTGGCGATCGGCCTACAGGTTAAGTATTCCTTAGACGAATAAACGAAAACCAACCTTTGAAGCATAAAGTTTTTCAGCTGATTGATGTGGTTGTTGCGAGGTTTGAGGCGTTTGAGTTCCGATCGTTCCGGAAGATCTGCAGCGAGTCAGTGGCTTAACGTTGGGTGTGACGGATGCTCGGGCAGAGACGTTAGCACGGTTGCGGGTGTTGGCAAGCCTGTCATGGCCCAGGGTGGACGACGGGTCAGTCCATTTGAATTGGAACAAGTCGCGGTTGAGAGCGTCATACTTGCTGATTATGGGGGGGTCTTTTTCTTCCACGGAATCCGCCGAGGAGCCGGGGGATTCTTTCACCTGAAAATATTCACGATGAGCGTACGGTCTCGAAACAGTACTAAGTACATATTAGATTACCTCCAATTACCAACCTGACAGCACGAACAATGCGACTGGCATTTCAAGCGTAGCCTCCATATCTTGTTTTCGGCGTCGGCGCACTTCATGCGGAGGCCCCGGTTGGACTCCTGGAGCTCGCAAATCAGCACGTCTTTGAATTTCAACTCTTCGGCAAGGTCTTTTGACGCTTTGCTGTCGTCCTCCTCCATCGAACTCGCTTCGCTCCGGACGTAACCCGAATCCCGGTAGCCTGAAGCCAACGTCTCGTTGGACTCGCTGATTTGACTGGTGACATCTGGAAAAACGACGTATGACTCTTGAGGAAATGACTAATGACTTGGCTGAGAAATAGCATTATCGACGAAATTATGAACCAATAAAAACACCCCAAATTAACTTCGTTAGAACCACCAGAAGACCATGTAGTCCATAATAATATTATAATTAGTCCATAATAATAATATTATAATGATAATATCATTATAATATAATGATATTATCATTAAGTCCGACATTTTAACGGGTTCTTTGCGATTTTTTGCGAATAATATATTATTATTAATATATTATTATTAATATATATATAAATATATTATTATATTAATATATAATATATTATTCGCAAAAAATCGCAAAGAACCCGTTAAAATGTCGGACTTTTCCCACAAAATCGCTCATAATTTGAAAAGAAAGTAACCTAGCGTATCCCTCACTATTTGCCGAATGAAAGTAGACAAAATCACCTTCAAAATGCACTGGTCACATGTCAGTTTCGAGCGCAGGGTGCCACCGCTAGAGCGCGCTGAAAAAGAGCGACTTTTTGGCAAAAACTAGAGGAACTCACTCCTGACCAATCAGACTTCAGGCCCGCTGACCTCATCAACATACTTCTTTCTTATAGTGTTTTATTCATGTTCTACAGTGTTTAGGTACATCATTGAAAGTTTGTAGGCGAAAAATTGAATACATTAATATTGCTCAAGTTGAAGTGGAATATATCCATCTGTAGATATTTTTCCACTTGATATTAAAGGGCGAAAGTAATAAGTTGAGTGATGTAAAACGTATCACATGCCGCGAGTACCTATCTCACACATTCCTAAGTAACGGTAAAGCGAAGAGCCTGGGGGAAGGGGAGAAATTCAAAACTCCATGGGCTTCATAATCATGAAAGCAAGATACAACACGAAAAAAAAAAATCAATATATTCATAGAAAACACGACGAAAAAGCGTCTGGGGCTAGTCAAGACAGAGTCTGTCTCGTTTTTGGTGCCAATATGTCGCTCTTTTTCAGCGCGCTCTAGCAGCAGCACCCTGCGCTCGAGACGTACATGTGACCAGTTCGTTTTGAAGGAAATTTTGTCTACTTTCATTTGGTAAATGGTTACGGATACGCTAGGAGGCATACTTTTCAAGTTATGAGCGCTTTTGTGGAAATAATTCCGAAATTTTTACGTTTTTTGGCGATTTTGGTTGCTTTCTTCAGATTCGGATTCAGAACACCGAAAAACGTTTTTCGGATTTTTTTTTATTAATTTTTTGTATGGAATAATAATTGGAATTATACACCTCGTCGAAAATTCTGATGGGCCTCAAAATTTGTTAAACGATCCAAGATATTAAATATCTTGAATCTAAATTTTAGAACGGAAAGTCCGAGTCGTTTAGGACAGTTGGAACTTTTTTTTTTTCTTTTAATTCTGAAATTTTGACAAAATACTCGGTGCACCATCTAGTTGTGCCCGCAAGGTTTTCAGCCCGATCGCCCAAACCTGGGGGCTCTGTGGTGCTAAAACGGGGCTGCGTGAGGGGTTTATGAAGGGTTTCGGCTAAGCGGTCGAGTTAGATGTCGTTTGCCAAGTAATTTTGGACGTAGAATCAATTTCTGTGGGTTCCAGGACGATCCGATTTCACCGTGACGATCTAAAGGAGTTTTCGTGGGGCTACGAATGGAGCTTTTGTAGGATGCCAGCAGGTCGAACGAAGTGTCATTTTCCGGGTAATTTTGAAGGCATAGGTAATCCCTCTTTGGGGGTCCCACATCTGTCACATCTGTCCCACATACTGTCATCCATTTTTTTATTCATTTGATTTTTACGTTTTATTTATTTGTTTATTTTTTAATAAACTTTTATTCATATAATTAATTTTTGCACAATTTTCCTACTTCAAAGAATAATAAACGCTTGTGTAAATCTTAGGGAAAAAAAGCTCTTTTCTCAAAAATACCATATTAGCCCCACGCCGATTTTTTAATTTTATTATTTGGGCTTATTATTTGGACGTTAACGTGACTCAACTCCGTCTCAATGCTCAAAATTTACCGTGATCGTACATCCATACAAGCATCCTGGTACATACATAATATAAGTAGTAGCTAATATGGTACATAATACTGGTACATAATATAGGTGGCTAATATTAGCTTACACTGTGTGTTTCACACATTCATCACCATCTCGACTCTTCCAAAATAAGCCAAATTTGCTTCAAATTTAATTTGAACGAGCACTAACCTGGAGCCTCAATGGAAGAAACGTCCAACAAGGAAACTGAGCGGCGGCTATTTTTGGCTCTCCGCCTGCCAATTTGTCTAATCTTCGTCCGGATGGGGGACGAACTCGCCAAAGGTGTTTCCAGCATGGTTCGCACACTAAAAAAAAACGCCGAAAAACACGGTCGCGGTTTCTTCGAGGGATTTTACAACGGAAATGAGCCTAAGTATACAATCAACATCGCTAAACGATTAGATAAACTGAGCAAATACCTTATCGGCCAATATCTTATCTACCCCACTGGGACAATGTTAATTTTAGCTCATCAAACGTTCGCCGTTAGAGCGCAACTTGGGCGTCAAACACTTGGAAGATTTGGCCGTTTCGGAACGTACCAATTGAGCACCAATTGAGGCGGACAAAGGAGGTTCACGAAATTTAATCAGTAACAAACGAGGAACATCCACATCGAGCCGAACTAAAATAAATAAATGAGAACGCCAAGAAAAGGGAGACAGAAACAGGAAACTGCGATAGGATGGAGATCTTCTTCTTCTTCGGAGATATGACGCTACCAGTGAAGTATCGATACCTACTCGTTTCGATACGATATTTACGATGGTAGTAGGCAGTATCCTATTCAGGCAGTAGGTAGGTATCCAGACAGTTCTGAGCTAGGAATTTTTTTAAATTTAAAATTTAAGATTTATCTGAAATTTTGACAAAATGCTCGATCCACCAGTTGTGCCTGCAAGGTTTTCAGCTCGATCGCTCAACTCCTTGGGGCTCTTCGGTGCTAAAAAGGGGCTATGGTAGAGGGGTTTGAAGGTTTCGGCTATGAGGTCGAGTTAGGTGTCGTTTTCGAAGTATTTTAGGACGTGAATCCCAGAACGATTCGACTTCGCCGTCGGGATCTATGGGGCAGTCATGGAGCTTTCGAAGCATGCCAGGTGGTCGAATGCATTCCTCATGAGGTGTCGTAGGTGTTTTTTTTTTGTTTTTTTCGAGGTCCCACATCTATCCAAACACTTTAAAAGAAACCTTTTTTTTTTTAACAATTCAAAAAATTTAATAACGAATATTATGAAATTTTAAAAAAATTATAGACAATTAATTTTTTCACAACTTATACCAAATAATAATAAGCCCTTGTGTTATGGAAGAAGGAAGGATTCCTTCTTCCATGCCCTTGTGTATAGTTCGTAGCGTCTTTTTGCCGAGAGTATCAGATACTCTAGATTCTAGGTACGAATTGTGAAGGGTCAAATAGAAAAACGCTGCAAATTTTACACAAGGGTTTATTATTCTTTGATATAGGTTACTTTTACAAAAATAAAATCTGTCAATATAATTTATTTCATTTTATTTATTTATTTATTTATTTATTTATTTATTTTTTTTTTTTGCTAATTTTTATTTTGTTTTACTCGGTACATATTTGACCTGCTTTTTTTTTGCTAATTTTTTTTACTCGGTAAATATTTGACCCCCTGGGATCGTTCAAAAATCCCATTTGTAGCCCCGGGAAAGCCCAAAAATACTCATTCCAAAAATACGACACCGCAAACGACACCTAACTCGACCCCATATAGCTGAACACCTTGAAAACCCCTCACCTCATTTTAGCCCCATAGCGCCCAACGGGCGAACCGGCTGAAAACTTTGCGGGTACAACTAATATGGTAAAACGAGTATTTTATCAAAATTTCAGATTTAAAATTTTTCATATTTAATATGAAACCACGGTAAAAGTGAGACTTTTTTTCACATTATAGACATTTAACTACAAATTTTCGGAATAATATTCCATTAAGGGTATAAAAATAAGTAAAATAAATTAAGGGGTGCTGGATGGGAGTTAGGAGGGGGGAGGTACAGACGAAAAAGTTTGAGACGATGTAATAAAAGTTTCACTGTAAAAATTCCTACTGCCCGGCTCGGACCGCGGACGGACATTTCGTTTTTGGAATCTAGACCTATTGAAACGGACTATGTCAAATTTTGAGGCCGATCAGAATTTTCGACCTCCATCACGATTACCGAGGTGTATAATTCCAAGAATAATAAACCAAAACGTTGAAAAGTATCGAAACCGTGTAATACCTATCCGGGTATCGATACCCTCAGATCTGAGGTGATTTAGTTCACTCACTCCAACCTCATTAAATAAAATTTTGATTTTTACTGAGCAAAAGGTGTTACAGAATAATTCTCATAATATTTTTTCCCCCAAAAAAATTTTTTTTTTTAAATTTATTGACAAAGAATTAATTTTTGCACAAGTAAATCTTTATCAAAGAATAATAAGCCCTTGTGTAAAATGTGCAGCGTTTTTCAAATAATACCTACTAGGTACCTACCCAAAACGGCTTGGACGGTAGACGGACATTTCAGTTCTGGAATGTACGTCTCATTAATGTACGTCAAATACACCGATTACATAGGTGTCTTTAATCCTACCTATTCCAAGAATAATAAATAAATAAATAATAAATAAACTAGAATAATAGAATAATAAATAATAGAATAATAGAATAATAAATAAACCAAAAAGCTGTGGTGGTGATTTCCAATACAGACGGGAACTTAATAATCTCCATCACTGTCAGGAAGAAGAATAAGTTACACTGAGCTCTATTCCTCCATGCAACATTGTTGCAGCAACAACAACCACAGAGTTACAGAGGACAGATTCCAACCAAACAAGGGTGACCAGTTTTCAAGTGATTCAGTTATCAAGCGCTTTTGTAATAATAATTATTGTAATTATTACAATTATTGTAATTTTGACATTCATGTTACTGCAGGTTGTTTCGTTCTTCAAAAATCTCTTGGAAAATTTCTGTTACCTATGTGGAAGGCGCCAGTCTCCAGATTTGCTTCCTCAAGGTAGGTGACATGAATGATTGGACTTGAAATGTTCAGTATGTGTCGGTGAATTGCCAAGTTATACCACGTTTGTAGCCCTCCTGACGACGCATGGGATGCCGTTCCCATGTTTATAACAACGTCGAAGAACACGGCGCCGAACTCTGTCCCGACGACCGAAAACGGAACGGATGGTTCCTCTAATTTGTCGCACTCTAATGACGAAAATGAACCAAAGTTCTCTGAAATGGACAGGTCGACACCGAAGAAGAAGCTGAAAGAAGCTGAAGAGCGATTCATAGCTAAACACAAAGTGAGTCCATTGCCGTCGTGTGATTACTGAGTAATCAGTCTTATGCTGTCGTATTGTGATTATTGTGTTTGATAGTCTTATGATGTCTTATTGTGATTACTGAGTAATCAGTCTTATGCTGTCTTGTGATGTCTTAATAAGTCTTAGTGTAGGTTTATACTGCGGCGTTTTGTCGCGACGGTAAATTACCGCTGTCGCCCGACGGTAAAAAAACGTCGGTGTCTCGCGTTTATACTGCGGCGTTTGTCGCGACGTTTTCGACCCCCTTCCCCTGCGTTTTCTGTCTGAGCTCACTTGTAGGTCTGCTCCCATCATGGACAGAAGTGTAATAATTGGAATATTTGAAGCAGAGGGATTATTACGTGATGGCAGAGGGCGACGAAGGTGGTCCGTTCACCCCTTCAACGTCAGCGCTCACCATGAACAGTAACTGTTCATAAAATAATGTTGTAATAACTGTTCATAAAATTTGAAAAACTGTTTTTCAAATTTTATTACGACGATTTTCGGACGTGGTATCCATACTCAGGAGTTCTAGAACCATCCGATTAAAAAAAAAATGTTTCTTACAATTATTAATTAAGACTTAATTAAGTCTTATCATGGAATCAAGCTAGTTGTCGTTTTCCTATTATTTTCGGACGTGGTATCTATGATTAGGAGTTCCAAAACCATCCGATTTAAAAAAAAAGTTTCTTATAAATATTATGAATGGCCATGGGGTCGAGCTCGTTGTCGTTTTTCAATTATTTTCGGACGTGGTATCCATCATCAGGAGGTCTAGAACCATCCGATAAAAAATAAAAAAAAAATTAAATAATATTAGTTAATTTACAAAATAAGAAACCCACATTCCTTATTAAATGTTTAAACTATCCCCTGATTGAGGGGACTCAAGGGTTAAAATAATACTCGTCATCTGGTCAGCGGATTGATCCCACAGAACCGGATGAGCTTCAACAATAATTGTTCAACAACAATTATTTGGATCAATTTATCTTGGTCCATCATGGAGTAGAGACAATACGAAGCTGACAATATGACGCTACCGCTACACAAAACGTCGCGACACAAAACGTCGCAATAAGGTTCAATGTGTTGGAGGGGGGAACGGCTACCGTCGGAGTGCGGCGACAGTCGCCTGTCGCGCCAGCATGCCGCGACAAAAAATTTGTGTCGCGCGACACGACGTCTGTCGCCGAACGCTACCGTCGCAGTATAAACGGCTCCATTGGTTTCTTTGTGTTGCCGCGACAAAGTGTCGCGACGGTAATTTACCGCCGCGACAAAACGCCGCAGTATAAACCTACACTTATATGCTGTCATGTTTTGACGCTCCTCTCATTGCTGCAGACTGAACCCGTACGTGGAAGAGGCCACATGATTCAACAAATGGCGATAAAAGATGTGACTTTCATGGACTACTGGACGAAACAAGAACTTACCCGGGTGAGTCAACATGCAAAAGGAGTAGTATTACCTCTACTACAAGATTTAATCTTGTAGTAGAGGTAAAACTTCTTTCAGACGACAGAGCTCTCTTCGGCTATTACTTTTTTGACCCACAATTTGACTCATCCTCCAATCAAGTAATCACGTTTCGTTCTATTACAAACGAAAAACTTGAAACTTTTGAGCATAATTGGCCGATTGGAACTTTGCTTATAACCCATTAATCGAAATTAATACCCGTTGGGCTCTGTTTGTGGAGCAAATTTCTAGTATAGCCTGTAATAACCCGTTCACCCTTGGACGTTGAAATGTGAGAAGGAGTCTGTAACAAATTAGAACGCCTTTGTTCAAAGTTGTAGCATTTTTGCAAACAGGTCTGCACTCTCTTTCTGTTGGGCGGTCAATTTGGCCACTACCGCACGCTCATTTTGCAATTGGCGACATATTTCGGTAATCCGTTGTTTGGGCTGATTTATTAATCCGGACGTCATTTCTCTTTCCCGTAGTAGATGCGATGAAATCCTGGCACATACGTCTATGGGAATCACCTGTGGGAACATACAATCAGCACATTTTAAAATGTGGTCTAGTGATATAATTAAAATGCATTTCCTCAACTTGAGCAATTCACTATTTTGACATGGATAGATCTTCTCCCAATGGGATTCTTGAAAAGGTCAGAATTCAGCATTTCTGACAACATATTCGGATTCAGCGCCCTTTAAAACCCATAAACCCCAATTTTTAGTTCGAAAATCCGTATAGGTACGCGCTGAGCTGTTTTCGTGTTAGAGATTTTGAAATGAACGCCGGGCAAATTTGACGTCACACCTCGCCAGGCTGGGGGTCGAGTTGTTGGGCACTGAGCCGCCAGAGCGCTAAATAACAAATCTGAACAGAATCGGAATAAAAACACTCGGCCCAGGTCGATTTTGGAATAACCTTCTTTCATAATAACCTCGATGCTCAATTTTCGAATGACCTTCTATAATGATTAACCCGATTTTCGATTTTTGGGGTCGACTTTTCGCGTAGCAAAGTTGGCTGACTTGCGTAGATGAGAGAGAGAGGGATCTCCCGGCCAATCAAAAGACGACGAAGCAGCCCACGTCATGTACCCTCTCCAGACCTCGGAATTCAAATATCATATTTTTCCTAAGGCCCTACAAATAATTGAAACGGGTTTTCTGCAATATGGACCCGTTTTCTTAACTTTTGAAGCACGACCTTTGCAGGAAAAACATTTTAAAAAATCATTAAAGGAGCTCATTGATGGGGAGTTCAGCGTCAGCACAGAGATTTTCGTCCTCATCCAGCAGTCCACTGCTACCTGCTGTTTCATCCGTCTTCTCAGAGGGTTCATCCACCGGTGACACCTCTTTTTACATGGATATTTTCCTTCCATCGGTGCATTGAACAATCAGCGTATATAAAATGTATTTCGTTTTTGGTGATGCGCACTATTTTCGTCACAGCGAAAACTCCGAAAAGGGGCGAATACTCACTTGATCATCTGATGTCTTGTTGCTGGTTATTATTGCAATCGGCTAATTTATAGAATCTATTTATAATAACTGGAGAGTTGTTCATAAGACTTACTGATGTCAACCTGATTGTGTAGAAACTGTTTCCACTCGACAAGTATAGGTCGACAAACATTTTTTTTGGGGGAAAAAATGGCGTAAAATTAATCATAATTAAAATTTAATAATCATTTAATGATCTGAATGTAGAACCATGGGTCTACCGTCCGTTTTTTTTTTCAAAATTTATTTTTTAATTTTATTTTTTATTTTTGTTCTTGTTGTCTTCTATTGACAGCTGAGGTTTAGAATCCTTCATTGTAATGTAGGTATTGTTCCTTTATTTACATTAATTCTGTGTGTCTGTCGCAGGCACATAGGTAAATCAGGCATTTACGTAAATGCCTAGGCAGATAGATAAATTTTTTGGCGAACTCAATGTTTTCCTATCTGCCTAGGCATTTACCGAAGTGCCTGGTGGGGTTCAGGCAGATAGATAACTCATAAGTTGAATCTATCAGGTAGGTAGGTATATTTGTCGATCACTCAAAATTACAGTTAAAAAAACCTCGTCAAACCTACAAGTACATAGTACGCTACTTGTTGGAGCAAGTGATTGATGCGTGACACTTCGATGAAAATTGAAAACTTAAATTTTAAGTTTTTTCTTAAAGCAGACGCATTTGGCCGTTTCACATTTTTTGGAGAGGCTCTTGCAATTACACTTGCTGTACCCCTGGCCATCGTACATTGAAAAAAATGAAACTGCTTCCCTAATCGAGATTGTTTTTGAAAGCGGCACATCTCCATCCGTTAACTGACCACTTACTGTGGTCATTTGGTCTCTACCGCACCAATTTTTCAAGACACCTGCAGCTGTACCGGCTTTGAACGAGCTGTCCTTAACATCAAAAACCGTCCGTCCGTCCAAAGGTCCTCTGTCTATCTTGGGTACGGAAACTACAACATTTGCACCAATTTCAATGGTTTCGTGGAGTCTGGAAGAATTGGCAATCATCTTGGAAGCCGCACATTTCTGCTTCTCGTGGCAATCAGCTTGAATCGAAGCTATGTTTCTCTCTCGATCGCAGTGTTCGCAGATAAGCTCTGTTTCAGTACAGTCTCCTTGAATTTCCAGACCGCATAATAAGCAGGGAAAATTCCGTTGTTCTTCTTCTACTCCTGCGATCAGTTCATGGTTCGGTTCTTCATGAAAAAGGTCCTCTTCGTCGTTGAGTTCTCCCAACAGGTTACCCGGAATTTCAGAAGAAATTCCAACTCTGGGTTCACACCCATAAACTGCTTGATAAGGACTGCGACCTACAAGGAAATATTATTCTACTCGACTCTGATCGACAAATATACCTACCTACCTACCTACCTGATAGATTCAACTTATGAGTTATCTATCTGCCTGAACCCCACCAGGCACATCGGTAAATGCCTAGGCATTTACGTAAGTGCCTAGGCAGATAAGAAAACATTGAGTTCGCCAAAACATTTATCTATCTGCCTAGGCATTTACGTAAATGCCTGATTTACCTATGTGCCTGCGACATGTCTATACTGTTGTGTTTCTGGACAAATAAAGTTTTGTTGAACTTGAAGTCATTAAACCCTTCTCATTATCAATCTCCCTTTCTGTTTTAGGCAAATATTGTCTCGTGTGATCCTGACATTAGCGTCATCAAGGCTGCCGCAAGTAAGTCCCTCGTATTTAAGTCAATGATTAGAAATTTAAGCGTCCGGAGTTCGAGTCGGAGGTCAAAAATTTTGATCGGCCTCAAAATTTATCATTATACCTCTCAGGATGTTTAGATTCCAAAAACGAGATGCCCGTCCGACGTCCGAGCCGTTTTGAGAAGTAGATTTTTTTTTAACCGGAAATTTTGACAAAATACTCGGTCCACCTCTAGTTGTGCACGCAAGGTTTTCAGCCCGATCGCCCAAATCTGTGGGGCTCTGTGGTGCTAAAACGGGACTACGGGAGGGGTTTTTGCACGTTTTCGGGTATGTTATCGAGTGAGGAGTCGTTTTTAAGGAATTTCTAGGAGAGGATCTATGGGAAGTTGAACAGGTGACGTTTTACGAGTAATTTTGGAGGCATACCTAATCCATTTTTTGGAGTCCCCACATCCGTCCGCAAACTTTACAAGAGAAAAAACGTTTTCAAATACCTAATTAAGTTTTAATTCACTCTTAATTATTAACTTATTAAATAGATAAATAAATAAATCTATCTATTACTATTAATAAAAATCGTGTTTCACAAACGCTGCAGATTTTACACAAAGGTTTATTATTCTTTGATATACGTTACTTGTGCGAAAATAAGTTCTGTGTCTATATACAAATTTTGGAAACAAAAATGTTTTTTCTACTTTTTTTTTTGCAAAAACTGTTTTTTAAATTTTTTTTTTTTTTTTTCAAAATAACTACCTACCTGTTTTTACTCGAAAAATATTTAACCTCCTGGGATCCTTCAAAAATCCCATTTTTAGGCCCATGAAAGCCCTATAGATCGCCACGGTGAAATCGGATCGTTCCGGGACCCCCAAAAACGGATTTTACGTCCAAAAATACTTCGAAAACGAGTCCTAACTCGATCCCCATGGAATAAGGAAGGATTCTTCCATGCTCGATCCCCTAGCTAAAATCCTTCAAAAACCCCCTCCCGTAGCCCCATAGCGCCCCACGGGTTTGGGAGATCGGGCTGAAAACCTTGCGGGCACAATGAGATGGTAAACCAAGTATTTTTTCAAAATTTCAGCTTTTAAAAAAAATTCCTTCTGCCCAAAACGGCCCGGACGGCGGACGGACATTTCGGATTTAGAATGTAGACCTCTTGAAATTTTGAGGCCGATCCGAGTCGTCGAGCTCCGTCGCGATTACATAGGTGTATTATGCCAAGAATAATAAACCAAAAGCGACCTGAAGGGCTTTATTGCCGGTTTGAAGCTCTATAGAACCAGTTGCAGAGCCAAACAGATTTGATGTGCTGTACAACTGAAGGGAAACAGTTCTCCACAAATTTGACGAAAAATCTCGATATGTTTGCCCCTAAATGCAACCCTCTGTATGCTATCTAAAGGGAGGAAAACTTTGCTCCCCTTCCTTAAATAATTAGGTTTTATGTCATGTAGTTAAAATTTCAATTAAATGGCCGGTATGGAAAAATTGTGTTTATCCTGATTTTTTCTGATTTAGGTGTGCTGTTTTTCTGCTTTTTTGCGAAATGAGTCTTCTTCTTTCTTTGGACCCCATACCCGTAAACGGGCGTAGGCGACCTCTCGCTACTAATTTCTGTTGAGCTTGTTGAACAGTTATTACAGAAGAAGTAGGGGTACTTTTCCGTTATACCCCCCCCCCCCCCCCCCAGTCGATTTTGGTTGGCTTTGGGTGCCTCCGAGCCATCGGGAGGGGCTCGAAATCGAGTTTGGTGGGTGGGGGTGGGGGTGTTATAACTGGAAAGGGCTCGAATTTGGGTGCCTTAAAGCCATCGGGAGGGGTGTTTATGAACACGAAATCGAGTTGGGGGGGGGGGGGTATAACGGAAAAGTACCGAAGTGGGAACCTACTGTTTCACGCCGGTTCCGAACGGCAAATTGGCGAGGTTTTATAGACAGAATACTTTCGGTGGGTTGCCACTTCCTTCCGAAGGGTTATTATCAGTACAAGGAAGATGTCCAGCGGCTGCTGGGATCGAACCAGCTACCTTTGATTCAGCAGTCCAACGCTCTAACCACTGAACCACTGATAACCACTGAAATGAATCTGCAACCCTCTAATCATGTTTTCTTGTGTTATGTGTCAGTGGACGTGATTACTATTTATTTTTTATTTTTCTAGGATCGCTCGCGTGTTATGACAGATACGATCCACAAGAGCCGTGTTTCAGGAAATTTCTGCCGAATTCCGCACCGGAACATTTGAATGTTCCGGAATTTGAAGATGCTGATGAATTTCCTCCAACTGGACCAGCTCCACAGAGCGTTAACCTTGAACAGGTTTGCACGATACCTACTGAACTAGTCTGTCCAGCTTGTTTTGTATCTGACTGCGTACATTGATATCTCACAGGTGTGTTACAGGTCTTTCGATGCAGAGGGAGAAGAATCCTTTGGGGTCTCTGAGGCTTGTCAGGGCGGGTCTGACGTTCAACCAACTGAAATAGCCGTTGAAGATGTTAATCAGAACGCGGAGAGCATTGGAATCGCTTCCTCCACCGAGTCCACTTTCGATGTGACGTCTTCAGTGTCCTCAGACGCTGGTGCCCCCATCACACGGATCACCCTCAACCACCGAAAGCCTGGCACTCGATTCCATCGGTACAAATTGTTATCGAACGTCGTCCCGTCCTCTGATGCCAAAGCTGGAGACACCGTCCCCCAAACCAGTCAGGATTCAGACACCGAACCGTCCGACGCGACCGAACAAACTGGACAACCCGTTGCTTCGGATATACCCCCCAAACGTCTACCTGATCCTACAGATGGAAACCTCGACTGCATCATTGATTTCCTACTCGGCTTCGATTATCCTCCAATAAAAGACAAGCAAGCTTCATATCGTTTACTGGGCCCGGTTTTAGACTGGAAGCAGCACAAGTGAGTATCCAGTGGAGACTAACGATTGTAAACAGATGAAGGCAGTGCGACCCGTTCCTCCTCCCTTATGGCGACAAAGTGGGGAAGATTCTTATCTTGCTTCCCGATCTTTCCAGGGCTGTCCAAGACATACAAAGCTGGCCAAGGGTTTCCAAGGCTTGCCAACATGTTCCCAAGGGGTGAACTATGAAACGCTCCCCGGCTGCTCAGAAGTGAAAGTTCACTCGGTCAAGTAACGATACGCTCCCGTTCGTTCAGAGTGGACCTCTTAAACTTTTTATCTTGCGCTCCCACGTGAGATAGTGTGATCATGTAATAATTTGACTGACTTACAGACTTATTTCCTTTTAGTTCGCGGGGTAGCAGAGATTATCATGCGATAATTTGGTCACTGCTAATAATGAGTTTGGACTAAACAGAGTGGGGTGGTTAGGGAGAGAAAACGACTCCTCTGCTGAGTACGTTTGCTGAAGAGTCGTTTTCTCTCCCTAACCACCTCATTGGATTAGACCTCTGCACCGTCGGCATAAACCACACAGAGTATTGTAATGGTTTTCGCGGTACCAAGGGTTTCTAAAGAAGTTTAAAGAAAGAAATTTAATTCTGTCAATAAAGAAATTTAAAAAAAAAAATTTTGGATTTTTATCTCAAAAAAAATTTCTTTTTGGATTTTTTTGTTCAAAAATGTTTTTTCAAAAATTCTGTATTTTTTACTCGAAAAATATTTAACATCCTGGGATCCAAGATGGTTCCAAGCTTCCTCTCTAAGGCTTGCTAAGCTCGTCCCTAGCTGACTAAGGGCTTCCAAGGTATGCCAATATGATGCCAAGCTGGATAAGGGTTTCCAAGCCATGCCAATATAGTCACAAGCTTTAGAGATCCACCACCATGCTGAGTTGGTCCCAAGCTGGTTAAGGGTCTCCAAGGCTTGCTAAGATGTTCGCAAGCTTGCCAGAGCTGGTCCCAATCTATGGGGTTCCAAGGCTTGCCAGGATGGCCTCCGAGCTTTCCAGGCTGGTTCAAGACTTGCCAAGCTGGTTCCTCTGAACATGCTGTTTCCAAAATAGGGAGTCGATCGCCGTTTCAACTTTGTCCGAAAAGGGAGTGGATCGGTTATCGAATGCCCTGATACAGAAAGTATCCACGCTTCATGATTGGTCCCATTCATTCTTCAAACCAATTTACTGTTGTTGTTTTGTTTCAGGATAAATTATTCACAAATGAAGGAGGAATTGGCAAAGATGTACTGCGAGTTCTTTCCGAATATCCTTGAACAATTTTTTAATTTTACCGATGATTTCGAACTATCACAAATGGTGCGTATTGTGTAACTGTCACAGTTCCTAATAGTCTACTTAATCTTTGAATGCACATTTTATGATTTGAATCGGTTTATTGGGTGCCTGTTCGTAGTATCCTAGTTTTGCACGGTTTGAGCTTATGTCAGGGGAGCCGAAAAACCTCGAAATTTTCGGAGTAGTTTTGGTTTTTCGCTTATAACGCCGAAACGGCACAATGAAGCGTTTGGACCACTATATAACAAATGAAAGCCCATCAAATACCGCGTTGAACGAGTACCACATCTTTATATTCCGATTAAGTGATGAGGGCAAAATAGGTAGTTGAAAAATGGAAAATCTTCCCCACTTGGAGCAAATGTGAGGAATCTTCACTTTCCACCTACTGACACTTGAAAATAACGCGTCACGCCTTAAGACCTTTGAAATGAAAGTTTTAGGCCATCTAATTCTGCGTCCAGAATGAATCAAAAATTCAATTTTTGCGCATAATTACTTACCTACCTAGACTCAGAATTTCTGAATCAGAAAGGCAAAAAACGCTGCAAATTTTACACAAGGGTTTATTATTCTTTGATATACGTTACTTGTGCAGAAATTTAATTCTGTCAATAAAGAAATTAAAAAAAAAAAATTTTTTTGGATTTTTATCTAAAAAAAAATTTCTTTTTCGATTTTTTGTTCGAAAATGCGTTTTTTCAAAAATTCTGTATTTTTCACTCTAAAAATATTTAACATCCTGGGATCCTTCAAAAATCCCATTTTTAGCCCCACGAATGCCCTAAACATCGCCCCAGTGAAATCGGATCGTTCCGGGACCCCAAAAAATGGATTCTACGTCCAAAAATACTTCGAAAACGACACCCAACTCGATCCCATAGCTAAAAGCCTTCAAAAAACCCCTCCCGTATAGAATTATGAACTCGATAAATAAATTAGAAGAGTTGGTTTTCGCTTACTGCGTTTGAGGTTGTCAGTTCGCCATCTTCAGGGGTGAAGGGGCTGAGTCCCAGGCTTCCTCCTATCCTTTGCTGAGGGGGTCTGATGAAGAAAGAAAACTGTGAGCAACGATGTCATGCCCCAATACGATCTAGATTAACTGGCCTATAATGCTTAGATATTGTTAATTAGTTATTGTTAGTTATTAACCCTTACAATGGCGTGGTTATCAGTGGCTCAGTGGTTTGAGCGATGGACTGCTGAGTCAAAGCAGCCGCTGTACATCTTCCTTATACTGATAATCACCTCTCGTAAGGAATTGGCAAACCACCGAGAGGATCTTACCCTGGAAAGCCTATCACATTTGCCGTTCGGAGCCGTCGTTAAACAGCAGGTGAAACTCATTGTTTCAGAAAATCAAAAAAATGCTAAAAGTCTACTGGGGTTTCAAGAATAATCAGAAATTCTTTATTTTTTGTCACACTGTTGGTTATGAACAAAATTGTGGTGAATGTATTAACTTTTGTTGAAAGAAGTGGGATATATTAAGTTTTGTGAGTCACAAAAACTTGGAAACTGAACTTTCAGATGAAAAATGTTTTTGCTCTCACCCCTCCCATAGTGAGACTCAATGCACTTCAGTTTGCGAATAAACTGACGAACTGCATTCATTTTCGCTTCTTTTCGATACCCGCCCCTTTTGGTTTATTATTCTTGGAAATTATTCGCGACGGGGGTCGACGACTCCGATCGGCCTCAAAATTTGACATTATCCGTTTCAAGAGGTCTACATTCAAAATCCGAAATGTCCGTCCGCCGTCCGGGCCGTTTTTGGCAGTAGGAATTTTTTTTTTAATCTGAAATTTTGACAAAATACTTGGTTTACCAACTAGTTGTGCCCGCAAGGTTTTCAGTCCGATCGCTCAAACCCTTGGGGCGCTATGGGGATAAAATGGGGCTACGGGAGGGGTTTTATGAAGGCTTTTGGCTATGGGATCGAGTTAGGTGTCGTTTTCGAGGTATTTTTGGACGTAGAATCCATTTTTTGGGGTCCCGGAACGATCGGATTTCACTGTTGCGATCTATAGGGCTTTCATAGGGCTAAAAATGGGATTTTTGAAGGATCCCAGGAGGTTAAATATTTTTCGAGTAAAAAATAAAGAATGTTTGAAAAACAATTTTTTTGAAAAAAAAAAATTCAAAAAAATTTTTTGTTTCCAAATCATTTTCTTTTGACACAGAAATAATTTTTGCACAAGTAACCTATATCAAAGAATAATAAACCCTTGTGTAAAATTTGCAGCGTTTTTCTTTGGGAACCTCACCCTTACTGATAATCTTCCCGATTCGCAAACCCTGGCTGGAACACCCATAGCAAAAGCAAAAAACCGTTTGCAGACAGGAACGTTGCGTTTCTTTTTATGAAGAGTGAGGAAGAACTTGAGAGAAACGTTTCTCTCACGAGCTGCAACAGGATCTTTACCACTGCTGCAGTGGGACTGCAGCATTCTCTCTGTCGTAGAGGCTCAAACCCAGAAATATATTTTATCAAAACAATATCTTGCGAGGTACAATGTTTTACGGTTAGCCCCGATATCGTTATAGTACACAGTAGAACAACGAAACAAAGGCGTGTCGTGAGTGCAAGGCTTCGGTCGTTTCTTCAGATGAGCTAAATTGGGATCACAATCACCATACTTCACGATTTTCAAATTAGAAACGGTATCCATGACAGAACAATGGTAAAAGCGACAAAAACAAATACTGAACCCACTGTGAGTCACAGGAACACGATCGAAAAGCGATAACGCATTATCAGAAGCGACGCGGAGAGTTGGTCATGCCATCTATGAGTACCTTGAAGACCTACGATAATACAGGCGAGGTTGTGCGCCACTGACATCTTGTGAAACCATTCCAAAACAGAGTGAACAGTGTTCCAAGTTATGAGGATGGATTTATCAACTTTTGAGAAATTAAGTAATACGAGAAGTAGGATATATCAAGTTTTGACAAAATGAAACTGGGAACATGAGGGAAACATTTCAGAGTGGATTTATCGAGTTTTGTGACAAGAAGGAGATTTTGGAAGGCCAGATTCAATGCCAACATTGAGTTTTGACGCACGAAACTCTTACACTAGGTGCAAGTCTAACCAAACCAGAATTCATAAAAACCCGCATTTGGGCCTGAAGTGGATTTATGAAGTTTTGTAAAAAAGCTCCTCAATTAACACTTGGATTTTGGTATTCCAGCCTGATGTCTCGTGCAGTGATGTAACCTCTACTGACATACCCTTGACGAGTCAGGTTAGGATGGAGGGTCTAAAGCTTCACGACCCCGCGTCCGAGGAAACTCTGGTACGCGCTGTAATGTCTTCTCCGAAACGTTTCGTGTCAATCGGCAACCTCAACTTTGTGTTTGTTTTCAGGTCAACCCCGCCCCTTCTGCTGTTCACCGAAAGCCACGAAAGAGCCGGAACGTCGTCGTTTTGAAGTTTTCGAACTCCGAAGGTGATCAGGATGGGGCAGTTGGCAAATCTCGTTATGCTACCCCGAACATGAACAAATAAAATCTTCGGTGTGGAAAAGTGCAGTGTACATGGTTCGTGAAATAACTGTGATTTAGTAAAGACAATTTTAGCCCAGATAAGCTTTCTTTATTTCTATAATATAGAAATTTTAATATAGACAATTTTTAATATAGACAATTTTAGCCCAGATAAGCTTTCTTTATTTCTATAATATATTATATTGTAGCGAAATACCTCTTGAACAATGTTTTTAACAATCTGTATTACTTGACCACTACTTTTCAAAACGAGACTGACCTACATGTTCTCAACGTAGCAACTCCAGTGGGGTGGAGGGGGGGAAGGGATTGTTCTTCCTGCGTCGCTCCCTTTGTTCCTTCTAGCCTACCGGTCTTCTCCTCATGATACTACAGGGCTGTCTCCAGCACATTGCTACAATATTATTTTTATGAGCAGAATGTTCTTTTTTTAGGGGAAAATATTTTATTTTTGAAACAATTATTAAAAATATTCAAATTAATTTCTCGTAAGGATTGAAGCTTGTGTAACCCTTTAATCCTTAAAGTAACGGGATAAGAAAATTGTAGTAAAGTCATTGTCATTTTAATTTAGTTAATAGGCTAATTTAGTTAATAGGTTAATTTAGTCCAGTCATTAGGTGAAAAATAGAAACATATTTTGGTATAGAAATGGTTTCCATGGTTCTCTATGTTTTTTGGAGTGCTGAATCCGAATCTGAGGTTTGCCAACAAAATTTCGTGACGCAACATGGAGAAAAATGCCAAAAACTGAGACATTTTCGGGTTTTTCTAGGTTTTTTGAGTATAGCTCAAAAACTATCAACTTTGTGAAAAAAAAAACGTTCTTACCTTTATTAAAGAAGATTAAATTTTCTATCGTTTGAGCGCAACCGCAGCTCTGTAGGTCCCATGGATCCAGAGATACAGCACTTCAAAATTTGGCAATTATTCTCAAAAAGTGCAATTTTTAGGTTTTGAGAATCTAGCCGCTAGATTCTAGCGAGCCAAATTTCGGCAGGACTCCCTCCTGTTTGTTTTAGCTTCTGAACATTCATTTGTACGCACGAAACTAATTTAAAACAAAATAAGAAACGTCCAATCTGACAGCGCGGAGAGCGGAAGCACGTTTTTCAGAACGTTTTCGGTTGTAGCTCAGAAACTATTGGTCCGATTCCAAATTAATTTTTTTCTCGTGAAAGCTGATTAAATTCCCCCGTCGCAGCTATTCCGTGTGAAATTTAGATTTGAGCTTTGATAAGGGAGGGAAAGAAGAACGTTTTCTGAAAAACGTGGTCGTTGATGGTCAACTTTCTTGTTTCCACACTTTTCGACGAATACTAACGGCACTTTTGTTGTTTCAATAGACATGCAATGTGCCGTTACTTATATAAAATGTAATAAGCTTTCTGATTAAAAAAAGAAAAGTAAGATCGGACAAACCGTTCCCAAGTTATAGGCAGAAATGTGCAAAGTATCATGTTTTATTCACAATGTGCCACTTTTTTGCCGTGCCCGCCCCTCCCTTATCAAAGCTCAAATCGAAATTTCACACGGAATAGCTGCGTCGGGGAATTTAATCGGCTTTCACGAGAAAAAAATTAATTTGGAATCGGACCAATAGTTTCTGAGCTACAACCGAAAACGTTCTGAAAAACGTGCTTCCGCTCTCCGCGAGGTCAGATTGGGCGTTTCTTACTTGGGTTTAAATTCGTTTCGTACGTACAAATGAATGTTCAGAAGCTAAAACAAACAGGAGGGGGTCCTGCCGAAATTTGGCTCGCTAGATTCTCAAAACCTAAAAGTTGCACTTTTTGAGAAAATTTGCCAAATTTTGAAGTGCTGTATCTCGGGATCCATTGGGCCTACAGAGCTGCGGTTGCACTCAAACGATAGCAAATTTAATCGTCTTTAATAAAGGTAAGAACTTTTTTTTTTTTGGTTTTTTTTTTCCACAAAGTTGATAGTTTTTGAGCTATACTCAACAAAAAAAACCAAGGAAACCCCGAAAATTTCTCAGTTTTTTGCATTTTTCTACATGTTCCGTCACGAAATTTTGTTGGCAAACCTCAGATTCGGATTCAGCACCCCAAAAAACATAGAGAACAATAGAAACCATTTCTATCCCAAAATATGTTTTTATTTCACCTTTTGGAGGACCTAATGACTGAACTAATTTATTCGAGAAAAAAATAAGGTAGGCACTCATATCCAGTCTGTATCCTATTCACATTGGTTGGCTGCATAAAACTACCAATGTTTTTTCAAGGTTTTCGACTTTGAATTTCCGGCTATGTACAATTTCCGTGCGGATAATCCCCGTCGTTTGAAGCAAAAATACAATCTCCGTGCGGGGGGCTCGAAGGGTAGAGTACAAATTCCGTGCGGCCTACAGGTAGGTACACTTGGTGGCGACGAATCCAGATCGAACGGCTCGCCCCAGAATTTAAAAACGTCAATTCGGAGGTTGGTCAGTGTTCGAGGCTGATTTTCGGCCACAGTAAACTCGACAAATTTTTGCATTACCTGTTAGACACGTACATAGCTGACGATGCCTCATTTCCACACACTCTCTGGAGGGAATTTTCCTGTTCCACGGCCAGGACGACGAATAGCTGTGCACAGCTAAAATGCCTCCTCATGAGGCTTTTCACTCCAAATTGAATCAAATGTCCCACAAAAATCATCCGCACATCTTCAAGTTTATTGAAACACTTAAGGACATTCAGGCCATGACTTATACTTTTACTATTACGGAAAAATGCGGTCCAAGCCCGAAAAATCAGCCGAAATCAGGAACAAAGAGGAATTTCTGAGGCAGCAGATGCTTGCATACTCTTCGGGCATACTCTCTCGGATCGTAACATTTTGACAACTCGCGATTTTCCGCGAGGCTGTTGCGGTGTGAATCAGTTCGCCTCCTCGAGGTGCACCCTGGGTAGCGCTAAAAGGACTGCATATAGGTAGAGGCACGGAGTTTGTACATACTCAGTTTGGCTGCGGCACAGAGTTTGTACATTCCTAATTTGACGGCGGCACGGAGTTTGTACACTCCCGAATTTCCTTCTCTTGTCGGTCAAAACGTTTTTCAACATTGAAAAGGATCTCTCGACCTCACATGACACAGCTGGAAGAAATTTCAAAGCCACTAAGTCGTTGGAATCGTTGACGTCGCACTCCGGGATCAATTCTCCTCCAAGAATTTTCGCCACATGCAGGACCGTCTTCCATCCTGGGTTTCTGCGTAAGACTGCTGTCTAAGACTGCCTGTTTATTGATACCTATCTGAAGTTATTATAAACTGTGGGGGGGCTCCACACATTTTAGAAGCATTGAAACTATTTTCGCGCTGATGACGACGACGTACTGTAAACGTTAATTATTTTGACTCCAAGTTCCGTCTTTTAACCCAATAATTGGGTTTAGATTTTCATATTCAAAATTATAAACTGTTTAATTATTAAACAGTTTATAATTTTGAATATGAAAATCTAGCGTTCGATTAGAATCCCTCTGTGTGGTTTTTGGACTGTTGGTTTTTTGTAGAGGAAGAGCAATCAGCACTTGGCCGTGTTCCTGAAGTTGGCCACTCTTGTCTTATTTTCTTTATAAATAAGGTTAACGCTGAAGCTTTCGATCATTTTCCCGTCAATCTGCACTTAATATGTGGCATGAGAAAAACCACAGTGTATTACACTGTGTGTAACTGTAAGATTGAAACTACTTCGTCAGCTTGAGTTTAAAGTTGACGACCGCTGCTTGACGCCATCGTTCTTGTACTATAAACTCTCTTATCAACAGTTTTCCGCATAACTGGATCTGCTGACCCAGGGGCTGCGATTTAAAGAAAACAAATTGTTTGGGTCCGCTGAGCTTTTGCTGCCTTTTCAAATAAGACGTTCTTTAAATCGCAGACCCAAAAACCGCCGAAATTGAAAAGGCGATTTCGTTAAAGAAACATGGTTTCATGAGGTTTTTTCGATTCTTCTCTAATTCAATGAACTTCTAATTTTAGTTTTTCGACGTATTTGTTGAAAAATGTTGGAGAAAATCCTAATGATAACTTAACATTGACCCTGGCCAACTATTGGAACATTGAAACCACTGAAGGCCCAGTAGTTGGTTTTCTCCGTGTCCTTGAAATTGTCCACCAATTCCGCTGATTACACTGCTCATCAAAAAATTATTTTTTGATAGTTTCTGGGATCAAAATAACCAAAATTCACAGATATGGATGGGGTCGAGAAACACGAATATGATAATGAAAATATTTTATTACCTTGTTCTAGTTCTCAAGATACAAAATTTGTATTTAATAAAATTTAATAAATACAAATTTTGTATCTTAAAATTTAATTTTAATGATATATATTGCTAAGCGCAAAAAACACTGAAATTACGTGGAGGAAAATTGATCAAACTATGTATAATGTTTTTGGCTGGATGTGAACTCATTTAGAGGATCACGGCCGTAATTTAGATTAAAACAAGTGAGTATTATTGAAGTTTTTGGAACGGATGCATGAACGCCCGTGGGAATCCGTTCATGTTAGTAAAACAATTTACATTTATTGAGTTGAAACGGATGCTGAACTTGGAAAGGATCCGTTTGGGTTAGAGCTAGAATTTAGATTTGAAAAGTACAGGTTATACGGATTCGTGAACTCGTCAAGAGGATCCGTGTTTTAAATTTGAAGTGAATTATGAGAATGAGTTGGTAAGGAGTGGTGAACCCAATGTTGGGGGGCCTTAAGTGGTTGGTGTACAAAAAATACCTACAAAAGGAAAATAGGAGTGAATGACAAGGCATCCAGCGGAGCGGATAAGTGGAAAAGGTCAAATATCCGAGGTGTACCATCCTGGGGACTTATTTCTGAACATTCACAGTCTAATTTCATCAAAATCGGTTCAATGTTAAAAGAGATACTCCAGTGTAATAAAACGATTTACTGAAAAGGACCTTTAGAAGGTTTGATTGAACCGAAAATGCAAATACGGAAACAGGATCAATCACATCGATTGAAAACAGGTGATTAGGGGGTTTTCATTTCAGCACATTCTTCCCTCCTTTTGTTTTTAGCCAACACAAAATCCTGGAGGTGGGCTGGAAGTCGGGTGGTCCGCTGGAGTGTTTTTATCCTGTTTTTGAGTTCAGAGTGTCCGGCACTCGCTAAAACAGATGGCAGCCCTACTGGTCTCAACGAGCGGGGTAATGATGAAAATGCAAATCCAGTCAACGTTTATTTCAAGGACAAACATTGTGTAATAAGCCCTGAGGAGTTATGTTTGAAGAAAGAATCATTTTTACACCATTCAGGTGTAGTTGTACAAGCGCAAATTCAAAAAACAAAAAAAAGGACATAGGCGTAGTATTTCGAAAATAGACTAATCGAAAAAATAGATCTAACAGATTGAAGCGACTTACGTTTTGTAGGTCTGTTGACCAGAGCGGCGTTTTAACCGAAATTGCAAGCCGTCACAGACGGGAAGACGGTAGAAAGCTTTGCGAGGGGAAAGCGTAGCATAAAACTTCCCGATGGGAATTACTTCTGCATGCAGCTTTAATACTCCCATCAGTGACGTTACTTCTGCATGGTGCTTTACTCCCCCCCCCCCCCCCCCCACTATTCCTAATCACTTTCGATCTAATCAAAAACTAACCGCGTACACGAATAACTTTTCCGAGTACATAATATGAATATGAAGCCGATCTCGTTGGCAACTCGTCTGTAAGTTTTTAGGCACCCGCGTACATAACTTCTTCGTGACGATCGCATTCTGACTTCATTTTCATCACAGACCCGAGTTTATCGTCCTTTCGTTACAAAATTGAGGTACGTTGTAGGTTTTTCAACTGATTTTCACGGTTTTTGGGATGCTGAATCCGAATCGTGACGTTTGCTGCCTCCAAGCTGGTCAATCGGCGTTCAAAAAAGCCGGTTTTGCCAACTCGTGACAAATGCAGTAACGACTTTTAGGACGTCTGTGATTAGTAAATACTCATTATCCATGAAAAACTCATAGAGATTAAGTTGTAGAGAATTTAATTCTGCGTTCAGTGAGCATCTCAATGTTACATTTGTAGCAACCTATATACTCTGTTCTACAGGTCTGTTCAAAAAGTTCCCGAACATTTTAAATAGGCTCCAGGTAGTGTTTTCTTGAACCGCTTGATTGGGTTGTGTTCCCATGGATTACCTGCTTCTTGTACATTGAATCAGATGAAAACCCTACCTACCTCAATTTCATTACGTCAAAGCCACCAATTGACTGGACTAGCGTCAAATCTCAATTTTACACAGCTCCTGGCCAGCGGACCCACTTGAGGTAAACTATTTAGAATTTGGACGTCATCAAAAAAGAAAAAAAACCGAACTCGACTTCAAATGGCATCCTCACGTTTGTACACTTCGGGCAATGAGAAATCGACCGAAGAATTTTTGGTTTGGCCAACAAAATTACACCACATTCAAGCAAGCGTTCCAAGCAAAAATTATTGGTGTCAGTTCCAATTTAGCGTCAATCTTTCAAATCGTATTAGGGTGAAGTTTGCTTTATCAACTACGGAAAATATGTACAAAAAATGCATCAGCAAAAAAAAAGAACAAACTTTTTTTTTGATCGAGCAAAAATATATTATTTTACATAGTTCCTATAATTGTAAACATCAACCTAAGGCATTTACGTGATAAGGAACCGGGAAGAGACACCGTGTTCCTGACTCGCTCGAAAAAATGAAAACGTCAGCGTTACATTTGAGGGCCCCTGTTGCAGGATTACCAACACCCTGTTATCTTAAATCCCCCATAAATATGGTTTCTAGTTTGATAATATTAGGCTAGTTATAATTTACAACAAACTATATTTGTTCACTTAGAGTTAAGTTTGTCTAGAATTGAAAAAAATGGGTTATATACATTGAGAGCGTCCAATGGGAAAACAGAACCATTCGTTTTAGGGTGGCATTGGTCAGTGTTGCCAGGCGGTGTTGGTGAGCTGCAGTAAGGATCTCTGTGTAGTTATTTTGACATTTCAATTTTAATTTTGGTATTTAGGCTGAATCACTTATTCATTTTAGAATGGCCGTTTTTCAAAGGATTGTCATCACCCCAACTGGTAACACTGTTCAAAACAACCGTCATTTGGAACCAAATTGGTTCATCCGATTCCTTAGGTCTACCTGGGACTGATTCGGACGCTACATGGAACCTAAAAATGTCAACCTATTCTGCAATGACCTGAGGTTGATAGAATAACGTTTTTCCGACTTGTGGGAATTTATTTATGCACCAAAAAAGAACTCCAAAATCATACAACACTGTACATTAATGTGAAAAAAAAAATTAGTCTCCACAAAAAGCCGATTCGTTTCTTCTCGAAAAAACCCCCGTCAAATTTTAAAACCAGAAAAACTTAATAGACATCCTCGAGTGTAAAAAGTAACCAACACATTTCTAATAAATAATATAATGATCGCATAAAGTAACATAACAACCAAATCAGTAAAACGATAGAAATGAAATTTTTTGAAAAGTCAAATAAAACCAACCCCGGCTTTGTACACTTGGCCAAATATGTAGAATCCGTTCAAACTTAACCGGTTGCTTTTTGTCTGTTTTTTGTTTTGTTTTGCTTTTTTTCTAGTTTTATGATGTATGATTAGGGAGGGGAGGCCGGTCTTGAAGGTCTGGTGCGGCCCACGAAGCGGTTTGGCCTCCCCGGCGAATATAACGCAGACGACACGAACGATTCATTCGATGATTTTGAGCACTTTCCCAATAGCGATGGTTTTCCCTGTGAAAAAAAAAGAGACGATTGTTGGGATTGACAGAAAAAAAAAACTGCTAATGAGAACACAAGAGCAATAATTACCTTCATCTCTCAACGTGAAACGTCCCATCTGAGGGAAGGCTTTGAACTGTTCCAAACAAATCACGCCAGCGCACTCTATCCTCATGATGGCGACTTGGTCCTGTTTGACGAATCGGGGCCTCGTTTTCGTTTTCTCTCCTGTCTTTTTATCGATGAGGCAAATCAACGTTTTCACTGTAACTTCTTCGGCGACGCAGTGGATGTGCATGACGGCCGAGTAGCCGGCGCATATTATACTTTTGTGCTCCAAAATAACGACCTGTGCAACAATAACAGTTTGTATAAACGACAAAATCACGATAAATCGCTGTATTCCTGAAGAAAAGAGATGAAACAAAACAAGAAGAAATGGTTACGTACACATTCAGTCTGATCAACTTTAAAAATACTGATGACAAGGAGGATGTATGGGATGAATAGAGGTGGATACAGACTAGTACGAGGCATTCGTGGCAATGCGAGGCAAAAATGCAGCCTCGTGTGTTTTTTGGACAAGGCGACGAACGGCGGGCAGCCTTCAACTCTACGGAATAGGGGGCCACGGTGGCCCTAGGGATGGGAATCGATTTCCGATTTTTTGGAAAAATCGATTTTTTGTTCCGATTTTCCGATTTTTTTAAATCGATCTTCAGGTTCCGATTTTTTAGGTGAATCGATTTTTTACTTCCGATCTTTGTAAAAATCGTGAATCGATTTTTTACTACTGATTTTTAAAAAATCTTGAATCGATTTTCGTCATTTATAAAAATTAGTTTATTATTTCAAGTGATTCAAGCAAATTTCGAGTCTTAGGTCGATTAAAAATTATGATAATAGCTAATAACAACAAAACTCACTAGTTACCAGCGTCGTCCGCCATGGCTTTTTCAGACAGCAAAACTGATTACTCATCTGATTAAATGTTTATTATCAAAATTTTTGAAAACCAATGCAATTTTAATTTTCAATAAATTTTTTTAACGATTTTTTCTTGAATCCTACCTACATTAAATATATCTACCGTTATCACTCATTAAAAAAACTTTTTGAAGTGTAAACTTCGCACCGCGTCGAAAACTTTGGTGGGGTGTGAATACGATTCTGCCGTCACGTCACGGTGTAGTATATAATATATTATACACTTCAATAAGTGTATATTATACACTTCTCCCAAGATGGGTTGGAGCTCGAATCGCGGGGCGGGCGTCCCCTCCGCTCAACCTTCACCGTCCAAACCTTCTCCCACAGCCATCCCCGCCATCCCAGCGCATTGAGCGACTGTCACTTGGTGGTAATGATACAGTGGTCGGCCGAGCGAAAATCGTCATAGAAGTTTACACTTTTTTTATTGTAAGACCGATTTTTGAATCGATTTTCCAAAAAATCGATACTTTTACGGCGATTTTTTTGGGATATCGATTTAGAGCATCCGATTCTGAATCGATTCAAAAAATCGATACTTCTTACCGATTTCCCATCCCTAGGGCCACCCCCTGGCTAAAGCCAGCCAACCATATCCCATTTGGCCTTATACCCAACAACTCGCGTTCCCATGTTCGTTATGCTTTGTTCCTTGAAGAAATACTAGATGGTGGCAGAGGCGAATTCTCTGGCAAAGCAAGGTAAGCACTGATGCCCAGTGCTTGCATTTTTTTTATAATTTTTTATTTTGTCTCAATTTTTGGACAATTTTTCAAATGATCTTTACATTAGTAATGGAAATTTTACTATTAACTTGTACCCAAAGTCGGTGCTCATTCTTGTGAGCAACGGCTACGAGCTCCCTAATCTTCTAATTGACCGCGAGAAGAGAGTAGAACTACCGTTTGAGCATCTTCCCCCCTAGTCAAGCACCCGCGGAGCTGAATGCCTTGGCTCGACTTGCTTGAACCAGGAAAACAGCTGGTTTCATAGACCTTGTGGGGGGAGAGCCGCAGGTCTACTACTGAAAGACAAGCAGTATCGTTTATGCTTCCTCCGGCTTGGGGCGTTCATCAGACTTTTCACTCATAGGGTCGCGGACACAGATCCTCAGTTGTCAACTTCTCCATTAGTTGTTTACCTACTCTCTGAAAGAGTTCTTTCTGTGAGCAATTTACTTGAATTTTACCTTGTTTTAGTTTTATTAAAATTATTACTAGTGTTCTTCGTTTTTTCGGTGTTTTGTGTATCGTGTGTGTGAAATCGGCAATCAGAATGGCTTCATGCAGCTGTGAAATACCCGCAATGCTGCAGGCCCCGTTCAGGCTTCTTCCCTTTGAAGAGAAAAACGGGTTGTTGCGGAGAATCCTCATAGTCCACAACCCACCCAGTTGAGTGCAATATTATTTAAGACCAGCTTACAAAAAGGTAGGCCAGTAACCAGGCATTTTAATGTCAGCTTTTTCCAGATGTACAAATGGATGTGTGGCTGCTGTTACAGCTAGCCTTTATTTGGCTGGTATTGTTTGTGTTTCGCCAAACCAGACACCAAAAATCCGTGGATTAACGCGGGCTATACCGACCTTAATAATCTGACCAATGCACGCAAAAAGCATGATTCCTCTGAAGCTCATATTAGAGCTTCCATGAGCTTCAAATCATTTGGAAGCGTAAACTTTGCGACTGGAATAGATATACAGCGAAATATAGAAATTTAGAAGATGATTTAGAAGGTGAGGAAGGGGAGGGGAACCCAATTGTGTGCTTGTCCAGCCTGCCAGCTCAGGATTCGCCCCTGGATGGTGGTTGATGACATGGCCCTTCCCAACACCCTCGGCTCGCGTGGTGGGAAGTTTTCCATTACTTTTTTGTCCCAAGAGAACACCAAAATTGTTTGGCATAGTTATGTCCAAGCAAATGTAGAAAATCCTTTCTTTTTTTCCCCGTAATCGAAAACTGTCGCTGTGGCCTTTGCCAATACACACTCGGCGTAAGCAGCGACGCCCAACCGTTCCTCGAGCGCCACGCTGAGATCGGCGATATGCCACGGAGAGGCTCCCCAGCTTGACAATCCATCACATCGTCATACTGACACCATGTCCTTCTTTTGGACTCATTCTCGTTCTGATCGTGCTGTTCAAAGAAACTGACAAACAGAGCGAATCCCATGGAGCCCGAGCTCCAGCCCGCTTAGAACCCCTGGTCCAGCCCATGAGCATACGGGCGAGCCCTGCTCCAGTAGCGGAGTAACTCTCTACATCAGCTCCCTCTAGGAATGACCCATAACCATCACTAGGCAGTAGGCCTCGTAGGAAACTATTTCAAATCCCGCGTCCCAGACCACACCCTGGAGCGTCCCCTACCGAGTAGAGGTGGAATCTCCAGGCGACCGACCATGTTCCACAGCTGCAGCCCCAGGACAGACCCCTGGGCACACCCAATGGCCAGATCACGGTCAACAATATTGACTTCTCTCCCGGACGGGTAGCCGGAGAGTATGGCCAAATAGATCAAAGGACATTAACTTCTCAGTAGCTCCACCTAGGTCACCGACATGATATCGAACGTTCCCTGGATATCCATGAAAACGCTGATGGCGTACTTCGGAGGGGCCTTGTCAATGAGCCAGTCAGTCAACGGTGGATCGCACTGGCCTAAAGCCAAACTGCTTTGGGGTGGCAGATTGCTCAAGCAGGGGGCCATCTACCCAGCCCGGAGCCGCTCGAGCACCGTCCCAGGGACAGACAGAATGCAGACAGGGCGGTAGGACCCAGGATGTGTAGGATCCCCCTTCAGCAGAGCGTGGACAAAGCCCGTTTTCCACATTGCAGGGATAGGCGCCAGGAGTCAGTCAGGACTATGGAGAGGACTGGCCAGCCGTCCTGGAGATATTCAACTAAAACTCCATCCTCCCAAGGCGCCTTCTTCCGTCTTGAGGAGAACACAGCTGCTCTGACTTCGCCACCATGACGGGCTGAGCCACGCCCGGCTCTGGTGACACAGTGTACCTCCTCCTCTGAAAAAATTCGAATTACCCTTTACTACAGTACTAACCTGAGCATCGAAAATGCGTCCTGTCTTGGCGGGTGAGGCGAGATCGCACAACACGAACCCCGGTGAGACGTCTTCCTCTTCAATTCCTTTTAGTTTCACTTTGATATTTTCACCTGGGCCAACAGACGTGACTTCTTCGTCGTCCGACCACAGCTGGTCAACCACAACCGATGTCTGCAATGAGTCAATTTGTCAAATTCAATTTGTAATCAAATGGTTTTCCAATTTATAAATTATAAATAAGCAATATTGTACGTCACGTACTCTATTCGGCATGAGCAGTAAAGACTGTCCTTTTTTACATTCCCCGCTCTCGACTTTGCCCATGACGACGGTCCCCATGTCTTTGTACTTTTCGACCACAGGCATTAAAAAGGGTCCGTCCATTTTACGGTTCAGCGAAGGCAAATTGTCAATGAATGTGATGAAAGGGTCGCCCCTGAAAAGTCAGACGAATGAAACGGCGGTTCAACGGAGCATCACTGGAAGGTTATGAGCAGGTTACTTACTTGTACCAGGAGCAAACATCGGGCGGTACGGCTTCTTTGAGGCCCATGCCGGTTTGACCCGAGACGGGCATAAACGACAGGTCTTTGGCCGGATTGAATCCGAGTTTTTTCAAATAGGGAAGAATCTTGTCACGACATTCTTTGTATCTTTCTTCGGACCATTCAACGGTAGGGTCGTCCATTTTGTTTATGAGAACCATCAAGTGTTTGACGCCGGCTGTCTTCGCCAACATGGCGTGTTCTCGTGTTTGTCCACCGCGGTCGAAACCCGTTTCGAATTCGCCTTTACGCGCGGAAATCACCTGAAAAAACGGTAATCGTTATTGCTTTGGGTATTTTAACCTCAATGAAGTAGGACACAAAAAATACACGTTACAAAAAAATGCTTACGGCTCCAAAGTCAGCCTGTGGCCAAGTTTCAACCATTTTCGAGTATATGATAATCTTTTAACTAAAAAAAATCTCACGGAACGGGGGTGTGTGTGAATATGATGGAGATTGCCCCATTACTACAGCTCATAATCGAAATCATCGGCTGGGCTTGAGGGACTGAGCTTGAACAGCGATCAATTTGACTTCCATTCTAATATATGTTCTCTAATGCGATAAAGTTCTTCAAAAACAAACAACTTTATTGTCCGAATCACTGGGAATGCTTAAATAATAATGAATTATTCATCATTTTTACCTAAACCAATCAATCAAAATTTGTATTAAAAAAATATATTCATGGTAAAGTGAAAAGGGCAATAAAGAGAAAATTTAAAGAAAAAAGGTAAATAAATCAAAATTACAACAAAAAACCGAAATTAAAAAAAAAACCGCTGCAACACGGTTTAATAGTTTTTGATGTAGGTTAATTTTGCAACAATTAATTCTGTGTCATTAAGAAAATATTTTTGGGGAAAAAATCGGTTCTATGTTGGGACGTATGTGGGACCTCGATAAATGGATTATGCGCCCGAAACGACACCTTATTTTACCTTCTGGGATCCTTCAAAAATCCAATTTTTAGCCCCATTGATCCTCACGGTGAAATCGGATCGTTCAGGGACCCCCATAAATGGACTCTACGTTCAAAAATATTTAGAAAACGCCACCTAACTCGACCCCATAGCCGAAACCCTCCAAACGCTGTTCCCGTAGCCCCTTTTTAGCCCCAAAGAGCCCCCATGGATTTGGGCAATCGGGCTGAAAACCTTGCAGGCATTTAATTGTGCTTTTGACAAAAATACAATTATTGTAGATTTAAAAAAAAATTCCCACTGCCCAAAACGGCTACCTACGCCTGCAGGCCTACTTGTTGTGACCTTGGGGCCAGAGGTTGATGCTAGTGTGCTACGGCTCACTGGCGGACTCGGCTCCTCGACCCTCATGCCCACCCCTGTAATGTTCAGGCCGATATCCCGGGTAACGCCGGGATGTTGGGGGCATGTAAAGCGGTAGGGAGCCTTCGGGCTCCCGGGCCTCCGACCGGAGTGGCCTTAATGGGGAGGAGATGCTCCCAATAACGCAAATAACATCCGGCTTAGAGCAACTCCTTCTCTCCGGTACCTCGGGCGGGGGGGGGGGGGGGGGGGGGAGCCCGCGGCCTTGGGCTTGGGGGTCATCCCTGGGTCCTTGGTCCCCCCCGGGCCTGGTGTCGGACTCGAGGGGGTCGTGGGGACGCTGGGAGGTGGAGCCCGGCAGAAGGTAAGACCCTGCTCGGGTGGAGCTCCCTTCGGGGGGCCTGCTTGATAGCCCACCGGCTCATATGCAGTTTCCATTGTACACAACTGCCCAAAACGGCCTTGGACAGCGGACGGACATTTCGTTTGTGGAATTTAGTCATCTTGAAACGTCCTATAATGTAAAATTTTTAGGCCGATGAGAATTTTCGACCTCCGTCGCGATTATATAGGTGTCGGCACTCAAAACGCCGTCTGGCATTGAGGCCGTCTCGAATCTGTATTCTTAAACCAAAATGGCCCAAAACAACTGAGATCGAACTTGAGTTTATGTATATATTGTAAGAAATCTGTCACAATGAACGTCTTTTATTCTCAACAACTTCTAACACTCCCAACAACTTGTCCGTAACTGAACTTTTCATCAAGCATATGACACATTGTTTCCATGTGCTTGCTGACCATCGCTACTGGAGCCTCCACACTATTCCCTCCTCTTCAAGAGGTCGCCGGGAATGGCGCCAACCGGTCCTGTTGAGCCGCTCCGCCTGCGCCTATATCTCCACCATCGCTCGACCACCAGCTCGTGGGGATCGGCGGTGAAGGCAACCTGACGACGTTTGACAACGACTACAGCCGACGACATCTTTCCCCTGCTGCTGTCCTCGAAGACTCTGCCATAGGACGAGCTGCTCCGCTCCATCGGACGTTTACGCCTCAGTGTACTCCCATCGGACAGGGAGTACACTACTCGAGGTGACGTGACGAGGACACTGCTCGTCGACGTGACGAGTAGTGTCACTGTACCGGTTTCCTCCATCTTATCTTCTTTCAGTTCGTCTTCTCTCTCGACCGTCTCTGACTCGCGAGCGTCCTCTGGCATGGGCTCTTCGTTGCTGACTTCTGTGGGGGCGTCGAAGTAGATTTCCTCGTCGTCCTTGTCGTCGTCTTCTCTCTCGACCGTCTCGCCAACGCGGCCTGCCTCCTCAGCGTCCTCTGGCATGGGCTGTCCGTTGCTGTCTTCTATGGGGGCGTCCAAATCAATGTCTTCGTCCTCCTTGTCGTCATCTTCTTGGGGGCACTCCCGTGCAAAGTGGACTAACTCCCCACAGCAGTAGGTAACACCTGGGACCTCGACCTTTGGGTGGTCTCCATTGTTCCCGCCTAATTTGAACCAAACCTCTCGGGAACCAAACCTACGACCTAATGCTGCGGCGACTGCATCTAAAGTCCGGCTGGCAGGAGGCACATTACATACAACACTCAGGGCTAGGCCTCGAACTGCCGTGATAAGCCACTTGACCGCTGTGTCAGGTCCCCACCCATTGGTCTCCATGACCACGCAAAACTGCATCCAGTATTCGTCCCATGAGAAGGACCCATCGTATGGGGCCGGTTCCATGACATTCCTTTCCACCCGAGCCCCCCAGATTACCTCTTGTAGTCGGTCCACCCGTGCATTCAACCTATCCAAGTCCCGACTTGTCACCTCCTCGTCGTCGTCTCCGTTGCCCTTCGTTGTCCTTCGTTGCACCACTGTAAGAAATCTGTCACAATGAACGTCTTTTATTCAAACCAGAATTCTAACACTCTCAACAACTTGTCCGTAACTTAACTTTTCATCAAGCATATGACACATTGTTTCCATGTGCTTGCTGACCATCGCTACTGGAGCCCTGACTCAAGGCACCAGAAAACCTTACTTGAGACCGAGTCAGGACGGATTCAAGATTCAAGCTTATTTATTGTCGCCAAACAACAATATGGTTTATGACAAACGTCGGTAACAAAAAGTCAACAAATAGGTACAACAATATTATGGTACTCATATTATGAAACAACAGCAAACGAGAAAATTAGGACCAGTCGTATTCTTCAATTTCTTCGACCAATTCGACGAGCTTCCGCCTCACCTATCCACCGAATGCGCCCTGCGACAACTCCCTGGACAAGCGCGAGACGATGGCACTCCACACAGAGGTCAGCACGCGATCGCGTGCCATGGCCGTGCACATCTCCCCGGCGACGCTAATCCGTGATGCGATGCCTGATCCTGGACAGCAGAGCTAGGGCATACAGGGCCGGCACAGTGAGCACGCGAGCACTCCTGAAGAGCGGCCTACAGTGGTCCTTGCGACCGGTACGACTCAGAATGGCCGCCTTCTGCTGGAGAAACATTCCTGCTGCACCGCTCGAGCGCCCCCACAGCAGCACCCCATAGCTCGCACTCGATTCAAAGAAGGCGTAGTATACTCTACGGAGAATGTTGCGAGACACAGCCCTGGAAAGCCTCCGCAGCAGGAACACCGCAGGATTGTGGTCATTTTCTTTGTATTTGGCCCCTTGGCTAGAACCTTCTAACCGCCTCGATTCTACCAAAATGTTCCACAACGAAACATTTCTCTCATTATGAAGAGGCTTTCGTTCTGGTTCAGAGGTACGGCATAATTCTCTGAATAGTCAACCAATGTTTGTGTGACAGAAGTCGAAAATTTCGATCAACCTCAAAATTTGCCAAATACGGCTGATGAAATCATCTGATGATAAATTATTAGAAGTTAGTCAACATTCTAGATTCATAAATATCTAGAATGTTCTAGATTCATTCTGCCGAAAGACGTTGCATTCATTGATCTTACAGAGAAAAGTAAAATGTATTTCCGGACGTAACACCGAACGAGAAGGAAGTGACTCTGAGAAACCGCAGTGCCTCAAATTTCCGTGGGATCTTTCAGGCTAGAGCAGGGAGTTCTATTTGAAAGCCGAATTTCCTGAGCTAATTGACGAACCCTTTATTCCTGGAATCACAATCAGGAGTTTTCCGGAAAGGAAAAGGAAAACATTACTAGGTTGTAATGTGCCGGAACTAACGACAAACGTTAGACAATGAAGCACGGTAACAACGATACAAATGTAGGTGCCGTAGGTAGCATCCCATTTTCTACATTTATTCTACTGATCACAATAGCTCTAGCAATATTGTCTTTCCGGCTTCCGAGGAGGTACAACGCCACACAGCATTTTACTATGAACAAAACAAATCACGCACGGAATCCTCGACGAGGATGCCTAGCAGGTTATAATAACCTCTGAGCTCAATCGAAGAAGAAAAAAAAACAAAAAAAAAACACTCAAAACGCCAACAAAAAGAGTTTCCTCATTTTTAAGGGATTCCCTACCATGATTACCAACGACCGCTTAAGTCACGTCTCGAACCTCATCTCACCTCAATTCCTGACTTAAGTTGGGACTCGAGTCCCCGTCTTGAGGAAATGCTCATCATCTATTAATTACATTTTGAAGGCTTGCGACTGCGATTTGAGTCAGTACTTGAGACAAGATTTGAGCAACGTCTGTGAATTCCGCCCAAGCCCAAGAATAAACCAAAATGAAAACCCACAAAAAAAGGAACAATTTTTATAAAAATGGGGTTGTTGGGTATTCTAATTGCTTCATACGAAAGGGACTTGAGTTCATATACCCTTTCAAAAAAAAAATCACATCTTCAATTTTGGAGTTTTTTTTTTAACACGTCGCACCCTCGCTTGAATAGTGTTATAACAAAATTGGGCGTTATTGGTATCAATGAATTCAGATAAACGAGCTCTATCTAACACAAGGAACTATTTCAGTGGCCACTAGGAAGCAGTTGAAACGCTGTTGACGACCCCCCCCCCCCCCCTTCTCATCAATAAGAGATCCCAAGTCCAGTGTTATATAGCTACTATTGAGACATCTTGTATTTTTATATTTTCCGATCCACCACATCCCGTTTCGTTTTCGAGGTAATTTCAAACTAAAAAGTGCAAAAATGTGACGGAGGTCCCTTTTTGCATGAAGCAATTCATTTATGGGAAGATATTCGAGATGTGAGGACATACCCAGTTTTAAATACCCCACCCACCACGTATGACCCTTGTACATCACTGGGTGTATATTATTGATGATCGTACTCACCAACACGGCAAGATCAGCTTGAGCTGCACCTCCAATCATGTTAGGGACGAAACTCTTGTGTCCAGGTGCATCCAATATTGTGAAATGTTTCTTATCAGTCTCAAAGTACGCTCTTCCTACTTCGACAGTCTTTCCCTTTTCACGTTCTTCTTGATTGGTATCCAGAGCCCAGGAAAGATACCAAGACTCTCGGCTCCTTTCTTTCGCTTCTCTTTCATACTTTTCCAGAGTCCTTTTGTCAACCATTCCGGTGAGGGCCATGATTTGACCACCGATTGTTGATTTGCCGGCATCTGGAAAATGTTAAGAACCACTTAGAGTCATTCAGGAGGTCGAGGATTGGGACGGCCATCTTGAGTTGGTTCCACTCGTATGACGTTCCAACCAGTGAGTTCTTGAACCCTTAGTCCAGTCGCCAGAGGATTGAAGGGACTCGTGCGAAAAATGGTGTAAAAGCTGTCATTTTTTTTTAAATTGTTGTTACAACAAACTGAACAACAAAATATCAAAAGTAGTAGCAAACGTTTTGCTGGGAGAACTTTTGGCGGCCAAAAAAACCTCGATTTTTTTCGGAAATTTTCCAGTTTTTCACCCATCACGCGAAAACTAAGCATCGCAAAGAAAACCTTTCAAATACAAAGTTGAAGACTATACAATTCTGTATCGAATGACCTCCTTACACATTAAAATCGGTTCAGCCGTTTAGCCACAATCAAGCGTCAACTAACCACCTCATTGGATTAGATCTCTGCACCGTCGGCAAAAACCACGCCGGAGTTGGAAAAAATTGCCTATTGTTTGACGCTTGATTGTGGCTACACGGCTGAACCGATTATAATGCGTAAGGGGGTCATTCCACGCAGAATTTTATGCTCTTCAACTGTATGATTTAAAATTGTACGGTTTGTACATCTTAACGATGCACGACACCCGAAGAAGAAGTCTTACATCCTGCGCAGAGCGACTGCGCCGAATTTTTTTATGAGCTCGTCGCGGAAGGAACATACCTTTTGCTACCATTTTTGATATTTTGTTGTTTAGACCAATAACAATTTAAACAAATAAAAGCTTCTACATTTCTAGCTCGAGTCAAACCTTCTGGCGACTGGCCTACCACCCAAACCAGCCATCTTGTCACACGTACTCACCTACGTGACCTATTATAACGACGTTGACGTGCTCCTTTTTCGATCGGGTCTCTTCGGGGCGAACGGGTTTCTTCTTGGGTTTGACGATCACTTCGTCCTCTTCGAGCTCGTCGTCGTCAGGGGTATTCGGAGCTGATGGGTCCGTGTCCTCGGCGGCGGCTTCCCAGTCGGCAGGAGCCGGAGCTGAGGGTTCGGAGTCTTCGCCGGCAGCGACCCCTTCAGCAGTGGCGACACCTGAAAAACAATCAGGTTATAAAATCTGTAAAAGGATTTTGACGCTAGTAGGACGAGTAGGGTGTCGTTGTAATCGCGAACGTTGAATCGATTTGTGAGGCTCTCACACTTGTCTGGCCGCACTGTGAGGCTTTACAGGGCTGTTAGCTGGCTGTGGATGAGGTTTTTGAAGGGTTTGGTCCAGGAGGTCAAGAGGGGTGTCATTTTCGAAGTAATTCCGAACGAAAAATCGATTTGTGAGGTTCCCAGACCTGTCCGACTACACTGTGACGCTCCAGAAGGCTGTTAATGGGAAGTAGGTTAATTTTTTTTTTTCTTAGGACGAGTGGGGTGCCGTTTTCGAAGTAATATCGAACGAGGAATCGAGTTATGAGGCCCCCACTCCAGTCTGGCCACACTGTGTGGCTCAACAAGGCTATTAATGGCAGCAGGAGGGGTTTTGAAGGATTTGGGCCATGAGATCGTGTCGGCTATCATTTTCGAAATAATATTGGTTCAAAAATCGATTTATGCGGGTCCTAGACTGTCCGAGAACGCCGTGGTGCTCTGTGAGACTTTATCAGTTACCGTTGGGGGTTTTGAAGGACTTTGTCAAAGAGGATGAGGGAGAAGTGGTTTTCGAAGCATTTTGGACGAGAAATCAAATTGTGAGGGCCGCATACTAACCCGAGCATGATCGGTGCTTCCAAGAAGAACCTAACAAGTGCCGGGGTTTTAAAGGGTATTGGTCAAGGAGTCATGTGAGGAGTCGTTTCCTATTCTCTGAATTCTCAAAAATGATATTATAAAGACCTTCACAAAGAAAAACCCGCTACAAATTTTACACAAGGGTTTATTATTCTTTGATATAGGTGAAGTGTGCAAAAATCATTCCCGAGTCATAAAGGAAATATTTTTGAAAAAATTTAAAAAAAAAATTTTTTCTGCACAATGTTTGGACAGATGTGGAACCTCGAAAAAACGGATTTCGTGACCAAAATGACCCGGAAAACGACACCTTATCTGACCACCTGGGATCCTTCAAAAATCCCATTATATACAAATTTTGTAGCTCCATTATGGTGTAGCTATATCAGATCATAGATTCTATGATAGATCCCCATGGTGAAATCGGATCGTTCTGGGACCCCCAAAAATGGATTCTACGTCCAAAAAATACTGCAAACGACATATAATTCGACCCCATAGCCGAAAACCTTCAAAAAACCCTCCCGCATCGCCATTTTAGCCCCATAGCACCCCACGGGGTTGGGCGATCGGGCTGAAAACCTTGGGGATACAACTAGTTGGTAAACCGAGTAAGTATTTTGACAAATTTCAGATTTAAAAAAAATCCTACTGCCCAAAACGGCTCGGACGGCGGACGGACATTTCGTTTTTGGAATCTCTTTGAAACCTCTTGAAATGTACCGTCGCGATTACATAGGTGAATTATTGCAAGAATAATAAACCAAAATCTATAAGAAAGTAATGAATGGCTGGGGAAAAGGTGAATCTGAGCCAACACCTTATCAACAGGTGGGTCCATGTGGTGAGTAAGTGGCACAACACGAATTTAAAGGTATTTGCATCGTCAACCTTTTAAAAATAAGCTTAAACGACGTTTAAGGTGATTCTGTTATCAAACAACACAAATTCCATTTCACAAAAGCGATATAAACGAGATTAGGAAACAGCGTTCGTGGCAATTTCTTTTTAAGGTTATCCCAAATTCACAGTGATTTGTTTGGTCTAAAAATAGAACCCACGGCAAACCCAAGAGCGTTATTCGGCGAAGAGTGAAAAAAATGTCGGACTACTCACTTGTCATGACGGCAATGGGTGGAAAATGGGTAAACCAGCAGAGTATCACGAGCGACAAAAAAGGCGTGAAAAGATTACGAGGTCCCAAACCGGTTAAATCTGGTTACACGTAGGAACGGAACGGCACAGGTGAACCACAAATTTGCCAAATGCACAAGTACAGAATCTGCGGGACGGGTCGAGTATTAAATTTGCGCGTGAGAGAGAAACCGTAAGAACATATTGGAGGACCCGATGGCACGCGAGAAAGTAGGACCTGATTATGCAATCGGAACCTACCACAGGTAGGCAGATAGGTAAACAACGGATCCAAGGTAGTGTTGACTGACAACTTTGCAGGGGGGCATTTTCTTGAAAAGTCATATTGGGGATGGAAAAAATAAATGAGACAATTTTAAAGGTGGAAGCCGTTAGGTACTGCAGCGTGTAGCAGAGATTATTTATCATAAACCTTTCGGCCTTCGCTAATGTTTCATTTTACGGGAATTAGAGGGGAGTGATGAAAAGGGGCGTGGCGTTTTGTGGGAGGTGAAAACGTCAATTTTTTGAAGTGGAAATTGATGTACAATGAAAAGGAGTAATTAAAGTGGTGATTGGCAATGAAGCATTGCGGATGTGCCATCCAGGTCGTTCCAGTTCACACGATACGAGAAGAGTTGAAAGTGGGGAAGCGAGTGAAAGGTGAAAACTGGATGAATTTCACAAGGAAATGACTTTGTGGTGAATTTGAAGAAGGTAGAAGCGAAAATAACGTCGGGAATATTCTCTGGGATAACCTCAACGCGGCTCAAGATGGTACACAAAAAAAATACATTCCACGTCTCCCGAACAACTCCCTTACCGTTGGTGACGGGCGATTCGGACTCGTCCTTTTCCGACTTGTCGTCGGACGCCGTCGCCGAGAAACTGAAAGACGGCACGAACTCGGCGGCGTTGACGTTCAACGTGGAAAATTTTGAGACCACTCCGTCTTTGGCTTCCCCGTCTCCGGACCCGACGTCCGCCTGAGTCTCCCAGGAGTCCGGCGCCGACATTTCACCACGTCGTAAAAAGTCCTCGAATAAGGGGAAGGGAAGGAAATGGACCGAAAATAAAATCAAACAAACACAAAAGGGAGAGGTCGTCGACGGGTTAACTTTCGAGCGAAGTCCCCCGACAAGATGTTTTGATGCGGTGAAAGCCCGAAAAAAAATCAAAACTACAGGCTCGAAACTTCCGCGTGTGAACTACCTAAACTACTGAATTTTTCATCAATTTTGCCAAACTACTCCTTGAAAAAAACCGTAGACCCCTCGTAAAATACCCAAACAATTTTCCAAACCCTCCCCGCAAAGTTAAAAAAACAACTCCGATTCCAAAAAACAACCGTTAAATACCACGCGAAAAGCAAACACCGTAAAATCGCCGTAATTTGAAAAAAAATTAAAACCTACTCTATGCGTAATAATTTTGCAAATTAGGGGTGGGTCGAACCTTGACTAACAGCTACAAATAACTTCTAGAAACATAACAAGACCATAACAGTTGAGGCTAGTCCTAGCAAGGCGCAGTACAGGGAGTTATGTATTCATTTATTTTTTGGCATTTATTCCCAATATTGAACACAGCATGTCTGAAAAATTTGTTATAATATTACAACTACAAATTATTATTATATGTTATTATTAGAGCTCGGATTCGAGCATACTAGCTTTTTTTTAAAAGTAAACATTAAGAGAAGCCTTTTGGTACCTAGTATTTTCACCTCTCTGGGACCAACAGAATTTAAATTTATCAATCATACAAATGCATATTATAGTGGTTTTCGTCTGAATTGTTTGTTTTGCATCACATTTCCCCAGAATTTGGACCTCGACTAAGGTTTTTTTTATTAGAAGGAAATTCGAGTTTGTAAATTCATTGCTACCTATCAATAATATCCTGCTGAATTACAAAAAATAGTTTTTTGTTAAATTTTAACAAAAACTTTTCTTTTTTTTTTGTCACACATATAGGTACTAGTAAAATTTACTAGTATTTAATGCCGATTGGGAACTCTGATCCTGAAAAATGAGCCCAAAAATTACTTAGTTAATAAGTAATTTTTGGGCACATAGTGGTTGTTTGCCGATGGTGCAGAGGTCTAATCCAATGAGGTTGTTAGGGAGAGAGAATGACTCGAAATCAGCAGAGGAGTCGTTTTCTCTTCGTAACCACCCCTTTTAGGCACATTTTTCAGGATCAAAAAATTAAGGCAAAATGACACCCCCATTGGTACCTAAGTCTAAAAGGGAAATAGCTTTTCAAAAATTATAGTTTGAAAAGAGTTTCAAAAATTATATATATGGTTTTGGAAGTCGGTCAATGAAAAATCATAAAATACAAAATAAAAAATAAAATGAAAAATAATTAATAATTAAAATATATTAAATAGAAAATATATAAAATAATTAAAAATAATTAAATAGAAATCCTCATAATGTCTACCTGTGTTGCGTTTGGACAGGGATGCTCCATCAGTGTTGTCAGGTGTACGGTAATTACCGTTTTGTACGGTAATTCAGGGCTCTGTACGATGTACGGTATCACCTGTAAGGTAGGGATGTTTGATACTTCTAAAGTATCGATACAGTATCGTATCGATACATCCAGGCAGTATCTAAAAGTATCGATACGATACTTTCAATAAAGTATCGGTATCGAAGTATCGATACTTTTCAAAAACGCCTGCAAATTTTTAGTCAAGGGTTTATTATTCTTTGATGTGGGTTACTTGTGCAAAAATTAATTCTGTCTCAATGAAAATTTTTTGAAAAAAAAGGTTTTTCTTTTAATTTTTTTTTTTTTTACTCAGGAAATATTTGACCTCCTGAGGTCCTTCAAAAATCCCTTTTGTAGCCCCATGAAAGCCCTTTACATCCCCACAGTGAAATTGGATCCTTCTGGGAGCCCCAAAAATATACTCTACGTCAAAAAATACTTCGAAAACGACACCCAACTCGATCCCATAGCCAAACGCCTTTAAAAAAACTTTAAATTGCCCCATTTTAGCCCCATAGCGCCCCACGGGTTCGGACGATCTTACTGAAAACCTTGCTCCAAGCCTCGGGGGGTAGGTACAGGTAGCAAACAAGGGGAACATTCCCTCGTTTTGTGTAGCTGTGGCCACACTAATTTCTACTGTGATGAGTGAGTTGGGTTGGTTGGTTGGGCCAACATTTTGGTGGTCCGCCCTTGATCGAGGATGGCTGATTCTTCTGATATGAGAGCTGGTGCAGCACCAGGAGGTGGTGGTGGTAGGTACCTACATCAACTTTCTTCAATTGCTGGTCAAGTTAGAGGTACTGTCAACTACCTATATGCCATAAGTTTTGAATCTGATGAAATGTGAGGGATAAAAAAAGTATCGGCGCCGATACCGGAAAAAAAGTATCGATACTACGATATGTATCGGCGACAAAAAGTATCGATATGTATCGATACTTTTTTTCAAAAGTATCGATACTTTTAAGTATCGATACTTTTTCAACATCCCTACTGTAAGGTATCGCCATTTTGTACGGTACCTAATTTAGGATTGAGCCTTTCTTCCTGGCGTTTTCAAAGATTTTAAGGAAAGAACACTCCATCCGTACAATAAAATAATACAAAATTTGATTAATGGGGGCATTTGGAATCTTCTTCAAAGAGTTCAAAAACGTATAGTAATAAACCTTTTATTTAAGAAAAAACATTTAAATCTAACCTAATCACAGAAAGGGACCTTCCCCAGGAACAAAGAACTTTTGAAATGAAAGTAACCATAAGGACAGTATGTACATGTACATACTCCCGATCTCCGATCAAAGGAAGACTGAGAGCAAAGTTTCCAATTCAGTGTTTATGGGTTTATAGATTTGGTTTATTATTCTTGGAATAATACACCTATATTTTCGCGGCGGAGGTCGATGACTTCGATCGGCCTCAAAATTTGACATTATCCGTTTCAAGAGGTCTACATTCTAAATCCGAAATGTCCGTCCGCCGTCCGCCGTCCAGTCCGTTTTGGGCAATAGGAATTTTTTTAAAAATCTGAAATTTTGACAAAATACTCCGTTTACCATCTAGTTGTGCCCGCAAGGTTTTCAGCCCGATCGCCTAAACCCGTGGGGCGCTGTGGAGCTAAAATGGGGCTATGGGAGGGTTTTTTTAAGGCTTTTGGCTATGGGATCGAGTTAGGTGTCGTTTTCGATGTATTTTTGGACGTAGAATCCATTATTTGGAGTCTCGCAAAGATCCGATTTCACTGTTGCGATCTATAGGGCTTTCATGGGGCTTCAAATGAGATTTTTGATGGATCCCAGGAGGTCAAAATTTGAAAAATTATTTACTTGAAAAATTTTTAATATTTTTCAAGTAAAAAAAAAAAAAAAAAATTTGAAAAAAAAAATTGTTTTTAATTTTTTTTTTTTCATTGACATAATGCAGAAATTTAATTCAGTCAATGAAAAAAAAAAAAAAAATTAAAAAGAAAAAAAAATTTTCAACAATTTTTTTTTTCAATTTTTTTTTTTTTTTACTTGAAAAATATTAAAAATTTTTCAAGTAAATAATTTAAATAATTTTTCAAATTTTGACCTCCTGGGATCCATCAAAAATCTCATTTGAAGCCCCATGAAAGCCCTATAGATCGCAACAAACAAATAACGAACAAATTAAGCACTTAACGAAGTTCGTTAAACGAACACACTCCCTGTAAGTAATGCCTTGAAGCTACTTGATGGTGGAAGACTACCTACTACAGTGACTGAAATTCGTGTGGGGAAGAGCGGTTTCGAGATATCCTGAAATTGTGAACGAAATCGGACAGTACAGAAATCGTACCCAGCGGACATTGATGAGAAAAATGAATAGGTAGGTATACATAATATTAGTATTATGCAGGTTACACTCATGCCCATTCATAAAAAGCGTCTTTCACGTTAGCCATTCACTGTTCAGACTACGCTGTGCAAAATTCGGCGTTGTAGAGACATAATGCGTACGGTAATTTTTGGAGAAAAAAGGTAATGCGTACGGTAATTTTGGGGAAAAAAAGGTAATTTTGAGAGGCTCGTACGGTAACTCAACCTTGCAGACCTGACAGCACTGTGCTCCATGGGTACATGCCGGTACAAGTACCTACTCCTGAAAGTTTAATTTTTATCATCTTTTTGCTCATAAAGCTAATGGAGTGGTGTTTACCCTGATGAGGAACGTAATGGGTCTAGACTGCTGCTGTTTATGTTTCGGAAGATTAATACTGTTTTATCTCTCCATGTTTTCATCCTTTTATCAGTCGAACAGATTCATCGGGTGCCTGTCGATATAATGGTCACTAATTTGCAACATAATAGGTTTGTTCCAGGTTTGACGGAATGTTAACAGACATCGCCGGAGACATGCGCAGTTTAGAAACTGCTGTTCCAGGTCAATCAGCAGTTGGACGGAAACCGACAGCTCGAGTACGTGCGGTCGGGTTCTGTCGACAGCTGTCCAACTTCTGTCGACAGACGCAGTCAGACCTGGAACAAACCTATCGACCGATAGTGGGAGGGGAGCTGGAGATGCATTCGTTCTTTTCGTAGCCTCACACGCGTTGAAGACTGCTTTCTTATCCGCTCAGTCAACTATTGTTCAAGTGGACTGTGCGCGCTGGCTTTTCTCTCCTAAGAGTAGGTATGTACCTACCTACTACTTACTGTACCGGCATCTAGCTTTTTACTCGTAAATAGGTACCTAATAGATTTTTGGTCGTCCGTAAGTCGTCGGTAGGTCGTCGTTACTGTATCGGCATATAATATACGGTGATATATAATACATTTAAGATATAATCTATATCTATAAAAATGACTGCCAAATATGTTTGAGGACTCACTACTTAAAAACCAGTGGAGTGTTTAGCACCAAATTGTGTGAGAATGTTTGTGAAGTATTGTAGACGATTTTTAAGAAGCTTGTACAAAATCGGTCGAGCCGTTAATGAGATAATGAATTTTCAAAATCTGTCGGTGTGTTTTCGCAGTTTAACCGTACTGAGTCCATTTCATACCATGAGGTTTACATCCCGATCGCCCAAACCCGTGGAGCGCTATAGGGCGACGGGAGGGCTTTTTTGAAGGTTGGTGATGAGTCGTAGAGCTGGTGATAAATAAATAAAACAACTTGACATAGGTCTTTTATTTATCGATTGAGGCAGTAGGTACGAAGTCTGCCGGGTCAGCTAGTGCATATAATATATATAAGATATTATCCTCAACCTTAAAAAAACCGATTCAATTATACTTCGTAAAGGACACCCCACTCGACTCAAAGGCCGAACTCTGTTATGATAGTTATGGTAATATATTATACTACCCAGTATCTGTTACGATACAATGCATGCCCCATGCACTGTGATTCAAGGCCGTAGCTAGGATTTTATTTCGGGGGGGGGGGGGGGGGGGGGGTTTGCGAAATTTCATTGGATATTAGATAGTATTGGATAGTAACTAGTAAGTAAAGTTACCTACTAAGTAAAAGAATTTTTTACTTAAGATAAAGTATTGTATTCGCAAAAAAAAAAATCGAATTTCTAAAATCAACTGATATGGTAAATTCTTAAAATGAATGTAGGAGCAAATTGAAAAAATGCCCCACTTCACTTGCATGTATATGTGTACTTTTATTTTGAAATATACAAAACATTATTTGCACTTAGTCTACAGTAGCAAATTCAATCGCCTCGCTTTTTTTTTTTTTTTTTTTTTGTCGCGAACAGTTCAATTACCTACCTCCTCTATCGAAATATTAAATCTACGATGGATGGCCATTAGTGCTAATCCAGTTAATCTTTCCTGGCCAGTAGAATTTCTTAGATACGTTTTTAGGCGTTTAAGAGTAGAGAAAGTCCTTTCTGGGGTACAAGTGGTTACTGGCAGGGTTGCAAATTTGCAAACTGATTAGAATATTTATATTCTAATCAGTTTAAAAATATTTGGAAACAAATGCTTATTACATTCTCCCAGAGCCTCAATCGCGCATGTGGGTCTGTTTGTTTCGTCCTCCTCTTGCCATTTTAGTTTCCACAGATTGGTCTCTGCGTTTAGCACGTCCTCAGAATCCAAAAACTTGCTATATATTTGAAAACCATCACTATTAAATTCATTAATTCGTGTACACTCCGAAGGAATAAGCTTAAACAGTGCTGCTAACATGGACTTGTGGCTTGAAAATCTCAAATCCATCTTATTATCTGATTAATAAAGTCGTCTAAAAGTGGTATCAAAATAGAAATTCTGAAATAAGTTTCTGGGTCCTCGGTGTTAAAATTTGCACGATGCGTTTGTTTTTTTGCAATTCTGGGAACTTTTATGGTTTCGTCAATTCCTGACAGTAAATTTTGCGCCTCAATGAAAGTGCATTTAAATTTCGCTTCTGTGTTTCCCCGAATGCTTTTGAAAGTCTTCATTAGAAGATCCTCATGCTGTAGTGCTGCTACTAGATCACATAGGGGAGATTGTAAAATTTTACTCAAGGGCAGCGTGTATGAAAAAATTTCTGCCAAACAACATAGGGACACAACGAAGTCTCCAGATGAAATCGACGTCAAAAACGAAGTAGCCTTTGATGCCGTCTCAGTGTCTAAAGCAGTACTTAAATCTTCTAAAGTCTCATGGATTGCGTAAAAAATCTCTCTGAATCTGATTTCCCTTCATGGTTTTCGACCCACTTGGTGTCGCGCGGAAATTCATGCTACCACCAGCTAAGACCCCCGACCAACTGTTTTTATTTTCACAATAATTTTTATTTTTCCGTTCAAAATCCAATAATTTTTAGATAGAATTATTCTATCTAGTGTCAAGCCATTTTCATTTCGGGGGGGGGGGGGGGGTGAACCCCTATGAACCCCCCCCCCTGGCTACGGCCTTGCTGTGATTTAATATGAAAAATGTTTTTAATCCACCCAACTCGTAGGACGAAAGTTGTCTTACGTGTAGGGTGAATTAATTTTCAGATTAAATCAATTATAGTTTATAAATAAAAATTTAATTTTGATTAATAAGCAGAAATTGGTGTTAAAATAACACGTTTCTGCCATAGCAGTTAAACGTACTAGCTACTCTATCGAAAGGGAAAATAGCGGTTTCGCCCACCCCCTAAACTGAACTGTGCCAACCTATCAGAGAAAATTAAAGTTAGGTATTTATTATGAAAAATTATGTCAATTATTTTTGTTTATCATAAAATTGGGAATTTAATGCCCAAATGCTACAAATTTTGTAGCTCAACGTATAGTGAATTGGGATTTGGGTTTTTTTTTTGCCAGGGCAAAAAGTGTGGAAAAACAAACAGAATAACGTCCGCTGATAAGTTTCAGCGGGATAACGCTTTCAAAAAACAGCTGGAACGTTTCTGTAATGTCATTGGTGGATATGTTAAGACGGGCGTTTCTGATTGGTGCATCGAGACATTTTATCTAGAATGTTGTAGATCGTTCTAAATTTGTACTTTCTCCCTCTGCGCATCCTCTATTCGCCAGTATTTTCGTAGCGTTGTTCGGGTAAGTGCTGAAAGATCGTTATATTTATCCGAAAAAAAAGTCGGTCACAGAAACGAAAACGTTAAGTGGATTCCGTGCTCGGGAAAAAGTTAGCGTTCTGAGAGGTACAGTTGAAAAGAAACTTTTTTTGGTTGTTCCTTTTTTTGTTTCTTCTGTAAAACCTTTGCACGATGTCATTTCCTTTCCGGGACCGTGACCGACCCAGCCTACGTGACCGGTTAAAAGGCTTTGGTAGATCTGGCGACGAAATTATGGAGCAACTAAAACAATCTTTGGACGAGGACAGGAAAAATTTCTTCGAGTCCAACTCGAAATTTGGACGCCCATCAGGATTTTCCAGAGTGAGTCGAAAAGAGCCGATGTCACTAGAGGCTTTTTGTGTGGAAACTCATCGCATAGCCTTTGTGACTAACCTGCACCTCCGACGGTAATCCGTCTGCAAATACACCAGATAATTTGGCTGAGCACAGAGCCGACGTGCCAACTTCCTGGCACGCCCGTCAAATTGCTGCTTCCAGATTGGATTTAGTGCGAAGTTTGCCGTTTTGTGTAGCGAAGTTCGCTGAACCGTTGAATTTCCGTCGTCTGGACAGGGGGCCCTATTAGAGCCCCCTCATCCATACTTTCATGTATAGACCGCAGGCCCGAATTGCAGCATGGCTTTCAAGGCGATTCATCCATGCGCTTTAACTATGCTCAGTTTTGCTGCATGAGAAATAAGTTTGACTAGGTGAATCACTAATCCAGAGTGAGTTTTCTCGTCTATGACTGACTAACAACATTTTGGTCCTGAAATCCCCTCATAGTGTGTGTGGCCTTAACTTCGCCGTGCTGAGTGGGGCGTCAGAACAGTTGAGCTACACTACACTCAACAAAAATTTCATCTAAACTAGCGCCGGTACATGATGATGATATCATTAAAAAACCAGCAAAATTTGCTTTTACATTAGGGTTTATTATACTTTGCTACAGGTTAATGCTCCAAATTTAGTTCTTGGTCATTAAGAAAACATAAAAAAGAAAAGAAAATTGTACATTGTTTGGACAGAATCTGTCCCACATCTGATGTGAGACCTTGAAAAATGGATTATGCGTCAAAGATTACTCGGAAATTGTTTGACCACCTGGGATCCTTCAAAAATCCTATTTGTAACCCCATGTAAGCCCAATAGATCCCCACAGTGAAATCGGATCGTTCTGGGACCTCCAAAAATGGGCCTCCAAAAGTACCTCGAAAACGACACACCACTCGACCCCATATCCGAAACCCTTCAAAAAACCTCTCCCGTATCCCCATTTTAGCCCCACGGGTTGGGGCGATCGGACTGAAACCCGAGCGGGCACGACTAGATGGTAAACCGAGTATTTTGTCAAAATTTGTGTTGATTTGAGTTTGTTTTTTAAAAAAAAATTTTCATTGACAGAATTAAATTTCCGTACAAGTAACCTATATCAAAGAATAATAAACCCTTGTGTAAAATTTGCAGCGTTTTTGTCTTATATTCTTCTCTCTACTCGCTCCGAAAAGACCTGGAAAAAAAAATCGGAAAGCTCAGACCTTTCTGGACAGAATGGGACTAACCGCGACTCTCAAAAATTGAAACTAAGGGAGCTACAATTTTTCTAAAAGCTAAATTTTGTTCTATTATGTGATTCAAATAAAATTGGCGCAGTAACATGCTCCAATCTCTAATTATTTTTATTACAACGAAGGGGTTTCAGTCTTGAGGGTCTCAGCCCAATTGCTCAAACCCGTGGGGCTAAAAAGGGGGTATGGGAGGGGGATTTGACGATTTTTTGCCAATGGATCGGGATAGGTCTTGTTTTTGACATATTTATGGACGTAAAATCCATTTTTGGTGGTCCCAGCGCCGTCTGATTTTACCCTGGGGAAGCAACGTAGATATCTCCCAACCATTTTCAGTGCTGTCCAATGTATCCCCGGTCTCCCTTACTGTTTGTTGAAATCTTGTCTTTTTTTTTTTACTGAATCGCGAACTCCGAATTATTGATTGGGGAAGTCGATACTCACACCTTGGAAAACTGGAAGATGGCTGACCTCAGGTCATTCACACCGTTGATTTGATGTCACACGTGGATGTCTCATAGTGATCCTCTGCCAATCTGTAATATTTTATATTTTGCGGCCACTCCCGGGAAGTATGAGAGGAAGCATCATTGTCAACAACTTTAACCAAACACCGTGTATGATGTTGTTCAGCAGTTCGGCCATTGGCACTCTTTAACGGAATCGTCAGCCCAGCAACTCATTGGCTGCACTTCTCACGAATCGGTGCATTGTCGTGGTGAGCTGTTTGGGGCCACTGAACACACGAGCCTTACAGTTCCAAGGAATACGTTTGCTTCCATCTTTGGGAAGCTTTCCTAGTCGTCTTTAGAAGGCGTTGAGAGGGTTTTGCTTGCAATGCAACTGGCTGAGCATATTAGGGGTTGGTACGATCCCTTAGCGTCTTCTATTGCCAAGTCATATTTTTGGTGTTTTGCTTCCGTTGCTGGTTCTATGACTTGTACGGTGGGTCGATTTTCCGAGCCATTTCTGGTTCCAATATGGAAAACCCGTTTCCTTTTAGACCCTAAAGAACACCCTCAAAGCGATTTTTTTAACTGTTAGGTAATATGGAAACTACTCAACTGTTTGTTCGTTTTTTTGTTAACATGTTAATTTTAAGAGTTAATTTTAACCAATCAACACCTCACCTCTAGTCATTTTGGTTTAGAAAATAGGTCTAGGGAAGAGAGTGGGACCTGATCGTTGGCATTTTCTAAGGCAGAGGGAATTAACGTAGCGGCGAGGGAGTTTCTGCGTTTTGTGGGCATCATTGCTTCGCGCTGGTTTGATGATTGTGGTTTCAAATAATTGGGTTTTATATTTCGGTGAAACCGGGTCTTAACCCTTTCATGACCAGCGACGAAGCAAGAAGCAGTGACTTGCTTGCACCATAGACGAGCTATCAAGCAAGAAGAAGTGGTCTCTCTGGGCCACAGACAAGATACCACATGAGGAGAAGTGGGCTCCCTGGCATAGACGAGATAACACATGAGGAGAAGTGGCCTCCCTGGACCAGAGGCAAGATATCAAGCAGAAAGAAGCAGCCCTCTACAAATTTCCACCCACATTCATTGAAACGTTTAACTCCATCATCACCAATAACATTATTTTATGACAAGGCGGGTTAAGAGGATTAAAGAATGTTAAGCAAGCGCTGAGGGTACTAATCTCCTCGTTGCGGAGGATGGTTTCGTGGGAGATAGTTAGCCACTTGAATGGATGGATGTAACGTCATAGGGCCACTAATGGTCGACTCTTCCTGCTCATTGTTGTGTGTAATGTTACAGTGTGTTATGCTTCCCATCGAGGCGCTCGAGTTTGGGGGAATGAATCTTACAATGCAATTGTTTTGGGGGAAGGCTCAACGGAGGTGATTGATTTAGGGGATCGAATGTTACCTCAAAATGAACGAAAATCTCTATAATAAGTCAGGCTGTCGAACACTTGGTTTTGTTGTATCTTAAGAACAAATAAAAGGCTCACAAGTGCGGTAATCTCTTATTTGCCTCGTGTGGTTATAATTGTTTGCCAAGCTAGGAGCAATGTATTGACATGGAGCTGTAGCTCTTGGAGAACTTGTGGTCAGAATTTGAATGCTGCCCCTTGATGTCTTCGCCTTGCCGTGGCAAACTTTTTAGGGGTTCTTTCATTTCAGAACTTAGTGCCTTCCCTTTTAGGTTCCTATTTGAGCCTCCTGCTATGAGAACATTCCTGTTTTGCACATTTTGGTTTAAATTATATAGATTTCTAGATTGGATATCATTTATTGCCAGAGTTGGAGCAATGTATTCATTTGAAACTGAAGGCTAATTCGTAGCAAGCATTTTGAATGCTGTCTCTTCAGGGTTTGGCCTTGCTATGGCAAAATATCCAAACTATTTAGGTGCTTCTTTCATTTCAGGACTTGATTTGCGCTTCCTTTATAGTCGGTTCTATTTGGTTCCCACATAAGGGTGCTTCGATAATGCTTCGATTGTAACACTAGTATATATTGGAGCGGAGATGAATCATCGATCATAACCCAAACACAAAGCTGCCCTTTAACCCAGACTTATCAAACGACCTTTAATTTCCCATTCCCCCTAAGCTGTGCAGATGCACGCCTCATGACGTAGTCAATGACTGGAACATGAAATAGAGTGACTGTGCTGACGTTTTGACAGAGGGAACACCTCGGTTGGCACCCATTTAAGGGAAGGATCTTCCTTTGTTACTGAAATTGCTCGAGTTTTCCCCCTTCCTTTGGTTTCTGATCATGATGAGCACACTGGAGGCTCATTTGCGTTCCACCTTGCGAGTGGGCGATCTGGTCGGACATGGCGATCTTTTCCTTATTTGTCCAGTTCGACTCGGAGAGTCACCCGCCAAGCTCAGTTGTCGTTCTCGTCTACCTGTGTCCCGGTGTAGTTTTGGTTCTTCGCGAACTTTACAACAGTTATGCAGCAAGTTGCCGAGGTATATTTATCAAAATAGGGTACATATGAGTGTTATCTTAGTTAGTAACTTCCACGGTTTTTATTCTGGTTAATTTCATAAAGTGAAGTGCTTCAAGTCAGCCCTGGGGCGAGATCCCGGTGAGCGCTTTCGATGTGAAGTCATCATCCGTTGGACAGTCTAACTTGGGTAAAATTGGGTTGTAGATGGCTCTAGAAAGTGATTTTTTTTTCAATGCCTATTGCTGTTTTGTGAATTTTGGATGCCCACGACTTTGCACTTGCCTCATTTTCCTCGAAGCGTTCTGATCTCCTGACTTATTACGACTATCATATTGATTCGAGTCATGAGGTCATTCGACACGTTTTAAATGCTATCACTGCAGCTCAGCTCCGTGATTCATATTGAGAAGTATTCCTGCTCCTAAACAAGACCGGTGTCAGCCGCCTGTCGTCATCGTCTTCCCACGCCAAACCTTCCCACGCGAATCACTTTCATTCATACCCTGTGACGTTGGTTGAAAATACCTTTTCCGTTGTACCCCAATTGAAATGAGCACGGGGATTTTTGAAGGGCATTGACCAGTCCTGAGTGAACTCCTAAAAGGTAATGTTATACGCATACGTAGAATAAAAGGCGCACATCTCAAATCGCAACTTTTGGGGTATTGAGTTTTTCATTTTGAATAAAAAGTTATCATAACAAAAATTTTCAAACAGATTTATTTTATTTAAAAAAAAAAAAAAAAACTCATTTCAACTTTAGGTTTATTGTTCTTGAAATAATACACCTATGTCGAAAATTCTGTTCGGCCTTAACATGTGACATTAGGTATTCGTTTTAAGAGGTCTAGATTCCAAAAACGAAATGTCCACCCGCCGTCTGAGCCGTTTTGGGCAGTAGGAGAATTTTAAAAAATCTGAAATGTTGACAAACTTCTCGGTTTACCATCTAGTTGTACCCGCAAGGTTTTCAGCCCGATCGTTCAAACCCGTGGGGGTTTTCAAAGGTTTTCGGCTATGGAGCCGATTAAGCTGTCGTTTTCGAAGAATTTTTGGACGTATATTCCATTTTTCGGGATCCCAGAACGATCCGATTCCACTTTGAGGATCTTGAGGCTTTTATGGCTTTTATGGGGGCTACAAATGGGATTTCTTGAAGGATCCCTGGAGGGCAAATAAGGTGTCGTTTTCTGAATAATTTTCAACGCTAATGGTGGATTTTTTCGCAGTCCTTCATCTGTCCAACCATTCTACAGGTTTAAAAAAAATTCTACAGATTTTTTTTGAATCTGTGTCATGAAACGGATAATGTCAAATTTTGAGGCCAATCAGAATTTTCGACCTCCATCGCGATTACATAGGCGTATCATTCTAAGAATAATAAACCGAAAAGGATCTATACCTACTCGTGATAAGGACATCCGAATAAATAGTCTAATGTGGCATTCGATTATTGAAATTATTTGATTTCAAGAGTTCGAAGAATTTTGCATTCGTTCAGCAACAAAACTGATGTGAAGCGCTTCGAGATCTCCCAGCTGTAACATCTGATTACCAATACTGAACTCCCATTGGTTGTTCTTGCGCATTCGTTTTGCAGAGAAACTGGTGGCGTCTTCGTGAAGCTCTACATACGAAATCTCACTTACCAGCTATAACAGTTGTTTCATCTGTACTAATCCCATTGGTTGTCTTTAATTAGAATGATTTTTTTCGGACGATTATCGAAATCATTCTAATACTAAGTTTTGAAATCACTTGTTTTTCCCATCACTAATCTCCGCACAAAGGTATACACAAAGGATAAATCGATACACAAAGGTATACACAAAGGATAAATCGATACTTTTCTATGCCGGTTAGAAATGTCTGACATCTCTCCTCTATACAGTTCTTGAAAATTTAATAACAAAATTTCGCACTGGAAACATTGAGCGCGCATTGGGATGAACGCGCAGTTATACCTACCACAAGCTTGGCCTTTTCGCTCATCTCTTCTGGGTGGTTCTTTTTCTCTTTGTACGCTGCGTTGACGCCAAGACAGACGGCGACGACCTCGTCGTTTGGCCCAAACCCACAGACTAGGGTCATAAAGAGAGACATCAAACCCTACAACACAACTCTACTGAGTGAAATTCAAACGACTCTTCCGAAGGTTTTTTTCCCCCTCCGGTGGTCGTTGCCAAATTTTTCTTCAAGGCTGCGCAGTTCGAGTTTTCTTGGTCGAATTATAACATTCACTGACGAGGAAGTACCTACTTGTAATGTGAGCACAGAAACGATTACAAACAAGGTTCAAACCTCGGATAAAGATTTGTAGGGGGGGAGTTTCTTCGAAAAGTAAGTTGGGGTATCTGGGCCATCCTTTTTTTCTTTTTTTTAGAAAAACGAGAAAATCTGACTTCAGGCGTAGATCTATCCTCGAGTTCTATAATTTATATTATAAATTATAAGAACTCGAGGAAATAGTGAAACTTTTTGTTACCATAAATTGCTGTTATGGTCGTGATGGCCCAGTTGAATGGGGCAACTGGACCTCGCTATCTGTTTCCCACGCTGCACACCCGAATTCGGAAGTGGAGTATCTTGGCCGACTCATTTAATTATTCAGTAATTTGTGCAATGTTAATCAACAAAACGACCTTCACTATAGTGAAGTTATAACACTAGAATTACTAGGATTCACAGAAATAATATTTTAACTGCCGAAAAGTGTTTTTCTAAGCACCTTATAACTGCACTTTTTATTCTAATTATATTACAACCTCTGAATTACCCCGACTTTGAAGGAGGAATCACAAAAAAAAAAAAAAAAAATTGAACTCCAAAATTTAATATTTATTTGAACTAAATCTCATTGAATGAAGAAGGAGTGCGCATACTTTTGGAGGTATCAGTTCGCTTTATTTGTGTTCCCACCATCTGAAATCGAAGAAAATAGAATGAAAAAAATCTCATGTATCAAGAAAAATGTTGATAGGTTACCTGGACCATACACGGGGTAAATGAACCACCGGCTGGCCAAGTTACCCCTGACATAATATTATGGCCCCATTCATTTCGTGGTAGTTGGACCACCCCCACTCAGTAGAATTAAATCAGTTAAGTTTCACGAGCTATTTACTTCAATGAGATCCATAAAGCCTCAAAAAATCGTAAACGAATGAAAATTACAATGATTTGATGGTTTTGACTTGAAATAAGAAGGATGATTCAACACATTGTACACCATGTTGTTGAGGGTCAGGATACATCCCTCCACGACACGCGTACCTGAGCTTCAAGATGGTTCTACTTCCCACTCTCCACCAGTAGTAGCAACTTTGAAAACTTTAAAAACTCAATCTTAAGGACTCCAAAACGGCCCATGGCTCAAATACCCCGTCGCCCAGTTACCCCAACTTACCCTAACACTTTTTTCAAATCTAAATAGTCGAGGGTGCCACTGCTTAGGGTGAGATCAGTGATGGGGAAATTCCCGGGATTTTTGTTTTGAGTGTACAGAAGGGAGTGGGTTCTGTGGGTGGGTGCTCCCAACAATATGCCAAGACTTCTGCTCCTTGTCTCCGACTCAGCAGCTTACATGTTGATGGGTGGATCGGATTTGCAGGCATTCTAAGGTGGTCCGTATGTTTGTCACATGGCCAGCTGTTAATGAGCAAATCTCTTCCGTGAAAATCTTAAAAGATCTGAAGAGAGTAGACATCTTTGAGCGGATATCTGGCCTTTCTCCTGAGCCAGTATTGACACAATCAGGAACATGACTGGAAGTTGTATTGTACTCTGCTGACATCATTGTTGTGCTGTACTGGATTCTCTGGAGGGAGAGCAAAATCCAGCCCCGAAGTCACGCACCATCAAGCACCATTTTTGAGGCATCCATAACTTTTTAGTCGGCAAAGACCTGGAACTGGTTAAGAGCGACCAAGCTCTGATTGAAGGTTTCGAAGGCTGGTTCAGTTGTGCTAACTCTTGACAAATGGCAGGGGTGTTGTTTGAGACCGGCTTAGAGCCATCAAGCTCTGATAGCTGGATTACCTGGATTTCCAATACCTGGTTCTGTTTGACTACCTGGCAATGATGTTTTGACCAAAAGGCAAGGATGCTGGCAGGAACTGGTTAAGAGCGACCAAGCTGAATCGTTTTTTATCATTGCTTGCGATTAGTCAAGGCTGTTGTCAGAGACTGGCTCAGAGCCACCAAGCTCTGATTTCTGGATTTCCAGCACCTGGTTCAGCTTGACTACTTCCTCATGTACAATCCCTACCCCGAAACGGTAGGGATTATTGTGCATATCTGGACGAAGGGTGCGGTACTTTTCATGCGTAAAAACTCTTCCCAGGGACCCTTCATGCATGCGTTGGAGGCATCTCCCATGCTATTACCTGGCTGAAGAAGTGGTGGCGATGACGATTAAAACGAGGGAACATCAACGTACTCTTGCTAATCAACTAATTAAAATTAAAATTTCATGAGCATTGCTCAGAACGTCAGAACGTTGATAGAATATTTTAAAACAGGATAATATGCTCTGTAGTTGTTTGAGCGGACCCCTACTTTTACTTTACACCATCAAATTTAGGGTTTAATAACATAATCAGAGACATATTTTGGCCAAATCATTGCCATGAATGACGTATAATGTTTACATATCCTCCGAAAACCATGACTTGGTTTCGCCCTGTAAAGTCTCGTATTCGGGCAGCGAAAGTTTAGGCGATTTTATTATTCAACTTCAGCAGTGAAACCGCCGTTCAACGTCCCTAATATTGGAAATTCCTCGGCGACATTTGTTTTTTTGTAAATCCCCCAACGGTCAACGGAGTTCTGCATCGGTTCTGAAAATAGCCGGAGTAACTTGTGAAAAACCTTCGCAATGAGATGGCGAAACTCCCCCTTTTTGAATCAATATAAAGTTATAACGGCTTACGAAAATAGATTTAGACGAGACAACATCTCCGATTCCAACAACGCGGTCCAAGGGGATTTTTGTGGCTGAAGGAATGTCCCATTTTATTTATTTGCAGTTACTCGGTGATTTATGGGGGAATATTTTCTTCACCCGGAGCGAAATTCCTGTTGGGGTGATTTTTTGGGGGATTGTGCGCTTCTAGGTAAACTCCGGTTCGAGGTTTGGGTTAGGAACTGCATAACACTCGTCGCTTTATTCCTGACGTTATGCCAAATTCGCCGGACCAAACGGTCTCAAAACACATCGTTTGATGATGACAAATCTTTATTAATTAGGCCTCGTGTAATGCATTTGGACGGTAATATTAGACTCCAATTTAGAGCCATCTGCATTTACCTTGTGGATCTATTCTTGGGGATCCCCCCCCCCCCCCCCCCCCTTGCATTTGCAAGAAGGTCAAGATTTGTTTCATTCCAGCTTGTCGTGATAACATTCTTAAGGCCCAGTGTGGGCATCGAAGACAACATTTGGGTCGTCAAAGTGTGGCTGGCACGAAAGGTCAGGAAGACCTCTTAACCTTTGCATTTCAGTGTCTTCTCGAAGCCCAGTTTGAGTCACCTATTGTCATCCCGATAAATTGAGACAATGAAAGGAATCTTGACCCTCACGTAGGTGGTTATTTGTTATATTGTTCTTAATTGCGATGATAATTGAGGCTCTCGGGAGTCCATTTTAGTGCGTGCTGCAGATATCTACAAGAATACCGTGTGACTAAGTGTAATTTTTGTGTTATTTAACGTTCAATAACATCAAATACTGTCCCTTTTCCTCCTCCTGTCTTCCTGGGCTGATTACAATCTCAGACGTCCTCCAAGGCGTGTCTCCAATTTGTATTGACCTTAATAGACCCGACTGCATGTCACTCCGACCCACAAACTTCCTTGAGTTCGGTGCAGTGCGCTTGCCCACTCCCGACTATTAATACCGTACGGCCTGTTTGACACTGTCAGAACGCCGTTGGGATATCTGATACTGCGCGAGAGGAGCCAGGTTGTTGTCGATGGTTTTCTTCCGCTACCTGAAAACATCGGAGGGGCTCCTGGACTTGTGGGATGAACTTCGCCTAGTCACGTTTAATCGCAGTCAGTTTTTGCAATATTTCCGACGATCCGTAAACTCCCGCTGACACTTCGGCTGGAGATTCCAAGGAGGAAAATATTTAACATTTCATACGGAAGGGCCCGTTGCTCAGGAGTCCATCCTTGTATCTCAAGTTTGGTCGCCGGGAAAGCGAGTCCTTGTAAGAGCAGGGGCAGGAACCAGGAGTCCATCCCCGAGTGTGGAAGCCAGCGAACCGCCCCTCGGTACAATGCGGCAGTAAATGGAAACTTCACCCAACACGACTCTTCGTGTCGGGTGGGGCGGTACTTTACTGACCCTTCCGTGGATCTGCCGAACTGACAACATCTCGACACTTCGATTGAGCCTGAGGAACCCAGATCACAGGGGGTAGAAGCGTAAAAAAGTCGATTTTCCAAAGTCGCTTTTTCATTGATCTTGTGCACTAATTCCGTAGTTGATTACCTGTAGAATCGTCCTGCACTAATAGTTTTGCGGTTGAAGTGTTCAATTAGCGTGAAAACTGAAAAACTCGGTTTTGGAAGGGAATATTGTGGGAAATCCCTCCTTCCTACGACTTTTCGAAAAAAAAAAAAAAAAAATCATGTGAGTTGAAGTCTTATCAGATACTGTAAGACTTCTACTCACAACATGTACAGATTCTGTAAAAACCACCAAAGTCAATTTTAAGATGAATTTCGAAATGAAAATCAGTTCTATTTTTGGGCGTAATTTGGATTAAAAATTTGCATACGAATCGAGCTGCGCCTTCCTGCGGTCTGGCTCATTTTGGTTTATTATTCTTGGAATAATACACCTATGTTTTCGCGACGCGGGTCGACGACTCCGATCGGCCTCAAAATTTGACATTATCCGTTTCAAGAGGTCTACATTCAAAATCCGAAATATCCGTCCGCCGTCCGCCGTACGCCGTCCGCCGTACGCCGTCCGCCGTCCAGGCCGTTTTGGGCAGTAGGAATTTTTTTAAAAATCTGAAATTTTGGCAAAATACTTGGTTTACCATCTAGTTGTTCCCGCAAGGTTTTCAGTCCGATCGCCCAAACCCGTGGGGCGCTATGGGGCTAAAATGGGGCTACAGGAGGGGTGTTTTGAAGGCTTTTAGCTATGGGATCGAGTTAGGTGTCGTTTTCGAAGTATTTTTGGACGTAGAATCCATTTTTGGGGGTCCCGGAACGATCCGATTTCACTGTGGCGTTCTATAGGGCTCTCATGGGGCTAAAAATGGGATTTTTGAAGGATCCCAAGAAGTTAAATATTTTTCGAGTAAAAATTAAAGAATTTTTGAAAAAACACATTTTTGAAAAAAAAATCCCCCCAAAAAATTTTTTTTGAAATATAAAAATCCAAAAAAAAATTTAAAAAATTTTTTTTATTGACAGAATTAAATGTTTGTACAAGTAACCTATATCACAGAATAATAAACCCTTGTGTAAAATTTGCAGCGTTTTTTTCTTTAAGCTCTGACTCTTGGGAACTGTAGAAGTTTGAGACCCTTTTTCGTCCCTATTTGGTCACAGTTAATTTTTAAAGTTACCGAAGCGCTCCCATCCAAGCGCCACTCGTCCTCTCAGCGCAATCCCCGCGCGCCCGTTGACCGGTTTTTTACTTTTACTTACCTACCTATAATACACCAAATTATAATTTGTATACAATGTTATTATAAATTTAATAAAATCAATGAGTTTTATCAAATGAGATCTTAGGATGTCACCTACGAGATTTCATCTGGAAATCGGCCAAATTTACGATTCGTATTTTTCATAACTACTAAGGCTACCGAGCTCTAATCCTACTCGCGCTGAAGGTCAAAATTCAACCTTGTTTAAAAAGGCGTCGTTTCCCGAGTAATTTTGGACGCATAATCCATTTTGTCGAGGTCCCACATAGGTCCAAACATTGTACAGGAAACTATTATGGTTCATTATTCTTGGAATAATACACCCACGTAATCGCGACGGAGGTCGAAAATTCTGATCGGCCTCAAAATTTGACATTATCCGTTTCAAGAGGTCTAGATTCCAAAACCGAAATATCCGTCCGCCGTGCGAGCCGTTTTGGGAATTAGAAATTTTTTCCTAAATCTGAAAATTTGACCCAATACTCGGTTTACCGTCTAATTGTGCCCGGAAGGTTTTCAGCCCGATCTCCCAAACTCGTGGGGCTCTGGTGGGCTAAAAAGTGGCTACAGGAGGGCTTTTTTTAAAGGTTTTCGACTATAGGGTCGAGTTAGGTGTCGTTTCGAAGTATTTTTGGACGTAGAATTCATTTTCAGGGGGAACGATTCGATTTCACTGTGGAGATGTATTTGGCTCTCATGGGGCTACAAATGGAATTTTTGCTGGATCCCAGGTGGTTAAATATTTTCCGAGTAATTGTGGACGCATACTTAATCCACGTTTCAAGGTCCCACATCTTTTTTTTTCCAAAATTATTTTTTATTGACAATTATTTTTGCGCCATTATTCTAAATCAAAGAATAATAAACCCTTGTGTAAAATGTGCAGCGTTCTCTTTTTAGACGAAGATTTTATTATTTTTAGTAGGTATATTGTAAGGCTTGTCAAAATTCAGCTGTGACTCAATTTTCGATTTAGCCGACCCGTATCTCGATCATAACAATAATCGATTCCAAAGGTATCAACAAAAACTTATTGAAATTAATTTTACAAATTTGATGATTGTCCCGCCGTGCGTCCTTTGCGGCACAGGTGCGGAAATTCCCGCATTGACGAGGAGGCCGACGAACGCCGGAGATTCGAATTTCGGCGCACCGATCGATACCGGAACTGCCCGCCAGAGCGCGCTACAAGTCCCCGCAGCTGTCAAGGTCGGGACGGTGACTCGTCTTTGTGCCCGTTCGTCAAAGAAAATCCTCTCGAAGTTGGTTTTTTCTCCACTTTCCGGATTCCCTCATCGTTTCGCTCTTTCGGCGCGAACCCTTTCGGAAAAGTGTCATTTCGACGGCGGCCGACCCGCTTCATCGTTTGTAAGTTTTTTTTCCGCCGACTTAACTCGTTTTACTCGACTCAACTTGTGAACAGGTTTACTTCAAGGTTGTACGCCAAACCGCACTTCTGCAACGTTCTGTCGTAATCCCCCGATCGAACATTTTCACGTGTTATGTCAAATTCTACGTCGCGCACAACCAAACGTAAGCGTCAATTTTGTCCTAGTTTTGCTACCTATTTTCGTTCAGCGGTGTTTCTTTCAGTCACGCTAACGTCCGGGATATTTTCGATCCCTCACATTCCTAGCAGAATTTCGAGTGCCAGGTTTTCCTCGCCAGTCTGAAATTTGAGTTCCAGGCGGGTGTTTTCATTCTGGGGATTCTTTGTTGTGGAAAAACGCACATTTATTCTTAGAACGGTCTGCAAATAGATTTCTGGCCTTCCCCAGAGCTTAATCACATTTACACCAGTGCGACTTGCATAGCTTGCTGAAAACCATGGAAAACGTGTGCTTTAAAAGAGTGAGTCGTTGTGGAAGTGTTTCTGAAGTTGCGATAAATTAAGTTAACGTCGCGGATGTGGATTCTTATAGGGATGTGTCATAGCATGATGGTGCTAAAATGTTGTTTGTTTAGGCCTGACGGTTGGCTTGCCAGATGCCTTTGAGAAAAGCACCCAGTAATCAGGAAAAATTAAAACAAAATATATTTGTTCAAATTTTGTGTATGGACCTTTTTATTGGAAAGTTAGACCCAAAACTTGGCTTTTACGAAACCAACCATTTTGTGTTATCAAGGTCTACCTAATACCTTCTAAATGGCTCTTCAGACCAGTTTTTAAACCCTTCAGACTAGTTCTGCTCTTCTTCACCTTAACTTACCTCCAGTTTAAGGCTCTTCAGTCTGTCTTTTAAACATTTCTAACCGGTTTTATTGTTCTCCAAACAGGCTCGATATCTCTGCACCGGTTTATCGGACTTGGAGCCCGTAGACCATTAAATGAAAATTTTTTGTGCCTCCTCAATAGGGTGGTAAAAACAAACAAAAAAGTTCTCAAATTGCGTCGCTTTTCTGCACCCAGCTTTGTAGGCATATATACCTATGGAATATATATTGGATGGTCGATAAATGAACGATGCTGTTACATTTTCAACCAAGTTCGTTGCGTTTTAGAGGTCGCCAAAGCGTATTTTTGGTTTATTATTCTTGCAATAAAATTTATTTAATACCCCTATGTAATTGTGACGGAGGTAGAAAATTCTGATCGGTCTCAAAATTTGACATACGTTTTCAAAAACGAAATGTCCGTCTGCCGTTCGAGCCATTTTGGGCAGCAGGCTTTTTTTAAATCTAAAATTTTGATAGGCGGTACCCCCTAGTTGTGCCCGCAAGGTTTTCAGCCCGATCGCCCAAACCCGTGGGGCTCTGTGGTGCTTAAAAAGGGGCTTGGGGGAGGGGTTTTTCGAAGGTTTTCGGCTATGTGGTCGAGTAAGGCGTCGTTTTGGAAGTAGAATCCATGTTTGGGGGTTCCCAAAACGACCTGATTTCACTGTGGGGATCTGTGGGGCTTTAAATGGGATTTTTGAAGGATCCCAGGAGGTCAAATAAGGTGTCGCTTTCCGAGTAATTTTCTTCGAGGACCCACATCTGTTCAAACGTTGTAAAGATTTTTTTTTTTTTTTTTTTTTTAAATTTTTTTAATGACAGAATAATTTTAGCCCAATCAACTTATATCAAAGAGTAATTTTTTTAACCACCCTACTGAAAAGGAACACAATTGGTCTGAAGGGCTTTAAAACGGGTTTGAAGTCCTGAGCTATGAAGACAGTTTGAATTTTGGTAAGTTGAGCTGACGAGGAACGGAACTGGTCTGAAGGGGTTTAAAACTGATTTGAAGAGCCATTTAGATGACATCTAAATTTAATACATTGTATTACATATACCTTTATAACTGAAAATGGGTTTAAATGGTTCGAAAGAGTCATAATCACTTCTAACCGATCTTATAGTTCCCCAAAGGTCTATAGCTCCGTACCGGTTTCTATGGTACTTCAATACAGTTTTAACTCCGTCAGATCGGTTCTGTACCTCTTCAGCTATGTAGTTGTATTCAATCCCGCTCCATAGCTCAGCAACTTTAATGGTTGTTAGACGATACCTATTTGAAGTAATGGTTGGTAACAGTAGCCAGAAATAAAGAGTTGTCATTATACGGCCTCTTGATAATGATGAGATGAGTGGGTGCCTCAAAACTCAGCTTGCGTTTTTTTTTAAATTGTGGTGGTTGCTCTTTTTGAATTCAAAAATCGGGATGCTTTGGTTTTTCTCAAGAAAAATAAAAAATAACCCCCATACCACAGGACAAGTCCTGGTAAAAGGTCTGGCAACTCTACCTGACGTCTGCATCTTAGTGTTGATATTTTGATTGTAATCTGTGTAGAGTCTTAGGGGGTGAGAAAAGAAGGCCCATAGATTTCACATCTTTGTTTATTCCATTTGTCTAATCTGATTACAGGGGTTTCCTTTCGATGATGATGTTATGCACGGGAAGTCCAAACTGAAAGACCACCTCGAAGATTTGGCCAAACGGCATCCGGAGCTCGCGGATCAGCTGAAGGACTGGACGGACATTGAGAGGTCCTCGAAAATCCCCAGAAAGTACAGCGAGGGTCAGGGCCGTCAAGAGGGCGAGACCGAGCAGAGGGTTCAACAGGCGGATCCGAGCGGGCCGGGGCCGTCGAAAGCGCCGAACCTGAGAGCGACAGTACCTGACATGCAAGCGCAGCAGGAGAAGATGGACCAGAGGAATCAAAGATCCCAGTCGGCACCGCCTGAAGGGCCTCCAGTGAAAGGTAAGCCAAATCTGCAATTTGTTTAGATTGGTAATGAATTTCAATGAACACTCTAGTATGGAAAGTATCTGAGGTTTTTCCCAGTTTGATTCAAAAAGTGTTTTTCTTCTTAAGCCAAACTCGATACTGACCTTCGTCATCCTCCTGTCCACTTCATCATAGTCCTGCCCACTTCTTCATCCTCTTGTCCTGTTCGTCGTTGCGATGTCCTCTTCATCATATACCTGCTTTCTTCGCCACATTCCTGTACATTTCATCATAGCCCGTTCCGCCTCGTCATTCTCCAGTCCACTTCGCCATAGCCCGAACTTCTTCATCATTGCCCAGATTTGGTTCTCTTTGTCATCCTCCTGTCCACTTTGTCACAGTTCTGCCCTCTTGAACGTGGGCGTTTATCCTCCCGGAGGCCAAAACTCAACAAGGGCTATTTCCTCCCGTCGGTAGCAGAGGGCTGGACGATAATATCATGTTATGTCATATTATGTTCCCAAACATTAACCAGTAGGTTCTATTTGTGCATATATGCACAGTTAATATATTAACTGGGCAGCCCGTTTCGTGAACTGGCCTTAGTTTTAACCTTAGTTAACCTTAGTAACTTAACTTAATTTACTCCCAGCACTTAGGTACCGTCCCGTTTGCTCGGTAACCTTAACGCGTTAACACGCGGGCAGGTAAGTTGACCGTCAGGAGTTCGTGAAAGGCGAATCGCTCTAAACTCTCGGCAACTCTGCCCGTTATCCTAAAACCTCCGGCAAGTGAGTTGGTCAAAGTGGCCCTACAGGTCCAACTGGTTGGACCATATCTTCCTGAATAAACCGTCCGTTTTTAAGTTGCAACTGCTTGAGCTCGTGATAGCTATCAGCAGGCCCCCACATTTAGAGAGCGCCACGAGCGCCCTATGCTGCTGGGACCATATCATCTCGCGGGCTCTTCTGACTGGGAGGAAAAAGTCCACGTTTTAGCGGAGGAAAAGTTTAAACTCCCACCTTCTTTGTCATCCTCCTAAAATCTGCGTCATCCTCCTGTCCTGTTTTCTTCATTATATTCCTGCTGTCTTTTTCATAGTCCCGTTCCTCCTATCCACCTAGTCATCATCGTCCTAGTCATCATCGTCCACTTCACCATTGTCCTGGCTTCTTCATCATTGCCCTGTCCTATTCGTCATAGTTCTGCCCTCTTTTGTCATTGCCATGTCCCCTTCTTAGTCCTCTTGTCCACTTCGTCATAGTCCTCATCATCATCCCCTTCTTCCTTCGTCATGTCCCCTTCTTAGTCCTCCTGTCTTCTTCATCATTTCGCTGCCCTCTTTGTCATTGCCCTGTCCACTTCATCGTATTCTTACTGTCTTCGGCATGTTCCTTTACACATTGCCATAGTCCTTTCCTCTTCATCATCCTCCTGCCCTCTTTGTCATCCTTCTGTTATTTATACTTTGTTAACCTGTTGCTCACCTCATTTAGACTCGCTAAGATTTCATTTTATTTGAATTAGTTTGGTTCCATTACTGTGATGAGCACTTGGCTAACGTGGTGAAGTCTCTCTTATTCTCAAGACAGCAGTCATTAGCGGCAGTAGTGGAAGTTGTGTCATGTAAACCTCTTTCCCAATCAGCTGATAAATGACAGATTGTAGATCAAACCATCACCATAATAATTCTTAATTATTAAGAAAGTTGGAAACATTCTACTTGAAATACATTGAAAATGTTTCTTTCGTTCCAGGTACAATACCGCCTCCGCCTGAATTCAATTCGACTCAGCAGCAGCCAGCGAGTGACAACCACCAGCAACCCAACAATGGACCACAAAATAACCAAAGTCCTCAACAACCACAACAGTCACAGAGCAAAAGCAACGAACGGTAAGGTGAAACATCTTCTTCATCTTCGTCTCAGTATCCTTGTTCTTAACCCCCGCTCCCTTTTCCCCAGGTACATCCCCATTTTCGTCGAAGGGCGAGGGGAAACCATCGTGAACGTTCCATCGCAGAACGACAAGGCCCCGCCTCAAGCGACGCAAACGCCGCCGCCGCGTCAGAAGAAGACGCCCGGTTTCCAGAAGTCGCCCGCCGGGCCGGCACCTTCGCCGCAACCTCCTGCGCCGGCGCCGCAGCCGGCTCCCAGTCAAGAGGCTCCGCCGGAACAGACACCGCCACCTCAGCCGGCTCGCCCACAGTCGCCTCTGACTCTTGTCGCCAACATTCAAAAAGAGGTAATTCATCAAGTGTTAGTTGGTCTTAGGTGCTATGTTTGACGAGGGTGCAGAGGTTCAATCCAATATGGTGATCAGGGAGAAAGTCCTCTGCTGAGTTCCAAATTGTTTATTCAATAAATAACAAATCTAGCGTGAGAACTGGCTTGGAGCTGCTAAACAATCAATCACGTTTTATTTGCACATGCCTAAGCTAGGTAATACAATTGTCAAATATCAAAAGCAGATATCCCACAAAAATAGTAATAATAATAAATGCACATAATATAGAGATCACACCACACTCCATCAATCCACGTCAAAGAACTCTTCTGCCCTGTAGAGCTCGGCTCTGGTCAGAATCTTCTTCAAGCCCATCTACAGCCCAGCGTGGCTTGAAGTGGTTGAGTGCTGTACTCCATTTTTGAGTTAGCAGAAGAGTCCTCCTTCTCACCAAAGGTGGTCTCCACGAGCTGGTCTCGGGTTTGTCTAGTAGGGACGGCCATTGACAGTCGATTGTACCGAGATAATAAACCAAAATCATTCAAGGAGCTCGGAATATTTACGATGGGCCTAATAATTATTATTAGGGCTGTTACGTGCACAAAATGGGTAACAGATTGAGCGAACGTTATTGTGTGCTGCATCAGCACAGACGAGACGACAAAAGTGGAGCATTGGCAGTGAAGAGGGGGAGAGCGGGAAGACCCGATGACGGTGCTCTAAGTGTAGGAGTCGTGCATTGTCCGTCAGAGGAAAACAGTGAATACTTTGTGAAGAAAATTAATATACCGTTGATAAGGGAAATTGAGTAGTGGTAACCCCGGCATCCAGGGATAGGAGGTTGGGGGATCGTTACAGGCCCATCGTAAGAAATATTGTCACAAAATGACAACACAACTGGGAGACGAAAACAAAACAACGGCGAGCAAACAATGTTGCCAACAGAAAAAACTGAAAATTCCTTTGCTTGAGCAGTGCTCAGGATGCCCCATTGGTGTTTCCTTTTCTGGCCACCAGAGCTCAGGGTTGGAGCGCAATATTCTTGTGGGAGACGCCGAACAAGGGACACCCAATAGTGGATTCTACGACCAAGAATACTCTGAAAAAGGTCAGTAATTCGACCCCCACCATAAATCCCCTCCTGTATGTCCTTTTCAGCCCAACAGTGGCTACACGTATCGAATCTGATCAACACCTATTTCGTCCCTTAACGATGTCCAGTATTTTTTAAGTGTTGCTGCAATTTTGCTACTGCACCGTACGAACAGCCTTGACATTCATATTGAAAGTTGACTAGCCACTTCATCTTCCCAACTTCACGGGTTACACAAAAAACTGTTTCATTTAAAAATTGTTTCATGTAACTGTTCTATGTAACTGTTTCATTTATCCGTATAATTTAAAAACAAAACCCGTTTCTTGTTAAGCTGTTTCATTTTCCGACCGAAGTGGGTTTGGCGTTGTTGCTTCTACAGCTCGAGTACCCTGACGTTGAGCACTTTACTTCTCCATACACAAAGTGTAGATGCCATCTCCCACAATGCTCTAATACAAACTTTCCTCCAGGTGGACGACCTCCGACAGAGAGTAGAAGCCTTCAAAGGCGCCAAAACCGACAAAGAGTACATCTACCTCGACGAAATGCTGACGAGGAACCTCCTCAAACTCGACAACATCGACTCCGAAGGCAAAGAAGAAGTCCGATCCGCTCGGAAGGAAGTCATCCGAAGTATACAACAGTGCATCAACCAATTAGAAAGCGCGCCCAACGCCCCCTGAAACCCGGCCGCCATCTTGATTTTAAGCCATCTACTCCGACGATTTTTCCACTGTAATCGCGTTACAAGAGGCATCGCTTCATAGCGCCTCAAATAGATGCCTTGTGTTGATTATGTTAAATATATATTTTTATAAATAATTTTATTCCAAAAAGCACCTTTGGATTGTATAAATTTACTTCTTTTTGTACAGTTTTAATTTTTTTGACTTAACTGAAAAAGCCTTAATTAGTCTTTTAGTAAGCTCTTAAAACGTTCCTTTCTCTTCTTGTTCTAACAACGCTAACCTTTTTTTTTTCTTTTTTCAAAAAAGTATTGTAAGGATTAGAAATTTTTAAACAAACTGTTTGCTGGCCAAATTAGGCCATTAAATCAAATTGTAGATTGTATTGACTCAGTTGAAGTAGTCGTTGGGTGTACCGACCGACGTAGGTAAATTATTGGCAAAAAAAAAAAAAAGTCAATTTTATACAACATTGAACTTTTTATAAGTTTTCTTGAGTTCGGTGTTTAAATTCGTTACATCCATTTTCTTGCGTCAAAATTTGGTGATTCAAGCTTTAGAAGCGCACCTAGTGAGCCTTCTCTGTATTGCTGCTATAAAATCGGTCAACTTGGTGAGTGGGACTCAATCATGCAGTGGACTGATCATATCTATTGTATTAATTGAGAGTTAGAGGGTGGATGGGGTAATTAGAGACAGGGGTTATACGAGACATGAGCATTTCAAAATGGCCCGTGAAGCCGTTCATTTCTGAAAAGCGCCTAAAGAGTTCGCTGGAGATCTTATCTAAAGTTTAAGTTGGTTGGGAGGGATCCACAGCCACTTTTCGTGGCAACAATCAACCCATGAAATCCTTTCTTTCAACTTCAGGTTATAAGTGTCTCTTATTTCCTGTGATAGCTTCGTCCGGCAAACAAGGAGGCATTTTGATCCTGTCAAGCTTTTCCAGACATTTCTGATGTGGTTATTAAAATTTAATAACCACATCAGAAATGTCTGGAAAAGTGCGGCAAATTAATATTTAATATTAATTTGCCGCACTTTTGTGTGACAACTACTTCATAATTTATTACGATAGTTCTCATTCTAGTCTCAATTACCCCATACTCCCCTAACGAATTGTGAGGCTCTTGTAGGGTCATCAGCACTGTCAATTTGGCAACCGTGATTTCTCTTGACTCCAGATTTTGTTGGCTCATAACTGTTAAAACGATGATCGTCTAGATATCGAACTGAATTGCCTACCTAAGTTATTTTCGTCGCTGTCAACGAATCTGGTGAATTGCCAACTGTTTCAATCTGTTGACTGCGTTCGACCTTTGTAGTTTAATTAATTTATTTTATTTTATTTTTTTCGCTTCGTTTTCGTAAGTTGTATCATTTTGTATAACTTTGTCCAATATGTACGTAATAAACTACTTCTTGAGAAGTATCTTATTCAAGTATAAGACTCCTGGCACGTGATGTGAAGGCCACTTTGAGGGCTTCTTCGAGGAATTTGAATTTCCCATATGGTTCAGCTTCTATGGGAACTGACCCCCTCGGTGAGGGTGATGTGGGTGTGTTCCTGATGACGTTAATTTAGTGGGGAGTTTGATCCTTGACACACGTAGGCTCAAACCCGAGGGTGTAAACAGCAACCGACGTAAACAAGATGTAGAGGCGAGGTAAAAAGCAAACGTAGTAGTAGTAAACGACCATACGCCCAATTTAGTGTTGTGACTAGCACTCTGACAGGGGGAGCTTCGCTCGCCCATTTGAATAATAGATCAAGTGATGAGGTAGGATACTGTGGAAACGCCGACTCAACCGGACTGTACACAACGAAGAGAGGAAGAGTTGCGCGGCTTGGGCTTATCGGACGAAAAACGCGTGTGACATACATTAAGAGCTGAAAACCTCGCGGGCACAACTAGATGGTAAACCGAGTATTTTCTCAAAATTTTAGATTAAAAAAAAGCCTACAGCCCTAAAAGGCGTTATGGAAATTTCGTTTAGTCATTTAATCTTGAAACGTAGGAATAATGTCAAATTTTGAGGCCGATCAGAATTTTCGACCTTCGTACAGGTACGAAGGTCGAAAATCAGGTCTGATAACTTCGGCCATTTTAGAATTTTACCGGGATTTTGAAGTGAGCATCTTTTGGCTGCGCCTAGACAGCTGGGTAAAGCGTCGTTTCACTCTATGGTTACTGCTGTGGCAGGTTTTGTTGTTTACCGGCGAATTTTTCGGTTGGTTGCTTCCCCATATGAGTAAACAATTATTTAATTTTCCAAGATTACGAAAATCCTGGCAAACCTCTTCTATATAGGGCCGCTTGGATGCCAAGCGGTCTAAGTCCAAAAGCAGCGAAAATGAGATACGAACACCTTATGTTCAAGGTATTGTGGCGCCATCTATGTAAACAAAAAATTGAAGCTTCTAGTTTGATAAAATAACAGAGGGCAGGAGACCCTTGATTGGAGTCGAAACAAGAGACTCAGGAACTTTAAATCGCTCTCCTGAAAAGTTGAAATTTTGGACTTGGACCACTTGGCATCCAGGCGGCCCAATCTTGGAAACGTTGATATCGCGCTTTCTTGAAAAAAAAAGTTGAACTCAGATTCCTTCGAAAAAAATTTGGCGGAAGGAGACCTTTATCGTCTTTCCGGAAATCTAAGACATGTTGGTGAACAAAGATCAAATCAAAAGTAGAATTAAATCTAAAAAACTCATTCGAGGTCGTTTCACGTTCTCGCATTTAAAAAAATTTGAACATTTCGTTAATTTTTTTTTTCGAAACGACAGGATTTTTCTCTTCCTATTATTTTGTGGTCCGTTAACCCTCTATTTTAACGCTTGTTACCACTAAAATATTTGCTTTAGTTTTTAAAAGCAACTTTGGCTCTAAAAGGAAAACTGTGATTTAAACACATTGTGATTTTAAAATAAATTGCGATTTTTACAAGATTTAAGACAAAAAACAATATGCTAGTACCTAACAATTTTCTGCTTTTCATTTTTTCTCCAATCAAATTCGGAAATTAACTTTTACAAAAAAAAAAAAAAAAAAAAAAAACTGGCCGAAGTTTGGTTATAAACCAAGTAACATCGTTTTTAGAGTAATTCTTACAAGTGGCCGGAGTTAGGGGTTTTATACCCTAACTTCGGCCACACTTCGATTTAAAATTAAAAAAACAACGGTTCAGGGAAACGCCGCGGACGAATTCTGACAAAGGGGATGTGCAGGAGCCTAAACTATTTTTCGCGTTAGCATTAAAAGGGTTCATCAAGGAGAAAAACTGCAAAAAGTGGCCGAAGTTAGGTGGTTTTACGGTAATTCAATTTCCGCCACCAGAATGCTGTTCTTGTGGGAGACCTATAGTTTACCAACTTGCATCACCAGTGACACAATGTAGGCCAGTGACTTTAGACATTAAAAATGCCCAACCTTGCAATAAATCCGACTTTGGTTTTGACTTTTGCATGTTGTTAGGACCCCTTTGAATAGTATAAAACCAAGTTTGCAGCTTCGAAAGTGGTGGGCTAACTTCGTGGTGCTCGGAAAACCTCGAAATTTTCTGACTATTTTCAGTTTTTGGCCCGAAACTCCCAGAATGAAGCTTCCTACGAAAAAAGTGACACTTACCTTTTTTAAAGTAGATGAAATTTGCTACAATTAGAGACCAATCGCAGTTTTGTAGGTCAAATAGAACCCGAGATATTGGCTTCCGAAAATTGGCAATTTTTTCCAATAAGTTCCAAATTAAAGTTTTTGCCATGTTTCGAGTGGAATTACGGGTTAAATACTCATCCTAAGGAAATATTCATGGGGGATGAAGTTGTAGAGAAACTATTTAGCTTTCAATTGAGCCCATTTGGACGCCTGTAGGCCCAACAATTGTCGTGTTATGTTGAAAAAACCAAAATTGGAGTAGTTAGGTTTTTTGACAAAAGGAGCATGGCAATGTTCTGTTAATTCTGATGGTGAAGAAAGGGGTAAATCAACTCATCATGGGCGCTCTTATTGCGGTTTTTCTCAAACTGATATTAAATACGACAAGTATTAAATAACATTGGTCTGTTCTCTCGCTCACTCCCATCTTCCCTCTCTCTCTCACTGTATTTGGGGGTTCAGGCTCCTACAAACAACGCTAGAGATGGTTGAGTTCAGTGCGAGGAACCATGAAAATAACAATTACATTAGGGATTATTGAAAGTTTATTTCAAAACAAAACTCAAAATTATGAATTTGAAACTTGGGAAAGCAATCCCAAAAGTTAAGTGTATTGGAAATTACACATTTTATTTTTTTTCCGAAAAAAACTTGTTTCGTTCCTCGAAAAGAAAACTTGAACGAAGCAGATCGTATTTTTCATCACAACGTCATCACCCAGCAACATGATATGGAAGGGTTGAAAGACCACACCAGTCGTTTACTTCTCGCGAGCTTTCGGTGCCATGATGGCCACCCTCATCAGGCATAAAACATCACAGGGACTTGAATGGTGTGGGAGGGATTATCAACATCATCAACCACGGCTGTCTCGGCGGATAATAGTCAGAAACATGTCTTGGTGGGTGGATTGTAACGAATAAACTGGTGAGAAATTTAGTGGAGTTCAGGTTGAATGGCAAGGATGTAGTCAGATAACTGTAGAAATAGCTTGGCGTTGGTTATTGCGCTTAAATAGACTTCAGTGGCTACCATGGCACCGAAAGCTCGCAAGGAGTAAATGAAGTTAGGGATTAAACGACTGGTGTGGTCTTTCAACCCTTCCATATTACAACGACCGAGTCATTACCAGAGATGTAAAATACCCGGGTATTCTTTTTTAAGGGTAAATACCCAGGGTAAATACCCGGGTAAATACCCATTTTGGGTATTTAATAGGGTATTTTATCTTCAATGAAACGGGATCGCAAAAAAAACCACGTAAAACGTTCTTACTACTCGAGAGCCAGCCTCTACCAAAGTTTCAACAATTTTCGAGTTCAGGATCATCCTCTAAATGAAAGAAATACTCATGTTCGATGGAAATCACACAAACAAACTGCTATAAAATCATATGCCACTTCCCACTGTACTTAAACAGCTGTAAAATTGACTGCTTTCATGGTCATTAAGTGCCCAAAAACCAAGATGCAATTAAATCTTTTCATCAACCATGTTTTGTGGTAAAAATAATCGTAAATTAAGATGATCATGTTGGAAATTATTTATTTCCAGCTTTAAAAAACATGTACATTTAAAAAAAATTGCTCACTGTTTTTTTTTTTTTTGCATTTAAATACCTAGCAATCATTCCCTCATCTCATCGGTCTCATCGAATGAAAGTTCGCTTGTAGATGAATCTGAGTCTTCATCCTCATCCGAGCTGGACTCATCGTGTACTCGCTTCTTGGCTACATTTGTAGGTTACGTTAAGTACCCTTTTTCTTCCTATCAAGTTGGACTCCTTGTTACAGTCATGGAGGACACACTGTAGGTACGTAACAATCGCGTCGTGAGGTAGGAAAGGGTAGTAAGGTGTGCGGAAATGGTCGTAAAACTGACCTTTTACTTGATTTTTTTTTTCAAAACAAAAAAAAATGAAAAAAAAAAAAAAATTTTCGGTATTTTTTTGGTTGGGTATTTAATGGGAAGGTATTTATTCGGCGATTGGGTAAATACCGGGTAAATACCCAGTTTGTAAATACCCTACCCACTGGGTATTTACCCCCTTTACATCTCTGGTCATTACACAATAAAGTATACAATACATGATGAGTTCATGTAGTATGAGCAAAGCACCTTTGTGCTATTTGGGGAGGTTATCGAATTGGCAAATTCGAATTTTTCCAAAAACGAAAAACAAATCGAAGTAGCTAACATTGCACAGAAAAAAGAAATAAAACTTTTTTTAGATAAAAAAAATAAAATTGAGAACAAATTAAAACTCATCTTGACGGAGTGGTTTTGAGAACTTGTAAGTAAAAATTCATTTGAACGTACTGAAACAGCAAAAGCTTAAAAAAAAAAAAAGTGTCTTTTAACAAACGGAAGATAACATTTAAATGAGAGCTGGGAGGATTTAGAAGCTTTGAGAACTGATGGAGATCTTTGGTGTATCAGCGGTTTTTTCTGCCTATTCTCACTGTCATCAGCGAAGGTATCGGTGAAGTAGGCGGAAGGGGAAGGAGAGGCGGGCGAGCGCCTGGAGGGTGCGCAGGGGCTTTGGGCCTTGGCGGGTTAAATGGGCGGTGAGGGGGTTTTTTGGGGCGGAAAGAGGGGTTGAGCGGGGCGCGTGGGTGCTCGGGGGCGTCAAGATGGAAACCGGTGTAGCAAGGCATGTAGACGGGCTTTTTGAGAGGGACGCCCCAACTAGAGTCGCCGGTGTGGAGCGGGCTGACAGGCGACCAGGGTTCGTTCCTGGTTCGGTCCCAAGGCTCTTCGCGGGTGGGGGTTCGCCCTGGGGGTCTCTCCCACGGATCTTCTCTCGATGTGTGTGGCCGATCTCTGCTGTGCGAGGACCACGTGTCGTCTCGCGGCTTCCTCGAATCCCAGTCATCTTGGTGGCTCACCTCCCAGGGATCTTCTTGCCGGGAGTGTGGTTTAGGCGACCACGGCTCCTCCCTGGAAACGCTCCTTCTGGGTTTATCCCAACGGTCCTCTCTTTCTTCTGATGGCGTCGACCGCGACCTTCGACTTCCCCATTTCTCCCTCGCCGGCGTCCCTCTCACGCCCAACCGACTCATCGACTGGGTGATGTCTTCTCTTGGGGCCATCGGGCTGGCATACGGCACTGGCGTCCTCGGACTAACAAACGGCACCTCGTCAGAAGGCACAGGATTGGTAAACGGTACATCTTCAGACCAATCATCTCGTCTCGGCGTTACCGCACGATCTCTTCGATGAAAAACATCGTCTGGTACTGGAGCTCCACTCCAAACTGGAGGGATGATAGGAACTGGAACTGTAGGGACCGATGGAATAATCACCGGAGGAATTGGGACATTAGCCAGCCTTGGATCACCCGGCACTCCAACTGTTCCCATACGCCTCGAATACAACGTTTCTTCTTCAGGCTCCGGACTAGCAGGAGTTATCGGCTTCACGTAATCCTCCCGCCGCAAACCCCACGTCTTCTCCAAAGCACTCAACGTTCCTTTCACCGTATTCTCATATTTCCCATAAGCCAAAATCCTTACTTTCGTTTCTTCAACCCCATTTTGCTCCCTGTTACTCGCCAAATCCAAACTCGTCGTCGTCATCTTCAAAAGGTGCACCATCTCCTCCATATACGTCACCAACGAGGTCACTTTCTTCTTCTGCGCATCTACATTCGCCAACAGAGACTGGCAGGATTTCCTATCCTTGATTTTGCTGATGAGTGCTTGGGAATTATCGAAAGACGGTGCAAATTCGACTCTCCGGCTGAGATAGTCACAGGCTGGATGAAGGTCCCCAATCCGTTTCAGATTCTTAAACAGCAGATCCCTGTCGTATCTGTAACAAAACAGAAATCAGTTTCTATTTCCACATGCTGGTGTCTTTATTGAACAAGTTGAAAGTAAACATACTTGAATATGCTCATGTCGACAACTTTGTTCCTGTTCTTGAGCGATTTGGTGAGCCGCTTCATGACGACTTTGTTGTAGATTTTCTTGTCCCGCCAGATGCTGAAGAGCTTCGTCATGTCTGTGCGGATTTCCTCGCCACGGACGAAAGGGACGGCTTTGAAGAGCTGCGGGAGGAATGAGGAGAAGAACTGCATCGACGGCTGGTCGACAGTAAACAGTATGTCGCTGGCCAGGTGGAACAAGTAGAGGCGTTGGGCTGTAACAGAATGAAGGTTGCGTTGGTCAACTGCTGAGGGCGTTTCGGGCCAAAATCATGACGTGTTCTCATCAAAAATATTTACGGGGCATTGCGATTCACTTCCGCATCGGAAGCATCAATCGACTATCGTTACAAAAAAGTTAACGGACGGTCGAGCGACTCTCGAGCACAAATTCGCTGCCAGCATGTTCAGAGGGACCAGCTTTGCAAGCTTTGGACAGGAATGGAAAGCGTGGAGGCCATCCTAAGCGGGAGTTCCATAGTCTCCCACAAGCCATCCTAAAGGACCTTGCAAACAGGGCACCCTGGCTAGGCGCACCGGGTCTCCAGTAAAGTTTTGAAAAAGTTGGCTCACGTTGCCATTACACCCTCGAAATATCCTTACTGTACTTTTTTGGCATCTCTAACGCTCACTTTGGCTTTGTGCTATGGCGATGGCGAAGAACCACATCCCGACGATTTCGTCGTGGTAAGCGGCGTTGGAGCGACACCATTTGGAAGCCGCCTTGATCGAGTCGTGGGTCTCATCCAGTTTGAGGAGCATCTCCAGGAAGAGCTCCTGGTTTGCTTCGGGCATCATCTTGACGGGTTTCAATCAGATCTGCAAAGCATAAAAAATGAATTGTCAGGTTGCTGCAACGTCGGCAGAATTCACACACGAGCGACACGTTCCAAGTGGCACGTTCTGATCCCGTTTACTACACTTCCACTGTTAAGAAACCCCTCATGTGGCATCATTTGTGAAAGCCCTCATCCCGCATGATCCGCTGAGATGCCCAGTCAATGTTGTCTTCCAACCAAGGAGCCAACTCAGCAACGCAGATCACTTCGAGACGTCTTAACACTTGAAATCAACAGTTATGAGGCTGTATGCAACAACCTCGTATACACAAATGTCACCAATTCTGATCTTCCCTCACTTTTGACTGTTACCAATAATGTTACTAATAAGTCATAACTACCTGTATTAATTCTAGAAGAAACTTCAAAAACAACACATTAGGGATCCGACTTGGGCGAAGGAAGAAAACGCTCAATCAACACGGACCATAGTGGTGTTAGAATATCGATAGGACTATCGATACTAGTCCGCGGACTATCGATAGAACTATCGGAACCAACTGGAAAACCGCAACTTTTCTCCAAAATTCAAAAGGACGTGTTCCAGAAAAAAACGTCATTTTACGTCGTAATGCACGCGGAAATCGAACAAAATTACCTGAGCGGAAGAACCAACTTCCGTAGATTTTTTCTTTTTTTTTATCACTACCTACTTCGGAACGTTCTCTGGAAAAGAACTGGATAATGCCTGGATATGGCAATAAACTTTAAAGAAAGAAATCTAGTGTCCACAGTTCATTCAACACAATTATTGTTCATTTCTAGACATCTTTCCTAAAATTAAGAAGTTTTCTGAAAAACCATCGATGGTATCGAAAGCCGAAACTATCGATAGTTTAGCACCTGGGACCAGGGAACAACAACAACAATCATGACGGTAGATTACTTTAGTTTCAAGCCGCCTACGACTGTCGGGGAGTTATTCGGCTATCATTGTCGTCGTCAAGTGTGTTTTCCGACATTTCGTATGTGGGTAATTTCGAAATAGGTCATTACACCATTTAAAAAAAAACCGCTATTTTACACAAGGTTTATTATTCTTTGATAGAGGTTACTTGTGCAAAAATTAATTTTGGTTCAATACAATTTTTTTTGGAAAAACACATTTTTTTGAAAAGGTTTTTTCTTCAAATAATTTTTTTTCCAAACTTTTTTTACACGGAAAATATTTTCCCTCCTGGGATCCTTCAAAAATCCTATTTGTAGCCCCATGAAAGCCCCACTGTGAAATTGGATCGATCCGGGACCCCCAACAATGGATTCAACGTCCAAAAATACTTCGAAAACGACACCTAACTCGATCCCATAGCCAAAAGCCTTTAAAAACGCCTCCCGTTGCCCCATAGCGCCCCAAGGGTTTGGGCGATCGGGCTGAAAACCTTGCGGACACAACTAAATGGCAAACCGAGTATTGTGTGAAATTTTCAGATTTAGAAAAACATTCCTACTGCCCGAAACGGCCCGGGCGGCGGACGGACGGTTTTGGAATCTTGACCTCTTGAAACTGGTGATGTCAAATTTTGAGCCCGATCCGAGTCGTCGAACTCCATCGTGATTACAAAGGTGTATTATTCCAAGAATAATAAACCAATAAAGAGCCTAATTTTGGTCTGATGAATATTCTCATTTTGGGTTAATTCTTGGAATAGTAGGTAAGTACACCTACCTATGTAATCGCGACGTATACGTCCTATAGGACGTAAATTTCGATCGGTTTCAAAATTTGACATTATCCAGACTCCAAAAACGGAATGTCCCTCCACCGGCCGTTTTGGGCATTAGGACGTTTTTCTATTTGAAATTTTGACGAAATACTCGGTTTACCATCTAGTTGTGCCCTCAAGGTTTTCAGCCCGATCACCCAAACCCGTGGGGCGCTATGGGGCTAATTTGGGGCTATGGGAGGGTTTTTTGAAGGCTTTTGGCTATGGGATAGAGTTAGGTGTCGTTTTCGAAGTATTTTTGGACGTAGAATCAATTTTTTGGGGTCCCAGAACGATCCGATTTCACTGTGGGAATCTATGGGGCTACGGGCTGTCGTAGTAGGTACACATGCAGAGTCTTATAGGTTTTAAAAGGAATCCTCAGCCCTTGAAGCTTCTTTTCCTTAAGAATCCTTAAACGACCGTTCCTTATAAAAGGTACCTATAGTATGAAGAGTATAGTATGCAGAGAACGACTTTTACCGGAAAGGACTGAAAGTTTAAAGTTTTTCTCTTTCTTAAAGTTTTTTCTCAAGGTGTCCTATTGTGTGAACCGAATACCATCAGATTCTAATGGGCTATGGCAGAAGGGAATATACATATTCCCTTATACTTGTCTCCCTCAATGTAATACAACATCACGATTTTCCACGCCCATGCGTCGCCTCAACCTCATGAAGGATCATTGTCAGGAGCAAAGGGTTTGGTGTCAGGCGATATTGGAGCCATATTGGAGTCAGCCCCTGTCAAAAGGAGTAAGTAGTTTCATTGGACATTGCCCATTGCCTGTGGAAAGTTATCACCAACAAGTCTTGTTTCCATTGTTGGAACGTCTTCCTTTCCCTGTCACAGCTTGTTTCCAAATGGAACGTCCACCGCCTCTTTTCATCATGGAACGTTTACCGCCTGTTTTCTTCATGCAATGTTTGTACTGCCAGTATCCTGGGTGGAGCATATTTACCGCCTGTTTCCTGGATGGAGCATATTTACTGCCTGTTTCCTGCATTGAATGTTTACCGCCTGTTTCCTGCATGGAGCATTTATGCTGCCTTTTTCCTTCCTGGAGCGTTTATACTGCTTGTTTCCTGATGATGCGTTTGTACTGCCTGTTTCCTGCATTGAATGTTTACCGCCTGTTTCCATGGGATTGATGCTTTGTTCCAGTAACCACCCAAATTGATGAGGAAGGTGTGACTATTTGGCGGAAGCCCCTTAGTTGGGGGGTAGGAGGAGGTCACATGGGGGAAACCCCCGTTTTACAACCAATTAATAATTAATTGTAAAAAGGGGCTTCACCTTATATCTAATATATATTAATAATATATAAAAAGGAGGTTTCCTAACAAGAAATTTAATTCTCTACAACTTCGATTATGTGCCATTTTTCGATTGGCTACGCCGTTTTTGATATAGAGGCTTTGAAACGTGAGCGTAACCCATTTTTCAGCCGATTTGAGAAAAATTTGCAAACTGACGAACGATTACGGCCAAACGGCTGAACCGATCTTGACGTTTGAGATGGTAATTCGACGCGGAATTTCATGCTGATCAATTTTGGAATGAGTAAACGTTTCTGTAGGAGGCGTAGTTTACGAGTTATAGGCTAAAAACTGAAACAAGAACCGAAAAATCGCGGTTTTTCGGGCACCACAGATTTAGCACAATAGGACAATCTGCCACAATGGCCACGGTAGCCTATTTTCGACATTTAACATCCTTCGAGAACCCATGATCCTCAAGGCCTGCTCGTCGTAGAACTTTAGTATTTCTTCTTAGTTTTATAAGAAACATCATCAGATTTCGCCACATCTCGAAAGCCTCCAGGCAATTCACACTAGCCACTTTCATTGTGCTCATAAGACTGACTTCATTCGTGTAAAGCCGCTCTGGTCTGCTTCAAAATCAAAATCGGCATTCAACAACTATTTATTTAGGTACTGCCACAATAGAAAAACATCCACGCAATAACACCGAATATGTACAATACATAACCTAGATTCGTGGAATCTTCGCAAATGCAAACACAAACAGGGTTGCCAACAAGTAAAAAAAATTTGTGATTGACCAGGTATAAAAAAATTTCAAATCCAAGCCTACTTTCCAGCAAATTAGTTTCACTGGTTACTGCTCAAACGTTTGTCTGGTTCAGTATGGAGGAAACCAACCACACCCTGATGCCTAAAAGGGGCTGTAGTTGGTGGCGTAGAAGTATCATGACGCGTCGGACCTCTTCCGCTTGGACCGCGTCTCCTCCGCCGGCGGTTGCCGCTTCCTTTTGGCCGACCCCGGCCCGGACGATGACGGTAAGCCAGGATCGTCGCCCAACCCTTTGGCAGAAACGGACGCCCTGGAGACTCTGGCGGTGACGGGAGGGCGAGAATCCGGTTGGTCGAGCGGCACACCCGAACCCAACGCTTGGACCATATTCTGCAAAACGCAAATTTGTAACAGTCCATTTATAATAGAATAGAATATGTACTTATTGACAGGAATAATAATAATAATACAGTATGTGAAAAACATGCACAATACCAAATCCCGTCCACCAACATTCTTAAGAACTTGTTGTTGCTGGTGGAGCCACTCACTCAGCCAAAAATAGACCTACAAATCTTAGATAGCAGAAATATGATTAATATATCTCAGACCCTACCACCAAAATTTACCAAAAACTGACTATGTAACTGCAGCTCAATTTTTTCAAAAATTAAATTCTCTTAGACAATATCACATGTTTAATAATGATTAAAACCTCCAAAGCATCAGGATTAATTTTACATGCACAAAAGAAACGCAAAGCCTTGTAATAAGCGTTTTCCTTCGCTCTCCCAGTGTTCAACTTAGATAGAACAATATTAGAAGACAGTGCAGTGCGTGTGCATTTCAGGTGACGAGTACCAACCTCCATCGCTTCTTTCATGTCGGGAAGCATTTCGCAGGCCATCTTGTGAACCAGAGTGTCACTTTTATTGTAAATCATGGCGTTTGAAATCATCAGGAGCATTTCCTTCTGGAAGTCGACGGTGTTTCTGATAACGCCACTTTCAATTTGCCTTTTTATTGTCGTCAAATCCGTGGGGCTAAAACGGGACAAAAAAATTTCAATACAAGGCCTTCAATACAACAGTGCTTTCTGCCTGAGACACTCACCACTTGATCATCTGGAAGTAACTAGGAGCGTCGTTTTCATTGATAGGTTTGAGGAACACTGAAGCGTATTTGTGGGCAGCGATCCGGTCGTAGACGAGGAGGATGGATTTCTTCCAGGCTTTGTAGTCTTTGTCGTCGTCACTGGAAGAAGGCGAGGCAGATTATGAAGGTGACAAAAAACGAAAAACCAATTCGCATACCAGAAAGACAAATCCTGCGAGACGGAGCTGCATCACCTGGTATCCAGGGAAGAAGCGACGCTAGCATGCAAGGAGACTGCAATTGGCATTTTTCTGGACATTGAGGGAGTGTTCGACATCACCTCTTTGCCCTCAATAATGAGAGCGGCTCGCAGGCATAACATCAACAACACCCACTGCAGGTGGATTGAGAATAGGTTGCAGAGCAAAACCATAGAAGCCGAGCTCCACGGGGAGTCGGTAGAGATAAACGCCGCCAGAGGAAAGCCCAATTCACAATGGAACTAATATTATAGTAAAAACGCTGCAAATTTTACACAAGGGTTTATTATTCTTTGATATAGGTTACTTGTACAGAAATTTAATTCTGTCAATAAAAAAATTAAAAAAATTTGTTTTTGATTTTTATATTCAAAAAAAATTTTTTTGGGGGGATTTTTTTTTTTCAAAAAAATTTTTTTTTTAAATTCTTTAATTTTACACGAAAAATATTTAACTTCATGGGATCCTTCAAAAATCCCATTTTTAGCCCCATGAAAGCCCTATAGATCGCCACAGTGAAATCGGATCGTTCCGGGACCCCCAAAAATGGATTCTACGTCCAAAAATACTTCGAAAACGACACCTAACTCGATCCCATAGCTAAAAGCCTTCAAAACACCCCTCCTGTAGCCCCATTTTAGCCCCATAGCGCCCCACGGGTTTGAGCGATCGGACTGAAAACCTTGCGGGCACAAATAGATGGTAAACCAAGTATTTTGTCAAAATTTCAGATTTTTAAAAAAATTCCTACTGCCCAAAACGGCCCGGACGGCATACGGCGGACGGACATTTCGGATTTTGAATGTAGACCTCTTGAAACGGATAATGTCAAGTTTTGAGGCCGATCCGAGTCGTCGACCTCCGTCGCGAAAACATAGGTGTATTATTCCAAGAATAATAAACCAAAAGAGAAAGAAAGAAACAAACAACAGTCTGATAAATGAGAACAAGGAATAGATGAATATTTATAAATAAATAGTAGTACTATAATATAGTACTACTATATTATAGTAACATTCTAAAATGAAACTGGAGACGACAATATAATTGAATTAAGTTAGGGCAGGGAACTGAAAAAGTCAAATTCGGGGTGGAGATTGATGAGAAGATTAGCTGAACGGCGGATTCGGTTTAGAGGGGAGTTTATGAAATAGTTCGAGGCTGAGAACGGGACGTGAAATAAGGCAGGATGGCGACTGGTAAGACGACGAGTGGAAAACTGGAACTTGCCGAGTAGAGATGGGCAGTCAATTGTCATTCAGCAGCTTATGCAGGAATACTAAATCGACGAGGGTCCTTCTCCGTGCTAGTGGATTTTGTAGGTCTCCATCAAGGAAGGATAACTGACTTCGTCGGACGGAATGCCCAATTTGAATCCAACGTACCTCAAGAATTTATTCTGCGCCCTCTCAAGGGCATACCGGTGAACAGAATAATAAGGGCGTATTCCAGTTTTGAGAGGACCAACGCCTTATAAAGCATGATAATTATTATCGGCTTGATCTCCGTGAATTCGCGGGTGTGACGCTTCAGGAAGCCTAGCATCCGCATGGCACCGCTCACGACTGTGCCTATATGCCCGGAAAAAGAAAGACGATAATCGCATAGGACTCCTAGGTCCGTAGTCTCCGAAATGACACGTGCTCTCCGAACGATGAAATGTAACCACAGAGCACTTAGCCAGGTAAGACGTAAACTGTTCCCAGCACACCACACACACAAACGATCCACCGCCCGCTGCAGAAACTCACAGTCAAGTGGAGTCTCAACACGCCGGAAAAGTTTCAGATCGTCCGCGAACAACAAACACTGAACATCAACCACACCGTTGATCCCCAACAAGAAGAACCAAGGCCCAATATGGCTTCCCTGCGGAACTCCTGACGATGCCACAAAAGGTGAAGAGACGACGCCCTTCCCTCTGACGCACAGACGTCTTCCAATGAGGGAGGACCTGATCCATCGCAAGAGTGAGCCAAATATTCCAATTGAGTCCAGAAGTGAAAGAAGGTGTCCGTGAGATATTAAATTTTGACAAAATTTTTGTCAAACGCTTTTCGAAAAATCCGTCGAAATAAGGTCCGTCTGATATCCATCCCGATAGCCATCCATCACATAGTCCTGAAATTGCAGGACGTATGTAACCGTCGAACGCCAGCGAACGAATCTTCTCCATCAGGTTAGGAGCGGTAGACAGAGAGCACAACGGGCGGTAATTTGTGACGAGCGACTTATCTCCAGATAATAAAGGAAGACTTGATAACTGGCTTTGCCCCCCCCCCCCCCCCGCGATTACACTTGAATCACATATGGGTAACACAATCATCAACCTTATACAGGTTGTGTGAGGAGAATGAAGAAACCGCCACAGACATCGTTTTTGAGTGCCCTGCACTCATACGCCGCAGATCTAGTCAATGATCTAAAAACCCTTATCAGGGCAATAGATATCCGGGGCGCTCAGGCAAAGCACAATAAGCCTATTGGCCTCTGCAATGGGGGAAACTCGAACCCCCTTCCTGAGCAAACCCACATACAATCTACTCTCATTATTAGTTTTATTGAAATCGCATCCACTGGGTCAGCAGACCAAAAAAAATTGAAAAAGCGACACATGGTCAGCGGGGAGCGACCGAGCCATACGGTTGAGGGGCGGTGGGATCTTGCCAACATCTTACACACATTGGGATCGCTTACTTGGAAACGATGGACGGCGACGGGCTGCAGGGGACGCTGCTCTCGGAGACGTTGGTCGTTCTCTTCCTCTTTGTCGTCCTCGGGGTTGGCTCTTCCCGACCGTCGGACGAGCTGCTCGGCGTCGTCGGCCGTTTTTCCCTCAGCGTTCTCTCGCCGAACGACGTGACGGGCGGTGTCGCTCGACCCCGGCGAAGTTCCCTTTTGGCGGTGCGGGTTTCCTCCACCTTCTCTTCCACAGGAGCGTCAATTTTTTCCTCTTGCACAAGCGCCGATATCTGCAAAATTATCAAATAAACACACATGGCCAACTCAAAAGACGTCAAAACCTGAAAATGGCTTACTGCCTTAACTGGTGGTTTCTCGACGGGTTTTGGCTTTTCCACAAGTGGCTTTTCCAAAGTTTCTATCTCTACTTTGGGCGGTGGAATCTCTTCCTTCTTTTCTTCTTCTTCCACCTCTGATTCTCTATCTTTTGTGTCTTCTTCCGTAGCGACCTTTTCAGGATAAGAATCACTAGTATTTTCCGTTCCCGTCGTTATTTCGTCAACTTCGGCTGGCGCCCGGGACGTGACGGACTCCCTTTCTTGAACTTCATCTTCGTCTTCGGATTCCGCTTTGGTTTGCTCGCTGACGCTTTCCGCGTCTTCTTGTTCTACTTTTGTCTCTGCCGTGTCGATTTTTTCCGGCTCGTCGATTTTTTCAACCTCGTCTTTTTCTTCCACGGCCGGTTGGGTTTCTTCTTCCTTCGCCTCTTCGACAATTTCCGTCGTTTCTTCAGGCTGGACGGTTTCCTCTTTGACATCTTCGACTTCCTCTTTGGCAGGTTCTTCGGCTGGTGCGGGTTCTTCTTCGTGTTCCTCTTCTCTGGTGATGGACGCCAAATCAGCTTCAGCCTGCTCGATGGTGACAGAAGGACTTTGAATGTCTTCAACGCTTTCCTCTTTGGCAACTTCTTGGGGGGTTTCAACTTCTTTTAGCGGCTCCTGTATTTCAGCAATGTCACTAGCCAGCAGTGAGGGTTGGATCTGAAAAAGATGTTACACGTTAATTTCATGGTGTTCTAGGTACACTTAACCATAGATAATTTTGAATTTACTTCGTCAATGTCCGGTATGTCCTCAGGCTCTTCTTTGGATTCTTCGTCCTTCACGTTTACTTCGTAACTCTGCAATTGAGAGGATTATCTATTATATTGGAACTTCAATATGAGTAGGACCTAGGAGGGCACTTCTAGCGGTCGGAAAAATCTGAAATTGGTCTTAAAAAATGCAGTTTGGCGAACCACCAAAATGTTGCTCTACGTGGCGTATCGGTTGCTCCAAAAGTGGTCAAATAGTAGGGGTTGAAGCGGTTGACAGGATATTGGTATGGTGGTGGGCTGAGGGGTGTCCGACACGGCTGACTCCTCCCCCCCCCCCCTCTTCCACCCCAAAACTAAGAAAAATCTGTATTTCACAGATACTAGACAATATGGGAAAACGTGTTGTTGGGCCCGAGACCAGGGATACCATCGTTTTGAAGGTACAGCTGTTTGAAGTGCGAAAACGCTGCAAATTTTACACAAGGGTTTATTATTCTTTGATATAGGTTACTTGTGCAAAGATTATTTCTGTGTTAATGGAAAACATTTTGGAAAAAAAAATTTTTTTGGATTTTTTTCAACAATTCTTTATTTTTTGCTCGAAAAATATTTAACCTCCTGGGATCCTTCAAAAATCCCATTTTTAGCCCCCATGAAAGCCCTATAGATCGCCACAGTGAAATCGGATCGTTCTGGGACCCCCAAAAATGGATTCTACGTCCAAAAATACTTCGAAAACGACACCTAACTCGATCCCATAGCTAAAAGCCTTCTAAAACCCCTCCCGTAGCCCCATTTTAGCCCCATAGCGCCCCACGGGTTTGGGCGATCGGACTGAAAACCTTGCGGGCACAACTAGATGGTAAAACAAGTATTTTGTCAAAATTTCAGATTAAACAAAAAATTCCTACTGCCCAAAACGGCCCGGACGGCGTACGGCGGACGGACATTTCGGATTTAGAATGTAGACCTCTTGAAACAGATAATGTCAAATTTTGAGGCCGATCGGAGTCGTCGACCCCCGTCGTTCCAAGAATAATAAACCAAAAGGTCGTGGGTGAGCTGGCATTAGCCAGCAGAGGATGGTCCCCTAGTGTTTCAATGAGGTCAGCATGCATATCTTACAAGAGTCAGTGAGCCTACCGGAGGACCGTCAGGACCAACAACGATCAACTGGACGGCGTCGCTTGTTAGCTCGAGCGTGTCCAAACTGTGGTCTTCAGCGGTGGTTTCGGATTCCGCCACGTTCGCCAGGTCCGGGGCGGGCCCGTCGCCGCTGCCGTCTCCAACTGTTTCAATGATGGCAGTTTGCACTTTTTCTATCATCTCTTCGACGGTTTCCAGAACTTGGGATTCGGTCGAGTCTTCTTCGGCCTCGATGTTCTGGAGACAAATACGATTAAGGTAACAAATTTCAAGACAGAGAATTCGACGATGTCCAATAGAGAGTGATCACCTCGAGATCCAGCCTCCTAGGAAGCCCCCGTTTCTTCTCTTCCGCCGGCTTTTCGGGTGCGCTGGCCACTTCGATGGACACGGCTTCAGCTGAATCAAACAAACAATCGTAGAGCGAACTTGACACATCCGTGAAGGACATCGTGGAAATCCCGACTTACTTTTATTTTTTTCCGCCACGATCGTCTCCGCCGTTTGCATCAGTTCTTCTTGCAAAGCGGCGATTTCGGCGGCCGAGTCTTTCGAAAGGTCGGTCTCACCCGGGGTATCGGCGTTGATCACGATCTCTTCGGGGAGCCTGTCCGGAGTTGGCGTCGGCACTGTCAGAGCGGGAGGGGGAATCGGAGGTGCTGGGACCTCCGAAGCGAGAGCAGAAAGAGGCGTCGAAGGGGCCAGCTGAAACGGGAAGCCCCGGCTAGTACGATAATGCATTTTTCATTTTTTTTTTTACCGAAACCAAAAAACAGCTTTCACAAACCTGAGGCCTCGGCGGCTGTGGCGTTTGGAGTAGCCGCTGACTCGTCGAACCGCTGGATCCGGACAATTGTGGAGAGGCAGCAGGGGTGGGACACGAGCTCTCCAACAGCCTTGACAAGGTTGGCGACTCTGTTGGACCGAAATGGGTTAAGCAATGTTGGCAACACTAAACGGCTTGGCTGAATTCATTTCTTACGGGGGTGTCCACATCGTGAAAGAGCTATATATTCGATATGTCAATATTTATCATCTTCACGAGACAAACACTCAAGGGGACAAGGAATCAGTTGATTTTCATCGATCCTCATCGTGAGATTCTCTCGATGGAGAGAATCAGTTTGAAGAAGAGCTTGTTGGAAACGTAACAGGTACCTTGTCCCCTTGAGTGTTTGTCTCGTAAAGTTAATAGAGCCGTGTCCTCCCGATCAATACATAATATGTCAATCATACATTATATTATAATACATCGACGGTGAAGTATTAACACCTCGTATCTCCACTGTCGACGAAAACGGGACCGCTCATTTGGTGGACCTTTGCCCCTCCGCTGTGGCGTTGGGTTTACCGTTTCCCTCGATCAGCAAAGTTGAGCAACGCCGGGCGTGGTCAGTACTTGGATGGGTGACAGCGTGAGAAGCAGGGTCGCCAATACAAATATTGTCTGCGTTCGATCAGACGGCGAACTTCTCCCAACCCAGGGGAACGAGACAATGGGAAGCCATGAGCGCAATCGTCAGACAAGTTCCGATCCTCCTTGAGAGGACGACTGACGACGTCCACGACGATAGAAGCCAGTTGGACGAAAGTTCAGGGTGAAATTCCCTTGTTATTGTTGGAGCGTGAGGGCTCGACTAGGGCTGAGAACCCCGGATATGGGAGCGCCACTTTTGTGGAATAATAGGAAACCCAGACGAGGGAGCAGCTCGGTTAAACGGACCTCAGGTAACGGAGCTTTTACTGTAGATAGAATGCAGGTAGTATTAAACAGTTTCAATTATTTCGATATATCGCAGAAAAATATCGATACGTTGGGTTAATCGGATATTTTTCAAACAATTCAATTTCATACATGAATAGTCCATATATCGTTGTATATATACCACTTTTTTTGACTAGAAACCTAATCCTAATAATTGGTTGATTAATTCATCATTCTTCGCGTAATCTATTATAATATAATAGATTACGCGAAGAATGATGAATTAATAAACCAATTATTAGGATTAGGTTTACATATTATGTACCAAGTCTTTAAGAGTTACTTTAGTACTATAGATTATATAACAATTTTTTTAGGATCGCACAAACAAATTGATTGTATTGTTCATAATATTATTATGTTATCTGCCTGTAAGCTGTTATTTTTTCAACTCTTCAGAAAAAAAAAAAAAATTACAAACCGAAAAGCTTAAGGGGTTTCGAAAATACAGTGAATGGTTCATACACTTTGGTCAAAGTGTTGCTTTTTGGTTCTACTCTTCCCAAGGCGTTGAAAAGTACTTTTGTACTTTACTTGGTAAAGTACATACTATGTTCCTGGAGAGCTACCTGGTTGTATGAAAAAGAAAAAAGAAAAAGTTATTTAAAATTCTGTTGGGGGAGGATGGGGTAATTAGAGACAAAGATTATAAGAGACATGGGCATTTTAAAATAGCCCGCAAAGCCGTACTTTTCCGAAAAGCGCCTAAAGAGGTCGCAGGAGATTTTATTTAAAGTTTGAGTGGGTTGGGGGGGATTGATGATTTCTGTCTCTGATTTACCCTGTGTGAAGAATAGGAAAAGTACGTATTTTTGTTTCCTACCCGGTTGACGGCGAGGGCCTCCAAATAATTAGGGTGTCTGAATTGGGAGAGGCTTCACACACAAAAAATCTCGACGGCAAAAAGTAGTTGGTTTGGTTGGAAAAAAAAAAAATTGTCTCTTATAAGTTATATAATTAGAGACAGGAGGCGGTTATAAGTTATAACCCCCTCCTGTCTCTAATTACCCCATCCTACACCAACCTACCCCTCTTTCTCTTTCTCAAATCTTAGATACACTAGCCTGTGTTTTGGATCTATTTCTGAACTTTCCTGGGAAAAAAATATCGAAATAATATCAATGTATCAAATAAAAAATATCAATATATCGAAAGAAAAATAGGTAACCGTATTTCAATACATTTTGATCATCCTTATTTCGTACCGTTTGAAGGGACCGAAGGGGAAGAGTTGAGGAGAAGGGAAATCGTCGGCGTTGCCGAAGACGGTCTGGTCAGCGGGGACGGGCTTTGAAGCAGTGACGTCAAAAGTGGCGAAGTCGTCACGCTCGTTTTGTGAGGTTCGAGCCCCGCTTCTTTTTCCGTTTTCGTCTGAAACCAAATGAACGTTTACGCCCCGTCCAAAACGCTTCAACTATTACCGACTCGAGATCTTACCGGAGTCGTCGGCGTGTCAGGTGGAGCCGAAGGGTGTTCAGCAGACGATGTTTCCGCCATGCTCTTTTCCCCCAGTTTGAATTTGAGCTTGAGCTTGATTTCCTTTTCCCTCTCCTTAGCGTCATATTCCTCTTGGATTTCCTCCAACTTGTGGTCCAGCCGGCCAGCCTTGATGTCCTCGTATTCCTTGAAGAGCTTCAAGTACAAAGCCTGCTCTTCGGCTATGGTCCTTTTCAGCTCTTCAATGAACTCTGCGGTCACACATAACATTGTAAAACAGTCACCTAAAACGTCAAAAAACAGCAAGACTTTTAGCTACCGTGACGGCTGCTCTGCTGAAGTATTTCCGCCGGGCTTTCCGAAGCACCTCCCTGCTCGGGCGTCCTTTCCGCGCGTTTTTTCCGCCGCGGAGGAACATTCTTCAGAAGGTGCTCGTATTGGGCCGCACACTGCTTGTTCGAAAACCATTCAGGCTTCTTATCCCCGAACGACAGATACTTATTGCACTCTTCGTAAATGTTCTTCGTCTGCCGACTTACGGCGGTCCTGAAAACACCAGTCGGTCTTGTAATGAAGCGCACAAACCAAAACAATAACAAAAACACCTTCTTACCAATTTTGGTCTCCGACTCGGGACACCGCCGAAGTGAGGCAATGCTTGTCAAACGCCGTCCACGGTTCCAAAGTTATCCTCTTCATTTTTATTCGAGAATCTCTTACGTTGACAGCATAACGGCTTTAGTGCTCAGCTTTAACAGTTTGACCGGCAGAAAACAGCGAAAAAACAAACTAGTTACAGGAAAAATGTTAGCGGGAACTGTTATGAAGTGAGAAGGTTAGCTTGCACGGGGAGTTTCATCTACTTTCTTTATTTTTGTAGCGGAGGTTGTGGACCTTATGGACTTCTTGGAGGGTTATTCTGCTATGCGGTAGGTGGGTAGCACAGAGTAACAGAGAGAGTAGGTGGGTAGGTATTATCCTCTGCTAAGTCAAGGCAGTTTAGGGCAGTATTTTTCGAAGTAGACTCCATTTTTTGGGGTCCCACATCCGTACACAAACACAAAAGGTTTTAAGATAATTAATTTAATTTTGGTTAATTATTGGCAAAGTTTAAAATTGTCCCACATACGTGTATAGGCCTATTCGTGCCTGCATTTTACAAGAACTTGGCTTTAACTAATGAGTTTTTTCAAGTCATGATTAATAACTACTTAATGGCCATAGTTGTGGGGAACACTGCCGGAAAGCGGTTTTTTGAAGTTTAACCTACTTTCAAGACTGAATATCTCCTGAACTGGTTGTAGATACGCGAAAAATAAATAATATATATTAGGGACATTTTTGTAGCAAATAGATGATTATTATTTTGATGATCTTATTTGAGCAATAGATCTTATTTGAGCAGTCTTATTTGAGCAATCTTGGCAACAATTGAAGGGGTCCCTCCAAGAACGTCCAACCTGCGTTTTTTTCATAATCGGGTTTTCACCGTAAAAACGTTCCTTGCGATCCTCTCCATCAACTCCTCCTGCCACCTGTTGGCATTTTGTAGCACTATTTCCAAGGTTTGTTCCATGGAATAAGGAAGCACTATTTCTTCCATGGGTTTGTTCACATCCAACGTGCGGAGTCCCTGTAAAAACGTGCTCTCTACAGTGATACAGCACGTTTTTACGCCGAAAAGCCACTAGAAACGACCATAAAACCGTGGGGTAGTCTAAATGATGTGGGGAATAATGTAGAAAGCAGAAGGTGGTACTATTTTCAAGTTCTACGCCTGAAAACATAGAAAAATGTACATCGCCTAACTCTCCATCAACTCCTGCCACCTAATTGCTTTCATCCAACGTGCGGATTCCTGTAAGAACGTGCGCTCTGCAGTTATACGGCACGTTTTTACGCTGAAACGTGACTCGAAACGACCATAAAACCATGGGGGTACCTAGTCTAAATGATGAGGGGAATTATGTCGACAGCTGAAGGGGGTCCTCAGGAAAAGTTCTATGCCTGAAAACATAGAAAAATGTACATCCCCCCTCTATGCCTGAAAACATAGAAAAATGTACATCCCCTACCAATGAAACGTTTTTGAGGTTTCCTGAAAAGTTATGAAAATGCAGGTTGGACGTTCTTAGAGGGACCCCTTTAATTATTGTTTCCAAGAATAAACGGGGAACCCGTCCTGGTCTGTGATGAATCTAGTTGCTTCCTACAGCTTTTCTTCCAGCACTTGACGAATGAAAATCCGAAACTTACGATAATTTTCTCTGCATTCTTACCTCAGGCCACTCATCACATCAGTCGGCATCTTGAATCAACTCATCACTCCTTTTGAAGGATTGTGACAAAAACAAATGAAAAATGAAACAGCAAATGAAAAAACGCTGCAAATTTTACACAAGGGTTTATTATTCTGTGATATAGGTTACTTGTACAGACATTTAATTCTGTCAATAAAAAAAATTAAAAAAATTTTTTTTTTTGGATTTTTATATTTCAAAAAAAATTTTTTGGGGGATTTTTTTTTCAAAAATGTGTTTTTTCAAAAATTCTTTAATTTTTACTCGAAAAATATTTAACTTCTTAGGATCCTTCAAAAATCCCATTTTTAGCCCCATGAAAGCCCTATAGAACGCCACAGTGAAATCGGATCGTTCCGGGACCCCTAAAAATGGATTCTACGTCCAAAAATACTTCGAAAACGACACCTAACTCGATCCCATAGCTAAAAGCCTTCAAAACACCCCTCCTGTAGCCCCATTTTAGCCCCATAGCGCCCCACGGGTTTGGGCGATCGGACTGAAAACCTTGCGGGCACAACTAGATGGTAAACCAAGTATTTTGCCAAAATTTCAGATTTTTAAAAAAATTCCTACTGCCCAAAACGGCCTGGACGGCGGACGGCGTACGGCGTACGGCGGACGGCGGACGGACATTTCGGATTTTGAATGTAGACCTCTTGAAACGGATAATGTCAAATTTTGAGGCTGATCGGAGTCGTCGACCCGCGTCGCGAAAACATAGGTGTATTATTCCAAGAATAATAAACCAAAAGGTGGGACCCATGTGCCACACTCTATTGTTGTAAATTCCCCAGCCCGCCACGGGAAGCGCTGCGCCTGAGGGTGAGATCGGGCGGCCCAGCTTCTCGCAGGGGAGCCTTCACCTCCCACGACCCAGACTGTCCCCTATCTCACCGCCAGGTTTCCTTCACTGATCGTTTATCGTCATGGTTAATTCACGCAGTGACGTTTTGGTTGGATCTGCTGTCCAGGAATCCCTTGCCGACAATTTGGTTGGGGACGCCAGATCAGCAGGCCAAATACTTTCGCGCGGGGAAGTTGCCCAGGCACCTATTAGTGACACTTTGCATGTACGCGCCGGGAGAACTACCCTTTGTATGCTTCTGTTGGATGGCCAGGCTTCCATTAGCGAAAATTTGCTTGTGGGAGCCAGTCACTCCAATTTCAATTTAACTGCGAGCTGTGGGAGAACCGATACCAATCACGACATATCGTGTTTGATATTGGATTCACCACAGCCCCATTCCAAGGAAAGACACAGTACAGGACAACTTGACTCTTCCAGCCATCCTGCAGGTGATGTCGATACAGTAATGGAAGAAGCACAAGCTACATAATAATATTATGTAGCTTATATTATTATTGATAATAATAATATTATGTAGCTTGTGCTTCTTCCATTACTGTATCGACATCACCTGCAGGACATACATATTATGTATTTTGCTTGTGCTTCCTCCATTACTGTATCGACATCACCTATTAAGACGACGACCTCAAATCATGCGATTCCTTAATTAGGGAAGTTCATATTCTTCCCTCCGCTTCCTCCAAAGACACTGGGGGCGAAATCCTAGATATGACGCTAGAGGCATTCTCCCAAACACACAACACCAATTATCATGTTTATCCAGAGAAGCAATTAGGAAGACCTTATAATCACGGAGGTAGGTACACACCCAACATCCGTGGGTGCCCCGACAATAATCAATATTTTTGGTTCAAAATGATTAGTTATTTCTATCTCAATTGTCTTTTGACCTAACTTTTTAGGAAGCAGGGTTTAAAACACACTCGTTTACATTTTCGAAATTAAATTTATTTAACTCATCATAATAACGTACAGTTGAACTGTCATCAGGAAGGTAATCAAAAATTTCAATAATAACGTCAATAATTGAAATTACGCTACGAATCTAATGAAGGTTGTGCCGAGTATTCTACCGAATATAAAAGGATGAATCAAGTAGCTAAAACTAGTACTGAAACAGCTACAATTTAAAAAAAAGTTCAATCGGATTCAGCGTTACATGATAAAACTGCATAACTGAATTTTTCTACAATATGGAATTTCAATAATTGTAAATTGAAGAAATATTCGAAAAATTCCGACTACTTTATCGAGTTGTGACTATTTTTAACGCCAATATGAGTTGGCTTAATCTTTTTACAATAAAGCATAATACCATCGCACTTTTCAAGTACGTTTCAATGAATAGGTAACGAAAGAGTATCAAACGAGAAGAACATATCTATTTACAATAGTAAAAAAAGAGTATTTTTTCCACAAGAAATGATAATTCTTGGCTGACTGGTGGTGGAAAGGGGAGGAATAAAAGATGGTCGGTATTACAATAATGTTGAAAAGGTTTGTGAACTAATCGGTGCTTTTCCGCGCCAGAGGCCACCGTTTCGGGTCCGTGGACTAACAATAATTATTTTAAATTGTAAAAAAAAAATTTTTTTTGACCGGTGACGTTGTCGATGGTTGATTTTACCGTCTCGATTCTCATCTCAATCGTCTCATTCTGGTCTCTTCCTTTGTCTGTAAATTTGACTGTTTGCCTTTTACAAGCTACGAAAAATGACCTAAAATCCCTTAAACTTGTAGAGATTCAATTGTTTTAGTCTGGCGAGATTTCCCCTCCCGATTCCGACCATTCCAGTCGCCACGAATACGCCATAATGACTAGTAGTTAATAACCTAGATCGAGTTTTCTCAGTTTTGGGGGGGAGACCTTTTCGCGTCTGCACTGCAAAAAAATCGTTTCCTTGATTTTAAAATTATTATCGAACAAAAATTTAAAAAACTCATTTTTATTAAAAAAAATGAAAACTGAATTTATTAAAAATTGATTAGCTCTCAAACGAGGCCATACATTCCCCAATTTGAACTGGGTGTTTCCTTGATTTTAAAATTATTATCGAACAAAAATTTAAAAAACTCATTTTTATTAAAAAAAATGAAAACTGAATTTATTAAAAATTGATTAGCTCTCAAACGAGGCCATACATTCCCCAATTTGAACTGGGTGATGTCGTAATGTTAGAGGAAGAGCTGAGTGCGCTGCCTTTTGAATTGACTGACGTCACAAATAGGGGTTTCCATTTCAACTCTCCAGCTTTTCAGTACCTAGGTATTTCCAACAAAATTTCTCGCGTTTTCTATCAAGTATACTTTCCTCCCCATTTCTTCCTTACAACTTATCCACATCTTTATAGGGTGCAGCATTATCAACATAACAATGTTATGAGAAGAAGGGATTAGATCACCGATAAAAGGTCAGTGCGATCTGCTCCAGAAAATGGAACTGCAGTTCCGACCCCCGGCGGCGTTCCGCTGTCTCCTTATGAAGACGATTCTCATCTTGCTTCAGGAGCTTTCCAGACCTGTCCAAGGCTAGCAAAGCTGGTACCATACTGGCTACGGCGATTAAAGGCTTCGCTAAGATGGTTACAAGCTTTATAGAGCCATCCAAGGCTTGCTAAGTTGGTCCCAAGGCTTGCCAGAGATCTATGCTGGCTATGGCTTTTAAAGGCTTGCCAAGATGGTTACAAGCTTTTTAGAGCCATCTAAGGCTTGCTAAGTTGGTCCCAAGCTGTCTCGGGTGTTCCAAGGCTTGCCAGGGTGACATCCAAGCTTTCCAGACCTATCCAAGGCTTGCAAAGCTGGTCCTAAGCTGGCTACGGCTTTTAAAGGCTTGTCAAGATGGTTATAGAGCTTTATAGAGCCAACCAAGGCTTGCCAAGATGGTCTCAAACTGGCTACGGGGTTCCAAGGCTTGCCCAGAAAGCCTCCAAGCTTTCCAGGCCTGTGCATATTTGCTGATCAGATTCAATAAGGATAATTTGTCTGCTAACAAGATTACTCAGGTTAAAAGGCAGCGCATTCATCTTCTCCACCAACATTTCAGTTCATCAATGGGTTCCCGTAAGCTTAGTCCTACCTATTGGTTACCTATATAGTTGAAATAATTTATCGGGGTTTTTTAAAAATGTGGTTCCCTATTAACTGATGATTTTTTACTGTTGCTATAATGTTTTTTATCTTGTGTTACGCTGACTATTGTCTATAAATCATTGTGTTTTTGGACAAATAAAATGTTGAGTTGAGTCATCGACCTCAAGGACAATTTGACTCTCGAATCCAAAGGAAACAAGATTTAAATTTTTTTGCAGCCCATTACACTCTGGCATCTTCCCTGAGCCCGCGCAATTTGCCAACGACAAAACAGCAAACCAGGAAACCATCAGGAATCTTCCAACCGCATTCCCCGTCAAATTCAGCTAGGAATCCCTGCTCCCTCTCTGTCTGGATGAAAGACCATGATTTGTTTATACACTATATACAAAGTGCTCCAACTTGGAAAAAATAAGAACAAAATAAAAATCGGCGCTGGCTCTTAAAGGAAACTTCATGTTTTTGCATCCTACTTAACAATAAAATTAACTCGATGTCCTTGAAACTTAATCACTACGAAGCATGTTAGGCCAGAACACTTGCTTTTTCCCCTTGAATTAATTAAGATCCTATAAAAAGCAGTAAAAATGTACTATTTTTACGTGTATGCATTAGGTAATACAATCAGCCGATCTACTTAGTTCTAGTGATTTTTCACTCAATAAAGTTCTTTTTTTTTAGAACGTAGCAAATGCGAAACAGTGTAAGGCCAGGAACAATTCACTTGTGAAACGGCAGTAGAGCAGTGTCGCCAGGCTTGAAAACACTTCTTTAGGGACAAACAAACTCCGTTGGGGACGTTACCTCCATGAGGGTTTATGGGAAGATATAGGAATGGTTTATTTTTATTTCACACAACATTGATGTATACTTTTTTAAATTTTGTATTAAATAAGTTTTACTTGATACAAAATGTAAAAAAAAACAACGTTTTTTAAAAGTAAGTTCCGTAGGTCTTCACTCCTATAAGTAATTGAATTTCAGTGTTATATTTTTCTATGAATTGTACCCTGCCGTAATACGGGAAAGTGTGTGATACGCTGCACTTCCCCTGGGGTATGTCACATCGCGCACTTACCCCTTGTTGTTTTTCAGCAAGACTGGTTGCCATCTTGTGTCAGTAAAAACCTCATTTTCCATTTAAATGACGTTTTGGTAAGTATTTAAAATATTAACATTCCAGGGACTGACTTGATCAGTTGAAGTTGATAAATCTTGAGATTTTGTCTGATTTCGATTGTTCAAATCGCTAAAGAATCATTGAGAGATTTCCTTTTATTTCCGGGCACTTGCCCGGATGAGTCAGCCATGAGCTTTCCATAGAACAGGCCAGTTACGCACTAACCCCATTTAGCCAACCGAGGATCCGTTACATGAAACCGATTCAGCTACCTAGCTAAGCATAAAGCTAGATAGCAAGCTTGGATGGAAGAAGCATGTGGGCAAACTGTTGGATCAGGGCGAAAAGAGGCTGCCTCTCCTGAAACGGCTGGCAGCCGTGAAATGGGGTGCAAGCCAAGACGTGCAAGCCGTGACATACAAGACCTATGTGCGCCCTGGCATAGGTAAGGCTCTGAGGTCCTCGTTACAGCAAGTGAAGCTACTCTGAGCCCGCTCGATGTGCTGCAAAACAAAACTCTCAGGATTCTAACTGGAGGAGCAAAGTCTGCACCTATTGCAGCGTTCCCATACCTTTCAACTCAGCGAGGCGCATTATTAAAAGGTGTCTGGGAAATGAGGTTAGAAAAAGGTGGACCGAGCAAGCTGTAGGTAAGTAAGCTGTGGCGACCGCTGCTGGACTCACGACTCCCACCCGCTCTCCCGCGAGATGAATTCGTGGCATCCTTCCGCATGGCAAGCGGACATGACTATTTGCAGAGACATATCTTCAGAATTGGAGTTGTCGACTCCCCCATCTGCCCCCTCTGCCAACTGGGTGAAGAGATGGACAGGGATCACCTAAGAAGATGTCCCGCTTTGACTGACGTCAGAACACCTGACACGACTAACGACCGCCAGATGATGGCGAAACTCTACTCTACTGGGCCGCTAGAAGCCACATGACCTAATCAGAGATGTAAAGGGGGTAAATACCCAGTGGGTAGGGTATTTACAAACTGGGTATTTACCCGGTATTTACCCAATCGCCGAATAAATACCTTCCCATTAAATACCCAACCAAAAAAATACGGAATTTTTTTGCATTTTTTTTTAGTTTTGCAAAAAAAATCAAGTAAAAGGTCAGCTTTCAGACCATTTCTGCACACCCCATGGTCGTAAAAGACTACCCCATGCCCCCCCCCCCCCCCCCCCTGTTATGGTTCCTCCATGACTGTAACAAGGATAGGTACTTAACGTATTTGTAGGTTAGAAGTGTAGAAGCCAAGGAGGTTAGAAGAAGAAGTTCTTCTTCTAAACTCCTTGGTAGAAGCCAAGAAGTGTAGTAGGTAGGTTAGAAAATAATGTAGCCAGAAGCGAGAGTTCACGATGAGTCCAGCTCGGATGAGGATGAAGACTCAGATTCAGCTAACAGCGAACTTTCTTTGAGCGAACAAGCGAACAACTCGAACGTTTGAGCAATTTTTTTTTAAATGTGCATGTTTTTTAAAGCTGGAAATAAATAATTTCCAACATTATCATCTTGAATTTACGATTATTTTTACTCCAAAACATGGTTGATGAAAAGATTTAATTGCATCTTGGTTTTTGGGCACTTAATGACCATGAAAGCAGTCAATTTTACAGCTGTTTAAGTACAGGGGGAAGTGGCATATGATTTTATAGCAGTTTGTTTGTGTGATTTCCATCGAACATGAGTATTTCTTTCATTATAGGATGATCCTGAACTCGAAAATTGTTGAAACTTTGGTAGAGGCTGGCTCTCGAGTAGTAAGAACGTTTTACGTGGTTTTTTTTGCGATCCCGATTCATTGAAGATAAAATACCCTATTAAATACCCAAAATGGGTATTTACCCGGGTATTTACCCTGGGTATTTACCCTGGGTATTTACCCTTAAAAAAGAATACCCGGGTATTTTACATCTCTGGACCTAATTGTCAAGAGCTTTGGAGAAATGAAAAAAAAGGATGGGACAACTGCGTAAGTCAGCCAACTGCGAGTTGACATGGCTTGATATGACTATTAAATAGTCATGCCCAAATTTTGGGCATGAATAGCGACACTTTAGGAGATGAATCGATGAAAACCCAAAAATCAATTGATTGACCCAAATTGTGAAAATCTTATTTTCAAAAATAAGCTAAGCTACCTTTTCCCAATAATATAAATTCCAAATGACAATAAATGAACACCACTTTTTGGGGTGATATTTGAGAACACGGTCGCCAGCAGCACTCACACTCGTTAAGTGGTTGGCCCAGCACCTGGCAACCCTGGGCGTGAATTGATTTTTTTTTTTTTGCAATAAAACGCATTCAACCTGCTCATTTCAAAAGTGAATCTTCTTATTCCTGACCAATTAACACTGTTACAGAACATGATTCTAAAAGGTAAGAGAATATAGCCAAGCAGAGGCGAGACTAAGCTATGCTTTGAAATCAAATTCTAACGAGTCTTCGAGCTTATAAACTACGTTGTGCAAGATATGTATTATTGCTCCCCATCAGCACACTAAAAAATTGCTTTATATGCATTTTCGTGGCGTAACGTACAAAATATACATCTCCGAAACAGAAGTTTATTTTGATTGAAGTGAAAGATCAATTTGGCTTTCACCTGAAGGTTGACGCGGGTTATCTGCGACCGAAATATCGACGCATCGAATCCAGCCGGAGATAACCCACCGAACAAACCGAAGAATTTTTTCCCCCTGAACGCAACGTAAATTTTCCCCGGGGGACTTGACCACCCGGACAGGCTTCCATTTCAACTCAAACACCCCCCCCCCCCCCTGGACAGAGCGCCCGCTCCACCACCAACTTCTTTTTTTCCCACACACCCCAAACCTGTCAGGCTAGTCAAATTTCCCTCAGAGTTCATTGGTACAACGCAGTATAGCGAAATATAATATCCTTGATTATTATCTTTCATTATTATCATAATTCAGAAAAGTATTTCTATTTACAAAAGATAGTTTTCATTCTTTTTTTTTTACTTAAAGTACATTTTTCAAAACTATCAAGTTGTGACAGACGTTGATATTTACATGTAGGCACGAAAGGAACGATACATGTGGGTAAGATAATACATGTACCTATACATTCACGAGCTTAGTAATATTTGTAATACTTATTGCTTATAATTTAGAAAGAGCTATATTTGAATATATATTTTTAGTGCATTTGTCATAAAATTTTCCTGTGATGGTTCTTTCATTTCACTTTCCAACGCAACTCAATTTCACTGCGATTATTTTACGGAAACAATTGGACCCCTAATAACGTTATACATAGTGAGGAATTCTATTCTACGGAGTAAATTTCATGCAAAAATGTATTGAGTTAAGTAAGAGCACAAAATTTTTCATCTGTAGTGAAAAGTGCACTTATTTTGGCTTGACTAGGAGTTTACCTATGACGAGAAATACTTAGGTAAAGAAGGCATCGAACGGAAGAGTGGCCTCGAACGTTGGAAACGATTCAGATGATTGAAAAGGCTGCGAACGCCGAAACTAGGGATGTTGAATCAGAACGCCGAAGAGGGATGTGAAACGTAACAAACCCAGTTGATAGACACGGGTGAGCAGCTACAAGCTAGGCCCTGACTGTCCCCGCCAGGGGTGAGGAGTGTGAGAGCCCTTTAAAGCTATGCCGCTTATGTTGAGGCGGATTACAGACACCAAAAGTCACAAGCAGCGCTGCAAGCGACAGTAGACAACGGCTTAACTCTTGTCCCATCTCAGAGGAAGTCCCTGAGCCCCAACACGCCCTGGACACACCCGCTTCTTTCATGAAGTCGAGTATCTCCTTGGTCGGGGCTTCCACAAGGTTGATCCTGGTGGAAGTGCCGGAATCTAATTGCAGCATGAGCTGTTGCCTCTGACTAGCCCATCTTACTGAGGTGGTAATTGATTGGGACCCGTGAGAAGATTGGTGACAGTCCTGACGTCACTTCTTGTCAGAGACAGTAGGGTCCTACTCCTAGGTGCAGAAGGTTCAATGAACCTTAAGGCTCGCCTGAGCCCTGATTTGCTTTTCCAGGGCGTAACTTTCCCATTGGGTCATCAGCTGGATCAAGTGTCTTTTGGTGAGCCTCAGAATAGAGCTCTGGTCCGATCTTGCTCTCTTTCGCAAAGCTGTCAGCTATTTCATTGCCCTCGAAGCCCCTGTGCTCCAGTATCCACACCAGATGGAGTCTGTTCAGAGCCTGAGCGCATCCCTAGACAAACCAGGACTTGGAGGAGTAGGCTTCTATTGCCTTCAGTGCAGCCTGATTGTCTGAGATAGAGCTTGACTCCACCTGCGCCAGTCTTTATGAGGAATGGACTCATGCCGTTTCCTCTAGAGTGAAAAGTACTTCTCAGGATGTAGACACGATGGATCAAGCAAGACTGGGACCTTCGTGGAAAGAGGTATTTGAAGTCTTGAACTGATCTTCGGCGAGTCCTACCATCACTGCCGTGGAGGTTGACGTCAAAAGAATATGCCGTCTCAGGGGACAGGACCTTCTTGCAGACTGACTGGCGCTCATGCCAGTGGATGTAGTGAAATCTCACACTTCAAAGCAAGAAGGGAGCGATTGCTGGCAGCTCAGGATGCTGAACACTATCAATCCCAGACACTGAAGCTGAACTGAGTCAGGCCTTACAGCTGCTCCTGCATCAACATGACACCGATGGGATTGAAATGGCTGGTCTCCACGAAGTCAGATGGTCCTAGGACTGACAGATGGGACTGGGATGCTCAGGAAAAATACACCTCACACTGCAGCTGCATAAGCACCATACTCTTGGGACTGGCTTTGTGGCGAAGAGCTTCATCACTTTCCCACCTTGGAATGAACTTCAAAGAGCGGAGGCAATGACGTGGTCCGTTTAATCAGGACTGGTTGGCTCTTGTCAACATGTCTCTTACGAGGCTCCTAGAAGACCTCCACCCAACAACGTCTTACGCTACCGGGGGTTCCACAATGATTGGGGGACTTCATTCGGAAGGTATTGACCCCAAGCTGAGCTACGGAACGATAAGAGAAGAAAATTTAATGCGTCATTTTCACAATCGAGGAGGCAGTTCTAGACGTTCTAGAATCAGCAGAACTGCCACAATCAATTTGCGAAGAAACTGACCTCGAGGAATTCTTGAAAGCCAAAAGGTGAGATCGAAATCGACAGAACTCTATAGCTTCCAGGAACCAAACCCTCCCCTCCACTTTCTGAAAGGCGCTCTTTGAATCACATTTCTTAGTACCACCAGGTGACCATGAGATCAGAGAAGGGAAAGAAATAATCATGCAATCGAAGAGGAAGTCAGAATCAGTAGTGGGATTTCTAAAACGGCTGAACGCTATCTTCAGATAGCACAATTCTGAAGGAATTTTGAGTTCGCTCGTTGGTTTTGAGGGGTGGATTCCCCAATACCTACCCCAGTGCGCATGCGCCGTACGGTTCCAAACAGAACCAGAACTGCTCTAGTTGTACGCTAATTTAGCCTCTATATTCCTTCGCATCGGTGTTCCCAGCTAATTCAAACTGGGTGGTTCACTACATTTGCACATCCCGACCAATATTTACACTTAGCAAATGAACAGTCCATACAAAGACATCTGCAACCGAAATAGTCTTTATGATTGTCTTTAAAAATTTACGGACAAAAAATGTGAGAGAAATAAGGCCAAAAAACGCTAAAAGTTATACACGGGGCAAAACGACGTTTTTCCAACAACGAAGCAAATAATTGTTTCTTACGGGGACAATAAGAATTCGGCGATGTAAAAATCCTCCAACATTTTATCACACGTTCTTCGAGGGGAAAATACTCCCCCGAGGCGAAAAGTCGAATAAGTTGATAATAAGAAATTACGTCTTTCTTTTCTTAAGGAGACCTACAAAAACGGACTGGGAAGAGATTTGTTCATTTTTTTCTTCTCCTTACTTTATCCGAAAATATAAGTAGGATTAAATACGAGATAAAACTAGGCTAAATGTACAGACTCCCCTTGCGGGTTTTTGAGGAGTTCAGAGTTCAGTAACCATCACACTTGTTCTTCAAGTGGGTGCTTGTGTGCCTGAGCGTTCAATATGTACATGAGCTGGTCTATTTTTCTGTCGATGTTCGACAACTGAAAAAAAAAGAAAAAAGAAAAAGGAAATTAGGGGATTTTGCGTAGTCAGATAGGGGCAGATTCAGGTTGACGCTTAGGGAGGGTGTAAGGAGGGCCAAAGTTCTCGCTGCCTGCAGTGGAAATAATCGTTAGGCGATAATCTCAAACGTAAACCAGGCCAATTACTCGAGAAAGGTGAACTGGTTCTATTCCTCTAAAAACCATTTGCAACGTCTGAAACTAGTTTTAACCTGTAAGAACTGGTTCTAAACTCCTGTTAACTGGTTTTAACGGCTAAAACAAGTTCTTAACTCCCATCAACTAGTTTTAAGCCTGTGAAAACCAGTTCTATTAATCAGAATACCGTTTTCAACACCTAAAACTAGTTCTGAACAAGGGCGAAGCCTTCGCGAGAGATGACGTTACTTTCTACTCAGTAGAATGTCAGAAAGTAACGCCATCTCTCGTTGGCCGCTCTGAACTACAATGAGTACCTATAAACAGTTGACGGTCACGCAGTAGCGGTCGCGAGCAGCGAGCATCGAATCGACATCGATCATCGCCCAGACGATCTCTCGCCTTCTGCTTTATTTTCAAGCAAATGTCTTCGATTTTCAGAGTTTTTGAAAAACTATGGACATTCCAATTCACACATCCGGTTACCGGATATTTCAACCCACTTTTATCCGGCCATTAAAAAGAAATATCCGGATATCGGTCTTTCCATCCTTACTGCTGAGCAGGGTCTTCCAAAAGAGCGGGTGAGCCGTGGCTCAGTAATATAATAATGAGCGACGGTTCTTCAGCAGTGGCCACGCCACTGAAATTTGGTAAACTGTATAAACGTACTTGTTGCTCAACTCTGCAAAGTCTTGCGCCTATCGTCATGGGCTTTATGTTCCCTTGCCTGTCCATGCCTCCTAAATAGCTCCCAGGTTTACCTAACGTTTGATCCAACCTTCTCTGGAGCTCCTGAAAAAACGGTAAGATCCCAACAGTAAAAAAAAAAAAAAAAAAAAAAAAAAAAAAATCAAAGAAGATTTAACTAACTGCAACCACAATCACGTACCTTTATCCTAACCATCATATTCAGATGGCCCTGGCTGTACTGCTCTATAACGTCTCTGACGTCATAAGGTTTCCTCGCCTGTTGAAATTTCCTTCGGGCGACGAAATACTTAATCTTCCTTATCGCCCGGATAGCGTTCTTGTGAACTTCTGTCAGCCTGAAATCGAAAAAAAAAAAAAAAAATGTGCTGGGCTTTCCAAACAATTACAAAACAAGAACAAAAATTTACGCTCACAGAGATACACATTCCCGAAAAAATCCGGGCTCGACGATACTTAACGAAAAATTTAGTTAGGAGAAATTTCACACACACAAGTGCGTGTGACTGTGCGTGAATTGCCAATTGGTTCAAGTGAGAGGAAAATATTTACATGTAAACTGATAGACCTCGTCGACAAAGGCGAAATAGTGTGATATGTTTTCATTGGGACATAGACACAATTGCAAGCTTTTACGAGGTCTAACGACTGGTTAGTGTAATGGCTGCCATGTTGAAATGCGACAACAACAAAAAAAGTCCAATATGGCGTAGGGTGGCCAGACTGGCGTCTAAACAAAAGTTGTACCAGATGAAAAATAGTCGAAACTCGTTCGTGTGAACAGGGTTATACACGATTTGTAGGGGGTCTTTGCAGCTCCCACTGGTGTAGATAACTAACATGAATCACATGTCTATTCCAAAATTTAACAATTTCCAATAGATAAAACGTCTAATAGGTGAAAGAATTTATCATGAAATGAAGAAATGGAATGAAATAAAATATATGAATGAAGATTAGAATTAAATAAAAAGAATGAAATAAACGAAATGAAGATACGAAATGAAATAAAATGAATAAAAAATAAAATAAAATGAACGGAGAGATGGAATACAATTGAACTGATGCATGAAGAAATGGAATAAAATTAATAAATAAAGAAACCGAATGAAAAATATTAAACGCTGCAAATTTTACACAAGGGTTTATTATTCTTTGATATAGGTTACTTGTGCAAAAATTATTTCTGTGTCAATGGAAAAAATTTTGGAAAAAAATTTTTTATTGGGATTTTTTTTTCAAAAAACTTTTTTTGGGATTTTTTTTTCAAAAAATTTATTTGTCAAAAATTCTTTATTTTTTACACGAAAAATATTTAACATCCTGGGATACTTCAAAAATCCCGTTTTTAGCCCCATGAAAGCCCTATAGCTATAATAGATCGCCACAGTGAAATCGGATCGTTCCGGGACCCCCGAAAATGTATTCTACGTCCAAAGATACTTCGAAAACGACGCCTAACTCGATCCCATAGCTAAAAGCCTTCAAAAACCCCCTACCATAGCCCCATTTTAGCCCCAAAGCGCCCCACGGGTTTGGGCGATCGGACTGAAAACCTTGCGGGCACAACTAGATGGTAAACCAAGTATTTTGTCAAAATTTCAGATTTAAAAAAAAAAAAAATCCTACTGCCCAAAACGGCCCGGACGGCGGACGGACATTTCGGATTTAGAATGTAGACCTCTTGAAACGGACAATGTCAAATTTTGAGGCCGATCGGAGTCGTCGACCCCCGTCGCGAAAACATAGGTGTATTATTCCAAGAATAATAAACCAAAAAACAAATGAAATGAATGGGAAAATGAATTAAATGAAGAAAAAAAAAAGGGTTGATAACCAAATGTTGACAGATTATGTTCAATATTATTAGGCTGAATGGTGACAAACACAATGGATGACAGAAAGATGAAATGAAAGAAAAAATAAAGAAAATTCTATTTAATAGAATGATAGAGAAAATTGATGAATGAAAAATTTAATAATGAATGAAATAATGAAGTGGTCATTTGCCGATGGTGCAGAGGTCTAATCCAATGACATGGTTTGGGAGAGAAATGGCTACTTTGGTGATGTAGGTACTAAATTCTTTATTCGAATAAACAATTATCGTAGCGAGGGGCTGGTTTCAACCAACTTGGCTCATCTACAGCCCAGAGTGAGTTGGAGCAGTTGAAACTATACTCAGGAGCTTAGTTATTCGAATAGGTAAACGATGTACTACCTACATCAGCGAAAGAGTAATTTCTCTCCCTAACCACCTCAATGAAGAGGCAATATAAAATGAAATGAATAATTAAAAAAAAGAATGAATGAATGAATGGTAATTAATAGAATGGTGAAATAATAATTATTATTATGAAGAGGTTAGGGTGGCACAATAATTGTGCATAACTATTACGAATCACAAAGAGAGTGCTTTTGCTTTTCTGCGATTTGGGTAGATGTCGCCAATTGGCTAGATTGTATCCCATCAGGAACGGTGAGAGGGTACCCTGGGCCCACGATTGCCAACTTATATTTTCATACGTGAGCGGCAAAAGTTGATTTTAAAATTTATTTATTTATTTTTTTAAATTTAGGTTTATTATACTTGGATTAATACCATTATGTAATCGCGACGGAGGTCGAAAATTCTGATCGGCCTCAAAATTTGACACTATAGTGTCAAACAAATATATTTGTTTCAAGATGTCTAGATTTCAAAAACGAAATGTCCGTCCGCCGTCCGAGCCGTTTTGGGCAGTAGGATTTGTTTTTTTAAATATGAAAAAATACACGTTTTACCATCTAGTTGTGCCCGCAAGGTTTTCAGCCCAATCGACCAAACCCGTGGGGCTCTGTGGGGCTAAAAAGGGGCTACGGGAGGGGTTATTCAGAGGGTTTAGGCCTTGGGGTCGAGTAAGGCGTCGTTTTCGAAGTATTTTTGGACGTAGAATACATTTTTGTGGATTCCCAGAGCGATCTGATTTCACTGTGACGATTTAATGGGGCTACAAGTGGGATTTTTGAAGGATTAAAATTTAATTTATTTATTAATAAAATTAAATAAAATTAATTAAATTTATGGTGGTAAATAAAATTTAATTTATTTAATAAGGTGAAGTTTTCCAAGTAATTTTGGACACAAAATCCGTTTTTCGAGGTCATCTATCCATACGGACATTTCGTTTTTGGAATCTAGACCTCTTGAAACGATCAGAATTTTCAACCCCCGTCGCGATTACATAGGTCTATTATTCCAAGAATAATAAACCAAAATGGCTATTTGTGCTTCGCACTCTCTAAGAATAGTTTCTTCGCCCTTCTAGTTCTTGACGTAAGTCAAGACTTTTGTCCACCCACAGCGCTAAAAGGACCTCCCTGTTTTCTCATCAAGCCCTGAAAACAGTTTTCTTTCTTGTCGTCCAGAACCATAATTTTCACTGATAAGACGCCATCAAGGAAATCCAAACCCGTAAACCCAAAGTTTCATGATTACGAAAAGGAACAACACCGTGAAAAACTGTGAACCGTGTGAGTGTGAAAGAGTGCTTCATGTAAAAAAAAAAAAAGTTAAAAAATAAGCACTTTCATGTCAAGTAACCTCGAATATGTTTTGAACTTCTTCCGTGCAGGTACTAACCCGTACGTGAAACTGAAAAAACGGTCAAGAAAAAAGGATGAATAAAAAAAAACTTCTTGTCCATCAGATCTGAGGCCGACAGCTCTCAATGTTTCGACACCACAAATGTGCTCTATTGGACGAATGACATGGAGTCGTCACTTCAAAAATGAGCTGTTTTGATTTAACAAGACAATTTCACCGTTAGCAAACATCCAGGACATGGTAGCTCTGAAGATTCAAATTGAGTCGTCCAGAATCAAAACGCATCCTATCCAAATTTTTGAAAAATGAGGTTATGGCGGTTTCACTATTTTTCACGCTGAAGCCATTGGCGAAGTTGTTTGTAGTCTAACTGCAGCCCTTCCTTGTGAAAAATAGGCAAAAAGTTGATAGTTGGAGACAAAGTGTATCCTATCTGGTGAGTTTTACTGGATGGGATTCACTATGATCCCAAGCAGTGACTCAACCAATCAGATTGCAGGGTTGAGGTTATAGAATCATGGCGGCCAACAAAACATGTGTTTATTGCTTTATTGATTTCTAGTGATGTAATAATCAAAACTGCAAAAAACCTAGTTTTTTTAATTAAAATTCCAATTTCTCCGAATAATCTATGATTATTCCCTCCCCCACCCCCCCCACCAATTATTAAGAAAAAACCATGTTAATGTTATTTAACAATTGAAAAAAAAAACAATATAAGTGCTCATGGTTTGTTATGAATGGCTCAAGGCCCCGAATCCTCAGTGTTGTGGGCGCACGTTTATGGTGTTTTTCGTTGTTGTCATTTTTCGGGAGTTAAACAATTCACAAGATAGTTAAAAGCCAAAAATGGAAGCTACCAACAGCCCCCCCCCCCCCCGTCACTTCGAGGAAAAAAAGATAAAGAAAGTTCGAAAGCCTGAAACAATGACGAGGAACTTAAAAAAAGTCATGAGATGAGTGCTGAGGTGAGATAAAATTTGAGGAAAGGTTTAAAAAAAAAAAAAAGGGGTGAGATAAAATGTCCCAAAGAGTGAATTTCATTCGCACGGAAATCGCTAATAAGGTATGTACTGAGTTCAGCATGAGTAATTATACTATCCCGCAATGACAAGTTTACATCAACGTCCGTTCTATCCACAACATTTGGAATCAAACAGCAACTTAGCCCAATGTTGGAGTCAATTTGCATCCTATTTGAAAGATATGAACGACAAAATGGGGGTCTGATTCTATGTCGGAAAACTAAACAAGTTCGGCTGAAAATCTTTCCAGTGGCCCGAAATAAAAGGCACGGGTCGGTCACGAAAAGGAAATAGTTCTTCAGTAAAGAGAAAATCGTGAAGGAAAATACCTGTATTCAAACCATACTGAGAACGTTTCTAGAAAGGCGAAAACTAATCCGCCAGAGCGCACTGGCACTGAAATGAGAAAGAGACCTTTTATAGTTTTTTATGTTGGTCAACTTGGTTTTCGAAGACCTTGCAATGATACTTGCACTATAGAGGGACGCGTATTTCGATACTGAGAGCCAACGTGACCCAAATCTGATGACAGTTTTGGTTGTTGCTGTCGAATTTGAATTGCTAGAACATTTACCGAAAAATGACGGAATAGGAAGGAATATTAATTCCGTGGCGAAAAGTAGAGGATGAAATCACAACAAAATTTAAAGGAGGTTCTCCGCCGAGTGGTGGTTATCTACTCGAATAACCTAAATCTAACCTCCTCTCAGATAACCCGCTTGTGAGCTTGCAGCCTCCTGACCAATTTTTCATTGCTCAGTCAGTGGCCAATCACACAGCATTCTACTTGAAAGCCGAGTTCGCGGTTCCGTTCAAAAAATTAATTTTTGGTGGCTGGCCAAAAATTCCAATTGCACTGGAGGTGCCCAAACCCTGCTTTTCTCGTATCCAGACGTGAAGTACTTCCTCGGAAAAATAAAGTTCAAGACACGGTTCCAGACCCCATTATTTTTTTTTTTTCACCTCAGACGCACTCATAGGATTACAATAGATGCAAGAAAGCTACCAGTTTAAAGGGTAGCATTGAAAAGTGCCTAAAACAGTTTTTTGCGTTTCTTGAAAAGTTAGCCAAAACGGATTGCGCTTTAATTCTAGACGACTCAATTGGTCTGTGGCCTCGTTGAGTGTATTTCACTGGAAAGGTCTACAGTTACAACGAAATCACATCACAAAATGCGTCTCCAAGATTGAATCTGGACTTGAGAGTGGGGCGTCAAGAAAATTTCTGAAGCTGTCTTTAACGCAACAGTTCAAAATCTCGATTTCCGATGGTTAAGAGAGAAAATATGAATAACTTTGAACTCATAATTGGTAATGGGGGGGTTTGAAGGCTAAATCCTAGGAGACCATTTAGAGCCCTGAACCAAAAAGAGGCCTCAGGCCGAGAGGATTCAATTCAATTGCCATTTCTAACGTTTGACATCAGAAGTGGGATTAGAGCTTCCTTGCCCTGGATATTGGCTTTTGGCGTATAAGGAATCATTGTTGCTATTTATGTCTTGTAAAATGTTTTTCTGCTCATACAGAATGGAAACTTACACAGTGATTCGTTCTGGCTCAATGTCCAAATCCATTTCATCGCTGGCTACTTCGGTGACGCTACTCGTCTGGCTGACTAAGCCCCTGAACGTCGATCCGTCTCTTCTGACTCTATTGGGCGTCCCTGAAACAAAACAAAACAACTCAACACGAGCCAAAAAACAACGAGAAAGTAACCAGAACATTCACAAATTCCGGTCTTCACCTGCTTTGGGCTCTTCGATGTAAAAGACTACGTCGCCTTCGCTGTCCCGTCGGGGCGTGTTGTTGCACTCAGTCGGTCCCGGAGTGTTCGCTTGGGACGAGGGCACCTCCATTTTGTTTTTGGATTTTCTCCTTTTGAGGACGCTCGCTTTTTTCGCCACTTGGAGCATCAGCGACTGCAAAATGACGACAGGGCGTTCAAATAAACGGCGTCGGCACGTCTCGAGGACTTTTTCCAGGTCGAAACTCAACAGGGAAAACGCTCACGGGCAAAATGATCCGCCTTCCCTGCGTTTGACCTTGAGACACCCCAGGCTCATCGTAAGTGCACAAGACAACTCCCATTCTGTGACGAAAGAGAAAAAAATGGTCAAGAAAATTCGAATCTATTCGTGCACGAAGCTGTTCAAAAAAGACTGATCAACCTGCATGCAAAACGCTTTCAAGATTATACTACGGTTTACACGGTGTAATTTAACGATACGGTTTATAAAATTGGCCCTGCTGCCCCTACGAGGGTTTGGAATCGAATAACAAGCAACCTACTTTGTTCCTATAGTGCGAGCTTAGTTTCTAACTGCCGCATTGACTATTGGTTGTGTGCGAATGATGAAGGTGGAAGTCCTGTAGGTTGCAAGTCGCTTTAGAAGGACAATGGCGTCGTGAAACCCGAACAAACTCCACTCGGGAGCGGCCACACATCGAATATCAAGAGTGTTCAAATTGATAGTTGGAAGGAAGTACATGGTTGCCAACTTGATGGGAGCTGCAGATATGCCCCTTAACGACAAACTAACCTGACAGTTGAAAAAAAAGTAGGTGGAGGATAATAAAAAAGAAGATGACATGAATTACTCAAGATGGGCTTTTTAGATGGTTACACACATTCCTGCCTCACATTTTTGACCCCACCTAGCTTGGTCAGGTGGAGAAACCCCACTTGCCGCCATCATTCTGCCTATGTTAATGGGTCATTTCCCCACCAAACTGTCAACTCAAATTACAAATGTTCTCCCAAATTAATCATTTTTTTGGGGGGGAAATTCGTTGCCGCCTCAGAGCGGGCGCGGCAAAAGCGAGAAGGACTTGAAACTTGCTCCTACTGCTGCTACTGCTGAAACGATGCCCAGAAAACCTGCTGTGCGGGGATGGCAATCAGTCTACTAATGGTATGAAGACATTGCCCGTCAAAGGAAGGTCTGCCTCCAACTAAGGCGGCTGGCAGCAGGCCCTTAGGATAGGATACAGAATTGTTATGAAGAAGCTTCAAGGAGCGAAACCAGTGACGGAAATGCCAGCAGTGGTAAAGGGCAACGTATTGATTGATCGATACTATCGACTACCGATGGCCATCCCTAGCTTGAAGAACGGCGTGAACCTGGCGAATCAGCCTGAAACTAGCTTATAAATTTCTTCTACACGATATAAAACCCCTAAAATTATCAATTTCGGAGAACATTTTCGAGTATACAGTTTGACGAGAAATGCCCTCCAATGTTTTCCAACACACGAAGTGCTACAATTACCTAACCAGTCAAAAACACGTTTTAAAGCAATTTTTATCCAATAAATATGAACGCTTGCCGGCAAAGGGGATTCAATTAAGTTTTATGAATGTTTTATGTAATTAATGTTTGATGAAAAAAAAACTTCAATCCCCAAACAAACGCCATTTGCATTTTACCAATCCAAGCTAAAAGTGGAATATGACTAAAGAAGAAAAGACTGGCATGTTAACCAGATTTTATAAATAGAGCTTTCCAAAGAGAATTTCAACAACAAATTGTTTGATATTAAAATATTACAGCCGCATCACCGAGTTTTATTGGAGCGGCGTTACTTTCCGCTTTGATCTCTCTACCAAACCCATTCCTGTCGAACCCAGGCGTGTTGATACCATGAAATTTCCATTTTTGACGCTCACTTAGGAGTACGAACTCGACAAGGGAGTTTTTAAACGCTCAACACAGTCTCAAAAACACGATCGGACAGATTTGGAGCCACGTAGAATTTTTGAATGGACACAGACACAAAAAGGCTTACCGCGGGGCCACAACTGACGCCGTCGCCCTACAAATAAGAAATATTTCAACTCCATTTGTAAAACAGAGTCGCGTTTAATCGATATAACAGGACCCGTCCCTTCATTAACATGCAGTTTGCGGTTGTTTCAGAAATGTCAAGCAAACTTTTTCCCCTCTGGGTTTCCTTCGCACTTCGAAAATACGGAAGCTAGTTAGACACGAATCTGAAAGCTGATCCTAAGCAATGGGTCTGAAAAGTGAAACTGAACCTAAGAGCATGTATTAAGAAAAGTCAAAACTAAGATTTAATGCTAAAAGAGCAGTTTAGCATTAAACTGCTTGCCTTCGCCTAAATCGACGGTTCAGCATTAATCTCAATATTGTTGTTATTGAACCCAAAACACAAATCTGAAAACTGATGGTGAAACCAAAATATGAAACTGAACCTAAAACCGGATATGAAAAGTGAAAGTAAAATGAGACTCTGAAATGCGACTCAGGGCCACTTTCATCAACTCACTTGCCAGAGGTTTAAATAGATCTCACACCCCTGGAACATCAAATTTTAATAATTGCCGTTTTTCAAAAACCAGTCGTTTCTATCATGAGCTTTTTTTTTTGCATATATCAGCTTCCGTTATAGTTCAAAAATCGATGGAAGGGAGACACTTTTTTTTTTACCTTTTACGACTTACACAAATTTGCCACTTTTTGTAGAATGGCCCAAGTCATACCCAAACATGAAAACAACCTAAAAAGTATCTAAAAACATTAATCTGAAATTTGAAAAGCTCAAAGAAGCTGAAGGAGTTCGATAAAAATGTTTGTCTTCGATGAATCAGAAAACTGAAGGTAAAACCTCAATGGGGGGTTCGCATTGTTTTTTTTTCTGAAAGTACTCCCTGAGAATGTAGGGAAAACAGTAGTCAGCCGCCTGAAATCGTTTCCAGAAAATTTAAATAATTTAACGAAAATTACGGCGTTTGAAAAACCGGGCCCATGGAGGGAGCGTGACGTCACTTCCTCAATACAGCTGAAGAGCGTCGTCGATAGTGTTTTGTTCTTGACAGGTGAGGGGATTGTTCCGCCCAGTGTTGCTATTCCACTGCTCATCACTTAATAAAATTCAAGTGAGCCGTAAATCCTTCTGATAAGACTTTAAACATCAAGTATCATGTATTATAATTAAAAGTTAATTATGTTTTCAGTAATATCATGTTTTAATTGCTATAAATTCATCATATAAGCTGACGACACTCAGCTCTCATGGTGAGAGATTCACTGGAACTGTGACGTCATGTCCTCAAACAGTGACTGGTGGGAAACGCCGGCCGATTCAAACTGTGCGTTTCGTTTTTTCGTTATATCTCCGACAATGATTTTTTTTCGTTGGTATTGGAGTCTGTGCACGTTACTTTTTAGCGATATTATTGAATGGTAGGGAAGATTTCCAAATCTAAAATCAATGCGAACTCCCCATTTGGAAACTGACGCTGGCAAGAATGTCTTTGGCGCTGACATATATGTCGCATATTTGGCGCTGAATATATTCACATATTAGTTTTTTTTTGTCCAAGTGCAAAGAAAACTCTCAAAAACAATGTGCTGCCATGTCTGAAACGACCAACCAACCATCGCTAGATTTGCTTCATAGATATCACAGGAACTTTCGCAATTTGGATATTTACAAAGATTGTAAGAAAATGAAGAAATCAAAGTGGACTACAGACTTTCAACTTTCTCTTGCCTACTCTAATAGTAAAAATGAAGAAGTAAAATTTAGCGAATCGAATAAGATTTAATAGCAATCGTTTGTTTGCATGCAGACCCGGTTGAAGCGAAACTTGCACCTGTATTGTTGGAAGACCTTGTAGGAGGTACTGTGTTTCATTAGGTCGAACTAATCGTTTGTAATCACCGGAAGCTAACTAAGGTCTCGTACAGCGTGATTAAAATAAAGCGGGTAAGGTAACGTGGAATGAAATGAACTTTATACATGATCAACGAGGTTTGGTTTGGTGAAACCTACAGAAGGCGGGACAACAACAGAGTTTTCGTACTGGACGTTCTGGTCAGAAAATCACCATTTGGTCCAAGGCTTGCTAAGCCCTCCCAAGCTGACTAAGGGTTTCCAAGGCATGTCAATGCGGTGCCAAGCTTTCCAGACCTGTCCAAGGCTTGCTAAGACATCCCAAGCTGACAAAGAATTTCCAAGGCTTGTCAGGATGGCATCCATTGTCCTAAGCTGGCTAAGGCAACTTTGTGCTCGACCGCTGTTCTTTGAGGTTTCCAAAAAAGGGAGACAACCGCATTCCCCGGAGTCGACCACCGTTAACTTTGTCCAAAAAGGGAGTGGATTGCAATGCCCCGGTCAACGGACCCCTTGTTTATTCCACCGTGGCTTCAGCTTGGGAAACTAACTCCTTCAAAACGTCCAAGAGGCCGTATCTAGCTGCTGCAAGAGAAACGGTGGAAATCCCAGGCTGCCCCACCAGGAGTGCTGGAGGTGTGACTTACCCGGACCATTTCACTGAAAACACGCTGACCAGGCTCTCTGTCTCTAATGCCTCCAGCAAAGGAAAATCCCGGATGTTAATTCAACGCTTTGCACATCCCGAAGGGTCCCAGTCAGACCTTTCAATAGCGGCGAGAACATGGAGTTGTATCTCCACCACACAAAAACCACCCAAGTTGGGTTCACTTACACAGTCCATTTCAAACCACGAACCATCAAAATATGTCGAATGGTGATGAACGTGTGGAAAAGATGCAAAAATTAAACTGTGATGAACTGTATGCTATGTAGAGTAACGCTAAAATGGTAGGGAGAAATTCAAAATGCAGTTAGAAGCTTTGGCTTTTAGAAAGCTTGTCAAAAGAGAGGGAAAAAAATTATAAAATGAGTCTCGACGTTCCAGTACCTTATTTACCACAGATGGATTTTGAGTGTCGATCGGAAAATGTTAAGTGTTTCATATCTCGGATTTAAGGGTTGTTAGTAAGTGAGTCAGAAGTACCTTTACCTTGGTCGGTGGTGGGGGGTCTTTGTTAGAGTTCATATCTTTTACGTATATGTTCCAAGTGGCGTTCCCCTTGAAGGATTTGTCAGCGGCGTAGCACCTCCACAGGCACTGGATCAACATGGCGGCGGCGGGGATTTGACGGTTGAAGTGCTTTTGCCGTTGCTTTTGTTGGACTTTAAGGGCGAACCCGGAGCCCAATATGCCCTGGAAAAAAAAGAGATTGTTAGAGGGTCGCTGTGATGGGGAGGGAAGCGTTCGAAAAGGAAGCTGATTACCGCCGGCAAAGCGAAGAAGGAGATGGCGAACACGCTGAAACAGGAAGCTACGATTTTCCCCATCCACGTCTGAGGAACGGCGTCGCCATAACCGATCGTGGTCACCGTAATCTGGAATTGGATAAAACTTGTAAGATCAATCGCTGACTAGGAACTAAGATTTTAACCTATAACACTAGTTTATATAACAACCGTTAAAATTCCAGGAGCGTCTGAGGACCGACCCACCCCAGCGCTTCCCAGAGCCTATCTTGGGGTACTATCAACTCATTATCAACTCGGTCTGCTAACCCAAGGGGCTGCGATTTAAATAAAACAAATAGTATGGGTTCGTTGTCCATGTGTCAAGTTTTCAAACCCCACCTCTCTGAGTCTACTGACCTAGGGACCCCGATTTAATTGGGACTTGGTTTGCCAGTGGCCACGATTTAAATAATACAACTTGTGCGGGTCTGCGGATGTGACGGCTTTTCTAATTTGACTTGTTTTGGGTCTGCTGCAGTCGCAGATTAATTTGAAAAGGCGACACATAGTCAACGGACCCACACTATTTGGTTTATTAAAATCGCAGAGCCAAAATAAGTCGAAGGCGCCATGGCCACAGTGGGTCGCTCCTTTACATTCATGCTATCCTGCGAATACAAATAAGCTGACTGGAAGCCGTAACCCATATAAGAACCAATCTGTAAGGGACCCTACACTTAAGTATTGTAGAATAACAATTTTGCTCCCAACGTTGTAGAACCGATTCAGAAGACATCCCACAGGATGATGTGGTGCACAGCACAGACAACGCGCTGAGGCCAGAGTAAAAGCCGCCAGATAGCAGAGATGGGCAAAATGTAATTGCAATTACAATTACAATTACTTTGCAATTACTTGAAATTGTAGTTGAAAATCCGCAATTACAATTACAAGTAATTGTAATTGTACTTGCAATTACCTTTTTCCGAAAAGTAATTGTAATTGCAGATCTGCAATTACAATTACTTCTTAGAGACAAGTAATTGCAAGTACAATTATAATTACTCGTAATTGTACTTGTAATTGCAGAGTAATTACACTGCAATTACTTTGCGAAAATGAAACTAGAATTAAAATAGAGGGGGTTGGAGGACTGGTGAATGGGGGGAGGAACAGAGAATAGGGGGGCGGGGTGTCAGAAAAAATAAGAAACATTTCTAGGAAAAATTCGCTATTTCATATGCAGAGTTGGGCAAAATGTAATTGCAATTACAATTACTTTGCAATTAATAGTAATTTTACTTGAAAATTACAATTACAATTACAAGTAATTGTAATTGTACTTGCAATTACTTGTCTCTAAGAAGTAATTGTAATTGCAGATCTCAGTTACAATTACTTTCTGGAGAGAAGTAATTGCAAGTAATTGTAATTGCATGAATCTGCAATTACATGAGTAATTGTTGCCCCTAAATGATCACTTTTCATTATTTGGGCCCATTCCTTCACTTTTCCCTTCAATTTTGTCCGCAATTACTCGTGTAATTGCCAATGTACTTAATTACTGATGTAATTAATTACTGCCCAACTCTGCCAGATAGCAGCTAGCCACCAGTGCAAGAATGGTTAAAAGCGGCACTACAACAGTTAAGCCAACTTGTTTCATCACTCGGCTCACGCACGACTTCCATCAACCTCTGCCTCATCCTTCACATTGGATGGAGCCACTCACATGTCCTGCGAGTACCCGGCTACGACCCAACAAGTTTGATGGGTGTGATCGCTAGAGAGAGCCTAAGCTGGAGCTTCACTCACCAGACACTCACTCACTGTGGTTTAGAGCTAAATAGGGTTCTGCTCGTCAACACTGTCTCCGTGCAGCTGTTTAGCGCATGACTTGCCTTCGTACTACTTGCCTACTAGACTGCAGCATGCCGTCCTATGTTAAAACGTCCTATCTCAGTTTTTTCGATTTTTAAGTTAAGGACGTGTCCATACATGGCTGTACATGGTTGTATAGATCTTGAGGTGACGCGTCTAATGAACCAGGTTAGAAAGTCCCATGTTCATTGGAAAGGCCCGAAAAATGGCTTTGTCCTATCTCAGTTCTATCAATTTCTGCCTCCATCCAAGAATAGAATGTCCTAACTGGGTGGTTCTCGGATAAAAAGTCCTATGTCTCAGAAAATATTTTGGCTAGGACAGAGGATTTTGACATTGAAAATTTCTTAGTCGACGGGTCAACCGGAAATTTTGTTACGCAAAGAAAAAAACGTCACGCAACCTATAAACAAGTTAGGAAAATGTTATCAAGAGATCTCACTTAACCTGGTTATTCTCAAAACTCAAGCAATTGAGATAGGACGTTTTAAGTTAGGACGGCACTTCTATTCTTCACTTTCACATTCACACCTATTCTATTCATACTTTGGAGCAAAATTGCAAGCTAATAGCTTGAAGCTATTTGTAGAAATATACTTCATAATACACGCTCAAGAATTTAAAGTTGAGTTGGACTAGATCTAGTAAATGTCTTAATCTTTAAAGTAAATCTCGACATTTACTACACTTCGTAGGCTTACTTTGAACTAATCATCTGTATTAGGTTCCTAACTTGACAGGGGACTAAGCTTTCGACTACATTTCGTTCTAGACCAGACTATTCTAGTGGACTAGACATCGTACTTCAGTTCGTAGGTCTGCAAGACTTCTCAGTCTCTCTTCTCTTCTCTATCTAGACTCTTTAGGTTCACACTGGTGTTGGAGGTACTGAACAGTTTAGTACAAGGCCTAACCCGACAGGGAGCTGGCCCCAGTGTTGCTCTGAACCAACAACTTTTTAAAGTAACAACATTCCTAACAGTTCACCTCTTCTTCTCTGGGTGCCATACCTACCTGTAACCAGGCGTTGGCTACGTCTCGCTAACTTCTGTTGAGCGTGTTGAACAATTACCTATTACAGAAGTAGTAGGGACCTACTGTTTAACGCCGGCTCCGAACGACAAATGTGGGAGGTTTTCCTGGGCGAAATACTCTTGGTGGTTCGCGATTGCCTTCCAAGAGGTGATTATCAGTATAAGGAAGATGTCTAGCGGCTGCTGGGATCGAACCAGCAACCTTTGACTCAGCAGTCCGACGCTCTAACCACTGAGCAACTGCAGTTATCATGCAGTATCATGATAACCACAACACAACAGTTCACCACTTTTTCCTAATTTAGGGCATTTTAAAGGCCGTAGGTATCTGAAGTTACCCATCTCAAAAAAGACGGCTCCACCTCGAAATTTTCGACTTTTTTCACTTTTTCGCTTTTATCTCGAATAATAAGCGTTTATCGTGGAAACACACTGTTACCCTAATTAAAGTAGTCAAAATACCCTACAAAATGCATATATTAAAGTCGACGATCGGATCAATGGTAAGGCCGTTGAACATCGTTAGAGCGCGCTGAAATATTGCCACATTATCGCAATCTACAAAAACCAGGAAAACCCTTGTTTCACCAGGTGGCGATGAAATATCAATTTCTTAACACTATTACATCCAGGTCCCATTTATTGTGGAACACTTGAACGTATCAGTGTGAATTCAACAGAGATTTCATCTTTAAATGATTATTAAATTTTGACGACCATTTCCTGAATTAAGCCGCAATCAAGAAGACGAATTGACTTACAACTCCCCACCAGAGAGCGTCGGCGTAGCTGGCAAAATCGCCCGTTTTACCGTCCGGGCCGACGGCGTCTTTTTCCGCCAGGTAGACGAAATAGCTGCTGAATATGAGGCCGAGGAATCCAATATACAGCGTTGTTATGAGCTCCTGGGGAAGGATGAAAAAAACGCAATATAAATATAAACGAATGGGAATCGGGGGGAAGGTGGATTGAAAGCCCGAATGCGGGGAGAACGGAGTGGGAAAGCGTTGGAAAAAGACGGTATATTGGTGTTATTGATGAGGTGTTGAAGGAAGAAGCTGACCTGGCGGTGGATGAAGACGACGGATCCGAGGAGCCTCCACGTGCCGCCCTGTCTGTCCACGTGGAGCATTCGGAGGATTTGGAGGAACCGGATGCCCCGTATGGCCGAAGTTGCGAACACTTGTCCATTTGAACCTACCGTTAAGACGACTATAGACGCCACTACAACTATGAGATCTGAAAGAGGAAGAGTCAGTATTAAGGCGGACGTGAGCGTTAATTTGATAACGACTTGAACATTAAACCTGAATCAAAATGTTTCCATTTAATGGAAACATATGAGGTAGCAATTTTTGAGCCTGATGGTGGCGTTTTTCACAGATTTGGCGGGGTAGTCCGCCGTTTATGGACAAAAGGGTTCCAAAAGCAACACAATGGTAGGTATTTGGACGAATTTTGCCCCTTGTAGGGTACATCGTGTGGTGGTGGGTCGAGGGAGTTGGTTAGAAATCATGGCCATTCACAAGGGGTGTAAGTGAGATAAGACGTTTTAAAAACACCATTTTCGCTCACAACTTTCATAATATCTTCCCATACCTAGGTACTCTATGGCGAAATCGTTTTCTCCATCAGTCCACTTCTTATTATGACTGACACGTGAGCTGGCAAGTCTGGGGATATTGAATGCGAGCGAACAATTCAAATTCACTTACACTTCAATAATATTGAAGTGTAAGTGTTCCATATTATGGAAGTTAATTGATGAATAACGAGGTGTAGAGAAAGGGTCAAATTTACGCGGTAAATATATAACGGGGTAACGATTGACGAAGCATCCCCACTCCGTGGGGTTTTAACCCTCTGGCTTTACCCATCGCGAAGAAAGACGAGCAATCGGTCCTTAGGTTATGCACTCATTCCAAAAGGGGGCCCTACGGCAGCGCTCATCATTTCTAAATTAGAAATTCTAATCCCTCTACAACTCCCTCACAATTCGAGAACCATGTCATTAACCTCGGACTTCCTTCTCATCTAAAAATTAGCAAAACTAAAAGTACAGTTTTAACAAGCTTTCAATTTTATTTAGGTATTTATTCATTTTTTTAGGAGTTAGACAAAAAATGGCACAAACAGCATTTTTTCAAAAAATCGGCAGAATATGGCAATTTGGCATTTGAACGGCTCTGATTATAGGTTTAAATCTCAAAGTGGTTGTTTGCCGATGGTGCAGAGGTCCAATAGGGAGAGAGAACGACGGTTTAAACCAGCAGAGGAATCGTTCTCTCCCTAACCACCTCATTGGTTTAAATCTCTTCTCCCACGGTGGGAGTCCCACCACCACCGCCAGGAAGAAATCCTCGATCCGCCCTTAAACAGACGAACTGACGTCAACGCCCTTCGAACACCGGGTTACTTACCAATTATACAAATTGGTTTCCTAACAAATCTAAACCTTCCGCAGCAGCCCATGTACTTCGATCGGCATCCTGCAGACCACAACCGGACGAGATACTCGACACCGAAGAAGACGACGAGCCATATTTCCTGGAATCACATGAAATGACGGGTGATACGCGGATATCAAGGAAGGACATGAGCAAAATTTGATTTATCGATTATTTATTTATCACCGGGATGTCAAGAAAGTATCGATTCGTAAAAGAATCGATTTAAAAAAGGTATCGATGCTTTAAGATTTATTTATTTATTTTATGTATCAGATCAAATGATTCCTTTTGCCTTGCAAAACTCCTGCAGCCTGGACTTAGAGAGAAATAAATGAAAGTCATTCAAGTGTGACTGAGAAAATTAGGACTGAAGATGGAAAACAAACGAGTTTTGCAACAAAATCATGTAACGAATGAGTTTTACTGCACACATCAAGGATCTTGCTCCACACATGAGTAATGCAGGTAATGAGATGATGTGAAGATGTTTTGACTGGTATCTGACTGGTCTGGTTAGGTCTCTGGTCTTGACTGGTCCGGTTTGGTCATGTCTCTAGTCACTTAACTGGTATCTGACTGGTCTCTGGTTTCAGGTCTCATACTGGTGTCTGACTGGTTTGGTTTGGTTTGGTCTCTGGTCTGGTTTAGTGAGGTCTCAGACTGGTATCTTGACTGGTGTCTGATTGGTCTCTGGTCAGGTCTGGTCTTTGGTCTCAGACTGGTGTGTGACTGGTCCAGTTTGGTCTGGTCTCTGGTCTCTTGACTGGTGTCTCAATTTCTTAACTGCTATCTATTTTTTTTTTTTTTTTTTTTACATGGAACCATTGAGTTTTGCAGCTCATCTCCTCATTTTCAGAGATATTTTTGTGACAAGGGCTTCCTGTTGAGCTTTATTCGTTGTTCTTCTCACGCCTGTCTTTGCAATATGTATGGTTATGAAACATTTCAGGGAGAAATGAGCGGGAGTGCCGGAGACAACTGCCCTGGGCACTACCCCTCACCGTCCCTGGCTGCAGTTGCCTCAAGTAAAACATATTTCACCACTGTGTATGTATGTTATGTATTACGTAGTTCGCCCAATCGAATGTATTTGTTTCAGACGTGAAAAAAAAAATCTGTTCGAAGAGGGCTTGAAAAAATTGCCACCCCCTTTTTTAAAAAGTTGAAAATGGGGAGAAAAAAAGAGGGCAAAGACTGCGGACAAAAGAAATGTTGATTCACATAGCTGGAGGCGTTTCAGTGGTTTATGGAAATTTTTTTCCCCGTTGAAAATACATACAGCTGTAACTTTTCAGCCACTTATTCTTCCGTTCGGAGAATTGAGAGTTTTCCAGTTTGACCCGATGCGATCAAAATCTGCTACTGAACGAAGAAAATATTTCCTACTATATACCAATGTATTCTATTTCTCCAGGCATCAAGAAACCTGAACTGTCAAACCCATGGGGAATTATAAATTCGCTCCTGCATGCGGCAGGCCGATCCAACTCAAGAATCTGTCGAGTGCAAACTTTCTAACTTTGCGAAGAGGGAAATGCAAATTGCCAGAGGAAGTGGTCAGGTATGGGAAGCCTTAAGATGCAATTTTTATTACAATTTGATAGAAACTCACCATCCAAAATAACGTTTTGTTTGCGAAATTCGAATAAGCTTCTATTGTTGACAGAACACTGAATATCAGGCACACAAGCACAACCATAAATCTGCAACAAAGAAACAAAAAACAGCTGTCATTGAAATGGCAATGTGGAGTAAAAACGAACATAAAAAGCACTTCACACGGTGGCTTCACTTGGAATTTAAACGGGTTCAATGGGGAAGATGAAATATCGGTTCTGGTCCTCGAGATAGATTGCAAAGAAGAGCCTTCCCGTTATCTAATCTAATTTCCTCCGCTTTATTTGGTTATCTTCTGCTACACCCAACCGAACAAACTTATTTAATTGCTCCTTTCCAAACTTTGCGAAGCTTCCTCCCAGTTTTTGTCTTTCCGGAAATGACTTTTCCCACCGATTACGGAGTGGTTTTAAGGGAGTTTAGACCCGTACAGTAGCCGCTTCGAACACTTTTTTCCGAGCGCAATAAAGAATGTGCCTCGAGATGGCTTTCGACGCTTGTGGCAGAACAAAATGGATGCACTCAGCGACTTTTTGTTTATAATCCGCGATTTCTTGTTGGACTATAGAGGGATCGTGCACGGGATGAGTTTCAGAGAACTCAGGTAACATGGGCGCCCAATGTTGCTGGTGTAGATGCTTTAAAAGTTGCTTCGTTTGTCATGTATTGTGGGGAATTTTTTTCCCTCTAATCACGTAACACAAAATTTGATGAATTTCATATCAAATTTAGGAACTCAAATTCATGTAGGTACATACCCATGACCCACAACATGGGTCCCACATGACATGTCCCACATGGGATAGGTACATTTTCTCTTTATTGAGCCTTGAGAGAACTAACTAACAACTTCGTGCACAACGAGAAATCACCATTGAAGCAAGAAGTAGGTTATTGTTACTATCATGAAACGTGAGTTGACTGTTCAATGGCTAAAACCACAAACGCCTAAACTAGTGATATGATATTCTTCAGGTCTTTTGGATAGGAAATAGAAGGGTTTAAAGTTGGTCCCAAGTTGGTTTAGTCTATTTCTGCCCTAAAAGTGGGTACTTGGATAAAAAAAACAAAAAAAAAAAACATTTAGTTCAGGCGTCTCAGTGGGGAAAAAGGTCTTACTCGGCGATCAGAGAACATTTTTTTTAAAGAAAAAGAAAATTTAAAAAATGTAAGGTCATTAAAAAATATAATAAATTCAAAGCAAAGCAACATCAAATAGTCTTTATTTCTCAAAGGAACATCATCGGTACCTACGTAATTTGGCTGAACATCAATAGTCTCTAAAAACTTAACCTAACATAATAAACTTAACCTAGGTATACAAGAGCTGCGTTCGCAGAGTAAGTTCTGTCCGTTCGGAATCGAATCAGAACTCGAACGCTTCCAGAATTAAAATGGACAGAACTTCGGCCTTCCGCTCATTTCTTCACTAAATTGCTCCCCACTGGCTTTGCGAGCTTCTGGCTTAAAAATTTCAGGAGGTCATCACAACTAAGTAATATATACGGGGTGACCTGTTATGTCCCCCCGCATGGAAGAAATAGAGGAAGGGCCACTCAGCGTTAGAAGCCGTGCCCAAAAGCTCCCCTCCTTTTCAACGATTCCCCCCCCCCCCCCCCCCATTTGTCCCACATTCGACTGCTAGCGACACCTCCGCGAGTATCCTCGATACTACTAAGGGCCAATACCCAACAAGGAGTTTGCCTCCACGTCCACAGATCGCGCCAGGTTAGACCCACTACCGTCTTGCCGCTAAATTTCGAATGTTCACTTTTTTTGGGCCCAAATATTCAAAATTGGATTTCATTTAAGGAACAATTTGGTTCATGTGATGAACCTTTGTCATTTTCGGCCAACCCGCCTTTTGAAAATTTCATAGAAACAACCTTTTTTTTATTTTGTGAAGACATTTAATGTCTTCACAAAATAAAAAAAGGTTGTTTCGATCTCTCTAGGAGAATAATAATTATTCTCCTAGAGAGATCGAAACAACCTTTTTTTTTTCCTTAATTATTAAGGAAAACAAGTAGGGAGAGTAAATGAAGTTCATCATTTCAAACGTAAGGCAACTGTATTTACAATTAGTATTATTACTAAGGTTACAATGATTATTTTACAAATTTTGGAAATTATTTTACAAATTACAATTACTTACAATTATGTTACAAATATTTTACAAAGAGTTATTTTACAATTAGGTTATTTTACTATTTTCAATTTACAAATATTTTACTATTTTATTTTACTACTTTTTTCAATTTGTTAATAGAACTTCTCTTTGCAGATTCAGGATCCCCCAATTTCCTATTTAGGGACCTACCTCCCAAAATATTCAATATTTTAAAAATATTTTAATAAAACTCTCTTCTGAAGCTGAACCACAAGGGATTATTGATCACCCCTTCTTTTTGAAATGTTCCTGGAACATCTGTGAAATTCCAGGGCGATGTAGGACGGTATGAAACCGAGAAAAAAAAAAAACAGCTTACAAGCCATTAAAAACATGTAAGCAGCCTGGATCGGAAGGCTTAAATGGCCAAACTCTTCACCTAAAACGTCACTGAAAGCTTTGAAATAGGCGAAGAGTTGATAATCTTCCGACAATATTTTGTCCCCCCTGAGCAATACGTTTTTACATTCGCCACAGTTATGGCGGTTCAAAAACTTTTTAATTATAAATCCACAACAATAATGAAAGGAATTCTCCTCAATCGACCCCATTGGCACTGTCCCAACAGCCTCCTCCATCCAGTCTTCCTGCTCCTCATGACATTCATTGGTGGAGCTCTGGTAATCGTGTGGTGTTGCTGGAGCTTTTAGCTTGCTTACGCAGACCAAAATTTTCCCCAATTCATCCTCACAATTACCAGAGCTTGGAAGCTTAGACATTGACGAAAGAGACAATGACTTCAACCCACTTTCAAACTGATTTGGGGTTGGATGATCTGAACACCAGTGTTGCTGTCTAACTATGGAGAATGCATTCTCAAGACAATCTTGGTTTAATAACCTTGTCCTGACTAAGTCATGAAGTCTTCATGAATTCCATAGTTAGCAACCAAGTGTTCACGCAAAATAATTGAACACCAGATATTCAGTATCCAGCCCCTTCAATGATATTTCATCAAAGACGAGGGTGCATACTTATTTATTACTGTGTATACTTATTTTCTTTGCTCGGCTCAACTTCCTCTTCAGCAGGCGGCAGTGCCTTTGAGACTGAAGCAACTTCTTACGTAGAGTTTCTTCTTTAGTACTTCGTGAATTGTTTATCACACCTGGAAACATTGAACGTTGATTCAAATTTTGCAGGTATTATTACCTAGCATTTTTCAGGTCCAAAACAAAAACAAAACCCTTAGCATGTAGGTTACGACTAGGGGTCGCAATCCCGCGGTGTTTTTCCAATCTTGCAAATGCGGGATTCTCAACGCGGGATACAGCAGGATTTATTTTGTAAAAAAAAAAAAAAAACAGCTTTTTCTGTCTTGTGAATCACATTCTCATTGCCAATGATTCATATAAGTCCTCCTCATGCCTGTAGTTCAGAATTCTTTTGCTATTCTTGTGGTATCTATAGATACTATCCTATCTATATATAGATAGGATCTATAGATCCAGATACTATCTAATCTATCAGAGCGGAAAGAGGGGGCGCTATTATACGTTTCAGGATGTATTGATTCCAAAAACAGAATGTCCGTCCGTCGTAAGTGCCGTTTTGGGCAGTAGGCTTTTTTTCTTTTTTTTTTAAATCTGAACTTTTCACAAAATACTCAGTTTACCATCTAATTAAGTTTAATTTTTGCGCAATTAACCTATATTAACGAATAATAAACCCTTTTGCAAAATTTGCAGCGTTTTTGTAAAGAAAATTTTTTTTAATGCAAAATTATTTTACGAGTAATTCTTCTAATTATTAGAAACCACACGGGATCCCGCGGGATTGCGACACCTAGTTGCGACCTATTCCTAAGGTGGTTTTCATGAGACAGGAATATTTAGCCAGTGCAATTAAAACGCAGCGAATTTCACCCAAGACTTGTGTACCTTCCTACTTACCTATTGAGAGACTGAATTGTTTATACCTACTCGAATTATGTGAATCTACGAAGATACCTAGTATGTATAAAGAAAAACCATCTTACCAACAGGAGAGCGCGAAGTTGAAAAATCTGAAGCAGGAGGGGACGGAGTTGAAATAAGTTGCATGTTCGATGAATCACGCCCCTCATCTGGAAATAAAAGACTGGAGTCAGAGCCAAATTCCAATTTACAATGTCAAAACTGCGAGTAGTTACCCACACGAGTTTACTTACCACTTGCAGGGGCAGCCAAATTTGATATATGTGGTGCAGGGGGGTATGCCCTTGAAATATCTGAAGCAGGACGAATGAGGTGGTTAGGGTGAAAAATGACTCCTCTGCTGAGTACTAAATTGTTTATTTAAATAAACAATTGTAGCGTGGGGACCGGTTTCGAGCAACTAAGCTCATCTACAGCCCAGAGTGACTTGAGGTAGGTTGAACATACAATCAGTTCTGAACTGATTGTATGTTCAACCTACCTCAAGTCACTCTGAGGACAATAAGCCTCTAGTGAGGACAATAATAACCGAACTTCTATTAATTTTACTACTCTGTGGAGTCTCTACTAATTTGTTTAGAAGGTGTAGCAAGTTGAAGGTCGTTCACCCGTTCTGAGGCGCTGCCTCTCGACATAAGTAAACTAACTGTGATAATGCTGTTGTTATTAGATGATAAATTAACTCTGTGATATGTTGAAACTAATATAATTGTACTTCCAGGTTCATATGAATAAGAGTGAGCAAACTGGGGCCCCCTGAGGAAAATATAAGTCTGCGGCCTGCGTGCCAACCTTCGTACAGCCTACAATACTACTGCTGCTGATCTTCATTTTACAGCGTATTTTGAAGGTGAATAACAAAATCTAATATAAAAATCTTAAACATATCGTGTCCGCTCTCGCCTCAGGGCATCAGTGTCTTTTCTCTCGTCCCTACCCTGGGATACTTGTTTTCTGCTCTAGGGAGATCGCTGTGGTCAGCTTTTCTCCCTCAACTTCTTTTGACCACTGAGCTATTCCTTCCAGCTTCTCTGGAAGGGATGTGTCAGGTGTTCTGGCTGAACTGATTGTATGTTCAACCTACCTCAAGTCACTCTGGGCTGTAGATGAGCTTAGTTGCTCGAAACCGGTCCCCACGCTACAATTGTTTATTTAAATAAACAATTTAGTACTCAGCAGAGGAGTCATTTTTCACCCTAACCACCTCATTGGATTAGACCTCTGCACCGTCGGCAAACACCACACAGTGAAGCAGGACGGTTCGGTGTAGAAATATGTGATGCCTTAAGCATGTTCGATGAAGCACCTTCTTCATCTGGAAATAAAATACTGTAGTCAGAGCCGAACTGTAGTTTAAAATATCAAAGTACACACACGAGTTCACTTACCACTCGCAGGTGTAGCAAAAGTAGATGGTAAATTTTCCAATGAAAATGTCAGGGACCTTCGCGGAACGTTCCTCATCCCCGAATTGGATGATACAGGCGTCTGAGTCGTATTAATACTTGGGTTACCTCCATCGTGTGAGAACGAATCAACTGGAAAAATAAAAAGAAACATTAATTTATGACACATCCCCACCGTGGTTCGAAAAAAATAAAATAATAATAATAATTAAAGAAATAAATACTCACTGTCGGTCGACAGTTTCCTCGAGAGTGCTTGGTTGATATGGGAGAGGAATGTGAGGTGGGGATATTGAAAGAATGATGAGTGATGACTGAGGAAACAATTTAAAATCTACGGAACTATCAAAAGGGGGTTCGTTCTTGAACTGACGGACAGAAGGAAAGGCGTAAGGAAAGATACTTTTGGTGTACGGAAATCTCTGCTTTGGAAGTGAACAGAGCACACTCGCACATATCTTCGTATTTACAATCAAATTTTGATTGAGTAGTCCGTAGAGCGTTCGTTCAGCTGAGGTTCATTGATAAAATCCAACCAGCTCTTTTGCCTGAAATGAATCGCCGTCTATCAATTAGGTACTTCATTCTTGAAAAGGCAACAATTGAAAGTGAAAATTATTAATTATAAACTTACCTCTGCAGATCTGCTGGAGGAGAGTGAAGGGAAATGTTCTGAGCTTGGTTGACGGACCGGCCGCACCAAGTTACTGAACACTTAAGTTTCGTTTTGCTTGCCTCGATAGGCAAGCTTGAAAGGGAATCACTTATCACTCACTACTGGGTACTAAACTCACTGATAATATTAATTGACTACTAATGACTGAAGGATGATAATTCTACTACGCATAAATCGAATAAGTCGGAGCATGATACAGGTAAACAAACGAGGAAGACGCTTAGCGAAGCAGTAGAGATGTGACGTTCCAAGTGGAACCGCTACGAGGTGAGAATCATGGAACCGGCTCCATGTGTTTAATAAAACAGAGTCCCGCGAAACAACTTCCTTCTTCCATTACAGTTCCGGTTCTGTTTATTATTATAATATAATATAGTACTATATTATAGTACTATGTATATTATAGTGGATATTTAATATATTAAGAATACCTAATTTAGGTATTCTTTTCATGTCGCGAAATCAAATGCCCATCTGCTGTAGGTAGGTATGTACGCCGCAGCGTGCTGTCCGCCGTCCAGACCGTTTTGGGTAGAAGGGATTATTTTTTAATTCTAAAATGTTAGGTACCAAAACATTCTGTTTACCATCTAGTTGTGCCCGCTAGGTTTTCAGCCCGAACGCTCAAACCAGTGAGGCTCTGTGGGGCTAAATAGGGTAAGCGGGAGGGGTTTTTGGCCATAGGGTCGAGTTAGCTGTCGTTTTCGAGGTACTTTTGGACGTAGAATCTACTTTTGGGGGTTCAAAAACTTTCCAAACACTAAACTGAAATGCAGATGTTTTAATAGGTATTGTTAAAATGATTTGTTATTCTTTGGTAGGTGTAATTGCTTGAAATTTGAGGCGATTATTATTTCAAGTTCCGAACTTCAATTGAGTGACAAACTTTAAGTCATGTTATTAAAATTTAATAATGTTATTAATATTTAATATGTTAGAATACCTGTAATTTAATCACCCGCCAGAATAAAGTGAAAGCCAGACTAGCGCTTTCACTACCTACTCTAAAATAACTCTAACGACTGAACAAGCCAATCCGACAGAAGAATTTATTGAACGAGAAGAAAAGGATATCAACAACTCAAAAATATTTTGCAAGTCAGTTTAATCATTAACCGGCCAAAAAATAAATTGCACGAAGAAAAAAGAATTCACGTCACAAATTAGGTGAGAGACTAACATTGACATTGTAACAAGTTTGGAGAGCGCTGATGTAGGATTTTAACTGAATTTTAATTTCAATTTTTATTTTAACTGAACCCTCTCCTATCGTTTGAATCCGAATGTTATTCCAATTTAACTATTTCTGGCTGGAGAAAAGATTTCGGGAGTGTTAGGTACCATATTGGTGTCACTGGAACATTGAATGGTTCCAAATTTTGGAACCAGGGATGAAAATGTATGGAACCACCCCATCTCTTGGAAGTCGAAAACCCTCAGCGTCATGGGTCTGGCAGACGCCGAATATTCCCAAACCGCACATGCCGACAACTCCCGAACCACCTAGCGGGCTCCTTGTAAACTTACTAGTGACAAAGGATACTCGTTCAGAGTGCGTTACTCTCGGCAGTCTTTGGCGGGAAGCCCACCTCATCCTATCAACTGACAATTCCTCTTCCTTATTCCATGGTCCCCCCGAATATAGTAAAAATTCATAAAACTCACCTCGGATGTGGATGGACTTGAAGTTTACCAACTTTTGATTGAAACCGACCCTTAAACGTGATAACACCAAGGAGGTTAGAAAGAAGTTTCTTCTAACCTCCTTGGATAACACTGATAACAATCCTGATCCTGCACGATTAATGCAGCGACCCAATTTCGTCGAATCGTCGATTCCAAAAGCAAAATGTTCGTCTGTCGTCCGCCGTAGGTATACCGTCCGAGCCGTTTTGGGCAGTAGGCATTTTTTATTAAATTTGGTCAAAATACTTGGTTTATCACCTAGTTGTGCCCACAAGGTTTTCAGCCCAAAAAGGGCAGGGCTAAAAAGGGGATGCGGGAGGTTTTTTTTGAAGGGTTTCGACTATGGGGTCGAGTTAAGTGTCGCTTTCGATTTATTTTTGAACGCATAATCCATTTTTCGAGACCCCACATCTGTTCGAACATTACATTTTTTTTTTTTTTTTCAAAAATTCTTTCTATGGTCACTAAATTAATTTTTGCAGAGATAAATAACCTATATAAAATATACTAATAAGCCCTTGAGTAAAATTTGGAGCGTTTTTTAGGGTCTGCAGATTTTTCAAAAGCAAACAAAGCGAGCGGGAGGGTAAAATGTGCTCTCCCGGAGGTTTTTGTCTTTAATCTGCTTTTCGTGTGTTTTTTGCGGCTTATTCTCCTTCTCCGCAATTTTGAACATAATTTTTTCTCTTCGAAAGTATGTAAGAGAAGGTAACTATTCGTTTTATGCACGTTGCTGATCTGAAAAGTTGCGGTACTCAGCAAAGTCACGCTGTCATACAGTTTGATGTTGAATAATGGTGTGTCTGATTTAGTTGCAGGAATGGCAAACCTTCACTCATCTGTGGGCCCACAGGCCATATGAAGGCAGATAGAGAGGCAGATGGAAGAGAAAGATGAAGATGAGGTTGGTGCTTTATAGTTCAGTTGTCTTCCAGTTCCATGAAGACGCTGGGTTGGCCAGGGGCAGGCATACAGTGATTTTAGGTAATTTCATCACTAGCGGGGTTGGATCGAGTGCAAGTTCGCTCGCCGTAATATTTTAGGATTTTTAGCCAACGTACTCACGCCTGCCCAACCTAATGGCCGTGCGAAGCGAGGTCCAATCAGATGCCGGGATGGCCAAGTATAGGCTTTAGGAAAGAGACAATTGTATACCTATTATCAGCAGGGTCAGGCGGGGGAAAGCACACAAAAATGGGCTGACGAAGCGACCCCCCCCCCCCCCCCCCCAGTACGTGTGCTAGGAAAACCTAATTTGAAACTTGATGTGCGGATTGGTGGAATGAGGCAAATTCCAAGTAGCAGGGGCTTTTCCATAGCAACAGCACTATTTCCTCTGTAACAGCCCCTGTAATTCTATATACACGTATCCTTCAATAAATTGAAACCAAGTAATGAACGCTGTTGGCTTCAACGCGGTCGTCAATCCAATCACAATTAAGGGCTAAGGTCAAACTCTATAATGGTATGGGACGGGTTAATTTACATGCATTCACTGCTGCATTTGACAAGCTCGGGTGCTCGCAGTACAATGCCTGGGAAGCTCCAGTGGGTGCCACCTTAGGAATTGGCATCCTTCAATTGTAACTAGCTAGGGGCTGGCGAATTTCGACTTGCTTACTGTGCTAACCGGTGTTGACAGTGTTGGGGGAAGTCGCTTTTGATCCAATTCGTTCGGTCTTGGTACGGAGAGGCAAGTGGTCAAAAAGCAGACTAAAGCGATTGACTCATCTGGCCAATCGGTCTTTTTCACAAAAACATAGTGTTGTCCTCGTCCTCCCACAAATTCAGTCTTTCAGTCTTATTGAAGAGTTATTTTGCCCCTGAGCCAAAATAACGCTTGCGAGCGTCGTTCTTCCTAACCTCCTTCTCCTTTTCAGTTTGGGTCCACTGACCATGTGTCGCCTTTTCAAATTAGGCGTTTTGGGGTTTGCTGACCCAAGGGCTGTGATTTAACTAAATAAAATAAATAGTGTGGGTCTGCTGACCATACTTTGCTTCTTCAGATTAGGGGTTTTTGAGTCTGCTGACCCAGGGGCTGTTTAAAATTTAAATATTTTTATAAATATGGGGTTCCCTGTTGTTGGAGATGTTAGGAAAATATATTCATTCTAGTTTTGGAGTTACCCGAAGTGTCATCTTTAATTGAGTGAAAATCTTAACATTTGGTGACAGCAGTGGGATTATCATTCATGACTCGTTCGGGACACAGTTATCAGCCGCCAGCTGCGGCGCCAGTGCAACTAGAGGACGACGGAGGAGGTGACGAGGAGTTTCACCCGGCGCAAGAGGAGGTGAGTGGTGGACAGCTTGTCGTCCAACCAACGGCAGAGGTCGTACAGGTAAGCCACGCGAGTGGTGTTTATTAGAACCCGGTTTGCCCAACTGAAGTGAGGACATGCATAGCCGATCAGGTATGGAGGATGTTGAACCCCGTAAGGAGGTCAGTCAGGGCATGGTTAGGGAGTCCGCCCAAGCAGGCCAGAGATCAGTTCAGCCCCAACAAACAGCGTCACTTCATCCAAATTGGCAATCTCAGGACCACCGATTCTGCCCTCACCAGGTGATGTTGGTACCACGTGCAGGGAAGGGGTCTAAACCGCGGCCATTCGACGGGACAGGTTAGTGCTGTGGAAACTGCTATAGAGCCGCTGACTGGGCGCCTTACTTGGTACAATTTGAAGTGATATCAGAGAAAAATCGCTGGGACGCACACATAAAAGCTACCGAGCTCGCCGCAGCATTAAATGGTCCAGCCGTGTCTGTTCTTTGTGAAATATCCCGTCCTGTGCAATAGTTGGGCTTTAGTTGCTGCGTTAGATGCTAGTTTAATCTGTGGTTAGATGACACTTCGGGTAACTCCAAAACTAGAGTGAATATATTTTCCTAACATCTCCAACAACAGGGAACCCCATATGATTTATTTAATAAAATAAATAATGTGGGTCCACTGACCATGTGTCGCTTTTACAAATTAGGCATTTTTGGGTCTGTGTATTAAATAAAGCAAATAGTGTGTCCACTGGCCATGTGTCGCCTTTTCAAATTAGGCGTTTATAGTTCTGCTGACCCAGGGGCGACGACCCTCTGTGGCCATGAAGCCCCTCCAAGCACTTTGAGGTTGCCGGGATTGACGGTCTTGTTTCGTCAAGTTTGTTTCCGTCATCCCAGCGCCCACCGTGAACTTTGGCAGGTAAAATTGTCTTAAGTTGCGACCGGGAGGATCTTTCTTACGTGCTGTCGATCCTCCTTTTACCGAGTCTCCAGGTCCTTCGTTCAAATCCCTTGATGGAATCAGGCTAATGAGAAAGACAATAAATTTGAACCGCACAATGAATTTATTGAACTTAATCGAGATCTCTAGCCTAACCTCTTCACCAAATTACGAATTTACCCTAATCGAGGCCCGAACGCGAACGCGAGGCCTCTGGAGGCAAATTCGGGATTTTCCAAAAGTGTGGCTTCCTTCATTCGCGATCCACCGGCGATTGACCTGTTTCTTTGTTCGTCTCCCTCCTGCCTTAATTCCTACTGCTGAATCAGCGTCTCCCGCCGTTTTTAATGTGGAATGTGAAGAGGATCTTTTCCGTGGCTAAAATCCCTTCTAACAGCACATATCCTTGGCAATCTGTACCTGATTCGTGGACCGTTTGAGTTTGGAAACTCGACGTCAGCGGACCCACAATATTTGTTTTATTTAAATCGCCGCCCCTGGATCAGCAGACACAAAAACGCCTAACTTGAAAAGGCGACACGTACTCAGCGGACCCACATATGGCGCTAGGATGCTCTCGCAAGCGTGATTTCGGCTCAGACGCTAGATGCTCCCGCCGTTTTGTCGTTCACTACAGCTACCTTTCGCCCCACTTGGTTCAAAGCGCCCGTTGAAACCTGGTTCACCCGCCTGTAGCTACCACTAGTTTAATCTGTGCACGGCATCCTCCCGCCTACCCGCAACACGTTCGTCGTTAATCACATTTGTTCATATATGTACCTCGTTTCCCGCCCAGGCGTTGCGGTTTTGAGTGAGGCGGGATTTATTACTCCCCGGGTTATTGCCACGATGCCCGTGAAAAATGTCTCACGTCAAAACCTCGCGTTACGACGAGTTTCACATCAAAGTTGAGCGTTGTAATTTTTCAAGAAAAAGCCATCACAGTCGTAATCGTTTATTAATGAACGAAATTTCGGACGACGCTCCAGTTAAACCATCAGGGTCCACTTTTTGTCGGTTTTTAGATAATGATGCCATCTGGTAGCGTTTTAGGAGTACTAACGTCTGCAGTATTCATTGCGGGGAAAAACCATCAGGGTCCATTAGGTGTAGTTTTGAGAAAACCCGTTTTGAAAGTTCCAAGTCTCCTGGAAGTCAATGGAACACTTGAAAAGTAGTGGATGTTGTTGAGTGGACCCTGATGGTTTTTCCCCTGTACCCTTCGTTTCATTTTGTTGGTGGCTTATTTGGAAAACTTGAAAATGAAGAAAACGTTGAATGAGCTGGTGATTATCATCTCCGTCATAATCCCTGACGCGAGCAGGGATTAGCCGTTCATGGAACCGAGTACCTGTAGAAACAGTAGGGGAGAGTATAATCACCTCTGCCCATTGCACCCAGGCGTTAGACCATGCCCTTCCAACAGCTCTATCGCCCACCTCAAAGTAGGTCTGAGATCAGTTTAGTCCTCCGTCCATACCGTTCTCCTGTCACACATTCCAGGGGAGCTCCAAGCACTCAACGATTGGAGGCAGCACGATTGCATGCAGCCAGTACGGCCTGAGGATCAATGTGACAAAGACCAAGCCACGATGCCCGGCCGAAAGCCCGTGGATGTCGTGGCTATATCCACGTCTGGTCCGAAAGTGAGCATGCACTGTGGCAGATATGAGTCAACCTCTTGAGCACTTGATGTATGGTGGCGAGTCATGGATGCTGAGACTGCGGGCAGCAACCAGCTTGAGGCGTTTGAGATGTGATCGATCCGGAGGTGGTTGAAGATCCCACAACTATATTCTGCAGCACAACAATTTCAAACGGGAGCTCCTGATCACCACAATGTTGCGTGTCTGGGCAACATTATGATGAACACTGTGTACGAACTGCTGCAGACCATCATGATGGAAAAGATTGCTTTGCCCAGAGACGTGGGCCAATGGAGAGCATTAACAGGAATTACTAGAGAGGCAGATCTTTTTCAGCTCTCTCAGGATAGAGACCGTTTTGATGAAGTGGACCATCGAAGAAGAGAAAACATCAAAATTTACCACTAGCACTCCGACCATTTTATCGCTTTGCTCGGCCGACGACCTTTTTTGGACGAGGGGGGTTTCGCTTCGCTCGATTCGCCGATTGTCAGAATTAGTTCATTCGGGCGTTAGTCTAAATTTTGGATTTCCAGGCAGGATACAGAGGAAAGGCCGCGCCGACTCAATCAGACTGTAAACAACAAAGATAGTAAGGGTTGCGTGGATTTGCGCGCGTCAGAATTTCACTCAATGTGCTTATCGTAAAATGGGCCAGAAATCCAAATTCGCCAAAACATTTAGGGGTTCCCATTTAAAATCAGAAAGTTGGGCGCAAACGCGCCGGCTTGCGCGCATCTCATGGTACGTTAGAGAACGGGCTACTGGCGCTCATGGTGTCTTTCGTATGAACTAACTTAATAGACAGTGCTGAACGCAAACTTTGCCCAATCTATCACCTCCCAGTGCACTTCGAACGTAAAAACAAATTACCATTTAGTGGAGCTTTCACGGTGAATGACGAAACCGCCGAAAAGGCCACAACGGACGAAGAGCATAAATATTCAGCCCCGCGAGATGAGCGGATTGAGAGTGAGTTTGTCCAACTCGATTTCCATTTTCCCACCGACGGAAAGGTCCGTGTAAAGTGCGGGTGATCCACCATTCCTGCATACGTGTGGGAGTGTTGGAGCGGAGAATTCCAAACACGGGAAATACATTTACATCGTCCGTGTAATAGATGAACTCCCTTCAACTGGGGTAGAACAGTGTGAAGAAACTGGTTGGAGTTCTCACGGCATTTCAAGTCGTCGGTAAAATGAAGCAAATCAGACGCACTGTAGGCTTGATATTATTGGACGAATGTTTTCGTTGTGGGTAGTATACCAAGGTGTATAAAGTGATCTCAGCACTCTCTGTCGAGGAAATTTGAAACTATTGAGGTAAAATGACATTTTGTTTTTTATTTCAGAAAGAAGTTGGTGGCCACAAACCGTGCGCTCTCCCAGGCCCAGTCATTGTTCTGCAACAGATCCATTCCTACTTCAAGCAAATGGTGAGTTTTCGACGATGGCATAAAATTACCACGTATGGTGCAGGGGCTACTCTTAACACGAACTGGTCGAGCGAACCCAATTAGCCCAGGCAAATTTGTGCTAAAAAGGGGTCTAGCCCCTAAAAACTGCTCGAGAGCTGGAAATAGTATAGGTTTAACCCCTCGTGGGGGTCCTGAATAACGAGTTAGTGACGGTTTCCAGGTTGTGCTTCAGTTTTGAAAGCCCAAAATCTGGGAAATTTTCGCACTTTTTCAGTATTTTGCTTATAACTCGAAAAGTACGCATCCTACAATGTAGGATGTTCACATGTTGTACGCACAAGTCATGTAGGATGTTTCTGCAGAAACATTTACCCCATGTTTTTTAAAGAGCATTGAATATCGCGTCAAATGGCCTTTGAAACCTCGAAATCGGCCCAGCCGCTCACCTGCAATCACCCGTCAAGGATGGGAAAGTTTTACAAATTTAGCTCAAAATTCGACGACCTTCCTCAACTTCTAATGCCCGTAAGTCGAAAAGAACTACACGGATTGAAAAATGCCATAAGGCCAAACTTGTAGGAAATGCAATTGTAAATCTAATGCTTTTTGAAATTTGGAATTCGCTTTGAAAGGCGCTGCGAACTCTTTCGGATTAAAAAGGTGGCAGATATCGCTTACACAGCCCCACAAACAAACAAAAAAAAAAAAAAAAGTTTCTGATCCGGGGGTCTGACTATGGTATTCCTATGTATTTTTCGACGCTGAATCCGAATCCGAGGTCAAAAAAATCCGTTCACCCCTTAATTTTTGGTGTAGGGGCGGAATCATCCCTCCAGGAGGGGTAAATTGATGAATATGAGTATTTTGGAGTGTTCAAACGCATCGGGGATATTTTGTGACGTGTGTGGACCTTTACTGAAGTCCGAGAGACCAACGAGGGGATAAGCACCCCTAAACAGGGGTTGATGGAACCGGTTCGACCCCACAGCTCCACAAAAAAAGTTTCTGCTTCGGGGGTCTGACTATGGTATTCCTATGTATTTTTCGACGCTGAATCCGAATCCGAGGTAAAAAAAATCCGTTCACCCCTTAATTTTTTGTGTAGGGGCGATGATTTTGCCACTGTCCCAGAGCCTGCAATCATACTACGTCAGGCATTTTAAAGGGTTAAGGCGAGTAATCCCAGAGCTGGAAGACGATTTTGTTGCGGTAAGAACCGTCAAAGTTTTGTCGTAAAAATTTAATGCTATGCTCTTACCTCAGCTAATAAGCATTATGTTAATAGCATAATTAACGAACCTACAAATATTTTCTCGGTGGAAAAAACGTTTTGGGACGAAATTCGTCGTTAATAATTTAACGCGTTGTTAAAAGTACACTCAGGACTTATTTGCGTCGAGTTGAAAATATCCGGGCATTACATTTTTTCCTGTTCAAACATTGATAACAATGTTTTTATCAAAATCCTCGTTAAGAATAAATTTCAATCAAACCTTCTTTTTTCGTCGGGTCGTTTTTTCCAGTAATGACACTTTTTTTTCTCCTACTCAGCCAAAAGTAGGAGTGGGGAAAAGTCCCCACGTAAGGATGAATTGCCAGCCCGCCGAATGTAGTCCAAATGGGAGGAGCGGGTCGCGCTTCGGTCGCGACGCGTGCGTGCAAAACCCCTCTTCTCCCGTTGGGAGTGACATTCGTTTTCCCTCCCGGAAAGTCATTAACGGCGAGAGCGGCTTAGAAAAATATTAGATTTCCCTCCCGATGGTCCTTGGTTGGATTAAGTAAATCTTAGGTTTCCCTCCCAACGATGTTGGCAGTTGGGGCGAATTTTGTAGCACCACTGCTACGTTCTGGCTTTTGACACTTGTCAATAGATTGCAGGAAATTGGGGGTGTGTTTCCTCCTTTCAAGGTACATGCTTGTATAAAGTGCCTTCAAATCTGACTTGTGCAAATTTTGAAAATTTTTGAAATGTAGGTACCTAACTAAATTTTTACACAACTGCACTTTTAAGTTTACCTGTAACACATCAGTGGCTTCCTCAGTCAACAATTTCCTCATAATTTTCCTAGGCCTCTCATCAATGTCTCATCTAATACCGACCACGACATATCGTGTTGCGTATCAGCATCTCCTCGGTTTCCTTCCGTTGAACTCGCACCATCACAGTAGGTGATGTCGCTACCACGACAATTCACGTAAGCCTGATGAGTGTGGTTCTTCGATTGGGCGTCGCTCGTTTCGGCACGAGCCATTGGTATCGGGCCAATTAATTTTGCTACGACTCGGCACGGCCCGAGGGCAAGGCACCCCAGGTGGTGAGATGACCAGCGGTGGAGAAGTTCTTGCTGGGACTGTACCTCAATTGAGTTTCCGAAACTGAGTGTGGGACTATAGTGTGGCGATGAGTTGCAAATAATAAGTCGTGTAAATCGTACATCACAACCGATTCCCAGATGACGACCGTTATCAGCACAAGTGGAGAGCACGATCACTAACCCATGTCACACGAAGAAATTGAAATGGAAGAGTTGTGTAGCCCTAAACATATTATAATGTAATAATGATGAAATCCAATAACTAATTCATCTAATATAAATTATTTAATATGAAATATGACATAAATAAAATCTAATATATAAATAATAATATATAAACATCTAAACTCTAATATATATCTAAAATAGAGTGGAGAACCGACAGACTACCTACCTCAAATTTGCGGACTACGTCTACGACAATTATGTTTCCTCGGAATCCGACTTCCCCCCGTCTATGTGGGCCGACACAGACAACAGTAACCCCAGGACGACGAACGGAGCGGAGTCCTTCCACTCGCACTATAACGCCCAATTTTATAATTCCCACCCAAGCATCCACAAAGTTCTCATGGTGTTACAAAACATACAAGTGGAAACATACGTCAAAATGCGAAGTGAGCCGGTCCCCCGAACAACACCTAAGGCCAGAACAGGCAGGAGCAGATTGCATTGTGGCTGCATTCTCTGCTAGGCCTGTAGACGACGATTCGTATACGATGCCCTAGCTAGAGATTTTCCCATACTCCCTTCGCCTTCCTCCACAACATAGAGCGGCGAAATTGAGGATTCACGACACTTCCCTTCCGGGGAGAATTTAATGATTTTAAATTCTGATGTAGGAAAGCATTTTACCTGGTATTCCCTCAGTAGGGTTTGCGAGTGCCAGTCTAGAGAGAAATGATGCCTCTCTATTTACACTGCTGTCAACCTTAACGTAATAACAACATTAAGACGTTGTCTATAGACGTATACGTTGTTCAACTTTGTCAGTTGGCTTCCATTCTCAGCCCATTGACGCCTTCCGTTCGGGCCAAATCGTTATAGGTTTCCTTCGGGGAGGGGGGGGGGGGGGGGGGATTACGTGATTCTATCGATGAGGGTCTCCTTGATTGTGCGAGAATCGATTGTCGCGTGTGCTTTTTCTCCCTCGTCATGAGACCAATTGGCATCGTTTTTACGCCTTGTGGATATTATGTCCCGATATAAACGGCCTCCATGGTGACAACGGCAATACAATACACCTGGACGTGTTGGAGGCGGGGAGATTCCTCTTATCCTTAACCATCTCCATCGTATAGGTACGTTATTTCCAGGATGAAAGTTCTCGGTTTAATCCTTGGCCTGAGCTAATAGGAAAAAGACTAATTCGTTTACTTTCTGGCGGTTGGACCAACTAGAAGACGCAGATGTTTTGAGTGACGTAGCTTAATTAAAGCTAATCCGCCTGAGGTGTAGCGTTTAGTCAGAATGGGAAAGGGGTAGTTAGAGAGTTGGGGGGCGAAAGAAGGGGTGGGGTGAGATTAGGGATGTGTTGACGAGGACGAACGTCACGAAGCAAGGACTCGAAAAACGTGGACTGAGTTTCCAGATTGTAAGAGGAGATTCACGTGGAATCCACTAGTGAGAAAATTGTTTTATTGATTTGTGGTGCTATTGTGATCGGCCAATGAGAGGCGAGAATGTTTTTTATTGGGTAGTGCACAAAGACGTATAAAGTGATCTCAGCGCTCTCTGTCCTGGAAATTCAAAACTACTCAGATAGAATCGTTTTTCTTGAGTTGTTGGACTTGGTGAGTGCCATAAATTACGTACAGAAAACAACGTAGACCCTTGTTGGTTCCTTGATCACATTAACGAGTGATCAGTGCTGTCTCGTACTACAAAGTGAACCCGCGGCATGCAATGGGGTATGAGGGTGCACATCGGATGCAACACGACTAGTTCGTCTGTTCATAGCTCTTGACACAAAGTCCCTCCACTTCCCTTGACCCCTTCAGCCACTCTGCTTTGGGCCTACCGGATTGTTCTCCCCAGAATGGCCCTTTGTATCCCTTTGACGGACTGACCCCCGGCATCCCGACCTCGAGTCGTTGGGTAGTTTGACGAAGATACGGGAGATCCACTGGAGCGAGCTCAAACCTACTCAAAGATGAGGGCCACTCTGAAGCGCAGGGCGGAAGATAAGGCGCTATCTCTCGAGCATCGTAAAATGGAAGGTGGCTTTGGAGTCATGGGCTTGGCATTCAACTGTCTGCGGATGATCCGTTCAACTTATCACTCAGAAGCACGTAAACGCGTGTTTTCCTGTGTAGAAAAAAAGATCTATTCACATTAGAGCTAATATATTATATTAGCTGTAGATTTTAATTTACTATAGTTTTTTTAAGCTTTAATCAGCGTTTCAACATCAAGGGAAATTTCCCTTTTTGAGGGAAAATGGCCCCTCGTAGGGGAAAAGGAAAAGAGAAAAAGTGAGAAATTGGCCTTATTCTCGACTTATGCACATACAAAATTTGTTTTATTTACATATTTAATTAGTAAATAATTAAATATTTAATTATTTATCATATGATTTATTTATTTGCTTGTACATAAGGCCTATGCGAGGGAAGTAAGTAGGTACAAAAATATTTGTTTCTAGTCGGTTCGTCACTCGCCTTTTACCGATTGTAGCGCTCTTGTGGTAAAACTTAAAATGTATATATCGATTCATCGTAAATGGTGAACAAGCAGATTAAGTAGGTATTCATTACTCGAATAAATTTGTTTGGAAAACGTGGAGCAGGTGTTCGAGTTTAGAATAATTCCCATTAAATTTTTTTGAAGAATTGAGTTCACAAAAAGCAGAAAAACGTTGAAAAAAATAAAATATGGGTAGTATTTATTTATTTATTTATTTATTATTGAATAAAATTGGAAATTGACTGAGGCCGTGTGCATTGGCGGCTCCCGCCCTGAAACTCAGGGGGTGCACAGACATCCGGAGGGACTGTCGAGAAGGGGACGGAAAAGGTGCTTTTCTCAGCCAAATAGAAATTTCAACCATATGCAAATAGGATTAATCTTGATAACTTTCTCATCGTGAAATTACAAACGATACTAAATACATACGTACAATAGACACTAAAACAGGTCGCTTTACTGCCCCATCAAGCCTCGACACTAGAGATCTGGGGTAGCAATTTGCAACTAAAATGCCCTCGCATCTCTTAATGGCGACAGGATGAAATTCAGGACTGCTCAAGCGTAGGTAATGTTTGGGACAGCAGTTCTTTCCCACAGGCAAGCTTCATGGGCAGTGTGTGTGGCAAGATCGGAAATCCATACCTACATCGATCCGATGCACAAGGCTTCCTATATCAGTTCGTCTTGATTATCCCTGCATCGTCTCTCATAACAACCATATCCAAAAACGGCAATTGATTGTTAGACTCCTTTTCACAGCTGTTAGAAGGTTAGAAAGGAGCTATTGAACAACAATAGCACATTTTCAACTTCTGGTAAAATTCTGATGTCATGATCATCCAGTTTTATTATAACCGTTCCAGTTGTTAGACACTGGCATGTGTCTTCACTCCAAATTTCTTCATGTTACATTTCACGTTTATTGTGACTTCGTTTATTCTTAAAAAAAAAAATCGTTCAGGAAGTCAAACTTCAGTCTCATCTTCTGCTTCTTTGATTGCTCTTATCCTCATATAATCAGTAAGGATGAGCCACACCGCGGACGTGGCTACATCAATACTCGACTTACGCGAGTCTTTTGGTTCGTGCAAAGCCAATCGGACATGGGTTATGAAGACTTGGACCAACGAAGCCTAATTTGCAAAGGTTTTTACAACATCTGGTAAATTTCGAGGCTGGTAAAATCAGAAAGAAGACTTCTTAGTTCTCTACAAAGCGGCGGAGCGTAGGTACGTATTAAATATTTCAAATTTTGAAATTGTAGTTGGGGCAACCCCCAGTTAACAAGGTCTATCATCACTATGCCAGCAACATCTGCGGATAGCACGCCGCCCATAGCGCAACCAGACAACAGTTGTCTGGCTAAAACAGTGACCGTTTTACAAAAACGTCCTTTTACTTGAAAAATCTTTCCATCCTAGTCAGCTCCAATAGGTCCAAGAAAACATTCATCGGAATTTCTGTGCGCTGTGCGATGGAAATCCAATTCCTCATAACCAGGTAGACCACAAGGCCTAGCGGCGCGTTTGTAAACAAGCTGACCACGTCAAATGAGACCATTATCGCGTCCTTCTCAACAACGACTGGTACAATCTCCTGTTGAAAAGAGTACGAATTTTTGACATAAAAATCACCCAGCGTTTTCAATGGTGACAACAATCTCTTTTCAAGACGCGAGAGTTCCAGTACTGGTGACCCGATGCAACTGACAACAGGTCTCAGAGGCACACCCTCTTTATGACATTTAGGTAGACCGTAAATCTTATGAGCAACTACATTACGGGTCTTATATGTTTTGGCATCTTTCTCCTCAGTGCAACCAAGCCCTACTACAAGTCCATGCCTTATGTTTTCTTCTATGACGAGTTTGTTTTGCTGTTATAGGGCCTGATGAAGATTCTATATTAATCGAAAGCTCGGCGAAAAGGGCGTAATCCTGTTTTGGCCCCGTTCCCGATACCTGACAAATTCATTATTAAAATTTCTTTATGTTGTGTTTCGTCGTTGTTTGATTAAATTCAAGAGGGTTTTATGCAATGTGGCGTACAACTACCGATCGATCGCTCTTCGGAGCTCTTCAAAAGAAGCAAACCGTAAACTCTTCATAACTTCGCTTATCCATATGACATTCGCCGAGTCTTTACTACTTGGGCGATATTGATGGAGGAAGACCCCTTCCCTCCACACACCCTATCTATACAGCATAAGGTGATTTTACGAGGAACGTGCCCGTCGAGTTATGGCGCGTAAAATATGTCGTTTCGCGATCCGCCTTTCTGGCGGGATGCCATTCGAGAGTCCGGCGGTTTCTGCGGCATAACTCGGGCGGTTTGTGTTTGTCCGGGATTTGTGTCGTCACTCGTGGAAGTCATCGACGGTTAATTAGTTACTAATACACAACGAAGCATCATCGTGAAACAGTGTTCTGTTGAACATCAAAATTGCTCCCTCAAACCTCATTTCGGCAGTTTGTTCGCGTTCACGTCGACCCCAGCGCTAATATTGACAACTTCTGTCTACCGTTTTCACCCACTTCCTTTCCCTTACCCGTTTGTTTTCTTCATTTTTTCTTCCAAACTCAGGGCTGTGCAAATGTTTGCTTTGCTCTAACAGGGTAGACAAAAGAATCGTTCACCCCCCTTTTTTTCAGAAGCGGCGAAGACCTGACAAAAAAAGCTATCAAGGGGATCCAACCTGGAAAAATTTAATGTGATGAAACGGGCATTTTTTTCGTAATCAGATCAATTCTCTATCTCTCTGGTAATGACATGGCGGATCTGCACGGATGTCTGCTGAAGGAGGAATTCTTATTTAATCGAAAAGCTTGTTATGTTGCGACCAACCCGTTCGAGTGGTTCGTCAACACTCCAACGATGCTATACATACGCCGTTAGCCTCCGACCTCTCAACACTTCGGATGGATTCCGTTCACGTGGAGATCAAACCTCGGGTTGAAAACTACGCGAAATTCCGCTGTGGTGCCTCGTGTCATTAGTATTAGTTGCGTAATACATTAAATAAGATTGATTGAGCAACATTGAGATAAGTTGATTGAGCAAAAATTAATTCTGTGTCATTTAAAAAATATTTTTGAAAAAAAAAAAAACTACCTAGGTACTATGTTTGTCACATAATATAACCGTAAAATAATTGACGCATATGGGACCGCAAAAAATGGATCACGCGTCCAAAATTTCCCAGAAAACGACACCTTATTTAACCTCCTGGGATCCTTTAAAAATCCCATTTGTAACCCAATTGATCCTCACGGTGAAAACGGATTTCTGGGATCCCCAAAAATAGATTATGTGGCCGATGGGGCACACTTTATAGTAAATTCGCCCGCCAGCTGCCGCTCATGGTTCAGTCGCGGACCATGGGAAGCGCCACCGTCGGTGGTGCGATAGGGAAAAGCTAAATTATCTAGTTTGCGGGAGCACCGCTAATAACGTGGACGGTCCCAATCTCACTGCCAACTTCATCATTTAACTGACTGTTTATTCTTATTATTATAAGAATGATTCCACATAGTTTATTTTCGATTGGGACTAAGGACCAGACATCCCCTGGGCGACATTTCGTCTGGTCGGCGGATCGAATTTTTACGCGCGAATTTATTGCCCGGGCAACCACGGTTGACAATTAGGAATGGAAGCGTTTCTGGATTATTTTTTTTTATCGATAGAAGGCGTCCAAATAATACTAAAAATGGGGTTAAAACACAAACTGCAAGATCGTATGAATTTATAAAATTTATGGAAAAATTGCTATTTGAATTTTGGCGGGAACCCGAGGTCAGCTCCTATTGGTCGACACGTTGGCCACCATTACAAAACTAAAAACTAAAGAATCGGTCATTGGAATAAGTTAATTTATATCACAAATAAGTTGAGTAAATAAGCATGATCACATTCAAAACAAAGCGAACACGGCCATTTTCTCGTTACTCCAGTGTCACTAGAGCCAAACACCAAGAAAAAATCGACCTGCACTCTGGTGTCTTTTGATTGGAAACCGGAACACCTGTAGGTGACGTCACTCACAGTGGTTTTTGAATCGGCCTAAATTACTTAAGATGATTGTAACAGGGTGGCCGCCATCTGGAAAAGTCAGGGAAAACCTGGAAAAGTCAGGGAATGAAAATTTTCAGGAAAAGTCAGGGAAAAGTCAGGGAAATCGGTCACAAGTCAGGGAAAAATATTTGATTAAAAAAAAAAAAATCAAAAATTGTATTAAAATACGAATTTTGTTTGGTGTCAAGTTTGTCCCTCTCTTCCGTCCCGAAAATGATGATAATTTTTGAATTTTGGTGGGAGCGACTTTGCCGGGTTTGTTTTCCCCTCACTCTTCATCCCTGTGGGCAACATGGACAGCGCAAGCACAAGCCCAATGCGCCCGGTGCGCCTTGTGGCGGGCAGCACAAGTTCAATGAGTTGGCGGAATTCCCGTTACAGATATAATACCCCCATTCACACGATGAAAAGTCCCACTTCATGCACCAATATCCCTCTCTTCATAATGGAATGTTCCACTTCACCCACGAAGTAACCTATCAATCTTTCACTTGGTATTTTGGTTCTTGATCTCTGTCCTTGTAATCATTACTAGTTAATTAAAAAGATTTTTTTCTGTTCGGGTACGTACCCGAACCCTGCTTTTATTCGCAGAATCTGGCTTCTCGAAAATTATTTTTAGCTAGAAAAAATGTACGGAGAAATTATCGGGAAATCCGTTATAACTGATGGGGAAGTAGGGAAAATTTTGATCTCTGATTGTGGTTGTGACTAGGCAGTCGGGCTCTCTAAAACCGTAGGTACCTAAAGGTATCTAACTAGTCTTTTAAATATATTTAATTCATCTCTGTAATATGCAACAATGTGACTAGATGTAATAGATCCCATCCTAGTAATTCCATGTCATATGGATACGACCAAGTTCCAATTAAGGTATAAATTATTCTATTCTATTTTTTAATGCCCTTCCAAAATCTGTCCGAGAAGAGCCTGTTCCAAAATTTAGAATCTCATGTAAATCCCGACTGTCACAAATGGTGCCGTACTCATTTGAAGACTTTTTTCTCAACATCAATCCAGTGAAACGTCTTTAATGTGTACATGCCCTTAATTCATCAATTTACGATTAAAATTTAATGTTACCATCTTACTTTGTATTTTCAGGCCTAACTTTAAGTAACCGTGACCATTGTCAAAAGCACTCTGTGTAATATGGCAAATAAAACGCTTTCTGATTCTGATTCTGATATTGTTTTTGGTTTATTATTTTTGGAATAATACACCTATGTTTTCGCGACGCGGGTCGACGACTCCGATCGGGCTCAAAATGTGACATTATCCGTTTCAAGAGGTCTACATTCTAAATCCGAAATGTCCGTCCGCCGTACGCCGTCCGCCGTCCGCCGTCCAGGCCGTTTTGGGCAGTAGGAATTTTTTTAAAAATCTGAAATTTTGAGAAAATACTTGGTTTACCATCTAGTTGTGCCCGCAAGGTTTTCAGTCCGATCGCCCGAACCCGTGGGGCGCTATGGGGCTATAATGGGGCTACGGGAGGGTTTTTTTGAAGGCTTTTAGCTATAATATCGAGTTAGGTGTCGTTTTCGAAGTATTTTTGGACGTAGAATCCCTTTTTTGGGGTACCGGAACGATCCGATTTCACTGGGGCGATCTTTAGGGCTTTCTTGGGGTAAAAATGGGATTTGTGAAGGATCCCAGGATGTTGAATATTTTTCGAGTAAAAAATACAGAATTTTGGAAAAAAAAAAACACATTCTTGGACAACAAAAATCCAAAAAAAATTTTTTTCATTGACAGAATTAAATTTCTACACAAGTAACGTATATCAAAGAATAATAAACCCTTGTGTAAAATTTGCAGCGTTTTTATTTTTCAAGTGTTACTATTTTTGTCAAATAAATAGTTTTTAAAACGCAGTTTACTTATCTACTTTCCCTGGGTTTTAATTGTTTGGTGTAAAAATTTATGTATTTTCTAATCAACTTTCAATAACAAAAGAAAAAAAAATTCAAGCGAATAAAATTATCAGAATTAATAAAATGTCAGATTAAATTATTATTATTAATAATTAAATTATTAAAATCTCAGATTTTGAATAATTTCGGGTCTGGAAATTAGGTATTTTTGCAGGGAAAAGTCAGGGAATTAATTTTTCCCAGCTTGGCGGCCACCCTGTGTAAACTACGTGAAAGACTTTTTGTCACAAAAATGATGTATTTTTCCCTTTTTGACTTCTAACAACACGGTACAGGATGATTTAACCCGAAATTCGGGAGCCCTTCCATTCCTAATTCATCTGTGGTCGCCGGGAGGGTGGATTTTCGTAAGATGATGTCAGCGGGGCCGGCCTCCCCTGGCGACTATTTGTCCAGGGAAGCCAGCCCTCTGATTCCGGTGTTAGCTGCGTATCCAGGGCGAACTAATGTTGATGTTGTCCCATCAATTTCAGTATTAGATTCCCCTGGACTTCCTTCTGGAGATCAACACATTCCAGACTATCACGACACTTCCTGCTGGTCTGGAGATTGCGGGTCTCCATTTTGTTTTTCGAATCTTCTTGTCTTGAAACGGATAATGTCAAATTTTGAGGCCGATCAGAATTTTCGACCTCCATCGCGATTTCATTGGTGTGGGTGGTGTTCCAAGAATAATAAACCAAAAATACATGGGCCTAGTTGGTACCTACAACTTGAAACTGTTTGGCTTCCATCTACTTTCACTATGAGGACTAAAAACCAGTTTGGCTTCAATTTACTTACACTGTGGAGACTGAAAACAGGATTGGCTTCCATCTACTTACTCTGTGAGGTCTAAAGACTCGTTTTGCTTTCATCTATTGACACTACGAGAACTGAAATCAGGTTTGGCTGGTTACGCTGTCTTAGCGTGGGGCCATAGCGCTTCGGCAAGAACAGTTCGGCGTACAGCGTAGATGTATTCGCGTACTCGCCCGAATAGGATACAGGGACGACTGTAGAAGCTACTTCATAAAGCTTTCCTATAGGAATCCTCACACTACCTAGTATATTTATAAAAGAATGCCTTAAATTTGCACGCGTGGATAACTATAATTGGGCGAAGGCCAGTGATGTACACGACCATTTCACTAGAGGAAACGGTAATTTTGTACTGCCCATCAATTATTTAATAATTGATGGGCTGATTGATATAATAGGCTATTATAGGCTCAAGCGGGCAGACAACGCGCATAGCTACTGGGCTAAAAAAATTTATAATAAATTACCTATTCACATGAGAGAACTGCCCACAAAGAAATTCATCACCATCATAAAAAACTATTGAAAAAAGAAGCATTTTAATCCATTGATGAGTTATTAAACTATGATATTCCCAGTACAGTATAATTCAATTTAATTTATTTCATCAGTCTAATTTTGCGTAATCGTGCCATCAAGCAGAGGAATATTTGTATCAGTACTCTTGCTTTTAGTTAGTCCGTTTCATGTAAATATTTTTTGTTCGTTTCATGTCGCCTATTTAACTTCACCTTCTGTTCCTAATGTTGTATTTTGACGCTTGCTATGTACTGTCTAGTATCTACAGCAATAAAGAACTGTTTGAGTTTAGTTAACACCAAACAACATCCCAGCTCCAGCCCAAAGCTGCAAGATGCTCTTTGATAATCTATTCTGTCGGAGAATCGCAGCTACGCTGACTGTGTTTGACGCCGACCAAGTGGAAACCCAATTGAAGTTAATTAAACACTTCCATTTGCCGTCGGAGTTCCGTCGTAGGATCCGATCAAACGATCATAGTTGATGACAAACACGACCGATGTTCTCATAACTTGTTGCATATTGGGGCATACTCCGCCACGATGCAATCCGATGAACTTACGAAATAACAACTCACCGACTGGTACCAAAGATCACTTGACTCACCTGTAACAAACAATACAAAATTAACTTTCAACTTGAATGGTGTAGCTTTGTCACCTGTTGCCAACGTTTCCTTGCAGAGGATTGCCCGTTGGCAGCAGTGGATTTCATTTTATTTAAAAAAACAGGGTTGACTGGGTTTAAAACTCGCTTCTAGCGGTTCAAAATCGGTAAGAAGGGGATTTGTTAAAAACTGGTTTGGGTAAATCTTCAACAGGTTTCAAAGATGTACAACGGGTTCAATAACGCATAATATTTCATTTTAACGAGTTTGGAAATTCATGCTTTAGAGCATCCCGCTCTGAACCAATCCCTCAATTTACTATGCTTCCTGAAAGAATTTCCGAATCCAGATGAGGAAAGGGCGCTGAATAATTCCAAAGCCCCCGACTGTCATTTGCGTTTGAAATCACCAACGACTTTGAATGAGGCACGTCGGCGCATAATTTAAAATATTGAATCCTCCCTGGTAGTTCTTCGCGGGATGACCTGCATACACGCCGTGGAAAACGGTCATAATTTTCACCATCTTCCAACGCCTGAGTGAGCTTGGGGGCAAAAATAGAACGCCCTGGTACCCTTTTGACCCCGAGGCCGTCATGTAGACTTGGGAAGAAAAATTTTAATGTTATCTATGCAAAATTGATTGTGGGAAATTTACTGGAGCGCTGAGATTATTCTGTACAACTTTGTAGTTAGTTCGCCATGATGGAAACTAATTCAATTGATTTGGGTAAAGTGAGGTAGGAACCTAAAGTGAGTTTTGCGTCAAGATTTTTAACCTAATTCACCTAACACAACAAATTCGTCGATTTATCACTTTAATCTAGCGGCACCGTAAGTTTCATGGTTTTTAACGGGATTCAAAACCGTAGCACCATCACAACGCAACGCGACGATATTATCGAACAGAACAACTCCGGTCAGGAGAAAACCGTATCTGCTCATACCTACCACAAAACTAGCGAGCAAGTTTCAGGAAATGATGCCGACATTTTTCAATCTGTTAGAGTCTCAATAAATAGCTCACTGACGTTTGGCAGCCACGCAACTCAAGCCTCACCCGCTGTACCCCCCCCCCCCCCCCCCCCCCCGAATTAAAACGACGAACTCGCTTCTCACCGTGAACTCGCCCCCTCCCCCTTGGTTTTTTTGAAATCCGACTTTGGAATCGCCATAGATTGAAGCGCATTTGGCTCGTGGATACCATACCCCGAAAAACGGCTCCTTACTGGGTATTTTTGAACCTGAAAAAACGTGGGACAAACGCGAGAAAAACGATTATTTCGACGAATTTCCCGGGCGAGATTCCGATTTACGATTTGACGGACGTCTTCCTCCAGGTCTGATCTATACTTGATCAAATTTTTTCGTAATTTTTTCGACCCCCCAAACGGCCTTTGGCGGGAGTGGAAAGTGAAAAAACGTGGGACAACACGCGAGAAAGACGATTTTTTTAACGAATTTTCGAATTTGGCGAATTTTGACGAATTTCGACGAATCTAATATGGCCTATGACACATCCGCACCTACGCGGAACCCGACGGAAAAAACGCCGTCTCTCTAGGCTCTACCGTTGAGGCGGGGTAGCGTGGAGTCTACCACTGAGGCCCACCGAGTGACGCCTCGGCTGCGTGACGACCGTCACGCGACATGCGACACACAGACAACAAAGTTTGAGACGATGTAAAAGGCAGGTTTTTTTAAAGACTTTTTTTTTCAAAAATGTTTTGTTTGTTACTCGAACAATATTTGATCTCCTGGGATCTTTCAAAAATCCCATTTGTAGCCCCATGAACGCCCTATAGATCGCCACAGTGAAATCGGATCGTTCGGAACCCCCGAAAATGGGTTCTACGTCCAAAAATACTTCGAAAACGACACCTAACTCGATCCCATAGCTAAAAGCCTTCATAAACCCCTCCCATAGCCCCATTTTAGCTAGCTCCATAGCGCCCCACGGGTTTAGGCGATCGGGCTGAAAACCTTGCGGGCACAACTAGATGGTAAACCGAGTAATTTGTCAAAAGTTCAGATTTGAAAAAATTTCTACTGCCCAAAACGGCCCGGACGGCGGACGGATATTTCGGTTTGGAATCTAGACCTTTTGAAACGGATAATGTCAAATTTTGGGTCCGATCGGAGTCGTCGACCCCCGTCGCGATTCATAGGTGTATTATTCCAAGAGTTATAAACCAAAACAGGCTCTCACCCACATTCACTTCTATCGCAAGAAAAAACTGGTTGGCTCTACTCGCACTTATACCACAAAAACAGGTTTCGTTCTCACCTACATTCATTTCTATCGCAAAAAACCGGTTTGGCTCTCATCTACACTTAAAACAGAAAATATCGTACCTACTTCAAACCGTCTGTCCCTAGAGCCTCATTGATTTGATAACAAACGGAAAATCTGGCTCGCAAATGTTCGTTCAGCTCAAATGTTTTGAATCATTCATCTTATCCTGGCCCTAGTTATGAATTAGGGTACTTTATATTCTTCACGGCACCGTTTAAAATTCCCAAGTCGGGCAGTTGAAATCGTGGGATATTTCCCGTCGTTTTCCCCGGCTTGGCATTCTAATGAGGAGTATTGTTCGAACTCTCGGACCTCTAAATATCTCTGGGGAACCTATTGTGTTTGTCATCCCTCCGGTAGATTTCGCTCCGGCTAGTCTACTCCCGCACCTTCTCAAGTTCTGCTACCGCGGGAGTAAACAGTGGCGATGTTTAATGGAGGAAGTTGGGGATTCTGGCCCCTGTTGAGAGGTGATCCATTATGAAAGATCCTTTGCTCACTCAACCCCGTCCACTTTATCTCACCGCCATATTCGCCGTCGATTGAATCAACTGAGCCCGAGATGTGGCGCCGAAGGATTGGGCGTGGACCCATCATGGATTGTCTCGTGTTCAGCATCAATATTACCAATAAAATAATAAATAACCGAAAAAGATATAAAATCACGACATTAACACTCTCCGTTATAGTTTTTTATTTTCAATGTCAAATCACGATTTTTGACCAATGCAATCCAGAGTGCTTAACCTGGTGAGTCAAAGTCTAAAATCCAAGGTCCTTAATTCGTCGTCAGATCATGAAGGAGAAGGTCCCTGATGACTAAACAGGACCGGAGAGAACCTGATAAAATTGTTGAGTGGAGGTATTTTATTATTCATGGAGAGGAGCCTCATAAGCAAGCTCATTACTGTAATGACAGTAATGAGCTTGTCGCATCTGAGCTTAGACTCTTATAATAAATCCCGTCTGGTACAGTGAACCATTTAATGCTGATTTTTTTTTCTCCTAATTTCTGGTCAAGTTTTAAATGCTAGGAATTCTGTGGAACTGAGTCGAACCTGGGATAGACTATAATATAGTCTATCCCAGGTTCGATAATATCGAATGATATTACTGGATTACAAGGATAATATTATTATCCTTGTAATCCAGTAATATCATAGAACAAATTTTCGTTAATTTCAGCTGCAAATATTTGGTATCTCCTTCGGATTCGGCATGAAAAAACCTAGTTGGAGACATAGGTACCTATTCGAAGCGTGCCAAAATTGAAAACCTGTGACGGTAACATTTTTGATAGGCACGCCAGATTAGCGATGGATTAGCGTGTTCGACGTCGCGAAAACAATGCAGGTAGATTTCTAAATTGCAGACTGTCACAGTGGAGATCGACCCGAATGTATTAACTCGTCTGGCGTATCGGGATTTGGTTCAAACGAACTTCACCACCTTCTTCACCACGAACTTCATTTGGTTATCAAGTAGCTGCTCCACAGTTGACAAATTAAAAAAATTTTTAATGATGTTATATTAACGACGACCAATAGATTTTCTCACATTATTCAAAAGATTGATGTTTCCCGGTCTATATTCATGTTTGACGATATATTGGTTATAACCTGAGCCCTGAAGAAGAATATATAATTTTCGAAAGCTCGGCGAAAGAGTGGTGAAGTTCGTTTGACCCAAATCCCGATACGACAGACGAGTAGATTTCTAAACATTGGAGGCTGATGGAAGGTCTCTCAAAACCGGTTTCTGCTTCCTCAAAACCGATTTATGGGTCATTCTAAAATTATTGTGCTTTCCTGCCTCAATTTGTTCGAAAAATATTCAGCGTGGTTTCCCAATTTTTTATTCATCTAAACTCTTGCTTCTGTGCCCCTTGATAACTTGTCTACGGATGCACACATAAAAACTCATACTTTCTGACATACAGAAAACGACACCTCATCCGACCTTCTGACATCCTTCAAAAGCCCCATCTAAGCCCCATAGATCACCACTGTGAACTTCTCAGTGGTGATCCATCTAGGAGCACCAAAAATGAAATGGATTGTATGTCCAAGAATACTTCGAAAACGACACTTAACTCGACCCCTTAGCCAAAACTCTTCAAAAAACCCTCCCGTAGCCCTTTTTAGCCACAGAGCCCCACGGGTTTGGGCAATCAGGTTGAAAACCTTGCGGGCCCGACTAGATAGTGAACCGAGTATTTTGTCAAATTTTAGATTAAACAAAAAATTCCTACTGCCCAAAACGGCCCTGTAAGCTTAGAACTTGTGCTTTTTAAAATGACTAGAGAGACAGGGTTTCGCCGTATTGTGCTTCTCCTCAAGTCACCATTAACCAACAAACCTTTTGCAGTAGGGTTTTCGATCCATTCAGGAGATGCTTACAGACCACAGCTCTAAGAAATGAAAATGAAACTCACATTCACAAAACATTAGGGTCTAGGGAGTTAGAGGGAATAAAAATACTCAGTTAAATCTTGAAACGAAAGTCAGCTCCAACTCGAAACAGCACTTCACCGGGAAAACTTGAAAAAGTCCATTTCAACCCACCTTCAACGCAGAATTCATAATCGTTCTAGGGAGACAGGAAAACCCCTGTGTCAAACTTGAAAACTATTTGATAGGGTTCTTGGTTGATTTTAGCTAAATGAAGGAATTATCCAGATATTATGTACCTAATAATCCAACAATTCAGTTCTGAACCCTAACTTTAACAGACCGTTTTCTTGCTTTGAAGAATACTTGAAACTGACAACTTACTTGTGTGACAGGTCTAGGAAGATAGAAATTGACGTTGAACTGATCATTATGTATTAAACGAAAAATGTTTGCATTAACTGGAGGGAGATCTTCATTAGATTCCTGCTAATAACATGAATTTTTGAAATATTTTTTTGATTAAACATTCTAGGCAGCATCTTCATATTACCTGCAAAGCACCATAATTTTAGAATGACCCTCAAACGCGGCATCTGCTCTCTCGAAACCGGTTCCTTCAATACTGGCTTGTGCTCTCGCAACTGGTTTCTACTCCCTTAAAACCAGCTTCTTCTCCCTCAAAACCGGCTTCTGCTCCCTCGAAACCAGCTTCTGCTCCCTCGAAACCGGCTTCTTCTTTTCTCTTAAAATGGGCTTCTGTTAACTGGCTTCTTCTCCCTCAAAACCGGTTCCTTCGCCCCCCTCCTCTCGCCATCAAACGTGAATCCTGTCTGTAGCGTACCCTGGTTAGCGAATGTTACAGGACCTGTAACACACACGTGGTATACCTACGTGCACAAAATGAGCTCCGAGTTCTTTAATAGGTCTATCGGTGTTGTGTGTTTGGGGGAAGGCCTACAGCGTAACTGGGATTTCACCCCCGGTGTCTTTGGAGGAAGATGATGGGAGTATGTGAATATCCCTGCCCAGGGCATAACACGATATGTCGCAATCTGCTGACCAAGGAGGTGGTCATGGAAGAAAGGAAAGGAAGTTTCACTGCTTAGGGAGTGGTGGCCTACCCGCCAAAGACTGCCGAGAGTAATTCAATCTAGGTGCGTATCCTTTGTCACTAGTAAATTTACCAGGTGCCCGCTAGGTAGAGTCTGGCTTTTGTGGTTCGAAGTTCTCAGCATTTGCAGTTCGCGAATATTCGGGGAATAAAGCCTGCTCCCTCCAGACGGTGCCTGGCGCCTGGCTGATGCCGCCGTCTCCCAACCCCCCTGAGATGGATATCTATAGATGTATGGATAATATCTACACATCAATAGATAAATATTATGTATTTATTTAGCGATAAGACAGTAGTGGGTGTAACCTGGCGCTATCTGTGGACGTAAAGGCAAACTTCTTGGCCCTTATTAGTATCCAGGATACTCCCAGAGGTGTCGCTAGCAGTCGAATGCGGTACCAATGGGGGGGGGGGGGGGATGTATTGATTTTGGGCACCTCTTGTAACACATAGTGTAGCTTCCTTTTTCTTCTTTCATGGAAGGTGGAATTGAGGCAGAAGAGCCCGCAATCTCCAGACCAGCAGGAAGTGTCGTGATAGTCTGGAATTCGCCAACGAAATGTCGCAAGGGAAGGCCCACCCAGTCCTCGGTCCCAATCGAAAATGAACGTTGTTAAAACATTCTTAAATGTTACAATCAGAATAACAGTCAGTTTAATGATGAAGTCGGCGGTGTGATTGGGGCCGTCCTAGTGCGCGGTGCTCCCGCTAACGAGAGAATTTGGCTTTCCCCAATTGCACCGTCGACGGTGGCGCTTCCCGTGGCCTGTGACTGCACAATGAGCGGCGGCGGGCGGGCGAATTTACTGCCCATCGACCACACTGTCTCATGTCGAACATTGTTTTCAAAACATCGTTTCCCTCCTAATTCAACTTCATTCACGTGTTTTTCTAACCATTTGACGGCTCGGGGTTTCGAATCGAGAAATGTTTCTTGACCTCCTCGAAGAACCTTTTCCCCAATCCGATTAGTTTCGCCACCCCCAAGTCCCTCAAATCCAATTGAGAAATCTCCGCCTGTTATGTGACTGAATGTCCCACCCGGCACGTTTTCGCATTAAAAGGACGTTCAGGAAGATGTATTTCAAAGGAGTGGCGATTTTTAATTGTCGTCGGGAAATTAAGAGAGGACGAATGAAAATAACTTTTTTGACGTCTTTCATTTCAAAAAAAGTCCCAACTTGCGGGGTTTATTTTCGGTAGACGTGAGAACTGGGTGAAGAGCGGATTACATGACGGAAATGTAATACGGTGATGGGGCTTCCTGGGCCTTTTTCTTTTCTCCAGCAACCCTGTTTCTGTGTCCCTTCGGTCCTGAAATTCACTCAACGATGGGTGGGTTTATCATTGCGAGGCATTTCCGTTGTCGTCCCTGAATAAATCAATAAAACGTGCACAGAAGGGGGTTTTACCGACGAAAATTTTCGTAGTTGCGCCGAATGTGTCAAGGTGGGCCACGTGGTTGAGTCATGTCTCATTTTGCCCTCATCTGCAATTCCACCTTCCCTCAAACGGACCGCCTCCGTTTTTCAATTTGTCAATTAAGTTCCGTCCACAATGCATGAGGGGTGATTCGGGAAGGGAGGTTTCACAAGGGTTATGGGTGGGGAGGGAGACGAGCAGGGGTTGGCCTCAAGTGACCCAGAGGATTTCCGACCCTCCTCGCTGTTAGTCCGATTAGCTCGTTTCGCCGATTTCATAGACCACATTGTCAAAACGATGATTTTTTGGTTCATTATTCTTGGAATAATACGAAAATGCAATCGCGACGGAGGTCAAAAATTTTGATCGGCCTCAACAATTGGCATTTCACGTTTCAAGATACATCTGTGTAAATCGTCAGTGAAGCAGCAACATGCTATAAGTAAATTTTAGACCAAAATGAGTTAGGTATCGTTCCTTATTCCTTTGAGAATTTGGTAACCCAGTAATTTGGTAATCCATCCTTTGATTTTATATAATATTATATAATATATAAAATCAAAGGATGGATTACCAAATTACTGGGTTACCAAATTCTCAAAGGAATAAGGAACGATCCCTTACTCATTTTTTTCGATCGTTATCTGACCATACGGTTTTTTCTGGGCGTGTGAAAAGGCGTGTCAATTTCGGATGTTTGTATTAATATAATTGCTTCAGCAACATGTTTGTATTCATATAATTGCTTCACCAGCATTAATAGCAACTGCTTCAAAGAAGTCATATGGTTTTTTTCGGGGTAGTTTCGAGATGCCACGAGCACAGAAACCAACACCAGCAGCGTGCGGACGGATAATGAACAGGTGTACAATACAGAGGGCGTTCTATCCACTCGAAGGGCCGAGCGAAGCGAGCCCCCCGCCCCAATAGGATTTTATAAAATATAGCCATATATCAGCCGAAGAATCAACATTAAACCGATCGGCCAGACGCGTTTTTTAATTTTTCAAATTTCAGCCCCCTTTTAGCGTCATCAGCCCCAACTGTGCGTCGATCGAGCAATCTGAAATTTTGACGAAATGCTCAATTTACCATCTAGTTGTGCCTGCAAGGATTTCAGCCCGATCGCCCAAACCAGTGGGGCTCTGTGGGGGTAAAAAGGGGCAGGTTAGTGCTGTGGAAACTGCTACAGAGCCAGGCTTAGGCTATCAGCAGGCCCCCGAAGGAGCCAACGGGAGGTAAAAAGGGCCCACGGGAGGATTTGTTTGACGGGTTTCGGCTATGGGGACGAGTTAGGTGTCGTTTTCGAAGTATTTTTGGACGTCGAATCCATTTGCGGGGGTCCCGGAACGATCCGATTTCACCGTGGAGATCTATGGGGGTTTCATGGGGTTCCAAAATTTGTAACCTTTAATTTGTAACATTTAATGGGGCTTTTAAAGGATGTCTGAAGGTCGAATAAGGTGTCGTTTTCCAAGTAATTTTGGACTCATAATTCATCTTTCGGGGTCCCACATCTGTACAAACATTGTAAGCATCTTTTCTTTGAAAAATAAATAAATAAATAAATAAAAATTATTGAAAGAATCAATTTTTGCACAAATGTTCTATATCAGAGTATTATATACCTCGGTGTTAAATTTGCAGCGTTTTTGGTTAACCCTTCGAGAATCAAAATTGATTCGAATGATACCCGATGCCCGAATTTCCCTAAGTGTTTATAGAATGAGGACCTCCCCCCACCCCCCAACTCTTTTGAATAGGACCTGAAAACTGTGGAGACAACAAAAAACCAAAGAAACTCAGAAGTTTCCCTCTCCGTCTTTCTCATTCTTTTCAACTAGAATGAGAAAGTTCTTCCTCCGTCCCGCCAAACAAACAATGCCCCTCCTGTTCCCCTCCAAATTGCCCCCAACTATAGACCTTAAACCACTAACTTTTTAATTATAATAATTTCAACATAGTTCCCCCACCGGCTATCACCTTTTTTCCAATTTTCTCTCGGAATTATCTTGGAATATTAATAATCCCGTTTTTTTCCCCTTTTCCCCATTGTGTTTCAGGAACCCCCTCGGGGAGTTTCGAACTATTTACTTCTCTCCCTTAATTCATTAATTGGTTTTCATCTGGTGGAAGAAGGAATGCTTTTCATTTGTGCATTCACCGGTCAATTTCAATTACACCGTTATTGGCGGTGGGAGCTTTAATTTATATATGTGCATTTAAACCGTTGCAAAATATCACCAACGAAGGTTGTTAAATTTTAAGAGCCGGTCTATAAAATTCGGTATACCGAAGTATTTTCCAAATGCAATTATTCAACACCGAAGTTCTCATGTTTTCCATTTCCTTCCAACTACAAACATGAGGGTCTGGAAACGGGTTTCTCATACAAAGTAATTTTTTTTCTTCAATTGTATGGTTTGCAGAAGACTGCAAATTTTTTGAAGTCGCGACGCCAACCATGAGAATTGAAGCTGCGTAGAAATGCTATTCTGAAATGAGCCAATTTAGTCGAGAGGTCAAGTCAAGTAGTTGATGATGACGTTGGGAAGAGTTCGGCAAAGTGAACTTGGAGTAGGTAGGGGAGTTCAGAAGGTAGCTTTTAGGGTCTCAGGTGAGCTGCTGGAGTCAGCTGTTGACGGGCTGTAGGAACTGCTGAGGGACCTTTCAATTATCGGTGCAGAGGGACTTCAAGGGGATACTTGGGAGTTTAATGGGTTAACTGCGGAATAATCTGGTAACGTGAGAACTGTTTTGCCTTTTCGATGGCCCCTGCTGGGGTTTCCACGGAACTCACGATGAAAACAACGCCGAAGTTCAGTTTACGCAAGCAGCAGTTCATATCGAAAACAATAGTGTTATCAGAACTAACGCCTTTCTTAAAACTCTCTTGGAAATGTAACTGTAACTTTGAGGCTCTAGCTAGACGGATAAAGGGAAAACAACTCCTCCCCCATCAAATTGCCACAGCACAAAAGCGGGAGCAATAAACCTAGTTTTTCTCTCTGCTGACGGAATGGTTTCGGGAGATGGCCAGATGGGAGTTTTCATCGGGGGGTGTAAAACTCGAGTCATCTTCCGCTATAAAAAAAAATCTTCTAGGAGAATTACATCGACGAGTTTGGTTCGAAAGATTTTGTGAAAGGAATGAGTTAAAAAAAAAAGGCGTTGAAAAAATTAAAACTAAAAGTACCTTAATGGCCGTTTTCACCAAGTCCGGATCAAATTGTGGATCAACTGATTCTGGGAATTAAGCGTAACCCCGAGTTAGGAGAGATCCCATTTCACCACACGTTGTTGGGTGGGGATCGGTTGATCCCAGGTTAGCATTGCAGTGGTTACCCTCAGACAGACGTTTCCGCCGAAAATCCTGATTTGCAACCCTGTTATCGTTGATTTGTGGTGCTGTTTGATAATTTGCGAGTTCGCTATTAGCCACTGTGACAGTTGAGATGACTAGCCAGAAAAGAACGCGAAATTTAAATTTCACGAAGGACGAAGAGCAGTAGTTGGTTACGAAGAGAAAAGAAGTACCTACTTCAAAACAAACAAACCGATGCGGCGATGTGGACGTCGAAATCGGGTTTTACAATCGAAATCGTCGTAAACTTGCAAATAATAAACTTACATTAAATGTAAAATTTAATTTTGAAGACCCGAGGCCGTCTTTGGAGCCGGATGATCATCTCGATGTCGTAATCGTCATCGTCCACGAATAATATCACACATAATATTCTGACATCCATCAAAAGCCCCATTAATCCCCCACGGTAAAATTTGATCGATCCGGGACCCCCTAAAATGGATTCTACGTCCAAAATTACTTCGAAAACGACACCTAACTCGATCCCATAACCGAAACCCTTCAAAAACCCCTACCGTAAGCCCCTTTCTAGCCCAAAAGCCCCACGGGTTTGGGTGATCGGGGTGAAAACCTTGCGGGCACAATTGGAGAATATTCTGTCAAAGTTCAGATTAAAACAAAAAATCCAACTGCCCAAAATGGCCCGGGCCTGTTGCTAAGCAACTGTGCTTTTTAAAAGGATGTCTAGGGAGACAGGATTTCGCCGAATTGTGCTTCTCCTCAAGTCACCATTTAATGGTGGTTTATGGTAAATTTTACCATAAAACATTTTGCAGTAGGGTTTTCTATACATGCGGGAGCTGGAAACAGACCACACCTCTAACATAATACTAACATAAATTTTTTGAAACAATTATTGGAATAAACATTCTAGGCAGCATCTTCATATTACATGTGAAGCACCATAATTTTAGAATAACCCTTTTATGAATGAAATCGCTGCGATGCGATGTTGCCTGTCTGTAGTATGCTCTTACCTTTACACGGCATTTCTCGTTATGCAGAATCCGAATAATAATTACGGATTATTGGAATTAAAAAAAGGAATCAATCTAATTTGATTATAAACAAGTGGCAAGTATGGACGAAAATGACAAGGGACAGTCAAAAGAAAAAGAACAACAAAAATAAAATAAAATAATAACAACAGCCCAATAATATAACGAAAATACCAACATTCTAACCTAAATATTCCATCCTCCTTGGAAAACACGAACACATCATCGGCATCATGCCCGCTAATTCCAGGAGATAAGGCTTATTCCCTGGACGAGGTAGGTGTTAAATTCTGGGAGTTAGCTCGCTCGGTAATCCTAGAATTAACGCTAACACGGAGTGGTGAAATGCGTTTTTCGCACCGTCTTCGAGTTACCACTAACTCGGACCTTAATCCGAGGTGGTGAAATCGGCCATAAGGATTTCAACTATCTACCTATACCACTATTTCTCACAATGTACGTGGCTGGTAGAGTATGTCACGAGCCTTCTCCTCAGAAACGGTAAGCGATAACAATATCCCAAATCGTTTCGGATTCCCGTTTAGCTACTAATAGGGTTGACATCCCCCCTCCCCCGAGATGGGCGCAAATCGGCGCATGTGCGCCCAACTTTCTTATTTTTATGTTGGATTCGGATTCCCGAGCCAATTTTTCGTTCAATAAGCACATCGAGCGAAATTTCTGACGCGCGCAAATCCGCGCCACTATCCGTATCTTTGTTGTTTACAGCCAAGTGGCGTTTCCACTGTATCCTACCTAGAGATCCAAATTTTAATAGTAAATCCCGAAAAAACGAATTCCTACGATCGGAAAATTTAGATGGCGAGTTAAATTTGAAAAATTCTTAATAAACATAACCGGGTATGGAGAGCTTGCAATCTGTGAAGTCTGTGTCGCGTTCGTTTGGGGGCGTGCGTCTGTTTGTTCTGTCTTGCGGCATGTGCAAGGTTTATGAGATCTCCCTCAAACCTGATTGACTCAGTTCGATAATGTGCTTCTCTCCTGCTAGCTTCTTCAAATGTTGGTAAGGTGTTAGGTAAGGTGCAGCGTTCGTTGGGCGCTCGGGAATTTTATTCTCTCCTCGCAAAGGGTCGGATTAGAACCCCTCTGTATCCTACCTCATGACTTGACCAATTATTCAAACAAGCGAAGCGATCCCCCTTTCCGACAGAGGTCAATCCCACTTATTTAGCGATCCAGTAGATTGCGCTAAGCAACCCGCGCTCGCGAAAAGCCGCCCTTTCCCCGAAGGACGGAGACTACCGAGACTACTCACGAGCGACAGCCTTCTTCATATTCTCTCTGGGTCTGGGGGAAACACAAGGAGCACGAAGGCCCCTCTGCTACGGGAATTCAGACTTCTTCAAAATTGTTACCTCGCCAGGATTCTCGGCAGCTGCAGGCCAAACTGAGGGATCCGGTGACGTCCCTGCTGAGGACTAACAGGACGATCCCAACGAAAACCCTCAATTTAATTTCAAAACAACCTTTAGTTGCTAAATACGACATGAGAGTGAGTTACAATTCAATGGATCCCTTTATTATAATATTATTATGCTATTGTACATTTTACCGTATTGTAATTGTATGATTGCGGTGCTTGCTTGCAGACTTGGAGTAACTGGAGGTCTCCAATGAAAATACCCTCCTATTGGGTTCATAACCCTTACAACCTGTACGTGACTAACAGAAAGGGGTTGGTTCAGGTGAAAGAGCATTGTCGAAAGGGTCGACCAGAATAACTCGAGCACAACGGGATTTACTATTTTCTGTATTCACGATCCTTTCTGAGGGATTGTAGTTTGCAAGGGTGCTGTTCCGATGACGAAGGGTAAAACAACCCGTCGTCGTCAAACTTGATTGGCAAGACGGTCAACTTTCAAAATCTTCCAATCCCCTGACTAAACTTGGGATATTTTCACAGCCAGAGTCTCTCCCGTCGAAAACCTCATCCACCTTGGCAACGTCCGTGGTTGTGCCGGGTGATGGGAGGGAAAATGTATTGAATACACCACCACCCCATCCACCATGTTAGCCGAAGACCGATGTATTATGCAGTTAGTTGACGGAAGAACTCGGCTCACTCTCCGTCCCAGCGCACGTACAGCTTATTCCTGATCCCTATAACATGTTACATTGGAGCCCAACCATCTGACAGAGACATGCAAGTTTCTTGGTGTTTTCGATAAAAAAAATTACAATTTAATGATAATTCACCCTTCTACTGATTGTTCTTTGTTGTTACGGTGAAATAAGGAAGAAAAACGCTGCAAATTTTACACAAGGGTTTATTATTCTTTGATATACGTTACTTGTGCAGAAATTTAATTCTGTCAATGAAAAAATTTAAAAAAAAAAATTTTTTTGGATTATTATCTCAAAAAAAATGTTTTTTTGGATTTTTTGTTCAAAAATGTGTTTTTTCAAAAACTCTGTATTTTTTACTCGAAAAATATTTAACATCCTGGGATCCTTCAAAAATCCCATTTTTAGCCCCACGAATGCCCTAAACATCGCCCCAGTGAAATCGGATCGTTCCGGGACCCCAAAAAATGGATTCTACGTCCAAAAATACTTCGAAAACGACACCTAACTCGATCCCATAGCTAAAAGCCTTCAATAAACCCCTCCCGTAGCCCCATTATAGCCCCATAGCGCCCCACGGGTTTGGGCGATCGGACTGAAAACCTTGCGGGCACAACTAGATGGTAAACCAAGTATTTTGCCGAAATTTCAGATTTTTAAAAAAATTCCTACTGCCCAAAACGGCCTGGACGGCGGACGGCGTACGGCGGACGGCGGACGGACATTTCGGATTTAGAATGTAGACCTCTTGAAACGGATAATGTCAAATTTTGAGCCCGATCGGAGTCGTCGACCCCCGTCGCGAAAACATAGGTGTATTATTCCAAGAATAATAAACCAAAAGGGCAGTTCGATTCTGAACGAGTTCTGCGTTCGCAGAGCATCAGAATGTGAGTGTTTAATTCCTGGAAACCGATGTACCCCCACCCTCGGCCCTTGCAAATGGCCATACTGTGCATGCGCCGAACGGTTCGGAATTTTCAGAATTACTCTGTGAACGCAGCTAGTGAAACCCCCGTAACGTGTTTGGATGAGTTGTTTCTTTATTGCGGGGGGGGGGGGGGACTTTTCAGCTCATTATTATAATGAGCTAATTATAATATATTAACCATTATTAACTATTATAATATATTAACCAGGGTTGCCAAACGTCCAAGACTTTTTCGGGCAGGAGGGGGGCTCGTTTCGCTCGCCCATTTGAATAATAGGTCAAGTGATGAGGTAGGATACAGAAGGATTCTAATCCGACCCTTAGCGAGGAGAGAATAAAATTTCCGAGCGCCCAACGAACGCGGCACCTTACCGACTTCTTACCGGCACCTTAGCGACATCTGAAGAAGCCAGCAGGAGAGTCGCGCATTATCAACCTGAGTCAGTCAGGATTGAGGGAGATCTCATAATATAAGACCACATATTATGTAGACCTTGCACGCGCGGCGCGTGACACGCCCCTATTATGGTCGAAGACACACATCAGACAGACGACTGCGGCACAGACTTCACAGACTGCAAGCTCTCTGGACCCGGTTATGTTTATTAAAAATCGTTCAAATTAAACTCGCCGTCGAAATCTCCCAATCGTCGGAATTCCGGGATTCAGTATTAATATTCGGATCGCTTGGTTGGATGGAGGAAACACCGTTTCAATTGGACCATAAACATCAAAGATACGAATATTTGCGCTCATCAAAAATTGCGGTCGATGTGCTTATTGGACGTAAAATTGGGGTAAAATTGGGGTTTCCAATTCATATAAGAAAGTTGGATCGACCCCCCCCCCCCCCCCCCCCGTTTTGTCTGGGAGGTCGAATTTATTTTTATTTAATTTTATTTCCAAGTTATTTCAATGAAACTGAATACCTACAGCACCTACAGTAGGTAGGTGTTATTAAATAACCAATTTTGTTAACGCGTATGCAACATTGACGCAGAAAGTTTTCAACAAAACTACCTACCACCAGTGTTCTGGTTTTGTCCCTCAGAGATTTGGCAACCCAGAATCTAATATCTGATAATAACCCAATCATTGGCGCGCTCTCGCGGGCAAAAGAGGAGGGCTAGGAACAAATGTTTTATAATGAAAGTGTAGGGAATTTTGTCTACTATAATTTAGTATAATATACCTACTATATTATAGTGACTTTTGCTCCAAAATCCTTAGTATTCGAATTACAAGCCAAAAACCGAAACATCGAGTTTTTTTTAAAATTTTATTTTGACAAGGTCCTGGCCAATGTTTATTTCAGAAAACCTTGGATCCGTGTTCAGTGTCCCTGAAAACTTACCGAACCGTAGAGATTACGACTATCCCAAAACTTTACTGTACTATGTTGTTTCTTGAAGTAGATCGTCTATTTTGTTCCCAGTTGCTTGCATTTTTGCAAAAGAATCTCCATTAAAGCTCTCGCTCTGCTGAACTGTCTTTCCTTTCAACTGCAAAACGTCACTCACCAGCAATCTCTCTCTCTTTTTTTTTTTTTTTGTGTTCATTCAAAATGATCAGATCTCTCCTCTCAGACGGGAAAAGACATGAAAGGGAGGAGACGGCTGACAACCAGCAGATATCGTATTCTCCTTCTAGTTGCGTCGTTTGGCTTCGGGATTTCACGGCATTTGTAGCCCGTGAAAAAAATATAGAAAACTGTTTCAACAATCGTGTTCGAATTGTTTTTGCGTGCCGGGGTTGAAGGGCTCCCTCGAGGAAATAAAATGAAGTTGGCGCTTCATATTAGCCGCGAATGGAGGGCCTTTTTAAGAGATTGTCTGGTAATGGCTTATTCACGGTGGGTTTCACACGAGGGAGTGATAAAACAGCGGTTTTGCATCGCCGTATAAACCCTGAAGCGGTTCTCATTTACCGCTTACTAAACGATAAATGGGAATTTACCTCATTCATATGCTCATAATGAAGAGTGTATAATAGTGGGGAACGTTTTGGCGGGACGGGAATAATCTGGGATGTGTGTAAATGTTGGCAAACCAGTTTTCTGTTGTCCGCTAAGTAGTATAAAGCGATCTCAGCGCTCACTAATGAGTTAATTTGTCATCATAATCGAAATCCGGGAACTACCGAAGTATATTTGGGGTACCTACTAGACGCATTCTAGCAGGATTAGGTAATATAAGTCCACGATGTGCTGATTGTGAGTGAAATTGGTTTTCTGTTGACCGCACAGTAGCATAAAGCGATCCCAGCGCTTTCTGATGAGTTAACTTGTGATATCGAAATTCGTGAACTCCCTGAACATTTTTGTGATATTAGACGCATTTTAGCAGGATTGGGATATGCTCGAGTTCAAGATGTGCTAGATGTGAGCTGAATTGGTTTTCTGTTGACCCCAAGTATTAAGCAATCTCAGCGCTCCCTAATGAAGTAATTTGTCATCAAACTTCATATTCGCGAACTCTCTTAACACGTTTGCAGTGCTAGACGCATTTCTATTGGCGTCAGAGTAGCGATAAAGCGATCTCACTGCTCTCTGGTGAGGTAATTTGTGTTCAAACTCTAAATCCATGCATTGATACCGTAAATATTTTTGCAGTACTGGACGCATTTTGGCGGGACTGGGAAGGTGGTGTGGAAATGTTAGCGAGAACCTTTCTCCAAGTAGATTGGGGCGAAACTAATCCTACGGGGCAAAACTAATCCTACTTATCACAACGACGTACAGTGGTCAAATTTTGAGGCCGATCGGAGTCGTCGACCCCCGTTGCGAAAACATAGGTGTAATAACTTCCTTTTGCTTAATTATTCTTGGAATAATAATTATTCCAAGAATAATAAAGCAAAAGGAAGTGATTATGTGGCTATTCTTGAAAAAAAAAAAAATCCATTGCTTTCAGAGAAAAACAACCTTTTTATTTTGTAAAAAAGTTTACAAAAAGCGGGCTGCCCAAAAATATTCGATTGAGTATCTTTTACTATACTGATCGCTTGTAACAGCGCACCACCAAAACTTTGAGCAGCCTTATCAGGGAGAGGGATAACAAGATGAGTGAGCTACGTTACAATTTGTTGCCTGGGACTATGAATGAACAATGAATTCATGGTAGACACAATTCTTTTGTGACACGGCTAGGGGCAGTAATAGCAATTGGCCGGAGGTACAAGCGCTCAGAGGTGCGGGACCTTCCCCTAATTGTTGATCAAGCTCAATATCCCCGAAAGGTTGCGCTACCAAACGAATTTTTGATATGATCGGTTTGCCATCAACACTAATAATGTAAGTGGCATGCTGAAGGGTCTCTTTATATTAAGAGACCCTTCAGCATGCCACTTACATTGTCTTCTAATCGATACTTACCAGGCTGTCAACTTCTTACCGATGCCAACTCAGGCCCCACTTGACAATGAAACTTTGATCGACTATGATTAGCTCGGACTAATATTTACTCGCAATTAAGGCGCATTGTAATGCTATATGGGGAACAGCAAACAGGTGCTTAGGGAACAGTTGATCGATCCGGGAGAGAATGCGTCTGATGTGGGTCATCAAGCGTCTGAGGGGAATATCAGCCGAATGGTTTCGATCACAGGCTGTCGATAAGATGGTTGATTTGCAGAAACTGAGGAAAGCTGGCCAACTCAATGGATTCAAGGCGGAGGGAGACACAAAGGTGTAAGGGTTTGACTCAAGTGCATCAAGCAAGTGCGGAAAGCAAAAATCTTACCTCCTTTACGATAGCGAAATGAAGAGCAAACAAGTGAAATTAGTCAAAAAGAAACTCTGAAAGCGAAGCCATGCTAAAGGTGCTATCTTACAGGCAATAAAATCAGCCATGTCCTAGTCCGAAGCAATTTTCTATTACCTAATCTCAAGCAGATTTACATACTGAAAAAGAATACTGCCTAATAAGAATTCGCAAAAATATCCAACAACACATGCATATTGTTTAATAGACTTGGCAATGCACTTCACAAGATTGGATGAATATGATCTACTGAATGATGAATTTGTGAATTAGGATGACCATAATATTCTTAGCAATCCTAGCTAGTTGAGATTGTCTCCACAAATTGCCTCCAGCCTTGCATGGACAACATAACTCAAGGTTGGCTGCTTAATGTCTGAGAACACTTACACAGTGAAATGGTAAATGAAGCAAATCCAGCCTCCTGGGTGCTCTAGGAAGACGTAGACCCTCTCCTGGAAGGTTTTCCCTCGCCTCTGGTGAAAGACATATTTAGCTTTGAAAGCCTGGTCGATGGGAAGGTAGATGGGGTAATATGGGTCTGGCACGCCCGGCGGGTCTGGTGGCTCTGGAGGCGGCTCGTCCTCTGGCAACAAAAGACATTTTTATTTGTTTTATTTAAGGATTGGCGTTCAAAGTCGGAAGAAGCAAGTGGGACGATGTCTGTGCACTTGAAAAGGTTCAGCAGCTCTTCTACCAGGTTTTGCGCCGGAATCCCTCACTAGTTCAACTGATGAGAAGGATCTCATTTTAAGCTCTCAGCAGTCAAGCATCACTTTTGACGGTGATATTTTGTCTGTTTGACTCACCCTAACTACACTCAAATATTCAACATAAGAAGTGGGGTTCTTCTCAACCTACTTCTTCCAAGTTTGAATTTGTCCTGAATACAGCAATCTCACCTGATTCCTGCCTGGCGGGGGGAGCTCGCCTACCCGGCCGCTTCTTCTTCATCGGGGTCGGCACCCTCTTGTGGTGGGCTGCCCAGTACCGCGGGGTCCGTCGCCATCGCTCCTTCAATATACAACATATTCCATCACATCATTGAAATGACCAATTATTGTAATTTCCCATACATGCAAATATTCTTCTAATCATGCACGTAGGGGATCAAAATTTCAAAATTTTTGGGAAGAGACAGTGAGAAAAGTTATTCGCTTGTTGTGGAGTCTAGGTGGCACGTTGATTTTGGAATGTATCCATTCCATGCCGATCAGCATAGTGCGGAAATATCTCGAAATTTATCCTGGAGAAAAGGTTTTTTTGGACATCAGAAGTGGGATTGTTTGCCAGTGTTCATATTCCTGCGCGCTATGTAGTCCTCTTCCTCGCGGCCAGGACTCCGGCACCTTCTGAGCCAAAGCTTAGCAGGATGATCTATGTCTGCTGACCTTGTGCCTCTTATGTGGGAAGAGACTATAGAAATATTATCTGCCCTTTAATTTATCGTCTTCAGAAGACAACAGTCTTCTGAAGATCAAAAGTGGGACCCTTTGCCGTTGGCCACTGGCACGTTTGAAGTTCTCATCCTGGTGGCCAAGACTTCGTCCCATTCAATTAGTGTGAACTGGCCTTTGAGCCGAAGCTTAGCGGGGATCATCGAAGTGGATGAGAATACTCTGTGAGATAGTTTCCACCCGCTTGATGCATTCAGCGTCAGATTCAATCCGGTTTCAATAACGATTAAACTAACTTGGAGAAGGCTCTTCGGAGGGAGTTTTCAAAGCTTTGAAAGGCCTCATTCGAACTGGAGGCAAACTGTTTCCAGAAACTACGGCTCCCAGATGCGGGGGTCGATATCGACTATTGTCAGTAGTTAATGAAAACATACCAACCCCCTTGTCCTTCGGTACCTACTTCCGCCATCATCTCCTTCCAAGACAAGGCTAATTAACCCAGCAACATCAATACCCCCTCACTCTCCACCAGGCTCAAACTCAATTTCCAACATCATCGTGTCTTTTTCCTCTCTGTGATTGGCCCTCGCGGTTCGAAAATCGTTCATCTTTTATTGAGTACGTACACGAGACGAGACGCTCCAAATTAACAACAGTGTAGCCCTTCCTGAAAAATTCGACCAGTGTTGCCAGTTGTGCCCAAAAATAAACTGTCAACCCCGCAAGATTAAAAACTGTTTATTTACCCCCTCTCACACACAATCACCACCGAAAAAAGTTCTGGCTTATCATAAATCACCAAAGGGTGGAAGTTGATTCGACGATGAATGCCCTTCTTTTGTCGGCCTAATAAGTTCTTTCTTTCTCCTGTTTCAGCCCATTGTTCCCCGGGTTTCCCCTTTTCTGACCATTCATTATCCACGTCGTTTTCGGGACTTCAATGGACGATTGTCCGGCGGAGAGCGACCATTAATGCATTTCTGAAGGCGCTCAAGTTTTGTATTTACACTGGTAATATTTCATTACTCTTAATGGGGAAAACGAGATTAATAAGATTGTTTGATTGCAGCGGGGGTACTGGGCGGGAGCAAAACATTAAACTGTTCTCCCACTTAGGGTTCCATTAAGAAAATTAATCACGGCCTTGTATTTTCCTCTGTTCGTTCTCTTCTTAAATGGAGTGGCAAAATGAAAATGATTTACTAACATTTTGAAAGCTTTAACCGAGGACGAAGGAAGGTGTCAACCGAGCTTGACATACAGTGTCACTAGTGGCTGGTGAAGGGTTTTTATCGGTTTATTTAGCTCCCCAAACAGGTTTTATATTTCCTGAAGTTGGTTTTATAGCAAAACTGTGGTTTTTAACTCCCCAAAACGGGTTTAGTATATACAAGCCCGGTTTATTCGATATAAAACCAATTTAAGACGCTTTAAAGCCTTAAACTTAAATTTAAAAACTATAGTCACAAAACCAGTTTTTGTCTGTACTCAAAGTTGTTGTAATATCTCCAAGAACTGGTTGTAGAGCTTACAAACCGGTTATATTTTTACTCAAGCAGCTTTTACCTTCCACTTAAACTGGGTTGAAATTAAATTTATAGATGTATTTGTAAAAGCCTTCCAGCAACATAAGGATACGTAAATTGGTATTGTCGCTACTAAAACTGGTTATGTGACTACCTAAACAGGTTTTTATAGATCCCTTAATCCAGTTTTACCTCTACTTTAACTTGTTTATGGCTCCTAGTTTCGTAATCCTCAAACAAATTTTACTTAATAAAACTGGGTTTTTAGCTGCTAAAACTGATTTTATAGATGAGCACTGCTCATCTATGAAATCATCGAGCAGACAGGTTTTATGTGTACCTACTCAAACAGATTTTGAATATCCCAAATTCATATAGTTTCTATAGGCCCTCAAACCGGTTTGTTGGAACTCAAACTGATTCTATAACTACTAAAACTGACTATATATATTATTTATATTAAAACTGGCTTCTAAAGCTGGGTTCTTAGCTCCTTTGAATGGGTTAAATACTATTTGACCACATTTTATAGACTCAAACCTGGTTCAGTAGCAACTCAAACTGGTATCATTGTTTCTCGAACTGGTTTTATAAATCATGAACCCAGTGCTATGGTTACTGAAACTAGTTGTTATTCTACCGAATAGTATATTGGTTTATTATTTGTGGAATAATACCGAAAATTCTGATCGGCCTCAAAATTTGACATTAACCGTTTCAAGAGGTTTCGACTCCAAATCCGAAATGTCCGTCCGCCGTACACCGTCCGGGCCGTTTTGGGCAGTAGGAATTTTTTAATCTGAAAATTGGACAAAATACTCGGTTTACCATCTATATAGTTGTGCCCGCAAGGTTTTCAGCCTGATCGCCCATACCGGTGGGGCTCTGTGGAGCTAAAAAGGAGCTATTGGGGGGGGGGGGGGGGGGGGCTCTTTTGAAGAGTTTCGGCAATGGGGTCGAGTCAGGTGTCGTTTTTGAAGTATTTTTGACGTAGAATCCATTTTTGGAGGTCCCAGAACGATTCGATTTCACCTTGGGGATCTATTTGGATCTCATGGGGCTACAAATGGGATTTTTGAAGGATCGCAGGAGGTCATATATTTTCCGAATAATTTTTTATTTTTTATTTTTCGACACAGAATTAATTCCTGTACAAGTAATCTATACCAAAGAATAATAAACCCTTGAGTAAAATTTTTAGCTTTTTTTGTTTGTTTGCTTCTAAACAGAGTTAAGCACTTCTCAAAGTGGTTTCATCTCACCTGAAACTGGGTTTAATTAAACCCTGTGGATCCTTATGGATCCACTAATTGGTTTCTTGCTCACGAAACTGGTTTCAAAGCGCCTCAGCCTGTTTTATAGCTCAATTTAGTCTTGGATTAACAATGGGTATAATCCTTGTGTATAGGTACAGCCTTTTTTTTTTTTTTAAATATGTTGCTGCCAGTGGGGAAAAGGAGCGTGGAGGGAATGCTCTCAAAGGGGCTGTTGGCAGGGAATAGCATGGGCCAAGTGCGTTGCAGCTCTTTAATGCCCATGGAGGGGAGTCATCGGGTATTCCACTCTATTAGCCAGTTCATCATGCTGAAATGTACCCTTAGCATCTTTCAGAAAGTCTCCATATCTATCTAATCTCTCTTCATCTATCTATTCTCGAGTTTCGGCCCCTTACTGGTCCGTTGTTTCGCCTGCCGGTGAAATAAAACCCAAGAGCGTCAAAAGAGGGAAGATATCTATCGCAGAAAAAACGCCGGGTCCCGAGCGGTTATTCGAGCGGGAAAAGTCTCTCGGGATGCGAGCATCCGACCATACAAGTTGAAACCAATTATCCGGAGAGCTTTGGCCCCCTTACCCCCATCCCCACGCCATTCTTTTTTTCTGCATGCGCAAATACATATAGTGAAATAACAGAAAGGGTCCAACGGGTATCGCGCCGGGGGAGAAATTGAAATACAACTGGTATGCGAGGGAGTTACAATATTAAGAACGAATGAGAACAACTCAAAAGCAGTAACTGCTTGGTAGCGTAGTTCTTCGCATGCAATCTGTAATTTTATTTTTCTGTCCCGAAGGAGCCAAATCCACAATGGCCGTCCTTCAGCTGTCCAAAAAGTAGAAAATCCAAAAGATCCAAAATCAAATGCCCCAAGAGATAAAATTGAAGCAACCGTGCGTAGTCAATCAGTAAGTTTACTTGAGAAACAGATTGACCAAACCAACGGTAATGTTGCCAACTTAAATTCATTACCGAAACTCTACGAGCGACATTCGTTGTCCCAGAAAAGTTACATTGTTTTTTGAGAAAAGCGTAGAAAACCAAATTCCTCCAAGTCGATTCTATGAAAATTTCATAGAATCGACTTTTAATTTTGTACAACATTTTGTGTACAACATTTAATGTTGTACATAGTTTGAAATCGGTCACAGAAAAAATTGTGTTGCCAGGTTGTTTTGGTATATTTTACTTTTCTAGTTCTGCCTCCTTTTGGTAATAATAATTTTCTAGTCGTCGAATTTGTTATTGTGTGCGTGATTTGGTTCGTACATAGCAAAAGCCGCCACTGTTTCTGTCCTGATTGATTGAATTGTCTTCTTCATTGTTGTGCTGAATTTCCAATAAACCATCGAGCCAAGTTGTCACCTTGGAGTCAACATAGGTCTCGGCCCAACGCCCTCTTCAAATTTGGTGACAGAAGACGGGAAACCACGTAAATTGGATCCACGAGCAGGAGTCTCGGCCGAAAGGATCCCTCGGACATCACAACAGTTGAAACCTTCTAGCGAGTTATCTCACACTGGGAAGGTGTTCACTTCAATCCTGCCAAGCAGCTACCCAAACTCGTTTTACAGGTCGTCAAACTGGTTTTATTGTACCCTAACTAGTTTGATGGTTTTATTGCTCCTCAAACAGGTTTTGTATTTCCTCATACTGTGTTTATGGACAATCAAACCACTTTTGTATATTCAACAGGGTTTTAATTTCCTCAAACTGGTTTATAGGTCCTCAAAAGGTTTGGTATCTCCTCCAACTAGGATTATAGATCATCAAACAGGATATCCTTTGTGTAAATCCTCAAACAGGTTTTAATCTCGGTAAACTAGTTTTATAGGTCATCAAACAAGTTTCATAGCTCCTCAAACAGGTTTGGTATCTCCTCAAACTTGGTTTATAGAGCAGCAAACAGGGTTTCTATATCGTTTATGCAAAACCTCAAACATGTTTTAAGCTAGTTACACTGGTTTTATGGGTCATCATACAGGTTTTATAGCTCCTTTAATAGGTGTATCCTCTCAAACTGGGTTTATAGATCAGCAAACAGGGATTGTATTTCCTCAAACAGGTATAGGTAAATGTGGGTTTTATTGTGTTTAACCATTTTTTGTTCTCACAAGTGGGGCAGGAGCCGACCCCACAATGCGCCCAGATAGGCTAATCACGGATAAAGTTAGAGTCTTAGATAGTCTTGCTCCAGAGAAAGGATTCACATAAACTTGCGTTCAGAGGTGAATTGTCTGACGACAAGCCAGGTATTACAACACTTGATTGATTTTTGGTCAAACATTGGTGTTCGGCCCGGATTCGAACCAGGCTGATCAGCGCTCCGACTGATTTGTAAACAGACGAAGCTCTGTCGCCTTAGCTCACTGGGCCACCCTGACCCCCTAACAGGTATAGGTATATATTCTCAAACAGGTTGTAATGTTGTTAAACTGGTTTTTATAAACTCCATAAACATGGTTTATATCCCCTCAAGCAGGTTTAGTATCTCCTCAAAGAGGTATCAAGCTCGTTAAACTGATTTTTGGTCCTCAAACAGGTTTTATTGATCATCATACAGGGTTGGTAGCATCTCAAACGGGTCTATAGTTCCTCAAACAGGTTTGGAATAACCTAAACTGGTTTGGCTCCTCAAAAAGATTTGGTACCTAGCTCCTGAAACTGGTTTAAACATCCTTGGTTAATAATTAATTAATAAATTATTTATTACTTCGGTGATAAACGCGATAAATGGGAATGCAGTTCGCACACCGCCGCTTTTCACTTTAATGTGTGTTACGGAAAGGGAATAATCCCGTGAGGGCGTTGGAAGGTTATCCCTTGCAATCCCAGCAGTTTCACAACCTGACACTTTGCGCTTGATAACTTACAGGAGCTAATTTGATTGTGCGGCCTCAAAACCGGGAGGTAAGGCGTGAAATATGAAAGGGATGGTTTTCGTTGGGATGAGCGGGGATTTCAATGGTCCGGGAGGGCCTTTAGGGGGGGGGGGGGGGAGTCGCAGGGATTTCCGACGTACGCGGGGGGATTAGCAAGGGTGACGAAGGGGGAAGGGACGGAACGTGCAAGAGGCGGCAACATCGGAGGGAATTTAGTAATGACGGAGCATCGAGGTCGAGGTGGTGGGAAGGGGTGTTTATCGTCTACTTTGATGGATGGTATGGGAGGCGAAAATGATAAAACAAAATGAGGAAAGACATCGGAAAAGGGAGATTACCGAAGAGGGTCTCTTGAATGATGGCCGCCCAGCAGGATTTCAGAGGAGATGGACAGATCTAGCCGATACAAGACGTACCTACACGACTGGCTGGTTCTTGAGCGTATACGTTCTTGAGAGTATACTCGTCAATTTTTTTTTTGGCTGCTGAACACGAATCTCAGGTTTGCGACTATACATTTTGCATGAAAAAACGTTTTAGAAGAAAACGTCAAAATTTTGCGCAAAAAAGCCCATATACAAAATTAAAGAACATTAAATTTTCTACATTTTATGTCGCCGAAGAATTTTAAAGTGAATCTTTTTACATTTTCGAAACGCCGAAACCCGATACAACTTTTGCCGTCGATTTTGAACGAAACTACGTCTGTTAAAACGAGCTTTTCACGCTGATTTCAACGAGCACAAAACGATTTCTGTGCGATAACCCGTTCGAAAGTTATTAATAGGTCGTCGGTAGGTGGGTACGAGTATCAGGGATTACGCGGGTTGTGCCTCCCAGATTACAGATCCCCCCCCCCCTCCTTACACCCATCCAGCACCCTTTAATATTATATAATATATAAATGTGGGCATCATTTCCTGAAACTAGTGTGAATAAAAGTTTCACTTTTACCGTGGTTTTTAGCGCAACCTTTTTCCAAAAAATGGAAAGGTGCGCTCACCTCTTCGACATGTATGTTGTATGTTTTTTTTTTTTTTTTTTTTTTTTGTTTTTTTGTTTATGTACAGAGCATCACGCCCGAGCGGCTCAACAGATTTTCATGAGGGTGGTCTCATTGTGATCAGCGAGTTCGGGGGGTGGTTATAGGCTACCTTGATTTTTCCTCCCTCGTCCCCTTCATCGGTTTTCGGGAGGTCCTTCACGACGAAAGTTGTTTATCTCTGATGTGTAACTAAGGAGGCCTCGAAAGGGGGACGAAAGTTTTTGTCCGATTTCGTTGGTACAAGGGTCTATGGAATGAGCTTTTCAGGCTGATTCCAACGACTCCATAACGATTTTTGCAGCCTGAGCCGTTCGTTACCTCTGATCGGCATAAGGTTTTATTACGCATCGGTCGTTAGGGTGCAGTTGTTTACGTAATGAGCATCACGTGGATGATGTGTTGTGTGGCATAGTTTGGTCGCTAGATACCTACTGTTTCTTAGTTTCTCTCGCTCATTAAATATATCGTAATAACAAAAAGGTTGCGCTCATCTATTCAATTCAATTGATGGCTTGTTTGTTCATGTTATGCCCAAAATAACAAAGAAAAAACGCTGCAAATTTTACACAAGGGTTTATTATTCTTTGATATAGGTTACTTGTGCAAAAATGTTTTCTGTGTCAATAAAAAGCATTTTGAAAAAAAAAATTTTTGGATTTTTTTTTTGTCAAAAAAATTGTTTTTCAAAAATTCTTTATTTTTTACTCGAAAAATATTTAACCTCCTGGGATCCTTCAAAAATCCCATTTGTAGCCCCATGAAAGCCCTATAGATTGCAACAGTGAAATCGGATCGTTCGGGACCCCCGAAAATGGGTTCTACGTCCAAAAATACTTCGAAAACGACACCTAACTCGATCCCATAGCTAAAAGCCTTCATAAACCCCTCCCATAGCCCCATTTTAGCTCCATAGCGCACCACGGGTCTGGGCGATCGGACTGAAAACCTACAACTAGATGGTAAACTGAGTATTTTGTCAAAATTTCAGATTTAAAAAAAATTTCCTGCTGCCCAAAACGGCCCGGACGGCGGACGGACATTTCGGATTTTGAATGTAGACCTCTTGAAACGAATAATGTCAAATTTTGAGGCCGATCGGAGTCGTCGACCCCCGTCGCGAAAACAGGTGTATTATTCCAGGAATAATAAACCAAAACTGCGACAACTCCCAAAAAGTTGACGTTTTAACGTTAAAAAAAAAGTTTTTCCGGGAAAAATGTCCTGTTGCAAACCTCAGATTCGCATGCAGCAACCCAAAATCCATAAAGGTAAATTTCTAGAATAATTCTAATTATTAGAACAAAACTTTTTTCCATTTTTCCTAATTTGACTGGACTAGTAGGTAATGGTAATAGCGGTTATCAGTGGCTCAGTGGTTTGAGCGTCGGAGTGCTGAGTCAAAGGTTGCTGGTTCAATCCCAGCAGCCGCTAGACATCTTCCTTATACTGATAATCACCTCTTGGAAGGCAATGGCGAACCACCGAGAGTATCTCGCCCAGGAAATCCTCTCACATTTGCAGTTAGGAGCCGGCGTTAAACAGTAGGCCTACTACTTCTGTAATAACTGTTCAAAACGCTCAACAGAAGTAACTGTTAGTAGCCAGAGGTTGCCAATGCCTGGTTTCAGGTATGGCACCCAGAGAAGAAGAAGTAATGGAACATTCTGAGATAGCCACCCGCAAGAAAGGCGCAGGAAACAGAGAGGTAACGTTGAGCCTGGTGGGGAAAGACGCTGAACCATGAACGAACTAGCCGGAAAAGCAATGACGTTACACAATGCGTGCGATACAATCTCGTTTGGATATGAGAAATCCCCAAGCCATTTAGTATTATAGTCCGAGGTGCTTTCACTGCGAAAGTCCGGCCGTATCGACGAGCGAAAATGAAGGCGGTATCCCCCGAAGAGGGCGAAAGCACATAACCGGGGGTGTTTTGAAAGGGGATTCGATGGCGGAGATTGTGGCCCCAAAGTAATATATATAGCTAACCTGTTTATATGCTCCTTCATATCCTTTTCGGGAACGCGAAGAGGAAAAACCGCACGGGGGTCTAACGGAATCCCTAACGGCCTGTAATGGAACGTTGTTTGGTCGTCCATTGTAGCTGCTTACGTCTGCCTTTTAGCGTTGAAAAGGAGGAAAAGTATTTTCCAAAAGAGAAAGAAAAAATAGAACAAATCTTCACCCAACTCGCCCTTCCACTCACTGCACAGTTCAAATATCGGTTTCTTTGTTTCCTTTGGGGTGAGAGCAGTTTGTTAATCGCTAGTCGTTTTTATCGGATTACACTCCTGGGTATTAGCGATGGTTACGGATGTTGAGGGATGGGTCTCACATCGTCATTTTGTGCAAAACGCATGAGAGAAACTCGATACGGCATAAGATGGTGTACTTCTAATCCTAGACCTCATTTGTGATTTCAAACGTATCAAATCAAAAGTCGCGTGTGGCGAATCCACTCCATAATTAAACGTATTCCAAAATAAACCAGCATGTCTTTTCACCCATTGACCCGGTAACCCGCTTCTTCCTGTTCAATACCCTTAAATTAATCATCGCTTCCTCATATAGCCAGTTCAAAGGTACAGGCTGAAAAATAAATGTAGGTTTCTTTTTCTCCGGGAATTGTTCATATTACGGTTTAATACCATGGAATATTTTACTCATAATACGTGTACCTACAAGTAGAGCTCTGCTCCGGCCAAGTTTGATCCTATATTATTAAATCGGACTTATTGCCCTGAGGCCAAATCAATCAAAAGTATTTAAAGAAAAAAGTGTTTAAGTTAGAAAAGTATTTACAGTTAAAAGAATTTTATGATAAAAACTCGGCACTGGCCGCCTCGCCAGAGGGCTATTTGCTTAGAGCGTATGGCTTAAAATTCAAGAAACAGGAAACGTGCTTTAGCCTCGCTTTTTGGTTACGGTGCGTTTCTACAACTATAATCAAGATTTCCCCCTCAACCATGTGACAACAAAATAAGCGGCATTGTTTGCTATAATAAATTATCCATTTATATTATAAAATATAATATATTTATAACATAAATATAAATAATATTGTTGTTGGAAACTTGTTGAGGGTCAGTCAAATAAGACGAGATTTTTTGCCGACGTTTCAAGAGATATATTCTCCTGTCATCAGGGCCTAATGAAATGAACAAAACACGAATTTATACTTTGAATTTAACAATTGATGAAACTATATGAAAAAAACAATTGATGAATTCAATTCCGTTTCATCAATTGTTAAATTCAAGGTATAAATTCGTGTTTTGTTCATTTCATTAGGCCCTGATGATAGGATAATATATCTCTTGAAACGTCGGCAAAAAATCTCGTCTTATTTGACTGACCCTCAACAAGTTTCCAACAACATTAATTGAAACGGTCAACATCACCATCAACTATAAATAATATTATATAACATAAATATTATTTATGTTATAAATTATAAATTTTATAACATAAATATAATAAATTTTATATATTATATAAAACTACGACCTAAATACGAAGAACAAGTACGAAAGAAATGCGTGATAAATCGAGAGCTTTCCAATGAACGGAGAAGATTTTCGTCCGATGAAAACTAAAGACTTCCTCAAAAACTTCAACAGTAACCAACTACTTCCTAAACATGTGCACCTAGAACACATAGAAACCGCCACCCTAAAACTCATACCACCGTACTACAAGAAGTTCAGGAAGTTCTCCACATCCATCAATCAGTTCTGCCACACGGTCCTGGACTTCAAAATCGATCATAGCACAGTAAAGAAGAACTCTTTGGAAGAGCAGTTGACCGCTCTTAAGAGAAAGCATCTTGGCGCCTCAACTAACAGCTACATTGCTACGCATCTTGACAGCTTCACGCAAACCTTCAGTCGCAAACTCAACAGCAAGTTCGCCCTCCTAAGCAGACGCGCGGGAATCGAACCAGCCCCGCAACCTGACCCAGACGAAGTAGCACAATGGCTGTTCAACACGACAGACACCTGACGACGTCGCACACACGTTAAAGAACCATGACAAGCTCAACCTCGATACTCCAGTAAGAGAGAGAGAAATAATGAAGATGGCGACCGACATCGAATACGCCCTAAACTCGGACGACTTCACACTGATGAACGTACAACTATCCGTAACGAGACCGTCAACATCATCAGCCAAACCAAGAAACGACGGCCAACAGCGCTCCAAAGAAAAACATCTCACTGCATCAAGAAAATGAGGACCTTCTTCAAAAACAACCCATCACTGGTCGCAGTACAAGCCGATAAAGCCAGACAAACAGTAATTATGCATAAAGACCAATATAATACTAAATTTAACGGCTTTCTCAGTAACAAGAATTTGCCAATTCAAGAGTTCATTATTCTTTGATATAAATTATCCCAAAATTAACTCTATACGAATTTAAAAAATGTTCGATTACTCAAAACGTTTTTCTCTCTTAATTTTCTCGTAAAGTTTGCGGAGGGATGTGGGACCCTGAAACATGGATTACGTGTCCAAAATTACTTGGAAAACGACACCTCATTCGACTTCTTGTCATCCTTCCAAATATAATGCCCCATTTGTAGCCCCATAGATCCTTAAGGTGGAATCCGATGGGTCTGGGCACCTAAGAATTGATTCTCCATTCAAAATACTTTGAAAACGACACCCTACTCGATATCATACCTGCAAAAACCCCGCGCGTAGCCCGTTTTTAGCCCCACGGAGCTCTTCAGGGTTGCAAGCCCATGGGCGATCGGTCCACAATCGGATTTTGGAATCCACACAACTTGAAATGTATGCCTAATGGCCGGTCCAAGGCATGCAAAGTAGGTGTCGAGCTGGATAAGGGTTTCCAAGGCTTGCCAAGATGGTCACAAGCTTTCCAGACCTGTCCAAGGCTTGCAAAGTTGGTGTCAAGATGGCTAAGGGTTACCAAGGCTTGCCAAGATGGACTCCAAGCTTTCCAGACCTGTCAAATGCCTGCAAAGTTGGTGCGAAGCTGGGGATGAATTGAGAACAAGAGAGGCTTTGTCCGGGGATGGATTGCCTAAACCGAGACGGATCGCCGATAAGCTAATGGGGATGGGTCGCCATGATTTTTCGACGCCAGTGATGGATCGCCGGTTCCCGATTTTGGACGCATAATTCATGTGTTTTGGTTATGGGGTCGCATTTTTGAACTTAGGATCCTTTTTTTGATCCGAAATCTGTCCAAACATATTAGAGGAAATTTTATTTTTACATACTTTTACCTACATAATTTTTTATTGAGAAAAAACAATTTTTCTATGCCAAAGGGTAAAAGGGGTAAAACATGCAGCGTTTTTCCGTATAATCGGCACGTTTGAATTTCGGGCCATCGCCAAAAGTGCACTAACCCGTTCAACAGAGTAGGACGAGGTTTTTATCGCACCGGACAAGAGAGGAACTCGACGGTATCGAACATGGCATCTGACCTTTCCGCCGGACAACCCCCTCCACCTATAGAGTGTTACAGATAACCCTGTGGTGGCTGGTTGCTAGTGAGGGAGGAAAAATTTGAAAAAATAATCAAAATTGAAAAATACGTCGTTGGAATATTATCAATTTCGAATACTTTAAACAAGAAGGTACGCCGCGATTTTCACTGCCATCGCCGGAAAATGGGGTTTGGAGCGTGGTGGAAAATTACGGCCGTCAAGGGTAGTATAATGCCTTAAGGTCGTTTTATAAATGAAGCTTTTTGTGTGGAGTGAGCCGGTTCGGGAGTAACTTTAAAGGGGAATCGTATTATACGCTAAATAGGCTCCTTTACCTTCTCAGCCGTTTCACGGAAGAATATAAAAAGAAAAAAAAACCTTAGACTTTGCCGGATCGGAAATCCACGCGAGGAGGATAATAACCGCTCAATATGAGCGAAAACGAAGGTGGGGAAAAATAACACGAGAACAGCGGAAACGTTTCAAGCCCATTCGTCAGAGACCCCCCTTTGGGACGACTGGAAACACATTCGAAGAAAGAGTTTTTCCCCCTCCGGAAATTTTTCTCCCCCACTTTAATTTTTCCCCTCCGAAACCGCATTGTCGTCGTCGGCTCTGCGACGACAAAGGTGGAAAGTTTCGAGTGCGAAGGGAAAACGGTGTTTTTGACGGATCCAAGGAGCGGTGGGGGGGGGGGGGGGGGGATAGAAAGACTGAGCATTATGTGGGCTTCACAAAGGAGGTTTCTCACTTTTGACGCAGAAGTATTGAGAGGTCTGTCTGTCCGACCTCAACTAAGAACTGTTTTCACACTCAGTCAGCAACTGGTGCGGTTTGATACTCGCCATTGATCTTTTTTTTCTTTTTAGAAGGTCTTCAATCTTTCAAGAAGGTCTAAATGAATGAAGTGAAGGATAAATTTTGAGAGATGAACAAAATATTAACGAAAACGAATAGCAGTTGATCAACGCTGGAACGCTGCAAATTTTACCCAAGGTTTACTATTGGCTAACATACGTTTGCGCCAATCAGATTACGGGAAAATTGGAAAAATGTCCCTAAATTTGCGCCAGGTCCAGAACTACGACTAGGGGGCCACCCCCAGCAGGCCAAAGCCAGCCAACCCCCGATACTCCTGGCCTCAGACCCCTTCTATTCGCTTTTCGACAATGAGAAGTTTTTGGTTTATTATTCGTGGAATAATACACCTTTGTAATCGCGACGGAGGTCATCGACTCCGATCGGGCTCAAAATTTGACATTATCCGTTTCAAGAGGTCTAGATTCCAAAACCGAAATGTCCGTCCGCCGTCCATGCCGGTTTTGGCAGTAGGATTTTTAAAAAAAAATCTGAAATGTTGACAAAATACTTGGTTTACCATCTAGTTGTGCCCGCAAGGTTTTCAGCCCGATCGCCCAAACCCGTGGGACGCTATGGGGCTACGGGAGGGATTTTTTGGAGGGTTTCGGCTATGGGGTCAAGTAAGGTGTCGTTTTCGAAGTATTTTTGGACGTAGAATCCATTTTTGGGGATTCCAGATCGATCTGATTTCTCCGTGATGATATATGGGGCTTTCATGGGGCTAAAAATGGCATTTTTGGAGAATCTGTGGAGCTCAAATACATATTTTCACCCTTCGGGAGCAAACGTAATCTTACCGATAGTGTTGTGGAAAAATTTGTTGTCAATAAAAATTATTTTAAACAAATTGAAATGTATTCTTCCCATGCAATATTTGGTCAGATGAGGGACACCGAAAGATTGAATGAACGCCCAAAATTACTCAGAAAACGACACCTAACTAGATTTCAAGGCGACCTTCAAAAGCCCCATTTTTACCTCTTGAAAGCCCTATAGATCTCCGCGGTGAAAATGGATGGATCTGGGACCTCCAAAATGGAATTTACGTCCAAACATACTTCGAAAAAGACATTAAATGTATGCCTTCCTGGACTAAACTAGGCGTTTGGATGGTCTGCTCACCAGATCACCAGAGGGTTTGCCTCCTGCTAAGTACAGTTATGTACGCCCAATGTTTCCACGTCTTGCGAAATGTCCCGTATCTGCAATCCTGCCTAAAACGTCAGGGTTTCTAGCAGTCTTCTCTAACTCCTGCTGCCGAAGTTCTGTTTGTCCTGAGCCTGCGTTTGAAACTTCAAAGTAAGGCAGAAGATCGGCAAAACCTCACATCAAACCTGAAGTTTCCCCCACGTACATAAGACTTCGATAAAATAAACAGGGCCTTAGTTTTTTCGCTTAGAAGGTAATAAGTAGGTACTAAAAAATGCTGCAAATTTTTCACTAGGGTTTATTGTTCTTTGATATAGGTTACACGTAACCTATATCAAAATGCACAAGTTTGCGCATAAATTTATATCTGTCAATAAGAAAAATTTTAGATTTTTTTTTTTTTTTTGGATTTTCATTAAAAAAACTTTTGGTTTTTTTTTTCAAAACATTTTTTTCAAAGATTTTTGGTTGTTTGCTTGAAAAATATTAAATATTTTTCAAGCAAACAGGTCAAATTTTGACCTCCTGCGATCCTTCAAAAATCCCATTTGTAGCCCCATGAAAGCCCTATAGATTGCAACAATTAAATTGATTCTTTCCGGGACCCCCGAAAATGGATTCTACGTTCAAAAATACTTCGAAAACGACACCAAACTCGATCCCATAGCCAAAAGCCTTCAAAAAAACTCCTCCCATAGCCCCATTTTAGCCCCATAGCGCCCCAAGGGGTTGGGCGATCGGGCTGAAAACCTTGCGGGCACAACTAGAGGGTAAACCAAGATTACCAGATTAACCAACAGATTAAAAAAAAAACTCTTCCTACTGCCCAAAACGGTCCGGACGGCGGACGGACATTTTGGTTTTGTAATGTAGACCTCTTGAAACGGATTACCTATGTCAAATTTTGAGGCCGATCGGAGTCGTCGACCTCCGTCGCGAAAACAAAGGTGTATTATTCCAAGAATAATAAACCAAAAGGAGGTCAGATTCGAATGGAACACCCCAAAAAACAAATAGATCGATGGATCTGGGATGATCGTAAAGACACTAATCGAACCTTCTTCAACCGTCTAGAGCTGTCTCTAACCTTCCCTAACATCTCTACCCTTCTCGAGCCTCTAATGAATCTACCCAAATGAATTTTGTCCCGAACAAGTGGTGTGAGACCAGCCGTCTATTTGGATTCCCAGAAGTCTCAACCCTGTTCGTGGTTTCCCCTACTAAAACTCCTGGTCAGACCCCGGGGAACGTCAGGCGACAATCCGGTAAAAGCGTTCAAGTCAAGGGCTAAGTGGCAGGAGAACGTCCCAAGACACCATTCGCAATGGCGTCCGCCCCCAAAAGAGGAAACACGGAGAGCAAAAGGAAATACAACAGGAGGAACAAGTCAGGGAGAAAGACAATACTGGAGAAGAATAAGAGGAAAGGAACGATGAGGTGGGAGAAGGAAGTTGGAGGAGGATGAAAGATGATCGAATGAACTGTGAGAGCGACGAGGAGCCAGAAGAAGCGGCAAAACGGCCTAAAGACCACAATTTCCGAAGATAGTGTTTTGTGTGTTTTGGTCGTAAGCTGCCTTTTGTATCGTCGAAAGCGCTCCTATAAGCGATTCATAATCGAATCAAAACGGCCTAACATTTGCATAACAGCAATACTATTTTGACAAAATTATGGGGCAACAATGATTCAATGTTTTTTGTGAACTTCGAGATGTTCTCCCCATGACTTTGTTTTTTTTTTTTTTTACGTTCCTCCTTCGTATTGAATATGAAAGATGGGATATGAATAAGGAAATGATTATAATCATGAATAATTATTCATATCCTGACTTTCATAGATGGAAGGTGTAGAACGATGGAGGTGAATGGATGTTTAGGGCGTACCCTCATGATCATAATAGATAATGCTTCTCAATATAGCTAATTGCTTCTCTGGGTTGATATCATAAATTGTACTGTGTGTTTGGGAGAATGCCTCTAGGGTCATATCTAGGATTACGCCCCCGTTGTTTTTGGAGGAAGAAGAGGAAAGTGTATGAACATCCCTAATTAAGGCATCGCAAGAATTAATGTCGTGGTCTACAGACTTAATAGGTGATGTCGATACAGAATAGGAGGAAGCACGAGCTATAGCTGTATACAGGATGGCTGGAGTCGAGTTGTGCCTTTCCTGTAGTGTGTCTTTTCTCGGAATGGGGTTGTGGAGAATCCAACACCAAAAACGAAGGGACGTGATTGGTATTGGTTCTCCCACAGCTCGTAGTAATATTGAAATTAGGCCGACTAGCTTTCAGAAGATAATTGCGCTAATGGAGGCCTAGTCGTCCAATTCAATCTTACGAAACGGTGGTATGTACCCCAAATCGATAAAGAACAGTGGGGCCCATGGTTCCCACAGAAGGAAAGAAGGATATGGATAGCAAGAAGGAATGGTAATATCCTTGAAATGGAATACGGAAGAAATAACTTTGTTCTCCGTGCTTTTGTTCATCTTTTCCTTCTTCATGAGAAGGTACTGCATGAAATAAAGAAGGAAGAAAGATATTTTGATTAATTTTCCGCATTTCTTAGATTACCTGCTCTAACTTTAATATAATCAGTTGGCGAAGTGGTTGTTTGCCGAAGGTGCAATGGTCTAATCCAAGCGGTTGGTAGGGAGATAGATGGCTCCTCTGCTGAAGTACTATAAACAGTTGTTGCATAGCTCATATACAGCCCAGAGTGACTTGAAGCAATCGAATGCATTTATGTACAATGACTGATTGAATGCAGTAACGTGACGTGCTTGACTCAGTCAAAGGCTTTCTAATCATCCAGGAAACGCAGCCTCAAATCCTTATGGTAGACAAGGCAATTCTGCGTGAGCACCTTCAGGCTGAATATAGCTTCACCCGGCCCAAAACATGACGCCAAACTGTGTTTCTCCGCAGTGTCCCTCACACCTTCAACACAAGCAAGTGTATCCGCAGAAAGACCTTCAGCACAGGGCTCGTGAGAGATATTGGACGGTGATTCCTGCACCTGGCTGCATTCGGGGTCTTCGGGATTATGACAAAGATCGACAGGGGCTAATCCACCGGAAATGAAATGAGGAGCTCATTGCCAACATCTCCAAGGCACCTGGGTGGCTCCGAATAAACGTCATCTGGACCAGGTGTCTTGTTATTCCTACCGCACTTCAAAGCGTGCCTGACTTCACTCACCAGTATGCTGGGGCCAGCCAAACCGTCCGGATCGCTCCAATCACTCATGCAAGGCCTAACAGAAACAATATGATAAGAGAAGTAAAAGTGATAAGGTCGATGTTCTGAAGAAGGTGAAGGGTCATATTAAAGACATGATGCGGATTGCCATCAAGGAGCGCTTGATCGACATTTTTTACATCCCCGAAGTCCTCTTAGTGGTTGCAGTTTGGTAAGAACTTTCAGGAGCTGTGTGTAGTTCTTGTCATCATTGGACAATGAAGTGACATGGAAATCCGGGAAAGGTCTTCCCAGGTCATCCAGCGACAGAGTGACTTCCTGGGTCGACATTCTCGGAGGAATTGGAGGCAGAAGATTCCTTGAGTGGTGGAAAGAGAAGTCTGGTTCCTATTGCCCGTGAAAACCGGCCATAACCTTGCAAGTATATGGCAGCATGGTGCTTAGATGCAGGCAAAGCGGACAAAATTACCGGATCCAAGGGTCTGAGGTCATTTGTTTGCTTTGTTTGCCCAACCAGTGATAATTTTGATAGAGGCATTTCAGACCCCACAAATCAGGAACACGGACACAGCCTTCCCCCTTCTGCCAAATCACTAAAACACAATTTAATGCCTGTTACACTAGACCCAACAGATCCATTTTGGTGACTGTTGAATCGAGATTATCCTAAGGAGGGTTTGAGTTAAGCTTACGGTGTAGCTTGACAGGTTTTACGTCGCTCACGTTGCTCGTACGAATTAGCAGTTGGGTTATGTGTAGCCAATTTTCGGCTCGGGTTTCGCGCTTTTAGCTTCTGCACAAACCCTCCAAGACATTTAAGATGGCTTTACGCCACGGGGTGGTGGCAGGAAATTGAAATGCCTACGTTGATCGATCCTCTTCGAGACATTTCATTTCGGCTGAGGGCACATAGCAGGTGAAAACCCCCCCTCTGCACTCTCGCCCTTTTAAGGCTAATTTTCGGGATCGTCGAGTCCTCCGTTTCAGTTCAGCTCCCATTTTTTCTATCTTCCGGTATCAAAGGGTCGATATGGAGACAATACTTTTTTTTTTTTCAACATCGACTCTGCCCTTATACTCGTGGAAGCGTAAAACGGGATATTGCGTCGGCAAGGATTCCAGGATGACGGTATCAACAAACTATTTCATTTTCCCTCCCTCCAACGGCTGAGTCTGAAATGGGTCGTTACGGTCCAGCCAGAAACCGTTTTTAAGAGGTCATCCATTCCCAGAAGCCCGTAAATGTAGACATAAGAGGGTTATGAGAAGGCTATGGGCAGGTTGACCCGCAAATGGCGGAGAATCCCGTCATTTCCTGTAAGTAAGCCTCTTAAAACTGATCGTGTTTCCAGAAGTAGTACGTGAAGGACCAATTCCTACTATGCACACAACTCTTCACACATCGAAATGCGGCAGAACTGGTTTAGTATTGCCAGCTAGCTGCTAGATCTCGCTTCACTTTCTGGGCGCAGGAAAGCAGGTATGCCGCCGCTCTTTCCCAGCATAGCCAGCAGGTCATGGAAGACTCCCTCACCTCACCCTATAGGGTTCCTCCCTCACCGTATACGCCCGGCAGTCTCGTCAGCTCTGAAGGAAATTCAGGGTATGATGGAAATACCTGTAAACCCTTTGTCTCTTCAGGCTGCCTTTGACTCTGGGAAGTCAGACTCCTTTACTTCATCAGGGATCGCCAAGGCCTGCGGATTTACAGGGGGGGGGGGGGGGGGGGGGGACGAAACTTTTACAAAAGGATTTATTATTCTTTGATATAGGTTACTAAGTAACCTATAGTCTTGTGCTAAAATTAATTCTGTGTCAATGAAAACAATTTTGGAAAAAATATTTTTTTTTTTAATTTTTCATTTATACTCGGAAAATATTTGACCTCCTGGGATCCTTCAAAATTCCCATTTGTAGTCTCATGAAAGCCCTATAGATCTCCTCAGTGAAATCGGATCGTTCCATGACCCCCAAAAATGGATTCTACGTTCAAAACTACTTCGAAAACGACACCTAACTCGATCCCATAGCCAAAAGCCTTTAAAAAAAAAAACCTCCCTAGCCCCATTTTAGCCCCATAGCGCCCCATGGGTTTGGGCGATCGGGCTGAAAACCTCGCGGGCACAACTAGATGGTAAACCAAGTATTTTAACAAAATTTCAGATTTAAAAAAAAAAAAAAAAATTCCCACTGCCCAAAACGGGACGGCGGACGGACTTTTCGGTTTTGGAATCTAGACCTCTTGAAACGGATAATGTCATATTTTGTGCCCGATCAGAATTTTCGACCTCCGTCGCGATTACATAGGTGTATTATTCCAAGAATAATAAGCCACATGCAGAGAAGAGATCTTCCTTCAGAAGGTTGGGTAGGAGGTATCACATCTAGACGACTCCAGTGAATCTACACTGAATAAACCTCCGCCTTCATCGCCTATTCGGTAAAAGCCCCATGTGATGTCTTGAACAGTGCCAGGAAAACCTAACCCGAAACACGCAGTCACATCCTCCAACAAAAGCAGCATCAATACAATGACCTATGGGTATGGAAGGCGTAGCCTTCATATTCTCAATGCTGCTTGTACGTATGTACCAACCTGTTCATACATGTATGAACCTATAGGTACAAAAATTTCACCCGCCCCGGCATCAATTCCCATAGTATTCATCTGCCATCAACAAATGAAAAAACGCTGCAAATTTTACACAAGGGTTTATTATTCTTAGATATACGTTACTTGTGCAGAAATTTAATTCTGTCAATGAAAAAATGTAAAAAAATTTTTTTTTGGATTTTTATCTCAAAAAAAATTTTTTTTTTTGGATTTTTTTGTTCAAAAATGTGTTTTTTCAAAAATTCTGTAATTTTTACTCGAAAAATATTTAACATCCTGGGATCCTTCAAAAATCCCATTTTCAGCCCCATGAAAGCCCTAAAGATCGCCCCATTGAAATCGGATCGTTGCGGGACCCCAAAAAATGGATTCTACGTCCAAAAATACTTCGAAAACGACACCTAACTCGATCCCATAGCTAAAAGCCTTCAAAAAACCCCTCCCGTAGCCCCATTATAGCCCCATAGCGCCCCACGGGTTTGGGCGATCGGACTGAAAACCTTGCGGGCACAACTAGATGGTAAACCAAGTATTTTGTCGAAATTTCAGATTTTTTAAAAATTTCCTTTTCCTTTCCTGGACGGCAGACGGCGGACATTTCGGATTTAGAATGTAGACCTCTTGAAACGGATAATGTCAAATTTTGAGCCCGATCGGAGTCGTCGACCCCCGTCGCGAAAACAGGTGTATTATTCCAAGAATAATAAACCAAAAGGGCAGCTAGGGAGTGAACTCCAAATAAATTCGAAAGTTGCGGAAGGAGTCCTTCCGAAGGACTGTCTGCTACTAATCCCAGTAGCAGACAGGCGACAGAAGATTCTCACATTTCAACTGTCAACCGCAAGACTTGCGGTTAGTGAAGGGAGGATTTTCAAACCCAGAGCTTGTATTTTCCTGCATAAGGTATACTTCCGCTTGAACGACTTGTCTGGAAATGAAATTTCCTACTGAAAACGAGGTCGTGAACATTTCTCTCCTTCTTGCGTAGGTATTTACTTAACTGCAGACTTTGAAAACCCGCAAACAAACATTCTTCGTCGGAGTTCCGGGAGGAAAACTAACTACAAAGTCTTACGAGGTTGAAAGCTCACAGTAATTTCTGATCTTAGTGCTCGAGCCTACTTCACTTCTGAGCCAGAAGAGGTCTCTCCTCACCCTTCTCCTGACGACCGTGCTGGCAAATTCGGGGCGATTCCCACCCAGCGTTCTCTGCGAGTTTTCAGTACAACCTCTAGTAAAGACTAGACCTCAGACACCAGGACCTTTGAACAGGCTACCTGCTTCAGAGGTTATTGACTCCATAACCGGTAATTTGCTTCAATCTCGATTCCTTTGTTTGTCTTAGGGTGTACTGGTCAAAAGACCGCTTGATGGATGGATGGATTGTTGGCAAGGTATTATCCACGCATGGTGCACACTGGCTGTCTTCTTGGAGGGCGAGTTTGGCTCTATCTGCTCTCAGCTCGAGGAGTTGGAGAGTGCGGCATAACAAAGAAGACTCAGCGTTAACCAGCAGACCGTCTCCCAGCCTGCTCGACACAGTGAGTCCCAGTTCGCCCGCAGTTCGATGCTAGCGGAAGACAATGACATCCCTGCTGCAATAAAAGCCCGGTTGGTAGCAGGTGTAGGAGCACCCTGCATATCGAATGTTGAGGGTGTACCTGCATGAATTTGAGCTCCTAAATTTGAATTCGAATTCCTCAAATTTTGTGTTGTGTGTTTAGCGGAAGACCGGTGGCGTAAACCCACAATTTCTCCGTTTTTTGCTGTGGATGAAGATGAAGGGAGTGTGGGAACATTTCTAACTAGGGCATCGTACGATTTGTCGTAGTCTACAGGCCTCGCAGAAGATGCAGCAACAAAGGAAGACCTGCACTCGCCAGGCTTACCTGATAATATCAGACATATTATGTCAGGATACTATGATGGTGCTAGATCTTTGGAAGGGAACCGAGGGGATGCTGATACTATCGCTGATACTATCCGCCCTCAGTTGATACCCAGCACGACATATCGTGGCCAGGTTGATACCCAACACGATATGTCTTGGCCAATATCAGTTCTCCCTGGGCTCACAGCGGAACTGCGATCAATTGTAGCAGCTGCCTCAAATGATTTGTCGTTAAAGACAACTGATCCAGTCTTACGGGTGCTTAAGTTCAATGCTTTCCCATGCAAAGCAAGGCTGAGATTGTACAAAACCACAGTTCGGCCTGTGGTAACATGGCTTGTGGGTCCTCTCGCAGGAATCGGAACAAAAGCTCCGGGTTTGGGATTGGAAAGTCCTAAGGTGCGTGTTCGGGCCTGTTTTCGACACTGACGAGATGAGCTAGAGGACACAGACGAACGAGGAGTTTGGGAGCTGTATAATGAGGCACAAGGAAGGAAGAAGAAAAGGCAGGCACAAGACAGATCGATGACGTCGAGGACAATATCAAAACTCTCATTTGACGGTGGTGGACTGCTGCTCTGGACAGGGATGCAAGGCGAAGGATTTTTTTAGGAGGCCAAGGATCTCTAGAGGACTGTAGCGCCGCGGAAAGAAAGTTGGCTGTCTTATGTCACAACTATCTAGCGCCACCTTGAACGCCATGCTCAACAAAATCACCTCCTTGGAGCTCGGAGAGTTGGCAAGGATGTGCCACCGGTGCACGACTTTTTGTGCATTCTACGAGTGACCTGGGGCTTAGCACAAGAGTGCCGAAATACCACGTGTTTCTTATAAGCCGAAAACTGGCGCTTACAATCGAACCCCCCTGATAATGAACCTGTCCGTTCCCCCGAGGGGATCTTCCCGAGGCTTATCAAACCCTCCCCTTACCGCCTACGGGTGTAATTGCCAACGCTGGAAAACCCCAACGATTGATGGGTCCTGCCGCCCTCGAAATGGGGAGCTTTTACGATGGGCCGTTTTAGAGGGGACTTGTATGGTTTTTCCCCCCCGGAAGGTTTTCGACGGTTTGTGGTAGTCACAGAAGCCCGCTCGATTGGGTTGATTGGGTGGGAATCGGCGATAGATTGATGAGCGGGGTGGAAAAGTCGTCCGTTTGAACGGTCCACTCAATCACAACCGAAAACGAGGATTCGACTGCCTGAAAAAACGCCTGCGGTCTGAAAACTTATGAAAATTGATCAACAAATATGGTTATTTACTCTTGTTTGGTCCTCGTCGTCTTCGCTCGTCGACACGAGAGACGTCTGGTTGGAAGACTCCTGCTGGTGGTTGGGAACGAGCGGTTCTTTGAGGACGCTCAGGACGAGATCTTCGGGGCGTTTGGCCCTCAGGACGGACACTTCCCGGGACCTCCTGAAGAGTTCGACCTCCTCCGCCCGGTTCATTGGCGGGCCCCCGTCCTCAGCCAGGCCCCATCTCCGGCTGACCCTCACCTGCCGGACCGACAAACCAACCCGGTCATAGCCGGCAAGTACATTCAGGTATTTGGTGGAGGCCTTTGGTCTGTTCCATTGGCTCGATTCGTCTTAAGCTGATCCCTTGAAATCCCATCATTCATCAACCATTCTTCAATCCACCATTCGCCAACAAATTAATTCACCCAGGCATTCATTTACTCCAAATCATCCATTCACGAATCCAAGTTTTGGCCTCCTTTTTTTTATGGAATTTTAGTTTGGGTATTGGAATCAGTGGCATACACCTTCCTAATATACTTTTTTTTTAAAGAAATGTTTATTGCACCAAGTTAATTCTTATTAGCAACATAACCTGCCTAGTATGAGACAATGTCATGTAGGTACTGAATCCGAAACAGGTGTTTTTAGAGCAGTGTTCCTAGATCAGATACTTGAGTGTTGTGTGTTTGGCTGAGTCCTTCATCATGCCGCCTTGTGTTGTTTGGAACTGGGAGTGCCGGGGGAAGACTCTCCATGGTGCATGTTCAATATCGAGAGAGCTTCCTGGATTGGCTCCACGTGGAAAACCTGGTCAGCGTGCTTTTGCAAAAGTCGTGTTGGTACTGCAGAGCTTCCGGTGGTATCTACGAGCAGTCCGGGGTATCTGCTGTTTGGCTCTTCAGCACCATGGCAGACCATCCGACTCTCAAAGCTGATTTACAGGAGTCAGTATTCCCAGAGTTTATGCCATCAGTGGGTGGGTGAATCAAAGGTCTTTGCTCTCCTATGCCGTTCGTGGTTGGACTCCAACCACAACCGTTGGAGGGTCTGTGAGGTTAGCTTTCTCAAGGTCCACGCTTTAAGCGTCAAGGGATCCCGCTGGGTCTGCTGTGCCGGCACAAATGCTTGAGGCCAAACCCGCAGCCCGTTGACTAGTGCAGGAGCAGCCCCCTCTCATCAGCCATGTGTGAAAGCGGATGCTCGCAATTTGGCTGCTGAGCGGGTTCCGGTTGCACGGTAAACCGCGTCTGGGATGTAAAACTGCACATACCAGGGCAATGAGGGTATTGAAGCTGCTGATGCCCTTTCATGTCTTGCAAAAGGTCCTAAGTCCTTCCATGGGACGACTAGGAGCTTTCTAGTAAACCAAATCTCAAAGTGGGAGGTAATTGAGAGAGCACTACTGGCAACCGCTCCCCAATCAAAGGCAAGCAAGGGAGATCTCCCTATTGGCATCTATACCAATGTAGGACCAGAAATTAGAAGATGCAAGTGCTTGAGTCAAATCCTCCTTAGTAGTCCTTGAAATTAGAATAACATTTAAAAGAATAAAAATAATAAAAAATCAACAAAAATCAACAAAAATTCAAATAGGTAAACAAATCAAAATCAAAATAATTAGAAAATATAGTAATTGAAATTATATAATAAATAAAATGAATACAATTGAATACAAAAATAAAATTTCAAAAAATATTCAAAAATAAAAATAAACAAGTAAACAAAAAATAAATAAAAAATAAAAATAAAATAAAATAATGATTATTATTATAATATCCAATGTTGAAAATAACTAAACATAGAAGGTGCACTATATGGCACTGGTTCCAACACCCTTGTGGAAAACATTGATTCAGCGTGCATTTACTGACAAAATGGTTAAATTTGGTGAATAGCATTTTTAAGCTTCGGGCTTTTAAGCAATTTTCTGAAATTTGATTTCTGCTCATTTTGGATACCAATTGGAAGTTATGGGGCTTTTATCTGGGTTAGTTTGAAATATTTTCAAAGTGGAATCTCTCGTTTGTTTGTTCATTCAATAATTTGTTCTTCTATTTATTCGGTCGTTCGTTTATTAATTTATGTTGGACTTTCGCTTTGATTAAACGCTGGGCGTATGTTTGGCTTTATACGAAATTTCGTTAGTTTTTTGCTTTTAATAGTTGTGTTAGTGTTCAAGTTTGATAGTTGCCTGCGGCAGATGGTTGTCAGAAACTTGGCTAGTCGCGGATTTCAAGGCGCAGGAGGGAAAGCCGTCTTTCTTTGACATGGTTGACCTTCAAAAGCCCTCGAATAATTAACGCTTTGCCTTCAAGAAAACCCGAGTTGAAATAAACTCCAAGCGAGGAAATTTCGAGGCTTTGACGGGGCGAAATCAATATTAGTATCATTAAGTAATTATGAGTTAATTAGATTTGCTTGGATGTTGAAGGCGAAGAGAACTTCCCTTTGACGGGACTTGGAGCGGGTTAAATCCCCGAGGCATAAAAAAAAGAAAAAAAAATCTAAAAAGAGGGACAAAAAGGGGAGGGGACATTATAATGCGTGATGCTTTGAAATGGACGGAGGTTTTAGCGTCTGAAAGACATAGTGGGAGAAAATGGCGGCATTAGAGAGAAACCAGTACTCTCGCATTTTCTGTTCCTTTCATTCAGTAATCTGCCAGGCAGAAAAACCAACCTCGCGGCTCCTTTCCGGGGGATAAAAAAGACGGGCGATAATTAGGAGGGGGAGACATTTTTACGAACGGATGTGGCGGGGGAGCAGGAAAGGTCGACAACTGTGTGTGTGTATCTACTTGTTGGGACAAAACCGTGAAAGCCACAAGTGCTACGGGGAAAACTCCGCAACGTCGGGATGAGGTCGAATAGGGTTTGTGACTTACGACAGAAAAAAGTGCGCCAAAACGGACATGAAGCTGTAGGTTTATTATTACAAACTAAAGCGAATTCCTTTAAAGAGGTCGGGCAGGTGTGGGGCATTAATCGATAACGCCAATTTGACTGTCAAATTTTGACGTCGGAATATACTTCTAAAGAGGCACCACAGCTCATTTGGTCATGGAAAGAACTCGCGCGGTAGGAACATAATATTATCTAATCTGTAACCAGTTTGGATGGTTTGAAACAGGTTTGAAGATGTATTGGATTGAATCAGGTTGGGAGTAACTGATATTGACAGGTTGAAGCAGGTTTGAAGGGGTTTGAATGAGTTGAAACTGGATTGATGGGTTGAAATACAATTTGATGGGGGTTAAAACCAGTTTTAATGGACGTGGATGCTGGTTCGGAGGGATGTAGAACCAGCTTGGAGGAGTTGAGAACCTACTGGTGAGGTTTAGAACGATTTAGGACGGCTTTAAAACCAGTTTTTAGGCGGTTTTTACTATTGGAGAGGGTAGTAAAACTCTTTTTGGGCCTTTTAGAATAGGTATTGATTATTTGGACAACGTTTCATTTTATTTATCGTCTCTGTCGAAGCAACACCGCCTAACTTCACCAACAACAGGGGCCGCCGATGGTTTAGTGGTTATAGTGCTGCCAGCACTGTGCTGGGTCCACTACTGAAGTGTCTGAATTTCGAGGCTGTCTTGCGTCAAGGTTTTCTTTTGTCCTTTTTCCTTATCCGCAAGCTCCCGTAATGTCATACAAGGCATACATTGTCCTCTACAGCAGAGGAAAGGGCCTAAGGCGTGGGGGAATCAGCAATCTTTGGACCCTGGACTCGAGGATGGTTATAACGTCCTCACGCAGGGTCGGTATTTCGACCCAGGGGAGTGGTGATCCCCGCCCTCTGGGGTTCTCTGATTGTTGGAACTCCAAGACTATAAACATGAATGATAAAAAAGTGTCAAAACATGCAATTCCGGCGTCTCTATCTCATGATGACATGTGTATGAGATTAAACCTGGCTTAGGGACCTTGGACATCAACACATGGATGCGTCTGCTCTGAGGTTCGATGGATACAATAGGCCCAGCTTGAGGGCTTGAGGCCGCGGTGCCCAGGGGGTCAAACTCCTGATTCAGGACGAAGGGGCGCACTACCGTCTAATCACGCCGGTAGCCCCCCCCCCCCCCTGCTTCGAGATTGTGACTCCCAAATTGAATTTCAGAGCTTAAAAAAAAACTTTCATTAAAAAAAAAAAAACTGTTTCGTTTAAAAAGCTGTTTAATGTAACTGTTTCATGTAAATGTTCCATTTAACTGCTCCAGTTAACTGTTTCATTTTAAAAACGGCTGTTTCATTTTCACCCGAAAGTGGGTTAGGCGGTGTTGTTTCTACAGCGACGTCATGTTTAATAATCTGCCAGCTGCCTAATTGTATAAAACGGGGATTCCCAAACTGAACGGTTTCCCAGGCTCGACCTAAACGAAAACTGTTGAAACTCACCTCAAAGTGTTTAAATTTTCCACACTCCCACATTTCTTCCGAAGTATTTTGTATCAATAAGAAAAAACTAGATAGGATCTTAAAAGTAATGTGGCTCAAGGTCTGGGTAAGGTCTGAGGTATCAGTTCATATTGGCAAAGTCGTCTCTTGTTCGTAATAATTTTGTCCCAATTTTCCAAATCTCTAAAACGTTTCCAGTGCCAATTCAGTTGTTCGAATTCCCGCACGTTTTCATCGGAATTGGAACGTCTTGATCCCGTCAATACCCTCTCATTCCCCTCCCTTCGCCCACCTTGACAATCGATACCAGATCAAAATTTCATCGCCCAATTACAAGAGTCGCTCCTGGGGCTTCATAACTCTGTTTCCATCCTAAACGCTATTGTTCCTCGTAGGCCCTGATTTTGACGTGAGGCCATTGGGAAGGGCTCAATTACCTCTGGGGATTTTCTGCACGATGAACGCCGGAATATTTTATGAACCACCTTTTGACCGCATTGTTACAACCTCCTGGGGAATAGTATCTAAACGTTTCGTTTTTTATTGCTAAAAGTTATTTTTAATGAATTCAATTGAGGCTTTTTGGAGGGAAACAAATACCGAAAAAAAGTAACGTGAAAAGTGTTCGAAGAGAAAATAAGAGAGGGAGAGAGTTGAGTGAACAGGTTGACCGCAGCCCATCGACTCAGACCACTTGTTCCATTTGGCCTCTTAGCTTCAAAACTCCCACATTTCTTCTTAACTTCATTCATTCTTCGTCCTTGAGAGAACTTCATGGTGTTGGAGATAATGAAATATCCTAACACCTTCGTACAAAATAATTTCTAATGGCTTCCATGCTCGATAAAAAGGTCAATGAGACACGATTCAGTGATCACAAGCGTCACGACTAGTCGAACATGCAAAAAACGAATCCGCTCGTTTTCTACGAAATGCTCATCGATGAAATTGTTTGTTACGCTTGAAATGGTGAGGGACCGCAATCATCAAAATGGAAGAAAACGCTAGTGTTTGACGTGACCGCTCAAAGCGCCACCGCATGTCCCACTTCCCCTAACGACACTTTGCATAACCCTAGCAGATCAAGATAGTGTCACCTACATTGGGTTCTGTACCTCGTTTATTTTTTTCCACGACGACGGGAAGAAATCTTTACGGCGAAATAAAGACACAGAGGCGTTGAAACAGGGGGGAAGTGTTATTGTGAGAAATGGGGGCGACAAGGGAGGAAAACCAGGAAAAGGGAATGATGTAATAAAAATATCAGATAGAATCGGAGGTGGCAAATAAATAACGCCGGTCCCAGGCGAGAAAGAAAAAGGGTCTACCCCGAGACAAAATATTTTTGATCGAAAAATATTTGTCAAAGCAGCATGTGCATTTGGGACGGAAAGAATTTGCTTGGTTCGGAATAATAAGCGGATGACGGCTTTTCACGAATAAATCCAATTCCCAGCTCAAGATTTTTTTTGAAGGGAACGATTGCATTTGGCATTTTCTGACTTGTATTTTGGCACTTATAATTTAAAATGAATAATGCTTTAAAAAAAATTGCTAACACTGGTCGTTTCAGTTGATAGAATTGAGCAAACCGCATAGCGCTTCGGATGTTCAGGGTTGATTGGTTACGGTTGAGTAGGGTTTAGAGTCTGTTTGGGGATGCTTAGAAGTTAGGGTAACAACCGATTTGGAAGGTCATCGAACGTGTTATCTATACCACCAATAGGAGTTAATATCAGTAAGGGGGGCTGTTAGGAACGGCTTAAAACCGGTTGTGGGGTCTAGAACAAGTGGAGATGCTTAGAACAGGTTAGAAAGGATTTAAAATAGGTTGTGAGAATTTGAAACCAGTTTGAAGAGGCTTGGAACCGGCTGTGAAATCTAAAACAAGTTTTGAGATGCTTAGAACTGGTTAGATAGGATTTAAACCAGGTTATGGGGTCTTGAAACCAGTTTGAAGTAGCTTGGACCCGGTTATGGGGTCTAGAACTAGTTATTAGATGCATAGAATGTTTAAGAAGGGCTTAAACCAGGTTATGGGGTCTTGAAACCAGTTTGAAGTAGCTTGGACCCGGTTATGGGGTCTAGAACTAGTTATTAGATGCATAGAATGTTTAAGAAGGGCTTAAACCAGGTTATGGGGTCTTGAAACCAGTTTGAAGTAGCTTGGACCCGGTTATGGGGTCTAGAACTAGTTATTAGATGCATAGAATGTTTAAGAAGGGCTTAAACCAGGTTGTGGGGTCTAGAACCAGTTGGCAGGGTTTACAACCACTTTACAACGGCTTATAACAGATTTAGAAGGGATTGATTTTTAAAGGAATTGGTTTAGAGCAGTTTGAACCAGTTCGGAAAAATTTCCAGAGGTACCCTACTGTACTGATTTGACTGCTTAACAAAGGTTAGAGATCGTTAACAATGCCCATGTTGAGTCACCATTGCTCCTTTTCACAACCCAAATTCTCTCCATAAACACCATGAACCATACACACCAAGTTACGCAAGTTGGTTGTGTTCCTATATGGCTTTGTGCACCTAATATGGTATTGTGTGTTTGGCGGAGAGCCGGAGGCGTAAAAGCTCGATTTCGCCGCCGGTGTTTTGGAGGAAGAGGAAAGTAGTGTGGAAACACCTCTCATCCAGGAAGTCGCACGAAATATTGTCGTGAGCTCCGAACTGGGTGATTACAGCCACAGAAATGGACGATGAACTAGCTGCGGATTGGCCTGAAGTGCCAGGAAGGGAGCCTTGGGGATGACCATGTCCTGCACGATGGGTCAAGGAGGACATGGATTTGCCCAGGGTCCGGGTATCACCAGTCAGTGGCTGCAGCTACCTCGGACAAAGTATTGTTGTCAGAGGTGGCTTGGCCCACTGGTCAAGTCTTACCCGGAAACACCCCCGTGGCTTCCTTGGTTGGTTTGGCGGCGAAGGAGGCCTGGGCAGTGGATCCAGGCGTCGGGATCTCTTCTGCTGATCCAGCGTCCCTGGGACAATTGTCGCAGAGGAAGGCCTTGCCGTCGGGATTGATCCCAAACGCAGCACTGCGTATAACTGACATTAAATAATGTCAATAGAAATAATAACACACAGAGAATGGTAAATTAAAGGGAGGCAAGTACCTCCATCCATCATAAGGAAGGCTGCCTCGGTGGCGGGAGAAGAGTGGTTTCACGCCGTTGCGTCCCCTCCCCCCCCCCCCCCCCCCACCGGTACTACCTTCGATAGGCTGGTGAGAGTGAGATCCCCACAATATTATTATCAAATGACAAAAAACACTCCTGTAACCACGTGAAACGATTCCTCTACCGCTTCACTATTTCAAATTAACACCCGCACAAAGTCCACGTAGAGCGCGGGACGCGGAAATCGATGATGGTAGGTATTCAAACTGTTTAATTTGCCGTGAAACGTTCAACCACCGGCATCGAAGTTTGTCCTACTGTGAACTGACGGCTTTAAAATAATATTTGCGGTGATGCGGTGAGTTCATTTGCACTCACCGCGGAGAGGGTTGGAAATAATATTATTCTGATATTTTTTTTTTTTTACTTCTAATTTTTTCCTGTTGATAAAGGTTGCCTGCGAAACTTCCTCGACGAGTCCATCAGGCCGAATTTTCCCTTTTTCCCGTCTTTGTTCTCCCGGGTGCGGCCCTTTGAAACCTTTTCCCGGTTCCCGTTTCCGGAAAAGGGACTTCCTCCACCCCTTCGATCTTTTGAGGCGAATTACCTCTCCACGGGTATTTTTTTCTTTCTATATCGTCGGGCTCGCCGAAAAGAGGGACCGAATAAAGGTCAACATGAAAGGTCGGTTCCGTTACGGAGACATAAACAAGATTGAATTTCCCCTCACCGGGCTCGGTGGCTTTTGAAGATGTCGCGGGAATGTTCATCAGGAAATGCTGTCAAAATAACAACCGAGTTTGACCATTTCGTTTTCATTTGATCACTGAACTCAAATGCCTTTGAACGTTGTTTTCTCCATAACCCCCCCCCCCCCCCCCCCCCCAACCATTTGAACACTCATCTTTATTATCATGAACACAACCACAGTAACGAATTCCTCAAAGATTTTGTAGTTTTACGGTTCCTTTAACCTTCAAAAGGTGTCAAACCGCTATACACTCATTTCTGCCCCACTGCTTCCATTTTCAGCTGATGAAAACCAGTTACCACTCACTGAAACCCGGTTTCTATTCACTAAAAACCGGCTTCTGCACTTAAAGTTCATTTTCCGCTCACCTGATTGCTCCTCAAAAGGTTTCTGCTCATTGAGAACTGGATCCTTCTCTAAAATCTGAGTTTCTGCTCTTAAAGTTCAGGTTCTGCTGACTTGAAAGCCCCATAAAATGCTTCTTCTCAATGAATACCAGCTTCAGCAATCAAAGCCCAATTCCTACTCACTACGAGTCGTTTTTTTACCAGTCTTTGCAAAGTTTTTGTGAACCTTAAAATAAAATCACTGGGTGATGTATAAATAAATTTAAAAAATAAAAATATATAAATTAAAAAATAAAAATAAATGAAATCAAAAATAAATTTAAAAGGAAAATATTAAATTTAAAAAGCTGCAAATTTTACACAAGGCTTTATTATTCTTTGATATAGGTTACTTGTACAGAAATTTAATTCTGTCAATAAAAAAACGCTGCAAATTTTACACAAGGGTTTATTATTCTGTGATATAGGTTACTTGTACAGACACTTAAGTAATTCTGTCAATAAAAAAAATTAAAAAATTTTTTTTTTGGATTTTTATATTTCAAAAAAAATTTTGGGGGGGATTTTTTTTCAAAAATGTGTTTTTTCAAAAATTCTTTAATTTTTACTCGAAAAATATTTAACCTCTTGGGATCCTTCGAAAATCCCATTTTTAGCCCCATGAAAGCCCTATAGAACGCCACAGTGAAATCGGATCGTTCCGGGACCCCCAAAAATGGATTCTACGTCCAAAAATACTTCGAAAACGACACCTAACTCGATCCCATAGCTAAAAGCCTTCAAAACACCCCTCCTATAGCCCCATTTTAGCCCCATAGCGCCCCACGTGTTTGGGCGATCGGACTGAAAACCTTGCGGGCACAACTAGATGGTAAACCAAGTATTTTGCCAAAATTTCAGATTTTTAAAAAAATTCCTACTGCCCAAAACGGCCCGGACGGCGGACGGCGTACGGCGTACGGCGGACGGCGGACGGCGGACGGACATTTCGGATTTTGAATGTAGACCTCTTGAAACGGATAATGTCAAATTTTGAGGCCGATCGGAGTCGTCGACCCGCGTCGCGAAAACATAGGTGTATTATTCCAAGAATAATAAACCAAAAGCTGCAAATTTTACACAAGGCTTTATTATTCTTAGATATAAATTATCCAAAAATCCACAATCCTAAAAAATAAGAAAATTTAAGTACCTACCTACCTTTCAAAACGTAAAAAAAAAATTCTTGTAAAGTTTGTGGACGGATGTCGGACCCAAAAATGGATCATGCGCCCAAAATTACGCCGAAAACGACACCTTATTCTACTTCCTGGCATCCTTCAAAAGCCCAATTTGTAGCCCCCACGAAAGCCCTATAGATCCTGTCGGTGAAATCGGATGGTTCTGAGACCCTCAAAAATTGATTCTACGTTCAAAAATACTTCGTAAACGTCACCCCACTCGATATCCCAGCCGAAATATTCAAAAACCCTTCCTGTAGCCCCTTTTAAGTCCCATAGAGCCCCATGAATTTTGATTGAAACAGCAAGGTTTAGCCACCTCTTTATTGTGGGAAAAATAACTATTAATCGGCAGTACTTTTGGGACATGTGAAGATGTTCCATAGTCAGTAGAAAATGATGAAAAAAAGTCGATTTTGGCAGAAAGTAGACATGAGTTTTGCATGAATCCAATCATTTCCTTCCCATTTTCCCCTTCCCCCTTCACCGTAGACCTGCAGTTGTGATGCAGGCTGTTGCCGAAATATTATCGTGAGTGTTTCTCATTTTGTATTTCTCAAACAACATTAAATGCTAAAATATTTGGGTTTTACTCCAAGAACTAAAAAAACGGCAAATAGTTTTCCCGGAAACCAGGCGTTTTAACTAAGGCTGCACTGTTCAATGTAACCTAAGTAATGCTTTACATACTATGTAAAGCTGTAATCCATCACGGGCTACATCAAGATCGTTGAAACGAGTACTCTGCCGAGAGTCAGAAGCCTCCATCTATTTCCCGCTAGCCCATCAGGGTCGATCGGATTCACGAGTTTCTCCATCATTATTTCGATTCGACCCGGAACAGGTGTTTCATCTCGGGTCCCTAATGGCTCGCCCGGAACTTCCCTGATATTCCATTTGTCTTCCTCAACACTCGCTAATTAATGCAAACAGCCCATCTGAGACACGGTTATGTCTCCAGGTTGATTACTGCGAGCCTGCAGAAAAATCAGCGTTTAAAACGAACTCAACTCTTCGCCCTCAACTGAATTGCGATGCGGTCTCGATGTTATTTTTCTCGATTGCCAGAACGAATGGAATGTTTGATGAGCCCAAACAGGCAACCTAATTTGGCTGAAATAACGCTCGCAGAAAACGTAAAAGGGTAACGTTCCCGCGATCAATGGTCGCTCCAACCATTTTCCCCCATCATTTTTCTTTCTTGAGCAAAACGCTTTTTAATAATTGGGTTTTCGGATGTCTCGTCTCCCTAGACATTTCTGCGAAACTATCGATTATCAGAGTCGTTTCACCCTCCGAATTCTTTATCTTTTTTTCTTCTAGACATTACGCTTCGAATTCCCCCATTCCCAATCCCGTATTCGATACGGCCCGATGGTTATCGCCCGATTCTTTCCCTCCAATATCAATTACGAGGGATTTTCTCTGGGAAAAATACCCGATCGTCCGATGAATGAAGGAAGTCAATTTGGTGAAAGGGAGGGCGTGAAGTGGTCCAAAGGTTGTTGAATATAGTTAGCAGGATAGCTAACAGATGGTTCGGTTGATGGTTAGAGATGTTCAGAGATGGTACGAGATCGTGATAACGATCTCTATAGAGATGATTGGTGATAAGGATGTTTAGAGATGGTTACATATGATTAGAGATAGTTAGAGGTGGTTAAAGATTGTTAGTGATTGAGAAGGAAAGGGATAATTACAGATGATTTGGTATGGTTAGCCGTGACAGAGATAGTGATGGTAATAGTTGGTCAGGAATGCTTAGAGATAGTTAGAGATGGTTAGCGATTATTAGAGATTGGGAAAGGAATTCCCTTGGGGATAGTAAGAAATGGTTACACACGATTGGAGACTGCTAGCAACGTTTAGATGGCTATATTTGGCTCGGGATAGCATTGTTGAAAACGCTGCGATTTTTACACGAGGATTTATTTTTCTATGACACTAGCACTCAGACATAAGGCCTCGCTTCGCTCGGCCGACCACTTTATCGGGCATCACCACTTTCTCGGTCGGGGGGGGGGGGGGGGGGGGGGGGGGGGGGGGGGGGGGGGGGGGACGCTCGCTTCGATTGGCCAAGTGACAGTCGCTCAATGCGCTAAATTTAACGGGCGTAAAATTGGCCGGGGAATAGAGAGAGAAATCGTCTTCCCACACACCAGAATATATCCGAAATTAGCATACTGCCCCCCCCCCCCCCCCCCCCCCCATACTTTCGGAGCCTCCTCCACCTTTGTAAGGTTCCTGGAACCCCCGATCTCCCGTTCTGATGTCCACCCTTTCCGTCTTTCCGATGTCCCTGGAACTCTCTCGCCACCCTCCCAAGGCGCGCGCCGAATCTCTTGAAATCGTTCAAATTAAACTCGCCGTCTAAATTCGCTCATCGTCGGAATGAGTTATTTCGGGATTTCATATTAAAATTCGGATCTCTAGGTAGGATACAGGACAAATCAAACGACTGTTAACAACTGAAGAATTCGAAAAAATTTAGTTTCGCGAATTCGTGCGCGCCAAAATATTCGGGCAACGCGCTTATTGGACGTAAAATTGATCGAGGAATCGGAATTCGAGAAAAAAAACGCTGCAAATTTTACACAAGGGTTTATTATTCTTTGATATAGGTTAGTTGCGCAAAAATTATTTCTGAGTCAAAAGAAAAAATGTTGGGGAAAAAAAAATTTGGATTTTTTTTTCAAAAAAATTTTTTTTGGATTTTTTTTTTCAAAAAAATTGTTTTTTCAAAAATTCTTTATTCTTTACTCGAAAAATGTTTAACCTCCTGGGCTCCTTCAAAAATCCCATTTTTAGCCCCATGAAAGCCCTATAGATCGCAACAGTGAAATCGGATCGTTGCGGGACCCAAAAAATGGATTCTACGTCCAAAAATACTTCGAAAACGACACCTGACTCGATCCCATAGCCGAAAGCCTTCAAAAACCCCCTTCTGTAGCCCCATTTTATCCCCATAGCGCCCCACGGGTTTGGGCGATCGGGCTGAAAACCTTGCGGGCACAACTAGATGGTAAACCAAGTATTTTGCCGAAATTTCAGATTTTTAAAAAAATTCCTACTGCCCAAAACGGCCTGGACGGCGGACGGCGGACGGACATTTCGGTTTTGGAATCTAGACCACTTGAAACGGATAATGTCAAATTTTGAGGCCGATCGGAGTCGTCGACCCCCGTCGCGAAAACATAGGTGTATTATTCCAAGAATAATAAACCAAAAACGCTGCAAATTTTACACAAGGGTTTATTATTCTTTGATATAGGTTACTTGTACAGAAATTAAATTCTGTCAATGAAAAAATTTAAAAAAAAATTTTTTTTTTGGATTTTTATTTCAAAAAATTTTTTTTTTGGAGTTTTTTGTTCAAAAATGTGTTTTTTCAAAAATCTCTATTTTTTACACAAAACATATTTAACATCCTGGGATCCTTCAAAAATCCCATTTTTAGCCCCATGAACGCCCTAAAGATCGCCACAGTGAAATCGGATCGTTCCGGGACCCCAGAAAATGGATTCTACGTCCAAAAATACTTCGAAAACGACACCTAACTCGATCCCATAGCTAAAAGCCTTCAAAAACCCCTCCCGTAGCCCCATTATAGCCCCAGAGCGCCCCACGGGTTTGGGCGATCGGACTGAATACCTTGCGGGCACAACTAGATGGTAAACCAAGTATTTTGTCAAAATTTCAGATTTTTTAAAAAATTCCTACTGCCCAAAACGGCCCGGACGGCGGACGGCGTACGGCGGACGGACATTTCGGATTTTGAATGTAGACCTCTTGAAACGGATAATGTCAAATTTTGAGGCCGATCGGAGTCGTCGACCCGCGTCGCGAAAACATAGGTGTATTATTCCAAGAATAATAAACCAAAATTAGGGGTTCCCATTTAAAATAAGAAAGTTGGGCGCAAATTCGCCTACTCGCGCGCTTCTCAGGGGGGCCTCAACCCCCGTACTCCAGTTAAACGGTCGGCCGAACCCATAGAAAAAATCGCCGTATTTTTATCGCTTTTTTAACGCCGTATTTTTAACGGTAATTACCGTTCTGGAGGAGTAGGCTCGTGACATACCTCGTGACGTACCCACATAGCCACAAAGTCAGCCACAGAGACGGTGAGAATACAGTACAAAGTCAGCCACAGAGTGGTATAGAATACGTAAATTATCCAAAGAATAAATCTATATCAATAAAAAAAATTAAATTCAATTATTTAGAAATTTTTTAGAAATTAAAAAAAAAAATTTGTTTGTTTGGATTATTTGTCTAAAATTATCTGGAAAACAATCCCTCGTAAAAGTTTAGTTTTTGCTGACCTGATAGCTCCCCAAATAGGGTTCTGCTCATTGATAACTGACTCCTTCTCAATGAAAATCGGGTTCTGCTCCCACAGTCCTGCTTCTACTCACTACTAACCATTTCGTGTTGCGTTTTAACCAGTCTTTGCAAAGTTTTTGTACACCTTGAAACCTAAAAACTTTGGGATGTGTATATATACATTTTAATAAATTAAAAGTAGAATATTCAATTAAAAACTAAAAATTTTAAATATTTTTTTTTTTTTTTTTTTAAGTAAAGTTAGCGGACGGATGTGGGACCCGAAAAATAGATTGGCGTCTTCAATTACTCGGAAGACGACACCTCATTCGACTTCTTGGCATCCTTCAAAAGCCCTATTTGTAGCCCCATGAAAGCCCCGATGGTTCTGGGACCCCGAAAAATGGACTCTACGTCCAAAAATACTTCGAAAACGACACCCCTCTCGATATCAAAGTCGCCCCACGGGTTTGAGCGATCGGGCCTTGCGGGCACAACTAGATGGTAAATCGAGTATTTTGTCAATATTTCTACAGCCCAAAACGGCTCGGACGGATCGTTTTGGTTTATTATTCTTGGAATAGGTAATACACCTCTGCGATCACGACAAAGGTCGAAAATTCTGATCGGCCTCAAAATTAAATTTTGTCAAATTTTGACATTATACGTTTGAAAAGGCATTAGGTTAGAATATGAAGATCTATTGCAATTAACCGTATAAATACTTATTATGAAAGTTTGCGTAAAAGGACTGAAGATGAGCGTTAGCTCAAAACCGGTATCCAATTGATGTATTTTCTCTAAGTAGAAAAGTTGAAGGAAGTATCAGAGGAGTCACCAAACCCTTTGGATATGCACCGCTGCACCGTCAGGCGTAATATGCCTTTTGACGCATTGTTGAAAGATGGTCAGGGAATGGGGACGTTCAGGGAGAGACGAACATTTCCTAAACGCGATTTACGGCTTTTCAATTTCCCAGTCATTCTGCTTTGAAATGCCTCGACCTCTCAACAAGCGAGACAACGCAATGCTACGAAAAGACGCAAATGAAATTTCGAAGCGGAAACAAAATTATGTACAACTTTTTGGATTCGTGCATGGAATTTAACGCAAAGCGAGCATGTACAGGCGTATTATAATAACCCCAGAAAGAAGTTGTGAGAGATTTGTTTCTCAGCCAGGTAGAAGAAATTACTTAAAAAATGAAAATCAAGAGCAAAAGGCAATTAACAATTTAAAAATGAATGCATTTTAATCAAACAACAGAAAATAGAAATAATACAATTCATGAAATTTGGTTTATAAGCGAGATAAAATCACTAAACAAGAATTAAAATTAAGTTAATTTATGAAAAAATTCATCCCTTCAGGCAGTTCGAATCTTTTACTCCGGGGAACTCCGTGTGGGACTATTTTTGATTAACGGCGGATTTCGAACAGCCTTAATCCGAACATTCATTCGCACCAAAACGGTTTAGTCTGATTTTACATAGAAAAAAAAAATTGAAGCATTAATTTTGGGGTAGAGGGGGTTTTGGAAATTTGTTAAATACATAAATATATATAATGCCTGATAAAATATTAGGAAGGTAAAATGTACGTTGTAACCTACTATGATTTATGAGAGCCAATCGATAAATATTTCCTAGAATAGGTTGACTATAAATAGACTCAAAGATGACCAGTGTGAAAGTAAATTGAGAATTTTCAGGTGGTTGTAAATTAGTTTGGGCATTTTATTTTGGTTGCCAAAGTTTGTTCGGGACAGGGAGGTACATTATCAATAATTTATTGTAAAAACTTACGTTACGAAGGCAATGGTAGAGCGGGGTGAGGCCTCCCGTCTCATCTACATTCGCTCATGACACTTTTGAGGCGATTCAAATGTATTAGAAAAAATGTCAAGGAGGGAAGGGAATTTATTGAGGTGGGGGCGGTCAAATTTTGTTTTAAAAAACTGTCGGTTACGGGAGGACGCAACAGTTGACGGTGAGGGATGCGCGCGTAGACTGAAGAGGGTGAGCGACGGTGCTGCTACGGGGGTGAGTGTAACCCCTCCCTCAAGACCGTCTACCTCCCCCCGGTCATGAACACCCTTAGCCGCCCACCTGATGGCTCACTTCACCCGGTGAGATGACGTTCCGTTTGAAAAAAATATACCACCTGATGCCTGCCGGGACGCTCACCGCCTGTCAGGCTCTCATTGTTTTAATCAAATTTTCATCATTTGAGATTTTTCCGGGCTTACGAGGGATTTCCATTCTGTCAAAAATTTTCTTCTTTATTAATTTATATATATATATCCTTGAAAAAATTATACTTAATTGTCTTATGGAAATTCTTAATATAGACTACGAATGTGTGCCCTGGAGGGGGGGGGGAGGAGGTGGCAACAGGGGAAACTGTGAGGGAGTTCAACAAGTTGCAGGTTGCGACTAGGGGGGGGGGGGGGGAGACAGGTTTTATAGGGTCACTGGAGGGGCCTGAAACTGGTTTATGGAAGAGTCTAGTACAGGTTTAGAAGACGCTTAGTACGAGTTAGGAGGAGTCTAAAACCCCCTTTTGGTTTATTATTCTTGGAATAATACACCTATGTTTTCGCGACGGGGGTCGACGACTCCGATCGGGCTCAAAATTTGACATTATCCGTTTCAAGAGGTCTACATTCTAAATCCGAAATGTCCGTCCGCCGTCCGCCGTACGCCGTCCGGGCCGTTTTGGGCTGTAGGAATTTTTTTAAAAATCTGAAATTTCGGCAAAATACTTGGTTTACCATCTAGTTGTGCCCGCAAGGTTTTCAGTCCGATCGGCCAAACCCGTGGGGCGCTATGGGGCTATAATGGGGCTACGGGAGGGTTTTTTTGAAGGCTTTTAGCTATGGGATCGAGTTAGGTGTCGTTTTCGAAGTATTTTTGGACGTAGAATCCATTTTTTGAGGCCCCGGAACGATCCGATTTCACTAGGGCGATCTTTAGGGCATTCGTGGGGCTAAAAATGGGATTTTTGAAGGATCCTAGGATGTTAAATATTTTTCGAGTAAAAAATACAGCATTTTTGAAAAAGACACATTTTTGTACAAAAAATCCAAAAAAAAAAAAAAATTTTTTGAGATAAAAATCCAAAAAAATTTTTTTTTTTAATTGACAGAATTAAATTTCTGCACAAGTAACGTATATCAAAGAATAATAAACCCTTGTGTAAAATTTGCAGCGTTTTTTTTTAAATTGGTGGCAGAGTAGAGGGGGGGAGTCAGAACAGGCTTAGACCGGTTTGGAGAGGTACTAGAAGCTTTTTGTGGGGTGAAGATCCAGTTTGAAAGAGTCTATAACCAGTTTTAATGAGTCTCAAACTAGTTGGAAAGAGTCTAGAATCAGTTTGGAGGGGTTTAGAACCATTTGAAAGGTTTTTAGAACAGGTTTACAAGGTGTGGAGGGGCCTGAAACTGGTTTATGGGGATTAGAACGGGTTTTGGAAGAGTCTAGTGCAGGTTTAGGAGACGCTTAGTACGAGTTAGGAGGAGTCTACAACCCCATTTTTTTATTGGTGGAGGGGGGGGGGGAGTCAGAACAGGCTTAGACCGGTTTGAAGAGGTAATAGAGAGTTCCTAAAGCCACTTTTTGCCTAACGGTGATGAGTTACGGTTGACGTAACTCGAGATTTCGCGCATGCGCGGAAATAACGGTGATAACTTACGTCCTTATGCCTAACGTCGAACGTTATTGCCGTAAAGTTACGGCAATAAACTTACGGTCTTAAGGATACCGCCGTTAATTTCGAGCAATAGAACGTAAATAGCGGCACTTTAAATTTAGCGTGACTTAGCGTGATTTAGCGTGACTTATGTGAAGTTAGCTTTTCTTTGATTCTCCCTAGACAAATCCCTTACGGTGATAAAAATTAACGGTCGACGTAACTCGGATGTTTCTTTAGGAACTCTCTAATAGAAGCTTTAATGGGGATAAGATCCAGATTGAAAGAGTCAATAACCAGTTTTAATCAGTCTCAAACTAGTTGGAAAGAGTCTAGAATCAGTTTGGAGGGGTTTAGAACCATTTGAAAGGCTTCAGTACAGGTTTGGAAACAGTTTGGACGGGCTTAAGCTCATAAGCACTAGGCGGGAGGATACTAGAACTGATTGGAGGAGTTTCGAACCAGTTTTCATCGATGTGGAGGTGTTCAGAACTGGTTTTAGAATGTTCAGATCGGCTTATAGGGGCTGGGGTGGTCTAGAATCAGTTTGGGGTGTACAGAGCTGGCTTTTAGGTGTTCGGATTGGGTTTTGGGGACTTAGAACCGGTTCAAAGGAGTTCAGAGACCATCTAAGGTTGACAATTGGAAGACAAATTGGCCTTAGAAACGAAGTCCTCTTGGCGTTTCTAAAGCACAAACTCAGTACTGTACTGTAACACCCCAATGACTTGATGACGTCATCTCGGTCACTGTCGTTGGGTCGGGTTGGAAGGCGGCGAGGGCTACCATACCAGCAATACCGTGAGGTCGTGCGGGTTTTGCCTAATCCGTTTTAAACGTCCCGGCTATTTTGTACCTTGTACCTACAGAATTTTGGTATCTATAGGTATTAGTAGGAATTTTCAAACGCATTCGTAGGAACTACGAAATTACGATGTCGGCTCTCAGAGCAGGCTAATATGTTACTTTTGGGTTGTGGCAGACCGCCCAGCCCGAATGTGTACAGGTAGGCTCCACCATCCTCCATACTCAGGGACTTCCCCCTAATACCCGCCAAAGCCGTGCTCAATTTCTGATAAAATCAAGAAGTTCAAGTACCGAGCGTTTTGTCGAAATTTCAAAGAATTTTTTTTTAAAATTCAAATTTGTAAAAATACTACTCCCGTCTCTGAAACGTTGCTTAATTATTCGGAGAATAATAAACCAAAATGAAAGATGATGGTAGCCTGAATGGAAAAGGGAGGTTATAAATTGGAGGTTCCCGCTGAGTAATTAACACGGGGAATTCATCAAATTCCACAACAAAAGAGGGGTTTCTTATAAAATAGCTCAAGAAAAATTACTGCCGGGAAAGATCGTTTTTCATTAGCGCGTTCAATCCTCCCGGCATTTCGGTGGGGGAAAAAGAGGAAAAATATTAGCGCGGATTGAGAACAGAATGAAGATCATGCGTTACTCCTGTTGTGTAAACACGGTATTTCTCTCTCAGTTGTGTCGCTCCCTCTCAGTTCTCATCTCTCTTCCTTCAGCCCACCGAACTATCTTCCTTAGCGGTTGAGCGCCTCGATACGGAAGGTAGGCAGAACGGCGAGGTTTTAGTTGGAACTCGAAGGATAAGTGCGGCAACCCAAGTTGAGGTAGGAAGTTGCGACGGAATTCCCCGGCGCTCCTCGACACAATTCCGTTATTCGCGGGGGAATGCGAATTAAATCGAGCGTTATGAGGAACGTTTACATTTCCCGTTCAAGTTGAGGCGTATTGTACGGTATTACGTCAATTTGCGGGTGAAATGTTTCGTCAGCAAACAGGTGAAGGTACATGTGTACTAATTTTGTACTACTAATTTTCGTTTGCTCAAGTTCGCCTATTCAGTTTTTCTTGAGGACCGATAGACGATTACGGTTGCATTATAGAGTTAGCACAAATCCATTATACAAATTTTGTATTTGTGGGTTCTCGTGGGCTCTCCTTATTAGGCTCAGACAACAGTTATTGAATGATTCAACCCATTTAAAATTTTAATTAAATAAAAATTAAATTACTCATTTATTATAATATTATTATTTAATAATAATTATATAATTTATATAATTACTAGCACTCTAACAGGGGGGCCCCGCTTTGCTCGGCCGACCATTTTTTTGGCGAGGAGGGCCTCTCTTCGCTCGGCTGACCACTTTCTCAGACTGGAGGCTCGTTTGAGAAATAGGTCAAGTGATGGGGTAGGATTCAGAGGAGTTCTAATTCAACCCTTTGGGCTTACCAAAATACCTAAAAGCGCCCAATGAACGCTGCACCTTACCTAACACCTTACCCACATCTGAAGAAGCCAGCGCCCCTCGGGGAGAATTGGAAAGAGTAGCGTATTATCGACCCGAGTCAGTCGGGATTGAGGGAGATCTCATAGACCTTGCACACGCCCCTATAAGGTCGAAGACTCACACCAGCTGGACACAGACGAACAGACTTCACACACTGCAAGCGCTCCGGACCCGGTTATGTATAAGAATCGTTCAAATTTAAGGGGAGTCGGACTCGAAAAAATGACCAAAAAATAAACTCACTGTCGAAAGGTCGATCCACACATTTCAGTCATTCAGTGAATCCGTTGGTGCTCCGTGCGGCATGTATTGCTGGTGTGGACAATTTATCATTGATGCAATTGAAGGGAATGGAGCACCGATGGCCGAGGGTTCACTGATATCACTGATGTGCTTATCGGTCGTAAAATTGGCTCGGGAATCCAAATTCGACGAAAAATGTAGGGGCTCTCATTTAAAATAAGAAAGTTGAGCGCAATTGCGCCAGGTTGCGCGCATTTTAAGGGGATCTCAAACCTACCAGTAGGAGGGAACAGAGAGATCGAGATGATCGGAAAAATCGGCGTGTTTTTGTCGCTTTCGTTCAGGAGTAGTAGTATTATACTAGCCTATAATAGGCTTTTGGCAGGCATACATACATACAGACCCCTTCTGAATTAGTGGCATATATATAATTTATTGATAATTAATTTATTAGGTATATAATAAATATAATGGTATATTTATTCATTTTAATCAAATTATATTATATTTTGATAAATATTATTATGAAATTAAAAATTAAATGATTCATTATTAAATAAATCAATAAATTTAAATTTAAATTAAATCATTTCCTCATATTCCTCTCTACTTTCAATGCCAAGTATACCCCATCGAGCACACAAACAGTTTGTGTTACTTATCCCTTGGGGAGTTACTTATCCCTAACTTCACATTTTCTTACCTACTAAACGTCAGACGTAGAACTACCGGGTAGGAAACTTTGCGCTTAATTACACGTCCTCACACTTCAGACTCTCGACGGTAGAACTCGGATTAAAGTTCGATTTCGCCGGAACTCGACCGTACTCCCCAGTTTCAGTTTAAATTGCAGTATGCCAAATGAGTAAACCTTCCCGCGTTTGGTCATGGGAATTCCGGGGCAATCCGGATCTATCAATTATTTAAGCCTTCATTAGATGGAATCTAATGAAGACGTTAATAATTCCAATTTAATTGAACTCCCCAACCAAAATACACGCACGGTCGAAAGCATTAATCGTGAACAAAGCATCATTAAATTTGATATTTTGGCTGGGGAGTTGAATTGAATTGGGTTTCACGTGCATCCTTCTTGAAACTACATACCTACTCGTTAATCGAAAATATCAAAATGAATCAAGTGTACTTACCTTCCTGTATTTACCACTCAGTGACTAAAATATTATTTGATTTTAAAAACAAACACACACTTGTCACTCAATTTATACGCTCAGTTTGGTGATGATTTGGTGAACAACAGAAGTAGCAATTAACTCGACTGTCAGTTAAAAGTTGACTCAGTGAAAATACTCACAATGTAACGTCGAAATCGGGTTTCAAGAACTCACCTGCAACATAAAACAACTAGTTGAGCGAAAAGAGTTGAAAACGTGGAATTTTTCTTTCATCGCCTGGGTGACGATGAAAACAACATCAACGATAACGAGATGCTTAAACTGATTTTGGTTCATAGTGTGTTGTCGGTATTATCGGTGGACGTTGAAAAGCCTTTTGACGCGGGACTTTTTGATTCGAGTTCGAGAGTGCTTTTGTGCAATGGGGCGCTGTTCAGTCCGGTGTACGTGTTCACGAGTTGTCGGTGTCTGTGTAGGTGAGATCGATTTTTGGGCGTAGAATCCATTTTTGGGGGTCCCGGAACGATCCGATTTCACTGTGGGGATCTGTGGTGGTTTCATGGGGCTACAAATGGGATTTTTTAAGGATCCAAGCCAAATATGTTTCGAGTAAAAAACAAACAAAACATTTTTCAGGAAAATTGGTGGTTTGGGGTGTTGGCTGGCTTTAACCAGCCGGTGGTGGTCCCCTAGTTATACTTATAGAGGGGCAATGCCTACCTCTTCAATGTAGGGCACGCTTGCAACCATAGCCTCTCGCAATAGCTGATATTCAATGTAACAGTCCAGAAACTGACGTCTATAAAATAATTTCCCCATTTTAGAACTTAAAATGAATGTATCTCGTAAAGTATTGGTCCTACAGAAAACATTATGAACACCAAAATTGTAGTAGGTAAATTTTATTCTGTTCAGGATTTGTCTCAGTCAAAAACCTCGAAAAAAGCGTTGTTTGCGGTTACAGGCAAAAAACAAAATTATATTCAATATAATTGGGGGTTGGTGCTACGTTGAAATGGGTGTACGGACAATGGACTTCTTGAAAAGGTCAGAATTCAGCATTTCTGACAACATATTCGGATTCAGCACCCTTTAAAACCCATAAACCCCAATTTTTAGTTCGAAAATCCGTATAGGTACGTGCAGAGCTGTTTTCGAAATGTTAGAGATTTTGAAATGAACGCCGGGCATATGTGACGTCACACCTCGCCAGGCTGGGCGTCGAGTAGTTGGGCACTGAGCCGCCAGAGCGCTAAATAATAAATCTGAACAGAATCGGAATAAAAGCACTCGGCCCGGGTCGATTTTTGAATAACCTTCTTTGATAATAACCTCGATGCTCAATTTTCGAATGACCTTCTATAATGATTAACCGGATTTTCGATTTTTGGGGTCGACTTTTCGCGTAGTAAAGTTGACTGACTTGCGTAGATGAGAGAGAGAGGGATCTCCCGGCCAATCAAAAGACAACGAAGCAGCCCACGTCATGTACCCTCTCCAGACATCGGAATTCAAATATCATATTTTTCCTAAGGCCCTATAAATAATTGAAACGGGTTTTCTGCAATATGGACCCGTTTTCGTAACTTTTGAAGCACGTCCTTTGCAGGAAAAACATTTTAAAAAATCATTAAAGGAGCTCATTGACAGATCTAGAGACCATTCAAATCTGACATCACTCTGAAAGCAAGCGCCTCAAATCCACTTCCGATTCCTCAGAGCAAGGTTTGACAACATTGCCCTCGGAATCCTCCCCTTCTTCCATTTGATACTGATCCTCTGATTTCCCTCTCAACATTCGGAATCGTTCACTGCTCCAAATCGTGTTGCTTCCCTCAGAGTTCCCTCGAGACTACTAAAGTAGTTTGACTGGGTCCCTTTTGACTGAAACTCGCCATTCTAGTTCACTCTGACAATCATCTCTCCCATAACTGATTCCAGTGGCATCGCCGTGGAACCTTACTATGTCTTAAGGAATGCTTCTCGCTACGTCATCAACGCTCTACATCGATCCGCCCAACGTGATCTGCTAACAGAACAAGATAGTTATGAAGTAGAACGTTTTTTAATTCATCCTTACTGTTTTGTTTTCAACGTAAGTGATCTCAATATTGGGTTTGTTCTTGGTGTGTGAGCGTGAGGCGATGTGAGGAGCTTGCGCTTGCGCAGTGCTACGCTTCGTTGGCCACGCCCACCAACTCACAGTGCCAGGAGTGACATGTGAGGATCAAATTTGCTGTTCCAGGAGCGTGAGTTTGAGACGATCTAAAGCTGCTCTCCCATGCTCACAGTTAGAAATGTGAGCATTTGAGTGCGAGTTACCACGTCCACAACTCGCTTGGTAACCTGGCCAGACCTATTATAACCTGACTTCAGATATTTGTTTACTTGAGTGTTGGTTGTTGCTATTTTGTTTACCTTGGTGCTGTGGCAGACAGAGTTTTGCGTCACTCCAAGGAAACCTCACTTGATCACTTGATCCTTGAAAATCCATTCCAGTAGCGTGAGGGCTAGCATTCTCACGCCCACACTTACGTCCCCTCAGGGGGGCACTCACACTCAACTTACATTCACGCTCCAGGAAAAAACCTACCAACATCCTACAACTTCAGTGGCAGCCATTTGTTGATTTCTCAGTGTTTTATGGAACTCTTGCAGGACACCACACACCGAAAACATTTAGGGTTGATCGTCCTGAAAGGTGATGGCATCGTGGACGTTGAGATTGACAGACACCCTGCTCCTGAAATCTCCTCCGGCACGTGTCGGATACTCGGGTTCAAAACTGACGATGGTCGGTTGACGACGGTCGACTCGCGAATGCATCTGATATCGTCGGACGAATGCCTCTGGCGGATTTGCCCGCGGGCCGTTGGATGCTCGGGACGAGAAGAGTCCGTCCGGTCCCGGGAAGAGATTTGTTTGGCTTCGAACGACAAGATGTCGCAGCTACAGTGAGCATCAATCGTGCCACGATGACGAGCCGCGACCACCTAATGCCCCCCCCCCCCCCTTTCTTCCTTTTGCAGGTTTTACGAAGGATCAATGATCGTCTGCGAAGACGAAATCGTGGGTTTGATCGTCTCTACAGGGAAAATCCGCTACCCGCATGTTCCCATGATTTTGGCTTCAATCGCACAATTCACGGATACCATACCGCAGGACTTACCATACAGCACACCCCCTGCTACTGTGCCCCTTACAGAACCGTGAAGGATAGATTTATATAAATAACCAAAAATTTTATTTTATTTTTATTTTTTGTAATAAACGGTTATATTACGCTCAAATATTTTAGTTTAAAAAACCCACCCAGTAATATCCACACTAAAATAACATTAAACCTGCCTCATTGTAATGAGTCATTACACTGTCAGAGATCGCTTTATAAAGCAATAATTGCTTTTAATACTAATTATTAGTATAAATTCTTACTTTGGTCCCATCACTAACCAGTTTGGCTCCTATTTACTAACACACAGCTTTTATGTGACGCTCCAGCCCTAAAATCTATTTCCGGAGCCCAGCAACTGGGTGCAGACGTCATAGAAAATGATCACTTGGTTGACACGACTGCGCTATAAATATATATCGATCAACTTCTTTTTTTTTCATTATCTGTGAAACTGGGCAATCATTTATTCATCCCCCCCCCCCCCCCCCCCAACGGTTACCATGTTGATCGGCGCCTACGTTATCTCCGAGGCCGATCGTTCGACGGTTTTGAACGAATTAAGGACAAATCGGTAGGGGGTTTTGACAGTGTTGACAATTTAGAGGAAAAGAGCACTGCCAATCCCTGACAATTGCAGTATTGCGTCGACGTTCGATATCCCGCCTCTTCTGCTTTCTAGCGTCCACCTTTGGAAGCCTCACTTTCCAGTCCACACTACCACGAGGGTCTCGCCGACGTTTCAACAGAGTTTGGGGAGATTTCACACTTTTCGCGCGCGTATTTTGGCTTGCATTGTTTCAAAAGAAGCTCCATTGAGAGTTGCGAATGTTCAATTTGATAATGGTAATGTTAACAGCTTTGAAAACACATAAACAGAGAGCGGGAAGAACGCCTTATACTACTAGGTACTGTGAACGAGGAGTTGTGACAGAAGTAGTTTGAGTGGATTCCTCCCACCTCAAAACCGGTTTGACTCTACTATCACACACAGGGCTCCACCTAGACGGAGTAGTTTGACTGATTCCATTCCGGTTTGAATCACATCTACTATCACACGCAGGGCTTTTCCTCGTTAGAACTAGTTTGACTGATTCCTTCCAGCCTGAAACCGGTTTGACTCACACAGGGCCCTTCCTCGACAGAAGTAGTTTGACTGGTTTCCTTCCAGCTCAAAACCGGTTTGACTCGCATCTACTATCACACATAGCTTCTCCTTGTTAGAAATAGTTTGAACGATTCCCTTTAGGCCTGAAACCTGTTTGACTCACACAGGGCCCTTCCTCGACAGAAGTAGTTTGATGGTTCCTTTCGAGCTCAAAACCGGTTTGAATCACATCTACTATCACACATAGGGCTCCACCTAGACAGAAGTAGTTTGACTGGTTCCCTTCCGGCTCAAAACCGGTTTGACTCGCATCTAATATCACACACAGCTTCTCCTTGTTTAGAACTAGTTTGACTGATTCCCTTTAGGCCTGAAACCGGTTTGACTCAAACAGGGCCCTTCCTCGACAGAAGTAGTTTGATGGTTCCTTTCCAGCTCAAAACCGGTTTGAATCACATCTACTATCACATATAGGGCTCCACCTAGACAGAAGTAGTTTGACTGGTTCCCTTCCAGCTCAAAACCGGTTTGACTCGCATCTACTATCACACACAGCTTCTCCTTGTTTAGAATTAGTTTGACTGATTCCCTTTAGGCCTGAAACCGGTTTGACTCACACAGGGCCCTTCCTCGACAGAAGTAGTTTGATGGTTCCTTTCCAGCTCAAAACCGGATTGAATCAAATCTAGTATCACAAACTGGGCTCATCCTCTTTAGAACTAATTTGACTGATTCCCTTCCAGCTCAAAACCGGTTTGAATCACATCTACTATCACACACTGGGCTCATCCTCTTTAGAACTAATTTGACTGATTCCCTTCCCCCACAAAACCGGATTCACTCACATAGTAACACACACAGGGCTCCTCCTCGATAGAAGTTTCACTGGTTCCCCTCCAAAACCGGTTCGACTCTCCACTACTATCACACACGTTGTTCCTCCTCGACTACTCTCCGTCCCTTCCAACCTAAAAAAAAAAAAAACACCGTGTGGGTCGCATCCCCAGGGGGAAAAAAGTACCGGGATGGAAAAACGTCGGGGAAATGGTCGGCCGATGGTCTTCCCATTTCCTGAGTAATCCTTTCAGATGAAAATCAGCCCCTGGGAGATCGGAGGCACACAATACATGTGCCAGTACAACAGAACATCCCACAAGACCGCAGCCCGTTTATCGGGCTCGTTTTAGTTTCCTGTTTGAAACTTTCTTATAAATGAAACTCCATTTCAGTGTGAATTGAATATTGAGTGAAAATAAGCTTTTCAGGTCTAGGCTATAATGTTTATTATAGGTAATTTATTTTTAAGAGTTATATATTATTTGTTTTTGGAAGAAACTTCCTTTTTACGTCTTTGTATTTTGGCAAATGCCACTCTGATGAAATCGGTTCGCTCCAGGTCTTTCCCTGTGTGTGATTATTTGTGGATTTATATGTGTTAAAAGCCTCAAATATGTACATAAAATATGTACTTATTTTTTCAAAATATGTATTTATTTTTCCGTATTATGTAAAATAAAACGCTGCAAATTTTACACAAGGGTTTATTATTCTTTGAGATAGGTTACTTGTGCAAAAATTATTTGTTGATGGAGAAAATTTTGGGGAAAAAAATCTTTTTTTTTGGGATTTTTTTTTAGATTTAGATTTTTGTTTTCAACAAAAAAATTTTTTCAAAAGTTCTTTATTTTTTCTAGAAAAATATTTAACCTCTTGGGATCCTTCAAAAATCCCATTTTTAGCCCCATGAAAGCCCTTTAGATCGCCTCAGTGAAATCGGATCGTTCCAGGACCCCCGAAAATGGATACTTCGTCCAAAAATACTTCGAAAATTTCGAAATATGTAACTAACCATGTAAAAATGAATGAAATATTTAAAAATATGTAATTTAGATCAAATATGTGAAAATATGTAACAACAAGTATGGCCCAAACAACTCAGTAAGTCCTGAAACGCATTTGTGTACTTGAATCATTCAATTATCTTCAACCCTGACAAATATGTAAACACATACAAATCCTAGCCCTAGTGATTATAATCATAATAGTTATGATTATAACATGATAATAATTATTACCGTTCGGTGAGTCAAATTATAATACGAACCTCTTGATACAACGAAGTATTTTGCTGGTCCCCACAACTTCGTTATATTGATAGTCGACTGTAATTATCGTTCCGAGTAGACTCTCAGTACAAGCCTTTGGTGTCCGCTCAACCCAAAATGAGAAATTCGTTCCAAATACGTACGCAATTTAATTATAATTTCAAGCGAGGAAATTACTCGGCTATGGATAAGTATCTCAGTTCTGTGGACTGGTCTATTTTGGATGACTTAACTACGGAAGAGGCAGTGGATGAGTTCTACAAGGTCATCATAGAGGCCATTGATAAGTTTGTGCCCAAAACCAGGAGCTGAGTGCACCATGGTCGGTCCATCCAGGGTGGCTCCCCCATTTGGCGGTAACTCCGGGTCTGAACACCCTGAGTTAATCATCCGGAGAGGCAGCAGTAGCTGTATACAGTATTCATGGGCAAAACTGGGGCTAAAGTCGATATCCTATCAGAAGGTCTCGTGTGACTGTCTTATTTAGAAGTCTCCCTTGAAATTACTCTGAGCCGACCTTCCGCCTCTAGCAGAGGCCCAGGAATCAGTTTTGATGTCTTAAACGTGGTCTGAGAAACCTCCCTGGAACTGCCAGTCCCATCCACCTACCCAAGTCGTGACGACACAAAACAATTTTAAAACCAAATAAAATCAGAAATGCCAGAACTCTTAGCAATGTATAGCAAACAAATTACCGCCTCGGGGTCGATTCCCGTACAGTTCTTCCAATTGTTTTTTGCGCAGCACCAATCAACAGCATCAAATGGGCAAGTCCCTTCAGTCAGTAACAACCTCTACTATCCATCACTCCGCTGGCATCTCCTCGAAAGTGCGGCAAACAGAATCAACCGGACAAACTTCTTCCGAGTAATTTATCCAACGCCCTCACCGGAGCAACGAAGGGTTTCGATTCTACGGGGAAATCTTCAAATGCGGAAAACCCTTTTCACTTGAGCCGTTTTACTCGCAGATTGACCTGAATAAGAGATTGCGAAACGTGATTGGGGTCGTTGAGTGGAGAAAAACATTCATCCTCAACACTCAAATACCCCTCATCTAAAAATTGACTTTCGTGTTTGTGAATCGTTTAAAAAAATTCCTACCTTGAAATCGCCTTTGTTCAACTTCACAAAATTCCAATTCACTGGGCGGAATTTTCAAATCGCTTAACATCAGTGTAACTCGATAACGTGAAAAATACCCCGTCGTTCCCGCAATAAACACATTTAACGAGCCAACAAAGAATCTTGTTCGCCAAGATCGCATGTGAGAAAAGAAAAGGGAGGGTCACTTTAAAAATAACGACCAGCTGGAATGTTTTGATTTCATTTTTAGATCGAGAGAAATCCCACGCACTATGATAAAAAGAGGCAACTTTTTAAAAAAAGGTTTAAGTTTGAATAATGAATTCCGCTGGGAACAGTAGCTCGTAAGATGAGCTATGGTTGTCCAGATACAATATTTTTTGGCCTATTGTGAGTAAGAGCGTTACGATACCACTCAAGTATCGATTCCTGAATTCCATTGTTGACAATTCATCTGTGGTCGCCGGGAGAGCAGATTTTCGTTAGACGGTGTCAGCGGGCCCGGACTCCCTTGGCAACAATCTCTCTAGGGAAGCCAGTCCTCTGATTCCCGTATTTGCTGCGGATCCAGGGTCTCCCATTACTATCTCGATACCGCCTCCTCGGTCAGCAGATAGCGACATACCGTGTTATACCCTTGGCAGGGATATTCAGGTTGGTACTCCATTCATCTTCCGGGGGCGAAATCCCAGTTACGCCTGAGGCCTTCCCCCAAACACATTTATGTGTTATAACACAATTAATGATAGACCTATTAAAGAATAATTCTTGAAGGGTCTTGAAGGAATAATTGATGAAGGGTCAAGTAGATAAAGGTGATATGTGACATTTCTTCAAATTTCTAGAAAAAGCGTTCAAAGTTTTTTCTCTGTTACTTTTTTTGTATGGATGTTTTTTTCTATGGGTAAAACGGTGTCACATTCTTGGTTTCCAACTTATTACCTCCATTATCACCTTCTTCCACTAGGTTTCTCGCCATGTAGTGCGACATATCCCCATAATCACTTCAGTTTTGAGCGTTTTAGAGGGATTTCGCGAAATCTGATAAGGGGACATGAAACTTATGTACTTATCACCTTCATCCATGGTAAAAAGTAGGTTTTTCACAATTTGTCACATATCACCTTCATCCACTTGCCCCTTCAAGAATTCAAAATAAGAATCCTAATTATTAGGAACTCATTTTGTGTATGTACGTACACCTGTAACATCCGCTAACCTATAGGTATACCGAGGTTACGCAACATGGTCATTAATGGTGATCATTTTTGGATAATACTATTTTTCGTAGTGCTACAGGCGGTTCAGCGGTTTGCGCTGCTAGGGGACAGCATGGGATAAACATGGCGATGGCGTCAATATTTCCACACTGAGAGAAAAAAAGGGCCTATTCTAGTTTATTTTTCGATTTTTTTCTAGGTTAAATGCTGCCAACCTAGATTTTTTTTGGTTTTCATTCTAGGGTGGAACAATTTAGTCTAGGTTGAATATAATTTAACCTAGATTGAAAATACCTTCCTAAAAATGCAAACAACCAAGATTTAAAATACGCCACCCCCACACTTTAGTTCTAGGTTAAGTTCACAGTGTGTGCCGCCGCCTCCATCCATTTACAGTCTAGGTTAAAAACATTAATGTCTTGGTTGTCTCACCCTGGTATTCAATGTTTTTCACTTTCATAGACGGTTGATTTACCCTAAAACAAAAACGTTCTCACCCCACCTCAAACAATTTACAGCCATGGCGCGTTAACCTAGAACCCTTTTTTTCTCTAGGTTGTGTCCCTTTATTTACGAGGTTGTTTCAATTACTATCCCTGTTGTTCCAGTTAAATTTCTAGGTAGCTTCCTATTCTTTTCAGGTTGGTCCTAATAAATTACTAGGTGGTCCACTTTTCTTTCTAGGTTTGCTCCACTTCCATTGCAGGTTGTTTCTATCAACTTCAACTATCTTTCTGGGTTGTCTCTGTTTCCAACTCAGTACAAAAATTTGAATGTGAAGTCATAATATGACTGCACATAGTGGCAGAAATTAAATGATTAGAATTTGACAAAGATTTGGCCTCAACCCCACCGGCTAAATAGCAGGGGTGCCAAGACAACGAGAATTAACGCCCACCGCCTACAGTGGCGCTCTCCGCGGCCGCTTAGCGTACTGTAGAAACAACCTGGAATTTATTGAATGAATTACAATCACTGTTGTTTAAACCTAAAACTATTTGTAGTACTACGGTAGTTTTAACCGAGACTGAAAGTCTAACTTTTTCTTCTGGGTTGTTACCTAAAGTAACAATCTCGCCTTTTAAATCTCTCGGTTGTTTCGAGACTTTAATGGAGGGGAATTATATGGAAGGTCAAATCATTCAATTCTAGGTTACCCCACTTAAAAGTCAAAGGTAGGTGGTAATATATTTTCTAGGTCTTCACAATGTCAACCTAGACCAAATGTGAAGTTCACATTTGGTCTAGGTTGACACTTTTTTATTCCAGGTTGTGGTCAGAGGGCGGGTAATAACGGGTTAGGTTGTATGAATATTTTTCGATGTTACTTTAACCTGGACCTATTTTTTTCTAGGTTGAATCAATTGATTCTAGGTGGTTTCAATTTCTTTTCGAGGTTATTTCGGATTTAACCTAGCCACTAAAAAAATCTTTTCTCTCAGTGCATGTTGAGCTCACAAGCGATGTCGTGGAATTTCCCCTCGACGTAAACTCCATATTCACACTCGGGTTAATCCGCTTGTTTACAAAGTGCTCCCATCCCGATTAACCAGGATTGCATTTCCCCTAGTAGGCCACCTTTTTTCTCTCTTTCTCTTCTCCTTCACCCCTGTTTGTACTTCCCCGCAACTTGCATTTTACTTGAAGGGAAAAGATCCTCCGTGCTAAGCTCTGCTAATATCCTGCTCCAGGAAGCTCGACGTGTTTGCGCTTGAAGCTCTTTCCAATTAACTTTTACCCTGAAAGGGTTAACAGCCCATTCATAATCCGCTATCTGCCACCTCCGCCCTCTGACCTTAATACTGACAATCATTATTTTTCACCCGTCTTTATCTGCAGGCTATTCCCTAATTAAACACCGCCACGAACCGGGCATTTTCCTTTTGATTCACTTTGACGGGAGGTTTTAACGTCGGCGAGGTTACCGACGGTGTAGGTAGGGGACGCTAAATGTCACTTTGGATTTCATTTCGAGGTGAAGTACCAACGGAACATGCACAGGGAAGAGCAATGACTTGTCACAACAGGAAAACGCGTATTCCCCATTTTGTCCTCTCCCCGCCCCTCACTTCGAAAGGTGCTTCATAAATCAAGATCCCCCCCACAACAACCTCTGCCATTTTCCCAGACCCCGCAAATGCTCGGAAAAACAGAAACCCATTAATCTGCATGTCAAGAAACAACACGGGCCATAGCAATGAATACCTATCAGTTGGCAGGACGATGCGCCCCACCTGGTTTTAAATGTCTACTATTTTCTTCTATCGATCGACATTTACGATGAGGCTTTTCTTTTTCTTTGTCGTGGGCATGCAAATCAACGTGGGGCTACTCTGTTTCAACTCAGTGCACGGAAGCTGGAAGTAACTTCTCGCTCATCCGCTAGATCGCGCGGTAAAGCGGAAAGCAGCGTCTCCGCTCATCATCTCTTTGTCTATCTATGACATGATTAGTGTATAATAATACTACCAATTATTGCTTGCTTCTCTGAAGACGGATGAATGTGGGTGTTTACATATTGATGGTTCAGCAACTAGAGTAAGGCGGAATGGTGTACTCGGCAATAAGAACTACTGCAGCAACAGTTGGCGCACTGGCCAGCAATTTTGACGGAGAAGCATCCACCGATTTTGCCGAGTCCAGTGGTTCTGGGTGGAAATGAGCTGACTGCTGCTGTAAAGGTAAAAAGACTGGGCCTGATTATGAATGAGAATCTTACTTTGTCCGACTACTCCAGCTAAATCTGCCTGAAAGTTGAGATCCTTTGCTTCGGAGGGCATGAAGTAATGGCTGGTGATGGCGTTAGCCATGCCACACTTTCTTTATTGTTCAACTGTATATTTCTCCTTGGATTCATCCTCCTTCAGCCGACTACAGGTGGCCTTTAATAGCTGTCTCCGGATTATCTATTGCCTCAAACGAAGGGACCATGTGTCTGAATACTCATAAAAGTTCATTGGATCCACTCTTGAAGGGTATCTCAATACCCTTAGTGCTTTATCTACTAGACAAACTAATTCTCGAACAACCCTGACTACCTAAAAACTCTGTTGGCTGCTGGATCTTCTAAAAGGCAAAATAATAGACATAGCGGTCGCCAGGTGCTGATTTGTCTGCGAATTTGAAAAATTGCAATTTTAGGGTTCACATTTTATCAACTTTAGGAAAGTTGAATTTTTGCTCCGTTGAAATGGTTGGCATTTCTAAGATTGATCGTTGTCTGCCTTCTCAAAACTGACGGGTTACCTCGGCAGACATGAATGAACCTTGTCTGCCTCGAAATATCCTACGGAAACTAATAGGCAGACAAGAAATTTTTTTAAATTGTCATTTTTTGTTCAAACAAACAAATTTTCTATGAGTTGGTTACATTTTGTATTAACCAGTAAACAGTTTAGTCCGAAAATTTTGCTTGAAACTGACCTACCCTTCGGTGGGAAGCAATTGAGGAACGGAAAGGAATCGCCGATTGCACGGTGGAAGGAATTTAATAACCGGAAGGAATCGCCATCACTTTTTGGAGGTCGGGAAGGAATCGCCGGTCCCCGGACCGTTTACCTCTGAACTCAAGTTTATGCGAATCCTTTCTCTGGAGCAAGGAATTTCTAAAAAAATGCGTTTCAAACTACATGTGAGGGGTCAGCTCCGGTCCCAATTGTGAGAACCATGATGGTTAAGACAAAAAGCCCACTTTACAATACTTATACTTTTTTTACTTCAAAAGTATCGATATAATATTGTATAGATACATCTAGGACGTAACAAAAGTATCGATACAAAACTTTCAAAAAGTATCTATATTTTGAAGTATCAATATGTACCTATAATACATATTGTCATTTCGATACTTTTTCATAAATGGGTGGTTATGTCATTTTTGTTTTTCTCCGTCAGCCTGACAATGAATATAATATTATCTTTTCATTTGACTTCTTTTTTCTTTTTTTTTGATTGGGCACTTATTTTTCAAAATTATTGATAAAAATTATGATAAAAAAATTATAGAATAGACAAGATAAGGCAGGTTGAGTTAGGTTGGTTCGATTAACATTTTGGTGGTACTTCCTAGATGGAGGACAGTTGATTCTCACTGAGAGCAGGAGGTGGTGGTACATTAACTTTCTTTAATTTCTTGAAAGTTATTTTGGACGAAGAATCCATTTTTGGGGGACCCCCACCTTATAGTTGGGAGGGGGGGGGGGGGGGGGCATTGGTCGTTTCATCAGCCCGTCCCGGTAAACAATGAGATTCAGAAGTTAGGGCTTTTCCAAGTGGCTGTTGGAGCTGTGAGGTAGCCGGAATTGACGGTCTTAATTTGTCTCCAGGTCGTTCATCAAAACCCCTCGATGGAATTAGGCCAGCGAGAAACACGTCGTAACTTAATTTCGGTTTATTGAAATTACTAAGTAATTTAATAAGTTATATCGGAACTCTAAACTAATCTCTCCACTGAATTACGAATTGCCCTACACGCCAGGTGGGATGCGGTCTGGGGTTGGCTGGCTTTAGCCAGCAGGGGGTGGCTCCTTTATTAAAGGCGCTCTTAATTTCATTTGTTTCACACGTTCTACTGAACATTACCGTGGGAATGAATTAGGAACAAGAGAGTCATCGTCCGGGGATGGATTGCATAAACTGGATCGGATGGGGACGGGTCGCCATGATTTTTCGACGGCGTTTTCATTTTTAAAGTATTTGTGTGCATTAACCACGTACTCTAACAATCACCGAAAAACTAAAATGAGTCGTTCGTTGCCATCACGGACCTTATTGTTGCCACCTGTTCGGCCAGAACCAATAAATGAGATACAACTTCATCCCTGGGTGTTCTTAGTTGCGGTCGGTCGAACCAAATGAAGTCGTATCAAGGTGGCAAATGCGGGAGGGAAAGGAAAACCGAGAGTTTCTAGGGCGACCTCCAACTAAATCAATAACTGTAAACGCATCTGATTCATCGTTGAAGGCGATCGAACTTCGTCCGTTTACCTCTTCACCGATTAGCGCCCCAGGCAACAGAGGAATCAGGTCGTTATGCAACCCCCATAGAAATCCACAAATCCGACGGGGCGGTGGTAATAAAAAAGAGGATTTATCGGCCTATCGGACAAATGGTTTCGTTTATCGTGTTTGAAAATATGAGTATGGTGGTGACCGTGTGGTGTACGAGTTGTGGGCAAAATAAGAGCGCGAAAGGATTAACATGTCCTTTGCGATCGCAACACGATTCCATCCACATTCGAAGTGTCTTAGAAATAATTTCAATTCCTCAAGAAGATGCAACGAATGTTTTGCACACGTATAGCGAGCGTTTTTCACTGGACGTGAAAACATTCGTTCAACTTCCCATTCACTATTACGCCAATGAATTTGCATTATTTCCAGAAATATTTTGGCGTGAAAGATTTTGTTCTAACAAGAACAATGGAGAAATTCCCACATTAGCCCGTTCAGTACATCATTTTATATGCATTTTTACATTTTTCCGTGACGTCACTTAATTCCTCTTATGAGTGAAAGGCGTGGCGTCAATTTATATTTTCTTCCCTCCCACTTTTGGGCTAAACCAACCGGAATTCAAAACTGAAAATCGGCATGCTGATATTTCAGTCAATGCAGAAGACGAAGAGACGATTCTCTGCACCGATGCAAATTGCTCATCCTACACAACTGTGTCGGAGTTGTATTGGGATTAGGGCCAAGAACGGGAAAACCCTACTTCATTTGCCGAGGTTTCGAGCACTATGTGCTCTTCATCAGGTCCTGTAAACAATTTTTTATTGACACTTCACATGGAATTCGGCACAATGTATGTAGTTTATGGATTTTATGTGTTGTAAAACGGTGTTGTAATCCTCTCCCCCCCCTTTCTTTAAAAATAGACGCTACGTTTTTAAATGCCCTACGAAGACTGGCCAAGTAGGTATCTTTCCATATCATGACGAGCTAATCTCATTTTAATCCATTAACCTGACCAAAAAATTTCTTTGCTCTGGTTTCTTAGTTGAGGACAGTCCGACATTCATCTCCCGCTCGCTCTCCGACCAGGTACATGTACCACATCGACACCTTAAAGCACAAAGGGAATATGTCCAAAAACTGAAGTTTTGAAACTAGTTGAAAGTACAAAAGAAGCCGTCGATGCCACTAGAACCTTCTTTGATCTTTTAGCTGCAATCATTAAAAAGTCGTTTCAAATATTAATCAGTTGTTACAGTGTTCCAGAGAATCATGATAAACAGAACAATAAAAGGTGGAAGGACGTAACCCCATTGTGCACGTAGTATGTTGGACATGTTCCCTTTGGACATGTTACAATCGACCATTTTTGACTGTAGGTACGTATTCCCATTGTGCGTTCGGCTGTTGGACATATTCCCATTGTGCGTTCAGCTGTTGCAACAATGGGAATATTATTCCCATTGGGCATTTCTTTGGACTTATTCCCCGTATGCAATAGAAAACGTTTCACGTGTGGACATGTTTCTCAACAGTTTTTCTCATTTATTGTCCATTTCCCACTTTGATAAGAATATGAGCCCCATTCAGTTCGATAGGCCTTGTCGAGACGATTCCATTGATACCAAAAACTCAAAATCGATTTTTTGGACATAGGTAATATTCCCTTTGTGCTTTAAGGTGTCGACATGCCCTCTCATCTTCATAGTGAGTTTTTATGACATAAAAAGAACGGAACAACTCTACTTAATTTGCCGAGCTTTCGAGCAGTATGTGCTCTTCATCAGGGCCTGTAAACAATTTTTATTGACTCTTCAACAAAGAATATGATGCAATATGTGTAACTTATGGATTATATATGCTACTGATTACACATTGTGTATATCTATGTTGAAGTGTCAATAAAAATTGTTTACAGGCCCTGATGAAGAGACATACTGCTCGAAAGCTCGGCAAATGAAGTAGAGTTGTTCCGTTCTTGGCCCTAATCCCAATAAAACTGTCACATATACCTACACTCCACTGGGCCAATCTCCGCTATTCTCTTGCTGTATTAGGTTAGGCGAAAACCACCAGGTCTTCCAGCAGGCTCTGCGCACCATGAAGGTTTGCTGTGCTTTCCCACAGAGGAAGTATTCTTATGGGGGCGAAGTTGATTGGGATGCCGCATCAAGCTCAGAGCCATCCACTGGTGAACTTGTGAAACGTAATTTGAATCCACGATGATTGAGTTTGCCACCAAAATATATATAGGCTATAGGATATATATATCCTACCCATAGTAAACTGTGAATCCGTTTCCACCAAGGAGGGATAGATCCTATAGGATCTATCCCTCCTTGGTGGAAACGGATTCACATGTATACATGTCGGAGAGTAAAATCGCTCTGAAGCTAATAATTAGCTTGATCAATTATTGATCAATGTCTCTTCCAGGCAACCGGGGGGTATGGAAGTCAGGTTCTCAAGGGTTGTGACCCTAAGCGTATTTATTATACAAACATTAATTTCCTTCACAAATATATCGTCCATAATAACTATCCTATTACCCGATACCGATCGCGAACCCGGGAAAGCTATCCTAAGCTACTCACAAGGAGGACCGTTGTTGTGGAAATTGCCAGGGACTTCATGTGGACGACGTAGGAGTCCGGGGAGTCCGGTCCGGAGTTGACTGGGCCGTGAAGCGAGTCCCGGAGGTCCAGGGGAGGGATCCGGGAAGAGTCTTGGACGGGTCTTCGGGCAGCAGGACTTCGCACGTACTCGCAGTCTGGCGTAACACTCCCTGTCACCGCATCCCTTCAGTCACTATATCCAATCCCCTCGTTTACATGAACGTGCCAAACGTGCCCAGCCTCCGGCCGAGCCGCCCTTGATTCGGCCTCCACTTGGAGGCTGGTCCCAACACAGTTGTTGTGTCAAGAACGTCACGTTTGCCGGTTTTACCGCTAACCGGACCGCTGTCCAGGAACGATCTCGACACTACATGTGGAAAGGATTGTTTCCGGATAAGGAAAGGATAAAGGTACGTATCCGAAAAGGTGGTTTTCCTGACGAGTTTGTTGTAGATTACGATTAACCAGGATCTCCCGAGCTAAACACGTGGCGACACACGGCGGCTCTTGTCGCGCGTTTTATTGTTTGCGCACCATGCGAGTCTGGGACTGTTCTCAACACACTTTTAATGTTAATAGGGTTAAGCATCACTGCACCGTGTCTCGAGATTTTCGGTTATAAGGATGAGTATCAGTAATAAAATCGATTTTTTGACTCATTTTTAAATCGGACCAGAAACATTTATTCTCAAAGAATCGGGTTACCATTAGAGAGTTATTCTCTGTCACATAATATGTGACACATATTATGTGAATTGACAGTCTTAAGGCAGAGTCAAATCCCCCCCCCCCCCCCCCCCCCCCAATGTAATGATTGTTTTTGGTTGGAGTTTTGGTTTTCACTTATCCAAGTTTCTCATCAAAAGAGCACTTATCCGAATTTAAAATGTTGTAATCATCCCACAGAAAATTCCTAACTTCTATATTTTCATCACTCGAACCAATTGGTTACCAATTATCTTAAGACCACTTCAGTAATTTGGGAAAACCGTTATATTGTATTAGGGCCACTAAACGTTTATTTCAGTTTCTCAAGTGACAATGGATGTATGCCCTTTTGCAAGTAAACTCTTTCAGTTACTGGTGTGCTCCAAATACACGGTCAGCAGACCAGCAATATTGGTCTTATTCAATTTGGACCCATAGTATCGCTTTTCACAGGCACACCCATCCATAAATAATATTCACAAAAAAGAACGTCGCTCGAAAATTGTTTGACGCCTGTTTGCATAATTTTTATTCCTCCACACTGTCCACTGAGTCGTCGACCTCACCAACGATTGATCTTTCATGCACAGCAATGAGTGATATTCACAAAAGGAATGTGTCCCTTTCCGCCCGACAACTCCAACGCTTTATCGGCAAAAAACCGAATCGACTCGGTCTATGAATATTGAATTCGTTCGGTAATGTTATGTTACTCACACAGTGAAGTGGTAGACGAAACATTTCCACCCTGTAGGCCTCTCGAGGAAATTGTAGACTTTTCCTTGAAAGGTCGCACCGGCTCGGCGATGTTCTTTTCCCAAATAGCGGTTTTCGAATTTCCTCTCTTGCAGGAGGGTTCTGGGATCCAAACCTGTAATTGAGATGAAAAGGGTTTAGTCGATTGAATAGTGGTATTGACGCAAATGAATACAGGGTCATTGGGTACAAGTTATCTCAAACGCTGTGCCATCAGCACGGAGAGTGCTATTGGAATAAATTTTGGAATAGCCATAAAAATTATTTTTGCCAGTATTTTGTACCTACCTACTCGTTTGTTGAAATAATAATTAAATAATTTCAGTTAAATCGATTTGTTGATGTTTTGGGAAAAAAACGGTTAATCAATTACGACTAAGATTTTTTTTTTTGCAGCACTAGCTGCAGGTCACGCAGTCAAGCCTTTCAACCAGATTACCCCCGTAAAAACATTTACCACGTTAAAATGTTTCTTGGGTACCTGGCCAGAGGACCCACGTCGGTTATGGTGAAAATGGCGCGAAACGTGGTTTCAAATGCGCTTGAGGACTTCACGAGTAGGGTGTATTGCGTTGGTCAGGTTGTCAATTTTGGGATTTTTTAAAATTGAGTTCCTGGTCAGCGGACACTTTTTTAATGACATAGAACTATGATAACCAGGTGATAATTTCATATTATGTCATATCACATTGTGATGATTTGCGCGTTAAAAGAGGCTCATAACTCACTTTTAACCCATTTTAGATAAAATTGCACGTCATTGACGTTCGATTTTGGACAGACAGCTTAGCCGAATTGGGCCGATAGGGTACTCATTCGATGCAGAATTTTTTGCCCTTAAGAATGTAAATCCACAACTTTCTCGTCTGGCGCTTCCTTCTGGGTAAAAAAGGCCAAAAAAGGGGCGATGATGGGGGGGGGGGGGGGGGGGCTTGGACCGAATAGAAGCAATAAAAACGCAGCAAATTTTACACAAGGGTTTATTATTCTTCGATATAGGTTACTTATGCAGAAATTTAATTCGGTCCTTGAAAAAATTTAAAAAAATGTTTTTTGATTTTTATATAATATATAAAAATCCAAATAATAATATTTTTTTTTTTTATATTATATAAAAAATTATTATTTTTTGGAATTTTTTTTTTTGTTTCAAAAAAATTTTGAAACAAAAAAAAATCATTTAATGCTTTTTCAAAAATTCTTTATTTTTTACTCGAAAAATATTCAACCTCTTGGGATCCTTCAAAAATCCCATTTTTAGCCCCATGAAAGCCCTGTAGATCGCCACAGTGAAATCGGATCGTTCCGGGACCCCAAAAATGGATTCTACGTCCAAAAATACTTCGAAAACGACACCTAACTCGATCCCATAGCTAAAAGCCTTTAAAAAAAACCTCCCTTGCCCCATAGCGCCCCACGGGTTTGGGCGATCGGGCTGAAAACCTTGCGGGCACAACTAGATGGTAAACCAAGTATTTTTTCAAAATTTCAGATTTAAAAAAAATTCCTACTGCCCAAAACGGCCCGGACGGCGGACGGACATTTCGGATTTTGAATGTAGACCTCTAGAAACGGATAATGTCGAATTTTGAGGCCGATCCGAGTCGTCGACCTCCGTCGCGAAAAGAGAGGTGTATAATTCCAAGAATAATAAACCAAAAGTGGAACAGAGGTTGGAGCTCCTCTTCTATGTCTATGGAGCGGGGTCGTTACATTACACGGTAGGCGTCCCGCTCTTTGAGGTCTGGAGGATGCTGTGATACAAAACAGGCGAAAATCTGGACCCCGCAAACCCCTATTCTTACTCCCCTTCCCCACCTCATGGCCGTTATTCAGCCGCCACAACCCCATTTCATTTGGGGTATGCATGTCATATGCGATCTACAAGGACTTTGACCATGTCGAATGTGATCTACGAATGGAGGGTGTGATCTGCAAGGATGAACTGCCGTTCTAGCAGGCCTCGGGCCCGCATCTGCTTGATGTGATTTATTTTTCACATGCCGGCATAGGCACTCGATCGCTTGGGTATGGGCGCCATCTATGGGATTTACGTAGTGCTGGAAATGGTTCACACGTTTATGGGTGTAACCATGGGTGCCAGGGGTTCGGTAGGCGCTCCATTCGGAAACTATAGTACTACCAGCAGCGAATTTCTCTTTTTATTTTCGGTAGCAGGGTCAGTCGATCGCGTTTTTCAACGATGAAGAGTCGTCGCTCCAGTATTTCATCTCGCCTGCAACATTTGGACGCAAACATCATTCAACGCATTCAACAGTGTCAACATAAGATCGCACAAAGCTTGAACAAATCGTTCCGGTAGATCAGCTAATCTCTGTAGACCGCATATGACTTGCGTACCTCATTTGTTTGACAAACCCGTTTCGTATCAGAGCAAATCCTGCCTGTACCTTCTTTGCACCAACTGTGACAGCATGTGAAACATTTCAAAAAACATCACTAATTGTGATATTGTTTTAATTTACTTCCGCAGCAAGGAAACAGGTCACCGAGCAAGCAAGTATCACTTTTAAAGGAACACAACCTGTGACAATATGTCTTTCTCGGTGGACCGCCTTCTTAGACTTAATTGGCAATTAGCACTAACGACCTTGTTCTTATTTACGGTGACGTGATGGAGTACTTGCGCTTTGTCCAAATTTTTGAGGTGGTCGTAACAAAGCCAGGAAAGAGGGGTTGGGTTTCGAATTATCTTGTAATTAGATGACGAAATCTCCGATTAATCGATTTTGAGTTGGGAACGTTTGAAAACAGTTCTGTGGGCTGTTTGAAGGGGTTCAAAACCAGAGAAGGGGTCTCAGTGGAGTTTAAAACCGGTTTTGGCAGTTTACAACGCGGTTTTGGGGGGTTTGAAACTGGTTTGTGTCTAAGACCGCCTAAAAATGGCCTAAATGGTTTAAATGCGGTCTAATATAGTATTAAATCTAATATAGTATTACTATACATAAATTTTATGGGGTCCTAGACCAGTTGTACGAGGCTGTCGTTAGTCTGTTTGGTCTGAAACCGGTTTGGATGAATCCAAAACTGGCTGTGAAGGGACTAATACTAGTTTACAAGAGATATACAAAAGATATGGACGAGCAATCTACGTATGGGGTATGAGCAATCCGCATTTCGGGTATGACATCGAGTGGGGTGTCGTTCTTGAAGTATTTTTTGACGTAGAATCTATTTTTGAGGGGCCCAGAACGATCAAATTTCACCGTGGGGATACAAATGGGGCTTTTCTGACGCTCTGGCGGTTAAAGGGTTGATTGTACAAAAAATCTTCCCTCACATAAAATGTAGGAAATTTAATGCACTTTCATTTTGTATAAAATGTATACATTAAATGTATGTATATATAAATTAAATTTTAATGTAGGTTGTTTCAGAGTTATAACTCTGAAACGGGCGCTTGCACGAAGAGTCCCGGGGGAGAGTTTTTACGCACGAAGAGTCAGTCCACTACCCTTTCACTTGGTAGGCATGCACGAAGAGTCCCAAACCTTCCACTAAATGTGCATGAGGAGTCCGACAACGCGATAACATGCGAGTCTTTTGCGGAACCTGAAAAAAGTGGAAATGTTTTAAACGTTTTAAACACCTCCAGATGAAAAAAAAAAAAAAAAACCCCGACTTCCAAAAAATCTATACCACTAATTCTCATCGTGTCTGTGGCTGGCTGGCTGGCTGGTAATTGTAATTACGAAAATGGTGTACCTACTTAATTACTTTTTTTTTCATTAAGCCCTGAAGAATACAAAAATAATTGAAAATCCTGAATAAAACTTTATTTGGGGGGCTGTGATGAGGCAAAGACATGAAAAAATATGTTAAAAAAAAGGGAAACTTTGGAAAGAAAAACATAAGAAAATAAGTATTACTGTGATTTTCAGAAATGTAATTAGTTAATTAAAATTTTGACCTTTATACACCTACACAGGGCCCGATTCGAGGCCCCGCACAATAACATCTTCCAGGGACTCTTCGTGCATAAACACGATCCACTTACTAATTAGTAAGAGTGGGACGCCTCGGCTAAACCCTTCCACCTAGCCGAACTCACGGTGTATAGTTCAAATCGCTTTCACCTCTGATGTGACTCCCCATGCAGTCCACCTCTGAAACAACCTACATTTATACAAAATGAAATATATTTACAAAAAACTGTGACAATCCACAAAATGTTGACTTTTTTTGCAAGAAAAAAAAAAAAAAAAAAAAAAAACGTCCTCCGGGCAAAAGTTTCGCTCGCATACCTCAGACTCGTGTAGGTAGAACAGCCCAAAATACTGTGGAAATGGAAATTTCCAGAACAACATCAAAACCTTTCTTCTATTTTCCCTTTTTCGGGCTAATATGACGGCACAGAAAAAATCGCTCGATTAAAAATAAAAAAAAAAAGATTTCCGACAAAAATTGATTCAAAACATCAATTTTTCCGTGAACGATTTTTTTTAATCGGTTATTGTTGTCCAGGGGAAGGAGGTCTTCTGGTTTTTCAGGGGAATGAAATGCCCATCACGCCAGGAGAGCCAAGTGCCGGTAATGGATTGAGCACGTTGTAAAGTCGTGTCGGGTGAATGAAGTTCCCACCATGTCCAGGCGGTTGCAGCACTTTTAAAAACCGGGGCATTGCCATTTCCCCTTGAAACCAAGAGAATGGAATCCTGAGAAAATCCGTGAAGAATTTCCGAAATCCAGGGGAATCAACTGATCTGAAACTCCAGGGAATGACGAGCACGGCTCCATGCGAACCAGTTTCTGCATCCCCCTCAACATGTTGCAGACCGCCTAAACCGATTTACAAACCACCTGAACATGGGTTTAGGCCTAAACGTTTTAAGGCCCTGGCCAAGCCGGTCAGACGCTCCTCCAATCCTTTTGAACCTCTTCACGTACAGGTTAATTATGCGTGGATGAAAACCAAAAATTACTCAATGATCCCACTCCAATGCTGAACCGTATAGCGGTGGGATAATTGTCATTTCGAGGCGTGACACATTAGTCCAGTCAACGAAGGCCCCAAAAGGGGGTGTAGAGTGCGTTGTCTGAAGTCCAAGGTTTTTCTTCGGAAACATGTTCAGGGTAGTTAGAAAGTAAACATACTAAAAGTCCCCACGTTTCCGGGCAGGGGAAAGGGAGGGGAGGGGGGTTAGAAGGTCCCTTTTTTCGCTTTTTCGCTCATATCATGAAAACGGAGCGTCGTACGTAAAACATCACTATTTATCAAATTAAAGCTTATTAAATTCTCTATAACTTTCATATCATACGTTTTTTTCATAAACCGTACCGTTTTCGAGATATACGCTTTTGAAAAGTGACAATTTGCGAAAAAGTTATTTTCACCTCACGTTTTCTGTTAAACTTCCGTCCATATCTTCTAGAATGTTCATCCTATAACAAAAGTCCTCATAATCAATGTTGTAGAGCACTAAATTTCCTTCATTTATATATACATATATTATTATTTACCATCAACCCGTCAAAAGTTACACCAATTTCAATATTTTTGTTAGTAAATTTGGTGTTTCGCAGTAGTCCTATTTTTCAGAACTTATGTCCTTTCAAGTTTTTTATGTACTAGATATGCATTACGTACTTAAATTCACAGTATATAATGAACCTAAATATTATTTTAGCATACTGCAGTATATAATGACTCATTATGGAACTTCGCACATCCTTGATGAAAACATGGTGGTAACGAATAATATCTAGGCTCATTATTCATGATGAAAACATGGTGGTAACGAATAATATCCAGGCTCATCATTAATGAGCCTAGATATTATTCGTTACCACCTTGCTTTCATCAAGGATGTGCAAAGTTCCATGTTTTCGGGTTGAGTACCTAGTACACCTAGCCGTCAGGGCCATGGCAGCAGGAGCGAGGAAGGGTCTTTTTATTAAATCTGTTCTATTTTCGCCCTTGACCCCCACTAGAACCTTGAACCCCACTGGCAGAAGAAGAGCAGCTCTTCTTCTGCCAGTGGGGTTCAAGGTTCTGTCCACTGTCCACAGCTGCTGTCCACTGTCACAGACTTGTTGTCCACTTTCCATGACGAGCCTCCATCGTTGAATGTGATTAATGGAAACGCAACCATCCATCAGTTGGCCATTAATTTGGAGAGAAGCTGGACGAGCTGAAAGGCAATGGACCCACTGCTACGCTTTGGTTTTAGTACTTCAAAATGATTTACCTCATGAAAGAATATATTCACGCCGAGAGGTCAGGCGACTGGGAAAAGCATCTGAATTGTGTGAAGAGAATGATTCCAATTTTCCATGCTTCGGGACACTTCCCCTAGGTACCTACCCCAAGTCCTGTCAGTTGAACATTCAAGACATGGAACAGTTACCATCAAAGATGTCACCTGAAGAAAACCACAAATTTGTTAACAGCGGGTACTTCACAATACGACGCACAGACCGCTTCTGGTCAGGGGTGTGGTCTGATATGACAATTGAAACAACATTGATGCGATCATTTAAAGGCCGAGGTTGGATTACAGGAGGCAGAGTTGTCCAGAAAGTGTGCTGAGAAAGTGGGTTGTTGGCATGTTTGCAACTCATGACATTTGCTCATCCCTTGGAAGAGTTTTGTGGGGTCCAAGTGAGCAGCATAAGGACATTGGGGAACACGCCAGAGAATGAGGTACAATCGAGAGGGGGAGTGCTCGATCTATACGAGATAGTTTGATCGTAGAAAATGGTAAACCCGCGATCTTGGCCATTGCTCGTTTCCCAATTTCGACGGCGTCACAGCAAGTGATGGAGTCATCTCCCACTATCCCACTCGCAATTGGCATGATTTTGCTAGTCTGTGGAAAGGGAGGATGCGCGTCAAACCATTGACTGACTTTCGTCACATCTGCTGCATCTCTTCTCTGGCGTGTTTCCCCAATGTCCTTATGCTGCTCACTTGATGTAAACAGGACCCCATAAAACTCTTCCAGGGATGAGCAAATGTCATGAGTTGCATACATGCCAACAACCCACTTACTCAGCACACTTTCTGAGACAACTCTGCCTCCTGTAATCCCACCTCAGCTTTTAAATGATCGCATCAATGTTGTTTTCATTGTCATATCAGACCACACCCCTGACCAGAAGCGGTCTGTGCGTCGTACTCTTCAGGTGACCTCTTTGATGGTTGGGGTTGTACTGAATCCAAAGCGAAGCAGTGGGTCCATTGCCTTTCAGCTGGTCCATCTTCTCTCCAATTTTAATGGCCAACCGATGGATGGTTGCGTTTCCATTAATCACACTCAACGATGGAGGATCGTCATGGAAAGTGGACAACAAGTGGACAGCTCTTCTTCTGCCAGTGGGGTTCAAGGTTCTAGTGGGGGTCAAGGGCGAAAGTAGAACCGATTTAATAAAAAGACCCTTCCTCGCTCCTGCGGCCATGGCCCTGACGGCTAGGTGTACTAGGTACTCAACCCGAAAACATGGAACTTTGCACATCCTTGATGAAAGCATGGTGGTAACGAATATTATCTAGGCTCATTAATGATGAGCCTGGATATTATTCGTTACCACCATGTTTTCATCATGAATAATGAGCCTAGATATTATTCGTTACCACCATGTTTTCATCAAGGATGTGTGAAGTTCCATAATGAGTCATTATATACTGCAGTATGCTAAAATAATATTTAGGTTCATTATATACTGTGAATTTAAGTACGTAATACATATCTAGTACATAAAAAACTTGAAAGGACATAAGTTCTGAAAAATAGGACTACTGCGAAACACCAAATTTACTAACAAAAATATTGAAATTGGTGTAACTTTTGACGGGTTGATGGTAAATAATAATATATGTATATATAAATGAAGGAAATTTAGTGCTCTACAACATTGATTATGAGGACTTTTGTTATAGGATGAACATTCTAGAAGATATGGACGGAAGTTTAACAGAAAACGTGAGGTGAAAATAACTTTTTCGCAAATTGTCACTTTTCAAAAGCGTATATCTCGAAAACGGTACGGTTTATGAAAAAAACGTATGATATGAAAGTTATAGAGAATTTAATAAGCTTTAATTTGATAAATAGTGATGTTTTACGTACGACGCTCCGTTTTCATGATATGAGCGAAAAAGCGAAAAAAGGGACCTTCTAACCCCCCCTCCCCTCCCTTTCCCCTGCCCGGAAACGTGGGGACTTTTAGTATGTTTACTTTCTAACTACCCTGAACATGTTTCCGAAGAAAAACCTTTGACTTCAGACAACGCACTCTACAATCCTTTATTGACTGGACTACATACATTTTTCAAATCTACGGAAACCCCCATGCAACACCCCAATACTCTATGGAGCACTTAGAAGTTCCAGCGCCTCAGAAATCCTCTGAAACTCCAAAAAAAAAAAAAAAAAAAATGAATCCCTTGTTCCCATCCAGACCGCGCTAAGACTCAGCGAGGCATTTCAGAAACTGACAAAACAGGCTGAGCTAAACGGGGTGTGGCCGTAATTACCTCTTTCCTGCGGCAGACAATTCGCTAAGTAACTGCCCCTCCTTAGGCTGATGATGACGTGTAACGAGGACAGCAAAACACAAAACATTATTCAAATAGGAGCCAGCTTTCAAAACGTTTCGGCTTGTGGCTCGTAAGAAGTAGTGTTTAGAGAACAATGTGGCTGTTTTACTTTCGTTAAACCGTCAATTCAAAGCTACGACCTCAATGATAAACCTTTTCTTTTCTGAAACCAGCTCTCAGAACAGTCCAGCGATGACCCGCAACCTTGAATGCCTCTCAATTAATAACTAATGCCTCTCGGATGACTTGCTGGGGCGTCCCAGACTGTCAGGTCAAAATGAAAGCACCGCCCACCACCGGCTTGATGGCTGCGGAAATATTCATCAGCGAATTTGAACCTTTCCCTGTGAACTTCATTCCACCACATTCTTGCCTCCCTTCATAAACACCGTTAAAGTTCGTTATGCAGAGCATCTGAACTATCGATTTCAGACTTCAAACATCGATTGATGAATACTCGGAAGCATGTGATGATGCCGACGTTTCTGAAGACTGCGCTCGTACATTTCCCCCTCGTAGTATCGCTGATACTATTTCACCGTTTTGACTTGAACAGCCTTATCGCAACTTGCCGGTAGGTTCGTGTTCGGCCGCGGTTCAAATAAGAGTCACCTTTCTCCGGCAATTTATTACCTTGTTAGATGGCAGGTTTGAAGTGGATCTACCTCCTGAGTCGATATTACTCTGGCAAAGTTAGGCGGGCCTTAATTTTCTAGGGCCTTTATGAATTTTGTAACGCAGAAGGTCGTTAAATAAAAAATATTTTTGTTTTGTTATTCGCTCAATCAATGAGAAGCAACTTGTTGATTCCGTGGGGCGATACAGCTCACGCGACTCCTTTGTGGGTCACTCCATCAAACGTAATTTACAAAAACATGGAATAATTTACTATCCACGTGAATTTTTGAAATGTTGCCGTCATACCTACTATGCAATATTACTGTTCTGGTGAATGAGGGAACTGTTGTTTTTAAAATGAAACAGACTTTTCATCATGGAAAACTTTTCTTTTTTTTTTAATCGAGCGATTTTATTTTAGTCCCGAAAAAGGGCAAATAGAAAAAAGGTTTTGTTGTTGTTCTGGAAATTTCCATTAAATTTTCTATACTAGTATTTTGGGCTGCTGTACACGAGTCTGAGGTTCGCGACCAAAACTTTTGCCTTGAAAACGTTTTTTTTTCCCTTTTTTTTGCAAAAAACGTTAAAATTTTGTGGGTTGTAACAGTTTTTTTGAAAATTTTTACTAGGTACTAATTCTCAACGTCTCTGTGGCTTCTATCTATGTGTGAGGGTGTGTGTGTGTGTGGGTATGTCACGAGCCTTCTCCTCGTAAACGCTCCTCCTAAAATAAACGCTGCAAATTTTACACGAGGGTTTATTATTCTTTGATATACGTTACTTGTGCAGAAATTTAATTCTGTCAATGAAAAAATTTAAAAAAAAAATTTTTTTTTGGATTTTTATCTCAAAAAAATTTTTTTTTTTGGATTTTTTTGTTCAAAAATGTGTTTTTTCAAAAACTCTGTATTTTTTACTCGAAAAATATTTAACATCCTGGGATCCTTCAAAAATCCCATTTTTAGCCCCACGAATGCCCTAAACATCGCCCTAGTGAAATCGGATCGTTCCGGGACCCCAAAAAATGGATTCTACGTCCAAAAATACTTCGAAAACGACACCTAACTCGATCCCATTGCTAAAAGCCTTCAATAAACCCCTCCCGTAGCCCCATTATAGCCCCATAGCGCCCCACGGGTTTGGGCGATCGGACTTAAAACCTTGCGGGCACAACTAGATGGTAAACCAAGTATTTTGCCGAAATTTCAGATTTTTAAAAAAATTCCTACTGCCCAAAACGGCCTGGACGGCGGACGGCGGACGGACATTTCGGATTTAGAATGTAGACCTCTTGAAACGGATAATGTCAAATTTTGAGCCCGATCGGAGTCGTCGACCCCCGTCGCGAAAACATAGGTGTATTATTCCAAGAATAATAAACCAAAAATACCGCGATTTTTTCTAAGGTCTCGGTGAACCGGTTGAGCCCCCCCCCCCCCCCCCCCCCCGAGATGCGCGCAAATAGGCGGATTTGCGCCCAACTTTCTTATTTTAAATAGGAACCCCTAATTTTTCTTGGCGAATTTGGATTCCTCGGCCAATTTTACGTGCAATAAGCGCTTTGGAGCGCGCAAATTCGTGCAACTATTAGTATCTTCGTTGTTAATGGTCCGATTGAGTCGGCGTTCCCTCCGTATCCTACCTAGAGATCCGAATTTTAATACGAAATACCCAATGAACGAATTCCGACGATCGGCCAATTTAGACGGCGAGTTTAATTTGAACAATTTGAAGAGATCATGAGCGCGTTAGCAGTGTGGCTTGGGACGGTGCCAGAGACCTCGGAAGGATGGAGAGAACGGGAGAACGGAGGGGGCCAGGGACCTTGGAAAGGTGGAGAGGCGGGGAAACTTTGGGGGGAAATTTTGGGAAACAGTTCATTCCACACTAATTTCGGATATATTCTGGTGTGTGGGAAGACGATTTTTCTCTCTATTCCCAACCAATTTCACGCCCATTAAATTTAGCGCTTTGAGCAACTGTCGTCACTTGGGCGAGCGAAGCGAGGCCTTCTGACGGAGAAAGTGGTCCGTCAGTACTCACGTCTGAGTGCTAGTAACTTTGAAACTACCTGCATTTACACAAAATGAAAGTGTATTAAATTTCCTACATTTTATGTGAGGGAATTTTTTTTTTTTTTTTTTTACAATCAACCCTTTAGCCGTCAGAGCGTCCGAAGAAAAAGGCAAAATACAAAAAACCATCAAATGGGGAAAACGACACCTCATTCGACTTCCTGGCATCCTTCAAATGCCCCATTTGTAGCCCCACGAAACATCGCCATCCCCATTGGTAGCCCCACGGTGAAATTTGATCGTTGTGGGACCCTCAAAAACAGATGCTACGTCAAAAACATACTTCAAGAACTACACCCCACTCGATATCATACCCAAATTGATTTGGTGGTTTTTGGTATTTTTGGCTTTTTTCGTACGCTCTGACGGCTGAAGGGTTGATTGGACAAAAAAATCTTTCCGCTCATAAAATCTAGGAAATTTAATGCTCTTTCATTTTGTAAGCAGGGGGTTTTCACCAAAATTCAGCAGTTTCGGAGTTAGTTACAGAAAACAAAAACAAAAAACTTTTTTCTATTTTTCCTAATTTGACTGGATTATTTTTCGTTAAAATAAAATTCTGGAACAAGTAAATTCAGCCCCAGATCCTCCGAAAAGCTGATGAAGTTAAATTTAACTACCTAATAGCCCAGATCCAACGTTGGGAAACTCCGCCAATCTGAATGCACACACTCATTAATTAAGCGTTTGATAAATTAATGCAAGGAACAGAATGGTAAATTTACTTATTCAGGGCTTGCTCTATCAAGGAGTAAAACCTTGATTAATATTAAAACAGTAACTGTTGTTTTAGTTGTCTTTGTGCTTGTAACATTTCAACAAATATATTGTTAGTTCAAGATTTACTGCGAGTACATCTCGGTGCTTTAAAACGCTCTATCAATCAAATAACCGATTTCTGGTTTGTGGAGAAGCTCCTGCTCAGGAATTATTTCAATTTACAATGGAGCAGCTGAGTTGCAAAACTGATTAAGTACACTTAAAACTTATTGAGAGCGATTTTTCATCAAAATCCGACATTTGATGGTTCCTGGTGAAACTTGCATAAATGAACGTGAAATTCGATAAAAACTTTCGGACTTGACCAGTTTTGCTTCAAAACGCTGGACATAACGAGTTTTGTCAAAGGTGGGACCTAACCAGTTCTGAAACAAAAGTTGTGAATTCACTGAAACAAAATAGTATTGTTCTTTGAAAATAACCTTACCAAGGTTACATCAAGCGGGAAAAAAATTGAAGGTCCACGAAAAAGATCAAACTCTTTCTTTCTCATAGGTGAAGTTCATGGACGTAACCAGCTTTGAAACAACACTCGTGGATTTATCCAATTTTGATGCAAAATTAGGCGTTAGCCTGTTTTGTTTCAAAGCAAATCCCGGACTAAAGCACTTTCGAAAAACGTCATCTCACTCAACTTCCTGGAGGAGAGTCCTTCAAAAGTCCCACCTGTAGCCCCTTAATACTCTCGTGGAGTGGTGAGACAGCTCTGGAGCCCCTAAAAATCGATACTAGGTCCAAAATTACAATGAAAACGATACCTCACTCAACTTCCTGGAGGAAAGTCCTTCAAAAGTACCCCCTGTAGCCCCTTAATACCCTCGTGGAGTGGTGAGACAGCTCTGGAGCCCCTAAAAATCGATACTAGGTCCACAGTTACAATGAAAACGATACCTCACTCAACTCCCTGGCAGAAGCTGAATTGAAACTACGAACGAAATTTTGCATAGAATTCGGCACTTCACTCCGGTGACCTGGAACACCGGTTGACGGGTCGAGGAGGGTCAAAGTCGGAAGATAACTCGGTTGAAGGAGCTGAGATTCTCGTAATGTCAAATTTTGAGGCCGATCAGAACTTTCGACTCCCGTCGCGAATACATAGGGGTATTATTCCAAGAATAATAAACCAATACAAGCATCTTTTGGTTTAATAATCTTGGATTAATACACCTATGTAATCGCGACGGAGGTCGACGACTCCGATCGGCCTCAAAATTTACCTTTATCCGTTTCAAGAGGTTTAGATTCCAAAAACCGAAATTTCCGTCCCCCGTACGCCGTCCGGGCCGTTTTGGGCAGTAGGAAGTTTTTTAAAATCTGAAATTTTGACAAAATACTTGAATTTTGAAAAAAATATCACAAAAAAAAAATTTTTGAAAAAAAAGAAAGAAAAGTTTTTCATTGACAGAATTGAATTTATGCTCAAGTAACCTATATCAAAGAATAGTAAACCCCTGTGTAAAATTTGCAGCGTTTTCAACTGAATCTAACCAGTTAAGATGAAAAATAACTTCACCATTCGATTCCTCGCACTAAAATCATACCTACAGGAATGGCTGCAATCTCGATTTGATAGAAAATGGACTAATACTTGACCAGTTTTGCAACTCAACGACTCAATTTTTTCCAGGAAAAGTAAGGTCATTGGTTCCTGACCAAGAGTTTAGGTGGTAGCAGTGATTTTACACATTGAGTTTATTTATTTTTCAATTTGTCTTGATTCACATTTCAGCACCGTAACAACGTTGACCGAATTCTAAATAGAGGCGGCGCAAGCAAGTCAAAAAATGTGACTTGGGTCCCTTTTTGAATCTAGCAATTCAATTATGAGGGCAGGTTCTATTCAACCAGTTTCAGGAGAGTTCCCCTGGTTTGAACGGGTCTCTTTTGTTCGGTCAGTGTTTTTTAATAAAAATTTTCGGACGGACTTTTAACCCCCCCTCCCCCTACCATCGCGGCGGGAAAACCGGAAGGGACTCACGAAGCGGAAATTGACAAAACAAAAAATTAATTTTAAAAAACCAATAAGTTTCTATCTTATCGCGACCCAATGTTCGGCCTCTTAGCCCGGCGGCAACAGGACGTCCGTCTACACTGCTATAGCAGTTGTTATAACAACTTGACAACGACCCAAAAATCTAAACCTACGAGGCTGACTGAAACCCGGCACGCCATGTTGGCGCAGCCATTTGACGAACCGCTCGACGAAAGGGTGTCTTCGTCCCTGCGGGGGCGCATTTCCCGTATCTGAAATAGTTAAACCAAAACCAGGATCAACAGAGAGATGGAAATAACACACACAAAAAAAGATAAACCCAAGGGAGCAAAATGTTTTGTCGCCTTAGGGAAATCCCGACCCGCATAATCCATAGATTCCCCGTCCGCTCAAATGCGTATTTTAGTCAGGTTCTTGGAAATCAGTCGTTTTATTCTTTCTCAAGTAAAGAAGGTACTTAAGGCGGCCGAATTTAATTTTCCTAGTTTGAGAATCTCAAGTTTAATCACAAAGTTAAGAAGGTCGGCGATGGGCAAACATGCCCGCTTTGTTTGTTCCTGACGTCATTAACGACTCTCGGCCCTTTTTCGTTGCGGAAATACGAAACAAAGGGCTCGAGAGTTAAGGGACTCAAGACATCTCTTAATTTTCACCTTTTGAAACAACCTGGGAGGAAAAAAAAAAAAAAAACAAAAAAACAAAAAACACAAAGGAGGGAGAAAAAGGAGAATAAGAAAACATGAAAAATGTGTTGCGAGAGGATTTGTGTGGTTTGTTGTTTGTTGGGGAGTATTTGGTTTTTTGGGGAGATTTTAATGACTTGGGGCATTAACACACCTAATTCACCTTATATCCCCAAAGAAAAAGTGCCTTTTCTGGAATTTTGGGGTAGGTACATATTACAAGGTGATTGCAATAAAGCCAGATAGTTTAAGATTAATTGTGTAAAAAAATAAGGATAAAATAACACTTCTAAGTAATGTATTTCATCGACAACATTGAACGAAAAAGCATTCCCAAACATTTTCCTCTGACATTTTCCTTCTTCCCCAGTACCCTTTAATTCAATTTCGTAAGCTTTCCATTGTCAAAATTTAGCAACTTTTAATCCCCCCCCCCCCCTCCACTACCACGTACTACTATCAACTGCCTTCAAAACCTTCTCCGCGATAAACCCGCCTTGATTTCCCTTAAGGGCTTGGAAAGTTCGAAATGATTTGCGGGATCCCCCTTCCACCCCAACAATGCGAGAAAAAAAAAGTTCTGCAGTATTTTCGCGAGAAAGTTTCTCGGCGTTTACAGCAAGACAGACGAGAGAACCTTATTTCTCCAGATGATGCCGGGCTCGAGACTTTTCCAACTGACTCTTCGCTAATATTTTGTAGCGTCGGCCAGAAGGCGTCACGTGGGTGATTCTGCAAGAGTTGGGAAAATTTCTGAGGAGTCGCCTGTCTTAAAAATTAACTGAGTAGGGAGTGTTTCACAGTGGCGAGTGTTTTCTTTCGTAACAACTCGAAGGTGTCAGTTCCCGAGGGCGTTTCAGCGCGCTCTAGCGGCCGAACGGTTGGTCTTACAACAAATTGTTCGGAGAGCAATTCTTAGAAGATTTGATAGTCGTGATATAGTCGCTAAAATGCTCAATTGTCGAGTTAGAAGCCAAAAACTAGGAATTCAAACAAAAATCTAAACTCTACCTATATCTTTTAGCGCGCTCTAGCGCCCGATTGGTTGGTCTTTCAACAAATTGTTAGAGGAGCAATTTGTACAAGATTTTGTCCACTTTAAATTTGATATTCGTGATATAGTTGCTAAAATTCTCAATTTTCGTATTAGAAGCCAAAAACTTGGAATACAAAAAAAAAATCTTAAATTATATCTATCAGCGCGCTCTAGCGTCCGAAAGGTTGGTCTTACAACAAATTGTTCGGAGAGCAATTTGTAGAAGATTGTATCCTTTTTAAATTTTATAGTCGGGATATAGTCGTTAAAATGCTCAATAGTTGAGTTAGAACCCAAAAACTAGGAATACAAAAAAAAAAATCTTAAATTACCTATATCTTTTAGCGCGCTCTAGCGCCCGAACGGTTACAACAACAACACATTTTCGGAGAGCAATTTGTACACAAGTTTGTTTACTTTAAATATGATTTGTCATAATATATTCGCTAAAATGCTCAATTGTCAAGTTACAGTAGAAGCCAAAAACTGGCAAAACTACTGAAATAAATTCATAAATAAAATCTTGTAGCACGCTCTATTGACAGAATGGTTGGTCTTACAACAAATTGTTCGGAAAGCAATTTGTAGACAATTTTGTCCACTTTAAATATGATAATCGTGATCTAGTTGCTAAAATGCTCGATTGTCGAGTAAGAAGCCAAAAACTAGGAGTACAAGCGGAAAAAGTTAACTAACAAAATCTTTTAGCGCGCTCTAGCGACAGAATAGTTGGACTTATACAAATTGTTTGGTGAGCAATTTGTAGACATTTTTGTCCACTTCAAATATGGTCGTCGTAATATAGTCGTTAAAATGCTCAAGTTGGCAGCCAAAAACTGGGAATAATACCGAAAAAAAATCATAAATAAAATCCTGTAGCGCGCTCTATTGACAGAATGGTTGGGTTTAAAACAGTGTTTGGAGAGCAATTAGTTGACAATTTCGTCCTCTTCGAATTTGATAATCGTGATATAGTCGCTAAAATGCTGAATTATCGAGTTGGAAGCCAAAAACTGGACAAAATCGAGCATATTCGAAAATATCATCTTTCTGCTCGCTCTAGCGGCAGGACGGTTGCTCGTATGACAACTGTTAAGGGAATAACTTGTAGTAAATTTGATCATATTGAAGTTTAGTAATCGTGTTACAGTTTCTAAAATGTTTAATTTTCGGGTTAGAGCCTAAAAACTGAACCGAGGCCGGTAAATGAAAAAAAAAAAAACATCTTTCAGCGGGCTTTAGCGGCTGACCAGTTGGTGATAAGAAACAACGTAGGTGCGGAAACAAAATTGTAGGAAATTTTATGTCGTTTTATTTCTGTAATAACAATCAAGTCGTTATAAAAAAAGAAGATGCATGTAGTTTTTTTCTTTATACCAAAGGTCATTCATTAAAATCACTTCTGGGGAGAAAATCAACCTTCCCAATTTTGCAGAATCACCCACTTTTTTCAAAATGTTATATTTTCAGTAAACGATACGTTTTCGTCAATTGTGACAACCGAGATATCATACCTTTGAGGAATCGAAGTACCGTCGAGCACATGACAACTTCAACTAAGTGGGAGGGCTTCGGGCTCGAAGCCATTCAAAACGCTTTGCTCGGTTTGTGGAGTCGGTAATTGAATAACACGTGAGCACTTTAGGGGAAAGACGCCTTTCCAATGCGGAAAAAACCATACCGTTTGACGATGATGTCGGGGATTTTGTGAAGACGACGAAGGGGGGGGGGGATATTGTATTTCGACGAGTCGCGCTAAAAAAAACAAGCCATCAATTGAATTGAATAGATGAGCGCAACCTTTTTGTTATTACTATATATCTCACCCGTCCTCGAAAAAGGGGACAACTCAAAAAATTCCAATTTTGAGTTAGGACCAGCATTGGCTAGCAGGAGAGGTCTATTTTGTCCACCGAAGACGTGAACTTGAGTAGTTCAATCCTGCTCCGCGTGACAGCGTGAGTGTCCTTTTTCGTTTGATGAGACCGTCCATCACTGTCTGTTGAAAACAGTGCCAACTCAGAGAGGTCGTTGAGGGAGGAACGATGTCACTGTCTTCGACGGACGATCTGTAAGTAATTTTGAGTTATTTCTTTCTTCGGCGGACAACTCGAACAAGATTCACTTGCGAATTTTGATTTGTTCCTTTCTCTCACGGATAACTTGACTGAGTTTGGATGTATAATAATAATCTGATACCACCTGCTTATGAAGTTACAATTCTGTTTCTTTAGGTAACTATTGTACTGTGGTAATCAACTAATACGCCTAGTTAGAAGTCTAAGAAATTGTTTCAGTTACCATCAGCGGTACCTACCTAGCAACTTTGAAGATTCATATAATAATCAATTGCATGCAAATTTATTAAAATTGATAGATGGAAATTGCAGAACAAAAGGAACCATCTCAAAATGATTGCCAAGTTGTCCATTGAAAAAGGGAACATCTCAAAAGAAGGTGACAACTCAAAAAATCATCAAAATTCTTCAAAAACATCCCCCCACTCTCTACCCACGGGTCCAAAAACTTCGGTCCGGGCCACGAAACGTTGGACAGATAGTTGGTTGATCGATTTATGCCCTGGTAACAATCTTGGACAGTGTTCAATGAGCTGGAGGACGAGAAGAGCCAAACGGAAACTTCAAACGTGATTTCCCAAAAATAGCGAATTTTGAGTTGTCCCCTTTTTCGAGGACGGGTGCGATATTTAATGAGCGAGAGAAACTAAGAAACAGCAGGTATCTAGCGAGCAAACTATGCCACACAACACATCATCCACGTGATGCTCATTACGTAAACAACTGCTCCCTAACGACCGATGCTTAAGAAAACCTTATGCCGATCAGAGGTAATGAACGGCTCAGGCTGCAAAAATCGTTTTGGAGTCGTTGGAATCAGCCTAAAAAGCTCATTCCATAGACCCTTGTACCAACGAAATCGGACAAAAACTTTCGTCCCCCTATTGAGGCCTCCTTAGTTACACATCAGAGATAAACAACTTTCGTCGTGAAGTACCTCCCGAAAACCGATGAAAGGGACGAGGGAGGAAAAATCAAGGTAGCCTATAACCACCCCACGAACTCGCTGATCACAATGAGACCACCCTCATGAAAATCTGTTGAGCCGCTCGGGCGTGATGCTCTGTACACAAAAAAAAAAAAAAAAAAAAAAATGTCGAGGAGGTGAGCGCACCTTTCCATTTTTTGGAAAAAGGTTGCGCTAAAAAGAGGAGTTTCTAATGAAAGAGTATAATATTATTGTGCACTTCCGAGGCAGTCGAATGCTCCGGCGTTGAAAACAAGTGGAGCATCTTCCCTTAGAAATGACGTTTGTTTTTGACGATGACACGGAAGCTTCTCTAATAGTCCTGAGATTAATTGAAATCCAACATTTGCATCCAAGTTACAAGATTGATGAAAGAAACGGTGTCTGAGCAATGGGGATGATTTCGTGAAGACTTGATGTTATTGCTGTATTGTTTCATTACTAAATTACACCAAGAAAACGCCTTTGATCAAACAACATGCTGTCTTAGATTCACAAGACGTCGCTACCCAATTATTTGTTTGAGACCTTCAACCTTCACCTTTTGTTAGTCTTCCAAGACAAGCTTTTAACTTCGGGTTTCTCTTTTTTTCATCCGATCCGGTGAAAAGTTTTCGTCTTGAAAAGTCGATTGTTCACAACATCCTTTTCTGCGGCCTTCTTCTTTTTATTATTAAAAGCATTCTAAGTTTAAAAGCTCTCAGAGGCTCGAATGTCCGGTGGGGTCAGAGCGATTAAAAGTCTCTACCTCAGCGATCTGTCGGGGTTGATGGATCAGAAAAATAACGGGGAGTTGAGATAAGCGAAGAGTTTACGGTGTTGAATAAATGGGGGGAAAAGTAGGGTTACGGTTGTTGGAGTTTGAAAAAAAAGGCACTTGGAGCGCTGAGATCGCTTTGTACACGCGAAATCGGGCGAGGCTTCAGCTCGCTCTAGACCCGAAGAGGTTAGTTCGTATACGAGTTATATATAACTCACTGATGTACTCACTGCCGCCGGCAAAAGCGTCCGAGGCGTTGCTTTCCCGCCGGGGGCGGTCCGTCCCGCTTTGGTCAGCCGTCCCATCGGACGTCGGCGTAAGTTCGAGGATGGTCACGCTCAGGCCGCTCTTGGGGCTGATCTCCCCTGAAAATACAATGAAAAACCATTGAACCAACAGCAAGGAGGTTGGACTCCAACCGTTGGAGTCGATTTGGCCCTCCCAGAGGTGGCTCAGCAAATGGACCCTGGGAAAGAAGATATGGCGAAACTGACAACGACCAGGCTTCCACGTTTTGAGGTGTGCTGAAACCAAATTCGAAGTTCGATGTTTGCTGTCAAGTCAGGATTTTCTATGCCAGTTTGCCCAGAAAAACGTTAATGCCCAAAATGTCTCCAATTCACCTGATTTTTCGGTGTAAGAGCATTTTGCTCTGAAAGAGACCAAACACACAGGTTCGAATGAGCTCTTGAAGTAATTTTTAGAGTTAACTCTGTGTACCTATCATGTAAAATATAGCTCAAGAAGTGCACAATGATACAATGCTAGCATGACATGCTTTCTGCTGGGGGAATCTGGCTTAAAGAGACGCCTACTGTGTATGTAACGACCCCACTTCACAGACATAGAAGAGCAGCTGCAAGCTCTGTGCCCCATTGCAGCAGGTTGTGGAGTGTACAGTCTTCTTCTTCTTCAACTACTTGTAAAGCCGAGATTCATACGCTCTCCAAAGTCATTCACACAGTGACCCAGCGAGCAACGCCCTCCAGAGCGCTCTCATTTCAGTCTCCCGAACAAACCCTACATCATACCACACAACACCCAGAAAACTGCACTAAATAGCCGGTTGAATTGGAGTCGACATTTTAGAAATTTACTTTCTTTTCTGGACATATTGGGCTTTGCCATCATCCCAATTCTCCAATAGCCTTCGAGTAACCTTCCCCACCTTCCAAAAAGTAATTCCACCAGGACGCGATTTCCTTAAAATAACCCACTTTCTGTCCGCCTGTCCATCGATTCCCAGTGAATGTTAGCTCTATAATGTAAATAGGAAAAGCAATCAAATTGAGAGGATGTGCATAGCAAGGCTGAATGATAAATAGGCTATGAACCCAAAACAAATGATCGAGTCACGCAATCATTATACCTATGCATGAATAATGTATTCAGGTGTCAACAATGATACTAATTTCGCGTGATCGGGTTATTGACAAATATGAGGCTCCTTTTGTCCTCGAAAGCTATCTGCTGATTTGAACAATTCAGGAAATAGTAATGAATCTTTTAAAAAAATGAAAAATAAGAATCATGCGAATACGGAAAGTTGTTTGGGTTGGTGACTGTTAGAAGGGATTTTAACCGAATGAAAAATTCCTTTTCTTAAAAATGAGGAAAAATAGCGCTGATTCAGCAGTTGAGACGGCAGGAGAGACCCAAACAAGACATGGTCGGTCATCAAGGTAAACCGAGAACTATTCTGAAGGTTCCCCGGGCACCGTTCTCAGGCCTTCCAGCTCAGCAACTGGAGGCAGATTTCCTCCATTTCGGAAATCCCGAATTGCCTCCGAGGAGCTCGCATTTTGCATTCGGCGCTCGAGTAGGGCCGTGTTATGGCGGAGAGGTTGCAAATATCTACGACATTGTATTTTAACTGGCCTAATTCTATCATGGGGCTTTCTTTGAGCTGCCTTTTTTCCCGTTTGCCCTGTTCCTAAGTCCTACTGATTGATTAGTCATGGGGACTTCCAGACTAACCTACACCGACTGCCTCTTGCCGACAATACGGGATGTGCATGGTGTGACAATCCGAAGGGCCCACCAAAGCATGTGAGTTGGAAGTGCCCGGCAAATGCAGAGGGGACTTGCCGGGCACTTCCAACTCACATGCTTTGGTGGGCCCTTCTCTCTAGAGGGGCGTCCTGGAGGCTGATGTTCTTCCTGTACTGACGGTGTGAGAGAGGACTGGCAGGTTTGTCTCCAGTTTGCATCCCCTCTAGCTTCAGCGCATCTGAGATGTTGACAAAATACTTGGTTTACCATCTAGTTGTGCCCGCAAGGTTTCCAGCCCGATTGCCCAAACCCGTGGAGCGCTTTGGGGCTACGGGAGGGGTTTTTTGAAGGCTTTTGGCTATGGGATCGAGTTAGGTGTAGTTTTCGAAGTATTTTTGGACGTAGATCCATTTTTTTGGGGTCCCGGAACCATCCGATTTCACAGTTGCGATCTGTAGGGCTTTCATGGGGCCATTTTTTTTCAAAAAGTTTTTCATTGACACAAATTTCTGCACAAGTATCCTATATCAAATAATAATAAACAGTGTAAAATTATAAATAATAATAAACTAGTGTAAAATTTGCAGCTTTTTTTTTTTTAATTTTACTACCTACTTCAAAGAGAAACGCTGCAAATTTTACACAAGGGTTTATTATTCTTTGATATACATTACTTACTTGTGCAGAAATTTAATTCTGTCAATGAAAAAATTTTAAAAAATTTTTTTTTGATTTTATCTCAAAAAAAATTTTTTTAGATTTTTTTTTTTTTTTTTCAAAATTTTTTTATTTTCAAAACATTTTGAATTTAATTCTTTATTTTTTACTCGAAAAATATTTAACATCCTGGGATCCTGCAAAAATCCCATTTTTAGCCCCATGAAAGCCCTAAAGATCGCCCCAGTGAAATCGGATCGTTCCGGGACCCCAAAAAATGGATTCTACGTTCAAAAATACTTCGAAAACGACACCTAACTCGATCCCATAGCTAAAACCCTTCAAAAAACCCCTCCCGTAGCCCCATTATAGCGCCCCACGGGTTTGGGCGATCGGACTGAAAACCTTGCGGGCACAACTAGATGGTAAACCAAGTATTTTGTCAAAATTTCAGATTTTAAAAAAAATTCCTACTGCCCAAAACGGCCTGGACGGCGGACGGCGGACGGACATTTCGGATTTAGAATGTAGACCTCTTGAAACGGATAATGTCAAATTTTGAGCCCGATCGGAGTCGTCGACCCCCGTCGCGAAAACATAGGTGTATTATTCCAAGAATAATAAACCAAAAGATAGAATAACATGAAACTTCAAAAAATACCTGTTGAGGATTGGCGAGCGCGGGGGGGGGGGGGGGGGGGGGCTGTTCGCGCGAAAACGGACGAATGATCCGCCTGAAATGGGATCCGTCGCCCGTCGCGTGAAACCGCCTTGAAATTTTCACACAACGGAATTTTTCGCGTGTATACGGACGAAAACGCGTCATCGCGCGTCGCCTGGAGTGGAGGAGCACCCTGACGGTGCTGAATTAGCGCTGTTTTTCCTAAGTGCATACAGAGAATTTTCCATTCGGTTAAAATCCCTTCTAATATCACTCGTTCATTCTGGTTGTGGTCACGAGGTATTAAAATTTTCCCCAAAGGAAATCTGAGGGTTGGAAGACCTGTATCGGTACGTGCGAGGTATTCGGCCGTGCTTCCCGGAAATGAGGGCTCTACTTTCAAATACTCAAACTACGGGGTAGATCTAACCTGGCCGTGCGAGGAGAGCGTTAAAACCTCACGTGGGAAGGATGACTTTTAAAGGGGAAGTAAAGTGATGGGGCGTAAAACTGGGGTAAAGGGACGATGCTCTTTATAATTTTAAAGGTATTTCGCTCACGGCTCAGAGAGGAATATTCCTTCATTCCCGGGAGGGAGACGGGTTTTAGGTGTTCCCTACGCTGACTCGCCTGTCAGCCTGTAAGCTCGACGTTGACGTCCGTCCCTTTGAACATTACAAGGAAACATCCCTTGAGCTTCTTTCCATCTTTGAGATGAGCTGTCAGATTTGTGTACATGAGACCTAAATAGAACGCCAAAATATAACCTTTTAAACGGGGCAGAGTTATGAAACTCGTAAACCTTCTCACCAATTAGAAACACGTCACAACCATTTTACAGTTAAAAACATCCGCAGTTTTAGGGAATTTCGCGAGAACCGACGTAATTTGCAGACTCACCTTTGGGTGCAGGTGGTGAGAGAAGCTTTTGGCTCTCTTCGGGCTGACCAAGAGCTCCATCCTGTTTCATTTTTCCTCAGGGCATGATATGAGCCGAATCTGCAACAATACGACGTTTGTTATCTGTCATAAAATGTATTCGTTTATTAATTTAATAATATGATAAGGGAGTGTTAGTGACAAAGAGACAACTGTACACCTTTTTCGGCCCAGAAGTCCCCCTTTCAGCCCGAAGGCGTCTGGCAACAATGGTGTTAACCCCCCCCCCCCCTGATATTCCTGGATCCACCATGGATTCTCCTCCACTTACACTACTCAAATATGTCTCGCCTACACAACTATCCTTCGCCGATGTCGCCCCTACCACAAGGAATGACATCAGCGCCCTCCCCCGAGATGAAGTGATAGCTTTGAGAAAATTAATTACTCCCCAGTTGATGGCTGGCAATCTGCCGTCGAGCTAAACCCTCTCGTGTCGCACAACATTTGAGAGAAGCGGCGCGTGTGGTTGTCAAAACGACGCATCGGGAGAAATATACGGCCTCAGAAAAGCGTCAAACTTTGATGGGTATTTCCATGGAAAAATAATTAAAATTTGGTTCTCCCGCAGCACGCAACACAAGGCACGTTTGTACCTCTAAACCGACCATTCAATTTGTACCATCTGACCGTTTCGACTGCTGACCTTGTTGACACCATTTTCCCTTCCTTGGAGCGTCAGAAAAAGGTTGGAAGTAGGGCGAGACTATTGCGATAGCGTGACTTGGTGATTCTTTCAAAGGTGATTATCTGTTGACTGCTATGCGTCAATATTCTTGGAAAAAATACCTCGCGAGGCCTCCCCTTATTGAGTCAAATCACCCCACAAGTGGAGTGGGGGTGTGGGAGTCAATACCAGAACTTTTTTATTCGCTTGATGGACACGAACGTATCAATTTATTGTCTATACTTCTTCATGAAAGGGATTTCGACAATCGATTCCACTCGAGGGTAACAATGGAGTCATGTCAAACCCACTAACGAGAATTGTGTTATAATGCCGTGAAATTGAGCGGTAAAAAAGTGAAATATTATGGCTTGTGTTGATTGGGGTGAAATTGAACTTATAAAGCCTAACCTGCTGTACAAACTGAGCCATTAGATTTTGTCAGGGACCAGTTACGACGCAATACAATCTGTTCTCATTCTTCTGCGCCGCATTCTAGTACTCTTGCCCTTTTCTGCGGCCTTGGTGGTTGTCGGACTCCTCAAACACTCATCAATTAGGTACCCACCACACACCAATTTAGGGAAAGCCCCTAACCACCCCTAACACTCCAACAACGTCCAACTAAAATTATTCGCATCACAGAAGATGCAACTGCAAACCAGTTTCCATCACAATATAACCGACTCTCTTATTAGAGATGGTTTGGTATAGTTTATTAACCGTTTATTAACTTTTGGTTTATTATTCTTGGAATAATACACCTATGTTTTCGCGACGGGGGTCGACGACTCCGATCGGGCTCAAAATTTGACATTATCCGTTTCAAGAGGTCTACATTCTAAATCCGAAATGTCCGTCCGCCGTCCGCCGTCCAGGCCGTTTTGGGCAGTAGGAATTTTTTTTAAAATCTGAAATTTTGACAAAATACTTGGTTTACTATCTAGTTGTGCCCGCAAGGTTTTCAGTCCGATCGCCCAAACCCGTGGGGCGCTATGGGGCTATAATGGGGCTACGGTTTTTTTTAAGGCTTTTAGCTATGGGATCGAGTTAGGTGTCGTTTTCGAAGTATTTTTGGACGTAGAATCCATTTTTTGGGGTCCCGGAACGATCCGATTTCACCGGGGCGATCTTTAGGGCTTTCATGGGGCTAAAAATGGGATTTTTGAAGGATCCCAGGATGTTAAATATTTTTCGAGTAAAAAATCCGTTTTTTAAAAAAAACACATTTTTGACCAAAAAAAATCCAAAAAAAATTTTTTTGAGATAAAAATCCCAAATTTTTTTTTTTAATTTTTTCATTGACAGAATTAAATTTCTGCACAAGTAACGTATATCAAAGAATAATAAACCCTTGAGTAAAATTTGCAGCGTTTTTTATTTTATTATACCTACCACTAATTCAGAATGCGTCCTTGGCTGTCCATCTAACAGAGTATATCACACCCCTCCTCCTCAGAAATGGTAAGCGATAAAATATGGTGAGTTTTTCTAACGTCTCGGGATCCCGTTTACCTATGTTTTGGGTGGTTGGGATCTCCTCGAGATGCGCCCAGCTAGTCGCATTTGCGCCGAACTTCATATTTTAAATGGGAACCCCTAAATGTTTTTGCGAATTCGAATTCCCTGGCCAATTCACGTCTGATAAGCGCATTGAGTGCAATTTTCGATGCACGAAAAATTGCGCAACTTTTCCTATCTTCGTTGTTCACTGTCCAATAGAGTCGGCGTTTCCTCTGTATCCTACAAAGGTATCCAAATTTTAAAACGAAATCCCGAAAGAACGAATTCCAAAGATCGGCAAATTTAGACGGTGAGTTTAATTTGAACGATTTTGAGAGATCGCGCGTGGGTATGCCATCTGTCTCATAGACCTCATAGAGGCTGGCCGCTGCGCAGTCTGAGAGGTCTGCGGGGGACCTTGGAAGGGAGGCAAGGCTGCTGCTCAGGTCGAGAAATCTTTTTTTTTTCAGATTTGGATAACGTAAACGGGATCCCGTGACGGTAGAAAAACACTGCAAATTTTACACCAGGGATTACTATTCTTTGATATAGGTTACTCGTGCAGAAATTTATTTCTGCCAATAAAAAAAAAAAAAAAAAAAAAAATTGGGGATTTTTATAATTCAAGATTTTTTTTTTCCAAAAAGTTTTTTTCAATTTTTTGTTTGTTTTTTACTTGAAAAAATGTTTCAATTAAAAATTTTTTTTAAATATTTAATATTTAACCTCCTGGGATCCTTCAAAAATCCCATTTTTAGCCCCATGAAAGCACTATAGATCCCCACAGTGAAATCGGATCGTTCCGGGACCCCAAAAATGGATTCTATGTCCAAAAATACTTCGAAAACGACACCTACAACTACTAGATGGTAAACCGAGTATTTTGTCAAAATTTCAGTTTTTAAAAAAAATTCCTACTGCCCAAAACGGTCCAGAATAATAAACCAAAAGGGGGAAAAATTGAGTGGAGGCTGTGCTCTATTAGTTCTATTAGTTAGAAGGTAAAACTTCGTTTGTTACGCTTTAATCGTCCACAGACTGATCAGGTTTTTTTTCCCTTAAGCAAACTTACGTGGCAACAAATTTTTTCCTGTTATATAAAAAATATTATTTTTTGGTTCGTTAGAAAGCATAATTCACATAAATTCTGAATATTTTCGTCGGGCTGATAAATCACACTCTGTACGGTGCATTATAATGCCACTCCAGTAAAGGACTGACGCAGTTATACAAGCACTGCTCATTTGTATGGCGCCCCTTCTCTGGTATTCTGGTATCTCCAGAGCGCTTAAGCGCAAATTTGCATTATTCGGTGAGTCAGCCCGTATGTCGGCACGACTTTGGAGGAGTGTGTGGTGCTCATGACTGTCTTTTCATTGATGAAGGGCCTCCAGTCATCCTGCTCAGGCTGCTGCTTTGCATGCTGTCATGCAATTTGCAAGTTGCAAATGTGACTTCAGAATGGAAGTATGCCATCCAAAATCACTCTCAGGTAGTGTAGGTACTAAGTAAGAGGTCTGTGGGGAATCTGGACATATTTCCCCACTCTCATCTCGCGGATCGCCAACCCAACAGAGCTAGTACCGGCGGGGCGACCGGGTTGTGCTATGGTTGCGGTGCAATCATGTAAACTCCTCTTCTCCAGCCGGCAACTGGAGATCGCGGGTCTCCCTTTTCTGCCTCAATACTGCCTTCCAGATCAGCAGATCACGACACAACGTGTTATGCCCTGGGCAGGGATATTCAGGTAGTCCCTTCCTCTTCCTCTAATGACACTGGGGGCGAAATCCCAGTTACGCTGGAGGACTTCCTCCAAACACTCAACACAAGTAATGATAGACTTATTAAAGAACTAAGAACTCATTTTGTGCATGTAGGTAAACCTTTAACATCCGTTAACCAGGCTGCCCTACAAGGTCATTATGGTCTGCTTGTTCACATTTATTGGGGATACATTGGTCGATTCTCCTAGTTGTCAGTAACACGATCTCAGTCTTTTGAATAGTGAGAATGGGTGCGCCATTGCTTGGTGCAGGCTGTAATGTAATCGCAATTGGGTCGTCTGCGTAACTGATCCCAGTGCTGCGGCAGCACTGCTGCCTGGGGCTCTCTTGGGTCCCTCCTGGGCTTCGAAATGGAAAATACCTACTGTCGCCTCAGATGACAGTAGTACAGCCTCTCGTACCATGTGTATATGGTTATCTATCCCTAAACAATCCATTAACTGTCCATCCTGGAAAATACCCCAGTTTCCGCCACAATCTCCCGCCGAAGACAATTTTCACGGACTAATGAAGGCATTGTTGGGGGCCGAAGACGCTTTTGTGGGAAGCGTAATTGTTCGCCGCATTGTGTCCTCCGGCAGGTTTCGCTCGTCTGAAAGGGGTAATCGAGCTCCGGGATCGATACCGGCTATCGAATTAGACTACAGCAAGGGATGCGCGAGTGGGGGTGGGGAGAATTTTCGTTCATTTTGTCAACACAACCTGCAATGTTGATCCTGTTTGACTAATGGGGGCTCCGGTGTATTACACGGGTGATTAAAGGGATGTGTAGACTAGGCGCCTTAGAAGCCTCAGGGAGGTGGGGGATGAAAAACGAGGTGTCGAACTGGAACACTTGGTGAAGGATGAAGTTTTTAAGTTGATCCAAACTGTCCTGTATAGATTGACTCTCCCACGGACAGCTGCTGTTGAATGGAAAAATTCGCCAGTGTAGAGTTTACTAAATTCGGAGATTAGTGGCGTCAAATGGGATACCGTCAGACCTGGTCGTCAGGTGTTGCAGAAGAAGAAGAAGGAATCAGTGCAGGTCAATTTGGTCTAAGACGCTTGTGTGTCTTTCAAGACGATTTTTGCAAAAATCCCAAATTGAAATCGCTGGAACCGGATGTTTTGACGTGTGCCACTGCTCTTCATCAACCTCGAGCAAGAGACTGAATGCTTGGTGGACTTAATTTGCTAATTGGAACAAGGGCGTACGCAGGTCTTCCTTTGGGGGGCTGAAAAATATTGCAGGTAGGCATGCTGCCAGCTAGGGTAGTTTAATTAATAGAGACTGGAATTTGCATATTTTGCATGTCTTTAAATTGCGTATATCTTTCTACTTTTGCATTTTGAGGGTTTCTGAAGCGTTTGGCGTGTGTTAAATTTAAATTGCATAATATGCAATTTAAATTTAACAAAATATTATTTTGCATATATGCAAAAATATATTTTTGACGATTTTTTCGATTTCTGCATATAATTATTATATGCAGAAATCGTCAAAATCGACGTTATGGCCATGATGTTTATCTGCATATTTATTCAAAATTGGAGAATTTCTCTATTTTTAATTAGGTAATTTTTTTTTCACACGTTCTTCAACTCCTGAGTGGAATTTTGCCTCATACCAGTTACATTTTCCAAAAATAAGGCCGTTCCGAGTTAAGATGCACTCGTCCTCTAATTACCTGTTGGGGTTAAGATAGGTAGGTATATGGGTCACCTATTATCTCGAAGGTATGATTTATGGCACCCAAGCTGAATCCCATTCATCCCGTTGAAAGGGCGATAACCCAAACGGAGTGATGCCCCTTCACTCCAGGCTATATCAAGTCCTGGAGCGAAATCCTGGTTGGTCATTTGTACTGGAGGTTGGAAACATTTTGAGAGGACTTGTCGTCAGACCATACGCAAGATGAGCTGTCGTCCTTCAGGCTTTTGCCCATCGTATCCTGCGACGTCGAGAGGTCGTTTTCCGCCCTGAAGCTGCTCCTCTCTGAGAAACGAAGGAACTTCACAGACGAAAATGTGGAAAAATCGATTGTAGTTCAATGTTTTGTGATGGATGAATGGCCTTAAGTCTGAGTGCTAGTATTTTTAAACATGTAAATAGTAGGCACTATCGAAATACAAGATGCCAAGAACAAATTTGAAATTAATACATTCACGATTCTGCGGAATCTGTTAATTCCATTTCATTCCTTGAACTTACAGTATTAACGCGACGCCACAATAATCGGAGAGGTATTAAGACTACCTGTAAATACGTTTTTCAACAAAATTTAGTCATTTAGAACCTAGGTATTTAAAAAAATTTTTTTAACGTATTTTGGCTTGGGGTGCATATTTTGCATATATTTCCCATTTCTTCTGCATAAAATTCCCAAATTTGGTGCTTAAAATTCCAGTCTCTATTAATTAATATTAAAAATGTAGCAAATTTTACACAAGGGGTTATTATTCTTTGATATAGGTTACTCAGTAACCTATACAAGTCTTGTGCATAAATTAATTCTGTGTCAGTAAAACTTCTTTTTTTCGCTTTTTTTTTACTCGGAAAATATTTGACCTCCTGGGATCCTTCAAAAATCTCATTTGTACCCTCATGAAAGCCGCATAGATTCCCATGGTGAATTCGGATCGTTCCGGGACCCCCAAAAAAGGATTCTATGTCCAAAATTACTTCGAAAACGACACCTAACTCGATCCCATAGCCAAAACCCTTCAAAAAACCCTCCCGTAGCCCCATAGCGCTCCACGGATTTGGGCGATCGATTTTTCCTATAGGGTTTTTGGTGGCTGAAAGGAGTCCCCCCTAGCCCCCTCCTGCGTACGCCTATGAATTGGAAGTCTCTGCAGTACACATGTGTTGCACTGAATCAAGGGGTGTTGCCCTCTTGTTGAATATGTTGCGCTGAATCTAGACATCTAAATGGTTGAAGATCACCAGATCAATGAATCTCATGTTGCGCTGAATGTGCATGCACTCACACGATAAATGCATTTAAAACGTGTAACAATTAGCGGAGCTGGACGGATTGCCGAGTTCGATAATTCGTTTTCAAGCGAATTCAACCGAGTCGGGGTCACGATGGATAAGTTTGAACTTTGAAGGGGGGGGTTTGCTCTCCTATCCGACACCACCGAAATAGAATCCCGTAATATAGATATAGAATGGGAGAGGTCAGGGAGAGTCACGTTACGACACCCGCATCAATATTTCGTGATGTGTTACGCTCCCCCTCCTTTCGGACCAGTGCGGCCAATTTGTTCTCGCATGTGGGTCGGATTTTGGGGGTAAAAATAGCGAGGAAAGTCCTGTCTTCGTCGGATCGGGATACAGCAGGGAACTCCAGACGGTTTGGTCGATTTTCAGGGAGCATTGTGAAAGGGCGGTGGGAGAGGTAGTGGAGGGGACTGGGAGGGGTCATTTCTACCTCGGTCGGAGAAATGCAGCCGATAAAAATAATACAAAAAAAAAAAAAAAAAAAGAAAATCTCGTGGCGTGATGATCGAGAGCCATTTTTCAAAATTTTATATAAGTATATATATATATAGATTTTTTATAAAAAAGTTTTTTTCATTATTTTTTGAATAAAATATTATTTTATTCATGACATGACAACGTTTAAACTTAAAACCTCAGGATGCTTTTGAGGACAGGAAGGTTGGTAATGTGAGAAATCTCCCACGAGAGACGAATCCAGAAGTCAGGAAGTGCTTTGGTTGCTCGTGTTCTAAGATTCCAGAAGTTGTGATCATGTCGCCCTTGCTCTGGCCAGGACTCTGGGAAATCATTTAGCAACTTTTATCGCATTGCTGTTGCCTCATCGTAGCCTTCCTAACATTGCATGCCAATGCACATTTATCATCTTCGTCGATTGGATTTCTAGCAAGCTCGACGGCCTCTTCAACGAATGGCTGTACCAGGCTGGGAATAAATCGGCTCAAATTGTCGTTCCTTCTCTGGAACCTTCCCGATTTTCACGGTGATCAGGCCACGCTTCTTCAGTGATGTTGTCCTGGGACTCACTGACCTCACGATTAGAGGTTCGATGGGCAGTCCCGAGCAGGCTTGACCTGGCCGCTGCTCTTTGTCGTTGCGCTATCATTCGCCGGTTTTCGGAGTTTTCGTTTTGTACCTACTGGAAACAGACCCACTTGCCACCTGGCGTTTCTCACTCTCTGAGAGTTCTTACCTCACTCGCAGATCGCCAATCACCTGGTGACCATTAGGGCTTTCCAGGACGATCAGACTCTCTCTGCCCACTACGACCCACAAGGCCCTTTGGAACCTTGGCACCCATTTACATCTGGCAGGACCTTCCTTGACACCAAGACGAAGCCTAATAACTCATTATTGGTTTCCAGGTGGTAAACCTGTGGCTTCAAACATTAGCAAACGTTGGGAAAATGCGTTTGTGGCAAATATAAAAATATTTTAAAAAAATTAATATAGTCGTCAAGCTGCTTTTACTTCTTCTTTTTTTCCTGTCACTTTTTCCATTTGAGCAATTCCAACAAAACCTCATCCACGTTTCCCCACGTTGGAATCGGACCGTTCAGGAACCCCCAAAAATGAACTCTACGTCCAAAAATACTTCGAAAACGACACCTAATTCAACCACAGAGCCAAATCCCTTTAAAAAAAACCACCCATAGCACATTTTAGCCCCATAGCGCTCCACCGGGTTTGGGCGATTGGGGTGAAAACCTTGTGGGCTAAATTATGGTTGACCGAGTACTTATTTTGTCAAATTTTCAGATTTAAAAAATTGTTGCTTCCTAAAACGGCTCTTGTGAATTATGAGTGCTTAAAAAACGTCTGTTTGCACTGAAAAAAGCGAGCGGAAATCGTGTCGTTAATTGAAATGACTTGCATAATAAAATAGTTTAAAAACTTTGAGCTGAAGTTATTGGATTGGAGGAGCTCCTAACGAGATTGAAGCAATGCAATTAGGCCATCTTGTTACGAGTATTGTTTTGGGAACACACCAACGGATGATACTTTGTAGTAAGCGGCTTACAAGAAAATGGCGAATTACTAGGCTTGAGAGGGCTTCAAGAGTTTTGAGGTGGGATTATGTCTGAGCCAACATACTTGGGGAAAATGAAATGTTATGAGCCACTTGGGTTGAGAACATTGGTGGTAGTAAATAGGGTTGATGTACGGTAACAATTTATTAGCGAACGCCAAACCTTGGGAGGTTTTAACAGCAGAACGAGGTTCACTTAGGAGTTTGTGGGTTAGAGGACGACCTTTTGGGAGGGAGCTGAATGGGATTTCCTCCTTTTAGTGCATTTCCATGAACCTCCGGGAGATGGATGAGGTTTTTTGGAAATTGCCCAAATGGAAAATGTGACAGGAAAAAAAAGAAAAAGACGGAAAAGCAGTTTTACCACGGTATCACTCTTTTTTTTTTTTTTTTTTTTTTTTTTTATGTGCCACAAACGCATTTTACCAACGTTTGAAACCACCGGTTTACCCACCTGGAAACCAATTAGGCTTCGTCTTGATGTCAAGGAAGGTCCTGCTGGAGGTGAATTTGGGTTATGGATGAAACGAGGGGAGGAGGGTCGAATTATCTTGCGGCCACCCTTCTCAACGTTCACGTTAGCGTGTTGACGTCTCCCTAGAGCTGTTTCAACGTGAATCCTCAACATTTGAGTAGTTCATATTGCCCGGCGAAAACTCAGATGAACAAATTTTCGACTAAGTCTTCTTGGAGGAGGCGAGTGATTTCTGTCGTTATCAATTACTAGGTGCGAAGCGTGCACAATTTCATTAGGTATATTTAGTTTACACTGAGCACAGCATCTACATCAAAATTCAAACTTCTTCCTGGAAAACTAAGAGTGGCCTGAGTGGACTGAGAGATAGATTGAACCCCCGAACTAATAAAAGCGAGCCTCTGAGAGCGTCCGTTGGTCAGATAGGCCTCGAAAGACCTGATGGTCACCAGGTGATTCACGATCTGCAGCGCAACACTAGCTAACAACAGTTGTTTCTCACTCTCGTAGTTGCGTTTCTTCTTGCGGCCTGCCTCCAGTACAAGACGAAAACTCCGAAGACGATTGGCGGAGAAATGAAGGCCGGTGAATGATCGCAAGCGTTGTGCACAACGATGAAGATGGTAGGCGGGATCTGTGGATCCCACCATGGTCACTGTGAAACTCGGTAAATACCTTGAGGTTCCAGAGAAGGGAACTATTCGAGCCGATGCACTTCCCGCCAGGTACAGCCATTCGATGAAGAAATTGACGAGCTAGCAGGAAATCCAGTCAGACGAAGATTATAAATATGCAATGGCTTCTTCTTGTGGTGCCGTCTCCGGTTGGTGATCACTTCACCGAATCTGTCCCTATCTCTGGCCAACTGGAACAGATCTGCTGCTCGTGGAACCCCAGTCCACTGGCGAATGTTGAGGAGCCAGGAAGCTCGTTTTCGTCCCACGCCTCTTCTTCCGGAAATCTTCCCCATCATGATGGATTGCAGCAGCTGGTACTTCGGGTTACGCATGATATGCCCCAGGTAGGCGACCTTCCGGATCTTCACAGTGTGCAACAACTCGCGGGTCAAACCATTAGACTGCAAGATGAAGTCGTTGCGCAGCCTGGCGGTCCAAGGAATCTTGAGCATCCTGCGGATAAGCCACATCTCAAAGGCTTCTAGCCGGTTAATGTCTGCCGCCTTCAGAGTCCAAGACTCCACGCCATAGAGGACAATGGAGAAAATGTAGCACTGAACCATCCGCCACCGCAAGGCAAAACTCAAAACCCGACTGAACAACACCCGTTTCATGTTACTGAAGGCCCCGCTTGCCACCTCAATACGGGTCCTCAGCTCGGCCCTCAAAGCCCATTCCTCCGTCAACCATTGACCCAAATACTTGAAACGGGCCACTTGGTCAATATGCTGGGCCCCCACAACCAAGGCGCACTGCCTCCGACCTGCCTTTGATACTGACATGGCCTTTGTCTTGCCAACATTAAGTCTCAGGCCATACCTCTCGCACGCCTGCACCACCAGATCCAGGATAGACTGCAACTCCTCAGCAGTATGAGCAAGGAGCACTGTATCATCTGCTTACCGGAGGTTGGTGATAGGGATACCATTGACGTGAATACCCGTCCTACAGTCATCCAGAGCCTCCTTAAACACATGCTCGGAATACAGGTTGAACAACAGAGGGGACAGCGTACAACCCTGACGCACCCCCTTCTGAATACTCACTCGATCGGACAGCGTCCCATCCACTCGAACCTGCGCTGTCTGGTTCCAATACAAGTTCTTGATGAGTCTGATATCCTTATAGTCCAAACCTGTGCGTTCTAAAATCTGGACTAAAGTATCATGTTTCACTGTATCAAACGCTTTCTCAAAGTCAATGAAACACGCAAACACATCACACCGCTGATCCAGGCACTTCTGCACCAGCACCTGCAGGGAGAAAAGGGCCTCCCTAGTGCCGAAGCCACTGCGGAACCCGAACTGAGAATCCCCGATTTCAGACTCCACCTTGCGCCACAGCCGAGAGTGCAGAACTCTCAGCTAAACCTTCAGCCCATGACTCATCAAACTGACAGTTCGATGCTCACTGCACTTTCTTGCGTTTGGCTTTTTCGGAAGAGTAACAAACACGGAGTTTAACCACTCCTCAGGAATCTCTCCTGTATCATAAACATGGTTCAGGAACTGCGTCAGTTTCGTGAGGCTGCCACCATCCAAGAGTTTCAACAGCTCCATACTGACCCGATCTGGTCCTACTGCCTTCCCACACTTAGCAGTCCTTATTGCGTGTGCCACCTCATCTTCCAGAATTGCAGGCCCTTCATAATCCTCCCTGGGAGAGAGGTTGACTTCAGTCCGCTGATCGCTGAACAGGCCCTTAACATACTCCTCCCAAACTTTGAGTTTCCCGTCCTTGGAAACCACAACCTGTCCGCTTCCATCCACAATGGCTTGCAAAGATTGAAAGGCTAGGAAGACGACGATGAGCAACAGCAATGCCACTGCGAGAACGTGCAAAGGTGCTAACTGATTTCCCAGAGACCAGAGTCACTGCCAAAACTGTTGTTGGCTTGGCAGCAGAGGCGACTCATGATCACGACTTCTGGAATCTAAGGACACGAGCACCCAAAGCACTTCCTGCCTTCAGGGAGCAGAGGACAAGATACTGATGGATGGGACAATGCACCTAAAGAGTTGAAGCGTACAGGTGTTTAGAGTTGACGCATACACTATTATGACGCATATACGCCCTACGACAGGTTATGAGAGTACTCCCCTCTGCCTATCACAGGGAGGTATATTTCGGACTGTTTCATTCTGTCTGCACCTTCAGCCTGCACATCTGGGGAAATTCAGCTGAGATTTAAAAGGTTCTAAAAAAGCAAAAACAGGCACTCAGGATACTATCTAAGGCGGACTACCGAGCCCACTGTAGGCCGCTGTTCATAAACAAGCGAATAATGACGGTCATTAACCACTATAATATGGTCAAAGATAATATCACACCTTAAAGCACAAAGGGAATATGTCCAAAAAATCGATTTTGAGTTTTGGTATCGATGGAATCGTCTAGTCAAGGCCTATCGAACTGAATGGGGCTCATATTCTTATCAAAGTGGGAAATGGACAATAAATGAGAAAAACTGTTGAGGAACATGTCCACACGTGAAACGTTTTCTATTGCACACGGGGAATATGTCCATAGAAATGCCCAATGGGAAAATGTCCATGGACATATTCACATTATTGCAACAGCTGAACGCACAATGGGAATACGTCCAGTCAAAACGGGTCGATTTTAACATGTCCAACATACTAAGTGCACAATGGGGTTATGTCCTTCCACCTTTTATTGTTCTATTTATCATGATTCTCTGGAACACTATAACAACTGATTCATATTTGAAACGACTTAATGATGGCAGCTAAAAGATCAAAGAAGGTTCTAGTATAGTGGCATCGACGGTTTCTTTTGTACTTTCAACTAGTTTCAAAACTTCAATCGCGTTTTTCTCGAAATGGCGTTTTTGGACATATTCCCTTTGTGCTTTAAGGTGTCGATAAGGTGAAGAGGTGAAGATAATATTATTATCTCTGAAGCTTGCCGAATAATTACGGTCATTAACCACTATAATATATTAGTCAAGATATTATCTTTGAAGCTTGCCTGTTTGCTAAAGGCGGAGGGGACCAGGACCGAGATCTTCCTCTTGACTACGGGACAAGAAGACAGCAGGAAATTCGACCCCCCCCCTATCATCTCTCCACCTCACAGAGACAGTTCCGCTTCAGTTCGATAAAGCTGTTCAATAAACTTCCAGAAGCAACAAGAGTCCTCACTATGAAGAAATTTAAAAACTGTATCAAGGGTTTCCTCCTAGCCAACCCTTTCTACAGCGGGTCCGCGTTCTACGAGTCTAGAGCGGTGCCTATACTATGCCCGGACGTGTAGGACCTACACCTGTGCCTAGTGCCCCACTCATGAAGCGTGTGTTTTCGATGTAATGCCGTATTGCTTTAATTGAATTTATATGTCTCTTGACGCATTCGCACCTTCCCGAAGAACAATGAATAAAGATCTGATTGATTGTTATTATACACCACAAAGAACGTCAAGTAACTAAGTACAATACAATACAATCTAAACTCAAGCCTTAGCCAGGGGCGGATAGGCAGGTCGGGCGATCGGGCGACGCCCGAGGGGCCGATGGTCCTGATGGGCCGGTCGAAGCTGGGGAAAAAATGTTATTCTACCTAAAATATATATACATACCGAAAAGGAAAACTCAGACTCAAAAGAGGGAACTTGGAAACTGCCAGACCAGGATACTGTCCGAATTTCTGCCCAGAAACCGATTCGGGGAGTTTGGGGCGTTGGCGAAAAAGTCCCCGAAAGTATGGCCAGGAAACTGTCGGAAAACATAAATCTGGCAGACTGTCCGAAAATATTCTGGCAGAATGAAAGACCCCCGTTTCGGCTTTGAAAACTGGCAGAATTTCTGAACCCTCGAGTGGGTCTGTGACGAGCTTCAGGTACCTAAGAGGATTAGTGTTGAGACGGCAGGGGCCCCTAATTGGGTCTCCTTTGTACCTTTTCCTCTGGGGTTTATCCAAGGGCGGTGTCGGTTTTACTCAAAGGAAGCGAAAATTGTTGAGGCTTGAAAACTATTTATTACTGAAATTAATGAAATTATTTGAAAACTGTATTTACCTACGCTCGTTGACCTATCGTGAAGGGGGAGAAACGCAGGCGTGTTGACTCGATAACCGGAAGAGCTTCGATACTTCGAAAACGACTCCCCACTCGATATCACAGCCCAAATCTTCACACACACACAAACAAACAAACAAAACAACTCCTAAGCCTCATTGGCATAAATTGTGAAGAAGTTAATGAACCCTTGAGTAACATTAAATGTTACTCAGATTTTGCAGCGTTTGAAATGTACTGAAAAGGTACGGAGTATCGGCGACTAACTCTGGTCAGTTCAATGGGAGCATCCACGACTAAAATTCTCTCGGACCTTGTCGACTTCCTCTTTTTGGGAGTATTTTTGACTACGACCAAGTGAACGAAATATCAACGTTCTACAGTGTTTCCCGGTTCATACCTACTCATGTTTGACATCGTTGTGAGATCCACACGATAACCTCCCTCTGAGTAAGTCGCCTTTTCGGGATTCACGTAATATAATAAATTATATAGCTTTTACTGCTCTTATGCTATAGTATTTTGTAGGCCTTGAAGAAGAAAATATAATTTTCGAAAGCTCGGCGAAAGAGTGGTGAAATTCGTTTGACCCAAATCCCGATACGACAGACGAGGAAATAATCAACTCTTTAGGGAAATTCTTGCAATGCAACTAGAAATAATGTAGCCTAAATTTGTTCATGCGGGCGCACTGTGGGGCAGAACACCCGAATTCCTGGAGATCTGAAGAGTGGTGAAATTCGTTTGACCCAAATCCCGATACGACAGACGAGGAAATAATCAACTCTTTAGGGAAAGTGTGCAATGCAACTAGAAATAATGTAGCCTAAATTTGTTGATGCGAGCGCACTGTGGGGCAGAACACCCGAATTCCTGGAGATCTGAAGATGGTCGAAAATCAACACATTCTGAGTGGGTAGAGAACAAAGCGTAACGTTCTCGAGGTTTAAAACGCAGTGAAGGTGATAATGAGTTCGGAAAAGTTTATTTTTCTCGTGGTGTCAGTGTTCCTTACAACCGCCAAAACGGATCATTCAACGCCAGGTAAGTGAAACAAGTGTAATACGAGGCTTAGAAAGGACAACTAGCTTTATTAATTGCGCATTGTCATCATTTCTTGGTGTTGGGGGCAGTTGGTTCCTTACGCCGTAAAATTTTTTTGTTTTTCTTCTTAAAATAAACTACGTTATATACTGAACGAAATGGTATACTGCACAATCCTTCAACTTCAATTGTAATTATTAAAAATTAGTCCAGAAGGCGCCTGCTTCATACTCTGGTCATCCTTCTTTCTCCCTCTAATCAATGAAACACAAAAAAAAAAAAAAAAAAAAAAAAAAAACGCCCAGACAGTTACTTTTTAGGTTTTTGCCTTTCCTGAGAAGTTGCATTTTTCGACGCATTTAAAACCCACTAGGTTGAGAGCCAGATTTACAGTTTCTTCTTTTGTGATATTATGTATTGTGTATTATTTATTAGTATATTTTTCGTCTACAGGTCTAGCAAGTGACGCTGGAATGCCATTGAAAAGTGTCAAGTTTGCTCCGCTCTTGTAAATCTCAAGATCAATATTTTCAAAACCTGTTTCCACAAACTTTTAGATCTTTAAAAGCCTTTAATATTTTTTTTTAAAAAAAGGCAACAAAATTAGTGAAGGGAGTGCTTAAAATGATAAAATAGAGATTTTTTCGTTATAACTGTAATATTTCACTGAAAATAGTACGGATTTAATGGTATTTAACGAAAACTTTTTCATTTCCCGGTTTAAATAATACATTCTACTAACTATGACATGTGAACCATGAATACTTTAATTTTAATCAATAAACATTTATTGACGGCGAATGTTTGAATTGGACTAGGTGCAAACCACATTGAACCTCATGATTAATAACATTGACAAGAAAATTTCTTGTCGTGCATTTAATGCATTTAATGCAAATTTGCACCTGAAGGTAAACCCAGGAAATATCGGCTTTTTAGAAGGAAATTTTAGGTGGCCGGACCCAATTTCTGCTGGTGTTTGTTGTTATGACTCCAAGTCATAATATGATAATGATGATAAGATCATATTATGATCAAATTTTTCGTGATTCGGAGAAATACCTATTCGATCAGTAGTGAATAGTTCAAATTCTCTTCAGGAAAAAGTTAATATATCAACTTTTCCTGAAGAGAATTTCTATTCGATACATAGAGGAATGGAGGAGCCGGCCCGGAAAAGGAACAGGCGGGGGGGACCAGAGCCAATGACAAAGCCACATGTCGTTTAATTATACCTCATTATAATGAGGTATTTTTCCGTCCCACCTGTGCCTAAATAGATGGTGCAAATATTACTGGCCTTCTGTTGTTCGCAGTGAACTTGGGAGTCCCTCATTACGTAATTTCTTACGTTCGAAGGTCCTCGGAAGCAGGTACCTGAAAGGGGTTTACGACTTTCGGTGAGTTTCCAGTTCGGATAGATTCGGGCAGTATCCCCTATTCACATGCGTGTTTTCAGTTTTCTGGCAGAATCCTCGTCCCACCTTTTCGGGGAGTTTTTAGGATCAGATTTTCGGACAGATTTGAGACGAGGCACCGATCTCCCCGAATTTCCAGGTAGGGCGATTCGGGGAGTTTCCTGGTCGGGCAGTTTCCTGGGACCCTCAAAAGAAGGCTATATGGTTGGCTGTGTTCCTTATATAATATATGTGATATATTATATCACATGCAAGTGCAATAAATGCGTGATTGGGGCTACAAGATTTTAAAACCTCATGGCCTCATTTTGATTTTCACATTTTTGGTAACGCTTTCTACAACACAAGTCGAGTGTTAGAGGAGTTTTTCAAAGTTGAAAATCATCAAAACAAGGCTGAGGCCAACTCGGAGTGACAACAATCTGGAGGAGCAAGCAGGAGGAACGTCTGTCCAGAGCACTGAGCCGAATGGCTTTGGTCGTTTCCAGCCCTCCTCGCATTGCCCACCGCTTGGTCCCTTCTCCCTCATCAGCGAGCGTTTTATGTGTGAGCGTTATGTGATCCATTTTGGAATAATACACTTTTGGTATTTACAACGGGGGTCAAAAATTTAAATCGTCCTCAAAATTTGTCATTATAGTCCAGTTCCCAGAGGATTTCACCTTACAAAAGGTGGGGTAGAAGATTTAATTTTTTTATTTCGTTTTGATGGGTATAAAGAGCAAAATATAAAAAATGTGACTAAATCTGGGCTCGGCACAACTTTTGGTAGCCGAAAAACCTCGAAATTTTCGGACATTTTTCGGTTTTTTCGCAATATCTCGAAAAGGAGTGGTTCTAGTGAAACACAGTCTCTATACAAAGTTGTAGAGCATTAAATTCCCTACACATTTCACGTATAACATTTTCTTCTAAGACCAATAGGGAGCGAGCTACAGCATCTAAAAGATGGACCATTTTTCTCAAAATGGTAAAAAAGCCAAGTAACGCCTTCTTTTGTGTGTGTTAGGGGGGGGGGGGGGCTCCCAGAAAAGTTATAGATCATTCTACTTCATTTTCATAACAATAACGCCTATTTCGAATTTTCTGCTAAGCGCCACAGTTTTGTTTCACTTTAGGCCCTGATGAAGCTTTAAAACAATGCGAAAGCCCGGCGAATAGGTTGAAGTGCTTTTTCTCACATTGCATTGGACTGTGAGGGTTTCCATATGCCTAATCATTCCTCGTCAGTTATCAATTTGGGCCGGGGGGGGGGGGGGGGGGGGGTTGAGGGGTTAGAGAGAGAGAGAGAGAGAGAGGGGGGTCTAAGAACCTTATTCGACAAAAATATAAGTCAAAAATAGAATCAAAGAATGCATGGGTCGCAATAACACACACAAAAGAAGGCGTCACTTGGCTTTTTTACCATTTTGAGAAAAATGGGCCATCTTTGAGATGCTGTAACTCGCTCTCTATTGGTCGTAGAAGAAACAGTTATACATAAAATGTGTAGGGAATTTAATGCTCTACAACTTTGCATAGGGACTGTTTTACGCTAGAACCACTCCTTTTCGAGATATTGCGAAAAAACCGAAAAATGTCCGAAAATTTCGAGGTTTTTCGGCTACCAAAAGTTGTGCCGAGCCCAGATTTAGTCACATTTTTTATATTTTACTCTTTATACCCATTAAAACGAAATAAAAAAATTAAATCTTCTACCCCACCTTTTGAAAGGTGAACCCCTTTTTTGGTCTCTGGGAACTGGACTATTATACCTACCTACGTTTCATGTGTAGCTTCCAAAACTGAAAATTTCAATTTTAATGTCCGTCTACCGTCCACGACGTTTTGGGTGTAGGAATCTACTTAAAAATCAGCAATTTTTTACAAAATACTTGGTACTCCTTCTAGCTGTACTGGCAAGGTTTTCAGCCCGATCGCACAAACCCGTGTGGCTCTGCAGAACGAAAAAGGGGCTACAGGAGGGGTTTTTGAAGGCTTTCATCTATGGGATCGAGTTAGGTGTCGTTTCGAAGTATTTTTGGAAGTAAAATCCATTTTTGGCGATCCCAAAAGCCTCCAATTTCACCGTGGGGACCCATGGGGCTTTTGAAGGATGCCTGGAAGTCGAAAGAGGACTCGTTTTCCAAGTTCCTATTCTTGATACCTAATTCATTTTTCAGTGTTCTTCATCTGTCCAAACACTTACTTAACATGAAAATGTATAGGTAAAAACATTTTTTAATCATTTAATATAAACACATATAAAAGGTAAATTTCCATGGGCCTGAAGTTGAGCCTTGAATTCGAAAGAAATGAACAAGCATTGAACCTATGTGAGAAGGGGAGGAGAGGGCCGGTCAAATTGAATCGCCCGGGCCGGTCAAAACCGCCTATCCGCCCCTGGCCATAGCTGATCACATCTAAATACACAACAACGAAAAGTTGCTTGGTGTTGACGACCTACTATACTCAGACGTCCGAAGACGAAGAAACCTCATGGCCTGTGTTTGTAGGACTTACATACCTACACATAAAATTACACTCACATTGTAAGTGTAATTTTGGCATTAGGTAACAAAGGTTAATGAAATTTAGTGAAACCCAACTGCAGCAAAACTCTTCCTATTGTCTGATTGATTTTAGTCATACTTGTAGCTTTTGGTGTTGTGAGCAGGAACCGTGTAGGTCTACAACTTTCTTCCGTTAGTGTCATACTGTACACACTATGGGTAAGTTGGGGTAACTGGGCCATGGGTAGTTTTTGAGCCCATAAGTCTTTCTTTTTTTAGTTTTCAAAGTTGGTACCACTGGTGGAGAATGCGAAGCGTCAGGAACAACAACCATTTTGAAGCTCAGTATGGCTGTGGTGGTGGGTGGAGGGTATGGTGACTACAACGCTGAATCATCCTTCTTATTTCAAGTTAAAACCTCCAAATCATTGTATTTTGCATTTGCTTTTGATTTGTTGAGGCTCTGGGGACCTCATTGAAGTAAAATAGCTAGTCAAACTCAATTGCTTGTGTTCTACTCGGAAATTGGTGGGGGTGGTCCAGTTCCCTCCTAGGGGGTATCTGGGCCATAATATGGCCATATTATGTCTGGGGTAACTTGGCCAGCCTTTATGAGACTAAGAGAAGGCCCTAGAAGGTTCAATTTTGGTTTATAATTCTTGGAATAATACACCTATGTATTTTTTGCGATAACTCCTTCACACTCAGGTTAGTTTAGAGGCTGTAATATAAATGGAATTAAAAGTGCAATTATTAGGTTTAAAAACTTTAAAACTTTCTATTCGGAAGTTAAAATATTATTTGTGGAATTCCTAGTCATTCAAGTGTTCTTGAAGGTTGTTTTGTTGATGATAAAAATGAAGTGACTTTTGTGCGATTGTGTGCATTTTTCATCCACCGGTCCCGTAGGTACTATGGTGATTACAACGCCTGATTTTGGAAGCCTTGGAATAGGGGGGAAAAATTCAATACAGTTTAAACAACTGCATAAGTGAGTTGGCCAAGATACCACACTTTCAAATTCGGATGCGCAGACTGGGAAACAGATAGGGTGGTCCAGGTGTCCCATTCAACTGGGGTATCCACGACCATAAAATAAATTTATGACGATAAAAAAATAGTAAATTCGATATTTTTTTTAATGCTGCAGTGTCGAAGGGCATCCCATAACGAATGTTTGCTGTTTCTTTCTTTCTTTTTTTTTTTTTAACTTCTTATAATTTACATCTGAAGCTAGATTTTCTCATTTTTCCTTGAAAAAAAAAAGGTGGCCCTGATGATAGAGGAATACATGTTCAGAATCGTCGACATATTCATCGTCTTACTGAATAATTCGGCCAAATTTTGAACCAATCTCACTTGAGGAAATAAATACTTTTTTAAGGAAATATTTTTAAAATTTTATTTTCCTTGCAGTTAGTTTATAATTGATTGCCAGTAAAAATACTTTAAAACTTTTGTGAAAATCAGAACTTTGGTCCTCAATTTGGTCGGGACATTTTCCTATTGAAGACCTTCCAGAGCATGAAAATTTATATTATAGTTACCGAAAATGTTCGACACTTGTGATTCTATTTCCACAGACCATATGGAGGTTGATCATGTTAATGTTTGTCAAATCAGAAGCGATAGGTATAAGATGCAATAATACATTGATGTATCGTGATTTGTACATTTTTGACATTTTCAGAGGTGTAAGCGATTTTTACGAGGGTGATTTTGAATTTTGAAGGGCAATTACCAAATCATATCGCTACGGCATTGTAGGTGGACAATGTAGTCGAAAGGTGTGTTGTTGTTAGGTTGCTATGACTCCGGCACACCGAGCTGGGAAAGACGCGCGCACGACACTGCCGACCGGTGCAACAAGCATTGTGGTGGGGATGACCTGCCGCACGGAACGGCCGCCGTCCAAGTGCAGCACCCCCCTCTCTTTGACGGCACCGGGACTCGGACGGTAGAGCCGCCCGCACGATCTGTCGCCGCCCCCGGTGAACTACAACGGTGTCGACGCGTGGCGGGCGGCAGCGTTCGGATGGCCACAGCGATATCGAACCGGGGAGGAAACGCGTCGGGTCAGCGCTCTGCCGCCGTTTGGGATATTACGAGGGTGGCGGCTCGACCGGAAGGGTGCGCCTGTACGTGGAAACTCTTCGGTGCTATTGAGCGGAAATCCGCCGGGGCAGCACCATCTGGCGCCGCCTCCGGTGAGTGCGATCCCTTCAGAAAATGTTCAACAGAAGGCGGCAGGCGGTGAAGACTTGGAGGAACTTAACGTAGACAGGCTGACCAGAGGTTTTCAACAAATTTAAGACCACAGGGGAAAAGGGGGATAACTCAGCTTTGCGAAACTCCTCATGTGGGCCACATTGAAAACATTAGAAAAATCCTAAATTTGCCTAAACTACTGTAGAATGTGGGTATCTAGTCAATTCTTCGATTCCAATCGTTATCGAGTCAGAAAACTATGCCAGATGCTCAAAAGTAAATATGTTCGGGAGGAAAAGGGGGGTAACTTCGTGCTCTGCGGATTTCCACCTGGGTATCATACGACTAATTGGGGTGTCAAATCCACGTTTCTTTGTATCAAACACATAATATGTTGGTTTTAAATTGCAAACTCAAAAATGTATAGTGGCCAAAACTATCGAATCAAAAAATTGTCATCAAAATTGTAATCAAAAATCCATATTTAAAATTTAATAATTTAATTACAATTAGTTACAGTTAGTTAATTAGTAACAATTATTGTAACACAACGCACAGGGCTATATTTCGGCAATTTAGGGGAAGGCAAATCATAGCTTCTAAGCGATTCGACATAACGGGCTAAAAATCGGTACATGAATGTTTTTGGGTGTGTAGAATCCAAAAATGAGCTCAAAAAGAAGCCAGGGGGTGGTTTAGCAGCTGGGAGTATCCCACTGGTCTACTAGCGCTCAAAAGTGAACGGGGTGAGGGGGGGGGGGGGGGATTGAACAGAACAGCTGGTGCTCATGGAGTCAAGTGGTCCGCCGGGCAGGCTAAAAATGATCTTTCATTACAGATTGAAAATCCCATTAAGCTCATTGATTTACCTAGTATTTTTTCCGAATATGGAATCTAAAATGGAATTTGGACAAAATAGTCCAGTCAAATTAGGAAAAATAGAAAAAAGTTTTGTTGCAGTTCTGAAAATTTTGCCTGGAAAAACGATAATTTTGAAGAAAAAAAAAAAAATTGGGAATTGTCAGTTTTTTTAAAATAAACCCGAAACTGTGTATTTTATATTTAAAAATAAAAAAATAAAATGAATGAAAATTAAATTTACTACCTTTCATGTCCGAGAATATTTCTTGAACAATTATCCCAAAAACCACACATTTGATTTTTTTTTTTTCGACTTCTTTCATTTAAAAATGGTCTTGTCAGATATTTCAATTGAGTAACTGGCTATTTCCAAACATTATGAGTCATTTAACATGGTTTATTTGCACATTTCAAAGAATGTTATGACATTTATTTATTTATTTTTTCCTTTCAAGAAATATTTATTGCACCAAGTTAATTCTTATTAGCACCATATTTTTGACATACATATTTGATTGATACTTCAAACTTAGATACTTCACTAAGTCTCTGAGAATTGTGATTATTAAAAGTGACTCTTGTACACCGCACTTGGAATTTACTAAATTGAACTACCCAAATTGAAAAACACGCTCACACCAACAGGTCATGAGGCTTCTTCCTCTTGAGACGTCGGAGCACCTCATCAACGTCGAGCAACTGGACCGCTTCTTCATTGACGTGTACTTGTAGCCTCTTGTGATGAGCTATGGCTTGAATCTTGATAACATCATTTACTGTAGGGATTTGAAGTTCTTTGTGGATTCTGACATTTCTAGTGTATCGGTATGCATCAACAGCACACCTTAGTAGGTACATTGTTTTGGAACCTTTGAATGATATTATCATTATCTCGGTTGCTTTGAGCAGTGCAGCCCCACAGCTGCGCTCCATAAGTCCAAACTGACTTGAGGGCTTGATGTACAGCGTTAATTTATTTTGGATCGACATTTTTGATTTCCGACCCATTAGCCAGTACATTTTTCTAAACTTGAGTAGGTAAGAGTTCTGTCTTCTTGTTCTTCACGTGCGCCTTCCAACGCAGTTTTGCATCTAGGGCCATGCCCAGGTACTTAGCTTCATTGGCATGTGGTATTACCCTGCCCTTAAGAAGAATGGAAATATAGCCAAACTTCCGATTGGTGAAGTCGACATGGACCGATTTCGTTTCATTCATTTTGAGTCTCCATTTTGCTGTCCAGTCTTGGAGTTAATGACATTTATAAAAGTAATATCTTAGTGTATCGTACAAAATCTTGGAACCTAGTTTGAAAACGACGTTGAGAATCAACTTGTGAATCACAGAAAAAAAAAAAATCAAGAGAAGGGGGAAGACGCCAACCCGGAGGGGACCCTGAGACGTGTGGAGTCCACGTTATCCCTTCACCCGTAGCGCTCATGAAGTCCCCTTTTTCCCCTGTCCACCTTTTTCAGCTGCGATTTTTGGCCGATTAGACTCCTTTTCCCCCTGAATTAAGGCTTCCATCGTGTCGGCCAGCCCACAATCTATAAGAAACCGTCTTGAAAATGTGAGGTATCCCTTTCTTCCCCAGTAGGTTCTTTGATTGGGAAAATTGGATCAACACAGTCTTTTTAGCCAAAGAGCAAATTTAATTTTTCTGTCTCACGTATTTTCCTGTGAGATGGAATATTGATTCTTGCTCTTTTAGTTATCACCTTGTTGAGGTGTGTCTTATTCTTGACGGCGGTCATCGTCGTCACGACGTCCTGGGCGGCGGTCGTCATCGTCACTGCGTCCTGGGCGGCGGTCGTCATCGTCACTGCGTCCTGGGCGGCGGTCGTCATCGTCACTGCGTCCTGGGCGGCGGTCATCATCGTCACGACGTCCTGGGCGGCGGTCGTCGTCGTCACGGCGTCCTGGGCGGCGGTCATCGTCGTCACGGCGTCCTGGGCGGCGGTCGTCGTCGTCGTCACGGCGTCCTGGGCGGCGGTCGTCGTCGTCGTCACGGCGTCCTGGGCGGCGGTCGTCATCGTCACGGCGTCCTGGGCGGCGGTCGTCATCATCACGGCGTCCTGGGCGGCGGTCATCATCGTCACGGCGTCCTGGGCGGCGGTCGTCATCATCACGGCGTCCTGGGCGGCGGTCATCATCGTCACGGCGTCCTGGGCGGCGGTCGTCATCATCACGGCGTCCTGGGCGGCGGTCGTCATCGTCACGACGTCCTGGGCGGCGGTCATCATCATCACGGCGTCCTGGGCGGCGGTCGTCATCGTCACGGCGTCCTGGGCGGCGGTCGTCATCGTCACGTCGTCCTGGGCGGCGGTCGTCATCGTCACGGCGTCCTGGGCGGCGGTCGTCATCTTCACGACGTCCTGGGCGGCGGTCGTCATCGTCACGACGTCCTGGGCGGCGGTCGTCGTCGTCACGGCGTCCTGGGCGGCGGTCATCGTCGTCACGGCGTCCTGGGCGGCGGTCATCGTCGTCACGGCGTCCTGGGCGGCGGTCATCGTCGTCACGGCGTCCTGGGCGGCGGTCATCGTCGTCACGGCGTCCTGGGCGGCGGTCATCGTCGTCACGGCGTCCTGGGCGACGTTTTTCCTGTTCTTCCTCATCGTCTAAAAAAGAGTCATTGTCCACTGTCAATTTATCTAGAACCAAGCCACTCAATGTTAACCATTTCTAAATACTTTAAAACTTAGCTCAAAACGAACTACCACCGCCGCCGCCTGCCACCTGTTCCATTCTCCCGCCCCCCGAATAATGAGGTTGGCAAGGCCAACCCCAGGCCCAGGTTGGCCTAGGGGATGTTGACATAAATATTATTTACAGTGCCACGGAGTGAACTGGTGCGCACCCTTAAATTATTATTAGTGTGGGTGTTTGATGCTATGTGACAGCCTGACTTATTCTCTATTTTTTTAAAAATAATTGTTATTACTGTGTAATTGGGCATTGCACGTTTAATAGAATAACATTTATTTAATAAATAAGACTTGAACTAAGTGCTTACCGATGTCAGGACGTTGGGATTCGTTTTCGTTGGATTCCTCTTCAGAGCCTGAATTCAAATTAAACAATTAGCTTTGTATAATCCAAATGGATTTGATGAGTAAACTAGACAGTAATGGCACATTTCGTCAGTGACTTACTGTCTTTGGCGACGATTTCGCTGGAGCTGCTAGTGTCTTCAGAGCCTGAAACGAATTCGTAAAGAAGTTAAATTGAACTCTCAAGTGCATTTTACCGTTGCTTTCTATTGCAGTCATACTTACTGGGTCTGGCATATGCCAGAGCCGCAAGCCCGAACAGCAGTACAATCAAGGTGAATTTCATCTTCCCGGATGCTCTTCTACCTTCGAAACCACTCCTTATATACCACTCCACGAAAATAAATATTTTTCATTCCGACTCGGTTGAAGGACACTGCGATTGTTCCTCGTCAAGCGTTTTGTTTGCGTTCGCCATTTCTATGGAGTTTTCAGGACAAATCATTGATCTCCTATTGACAGTCAATAAAATCTGTTGGTTTGCAACAGATAGTAGTAGAATTTCTCTTTTGTGCGCTGTTTTGCCGTTCGCTCGCCGTTTTTTCAGTGCTGGTGGTAATCCAATCTAGGCTGAGCTTGCGATTTTTATATGTACACTGTAAAGGTATATGAATACATACACGGTGTAATGAATACATTCTAATAAATTATTTTTGATTGTCAGATTCATTTCTGCAAAATTTATATGGAAAAAAAAGCCCACTGTTTGTGAAAATTTCTGCGTTTTTTTACGACCGGTGGCGATTTTGCGTAGAATTCACCAAAAATACTTGCCTGCCATTCAGGAGGCGTGACACTGGTGATGATAGTCTTATTTTCTACAATAATGATTCTTTTAGGGCCGGTTTATCAAGTTTCCTTATATCGGCCCGATAGCGGCCCCATTGCTTTAGGGGGCTATAACCCTTTGACGCGTTTATCAATCACTAAACAACCGATAGCTGTAAGTTGATGGGCTATCTGATCAAAGAGAAGTAATGCTGCAGAATCCGACGAAAACGGACATGTAACATAAATAGTACACAAATTACTGATCTTATCTCGACATCGATTTTTGTTCATTATTCTCGGAATACTAATAATAAAAATGGATGTCTGTATGTATGTTCCATCATCATCCGATCAGGGTTTGTGAAAGTGCTGGGGTTTTGCGGAACAACGAATTTATCTTCTGCTCATATCCCAAAGCGCTATAATTTGTTAAGTAGGGGTAGAACGTCTTGAGCATCAATCGAAGTGAACCTGCATGGACAGGTAATTTTACCTACTCTCATTATACGGACCTTCGATTCGAGATAGTTTGATACTTCACGACAAGAAACGGGTCAAAGAGGTTGGACGGGTTGAACGTGCTGGCGTTCCGAGTGAAGGATGTTTGCATTATTGAATGGGAATTTCATATTTTATATTTCGTACGAAGCACGGGTGTCCCAGCTAGTAATATATAATAATACACGTTTGTATGTATTCACGACGGGGTTCGAAAATTTTGATCGGGCTTTAAATTTGATACGTAGATTTCAAAAGTATAATATCCGTCCAACGTCTAGGCCGTTTTGGGCAGTAGGAACTTTCTACTTTTAAGTTTTCTACAAATCTGTAATTTTGACAACATACTCGGTTTACCATCTAGTTGGGCTGGATCGCCCGAACCCGTGAGGTTAAATAGGGCTATGGGAAGGGTTTTTGAAGGCTTTCGGTTATAATAATATTATATTATCGAGTGGGGTGTCGTTTTCGAGGTATTTTTGAACCCCAGAATCCATTTTTCGGGGTCTCACATCCATCCGCAAACTTCAAAAGGTAATTTAAACAAGTTTAATAATTAAATGAACAATTTTGTTGATATAGAATTAATTTTTGCACAATTTATATTAAAGATTAATAACCCCTTGTGTAAAAATTTGTGTACAGAATTTGAAATGGGAATCTGCGAAATCGTGTCGCAGACAACTATCATGAGCAAAAATTCAGGAAAAAAAGTGAACCTGCTTATATCCAACGTTTTCATTCCCTCATATGAACTTTTACTCCTAACTCCTATGAACATTTACTCCTAAAAAGCTTTTGGCACACGAACTTCTTTAGGCGCTCTATTTAGGTTTTTATGGGTAAAAGCCGATACAAGGTTGGGAAAATGTGTAATGTATTTGACGATTAACCAGTATAATAGAATTTTCAGTACTCTGCTTGAGCCTGTTGAATCGTATTCGACACTTGCTTGACTTCGTTGTAGGCTGAGGCTCTTGCTGACTCCACTGAAATCGACCGCCGATATGGGCTTTGAACCTGATAGCAAATAGACGAATCATCTGGAACTTATTTCTAGCACAACAGAACCTTCTTGAGCATCGTCTACTTGTACTCATGGGCACAGTTTGGGTTTCATTTTGCCCAACATGTTTGCTGCAAGTCCCGCGAATGGTGTAGGACTACTTATATAAAAGGCCCGAACGCACAGTGGGGCGAAAACTCAAAAAACCGCTAAGTCGAATGTTTGAAAGTCGAGTAAATTTGGTCCAAGTGATGGTAGAACGTCCATGCCAATGCCAAACGGCCAAGTGATGAGTAAACCGTTGAGACTTTTGTTCAATCATGTGAAAACAGGTAAGAAGTTGTAAAAAAGTTTTTTTTTTATCAAAAACAAAGTTTAACATTAAGTAGGTATATTTAAACGAGTAACAAGTAAAAACAAAAACATTAGCAAGGAACAAGACCGCCTGCATTCGTTTGCCCTTCTGGGCGCCGTCGTACTCTGTGGTGACTCTGCGCGTTCTCAGCAGTCACTGGTCGTCGTTTCCCCAGTGTTCCTCTACAACACCGGCCCCATCTTCTGTACCAATACAAGTGACCGTAGCCGCCGTCGCGTATTCCGGAGTCGGAGGTTCACTGCCCGGATGAGCGCAATCTGGGTCTTTACTTTCACCCAACCAGACATTACGGAATATGTTCGGTCCCATTTCTCTGCCAGGGCGTGGAGCAAGCGCTTTAAGAAACATCCGAATTTTTATTGAAACGTGCTCTTTTTCTATAAGTTTTACAAATTGAAAAAACCAAAATGAGTATAGCTAAACCCATTGTTCCGACAATTTTCTCTAGTCAAAATGTCCACTGTGATATGTAAAACCGCTCAACTGGTATCCTGAGCCTTGCTGACGAGTGATGTGATGTAGACAGTTCCTTGACGACGATGCTGTAGCATTGAGAGCCTTGACGAAACCCTGAAGTTGGTTGCTAGTATGTTTCTGAAACGTCGGGAATAGCAGTAAAGGAGTGAAGAGGAATATCGGCCTATTTGAACAATCCCTGGGATCCCTTAGAAACGGTAAGGCCCTTACATATATGTAAGGAAAAAGTTTTGTATAACTATAGTTATACAAAAAGTTATACAAAGCTCTTTCCTAAATCTTCTGTCAGAATTTGGAGATAATTTTTCGTGTTGTCGGAAATTTTTCGTGTTGTCGGAAATTTTTCGTGTTCCTCTCTTCGTCCATTTCTTGGCCACTGTGACAAATAATTTTGCACATATTATCTCGGAATAGGGGATGAAAGCTCTCAATTAAGCTGATCGAGCTACTTATAACAATGTAGTTTAATACTTGTTCGAAACTTTAGACGGCTCTACTGAAAAATTGCGTTTTTTGAGTTATGATAGTTTTGTTCCAAAGGAGCGATATATAGATAATATCGATATACATAGATAATACATTATGCTCAATAAAGTGTGTTGGTCCCAAGAAGTGAAAATACAACCAAAATGCTTCTTTTGATGTTTACTAGACAGGGGAAGAAAATGCAAATATGCTCGAATCCGAGCTCTAGTTATTTATCGGTACGGTTTTCTTGGCGATATCATTGTTTAATGGTACATGACAGTATTCCGGGTGAGACACGAGTTCGATTTGCCCATACGAGCCCTGATGGCCGAAGAATGGTGTTCAGATAACCGCAACACCATTCAGCTACCTATCCCAATACCCTCACCACCTGCGAGAATAACCGATAGAGCCTGAACTTCTTCCCCAATCACTTGCTACCCGCAGGCTTTCCCCTCTTGTCAACACTGGAAGGGCCATCTCTTCGGGGGAGGTATCGGCAAATGGCAACCCGTCAGGGGTCGATGGGGGGGGGGACCTACCGCGGTAATAAAGGACTAAACAATACCTGCCCTGTGATTCCAATCTTAGCCTGTTTCCACGGCAACGTGCCCGCCGGCAGGTCTGTCTTTTGCGTCTGGTTTCTGCTAGAGCATTCGGGGCGTCGAAGCTCGAGAACTAAGTACGGCTCTGGTCAACACCGCGGAACAGTAAGTGTTTGCATACGCTACACGTATTGATCTTCACATACCCCAGTCCCCATTTCATCATTTGTGTGGTAAATTTGGTGGTCCTTTGGATTATGTTTTGGTTCGAGTTTGGTCTTAGGATAAGCCTTGCGAGTATGATTGTCGATGAATGCATGATGCTGATCAAGTCTTTAATCCCGAGGAATCTGTCTGCTGTTGGTAGGAAGAACATTAATACAGTATTGGTCAATGAATAAATACCTATATTACATACAGTCATGTAACGTAGAAGACGTATTCTTCTTGTTGCTCTTGTGGTTCTCCTCGATCTTGAGGTTCACCCTATTCTTTTGGTCGAGGTAGTTCTGGTGGCCGCAAGGAAGACGCATACGGGTCGCTTTGATGCTTTTCTTGGATAAGCACCATCAGGCAGATTTCCATCGCGTGCTCCATTTGTAGGGCTGGAGCAGGTGGTTGGATTCTACAAACTACCTTTAGAGGCTATGGGTATGGTCTGCCACGAAATGGCGAGAGATTGAAGACATATGTATCTGTACCATAATAGGTATATGGTTCAAGGGAAACCTTATGGGGGCTAGACAACCATCAACTACTTGGGCATGGAAGACGGACCTCCTCAGTCTAAAGGGTTCTGTGCTCAGCTCATCCCTAACCCCCGAATGTGCAAAATGAAGATGTTGTAGATTTAATGATGCAGCTCAGATCAGGCGCTACACTCAAGTCTTTTGTCCTCAAGATGATGAATGCATTGCAGCTGTGAATGCCATAACGGAAAATTTGTCTGCTTTTTGTACCAAAGTCTCTTTGGATAATAATTTTCCAATCGTTTCAAATATTCAGTGTATTTGGGAGATATGAATAATACAGAATTGGTCAATAAATGGTTATTATTTCACTATCTTGTAACATAAAACACTTATTCTTCTTGTTGCTCTTGCAATTCTCCTTGTTCTTGTGATTCACCTTGTTGTTCTGGTTGTTGTTGTTCACTCTGTTCTTGTGGTGGCGGTGGTCCTGGTGGTGGGGGTCCTGGTGGTCCGGGTCTTGGGCCAGGGCCGGGTTTGCGGTCATCGTCACGGCGTCCTGGGCGGCGGTCGTCATCACGACGTCCTGGGCGGCGGTCGTCATCACGGCGTCCTGGGCGGCGGTCATCATCATCACGACGTCCTGGGCGGCGGTCATCATCATCACGACGTCCTGGGCGGCGGCGGTCATCGTCGTCACGGCGTCCTGGGCGGCGGTCATCGTCGTCACGGCGTCCTGGGCGGCGGTCATCGTCGTCACGGCGTCCTGGGCGGCGGTCATCGTCGTCACGGCGTCCTGGGCGGCGGTCGTCATCATCACGACGTCCTGGGCGGCGGCCATCGTCGTCACGGCGTCCTGGGCGGCGGTCGCCATCGTCACGGCGTCCTGGGCGGCGGTCGTCATCGTCACGGCGTCCTGGGCGGCGGTCGTCATCGTCACGGCGTCCTGGGCGGCGGTCATCATCGTCACGGCGTCCTGGGCGGCGGTCGTCATCGTCACGGCGTCCTGGGCGGCGGTCATCATCGTCACGACGGCCTGGGCGACGGTTGTCATCTGGACGTTCAGGGCGACGTTCTTCCTGATCTTCTTCTTCTTCTAAAAAGAAAAAAAATTATTACCCACTATCAATTAATCATGAACATGACATATGACATTGAAGAGTGTTATAAAGTACCACAGGTTCTCCAACTGCTAGAATAATTCTACCACTCTAAATTATTTAGAGTAGGTACGTGCTTACCAACGTTGGCAGGCCCATTGGATTCGTTGTCGTTGGATTCTTCTTCAGTGCCTAAACATGGATGTGACAATTAATTTAATAATATCAAAATTTATTTAACGCCTTTAACCATATTAATTACAAAATTTAGTCAGCAGCTTACTGGCTTTGACTTCGACTTCGCTGAAGCTGCTGGAGTCTTCAGAGCCTGAAACGAATTTGGACGGATATAAAATAAAACCCTTACGTGAATTTCTTCAGAGCCTGAATTCAAATTAAACAATTAATTTATTACAGTCCCAATTGGGATTGTAATCCGTTAACGGATTTACCGACTTGGAAAGCTCTAACAAGACAGTAAAGACTCATTTTATCGGTGGCTTACTGGCTTTGAAGACGGCTTCGCTGGTAGAGTCTTCGGAGCCTGAAACGAATTCGGAAAGAAATGAATTGGAAAGAAACTTAAAGAACCTTTAAGTGAATTTTACCGTTGCTTTCTATTGCAGTCATACTTACTGGGTCTGGCATATGCCAGAGCCGCAAGCCCGAACAACAGTACAATCAAGGCGATTTTCATCTTCCTGGATGCTCTTCTCTAAAATCTCTAAAACCTCCCTTTATATACCAATTCAAACCCTCCTTCCTGACAAATATTTCTCAAATTTCCATCGAGACGTTCAAGGACCTTCCTCTGACGTTTCGTCTGGTTTAACCGTTTGTTTTTCCCCTTATGTTAAACCCGATCAGATTCCGAGACAAAACAATTGACAAAGGGGAAAAACATCGTGTTTGCTCCGGTTTGTTTGTCCGCTTTCGCCGTACGCATTCATTTGCTGTGCGAAAAGATCAATACGCACACCGATCACATTAATCGGAGAGGTGTTAAATTTCAATAACCTGAATTTAGAGGAAAATGTCGGGGTTGATAAAAGTTCCATGTAGTTTTTTGGTCATATAATTTCATGTCGGTTTGTGATCGCAAAATCAATCATTCTGCGAAAGAATTATGTAAAAATGAATTAGGTAAATTATGAATGTACGTTACATACATTAATGTACCTATCAGATATATTTAGAAGTCCATGAGATAGATTCTATCTCATGGACTTACGCCCTTATGAAAGAAATCGTGCGCTACCTCATTTTTCGCATTTCCGGCGTTCTGAATTACTACATTTAGCTTTGTCAACTCGGAATGTTGTGAAGTTAAGGAACAAAGCTGCTACAAAATTATAAAAAACGCAGAAATGCTTATGTTTGAGAAGTTTGGACAATCAAATCACTAAAAATTTGCAATAATTTGCAAAAAAAAAAAGTGAGGAATTATTCCGATAATTTTTTTTTTGTAGTATAGGTTCTTGAGTAGGTCATACTTCAATAACGTTCGAATAAATAAGTGTGTTACTCAATAAATAATAAACCAAAAGTGACGTCATTTCAAATAATTTAGATTTTAAAAGTATGAAGTGTTTTTAGCATTTGTAAATTTAAGTATATTAAATAGGTAATTTGTGAACAAGGAAGTTTTTGAAATTAACAAGTGTATTAGAATTAAATTATTTCATTAAATGAAATTTTGTTAATTTAAAGTTTTACAACAAAGTTTCATTTTTGTAAATTATACAAGTTTTGAGATTTTTGAAACGAAAAGGCCGGGTACCTAGCATTGTAAATCAGTTTTATAACAGTTACTGAATTAGTAGTTTAAACTATAATTATTATAGGTTCCTTAATTTTGCTGTGTTGCGGACATTTTTATTTTGCATACATTATTAAGGCCTAACTCTGCGACATTTCAAACTCTACTTCAAAGTCATGTCATTGAGAGAAGGTTGATTTTTTCTTCTGTAACAGGGTGGGGTTCCACTGTTCTTTTAAAGAGGCGTAAGTCCGGACTCTAAGAAAAAAAGTCCGGAAATGGATTTTTTAAAGCGATTTCGACCGCGTCAGAGCCGAATTTGCCTGCCCTTTTATTAGTAAACAATGCGCCTAGGGGTTAAGATCAGGAACTAGCCCAATTGGCATTGGAAGGCAGCCCCCCCCCCCCCCCCCCCGGTCCGTGTTTGGCTTCCTTTGACCCTTGATTCTGGAGCCAGTCATTTTTGAAATTTGGGAGACGTTTTCATTCCTACTAGTTACGGAAAAATTCTGGGATTTTAGGTACATCAACATCGACGGGGTCGGATTTGAATCCCAACGATCGGGAGGGTTTCACGACGAGTTTTAAAATTAGATAAATCATCACTACGATAAATCATCACTAATAGGTCAAGTCTTGGGCTCGGATTCGAGCATATTAGCATTTTTTTTTTCTGTATAGTAAACATTGAAAGACGCCTTTTGATAGTATTTTCACCTCTCTAGGACCTACAGAATTTAATTTTATCGAGCATATAAATGCATAAAACAGCGGCCTCCAGAATAAATATTCCAGTGGATTTTGTCCTAATAGATTGTTTTTCATGAAATTCTCCGGAAAAATCGCCGTATTTGTCTGGTGGTTTTGAGAGGCGGTCAATGAATAATCATTTTAACAAAAGATTATAAATTCACAAAATCTATACCTACCTGTTTAGTTTTTGGATAGATAAGAGACCCCAAATAAGGATTCTATGCCCAAAATTACACTGAAAACGACGCTTCATTCGTCCCCCTGACATTCTTCAAAAGCGACGTAGTGTAAAGGCTGGTTTACACCAGCAACGTTTGCGATCGTTCAAAAACATTCGCGAACACGCAAACGAGCTCCCGTTCACACTGCCTGAGCACGCCCGCACGAACAGTTGTTCTCGAGCACTCGGGAAAGTTACCATAAAATCGTGTGAATATGGAAGCGTTTTCAAAAATGTCAATATGTGCTGCGTCAATAGTTGTGCTACAGTCGGAAATCGAGAAGCGCCGCCAAATGAGGAAGAAAAGAAGAATGTTGGAGTCTTCATTTTGTGAAAGGAAGGAATTATTCGCAGCTGCTAGCTGATTTGAGGGCGGATGAAACAGGACTTTTTAAAAATTTCAGCAGGATTTCATCATCGGACTTTGATTTCTTACTTAAAAACATTGATTTGAAAACATTTGATTTTGAAAAAGTATGCTGTTGCACCTGCCGGTCGTTCTCTCGCCAATATCTGTTCACACCGGGCGCGCAACGAACACGAATCCCTTTGATGATTCGTCGGTTTACCGACAAGTAGCGGAACGCCCTCGAACGTTCCCGAACATGCTCGTTTGGTGTAAACCCACCTTAATAGACACTACACGGTGCGGAGCGTCTGGGGAGAGGAATAGTGAGGGCTAACGCGAGCGCCCACTTGACCCGCGGCGTTTGAGCGAACTAACATTATCAAGGAGTCAACAGCAGTGTTGCCATCCACGGACTTTTATCCGTATTTATACAGATTTTTTGGGTCTGCATAGATCATTAAGAATGACAGATTATCTGTCTGTATCTGTCGTATGTATTTTGCTCTCTACATAATGTTAGGCAACTAAATGGGTCACCCAACACTCAAAACCTGTTGAATATGAATAAGTGTTAAACAATTTATTAACAAGTGTATTTTTTTTTTACAAATATCCTCTCTCTAGCCTCACAGACCTGAGGGTAGATTTATATTTTTTAAACGCTGCGAATAATAGTAGGTCATAGATTCTGGGCAGACAACCCCCTTGAATTGCCCACAAGGGTTTATTATTCTTTTGTATCAATTGAGAACAAATTACATCAGATGTAAATCTATGACGGTTTTTTTTTTTTTTTTTTTTCAAACTACAATTTCGTAAAATACTTGACCTCTATAGATGAATTCTATGTCTTGAAGTATGTACTCTGAATAAGACACTTTTTACGACCTCCTGACTTCCTTCAAACATTTGAAGCCCCATTGATAGGTACCGACGGTGAGGACGGGTCTGAGACCCAAAAATTCTAACAAAGCGGCAACTAACCCAACCCCATGGCCAAACCCCTTCAAAAAAATCCCTCCCGTAGCCTCTTTTTATCCCCACACCTTAGAGCGATCGGACTGAAAACGTTGTGGTTACAACTAAACGAGGAACCGAGTATTTTGTCAAACTTTCAAATTAAAAAAAAAAAAAAAAAAAAAATGGACGGCGGGCGGACATTTCATTTTTTGGGACCTACATACCTAATGGCATTCATTACATTGTAATAAAACCACCCAGTCACGTAGCACATACCTAACTAGACCTTTTTCGTTAGCATCTAGCATGCTAACTTTAGCTTTGAAGGGTTTTAGCAATCGTTTGCAATCGTTTGCTGGCTCGATTCCCCTCTTCCATTCCTTAATTTTGGCCCAAGTGGAGAATTCCAGCGTAGATGGTTGGATGCGCACGACATGCGTCTTCGAGTCCCTAATGCCTTCGGGCCTAATGCTCGAACATCTCTTCCTATGAATGTAGGTATCTGATTCGATCGGGTTGCCGCACGTTGAACACAATTGTAAAATTGTGCGAAATTTCAGTAAAATTGGCGAAATCAAAATCTTGGAATCAAGCAGCTAAAAGCAACAGTATGGGGTGTTAAGATGGGTGGAAAGCACAGAGTAAAAACTCTTTGAAAACGTTAGTTCGGTTAAACGCCGCAGGTCGAGAGAGCGCTCGCGATAGCCCTCACTATTCCTCTCCCCAGACGCTAGTCTACACGGTGAGGGCCGATGGGTCTGAGACACTAGCGTCTGGGGAGAGGAATAGTGAGGGCTATCGCGAGCGCTCTCTCGGTCCGCGGCGTTTAAGCGAACTAGCGTTTTCGATGAGCAACCTTCTATACTCTTTTACTCTGCTTTCCACCCATCTACCACCCCCCTACTGTTGCTTTTAGCGTGTTTGATTCCAAGATTTTGAGTTCGCCAATTTTACCGATAAAATCGTGTTCAACGTGCGGCAACCCGATCAAATTAGATACAGGTATCTAGGTATGTAGGTCTACATTCACGGGAAGAGATTTTCGAGCACTTGGCTACCACTCGAAGGCGCACGTTTTGAGTGTTGGGTTATTCATTAGTTGCCTAATAATATCCCATCCAGGGTCCATTACCTATTTGATGTAATAATTACAAATTATAATAATTAAAGTTGTTGGAAAGTTGGAGGGTCAGTCAAATAAAAATTATTTCGAAATTATTTCGACCTCTCCAGTGAATGGTGAAGTTTTTTAACAACTATGGGTCTCATCTGGAAGACTTTCACACTAAGTGTTAGTGTTCTTGCCTCTGTATCAAATAGCAGATATCATTCTATTGTAATTTGTAACGAGTTAGAATACATAGAAAAGAAACAGTGTTCATAGAGGTTGAATTACAAGGTATCGAGCGTTTTATTAATCAATCTTGATCACAGTTACCTACTTTCCTTGCGGTTTATTATTCTCTCTAGAATAACCGATCAATGTGTTCGCGACAGAGGTTAACAAATTTGAACGGCAATAAAATTTGCTTCTACATTTCATTGCTTCTACAATCCATAAAATAATTGGTAGAATCGGCGAAAACAATCTATGATATCTGCAATAATGGCTGCTGAAGCCAATATTATTGGCTTCAGCAGCCATTGAAAAACATTTGAATTATCTAATCAGCGGGCTCAAAGGGAAAGAGAGGAAACAGTGGAATTCCGAGATGATGGAAAAGACAACATAATATTATGTGGAGAGCAAAATACGTAGGACAGATACTTTCTTGATGATCTATGCAGACCCCCAAAAATCTGTATAAATACGGATAAAAATCCGTGGATGGCAACACTGCTGTAGACTCCTTGATAATGTTAGTTCGCTCAAACGCCGAGCGCTCGCGTTAGCCCTCACTATTCCTCTCCCCAGATGCTAGTGTCTGAGACAGCGATGTCCAAACATACGTCGGCGACACCCGGTGTCACACCCCTCTCGAGCGCAAAGACCTTAAAAAATCCCTCATGTTGCCCATATTTAGCTCAGCGGAGACCGACTTGATGGGTTTGAGGCCCCTAATAAATTGAATCTACGTCTGAAATTACTTTGAAAATTACATTCCATACGACTTATGACTAACGCACAAATGAGCGTGCGAAGCTATTCCCCCCTACAGCCCAAGAAAGTGGCCGAGCGAAGCAAGGCCCCCTGTCCCCGTGCTAATGAATCCATAATAGGAAAGCATATACATATTTGTTTCTGATGATTGAGTGGAGCTTCTGCAAAACTCATCTCAACTCCTTCTGAATGAGGAAAAATAATATGTCATCAATCACAATTTGAAAGGGTATTCGCATTCCCTTCAAATGGACGATGAAGATAAATGGATCGTAATTAAATGAACGAAGTCCAAGTTTAGCTACACGGCCTACTAACCCCTTCCACGAATGGTTCCTGAGAATTGATTCGCCGCAAACCTCCTCTTCCCCTGGGGGGACATCAATTGGATAAGAAGAAAGGGGTGGGACGAAGGTGGAAGGAGAAAACCCCAACCCTTTTCGAAGGGACAGACTGACAGTACGATCGGTGTTGACATCCTAAATAATTGATTGGCTATCGAACGTCGGGGAAGCCTGATAAGTGCCACTTTGGTTGGCTTCTTGTAGTCTGTCCGTTGTATCCCACTCTGACCGTTCGCTCTCGGAGGGTTTTTAGGGGTTCGTGAAAAATATCAACCTGAGCGTGGAAAAGTGAGTATTTTTCAATCCTTTTTACTTGGTCGAGGTTTTTCGTGCAGGGAAACTTATTCGAGCGTTGGGAGCTCAGTAAGTTTTAATCAGAGAGTCCATGAAAGGGTTGGAACGTTCATGAATATGTGTAGAGGGTTTTTTGCTTGGAGTAGTCGAGTGTTTAAAACAAGGGGTTCTTTCAGGATGAGGGGTTAGGCCTTGTTATATTGAACCAAGAATGGTTTTTTCCTGATCTCATTAAAAATAAAAAAGATTGAACTGAAATTAAGTAGATGGATCCATTCCACTTCATTTGGTTGGAGTTTTTAAGCAAACCAAGTCATCACTGGACATTCCAGAAATGCCTTAGCGATGGTAGCTTCAGTCTGAGGCTATGGCGAAGCTGAAGCCGCCAAGTGGCTCTAATTGGGTTTCAATGCTCAAGATGCTAACTGCAGGATGGCCATGCTTTGAAGCTCCTGCTGCTGCGATTGGCATGATTTGGCTTGGACTAAGAAAAGCTGTACAAGAAGATGCCGCCCCGATAAAAGCCGAATCGAGCAGAACCAAAGGGTACAATGGCCATGTAAATAGAGCTGGCGGTAAAGCGTCTTCCAGTCTTCTTGGTTTCTTGTCCTTTTGGTCTAAAATCTGTTAACGTTCAGTTCTTCAGCTTCCCATCATCTTCCTGTCTTCAATCTACATATCTCCCAGTCTTCGGCCTTTTACTCCCAAGTCAGGGTTGGATAGTCTTCAAGTCATTTTGCCCATGTTTAGGTCTTCAGCCTTGTTGTATTTTCCAGCCTTCAGCCTGAAGTCCCTTGTCTTCCTGTCAGCCTTTCAGTTTTGGCCTTCATGCTGCCATCTACTGAACTTCTAGTCTTTTCCAATTTGCTAGTCTTTCAGTCAGTTTGATCTTTTATCTGCTTCCAAATTTCAGTCTACCTTAAATCATTGGATAGGGTAAGAGCACCAGTTATTGGCCACCCCCCAGTTATTGGCCACCCATTTTTTAAACTCAGTTTTCTAAAACCCGGATGCCTCTGAGAATATATGACTATTTTTCCCGCGTCAAGTAACTAATCGAGATGGCTGTGATGTGGCAAAATCATTTTTATAACCAGTTGTAACCTCCTGAATCGACAAAATACCAGCCTCAGTACATCCTTCGACGCAGAAAGGGCTGTTTCTTACGAAAACGGTAAGCAAACATCACCTCATTCATAAGGTTTTTTAGAGGGTTCAATCCAGTCAAAATCACTTTTTTTGATATGAGAGCAATCTGCAGTAATTTCTTTATCGATTCTTGTAGGTTTTTTTGGTTTTGGATGAATTTTAACAATATTATTGACGTGGCCAATAACTGATACGAAAAGTATGAGATGTTTCAGTTATTGGCCACCCTGGCCAATAACTGAAACAGACGTATTTTTCAGTGAACCATTTATTGGCCACCACCTGAGCTGGTGGCCAACGGCTGGAAACCAGCCGTTTGTAATGCTTAATGTTCCAATCATTGGCATATGGTTGATTGGTGAACTCCCACAAGCAATGGAAGACTGATTGAGACTATTCTGTTTAAAAAATTTGCATTTCACATTTAATGTGATTTGATAATTTTGAGCTGCGTTTTAATAAGGGTGTGTCATTAAAAAAAGGGTTTTAATTGCATTTTTTTATTGTTCTCTTTTTTGATTGATACTATTCTATTTTAAACTGTAATTTTATAATTTTGAGCTGTGTTTTAATAAGGGTGTAACAAAAATCCCATTTGTAGTCCCATGAAAGCCCTATAGATCCCCACAGTGAAATCGGATCCATACGTCCAAAAATACTTCGAAAACGACACCAAACTCGATTCCATAGACAAAAGCCTTAAAAAAAACCCTCCCGTAGCCCCATAGCGCCCCACGGGTTTGGGCGATCGGGCTGCAAACTTTGCGGGCACAACTAGAATATAAACCAAGTATTTATCAATACCCATTTCAGATTTTTTTTTTAATTCCTACTGCCCGAAACGGCCCGGACGGCGGACGGACATTTCAGATTTAGAATGTAGACCTCTTGAAACTGATAATGACAAATTTTGAGGTCCATCGGAGTCGTCGACCTCCGTCGCGATCATATAGGTGTGTTATTCCAAGAATAATAAACCAAAAGTGCTAGTTTTTATGACTGAATGATCCCTCTTCCCAAACACAGAAAAATCGGATAGTGCCATGACATGTAGGCGGCTAACCAAAGTGGATGGGTAAGAAATCTCTTGCATAGGAGGAATCTGTGCATCCTGGGGATCATTATGAGTGCACCAGAGTTTAAAAAAAGAACTAATAAGAAGTACGGATTGAATGAATGGACGGACAGACAGAAAATGCTAGGTGGCCAATAACTGATGCACAGGTGGCCAATGTTAGAAACATGTGGCCAATAACTGGTGCAATTGACTTTTCGCACAAATCGTTAAAAAACAGGTATTTTAACAAAAAAGTCGGCCCAAATTGACATTGGATCGCATTCGTTAGATGTTTTCCTTTTCAAAATCCAGTGAAAATTTTGAATATAACTTTTAATTGGTTTTGTACGATGGGGAATACCCTTAAGTGGCCAATAACTGGTGCTCTTACCCTATTTCACTCTTTAGCTCTTTAGATTTCCAGTATGCTGGTTTTCCTGTCTGTCGGTTTTGTTTTTGAGAGTCCTTCAGTCTTCAGCTTGCCAATCTTGTATTTGGTTTGTCTTTTGTCAATAGTTCTCAGGTTCTTTGTCTTATTTAATATATAAGACAAATAACCTGAGAACTATTTAGGTTATATTATAACCTAAATAAATCAGTCTATAGATTTGGATTTCAGGTTGCCTATTTGCTAAACTTCTAATGTATGAATATTCAATATTCGGTCAGCTCGTGTTCCGAACAGTTTGGTTCTTCGAACTCCTTCGCTCTTTTTACATGTCGTCTCAAACCTCTTTTTACACCCTCCCGGATTGGAGCATTAGGTTGGATCCATTCTGCCATGCTTCATTACGATGGAGTGAGTTCTCAAACATACGAAGACGCCATGCTGCTCCTGGTGGCCATTCCAAAAATGCCATAGTAGCTGTAGACCTGCAGCGGATTTGAATTCACCAGGTGGTTTAAAATGGGTTTCAATGCCCAAGAAGCTAACTGCAGGACTAGCATGCTTTGAAACTCCTGCTGCTGGGGAGCATTTCACGCGCCGATCGGCATTCAGCAGAGCGGCAAAGCCAAAGTAGTGTTGAGGACGCGTTCGGCATTGCTACCTTGACGAAAGTGGAATCCAACCGTGCCAAAAACAAGTGTGGACGTCATTTCAAATCGAGTTTCCCGAAATTCAACCTGCGCAGCTTGAGCTGCCTCATTTGGCCTTGTGAATTCGACACATGAAGCCCACACAAGCTCGGCTTTGGCACTTGGCCTACGCCGAACAATGCCATCCAGCATAGTGTGATGCCTTTAGATTTCACAGACTAGAAAGAGATTTCTGTTGATGCAGATCTTTCTCGCGATTCAAACTTATCTGTTGATGGTGTCATTGACATAGCGGATTCAGGGTAGCAGCCCAGCCTCTGAGATTTTTTGAGAAGGTCGTTCCAGAATTTTTTGTTTTTAATGTGGAACGGCTTCTAGTCGCCAGTTTACACCTGTAACCTGTAAACCAGTAACGCCCATGCAGGCCTCTCTCTGAGCTCCCCTGGCCGAGACGCCCCGAGTTGCCCTTGCAAACAAGGTAGTGGGCCACTAACACTACTAGTGGCAATGTGGTAGATCATGGATGTGGGCAGCTCCTTTGAATTCACCTCATAAGACTACATAGAGGCAGCAGGTCGTGAGAAGGGTATTGATCGTCCAGCTATAAAATTGACAATGGCCGTTGTATTCACTCAAATGCAACCCACAGGGTGGGGTAGAGGGCAACCTGCTGGAGACACTATGGAGGAGAGCTATCATAATATGCCGTACTGAAAATCATCTGTATATTATTTTCAGTAATGATGATTTTCAGTAAGAGATAAATTGGCCTCTACTGTCTCTGGTCTCTTGCAGGGCGCTATCAATTACATCCAATCGTGATGGAGTGAAGATGGACTTAACCCTGACAAAACCTTTGTAGCCTTCACCAGAAGAAGGAATAATATTCCTTCAAATGACATAATATTTCATGAGTCATAATATTATTACCTATGTCATTAGTCGTTACAATGCAGTTCACGACTTGAAATAGTATATTAAATACCTAGGCATGGTACTTGACTCACAACTTTCATGGAACATCCAGGCAAAATATGAGCAGAGCAAAGTTACCCGAGCAACGTTTTCATGCAGGAGGATGATCAGCAAATCCTTAGGCCTGAAACCAAAGATGGTGGACTCTCCATCCTTGTTACACATGGGAATACCTAGACTCCGAATCACATATGCCTTTCTGATATGGGGAGGAGCTATAGGTCGAGTGACTACAATTCTCCAGAGGCCGATGTTTAGCAATAACGCGAGTAATGATTTTGCCCCGCCGCAGCAATGGAGACCTTGCATGATCGACCACCCCTTGGGACATCCTTAACTCATTTTCGGATGAAGCAGGCATGATCTTCAGAAGCTCGGAACATGTTCAATGTGCTGGCGCGTCCAATGCCATTGCTACCATGCTGAAAGCCGAGCCAAAGCGTGAACGTTATTCTGAACCAAGCTTGAGCCGCCCGGGTCTCATTCGCCACAGCACGGACGCGCCTATAGCAGTCGATTTGCTGCATATATGCAAATCGACTACTTGCTGGATGATTGCCAAGTGTGATCGTGAAGGCCTGCTCCACGGCCGACTTGGCATCTTTAAAGGAGCTTTGACCTCACCGGGTCAACCTATCTAGAGGGTATTGTCCCACTTCCTAAATCTCTTGTGGGGGGAGGGAGGAGAGAAATGACCCTATTGGAGGAGAACGTCCGAGGGGGTAAAAGGGTTTACCGGTAGGCTTCAATCAATCAACCGTGTCAGCTCATCACTTCAACCTCTACAGACCCAAAACTTCAAAAACAACTCTTAGGAAGAAACTTCAATCAATACCACATGGGCTCTAGAAGGGGAACTGAGGGATCGTGTGAAGTTCAGAACAATTAACTAATGGATCGACGTAATCCCCTACCACGGGGAACACAGACGATACGGCTTTAATTAAACTGCAAACTGTAATTTTCTCTCTCCTCGCCGCTTAGTATGGAAACAGGATTGATCCTCCTACATATTTCTCCATGCTGGCAGAGAGTGCGGGGAAACATGGCGCTATTAGTGTCAAATTACGTTTGCCCTCCGGGTGTCGTTTTTGAGACCAATTAGCGCAGTTTCTGTCGTTGGCAACGTAATTTTTATGGAAAAATTGGAAGGAATCTTAGTGTCACCGCCCTGACGTTAATCGCCGTTAAATTATTCCAGAAGGCCCCAGAAATTATTCTGATTTCGAAAAAAAAAACACTAAACTTTCTGATTTAGAACCTGAACACTCGAAAATGTGATGTGGCCGCATGGGCCAAACTCTACTGGCTAAAATTCGCTCGTCCGCCCCACTTGATTCAGTCGTGGGCCACGGGAAGCGCCTCTTCCACCATAGATCGGGAATTCCAGCTTCTCTCGCTAATGAGAGAGCTGCTAATTACTCGGGCTCCTTTATCGCGCGTTATCATTTAAGTGACCGGCTTGTCATTATAAGAGTGTCCACGCGCAGTGCATTTTTGACGGGGACCATGGACCGGGCCTCCCCTGGCGACATTTCGGCTAAGCGCCAGGTAAGCGGACTCAATTTTTCCGCGCGAATCCGTTGCTCGGGCAATCATTGGGGACTTGTGTCTGTGGTCGCCGGGAGGGCGAATTTTCGCAAGACGGTGTCAGCGAGCCCGGTCTCCCTTGGCGACAGTTAGTATAGGGAGGGCAGCCCTCTGTTTCCCGTATCAGTTGCGGAACCAGGGCAAACTAATGTTGATGCTGACACGACAGCTTTAATATTACCTTCCCTGGACTCCCTTAGACCAACGCATTCCAGACTCCCACGACACTTCCTGTCAGTCTGGAGATCGCGGGTCTCCCATTACTGCCTCGATACCGCCTCCAAGGTCAGCAGATCGCGACGTATCGCGTTGTGCCCTACGCAGGGATATTCAGGCACTCCCTTCACCTTCCTCCAAAGGCAACGGGGGCAAAATCCCAGTTACACTGGAGGCCTTCCCCCAAACACACAACACAATTAATGAGTTCATAATTTACAGGTACTCCTGTAACATCCGTTAACCAGGGTACGCTACATGTTATAATATGACATATTGTAAGGATCGATCCAACACAATTTCCAGTGTTTTTCGCCCCTTTTTTCAACTCGTTTTACCTTGAGGCGAAGTCACGTTTGGAATCCCCCAACAATTCATATTCCGCTTAATCCATTCTCTGGAATTGGACGGTAAAATAAAACCCGACCCCAACCCGTGGGGATTTCGCATAAATTCCGGAGCTAAAAAAAGGAAAGGGTTGATTATTATTTCGTTCAGTTGCGGTTTTATTGATTCCGCTCTCTGATAACAATCACGAAGAATCAACTCTGACAACAAATTTTCAATTCAGCCTCTTTGTGAGTGAGTATCACGTCTCATTATAATTTTAAATAGGGAAGATCTTGAATTGTTTGGTTTTGGTGAGATTTTCAAATAGCAAATCGCGTTCAATAACAGAAACGAATGGCATTGTACCAAACGTTGAGAATTTGTTATCCTTTCAAAAGCAACGTCTTTTTTTCTGCTCAAATTAAATTGCATCTGAAGATAGCCTTCAAAACCGCGAAAAAAAAAACCGGCGGAAAGTTCCTGACAAGAATTAATGTCCTTTCGGGCCGGAAAAGCTTTCTAGGCATCCCCGGGGAATCGTCTCGGCCCTTTTGAAACCTTTAACCTGAACCAGGTCTGCCATCTTGGAAACCCAATTTGCCTCCTACTCCCCTTCGCCTGACGGTGTTCTCCGAAGGAATTGAGTTTCTGTCGGCCCCATTTCGTCAATCTTCGACGAGATCTCTTTTTTTTCGTAATGGGAGGAGGCCCCTTATGCGAGATAAAGGAAACAGTGGGAAAACCATGGGGGTGAAAAAGAATTCCGTGGGGGAAAGTGATATGTAAGAATGAGAGTGTGAAGAGGAAAGAGGGCGAAAACCGATCTTAGTGGTCCCAGAACACGTTTGTTTGGTTCCAAAATCCGTTTGTAGGGTAAAAGGTTTTTAGGAAATAAAAACGCTGCAAATGTTACCCAAGGGTTTATTATTTTGATATAGGTTACTTGTGCAGAAATTTAATTCTGTGTCAATGAAAAAAATTTAAAAAAAAAATGGGATTTCATTTTTCAAAAAAAAATTTTTTTTTTTCAATTTTTGTTTTGTTTTCTACTTAAAAAATATTTGACCTCCTGGGATCTTTCAAAAATCCCATTTGTAGCCCCATGAAAGCCCTATAGATCGCAGCAGTGAAATCGGATCGTTCCGTTACCCCAAAAAATGGATTCTACGTCTAAATATACTTCGAAAACGACACCCAACTCGATCCCATAGCCTAAAGCCTTCAAATAAAACCCTTCCATAGCCCCATATTAGCCACATAGCGCCCCACGGGTTTGGGCGATCGGGCTGAAAACCTTGCGGGCACAACTAGATGGTAAACCAAGTATTTTGTCAACATTTCAGATTTTTAAAAAACAAGACATTTCGGTTTTGGAATCTAGACCTCTTGAAACAGATAATGTCAAATTTTGAGGCCGATCGGAGTCGTCGACCTCCACCGCGATTACATAGGTGTATTATTCCAAGAATAATAAACCAAAATAAGAAATAAGAAAATATTTATTGCTATATCACATGCTAAAGTTTAACAATGTAATATTATGTTGAGCAAATGTGGGAAAACTAAACTACACCTTTTTTCGAGGTTTTTGACTGAGACAAATTGTGTAGAGAATCAAATTTACTACCATTTTGGTATTCATAATGTTTTCTGTAGGACCAATACTTTACGAGTTACATTGGTTTCAAATTCCAAAATTGGGGAAATTCAGGGGCATGTTACTTTTGAATTGGGTGCTAACTGAAATAACTCAATCAATGGCAGGCAGAAAAATGAGTATTTTAATAATTTGGGGTTGTCAAGCTTCTCAAAACATCTGGTATGGCTTGACTATTGGAGTCAGGGTCCAACATTCCTCCCCCTCTGATCGGAAGATGCGCTTTCCGCATCTGATCAGCATGAACTCTCCATTCCAAGCCATCGAGTAGCACCACGTAGGAAAGCGGGCCAGTGCGCTCCTTCACTTTGGCCTTCACGAATTCCTTGTCCTGTCTTCGCCTCTTGATCCAGGCGTCTTCCCCCTCTGCAAATTCTTTGAACCTGCCCTCTCTATGCTGCTGTTGCTGCTGCAGAGCTTCATCCAATTGCGCCGCGAGGTTTGGCTTCAACAGCGAAAGACGAGTCCGCGGCTCCCGGCCGAACATCATCAGCGCCGGCGACCGGTTGGTAGAGCTGTGCACGGCCGTCCTGTACGAAAACAAATATCTCGCTAAACGGCCCTGCAAGCACCCCTCGTTCTTTGAGGATGCTAGCCGTTGCTTGAATGTTCGGACTGCCCGTTCTGCCAAGCCGTTTGTCCGTGGATGGTACGGGGTAAACGTAACATGCTTGATATTGTTGCTGGCACAAAAATCAGCAAACTCCCGAGACGCAAATTGTGGCCCGTTATCGAACACAATTACCCTCGGCAGGCCGAACCTGGCAAACAGCTCTTCCAGTGTTGTTATGGTGACCTCCGCTGTGTGCCTCTTCATCGGGACAATTTCTACCCATTTGCTGGTAGCATCCACGACCACCAGCCAACTGTGTCCCTCAAACGCTTCCGCAAAATCAATATGGATTCGGGACCAGACTTCTGTAGGAACATTCCACGAATATATAGGTGATTCCGGATCCCAAGGCCTATTCCGCTGGCAGGAGTCGCACGTTTTCAAGAACTCTTCAATGTGCTTATCCATCCCAGGCCACCATAAGTGCAACCTTGCAATAGACCTCATGGCTGACGACCCTGGGTGACCCTCATGCAAAATCTGCATCACCTCCTTCCATAACGACTGTGGTACCACAATTCGCCCATTCCACAGTGCTACGCCCTCTTCGAAGGACAGTTCATCCTTCTTCTCGAAGTATGTGTGGAACACATCCCCCAAAGCTTCTTTTTTTGGCCAGCCTTCCTGAATATACCGTACCACCTTTCCAAGTACCGGGTCAGCCACCGAACGCATTCTCAACAGTTTCTTAGAGATTGCAATGTCTTTAAACCGGGTACGCGCAACTTTCAGACCAAAATCAGACACATGGGCCTCAGTTTGCTGCAACGGCAACCGCGATAAAACGTCAGCTGGCCCATTTGCTTTCCCTGCAATATACTCAACTGAAAAATCAAATTCATTGAGCATTATGGCCCACCGACTCACACGACTCAACGCTACCCTTGGCAGCGCAGCATTTTCACCAAAAAGGTACACCAACGGCTTGTGATCCGTACGCAATATGAATTTTCGGCCGTATAAGTACCGTTCGAATTTTCTGACCGCGTTGATGATCGCCAACGCCTCTCTGTCGATCACAGAATACTTTCTCTCGGCTGCATTCAACGTTCGTGAGGTATACGCTATTGGCCGTTCCGTATTCCCTGTGCACCTATGACACAATACTGCGCCTACCCCCGTTTGACTTGCATCCGAATACAACACCAGGGGAAGTTTCGGGTCGTAGTGTGCCAGAGTGGCTGACGAAGTCAACATATTTTTCAGCTGCTCGACCTTTTTCTGGTGCTCGATCGTCCACACCCATTTCGCTCCTTTTTTCAACAAATCGTGCAGAATCGCGCAATCCCCTTGCAAATTTGGGAGGAACCTCTGATAATAATTTATGCACCCCAAGAACGATCGAAGTTCTTTAACATTTGACGGTACTGGCAGTTCCCTCATTGCCTTGATATGCTCCTCTGTTGGGTGTATCCCCTGTTTATCAAACCTGTGTCCTAAATATACCACCGAATCTTGCATCCATTTACATTTTTCCAGCCGAACTCTCATTCCGGCTTTGTTCAGCACCTCCAGCACCCTTTTTATGGTTTGAAGGTGGGCCTGCCTGTCTTTTGCCGTGACCATAATGTCATCAAGGTAACATTTTACCCCCGGTATCCCCTGCATTAAGACCTCCATTGTTCTCTGAAATTTCGCAGGGGCCGATGCGATACCAAAGGGCATTCTACGGTACCGAAAGAAACCCTTGTGCGTAGTAATGACCAAATACTGTTTGGAGCTCTCTTCCACCTCCAGCGGCAAGTAAGCGTCTCGGAGGTCAATGGTGGAAAATTGCTGCCCCCCTGCTAGCTCTGCACAGACTTCTTCAAACGTCGGCAATGGATGCATGTCGACAACGATGTGCTTCCTCCTTGCCGACATAACTGTTTCAAAATTTCTCGTCGCCAGATGAAATAACTCAATCAATGGCAGGCAGAAAAATGAGTATTTTAATAATTTGGGGTTGTCAAGCTTCTCAAAACATCTGGTATGGCTTGACTATTGGAGTCAGGGTCCAACACTAACTACTTTTGTTTGGGCCCCAGGAGTCAGATGCTTGATTAAAAGCGTTCTCTTGTTTTGTTCCCATATGGTAATCTGGTGTCCTTTTTTGTCCTTTATTTGAATTGTATGTCCTTTATTCGCAAAAATCGACGTGGCAACCCTAGCTTAAAAGGCCTCACATAAAAAATATAATTTGGAAACCGGTTTAGGGCTCGCAGGTGTTTTTAACCAGTCACGACCTGCTTAAAACCGTATTTTGATGACCACTCATTTTACCATCCACGAGGGTCATTCCCCTTTTTCCTCCGCCACGTCGGTTATGGTTTATTACCTCGTTTCCTCGAGGGCGAAATTGGGAAATGAGGTTTCCTCGGAGGTTTCGCCGTCACGTGAGGAGTTTTATTATGAGATGAATAATTACAAAGCCCAAGGACGGGAAAAGGGGGAGAAATTGAGTTTCATTACGTTCGTGAATGTTACAAAAGTTACAAGATTGGAAGTCTCTGCCGAAGCTCAAGCCGTGGAATGATTGGGGATTTGAGGGTTTATTAATATTGTGAGGTACCTAAGTAATTATTTTTTAATGACTTTTTAATGTAAACAAAGTACGTTGTCCGTAATATTTCTGGCTCCGTTTGGGAATTGGGCGTAATTAACAATTCAAGATTAATCACGAAACAACGGAAATAATTTCTCTTCAGCGGCGAGAAAATCCTTTTTTTAAATTAGGAAAGGAAAAGCCGAGAAAAGCTCCGGTGATATCGAATTAAACGTTCGCTCATCACACAATGGCTTCATTTAACGAGTTTTAAGGGCAGGCAATCCACTTTTTGCCGTCTGAGGAGTTTCTCGGTTTCGTTTCAAAAGTCAGAGAGAAAAAAAAAAAAAGCGAGGGGAGCGAGAATAGAGTTGTGGGTGGGAAGAAGCACTTTTTCAGATTGGGACAGTTAAGATAAATTCTTAGCGCTGCAAGTAGCAAAAACTGTATTTCTTGAAGCGGGAAAAAATTTATTTAATGCGCAATTAAGTAATTAAGACAAAGCCAAGTAGTTATCAGAGTCGGTTGAAAATAGATTACGGTCGAATGAAGCGCCCTTCCCCGTTTAATGAAATTGAGTGTTGTTAAGGACATTTTTTATAACTTTTTCGCGACTAAAACCACGCCATTTGAATCAATTTCGCTCAGGTTTGTTGCAAAACCGGCCAACTTCAAACTGAGTTTCAAAACCTGCCGAATCCAAAATAAAATCGCATATTAGCCCCTCCCTAAAGGTCCTCCCAGATTCTCTTTTGGTGCTTTGGTACCTACCATCTTAGTGTCACATAACACAAATGAGTTTTGGTTCTTATTTCATTTCCCCTCGGCGTGAAAACGCCTCCATGAAAACTTTTCCATTTTGGAGATGGGAAGTTCTGCAACCAACATAATATGTATAATATAGGTACAGAGACGATAATGTAATATATTATATTAATAATATAATATTATTAGCGTATGTATATATATACGTATCTATGCAATGTATGTCATATGTCATATGATGTAAATTATTCCAATACTAATAACCCCAAAGCGTGAATACGTACCGAATGAGAACCTATCAACGCCGCAGAATCGATGAATTCCTAATGGAGAGCGGAAATCGCCCTAACTGTGGACTGCAAACAACGGGAAACCCTGAATAGTACGGACGATTCCCAAGCCAGTTGTATCTGTTCCCCCCGCTAATCAGCTTATATTTGAGCCTGCAGAGGGAATACGCAATCCCCATGATGAACAGTGAGGTGGAAGAAGCCCGATAAGTTCCATCGGTTGACGTCTATGGATACGGTGCTGCTGTCAACGGCCACCCAGGACGCCAGTGCGCTTCCCGACGGGGCTCAACCATAGGCGTACGCAAGGGGGACTAGCCCCCCCCCCCCCCCCCCCCCCTAGACAAACGAAAAATATATATACACTTTCAGATAAAAATAATGAAAAAGAGGAAGTACTTAGTGGTTGAAAAATTCGCATAGAACCCGAGGCGGCTCAGGTTGTAAATTTAAAGTGAAAAAAATCAATTTGACATTGCTGGGTGGCATTGACATTGCTATGTTGTGTACATTTTGTGTAAAGGTTTTATAGTAAGAGGGGAAAAAAGTGAACTACAACACTTGATTTTGTAAAAATGATTTGTATGTTATTTTGTATTATTACTCAAGCGGTGTAATATTATTTACGATATAGGGTACCTATCACACCATACTCCACCATGTAGTGCCCTATGTACTGAACAACTCCGACAAATGGCGTCCGTTTTTTCTACAGATTTTAAGATGCCTAAATGCTTGAAATTGTGAGAATTCCTTTTTTCGCCGAAAAGACGCTGAATAGGTGCCAAACTTCAAAAATATGTATTCCCGCCGTTGAATAACGTTAAAATTTAACGTCATCTATTTATCTAATCTATTTATCTCATCAGATCGAGTTTGAAGATTCTTCAAACTCGACCTTACCTAGATAGACCTTTCAGAGAACCTGCGACAGTTACGGCGATCTTTTAGTGAAATCGAGAAAACAAACTATGAAAACATACATGTACCCTATAATAGTATGTTTTCATAGTTTGTTTTCTCGATTTCTCGACCCTAATAATAAGGGTCATTGCAGTGGATAAAAAATAATAAGTTACAGCGAGATATTTCTGGCTCGAACCTTCGAAACAAAATTTAATTTAAAAGGCCACATTGTTTTACCTTACAAAGTCATGAAAATAACTAATCTGGCTCAGCAATTTTCCGTCTTCAAGTAGAAAAATTTCAATTCTAGGGTGTTCAATGGAATTCACCAATGTTTGGGGGTTCCATCAGAAATCATAGGAGTGTTCGATCGAAATCATTTTCGACCTCCTCATTTTCGTAGTAATTTTCAATTTTACGGTGTTCAAATTTATTGCTCTACAACTTTTCTTTATGTACATACTTTGGGAGAATCCTTACTTGGCTCGCACACTGGAAAATGTACTGAAAACGTGTTTTTTTAAAGGTATTTTGGGACAAAAAGCTCAGAATCCATTTTAGGTACAGGGACATGGGGTATAGTCGTGATCAGCGTCAAATTTACGAATACTATATATAAGTATGGGGTTTTCTCCCCCTCCCCCAATATGGCCGTTTTGCACCACCGTGCGTCGTCCGCCGTCCAGGGCGTTTTGAGCAGTAAGAATTTTTTAAGAAATTGAAATTTTGACAACATAGGTTTCCTACGTGGTTTCTATCTAGTTGTACCCGCAAGGTTTTCAGCCCGATCGCCCGAACCCGGGGGGCGCTGTGGGGCTAAAATGGGGCTACGAGAGGGTTTTTTGAAGGCTTTTGGCTATGGGATCGAGTTAGGTGCCGTTTTCGAAGTATTTTAGGACGTAGAATCCAGTTTTGGAGGTCCCGGAACGATCCGATTTCACTGTGGCGATCTGTAGGGCTTTCACGGGGCTACAAATGGGATTTTTGAAGGATACCAAGAAATCAAAAATTGTTCTCTTTATAAAAAATATTTAATATTTTCCGAGTAAAAAAAAAGTAAAAACAAAAGATTTTGAAAAAAAAAAAAAAAATAATAATAGGTAAGTAATAATAATTTTTTTGAACTCTTTTTTTCAAGACACAGGATTAATTTTCGCACTAGTAAACTATATCAAAGAATAATAAACCCTTGTGTAAAATTTGCAGCTTTTTAAATTTTAATTTAACTAGGTACCCTTGCTGGCAGCATGTCTACCTGCAATATTTTTGAGCCCCCCCCCCCCCCCCCCCTAAAGGAAGACCTGCCTACGCCCATGGGCTCAACAACGCGAAATAACGACTTTGAATGTTCCACGTGTCCTAATCTGGTTTTAAGCGTGTAAGGCAGACAGATCGCAAGTTTAAATTCATGTTCTCGCTCCAACTTAATCAACAGACTTCTCCCTTAACTGAGATACTTTTAGGAGGCAGCCAAGTGAATTATAGAGTTGGAAGAACAGTTGGGACTAACCGGGCGGGTGGAGGGGATTTAAGAGGTAAAGCTGTGTTTCTCAGGAGGTCGACGGAAAATGGATAACTCAAAGCGCGTATTGTTTCCTCGAGAGCTTTTAGGGGGATTTCTTTTGTGCCGATTGCGGGAGCGAGAAAATAGCAGTAAATAAGGTCACAACTAGCACCATATGCATACAAAATACCAAGGAATTTGATATTACCTGTAGCGTACCTACCCTGTACAATGGGTGTTGAAGGGGCGAGGGACCGTGTGAAGGATGGCGGAGAAGCAGGTATGCTTGGGCCTGGGACGGGGCCATTTTCAAACCGGGAGACCCTCGGAAAACCACATTCTGTGTTAAAATTCAGCTCGTACGAATTCCGGCTCGTCTCGCCCCGGACTTGTTTCGAATATCATCTGCTGTTCAATTTTTCATCACGAGCTCGGTTGTTGTTCTCACTTTGGTGACTTTGTGGCCCCGAGATGAAAGCTCTCTCAATGGCTAAATGGAGAGAGGCGTCGCCGATGGAAATGAGGGTTTTCCCGAGAAAACAAACGAACTTGGATTCACAAAAGAGGCAATTAGCGGAATGCCTCGCGAGTAAAAGTTTATTTCTCGTACCGGATATTCTTACACGTTCGGTGGTGTCACAAGTTCGTTATCTCGTCAAGGCGTCAAATTCTCGGTAAAAAAAAAGAAGAAAAACCGTAATCCATTTCACGGGGTTTATTGAAAGTTGGAAGTTTATAGGGATGAAAAGGGGGGACGGTTGGGGGGGGGGGGGGGACCTAATTAACTGCGTTGAGCCCTTTTGGTAAGACATATTACCCCCAATGTAAAGTCCCGCCCGGCAACTAATAAGAGCCGAATTTACGGCCGACCCCAAACCGCCAAAATTAATACCAGGTGGGTTTGGGGTTGGCGGTGGTGGACCGACGCTGTAAACAAGGTGCCCAACTTTTACAGAATGTGTTATTACGGAGGTTATTTGGTTTAATGGTGTCCGTCCGCTTTTACCCCCCTCCCCCCCCCCCCCCCGGTCCACACTGCTCTCCCACAAGCCCGCTCCACCACCAACTTCCTTCCCTCTCCCTCACTCCCACGCTGAATTGGAGCATTTAGTAGATGTAAAGTTTTCATAACATCCAGGTGCACGGGGTGTCTAACAATTTCTACGCGAACTTTCAAATCACAGCAATGATCCCAGTTTGGAAATGCTAGAGCCAGTTAAAGCGTTCAAAACTGGCTTAGACTGGTCTGAAATTGGCTCAGTGAGTATAAAACCATTTTGAAGGTCAAAAGAGGTTTGTAAGATCCAAAATTTTGTCGCGGGAGATCTATAGATTCCGGTATACCGTGACAAACCTGCTTGTCTTTCAGGAGTTTTTAATGGATACCAGACGGACGAAATCAGCATCGTCACCTTCTATCACTCTTGGAGTCTTTTTTGGGGGTTTACGGACCACTTCTTGGCTGGTTTGCCAGCTTTATATAGCTGGGTAAGCTTATATATAAGTGGGTAATCGGAAAAAAACTCCTCGGAAAAAAAATCCTGCAGGGCGGAAAAAAAAATCACCTAAGAATACTCAAGGGCGGAAAAAAATCCCCAAAAAGAAAAATGTTAAAAATTGAAAAAATCTTGAACAAAACCATAGAAAGTTAGGGAACCTCTTTGTTTGGTTTATTATTCTTGGAATAATACACCTATGTAATCGCGACGGGGGTCGAAAATTCTGATCAGCCTCAAAATGTGACATTTTTCGTTTCAAGAGGTCTAGATTCCAAAAACGAAATGTCCGTCCGCCGTACCCCGTCCGGGCAGTTTTGGGCAGTAGGAATTTTTTTTTTAAATCTGAAATGTTGACAAAATACTCGGTTTACCATCTAGTTGTGCCCGGAAGCAGCCCAATCGCTCAAACCCGTGGGGCGCTATGGGGCTAAAATGGGGCTGCGGGAGGGTTTTTTTTATGGGGCTATGGGATCGAGGGAGGTGTCGTTTTCGAAGGATTTTTGGACGTAGAATCCATTTTGGGGGGTCCCGGATTGATCCGATTTCACTGTGGCGATCTAGGGCTTTCACGGGGCTACAAATGGGATTTTTGAAGGATGCCAAGAGGTCAACTAATTTCCGAATGAAAAAAAAAATTGTTGAAAAAAACATTTTTTAACCCATTAGTAACCATAATTTTTTCGCCTAAATAAAACATTAGGAAATTTTCTTTTTTTCAAAATTTTATTGATTGACAGAATTAATTTTCTCACAAGTACACACTGAATAGGTACACAGTTCCGATAAAAAATGAGATGAAGCCACTCATCTTTTGGACAATACAACATTAGACGTTGACCGAGTCATTATAAACACCAGTCACCTACTGCTTAGTGTTGACCCCCTACGACAACAAAATTTGTTATTGTGTATTTAATACTTTTAAGTATCATCTTCTATCCATTTCCATTCAGTCAACGCTATTTCTTCTACGGGGATTTTTTTCCGGGGATTTTTCTTTTCCGGGATCGGTAAATACTGCAGTACCATGGGGATTTTTTTTCCGGCGCCTTTTTTTGGGGTCTTTTTTTTCCGGGGACTTTTTTTCCTACAATCATATAAGTGACCGTGTGTCTCTCGAGAGAGATCTTCACCATTTATTGCCTTTTCGGCAATCCCTCAGAGCAGCCACCTTGGGCCCTGGTGTTTTCTGCTGGCCATCATTAGTTTTGCCCCAATAACCTGGGGCTGGATGTCCGATGCCCAATTTTCGCCGACGATTTGAAGCTGAATCGCCATGTCACCTACTTGGACTGCGAATCATTGCAGTCGGCTATCCGGCGGCTGGAAATCTGATGTCTCAGCAATAATTTGTTCTTGAATCCGCCGAAGTGCTGAGTCCTTTCCTTCAGCCGCTCCAGCTACCTCGTCTCCTACAATTACCACCTTTGCGACGCTCCTCTGACAAGAGTTATGAAGACTGAGGATTTGAATGTGCTCCTTGACAGTAAGCTGTCCTTTGAAGCCACATCAGCAGACCGCAAATCGGGCCTACAGGATGCTTGGCTTCATCCGGAGGCCCAGAGAATTCACGAAGGTGCCCGCAATAGTTTTGCTTTATAAGTCTCTTGTTCTCCCGATCTTGGGCTATGCTTTTCCCGTGTGGTCTCCGTATTATCAGTCACGCAAGGCTTCTCTGGAAAGGATTCAGAGAAGATTTCTTCGAGATGTAGCGTTTAAATTGGGGATTCCTAGCGATGAGGTGAACTACAGCTCTTTGCAGGACAGATTTGATCTGAAGACTTTCTAGCCATCTACTGTAACAGCTTCACCCCCCCCCCCCCCCCCTTCCTTCCACTAAGAAAGGTACTTTGTTTTTACTAATATCATTTTATCTCCTCAAGAAGATGTTCACTCTCCATCAGCGAGTTTTTATGGTCCCTCCTTCCCCCAGAGACAATATAATATAATATTATTATATTATTATAATAAAATATTATATTATTTTTGACTTTCAATATATTTCTCTTTTGGTTCTCGCAATCCGTATGTAATTGTTGATCTCTCGCAACTATTTTATCTTTATCGTTCATAATATCTTTAATTTTGTAATTGGGCTCGCCCGTATTCTGCAAACAAACAAAGCCCGTTTTGAAGGGGCTCAGACTGGTTTACAAGGCTCACAAACCAGCATTGTAGGGTTTCAAAACGGTTCGAATGAGACGTACACCTTTATTAGGTAGTAGAAGTTTTAGGCCAGTCAAATATATGAGTCGCTTCATGCAAAAAGGGTCCTTATGCATTTTTTCCATTTCGAAATAATCGAAAAAAAACTGTTTATCTCCTTGAAATTTTGGGTTATTTCAATGAAATTTTTACTGGGCATTCCTCAAGGTAACCATTGTTAGAAACCAAATTGCTTTTGTTGATCAAGCGTATAGTTTGTAGGTCAAAAATGCAAACAGCTGTCGGAATAAGGTCCCTTTCTGCATGAACCAGCTGTGGTGGTTCCAAATAACGCAAAAACAACTTTTGAACACTTTTTATTGAACACATTATCAAATTGAAGATTAGACATGTTGTTAAGTTTTCAAATTTGTAAGTTTTAACCAGATTTGTTTTTTTTTTTTTCAATTTTTATTGTGTCAGTTTTGCCTCGTAGTTGGGCTCAAATCGAACTAAGTTGCGATATAGGAGGCACAGGGAAGAGCCTGCCACGAGGATGTGTTGCATTTCGTGCAAGAAGGGACCTTATTCCCGGAATAGGGCCCCTTCTTGCATGAATAGAAAAATTTGCCCTCCATTTTCTAGTTGAAATAGTGCCGGGAGAAGGTCCCAACCTGCACGAATCGGTGGAACCGAAGGTAAAGACGTAAAAACCACCATCATCTCGATTTGGCCAAAAGTGGCGATAAGGACCCTTTTTGCATGAAGCTATTCATATATTAGTAGTATTTATACTATAGTACATTGGATCGCAAGAAAACGGTTAGTTCTAATTGATTTTTTATGTTGTTGAAAAATCTCAACATTTTCCGACTTATTTTAGTTTTTGGCTTATATCTCCGTAGAGGTACATCCTACAACAAGCCATCAATTGAATTGAATAGATGAGCGCAACCTTTTTGTTATTACGATATATTTAATGAGCGAGAGAAACTAAGAAACAGTAGGTATCTAGCGACGAAACTATGCCACACAACACATCATCCACGTGATGCTCATTACGTAATAAAACCTTATGCCGATCAGAGGTAACGAACGGCTCAGGCTGCAAAAATCGTTTTGGAGTCGTTGGAATCAGCCTGAAAAGCTCATTCCATAGACCCTTGTACCAACGAAATCGGACAAAAACTTCCGTCCCCCTTTTGAGGCCTCCTTAGTTACACATCAGAGATAAACAACTTTCGTCGTGAAGGACCTCCCGAAAACCGATGAAGGGGATGAGGGAGGGAAAATCAAGGTAGCCTATAACCACCCCCGGAACTCGCTGATGACAATGAGACCACCCTCATGAAAATCTGTTGAGCCGCTCGGGCGTGATGCTCTGTACACAAACAAAAAAAAACAAAAAAAAAACAAAACAAAAAAAAAACATACATGTCGAAGAGGTGAGCGCACCTTTCCATTTTTTGGAAAAAGGTTGCGCTAAAAAGCATTACTCGCGCCTTTTTTAAAGTAGACAAAATGTGCAATATTTGAGACTAACCGCAGCTGTGTAGATATAATAGTTGCCATGATACAGCTATTCAAAAAATAGTCATTTTTTTCGAAAAACGGGAAATTTAACCATTTGGTCACGTTCCAAAGCCTCTATATCAAAAACAGCGCACTCATTCCATAAATTTCAGTTAATCAATCTTGGAGAGAATTAAATTCCACGTTAGGAAACCTCCATTGGTCCATTCAACTGAAATAGGGTGACTCTTTCACAAAATTCCCCCTAGCGGACACCACTCGGTAACCGGAAAACGACGTTTTTTATAACGTTTTCGGCTGTAGCACGGAAACTATTAGCCCGATTCCATATTTCTGTTTTTCTCGTGAAAGCTGATTAAATTTACTATTGCGGCTATTCCGTGTGAAAATTTTAGTTGAGCTTCAATAAGGAGAGGGGCAGCCATGGCAAAGCAATTGCAAATTTTGGCAAAAACGTCGGAATTTTTTGAAAGAGTCGCCCTATTTCAGTTGACTGCATTTCCGCAACCAATGGACCAATGGAGGTTTACTAACATGGAATTTAATTCTCTACAAGTTTGATAAAGTGACATTTTTTGATTGGGTACGCTGTTTTTTTTTTTATATATAGATAGAGGCTTTGAAACTTGAAAAAATTGTTAAATTTCAAGTTTTTCGATATAGTGACCATTTTTTGAAAAGCTGTATCTTGAGAACTGCGTTTGGTCTCAAAAGTTAGTACATTTTGTTGTCTTTAAAAAAGATAGGAGTAATGTTTTTTTAGGATGCATCCCTACGGAGATATAAGCCAAAAACTTATTTTGATAAGTCCGAAAATTTGGAGGTTTTTTGACTGTCACACAGCAAGCTCAGGTCTTTCGAAGCTGCAAACTCGAAACTGCACGTATACCCAGTAGCGTATGCACTACTGGGAGTGATCATAACAACATTAAAATAAAAGTATAATTAGTCGTTTTCTTGCGATTTTAGCGATTTTGGTGTACTATTTGACTGGCCTTAGCATTTGGCACCCTGAAATTATTTTAAACGACATTTTACTCAGAGGGTGTAGACTAAATTTGACATGTCAAACTATCAACCTGATTTGGTCGTTAAGAGGGTGACTCATTGGAACAGGGCTGCATTTAAACGAGATGAGGGTGTGTGCGGGTTTGACAAAAAAAAAAAAAAAAAAAATGCGGGCGGGTGCGGGCGGGTTGCTTTTCTCCCTTCGTGACGTCATGACTGTGACGCAACCGTTTTGCGCAGGCCCGTCCCCGATCGCTCGCCATGGACCCCAGTGTACTCGCAGCCATGGATAAGGACGCACTGAAGAAACAGATCGAAAACATGAAGTACCAGGCCTCCATGGAGCGCTGGCCGCTGTCGAAGTCCATCGCCGCGTAAGTATTGCACGTTCATTTTGTTTCGTCGGTGCTCTCGACGATGAATGATTATTTGTCGCTTTTTAATGCTTTTAAACCCGGTTCGGGGGAAGAGCGTTCGTGGTAAAAATAAACCCCTCGGAGCAGCCCAGGAAATAACACGCCCCTGTAAACAGTTCTCTGGGCCGCCTCCAGGCGCGGTCAATACCGCAACTCAACCCGCCCTTCGCTTGAAAACTCTTACGACGTTTTCACTCGGAAATACACCATTTTCGCTGGCGGATTTCCCCTTCAACCCCTTCGGCGTCGTCGTTTGCCGGCGAGCCTTTTTCGTTCGACGGTTCCAAATGAGGGGCGGTGACGAAGGGGTTAGATCACTGGGGAAACCTACCCTCCTAACCTCTCCGGGGTGACCATTTGCATCCTGACGGGCTGAAAACATAATTTATCACAAGTCCACACAACTCCCACTCCCACAACCTCTTCGGATGGGCGAGAAAACACAAATAATTTCAACGAATCGATGCACTCTGTGAAAAATGTAGGCGTTCAACAAAATTCAAAGTTCATTTTGGTTTATTATTCTTGGAATAATACACCTAGGTATGTACCTGATCGCGGCGGACATCGACAATTCTGATCAGCCTCAAAATTTGACATTATCCCTTTCAAGAGGTCCCACAAACGAAATGTCCGTCCTGGTCCAGTAAAATGATGGTTTTCCCGTAACAAAATTAGGAAAGTTTATTTCTCAACGAATGTGTAAGGTGCAATAACATTGCTTCTTGGTGCGCTGTATCCGAATTTGAGGTTTGCTGCCTCCTCCGAGCTCGGCTTCACAACGAAAAATGCAAAAACCGTTTAGAGCAGTCGGAATTTTTTAAAAATCTGAAATTTTGGCATAATGCTCGGTTTACCTCCCATTTGTGCCTTCAAGGTTTTTCACCTAATCGCCCGAACCCCAGGGTGCTTTGTGGGGCTATAATGGGGCTACGGGAGGGAATTTTTATAAAAATAAACCTATAGGTTTTTGGTTATGGGGTAGTTAGGTGTCGTTTTCGAAGTATTTTTGGACGTATAATCCATTTTCGGGGGTCTCAGAGCCATCGGATTTCACCCTGAGGATCTATGGGGCTTTCTTGGGGCTACAAACGGAACTTGTGAAGAATGCCGGGAAGTCGAATGAGGCGGCGTTTTCCGAATAATTTTGGACGTATAATCCATCTTTCGAGGTCCCACATTTGTCCAACATTTTACAGCAATCATTATCGTGCTGTTCAAATTTATTCGTCACCCGTAAATGAATTTTTCCAGCTCTGCAGGGGTTTTCCTGTTGAAACCCGTCTAATTCAATTCCTTTCCGCGCGGGGAATATTCATCGAGAATCGCTGGATGTGGAGGAAAAAATCGTATTACTCGGCCGACTGCGATAAAAAATTGAGCGATGCGGTATTCACTGAAAGTTAAAAGTTGGCAACGTTGAGGGAATAATAATTCTTACGCATGTATTTTGTCACGCATAGTCTTGACTTCTGCAGAATTTCCTCGAATGAATGAGTCATTAACCCCTCGAAACCGGTTTTAACTTCTTCAGACTGGTTTCCAAGCCGAAAAGTGGTTTTGAACCCCATTCCTGATCAGTTATTAACCACTCAAAGCTGATATTTGGTTCTCTAAACCGGGCTTAACGCGTTTGATCCCCCTGCTGGTTTTGGTCCCCCTTTTTGACTGGTTGTAAATCCTTCAGGCGCCGCTTGAACCAATTGCCTGACTACTGAGTGGTCTTCAACCCCCAAAACCGTATTTTTAACCACCTCCTGACTACTTATATGCCTCTCAAAACCAGCTTTTGCTTCTCCAGACCGGACTTAACTGTCTCCTCACTGTCAACCGGTTTAGGACTATTTCTCAAAAAAAAAAAAAACTGTTTTCAACCGGTTATACACGTCTCAAAACCGGTTTTAGATTCCCCAGGCCGGGCGTAACCCTTTCCTTACCATTAACTGGTTTTGAACACTCTCCTGCCCGGTTATAAACTCCTCAAAACCGGTTTTAGCTTCTCCAGACCAACCTTAACAAATCCGTCAACCAGTTATGACTCCCCTCCTGACAAGTTCTTAATCCTTCAGAACCGCTATTAACTTACCAGTCTTCAACCCTAAAACGAGCTTTGAACCCTTTCCTGAATGGTTATAAATCGTTCACAACCGGTTTAACTCCCCCAGAACTCCTTAAACCCCTCAAAGCCGGGTTTAGCTCATCCCTAACTGTTTAAACTTCTCAAACTGGTTTGAAACCCCTTACCTTCAACTGGCGCTTAAAGAGTTTTCCAGCTCTCAGAGACTTGACGCGTTCATGTGCGTCAATTTTGATATTGTTTGTTCTTTTATTTTTAAATAAAAATGAGAAAAGACGGAAGGAGCAAGAAGGAATGGACAGATAATGAAGTAATAGAGCTTGTGGGGGTTTTTCTCCCCCACATTTTCGGGTGTATTGCCAGCCCGCCAGAGTTAGTACCAGTGGGAGGAGCGAGTCGCGGGGCGTGCGAACCCCTCTTCTCGCGCCGGCAGCCCAGCATCCCCGTTGGTCGACGGGGAGAATTTATTATTCAAATCGCCATTCATTTATCGTCGTTCATTTATTGCGACATTACACTAATGTCAACACGCAGTGAATTATCAGGGATGAGACCATCAAGCAAACCTATGCGAGTCTTCCAATTCTGTGACTACATCTTCTTCAGTCTTGAAACCAATCTCAGGGGGTCCACTTGACTTATGTCTTACCCCCTCAACCCTTATTAGCTTCTTCAAACTGGGATTAAAGCTCCATAAACTGGGTTTTGCAAAACCCATGAGCACCCAAATTTGTATAACCCCCTACTGTAGTGATAACAATGGGAAGCGAGTTCTTGCATCATAGGGCGGTGTTGGCTGGCATTCACGGGATTTAATACCAGTTCCTAGAGGTTGAAACGGGTTTCAAATAATGTAAATCCGTTTTACAGTTCAACAGCAAAAAGTTAAACAGCAGTTTTGAACCATTCTAACGATAGTGATTTTAGTCATCCGCACACCCGCCGGAAAAACCCGCTCGCCCGCTTTTCCATACGAAAATACCCCTAAGCAGAACGTACACTTCATTGTATCCATTCTTCCCTCCTTCAGCTCTTCACCACATTTTCTCCCCATATCACCATTCGCTTTTCCCTTCCACTTAACATTTTCCCGCATAATAGCGGATCCGTGTCTGTGGGTTTGTTTTCTTTTGCATTGGGCCCCTGTGGAGTGGGATTGGGGGGGGGGGGGGGGGGGGGGTGGCAAAATGATACGCAAACACGACTCAATGTAGGGAAACAAAGAAAAAAGACTTATGTTCCCATTTACACCGAGGTTCCGGGGTTTTCCCTCTTTTATCCCTAAAACGTGGAGAGCGGAGTGTTTTCGTTGTTTGTTTTTGATTTTAAGGAGTCTGTGCTCCCTGCGAAATTTATCTCAGCCGTGTTGATTTCTAATGGGCGACTCACCGTGATTACGAAGGCTCGGATTCGAGCATATTAGCTCTTTTTCACTGTATTGTTTTAACATTGAAAGAAGCCTTTTGGTAGAGAAATTTTTCATTTCTCCTCGACAGAACTAAAATTTATCGAGTTCATAAATTCATCATTCATTCATAATATACCGCAATCTTCAGAATAAACGCATATAAATGCATATTCTGGTAGTTTCGTCTAGATAAATTACGGCGCTTCAGGTTCGAAAAGCCCATATTGAGCGGATAAATTCCCAAAGTAAATTCCTTAATTTTTAGTCCAGTAAAATGAGAAAAAACGGAAATGACGGTTGGAAAGCTGGAAACGATGTTTATCGGTTCAGATGTAAAGAATTTGAGTTTGCACCATTGTGGGAGGTGAACTTAAATTGTAGCGGCCCAAAATCGCGATTTTTTAACCGTTTTTGGTTTTGACCATTTTTACCTAGAAGGAAGAGTCTAACAAAATAATTATATTTTTATTTAGTTCTGGGGGACACTCCCATACCCCCGTATGGTTAATTTTATGATCGAGAATCCAGCCAATGAATGCCAAACATGCTTTTTGGTAACTCCGCCGATAGGATTGACCCGGGCCGTGTCGTGGGGTAAGAAGGAGTTGCGGTCCCAGGGGGGGCATTGGGGATTCGGGTCGGTGTCACTTGACTCAGTGGGCGGCCGGTGGGACATTTCTGTTGACTTACACTCAAACTTAACTTCAAACCAAATAACCTCCGTAAAAACACATTTTGTGTAAAAAAAGTTATACTCTTCATAATTTAAGAGCAAAAAATTCCGCGTAGAACAAGAACCCTATCGACCCAATACGGTTAAGCCGTCAGGCGGAAATGTGCAAATGTTTCCAAAATGGCTTAAAAACGAGTTAAGCGCCACTTTCATCGCCCAAATCATCACAAATCACCTGTAGACACTTTGGTGCCATCTGAAGTAAACTAGAGCACTTTTAAAATGCGTCCGATGAGCAGCGACGCAGTTTGAAAAATCCCAAAATTGACCATCTGGCCATTTCTAGTGATGTCTTCAAACGCACTGTAAACCATTTTTCATCAAAATCGACGTGAGGATGAAGGGTCGGTTGGTTCTTAGGTCAATTCCTATTTGTTGAATGTCTTCTTCAAATTAAATGTACTTAATAAGATTATCTTTAGTTCATATCATTATTATTGCGTCGCATAAGTACAAGAAAAATTCAAGAAAAATGTTGTTTTAGCCTTTTTCAGTCATTTCTGAATAGTAGGTACTTCTCAAGTGGTGGATAACAAAGAGGTCAATGAAAATGAACAAAAGTGATTGCTCAAGTTATTGTCAGTACATAGTGGTAGTATTAATAAATATGCACATTATAATTATACGATTCCTGTACTTCCTGCTGAGTTGAGATCTACTTGAGCGACCCTCGCGCCTTCCCGCTCACTCAACTGTTATTGAGCCTGTTCGGAAATCCGCGGAATTCGTCCCCTTTTTGTCTCGGGCGAGCCTAGCGAGCCGTGAACGCCCGAACGTTCAATTATTGTTAATGGAACTGCTCGGAGGGTTTCGATCTCGATTTCGTGGGGGGGGGGGGGGGGGGGGGGCTTTGACTGTGCGGTTTAAGGGACGGGAGATTTAGCCGAAGGACGGACTCCCCTGGGACCCTGAAGGTGATGGAGGGAGGCCTGTTCCAAGATTAGATCCCTTTTTGTAGACCCCCTACGCCTCGAAGGAGCTGAAGCAGCCTTGCAATCCTATTTCCTCGTTACGATACTTACAATCGTTACAGATGAAACATACTTATATAATACCTACAACATATTATTTTCAGTCAAAACGGTTCAAAAACCAAAACAGCTGCTTGTTAATTTGCATATTCTGGACTCGTGTCGAGTGAGTAAAACGCTGCAAATTTTACACAATGGAAGAATAATGAATTATTCTTTGATTAGTCTTGCAAAAATTAATTCTGTGCCATTAGAAAATATATCTCGAAAAATGGTTTATGCGTCCAAAATTACCTGGAAAACGACGCCTCATTCGACCTACTCCTCCTAAACGGTAAAATACGGCGGAGATCCTCCCGAAATGGCGCATTTGCGCCTAACTTTTGGTTTTTTGTTCTTGGAATAATACACCTATGTAATCGCGGCGGAGGTTGCCGACTCCGATCGGCCTCAAAATTTGACAGTATCCGTTTCAAACTCACCTGATTTGTATGTTGGATTTGGATTCCCCAGCGAGTTTTACATCCGATAAGACCATTGAGCGCATTTTCCGACGCGCGCAAATCCGCGCAACTATGTCTATCTTCCTTGGTTACAGTCCGATTGAGACGACGTTTCCACTGTATCCTACCAAGCGATCCGAATTGTAATATTAAATTTCGCACGAACGAATTCTGACGATTGAGAGGTTTTGACGAGGAGACGAAAATAATAGATTCTGAGACATAACCGGCGGTCTGTGAAGCCAAAGTCGCCTGATGATGGTTCCTGAAATGAGTATTCGATCCCGAAGAAATTTTTTTCTCCAGAAATCGGGTAAGACTCGGGAGACATTTTTATTCTCTCCCCGAGGAGAGAAATGAAAATCGCTATTTTCGGGTATATTCTTTTTGGTATTTTCAACACCCACGGGAGTGAATGGATTGCCAACGATCGGGAGGTTGGGAGCGAGCCCCTCCCCCTCCCCCCCTGTCAGCGTTACTAGTCCTTCAAAAGTCATTTGTAGTCCCACGAAAGCCCCAAAGATCCCCATGGTGGGATCGGATGATCTGAGACCGCCAAAAATGGATCCTACGCCCAAAATACATCGAAAACGACACCTAACTCGACTCCATAGCCTAAATCGTTCAAATACCCCTCCCGTAGCCCCATTTTAGCCCCAAGGGTTGGGACGATCGGGCTGAAAACCTTGCGGGCACAACTAGATGGTAAACCGAGTATTTTGTCAAAACGCCTCGGTTGGCGGTGATGGCTTACGGGCGGATGTACCTACCTACATTTTGCTTTTGGTATCTATAGATGTCTATTGACATCTTGAACCGATTGTCAAATTTTGAAGCCGATCAGATTTTTCCACCTCCGTTGCAATTACTTACCAAAATCGATTTCCCCCCCCTATTTTTTCAATCGGATATCCAACCTCAATCCGTTTTTACAACTAGGTTTAAACCTCTTGAAGCCAATTTCACTTATTGAAACAAGGTTTACCCTTCAGTTTCAGTCCATCGGATTTTAGAGACCTTGAAATTTGGTTTAATGATCTTGAGTTTGGGTGAAATATCTTGGGGCCCCAGATGTTATTCTCTTGATATTGGGCCTGACCATTTCGTAAACCAGAGTTTGGCACATTATTATAATAAAATTTATAAATTTTTTAATATTTATTTAATAAGGTTGTGAATTAATTCACATCATGCTTTGTTTGTGATTGTGAATCAGTTCATAATTTACCTATTTGTAAATGAGAGGTGAATTAATTCACATTAACAACTTTTTCTGTAAATTAAATTAAATTCACAAAGACAGTAACTGTCTAAAATTAAATTAAATTAAATTCACAACAGTTACTGTTGTGAATAATTCTCACAAAAATTTAAATAATTTGTGAGTTTTTTTAAATTCACATATTTAGTTGCGAACATTATTATTTAATAACTTTAATGTTTTTTATTTTATTTTATTTTTATTTTTTATTTTTTTGCTTTAATAATGAAATTTCTTTTGATGAAAATTTCGGATTATGAGAAAAAATTAAATTGAATTGGAAAATTGTTTCAATCGCGAAATAAGCCTGGAATGTGAGAAGATCCCTCGTAGGTTTTATACCGTTCGATTTCATTTCGTGTCACTCAGTTTGTCCCGTCTGTGATGGATGTTTTCGGCCATTTTTCCTCGCCTAATTGTCGCCTAGAGCTGCACTGGCAATCAACGAGGATTTTTCCTCTTGATCCAATCATCCGAATAAATCCGCGCCATGGCTTATCAATCATGCCGGTCGGTCAACGCCCATTCATACGTGCTCTCGAATAGCCCTATCGATCGGTGGCTGCCATCCCTACCTTTATGAAAATCACCGTTTCGTTGCTGTCAAACGCAGCTTGGTTGGGATCAATGAGGTCGAGAGGTCCCCAAGACTGGCCGAAGAAGTCTGAGTGAAACCAGCTTATGCGAGTGATCAGCGCTCTCTGTCGGCGTCTGGAATCCATTAGACGTACACTGAACGTTTTGAATTCCATCACTTCCTCTCCGCAGAACTTCGCACTCGTTCCACTCCATTGACACTTGGAACCAACTCCTCCCGTTTTCGTTCAATTTCACTCGGTGCCCCTCAGTTATCACCAACTCCTTTATCGCGGTTGACAACTTCGCCAACTCAAGTTCCCCAGAAATTCTCAAGTATTGGATTGCGGGCAAAGTTACAAACTGAGTGGGTAGTTGTTACTGAAGACAGGGGCCTGGAATTTGATGAAAGCCCTACACGAATTCCACCGCAGGGTAACGTGCTGTTTTGCACTAACGCTTTGCCTGACTGCAAGGGGAATTGAACCCGAGGCAGGTGTAATTTGTTTTACGTATAGAGATGTTCCTATAATGTAGGAAAGTTGAAGTTGACTTCCCGGCGTAACTTTCCCAGGCACTCATGGAGGAAGGGAAAGGAGAACTCACTGAATAGGACCTCATGTACCTACCGAAATCGACGTTGGCGCTATCCCTACGAGTTGTAGTGAATTACACATAGTAGCTTCAAACCGACTATAGTCGATAGTCTATAGAGTGAGCCACTAGCCCTTCTTCCTACGGAAAACCCCAAATGTCACGCAAATGTCCCCGACAGAGGGTGAACGACCACTATGAATGGAACGAGGACAGAGTGGGGATCCCTCCCGGCGAGGGCTCCAGGGGCGATGGAAGATTCGGCACAAGTCCGAAGGGTCATAATTTCGCCGTGCATAATCGGTAAACAAGGTCCCTTCCCTCGGACCCAAGAGATAAGTGAGGTGGAAGTTGAACTTCCTTATGTTCCACCGTGGAACATTCGTCACAGGCCGATAGGTCGTTAGTGAAGTCATGTCACAGTACGAAGCGGAAGCAGTGATGAATGAACGGCTGCCTAATGTTATATTATTACAAATGTTATTATATTACAAATCGCTTCACCGACGAAGGCGGAGCTTAAATTTAAATTTCAAAGATGTCGGGTGTTGGCACCAACCCGTGAGGAAGTCCATGAGGCCCTTTCACCTCAGTGCCTGATGACAATCATTGAAGAGAACTTTAAGCTGTTTAATGACGTTGAAAAAGGGTTAGTTGTGTTTTCTTGTGGCCAGAACGCCCTGACTGGCAAGATAATGGAGCCCTCGGACTTGCGCCCTATCTTCATCCGCCCGGCCCACAGTGCGTCTGATCACAAATATACCCCACATTAGGGGTCGCAGACCTGAACTTGACCGATTTTTTTTCATAAAACCCCTATTTTACCGTTTTTAGCATTTTTAGATGTAGAAACCAGTGAATTTAGCTCTCTAACCAAAAAACCCTCGGGAAAAACGTTGTTTGAAACTACATTAAATGTAGTTTTTTTTTTTTTCAGTTCATTGAGACCGCTAACCAAGCATCGAAGAATCTTCGAATATCATATAAATCTGATATTCTGATTTATCATCTTTTGCGCCTTGAAATAGAAAACGCTGCAAATTTTACACAAGGGTTTATTATTCTTTGATATAGGTTACTTGTGCAGAAATTGAATTCTGTCAATGAAAAAATTAAAAAAAAAAATTTTTTTTGATTTTTATTTCAAAAAAAATTTTTTTTTTGGCTTTTTTTGTTCAAAAATGTGTTTTTTCAAAAATTCTTTATTTTTAACTCAAAAAATATTTAACATCCTGGGATCCTTCAAAAATCCCATTTTTAGCCCTACGAAAGCCCTAAAGATCGCCCCAGTGAAATCGGATCGTTCCGGGACCCCAAAAAATGGATTCTACGTCCAAAAATACTTCGAAAACGACACCTAACTCGATCCCATAGCTAAAAGCCTTCAAAAAAACCCTCCCGTAGCCCCATTATAGCCCCATAGCGCCCCACGGGTTTGGGCGATCGGACTGAAAACCTTGCGGGCACAACTAGATGGTAAACCAAGTATTTTGTCAAAATTTCAGATTTTTAAAAAAATTCCTACTGCCCAAAACGGCTCGGACGGCGGACGGCGGACGGCGGACGGCGTACGGCGGACGGCGGACGGACATTTCGGATTTTGAATGTAGACCTCTTGAAACGGATAATGTCAAATTTTGAGCCCGATCGGAGTCGTCGACCCGCGTCGCGAAAACATAGGTGTATTATTCCAAGAATAATAAACCAAAAATTGTTATAACCCTCGAAGCCGCTGACTACCACACCTGATCGAAGTGTTTTATCCTTCTTGTATACCTCAGAAATGAACCCTCAAAGTTTGGGCGAGACCATTTTTGACCATTTTGAGAATGGGTCCATCAAAGTTTCATAATTCGTTACGGAAAATACAATATTATTAAACGTGATCCCATAAATATTTGTTTGGACTTAATTATTATTTGAATCATTCCTATCGTCCTCTGAGTTGTTCAAAACACGGAGATCAGCTCGATCCGAAGTCTCGAACATCACTGAAGATTTCACGGGGCGATATCGGATGTCGGTTAATATGTTGAGATTTGCAAGCGTAAACATACGTCGAGTTCGTCGTTGAGATAAAGGTTCGAAAAATGCCTGATTCATCAGAAACTCTTTTGTTATGGGTTCACTAGGTAATTATCTTGAGGTGGATCCACGTCATTTCCAGGTAAGAAAATGGTGAGCGATTTTTCGACTTTTGTCCAACCCTTGACGCACTGTGCGGCCCCGGGAACCTTTTCAAATTCCTCATTCCGTTCTCCAAGCTACTTAGTTTTGCTTCCGAGTTTGCAAGGCAGCGGAAGCATTGTTTTCACTTTTGAAATGAAAAAAAAAAAAAAAAAAAAAGTTTTTCTAAAAAAACGTAGAATGAGTTCTTCTCATGATTTTTAATTTTCGGTTGCCCGTAATTTTATTGAAATTATGACGAATCGGTCGTCTCTGGTCTCCTCAAATTTTAATGGTGACATGTCGTGAAGATCACGAGGAAGCTTCTGTACCATGACCTTGTAAGAGTATTTGATTATTTTTTCGGCATTTTTTTTTACGAGCAAAGAATGAAAGTAAGGTCTGGAAAAATTCTTTTGGGCCTGCATCTTGTGAAGGACGTTCCTTCTCATCGAATGAGCCCAACAGCAGCTCTGAGGCACTCGACGTAGATAAAAATTTTTATTAATTCACTTCAACGCTGATTTGACGCAAATCTTGGTTTTTCACAAAATAAAAGTGCGCCCAAAATGTTCATTTTGCTAGATTGTACCTACTTGGAAACGTAGATTTGAGAAATCCCAAGGCCATCCCAGGAGGGAAAAAGTTTTGGATGCCGTTTTATTTTGTGAAAAACGCTGCAAATTTTACACAAGGGTTTATTATTCTTTGATATAGGTTACTTGTACAGAAATTTAATTCTGTCAATAAAAAAAATTTAAAAAAATTTTTTTTTGGATTTTATATTTCAAAAAAAATTTTTTGAGGCGATTTTTTTTTCAAAAATGTGTTTTTTCAAAAATTCTTTAATTTTTACTCGAAAGATATTTAACTTCTTGGGATCCTTCAAAAATCCCATTTTTAGCTCCATGAAAGCCCTATAGATCGCCACAGTGAAATCGGATCGTTCCGGGACCCCAATAAATGGATTCTACGTCCAAAAATACTTCGAAAACGACACCTGACTCGATCCCATAGTCAAAAGCCTTCAAAAACCACCTTCTGTAGCCCCATTTTAGCCCCAGAGCGCCCCACGGGTTTGGGCGATCGGGCTGAAAACCTTGCGGGCACAACTAGATGGTAAACCGAGTATTTTGTCAAAATTTCAGATTTTTAAAAAAATTCCTACTGCCCAAAACGGCCTGGACGGCGGACGGCGTACGGCGTACGGCGTACGGCGGACGGACATTTCGGATTTTGAATGTAGACCACTTGAAACGGATAATGTCAAATTTTGAGCCCGATCGGAGTCGTCGACCCGCGTCGCGAAAACATAGGTGTATTATTCCAAGAATAATAAACCAAAATCAAGATTTGCGCCAATTTAGTTAAATGAATAGTTTACAGTTTGCGCGTTTAATGAATAGTTTACAAAATTCGTATCTTCATTATTCAAAATGCCACAGAGCTGCGGTCGGTGGCGTAACCACTTTTCCTGTAGTTATTGATAGCAGGGTCGTGGAGTAAATAAATTTCCCTACAGCAGCCTTTCTGAAAAGACGAAATGCTACAGTTTTGTTCTAATAGTCGATTATTGGTATATTCCTCTGAAGCTAACCAGACATTTGGGGGACAATCGAGGCCGAGGCCAACAACGCATTCTCTTGAAACAACCAACACAATTACGTCGGTATTATTGATTACATTATGTAAAGCGGAGAAAGGAGAAATTACATAAGCTACTTGCATTAAGGATGGTATTACGGTGATGAAGAACCAACGATGGCAGGATTATTCCAACTTTTCCTTCGCTGACGTTCGAGTTTGGTTTGGGTATAATGTAACACATGTGGAGGATTGTGAGGGGAAAGTTTTCCTTGACATGTCAACGCGGTAATTTTCTCGTCAGCTCCAGAAGTTGTCAAAACTGGTGAGTTCGGGAGTTTGAGGGCGGATTAGGTTCAGGTCGCTCCGTTGAATTTATTATAAATGCGAAATATTCCAACGTCAATTACGAGTTTGTGGTTTTACAAGCTCACGCGATGTGGGAGTGACGATCAATGTTTCACTTTCTCCCGGCTGTGTCAGAGGATTTTGACAAAAAGGACTTCGAAGTGCGCGAAAAGCTGAGTGGGGTGTTTCAGCCATTGAAAAAAAAAAAAAAGAAGTTGAGTGCGAATCATAAGCACGCGAAAGTAACTTGAACCAGCATGAGAACAGGGTAGTCATTCAACACAAAGAGGGCTTGCTTCGCTTGCTCATTTGCCCGCACTGGGCCGACCTGCCAAACACTAGGAATCCAAACGGCCCCCAGGTGGCTAAGGCATCTCTGTTAAATCTTCACCATAGGAGGTGTGACTTGAGTCACCCTCAGAAGGGGTTTCATCCCTTCGCACCCCGTCTCAAACGTTGGAATTCGTTCGTTCAAAATTTGAGGGTAGAGATGGGAAATTGGTAAGAAGGATCGATTTTTAATCGATTCAGAATCGAATTCAAACTATCGATTTTTCCAACAAAAAAACGTCATAAATGTTATGATTAAATAAAATAAAATAAATTATAAAAATTGGTACCTAGCTATCTAAAAAAAGGTGTTTATCATTTTTCTAATTAGCAACAATGTAGATAATACTAATGAGGGGTATATCGAGGTTGGTACATTCAAAAAATAGAAGAAATCGTTAAGAAAAATTTGAAAATAAAAATCGTATCAATTACCACTCAACCCATCACCTCAACCTGTCATCGTCAAAAATTTGCAAAAGTAACAAGAGGTCATAATTTCAGTAGGTCGCTTGCGTGAATCACTAAGTGATTTCAAGTCTTGAAATAGGTGCTTAACCATTTTTTATAATGACGAAAATCGATTCAAAATTAATACAAATTTCGGTATGAAAAAAACTTTTTCACCTAAAAAAAAACGCTGAAAATTTTACACAAGGGTTTAATATTCTTTCATATTGGATACCTGTGCAAAATTCAATTCTGTCAATTTAAAAAAAAATATATATATTTTTTTTTTTTACTTGAAAAATATTTCACCTCCTGGGATCCTTCAAAAATTCCATTTGTAGCCCCCTGAAAGCCCTATAGATCCCCACAGTGAAATCGGATCGTTCTGGGACCCCCTAAAATGGATTCTACGTCCACAAACACTTCGAAAACGACACATAACTCGTTCCCATAGCCAAAAGCCTTAAAAAAAACCTCCCGTAGTTCCATTTTAGCCCCATAGCGCCCCACGGGTTTAGGAGATCCGGAAACCCTTGCGGGCACAACTAGATGGTAAACGAAGTATTTTGTCAAAATTTCAGATTTAAAAAAAAAATCCAACTGCCCAAAACGGCCCGGACGGTGGACGGGCATTTCGGTTTTGGAATCTAGACCTCTTGAAACGAATCATGTCAAATTTTGAGGCCGATCGGAGTCGTCGACCTCCGTCGCGATTACATAGCTGTATTATTCCAAGTATACCTAATAAACCAAAATCGGAACGAAAAATAGATTTTTCGGAAAAATTTGAAATCTATTTCCGTCCCTAGTTGAGGGGACTGGGTGTTAACCCGGTGTGGAGATGCTAAAACTGGTTTTGAAGCCTCAATAACAAGTCAAGTTGGCGGTTCAAAACGGAGAAGCTAAAACCAATTATGAGGGGTTAAAAACTCCACTTCAACGAGAGATCCTCGATAAAGATTTTTTCCCCGCTCAATTACAGTTTTCAAGAGGAGAAAACCTTCAGAGCTTGGGATTTGGCGTGGAAGCTTAAATGGGCTTTCAAAAATCAATAATTGATTGAAAATTATTTTGGCGCTGAATCCCCTTGTGTTGGTTGCAGAAGTGGCCTAACGTAATTTAGGTTTCTGCTAAACTTCTCTAGATCTGTCCTGGGGTTCCTGGACTTCTGGAGCTGTAGAATCCAGGACCTCTGGATACTAGTTCTAATGGATGATCTGAATCTGTATCCCGAGATCAAATGGAAGATCCTGGAATCCAGACATCTCCTGGGTAATCCTGGGTGCCGCGTTCGCTGATTATTGTGGACGGGTTCCCAAACGTTTCTGTATTTCCGGTTTCCTCATTACCTCGGCTAGCCACAGTTATTTTTTGGTGGCTCGCCTTCCAACACTTTCGCCACGATAGTTTTTCTGCCAGGATTTCGTTTCACCTGTTTTTCCGGGCCATGATGATGCCACCTTCTGCAAATCCTCCAACAGTTTCACAGTTTATGTCAGCTCCTTACCTTCTGCCTTTACATAATTTTATTATTCGCGATGGGATCGATGACATGTTTTATGAATCCCAATCCGTATAGTGAATCCTTATCTAAGGGAAAACATGGTATTTGTCAAGAAATTCCCATTATTATGCACTTGAACAAAAAAAAAAAAAAAAAAAAACCGCAAATATGCAAACATTTATATTAAATTTGGGGCTACAAAATGGCCTATTTTGGCTCCTTACAGTTTGGGCTTATCGCAAACGAAATGATGCTAATATGCAAAATGCCGAGCACTATTGATCACCTAAGTGTCGCTTTTGTAAAAAGTATCGACTTGGTGAAATTACCAGGAAGTACCCCGCGCTTACAAATTACGTCTGGGATATTCAACGAGAGAAGCTCCGAATCGTCTCTCTAATAGCAAGGTATGAAAAATGATGTTAACGAGATAGGACTAGAGGTAGATAGCACTGGGGGTTGTAAGAGGTCCAAATGCTGGTAGGGCGTTTCAAAGCGAGGGTTGACAGCCCCTTGATAAATGTTGGATATACCCGAGGACTTTACGAGCTTTTCTTCCGAATATTTACTGCGGTGGGGAGGAGGGGAAAAGGTGAAAATGAGGCTGGGGGGGGGGGGGGGGGGTCGTGTAATATTTAGTTCGCTTTCTTTGGGAGCCCAGAAAAAAAGCCTTCGTCTCATTTGCTATGCACAGAGCGTTCCCGGCCCTGCTGGCGTCGGCTTTTCTTTATCCGACAAATGTTAAAACGCAGGTAAGATCCTGTTAAATAAATATGAGATGAGCCGGCTGCTGAAATCTCCGCGGGTCAGATTTGAGGTGGAACGATCCAAAAGGGTGTTTTGCTTATCGGGGAAAAAAGAGTGCCTGGGGTATTTTTCTTGTGGAAAAAAATGGAGGGGAAAATACGTTACTGTGGTCGTTTGTTTCCAGAAATTAAATCAACGGAAACTGTTGAGAGAGGAGCAGACGATCCGGGTGATCCTGCGCCATAATCTTCCAGCAAAAGTCTGGTCTGGTTTTCAAAACAATCTAAACGTCATTTCATTCTCTCAATTTTTAGGTCTGCCGCTGGATTTAGCTACCCTTCCTCCGTCTCACTAAGTACGTCTGTGTTTCTTGGGTCTTGATGACTGTGTATTCCTATGGCAGACCCCATTCGGACTAGAGCTTCAACGCCAGCATCATGCAGTCCCCTGAATCGTCCTAGGAATTTCAAAATCCCATTTTTCATAGTTGCGCCACCAGAGGAAGCTGTGCATCTGTTGACAAGCGCCACCCGCTTCTCTATAGATGTATACCAAGTCTCCATCCTTCTTTGTGCCTGGACCTGGATTATCAGCATCAGTCGGAATTTTAGCCCTTCAAGAATGACTGCCTGATGGAACAAATCTCCGAAATTTTGTCATTCACTCAAGCTCTAGCTGCTGAAATGACCCGTGCTTCAATTCTCTATATTTGTTCTCTGTTTTAATTGTCAGTATAGTGGTTACGCCCACTGCCAGAGGTATTCCTATCCCGCCATCTGCTAGCAGCCAGCATTGCCTTTTCAGAGGCCTTGATAATCCCAGCCATGGATCCCTCCATGCGTTGCGGGAGGAGTACTTGTGCGTCTAAACCTTCTATCATGGTACACGCTGGTAGCACAATTCCACAAACACAAACTCCTCTAACGCCTCAGGAAAGTCCAGATCCCTTAGTTCCTCGTTCTCTGGACAACCTGGATCAAGTGCCAGCCTAAACGCCCCCGCAGCAATCCCCGGAAAATCCCCCAATCGGACTTTCCAATGGTGCATGAATCCGACCAATCTCTTCGAAATAAATCGGCAGTATCAGGCGGATTTATAGGTGAATCCGGCAAGGGGAGGTTTACCGCCACAAACCGCTGTTTCCGCCTCTCGTTTGAACAGCCGGTCTAAAACGTCCGGAACACCATCTGGCGTGGATTAGATACTTAATCCGCAACAGTATAGACTCTACCGTTCCACCGCTTCCCCTCCACCTTCGCGTTTCAAAATTTAACACAACGCCACAGCAAAGTGAGCACTCGGTTCGGTGGATATTGATTAAACTCCGGCGGCGTCGGAAATTCGATCGTTTGAATGCGAGTCCGGCGGGCCAGTCAGGATGCCGAAACTTCGGGGATCTCACGTGGAATACGAAGTAGTTTACTAACGTGAAACTGAAGAGAAGGGAAGGAAGGGGCGGGGGATACTTCCATTGAAAACCTAATTTGGAGTCCGTACACTAACTTCAGACCAGGAGACTGACTTTCTTGGAAGTTTGAAAAACAATGGGACTGCTGACCAGGTTCCAGTCAGACCACCCAATTCAGACGTCTCCAAAAAGCCGGATAATGAATTTGATGGCCTTCTGGGATCCTTCAACGTGAGAAACAGATTGGTAGTGGTGATAATCTTGTAAAGGGATAAAGTGAGTTTTACGTCAAGATTTTTGACCTCTTGGGCCTGACATGATGGGGCGCTAGTTTATTGATGAACCACTCTATCCCAGCTGCGCTTTTATTCCTAAAATGTCCATGGTCTTCAGCGGGATTCGAACCCGCGGCCTCAACGGAATGCAGTGCGAAATGGCTAACGCCCAGAACCACTCGGCTAGTCCGGCCGCCTGGTGACATTGTTTCCTCATTGTCAAAACCACATCCTGCAGGCTGCACCATGGAAGAGCAGGGCAACTGAATCACAGCTTACCGCACACTGTGGTGGCTTGTCAGCAGTAGAGCACCAGCTCGGAATAGCCAAAGCTCCAGAATTTTTTTTTTTTTTTTTTTTTTTTTTTACCTCCCTTTCATAATATGAAACATATTATGTTTCCCAAAAGCCGTTGGAGAGCTAATTTTATTACTTCCTTGCGATGTGAAGATCCTTGAATCAGCCTGAAAAACCGGTTCCATGGACTCCCCTCGTTCAAACCGCATCCTGCACCATGACAGAGTACCTTATCAGGAAGGACCAACGTCAGAGCGGGTGGATTTCGAAAGCGCCGATCCCCTCTGGATGCACAACGAAAGCGCCAAATTTTCAGGAACGATTGCGCCAGTTTTTAAAGAAAAATCATATCGAAAGCGCCAAGTATGATAACCTCTTCTGCTAGTACGAAAGCGCCAGCACTTACGCTTTGTTGTGGATGCACGGTTGTCAACCTTCTACAGCAAGGAGATTTTCAGCTCAACACAAAATTCAATAGTCCCAAGCTTATCCTGAACTCAGTGGATAGCAGTGATGTGAAACCTATCTCCCACGAAAGGCAATGTAGCAGTATTCTACCTCCGAGTTCGAACGCTGTAAAAAAGTTGGCAGGTGTCATTTCTGACCTCAAAGTCAAAGTTGGCTCCAACGAAGGCGATATCCACTCCCCGCCTGGACACTTTACTAGCGCCATTCAACCCTCTAACATTTATCATCGATAGTTCAAGAGTTGGCCTGGCTCAGCACTCCACCCTATAAAGTCCAGAAATTTGTTGCGAGTCGGGTAGCGAAAGCACGAGAAATGACATAAGTAGATTTCTGGAAGCATCTCAATTCTGGGGAAAACGCTAGCGTTCTTGCTTCACGAGGACCATCCCAACAACCCTCAGATGAGCTCTGGCATAAGGGTCCAGTTTGGCTCTCACTGGATCAGGAAGCTTGGCCCATAGTGTCAACACAGAGGTCCCTGAACTCAAAGCAGCTCATGTCACTCTGTTGCCACCTACAAAGGCAACCGGGAGATCCCCTGGATGGACAACCACTCAAATTTCACGCAGATCCTGAGGGTTGTAGCCTTGTCAAGAGGTGGATTTACAACGTGAGGCGTCTCGGAAACTGCAATAGCTCTGCGTACAGGCCCACTTAAACAGGCTAAGTCCTTAAACAGTAACGACTGGACTTTGCCCAGGACACATGCATCAAATGGACCCAAGATGGGCAGGTGTTTAGTTTTTATCAAACAGAAGAGGCTCAGAAGTTCCCCATCCTTTTGCCTGCTGACAGGCCTAATGATAGACCATTAACACAGGTCATATCTTCATCCTGGATCACTTCTGGTGAACTGGTTATGAATCCTATCAAAGGAATATATATATATAAGGAGTTGGTTTGTTGCACTTGGGACGCCCGTCTTGCTCGGCCCATTTGGTCGTTCGAGCCACCGTCTCTGTACCTTTCCAGCGGCGCGTTCGTTCCTTAAAAACTGTCAAGAAACTGAAGGGACCGGCGCGTTCGCAATTCACCGGTCAGAGCCACTTCGCTGGCCCAGTTCAAGACCGGCTTAAGTGCAAATTCACCAATTTTTCAGGAAGCGCGTTTAAAAAAGCATTGTAAATTCAATGTTGAATTTCTCTGGAGCTAATGCAGCCAGCGCTTTGAAGCTTTGGCCACTGACTCAGTATGGTCTTGGTATTCTTACCTGCGAATTTGAGATTTTTCCGTCTGGTAATTAAAGAGTTAATTAGTAGATAAGACAGTATTGTCCTGAATATGTTGAGCTAGTCTGAAAATTGAGACCGTGCAAGAGAGACTTATTTGTAAATAATATTTGAATAATAATTACAAATCCATCTGGGAATTGTTCTAATTGGAGTATGATAGAAGTTTTGAGAAAATAATGTAAAAGAATTCAATTTTTCCACCAACCATAACAAGTATCACCGAATATGTGAGTTGAATCAGTCTTCTAAACAATTGGCATCGAACACATGAATAGGAACGTGACAAGCAATCTTAAAATAGTTTGGGCAGTTAGAAGCTAATACAGGTACTTTCTCTTGTACATAAATTGCAGTTCTATGCAGTTCTTCTAAGATGCATCAAAACAGCTAGGTCTAGCCTACTCATGACTTAATGATGAAGGTAGGCCGAGTATCTGCAGCTCAAAGTAAACAAAACCAAAATTAAATTTAAAAAATTATAAAATTATGCCAATGTTAAGACTGTGAATTTGAAAAAAGACTGAAAAAGAATTAAAAAAAAAAAATTGTAACCAGAAAACGACTGTCTTGCATGAAAATAAATACTAGTGGATTGGAGCTCCCGACTGTAAGACAGACTTAAGAGTGCAGATAAGACAGTTTTCACAATTACACTAATATGGAAATAACCTTATCTTTGCATGTAAAACAGTCTTAAGTGGCAGATGAGACGGTCTTACCCGGGACTATCGGGTAGTGGAGTGCTGTTGGGACACTCTTGCACAGAAAAAAACACCTTTCATCTCCAAGGTCAACGCGAAACTGTACATCAGCCACTATTGCATTGGGGTTCAGAGAGATTGTGTTCAGTGTGGAATGTCGCAAGTGCACTCTGGCGACGATTGGGTAAAGTTAGAAAAAAACGGCTTATACCATTAGAAAGAGCGCAAAAAATTGAGCAAGACTGACTCAAAAACCGAAAAACGCAAAATTTGCACTTAAGCCGGTCTTGAACTGGGCCAGCGACTTGAAGAATCACAAGCTCCCACACGCTGCTATATACCGCCTGTCCCTGTCAAGCACCAGTTTTGGCAATGGCAGATGCCAGGGATTGCAATGCATTGATTTACCCTTCCACAAACATTAGTCAATGTTCTTCATCATACGAAAACTACCAATACCTACTGGTTGATGCTCCAAAGTACAAACCAAACAAGGCCTACCACTAAACACTTATCCCAGTATTGAATCTCTGGTCGACAAAACGTCTGCAAACAAGCTGTACAACAAAGTAAATAAAAGAAGGTCGAAAAGGGCTAGACCGCAAATTCGAACCAGTTTGAGCGATACGGTCCCTGAAGGTGTTTGTGAAAGTCCGACGAAACTTGAGGCAAACAAAGAGGAGAAAACCTTTTGTGAGCCAAGTGGCGGTCGGCAGCTGAACTAACATCTCTCGGGTGAATTGAGGATTTCAAGCTCACACTGTTCTCCCTGTTATTGAAACTTGAGCGTTAACTGAAACCAATCTCATTTGCTATTCAAATTACTTGTTCCTCGCTATCTGACTCATTTTTGCCGAAAAATAAGTTCAAAATAATGAAAAGAACCAACCAGAAAGATCAAACGAAGCAAGAAAAAACACGTCAATCCGTCAAGCAAAGCAAAACGATTTTCCCCGAGAAAAAAAAAACCAAAAGAAAAATTGCGCTGAATTCAGTAAAGAATGTTGATATCGTGAAAGATGAAAAAGCATAAAGATGGAGATAAAGTACAACGTGGGAAGGCAAAAAACGATGGCAAGAGAAAAAGAGATTCAAATTGTTTTGTCCTTCCAGGGAACCCGTCTATCTCAAAGCTTATAGCTGTAGCTACTTATGAAGTTTTTCCGTCTCTCTCACGCGTTTGTTGAATATCCCCCTTTTCTTTTTTTTCCCATATTTTCTTTTTTTCCCTCTTCAACTTTGTGGTTGGGGTATTATTACTAGTAGGCTTTATTGGAAAAAGGAGGATGGAGGGGTTCCTTTTGTTTCCTTTATAAGGCTTTCCCCCCAAGAAAACTGATTCATCTTCCGCTCTGTTTCTAGTTCTTCGTTGTTTTTCAATTAATTTTGATTTATGCGCCAGTTTTTGTTTTCTAGTAGTTTTCTTGTTCATCATGTGTTTGTGTTCCTTGTGATGGCGATTTTGGTGGTGTGGCTATGGTGTGGCCACACTCTATTGTCTTACGATTGCCATCCCGCCATGGGAAGCGCTGTGCCTGACAGTGAGATTGGGTGGACCAGCTTCTCGCGGGGGAGGCTTCACCTCCGACGACTCAGACCGTCCCTTATCTCGCCTCATCTAACTGATTGTTTATTATCATGTTAAAAAACCTTAGTGACGTTTTGATTGGTACCGCTGTCCAGGTCCCTTGCCGACACTTTGGTTGGGGACGCCAAATCAGCGGGCCCAAAATTTACGTGCGGGGCAGCTGCCCAGGCCTATCAACGACACTTTGCTGCGGGGAGAACTGCCCTTCTTAGATTTGACGACCAGGCCTCCTTTAGCAACAATTTGCTTGCGGAAGCCAGTCAATCAAATTTCAATTTAACTGCGAGACGTGGGAGAACCAATACCAATCACTACACTTCGTGTTTGATATCAGATTCATCACAGCCCCCGTCCGAGGAAAGACACACAACAGGACAACCCGACTCTTCCAGTCATCCTGTATCTCGTGCTTCCTCCATTACTGTATCGACATCATGATGTGCACCTAATAATTCCATAGACCACGACCTCAATTCGTGCGATGCCTTCATTATGGGTGTTCATACTCTTCCCTCCTCTACCTCCAAAAACTGGGTTTATGAGTTTGGGACGGTTGTGCTCAAGATTGGAGGTTCCAAAAATCACGAAATTGTAAAACTCATTCAGTAAGTTCAGCTCATAACTCTAAAAGCCTATCAAACATTTCCGCGCCGCGAGATTTTCTAGAAACTTGTTGCGCCGCTCGGGCCCCAGCGGTTCCAGCTCCATTACGTACTCTCTTTGCTTTCATTTATTTTCGTCATTTTTTTTTTTTTTTTTTTTTTTTTTTTTTTTTTGTGTGTGTGTGTGTGTTAATTAATGTTGTTCACGATAAGAGAAGAAGAAGAATTATGTGCGAGTTTTTTCACTTTTTTCACTGTTACCACGTTTAGTTTGATTTCAAATAAGTTGCGCTCTGATGTGCTTCAGTTTTGGCAAAATGACTCCGAGAATTTCTATTTTCAGGAAACGAACATTCCGCCAGTGAGAAAACATAGTTAAGGCTGCCCCCGATAATATAGCATCATCGGTGAAACCTGTGCCTACTATGTAACTGTCCACATTCAAGATATTCTGCGGATGAATGGACTTTGAATGAATGCAGGGAAGTGTAAAGCCTCGCCCCGGGTGAGCAGAATGTTTGACTGTCTGCTTAGAGCTCGATTGGCATTATGTGTTTTCCCAGCGAGATTTGCAAGCAGAGAGGAAAGCGGACTAGAATCATACCCTGCCCCGCCCACGTCACTCCCTATCAGGTCCGAGGCAGACAATGTGGGGAGGGCTTTTGTTCTGCGGGCGGTAACAAAGGTGCCTGGAGGGGGGGGGGGGTGAGATTGTTGGGGCGTGTGATCGGGTAGGGTTGTTTCAGAGGTATGAAAACGTTTGAAGTGATTGGTGAAACGTAGAGGGTGCTGAGATCGTTTTATACTCACGTAGAACTCAGTTATTTGACGGCTTTTACTTTCAATAGGACTGGACGAGTTTCTGGATTATTTTTATCGACAGAAGGCTTCCAAATAACACCAAAAATGGGGTTAAAACGCAAATTGCAAGTTCGTACGAATTTATTGAATTCATGGAAAAATTGCAATGGGCCATATAACTAAGGTTGAAAATCACAGTTTTTTCGGTTGAATCTCATTCTATAGAGTGAAATACTTGTTTTTATACCGTCTGCACAATTTTTAATCCTCTACGGAAATCAGGAGAGAGTATGAAAATAATCAGCGTTTGAACTTTTGGCGGTCGAATCGACAGATTTCATGTCCGCGAAGGTTGGCTAATCTGAACCTCCCTTCAAGATGGCTGATTGTTTATGTTAGTCAGTTTCTACGGATATTGTTATGTTTGTGTCGGTTTCTACGGATATTGGGAGAACTGTGGTAGTGGTTTGCTTGCGGGTTCGGGACGACAAATGACGTCATTTGTCGTATTTTCGGATTCTAACCTTCCAATTTCCTTAAGATCCTGAAGGATAAATCGGGACATTTTTTGTGGTATCAGGGCATTATTAGTCATTTCATGGAACTAGCTTTCAATTACAATCAACAGAAAAAAATGGTTTCGGCGAAACCCAGCGATCAGCTGGTCGACAATTTCGCCATGTTGCCAAGTTGGCACCATTAAAAAAATTAAAAACTCAAGGATCGGTCTCTGAGGTTAAACCACAATGATGTTTAAATGTGACACCACGGCCGTTGTTTTGATTCATTCGGGGGTTAGTAGCTGAAAAACTTTTATCATTTAATAATGATTAACAGGACGTTTTCATTTTTTCCCGTCCCGACATAAAAACGCTGCAAATTTTACACTAGGGTTTATTATTCTTTGATATGGGTTACTTGTGCAGAAATTAAATTCTTTAAATGAAGAAAATTAACTCTTTTTTTTAATATCTCAAAAAAAGTTTTTTTTTGATTTTTTTTATTTTATTTTCAAAAATGTTTTTTTCAAAAATTATTTAGGTTTTAGGTACTCGAAAAATATTTAACCTACTGGGAGCCTTCAAAAATCCCATTTTTAGCCCCATGAAAGCCCTATAGAACGCCACAGTGGAATTGGATCGTTTCGGGACCCTCACAAATGGATTCTACGTCCAAATATACTTCGAAAACGACACCTAACTCGATCCCATAGCCAAAAGCCTTCAAAAACCCCTTCCCTTAGCCCCATAGCGCCCCACGGGTTTGGGCGATTGGACTGAAAACCTTGCGGGCACAACTAGATGGTAAACCAAGTATTTTGTCAAATTTTCTGATTTTTAAAAAAATTCCTACTGCCCAAAACGGCCCGGACGCGGAAGGACATTTTGGATTTTGAATGTAGACCTCTTGAAACGGATAATATCAAATTTTGAGGCCGATCGGAGTCGTCGACCCCCGTCGCGAAAATATAGGTATATTATTCCAAGAATAATAAACCAAAAGCGTTACGCAACATATTCGCGAAAACTATAATCACACGATTGGTCTGTAAGGAAGTTTGGCGGTTGGTTACAAGTAGAGGGTAAAATTAATCATTATTAATTGATCTGACTGTAGAACCATGGGTCTACCGTCCGTGTTTTTATTTTTATTTAAATAATTTAAATTTAAACTATCAATTATTATTAGTTCTAAAAATGTCAAGAGATTGTTTATGGGAACGATCTATGGGAAAAGTGGTTTCCTGAGTTGGCAACTCTGGCTGTCATACAGGAATGTCTGTAGGTGACGTCACGCACGTACTTTTTGAATCGACCATGAATATAAACTAGTAAAAAAAACGTAGGTAAATGTATATGTAACAAGGGAATTTCACCCTGAATTTTCGTCCGACTGGCTGCTGCCGTCGCGTACGTCGTACCTACTGACGTCCTCCCAAGGAAGATCGGAACTTGTCTGATGATTGCGCTCATGGCTCCCCTTGCCTCGTACCCCTGGGTTGGGAGGGGTTCGCAGTCCAATACCAAGTAATACAAGACTTCGTCTGGTATCAGTGACCCCGCTCCTAACGCGGTTACCCATCCATGTACTAACCACGCCCGACGTTGCTTAACTTCGCTGATCGAGGGAAACGGTAGTTAAAAAACTACGTGAACGACTTTATGTAAAAAAACGACGTATTTTCCTCTTTTTGGCTTCTTACAGCATGGAACAGGATGATTTAACCCGAAATTCCAGTGCACGTCCATTCCTTATTGTGGTTGGTGGTTTGGTCCTGCTCAATGACGGCCATCTTGATCTCATAGGTAATGATTTTCTCCTCTTCCTAGATTTTCCGGACTTACCCTGGCATTGCCATCTCACAAATATTCCATGATGAGGTCGCTACGCTGCGGGGTCACTTCATTCCTTCAATGCATTACATAACTTCCTACCCTCTCAGCCCTTCAAGCCCTACAACACCATCTTCACGTGTTTCCCCACTCACGTGAAGTTTTCTCCTCTAATGAAAGTTGAATTAAAATGAATACTCAATGCAGCGAAATTTTCTCCAACTTCCAGCGTCGTGTTTTTCCTTGTTCACTCGTTCGAGGGCGAGTTTTCCCACTCGAGTTCCGAGTTCCCCGCTCGAGTGGGCCCGTCAAGTGGCTCCTTCAGCCTCAACGTGACCCCATTCAGTCTCTTCCTGACTGATGAGACCTCCATTGATCACAAACCTCGTCACCCTGTACAAATATGGCTATAAATGCGCCCGTAAACTTTTCGTTAAAAGAAAGAAAAAAAAGAAGGAAACTCAATGCGAGAGGACAACAACGACTAAAAAAAGACCGAAAGAAGTTTTGTTTATCAAGTTCCCGTCCCTACTTTCTTTCACTTCATCTTTTTTTCTTCTTCAGCCTCTTATAACGTAATCTTCTCTTCGGACTTGATCGTTCGGTAGTTCCCGTCTCAAACTTTTTTATATTTTCTGAGCGGCTGTCGAGAACAATGGACCCTCGCCGGGTTTGCCCTTTTAAAAAAAATCCCATTTCAAAATTAATTACTCACCCTCCCGAAGTACTTAAATACTTCACGACCTACTTAGAGAGGAAAAGGGTGGTTAAAACGTTGATGAAAAAAAGTGGCAAATTGTTAGCATAATTTTATTTTCTAAGTTACTGCAGTTGCAAAATCGTGCTGCTTTACCATCGATCAAACTCGTCTAATGGAAAATAGATAATAAATGGATAGCCAACCAGGGGAGGCTCAGGGGAAAATAGGCCGACTTCCAGTTCGGTTTGCATTAATTTTATTTTTATGTTGAAGGTATCTATACTACTAAATCTCACCTTGTCTGTTAGATATCCAAAGAATGACCTGGTGCTGTCTCGTCTTTCACGGCAATCGAACTCGAAGCAGTATCGCATTGCCACTATAATATCCCTATTATGTACCTAGGTAATGTAAAAATGTTAAAGATCCGTACATTGCAAAAATCTCTCCTGTTCACCCTTGGACGTTGAAATTAGAGAGGGAGCCCTTCTGGGAGTACAAGAGGCGATTGAAATGACGGGCATTCTCCTGATCGGCTGTGTGAGCTAAAATCTCTCCGGTTCATTCTTGGACGTGGAAATTTGAGATGGAGCCTTTCTTGGAGTGCAAGAGACGATTGAAAAACACTGAGGAGTGATGAACGGGGGTGGACGGCCAAATGTGTGTAAAACGCAAATTTGACGGTAAAGAGTTGGAAGGTACCAATAGCCACGATATTAGGTAGCGTTTAGTTATAATAATTAGCTAATAATTATGTAGCATTAGCGGGAGGTATTGGCATTAGCGTCCATCACCGAGTGATGTTTTAATTAACACCTCCACGGCTAATAATTATTAGGACTTATGATGAACAGGTGTACAATACAGAGGGCGCCCTACCCACTCGAATGGCCGAGCGAAGCGAGTCCCCCCAAAAGGATGGATGGCTAGCAGTACCTGAGAGTAGAAATTCGTTTGAATCAGCTGGTACTACGTGCTATTCTGCCCAAAATTCCCCATTTAAGTGAATTTTGGAATAAAAATTAGATTTTTTAATTTTTATCCAATTCAAGAGCTTAGCTTGACCAACTTGGTGACGGGTGAAAACCTTCGGGCACAACTAGATGGTAACCGAGGAGGAGGAGGAGTCATCTGCCATCATCCTATATTTCTTAAAGATAAGAAGCATAATGACTATGGGCAAGCGAGTAGTTGGGTTTGAGGCCAGATGGGACATGGTCGGGGCTGGCTTTATCCAGCAGGGGATGGCCCCTTTGTCAATATTATTTAGGTAAGTAAGCCGCAATACGAAAAAAAATACCAAAAATCTGTTCTGGCTCCTGGGAGATGACGAGAAAATCTGAAATCACCAAAACCTCCTGATGGTTCACGCGCGCCAGGCCACAACGACTACTCCTCAGGGCGGAACGAGCGGGGGTTGGCTGGCATAACCATACAGGCGTACATACAGACAGACGGGCACGTTTTGAATTTTGGCCTAATACGTCTATCCAAATAAGCTCCTACTTCACCATCGTTCAAACAGAGTGATCCCTCACAATGGGGTCTGGAACCGTGTCTTGATCTTAGATTTTCCGAGAAAGTCCTTCATGTCAGGATACGAGAACAGTGGGTCTTGGGCCCCTCCAGTACAATTTGAATATTTGGCGAGCCTCCCAAAATTAATTTTTTTGAACGGAACCGCAAACTCGGCTTCCGAAACACGCGTCACTCCAAAGTGCAAGTAACATTGCAACGTCGTCGAAAACCTAGTTGACCAACAGAACAAACCACGAAATCAGCTCTCTTTTCTCATTTCAGTGCTAGTGCGCTCTGGCGGATTAGTTTTCGCCTTTCTGGAAAGGTTCCCGGTAAGGTTTGAATTTTCCTTCGCGATTTGCTCTTCACTGAGCGATTTCCTCTTTGTAACAGACCCGTGCCTTTTATTTCGGGCCACTGGAAAGGTTTTCGGTCGAACTTGCTTATTTTTTCGACATAGGATCAGACCCCATTTTTCAAAATCCTTTCATCAAAAAACTATTGAAAACAACGAACTCAGTCAGGCTTGGTGGGATTTAGGTCCACTCCGGTAGTCACGATTTTCTCATTTGTCAACTCTTCAAGCCCCCAATTCTCAACGTATCGCAAATTTGTTTCGCTTTAGTTGTTCACGATGCCTGCTTCTTTACGACTGTAATCTCGGATTTTGTAAAAAAAATAATAAATAAATAAATAAATAAAATAAATAAAAAGCTCTTCTCTTACCATCACACTCATCACAACAATGATCCTTCAGCGTTCACATCCTTCAATTGAACCCAACATTCAACCTCCCTTTTCTTCCGACTTTTCTTTTCCCCTATCGATCTCACCGTTTCAATTTCTGTTGCAGGATGCGAGAGTACGTCGAGGAGAACGAGAAGAACGACCCGCTCATACACGCCCCCGACAAAAAGAACAACCCCTGGGCGGAAAAGGGCAAATGCATAATAATGTAACACGCGAATTTCCACAAAGGCGTCATCCCCAATTTCGGGCCCCAAGAACCAAAAAGTCAACGACATCCACCGACCCGACTCCAAGGACTTTGATAAACAATTTTTACAAAAAAAAAACAAAAAAATTTGAAAAAAGAAGTCAAGCTTTTGAATTGAAAAAATGACTACCCAACAAAGGTTTTCAAACGTCATTCCTGTCAAGTTTCATTTAATTTCCCCGTTTTCAACCTTCACATCTAATTTCACTGTATAATTCACTGTAACTTCAGGCACGATTAGCGTGATTCCCATCCAGGCGCCCCATTAACGTCGCGTGCCAAATCAACAACGTTGAACACGCTAATTTGTATGTGCCAAATAGCTAAATTCGCCTCAACCTCATCCTAAATCTGCCAAGCGTCATATTGCAGATAGTTAACCTAAAACATTCTGTATAGAAATAAAAATCAAAAATCTTTTTAAAAAAAATTAAACTTAATCTTAAGCAAAGCTAACTTATTGTTCTTGATGAATAATGAATTAAAAACATTACATACCTAATAAAATTAGTGCTTGAAATTTAACCAAAAGCTCTACGAGGAACTTCTAGTCTTATTATGAGCATTTAAAAAAAAAAACTCCTCAGCCCTTCTGACACCTTGAGGAGGTTTTCACAGTGCAATGTTGTTTTCCAAACTGTGATCATGTGTTTTAAAAATGGGTTGAAATTGTCAGTTTTGCGATTGTATTTTAAAATATTGCACGTAGTTTTGCTTGATTTTTTTTTCTTTGAGGATTTTCAAGTTTGTTGGTGATGAAAAAAAAAGAAGAACAAATTTTTGACATCCGCTCTCCAACTTTCTGTAATTTACTGAAAGTAATTTGTACATTGATTTTTAGAACATTGAGTTTCAAATGGTCGGATATTGCGTTGGTTTTCAGCTATATGTGATTGCAATACTAGTCTTCTATAGGCACTTCATTATACTTACGATTAGCAATTAGACTCATTTATTATCAACCTATTAATGATTAATTATGTTTGTAATGAAAAAAGAATCAATTAACATAAAATTGATGAATAGTTGTCTGTGTTTTTACATTCTAACTATTAAACGAAATTGGTTTACGTTGTTTGCTTTGTCTGCACCTTTTCTCATCTGGCTCCATGGAGTTGGGTCAGTTCCACGCGAAGGACGTCGGGAATTACAGGAGTTACGCTGGCGTTAACCATGTTATCAAGTAAAGATGAGCAATCTGCGTGATGAAAGATAGAGCTTTTCCCCCGCAAGGTTCAATGAGAACAAAACATCTTTTTTCATAAACTACCCAAACAAAGTTTCATCACAATCTTTTGACGGGAAGTGACGTTAATCGCGATTTTCCTCTTACCCCCACCCTCATAAAGTTATTCATAACTTACCGTCTACCGTAGTTCAACCGTCCCTTTAGGTCATGAAAACTCGAAATCCCGAAAAGGCACTTCAACACATCAAAATTTGATTTAATCTGACTTACATATCAAATTTCATCGAAATCGGGCCATTTGTAACAAATCCGTTCGGCTGTTTAGAATCGAGAAGTTGCGCTAAATTGCGCACGGTTGCGCTCTGCGACGCACAGTGGTCCAGAACCCCCGAAAACGTGATCGAAACTCAATTTTTTCATAATTTTATACAGATTTGAAAATTGTATCCTTTATTCTACAGTTCTTGAAACACCCAAGCCTGCCAAGGCTTTCCCGAAAACTGCCTAGAAACGTTTGCAGGAAATTCGAAATGTTTAAAGTTGCCCGATGCTAGCGATTTTTTTGTATATTTTTTTCTTATTTCCAAAATTTGGAGAGCTTTGTATTTATTTTTTTCTTATTTCCAAAATTTGGAGAGCTTTGCTGATTGGTTAATCACAGGCAACAAGTAGATCCGAAGATGAGTTAATTATCTTTAAAGTACAATTTTCATGAATATTTTTCGAAATTAGGTAGAAAAAATCGTAAAAATATGTACGCGCAAAAATTGGTCTCAGATTGTCGAGAAAGGTATAAAGAATGTTTTCGATCCAATTCCAGGTGCTACTAGTTGCTACCTTGGCCTGTAGGTCAATTTTTCTAATCCAAAGTCCGTATCTCTGCTCAATAAACCTGGGATACTTTTCGTCCACGTCAAGATCAATGTCCAGAGACGGAAGTGGAGCTCCCTTCCATCGGTTTCGTGTGCCCTCTCCCAACCCGATATTTATTTTATTTCATTTATATTTTTCCGATTAATATATTCAAATAAATAAATTTGGACATTTTTTTCTATTTTTCCAATATTTTCGATTCAACTTCAGTAACTTGTAAATTTTAATGAAAACGTTGAGATAACCAATAATACACTTGGGTCTGACAAGAAACGTTCAGGTAATCAACGAAAAAGCCGAAAAATGTCTTTTTTCACCATTTCTGGGTCTCAAAAGTGAATAAGAACATGATTTTTGGAATCTGCGCACTAAAAAACATAAGACCTACTCATTTTGAAAGCAAAAGTAAAAAAATTAAAGTCGCTAGGAGTTTCGATCACGTTTTCGGGGGTTCTGGACCACTGTGCGACGGGTGTTTCAGATAAAACATCGGGGTTATCGATCAAAAAACCGCAATTGCGCGCGGTTGCGCACATCGCGTGGGATTTTGATATAGCCTATATTGTGCGCAATCGCACCCGGGATAATTTTTTAAAAAAGGTCGTGTACCGAGGGACATTTTTCTTTAAATTTTGAATTTACCCCTAAAATATTTCTAAATGGCCAATTTTTCCTCATACATAGTTAAGACTATTCATTGGCCAAAATTTGGCCAATATTTAATATCTGTGACTTTTTATATTTTTTAACCCGCTTGTCCATTTGACAGCAGTCAATGTAAAAAAAAAAAAAAAAAAAAAAAAAAAAAAAAAAACTGCAAATTTTACACAATGGTTTAATAGAGAGTTCCTAAAGAAACATCCGAGATACGTCGACCGTTAATTTTTATCGCTGTAAGGGATTTGTATAGGGAGAATCAAAGAAAAGCTAACTTCACATAAAACCGTATCAGAGATACGGTGTTATCAAAAGTCACGCTAAATTCAAAGTGCCGCGATTTACCTTATATTGTTCGAAATCAACGGCGTTATCCTTAAGACCGTAAGCTTATCGCCGTATCTTTACGGCAATAACGTTCGACGTTAGGCATAAGGACATAAGTTATCGCCGTTATTTCTGCGCATGCGCGAAATCTCGAGTTAGGTACGTCGACCGTAACTCATCATCGTTAGGCAAAAAGTGGCTTTAGGAACTCTCTATTATTCTTTGATATAGGTTACTTGTGCAAAAATTATTTCTGTGTCAAAAGAAAATAATTTGGAAAAAAAAAATTTTTTCGATTTTTTTTTTCAAGAAAATTGTTTTTTCAAACATTCTTTATTCTTTACTCGAAAAATATTAAACCTCCTGGGATCCTTCAAAAATCCCATTTTTAGCCTCATGAAAGCCCTATAGATCGCAACAGTGAAATCGGATCGTTCCGGGACCCCAAAAAATGGATTCTACGTCCAAAAATACCTCGAAAACGACACCTAACTCGATCCCATTATGATAGCCAAAAGCCTTCAAAAAACCCCTCCCGTAGCCCCATTTTAGCCCCATAGCGCCCCACGGGTTTGGGCGATCGGACTGAAAACCTTGCGGGCACAACTAGATGGTAAACCAAGTAGTATTTTGTCAAAATTTCAGATTTAAAAAAAAAATCCTACTGCCCAAAACGGCTCGGACGGCCGACGGCGGACGGACATTTCGGATTTAGAATGTAGACCTCTTGAAACGGATAATGTCAAATTTTGAGGCCGATCGGCGTCGTCGACCCCCGTCGCGAAAACATAGGTGTATTATTCCAAGAATAATAAACCAAAAGTCCTGTGGGACACCCCCTACTTTGGATGTTGGGAGTGTACCTACATGCACTGAATGTGTTCCTAATTGATTGCTAGATTCATCATTGATTGTGTCGTGTGCGTGGCGGAATGCCTCGAGTGTCATATAGACAATCGCGGCATATGGATATCCATATCCCTGTCCAGGGCATCGCACGATGCGTCGTGATCTGCTGACCTGAAAGGAGATATTGGAACATAATTGGAAGATTCGCGAGCACCCGGTTGGCACGAACTGTCGTGTTTGCCTGGCGTGTGTATGTCCTCGGAATGGTGAGGGGAATCCGACATCAATATTGAAGTGTCAATATTGATGTTGGTTCTCCCTGAGCCCGCAGTTAGGCTGCCCTAAGTTAGTTTAAAAAAAAAAAAAGAAGAAGCTGAAGCCCGATTATCGGTTGATTACGGAAATCTAAGTCGTAGATTGTTACAGAGAATCCTCATAAAATGTTATACAGCATAAAAGTTGAATTTATCCACATATCCTGACTTATGCATGATCCTGAAGACGATATAACGTAAGTTGGAAACTGGCTCCAAACTTTGAAGGACTAGGGATCATATTTTGCGCAACAAGGTTAGTCTCATCTTTTCCTCTAGGTTGGATCTTCAAACCATTTCAGGGCCGGACTGGGATCCCTGAAAGGGCGCTGTCTTTGACTTTGAAAGGGCGCAATCCGGGGGAAAATGTAAAAATATTGGCGCCTATGCAGGTAGACTAGCCAGCAACTCAGAAGGCGATAGGCGGTAGGTACTGCCCGATTTACATGAAAATGGCCAAAAAATTACCGATTATCTGAGATGAAAACATTGACATTGGGAGGTGAAAAACTTAATGCAAAGGTTAGGTTGAGGTGTAGGATTTATGAACATTAAATTAAAATTAAAATCGATTGTCAGTCGCTCAAGTCAGACGGCCAACATTTTCGGAATAGTTACTACTATGAAATTTTATCTCCTGGCGTTCGCCAAAAGGTAGTTATTGCCTCATCAGTCTTCTAAGATGCTACCAATTCTAATTGCATTTCGGACCAACTTCAAAACTAGAACAGTCTCTAGTTCAGGACGGTAAGTTCTTGTTTTGGTTTAAATTCGTTTTCTCGGTTGGTAGTTGCATTTTTTTAATTTCAGGTGCTCCCTTAACTCGTAATTTGATGCTCTACAACATAAATGTTGAGCCAATACATTTGAATTAGCCGTTCATAAATTACAGGTGTTGAAACATGAGCGAATCCTATTTTTCAACAAAGTTGGAAGAAATTGCCTATCTTTGACGCTTGATTGTGGCTGAACGGCTGAACCGATTCTAATGTGCAAGACGCTCGTTCGACGCAGTACGTAATGCTTTTCAACTTTGTATTCATAGGTTTTCTCTGCGATGCTTAGTTCTCGAGGTATAAGTAAAGAACTAGAAAATGTCCGAAAAAAATCGAGGTTTTTTGGCCGCCAAAAATTCTCCCAGCAAAACATTTGCTACCGTTTGTGATATTTTGTTCTTCAGACCCATAACAATAATTTAAAAAAAAAATTAAAGCTACACCATTTCTTGCACTTTGCCATTTGACATTCTCCTTTTCAAGAGGTCTAGATTCCAAAACCGAAATGTCCGTACGCCGTCCGGGCCGTTTTGGGCAGTAGGAATTTTTTTTTTAAATCTGAAATTTTGACAAAATACTCGGTTTATCATCTAGGTGTGCTTGCAAGGTTTTCAGCCCGATCGCCAAAACCCGTGGGACTAAAATGGGGCTACGGGAGGGTTTTTTGAAGGCTTTTGACTATGGGATAGAGTTAGGTGTCGTTTTCGACGTATTTTTGGACGTAGAATACATCTTTTGGGGTCCCGGAACGATCCGATTTCACTGTGGCTATCTATAGGGCTTTTATAGGGCTACAAATGGGATTTTTGAAGGATCCCAGGAGGTCAAATATTTTTCAAGTAAAAAAACGAAAAGTTTTCAAGTAACCTATATCAAGGAATAATAAACCCTTGTGTAAAATTTGCAGCGTTTATTTTTTTATAAGTTGTTATGAACGACCTAGTTAGTCGGAAGTATTAAAATAATTATTCTGATCGTTAAGAGGGCTACAGAGGAAACGCCGTTTCAATGGGACAGTTAACAGTTGCACTGAATGGGCTTATCGGATGGGCTTAAAACCACTCCGGAATCCAAATCCGTTCGAAACATTTGGGCCGTTCCCATACAAAATAAGAAAGTTGGGCGCAAATGCTCGCATTTGGGAGGGGGGGGGGTGTCTCAACCCATCCAGGGATTAGAGGCAGGGGTCAGGACTCAATAGGAAAACCCCTGCAAATTTTACACAAGGGTTTATTATTCTCTGATAATAATACCTATATAACAGGTAACTTGTGCAGAAATTAATTCAGTGTCAATGAAAACATTTTTGGAAAAAAGTTTTGTTTTCAAAAACAATGTTTTTTTGCTCGGGAAATACGACGAAAAAAAATAATGCATATTTGACCTCCCGGGAATTTTTCAAAAATCCCATTTGTAGCCCCATGAAAGCCCTACAGATCCCCACAGTGAAGTCAGATCGTTCCGAGACCCCAAAAATTGGATTCTACGTCCAAAAATACTTCGAAAGCGACACCTAACTCGATCCCATAGCTAAACGCCTTCAAAAAAAAACCTCCCGTAGCCCCATTTTAGCCCATAGCTCCCCACGGGTTAGGCGATCGGACTGAAAACCTTGTGGTCACAACTAGTATAGATGGTAAACCGAGTATTTTGTCAAAATTTCAGATTTAAAAAAAAAAAATTCCTACTGCTCATAACGGCTCGGACGGCGGACGGACATTTCGGTTTTGGAATCTAGACCTTTTGAAACGGATAATGTCAAATTTTGAGGCCTATCGGAGTCGTCGACCTCCGTCGCGATTACATAGGTGTATTATTCCAAGAATAATAAACCAAAACGGCGTGATTTTAGGGCTTACGGTTCAAGAGGGTAAGGCTTGTGACATGTATGTGTATACACGTATAGCCACAGACAGTTACAACTAATTTAGACACGTTCTGAATAAGTTGTAGAGAATTTAAGTAGGTACCTATCAAACCCATGGCAGTAAAATAGTTGAAACCTCAAAAATTTGGCCGTTTTTTTAGTTTTTTGCTTATATACCTGAAACTAGGCGGTTTTCGAAGATGACCACTCAAAATTAAAGCACACAAAATTTCCTTCGAAAAGCAGTGGTCAAAATTGATGTTTGAGCCAGCGGTCCTTGAGTCACTGCGTTTTGAAAAACTGCGATTTTTCGGCTATTCGGCGAACAGGTTCGAAAACGCCCACTTCCACCCCCTAGAACCCGATTAATCTGCATGATATCAATAAAAAATTAAGCACACTCATTTTACTACAAGAAACAATTCTGTCTTTCACTTTGTTGTGGACATTTGACTGGACTGTTATATCGTAGGAGTGAGCAAAAAAATGGTTCCAGGTCTTAGCCTGATGAGGGGTGCATGGGGCGGAGTTATGATAAAATTAGATATATTGAGTACCATGCTGAAAGAATCATAGGCGGCAACATTTTTTTAATTATTGGCAAATTTTTGATAATAATTTTTTCTAGTAGGTAATAATTATTGTCAAATTTTGTGCAAATTTTTTATAATAATTTTTTTTTTAGTAATTCTCCACTAGATCTAGTCTACTAAAAATATCTATATTCACAAGTTACCATGTGGTTATGATGTCATCAACTATAAACAACCAATCATCGTGTATCCACTATTTTTTTACAAGTTATGCCTCAACTCGTTCAAATCATAACGCCTAAAGTGGAAACTCCCATTCACTCCAAAATCCGCAGGAAGGTGTCAGCAACTAAGTCAGTTTATCAAAATAAAGTATATTTTAATGGAATAAATGTCATTAAACTACTTAAACAGTTCAATAATACTGCACTGTAAACACATTAGAGCCGTATCTTAATGTCTGCAATTAAAAAAAAAAAAACTACCTTTCGCTAAAATTATTTCATCGGGAGAAGAAAAAATGTACAAAGGTAACTCAAATCTGGCACCAAAAATTATATACATAGTTATTTAAGATCTTCGAATAAATTTGCTAAATCGTCTATATCCCCGAACGTTTCACTCTAGAACGAGCTTTGAATTTGAATATTTTCTAACAAGTTTTGGTTTTTCTTTTTTGTGTAGCAGTAAAACGTGCTTTTTCTTCGATTTCTAACCTAATTTATCGTACTAGCTAACCGACTCTAAAAATATACCAAATGAAGTGAACGAGACTGGAAGATAGATTTTCATAAATTTCACAGCTTACATTTTTCGTTACAATATTTACAGTCTTTGTGAAACTGGTAGAAATGTTCATTCAAAAACTGTCTCTTCTACTACTATTCAACGAATAGCTAAATTCTAGATTATCAAAAGTTTCTCAAAGAGCTAAACTTTACGGTTAAAAAAACGAACATCGTTGCTTGGTGGCCCTAAACGGGCATTGTTTGGACCAGATGTTCACAGATGTCGTCCGGAAAATGTCAATACCGTTCTACAATAAGGCGAAAAAGTTTAATACGAGAATGACTTCAAAGGCTACGCTTTAAAGGTACCGTCATGACATGCATCGCTAAACATTCGACAATTGTACGTTAGGGTACTGCTCCTGCCAGTGAGTATTTGTAGTTGAGTACCAGAGCCCACATTCATGTCAATCAATCAATTAACGGAACTTGAGTTGAGACCATGTGACGTCTGAGGGGTTGGGGAGATTGTAAGGTAGGCCAATCTGACCCTCACCAGTCACCCTTGTATGTAAAGTGGGCCAACCAATCAGTCACAGCACCCCCCCCCCCCCACACTACTTAAAGTGAGCCAAGTTCGATCTCACCTGCCAGGGTAAACTGGGACAACCCCGAGTGGGCGCTATAAGAACTCAATAGCGAGAGAAGTGGTCTGAGGCCAGGTTGGATACAGTCAGGGGTTGGCTGGCTTTAGCCAGCGGGGGGTGGCCACAGATTCTACTGTATTGGAGCTCTAGCCCGAGGGACAATCCCAAGTGGGTGAATAAGAACTCAAATAGCAAGTAGAAGTGGTCTGAGGCCAGCTGGGATACGGTCAGGGGTTGGCTGGCTTTAGCCAGCAGAGGATGGCCCCAGATTCTACTGTATTGGAGCTCCAGCAAAAGGGACAATCCCGAGTGGGTGCTATAAGAACTCAAATAACAAGTAGAAGTGGTCAGAGGCCAGGTGGGATACGGTCAGGGGTTGGCTGGCTTTAGCCAGCAGGGGGTGGCCCCAGATTCTACTGTATTGGAGCTCCAGCAAAAGGGACAATCCCGAGTGGGTGCTATAAGAACTCAAATAACAAGTAGAAGTGGTCAGAGGCCAGGTGGGATACGGTCAGGGGTTGGCTGGCTTTAGCCAGCAGGGGGTGACCCCAGATTCTACTGTATTGGAGCTCCAGTCCGAGGAGAACAAGGAGGAAGAGGAGAATCATCTTTGTTCCACGGTACTTCTACCTACAAGTCGGAAAAATTTGAAATTTCTTTCAGCGAGAAAAAGCTGAGAAATAGATTTGGCCTTCCAAACGAATCTCTTCATCCGAATTTCATTAAGAAAAAAAACTACGTTGGATGTGAGGCCAGGAGGAAAAGGTCAGGGGTTGAGACCCCCGCGAACGGGTCTCAATTCCCCCACCTAAGGCAAGTCTCATGTGGCTCTTTACCTTTCTCGAGACATTATCCCGGTTCACGTATGAGATAATCTCCTAATAATAACCCCCGCACGTACCGAAAACTTTGGCCCACCTTACACACACCCAAGGGTAGTGGCAAAGTTTTCCTTTCATAACATGCAAGTACCTAACCAAAAGTTGCGACAACGCTTTAACTGTAAGGGCGTTCATTTGGCTGTTGATATTTGAGCCATTCCATAAAAGTCCAACACTTTTCTGTTCCAGTTTATTTCAAATATCAAAATCCCCCTATGGAGCTGATTTTTTACAATATAACTCAATTTTACAATTTAACTCAATTCCTAGAAGAACATTTATGTTAAGCATTAAATGCAAATTTTGTCATTAGAAGTTTGAGGTAAATTCACTGTGACTCATTTTGGAATTCGAAGAATCGATTATTGAAAAATCGATTCGATTTTCTTGAAATAAATAACGAATAAATTCGAATTCTTGAAAAAAATATATACTTATAAGACAAATCGATCCAATTCTTTCCAAAAAATGATCGATGCGAATAAAATCAATTCTTTTTTGAGAATCTGACATCCCTAGGTTGAGCTGATACAAGATGCTCCACTGGTGCCAACAAAAAAGGAAAAATTTTCCTGAACTCAAAACTACGCTGTAGCGGATTCAAATTGAATTTCCAGCAGACTGAAGCAAATCCTATGCGACAAGACTAAAACCCCATACAACAAAAAACAAAATATTATTTGCTCCTTGAAGTCACCACCCTCCCACATGTCCACCACACTGAAGCCCCCTTGTATTGTTGTTAGTGAATTCGTGTTGAAAAAGCTCGGCGAGCATAGTAGGTACAGGAAAAGTGTGATACCACCAAAAAGTGGCTCCAGCTAAGCTCCAAAAAGGGTCAAAAAATAGTAGCTGGAATACAGGATGTTGGGATGGCGGCGTCTGACAGCGATGCGAACGCCTCCTCTTGGGTTGTCCAACCCTACAATAAGGTCTTCTTCTCCTTCTTCTTCTAAAATATCACCAATAAGTGGAGAAAAGTGCTTGTGACTGAAAAGTGGCGGAATTTTGTGGAATGACCCATTCAACAAATTTTTCAATTAGATTTTCAATGTTCTAATATGAATGAAACTTTGCAATCGAATAACAAGTTAGATAAATTATACAGTAATCCCCCACTATCCGCGGGTTTCAGTTATCCGCGGTTTTTGCCCAGTGCCATTAAACCTTCAAATCGACGGACGATGCTCCTGAGCATCTCCATCCACACTTTCATTGATTTGGAAGACCGACATTATCCTAGATTGCCTCTTCAACATCGAGGAATCCATCGAACGCTTCACTCGGCCATAAATCCCTGAAGTGAAGGGGGTGATGGACCCGGAGAAAAATTGGAGTAATATAATAAATCACTCCAATTTTTCTCTCTAATTTTAGAAATCGCTCATATCATGAAGTGAGGTGGTTAGGGTGAGGGTGGATTAGACCTCTGCACCGTCGGCAAACACCACACCATATCATGAAGGGTGAGGGTTTCCTGAAATATGTGTTTGAATTGGATCCCCTTATGGAAAGGGTCCTTCGCTTCAAAAGAGGACTTCGGTAGCAGATGCTGCCATACGAAGAAGTCCACAAGGAACTGGCTAAAGAAAGAAACAATCTGCCATAACGCTGTTCTTTTAAGCCGTCTTAAATTTTTTAAATTGTAATCAGTGGTACTTATTAATAATTAATTTTTGTTGTTCGATAAAAATACATGTACCTACTTCCATTCACAATAGTAAATTATCTCTAAAGAACCGAACCCCCCTTTTCCATTTACGTAAGGTCCCAGTATCCGCGGTAACTCTCTGGAACCTAAACCCCACGGATAATGAGGGATTACTGTAATTTACAACCAATATAGGCTTTGTTTGCCCTCATTTGCAACCTTGAATAGGTTACTGAAAGTTTAAAATCAAACATTGTCTCCACCCTGAGAAACGTGACGTCTCAATTTATACCAGGAGCTAACCTACCGATGTTAGAGCACGCAGTGGCGACTTTGTGAACTACATGTTCGTATAAAGACTGATGAGACCCTCGAAAAAGTTATTTTCACTCTAGTTCTAGTCTTCACCGCATACCGGACTCCCTGGCACAAGGAGTACTCCGAGTTCCACCTTCCTAATGGCACGATGAATGATTTCAACAAAAACTAATTCCATCATTACATTTAAAAGATCATATTAAAAACCACAAAAAAAAAACTCTTTGCGTAAATCCCACACAAAAATCTTTCCCTCAAGAAAATTGAGCGGCAGAAGCAACACGCTTGAATCATGAGCATCCACATCTACACATTACACTATGTCTTTACAAGTGAAGTTAACTGCCCAATATAGTGGCAAACGAAAATTCCTATTTACACAAACGGGGTCTTTCGAAAACAAAAAACAACCAAACAAATAATACCAACATCGACAACTTCGCTAACAGTGAAATTTGTACATTGAAAAACTATACACAAATGATAGGCAGAACAAAAGGAACTGGAGCAGTGTTGCCAGCTTAAATGGCGGTCATGTTTTGTTTTTTTGGAAAATGGCGAATTCTAAGTACTACAGCGGCAACACTGCGTAATCTTCCAACACTGATAACAACCTTTCAAACAAAACGCGTCCTTCTTTTAATAACTATGACTATTTTTCACGTAATAAAATTGTGTGGTTACCTTTTTTTCATCTAGTTTGTAAAATGTTCTCACACCATTATCACAGATCTAAAGTTTTTCCTTAAACACAATCTACTAAGGAAAATCTCAAAAAATAACAAAGGTATTGAAGGGCACCAATGTCGTTGGCAAATTTTCACGGATGGCACTATTTACCCTTCATATTGCTTCAACTGGTCTAAATCACCGGAAAACATTGGATCCCTTCAAAGGATATTTACATGGTAAGAAGAACGGGGACGAGGGATTAAAAACTAGTATTTGGTCGCTTTACAACAATGAAACTGTTTTATACAATGGAGAATGAGGAAAAATCACAAGCCTTCACAAAAAACGACTTATGCCACTAAATATCAGGCAGATTTGGTTGAAAATTTAACGCTAAACTTGTTCTTAAGAAAAAAAATTGAATTGTTCACTATTACAATGTAAGCAACAAGATTTGTTAAATAGTGCAATAATACTATATCAAGTCTTGATTAATTATCAAGGAGCTACGGTGGCGGAACACTAAAACATTTTACTAACAATGTAAAAATTCTTCAGGGGCTGCGTGATCAGCTTTAGCTCAGTAGCCCTTAGGAATAGGATTACCAAATCACATTGCAGGGTGAGTCCTGCGTCTAAACGTTATTGCTGGTTTTGTTGGGGCTGCCTTTTTTCTCCATGTCTTGGCGGTTGGAGGCTTCGAAGAGCGGGTGGATGATGAGGAGGATCCCCGAGATGGCGATGAAGATGCCGGCGAGGTAGAAGGGGAGGTTGTACTTGCCGGTGACGTCGTAGAGCCATCCTGGGGCAGAAACACAGATTAAACTACTACGGGCAGAAAAGAAAAGTGTTAGGTGTAAGAGGCTGATTTGGGTCTGCTGACCCAGGGGCTGCGATTTAAGTAAATAAAATAAATAGTGTGGGTCTGCTGACAATGTGTCGCCTTTTCAAATTAGACGTTTTTGGGTCTGCAATTTAAATAAAACAAATAGCGTGGGTCCGCTGACCGTATGTTGCCTTTCCAATCAGGCTTCTTCGGGTCTGCTGACCTTGGGGCTGCGATTTAAACAATACTAATAGTGTGGGACTGCTGACAATGTGTCGCCTTTTAAAATTAGGCGTTTTTGAGTCTGCAATTTAAATAAAACAAATAGCGTGGGTCCGCTGACTGTGTTGCCATTCCAATCAGGCTTTCTTGGGTCTGCTGACGCAGGGGCTGCAATTAAAACGATACTAATAGTGTGGGTCTGCTGATCATGTGTCGCCTTTCCTACAGCCTTCTTTTGGGTATACTGACCCAGGGGCTGCGTTCTAAACAATACTAATGGTGTGGGTCTGCTGACCATGAGTGTGTTTTATTAAACAAATTTTGTTTGATCGTCGATCATAACATTAATAACCCGGGGGTCTGGGGGTGTCCCCCCAGTACAACAGTAAAAACGCTGCAAATTTTACACAAGGGTTTATTATTCTTTGATATACGTTACTTGTGAAGAAATTTAATTCGGTCAATGAAAAAATTTAAAAAAAAAATTTTTTTTTGGGTTTTAATCTAAAAAAAAATTTTTTATTTTTTTTTTCAAAAATGTTTCTTTTTCAAAAATCCTTTATTATTTACTCGAAAAATATTTAACATCCTGGGATCCTTCAAATATCCCATTTTTAGCCCCATGAAAGCTCTAAAGATCGTCCCAGTGAAATCGGATCGTTCCGGGACCCCAAAAAATGGATTCTACGTCCAAAAATACTTCGAAAACGACACCTAACTCGATCCCATAGCTAAAAGCCTTCAAAAAAACCCTCCCGTAGCCCCATTATAGCCCCATAGCGCCCCACGGGTTTGGGCGATCGGACTGAAAACCTTGCGGGCACAACTAGATGGTAAACCAAGTATTTTGTCGAAATTTCAGATTTTTTAAAAATTTCCTACTGCCCAAAACGGCCTGGACGGCGGACGGACATTTCGGATTTAGAATGTAGACCTCTTGAAACGGATAATGTCAAATTTTGAGCCCGATCGGAGTCGTCGACCCCCGTCGCGAAAACATAGGTGTATTATTCCAAGAATAATAAACCAAAATATAGATGGGTGATTCTCCAAACATCGGGGTATTTGAGCCCTGTGAGAAGTACGGGTTGTCTCTGTGACATTTTTCCAACAACTTTTTTTATTCGATAGTAACGATTGAGAGTAGAATCAATCAATAGAGGTCACCTTCTATCCCGAATTTAAATTAAATTTGAATTTTAAGACCACATTTTCATTCCCTCACCATGTCCCATGGTCGAGGTTGCCTACTTCGTCATTTCCAAAGAGCATAATAATAAATTAATAAATTATTTATGTGGGGAAAAATTGGAGTCAACACAGGCGTTTAGTCGTTGTTTTCATTCTCTCACTCCCTATTTCATTCTCTCACGACATAATTTACAAAATGTATGCCTCACCTTCTCATGGGATCTTGCGAGAAATTCAATGCGGTACCTACCGGCGAGTGGAGGGCCGATGAGGTTGGCGACGCCCTGGACCAACAAAAGGAGGCCGTAGGCGTTGGTGAACCTTTCGAGAGTGATAAGCTCGACGAGGATGATAGACGTGAGGGAGTAGTTGGCGGCAATGAAGAGGCCGAAAGCACCGGCCAGTGCTGCCAACCCGTAGTAGTTGTCGACCAGAGGGACGAGTGCTACTACGCCGCCACACAGGAACATACACCCGGCGTACACCGCATTGGGGTTCACCCACGTCATATCTCCCGCCCAACCCAACGCGATCTACAAAAAAACCACAAACAGTTCTCTCAACATGTAACAAACAATCTTACCACTACACCTGAACATACCTCTCCAACCATGTTGACTATACCAATCCCCGCGATGAGCATCGACGCCTGCCCTTCGGGATAACCTTTCTCAATAGCGTAGTCAGCCAAGTACACATACGGTACGTCATACCACGTGTACAGCAGGAAATTGGATATCGCAAACAGTAGGAATCTGATGTTCAAGAAAAACCTCAAGTCCAACATGTCTGAAAGTAGTCTCCCCAGCTCGACGATGCCAGCATACCACTGAAACGAGTCTGCAATGAAATACCGCCCTGGTACGATCCCCCAAAAGTGTCCCAAAAAGACTCACCTCGACCTTTTCTTTGGCTATAGTTGTCATAGAGTTGCGGTAGATGTCAGGACAAGAGGAAGCCCTCAAACGATAACGGTTAATGTTAAGCATAGCTCCCCTATACGTCAATGAGTGCCTGAAACATAACATCAGTTAAAAAACTGCAACTTGGAACATCACAACAGACCATCACGCTGCGACCTGTGGACTCTGAGGTCTTTGAGATAATGTGCAGTAGGAAGACTTCTATGCGTGTGAGTGGGAGGTTTGGTCCACCACGGGTCAATCGTTGGACTAGTAACGACAGGAGTGTCCGGCAAGAATTTCGCCGACAGGTGCTCTTTGCGTTCGTGATAGCTGCTGTCATGTTTCTCGGGATGCTTGTGCTGCAAGAAAAAATGGCACGTTATAGTTTGCAGGCTAGCGCAAAGGCCATACCAAGGGAACTCACCAGTTCATGTATCCGAGCGGAATCGGATAAACTCCGGGAAGAGATCAACAGGCCGGGATAATTGTGTAGGATGGCTTGATAAAGATGTTTGTGGGTCCATAGCATTTCCAAAACTTCAATGGGCACTTTTTCCCCGTTTTTGATGAAGGTGGGTAGATTGACTAGAGATGAGCAGGTTCGCAAGCCCGCCAAAGCTTCGTCTTCTTCGAAATCCACGTCCGTTGTCCCTAATATCCTACTCGCTGAAAATCAGATGAACAATTGACATCCAGGATTCATCAATGTGCTGAGTGATAATTTCATTACATACGTGGTTTTTGTTGGAGAAGCTTCCTGACTTCTTCTATGCTCGGGCAGGACGTTGGAGTAGGGGCAACTCCTATGCTGGCAGCCGAATACGTGTCGACCGACGACGCTGTGGCTTTTTCCGCTTTTTCGTCTTTCTTTCTCTTCTTCTTTTCTTTCCTTTTTGCTTTAGTCCATTCCAGATCCCTCATGAGCATCCCGCAGACGCACAGGTTGAGGAACAGCCCAGCAAGGATCAGGGTCGTGCCTCGCCATCCAAACTCTGACAGCAACCACTGCGTCAGGGGCGCAAAGACAAACGTTCCTGTAAGAAGATTTGGATTAGAATATCCCCAACCAGGGCTTGAGTCTAGAAGTCCAAAAGGCAAGCTGTGGATAACATGATGACCAAGGCTTGCATCAAACACTCCAAGAGCCAAACTGTTATACCAAGAAGATAATTTGCTGACCAAGGCTTGCATCAAGGAATCCAAGATCCAAACTGTTATACCAGGTGGATAACTTGCTGTCAAGGCTTGCATCAAATACTCCAAGAGCCCAACTGTTATACCAAGTGGATAACATGCTGACCAAGTCTTGCTGTGACTCCAAGAGCCATACTGTTACTCCAAATGAACTTGAACGTACCAATGCCACTGCCGCAGACTGAGAGGCCGGTGGCAAGAGAACGTTTGGCGTCGAAATAATATGCAACGATGACGACAGCGGCGACGTAACAGAGGGAGAGGCCAAAACCCGCAAGGCCTCCAAATGTGAAGAAAAGCAGTTCAATAGAGTCCGTGAATGCCGAAATGATGAACCCCATCGCAGCTAAAAGCCCACCGACGACGCAGCATTTCCGACAGCCGTACCTGCAACAGGATATATTAGGTGGATCGATCAAAAGGCGACTTGGTGACGAAGTGGCAAAACTAACCTGTCGGTGAGGAAGGATGCGATGGGACCGGAGAGAAGAGGGATGGCCATGAAGAGCGATCCAATCCATGCAGTTTTACTTTTCCCCTCTCCAAAATAGTTGAGGAACTCGACGAATATTACTCCAAAACTAAACGTGATGCCGTCGGCGATCAAATTGACTAAGAAAGATGCTGCTACGATGACCCAACCCCAACCCCCATCCGGAGCCCTCACTTCGGCAATACCTGTAAATAAAACGCCAGTAAAGAACCGCAAGTATTACACAGGCTTTAAATCAGTTCCCAAATTAAACGCCAGTCAATAACCGCAACGATTACACAGGCTCTAAATCAGTTCTCAGTCACCTTCGAGCGTGGAGTCGGACGAAGACGAGGACGAAAGCGAGGGATCTTCACTGCCCGTGAATTTGACGTGGTGGAGAGTCTTGCCATTCACAAGTTTATCCGGCTTCACGAGGGGAGCGGCCTTCAGGCCCAGGGTTACTTCACCATTTGTCGGTGAGACCACTATTGAACCTGTAACAACCATCAGAACTACAGAAAAACTGGGTGGAGGAAGAAAACAAAAACTCACACCAAACTAAGCCAAGAAATTCGAAGAAAACTTTGTCCTCTTAGATGAGTTATTTCAGCATTGAATGCTACAAACTACTCAGCAGAGGAGTCATTTCTCACCCTAACCACCTCACTACAAACTACAACTTCATAATGCTGATAATATGCAAGATATGGGCGATTAAAATTTCGCAAGAGTCTATTTTCCTTGGTTTTTCGAGTGCCTTGGGATTCCACCTTAGGGGCTCATTAACTGAAGGGTAGTAATGGGGGGGGGGGGGGGGGGCTAATCCCTCCGGCTCGGCCCTTCCTTGGAGCGGGGAAGGTGGACCTTGGAATACCGCATCTCGTGGCGAATTCAAGTTATGAACGCTGCTCTTTGGATCCAGCCTATGTAGACACGGTTTCACGCTTGTGGACAAATGCCGAGATCGTATCAGTATCAGTTCGGCAGTTCGATTGGCCCAAGTCTATGGATCACACTCGGTTCCAATGCGGCAGCCGATCTGGAATCCCAAAACGTGTGCCCAACCATTCAAATAGAACCGATGATCCTGCGTCTTGTCAAAGTTCAATCTGAGAGATTTGGGTGTCCACCAAGCTTGCACAATTCCGTCCGAAGAATGGAGATTGGGAGTTAGGGCGTCAGAGTGGGAGCCATTCGCTAGCACACACACAGCATGCACACACAACAGCATTGCATACAACAGCAACACAGCATGCACACACACATGCATGCATGCATGTTGCATTTACATTAACACGCAGCGAACAGAAATAAGTTGCTTTGCCTGTGGTTAAAGTGGCAGTTAGATCGTTTTCATACAACGAAAACAGGGTTGGTCCCAGAACGGAACAGGCAGTCATCACTTCCACCCAAATCCTCTGGCAACCCTCACCGCGTTGTTCCGTGGCGCGCTGTCCATGGGATCTTCAACATCCTCCAGAACAACCGCATCTCAAGCTTCAGTTGCCCACAGTTTCAGCGTCCATGACTCGACACCATACTTCAAAATGCTCACGAGGCTGACCTACAACTGCCACAGTGCTTGCACTCTTTCGGACCAGATTTGGATACAGCCTATGACCTTGGTTTTTGTCACATTGATCCTCCGGCCATACTGGCGGCACGCTGCCTCCAATCGATGAGTGCTTGGAGCTCCTGGACCTGGAGAGTGCGCCAGGAGAATGGTATGGACGGAGGACTGACTGATCACAGGCCTACTTTGAGGTGGGAGATAAAGCTGTCGGAAGGGCCCGGTCTAACGCCAAGGTGCAATGGGCGGAGATGATGATACACTCCCCTACTGTTTCTGCAGGTACTCGGGTCCATGAACGGCTTATCCCCCGCTCGCGTCACGGATTAGAGCGGAAATTATAATCGCCCAATGGAACCCTGGATGGTTAACCTGCCCACATAGCTCGACCTGCTGCTCAACGGAGGATCGTTGCAGAGCTGCATCCTGGAGCTCTCCGCCAGTAAGAAGAAACTCTCAAGATGGGAACATAGCAGTTGAACACATTGTCGTTTATATTTCAATAACTTCGTTCAAAATATTACTCACAGTAGTGCTTACACACACAGGTCAAAAAATGCATCAATACTCTTCGGTAAAGTAGGGAATACCTACTTTCCGACGAGCGCGATACACATTCAGTTTGATATTTTTCACATCGGCAGTCTTGAGTTGGCTTACCGCGTTGTACGACATGATTTCGGCTCGAACGATTTTCGATGGTCTGTCACTCAATTCGTCCACTGCCTCTCTTTTTACCTTTTGACACAAATTCCATTAAAATGTGTCGCTCACTTACACTGCCATGATGTTCACCGTCTTTCTTCACAATGTTTTTCTAGTCTTCAGTGATGAATAACTTTGCAGGACAATTTTTTTCCTACATCGCCACTTAAAAGCTCAAAGAAACTGAGTATAATATACTCAGTTTCTTTGCGCGTAAATTATACACTACGGTGAAACTTAAATCCATCAATGACTACAATTGACGAACCGCGTTGTGGGGTATAACTCTGAACTCAGACATCTTCAGCTGTAAGAAATAATCGCAACTGCTTCGATTTCATCAATGACGGAAAGATATCTCGGTGAAGAGGGAAGGGGGAGAGGGAGCACGACAAGAAGAGATGATAATAGGCTTCTGTTGTCATTAGGAAGTCAACGAGCGGAGATGTAATGTTTGGTTCCTGAGTAACCTTTCAAACTGGCGGAGATGCATACGCCCCCTCAACGGCTCGATCTGTTGGTCTATTGCTTTGGCTCTGTTTGATTTCTATGCCTGGAGTGGAATCCCAAGGTGTTGGTAGGACGATGTTAATGGATGGTGGGGAATCCCAAGATATCACTAAGCCGATCTGAGCTCATAATTAAGGTCCGTGGTGGGATCCATAACCGCCCGTTCCAAAAAGATGGCCGTTGGCAAAATAATTATACGAACAGAAAACCGGTAGGTATTATGACAGCAATAGACAGGCCCTTTGTATCGTGTGGTAAAGTTTTCCATTCAACAAAATGAAATTTAATCAGAATTCCTTTGTAGGGCGTTTCGTAACTCGATTGTCGATTGAACGGCTCAATCATATAGAGGCATCTACAATTGGTGTTTTTCAATGAAGCAGGCCCTTGAAAGGATACTTAAAAGGCTTGTGAGGTTCTGTTTTTTTTTTTTTTTTTTTTTTCCCCGTCCCCAAACTGGCACTTCCATTAACACCTTAGAGAATAGCGAACGTGAAGAGGAATTTATAGGATCATATTATCAGCTCTTTTCCCGGACAACAAAGAGATAACTTGCCAACTGTAGGTTTTAGATTCCTCAGAGACCTCCTCCTCCTGCAAGGTTTAGAGGTTTTTTTCTCTACTTCTTCCCGGGTCACCAAGGATTTGAATATAAACTTACATAGTATGTGAGAAGGCGTTTAGAATGAGTTCCGCTTATTTCCCGTTAGGTGATGGTAGTGTTTGACGGGTATAAACTAGGGGGCCACCCTGCTGGCTAAAGCCAGCCAACCCCCGACCTCTCCACCTGGCCTTAGACCCCTTCTACTCGCTCTTAATAGATAATCAAGTTTTTTTTTTTTTTTGTTTTTTTTTGTTTTTTTTTCATAAAGAAATACAGGATGAAAGTAATACCCTAAGTTGTGTCTCCGTCGTCTCATCGCTCTGAATGAAGTGACGTCTGAGCCTAAGTACAACTGGGCATCCCAAATGTCGGTTACCTTCACTAAATTTGGTGAAGGTCAAGCCTGGGTGTCTCAGAACCCCACCGACTTCAACCTGACTCGCTTCGTTATGCGTTATGCGTTATGCGTTAAAAACATTGACTCGTTTTGGAAAAACAATGACAGGGAGCGGGTAGCAGCATCCTCTTTCAATGAGATCTACAGGATGTGCTCGCCTGCAGACGATGAGCTACCTTTTTATCTGAACTCTGACTTGGGTATTCAGACAAAGAGACTCCTGGCTCAAGCAAGGCTGTCAGGGAATTGTTTTTCCAAACTGAGCACTCCAGGCTTTGTTGCCAAATTCAATAATTCCTAAGAGTGTCCGATGTGTAATTTGGAGGCCCAAAATTCAATCCTCCATTTGATGTGTCAATGCCCTGTGGTTGGTGGCGAAGGGTTTTCATTTTTTCTTCTCAGCGATTTTTCCCACCATGACTTTGCCTCTCTGTTCTCTTCTAATGATTTATTATCTTGTAAGAAAATGTATTGCTTCTTGGTAAACTGTATTAGAACTAGGGCTTTTTTTCCTTAATGAAGGTTTTTAGCGCAACCTTTCCCTCAAAAAATGGAAAGGTGCGCTCACCTCTTCGGTTTTTTTTTTTTTTTTTTTTTTTTTTTCACAGCATCACGCCCGAGCAGCTCAACAGATTTTCATGCAGGTGGTCTCATTGTGATCCGCGAGTTCGGGGGGTGGTTATAGGCTACCTTGATTTTTCCACCCTCATCCCCTTCATCGGTTTTCGGGAGGTCCTTCACGACGAAAGTTGTTTATCTCTGATGTGTAACTAAGGAGGCCTCAAAAGGGAGACGAAAGTTTTTGTCCGATTTCGTTGGTACAAGGGTCTATGGAATGAGCTTTTTAGGCTGATTCCAACGACTCCAAAACGATTTTTGCAGCCTGAGCCGTTCGTTACCTCTGATCGGCATAAGGTTTTCTTTAGCATCGGTCGTTAGGGTTCATTTGTTTACGTAATGAGCATCACGTGGATATTTTTGATGTGTTGTGTGGCATAGTTTGGTCGCTAGATACCTACTGTTTCTTAGTTTCTCGCTCATTAAATATATCGTAATAACAGAAAGGTTGCGCTCTTCTATTCAATTCAATTGATGGCTTGTTTTTTTTTTTTTGTTGTTGTTGTTTTTTTTGTACTAATTATACTTAAGTGACTAATTAAGTTTCATTACTGTAGCGACTGTACTTTTGTTGTGACTAATTAAGTTATATCACTGTAGCGATTTAAGTTGTGTCATTTTAGTTATTGAATTACCTGTACCTATTACTGTTTTGTTTTAACTTTGTATCGCCGGAAGGCCTTTACAAATAAACCATCTCATTCTCATTCATTCTTTCATTCATTCATTCATACAGGATGAAAGTAAAAGGAAACATCTGGATATAAATGTTTACCCCCTTAAGGAAGGGTCAGCTCCCCCCCCCCCCCCCCCCCCCCAGGGTCATCACCAATCGCCAGCCCCGCCAATCACGCCTTCCCAACATCCTTTGTTCCTAGTTTTCGAACACTTATTGGTTCAAATAGACTGCATTGAGCCAACTTTTTGTCGTTTTCAGACTTTTGGCATTTTAACCTAAAACCTAGAAAGATCATTTTGGCCAAAAATTACATATTTCACAACACATTTAGTCAAAAAGTTGCGATTTTTGGTGTATTATTCTTGGAATACACCTATGTAATCGCGACAGAGGACTAAAATTTAGATCCGCCTCAAAATGTGACATTATCCGTTTCAAGAGGTTCAAGAGAGCCCGATCGCCCAACCCCGTAGGGCTCTGTGGGGCTAAAAATTGGCTACGGGAGGACTTTTTTGAAGGTCCCAGAACGATCCGATTTCACTCTGGGGGCTTTCATGGGGCTAAAAATTGAATTTTTGGAGGATACCAGGAGGTCAAATATTTTCCGAGTAATTTTGGACGCATAAATTATGCGGCACAATCCATTTTTCGAGGTCCCTCATCTATTCAAATAATGTACAGATTTTTTTTTGTTTTTTTCTTCAAAAATATTTTTTATTGACACATACTTAATTTTTGCACAAGTACCTAACCTATATCAAAGAATAATATAACCTCGTGTAAAACTTGCAGAGTTTTTCTTTATTGTTTTTGAGTTCACGTCTTTTTTTTCAAAAATTTTCTACTTGATGGGTTATATTGAGGGATAAGCCGGCTTATCCCTCAATATAACCCATCAAGTATAATCTGGAAGCCGACACACTACGCTTATGTAAAAATTTTCTAATGACAGAAAACGCCAGGTCGGACATTGTTCTGGCTCACTGCTAACATTAGGCTACCTATTGAAAAAGTTTGTTACTCATGAAGTGAAAAACGGTGCAACGAACGTGAACGGTGAACTTGGTCAAACTGTGAAAATTTCTGGAACTTACAAATTGATTCTTTTCGTGTAATTTCTTTTAGTTTTAATTTCGAGGCTCAGTTGATGACGGCAATGGGTTGAAATGTTTGAAACTGACTCACAATCGCTCGGAAAGACCATATTGTCACAGACGTCGGAATGAAAAGTCGCGAAAGGGGAAAGAGTGACTTCACGTTACGAAAGAGACTCTTCAAGAACTGTGAACTGTTCACGACCGGAGCAAGTTCATTCCGCGACGTCTTCGGGCAGACTGGAAGGATTTAGCACCCGACCGTGTGAAGGACGTCAGAGCTAAGTCCCCGAGACGGTTCGGGCGCTGGATGGGATCGGAGACGGTGATTGGGGGGGGGGGGGGGTAATAAGAGAGAATTTGCGTTGGTATTATTCGATTTGGCAACCACAAAAAACATATTAAACGATACCCCACACGATTTTGGAACTCACCTCTTCTACTGGCGAGGACCAGAGACTGGGCGGACCCGCTCAACCGGAGGCCCCTGAGGTACGACTGGTGGTGGGCGGGGCCGACGATCCCGACGACCCGGTTCGGATCGTGCGACCGATCGGCGGCCGGGCTGACGACCCGGGCGGGCTCGGCCCCCGACACCAGTCGGGTCTCTTCGTTAGCGGCGTCGCCGTGCCGCCCGTTGTCGTCGACCTCGTCAGCCATTCAGGCGCCGTGGACAAGTCGGGTTTCAGCATCCGCGCTCCTCTTCACCACCAATGGCGACGAAACGATCCGGCCAACGTTCTCCCTTGATCTGCAACAACAACAAAAATCAAATTAAAACAACACATCTAGGGTTTGCAATCCCGGGATACCAGACGATTTTCGACAATTTGAAATCACGGGATTTGTGGAGTCAATCTTCGTACATAAATTGCTCAAGTCTTGTTGGAAAAGACCATTTAATAACGGAAAATACTTTGAAGGCTACGTAATAGTGCTCTAAGTTGAAAACTGAGGAGTATAATAGGTAACTATCCACTTTTGGTCATTTTCTTTTTCCTTTTTTTTACGGATTCTGAATCTTTGGGATAAGGCCTATCACCCGCCTCATGAGCCGCTTTCCTTCCAGTCCAGAATGGTTTATAATATCAACCACCTTATCCACCTTTAAAAGCTTTCTAAAAATCGGTTTACCAACGAAATGGCTTATATCCATCCAATTTTAAATTGTATATATTAGTATTTGATACTATTTTTAATTAAAGTGGCTTTTATCCATCAGTTACTGGTACGTTATTATTTCACTTCACATCCAACAGCTTCGCTCGGCCGACCACTTTTTCGGACAGGGGAGACTCGCTTCGTCCGCCCATTTGAATAATAGATCAAGTGATGGGGTACCTATATAAATTTTAAATGCCTAAAAGCCTCCCGATCTTTGGAATAGAGAGAGAAATCGTCTTCCCACACAGCAGAATACATCTGAAATGAGTATGGAATGAACCGTCTCCCAAATGAAAAAAAAAAAAAAAAAAAAAAAAAAAAACTACAGGATCTTAGGTAAATTATTTCTCGACTTGAGTCAAGGGGACACCAGTACAGAGTCAGTTGGGATTGAGGAAGATCTCATAGACTTTGCACGAGCACCTATGAGGTCGAAGACAGACCTCCTGACGAACGCAGCACAGACTTAACAGGTAAGCAAGCGCTCTGGACCAGTTAAGTTTATTAAGAATGGTTCAAATTAAACTCGCCTTCTAAATTCGCGAATCGTCGGAATTCGCTCTTTCAGGATTTAGTATTAACATTTGGATAGAATCCACATTAGGGTTCCCAGAACAAATGCGATTTCACCATGGGGATCTAGTGGGCTATCGTGGGGCTTCAAATGGAGCTTTTGAAGGTAATCAGAAAATCAAATGAGGTGCACACGACATGTCGTTTTTCGAGTAATTTCGGACGCATAATCCATTTTTGCGGGATTCCACATCTGTCCAAACATTGTTCAGGATTAAAAAAAAAGTAATTTTCTATTGACAGAATTAATTTTTGCACAATATTTCTATATAAAAAAATAATGAACCTTTGAGTAAAATTTGGAGCGTTTTTTTTTTTTTTTCGAAATGGCTTATATCCATTGTTTTACAACTAACGGGCTTATATCCAACTTAAAAAGGCAGCAAATTTCACACAAGGGTTTATTATTCTTTGATAAAGGTAATTGTGCAAAAATTTAATTCTGTCAATGAAAAAAAAAATGTTGGAGAAAAACGTTTTTTTTTGAAAATTTGTTCTTTTCAAATATTTTTTGTTTTTTACTCGAAAAATATTTGACTTCCTGGGATTCTTCAAAAATCCCATTTGTAGCCCCATGAAAGCCCTATAGCTCTCCACAGTGAAATCGGATCGTTCCGTGCCCCCAAACATGCATGTTTGGGGGCATCCATGGATTCTACGTCCAAAAATACTTCAAAAACGACACCTAACTCGATCCCATAGCCTTCAAAAAACCCTCCCGTAGCCCGAATTTAGCCCCATAGCACCCCACGGGTTGGGGCGATCGGGCTGAAAACCTTGCGGGCACAACTAGATGGTAAACCAACTATTTTGTCAAAATTTCGGATTTAAAAAAAATTCCCACTGCCCAAAACGGCCCGGACGGCGGACGGACATTTGGTTTTTGGAATCTAGACCTCTTGAAACGGATAATGTCAAATTTTGAGGCCGAACGGAGTCGTCGACCTCCGTCGCGATTACATAGGTGTAGGGTGGTGGCACCAAGAATTCCAAGAATAATAAACCAAAATGGCCGTATCTCCTCCAAAACGTAACGTATTTTCATACCTAACTTCATGGTATAATTAATGGTTCTATATCCAAACTATTTGGAAAATTTGGGAACCCCCAAAAATTTCCTTCGTCAGGATTTTTGTTTTTCTCATTTTCCCTCCAAAAAAAGTGCTAAGTGGATAAAAGCCCGTTTGACATTCACAACCCTACCTCATGCGCTCGTGCCCCTCCGTCTTGAGACCAGCTGGAGGAAAGAATTCGGAAATCGGTGAGCCAGCCGGTGGCCAGTGGCGGAAATGCGAAAAGATTAATTGAGCTTAATTAAAAAAGAAATGAGCCTGTTCGAAAATGGAGGCAGCCGAGGCCACCATTTGGATTTAGTACACAAATATCTCCTGACCACCCAACGACCTCCGTAGAAGCTGAGAGGGCCTTTTCCGCAGCAGGGCTATTTTCGACTAAAAAGCATATTGGCTGACCCAACGTTGAGTGCATTACGCTTTCTAAGAGCACATTTTTTAAGTACATGAGTAAAATTTTCCCTTTGTTAGATAAGTATCTAGTTATAAATGAACCAAAGAAATCATGGCATGGATGTGACTTGGATTCTTTCAAACATTGTAAACATTGCATTTTCATAGTAGAAATTTTCCCCCAGCCGATAGACCTACCTATGATAGGTATCCATATCAACAAGTTTTTCGTTGGTTTTAATCAATTTTTTCATTTTCAAAAAAAAAAATCCTCAATTCCGCGATTGGGTCCAAAAAATCCTGGGATCCCGGGATCCACACAAACTATCGGGATTGCATACTCAAAACACACCAGGTCATCAGACCCAATTACACCCGAACCCACGAAGCGGGTATTTCCACCGGTCATCACTTCAGTCAAGTGCACCAATTTGGTTAATTCCCGGGACCTTGAGCCGACCAGATAACCGATCTGTCGTTACCCAAAGCACCACAGTCCACGAAACACGTCTGTAATTTCGTCGGTGAAAAAGGGAAGATGGAAAATTCCTACTATTAGATCCCGTTTTACCTTCGAATCCACCAGAGTGCGGGAACTGCGGGGGTTGTTTGCTCTAACAAAGTTCCCATCGATCCGTCGCACCTGCCTTTCTTTTCCAAACCGTGAAATGAAAGTTGGAACCAGAAGAGCGAAGTTTAGATCAGTTTCCAAGTCGTTATCGCCGTTTTGCTTTGTGCTTCTACCACGTAACTTTTGGACGAGAGATCCGAATGGCTGTTCAAGGAGTGAAAGAGCCTGACAAGATGAATGCCTTGAGCTCGGCCTTTGGCAATATATGGTGTGACTTATGGAGCCTTGATTTCAACTTGAATTTCCATTATAAGCCATGAACGCTGTGGGGAACGGACTCATGTCCGATCGACATCTACCCCGCCAATGCAGGTTTGAGGGTTTCACGCACAGCGCGCTGGCATTCGCCACTTCTCCCCAGAGTGGCTCAACAGCGGCCGACTCGGAGGCCCTCAAGAAAACCTGCCATCAGCTGTCATAGCCCGTGGCATTTACACCTTAAAGTCAAAGTGTTTCATCGCAGTCATTTTCGAACTATTTCCGACAATCCGAAAATTCCTGCAGGCACTTTGGCCGGAAATTCCGGGGAGGAAATAGCCTTTTTGCCTCATGCCCAGGAGTCCATCCTTGACAATTCAAGTGTGGAAGCCAGGAAAGTGGGTCCAAGTAAGACCAGGGACGGGCACTGGGAATCCATCCTCGACAACTCGAGTTTGGAAGCCTTAACCAACTCGACACTTCGAGTGAGCCTTAGGAACCCATTTCCTTCATTTCTGTAGCTGGAAACTCCTCAGAGTCTGCAAATCGCAACAACGCGTTATGCCTCTGATGAATTTCCATCTGTACTCCCTCCTGCATCCTCCAAAACCCCTGGTGGCGCAACCTCAGGCGCTGTGCTGGACGCATTCTGCCAATCACACCACAAACCTAATAAACTATTAGGAAACACAAAACATGTACACCCAACACATGCACCCGTGGGTTACCCCTCAGTGTCTTGCCAGGGTACTAAGATTTGGCTTTGCCAGACCCCTTTCAGCATTCAAGCGCTCGATGAGTTGGAGAAACAAGCATGATCTATAATAGATCAATAATTGCTCCAAACCATAGGATCACCGACCTCTGACGACCACCCTCGTTGTCTACACCATCCTTAACAAAAACCATTTCACGCACGATTACGCTATCTTCCCTGGAAACAAAATACCGCCATGCAAGTTGTCCCACGAAATTAATACTTTTGGCTCGTGTCCTCGCGAGATCAGAGCGCTTAATTTCAACGAAACGTATATTTTCCCCCAACGACATTCCAGCGCTTCCCCTTTCGCGAAGAAGGTTGTAGCTCTTGGGAGCGGGCCAAAAAAAAAAGTCTTACTATGCGGCTGAAGATGCAGTAAACTACATCATTGATGGATAACTTTTGGTTTATTATTCTTGCAATAAAACACCTATGTTTTCGCGACGACTCCGGGTTGACGACTAGGTTGACGACTCCGATCGGCCTCAAAATTTGACATTATCCGTTTCAAGAGGTCTACATTCTAAATCCGAAATGTCCGTCCGCCGTACGCCGTCCGGGCCGTTTTAGGCAGTAGGAATTTTTTTTAAATCTTAAATTTTGACAAAATACTTGGTTTACCATCTAGTTGTGCCCGCACGGTTTTCAGTCCGATCGCCCAAACCCGTGGGGCGCTATGGGGCTAGAATCGGGCTACGGGAGGGTTTTTTTTAAAAGGATTTTAGCTATGAGATCGAGTTAGGTGTCGTTTTCGAAGTATTTTTGGACGTAGAATCCATTTTCGGGGGTCCCGGAACGATCCGATTTTACTGTGGCGATCTATAGGGCTTTCATGGGGCTAAAAATTGGATTTTTGAAGGATCCCAGGAGGATAAATATTTTTCCTCCTGGGATAAAAAAAATAAAAGTATTTTATAAAAGTATTTTCTTTATAGTAAAAAATAAAGAATTTTTGAAAAAACAATTTTTTGAAACAAAAATCAAAAAAAAAATTGTTTTTGAAAAAAATTCCAAAAAAACCATTTTTTTCCATTGAAACAGAAATAATTTTTGCACAAGTAACGTATACGTTGATATACATATCAAAGAATAATAAACCCTTGTGTAAAATTTGCAGCGTTTTTTCTGGTGGCTCTGAAGAGTGGAATTAGGCTAAACCCGCACGTCCGGGCAGTCAGGCAAGTTTTAGTCTCACTCTCAGTTGACACGTGAACGGGTTTGAAGAACTAGTAGCTATAGCTCGTTTGAATTAGTTAAACCAGTTCAAACCACGAGATATTTTGAGTTATGCTACAAGGAATCCAAAAACTTCAAACCAGTTCAGTTCAAAACAGTTGAAACCTTTTATACTTGTTTTAAATATCCTAGACAGGTTTTAAATACCACCAAACAAGTTGTAGTGCCCGTTTAAGTCTCTTTATGCCAGTTCCATAGCCATTCTAACCTATAAGAATGGCCGTCGACGACTTGCACGACTACAAACTGGTCGTGACCCCTTCAAACTGGTTTTGAATACCCTAGACAAGCTCAAAGTCCCATCAAATCGGTTTGAACCCTTAGACTGGTTTTGAATCCCCTTAAAACTGGTCAGGATGCTCTTCGATGGTTCTAAGGACTTTAAACCAGTTTGATGACTACAACAACTGCAAAATGAGCTTGCTCTCCTTCAAACAGGTTTTAAAATCCCATATACTTTAAATCCCTTTCCAAATCAATTCAAACCGGTTTTGACCCCTTAAAACCAGTATTAAATTCTCTCAAACCGGTTAGAGATGCCTTGAGAGAGTTAAAGACTTCAAGCTGGCCCTGATCCCATTCAAACCAGTTTTGAATCCCCTAGACCGGTTTTAAATCTCCAAAAACTTGTTATTGTGCCCTTCAATGGTTTACAGGACATCAAAACAGCTTTTACCCCAGTCAAACTGGTATCACATCTTCTCAAACCGGTTATAATGCACTTTGATGACGACAACGACTTCATACTGGTCGTAATTCCCTTCAAACCGGTTTCGGAACCCCTAAACCAACTCCCATTTTGTTCCAAGTCACTTCAAACCGGTTTCACACGACTTCTGAGACTACAAACCGATCTTGATCCCTTCAAACCGGTTTTAAATTCCCTCAAACCGTTTAGGGAGCCCTTGATTGACTACAAGACTTCAATCCGGTCCTGAACTCCTTCGAATCAATTTTGAGTCCCTTCAAACTGGTCCTACAGCCACTAAACCGGGTTCTCAGCCCTACAACAATTCTCACAGATTCAAAACTAGTTTGAAACTCTTCGGTTTTAAATCACATAAAATCAATTTTAAGACCCTTCAAACCCATTTTAATCCCCCAAAACCTGTTTTACTACCTCAAGAGGCAGTGTGGACTCCAGTAGCTCACTGAGGCATTTCACTCGAGTAATTTGCTTCGTCCAAAATTGTGAGCGGTTGCTTCAACGACGTTGGCGGTTGCCGTCACAAAATGGCGGTCACGATTCACTTCAACTCGCTGATATTAAAATGCCAACAACACAACAGTCTCATCGCGTATATAAATTCCGTTTTGTTTTCGACGAAGACGCCTTCGAAAGAGGAAATACGGCTTTGCGAAGAAAAAAGGACATGTTTTCTTCTCGTCAGACAACCCAAACAAAAACATAAATAACGACATCGTTACTCTCGACCTGAGTGCTTCCTTTGGGAAACTCAGGAAAGGCGTCGTTAATGGAAAACACAATGTTATGGTCTGATGTTTGGTTCGTTTGTTGATACTGATGATTCTTTTGAGATTCGTTTAAAAACTTTTGTTACAATACTCCAGTTTGCGGTTTATTATTTTCAGCCCAGTGGTCAGTTCAGTGGTCATGCCCAGGAAAATAGGTTATAACATAAATGTTTTAAAAAAAAAAACACACTGCAGGTGATAGAACTTAAAACTGCACTTACAAAATGATAGTTTGTGCAATGTAGGGTTTGGCGCGGAGCAGTACCACATTTAAGGACATTTAACGTTTTTAGACGGTGGCACGGGAAGTAATGATTTCTCCGCATATACCGGTACAAGAGCAAATTTTGGGGACCGCCCTCCGAAGTTGTGTGGGGACTAAAATGGTGAAGTGGGGGACCAATAGTAAAATTTACAATTATGAGGTCGAACTTATGGGGGAAAACCCCCAGGCTCGGACTTCAAACAGAGTCAGGCAAGGGGGTTTAACTGTGTCGGCTACTTCACAGGGGGTTTTCGGAAAGGGCGATAGACCTGGTTTTATGTTGGGTATTTCTACGCAGGATTCTGTACAGTTGAGCTGTCGGCTACCTCAAAGGGACCCCTTAGGGGTGATTGACTTAGTGAAGAGTTGGGGAATTTTTAAGCTGGGTTCAAATCTGTAGAGTTGAACATCGTGTTTGCACGCTTTTCAGCCTGGTAGCTCAAACCCGTGAGGCTCTCTGGGGCTAGGGGAGGGGTTTTTGAATGATTTCGGCTGTTGGGGCGAGTTAGTCGTTTTCGAAGTATTTTTGGACGTAGAATCCGTTTTTGAGGGTCCCAGAACCATCCGATTTCACTGGGGCGATCTTTAGGGCATTCGTGGGGCTAAAAATGGGATTTTTGAAGGATCCCAGGATGTTAAATATTTTTAGGAGATCTAAGGGGCTTCCATGAGGCTACAAATTGCGATTTTGTATGATGCCAGGAGGAATTAGGTGTCGTTTTCCAAGTCATTTCGGTTTCAAACAATTTTTCTTTCTCTTTTTACAGCAATTGCTTTTTCTTTTTGTAGTTCTCTACACTTCACAAAGCGGTTTTTTTGTCCTTTGTTTTCACAATATTTCCCTCGAGGGGTGCGATTTGTAAATGCCAAGGAAATTATTATGGAGAAGTTCATAACGTGTATTATAGTTACGTAATTTTGAGAAACTTCCTAAGTGGGTTACAGAGAAACCCTTCAAAGCAGCTTTTTTCATGGAAGCACCTCCGGCGTTTCCCTTTGCCCAAATTACGGCACAGTCAATTTCGCAGCTTGGGAGACAATTTTTATAAGGGTGTGCGGTAACTATCAAGTTAGCTTTAATTCGGGAGTTAACCGAAACTGGACTCATCTTTAGAGGCTTCTCTTCAAATTGCGCCATTAGGTCCGATATGTCCCCTTCATAATGCTGACTCAGGCTCATCTTTATTAATGGGTTTCTTCTTCATTTTTCTCCCACCACTCCTAAAGGGGCCTCTAAAAACCATTAATTTCCCTCTAGCCGGTGGAAGACTCTTGACAGGGAAACAAAACCCTTTTGGGGCAGATAGAGCTAATGAAAACGTCTTCCTTTTCCCACAGACGGGTTTTGTTCCCCGTTGAACACAAACGTCTGGCCTTATCGGGATGTTTGGAGGTTACAATAACTCCGTTGTTCATTAGCTCGGATTCAGGTCAGAGAAAGAAAAGCAGTTTTTCTGAGGAGCGGAGTAATTACGAGGAATTATCAGATCGATTGGTATCGCCCTGCTAAGAAGAACATTGCCTATCTGCAGAGGGGAATCAATATTTGAGGGTGCAGCGAATGGGAGATATTTTCGAGCGGTTGAACTCCGGCCGGATGGAGTCGGTGGTTGTGATGACCTTTTGGCCGAGAACTCCATAAGCACCTGCTGTAGACTAGACGACTGGTTGAGAATTTTCAGACAGTAGAGTCGGGCGGAAGACGAGAGGAGAGGAAAATTCGTAAGCTATAGTTGAACATCAGAGAGCCATCGTCTGGAGTTCACGAATCGACGGCCAACGTTAACACTTTCCCTTATCCCTTTACAAGATTATCACCACTACCAACTGGTACAGTTGTTTATCTCGAGTCTCATACTCCATCGCTCCATTTTTCTTGTGTCTATGTGTTCTGAGCTGATCGAATCAACTAACCCCACCTCATTTTACTTTGACTATGCCAAAGGGGTCAGGTATAGAATAATGCTATACAATATTGAATTATTCTATGTATTATTATTTGCAAAACCAATTTGCACAAAATAATGAACACCTAATTTCGGTAGGTGAAACACTCTAATATCCATAAATTAATTTAATACGTTCTGTTTATCGTGTAAAACATGATCTTTTAACATAATTATAACATATTATTTCAATTAAATTATTACATATTGTATAATTTAATTGAAACCATTTTGGTTTATTATTCTTGGAATAATACACCTATGTTTTCGCGACGGGGGTCGACGACTCCGATCAGGCTCAAAATTTGACATTCTAAATCCGAAATGTCCGTCCGCCGTACGCCGTCCGCCGTCCAGGCCGTTTTGGGCAGTAGGAATTTTTTTTAAACCAGAAATTTTGACAAAATACTTGGTTTACCATCTAGTTGTGCCCGCAAGGTTTTCAGTCCGATCGCCCAAACCCGTGGGGCGCTATGGGGCTACGGGAGGGGTTTTTTGAAGGCTTTTAGCTATGGGATCGAGTTAGGTGTCGTTTTCGAAGTATTTTTGGACGTAGAATCCATTTTTTGGGGTCCCGGAACGATCCGATTTCACTGGGGCGATCTTTAGGGCTTTCATGGGGCTAAAAATGGGATTTTTTAAGGATCCCAGGATTTTAAATATTTTTCGAGTAAAAAATACAGAATTTTTGAAAAAACACATTTTTGAACAAAAAAAATCCAACAAAAAAATTTTTTTGAGATAAAAATCAAAAAAAAAAATTTTTAATTTTTTCATTGACAGAATTAAATTTCTGCACAAGTAACCAGTATATCAAAGAATAATAAACCCTTGTGTAAAATTTGCAGCGTTTTTTTAATTGATTTGTGCAATTGATTGTGAGCTTTCGATTAAAAATCGCCAAAATCGATGGTTGGCTACCGATTTTGATCCCTACTGTATAACCATGTATGTACTATACCTACTGTATACCACATCTAACACGCCACAGCCTTTTCTAAACATTCTCGGGCCATCTTCACGCCTTTCAGCCTTCACCAACTCACTCTAACCATCTCTAGCACTTCTAACCTTCTCTAAACACTCTCTAACCATCTCTAACATTCCTTAATCTTCTCTGAGAGTCTCTAACCACCTCCAATGCACCTTAACCTTCTCTGAAATTTAGAGATATTTAATCCTTTATAACCATCTCTAAAACTCCTTAGGCTTCTCATATCACTCCCTAGCTTTTTCTAAACACTAACCATCTTTAACACTCCTTAACCTTCTCTAAACATATGTTTAGAGAAGATATCTCCAATATAATATATTATGGAGATATCTCCAAATCTCTTTCACCTTCTCTAAACTTCCTAAACACTCTTGAAACAACTCTGACCCCACTCTAAACACGTATCGACCATTTTGGACGTTGGGTACCCTCTAACGCTCCGTAATCATCCTTTAAACATCCCTACCTGTCTCTAACACGCTCTAAGTACTTCGTAACCATTTCCAGTAGTTACATAATCAGTAGGGCTCGGATTGATATGCTCGATAAAATCACCAAATGCTCTCGAAAATATTCGTTTTATGCTCAATAGATATGCTCGAAACCCCTATTATAATATAATGGTCTTAAATGTGCACGAAAAACACGATTAAGTATAATCTACAAAAATGAAAGTGAAACGAAAAAATCTACAGCTTATTTAGTAATAAATGAAATTTTTGAAGGACTTGGGCCAGAAAGTCGAATGGGGTGTCATTTGCGAAGTAATTTTGGACGTAGACTCAACTTATTAGGGGTCTCCAACCCATCCAGTACACACTCAAACTTCCTAATAATAATTAGTTTTTAATTATTAAAAAAAGAAACCTTAGTCGAGGCCCAAATTCTGGGGAAATTTGATGAAAAACAAACTATTTAGACGAAAACCACTGTAATGTGCATGCACATTACATATAAATGCATTTATATGTAACTTCCTAATAATAATTATGCATTTATATGCGTATATTCTTAAGAACGCTGTTTTATGCATTTATATGCTCGATAAATCTAAATTCTTTGTGTCGGAGTAACCGGCTGGCATGTATGCAGGGCTGTTCAGGAAGAATAAAGCCGGGCGTTTCTCAGCAGTTTAATCACAAGCTTTCGAGGAATGCTTTGTCCTCTTCTTCAGGTTTCTACAACAATGTGACAGTATAAGACCTAACTTCTGTTACACTCAGTAGTAAGTACGGTGTATGTTTCCGTACTGTAGTACACTAGTTCTTACCTTAAATAAATCAGATTGGTACAATCATCGTCTTTGTGTCAGATTAGGTAGTGTCAGAGTAGGGTTACATCCTTGTATTTCCTAGGGGATCATGCCAAGTGTTAATTACAGTTAGTTTTAGCTAAAGCTATTCCATGTTAGTTAGACTTACAATGACGGTTTATGTAGAGCAGGTAAATTAGGTGTCGCATTCATAATTAAATCTTGATGGTAATAGTTAACGTTACTATCGGAAAGAAAGATCTTAGACGGTAAAATGACTGACATCATTGACCTACACGACATATTTATTCCTTTGTTCCTCAAAGAACCTAACATACCAAATATTCTAGACATAGAGGATGAAACATAAAATTTATGTATGAACATCTAATGTAGAAAAAAAATTTTTTATATAACTATAAGAGGACATAAACATAATGGTATTATATTATAATAATATTAACAATATAATAATGTTATATTATAGCAATACTAGCAAACAGTACGAACATTAAAACTCAACACTTACCTAATTAAAATAACATAACATAAATATGTAAATTTATATGAGATAATTATAATGTATAATTATTTCCAGATTAACAAAATATAAATTTAAGTTACTAAATAGTTACCAACCCAGTGTTGACAATATTGAGACACATAAATTGTAAACCACCTTGCATAAGGTTTCCCCTACCGTCTAAGATCTTTCTTTCCGATAGTAACGTTAACTATTACCATCAAGATTTAATTATGAATGCGACACCTAATTTACCTGCTCTACATAAACCGTCATTGTAAGTCTAACTAACATGGAATAGCTTTAGCTAAAACTACCAGTAATTAACACTTGGCATTATCCCCTAGGAAATACAAGGATGTAACCCTACTCTGACACTACCTAATCTGACACAAAGACGATGATTGTACCAATCTGATTTATTTAAGGTAAGAACTAGTGTACTACAGTACGGAAACATACACCGTACTTACTACTGAGTGTAACAGAAGTTAGGTCTTATACTGTCACATTGTTGTAGAAACCTGAAGAAGAGGACAAAGCATTCCTCGAAAGCTTGTGATTAAACTGCTGAGAAACGCCCGGCTTTATTCTTCCTGAACAGCCCTGAATCTAAATTCTGTAGGTCCTAGAGAGGTGAAAATACTACCAAAAGGCTTCTTTCAATGTTTACTATACAGGAAAAAAATACGCCCTAACAATCAGTCTTAACAGTCTCTAATCGATCAGCAGCTTGACTAGCTCGTCGTTCCATTGTTAAGACAATTCAAAGGTTGGGGAAGACCGTTTCGAAGAACACCTCCAAAGTTCTGATCCTCCTGTGCTGATCGATACGGCCGAACCCTCTCGGGGTCCTTTGACCGGGCTAGAATTGAATGGCACACGCGAACCGCCTCACAGTCCCTTCGCTCCCTCATTCATCATTCCCTCACTCTTCTCGCCTTCCTTCCGTCATTATCAACGGTATCGATATGTACTGTGTCTCACTCCGTCAGCCCGACGGGAGGTTTCCTTGAAAGATTTACAACTCCGGGCGGCTGGAGCTGACACCAAACGCCTCTCTGACGCCTTTCAAATGGAAATGGGGGATTTATTCACCTTCGCAGGTCTCTCTCGATGTCTTGCGATAAATCTCATGTTTATACAACAACCAGCAATAGAAGGGATTTTCCAATTATCCTGCTCCGATTAAGTCCAGAGCAAGGCGGGGTTGGGGGTTGAGTAATTGAGAGCTACACTGGGTTTAGTTACACAATTATTGTAACCTGCTATATTAAAACCAAAGGCCGAGGTGGAGGAGGGTGATACGATTTTGGTCAACTTTATTCTATTTGGTTATCTATACTTCTAGCGGTCGGAAAAATTATCTTATAGTCCAGTCCAAAATTATCTTATAGTCCAGGGTCTTATAGTCCAGTTCCTATGTACATCGGTGCTGGAAAAAAGGGGAAGTAGATCAAATTTTTTTGGTATGTTGTTAGGACCCAGGCGAATAGTCTCTGACCAGTTATTAATTTAAAAAAACGCTGTGCCGCCCTCGGCGTTAACGAAAAACAACGTTTTTTCTGACTTTTATCAAATTTTGCTAAAAACGTCGGTGAAGGAAGCATCTTACGACAAAAAGCTTTCTATTCACTCTTAAACTAGTCAAGATTTGCTAAACTTTGGGACCAACCGCAGCTCTCTAAAATAGATAGTTTCCGAGATACAGGTTGTTGAAAAATTGCTTCTTTTTCCAACATGTGCCAATTTTGCGAAAAAAAAAGAAAGAAAAAAAAAGTGATTTTTCAAGTTAAATATTGCCTTAGGGATGCTCAAAAAATATCGATATATCGAAATATCGATATTTTTCCACCGATATATCGATATTTTTAGCAAATAAATTGTTTCTATGATTTTACAAATAATTACCTACTCATTACAAATTATTAAATAATCTTCAAATTTAAACAATCTTCAAACAATTTAAATCAAATTTTAAAATCTTTAAACGATTAATCTTCAAATCTTAACAATTAATGAAAAATCTTTAAATCTTTAATCTTCAAATCTTTAAACAATCGTTTTGTTTAAAAACAAATTTAAACCATTTCTTCAAATTTTTAAGAATTTATAACCTTAATTTATTTACTTGTAATCAAAAGTCGTGAAAGGCATGGATTTTTTAAAATATGGACTAATATCCGATATATCGATATTTTTTAAACGATATATCGAATATCGATATTTTTCTACGATATATCGACCTAGTAAAACGATATTTTTTAGAATTAACGATATATCGAATATCGATATTTTTCTTCAGTGTGGACATCCCTATATTGCCTAAAATATGCATCCTTTATGCGAGATAAACCTTGAGTAAATTTAGGGTCTGCAGATGGGGCCGGGCGGAATACGGTCGGGGTCGGCTGCCGTAGCCAGCAGCTGGTGGGGGGGCTAGTATTACTGTAAACTTATAGCAAAACCGCAAAACTACAATAAATTTGAAGATAAAAGGTGCATTCACTAACATATCAACCCGAAATACATTTTCAACAAACAAGTTACGCAACCCCAAAAACAACTGTCCGTCGGAAATACTCGTACTCCTCCTTCTCAAAGCCAAGGGGACATCCAAAATAAACTGGCCCTCGCGGGAGTCGTCTTGGCGCTAAATATAGTCCCGTGGGAACAACCCCCCCCCCCCCCCCCCTTCGGCATTCGTGTTGGTCATAACTTGTGACGAAGGATTCGTGTATTACATTAAGAAAATTATCTTTCGCCTTATTTGGGAGTCCGCCATGGGAATGAATTTCGCCGAGTGAAGAAAAGAAATGGCCGTCAGTATTTAAAAAATCATCAAAATAAAGAAAAGGTTGAACGGAAATAACATTGATGAAAATTATGAGGATAATAAAAACGTGAAGATCGTAAAAATAATGCAAAATTTGCAACAATTTAATATTGAAAATTGTTGGATGGTGAAAATTAGCTCCTTGAATGATTTCTTTTTCTAAAAAGGTCATCCTTCAAAAGCCTTAGGAAAAATAAAATATTTGATTTTCGGGACGCGGGACGTGGCGTGCACATCCTTTTTTTATTGGCCCGAGAGATGCAAGTTAGCCAACCTTGCCACCCGTCAAGCCGTTTTCAACGACTTCAAATGTAAAATCACTAGCCAACAACCTTCAAATGCTTGGGACGTTTTTAAACTTTCGTCAGTCAACACAAGGAATTCACGTTAGCCATCAGTTCTTGGAGACGAGAAGTGATGCTTGAAAAAATCACTGCGTGCTCTGTCGGCTCGTTGACCAACGGCTCGATGCCCAGTGAGTCCTAATGTGTGATGTCACTGGACTCGGCTTTCCGTTTAAAACCTAAACAATTTCTATAACAGTAACGCGCAACTACACGGATTTCCGAACTGAAAGATGTTAGAAATGGTGAAATCCGACCTTTACAAGGGGCTCATAAGCATCCAAAGAACATTAGTTTATGTATTGGGTTGACAAGGCTTAACTCTCTCTAAAGGTGCGTCTACAATATGCCATGCAGCATTAGCAAAACCGAACTAGTGTAGAGCCTCTCCACACGAGCCGAATCAAGCCGCAAGGCACAGAGCTAACCATCACCAACACGCCTTAACCTTCTCTGAGCCCTTTCTTCTTATTCTTCTTTGAGTACCATACCCATTGACAAGCGTTCGCAAACTCTCGCTACCTACGTTGAGCGTGTTGACCAGTTATAACAGAAGTGGTAGGGACTTCTGTTTAATGCCAGCTCCGAACGGCAAATGAGGGTTTCCACGGCAAGATACTCTCGCGAGAGGTGATTATCAGTATAAGGAAGATGAATGGATGGATTTACATCAAGCAGCTGCTGGGATCTAACTAGCAACGTTTGACTCAGCAGTCTCAACGCTCAAACCACTGAGCCTTTTCTAACCACTATACGCTCCATTTTAATTTTTAACTATAACTTATACTTATAGCATTCAGACAAGTGCCACCACTCTCTCGGACAGGGACACAGATTAAACTACTGACAGGGACACGTGACGGTCACTCAATGCGCTAAATTGAACGGACGTAAAATTGGCCAGGGAATAGAGAGAGAAATCGTCTTCCCACACACCAGAATATATCCGACATTAGTGTAGAATGAACCGTTTCCCTAAACTCCCCCCCCCCCCCAAAGTTTCCCCGCCTCTCCACCTTTCCAAGGTACCTGGCACCCTCCATTCTCCCATTCTCTCCATCGTTCCAAGGTCCCTGGCACTCTCCCAAGACACATGGCTAACGCGCGCTGGATCTCTTGAAATCGTTCAAATTAAACTCGCCGTCGGAATTCATTCATAGGGTATTTCGTATTAAAATTCGGATCTCTAGGTAGGATACAGAGGAAACGACGACTCAATTGGACAGTAAACAACAAAAATAGGAAGCTTTGCATCGAAAATGTCGTTCAACCCGCTAATTGGTCGTAAAATAGACCAAGGAATCCAAATTAGCCAAAAAATTTAGGGGTTACCATTTAAAAGAAAAAGTAGGGGGATTGAGCCCCCCCCCCCCCCCTAAAGACACCTAAACGGGAATCCTTATCCTCCTCCACATAATATGCTCTATATATTATATAGAACATAATATTAAATATTATTATGTTCTAACCATCTCTTAACATTTACGGTTTATGATTATTCAACCTGTGAAGTGAACCGTAAGGGTCTTCATGGGGTGGTTTTGAAATTGAATAGTCGAATCGTATTAACTCAAATTTTGACGAAAACCAATGTGCATGCGCTCTTTGTTAAAACCGATGAAAAAAGCGCTGTGATCACAGTGGTAGTTTTCCAAAGCACAGATAACCACTTATCTTATGAAAGTGATAACTTTCATGCTAGTTCATTTCAAAATCAGACATCGTGATCCGTTCCCTCCCTCGCAAAGTTTTCAGAATTCATTCTGTTTCTCGGTATTTCGTGCTTGAAATAGTTGCGATAAGATGAAAGAAGACGCTGAAATAAGGTCGTAAAAAGTTGTTTGTTTGGAACAACAGAGTAAACAAACGATTGACAACATTAGATACAGTATCAACATTGATTTGGTCTCCCGGATGTCGCTTCGATTTCGGATTTTCGAGGCTCCTCACGCTTGACCAGCCTTTCGATATAAAAGAGAAAAAAAAATCATGTGTTGTTTAAGGTCACAATTATAAGCTACAGCTTCGTTTTTTATGCTGACATAAAAATTCCCCTCGGATTGTTTCTTGTCTGCTAAATTTCGATTGATCAGATTATCTCTGTAGTATCGATGTCTAATTTCCATGAAAGATTCCCTCGAAAATCCCCCGGGTTCGAACAAGTGCTAATAACGTCGTTAGGAATTCCTCCACGTGCGGATCGAGGCTGAGTCCCACCCAAGTCGTTCTTTAATTAATGGAAATTATCATTAATCCGATCCCTGAAGGAAGACCTACTAACGGACCACTAGACCTTGTCCGACCACTCGAGCCACGCGATGACCTAACCACTGACGTCACGATTGGCGAAGGTCAATTGCGAAAAAATATATCTGAACTAATTTGACGATATCTTCGAGTACGTGTGATAAGAAACTTTACTGAATTGTATCTATGAATTGATAGCGTAGGGGGAAAACTGATAAACGCGCTTTTCACTATCACGCTACAAACTGTCACAAAGGCGAAGTAATGCCGTAGAAATGAACTCCTTGAAAAGGTCGAAGTTTCGCATTTCTAACATACCTATTCGAATTCTGCGCCGTTTTAAACCCCCACTGACCAATTTTCAGTTCAAAAATCCGCACAAAAACGGGCAGAGATTTTAATGACGCTGAAAACGGCTTGATACAGTAAGGTTGGCTAACTTGCATCTCTCGGACCAATCAAAAAAGGATGAAGCAGTGCGTGACGTGACACTCTCAGCCCTCAGAAATCAAATACGTCGGCAAAAGCAGTAGGAAAAATTTGAAATTGGTCTTAAAAAATTCAGCTCGGCGCGCCGATAAATAGCGCCGCGGCGATTAGATAACGAGAAAAGTCTGAAACCACCAAAAAGTTGCTCCATAAGGCGTATCTAAGCTCCAAAAGTGGTGAAAAACAAGATTTCAAAAATTCGTTTTGGCGAATAGATGAGAAAAATCTGAAGCTGAGGGGTGTTCGACGGCGACGCGGCTGTCCCCCCCCCCCCCCCCCCCCCCCGGCAATTCATCGTCCACCCCACCCACCAACTAGTCAAGAGCTCCCTGCGTTTTTATTTTTAATTTTTTTAATTTTTTTTGGTGGCGTATGGCCGTTGCCTTTGATCAAGTTGGAACCAGTTGAAGCATGTTTTTCAATAATTGATTATTGAATTATTGCCGATATCCGGCATTCCGCAAAACATTTGTTCCGTCAAGTGTCGACTGCACGGCCTATCTGGGTTAGGCCAATGACCAACAATCGAAGGCAATTACATTTGGAGAGGTTCTTAAGGACAGTTGCACCGGCGATTAGATAACGCTGTTGACGGGAAAATCCGCCTTTAATAAAATAATTTTAAAGGCGGATTTTTTCTGTCAATTGACAGAGAAAGAAAAAAACATGTTACAAACGCGTTAAATTTATTGAGGCTGCACCGTTCAAAAGAAGCACCTGAGCACAACTCGATACTGATGAAGCCGTTGACAAATTTTCGTTTTTTTTTTTTTTGTTTTTTGTTTTTTTTTTTTTCGAAAACCTGCGAAAAATTAGGGTCGAACCCTTCGGACGTTTCGTTGGGTCGTTTAGCTCCAAACAAGACAAACAAGGTGGAACGAATTCGGGCAAAAGAGCGAAAACCCGGTTGGCAATTTGTCGGATTCCACGCCACTTAACTGTCAATTGTGAGGATAAAAGAATTTCGAGTTGCGAGGATGAAAGAAAAAAATGAGTCCTCATTGGATTAGCGACCGCCCACGCGGTCATGAGCGGTCGAGGCTGGAAGAAGAATTCAGCTATTGATGTTGCCGGAGCGTTTGAAGAATCTTTAAGCATGTGATGAGCACGAGAACATTTGGAGATGGTTAGGAGTTGGAGATAAACAGAGATAGTTAGGGCGGGCTTTGAGATGGTTGGAAAAGGTTAGGTAGGGTTCCACACTATGCTGATGGCATGATTTGGGTTCAAGCTGCTAAACGAAACTAGTGCGGAAGCGTCGTTGATCACTTTGGCTGAGAGCCAAATCAAATCATGCTGAAAACAAGTGTGAACGTCATTTTGAACCAAAATCCCCTCTCAACTTGCTGCACGTATTGACCAGCCCGGCTTTCGGTGGAATGACCTGTTTAGTGATGGTTGAAAAAAATTAGAGATGGTTCAGAGATGGTTAAGGGCTAGAGGTCGTCAGCCAGGGCTTAGTGAAGACCACGGAAGAGCAGCCACCGAGAATCCGCAAAGTGCAAGCTACAGTGGCAGAAGAGTTCACCACAAGTTACAAGAAGAGGTGGCATAGGAAGTATACTTCCTACAACTATAGTTAAGTTGCGATGACTCCTGCCCATGCAACTAGAAGTAATCGCAAAACAGAAATATCCATGCGAAACCCGGCACCTCCACGTGGGCCATCCTGAGCTCATTGGACAATTTGGCTAACGCCGTAGGGGACAGTAGGGCCTGCTGTGCCTCCTGGAGGAGTGTTTGAGAATACCGAGAACCACCAAACGTAAGGCCGCACTATCCCCAGCCGAAATGGCAAGATAAGACCAAGAGCCATGCCTTCAAAGGGAGAGCAAAATGCGAATCCGGCGTTGAAGGACCAGAAAAGATTGTATTAGGCCAGCCCCAGACACAATCTAATGCCTTGGTACAGAAGGTAAAGGAGGGCTTAAAGAGGTTAGGGAGAGTTAGCGCTGGTTTAGAGATGATTAAGGGTCATTAGAGATGGTTAGGTAGAGTTAGAGTTGGGTTAGAGAGAGCTAGAGTAAGTTTGGGACAGTCCAGTGATGATTAGATCTATAAGATCTTTACGTTGGCGCAAAGTACACTCCCAAACACAAATTAATGGCCACTGGTCCTCACATTCATGTCTGCATCGCATATCACAGCACAACTTCGTAGAAACTGTCCGAAAAACATGAGGGCCTGCTGCGTCTCGCCGGGGAAGTGTTTGAGAAGACCGAGAATCACCAAACGTACGGCAGCACTACCCTCAGCAGAAATGGCAAGATAAGACCGAGAGCCATGCCGTTGAAGGAAGAGCAAAATGCGAATCCGGCGTTGAAGGACAAGAAAATAAATAAACAAGCCATCAATTGAATTGAATAGAAGAGCGCAACCTTTCTGTTACTACGAAATATTACCGCGTCTTTATGTAAACCAAAACCGTAACTAAGAATTCGTAACTTGACACACTAGGTATCTAACGACAACGCGCTTGGTCACCTTTTCCGAGAGTCATCTTCTCAGGATCGGACGAATCGTCGACGACAGAGGTGATTTTGATAGCCTATAACCACCCTCAGAACTCGCTGATCACAATGAGACCACCCTCATGAAAATCTGTTCAGCCGCTCGGGCGTGATGCCGTGACACACACACACACACAAACAAAACAAACATGTCGAAGAGGTGAGCGCACCTTTCCATTTTTTGGAAAAAGGTTGCGTTCCATTTTTTGGAAAAAGGTTGTCTCCAGACACAATCTGATGGCTTGTTACAGCAGGTTAAGGAGGGTTCTAGAGATGGTTAGGTAGAGTTAGAGAAGGTATGGTTAAACAGGGTTAGAGTAAGTTTGGGACAGTCCAGTGATGATTAAAATCTATAAGATCCTTACGTTAACGTAAAGTTCACTCCCAAACAAAAATTAACGACCACGATTCCTCACATTCAAATCCGCATCGCATGTCACAGACCAACTTCGTAGAAACTGCCTGAAAAAATCGCACCAAATCGAGCTAATTTTGAACTCTGGCATCCGCCTCCAACCTCAACCTTCATTCTCCCAACTACCAACTAAAATAGCTCCGGCCAAACTACAACTTCTAATCACTTCCGTTAGCCTGATGACCGATTCGTTCAGAGCCATCGCTGTTTTCAATTGATAGCGCTTTAATTTCGTTTTCTTTCAAAAAAAGGGTTTTCTCGCGAGCGAAAACTCCGGTGAGCGTCATTTGGCAAATAACTGCGGCCTCATCTATTTTTTGAGAGGGAATTTCTTGATCTCTAAAAACAGACGGCTAATTCCCGACATGCTTTGAGAACGTGGAAGGGTAAGGACGTCTACGAATCGGATGAGATAACAATGATGACACGATGTGGTTTTGGAAGAAAAAAACGAGTCGTGTAACTTCACCTTATTAAAAAAAAAAAACGCTGCAAATTTTACACAAGGGTTTATTATTCTTTGATATAGGTTACTTGTACAGACATTTAATTCTGTCAATAAAAAAAAATTTTAAAAAATTTTTTTTTGGATTGTAATATTTAAAAAAAAATTTTGGGGGGGGATTTTTTTTTTTCAAAAATGTGTTTTTTCAAAAATTCTTTAATTTTTACTCGAAAAATATTCAACTTCTTGGGATCCTTCACAAATCCAATTTTTAGCCCCATGAAAGCCCTATAGATCGCCACAGTGAAATCGGATCGCTCCGGGACCCCCAAAAATGGATTCTACGTCCAAAAATACTTCGAAAACGACCCCTAACTCGATCCCATAGCTAAAAGCCTTCAAAACGCCCCTCCTGTAGCCCCATTTTAGCCCCATAGCGCCCCACGGGTTTGGGCGATCGGACTGAAAACCTTGCGGGCACAACTAGATGGTAAACCAAGTATTTTTCCAAAATTTCAGATTTTAAAAAAAATTCCTACTGCCCCAAACGGCCCGGACGGCGGACGGCGTACGGCGGACGGACATTTCGGATTTTGAATGTAGACCTCTTGAAACGGATAATGTCAAGTTTTGAGGCCGATCCGAGTCGTCGACCTCCGTCGCGAAAACATAGGTGTATTATTCCAAGAATAATAAACCAAAACGTGACAGTAAAAACGTTCCGGGCGGACAAAACCTGATGAAAGCGCGTGAAATATAAATCAGGGCGGAAATGGGAGGAGAGATTACAACTACCAGGTGGAGGCCACGGTGGGTGAATGATTTAGGGCGAATGATGAGGGGAAAAGTAGTTCAAGGGAGAGTTGAGATGAATAGAAAATGTTCTGGACGTTTCTAGGTGGGGATTTGGGGTTTTTTGGTCTCATCTTGGACGTACTCTTGCGCGTACTCACTCCGTGGATTTCAAAAGTTTCCAAAAGATGTCGGCAGATAGCGCTGAGATCACTCGAAGAACGTTGAAAACCCGGTTTGGGTCAACAACCATACAGAACTGACCACTACTACTAAGAAAAACCGGCCTGACCCGTTTCAAGTGGCTTCGACTGGTTTGGGTCACATCTAATAACAGAACACACAGTGCTGACCACTACTACTGAGAAAAACACGTCAGACTGGTTTCCAGGCAGCTTTGACTGCCAAAAAACTGGTTTGAGGGACCTCTCTGAAAGCCATACATAGTACAGACCACTACTGTAGGGCACCCTGCTGATCACATGATCAGATGTAGAAGGTGCACATGCATGCAAATATTGTGTTCCTAATTGATTAATAGTTTTATCAATATTTGTGTTTTGAGTTTGAGGGAAGGCCTCCAGCGTAACTGGAATTTCGCCCCTGGTGTCTTTGGAGGAAGAGGAAGGGAGTACTTGAATACCCCTACCCAGGGCATATCACGAGATGTCGTGATCTGCTGGCCTGGGAGGCTGTATCGAAGCAGTTTGGGAAAACCCGCTATCTCCAGGCTGGCACCAATGCGGCCTGGAATGCGTTGGCCTCTGGAAGGGAATTCGGGGGAATCCAGTACTGAGGTTGATGTGTCAACTACAATACCAGTTATTACCATGCAGTTATTATGGGAATCAGAGGGCTGGCTTCCCTAGACGAACTGTCGCCAGGGGAGGCGGGGCCCGCTGACACTGTCTCAAGTCTGATCTCCCGGCAACCAGAGTTGAAGCATGAAAACATCGGGTTCGGTGACCTGACTTCTCCAACGAAATGTCGCCAGGGGATGCCCGGTCCTCGGACTAGATCAAAAAGTATAATAAACGATAAAAAATACGGTCAATATAATATATTTTATCATATTATAAAATGGGTCAGTATATGATAAAATCGGCAGTGAGATTGAGACCGTCCACATAATTAGCGGTGCTCCAGCTAACAAGATAATTTGGATTTTCCCAATCACACCGCCGACGTTGGCGCTTCCGGTGGCCTGCGACTGAACCGTGAGCAGCGGCGGGCGGGTGAATTTTACGTAAAGTGTGGCCCATTGGCTACAACTACTACTAAGAAAACGCAATCAGACTGGTTTTGAAGCAGCCTTGACAGCCCTACAAACCTTTTTCGGCTCACACCTACTAACCGACATGTGATTGGTGGCGTTTCAACTTTTTTCTCCCACCAATCACGACCGTGGCGTTTTTCACAAAATTTCCGCACACGATCATCACGTTCTGCAAAGACCTTCGACTAGAATAGCCACCTATTGAGCGCAAAGCGTCTTGAAGTGAAAGCCAAACAGGGGGAGGGGGAACTTGGCAGAATTAACAAGGCCTTTTGTCAAGTGCAGACGTCTGTGTGACAAACGGGATGCGAGAGACTAAGATGAGCTCCAGAGGTAAAAGTGGGGAGAAAAGCCGGACCAGAGTTTCGGAAGCAACAAAGGGAGAGGACCTTTCAACGAAGCGGGCAGGTTTGCGAATCTCGGCAGCCGCAATGCGGCATCAGATTTTTTTCACCCCGATAAAGACGATCGTCGAATTATGAACCTTCGTCAACCCAATCAATATTTTCTACCATGACCAAATCAACTTCTCTGGCAGAATTCCTCCCGACCAGTATCGCCAAGCTCTTCAACAAGTCACGAAACTCTGTTGTTAGCACGCACGTTGAAAAATATCAAAATCACTCAAGTGATGTTTAAAACGGGTTTGAACCAGGTTGAAGGTGCTCACTACCAGTTTACACGGAGGCTGCTCCGAAGGGACTCAAAAAGTTCGATTCCACCCAACTGTTTCAAATCGCTCAATCATTCTCTCCAAACATCCCCCTTGGAAATCACTTCGGATCTTTTTCAAGCTTCAAACCACCCCAACAATGGCTGCCACACTTTATCGAACAAGCTACCTGCCTAAATTAAAAAGAGTGATGGATGAATCTGCGGCCGCTCAAAGGTGAAGGATAAATAAAAGTTGTTTTTTTTTTTTTTGTTTTTTTTTAGGGGGCGATTTGGCCAAACTTGGGTAATAACTTTCTTCAATAAGGCTTCGCCTGAAAGTTATTGCAGGGCTGATGGTGGTCGATAAAAACTCATCTTCCCTCAAGAAAATTCCCTGTACAATGCGGAAACTGCAACCTACCGTGTTAGACCCCTCAAGAGTCGGGTCATTTTCGACGTGAACGTTTTAAATGCGCGAGACTCGAGAAAATTGGTCGTAAGCATTATATTCAACTCCGTTATCAGCCATGCTACAGGTCCGTGTCAGCAAAGGCTGAGTTGTAGGAACTTCGCACACAACCGCTTTATCTATCAGTCAAAATGGCTGCTCACCTCCAGCTGCATATTCGTACATTATTTTAAATATTGAAACAACATTAAAAATAAATAAAAATAAAATAAAATAAAAACCAATTCCCAGCAATTTATTTTTGGTGAAATATATTTCCGGAAATCATTTAGCTATAAATAATTTATAAAAATAATAAAAGAATGAGAAATAAAAATAAATTTAAAAAAAAAACGAACCCATAGAAACCTGATGGACTAAGCGATTATTTGAGCAAGAAACGCTTGCATACGAGTCTGCAACACACTGGGACATTTTATGTCTTTAGTCCCCCCGGATTTACCCACTGCTTCACAAATCAAACCGTTCTCGCAATATTCCGATCACCTGCTATGAATCAAATCATCGATACACCAGATTCATTTCCCTAGCAACTAATAATTTAAAAAATAATATAAAATTATTTTAAAGCAAGATTTTAAAATTATTTAATAATTTAAAATTTTAAAATTATATTGATAATTTAAAAATAATTTAAAATTATTTTAAAGCAAGATTTTAAGCAACAATTTGAGCAAGATTTAAAGCAAGGTACGGAAAATATTTAAAAGCAAAGGTACAGCCAAGATTTAAAAAATAATAATACGGACAATCAATCAATTAGAAAGATTTTAAAACAGGAAAAATTATTTGATAAATTTAAGATGGAAAACACTGTTTTCTTTTTTGCCCGAAATTTATATTTGAGGGGAATCTGATTAAAGGCCATGTCAAAACAAGTATGGATCTCCCCCCCCCCCCCCCTCCCCGTTTATAGACCTCTTTGATTCGTTTTTAACCAATCAAACCCAGTTATAGACCAGTTAAACTCAGTTGAAAACACTAGGGGCTTTGAAGCTTCAAACCAGTTTTATCAATTCAAATTGGGTTAGAGACCACTTTAGACGGGGTTTAACGATTCAAAACCGGCTATGGACCCCATCAAACAAATTTTTAACCACTCAAAACTGGTTATAGACACACTCAAAAACCTGTTTTTAAAGACAGAAAGCAAGTTATCCTCCAAGCCTCCTTTAAGCCAGTCATCTCAATCTTGTTTTAACGGTTCCAAACAGTGGCGGCTCGTGCTTCAACGGTACTTCAACAGCAAAATTAAGGGGTTAATACCTACGTACTGCCGTATAACATAGTCGTAACATAGTCGTCGTCTGGGAGTCGTATTACGATTCCCAGGGAGAGTTTAATCGGGCCGTATTTTTCCTTCAACTCCTTTACTACAAATCCGCTAGCATCGTCGTCAACAAGGAACTCTCACTTTATGAATGATGAAGTAAGAGCCGGTGAGTACAAGCTTGGTAATAAGTTTTAAGTTTAAATGAGGGATGTAGCCTAATGCCTGGTTTGTAATGTTGCTAGATACCCTGATGATGGAAGCTGACACGCTTTTGAAACGTCGGGATTGTAATAAAGGAGTTGAAGGAAAAATACGGCCTAATTAAGTAAACTCTCCTTGGGAATCCCTTGGAGTCGTGAATACGCGAATATGGAGGCCAACGAAGACCAACGTAATACTCGTATTACCTACTAGTTAATACACACCCGAATATATAGTCGCAGTAGGTCTGCTGACTGGGAACCTTTAGCAAGAAGTCTTATTTTAGAACCGACTTCTACGTCCCTACATACGCCCCATGCGTTTCATTTCCAATCTGTCTTCCAAGGGTGGAGTGCCGAAGGCAATATTCTTGCGACGGGTAACAGTAGTCATCTCTCGAAAATCACACATACAATAGACAATTCAACGGCTAGAAAATTATTAGACTCGACTCGAACGAAACAAAAGGAGGCAAAACTGTTGGCAAAATTTACCAAAACAACCTGGCAACACGCATGTGAGGAGGGCGCTAAGTTGCGCGTAAAAATCCCCTCACAGACAATTCCCTTTTCTTTTTCTTCTCTGTTATTTCCAGCATAGTGTTAAAAAAAAACCCCTACGATATGATTGCTCTATCTCTAATTGTTTTGATTCATTTCAGGAGGATTTGACGATTACAATCCGAAATCACTGGGAATAATATCCGTTTTCCCCGACAAAAAGTCCCCTCCCTTTGCCAACACTGTTGCGAAACTGAGAAACTGCTCTTCGTACCCGTTCCTAATCTTCGTACCTGTGGAAATAACAGATAGGGGGGCTGCAAAGTCGCCAGTCCATGCATCCAACCATCATATTGACCCTTTCGCGACTGAGCCTTTGTGGGAACTGAACATTGTGTGAACCCAACTTGCCATATAATAATGTTATTTCAAAATGGTATTAGGTAGTAAACGATTCCAAAATAACGCCACGCGAGAAGTCCCGTCTCTGGCCCAGGCAGGGCACTTCTTTTTGCTTGATATCTCGTCTCTGGCCCAAGCAGGGCACTTCTCACGTTGAATCTTGTCTCTGATCCAAAGGGGCCACTTCTTCTCGCAAGATATCTCGTTGCTAGTCGTGAAAGGGTTAAAAGCTGAAAACCGGTTATAGACTCATTCAACCTGGATTTATGCTTTTCAAAACCAGTCATAGATATCCTCAAACTGGTTTTAAGCTTCATCAAACTCTTTCAAACCCCTTCACACATGTGTTAATTCGCCCAACTTCAGACCATTTTGGTTTATTATTCTTGGAATAATACGCCTATGTTTTCGCGACGGGGGTCGACGACTCCGATCGGCCCCAAAATTTGACATTATCCGTTTCAAGTGGTCTAGATTCCAAAACCGAAATGTCCGTCCGTCGTACGCCGTACGCCGTCCGCCGTCCAGGCCGTTTTGGGCAGTAGGAATTTTTTTTAAAATCTGAAATTTTGACAAAATACTCGGTTTACCATCTAGTTGTGCCCGCAAGGTTTTCAGCCCGATCGCCCAAACCCGTGGGGCACTATGGGGCTAAAATGGGGCTACAGAAGGTGGTTTTTGAAGGCTTTTGGCTATGGGATCGAGTTAGGTGTCGTTTTCGAAGTATTTTTGGACGTAGAATCCATTTTTTGGGGTCCCGCAGCGATCCGATTTCACTGATGCGATCTATAGGGCTTTCATGGGGCTAAAAATGGGATTTTTGAAGGATCCCAGGAGGTTAAATATTTTTCGAGTAAAGAATGAAGAAATTTTGAAGAAAAAAAATTTTTTTGAAAAAAAATCCAAAAAAAATTTTTTTTTGAAAAAAAAATCCAAAAATTTTTTTCCAACATTTTTTCTTTTGACACCGAAATAATTTTTGCGCAACTATCCTATATAAAAGAATAATAAACCCTTGTGTAAAATTTGCAGCGTTTTAATCTAATTTAAGGATTTGCTGATTGGATTTCCTCTCTGTAATATCTCGCAAAGAAATATAAAACTCGATCAAACACCAGACGGAATGAAAGCACATTAACCGGCACATGTGGGGAAGAACAAATGAAACGGCTCGAGTTTTATCGACAGTTTACGGCCTCCACTTATGTAACTGATACCACCAGCCGTAAATGAAACGTGCGGGTGAAGATGTAGTGATTTCAGAGCGACTTGAACCGTCAAATAAAACGAATTTAATGGAGGCCGACGTCACCGGAATAAAGCTGCGGTATACTGACGGTATTAAATCGGTGGTCATTGCTAAAAGATGACGCAACCTTTTGTCTCAATCGTTGACGCTAAAATGGTGGATTGAAATGAGCGAAAGAGGGGGTGAATGTCATTGAAAAGTTGTTCAATCTGGCACGACGTTCTGTTATCTCTCACAATGAAAATTCTCAAGCAAGGGTGACAGGAGGGCTTTTAAGATAACAGGTTAGGCGTATCGACCTGCCCGAGAACAAGGAGCCTGCTGATGCCGTGGAGTAGGTCACCTATTGTCCCGGGATTTGCGCTACAGTAACGAGGAAGAGCCGCCTCGGTATTGACGCTTGCAAAAAAAAAAAAAAAAATTTTCCAAGTGGAAACCTTTAGAACCGGTGGCTTGAAAACGGTTCGACCGGGTGTTTCTCAGTAGTGGTGGTCAGAAAAATGAGAACTGTTACAGCCTTCTTTTTTTTTGGGTTTATTATTCTTGGAATGGGTGGGTGTTCAGACGTGTCCCCAGCGGAAACTCCTGTCGAAAAGTATGAGCACCGTACTCTCGGCGGACAAGGGTGCTTTTACTTGTGAGCTATTTGGGCCAGTCAAAGTTTACACTAAAAATCGCTAACATCGCAAAAAGAATTTTTTAAAAATATTATTAGAATCACTCCCAGTAGGGTATACCCAAGTTTGCAGCTTAGAAAAATTTTCGGACTAATTTTGGTTTTTGGCTTATATCTCCGTAGGGTTGCATCCTTCAAAAACATTACCTAGTCGTATGCAATTCACATGCATTACTAAGTATACAAAATAAGGGGTTGAATTTCTTGACCAGTAACGTATAACGTCTTTTTGGGTTCTTGAGGGTTGGTCAGCCCAACCCTCAAGAACCCAAAAAGACGATAAGTATACAAAAACCGAAATTTGATCAAATATTGCTACAGTGCACCGTGGGGCGCTATGGGGCTAAAATGGGGCTACGGGAGGGTTTTTTTGGAGGGTTTTGGCTATGGGATCGAGTTAGGAGTCGTTTTCGAAGTATTTTTGGACGTAGAATCCATTTTGTGGGGTCCAGGAACGATCCGATTTCACTGTGGGGATCTACAGGGCTTTCTCGTGGCTAGAAATGGGATTTTTGTAAAATCCCAGGCAGTCGATTTTTTTTATTTTTTTTTTCTAAATTGAAGGGTAAGGGGAAAAAAGCAGGTAAGTCACTTTTTCGAGAAAATCGATTTTTCAGTTGCTATCGATAGTTTATGCATCGGAGCATCTTCTGAAGTGCTCAAAAGGGCAAAAAACCAGGTTAGTCGAAGTGTAATGGCCTTGTGAAGTTTTGTTGTGCTGCGAAGAAACAGGGTAAGTCAAGCGGTCAGGGGAAAGAACCAGGTATGTTGGAAAGTTGATAGAAGGTTGCAGCACAATCGCTCCCTAATCACTGGTTGTTTCTGTACTTCACACAAACGAAAAGCAGTTTTTTTTTTTTTTATCAATGTGATTTAAACGTGTTCGTCGTTCTGTGTCCTCGCGGATCATCTGCTGGTGGATATCCGTCCACGAATCATGTCTGAATGTTCGGATGAGGATAATAACTGCGTGGAGAAGTCTAGAAAAAACTCTAGAAAGAAGTCTAGAAAGAAAACTGGACGGCTCAGATGCTGGTATTGCGTATCAGTTCTCACGAAACAGGGACTCCTTGCAACTGTCAACGTTTCAATTGCTTCACTTCTGTTTCTGAGGATGGCAGAGGTGAAATATTACGCCGATTCAATGTTCCCGCCTCTCAAAATGTGCAAAATCAATTTTTGTCGGGTTTGATTACTGTGCTGCGTGATCATCGAAGGAGGCCACGGCTAGATGACGATATTGCCAAATATCGTACTGTAATGTAATGCATCTTTTGCTTACCGGGTGCGAATCAATGTCGGGGATGATTCCTGGAGTGATGTTCCAGTTTGTGCCAAAGGATTTCCACGGTATAACCAAAAGCAAATTGAAATACATTCAGCGAAGGCTTAAGATGAGTGGGGATGCTCCGTCAGACCAGAGAGGGAAACATACCTCAGTGTTCAGAAAACTTGATGAATCCATAGAATCCCAGATTGGTGACCACATTAAAAGCGTCAGTGGACGCTAAAGTCACTACAGTCTTCATGACTAAAAAAAAGTATTTACCGGAAGAACTCACGGTGAAGAAAATGTTTTAACTCTTCAAAGTAAAAAAAGACTGAAATTTATAGAACGTCCAACAGAGCTAAAGCTATTAGTAGCATTTTTAATGGATAAGAATTCCGATTTTAATCATCTTTGGTGTCATGTTTCTGATGACTTACCTGCTTTTTGCAACTTTTGGAAGGGAGTCACCCCTGATTTTTCATTATTAAAGTCTTCAACTACTTTTGAACCCCTGAAATGACTTAAAGTTCTCATTACATATATATATCAAGTGCTGTTAATTATTTTTTGAAATTTTATCTTACATTCAGTATGTATATGTAATTGCGTTTTGAAACTAAAATTTCGTTTTTCTCGAATCAAGGGTGAGTTGACTAACCTGCTTTTTTCCCCTTACCCTTCAATTTTTTGTTGTCATAATTAATATTCGGGCATGTATATAAAATAATAATAAACCCTTGCGTAAAATTTGCAGCGTTTTTCATAAACAACTGGTTTGGGTTCCCTGTCCGCCAGCAGCTTTGGCTATGGGATCGAGTTAGGTGTCGTTTTCGAAGTATTTTTGAATGAAGAATCCATTTTTGGGGGTCCCGGAACGATCCTATTTCACTGTGGCGATCTATAGGGCTTTCGGGGCTACAAATGGGATTTTTGAAGGATCCCAGGATGTCAAATATTTTCCGAGTAAAAACAGGTATTTTGAAGAAAAAAATTTATTTTAAGAAACATCAGTGGAAGTTGAATGAGAACTGGTTCAAACGCGTTTTATTCGTAAACGTGGTCCTTACTGTGTGTGATTCTTGTTAGATGTGACCCAAACCGGTTTCTCGTTTTCCACAAAAATGTATTAGCCACGTTATCTCATCGCTCTCTGACGTCGTCCTGGATTTTCTCCGCAACTGCTAACAAATTGGCGAGTCTTCAATCATTAGGCACATCAGAATCTCTTTAGGGTTCCCAAGGGGTGAATGGGGGTGTGTTCAGTCGGTCAAAACCACCCCCCGTCCTAACCTTGTTCACACAGGGGTGATTCTGTGCGCGTGTGCCATCTTTTCCACGCTATCGAGTTACCCGACCGTCCTTCCAGACCATCCCCACACACCAGACCTGAGTACAATCCTCCCATAGGATAACAGATAGTGGTGGAGAGCATTTCAACTTGTAAACCTTCACATTGAGAGATTGAGACGTTTACAGTATCCAATCGACCTGTAACTAAGAGAACAGGGTTTCAAATTTCTCCAAACTAGCAACCATTATCAGACCTCGAAGATGCTAAAATGTGATGTCAGGCGTTTGAGAACGGCAGCAAAGCTTTACGAGAACCACTACGAAACGCTTGGGATCACCCAGGATGCGACTCAAGCCGAAGTGAAGGCAGCGTACTACAAGGGCTCGATGCGGCTTCATCCGGACAAAGTTACTGGGAACAGGGAAGAGTTTGAGAAAATCACCACCGCGTACAAGGCGCTCAATGACGCTCGACAGAGGAATATGCACGACCAAAAGCGTAATGCTGCAGTGACTCCCAAAAGTGGAAGTACCCGGAGGCAGTTGAGCGGGTAGGTAATGTGGAGGCATCATGATTCCGAGCTGGTGGAAGTGCCCTTTTGGGCTTTGTTGCCACTTTCTCTCATTGGCGACAACCCTTAGAGCGTAATAAGTATGTCTGCTATAATCGGTTGTGTTTCCATTAAATAGACCAATTTTGTCTACGATAATTAGTGATTTATGTGTTTCTGCCTACGAGTGTATGTATTACTTTTGTATAATTGGGCTCTGCCCGTTTCTCAATAAATAAATAAAAAATAAATAAAAAAAATAAAAAATACAGTAGATATCCAATAGAACTGCAACACGAGAAAGGGTTCTGAGGCCAGGTGGGATACGGTCGGGGGTTGGCTGGCTTTAGTGGTAGGTACTCTAGTTATACTATGGAAAGACAATGTCTATATCTTCAAAATATGGCACGCTTGCACCCATAGCCTCACGCAATAGCTGATATTCAATGTACCATTCCAGAAACTGTCGTCTATAAAATAATTTCTCCAATTTTAGAACGAATGTATCTTGTAAAATTTTGGTCCAACAGAAAACATTATGAGGACCAAAATAGTGGTACAGGTATTTGATTCTCTCCACGATTTGTTTCAGTCAAAAACCTCGAACAAAACGTTGTTTAGCGGTTATAGGCGGAATTGACAGATCTAGCATGCTGCAGTCAAAACGTTCCATTCGAATCTGACGTCCATCTGAAATTAGACGCCTACAATCCGACTTTCGATTCCTTAAAGCAAGGTTGAAACTGAAACACGAGGAAGGGGTCTGAGGCCAGATACGGTGGGGGGGTTGACTGGCCAGCAGGCGGTGGGCTCCGATTTTTTGTAGATTGTAGATTGTGTAAGGGATTTCTCAGGAGGGGGGTTTGGGAAGGCCCCCAGCGCGGAAGCCTTTGGGCTTATTGTGCTTTATCTGAGCGCCCTGGTTCTAGTCCAGGATATCTATTCCCCTTATTAGGGTTTTTAGATTCTTGACTAGGTGGTCGCGAGGGAATGACCTCATGTATGTTCCCCAAAGAGGGCAAATCTGCGTTGTGAGAGTGCAGGGCACTCAAAGATAATGCGTGTTTCAAAATCCTCCTCACACAGCCTACATAGGGTTGATGATTGTGCTATTCCTATGAGATTCAGGTGGAATCGCAGGGGGGCAAATCCGGTTATCAAACCAACCAGTTTTCTGAGTTCCCTGCGGTTCAGCCTGAGTAGCTCATCTGCGGTCTTGGTGTTGAATTTTTCCACCATGCGCTTGCTGTGAGCATGACCTTCGAGGAGTTGCCATCTTTTGGTGGTTTGTAATGACGTCCACCTGTTGATGGCGCCTCTGAAGGAGGTTTGTGGCAGGCCAACTGCTGGCTCCTGGCCGATAAAGGGGGTCTGGGAGCCCTTCCTGGCCAGAGTGTCAGCATGTTCGTTGCCTGGAATACCTCTATGTCCTGGCACCCACTCCAGGGAGACCCTGTTGCGTTTCGCCAAAGTATTGAGTGTTTGCACACAGTCTTGCACCACTCTTGACGAAATGGTTGAGGCTGTAAGTGCCTTGATCGACGCCTGGCTGTCCGAGAGTATACGTATATGGGCTCCAATGGGCCCCCTTCTCAAACTCTCTCTTGCCCCCACTTCGATCGCAATTACTTCGGCTTGGAAGACTGAGGCGTGTTTCCCTAGTGGAGCTGAATAGCTCGACCTGGGTGCCGCCCCATATACCCCGACGCCGGTGCCTGTCTCCATTTTTGATCCATCTGTGTACCAGATGATGTCATTGGGACAGCACTTGGTTACCTCCGGCCCTCTCCACATCAGGTTTGACGTGTAGCGGTGGGGTTCTGGGAGGAATTTGGGCGTAATGTCTGCCACCATTTGAAGTAGTGGGTCCTTTACTACACCCGTGATTCTGGAATGCCCGGGGTGGGAGGATTCCTTCCAGGTTTTGTTCCACTTTTGCCATGGTTGCTTCCCTCTTTATAAAGGTATCTAGGGGGGTTAGTCCCAATAGTATTTCCATTGTGGCAGTTGGTGTGCCGTGCATCGCACCTTTGATGGCCAGGCACGCAAGGCGCTGGGCCCCGAGTTTTACTAATGGAGAGCCAACGTCTATATCTTCAACGTAGGGCGCGCTTGCACCCATAGCTGCAAACCCAACTTTCGATTCCTTAGAGCAAGGTTTGGCAACGTTGCACTCAGAATCCTTCCTATTTTCTATTTGATACTGATCCTCTGATTTCCCTCTCCACACTCCGTTTCGTGTTGCTTCCGGTAATGAGGAGAGATCGATTGCTGAGGCGATAACGTGGGGGCCGCAGGTTTGGTAGTAGATGACCTGAATTACAATCCTAGTGAAAGACAACCATCTTAGTGACAATTGTTTTCAATTTCAGGACTCGTCCGATTTTCAACGTTGAGATCTGGATGACCAGTCACTACCAAAATGAGACGGTCGAGGAAAGGAGGCAAGAAGCAAAAAATCGGAATGTTCATCGCAAAATGAAAGAGGAAACGGAAGCGAGGGAGAATGTCGCGTTCGGTGTACTAGCGTGTGCTGCACTACTCGTAGCTTTAGTTTTAATAGGAAAATGATTATTGAATAAAATTCTGAAAAACTCGCTTGATAATTCCCAACTTTACGACAATAACGTATTTCAAAATTACGAATTGATGATTGCGACAAATTGTGGATGATACCAAGTCAGCGCCAAAGATTGATAGGAAAACAGTTTACCGGCACTCAGACTAGGGAACCCGATCCGAGCACTCCAAAGCCGTCTCTATTTGCACACACTGAACACAGCCACAATCCCACAGTCCCTTTTTTACTCAGGTCACAATTTTTTGCCGGGGGAAAAATATGAGAATTCCTAATGTCGAGGGTTTCCCTCGTTGGAAGGTTTTATCTGCTCTCATGTTTAATGCAGGCGGCGGGTTAGAGGGCGACCACAAAGCTGCAAGGTTTGTATTCAGACGTTTTGCGAGACAGAGAGAGAAAAAAAGAGGTGCCATGCGACTATACAAATAAAAAACTTGTGAAAATACGACAAATCATGATTTCGTATGTGACGAGAAGAGCCACAAACAACCACACACAATACTACCATTACTACGAAGAAAACCCGGTCTGGCCGGTTTTCAAAAACCTAAGAAGGCCCTAAAAACTGGTTTGGGTCAGATCTAACAACGACTGTTGGGAAAAGTCCCCACGTAAGGGTGTATTGCCAGGCCGCCGGATGAGGTACCGACGGGAGGAGCGTGTCGCGCCATTAGCGTGCGAAACCCCTCTTCTCCCGTCGGTGGCCCAGCCTTTATTTTCGGAGACGAGGGGAAATTTAACATAAAATTTGATTCCTTGCTGTTCATTTAAATTACGACGACATGTCTCAATGCAGTGAGAGAATGCAGATCTCGGGTCAGTTGTGTACGTAGGAAACTGCTTTAGAGCGGTAAGCTATCTAGCAGGCTCCCCGAAGGGAGCTCCACCCGGCGGGGTCTGACCTTCCGCCGGGCTCCACCTCCCGGCGTCCCCACGACCCCCTCGAGACCAACTCGAAAGTCCGGGGGGGGGCGGCCAAGGACCCAGGGATGACCCTCAAGCCCAAGACCGCGGGCTCCCCCCCGCCCGAGGTACCGGAGAGAAGGAGTTGCTCTAAGCCGGATGTTATTTGCGTTATTGGAAGCAACTCCTCCCCATTAAGGCCACTCCGGTCGGAGGCCCGAGAGCCCGAAGGCTCTCTACCGCTTTACATGCTCCCCAACATCCCAGCTTTACCCGAGATATCGGCCTGAACATTACAGGGGTGGACATGAGGGTCGAAGAGCCGAGTCCACCAGTGAGCACACTAGCATCAACCTATGGCCCCCGCGAACGGTCACCTGGACGGCTGGGTCAGCTGGACAGGCCTTCATTGTCGACAATTGGGTTGTGGAAGCTGCAACAGCAGATCTCGTCTCGACGCCAGGGTCCGCTGGTCAGGCCATCATTGACGAAAATTTTGTTGTCGTAGCTGCAAAAACGGATTCGGGTAAGACTGGATTGATTGGCCAGGCCGTTTTAGCGACAATTCGCTTGAGGCAGCTGCAACAATCGATCTCAGTTCTGCTGCGAACCCAGGACGGACTGATAACGGCCACGACATGTCGTGTTGGGTTACAGCATGTCCTCGGTTTCCTTCCGTGGACCTCACACTGTCACAGTACGACATATCACGTAAGCCTGACGAGTGCGGGTCTTCGATTGTGGCTAGATAGAGATGTTCCCACACTCCCTTCACCTTCCCCCACAACAATAAGCGGCGTGGATTCACGCCACCGGCCTTCCGCTACCCACACAACAAATAATTTAATGACTTTAAATTCAAATTTCGGAAAACAAATTCATGTATGTACACCCTCCACATCCGATTTACAGGATGCTCCTACAAGTGGTGACCCCGACTTAGACATGAGACATTCCGCCCATCCGCGACAAAAGGGAGTAGAATTTGATTAGATTCGAATCCTGAAATTCACAAATCTTTTCCTCTTAACATTATTGATGAACCCGCAAATGCGGCGATGAATAATGCCACCAATAAACCCGCAAATTCTGCGGTGCTTAATATCAATAATGACTTCATAAATCTCATGGAATGCTTTCCACGAGAACACTCACGTCACTTACTATTAGGAAAAGGTTGTTGGGTCAGTTTTCAAAGGTTGTAATGTCCTCAAAACCAGGTTGCGTCCGCAAAACCGCAGTCCTCAGTACTGCCTCCCACAGTACCACAGATGATGATGATTTCAACAAAATTCAACCTAATTTGCTGTCATGTTTCACTGTCTAAACAACATGACTCTAAGAGAACGTTGTAAACATTTTTTTCCATGTTGACTAGCCACTATTAGTCCACACACACATACTAGTACGTAAGACGCATTTCATAACGGCAAAAAAACGTTGGATGGACGGCGAAATGTTTGGGATCACCCGGGAAGCGACTCAGGCCAAAGTGAAGGCGTACTGCAAGAACTCGATGCGACTCCTGAACGCAGTGACTAGAAACAGGGAAGAGCTCGAGAAAATCACCGGCGCACACAAGAAGCACAGCGCTCATCAGAGGGAAATGCACGATCGAACTGATAAAGCTGGAGTGATTCGCAAAACAGGAAGTACCCGGAGACACGTGAGCAGGTGGGCACCGTTGCACTGTAGTAGGCTTTGAAGTTGAGTAGGAGGAGTGGATAGCCTTGAGAATTACCCGTGAAATGCAAGTTGGATGGTAGAAGACCTCGTGAATGACCCGTGAAATACAGGTAGTAGATGACCTTGCTATATAGCACACCGCAACCTTGTCATCTTTCCAATCACGCAATATAACCTGGGACGGGTGAGGTTTGTGAAGAGCAAAAAAGTGTTATATAAACGTCAAGTCAGTGGGACTCCCTCACCCGCCACGGGATTCGAACCTACGACCCCAACATCGGCAACACAATGATAGACGCCACCGCTACAACTGCACCAATTAGAATAGGGTGGGGGGGCACTACTTTTTCTCGTCTTTGCACCTTGTTTCATTACGTGGATGTTTATTACCTCTGAGTTCCACCACAAGTGTGGCCCTCCAATGGAACCGTTTTGAGGCGACGCGATGAGTGAGGCGTATTGAAGCGACGAGACAGGCGTTTCGGGGGGCGACGGAGGGTCCTCCATTGTAAGCGACTAGTCACGCGTTGTCCGCTCGTCACAATGGACGTGGAAGATATATTTTTGCTCGAAAGCACGTATTTGAATTGCAGAAGATGGGTTCCGAGACGGCGCGCCGCTCCGATGACGCTGAAAGGTGGCGGGAATTCGAAAAATTAAAAAAGCAACTGGCCGATCAGTTTAATGGTGATTCTTTAGCTGAGATATATATGAACAAAGAATCATACTGGTTTTGCCGCTTCGAGCTGTCTGGAGGAGAGCAGAGAAGCGAAAGTTGGAAATCGGCGTTTTCACCACTACAGGCGAGCCACACAATGTGTCATATTAATATGTCATATTAATTAAACCACGATTGCTATAGCAATACATATACGTATTCAGGCTATGTATCCGTAGACATTAAAAGTATTCTCTCCATTGGCCTTAATCGACTTTACACATCAAAAACAATGCTTCCTCTCGGAAGCAATACTGAAAAAAATCAGAAAATCGAAAAAAAGTCGCAATGTTCATCAGGGAGTTTTTTCATTCTGTGTGTTCAGTAAGGACCCCAGAATGTGGCACCGAAGTCAGATTGTGCGCAAATTCGCGCATCAAAAACGTGCAAATAAGTATAAAATGATTTCATTTTTTGTTTTAAAAAAATGATAATAAACGACTGAACATTTAGATTTTGCTTTGTTTATGCAAAATTATTTTAAATTTAAGCAGAATTATTTATGCAAAATCATTTTTCAATTTTAATGCAAATTATTTTTAATATTATTTTTTGTTTAAAAAATGCTAATAAACAGGTAAACACTTAGATTTTTCATTTTTTATGCTGAATCCATCTCCATCAATCAGTCTGTCACCTTGAATAATTTCCGCCACCTTTTAGCGTCATCTGCGCCACTCTGCGGCGGCGGTATTGGATTCACCCAATACTCGCCAAAAGGGGTAGGCCTAGTTAGGGAGAGCACCACCACCTGGATGACGTCCTGAAGAGGCAACAAAATGATCGATAAGTTGAGTAATTGATTTTTTTTTAATCGAGATTGATTGATTTATTGATCTATTTATTACAATCACACAACTTTTTAGCGCAACCTTTTTCCAAAAAATGGAAAGGTGCGCTCACCTCCTCGACATGTATGTTTTTTAGCGCCACCTTTTTCCAAAAAATGGAAAGGTGCGCTCACCTCCTCGACATGTATGTTTTTTTTTTTTTTTTTTTTTTTTTTTTTGTTTGTTTGTTTGTGTACAGAGCATCACGCCCGAGCGGCTCAACAGATTTTCATGAGGGTGGTCTCATTGTGATCAGCGAGTTCGTGGGGTGGTTATAGGCTACCTTGATTTTTCCTCCCTCATCCCTTTCATCGGTTTTCGGGAGGTACTTCACGACGAAAGTTGTTTATCTCTGATGTGTAACTAAGGAGGCCTCAATAGGGGGACGAAAGTTTTTGTCCGATTTCGTTGGTACAAGGGTCTATGGAATGAGCTTTTTAGGCTGATTCCAACGACTCCAAAACGATTTTCGCAGCCTGAGCCGTTCGTTACCTCTGATCGGCATAAGGTTTTCTTAAGCATCGGTCGTTAGGGTGCAGTTGTTTACGTAATGAGCATCACGTGGATATTTTTGATGTGCTGTGTGGCATAGTTTGGTCGCTAGATACCTACTGTTTCTTAGTTTCTCTCGTAATTACAAAAAGGTTGCGCTCATCTATTCAATTCAATTGATGGCTTGTTTTTTTTTTTTTTTTGTTTTTAGCGCAACCTTTTTCCAAAAAATGGAAAGGTGCGCTCACCTCTTCGACATGTATGTTTTTTTTTTTTGTTTGTTTGTTTGTGTACAGAGCATCACGCCCGAGCAGCTCAACAGATTTTCATGAGGGTGGTCTCATTGTCATCAGCGAGTTCCGGGGGTGGTTATAGGCTACCTTGATTTTCCCTCCCTCATCCCCTTCATCGGTTTTCGGGAGGTCCTTCACGACGAAAGTTGTTTATCTCTGATGTGTAACTAAGGAGGCCTCAAAAGGGGGACGAAAGTTTTTGTCCGATTTCGTTGGTACAAGGGTCTATGGAATGAGCTTTTCAGGCTGATTCCAACGACTCCAAAACGATTTTTGCAGCCTGAGCCGTTCGTTACCTCTGATCGGCATAAGGTTTTATTACGCATCGGTCGTTAGGGTGCAGTTGTTTACGTAATGAGCATCACGTGGATACTTTTGATGTGTTGTGTGGCATAGTTTGGTCGCTAGATACCTACTGTTTCTTAGTTTCTCTCGCTCATTATTAACATTAATAACTAAAGGTTGCGCTCATCTATTCAATTCAATTGATGGCTTGTTTTTGTTTTTTTGTGTACAGAGCATCACGCCCGAGCGGCTCAACAGATTTTCATGAGGGTGGTCTCATTGTGATCAGCGAGTTCGTGGGGTGGTTATAGGCTACCTTGATTTTTCCTCCCTCATCCCTTTCATCGGTTTTCGGGAGGTACTTCACGACGAAAGTTGTTTATCTCTGATGTGTAACTAAGGAGGCCTCAATAGGGGGACGAAAGTTTTTGTCCGATTTCGTTGGTACAAGGGTCTATGGAATGAGCTTTTTAGGCTGATTCCAACGACTCCAAAACGATTTTTGCAGCCTGAGCCGTTCGTTACCTCTGATCGGCATAAGGTTTTCTTAAGCATCGGTCGTTAGGGTGCAGTTGTTTACATAATTATATCTAATTAAGAAACGCCTCATATCCGTCGTTAGGGTGCAGTTGTTTACGTAATGAGCATCACGTGGATATTTTTGATGTGTTGTGTGGCATAGTTTGGTCGCTAGATACCTACGGTTTCTTAGTTAAATATATCGTAATAACAAAAGGTTGCGCTCATCTATTCAATTCAATTGATGGCTTGTTTCCTCTGGGGCTTGAGATTTTATGATCGATATATTTTTCTCTCTTTGAGAAAAACAACTGCAGTCATATTCTTTCCAACCACTTTTTTAAATTTTACTACCTGCCTCAAAGAGAAAAATGGCAGAATCACATAAAACTTCAAAAAATACCTGTTGAGGATGGTTGAGCGGGGGGGCTATTCGCGCGTATACGAACGAATGATCCGCCTGAAATGGGATCAGTCGCCCGTCGCACGAAACCGCCTGAAACCGCCTCTTGCGTCGCGTGCAGTGGAGGACTCCCAATTCAGTTTCACACTATGGGAATCCCATAACGGGATTAGTCGCGCGTATACGGACGAAAACGCGTCATCGCCTCAAAACGCTTCCAGTGGAGAAGCACCCTAATGGTGAAAACAGTTCTCCTTAAGAGGAGAGGGATGCAGATCCCCCCCCCCCACCCCCCACATAACAGCTCCTCGGCAGCCCCCTCCACTGAGGCCCATCTTCCAAACTCTCTTTCAATTCGTCTTGATCCTGTTTTTGAACACTTCATGGTTCTTTATGATTCACATTGAGCCAACTTTTTGATGTTCCCAGACTTTTCTCGTACTGTGCTCGCCGAGCTGGATGTTTTGAACATTTTTCTGACGACCCGTAGTACCTACCCTAGAAGAAAGATTCTCCTCCTAGTTCTCGTTCTCCCCCTCGTCCTCGACTTGCTCAGGCAGAATTGCGAGGTTATATTGCGATTCCATAATTGGGCAGATATGTAATTAAAGAGGTGTTTTTTGTCTTTCTTTCCAATTTCAGGATGGACAAACACTCCGAGAAAATGAGCCTAGCAGAAATGGAACAAGCAGGCAAGGCAAGATTTCGTGTCGCGTGCGGCGTTCTAACATGTTTTGCACTTTTCCTTCCTGTCGTTGTGGCAGAAGATGTACGAAAGAGGTTAAGTGGTGACGGAGCCTTTTTCCCGGTTTACCCCTGGTAAAAATGTACCATACTAAAACTAAAGGAAATAAAAACAAACAAAAAACATGATGTGACTAGAAAGAGTTTTTACATAAGTTATTGTAGATAAGGTTGTCCGAGTGTTTTAAACTAACAGATGAAGACTAGTTTGAAAGGCTCTGTAATAAAATTTAGCAGATTAAAACGGGTTAGATCAGATTGAAACGGTGGTCTGCCTCTATTTCCTGGTTTGACTGTCGATTTCAATACCGCACCAAGTGATTAAATACCCCAAACGCAAGTGAAAGGGATGAGGGTCGTTGACTTTCGAAATATCCATTAACGAAAATGAAAATGACCTCGGAGATGGAGGAAATAGAATCGAACGTCTCGTAGGTGAACGTCTCGGTCCAAGGTCATTCCCCTTGAACTGTCCCAGGAGCCAGCCGGGCTTTTTACGGGGATTCACACTATTCGTTGAAACGTGGGCTAAGCCCGCCTATTAGTTCGACAGTAATTCAGCTCCAGGTCAAGTGTCTCATTTTGTAGGGCCACGAGAGCACTCAGTTGACACCAACAGCTCCTCAGCAAAAGGTCGCTACGGTTCATGTGTCCCGAAGAATACGCGAAAAGCTCAATACCGTACAAGGTTATTATTATTTTATTATTATTTGGTACATTATACACTTTTTCGCGTGTTCGAGTTTATTTACCTAATCGTGAAATACAATTTTGAGAAAAAACCTGCGAAAAGGCTGATAGCCGAAAAACTGATTTGAGCAGCATTGGTAGCTCTAATAACCAGTTTAGTTCACATCTACTTACAATGACACACAATACTAAGAAAAACCAGCCAGGCCAGTGTTTAAGCAGCATTGACTTCCTAAAACAAAATCTACCTACTGTACCAACTTACTTTTTGTTTCTTATTCTTGGAAAATCGAAATTGTTTTCGAAGTATTTTTGGAAGTAAAATCCATTTGGGAGGTTCAAAACCCAGACCACCAGACCTCATCTATGAGACTTCTATTTGACTACAAAATTTAATATTAATGTTGCTTTTGAATTGAAGGGCGCCAGGTGGTTGAATGAGGTGTCGTTTTCCGAGTAATTTCGGGCGTATAATCAATTTTTAGGGTCCCACATCAATCCAAACACTGTACTATATACTTTTTTAAATTTGTTATATAATTTTTTATTGACAAAATTAATATTGAACCAAATATTATTTATACCAAAGAATAATAAACCCTTGCTTTGTGGAAATTGGTTTTATGTTATTTCTGTCCACGAGATTCAATCTTTCCGCAAAATTACCTACTCTAAAAACTGAACTCAAAACTGCACAACTCTCAACAAGAAGCTCCTCCATCGGTCGGCTTCAAGGGATAAACTGAATTGTCATCGTGTGTACGGCCTACGATCCACAATAATTGTTTGGTAATTATACAAATTATTGGTTGTTTTTTTTCTAACCCCAATCGAGACAAGGATCACGGCAGTGAGATCGAAAGCGTGCCACGCAGTCGTTTTTTGTCCCTGTGAGAAGCTAACTAAATTTTCCTCGCCAGTAGAGGCGAGAAAACCTTGATGATAATCAGCCATTAACATAAAATGTTTTTAAGGAGATTTTTGGGTTTGGAGGTGTCTGTCGCTCCCCACCCGGCCAACCATGGCTCGATCTGCTCGCTCGCTTACCAACTAACTCCCTTCCCACTTATTCTGACCCCCCCCCCCCCCCCCAGCGGGCTAACTGCTCACCCCTAACGCGTGCTCACTCCGCCATTTACTTCCTTCCCTCTCCAGCACTCCCACCTCAAGTATAGTATTAAATACTCCTACATTGTTTGTAGCACCAGAAGCTTCAGTTGCGTGTGTAAGTAAATTAACCATATTTATACAGCTGAATGACTGATAACTAGAGACTGGAATTGTATGCATCAAATTTTTGGAATTTTATGCAGACGAAATGGGGTAAATATGACAAAATATGCACCCCAAGCCAAAATACGTAAAAAAATTTAAATCTATATCTATAAAAATGACTGCCAAATCTGTTTGAGGACTCACTACTTAAAAACCAGTGGAGTGTTTGGCGCCAAATTGTGCGAGAATGTTTGCGAAGCAAACCGCAAGAACCCGGTAGATGGTTTTAAAGAAGTTTCTAAAAAATCGGTCGAGCCGTTATGGAATTAATTAATGAGATAATGAATTTCGCAGTTTAACCTTACTGAGTTCCATTTCATTGAGTTGATGATGAGTCGTAGCGCTGGTGATTGAATAGATTGATTTGACTTTTCATTAAATTTTTATTGAGTGCAGCGAAGCGCACCGGGTCAGCTACATAGTAGGTTTTAAATTACTAAATTTTGTTATAAAAATCCCATTTGTAGCCCCATGAAAGCCCTATACCCGTGGGCATCCTGTGTCGAAGGTTTTCGGCTATGGAGCGAGTTAGGTGTTGTTTTCGAAGTATTTTTGGACGTAGAATCCATTTTTTTGAAGTCCCACATCTGTCCAAACATTGGACAGAAAAAAGTTTAATGTTGGTTTATTATTCTTGGAATAATACACCTTTGTAATCGCGACGGACGTCGACGACTCCGATCGGCCTCAAAATTTGACATTATCCGTTTCAAGAGGTCTACATTCTAAATCCGAAATGTCCGTTCGCCGTTCGGGCCGTTTTGGGTGGTAGGAATTATTTTTTAAATCTGAAATTTTGACAAAATACTCGGTTTACCATCTAGTTGTGCCTGCATAGTTTTCAGTCCGATCGCCCAAACCTGTGGGGCGCTATAGGGCTAAAATGGGGCTACGGGAGGGGTTTATTGAAAGCTTTTGGCTATGGGATCGAGTTAGGTGTCGTTTTCGAAGTATTTTTGGACGTAGAATCCTTTTTTGGGGGTCCCGGAACGATCCGATTTCACTGTGGCGATCTATAGGACTTTCATGGGGCTACAAATGGGATTTTGAAGGATCCCAGGAGGTCAAATATTTTTCGAGTAAAAACAGAAAATTTTTGAAAAAAAAAAAATTCTGAAATACCTAAACATTTTTTCCCAAAATTTTTTTCTCGTTGACGCAGAATTAAATTGTTGCACAAGTATCCTATAGGTATCAAAGAATAATAAACCCTTGTGTAAAATTTGCAGCGTTTTGGTTTATTATTCTTGGAATAATACACCTATGTTTTCGCGACGGAGGTCGACGACTCGGATCGGGCTCAAAACTTGACATTATCCGTTTCAAGAGGTCTAAATTCAAAAAACGAAATGGCCGTCCGCCGTACGCCGTCCGCCGTCCGGGCCGTTTTGGGCAGTAGGAATTTTTTTTTAAATCTGAAATTTTGGCAAAATACTTGGTTTACCATCTAGTTGTGCCCGCAAGGTTTTCAGTCCGATCGCTCGAACCCGTGGGGCGCTATTGGGCTAAAATGGGGCTACAGGAGGGGTGTTTTGAAGGCTTTTAGCTATGGGATCGAGTTAGGTGTCGTTTTCGAAGTATTTTTGGAATATAAAAATCCAAAAAAAAAATTTTTTTAATTTTTTTTATTGACAGAATTAAATTTCTGTACAAGTAACCAATATCAAAGAATAATAAACCCTTGTGTAAAATTTGCAGCGTTTTTTTTTCTATCCTTGATCATAACATTAACAATCCGGTTGTCTCCCAATACAAAGGTAAAAAACGCTGCAAATTTTACACAAGGGTTTATTATTCTTTGATATTGGTTACTTGTACAGAAATTTAATTCTGTCAATAAAAAAAATTAAAAAAAAATTTTTTTTTTGGATTTTTATATTCCAAAAAACTTTTTTGGGGGGGATTTTTTTTTTTCAAAAATGTGTTTTTTCAAAAATTCTTTAATTTTTACACGAAAAATATTCAACTTCTTGGGATTCTTCAAAAATCCCATTTTTAGCCCCATGAAAGCCCTATAGATCGCCACAGTGAAATCGGATCGTTCCGGGACCCCCAAAAATGGATTCTACGTCCAAAAATACTTCGAAAACGACACCTAACTCGATCCCATAGCTAAAAGCCTTCAAAACACCCCTCATGTAGGACATTTCGTTTTGGTTTATTATTCTTGGAATAATACACCTATGTTTTCGCGACGGAGGTCGACGACTCCGATCGGACTCAAAATTTGACATTATCCGTTTCAAGTGGTCTACATTCTAAATCCGAAATGTCCGTCCGCCGTACGCCGTCCGCCGTCCAGGCCGTTTTGGGCAGTAGGAATTTTTTTAAAAATCTGAAATTTCGACAAAATACTTGGTTTACCATCTAGTTGTGCCCTCAAGGTTTTCAGTCCGATCGCCCAAACCCGTGGGGCGCTATGGGGCTATAATGGGGCTACGGGAGGGGTTTTTTGAAGGCTTTTAGCTATGGGATCGAGTTAGGTGTCGTTTTCGAAGTATTTTTGGACGTAGAATCCATTTTTTGGGGTCCCGGAACGATCCGATTTCACTGGGGCGATGTTTAGGGCATTCGTGGGGCTAAAAATGGGATTTTTGAAGGATCCAAGGATGTTAAATATTTTTCGAGCAAAAAATACGGAATTTTGGAAAAAACACATTTTTGAACAAAAAAATCCAATTTTTTTTTAATTTTTTCATTGACAGAATTAAATTTCTGCACAAGTAACGTATATCAAAGAATAATAAACCCTTGTGTAAAATTTGCAGCGTTTTTTGAATGTAGACCTCTTGAAACGGATAATGTCAAGTTTTGAGGCCGATCCGAGTCGTCGACCTCCGTCGCGAAAACATAGGTGTATTATTCCAAGAATAATAAACCAAAATTTTTGAATATGGTAAAATACCTATTTTCTAATAATTTAAAAATAAATAACCCTTCCACAGCCAGCGACGAGATACCAGATGAGATACGAGAAGAAGTGGCCCCTCTGGACCAGAGAGGAGATACCACATGAGGAGAAATGCCAGAGACAAGTTATCAAGCGAGGCCATATTTTGGACCGATTTTTGGTTTATTATTCTTGGAATAATACACCTATGTTTTCGCGACGGGGGTCGACGACTCCGATCGGGCTCAAAATTTGACATTATCCGTTTCAAGAGGTCTACATTCTAGTCTATCCGAAATATCCGTCCGCCGCCCGCCGTCCGCCGTCCAGGCCGTTTTGGGCAGTAGGAATTTTTTTTTTAATCTGAAATTTCGGCAAAATACTTGGTTTACCTTCTAGTTGTGCCCGCAAGGTTTTCAGTCCGATCGCCCAAACCCGTGGGGCGCTATGGGGCTATAATGGGGCTACGGGAGGGGTTTATTGAAGGCTTTTAGCTATGGGATCGAGTTAGGTGTCGTTTTCGAAGTATTTTTGGACGTAGATTCCATTTTTTGGGGTCCCGGAACGATCCGATCTCACTGGGGCGATGTTTAGGGCATTCGTGGGGCTAAAAATGGGATTTTTGAAGGATCCCAGGATGTTAAATATTTTTCGAGTAAAAAATACAGAGTTTTTGAAAAAACACATTTTTGAACAAAAAAATCCAAAAAAAAATTTTTTTTTTTAATTTTTTCATTGACAGAATTAAATTTCTGCACAAGTAACGTATATCAAAGAATAATAAACCCTTGTGTAAAATTTGCAGCGTTTTGTAACCGTTTACTAATACCCTTAAAATAACAACATAATATTATTCTGGCAAGGCGGGTTCATGCATTGTTCAGTTCCCACGAAGGCTCAGTCGCGATAGGGTTAATATTGTAAACCCATCGATCTAGTAACATACATCGTACATCGATGGGTTAACCATACCTACCGAGTCACAAGCGGCAACGCTTTTTTTTTAACCCAAAATGGTCAAAATCGGCAGCATTCAACCGGTTTGTATTGATCTGAGCCTTACTTGTCTTGACTCATCGACATCTGCCGGGACGATCAAAACTGCCCGGCGAATCCGAAGATGAATTATGCATTCATGCAAATGGCCGCCCTGGAGTCAGCGTCGGGCTCCGCTACTTTTGCTCGTTTAAAGCAGAGTAAGAATTCGTTCAAAACACGAAACAACCCGGCGGATTTTCTGGTCGTGGGTTTTTCCTGTGTGAATACAGACAATGCGGGTTTGGAAGAAAGCAAGGACGGTCCAGGAGGACTGGGTCAAGGTCAACACAGATAGGGCAGGTATGGGAAGTTTTTTTCCAATCCACAGACGCCTTTTGTCCACAACGCCTTTGTGTTCCGAGTTATTATCCAGACGAGTTAGCGTCACAAAAAAAAAAAAAAAAAAAAAAAAATCGTGATGGATCCCAGCACGCATAGTTTGTTAGCGCTGCACATTTTCATTTGAACATTTTTACCATCGTGGACTGGTATCTCAGTCGCCACCACAGGTTTTGCAATCCAATTTCAATCTTTCAGTACCACCCACCCCAACGTTACAGGAATGTTGCATTCTGTTTGATTCGGCTGGCGTCTGGACAAGATAATTCGCTATCTGACGATAAGTCGACACGTCCGAAAATAGATGACATCTCAAAAAGATAACCCGACGGTATGAAGACGCACTGAGACGAACTACTTTTTTCGCGGCCTTCGGACGGGAAGTCACGGAGTTTTTTTCCTACCGGGTAATGACTAGTCTACTCCAGGCAGTTCAAGGAGAAAGACCCCAAGACGATCACCAGGTACACAAAAGGTTGTTCGATTCTGTTTCCTGAACTCGAAGATCGTTTTCATCGCGGTAACGAGGATGAAAGACAACCAAACCTGAGTGATTTCACCAGAGTGAAGGAGGTTCAATGTCATCAGAGGCTTGGGGTTCACGAAATGAAATTCAACACATTTTGAAATTAACACTGCTGGGTCAAGCCAGCCAACGCCCGACCTCCCCCACCTGGCCTTAGACCCCTTCTTCTCGCTTTTGACAATGAATTGTTCTTGCTTTCTTAAAGAAATACAGGATGAAAGTGAAAGGATTCATTTGGAAGGCAAAATCTAATTTTGACCCATTTGTTTACCTATTTCTGACTTTCGGAGTTCTGATAAAATCCATGTCCCAAACCTCCCCATCTTCCCCTACCATTTTTGGTTTATTATTCTTGAAATAATACACGTCGGTATTTGTGTCGGAGGTCGAAAATTTTGATCGGCCCCGGAATTTATCATTAAGTGGACGTTTCAAGATTCCAAAAATGAAATGTCTGTTCGCCGTCCGCGCCGTTTTGGACAGTAGGAATTTGTTTTTAATCTGAAATTAAGACGAAATACTCGGTTTACCACCAAGTTGTACCCACAAGAATTTCAGCCCGATCGCCCAAACCCGTGGGGCGCTATGGGGCTAAAATGGGGCTACGGGAGGGGTTTATGATGGTTTTCGGGTATGATATCGACGTCGTTGTCATAATTGTGTACTATAATAGTAATAATTCCCGATTCACCTCCGATTTTTATGTAATTGCAATATCTCACTCGGACGGAAGGTAGTTGGAATGATAAAATAGATTAAATAAAAAGTCGGAGAGGCATACAATTTAAAAAAACTAACCTTGGAATTCGTCGTCCGAAGTATCGGGTTGTTGAGGACATTGTTTGGGTAGTATAATCGCAGGTGAATGACAAATAGTACACAATAATTGTGTACTATTCGTCATTGGTAATTATTACCATTAATTCTGTCAATAAAAAAAGTAAATTAAATAATAATAATAATACAAATATAAAGAATTTATAAAGACTTTATATAAAGTACATACTTAGTACTTCGAAAAATGGAGTATAATCCATTATGTAAAATAAATACGTCCAAAATTACTCGGAAAATATTTGACCTTTGGGATCCGTCAAATATTCCATTTGTAGCCCCCTGAAAGCCCAATGGAACCCCACGGTGAAGTCGAATCGTTCTGGGACCCCCAAAAATGGATTCTACTCCCAAAAACACTTCGAAAACGACACCTAACTCAACTCCATAGCCGATGTACTTTGCTTGAAAGTTAAAAATACTACGATTTCAACAAACTAGGTATGAGAAATATTTCAATCTGCTTGCCTTTCCGTCTTTTTATTTCTTCTATAATAGAAGTTCTATTTTCAATTACAAAAACTTGGAGGTGGGTCGTGAATAGTATATAATATATACATAATTACCTTCCTTTAAGTATATAAATAATAATAAATTGTGAGCGGGTATTTTAACGATTTATTAAAATTTTGACGCACGTTAGCACAAGGAGGCAATTTGAATTAGCGCGGTCAAATTGGTGAGATTCGATTGGCTCACTTGAATCATCACAAACGCTTCAACGTAAACAAAGTTCACTCGTTTCGTTGCAAAGTTATCTGATGCGAAATATCTTATCACTGTTGTGTAGTTTCAAATTGAACGCATTTGTTAAAAATGACGACTGAGTCAATGGAGTGTTTTGTTTGCTTACCAGAAAGAAGTTTCATAGAAGAAAAGCCGAGAAAAGGAGCAAAACCAAACAAGAGAATCACGGAGGAGGGAAAGGGCGAGAAGGAAATTGATACACAAATTTGAACAGGCGCGGGGACCACACAAATTTCGGGAGTAGAAGCCTTTGTTTTTCCGCCGGGAGAAAAGGGGGAATTCGAACGGAACAACGAAGTGAAGAATTGCGGCAAAAAAACAAACGGGCACACAAAACGCGGAGGGCTGAGAGACCCGGCGAGAACTGGCTGGAAGAGCGGAATCGGGCGGGGGGATCGGCGGGTGGGCTCCCCCACTACGCATCAGCTGACCCGGGCCCCCCCACCGACCACCCCCGCGTGAACTTCTGGACCGCCCTGGATGCCACTCCCTACCCCTGGAAAATTTGAACACCGCCAATTTTCGTCAGGTTTGAAATTCTAATTGATTGGTTTTTTGACTTTGAACAAGCGGGAACATCAGTCGCCTCAAATCGTCTGACGGCATCGTGCTTGGGATGGCAGATTCTTCAAAAAGATCGATTTTTTCTGAATGTTCGAAAAGAATCGTACCGATTTCGGTTTATTATTCTTGGAATAAATTTATTCCAGGTGTTTAAACACTAGTGTAATCGCGACGGAGGTCGATCGGTCTCAAAATTTGGCATTATCCGCTTTACTTCAAGAAACGTAGATTTAAAAAACGAAACGACCGTCCGCCGTCTTGGGCCGTTTTGGGCTGTAGACATTTTTTTGAAAATCTGGAATTTTGACAAAATACTCGGATTACCATTTAGTAGTGCCCGCCAAGCTTTCAGCCCGATCGCCTCAACCGTGGGGCGCTATTACGCTAAATTGGGGCTACGGAAGGAGGTTTTGAAGTTCGGCTACGAGGTCGATTTAGGTGTCGTTTTCGAAGTATTTTCGGACGTAAAATCCATTTTTGCGGATCGCAGAACGATCCGATTTCATCGTGGGGATCGATGGGGCTTTCATGGGGCTACAAATAGGATTTTTGAAAGATCCCAGGAGGTCAAATAAGGTGTCGTTTTTCAAGTGATTTTGGACGCGATTTTTTTTTTTTTTTTTTTTTTTTTTAATATTTTCTCACTGTCACAGAATTAACTTTTGCGCAATTAACGTATATCAGAATAATAAACCCATGTGTAAAATGTGCAGCGTTTTTTTTTTAAATAAAAGTATCGATTCTTTTTTCGAATTTTAAAACGAGTCAGAATTCTTAATCGTTTCTTTCAACTAACTAACTACCTACCCAAATTCTTCATATCGACCGTTTACCTGCAAAACCACCTAAGTCCGATTTTTGGCCAATTAAAGGTTGAGTTTTCTGGGTAAATTTGGGGCTCTAGACCCATCGCGCAAAGTTTCGTGAGTGTAAGGTGAGAAATGTCTTCTCACCGTTGTAAAATGTCTCTCTCAGTGTTATAAAATGCTTCTAAAGGAGTTATACACACGTGTACGTTCCAGCTTTCGGCGTGTAAATCTTAGTAAGAGTATCTGAAAGAGTTCTTGAAAATATCCTCGCAAGGCCACAAACAGCTGTTTATTTTTGAATTTTCGAGCGAAATTTGGACCCTAAATTAGGTAATAATTTCTACCGAAGGTTTCTCATAGACAAGTTTCTAAAAAGAAAAAAAAAACATTCAACGTCAATTTGAAGTGCTTTGAGCATCGCAAACCGTCTCTATGCAGTTTTTTTTTTTTTTTTTTTTTGTGTCTTGTGAAATTTTGATGTAACATAATTGGGTTTACAGGTCAATATTGAGTTATATTTCTTGGGATAAATTATCGCTGTCAGTTGTGTAAAAATATGAATAACTGCACGATGACGTGAACTAAGTACGGAATTATCAAAAATAATAGAAATTGAACAAAGAATGATATAACTACGCTGGACAATCACTCATAAAATCACTCGTAAAAACTCACTCGTAACAAGAAAACACTTGCCAAAAGTTTTGTTTGGCCCAAAACTAAACATAAAAACGCTGCAAATTTTACACAAGGGTTTATTATTCTTTGATATACGTTACTTGTGCAGAAATTTAATTCTGTCAATGAAAAAATTTAAAAAAAATTTTTTTTTGATTTTTATATTTCAAAATTTTTTTTTTTTTGATTTTTCTGTTTCAAAAATTCTTTATTTTTTACTCGAAAAATATGTAACCTCCTGAGATCCTTCAAAAATCCCATTTTTAGCCCCATGAAAGCCCTGTAGATCGCCAAAGTGAAATCGGATCGTTCCGGGACCCCCAAAAATGGATTATACGAGAGGGGCAGCCATGGCAAAGCAACTACCAATTTTGGCAAAAACCCTTTCCGACGAATACTAATGGCACTTTAGTCGTCTCAACAGAAACTTAATGAACCGCCCCTTTTATAAAATATAATCAGCTTTCACCAGAAAAAAAAGAAGAAAGATCCGTTCCTGAGTTTTAGGCAAAAATGTGCAAAAAAGACGTTGTGCACATTTTCGCAATTGCTTTGCCATGGATGCCCCTCTCTTATTGAAGCTCAAATCGAATTTCCACAAGGAATAGCTGCGATAGGAAATTCAACCAGCTTTCATGAGAAAAAAGAAATCTGGAATCGGGCTAATAGTTTCCGAGTTACAGCCGATAACGTTCTGAAAAACGTGGTTTTCCGGTTACTGAGCGGTGTCCGATTGGAGGAATTTTTTGAGAGTCACCCAATTTCAGTTGACTGCATTTCCTAACATGGAATTTAATTCTCTACAAATTTGATTAAGTGACATTTTTTGATTGGGTACGGTGTTTTCGATATGGAGGCTTTGAAACGTGACCAATCGGTTAAATTTCAATTTTTTCGAAAAAGTGACCATTGTTAGAAAAGCTGTATTTCGAAAAGTATTGGACCTACAGACCTGCGATTGGTTTGAAACGTTAGCAAATTTTGTCTTCTTTAAAAAAGATAGAAGTGATTTTTTTTGTAGGATGCACCCCTACGGAGATATAAGCCAAAAACCAAAACACGTCCGAAAATGTTGACCCCGAACAGCGTAATTTCAACCACCGAGCCCGCTGACCAGCCTCCTTCGGAGCCCGGCTCGCCAAAAGGAGTCGAAACGGGGTCCACCTTTTGAAAAGGCTCCTTTTGACGTGGACAATGCCTCCTGATGAGAAAATCTCCGGGAAGCCCCAGATTGGGCCAATGCGCGCACAAAGGCCTCCCCAATTCGAGTCAATGGAAGACCCAATTGGGGGTCAATTGAAAAAGAAACGTCTTGACAAAAGGGCCAGTTCGCGGACTGGAAGCCTCTGGTTTGAACTCGGAACCGCTTAACAGCAGGCGTAGAATTTGAAAAAGGAAATCGCATTCAAATTTTGTGTAAATTGTTACAAAAATTTGATGAAAAACGTTAAATTTCAAATACACGCCCTAACTCCGCCGTGTAGGCAACATTTGACAACGTTGCTTAAAAAAAAGCGATTTAAGATCAAAATTATTCGACCATATTATGGTGTCGCCGCAAATGAGGGCGGAAAATCGTCGGTTCATAGGGACAATCTGGGCATGTGAGGGGGTGAGGGGGAGGGGGAGTCATACTGATCGCTGTCCGCGGGGGAGGATCAGGTGGTGGGAGGGGGTGGATCAATACCGCGCCGCGCTTCGAGTACTACCAGTCACGGGCCTTAGGGAGACCGCCCGGTCGGGTCAGGTAGGTCCCGGTGTCAGTTCATTGGGCTCCTGCCGGTTGTCCGCGCCTGCGCGAGGTTTTGACCGGGCTCGACACTACAGCGTTGAAGGAGACCATCCCGGCGATCAGGGTTGAATTGATCATTAGAAATTTTCGGAAATTTGCTTATTTTGTTTATTATTCTTGGAATTTGTTTATTTTCAGAATACGTTCGAGCCCAATAATTGCACGTTGTAATTATTACAAAATTAAAGATATTTTTGAGCGATAAAGATAAAATAGTTGCGAGAAACCAACAATTACATACGGATTGAGAGAATCAAAAGAGAAATAATAATATATTATACTGAAAGTCAAAAGTAAATTGAAATGTCTCTGCAGTAAAGAGGGACCATAAATACTCGCTGTTAAAGATTGAGAAAAAAACAAGACATGTTTTTGAAAAGATAAAATGATATTAATATTGTTTATTCCTAGGATTTGCCGATTTAATTAAACCTTTTACCAAATGAATCAAACCTTTTTCTAAATGAGTTAAACCTTTTGCCAAAATAATTAATTGTTTTCCAAAAAAAGCAATTAAACTTTTTGGTTTATTATTCTTGGAATAATACGCTTGGAATAATAATAATGTTTTCGCGACGGGGGTGGACGACTCGGATCGGCCTCAAAATTTGACATTATCCGTTTCAAGAGGTCTACATTCAAAATTCGAAATGTCCGTCCGCCGTCCGGGCCGTTTTGGGCAGTAGGAATTTTTTTTTAAATCTGAAATTTTGACAAAATACTTGGTTTACCATCTAGTTGTGCCCGCAAGGATTTCAGTCCGATCGCCCAAACCCGTGGGGCGGTATGGGGCTGAAATGGGGCTATGGGAGGGTTTTTTTTAAAGGCTTTTGGCTATGGGATCAAGTTAGGTGTCGTTTTCGAAGTATTTTTGGACGTAGAATCCATTTTCGGGGGTCCCGGAACGATCCGATTTCACTGTGGCGATCTATAGGGCTTTCATGGGGCTAAAAATGGGATTTTTGAAGGATCCCAGGAGGTTAAATATTTTTCGAGCAAAAAAATGAAGAATTTTTGAAAAAAATAAAAATAAAATTGTTGACAAAAAATCAACAACAAAAAATTTTTTTTAAATCAAAAAATCAAAAAAACTTTTTTCCAAATTTTTTTCCATTGACACAGAAATAGTTTTTGCACAAGTAACCTAATATCAAACCTATATCAAACCTAACCTAACCTATATCAAAGAATAATAAAGCCTTGTGTAAAATTTGCAGCGTTTTCTAAAATAATTAAACCTTTCCCCGAAATAATTAAACCTCTCACGAAAAAATATCATTTATACAAATTGCGAAATAGTTTAATTCGGAACTGCAGAAACGTGTACTGGAGTGATGAACTATCAATCTATGGGTCAATGAATAATGTATAGTTATTGCAGTGGTTCTCCATTAGTCGCAGCAGGTAACAGGTGGAACATGTCTGTGACGTAGTTCGCGCAGTCTTGAGGGTTTACTGGCGCTGTTCTTGTTGCGGAAGAATGTGCTCTTCTCGGCCGCCTAATATTCCTGTTGCTGCTAACTTGATTTTGGAGAAAGCCTTTTCCACTGGGTTTAGCATCGGCGAGTACGGTGGTAAACACTTTTATGGTCATTTGTGGAAGCCATAAAGCTTTATTGTATCCCTTCCGAGTGAGAGGTACCACCCGGAAGGGATTCACCAGTGGTATCAACTTCATGCTGGTTGTTACATCGTTTTGTTATATTTCTATTAGATCCCCTTTTTTTCGAGAGGTTTAATTGTTTCGAGAAAAGGTTTAATTATTTTGGAAAAAATTTTTATTATTTTGGCAAAAGGTTTAAATCATTCGGAAAAAGGTTTGATTGATTTGGTAAAAGGTTTAATTAAATCGGCAAATTCTATATAAACGAAGTATCTTTCTTAGTGGAAGGGAAGGGGGGGGGGGGGGGATTCCCATTAATGGGCTTTGAAAAAAAAAAAACTACGGCAGATAGAGAAAATCGGATTCAGCATGTAAAATCCCGTAAGAATTGCTAGTAGACATATATAAATGTCTAGATGGTAGAAGAATTAGGTAGGTACGCAGGTTGTTGGAAAATGCTGCGCTGTCTAGCATTTTACTTCAAAATGTAATTTGTAAGCTACGAACTATTGCATAATATTATTTTAGATAAAACCAAGTACATATTTTCCATGTTCATTTATTTTATTTCAAATCAACTCTTAAATGGGTCTGCTCAAGAAGAGTTTGAAGAATTGACGTTTCCTGGTTTGTTGGTTGGCTTGGGCTTTGGTCGCTTTTCTTCAGATGAGTTTGTAGATCTGCCGCTGCCACCACCGGGTTTTTTCGTAGGTTTTGGTTTACTGGTGGGAGGTTGGGTGTCTGATGGGCGGGTTAGTCCTCGATGATTTGGCATGTTGAGGTATATTGGCACGGGAACTGGTGTATCCTGGGGACGTCCTGGCTGAGGGTTTGTTTGTGGTTTTGATGGTCCTGACGATCCTTGATCTCCTTTAACTCCTTGTGGGCCAGGCTGTGCTTGCTGATCTGGGTGAGTTTGGGGTTTTGATGGACCTGACAATCCTTGATCTCCTTTCTGTTCTTGCTGACCTGAACTGCCTTGCTGACAATGTTGACACGGCCGTACTGTAGGCCCTTGTTGTGCAGGTTTTCCCTGCTGCCCAGGGTGTCCTTGATTACCAGGCTGGACTTGCTGGCCTTGTTGACAGTTAGCACAAGGTGGAGGAAGTTGCTGCTGTTGCTGGCAATTAGTGGACGATGACGGCACACTCGGTGGTTGCTGCTGGGCACATGGAGGTCTCAACCATCCACCACAAGGGCTGGGCCGCTCCAATCCACTGATGAATCCATCCAAACCCAAGCTCAAACTCAGGTTCAGCTGCAATGTCGGAGGACTGGCTGGAGATAAAGCAGGCGCCACAGACACCACAGGAGGCGGAGCCTGAGCTGCAACATGAAATTCACATTATATTTTTTATTTATTCTCAACTCTTACTTCGCTCACCCAACCCTATTAACTCTAACGCTAACTCACCTACTGGGGGCGTTGGACGTGGTGTGGGTGTATCACACCTTCTGCTCGTCTGGTACGGCCACTTGCACACAGTGTCGTAAATCGTCCCAGGTGGACAAGCCTCGGTATAGCTCGGCACCCCTGGGTGAGCACACTTATGGATAATCCTGCAGTCTACTGGATCCTCAAAATCACCCGCCGCTTTGCATATGAAACTTGCAGATCCATCAGCCCACACGAGATTCTCTGCACAGAGTAATTGCATCAGACAATTTCCAAGAACGCCGCAATGGTGAACCATAAAAAAATAAAAAAATAAAAACTTACCCAGCATGACAACCAGAACACAGAACCCGAACAGCAACAGTCTGGTCATAATTTCAATTCCTACCAATCCTGTTGCAAGTTGAATGATCGTTCTAACTGGGTAGAACTGATATATCACTATTGGACACAAATGTTCGAACCCAGTTCCACAAATAGTGTCTCATGTTTACTTCTCATTAGATGTCAACGTAGGTAATTTGCATAATTGGTTTGTTTGCATCAGCCTTATGAAGTGATGTAGGTTTGCTATGATTGGCATTCAAGAGTCAGGCAAGGGACAACACATAAGAGCTCGTTTTTTTCAGTTTCATTTATTATTGTCCAAATCTTTAATCAAAGGTTAAGATGAATTTTTTCCAGGTTTTTTAGGTCGCTTCTCTTCTGATGAGCCTGAAGAGCTGTTACTGGATGGTTTTTTTGAAGGTTTTGGTTTGGTTGATGGTGGTTTGCTGGTGGTCTCAGATGGGCGGGTAATGCCTGGTTGTCCTTGATCGCCTTGGGGACCTTGTGGACCGGGCTGTCCTTGATCCCCGTTTGGTCCTTGTGGACCTGGTTTTCCTTGAGGTCCAGGTGGGCCTTGTGATCCTGGTTGTCCCGATGGACCTTGATCGCCTTTTATACCTTGAGAACCCTGTGGACCTGGGGGTCCCTGAAGACCTCGGGGACCAGCTGGTCCAGGAGGACCTGGAGGCCCAGGCGGTCCTGGAGGTCCAGGGGGTCCAGGTGGCCCTGGAGGAGTAGCTGCACCAGGAACGAGTTGTCCTTGTTGAATCTGAACGTAAAAGTTTTAACTGTACTTACCACTTAACAGTGAAAGTCATACGTCACATCCTATTTTGCAAATTGTATTTTGCCTTAATTTAAATACCTCAACATAATATGCCAACGTAATACCTCAATGTAATATTATTAGCACTATTACCTGTTGCTGGCAGTTAGTGCATGGTGGTGGAAGCTGCTGCTGTTGCTGGCAGTTATAACAAGGGGGTGGGGGACAACCCTGTTGGCCACAGGGACTTGAAGATTGCTGGGCGCATGGGGGTTTCAGCCATCCCCCACAAGGGCTCTGCCACCCCAATCCATTTAGAAGTCCATTCAGGCCCAAACTGAGACTTAGGCTGAGCTCCAGTTTAGGAGGGGCTGTAAGAGCTGGGGCAAGAACTTGGGGTGCGGGAGCAGGGAGTGGAGATGGAGCTGGAAGTGGAGCTGGAGCTGGGAGTGGTGCAGGGGGTGATGGTGGAACAGGAATACTAGCTGGTGGAGGTGCTGGTGCTGGTGGAGGTTGAGTTGGTGGTGGTAGAGGTGGGCGTGTTGGTGGAGGCGGTTGAGGAAGGCTTGTTGGTGGTGGAGGAGGACGGGCTGTTGGTGGTGGTGAAGGAGGTTGTGTCGTTGGAGGTCGAGTAGGGGATGTTGGTGGTGGTGAAGGAGGTTGTGTCGTTGGAGGCTGAGTAGGGGACGTTGGTGGTCGTTGTGGAGGGCATGTTGGTGGAGGTAAGGGAAGATTTGTCGTTGGAGGTGAAGATGGACTTGCTGTTGGTGATGTTGGAGGAGCGCATGTGGGTGGAGGTGTCATTGGAGGTCGAGTAGGGGACGTTGGTGGTGGAGGAGGATGGGCTGTTGGTGGTGGTGAAGGAGGTTGTGTCGTTGGAGGTCGAGTAGGGGACGTTGGTGGTGGTTGTGGAGGGCATGTTGGTGGATGTAAAGGAAGATTTGTCGTTGGAGGTTGAGATGGACTTGCTGTTGGTGATGTTGGAGGAGCACATGTTGGTGGCGGTGTTGTTGGCCTTGTGCTTGATGGTGGATGCTCTGTTGTGGACACTGTCCCATCACAACGTCTCGTAGTCTGGTATGGCCACTTGCACACAGTGTCGTAAATCGTCCCAGGCGGACAAGCCTCGGTATAGCTCGGCACCCCTGCCTGAGCACACTTATGGATAATTCTGCAGTCTACTGGATCCTCAAAATCACCCGCTGCTTTGCATATGAATGTACCCGTCGGTGGTGTTGTTGGCCTTGTGCTTGATGGTGGGCGCTCTGTTGTAGATGCTGTCCCATCGCACCGTCTCGTAGTCTGGTACGGCCACTTGCACACAGTGTCGTAAATCGTCCCAGGCGGACAAGCCTCGGTATAGCTCGGCACCCCTGCCTGAGCACACTTATGGATAATTCTGCAGTCTACTGGATCCTCAAAATCACCCGCCGCTTTGCATATGAATGTACCCGTCGGTGGTGTCGTTGGCCTTGTGCTTGATGGTGGGCGCTCTGTTGTGGACGCTGTCCCATCGCACCGTCTCGTAGTCTGGTACGGCCACTTGCACACAGTATCGTAAATCGTCCCAGGCGGACAAGCCTCGGTATAGCTCGGCACCCCTGCCTGAGCACACTTATGGATAATTCTGCAGTCTACTGGATCCTCAAAATCACCCGCTGCTTTGCATATGAATGTACCCGTCGGTGGTGTTGTTGGCCTTGTGCTTGATGGTGGGCGCTCTGTTGTAGATGCTGTCCCATCGCACCGTCTCGTAGTCTGGTACGGCCACTTGCACACAGTATCGTAAATCGTCCCAGGCGGACAAGCCTCGGTATAGCTCGGCACCCCTGCCTGAGCACACTTATGGATAATCCTGCAGTCTACTGGATCCTCAAAATCACCCGCCGCTTTGCATATGAATGTACCCGTCGGTGGTGTCGTTGGCCTTGTGCTTGATGGTGGGCGCTCTGTTGTGGACGCTGTCCCATCGCACCGTCTCGTAGTCTGGTACGGCCACTTGCACACAGTATCGTAAATCGTCCCAGGTGGACAAGCCTCGGTATAGCTCGGCACCCCTGCCTGAGCACACTTATGGATAATCCTGCAGTCTACTGGATCCTCAAAATCACCCGCCGCTTTGCATGTGATACTTGCAGGTCCACTAGCCAAGGCGAGGTTCTCTGTACAGAGCAAATACATCAGGTTACTCCCTAGGACGCAATGTTTAACTATTCAAAACACTTACCCAGCATGACAATCAGAACACAGAACCCGAACAGCAACAGCCTGGCCATACTTGCTGTTTCTACCAATCCTGTAGCAAGTTAAATGGCCGTTATTATTGATTGAACTGATATATCACGCTTGGACACACTTGTTCAAATCCAGTTCCGCAAATAGCGTCTAATATTTACCTCTCATTAGATGTCGAGGTATTTTGCATAAGTGGTTCATTTGCATCTGTTGTATGAAGTTTTGTACGTTTAGCTATGAATGGCAATCAAGACTCAGACAAGAGACATCGCATAAGAGCTCGTCTTTCCATTTTCATTTATTAATTTTCAAATCAATTTTTTTAAATAGACCTGTTTAAGATGAGATTTTTTCCCAGTTTTTTTGGCAGTTGATATGCGTAATTTCTCATCTGATGAGACTGAAGAGCTTGATGGTTTTCTTGAAGAATTCGTCTAGGCCGTTGGTTTACTGGTGGGCTCAGATGCGCGGGTAATGCTAGGTTGTCCTTGATCGCCTTGGGGACCTTGTGGGCCAGGCTTTCCTTGAGGTCCTGGTGGGCCTCGCGATCCTGGTTGTCCAAATGGACTTTATGAACCATGGTCACCTTTTATTCTTTGAGAACTCTGCGGCCCCCGAGGGCCTGGGGACCAGCTGGTCCAGGAGGAGCTGTTGGCCCAAGCGGTCTGGGAGGTCCTGGAGGTTCAGGGGGCCCAGCTGTACCTGAAGGACCTGGTTGCGTAGCTGGTCTTGGAGAAGTATACTACAGCTATAGCTACGCCAGGAGCGAGTTCACCTTGATGAATCCGAATATTAAATTTCGAACAAGCCTTCATCTTGGCGGAGCGAGCGGCGTCATAGCATAGTAACTCGTGACCCGTGAGACTGGGGTTCGCATCCCAGCCTAGTCAATGGACATTTTCAAGGGGTTAACTATTCTCTGGAGCAAGGCATTACTAATCATTTAAAGTTAAAGTACGAAGTCGGCTCCTGCGCCATTGTGAGAACCTAATCGGACAACACAACAAAATTCACTTTACTTTTTAGTTTACTTTATTGAAGTTCGAACTGTACTAAACAGTGAAGTTCGTAGTTCACATCCAATTTTGCAAATTATATTTTGCGTTTTTTTAAATACCTCAACATATTGGCACTATCCCTGTTGCTGGCAGCTAGTGCAAGGGGGTGGGGGACAACCCTGTTGGCCACAGGGACTTGACGATTGCTGGGCGCATGGGGGTTTCAGCCATCCCCCACACGGGCTCTGCCACCCCAATCCATTTAGGAGCCCGCTCAGGCCCAAACTGAGATTTAGGCTGAGGTCTAGTTTAGGAGCGGTTGCTTGAGCTGGGGCAAGACCTTGTGGTAAGGGAGCAGGGAGCGGAGAAGCTGGGAGTGGTGCAGGGGATGACGGTGGTGGTGCCGTTGGCCTAGTGCTTGACGGGGGACGCTCTGTTGTAGATGCTGTCCCATCGCACCGTCTCGTAGTCTGGTACGGCCACTTGCACACAGTGTCGTAAATCGTCCCAGGCGGACAAGCCTCGGTATAGCTCGGCACCCCTGGGTGAGCACACTTATGGATAATCCTGCAGTCTACTGGATCCTCAAAATCACCCGCCGCTTTGCATATGAAACTTGCAGATCCATCAGCCCACACGAGATTCTCTGCACAGAGTAAATGCATCAGCAAATTTCCAAAAATGTCGCAATGGTGAACCATTCAAAGCACTTACCTAGAATGACACCCAGAACACAAAACCCGAACAGCAACAGTCTGGCCATACTTGCACTTTCTACCAGTCCTGTAGCAAGTTAAATGGCCGTTACATTTTGATTGAACTGATATATCACTCTTGGACACACTTGTTCAAATCCAGTTCCACAAATAGTGTCTCATATTTACCTCTCATTAGATGTCGCTGTATTTTGCATAATTGGTTCGTTTGCATCAGTAGTATAAGTGTTTCAACGTTTTGCTATGGATGGCAATCAAGACTCCGGCAAGGCACAACACATAAAATTAAATTTTATGTAAAATCAACATCTTAATAGGTCTGCATAAGAAGAGTTTTTTCTTCTCTTCTGATGAGCCTGAAGATTTTCTGTTCCATGATGGTTTTGGTTTGGCTGTGGGGGGTTTGCTGGTGGCCTGTTGTCCGCGCATTGGGCCTGTTGGGCGCATTGCTGGATGCGCGGGTAATGCCGGGTAACTAGGCAACTCTGTTGTCCTTGATTGCCTCGGGGACCTTGTGGACAACCTTAGGTTGACGTCATCAAATTCCATTTTCCCACAAACTGAGCAAATTTGCCAATCATTAGCCATCATTTGGTGCACTGCACTGAAAGACAAACACAAACAGACTTCTGACCCGGTTAGTTAGGACCTTTTCTTGTTCACCTGCGTCACTCCAGCTGCAATCTAAACCAGATTTTGCTCTCATTTTAGACCCCCCCATCGCTAAGACCAGATTTCAAAACCTTCAAAACACGACGCTCAAGTTTTATTTATATCAAACGTTCATAAAACGTAAGTCAGGTATGAATTGATAACCCTTCCCGTAGGTAGTCCAAAGTTTGTGCAACTTTTAGTCCAAGCTCCAGAGATGAGCTAACTTCAGGAAACGCCAAAAACCTTGAAAATTTCAAACGTTTTTGAGCTTCCTGCATTTATCTCGAAAACGGTACGTCTCAGCAAAACTATTACCATGCACCAAATTACCTTAGACAAAATTTCCTACAATAATCTATATATATAAAAATAATCAGTATTTTGTTGGTGATCGCATAACTTGAGAACGGCTGGACCGATTTGGCTAATTTTTTTTAAATAATGTTCGCAAAAGCTTAAGGAAGGTTTTGATGTGCTACAACGTGGGTCTGAAACCCATCGATCATACGATGCATGTATGGGATGTGTGGGATGTATGGGATGTGTGGGATGTATGGGACGGTGTATGGGATGTATGGGATGTGTGGGATGTATTGGATGGTGTATGGGATGTATGGGATGGTGTATGGGATGATGTATGGGATGTGTGGGATGTATGGGATGATGTATGGGATGTGTGGGATGTATGGGATGATGTGTGGGATGTATGGGATGATGTATGGGATGTGCGGGATGTATGGGATGTATGGGATGGTGTATGGGATGATGTATGGGATGTGTGGGATGTATGGGATGATGTATGGGATGTGCGGGATGTATGGGAGGTGTGGGATGTGTGGGATGTATGGGATGGTGTGTGGGAGGTGTGGGATGTGTGGGATGTATGGGATGTGTGGGATGGTGTATGGGATGATGTATGGGATGTGTGGGATGTATGGGATGATGTGTGGGATGTATGGGATGATGTATGGGATGTGCGGGATGTATGGGATGTGTGGGATGTATGGGATGGTGTGTGGGAAGTGTGGGATGTGTGGGATGTATGGGATGTGTGGGATTTATGGGATGTGTGGGATGTATGGGATGTGTGGGATGTATGGGATGATGTGTGGGATGTATGGGATGATGTATGGGATGTGTGGGATGATGTATGGGATGTGTGGGCTGCATATAATTGGTGATAGACGGGAATTTGATAATTCACTAGGAGAAACCAACTTGCGTTGTTACTTTGTTACTGTTTCTTAGTTCCTCTCGCTATAAAAATTAATCAGTATTTTGTTGCTGATCGCATAACTTGAGAACGGTTGGACCAATTTCAATAATTTTTTTTAATAATGTTCGCAAAAGCTTAATGAAGGTAATTATCTATCTTTTTTTTACGCGCGAATATTTTGTACGGTATGTAAGTTTCACGTTCTCGAGTTATGCGATCAGTTAACTCCTGATTATTATTGTTGTGTGGTTGCTACCTACGAACAGAATGATGATGTGATTGGAAAAACCCCTAACTTCGTATTGATGTATTGGATGTGCGGGATGTATGGGATGTATGGGATGTAGTGTGGGATGTATGGGATGTGTGGGATGTCTGGGATGATGTATGGGATGTGCGGGATGTATGGGATGTATGGGATGGCACAAATGTATGGGCTAGCATGTGTGTCAGTTTGTGGTTTTGCAATTTAACCGTAGAGTGCAGCGAAGCGCGCTGGGTCAGCTAGTATAATATATTATCTTCACGTTTGTTTCCATCTTTTATAGGAATTTTTTGGCTCCTAGTGAAAAACTGCAGGAAAACCGGAAATTGCTGCTCTAGTAGGCCATTGAGTTGTAATGTTTTTCAATGTAATGTAATGTAAAAATGTCTTTCAATAATTAACTGATGTGCCTGGGTAATTATATCAACCCAGAAAACAATGAGAACCGTCGAGAAAAATCTTCTATATTTCGGTCGAGAAAAATCTTCTATATTTTTCCTGGAAATGATTTACTGGACTATGTACTACCAGAATGGCCAAAAATCCTTGCCTCATTTCCTCAAAGGCATAGGCGGGAATATTCACCTGCAACGACAATCCCCAGAACAATGAGGAATAGGGATGCAAATCGATATTCAACTAAATCGAAAAATCAATTTGTTGACATGTCTAAGGCGAGGGAGTCAGGAAAAAATTTTTGTAATCACGGAAAACATATGTTTTTTCCTGACCCCTCGCATATGCGACGTTTTTTCGGAGACTTCACGTTGTGCTATTTATTCATCAGAGGTAAACTACCCTTAAAAGTGGTCCGATCTCAAAAACGAGGAGGTCCGAGTCAAACACATCCCAAACAGAACATTCATACCAAATTTCGACTTTCTAGCACAACGTGAAGTCTCCGAAAAAACGTTGTATGTTTTCCGTGATTACACAAATTTTTCCTGACCCCCTCGACATGTCAAAATGAAAAGTGTTTATGAGGAGGATTACCTACCTTACTACTTCTGTTGGTAGAAATAGTGAGTTGTTTACCTATGTGAGTATTCCTCTCTTTCTCTATAGACTCCCAGACATAGACATGATCTAAAAGGTCTCCTCCCCATAAGGGAGGTTTTTTTTTTTTTTGGCAATCGATTGATTGTATAGATTTTAATCCCAAAATCTATTTTCTTACGAAATCGATTTTTACATAGATTAAGAGGTTTATTTTCTGTCTTTCGTATAGTACGCCATTCGCCTGAAAGTTTGACTCGAGCAAGAAATGGTGTAGTTGCTTTAATTTCAAAAATATCAAAAATAGTAGCAAAATTTTTGCTGGGAGAACTTTTGGCGGCCAAAAAACCTCGCTTTTCCGGACATTTTCCAATTTATCACCTATATCTCAAAAGTTAAGCATCGCAAAGAAAACTTTTAACGAGCGTAAAATTCTGCGCCGAATGATCTCCTTCGAATAGGTTCATTCGTTTAGCCACAACCAAGCGTCAAAAATAGGCAATCTTTTCCAACTTGGCTGATAAGTAGGATTCGCTCATGTTTCAACCCATACCCAAAAGTTCTCCCAGCAAAAATTTTGATAACATTTTTGATATTTTGTTGTTCTGACCCATAACAACAATTGTACCGGGTCCTCGCAGGACAACAGGACATTCCGAAAACAGGACTGTCCTATTCAAAACAGGGTGTCATGGGGGAAAAGGAACTTGAGCAAACGCAAAATTATCTAAAACGCTATGAATATATTCGATGAACTTTGTACAATTCAATAAATAAAAACACATACTTTGGTATTCTCACGCGTACAACAACAATATAACTTTTTTACAGTAAAAAATGTTTTTTCCTCCCTCATCTTTTTCCATTTAAAAAAAAACACGACGAGGCTGTCTATCACAATAACAAGTTCACTTCAGTACTTCACACTAATAGTACGCGCCGGTTTCACTTGAACAACCAATCAGACACATTATTTACATAAATGGCCAATATACAAGTGTTATGTACAGTTAAGTTTGCCGGTTTACAGTGAAAGTATCCCCCAGTTTGGTGACTAAAGTTTTGGGCGTACGACATGAAGTGGCAGTCGTAGGGAACAACCTCGCCGCACTGCCAATTCAAGTTGTCCACCGACGCAACGTAACCTATTTGCGAAGGCTTGCACACACAAAGGGCATCACACTAATATAAAATACGCTAAAATAATAACTATCAGATAACTTTGGTTAGGAGATCCTAAAATCATTACTGCTCATTTACTGTAATATGGACCGGAATATAGCGCTGAAAGTTTGGACAATGCGGGATTTCCACGGAATACAAATTACAAATTAATATACAATCCCTCCACAATCACTCGTCGACTAGATGAGTACAAAATCTCGTTTCAACAATTATACATTTTACATGAAAATAACGTAAGGAGAAATAAGCTGACAGGTTGTCGCTAATATTTACAACAAAATTGATGACGAGGTGGAGGAGTAAGTTGAACTATTTTCAAATTAGTTTTGACAGTATTTTAATAATATTTACATTATTTTAGGTACTTTTTGGGTATGGGGGGAATTTGAAATGGGTCTGACGTTGTGTAGGGATGAGTGATTTGGTATGGGGGGGGGGGGGGGGGGGAGCTCAGGGGGCAGAGTGAGGGTTGAGGGGTCAGATGGATGATTCAAAGGTCAGAGTGTGGAGTGTAAGGGTCAACGTGAGGAGTCAGAGGGCAGAGTTAGGGGTTCAGGGGTCAAGAAAGGGGAAAGAGCCAGCTTGTAGAGTTCAGGGGTCAAGACGAGAAGCCAGAGGTCTGCTTAAGGAGTTTTGGAGTCAAGACGAGGAGCCAGAAGTCAGCTTGAGGAGTTTTGGAGTCAAGACGAGGAGCCAGAAGTCAGCTTGAGGAGTTCAGAGGTCAGAACGAGGAGCCAGACATCAGCTTGAGGAGTTTAGGGGTCAGAATGAGGAGTCAGGAGGTCAGAGTTAGACGTTTAGGGGTCAATGCAAGGAACCAGAGGTGCCCGAGATCAGCTAGGGGGTCAACGCTTAGTCATAGGTCAAACTGAACATTTCAAGGGTCAGAATTCAGTTCTGCGTTCATAATAGTTTGATTACAACAACCTTGACAGCGACTTTTCACAATATTTACACCTTTACTTAATTTTGAAACCAAATCAAATCCAATAGGGGAATTCGAAATTCAGTCTATCCAGACAAATCGTACAGGAGTCAAAAGCATTTTCCCTGCCATTAACCCCCCTGTAAAACACCTGACCTCAATTTTCAACGGACGTAAAGAGCCACAAAACTGACTGAATACGGAAAGCGCTCATTTAAACAAATATTGAATATTTTCAACCATATTTAAGAACCAAAAGTTACCATTTTTGCAATATTGCAAAAATAACCAACCGAAATTTACCTCAAGCGCGATCAACGCCTTGTCTTTTACAGGGTTGGCTAACAATTAAAAATTTCAAAATTCCAATTTTCACGTATTTACATAGCAAGTAGTCTTTCTTTGTATTGGAATATTCTAAGCTTGGATAGCATCGGCGTATCTAGCAGTGTCTAGATAGCAAAGAAAATGTCAAACATTGGGTTTAAAAAAATAACAAACCGTTGAGAGTATCAAACGCGGGAGAGAAGACACAGCCTTCAAAATTGTTGAAAACTTTCCCAACGACGCAAACGCTCGAAAGGCACTTCAAGGGTGTCGTTTTTTCGGTAATATCACAAAATTTGATTTGATTTTTTTTCTGTTCGCGCAGGCGGGAGCCGGTTTAGCTTTTGTTGCCGTGATGGTGATGATGGTGGTGGTGGTGGTGAGCGTTGGTCTTTTGGGCTTTTTTCTTCCGAGCGGCCAACATGTCGTAGAATGGGTTGTGACTGATGCTCTGCCTGTTGGGAGGAAAACGGAATGAATATTAATACAACTGTCAGTCAAAGAGGGCGTTCTGATTTTAAAACGAATAATTCAATGAACGTTCAAGCAATGTTAGTACAAACAATTGGACCGTAGCTAATTATTTTCTATTTTAATGAATTTTCATGTCTCAAAAAATGTAATCTTGTGCAATTCACGTGATTTCTAAGGGAAAACTCATAATATTTTTAACAATATCAAAACTATTCTAATGTTGATGAGGTTGACTTGTGGCCATGATTGTTACGAGTGAGGAAGGTTTGCAAAGGTTACTTGAAGCGGGGAAGGTTTCTTTGCGAAACGGGCCACTTACGTCGCGAAGCTCATGAACTATAGGCGGCCACGGTTCTCCTTTTGAAACCACATGACCACAAACAGAATTAGACGTCGTAAATTAGAATGGGAGAGGGGAGGGTGGGATGGGAAACGCAAAAAGGTTCAGTAACGTTAAAACGTCCACTGAAAGCAAACATTTGCGACATTGGAGGTTGAAAGACCATCGACTTTGGTTGTTTTTGTTTTCGATTTTCATGAAAGTAGTTTTTTGTTGGATCTTACCGAACGCATTTGATCCATTCGTCTTTTTCTTCACTCGTAGCGGCGGACATTCTGTAGACTGTGTGCTTGCCTGGAAATGAAAATGGAAATGTTTGATGAGGTCAATGTGAATGTTGAAATTGATTAAGCCGAGAAACGGGCAACATAGAACTGAGTGAGGAGGATGGAGGTCCCCGTGGGGAGTTCCGGGATAATGTGCGAGAGAGTTCAAAGATCAGAGTGAAGGGCCAGAGGGCAGAGTGAGGAGTCAGAGATCAGAGTGAAGGGCCAGAGGGCAGAGTGAGGTGTTAGAGGGCAGAATGAGGAGTTAAAAGAGGATTCAGAGGTCCGACCGTATCCGTAGGGTTGACAACACTGGTATGAACACGATATCAACACAGATCCCAGCGCCGTGAATTCCAAGCGGCAGAAAACCAAAGTAGGGGTTCTGTTTCTAGGGCTAGACGTTTGTCCATTTGGCATCAATGAGTCAAGTGAAGAATTCAAAGGCCAACTTAAGAAGTTCATCCGTCAAAATCAACACCCACCTTCGACAACTTTCCCCTCGCTGTCCGTCTTGCACGCCTTGATGAACTCCGACGCTTCGGCGTACAATTCGAAACAGTGCGGCTTGTGGCGGTCCTGCACTTCCCGCACTCGTATGTTCTCCAGCGGTATGATACCCCGAGGCTCTTTGTCAGTCGTGTACTCGAAATAATACAGGCAATTGTCGTTGAGGATAAACCACCGCCTTTTCCAACTTTTGTAGCGTCCACCTGTAAAAAGGAGAAAGCTTGTTAAGACTGTTTCAATTGACGGCTGACATTTCAGATATGCAAGGTTTGACGTTAACAGAGCGTTTGGTGTATTTGCAAGCTTCAAAAGCTTAGAAAAAATAAAATAAAATAAACGGCCGACACTGCGAAACATTTAGCTGGCAAAGGCTTCTGTAAACGTTTTCGCCATTCATATCAACCGTCCAAAATGGTTTCTTTCGTCATGTTAAAAACCTGAACAACAAAGTTGCAATTTTGATAGCAACAACCGGCGACAACGGAATAGTAGGATGAGGAATTGACTGAAGTTCGAACCGGTAGATAACGTTTGCGCCAGAGGGTGAAAATAAGGACGAAAAATTCCTTTACGTTTGCGCCAGTCCTAGCACTAGGATTGCGCTGGTTGAAATGTAATTTTTTGCGCCGAAAAATGTGATTTTAACTACGTTTGTGCCGCTCCAAAAACTTTCATTTGCGCCAGGGCTTCGTTCAGCAAGAAGCGCCAGAAAGTAGTGCTGGGTTTTTCTTATAAATTCAATATACCTCATAGCGGTTATAGTTTGTTATCGGTACAAAAATGAATAAACATAAAATTTTCACAAAATCTAGAAGTTAAAAGCCTATTATGGCCAAAAACTAGAAGTTAAAAGCCTATTATGGCCAAAAACTAGAAGTTAAAAGCAAATTGGTTTAATATTCTTTGATATAGATACTCGAGTGAAAATTAATTCTGTCAGGAGAATTAATTAAAATTAAAAAATTAAAGGCAGACGGACATATCGGTTTTGGAATCTTGACCTCTTGAAAAGGATAATGCCAAATTTTGAGGCTGATCGGAGTCGTCCACCTCTGTCGCGTTTACGAAGAATCTTATTATTCCTGGAATAATACATCTGATGTATTATTCCAGGAATAATAAACCAAAATTGATAAAAATTTTCATAAAAAGTAGTATTTAGAAAAATGGTCGTCGGCTCACGAGTGGGCTTACGAGGGGGGGGGGGGGGGGGGGGGGGGGGCGGGCACGATTAGGACTGCACCCCCATTCCCCACCCCCTCCCGAGGATCGTATTTCTTTAGGGAAAAAACCATTGAAAACCGAGTAGAGGGGTGGTTTGAGGCCAGGTGAGGTCGGGGGTTGGCTGGCCCCCTAGTGTTAGTTCTAGAACTAGCGCAAACGTAGGAACATTTTTTCAATTTTATCTCAGTCCGATTGGCGTAAACGTATGCCTCTTGCTTTCCCAAACTGGCGCAAACGTAGTTGTCTGGGTCGGCGCAAACGCAGTCGTTCCTTAATCTGACTGGCGCAAACGTATTATAGCCGCTCGAACACATGCCAACTATAAGCTTCTAAACTACACTATCTCATGGACTAAATGAAAGACCGAACACCTAAAATGAGGACAACTACAAACTATAGTGTTCCTCAGGACACTTCACAACAATTTTGATCGTTTTAAATTGCAAGAGCGTATGAGCACAAAACACAGTCAGTGTGTAAAATGAGGAAGCAGAAGAGCACACAGAATAAAAAAAGTAATTTAGCAAATGGAAACTTTTCTTCATTAGCAAAGATTGGTTTTTGAAATTATTGAAAATACTGGGATTAAGAAATAAGTAGGGATTTGGAAAAGATAAAACTCGGGGAGGTCTAAGAGAAATTCCTGAACGTCTTAAAAAAAAACAACGAAAATATATCAAGGCGTTCAGAAACCTGATAACCTCTTCCAATTTCTAATGTCTACAATTTCGGTTACATCAATTTGTACACGTCTAAGTCGAACGTTAGTTTGGTCGGAGGGAGGAAAAAAGCACAGATGTACACTGGTTCAAAAGGGTTCAGAAAGAGTGACAGGCGAAATGATACGAGGTGTAAAGAACGAATAAAAGAAATTTTCAAAATTGGGGGGGAAAAAGAAACAGATTGTCGTGTGCGTGTGAAAAAAAAAAAAAAACCTACCATGATGAAGATTAAAATCCCAGTTTCCGTGCCACTTTTGATCTAAAAGCGAGGCAAATAACAATATCGCTAAAGTGAGAAGGCTAAAAATGTAGTAAAATTATCAAGATGAACAGAAGGAATGCGAAATCCCAACAATGTCAATCAATAAATTGACTGCGAGCTTCAATTTACTTAAATATTGTGATTTATAGCATTTAAAAAATTATTCCATTCATTATTTAATGTCTAGTTTTTGCTTGGCAGACGCGTGAATGGTCATATTTTAAAGGAAAATTACCTTGTTTCCAAAGCCAGCCTTCTTTGTCCGGGTTGAAGAACGTGTGCATGAGGTCGTTGCCGTCATCTTCAGGGATTTTGAAAGGTTCTGTCTTGATGCTCTCGTACAGGCTCTGCGTGAAAATAGAAAGTTTAAATTAGATGTGTACAGGTTGATGAGACGAGTGTGGGGTGAAAAGTTGGAGGGTAGAACGAGGGGTTCTGGGGTCAGAGGTCAGTGTGAGAGAGTTGAAATAAGGAGCCAAGGGTTAGAGTTCAGGAGTTAAAGTAAGAAGTCAGAGGTTGAGTTCAGACTTCAGGGGTCAAAGTGGGGAGTCCAAGTGAGGAGCTGGAGGTCAGAGTGAGGGTCCACTAAATATGGCCTGGTCAGCTGACGCAGTTTTACATGAGACCGCGTTCCCGGCTTCCTCAGTTGAAATGTCAACAATGAAGGCCTGGGCCACGGTCCCGTGCATTGGGATCATTCCCGCCGGCTCAGCTTCCACAGATGAGGAGTCATCAATGAAGGCCTGGCCGACGGGCCTGATCCTACTGATATCAATGCTGGTCGTAAAGCCAGTTATGAGCATTGATAATTTTCTCTGGTCGTAAAGCCAGTTATGAGCGTTCTGATAATTTTCTCTCTCTTCGCAAAGAAAGGCTGTACGGCCGACGAGAGAAGAGGGGTTCGCGCGACCCGCTCCGCCCGCTGGTACTAACGCTGGAGGGCTGGCGTTCCGCGAGAAGAGAGTGGGGAAATCTGTCCATATTCCCCACAGGTGCTATTTCTAGTCGATATCAGATATCGACTAAGTAAGTAATAGATTCTATTACTATAACTACCAACAGCGTATTCTGTCATTGTTAAAAGCTGCTTCGGCATCTAATCTCCATTTTATATCAAAAAGTACGGACTTGGCCTATTTTACCCAATGCTGGACCTGACTTTTTACATGTAATTAGGAATGGAAACGTGCATCGATTTTTTTATCGATAGAAGGCGTCCAAATAATACTGAAAATTGGGTTAAAACACTAACTGCAAGTTCGTACGAATTTATAAAATTTATGAAAAAATTGCGATTTGAATTTCTGCGGAAACCCGAGGTTAGCTCCTATTGGTCGACGAGTTGGACACCATTGAAAAACTAAAAACTGAAGGATCGGTCACGTCGAATAAGTTAATTTATATCACGAATAAGTTGAGTCAATACGCATGATCACATTCACAACAAAGCAAACATGGCCATTTTCGCGTTACTCCAGGGTCACTAGTGCCAACCACCAGGAAAATGAAGAAAAAATCGACCTGCACTCTGGTGTCTTTGATCGGAATACGGAACCTACACCGGTTTTTGAATCGGCCCAGAACAACTTAAGATGATTATAAACTACGTGAAAGACTTTTTTCTCACAAAAATGATGTATTTTTCCCTTTTCCTAATTCCTAATTCAACATACATAGTTATTTTGAACGAAAATGTTGAAGGAGTTGAATATATCCTCATTTTAATTAGGTACACAACGTTTATTGCAATTTTTACTTAAACAAAAATAGAAAATCGGTTAACTTTGAAAATTAGATTTTTACACACACACGAGCCGGTCCTTCTTTCTATCATCACTCTACAATGTGTATACGGACCCCCAGGACGTCTCGAATAGCTGAATCTTAAATAAATTTTGCATATTTTGGGGACACAATTCAAACGCTCATCATTACCACAACATTTATTTTGAAAATTGTCCAAGAACCCAACCCCTTCAGCCCTGCCATTGTATCCAATTGAATTTCGTCATCCCCAGCGAATTCGAACATTTTTGAACAGTCCAAGTGGGTCAGCGATCAAAGTGTTAAAGATCATCGTCGGCCGGCGGGAGGGAATCGCTAAAAGCGACTCGACCGCCCACGTCACCGGTCACCGTTCGCTTTCTCATCACTCCCACACAATTGAAAAGTATTCCAAACCGGAATTGTGTGAACGAGTCCGGACCGTTAAGACAATCAAACGGAAAACAACTGGGAAACTCCAAAATTTCATACGTCGGCAGCTTTTAACGGTCTGAACACCCTTGAATGAAACAAGTTCCAACTTACGACTAGAAGCTCCCTGGGGAGATCTCCTCCGTTGTTGATTCCTCGGTTCATGTTGATGAACTGCTCAACGCCCGGTTTCTCTTTGACGCTGGGGTTGTGAAGACTCGTGTTCAACATGATGATGGCGAAAGACAAAACGTAACACGTGTCTGAAAGGAAATGATGACAATTTAGGACAGATTGCTGAAAAAGGGGGAAGCGGATAAAGCGGGAAACAACATTGGCAACTCCGCACGAACGAATTTCCACTGGGCAGAGATGTATTCAGCTAACGTATGTCTTCCGAATGGATGACTCTTTCTCTGATAAGTGCTTGCTTTGAATAACAAACTCACCAGGTAAATGCCACCACAGATGACTCAGCATCTCTGCGCTATGCTCCCAAATTGCCTGCATTACTTCTCTATGAAATTCCCCTCGTTATCAGTTAATCACTCGGTAGAGATGGCAAAAAAAGTAGGGACTTATAAAAAGTGCCGATACTTCAAAATATCGATATTTTCTTGAAAAAGTATCGGTACTTTTCGATACTTTTTCTAAAATTAACTGTCTCGATACTGATAAATTTTACCTGTGTCAGACCCGACACTTTTCTTCCGAGGATTTTCTTCTTTACAAAATTCAATGATAAGTTTTATCGAAAATTATTTACCTAATCATCCACGAGGTCGATTGTGAAAAGTGAAAATAAGCCATGCTAGAACACCGCGTGAGTCTAGGGTCGATATCGCTTGTAAAAACTCCCTGGTCATAATATGCCCTAAAATTTAGGTTTGCAAGTAAAAAAATCACTAATTGGCTAATATTTAGTAAGATAACTAAAGTTTTGAATAAATGAGGTATTGCTTTTTCTGTAAATAAACCAAGGAAGATTAAACCAAGGAAGATTAAAATTTTGTTCAGTCCAATGCTTTTTGAAAAGTATCGATACCTTTTGAAAATAGTGAATCGATAAATTTCGAAGTATCGTACATCTCTAAAAAAAAAGGTGTCGATCGTTTTAAATTCTTTTTTCCTGTAGTATCGGAGAATCGATTCAAAATTTCGATAATCGGCCCGATTCTACTTTTGAAGGAAAATTTTTGACAACCAAGACAAACAATAACTACTGCAACCACGATGGAAAAGGATGACGTGGAAATTCCTCAAGAACCAAGAAAACTAAAAGGTAACAATCTAATGACCCTGTTCATCATCCATGATGGATCCAAAAATTTGTGAAATAACCATTTCATAACCACGACGTGAACTTCCTTTTAGGGGATATAGATAGTTGGTTATTAGAAAGGAACTATACTATTTAATGAGATAAATTTTAGTAAAGTCGTTAGTCATTAGACGTTTCTGGTAAATGCACTTTGACTCGTTTCAAAATTCGAAGAAGTGTCGATTCTTGAAAAATCGATACGTTTATGAAAAACCGATAGAATGTTTTCTTCCTAAAATGACTCTATAGGTTTGTTCCTGGTCTGACTGAGTCTGTCGACAGAAGTTGGACAGCTGTCGACAGAACCCGACCGCACATACTTGAGCTATCGGTTTCCGTCCAACTGCTGTCAACTTACGATCGACCTGGAACAGCAGTTTCTAAACTGCGCATGTCTCCGGCGATTTCTGTTAACATTCCGTCAAACCTGGAACATACCTATTACAAGTTTCGAAAAAGTCTCGATTCTTGAAAGACTCGATACCTACTTTTATATAAATCGAGACGATTCTTTTCGATTACATATTTCAAAAATGATCAATATGATTTTGATTCTATTTTAAGAATCAGGCATCCCTAGAAGAGATGTTAAGTTTTCGAATCGCCATTTACGCATAGATTGATAGGGTATCGATTGATACCCATCTAATATGTGACACAATGAAGAATAATTCTAGTTCTTATAAAATTCTCAATTGTTACCTAATGAATGAATATTTCTGAAAAATTATTCTGAACTGCACTGACCAAGAAAGTTCCTTTCTAGTTATTTTGCTTTCTCATGTCACATATAATTAGGGTGGCCAGATATACTGCTTTTTGAAGTACAGTACTGCTTCAAGGTATGTGATACTGCTGTACACAGAGATCCTTGTGTACACCTGAAATGTACTGCTCTTTGAAACTAGTAGAGTTTTTGGGGAGCTACTTCCTGCAACTTACTTACGCACTTGACAATATCTTCCAATGAACTTAAATTAGATGGGACACCAACACCTCTTATCAATTGGAGGAAGAAGAAGTTGGTCTTTGAGGATATCCAAGTCTGAGTTACGGTTTTTGTGGTTTTCAAATGGGTTCATTAGTTTTTAAATGCAAACGAATAGTATTGAGCTTTGAGTATCGATCTCCTTCATAAGATATTTTTGTGGCCAGTAGCAATGATTTAACCTAATGTGATGTTTTATTAGATAATATCTTAATATTACAACTTTTTTGTCTAGTGTCCTACGACGTTTAATGTAGTCCTACTGCTTCCTCGAAAAAAAAAAAAAAAAAAAAAAAAAAAAAATCTGGCCACCCTAAATAATATGTAGAGTGGCCAGAACCCTAAAAACCCGAAAAACATTATATTAGGTATAATGTTTTTCGGGTTTTTGGTTTATTTTCGTTCCCAAGTCACGTTGTATAATTTCGCGAATGGAATAGTTTCCCTGGGCTGTGCCTCGCCAAGCGTGCATTCCTTCTCGGTGAGATTACCTCGCGTAATCAGTTTATTCGGAAGGTAATCCCTGGAGTTGTTTTTAGACGAGTTATTCGAGGACGAGTTTGCAAGTTAGGCTTGTAAAATGAGGTAGGAGTGCAAGAGGGTCGTCGGAGTGGGTGCCCCGGTTGAGTTTGGCCAATTAGATTCCAACGTCTTTATTTTTTGTTTTTGTGTGACTGACCTGTATTGGTGAAGATGTTGGGGTTGAGGTGGCAGTATCTCTGGGCGAAACACTCCATCATCCGGTCGATCTTTTGCGCTTCGCCGGGTAGTCTGAAGCTCCAAAGGAACTGCCTGTAAGCGTTAGAAAACTAAAATCAGTGAAATTTCAATGAAAAAAAGAGTTCAGAAAATGGAGTGAGTGAGAGTAAGGGTCCTGAGGACAGAATGAGGGTACAGTGAGGAGCCAAAGGTCAGATTGAGGGTCCTGAGATCAGAAAGAGGTTCAGAGATTACAGTGAGAGGTCAGATTGGGGAGTCCTGAGACCAGAAAGAGGTTCAGAGGTTACGATGAGAGGTCAAAGATCAGATTGAGGCGTCAGAGGACAGCCCCAACGTCAGTGTGAAGGAACAGGTTTCAGTCGAGAATGCCAAAGGTCACTTCGAGATTTTCACACATAAACCAACCTCAGCGCTTGCACCAGGATGAGATCAGTAAAGTCGTGAAGGTCGACAAAGGCTTTCAGCACTTTCTCGTTGAACTCGTTCCTCTCTCCCAGATAATCTCCTATGGCAGTCTTGTTGAGTCCTTCGCCTTTGTAAAGGAAGGCAGCTACGTCCTCTTCCGTCGCTTGCAGCAGCCCGTGCTCCATGAGGTATTCAATACCTTTTTTCGGGTCCATGTTAAACTTCTTCCGACCGATCGACATCTGCTTCGCCCGGGTATGGTTTTTACTGAAACAAGACATACGACTCTCAAATACTGCAAGACTAGAAACAGTCATTTTTTACTTTTCGGCTCGAAACAGCACAATCAACTAGTCCAATCAACATTCTGGCAGTCTGAAATTGCCGGTGAAGCGTCAATTGGTCAATTCCAACCGTCCAGTCGCCCTAAAACATCAAGTTCAACTTCTCTAGTGGTGGCTACTCAGAAAAAACCAATTGGAATCGATTTGTCACCCAAAGAAACCGCGAATTGAGACAAGTGGCGTCTTAGCACATAGCGAACCCCTTGACGTCAACACGATTAAAAGACGAAAGAAAAAAAAAACTCGCAAGACAAAAGATTTTATGGGAAGCCAATATAACAACCATTTTGCTCTTCAGTCGTCAAACGACTTCATCCATGAGCCGAAAATTGTCACGTAGTCCCAACTCCCAAAAATACTTCACCGGTTAATGAAATTCCCCGTAACTTATCTCCCGACGTCCGATACCACTAAACAAATATTTAGACGGAAATGATTCGTCGTGAGTGTCTCCAGGGAGTCGAAAGACGAGAAGATAAGAAACGTATACCGTCGACTCGACGTCAGAACAGAAATAGGCAGGAAGTTATTTCACCGATCGTAAGCCAGAAATACGAGGACTTATTTAATCGGAATTCACCAGGATTTTAACGCTCGTTGCTGATCGTTCGAAATAGCCCAAGTTCACTCAATTGTTTCACGTTTTCCCCCTTAATTATGACCCCCGAAATATTCCAACGAGCAAAAGAAAAAACTGACATTTCTTGACATGAATAATATTCATGTTATGTCCCTGTAACTTGGATACTTTCACTAAAAAAAAAGTAAACCGTTTTCATGCACATTTTTACCAAAAAAGGCGTTATATTCGACACAAAATTTAACAACTACACCAAAAAATGTATTTCTTACTTTCCCTAAAATGATATCTCACTTTATTCACCCAGAGGAACCCAGGGAAATGACAAAACACAACAAATAACAAGAAAGAAACAAAACAACAAAAACAAAAAAATCACCCACGGTGATACTTTTCCTAAAATGATACGCAACAACAAGGACATCTCCCCCCGTAAAAAGTGTAACGTGTTGACACGTGTTGACATTTTTCTCCAAACGTTACCGCGTTTTCATGGATTTCACCCAAAAAGACTAGTAGTAGGTAAACGCTAGTAGTAGGTAAACATTTTGGGTAACAAGGAAGGTTGGAGGTACCATACTAGAACACCCACAGGTTGTACCACATAATATTTATCATCATTCATCATTTTTGATTTCCTAAAATTTTCATTTTTTAAATTTGTGTTTTTTTTTTACTGTAGGTACTTAGCCCAATTTTTGGACATGATTTAAGTCAATTTTTAAACTTTTTTTGGTGTTGTTTCCAGCGCTATGGAAGGCGCCGGTTCCGTACTAGCCGGGTTTGAATCTATCTCTCCGGGCGTACTTACGGACGGCGGGGCGGCGACGGCGACGGGAGCAACAGAACGTGGCAGACTTCGGGGAGAAGATATTCCCGGGAAAATACGGTTTTCGGCGGAAAAGCCATCGCGAGGAAGAAAAACCCCGCACCGAAAAGGTCGGGAACGAAAGCCGGAACTGAACTGACGAGCCCCGACAACAATCGAAAATACGGCGGAGAACTCGGCCGACCTCTGGTGGGGGGCACAGACCTTATAGTGATCCCAGGGACACAATAGACTCTGACGTCGGCTAACGCGATGAATCATTTCTCAGGAACGTTCGCAGGCAATTTATAACCTTGATAGTTGGGATGTTTTATCTCTTTAAACATCGCACCTCAACCTCAAAGTGTACAATTTTGAATACCACTCCCAAATACAGCCAGGCACCAAATTTGAACTCACCTGTCATCGGCAGCGTCCATGTTCTCCATCTCAGCGACGACCTCACCAAGTTCATCTTTGAGTTGCTGAAAATAGAAAAAAAAGTCAAAAACACGAAAATTAATAACACACTCTATAATTATAGATTACAGTCATACTTCAGCACGTGAGCTCTCCATGGATGACTGAGATTGCAACCCCCCAACAGAACTCTTCCCAGAATACATTCCAAAGCTGCTGAATGATGTAAGAGGGTGAATAATGCTGAATAATAGCGTCAAGAATGACCAATGAATATTCAATCATATTCGGAATTAGTTTGTTTACTTGCACTGTCCGGTGACTCGGAGCAATTAACGGTAATGGCGGATACAATTGAGATGGGGGTTGTATTATAATTTTAACTCGCGAACCATTTGAATTGATGGTGTCTGCGATAAGGAATGACGTCATTTGAGGGAAAATTAGAATAATGGCACACCTAAGGGAATGATAGAAGCAGTTTGACATCAACGTAAATGGATGGCAGGGCTGTAAGTATTACGTTTATTGTGAACCCCATCAAACCAATCCCTTTGATCACTTTAAAAGAGCTCAAACGTTGGATTCCCCTCAAGCCAGTTGTGACCACTAAGTCTTCAAGTCTTGAAAGCGGTGTTTTAGACCCCTTCTAAACTGGTAGCAGAACAATCAAACTGCTTGGAGTCAAACTCCATCGCTGACCTTTTCCAATCTGTTGACCCCTTCAAGTTTTGGACCCCTTCAAACTGATTGATCCTTCATACTGGTAGCAGGAACCATCAAACTGGTTTTAGACCCATTTAAACTGGTTTTATATCCCTTTGTTTTACCTGCAGAGCCATTACAACTAGATTTAATCCCTAAAACCGGTTGTACACTTCTCAAAACTGTAGAAGCCCTCTCAACATTTGTCTTGGACCCTTCAAAACGGTTGTAGACCCCTTCAAACCAGTTGTGGATGCCTTAAACCGTAGTAGAATTCTCAAAACCCATTGTTGATCCATCAAACCAGTTGTAGATCCCTCTCAGCAGCTGTAAGCCCAGTAAAACTTTGACGAGCCCTAATTCACAGCATAGTGGTCCACCCCTTCAAACTGGATTTGAATGCTCCAAGCCGGTCACATGTCCAACACTGGTATTCGAAGGCGACCACGTTATTCCTGAAATGTTGACATTTGTAACCTGCCAGAACAGCCACTCCCCTTCGACTTGGAATAAAAAGGTCGTGAACTTTGTGAGAGTGCAAGGCCGGAACCCGCACCCAGGTGTCGACTTAATCGGGAAACTGGAAGTATTTAAAGGTGGAAAAAAAAACAAAAAAAAAACACACACACCCGGGTTTGGTGTCATTGCAAGGCCAATTGAGAGTGATTATGTCGTCGTATTGAAATGAGAATCAATCATCTGACATGAAGTGAATGTTCAATATGAAACATAGAGGCTCTGTCCATCTGACAGCATCGGATGTTTGTTTTCCAGCAACTAGAGTGAAACCCCCAGTTTTCGGCAACCATACAAGTTTTAATGAGTTGCCCTCAGGGGTTTTGCTACTAGTTGACTATTAACTCCAGAAGTCAGACTGACAAGATAGCATTGGGCGGAAATATAACAGTACAAGGATGATAGGACTAACATACAAATGACTGAAAATATCAGCTATAAATAGATAAAGATGAATTATTAAAAGGGGGTGGCAATTTGAAGTGGTTTGTATATTTGCAGGGCTGATGATGGGCTAAAACCCAAAACTGGTCCCAATCATATGTACCGAAATAAAATGGTGTGATTGACAACTAATGCTTCTTCCTTTTCATTCAAGTTTTCATCAAGTTGCATTCTGTTTCAAATCTCATTCTCATCAGTTTCATCATCCATCACTCCAGTTTCATTCTCAAACCATATCAAATCAAATTCATTTCTTTGCCGAAGACACAAACATAGAGATACAAGGGGGGAAAACAATAAAAAAAACTTAACCAAAGTATTACAGGCACACATAGAGCAATTGACGACCTCTGCCAAGAACTCTCATTCAAGTATCATTCTCATCAGTTTCAACTTTCATTTTTCAAGTCTCCATGCCATCAATGTTTATCATACTGATTTTGAGTCTGATCGCTCATTCTCTCATGCTGTCTAATATGATCATTCATGTCTTTTCATTCTCATAGGTTTCATCATTCATATTTTTTGTTTCAATCTCATCAGTTTCATTATCATCTCGGTTCATTCATATTTCAAACCTCAATTTCATCATCATTCATCGTTCAAGATTCATCATTAGCCTCATTCTCACTAATTTCATAATTCATCATTCAATCTCATCACCCCTCAATCTGTCTTACCCTATCATTGATTCCTTCTCTAGCACCTTCCATCATTCCAGTTTCAAGTCTAAATATCGACCGTTTCATCAGCCATCATTCCAGTTTCAGTCGCATTCTAATCATTTTTCTCATTCATTATTCAACTTTCATCATTAACCACGATTTTTTTATTTATTTAATGGAAAAGTGTTTTTCATTGTTGAATCTCAAGTGTTTTCTTCTTTTTACTAGTTCGCTTTTTTCAACTGCCAAAAACAAGTGCCGAAAACTGAAGTAGGATCCCGGCATCTGGTAAATTCGTGCCAGAAGCTTTTCCACTTATTTCCATGAAAAATTAATAAACTCGAGCCCAAAGGGTCTTGATTCTAGACTGGGTGGTTCAAACAAGGTAGTGGGGATCTTGAGGTTCAGTCAAAAGTCCGAATTCACTTACTGGACCATTGTTTCTACAAATTTATTTGTCATCATCTGTGCTGAATAACCTCATAACGCCAGAGGATGTCAGACAATAGCAAACAACAGAACAGCTCTTAAAAACTAGGTAGTAGGTAGTCTGGGTAAAGTATTACCAAACTAAGTAGCAACATACCTTATCTATAAGGAAGTGGTTAGGGGAAAACCCTTGTACATTTGTGATGCCACAAACCACTAGTTTTTATTTTAAGAGCTGAAGTGAATTCCGACTTTTGACTGAACCTCACGATCCACACAAACTCGAGGATCTTACTGGTTTTGTCTTTTGTCAAACATAAGAAGAGAGCGCATAGAACCCAAAAGTAACGAATATTTTAATCTCAAAGCCACTGATTGTAGAAGGCGTGGTAAAAAACGGAGTGACGATAGCTGGGGGTTTAATCCTACCCCAACACTTGAGTAGAGAACAATTTGGTTCAATTCGCCAGCCGAGTATTCCGGGAACGCCTGAACGGCTTGGTCACCAACTGGGAGGCTGACGTCATCCGAACACGACCTTCGGCAAGGTTGCCACGTCACACCAAAACACTCCTAAATTAAGACCACATCTCCGCTCAGCGTGATCTCTGGTAAGATGAAAAAAATGTGGGCATTAGGTGTTGAATAACTGATTAACAGCATTGACACAAAAGAGCCCAAAGAGGCCTAATGACGGAGTCACAACCAAATAGTTTCGGTCTTGGCACTCTCGAGCCCAGAAGCGCTTTCTATTTACAACCGTTGTCTTTCAACACTGCCATTTCCAAGTCACATCCTCCTTCCAGGACAAGAGAAAACGTAAAGCAGGGCGTAAAGCCAACACACGCTTTATGCGAGACTTTGTGAATTCGAGCCATTGGCGTTCACAAAAGCGCAGGACGCACAAAGGGTCATTGTGATGAATGCTTTCTGTGCGAGATGGCAATGTGCCCTTTTCGCGCGAAACACTCCCATTTCACAATTATGTTTGCATGTACTGTAAATGTAATACTTTCACAGGTGTATCGACGAGGTATGAATTCTATAATGTCATAAGTAAGCATGTGGACTACGGGGACTCGCTTTGCTCGATCATTTACCGCATATGGAGCTTGCGCCTGAACCGACTCCGCCTGATGTGGATGAAAAATGGGGTTGAAGTGGTTGCAAACCTGCTTCAAGCCCTGAAAGTAGTTTTCAAGTGGTCTCAAAACCAGCCTAACAACCAGTTTGGACTTGATCAAAAACGTGTTTGACAACTGGTTGCCTATATCCATGGTCCTATCTTCGTTGTCTACAGCAATTTAAATGGCGTTTCCATTGTCGCCTTTCTCTGGATTTTAATACTAAATTTCGAACGAACGAATTTTGAAGATCGGGAGGTTTCTTGGCATCTCAAGTTCAATGTAAGATGATGGGCGAAACTTTTTTTTTTGTTGCTTCCCTTGAGTCTGGAGTAAGACATTTTCAGATTTGGGAGACGATTTTATTCCCCACTAATCTCGGAATCATTCTGGCATTTTAGGTATTTTCAACATCCACGGGGTCGGAATGGAACTCCAACATTCGAGAGGGTTTTGAAAATTTAAATTGTAGGTACTTTGACAGGGGGGCTTTTACTCGGCTGACCACTTACTCAGCCAGGGGGGGCACGCTTCGTACGCCTATTTGAATAATAGGTCACGTGATGGGGTACGAGACAGTGGGAGAGAGATCCCATAGACCCAAAATCCCAGAGTGGGTCAAGGCGGAAAAAAAAGTTGTCCGGGAAAATACAACTATAAATCCGTCTCTAATTAGACCTTACCGACACCACAGTAGCCAGGACTCCTTGCGGAGACTCGGAGAGCAGCGTATTATTGACCCGAGTCAGTCGGGATTGAGGGCAATCTCATATAATAGACCTTTCACGCGCGCACAGGTTCAAGACGCACGCAACCCAACGAACGCCGCACAGACCTGGTAGACCTGGCGGACGGGCCACCTATGTTTATAAAGAATCGTTCAAATTAAACTTGCCGTCAAAATTTGCCAATTGTCGGAATTCGTTAGTTCAAAATTTAGTTTTAAAATTGGGATCGCTAGGCAGGATACAGTGAAAACGCCGACTCTATCAGACTAGAGTTGCGCGGATTTGCGCTCATTGGGCTTATCAGACGAAACAATCATTGTTTCGTCTTTTGGATTCCTTAGCAATTATTGCTAAGGAATCCAAATCAAACATGATATTTAGGGGTTCCCGTTTAAAATAAGATGTTGTTGGAAACTTGTTGAGGGTCAGTCAAATAAGACGAGATTTTTTGCAGACGTTTCAAGAGATATATTCTCCTATCATCAGGGCAAGTGCAGGGAAAAGGGCAGCACACGATGTGAGCCGTCGCTGTCGTACAAATATACTACTACTCAGTATATTTGTACGACAGCGACGGCTCACATCGTGTGCTGCCCTTTTCCCTGCACTTGCCCTGATGATAGGAGAATATATCTCTTGAAACGTCGGCAAAAAATCTCGTCTTATTTGACTGACCCTCAACAAGTTTCCAACAACATTAATTGAAACGGTCAACATCACCATCAACTTTTAAAATAAGAAATTTGGGCGCAAATGCGCAAGTTTGCGCGCATATTGGGTAGATCTCAACCCCCCCCCCCCCCCCTAATGGTAGCTAAACGACGTTAGAAAACATCGCGGTATTTTCATCACTAAGTCTTACCGATTAAGAAGCCTTGTGACATACATAGATAGCCACAGAAACGTTCTGAATGAGTGGTATTGAGATCATCACTTGACCTTTTATTCATATTAGGTATTGTTATTTTTAAATATTATACATGGCTTTTATGCCCAGTCTTACATTTCCCTGTCTGAATCCCTTAGGGCCTTCACGCACTTGCGATTTTTAGTCCTGCGATTTTGTCGCGCAGAAATGAAACACACAAAACTCAATAGATGAAGGCGCACCTGCGACTAAAAAATCGCCGCGACTAAATAATCGCAGCAGGTCCTATTTTGCCGGCGACACGATTGTCGCTAGGGAAAATGAGAAACACAGAATCGAATGACCATGCACGCACCTGCGATCGTTCAGTCCCGCTACTTCTTTCCACTTGGAATTTTCCTTTCGTCACGATGTCAGAAGATGACGAAATTGAGTCGTTGATTGATGATGACAATGAGCTGTCATCACATGTTTTTATTGATTGCAATAATTGCATGTTGTAAATTATTTACTAAGGCCTTTTTTCAACTTCGGATATAAGTATATATTTTATCGGATATACTGATCGGTTTCAAAAGGTCTACATTCTAAATCCGAAATGTCCGTCCGCCGTCTGGGCCGTTTTGGGCAGTAGGAATTTTAAAAAAAATCTGAAATGTTGACAGAATACTCGGTTTACCATCTAGTTGTGCCCGCAAGGTTTTCAGCCCGATAGATCAAACCCGTGGGGCGCTATGGGGCTAAAATGGGGCTACTGGAGGGAGTTTTTGAAGGCTTTTAGCTATGGGATCGAGTTAGGTGTCGTTTTCGAAGTATTTTTGGACGTAGAATCAATTTTTGGGGGTCCCAGAACGATCCAATTTCACTGTGGCGATCTATAGGGCTTTCATGGTGCTAAAAATAGGATTTTTGAAGGATCCCAGGAGGTTCAATATTTTTCAAGTAAAACCTAAATAATTTTTGAAAAAAAAAAAAAAAAATCCAATATAAACTTTTTATTTAATATTTTTTCATTGACAGAATTTAATTTCTGAGCAAGTAACGTTTATCAAAGAATAATAAACCCTTGTGTAAAATTTACAGCGTTTTTTTTCTTTAAATTTTAAAGCCAACGCTACGGCACAAGTTAACGTTAAGTCATCCATTGTCGCACTACTGCAGTCGCAGGTGCGTGCGCGGTAGTGACTTGCTGCGACAGCGACTTTTTCACCGCGACAAAATCGCGCGACTAAAAATCGCAAGTGCGTGAAGGCCCTAAAGTGGCCTCAGTAATTTCGATTTCGGACACATTCAGTGATTTTGGGAAGGTAATTTGTTCACTCGCGGGGTTGGATCGGAATATATACAAATGGGCAAGCGAAGCGAGACCCCTTCCCCCTCCATCCACCGCCCCCACCGGGTCCGCGGGCTAGTATTATTAAAAATTGCTTTTAATCGAATGAAACTGATAAGACTTCCCATTTTTTCAAGTATTTACCTTATTTTAGCTCGTCTTTTATTTTTCTACCAATTTTAAAGTTTTGCCGTTGATTCTCGCGAACCACCAGGCCAGAGCAGGCGGACCAAACTTTGAGAACCTCAGCCATGTTGTTTTGCGTCCTCCGTAGACAGCCAGGACGCACTTTCCATCACAATAAATGAACTGTAGACCACCAGCTGATGTAGGTACATTCTCTGGCAAGTGTATCTCTTAGCGGGGCTCGAAGTGGTTTTGTTGAGAGGGGCCGTTTTATGTGGTGCTGCTGAGAGGAATCTCCGGAGAGGGGGGATGTTGAGGCTTGACCCTCTCAAGACAGATGATGGTCTCCCAAGTAATTGAATAGAAAGCTCCTGATGCTGGGGGCCCTTCGAACCTTACAAATAACCCTGTGTTGCCGTTTCGTCGGAATTGAAGCTCCAAATATTCCAAGGCGGGTTTCAATGACCCCCAGCTATTGCTTTGCGCCTTGGACAATTTTCAATACCCTACAACCACTCCGGGGTTGTCCAAGAATGACCGAATGGATCACTACTGGCAGCTGGCGACATCTACATTGGACCCTTCGGCTTTGAGTCCGCCCTCCCGCTGGGCAAACAAAACTTGTTTGCTTTCCTCTATCTGGGCTTCTTCCGGGGTTGACACGTGCCCCAAAAATCGAAAGGGAATGACGTCAGTCCCCCAACGGCAGATGTAGCCCAAGATGAAAAATGATACACCTAATAACCCAACATGTAATATTTGAATTGAAAACTCGCGTCAAGTGCAATACCAAGAAGGGAGATGAAAGTTACCTCCATGAATAATCAAACACAACGTTCCGACTCCGTTATAAATTCCACCCATAGAAATTATCATTCATTCCGGAACGGCAATAAGAAATGACTTTTGCGTCTGGGAACTGGTAGCTGTGAAAACCCGAGTTTGGGGTAAAATCAGAAGAATGGAATGCAATAATGAAAGTGCTCCCCTTCCGAGGAATCCCCATCGCCGCAGGGGCAGAATGAACAGCTGCGCCTCAGTTCACCAAGTCAAGGCTTTTTTTATCGAACCAGACAGAGTTAAAAGTTACTAGGCGAGCCAATCGGAGGATCTTTTCTGAAATAGAACACCAGTGATTGTCAAAATTTAATGAGGAATGATGGTGACTTTTTTACGGCCGGATTGTCTCAATTATCATTCAGCGTCGGTTGTGAGCCCGATCCAGTAGTAGGTAATTTTAATGACGAGAGGGCTTACTGTGGAAGTTCATTCACCAAAATGTTGCTCCATGTGGCGTATCTGAGCTCCAAAAGTTGAAAAAAGGGGAAAATATATATTTTACCTTCCAGATGAATCTTATCACTTTCATCCTTAATTTCTTCAAGAAAAAACTACCTACACACTATCAGAAAGCGATTAGTTGGGTCGGAGGCCATGTGAGAACGGTCGGGGGTTGGCTGGGCGAGGCCAGCAGTGGGTGCCCCCCTACTCTACTACAATAAAGCCCCAACAGAAGGAGTAGGACGAGGAGGACACTGACACAGATCGGGTCATTTTTATTCTTACCTACTTCTAGCGGTCGGAAAATTTTGAAGCAGCATAATACGGTAAAGTCCGAAACCCGAAGCTCCATTTGGCGTATCTGAGCAGAAGTTTCGCGGAAAATATAAGAATCAATATCAAACTTTGGAAAGGTATAAAATTAATTGGAACAAAGTAATTATAACTACATAACAGTCATTATGATCATGTTCATGTGGTTTTTGTTCATTATGTTCCTCATTCATCATGTTTGTTATAGAAAAAGCTTGCTCCAGAGAAAGGATTAACATAAACTTGCGTTCAGAGTGAATTTTCTGCCGACACGACAGGTATTACAACACGGGATTGACTTTTGGTCAAACATTGGTGATCGGCCCCAGATCAGCGCTCCGACTGATTTGTAAACAGACGAAGCTCTGTCTCCATAGTCCACGGGCCCACCCTGTCCCCTGAATGAGTTAAGTGCAAAAAGGTTGAGATTCCAAAATTTGAGAAAACGTGGTTTATGTTCGTTAAGTTCCTCATTCATTAGGTATGTTTGTCGTTATGAATAGTGCAAGGCCACCGTTGGGGTATTAGCCACCTTTGGCAGATGGACAACAACTCCATGCTGTTATTCTTGGACCAATACACCTATGTAATAGCGACGGAGGTGGAAAACCTGATCGGCTTCAAAATTCAGGATGACTAAATTCCAAAAACATTCCAACAATTGAAAAATGGACAAAATGCTCTGTTCACCATCTAGTTGTGCCCGCAAGGTTTTCAGCCCGATCGCCCAAACCCGTGGGGCTCTGTGGGGCTTCAGGAGGGGTTTTTGATGGCTTTCACCAACGACATCGAGTGGGGTGTCGTTTTAGAAGTATTTTTGGACGTAGAATCCATTTTTGGGGGTCCCAGAACGATGCCATCTCACCGTGGAGATCTAAGAAGCTTTCATGGGGCTTTTGAAGGATGCCAAGAAGTCGAATGAGGTGTAGTTTTCCGAGTACCGGTAATTTTGGACGCATAATTCATTTTTCGAGGTAACACATCCGTCTAAAAACTATACCAACAAGAATATTTTAAATTTTTTTTTTTAATACCTACCCAACTAAATTATTATTTTTTTACTGATATCCTGATGAATTATAATTTTTGGATAATTTATATAAAGAATAATAAATCCTTCTGTAAAATTTGTTTCTTTTTTTAAGGTGTAATCGGAATCTTCAACCAGAGTTAGGAAAATTCCGTCTTCAACAGGATAAAAAAAAAAACGGCGAGAAACCGAAAAAACTAGATAAAATCAAAATTACGAAAATCACCCCATTCCAAAAGTTAAGTCCCGCATTTTAAGACTCCCAAATTTGTCTTCTTACATTTAGTTATTGTTTCCCCCACATTTTCTTACGCTGAATCCAAATTTGGAATCGGATTTTCAAATAACACTTACTGTAATCATACATTTATTTAGGGGAAAAAGTATGTATAATAAACATGGGAAAGCGAGTTGTATAGTCATAGGTCGGGGCGGAACGGGCGGGGGTTGGCTGGCGTAGGCCTGCAGGGATGGCACTCTGGTATTGTAGTTAAATGCTCATTACTGCAGTGTACAAATCGTACACAGGCAACAAACGATCAAGTCTGAACGCCATCCCACACATAACAGTACGGTTTGGGATCGCCAGACGAGGAACAAACAACGGGAACTTTGCAACCTTCCATCCATTCGGTCCTGTCAACTCTTGGCAAGGGACGTCCCTTTTTTGGGGGGGAAGCTAATTTGAAACTCGTACGTTTTGTTCCCCTTTGTCGACCGGTATCTTGTGCCAAGTTGGCCCAGCGAGCGAAGAGCTGATGTCGTTTGGATGTGGGAATTCATTCGAAGGTGCCGAATGTTTACACGAGTCTTCAACGAGAAGTGATTCGGACGTTCCAGGGGCCGAAAACGCTCATGTACTCTCGGTGCGAATTTTGTTTGTTTCCACGGCAGACGCCAACATCCGCCCAAACAACATAAACAACAATTTCTAGCGTGATCCCGTGAGAGGAATGAAAACTCGACTCTTCTCTCCCCCTCAAACGTCCCGTAAAACTCTTTTGAGATTCTCGACTAAGAACAAAAAGAAACCTTTCTTTCTTCGCTGGCAGTGATGATCAAAAGAAACGCTAAGTACTGTTTCACAACGACGCTCAGTTATTTTTCATACGTCGTGCATTGAGTCATTTGTTCTTCCTTGTTCCCGATCGGGTCGTTATAATTTCGCCAATTTCGACGCAATAAAATTACCTATCATTGTGCGGCCTTAAATATCAAGGACGACGGGATTTCTGAAGTTACGCAACCTTTGAAGACCTGCCTGAAGGTGCGACTAGAAGGAACTAAGAATTGGCTTGAAGCTGACGAGTTTGTCGAGCCATTGAAGTTCATCAATGAAAGGAGCCCTTTCAACTTGGCGGCCCCCGCGCAATTAATTTAAAAAGCTCTTCTACGTTCAACGAGCTTGAAAAAGAGAGACCTCTATTCAAGTCACATCTACTGTAGGGCACTTACCGCCACATTGGCCTAAAGGGTCACAGAGGAGCGACGATCATTGAAGTGTTTGTCGAACGCTCAGTTTTAAGCGCCTACGTTTACTATTCTGGATAATTAACTGATTCTTGCAACACCGGTTGAAAGGTTGTTCGCCAACACGTTAGGACATTTCTGTTTCCACTTGTCAGTCTGAACACTTCCAAATTGATTTTAAGTCTCCCTAAATAGATTTAAAACTCCCCTCAACTGGGTTAAAAACCCCTCACACTCTTCTTAGAACCGGTTTCAAACATCCAAACACCGTCATACCGGTTTTTTTACGCCCTCAAACTGGTTTCAAAAAACTTGAACTGGATTTAAAACCTTCCTCTTATTCTAAACCCGGTTTTAAATATCTGAACACCTCCAAATGAGATTTAAACTCCCTTCCACGATCCCAACTGCCTGGAAACTGGCTTAGAACGACTAGATTTGAACCATCTCCGTCTTATTTTATTCTTATTATTGCCAAATCAGTTTCAAACATCGGAATACCTGAAAACCTGTAATGAGCGCGTCTCCCTCTCATTCACAAAATGTTTTGAACATCCAAACAGCCCAAACTGGTTTTGAACGCCTTCAAACCATATTGAAACCCTCTCCCTTTCATTCCAAAACCAGTCAAACATCAGAACACCCCCAAATTTGTTGTGAACGCCTCCAAGCTAGGAAATCCTGGTATCCAGCGATCTAGAGCTCCATAAATCCATAGAACCAGAGATCTGGAGCTGCAGAAGTCGAGAAATCCACAAAATCCAGGGAAGATTAAGAGATACAAAAAATTAACAAAAATCATGGAATTCAGTGATCCAGAAAAAAGATCCAGAAATTGAGAGAATTGGATGACAGAAAATTCAGAGATGCTGAGGTCCATAAATCCACAGAACCGGAGATCCTGGAATCCTGAGATCTAGAGCTCCAGAAGTCCAGAAATCCACAAAATCCCCCTCTTCCCATCATCCATTTCCAAACATGTTGTTGTTTGGTGCACCCAAACTCCTCCAAACCGGGTTTGAACACCTCCGAAACGGATTGAAACACCTTCCTCAATTCCCAAACCGGTTTCAACCGCCCGAATCCCTCCAAATTGGTCCTCAACGCCGCCAAATCGGATTTAAACCCCCTCTCTTTTACTCCAAATCTGTTTTCAAGGTTCCAAGAGATTTTCAGCCGACCGAGGTGTCGTTTTTAAAGTAAATAAACGATAAATCGATTCAAGGGATGTTGATCTGTCCGACTTCCCTCTGTCTCGACAAAATCCTCAACGTATACTGCATTGGCGTAGTTTTCCACCTGGAAGGTAACGACGCCCAAAGAAGGAAACGAAGTCCCTCGACGTCGAGTTAACGTCCAAATTGGCCCTTTGTGGCTCTCCGTAAAGTTTCCAATCTCCCCCGAGCCTGATTTGATAGGATTGTTAAGGTTCATCCTGCACCGACAAACGGAGTACAAATTCAAAGGAAGCACCAACTCCATTATGCTGTATGGGATGCCAACAAAGCCTGGATGTATCGGTACACCAAATCGATCGTGTATTTGAACGGATGTTGTTGCCAAGTCAAGTTGAGCAGGATGTGATAATAAATTATCAGCTTCGGTGTTCCCAATGTAAATTGTATGTTCGTCCCAAGCTCTAATCAAATTCGCCCAGAACATTCGGTTGTAACACCTAAACCGTTGACGAGCGGATTAAAACTGTAATCAGCAGGAAGTTGTGGCAGAGGGTTAATTTGACAGTTTGGGAGGGCTTTCCACTGTTATTACGTTTTAGCGCCAACTACGCCTAATCGCTTCAGGTGGGTAGAGCTCGACAGCTCAAAACCTTCCACACCTTGCTCAAACACAAGCAAACTTCTACGTAATACATTTTAGAAAACATGACAACGCTGTTTTGGTTCCATAAAGGTGAAATTTGCCCTATTTAGGGGAAAACAGGCTGGCTCGGGGGAAAGCAAGGAGATGGACTTTGAAAGAGGAATAAAAAGGGAAATTCCATATTTAACATAGAAAATCTATTTACCGAGAACATGATATTACTTAACAAATTACTAACCTACAGATGAACTTGAGTGGTTTTGGTGTCATCTTGTACATAGATACCCCTAGTGGAGGGGGACTACAAAAAAGCGGATGGGCAGAAGTAGTCACAATGTATGCGACTGATACAATTAGAGACTTGGCAAACACTTCGTTCGTGCGATAAATAGAGAGTTTTTGCAGACCCTTCCACCGATCGGTAGGAGGAAATCCGTAGTACGAATCTGTAAGGAAAGGGGGAGTGCGCATGCGCGAGGACAAATCGGTAAGGAATCTGTAGCAGTAGGCGGTACGAATCCTTATTCCTACGGGTTACCAAATCAGTATAGAAATCTGTATGAAAAGCAACATAACCTGACGCTTGTGTAACCCCGTTGTAACCTCAAGATGTTATCTTGTAAACAAACGGGCTTGTATTCTGCTTTGTTATTTTTTGTTCTCAGTTCGCTTTGTTCTCTTCTGTTTTATTCTGTTCTACACTCGATGGATGAATTGGAAATTTTTATTCCACCCATTTCCTCTTCACAAAAAAACGAGTGGCAGTAGGAGTCCTCGTAGGACTTGTAATAAGTAGGGCTGCCAGACGTCCTCTTTTTTCCGGACATGTCCTCTTTTTCACACCCTGTCCGGGCGTCCTCTCTTTTTTCATTTTTCGGGCAAATGTTCTCTTTTTTTTTAAATCTCTCATTTTCTGAAATTACCTCGAAATTACCTGAAAATCGTTTGGGCTACCTACCTATCTGGAACAGCCTGCTTAGAAAAAATCTTGTTCTTGTTAAACCTATGTCCATCGTGGGCGTTGACATCGAATACAGGCAGCTTCTTCGCCACTCCAAATCCCGTTGGTTGTCGTTGTTTCCCTGCATAAATCGTGTGCTTCAAATGTATGAACCTCTGGCGTCGTATTTTATGTCTCAGAGCAACCCTCCTATCCTAATAAAAAATCTGTTTGAATAGCCAGAAAATGAAAGTGACTTGTGGTTTCTACATTCATTAATGTTTTCTTTCAATGAAAAGATTAAGAAATTGGAAGCCAAACATAACTCAGTTTTGGAGGTGCTAGCTTCGTTGGAGGAAGTCGAAGATTTTCTGACTGAAAGACTGAAGGAGAAATTTCTCCCTAAATCTAATTTCTCACTAAATTTAAAGCCATGAACTGCAGTCAAAGATGGTGTGAATATTTCCATCTTGTCGACCAATCAGAGAAACACTCACAGCTTCTCAAATTGTGCCAAATTGTTTTCGCCATTCCTGCCCATAATGCCAACGTCGAGAGAATATTAAATATTCTCATTCCATCAGAGAAAATTTTTCTCTGATGAACTCTCAGTGGATGAGAGGAACTGACTACATGTCCCCACAGTAAAGGTTTTTCATCAATCAGATGGATGATGGTTTGTTACCTACCTAATCGGGTATTATAATAATATCTACTTCAAGTTTTTAGTTTCAACATTCAACATATTATGTTGAATGTTGAAACTAAAAACTTGAAGTAGATTCTATTCCTATTAGAATTACATCATTTTCTATAATATAATATTATTATATTTTCTATAATATTATTACATTTTCTATAATTATTATTATAATACCCGATTAGGTAGGTAACAAACCATCATCCATCTGATTGATGAAAAACCTTTACCTTATAATTATATTATAATATAGTATGTGCATTTTGTAATTTATACGTTATATATCTTGATGTCCTTTTTTTCCTTTTCTCTCATCAGGCAACCCTAGTAATAAGAAATACTTGTGAAACACTCAAACGCAACAAGTCAAAACTTCACGGCGACCTTTTTTTTTTTTGGATTTTCATCCATTTTCCTCTTCACAAAAAACCGAGTGGCAGTAGGAGTCCTCGTACTGGTAATAAGAAAATTTCTTATTACAAGTATTTAATACTTGTGAAATACTCAAACGCAACAAGTCAAAACTTCACGGCGACCATTTTTTCTTGAGGTATGTGAGAGTGAAAACAACGTGCGCGTCACTTTAGTCGTCAATTTTTCCATACGGATTCGTAAGGAATCTGTAGTGGGGTGGTTGTGGTGGTTAGCTTCCAGTCATGGTCGGCCTAGACAGCCCATACGGATTTCCTGCTACGGATTCGTGGAAAGGTCTGCAAAAACTCTCTATTATCTCGACCATCGACACCGACAATCTTCAAAGTTGGAGGGTTTTTTTTAATGGCGAGTTTTTCACGTTTTGTAGACCGCATTCGACCAGGTAGACCGCAGTAGATCGCATTGAATTTCTATGGTTACAAGTTCATTAATAATTTGGTATTTTGTCAAAATTTCAGATGACAAAAAAAAATTCCTACTGCTCAAAACGGCTCGGACAATGAAGCACGTCCTAGGCACGGAGCATGTGGAAACAGTGGCTAACTGGTTAGTGATCTATCGATTGTTTACGCGAAGTGTTTTAACCCCAACAAGGTAGAAGTCGATCAGGTCTAGTGATTAAGGTTGTTTCGCACAAATATCAGCGTCGATTAAATCTCCCCTACGTGCCGTTTTTTAACGATGTTGATTCAATCAATTCTACCCAGTCCGGAAGAAAGAACCGGGTTAGAAGTGGTTTCAGAACACAAAAGTATATCGTGTTTCAAGTTTCCCGGGAGGTGGGAAAAGGGTTTCTTTCGTCCCGAGAAGTAACAGAAGAAAAGTTATCAACTCTGGTCTCCCAAGTTAGGCCTCGGGAAAAGTTGTAATTCTGGAAAGGGAAACGCGGGAGGTCCAGTTCGCTTTTCCCGGAAGGTTTATGGTCTTTGGTGTTTTTCGGATCTTTTCAACGGGATGGAGCTAAAAGTTGAATTTATCTCGTTCTTGCGCGTAACATTCTGTCTGGCCAACGTTCTTGAAACGACCTACTGTTTCGTGGGACGGCTGACGTAATTATAACTGGGCCGATTTCACGAAGGTTTTCGCGTGGTCCGCTAAAAAAACTTGGGGCCGGTTATTTACTAGGTTACACCTAGGCGAAGGCTCAACTCCCCTCTGATAACGTTCGCAACTCCGAGATAAACTGGCGAACCGCTCAGCGTGAAAAAGTCCCGAGGGTAAGACTTACTTAGTAAACAGGTTGATATAATATATTGTTGATATTATCAACCTGTTTACTCATCATATATATATTTGATGAACTGGAGATATTTATTTAGTTATTCATTTCAAACGTACAGGCAAGCACAATTAATAGGTAGGTACGGTAGATATAGAAATATAACAGAATATAATTAGAGAGAACGCAGGGCGAAGCAATAATAGAGGAGATAAAAAAAGGAAAAAAAAGTTGACAATGAAAAGAAAACAATGTAAAGACAATGTAAAGAAAAAGTAAGAACATTAAGGAGAATATTAATTTAGTTCAAAATCAGATGACAAAAAAAACGAGGAAGAGAGAATATTATTCTCTCTCTTAGTTATTAACTAATTTAATGAACTTTGAGAACTATTGAAGAAATCAAATTCAGGATGGAGGTTTAATAAAAGATTATCAGAACGGGGAATACGATAAAAGGGAGAGATTAATTCAGTTAATTAATTTGAGAGTAACTTAAAGATGTTACAATTAGGGGTCGCAATCCCGCAATGCGGGATCCCGCGGTGTTTTTCCAATCTTGCAAATGCGGGATTCTCAACGCGGGATCCCGCGGGATTTTGCGGGATTCCTCTTGTTTAAAAAAGTCGCGTTTTCTGTGGTGTGAATCGCAGCCTGCACACTGTAAATCACATTCTCATTGCCTGTGATTCATATAAGTCCTCCTCAAGCCTGTTGTGCTGTAGTTCACAATATTTTTGCGATTATTGTGGTAATTAAATACGTAAATTTTACGATCCTGCTCAAGATCCAGATACTATCTAACCTATCCGAGGGGAAAGAGGGGGCGCTGTCTCCAGTTCGCATAATATTCAGTAGAGTTTAATATTATTTTACATTCTTTTTGACGATTCCTCCCACAAGTGTGGAGTCAGAGAGAGCATTCTCTACAGCTGCCGCTTTAGGTTCCCATGGAAACCTATTTCTGCAATCAGCGCCGATCAAATTTGGGTGAGAGAAACTATTAACTCACTGACCTTCTCTGGTGGTCTTTCTTTCAGCAAGTTGGCTATTTCCCAGCTGCAGAGGATGACTCTATCTCACTCCTTTCAATGCATTTATTTCCTTATATTTGTTAAAATATTTTAAAATACATTTTGGTTTATTATTCTTTGAATAATACACCTATTCAATAGCGACGGAGTCGAAAATTCTGTTCGGCCTCAAAATTTGACATTATACGTTCCAGGGTGTCTTGATTCCAATAACAGAATGCCCGTCCGCCGTTCTAGGCAGTAGGCATTTTTTTAAATCAGAAATTTTGACCAGTGTGGCTTTCATGGGGCTGAAAATAGGATTTTTGAAGGAACCCAGGAGGTCAAATAAGGTGTGGTTTTTCGAGGTCCCACATCTGGACAAACATCTCACAGAAAATAAATTTTATTTATTTTTATTTTTTCAAGAGTATTTTCTTAATGGCACAGTATTAATTTTTGCGCAATTAACCTATATCAAAGAATTGTAAACGCTTGTGCAAAATTCGCAGGGTTTTGTAAAGAAATTGCGGTTTTTAAACAAAATTATGTTATTAATTACAAAATTCTGCGGGATCCCGCGGGATTGGCTTGAATCCCGCGCGGGATCCCGCGGGATTGAAAATCGTGCGGGATTGCGACCCCTAGTTACAATACATAGATATGATTAAGGGGGAGCAGGAGGGCTCCGCATTTTAAAGAAGAAGGACTCATTTTCACTTTTTTTCTAGATTGGGCTACGAAATACGTTGAAACGATCAAAATTTGATATTTAATATTGGAAGTAAAGCTTCTTTGAGACATTTGAGCCCAATTTCATCAAAATCGGTTCAATACTAATCGAGTCAATACTAGTCAAGTCGCCAGAGAATTGCAAGGTCGGGGGGGGGGGGGGGGGGGGGGGCTCGAGCAAGAAATGAAGTAGAAGCTTTTATTTTTATTTTTTAAATTGTTGTTATGGGTCTGAACAACAAAATATCAAAAATGGTAGCAAAATCTTAGCTGGGAGAACTTTTGGCGGCCCAAAAAAACTAGGTTTTTTCGGGTATTTTCCAGTTTTTCACCTATACCTCCCAAACTAAGCATCGCAAAGAAAACAATTCGAAAACTAAGTAGGAGAGCATGACATTGTGCGTAGAAGGACATCCTTACACATTAGAATCGGTTCAGCCGATTAGCCACAATCAAGCGTCAAACATAGACAATTTTTCCCCACTTGGCTGAAACATAAGGATTCGCTTGTTTCAACCCCTGTAACTTATGAACGGCTGATGCAAATAAATTGGCTCAAAAAGTATGTTGTGGAGCATCAAATTACGAGTTAATGGAGCACTAGAAATTCAAAAAACTACTAAACGAATTTAAACCAAAACAAGAACTGATTCTAATGTGTAAGGAGGTCATTCAACACAAAATTGCGTGCTCCTCAACTTTGTATTTGAAAAGGTTTCACTGCGATGCTTAGATTGCGAAGTATAGGTGAAAAAAATTGAAAATGTCCGAAAAATGCGAGGCTTTTGGCCGCCAAGAGTTCTCCCAGCAAACATTTTTCCCCTGTTCGAGAAGTAGTATAAACTGGTCGGCCGAGCGTAGCGAGGCCCCCCTGTCAGAGTGCTAGTAGTTCCATAATTTTGAAATCTCAAAACTTTACAGTTTTCATGAAAACATTCTTTTAAATTTAACGTTTCAGTAAAATGGGTTCAGTAAAAACTTATTGGACGGCCTTCGCCAGGGCAATCCTGTGACCTGTAGGTCGTTCGAATCACCTGTTGTTCCCAAGATCCGCAACGGGTTCCTGGATGACCTGCGGTGACCTTGACGAGGTTGCGGCTGCACTCTCTAAAGCCTGTCCTCGTATATCCCGCGACGCCCGGCCGCCATAGAGGGGGACATACCGGTCACGCCTTAGGCCTCCCGAGGGAATTTGCCGTTAGTTTGCACTCGCGGGGAAAAGAATTCTAAACTCCCGGAAAATTTTCACATCGCAACGCAATTTCCAAGAAAGTCGGGGCAACTTGTTGCCAAATGAACTGGCGTTTCACAGATTGTCTTCGTGGCTTGTTTCAAGGTTTAAGGTTCAGGTACCGTACAGTGTCAGTTGACAGTCACGGTCTATCGACGTCCATGCGATGCGTCCACGGTGATCAAGTGACCCACCAGGTATTTTCATTTGAGGACATTTAAACCCCCGTGACATTTTGCGGTTGGTAATTCAACTCCAAAGCGGTACGATCCATTACGAACATCTCACCACCAATGACCACTAGAGTATAATCAACCAGCAGACGTACAATAATTATCGAATGTAGCGAAAATTGCGAGCTAACTGTATTTCCTGCTCTTCTCGCTTTTCCCCGTATTTTTCTCCCTCAAAAGGGAAAATTTCTTCTCGGTTATGGAGACAAGAGATAATGCATTGCCAATGTTTATGTATGACGGTGAAGGCCTTGTAAGACGAGATAAACCCCTTTGCAAAATGGGATGACCATTGTATGGTAATTCCGGAGGTTGGCCCTCTCCGTCCAGGGCAATTCAAAGGGTAACCACACCGAAGCCTCCCATCAATCATAACTACGAGAAAACAAAGTTTTACGCTCCCGAGTTTCTTGGGAGGGTTTTGACGACCCGATTTTACTGCCTGGTCGAAGATCGAGGAAAACCACCAGCTAATAACGTACACGAAAACAAGTCACAACTTTCGCATTTGAAAATATCCTTCAAATCATTAATTTTCTGAGAATGACCCCAATCAACGTCTCAATGAACATTTGTCATCGAGGCGTCTTCACGTAACAGCTCTCATTTCCACCTTTGTTTGCTTATCGTGGACTAATAGTTCGTTACGAGGTCCTTGTTGTGTCCCCTATTGTTTCCAGCGTCGACAGAAATAGCTGCCGAAAGGACGAACTCTGCGGCGGATTTGATACGAGGGAGTATTTGTCTTCCCACGCGGTTCAAACACGAAATAACGTCTCGTGGCTTGGATGCAATCGTTAAAGGGCACATCAACTTCTTTTGGAGAAAATGATTTTAGATCTCAAATTTTGACAACTTAATCGAATTTATCCATGTGCGCAAGGTTTTCACCTCGATCTCCTCATTAGAAGCTTCTGCATTAGCAGAAACCAGTTTTCAATGTGTATAAATTTGTTTCTGGGAAGCCGAAACCGGTTTTCAATGTGCATATATGCACATGTGTATATATACGGTTTTAAAAAATAGTCCAGTCACCACGGAAAAAGGGTTGCCGATTCCCCGCAACATTTTCAAAATGCTCTTTCAGCAGTTATAACTAGCCAAAAAATGCATAGAATAAAAGTTGTAGACCATGAAATTTTGCATTAGGTGATCATCGTAGTTTTTAGATTAGCTGGTCGTAAAACACGGATTTGCTCCACCAAACTGATCACTTTTCGCCGTAACAGCTGATACAGGGGCTGCTGCGGCAAATAATCTAGGAAACTAGGGCACTTTTGGTTCATTATTCTTGGAAGCGAGGTTTTCAGCCTGATCGCACAAATCCGTGGGGCTCTGTGGGGCTAAAAAGAGGCTACGCGAGGGGTTTTTGATGTGTTTTCGCTATGGGATCGAGGTAGGTGTCGTTTTCGAAGTATTTTCAACGTAGAAACCATTTTGGGGGTTCCCAGAACGATCCAATTTCACCGTGGGAATCTATGGGGCTTCCATGGGGCAAAAAATTGGATTTTGGAAGGATCCCAGGAGGTCAAATATGGTGTCGTTTTCCGAATAATTTTGGACGCATAATCCAATTTTCGAGCTCGTCCATCTCTCCAAACATTGTCCCTACAGAAAAAAAAAAAAAAAACTTTTTTTCCAAAAATATTTTCTTAATGACAGAATTAATTTTTGCACCGCTAACTTATACTAAAGTATAATGAACCAGTGTGTAAAATTTGCAGCGTATTTTTCTGTATCTCTTGATTTTCAGCCCTTGTGCGAATATATTTTAGTGAGAATTCAATTCAACCCAAATTGATGTTTTCCTGCCTAACAGTTACTGTAGTCACTTACAATGTGAATAGCGTTGGAAATAAAATACGGTGGCACAACTTGAAAGTCGATTCCAATAGGCCGATCGGCCTTCCGCCCTGGCCAGAAATAGTCCGTTCAATGCCCCACCGATGACTCACAAAACGATGTAACAACGTAACGTTAAAAACCATTCATACCGCCGCAGAGAGAACGGAATTGATCGGATGATGTTTGCACGACGAAAGCGCTCAGCGAGTGAATGGGAAATTTTGAGACTGTCTTACCCTACAGGATGATTTAAAGGAGCACCAACATACCTGAAACACAAAATAAAAGTGAGCTTTTTCACTACAGGACAATTGAATTTCTCAACACGTATTTTCGACTTGAAACATTTTATTAAAAGTTTCATTAAGAAAAACTCCTAAAAGAAAGTTAAAGGGTAAAAACGCATCTGCCTAATTAAGTGAACGAAGCAGGACGCCTCCCCGACTAACTTCGTTAATCATTTACGTGTTTGATATTGAATTAAGGGGAGCAGACGGAGGAATAATGAACTTCCAAGGCAATAAAAACACGCGAACGGGAATGCAACGCAAACTTCTCACCCCTTTTTTCATACCATTACTGCCCTTACAACCGTCACATCTTTCATATCCACAAAATCAGTAAATCTTGGGATGAATTCATGCAGTATTCATCATCCACAGTTCTTTCTCAGGTCGTGGCATATTTTTATTTAAATTTCTTCCAAGGATCCAAAGGAGAACACGTTCCGAACACTTCAGTTCTCCCAAGTCCCTCGAGTCCACCGTAGAAGGACTATGGAGACCATTTGCGTCGTTTGTGCGAGTTGTCGAACACGTTCCGACCATTCCGACGGTTCCTGAGTCAGTCAAGTGTAGTCCATCGTGAGAGGTTTCACTCGTCGCGGAAGCCGCGAAATTTAACAGTCGACCACGTAAGCAAACGTTGGGTTGTGCTCGAACCAAAGTCTGACGTCAAATTTTATTGAGAAATAAAAAAAGTTGAAAAAAACCTTACGCGATAACTTGAAACTGCATCGAAACTACGAAGGGGAAATTCACTTGACTGACTGTTTCACGCCAACAGGATGGAGGATTCTACGCACTATTTTACTTCTCCCCTTTTTTCCACGATGGTTGCGTTTTCCGGTCAGAATGACGTTTTTACTTCGACGGCCCCAATGACGTTGCAACGGGTCGGGGAAAGCGTGGCGGTAACTTGGAACCAATTCCTTATACCAGCCGTGCACTTGTCACAATTTTTTTGAATCGCCGGGAACTGAGAATCGTTAGTGTGGTGTGGAGGGGAGGAAATTGACCGCAAAAAGGGACTGGTGAACATAGCAGATAGGATTACACCTGGGCTTTGTTGTTTTGAACGCTGCGTAGCTGTAAAGTGGTTGGATAGGTCTGGGAGTCCATGAAATCGATACTAGTTCGAAATTACCTTTGAACTATTACACCCTGAGCCCCGAAGACTCACTACTCTGAATGCCGAGCATCTGAACTGATCCTTGTGCTTCACACCTTGTGATTTCTGAACTCATCACTCTGACCTCCAAGGTCCTCATCTGACTAACGAATTCTTCACTCTGGCCCCAGACACCTCACCCTGACCTCTTAAGCCTCAACTGACCTTTCAACCCTTCACACTAAACCCAAAACTCCTCACCATGATCTCTGAAGCTCCTAAACTGACCTCTGAACTCATCACCCTGACCTCTGGGCTCCTCAACTGACCTCTGAACTTATCACGCTGACTCCAGGACTTTCAACACTGACCTGTAAGCTCCTCAACAGACATCTCAACTCTGAACTCTGACCCTGAGACCCCTCACCCAAACCTGTGGGCTCCTCAACTGACCTCTGAACTCAACACGTTGACCCCAGGACATTTCTCCTTGACCTGTAAGCACCTCAATAATTAAGGTGCTTACAATTATGGTCAATAACTATTATTGACCACTGAACTCTGACCTAGGACAGACTCTATTGGTCCTCATGTCTTGGTCCAGTCGAAATGGGTTGTGGATGCAACGTTTGGTGTAGAATTTTTTCCAATGGCATTATAAGTTATAATGCTACGGTGACCAGGCGTACTACTTTGGAAGGACATGTACTACTTTTGGGCTCAATGTACTACCACGTATCATGTACTACCAAGCGTACTACTTTTGCCTTTCTTGCCAGAAATTTAAAAATTGAAAAACAAAAAAACAAAAAACTGACTTCTCACAAAATTCTCGAGAAGTGTGTAGGTCTTTCCGCAGATAACACGAACGTGAACTTTGGTGGAGCAGACAGAAAAGGCAAGAACAATTTATACACTAAGATAGGTGGGTCAGTCACCAAAACAATCGTTGGAGTGGGCTGTGTTGCACACGTAATCATCAACTGCGTGCAGAACGCCTCAGATACGTTGCCCATTGATCTTGAGGTGATTGTTGTAAAAATGTATAAACATTTTTACATCCATACAGTTCGAGCAACAGCACTCAAAGAAATTTGTGAAGGTGGTGAGACTGAATATCAGAAAATGCTATCATTTTCCAGAACACGATTCCTTTCTCTGATGCCGGCTGTAGAGAGAATCTTAAAAATGTTTCAGCCCTCGAAAGAATATTTTTTGTCCATTGGCAACAGCTGTCCAACAATCATTCGATCATTTTTTGAAAACCCGTATGGAGATGCGTGATTATGGTTTGTCCACCAAAACAGTGCTGCTTTTCACGAATCTATCTTGAAAGATGGGAGACAATTTTTAAGGATTTCGCCGCTCAGGACATTCAATTACAAAATCTGATGAAAATCGTCCAATTCGTCCTGTGCCTTCCAGCCACGAGTGCCTCAGTTGAACGATTACACAGGTTTACAAAAAAAAGGTCAATCTCAGGCGCCGCAGAAAAAACCATCAAACTATGTTTTTTGGGGTGCTGAATCCGAATCCGACCCCCGTTTTTTCCGGTCACGTCCAAATTTTCGAGATATTGGCGATTTTTCGTTTTTTCGACCTTTTTCCGTTTTGAAAATCACAGCTAAACGTGCGGATGCCCAAAAATTCTACAAAAACTCTCTTCTTACTGGAAATTTATCGCTGATTCCGAAAATATATATGAGTTGGTGTCTGAAACCACGAGAAATGTGTGATTTAGCCAAAAAATGTTGAAAAAACGTGGTTTTTTCAAAACCAAAGTCACGTTTTTTGATACTTTTTACCTTCTAGCGTGGAAACTAAGGTCGTTAATAAAATTTTTCCAACGAGGTCTTGTAGGTAGATTGTTTCTGCGTCGAATTGGACCAACCGTGATTCTTTACCTTCCATAATAAGTGAGCTATGATTTTTCAAAGTTTCTGGGCGCTTGTTTTTCAGGGCTTCAAGTGCAATTCCGTGAGTTCTTGATGAAAAAACCATCTTTGAGTCGGTCTGAATTGATGCCTCCGAGTCCAATATATTCCTCGGAACAAAGTTTTGCTGTGATCAGGTTGCATTGCCGACTCCAGGAGTTCATATTCTACGACATGGCCAAAATGGGTAGAAACTTTGAAAAATCATAGCTCCCTTATTATAGAAGGTAAAGAATCAAGGTTGGTCCCATTCGACGCAGAAACAATCTACCTACAAGACCTCGTTGGAAAAATTTTATTAACGGCCTTAGTTTTCACGCTAGAAGGTAAAAAGTATCGAAAAACGTGACTTTGGTTTTGAAAAAAACACGTTTTTCAACATTTTTTGGCACAATCACACATTTCTCGTGGTTTTAGACACCAACTCATATATATTTTCGGAATCAGCGATAAATTTCCAGTAAGAAGAGAGTTTTTGTGGAATTTTTGGGCATCCGCACATTCAGCTGTGATTTTCAAAACGGAAAAATGCCGAAAAAACGAAAAATCGCCAATATCTCGAAAATTTGGACGTGACCGGAAAAAACGGGGGTCAGATTCGGATTCAGCACCCCAAAAACATAGAGTTTGATTGTTTTTTCTGCGGCGCCTGAGATTGACCTTTTTTTTGTAAACCTGTGTTATTTTCCGTTAGTATTTTTACCTTGCATTTTTTAATAAGATAAGGCCTATACCTATAATATATTACATTGGTATATATATATTGTAATTTGGAAAATGTACTACTTTTATAGAAAAAAAATCTGGTCACCGTAATTATAACATAATATTATTATATTTTTGGGGTGCTGAACACAAATCCAAAGCTTCCCCACAAAATTTGTTGTCCAAACACCGTAAAATATATATATATATAAATCAAGATAGTAAAACAAAGTGCACAAAATTTGTGCACTTTATTTGACATTTATTATTTAATAACTGCGTCAAATGAGCCAAATATAAAGTCAAAATTGAGCCAAACATAAGGTCGCAATGCCCATCAAAGATTTTTCCCAACTTTTCCTAAAATCAAGATATGTGGAAACCCGAATATTTGTAAATTTTTAAATTTTCATGTGACCTAAAGTAACATTTTTGTGCTCACTGAACGCAGAATTAGATGCTATACAATATCCATTAAATGAGTTTTTACGTGCAGACATTCAAATTTGAAGTTATCTTGATGTTTCGAAAAGTTGGACAAAAACTTTCTTTGAGTCACGTCAATTTGGACGATGAGGTAGCTCATTCGACGCAGAATTTTACGCTCATTAATTTACTACATAGAAAATTTTTACCTATAAGTTATAGGCTATAACGCACCGGTTCAAAGTCATCCGTTAAAAACCAAAAATAGTGCCGAAATTTCGAGGATTTTGGTGTTTTTGACGGCGTTCAGACCACAAATTTTGTTGGGAAGCTTCGGATACCTGTTCAGCACCCCAAAACAACCAATAAACTCGTTGAGAAACGTTCTCCACCAAATACCTGGTGACTGGACCATTTCATTTTTATAGGGTTTTACCTAATTAACGAACAACATCATCTGTCAACAATTCAACGTTTTATTCATCCAATTGCAAACTAGGGAAGGAAAACCAAAATTAATATTCGGATATCGGAGACCGGGCTGGAACTACAATGAAGCATAAACAGTAGACAAATCGGAATCGACCATCGACCAGAAGCCCTCTCGCCTTCTGCTTTATTTTAAAGCAATATATTCGATGTTCAGAATTTTTGAAAAAGTACAGATAACCGATACACATAATATGCATTATAATATATTATATACACATACACATATCCGGTTACCGGATATTTAACCCACTTCTATCCGATCACGGTCTTTCCATCCCTATTACGAACTAAGTTTAAATTAATTTCCAATTTGACAAAATCCGTACGGCGAGGCTGTTGACGTCAAAGGAACCAACCAGTTGTGCGTGAGGAGAGGCGATGGTATGTCGTCCTCAGGAGAATGTAAACAACTTTGCCTTCCTTTGGCCGCCGTCCAACTTCCAACCTCCAACCTCAATTCCAAAGGATCCCCACAAGGTGTGTCATCCTTTTCGTCGAAAAAAATTCGCCATTAGATTCACCCTGGGACGGCCACAGAGGCCTGGAAGTGGGTCTAGGTAGCAAATCCCACGAGATCAATAATGGTTACAATGAACAATTGCAGTGCAGCAAAGAAGGCTGTTATCTTGCAAGATAACAGTCTTCTTCATGAAATTACAGCCGATGAAAGAGCATTTTATTCCGAGACATCATTAGTCCTCAACTTTGCTTTCTCAAGCTGCATAAATTACTTTTTGTTCGCTCCTTTCTTATCCCTGATGTTCTTCGCACTTAAGACTCACTTCACAGAGTGAGATTCTTTTTATACTGCGAAGAAAATTTTCTGTGAGCGATATTTCAGGAAAACGATACTTTGGAGTATGTAATTTGTGGTATAGTAATTTTGTTTGTTTGGATGGCGAATACGTGGGGTTCGTTAATGGACGGCGGAAGTTTGATTGAGGTGTCGAGTTCAGGGAAACCCCCCCCTTATTTCTCTTCGAAAGAAAATCTTGTTTTCGCAGTAGAAAACCTCCGGCAATCTTTCCACTCGAGAGCCGAATCTCGAGTGAAGATTTATTTGCTCGAGCCTCCTTTTTTTTCCCCTCTGGCAGCAAATACCGGCGACCTCCTCGGGAATTGCACGGAGTCATTTCACATCGAGTTAATCCGGCGGGTTTTTCTCCGACCCGAAGCGTTTAATAATAAATTCGAACATTTTCAATTTCCCTCCGGTTCGGCAACATTTCGTCCAAGTCGGGAAGTGTGTCCACCAGCTGACGAGGTGAAACTGCATCATTTAGTCCTCAGGCCCCGCCCTTGTTTATGAATATGGAAATTGCAACAAGCTCCCGACGTAACTAACTGAACCAAACGGGAAGAGATGATTCCCCGACGGGAATTCCCTCCGAATCCGCCTCTAGCTACAGCGTATAATGCCACAAGGCCTTCTGGGACAGAAAACAGTCATGAAAGTGTAATAATTTTCGCGAGAGCCGCTGTTCAAGAAAAAAATTCTGAATCGTTTAATAGTCCAGTCAGCAGGTGATTTTTCGATGCAAAGCGTGTTGTAGAACTTTTCTCAACGGTTTCATATGTTTGGGGGGGGGGGGGGGGGGTGCTGAACACGAATCCAAAGCTTCCCAACATAATTTCTGGGACGCTCACCGTCAAAATCGCTAAAAATCTCGAAATTTCGGCACTTGTTTGGGTTTTTTACGGATATCTTGGAAACAGTGCGTTACAGGTGAAAATATTACTCATAGTAAATTAAAGAGCACAAAATTCTGCGTCGAATGAGCTACCTCAAAGGCAAGATTGACCCAGCCGTAATGGCGGGACGGGCCGTCAAAAGTGACGGTTTTTTCCAACTTTTCGAAAAATCAAGATAACTTCAAGTTTGAATGTCTGCTGCTCAAAAATGGTAACTCCCACGTAAAAAAACGCATTTAATGGAAGTTGTATAGCATCTAATCTGCGTTCAGAGGGCATAAATAATGTTACTTTTGGTCAAACGTTAATTTAAAAATGAATAAATGTTCGAAGAGCAGACATTCAAACTTGAAGTCATTTCCTGACGTCACGCACTTACGGCTGCGTCAATTTTGACTTTAAGGTAATTCATTCGACGCAGAATTGTGTGCTCTTGCATTCACTATAATATAGTGAATGCAAGAGCACACAATATTATAAAATAGTTTCGCCTTTAACGCACCCTTTCAATGTTATCAGTAAAAAACCAAAACAAGTGCCGAAATTTCGAGGTGTTTTGCGATTTTTACGGTGAGTGTCCCAGAAATTTTGTTGGCAAACTTCGGATTCTTGTTCAGCACCCCAAAAAACATATAAAACCGCCGAGAAAAATTCTACACCACGTTTTGCATCGAACAACCCTTCTGCAAACTGCAGAACTTGTTGAACTCTCACACCTCTCAGCACTATTCGTCTCCATTAATGTGGTACTAGGTTCTGTAATGGCGCTAGTTTCGGTCGGTGACAGGTGGGTTTTGTCGAGTATTCAGCGATCTCCCACTGCGCCGTTCCAACAATAGATTTCATATCTACCGCACATGACCAATTCGATGCGTGTCACGGCCACGATTGCCGGTTTAATTTAGGAGTTAGACGCTTACCACAACCCCCGATGATGGTGAACACGTTATGGCGTGTAGTTACGTTTTAGTTGAAAATCTTGAAATATTTGTGGCCCGTGAAAGGGTCTCTAACGTCGAACGCCCGAAATTCCTCAAGTTGAGGTATTCGGTAATGCGAGGACGGCAAAAGTGGGATAAGGATGCCAAGGGTGGGGCCTGTTGCGGCACGAGGACCCCGTGGAAAGGGCTCAGCTGTGGAGGAAAGAAAGCGCCAGGTGTGTGGGGTCGAGGGGAACTTTTCGGGGGTCCTGATTGACAATGCGAAACAACGAGGGTGCGTCAGACGATCGGGATCAAATGGAGGATTTGACGAGAAAATCTCGGAGAGGGGCAAAGCCGGCAAAATGGAATCAACTTGAAGAAAAAAAAATCCATTCGATTATTTAAACGATTTTTGGTTTAGGTATTACTCTTGGATTCGGAGCCAAATGTAATCGCGTACAGACGTAATCTAGACATACACCTGTCTATGTAATCGCGACGGAGATCAAAATTCTGATCGGCCTCAAAATTAAACTTTGGCATTATACGTTTCAAGATTCCAACAACAAAATTTCCGACCACCATCCGAGTCGTTCAGGGCAATAGGCTTCTTTTTTTTTTAAATCGAAATTTTGACAAACTACTCGGTTTAACATCTAGTTGTGCCCGCAAGGCCCGATCGCCCCAACCCGTGGGGCTCTGTGGGGCTAAAAAGGGGTTATGAGAGGGATTTTTGTAGAGTTTCGACTATGGGGTCGAGTTAGGGATCGTTTTCGAAGTATTTGTTTGACGTATAATCCATGTCTGGGTGTTCCAGAACGATCCGATTTGACCTTGGGGTTCTGTGGGGCTTTCATGGGGCTACAAATGGGATTTTTGAAGGAGCCCAGGTGGTCTAATAAAGTGTCGTTTTCCGAGTAATTTTTAGACGCATAATCCAATTTTCGAGGTCCTACATCTGTTCAAACTTTGTACAGAAAACATTTTTTCAAAAATATTTTCTTATTGACACAGAATAATAATACACAGAATACAGAATAATAACCCATGTCAAAGATTCGCAGCGTTTTTTCTTGTTTGTGGACAGATGTGGGACCCCAAAAAATTGCTTTCGCTGCATCCAAAATTACTCAGTAAACTACACCTCATTTGACTTCCAGGCATCCTTTAAAAGCCCCATGAGAGCCCTACAGATCCTCGTCCGAAAATACTTCGAAAACGACACCCCACTCGATATCATAGCCAAAAATCTGCAACAAAAAAAAACTCCCATAGCCCCATAGGGGATGGGCGATCGGGCTGAAAACGTTGCGGGTACAACTAGATGGTAGACCGAGTATTTTGTCGAAATTTCAAAGTAAAACAAAAAAATACTGCTGATCAACGGTCCAGTCAAATTAAAAGCCCGTGTTCTCAAGGTGATGTCAAAACTACTTATCTGTCTTCTAAGTTCTCAACTGACCTCTGAACCCCTCCCTATGCACTCTAAACCTAACTGACCTCTGACCTTACTCTGACCTCTGAACTCCCCATCAGACGTTTAATCTTCTCACTATGGGGCCTGAACTGCTAATTTGACCTCTGAAAGCCTCAGTCTGAACTTCTAATCTGACCTCTGAACCTCCCAACTGGCCCCATATTTCCTTACTCTGACTTCTGAACTCCTCACTATGGAGCCCGATCTCCTCATGTGACCTCTGAGCTCCCCATCTAACCTTTGAACTTCCTCATTTTGTTAAGGGAAAACTATCGTCTTAAGCCCTTATAAGTGATCGAATATCCCTACTGAATGAATCCCACACGGATTGAATATCCCTACTGAATAAAAAGTTGTGTGAATATCACCAGTCGACAGGGAAACCCGCCCAGTTTCCACACTCCATTCCACCGTGACCTCAAGAACTTCAAACGACTTGTCGACTAAATATTTACCCCTTCCTTCATAAAAACAGACGACGGCAGGAGTGGGAGTATTTATTTTTGAGCGACCGGTTTCCCCCAGGAATTCCCCGACCTTCCTGCCCCATTTGGCGTATAGTCTCATTCCGTATGAATAATTTAAACAAGATCAGGTGCTCTTTCAGCAGGCGGTTATGGCGCCGTGTAAGTTACACCTTGGAGAAATGGGAAACAGCCTCGTGCATTTTTTAGGTTGAAAAATTTGATATGTTGAGGCGCAGAAGGTGATGGGGTCCATGGTTCAGGGGTTATGGAGTACTTCTGCTCGGCTCAATTGTGTATCAAGAGTTGTATATCCCCCAAGACCAGCAGGAGCAGCTGTTTGCAATGCACTTACTCCTGTTTGCTTTCGTGTTTGCTGTCTGCGTTGTAACACCCGAGTTCTCCTCGTTTTCCTACTGTGTCACCCTTACGTGGAAAACGGATGTTTTCTAGCATACAATTCAAGAACGAGTTTTCCAAGGTTCTCGCTTTGTCAATAAAAGAGTTGTTAGTCGCTCTATTTGCTATGTCGACATCTACTGGGCAGAGTTTCTTAGTTTTCTTTTCAAATAAGCACAATTCACGAGGGAAATTGTGGAAAGACGGTTCTTTGAGGGGGCGAAATAGACCGTAAAAGGGGTAAATTTCAATCGGCATCGGGAAATTCAAATCGGGCTTTTTGAGACTCGTTTAACTGTCGGGAAGAGGAGTTAAAACGAAAGTTAAACGGAAAGGGCTCAAAGCCTGCGGTCACGTTGAAGTATCGACCTGTCTTGGTGTGAAGGGGGGCGAAGGGTGTACAGTGGAGTGTAAAGGGGGGTGCGTGTAGTACTGTGCGCCTGTAAAGAGGATGGAGGGGAAGTGGAGTTAGTGGAAATCGCCTCTGAGGGTTTTCTCTTGTTCGGGAAGGCTTTCCCGAGAGCACTCAATTGCCGGTCTGTCTGTGTGTTCCACGAGACGAACGCCCGAACAGTAATTTGCACGATATCCCACACCGCGTTTCACGCCCCGTCCCGATATATATGTTGATTTGGGACCGTGCCAAACTGTCTGCAAGCTCCAAATCTACCGCAGACTCTGCGTTCAACCTGCGATGTTCCAAAGGCCACTTCTCACCTTTTCCATATCCACCGCAAATACAACGAATTTTCTCCCCCCCCCCCCCCCCCAACCCCTTAAAATCATACATCCCAACAGCAAAGTCGCCTCCTCGAGCGTGCGAATCGATTTCCTCCTTTCGGAGGTTAATATTCGCTTTCGAAGTTTTCGAGAGACGGAAACTTTCTAAGGACGGCGAGCAAGTTTCCTGTCAAAGGATCTAATTTCAAGCTTCTCATCAGATCCTGATCTTCAAACATTTTCATTCGCTTGTTTGTCGACTCAAGTTCTCTGCGTACCAAACGCGTACTCTTGGAATTAACTTTAGATATAAATACAGCATTAACTTTTATCAATTTTTCGCATTAATGTTTCACTTTCACTCACCTTTCTGCTAACCCTTTTCAGTTTCCCTTTTTCCTGCCGTTTTTGGTTTATTATTCAGAGAATAATTCAGCCTATGTATTCGTGTCGGAGGTTGGAAATTTTGGTCAGCCTCAAAATTTGTTATTATAAGTTTCGATTTTTTTTTTTAAATAATCAGAAACGTTGAAAAACTACTCGGTCCACCGTCTAGTTGTACCCGCCGCAAGGTATTCAGCCCGATCGCTCAACCCCGTGGGGCTCAAAAAGGGCTACGGGAGGGATTTTTGCATGTTTATCGAGTGGGGTGTCGTTTTCGAAGTATTTTTGGACGTAGAATCCATTTTAAGGGGCACCAAAACGATCCGATTTCACCGTGGGGATCTAAGGTGCTTTCAGGAGGCTACAAATAGGGCAAGTGAAGGATGCCAGGAAGTCGAACGAGGTATCGTTTTTCGATTTATTTTGGACGCAAAATCTATTTCTCAGGGTCCCACATCAGTCTACCGACATTATAAGAAAAGAAAATTTAAAAAAAAAAAAAACAATTTTTTTAATTTTAATAATACGAAATCAATTTTTGGATCATTTTCATCAAAGAATAATAAACCCTAGGGCAAAATTTTCAGCTTTTTTTTTTTTTTTTTTTTTTCCTTCTCAATATCTTGCACTTTTCATTTCACCTGAGTGGTAGGTATATATTTCAGTTCAAACGGATTATGAACAAAACAGTGAATGACGAATAATTTGGGGAAAACGGGAAAGCGGATTTCATCAATTATTACAAAGTAAACACGGAAAGCGGGTTTTCCATCTGCGAGGACAAAAAGGTCACCGCCGTCGCCAAATTACAAGACGGCGGGAACTGAAGTGACACTCTGGCAGTGAAGGAGGAGTTGAAGTCTGGTAGACGGTTTAACAAGGATGTTGCATTACCTTTTGAAAAGCGTCTTTTGTTAACGAGCCCTTTAAAGGCTCTGAGCCGAATTCCGTTTCTCTTGTGCGACATTTTCCGTCTTTGTCACGATTTGTTCTTTGACTGGGGAGGCGTTTGAAGTGAGGATTACGATGAGCCGTGGCCCCAGCAACATGTTGAACATGTTGGCCAATTCTTCATCGGGTTTCTAGTGTCAATCCCACTCAGCCTTGCCCACTATTCCTCAAGTGACCTCTGAACTCCTCACACTGACTGCTAAGGTGTTAAATTTGACCTCTGACCTCCTCACACTGACCTCTAAGCTGTTCAATTGACCTCTGAACTCATAACACTGACCTCCAAGCTCCTTAGCGGATCTCTGAAGTCTTCATACTGACCTCTAAGCACATCTTCAGTTACTCAATGATTATGATATTTTATTTTATCCAATACTTTATTATGTTTTATTCATCCTTTTTTTTTTTTTTTTTTTTTTGTCTTATTGAATTATTTCATCCAATATTACGCAGATGAAGTGAACGCTTACACCACCACCATCTGAATAACTGAATCCCCGCACATCTGATTATTGCAGGCAACTTCATCCCTAAATGTTCGGTCCGCACCTGATTCAATAAAATCGACCTACCCCTGAGGGTCTGCCTCTCCAGTGTTGCCATGGCCACTCCTTACATAACTCATTAATTTATTCTCATTACACACCCCCCTCGCACGGGTCTCAAAATGTGATTTCGCTATTTTCGTCCCCGCCTTGTTGCCTCGAAGGGGTTTACGCAATCGCCGAGAAATACCCCAATCTCAGCCAATTGCCAAAGTGAACCTGCCGTCTTTTGTACCAAGATTGTATAGTGGAAACCGTTTAAGGCAGTTTGATGGAGTTTTCGCAGCTTCACGCCGACGCTGACCCTGACTAAGTTAAATTAACTACGTTTTAGAATAATAATTATTATTCGTCATTCTATAATGGAAAATTCCTGCAAGGAAGAGGCTATCACGCGATAACAGGGTCGTCCACAAGAGGTGATATGGAGCCGTATGATAACTTTTTGTCGCAGTAGATAACGGAAGAGTCGCACATGGCCAAGCTGAAAATATCACTTTTTGTTGCAAAACAGGAGATTTCCAATTAAATGCACCAGTGTGCGAAAAAAAAGCGAAACTCCAATTGCACTCTCTAATGCAACTCTTTTCAAACGAAAAATTGATAAAGACTGGCGCCATCAAGAATCACGTGGCAGAACGAGTTTCAATGCCGCGTCTTTTGCTATCAACTAATGTTTTGGATCTTTTTTTTTTCTTCTTTTTATCATTACTTTCCTCGCGACGAACACAAACTCGTGGAGCATATCGCCGGAGGAGCACCTGGTGCCTTCATAGCCAGCTGTAACGGCCTTCCCCTTCCCCCTGCCTCGCCAGGACGAACATCGGAAAGATATTTGCCCCCATTTTTCCTCCTCTGCGTCATCATGCAGTTATGGTTGACTCAAGAATGAAGATGTTATTGAGAACAAAATTTGTCCATTCAATGTCTTGTAAGGGATAAGGTGTTCAACACGATTCCGAGTGTTGAAATGGAATTCAGAGGATCAGTACCTAACAGAAAAAACGCTGAGAAGTTTACACAAGGTTTATTATTCGTTGATATAAATTATCCAAAACTTGATTCTGTAATATAGAATTATAATTTTTTTTTTCAATTAAAATTAAAATTTTATTTAAATTAGGTATTGAATTAAACATTTTTTGATTCAATAATTTAAAAACAATTTCTTGTGAAGTTTGTGAACGGTTGTGGGATCCCAAAAAATGGATTATACGTTCAAAATTACTCGGACAACGACACCACATTCGACTCCCTGGCATCTTTCAAAAGCCCGATTTGTAGCCACGAGAAAGCCTCATAGATCTTCACGGAGTAATCCGATGGTTCTTAGCCCCCAAAAAATTGGAGTCTACATCCAAAAATACATCGAAAACGACACCCCACTCGACCCCACACAAGAAAACCTTTTACAAAAACCTCCCGTAGCCCTATAGCGACCCTATTTTTTTAAAATCCTCCTACTGCCCAAAACGGCTCGGACGGCGTACGTATGTCACATTTTGAGGCCGATCAGAACTTTCGACCTCCGTCGCGATTACATAGGTGTATTATTCCAAGAATAATAAACCAAAAGGGAGGGTTACCAAAACTTGCTCTAAGGAATCGAAAGTCGGATTTGAGACGGCTAATTTCCGAAAGACGTCAAATTCGAATGGAACTGTTTGACAGCCGGATCTGCCAATTTTGCAAGCAATCATGTTTCAATATTTCGCCTATAACGCAAAACGACGCCTTTTTCGAGGGTTTTCCGAGAAAAATCGTGTAGAAAATCAAATTTACTACAATTTTGGTCGTCAAAATGTTTTCTGCGGAGCCAATACTTTACGAGATACATTCGGTTTAAGTTCCAAATCTGGGGAAATTATATGCAAAACGTCAGTTTCTATCCTGTTGAATATCAGCTATTGCGTTAGGCTTGAATGATAGGCACTGGTCCTCCTGGAGGAATCCTCCATAAGTATATCTAGGGGTGCCGCCCTCTGCCAGCTAAAGCCAGCAGACTCCCGGGTGTATCCCACCTGGCCTCAGACCCCTTCCTAGTGTTCCAGCTCCTCCACACTTATTACGCTCACTGAGAGGAAGTGACAATCGTGAATCACTCGGAATCGGAAATTCCACTGAAAATTCTGTTGATTCCTTTCAGCATTGTCAAAAAGTTCGCCAACCCAATACAGCAGCTCGCAGTTTTCCAGCCCAAGGCTAAACCATACCAAATCACTCCGTATTTTTCCCTCGTTTCCACACACTCATTCGAAACTTGTGTGAAGGTGGAAAACAGCCGAGCTCTTCCAACTCATTAAAGGTAATTTACAATTCGTGCCCTGGGAACGGATGTACCTGCCAGTCTCAATAGTCCCCCGCTTCGGACGTGCTCCCATCTCCCCATTGAAGGAGGAATTCTATTCTTTCAAACAAACGAAGAGTCACAAAAAGATTTGGGTTGGGCGAGCAAGCCTGAGGCCACTATATTGCGCAATGTATTTACACGAGAAATAAATTACGTCAAGATTGAATAGGAAAAGTACGAAGAACACAAACTATAACGATAATTACTAAATGTTGCCTCAGGGAATCCCACAATGAGTCAATCATGATTCATTTGATGCACTATCTGTCTTCTTTTCCTCCAGCGATGAAACACATCTTTCACACTAACTTGAGAAAGTCATCAAATTAACGAGAAAATAAATATGACGAAAATGGGTGAAGGTAAATAGTTGTTAGCCGCTTGGGTGAAAGGGGTCATCATTTCATGGTTTATCCTCCGGAACGAGTCCCCTGGCAAGTCATGGGTCGATGTCAGGACACGCAAAGGTGAGAAGATCCGAAAGAAAGTTCTTCGGTGGAAAAGAAACGATTTTTTGTGAGAAGGGAAAGACACAATTGGATTAAATTTAGCTTTTCGTTCACATTTTTCGTTTTGCTCCAAACTTGTCATTTTAACATTGTGTAATATTATTCTTGGAATGATACTTTTATGTATTAGCGACGGAGGTTGTAAATTTTGATCGGCCTATAAATTTGTCATTGTTTCAAGAAGTGAAGATTCCAAACATGAAATGACCGTCCGCCGTCTTTTTTCTTTTAAACTGAAACTTTGACAAAATACACGATTTTTCTATCCAGCTGTGGGGCTGAATAGGGGCTAAGGTTTTCGGCTATGTGGACAAGTTCGGTGTCGTTTTCGAAGTATTTTTTGACGTAGAATCCATTTCTCGGGGTCCCACAACTATCCGATTCCCATGGGGATCTGTGTGGCTACAAATGGAGCTATGTCTGATATCACGAGGTCAAATAAGATGTCGTTTTCTGAATAATTTTAGAATTAAAATCCTTTTTTTTTTAGGGCAGGGCCCAAAATAAAGTTCCTTAAAAAATAAAAGCTCTTATATGAACGTTCAAGATGGGAACTTTATTCATCTAGTGAATTCTGCTTCCTAAATTGGTTTAGGCCAAAATTCAATTCATCGTTATTGACAGTAACAGTTACAGTAACTGTTACTATTTATACTTAGTATAAACGTTATTGACAGTAACAGTTACTGTTCTCGCTGGGAACGACATTTTTAGTTCTTCAGTTTTTTCGTTCCCATCTCCGTTTTGGGCCTAAAATACCGTGAATGTATGATATAATATATTATATGTATGATATAATATTACGCTCATAAGAAAATAAGTGGAACGAAATCTGAAGGAACAATATATTATCATTCAGGTCAAGAACTTAAGTATAAATTTATTCACGAGAAGAACGTTCTTCACCTAAAAGATAAAATTTTTAATTAATTAACAATACTTAATATTGTTCCGTCAGATTTCGATTTCACTGGGAACAGTATTTTTAAGAACTTAAATAAATATATTTATTTCTCATTTGGAACTTAAAATCCTAAAAATTTCACTTTTTCGCTCTTTTCAGGATCGGAACGGTTTGGGAGAACCGAACGGAACGATTTTTTGAGCCCTGGGTTACTATACGGGATTACCTGGCTAGTTTGTGTTTCAATTTTATTCGAAAAATCTTAACTGACATTTTTGCACAATAATTTTCGTTGAAAATCCTTGGAAATTTTTACAGTTTACACGGAAAAAAATCATGGCATGGATATGTCTCCTGGATTCTTGTAAGCATTGTAAACGTAGCATTTTTATAGTATAATATACTATAAAAATGCTACGTTTACAATGCTATAAAAATGCTACGCGAGTACGAAAATATATTTTCGTACTCGCGTAGCCCAATAGACATATCCATGTCAAATTATTAGAAGAATAATACACCCTAGTGTAAATTTTGTACTGTTTTGTCGGTTTTATAATATAATTATGCGCAAATTTGAAGAAAAAGCAGCTTATTCTGAAAACGACTTCTACACGACAGTCATTTATCCGGAAAAGGTTTTAAAAAACCTGACGGATCCGCATTTCCAACACTTTCTCCGTAATAATTTTTAATGACCGATCATCGTTCAGGTGGTCAGGCAAGTATGGTACCCCCTTTAATCGATTCGACGATGAAAATAACTACTTCAAAAAACGACTTGGCGAAAATCCGTAGAAAATGAAGTGTAGGCATAGTGAAACTTCACGGTGCAATTTTCAAAATAACCTGGGAGAAGGAGAATGTGATCAGGCGGAAGTTTTTGGTCTCAAGTAGGAACGAAAGTGTCCCAGTTTTGAAGAGCGGAAGGCGCTGTATCGGAACACTTTCGATCGGACCGACTTTCAAATGGAAGTTCATCGCAGGAGGTCCGCTGAGGCATCGATGAAATTTCCGTTTAATACCAATCGAGCGATCAATTCGAGAAGCAGAACGACCAATTGATTCCGGAAGCGGCCCAATAGGGCGATGAGCGGTTCAATTGAATTTTAGACTTTGTCGCCCCCGTATGAAGCTGACTGAATAATCCGATCAGGACCATCAGTTTGTATTCGGCCACTGGGCTGTAACTGGGGAAGGGTCGATAATTTCCATTAAGTAGGCGTATCATGTTTAGTAAGGGGTCCCAGCGGGGCTTGTGGGATAGTGAAGACCAAAACGCTGGAGATATCGGTAAAATGATTACAATACAGAATACACAGGTTTTGAGGGTCGATAGAGATAGAGTTGAGAGAGTCAATAATGTCAAACCTGCAGTTCACTCAGAGGAGTCTGAAGACGCCCCTTTGGACTGCAGTTGAGACTCCTCTGAGCAAACATTACACAGGGAGGTATGTATAAAAAAAAAAAGCGCCACAATACAAATTTTCGAGATATTGTCGTTTTTTCTGCCTTTTTCGGTTTAGAACCGCAAAACCACAGATATTCGTACATATGCTCAACAATTCCACAAAAGTATCTTCTTACTGGAAATGTATCGCTGATTCCGAATATATAAATGACTTTGAGTCTAAAACCAGAGGAATATGTGATTTTGCCAACAAAAACTTTTTAAAACCGCCTTTTTTTCTAAAGGATAGTCACGGTTTTTTGTACTTTTTACCTTCTAACGTAAAAACTAAGGCCGTTAAAAAAATTTCCAACGAAGGCCTGTAGGTAGATTGTTTCTGCGTCTAATGAGACTACCCGCGATTCTGAACCTTACCTTATGATTTTTCAAGGTTTTATCAAATTTTAAACTTATCGTAGAACATGAACTCCTGGAGTCGACAGCTTGATCGCAAAAAAAAAAAAATTTCCGAGGAATATAATATTATTGGACTTGGAGGCTCAGCTTCAATACGATTCAAAGATGGTTTTATTCATCAGGAACACCGTTATGAATGGAGTCTAGCTCGTGTCTGTCAGGGCAACAAGCGCTATTTCGAGTTTTTTGTGGGGCTGCAATATGGGCATAACAGTTCATCATCTCTTCAGTCACTTGGACAAATTCCCTCACAACCTGTTTAATGTTAGTGAGGAACAAGCCAAAAGGTTCCACCAAGATGTCAGGACGATAGAAACAAGGTACCAAGGCTTCTGGGACCGCAATATCATATTATAATGGCAGTCTATAATAGACTACAATAATTGTTGGGGCCTTCAAAGCGACAAACCAGCCGCCACTCAAAGCCGAAAGGCTCATACAAAATCGTTTTTGAAGTAAATTTGGACGTATTTAGTAATTTAGTTTCCTGACACAGCAGGTTTTCACATTGTTCCAGATGAATAAAACCATCTTTGAATCGTAATGAATCCTCCTATATCCTTGGGCCTCCAGGCCCAATAATATAGGCCCTAATATTATTATATTCCTCGGGAAAATAGTTTCGTTGCGATCAAGTTGCATTGCCGGCTCCAGGAGTTCATGTCCTACCATATGGCTAAAATGGGTAAAAACTTAGAAAAATCATAGCTCCCCTATGATGGAAGGTGCAGAATCGCGGGTGGTCTCATTCGACGCAGAAACTATCTATCTTCAAGACTTCGTTAGAATAAAATTTTTAACGGTCTTATTTTTTACGGTAGAAGGACCAAGGAAAATATACCAAATAACGTGATTTACCTAGCTTTTGAAAAACTAGGTTGGGGGGGGGGGGATCACATATTTCTCTGGTTATAGACCCCAAGTCATTTAGCTACATCAGAATTTATAGTAAGAAGAAGCTTTGGTGAAATTTTTTGGGATCTGTACGATTATCTGTTTTTTTATTTTATTTTTTTTATTTTTTATTTTTTTTATACTGAAAATGGCCGAAAAAAACGAAAAATCGCCGATATCTCGAACATTTGGACGTGACCGGAAAAAACGGAGGTCAGATTCGGATCCAGCACCCCCAAAAAACAAAGAGATCGATGGTTTTTTCCGGGTCACCTCAATATGACTTTTTTTTGTAAACCTGTCAATATCACTTTACAGGTACCTACCTCCATTGTTTTGGGCCTCACTAAAACCAAAATCCCCGCAACTGCAAGATATCCCTCACATGCAAATTGTTTTCAATCCTCTCGCGTAAATTACAGTTGATGAGTATGGCAGTCACGTCAGTAGCACACGTTCCTCGCTAATAACACCTGCGGTGCTGGCTTACTTCAACGCAATGGAACTCCACCAAACGGAATTTGGCAATCCCAAACCGTGACCACCTAGAAAATACCAGTAACGTTCCACCAAATCGGTGAAACGTCTATTCGGACGGTAAATCCGTTTTTTTCCTGTTCCTGGTTTCTACTGAAAGTGCTGAAGTTGGGCCTGAATTTCCACCGCAGGGCCGCCATAAATCCGCAGCAGTTCCCGAAACTAAGTCGGGCAAAAAGGGCTCATTTGCATTCGAAAGCCGCCCCTTCAACGAGGAGGTGCCAGAAACAAACCTCGGTAAGACGTTTCAGCAGGAAATGAAACGGAATTTAATGAAAAAGCAAAAAATGAAGCAAACGTTAAAAAAAGGTTAATTTATTCACTGCTTGAAGCATTCGTTGAAATACGGCACGCAAGGCTACAGTGCTCTTGTTGAGAATAAATTGGTTATTTTTTTACTCATCGTCTCTTGCGAACGGAACAATTGTTACGCAATCGCTCTTTATTCAACAACCTGATGGTAATTAAATCAGGTTTCTAACGTGATAAAGATTTCCACACAAGTACTGCGACAAATACCCCGCACTATCAGCATAATTTCCAAATTGATGGATCTCGTGGAGTAAACAACGTTTGTTATCTTTGTCAATTCAATAAACATTTTCCTGCGCCATTTAATACAAGCCGTTAAAACTGAACGGTTTTATCTTTAATGAGAACAGTTAGAAAGTTAATATTTCTCTGTTTGCTACTCATCTCATTTCCTAACGAAGTTCTCAAGTAAATTTTTTTACCGGATATTGAGTTTTCGACGCTCTAAAAAGGTTTTTTAATCCATCAGAACTGGTAAAAGCCGTTCAAGCGGGTTCTCAACCTCTCAAAATGGTTTATAACAGTTCGTTGTTAAAACCTGTTAAACTCTGCATACATAAAAGTGATTTTTTGCCGATGGTGCAGTGCTGGCCAATTGGACATTATCCGTTTCAAGAGGTCTACATTCTAAATCCGAAATGTCCGTCCGCCGTCCGGGCCGTTTTGGGCAGTAGGAATTTTTTTTTAAATCTGAAATTTTGACAAAGTACTTAGTTTACCATCTAGTTGTGCCCGCAAGGTTTTCAGTCCGATCGCCCAAACCCGTGGGGCGCTATGGAGCTAAAATGGGGCTATGGGAGGGTTTTATTTAAGGCTTTTAGCTATGGAATCGAGTTAGGTGTCGTTTTCGAAGTATTTTTGGACGTAGAATCCATTTTCGGGGGGTTCCGGTACGATCCGATTTCACTGTGGCGATCTATAGGGCTTTCATGGGGCTAAAAATGGGATTTTTTATGGATCCCAGGAGGTTAAAATTTTTCGAGCAAAAAATAAAGAATTTTTGAAAAAAAAATCCAGAAAAAAATATTTTTTGAAAAAAGAAAGCCAAAAAAAACTGTTTTCCCAAAATATTTTCCATTGACATAGAAATAATTTTTGCACAAGTAACCCATATCGAAGAATAATAAACCCTTGTGTAAAATTTGCAGCGTTTTTTTTTTTTTTTTTTTTTTCAATTTTTTTTTATAGACTGCAGAGAGATTGTGAAAATCGTCAAGTTCCACACTTTTGTTCCGTCACTAAATCGTTCACAGTAATTTGTGGATTATATTTATGTGGCCAAACTCTATTCGTAAATTCGCCAGCCTGCTGCTAGTGGTCCCGACACGGGCCACGGGAAGCGCCGCTGTCTACGGCGAGATTGGGCGGTCCATTTTTTGGGGCTTCGCCGCTCAGGACTCGGACCGTCCCCAATCTCGCCACGATTATTCATTCCACTGACCGTTTATTCTTACAATGTCCAATCGTAGTATATTTTTGGTTGGCCCTGAGGACCGGGCATCCTCTGATGACACTTCACCTGAGGAAGCCAGGTCAGCGGGACCAATTATTTCGCGCGGGTCGGATGCCCAGGTTACTACTGATGATAGCACATTAGTAGTAGCCGGGGAGATCGGACCTTCGTAAGACTGGGTCTGCTGGCCAGGCCTCCATTGATGACGATTCTTTCGTGCAAGCCAGCCTGCTTTTTCGAAGTATTACTGCGGGCTTAGGCCGAACTGATATCAATGTTGACAATTCAACTTTGGCATTGGATTCCCTTCTGCTCCCTTCCGAAGATGAAAGCACACTGGGCCAACACGACAGATAGTGCCAACTTGGGGATCGCGAATCTTTCTTGTATGCACCGATACCTCCTGCCAGGTCAGCAGAAGGCAACACTAATTCGCGTTATGCCCTCGACAGGGATATTCATGCACTCCCCTCCTCTTCCTCCAAAGACACCGGCGGCGTAATCCTAGATATGACGCAAGAGACATTCCGCCAACACACAACACAATTAATGATGAACCTAGAAATCAATTAGGAACACATTTTGTGCATGTACTGGAATAAGGAATTATATAATATTCGAAATCTAGGAGTTTGAGTGACCCAATTTAAACCAGAAATGTAACTTCAAGTGGGAAAGGATTACACAGATAATGAATCAGGAGACCTAAGACGACAACTGGGGCCGTTTCGTAATTAGTCATCCTTCAAAAAGATGATTAATGTGTCACCAAGAATACTTCTTCACATTGTTGGCACCTTAATTTCTAATCCCTTCTGATGAATCAGTCGCTCTTTCGAGGACTAGAATATTTGTGTAATCTGTAAATAAAATAATAATTCTTAAAATTATTTCCAAGTCATGATGCGCTTAGAAGGATTATGACTTCACTGAGTTTAAAACTTTAAACTGACGTCAGTGGGGTGTTTGTTTTGCTCTCGAGTTACTTGACGAAGTTACTTGGAGTGGGAAGCATTTTGATGACTCCAAAGAAGGCTATTTATCATCTCTATACCAACCGTTCCAGGAGTGATGTCCCAAGCACTTTTGGCTCGCCTCGGGGGCGGCGGCGGATTAGTGGCGAAACGTTTCTTGATGGGCCGGCTGAGAGAGGCAAACCAACCGGCCGATAAGGCTCGACGTGACAGAGGAGGAGGCATCACAAGATTTGAAAATCACTGTGCACAAAAACACTTCAAGTTAAACCCATACTGCAATATCAAAACGCACTTGGGACCAACGCGTGGACAAACGTGCGAGGCGAAAATTTTATTTTGTTATTATTTTTTGCCCGGACAAACGGTGATCGAAAAATAAAGGATGTTTTGGTAAACAGCAGAAGCGCACGACTGACACCACTTGGCGATGCGGAGGTCCCGGGTCGACTGAACGAACGGCTGGTGGGCAAAAAACCCCACTCCGCCGGTCGTCTGGGGCTCGAACCGTATGCCCGGTAGGTTTCTCCACTCATAACCGGGCTGGCCCTAGACGCGATGCCGGTGAGGCGGTAACCAGACAGGGCGCGACTCAAATCCAACGCAACGCCAAAAACAGCAACGACGTTCAAATAAAACCTTTCGTGTTACAGGCAGAGGAGCGCCATTGACCCTCACAAAAGAAGAAAAAAGGAACTAGATTTTAGGAACTAGAAAAACTAGCCAAAACATTTCGACAACTCTCAGTAACTTAGCTTTGAATTTTGGCTTGATCTCCATTGCCACACATTAGGGATGGTTAATGATTAGCCTAATTTTCAAAACATCGATTGAATCGTTAATCAGTTGTCCAATTACAATCTAAATCGATTTGTTTATTTCGAAAAAAAAACGGTTATTTCCCCTCTGAAAAATTGTACGAATATTGGAAATTGAACATCATAGGCAATAAACAAAAGCTGTTAAACGAAGTTTTGGAATTTAACATGAAAAACTGATTCCTCAGAGAGGAGGTTTAAACTAACGTTGCACGTTAGTCCGTTCATTGAGGACGGACGTTTTTCGATTTTTTTTTTTTTTTTTAATCGATAGAAAGCTACTAAATAACACTGAAAATAGGATCAAAACTCTGATCCCAAGATCATATTAATTAGTATTAGCTACGGTAAAATCGAAGTTTTCCTAATTTTAATCTATTTTATTTTTATTTTTTTAATTTATTATTTAATTTCATTTATTTGTTCTTCTTAATAATTAAATTAATTAAGTGGATTACACCAACTACCTAACAAAAAATAAATGATATAAAATTTAAAAAAATGAAAAAAATTTAATTGTTAATTGCTATTGGTCAACAGAGCCCCTCCCCTCCCTAGACAGCTCGGCACCCTCATTGGTCGGACTCCTCATGTGTGGTCATGAAGTTAAGGCCAGCAGTTCAAATCATTCAGAACATCTTTGGATAAAATTAATGGATATTAAATATCCTCATGATGAAAGACTTCTTGTCTCAAAGATGATTTTTCCCCGACTTTTCAACTCCAGGATTTTACCCGAAATTCAGACGCACGTCCATTCTGTATTGTGAAACTTTGGAAACTTTACACTTCCAGAAGAGTTTTGAGAAAAACGCTGCAAATTTTACACAAGGGCCGATCTTCTTTGATATAGGTTACTTGTGAAAAAATTTAGTTCTGTCCATAAAAAAATTTTTGGGAAAAATTTTGTTTTTCAATTTTTTGTTTTTTACTCGAAAAATATTGAACCTCCTGGGATCCTTCAAAAATTCCATTTGTAGCCCCATGAAAGTCCTATAGATCGCCACAGTGAAATCGGATCGTTCCGGGACCCCCAAAAAAGGATTCTACGTCCAAAAATACTACGAAAACGACACCTAACTCGATCCCATTGCTAACAGTCTTCAAAAACCCCTCCCGTAGCCTCATTTTAGCCCCATAGCGCCCAACGGGTTTGGGCGATGGGGCTGAAAACCTTGCCACGATGAAAATCTAGTTTCTGCCCAATTTCCCCATTATCCTTCCACCAAATTTCCCTCGTTTAAATTTTCCTTAGGAAATTTCTTGTCATCCCCTGTTAGATTCTTCTTCTTCTCAACTCCTTGTTAGACCTTGAAGGTGATACTTGAATGTCTATGGTTCACGTAGAATTTATTAACGTCTGAGTGCTTTGTTCTTATAAGAATAGGTGAGTAGGTACCTAATCAGTAGACGTGGGAAGAATTGGTCAATATTTCCTCGATTTTTCAATTTTTTAAATTGAGAGAAGAAAGAAAGAATAAAGAGGAGTGAGTGGCACAAAATGAAGAAAAAGGAGTCGATGGAAAAGGGGGTTTTCCCAAGAAAAAAAAAAAGAAAAAAAGTGCTCCTCAGTCTACAGATTTGGGTGAAGTCGGTACCTACTGAAACGTAGAAAACAAAATTTCAATTCATTCAACAGATCTTTCGTTCTTCGGCGGGCCGGATTCAACTATGAATCGGCAGATTTTTTTTATTACACAAAAGCTAATATAACTTGTTACGGAATCTTCTCCCAACTCTATCGATTCCATTTTCCTTCTGAGCGTGACTGGAATGCCTTATTTTGGGCGGCCGCCCACCATCCTTGAACACGGTAAACATCCTCGGCGGCGGGTATTCCCTGTGATAAAATATTGACGAAACCGGAGTCTACGGGTAGATGTTCAAATATTTCTCGTGTTTTGAATCCCGGAATAATCACTCCGGAATGAGCCAACGCACGATCTTCCCGGCGAACGAAGAAAGACAAACTGAATTTATTTGAACTCAGCGTCTTCCCCAACTGGTCGTCATTTATTGAACTTTTCGCTGCCCTGATTTCTTGCTGGCGTCGCATTGAACCTGATGATTCTCTGTGGGATTGACGGTTGGCGTCAACTTTCCCTTCTACATGTCTGCGAAATCCCAACTTGATTGACAACAGTTTCTAGTAGTAATTTCTAGGAGAACTGGTTCATTATTGAGTACACTTAGCACGCTCACTTCTTTCATCCCACAAGGCACTTCGACTGTCACGCTAAAGGAGTCCAAAGTGCGCGTCTTTCAAATGGTCCGCCTACAATCTGAACGGTAGTCAAGTAATTTTCGCGCCGGTTCATCAAAATTGTATGTGATGCATTTGTGGGGAAAACTCCTCCGACTCTTGTCCTTTCGATATCCGTCCCGCCAACGCAGGTTCGAGGGGCTCACGCCAGGCGGGGGGGGGGGGGGGGGGGGGGGGTTCAACAGAACCCGCCTTCCGCTGTCATGGCTCGTTATTATTCTGCATTTAAATTCATATGTTTAATCACAGTAACTGTGATTTGATTCGAATAACTGTTATTTTCGATCAATTTCTGACGATCCGGAAATTCCTGATGACACTTCACCCAGAATTTCTGAGGATGAGCATTTTCGCAAGTTGCCCATGAGTCCATCCTTGACCATTTGAGTTTGGAAGCCGGGAAAGCAGATCCTTGTGACCAGGGACTTCATAATTTGAAGGCATAGCAGTGAGTTTTGGGCTCCTACGGTGCACCACATGTAATAAAAATTTCCAGGGCACTTTCGAAAATTTCAACTTTGAATCTGGAGGGAAAAATGGCGCTACTCTCTCATTGGCTGCTGTCATATTGCTTCCGAGTCTGCGAAGCAGCGGAAGCCTTGTGTTCACTTTCGGGAGAAAAAAAATGTTTGTTGTCCGAATTCAAAATTTCCACTCGCATTTTGCGTTTCATAGCCTACTGAACAAATTTGGTTCCGTGTCTGTCGGTCTGTGGGTCTGTCCGCATTTCCTTGTTACAGCCATAATTTCCACAATTTTGAATGAATTTAGCTCAAATTTTGAGGGATTATGCGGATCAGGCTCCTTGAGGTCCCATACGAATTTCATCACAATTGAATCAGCGGTACGCTCTGCGCATGCGCTAACGTGAAATTCTTGAAACCGGCATAACTTTCTCAATTTTGATCGGATTTCAATAAAATTTTCAGGAATTGTGTGCATATAGCTCTAGATGGTACCCTGTCAGTTTCATGACGATTGAATCAGCGGTACGCTCAGCGCATGCGCGAACGTAATTTCCTTGCCACAGCCATAACTCCTACAATTTTGATCGGATTTCAATCAAATTTTCAGGAATTGTGTGGGTATAGCCCTAGATGGTTCCCTATCAGTTTCATCACGATTGAATCAGTGGTACTCCCTGCGCATGCGCGAACGTAATTTTCTTGATGCAGTTGTTATGTTCATTTTGAACTTGGCACGAGGAAGCTCATGTGCCATTGCCTTGGCAGTGTATTTTTTTTTTTTTTTTAAATTTTTTTTTACACTACTTCTTACGCTAGCGCACTCTGGCGGATTAGTAAAAGTGCCACCGCGGGAAAATTCAAAACGCCAAATATTCACTAGTGATTTTCTCTGCTCAGACACCTCATTTCTCAGTGCTAACTGTACTGAGTACTTTGTTCATTACTAGTTCAACTATGTTCGGCCGAATTTTCCCATTTCTCTGACCTAGATTTGTGGGAACGGCTACCAACCAGAGGAGAGACTACGATGTTTACCTATCAGGTAATCAACGGAGTCCCACCTTGAACTTACGGCCGGACGGCACATTGTTCACTGATATGGTACCGATGACTCTATTAGCCTTCTGGTGGTCGAGGTCCAATCCCTAATACAAGACTTATCACTACGACTGTAGGTCCATCAACAAGCCGGGTCAGCAGCCCCCAGCTCTCCCCCCTCAGTCGTAGATTGCTGTGGCTAGTTTAACGTTCTCAGCAAACGAAGACAATGTTTTTCTACCGGTCCACCAGATTTTCATCCCGGTTCGAGGTCCCAAGAGAGATTCGTTCATGCGATCCCTCGATCTTGTGTGTTGAAGACGGATGTCTCGGCCGCCTTCGTCACGGGAGCCTCTGCTAGGATTCACATAAACGTTCCAACGTTCAGAGGTGAATTGTCAACCGACAAGACAGGTATTACAACACATAATTGACTTTTGGTCAAACATTGGTGTTCTTCCCTGGATTCGAACCAGGCTGATCAGCGCTCCGACTGATAGTAAACAGGCGTCTCGCTGACGCCTTAGTCCACGGGGCTACCCTGTCCCCTTCTCTGACCTAGTTCCTTGGCCCATTTGGCAGGAGCAAATGCAACCCGTGCTATCATTTGTACAAATGAACGTGATATAAACTAAATCGGATTGAAAACTGTTGAACTGATTCTCCTGAAGAAGTTTCAAGGTTGGACTGATGTTACTGACTCTCTGGAAAACCAATTTGATGCCAACAGAACACCACTCCTTTGAAGAGCTATAGTCTGTCTGCAATGACATTGGGCTCCGACCCTGCTCCCTAGCGGCGGGCGGGAGATTAAAAAAAGGGGGTGGTACACGTTAAATACTATTTCACGGGCTAGCCTATGAAGGACTGTCTTCTTCAATGAACCTGAAGTCATTGATTGGCTATCCATTTCCACGACCGGACCGAAAAAGTGGCACTAAACTAAACAAATTTTGTCGTGAAACACGAACGAACTCAAAACAACGCGGACGGTCGTCAACAGCTGGAGGGGAGCCAATGTTACCACCACCCCGCACCAAATTCCCGAGGATTTCCAGCGGTCTCATCAGTCTCATTGCTTCCGCCGCTAGAGAGCAGGGTCGGAGCCCAATGTCATTGCAGACAGACTATAATCACTAGGCTGAGGAGAAGGTTAGGACAAAGCTGACTGGTGGCAGCCCGCCTTTTCCGATAAGTAAGGGTTACCAACTTAACTGAGTAAAAATTGAGAAGGTTTCCGAGGCAAGGCGTTCAAATGGCGCCATTTTCACAACCATTTCCGTATTTAGCTCACTCCACCCCAATAACACTTCAATGGACAAGTTGGTTGGTCAACGGAACTTCTTGAAAAACATCCACGGTAAACTGCTAGAATAGCGTAGAGCCCCCCCCCCCCCCCCCCCCCAAATTAAGAACGATTGTAAATAATTTGTAATAACTACAGATAGCAATAAAGAAATGGAAAGCAAAGAGGAAAATATAGGTATGACGCTCGCCTCTCGGAGAAGGCGCAGACCTTCCCCAAGAGGGCCTCCCACCAAGAAGCCTGAACCCCCTTCTTGGCAACTGCCAAAAAGAGGCCGCAGGTAGTATAAGATACTACCTGCGGCCCCTATACTATATTATAAGAGAGTTTCTACTACCTGCGCGGGGCTTGATGCGGCCCCATGTGCGTTCGTAAATATGGTATACGGGCGGCGCGGGAACGCAGGTAGTCCTTCGTGCGGGACCACAACCGCATAAAGGGCTCTTAATCCGGGAAGGGGCAGAATATAGAACCGCAAATAGAACCCCGTAAGGTAGTAAGGCTGTTGAACCAGTACCTTCTGGATAGATAACCCTTCACCGTCTGGCTGGTTATCAGTTGCTCAGGTAAGAAGGAAATTCCGTCCTCGTTCTTCATTAGTATTTTTGTGGTGACTAACTAAACTACTGCCCAGAATAGGTAAGTGATATGCATCTATCTAATCAGTTTTCCTACTTCTAAAATGGTATGAAATGTTTGATGGGCGAAACCCACTCTACTTGAGAGTCTCCTGACGGTAAATTAGATAGATTCATCAGATTAGATTAGAAAATTAGGTAGATTCATGAGCAGTAGGTAGGTAAGTAGCAGTTTATAGTAAAGTAGAGAAGAGCGTGTACATAAAATACACGCGTGTGTACATCAGTAGCGTGCTGTATTAGGTATAATCCGAAAAACAGAAATCGCTCTGTATCTGTTGGTACTGTGGTACCTAGGTACATGAAATGATATTTTGTTCATGAATAGTGTTACTTGTAATTTTTTTGGTAATAAATCTAATGAGGCCAGCCAGTAATTCAAGAAAACTTTAGGATAGATACCTACTCAGGTAGGTTTCGAAGTGGACCACTCAATTTGAAAATCGCATGACACTGAAATGTCTAAACATTTTATTATTCAACTTTGGCTTTTTGCACAATCTAATTTACAGCCACGCTTCTACTTATTTTGTGCTTGGATTGCATTGTATTAAAATACATACCTACTGCATTTGTGAGTAAAATAGCCAGACAAAAAGGGAATAAACAGTCACTCATGTAGCATAACAGGTTGAAGTAGCAAAATTTTTACACATAGGTATTGCCGTCGAAATTTCCTGGTCTCTTCATCTTCCCTTAAGTTTGCTCAATGTTTCAAAATAATACATAGGTAAAATTAAAATTAATTAATGTGGGTGTTTCCTTTTGTGCTAATTAAACATACTCGTATAAGTAAATATTTCAGAATTAGAACACAATATTAAAAACAATGTGTATCCTACAACTCACCTTAATTATATTTTTCACTTTCTCTCAAAAAAAGTAACACCTAGTCTAAAATCCCTGTATCAACGAAACAATCACACTACTTCTTTCAACCCATGAGAGACACCGTCAACCGTTGAGTGACGCTTGACGTGACTTCTCATTCCACGTTGGTGCCCCTACCACTGAAATCCCGTAAATAGCGTCTCGTAAGAAGTGGCTGTGCGGTTAGCATTCACCTTGGCTCGCCCTAGTATTTGCGTTTTCCGTAAATTACTCCCGTCACCGTAGTTACCCTCGCATCTAGTAGAATCTCTCTATAGTCCCTGGTGCCAGCCAGAGCCTGGCCCAGAGGGCTTCATTCCAGTGTTCCTCTTGAAGCCATCAAGAAGGTACTTTCTTCTATCCTTACGTTACCCAAGCTTTGTGTGTGTTTAACTTCCCCTCATCTCTTTAGGATATCTATCTTCCTTAACATAGGCTGCTCCCCATAGCTGCGAGATCCGCCTCAAATCAGACAGGCTCCCCATTGCTGTGAGAACCGTCTTAATAGGTTCTTTTATTAACAAAGGTTGACTCCCCATAGCTGCGAGATCCACCTCAAACCGTAAATTCAGAACCTTGCAATAGTTTAGCCTAAAACAGGTCGACTCCCCATATCTGTGAGATCCACCTCAACAGTGCAAATTTTCTCAAAATTAATTTCATTTCCTCTAAGTTCCATTACGCACTGATTAAGCTCCATTAGGTAAAGTTAGGCACAACATATAGAATACAAAATGAAGGGAGATCAACTCGGAGTAAAAAAATAAAATTAATTTATACAAAGTGAAGTACACTTTCAAGTGTTATTCATCCTGTGACCAGTAACGCCTGCTTTGCCGCCGGAGCGCTCTCATTTGAGTCACGTGCACTCTCAACTTTTTCAACGTCACTCTATCCTCTCGGGTAAACAGATTGTAACGTAAAGGCTAGACTTCCATTTTTAAAAGCTTCCGATTCCCGTACCAGGTCTGACAGGCACATGGCCCTCCAAAACAATTTCCAGAAGACACCAGGAGTGTTCCAGAGGGTGTGTTTGAAAGCAATTTTAAAACGTGCCTCTGGCTCTGTATCTACTAACGTTATGGAGAATGAGTCACAAAATGTCGATCTACTTCAATCGACCATTCAGTCTCACGCCAGGTTTTTTCCCTTGCGCCAAGAGCTCTTTAAAGGTGGGTTTTCTACACTATTTATACTCTCAACGGATGTTTACCCAAGTTTCTTTCGCTTTGTTTCCTTCCTTCACTCGTCTGAACCACGAAAACGTCATTGAATAAATCATACAGAATTTAAACAAAAATCTAATTTACGAATTCCGGTAATTTTAGTGTTTGCGTTGACCACAATAGGATCCAATTTTCACTGGGAACAAAAGGATTCTATTAATCAATATTCAGACGGTTTCATCTGCCAGAGAAAAACGGTCTATTGTGAAAAATTTCTAACTCCCGCAGGAATAAAAAAACACCGGGAGGAAGAAATCTCTCAGCAGCCGTTAATTGTTTTCGAGAAACAATGCATCCGACGGGCTTTTCTGTTCGAATGATTATAAATACTCATTCCAACCCAGTTCGATTTTTTTTCTGGTAGGATAGAAGAATGAGTAAGAAAAATCAGGAAAATCCGTACAATTAGTTATTTGAAATCACTCCACCACCACCCACCAATCCCAGTATTACTGGACAGTCAGACGAGGAAGTCTTCGCCTCGAAAGCGCTCGAAAACTCTACCGAACCAGCTATTGATAAAGGGCTTGGTTAACGGATCTTCTTGAATAAATTCCTCTGTAAACTACTCTCAATTTGTGGTATAGATGAAGAATAAAAACGAGAGAAGTTCGGCTCGGGAACGCGCTCGTTCATTTTCGGAAAGAAGTGGGTGCCAAGTAGGTAAACTGATGATGTATGTCTGGGTCAATCACTATTTGAGGCGACCTCACCCCTACCAACCTTGCTATCGAGTAGTTTATCACGCTTATTTGTACAACGACGCTCAGCTGATTTCCGTCATCGCGGCAATGTCGCCTCAAATAGCCAAACAGCAGTGACTGATCCATACATACCTCCTTGGTTACCCTAATAATATTATATAGGTAATATTTAATGGCGATCATTGTCTACTTTTGGTTTCATCCTACTTACCAACTCCCAACCAGAACACAGACAAGCCGTTAAGTTTTAGGCCATGTGTTAAAGGTCATACGATATCCCTACGCCCTTCGGTGTTATTTCTGTCGGCTCTTCCATCTCTATCATGTTATGTACCAAAGCCTCGAAAATGGGGGGGAAAGACTCCGGGGTGAAAAAAAAGAGACGAGGTCAACCTGATATCCGGCCAAAAGATGCCTCCAGGCGAGCTCGACCCTACTGAGGTCAACTTTGATTGAATAACACCTCGCCCTTTGACGTCACAAAGCTTTTCCAGTCCCGGTTCAATACCTGATTCTTAACGGTGTTGGCTCGACGAACAAATTTTTGCGAGTGTATCTGGTGGACGGACCCGATCGGGGATTTAATTTCCTCTTCGTTGGGCATTCACTCTAAATATAACTTGGACCACTGGGTCAAACCCGGCACGATGGGTCGTTCAAGGGCTTTCTACTTTCGCCCGATGTATACATTAAAGGGGTATTGGGTCAGACGGTCGCCGATTGATTGCAGCGGTGGGTACCATGATGTAAGTGGGTGTAAGCATTGGTTTGGGGACATTTCGTTGAGGAACGTCAGGTGTTGTTGGATTGATACTGAAGGTTGGAAATATAACAACAATTCCCATCTGTAACCATCTTATACCAGCCCAAACCATCCCCAATCACCTGGAAACATCCCAACCAACCACCTTGAAACAGTCCAACCCATCCATAACCTTCATGGCTTTTTTTGCTTCAAGATTCAGGCTTTCTTGCTGGCTTGCTTGTGTCTTGCCCCAGGTTATTGGTTTAAATCCAGGAAGGGCCCTCGCAGTGGCTGCCTGGTCAGGATCGGGAAGCCATGTTCTTTTGTTAGACAAATCCTTCAGCTCAATTACTTACGAGACGTATTTCATAGCCTTGGACCGGCCAGCTAAGCTCACTGGGCAAACGTCTTAGGGTTACGCTCGCTCTGCAGTAGGTACTACCAGCCATGTCTTGCCCTCCTGGGCAAACTAGAATCACGCGTATGGATGCACGCGTCTCTGGTTTACACGTACAGAGGACAGAGCTAATTCTTTTGAAAGACTCAAGTTTTTTGCAATAATGGCCAACCGGTAGGAACTGAAAAATGACCTGAACGAATCTCGCCATGTGGTCCTGCAATTTCAGGTAATTGGTGCATGCTGCAGTTCTGCCATAAGTTGTATGCAGGAAACATTGGAATCTCTGTCATGGCTAGCTTGCTAGATTGCAGCCAATGCTCTTGTTCAGCGTGGATATCAGCCATCGTGCTGTAGCACATGGTATGTCGCCGTATACGCCTCCGTGGGCATCAGCATTCGTTCAGGTCTGCTTCAGCTCAGCATCAGCTTCCTACCAGAACCTGCCAGTGTTTTGATCTTGAACGTCAATGCTGCGCAAGCACACCGTAATACTGATTCGAATGAGATAACTGTCCTGAACTGTCCTTTCACTGAAGAAGTTCCAGCCCTACATTGCTTGGATTGTAGCACCAAACATACTCACGCTTTAGCTGCTTGTGCACGATTGAGGCCTATCATCTCAACAAATTTTGTGACATAACAATATTCACTCTGGGGCACATTTCCAAAATATGGAAGAAAAAAAACAACATATTATGTCATTTGTCCTTTCAGCAGTGTGCGAAGGTTTTACACAAGTCTAAAAAACGTTTTACGTTATTGGGCCCAGGCCTGAATTGCTTCGACTACCATGCTTCATTTTACTACCAGTTCCATGCAGGTGTTGCCACAGAAAGAACTCCATTCGAACTTGGTAACTAAAAACTTCACCATAGTCCTGCATCCTAGTCCAAACCATCCCTAACACTTTCGAACCAGTCTGCACCCTCCCTAATCATCTCCATCCATCTATCCACCCCATACTAGTTCATGTTAACTGGAATTTCCACCTTACGTTGCCCGTAAACCTTTACTACCCACCTTTATAATAAAGCCCCGCAACTCCCGCCGAAAAATTCATTACGACCCTGCTGACTGATGACAGAATCGCATGTCGGCCTGCCCAAAGGTGTTTTACGGGTTTATTCGCCCTTCCGTGACAATCTAGGAGGGGGTCTTGAAAGATGTACCCAGGGTGTGGTTTCGACCCTCACGCGACCCCAAAATGTCCTAGTAAGCGACGTTTAAGCCGGAAAAGACTATTTTATGACCAGGAAACACACGCAGACGTCATACATGGTAAATCACACGGTTGAGAAATAGATAAAAAGCCACAAGAATTTAAACAAAACATTTTAAACTGTACAATAAAAATTCAAGTAAAACAAAAATTTAACGGTAGATCGTTCAAGGGCGCGGTGAAGATCGTGAGAAATTCTTCTCCGACTACACAGCTAACTGTGTGAAAATACATGAATGAACCTGTTGTCTGGGCTGCCACATCCTGCTACATGAGCCATCAGATACCGTACAACATCCTCCAATCGAACAGTAGGTTCAACTTAATTAGTGACTTTCCGTAGCTTCCCTTCCAGAAGCCGCCCCAGAACTCAAATAAATCCCCCCCTGGGGGCAGTAGAAGTGGCTATAACAAGAGGCCAATTTGATCTCCCCGAGAAAATCGACGTAATAGATTTCGAAGCGAAAAGAAGCCGTTTGTCAAGAGAATGGGAAACAATCCCACTAATGCTCCCCCCTCTATTACTTTGCCCTACGAGGATTTTCATCTCAAATTCATTGAGGGGAAAGTTGCCTTTATAGCTTGGCATCTTCTACTTCCCTATTGAATATAGAATTGTATCCCTTTCACGCATCGTAACTTCAAGTGGGCCGAAAGGGACGTCAACTTAAATGGCATTGCACATATCATGATAGGTATACTATCCAGACCTTCCCTTGACCAATAAAATTTATCTTGTTAGCATTTAATGCTAACAAGAAGGGCGAGTGCAGCGAAGCATTTGCGCCCATACCCTCTGCTAAGTATAGGGGCTTGCCAAAGAGCTTGGCTAAATTCGAAATATAAGGATCTTCACGGTTAGGCCATTCTCTACATGTTAACTTGATTAAACTATGTTATCAGCACCATGTTATACATAACACCAAACACCATCTAGATCCGGCTTCAAACATAAAATGACTGCCACGTTGCAAAAACCTGAATGTTGACTTTTTTGGCTCATCAGGAGAGCCAAAAAAACTGGTTATTTTAATTCCACGAACTCTAAATTTTTGGCGCCATAACATATTATGTTTTGCAAACCAAATTACAGGTGAACATTTTGAAATACTTCGGGATTGACGTTAGGGGTTTTCTTCGAAATGGAAATTTGAAACTTCCTCTGAAAGGGAGCCTGATTTTACACTGACTTACACTGAAACTAATATGATATATACACCAATCAAATTGCTAATACATGAACGATCAATGTAAAATCCCATATAAACTAAGTTACTGGACAATGAACAGTTGACATCAGAAACCGGCAAGTTCAAGGGTGTAAGGTCCTGTAAGTTGTGAGGGTCACGGAAATCTGATTATTTCTTGTGTTACACTCTTTCCCTAATTATGGTTACGCAGTAAAATTGGTGTCAGTATATTTCCTAGAAATGTATAATATTTGTTATGGCATATCTTCTTCTTCTTCTTCTTCTTTGAATGCCATAACCGCTAAAGGGCGTTGGCAACCTCTCGCTACTAACTTATGTTGAGCGTGTTGACCAGTTATTACAGAGGCAGTAGGGACCTACTGTTTAATGCCGGCTCCGAACGGCAGATGTGATAGGTTTTCCTGGGCAAGATACTCTCGGTGGTTTGCCATTGCCTTCGGAGAGGTGATAATCAGTAGCAAGATCTTCATGAAGATCGACCCTGAGCCCACATGATAGCTGTAAAATGCCGTTATTCTTTCCAAAAAAAGAAGTTATTTTTATATCATAAACCATAAATTATGTATTATTTTATATCATAAAACCTTTTCAAAAAATGAATAAATAAAATGAAAATTTTTAGGAAATTTCTGTGTTTATACATACAATTTGTCTGAAAAACTCCTACATTTTGCGTCCTTCTCACATCCAAACGTTCCTACGAGTGGGGTAAAATCCCTACTGGTTTCATAACTTAACCATGTAGGTAACCTCCCTCCTTCCTCTTCAGCTTGATTGGTTTCTATTTCCCCCAGTAGTTGCACTCTCCCCTAGCTGGTAGGTTTGGAGTAGGTAGGTACTTGCCTGCTTACCTACCCGCCAACAGGCAAAAAGCGGGACAAAACAGGACTTTCTCGCAGGGCATAACGCTTGGCAGGACGGAGGTCTAAAAAACAGGACTATCCTGCCAATAAACACGACGGTTGGTACGTCCTACCCGGTAGGGCGATCGCGCAGAAAACCTTGCGGGCACAACTAGATGGTAAACCGAGTATTTCACTAAAATTTCATGTTTAACCATAATAATTATTCCTACTGCCCACAACGCCTGGACGGCAGACAGAAATTTCATTTTTGAAATCTAAACAAAAACCCCTTTCTTTTATCGCGTGAAAAGCCTGCAGAAAACAGAGGCAGTCTGAATTACCACTAATTGATGGGTTTGCACGTTTTCCGTTTATTCAACGGTTTATACATGACAACGTATTATGCGGTTAGGTGCCAGCTGCTTGGAAACTGAAAGTTACGATGTTATCCCCTTTCGAGGGAGGTTGCAAACACCAACTATCGATTCGACTGTGTGAGATAGGAGCCAGACGTTTCAATGGAAAATCACCCCTTTCGAACAGGAGCCGCGTTAAGGCGTGAAATCAGATCCCGCGGACAGTTGCTCAACGGCGTAACAGGCTGTCATCACGGGGAGATGGAAAATAGTGAGGAAACCATCAGTGGAGGGATATTGATACAGTAAACAAAAGAGGCACAAGCAAGGGGAATGTCCGGAAGTTATTTCATTAAGGGGAGCGTCGGCCGACCAACCAGAATGCCACTCGAGGCTTATCAGCAGAACACATCAAACGGAATCGATTTCTGGATGCTCCTCCATTTTTACGTCCGACGGGGTTGAATTTTACCAGAAGGGAAGAGGGCTGCAGGGGAATGACGAAAATGCCATCATTTCAACAGAAAATCTGAGCATATTGAGAGGAGTTGTGTTTGGGCGAACGGAAAGTGAAAGGTCTGTTGACAGGTGATAAGCGACCCATTCGTTTAATACGTGAACGTCTAACTGAAAGAAAAACGCTGCAAATTTCACACACGAGTATAACTATTTATTTTTCATATGGTACATATTTACGGGGGTAATCTGATTAAAAAAGTGTGATTGCATTCCGCCTCGCCTACCAACGGATGTTGACGTCAGGGGGATCCCTTCCCGCCTGCGACTACGCCCAACGCCCAGCCCTCTCAAAATCGTTCTCGAGACGGCTCTCAACAGGTTCATCATTTAATATGGTTCTGTTGCGAGTTATGATGTTATTAAGAGCTTCATATCTCATTGATAAATTAAGGATGGGCCTTGTATGTCATCAAGCGTCCAATGGGGAAAGTGCAGATACTTACGATTTTAAATTTGCCTAACCCTACCGTTGTATTGTAGGACAGAAGCATAGAAACACTAAAATCAGTTTTTTTTATTGTTGGAGGAGAGAAGAGCAAAAAACGAGTAGTGCTTCATCCAAACGTTGATCAAATTTACGGCTTCCACCTATTCCAACGAATGCTAATCGCACTTTTGTGGTCTCCACAGAAATGCAATGAACGGTCCCTCATAAAAAATTTAATCAGCTTTCCCCAGAAAAAAGAGAATTAATATCGGACAAACAGTTTCCGAGTTATTGGCCAAATTGTACAAAAAAAAAGTTTTTGTCAAAATTCGCCATTTTTCCAAGCCTGCCCCTCCCTTATCAAAACTCGAATCAAAATTTCACATAGAATAGCTGCGATGGGGAATTTACTAAGCTTTCGCGAGGAAGAAAGGAATGTGGAATCTGGCCACTAGTTTCCGAGCTACAGCCGAAAACGGTCAGAAAACCGAGGTTTCGCTTGGCGGAAAAGTTTAAACCTACTTACCTTCTTGTTTTGGTTTAAATTCGTTTTCTCGGTTGGTAGAAGTAATTTTTTGAATTTCAGGTACTCCCTTAACTCGTAATTTTTTGAATTTCAGGTACTCCCTTAACTCGTAATTTTTTGAATTTCAGGTACTCCCTTAACTCGTAACTGTGAGCCAATTCATTAGTACCCCCCACATAATACATGTGTTTTTTTTTTTTTTTTTTACAATTAACAAGGCTACGAAAAATCAATCATAAAACAAGGAATTCAGAGGGATCGATGGCAAAAATAAAAATTGACGAAACGTCAACGTCAGATTTTTGAGGTTTTGTTGAAGTTTAACTTAACAAACCATAAAAAGCACTTTCCCCACCTTACCGTGATTTTCTTTCGTTTGAGAATAATAATTATTCCCAAACGAAATATGTAATTATTATCCTCGTTCCCAATTCCATCATCTCTTCCCTAAGGCCTTCGTCCAAAACCATAGTTTTTGGACCATTCACCCAAACTCAAGCCTGCCCATAACACCTAAGTACCCCTTGTTGCACCAACTATTCGATGGCAGTATTAAATTTTACATTCGACCTGAGGCCCTCATATCTTGGGTCCACAGGTTACGCGGATTACATTCGTGGTAAATGCCATCCCCGTTTGCAGAGTAATGTCAGTTCTCAGAGGATGTCCTCAGAGTAATTTCAGGATCTCTGAATGTTCCTTTGTGAGGTTTGTGGGGTCTCAGAAGGATCGCAGCATTTATCAGCCCTCACCGAATGTTCCAAGTCAATTCACATCGCTGGCTAATAGATGTCCGTACTTACAGGATGGCGATTTCTACTGTTTCAAGGTTTGCTCAAGGATGTCGTTGTGTGACTTCTGCAGCCTCTCAAGTCAACAATCTTAGTTTTTCCGGGCCGCTCAGCGTTATCAGAATGTTTTCAACATCATTCTGGTCAGGCAGTGATACCAGCGCTAATTGCGACATTCCAGCCATCTAAACGTGATCTCTGCACTCTCAGTGCGATGTCAGGAGTCTCAACGTGATCTCATGATGACCTTAACACTCACATAAGCAAGGCAGATTATCTTTTTTCTAAATCAAGTTTTTTTCTTCTTCAAATTCTCGCAAGAAACTAAGTAAGTGTTCGTGTAGTCAAAACAAAAATACCTATTTCGACACAGTGGCCTCATAGGAGCCCTTCATTAGTGTTTGCTACCGCGACGATCAAAATGCAAGCTCCTTCAGTGCCACATTAGCAAATTTCCACAAGTTGCAGGTAAGTTTCAAATAGTTCGTAATGTTAGCTAACTTTTACACAAGCGTTGATGGCCCATTTGGATAAGTCATTCACAGTCACATTAAATAAAATTAAATTTTATTGCGACTTTCCTTCCCTGGAACGGATCACGACTAAATTCTTGAGTAGATAAATTCGTGCAGGTTGACTCCAGGCTGAATGTGTAACAGTAAAAATCAAATGAGAGAAACCACCGTTTCCGTTGACCTCATTCAACTTTCTATCTTCGAAACTCCACTCAAGGCTCGTTTTCTCCTAACACTTAGATAATAACTAGGAATTACAGATTACTGAAGTGCAAAACTTGATGTGAATCTCGTGTACCTGAATTTCCAGGAGGAGCTCGGTTTTCCTTCGTCGGATCTCAATCAGCATTTTCTGCTGTTCGGGCGACAGATCTGCAAAATTTGCATGATTTAATGTTGTAAATGAAAGAATGAAATGAAATTACGACTTCGAGTAAAACGGGTCGGAAGACCCCTTGAAGGACTAGATAAACAAATTTTGTTGATTTAATCTGACAAGGCATGGTAGGTATGTCTGGTTTGTCTACCAAGCAAAACTGATAGAATAGGTCAAACATTTTTGACAACCTAAACCAATCAATAAATTTGATGTTGTAATCACTGACTAACAACAACCAAACAAAACATTTATGAGCCGCCTGATTGGTTTTAAATACATTATACAGAGAAAAACGACTTTTGTGAGGTCGTAGGGCTTCGCCAACACTCACCATTTATATTGAACGAATCTGAGCCGTGTGGGTTGTTCATTTTCATCACCGAATTTTTTTTTTCACGCGGATCTGATCAACAAGAGGCGGAAATAGTCACTCGCGGTAAATTAAACTTTTGCTGATAAAACATTCAAAACAAAACGGGCACAGAAGGGAACCATTTTTTTAAGAAACAAATCGTGACGACACGGCTGAAAGTTAGGCTACTTCGCAGTGTTGAGAACACAACTGGAAAACTTAATTTTCTCTTTCACAATAACATCTTTCAAAAGAATCACCAATAAAAAAAACTCCACACCTTGCTGAGAATGGTAAAATAGAATGCTAATGAAATCTGGAGGAAAATCCGACAGTGTTCAATAAATACAAAGCGAGTATGAACGACCTAACGTTCGTATAGTTGGCCCCACTGCTAAGCCCACGGCGGGCTTTTCGAACATAATGTTGATTTTGATACTGTCGATTCTTTTTCGAACGTTCAAATTTGAAACAAATTTAAAACTTTAGTTGATAAAGTATCGTTATAAAAATATCAAAACTTCATTTACAACAAAAGATCGATAATTTGAACAATCGATGTTTGATAATTTAAAAAATATTTTCGACCTCCGACACAAATTTGTTTATTTACATGAGTATGTCTTGGGTATTAAATTTTGTGTCGGAGATAGAAAATTTTGATCGGCGTAAGTTTCAAGAGGTCTACATTCCAAAACTGCAATGTCCTTCCGCCGTTTTGGGCAGTAGGAAATTTTTGGTTTATTATTCTTGGAATAATACACCTATGTTTTCGCGACGGAGGTCGACGACTCCGATCGGCCTCGAAATTTGACTCCCTATCCGTTTCAAGAGGTCTAGATTCCAAATCCGAAATGTCCGTCCGCCGTACGGAGTACGCCGTCCGCCGTCCGGGCCGTTTTGGGCAGTAGGAATTTTTTTTTTTAATCTGAAATTTCGACAAAATACTTAGTTTACCATCTAGTTGTGTCAGCTTGGTTTTCAGCCCGATCGCCCAAACCCGTGGGGAGCTATGGGGCTAAAATGGGGCTACTGGAGGGTTTTTTGAAGGCTTTTGGCTATGTGATCGAGTCAGGTGTCGTTTTCAAAGTATTTTTGGACGTAGAATCCTTTTTTTTTTTTTTTGGTCCCGCAACGATCCGATTTCTCTGTTGCGATCTACAGGGCATTCATGGGGCTAAAAATGGGATTTTTGAAGGATCCCAGGAGGTTAAATATTAAATATTTAATTTACGCAAAAAAATTTTTCGAGTAAAAAATAAAAAAAATTTAAAAACCCATTTTTGAAGAAAAAATCTAAAACAACTTTTTTATATATAAAAATCCTTGGAATAATACACCTATGTTTTGCGACGGGGGTCGACGACTCCGATCGGCCTCAAAATTTGACATTATCCGTTTCAAGAGGTCTACATTCTAAATCCGAAATGTCCGGCCGTCGTACGCCGTCCGCCGTCCGGGCCCCGTTTTGGGCAGTGGGAAGTTTTTCAAAAATCTGAAATTTTGACAAAATACTTGGTTTACCATTTAGTTGTGCCCGCAAACCCGTGGGGCGCAATGGGGCTAAAATGGGAGGGGTTTTTTGAAGGCTTTTAGCTATGGGATCGAGTTAGGAGTCTTTTGCGAAGACTTCGCAAAAGATTCCTTAAATCTATTATACTACTTATACTAAGTATTTTATTATTTAAATAATAAAATACTTAGTATTTTTGGACGTAGAATCCATTTTCGGGGGTCCCAGAACGATCCGATTTCACTGTTGCGATCTATAGGGCTAAAATGGGATTTTTGAAGGATCCGAGGAGGTTAAATATTTTTCGAGTAAAAAATAAAGAATTTTTGAAAAAACACATTTTCCCCAAAAAAAATATTTTTTTGAAATACAAAAATCCAAATTTTTTTTTTAGTTTTTTCATTGACAGAATTACTTAAATGTCTGTACAATTAACCTATATCAATGAATAATAAACCCATTGTGTAAAATTTGCAGCGTTTTTCTTAAGTGATAGGTATTTATATAAAATCGATTATTTTTTGAAAGGTTTGGATGGGGGGGTCTTTGGGGCGAAGGCTTCACCGTGAAGCATCAGTTTCAGAGATTCTCTGTGGGGTGAAGGAACTGACTCCTCGACGAAAAGGGGGGGGGGGATATGTCTTGGCGGTACGACCTTGAAGGTCGGGAGATGCACCACGTGATGCAACACCTGATCATCTTTGTTCAAATTTATCGAAAGGTGAAATTGGTATGAGAGTCGCAGGTATCGTGAATTTTGCACAGCGTAGGAAAAGGCGAATTCCACTGGGAAGGTATACCGAAGGGTGGGTGTTAAAAAGCAAGGCAACTAAAAACAAGCAAGGCTTTGAAATTCACTTGTGGCTATGTACTACATAGGTAGTAACGTTTTCGGAGAGTTACAAAGTGTGGGTAATGACCAGGGAGTGTATTTAACAACAAAAATTATGTGTGTTTATTAATTAAATTTGAAATGAGTAACGGGTATTGTGCGTAGTATGTGCCCTGAAAGCAAAAATGGTACGTTGAAAATGTACTGGCTCGCCAAATATGGTAACTGCTTCAGAAGCAGTTCCTTTGGCCGTACCTGTTCCGCCGCCGCGGGGGAAATGTATGCTCCTCGTGTTGGCACCCCTGGCACCTCGGAGAGTTTAGTTTCTAGAAAAGTTTCGGGGAGGGGTGTGATTGCTAAGATCTCGGTGGGTGATAGGCGTATCATCCCATCATTTTCAAGGTAATATTTCATTTAATTTTCGTTTCCTTTGATTCGTAAACGTCGTCGGACATTGACGTAAAAATAAAACATGTCCGCAAACGTTGACTGCAAGACGGGAACGCTTCAACCCATGCCTGTGGGAATCCCGCCTTCACTTCCATTTTTTTGTTATTTTGTTCTGTAAGCCCACGGCCTCGCTTGAATTTCGTCGTGCCAACTCCTGTCGCACAATTTTGAAAATTTCCGCTGTCATTTTCCGCTTGGTCGGGCATTTCATCCCACTGACTCATCCGTGTGCCAGTTACCCAGTCGTCACAACTTGATTTCCCCTTATCATCCCCCTCTGTACCACATTAATGCTCTCACGTCATGTTCTTTATCCGAAAAACCACTCGGAAGTTTTTTTACTTTTTGCCCTCTGCGTTGTTCCGTCCAAGCAACCAGGAGGGAATCTGCTGTTGATTCTGTTCCTAACCTAAAATGGCGGATTTTTATTGCTAAACCTCAACCATGAACCTTCCATTTGCATGGAAAACCAAAGTTTATTCCGCTTCCGTATAAATCCGTCACTGGCGTGTTTGACTTGTAGGATGACGGCAACACGATTGTGATTTGTCACTTGTCTTCCGGTTCCGTAGACACTAAACCGTCTATTTATCGCTTTCATTGAGAAAGACTCGTGTGAAGGTTCTATTTTTGGATTTTGTCGGCATCGCATCCTGTTGGTTCTTAAATTGATGAATGGTGGCGGTGATTAAGGGGGGGGGGGTTGATGCAACGTTAGTTGAAGTTGAATCGTCGAATGCGACAAGAAATAAACAATGACAGTCGAGCCGCATAAAATGAATGAATCGTTATTTTTGACTAATATTTGGATTCAGCGGCTGTCAAATCTCTTGCAGTACGAAATATTGGGCTGAAAATCAGTTTGGCGTGAGGCGCGTCACGTCGCGGTCTCCAGTGACGTCACCGTTTTACTCCTCGTGTTCCGTTTCTTCTTCTTGTGTGTCATGCACTGGTCAGCGGGCCCAGGAAAAACCTCATTTTCGGACGGTGTTTGTTTTCGGCGCTATCAATAGATTCATTCCCGGCAAGTGTGGACAGTCGGGACGTCGTTGGTAACTATTTGAGACCCTGTGACGAGGTGGGGTCGGACCTCCCGCTCAGACGAATGACGTTCCTCGAGGCGGGAGGTCACCCGAATGATCCTGAAATGGGCAAAAAGAGGCGTCTCGGTGATTTTTCCCCATTCGGGTTACGTCATCTTCCCCTCTTCGGTAGGCTAAGACGGAATAGTATAACTTTTTGGACGATTATGACTACAATTTCATTCAAATGATGCTAAAAGTGAGACTTTTATTCATATGGACGTATGCTGAGGAGAAACTTTGGAAATTTGGCATATTCCAACGCACCCGGGTTACAACATTTAATTTTTACGTAGGTACAGTCGACTGGGGCGAGACTATTCAGGTTTTTTATGCATAACTGCCTCAATTTGTTGGCTGTATTTGGCGACTTCTAATAATATTAGATATTATATTATAATTATATAATTATAATATAATCCTCAGCTACACAATGACCTCTTTGGAACCCCGAAAAAGTCAAAATAAACTTTTTTTTTTTTTTTGTTAAACACGGATAGTGTGATGACCCCCTAAAATCAACGTAAAAAACAGTTTCTGACGCTTCCTGGGGCAATACCAATCAGCAGAATTTAAAAAAAAAAAAAATACTTCTAAGTAGTAGGATCATTAAAAAAACAGATTTCAAGTATAAAATAGCGATTTATATCACAGCTTGTAAACGACAAGGTAACTTAGCTGCCAATGAAATTAAAGGAATTACAACTCAATAAAATGAGTATTGTTTGAAAGACATTAAAACTTCATTCAGCGTTTACGACTTTTTAATAATAAATTAATGCAAAGCACAACACCATTGAAGGAAAAAAGTGATTTAGAGAATTAAGACCGAACAACTCATCACTTGCCTGTCAAAATATGTTAACAGACGTGTCTGTTAAGAAAATGAAGGCAGAGGACCAAGCAATTAATACAGAAGAACACACCACTTGCCTGTAAAAAAAAACTTGAAATGACTAAAAAGAAAGACTTAGAACAATTAAGGGGACACGTAGGTCGGTTTTCGCAATAAAAATCAATTTTTGGTTTTTAATTTTAAAAAAACTAGACATTCTGCTGAAAATTTTGATATATTATGATCATATATTCTGTTACTGCATTGGTTCAAAAAATCAATAGTTAGTGAGCGCCGGGCGCGTAAGACTCGTTTTACGCCTCTGCCAGCTGCTCTTCTAGTTTTTTCCTCGCGCTGCTCTTATTCTAACTTGCCTCTCTCGTCATCTCATTAGCTTCGATAGATTTCAAACATCTCAACACGATTCAGGTAAAATTCGGGGTCAAAATAATAACGATATACGGGAACAATAAAACTGCATACCTCCTTCCTCTCTAGACAGCTGATTGGATTGGTGTAGCCACGTTGGATTCACGTTGGATTTGCTTTTCTTGAATATTCTCCTTGAGCGAGGCATTGTAAAATTCACCAACAAATTCGAAACGAAAGGACTAGACGATCAAAACAAATAATTTGGAACGATCTGGCAACTTCAAACGCATAGATAACAAACTGTATTCAAACTTATATCAAACCGATAATTTTATCTAAGATTCCTAAAGTAGAAAAAAATTATGTCGGACACATTCTTACTCTTTTTCTTTGATGAATATCCATGAATATTCACAAGCAACTTTGGGATTACAGAGTTTTTTGGTGTGACGCGTATGAGCGAGCGAGCGCAGGAAGGCTGGGCTCCTTCTTGGAGAAGGGTTTACAAAAACGCCGTTTCCCGCAAACCACATTTTTTGAGCTTCATGTTCCCTTTTCTCAGCTTTGGAACGAAGTAGCTTCATGATTTTTTTTTATTTTGTTGGTAACGAATAGGGGAATAATTGGACACCTGAGGGATTTTCGGCCGAACCTTAGTTTGGCACCTCTGGCTTCTTATCGACATGATAGTAATGGGTCGCGGTTCTAAAATTCGTTTCATCGCAACTAGGCGGAATTTCGAGATTCCTACATCTCATAATCATTGTCAATATGTATGAAACAACGTGTAATCATCGGAATGCGATTGGTTGAAGGGTAAGCCCAGCAACGGAACAAAAGTACGAAAATAGAGTGTAACTTTGTGCAGGTGTAGTGCCGCTTGAGGTCAACTTTTCGAAAATCTGACAACGCAGGTATGTGATGATGTATGTTGATAACGTTATGTAAAAGTTTGAATAATTTACGATAGAAAAGTAGGCCTGTACGAAAGAATATGTGCAAAGCGGGCGTGCGCGTCGGCGCGACCTACGTGTCCCCTTAAGGCAGAGGAACACATCACATGTCTCACCGGATAATTAAGCTATCCTAACCTCCCTAAAATGATCATTTCCAAAGAAAAACATCCAGATGGACGGACGGTCAGACAGACAGACATACATACCACTGTACAATACAACACATACCTATCCTTGTCTTATTAAACAGTGATTTTGCGTTAAAATACTGTTTTTACGTTGATTTTTGGAGCTTGTTTACGTTTCCGCTGATTGGCTTCACCCTACCAACTGGGGGTTTTTCACTAAAATCGCCATAACTACATTTTTCGTCGGAACCCAACGAAACTTGGAGCACTTCATCCTTACAACCTACGGAAGGTCACGTCATGGTTGAAGTTTGTTGTGACTTAGTAAGTCAGACTTACCTCGGCACACCAAGTTATTCCACCTTCCACTGAAACGCTACAAACCTTCGTATAACCTCCTCCAAAGACGAAAAAAGAAGTTTGATCTTCAGCAAGTGATCCCAAACTACACGTTACCATAAAAACTTTTTCAAAAGCCGTACAGAGCGCTATGAGCAGAAAATTGAAAATTCGTCGTTGTGATTAGTATCACCCTGTAGGATTAGTTTCGCCTACTTCGGTACCTACTCGAAAGATTCAAAAATCGCAATATTTGTGGTAAATTTGGGTAAAATGGAATACCTCTAATAAATTATAGAAATCATGCCCAATCACCATTTTTTACTCGATTTCAATTAAGTCTAACTTGAGCGAAAATTGCAGACGAACAGTTCGTGTCCATCTCGTTCAAACCCGCTGCATGCGTCGTGAGCTGTATCTTTGCAGTTTGAAGAAAACTCAGTTAATGTCTGCAATTAAGTGATTGCATCGCCATAGTCTTCATCTTTACTATCTTGCTTACTCTGTAGTCTTCATCCACCTTAAGTCGATGGCGCCATTCGTCAATTGATTCCTCTTTGCATAAATGAATTACATTAACCCTATCCCATCTTGCCCCTCTTGGTATCTTCAACCACATAGGCTACCAATTTGATTCAGTGCAACAATGAGACTTCTAATTAGAAGCAAATAGTAGCTTATCAAATCCATCATGCATTCAGTCGCTTGACTTGAGGTTTTGCGTTGATGTGGAGCAGTGGTGCGGATCAAAACATCCGGTTCCAGCGACTTTGATTTTGAATCTTTGCTAAACAAAGATTCACAGAGACACAAAAGCGTCCTTGCCAAAAGACCAACCAAGATTTTATCCAACTGGTCTGTGTTCAGATGGCAACATTCTGATGCCATCAGTGATGTCCAGACTATGACGTCTTAAGGTCGATCCACACAATGTCATATCAGTGATGTATCAGTGAATCCGCATCAATTGTCCACACACCAGCGTTACATGTTGCACGGAGCACTGATGGCCACGGATTCACTGAAACACTGAATTATGTGAATCGACCTTTACCCATCTTTTAGGGACGTCAGATTCTTCAAAAAGAATCGATTTACATTGTATCGATCTTTTTGGAAAGAATCGATACTTTTTCGAATTGTGACATGAGTGATCGGAGATCGTATCACATATCAATTTTTTCAAGAATTTCGAAACTAGTAACAGTGCATTACCCAAAGCTTCTCATAGAAATGAACTGATTAAATGGTATGAATTGACGTGATTAAATCGTACAGTTTCTTTCCAATAACTATTTTAGGTTATTGGTTGTCTGATTGTCAACAATTTCCTTCAAAATGAAAAGAATCGGGCCGGTTCTCAAAATTTTGACTCGATTCTCCGATACATCGGAAAAAAGGAATCTTAAAAAATCGATACTTTTTTGACATCCCTACCACCTTTCCCCTACTGCTGCAAGATGCCAACCTGAGAGTTGGAAAAAATCAAATTAATCGGATTTATTTTATCTAATTTTATCTTATTTTTACAATTATTGTTTATTAAAAATTTATTTATTTTAATAGCTTGCATAAATTTTACTCGAAGTGATGGTAATAGGAATGCGAGTACTGATATAATATGTATATCCCTAAAAAATAAGGAAGATGGATATTTGATGGATGATGATGGATATTTTATCGAATTTCCGAAAAATACTTACTTTTTGCAACCGTCCTAAATCTTGATTTTTATTGGTTGATTTAAATATGATTTTTACTTCCTCATTTTCCCTTCAAAATCGAAAAGCAGCCACCGAATGAAAATAAAGTTTCACAGGAATTTCATGCCCTAAAACTTTAGTTATAAGGCATTTTTGGATTAGCCGGTTTCTGATCACAGTCGTTTGAACATGACCATTACCGGCATTTTGGCAAAGTTGGTAAAAATTGACGATTTTTGACGCTCTACTGTGACTAAATTCCTCGGCCAAATTTGACGTTTTCGAGGTCATTCGACGGGAAATTTAGTGCTCTTTAATTTGGCAGATAGTTAAGTTTTTCGTAGAATGAACCGATTTTGAGTTATACGCCAAAAACTGAAAAAAAGTGAACAAAAAACATTTTCGGTTTTTCGGCTTCTACAAGTTAAGCACCTCTCAGAAACATTATTTCCAACAGCGCTATTTTATTCAATGCAAAAGTCTGATTTCTTTAGCAGGTCTAAGGGTCGGTTTATCAAGTGTATTGATGTACAACTCCCACTATCGATAATCTCAAAGTATCAAATAATGTGCTCTTCATCAATGGTGGTTAGCTCAAATCATTACAGTGGGTGAGTTCAGTCGGCCATTACCTCTCGTGTCATGTAAAGACGAGTAAAAATTATGTAGAATGAAAGACAATGTCGAGGTTTTGGTGTTACCCTTGTTTCCCCTCTACTAAACTCCGATTAGGTATCTAAAGGAGTACGAGTTGGCGATTGATAAACCTCACGAAATTTGCAAATCTGATTCTTCTCGAACCTGAAGTCACAGTTTGTGCTGTCCTAGGATGCTTCAAGGGCCTCCGTTAAACCTAATCTAAGAAAAATTAGTAAAAACTGTTGTCGCAGCTGGGCAGAAAATCCAAAAACGCCAAATTTAAAAAGAATACTCTTCACAGTTTCTACTTCCCAAAAAGTAGTGTCTGCACCCTCAAAACCAGTTTCTACTCCTCAAAAACCATTTCCTGCTCTAAAACAGGTTTCTGCCTATTTTATTGGTCGAATCAAAAAAATGTTTCTTCTGTTACAGGTGCAAAATGGGATGGTGAAGCACCATACATCAAAATCGAAGCAACAATGAATTTGTGAACGAACACATCAATTTCAACACCGCTCCCCTCCCTTTAGTTAGTTATTTTTTTATTTTTTAAAATTTACTTTTTATCCCCCCTCACCCTTCATTTTTCCCACTCTTTTGTTTGACGGGATTTTCATCCGAAGTTGAACTCCAGTTTTTCGGGCACGGCTTCGTAGAACGGTTTCGCCCCGGGATTCATCATTCATTTGAGCCTTTTTAAATGATAGAAGGAATCAACAGTTTGGCTCCGGTTATCGAGTCCAGCCAAGCGCTCGGTCAACCAAGTGTGCTCAGGTTGGTATTCTTGGCATTCAACTGCTGAAGTATATTACCTTTTTCTTTTTTCTTTTTTACAATAATTGTTCAATTTTCTTCCACCTCAGGCACGAAATATTATGAAGTTTCGGGGGGTGGGTGCTCTGCCCTCTTCGGTTGCACTTTGGCTCGAGCAACAATTGGAAGAGCGAGGGATTGACTCTGCCGTCTACTCGACCTACATACTCAGCCTCCTCCATCGCCAACCTTTCGACTCGACCGGCCTGCAGTCCAAAGTGAGTATGCAGTTTTTTAATTTTTTTTTTTAATTTTTTTTTTAACTCTTCTGTGACTTATATTTCTACTATACTGGAGCTCCAGCCTGAGGAGGAGGAGGATGCTCATTTTCATTCTAAGGCACTTCTAGCGGTCGGAAAAATAATTTTTGTTGTGAATTTTTGTTTGAACAATAATTGTTTTCAGACTTTTCTCGTACTATGCTCGCCAAGCCGCTTTCAAATTATTTGAAATTGATCTAAAAAAATGCAGCTTGACGAGCATAGTACGCGAAAAGTCTGAAAACTAGTGGATATGAGGCCAGCTAGTGATAAGTCTGGGGTTGGCTTGCGTAGCCAGCATGGGATGTCCCTAGATTATAATAATGTACGAAATGGCAGATGCCAAAAGAATTAGACTGATTGGGCAAACATAAATTTAAATCCGTGGATGTTGGTTTCTCATTTTCCTCGCAACGTTTTCCAAAAGCGCTTCAAATAGAAGACTCGTGTTGGTTGAGTGTCGTGAAGCTAAAAGTCAAACCCGAATCGTCTCAGCAGCACCGAAATCGTTTTGTTTGGAAACAGTGCGGACGTTTAACGACAGGGACAACCTTGAGGAACCTCCACGGGACGGAAAACATGTTTGGCGCTCGAGTCTATTTCGAGAGGTGTTGCATCTTGTTGCATTCGAAAGACTTCCCCCACTTGGGGAGTTTAATTGGGACGACGGGACGATTTTCCCCTAATGAGCCGGTTCTAAGGTTACAAATGATGGGGATTAAAAGGACCCTAAATGGCGACAATCGTTATCAGGCAATTTGTTTATTTCAGGCTGTCGAATTGGACAATCTCGTGGACGAGCTGTGCGTGAAATTGAAAGAATCCGCTAGCGCCAATGAAGAAGGTATTGTGAGACTTTATCAATGAAATTAGAAATCTTTCACCCTTTCACGCCCTTATCAGGTGATTAGAGAAAAGGTGTTATCTCCAAACCCCACCAAATGGTGATGACTAATACGTCGACTATTGGAACCTACTCCAAGGTCCGGTGTGTTAGCATCTGTATGATAGGCGAGTGACGCAAAATTAACCACAGAGCTTCGTGCCCTGTGGATGCCTGCCGTGTGGCAGACTATGCCTCAAAGCGACTGTCAGCTGGAACACTGGGGTTCCTCGCATTTATCCCGCTAGCCAGTAACTGTTATAAGTAACGTATTGTTCCCTTTAAATCATATTTGATGCACTTTACGGTTCATTTAGTTTATAGTTTTTTTAAAAAGACTTTTGATGAGATTCAGCAGACGTTGGTGCCTCAGACCGTTGGGTTTTTCCCAACGATATTAAATATTTTCCTGTATCGAAATCGTTGGTGTTTTCATATGGTTTAATTTAACCCCGAGTCTAAAACTCTTTAGGAGAGGAATGCTTGCCAAATAGTGGAAAATAATGTTCCGAGTAACAACGATTACACAGGTTTACAAAAAAAAGGTCAATCTCAGGCGCCGCAGAAAAAACCATCAAACTGTTTTAGGGTGCTGAATCCGAATCCGACCCCCGTTTTTTCCGGTCACGTCCAAATTTTCGAGATATTGGCGATTTTTCGTTTTTTCGACCTTTTTCCGTTTTGAAAATCACAGCTAAACTTGCGGATGCCGAAAAATTCCACAAAACCTCTCTTCTTACTGGAAATTTATCGCTGATTCCGAAAATAAATATGAGTTGGTGTCTAAAACCACGAGAAATGTGTGCTTTTGCCAATAAATGTTGAAAAAACGTGTTTATTCAAAACCAAAGTCATGTTTTTTGATACTTTTTACCTTCTAGCGTGAAAACTAAGGCCGTTAATAAAATTTTTCCAACGAGGTCTTGTAGGTAGATTGTTTCTGCGTCGAATGGGACCAACCGTGATTCTAGGCCTTCTATAATAAGGGAGCTATGATTTTTCAAAGTTTCTACCCATTTTGGCCATGTCGTAGAATATGAACTCCTGGAGTCGGCAATGCAACTTGATCACAACAGAACTTTGTTCCGAGGAATATATTTGACTCGGAGGCATCAATTCAGACCGACTCAAAGATGGTTTTATTCATCAAGAACTCACGGAATTGCACTTGAAGCCCTGAAAAACAAGCGCCCAGAAACTTTGAAAAATCATGGCTCCCTTATTATGGAAGGTAAAGAATCACGGTTGGTCCCATTCGAGCCAGAAACAATCTACCTACAAGACCTCGTTAGAAAAATTTCATTAACGGCCTTAGTTTTCACGCTAGAAGGTAAAACGTATCAAAAAACATGACTTTGGTTTTGAAAAAACCACGTTTTTTCAACATTTTTTGGCATAAGCACACATTTCTCGTGGTTTTAGACACCGACTAATATATATTTTCGGAATCAGCGATAAATTTCCAGTAAGAAGAGAGTTTTTGTGGAATTTTTCGGCATCCGCAAGTTTAGCTGTGATTTTCAAAACGGAAACAACGAAAAATCGCCAATATCTCGAAAATTTGGACGTGACCGGAAAAAACGGGGGTCGGATTCGGATTCAGCACCCCAAAAAACAAGAGTTTGATGGTTTTTTCTGCGGCGCCTGAGATTGGCCTTTTTTTGTAAACCTGTTATCATTGTTGTCATCACATCATTTTTTTACGAATTTTTAAAGTCATTTATCTCACGGTCGGCTTTTAAGGAAGTAATTTGTACAAAATACAAAACTTCTTCAATATTTAAAGTCGATATAATTTTTTGGATCGATTTTCAACCCCATTAATTTCTTCAAACGAATTTTGCATTCTCAATTTTGTTATAAAAAAGTTGATTTTTAAGATAGCAATGTGTCCATAATGAAAAAAGAGTGCAATGTTTAATACTGGAGGATTTTCCGGGAGTTTCTGAAATGAGCCCCAAAAATCGCATAGGCGGACGAAATGAGCCCCGGCTTTTTCTCGGAGAAAAGTTGGTAACGGACGAAATGAGCCCTGGATTTTTTCAGGGAATTTAAGGGCCGGCCGAAATGAGCCCCGACCTTTGTAGATGGAATTTCGGTCGCGGCCGAAATGAGCCCCGCGTGATCGGGATAGTGGCCGGTAGCTGAATGGAAGGCTCGACTCATCAGAACGAAGTACAGCCCGCTTGCGATCGGGATTGTGAACGATAAGTAGTTGAATGAACGGCTCGAAGGGCACAAAGATAAGTGTTTCGTGGAACGAGTGTAGGTTTCATTCTCATCCGTGTTAGTTTTTGCTTTGACACGATGGGATTCACGACGAGCCAGCGCGGAAAACGTCTAATTATTCGAGAGGGTTTCACATTCCGAAGTTAAGATAAGCGGATGCCATGTTGGGCAGGCGTGGTTCCGTAAAATACAATCTCTCGGATTGTCCTCACACTACCGCAAAGGAAACGCAATTGGACGTTTCCTCCAACTGTTTTTCGGCTTGTCTCTCCTCGAACCTGAAGAAGTTCTTCCATGCTTAGTCGAAGATCTGATTCCTATTATACCTGACCACCGTAAATTCTTTTTACTAAAAGAATTATTAAATTTCAAAAATTCAATTATTCGCATTTTTCAGAGATGTACCTACCTATTGGTTTTTTTTTCTTCAAACCCATTGATTTTTTAATCGAATTCTATAATATGTATAGATTCTATAATTTTATTCTCAATTTTATTTCTGTTGCGAATTCAGCTTTCAATTCGTGTTACTAAAAAGTAGGCTTTTCAGAAAGTAAGTAATGTAGGTATGCAAACTAAAAAAAAAAATTAAAAAAAAAAAATCGATTTTTCCAACTCAATGATTTTTATACGAACTTGACATTTTCGACTCTTCACCAAAAAATAAGCTCTAAGAAACCAGTAAGTATGTTCAAAATAGGGAAAATTCATTATTTAGCTAAATACAGTTTTTTAGATTTTTAGTAAGGCGAGGTGGGGGAAGTGCAAAAATGGGGCAAGCGCGTAAGTGGGATGTAAAAATTTGCGACAGAATACTGGATGCCATCTAGTGGCTACATTTGAAACTGTTTGCCTGACATCATCCGCCAGATGGTATGGCATCTTGCTGGTAGGTTGGTCACTTTGTGCCATTTCACTCTGCTGCCAACTTCAGTCCATTTTTATAGTGAGTATTAAATAGGACTGAAGAACTACTACTGAACATATATACTAACTTTAGACCACCTGAAAATACTCATCGATTTGATAAATTTTCACTCCTACACCTAATATGAATAATTCATTACTGAATTCTGAATCTTTTTCTATCAGTGAGTTGGGCCCTACCGTGCACTGGGTTTTCAAGAAGGGGCATGTGCGTGGTGATAATTTGGGAAAGTGCGTGTTACCACACACTTACCCCCTGTTGGTTTTCAACCAAACTGGTTGCCTTCTCGTGTCAGTAAACACTCCATTTTCCATTTAAACCATGATGTTTTGGTAAGTCTTCAAAATATCAGCAGTCCTAGTACTGGCTTGATGATCTGTAAACGGGGATAACTGAGTTGAATTTTACATTTTCAAATTGCTATAGGATCATTGAGAGATTTCCTTTTTTTTGCACTTGTCCAGGTGAAACCAGAATAACCGTTCCAAAGATTGAATTGGGTTATGCACTTCGATGGGGTAACTGTTTGAGTTGGATTTGTACAGCTATTTCGGTCCTATCGCTCACAATTTACGAGGCTACGAAAAATCATTCGTACGTCGAAAAACAAGTGATTCAGAGGTATTCAGGGCAATAATGAAAATTTACGTAATGTCAACAGCGGATTTTTGAGGTTTTGTTGAAGTTGAACTTACAAACCATACGACGCACTTCACCTACCTTACCTTATTTGATTTTTTTTTTTGTTCATATTTTTCTTTCATTTGCCACCAAAAAGAAGATTTTTTATAAGTAATGTGTAGGCAAAGTATTCCTTTTTTCAGAAATTTAAACCTTATTTCCCCCCCTTTATTTCTGTTTTCACGGTCTATGACGTCTATTAAATGTTGATATTTTTGTAGGTGATAAGGGGTGCTTGAAGGAAACGACCAATTCTGGGAACTTTACCTTTGGACGTCCATTAACTTCTGACTCATCTACTAAGTAAGTGGAAAGTACTTGAGACGAGGGACTCAAGATTGTTTGTGCTGGTTTGCAATTTGGGGGTTCGGCTGTTGCAGGCGGTACTTGGACTGGACTCCGTTCCAGAGAGACCTCCTCGACTCGATCAGCAGTTGGGCTCGTCCGTCGCAGAACAACAGGGCTCGGGCGAGGCGGAGGGGCAATTCCGAGTGTAGCCCGAAAGTGTCTAAAAGGAAGGACAACAAGGAAAATGTCTGCGGGGTCATGAGGGGCAGAATGAGGTCGAGGTCTACCGTCAAGCAGTCTGGGTCGTCTCACAAGATGAGGTCCTCAGCTAAATCCCTCGACAGGAACGACGACGAAGCTGTCGTCAGGTGAGTGAATGCTGTGGGAGATTTCTGCTCTGCATAGAAAAAAGCGCCTATGCGCCGCTAGGTGTTGCTTCTCACTTTGCACGCGGGAAAATGGGGACGCCGCTCCTTCCCCTGATGGAGTCAGCCGGGGGGTGAACCCCCCATTTTCCCACCTACCAGTCTATTTCGTGTCATTTAACGCATTTTCACTTTATCTGGAGGCAACTCCAGAACCGGACAAGACGCTGAACACTTTGTCTTTACCGGTGAACGCCGGCTTTGATTCTGGGAAATCAGACTCCCGACAGCTCCACTGGCAAACTCGCAGAGAATGACTTCCCTTTCGAGGGTACAGTAGGAGTATCAGTAGACGTCTCTTGAACCCCCACCAGTGGAGAAGCCCCAGGCTGCATCTTCGATGTCTCGAACGTGCTGCCTGGGAAACCTACCCTGGAACTCCCAGTCATGGACGCAATTCGCACAACGCAATTTTAAACACAAATAAAATTGAACCGACACGCTGTGAGTTCAGTTCCCTCACATTCCATGAACGGGACATTGAAATTAGCTTTTGTCTTGGATTGTACTATCTTTGATGCTCTAATAGGTTCGTACGTGGGGAGATTCGAGGACGGAAGCTCTTGTTAGGCGAAGAAAGGGAGGCCAAGCTGTCTCGCACTCCTGGGAAGAGAGACAAAGCCGAACCTGCCGAATTCGACAAAGACTTGCCAGTGGACTTCCAGCAGCTCCTGCAATCCCCTGACGACTCGTCTTTCCTTCGCCACCCCAAACAAAACCAACCGTCACGCAACTTTATCCAATGCGGTAAGACCCAGTTCCCCGTCATTTGTTGTGGCCCAGAGTATCGCCGGGTTGATCAGTTTTTTTTTCGGTTCTTCAGGCACCAACATAACCAGCTCCATCTGGTCGGACACGTCGGAGAAAATGGACGAGGACGAGGTTCCCATCCCTTGGGACACCCCCAAGTGGAGCGAAGCCCGCAGCAGCATCCTCTCCTCGGCTTGGAAGTACCCCTTCGTTTATGAAAAAGACGTAGAAACAACTTCCCTGGCTTTGGCCAACGAGGGCTCCTTCTTCTCCTTCTTCGGTGCCTCGACTCTCCTCAATCACAACAAGAACAGCAGTTTCACCGAAGTGACGCCGAGCACTCACGTTGAGAAGAAGAGCGTAAGATCTGTTTGCTTAATGCCTCGCGTCAATGTCCGGACAATTCAACTCATTCGGTGTTTTAAATTTTAGGTCCAAGTCCCTCAGGCCCAACCGGACACCGAAGAGGAAGATCTTCTAACCTCCATGAAAACCCACTTCCGCCCCATCAAAGATGAAATCTGCTATAGGTCCTGCTACAAAGATGGTTCTTGTTTTCCTGCTTCGACTGGCTTTGAACCCGTAAGTTTTCTGTCCGAAGGGGCTAGTTTCATGGTTTTAACACAGAATGTGTTTTTATAGAGGTTATTTCCCCCCCCCCCCCCCCCCCCCCCCCGGCCCCCACCCATCTGTACAGGTCGCACTGCGAGAATGCAAGGGACACAACTAAGAAACATTTCGGTAAAACGCGTTTAAAGTTTTTGGCCTTTTTCAAAACGCTGTTATGACTCGTCAACACCAGATAGATCCTTGTTTTTACATTTGGGATGGAAACTAAGCAGCTTTCAACAGCCAAGTTTGCATTTTTTTCCAAAATTGAACTTCCTCAAAAAACCGGTTTTTATGAAATTTTTGTGAGTTACGTCCCTTGTGCGGAGCAACATCTAATCTTGAATGATGATGGGGCGCCGCACTTTAAAGGAGCTTTTAAAAATAGGGATGGGTAAAATCCGGTACAGATAATTATTAATGAATTTGATAAATGGCTGATTAATTTTTACCTGTATATAGGAAAACTTAAGAATAATAATCCTGGTTAGCAAAGGCCGAGTTAGCAATCGCCACAACTCAAAACTACGACTAACAACATGCGGAAATTAAAATGTAATTTACTGCATTACTCCTAGTAATTTGAATCAATTTATAAATCATTCAAATCACAAGGAGTCAAACACAAGTTAGAAGAAAAAGAAAATTTCTTTATTATTATTTAATAATGATTTTTCAGGCACGCTCTATCTTGCTCCCCTCGTCGGGACAACCTCCCAACCATTTTTTCGAAACTTGCGCCCCTTCTAGCGGCAACCAGAGCAGTTAGAAATACGCCCATTGAAGCTACTCGAATAGCTGGTCTTGGAGTATCTCACAATGGACTTTTCTCAAAATCGCTTTTTTCAGGGATGCGTCCATTTTATTCTCGCAGTGCACCTGGTAGTTTCTCCCCCGAGAACCCCGACTCCACTCTCGGCCCATTTGGGTCTGCTGACCATGTATCGCCTTTTCCATGTTGCCGTGTCTGCAACCTGCTGACCCAGTTGCTGCAACTTTTTTTTTATTCATTGATATTTTTTTAAGGTGAAATACCGTCGGAGCGAGTCTGGCGCTTTCTATCTGGGCTCGGGCAACAAATACTACGAGTTCAAGAGACCCTACGAGAAACCCGCCGAGTTCGTCCCCAAATTCAAAGTGTGCCGAACGGAGAAGTTCTGTCAAACCGACGACATCGGGAGCGAGCCAGACGACAGGTCGATGTCGGCCGAAGCGGACACGGAAACTGAAGAAGAGCTGTCGGAGGCGGCCGGCCAAGAGGAGTTTTATTTCCCCGGGGACGACCAGTTGGCCGAAGAGATGTTGAACGGGAGCGAGGAAGAGGAAGACGCTCAGCCTCAGATCCAAGTCAGCGGGTGGGTCACCACTTGGCCTGTGTCTGCCGCCATTTGGAGCAACGACACCCTCAACAACAACAACAACAACAACACTTGGTGAGTGTCCCAACGTAATTTGGGTAATTGGGCTATTTAATAGTATATTTCTGTTGCCGAGTATTATTTTAAACTTTTTTATTATTTTTTATTTAAACTAGCACAGCCGCTCAGCAACATCGTAGGTTATTAAATTTTGCTGAAACACTAATTCAGGCGATCGCTGCATGTAACCTGCTTCTAACTCTTTCTTACAAGGCTGTCAGATTGAGCACATGAAGGGTAAGGGTGGTAACATGACGAATTAGGTTTTTCTGCTAAATGAATTATGGTCCTCTGGCACTAGAGATCAACGTATGATGAAGTTACGTTAGAATTTAAGTTTGATGAAAAATCGTCGGTGTTTACAGTACAATTTGGACAACGTTGGACTCGTGCCTTTCCCTTGCTGAATTCTGAACGGTGGAGTTCCATCTATCAGGGTTTTACGAGGAGAATGTTTCTGTGGTCATCCTGAGGTGTGCTAAGGACTAGCGTTGATGAGAAGCGGCAGAGGGGAGCATCAGGAAGGACGTAGAGAGAAGTCTCCAAATGTGGTGGTTCGTGGTTGGCGCAGGCGCTGTGTCCACATATTGAGTCTAGGAGAGGTGTAGGGAATCTCCCGGACCCATGTACTAATTTCTTCTCACATCAACATCACCCTCCCAACTTTTATCGCCCTCATTTCGAACATCGTACTGAGCCAATACAGATGTAGGATAGTCGGATGTTCAAATACGGTCAAACAAGTGTTTCATTAGTTCATTCTACGGTCTGCTGCGTTCAATTTCGTCCAAGTGTCTTGTTTCTCCTTCCTGCTGCTCCACAGTCAAGATCTCGCTATATCCAAACCGAAATGTCAAACGTTTGAGGTCCCAGTATGAATTAGGGCTTTTTAGCATTCGAAGTCGGTTAAAATGGTTATCAGTAGCTCAGTGGTTTGAGCGTCGGACTGTTGAGTCAAAGGTTGCTGGTTCGATCCCAGCACCCGCTAGACATCTTCCTTCTGCTGATAGACTCCTCTCGGAAGGCAATGGCGAACAAGCGAGAGTATCTCGCCCAGGAAAACCTCTTCACGCTCAACAGAAGTTAGCGAGAGGTCGCCAACGCCTGGTTACAGGTATGGCACCCAGAGAAGAAGAAATTCGAAGACTCCACCCCACTGTACCAGCTGCTCTTTCAAGAACGACGAAATTCGTCTCCATCTGCCATGATCGTCGAACGTTTTCTCTCTGACCATAGAACATTTCGAAGACTTTGTTGCATCTTGTTGTGATCGTCGATTTTGCTTTATTATTCTTGGAATAATACACCTACGTTTTCGCGACGGGGGTCGACGACTCGGATCGGGCTCAAAATTTGACATTATCCGTTTCAAGAGGCCTCCATTCTAAATCCGAAATGTCCGTACGCCGTCCGGGCCGTTTTGGGCAGTAGGAATTTTTTTTAAACTCTGAAACTTTGGCAAAATACTTGGTTTACCATCTAGTTGTGCCAGCAAGGTTTTCAGTCCGATCGCCCAAACCCGTGGGGCGCTATGGGGCTAAAATTGGGCTACGAGAGGTTTTTTTAAAGGCTTTTAGCTATGGGATCGAGTTAGGTGTCGTTTTCGAAGTATTTTTGGACGTAGAATCCATTTTCGGGGGTCCCGAAACAATCCGATTTCACTGTGGCGATCTATATGGCTTTCACGGGGCTAAAAATGGGATTTTTGAAGGATCCCAGGAAGTTAAATATTTTTCAAGTAAAAAATAAGGAATTTTTGAAGAAAAAAAAAAATCCCCCCAAAAAAAATGTTTTTCCAAAATTTTTTCCTTTGACACGGAAATAATTTTTGCACAAGTAACATATATCAAAGAATAATAAACCCTTGTGTAAAATTTGCAGCGTTTTTTCAATATAAATGATGTTTTCAGGGAGTTGGGATGCGAAAATAAACACACTGGCGCCGACTCAGCAGACGGACACAACGAGCAGTACACCCGCCTAAAGGATGAAATATTCGAAGAAGGCGAAGAGCTCCTTTCCGATCTCAGCTCCATTCATCTCTTCCTGAACCCGGACCGTATGGACGACTCGCATGCTCAAGTAAGAATTTTCTCCGAAGACATTACCACATTATTAAAGCTGATCTGAGTCCGCTGTTTGCCTGTCGTCTTGTGGACTCAATGGCGTCTTCGGTCGTGCTCTACGCAAGCGAGATCTGGGGTCTACGATGCGTGGAGGAGATTGAGGTAGTCCAGTCCCGGATATTCAAGAGCCTGCTCACTCTTCCCTCTTGTACGCCGCACTACATGCTTAGGGCAGAATCTGGAAGGCTCAAGTTGGGTGTTTTTGTACTCGAGAGAGCCTTGGGGTGGTGGGAAGCCCTCCTCCGTATGCCGAAAAACAGATACCCTCGATCATGCTATAACGCCCTCTTACGAACATGTGACGAGAAGGGCGATGGCAAGTACAACTGGGCCTCCCAGCTGAAAAGCATACTTTCGAAACTGGGATATAGTGAGTTGTGGGGCCAGCAAGATGTGCGATGTGTGGTGGAAATGAAGCGGGAGATATTGAACAGCTTCGCGACGATGGTGGCTAATGAAGATTACGAGCGGATCATTTGCTCGTCGTACAATAGAAATTACCTAGTGACGATAGAGGGATACACCAACTCTCTGGGCTACCTTAATTGGAACATCCCCTTTGATGTGAAGCGGGTGATCGCTCAGCTGAGGCTCCGAAGCGACTCAATGCTGCGAGTTTTCCACAAAGGTGTGGTATGGAAGGTATACCCCCAACAGAACTGTCTGCTGTGCAATAAGGGTGAGCTTGAAAACATCCCCCATGTCTTCGGTACATGCTCACAATTGGAGAACGATAGACTTAGGTATTTTGGATCTCGTAGATTAAGCGAAGAATATATTCTCAATTGCCTATTAACTTGCCCAAATGAGGACATGGTGTTCAGGCTCTACAGTTACGCAATCGCATCTCAAGAGGAGGAAGTTCCTAGAGGAGTTGTTAATTGATGTCGGTTTGTTGCACTAACTATAACTGGGGAAATTAGTAGCCCAAATTCTAATACTGCCTTAGTATTTTTGCGATGTAATATATCATCATAGCATATGTAACATGCACATTTAATTTTATACGAAGAGTTGTTTTAATTTTAATAAATTTCCAGGTTGTAACATAATATATTAGGATGCGAATTTCTTTGTTGTAAAGGTCAGTGTTACCTGCAATAACAAATAAAAAAATTAAAAAAAAATTAATTGAGTCCGCTGTTTGACGGTTTGCCGAACCACTAATTCGCTCGTTTGTTTTCAGGCCCAACTTCATTCGAACGGCTTCCATCAACCGTTTTCAATTCTGAACGGAAATCACGCGAACGAACCATTTTTCTGAGCGGCCTCTTCAGAAAACTGGAAACGGTAAGCTCCCAACGGTTTCTCGTGTTCTTTCTTACGTGGCAGCCCTGTGATAATTTCGTTTTTTTTACAGAAATCCCTGATGGTTGAGACAGCTGGAGTTTAACACTGAAACTCCCCTTTCTCCGATATCAGATGAACCTCGAGGTACTCACGAACTCCTTCAACGCTGACAATGTTTATTCCGCTTTCGGTAAAAAAAAAGAGTTTTCTTTCACTAGGTACTATAGTCTGTTTGCAATCGCGTTGGGCTCCGACCCCGATCCTAGCGGCTGGCAAGAGAAACAAAAACCGGGGAAATTTCCCCATTTGAGACATTTTTCGGGTGATTTTATCCCTTTGAAGCGGCACATCTGGGAGTAGTTTCTCCCCGCAATCCAAGCCCCTTTTCTGCAGGTTCACCTATCGATTTCACTGATGTTTACTGTGTTACCGAAGATTGGCGATCAATATTTACGTCGTGAATTTACAACCAAACAAGAAACAAATTTCGGCGTCAAAACCCAGAAGGACGTGAACAACCGGAGGGGAGCCAATGTTACCACCACACCGCACCATCTTCCCGAATTCTGGTCGTATTGCATGCTTCAGCCGCTGGGGAGCAGGTTCAGAGCCCAACGTCATTGCAGATTAGTCGTCATTGCCTATGTATAGTCGACGATTGCAGACGGACTATAGTTTTGAACGTATCCTAAATTGACCCTTGCATTTCTTGTATGATGGAAAATACCCCCTCCCCACCCTTATTTTTGAAGGGACCCTTCTGTTTTGTCGGGTCAAAGAAACATTTGAATTTAGTATTTATTCTAAAGCAACTATGTTTCGTATAGTCGAGTGAATGTTGTATATTATCAAATACGTTCACTGCATTTTTTCGTATTGAGATTTTTGTTTGTTGTTTTTTTAGTTTGAACAGTTATGTGGGACGGATTCTGCACTAGGACATAAATTGATTACCAATATTTAGGGGAATTTCGTTTGGTGTTGTGCAAAGACCGAAACAAATTTTGATTTTCATGTTGGTAACACTGTACAGGGTGGATTGTTTTGTTACTTTACCCTCCACGTTAGACTGAAAAGAGGAGACGATTGTTTTTTGGGGTTGGCAGTTGATAACACTGCTTCACCCAGCGGGCAACACTGTGTAGATCTGACTGGTTGGATACTGTTATGGCAAATGCCGTATAATGGACTAAAACTTAGATTTTTTTCTGTATGTTGGCAACACTCTTATTTATGAAAATCCTAACATTCACTGCTAAGTGAATGAGCGTTAATTTGCCCTCCGGCCCACATATATTGTGAAGTAATGTGCTTCGATTACTAGCCCAATGTAGCCAACCTATACATCGCCGTTGAAGAAGCTTCTTGGGCTTGCGCCGCGTTTTTGGAATTAATTAAAATTTTACCCTCGGCAAAATTTAATACTTGTTGATGACACCTGTATGAACTCTTGTAGAGCCAAATTTCATCGAAATCGGTAAAATTTTTACGAGCTAGTTGAGGAAAATGGGAGTATTTTTCGTTTTTCAAAATTATCTTTCCTATTAACCAACCAATTTCGATGAAATTGAGCTCAAAATGGTCGACAAGATTTTCCCAAACTTTCGATATTAAATATCGAATTCAAATTTTGAAGCCTTTTGGGACCAAAGAGGATAAATGCCGAAATAAATTTAAAACAAAAAATTAAATTTAACTTTAAATAAAGTATAAAAATTAATAGTAATTTTATATTTTTATTAAATAAAATGAAAATTATTGTTATTAATTCTTTATTTTGTTTTTGTATAAAAAAAATTTTTTTTTAATTTTTATCACGTGTTTATACCTATTCATTTTTTTATGTTTTTATATTTATTTATTTATTTTTTTAATTTAAAATTTTTATTGAATGGGAAAAAACAAATGAAGCTATTTGGAACCAAATGGGCTAAATTAAATAAATAAAATTTATTTATAACATTTAATGTTATTACGTAGCGCAAGCTCAAGACACAGCGGATAAATAGTCTTCTTGGGCTTATTCATTCAAAAAGTTCAATTTGCGTGATTATTGTTTCGTATTACGTTTATTGCTCTTTTTTTGGTCATTTTATTACGCGCGGAATTCGTCCCAGTTTATTATTATGGTTACCCCTTTCGGGGAGGTAAAAATAGGCGTGAGCCAGTTGTTTTTATTATTTTTTCATTTTTTGTGTAATTTATTAACTTTTCGGTCGTTTTCGCACCGAAATTGTTTAATCCGCTTTGCGATGGAACTTAAGCAATATTGTACGGGCGAGTATAATCCCCCCCCCCCCCCCTCCCGTGGACATTTCGCAAAAAGCCCGTTTTGGACGGGTCATATCGCAGCAGGTTCATAACCCGCTTTGTAGGTTATTTCGGGCGTTTCTTCGCGTTACTCTACCCGTCAATCGTCCACACTCCCTCGCGAGCCCTTTTAATTTTCATTGTAGGTTTAGCATGAACAAAATAACAGTCGCATATGTTCTAAGAACTGTTCTTTTTATGACTAGACGTAAAATTTCCCTCGCCGACGAAAAAAAGAGGGAAAGTTTATTGAAATTTTTGTATAACTCAAATTAGCGTTACTGTTCGCTATTTTCGAAGCGATTTTACGTAGCCAGGGGATTGACACTTTGAGCCACACTTTTCACAGCTAGACAAATTTTCACTTTTCATGTAGTACGTAAAATTGTAAAAACAAGTCACCCAATTTTTTTTGAAAAAAAAAGTTTGATCGCTGTTTTTCGACTTTAGCGCTTTTTTTTTAAAATGAAGCCGAAGAAGCCCATTGAATTTTTTTTTGATTCCCAGGTTGATTCTAAGCTGTAATAAAACGCCCGTTATGTAATTTTTTCCCCAAGTTTTCGGTTTTGTCCAAAAATTGGCGTTTTTTTTGTTTGTTTGTTGGAAAATGTAAAATTTTGTTCTTACTTTATTCACCGACATTTTAGAATTTTTATCGTTATAAACAAAAAGGGTGTTTGTTGTATTGTTATTTAATTAACTTCAAAGACCGCATCTGAATGAGGTCGAATGGCGCGAGGGCGGCGATCCGTACCGCCCGGCGGTTTTTTTCAAATTTTCCCTTTTCAGGGCTCCGCAATTCCCGCCCGGTGAATTCGTTCGATCAATCGGCACGGAGTGCCGCCCCGTTTACACCGGCCTTGTTCCGCTCCGAAAAACGAGTTACAAAGCTTTTTGTGTGCTGGTGGTTTTTCTTTTGTCCTCGTGTGTAACCGCAAGTGCGTCCAATTTTGGGGATGAATGTATGTAATTAACTTGTGTATCGAACGATTTTAAATTACGTGTGTAATTAGAACAAAAAAAAATTATTTAATACGACGAAAAAATTTGAAAAAATAAAAACCCATAAAAATTTTTTTAATCGATAAGAACTCCGCCGACGAGGCAGAAAATGGCCTCAAATATTGTAATAAAAAACCTCATCCATCGTGTGTGAACTTTGCGTGTACTGGGCATACGAATATTGTGTATATGGTTTTGAATGGGAAAATGGTTGAGGTTGTCGGCGTTAGGTGTAAGTTATGTAACCAATTTCTTTAGTCCTTGTATGTCCTAATCCTTTCCTAATACCTTGCGCCATAGCGAGCGCCCCCCCCTTTTTGGGCATTTTGAAAAGCAATTTGTCGAAGAAGATATGAATGCAGGTGGTAGGAGTCTGCTTGAAGCGGATTTGTCGAAACGGCATCTTTCGGCGAGAGGAGGCAACAAGCGGGAGATTTGACGAAAACTTAAAATGGAACGGCCAGCCTGTATTCACTCCTGCTGTCTCCTCTCACACATAATATGTTTATTTATTTTTTCATTCAGTGGTGCAGAGATGGGCTCTTTTCTCATTAAATTTTATGAATGAATTGAGTGAATTTATTCACATTATGCTTTGTTTGTGAATGTGAATTAATTCGTAATTTACCTCTTTGTAAAATTTACATTTAATGTGAATTGATTCACATTTGCAACTTTTTCTGTAAACTAAATTAAATTAACAAAAAAATTGTGTAATTCACAGAAAGGTAAATAATAATTATTACAAAAAAGCCTGTGATATATTTTTCTAATTCACAAATAAAACTGAATTTTTTTATATTCACAAATAATTTGTGAATTTTTGTAATTCACAACTAAATAGGTACGTGAATTTTTCAGTCACAACTGATTTATGAATTATAAAAATTCACATTTAGTTGTGAATTTAAAAAAAATTCATGTGAATTTTTAAAAAATCGCACATTTAGTTGTGAATTTAAAACACTTCACAAATTATTTGTGAATTTAAAATAAAATCACAGTTCTATTTGTGAATTTAACAAAATTCAGTTTCATTTGTGAATTTTTCACAATTTTTTCGTGAATTTAATTTACGGTAAAAGTTGTATGTGAATTAATTTGCTTTCACAAACAAAGCGTGATGTGAATTAATTAACAACCTTATTTATAAATGAAAATGTGCTCAAATCTGCAGTGGTGACACTTTTTTGCGGGATTTTCAACGTTGGTGGCCAAAGTGATATGAAAACGACTCCCGTTTTGCTCTCCCCAGACGTGGAATTTGTCAAAGTGTCACCACTCAAGTCTACTTTTTATTTGTTTTATTTATTACTATTATTTTTTTCAAAATTTTCATTTTCAACTTTTCTGGTGTTTTATGTTTTGCTTCGGCGCTGGCGCCAGTTTTTTGTTTTTGTTTTATGTTTATTTTCTTTCATTCGGAGGCACAGCAGTTCTGCGGCAGCGCCATTTTTCTTCATTTTTGTTTCAACTAAAAAAAAAAAAAAATTATATAAAAAAAAAAAGAACTGGTGTGTCCTCGATTTTTTGAGCGTCTCGCTTGGAGCGTTTTGTCGAGCGCCATTGTCACCGGCGCAAGTAGCTCCCTATGGCGAGACGCCCGTCTTATTGGAACCTTCACGTACCATAAACCCTAACAACCCATTTTGTCATGTTCCAATTTTTATTTTTCCTTTTTTTTTGTTTTAGATTAAAAACAAATATATTTCAGTAATAGTGCCTTTAAATCAAAAGAGATATTGAACCTCGTTTAATTTCTGAGTGTTTGAAAAAAGTAGTCAGGAAAGTTTTTTGTTGATTTTGTTCACAAACGCCTGTGGCGTGTCTTAGCGATTCAGGTTTTTGTCTGTACCAAAATACATACCACTACCATAATTCGTCGTCTTTCACTTCCCCCAAGCCCAGGCGGGAAATAACACTTTTCCATTTTAATTAATTTATTTTGTAACTTTTACACACAATCCGACCATTGACGCTTAGGAACAAGGGTTACAGTAGGTACAGCGCTTTACAGTTTTTTACAAAGTTAAGTACTCCTTGGCAAAATCCGGATGCGGACACGGAGACTACAAGCAGAAGCTATCACACTAGTAAGTACTTTGGTTAGTGTTGCGAAAGTATCGTTGAATCAATTTTCTCATGTATCAGTTCTGAAATGAAAATCTTAGGCGCTGAGGAGGAAATCCGAGAATTGGTTGTCTTTTTCGTTTCAACGGACTTTTTACAGAATTTCTACCGTATCTGTGGATTGTGTCCTCTCCTCAACACTCATGGTTCTCAACCTGTTGATAAGAAAAACTCGAAGGAAAGCCTCTGGGACAGACTGGAAGACGTGGACTATCTGATGATATCTGCACGCTATCAGCGGTTGAGGGTTGAGTTTAAAACTCGACAAACACAACGAGTATTCTTCGGCTACTGGGCTCAAGATAAACGTTGGTAAAACGAAAGAAATGAGTGAAAGAGTGAACGTTTCTCTGTGAGACGAGACTCCTGGTGGGAGGAGAGCTGATTGAGCAAGTGGAGTTCTTCCTATCGGGGATGCCAAAAAAGACGTTAAGAGCCTGCTTGAAGCGCATGGTGCGTTTTACTTATATCACGTAGGTCCCCCCCCTCCCTGCTAGCTACCCCTGTAAGGGGGGGGGGTCAGCCTCGCCCGCCGAGGAGGCAGCCGCGTCTCCGTTGGACACCCCTCATCCCTTCAGCTTCTCGTCATCCTGACAACTGGTCCAGCACGTATTTTTTGAACACTTAAAGGTTCAAGATAGGCTAAATCGAACCAAATTTTTGCTGTTTTCACACTTTTCTCGTACTATGCTCACCGAACTGATTTTTTCTTCACATTTTTCCAGATCTGACCAATACAAAGATGACCAAAATCGTGTCATTGTTCTCCTCGGGTTGCAGCTTAATGGCTTCTCGGCAATTATATTTCTCCGAGGAATCTGTTCAATGCCAGCTGGGGAAAATAAGAAATATCATAGCAAATTACGAAGTAGTTTAGTTGTCGTACAAAAACACGGCAAATGAATATTAAACAGAATCACATCAGAAATGTCTGGAAAAACTTGACAGGATTGAAAAGCCTCCTTCTTTGCCGGACGAAGCTATCACAAGAAATAAGAGACACTTATAACCCTTGGTTGAAGGGAAGGGTTTTCGTAGGTTGTCCAATGTTGCCACAAAAAGTGGCTGTGGATCCCTCCAACCCACTCAACTTGAAATAACATCTCCAGCGAACGCTTTAGGCGCTTTTTGGGAAAATGGGGCTTCTTGGGCTATTTTAAAGTGATCATGTCTCTAATTACCCCATCCTCCTCCATCTTGGTTGCTTTGTAGCTGGCACTTACAGTATTCTGCATTATTTTTTCGGCCACCCTTTTCATGATTGGGACCCGGCAACGCTACATCTGGAGGAATCCCAGCGAGACGCCGACTTTCTTCCTCTCGACGGATTTTCCCTCCAAAGAATAAAATCTAAATAACACGTAAACAATTGATTTTCCTTTGGCAACACTAACCTTTTACACATAAATACTAACCACAGATGAAATTATAACGGGGGACATTTTTTCGGTATTTACAACAATAAAATTCTCGAATTGAGGAGCCTCTCGCTGCAGCAGTCGACGCGAAAGGTGGCAGGGGCAGAGGAGGATACCAGCCACTCAACTTTGAAGTTTTGCGTCCAACTTCCGAATGGTTATGGTTCGCTTCTCACACTAGGTACCCAATTTAGAACTATTTTGTGTTACTTCCATGCAAATAACCGTTGAGGATACGGAATTCGAATGTAAAAAAACCCTATGGGAGGTCAGCTGTGAGACCTCAGATGCTTCGCGAAGACACCGCCGGCATCGCTGCTAAACGAATGCAAAAATTCCAATAATTGAATCGCATTCGAACATCGGAACGATTTAAATGATCGAATGCCGGATTCTGCAGGATGTCCCATCACTACCGATTTCCAGTAGGACAGTTTTCACGGGTTTTCATTTTATTTGGAAGGATGAGTTAGGGATGGTTATAATAATTATAACCAATTATTGGATCGTTCGTGAAGTTGTGAAAACAAATAATGAGAATCGTTTTGAACTTCAATAGAAACATGAGCTTTGAATGAAATTGAGGGGAAATACAAAATGAGTAGATTGCGCCATTTCGCACTTGACTGGCGCCCCACTACTCTGTGCTAAACGGCCTTTTTTAGGGACATTGATAAAAACATTTCTTCTGCGATTTCGGGCTATATATTATGTAGTCTTAAGTATCTGGAGACGAAGTTTCAATTTTTTAAACTACTGCCTTGCCCCAGTTTTTTTCAAGGATCACTATCAAAATGAGGTAAAATGGCACTTTTGACGCGTCGCGTCAAGTTTATTGTAGCCTAGAACCTTCCAGGAATTAAAAAAAAATTTTTTCAGGTATCATAGCCTCATTCCTTGAGGTCTGTAGAAGGACTCAACGTTGGGAAAATTTTGTTTTGGCGTCTTAGTAGTCGGAGCATACAACTTTTACCGAAAAACGCTGTTTTCGAGCGATAATCAACTTGCAAGTTTTCCCCTAAACTTTCCTCGCAAAACGGATGTCATGGGTGCATTCCTGACAGAATATTATTCTGTTGACAAACTATGAAGGAATTTCCTGCAGCAATGTGCGGCTCCACCCAACTGAGTCTTTTTACGAACAATTTGTGGTCATTTTCATCTCATTTTTGGGTGTCACTGGGCAAAAAAGAAAATTGAGCGAAAAGTTCGATGACAATGGGCCTTGTACAGGTTCTGATTGGCTTTCAGGGTGCTGTATCTGAATTTAAAATCAGTTTTTTAAATGAAGTCAGCTGGTCTAAATTAAGGTCTTCCCCCCGGTTTTCCCATGCGAAACGTTAGCACCAATCATAATTTTATAAAATACTTATAATAAAGGAATCATTTAATATAGCGACCGTATACCTGCAAAACCACCTGAGTCCGATTTTTGGCCAAATAAAGGTTTTGAGTTTTCTGGGTAAATTTGAGGCTCTAGATCCATCGTGCAAAGTTTCGTGAATGTACGGTGAGAAATGTCTTCTCAGTGTTGTAAAATGTCTCTACGAAGCTTGTAAAAACGTGTAAGTCCCATCTTTCGGCGTGTAGATTATCTTAAATCGGTTATTCTCAGGAAAAAGTGGTAAACGCTGTCCCCCTGATTTTTACCTGACAAGGAAAATTGATTGGACGTTCAAAATTGTGTGGCGGCTTCAGGAAAGCTAAGCATTTGGCACCTGAAGTACGTACCAAAACTGAAGTTTAGCAGAAGTTATACCCAGATTCAGGCACCAAATGTCCACTCCGCCGACGTCCTTTTCCTTTGTACCCAGAGGAAAGACTTCTGCAGAACCTCAATTTTGGAATTAAAATCGCGACATTAAGTGTGGTAGGAATTGACAACACTAGTAACGGCATGAGCATGTAAAAATGACATTTTCCGAAAACAATAATGAAAAATTTGTGCGGAGTCTGTCCCTTCTTTTTTTCCACTCCGGGGACATTTAAAGATCACGGAGAAAGGATATTCAAAATGCCGTTCTGTGTTCTTCACGAAAGGTGAAAGTGGAAGAAGAATATGTAACCTCTTCATTTGATTATAACAGCAACCGGAAAATAAAGCTGGTTAGTTAGTGTTACTCCATTTGTGTTCAGTTGCATGCTTCGTCGAGTTCACTGTTCAACTCCTCAAATTTTGGTAAGTATGTTCATTTAAATGATTTCATCTTGCGTGTTGTTTAGTTGGAGGTTATGTGGCATTGAAGCTTTGAAAAACAGTTTTCAATTAGAAGGTGTCCCGTTTATTGGGTAAAAACAAACATTCGTCCACTCCGGAGACTGTCAACTCCAGGGACATTATTATTTGCGAAACTTCTAAAAATGGCTTAAAAAAACTCGACCCCTATTCTTCCTGTGTTTGTTGATGAGTAACCAACACACCTACATGTTTAATTTCATTTTTTATATTATTATTTGAAAATAATTTTTTTCCTTCGTTTACCACTTTTTCCTGAGAATGACCCAAGTCTGGAATAGAACTTTCTAGAAAAAAATCTTCGTATGTTCAAAAAGCTGTTTTTTAAATTTAATAATTTCTACTAAAGGTTTCTCATAAAGACTGGTCGATTTGAAGTGCTTTGGGCATCGCAAACCGTCTCTATGTCGTTTTTAGTGTCTCCTGTAAAATTTTGATGTTGGAACGTTCGTAGTTTTGCAGGAATACGACTCTAACGCCTTCCCTTCGACTCCTATCGGGAACTAGACCTCACCATTCGATTCAGCGCGAAAAAAATACTTCTTAAATGACCTAGTCAATCATTTTATTTCAAGTTTTAACGGAGGAGAATAGCATGTCCCTAAAAAAGGCTGTTTTTTCCCACTGTGTGGCGTGACCCCAACCTTTGACAACTTCATGCTTCAAAACAAGAGCTAAAAATGCCTCTAGAATGACTAAAAACGAGCAAAAGTTGATCGCATGGTTTTGAGCTCGAATGGTACATCAGTAAGTGGCTCAAACTCAACAATGAGGAAGGTTCCAACAAAGTCAATTCGCGAATAGATTCTTCTTGAAGCGGTTTTCCTTCCAAAACTTCACCCTCACCATCAACTGTGCGGCGAGGCTGACACCAATAAAACTACACTATAATTGCAATTGATCAAAATTGACGCTATGTACACTCAAGCTACTTACGTATAAAATTTACAATTTTTTGTACACAAAATAAATATTCAACGCTATTCACTTCGTTGCGCTTTTGGGATTTTGTCAGTGAACGCAATATTGCGGTTTGATGACGAATATTACCCTGTCGGAGCACTGAATCGCTCGGAGATTCTGTGTAAGAAGTTCAGGCGAGATCGCCGGATGGCGCTGCAGTCGAACGGCGTCACTTCGGAACCGGATCGTACGACGGCGTTTTGACGTAAAGGTAACACGACAGGATCATCCCGAAGATCTGTATGACGCTGAAGCCGAGCCCCACGCCGCATATGATGTTCAACTGTTGCTTGACGACGTCGCTCAATTTGTGGACGCACCCCTGAAACGCGAGGACAAGTTAAGGGCCGCCCATGACGGTGGAGAAGCGACAATGATACCCAACTCACCGTGTAGGGGATGTTGCTAGGGTGGTTGCTCCTCCCACAACCGGAAGTGATGGTTTTACAACAGGAGTCTGGCACTTGATTCGTCGTGTTGGTCTCTTTTCGCCACCGGCTGTCTTCGTAGTTTTCAAAACCACTCGCCCCGCAGCATTTAAACTAAAAGACAAACTTTAATTAGATGAAAAGTAAAAACCTCAATAAAATATATTGTGGGTGGAAAGTTGTTGAGGGTCGGACAAATAAGACGAGAATGTGCCGACGTTTCAAGAACTACCTATATTCTTCTATCATCAGGGCCTAATGAAATGAACAAAATGGTAGCAATCAGAAAAATAATTTTGGAGGACATAGGAACAGAGTTTAAAGCGGATATTGGAACACATTGAAGATATTACGATATCAGAAACTCAAGATATTAAAGAAATTAAATATTTAAACATTGTACAAAGTGTATACAGTAAAATCAGTTAAAAAAGGGGGGGTCAACGAAACTACCAAACCAAAATTTAATAGGTAATAATAATAATAATAGTAAATGTCCTGATTGAGCACATACTAAAAATAATAATAATAATAAATGAATAAAATAATTAAAAAATTAATTAATAAGCAAATAAAGAAGAAAAATAATAAAATTGAGAATTTCAATTTATATTTATTATTTAATAATGAATAAGTACTTAAATAAAATAGAATTAAGAGGGAAAAAACAGGTAAATAAAACAAAAATAAGAATTAAAATAAAAACAAATGAGGAAGGAAGGAACCCCTTTTTTCGTCAAAATGGGGGGGGGGGGGGAAGGGGGGATGAATCTACTAATGAACGTGAAAGTAAGTAACTATGTAGGTACTTCATTGATCGATCCCTCATTCATGTTTTTTTAATTTTAATTCTTACTTTTATTTAGGTACCTATGTTTTTCTCTCTCTTTTAATTTTATTTTTATTTATTTAATATTTCATCAATTTTATCATTTTTATTTATTTTTCTTCTTTATTTGTGTTTATTAATAAATTTTTATGATGTTTACTTTTTATTATTTATTATTATTATCACTTCCCTTATTTCTACTGTTCCAAGCGGCTTCTCGGCCTGCGGTTGGTAAAACCGAAATATGCCAGTTGTTGGGGGTCAAACTACCCCATTCACACGGTCACTGCGGGCTTTGTCCCATTTGGAGCTGAGCCAATCTCTTATTTTACCAATTCTCCGTATATTCGCGTATTGTGCAAGAATTGGACCGGCAGCCACTGCGCATTCGGTGAGCGTCCCGCTCGAAATGTATCTGAGCCCGAGCGGCTTGTAGATCGCCGCAAACTAGCGGACCAGATACGGGGGTAGTTTCCCGGTTAAATAGGTTTCGGGAAAACTTGGCATAAGGGGAAAGTGCGCAATATCCGGTGATTCATTTTTGCTCTTCAGGACTTGAAAGTCGATCATTTTCAATGCTAAGACAGTAACATCGATAAGAAGATTGAGATATTATTTTCCACTATAACGGAACAAAAGATGGTAGGGACATCATCAGTTTATTTTTGTTACAAACTAATGGAATTTCTGTGGCAATTCCATATCGGGGCCGAAGAGAAACGTCAATGACGTTACGTCGGGCCCCACAGTGGTCCAAAATAAAAATAAAAACGTGCACTTAATAATTAAGATTTTAAAACTCGAGCATTAAAAACGACGAAAATCGCTCTTATTAAAATCCTCAACTTTCTCCACTCTCCCTACGGACTTGCGAGACTTTTTTTAACCAAATTAATGGTGGATAAACGAGCTCCAAGATGATGGGAATGAACCTTGTTACGTCCAAACATTGATTTTTCCAATTATTGGAACTGGGACTCCATTGGAATATCAAGGCTAATGCTGAAATTGGAAAGACTTGGACTTGATGGGGTGGTTCGGATCGTACCTCTCGAACAGAAGAAAAGTTTCAGACGACTAAAATTGTAGTGCTTAAGCACTGAAGAAATAATTAGGAATTACTAGTTGGGGAGACAACTACAATACTTTAAGAATTTAGAAAATACAAATAATATTCTAAGACAGTTCTAACTGTAATTTTAGACATAATGTAGCGGTAAGCCACACACTTTGGAAGGCCTCGTCCACCTATCGAGTGCCCATTCCAGGAAACCACCACCATAATATGTTTCGTGTGAGAGGGTAATGAAAAGGGCCCAGACCCCCGCCACTGTCGTCATTATTCCATCAACGCGTCACGGGTTACGCGTGTCAGTCATCATGACGTCAAGTGTATCAGGACGAATTCCCCCAAACGAGATAGCGATGCAATGTCCTCTTACCCCCTGATATTACATTTTCTTGGTGCGATCCATGAAGGCGACCAAGCACCTAAATTAGCGCTGACTACAAGCAACGCTCCAACATGACATTGTCAGATTGTCGGGAAATCCCATTCATTCATTGTGCTAACCTGTGTCTTCTTTCACATAATATTATTCTGCTTGCCAAGTTTATTGTCTAGCACGACACAGGCTTCTTTGGCGTCTTCTCGCTGAGATTAAGGTGAGCACCTTACTTTCCTGCAGGTTTCATCCTTCTTTCGGCGTCTTCGCTCCACACCTTGAACTCGTGCTCAGTTCCTCCTTTCTTGCTTTAGGTCATGTCGAACGCAATGTGTGAAGCCGACACGCCCTTCAGCATCCTCGTGCCAAACCCTTGTTACCCCCTTGGTGACACAGATGTGATAATACTACTTCAGTAGTACCTAACTACTGAACTGTTCTTGTAAACGTTTCTTTTTTCTTGTAATAAACTGAGTAGAGTTGATCTCGTGTTGCTATTTTGATTTAGATTAGTTTGAACAGTCTTAAGATGATCGTACAGCAAGTCGAACAGTCCTGCGACCCATTAAAATCACTTCTGCGTCAAAAAGTACTCAGAAACCCAACTGTAGTGCCCCTTACGACTCCAGAAAACTCACTTCTTGCTGAATTCGGTCGATCACTTCCGTTTCCGGTTTGGACACGCCGTATTTCTGGATGAAAGTGGCGTTCAAATTGTGGTTGAGGTCGCTTTCCACTTGGTTGGTGTAAATGAACGCCAGGAGGCCGACCATCGCTTCCAGAAGGAATATGAACAGGAGGAGGAAGATGTACTGCAAACAGAAGACATTCAATTAATCACAGAAATGGAACATTGCAGGGTTTCTAGATAAAAAAAGAAAACTGCCCACGTGCTCTCATCCTCGCCCATTCGCGTAACTCACGTGAAACAACACGGAACCGGAAACTCGCCGGGCATTTCCGGCCGATTGTGTTTTCACCCCCTTTTTTTCAGTATTTGGCGCATTCGGACACAACCGGCGCAGGAAGTAAAGGCAGTTAAAGTCCTCGTTTTAGTTTTATGTGGTGTTTATAGTCAAGTCAGCAGTGTGTTTGATGACTCCGAAAGTAAGAGACGATAAGACGTTGAGAATGAGTGGAAACTAACCGGGTTTTAAGGAGGTAGTGCGAGGGAAATACTTCAGATCGGTCGCAAATGAGTGCAAATCATATTATGAAGGGCCATTAATTGCACTGGTTAAAAAAAAAGTCACCATCAGGCGCCGCGGAAAAACTATCAAACTCTATGTTTTTTGGGGTGCTGAATCCGAATCTGACCCCCGTTTTTTTCCGGCCACGTCCAAATATTCGAGATACCTATTGGCGATTTTTTGGCCTTTTTCAGTTTAGAAAATCACTGCTAAAAGTGCAGATGCCCAAAAATTCCACAAAAACTCTTCTTACTGGAAATTTATCGCTGATTCCGAATGCATATAAAGTTGTATATGAGTTGGGGTCTAAAACCACGAGAAATGTGTGACATTCAAATTGCTTAACTTGTCCCCACTACTTACCCGTAACTTTTGCTGCTTGACAGAATTCGGCACGTCATTTATAACCTGGTACCTTTAGGTACCTGTAGGTACCTTAGTGACCTCCAGTTCTGCAAGGCCCCATTCCTCCAACTTCTCCCCGTCGAATTGTATAGCAGGAGTAGTTTTGGGCGTATTGGATTGTATAGTTTTGCCCCGTGCAGCGCCGGCACGACCCCCGTTACCATAATATGAATAGCAGATTGAATATTGAATATTCGTAGGTTAGTAGTTCAGCAGATGGCAACCTGAACGTCAAAACTAAAAGGTAAAGAACCTGAGATGTAATGACAAAATACAAACCAAATACAAAACTGGCGAGCTTAAGACTTGAAAACCAGCATACTGGGAATATACAGAGCTAAAGCGTGGAATATCCGATGATTTAAGGTAGACTGACATTAAATGTTTGGAAACAACCAAGCTGAAGAACTTACTACTATATAGCAAAGACCAAACTGACTGGAAGACTAGCAGATTGGAAAAAGTAGAAGTTCAGGAAAGGCAACCTGAAGACCAAGAACTGAATGATAACAAGATTTAATACCAAAATGACTAGAAAACCAGAAAACTGGAGTTGAAAAGCAAAAGAATAGTGGAATTAATCTTACACGCAGATTTAAGACCAAACTGGAAGACTAGCAGACTGTATAATATACAATTCAATATTATTGAATATAAGAAGTTCAGGAGATGGCAACTTGAACGTTAAAAACCTAAATGCTGATAACCGGAGAACTATTGGCAAAATAAAAACGAAATAATGGTAAGCTAAAGACTGAAGGATTCTCAGAAACAAGACTGGCAGACTGGAAAACCAGCATACTCTCGCTGATGAGTGAATTTCTACCTTGCTGCCCGGTCGCAACACTCCCCTCGAATATGACGCAGGAGGCTCCGTCGTACACACACTGGGCAAAGGCACGTTAGGCATTTACATGGCTAACGCCCTCGTGCTAAATTCTGTTCGCTCTTTTTACAAAGGGGCTTAGGCCAATGTTCGAGCTTGCACCCTGCTCTTCAGTAGTTGAGCTCTTTTTGGAATCGCCCAATCAAAATTTTCGACCCCCTTCACGAATACATAGGAGTATTATTCCAAGAATAATAAACCAAAACTGAATTAGAAGCCCGGATGATATTTTGTTACTTACAGGGCACACGAGGCAAATTGCAAGGTTTTATTGTGTTTTCATCATTGCACTAAGAGAAAAAACCACAGAAATTTCGCTGGTGAGGGTTTTATTCAAGCCATAAATCCTCAATAATGTCCACCAGCTGGAGCAGGAGTGGAAAAATCGAAGTAACGGTAAAATAGCGGATTTTAGCGGGAGGAGGAAGTACAGTGGGACTTGGAGTAGTGTTGTGTGCGAAGTGTTGCCTCGGCGGGACAAAATAGTCAGTTGGAGATTTTCCGCACTCGGAACACTGTAGTAATGTAGTAAAACATTTTGTGACTTTTCTCCCGTTCAAGGGACCTGCCGGGGGTTTCCGCTCATCAGTGTTGCCAAAGGGTTCACTGTGCAGGGCCCGATCCGGACGGTTGGGTCCTGGGGCCACTGGAATGCCTGAGTCCGAGATTAACTTGGAGGGCTTCTCCATAAATAACGCCCACTCCTTTTTTTCCCACCTGGAGCTGGAAATAGTTTCCGACGTCCATCCCACAGACCCTGCTCGGGGGTAATATTACGGATCAGGGCGACCACCTGGGGGTTCAAGTACTGCCAACGTAATTATTCCCTCATAATGACACTGGGGCTTTTCACTACCGTATTTACGTCCTGTTAGGGCTGCGGCACGCGCTCCGCCCAAAATAAGATGTTCTCCGGTTGAATACACGTCTCACTTCACCGATCATCAATTAACGATAATGCGGGGAGGACCCGAAGGGGACCAGTCAGGACAGACAGTGACTCATTGCAGGACAAAGCTTTTGTCCTGATTGTGTCGCACGACCATTAGACTTTCCATTCAACCGGAACAAACGTCCCCTGCGGAGTTTGCCTCCATATCCGGAAAAATCCTACATCACAACTGTTGTTGAAATGTCAGAAAAAACCGTTCAACTCTTAGTCTCTGTTGTCAAATGTCATTCGAAATTCTTCAAGCTTTCGTAGGCTTCAAGTGTTTCCTATGGTGGTCGACGTCTGTCACAGTTTATAGACGTTTGAGAGCCCTTCCTTAAAAAAAAAAAAAAAAAAAAAAAAAAAAAACTCTCTCGGAGATGTTCAAACTAATTTTAGCTTCGAGTCCCAGCAGGTTTCGCCCGGAACGAATCCTAACGTGGCGTTAAATTGAACTATTTGCCCCTCTCGAGCCGGATAAAGCTATCGCCAAGATCCTTAAGATTGCGACCTTGGAGCAGCCCGTTGCACAAACTGGCTCGTTTGCCAATAGTTTTGACTCATCGGGCGCTCGTGATTATTTCAAGGACATCTTGAGTGCCTCGCCGAGTATCCAAAGCGCAAAGTTATCTGGAGAGCTTTCCGGAGACTTCATGCCATGTGGCCGGCACGAGCCCAGACTGTTTCTGGCTTCGCTTATCTCCCTGTTTTTATCACCACAGCTACACTAAAAACCACCCATTCGGTCGTACCCTCCTTTTATCGGCCGGAAGTAAACTTTACCACTCACCTGACGAGATATGAACGTCCGCATCACCCAAACGAGATAGCGTCTATTTTCACAGGATTACATTTCAATCCAAAATACAGAAAGAAACTCAACCTCCTAGAATTCCATTCCCAACCAGCAAATGTCATGATGTATGCGTTGTTCTCGGAACGACTTCCATCGATCACCCGATCCGGCGTTCCATCAGTCAAAGCGAAATCCCCATCTCGAAGGTCGAGATTCTCGACTCGAGAACCGTTGTGGGCCCCAGGATGGTAATGCGGCCTCGTCACGGTGACTCTCTACCTCAAGAACTGCATTATCGACAAGCGGCAAACGGTAGTTGACAACCTCAAGATCGGCTTGGAATGTCGAGACGGCCGTCAGCTACTCCTGCGCTTGTGTGGGCTCTCGTGAAAGATGTCGGCATGAGAGTGATTTGCAGTTATCGACTAACGTGAAATGAACTTGAAGGAAGAACGAGGAGGATGACAACCAGAAAGAGGAATACAAGGAACAAACTCGAAGAACATCGTAGCAACGTTCTAAGAAGACAAGGATGAAGAGAATAATCTGAACAGAAGAATAATATTATGTCAAATGAACGTCGAGGAACATCATGAGGGATGGTTTGGATCAGAATAACCCCGACGAAGGTAAGGATAACAACCATACCCTGGAAGAGCTGAAGAGCACCATTGGCAAGGAGGGGCACAACCACTAAGAGCAAAAGACAAGCAGACAGTAAAAAAAGTGACAACTTCCTGAAGAGAAGTTAATAAGGAAAGAACTGACAGCAGAATGCAAAGAAAAACACCTCAGAATTCCATACAGGATGAGCTTAAAGCGATCGAAAGAAATGAAGGACCAATCCCCTAACAACAGTAGATGAACAAAATCGCAGAATCAACACAATATAGAACCAGAAACGCTGATTGATGAAACCAAAAAACAAGACAAAACGATAAAAAAAAATAGAGGCAAATAATGACAAGCCGTCATCAGAATGGAGACAACATGGAAAAGACTATAAGGAATATAAGATCACATCAAAGAGCAAGTAGATACAAACCAAGGAAGCAAACTTCACATCACACAATCAGGATAACAAGATAACATCAAATACTGACAATAAAGAAGAACAGGCCATCATTAGAATAACAACAATAATAAAGGGAGAAGAAGGGGCAGAACACCAATGAGGAAGTAGAAATTAACAACGAAGATAGCAAACTCAAGTAACAACTAAAAAGAAGATCATAGCCAGTAGGAGATGAACACCATTCATATTAAAAGAAAGTATTCAAAGCCAGGAGGAAGAGACCAAAGAACAAGACTACACAATAACAACAAATGAGAGAGAGAAACAACCTTTTTATTTTGTAAATAATTACAAAAGGCGGGCTGCCTGAAACAGTACAGAAAGTTAACAACAAGATAACAGTAAAGAAGAACTTGCAACCATCAGACTATGGTTGCAACGACAACATGATAGGGACCAGAAGGAACAGAATATCACACCAAAGAGCAGGTTGTAACAAACTTGGGAAAATAGGAAACTCAAATAATGACTACAAAGAAGATCGTATCCAATATTAACCAGATTGCAACTACTACTAAAAAAGAACATTGGTAAAAAGATCTCAAGTAAGTATGACTTGAAGCACAAATGACCACATGTGACGAATGCAACTAAGATCATACGTACTGAAACACATCAAACAGCCTGCTATCTGTTGTATTGCTGTGAAAACATATCCTCACTCGAGCCATTCACATTAGGACGGTTTCGTTTCCTTTAGAGGTTCCTAATGCATCAATTTAGCCGACCACTTCAAGCCTCAGGCTATGAATCGTAAATGTGATTTCGGAATTCCAAAACAGGATCCCTCTCATTTCGGTTCAGCTTCGGTTTGAAATCGCTCTGATGAACTCGGTAAAAAAACAGATCTGGTAATGGTGGAGCTGTTGGCAGTGCGTTGCCCTGTTCCACGTCAGTAAGCCATCTCTTTCACTGCTCGTCACCGCAGGTGTTTAATTAGTTGGCTGCTTATGAATAGACTCCATTCAGTAGTGATAATGAACCTCCAGAGGTTTTCCTCAATGAGCCCGCCGAAAACAATAACCAACGCGGAGTAGAATTGCATAGATTTGGAAGTCACGAGGCTGAAAGTGATTCCGAAAGTTGTTTCGAGTCTAAGAACTGATTGAAACATTTCCGAGCCGTTTCGTTTCCTTTCTCGGTCGCAACTGCCTTATAAAGTTGTGGAAGTTCCACTTTTACCTTCGGGGGGGGGGGGGGGGGGGGGGGGCAGCTCCCCTTCGTGAGTTCCGGGTCTCGACTCATCAGAAAATATTCAATCGGGGCGGAAATGTTAGAAATCAAAAACTGGCAGCCACGTATTTCATGGAGCAACGAGGGAAAATCAGACGTTGTACACGTGTGGGGCGTGGGTTGCAGATGGCGATAGGGGTTTATCTTGCGTTTACTCTGGAGATGATTTTGTCATCCCTGATAGTGGAGACACACTCTCTATTCGCGTTTCAAACCGACGAAGTTCACTTTTTTCACGATTCAAAATTTCCAGCGATAACCGGCAGAGCGGAACGCAGTGCCGCCGGCGTGTCCGGGCGGTTGAGTTTCTATGAGTTTTGCACACATCTGGAGGCAAAGCGGTCTCGTTTACAATCCTCCTGGACGTGTAAACTGTAACGTCGTTGGCCCCATTAAAAAAAAAAAAAAAAAAAATGATCGAGCGAGGAGCGAAAGGAGAAAAAGGGGACAGGAAATCTTGGCCATTCATACCTTCAGGGTTGTTCGTGACCTTTTGTTATGACGATCCGACATTTGCCTTGGAGGTGGGGGTGTTCAAGGGGGAATTCCCCCACCGAAAACGCCTTGAGAGATAAACGATGTTGTTTTGACAGTCGGGGAACGCCGAAGCACCCGAACTGTTTTCACATGACAGCTACACAACCACTACGCCCAGACAGCATAATGAGAAAATGGGAGAAGGATAATTCAATTCTACACCTCGAGATTTTACTGAATTTAGACAGAAAGGGAAAATGCCACTTAGCACATAACACTCTGCACGTGCGGCAACTGAACTTCAACTTGGGAGACAAAGGCGGTGGAAATGAAGCGAGTCTGATCCCATTGTTGAGGGGCACAATAGAGCAGGCCATTTCCTGCAGGGGTTATGCAGTGGCAAGGGTCATTTTCTAGCCGGGAAAGTCGTCAGAATGCTGCTCTTAAGTTGGAGGGAAGATGAATATCCTTAGTGATCCCCTGGATGTTGACATCGTTCACGAGAAGCGGACCCACACGATTAGTTTTATTTAAATCGCAGCTACTGGGTGAGCAGACTCAAAAATCGACGCTTAAGCGGCAACATAATATGTACATAGGATATTATCCTATGTATAACGTTTAGAGATAGGAGATAGGATATATTGCCGCTTAAGCGTCGAAATGCCTCATTTGAAAAGGCGACACATGGTTAGCAGACCCTCAAAATTAGTTTTATTTAAATAGCAGACCCAAAAACGCCCCAAGTTGAAAATATTTAGATATTTTTAGTTGAAACATGTAGGTATTGATATTAAATGTGTGCTGCGCCACAACAACGTCGTATCTACATTTTTTCCAAAAGTGAGTTTTCGTGCCACAACGTTGTTTGTGGTCCCCCTCCATCGCCTAAGCATGTGACTATGTTGCCTTGGTGGTAACCCAGAAAATAAGGATGGGATAATATCCAACTCCAATATTATTCAACTCTCTTCGAGGAGTCGACTCATGCGTTTCAGTTCGTTAAAAAGAGTCGACTCCTTGTGAGTAGTCAACCTGTGATTTCCTACAAATTTTGTGGATTACCTATTCGAGAAGTAGACGTAGGTTTTTCAAGTTATTCCTTTCCACAAATCCGACAAACGCCAACAACGACCCAGCCACAAATGTATTCAGTTATTACTACAAAACCTTCTGCCTCCCCTAAGAGGAAAAAATACGAATTTGATGACCGTGAACTCAGCACACTTGTGTCAACAATCAAACCGTCTCCCCCCTCGAAGAAAAAAAAAAACCTCTTCATCTTTCCTGGCGGGCTGAAAAGGTCCACTTGACCTCTCCGAATGCCCACTTCGCTTTTCATGTTCCCCCGATAACCCAAACAGGGCATTCTTCGGGCCTTTTGTGTTTACCCAAGAAACCACCATAAAAGATTAGGGGTGATCCGGAGTGAGCCTGCTGACGAGGTGCTCATGAAGAAAAAAAACAAAACAATTCACGCATTGTCCTTTCAAGCTGTTGTTGAGACTGAGCAAAAAAAAAAGTCTTAGAAAGTCTTTGATCGCATTGTGCATGGATTGTACAATCCTCCCTCCACATATCAAAGAGCCCCTCGCAGTCGTCATTATTCGTCAGAGCTTCATTGGGATGGCGCAACCGGCAATAAAAATGTTGTTGGCCTCTGACCGGGCTTTGGTCGTTAATCATCAGGTCCCGGAGCTGAGAAATCTACTGAGAGGTGACATCACTGCTTGGCCCTCAAGAGGGTGTCCGGATACGAAGTCATGCCAACTTCGAACCACCGAAGCCTACGTTCAACTGCCAACCGTTCACTCGACCAAAACCTTCACTCCCTTGCAGCTCTTTCAAGAGGCTAACAAACGGCGCAGACGGATGCACAAAACGGACAATGACGCCATGACAATACGGAGAACAACAGCCCGGACTCGACTGCCCTTTCAGCAGTTTTGCATGTCCGTAAAGTACAAATCATCACATTCTACTCACCAACAAAAGGGTGCACCGGTTATCCTTGTGGACGGAACAGCAGCCGATGAAAGCCGCGACGAGGGTGAAAGCGCCGGCGGCGACGAGCATGTACGCCGTCAGCGGGTAGGTGAGATTCGTCAGCAGGACGACATATTCGTGTTTGTACAGGATCGTCCAAAGGCCCAGCCCCACAACTCCACATCCTGCCAACTGAAAAAAAAAAAAAAAAAATTACTTCATTCAGAATTGATTAAAAATTACGCGAAAAATAAGCGCTACGATCATTGAACGCGACCCCTTTGTGGCTTTCGCCGGTTGGTTTCGGGTTACCAAAAGCGTTCAAAACCAACAATGGCAACCGGTTTCTTCAAGTCTTCTCTGCCTTACTTTTCACACAAATAGATTTTGCGCTTTATGAAACTCCCTCTTCAGTAATTCAAGTTCTCGGCTGCGAATCTTTGACGCTTGGCGCTCCATAAGCAGCCATACTCTGAGAACACTGGCGTCTATATCGTCGTTTTACGTTCCCCCAGTTGTGATTTACTTGGTCAAAGTCGTTAACCACTTTTTGTTGAATTCTGTCTCTCCGAAGTTGAGTCGGAGTTTTGATCGAACGGAATTTACGATCCGACGTTTATTGAGGGGTGTAAACTGGCGAATCGGCTTATTTATCCGTCACTGAAAGGTTGTTCAATGTCTGCCAGCAATGTCCGTCTTCCCTCACTTAATTTTTACATCATGCCACATAAATGCTTGTCACATGTGCGTCTTCACTCCCACGTCCTGATGCGTATTGATGAACCCCCGAACGCATCTAGGGACGCCTACGTACTTTCACGTGGGTGCACGTTATGGTAAAGAGGTATCTTCTTCTCACAATGAGAATTGGTACCTATCAAGTAATTATTTCTTTCATTTCCCGTCGTGGTTGTCATTTATCATACGATAGCGATGTTCAACATCTCTCTATTGAGAGTGTAATAGAGATGAGAGATTTTAAAACTCACTGTGGGGCGACCCCGAAACGGCTTCATAACTCGCTCGCTTCGGGCATGACAATGCGTTGGGACATTTTTAGTTTTTATATCTGCACCGAAGCGATTCACGTCCATTCCACGTCACTGTTGGGACACAAAAAATGTATTTACCGAAGTTATCGCCAACGAAAAACACACACTACACTTTTCAATCTCATTTTCTGCATAATAACATCTCTAATCAAACTATTAAACTAAAGTGAACTCGTACATTAACAGCAAAAAAATTTTACTGTTAACAATTAACAGTACATAATTATTATTATTACTAACAGTTTGAAGAAGGAAGAAGAAAATCGTCAAGTTGCACACGGAAGTAACAATCCTTACCTGCGAATTCAATTAAGGCACTGAATTCGGATTTTGATTATGTAAGTGAATTTGTCACTAATTTCAGTTATGGAGAACACAATTTTTGCACAAGGCATTTTTTGACACATTTGCCGACTAGGTAGAGTCACTGTATTCCTTCCTTAAGCATCTGATCGATTATTCACCCCTCCTAGCATTCATCACAAGGATGCATACGGAAGGGATACTTTAATTCACTTCCTTATGCGAATTCAATATTTAGGTTTGTTCCAGGTTTGACGGAATGTTAACAGAAATCGCCGGAGACATGCGCAGTTTAGAAACTGCTGTTCCAGGTCGAGCGTAGGTTGACAGCAGTTGGACGGAAACCGACAGCTCAAGTATGTGCGGCCGTGTTCTGTCGACATCTGTCCAACTTCTGTCGACAGACTCAGTCAGACCTGGAACAAACCTATTGTTAGATACTGAACTTCGGATTTTAATAATTAAAATTGTCAATTTTTAATATTTGTGTTTTGAATTCTCATTTGTGAGTTTTTCGCTTATTTCAGTATAAGAAAATTGTGCTAGTCCTATTTTCACGCCCAGTTTTGATAATAGAGTCAGCACGCTGAACACATTTTGGTTTATTATTCTTGGAAGGGCTCTAAGTAGGTATTCGCGACGGGGGTCGAACATTTTGATCGGAATTTTTCATCACATTTAATTATTGAAGAATAGAATTAGGGCGCTGGAGATATTTTTGGACTAAAATCAGCCAAATTAACCTGTACAGTATGATGAATAGGAGAGGAACAATCGATTAGATGCATAAGGAAGTATACCTACAAGTAACTTGTTGATATCAGATTTTGATCATTTTCGTGAATCTTTCTTCGAATTGACGGACCATGCTTCACCCAAATTTCCGGCGGACCTTGTTTCGATTGAACGATTATGTTGTCGAGTATTGGGAGCATGCTGCAGTCTGCCGATTACCATTAAAAAATAATTTTTTATTCCTCCTAGTAGGTATAAACAAGTTGCAGCGTCTCAAAACCGTCGACCAACCAGAAGCCTTGTAATCCGATGTTGCGTTTTTTTACGAGAATTCCAACTCTTGAGGAATCTGTACAGTTAAATCTTCGATAGTTAAAACTCGGATGATCGTTAACTCGTGTTTTACAGTCGACTTAACTTTTTTGTGATGTCGGGCGAGACATAAATAAAATCCGATGCCTCCAAGTTAGAACTAACGGTAAGCCGAAGGATAAAATGAACTCAGTAACGATCTGGCCTCACGATACTCCCGATGAACTTTTTTTCGTGTTCGTTTTGAGGTTTTAACTTCGGAAAACAATCAGGTAAATCACCCCGTAATTGATGGTCTGGTAGACCAGATGTGATGTGACTTATGTGGCGGCCCAGACTTGGAAGGTGAAAATGTCGAATCATAGAAATATTTTTACCTTAATGCTTCGTTGCTCCAGGGATCACTTTATACGCCTTACTGCAGGCGTGTGTGGTCTGGTGGTTAGCACATAAATAATACCACATTAGATATTCAGACCCTCCGACAGGCCTGGTAGCACAGTTGGCTTCCTTTAAAACCCTCTTCGGTTCCTTCTGGAAACCCCAAACCACCCTCGGGACAATAACAGCTTGAAGAAAAAGTATTTGGGTGTTTTCCTCCAAAAAGGAAACAAGTGGAGCTCGGCGGAGCGAAAAAAGGGATCTGGGTCGACGAGCACACGAAAAATGCTAATCAAGTCACTTGAGGAACACTTTCAAAACGCACATCTCATTTTTGGCATGTTCTTGACGCGAGAGGGTAATTATAATTATTATTTTTTATTTTTTTACAAAAAAGAAAAAAGTTTTAATGCGTTCTCACAATAATTATTGCGGTTTTCTACAGATAATCCACAGTTGGTACAATTGATGCTCCCATAAAAAAAAAAAATGTTCGAACCGTTCAATTACCTTCTTAAAAATGAGCTGCCTGATGTCCTGGTGGAATTAGAGGGCGCCCTTTAAATTAATTCTCACCTTCGGGAATTCGGCCTTTTGAAAAAGAAAGAAGAAGAAAAAAAAGACCAGTGGAGATCAGGATGTACTGTGAGATCATACATCAGGAGTGTTATTAGCCCGAGGGTTTCAGGTACGGTCATTAAGTGGCATTCTGGCACTCTTATTGGATGAAGAGGCAAAGATAATACAATGGGTCTTATGACCCAATGAAATTTGATTAGGTTGTTGTCAGGTGTTCAACTTGCGTTTTCGTCAGGTTGAAAACTGTTGATATCTGGGCGATTTCACAACAGTTGGAAATTTTCGGAGTAATTTTTGTAATTTTTGTCAATTCGTGAAATTTGGTTTGAAAAACCCAACCTCCATCCAACAAGCACGGGCACCCAACCATATTTTCTACGTCAACCCGATCCCTAGCCACCATTACTACATTTTGGCACCTTGTTAACAAATAAGTAGTTCAAATTAACTGAAGGTGTTTACCTACGTGCTCCCAGAACAACTGTAATATTATGATGATATTATTATACATTTCCTGTGACAAGCCACCATCTCTAACCATTGAGTTTTGTGTGTTTCATTTCTGCGCGACAAAATCGCGCGACTAAAAATCGCAAGTGCGTGAAGGCCCTAATTCACCTCAGTGAAGATTCCATCAGTCTTGTAAAATAATACCTATTGAAATTGTAAGAATAATAGATTCCTCCTCGTTCTCTCATTCATGATTAAAAACTAGCTGACTTCTTTTTCCGGTCCTATAGTATACGGGGGAGTACAAATTTTCAAAAAAATAAAATAAATAAATAATAAATAAATAAATATAAAATAAAAGAGTGAGAACAAGATGAATACCTCTACGACAGCCTTACAATGTTGCCCCTACTCAACGCGTTGCACTATTAAAATTTGTCTTCTCCAGAAAGTTAAAGATGAAGAGCCAGTGAAAACAAAGATACATCCTTTTTGGCGGAAATCGACTAGCTCATCATCAGAAGCCGTTGAAGTTGGAAGCCTCGAAAATGGGACACATGATAGAATCCCCATATGCCAGAATGAGGAATTCATGTCATGAATTAATCTACTATACAGGTAATATACTCTGAATCAAGTTCCTTTTCTTTCCAAAAAAAAAGAAGATATTATCTAAGTCTTCGCCATTAAGCCGAACAATGATAGAACAGCCACCATGATCATCCGACTTGAAATTCCTGGGTTTCGTAGAATCTGTCGAACTGTAGATAGTGCTTCACTACGGGGGCTCCCGTGGCGAAGGCATCCGTTTTCAACGCACAAGATCGAGGGATCGAATGAACCTCTCTTGGGAGTCCTCTGGCAGGGCAAACATTTCTGGTGGACCTGTCAAAACACTCCTTGTTTGCTGAGAACGTTAAGCTAGCCACAGCAATCTACGGCTGAGAGGGGAGAGCTGGAGGCTGCTGACCCGGCTTGATGACGGACCTACAGTCGTAGTGATAAGTCTTGTATTAGGGATTTGTCCTCGACCACCAGAAGGCAAATAGAGTCATCGGTACCATATCAGTGAACAATGTGCCGTCAGGGGGTGAGTTCAAGGTGAGACTGCGTTGATTACCCAGTAGGTAAACATCGTGGTCTCTTCTCGGGTTGGTAGCCGTTCTCCACAAATTTTTTATAGTGCCAATAAGCAAGTTCAAGCGGTACGCTTCACTTCAGGAGATATCACTAATCAATCTTTGGCGATGCAAGTTGTATCCAGGAGGATGATGAATTAGTCGTTGGAGATGACGCACGGCTTGCCACTTGACAGCCTCGTTTCGGCTTGAAGTTCATGATGGAGGTTCGAATATTCGTTAGTATATTGATCTGGAGTCTTTGGATACAGGCCCATAAGGCTTGATCCCCAGGCCCATAAGAATATGCCCAGACTGGCTTGATTTATTCACCAGGATTTGTCGAAAGACAGTTTCGACCATCTCCTCATTAGCCGATGAATCTGACTTTCAGTAGAAGTTCTTCCTTCTTTTCTTGACGTGAGCTTTCCGATGGAGTCGAGCGTCGTACCGGCTACTCCCCCCCCCCCCCCCCCCCGCCAGGCTGTACCACCCCTCGTCCAGTCTGGTCAAGACTTTGCGTATACATACCAGGGTATAATAAAGGGTCGAAGGGTCGTGGGATCTGAGGGGAACCTCCCTCTCTTGAAGGTGCAATGGGCTCAGAGAGTGGTCTTTTTCTCTTGAGACACAAGTTCTTTACTACGTCTATGGTTCATGTAAATTTTAAACAAGTTGAAAGACCCTCCCAATTGTTGGAATTCATTCGTTCAAGGTTTGGTATTCGAGATAAAATGCGATTCGAGAGGAAGGCTCTTTCGAGCTCAAGCACCAAAAACAACAGAGATCACAAACAACAATGAGAAGAGGTTGAGGAAGTTCAAGAGAAAATGGACATTAAAACCTTTCCTCAAGTATACTGATCATATATCTCAGCATATGCCCATACTCTATTGAGAGCTATACTGATAGGGAAGTCTATAGAGAGATTGATGTTCGCCTGAGGCATTTTCAGAAGCTATTAGCCATCGACACGAAGACTTTCTCGAGTTATCTTCGGATACGATCGAACACGTTGAAATGTGCCCTGTTTGGTGTTCGTCTCAGGATGTACCTGTTGAAAAGGAGGTTGATGCGGAGATGCCGATAAGGATTGTAGTGACGCCAGGATGACGCCCGCGGTTGAAAAATCACCCTGGAAGGTTTGAAACGTCCACAAGTGCGATACGAACCCCCCCAAAAAAATTTTCTGCCGTAGACGCTAATCGAATGAAGAAACGTGCTCGAGCATCACTCAAGATGAGGTTGCAGGTACTCGACAATGGCGACCACGAAAATCTCACCTTTGTGCAGAGTCACAGGTTCACTAAGGCCAACCTGTACGTGATGAGCGGCCAAAAAGGCCGAATCATTAGTCACAAACTCTAAACCCGTAGCTTAAAACTACCCTTCGCCCCTCCCTGAAACTATTATTATGATAATCTACACGTCAACGCTTTGAAAAGGTGTCAGCTTTATTGCTTCCCCCGTCCGCCGCATTCATCGGATGGGAAGTATGAAATTATAGGTTTCGGAAGGACATGCCCAAACTAAAAAAACTCTAGTGTAACCCATTTCTAGATCAGATAACCAGGCGCAGTATTTCTCTAATGAAGTCGGTCCCGAGTTTCTAACTCCCCTCAGCGATTCACAATAATCTTCGACCAAATGTGGATGATTACAGGGTCCAGTCGAACTGTATCTGATGATGCTCATCGTGAATTTCACCATGAAACAACAAACAGCATATTTTTGAAGTGCCTGCAGTTGAAAAATATTCTTCAGACCAGTTGGACTTTCCTACAAATACTCCTAAGTTTATTTATAACTATAATGTAGACAATATCTGTATGTATTTCACACGCCTACCTACTAAGCAATAAAATAGGTCGCTTCCCCTACTGAATCTTGATCCCTGCCCTCCTACTGAGGTGAAATTTGGCGAAAATGCGCTTTAATGTGCGATCTGAGTGAGTACAGCTAAGGTCCATCGAGGGAAGAGCAGAGTAAAATAATTGCACATTATTTGCATAGTTCAACTTTGGTAGACGCTGAGAAATTCATTTTTACATTTAGATATTTGTTCATTATTTCACTACACCGCTCCCTTGGACCGGACTATCCATTAACCAGTTTTGTTGTCACTTCTTTTAGAATTATTGTAAGTAACCTGAGCAACAATATATTATAATATTATTATTATTATTAATTAAGTATAATATATAATAATCATTACTGATCAAGTCACTTCTCCACACTTACACTGCCTAAATGGGGTAAGTACGGCAAGTGCGTAATTTCACGTGTTGTTTGAGTGGGGGAAGTGAGTGAGTGAGTGAGTGGGGGTATTTGCGTTTAAAAAAAGTTAAACAAGAACAGAGATTGATCAAGTTATACAGTTTTAAAAGATAAAGCATTATTTTGTTTTTGAAAATTTAAAAATGAACAGAAATTGATCAAGTTACACAGTTTAAAAAAGTTAAAAATGTGGATACAAAATAAATAAAAATTTGAAATTTAAAACTTAATTACAAACTATAAAATTATTATATACAAACTATAACATTTATAGTTTGTATATAATAATAGTAAGTATATAATTTAATTATTTATTAAATCAAAACATTATAGCATCATTATAGCATCACACACAGGAGGGTGCGATTACCCTGCCACCCTCCTCATCAACAGGTGAAAGCAGTCATGAGGTCGAGCGGGACGTCAGTGGGTGCAGTGGGGGGCAAAGTGGGCGGAGCATATCTGCAAGTGAGCTCCATCTGGAGAAAACACCATTTTAGGAAAATGCGTTTTCTTAGGGCAAATTGTTCTATATCACACATAATAGCTTGGCGGTGAAAATTGAGAAATCACAACGTATAGTGTAGTTTTCGTACCAGATGACTTGATCATGGTGACGAGGTGCCGATGGAAGAGGCCTCAATCTCCGAGCCATAGCAGGGCACCACACATTTCCAGCAACTTCACCCTCTCCCAGGTCCCCCCTCAGTCTGAGCGACACCGCCTTTATCATCGCAATTTGCTGGCGCACTTTTGTCCACCCAAAGAATTTGGAAAAGGGTGTCTCCCATCTTCGAGTCATAAATGCGGTTTTGGAAGGCCTTAAACTCTGTAGGCAGTGCGCTGGCTGAGCACAAAGGAGGGGTGAAAGATCTAAAATTTAATATTTAACAGGCATTAGTAATTATTTATTGTAATTCTGAAGATGGTAGTTATTTTAATAAGCTCCTCTTTCTTCTTCATTTTTCTGTTTCGTTTCTTTTTTCAGGCCTGATTGGTAGTCGGGTTTTCCTTTATTATCAACAAGGTGTCGAAACGTAGAAAAGTCCTTCGTGGGGGTCGTGGACGCGTTGGCGTCAGCAGGATCTTCAGAGGCAGATGACGAGGTCTTCCTGGAAGTCAAGTCGAGCGAACACGAAACCGCAGTTTTTTTTTTTTTTTTTTTTTGCATATCTCAGCAATGTTCGCTCGTGTCACGCTCCTCCGCCAGGGAACTTCGCGTTGGGGCAGTCGATGACTTTCAACCCTCGTTCATTAGGGGGTCATAAACCCTCGAAGAGCTTTCAGTTTGGATGAAGTCCGATGTTTCCACGAACTTGACTCACATGAGGTACAAAGCGTGACAGGATGCGGCGTGATGATTCACGGCAACCCGACTGATAGAGGTTTTTTTTGTCGCGTGTCCTCCGCGTCGAATTTCTTGAGGTTTTGTTCGACTTCGAATGACGCGTCAGTCATGACGTCTGGTAACCCGACGCTCTCCGAATGCATCAAGTCGCATAAAATCCGCAGGAATGAGCTCTTTCAAGGAATCAGGTGTCGCAGTTATGAGTCACTGAAAAGTTGTTGTAGGATTGTTTCACTTTCCATCTGGTCAAAGGGCGTAAGTAAAAATCCTTCAGTCTTACGGCCTGTCAACGTCTTATTTTAGAACGTCTTGTCAGAAGACTCGTTTCAGTTGGAGCTGACAAGCTCATCAAATTGGGGAACGGCCCCCTTCAACATCTGGTATCACTTGAGTAAAGCGAGTAGGGCCGATTTGATTCTATTGGGCGGTCAAGCCCGATGCAAGTTTTTTCCACGAAGCCTGAAGCACGTAGAGCTCGCATTCCTTCACGAAGTGTTTATTGTTGAGCTGGTGTTTGTTTGGGGTAGTAGACATCAGGCTTGACTAATTCGAGCCCGAAGGAGGCGAACGCAGTTTCATCATTCGATGGCCTGAAGGCACTTCGGGGTTCCTGAGGTCGCCGTTCTATTGTCGAAAGTGAGGATGAAAAGTTTATTGGCGCAAGAACGTGAAAGTTGTGGAGCAACATGGCAAAGAAGTTAGACCATGATGGCCAATGGAACAAACTATAGGGAGATTAGCGCAAGATGGCCAACCAAACAGTACGAAGTTTGGATTTACGTGGCTGATAAGATGAAATTCAAAACAGGCTGCATTGAAGGTATTAACTTTCATCACTTTGGATTTATGCATCAAAACCTCCAGTCCTCGAACCCATTTACATCAGTACTGCAGTTACTGTAGTGTAACACAGGTCCACAACACCCACCATCCACATTTCGAACGACTTTTGCTGCAAAGCCACCAAATAAACTGGAGCGACTCGGATCTCATTGGGCCTGCGAGCACGACGGACAAACTATAGGGATAATTAGCGTCAGACATCCCCACAGACCTAGCAGAACATATTCCCAATTCGTGTTGTCCGGCCTCACGATTTCTCAGGCTTTCTGCCATTACCGAGTCGGCTAATCTGATTGTGCGGCGTTGCCAGAATTTATGCAAATCGGGATCACAAGAGCTCGCCCGAACGATAGCAGCGGAGAGGAATGGCAAACAGATGCAAAATATCAGTAGGAATTAGTCATGAAAAAACGCTGCAAATTTTACACAAGGGTTTATTATTCTTTGATATAGGTTAGTTGTGCGAAAATAAGTTCTGTCAATAAAAAAATGTTTGGAAAAAACGTTTTTTCGCAAAAATGTTTTATAAAAACTTTTTTTGCTTTTTTTATATTTTTAATACTTATGTTTTTACTAAGTAAAAGTCTTGGAAAATATTTGACTTCTTGGGATCCTTCAAAAATCCCATTTGTAGCCCCATGAAAGCCCTACAGATCGCAACAGTGAAATCGGATCGTTCCGGGACCCCAAAAAATGGATTCTCCGTCCAAAAATACTTTGAAAACAACACCTAACTCGATCCCATAGCTCAAAACCTTCAAAAAACCCCTCCCGTAGCCCCATAGCGCCCCACGGGTTTGGGCGATCGGGCTGAAAACCTTGCGGGCACAACTAGATGGTAAACCAAGTATTTTGTCAAAATTTCAGATTAAAAAAAAATTCCTACTGCCCAAAACGGCCCGGACGGCGGACGGACATTTCGGATTTGGAATCTGAACCTCTTGAAACGGACAATGTCAAATTTTGGGGCCGATCCGAGTCGACGACCTCCGTCGCGACTACATAGGTGTATTATTCCAAGAAAAATATAGGTACCAAAAACCTGCAAAATATGTGTAAAAATAAAAAACTTGTAGAAAAGTGATGAATTGAAGGCTATTTGTACAAAAGCTGTTCAGAATTCGTAGAAATCAAGCGAAGCTGTCTAATTTACAAAATACTGCACAATATAGAATACCAAGAAATCTGTACAAAAAAAAAAACAAAAAAAAAACTAGGTATGGAAACCTGTAAAAAGCGATCGACGAGTCTGTACTGTGCAAATATCTGACAATAATTTACGTCCTGTCGTGGAAACGTCGATACTAAATGGGCTCGGCGTTATCGCGTTCCCCATTGGAGCACCGAGAAGACATCCTTTTGCAGCATAATGAAGTAATGCGTCTTCTTCAGGGCCGTGTCAAGTTTTCTTCTCTTCGGCCTCCAAACGGACGGGTTTTCGTCCCTTGCTCTCAACTCTAATTATTGTCGAATGCCTCTGCGCAACGGTATTTTGCCTTCTGCCAGTCCGTCGGTTTATTTGGGAGTCGGAGCGGTTTGTTAGGGGGTGTTGATGGAACGTGATAACATGTGATTGAGGGGTACAACTGCACCTACATTGTGTTTTCAAAAGAAAGATTTTCGCAAAACCAAATGAGACTTTAAGTCAGAAGCGTTGAATTTTTGGAGAGTAAATCATAAAAGTCTATAGTGTTAAATTGCAGTGTTGCCTATTTAAAATCACACGGAAGTAAAAAAAAAGTCACTGTGGGGACAAATTTCCCCACTCTCTTCTCGCGGATCGCCAGCCCGCCAGAGTTAGTACTGGCGAGGGGAGCGGGTCGCGCTGAAGTCGCGGCGCTATCACACGAACCCCTCTTCTCCCGCCGGCCATTCAGCCTTTCTGTATTCTTCTCCCCTAAATTTTACCGTTCATCATATCAATGCTCATAAGTGGCATTGCGTCGAGGAGCATTGATATAAATGGGATCAGACCCATCAGCCAGGCCTTGATACATCATCTGTGGAAGCTGAGCCAGCGGGAATGATCCCGACGCATGGGTCCATTACCCATGCCTTCATTATTGACAACTTCCAACTGTGGAAGCCAGGATCGTGGGCCCATGTAAGACAGGGGTCAGCTAGCCAGGCCATCTTTAGTGAATTCCTTATTTGTGGCTGCATCTTCCTCCTGGTCAGCAGATCACGACAATTCGTGTTATGCCCAGGAAGGACATGTTCCCACACTCCCTTCAACTTCCTCCATAACAAAAAGCAGCGAAATTGTGGATTCACGCCACCGGCCTTCCACTGACCAGACAACAGAAAATCTGATGAATCTAAATTCAAATTTAGAAGCAAAATTTCATATAGGTACACAACCATCACCAGCTGCATGGGGTGTCCCACAGTCACGTTATTGTTGGATGGTGTTGTTCTTGTTTTTTTTTTTTTTTTTTCATGCAGAAAATCATGAACACCATAATTGTATTGCAGTGTCACCACTGCCTGAAATACATTTCATCCAGAAAATTAGTGCTCGAGGGATGCAAGACACACTTGAGGAATTCCTCGAATTTCCAAGTTGTATAAACAGGTTCCTTTCAATCATGGATACGCCATTTTATAACCTGACAGTTCATAATATTCCATTTAAGTTCATCTCAATCGCAGATAAACAGCTAATGAGGGGGTCCAACTCCAAATATGTATGAATTCAAAATGTGAATTCAGTTCAAATTTAATTTTTTTTGTGAGTCCTGGTATTAAACCGAACGAGTCCAAACCCCCCCCCCCCCCCCCTATTTTGCTTCAAACAATAGAAGTTCCTACAGAAAAAAATATTAGACGACGTGCGGTTTCCTAACCTGTTGAATTCAAATGGACAATAGGTACCGGATTATCTCTTTCGACACAACAATGTGACTATTTTGAACTCAAATCCAGCCTTCGTGGATGAACTAGCCGTGAAATTAAATTCACCCCGACGCGTCGGTCGGAAATTCCAAATCTGTTGTGCCGAGCTGTCGGTATTACACAGGGGTTTATGTAGGTGGTTTTATATTAAGGGCGGTTTAGATGAATAATTTATGAACTGCGGGGGCCTACTCATTCGGGTATCATCCACTTCGACGGTTGAAGGGAGTCGAGTGAGTAATGGCCTTCTGTGGGGTGTTGGGGGTTTTGCAGAAATGAAAACAAAAAAGGGCGAGATTTTGGGGGATACCGGAAAAACTCCGTTGGCAACACTGACGCTAAAGTGACTCGTACATGACTCGTACGTTGATAGTTTCCTCAAGAACGGGGTTTCGTAGTTGATGATTTACGGCGCCATCGTTTTGGACGAATTTCCCTGTGCCTGTTATTACGAGGACGGTAATGTTCTTGCCCAGAGGGACGATATTATCCTAATACGTTCCGAGTAGGGAAGATGATAGCTGAGGAGTGAAGCCTCGAGGAAGTTCAGCCGAGGAAACGGTTCATTCACTGGGCGTCATTCAACCCTGTCAGGGATAAACCATTTGGAGCGGCAAAATTCGAAAACCTGGTGACCCGGGGCGTATCCCTTCTCAGAAAAGTGGTGCACTTGAAGAATACTGAGCTCAACCAGATTCCACACATACCGCATAACTGTCCAAACGTGACTTGCGGCCTTGGGATGCCTGCTTCTACGTCGATATTGCCCCGCCGAAAAAAACTGAACCATAACCCAAACGGTGGAAAAAAGTGCTCACATGATTTTTAAATTTTTTCCAGGTTTAGGGCGGAATTCATAGACGTTCCTCAAGGTAAGAAATGTCTCATCTTAGTTGAGAATTTCCTCATCTCAAAGTAAGGTGTCGTTATTCATAGAGAAATTTGTTCCTGGTGAGGTCGACCTCAGCTCAAACTCACTTGAGGAGCCCTTTGAGTCAGGATTGGCAGGCCTGGGGGTATACTGTTACAACAGTCCTGTACTGTTATACCAGTCGCGTAGGTTTCAACCGATCGCCCAGGCGCGTTTTGCGGCAACGTTTTCGGTGCAGTAGTGGTAGAGTTTTGTTTTGTTTTCCTCGGCACGAATTCGTGTTGACATGGGTGAAAAAACCAAACGAATTTTATTCACGGAGGAAGAGAGAAGTTACGTGAGGACTTTGGTCCTCGCAAATAAAGATGTCATCGAAAACAAGCGGAGCGACGCCGTCACCCATGGAAAAGAAGCGGTGCTGGGATGAAATCACAGAAATGTTCAACAGCTCGGGGAATAATACACCTATGTGATCGCGACGGAAGTCAACGACTCGGATCGGCCTCAAAATTTGACATTATCCGTTTCAAGAGGTGAAAATTTTGTCAAAATACTCGCTTTACCATCTAGTTGTGCCCGCAAGGTTTTCAGCCTGATCGCCCAAACCCGTGGGGCGCTATGGGGCTAATATGGGGCTACGGGAGGCGCTATTGAAGGCTTTTGGCTATGAGATCGAGTTAGTTGTCGTTTTTGAAGTATTTTTGGACGTAGAATCCATTTTTGGGGGTCCCGGAACGATCCGATTTCACTGTACGATCCATAGGGCTTTCGTGGGGCCACAAATGGGATTTTTGAAGGATCCCTGGAGGCAATATTTTCCGGGTAAAAAATATTTTTGAAGAAAAAATCTGTAGATCGTTCGGACTGAATTTTTTTTTCTTTTTTTTTTAAATTTTTTTCATTGAGACAGAATTACATTTTGCACAAGTACCCAACGTATATCAAAGACACCACACCCCCTTTTGTAAAATTTGTGCCTTATGATATTTTGATGTTCAGACCCATAACAACAATTTATAAGTAAAAACGCTGCAAATTTTACACAAGGGTTTATTATTCTTTGATATAATTTAATTCTTTTGTAAAAAAAACAACTTATTTTTGGGTTTTATAATTCAAAAAAAAATTTTTGGATTTTTTTTTTTTCAATTTTTTTTCAAAAATTTTTCATTTTTTACTCGAAAAATATTTAACCTCCAGGGATCCTTAAGAATCCCATTTTTAGCCCCATGAAAGCCCTATAGATCGCCACAGTGAAATCGGATCGTTCCGGGACCCCAAAAAATGGATTCTACGTCCAAAAATACTTCGAAAACGACACCTAACTCGATCCCATAGCCCTCAAAAAACTCCTCCCGTAGCCCCATTTTAGCCCCATAGTGCTCCAAGGGTTTGAGCGATCGTACTGAAAACCTTGCGGGCACAACTAGATGGTACATAAACCAAGTATTTCGTCAAAATTTCAGATTTAAAAAAAAAAAAATTCCTACTGCCCAAAACGGCCCGGACGGCGTACGGCGGACGGACATTTCGGATTTTGAATGTAGACCTCTTGAAACGGATAATGTCAAATTTTGAGGCCGATCGGAGTCGTCGACCCCCGTCGCGAAAACATAGGTGTATTATTCCAAGAATAATAAACCAAAAAACGCTGCAAATTTTACACAAGGGTTTATTATTCTGTGATATAGGTTACTTGTATAGACAGTTAATTCTGTCAATAAAAAAAATTAAAAAATTTTTTTTTGGATTTTTATTTCAAAAAAAAATTTTTGGGGGGATTTTTTTTTCAAAAATGTGTTTTTTCAAAAATTCTTTAATTTTTACTCGAAAAATATTGAACTTCTTGGGATCCTTCAAAAATCCCATTTTTAGCCCCATGAAAGCCCTATAGAACGCACAGTGAAATCGGATCGTTCCGGGACCCCCAAAAATGGATTCTACGTCCAAAAATACTTCGAAAACGACACCTAACTCGATCCCATAGCTAAAAGCCTTCAAAACACCCCTCCTGTAGCCCCATTGTTCCCCACGGGTTTGGGCGATCGGACTGAAAACCTTGCGGGCACAACTAGATGGTAAACCAAGTATTTTGCCAAAATTTCAGATTTTTAAAAAAATTCCTACTACCCAAAACGGCCCGGACGGCGGACGGCGTACGGCGGACGGACATTTCGGATTTTGAATGTAGACCTCTTGAAACGGATAATGTCAAATTTTGAGCCCGATCGGAGTCGTCGACCCGCGTCGCGAAAACATAGGTGTATTATTCGAAGAATAATAAACCAAAACGGGCCTTGAGGCACGTTTTCAGTTACCTTGACTTGAGGTCGCCTTGAAGTTCATCCCAGCTAAGAAAAATCTCAACTCAACTACCAAATTTGTCTATGAATAAGGTCCGAAAAATGAGGCTGAGGTCCTCCTTGAGGAAAGGCGACTATTTAGTGGTTTCAACTAAAATGAGATATCCTCTATTACCGTGAAGTCGAAATACTGTGACTTTAGCTGGGAGCGGTGCAGAGAAAAACGGTGCCGACTGTGGGTGTATTGCTGCTTGTGATTTGGGAAGATCATGGTAGTATTATAATAATACTACCACAAGACAATAATTGCCTTGTCCCTTCTTGTTGTATTGCCTTATGACTCAGGTACCTGCTTTTCGGATAAGAATAAGGAGACAATAATAAATATTGGACCCTTGTTGATGAACAAGGGTACAGCCCGTTCAAAATAATTATTTATAAATTATTTATCAATTAGGTAAATATCGAAGGCATCACGTGATAACTTCGTATCTACACTGAAGATTCTACATTCCGTCCTTAAGTTAACTAACATTTATTATAACAATCTGCCCTTAACTTAGAATCTAAGTATCTATACGAGTTGTTTATCTTGTGAGACAATCGATATGCAACTCAAACGATATTCAATGATGAACCAATTAGGAGCCGTCTCGAAAACGATTGGAAGGGGTGAGGCGTTGAGCACAAGAATCCCCCCTACTCCAAGAACGGGATGTTCCGGTGGTAGTCGAGGAGTGGGGGGGGGGGGGACCTTATGGTCACGCAGACAGGGCCTCCATATTAAAAACGCTGCAAATTTCACACAAGTTTATTATACTTTAATATAGGTTACTTGTGCAAAAATTTAATTTTGTGTCAATGAAAACAAACTTTTTTTACTCGAAAAGTATTTTACCTCTTCGGATCCTTAAAAAATCCCATTTGTAGCCCCATGAAAGCCCTATAGATCCCCACAGTGAAATTGGATCGTGCCAGGACCCCCAAAAATGGATTCTACGTCCAAAAATACTTCGATAACGACACTTACATCGAAAAAACGCCTCCTGTAGCCCCGTAGCGCCCCACGGGTTTGGGCGATCGAGTTGCAAACCGAGTATTTTGCCAAAATTTCAGATTTTTTAGAAAATTCCTACTGCCCTAAACGGCCCAGATGGCGGACGGACTTTTCTTTTAGAATCTAGACCTCTTGAAACAGAATCTAAGATTATCTGATATCTGATAATGTCAAATTTTGAGGCCAATCCGAGTCGTCGACCTCCGCCGCGATTACATAGGTGTATTATTCCAAGAATAATAAACCAAAAGTGACTTCGATAGTTTTCTCCCCAAAAATTATTTGTAAAAACCTTCTGACGTTAATGTTTAATGTAATAGTCCTCTTATTTTAGTGAAAATCTACTGATAGGCAACACTAAAATTCAAAGTTACTGACTTTTCAGTGATTTTCAGTCTAAAAATGACCCAAAAAAACTTCCAACGCTGACTAATGATGATGTTCACCTTGTTTGAATAAAAACCCACAAATAGGAAACACTGCAATTCAACGGTTGGTACGGGTTGGTTGCGGGGTAAAAGAAGGTCGGTGAGACGAGCCATTCTCTATTAGGCTTTACTTCCTCGTTCCAAGCTTTCGGTATCCATGAACCATCTTCAGGGTTTCTTTGGTTAATGGTGTAGTTTCTCTGCTCTGCACTCCCCGGCCAGCCACCACTGGTCACTCGGCGACCTGCCTGAGTTAATTGGGTCCATCGTGGGGCAATCTTTCTGGATTGGGTGGTTTCTTTTTTCCTATGAGGGAAGGAAGGAAGCTCCTTATAATTATAGCCACGGTTTGTCGGGGTTCCCGCTGATCGTTCTGTGGTGGAGGGGGGGGGGGGATATTTTACAAGGTACATATCCCTTGAATTTCGGCTACATTTGGTGGACCAACTCGGCCGAAATATGCCAAGAAGGTATTCCCAACAAACCAGTACGGCTGGTACTGAATTTTTTGACTGTACGTTTGAAAACGGAAAAAAACCTGATGCTATACGTGATTTCAACTTGTTTAGGGAAAAACTACTAATCGGAAAATCTAGTAATTCGACTAAATATTCTAAACTCTTTAACTAAAAGGCCACCCTCCAAATCAATGTTACTGAATTGTTTGATTTTTCCCAATACCTAATTGCCAAAATAATAAATCAGTCTGACGGGTTGCTACGGGTGTTCCGAGTGAAGCAAGGGTTCCATTATTGATAGGAGGTTTTGCGGAATAACGAATTTCTCTCCTGCTCATCCCAGAGAGCTAAACTTTGGTAAACCGCTTTTTCAAGTAAACCTACATGGACAGGTAATTTTACCCTAGGTTATTATAAGGCCCTTCGATTCGAGATTGATACTTCACGACAAGAAACGGGTCAAAAAGGTTGGACGGGTTGGACGTGCTTTTGTTCTGAGTGAAGGATGGATGCATTATTGAACGGGAATTTGATATTTTACATTTCGTACGAAGCACGGGTGTCCCAGCTAGTATCAAAATAAATTTTAGAAGCTGGTGCGGATTTTTTTTGGTTACAAGAATTCTACGGACGTTCCTCCGTTTTTGCCGATTTTAGCAAACAACGTTCTTTATCAATAGATTCTCAATTGGTAGCTATAACTTCACTTCGCTTATCATGTTCGATTATCCGTTCGAAAACTAACCACAACTATCAGTTCTATCTGTGCCATCCACTACATGAAAGAGAATTCGTCGCTGGAGATTTGATTTACTGTCTCGAGCTTCTCCGCCCCGTTTCCTGCCGTAACCGGCCCAATGGGATGTTAATGAAATGTACATATCTCAAGGAATGGTAAGCCACCGGTCGTGTTCGAGAGGGCTACCTCTTTCCCACAGGTGTCAAAACGATCTATTCATCTTGTGAAACTCCTGCAGCGTGAAAAGAGTGAATCGGCAAGGTTTCACGGTTTGTGTGAAAAAAGCAATTTAAACCAAAAATCTTAAACTTTCCATCGCATCGATATTCTAGCGCATCTGTGAGATTCCTTCCAGATTGGAAAAAAGAGGCTGGAAATGGACGCGATAAATCTTGTTTTCCTGAGACGCTTCAAAGCCGTAAATTCTGCAAGTCGCCGGAGCCGATAAATAGAGCAGACGAGCTTCTTTTTTTTTCTTCTTTTTTTTAAACCTTCAATTGACCGCCTTTTTGTACCAGAACCAATAGTCTCCTTGTCTCGGTTTCAATTCGATCAAGACTTAACTCAGATTTATTCCTCCGACCAATTATTGGTTTAAGGGGTTCGTCGAACAACGTTAGCAGGGCGTTACGCTCATACTGGGCGTCGTCAATCAATTTGTCGCTTCTCCCCCCCCCCCTTTATTGTACAACCAATTAAATTCATATACGAAAAAAATTGAAACCAATTGACGCAATGTGTTGCCAAAGCCGGTACTAACCAGAAAAATGAAGTTGAAGACGTGGAAGAAGTTTCTGGACAAATTCGAGGGACGATTGTCGTAAGCCCTGTTGTTCGCTTTGGTGCCGTTTCGCCCGTTCATTTTTCTATCCGTCAGCCGTCCATCTATGGAAAGAAACGAATTATCAACAAAACGTAAAATTACGAAGTTCAAGACGACATCGTTCTCATTTAAACATTTTTTTTCGGATTGACGCACATGGAACACGTGGAGGCGCTTCACACCATGTCAAGGAAGAGGCCTTCACAAAAATTGTTTTTTCTTTTAGTTCCAGACCGTTTTATTTCGTCGGTTTAGAACGTCGCAGGAGGAAATTCGTTTGGCCCGTAAGGCTGCCCACGCTGAAGATGTAGCTCGGGGCTTTGGCATGAATATGCAGATGCAGAGCTTCTTGGGCAACCGTTTGCTCCAAAATCACAGCTTTGCATGTTCATTAGTTTTTTGGGGGGATTACAGAACCTCATCATCAGCCACTTAGAGAAAATGAGGGAACGAAAGCAGGAACAATCTTTTTTTCATCGGAGTTGTGCTTGAATAAATCTTCACTGCTCTTCTTGGGCTTTACAGTACGTTTGAGCAGGTTATAATCAATAATTGATTATAACAGTTATATGCCACTGTGCTGTAAAGCCCACGAAGAGCAGTGAAGATTTAGGAAAAGTGGAGAAGAGAGGGACGGACAAGTAGAAATTGTGAGTCAGTTTAAAATAATACGAATGTGATGCTCGAAGAATTACAAGAAAAGTACTTAATAAAAGTTTATGAGAGTCACAACGAGATGCAATTATAACGAAGGAGTCTCTAAATTCAACTTGATGGTTGCTTGATTCATACTGAGCATTCATCTTTACTAAACTGAGGTACTCGCATGTTTAGAAACGCATTAAGGTCTTTTAATAACAACTGTTTGCCACACTGAATAGTTATTCGAATAATTGGTCAAGTTGAATTGGTTATAAATTATTGCCATAATGGTTTAAGTTTTTTTTTTGTTTTTAAATCCTACGCCAGTCTCGTTCATCCGACGTCTTGCTGCCCAATAGGTACTTCTCACACGCAGTCTCTTGTGGTGTGTTCCCGCCTATTTCTTACAGTGCAGGGCACTCCATGATATGACGGGCGTCCATGTCTCCAATATTGCAAAAACGTTTACGGTACGGAGGGGGAAGTGAAAAACGGGACAAGTGCGTAAGTGGGATGTAGCACCGTTGTAAAACTAATTTAATCGTGAAGGGCGAAAAACTTCCACCGTCACCAAATGCGCCTTATATGCACCAGGTAGTTGAAAATGTAATTTCCATTTACAAACTTCAATGTCAGGCATTCTACGTTGGCAAACCTAGCCAAAATCTTCGATTCATCCAACGCTCGTCAGTTCCTGAACCAACTGTCCCCCGCCAGTAATGCACCCTTCGCCGCCAGAGCGCTTCCATTTCGGTCCCGTCCATGATCTCGTCAATTCAAGCGTTCATTTGTTTGAACCCGTTACCAGATCGGTGATCTACGGACGTCGCGGGGGCTCCTTCCTGAAGGCGGTTCATTATTCCAGTCAGGCAAACTGAGTCGAAAGCCTCAGCAGTCTGGCAATGGGGCGATACATCATTGAAAGTGGGCCGTGAAGGTTCTTTGACCGCTGGCGAAGGTAAACAGGATTCTTGCTAAGACTCCCCCGACCGATGCGGTGCCAAATGGCGTCTTTTCTCCCTTTTTACGTACGTACTTGGGTCTCCCAGAACTAACAAGGCCGGCTGAATGGGTCCTTTGAAGTTGATACACAGTTGAAAGAAAAGGTAAGGTCTCTTTCTCCGGTTTGCCTAGCACAAATAAACCATGAGCTGTTTGAGGTTCGACGGTGGTAAAAGAGAAATTTTTCTTGGAAGTGTTCGTCTGAGGACTGAATGGAACCGAATCGGCAATGTGATTGGGGTGGCGATACAGCAGAATAGTGAATTAAGATTCTATCAAAAGCACATTTTGTAGCTTCATCAAAGCTTCTTCAACATGTTCCCAAATTCCATGACTATCCATCATGGTAATCGCAGGTTTGTTCCAGGTGTAAAAAGGCCTCCCCATGACACGAATGTAAGCTAGGTATTTCTGGAACCCCAAGACCTTATGAAGGTGAGAACAAAAAGTCTCCTCCTCCAAAAAAAAGGGAGTAAAAAAGTCGGAGACGCCCACTCAGAGTTGGAAAAGCAAAACGTTGTTCTGGATCGAATTAGCGGGATATCTTCAGGACCCCATCATTCCCAACGTCGCCGCTCTCTTCGTAATATCTACCCCGTTGTGATTTATATATAAATCACCTCCGTGGTTTCTTTCCTGGTTGGATGAACTTGCCGAGAGACACCGTGACATTGACCGGGTGGAGGGAAACCTTCAAAAACGCCGACGGAATCCGGTTCGACGGCGGACTAGCGAAAAAATCCGTCCTCGGGAGAAATCGGCGACCCCTCAAGACTATCGCGATTTCTCGGGGCCGGTTAGCAGACGGAGACTTGCCGGGTCGAAAGGGAAAACCGTTGGGGTCGAATTTGACTGAGAGAAAACCTATTGAGGAGTGAACTTTGCAACTTGGAAACAGCGGATGGAGAGAACATAGCAGAATATAACTGACAGATAGAAACCACAAGAGGAAACGAAAATGGCGAGACATTTCCAACGGTTGATTTCCAACTGCGGGATCAGGCGGAAACCTTACCCAACACGACTCCTTGTGCCAGGTAAGGCGGTACTCTCAGAGTACTACTCTGCTGCCCCTTCCGTGCATCTGATGGACTTAAAACATCCCGACACTTCGGGTGAGCCTAAGGAACCCAGATCCTCCATTTCTGCAGCTGGAATATTCTCAGAACCTGTACTCCCTCCTGCATCGTCCAAAACACCTGGCGGCGTAACCTCAGACGCTGTGCCGGATGCATTCCGCCACCCACACCACAAACCTAATCAATTATTAGGAAGAACAACACATGTGGATACACACCCAACACGCTCACCTGGGGGTGCCCTACAGACACCATACCTGTTGAAATTCAATAATTAACTTGAATGAAATTCATTCTGCTGAGTTGATTCTTCAGTTATTGAAGAGTCAACTTAGCAGAAAGTTAAATAGGTAGGGGTCGCAACTACAGAGTACTGAGGAGGGCCACTAACATTATAATTTTCATGGAAGAAGCGTAAAAATGGAAAAGAAAGGCTCCTGCCATGTTCACCACATTGATAATATATCAACGTGTGAACCGGTATATTATATCGTCTCTTGAAAAACTCTTGTTAGGTACATGTAGCTACATACTAAATAATGACAAAACCCCTTATACCGAAGATTCCACCCGGACATGTTGGGCGTCGTCGTGGAGCACAGTTGAACGAAGATTCTCAAGTAGGTATGCAGGAGATGTAGTACACCAAGTGTACACGAGAGGGGAGGATGTGATGTCCAGATGGTTGCGACACCCGCGTGGGACGTGGACATCCCGACCGTGGGATCCCCCTGGAAGAAATCATACTCTTTCGTACAAGAAGGAAGTTTAGGTGCAGTGTCTAGTGAACGGAGTGCCAGTAAGGAATTTAAGGACCTGATTGCCTCGAAATTTGGGAGGTAGACTCTTCACGCAATGTAGTTCAGTTCCAAGTCGACTACAAATGAGTGTTAAGCGTTTTCAAGTCCCCCTAGGTTTTTATTTTCAAATCATCTTTAATAGGTTCTTAAAGGGTCCCTCCTAAGGGCGTTTATGAGCCTCTGAGAAGACCTGACGACAGCGCGGTCGGTTTTCTCAAAAGCCCTTTTCCGTTCATAAAAACTTAATAGCACTTACACCCCACAGCGTGAACCCCCTGAGCAGTCTAATTAAAAACCCCGACACCGCGCATGCTCGTCATTATTCAAATGAGGTGTAATGATAGGTCCTAATGGGATAGTGATGTATGGTGTACACGAATCGGACGACGGGGGAAAAAACTTAATGAAATTTGAACTAACCTGATGTTGTTGGTATAAACTCACTTCCTTCTCAAAGCTGAAACAATGAAAATCGTAACCAACTCGAAAAGTTGGGCCCATAGTTTGGTGACTCACCATCCGATGGTGACCATCGTGTTGACAAACAAAAAACGTGAGGTGAAGTTTTTCTAAATTGTTCGATATTTCTTATCGTTCCACTATGACCCACTCCTTGGGATGCTCAAAAAGAATCGATTCTTTTATAAACAAAAAAATAATCGATTCTTTTTTTTAACGAATCGGCCCGATTCGATTCTAAATTTCCAGAATCGAAAACCGATTCTTTTCTGCTAATTTGTTCACGGATCTTCCCTCTCACTTGCAAACTTGTGGTCCCCTTTCGCCTTAACAAGTATTTTTATATTCAGTTGCTCTGTAAACCAGATCCATGTTTAAAATAATCAACATTATTTTGGTTTATAAACCTATGTCGACGACTCCGATCGGCCTCAAAATTTGACATTATCCGTTTCAAGAGCAACACACTACATCCGAAATGTCTGCAGACATGTCCGCCGTCCGGGCCGTTTTTGGCAGTAGGAATTTTTTTAAATCTGAAATTTTGACAAAATACTCGATTTACCATCTAGTTGTGCCCGCAAGGTTTTCAGCCCGATCGCCCAAACCTGTGGGGCGCTATGTGGCTAAAATGGGGCTACGGGAGGGGTTATTTGAAGGCTTTTGGCTATGGGATCGAGTTAGGTGTCGTTTTCGAAGTATTTTTGGACTAGAATCCATTTTAGGGGGTCCTGGAACGATCCGATTTCACTGTGGCGATCTATAGGGCTTTCATGGGGTTACAAATGGGATTTTTGAAGGGTCCCAGGAAGTCAAATATTTTCCGAGTAAAAACATGGGTATACCTTCCTATTTTGAAAATCTTTTTTTTTGCAATGTTTTCAACAACAAAATTTTATTGACAAAACTTATTTTCACACAAGTAACCAATATCAAAGAATAATAGACCCTTGTGTAAAATTTGCAGCGTTTTAAAAATAATTTCGTTCCTTTCTTGGCGCCCCATTCAATATCAGGGGAAGCCATCCCTAAAATGCATTTATCGAACAAATTTTCTTTCTTTCCTCTTATATTTGATTATGTGTCTTGATTTATTATTACTTAATAAATCATAAGGCTAATATTAACCCTGTAAAGTCTTATTAGCACTATGATGAAATTTAAAATTGAATTTTGGCGTTGACTACCTGTGTAATAAACTTCATATGATTGTATATATTCTAGGGCGAATTGAAATGAATGCGCAGTCCTAGACCAAGGAGAGGTACGGGGTCCTCGTCTTGGACCGCAAGTCCAGGCGGGAATTGAAGAGGAAGAAGGACGGCATGCTCGACAGCAGCAGCAGCAGCAGCTCGAATGGAGAGTAATCGGCTAATGAAGCTTCTGCTTCTGAGGTATGGAAATTAAAATTTAATTTATAATTTAATTATAATGCCATACAGGCCAGTGGGCTCTTCACGGACCACTGACTGCAGTCCAATGTTGGTATCATGTACTCTCCAATTATAACATAGGTATTCTATTAGAGAGAAGTAGTATTCTCAAGTGTGCATTATTCTTTTTACTTTAGCCAAACTCATGTGATGAAGCTGCTGCTATGCCCAGTACAATTTATGATCTGAAGAATGGGTCCTCAGCTGCAGAAACCGTAAGTATACTTCCTACATAGTGAAATTCAAAATTGTTTAATTGAAAACGAAATTAATTTTAACAAGAGTATTATTCTGTTACAGAAGCAGAGCTCCAACAGCACACTCATTTTAGGAGGGAGGAGTAGTTATGTACTGACTTACTTGCCGCAGCCCAGTGCAAGCCCCCACAACCCCCCTCTCCACCACAAACTCACCCCTACATTAAACAGGTTATATTTCCTTCTTATTCACGGTTACTTACTGTTAAAATATGTTCAAATAATAAGTTACAAATAAAGTCCATAGATTAAAATGTACTTAACTGCATTAAGAATTCTTCAGCTGACGAAGTAACTACTAGTAGTTACTTAGTATTGTTCGTTTTCATTAAATAAACAGATGAGTTTTGAATGTATAAAAGTTGCCTTGTTATTAATAATTTGAACCCTTCCTCTATCAATGGTTTATCGTTGGAGGTTCTAATGATATTATCATTACAGTTTCACCAGTGATAAATCATTGAGTAGGTACCTAACCAATAATTATTATTGGTCAATGATAAATTAGCGAATACTTTTCAGTTAGTGATTATATCATTGGTGATGATTAAATAATATCATCACCAATGATATAATCACTTACTGAAAAAATCATTCGCCAATTTATCATTGACCAATAATAATTCAATGATTATATTGCACCAATAATTTAATCATTGCCAATGATAAAATCATTGCCAATGATAAAATCATTACCAATGATAAAATCATTCGCCAATTTATCACTGACCAATGATTTTCGCTCAATGATTCTCAATGATATTTTTCTGTAAGGGTGTCCGCCGTCCGGGCCGTTTTTGGCAGTAGGAATTTTTTTAAATCTGAAATTTTGACAAAATACTCGATTTACCATCTAGTTGTGCCCGCAAGGTTTTCAGCCCGATCGCCCAAACCTGTGGGGCGCTTTGGGGCTACTGGAGGCGTTTTTGAAGGCTTTTGGCTATGGGATCGAGTTAGGTGTCGTTTTCGAAGTATTTTTGGACGTAGAATTCATTTTTGGGGGTCCCGGAACGATCCGATTTCACTGTTGCGATCTATAAGGCTTTCATGGGGCTACAAATGAGATTTTTGAAGGATCCCAGGAGGTCAAATATTTCTCAAGTAAAACACACCAAAAAAATTTGAAAAAACATTTTTTGAAAAAAAAAAATCCAAAAATAATTTTTTTTTTGACAGATAAATTTCTGCACAAGTAACCTATATCAAAGAATAATAAAACCTTGTGTAAAATTTGCAGCGTTTTTAAATTCAGACTGCAACGACCATAGGTAACAGCTGAAGAAATGGAAACAGTTGTACAACAACCACCGCCATAGCTGATTCAGCTATTAAGTAGGAAAAGGTAGGTAGGAAAGCTTCAGAAGCTTTCCTACCTACCTTTTCCTACTTAATAGTGCTGGTTAGCAGTTGGATGTACTGATTAGGAATTCAGGTTTCGTAATGTACCTAATAATGTTTCTTCTTCAGAAGAAGTTCTGATAAATTTGAAATGTAATAAATAATTTAGAAAAAGAATCGATTCTGATGTATCGATTCTTTTTGAAAAAATAATTGCGATTATTTTCGATATTTTTCAAAATAATCGATTCGATTTAAATCGAATCATTTTTGAGAATCGGACATCCCTACCTACTCCGTTTATTCGAGAAGTAGTTCGAACAAATCCGTAGACGTCGAAAAATATTCGTAGTCAATTCCTAGAATCTAGGATCTGATGTCTAATCCTCATGCGGGTACATTACAGTTTTTTCCATATTTTTGAAGAAAAAAAAAACAACAAAAAACTATACAATGTTTGACAGATCCGGGACCTCGAAAATTGGATTATGCGTCCAAAATTATTCAGAAAACGACACCTTATTTGACCTCCTGGTAGCTCGCATAACTCCCATTTGTAGCGCCATGGAAGCCCTTTGATCCCCGCGGTGAAATCGGATCGTCCAGGGACCTCCACAAATTGATTCTACGTCCAAGAATACTTGAAAAACGACTCCTGTTTCCACCCCATAGCGGAAACCCTCCAAACCCCCTCAGAGCCCCACGGGTTTGAGCGAAACCTTGTGGGCACAACTAGATGGTAAATCGAGTATTTTGTCAAAATTTCAGATTGATAATGCAAATTTTGAGGCCGATCAGAATTTTCGTCCTCCGTCGCGATTACATAGGTGTATTATTCCAAGAATAATAAACCGAAATGGAGGGATCGAGGATGAGACTCGAGATGAACCAGGCAGTGTGGTGGTGGCGGTGCTAATCAGGTGTCCGAAGAGAATATTAGTTAAATTTAATTTTCTTCTTGTGGACATTGATGATTGTCCCTCGATTGGTTCTCTCTTCCGAGAATCTAAGATCTGGTGTACCTAGTCGTTGTTCTCCGTTTTATCCATTTTCGTGAGTCTGATGAGTAAGTTCAAAAGAAGGAGTACTATAAGAAAGACAGAAAATAAACACGCCAGTGTAAATCGATTTCACAAAAACATTTCACCGAAAAAATCGATTTTGGATAAAAGTTGGTACAATCAATCGATTTAAAATTTTTTTTGTAAGTATCGTTTCGAGTTGGAACATCTGCAGACCTGATGAAAAATAATTTTATTATTTTTTGTACCAAATGGTGATAGCATAGCAGCAGGGATAGCATATAGCTGACTTCAGTTGCTGTAACGGCATCGAACAGTGTTCGACGAATACCGCTTCAGCCTTCTTGGTAGGACGCTAGAAATTTGTTATGTCCCAAGACCATGTGAGAATTCTGGTTCAAAATTGGACATCCTTAAACTGCAGTCTCACTACGTACAGCAATAACTGGACAAAGGAGCCAGAAAACGTCGGATGGCTGGCCCCATGGTGTTTAACCCTCCCAAGAGCCTTCTAAATGAAAGCTCCCCCTTCAAAGCCTTTAAACGGTTATACAGTAGGTGTTTTACGACGCTTTTACTTTCTTGGCAATCTTTTGTCCCTTGTGAAGTTATTTATTTGACGCTTTACACCTGGTAGACGGCTAAAAGCCGGCGGTATTTACCTGGCACCTTCCACGAATGCACAGGTACTGCACTTTGTTGCAACGGTGACGGACGTTTGTCCGCGACATCCATCTGTCAACTTGAGTATTTCCCTGATCTGTGGAGCAACGTGAGAATTTCGACATCGCTCAGTTCGGCCTCTGTGGTGTCTACTGAATATTCATAGTGCGCCACGACGGAAAAACCTGTTGGTTCATTAATTGAATCTTCACTCTATTAATCACCTTGATTTACTCTATCGGAAACACGGCTTTCACTTTATTCCTTTAAACGAGTGGGAAGAAACTTGATAAGATGCCGTGTTCAACTTTACAGGGTTAGCCCCCTCCCCTCAAAATAGAGCCTGTCTGGAAGCGTAACGGTTGCGCTGTTACAGCCTGACGCTCCTGGTCAGCAGACACCAGTCTCGAACTGTCAGTCCATCAATCACGTACATGACTGGGTACAAAATGCCTCTTACCAAGTTGTTGTCGCCACCCGTATAAGTACCGCCCATATGCCCAGACAAAAGCCCATATCCCAGTCGATTGTTTTCCACGGTTGATTAAGCGCCCAAGTTCTCTTCGAAAGTTTTTCTTGATTAGTCATCCCGACCGATCATTCAACTGTCAACGGTGACGTCACCCGGTGATTGAAGGCGCAGTGACGCGATAAAGGTTGAGAACCGTTACCGACGAACGACGCTATTTTTCAACTCGTACAAACGTGTGTCAAAGGGAGGGCAGAGATAAGTAAACAACTATAACTCCTCGATGATCTCACTGGCACTGTTTTGGGAGCGGAGAGCTATTTTTGAAAACGGCGTCCCCCCTCACCGCCTCTCCGACACGAAGTTCACCTCTGAGGGAGGCCACACGACCAAAATCCCAAAGTTCCGAACGGTTTGAACTGGCCAACTATCAACTTTCTTCCTCCCTTTGAAATTTCACTTCAATACCCTCAGAATTGGTTCTAGCAACGCTTGAAAAGAACATTACTTTGTCTTGACCATTTGCACGCACAGGTGAGTTGACCTCAATATGAGGCGTTCAGTTCCAATGTCGAAAATCGAGTTTGTGAGTGATCCCGACGGTTTTGATTGCGAGGAATCCAGCAGGTATTTTCTTGCAAAAGTTGACAGACCCAATGTAAAAAGAGGGTACAGTATTATACTGTTATTAATATAATACTAATACCAATATTAGGTCGGTTTCAAAACCTGCTAGATCTAAGACATGTTATATTAAATATAACAGTGATATAACCAAGTGATTCACTTATGAATTGTCGTAGTCTAGGTACTGACTTAGAAGATGAAGCAGCCACAATCGAAGACTCGCACTCGTCAGGCTTACTTGAATTGTCAAGGTACTGTGACGAGGTCCACGGAAGGAAACCGTGAAGATGCAGATCCCCCCCCCCTGAGGAGTCAAGATGGGTATCAGTTCGTTCAGGGTTCGCAGAGGAACTGCAATTCACTCATCTCATGAGATGAATAGTTACAGCTGCCTCAAATGAATTGTCATCAAAGACGGCCTGACCTAATGATCCAGTCTTACCTGGATTTGCCGTTGCAGCTTCCACATCTGACTTGTCAGCGATGAAGGCCTGGCCGGCTGATCCGGACGTCGAGATGTGGTCCACTGTTGCAGCTTCCACAACTGAGTTGTCAATAATGGATGCATGTCCAGTGGACTAAATCTCTCTCTCACTGCTTAACGATAAATGAACAGCAAGGAGTGTCAAATTAGATTTAAAATATCCCCCACCCTCAAAATTAACGGTGGGCCACCGCCGGGAGAAGAAGGGTTACGCTGGAACAGTAACGCCCCCCTTAGGCCAGTCATAGGAGGACCTGCCGCTACCGTCGCGACGGTACCATTTCCGGCGGGATGGCAATGTGTACATAGACGGTACAATTACCTACTGCCCCTAGTTCTTCGTGCAACTGTTCACGGTCCATGGTTACCTCAATTTCACATACAAACTAACTCTGGGGAGCCTATCGTAATCTCGGGAGGCCAACGTCGAGACTCGCCTGTTTTATTACGGGAGTCCAGCGGAATCCCGGGAGTACAACATCAAGACCCGCTTTCGTTTCGGGAGTCCAACGATGCCTTTTTACCGACCAAGGAGTCCAACGTAAGTCCGCGGGCTATACCAGTCAGGAAAATGTGGGAATTCCCCACACAGAACTTGATGAAATTTTGGATTTGTTTGTCTCTCTTGGTAGGGGAGAATGTGGCAAGATGAACCAAAATTCTGTACAGCGGACCTTCCCCTATCGATGGTGTATGAAAGACCAATAGGACCTACAGCATCAAGAAACTGGATGCATTCTGCTCAAAAAGCTTGGACGTGGTACGTAATAACTGTTAACGATGACCAACCCACTATGATAGTTCCCAAATCATCTTTTCTCTACAAGTAGCCTCGCCCAGTTTCAAACGAGCCGAAAAAACGGTTCGTCCCACGAGCTCGCCCACACCTTCGTGGGTGCATTTCACATTCCCTAACAAGCGGCCCACGTGGGGAACTTCCTGACCGAATCTGATCCAATTTAGACGCAAAAATTACGAAAGCCTTCAATCAAAAGGGAGCAGGCAAGCGGGTCGACCGGAACCCCAACGTAAACATTTACTGACTTAATAGAGAGACAATTTGAGAACGTGTTTGTTCCCCTTAGGCACAAAGCAAGTGCAAACATTGTCGTAACTTCTATTGTTCGCTCTTTCGAAAGAAAAAAACTGCCTCTTCCAAACTATTCACATTCCAGATAACTCCTCCTCAGGAAAGTTTTTTCTGCGTTTCTGTTTCTTTTCTTCTTCTTCTCTCCTTCTTTTTTCATCCTATCACACAACACCACAAATGTGACAGTCAACCACAAACTCGAGTTCTGAGAGAGGAACACCATGGAGATGAGTTACACAGGGCCACAAAAAAAGGCAATAAGCGCTTGGAAGATCTGAGGGGATGTCATCCGTGTTTTCAGACTGACAGAATTTATGTCCAAATTTCGCTATTATTTTATAAACATGTGCAGAACTTTCGAGTTGTGGTTTTCCTGACTAAATTAAAACTTCTAGGGCTCATATCTCAGCATCGTTGCGACTTCCGGATTGTCTCATTCGATTCACCGCAAAAAATCTAGTGTACGAGTATGGCTGATTCTCAGGAAAAGTACGCTTTTCATGTCACCGGAGCGTCAAGAGAGACTGAAGAGTGCTGGGGTGGATTTTTTTTCTCTGGCGATTAGTATTCCCTCCCACCTAACTGGTACACATGTTATACGCCCTCTGAAATGTATTTTTAACGTTCAAATTTAATGTTAAACGTCAAAAATGTCAGTAACGTGGATGTAACCAAGTCAATTTTCATGTATTCAAACTTGTGGTAGGTATGTCCAAAACACAAAGAGTTCGAAACCAAGGGCCCATCTCCAGTATCTGGGGATGTCCGTCAACGATTTCCACAGTTTTTGAATTCATTCATGTGTTTTAGGTTCATGTGGGAGGTCTGTAAACTTTGTCACTGGAAAATGTGTCAGTAGAATGGATGAATCGAAAAATGCCTACCAATTTCCCTCAGAAGGGAATTCGGGACTTTTGGGGGGCTCATTTCGTAGTGGCAACAACTATTGACAAGATTCCAGCATGGACGAGGCGAAGTTTGATGGCAGTCCCCCGCCAAACGGCAAACAGTGTGCATGGGCAGGCGCGTATTTTCATTCAGGTCAGTAAAATGGCTTAATCGTATACTTCTAACAGATTAAGTTTTGCACTTTCTTTTTGCTTGCTGATATTCTACTTGTTGAGCTTGAAAAATTAATGGTCAACGTTTTTTTTCTGCCATCAAAGTGGAGGAGTACAGAGCTTTTGAAAGGCGATTTGCCAGTGGTGTGGATGAATCAGTGATGAGTCAGTGGCTTGGAAGCATCATTAATCCACGCTACTGACAATACTATATCGCATATACATGCAAATATCAGTAATTCATGTGGAGGAGAATATATACATGCAAATACCTGTAATACTATAAACTTATAATTTACACTATAACTATTTACACGGTAACTCTTCGTCTAGGCCAACGTTTCGGTTTATTTATAAACCATCCTCAGGGCTACAGAAATATACCAGAGGACGTTAGACAAACATATTATGGGCCAACAGCATTAGACAGTCAATAGTAAGGGACCCCACATGTAATTCAGGTTGCATGATTTCATCTGAGGTATGTGACGAATTTTATATATTGTTACCAGATAATATCATAAATAATTATATTACAAATTATTATTTTTAATATGTAAGTAGGTTAACTTTATATCACAGCACATTTAGTTTACATGTTTTTTGATCTCAAAATAGTCTCACTTCAGTTTTATCCTGGGCATTCTATTTACTATTGACTGTCTAATGCTGTTGGCCCATAATATGTTTGTCTAACGTCCTCTGGTATATTTCTGTAGCCCTGAGGATGGTTTATAAATAAACCGAAACGTTGGCCTAGACGAAGAGTTACCTTTGTTGACTGAACCTCAAGATCCCACAACGTATTAGTATTACTGTTATAGTGTACATATATAGTTGTAAGTTTCCTCAGTAGGTACTTACCATTGTAATAATATTGTTTATTTGTGATCTTATTTTATGTTATGTTGTTCGTTGAAATAATTTTAAATTACATCTGTTTAGCTATCGATTAATTATGATATTCTCTTCTGTTATATCGATTCGTGTTATATCGAGTGGAACTGATATGATAAGAACGCATGTAAAAAGACACTCGCGATATACCGAACTTGTTTTTGATTCTTCGTGTAAATTAAACGATGCATCTTTCGAGTTCGTGAATTCTCAATTATTAACACCTATAAGAACATTACAAATCAAAAACTTATTGTGTGTCCGCGAGACGAGATGATAAAAGCACAATTTCGAATCGCGCTCGAGCGTTCGGCTTCGGACCCTAAGACGTCATTGTATGTGGTGACCTCGATCCGAATAAACGATGAAATATACTTATTTTCGTCGGTAAACTCGCCACTCGCGTTACATAAACAGCTGAGTCAACTACCGGCGGTGAAGAAAGCAGTCAAAAGCATCCAGGTGCGAGGTCAATTCCGACGTGTGAATGTTACATTGGACGAGAGTCTTCGAGGCACCTACCTTGATGAAGAGGATAACGTCATCTTTGGAGATGAATTCCTGGAGCAGGACAGTACTCACGACGACCAACAACTCGGCGAAACCCCACAAGCAGCAACCACCACGACGAAAAAATCTATGCAGTCCCTCACCAAGGATATGATATGCCGAAAATTTACTGGGAAGGACCAAGACGCAACTGTATGGCTGAGATCTTTCGACAAGGAATGTGACAGACTCAACATTCCAGATAACCAAAGGGTCGAAGCGCTACGCCTGTTTTTGGATGGCCCACCGGCAACTTGGTTTGAATCAAATTGGTTGATCATCGGAATCAGCACCTGGGAGCAGTGGACAGCAGCGTTTCTGGAATCATTTGCAGGAAAAAGCTGGTCGGACATCTCGTTTGCAGTACATTACAGATGGATGAAAAATGGTAGCTATTCTGAATTTGTTATAAAAAAATATAATTTGTTGGTAAGTGCGTTTCCAGACATGTCTGAAAAAGATCGTATAGCATTGGTGATAATCAGTCTGCCATCCTTTGTTAGTGAAAAGCTCGATAGAGATGAAATTGTTTCTCAGGGGAAATTACTGTCAAAATTAAATCTAATGAACATAAGCGGGAAAGGAAATAAATTCAAACCCCATGCTCAGCAACCCACAGACCATACTGGTAAATACAGTAGCTCGAAGCCACACTACACACCTTGTACGATCTGCGAAAAATTGGGGTATAAAAATCGATTTCATCCAGTGGAAAATTGTCGAAATAAATCAGCGGGTTCAGATAATAACTTCAAAGAAAAAAATGTAAAAATTGCCCACAACACTGAGTTGGAACAGCTTTTCAATGAAGAAATTAAAAATTCAAAAAACTAAATTTGCCTCCACTCATTGATATTCAAATAAAAATCGAAAATATAGATGCACGCGGATTATACGACCCAGGGGCAAATATAACTATGATCACATCTACATATTTACAAAAGCTTAAAGCCAATGACATAAATTCCGCGACAAATATCATCAATAAAAATTATGCTTATAAAACAATGAGTGGAGAGCAAAGCTCCTGTGGGATAGTATTCCTTAAAATGAAAATCTTTGAAATAGAAAAAATTTCGCGATTTTTTGTGGTTGAAAAGAAAAATTTCAATTATGATATTTTGCTCGGCTTGGACAGCATTCTTGACTTCAGATTGCGCCAGGATGAAAATTTACAAATCTCCCAGGCAATAGGAGAGGCCCCAGAAAGAAGTAGATCAGCACACCAGCAAGTTCCTTCAATTAACTGGAATGAGTACCTCCCTATTGAAGACTTCAACATGAAAACAGAGCATCTGCCTAAAGACAAGCGTCAAGCAATATATGACCTTGTAGAAAAATACGGAACCTGTTTTGCCAAGAATAAGTTTGATATTGGTCAGGTACGAGATTATGAGGCTCAAATTAAATTGACCCAAGACACTTACGTCGCCAAAAGGCCTTACAGGTGTTCTTTTGAGGATCAACAGGAGATCCAATCACAAGTAGCTGCATTGTTGAAACACGGAATTATAGAGGAGTCTTATTCACCTTTCGCATCCCCAGTGACAATGGCATACAAAAAAGAAGGGAGTGAAAAACTGAAGACCCGCCTATGTGTAGATTTCCGTGAGTTGAACAAATTGATAGTGCCAGAAAGTCAACCATTCCCGCTAATAGATGATTTAATTGTTCGGGCCAAAGGATGCAGATGGTTTTCTGGTTTTGATATAAACTCGGCATTCTGGACCATTCCTTTATGCCAAGAAGATCGGCATAAAACGGGTTTTGTAACCAGTAACGGGCATTATCAATGGACCAGCTTACCTTTTGGATTGAAAAATGCTCCGGCGTATATTATCGGGAATGATTCGCAGATATAGGCTTTCAGATTTCTGCTCAAACTACATTGATGACATTCTAATATTTTCTCGTACATTTAAGGAGCATCTGAATCATATTTCACTATTATTGGAGGCTATTCACTCTGAGGGCTTCCGTCTGAAGTTTGCCAAGTGTACTTTTGCTACCAATGAAGTACGATACCTAGGCCACATCATCGGGCACAATACAGTGCGCCCACTTACAGACAATTTATCGGCAATTAAGAATCTACCTACTCCTACAAACCGCAAAAACATCCGTCAGATTTTAGGAAAAATCAACTTCTATAACAAATACATTCCTAATTCAGCTCAATTGTTAGAACCTTTTCATAATCTATTACGAAAAAATGTAGAGTTTGTATGGGACGACAGCTGTCAAAATACGTTTGAAAACATAAAAAAGTATTTGACCACTTCACCGGTTCTTGCTATTTTTGATAAAGATGCGCCAATAAATATATACACCGACGCCAGTATATCAGGAATAGCAGCAGTATTAAAACAGCCACAACAAGATGGGAGAGAAAAACCAGTAGCATACTTCTCTAGAAAGTTGAGTGATGCGCAAAAGAGAAAAAAGGCAATATACATTGAGTGCATTGCTATCAGAGAAGCTATCAGATACTGGCAATATTGGTTGATGGGCAGACGCTTTCTTGTTTTTACAGACCACAAACCTTTAGAGCATCTACGAATAAAGGCACGTACGGATGAAGAACTTGGAGAGCTGACGAATTATCTCCTACAGTTCGATTGTGAGGTGATATATAAACCCGGTGTATCAAACATTGAAGCAGACTGCCTTTCACGAAACCCAGTTCTTGAAAACTCTGACCAAATACTTCCAGATACATTAAAGGTGGTAAACGTTGTCTCACTGGAGGAAATACGAAAAGACCAGCAGTTCCTTGACAAATCAACATTACATCAGACTAATGGTGTATTTTATAAGAAAGTTAGAAAACGATCTCGTATATGTCTTTCAGAATCATTTGGGAAACAACTTATTAGCCGCACCCATGAAAATTATGGGCACATAGGCACTAAACACTTACTTAATATGTTACTACCACCATATTACTTTCCACGGATGAAGACGCATGCTCAGACACATTGTGCTAGATGTGATATATGCATACGTAACAAAACAAGAATAAGGAAAGAAAAAGGTGTGATGGGCCATTTGGGACCAGCTTCTGAACCCTTCCAAATCATGTCGTTGGACACAATTGGAGGGCGTCGTTCAACAAAACGTTATCTCCATCTTCTGGTCGACCATTTCAGCAGATATGCATATATCTCCACCTCTGCCAATTAGACTAGTCATGAATTTGTAAAATTACTTGATAAAGTATGCAATGAACACTCCATTGGTCTGTTACTTACAGATCAATATGGAGGGCTGACTTCAACAGAGTTTGATCAGTATTTAGCAAACAAAAACATTGAACACGTAATAACATCAGTAGACATGCCCTCATCCAACGGATTAAATGAAAGACTAAATCAAACTTTGGTTAACAGAATTCGCTGTAGAATAAATGAGTCTAAATCAAAAGTGGCCTGGTCCACAGTTGCAGCCAAATGTGTACATGACTATAATGACACAATTCACAGCGTAACAGGCTTCAACCCCAGTTACTTGATGTATGGCAAGGAACTAGACATCACTCCACAAGAATTACGAACTCCTCAAGATTATCAAGCTGCGAAAAAACAGGCATATCTCAACACCCTACGGAATCACGAGGAGAATAAAAAACGTTTGTCTCACGATAGGGAAACATATCAATTTAAGGTGGGAGACTTAGTTTATGTAGAGCTTTCAAATGCTATGAACCGCAGCAAGCTGGATGAAATCAGATTGGGCCCTTTCCCTATAGTTGCACAGCGATCTTCTAATACTTTCGAAATAAGAACGAATGGTAAAAAGCGCGCAAGCCAATTATATCACATCTCCAAGTTAATCCCTTTTGTAAAGTAACATTTGAACTTTAAATGTCAAACAATTATTGTTTTGTTTTTTTTTGTTTTTTTTTAAACAGAAGCAACAACAATTATTCTTTGCAGCTTCTGTCTTGGGGTGGGGGGATGTAAGTTTCCTCAGTAGGTACTTACCATTGTAATAATATTGTTTATTTGTGATCTTATTTTATGTTATGTTGTTCGTTGAAATAATTTTAAATTACATCTGTTTAGCTATCGATTAATTATGATATTCTCTTCTGTTATATCGATTCGTGTTATATCGAGTGGAACTGATATGATAAGAACGCATGTAAAAAGACACTCGCGATATACCGAACTTGTTTTTGATTCTTCGTGTAAATTAAACGATGCATCTTTCGAGTTCGTGAATTCTCAATTATTAACACCTATAAGAACATTATATAGTTACTTATATACATTAATTATCAAATTATAAGTACTTATAATATACTTAATGAATTACTTTATTATAAGTAGGTACTTATGTTATTATAAGTACATTATCTACACAAATAACTATGTACACTATGTACATGTACACAATGTACAATAACTACAATGTAATTGTATTTGTAATTGTAGGGTATTGTAGTAACGTTATAATTAATGCTCCTTAATAGGTAGTAACTAATACAATGTAATTAATTACATACAAATAGGTATTACTACTATTTATTTGTTGTTGTAGGGTTAGTAGTAATACCTAATAATTTTACAAATATACAATTTTTACCTATACAAATAGGTAAAAGTATACTCGAATGTCCATACACACCGCGTCCGTAGCGTGGATTTAAATTTCGTTATCTGGGTTAAAAACGGATTCCGATCTCGGAAAAGTGGTTTAAACTATCCTGCTCCACCATGAGAACAAAAAGAAAAAAGAAAACCCCGATTCTAAATACCTAAGGTTTTTGAAAATCTGGAAGCTCAAAAGCGCACTTTTCCTGAGAATCAGCCGTATTATACCCTACCTAGTATACCGGTACTATAATAGTAGGGTATTAGCTTTTAGCCTGCCTGGTAGTTCCCAACACAACGAAAATGGAGAACCAGATGAGATTGTGTGAACATTTTGGGAATCCACGCTTTTTCGGATAAATAGAGCTCTAAAAATATTTGAGCTCATGAGTGAGATAAGAAAGTTCCACCTGATACCAAAGTACAGATGTACCTAACCCAATTAGAGGACAGGCTATATTTTATTCGTGCCCCAAAAAGAAGAAAAAACTACCAATTACTTAGTGATTACCTCAATTAGAAAGAAAGCGATGGGCCTCTTTGAAATCTTCCTCGAAACCGTTAAAAAAACGAAATAATTAAGGGCCTTCTCCGGACACTTAAAAACTTACTTAAAGACCCCTAATGCTTCAATTCATTTCGGATTAATGACTTGTAATGAAGGTGTAATCAAAACGTCATTCGTTGGGAAGTGCTTAGCGGAATTTGTGGTCATTTTGAGTCCAGAGTGGCAACTAGGAAAGGGTTACAAACGTTGTTGTACTGAATTTTCTTCAACGCGTATCGAACTTGAAAATCTTTTACGGTTTATTTATCCCACATTTTTTGTTCAGGGACCACACGGAAAGAGGGCGTACGCTTGTATTAGCATTGAATCCTCTATTAGACCCTATCTTGAGGTAAGGCCCACCCTAATATCAACTGTCTTCTCTAATTATTTTAGATAAGGGAAGTACAAAAAAAGATGATGAAGACAATGGTCCTTTGGTGGGAATACCCGTGAGGGACTTGTGGGTGTCCCGTCGAAAATGTTAACAAAAGATTAATCCCGACGCCATGGGGTCTTTTGTGGTTGGCAGGTGGCTGGATGACAAACTCATTATGGAGAAACAACTCTTGAAGGGGTGCATGAAGTGAGAAATTGTAAATTTAACCTTACATCAGCAACATGCTCAAACTACGCCTACGCCATACGAAGAATAGACAGGTAACTCCATCTACATTGTAAACTATTGCTGATAATGGTACCTAGTCCACAACTGGGAACACGGCACCCAGTTGCAGAAGAGATCGTCGCCCGTTGCCAGCAACACTACAACTGACTCCCAGAGGAGAATGAACAAGCAGCTGTAAGTGGCCGCATTGATAGGCAGATGAATCCAGTGGCTTCGTTCAATGTGAATGCACAAACACCACTCGATTGATTAACATACATTATAGACCTGTACAGTGCTGCCAATGATCCAAAAGAGGTGCATCTTATCGCCATTACTGAAGTTTGATAATCATGGAGACATAAACCTTTGGCGCGTAACCTGCTTTCTTTATGAAGCTTACACGCCAGTAGTTACACTGAGTATAACTACATATATTATCCTCCAAGGCTTGAAAACCTTACTTTACTTTACTTTTTAGGGGTTTTCCCGTGTCAAGGGCTGCCCACAATCGCCTGAAGCCCAGCACTGCAATCCTTACACTGATCCTCGGTGAGGTAGAGTCAAAGCATTTAGTGCACGACCTGTTGCTGATGATTCGTGGTCTTCCCTTCTGGAGACCATTGCAGAACCCGCCCAAGCCTCCTTTCAACCGATGGACATGCCCTCTCGACTGGAGTGTCCTCTTTCCCAAACGAGCTACAACTGATTCGTCTTGGTCCATTCTTCGCCTGAATTTTGCGTTCCAGACTCGCTCCAATCGAAACACTCTGCCCCTTTTCAAACCATCCATCTCCGCTGATTCTTTTGCAGCGGTCATAATTCTGTACCATAAGTGAGAATACAATGGCACTGAGAATGAGCTTCTTAGTTCCACCACAGACAGGTGAGCGCTCGAATTGCTCCTCTGCCTTGTGAAATCCGGTTTTTAGATTTTCCGGTTTTCAGATATAGATATCCGATTCACACGTTCCTGACGAGTCAATGATGGAACCCAGATTCTAAAAGAATCGACAGCATGGACAATACCAACCCCAGAAATCTCGAGGTCACCACCAGGTCTTCTCGGCATTGATTTTCAAGCCTGCTCGTTCAAAAGCCTGGTTCAGTCTTGAAGGCTTGAATCCAGCATCCTCCTTGTCCTGGGCCAAAATTACTTGGTCGTCGGCAAAAAAGCCGTGAATGGATGATCTTTGCTCTGACTGGCAACTCATTCCTTGGCAAGAGGCATTTCATTTTCCGAAGAACGCTCTCCAGAAAAATTTTGAAGGGGGTTGGTGACATGCCACCTGCCTCAGGCCTTCGGTCGTTCTAAAATGCGCCGTCGTCCAACCTTCACTGACGCCCGACGTGTACCTACCATACTTACGCTCAATAAATGATATCAGCTGCTCATTCCTGGAACACTTTGTAGATAATCCTATAAATAAGTAGTTGGTACACCTGTGTATATCTCCATTTTGCAGACATTCATCACTAAAGAATCGAGTGGCATCATGTCGATGAAAAAAAAAAGTCCTCACTACACTGAGAAAAAAAATCCCTTAAATTGGTTGTAGGAGTGATATTAGTGGTTGTAGAAGTGTGATTAGTGGGAGAAAAATCTACTTCCAAGTGCAAGAAAGTACGACTAATCGCATATACTGCAACTAATTGCAACATTCCTACAACCATTTTGGTGATTTTCCCCTACCAAACGCTAAATTACCTACCAGTCACAAAATAAATTCCTGCGACCAATCACATGCAGCCAAATCTACGACTAATCACATCTATTTCTACTACCAGTTTTAGGATTCACCTACCAATCACTTACTTTCTATAGAATAGTGTATACACCCAATCACTTGCACAACTCATGAATTCTCCGACCAGTATTATTGTTCTACTACCAATCACATCTTAGAATGCTGGGGTGGCAGAATAAATTACGGCCACTCGCAAAACTCTACTACCATTCACTTGAAGGCTCATGTTGGTATGAGATTAATTCTCTGGCCATTTCCAAAACCTACAACTGGTCACATCGAAAAGCAATTAGTCAGTGAATCTTTCTACAACCTTTCCCAACCACTACTACCATTCACTTGAAGACTCATGTTGGTATGAGATTAATTCTGTGACCATTTCCAAAACCTACAACTGGTCACATCAAATAGAGATTAGCCAGTGAATGTTCTACAACCATTCCCAAACTCTACCACCATTCACATGTTGGTAGTACATTAATTCTTTGACCATTTCCAAAACCTACAACTGGTCACATCGAAAAGCGATTAGTCAGTGAATCTTTCTACAACCTTTCCCAACCTCTACTACCATTCACTTCAAGGCTCATGTTGGTATGAGATTTCCTCTCTGACCATTTCCAAAACCTACAACTGGTCACATCAAAAAGCGATTAGTCAGTGAATGTTTCTACAACCTTTCCCAACCTCTACTACCATTCACTTGAAGACTCATGTTGGTATGAGATTAATTCTGTGACCATTTCCAAAACCTACAACTGGTCACATCAAATAGAGATTAGTCAGTGAATGTTCTACAACCTTTCCCAACCTCTACCACCATTCACATGTTGGTAGTACATTAATTCTTTGACCATTTCCAAAACCTACAACTGGTCACATTGAAAAGAGATTTGTCAGTGAATGTTCTACGACCTTTCCCAACCTCTACTACCATTCACATGTTGGTAGTACATTAATTCTTTGACCATTTCCAAAACCTACAACTGGTCACATCGAAAAGCGATTAGTCAGTGAATCTTTCTACAACCTTTCCCAACCTCTACTACCATTCACTTCAAGGCTCATGTTGGTATGAGATTTCCTCTCTGACCATTTCCAAAACCTACAACTGGTCACATCAAAAAGCGATTAGTCAGTGAATGTTTCTACAACCTTTCCCAACCTCTACTACCATTCACTTGAAGACTCATGTTGGTATGAGATTAATTCTGTGACCATTTCCAAAACCTACAACTGGTCACATCAAATAGAGATTAGTCAGTGAATGTTCTACAACCTTTCCCAACCTCTACTACCATTCACATGTTGGTAGTACATTAATTCTTTGACCATTTCCAAAACCTACAACTGGTCACATTGAAAAGAGATTAGTCAGTGATTGTTTTACAACCTTTCCCAACCTCTACTACCATTCACATGTTGGTATGACATTATTTCTTTGACCATTTCCAAAACCTACAAATGGTCACATCGAAAAGCGATTAGTCAGTGAATGTTTCTACTACCTTCCCCCACCTCTACCTACTACCATTTACAAGAAGGCTCATGTTGGTATGAGATTTAATCTCTGATCATTTCCAAAACCTACCACTGGTCACATCAAGAAGTGATTAGTCTGTGAATGTTTCTAATACCTTCCCCAACCTCTATTACCATTCACATGAAGGTGCCCACAATATCATGGGCTTTCATTGGGCTACAAATGGGATTTTTTTAGTATCATAGTAGGTCAAATTAGGTGTCGTTTTCCGAGAAATTTTTAACCCATTATCCATTTTTCGGCGTCCCACTTCCATCCACAATTTTTCCAAGAAAAAAAAACTTTTCAAATAGGGACCTACCTACCTATTTTAATTGATATAAATAATTTAATTATTTTTAATGATTTAGGTACAATTAATTTTTGGATAATTTATATCGAGGAATAACAATTTTTTCTTGATCGTTTGTGCTGTAACTGTTAACGATAGAGGGGTATTTTTCTGGCGTTCAAAAATAAGTTCAAGGCGCCTAGAAATTAAAAAATACGATTTTTAGAGAAAACAATCCTCCCTCTTCGTCACCAGCCCTGCCCACTCTCTCTAGTTCAACAGTTTTTTAGTAATAATACTTCATTAGCTAATAAGCATCTTATATCTACGTAATTAAATTCCATTCATTAAATTGCTTGTATCGAGTTATTATTATTCTACAAACTAATCGCAATACCTTCCACTTCAAGATTTATCAACATTTTATGTGTCCTGAAATTAATGTAATGGCGGTTGTTTTCAGCAGTGGTTAGGGCTTGTGAGGTGGATTTAGTAGGTACCTAGCAATAAGTTGTATGAATATGAATGTATTTACTGTGATACATTCTACCAGTACTCTCTCGAAATTGGAAGGGAAAGTGAAATTGAAAAAAATGCGTATAGAAGTTTGAATTTGAAATGTCACAACCATGGGTGGGTAATGCAGTAGGGTGGGTAACCATTTCGTAATGCTCACAAATGCTTCTTCTTCTTTTCATTTTTTGTTTGTTTGTTTGTTTGCCCCCGATTGAGTTATAATAATTATACTGTGTGCATTGCAGTTATAACAAATTATTTGTGTGCATTGCCTGAAATACCCTAAAGAAATGTATTTGAAATCAGTTTTCGTCGCATTATTATAACAGTCTGCAAGAATATACGTGTCCATGTATATGATTGCTAGTAATATCATTAACAGGCGTTAATTAGGAAAAAAGGATTAAGGGGAGATTGATGAGGTGGGGAAATGACATTAAATGTTAAGACAAATGTCTTATCCGCCTGGCAAAGCAGAAACAAAAGGACTGTGCAGGAGGAATTGTTGAGGGACACAAGATCTTATTCATTTCATGATGCAAGGCCGTTCAACCGATTTATATCCATTCATTCCAAATCTTGACTAATCAAATGATCGGCTGACGGTTTGATTTTCCTTAGGGGAAGCACGGATTTCGCAGGCAAAAGCCCAAAAACTTTCAAAGGTGACGAGAATTTCTCTTTCCCAATCGTCAGCCATATTGGGACAATTTCTCATACCGCTCACAAAATAGCTCCTGCCAATTGCAATTTCACTAACCTATCACATATGTTCCTACGACCATTTGTAATGAAACGGTGGGAGAAACTTCGCTATTAGTCGAAGAACTAGCATTTGGTTGAAGAATGTATGACAACTAGCGCTCCCCCCACTCCAGTTAGTATATAAGGGAGTGCGGCCAAGATCGGCAGCTCACTCAACTTGTTGCAACCGACGCGTGAACGCGAGTGAATGTCCGCCATTTTGTTTTTGTCAGAACAACCGGCCCCAACAGGAGCGTTTTTATCTCAGAGGGTACTCAGACAGCTTATCCTCTGGCGTGGGAGTGCGATCAGACAGCTTATCCTCCGGCGTCTTTGTTCTTACATCCTGCAGTGAAAACTTCATAGGCTAACCATGTAAGTACCAAAACACAATTAAGATGGTAGAGATTATTTGGTTTGAATGTTTACCTTAGGTAGGTATGCTTGCGATCCGATTTCACCTTGGGAATCTATGGGGCGTTCATGGGGCTACAAATGGGATTTTTGAAGGATGAAGGGATATTAAATATCCCTCCAAATTTTGGAGGTCAACATTTGATTTAGTTTTTTAATAGTTTCCTAGTAAAAAAATTTTTTTTTTAGTTACCTAGTAAAATGTTTTTTTAGTTTCCTAGTAAAAAAAAATTTCGAATTTTTTTTTTTACTTACAATTAATTTTCGCTCAAGTGACCTATATCAATGAATAATATAGGTGTAAAATTTGTAAGGGTTCTGGAATCTAGACCTCTTGAAACAAAATTTGGAATCTAGACCTCTTGAAACAAAATTCCGATCGGCCTCAACATTTGACATTATTTAATAATGTCAAATGTTGAGGCCGATCGGAATTTTCGATCTCCGTCGCGATTACATAGTTGTATTATTCCAAGATAATAAACCAAAAACGCTGCAAATTTTACCTACCTTATTATTCTTTGATATGAGTTACTTGTGCAAAAATTAATTCTGTGTCAATAACAATTTAAAAAAAAAGTTTTGTCCAAATGACTTAAAATTTATAGGCATACATTTTTTTTAATTCTTGGAATAATTTTTTTTTAATTCTTGGAATTTTTTTTTTTAATTCTTGGAATAATAAACCCTATGTATTCGCGACGGGTGTCGAATACTCTGATCAGCCTCAAATTTCGACATTATTCTTTTCAAGAGGTCTAGATGCCAAAAAACGAAATGGCCGTCCACCTCCGAGCCGTTTTTGGCAGTAGGATTTTTTAAATATGAAATTTTGACAAAAATACTCGGTTTACCATCTGGTTGTGCCCGCAACGATTTCAGCCTGATCGCTCCAACCTGTGGGGCGCTATTGTGATGAAATGGGCCTACGGGAGGGATTTTTTTTTGGTTCAGGCACCTATTTGGCTGAGTTCGAGCTAGGTGTCGTTTTGTATGATATTTTCTTTCTTCTTTCTACAATCTTTTGTTTGTCGAATTCTACATCCAAAATATTTCTAAAACGACCCCATAGCCGAAACCCTTCAACAACCCTTCCTGTCGCCCCATTTTAGCCCCACAGCGCCCCACGGGTTTGGGCGATTGGGCTGAACACCTTGCGGGCTCTACTACCAGTCACATTTTTGTCTGATATTAATTCTTTGACCATTTCCAAAACCTACAACTGGTCACATCGAAAAGAGATTAGTCAGTGAATGTTTCTACTACCTTCCCCAACCTCTACTACCATTCACGTGAAGGCTCATGTTGGTATGAGATTTCCTCTCTGACCATTTCCAAAACCTACCACTGGTCACATTGAAAAGCGATTAGTCAGTGAATGTTTCTACAACCTTTCCCAACCTCTACTACCATTCACTAGAAGGCTCATGTTGGTATGAGATTTACTCTCTGACCATTTCCAAAACCTCCAACTGGTCACATCTCTACTATCATTCACTTCCTGCTGTAAAATTTACAGCATTTAATGGAGTTGACTGGGGATGGATTTAATGAGTGTCAACTTCGATACCGATTTGGATATTTTTATCCAAAGAAGGGAACACAAAAAGGGAAATTATTTCATAATTTTTTCATGATTTTATTGCAAACACACAATTGAAATTTCCTCTCTTTCCCACAGTCATTTCGCCCTCGAGACCGGGATAGTGCTCCAGAAGGGGTTCAGGAGGGCTTGTCCCAGCAGAATACTTCAGCCCAGAAGTGAGTAACCTGTTGAACTTAAATTGCATGGATTTCCTGTTGAGCGGTGCCATGGTGTATATAATGATATTATGATGAAATACCAGTGTCAATCTCACTCTAACTCGTGTTTTGCTCTTTGTGTTCCAGGAAATACCTTCGCTGATCCACAGTTCTCGAAAATTTCATCAGAAACATCTGTGAAAGTCTGTATTTCATTTCAGTAATAATTACTAAGTTTATTGTAAGTATGACATAGGTACTTATACATTGTATTGCTTAATTGTTATCCCTTCAACTTTATCTATATTTCCATAGTATTTTTCCGGTATTTATATTTCCATAGTATTTTTTCATTTTCTATGTTATCATCATGACATGATAGGTGTCCAATACTCAGATGTGATTTAGCTCACTAATGTATCCTTGATATTGACGTAGGTATACCATTTTTTTTTTTTTTTAATTTGGCATGTAATTAGCGAAATACTTGTATATGTGCAGCAAATGCAATTATGTATCCTTTTCAATCGATGTAAATTAACTACCCCTCATGAGAAACATCTGCAGATTAGTTACCTATTAGGTACTTACATATAATAGGTACTTTGTTTGTAATTTGATTTCAGTAATAAGGTGCGTTTTTTAGGTATTATGTATGTATTGGTTAATTGACATCAAAATTGAATTACGATGAATCATGTATGCGCATTGATGGAATTACTTTATTTTTATTTTCATGTAATAAACACGTGTCTATATGAAACTGAAATTCATCTGCGAAGTTACCCGTTCCCTCAAGGTTCAAAAGGGAATGGTCGCTGGTAAATTTCAGTGAGTGAAATATGAAAATTGGTTGTAGCTTCAGTAGCGAATGGTGTGTGAAAATTCCACCAACCGCATTATGAAATTTGGTTGGTGAACTAGATACGAATGGTCGTAGAGCAGTACATGACTAAATTATGTGTTTGCTCGAAGAAATGTACTACCTAAGGCGGATTACATTTCTCCGAGAAAACACATAATTTAGTCATGTAATTCTCTACGACCATTCGTATCTAGTTCACCAACCAAATTTCATAATGTCGTTGGTGGAATTTTCACACACCATTCGCTACTAAAGCTACAACCAATTTTCATATTTCACTCACTGAAATTTCTCCGACCATTCTCATTAGCGATTGGCTGTACAAATTCAAGGCGGTGGTAGAAAAAAAACCGACCATATTCATTAGGAACCAGTGATAGAAAAATTCACCAACCAACTGCAATAAGGATTGGTTGTAGAAAAAACACCAACCAACCGCTCAAGCGTTTAGTTGTACAAACCTGAGTTTCACACACCAGTTGCATACTCGTGTTTAGCAAACGGTGGGAGAATAATGAGATTGATCGTGGAAACTGGTTTCACCAACCAATCACCTGCAGTTCTCCAACCACTAACATACTGGTCTGCTGTACCACGGCTCCCACCAGTCATCGACTATTTTCTCTTATAATTCAATGGTTGTAGAAAACAATCACAATTTCTCCGACCATTCACTTGCAGTTCACCGACCAGTTACATATATGTACATGTCACATACATATATGTGACTGGTAGACTGTGCCAATGCACTACCACCAATCGCCTCTTGTTCCAACCTGCAAAAAACTTGTAAAAACTGCTCTCCCACCAATCGCCTTCTGTTCTCCCACCAGACACATATGTGAATGGTAGACTGTGCCAATGCACTCCCACCAATCGCCGACCATTTTTTTTCTCAGTGTAGACTTCTCTACGGAGAAACCCTTTTGAACATCCGTACCTATAGGTGTTATGCCCTTAATCGGAACACCGGTCGTCATTCTCGCACCAGCTAGCATACAAAGTGCCCCATCCTGCTAAGTACCGACCCGTTCCGTCCTCTTTCGAATTCCGAATCCAAACCCCGAAGGCGACGGTTGCACGACACCGAATAATAGAGCCATTGCGCAACGCCCATTCTATTCCGATACGAAGTGACAACAAAACTCCCAGTGATGAATATTAATTGGATGAATATGAAGGCGGCTTGTTGGAATCCACGAGGCACAGGTGGGTATAGCTAGTTGAAGTTAATTGCACCCAGTCTTGCCACCAACACCACTCGATGAGAGACCACAATGAAAATTTGGTCGGAGAAACCTGAACGTGTTAATCATATATGATATATCCGGGATTAAGGTCGAGGGGATTTTTTTGAAATGGTAATGCTCCGGCGCAGCGGGTGGCCAGATAGCGGTCGAAACGTCTTCCCAGGAGACGAGTAAATTAACCATGTTGAAAGCTCTGCCCTTTCCAGGACCCGCTGCATGAAAGTAGAGTTTGTATATAATAAAGTGGTCAAGATGTGGAACATGAACAACACTGAGTGTTTTAGATTTAAAATCCCGTGGCTTGGAGGTTTGATTCTTGGTTTCAATAATCGAATGATTCATTCAGATCATGGGGGCGAAGAAAAACGGCCGTATAGATTTGAATACAAAACAACTGTTTTAGTTTTAAAATGAGATCTGAGGGGAAAAAAAATCACGTTTTTTGACTAAGAATATACCACTCGATGGACCTCCCATCTTGACAGTTTTTTCTACCGAAGGACATCTTCACAAAAGCGATCGTCCTTCGAAGTCGATGGTTGTCACGGTTGGTTAGCTTTCGCCTTCCAGCCAGCACATTTCCAGGATCCCCTCCGGGAGATTCACTCTTCAGCTTTGATTAGTTCTGACTGGCGGAAAAACCAATGGAATCCCGCCCATAATAATATTATATATATTATATTATATATAATTGAAGGGTGCCATTACACATTAAGGCCCAAGTACCACTTTTTTCGAATTTTGGTTTTCTTTTGCTTTGCTGCTGGGTTTCTTTTGGTCTTATGCTGGTTTTCTGCTGTTTTTTTTTGTTTTTTTCAGGTTTGCGGCTGGTTTTCCCAATGGCGCTAAATGCATGGTACCCTTCAATTATTGGGGCGTTTGCTATCATAACCAGCTCATTCCACTTTTTCGAAAGTCAGTTTTCTGCATAAATCACAAGTTCAGAGTCTTTATCACAATGCACTGCTAAAATCTCTCCAGCAATTGCAATGCGGTACTGCTTCGAGTTCGGTTTCTGTGAAAGACGGCAGAGCACCTCATTCTTTGGATATCTAACCTCTTGGAATTTCGACTCGAGATTTTTTTTAAATCGAACAAACCGACCTACAACCATCTTCTTCGGCGTTGCTGAAGATGACCCAAATCACCCGTTTGTGCATGCGCAAAGCGTTCAACTGATTTAAACGTCTTAAAATTTCAAAGCCAAATAATAAATAAATCAAGACTTGACGTCGCATATATGCGGTAGTCTACCTACGGCCACTAATCCTTATATTATATAAGGCTTAGTGGCCGTAGGTACCCGCACAATCTCTGAAAATTTGACTGGAATCGGATCAACATTGCGGAAGTTATGGCTGAATCAAGGAAATGCGGACGGACACAAGGACAGACAGACACGGAACCAAATTTGCTCAGGAGATTCTGGAACGCAACATGCAAGTGGAAATTTTAATTTTGAAGGACAAACGTAATAATATTATGTTTATAATATTTTTTTGATCCCGAAAGTGAAAACAATGCTTCTGCTAACTTTGGTAGACTCGGAAGCAAAAACTTAATATCTCCCTCCTTTTAAAGCAAATTGACTACTTAATCAGAAAAAAATTAAAACAAGTGAAAAAAAAAATTCGTTTTTACGTCAAAACCAGCCCACTCCAAGCTACCGCCACGAGTAATGTGATTGGCAACTGGAAGAACTTGAAACCCCATTTAATCAAGAAAAAATAATTTAGCAGGAAAAAAATTGAAAAAAAAAACCAAACTTGAAACCTCCTTTTAACGCAAATTAATCAGAAAAAAGAAAAAAGAAAAAAGTTTACAAGTAGCGGCTTTGCATCAAAACCAGCACTTTTCAACCTAATTGGTCGAATTATTTCCCTTGGGAATTCGACTAAAAATTTTTTAGTCGAATAATGCCATTAATGTATGCTAAAAATGGAAACCGTAAACGAGTGAAGTTTTTCGTTAGGTACTCCCTCCTGTAAAATTTTCGAAAGTAGAATGAGCTTTTTTGATAGCAATTGCTATCGTTTAAACGCCTCAAAATTTAAATGTATTCAGTCTCAAACTAACGTTGGAGTGATCTGGAATGTTCTATTGCTGCGTTGGCATCACTGGCGGCTTCGTGGATTTTTCCTTCTGAAATCGCCGTACCATCTGGAGAGCTCAATCGTGACAGGGTGCCCCCAACTTGCCATCAATCCCCTCAAGTCAATTAGTCAACCCGAATCCCTTTTGAGCTCCCCTCGCGTCACCGAGAAGGGATTCTGTTTACCTTCTGCGCGATAATCAATCACGTCTCAATATATTCATGCGGGTCCCCTGCGGCTGTGTGCAGCAATTATTCTGTTTGTGAAGTGATTTCTGTGGGGGTATAAAGGGTTGTTAATTTCTGAAAAAGCTATCGACACTGCTCAATAATATCGATTCCATAAGAAATGCAGTAATGCTTACCACACCGTGGTTCTATGGGGCGACAGGACATGTTTTGAAGCATTCAATTAAGGGGGTAGAGTGGGGTGTAATATTTACGTCGCATTCATTTTTTGGGATCTCAGGGTTTCCGTTTTAGTTTTTTAAAGGATTTTGGTTTATTCTTCGAATAATACAACTATGTATTTTGATCGCCCTGAAGATTAAATTTTGTCATTGTACGTTTCAATATTCCAAAAACGAAATGTACGCCTGCCGACCGAATCGTTTTTGGCAGTAGGATTTTTTTTTTAATCTGAAATTTTGGCAAAAACTCGGTTTACCATCTAGTTGTGCCCGCAAGGTTTTCAGCCCGATCGCCCAAACCCGTGGGGCTCAAAAGGGGCTACAGGAGGGATTTTTTAATGTTTTTGGCTACGGGGTCGAGTTAGGTGTCGTTTTCGACGTATTTTTGAACGTATACGTATACGTTTATCTCTATAGAGTTCGTTTTTGGAGGACCAACATCTGCCCAAAAATTTTACCGAAAAATTTCTCATTCTCTCAAAAATTTGCATACCCAAGAGTAATAATAATTTACATTTTATTATTATATTAAATTAAATAAACAAATAGTAATAATAAAATAATACAATTTGCAATTATGAATTTTATACTTACAATTTTATTATTACATAGATAATTGGTATATATTTTATTTACTTTTTGGATGGTTGCACACTGAAGTCAGTTTTTTATTTCCATTTCATAATATATTTTATTTCTAATTTATTTTTATTTTTGCATAATGATGCCTTGTATGTGTTTACATCATTAAAGAAAAGGTAATAATAGGTAGATACCTTGCATGTCTTGCTTTGCCTGGTAGGCTACCTAATAATACCTTGCACCGTTTTTAGAAACGATCATCAACTTTGTTACCTAATCCGTTTGACGAAAAATCCAAGTTTTTACATCCCAATTCACGTGAGAACTTGGTACAGCAGCACATTTCTCAACGTCATTTGGGATCCCGTTTACAAAAGGCTGACATCAATCATTAGGGGCAGTTTACTGAGGCAGATAATAAACGACTCGAGGTTGATTAGTTACGATTGAAGTTCTAGAAACTTTCCAATTATCGTGTTGTGACGTTCTCTTTTTGAGCTTCACTTACGCAATCATCTTATGGGATTTTGACTTCACGTTCTGGATGTCCCGTTACGAAATTTGAATACGTTAGCGCTAGAATTCAATTATTCAAGCGGTGACGGTAGTGTTTAAGACAGAGAATAGCTGATGTAAGGTGATGAACACTGTCTAATTATAGGGGATTCTAAATTCAAAGGGGGAGCAATGAGTCCGTTGAAGCTGACCAGGTGCCTTGGGTCAATATTTAGTCGAGGGATTTTTGAAGGATTTCAGCCTGTAGTGTGCATGACATTGCCCTCCAAGCCCACTCTGGTTCTTGCAATTCTGGAGGTTCCAAACTGCAAAAAAAAAAAAAAAGCGAACCAGGTGACCGGACGAAGCCGTTTTGTACCTGGGAAAACCCGCACTTTTCGGGGATGTTGCTAATGAAGGGCCCATTGTGCTCTAATTCCACGTCCATTGAAAACGGCACCCATCCCTGCCGGGTCCACGTGTCACTCACAGCTGCTTCCTCACGTGTCCCCCTCCTCAACCGGTGAGCAAACATTCACACCTTCCAAACCGAATTGCAGACCCTCAAAACCCGGATGTCTCTTCAATTTGAACTGCCTCCGGGTGCGACTAATCCCTTTGAAAACAATTGATCTAAATGGACAAGAGAGACACCCACATTCCCATGATTATTTCAGAAAAGTTCCCACGAACAGTCAGCGGACCGAAGAAACGAGATTATCTTAATCACATCGGCGAAACGGCAGACTCGTGACCCCAACGAGAAGAAGAAGCAACCAAATGTCTTCTCTGTGTACTTATTTGAGCTGTTGATCTCTACAGACGAAATGTAAAAACGCTGCAAATTTTACACAAGGGTTTATTATTCTTTGATATAGGTTACTTGTGCAAAAATTATTTCTGTGTCAATGGAAAAAATTTTGGAAAAAATATATTTTTTTTCTTCAAAAATTCATTTTTTACTCGAAAAATATTTAACCTCCTGGGATCCTTCAATAATCCCATTTTTAGCCCCATGAAAGCCCTATAGATCGGATCGTTCCGGGACCCCCGAAAATGGTTTCTACGTCCAAAACGACACCTAACTCGATCCCATAGCTAAAAGCCTTCAAAATACCCCTCCCATAGCCCCATAGCGCCCCACGGGTTTGGGCGATCGGACTGAAAACCTTGCGGGCACAACTAGATGGTGAACCAAGTATGTCAAAATTTCAGATTTAAAAAAAATTCCTACTGCCCAAAATGGCCCGGACGGCGGACGTACATTTCGGATTTAGAATGTAGACCTCTTGAAACGGATAATGTCAAATTTTGAGGCTGATCGGAGTCGTCGACCCCGTCGCGAAAACATAGGTGTATTATTCCAAGAATAATAAACCAAAACTGACGTGTCAATTATGCACAGAGAAAAAAAATGGCGGTATTTTAGACAAAAATGTTCGGTAATCGGTGGTCAACCGAACAATTTTTCGAAAAATGGAGAGGTAAAAACGCAAAAAATGTAAGGTAAAGTGTTGAATTTGCGCGGTTGACCACCGATTACCGAACATTTTCATTCATCTTTCTACCGAACACCAAAACTGTTTTACCGCTCAAAAATCGGAGATGTTACCGAACATTTTTACTTAAATTGTTCGGTAATCCCTGTGTCCCGCAATGTTTACCGCTCATTTCGTCCCGCCAACTTACCGAACATACCAAAATGTAAGGTGAATTTTAACCTTCCAACCTCAAACCTTTTCGATTATGAGCGGTAAATTATAACCTCTCAAAGTTAAAGTGCGCGGTGAATTTTCACCTCCCATAATTAATGTGAGGTTGTAAAATTACCTCCCCTACTTCAAATGTGCAGTAAGAATCACCTCCCACAACTCGGATGTGCGGTGAATATTCACCTCTCATTTTAAATTTCGAGAAACATTGTGCGGTAAAAAATTACCTCCCACACGCAATTGTGCGGCCAGTATTCACCTCCCTAATTTCAAATATCGTTCGGTAAACGTTACCTTCCACACCTAAAATGCGCGGTAACTAATCACCGAACAAATGGCAAGAAGTACCTCTCAACGTAGTTTGAGAGGTAATCGTACCCAAAAAGCCCTTGTTGGTTTGGGCGGTAAATGAACATCAATGAGTTACCTTTCATTGATGTACACTTACCGCCCACACCAACAAGGGATTACCTCACTTTTTGGGTACGATTACCTCTCAAATTACGTTGAGAGGCACCTCTTCCCATTTGTGAAGTAATCAAACCACGAGTCGAACGGATAGGATACCTAAGGAAGAAAAATAATTCGGTTATGAATACAAACCATGTTTATTACAACGCAGAACGATACACAACATAATATAACATATAAAATTATAATTAACTGTAAATTAAAGGATAAAGGATACAGTAAATTAAAACTTAGGCATGATCCAACATTATTAAATCATTTAAAGTACAAATAATTTAAATTTTAAGTAGGTGCACGACACCCCACTAGTTTTGTCAAGAACTAAAATTATTTATCAAGTACCTATCATTATTTTATCAAGTAGGTACAATGCTATTAACCATGGGTTCGATTTTACATTAAAAAATGGGGAAGGTCGATAAGTTATCAATGATATGATGAATATGATAACTTATCATATTCAATGCCGAACCGGGGACATTCTATTTCTCAACTGTTAAGGATATAATAGGTATAATATATTATTATCAAATCATTGATATTATCAAATAAACACGTGTACGTCTATTGACATGATCCAACGTATTCGTACACGCCTACCAACTAGATTAAACCAGAGCAGAATCTGTTATTGTTCAATCTAGTAGGGAGATATAAATATATCTGATATAAATATATCTGATATAAATACAATTATTTTATGAAGTAGGTAGGTACAATGCCCTAGCCATGGGGTCGATTTTACTTTCTCAAGTAACGTTCTTAAGTCAGAAAGTAAATTGCTAGGGTTTTGTGGGACCCCAAAAAGAGGATTGTACGTACAAAAAGACTTAGAAAACGACACCCCACTCGACATCATACCCAAAAACATGAACCCCCCGTAGCCCTTTTTTAGCCCAATAGAGCTCCACAGGTTTGGGCAATCGGCCTCTTGCGAGCACAATTAGATAGTAAATTTAATAAGTAAAATATATTTTTTCAATATTTCAGATTTAAAAAAAAAAAAAAAAAAATCATCCAACTGCCCAAAACGGCCCCGACGGCGTACGGCGGACGGACATTTCGGTTTTTGAATCTAGACCTCTTGAAACGGATAGGTAAGTAATGTCAAATTTTGAGGCCGATCGGAGTCGTCGACCTCCGTCGCTTAAACATAGGTGTATTCTTCCAAGAATCATAAACCGAAACTGACTAGAGATTGCCAAATTCGTTTTGGAAAAAACGCTGCAAATTGTCCACAAGGGTTTATTAAATAAATGTTATACTAAAAAAATACTACCAAAACGACACAATAGCCGAAAGTCTTTTTGCAGTGTTTTTAGACATTTCCACTGCACAAAACGGCCAAGATTAAAAAACCAAAAATTTTGGTTTAATGTCGTAGGTACATGCTACAAAAACAGGGAGAAGCCATTAAATTGGGGAGGACATAAAGTACTTGTACTTATGTTCATAATGAGAGAACAGTAAACAGATTGAAAATGATGGCTCATGACCGTTATTTGGATACATAGGACTTCACGACAAGATAAATGAATTTCGTAAACTTCTTTTGGCTCTGCTGAACAGTTGATATAATATTATTTTGCATATTATGATGGTTTACCTTTGAGGTACAGATACTCGGTGCAAAGGTATATGCACGTGCGACGGTTTTCTTCGATACAGCCTGGCCAACTTGGCGGTCCTGGACGGTGGCTTTTTTGCATATCAGGCCGAAGACGTAAGTAAGGAAGGCAGCAAACATAAGAGAGCTCTTCGTTTCAGATGAACATCTGCAAGTGGAAATGGAATGCTGTTAATAATTGCCGACAATTCTGTTTTGTGATTTCTGGACTTGACACACTACCAATTAAAAAACACTTTTTGAGGGACTATACCTAACTGAAGTGTGCTCTGAAGCTTACCCGATGTAGCGGTTCTTCTGATAGAAGGGTATTCCACCTCGATGATCGGACGAATTCCACAATTCTGGGACCTTATTCGTCGAGCTTGGAACTCAGGAGAGGCTCCTCCACCCCAAACCATCCGAAAAGGGTCTGCGTGAATCTGATTTAAGAAGGCATAAAAACAGAGATCAGCTTAGGGGAAAACATCAAAAATTTCATGCAATACACCAATGACGCATGGAATAATGCTTACACGTAGGTAGGTACTTTAGATGGGAACGATATAGGGACGACACTGCAGCGACATTTTGTCAACACCCACCGATGAAATGAGTCGATCGACGCGTAGTCCGAGGCATTTTCCCAATTTTGAAAATGTATCGAGTAACTGTAATCACAATTGATTTGCATTGATGTTAGGTATCGACGAATAAGCATGCAAAATGTTCATACATGTACCTTTTCAGTAGTGTCCAGTAAATGAATTTTCTTGAATGCTTTAAACTGCTTTCAGTCTTTTACGAGAGAAACAGGAATTCCATTGTCTACGATCGAATTGGGCCTTGGGTCGAACATGCGAGAACACGAAAAAACAAAATTACAAGCACTCCATTATGTTAGCATCATACATACCTCACAAGCTGAAAATCTACGAAACTGACAAAAGATAATTACCTTTTTTGGATGTTCCAAACAGTAAATTCACTAGACCGATTTATAACCGTCACCAACGACAAACACATCAATACTAATGGCCGCCACTCGGCCGAAAACCCCAGCAAAGCCCCAACGCAAGCGCTTCCAAGCGCCTATCTGAGGTACTACTGTACGGTAGACATTTACCGCACTTACTTTTGTGTACGGTGGAAATTTACTGCCCACGTCTTATGTTCGGTAATTATAAACCTTTCTGTGAAGGGGGTAAAGTTGGGCGGGAAAACGTTAGTGATGTGAGGTAGAAATTAACCATACGGCCTTTGGTAGGCAGTAGACATTAAATGTAAATTTTACTGCCCACGTGTTATGTTCGGTAATTATCAACGTTTCTATGAAGAAGGTAAAGTTGGGCGGTAAAACGTTGGTGATGTGCGGTAGAAATTAATCTTACCGCCTTTGGTAGGCGGTAGAAAGTTACCGACAAGGTGTTATGTTAGGTGAAAATCTGACCCAACATATTCGATAGCTTCATAGACCGGTAAAGTATCACCTCTCCTCAAAGGAAGGGAGCTTGGGCGGTAAACTGTTGACGATGTGAGGTTGAAATCTACCTTACAGCCTTTGGCAGGCGGTAGACATTTAATGTAAATTTGACTGCCCACGTGTTATGTTCGGTAATTATTAACCTCTCTATGTAGATGGAGAAGTTGGGCGGTACACGTTTACTTCACTTTTTCGCATGTGAGGTATGTTTGTACCGAACTGGCTTCCTTGTGCGGTTGATAATCGAGTTGTTCGGTGAATGTAGCTCTCCGTTTGTTCGGTTAGTTCTGGCAAGGTAAGATTTCTTGAATTGTTCGGTAGCAGAGAAGAAATGTTCGGTAAGATCATCGAGTTGTAAGGTAACCAAGGGTAATTGGGCGGTAAAAATGAAATTGTTCGGTAGATTTTCACCGCTCACGCGGTTTTTTATACTATAAAATGGCCGCCAAAGCGGTTTACCGAACAAAAACCGCACTTTTTTTTCTCCGTGTGTGTACATAATTTTACCATCTCAACTTATTATAATTACGCTTAAATTTAACTAATCCAGTAGTTCGAGTTCACCTCGTAGGTAGGTAGGCGGTCAGGCTGGAGAAAGTGGAATACCGCGACACCTACACAGAACCCATTCCGGTCTGGTTCTTTCATACGCATCGAACCACCTGTTCAAGCACAAAAATCTCCACAAATGCAGATGTGAAAAGATAATTTTTCTTTGAAAAGAAACGTTGCCTGCAACCACATTACAAGTTTTGATCCAGTAGAAAGTTGGCCGGGTTGATAAACAAACGACCTTGCGACACGATGTGTGCTCAGCTGATAACGTGAAGTGTTCTAAGATAAATTTCAAGTACAATCGCCAAAAAGTACGATAAAAACCAAAATATTTATTCTGTTACATTCAATGTACCATGATCAAAATTCAAGAGTATGAATTCCGAGAAAAAATAAAAAAAAAGCTTTCAGGATGACATCCACAATGTGGTGATCCGATGTGGATGTGCCATCACTACGGTATGACGGAAACATCTCTGCATCAGATGCATGATTAGATTCTAATCATGACATTGTAATAACAATGCGTTGATAGCTCATCACCCCATGCTAAAAATTATTGGCTTATCGCCTTTTGAGTGTTTTGGTTCTTAAAAAAAATAAAAAAATTAGGAATAGCTAATAATTATTTATCTTTCTTTAAAAAAAAGTATTTCCCTTATTATAGGATTGACAAAGATCGTCGTTCGTTGTTTGCCGATTGATAGGTAGTTTTTCGCCCCAGAAACATCGATACATTCATATCGTATTTTAGGAAATACCTTAAAATTATGGTTCTAACTTGAATGAAATTATACTTTTCAGTATCATATTTATTGGTAAGTAATGGTAAACGAAATTTCTCGAATACGAATAGGTATTGTATAATAATTACAATAATTGTGTGTGTGTGTATACGTAATTACAATAATTATTATTGTAATTACGTATACAATTATTGTACACTTTTATTTGAATCCAATTATTGGATTTTAACTCAAGCACACAATATTTCTTGAGCCTGCAAACAAAAAATTGAAAGAGTAATTCGTTCTTGTGAAAGACTAATTATCATTAAACATATTAATATATAATGTTAATTAGGTGGTAATATTTAATTTTAATACCTACCTATCAATTTAAATGTTTCTATGAAGTATAATTTTTAGGTATAAAAGTACGAACCTATCGCTTAGGTGGGAATTTTAAAAAAATCGACAGCAGAGAAAAACAAACGTTTCAAAACTATTGAAGAGTTGAATCATAATAATATTATGTTTTCACTCTTCAATAGTTTTAAAACGTTTGTTTTTCATATTATGTTGGTTTTAGAAACATCGAAACCCATCCCTACACCATGTGAGTTCACAGGAACGTTCGATACCAGTTAAGTACCGAATATTCCCTTTCGATAGCAAGTATTTTCGGCATCGAATAATATGATATTGAGTATGAGTAGGTACTGATATGAGTTCTTAGGCTTGTACCGAAAGAAATACCTAGGTAAACGAATACAATTGAATAATGAAATGTAACGAAATGACAATTATTTTATGTAAAATTTCATTTTGTGTTCTTTTACCCATTCAAACTTTGATTTGAGCATTATTATAATAATGCTATAAAATAGGGGGAAATCGATTAGAGTGTGTTGTGGGAATCAAAAATAACGAAAGGGTGTTAAAATTTGACCTTCCCCTTCGCCATTTAATGTTCTCTTCTTAAGAAAGAAAACTTCAAACTGAAACTGATGAAAGAGGTAGGTAATTACCTCTTTCATCAGTTTCAGTTTGAAGTTTTTTCTTTGTTTCGTCCTAATGCCTCCATCAAAAAGCAACATATTATGAGAAGAAGAATGCGGCTTTGGCTTTGTGCAAAACAGTGAGGGAATTAAAACTTTAAAAAAGTAATTTAATTTTAATACATGAAATCAAATAAAATGATTAATATATTTAGTAAATGTAATTATGATTGATATGTAGTAAATATAGTAAGCTAACTACAAGAAAATTCCATATTTCTTTCAATTTTTTTCCTACGAGCATTTTTCGCGAATATCGAATCTTCTCATTCAATATTTGAGTATTAACGAATACTCCCATTCAAGTACCTACTTAGTACTTGAATGATTGCTGGTATCGAACGTCGCCAATCCCTAGTTCCCTCAAACTATTCTTGACTCCTTTAGTTATAAATAATTATTTTTCTCTTCTTCTCACTACTTCCTATCGTAAACCACTCCAACCTATGTACTCAATGACATTTTCCTCTCAAACACCCACTTTTTCTTTCTCAAAACACTCAATACCTACCCCGCACGTATCCCACTTGGTTTTAACCTTTTTGACCCAAAGTATTCTTGTGGGCTTCGAGAAATGGTCTTAAGGGAAAAAGTTTCAGTTTCATAAATTTTATGAAACTGGAAGGAAACTCACTAACCTTTCCAGGAGCAGGAGTGATTTTAAAGTTGATTTGTTGGTGGCGGAAATATATTTCGTTATTATAAAAAGTGGAGCAAATGATGACAAGTTTCCCTCTTTGAACGGGGAAATCAATCAAATTTTGACTTTTACTGCGTTGATAGAACCGGCGGATTGTGGGAAACTGTCCAACCATCGTTCGGACATCCATCTGTTGTAGGGGACAGCCATGAAACCGGCTTGTGTATTGTATTGGTTTCATTACCACACTAAAGTATTTCTTCTGCAGTTGCAATAATTAACTTTTTTGTATCTCATGTTCTTGTTGACTAGTGAAAGCCTTCAAGGGAAAGCGTTGATTTAGAACTAGCCCGATAATGGCAAGCTCTCAAACTTTAAATTTTCATGATCACTCATTAATCCCTTTCTTTACTACGATCAATATTAATGATAATATAGAAGCAGCAATAAAAAATATAAAAAACTCTTAGATGGGCAACTCCAGAAAATCAGGAGTAAAGCTCGATCTTGGGGTTTATTTTTTCTCATCTTGATTTTCAAACCACCCTGGAAAAAAACTCGTATTAAATACAAACGTTGGTATTCTCATTACTAACACTCTGCTAGCCTTGTGAATTCCAATTCAGGCCGAAGGTTTAAAAAAAAAATTATAGTCTCAGGATGCCTCATGAATTTTTAAATATTTTTTCGAGGGTTCACTTTCAAAATTCTGTCCTTGAAAAGCTTTTTTTTTTTTTTTTTTGTTTGTGTTAAGAATCACCTTTTTCAACGGGTTTTTGATATTTTGAAACATGGAATTAGAAAGTTTGCACGGCGAAGGGATGGATAGTTTTCAGAACTGCGATAACTTCGCTGTGACTGAGACATCTCTTCGCCGTGCAGTTTCACCAATCCGGAAAATAACCGGTTGACATTTAACCATCGTCAGGTTCTTTTCGTCCCAAAAAAATTTTTTTCCACTCTTTCTTTTACATATAACTATTGCCTATGTACTATTTGCGGAGATTAAACGAACTATCGTGGGATGCTGTAAATTGTTATCTTATCGCCTCTTCACGCCTCGCAGAATTGACACAATGACGCAAAATAAACTCCGACGGTTGAGAAGCTGCGAGAATGAAGAGGACTGGGATTCATCTGAAGAAATATAGGACGTTTTTTATTCAGGAGGGTAGTACGAATTTTCAGCCGAGTTAGTGGGCCCGCTGACGAAGTTGTTTGGCAACTTTGTAGGTTTGATAGTGTAAATCGTACTTGACAGATTATCAACCATGTGGTCTTCTGTAAGCCACGGACGAGAAGTTGTAGTAAACTAGCGACCCCGTGAAGAGACGATTGCGGATTTGATGATGATAATTATCATGAAAAATTAATTAATAAGTTTTCATGAATCTAACTTGTGGAAATCAAATGGGTCTCACCTCAAAATGTCATGACGATTGTAAAGATGCTATTAACCCAGAAGACGTGAAACGATTGCACTATCACTCATACACTCGTTCGACGTTATGACGAGGATTTTTTTTTTTCTTTTTCGAAATCGTAAACAAAAACGCCAAGGTGTAGACCGACACAGAGGAGAAACGGGATCGCCGACCGACCGCGGTCTACTGAAGTGAACTTCGGGGGTTTTCATGAGGTCGGGAGCAAGGACGAGGCGCCGGCGGTGCGCTCTGGCGGGACGGAAATGCAAGAGATGGAGATGCTGGGCGGACCCGCCAGATGAGGCAGGTCTTGTGTGGGACTTCATCGCTTGATTCTTGAACAATTCCGTTACCCAAATATTTTTATTGATATTATTGCGAGATTCTCCAACAGTAAAACGTCGTTTCATTTTTCCGAGTTGTTCATTTCGTTGAATATCGAGTCGAGGAGTTCTTTCTGCTCGAGGCTCAGATACTTCCACAGGTCGCCTTCCAATTCCTTGGCGGCGCTCAGGTCCTGACATTGGCACGACATCACCAGAGACTGCAAAAGGAAGAACAGTTCCTCCCCCAACCAGGAAGCTGAGGAAAGACAAGACAAATTAATAGGATCTAACTGAAGCATAATTAAGATGTTGTTAAATTTAACATTTATAACAAAAAATTAGGAATTCCACAACTCGGATTTTGCTGAATTTAAAGTACCACCTATTTACTAACTTATTGAAGAAGCTACAATAGTGAATGTTTATAGAGATCTAAAGGCAAGAAAGATTGAACTTTTTATTAGCAAAGGCTAATAATAATTAACCTATTTAGTCTAATTATTATTCCACCAACCTACAGCCACTGGGCAAACGTGCATGATTACAGGGGCTCGCTGTTATTCAATGGGCTCCCGTAAAAAATTGAGGGGAACACCTTGCAAGCTTGTAAAACCAAGCTTAAGAAGCTTACTGTATGATATGATAGCAAGAGGCTGACAAAATTTGTCAGCCTCTTGCTATCAGATGACATTTAATGTCACTTTTTATTTAATGCTTAATCAGTGAGGGCCATAGCAACGACATTTTAGAAGAACATAGTTATTTCAGTTAAATTGTGTAAATTACAAAATTAATGTATTTAATACGTCATATTATTATGTCGTACATTCTAAAAGAAACGTAATAGGGATATTATTCACTTAACTCAAACATTGTAATTCTTGTACACTTTAGGGGATCATGTGGCCCTCTTCCCCACAACTCAAGCAATGCTTAAAGGATTGGGGGGGGGGGGGGGGATATCAGAGCACATTATAAGGTATGTTTTAAAGTTGATTACGAATAAATTTTGGCAAAACTGTTTAAAAAAAGAGCTTTTGAAGGACTTTGACCAGGAGGTCGAGTAGGTGTTTGGACGTAGAATCAATTTTTGGGAGTTCCTTATCAGATTCTGTCGTCTGAGGCTATACAGGGGTACAGTTTCCTTAATTTTTTTTTGGTAATTTTAAATTGACGTAGGTACAATTTTTTTTTTTTCGCACGATTTATACGAAACAATAAGTTTAAAAATATCCAGTAACCATAATATGGTTGCTGGAAAATATTATTATTGCAGTAATAAGGAATGGACGTGTATCTGAATTTTGGGTTACATCATCCCGCGCTGTATTTTAATAAGTCAAAAAGTGGGGAAAAATCATTTTTGAGTCTTTCATGATGTGGATAATAAATATCCACATAATCATACATTTTATCAAAATATGTTCCGAACGATTTGAATTGCTGGCCTCGACGTCATGACCACTCATGAGGGGTCCGACCAATGAGGGGCTGAGTTGACTGGGGAGGGGCTGTGTTGACCAATAGGGAGGCGGAGTCTTGTCGCATTGGGGTGTGACTTCAACCCAAGCAGCTGATTCCACGTCCTGCCGCAAATTCAAACTTCGACTTTTCCAAAAAATGATATAAAGTAAGATGAACTTGGGATCAGAGATTTGATCCCGTTTTCAGTGTTATTTGTAAGCCTTAACCGATTAAAAAAAATCTAAAAGCATCTCCATTCCTTATTGTTTACTGTGAATAAACAATTTAATACGTAGGTACAACAGCAGAGAAGGATTCTCCCTAATCTCCGTATTGGATTGGACCTAAGCACATTCGGCAAACAACCTTCACGGTTGAGCTCTTGTTAACTTGTTAATGATCTGGAAGTTTACGAAGTTTTTGCATTTCGACATTTTTGGCATGGTGAGATCGACCGTGAATACCCCTAGTATAAATGCAACAATTATGGACAGATACTTGCTGGTTTTTGGGTCTGGTTCTCCGATCCACGTGTACTTTTCAACGAGTTTGGCGAGTTCGGGGGAGATTTTCTGTGGCGTTGGTCTCAACAGGAGAATCAGCAGGACTCGGGAAATTTCGCACCTGCATCAGAAGTGTTGTGAAAGAGAAAGAAAAACGGGTTTGGGAATGTGGAGGGCGGGACGTACCTTACTAATATCCCGTTGTAAACGCCGAAAGGCTTTGGCGTGACTAGCTCAACAGTTTTGACCATTTCGGTGAACAAATTCAGCGCGTCGTGGTATTCACCTGGAACGCAGTAAGGGATTTGGTACCTGCAAGAGTTGAGAAGTTCATTAATGTATAAATAACTTCTTACCGAGTTGTATCAAGACTGAGGCGAGGCTGCCCTGAGCGGTGAGGAGGAGTTGTGGAGAGTTTTCCAGGATTTTGCATGCCCGGGAATAATAAGCGCAGGCCCGGTAGGGAGCGACGTCCTTAAGAGCGTCACCAGTTTGAAGGCAGACCATCGCCGAAAGGGGGTTTCCGCCGAAAAGGCGTTCGGCATCTTCCAGACATTGAGTTCCTGCCTGCAGCAACAACACTGTTCATCCGGTAGAAATGGAAATGGAACAATAGTCAGTCTAGTAAATACCTGAACGTGCTCTTCTCCGCCAATTAGGCTTTTCTTGTTGGCCAACAAATACAACTGGCCGGCTTTCATGAGAGCGAGCGCTTCTTCGTTTTTGTGGCCCTGGGAAGCTTCGCAGCGGGAGACAGCTCGCCAACTGAGCCCAGCATACTGAGGAAGGTCATACTGTTCACATTGTGCGGCTAGTGACGCTGAAAACAGTAAGCATGATTGGTTGTTGGAGGTTGATACATTCACAATAGGCTAAACGTACTCCTTGTGGACATGCTAAGAAAAAGTGACCAGTTTTTTGTTTCCCCAGTTTATTCTTAATGAGTCATCTTTTGAATCAATTGATATTACTGTGTATTGCACATCTCTGAATGGATAGGAATAAAAATATAAAAAACCGGACGGTAGACCAATGGTTCTACAGTCAGATCATTTAATAATGATTAATTTTACACCAACCCTCTACTTGTAACCAACCGCTAAACTTCCTTAGAGACCAATCATGTGATTATAGTTTTCGCGATCATGTTGCGCTCAAAATCCCCCGTGACGTGACGAAAACAAACGGAAACGTCCTGTTAATCATTATTAAATGATAAAAATCCTATTTATTTGAATACAACGTAAGTAAAAAATCATAAAGTTCCGCAAGTCTGATTTTGCACCTGTAGTGGACACCCTAAATCGCGATTGCTCCAGAAACGGACATTTGAGGTACCAGTAGTGGGTAGTTTTTAACTCAAACACGAAATATATGTTCCAATAAAAACGACAATCAGTCAGTCAAATAAGATCACATGATTTACAAAATGTCACACGTTCATTGCAATACTCACCAAAAAAACAGTGTGCTCATAAATGACAGTATGAAAAATTTTCAGTCGTAAAATCTCAATATTACTCGTAGAATTAGGAATGGAAATGCACCCGAATTTCGGGTTAAATCATCCTGCACCATGTTGTTAGAAGTCAAAAAGTGAAAATACATAATTTTTGTGACAAAAAGTCTTTCGCGTAGTTTATAATCATCTTAAGTTGTTCTGGCCGATTCAAAAACCGGTTTAGGTGACGTCCAATCAAAGACACCAGAGTGCAGGTCGATTTTCAATTTTTTTCTTGATTTTCTTGGTGTTTGGCAGTGCCAAATTGGCACTAGTGACACTGGAGTAATGCGAAAATGGCCGTGTTCTCATTGTTGTGAATGTGATCGTGCGTACTTATTGACTCAACTTATTTGTGATTCGTTTTTAGTTTTTTAATGGTGGCCAACTCGTCGACCAATAGGAGCTGACTTCGGGTTTCCGCCAAAATTAAAATTGCAATTTTCCATAAATTTTATAAATTCGTACGAACTTGCAGTAACCCCATTTTCAGTATTATTTGGACGCCTTCTATCGATAAAAAAAAATAATCCAGACACGTTTCCATTCCTAATTGAGTCACACCAGCAGAGTAGTGAGTGAGGACCACATACAAAGAGTAGTGAGTAAGGAGCCACACCAGCAGAGTAGTGAGTAAGGAGCCACATCTGAAGAGGAGCAGTATCAGGAGAGTAGTGTGAGAGGTGCCCCACCAGCAGAGAAGTGACTACGGGCCCCACCAGCAGAGAAGTGACTACGGGCCACACCAGCAGAGTAGCGAATAAGGTTGCTGCAAACTGGTTCCCTATTTTCTATTTCATTATTATTCAAATTTTGACAATTAGTCTATCCTATTTTGGAGCAATGATGTGGGAGCTTGATCAATTTGACCCTCAAATAAAAATAATGACTTGAAAAGTACACCCCAGTCCACCTAGGGGTCGACTTAATTTAAAAAACGCTGCAAATTTTACACAAGGGTTTATTATTCTTTGATATAGGTTACTTGTACAGACATTTAATTCTGTCAATGAAAAAAATTAAAAAATTTTTTTTTTGGATTTTTATATTTCAAAAAAAATTTTTTGGGGGGATTTTTTTTTTCAAAAATGTGTTTTTTCAAAAATTCTTTAATTTTTACTCGAAAATTATTTAACATCTTGGGATCCTTCAAAAATCCCATTTTTAGCCCCATGAGAGCCCCATAGAACGCCACAGTGAAATCGGATCGTTCCGGGACCCCCAAAAATGGATTATACGTCCAAAAATACTTCGAAAACGACACCTAACTCGATCCCATAGCTAAAAGCCTTAAAAACACCCCTCCTGAAGCCCCATTTTAGCCCCATAGCGCCCCACGGGTTTGGGCGATCGGACTGAAAACCTTGCGGGCACAACTAGATGGTAAACCAAGTATTTTCCCAAAATTTCAGATTTTTAAAAAAATTCCTACTGCCCAAAACGGCCCGGACGGCGGACGGCGGACGGACATTTCGGATTTTGAATGTAGACCTCTTGAAACGGATAATGTCAAATTTTGAGGCCGATCGGAGTCGTCGGCCCGCGTCGCGAAAACATAGGTGTATTATTCCAAGAATAATAAACCAAAAGTGTGCCTGAAGAGGACAGTCCGTCCACCTTAGGAGCACTAAAGTAGTAGCACACGTACCAAAGGCGGACAGGGTGTCCACTTCTGGCACAGGCTGGGTTTCCGATGACCCTTTAGTGGACACTCCAAAACATGAAAATGTCATCCCATCATTTCTTCTTTCCCAACAATTTCATCATTTTTTTGTTCCCATTGAAATTAAATTTCAATGGGGAAAAATTGGAAGTCCGCACAAAATTATCACCTAAGATTGTTCTACGAGCAGTATTAAACACAGAAATCATTAGCACAATCAATGAAATGGTTTATTTCCCTTAATACTGACCTCCGCTTCCTTCCCATAAAACTCTTCCCGCCTTTATTTCATAAAACGCTTCACTTCTTACTAAGAAACCTAATAGCTTCAAATTTGGCTAAGAAACCACACACAAAGCACCGAAAACACAGATGGGTATTCATAGGTTGTCGCTGAGAAGTTTTAGCATGGAACATGCTTCAGCCTTCGACTTGGCAAAAAGTCACATTTTCGGGTGACGAAACCGGGGAACGCCGATGGGTGACGAAATTTTCTAATGATTTCCGCTTACAATGGAGCCGTTGCTGGGGGAATGAAACTTCTTTAGTTTTCATCGGACAGAAATCGTTCACCACTCGTTGCAAAGCTCTGAATTTATAAGACAAGGTACATTTCTCCAATATGAGTGTAGCTGTACGGAAAACTGAGTTATGCGCATGACATCAAATCATTTTTGTTTACCAACATGACACATTGTGACCGTCCACAGGAAAACGTACCTTAGCTTCCGGATTTTTTTGTCAAACAATTGCCTTTCTGCTTGGCAACGTTACTAGGCAAAGCATGTTCCATGTTTCATGAATTTTAGCCAAAGGCTCTAAGCAGTACCCTGTGGTTTTTAGCGCAACCTTTTTCCAAAAAATGGAAAGGTGCGCTCACCTCTTCGACATTTATGTTTTTTTGTTTGTTTGTTTTTTTGTTTGTGTACAGAGCATCACGCCCGAGCGGCTCAACAGATTTTCATGAGGGTGGTCTCATTGTCATCAGCGAGTTCGGGGGGTGGTTATAGGCTACCTTGATTTTTCCTCCCTCATCCCCTTCATCGGTTTTCGGGAGGTCCTTCACGACGAAAGTTGTTTATCTCTGATGTGTAACTAAGGAGGCCTCAAAAGGGGGACGAAAGTTTTTGTCCGATTTCGTTGGTACAAGGGTCTATGGAATGAGCTTTTCAGGCTGATTCCAACGACTCCAAAACGATTTTTGCAGCCTGAGCCGTTCGTTACCTCTGATCGGCATAGGTAAGGTTTTATTACGCATCGGTCGTTAGGGTGCAGTTGTTTACGTAATGAGCATCACGTGGATGATGTGTTGTGTGGCATAGTTTGGTCGCTAGATACCTACTGTTTCTTAGTTTCTCTCGCTCATTAAATATGTATATCGTAATAACAAAAAGGTTGCGCTCATCTATTCAATTCAATTGATGGCTTGTTTTTTTCACTTTCAGCGCCTTCTTCTCGGCTTTTAGTAACATAATAAGTTGCAGGAACTGCCAGTTCAAGAATCAGGAGCCTAGGGTGACTTGTATCTTTGTATTCTCTAAGTTTTTGTGACAGATGTCCACTACTGGAGCGGTGTCCGCTAGGAGTACGTTTACCCTACTCAAATTGACAGATTGAGTTTGATGAACTCACCGAATTGGTCGCTGGGCTCAGCTGCGTTCGACTTCCTCAAGAACCGCCTGCAACAAGACACAAAGTTACTTCTAAGTTCAAACTCCGTTAAACCCTTCCAACAGTTTTGCCAACACAAATGGATTTAACCAGCAAGCAAACCAAGATTTGGATGATTCCACACGCCTCAAGTAGGTATAATTTCACGAATGTGAAAGTTTATGGACCAGCACACGAAACTTACTTTTTGAGCTTGTTCGAGATGTATTTGTACTGCGTCAGAAAATCCGAAGTCGCCGACGCTGCCATCACGTTTTAATCCCTCTTTCACAAGCAACCATTAATTTGTTCAGGAACTCTACAAAACGCCTAATTTGTCATGTAAACATAAAAATTCTCACTGAAACGTCAAAAACCAATAAACAAACCTTACCGTCCGTAACCTCCCTGCAGTTTGTTGGTGTTGCAGCACCTTGTCACCTCTGGCCAGTGTCATGGACGTAGAATACTACAATCAAAGCAGCATTAAAATTTAATTTTAATTAAATTAAGTTTTTAACTAAAGCCTAGGACAAAGCTCGATATTTTTGATTTGCCTCGAAATAATAAAGAATTATTCGTCCTTTCACTTTTCAAGAGGCGTAGATTTAAAAATGCTATCAGTCTGAAATTTTGACGCAATAGGTACTCCGTCCACTACCGAGTTGACCCTGTGAACCCATATTGAGCCAACTCTTGGTTCTGCGGGGCTTTTCGAAGGTTCCATCGTGAGTGGGGTTATTTTCGAAATACAACTAATTTTTGGTTTATTATTCATGGAATAATACCTACACCTATGAAATCTTTTCGGAGGACGAAGATTCTGGTCGGCCTCAAAATTTGACATTATCCGTTTCATGGTACGTAAATTCCAAAAACGAGTGTCCGTCCGCCGTCCACCGCCTGAGCCATTTCGGGTAACTTGTACGAATTTTTTGAAATAATCTGAATTTCTGACGAAATACTCCGTTTGCCACAAAGTTTTCGATCCGATCTCCCAAACCCGTGGGGCGCTATGGAGCTAAAATGTGGCTATGGGATTTTTTTTTAAGTTTTAGGCTGTGGGGTCGAGTTAGGTGTCGTTTTCAAAGAAATTTTGGATGTAATATCCTTTTTAGGGGGTCCCAGAACGATTCAATTTCACTGTGGGGATCTAGGCTTTGGTTGGGTTACAAATGGGATTTTTGCAGGATCCCAGTAAGTAAGGTGTCTTTTTCCGAGTAATTTTGGACGCGTAGGACCCTAATCCATTTTCCATGTCCCACATCTGTCCAAACATTGAACAGAAATTTTCATTTTTTCCAAAAATGATTGGTACCCTAATGACACAGAACTAATTTTTGCACAATAACCAATCAAAAGATAATAAACCCCTGTGTAAAATTTTCAGCTTTTTTTTCCGATAGTTTGCGCGAACTAATCCAAAAATCACTGCGTTTTTGGATGTTTCATCAGAAAAATTCCTACCATCCCTCACAGCCTTAAATATCCTGTTGTTGTGTGAGATCTATCAATAAGGATAGAGAGTCAAAATTGTCCACTCACACGGGTCACACTCACAATTTTGACTCTCTATCCTTGTTACATACAACTGCCTATTTAATAGGTAGTACCTAAAAAAATTTCGACCATATTCCTGCAAAACCTACCTATACGTCCGAATTTTGGCCTAATAAACATTTTGAGTTTCTGGGTAAATCCAAAATCAGCTGTTTATTTTTGAAATTTTTTGCAAATATTGGACCCTAAATTAAAATTTTCTACTGAAGGTTTATCGTAAAATTTACGATAAACCTTCAGTAGAAAATTTTAATATTAATAATTAATATTGGTCGATTTGAAGTGCTTTGGGTATCGCAAACCGTCTCTATACAGTTTTTAGTGTCTCGAGTAAAATTTTGATTTCAGAAGAATCTTCTGAATATCTGATATAATATATCCATATTATGGTTTTGCAGGTATACAGTCGTTTTGTATTTGACAATGGAAGATATCCTTTCAAGATGTCAAACCTATAATAAACAGTTTCCTTCAATAGTAAAAACTTGGAGTTGATCTACTATCTAATATAGAATTATGTAACGATCCAAGTATAGCGCAGCAACCTCAGCATTAATACATCAAGAGAAACACACTGAACACAATGTATGTCATACCTACTTATCATTCAGAATGATGATAGATAAGTATTTGAAAAAGAAAGGATAAGATCTCCAATATTCCGTATGATGAAAGGATCAAAATATGCCTGAAATGAGAAGTAGAGGGGAAGACAAAATTTAATTTTCGTCCTTTTTAAATAAATAATTTATGGAAGAAAGGAATAATTCCTATAATTATTATAGGAATTATTCCTTTCTTCCAAATTTTAATCCTTACCTAAGGACCATTAGTTGGCTGACCCGCCGCGTGACAGCGTTACTCCGGGAAGTTTTATCCAAACGCGAGCAGAGCTGCCAACAAAGTGAGCAAGGTAAGGTTTTCGAGCTCGTTGTTTTGGCAGTGCTGACGGCCCTGAACATTGTTGATGTGGTGTGATCGCATGACTCATCTACCTACCTTTGCTGGATTTCGTTCAAATTTATATTTATAGTGCAATTTTAAAATTTATTCTCCCACATATGGCTTGTTTCCGCGAAAACGCCAACGGGTGAAGTGTGTTTGAAACACCTCGTTGGTTTTTTTCGACAAAATGTGACGTTCCTTCGGGTTTCTCCCCCTACAAAATCCCAGGGCGAACACTTTTTTTTTTACAGAAAAAATGGAACTGTCGCTGTTTGTAAGATGTGTTTTCATAGCTGTGTTTCTTGTGCTGTTTTGGTCAAATTGTCTCGCCTCCGTGGACGACAACGGCGTCGCTGAACCTCAGGAAAATGACCTCGGGATACCGTTTTGCTCCCCCGATGTCGTTCAACAACCAAACAGGTGTTTTTTTTTTTTTTTTTTTCGTATGACGAAATATTACCTACCCCACGTCGTATTTTGACGTTTTGACTTCCATCGGATTTTCAGTACTGGAAATATTTCCGAAAATTGTTTCAACACGTAAGGAAGCTTTGACCTTCCATCTGTTCGCTTGTTTCGTCGCCTACGTGATGATAATAAATTATTCACTTTTGACCCACATCCCGTTCAAGTTGACGCTTTTAATAGCGATTTCCAACTTGTGTTCAACTATTGAAAAATGCAAACCTTCAAATCCCTCATAACATATATTTTCTTTGTAAACACACGTTTCAACGGGCCCAACATTCCGTCACGCCTGCTGGTTTTGTTATTGTTTCTCCGGTTGTTTTATATAGTAGATTTTATTATGACGTTCAAGCTGAGTGAGTAATGTAGACTACGTAATACCTACCTAAAAATGATTCACCTGAGGGAAAGAGATTGTGTGTGTGGGGGGGGGGGGGGGGGACTAGGATGTTGAAACATTACTATAATATAAGTAATTAACTAAGTAACTAACATTACTTACTAAGCAAGTCTTGCTTTGTTGATTTTGGGCCTTGCAGAGCTTGCAAATATTCCTAAGGGACACGGGGGCTAAAACTAGTTACTAGTTGAATATTTGCTACTGTAGCGATCACGAAGAAAACATAGATCCACATATATACAACATAGATCCAGGATATATCGCCGGCCCGCAAGAAAAGTTACAAAGTTGTAACTTTTCTTGCTTTCGAGTTCTCGAAAAAGCAAAATTTTACAGGAGGGTCAAAATAAAGATTTCGTTTTCAGCCTCCTGTAATAATAATAATAATAATAATATGTTTATTGTACATTTTGGACAGTTACAGATTTTTATAGTCTTGTGGGATTTTCAACCTATGTAATCGTACCTGATTCTCTTTTTATGTACCTCTGTTCACTGTTGAAAATAAAATATGTTTAAAAAAAAAAAAAAAAAACACCTAGTAGTACCTACTTACATAATACTATTTCATTTTGATCCAAATTCGATTCCTAGTACACGAACGTCTGCATGACGAGGACGGGTTGATAGGCAGAACTTATTAGGCCTACTTACCTATGTTTAACCCCCTCACCCAAATTTTGAGTTGTGTCCTTTTGGTTTATTATTCTTGGAATAATACACCTATGTTTTCGCGACGCGGGTCGACGACTCCGATCGGGCTCAAAATTTGACATTATCCGTTTCAAGTGGTCTACATTCAAAATCCGAAATGTCCGTCCGCCGTACGCCGTACATACGCCGTCCGCCGTCCAGGCCGTTTTGGGCAGTAGGAATTTTTTAAAAAATCTGAAATTTTGACAAAATACTCGGTTTACCATCTAGTTGTGCCCGCAAGGTTTTCAGCCCGATCGCCCAAACCCGTGGGGCGCTCTGGGGCTAAAATGGGGCTACAGAAGGTGGTTTTTGAAGGCTTTTGGCTATGGGATCGAGTCAGGTGTCGTTTTCGAAGTATTTTTGGACGTAGAATCCATTTTTTGGGGTCCCGGAACGATCCGATTTCACTGTGGCGATCTATAGGGCTTTCATGGAGCTAAAAATGGGATTTTTGATGGATCCCAAGAAGTTAAATATCTTTCGAGTAAAAATTAAAGAATTTTTGAAAAAACACATTTTTGAAAAAAAATCGCCTCAAAAAATTTTTTTTGAAATATAAAAATCCAAAAAAAAATTTTTTTTTAATTTTTTTTATTGACAGAATTAAATTTCTGTACAAGCAACTTATATCAAAGAATAATAAACCCTTGTGTAAAATTTGCAGCGTTTTCTTAAAGCACAGACGATACATTTCTTGATACCTTTCAAAATGGTACTTGCAGGAATGTGCCTTTTCTTTCATCAAAACGGCGTAACTTGAATCTTTTGTGCACCGTTAATATAATATATTATATTAACGGTGCAAAAAAGATTCAAGTTACGTTATATTATAACTTGCGAGCTAGGCCAGCCAACCCCCGACCGTATCCCAACTGGCCTCAGACCCAACGACTCGTTTTCTCATATTGTGTAGTTTTCCGGATGTTGCGGAGTTCAATTTCCTATTTTTCTCCACTTTTGGAGCTTCCATGCTCCACGTGGAGCAACTTTTTGGTGGTTTAAAAACCAATTTCAGATTTTTCCGAACGCTAGAAGTACCAACCCAACTGTGCTTCGCGCTGTGCATGGCGCTGTACTCACCCGACCCAAAATCGTAAAACGGATCTGACCGTTTTGCAGATATCTCTAACTTAAATTTAGAAAAAAAAAAAAAAGCTGCAAATTTTACACAAGGGTTTATTATTCTTTGATATTGATATAGGTTACTTGTGCAAAAATTATTTCTGTGTCAATGGAAAAAATTTTGGAAAAAATTATTTTTTGAATTTTTTTTCCAAAAATTTTTTTTTTGGATTTTTGATTCAAAAATTCTTTATTTTTTACTCGAAAAATATTTAACCTCTTGGGATCCTTCAAAAATCCCATTTTTAGGCCCAGATCGCCACAGTGAAATCGGATCGTTCCGGGACCCCCATAAATGGATTCTGCGTCCAAAAATACTTCGAAAACGACACCTAACTCGATCCCATAGCTAAAAGCCTTAAAAAAAAAACCCTCCCATAGCCCCATTTTAGCCCCATAGCGCCCCACGGGTTTGGGCGATCGTACTGAAAACCTTGCGGGCACAACTAGATGGTAAACCAAGTATTTTGTCAAAATTTCAGTTTTAAAAAAAATTCCTACTGCCCAAAACGGCCCGGACGGTGGACGGACATTTCGGTTTTGGAATCTAGACCTCTTGAAACGGATAATGTCAAATTTTGAGGCCGATCGGAGTCGTCGACCCCCGTCGCGAAAATATAGTTGTATTATTCAAGAATAATAAACTAAAATTGAGGAGAATCCGTTCAGAAATAATTGAATTATTGGGCCCAGAAGGTATCATTGATTTCATATGGAAGCCAGCAAAATGGCGTGCTCTTAAATAGGCCGAATGGCTGAATGTGAGCCCAAATCACTGATATAGACTGAAGTGAAGCAGATCAGCGCGTCCATTCTGTGACCTGCAGATTGGCCATAGCTTTTTCTTGGCGTCAGAGCAGCTTCCCGGGTCTACTCAGACTGCTTTCACGTCATGATGAGGCACTCCTCTATAACCTTCCGTTTGCCTCGTAAAAACGAGAGCTGCCTCAGTACAGGTTCAGAATCTGATGGCTGGGTTTGGAGTGGAATCTGGGCCTCTGATATCCAGCCTGGCAAGTATCTACTGGATAAGATGAAAGGTCCCCAAATTCATCCGGGATCGAGCGTTCCTCAGATCCCAGTGACAAAAATAATTCCCTTAGCCATGTTACCGCACTTATAACCTCCTTCTTTCCACAGGCTGGTTTTCGTGTCGACGATGGACGGCAAAGTGTCGGCGCTCAGTTTGGACGAAAACGGCGCCGAGAAATGGAGCATCCAAACCGGTCCTGGCCCTATGCTTTCGTCTAGCATACACAACCTGGAGGTAGTACCAGTCATCAGTAATTACATATTACTATTTATATATTCTTTACTAGAGTGTTGTTAATTTCTGTTTTGTCCTGATAGCTTTCCAACAACGGCCAGTGGGTCCGGATGATCCCCTCGTTGAGTGGTGGACTGTACAAAATGAATGGGAAGAGCGTCGAAGCTGTTCCGATCACAGCGGAAAACTTGTTGAAATCCTCTTTCCGCTATTCGGACGACATTGTCATTTCAGGTTTGTCTCGTTATGTTTTGGTCACTCTCAATAGCTCCCGCTAGTCGTCCTCATGGGCCCAAAGTGGTTGCTCAATTTTTGGGTGGCAGGAGGTGGAGCGCTCCCTGTTGCCCCAAGAGCACTATAACGGCCATGTTATGATTAATGTACCAGTACTGCCAACTGAACCATAATTTTACAGGTGGAATAGAAACCAGGACTTATGGCGTTGACTCGGGCTCGGGAAAGATCCTGTATGAATGTTCAATGTCTGCATGCGATAACTACACTACTCCGGAACAACGGCAATCTTCATCGGGAGATGTAGTTCTCATTCAAAGGCAAACACAGACGGTCAGAGCCATAGAACCCAGAGATGGCACCGAAAGGTTTCCCGATTTGTTTATTCTGATTTATTTAAGGAATTTTTTCTGTACAACTTGAAAACTTGGAAATGCCTTCTCCATAGGTGGAATTTCAGTGTTGGCCAGCACGACTTGAAACTGTCAGCAGACCCGAAAGCGTCGTGCCACAAGAAAACATCTTCGGGCGACGAAGTCATTCTCAAAGTTATCGTCCCTGATGGGCTCGTTTGCGCTTTGGATTCCACCGGAACCGTTCTATGGAAGCACAAGGTACACCACTACTTTGTTCACAATGTATTATTCCCAAAAACCACACTCTTAAACGTTGTGTGAATTTTCCAGTTTCAATTCCCAGTCGTCAGCGCGTGGCGCGTTGGGCGGACCGGCGACATCAAATACGTTGACCTATTCGGCGGAACGAGGACTCCCGAAGAGAAGGTGTACTTGCCCGAAAGCCCCGTTTTGTATATCGGGATGCACAACAAACAGGTACATTGTTCAGAGACTTTTGGGAATTGCGCCCTTGGCTGCCCCTTTCTCGGTTAAGACTATTGTGGACGACATGTGTGCGAGATAGTGACTTTTTTATATTTGATATTTTATATTTCGTGCAAACTAGGTTGTTACTAAGAAAAATTACGAGTCGACGGGTAGCTACGGGTGTTTGCAAGGGGGGGGAGGGGGGGTTGATATTTCGTGCGAAGCACGGGTGTCCCAGCTAGTTATAAATATAAAATTTATATTTCCGACGAATTAATCTTCCGAATAAGAAACAATAAAGAGAGTAATATTTATTCCTATAGGTTGCCTGTAGTGTACCTCTCCAGTTAGTTAGTCAGCCAGAAATGGCTACTGTTGCCGCGTATGGGAATTCTTCTGGGTGTGAACGGTTTGGGAAGAACTGTTAATTTTGTTGATTGTTGCCATTACAATTCGTATTAAAATTCGGATCTCTAGGTAGGATAAGGAGGAAAACACGACTTCATCGGACGATTAACGACCGAACAATTCGAAAAAATTAGTTTCACGATTTGGCGCGTGCCAAAAAATTCGCGCAACCGGTGTTTCGGACGTAGAATCGGAATCCGCGATAAAAAAATGGGGGTTATAGGGGAGCAAAAAACACGTTTCGCGCAAATTCGCGGGGTTGCGCGCGTCGCGCGGGATTTTAATATAGCCTATGTTGTGACGGCAAGGGCACCGGATCGTAAGAAAAAAAAAAAAACGCATTCAAATCCGTTCAGCCGTTTAGGCGCCTATAAGGCACGACAGACACACACATACACACACACAGACACACAGACAGAAAGCTCAACATCTCAAGGGGAGCTCGACCCCCCTAAGTAGACTTGAACGGTCCACCAAACCAATAGAAAAAATCGCCGTATTTTTATCGCTTACCGTTTAGGAGGAGAAGAGGAAAAAACATGTACCATGAGAACAGATGGGCGAAGGGTTTACGGGGGGGGACTTCACTCTCACATTCCAATCCAGATAACGCCCGTAAAAACATGTACCATGTTAAAAATAAAAGACATCATTATTGAAAAGCGAGTAGAAGGGGTCCTGTGGCCAGTTGGGAGAGGATGGGGGTTGGCTGGCTTTGGCCTCCCAGGTGGCCCCCTAGTTCGAACTAACGGGCTTGATTGTCCCGCCTGCGCCGAATATTCCCTTCTGCTTATCTTTTTGCGCCGTAGGGATGGGACCTTGAGTTCTGAACTAATTGTACGTTCAACCACCTCAAGTCACTCTGGGCTGTAGATGAGCTTAGTTGCTCGAAACCGGTCCCCACGCTATAATTGTTTACCTGAATAAACAATTTAGTATTCAGCAGAGGAGTCGTTCTCTCTCCCTAACCAAACTCATTGGATTAGACCTCTGCACCATCGGCAAACAACCACTTTGTCATTTTGCATTATGTTTCGGATGAAGCGCGGTTTCCTCCTGACCTGTGGGCATGCAAATCCGCGGCTATTATACGATCAACCAATGCATGCGAGACATTTCACGCCCACTTTAAAAGGGAATTCAACAGACCTAAAATCTACGTATTCGTCCAGGTTTTACTTCAGGTTTAGACCGAGACATATGCAAAGCCGAGCTCCATCCGTCTAACCATACCCCCAGGAGCAAGATTGAACCTCACATTTCTGGGAGCAAATTGGTAATGTGAACATTTTCGAGGGGCCGGGAGCAAGTTGGTCAGTGAAGGGAGCAAATTTGCGGACCCTCCCAGATCTGCTGCTATCCCTGTCGTAGCCTCACGTTGTAGCCTACTGTTTGTTAACAAACGTTTGGTTTGCAGTTGTACATCCAAGAGAGCGTTCGACTAAGGAACAAAGTGCTGGAAAGTGCCGACAGGCTCCGACACCATCTTATTGCTGACGATACTCTTCCGAGTATCCCGTGGCGTCCAATTCCCGGTAAGTTGAAAAGTCCCTTCTCCGTTGACAGAAATTGTCCCCGGTTGTTTGTAGAACGGCGGTTTTCAGCTCAAAACCATTTCGAAACGTTGGGCATCGAAGGATCTTCCGAGCCGATCCTGCAAATTACGGACGAAACGAGCTCAACGGAGTTGCAGAGAACTACTGCTCAGTCTGTGTTGTATGCTTCGGATTATGTCGACGGTAAATTCAATCACAAACGTGAGTAAATTAAAGTGTTTGGGGTTTCTCATTGTTTTTGTAATTTCAGGAAAAGGGTTCTACCTTTACGCCACTGTGGAGCAACAACAGCTCATTGCCGGTGGTACCAACTGCAATGCTGATGTAAGTTGAGGAGTGCTTTGGTTTTATCAAGTTGTCCCTCTCCTCAAGTTTTACAATTGTCATGTCCATATTCAGGAAGCAGCCTCCAATGGTGGGAGCGAGTCGTCTGACCACGTAGCTCAGAACATCACAGAGTATTTGGGAGACGACGACGGAGCCTTCATTGAGGAATACGAAGCCATCGGGGAAGACGACAGAGAAGAGACTCCTGTGCAGGTCATCATAGTGTCGTTTTGGTATTGGTGGTGAGTATCGCAGATTTTTAACCCAGATTTGTGTTTTTACGGAGGTTATTTGGGTTGAAGGTGTTGGTAGGAATATCCCCACGCCGTAAGGTTCGGCCGCTCCAAACCAAAAATAGTCCGCTGACCATGTGTCGCCTTTTCAAATTAGGCGTTTTGTATCTGCTGACCCAGGGGCTATGATTTAATTCAACCTGAATAGCTGAAACTCTTCAAAACCCGGTCCGGTAGGCAACGTTCCCCACAGCGGCAACGTTTTCTTACTACCTTTGACATCACAGTTTCCAGAGTTGGCTCATTCGCAGTAAACTTGTTGCAGGAAAGAGGTTATGCTTACCAGCATATTTACCGCTATTGTCGTCAATTTGATCATACAAAGGCGGTTCATCAGCGTGCTGTATTCTGGAAGGATGAACGAGGTAAGTGAATGCTTAGTGGGATTTTATAGTTCTAATACTCTCAACGCTCATGTCTACGCATCTTGCAGGGCAACACGAACTCGACAACAGAAGACTCCACCAAAGTCACCAATGTCACCAACACAGCGTCAACCACTCCCTCCGTTCCAGTCCCCGTGACACCCGCCAGTGCGGATTTCACCTCCCGCTATCTGACCGACTTTGAACCGATCCGTCGACTGGGACGAGGAGGGTTCGGGATTGTGTTTCAAGCCAAAAACAAAATGGACGACTGCGAATACGCCGTGAAGCGGATCCCCTTGCCAAACAAGTATGTTCATACCCTCTGCTGACTTAGTGGACGGTCAGTGATTCCCTGGTCGGTAGGCGTGGTGTATTTTCTTCTTGTTTCATTTTATATTATTTCGTCTTGCAGGGAAGAAGCGCTGGAGCGAATGAAACGAGAAGTGAAAGCTTTGGCCAAACTGGATCACCAGAACATCGTCCGCTATTTCAATTCCTGGGTAGAAGAACCTCCGCCAGGGTGGCAGGAGACGGCGGACAACATGTACTTCAGAAGAGGAGAGTAAGTGCTGTTGTTTTGGTTGTTTTATGATTAACGTGAAGGATAACATAATACGTCCTTGGTTTTGGGTTTTAATAGTATTAAAATCCCCTTAACCCGGATGGAAGTGGTTGAGAACCAGTTTAGTGGGGCTGACTGGTTTAAAGAGGGGAAATGACCGGATTTTTGGGGTAATGGTACGCGATTTTAAGTCGCGCATCAATATTTGTTGTTTACTGAGGGTCGGTCAGTCCGCTATGCTTCCCACCTGTCGTTCTTATCGGTGTTTACCATCAAAGGGGCCCCAACGGATGAGCAAGAATTGCCTACTTGCCCCTTCCTCGCACCTCCTCTCCCGAGTTTTTGGAAGACGGTCACGTGTTACTGGCTTGTACACAAGTTATGCGTGCAGTTCCCCGCTCGGACTGCCCCTTGAATTTGTAATTATTTTCGCTTAATTTGTTAATCCTGCCTCCGGAAATGTGTTATAAATTGTGAGTAGATACCTGGTCCAGGAATGTCGATCCAGGGATGTCGATGTCCTGATCCAAAGTGATCAGGATAATTATTCACTCTGACCAGGAAGTAACTTCCTGTATTCCAGACCTTTCACGTTGCATCCACCAGGTAACCAACAAATTTGTAATGCCATTAGTAATTTTCATTCAGAGCTTAAGTCTCTGTGAAAACCCTGCCATTTGCATGTACCTGTGCTCAGTTTCTTTCTTGGGTCGTTCATTATAGGTCGAATGCTTGTCTTCACGCTTTAGTGGTAATTTGGAACGAATACACTAAAGGATCCTCACTTTCTGGTTGATCACCGTGGATTGTCAGTTGACTTTTTAAATTCAGAAAATACCCCAAATTGGTAAGGATGCATCCATTGAAAATCTTTGTCTTGGTGACCTTCATTCATCAAGTGAGTCTGTTCCTTTCGATTTATTATTCTTGGAATAATACACCTTCGTAATCGCGACTCCGATCGGCCTCAAAATTTGACATTATCCGTTTCAAGAGGTCTAGATTCCAAAACCGAAATGTCCGTCCGCCGTCCGGGCCGTTTTGGGCAGTAGGAATTTTTTTTAAAATCTGAAATTTTGACAAAATACTTGGTTTACCATCTAGTTGTGCCCGAAAGGTTTTCAGTCCGATCGCCCAAACCCGTGGGGCGCTATGGGGCTAAAATGGTGCTATGGGGGGGTTTGAAGGCTTTTAGCTATGGGATCGAGTTAGGTGCCGTTTTCGAAGTATTTTTGGACGTAGAATCCATTTTTGGGGGTCCCGGAACGATCCGATTTCACTGTTGCGATCGGCTTTCATGGGGCTAAAAATGGGATTTTTGAAGGATCCCAGGAGGTTAAATATTTTTCGAGTAAAGAATAAAGAATGTTTGAAAAAACAATTTTTTTGAAAAAAAAAAAAAATCCAAAAACATTTTTTTCGAAAAAAAATCCCAAAAAATTTTTTTTTTTCCAAATTATTTTCTTTTGACACAGAAATAATTTTTGCACAAGTAACCTATATCAAAGAATAATAAACCCTTGTGTAAAAATCGCAGCGTTTTTTTGAAGACTTAGCTATGGGATCGAGTTAGGTGTCGTTTTCGAAGTATTTTTGGGCGTAGAATCCATTTTTTGGGGTCCCGGAACGATTCGATTTCATTGTGGGGATCTTTAGGGCTTTCAAGGGGCTACAAATGGGATTTATGAAAGATCCCAGAAAGTCAAATATTTTTTGAATAAAAACAAATTGAAAAAAAAATTCTTTTTTCCTAAATTTTTTTCATTGACAGAAAATTTTTTCGCATAAGTAACCTATATCAAAGAATAATAAACATTTGTGTAAAATTTGCAGCTTTTTTAAAATGTATTTTTAAGCTATTTGTTTTAGGGGTCTCTCCCCCCCCCCCCCCCTCACTCACTACGTCGTCCCATTCGACTCTCGCGCCTCTGCTACCTTCTGCGCTTTTGAAACCGAATAGCGCTAGGGAGGGAGAAGAGGCTAGGGCACTCTTGTAAGGACAAATCTTGTTCATCAAATCGACCAATAACTGATAGAAGAAAATTGCCGAAATTTCCCTTTTTCCCTTTTCTTTGTGGTTTTTTTTTCGCACAGTTGGCGAACCGTAATTGGGTAATAAATAGAACGTAAAATCTGAGATCGTGTTGAATTTTTTTGTAATTATTATTATTTTTTTATTTTTTAAATAATAAAAACATTGTATTGAAATCAAGATCTAAATTCCCTTCACCACAACATAATTTTCACTATATACTGAAAATCCAAAAATTACCAACTGAAAAAAGTGAACAATAATTACATGAAAGTAAAATTATCATTTCAAATTCTGACCAGAGAAAGCGAGGTACACTCATAATAACAACATGTAACAATTATTGTTTACCCCTAAAAACATCTCACCTATCAATAATCAGTCCCTACATAGCTACACAACGCATTATCAATAATGTACTAATTCACGCGCAGAGATTGTGATCAAACGAAATGGAAATTTTTACAGTTGGGTTTGTCAAAATTTGATTCAATCAAATTTGAAATATTCTGAGACCACTAACATTTTGTACAGATCAATTCAGTTATGTCATGGATCAAATGTTAAAAAAAAAAAAATAGAATTTGGAACGAAGACGCAATGACTGAACACACGTCGTCTACATGTTGTTGATTTTTGACGTAGATTTGTGGAGTTTGGCTCATTTGAACCGTTGAGGAATTTGTTTGCCCAGTATTTGGAGTCCTCGCAGATCGGAGGTGGCGGGTCGATGGCCGGAACCGGGAAATGTTGTCTTTCAGAGGGCGAGGCCCACATTTTGTCGAATTTGCTGAAGTCGCCTTCGTCCATGTTGAGAAAATCAAGGCTCTGTAGTGCCGTCTGTGTTCTTTTTGACTGTGACGATGTGCGTTTGGTCGCCCAGTTGACGGCGTGACGACCGTCTGTTCCGTCCCGTCGCTCGATTTGAACGTCTTGTGGTGATCAACTCTCCCTTCCGGGCAACGAAAAAGTGCGCTTTCGGGGCCTGAGGAACTACCGGCGGGTTGGTCGAATATTTCATCAAAATCCGTCCATCGACGTCCGAATCCACCCTGGAGTTCGACGGACTGTTTTCGTTAGAGGGTTTCAAATAGCGATTCTTTGGATGATCTTCTAGTGCGGGAGTACTTTCAACGGTCCGCCCAAAGCTGGGAAGTCGTTGGGTCCCATCCCCATGAAACTCCTCATCAATTTGTCTGTTTTTGGAAATAGCGGTGCATGTTGAAAGGACCGCCGAAGAAAACCCGGAAACTGAATCCAGGAGAGCTAAACCCATTTACAGGAGGTAACTCCACATCGTCCAGTTCATCCCATTCGTCGAAGTCTCGACTTTTGGTTTATTATTCTTGGAATAATACACCTATGTTTTCGCGACGCGGGTCGACGACTCCGATCGGCCTCAAAATTTGACATTATCCGTTTCAAGTGGTCTAGATTCCAAAACCGAAATGTCCGTCCGCCGTACGCCGTCCAGGCCGTTTTGGGCAGTAGGAATTTTTTTTAAAATCTGAAATTTTGACAAAATACTCGGTTTACCATCTAGTTGTGCCCGCAAGGTTTTCAGCCCGATCGCCCAAACCCGTGGGGCGCTCTGGGGCTAAAATGGGGCTACGGGAGGTGGTTTTTGAAGGCTTTTGGCTATGGGATCGAGTCAGGTGTCGTTTTCGAAGTATTTTTGGACGTAGAATCCATTTTTTGGGGTCCCGGAACGATCCGATTTCACTGTGGCGATCTATAGGGCTTTCATGGGGCTAAAAATGGGATTTTTGAAGGATCCCAAGAAGTTAAATATCTTTCGAGTAAAAATTAAAGAATTTTTGAAAAAACACATTTTTTTTAAAAAAATCCCCTCAAAAAAATTTTTTTGAAATATAAAAATCCAAAAAAAAAAAATTTTTTTTAAATTTTTTTATATTGACAGAATTAAATTTCTTTACAAGTAACCTATATCAAAGAATAATAAACCCTTGTGTAAAATTTGCAGCGTTTTTTTTTCCGCACAGTTGGCGAACCGTAATAGGGCAATAAATAGAACCTAAAACCCGAGATCGTGTTGATTTTCCCCTCCGCTCCCCCAGTTCCTACTCTTGGGGAGAGGTATACAAGTTTAATTTTTTTTTACGCACAGAGGGGAAGCAAAAGGACCCAGACTGAACCGTCGGTAGGGGAATGCTGTGAATTCTCGTCACAAAAGCTGGTGTGAGTTCTCGTCACAGTAAAAACCCAGTATAACGGGCTAAGAACTGGTTTAAAAGAGGAGAAACCCGTTTGGTGGGGTTGGAAACTGGCTTATAAGGAAAATATCTGGTTTGGAGGTTGAAAGAAAGGATAACCTGTTTGGTGGATCAAACCCCTCTTTAAAGGGAGAATCACCTGTTTGAAGGGATTGAAATCCAGTTGGATGCAGAACCAAATCGTTTCTTACATCAGTGATGGGGTTGAAACCAGTTCAAATGAGAGAATGGCCTTTTCAATGGGGTTGAAAACCAGTTTAAAGACAGAATAACCTATTCATTGGGAGAACAATCTAGTGAGGGCCGAAAATTGGTAATTTAAGAGTAATAACGAGTATGGATGGGTTGAAAACATGTTTAAAGGGTGAATAACTGAATCAGTGGGGATGAAAACCAGTTGAAAGGGTGAATAACTAGTTTAAACGGGTTGAAACCAGGTTTAATGGGTGAAAAACTTGTATGGTGGGGTTGTAAACACGTTTAAAAGGGTGAATAACTGGTTTGATGGAGATGAAAAAATGTTTAATGGGTGTATTATTAGTTTGGAGGGGATAAATACCGGTTTATAGGGTAAATAACTGGTTTTGAGGGGTTGAAAACAGGTTTAACAAGCCATCAATTGAATTGAATAGATGAGCGCAACCTTTTTGTTATTAATATTTAATGAGCGAGAGAAACTAAGAAACAGTAGGTATCTAGCGACCAAACTATGCCACACAACACATCAAAAGTATCCACGTGATGCTCATTACGTAAACAACTGCACCCTAACGACCGATGCGTAATAAAACCTTATGCCGATCAGAGGTAACGAACGGCTCAGGCTGCAAAAATCGTTTTGGAGTCGTTGGAATCAGCCTGAAAAGTTCATTCCATAGACCCTTGTACCAACGAAATCGGACAAAAACTTTCTTCCCCCTTTTGAGGCCTCCTTAGTTACACATCAGAGATAAACAACTTTCGTCGTGAAGGACCTCCCGAAAACCGATGAAGGGGATGAGGGAGGGAAAATCAAGGTCCTATAACCACCCCCGGAACTCGCTGATGACAATGAGACCACCCTCATGAAAATCTGTTGAGCCGCTCGGACGTGATGCTCTGTACACAAACAAAAAAAAAAACAAAAAAAAAAAAAAAAAAACATACATGTCGAAGAGGTGAGCGCACCTTTCCATTTTTTGGAAAAAGGTTGCGCTAAAAAGTAAATAACTGGTTTGGTCGGAATGAAAACTGTTTTATGGGGTAAATAACTTGTTTGGTAAGGTTGAAAACTGGTTTAAAGGGTGAATAACTGGTTTGGTGGAGACGAAAACAGGTTTAATGGATGTATTACGGATTTGGAGAGGATAAAAACAAGTTTATAGGGCAAATAACGGGTTTAGAGGGGTTGATAACAGGTTTAAACTGATATTAAGCTGTTTGGTGAGGTTGAAAGCCCCTTTAAAGGGTTAATAACTGGTTTGGTGGGGTTGAAAACTGGTTTACGGGTAGGTAAATAACTGGTTTGGCGGGGTTGCACACCGATATAAAGAACAAATGATTAGTTTGGGGGGTTGAAAACAGATTTAAAGGGTGAATAACTGGTTTGGTAGGTTGAAACTCGGATTAAATGTAGAAATCTCGATTTTGTGGGGTTGAAAACCCTTTTGATGTGGCAACAATTGGTTTCAGGTTTTAAATTCCTGTAGAAGAGGTAGAGAATCCTTTTTGAAGCTGCAAAACTAGTTGAAAATAATAAAAGCTCAATTTGTACTTTTAATTGTGTTGCAGGAACGTCGGCAGTGACGTTAACATTGACCTGAGCGGGGCAGTGACACCCACTAGCGACCCGCCGTCAATATCAGCGTCGTTGCTGGCTGACGCGCCTTCGTTGAGGAAGCGAAACGTTCTGAAATCACTTTGGGACAAAGCGTCGTCGGCCATCTACCAAACGGAGTCTGTGGACAAGGATCTCGTCTTGCCTCGGACCAACGACGATGTTTCAGGCTCATTCATAGTATTTGAACAGTAAGTCGTACAAGTTTTGTACAGTGTTGTGTTTATGCAGTGATCCAATTCTTATCGTGTTCTTTTGGCAGTTCCAAGTCAAACGGTAAGACTGAAGGGTCGAATTCGATGAGCCGTCACCATAGTCAGAGCGAAGGGAGCGAAGGTGAAGACGAAAACCACGAAACCGACGTAACGGACGTCTCCCGATCGCGAGACCGACGACACAGGAGGCCCATCACGTTGGATCTTGGGTCATCAGATAGTAGCATTCCTGCTCCTCGACTAAGGTAACAAATTTTATCCGGCAACATGTGAGAGTAGTCGACCACCTACTGACCATTTTCTCCTCTTTAGAAAGTTCCTCTACATCCAAATGCAACTGTGCCAAAGGGATTCTCTCAAGGACTGGCTGGTTTGTAATCCCGTCCGGGAGAAGTCGAAAGTGTTGAACATTTTCGAACAAATCGTTTGCGCCGTCGACTACGTCCATTTTCAAGGCCTCATCCACCGTGATCTCAAGGTACGTCAAGTTGCCGACAACGCGCCAGTGTTGCCAACTCCAAGACTAAATTCACCCTTTTTTCCAGCCGTCGAACATCTTCTTCTCGTACGACGGCCAAATAAAAGTTGGAGACTTCGGCCTCGTGACGACAATGTCCGACGATGAAGGCGTCCCCGAACAGAGGAGCCCCCTTTTTCAAAACGGCCTTTTGGGCAACGTGGGGCACACCGCCCATGTCGGAACTCACCTATACATGAGCCCTGAACAGGTAAAATCACATCCATGGATGTCCCTAATCTATATTATTAAAGCTCCTGCCCGAGGTGGAGGAGTAGAGCGAGGAGAACCATCTTTGTTCTAGGGTACTTCTACAAATAGGAAAAATTTGATATTTGTCATGAAAAAATTCAGCTGGGCGAGCGTGTAGGACGATCAAACAGTAAGAATACAAACGCTCACTCAAACAAATCTTTATTTTGACAAAATTTACAGGGTGGGTACTTCAGGTATATAATTACTTTTCCACTAAGTCGCATTTCAATTCCTAACATTTCGTATACCTGGAAATGAGCTTGGTAATGGGGAAAATGCATTTTTCAATTTTTTTCGAAAGTACATCCTACGAGAATAACAAAAACGACAGTCAGCCGTCTGGAATCGCGTCCAGAAAATTATTATGATTTAGAGAAAGTGGTGACGTTTGAAAATACGCGGGAGTAGAATCGATCAGCCGGGTCAGTGACGTCGTTTGGTATCGAAGGTGCTACCAACCTTGGCGGGCTGCCGATTGTGTTACCAGTGTTGCCATCTGACAGCCCGTCACAACGAACGCTATCGAATCACCGTCAATCTGATGTAATAAGACGTTAAACTATAATTATAATATATTCTGAATTATTTATTCACTATATCAAATGATAAACCTTCCTAAATTCCTTCTACAAGCTGTAGACACTAGCGCCCCAAGTGAGCGCTTTGCCTTGTTTGTGACGTAGATTGGTTAAGTCAGCTTAGCGGACAGACCTCCGAGAATTCGAACTGAACTACTCGTTTTGCTTCCGTGTTTTGCTCTTCTCTCCTCCTAAAAAAACTGATTTCAGTGTTTCTATAACATATGCTTTGGTCCTACAATACAACGTTAGGGTTAAATTTAAAATCTTAAGTTTATGCAATTTCCCCATTCGATAAGATGCCCTCTGGCGGAGCGCAACAAGTTAAAGTTGCGCCTAGTTGGCAGTTGACTGCCTAAATCTTGCTCTCTGATCAATTTCACATAAATCCCCAGTCCTGAGGCATTGGGACTGACAGCTGATCGGAGCCTTAAATAATTTTGCTCCACCCGCCTCTCATTGGTCAGGAGAACTCCCTCCCTTAGCCTCATAGCCTCCCCCCCATCCCCCCCCCCCCTCTTTCTTTGTGGAAACAACTCAAATAACAGCCTCATGAGTGTCACGACAAGTTTAAGCTGGATTGTACTTCTTGAGGGGATGGTACAAAAACGTATGCGGTTGCAACACTTGAGGATGTGCAAGACTTCATTGTTAGCGTGTCATAAACGCATTCAAATACAATTTGGTGGGTGGGTGGGGGGGGGGGGGGGGGCAGTGATATAAACTCATGTCACGAAAAATTTTAAGTCTGGCACATAAATCGATCGATCGATTAAAACCCTAAAATCAAGTCCTTATCCGTTGGTGTCGTATTTCTCGTGACAGGATACTCATGCAGCAACCCTAATTCAATTTTGCGGTCAGTCATTGTAGTGATGTGACACTCCTGAGATTTTGAGCTAAATATGGCGCCCAGCAGCCTAGAAGCATCATGATGAAAATCGAATAAAAGCATCTTTAACCTGTTTCCACATAGAAACCAGGTGTAATTATGTATTTCATATCGATAGCACTTCCTATAGTTTCTTAACTTACGTGACACTCATGAGAGAGAATAAAAATACGCACCATGTTAACATGGATATGTTTTTGGGCTGGGGGTCATGCGAAATTTCGTAAGACGTTTTTTTGTGACGCGATACCAATAAACGATGTGTTGCTATGTAGTTGATATGTGACTCTATTTGTTTTGAAATATGTACGCAAATTGTGTTGAATTGTGTGTAATTGCTTAGACTTTAGTATCAATAAGAAATCACTGCAAGATATTGGCTTTATGTGAAACCTGGATAGACAATGGTCAAGCCCAAAAACATATCCATGCTTCAATGTGTTTCTGTGGAGCGGAAAAAATTTGCAATGTTTGTCTTTACACACCACCTTACCCGCTGGGCTGAACTACGTAGGAAGGTGATGTAGTATGCAGTGATGTTTTCGATTTTTTCGAAGATTCTTCGGAAAAGCAGAAAAACCTTGCAGCCCACAGCAAAACTAAACTGTCTGAAACGAAGTTGTATCCGTTACCATGGAAACGAGCGCGTTCCCGCCTCTCAGCTCTTGCCTTCTTGATCACAGAACATGTGACACTCATGGGCAAGAAATAAAAGAAATCAAGGATACAAAACTTTTGAAGGACACCAAGTGAATCAATTACAACTCCAACGTCATACTCTTTCTCTCATATCTCACTTTATTCACGTGAAATAATTATTATTATTTTTTTTTTTAATGTTTTGTCCCTCTATCTGATAAAAATTTGTTGTTGATTGTATAGCTCATAGTAAGGATACAGTGACACTCATGAATTTTTTCCCCGTTTTTTCCTATATAATATTTTTCTACTGTGAACCAATGAAAGATTAAGCCAAACACATCGTCCTCATTGTTTCCTATGATGTCAAAGAATACGTTACAATTTTTTTCATTGATAAGAAAATATTACAGCAGTTTATTTCGGCAGGATACACTAAACAGGCAATTTAAAATAGAATGACCGACTAGCCATCAAATGAGGATTTTTGAAATCTTATTGTAATTTTTTTTTTTTTTTTTTTTTTTTTTGGTATTGGCTGGGGTGCACATGTTCAAGAATCAAGAATCAAGAATCAAGAATTTTTTTATTTGCCAAAGCCAAATAATGACAGAGCAAAAGTCAAAAGTTAGAACATACAGAATAAGCTGACTGGTTATAGGGCCGATTATATTGACTGTAATAATGGGAATGACAGAGAAAATAGCATCAACTCGACTGCAGATGTACAAAACAATGAATGGCCGTGCACAAGACAATGACAAGAAAATACATGACAAGACAATGAAGACTAATTCACCACAGGCCATTTGATCTTGAAAAATTCCTCTAGAGAATATAATTCTTCTTTTACCAGGTGGGACTTCACGTACTTATAGAAGGATTTAGCTGGTAAATCCCGAACATGGTGGGGTAGGGAGTTGAACAGACGGGAGCCCACCTGTATTGGGTCGTTCTGTTGGGCATTAGAGAGGCGGGTGAAAGGGATGATGACATCACCCCGTGAGCGAGTATTATGCTGGTGCGAGTCAGCAACCATGGGCAGACACGAAGAATTGGACTTTACATGGTTTAACACAACCAATACATAAGTGCTAGGAATAGTAAGAATTCCTAAACGAGTGAAAGAGCCCCTACAACTCTGACCCCATGATAGATTGGCCATTATTCTGATGACTCGCTTTTGAAGTTTAAATATGGTTAAAGCATGATTGGAATTGCCCCAAGCGATGATACAATAGGAGGCTCTACTGGCAAAGCAAGCATGATAAACCGAAAGCAGGACCTGGTCGGACACTATTCCTTTCAATCTCCTAACCATGTAAATAACGGATGATAGCTTAGGCGACAATACCTCAACATGTGAAAGCCACGAGAGACGATTATCCACCATCAAGCCCAGGAAATTTACCGATTGGTCCAGGCGCCTGTTTAGACCCAATTCCAGAGTCTGGGTTTTACTTTTGTTTAAAATTAATTCATTGGCCGAGCACCAACTTTCGATAATCTTTGATCTGTTTAAAGAATCATGCCTAAGCTCAGTACATGAAGCTCCCCTCGCCAAGCTAGTTATATCATCAGCAAATAAGAATATTGTCTTCGAGTCTGGAAACTGATAAGCCAAGTCATTGATAAACATAAGAAAAAAACATGGACCTAGGATACTACCTTGTTTGACACCACAGGGTATAGCTACTTCCTGGGAAACACAACCGTTGAAGTAAACCACCTGCGACCACCCTTCAAGAAAGCTCTTGATGAACAAAACTGATTTATAAGTAAAACCATAGTGGTCGAGTTTTTTGAGAAGCAGGTCATGCGGCACAAGATCAAAAGCCTTCGACAAATCGAAGAGGCTGAGCGAGGTGTGTTGTTTACTCTCTAATGCGGAGTATAACTGAGAGATCAATGAGATCACAGCTGTGGAAGTACTACGGCCTTTTCGAAAGCCAAACTGCTGAGGATGGAGCACATCATGGTCAACCAAATGCCCTAAAATTCTCTGCAACATGACCCCCTCCATAACCTTCACCAAAGTGGGCAACTTAGAGACCGGTCGAAAACCCTCGTACTCATTGGAACTCCCTTTCTTAGGGATGGGAGATATAACAGTCTTTTTCAAGCAGTGGGGGAACCTACTATAGATGAAGCAGTTATTAATAAGAAATGTCAGCGGCTCAATGATGAGACTCGCCACTGACTTAAGCGCGCGCGAGTTTATGCGTTTCCGGTGCTCCACCAATAGCCGCCACTGGTGCGTTACTGGTTATTACAGTAACAGTCCAAGGAAGAGGAGTACGAGGAGAATCATCCTAGGGTACTTATATGTACAAAGTCGGAAAATTTTGAAATTAGTTTTGAAAAATTCGTCTCAGCGAGTAGTACTGGAAAAGTCTGAAAACACCAAAAGGTTGGCTTTAGCCCATTTGAACTAGAGTGTTCAAAAATAGATATCGTTTTCTCATAAATTTGAAATTGGATTTCCAAAAAACTGTATTTCTTTAAGAAGAAAAAACTATCGAAAAGCGAGTAGAAGGGGTCTGAGGTGGGATATGGTTGAGGGTTGGCTGGCTGTAGCCAGCAGGGGGTGGCCCCCTGGTTTTTGTTTCTCCCTCTATACAGTGCTCTTTGATTTCAGCTTGCTGGCCGCCAGTACGACTATAAAGTGGACATTTTCTCGTTGGGGGTGATTTTCTTCGAGCTGTTGACCGCTTTTTCCACGGAAATGGAGAGAGCGAAGACGCTCGCTGCCGTCCGAAAGTTGGAGTTTCCTCCAGATTTTGAAACCGAACATTCTGAAGAGGTTAGTTGAACAATTTGATCCTCGAGAGGTTCCAGTCTTGTTAGGTTACAATCTGTACTGGTTTGACGTTTACAGGCTGCACTGCTGAGGCTGATGCTCTGCGACGACCCGAACTCCCGCCTGACGACGATCGGAGTTCGGGAACGACCGCCTCTGCGTCGGTTGAGTTCTACAGATTCGGAGGACGCGACCGACTGGCACTACACTCTCCCCCACCGCACTCGGCTCCGCCCTTCGTCGTCCGAATGAGATCGAGCCAAGTGGCTCCCCCTAATAGGAAACCCCGTTTCTATTTTAGTCATGCTAATCCCAGTTATAACCTCCCCCTCCCACCATGCACACCATGTGATATCCCCATCCCCTTTCAACTGTTCAAACATCGCATCGTTTTTGAACACATTCCCCCAATGCTTATCATCGACGTCATTTGTACATAGCGTATTACCGCCTGACTCGATGCACCCCCCTCCCCTATAATTTCTAGACACTGACCGCAGCTCGCTCTGAACGCACCCAACTCCTCAACGTCCAAACTATTTTTCTATGTAAAAAGACAACTTCTTTGTGTATTTAATGTAAGTAGACATATAGCGTGAGGCGTATTGCCTTTTCGAGACTGTGAACGTAGCAATAGAGCGTTTTTTGAGTTTTTACATGTTTTCATTTCATTGTATCTGTAAAATTGTTTTTTCGGTTTGTGTTTATGTTGACAATGTAGTAAAAAAATACCCTAATGAGGTGTAAGACGACTCTAAATCGCCTCAATAAAAAAAATTAAAAAACAGCGGGGATAAAACTACATTCCAATTTTAGTGCGATTTAATATAACTACTTTTGTGTGTTTTTTTTTTTTTTTTTACTTTAAGTAGTTCTTAAAATTGATATGTAGGATTGTAAGGTTTTGTTCTTGAATACTCCAATCTGTTTTTTGTTTTTTTATTAATATCTATTATTATTTTTTACGTTGCCAAGTTCTGCGAGAGCGTTATGGACTCTTATTGAGGGAACTCCGAAAATGGAATGACGTCACTCCGCAAGAAGGCTGTGGAGATTGTAGATAACCTCGGGGAAGATTTCAAAAGAGCCAGCAAGAAATTAATTTTCAATTAAATGATCTTGGGAGTCGTCCTGATTGACATTTAATGTTGGATTTTGTGCGGATGCATTTTCGAAAGTTGTAAAAACATCCAGTTATGGGAAATGAAATTTGTCGAGAAAAAAAATCTAAAATGGGCTCCAAATCTGTTTCAAGTATTTCTTCATGTTAATACATGTGTATACATGCCGATGTTATTCGTCAGTTAATGTTAATTTCCCGTAATGTCGACTGGGGATTGTGAAAAAAAGTGACGTCACACTCATTTTTGACTGGCGAGCCAGATTACGAAACGTTGTCGACAGCTCTTCGTACAAGCAGCGCTTCATGCTAGCAGATCATAGTGGAACTAGTCACTGGCAGATTCGCAACGTGTATAGTTTTGTTCTTATAGGGAGGTAGAGAAGTCCCCTGTGTTGTAGGAAAAAAATCCCTGAAGAAACCCCCTCGGGGGGACAGGGTGGCCCCGTGGACTAGTCAGTGAAACGCCTGTTTACAATCAGTCGGAGCGCTGATCAGCCTGGTTCGAATCCAGGGAAGAACACCAATGTTTGACCAAAAGTCAATTATGTGTTGTAATACCTGTCTTGTCAGTTGACAATTCACCTCTGAACGTTTACTCAGAGGCTCCCGTGACGAAGGCGGCCGAGGCATCTGTCTTCAACACACAAGATCTGAGGAACAAAGTTTACACCGTAAACAACCTCTGGGACCTCGGACCGGGATACAAATTTTCTGGTGGACCGGTATAAACATGCTTCCGTTTGCTGAGAACGTTAAACTAGCTACGCAATCTGCGAGCCCTTGGGTGGCTATGACGGGAGGGCGAAGTATCAGTTCCCCCAATCCTCCTGGACCGGTCGTAGGGGCGTTGGAATTGTGTCTACCCCCCTCCCCAAGAAGACGCAGTGATAAGACGTGTATTGGGTAATTTGGAATTGGACCTCGACCACTCAGGAGGCAAATAGAGTCAAAAAACGCTGCAAATTTTACACAAGGGTTTATTATTCTTTGATTCAGGTTACTTGTGCAGAAATTTAATTCTGTCAATGATTTTTATACTTATTTTTCAAAAAGTGGATTTTTTTTTTCAAAAAGTGGATTTTTTTTTTCAAAAAAAATTTTGTTTTTAACTTTTTTTTGTTTGTTTTTTACTTGAAAAATATTTGACATCCTGCGATCCATCAAAAATCTCATTTCTAGCTCCATGAAAGCGCTATAGATCGCAAAAGTGAAATCGGATCGTTCCGGGATCCCAAAAAATGGATTCTACGTCCAAAAATACTTCGAAAACGACACCTCGGGATTCGCCCCACGGGATTGGGCGATCGGGCTGAAAACCTTGGGGGCACAACTAGATGGTGAACCGAGTATTTAAAAAAATGCCTACTGCCCAAAACGGGCCGGACGGCGGACGGACATTTTGGATTTGCAATCTAGACCTCTTGGAACAGATAATGTCAAATTCGGACACTCGGGAGTAAAATAAGCCAGAAGGCTTCCGTACTGGGGGAGTGTTGCCCGCAGTGTTCCGATCTCCAGAAAAATGTACTTACAACCCCCCTCGGAAAAAAAAATCCCCGGTATTTGTCCAAGGCGGAAAAAAAAAAAATCCCCGGCCAAAATGTCTTCGTCCCCCTTGTACCGGGAGCATAGTCCCAGTGTGTCCGTCAACAACCAGGTTCCACTCCTGTGGCCGCAGGACAGACCTCTGGAGGCAGCCCTTGGGCTGCTCACGGGCTTCCTGTCGACCAGGTCAAGGTCAACCAATTTGACTTCTTTCCTGACAGGTAACGGAGAGTAGGGACACATATCCGGGGGCATTCTCTTCTCACTAGCTCCGCCAAGACTGTTTTCATGAGCTGTCAGCAATGTTTAACACGAAAGATCACTTTCGCTAGTTGTACTTGAGGTCGACCCCGGCTGAATTTTGAACAGGGGACTGAAACACCTTGAAGCTGGTCATTCATCTCTCATCTTGTCTGAAATTCATCATGGGGATTATGACGTCACTTTTTTTAAACTAATATATAGCAAATCTTGCGCTTAAAATGTGCGTAATTAACAAATTGACGAAGTCGACTTTTAGATTCAATATTACGTATAGTGGCTTTGCCATGTCACATTTTTTAAAAGTCCAAACGCAAGAATCCAATCCTCACGTTGATCCTCTCATTGGAAGCTGCTCATCAACGCCTTCTAAAAGCGTGACGTCACATCCCACTCAAGAAACCCGGCAAATCGTTTTCTTTTTGTGATAAGCCTGTTATCGATATTAACGAGGTTTGAGCTAAACGTCGAGACTTTACTTAACGGAGCGGCCTTAAAGTTGATAATGTTCCTGTACCAGTGTTGAATTGTGCTATGCTAAGTACCTACTTTCCAATAAAATGTTTTACTGTTGCGACGTTTCTTTTAATGACCCCCCCAACCAAACTTTATAGCCTCTGTAGGGCCTGGTCGTCCAATTCAATCTTACGAAGGTCAGTTCTCCCGGCGCACAGTGGTGCAAAACCCCCCAAAACAACTTTTCATGGGAGTATTTCAATAAAACTCGGTACACATATGTTTTTCGGGGCGTAGAACCCAAATTCGACGTCAGTTATTGCGATACAATTTTGTAAAGACCATAAATCAGCATTTTAATTGGTATACTCACTTTCCGCTTTTACAGGCGTTTTTGGATATGTACCAGTACAACACAAGTTTACCACTCTATACAGTAAAGAAACCATTGTGTTTTGGATCCTGGGTCGATGGAAGGGTTTTGAAAACAATTCAAACCATTATCTATGAAATTTATCAAATAAAAATAAATGAAAATAAAAATAGCGTTAATTTTGAAAAAATATACCATTAACTCAATTATGGGATCGAGTAGGTGTCGTTTTCCCCATTTTTGGGGGTCCCGGAACGATCCGATTTCACTGTGGCGATCTATAGGGCTTTCATAGGGCTAAAAATGGGATTTTTGAAGGATCCCAGGAGGTTATATACTTTTCGCGTAAAAAATAATTTTTGAAAAAAAAAAAATTTTCGAAAAAAATTATACCTATTAAAAAAATTTGTTCCCCAAACTTTTTTCCATTGACAGAAATAATTTTTGTCGAGTAATGGGGTAATCACACTGTCAGAAACTCCCCGACGGCCGACGAGTGGCGATTTACGTTGAAATCATAGGCTAAGACCGGCGGGGGGGAGGGCCGAGCCGCCGGGTAGACGTCACCCTCTCCTTCCCTCAGCTATGAACGCCGGACGTCGGGCACCACGTCGTGCAGTACGAACTGCTCTCACTGCCCGACGGATCGCGAGACGTCCGGCGTTCATAGCTGAGGGAAGGAGAGGGTGTCGTCTAGTAGGACGACGTCTACCCGGCGGCTCGGCCCTCCCCCCCGCCGGTCTATGCCCATGATTTCAATGTAAATCGCCACTCGTCGGCCGGCGGGAGTTTCCGACAGTGTGATTACCCCATAACCTATATCAAAGAATAATAAACCCTCGTGTAAAATTTGCAGCGTTTTTAGGTACCTATGTATTTTCTCCATTCACGATGACGGCTTGTTATGTATATTTATACGTCAGCAATAAAATATCTATCTACCAGCAGTGAGATATGGGATGGTCCGGGTCGTCCAATATTTCACCGCCTACAGCTGAACACGAGAAGCTGTACTGCCCAGTCTCACCGCCAGCCACAGTGCTTCCCGTGGTCCCATCAGGACTAATTCCAGCGGGCTGACAAATTGATGGAGAAGAGTGGGGCTCCGACAGCTTCTCCCAAGTCACCGGCCCAATAAAAACGACACAAAAAAAGGTACTCGGTTTCCATTTATTGAACGACAGGTAAACATTTTACAAGTTACTTGGATCTGGTTGCCTCGAAGAATCACAACAGACAACATCAAACTGCCGATGAGGCGATAAAATTCGAAAAAAAAAACACACAAACAAATTGTGTCTACCGCCTATCAATTACTACCGTAAAAAAACTAAGTACACTAAAGAGATAAATTTATAGTGGGAATAAAATCTAAACTTGATGCCAAAATTTCGGACGGAACGTTTTAACGAACGGAACGTAAACGACCTTTTAGGCTCACAACTATCGATAGAATTTGATTTTCAACTAATTATAACGTGGCACAGCTCAAATTTTCGTCAACTAATCTACGATACATCTAACATTTGAGATCTTAACGCGGAAACGAGGACAAGATGAAATAGGGAGATGACACCTGGCGGAGCTATGACGTGCACCTAGTCGGAGGATGGACTTTTAACACAGAAACATGTTGTGTTTCTACGATACATTAAAGGTCCGAGCACACAGAAAGCGAACTGTCCGCCGCGAACCGTGTCCCCTGTGTTGTTGCACCATCCCCGCCAAACAGAAAGCGAACCACCGCGACGAACCGCTTCGGTGCAACAACACAGGGGACACAGTTCGCTCTGACGCGCGATCGGTTCGCGGCGGACAGTTCGCTTTCTGTGTGCTCGGACCTTTAACGTTTGAGATTTTAACGCGGAAACGAGGACAAACCAAAGGTTTAGATGAAACAGGGAGATGACACCAGGCGGAGCTATGAAGTGCACCTAGTCGGAGGATGGACACACAGAAACACACTCCCACCGTCCGCCCAACCAACCCGAACTTGCGCCTCCCCGTCGTTGCCAATTCAGAAAACCACTTTACGCTAAAATCAGTAGAAAAATTACCGAGGTATTATGTAAATTTTATGAGATAATATTTTGTCACGATTTGTGTTTTAACGCTTGTTTCATGCAGCATTAAATTTCAGCAGTAGGCACTTCAGATATCGAGCTCTGCTCGTTCATTAATGTTCAGCCTATTCACACCCAAAACCAACTACCAAAACTACCACTATGTATATTATATGGCACGAAAAAAAAAAAAAAAAAAAAAAAAACTTAAAAATAAACCAAACAACCCTAAATTTTGTGATTTTTAGGCCGAGAATTTGCCTGAGTCTTACGGCAACCCTTATTTTCAGGCAGCCCTCCTTTTGTACATTTTTTTACAAAATAAAAAGGTTGTTTCTCTCTAGCTGTGGCATATTAAATTTTCTCTTTATCTGAAACCTAAACGAGTCGATTCTGCGTTCAAGTGAGTTGGAAAACGACACCCCCACTTGTTCATGTTAGCAAAAACGTTGCAAATCCTCTTTTTGGTCCATAGCATCTGTGCTGGGTAGACGTTTGGACCAAATAGACCCCGTGCGGAGTCCATGTGCAGTCTGCAGAATTTTGTGAAAATATACGCTCACGAAAATCGTGCCATACCGCTATACTCGTAGGTAGATAAATCAAGTCGGAAAATGTACGTAGGTAATACTATTAATGAATTCATGGAAGTCGGTAATTGAGATGTGAATCAAATCAATGCTGATCTGGACCAAATCTACCAAGCAATATTTTCCTAAGAAGTTCTGCATGCAGTATTCTTCTCCATATTCTGCATTCAAATCGATTCAGCACCCCAAAATACAAAAACAATTTTCTTCTCGTCAAAATTTACCTAATATTGAGATCAGCTAGTAGAAACGTCAAATTTTGAAATGAGTGGTCAAATGAAGTACCTACAGCCTACTTACCAAAAATGACCACCAGAGCGCAGCTACGACAGTGCCCACAGGTCAACGGGGAGATGCAAGTACCGACCCGATGCCCCCCTCCACTCTGTAAGAACAGCAACTCCTTCAAACCCCACCCCACGCCCCGAGTCAATCCCCTCATTCTGTGTTTCAGTGGGTTTATCCAGGATCATACGCACCCCAGACAATCCGGAGGGTCTGGGAGTGTCCTCCAGTAGGTACTAAAGTAAAAATATGGTTAAACATACCTACATAGTCACAAGCGGCAATACACCCCACAGGCGGCAATTTGTTAAAGTGATCAAAAACTACTTAACGTGTTCCTATTAGGCGACGTTGAATGAAAGAAAAAAAAAACACTTGTGTTTTCTGGGGGGGAGGTGTATGCGAGTTATGATCCAGACGAGATTTCTCTAAGGGCGGACTGTATCTTCAAGTTGAGCCGGTTTTCGAAATCGTAGGACGAGTATTGTCGGAGAACGGTTTCCAAGATCTCTTTCGCTTCCCGGTGCTGCAACAAAGATGAAGCGGGTGAAAAGGGGGGAAAAATGCACAGTAAACAATAAAGATAAATGAGAAAAATGAGTTAAAAATTTGGAGTGAAGAAGAATCAGTTTAATTTGAAATGGATGCCCCAATTTCGGTTTTTTATTCTTGGAATAATACACCTAATCGCGACGGAGGTCGACGACTCAGATCGGCCTCAAAATTTGACATTATCCGTTTCAAGAGTTCTAGATTCCAAAACCGAAATGTCCGTACGGCGCCCGGACCTTTTTGGGCAGTAGGATTTTTTGTTTAAATCTGAAATTTTAACAAAATATTCGGTTCACCATCTAGTTGTGCCCGGAAGCAGCCTGATCGCCCAAACCCGTGGGGCGCTATGGGGCTAAAATGGGGCTATGGGAGGTTTTTTTTAAAGGCTTTTGACTATGGGATCGAGTTAGGTATCGTTTTCGAAGTATTTTTGGACGTAGAATCCATTTTTGGGGGTCCCGAAATGATCCGATGTCACTGTGGGGATCTATAGGGCTTTCATGGGGCTACAAGTGGGATTTTTGAAGGATCCCAGGAGGTCAAATATTATCCGGGTAAAAAAAAAATTTGAAAATGTTAGACACAGCATTAATTTTCGGACAAGTAACCTATATTAATGAATAATAAACCCTTGTGTAAAATTTGCAGCGTTTAATGTTAGTGATCCTAAACATGGCCAAAGGAAGAGATTCGCGTTTTTCGATTGAAAATCGTGTGACTCAGTCAAAAAAATTTTTTTTTAAATTGAAATTTTGCCACAACTATTGGGTCTCAACCTAGTTCGTCCCACAAACGTTTCAGCTTGATCGGTCAATTTCCCTGGGTTCTATGTGGCTTTTATGGGGCAAAAATTTAGAGTAGGTACTTAGAGGGAATTCGCGAGTGGGATGTGAATTTCGATGTAATTTTGGACGCAGAATCGATTAAAAGGTGTCCCAGACCTGTGCAACACGTAGAAAACGTGACACTTTTCAGCCCGCTCGGACCACTCTACGGGCTTTTAAAGTGCCAAAAATAGGCTTTCTCGTGGACTTTCGGTGTTTTCTCAAGTTTGGAAAGGGGATTACACTTCCATTTGAGGTGCTTTTGGGCTAGTTTCTGTTGAGGTCGAGCTTGTTGGTAAAGTGATCGTCACGCTTGCTTACACGTTTGGTAAAATAAACGTTATGAAACAGTCATAAAAGGTCATGAAAAGAAAAAATACCTATGCGGTGTCTCTGGCTATTACCTCATTCTATCGCCTACTCTCCCCGGCTTTTTTCACATGTTTCATAGATGGTTTCATCCTACAACGAACCTCGAGAATTAGAATTTTTAGATCTTGGGGTCCTCCCGGATCATCAGTTCTGCTTTTCCGACAAGGTAGCCCAGGTGGCGTCCCGTGGCATGCAAACTTTGGGCTTAAGAGAAATACCAGGGGTTCACCAACGCCCCTACCCTGATCGCCCCTGGAGTATGGATTCTTGTTTTGGAGCCCCTACTACTGCCACATAGTCCAGGTGGAGCGTGTGTTCAGGGCATTCCTACGGTACTTGGCTTATAAACTGTCCCCCAGCGCCGCAGTCAACTATGAAGTGCTCTTACGTCTCGGACGTCTCCTTTATGCATGTTTGAATGTTCTCCTCCCCCACTACGTCTACCCGTCCCTTATGCCGTGAAGAACCTGGCCGTCAAGACCGGAGATGTTTTCAGTTTATGAGCAAACGTTACTCATTGCCTCCCCACCCAATGACTGAGCCCATTCTTAGTAGGCAGTCCAGGGCCAGGATAAGTCAGATACGGCGCACAGTGGGCAAAATCGCTGACCGAGTTGGACAAAATTCATAAACCATCCTTGCTTACTTGAAATTTAATGCTGACCACAAATATACCTACCATATAATATATGGCTGATTGAAGGAAATGATTCCTTCAATCAGCAGCCTGACCATGCGTTAGGATGTAACACATTGATTTACAATCTATGATGATTGGTGTTCACCATATTATCTACATGTACCTTTCCGAGCACTCTACGGTCACAAGGGCCATTACAATCGTAAACTGAACGGAACCAGACATTCTGCTGTGATAAGGATTGACATTATCAGAGGTGACTCTAGGCTCATCTAGTAGCATATTGAAACAGTACGTATACTGTATACGCAGTATGTATGGTGTGGATACACTCGAAATGTTATTTTGAAAACCTTTTTTGTCCACCTAGATCGGCGAATTTGCCCACTGGCGAGCGAAACGAGGCATCCCTGTCTGATTTTGAGGGCAAAGCGAGGCTTCAATAGAGAGTTGGATGCCCCCGGTCACCCCTCCAAGTTCCACCAACGCCTGCTTAGTTGCTGGTGACGAGCTAACCAAAATTCATCGGAGCACTCGATAATCCTCCACCTGATCGCGGAATAGGGCGCTAGTAGACAATGGAGCGAACTGTCTGTTGAACTACGATAATGCGGGGAATAGGCCTGAAACTTGGTGAGAGACCAAGGGGTACATAATGTCGTCATACCTTCCCTTCTTTCATGAGCAGCATAGCCGATTCGTACTTGGCAAAGGCAGATATGTGACGGTAACCTCTCCGGGTGCCTTTTTCAACGACGAGCTTTTCCCGGTGGCTTTGTACGGCCGACAGGAGGTCAAAAGCTTCCCGAGTTCGTCCGACGCTTGCGAGGCACACGCCGAGGATGAGCGGTCTCAAGCCGACGATGGGGTCGACGTCTTTGAAGTGTTTCAACGGCTCGCCTTGAGCCTCGCAGTCTATTACAAAAAAAAAATTAAAAAAATAAATAAAATAAATCATAATAATAATGCAAATGGGTATTTGATGGCTACACTGGGTGACGTGACTGGCCTTGAACGATAGCGAGCAGGGACTCGTGAGGGGGGAGACTGTCACAAAGGTAGAGCATCTCGTAGGCGAGCAGGCGGTAGTAAAATGGCCGCTTGGGCGGCGTGAGGAGGATCGTCCGGCGGGAAATCTTCGGATCCACGTCGCACATCTGCTCCAACTCAATGCTCTGAATCGATTGGCAGATGATTGCAACCGAATTCATTTGATCCATACACCCGTAGCAACCTTTGGAAGAAATTACACCATGGAGGCTCAACAGCTTCATTTCATGAAAATTATCATACAACTTACACGCAGCAAGATATGTGTACAGGTGCTTGACGGAGCTGGAGCAATTCATCGTCTTGAGCTGGTCAAAAGTCTTGACGGCTTTGTAAAAGTCGAGCTGCATGAAGCGACACCAACCGACTTCGTGGTGGCACAACAGCGCCAATTCCTTTATGCCCGAATGCTTGACGGCTTGCTTGAACGTTGTTACCGCTTCATCAATTTTTTTCTGCAAAACAAACTCCACTGAAAAGACAGCAGCAATTGAGAATTGGGAAATTGGATGTATTTGTCACCTTCAAACGGAAAAGCCTCCCTTTGAAGAATAGGAATAAACTTGACTCGGCAAATTCTTGGTTCGATTCGGTTATGATGGCTTCGGCTTCCTCGACGCTCGTCGACAGGCCTTCGGAGTCAGAATGGGAAAACGTTGGGTTGACGACAGTGTGATACCAGAGAAGAGCCAACCTGAAACTCCTCCCAAGTCAATGTCAAAGCGTTCACGGAAATAACGTCTGAAAAGTTGAACTTACGATGCCAGCGGGGCTCTCATGTCGGGGCCACTTCTCGAGAACATGAGCGCTTCTAGGCCAACTTTACGGTCGCTCGCGAAACCGAGGATGTGGACGAACCGGAGGGCCGACGTCGGCAGGAGGGAGACGGCGAGATGGAACAAACCATAGCCGAAGCTGACGGCGCACATGAGCCGGCGAACTTCTTCGGGACAAATCCTGCAAAGAAAAAAAGTTTGTTGGGCGGTGAGGGCAAAGTCCCCCGAATCTGGGGACGATTTGGGCTCCTCAAGTCCTAGAATGCAAAACGCCATAGACTAGGGGCCAGCCCCTGCTGGCCAGCCTACTACTAGCCAACGCCGACCGTATCCCACCTGGCCTCAGAGCCTTTCTGAGAAAATAATAGGTATTCTTTTCTTAAAGAAATGAGGATGAGGGTTTTTTGAAAATCCAATTTCAAATTTGGATTTAACGTGGAATAATGCATGGGAAACTATAAATCGTCGTTGTCAGAGCCAAGGCCGTACCCAGGAAAAATTTACGGGGGGGGGGGGGGGGGGGGGGTTGTGGCACCAGGCGGGGTCCGGAGGCCCTACCCAATAAAACTTTTTTTAAAAACGCTGCAAATTTTACACAAGGGTTTATTATTCTATGATATAGGTTACTTGTACAGACATTTAATTCTGTCAATGAAAAAAAATTAAAAATTTTTTTTTTAGATTTTTATATTCCAACAAAAATTTTTTTGGGGGATTTTTTTTTCTTCAAAAATGTGTTTTGTCAAAAATTCTTTATTTTTTTACTCGAAAAATATTTAACCTCCTGGGATCCTTCAAAAATCCCATTTTTAGCCCCATGAAAGAAATGTAGATTGCCAAATACAGAAATATAGAAAAGCCTTCAAAACCCCCTACCATAGCCCCATTTTAGCCCCACAGCGCCCCACGGGTTTGAGCGATCGGACTGAAAACCTTGCGAGCACAACTAGATGGTAAACCAAGTATTCTGTCAAAATTTCAGATTAAAAAAAAAATTCCTACTGCCCAAAACGACCCGGACGGCGGAAGGACATTTCGGTTTTGGAATCTAGACCTCTTGAAACGGATAATGTCAAATTTTGAGGCCGATCGGAGTCGTCGACCTCTGTCGCGAAAACATAGGTGTACCTATTATTCCAAGAATAATAAACCAAAATTGTCAAATAACCCATTTTTAGGCCATTTTAAGCTTTTATTGACAAAATGTAGAACGACACTAAGTATATAAAGGGGGTTGTGGCACCAGGCGGGGTCCGGAGGCCCTACCCAATAAAACTTTTTTTAAATTGTCAAATAACCCATTTTTAGGCCATTTTAAGCTTTTATTGGCAAAAGTTAGAACGACACTAAGTATATAAATAATAACATAAAAATAATTTCCCCTGTTAATTTGGTGACTAGGAAAATAAATAGATAGACAATACAAATAGACTCAACATTGTTTAACATATAAAAACATATTGAACATATAAAAACACAACCTACAGAATATACCTAGTCAGGGACTTGCAAAGTCGAATGGGCGTCATTGTTTCGTGCTGCTACCTATCGTAATAGCGCCAAACTACATGCTTTACGGCAACTTCCATAATGGAACGTTTGGGTCTACGCCGTTTGCGGCGGACCGCGTCCATCCACGTACGCGAATGGTTAGTAAAATTGTAATGCATTTTATAAATTATTTACCTATACCTACTTTTAACTAGAAATTGTTTTGAACTCTTCCTTATTCCAACCCCCCCCCCCCCCCCCCCCCCGGGTACGGCCCTGGTCAGAGCAACATGGCACAACTTCAGTTTTGGTCGTTTTGAGTTAGGTACAGTTCTAGATTCAAAATTTCGCGCCGGATCGAATGATGATATCCGTTTCCTGATTGGACGACTAGTTCCGTCGCTATTGACAACAACGCACAACTTTTTCTGGATATCAACTTGGCACAACTTTTTCTTCGTTTCTAGGAATATTTATTGTCATATAGTCGCCAAAAAGTTCCTCTTGATGTTGTGCCATGTTGCACACTGTGGTGAAATGCAACTGTAAGGCCTCCGCGAAAAAATGTTCGTCCAGCAGTTCTTATTTAAAGTTTGCCTGGCCCCTGCTCGTCATTTAGTCAAATGACTAATTTGACTGATTGACTGCGACATACATATCAGCTAAAGAATCAAAATTACACCGATCGGCCAGACATTTCATATTTGGAGTCATTTCATCTTGAAATATCTAATGACATAGTTTAAAAGGTATTCCAAGAATGTACCTACCAAAATCATCCTACAGTTGCTCTCATAACCATGGCTCCAGTATCCCAGCAACCAACAACAACATTTCCCACAAACATGTCCTTAACTGCGTAGTACACTTTGAAAAAAATCCCACTCGTGGGGTTTTTGTAGGGACGATGGAACAACCCTTCAAATGAACACCACCGATGTCCAGGGACGAGCGGCTCCCGAGGAGCAGTCAGGCTTCAAGGGGCGGTCAGACCCGAAGAAGATGTAAGGGAACCTTCAATGGCAATGAAGGTCGTCGTACCAAAGTTCTCACGTATTTTTCATTCTGACAGATCGGTCCTTCAGCTGCCCGACACGAAGAAGACTGGCTGGCTCCTACGAATACGAAATCATAATGCGAAGAATATCTTGGGTTTGTACGGTTTGTAGTGTTGCAGAGTCCCACCAGAACCAGGTTTCAATAGGGTGGTTCGGTTCTCGTGCCAGTTTTCTACTGCTTATATGGGCAGTGCCCCTTTGCGGCCAAGTCAATAACCCAAAAAAATAACTGTACATTATAAAAAAAGCAAGTAGAAGGGGTCTGAGGCCAGTTGGGAGAGGTCGGGCAATATCCCATTGTGCCCAAATCCCTCTTGGTCGAAGTGGTTACCCAGCTATTTATGACTTGCAACCCAGACAGAATAGTTTTTTGTGTCCCTAGTATGTTACCAGACTAGACTATTGCGTCCATGCTTTGCAACAACAAGATGGACCATTGCGTACACTGTACGTTTCTTCTCGTTTATCATTCAGTAAAAAGCAAACACTAATGGAACGTAGGAAATAGCCATCCCTCACGTAATTACACATTGCATCTACCTTGCAGTTGTCCGGCATCAAAACGTCTGTCAATTCAGGTTTCCAGCAGTCTGAAACCACCAAAATGTTGCTCCATGTGGCGCATCTGAGCACAGGTAGCTCCAAATTTCTTTAAAAAAATGCATTATCAAAAAAGCGAGTGAAGGAGTCTGAGGCCAGTTCGGAGAGGTCGGGGGTTGGCTGGCTTTGGCCAGCGGGGAGTGGCTCCCTAGTTGAATAACTGGAATCTGGGGCCCATATTGGTTGCACCCAAACGCCATGTCAAATTTGCCCTCCCCTACAGTGATAAAAAAACTAGTTGGGGCTCACTTCGTCCGCACGCCTCATTGTGGGGCCCATTTCGGAAACTCCTGACTCATGCACCATGATCTAGCGTTGACATCGGCCATGAGCCTCTGTCCGACTGCATCATTTCGCAATCTGAGGTCTTGGATGCGAAAGTTTCACTTTCAGATGGGCGCCATACGGTAATACCACCCTCCCCACTTTTCCCAGCCTCTTTGCTTAATGAGCTCTCGTAATCGCATCACCAGAAGGATTCGGGCGCAATGGGAAATCGCCCACTTATATCCATCGCGTCGGCAATAGATTCTGTTCTGTTCCCCAGACATCATCCTATCATACAGCTCCTCAATATGTTCCCATTATATTCCCGTTTGAACGCGTTTCAGAGTAACGAACAAGACGAATACGTCGAAAGCAGAGGAGGCGGTGACAACGGTGGAGAAGAAAGGGTGTTGGAGAATTTGGGGCATCTTGGAGAAAATGAACAAGGCGACGACGATGACGACGATGCGCCAGCTCAGGCCGAGTCGGAGTCGTACGAGGACGCTGTCTCGGCGGACTGGAGCCTGAATGACGGAACTGACGAATATCATATTGCAGTGTTGCCAGTGAGGGTGAGAAAGACTTTTGAGTTAGAGCAGGATGAGATTTCTTTCAGAGGTTAACTCGGATGAATTTTTGCAGCGGTGGAGGACGTATGAGAGGATCGTGGGGCGAATAGGATTGATATGGATGGGAATCCTGATCACTTTTGGCGTCGCCGTCAATGTCGTCCCGAGGTTCCAGAATCGCCAATAGCCAACGTCCGACAGTCTTGCTCCGAATAATTAACATTTACAATGGCGAATGTTTCCTTACTATTTGAGGTACTCACTGAGGGGTGGAGACGGGGGAGAAAAATTGGTACAGCCTCTTGCGAAATCCAGTGCCGGAAGCTTCGTCAAAAGCCAAATGCGGTGGTTCCGAGGGGGACATTGGAGTCGTTGCTGGCGACGGACCCGGCGTATTGTTGGCAGACTCTGATATCCTTCCGGCCGAGGTTTCTGCAAAAGTACAACCTGGTTATGAAAGTGGTATCAAATCTAAGCAGTATGACACCTGCTGGAGTGCCACCAGACAGAATGACTAGGCGACTGCCTGGCTCCACTTCCTGAAGTGGTGGGGAGGGGATCTTTGAGGGGACTGCTATTGGGCGCTGTTTCTTGACTAGGTGTCGTCCTCACTTAAGCCAATAATAAGCCAATGTCGTCCTCAATAAGCCAATCTTTGAGCCTGGGCATTCTCGGACCAACCGGCGCCTGGATGTGTAGTCAGCCGTTGCATAACGCAAGCAGCAGGAGAGGCACAGCCCTGGCGTTGGGCGAGCCTTCCTTGAACACATTAGACATACAATGCCCTGAAGGCCCCAGTAGTAATTGGTTCACCAACCCAACAACACCTGGCCACTCAACCGCGCCAAACAGCCACAAAAGGAGGAAGAGCCTGGCAGCAGCTTCTAAAGGATTCAATAGCAGTAACCATTCTAAATGTCGTAATTACGATTAATCGCCTCAGGTTGCTTCGGCCCTTGCAACAGCTGCATTGAAGAAGGCCCCAGTTGGAGACGATAGCTCAAGCAACAACTCTGAATAATGGTCCTCACAGGCCCTCGGGTTCCTCTCCAAAACAGTAACCAAGTTAGCCTTCTGGGTGACGAACAACTTCAAGTAGTTTACCTGGGAAATTTGCCGAGAACCCAAATACTTTCCGGTACTGGGTGGACAGTTCTTTGTACGCGCTGTGGTAAAGTCCCCAAGCCTTCCTCAGCGCCCAAGCACCCTTGACGTAACTGGCCGTCGACTCTTCATCCATCATGTACAACACAGCGTGGCACACCTGAGTGTCAGCAAGTGTGATTTGTTGCTCCAAAAGTTCGTACGGGCTCATATCCTTAAAAGAAACCATTTGGCAACGCTGATATGACAAAAACACCGCTAGGTACTCAAATATACAAAACAAAATAAAACTCACGTTCGGATGCCCAAACATTTTGTTCCTGAATGTACTCAGCCATCCTAAATTCTGCGAGCACCTGTTTTCAATATATTTGAGTTCGTCGAGCGACAAAGCAAGAACGGACTTGTCGAAACTCATAGCCGCATTCTAAAATCAAAATAATCAATTTACAGTTTGTCAAAATGTACATACTTACCTCGCAGACCTGATTGTCATACCATAAAAACGGTGAATAAATAACCCGCCCACAGTGGAATAGAGTCGCCTCTGCCTTTAAATAGCTTGAGCGCCTCGTCATATTTATTGTTGAGCACCAGCTGAATTCCCCTTCTTGCCACCTGTAACGATGGGAAAATTCGTTAATGCCTGCTTTGTTGGTTTGGGTCTTCTTGGCTTTGGCCGTCGGTGCATTCGTCGGTTCTTCTCCAAGGTTTACTTGGCTTATATGTAGGTACTTGATGATTTTGGTTTCATTGGCTTATTATTCTAATTCTTTCCTTCTCTACCATTACTCACACCTGCCTGGTGAAGGTACAAAGGTTGGCGTGTCTTGCTGTCACTGATTCCAGCACAGCTCCAACGGCAGGTATGGTGGGGGGAGGGGGGGGGGGGCTAGACCTAGGCCCTGGAAATTTGGGTGACACCCATGGCATCGGCCATCTCATGGCTAAGGGAATCACACCACTATACTTGACAAGCTAAGCGGGAGCACAGAAGCTCTCATATTAAACCGTGAGTTCATCATAGCTAGTAAAAGAGACTGGATGTTCGGAATTCCTGGAGTGCGTCTCCTTAGACATCACACCCCTGGAAATTGAGGCGGAGGGTCGCAACAATGAGGATGACATACTGCCTGCTGTGAAGCATGGAAACCGAATGGGCGGATGTAAGCTGGGCGAATGTAATGACCCTCGGCTCGGGGTCGAGGATTAAAAGATTATCTGTGGATGTGAACTGGGCGAACGACTCTCGACAAGTAAACAAGTCAAAGGTGTAAACTGAGCGAAGGCGAGCATTGAAGCCTCTCCGACGGCCAGTTGTGAGATTGGCTGATAAGTCTTGGAGAGGCAACAAGTGAGTGGCTTAGCAAAACGGAAAGCAGAAGTGCAGCTGAATGAGCGGCCGTTTGTTGACACGTTGCTGACATACCAAAAAGAGGTGCAAATACAAATTGATAGCATTGGTACGGTCGGCGCAACGAAGAAACTATAAAAAAACAGATTTTCATTGAAAACTAGCTAATGTTGTACAGATCGAAAGCGATAAACTCCATAGACTTTGTGCAGCGTGTGAGTCACTTCTACAGTTCTGTGAATAAGTAAAGTAGATGTAGTTTTTATTGAGACACTTTGATTCCTGACTTGTGCAACGTATACTTTCCTATTTGTCACGAGAACAACCTTTGCGTACTTTATATTATGTGAATATGTACTTTCAGTGATCTCTGTTTCGTACTTTCAATGATCTCTGTTTCAACGACGTGCAAAATACATGTATATCTCTGTTTGTCACGAGAACACCCTTCGCTCAGTTTACTACTAGGGGTGAGAACCTACTTCGCCCAGTTTACATGAGAGGGTTAATCTGCCTCCGAACCGCTTCGCTCAGTTTACTACGAGGGGCTGGAATTTTTAATCCGATTTGCCCAGTTAACATTTCCCCAACCGAATGCCCTAGAGAGACTACTGAACTTGACATGCTAACAGGCGCGTCGATCAATCAAAATTGGTGCTCCACTGCTGCCACTACTAAATAGGAGTGAATGAGAAGGTACTGGTTAGGAATAACGTAAGAGAGTAGATAGCAGTGACCTACTAATTCAAGAATTAAACACGTACTGAGGGAGCTAGCCTGGATCCAGCCTTGACATAGTCGGTCAGCCCCACTGCGGGGCTCACCCCTCTCTAGGGTCTCACTGTAAAGAGAGTTGAGTCTCGTCAGTGGGGGACCCTTTGGGGAAACCCCATGTCACCTGAGTCCAAGCGTCTTACCCATCTGTCTGCTCCTTTATACATGCTTATTCAAGCTCTAGTTATTTATAGATATCTTTGTTAAAGCCAGAGGTGGATGCAAAGGTGCCCCCCCCCCCTTCCAATCACATAATAAATCCTGGATCAGCCCCTGGTTGGAGCCCGAAGAAGGCATCTCACCCTGGGATTGAAGCACTGGGGACTTGGATCAAAAGGATCTAGAAGGAGGGCAATTAAACCATGGCATACAATGGGCCATAGGATTTAGACCACCCCTCAGGCACTAATTAGATTAGATTAGATTAATCTAATCTAATCCTTCTCAATTGTTGTTGCTAGATGTTACAAAGGCAAAAGCGCTAGAAACTATCGAACACTGAATCAAATCACTGAATCATCCACCGTAAGTGACGTAATACCTATTTACTCAGCTCCACATGTGGCAGGAGGACCTACGTCAAGGTGACATACATTACACCCTGTACAACTCCTCCGTGTCTCCAAACGTGATTCACACTGTAACGTTTACCTGCCAGTCCTCTTGCCCATTCCCGCCTCCGCTGGCTCCCTGGTCGTCGGCTTTGTGCATATTTCCAGCTTCACGTCCATCCCTGGGGGCACTCCATCGTTCCGGACCGCGTTGATCAATAAACCGCCCTTGAAGGTTTTGTTTGGGTTGTCGGGCCAATCTCCCCCCGCGCACTCCCTTACCAAACTGTTACAGTGTGACTAGTAAAAAAACGTGCGATTTTTATATTTTATATAAGTAGGCCTGAAGATTTTATTTTTTTTAAACTTTTGCTGTGAAATAAAGTGGGGAACCCGAGAGGGGGGTTTTAGTACGCGGAGGACGGCAAGGTGAAACAGCTGATCGCCAACCCGGCCACCCCCAACTGCAACCCTTAGCAACCTCGAGAGGTCTTCATAACTACGCAGTTGAAGCATCGATTACATTAAATTGGACCAAAACTAAAAATAGAAACAGAAACCCGAGTCACAACACAACATTTGTTATCTCACAAGAACCCCACAACCAAATCATTTACGTCAATAAAAGTCCCTTGTAGATGGATCCGCTGACCAGCCGCCTCGACACCAACATTTCACGTAGGTCTCAGGTGAAGTGAAGGTGGGTGCAATCAAAACAACCGTTTAGGCGAAACCAGCCCTGAATGAGAAAATTGGCCATTTTGTTCCTTGTATTAATCAATTGAGCGAGTGATACTTTAATAATAATTATTATTACTTCATGCAAAAAGGGAACCAAGTCACATGTTCCACTTTCAGATTTCATAGGATTTTCAAAGGTTTTGGGGTCGTTTTATCGATTCCTCTTGTTAGCTACCCTCCCGTCGGCACTACCTGATGAACCCATTTGTTTGAGCAGAGATTTGTATCTGGGAGGGAGGAAACGAAAACTCCATAATAACCAGAGCAAGCGAGATTTTAAAACCAGTTCATGAAGTACAAAATAGTCGTACGGGGGAGGGGGCATGCCCCCCTTGCACCCTCTCTATCCACAATTAAAGAACAAAGACGTTTTCACCCAATTTTTTTTTTCACTTTTCTTGGTGTTGACCAGGCCTTGATTCATGCAGGAAGGGACCCAAGTCGTATTTTGCTTATCATATTTTTAGGCGAGGTGTAATATTTTGGGGACATAAGCAATTCACTTTTTGATTGAGGCCATAATGTCCTTTAGGTCATTACATTATACATGTACAAAAAAAAAAAAAAAAAACGCTGCAACTTTTACACAAGGGTTTATTATTTTTTCATATAGAAAAATTGTTGGATCTGAATGGGCCACTTGGTAATTCCATTTTACTTCATCGATTTTGAAGAGGATCTGAGGCAGCCTTATTGATCCAGAATTCAATCTAAAAAGAAAAAGAAAATCGCTCATTTTTCAAAAACCGGCATAAAAAAATCTTTTTCGATTTTAATCAGTGAGTAAAAATCGATCAGGGCGGAATATTATTTTATCATTTTATCAATATTATTTTTAATTTTTCTTCATAAAAAAAAAAAATCTTTTTATTGGATTTTTTAGGTTTGTTCCAGGTTTGACGGAATGTTAACAGAAATCGCCGGAGACAAGCGCAGTGTAGAAACTGCTGTTCCAGGTCGAGCGTAGGTTGACAGTAGTTGGACGGAAACCGACAGCTCGAGTATGTGCGGTCGGGTTCTGTCGACAGACGCAGTCAGACCTGGAACAAACCTTTTTTTAAATCAGAGAACAGGTGAGTTCGCATAGTAAGTTCTGGCGGTTCGGAATCGAATCAGAACCCGAACGCTTCCAGGAATTAAACACTTCCCTCCACTTTCAGAAATTTGCTCTGCAAACGAAAACGCTGCAAATTTTACACAAGGGTTTATTATTCTTTGATATACGTTACTTGTGCAGAAATTTAATTCTGTCAATGAAAAATTAAAAAAAAAATTTGGGGGGGGGGATTTTTATCTCTTTTATTTTACATTTTACTTTATCTTTTTGGATTTTTTTTTCAAAAATTCTTTACTTTTTACTCGAAAAATATCAAAATCCTGGGATCCTTCAAAAATCTCATTTTTTGCCCCAGTGAAATCGGATCGTTCCGGGACCCAAAAAAATGGGTTCTAGGTCCAAAAATACTTCGAAAACGACACCTAACTCAATCCCATAGCTAAAAGCCTTAAAAAAAAACCCCTCCCGTAGCCCCATTATAGCCCCATAGCGCCCCACGGGTTTGGGCGATCGGACTGAAAACCTTGCGGGCACAACTAGATGGTAAACCAAGTATTTTGTCAAAATTTCAGATTTAAAAAAAAATTCCTACTGCTCAAAACGGCCTGGACGGCGGACGGACATTTCGGATTTAGAATGTAGACCTCTTGAGACGGATAATGTCACATTTTGAGCCCGATCGGAGTCGTTGACCCCCGTCGCGAAAACATAGGTGTATTATTCCAAGAATAATAAACCAAAAGTAGTCCCAACGAAGTTACCCCACGAGCATAATGTAAGGTGGATGCGTTCCCGGACCAAGAGTTCTGTATTCCTACTCGCTTTGGAACCAGTTCAAGACCAGTCCCGCGTGGTTCCGGATTTTTTTGAGGACGGTTTACCCCACCATTGTTTGGGATGCGTAACCGTCGTCGTGTCTGGTGGTCCTACGAAGTGGGGGGAGGAGGACGTGCCTCTCAGCCAATCAGGTTGCACCTGTAATCGTCGTCTACGAGGATGGTCCCAAATCCATTCCAACCACGCTGAGTCGAGAACTAGTACGATACAAGTCCAGTCCGAGCATGCGCGGTACACGGTTGTCCGTAACATGTTCTGGACAGGGAGGTTGGAAAATACCTCTAAAAAACAGTAGAACTGCCAGAATCGATTCCGAACCAGTTCTGCGTTTGCAGAGCCTTGATATCCAGGAAGCCGAGGTACCCCCACTCTCGGCCCTTGTAAATGGCCATACTGCGCATGCGCCGAACAGTTTGGAATTTTCAGAATCACTCTGCGAACGATATTACCCAGAAAAATCGATTTTCTTGAAAAATTGTGTATCGATACCCATCTCCGAGGAGAAATCGTTATAGTACCAACGGCAGATTAGGTATTGACAATTAAGTTGTGATAAAATTACGATATATTGGCGTATAATATCATGATAACATATTTTTACAATAACTTAAATATGTACCTAATAAAGTGGAAATGCTGAATACTCACGTAATGAATACGCGCGTAGAAAATTCATCTTTGATAACGATAAACAATGATTACACCTTGGGGAACTTGAGTTGATTTTATGATTTTAGTGTTCAGGAATTGTTCTTTTTGTATTCGATCCTTTCAACTTTGACGTCATCGGCGACGAGTTGGTACACGTAGGTGACGACAAAGGAGGACTGGATGTCCATCAAGACGAAAGAGGGGATGATGTTGGAGTCGAGAGGGTTGTACGCCCCAGTGGCCGAGCCGGGGTTGATGTAGAATTTGTTTTCGTGTTCGTACGCTTCGAACTTGTGGGTGTGGCCGGAAATGAGGATGTCGACGTCGAGTTGACGCTGGACGAGGGCGAGGGCCTCGGGGTCGCCCCAAGGGACGACCTGGTGACCGTGGCAGAGGCCGATCCGGAACTGGCCGACAGTGACGACTTTTTGTTCGGGGTAGTTGGCGTTCTCGTCGAAATCCCCTCGAACGACGTGGACGTCCGAAGCGAGCGTCTTCAGGTAGTCGTACGACTCCTGCAAAAAGCGCAGAACTGGCGTCAAGACAACGCATACAACCCCCTCCCTCTCTTATCACCTTGAATCACCTGAATTACTCACCTTTGTACACAAATTCCCCGTGCACAATATATGCTGTATCCTCCCGGGAACCAGCAGCTTCTTGAACTTGCCAGGCAGTGTGCTGCACCGGTGGGGAATGTGCAAATCGCCGAGAACCAAAACCAACATGATGTTTATCAGAAACTATTGCACATGAACGCGAAGAAAACAAAAATAGGCGAGTTTGACGATTCGGATAGAATTTGTTGGTAAATTCAATCAACGCAGCGATCAACGCTGATAAACAGTGCCTAGTTATCAATTTATCTTGAGGCTGTGGCTGTTTCCAACGTGGTGAACACAGTCGACCGCGTTGTAGACCTTATAGAGCCAGCAACGTGGTTGGGTCCGCCGGCCTTGGTGACGTCATTAGGTAGTTACAGGAACACAAAGTACAACGTTGAAGGGAGTTCTTTGAAATTTGTAGTTAGGTAACTAGTTGTAGTTTCAATTTGATATCAAATGGAGGTTTCTAGGGATGTGAAAAAATTTTTCACAGTATTTAATACTATTTTTTCAAAGTATTTTTCAAAGTATTTAATACTACCTAGTATCGAAATCGAATGATAAAATTCAATAAACAAAGCATATAAAATCAGAATGAATTAAACTAAATACAGCTTTGAAGCAAATTACTCATTTCAGACAGAAGCAAATACTGTGTAAAAACTGATTCTTTTTCCTACATACTTTTCCCCTTTCGGAGCTCAGTAGGGGAGAGCGGGGTTGGTTGGCACCGATTTTGGTTTTTGATTTTTTTAAAATCCAGTGATTAGAGATTTTTTAAATCTGAAAAATTGGTTGAAATGCTTCACATCATGGATACAAATTGCTGTAATTATTTTGTACAGAACATTTTCAACCCCCGGGTCATCAGTGCTAACCAGCCCCGCGTGCGGGGTTGGTTGGCACCAAGGTGGGGGTCAGTTGGCACTGCATACTATGCAGTGCATGGGTTAGCAGGTTTCCTTCTCTTATGTTGGTTAGCCGATTTCTTTGGCGAGTAGGCTGCTTTCTTTGGCCGGTTGGCAGACCATTTTGTTACCTACCAAAAAAAAATTTAAAAAAAAAGAAAAGAATAACGAAAGACATGAAATGATGAAAAGGTTTTGAAGCAAACCCCTCCGGCCGTGGATGAGCAGCCTTGATAACACAGGCATGTTTGTTCCACTCGAAAATACAAATACCTAAGTACAGAGAACGCACGGGGCAAAGGGGGCACTGTTTATGGGGCTAATACCTAGTGCCAACTAGCCCCTTTTCGAAAGTGCCAACCTACCCCCACACGCCATTTTGGAAAGCAATGTCAATGACAAGATGCTCATCCACAAAAACGAGAAAACTCCTAGTGGAATATATCAACCTGAGATCCTAATCTTTCTAGAGAACCATTGATTGTGGTCCCATCACATTACCAGAGTAAGGTAGAAAGAAAAAATGAAGATGGAAAAATTTTACTCGCGTTGTCAAAAAACAGTTTTTCCGCCGTGCTGCCTCTTCATTGAGCTCGAACCTGCTAAGTGTTTCGTGGGTGGTGGGGACCTCTCCTGAGGTCACGTCACTGTCGCCTCAGTTCCCCCACTCGACGAGAGAATATTCTAGAAGCCAGGGGCGGATAGGCGGTTTTGACCGGCCCGGGCGATCCAATTTGACCGGCCCTACCCCGCCCCCTCCACCACACACACACAGTTACCTATCCAAAGACCTTACTTTTAATACCTAGGTGAACCTAATGCTTAGGCGAAAGAGAAAAATAACAGCGCCTATACAAATTAAGAACAAATTAAAGTGGCGCTTGGTATGTGAATTAGTTGGTACCGTTTATGCAAACAAAATAGCGCTTCAAGCTAAGATGAATTTTGCACATTTCATCAGTTAAGTGCATAATCACAGCTTATCAACAATAACAATAGAAGGCTCGCAAGAGGAGCTGGCTGGAGCACTGAGCCGAGAGGCTTTGGGCATTTCCGGCCCTCCTCACCAGGCCAACAACCAGCCAGTTCAACTAAAAGGAGACCCAAGTATTTGGTCAAAAATTTCATATTTTTAATGAATTCCTGAAGAATTTAATGAATTCATTCTGCTCAAAACGTACTTAGTGGACGGCGGACGGACATTTCAGTTTTGGAATCCACACATCTTGAAACGTAGATATAATTACAAATTTTGAGGACGATCAAACTTTTTTTACCCGTTGCAAATACCAAAATGTATTATTCCAAGAATAATTGGCGAAAACGGGATCACATAACGCTCGCACACACATGCTGATAACGCATGCTGATGAAGGAGTAGGCACCAAGCAGTAGGCGATGGTGAGGAGGGCCGACAATGGCCAAAGCCCCTTGGCTCAGTCCTCAGGCCAGACGCTCCTGCTTGCAAGCCATCAATATAAGGGAGGCTCGCGTTTCGGCGAATGGCCTAAAATTGACAGCCCGTTTGGGCGAAATGAGCGACCGTTTCGGCAACGCCTACAACAGGTAATAGAGCCTGTTTTGGCGAAGGAGCAACGTGCAGTATTGGTCAAAATTAGAAAAGAATGATCACTCACGTTGCATTAAAAACTGCGCTTAGTACGCTGCGTCGAAGTGGGAGCAACGGTTTTGGGGGAATGATACTGGAATTTGAATGGGCCTGGGTTCAAGTTTCAATGGATTTAGGAACAAGGAAAATCGAAAATCTAATGGGTTTGGCGTGGAGTGGGCAAGCCTTCAAAATTAGTTTCAATGGGTTTGGGGAAATGGAAAAAATCATTGAAGTGAAAATATACTAGCTAATATGAGATAGTTTCATATGATGCAGGTTTATGCAAACTGTACACTAGAAAATGTCATTAGGCAGGTCATCAATATGTAAATTCGTCCCCTTAAAGTTCAAGTTCTCTTGCATCAGGGTCATTGCCAGTTCTTTCAGTTCCATCCAAAAATGTATGTACCTTAATTAATTAAGGTTATTATCTTTCCCTTTTCCACTCAGAAGTGCATATAAGTACGCAGTGCAGATATTACCCGAGAAACACTCGTGTCTTTTGCTACACAGATTTTTCTTTGAGGAGCAGGAGTTTGCTCATTGGGTTGTTGTCATTCGCCGAGAAGGCTAGTTTACGCCCCAATATAACACCCTCGAGGATGTCGAGGATCTGGATCCAGATTGTTGTCACTCAGAGTTTGCCTCAGCCTTGTTTTGATCATTTTAAATTTTGAAAAACTCCTCCAACACTCGACTTGGGTCGTGGAAAGCCTTACCAAAAGTTTGTTGAAAATCAAAAAACGTCTTGCATACAATGAGGCTATGAAGTTGTACTGTTTTGAAATCTTGTTGCACAAATAACGCATTTATTGAACTTGCAATCTACCCTATGAGGAACCAAGCCAACCAGATTCTTTTATGTCTGAGTTTTTCTTTTCTGTCTCGAGTACTGTAGGAACACATTTTTCTCCAGCCTCGACCGGCCCTTCGGGCGACGCCCGATCGCCCGACCTGCCTATCCTCCCCTGCTAGAAGCAAAGTACCAACCAGCCCCCAGTGCCAACCAACCCCGCTCTCCCCTACCTTCCTTCGCCACATGAGGCAACTTTGTGGTGGTTTCAAATTTTTCTCATCATCTACTTTCCAAAACTAATTTTTGTAATTTCTTCCAAATTTGTTTAAAAATACTGTTTTGGGCAACTTTCGTAGCTCAGATACCCCACATGGAGCGACGTTTTTTTCACACATTGGGAAGGCATCTTTGGCCAGAATTATTCCACTCCCTTTCGAATTGTTAGTGAGTAGTTGAACCCCAATAAGTAACGTTTTCATAACATGAAAATGTTATATTATAACAGTTCAGAGATGGGAGAAAGTAATATAATATATTATTTAAATAGGTACTTATATTACTTAAATCAACAGAGATATTAATTATTATTAAATTATTTTATTTCCATAATCGCTGAGGGCAAAAATCGATACAACATGATAGTGACTAGGTACTTCGTAAGCACCTAAAAGCCAGACAACATTGGTATAGATGCTCAATTTAAAGATTCAGTATATTGAGAAGCTCAGCTGTATCTGGATTGGGTATCTGAACTTCCACCTCCATATTGACGTCAGCGGGAGAGAATGAATTTAAATCCAATCCACCTCCTGAGAGTGTCGTACTGAGAGGCTGATCAGGGCCCAACAGAGATTTAATATCTGCATCAGACAATGAAGTGGAATCCGGACCTGAGTTATTAATGTTTATGACAGTGAGCTGAACATTGTCCTGTCCTGAGTTGGTATTCCCAGAGACGCCCAGAGGTGCATCACTGGTCCCGATGGCTGCCTGCTGGGGTGGGTCTGAAACAAGAAAGCGTCTTTTCACACTGCCCTCGTGTCGCATGGAGGATCGTCAAGCTTGTCCAAGATGCACTTCAAGGCTCTAACAGAATTTGGGTTTTTCGGACGAACGTAACGATTTTTACATAGAGGATATATCCATTCAATGTATATATACATTCAACTGGTGCACTGAGTTGATTTCAAAATTAGTCTTTCGTCAGTAAGTCTCTACTACTGGGAATCATGAGCTGGCAACGTTGCTCGAAAATAAGCCTCAACTCATTCATGATCTGTAGGTACGCACCAGCTTTGAAAGACCACTTGGTATCCGCATCCCCGCCTCCAAACGAGATGTACTTCATTTTGGCCACAGCAGGATTGTCAAAGACCAGAATAGGATCAGTCTCGGTTTCGTACACACTGAGAGTGGTCCCTTTCAAAACCAACTGTGAAAGTTACAAGTCTTCATTAGAGCACACATTAAGCGCCAGTAAGGTTGAGCACCAGCTCCACATCGCCCCGTCTCACCTTTAAATCCCTCTTCTTTTGATGAAATAGACCACCTTTACTTTCGACTTCCTTTTCTTCGTAGGAACCCTTCAAGTACAACCTGACGAATGACGGTGTGAATTTGTCGCCTCCTAGGTTGACCTCAATGGTGCCAACTTTATTCCGATCCTCATCCCCAGTTTCGGGTACCGTTGACGACAAGCTGAAGACTGTGTTATGGTATGTCGTGGCAGTAAATGGGAAAGTGATGCCGCCTGTGGTTGAATGGTCGTCCAAGTCGCTAAGGGGATAAGCTATTGAGAATTTGTTGAAACTCGTTTCAAACTCCAGATGAACCGGATCCGAGCTGATTAGAGTTGGGTCTGCAGTGAACAGGCAAAACAAGTTAATAAAATAGCAGTCCTGCTACAAGCTATAATAATAAATTCACTAATCCTAGCCTTTACGTTCATCGTCTTTTTGGGTTCTCGAGTGTTGGTCAATGAGTAGACTTAATTTTCAGGCCGACGTTTCAAAATATTTGTATTTCTTCTTCAGGACTTGGAAAATCATGATGTTTTAGTACATTGAGGTTGACATGGTGCCATAGCGCAGTAGATGGGACATTTAAACCCTGGGGCATTTAAGCCCTGAAGAAATACAAATATTTCGAAACGTCGGCCTGAAAATTAAGTCTACTCATTGACCAACCCTCGAGAACCCAAAAAGACGTTATACGCTACTAGTCAAGAAACTCAACCCCTTATTTACGTTCATCGTCAAAGCGGGGTAAGTGCGACTAGGTGGCAAAGTGTGACTGTCTTCAATTCGTGCCCTCTATTGGGAGGGCCGTGAAATACAAATGCATTTGTATGCATTTCATGCTCGAATACTTTCATAGAGCCGCAATCTACCATTCTAGTGAGTTTTTAACTGTGATTGTTAGTTGGTGGGCTCCTCAACTTATGACCAAAAAATTCATCCCAATCCTCTAGAAGCCGGCAAATTCTAGTCGTTATTATTCTTTATTGATAACTTGAAGTGCCCAAGTCCCATTTGCACATTCATCCGGTCACTTGCCTTACTTGCTGTGGGACACACCCTACTACGGATGATGGGTGTGTACCTAGATGACAATAATGTGTTCCTACTTGATTGCTTAGTTCATCATTATTTGTGCTTAGTTCATCATTATTTGTGTTGTGAGGGTGGCAGAATGCCTCGAGCGTCATTTCTAGGATTACGCCGCCATTGTCTTTGAAGGAAGAGGAGGGGAGTGCAGAAATATCTAGATCTAGGGCATAACGCGAAGTGTCACAATCTGCTGACGTAGACGGCAATATCGATGCATAATAATTATCCAATTATTGAAGAATTTGCGAGCTCCAGGTTGGCACAATGTGTCAAGTTGGCCTGAAGATCCTTGGAAGGTTGCTGAGGGGAATCTGATATCACACATGGTTTGGAATCAGTTCACCCAGAGCCCGCAGTTGTGCTGGAAGACAGGCAATGGAGGCCTGTTCAGCTGACCCAGTCTTACAAAGGTCCAATCTCCTGGCTACTACCATGAATTGTCGCCAATAGTGGCCTGGGCAACAGACCCGTGCAAAATAATGTGTACCTACTGACCTAAAGGTAAAGTGTCCCCAGAAGATACCCGGTCCTCGGGGCCAACCTAAAATACATTGCGATTAGAAATAGTAATTAACAATGAACATAAAAAGTCTGTGAAATGATCATCAGCACTGAGGCCGCTCGCTGGAGAAGTGGGACTGCCCAATCTTGCCATCGACCACAGCGCTACCCAAGGCCCCTCTCGGAACCACTTGTGGCGAGCTGGCGCTCTTGGAACACCAAGAGTGGGGCCCTGAGCTCCCACACCTACCTTGCCTTAGGAACCTGTTGATGAACATTTTTTAGATTTACAAAATTAGTTTGATTCAAAACGCCATTTTTAACAGGAGAAGGGGGGGGGAGTGCGTGATTGCCAATTTTGTAATTTTCGTGATATAGACAGTTGGGTGAAATTATCGACTCGAAAATGGGCTAAAATATCAAGGATATATATATATATATATCCATAAATAGAATCCATAAATGAGATCATCATCATGAATTTTGAAAGTGATTAGATAAAAACTGCGGATCTGATTGAGGCTCTAAGTCAAATTTATAAAAACAAACAAAATAGATCGCACTTATCCCGCTGCACCTTATCACATTTATACCAACTTTTCAGAAGAGCCAAAAACGTAAGTATTCAAAAGGCTGTGGGCAGGTAGTGACGCCTTCGAAATGGCAGAGGGATGTAAGGGATAAGAGCTTCATGCATGAAACCATGGTGAGCCCCTCTATTCAATGTGAGGATTGGTATCAAAAGAAATTAGGTATTGATCAAAACCATGTGAGCTCTCGATACGCACTTTCAGTATTGATGTCCCATCTGATAGCTTCTTTTCCAACGGATCCAAAGGCGATGTACTTCATGTCAGGCAAAGATTCATGTTCGAAGACCGCGAAAGGATAGTAATTGTTCTGATCATGTACGCTGAGAGTGGTCCCTTTCAATAGCATCTGCGAAAAGTTACAAGTTCTCGTCAAAGTGGGTTGAGATTTGTCAATCGTGTTTAATTGCGGTACAGTAGGTACCTACCTAGTAGGTAGTACCTACTGGTGAAACAAGGAAAAGTGGATGGTTGAAACGTGTGGTTCGTACCGTAATATGTGACGTCTTGTTATCCTTATCGAATAGAGAGCTGAAAGCGACCCGCTTTACTTCTTCCTTCAACTGATATGTTACTGAGGTATACCAAGATCCAAAGACTAAAGAGATGGTGGGTGTTGCATAGATAGCGTCAATGATTGATTTGTGCCTACTGTGAAGTAAATCGCCGACTATATTCTTGATTCCCGATAGAATGCCATGCTTGACATGCACAGAGTCGAAGGGCTTCGGAGACAACCTGATGAGACGGTCTCTGGGTCCGAAGGCACCGTAGGTTTTGAAGTGGAGGACGAACCCATCGGACGTTTTTGTCACCAGGTCGTCCAGGGGGTACGTTTTGGAGTAATCACCGTCTGAAGTAGTCACGTGAAGAGGCCCAGACGACATCGTAACAGTGGCATCTGTATGGAGCAAAAAAAAAAAAAAAAAAAAAAAACGCTTGCATACGAGTCTGCAACACATTGGGACATTTTATGTATTTAGTTCCCCCCCCCCCCCCCCCGCATTTACTACCCTCCCCTATCCCTCTTCTGTACTCCCCTCTATCTACGAATTACAATTGAGTGTAAAGCATAGAAATTAGCTTCAAGAGCCACTCAGCTGATCCAGACCTTGGGCATCGTCAAGACTTGACTTACTTTACATAGTAAATGTCCTAAAGAGGCTACATACGAAATAACAGCATCCTACAGTGTAAAGCATAGAAATTAGCTTCCAGAGCCACTCAGCTGATCCAGAGCTTGGGCATCGTCAAGTAAATGTCCTAAAGAGGCTACATACGAAATAACAGCTTCCTACCAAATAACAGGTCAACCACTTCGAAAGAACGCAGTGCTAATGAACATTGTGGTCGGTTAGAAACCGGCATCCCGCCGTCCTTTCCTTGTTTAGTCTCCATTACTACTCACTGTAACGCTTTTGTTTACCGGTATCGTATAACGGTTTCGTATAACGCTTTTCGGGTCCATGTGCCAAAGTAAAGACATAAAAATTTTATTGACATTTAATGTCAAAAAACTAAATGAAAAATTATTGTGGACTCGCACATGGTTTCCTCTGCAACTGACATTTAAAAAAATAAAACCAATTAAAATTAAAATTTCACTTAATAAAATTAAAATTGATTTTAAAAAATATATTTTAATATAAAACCAAAAAAATTTTATGCTTATAATGTCATGACATAAAATCGGTTATAAGAGCAATAGACAAGTGCACTCTGAAAAGACCGTCGAACTGGCACACCTTCCATATGAGTTGGATTTGGACACAAGAATTTTTATTTGCAGTGACCTAAGTATAGACATTGCAAACGTCGGGAAACGGGTAATACTCAATTACATTACATAGATAGGTACAAATTATTAGCCCAAACAGTTGGTGGAGACACGGCACTTCAATCAACAAAAAAACACATCAGCACAATGAAAACGCACCACAAGCTGGACCGCGGCACTACAAATTCCACACAATTCCAAAAAACCCGTCAAGCGAGTACAGCTCTGCCCTAATGAGATGAACTTTTATGACCTTTGTGAAAGACTTAATTGGCAACTCTTGAATATTTTTGGGTAGGGCATTATAAAGACGAGAGCCTACTTGGATTGGGTCATTTTTCTGAGCTATACCTACTTAGGCGAGTAAAAGGAATCGCTAGGTTTCTACGGGATTGGGTGGCGTGCTGATGAACATCGGAAATCACGGCAAGGAGCGATATGTTTACTTTAATCAGATTCAAAACTGACAAGGCATATGCACTACGTAATGTAAGGACACCAAGGTGAGCAAACGAAACCCTACAACTCTCATTCTATGAGAGTTTGGCCAAGATTCTGATGGCACGTTTTTGTTGTTGAAAAATGTCAATTGCATGACTACTGTTTCCCCATGCTACGATACAATAAGTTGCTCTGCTGGCAAAGCAAGCATGGTAGACAGAACGCAGGACCTCATCAGAAACGACGCTCTTCAACCTTCTAAGCATAAATATAGAAGATGATAATTTGGGGGACAACGCCTCAACATGGGCCTTCCAGGAAAGTCGGTTATCCACCGTCAAACCCAGGAAATTAACTGCCTGGTCCAAGCATCTGTTGGGACCCACAGACGGCATGGCAGCGAGGTCCGAGCAGCAAATGAGAGAACAGCAGTCCCATCACCAAAAAGAAGATTTATCCGACGGCTGAACACGTTCATAGGCAGAAGAACAAGAGAAAGAAACAGCAAGATCAAGACGGAAAACCCGCAAAAACATACAAAGAGTTCAACTTTCGTGCAATCCTCCAACGTGTCTTAATCCCTATGTACTCACTTACTTGGCTCATCAAATTATTCTATAGGTACTCTACATTGTGAAGAATTGAGAACATTCCATTTCAATTTGAGAATTTCTCTATTTTTTTCATCAGAAAATTGTCAAATTGAAATGGAAAGTTCTCAATTTAGCTAGGAAAATCTACATAAGGCTGGTTTATTGACGTTGTCTATCGAAGCAGCTGAATTCAAGCACCATGGTGCCTCTCACAGAGTTACCTTCTTTGTTGACTCACAGGCAGCCATACTAGCCACGGCGGTACTTTTCCGTTTAACCTCCCCACTCGATTTCGAGTTTCATACACACCCCTCCCGAAGGGGGGTTACCGGAAAAGTCCCGCCATGGCTTCCGCAGAATGCCGAGCTGACATCCAGGTACTGAGGACCAGAAGATTATTGGGCAGTCTGACAACGGGCGGCTAGACTGTTGTACCTACTCCAGATTGCAGGCCACTGCGGCCTAGCAGGAAATGAGAGAGCTGATTCGCTACCAAAGGAAGCATATCTTTTGGAGTCTGTCACATTGGCAAAGGGAAAAATCCGGACTGCCACAGATCATTAGCCAGAGCCTAGGAAAGAAAAGGGAATCTCTGACGACGGAACCGATACCAAAATCTCTTCGACCGAAGGAGTTCGTGGTCAACTTAAGACTCACTTTCACCAAACAGCCACGATTTCCTGTAGTGAAAATCCATAGAATTGGTAGGTAATACCTACTAGGGATACATCCAGGTGCAATTTTTATCGTATGAAAATTTAATTAAAGTCGTCGTGAAAAGTACTTGAGTGGTTTTACTTGCAGGGGGTGTTGAGGGAGAAAGCCGTTGGTTATGTTGTTGAAATATTTATTGCATTTGATGAAGTATGCAATACATCTCGAGGCGCCTTTCGCTCTTCCCACAGGGTTTGAGCTCTTCAGGAGGTGATTTGGTACCTTCCAGGAAACCCGGCGTCGAGGGGCGCTCTATCGGGGGCCTGCACGGCAGACGAAAGTTGAAGGTAACACGCTTAATTCTGTTAATTATAAATGTTAAATAACCAGGTCCTGTGCGACGTGAGACTGGTCCTCTCGGACCTCATCTTAAAGCAAAAATTTATCATGTGTCGGTAGGTACCAAATCACCTCCTGAAGAGCTCAAACCCTGTGGGAAGAGCGAAAGGCGCCTCGAGATGTATTGCATACTTCATCAAATGCAATAAATATTTCAACAACATAACCAACGGCTTTCTCCCTCAACACCCCCTGCAAGTTAAACATGAAAGCCGCCCAAAATAAGCACAATTGAGTGGTTTTGTGAATAATTTCCTGCTCCGGATACTGACTACCAATTTCTGTTTTACAGCTCTGAAATCCAAATTTCGGAATCTCTATCTCGAAGCATGAACTCACAAGGAGGATCCTTATGTGTTGAATTTAGAGCTGAAATATTAAGTAAGTTGGTAACGATGCGTGAGCCCAGTTGGGGATCCTTAAGTGATTGACTGAGAAAAAGATTGAGCTCCCGTGAGGTGACTGGAAGGAAAGAACAAGGTACAGGTTTAAGGATAACGTAAGAGAGCAGAGAGGAGCGACTGGCGAATTCAAGACTTGAACCGAGCGAGTTGGCCAGGATCCAGGCTTGATATTGTCAGTCAGCCCCACTACGGGGCTCACCCCTCTCTGGGTTCTCACCCGTAGAGAGGGTTGAGTCTCGTCAGGGATCCGTGGGGAAGCCCCCCATGGCTTCCACCAGATTCTAGTGTCCGAGCGTCATACCCACAGAACTTAGAAAGGCTCTTTCTATGTTCTGTGGTCGTACCTATCTGTCGGCTACTTTCCACTTGCCTATGATGTAGACATCATGCCCCAACAATTATTATAAATAACTTAAGAATGAATAAACTTATTCATTCTTAAGTTATTTATAATAATTGTTGGGGCACCACAGCCACTTTTTACTATTATTGTTATTGTCTTTGAGTTTAACCGGAGCTGAAAAGGAAAAGGAAAAACCTTGTTGAAAGACTAGACTCAAGATCCTTGTGTCATGGATACAACTCCCTACACCATTGGCGGTCCTAACAGACGTATATATATACTGGTTATATATATAACCAGTTGCAGAGCTCCACCATTTTCTCATGTTTTTAATTAACTTTTTATTAAAATGAAGCAGATATGTGGAAACGTTTTGCTTGTTCTCATTTCTGACTATGACTACTGACGTTTCTGATGAGGTCCTGCTATTGTCAAAATGATGCTGGCAACCCCACATACTGTATGCATACTACAACATGTATTGGTATGGCACTACCTATGTATAGGGTTTTCTACTTACAACATAAAAAGAAGAGTGGACCCAGCAAGGAACTCATCGCCAAAAAAGACAAACCACTGAAATAATGTCAAGGAATAGAGATTGTTGAAGGAAAATCGCTTAATATATACATTGCAAAGTATATTCATGAATAATTTTATTAGGTGCAAGTTTGCATCATAATCTCTTACGATCAAATAATATTCGACATAATATTATATTATAACAGTATTGTTCCAGAATCTATTTTATTTTAATAGCTATTATTGCATTTTAATAGCTATTATTATTGCATCAACTGTCATAAACGTGAGCTTTTTCTCGATACTTTGAGTGAAAAATAAAACGTGACCGCTGCAAATCACGCCAACAGGCCTGACGTGGAGGGTGAGGGGGGTATCGACGCTTTCAAAGCCGCAAGTCGTATTACATTTTCACCAACTTTTCGGCTTCGTACCTACTCCGGCAAAAAATTTACGAAGACATTATCAATGCTTCGACGGTACCGTGTAGGTGTTTTATTTTGCGGGTGGAACTTGAAAGAACCGAAAAGACCGGTATGTACTCTTACTATATTGAGGCACATCTTCGATGGCACAAACGTTAAAATCACCAAAAATAATAACCATCTTCATTCGAAAAACAAGTTGAAGCACAGAATTTAGAATAGATAAAAATTGTTGAAAATCCCCACTAGGCGAATGGTAGATCGAAATAATAATTAAGTTACCATCATCAACTTTTGCGACCGCAATCTCACAATCACGTGCCACAGACAGCGCATTATCAATTGATATGATCCAGAATGGAAAATTTGATTAACTTATTAAAAAACAACACTGTTCCCCCAAGTTCCCTTGAGGGCTTACAAAATGAAGACCCCACATTGAAATGTGCTATTTTCAAAAATGTCAACTCAGATGAGTCCAACCAATGTTCGTTTATGAAATTTACATCCATTTGAGAGTCCAGAGAGGCAAGGTATGAATCCAGAAAACTTGTCTTATTGTGAATAGGGCAACATTTGGTGTGGGTTGAGTACTCTTGATGAGAGTGAGCTCCGTACTCTAAAGCAGGGGTTCCCAACAGGTGGTCCGCGGACCCCCAGGTGTGGGGGTCCGCGAGCTGCATCCAAAAATTAATATTTTAAGCTATTCTACCAGGAACTCAAATAATAAAAATGACTGTTTGTAGCCGGAGTGTCCTGTAAAGCGTGAGAGGCCGTACGTGCAACGCGACGCTAGTGACACCTAGCGTAATTATTAGTGACTAGTTCGCCCAGTTTCTACCAAAATGTAGGGATGTCCGATTCTCAAAAATGAATCGATTTAAATTGAATCGATTATTTAGAAAAGTATCGAAAATAATCGCGATTATTTTTTCAAAAAGAATCGATACATCTGAGAAGCGATTCTTTTTCCAAATTATTTATTAAATTTCAAATTTATCAGAAGAAGCATTTTTTTTAACACGCGAAAATATTTATTAAGCATACCTAATTAAAAAATGAAGCATTACCTATTACGTTAAAAAACGTGAATTCCAATTACTAATAAATCCAACTGCAAACCAGCACTATTACGTAGGAAAAGGTAGGTAGGAAAGCTTCAGCTGTGTCAGTGGTTGTTGTGCAACTGTTTCCAAATGTAAAATAAATGTAAAAATAAATAATTATTTGCAACAATCAATTGATTTTTCCCTTGTGATAAAGGTATACTTACACCTAGGTATAAGAAAACGGGGAAAAACCTTTTTACAACCACAAAATTGTAAATATATTATATACCTAATCTATACTTCTATATGGGGTCCTCAATACATTTGTGGTTTCTTAAGGGGTCCCTGACAAAATTTTGTCGATGCATCGATTCCCTTAGTTGGGTCTGAAGGGAATATTTCTATTCCACTTTGAACACATGTGTTCAGGGTTTTAGTGGAGAGGATGCTTTTGACAATTTTTTTGCAAAGGGTTAGTCTGAACTTGGCGTTGTAAAAAGGGTCTATAGAAAATATATTTTCTTGGAAGAGATTGAGCTAAAGTCGATATTATCCAGTTCAATAACCTCTACCGAATTGAATTTATTTGACAATGAGGACAGGAATTTGTTGATGAATTTCAAGATTTACACACGATAGAGGTGGCAGAATTATATGGGGCCTCCAAAATTATTAATTTGTTACCAGAAAATTTCATACAAAACCTTAGGAGCTCGTGCTTGAATGATTTCAGCTCGTTATAAGCTACGTCAACGAATCCCGCAGATAAAACGAGGAAATCTAGTTTAGTATTAAAATGGTTCCAGCTATTAAGTATCGGTAATAATGCATCAGACGTTTTAAAAGATTCGCTTGTGTATCTACTTGGAAGAATTGCCGAAAGCTCCTCTCTCAATCCGAATAATAGTGAGTCGCCAAGGAAGACAACATTCGGGTCTCTTCTTGGTTGAGAAATGCGAGGTCTTGATGTGGTCACAGCTGAAGGCGTCCTAGGATGAAGTTTGTTCAGACTCGCTAATTACTAGTGATGCCAGCAACATAGTTATTGATGTTAGACAGGGCTGACTCCATTAATCGGTATTTGGTATTCAAGGCTTCCACTATGTTAGCATGCTCAGCTAGGTTATTTGTGAGAACGTTATTTACCCCAGACAGCAACTCCTTAGACAGGGAGACCCCCCCCCCCCTTCCTTAGGGGGGACTCCTCTCCGTCGCATCCAAGATACCTACTATCGCCTGAAGATCCAGGGGGAGGCAAATCATCGAGCTCAAGACGGGCTGCAGAAAGCTCGGCCTGCAACTGACTATTTCTCGTGGCCAATTACAGGAGTTCTTTCTCCGACGTATTCAATTTCCTCATAAAATCATTTTCCTTGTGTTGTGCCAAATATTTGCCTAATGGAGCCTAGGTTGTCTAATGGAGTGTTGGAGGACGTGAGTGACTGAGTGGAACCAGAAATTGGTTTATGGTGGAACTCACAGCTCAGGGGTGCTAACCGTTTAGGCTAACCTAGCGCAAGGGTCTTGAATTTAACAATTTTGGCGGAACTCACAGCTCAGGGGTGCCGGCCTTATTTTTATCAAAAACCTAGTAAGACGGATCTCACAGCTTTGGGGAGCCTGTCTGGTTTTTGGGCGGAACTCACAGCAAAGGGGTGCCAGCCATTTTAGAAATAAGCCTAGTGCGACGGATCTCACAGCTTTGGGGAGCCTGTCGTTTTTGAGAGGAACTCACAGCAAAGGGGTGCCAGCTTTGTTAAATGGAAAGACTATCAGAAATGATTTAGGCGGAACTCACAGCTCAGGGGTGCCTGTCGTTTTTAGTTAAAAGGCCCTAGTGAGAGAGATTCCTAAATCAAGGGAGAAGGGCAGATTGACAACACACTTTTGAGGTAATGACACTGAGGAAGGAGAGAGTTGTTGATGATTTGAACTGAAGAGCAAGAATGACGCTCTGCTGTCAGAGCGTGTGATTATATACCCTGTAGTACCCCCACCTAGGGTACCACCTCCTCTCGGGCTCCGCCCGAGTGGAAGTGGCCCTTCTGGTGGGGGAAGCCACCTTCGTGGGGTGACCTACTCCCAAGGCGCGAGCGCCTTGTACCTATCTCATGCTCTCTTCTTCCTTTACTTTATTTGTATCTGAGTTTATTAATTATAAATAGTGGGGCTCCACACCTTGTTTAAAAAGGCATCCTTACTGCGTTCCCAATACTCAGACGCTTCCTCGTGCTCAGTTTGGGCCTTCTCAAATTGTATGCGGAGCGAGATTATTTCCCGTTTGAGTTCGTTTATAATGTCATCATCCTGTGCGGAAGGAAAAGGGGAGGTAGAGTTTTCCGAATCCGAGGATTGCAGTTTGGGCAGTGCAGGTAGGTTTGTGGATGAAATCCGAGGATTCATTCCCAACACCACATCGACGTCCTCTGGCGGGTTGCAGATGGTATAATGAACGTCAGAATGATGTACGGTAGGCAGAAAACCGCCGTCCGCGATCATAGCCACTTGCGTGATGATCCAGCTCTCCAAATCCCTCACCTTTCGTTTATACGTACTTATTTCTGCCCGAAGGGTCCCGTTTTCCTCTGGCAAAAGACCCTCACTATGTAGGTGGTAAAAGACGAATTGCGACACATGATTTCTGCCCATACCTGGACTTATACCTGCGCAGTCTCGAAGACCTTTAGCTGTCAACGGGCTAATCCGATTTGACGAAGGCGAGCTCTTTATGACCTCTGCCAGAACCTCCTCAAGTGGTCAATACTCAATGGCTACCTTAATTCAAGTGAGAAGGCCGGCTGCCCGAAGTCCAGGATTGAGATACTAAATTGCAGTAAAATAAAACTCTTGACTTAGGTCTTTTGGTATAGGTCATCACCAAAATTTCATTACTTATAATAATATTATATACTTATATTATAAGTAATGTTCAGCACTAATGAGTTACCACTTTTGGTTTATTATTCTTGGAATAATTATTATTCTTGGACGGGGGCCGACGAATCCGATCGGCCTCAAAATTTGACATTATCCGTTTCAAGAGATCAACATTCAAAATCCGAAATGTCCGTCGGCGTCCGGGCCGTTTGGGATGTATAAATTTTTCGTTAAATCTGAAATTTTGACAAAATACTTTTCAAACCAATGAATCAGGTACCTAGTCAATCAGTGTGAATCAGGTGATTCTCACTTAGCCAGGTGATTCTTACTTAGCCAGTTATGGCAGATTATTCCAACAGGATCACCTAACCATCCCTAACCCTCCCTAACCATTCCTAACCATCCCTAACCATCTCTAACCATTCCTACCCCTCTAACCATCCCTAACCATCTCTAACCATCCCAAACCCCCCTAACCATCCCTAACCATTTCTAACCATCCCAAACCCCCCTAACCATCCCTAAACATCCCTGACCATCACTAACCTTGATAAGTGGGAATTGGATTTTGTTTTTCCTGCGAATACGACGGTATGCGAGTGTATTTTCGTTTTTTCAGGTATGTTCAAACGTAGTTTGAACCTATTTGAGTATTTCATCATCGAGAACACATATACGCAAATGTTTTCGGCGAATATTCGTATTAAATACGAACGACGTATAAATTTTATACGTCCGAAAATACGTATATTCGTATTTACAGTTGAGAATACGAATATTCGTATTTACAGTTGAGAATACAAATATTCGTATTTACAGTTGAGAATACGAATAAATTCGTATTCGTATTCGCAGGTTGGGTGTGCTTTGGGTGATATTCGTATTCGCAAATACGAATACGCCCATCTTTGACATTAATATATAACTAATATATTAGCTATGTTAGTATTTTAGTGGGAGAATCGCTAGTAGTCTCGTTTTCACCCCTATAGGCCTACTCATAATATAGCTGTGCTTCGTGTAGTGGGCCTTGCTTATAGAGTGCCTCAAAGGGCCATCTCAGGTACTCGGAACGGTCATTTTTACGACCGTGCTAATAACGACTTCGAGTTCGAAGCGTAATCCGACCCTTCGTGGGTCCGACCTAGGGAACCCCGAAAATTATGTGTCGCAATTCGTCCCAAGCCATGTAGGTAATCCTGTAGAGAGGAATTAAACTTATCCTGTGAGGAATTGTAGGCGACGTGAAGACATGATACTTAAAGTTTGTATCCATTTAGCTCATCCAATCTATCCTGAACTACGGAAAAAAAGACTCCAAGGGTCCTGGTAAAAAGCTGAAAATTCAGTTCCTCCGCATCTAGTTCAAGGCTATACAGGGTTAAAAGCAAATTGTCCTTTAAATTTGCAAGTTCACCATCCCCCAGAGTCAAAGAGTCTAGTTCTTCCATGACGCGAAGGTATGATGCAGACAGGTGTAAAACGCTGCAAATTTTACACAAGGGTTTATTATTCTTTTATATACGTTACTTGTGCAGAAATTTAATTCTGTCAATGAAAAAATAAAGAAATAAAATTTTTTTTGGATTTTTATCTCAAAAAAAAAAATTTTTTTGTATTTTTTGTTCAAAAATGTTTCTTTTTCAAAAATGCTGTATTTTTTACTCGAAAAATATTTAACATCCTGGGATCCTTCAAAAATCCCATTTTTAGCCCCACGAATGCCCTAAAGATCGCCCCAGTGAAATCGGATCGTTCCGGGACCCCAAAAAATGGATTCTACGTCCAAAAATACTTCGAAAACGACACCTAACTCGATCCCATAGCTAAAAGCCTTCAAAAAACCCCTCCCGTAGCCCCATTATAGCCCCATAGCGCCCCACGGGTTTGGGCGATCGGACTGAAAACCTTGCGGGCACAACTAGATGGTAAACCAAGTATTTTGCCGAAATTTCAGTTTTTAAAAAAAATTCCTACTGCCCAAAACAGGCCGGACGGCGGACGGCGGACGGACATTTCGGATTTAGAATGTAGTCCTCTTGAAACGGATAATGTCAAATTTTGAGCCCGATCGGAGTCGTCGACCCCCGTCGCGAAAACATAGGTGTATTATTCCAAGAATAATAAACCAAAAGTCAGTGAGAATCACTGTACAGTACCACGGAGTTCAAACTAATCGTCCGCTGTGACTCTGCATGAAGATCTTGAGGAGGTCACGATTTAGCACTTGCCTGTGCTCTTCCCCCAGCCACACGAAAAGAGTTTTTGAAGCAGGGCAGTTCAAGTCACTAGGATGAAGAATCATAAAAATCATCTTAGCACATCGCGTTTTCAAAGAGGGGAAAATATTAACTCCCAACGACTCGGTCACATGCCCCGAAACATGTCCCCTGGGCTTCAGACCATACGCATATCGCACAATTATTGAAGGATACCTGCAACTTCCTGACACTAGCACCGTCTATTGACAAAACATACAGTTCAGAGCAGTATGTGAAAATCGGCAGAACGAGAGACTTGATGAGCTGAATATTAAGTGAGGGAGGAGTGAAGGTAGCAAGTTTCCGAAGGGGGTGAAGGGGATGCACAGACATTCCGCCACAAACTATTAATATACGGTTCCCAACAGAGGTCAGAGGTTAATAGTACACCAAGATTTTTAACTGCCTTAGAATAAGGAATGGAAACTGAATTTAGCACAATTGGAGGAAGGGCAGATATCACTAGTGGTGATTTTGAAAAAACGATCACTTGAGTTTTCCCAGGATTTAGTCTGAGATTGTTAGCGGTGGAATTATTGGAGATAGCCGAGAGATCTTGATTCAATTTGTTGATGGCCTCACTCAAAGACTCAGGCACACTGGCGCGCCATGTCGAGACTACTTCATTGCAGTTCAGGGCGGCCAACGTGTTGTCATACTAAAATGAGCGAAATTAAGGATTTTTCTGAAAAACAGCGGATATCCGGATTTGAACGGCAGACGTCGGACCGTTTCCGGATGCTTGATATTCATCCGATCGGATCTCCGATAACCTGATACCTATTAATTTTGGTACCCATCCCTAATCCAACATACAGAAACTCCACCAACTCTGCTCGCATGAAGCGGAAGCATCAAACTCATTTGAGAAATGCAAGGATCAGAATGTTAATTTACCAATCAGTGCTGGTTTCACCACGAAGTAAAACCACCAATAACAAATTGGTTTAGTTGTCTCCGTCTTCACTTAAATCACCGTTTAATAACAATAAATAAGTAAAATAAATATCAGTTTTAAATTTTGGTGGACCTGAGCATTAACTATACGCAATTTTTATAACTTACCCACTCGTTACTTCCTAAGGTTTTGTCAATGAGTTTGTAAGATGAAAGAAAAGAGCAGAACGGCAAATTGTAAAAAATCCTATATAAAATCGATATTATAAAACGGTACCTATCCCTAACCAGGGCATGTTTTTAGAATCCTGGCGATGGGATTTGATATACCTAAGTAAGCGTAAACTAGAAGAAATCACGTATTTTGTAAATCTTTTAGAGCAAAAGCTAGAAGTGTACCGTATTCAGACACCCTAGTACAGTAAATAATAAATCAGTCGAATGTTTGACTGTGTTGGGCCCTTTGACTGATCAGGTAAGGTAAGGTTTCAGAACCATAAGGAAGCTCGCAATAATATTTTTACCAGTTTGGCTCAGCTTGTACTGCAAATTTGTTCAGTAGGCTATGAAACGCAAAATGCGAGTGGAAATTTTGAATTCGGACAACAAACATTTTTTTTCTCCCGAAAGTGAACACAAGGCTTCCGCTGCTTCGCAGACTCGGAAGCAAAATGGTTTTATTATATAATATTGTTATATTATATTATAATAGCGCTATTTGTCATAAAACGACACGAATTGGTGACTGCGTTTGATCGTAGTTGCTGCTGGTTTTAAAGGGTGCTGAATCCGAATATGTTGTTAGAAATGCCAAATCCCGGCCTTCTCAAGGAGCTCATTAAATAATTTAAAATAAATTTTATTTTTGCATGACCGCGAACTTCGCGGCGCGAAGTGGGATGCACGACGCTCTGCTTAGCAACTGCTGACATCATAGCAAACCTTTTTTTCAGGCCCGCAACGACGAGAACCGACAGACAAGACAACAACCTAGAGCCGACAAGAAGAATGGCGCCAGCGCATCTGTAGGTAGGTAGGGTAAAGCCCCGTACCTCGCCCATGCTCCTACCTCGCCCCACCAGTGATATTACCTAGGTAGAGAAACGATATAACAACTTTGAGCCACTGATTCGGTAGCTCTCTGAAAATGGTTGAATTGGCTGTGAACTTTTTTGTGATATCTAGTACTGTTATCTTAGGAGAAGGTTAAAACGTTTTTGAGGTGCCAGTTTGTGATCGTGGAAATTGTACATTTGATCGTCCCAGGGCTGAGTTAAGTCGTATTTTCGTACAATTGTTTGTTTAATGTGTTGTCCAATATGTCTGTTAAGCACTGAAAAAAAAGTTTTTGAAAAAAAATAGGATCTGTGGGTGTCATGACCGTTTTTCAAAATTGGTGTGTATGCACGTACCTTGCCCCACCTCCTTGTGCGTACCTCGCCCCTAGGATTTTGTGATACCGATGTGGTTACCAACCAATTCCTAGCCATATTTTTCTAATTATAATTTTTTTGTTCACTATGAACTTCAATCAATTTTAAATTTTACAACTTTAAGCTTAACAAGAAAATTATTCGTCCTTGACAATAATTCTAGGATTTTGTGATACAGTTGTGGTTACCAACCAATTCCTAGCCATGTTTTTCTAATTATAATTTTTTTAATGCATTAAAGTTTTATATTCAATATAAAATAAACGTATTTGATTCATTTTCCATACTTCTGAGCGCTCAATTTCGAGAAATAGGGTAGGTGGCGCAAGGTACGACCCTATCCGGGGCGAGGTAGGTACTATGTTCGTACCTGGCCCCACTTTGGAGGGTTTTAGAAATTTAGCTCTAGAAAACTCGAAAACTTGAAATAACTCATTTCAACACCTGGATCTTGTAGACAACTAATTTCCCTAGCGATCTGTAAAAAAAACGATTCGATCAGAGCCCTAGGGGTCTCCCGAGAGAGGAAAATCTGAAAAGTGGGGCGAGGTACGGGCTTTACCCTACCTTTTGGTTTATTATTCTTGGAATATTACACCTATGTTTTCGCGACAGGGGTCGACGACACGGATCGGCCTCAAAATTTGACATTATCTGTTTCAAGAGGTCTACATTCTAAATCCGAAATGTCCGTCCGCCGTACGCCGTCCGGGCCGTTTTGGGCAGTAGGAATTTTTTTCAAATTCTGAAATTTTGACAAAATACTTGGTTTACCATCTAGTTGTGCCCGCAAGGTTTTCAATCCGATCGCCCAAACCCTTGGGGGGCTATGGGGCTAAAATGGGGCTATGGGAGGGGGGTTTTTGAAGGCTTTTAGCTAAGGGATCGAGTAAGGTGTCGTTGTCGAAGATTTTTGGACGTAGAATCCATTTATGGGCGTCCCGGAACGATCCGATTTCACTGTGGCGATCTACAGGGTTTTAATGGGGCTGAAAATGGGATTTTTGAAGGATCCCAGGAGGTTAAATATTTTTCGAGAAAAAACAAAGAATTTTTGAAAAAAAAAAAATTTTTGAAACAATAATGAAGCATTGTGTAAAATTTGCAGCATTTTGGTTTATTATCAGAGCCCTTCACAATAATATTGTGGCACTATTATGGCATATTATGGCACTTATTTTTGGGAAATAGGGCCCTAAAAACGCTGCAAATTTTACACAAGGGTTTATTATTCTTTGATATAGGTTACTTGGGCAGAAATTTAATTGTGTCAATGAAAAAATTAAAGAAATTTTTTTTTGATTTTTATTTAAAAAAAAAATGTTTTTTGGGGATTTTTTTAAAAAAATTTTGTTTTTTACATAAAAAATATTTGACCTCCTGGGATCCTTCAAAAATCCCATTTGTAGCCCCATGAAAGCCCTATAGATCGCCACAGTGAAATCGAATCGTTTCGGGACCCCCAAAAATGGATTCTACGTCCAAAAATACTTCGATAACGACACCTAACACGATCCCATAGCCAACAGCCTTCAAAAACCCCTTCCCATAGCCCCATTTTAGCCCCATAGCGCCCCACGGGTTTGGGCGATCGGACTGAAAACCTTGCGGGCACAACTAGATGGTAAACCAAGTATTTTGTCAAAATTTCAGATTTCTTAAAAAATTCCTACTGCCCAAAACGGCCCGGACGGACATTTCGGATTTGAGAATGGAGACACCTCTTGAAACGGATAATGTCAAATTTTGAGGCTGATCGGAGTCGTCGACCCCCGTCGCGAAAACATAGGTGTATTATTCCAAGAATAATAAACCAAAATTTGAATTTTTCTTTTGAAAAAACAAAATCAAAAAAATCTTTTTTGGAAAAAAATAAAATAAATTTAAAAAAAATTGTTTTCATGAACAGAATTAAATTTCTGCACAATTAACCTATAGCAAATAAAAGAATAATAAACCCTTGTGTAACATTTGCAGCGTTTTTGAACTGTTTTCCTGGTACCATGTGGTCTGGTAGAGGGGCCTAAAACTGCCCCCCACAACAGGGGTTGAAAATAGCATTAAATTGTAGGGTATTTTAGGACTAAAGATCGTGCTTCATTGACTTTGCAATTTTGGAGGCCTCACCTCACGTTACCAATCTCGAGGGGTTTACAATAGTAACAGTTTTTCATTCTCTTCCAGAGAATTGCGACGGAAACAGTAGCCGACCCGGTAGCCACGCCAGCAGAGCTCCTTCTCCGAACAGGATCCCAGAGCCCCCCAGCGAGCCTCCGATGAAAACAAACACAAGCATTTTGCGAGCTTCGAAGCTCAATGTCGATTCACCACCACAGAGATCAACCGTGTTCACCACCGACTGGGCCAAAGGCCTCCATACGTGGAGCCTTTGGAATGATGTGCTGGCGAGCCGACCCCCAACTAGGGAATTTCGTGTTAGTTTTTCAAAATCCTCGAACTCCCCGTAATATGCCGAATTAATAATAATTAAATACAAATTTTTCCACCATTTTACTTTGTCGATTTATATTTTTGTATTCCAAATTTCCATTTAGGTAGTCTGTAGTGTTAGGGCATCGTGCTTTGAATGTGTAAAGTCGCACTGCGAGAATACGAGGGACGCATCTCTGAAAAATTGAATTTTGAGAAAAGTACCTACACTGTGAGATACTCCAGGGCCAGTGTCTGGATCATGGAGTCTGAGGAATGGTAATGCTGTGATGTTATCATGGAATTGAACCTCTTCCTGTCCTACGAACTGGTGGTGAGAGGAGGACGGGTGGAAGTTAAATCAGCGGTGAGTTGAATATAATTTCTTATTTATCACCGTTAAATCGTGTATTCATTTCCCCGTAATAATCCCCAGGGATTATCACATGGTAGCAGGAAGTTAAGTTCGTCCCACAATAAACCTCTGTCCCTTTTGGTTTATTATTCTTGGAATAATACACCTATGTTTTCGCGACGCGGGTCGACGACTCCGATCGGCCTCAAAATTTGACATTATCCGTTTCAAGAGGTCTACATTCAAAATCCGAAATGTCCGTCCGCCGTCCGCCGTCCGCCGTCCAGGCCGTTTTGGGCAGTAGGAATTTTTTTAAAAATCTGAAATTTTGGCAAAATACTTGGTTTACCATCTAGTTGTGCCCGCAAGGTTTTCAGTCCGATCGCCCAAACCCGTGGGGCGCTATGGGGCTAAAATGGGGCTACAGGAGGGGTGTTTTGAAGGCTTTTAGCTATGGGATCGAGTTAGGTGTGGTTTTCGAAGTATTTTTGGACGTAGACTCCATTTTTGGGGGTCCCGGAACGATCCGATTTCACTGTGGCGTTCTATAGGGCTTTCATGGGGCTAAAAATGGGATTTTTGAAGGATCCCAAGAAGTTAAATATTTTTCGAGTAAAACTTAAAGAATTTTTGAAAAAACACATTTTTGAAAAAAAAAATCCCCCCAAAAAATTTTTTTTGAAATATAAAAATCCAAAAAAAAATTTTTTAATTTTTTTTATTGACAGAATTAAATGTCTGTACAAGTAACCTATATCACAGAATAATAAACCCTTGTGTAAAATTTGCAGCGTTTTATGCATTTATAATTCGTTATTATGTACGTTAAATTTAAATTCTGTTGGTCCCAGCGAGGTGAGAAGGCTTCTTTCAATGATAACTATGCAGGAAAAAGATGTGGAAGTATGCTCGAATCCAAGCTCTAATGATGACTAATAATTGAAAGGATGCTTTGTACAATTATGTTACCTTCTACTTGATGATGAAATGAAACAAAGAAAAGAGAGCTGGGACGATGCCGAAGAAGGAGGATAAGTAGACAATGAAAGCAGGTGTGAAGGGGAAAATAACAAAGAAGCGTAATATCACGCCAACGATTAGGTTCAGGTGGATGAAGAGAATATGAATATTGTGAATTGAGTTTGGCGAATCAAAATAATTAAGGATCATATTTTGATAGTTACTTTGTTCGTCATAATATCCGTCTTCACTTCGTCATTAATTATTATTTATTCAAAATGCAGTTATTATTGTTTTTAATACACCATCTTGCCCATGACTGTCTATCTCACGTGGTCTTCCACTTCACTATCATTATCCCCAGCTCTTCTTCTTCTCCCTCTTTTTAATTGGCTTCCTCTTCATTATCGACAACCTTTTATTCTATGCAATGAATATGTTGCCCCAACTTATGGTTGTCCTGACTAAATCATCTTTCATGCATAATTTTATTTGTTATTATGTAGGTATATCTTCTTTTGACATTTTATGTCTTTACTTTGGCACATGGACCCGAAAAGCGTGATACGAAACCATGGTTTCTTCTTTTCTATTATCTTGATTTTTTTTAAAGTCAACTTGGTGTTTTATTACAATGGTTTACAAAGTCCAAGATGTTTTTTGTCACTTCTTCTTCCACTTCATCGCCAAAACTGCTTCAATTTATGCCATAAAGGTTTCTTTATCTTTTGAATAATCAATTACACCCATGGTAGGGATTTTATTTGTCACTTCCTTTTCTCTGTTACCATCACTTCTCTCTTATCGCCTTTTTTTCCTCTACGTCATCGTTGAGAATTCTTTCAATAAGTTCACAACATTTAGCTTGTCATCATCACTGCTTTGCCATCTTTCCAATAATTGAAAGTTTTAGACAAATATAAAGGACAGTAAGTTGTTCATAGGGTCAAAAACTGTTAGTTTTCATCTTCATTCCTACGTCCAGTTTAACTTCTTTTTTTTTAATTTGTTCACACAATGGTTTTTTTAGTAGGAATTTTTTTTAAATCTGAAATTTTGACAAAATACTTGGTTTACCATCTAGTTGTGCCCGCAAGGTTTTCAGTCCGATCGCCCAAACCCGTGGGGCGCTCTGGGGCTATAATGGGGCTACGGGAGGGGTTTTTTGAAGGCTTTTAGCTATGGGATCGAGTTAGGTGTCGTTTTCGAAGTATTTTTGGACGTAGAATCCATTTTTTTGGGGTCCCGGAACGATCCGATTTCACTGGGGCGATGTTTAGGGCATTCATGGGGCTAAAAATGGGATTTTTGAAGGATCCCAGGATGTTAAATATTTTTCGAGTAAAAAATACAGAATTTTTGAAAAAAACACATTTTTGAACAAAAAAAAATCCAAAAAAATATTTTTTTTTTGAGATAAAAATCAAAAAAAAAATTTTTTTTAATTTTTCATTGACAGAATTAAATTTCGGCACAAGTAACCGTATATCAAAGAATAATAAACCCTTGTGTAAAATTTGCAGCGTTTTTTCCCCTCATCTCCCAGACCTTTTCCCCCCCTCGTCTCCTGTCGGTCCACCTGGTGTTTACTCATCAGGTCCTCACTTGAGTGTTATCAATGATAACTTATCATTCTTGCTGAATCGAACTCCGGAGTCTGGCCTCCCCCTCTCGCGTGGGATCGTCATTGCCGCAACGAGTTAGATGAAGTGGAATCCACTTCTTGCTCCTGCAATGGTCTGATTGCCGATTTCACCCGACCACTGCTACCCCCCCCCCCCCCCCCCCCCACCAATATCAAAATTATATTATTTTAGTAGGTAGGCTAATTAATAGTATTACTAATCGTATATTGCTAGTTTAGTAATATTAATCATATGATATTTCTTTTCCCCTTCGTTCGGGTTGCTGTCAAATTTTTCGTCCACCTTTAAATATGGGTCCAATTACCTGCCCCACTTGCAATTATGCGTTGGGATCAGAAGAGTCCGCTAATCCCGTCACGGAGGAAGTGTTACCTTTCCAAAATGGCAGCACAGCTTGTAGCCTTTCTTGGACTTTTCAGCTGCGAAATGTTTTGCCCCACAGTGGTTACATTGATTATTCAGAGGCCCGAGATGATGGGATTCAGGATTTCGGCTCTGAAAAATATAGCGAGTCCCAATTAGAGCATTCAGCGTAACTCACGTGGTAGCTGCATCCATAATAGGCAAACGAAAAAAAGAATCATTTACTAACTTGGGGTTGTCGAGTAACAGCAACTTTCCTCCTTCTTATGTCTCTGATCTTCTGTTCATTTAGACATTTTCTGCTCCTCTGAGGGATGGTATTTCGTAAGTCGTCGACGAGAGGTTTTGTTCGTTTTCGTTCTTATTCAACCCCCCCCCCCCCCCCCCCCCTGGCAATCGAATGCAGCATGTGGAATACAAAACATATTTTCCGAGTAGCCAAGTTTTGCGGAGAGAAGAGCTCTGGAGCCACCTGACATTCACATCCCATTTTGGGACTGTTGACATCGTGATTCGATTGTAAACAACTTTCCTTATTTACGTTGTTAAGGACCTGCCCGAAAACCGACGAAGGAGCCGGCGTGGATCGGGCAGACCTTCAAAAGGTACAACTTCGCGTCGAGCCCTATCAAATGAGCCATCTCCCACGAAAATTGATGGAGAACTGCAGCCTCCACGCGCCAAGCAAAAATCACTGATCGCTAATAATAATAAGAAGATTGTTAAGTTTCAGTGTGACTTAAAGCACCATTAGAAGCTTTGTTTGGAAGAAATGTGGCATTGGATCTGGGGAGTAGTGTAGGTAGGTACTCCTAACGTAACTCCTCGCCTACTGAACAAATTTGGTTCCGTGTCTGTCGGTCTGTGATTCTGTCCGCATTTCCTTGTTACAGCCATAATTTCCACAATTTTGAATGAATTTAGCTCAAATTTTGAGGGATTATGCGGGTAAGGCTCCTTGAGGTCTCGTACAAATTTCATCACAATAGAATCAGCGGTACGCTCAGCGCATGCGCGAACGTAATTTCCTTGCCACAGCCATAACTCCCACAATTTTGATAGGATTTCAATCAAATTTTCAGGAATTGTGTGGGTATAGCCCTAGATGGTCCCCTATCAGTTTCATCACGATTGCATCAGTGGTACTCCCTGCGCATGCGCGAACGTAATTTTCTTGTTACAGTCACAACTACGTTCATTTTGAACCTGGCACGAGGAAGCTCATGTGCCATTGCCTTGGCAGTGTATTTTTTCTTTTTGTTCTAGATAGATAGATGGTAATCGAAAAAAAACTGCAGGTTGGAAAAAAATCCCCTAAGAATATTCAATATTCGTCCCGGAACCTTCGAAACCTTTGACCCCACCCATGCAGGTAAATAGAACAATCGGAAATAAATTATTTCAACTCCCAAAAAATTAAAGTAGACGGGGTTTAAATGTAGATTAAAAGTAGGTAGTCAAGACCAAACTTATGGGCCCCTAAAATTTTCAAATACATTCATGCACGATGATTGGGTTAGCCAGAGCTTTGAAATTGAAACTTGTTCAGGAAAAATAGGACCCTATTCGACTTTACCAACTGCTTACCTTACCTCCTACGACAACAAGTAGGTACATAATATGCACATGATACCTAATATTGCAAATCATCTTCTGTCATTTCCATTCAGTTAACACTAGGTATGTATTTCTTCTCCGGGGATTTTTTTGTTTCGGGACTTTTTTCCATGAATCATAATCATATTATGATGTAACTATATATTATATACACATCTGCCTTTTGTCATCAAAGTTCCCTCTAGGTTAGATTAAATCTATTAAGAAATTTTCTTAATTCCCCGGTATTATTACAATAACTCCACGCCCCCTTCTCACCACTTTTTATTTTGAAGCCATCTACATAGCTCATTTTTTCTGTAATAATTGAAATCTGTCAAACCTATTAAGTTTCTATATTAGGATCTATAGATATCCAAATATCTTCATTATTTTTCGATGCCTATAGGTATATAATATATTATCCGTTTTAGACTATAATCCAATGTCCTCATAAATTATTTTGCAGATTGCTGTCATTTCATTAGCTGAGAAAATCGAAACGGACAATGAAACCATTAAGTGCGTTGTCTATTCACAAATCAATATTGTTATTTACTTGGAGCAATGAAATTCTCAGGAAAAAAGATATTAATTAGGCCCTGATGATAAGAGAAGAACTCGTAGAAGAATAATTTCCTGAAACGTTGGCACATTTTCGTCTTCATAAAAATGTTGATCGACCCTCAACAACCTTCCACCCACATCCCACTTATTGTTTTTCTGACGACTTTTGGTTTATTATTCTTGTATAAATAAACACTTGTGTAAAATATGCAGCGTTTTAGATAGGGATTTTAATTTAAAATTCGTAAGGCCGCCAAATTAGTAGTTCGATGGCAATAATTTTTACGTGATTAACAGTCTATTGTTCTAGATTTCTTTGAATATTTTTTCCCTTTTCTTCAGGTTAAATTAAGCATGATAGGGTAGTTACCTATCAAGTCGAAATACTCGTATTACTGGTCAGCTGCGACTTGCTCCCAATGCAATCATTTCTACAAGTTTTCAGCGAAACTGTCACATTTCGAGTTAATTAGTCGTTCCACACTCGAGTGATTCATGAAGTGTGATAACTCAGAAAACGTCAATTTTTTGTCGATTTCTAAAATACGAGTCGATGTTTCTCCTAAAAATGCTGAGACAACTCATTTTTGGTGACTATATTAAGGGGAGACTAATAAATTTATGTGTTATGTGTTCCGAACTGACGCGGAAGCATGAAAACGAGAAATCGCCGTTTTAGTTTCCCCCCGCTGGAAGACTCGTCCGATCCCGCGAGCGCAACTCCCCTTTTACTCAGTGTTTTGCTGTTTCCTCACGTTGTTCGGGACAATTATTCGTTTTCTTTATTCTTTCTATGTCCTACTTTATCAGTGGCGAACAAAATATCTTGAAATTTTCGGGACGAAAAATTGTATTGAACAACATCTGATAGGTAACATTCGTTGTTCATGTTTTCAATTCAATCGCCTACGTTCAAGCGCTCAGAACACAAGTTCAAAATTTTTGTACATATGATTATATTATATCAAAATGTTCAGTATAAGATGTAGTTTTTTTTAAAATTATTTCCCGAAAATCGATTTTTGGTCAATTTGGCGCGCGAGTCTCCCCTTAAAATATGGTGAGGAGTCAACCACGATACAACCATAAATGGGTGCCCTAGACGTTTTTCGCGTTTCCTGAAAAGTTGACCACTTTCGAGTTGTGACACTTTCGTCGCAAGGGTGCGATATGTGTCATTTTATTGCCGCTCTTTGCGCCAAAATTTAATGACCCAAACTTTAATTTTAATGACCCTTTCTCTTGGCACATTTGGAAACGATTTTTTTTTTTTTTTTTTTTTTCAATTGCGATTCTCTCAGTTCACCAACTGAGATGGTCCACTCAGGCTATCAACAACCTCAAACCTTTCTTGAAGCGATTCTCTTATCAGTTCAACGTACTCATCTCGGAGCTCAGGCACTATCTGGAACAAACAGGTTCACGCTTGTTGATTCATGCATCAAATCGAACCAGGTTTACCTCCTTTTGCCTCTCGTTGACGATGAGGAGTGAAAGGTTTACATTTCATGAACAATCGTGATGAGCTTTGTTATATATCGCTGATATTTAATATGAAATAAGGGAGAGATATAAAACGTGTTGCTGGGAACGAAACGAACTGATTTAATCAGGAAATTACAAGCTTAGGCGCAGGCGCCTCTAACCCGCAATACACACCATCTTTTCCCCCTTAAAATAAATAAACTTACCTATTGTGCTTAAAAAAAATTTACAAATTCTTGACCTAGTCATAGTGTAAAGTAGACGAAGGTCCACAAAAAAGACAAAAAAGAAACCACGGTAAAAGTGAAACTTTTTTCCCACTAGTCTCTCCGGCTCGCTTCGCTCGCTCCCCTAGTGGGGTACGTAGCATCGATGGACACGTTTTTTATGTCTAGTCCCCCCCCCCCCCCCATTTCCTACTCATTCACCTACCCTTGTATCTCTACCCACGGCTTCATTTTGGCGTTTTCTCAAATTGATTTCTAACGTGACAGCTGATAACAACAAAACAAGCGGCATTGTTTACTGCATCCATTAATAACATCAATAAATATAAAATGGGGACATAATGACAAAGAACAAGTACGAAAGAAATGTGTGATAAATCGAGAGCTTTCCAACGAATGGTGAACGATTTTTGTACGATTATAACTGGCGAAGATGAAGTTCCGTAGCAACGAATCGGTTGTAAGCGAAAATCAACGGTAGCGTGACGGGACAAGAAACGACACACAGACCAAAAAATTTGGGACGATGTACCTAATAAAAGTTTCACTTTAATAATGTTTGCTTTTCCAAAAGTGCTTTTCCAAGATTCTATCGCCGACAGCGAAACAAACGTACCTTTGTAGTTCTGTTGATGTTTGGTTCGAGTTTCCAAAACGACGTCGTCGACTGAAGGCCGCAGTTTGAAAAAATTGTGCGGACTTGCGCGTCCAAGCATTAATTTTGCAGGGGACTCTTGTGTTCTCGAGTGAATGCTCGCACGGTAGATACAAGAACAAATAGTTGTTAAGAGCCTGGGTAAGAGACAACCTAGGAACCATATCAGTTTTCTTGAGACAGGTTTTGATGATTTTTACAGCAGATTCGGCTGCCCCGTTAGTCCGTGGATGGTAGGGCGCACCGAAGTGATGATTGATTCCGAGTGTTGAAAGATATTTCGTGAATTGGGCACTCGTAAAACAAGCACCACCATCTGAAGTGATGGCACGAGGGAGACCAAAACGAGAGAAACAGTCACCAAGATGACGATTTATCGATTAGAGAGGAAGCGACATTGATATTTACCTAAATTACACTTATTTGAAGCAACTCAACAACATCATCTGAAAATCACAATCAGTGGCTGATTTACTATTATGAAATGAAGGTCGGACGGTGTGGTCCACTCATCGGAGGTCCACCAGGGTAACCAGGCATTAGGGTATAACCTTGGGGAGGCATCGGTTGGTTTGAAGGAAACGGTTGCCCTTGATTTTGAGGAGCTCCTGGCTGGAAGAGTTGCTGTTGTTGGGGTGCACCCAGTTGAGGTGGTCTTTGTTGACTGGGGAATCCAGGCTGGTTCGGAATGCTAGCACAACAAAATAGCCCACACAAAATAGCTATTTTGTGTGGGCGGTCGAAGTGCACTAATTGGGGGCTGTCCAGCTAGAGCACCCAGCGGGCGGCTTTGAGGCTGCTGACCAGGAAGCGTTCCAGGTTGAGGTGGTGGACCTTGCAGACCACTCTGTTGAGGAGCCTGATTTCCCCATTGCTTCCCCAGGTCCACCATAACCTACAACATGAAATAATGGAAACGTCTGAATTTCGCTGGAGGAAATTGATGTACGGCACCTTCTGCGAACCGAGACAAACAAAGTCAACTTACTAAGTCTACAAAGTTCACGGTTAATGGATTAGCAACAACGGATTAGCAGGCATATTTCACCTGTTGGAAGTCTGTGGTAGGCGCCGGTGGTAGGCGCTGCATCATCTGGTAGGCTGCCGTTTGAGTTTGTTCTTCTGTCCACGATGGGTTCTGCAAAAAATTTAACGGTAAAACAAAATCGAAACAGACGTAATGAAAGGAAAATTAGGTGTGATTTTTTTCTATCTTAAACCTGGATTTGGACTAGGGTCCTGTGCTCTATCATGTTGTTAGCCAACGCGTCTGAAACACACAAACGGCAATGTTCAATTTGAAATAGCATACCCAGGTTGTACCTGTTGAGGAGGAAAAAACTCACTGATGGAGAAAGGGGTAGCTGGCGGCATTTGGTTCTTCTCGTTCTCGAATTCCTGCCAGGCGGCTTTCTTCTCTTCTTCCGTCAACCGCCGGTGGTAGGCGCATGCTGCAGCATCATCTGGTAGGCTGCCAATTTTGAATGAATTTTGCTCAAATTTTGAGGGATTATGCGGATAAGGCTCCTCGAGGTCCCATACGAATTTCATTACAATAGAATGAGCGGTACGCTCAGCGCATGCGCGAACGTAATTTCCTTGCCACAGCCATAACTCCTACGATTTTGATCGGATTTCAATCAAATTTTCAGGAATTGTGTGGGTATAGCCCCAGATGGTCCCCTATCAGTTTCATCGCGATTGCATCAGTGGTACTCCCTGCGCATGCGCGAACGTAATTTTCTTGTTACAGTCACAACTACGTTCATTTTGAACCTGGCACGAGGAAGCTCATGTGCCATTGCCTTGGCAGTGTATTGCTTTTTTCGTTTGAGGACGAAAATTATATGAACAAACTTTTGGTCAAAAATGATTCGACAAGTAAGACTATTAAATGTTATTGTGAGCGATGATGTCATCAAAATTTGGTTGACACCTAATAAAGCAGTAAAGTAAAATTTACTTTACTGCTTTATTAGGTGTCGACCAAATTTTGATGACATCATCGCTCACAATAACATGCAATATTGCGGACCCTCAAACCACGCATATTCACACAAAGCTGCTATTTGGTTCTAGGATTAAGGAGGAATATCGTTCCATAAGGAAATGGTCATAAACTGGGCCAGCCTACCAGACTTGACATGACTGACTGATATTATATAATAGGTTACCTGATATTATTATATAATAGGTTATTATATAATAGGTTACCGATATTATTATATAATAGGTTACCTGATATTATTATATAATAGGTTACTGTAATAGATTAACCTATGATAGGTTACTTGGGCAGAAATTTAATTCTGTGACAATAACAAAATTAAAAAAACAAAATTTTTTTGGATTTTCATTTTTCAAAACAAAATTTTTTTGGAATTTTTTTTTCAAAACTTTTTTCTCAATTTTTTTGTTTTTTACATGAAAAATATTTGACCTCCTGGTATCCTTCAAAAATCCCATTTGTAGCCCCATGAAAGCCCTTTAAATCGCAACAGTGAAATCGGATCGTTCAGGGACCCCCAAAAATGGATTCTTCTCGTACGTCCAAAAATATTTCGAAAACGACAACTGACTCGATCCCATAGCCAAAAGCCTTCAAAAAACCCCTCCTGTCGCCCCATTTTAGCCCCATAGCGCCCCACGGGTTTGGGCGATCGGGCTGAAAACCTTGCGGGCACAACTAGATGGAAACCGAGTATTTTGTGAAAATTTCAGATTTTTAAAAAAATTCCTAGGTACTGCCCAAAACGGCCCGGACGGCGGACGGCGTACGGCGGACTGACATTTCGGATTTGGAATGTAGACCTCTTGAAACGGATAAGGTCACATTTTGAGGCCAATCGGAGTCGTCGACCTCCGTCGCGAAAACATAGGTGTATTATTCCAAGAATCTTTGAAACATAGGAATTTCCAAACATGGTTGCCCGATGAGAGTTTTCGAACGAGAAAAAAAATCGAAGAAGCAGAATCTTATCTTATTATGCAGTTTGGAAGTGAGCTGCAGCTCACTATGACGAAATTTCCGGGGGGCATTTACATTTCGCTTGAATTTTCTCTGAAGGGTAGTAGTGGGGGGGGGGGGGGGGGGGGGGGGGGGTTTATGTAAATGACGTGACCGAAAACTTTCGCTCCCTTTTGGCTTATTATTCTTGGAATAATACACCTATGTTTTCGCGACGGGGGTCGACGACTCCGATCGCCTCAAAATTTGACATTATCCGTTTCAAGAGGTCTACATTCAAAATCCGAAATGTCCGTCCGCCGTCCGGGCCGTTTTGGGCAGTAGGAATTTTTTTTTTTTTAAATCTGAAATTTTGACAAAATACTTGGTTTACCATCTAGTTGTGCCCGCAAGGTTTTCAGTTCGATCGCTCAAACCCGTGGGGCGCTATGAGGCTAAAATGGGGCTACAGGAGGGGTTTTCTGAAGGCTTTTAGCGATGGGATCGAGTCAGGTGTCGTTTTCGAAGCATTTTTGGACGTAGAATCCATTTTTGGGGGTCCCGGAACGATCCGATTTCACTGTGGCGATCTATAGGGCTTTCATAGGGCTAAAAATGGGATTTTTGATGGATCCCAGGAGGTTAAATATTTTTCGAGTAAAAAATAAAGAATTTTTGAAAAAACACATTTTTGAAGAAACCCCCCCCCCCCCCCCCATTTTTTTTGAAATATAAGAATCTAAAAATTTAGCTCTAGATGGTACTCTGTCAGTTTCATCACGATTGATTCAGCGGTACGCTCAGCGCATGCGCGATCTTAATTTCCTTGCCACAGCCATAACTCCTACAATTTTGATCGGATTCCAATCAAATTTTCAGGAATTGTGTGGGTATAGCCCCACATGGTCTCCTATCAGTTTCATGATGATTGAATCAGTGGTAGGTACTCCCTGCGCATGCGCGAACGTATTTTTCTTGTTACAGTTGTTACGTTCATTTTGAACAAGGCACGAAGAAGCTCATGTGCCATTGCCTTGGCAGTGTATTATTCTTTGGTATAGGTTACTTAGTAACCTATATCAAAGAATGATAAACCCTTGTGTAAAATTTGCAGCGTTTTTGGTGGGTAACGTGCGGTGGAAGAGAAGAGTTGTTGTGGAGTGGAGGGGACATAATCCAAATGTAGATACTGACCAACTTACGGAGTACAGAGACTGTGGATGGCGCTAGCACCGAAACGCTGCAAATTTTTACTCAAGAGTTTCAAAAAGGTTCAAAACCCCCCATTTGTCCCCACGGTGAACTCGGATGGTTCTTGTAGCCCCATTAATCGATTCTTCGTCCAAAATTATCTGAAAACAACACCTCACTCTGACTGACCCAAGCCCTTCAAAACCCTCACGGCTGGACTCTTCCTGAGTCGGGTTTGGATGGGTGACCGCGTGAGGAGCGGGGTCACCGATACAAGTGTTTTCTGCGTTCAATCGGACGGCGAACTCCTCCCAACCCAGGGGGACGAGGCAATGGGGAGCCATGAGCGCAATTGTCAGACAAGTTCCGATCCTCCTTGAGAGGACGGCTGACGACGGCAGCAGCCAGTCGGACGAAAATTCAGGGTGAAATACCCTTGTTTCGTTTCGTTTCGTTCGAGTCGGTCTAGAATGTTATTTGGTTCCATAGAAATATCAACTTCCTTCGCACCTATGTATCAGAATGTTTTTATTCATAACTAGGGCTCGGATCAGGGCATATTTGCATAACATATATAGGTATGATTATGTTGGCGATATGCCCAAGTTTGCGGGAATCGGAAACAGGAGGGCCTAACCCGGTATGCAATCACGTGCCGCCTTTTCCACTAGAAAACCCCTCTCCCAATAGACATGGGATGGAGAACGGAGGAATCTATGTAGGGCAAATTGATGAGCAATTAGGTAACCATCGGTGTTTTACCCCGCTCTCTGAGAGGGGTGGTCAAGCGCGGGGGAACATAATTAAGCCAGATTTTTCTGGCAGTTAGTTAGTTCTTGTATATTCAATTTTTCGCCTAAATCTTTTCCTTTCTCACGACACCTCCTTGTGACGGCCTGCTGACCAACGTCCTGGCTCAACCCTCCTTTTGGCCTACGCCTAGGGTAATCACACGTGGTGGAGTTTGGTGAGATTATTCCGATTCTTTTTCTTAACTAATTTATTATTTTTCTCATTATTTTGCCCTTACCCATTTCGACAAGGGGTTTTATTTGGTCGAATAAAACCTTTTTTCTTTTGAGACCATCAATTTACTTCTTTTATTTATTTTTCCTTTTATTTCCTTTATTTTGCACCCAAGGTATTAAGGGTGTTTCATTTTCTTATAATAATTTTGGAGACGCCTAGAGCGTTATTTATTATTTTTCCCTTTTTTCTACCTTTGGTGGATGGTACCGAGTAAATAAATTTACTATATTGGGTGAATATCACAAAAAGGGACATATTCAGACCTCCTACTTTTGGTAAAATTGACCTTGCAGGAGAGTGCCCAGGATTTTTTTATTTCCTCTTTCGGTCAAATAAATTTGTTTTATGTGGTCGACATAGATCAAAATCAGTTAAAATTTATATTTTTTTAAAAACACTGTACCACGTCAATGAGATTCTTCCACGCTCTTGAGGTTAATTTTCTCAGAAGATTTAAATATTCTAGGTTTTATGATTTTGTAAACTTGTTGCAAGGAGGGCAAAATGAAGGTGAAAGTACCATGAAATAAATTAATTTGGGTCTCAAACCTACTTATTTGAACCCATTTCGGCATCTAGAACGTTAAACAAAAAAAAATTGACTCCTCATTGTCATGGAAGTATCCTCATATGACGTGATGAATCGTCCACGCCATTGAGGTCCATTCTTCCACGACATTGAGGATTCCCTCTTTCAAAGTTCACTGTCAACTGTACAGGCTTTATTTAGTTAAAAGTGAAGCATGGGGTGATCAGGCACAATTACCTCTATACAAACAAACAACTTATAAAAAATAATTGTGACAGAAAACTTAGTTTTCATTCGTCCATGTCATTGATAACAATAGGTCCGCTTCAAAGCCCATGCCCCGCCCAACTGTGAAGTAGTGCTGCAAAAAAATCGTAATCGTAATCGATTAATCCATTTTTCCCCGAAACATCGAAAAATGGATTTAAAAAAATAAAATCGATTGTAATCGGACACAAAAATTTACAACTCTTGCAAAGGAGGAAAAATGAAATATGCCTTTTAAAATAATTTAAATTATTCATCTAGTTTATATCAGCGAAGAATTGAGATCAAACAACATAAACAACATAAAATGAACCCGGTTGACCAGATGCCCCTAAACTAATGTTTCGTACGCTGGCTCCATCGCGTTGCATTTTGATCCACCAAAAACTGTTCTGCTACCTAATTCTTGTTCTTTTTTCCCTCCAGGCCCTATCCGACGACGAGATGGTGAGATTGGAGGAATTACTGAGCATGGTCGCCAACTGCCCTAATAATACAACAGTAATAATTACTGACGTTAGTGGGATCGTGCCAGAGCCAGACCCAATGTTTCCTGTGGTTGACAGTAATATTTTAGTACCAGGTTAGTGAAGCGGGGGTCGAGTTGACAAATATCACCCACCTGGTCGTGTATTGCAGAGGTTCGGTACCAATCAAGATTCTTTCTTTCAGAGGATTACTTTCAATCTGATCAGCCGATGGGATGGAGAGACGAGGCGCATGGATTCAGGGAAAACGATGTCAGTGAGGCTGATGACAACTTGGCTGTTTTAGAAGATTCATTCGTCATTGACGTATTTCAAGGTTTGTGTTCCTAAGTTATTACAGTAATACTACTCATGCTCATTGCTTCACTCTAAAAATCTCCTTCTGTTACTTTCAACTTAGCTCCTTCATATCAAACTATTCCATTCCATTAGATGACCTGAGGAGCAAAGAATGTTCAACTGAAAATGCAGAAAAAGACTTTTCGTCACTGACCCAGGATCAAACAAGAAGTTGTACGTCATCAGTATTCAAGGTTTGTATCTAAAGTTTTTACTCTCGTTTTACCCATTGACCTAATAGGTACCACTCATCCTCATTGCCCCCCTCGAAACACCTCCTTCTGTAATTTTTAATTTAGCTTCCTCAAATCTAATCAAATGAAACTATTCCTTTCCTTTAGATGACCTGAGGTGCGAAGCGGAAAATGAAGAAGAGGACCACTCGCCTGACGTTTCTCTCGAAAGAAAATCCCAGCGGAAGACGAAAGCACCCTTCCCAGAACCTCTGCTGTGGAAAAAACGGCTAGAGCAGGAGAAGCGGCGGAGAGGTGAAAGCATTTAGTGAAGGATTTAATACCCAAAGATTCCTTCTCATATTACGAGTCCCTTACCCATCTAGAAAAAAGCCAGAGGGAGGAGAAAAAAAAAGTGACTATAATATATAATATATACATGACAAGAAATGTATGCCACGGATGTTTTACTGTTGGCTGAGATGTTAATTATGGTGGTGGGGGAAACTTGGATAGGTACCTCCATCTTGTTTCATTCCGTTTGCTGATGTAGCCCATGCTGTACCTTTTACGACGTTGTGTGCCATTACACCCTAGTTCAGAAGTATAGTGTTTATTATTAATTGATACGTCCTATCAAGCTTGTTAACGATCAACTGGTAAGTGATTGAAACGTTGGGGTGAACATCACGAGGGATTTCACCCGATTTCGCGCTATGTCGACAAGATTGTCTCACGACACGAGACCTTCGCCATGTCGCCCATTCTCATATCTCCGCCTTTTGCATTGCCTGTCGGTTGTCACGTTACGTGGGATCAATTTGGGAAAGACGTAGTGGTCTGTCAGGGGGTTCACAAAATTTAGGGGACTCGTGAACGTTAGATTAGGGAGAGAATTTTGTGAGCCTGGACTTGCTGTAAGGCGCGTGCAAGCATTGGTTGAAGGAGATCTCCCTACGAAACGTTAAGTCCGAGTAAGTACGAAGTCGTCCCTGAGCCTGACAGACAAAAGGAAGCAACCAGTACTCGGCAACGTTTTTAATGGCTATCTGGGAATTTTGCTGTGTGTGAGATCGAATGGCGATCAGGTCAACGACGTGTTTTTCGAGACAGGGCCCAGAGTCTCGTGAAACTCGAAGTTGACACGTAGGAAACGTTAAGTAGATGTGTATGCAGTTGTAAGTTTGCGAACGATTTGACGTAGTGGAATTTACGAAACGAAAATCTGTAGAAACGTAATATTTTAGAATGTAATCGAGAAAGAAATTTGTCGGGGAAGTAGGTAACAGTATTATCATTCTTATCGGAGCAAAGCAGGGGAAACGGACCTGCAAACTTGCGAAAAAGGGAAATGTGTAGGGGAAAACGCCTGCAAACTTGTGAAAAAGGGAAATTTGTAGGGAAAAACGCCTGCAAACATGCGAAAAAGGGAGATTTGTTGGGATATTTGGGAAACGATGTTGTGTTGATAGTTTTGGAGCGGCTAAGTTAATATGAGCTAGAAAAATAATATATAAACTTTTGATATCCGCGATCATAATTATCTGATAGAACTGTCGTTCGCTACTGATTAAGTTTGAACTAAATAAAGATTTTTGCAAGGGTTTCTCCTTGTTCCCAATGGTAGGTTGAACAAAAGGCCTAACTTGACGTCAACTACACGTCGATAATTTTAGGGATGATTGCTTAGTACTAGTTAGGTTTCTGTAATGTGATAACGGATTGATTGCTACTTAAATGGGAAAATGTAATAATGTTTCCTATGGTTGGAACCCCTTCCTGCTTTGATCAGCCTCCTGTAAAGAAATAATATTTATCGTTTGTTTTGGTAAAGGGCTTTGTTTAAATGATGGTTGTTTAAGTTATACGCGCCCCTAGACCTTCCACGACAGGTTAATTATTTCGGATAACTCTGTAGGTCAGATTGGCGAGGATGGCTTACGTTTTACGGGCGTTATGAAGGATTATGTAGCTAAGTGTAGTGAGGAATTGGACTAGAAAGATGTCGGGCCTCTCACCGCATGATGCTTTAGCTTGAGTCCGGCAAAAAGGGTGGTGAGAGTGTTCCCAAACTGCATGCACATTACGTCAACCTGCCCAGAAGGTTGGGTCCTTGTAGGGACCGTGAGGACAAAGCCTGTGCTACGCTTAGAGCACAGTAGTAGGAACGACGTTGTGGTCTGCTTCTACCACAAAACTTGAATGATGTGCACGTATAGCACATAACGAGTGAAAATGTGCACGGATAGCACAGTACAAAAGGACAAGACAGGGCATTGCATTAGGTTCAACGAGTAGTGACGAAATACGCATGTGTAGTTTTTGAAGGATGAACGTTGTGGGCCACAGAAACGTGTAGGTGTTAGGAGATTGAGAGGTGGATCGGCATGGTGATGACAATCATTTTGCGCATAACTACAGACCAGCACGATGCCTGGTATGGAGGTCTCCCGTAAATTTTAGTGCAGTAGTTCAGCACAATGGAGGGCGTCCTTGTCCTTGGGGCTTGCCACTACGAATTATTGTGGCATTGTTGAAAAGGTGTTGGGTCAGAACGTAAATACTGACAACGGAAGATGTGCAGGGTCAGAACGTAAATGCTGACCATGTTGAACATGTGTTGTGTCATAACGTAATAATTGACATTGAACTGTGTTTTTGGGTCAGAACGTAAATACTGACAATGGACGGTGTGTTTGGTCAGAACGCAAATGCTGATCATGTTGAACATGTGTTGTGTCATAACGTAATAATTGATATTGAACTGTGTTTTTGGTCAGAACGTAAATACTGACCATGTTAAATGTGTGTTGGGTCATAACGTAAATATTGACTTAGGAATGTGTGATGGGTCAGAACGTAGGTACATACTGACAGCAACGTGTGGTTTTACTTACGTTTTACGAGGTCTACTTGGATGCAAAGAAAAGGCGGGCTATATTGAATGCTGTGTGATTCATACTTTCCAAGTTTTTTTAAAGGGGAACAATGGACGGTCATCTACTTGAACAGTCACCCAGAGCAACTTGAGCAGTCAATGTTGCTGCTGCGAAGTGGCACTGCATGTAGGACTTCAGTTAACGAATTTTGCAGCGAAATAGAAGATCGGTTCACTGTGCTTCTTGTGAACTGTATTCGTCTGAACTTTGAGAAGAGAAGCTGAGGATCTACAATACCAGAACCAACCACCTGATTGGACGATATGAGCACACGCGTAGCCTTCACTAGTCCTTCCTAAGGTTCTTCGGGATATAGATTAAACTGATGTTGACGGAGTTGATCCAGAAGCTATATGTACTGCTCGCCAGCGGCTCTAAGGCCCGATACTAGGAACATGCTTATGCCAAGTGAAGATGAAGAAGAGTGAAGAACACAATCAGGTCCAGCCAACTGACTACAAACTTCACTCCGAAGCAGGACGCACACGTCACATGAACCTAAACGAACGTTCAAGTTTGGGGACAACATTCTCAATGAAATTTAACTGTGGAAATCCAAAATCATTCATCAGCAAGGCAATGTTCCAAGCTCGAGACAAATGTATACATATATACCTTATCAAAGTGGAAAATGATCCTGATGCTGAGAATGATACAAGTTTACTAGCCTCATGCATTGAATGATTACACATGATGTGATAGGCTACCTAAAGTCCCACCTGTCTGAGATCTGTAGTGAGTGGATAAAAAAACAGAGCTCGCCACCAAACCTGCTACAAGACAGTCATTAGTTGTTTTGCAGTCAATGGCAAATCATCCAAACAGTGAGCCAATGTTTTCATTCATTGGGCAGTCCAACAAACTCATCAGTTAGATGAGAAACCGTGGAAAGCTGTTTGCAATAACAGAAAAGTTGTTGACTCAAAGTTTTCTCATTGCCATTTGACTCAATTTCACCAACCTGTACAGAGATGAGACAGCTTCTTGCAAGAAAGGACCCAAACTCATACCATGAGAACTGCAAGAGATCTGCCTCACTGAAAACAGACACTTGCTGGAGGATTTGTATGTACCCAAGTCAGACTTACCTCCAGTTAACACAAAACGTCCAAGAGGTACTACAGCTGCAAATTCAGTCAGCTCCTATCACTCTTGAATGGACATATGGCAAGATAGTGTCCAAAACCATAAACCATCGTGACCAAGGCAGCAAGAAGAAACACTGGAGAGCATAAAACTGCCAATGAAGTTGAAAAACAGGGAACTGAACTGGTTGGACAGCCAGTTCATGACATGATTACCTCATCACAGCACAAACGGCGGTTTTCAACGACAGCCCTGGACTGGATGTCAAATGGGATGGTGCCCATGTAGTCGAAACTTTGCACTTGTGGCTGGGGATTTGGAGACAGAGGATTGGCCCTTGAAGATAAACGAGTGAGGGTGACCCTAGACAATGATGCTGCTGATGGGATGGCGGTGATAGCACAGGACAGTGATTGTGACTCGAGTTGTGGAGAATCAGCGAAGATGGGTTCTGCTTATGCTGCTGTGAGTGACCTTCCACTTCACAGCCAGTTCTGCAATGTATCACTGATTCAGGTGTTATGCACCATGTATTCATATTTTATAGTGCTCTGGGACATAGATAGGCCAAACCGTATCTCATGTGCTCATAGCTCTACCTCAATGATGAGTCAGGGAAGTGCAGTTGCTTTCGTTATGTTTTGTACTGTCCTCAGTCTGCAGGTAATCTTTTTTGATGGTCGGGTTTTGGTTATTGAGGATTCTTCTACTGGCGAGGTGATGGAACGGGGTGTCTTTGATGGGGAATGCTGAGGGGAGCAGTTTGACTTGCCTCAGATATCGCTGCCTGGCTCAGAGCAGGCTACTGTGCTTCAGGCCTTGGACAGGGCGATCTGCTGGTCCTTCAGTGGTATTGGTCTTTGGTAGCTGCGTCGGCTTCTTCTTCTGGAGCTTCAGCACATGCTCCTTGTCAGAGGGTGTGTCCCATGCGCTGGCGGGGGGGCGAAGTGAGTGTCCTCATCCAGTGAAGAAAGCCTGGTTGTAGTCGTCAGTTCTTGCCTCCTTGGTCTTGGACAACCCAGGTGCGTGTCCTCATCCAGTGAAGAAAGCCAGGCTGGAGTCGTCAGCTTTTGCCTCCTTGGTCTTGGAAACCCCAGGCAAGTGTCCTCAGCCTGTGAATAGCGCCAGGATGGAGATGTCAGCTCTTGCCTCCTCGGTCTTGGACAACCCAGGAGAACGACCTCTGCCAGTGGAGAGCCCAGGATGGAGTCTTCAGCTGTTGCAGCCTCAGACGGTTACATTGACAATACAGGCCATGTCTCAACGTTATCTAGAGACCATTGCACAGATTCTTGAGCGTGTAGACTACATGTCATGTAGTCCATGAAGGCAAAGGGAAAAAGGAAACAATATAACGAAGAAGGCACGGAAGAGAGACCCTTCAACATGGTTTACAGCGCCTTGCCAGCCCAATCAGACCAGTAGCTTATAAGAGCCACAACACGTTTGGTATCACATCCGCTGATGACGGCTGTAGAAAGAAACTGGTAGTACCGCAGGCTAAAGTGACTAGGAGTGCTTATGCTAGGAGTGAGTATAAAACCCAAGCTATGAGGAATCTATTTTCAGACGAAAAGATGACTCACACGGGTTGCAAGCCAGAAAACCCCAGCTCATAGGCCTTGCAGAGAGGTGAAACTATAAACTCGGTGGTAAGATTAGAGTCAACATGACTTCTTCTGGAGTAGGTACCAATCCATTATTGGGCGCTTGCTTTGCAGCACGTTTTAGACATACACAACAGATACCAACACAATGTGTTGTCATGTCATGATGTCACCACACAAGCTACTGAAACAGATACCTTCTCTGAAGCCTGTTTGGTTGCCAAGTATACATAGCTATGGAGGTACTCAACAATCACGCTGAAATCCAACCCAAGTTCTCTCAACGATCTGAGAGGGGATTTTTATTGAGATGTGACTCTACAGGGTCTACTTTTCTGGACACACCGAAAAGGACGTTAGCTATATCCAAACATGTAAGCTATGTGGAATCTAAGATTTATGGTGACTGCACTGGTGAGAACAACAAGAACCTCAGCGTAGAATCATGCACCACTGAAGAAGTTGTTGTCGAATAGGATGAAAGCGAATCACCATTGGATACCCATAAGCCAGAAGAGACCAAAGGTACCTGGGAAGTACAGACTCTTTTGATTTGTTTGAAAGCCGAGGTTAAATTGATGGAGATCAGCTTGCCTCTGAACATAATAATATTATGTTCGTATTATGTTCATATTATCGCGTACCTACCTGATGAACGAAGCATTAGGCCCCCTGATCAACGAACCAGAAACCTATAAGCAGGCTATGCGAAGTCCAGATTCAGAGTTATGGAGACGAATTCAAAGCTCTTGAATGAGGTAACTGGCCACTTGTATGAAAGAGAGCGGTGGCAAGGGGTGTGTAGCTTCTTAAAGACAGATGGGTCCACAGAAGGAAACAGGAACCTGATGGAACGACCAGATACAGAAGCAGATTGTTTGCAAAGGGTTTTGCACATAAGAATGTGTATGATCTGTCAGAAACAAATGCCCCAGGATGAATGATATCAGGTCTCTCCTGATAAGAGCAAATAAATTCGATCTTAAGATGAACTGATTGGATGTTTGCACTGCATTCCTTAATGGTGACTTAGATAAGTCTGTTAGAACCCTCTGAAGGGCTCAAAGAATATTTAAGCGCCAACAGTGACTTTCAATCAAAGTTTGTGTGTAGGGTTGAAAGTTTCACCTATAAAAGTGGTATCAGAATCCCATACTTGGAATGGGCTTTAAAACCTACTACTTCCATCCCTGCATCTTCTTTTGGTGGGAAAACTATCAGTTTGTGGTGTTAGATACTGCTTCATGTTGACGATGGTCGTGATCACAGAGAATTGCCCAAAGAAACAGGATGCTGTTAATAATAGCTTACAATGAGAATTCAAGATACCAAAACCAATGAAGTTCTTAGGGATGGAAAGAATTCGAAAAAATTTGTCTGATATTCATTTGATGGTTCAATCTATTAAAAACGACTCGATGTTGGTGACTTGCCATACCGACAAGTTATTACGTCGTTGTTATATCTTCAAAGCGAGAAGAGACCGAATATTTTGTTTGCAACCAACATACGTAACACGTGTTAACCTGCGTGGTGCACTTACTAAGTTAACCATAAGCATTATGGTTTACGATTCTCAGGTGACTTAGACGGTTTAGAATGCTTCGTTGTTGTCCCATTGGGAACCAATGACGAGAAAGGTCAATCCACAAACGGGGAACGTGGTCAGTCAGGTTATTTGGGAACTCGAGTTTCATCGTGGAAAACTAGGATGCAAAACCAAGGTGCTTAGTCAGCACCAGAAAGCGAGTCTGAGTGGCCATGTCTAAGATGTGTCGACTTGGTAGGAGTTTATGCCCTTTGTGAGCATCTGAAACTCAAGCTGACACCGATCATTCACGAATCTTCGTCTTGACTACCATAGAGTTAACGAAAGTTGAGGACTTGTTAGTAGTTAAATGAATGCGTTGCATTGCCATCTACCGTTTTGTAAGTTTGTAAGAAAAATCCTAGGAGGTTGTAACCACTTGGAACTATGACCTGTTGAAGGAAAAATTTATTAAAGCGAGAGACTTGTTGCACAGGATGTAAGTGCACAAGTTTGACGAGAATCTTTACTGGACGGAACGTGAAACTGATCAAGGCTGTGAAACGGACAATAAACACAGCAAACGAAACTGCAATGAAAAAGGTGCAGTAATGGACGGTGCAGACGACATGGAGCGCAACAATCGGAACATGGAAAACGTCTTCTGCAGAACGAAGACAGTCCTGAACCTTGGGATCTCCATATGAAGAAACATACGTGGGCATAGGGGGGCGTGACAAGAAATGTATGCCACGGATGTTTTACTGTTGACTGAGATGTTAATTATGGTGGTGGGGGAAACTTGGATAGGTACCTCCATCTTGTTTCATTCCGTTTGCTGATGTAGCCCATGCTGTACCTTTTACGACGTTGTGTGCCATTACACCCTAGTTCAGAAGTATAGTGTTTATTATTAATTGATACGTCCTATCAAGCTTGTTAACGATCAACTGGTAAGTGATTGAAACGTTGGGGTGAACATCACGAGGGATTTCACCCGATTTCGCGATAATACATATTATGTATTTGAAGTGGTTCACTTTCAATTTTTCAAACTCATTGTTCCTGAATGGAGTTTCTGATTTTTATTGCGCATTGTACCGTAGTAGTTTCAACTTGACTATTTTAAATGTTCAAGTTCTAGTGAGGTTAATTTAGGTACATTATTTCTTATATTTGTGATAAAATCAATACCTAGGTACCGAAAGCAGATAAGATTTTTTCTATTTTTATTGCGCATTGTGCTTTAATTTTTTTAATGGCGGGGGTTTTTATTGCTTTGTGCTTTCTATTTTTATTGTGCTCCACCTTCAATGGTTCTAAGTCTTTATTTTGAATTTTCAAGTTCCTTTTTCTTCTGATGTAATGTACCTAATGATAAAAGATATGACATGTCTTCTATTATTTTTTTCATTAGGTATTTGTTACTTTTTGTTATGACAGAATTTAAATAAAGTTCGTTTTCGGGAAATCCGGTGGTTTTCTTCTTTTTTTAAAAAAATAGCACATCTGCCTGTAATTCAGGCAGATGTGCTATTTTTTTTTTTTTTTTTTTTTTTTTTACCGACTACTAAAGTTACTACTTAAGTTACCGACTATCGCACAACAGAACTAAATATTGAATACATGGAGATGAAATCTAATCAACATGGTAAACATGTGTAGTAGGATGATAGTGACTCATAACAACTGTAATGAGGTTTATCTGAGCGTTACTGAAGAAATAAATCAGTTTTTTGGTTCTCCGTCTCCTGAAAAGTTGGCAAAACGCAGTTGTGCGATTTCGTAGTTACCACGACGATTTTCTTTTAATTACAATTTCTTAAAACCCAAATTGTCTCCAGTTGTCGACTACATAATTTGCACCCCTGTCCTAGTCAGAGTGAGTGTTTTGTACTCTTTTCGGAACAGGTACGTTTTAAAAATGATCGTATGGTGTCCTGGGATTGTGTGAGATCTATCCTTATAGGTACGTTTTTGCTAAAGTTGCTTCTATTAAGAATTAAATCTTTTAATTCCCACGCTACAGCCCCCGAAATCGCCTAACGAAGTAGCTTACATACGGCTAAATTTAATTTCATTCTGTGATGAGTAGTGGAGTAGCAACCCTGGGCGAAACAATCCCCTCACCTGTCAAGAAGAAAACACTATCGACGACGCTCTTCAGCTGTCACGCTCCATGGCCTTGCCCCCCCCCCCCCCCCCCCCGCGTTTTTCAAACACCGTAATTTTCGTTAAATTATTTAAATTTTCTGGAAACGATTTCAGGCGGCTGACTACTGTTTTCCCTACATTCTCAGGGAGTACTTTCGAGTACTTTCAGAAAAAATAAAAATAAAAAAGCCATCAATTGAATTGAATAGATGAGCGCAACCTTTCTGTTATTACGATATATTTAATGAGCGAGAGAAACTAAGAGACAGTAGGTATCTAGCGACCAAACTATGCCACACAACACATCAAAAATATCCACGTGATGCTCATTACGTAGGTACGTAAACAACTGCACCCTAACGACCGATATCGGTCGCTATGCGCAAGAAAACCTTACCTATGCCGATCAGAGGTACCTAACGAACGGCTCAGGCTGCAAAAATCGTTTTGGAGTCGTTGGAATCAGCCTGAAAAGCTCATTCCATAGACCCTTGTACCAACCAAATCGGACAAAAACTTTCGTCCCCCTTTTGAGGCCTCCTTAGTTACGCATCAGAGATAAACAACTTTCGTCGTGAAGGACCTCCCGAAAACCGATGAAGGGAATGAGGGAGGAAAAATCAAGGTAGCCTATAACCACCCCCCGAACTCGCTGATCACAATGAGACCACCCTCATGAAAATCTGTTGAGTCGCTCGGGCATGATGCTGTGATACACAAACAAACAAATAAACATGTCGAAGAGGTGGGCGCACCTTTCCATTTTTTGAGGGAAAGGTTGCGCTAAAAACCCTGGAAATTCTCCGCTTCACGGAATAACATTGAATCATGGATATGTTTACTGTAAACTCGTCGTCACAAATTTTGGTGTCGCACTTGTCGAGTAGAAACAGTTTCTAGTAACCAACCGCCAAACTTCCTTACAGACCAATCATGTGATTATAGTTTTCGCGATTATGTTGCGTAACAAATTTTGGTGTCGTTACGCAAATTTTAGAATGACCCCCAGCCCAAAAACATATCCATGTTAAAAATCAATGCGAACCCCCCATTGATGTAGGTACACTAAATGACTTGCAAGAAGCTATGACACATAACACTGCTTCTATGCGACTTGTTGTTTTGTGCAACTGACGCACTAGTAACCAATCACTGAGCTAACTTTCGTAGGGCACCCCACTCCCACAGGTCATGAGGTTTTGTTCTTTCAAGTCTTCTGAGCAGGCCTTCGAAGGATCAACGTCGAGGAGCTGGACAACCTCGCTGTTGATGTGTCCCCGAAGCGTCTGCTGATGGGCTAGTGCTTTTTTTTTTAATGACTTTTTCGACAGTAGGAAGTTCCTGATGTAGTATTTCGTTCCTGGTGTAACGTTACCCATCTACGCATGCTCCTAGCACGTTATTTTGAAATCGCTGAAGATCAAGCGATTGCTCGGAGCGGTGCAGCCCCACAATTGTGCACCATAGGCCCAGACTGGCCTGTGCCAAAAAGGAAATTTGTCGCCGTCGGCTAGGCTCGGGAATATCACCATCCCATTCTGCGTGAAAAGTTACTGGGAGACTCACAAGAAACCCCACTCGATTTCATAAGTTGTACGAAGGTCATATTTCACGATAAAACCTCGAAAATTCGGATTTTAGGTTGATTTTCCTCCTATGAAGTCCGCCTAAAAATTTTGTTTTGGTACCACAGAGATAGGGAATTGAAAAGCCTTTCCAACGGTATGGTCAGTTTGATATTCGATAGCCAAATAAGGGATTTATGACGTTTTGAGTTTTATTTTGAGCGATAAAGTAAAACTCAAAATCAGATATTGAGCGGTTTTGAATAATAAATCTCGCTCCAATTCAAACCCTGCTTTTATCTCGTATGCAAACGCATAACGAGTTGCATCGTCTGAGGTCACAAAATACCTCGCATTTGACCTGAAAGCACCTGGCTTTAGAGGTCCCACAAGATCTGACTACAACCTAGCAAAAGGGTGATCTGATCTGTGGCATTTCGAATGATTCGATATTGTTGAGACCAACATTTTTCTTCCGCTATTTCATCGTTATCGTTACTCAGTTCCGATATCCGTATTAAACGAGCGTGTATTTTCCAGAGAACGAACATGTTGAACGCCCTCCTCTGCCTGGTCGACACACTAGACTCCCGAGAGGTCAAAGTCGCCCAAATGGCCATCAAAAGTCGGAGGGAACAACTCGCCGCCAAGCCGTCTGTAACCAACTTCCCAAATAATTTATTATCTTATGTCCGCCTGATACCTAAATCTGTTCACAGATTATAATATTGTTAACATAATATGTTAGATGTCAAATTATATTATTAGTTTGTTGTTTGTGACATTTGAATAATACATTGCGTTATAAGTTCCACTTAAAATGTGTTTTGCTTTTTTTCCGTTTTTGTTTCTCTGGACAATCAGCCTGATCATCGTTAAATTTACTGAAGGACAGGCCTATCTACGACTTTTGTCCACTGGGGTCCGTAAAATTGGTCACTGTGCGCTGATCTACCACTCTCTCAGACCTTCCTCTTTCATATCAGCCGCCAAAGCCAGGTTGTTTCACACCCCTAGTTTGATTGTTTCATTTGGAGCATATGAAACGGTGATTCTGCTTCAGGTGTAGTCTGAGGGACACTGCACCGCGAAACTGGCTAGCTGACTCAGCATCCGTCATTGTTAGCACAACTGTAGGATGATAGCCTCAGAGAGTCTGAAATCATCTGAACTTTTTTTTTTGCAGAGACATGCAAACTGACCTGCAATGAGCTTGACAAAAGAAGTTAGAACGGGAAAAATATATTTTATTGTACAGTAGATAATCTAATATTGACATTATGACATTGTGCCAGTGATTATGTATTTACACGTATCATCAAGTACGACCGGTGGGGATCACGTTGTTTGACAACTGACTCGCATTAATAGTCCATGCTGATGGTGAAATCTCTGTATGAAGGGTCCTGGTCGAGCCGGAGGCACTTTTCATTCGCCATGTGGAGGACGGCCATGAAAACGACGCCGGTGCTCAACTGGGAGGATTCTTCGGGAGGGAGAAGCTCCGGCAGGGCAGCCAACACGTCGGAGAACATCACAGGACCGGAGCCGGAGTTTTTCTTCCGTGAGGGTAGCGGGGTGTTGATCCGAGACGAGATATTTTCCTGAAAACTCGACTCGATTAAAATAATAATAATAATAATAATAATAATAATAATAATAAACTGGTTGAGCAATGTGTTGAATACCTTCATTGCAGATTCCAAGTCCATAAATTCCCAAATTGCCGTCTTCAGACGCTTCATGTCGACTCTCCTTTGAGCTTTGGAGAAACTTATCGCTATTTTTTCCACTTTGTGAGGTGCCGGCAGGAGCTCAATCCCACCTGACACGTCCGGGTCGGGTTCCGGCAACGGGCTGGCCGGCGCCGCGTCGACGTCATCCAACATATTCACCTCTGGGTCGTCATCGTCACGACACACGTAGCTCTCCGGTGTGAGCTGAGCACATCCACGGATTAACAAATTTATAAAAAGCAAAAAAATTCTATTTCTATCACATCATTAGGTTGGCGAACGTTTGATAAGCGATCACTTACGTGAGAGCCGGCGTCGTCGAGGAGTTTACTTTTGGCGGCTTCGAAGATGCCGTGCGACGTGAAGCTATTGTTGACGTACAATAAGGTCTCATTGTGGAACAAACTGAGCAACTTTCTAGCAGTGTAGGATATGTCTATCGAGCGGTTCTTCTCTTTTGACCAGGTTCGCAACGTCTTCTTTGACAAACTGACCGTCGACTCGGCAAAGATCTGTTTCATTTTGTCGGCGTCGACGGAAGAAAAATCCACAGTGAAGTTTTTCTTGGCTCCTTTTTGAGGCGCCTCGGCTTGTATGGCGTTTCCTGTAACGTGGGAATGTAAACACATGTGGAAGGCAACAATTACCAAATTGGATGGGTTGACTCACGTTTTTTCGCCGGTTTTATCGACCAGTGGGACGGGCCAGCCCAGAAGTTGAGTTTGCTGCTGTCGAAATAGGAGAACTCGTTGTCGCTTAGAGCAACCATGGAGGACATTCCTGAAACAGAAACCATAATCTCAAAGAGTTCCCGAGCGTTCGGAAGAGTCTGAGATAAACCCTTCAAAAACTGCATTAGTGCCCACAGAGCCCTACGGTGTGTTTGGACCGGTCTCAAATTCGATAATCGATTCCCCGACCAAAATTACTTCCAAAACGACACCCTACTCTACCCCCAAGCTACTGTCTTAAAAGCTCCACAGGCTGATTTGGGCAGTAGCAAATTTTTTTCTTTTTAATAAGAAATGTTGACAAAATACTCCGTTTACCATCTAGAATTCAACCTGTTTTATTATTCTTCTGTTTTTTTTTTTTTTTTTTTTTTTTTTGTTTTGTTCCAAATTGGAGCTTTAGCAGGATCTCATGAGGTCGAATGAGGTGTCTGTCCGAGTAATCTTGGACGCATAATACATTGTTCGAAGTCCCACATCTGTCCAAAAAGTATACAGGAATCGTTTTATCACTTTTGGTTTATTATTCTTGGAATAATACACCTATGTTTTCGCGACGGGGGGTCGACGACTCCGATCGGCCTCAAAATTTGACATTATCCGTTTCAAGAGGTCTACATTCTAAATCCGAAATGTCCGTCCGCCGTCCGGCCCGTTTTGGGCGGTAGGGATTTTTTTTTAAATCTGAAATGTTGACAAAATACCTACTAAGTATTTTGTCAAAAAGGCCCCCAGATTCAAAACCGGACTTATGCAAAAAAAAATCGATTTTCGTTTTTCTATCTTATTCAACGTTAAAGCTTATGGAGTCCATTATCTGCCGTTTATGGGCAACGAAGTTTTGAGGGTCAGTGAAGGACTCGATGGGTTTGAAGCGTTGTAATCATTAAGAACTTCATACAGTTTTAACAGGTTCGACGAGCGCTTTCGCTATATATAGCATCTTCAGGTCAGTTAGGAGTTGGTATTCGTTGTCCCCCGCTCTCTCGCATAGTATGTTGTGGTGGTCTGGGTAGGTGGTTGGCGGGTCTTTGCCGGGTTTGTTAATATTCGGTTTATGTCGAATATCCATAAATGCTTATTGTTGGTTGCTGGGGGCCTATTTTGGTTTTGTTCATTTGGATTTATCTGTGCGGGTTGGCATACGTAGTTATTTATTGACCGGCACCTTGACAACTCCCAGCACCCCAACAAATGACCACTCAAAAAAAGTTTTCGGTTTCTCCTCCAACAATCTTCTGGCCGCCGTCGAAATCCCAATAAATAACTACGTATGCCAACCCGCACAGATAAATCCAAATGAACAAAACCAAAATAGGCCCCCAGCAACCAACAATAAGCATTTATGGATATTCGACATAAACCGAATATTAACAAACCCGGCAAAGACCCGCCAACCACCTACCCAGACCACCACAACATACTATGCGAGAGAGCTGGGGACAACGAATACCAACTCCTAACTGACCTGAAGATGCTATATATAGCGAAAGCGCTCGTCGAACCTGTTAAAACTGTATGAAGTTCTTAATGATTACAACGCTTCAAACCCATCGAGTCCTTCACTGACCCTCAAATCTTATTCAACAGAAAACCATAGGGCGCATTAGCCTGCACAATCTTAGTTTCCAAAACGGCTTCCTTCCGCCTTGAAATCGATACAGAAGGTGAGCCTCAGGTTCAAAACCAGCCTTATGCAAGTTGTGAGTTTTCCCGCTAGGAGCGTGTGAGGCGCCTGCTGGGGTTATCCTTGCTCGTTTTTATTTACAGTCCAGTAGGGTTATAACATCGAGAGCAAAACATCGATATGTACATCGATGTCAACATCGGACGTTCAACGTCGATGTGAGAAAAACATGCGCGTTTAAAAACGTTTTCAAAGCTGGGAAAAAAGCTCAAAATATTAGACCCGACGAGATAATCCAAGGCAACTCTATAACACCAGCGAAAATAAGAGATATTCATAATTTGCTCGTAAAACGTTTCAGGGACCAATGGATGGAGAATGAAACCTTGAATTTCTATCGAAACCTCCGTTCCAACCCAGATGCTGCTGAAGAACATCCTGACTGTCTTGACACACCTGATGAGCCTGAAGAGTGTGAAAGTCGGAATATTTTTTGTCGTTAGGTACCAAGAATTTTTCGTTACCGAGAAACCAATGAGAGCTTGTAGAAAAAATTAAATTTTGATGCTCTGTATAACTAAAAAAATTTATGAAACCATCTTTCAACAGCTGTTTTTTAAAACTTTAAGAATTTTTTTTTACTAAAAGTTTATCGTGTTTTCACTGAAATTTTAATTTTGATTACTCAAATTATTTTTAAATAAAGGTTTTTGAGATTGGGTAGCTTGGCTTACGTTTTTATTCCATCCTTAGTCATTTCAAAAATGCATTTCAAATTGAATGAGGTTCCAAAACGGATTAATACAATTTTAGTTTCAAAATCAGACTTTTGCAAATTTCAATAAGCCATAACTATTGACTGAATGAATGTAGCTATTTGCAATCATGAGAAATTATTAGAACTTACAGAAATATAGTGACTCTCCTGAAAACAGTTTTTTGTGTCTCCTGAAAAAATTGGTTTTTTGCATAAGTCCGGTTTTGAATCTAGGGACCAAGACTTGGTTTACCATCTAGTTTTGCCCGCAAGGTTTTCAGTCCGATCGCCCAAACCCGTCGGCGCTATGGGGCTATAATGGGGCTACGGGAGGGGTTTTTTTTAAGGCTTTTAGCTATGGGATCGAGTTAGGTGTCGTTTTCGAAGTATTTTAGGACGAAGAGTCCATTTTTGGGGGTCCCGGAACGATCCGATTTCACTGTGGCGATCTATACGGCTTTCATGGGGCTAAAAATGTGATTTTTGAAGGATCCCAGGAGGTTAAATATTTTTCGAGTAAAACATGAAGAGTTTTTGAAAAAACAATTTTTCTGAAAAAAAAATCCAAATAAAATTTTTTTTTTGAGAAAAAAATCCAAAAAAAATTTTTTTTCCAATTTTTTTTCTTCTTTAGACACAGAAATAATTTTTGCACAAGTAACCTATATCAAAGAATAATAAACCCTTGTGTAAAATTTGCAGCTTTTTTTTTTAAACACAAAATGTGTTTTTCCGAGGGTCTCCCGGTTTGACAATGGCACTGTCCCTGTCCCCGTCTCAGGCCCAAGCATATCTACTTCTCCGTCCTCCTTCGCACGTTCCTTTTACTTTCCCATCTCCGGCTGTGCTATGTATGATCTCTGCCACTGGTCATAACCTGATAATATCACGGGGGCGCTTTTTCGAGAGGTTATGGCTATATTATGTAGACAGGGTTTGGGCCTATAATGACCTCACATGACCCCTGTCTGGCCAGGGCGTCTGCGTCATCATTCCGGGCATCTGAGAATAATCTCACGAGAGGCCCCAACACGCCTGATGGACTCCACCAGTCAAGCACCAGTTTTGAGTTGGTAGATGTTCCCGCTAGTGACTTCAGAGCAGCTTGTCAATTAGAGAATAAGTGGATAAATACCTTTTATACTAAACGACGTTTTGTTCCTAGTTGAATCAATTGATGGCGCTCCAATCGAAGAGGCACCACCAGGTTCATCGTCGGAGAAACCATCGTCATAATCCACCGGTTCCGGCTCCAATCCATCCAAATCGTCTTCATCATCTGGAACGTTTTTTTTTTTTCAATGACGACAGTTTGAGGATTGGCAAAACTGCTAAGGGCGCCCACTCACTGAGACGATTTCGACAATGTTCAACAACTTCTTCGGCTGTCGAGTCGAATATCAACGCTTTGTTTTGGATGATTGTTGTGCCCATGTCGCCCATCAAGTAGTAACTTTTGTGCATGTCGTTGTACCCAGGGAGTGAACACAGGTCCAAACTTCGGGACTCCCCTTCGGGCAAAGGGGCTGCAATGAAACAAAAACAAAAAAGCGAAATAAGAGATATACGTACAAAAACCACACAAAGCGTAAGGTGCGCACCGATAGCGACGTGGTAGGTTTCTTCTTCTTCTTCTTCGGGATCAAACAGGGGACCGTTCAAGGACAAAAGGCCTTTCGGGTCTCGAGCTGGACACTCCAAAAAGAACTCCAAGTGAGCAGGCAATGTTGTACGTTCCTTCAGAAGTCCATCACCGTCGGTGTGCGTCTTTCGAAGCTCTTCTTCCCCGCACAGAAACTGTTAGAAAAAATAAAATAAAACGTGAAATCCACCAAATTCATAATCCAAAAAACTCCTACACCAAATCACCTTCTCAAAATTCAAATCCTCGTCGTCTTCGAGGTAATTCTTTTTCCGACGTTTTTTCGGCGTTGCGGAGTTCTCTTCATTCTCCTCGTCAGCCTCTCCCGTTTTGTTGTCGTCTTCCTCTTCCACTTCCTTGAAAGCTTTCCCGGACAAGACTTTCATCATGTCTGCGTACACTTTGTCCACACGGTAGGAATATATTTTGGCGCTGGCGTCCAACGTGTACCCCATCAGCTGTAACAAGAAATTATAATTTAATTTTAATAGCAGTGAACAAATTAATCAGAGAGGCAGCGGCATTGCTGCCAGATCCCACGGAAGTCAATCGGGACCAAATGTGGTGCCCACAGTGGTCCAAAATCCAAAAAAAAACGGAAACTTAATTCAATTTTTCAAAAAAAAAATACTAAGTATTATTTTTTGAGAAATCGAATCAAGTTTGAAAGAAGTCTTCTTTTGGCACAAAAGTTGTTCGCGTGAATGTGGTAACTTATTCTGAGAGGGTCTCTCGTAAAATCAAACCATTTGAACAGTAGTTTTGGTTGGAGGAATATCACTCGAATGTTTTTGGAAAACCCTCCTTTCAACTTGGTAAATAAAAGCTTCAAGAAGTTCTACAGCTGCTCAATATTGAAAAGAGGATTTTTCACCCTTTCAAGACCAGCGACGAGATATCAAGCAAGAAGCAGTGACTTGCCTGGGCTAGAGTCGAGATATTAAGTAAAAAGAAGTGGCCTGCTTGGGCTAGAGACGAAATATCAAGCAAGAAACAGTGCCCTGCACGGGCCAGAGACGAGATATCAAGCAAAAAGAATGGCCACGATGTTCAGTTCCCACGAAGGCCCAGTCGCAAAAGGGGTTAAGAAATAAGAAGAAGCTCAACGTAAAACTATTAATTTTCTCAAAAACTTTTTATCTGAAAAAAAAAAAAAAGTAATAATAACAATAACAATTAGTGTCTCCTCAGATTTGTCCACGACTGACTTAGTGAGAAACAAATATATTTGTGAGGAAGAACAGCCAACCAGCCAAACTTCCCATCATTAGCGACGCTAATTTAGCCTGCTGAGACCATAACGAGCTCAAAGTGTAGCAAAGTGCAACTTTGTGCAGAAAGATTTAGACTGGCATGCTTCTCCTGGCTCAGGAAAACTTTTCCAGTCTAAAGACAGAAATTTTCGTCTTTGTTCGAACTTTTAAAACTCTATGCGAAGTTAACATTTCTCTTTTGTTTGAGCGCCCACGAATTGTCAACTACAGGCACACGCCACTTCTTTGAATTTTGTACTTTTTCTACTTCTCTTGCGTGTCTACGGTAGGTTTACAACTCCAGAAAGTTTCATATCCCTTTGCCGTATTAAGTTATAGATACTCGAGCCTGTACCACTCGTCTTATCTTATCTTTAAACATCAAATATTATATTCGTGGACTGTTGGAATCGGAAAACTTGACATGGTCAACGGACCCACACTATTAGTTTAATTTAAATCGCAGCCCCTGGGTCAGCAGGCCCAAAAATGGCTAATGTGAAAAGGCGACCCATGGTCAGCGGACCCACACTGAAAAGGAAGAGGCTGTTAGGCAGAACAACCCTAGGATGCGCTCGCAAGCGAGATTTCGTTTGAACGGCATTTGCTCCTAACCACCTGTCAAGGGCAGTCCTCTCATGGGCTGCTACGTCACCCCCACTCCTACTCAAGTAGTCTCCAGCTGTTCCACGGTCGTAGTTCTTCATTCATTTATTGCGTCCCATACTATTAAATTTTAGCATGTACATAAAATAGAGAAGATTCCATTCACATGAAATTTTGATTTAATCATAATGTTTACGGGCAAAAAAGACTTACGGCCAAATTTTCCGTTTTCTTCGACTGCTTGGCAAAAATCAGTTTCATGTAGTCAATCAGCTGAAGTTTGAAGGCGTTTTTCACGTTGACTTTCTGCAAAATCATACACGTTGATAGTGAAGATCAATGATTGAGTAATTACGTATTTCCCCCAATATCCAGCTCCCTTCTGTTTAGGTCGCTACAACTTACACAAACTCATTTATAATGTTGTTAGGCGGTCCCACGGCCTATAGTGGAGGGGAAGGTGGATGGCGCAGTCACGCATCCAGTGACGCGGAGGGACCTGCATCGTCTCACTGGGAGGTTAGATCGGGTATGAACAGGTGAAGCAGTAATGTAAGGTGGATGCGGCGAGATAGTGGGAATCCATCTTAAAAAAGACGATTTAAGACGAAATAGTCTATTTCCACGATAAAAATATATAAACTTGTAGACGCGTTTCGGTTGATTAGACCATCATCAGTACAATACAGAATGAGGATTAATAGGGCTTTATCGGTCCCAATGAATCAATTAGCTTTTCGGAAAGAAAAAGAAATAATTTACTCTATAGCGGAGAGTAATGGTTATCCTAGGGTTACAATAGATAGAATTTGGGGAAAGATTAGTAGGAAGAAATTTCAGTTAGCAGTCACAAACTTGGAAAGGGAGGATAAAGAACCAGATAATAGGAAGTGGGTTAGTTTACCGTTTTATGGGAATATAACTCAGAAAGTGGGTCGTATATTAGAAAATAGGGGTTTCAGAGTAGGTTTCTATTCACAAAATTCTACGAAGAAATTATTAGGGAGTGTGAAAGATAAGATTCCCTTAGAGGATAAAGGGGGGGTGTATATATTAAAATGTGATTGTGGGATTCAATACGTAGGACAAACCGGCCGAAAATTTAAAATTAGAATGAAAGAACATAGTGATGATCTTAGGTTGGGAAGGGGTAGGGAAGCTTTTGAAAAGCATTTGTCAGAAGAAAACCATAGAATTAGTTATGAGATAGGCAGTAATAATCCAGCCATTGGGATAGCTCATGTTTGCCAAAAAGGTCCAAAATTAGATGCTTTAGAATCTTTGGAAATTCAGAAAATTCACAATTTAGGAATATCTGTTAATGACCTGGATGTAATTAGGCGTTCCCCGTTAATTGACATTTTCTTGTGAGTCTTCCTTTCACTTATTTGCCTTTCACATTACCTTTCACCTTTCTCCTTTCATGCCACCTTTCTAATGCCACGCCCATTAGAAGGCACATTTCACTTTTGTATATAAGTAACTTCTCACATCTTCCTCATTCTGTATTGTACTGATGATGGTCTAATCAACCGAAACGCGTCTACAAGTTTATATATTTTTATCGTGGAAATAGACTATTTCGTCTTAAATCGTCTTTTTTTTAGGTGAAGCAGTCTTTGGACGACATGTTTCAGGTACTGTTTCAGAAGCTAACTGAAGAAAACCCCCGCGCTATCAAAGTCTAATTTGCCAACTGTCCAATGTACTGTACCGAGCTTCTTGATTGTATCTGAGGCCATTTCTGGTCCATTACAATCTTTCTCGTACGGGGAAGTGCTCTTATATAATAACATTATATAAAAAGAAGAAGAAAAAATATTGAAGATATTATCTTCAATCTTTCCTTTTTCTTTCTTCTTCTTCTTCTTCTTCTTCTTCTCTCCCCCTTGATCTTCAGCACTCCCAAAGGGGAAGTGCAGCGGGCCCTTCTGTCCGCTCTGGCGTCAGCCACACCATTCTGGGGCGTCAATCAATCAATCAAGGCTTTTATTTGCAGAGGCCAATATGACACAGCAAACGTCAAACATGAGTTGGTACAAAAACGTAATTATAAACACGAAACACATCAGGTAGTTGCATGGTACAAAGCAAACATGTTTCCAAACAATGGTACGTGATAGGTGTGGTCATATGGTTAAGCAAAACAAACTAAAACAACTCAGGACTTAAATAGAAACATGACAACAGGTGTGCGGCAAATTACGAGTTGGCACTGAGATAAGGCTTCCCCATCCACGATCCACTCAACTCAAGACACATCGCTCCATGAAATACCGAAAAACTCCTCCAAAGAGTAGAGTTCGGCTTTGAGAAGTTGTGATTTTATTACGTTATTAAAGGATCTATCAGGGAGCTGTTGTATATGATTTGGCAGGGCATTGAAAAGACAAGACCCCACTTGAATTGGGTTATTCCACAAGGCCACACTGAGACGGGTAAATGGAATGGCAAGGTTCCCTCGGGAGCGGGTGTTATGCTCGTGAACATCAGAAACCATGGGGAGGTTTGACACGCATGACTTGATTGTGTTCAGAGCCTCCAAAACAAAGGAACTGGGAATGGTTAGAATACCCAGACGCACAAAAGTGCCCCGACAACTTTCATTCCAAGAGAGACCGGCAATTATACTGATTACCCGCTTCTGGAGCCTGAAGACCCTGATGGCATGACTGGAATTTCCCCATGCAATGATACAGTAACTGGCCCTGCTTGCAAAGCATGCATGGTATACCGAACGAAGAACTTCATCAGACACAACGCCCCTCAATCTCCTAATCATGTAAATGCAGGACGACAATTTTGGCAAAAGCGCTTCAATGTGCGGCAGCCATGAAAGACGGTTGTCAACCATTAAACCCAAGAAGTTAACCGACCCATCTAGACGTCGGTTTAGACTTTGAGTCTTATTCTTGTTCAGGACCAGGGAATTAGCTGAGCACCACTTCTCAATAATAGAGGAGTTCCCATGCAAGCTACGGTTCATCTCCTCCCGAGAAGACCCCCTCGCAACGGTCGATATATCATCGGCAAAAAGGACGATATCATTTGGATCTAAAAACTGGTCAGCCAAGTCATTGATGTACAAGGATAGACCAATGTGGAAGTGCCGGGTATTAAAGGGGGTCTTGTTCATATTTTGTAGCTCGAAAGTCTTTGAGACAGGACTCATCGCACCGAAACTACCTACTATTCCACCTCTTCTTGTAGCTTTTGGTGTTCAGGTCGTTGGTGGTTGTGGAATGCAACAGACCATACCTACCTACTATTCTGCCTCTTCTTGTAGCTTGCAGTTTTCGGATCATGGGTGGTTGCTCTCTCCACGATTGCTTGTCTGGTGGAGGGCGAGTACTTCTAAAAATTTCCTCCCCTCCCTACATCTAACACGACTAGCCTAAACACATAGAAAGGCTTGAACATACATGAGACGACACACACATATCACGGACTCATTCCCTAAACTATTCACTTTCGCAAACCTTTCATTTAGTCCGCATTCATTCTAGACCAGTGAGACGGGGGGAAACCCACAGGTCCCGCGCCCAACCCTTCCTAAAGTGGCCCTTCTGGTCCCCGTCTAGCAGGGTTTCCCGTTTTTTAGGGTTTTCCAACGCCCAGAGGGCTGGGCAGACCCAAAAATAAACAAAAATGGAACAAAATCTGCACGTAAACAAATCGACCCGACAAAACTTTCGAACGTAGCGAGACATTCCCTCAAATCAACAATTTTCATACACCTTTCAATTGTCTTTTCATGCTCATCGTTGATCTGGGAATGAGGGGCAGACACGAGTCCTTCCATTCTTCTGAATTTTGTGATGTAGGATCCCAAAACTAATGTCATACGTTTCGTGGAGTGACTCATCAATGGCATCACTGCCTAGTGCAGACACTATCCCAGAAATTTCTTCAGAGGGAGCTGGCGAGTTGATGAACACCGCTTTTGAGGAGGGGCGAGTGTTAGGCGGGAGCCTTCAAGGCCAACCATAATATCATATTATGACTTGTTTCACGATGTGTTGTATTGAACCTAAATATATCAGTGTAAGTTCGGAATTGGATGTGTTACCTTGTTCTAGTAATAGTATTATTTCTTCCTAAGGCCCTAAGCTTTTAAATCAAATTCTCATTTCATATGTAAATTTCCCCCGACACCCCTTCACGGGTAACCGGCTAGTGTTTAATATAAAATATTATTTTATGCTTGTTGTTAAACGTTGCTATGCAGTTTTAAGAAATGTAGCGTAATTTACGATAATATTATCGTGAACAGCGAGCGGTTTGACTTACTCAAAGCCATTATGCACCCAAAGCCACACACGAACTCCAAATGCACTTTGGCCTGTTTTGTGGAGTTATGAGGTTTGCTCCTGAACGCTTGATTTAAAAAATAAGAACTAACTGAGGGAAACGTACATTTTGATTGCACAGTTGAATACACTTGACGTAGTGATCTTCGAGCTCGGTGGCGCTCAAATTTGTGAGGACTCCGAAAGCATTCGTCTGCTGGCTGTCTTTCTTCGCCTGTGCCGCCTTCTCTTTCTGCTGCCGCTCGCGTTGCTCGAGCTCTTTTTGCTTTTGCAATTCCCTCGCATCATCGTCAACCTGAATGACAAGAGAACGTTAGACATTGGAGGGGCATCGTCGTTGATGACCTGACAAAAACTTGCTTCGTCCCCGAAGAAATCCTCCGGCTCTTTCGGAAGGAGCAACGAAAGTTTTTTGGCTTTCCCGTCGGGTTGTAGAGCCTCTTCGAGCAACAGGTCGGCGTCGTCGCCCAGTTCCGAGTCTACATCGTCGAAGTCCAGAGTCCCGTGTTTCTTATCCGCGCTTTTCGTGTTTTTCGGCATTATCTGCACAGTTTACGCAAGACAAATTCGTTTCAGCTCCGGCGTAAAGGCCGCTTTTCGCTCGAAATCCACAAAAGTTTCAACAGTTGATCGGAAAAGGAGTTTCATTAAAGAACGCTACTTCCACCACAGCCGAGCTTTCGGAAAATATATTCCCATCGCTAGAGCTTAAGAAGGTTTAAGAAGAGGGAGGAACCACCTCAACCTCACTCGAAAATGTATCAATTAAGAACTATCAAACTAAAATAAATTCTTCATCAGACTAGATGAGGACAGCACTTACCTATTCAGTGATACTCGGGGCGACGCAGATATCTCTTGAAACTAAATCGACGTACGGATGGCATTCAACAAAAATTAAAAATCTTACTGAGATTCATTATCACATGAAAAAATCAATCTGACCTACAGAGTAACAGAGAGCATCTGACCAAAACAGAACAAAACAATGCTAGAATGGCGGTTAATTCAGTGGGGAAGCGTCGTTACATAAACTTCTTCTTCGATAACCTCTCATGTTGCTGTTGTTTCGTGTTTTTTTTTTACATGTCTGCTTTGGCAGTGCCAAATTAGGAATGGAAGTGCTCCCGAATTTCGGGTTAAATCATCCTGTACCGTGTTGTTAGAAGTCAAAAAGGGAAAAATACATCATTTTTGTGACAAAAAGTCTTTCACGTAGTTTACAATCATCTTAAGTAATTTAGGCCGATTCAAAAACCACTGTGAGTGACGTCACCTACAGGTGTTCAGGTTTCCAATCAAAAGACACAAGAGTGCAGGTCGATTTTTTCTTCTTTTTCGATTTTTTCTTGGTGTTTGGCTCTAGTGACACTGGAGTAACGAGAAAATGACCATGTTCGCTTTGTTTTGAATGTGATCATGCTTATTTACTCAACTTATTTGTGATATAAATTAACTTATTCCAATGACTGATTTTGGAGTCAGACAAGTCTGATCCACCTTGAGAACACAACCATCCCCCCCGCACGGTCCTCCCTACCCGAGACCGTTCCAACTCCAGTTGATTATACCGTATCAGTCAGCTGTGCATGCGTAGCTCCGATGTTCACTTGAGCGTCGTTATGAAAAAATCAGTACCCACCAAACTTCACGTACGTGTCCTCCCGTGAAGTTTTTTTGTTTGAAATATTTAGGTTCATTCCGACGTGTGAAGTCAAATAAGTGTTTATTTCCGTCGGATGAAATATTTCTTAGCAGTGTTGATGCTGGGGGACCCGCGGGCTGCGCCGTTTTACAAAATTACTTTTTGGCCGCGGCTGTTCGTTTTGGATCCCGGAGTCGGGGTCGGAAAGGGACGCTAGTGTCATTCCGCGGGTCCTTTGCACCTTTACTTGACGTTTCCAACTCCGGTAAAATTAATTGTCTTGCTTCAGGTTTACATCTACGGTTACATCGCTGTGGTTTCCTTTTTTGTTTTTTCGATTATTCTTCTGGTGAGTCTTGTGTTACTAATTTTCTTGTCAGCATTAATGCTAATTAATGGTAATTACCTCATTGGATAGAACTGCTCGGCGAATGGAAACGCTGGGCAGGTAGAGGGCCGTTCCCTGACGTCCTCATAAACCAAATTATAAGCAGTCGCAGCATGCTGCGCGCTGGTCTTTCAACATGTTCCATGGAATGCTTGTCGAGCAGAGGGCCGCTCCCTGGCGTCCCCAACAACCGAATTGAAAGTAGTTGCCGATGTCTCTCGTGAGTCTTTTTAACACTGTCATGTTAAGGCATGTCATGTTCTAGGAAAGCGCTCGGCAAGCAGAGGGCCGCTCCCTGGCGTCCTCATAAACCGAAATCGAAGCGGGCCCAGTCCCCGTGAGTCTTTTAACATGTTCCATGGAAATGCTTGTCGAGCGGAGGGCCGCTCCCTGGCGTCCTCATAAACCGAATTCGAAGCGGGGCCAGTCCCCGTGGGTCTTTTAATATGTTCCATGGAAATGCTTGTCGAGCGGAGGGCCGCTCCCTGGCGTCCTCATAAACCGAATTCGAAGCGGGGTCAGTCCCCGTGGGTCTTTTAAAATGTTCCATGGAAATGCTTGTCGAGCGGAGGGCCGCTCCCTGGCGCCCTCATAAGTAAACCGAATTCAAAGCGGGACCCAGCTCCCGTGGGTCTTTAACATGTTCCATGGATACGCTCGGCAAGCAGAGGGCCGCTCCCTGGCGTCCTCATAAACCGAATTCAAAGCGGGCTCAGCTCCCGTGGGTCTTTTAACATGTTCCATGGATACGCTCGGCAAGCAGAGGGCCGCTCCCTGGCGTCCTCATAAACCGAATTCAAAGCGAGCTCAGCTCTCTTGGGTCTTTTAACATGTTCCATGGAAACGCTCGGCAGGCAGAGGGCCGCTCCCTGGCGTCCTCATAAACCGAATTAGAAGTAGTCCCAGCTATCTCCGTAGACCCTTGCACATGTTTGGTCGTAATTATTACATCTTTAGTTTTTCTTCTTTGGCTTGTGTGATCGATTGTTTGTTCAGCTGATGATCTTCCTCGCTCTGGATTGACTGGATTGACTGGTTGTCTGGTTGGATAAGTGGATTCAATTTAAAAAAGTCGAGCCGAGGTCTACCCCATGGTGATCTCGTAGACCCACGCTCGCTCCTACTGGTCTGTATCCATGGATACCTACCTACGCTCGCCGTCTCCAGGTCTGGTTCAAGGTTGGGCGGTCTCACACGAACCGCCGGTGGTCGGTCCCACGGAAAGTCTCGACGAGCTGAGATTCAGGCAATCTCTTGTACCAGATTCAGGCAATCTCTTGTACCAGATTCGGGCGGTCTCACGTGAACCCCTGATGGTCTGTCAACGCAATGCATGAAAAGTCTCGACGAGCGGTCACCCGAAGCGACTCTCGGGATATCTCCTTCTGATCGCGTTCTGGTGAGTTATGTTTTGATAATTTTCTCCTCAGCTAACCTTCCAAGAAATCCCAGAGAGTCGGAGAGAGAAAAGACGCCTTCTTGATACAACGGAAGAAAAGGAACGTTGACCGAGCTCTCTGGTGACCAAATTCGGGCGGTCTCACCTGAACCCCCAATGGTAACGCTCGACGAGCTGAGGTTCACTCCCAGGTCCGGTGAGTCACATTTAACTAATTTTCTCTTCAGCCAACCTTCCAGGGAATCCCCAAATGGCTACCTACCTACCTATACGCTCATAGTTAATCAGACGGAAATGCATGGTGACTGAGGTCCACTCCTTGGTGACCTCTTGGGACAAAGTCAGACATCCTTTGGTCTGTCAACGTATTTTATGGAAACGTTCGGTCCGGTGAGTCACATTTAACTAATTTTCTCTTCAGCCAACCTTCCAGGGAATCCCCAAATGGCTACCTACCTATACGCCCATAGTTAATCAGACGGAAATGCATAGTGACTGAGGTCCACTCCTTGGTGACCTCTTGGGACAAAGTCAGACATCCTTTGGTCTGTCAACGTATTTTATGGAAACGTTCGGTCCGGTGAGTCACATTTCACTAATTTTCTCTTCAGCCAACCTTCCAGGGAATCCCCAAATGGCTACCTACCTACCTATACGCTCATAGTTAATCAGACGGAAATGCATGGTGACTGAGGTCCACTCCTTGGTGACCTCTTGGGACAAAGTCAGACACATCCTTTGGTCTGTCACCGTATTTTATGGAAACGTTCAATGAGCGGAGTTCTTTGGTTCGTCTTCTGGTGAGTCGTATCTTTATAACCTTCTCTTCAACCATTTATGGGATGCCATCTGGCAATGGTGCATCAGATGTATTTCATTATGGTGCATCAGATGGATTTACTTGTTGATCGGGATCCGCTTCCTGGCGATCTCTTTGGCAAAATCCGGGTGGTCATGACGGCTCCTCTGTCAATTCATACGGATTCGATTTTCACTACCAATTCGGTTGCACTCATGTCTTGGTCAATCAAACTTTGAAGCTCGCTCTTCCCGTGTTTTGATCACTGTTCCAACACTGATCAGGCGGTTTTTAACAATGAAAAGTTCGGCTGCCTTGTATCTAATGCCCCAATCTGAAATTATTATTGTTATTAATCATGGATAACTGACCAGGGAGGCCTCCTAATGTTTGTAAAATTTCCCTTGGATCACTGGAGCCCGTGGATTTCTCTTCTTGGATTTTCTCTTGGGTCCGTCTTTGATCAGCCTTGGATTGAATTTCTACTGTCTTCGTAGTGCCCTTCCTGTCAGCTGGCGAGTCACTCAATTAGTTTACTCTCTGTAAATGCCGGCTGTCTTTGTCCACCACCACTGGTGTCTTGGGATTTCAGTGTTTTGAATTGGCCACTTGGATGTGGAAATTCATGGAAATACTGGATCGGGGCATGAGGTCCCAATTATTGCCCATGCTACGCTCGAACTTGGCATATTAAATATTGCACACATTTTGTGCAAAAGTAAAGTAATGTGGATTGTGTTGAGTGGACCCTGCTTCTGGGAGCCGCTTCCCCCCCTGGGGCTGGGGCTTCATGTGGTCGGACGGTTGGACGTAAGGTCACTAACTCAGCTGATTGTTTGGATCAACAATTTTCATGTCGACTGCGACTTGGAAAGGCACCGCAAATGGGGGTTCTCCGTTATCAGTAAGTTCGATTTGGGACGTACCTATTAAGAACGCATGGTGAGTTAAGGTCCCATCAGCAGTCTTCCAAGGCTGTGTAAATCTGACAATGGTGATGGGTAAAACTCCCAGTGATTTACTAGCTCGTTTTATCTAATGCCAGCATAGGGAAGATCAAAACTGTATGTGACTAGCACTGAGGATCTTTCTAGGATCTTTTGAAGCGAACTGGAGGGAGAAAGACAAATTTTATTACTTCGCTGTTTGGGATGCAAGGCAATACCTATTTGACACATAAACAATAGCTATGTGCCCACTAGCACACACAATATTGTGGTCTGCAATAGAAAGCTCTTCCGTATAATCCCGATCATCAAAATCGTCGTGATAGTGCGAATCTACCGCCTCACATTTGAGTGGGAGGGGGCTGTCTCAAAGAATATTGACCTTTTTATCAACACCTTCAAGATGACGAGATTCGAAACATCCTGGATAATTAGGAAGTGGAATTCGATTATCAGCATCCTTTTCTCAAAATGATGAGCTCGGCTACAGATAACTTGTGCTTAAGCCCTAAAAGATGGGCGCCCTGGTTTCAACTTTCAATACCGCTAGATGTTTCCAGTGTCGGACAACCCCAAATCACTGAATATATTTCGAATTACCTGCAAAAAGGAGGGAGGCTGTCCATCACAGACCCAGGACAAACCTGTTGCCTGACCCGACCTATTCGCTACCAGTGCATACTGATCACAGGGAACACCCAGTCCCATCAGATTTCAACCAATTGACCTGTGATTATACTGCGGTTTACTTAAATTTCAAATCTACCCAGGACCCTGGCAGCTCTTCCAGGTGGCTGGTTGCCGTGTTGCGCACTTCCTCACTTGTCAAAACACCTGAACTTAAAGGGTCCGGATTAGCTTTGGGGGCGGTGATATCAGGTATCACTTGAATTGGTATGGGCTGTTTCCTGTCCTGTATCTGGATCGTTATAGCCCATCTGGCACACGGTAGCAACAGGAGGTGAAGCCTTTACAGTTTGGAGTGTACAAGTTTTGTCCATGTTGGATGGTTTCACTTACTGCTGTTCTGCTTCCCAAGGAAAGAGGTCTCTACTGCTGACAGCTCCTGGTGTTAGAGAGTTCCAGAAATCGACCAGTTTGCCTCCCAAAAATCAAATGTTGTGGGGGCATCACGAAATTCAGTGCACTGAACTGAGTGCATTGTGCATCTATAGATACGTCGCACCTCAGCCCAGCCACAGGGCCGTCACTGCATCAGTCCGTTGCTGGAGTCCCTCTGCAGTTGACGAAGGATCCTATTGAAACAAGTTTTGGATCTGCTGACGTACTTACCCTGGTCTCGTGGCAGGCTGAGATTACCTCCAACAATGTGGGCCTTCGCAATCCATCTTATCATCATCTACTTAATCTTCCACATCATTCTACTTCCTCTCTGCACGTCTACGCTAGTGACAATGCCCAATTCAGTTTTGCCTGCTGGGCCATTTTGCAGATGGTCGATTTTCAAACCAGAGAGGCTTTGCATCTCTCACACTGTCATTTCTTTCACTGTTTCTGGCTTCTTACTTACCTTGTAAGTATCTTACCTGTACTTACCTCGTAAGTACCTTGTTGTCGTTCGTTACTCTTGGTTTCACTTCAGTTCGATAATCAACATTTCTGGAGTTAAGTACTTGGGATCCAAGATCGTTGCAGTTCGATAATCAACATTTCTGGAGTTAAGTACTTGGGATCCAAGATCGTTGCAGTATTCAGTATTCCTCAATTCCCGTCATCCCAGAATAACGGGAGTTGCTCATGGGTTAGAAGCAGTCCTCCCAATTCATTCAGACTTCGGTGGCTTCGTCCATGCCGATCTCTCATTACTTTTCAACATTGAGGCTGATCAGGAGAACCGTCCTATTGAGGAACAGGTCGCGACCTGATTGGGGGAGCCGTCCTCGGTTGGGGGCGTCGTGTAAAGTACCTATGCACTCAGTGGTACTTAAGGAATACGGTTTCATTATGAATGTACCAATATATTTGCGAAACAACAATTTCTTTATGAATTGCTTGCTTTAGGAATGCTGTTTTTGTTTGCTGCCGTATGTGACATGCTCATACTTGGTGAGAGGTAGCATAAAACTGCATACAATGATCAATAAATAACATGAATGGCCAATACATTTTGTTTGGCCCAATGGAATGCAGTCTCCTTGTGGAAGCGCCAGGTGCTGGCCTGGTCACGTAGGCACCTTTTGTTCTTTTTGAGATTACTAACGCATGTTTATAGCAAAAAAACGTTGTTTAATGAAACGATCACTGGTCCTTTGATATTCAAGGTTTGAATATGAACCATTCACTAGTACCTATTACTAGTTGTTTTCTCCGCATTTTTCACAGTACCCACTCCTGTTCACTTGAGCTGTCAGATAACAAACACGTCTCAAGGTGGATCAGACTTGTCTGACTCCAAAATTGAAAAGTTTTTCCCCCGAAGGGAATAAAAACTATAATTTTGGATCAACAAGTCTGATCCACCCATTTTATTCACTTGACAGCTCTGGTACTGATTTTTTCATAACGACGCTCAAGTGAACATCGGAGCTACGCATGCACAGCTGACTGATACGGTATAATCAACTGGAGTTGGAACGGTCTCGGGTAGGGAGGACCGTGCGGGGGGGATGGTTGTGTTCTCAAGGTGGATCAGACTTGTTGATCCAAAATTATAGTTTTTATTCCCTTCGGGGGAAAAACTTTTCAATTCTTTAGTTTTTAGTTTTGTAATGGTGGCCAACGTGTCGACCAATAGGAGCTGACCTCTGGTTCCCGCCAAAATTCAAATAGCAATTTTTCCATAAATTTTATAAATTCATACGAGCTTGCAGTTTGTGTTTTAACCCCATTTTTAGTATTATTTGGACGCCTTCTATCGATAAAAAAAATAATCCAGAAACGCTTCCATTCCTAATTGGCACAAAAATCGTCACGAAAACTGTCCCCGGTTGTGTTTTGATGATTTTCACGTACAACCAAGCCGTTTCTAGGGAAATGGGGGGGGGGGGTGATGGTGGTGGGGACTAAAGACATAAAATGTCCCACAGAGTAACAAAGAACAAAATGTCCCAATGTGTTGCAGACTCGTTTGCAAGCGTGTTTGGTTTTTTAGATTTAGATTTTAAGAAAAATTTGTGGTTTTTTTTTTTTTTTTACTTATTGGGGAATTTAGAAATTGATTTCAAGTAATCTCTTGAAGGATAAGTCGGTGCAAAACCCCAAAAATGGAACCTTCCCGTTTGGTCACCAAACTTTGGTGACTGCTGTTTTTAGAAACTGTGGTCCGAACTGTGCAGCGGACTTCAGGGCGGTTTGGGGGTGGATTTAAGCCACAGAGTAACAGAGAGCAAAGATTTAAGCTCTTGGTCAGCGGACAACTTTACTGGAGGCTTGAACTGAAGGCTCACATTAGCGTGACTTGTGCTCCAAGCAAGTCAACAGAGAGCAAGTCAAGTTGAAACGGACCCTATCAACGCAGGGAGGAAACGTGCGCACTTATTAGTTCACCGTCAACCTTTTCCCCGTATTTTAATAATAATAACGGAGGCGGGTTTTTTGCAGTGTTGTTTTAAATTTAAAAACTGGGGTGTGGTTTTATGAAACCACGGTAAAAGTGAAAGTTTTTCCCCACTAGTCTCTCCGGCTCGCTTCGCTCGCTCCCCTAGTGGGGTACGTATCATCGATGGACACGTTTTTTTTGTCTAGTCCCCCCCCCCCCATTTCCTACTCATTCACCTACCCTTGTATCTCTACCCACGGCTTCATTTTGGCGTTTTCTCAAATTGATTTCTAACGTGACAGCTGATAACAACAAAACAAGCGGCATTGTTTACTGCATCCATTAATAACATCAATAAATATAAAATGGGGACATAATGACAAAGAACAAGTACGAAAGAAATGCGTGATAAATCGAGAGCTTTCCAACGAATGGTGAACGATTTTTGTACGATGATAACTGGCGAAGATGAAGTTCCGAAGCAACGAATCGGTTGTAAGCGAAAATCAACGGTAGCGTGACGGGACAAGAAATGACACACAGACCAAAAAATTTGGGACGATGTAATAAAAGTGTCACTTTAAAAATCATTCAGGGAGCTCATTTAACCAATTTTTCGTACCTTTTCGCCCCTTTACCAGCCGAAAAGTTCCTCTTCCCAGTCAAATGCGTCTGGTAACACTGATCAGCATTCAAACGATAACCAATGAACCAAAAATATTTTGTTCTCGATGGCGCCAAACGTTGAACTATTTTCGACGCGGCCAAACCTAGCCACCCTGGTTCAAAATGGCGTGCTCGACGATGTTAAACATTTACGTACAGGTCCTCGGGTGTTTGTAATAGTTTTACGTCTCTTTTCAATATGCTAAAACGGTTTTGAGTTCAAGTCTTCTAATTAATGTAGTCAAGTGAGCCGCTCCGATTATTTAGTTGTGCTGTGCTGTGCTTGAAGGCGGACAGTCATAGGTTTTTTCATCTATCAGCTCGTAAGCCAAAATAATACTTATTATTCCATTTTTCGCATTATTTATTAGTTGATTCTCTTTGTAGTCATACTCATCGTATTGCTTGTATTCTGTTCTGTGAGATAAGTGAACGTGCGTAAAATGTAGAGGGTCTCCCTGGTGGTCTGAATTAACAGATAAGTAGGTACAATAACAGATGAGATAAAAAGGAAAGGCTTACACCTACCAAATTTAACGCACGTCCACTTGTCACAAAATCTAAGTAAGTCCTTATTCAAGTGTACACTGGACTGCAAAAAAAAAAAAAAAAAAAAACAAAGTGGGATTTTTTGTGTGTTATGGTTCTCACTGGGGCAGGAGCCGACTCTGGATTTGTACTTTTGACATTGCTTGCTCCAGAGAAAGGATTCCCATAAACTTGAGTTCAGAGGTGAATAGTCTGCCGACAGACAGGTAGGTATTACAACACGTGATTGAATTTTGGTCAAACATTGGTGTTCGTCCCCGGATTTGAACCGGGCTGATCGCTGTTACAGTACTGTTCTGTTCCTAATCTGCAATATTGGAGCTGCTGGTGCGGAGGTTTTGCACATTTTACTCCTTGTGGGCTTATCTGAGTTCCCTATGGGTTCAATAACAGATGAGTTAGGAGCGTTGCCTAAAATAAACAAGCCATCAATTGAATTGAATAGATGAGCGCAACCTTTCTGTTCTTACGATATATTTAATGAGCGAGAGAAACTAAGAAACAGTAGGTATCTAGCGACCAAACTATGCCACACAACACATCAAAAATATCCACGTGATGCTCATTACGTAAACAACTGCACCCTAACGACCGATGAGTAAGAAAACCTTATGCCGATCAGAGGTAACGAACGGCTCAGGCTGCAAAAATCGTTTTGGAGTCGTTGGAATCAGCCTGAAAAGCTCATTCCATAGACCCTTGTACCAACGAAATCGGACAAAAACTTTCGTCCCCCTTTTGCGGCCTCCTTAGTTACACATCAGAGATAAACAACTTTCGTCGTGAAGGACTTCCCGAAAACCGATGAAGGGGATGAGGGAGGAAAAATCAAGGTAGCCGATAACCACCCCCCGAACTCGCTGATCACAATGAGACCACCCTCATGAAAATCTGTTGAGCCGCTCGGGCGTGATGCTGTGATACACAAACACAAAAAAAAAAAAAAAAAAAAAAAAAGTCGAAGAGGTGAGCACACCCTTCCATTTTTTGAGGGAAAGGTTGCGCTAAACATGTCGAAGAGGTGAGCGCACCTTTCCATTTTTTTTTTTTTTTTTTAGGGAAAGGTTGCGCTAAAAAGGGGTTCAAACTAATTTGAAAAACAAAAAAAACTACTTTTGGGGAGCTAATGACGAGAGATGAAATCTGAAATCACCAAAAATGTTTGCCCCATGTGGTGTATCTGAGCTCCCTTCCAACTGAATCCTTTCACTTTCACAAAATTCAGTTTGGTGGGCATAGTATGTATGTACGCCCTGCAGGGAGTGGCCGCAAGAGTTTTCTGTACAGTACACCCTGCGTGTCGTAAGAGGCTTCTGACTAAAATGGTACCTACCCTCCCCTCCGGCCATGGCCGTAGGGACCTTCTTACGGCCTGATTCGGGATGTTAGGATGCTTATTCCAGGTCAGTAAGCGTAACGACAAGATCTCCTACTCCGAAGTAAGAAGGGAGATAATATCTCTAGCATATTATGCTAGGTAGCTCGGAGAAGATCCATCTTCAGCTGGCCTGGCCCTCCATGTTGGGGGTTGGGCCAATAACCCAACCTCGTAAAAAACCTACATACTGCGAATCCCAAACAGAGAAAAGCCGGACTGACAACACGGTGACGACATAACGCCCGCCTGAAGGACATTCGACTTGGATATTGGAATGTTTTATCACTATACCGTCCTGGAGCTTTACAGATGCTCCTAAATCAACTTGTACAGGATCGACATAGCTGCTCTTCAGGAAATCAGATGGACTGACAATGATATGCTGAAGAAGGGGCACTTCACCATATACTAGAGCTGCAATGATCAGCATCATACTTTTGGCACTGGCTTTGCTGTTGAGCCAAAGGCCTCCCAGTTGGTGATGGACTTCAAGCCAATCAGCCCCAGAATTTTTTACATTCGAGTCAGGAGGATGATTTCATAAGTGCTCACTCCCCCCACAGAACCATCTGACTGACGATGAGGAAAAGGATGCATTCTACTCTACAATGGAACAGTATCTCGATCAGTGCCTAAGTTCAAAATTGTTGTTGGGGATTTTAATGCCCAAGTTGGGAAAGAAGCGGTGTTTAAACCCACTATTGGGACCCACAGTCTGCACGAGCACTCCAATGATAATGGTAAACGGATGATCAACCTGGCAGTCTCTAGGGGGTTGGTGATTGGCAGCACACTGTTCCCCCATCGACGCATACATCTAGCCACCTGGAAGTCGAATGATAGAGTCACTGCCAACCAAATCGATCATGTTTTAATGAGCTCCAGGCATATCTCTGGCCTCACAGATGTGAGAAGTTACAGGGGAGCCATCATTGACTCCGACCATTATCTTGTGGTGGGAAAGAAAGGCCAGGCTGTCCACCCAACGGTCACAGAGAGGAGCTCGTAGGCCTAGATTAGACGTCCAAAAACTGAAGGATCCAGAAGCTGGGACCCAATTTGTGAAGACACTGAATCAACGGCTTCAAGAAGTTTCACTCTTCAATGATGTGGACCAGGAGTAGCAGAAAGCCATTCAAGCTGTACGTGATTGCTTGTAGGGATGCAGATGGTACCCTCCTCAACGAAAAACTAATGATTCTTGAACGGTGGCGGAATCACTTTGATTGCCTTTTAAATGGAGAAGTCACCCCCCCCCCCCCCCCCCCAGAGCAGGATACTCCAGTATTGGCTGATGAGCTTGAACCACCTGATCTGGACGAGGTTCTTCAAGCTGTTAATAAGCTGAAGACCAATAAAGCCCCGAGCGATGATGGCCTACCTGATGTACCGAGCTGTTAGATTGTGTCTGGGGCCAGTTATGGCCCATTACAATCTCTTCTAATCCTTCTACACCTGATTCGTATTCTGCTCTTCCTTGAAGGCTTGGCTCTTGGACGTATCTTGCCATTACTGCTGGGGGTATCGCGACCTTACGACTGGTGGTTCTCGGTCTTCTCTGACACTCCCCCAGGAGGCACAGCAGGCCCTCCTGTCCCCTCCGGGATGATGGCCTACCATCAGAACTCTTCAAGTACTGTGGGCAGGAGATTGTGAAGGTCCTTCATGAGATTGTCATGGATATCTGGAACCAAGGGAGGCTCCCAGACACTGGTACAGGACTATCATCTGGGATCTTTCACAAGAAAGGGGATATTCTAGAGCAGGGGTCTCCAATGTACGGCCCGCCGAGCTTTCTGAACCGGACTGCCGAGCATTTTCACCTTTGAACTTCAACAGTCAAGTCATTTTCTTCGAAGTATAATAATATTATACTTCGAAGAAAATGACTTGACTGAATGATATATTATATCATTACCGAAGTATGATATTATCATTACCGCTTTCCAACGAATCACACGAGCAAACTCAAAATGTAATACTGAATGTCTTGCACTTGAAACTTCAAGGAACGAACAGCCTGATTTCTTGATTTGTACTCCCATATCAAAGCTTTTAAAATGAAAGTGACTCTTTTTGAAAAACACACAGCAATGAAAAACCTGGTCCATTTCCCAACCTGCAACACCCTTAAATCCGATAATGATGTAGAGTTTCGAAATGAATTTGCGAGATCAGTTCGAGTACCGTTTTCAAGATTTTGAGAAAGCTTTCATGAACATCAGGATTTTTCAAAACCAGCAAATTTTTCAACTGCCATTGAACCTCAAGAGACTTAGCCCGCACAATGATCACGCTCTTCACTTCTAGGTACCTATTTGTGCGAACAAACCTTTACGAGGATGAAATCACAAAATCTAAATACAGGGCCAACTTTATCTGATGAGCATCTATCTGTTCATCGATTCTTTTGATAGAAACAACCACATTTGAACCAAACTACGTAGTCTAAATATTTTTTAGCCACAAACAGTGCCAAAGCTCACATTAAAGTCTTCTCCAATTATAATGCAAATTATAACCATGCAATCGGGGAAAATTTTCAATTCGGCCTTCCTGAAAAAAGGTTGGAGACCACTGTCCTAGAGTGTGGCAACTATCGAGGCATCTCTGCTATCCGGTGCTTACAAGGTTCAGAACTGATTGTACGTTCAACCTACTTCAAGTCACTCTGGGCTGTAGATGAGCTTAGTTGCTCGAAACTGGTCCCCACGCTACTACGTTTAATTAAATAAACAATTTAGTACTCAGCAGAGGAGTCATTTCTTACCCTAACCACCTCATTGGATTAGACCTCTGCACCGTCGGCAAACACCACACGTACAAGGTCCTCCAATACCCTCTTTCAGAGGCTTCTCCCGTACGCTGAGCGTGAAGTTGGAAAATACCGGGCTGGTTTCATGAGGGGAAAAAGCAGCACAGACCAGATCTTCTCGTTGAGGGTGATGCTGGAAAGAGCCCGAAATATTTTACAGAATAATACTGCATCCAAACCCACCAACTCTTCGTCGACTTTCGGGCAGCATACGACGGCGTGAGAAGACAGGAACCTTATTTAGCCCTACTGACCATGGGCGTACCCTTAAAGCTCGTTAAGCTCGTCCAACTGACTATGAAATCAGTGAAATGTTAGAGTTGACGGCGAGCTCTCAGACGAATTTCAAACGCACCAAGGACAGCGTCAAGGGGATAGCCTGGCATGCCTGCTCTTCAATTTAGCACTGGAGTGTATAGTGAGGGAATCGGGTATTCAGGTAGGCTGACGCATCTTCAACCGCTCCTCACAAATATTGGGATATGCGGACGACATCGATGTCGTTGGAAGAAATTTTAATGCTATGAGCCCAACTGAAAGCAGCTGCGGAAAAGATGGAACTGGTAGTGAACCAGTCCAAGACAAATTATATGGTGACCAACCCTCGAGGAAAACCTCCAGGCCAAACACAAGTGGATGGGTGTTCCTTTGACAGAGTCGAGGAGTTCGTTTATCTTGGCTCCTTGGTAACCCAAGACAATGACATGGACGCCGAAATCCAAAAGAGGGTTGTAGCAGCCAACAAAAGCTACTTTGGCTTGGTTCGGCATATGAAGAGTAGGACCCTGTCACGAGCAACGAAACTCCGTTTGTATAAGACGCTAATCAGGCCAGTGCTCACCAACGGTTCCATGGCTTGAACATTCTCCATAACACAGGAAAACCAACTGCTCCAATTCGAAAGGAAAATTTTAAGATGGGTTTTTGGAGCAATATTTGATCCAGATGAGCTGGCCTGGCGTATCAGAACAAACGCGGAGATCAAGGATACAATGGCAGGGACGTGGTCCTTTTTATATTATTAAGATTGGCCGGCTTCTATCGGTGGGTCACCTTGCCAGAATTAGCCCTGATTCGATTCCTAGGAGGCTCCTAGAAGAGGAAATTCATTCCACCCGACGAAAGGGACGCCCTAGACTGTGCTGGGTTGATGGTGTCAAGACAGATGCGCGTACGTTGCTGGGATTCCGTGATTGGAGAGTAGCTGCACAACGGCGAGATGACTGGCGGACTTTACTTGGGTAGCCCAATAAAATAAAATTTAAACAAAAACTGGCGTCAGAACGAATTGAGGATTCAGCAGATTTTTTTGATTTTTGCTTCCGAGTCTGCGAAGCAGCGGAAGCCTTGTGTTCACTTTCGGGAGCCAAAAAATTTTTGTTGTCCGAATTCAAAATTTCCACTCGCATTTTGCGTTTCATAGCCTACTGAACAAATTTGGTTCCGTGTCTGTCGGTCTGTGGGTCTGTCCGCATTTCCTTGTTACAGCCATAATTTCCACAATTTTGAATGAATTTAGCTCAAATTTTGAGGGATTATGCGGATAAGGCTCCTTGAAATCCCATACGAATTTCATCACAATTGAATCAGCGGTACGCTCTGCGCATGCGCTAACGTGAAATTCTTGAAACAGGCATAACTTTCTCAATTTTGATCGGATTTCAATCAAGTTTTCAGGAATTGTGTGCGTATAGCTCTAGATGGTACCCTGTCAGTTTCATCACGATTGAATCAGCGGTACGCTCAGCGCATGCGCGAACGTAATTTCCTTGCCACAGCCATAACTCCTACAATTTTGATCGGATTTCAATCAAACTTTCAGGAATTGTGTGGGTATATCCCTAGATGGTTCCCTATCAGTTTCATCACGATTGAATCAGTGGTACTCCCTGCGCATGCGCGAACGTAATTTTCTTGTTACAGTAACTGTTTTCTTGTTACAACAACTGTTGTTACGTTCATTTTTAACTTGGCACGAGGAAGCTCATGTGCCATTGCCTTGGCAGTGTATTTCAATTCGGTTAAGTGGTAGTTCCGAAAAATGTACCGATTGGCCAGAAAATGTGATTTGACAGGAGAGCCTTCATATGAGGACGTTTTACTTTTTTGCTCATAACTTCGGTTCTAATGCTATATATATTATGTAGATTTATTATATATGATATTATATAGATTTTGTTCTGGAGATGATGCTTGATTCGAAAATGAAAAAAAGAAACTCGATTTTTTTCTAGTTTTCCAAGTTGCATTGCTCCCTTCCAGAGGACTACAAGCAGTGGTTTTAAATGCCTGACATTGTCCACTTGAAAAGAAGAATATTGAAGGTCTAATATCTCGTTTTCAGGTTTGTCATGAGTGACGAAGACTCCGATGTGCCGGAAAGGTTCCGTGGTCTCTTGAAACCTCTTCCTGGGGAATTGGAGCTTCGGCAGAAATGGTATCCGGGTAAGTCGATTGGACTTAGTTGACGTCTCCATCCGGGAGTGCTCATGAAGGCGTGTTTCAGATGTATCCGCCATTGAAGATGTCAAAATCCAGTGCACTATCTGTCTCAAGGACGTCAAGCATGTTTTTCTGCTCAAAAAAAAATCCTACAAACACCATCTCCTTCAGGTCATCGTTTGCAAGGTACGAAAGTCACTTCTTGCAATAAAAAAATAAAAATAAAAAAAATAAAAAAAAAGGTATGTGCTTACTGACACAAACTTACAGTCCTGCATGAAATTCTACGGCAATGGAGACTTCTCTGTTGAAGAGGACGGCGACGACAAATACTGCCGATGGTGCGGCCAAGGAGGAAAACTCTTCCTTTGCAGCAAATGTCCCACCGCATTCTGCAAAGTGAGTCATTTGCGGCTTTTTGCATTTCTAGAACTCACAAACGTGACATCGCATAACAATTTTGTTTTTTTAGAAATGTATCAAACAAAATCTGGAGAGAAAATTCGTCCTCCGCGTCGAAGACGACGACTGGCTCTGTTTTGTCTGCGACCCGGAGCCGCTGTACAAACTGCGCGCCCTTAGTTGGGCTATCGACAAGCATTTAGAAAATGAAATGTAAGTCAGGACGATCCCTTTATGGGGAGGGTCGGTATTAGTCCTGCGTTTACATAATATGTAACGTGATTTGCGTTTAAATAATATTATTATTTAAACGCAAATCACGCGTTTTCATCTTCGTAATTGTCTCTTAATCGGATTCCAGAGACAAAGAAAAAGCTGTCAAAAAGAAGGTGGCAACTCCCAAACCTCGCACGGTGAAGATTCCCAAGATAAAGTTCAAAGATGACCAGTTCTGCCACAAGATGGACGGTACGCGGTTGTGGTTGTCCGGTCTGATGGACAAGCTTTCGGACAGTGCCGGTGTAAGTGATTACGACGAGATTCGGAAGGCCGTCGATTCGATGACGACAGTTTCCGACCTGGACAATGTCGCAAGCGCTTTGAGCGCGGTGGTAGACGCCAAAATCGAGGCGTTCGTCGAGTTCAAGGAGAAACTCGCGAAGGGATTTCAAGATCTCAATAGGACTATCGGAGAGCGGGAAAAGGGGAAGGCTAAAAATGGTACTAGGGGGGGAGAGAAACAGGAGTCAACCAATAAAACGCACGTAATTGATGATTCTGATAGTTCTGTTACGAGTAAAAAGCCAAATCGGTTACAGTCAGACGATGAGTCGGTAAGTTCTCGTCGGAGTGATCTTGAGGCGAATGGAACGCTAGTGGAAGCGGCAAGTTCTGTTACGAGTAAAAAGGCAAATCGGTTACAGTCAGACGATGAGTCGGTAACTTCTCGTCGGAGTGATCGTGAGGCGAATGGAACGCTAGTGGAAGCGGCAAGTCCGGCCAGCGGCAGGTTGGACGAATCTGGAAGTGACATGTTCGACGACAAACCCAAGCCGATGATAAGGTTGAGGAACATGACCGACTTGATGGACCCCAAGTTGAAATCGGGAACGAAGAACGGGAAACCCATGGAGACGCCGGAACAAGATGAGATAACCATCATCAGCAGCGACGATGACCCTCCCGTTAGAAAGACTTCGAAGAAGAACCCCGAGAGAGAACCCAATACGAAAAAGAAGATTTCGAAACACGTCAAAACCGAAACCGACGAAAACGTTATGATTATGAACCCCAAAGCGAGAAAGCTATCGTTGACTACAAAGCGCAACTCGAATGTCATCGATGACTCTCCTGCTTCACCTAGTCCTCCGTCCGAGCCACAGAAACAGCCAGACTCGCCGAAGAAAATTGAAGATTCTAATTCTGACGAACCTTCAAAAAATCAAGACGAACTTTTACCATCTTCAAACTCGGAATCAGAAAAGAAAACTTCCAAAGAGACCGAACAAAACGAAAAGGCCCAGGAAAAGTTCTTTTCATCCACTGAAGATTCGAACATTGAAGACTTAACACCTATGAAACCCAAGAAGATGAAAGACAGCACCGACAAGAAAAAGCCCCGAGAACAAAAAGACACCAACAAAAAGAATGAAAAAAATACAACTTCTTCGTCGTCATCATCGTCATCTGACCCCGTAAGTACATGAAAACACAATTCCGTATAGGTTGACGTAAACTTTTAATGTTAATGTTGATTTTGAAGTTGTCGGAGAGGAGTAGCGATGAGGCTAAGAGGAAATCCGGTTCTAAAAAGAAATCCGTGTCGGATTGTGATCGGAGCAGCACGCCCCAAACGAAGAAATTTGTCAGAAGGGTATGACGGATTAAATTTAAGTAGTTGCTGTTTCGGTATGTGTTCTACCAGCCGGGTGAGGTCTACCGGGCCTCGTCGCGTTCTAGAATGCATACCAAAACAGAACGCCGTAGGTTGAGTGCATACCGAAACAGCACCTTCAAGTGTGCGCTTGAGTTTTTTTCGCATAGCTTAAGCTTGCTTCAGGTTATGCACATTGGTGTGGTACCGCCTTGAGTTAACAGTTGCCATTGCGGTTGTGGATGAGTCGTATTGTATATACCAGGTGAATGAACTTGGAAACGCAGGTAGTATTTACACCGATACTGCCACGTAGTGGAGAACAGAAGCATTGAAAAGAGTGAATGTAATCAGCTACCCAATTTTGACTTAGTTTTCACGAATTCCTAACTTGCTTGTTAGGTGGCATTCATGAGGTTCGCACCATTTCTTCACCTTTGCATGTCCGTCCCGGCTTTAGAATTTCAGCGAGTTTAGCGTGGCGTTGTGGATATCATTTGTGCACTCGTAGAATGGACAAGTTGCTCAGGCCGAGGAGCACCCCTTTTTCTTCTTTTTTTCTCAAACTCCTTTTTTTAATTTTCTTAATTAAAAAAAAAAAATGAAAAACTTGGAAGATTTTTTTTTTAATCCGCCCACATCAGTAATCTACTCATCTAGTGCCGAAACCACAGATCTTTCATTCCTTCTAGTGTCTCTTTCGTTCCTGTTTGTGTCCATGTGACCTGTGGTAGGGATGGGAAATTTGTTCAAAAAAAAAAATTTTTTTTATCCGATTCAGAATAGAAAGTTTTGATATAGAAAAGTTGAAAGAAACTCACAAAATTTAGTTTAATTAATTAATCTATAAGTACCTAGGTACATCAATAATAAATGAATAAAAATAAAAAGTAAATTGCAAGAAAAATTAAACTTCATTTAAGTACCTACATAGAAGTATTCATTTAATTATTATTATTATTATTTTTTTTTTTTTTTTAACCTATTTTTCTCGAAAAATTGTCATGAAAGAATTGATTTAGATTAAAATTGGACACCTGCGTATCGATTCAGAATATCATTTTAATTACTGTTTTGTCTTGAACCTCATTCCTTTTTCTCTTCATTCATTTTTTTTTTTTTTTTTTTGAGAGAGAGAGGGAGAGTTCATGGCGCTCCTCAGCCTGATCAACGAATCTTCTTGAAAACATTTCTCTGGTAAATACTCTCAGTTTGGAACACAAAATGAGGGGGAAAATATTGAACTTCCCTGATTGGTCTTTATCAGATGTTACATTATGTAGTGCAACTTTGCAGCCTTGGACAGGTCTGGAAAGCTTGGGGACCATCTTGGCAAGCCTTGGAATCCCTTAGCCAGCTTGACACTAACATTGCAAGCCTTGGAAAGCTTTGGACCATCTAGGGAAACCTAGGAAACCCTTATTCACCTTGGCACCAACTTTGCAAGCTTTAGACAGGTCTGGAAAGCTCGGAACCATCTTGGGAGACCTTGGATACCCTTAGCCAGCTTGGCACCAACTTTGCAAGACTTGTACAGGTCTGGGAAGCTCGGGGCCGTCTTGGGAAACCTTGGAAACCCTTATCCAGCTTGTCACCATATTGGCATGCCTTGGAAATCATATTGGCACCATATTGGCATGCCTTTGGTAGCTTGGGACGAGCAGAGATGAGAAGTATTCACTGCAGGTGCGACTCGGGGAGTGTTGTGGCATCGGTTGGTTTCCATTTGGGGAGCGCTGTGGTATCGGGAGTGCAATGGCCTCGATCTGTCTGGGAGTGCAATGGCAAAACCCAAGACCTGCGAAGCCTGAACGCGCGCAGATGGCGTTCCATCTACCATTAACTATTCCTTCCGGTGGAGCTGTACAGCAGGGGGAGATGAATACTCTGTAGAGCCAGGGGGAGTTCAATACTTTTCCGCAGGAATTGATGTAATCTAAAATGAGGATACTTTGGCTTGGTAACCCACTCGTCTTTGTCTGGGTCACTGTTGTCACTGCTATTTGAGGCGACCTCCCACCTGCCCCAAGAAACCAGCTGAGCGTTGATGTGATGAACGGCCGATTTGCTTGATGGCAAGGCCTGGTAAGTGAAAGCAGTGATTGACCCAGACATGGACGAGCGGGTTCCCGAGCCAACCTTTTGTTTTCAATATAATATAATATAATATTATTGAGAGTAGTTTATAGACGACATTTCAAGAAGATTCCTCGACCATGCAGGCTGTTAATTCTCCAAAACGTTATCCGCTCTCTTCATTAATGATTTTCAGTCAAAAAAACCCGCCGTCGTGTCTGATTCCGACTCAGATAGCGGGAGAGATCTTTTGAGGAAGAAGAAGTACTCCAAAAAGGGTAAAAACGGGATAAAGAGCGAAAACAGCAACAAACGCCCCAGGGGAGCTGAACACGGAAGTGATTCAGATTACGACATTAGGAAGTAAGTTCGACAACGACTGTGGTAAATTTTACTGTTTACGGAAACTAACGGCGATTGAATTTCAGACTGTGCAGTTTAAAATCACTTGGCGCAAAGGCTCTGGCTACTGAATCTGACGATGATAGCCAGAAAGAGCCAGAAGAACAGACTTCGCCCGCGACTAAAAAGCAAAAGGTAAAAAGTGCCGAAGAGAAGTTGTCCGATTTCTTTGACAGCGCCGACGATGAACTCGGCAACTGCGAAGAAGAAGAAGGTGAGAAAATATCGAACTCTGTGTTTTCCCTTAGCCGACCCTAAATACCGAAAATCCGGCTTTTCCATTGACCCCTACCTCAATTGTCTAACTCAGATTTGGAGACCATCTTCCAAAACGAGTTCTCCCACATTTCGAACACTGCAGCGATTCACGATGACATGCTCGCCGACATCCTCAAGATGAGCAGCCATTCTGAAGCTGAAGGTAAGTGAAGATTGAAAAGATTATCGTGAATCATTTTCTAAACGAATTTTGTAATTTAAGTGTAATAATATTACACTTAAATTACAAAATAATATTTTAATGTTATTACAAAATAATATTTTATAATTTATGTGCATAAAATATTATTATATGCACATAAATTACAAAATTCGTTTAGAATATTATTCGTTTTCAATATTATTGGACTTCCGGCCACCCTATTGGTTTATTATTCTTGGAATAATACACCTACGTAATCGCGACGGAGGTCGAAAATTCTGATCGGCCTCAAACTATAACGTTACGTACGTACTGTATACGTTTCAAGATGTCTAGATTCTAAATACAAAAGAAGACGTTTTGGGCAGTAGGAACTTTTTCAAAAATCTGAAATTTTTACAAAATACTCGGCTCTCCATCTAGTTCAGCCCGCAAGGTTTTCGCCCCGATCGCTCAAACCCATGGGGCTAAAATGGGGCTATGGGATGGGTTTTTGAAGGGCTATGGGGTTAAAATAGTTGTCATTTTCGAAGTATTTTTGGATGTAGAATCCATTTTTGGTGGTCCCAGAACGATTCGATTTCACCGTGGTGAAAGGTATAGGGGCTCTTATGAGGCTACAAATGGTATTTTTCAAAGATCTCAGGAGGTAAAATATTTTCCGAGTAATTTTGGATGCATTATCAATTTTTCCCACATCTGTTCAAACAATGGACAGATTTTGTTTTTTATTATTATTATCTTTTTTTTTACAGAATTAATTTTTGCCCACTATCAAAGAATAATAAACCATTGTGTAACAGTTGCAGCGTTTTTAAAAAGTGAGAGGTTGACCATCATGTTGATGAACAATATTCACCAGATTCAAATATTCAGATCATCGCGCATGCTTTTTTTTTTTCTTCCGCTCGAATAATTAGTAGGTATGATTTGGGGATGGATTACCCATCGTCCGTGTGAATTCACACTTTCCAAAATTGTTTTCGCATTTTCCTGTCCCTCACACACAGTCTTTTGAAACTGGAAAAACTGGAGCTCACAAACCGTACAAACAAGGATAAATCGAGGAAAGTTACTACGGTGAACTGCTGTGAAATGTTGACACTGAGCTTTGTAGCATGAATTGGGATCGGCTCATGCCATGTGAGAACCAAATCGGTCAACGCTGCAAATTCCACAACTGTTCTTTAAATCACACGAAAAAAGTGGTCAAAAATTGGTTTTGGCAATTGCCAGTTCACGAATGTCCCTCGTTTCGGAGAATCTCTGTTTCTCAAAAAAGAACCAAAGGAATGACCGGAAACAAGATGGTTGGTTCTTTGGATAGGATATGGCCCAAACGATTTCAGCAAAAGGGAACCACACCACTCATTTGCTGTGTTCTGATTGGCTGTCTACGTATAATTTTTAACTGGCCCATTTGCATATGATTTTTAAGCGTTCTACTACAGTAATTGCAATTTTTCAAAGTAGAAAATGACGCAGAATTCAATTAGGTTCGAGAGGAAAAGAAGAAAATGCAGGTACATTCATCAGCTGAGTTACAAATTTGAAAAAAACATGCCTGATTACTCAAAACTAGGTTTTTGTGGTTGGTTCCCTGCTGGTTGATGCCGTCCAAATTACCTGTTGACTGGACTATTGGTTTATCATTTAAATTCTATGTCGTGATAGACTTCATTACTTCGGGGTGGTGGAAAATATGGTTATGTGGGAGGGAAAACAATTAACATGAGAAGTTTTAGGAAGAACCTAATGTTCAATTATCGAAAGATTTGATCATTTTTCGGAAATAAATTCCCTGCGAATTTCTCTCTAATCCCCCCAACCCCTGACTTGGGATCACTGGCTTCCTTTTCGTATTTACCCGGAAAAAAATGAGAAATCCCGCGTTAGTTGCAAAATCCCCCTACAGAGCAGCTCGGGATACCTTCCCCGTGACCGGCTATTAGACGTAACGGGGCTCTAAACGCAACCTCCGCGAGGTCTATGAGGGCAGAGTCATGAGCCTTATAGAGATCTGTGCACGGTCGGCCATGTCTCAGGGGGTATCTCTTCTCCGTGATCGCTACGATAACAAAAACTCCCCGAGTTCGTCAAAATCCGTAAGTTGATAAAAAAATGTTCTTTGAAAGCTTTGTTTATGTTTATATTATGGTATTGGTTGTTAGTTTGTCCTGGACCTGAATTTATTTTGGCGTTTTAGCTGGGTTTGGTAGAAATTCGGGAGGATTCGCTTGAGCGTTGGATGTGTTCGCAGTTTGAAAACTCGGTGTTTTTTTTTTTTTGTGTTTTTTTCCCACCGTCAAGGTTTGCGAGGTGAAAAACCTTCGGCTTCCGTCAACTTCTTCGTCGATGGGGTGATTGTCGTTCGTTCGCGGATTTTGGGTTTCGTTGCAAAATGACGCGTCGGGTCGGGTCCGAAGCTCGGTGGATTTACAGATCAATAAACCTCTCCTAGGAGCCGAGGAAAGTTGATTTTTTCCTTCCTGGCTCTTCTCCCACAGGCGTCGATAGCGTTCGGCGTTTCGCGTCGTTTGAAGCCTCTCCCCCGGAACGGAAATCGACTTTGGAGCTTTTCCGACGTTTGCCTGCAATTTCGGTGAGTTTTCTCGTTTTCGCCCGCTCGGCGACCGGCCCGATTCCGGCCCCGGTGGGTGAATTTACCGTGTTGGATGGAAGTCTGTCGACGTCTAACCTCATCCGTCTTGTTCAGTTTGGTTTTGGCTTGTTTTCAAACCGTCTACTTCTCAAGATGGTTGAACATTTGGTGACATTATGATGATAATTAACATAGCATTATTATGGTTGTTTTTTATCACTTGCCTTTACGGCGGAGCTACCTAAGATTACTGAATGTAGGGTGGGGAGGGGGGAGGGATTTTGCATAAATCGTAGAGCTTGCGAAAAAAAGTGCTACTGCTGCCCTTATAAATGTTTCGAGCGGCTAATTTTTTTGCTGACATCCTGTCAGTTGACCCATAAACCTAAAAAACCCGCCAAGTAGATATAATTCAGATTGCATAAAATTTCTTCAAAGTAGTTTTTCAAATTGTTTCCGTTTTTGCCTCTTTTTCAGAGAAACAATCATCTTCTGAAGAGCAGAAACCGGTGAAAAAATCGACTAAATCATCTGAAAAAGCGGAAAAATCCAAAAAGAAGACGGACAACGTCAGAACTAAAGTGCGAACACGTTTTAAATGTTGTTTAAACCTTGAAGACAAGTTAGGTGATGCCATGTTGGTGATGGTTTCAGGGTAAAAAGCAGTATTCTGACAAGCTCATGAAAATGAAGATCGATTCAACGGACTCGGAAGACGTTGAAGCGGGACAGGAGAAATATTTGAAGGCGAAAGAAGCTATGAAAAAGGAAGAGTAAGGCAATTAATTTTTGTTTTCGATGATAGTTCGTGAATGAACTTGAATCCCGTAACAATCTTCAATATGTGCAGCTCCAGTGAAGATGAGGCGCCCGTTGTCAAAAAACCAGCGGCCCCCAAAGGGAAGAAAAAAGGGAAGAAGAAGAAGATGTTCTCCGACTCGGACGAATCCCCCATCGAAGACGCCGAGAGCGAGGCGGCCGCCAGCGGCGATGAGGGCGGTGAGGACAAGAAGCGGAAGAAGTCGTCTGGGTCGGATTCGGACTCTTCGGTCACTGCCTCGAAGAAGTAAGCCTGGAGAGGCCCCCATGTCACTGAGTCGATTTTTACCGTCGAAACATTTTTCACCCCCCAACAAATTTTATTTGCAGAAAACGGAAAAGAATACGAGCTGCCTCCGAATCTGAATCTGAAACGGATAGCGAAGGAGGTGGTCGTCGTCGTAAGAAAAAAGACGTAAGTAGAAAATGCCAAGATAGCCCTGCTTGGTTCAAAAACGACGTTTCCAGAAAAAATTTTTATTTATAACGGTCTTATACGTATTTTTTGGGCCGCTGAATCCAAATATGAAGTTTGCCCCCTCAAAAAAGGACGACTTCTTTACCGACTGCGTCCAATAGCGTAGATCTATTTCATATTTACGGCAAAGAAGAGGCCTACTTACGTAGTAAAAACAACTTTTCTTACTACTTACTACTTACTTTTCTTACTTTCAAGTTGTTTTTACTACTTACGTAGTAAAAACAACTTTTCTGGAACTAGCACAGGGGTTCTCCCAGATAGCGAAAAAGTGGCCGTTGTTCAGCGCGCTCTTATGGCCTTATCATTGGTCCGATCTATGACTTTTATAATATCATATAATAATATGTAATGATATAATATGCACATATCATGTGCATTTTGTCTACTTTAATTTTGCACATAAGGTCATGTCACAAAAACCGCTTAGTTTTCAAGATAAATTTCGAGGTTTTTCCGATTTTTGAGGTGAAGCATTTCAAATTCGGATTCAGCAATCCAGGAAACATGAAATTCTATACTATAGAATCGTTATTGAACCTACTAAGGAAACACCTAGCCGGACTGGACTAACATTTATGCGCTTTTCCAATTTGATCATCCTTTCTATAGCACAATAATTGAAATTTCAGCCAAATGATACCTCCCGCTCCGGAAGGAAGAGCATTCGGAAAATCCTGAAAGAGGACGATCTGAAGAAAACGACCCAGGAAGCCCTCAAAGCTGAACAGGAGAGAAAAAAGCGGATCAAGGAAAAGCAAGAGCTGGTTGGTGTCCGGAATATCCCGCTTAGTTGATTATCTTACGATACACAATCTCATCTGCATTTATTGATTTTCAGTACAACAAATTGGTCGTCAAGTCGGCGGACGTGGAAGCTCCCAAAGAGTTGACGGAGCTGGTTTTGGACTTTGACCCGAAAAAAGAGAAGAAAATCCTGTGCGTTGACCCAGACCTCGTCAAGAAGCTCAAGCCCCACCAGGTGATGAAATTGACCAATTACTTTGCCGAGTGTGCCTATAAATGGTCTCAACAAGTGTTCGTTTTCAGGCGGAAGGGATCAAGTTCATGTGGGACAGTTGCTTCGAAACGGTCAAAATGGCGAAGACGAAAACCGGCTCGGGGTGCATCCTGGCGCATTGCATGGGTTTGGGCAAATCACTACAGGTACTTGACAATATACTGATGTTGACATACCGCCCCTCTCCCCAGGCTTTTGAGGGTAATAGTGCTCACTTGAGCAAGGCGAGTTCCTCAAGGAAGGTTGCTGCAAGTTCCTCTCAGCTTGCTAGGAGACAGATTTGTACACCCGGCCTGTTTGGCAACGGTGTGGTCTCGAACGTTAAACGCTCAAACTTTGAGCTGAGGGCTTGCCCCCGATTGAATGAACTAAGAGTAATACTCTTAGAATATTATTCTCCTCCATTCCCAAGTTGAACCTTCAGCACAGTGTTGCCACCTTTATTCAACTTACGTTCTGGTTTCAGGTCGTCACTTTGGTGCATACGCTCATCACCAACCCGGAGATTGGCGTGAGGAAAGTTCTAGTCGTCGCCCCACTATCGACAGTTCTCAATTGGGTCAACGAGTTCGACAAGTGGCTGAACGATGTCGGGACTGGCCAGGACGTCAACGTTTTCCACATGAACAAGTACGCGCGTTGAGGAATGTTAATTGGTTGTGAATGTCTATCGCTAACCCGGTTGACGTTTGTTTTCGCAGAGTGCAAACCGCCCACAGGACATACCTTTTGAAAGATTGGGATCGCAACGGTGGCGTCCTCATCATGGGGTACAATCTCCTCAGGAACCTGTCCAACGCCAAAGCCCGTTTCAAGGCGTCGGTGAAGAAGATCTTCCAGGAGAATCTCGTCGATCCTGGGCCTGACGTTGTCATTTGCGACGAAGGGCACATACTGAAGAACGAAAAAACCGCAGTCAACCAGTGCATGACACAAATCAAGACTCGGCGAAGGATCGTCCTAACGGGGACTCCACTTCAAAACAACTTAGTCGAATGTTAGTTCGATTCTGCCAACCCTTAGTAAACTGAATTTTCAACATTTTTATTGTATAATCATTAATTGAACATTTCTAGATCACTGCATGGTGCAGTTTGTTAAGCCGAATCTCCTCGGTACGAAAAAGGAGTTCACCAACCGGTTCGTCAACCCAATACAGAACGGCCAGTTTGAAGATTCCACTCAGCACGACGTCAAAGTTATGAAACGTCGTGCCCACGTGCTTCACACCATGTTGGACGGGATTGTGCAGGTGCGACACAAATTGAGCCTTTTGTGAGACTGTTTCATGGTGTTGCGTGTGCGCGATACCATAATATCCCCTCGAGGATTCCATTATTTATTTATTTTGTCGTTTACTCGTTTAATGAGCCACACGTTTGGCTAATGAGGAGGTTGCATCACAAAAGGTACTATATACGCTTGAGTGAATTTTGCAGGAACCGCAAAAACCTGTAGCGAATTTATTAGGTATGGCTTCTTTTTTTTTTTAGATTGAGCGTAATTTTTCTCTATCGTGTGGCAAAACTGTTTGATAATTGGTTAAAAATGTGATTAGTTACGTCAAAATTTAAATTCTGAAGCCATGGATAAATTATGTTTTGACTGTAACAGTTTGGGATATGTTGTAGCGAGTAACTGGCTAGAGTGATTTAGTTGAGTTGTGGGAAGAGAGAGCCAGTGGTTTGTTGGAGTTCTTTATTGCAGAGCTTTCGAGGATGCTGGTCCCCTTCCTCAAGCTTAATTTTTATAAGTTGGATGTTCAACGTCGTCTCAAATAATTCAATTTTTGGAAGAAAAAAAAAAATTAATTAATTTTTGATTGTTTTTCGTCCTTTACCGGGCTTTTCTGTCGGCCCGCCCCACTCATGCGCCAAACATGAGGTCGATGTTGTAGCCTTTGTTCTTGAAACTTTCTCCAAAGTTTCCGCTTTTTGCGAGTTCCATAACACTTCTTCTTTTAAGTTCAAAAGAGGGAAAACATGCGCCAACGTGAATTTAACTGGAAATTGAGTAAATGCGCGACACGAAACGAAACCGAATCTACTGACCGAGGTGAATTGGCACATAAAATCGCGGTTGGATTGGCTTGTCGCTTATCATTTTTTCTAGGACATCTCTTAACGATGTGGCCAACCCAAATTTGGGGTAAAAATGACCCTGAAGAGGTATTAATATTAACAAAAACGGTAAAAACGAAGTGTGAACCAGGAAACAACACTGGTGATGCGGATGAAGTACCTTTTGATTGAAAGTAGTGTGAATGAAGTAAAGGACCACTTGGATGTAGTACTTTTTTTTATAAATGGATAGAGTACGTTTTCCTTGGAACATACCTCATGGATTTATTAATTTTTGGTTAAAACTCTATTTAAAACGCTTATTTTCAATGGATAGAATACGTTTAGCACTGAAGCGACTTCATTTTCGTGAAGAAACAGTTCCCAAAACCCCTAACAAACCATAGTACCTTTTGTGATGCAACCTTCTCAAATGTACCAGCTATTGGCATAACTGTAGTGATTGATTTGGCACTTACCTGGTAGCTCCCAGGCGGCGTTTGACTGCCTCCTTATGTTGAAGATGTGGTGAAGATTCTTATCTTCCTTTCCGAGCTCTCCAAGGGTTTCCAGGACTTGCCAAGATGGTCCCGAGCTTTCCAGAGCTGTCCAAGGCTTGCTAAGCTTGTCCCAAGCTGAGTCAGCCTAGTCCTCCACTGGAAGCGTTTTCGTGCGACGAAGCTACGAGGCGTATACGTCCGTACATGCGCGACTGATCCCATTTAGGTCGAAAATACATAAGGCGGCCTCCACTGTAAGCGACTTAGCGTAGGCGACAGACCTCATCTGGACTGTGCGACAGTCGCCTACAGTGGAGGATCTAGACCCGTCGCAAGTCGCCTGTTTGAAGCCGGGTCGCTTCGCCTGTCGCTTGGTCGCTTCCAGTGGAGGATCACTCTAAGGGTTTCCAAGATTTGCCAAGATGGTCCCAACCTGGTTAGGGGTTTCCAAGGCTTGTCAGGATGGCATCCACGCTTTCCAGACCTGTCCAAGGCTTGCAAAGCTGGTCCCGAACTGGCTAAAGCTTTTAAAGGCTTGCTAAGATGGTCACAAGCTTTATAGAGCCATCCAAGGCTGGCTAAGGGTCTCCAAGGCTTGCCAAGATAGTCCCAAGCGTTCCAGAGTGGTCCAAGGCTTGCACAGCTCGTCCCAAAATGGCTAAAGGTTTCCAAGGCCTGCCAGGATGGCCTCCACGCATTCTAGCCCTGTCCAAGGCTTGCAAAGCTGGTCCTCGATGTTGACAAGCTGAATCCAGCGATACCGAAACCTAATTTTCGGGTTTTCCGCTTACCGGACGTTTACATAATCGAGCACTAATTGTTATTGCAGCGGAAGGACTACAATGTGTTGACGCCTTACCTCCCACCCAAGTTCGAGTATGTGATACATTTGAAATTGTCGGACGTCCAAGTGAAGCTCTACCGGTACTACCTGCTTCACATGGTCCATGGCGGCAACACCGACGCCGATGCGGCTCCCAAAGGACGCCGGCTGTTCCTCGACTTCCAAAACCTCATGTGGATCTGCCTTCACCCCCGGACTCTCCTCATGAAGGCGGATAAGGACGAGATAAAAAAAGCTGTAAGTGCTGTCAGTGTGAGCAATCAGGTGAAAGTTTTCATCACATTGACTTCTTTTTTTTTTCTTGTCGTAGTTGATGGACGAAACAGACGAAGAGGGCTCTCTCAAGGATTTCATCGACGACAATAAATCCACTTCGGAGTCCGATTTCAAAACGTCCGCCTCCAGCGACGAGGACTCAGGGTCCAACGCGTCGGTGAAGACTGTCGAAAACAACGGGCGCAGAGGGCGACGGACGAGAGCCCAAGGCTGTGAGTCCCTTCCCGTTGGTAACACTGCCTCGTTCCCTCAATCCCCGCCGCAATTTCTTTTGTTTCGGTTCCAGCCGCGAGCGAGCCCGAAGACGACCCAATGCCAACCAAACAGTGGTGGTCTGATCTCATCGAACCGTCTGACATGGACAATATCCAAGCCAGCTCCAAACTGTTCCTATTTTTTACCATTCTCAAGTATTGCGAAGAAATCGGCGACAAACTGTAAGCTTCAGGTGAACATTCAATCAAACAAGAACTTGAACTTATTTGGTAATGTTGTCATTTGGTTCACAGCTTGATATTCAGTCAGTCGCTGTACACATTAGACATATTGGAGTATTTCTTAGACAAAATCGACACCGAAACTCAGAAGCCCGAAGAGGAGAGGTGTCCTGGCATTAAGGGATTTGAAGGTAAATTTTGACGGTCTCACGTTAACCACATGAAGAATCGATATTTCCTCTGAAAACTGGCGTCTTTTAAACAAATTGAGAATTCATTAAAATAATTGTTTCAGGTTCCTGGGCCAAAGGGCTTGACTATTTCAGGCTAGACGGCTCATCGGCTTGCGACAACCGGGAAGCCTGGTGCAAATCCTTCAACCGCCCCGACAACGTCCGGTAAGTTGCAAGTCTTGCTCCGCACCATTTCACCAATAAATTATTTTCCCCGCGACGTTTTGGTACTAACCGTGACACTTTTCAAGGGCGAGACTCTTCCTCATTTCAACTCGAGCCGGCGGTCTTGGCATCAACCTGACCGGAGCCAACCGCGTTATTATATACGATGCTTCGTGGAATCCGTCATTCGACGTTCAGTCGCTCTTTAGAGTGTACAGGTTCGGCCAGGAGAAGCCCTGCTATATATATAGGTTCCTGTCGAAGGTAAGCAGCATTTCATTTCTTGCAAATAACTGATAGGAACTGAGGGTTTGGAGGTCGATGGCCGGTAGACTGGTTTTTAGAGGTTGAGAACCATTTTCAAAGGGCGATGAGTTTATTGGAGATTTCGTAGAGGGGCTTGCATTGTGAATGGGTTGAAACCCGTTTAGAGGTCGAGAATTAGTTCCAATGAGCAATAAGTGGATATTGTGAATCAGTTTGAAGAGTTACGATGGTCACCACGTTTTTCATAGTTTAAGCCTATAAATTGAACGTCTCATTGATAATTTAGCATGCAGTAGTAATAAGCTTGAAGTAAAGTCTCAAGTCATGAAAATGTTTTGAAGATTTAAAGAGTAATGACTACTTCGGAAGCTTGAAAACCGGTTTAGTGAGGTTGGGAACTCGTTTGAAGGAGTTGGAAACCGGGTTGAAGGTGCGATGACCAGACTGGAAAGATTTATGGCTCCTGAACGAAAATCTGGTGGGAGAGGTTGGGGCTTGGCTCGCATTAGCCAGCAGGGCTGGTGGCCCCTACTTAATAAGTTGTTTGTACAGAAACTTTTCTATTCACGCTAGCTCAGACTAGCTTATAGTTGGCAGATCTAACACGTTTCAGTTAATAACTAAAAAGGTTTTCAAACAAAAAGCAACACTTACCTAATCTCAACGCTCACTGCTTCCTGATGGCTACTGGTGCACAGTAGATGTACACAACGAGTACACGAATTTCAACATAAAAAAACTGGAACTGCAGCTTGTGGTCAGTCAAAACATCGCACTTGAGTCCCACTTATACGGCAATAAGTGCCACCAGTAAGAAATGGACGTGCACCCGAATTTTGGGTTAAACTATCATGTGCCATGTTAGTCAAAAAGAGGGAAATACATCATGTTTGTGAAAAAAGTATTTCACGTAGTTTATATTCATCTAAAGTTGTCCTGGTCGAAACAAAAAGTAGGTGCATGACGTCACCCACGGACCTTCCTGTTTGTCAACTCAGAAAACCGCTTTTCCCGTAGATCGTTACCTAATTTAACTAATTTAAATAGTTTTTCTGCTATTCACCTTAACCCACGAACGAATCCAAACAACGTCTGCAGTGTCATGTTTAACCTTCGCTGTGTTTTAACCTCGGACCCCGATCCTTCAGCTTTTAATTTTTTTCAATGGTGGCAACATGGTGAAATCGTCGACCAATGGGAGCTGATTGCTGGTTTCCGCCGAAAATTCAAATTGCTATTTTTCCATAAATTCCTACGAACTTGCTTTAACACTTCATTTTGGTGTTATTTGGAAGCCTTCTATCGATGAACAAATAATCCCGAAACACGTACATTGTCGTATACGTTCCGCCATTTTGTCACGTTTGTTTTGGTGTTGTTTGTACCTATTTTGTCCTTGATTTCCTTCTTCAATGAGGTTTTCAACAATTGACTCTTTTTAGGGAACTATGGAGGAAAAAATTTACGAACGTCAAGTGGCCAAATTGTCAACTTCACTGCGTGTGATAGATGAACAACAAATCGATAGGCACTTCTCCCATTCGGCGCTCAACGAGCTGTACATGTTTGATCCTGAAGGGTCTGAACTTCAAGGGACTCCCGTCCTTCCTAAGGTACGTCATAATTTTATTACGTGTGAAGACTGATGAGAAGGTGGACGAGTGAATAACCTCTTTTGGTTTTCAGGATCGGCTGATGGCCGAGCTGCTGCAGAACCACAAAGACATCATATTGTCCCACCACCAGCACGATTCCCTTCTCGAGAACCAGGAAGATCAGGAGTTGTCGGAAGAAGAGAGGAAAGCCGCCTGGCAGGAATTCGAAAACGAGAAGAACCAAAAGCCGCCAGCTACCCCTTTCTCCATCAGTGAGTTTTTTTTTTCTCCCCAACAGGGACAACCTGGGTATGCTATTTCAAATAATTTGAATGATCGAACATTGCCGTTTGTGTGTTTCAGACGCGTTGGCTAATTTCATGATCGAACTCAGAACCAAGGTCCAAATCCAGGTTAAATATAGAAAAAATCACACCTAATTTTCCTTTCATTACTTTTGTTTCGATTTTGTTTTACCGTTAATTTTTTTGCAGAACCCAACGTGGACGGAAGAACAAATTCAAACGGCAGCCTTTCAGTTGATGCAGCGCCTACCAGACTTCCAACAGGTGAAATATGCCTGCTAATCCATTGTTGCTAATCCATTAACTGTGAACTTTGTAGACTTAGTAAGTTGACTTTGTTTGTCTCGGTTCGCAGATGGTGCCGTACATCAATTTCCTCCAACAACAACAACGTTTCGCCCAGAGCCAGAGGCCCCCCATGGCGCAATACCCGGGCATGCAGTTCCCCACTTTCAGATACCCCCAGTACACTTACCCGAACACCGTGGCCGGCAAAAGTACCGCCATGCCGGGTACACCCATGACAGGTACACCCATGCCAGGTACACCCATGCCGGGTACGAACGTTGGCCCTCTTCCTGGAATGGGCACCCTGCCCAATACGCCCCTGTCGTCTCTCCTCAATGCCGGCGCTGGCTCCTCTGCTCCCAACCCTGGATTGGCGTCTTTGTTGAACAGCATGGCCGGACCCCCGTCGTCGAATAACAGCCTCTCTGTTAACCCTAAACGTAAGTTGCCATCCCTTCAGTTTGAAAGAGCAATCGTCACTTGGGAAGCGCTGAAAACCAGATTGGGGTGGTTGAGAACCTTTCTGGATAATTTAAAATGGAAGAGAAGAAGAAAAAAGGAGTTTATTGAAATAAAATCAATTAACATTTGAGCAATCTATGTAGTAAGATGCGTGGTATGTTTGTCAAGTTCAACAAAACCTCAAAAATCAGCCGTGGAAGTTACATCAATTTTTATTTTTGCCCTAGATACCTCTAAATCCCTTGTTTCTTGATGTACAAAATAATTTTGTACATCAAATTATTTGTAATCATGTAATTTAATCATTTAATGATCGTGGCCTTGTTAATTTTGAGCATTGTGTACAAAATAGCTGTTCAAGTCTAACTTACTCACTTGCCCCATCAAATTGGGGTAAGTGTGTAATGGTCTGTTCAATCTTTGCAATGCTAGCTGTTTTCACCGGGGCAAGTGCGAAAAAGGAAATCCCCCTCAACGATATTTTAGCGATTTGAAAATTTGACTGCGGGCAAAAATTCACTGTTACTCACCTTTTCTAATCGTAAAGTCAGTACCTGGACTGCTAATAGTTAAGGATTTACCAAAACGTCACGTGTACATGAAAAATGAGTTGTTTATTGATCCAAGAAGGCAACCAGTTGGCACTTACCCCAGTTGGTTGAAACCCAACTGGGGTAAGTGCATGGTATGACATACTTACCCCACGGCTATCACACACTTTTCCGAATCATCTCCACGCACATGCTCCTTCCTGAAAAAACTAATGGGGTATGTGCAATCTGGGCCCAACTCATTGATAGTAGAAGATACTACTGAATTTCAATTATAGGATTGAAGAACAACTACTGAACTTAAAACTTCAAAACACGAAGGTTGAAACACGATAAAAACGGAGCACTGAACTTGGCAGCTGAGTGAAATAGCACAATATGATTTCAAAACCTAGCTTCTAGATGGCATCCAGTGGAACTAGTTTCTGTAGCATTTTTACTTCCGCACTTGCCCCGTTTTTGCTCCCCCCCCCCCCCCCCATTTATATTTTATTTTAATTTTAAAAACCCAAATGATCATTTTCGCATTAATACGGCCTATTTAACGCCCATCTTTTGTAAATCGATTTTTGTCTTAAAATCGAATTTTGAATTGCTTTAATAATCGATACTTTTTTTACTGATTCTATTTTCCTTCTTTTTTTTTCTTTTTTTTTTTAGACCTGCAAAGAACTACCGGAGCCGGCACGTCTACCGACCCCATCGAGCTGAACGATTCAGCCCCAATCGAGCTTGACGACGATTGACATCCCACCCACTGAGTTGCTCAACTTGTTGATCAACTATCAATTAACTTCTCCCCCCGTAATTTTTTGAAATTGTTAAAAACAAAAATTTGTACATACTAGAAATTGTCTTATTTATTTTAATTTATTTCGTGCGTTTGCTCTTTTTAAAAAAATTTCGTTTTTTGCCGATTATCCTTCTTGTTAGTGAACATTGTACCATTTGTCGTGTCTGTGAAAAAAATATTAGTTTCGATTGTGTAAATTGCAGTTTTTGCATTGAGGGGCAATGTGAGATTTGTCATTCCAAATTGAGAAAATATTGTTAATTATCAAAAAAAATATATTTATATCGTCTCGGATGTTGTTTTTCCTTTCGAATTGTGGAAAATGGCGCACGCGCATTGACTCTGATTGTCAGACCATCAAGATCCCCAATTTTATAATTTAATATAATGTATTAAATTATTATTAATAATATTATTATTATTAAGAACGTAATAATGATGAATTGAGACATTTTCAGTGGCTCAGTGGTTTGAGCGGTGGACTGCTGAGCCAAAGGTTGCTGGTTCGATCCGCATAGTGGTCCAGAATCGTCAAAAAGCGCTCAAAACTAGATTTTTTGAAGTATTTTTTCCAAACACGTCGGCCTTAAATATGTGTTATATACCTCCTGAGGGTGCAATTTGAGTTTCAGGCCCCCAATGTTGCAACGCGTTGGTTACAGGACGGTGGTTAATAATTACAGTACTAGAAATGTACGAAATCCTATGTACCAAAATCGTTCCTGCAATTTTACATGTTCAGACTGACAAGGCTGACGCATGTGTCTTTTGTTTTAGTAGGATGTTCGAAGGGCAAAAAAAAATATTGTTTTATTTTTCGAATCGTCAAGGACTGAAAACGTAAAAAAATTACACGTATCTGATATACTTTACTCTGATTTACTTGACATAGCTTTTGCGTCTCTCTGCGTCTCTCTAATTTCGGGCTTAAATGTTTCATAGACATGTATAGAAAGACACCAAACCGAAATTAGCTGCTACAACTTGCTACTTACGGTGCTAGAGCATGCCGCACAGTGGTCTGTGGGTGGCAAAAACCCCCATTTTTCAACTTGATTGTTGATGCAATTGAATTTACAACTGATGTTTGAAGAAGTTAACTAGTGTATTCCATGGGTTTATAGGTAAAAATAAAGATTTTACAGCGTTACACAAGCTTGAGAAGATGAAAAAACGCCAATTTCCCGAGAATTTATGTCAAAGGAAACGTGACAAAATGGAGCGCTTTATGTTAAAACGAAAATTCCTTCTATTTATATCAAGTCTATATGGGTGATTCCACGAAAACTGGAAATTTTTGATGTCCAAATATGAGTGAAAAATTCTTTCTTAGTTTATAGATTTTTTTGATTAGGCTTACTTTGAAGGTGGTTCAGATGAAGTTTAGCAACGAATTCAATCATACAAGTGCTCCGTTTAGCAAGAATAGAAAATTTTGTAAATTCGTAAGATGAGGGAATGAGGTAGGTATGAGAATGAGGAAAACAAATAAAATGAGACGCCAGATTGATTTTGAATGTATAATAAATTGACTCTAGCGTACATTGCGTTGGTCTACTCAATTAATGAAAAATAGGAAATATATTTAGGTAATATAATAAAATCGTAAGAATGTAGGATCATCCTCATTCTCTCATTCCGAACCTCATTCTCTCATTTACCTATGATTAACGTGAGAGAATGAGAATGAGAGAATGAGGTTTTTGGCTTCAAAATAGGATGCTATTGCACACATTGTAATTACTGCAATTTTCAAAAATCACATGGCACAAGCACTTGGCAACGCTCACTATGTGACTGATAATCAAAATTCTGAAACCTACCGCAACTAGTTTATGAAAGATGAGAGAATGAGAATTCAAGTGCCGAAAGATAAAATTCTCCCACAAAACAGGACACCGACTGAAGAGGGAGGATATTTTGACAATGACGATTTCTCGACGTGCAGACGCGATGTGTGGAAGTGTTGCTGACCCATTTTTCCGGTCCTACTGGGGGCATGGCGGACACACGACTTTCTCAAAATAATGTGAGAGAATGAGGTGACTACCTCCGTGACAGCCACATGATGTTGTCCTTACTCAACACGGTTCACTGTTAAAATCCGTATTCTCTAAAAAGTTGAAGGTGAAGAGCAGGTGAAAATAACGATACATTGGATTTTGGCGAAAATCTACTTGGTTCATCGTCAGTAGTTGTTGAAGTTGGAAACTCCGAGAAAGGGACACGTGAGAGAATGAGGATATCGAACTTCAAATTTGAAATTTCATACCTAAGTTTTCAAGGAAAGGGATGAAACTTGATTCGAATTAAAGCTATCGTCTTCTCCCTTAAGCCCAAATTTTTTTTTTTTTTTTAATCAAATAGGAGAGCCATCGTGTTTGAAAGACCTAAAATTTCCAGTTTTCGTGGAATCACCCATATTTATCATGAGAAGTGTAAAATTATTTTTCCTAATTTTTCCAGTCGGTTTTAGCTTGTGTTTTTGAATAAAATATTGAAAAATTCCATCTTTGGAAAATTCAGTAGACAAGGAAACACCGTGCGCCAAAGTGCGATTAGTCTAGGAACACTCAGTAGGACCTGTAGAAACAAAAAATGCAAAGATCGGATGCGGGAACTTGCGGCTTCGCTCGTTTCTCTCCTGTCAGAGCTCCAAAATTTTTTACCGTCGGTTACGTCGTTCTGACTTCAGATTTGGATTCTACGTCCCAAAAAACGTAGGTGTACCAAGTTTTATTGAAATATTTCAAAGAAAAGAGGTTTTTGCCGCTTTTCTGTCATTTCAGACCACTGTGTGCCGTCGCGACTGTGGCCAAGACGACTCGGAGTCGGGCGGCGCGCGACCCCCCCTTCTGAAAATGTTTACAAAGCACATACGACACAATCACTGCATTATTGAACACTATCTACAAATGAACCTTGACTTTGTTGCTGATTCGGCAGCATCCAGACTGATCACCGGTAGACGAATGATATTTTCTGCAGTAGGTACTCAAGTCAGTGCCGACCGGGTAAAGATGTCTGAGGTGATCAAAGTGAAAAATCGCGTTCTTGCTGAAATATTGTTGAATTCCGGCGACAAAAGTGTGCATTCGTTATGTGAGTACTATTTCGCAAATCAATTTCCAATAGTCGATGAGCATAATATTATTATTACTCGATAATGTCCTTCCTCGAACGGAAATTGACTCAGACTGTAGTGGTGAAAGTTTTTTTTATTAACTTTTAACTTTAACTGGGCTGAGAACAGGAAGAATAGACGCTTGTTTTTCGAAAAAAAAAAAAAAAAAAAAAAAACGCTGCAAATTTTACACAAGGGTTTATTATTCTTTGATATACGTTACTTGTGCAGAAATTTAATTCCGTCAATGAAAAAAATATTTAAAAAAAATTTTTTTTTGGATTTTTATCTCAAAAATTTTTTTTATTTATTTTTTGTTCAAAAATGTTTTTTTTTCAAAAACTGTATTTTTTACTAGAAAAATATTTAACATCCTGGGATCCTTCAAAAATCCCATTTTTAGCCCCACGAATGCCCTAAACATCGCCCCAGTGAAATCGGATCGTTCCGGGACCCCAAAAAATGGATTCTACGTCCAAAAATACTTCGAAAACGACACCTAACTCGATCCCATAGCTAAAAGCCTTCAAAAAACCCCTCCCGTAGCCCCATTATAGCCCCATAGCGCCCCACGGGTTTGGGCGATCGGACTGAAAACCTTGCGGGCACAACTAGATGGTAAACCAAGTATTTTCTCGAAATTTCAGATTTTTTAAAAAATTCCTACTGCCCAAAACGGCCCGGACGGCGGACGGCGGACGGCGGACGGACATTTCGGATTTTGAATGTAGACCTCTTGAAACGGATAATGTCAAATTTTGAGGCCGATCGGAGTCGTCGACCCGTGTCGCGAAAACATAGGTGTATTATTCCAAGAATAATAAACCAAAACCAGTTCTGGCTCGATGAGTGTTTTTTTGAATGGGCTCTCACCTCAGCCCAGGGGCGGGGGCCGACCACAAAAATTAATCTTCAACTCATTTTATTTTATTCTCACTCCATTTTGAAGGTACACTTTATTTCACCACCGCAAAACGCGAATTTGGAAGTTTTTTGTAGTTTTAAATTTGTAAATTTTTTTATTCGACATTGATACCTTATTAAAAATGTTCAACTTTGATATTATTTGTTTTATTTATCAATACCTTCATTGCGGCCATGAGGCTGGTAACTGTGCAAAATTTCGGGTTTCTACCTCAACTACATCAAAAGTTATTGAGTTTTGAGCGCTTTTTGACGATTCTGGACCACTGTGCGGCGGCGAGACATCTTCCTTGTACTGATAATCACCTTTCGAAAGGCAATGGCGAACCACCGAGAGTATCTCGCCCAGGAAAACCTCTCACAATTTCAGTTTGGAGCCGGCGTTAAACAGTAGCTCCCTATTACTTGTGTTCACTACTATAGGTCTGCCACAGAAACTTTGCCTCCGCGTGGCGCGGCGCCACTGGCGCCCCCTAGGTGGCGGATCCACGAACTATCGATCGAGTCAACCTTCCATTGTGAAACCTTGACACGGGGAAAAAAAAAACGCTGCAAATTTTCCACAAGGGTTTATTATTCTTTGATATACGTTACTTGTGCAGAAATTTAATTCTGTCAATGAAGAAATTAAAAAAAAATTTTTTTTGGATTTTTATCTCAAAAAAAATTTTTTTTTGGATTTTTTTGTTCAAAAATGTGTTTTTTCAAAAATTCTGTATTTTTTACTCGAAAAATATTTAACATCCTGGAATCCTTCAAAAATCCCATTTTTCGCCCCACGAATGCCCTAAAGATCGCCCCAGTGAAATCGGATCGTTCCGGGACTCCAAAAAATGGATTTTACGTCCAAAAATACTTCGAAAACGACACCTAACTCGATTCCATAGCTAAAAGCCTTCAAAAAACCCCTCCCGTAGCCCCATTATAGCCCCATAGCGCCCCACGGGTTTGGGCGATCGGACTGAAAACCTTGCGGGCACAACTAGATGGTAAACCAAGTATTTTGCCGAAATTTCAGATTTTTTAAAAAATTCCTACTGCCCAAAACGGCCTGGACGGCGGACGGCGGACGGCGTACGGCGGACGGACATTTCGGATTTAGAATGTAGACCTCTTGAAACGGATAATGTCAAATTTTGAGCCCGATCGGAGTCGTCGACCCCTGTCGCGAAAACATAGGTGTATTATTCCAAGAATAATAAACCAAAAGACGATTTAAGACGAAATAGTCTATTTCCACGATAAAAATATATAAAAAAATTTTATCGTGGAAATAGACTATTTCGTCTTAAATCGTCTTTTTTAAGATGGATTCCCACTATCTCGCCGCATCCACCTTACATTATCTTGACAAGGAAATTGGAGCGGTGAGAAATTTGATGTTCGTGTAGTGGCTGCGCTGTGAACGTGTGCTCTCAACGTTTTCCTCCCGAAGCTGCAGTAGGAGGGAAATCATGCCACTTGTGAGGGAAGAAATTCCCGAAAAATTATCGTACGCAGGGGAATCTGCTTGATGATAAGCGATGATAAGAGATAACTAGTTCTATTTTCTCCAGAAGAATGCGCCAAAGGGAGGCAAAGTTTCTGTGGCAGACCTATACACGCTCAACAGCAGTAGCAGCGAGAGGTCGCCAACGCCCACGGGTATGGCACCCAAAGAAAGAGAAGTTTTCTTGTCAAAAGGGCGTATTATGTCCATGATGGGGACATTTTCGACTTAGTGTTTTTCTACTCTCAAGGAAGAGCTCTTTAATTGTGCATCGATTTCCCTCCTGAAGTTCTACATTAAAAGCAAACTGTGAATTGAGTTTGCCACCAAAATGGCATCCACATATGCCATGGTGCACTGTGAATTCATTTCCTCCTTTTCACAGAAAGGATTGGCTTTTTCAAAAGGACACATTAAGTTTGTCTTTGGTGTGAGTGAGGTGATGTAATGTGTCCCAGTTATGTGGAGAACAGATGATAGGAATAGTACTGAAGATAGGCGCTGGAAAGCTCACAGTGCCATGATTGTGGGCTACGTTCTGTTCTCAACACAATGAGCTCCTTGAATGATTTTTTCGAATTTTTTTCCTAGAAAGGTCATGCTTAAAAAGTTACGAAAATGGGTCAACATTGCACAAAACCCATCTCCATTATTTAAAGGGCCTTAGGAAAAATATAATATACGGGTCATTCTCGTTAGAATGTTACAATTGCTGCCCCCGGGGGTTTTTGACCAATTCTCGTTGAAGAAGAAGGTTGCCAAGACGGCATATGATGGATCTCGAGCCATTCTAGTAGGATCACGTGCATGGAGGAATAGAGATGGATCTATTCCTCCATGGATCACGTTAAACTGCCCAAAATGAAAGGTTGAAGGTGGGGTAGGGGTCCATAAGGGACCCAAAACTCACGAGTGTTACCTGTCCCCGACCCTAAAATGTGAAATGTAACAGTGAAATACCACATCATAAAACAATTAAGCGATTTTGGGAAAAATGCCAGTTACTGCACTACCCCATCGCTGGAGTTTGCCGTGGAAAAAGACTTGAAAAAGCATATAGACTCTAGGTGGCTATGCTTTAAAGTCGTGTCCCCAGGGTTGGGGATTTTGCCCTACTCACGAGTGTTACCATCATTATGGACAGTTGGTAGCATTTAGGAAAACGCGACACAGCTCAAAAACGCTGCAAATTTTACACAAGGGTTTATTATTCTTTGATATAGGTTACTTGTACAGAAATTTAATTCTGTCAATGAAAAAAAATTTTTTTTGGATTTTTATATTTCAAAAAAATTTTTTTTTGGGGGGGGGGGGGGATTTTTTTTTTTCAAAAATTATGTATTTTTTACTCGAAAAACATTTAACCTCCTGGGATTCTTCAAAAATCCCATTTTTACCCCCATGAAAGCCCTATAGATCGCGACAGTGAAATCGGATCGTTCCGGGACCCCCAAAAATGGATTCTACGTCCAAAAATACTTCGAAAACGACACCTAACTCGATCCCATACCCCTAAGCCTTCAAAAAAAACCCACCCGTAGCCCCATTATAGCCCCATAGCGCCCCACGGGTTTGGGCGATCGGACTGAAAACCTTGCGGGCACAACTATAGGTCGACAACTTAAGGAATGACACCGTGCAGCGAACCTGGCGGCATCCCGAGAGTGAAATCTGTCCCCTTCCTAGGCACACCGCCGGGGCTCACGTCCCGCATTTTTCAAAAAATGGGCCTCCTGACCAGGCCGTTGGGCTTCTCGAACCCTCGAGAAGCCCCCTTCGAAGCGGAAAAACAAAATTTGTTTTACATTTAATGTAATGATACTGCTATAATATATATATACTGTACATCTATTAATTTCGTGAGGTGATAATTCTTTCTCAGAAGCCCCTTTTTTCTTCCACACATTTAAATGGGTACTTACCTGACTATTAAAACAATACAATTTTTTCTTTTGTTAATACATCATAATTTTTTTTTTCTTTTTTTTTAATTGAATCTTCATGAAGGTACATAGGATAACTTTATGTACGGTCTGAAATACTCATAATTAGGCAAACTCGCCAAGCGGTCAGAGACCACGTGGTCGATGGGGGGAGAGGCCTGAGTTTTCGAATTACGCGCGCACCTTCCGAGCTTAAAGGGGTTACCTGGAAAGGGAAGGCAAACTTCCCCTCCGAAGGAGGCTCGGTGACTCCCCTAGTTATTCTCTAAGTTGTCGACCTATAGCTAACAGCAACACGTGAGAAACATTGCAACCCTGGTTAAAAATCAATTTAATTTCCAATCTCTGGTCAAATTCACGCTAAGTCTAATGTCCTTGAGCCCTTAAGCGGTATGTTGGTGACATTCTTGTGCCTTGTCCCCAGGCACTACTGTCTACTGTCAGAATGTCCTATTTGTGGCTAGCTCAAGTTCCCTAGTCAACTTTCAGTCAATGTTAATAATTTCAGAGTTTAATAAATCTTGTTCTGAGACACTGTTTTGATTTTTCACCAATTTCCCCTTTTCACTTCACAACTTAGTGTCTCATTTTCTTCGGTTCTCACGAGTGTTACTGATGAGGTGTCACTCTTTGAGGGTGCAAACCTGCCTGTAAGGACCAGCAACTCGTTAGAAATTAATGCTAGGAACCAGGAACCCTCAGATGCAGGCAAGACAGAAAAATGTCACTTAGAGCTCAATTTGGCGTATTTCTGAGAGATAGTGTGAATTCAGGGTTGTAAATAGTAACTCGTGAGGTATAGTCGAAGAAATCATACTACTTAAATTACAGATCTTGGTAAATACACACTTGTGACGGTTACTTCCCAAGGGGTTAACGTATGCGACAGGCCGGGTCCCTCTACCATGAAACACAAATGAGGAATTGAGGTAAAACTCGTGAGGTATCAAACATCACTTCTTCCCATAAAACATTCAGTATGTGGGTCATTTCAAAATTTCGGTAACATTTATGTCACTGGAGCTTATTGGTAACAAATTTCGCTTAAATGCGTACAGACAATTTTTTTTTAATGATTGGTATCTGGAAGCATTGTTATCATTCGTCATCCAGTAAAAATCGTGTTGTATTGCCCTGAAAAAAAAAAGGTAAATTGCTGAATTCTCACTTCCTAGTGTTGTCACAAGGTAGAGGTACCTACTGAACTTCAGCTTAGCTTGAAGTATATCAAATGAATTTTTCGAGCGACCAAACTTGAGCAATTCTGAAGGATCTGATGTCTAAATTCGATATTCACCAGGAATTCGAAAATTTCATAAATCTAAGTCCCATAAAAAGTTGATTTTAAGAATGTCACTAGGGTTTAACCTCACTTCCTAGTCTATTTTGAAAGTGGCCGCCAAACAATGGGAAAAGGGAGTTTCCGTGTTGCTCTGAACTCATTGCCAACACTGATTCCAGATAGAAGAGATGGTGTGGTTGTGGAGGTTCCAAATCTTTCTTCAGTTAGTTGTTTAAATGTCAGAACCTCGGAAAGCTGCTCTCTATTTTTATTCGTTCTCACTACCTAGCCACATGCATTCTACTACTGGTAAGTCTATTTTAATCATGGATTGTACCCTAGATCTAGTGAGGTTGGAAGTTTTGATGAAGGTTTTGAATCCACTCGATTTCACTGTCGTCATCACGTTTGTTTACCATGAAAGGGCAAAACCTCACTCTCTAGCACCTCACTTCCTAGATTTTTCGAAAAGTTACTCTCCTATTCTAGAGAGTGAGATTAAAATCTAGGATGTGAGATTTCGAATGTTTTTGGGTTTTAAAACCCCCATTCCAGTTGCAACTTCCTTATTTTAAATGCAGCTAAGCTACCTCTTAGCCCAGTAGGTATTGAGGATTCTGTGGGTACTGAGTTTGCTTAATTTATTTAAGAAACATGAAACCACGAAAAAAAAAAAAAAAAACCGGTCGAGCTGAAAGCTTACAAGAAAGAAGCGGCTAAAAGGAGATGAGAGAGGATTAAGAACGACCCCGTACCACATGCAACACATTGGGACATTTTAGGTCTTTAGTCCCCCCCCCCCCCTCCACATTTCATACCCTCCCCTTTCCCTCTTCTGTACTCCCCTCTATCTACAAATTACAATTTAGTGTAAAGCATAGAAATTAAGAGCCAATCAGCTGATCCAAACCCTGGGCATCGTCAAGTAAATGTCTTAAAGAGGCTACATACGAAATTACAGCTTCCTAGAGTGTAAAGCATAGAAATTAGCTTCAAGAGCCACTCAGCTGATCTGAACCCTGGCCATCGTCAAGTGAATGTCTTAAAGAGGCTACATTCGAAATTACAGCTTCCCAGAGTGTAAAGCATAGAAATTAGCTTCAAGAGCCACTCAGCTGATCCGGACCCTGGGCATCGGCAAGTAAATGTCTTAAAGAGGCTACATACGAAATTACAGCTTCCCAGAGTGTAAAGCATAGAAATTAGCACTAAGAGCCACTCAGGTGATCCGGACCCTGGGCATCTTCAAGTAAATTTCCTAAAGAGGCTGCATACGAAATTCCTAGAGTGTGCATAGAAATTACCTATTAAAATGATTTACCCACCGCTTCACAAATCAAACCGTTCTCGCAATATTCGTATCACCTGCTATGAATCAAATCATCGATACACCAGCTACATTTCCCTAGCAACTCCGTGAGCAATTTTTCGTGACGTTTTTTAGGTTGCCATAGCAAAGGCATAACGACGCTCAAGTGAACATTGAAGCTACACATGCACAGCTGACTGCATATCAACTGGAGTTGGAACGGTTTCGGGTAGGGAGGACCTTGCGAGGGAGGGGGGGGGGGGGGGGGGGGGTTGTGATCTCAAGGTGGATCAGACATGTCTGACTCCAAAATGTCAAAAATCTAAAAGCCGAAATTGTCTCGCCTGAGTTGGAAGATTTTGACGGAGTGGTTGGGTGAGGATGAGCGGACGACAGAGGGACCGCCGATCTCTTCCAATGCGTCATATTCTTCCCAAATTATCATAATATGATATTATTAAATTAAACTCGCCATCTAAATTCGTTCATCGTCGGAAGTCGGTTTTTTGGGATTACGTTTTAAAATTCGGATCTCTCTAAGGAACCAGCCTGATTATTTCTCACTTCCTAGACTCTTACCTCACTACCTAGATAGTTGATTTTATTCAAAACGGTGTATCCATGCGCACGTAAATGATTATGTGTGCTCACTTAGGAAACATACTAAGGGACCCGTACATTATGCTATAACGTAGAAAAAAAATTTTTCCTGATGCATTTTTTTTCCAGAAAAATGAAAGCCCAAATGTTACCGAAATTTTGAAATGACCCATATAGTTCAATCCTCAAAAAACTGACTGCACGCTACCAGAACCTCAAACTAGAGGGTTTTAGGTACCTAATGGCGCAAAACATTTAGGCCTCACGGCATTTTGAAAATCGGCCAAAAGGGGAGGTGCGAAAATGCCAATGGGCCAAGGAACTAGGTCAGAGAAATGGGAAAATTCGGCCGAACATAGTTGAACTAGTAATGAACAAAGTACTCAGTAACGTTAGCCCTGAGAAATTAGGTGTCTGAGCAGAGGAAATCACTAGTGAATATTTGGCGTTTTGAATTTTCCCGCGGTCGCACTTTTACTAATCCGCCAGAGTGCGCTAGCATAAGAAGGGACCGACGGGAACCTGCCGGAGGTGACGGCGGAAATGGCGGCCGTGAGAGAGTAGCGCCACTTTTCCCTCCAGATTCAAAGTTGAAATTTTCGACAGTGCCCTGGAAATTTATATTACACCTTAGGAGCCCAAAACTCACTGCTATGCCTTCAAATTATGAAGTTCTTTCAGAAAAAAGTATTAGTCGACGGTCGGTTCCCGGGCCCATTGTAACATTCTAACGAGAATGACCCATATTATGATGATGTATGAATTCCGAGGTCTGGAGGGGATTTCATGACGTGGGCTGCTTCGTCATCTTTTGATTGGCTGAGAGATGAAAGTTAGCTAACTTTGCCGCGCGAAAAGCCGACCACGAGACTCGGGTGAATCCAATGTGGTTTAAAGAGTTGAAGAGTTCCAAACATGCCTAGAAAACGTCGGTAGGAAAAAAAAAAAAAAAACGGTCATATTCTGTTTCTACATTACTCATTACATTATTTAAACGGATTCTTAGCTCTGTAAAGATTACATGATTTAATCATGAACGGGTGGCTAAGGAATTTTCAAAATTTGAATCGGTGAAGTTTGTCGGGGACTAGTGGAATGAGAGGAAAGAATCCGTTTTGCTCATTCATCATCATGATGGCTGGGATTCGTATGATTCATCAAAATTGCCCTTTTTCTGAGAATCACCCACATTTAAAATGTTGAAAATATTGGACAATTCCCAACTTTCTATATTTATTTTCATCACTCGAACCAAGACCAGAGCAATTCAGTAACTTGCGAAAACCATTTAATTTTATTAGGGCCAGGTTTTTTTTTTTTTTTTTCAGTTTCTCAACACATGTAAAAATGGGTCTATCGGTATCGTATTAATCGTAAAGAAAATATCAACCGCAACGTCCTACATTGTTATAAATTATATCAGGAACGTTGCAATCTAATCCCCCCCTCCTCCTACAAGAAACTGAGCTCAAAGATCAATTTCTTAATCGATAGGTTCGTAAAGGTGAAGGAATAGAATGCACGTTTATGATGTTTTGTTTTTTATTCACTACTCAACTGCTTCAAGGGAATCACAAAAAGCACTCACCGGCGATTAAGGAATAAATAACAAATTCGTTGTTTCTAAGGACTTAAAACGAAATAAAAACTGCGTTGAAGGGTCTTCCATTGATTACGTCGCGGAGTCTTGTCGGGTCAATTCCGCCGGGTCGTGAGCATACAGAAAGGAATATTGCACATTCCACTGATAGTATTTTTATGAATTAGTTAGGTACCGACTTACATAGTTCAAAATCCCATTTGGAGCTCAATGCCCTACAGATCGCAACAGTGAAATCGGATCGTTCCGGGACCCCCAAAAATGGATTCTACGTCCAAAAATAGTTCGAAAACGACACCTAACTCGAGCCCATAGCCAAAAGCCTTCAAAAAACCCTCCCGTAGCACCATTTTAGCCCCATAGCGCCGACGGGTTTGGGCGATCGGGGTGAAAACCTTGCGGGCACAACTAGATGGTAAACCGAGTATTTTGTCAAAATTTCTGATTAAAAAAAAATTCCTACTGCCCAAAACGGCCCGGACGGCGGACGGACATTTCAGTTTAAGAATTAAACCTCTTGAAAAGGATAATGTCAAATTTGGAGGCCAATCCGAGTCGTCGCGATCACAAAGGTGTATTATTCCAAGAATAATAAACCAATAGACCCAGCCAAGTAAAAACCTGGCTCAAAGCTCGGCTACCGGTTCTGCAGGTCATCAAACCAGTTTTACCCCTTGAGACGGCTCTGTAGCTCTTTAAGTTAAAGACTTTAGGTTAAAGACTTTAACCAGTCTTATGTAGGGTGGCGCAATAGGATTGGACACATTTGAAAGGGAGGGTGTGGCCGAATGGTGGGGGTCGTCGTCCCGCCTGTTGTGTGCAGAAAGAAGGGGAGTTTCATGTCGACGAGGTCGGTTGAACATCACATGTTTGCATTTGAGGAGTTTGTCCAGAGTAATGAGACCGTTGACTCCAAGCGCGCTTCCGCCGGCGGTTCAACATTCCCAATCGCGGTGTAATGCCTTCGCGATTTTGAGTTGGGTGCGTGAACTCCGAACAACTGGTTCATGTGTTTCATCATTCAGAAGGAGATTGAGGTAGGCGAGGACCCCAGAGATTTTTTTCTTGTGGGGCTCTCTGAAGCCAGGGTTTACAGGAACAAACCCCGCAATCTTCAGGAGTTGAAGACGTCTATTCAAGCTGAAATCGCCTCGATCCCGGCCAACACGCTTGAGCCAGCGGAACTTCGGCAACCGACTCCAAGAATGCATCATTCAGAAATGAAGCCATTTGATGGACATCATTTTTCACTAGACTGTAAAATATACGCCCTTTTCAACTCGACTGTTCAACTTTCATTTCAACCCGGTAACCTCAAAATTGACTTTTAGAGAACAATTCAAAAATTTTAATGTGTCCGATCCTATTGCGCCACCCTGTATCACTTCAAACCAATTTCGCCGGCTGGCAACTGATTCTAAAGGACTTACAATCAGCTTTAGAGCTCTTCAGAACAACAAAGGCGATGAACACCTCTGCTTCTTATGATTCATCGCTAAACCCTTACTTGGATAAGCACCATTAGGCAGACTTGCATTTCGTCTTGATAGTGACGCACTCCAGACTGGCTTAGCACTTCAAACTGGTTCTATAGCTCTGCAATAAGTTCTAAAAGACTTTCAATCCCTTTTTAGCTCTCCAGACCGGTTTTGTCTATAATGCGTAGGATGTACTTGTACCTGTGACACATCAGTGGAATATACCTCATTAGTCACTGCTCCAAATAACCCGATGGAATTGAACACTGTCTGTCTTGCCACGGTCACCATAACGTCACGTTTCAGACATTTAAAACCATAACGTAATAAATGGAAGATTTACATTACACATTACAATTAACGTAAACTTATTTTTCTTTCCAAAGATTCGACACAACAAAGCCTCTTCCAGTTTTAACAACAAAACTACATTTCAAAACCATTTTCCTTCTAAAGCTACGAAATCGGTCTCAACATAACGAGAGAGCTTCATAGATAACATAGTATCGAGTGCACCACGTACAAAATGAGTATGAACGCATTCCAAAAACGCAGCGCCCGTTTATTGCGACAAACCGAGTCTTCCAGGAGGACTTACAAATTGTGCGTACAAACTGTCAGGACAAAATTAGCGCCAAGTACAAAATAAAAAACAAATCGCTTTAATTTAAAACAAATCTTAACAATGGTAAACAAATTACAAATTGAGTATTTTTCAATTTTAATTTGATTCCCGAAAATTCACAATTTTTTCACAAATTATTGCAGTTTCAATTCATAATAAACAGAAAGGGCCAAACAAAATGACTGAAAAGCATTTCATCTTGCCGAATAAGTTGATAATATCGAGGCTTATTGCGTTTGTTCACCAATTGCGACTTAAAATTATAAAGTTCAATAAATACGCTACGTAATAAAAATAATACCTATCGTCTTCGATAAAATTCGTCGGCATTTCTTTAGACTAGTAAGAAGAAATGCTAAGTTTTGTAGATAATCGCTAAAAAAAAGGGGGGGGAGTTACGCCGATATCGTAGGGCCGGTTTCACCAAAGTCGATTTAAATGAGTGATCTGGGCTTTACGAATAATCGATTTTCACCGTAGCTGCTTAAAATTGTCGTGAAGAGCCGCTTTCACCCGAGTTACTGACAGCTTAGCGTTAACAACCAGATAGCCCCAGGTGGGGGGAGGGATGAGGGTAAAAGAAGTGGGGCGGGGGAAGATTGAGCGCCAGGTCCGAGGAGGTCATGTTTCAGTTCATAATCTGTAAACAAGCTCCCTCGGGCGCAGAGATAAACGGACGTTAGTTCGAACTAGGGCTGAAGCCAGCCAACCCCCGACCTCTCCCAACTGGCCTCAGACCCCTTCTAATCGCTTTTCAATAATGAAGTTTTTTCTTTTCTTAAAGAAATACAGGATGAAAGTTCAAGTAACTTGGTTTGCAGGTGTAATACATCATCGGTTTAATGCTAAACAATATTGCCTTCTCAAATTGCAGTTGGCTAACCCACCTCGATATTTCGTGATTCGTTCCTCGGCTAACCCTATTTTGCGTCTATTCGCTGCCCTTACTCTTTTCTGATGACCATTACCGTAACATTGATCATGAACTCTGTCTTTAACTTGTAAGGACTTGGCAAGGCTCGGGATCTGCTGAATTTAAAATTTTGTCGCACCAACATTAAATTTACGTACAGATATGTAAAGCGATCACTGACCTTAAGACACTGAGAGCAGTCGACTCCTTGAATCCATGAAAGAGCGGTAAGGACGATGGTGGCAAAATACAAACGAACAATAAACACGATCATAGGTAAGAGGCTGCCATGAGCTTAAAATTAAAACTGCTTGGACCGCCACCAGATTCAAGAAAAAACTATTCATTATCGAAAAGCTACAAGAAGGGGTCTGAGGCCAGGGGCTGGCTGGCTTTAGCCAGCAGGGGGTGAACCTCCTAGTGAACTTTAAGCGTTGAAGACGTATTCTAGGGGGAGGGGACGCTCAAATATCCCCTTGGGCTGGTGCTGGACAGCAGGTGCCGACCATCTTGTACCCAGTTGGACGATCCCCATCGTCAGATAAGCGTCTTCCATATTTGCCACCGAACTGGCAACTTGTGTAGACAGGCCTAGCCCCTGTATTTTCCGCCATCAAGACGGGAGAAACTGATATCAAAGGGGTTGTTTGCCGATGGTGCAGAGGTCTAATCCAATGAGTTTGGTTAAGGAGAGAGAACGACTCCTCTGCTGAATATACAGCAGAGGAGTCGTTCTCTCTCCCTAACCAAACTCATTGAAACTGATATCCCCTGATACGTTTGACCTAAGGATTGAGACAGCTTCATGAATGGCACTTTCCAAATCGATGAAAACAGTTTTCAAGTTACTTCTTTCGGTTGGATGTCGAAGCCAAGAGAAATTTGGGCGACATGTTTGTCAGCCAGGAGGTGAGGCTCGCAGGTCACATTCAGCCTCTTCTGGGTATCTTCCCGTTAAGGCTAAACTCTGGGTAACTCGGGTGGAGAAAATGGCACAAATCAACGGTTTTCTCAAATTCAGTCGACCACCAAGGCAGTCTTTGCAGAGATGTGCATATTAGAGTTCCTAAAGCCACTTTTTGCCTAACGGCGATGAGTTACGGTCGACCTAACTCGAGATTTCGCGCATGCGCAGAAATAACGGCGATAACAGTTATCGACGTAAGTTACTTACGTCCTTATGCCTAACGTCGGCCGTTATTGCTGTAAAGTTACGGCGATGAAGCTTACAGTCTTAAGGATAACGCCGTTAATTTCGAGCAATATAACGTAAATAGCGGCACTTTAAATTTAGCGTGACTCTTGATTATACCGTATCTCTGTTATGGTGTTATGTGACGTTAGCTTTTCTTTGATTCTCCCTAGACAAATCCCTTACGTCGATAAAAATTAACGGCCGACTTATCTCGGATGTTTCTTTAGGAACTCTCTAATAACTATGAGTATGCGGAATGTGCTTAGATGATTCACAAGATGAAGATTTCTCCGATTACAGAGAAGACAATTTCGGGAGAAGGTGGATGCAAATCTAGACGAATGTGATTTTTTTCACAATAACCAGGCATACCTACTGTTCGTCTCGCGATAGAACGCATAGCTAGCCGTGCGTTATGTTCCAGGCCCAAATAGGAAAACGTTTCTTCATTGGGAACATAACCAAAGCTTTGGCAAATGAGCTAGTTGTTCATCTCAATACGACACTATCAATCTCCCTATGAAGTGACACAAATTGGGAAATAACACCATTCTTGTAATAATGATCCTAATAAAAGCTTTCCTAGTGTATTGCAACTACTTACCTGTCTTGTACCCACCAGGGGCAGAGTTGTAAGGGTTGTCTATAAGAACAGAGCTGATTCCACAGGTTATTTTTTTCATTTCCCTTATCACGCCAACGTCGGCGTAAGCCTTATTAAATTTAAGCTTAGCTTTGATCGGAAGAGCGCCTCTTTTTGCGGCAAAACTCGTTTGGGCATACGCAGCAATCTGACGCCAAGATCAGCTTTAATTATTACGGAGCTTGTTTGGTGAAACCGGCCCTTGGTTGAGCGTTTTTTGGTATTTATTTACGGTGTCACTTCATCTCCATACAAAAAAAGGCCCGGCCTGAGCGCAATTTGGGGCTAATGGGGTATTTGAAGGGCTTCGGGCCGAACGCAGCGTTGTTTCTCTCTACAACAAGCGATGAAACTTACAGCTCATACTGCAGCACCGCACCATCCACCCAACGACTACCAAAAAACGCTCAAAATGCCCAAATCTCAAATTCAAACTAACAAACAATAAATTAATATCAATAAACGGGTAACAGTGACAACCAGCACATTCTACAACCAAATATAGAATTTCATTGGAGCTCTTTTACAATTCCAAACCAGAACTTCTTCGAAGTTCACAAAAGAAAAAAACTAAAATATTAAATTTTAGAGTGAAAACCAACTAAGCGGGTAAGATGAAACTCAAAATATAAAGTTTTTTGTGCACACACACCAAAAAGGTAGGCACGGGGAGGTTGACATCGACAGTGATACCAACTTTCAGTCTTCCTTGGCCCTGTTTTGAATTGTTGAAAAAAAAAGTTCGGCTAGTGTTGATATTGGGTCAAAGACAGGGCCTTCGTGGTAGAAGAAACGACAAAAATATATCAGTAATAAGTTCCATGGCGGTTACAAGCGCGAAGTTGATACCTTTTTATTCGACTTTGAGGCGTTTGCTGAATTCCTCTTGTTGTTTCTCTTTCCACTCAACTTTCGCTCGCATCCTTTTCAGCTGGCCGTCCCTGAAAATGGAGAGTTATGTCATTTGTGTGGGTTGTGGCGGAGAAAAAGGGTGTGAGAACTGTTGACGGTTGTGGGGAAAACTCCCCCAAATCCAAGGTAGTAAGGTTGGCAAGCCACTGAAGTTAGTTCCGGGAGCGCCCATCGCTGCGGGCGCTCGACAAGTTGGCTGAAATGCGACCGACTCCTTCTCCCGCGAGGGTTCCACCGCTATGGAGACGGGCCAGGCGCGATCCTGCCAACTAATTTGTATTCACAACTCTTCTATACGACCAACAGCAGCATTTTTGAGCATCCTCAGATGACTGAGGATCCACAGCTAGGATCTACCAACATAGCATCATACTACAATTCGTACAGGGAGGCTGAAGAGATGGACCCACGCTTGACACGTGTGTTTGCTGACCCAGCAATCCTAATACGACAACTCGTGCAGGAAGGTGGGAAATCGGACCAATGTTTAACTGTGTGTGGGAGGTCTGATGTCAGCCTCATTTCTAGTTGGACATCGACTACCACAGATCTCCCTACCGGAGGCTGGAGGCGGACAGTATACCCAGACAATTCAGGCAAGTCTGTCCAAGCCCAGCCTTCCATTCTTGAAGCTTCATCGACCTCTGGAACACGACACTTCATGTTATGGTCCAGAGGAAGATGTTCCTACACTTCCCCACATAGGCACAACTAATACATCCATAATTAAGCGGGGTCCCTATAACGGTTGCTTACCACATGAGGTCGACGAGGCCACCCCTGGCAGCAATGACGCTTTTGACTCGGTTGGCGAAATCTATCGAGGACTCGCCTTCTTTTTGGTACATCGGCGGCAAATACCAGACTTCGCAAACGATCGCCCAGGAGGTCATCATCATGTAAAGGTACTGCATCATCGAGAACCGGCTGCTGTTCCAGAAAGCGTCGCCGAATTTGGGATCGTACTGAAATCATGTTGAGGTTACTTTTGGGGTTGGGGGGTAGTAGTTTGACGGCAAAATGGCAGTGTTGGGCACATTTTTCTTTATAAATAAGGTTGTGAAGTAATTCCAATTATGCTTAGTATACATACTGTGAATTGTACATGTATGTACTTTTCCCTCTGAATCAGATTAAAGTCACAAAAATTAGTGAATAATTCACAAATAATTCACAAATTTTTCAATTCACAACTAAATGATATTACGTTATATTTACGGCGAATTAAAATTCTGAGAAAAACCGATGAATATAATTTTTTTTAGGTTTCCAGTGATCCATGCGGGTCACGACAATTTGGTTTTGTTTACTCAATTCAAAACGACCTCAAAAAATATATTCATCGGTTTTTCTCAGAGTATCACTAAATTACTGGTCAGCGGACCCGCGAGAAATGGAATTACCGCAAATTTGATTTTATTCGCCGTAAATTAAACAAATTCACATATAGGTATATTTGTCAATTTAAAAAATTCACATACATTTACTTTTAAAACTCACAAATTATTATTTACATATTTAATAGTGGTTTTTACAATTTCACAAATACATTATTTGTGATTTAGTTTTAAATTCACATAAAATTTCACAGATATATTATTTGTGATTTAGTTTTTAAATTCACTAAATTTGTGATTTATTTTAATTTTTTAAATTCACAGGTTTTATTTACAATTATTTACATTTTTAGTGAATTTAATTTACAGAAAAACTTGTGAATGTGAATTAATTCACATTTGCAATTAGGTGAAGTATGAATTAATTCAAATTCAAAACAAAGCATGATTTGAATGAATTCACAGCCTTATTTAAGAATAAAAGGTTTTTTTATTGGCACATTTCATGTCCCCAGCTTTGCAGAATGGAACGTACCTTGATGGCAACGGGGTAGATGACACTGCCGGTTTCAAAGCTCCCTTTTTTGAACTGCATGACAGAAGTGTTGTTGATGCAGGTCCCTTCGGGAAAGATGAGTATGGGCGGGTTGTCTTCAACTTCGACGTGAGCTTTCAACCTGCACAATAAACATGCTGCACTCTGGATGACCCTCACTCGGCTAACAGCTGTAGCAACAACTAACCTGTCAGCAACAGTCGCTCGATCTTTTACTTCACTCCTCTCGAACCAAATGTGCGGCGATGCTCGAGCGAGAGCCCTCTGGAGAACACCGAGAAACCCACCGTGCCTCTGGCCAATCTGAAATCCCCCATAAAGTCAATCACAACCCCCAACACCACGCAAATACTCTCAAATCCCCCAACTTACCAAAGAATAAGTGTTGTCGCACATCAAAATCAAAACGTCAATTGGGGACGTGTGATTGGCAACGCAGATTCCTTTCTTCGGACGGTTTTCGGCGTTGTGGTACGTAATAACGGCCGACAAAGCAGAAGACAAAACGTTAAAACACATCATGGACACTTTACGGTTGACCCACCTCTTCAGCCTGCCATTGGGAAGGTAGCCCACTATGGCGGTACAAACTGTCAGCCACAGGACCTGAAAATACACCACAATACAGTCACACCACCTTCGAATTCCCTCAAAATCGTACTCCTTCGGGAACTTACGCCATAAAAACAAATGAGTATTCGGATGGGGAGGAGGAATGTGTACCGGACGAAAAACCCAACCACCCAGATGACGGAGAGTCGCCAACTGATGAACTCGTAATGCCGGTTGGTTCGGGTCAACAGATTCCACGACTGGAACAAAGTGACGAAAACGGAATTATTGAGCGAAATCGGGAGGAAATTACAGAGGAAGAAGAAAAAGCTGACTATGTTGAGCGGTCCTATTATAGGACTAGGTATAATACCGGTCTCGTGCTAGACGCCCCAACGAGGTGAAATGGGGGCGCCTATACTAGCAAAAGACCGGAAAGGAACCGTTTCACATGACGTCAGACTCTTCTTCTACATTTCGTACATGTCGCTCTCCACTAGTGAAGTTTTCAGAGCATTTTACCTCATTAGCAGATCAAAAATACACAAACCTTGAGTTCTTCGGCCTCGAACCTTGACGTGACTTGATCTTCGATAATCGCTTCGACGCCGGCTTTCACCAAATCGAAACAATCCGAAAGTTGGAATTCCCTTTTGAGAGTTTCGAAGGACGGCCGTCGGGGCAGGCCTTTGTTTTCCTCCTAAAACAAAAATACAGTGTCAACCACACTATAACTCAGTGCTGCATGGGGGTGAGAGGACGCAGAATTAGAATTGAAAATCGTGATGCCAAACCGACGTGAAGGAGCCCTGAGAGGAGTCTTTTGAAAAGACAGATACCTACAAAACCCCAACATTGAGAGATGGCGAGCAAAGTGATCGGTAAATTGCTAAAATTTCCACCAACTCGAAATTCTTTGAGGCCAGAAAGACGGCAAAACCGAAGCGGAATCACGAAAAGCTCAAGGATATCCATTAAGCAGGTATTGTCCTGTGTTCTGTGTTGATAGGTCCTACGTCCACCATCATGCACTAATCAAAATCGCACCAAACGATATAAGCTGCAAATTTTACTCAAGGGCTTATTATTCGTTGATATAGTAGTAATAGGTTAATTGTGCAAAAATTAATTCTGTGTCATTAAGAAAATATTCTTGAAAAAATTAGAAAACAAAATTTTTGTCTGTACAATGTTTGAACAGATGTGGAACCTCGAAAAAACGGATTTCGCGTTCAAAATTAATCGGAAAACGACACCCGATTTGAGCTTCAGGGTTCCTTCAAAAATCCCATTTATAGCCCCAAGAAAACCCTATAGATCGCCACGGTGAAATCGGATCGTACTGGGACCCCCAAAAAATGGATTCTACGTCCAAAAGGACTTCGAAAACGACACCTAACTCGACCCCATAGCCGAAAATGTTCAAAAACCCCTCCCACAGCATCAGTTGGGGTGGGGTGATGTGGCTGAAAAACTTGCGTGCACAACTAGATGGTAAACCGAGTATTTTGTCAACGTTTTAGATTTAAAAAAGAAAAAATTCCTGCTCTCCAAAACGGCCGTACAGCGGACGGACATTTCGTTTTTGGAATCTAGACATCTTGAAACGTACAATTCAAATTTTGACGCAGATGAGAATTTTCGACCCTCCTCGCGATACAAAGGTGTATTATTCCAAGAATAATAAACCAAAAGGAAAAATTTTCGTACGCAAGAAAAAGTCGACTCATATCAAGAGAACCAAGCAAAATTTAATCATCAATCTAGTATTGTGCCTTTTACCTACTCTGTGTCGACAATTACCTTCTTCCTGCACAAGTCAAAAGCCCTCCAAAAGGAAGCGACAACACCAAGTTTACCAAATCTTCTTCGTCTACGCAGGTTAAATGTAGACAATAAAATGGATAACTCCTCAGGAGCCCCACGAAAATCATCAAGTAGGCATTGTCCCTTTTACCTACTCCTGTTGAACTACGAGTTAAAAGTGGCTAAGTGGCGAGCGAAGCGAACACACAAAGTTGAAATCGTCTTCATTTCCCGAGCGTTTATAGACGAGTGGCTAAACGCTTTAGGCAATACAGAAGAGACAAATCCACGGCGAACTCACGAAAACCAAGCAAAACATCAAGTAGGTATACCTGCCTGCTCCATGTGTAACCAATAATCATGCAGTAGAGATCGTCACAATCTCCATTTGTGATCAATCAACAAATAATCATCACGATGTACTGTCGGGTCCCCTGAACAGGAGCTCCACTCCAATTTATGCAAAAATTAACACGTATAAGCAACAGTCCCCTTGTCATTGAGTAGTTATTGAATTTCCGTGACGGGGACGCCCTGACGACAACACCGAAAGCGCTACCAGGTTTCGACCAGGAAAAAAAGTCGAAGGGATCAGTTCTTTTGTTCATTTTTTCTCACTGTTGTCATTCTGAAATATAATCACGAGAACAATTTTCGCATAATTGCCGATCGATTAGCAAGCTTGATTGCGGTGGCACTTGGTAGTTTCAAAGGATCACAAAGGAGAGACACCGATGTCTTCCGAGTGTATAAACGTTATACACGTCACACCTTGTGGAAACGAACTTGAGGTGTGTAGAATCTGATGTAACTAACGGTGATTGCGGGGTATTAGGTAGTAATTTGAAGGGTTATTAGCGATATCTGGAGCGTGAAAAAGGTTTTCCGAAGAAGGACTAAACCTCTTAAGACGTCCCCACCTCAACGTCGTCAAACTTATCCACTGGGCTTTGACGGATTAGCAGTTTCGATTTGAAATTTTATTTAAATTTCGTCCCGTTTCCGGCGGCACACAGAGCGTTATTTGAGCGGGGAAGAAAAATTGAAAAATGAAAGTTGCAATAAAAAATTATGGACCAAATGGATGTGTAGTACATAGATACCTCAAGTAAAAGAAAATGGATTACAAAACCTTCAAGGACGACCGAAGAACGGTGCACTTGCCCAAACATGACGATTGATAATTATCAATTATCATAGGTCCTATATTATAATAGGTCCTAGTCCGATTTCCGAACTTCTTCAAAAAAAAAATTTTTTACTGCGACGTACACGTTCATTATTTAATAATGAACGTATACGTCTCAGTCGCTACCAAACAAGCTAATTACCTACGAGGTTCTCTGTATTCTACACGTTCTAAGGAAAGTGAAACACATTTTCAGAAAATTTTAGACGCTTTCCGTATCCTCATTCTTATAAGCTTATAAGCAGCATTTCGTTTTCTAAAAGTAAGCTTTAAAAAAACACCTCTCTGATTTTTTGGAAACGTCTCTGAAAACATGTACTTTTGAAGAGGCTAGGTACCATCATCTCGTGCACGATTTTCCCCGATTTTTGAGAAAGTCGATTTAAAGTCAAAAGGTTTAAAAAAACTATTTTTCAAGGATTTTTGGGCATACAAATTAATGTATTGTTATTTTTGTCCTTTTTATAGTATGGATGCCTCAACACTAACGAATATAGAACTTTACTTGTAATTAATTTCCTATAGTTTGGGTAAATTTCAGTCACAAGTTGTTTACCGCCGCACTAATTGAGGTAGAAACTAGGAAATTAGGTATTTTGAATCATTTATATTCACGGACAGGTTTACTTTATAGAATTGCATTTTTTTTTACATGTTAAGTTTTCATCTGGATGTCATTTCTGTTACCGATTTTTTCAATGTCTAGGTACATTGATGTAGGGGAGACTGGGGTAATACCGCCACCTTAAGGAAATCTACCCACAACAGCCAAATTAGGCGGTTTCGAGCTCCAAATTCAGAAGGAAATCAACGTATGATATCTCCCCTAGTGAATCATAATGGTTCGATGGTTTCTTGGCAACTTAGGTAACTGTAAATAGCGATTTACAAATACCTTCGAAATGGCGGTATTACCCCAGCTAGCTGGGGAAATACCGCCATGGGGTGTTGGGTAATACCGCCACATGAATAGAACGAGAAATCAAGCACACAAAAGAAATGAATACCCAATTTTTTTTAAATATCCTTCCTGAATAACTTCCCAGTTCCATGATTTGCATGAGTGAAATTGCAAAGGATATTTATTAAGTGACTCTAACCCTTAATATTATTGGCATAGCAATGCCATTGAAACAATAAAAAAATTTAAAAAAATATCGGTAACGAACTTGGTTTTTTTTCCAGGATCTCAATATATTACAACATTTTTAAATGTTTTAGGAACTTTCATACATTTTTTTAGGAACTTATTTGAAGAATAAAATGAACATTGCACAAAAATAGGTCACTCCTTTTAAAAAGGTTTTCAGCTTTCATAGCCTTCTGCAGCTCCTCTTCACTCCATGCAACTCTCCTGTTGGTCGTTCTTGGTCGTGCACGAACAATGTCTTCTCCTAATAAATAAAAAAAAGAACGTTAATTATTTGTCAAAGTATTTGAATTACTTCAGTTACTCTACAGCTACTTCAGGACTAGTTTTTAAAATCCGAGGGGATGAATAATTTATAATGATAATATTATTAAATAATACTAATATATTAATAATAATAAATATTAAACAATAATATTATTATTTTATAATGCATAATAATAATAATTTAACTATGGGGCAATACCGCCATGGCGGTATTAACCTGAAATTGGCATGGCGGTATTACCCCAAACGCTTTTTCTACGTAATCAACCGTTAATCCAAAAATTATTGGTATAAACCAATAAATTATGGATGGAAACGAAAGTTGAACGATTTTTCTACCCTGTCAAAACCAAAAATTGAGCCAAAAGTAAGAAAAACGGCACTTACCTCAATGTTGAAAACTCGTCGATACTAGCTTCAGGAGGGTCAAAAACTTCAATGACCACTACAGCGGATATGAACGAACAAATGATACCATGCCTATTTTTCCAACGCTACAGCTGATTCAAAGATGAGAAAACACCTGCAATAAGCCTTATAACTCAAGGCGTTGAATAATAATGAGGAGTGGCGGTATTACCCAAGCTGGCGGTATTACCCCGGTCTCCCCTAAGTATACCTACTATAATAAAAATAAATACACGTCGATAATTTAAATACAGATGAAGACAACTATCATGAATATGGTGATTTATGCGGTACAAGGTGAAAAGGGGGTAAAGTAATTTTCATTCCTACTTAACACTAGAAATCGCATAATACTGGGCTCATTTCTATTGAAACCCTTGTTAACAGCCGCGCTAAATTGCAGATTTAAAAACCAATAACGGGTAAGAACATGTACTAAATCATCCCTTGACTTCTTTTTGACCTGATTTTTGGATTCTACACATCCAAAAACATTAAACTGCCGATTTTCAACCCTATACAATATATTATATTAGATATTATCAATCACTCAGATGCTATCATTTTCCTTCCCCTAAATTGCTCAAATAACGCACTGTGCGGCGTTGTGGTTGACGTCACAATGGAGCAACACCGCAGCCCGTTTCCATCATTTCTGCTCATCAGATACCCCTCGTGTAGCACCTTTCTGGAAAGCTCCCGTCTCGCTTTACGGTTTAGAAGGAAAAAGTGCCAAAAACCGAAATGTGAAACTACCACCCACCTGACTATTGAACTGGAACCCTGCAAGAGAAATCAGCTTAAGAAACTGCTCCCGCAGAAATGTTTAATGCAACAATTATTGAACCGGCACCCCGAGAAAGTTAATCCTCTCATTTAGACATATTCTGTTCATTTTACAAAAACTGGGTGGTCCTCCTCAAATGGTCTGCAGTGAGCTCATACTTATAATCAACTAATACGCAGGTGCTTCTATCACAACAGTCAGCTAATTATAGCGATAAGACACGCGGCTTGCTCAATTCTTACGCAACATGATACTACGACATTACACCCGTCATATTTCCTTCATTTTTTTTCGAACTTGATCGTGGTGTGTTCCTAAGGCCTATTCAGTATGCCAAGGCCAACACAGAGTTCATCGACATAATTACGCGGAGGACTTGAAGGACGGAAGACAATGACGCTGATGATTCCCAACATCTTAAATCACCAAGACAGAAAAATTGTTGTTTTGAAAAGTTGCAATAATCGCGACTTGGCGACAAATCGACTGAGAATAGTTTTAAGTGAAATAGTAAGGTTTTTTTCTTGTCTTTTTCGTGCGACAAACTCCTCCTCGCTGGGAACGGTTGAAAGCACTTGAAAAGATACGGTCGTTAAGAAATGAAGATATTCCGAGTTGCACAAGCGATAAAAATTGACCCAACAGACGACGAGATATTGCTGATTGACTCCAATCACTCACGGATGACGTGACATGATTTGAAGAGCGCAGGCATCAAATTTGAGAAATGTTCCTCATCCAATTGAAGGTGTTTTGAGCAAATGAGTTGTCATTGAAATCTGTTATCGCCCTGAGCACCAATTAACAATGCAGATTAACCCAATTAGCTAATCAACAGAATAATTGTTTCCCTAATTGATGTTCCGACTACCCTAACATTGTAATTCAAGAGCAAGGCAGACCTGGCAAGACAGCCAGGAGTAAAAAAGTTATGAAATGAAAACGAACAAGAATTGAGTAACGAAATGAAAAAGATTAATTTTTAAGTAATCAAACTTTTTGCTAACTCTCCTTTGCTACATATTAGGGATGGCAAACCACTTACCTGTTTTGAGAGTAATCGAATTAACAGGTTCTTAAAAAATATATATATGAATAAATACTCAGGAGTTCGATTTTAGTCTAACTCGTTTCTTTTATGAAAATTTTGCGAGATTAATACAAATAATCGGATCCTGGAAAAATTGTAGAGTGGAGTGGGGTAACTGCGAATGCTTTTTTTCAAAAGGTAGTTCATCTTGACTCAGGGTGGCCGCCAAGCTGGGAAAAATTAATTCCCTGACTTTTCCCTGCAAAAATACCTAATTTCCAGACCCGAAATTATTCAAAATCTGAGATTTTAATAATTTAATCTGACATTTTATTAATTCTGATAATTTTAATCGCTTGATTTTTTTTTTTTTTGTTATTGAAAGTTGATTAGAAAATACATAAATTTTTATATCTATATTTTTATAATATTATCTTCGACAGCCACCAACCAATTGGCATAATATGCCAAGGATCCAACATATTATGTTGGATCCTTCTGCCAACGCGGGTCGAATCTGGTATTCTTCCCCATCTTGGAGGAGACACAATATAAAAACAATAAAACAAAAATACCTACCTATACGAAACGAGCGAACAAGTGGAACGAAAAAGGAACAACGCAGATAAACATACAAAGGAGGAGCAAGGTGCAACTCGGCAGTGTTGCAGTGCTGCCGCCTGCCTTGCTCCCAACCCGGATTTCCCCATCATAATATGATGATCATAAAATTTTGAGCATATTATGCTCAAAATTTTCCCTACTTCCTCATCAGTTTTAACGGATTTCCCGATAATTTCTCCCTACATTTTTTCTAGCTAAAAATAATTTTCGAGAAGCCAGATTCTGCGAATAAAAGCAGGGTTCGGGTACGTACCCGAACAGAAAAAAATCTTTTTAATTAACTAGTAATGATTACAAGGACAGAGATCTCGAACCAAAATGCCAAGTGAAAGATTGATAGGTTACTTCGTGGGTGAAGTGGAACATTACATTATGAAGAGAGGGATATTGGTGCATGAAGTGGGACTTTTCATCGTGTGAATGGGGATATTATATCTGTAACGGGAATTCCGCCAACTCATTGAACTTGTGCGGGCAACATGGATGAAGAGTGAGGAGAAAACAAACCCGGCAAAGTCGCTCCACCAAAATTCAAAAATTATCATTTTCGGGACGGAAGAGAGGGACAAACTTGTCACCAAACAAAATTCGTATTTTAATACAATTTTTTTTTAATCAAAAATTTTTCCCTGACTTGTGACCGATTTCCCTGACTTTTCCTGAAATTTTTCATTCCCTGACTTTTCCAGGTTTTCCCTGACTTTTCCAGATGGCGGCCACCCTGTGACTTGATTTTCAGTCGTCATATTGCAGGTAATTCCAATCTATTTTTTTTTAAACGTAGCTTATTTAAGCAGAATTCGAATATCACCAAAGGTTTTCATTTACCGGGCCGTTTTGGGCAGTAGGATTTTTTTTTTTTTTTTTTTTTTTTTTATCTGAAATTTTGACAAAATACTTGAATTACTATCTAGTTATGCCCGCAAGGTTTTCAGCTCGATCGCCCAAACCTGTGGGGCGCCATGGGGCTAAAATGGGGCTACGGGAGGGGGTTTTGAAGGCTTTTAGCTATGGGATCGAGTTAGTTGTCGTTTTCGAAGTATTTGTGAACGTAGAATCCGTTTTTGGGGGTCCGGGAACGATTCGATTTCACTGTGGCGATCTAAAGGGCTTTCATGGGGCTAAAATGGAATTTTTGAAGTATCTTAGGAGGTTAAATATTTTTCGCGTAAAAAAATTAAGAATTTTTGAGAAAAATTTGAAAAAAAAAAAAATAGGAAAAGAATTTTCGAAAACAAAAAATTTTTTGAAAAAAAAAAGTAATTTTTTAAAAATTGACAAAAAATTACACTTTTGCACAAGTAACCAAGAGCAAAGTTATCAAATAATACAAAAAAAATTTTTGAAAAAAAAAGTAATTTTTTAAAAATTGACACAAAATTACACTTTTGCACAAGTAACCTATAGCAAAGTTATCAAATAATAAACCCCTCAAATTTTTTTTTGAAAAAAAAAAGTAAAATTTTTTTTAAATTGACACAAAATTAGATTCTGGGCTAACCCACCCCCCCCCCCCCTGCTGGGTGCGTAGCCGAGCAAAGCGAGCCGGAGCATCTAGTATCGATAATGACATACATTTAAACGTGAGAACAAATTTATTACACAATGTCACGTTTGTGTGTATTTCAACAGTAAGAATATAAATAATACATTGAAATGCGTTTGCACAGCTATGTACACTGAAATAAGTTTGAAAATTAAGAAGGGATATTTCACAAGTTTGTGATTTTTTAAATAGAGAAAATTGAAACGGCTCGAAAAAAAGAAAATGGAGAAATGACAAGGAAAATTCGAAGAAAGAAATGAGAACAACGTTTGTTGTAGTATTCCACGACAAAAGCGCGCCTGAGTGGTTCGGTATCTCTATGTCGTATCCAGAACTATCTGAATATCTGACTGACTTATAGGAGCCATTTGCGATAAGTTCACTTTTATCAACGTTCGAAGTAGGTAACCACTTTTTTTTACGGACTCGGATTTTTTAGGGCAAACGTCGCTCGTGTACGCCCAGTGAGCACCACCAAGGAGAGTAGGTACCTACATAATAGAATAGGTACTTGGTAGAAATATGAAATTTAAAACAAAATCATCCTGCCAAAAAACGGTATTGGTTGATTATTCTCTGAACAATCGAGCTTTGATCAATATGTGAAGGTAAACGACAACGTCAAATGCTAATGTCAACAAGTTCAACACGGTAGTATTGAATACCATTCACCCGATTCGCCTCATTGATAATGATAATTTGTCTTGAGAGTTTGTAAACATGTCGTAACACCATAAGGGCAGGGGGCGGGGGCACAAACCTCCAAACTCCGTCCAAAGGCCGTAATGGGATTTTTGGCCATATTTGAATTTGCCTTGTCATTCTGTGAGGGACTGTGAGAGATACGTGAAACCGTCGAGTCATAAAAGGTTGACACTGCAGAGCTATGTACCCAATTGAGTTTTGTTGGCAACGCTGGAATTCAATATGGCGGAACTCAGGTTGGCAACTGTGGTTCAACACGGAATAGAATGAAGAGAATACAATTCTATTCCGTGGTGGTTCAACTTACCGAAGGAACTTCCAAATTGTTATTCCCGACGTAGTTCTTGTCCGGGTCAGGAACCAGGATGAGGTCTTCGCGGGAGATGACGGTCGACCCGTTGGGCTCGGATTTCGCCTTGGCGGCATCCCCATCTTTAGAGACGGGCTCGGGAACGTGCCACTTGTTTTCGGCTTCGATCGTTTTCCGACCAAACTGGAAAAAAAAACCAAGAGTCAGAAGATTTCAGGAACACATACAGAACGTGGTATAGTGGGAATAGGAATGACCATGGTGGCATAGTCCAAAATTTGTCATTTAATGACATTGGTAGCCAACATATAAGCTGCGTTCGCAGAGTAATTATGGTAGTTCAGAACTGTTCGGCGCATGCGCAGTAGAGCCTTTTACATTGGTCGGTAGTGGGGGTACCTCGGCTTCAGGAATTAAACCAAGGAGCTTAGAAGAAGAACTAAACTAAGGAGCTTCTTCTTCTAACCTCCTTGAATTAAACCCTCAAGTTCAGATGCTCTGCGAACGCAAAACTCGTTAGGAATCGATTCTGGCGTTTCTTCTTAACTTCCAGAACTGATTCCGACTGCTTCCACAATTGTGGAAAGTCACGCATGCGCGATTCATTTCCTTCTGAGATCTCGTGGTGATCACATAAATACCTAAATTCGGTTCAAATTATTATTCAAGAATAATTTAAGGAGATTTATTCGTTTCGTGCTCATAATAAATCGTTCCGAGAGTTACCTACCGATGAATGTTGCAAAATGAAAGAGGAAAAAAAGAATGAAAACGCAGAAAATTTACACAAGGGTTCATTATAATATAATACATATTATGTAGATTAATTGTGCAAAAATTAATTCGATGTGATTCGATAAAACATTTATTAAAATTAAAATTAAAATAAATAAAATATACTTATTTGGTAAAAAAAAAAATATATATATATACAATGTTTGGACAGAAATGGGACCTCGAAAATGGATTATGCCTCCAAAACTACTCGGAAAACGATACTTTATTAAATAAAAATTTAATTTTGACCTTATGGATCCCATTTGTAGCCCCATAGATCACCACGGTGAAATGAGATCGTTCCGGGATCCCCAAAAATGGAGTCTACGGCCAAAAATACTTCTAAAACGACTCCACACTCGATATCCTACCCGAAAACCTGCAAAAACCCCTCATCAACACCACAGACCCCCACGGGCTTGGCGATTGGGCTGAAAACTTTTCGGGCACAACTAGAAGGGTAAACCGGGTATTTTACACAAGGGTTTATTATTCTTTGATATTGATATACTTAGGTAGGTTAATTGTGCAAAAATTAATTCCGTGTCATAGAAAAGGTTTTGGAAAAAAAGTTTGTTTTCTGTACAATGAATGGACAGATGTAGGACCACAAAAAATGGATTATGCGTCCAAAATTACTGGGAAAACGACAACTTATTTTAATTCCTGGGATCTTACAAAAATTCCATTTGTAGCCCCAGGAAAGCCCCATAGATCCCCACGGTGAAATCGGATCATTCTGGGACCCCTAAAAACGGATTCATCGTCCAAAAATACTTCCGAAAATAGCACCTAACTCGACCCCATAGCCGAAACCCTTCAAACCCCTCCCGTAGCCCCTTTTTAGTCCCACGGGTTCGTGCTGAAAACCTTGCGGGCACAACTAGATGGTAAACCGAGTTTTTTGTCAGAGTAGCTGTGATGGTAGGTTTGAATGCATTCTGCGGCGGGCCACACGGTGGGAGACAGACCATTTTGCACTAGAATATCTGATATTGTTCATTCATTTTAATCAATTCTGGTACCGGATATACTGAAATTTCGGGTAATAGTCCCCTAAACAAATTAATCCTGTACCCGCGCCTGAATAAATCAATTTTTTCACAATGAGCACAAGATAAAATTTCATTCGATTTTCAAGCGGTTTTAATATATTAAGATAATAATTTTTGAAAAAATCAACCTATCGACAGTGAATTTACAAAACCATTCAAGTATTTTTCCAGAAATTTGATGGATTTTTTTCCGGAAGTTTGATGGATCAAGGGATTCACAATCTACCAGAAAATCTCATAACCTCATTTTCGAAAAAAATTGAATGCTCTTGCAAATTCACTGTCGCTATATTTTCGTAATGATGGTTAGCAATTGGTTGGCCCAAAAATGTGTCCATATTGTAAAATAACAACACGTGGAAAGCAGATAAGACGATCTATTCGCTTGTACGGAACACGAGAACAACTAGAATTTTTGTTCGAAGACTGATCACACATGCTCACAGCGTAGCAACTAGAGGGGGGTGGGGGATGAGAGAGAAAGGGATTATTATATTTGCGTAGCCAACTTGGTGGGTCGGACATCAGCCCCAGGAAGTCGGTTTGCATGCAGAAATCGTTTTCGGCGGCCCATTCCAACTTCAAAGAGCATTTTTCTTCTTTGTGACAACCCACGGACCCGTCCACTGGGGTTGTAGTTCCGGTCGAAAACAGTGCACGTCCGGGATGACTACGCGTTCGGGACACAGTTACCAGCCGTCGCAGGAAGACGGGGACGTGGAAGAGTTTCATCCGGCTCAGGAAAACTTGGATGGAGGTAGGGAGCTTGTCGTCCAAATGTCGTTCCGGTAAGCCGTGACAGTGGAGCAAACCTAGATCCGGTTCGTAGTCGACCAGGTAGGGGACGCTATCAGGGGGGATTTCGCTAGAGAGCTGAGAGACCTAACGGACGGGATGCGTGCAGTTCAGTCCTCTCTCGGATCTTCTGCGATGTGAACAGCCCTGTTCCACAACAGCCGCCAGTCCGTTCACATCTGACAGTCTCAGGGTCTCCCACCTTTCCTTCGGGAATGGTGATCAGCCTTTTGATGGAACGACGAAGCCCTACTTGGTACAGTTTGAGTTGGTAGCGGAAAAAAATGGTTGGGGCTCACAGGCCACTCCACGGGCTACTGAGCTCGGCGCAGCGTTAAGTGGTCTAGCTGTGACCGTGCTGAGCTAAATCTCCCGTCCTGTGGACTAGACTAAACGCTCGTTTCGGTGTGCGGAATTAAATACTCCAAGACTCTTGGACCTAAGCACAGATTTCTTCAGACAGCAGGGAACACTAAGCTGGAGATTTCAGGTGAATGCTCTGCTCAGTTGATTATTGGCAATCCCGGACGAGCCCCCAAAATGTAAGATAACAACACGTGGAAAGCAGACAAGACGATCTATTCGCTTGTACGGAACACGAGAACAACTAGAATTTTTGTACGAAGACTGACCACACAACTAGAGTAGCTACAATGTGTAAACATTTTAGTATAGATTCCAACAATTGTGGGCAGTTTTTAATTAAATACTTGGTTTTCCATCTATGTGTCTGCAAGGTTTTCAGCCTGATCGCTTCAACACATGGGACTAAAAAGTACCTGGAAGGCGGGAGGGGGGATTTTGGCCATTGGGAGTGTCGTTTACAAAGTGTTTAAGGACCTAGAATCCATTCATGGGGGTCCCCCATCCGATCTCACTGTGGGCGCTTTAGAAGAACTCAAAGTGAGGACATTTAGACGTAAAATGCAGTTTTGGGGGTCCCTCATCTGCTCAAACACCGCCGTCACATTAGGCTTCTAGGGATAATATAATAATAACAACAACTTAAGTTAGTCCTGACTTGCCGGGTATTTCAAGGGACCTTTTAATAATTAAAAATTATTGTGCAGCCAAGACCGGAAATGTTTTCGGGGAAGATTCAAATGTTAACTTCTGCTGCCGTTTTACAGAATGACATTGTTTCACAGCTATAGAATTGCGTACAGACGTTTCATAACACCGGACTTCCTACTTATTTAAAAGTACACGGGAACACGGATATCCTTCCAATATCATCTTTCCACAACGGGGAAGACGCATTGGATCGATAAATGCAATTCACGCGAAATATTTCATAATGCGAAGAGTCGTCCCACATTTTTCACGGTCGCATCCGACTGAGCTAGTAGACCCAAGGTGGACGAGTTTCTCGTGACTGGACGTTTTCACACGCACAAGGAGACGAGGGGACGAAATTTTTCGTGGAAAAACATAAATCAACAGTCATCGAGGACGTGACATCATGCCTGTTGACAAAAGTTATTCCCAATAGAGGGAAACCTTCCGAACATGACAACATTCCGTACAATACTGACCTCGAATATTTTGACTAGAAACTTGACGTAGGCTCTTCTCACGCCGAGACTCCGGTTGATGAACGCCAAAAACACTATAGCGGGAATGAAAAGCAAAAACGGCGCTACGCTGAACAAACCCAATACCCGCATAAACGGCAATATGTTTATGACCATTTCAAAATTTAATTTTTAAAAAAGCACGGCAGTTCAATCATTCAAAAGCCGTTTGAAAGGAAGAGGACGTCGGGAAGGACACGCGAGAAAAACTCGTCAGTCGAAAAAAATTACGAACACGCACCAAACCGAGTCAAACATCGTACAGTAGTTGGTACGTCGTTGAACAGTCAGCGAGGTTAGAGCAGCGGTGCCAACTTGACGTTTCCCCCCAAAAATGTCCCTGCAGTTCAACGCTTATCGAGAGCCAAATGATGAACATCCGAATGCGGCATTCGATGATATCGAATAATATAATACAGTATTACAGAATCTGTTCGAATATTCAGAACCGAATCCTCAATACTTTTGGGTTCTTCGATGTTTTTGATTTAATTGCTTTTTGGATAAGAAATCGATTGATGTAGGTAAGTACATCAAATTAAAATTCGAATTCACGACCCCCAAAATCTTATTCGATGTAATTAAATCGATTTTTTGTTCAAATACCATTAAAATTTTTAAAATCGAAACATCGAAAAATCCCAAAAGTATTCGTATATTCATACCTACTTGTACTTTAGTATCCTAAATAGGTAGGTATACGAATGTGATTCGATAGAGCTTCTTCGACGTAGGTAGGTACCTATGAATTTTTCATTTTAGACGAAAAATTCGGATTCAGCACCAATTTTTGTATGTGTTTACGAAATTCCTTCAGGGTACTTTGTATCGCTTTGTATCCTTCAGGGGCTGCCGCACAGTGGCCAATTTTCCAGATTTAAGTAGGTGGACAAAAATGAAGTTGAGAGTTCGAAAAGCCTTGGTTGAGATGTAGGTAGGCAGGGTTGATTTTTTCGTCAAAATCCCTCGAAAACTCGCTTTCCCACTCATTCTCACTAAGCTCCACTCACTAGGTAATAAGAAACTTTGGATCTTGCCTGATCTAGGGTTATTCTTTTAGAGCAATCTGGATAGGAGAACGTTCAACTGAAATCCAGATTTGAATGATTCACTTTTGTCCACCTAATTTAGGTGACCTAAATCGGGTAAGTAAATCGGCCACTGTGCGCTGGCGGGTGCAGGTTTGAATGACGTCACGAGCCAGTGAGAGTGGTCAGTAGGGATGCAAATCGATTTTCAATTAGGTATATAAACATTTAAAAAAATGCATTCTCCAGATATTAGATTTTTGCGATCAGCTAATCGTACCTACCGATTTTTATTACAAACCACCCTCAAACGCTTTGTGCCGATCAACTGCTACAATAATAACAGTTGATACTACTACTATCGTTCAATCATTTATCACGGAATAGAATGCATTCTATTCCGTGCATTTATCTTCAAAAATTTCCCAACCATAAAAACTCCCTCCTTTGAGGGGAAAACGACCACTTCAACAAGCTTGTTTTAAATCGATTACTTTTTCAAGTTTACCAACGCTTGACTCTTGATTTTTTCTGGTTAATAACTCTCTTCAATCCTTATTAATAATTATTAATAATACTTTATAGAGACTTATAACTATTTGAAATTGACGTAATCAGTAATTTACGACAAAAAAGGCAACATCTCACTAGTTAACTGATTGTTTTGTGCTGTTTTGTTGGTTGAACTTGTGAGTAACCGTGATTGGTGATAACAGCGATAACCCTCGCAACCTGCGTGTTTACATTTTCGAACCGTGAAAGTGCTCTGGATTTTTAGCATTGTTTCAGTATAATTTTTAGTCTTTATTGCGGCTAAGGTTGGTATGTTACTGTTATTGGGCCGTGTTTCATTGAATACCATCGCACTTTTGGTCAATTAGTTTCTGTTGAGGTCAAGATAAGGGCAGTATTGAAGTATGACGCAACTTTGCCGTGAGCAGTATGGAGCGAATGGCAACACGATTGGCGAACGTAAGAGAGGGTGGAACAAAATTTGTTCTATTTAATAGATCCGACAATCGTCAGGCTGCACCCTAAAATTGCTGTGTAATTTAGGCCTAATTTATGTTTTAAATAAAAGACAAATAGCAGGGGATGTCTGCGTCCTCAGCGTATGTACACGGTGCACAGTGGGAATAAAGTTGCAAAAACCATTTTTCCGAGCACGAAAAGCGTGAAATCGGACTTCCTTTTCACTTGAAATATAAAAGCTGTCCTGTCTGCTCAATTTTTTTATTGTAGGTTCCTCTGATAATGAAGTTATGATTCGTAGAGAAGTAATTATCTGGCGGGGGGGGGGGGGGGGGGGGGGGGGGGGTCTAGCTTTGCTCGGCCGACCACTTTCTCGGACAGGGGGGCTCGCTTCGCTCGCCCATTTGATTAATAGGTCAATACATGATGTCTAAATTTTAGTGATGGAGTAGAGTACAGAGGAAACCCCGACTCAATCAGACTGTTAACAATGAAAATAAGATCGGTTGCGCGGATTTGAAAATTGCGCTCGTTTTTTATTTTTCCAAATTATGACCATTCGGCCCCACTGGGCGGCGACCAAATTGGATCAATCGTGACTTGGTACTTGTCTAGTGAAAGAGGTCGAACAGTCCTGCTTCCTCGTTGCTTCCGCAGGGGGGTTCTTGGACCCCTCTGAGGTAGTGCCAGGATTCGCCCTCTGAGGGACATTGTGCGAGACCAGGCAGGCGGCACGTCGGAGCGCACCGACAACAAGAATCACCCTGATAAGAGCTGTGTTCTAATGTGCCCCCATACATTCCAGCGCTGTTCATCTGTAGTGCCCAATCTGCTTGACTAAGTCTGTACGCCATGCAGCGGAAAGAAGCGGTTCAGAAGGAAGATGTCGTTCAAGCCGTCATCATCGCCGACTGCTACCAGAATACATTCCGCCCCGTTTCAGATTTCCCAGTAAGTTTGTGCATCTCTGCCGTCAACCACTATTCATGACTGCGTTAACCCAAATTGATCTTTCAGTGTCTGATGCCTTTGGTAAACAAACCACTGTTGGAATACACGCTGAGAACTTTGTCCGCTGCGAAGGTCGACGAAGCTATAGTTTTCTGCACGTCGGAAACCGACAGCCTGAAGTCCTTCATTAAGTGAGTACTCGGGTGGTACAATTTCAAAACTTTGACTGATCTTGTGAAATTTACTACAACGTTTCTTTCAGCAATCGGGATTGGGGCCGAATGAGCGTCACCGTCGTGACGTCAGACCGTTGCGGCTCTTTAGGCGACGCGATGAGAGACTTGGACGCCAAAGCTCTCATCAGAGGCGACTTCATCCTCCTTAACGGCAACGTCGTCGGCAACCTGGAAATCCTTCCTGCCCTCGAACGTCACCGGTAAGACCTCCCAACCGCAAACGTTTCCCTAAACTTCTCCCCCTCAAGGTTTCCCATTTTTCTCCAGGAAAACGCAAAAAACTGACAAAGGCGCTGCCATGACGGTAATCTATAAAAACTGCGGGAAGAAAAGTCGCAGCTCGGAAGACGAAGTGTTTTTAGGCGTCGATGCCAAAACCAGCAGAATCCTCGCTTTCCACCGGCGTCTTAACGGAGGCCTCATGGAAGTCAACATGGTAAACACATTTTATTTTAGTTAAGGGATAAATACACCAATCGTTACTAGAAACAATAAGTCGTTGGTAGTTGAAAAATATTAAGTAGTTGAAAATTTCTTTATTTTTTTTACCCTTTAGTCCAGGGTAATTAGACATTTCCACAAACATTAGGTCAGGAAGAAGCAATTTTTTTACACAATGTTTGGGATGGGTTGGAGGTACTTTTCTCAAGTTTCGACCTCGGGGCCCCTCTGGAACTTGGTTTCTCTGGCGAAAAACTGCTATTTTTTGGCAATTTAATTTGGATTAAAAAAAAACGGTTTTTCGCCATGAAGGAATGGTTTTTTGATCATGGCCACTTTATGACTTTTTATACTAGATGAAATTTACTACATTTTGAGATCAACTGCAGCTGTGTAGGTTCATTAGCCTCCAAGATACAGCGTTTCAAAGTTGGGCTATCTTTCCACATTTACACCTTTTTTTTTTTTTTTTTTTTCAGTTTCTAATCATTTTGATCATGAAGGAAGGTTTTTCGACTATGAGATCCTTGTAAACTGGATATTTGCGGCAGTTTGAGATTTTAGATTATAATTTAATACGCTCCGAGATCGTACAAATCGGAAAAATAACTGAAACGCTGTAGCGTTTCAAGTTATTTTTCCGGTTTTTACGATGGTCTTATTAGGCCAGTCACCAGAGTATTGCAAGCCCCCCCCCCCCCCCCCTTCGCTCGCTCAAGAAGTGGAGTAGAAGGTTTTATTTATTTTTAATGGTTGTAATGGGTCTGAACAGCAAAATATCAAAAATGGTAGCAAAATGTTTGCTGGGAGAACTTATGGCGGCCAGAAAACGTCGATTTTTTCGGGCGTTTTTCAGTTTTTCACCTCGGAAACTAAGCACCTCAGAGAAAAAAATACGATGTTAAAGAGCATACAATTCTGTGCCAAATGCATTAAAATCGGTTCAGCCGTTTAGCCACAACCGAGCGTCAAACAGCCAAATTATTCCAAGTTGGCTGAAAAATAGGATTCGCTCATGTTTCATCCCCTGTAACCTATGATCAGCTAATGCATTGGCTCAAAATGCATGTTGTAGAGCATCAAATTAGGAGTTCAGAGAACACCTGAAATTCCAAAAAAAAAAAAAAAATACTACTACCAACCGAGAAAACGAATTTAAACCCAAATAAGAAACGCCCAACCTGACACCGCTCGATAAGCTGAAAACCGTTTTCGGCTGCAGCTCGGAAACTATTGGTCTGATTCCAAATTTATTTTTGTCTCGTGAAAGCTGATTAGTAATCATGTGATGGGGAAAGTAATCAGTGATTACTTTCCCCATCACAGCTATTCTGTGTGAAATTTTGATTTGAGCTTCGATAAGGGAGAGGCGGGTACGACAAAAAAAAAAAAAAAATGCAAATTTTGAAGAAGAAAAAAAAAACTCTTTTTTTGTGTACATTTTTGCCCATAACTCAGGAACGGTTTGTCCGATCTGAATTCCCTCTCCTTCTGGTGAAAGCTGATTAAATTTTATCCAAGGGAAGGTACATTGCATGTCTATTGAGACAACAAAAGTGCCATTAGTATTCGTCGGAAAGGGGGAAACCAGACATTTGTCCACCTACAACCACGGTTTTCAGAACATTTTCTTCTCTCCCTCCGAGACTATTTCACGGCGAAATTTGATCACTTTGGTGGAGCAAACCCGTGTTTGGTGTCTTTTTATATGTCTTACGACAATTGTTGCTAATCTGAAAACTAGGATGTTCAACAGTTGAACATCCTAGTTTTCATTTTACATTAGTTACTAATGTAAAATGTCTTGATCTACAACTTTCTTTGTATGCATTTTTTGGCTAGTACTAACCATTAAGTACAAAGTACTGCTGGAAGAGCACTTTGAAAATGTTGCGGGGAATTGGCAATTTTCCCTCTGAATACCTATTTGGGGAGAAAATTTACCGAGGAAACCAGAGAAACCAAGTTCCGGAGGGGCCCCAAGGGCGAAAACTTGAAGAAACCTTCACCCCATCCCAAACATAGGGTGAAAAAATCGCTTCTACCTGCCCTAATGTTTTTGGGACCCCTGTTTTGATCCTAATTACCCTGGACCCTACTGGTTTGTCCTACTGAGTTTCTGATTTTTTGCAGGAAGCAATTCTTGGACACAGTCAAGTTGACATCCGGAATGACCTTCTCGACTGCAAAGTGTGCATTTGTTCTGTGACCGTCCCTCCGCTCTTCTCGGACAACTTCGATTTCCAAACTTTGGACGACTTCGTGCACGGGCTGATCATCAACGAGGACATTCTCGCCAGCACGGTGTACTCGTACGTTCTCCCGGAGTCGCAGTACGCGGCTGGGGTGACGTCCTGGCAGAATTACCATTACGTCAGGTGAGGTTTAACTTTGGTAGCTTGGAGCTCCAACCTGTCCACAGCTGACGTGAGGTTTGTTGCAGTTTGGACGTCATCCGGAGGTGGACCTACCCGTACGTTCCTGACTGCTGGGAAGACGAAGTGTACACGTTCAACCGGAACAGTGTTTATCTCCAGGATGACATATCTCTTGCAAAGTACGTTGATTGTAATTCACCGCCATATTGACGGGAGCGGTTAGTAATAGTTTCCTAATAGTTTTCCTGGTTTTCAGGGACTGTCGATTGCGAAGCGACGTCGTCATCGGGAGTAAAAGCTGCATCAAGGAAAACACCACCGTCACGACGGCGGTTATAGGAAAAAATTGCACCGTAGGAGCAAAATGTGCCATTTCGAATTCTCACATCTTCGATAACGTCATAATTGAGGTTAGTCTCCTCGAAAAGTAACAGTTACGGCATTGTTGTTGTTTTACAAGTTCTTTTTTTCAGGATGGTACAAACGTCGACCACTGCGTGGTTGCCAGTGGGTGTAAAATAGGAGCCGGCGTTCACCTGAAAGGGTGCATCGTCGGGCCGGATGTCGTACTGAAAAAGGGAACTTCCGTCGAGAACCAACGGCTCCAACAGGCAAAAACATCCGGTTTGTTGATCTTCCACATTCAAATTGTTTGGCTCGTAAAGAGGGGACACTTTTCTTGGAATAATAAACCTATGTAATCGCGACAGAGGTCGAAAATTCTGATCGGCCTCAAAAATTACATGACACCAGGGGTGGTTCGTCCAGGGGCTCACTGGTTCGGAGAACCCCCAAAGATAGTGAGAGTGAGAGAGAGGAGAGGTAAGAGTGAGCGAGAGGAGAGAAAATGTTTATTTAATATCAATTTAGGAAAAAAACGCAATAGCAGCTTCCCATTGTGTCTGTTCATGCCAGATTTTGGAGCTGAGCACTTTTCTGAACCTCAACACGAAGAAGAATAATGACGGGGAGGGGGGGGGGGGGCTAAGAAATTATTATGGCCGCGTGAGCTGGTCTCCATTGCAGCTCGCACTGTTTATTCACAGTAATGAAGAATAGGAGTGGGTACGAAGAACAGGGGAAATAGTTTCGCAGCTGCTGTATATGTATAGTAGAATAACCGAGAAGAAAAAGAAAAGGAACTTCTCTTAGGAAATTTTTACTGGCAACAACAAGTGCCCTCCTTACAAGCCTGTTGCCCAACCCGTTCTTCGAAAAGTGTCTTGAGTTGACCAGTCATAATAATTTTCTAGTCATTGAATTTGGGCTATGGGAGGAGGGTTTTTGAAGGGTTTCGGCTATGGGGTCGAGTTAGGTGTCGTTTTCGAAGTATTTTGGACGTAGAATTCATATTTCGAGGTCCCACATCTGACCGAACATTGTACATAAAAATTTATTTTTTAAATGTTTGCAAAAATATTTTCTTATTGACACAGAATCAGTTTTTTGCACCTGTTCTGTACCTGTATCGACGAACAATAAACCCTTGTGCGAAATTTGCAGCGTTTTTGTTGAACTATTCCAGATATTCAGGGAATAATGTCTTTTTCACGTTTAGGAACAGACGAATCTATCAGCACGCGAGCCTTCACGTATAATTCTGACGCCGAAGACCAATCGGACGATGAAGACTCGGAAGATGAAGGTTACGGCGCTCCTACATGGCGAGGTGACTTCACACCCTCACATTTGTGCTGAAACGTTTTTCTAATAGCTCTTCCCCTTTATACCACTCGTTGTTTTCAGGGTTGCTCCTGGAACCCATCCCAATGGTCGTAGATGCTGATGATAGCGATTCGCAAAGCGGCGATTCCCAAAGACCTGAATCGCCAATACAGGACGACACCAATTGTGAGATTTTTCGCCTTAGTTGGTCTATGAGATCATACCGTTCAAATTTAACCTATTTGTCGCCCTTGCAGTGTTCTACAGCGAAGTGGTCGACTCCATGGTGAGAGGTTACGAAGACAAACTCCCTTGCACCAATCTGGTCCTGGAAATCAACTCGTCCCGCTACGCTTACAACGTCCCTCTCAACGAAGTCAACTACAACGTCGTCCGGGCCGTCCTGACCCTCAAACACGATTTCACTTGGGACTCTCTGACGGACCGTCTCAAATATTTCATGCCGCTGTTCGCCAACTACGTGAGAAACGACAGCGCCATGACGGATTGTCTGAACGCCATTGAGGTGAGTCCGGTGGAGTCCAAAACATGCTCACCGAGTGTCGCATCACTGATTGGCTCTGTTCGCAGGACGTGGCGGAAATCAACCCCCCGCTCAAAACCGTCACGATGAAACTGATCCACCTCCTGTACAACAAGGACGTGCTGGATGAAGATGCCATTTTGAAATGGTACAAACACCCGAGAAGCGAATCTGACGGGCAGCAGCTGAGGAAATTGGTAATTCAGTTAATTTTTCTGGGTTTATTGCGCCTTGTGAATTGTGGACGCGAGTTAAAAATATCCAAATGGCATTTTCAGGTGAAACCATTCATCGAGTGGCTGGAAAAAGCCGAATCTTCCGACGAAGAAGACGAAGATGACTGACAATTCACCAAAACACCCCGCATCTCATCCCTGCCCCTTTTCGCAAGTGTGATATGATCTGTGTAATAAAGAACGTTTTGAAGTACCTACATTGTGTCGGTTTTTCTTCTCCCTTCAATGGGAAAATTCCATAAATAAAATGTCTGGACATTTTGGTAAAAAAAGTTTAGTTTGGTTAAAAAGTTTTTTATTCGGAAAATATTTGACTTCCTGCAATCCTTCAAAAATCCCAAAAGTAGCCCCATGAAAGCCCTATAGATCTCCACAGTGAAATCGGATCGTTCCGGGACCCCCAAAAATGGGTTCTACGTCCAAAAATAATTCGAAAACGACACCTCACTCGATCCCATAGCGCCCCACGGGCTGAAAAATTCCTACGGCCCGGACGGCATACGGACATTTCGGTTTGGGAATCGTAACCTCTTGAAACGGATAATGTCAAATTAAATCATCATGATTAAATTTTAATGATTCGGCTTGATTTATCAATGGGCCTCAAAATTTTCGATCTCCGTCGCGAATAAATACCAGGTGTATTATTCCAAGAATATTAAACCAAAAACGCTGCAAATTTTACACAAGGGTTTATTATTCTGTGATATAGGTTACTTGTACAGACATTTAATTCTGTCAATAAAAAAAATTAAAAAAATTTTTTTTTTTGGATTTTTATATTTCAAAAAAAATTTTTTGGGGGGGATTTTTTTTTCAAAAATGTGTTTTTTCAAAAATTCTTTAATTTTTACTCGAAAAATATTTAACTTCTTGGGATCCTTCAAAAATCCCATTTTTAGCCCCATGAAAGCCCTATAGAACGCCACAGTGAAATCGGATCGTTCCGGGACCCCCAAAAATGGATTCTACGTCCAAAAATACTTCGAAAACGACACCTAACTCGATCCCATAGCTAAAAGCCTTCAAAACACCCCTCCCGTAGCCCCATTATAGCCCCATAGCGCCCCACGGGTTTGGGCGATCGGACTGAAAACCTTGCGGGCACAACTAGATGGTAAACCAAGTATTTTGTCAAAATTTCAGATTTTTAAAAAAATTCCTACTGCCCAAAACGGCCCGGACGGAGGACGGCGTACGGCGGACGGACATTTCGGATTTTGAATGTAGACCTCTTGAAACGGATAATGTCAAATTTTGAGGCCGATCGGAGTCGTCGACCCGCGTCGCGAAAACAGGTGTATTATTCCAAGAATAATAAACCAAAATGCAAATAATATTTGCATATCATTGCTTGCATTATGCTTGAATTTGAAGAACAGGAGTAGAAAATACTGCTTTATTTGTCGGTACCTATCGTAACTGTCTTTTCGTGACGATTTTGGTTTATTATTCTTGGAATAATACACCTATGTTTTCGCGACGCGGGTCGACGATTCCGATCGGGCTCAAAATTTGACATTATCCGTTTCAAGAGGTCTACATTCAAAATCCGAAATGTCCGTCCGCCGTACGCCGTCCGCCGTCCAGGCCGTTTTGGGCAGTAGGAATTTTTAAAAAAATCTGAAATTTTGACAAAATACTCGGTTTACCATCTAGTTGTGCCCGCAAGGTTTTCAGCCCGATCGCCCAAACCCGTGGGGCGCTCTGGGGCTAAAATGGGGCTACAGAAGGTGGTTTTTGAAGGCTTTTGGCTATGCGATCGAGTCAGGTGTCGTTTTCGAAGTATTTTTGGACGTAGAATCCATTTTTTGGGGTCCCGGAACGATCCGATTTCACTGTGGCGATCTATAGGGCTTTCATGGAGCTAAAAATGGGATTTTTGATGGATCCCAAGAAGTTAAATATCTTTCGAGTAAAAATTGAAGAATTTTTGAAAAAACACATTTTTGAAAAAAAATCGCCTCAAAAATTTTTTTTGAAATATAAAAATCCACAAAAAATTTTTTTTAATTTTTTTTATTGACAGAATTAAATTTCTGTACAAGTAACCTATATCACAGAATAATAAACCCTTGTGTAAAATTTTCAGCGTTTTTTCCTTACAGATTCTGAACCATGACAGTGATCAGGAGTTCCTTGTCAGGTTATGGCTCTTCGGGGGAACCAAAGAGGATGGGCCGTCCCCTCACCATTTGTTAACGACGGAAAAAAAGTCCTTATTAGATAAGGACAAACCAAAAGATGAGCCCCATGACCTCATCGTGAATAAAGAAAATAACTTCACGGCCTCGTAAGTAATCCTTCAATTCCGCACGCATCTCATAAGACACTGTCCGGGCAAGTGGTTTTGGTTTATTATTCTTGGAATAATACACCTATGTTTTCGCGACGGGGGTCGACGACTCCGATCGGGCTCAAAATTTGACATTATCCATTTCAAGTGGTCTACATTCTAAATCCGAAATGTCCGTCCGCCGTCCAGGCCGTTTTGGGCAGTAGGAATTTTTTTAAAAATCTGAAATTTCGGCAAAATACTTGGTTTACCATCTAGTTGTGCCCGCAAGGTTTTCAGTCCGATCGCCCAAACCCGTGGGGCGCTATGGGGCTATAATGGGGCTACGGGAGGGGTTTTTTGAAGGCTTTTAGCTATGGGATCGAGTTAGGTGTCGTTTTCGAAGTATTTTTGGACGTAGAATCCATTTTTTTGGGTCCCAGAACGATCCGATTTCACGGTGCCGATCTATAGGGCTCTCATGGGGCTAAAAATGGGATTTTTGAAGGATCCCAGGATGTTAAATATTTTTCGAGTAAAAAATACGGAATTTTTGAAAAAAACACATTTTTGAACAAAAAATCCAAAAAAAAAAATTTTTGAGATAAAAATAAAAAAAAAAATTTTTTTTAAATTTTTTTCATTGACAGAATTAAATTTCTGCACAAGTAATGTATATCAAAGAATAATAAACCCTTGTGTAAAATTTGCAGCGTTTGAATAATATTCAAAACAATAATTTTCAGAATAATAATAATAATATTATGTAGGTAGTACCTACTAGGTACCTACCTAATCCTCAAATTTTTGGCTCAATTTTTGGTAGAACTGTTGAAAAACGCTGCTAATTTTACATAAGGTTTATTATTCTTTGATATACTTGTGCGAAAAATTTAATTAATCGGAGGCCAATTAGATGTTCAACGTTCAAATGGAGAAGAGTAGTTCTGTTCGAGTAATAGGTTCAGTTCGTCTGATCTCCAATACTGATTGATGATCATTCGGTTATCTAAATAATCATCGACTTACAAGATGTTCGGTGTCCAACGACTGAATTTCCTACGAACCGCTCAATCACCCTATTTTATTTTATTTTAAGAACAACTAATCATTATTGAAAAGCGAGTAGAAGAGGACAGAGGCCAGAGTCGGGGGTTAGCTGATTTTAACCAGCACGGGGTGGCCCCCGAGTCGTACATAAATGTGAGCTATCAGCGTTACCCAGAGGACACCGCGAGGAGGTTGCTCACGTTGTCCCCCAATATCAGTGGCATGAGCCACCTCGTCAAACGTTAACAAAAAAGAAAATGGGGGGGGGGGGGGGGGTTGTACTCATGAGTCTGAAATAACGTAAACCTGAATACAGTTTCCATAACTGTTTCCGAACGTATACCTACCGATACGTTTCAGTCCCAACAAATACCAACCAGTAGTTCCATGGAGGCGCCCGCCTAACACTCGTCCCTCCTCAAAAGAAGAGAGACTCCAAACTCCTTGATGCCTCCTATGCCTCCACCAGTTGAACACCTTGTCCAACCCAGCTACGGATGGACTACGAACAATTTAGTCCAGTTCTTTGATCACTTCGAACTCGTGTGTGTCCTCTTATGTGTGTTCAGATTTTGTCAAGGGGTTCTTGGTATGTGTAATAATGTGGTGAGGGGAGGAAATGTAACTATGTTCTCGACCTCGACGTCAGTCTTTGTAAGGATCCCTTATGTTGGGTAACCATAGGAAACCATTCCTGAACATTAACCAAATACCAACTGTAGGCACTACCTTCTACCTACCATCTTCCTTTCTTCTGCCAGCCTTCTCTTCTTCCCTTTGGTCTGGCTTCTTCCTCGAGCTCCTGTCCTCGTTTTTTTCTTCTGTTGACTGGGAAGCCTCCGGATCTGCCATGTTTAAGCCTCCAATCACTGGAGAACTGGTGACTCCAACGTGATGGAGTTTCTGTGAAATGTGAAAATAATGAGAAAAGGATCTAACTCCTGGCCCTGGCATTTATGTATAAAGGGAAACCCGTTTTTACAACTAATTATTAATTAGTTATGAAAAGGGGTTTCCCCCATGTGACCTCCTCCTACCCCCCAACTAAGGGGGGGCTTTCCCCAAATAGTCACACCATCCTCACCAATTTGGGTAGGTTACTGGAACAAAGCATCAATCCTACGGAAACAGGCGATAAAACGTTCAATGCAGGAAACAGACAGTATAAAGGCTCCAGGCAGCAAACAGGCAGTAGGTATCAATGCTCCGTGCAGGAAACAGGCAGTATAAATGCTCCAAGCAGGAAACAGGCAGTATAAATGCTCCAAGCAGCAAACAGGCAGTATAAATGCTCCAAGCAGCAAACAGGCAGTATAAATGCTCCAAGCAGCAAACAGGCAGTATAAATGCTCCAAGCAGGAAACAGGCAGTATCAATGCTCCGTGCAGGAAACAGGCAGTATAAATGCTCCAAGCAGCAAACAGGCAGTATAAATGCTCCAAGCAGGAAACAGGCAGTATAAATGCTCCAAGCAGCAAACAGGCAGTATAAACGCTCCATGAAGAACAAAGGCAGTATGCAGCACACAGTCTGTAAACATTCTATAGAAGAAACAGGCAAAGGTCGATCCAGCAAAGAAGCAGGGAAAGGAAGACGTTCCAACTATGGAAACAAGCGGTGATAACTTTTCACAGGCAACAGGCAATGTCCAATGTACTTACTTTTGAGCGTTTCTCATCTTACCAGGGGCTGCTCAATATCACCTGACGCCAAACCCTATGGTCCTGACTGATTCTTGGTGAGCTTGAGGCGACGCGACGTGGGTGACCCTTCTTCAGTCAGCCTTCTGGAGAACCTGCCTGGGTCACCTTTCTGCGGCCATACGACGGACATGCTCGTACCGTTGGAGCTTCCTCGTGTCCCACGACCTACAGCACATTCTCCTTGAGGACGAAACTGTAACTACTCTCCCTCAACGTCTTCTTACCTTTCATAATTTGCCTCTCCTCTTCACACCGTTCTTCCCCCTCCATTGGCAGTATACTTTCAACAATAGCACTGAGGATGAGCTGTTTAGTTCGGCAATGAATTTCTCTGCTCCTCCACTGAAAGTTGAGAACTTGAATTGTTCCTCTGGCTAGTGAAATCTGTGTTTCACTATCCGATTTGCACACTTGTCAATGATGGAACCCTGAAACTTGAAAGAATGCCAACCTCAAAAACCTCTTGGGCAACGTATGGAACCCTTAAAGAAAGAGAGCCAAGAGTAGATAATCAGAACTTACATGTCTTCATTTTGTCAAAGGACTCATCTAAATAATATTTTTGTCAAAGGACTCATCTAAATAATACGTTTGTGAGCCCTCTATTTGAAGCCTTATATTATAAGGCTTCAAATAGAGGGCTCACAAACACAACTTTCTTCAATAAAGACAAAACAGTACCTAACTACTCTCCATCAACGTTCCTTCTTACTTTTCATAGTTTGCTGCTCCTCTTCACGCACACTTCCCCCACCATTGGCAGTGGCGTCAGACTGAAGACCCTTTGGGAACTTGGGGAGCGTTCTATAAATAAACTCACTAAAAGACGAAGCTATTTGCCAAATTATTTGCCTTCCTGGTGATTTCATGCAGAATTTGGTGACCATTGCTGCAGCAACTCTTGTCTGGTGTGTCGCTTCGCTGCAGAAAAACTGGATTGGCTCGTAGACAATGAGAAGATATATCTTGGTGGTCTTGTCATTCAGAGTACTTCAGTAATGACGCTGATGCTCCCAAGAAGTCTCGCATCGATGCTGAAATACAAAATGACCGTTTAGCAAGGAAATCCACTCCATATCTATTTCACTGTAGACAATCAAACTCACCATCAATGTCTTCTCTGTAAATTCAGTCAATGAAGGCAGCATGATGGCAGATGTTGAGGACTGTTTCGTGGAGTCAAACAAAATCCATCCAAGGAGCACGAAGAAAGCTACGAAGCTGAACGTATTGCTGCATCACCGCAGAATCACTTCGCTTCATGGCAGAAAAACTGGATTGACCCGTAGACGATGAGCAGATAATACCAACATAATATGTTATATACCTAATATTATTATGTTGGTAGTCTTACCCATCATTCAGAGTAGGTGCCTGCTTACTTACTTCAGTAAATGACGCTGACGCTCTCACGTGGTCTGTCATCAGAGGCCAGTTACGAAATGACTGTTCTGCTAAATAAAGAAGAAGTAACTAAAGATGAAACAACCACCATGCCTGGTCGTCATATTCCCCGAACTGAGCACGGTCCACCAAACTTCACGGATGGACGACACAGTAAGAGATATTCGGTTTGCATAATGTAGAAGTCAGAGACAACAACATTATGCCCACAACATCAAATATTGTGCCGGTTGGAGAAGCCAACACCTGGCTCCGGAACCAAGCGTGAGAAACATGACAATCTACAGCAATTTGTTTCACCGACTACCAAATACAAGAAGAAAAGACAAAAACAGTGGAAACAACAACCAGGCCTGTTCGTCATATTCCTCGAGCTGAGCACGGTCCAACAAACTTCACGGATGGACGACACAGTAAGAGATATTCGGTTTGCATAATGTAGAAGTCAGAGACAACAACATTATGCTCACAACATCAAATATTGTGCCGGTTGGAGAAGCCAACACCTGGCTCCGGAACCCAGCGTGAGAAACATGACAATCTACAGCAATTTGTTTCACAAAGACAACTACCTAATACCCTAATTGCTTTAAAAAAAAAATAAAATAAAATAAAAAATCCTTGGAGCCACTGGCATGCAATTTACTACAGAATATAGATTGATAAGAGAATGTTTGAAGCCTACCACTTCAAAACACAACATTAGAGCTGAGTTGTTCTCTCTTGAAGAATTTGGGGGGATACAGTTGAGTCAATTATGGGTGGGGTAGGGGTGGGGGGGGGGGGGGGGGTGTTGTTGAGTCAATTTATGGTTTGTACGCTGAGGCCACTAATCTATTGTAAACTTGTTGTTTTTTTACCAGCTTTTTTGAGTACATGTGCGTTTTTTTACTGGTTTATGCAAAAAGAAGTAGGGAGTTGTGGGAGTTCTGAAGAATATTCTAATTCTAATGAACGACTTCTACGCCTACATGGGTGACTTATTGTTTTGTGTATTGCAATTATTGGAAGTCTACTTAGTAGTTTTTGAAAATTGCTTGATTTGAAATGACATTGTGTTGTAATGTGTGTGCAGGTGTGTGTTGTATATATATCCTAGCAACCTATATACTGTTCTTGATTCTTGAAACAAACAAATACCATGTGAAATGTGTCTGTGGATCCTCTCATCATTCTTCAGCTGAAGTTCTTGAAGTTCATGAAGTTCAACATGCCAAAGGGGGGGAAAAGAGACTAATTTCAAACAGTGGCTCCACAAAATGGCATTCAGGTTGGGTAGTATTTAAGCATTGCTTTAAGTTCAGATTGACCAATTTGAGGAATTTCTTTAGGGGTTTTCTTGAAAACTCCAAAAAGTGGAAAATGAAAATCAAGTGATTAGTGACCACCAAAGTCACAAGAATGTTGAAAAGGAACTTGAATGCCATCTTGAATGGTTTGACATGGTTTTGAATTGTACCTGGCTCAATAATTGTTGATGAGCATGCCTGAAAAAAAAAAGAATGAAATCGTTTTTAAAAAATGATGTGAAACTGTAGGACGTTTTAACAAAATTTACGCAGAATTTACTCACCAACCAAACCTTGTCTATGAAGCGTTCAGGAACTTTGGAGAAACTCGGAGAAGACCCCCACACCCACCCCCCACCCAAACGCCGCGAGACTTGGGAGCATTAACGGACACTCGCGTGTTGAATTGATGTGGCAGCAGCAGCAGCGATGGCGAGGTTGTGAAGTCGACAAACGCAGTGATGGCCGAGGAGGTCTGCACGTCTCGAGGTCTTGATTGAGTCTAGAAGTCTTCTTTTCTTCTCGGTGGTGTCAAAACAGGAAGTGTGTTCTTACACTAACATCACTGTGATAGCCCACGCACACAGACTGGCATTGACGCTCTTCAATCGTTACGTGCCAATGATAATATATACGCCTGACTGTCGAGTTCAATGCTACTGGTAATTAACACAGTAGAAACGTTCCGAGTTTTGTTTCTCCCTGGTTGGCGTACCTAGTCCCCCCCTCCCACCAGAGCCTACCTACACAATCAGCCCCACCATCCAGATCGAACCAAACTGAAACTCCATCACTGTGCAAGTCCACCACGCCTGCGACTAGCATCTGAAGTTCAGATCCGTTTACCAAGTTTACCAGCTGTTGATAATTGGAGCTGACCAACCAATGCAACCTTACTCTCACAGTGACCACCCACTCACATGCGCGGCGAATCACCATGGCAGAAGCGATCTCCAGCCTTGCTAACCACTTCAGCCACTTCATCCGCCCTAAGACTACCTACCTACCCGAGACCTAAAGGGAAAGACTATAACTAACTTACAATCTATAATCCACGCGGCAGGCAGGCAAGGAGGCACAGCATCGCAAGCTATTAAATAATGAATGGCAGGCTGGATCCTACGAGCTGGCTTATCCTTGCTGCGTACCACGTTTACCTACTAACCGTCTCACACATCCTGTTGACACCACCCAACTAGCCTACGCGCACTTAAACACAACACTGCACTTTAACACTCCGGTGATGCCCAACGCGGTTGCTCCTATTTATGCTCCCAAGAACAACTAATTTCAGCCCAATCCCTGATTCACACTCCACTTTACTTGAATGTGAGAAATAAATTTTGATTTTTTTTAATAACTCTGGTTGATTCTGTCACCACTGATTTGGTGGTGGTGAGCTCTTTTAATTTGAAAACCTCATCGTCTGATCATTGATGACGTTATCACATCGAAAGCGCTCGCCACCACCACCAAAACAGCCCTTTCAAGTCTGCCACGTCGCGAAATGACTGGCCCTTGCGGGCACATTTGTCAGAATTTCAGATTTGTTGACTCTAAAAAAGAAATCCTACCGCCTGAAAGGGCTCGGACGGCGGGGGGACATTACATTTTTGGAACCTACCCATCTTGAAACGTGAAATGACAAATTTTGAGGCCGGTTCCAAAAAAAAGCTCCCGAGAATAATAAAACTAATTCATTAACGGTAGAAAAAAAGCTCAACAAGAGAGACAGATAATCCCTCAATGAGATCAATTTGAGGCCAAACTAAATAAACCAGTCAGGAGGGTTTGTAATCTTCAAGAATAGAGAATACCGCGAGTGAGAAACAATAATTATTCGAAAAACGATGAATTAATCATCAGTTCATACCAAATAAGTAAACTACGCGATTTTCGTCTAAAACAAGCCAACGCGACAAGTTTCTTTCAATTTGTTTCTCTCCCGGATGATAATATCACATTGTGCGATAAGTGGAGGTAATTTCAAATGAATTGGGCTGAAATTACATTTAAATTTAAAAAAAATTCCCCAACAAAACCTCCCCGTTGAGCTGCTGGGAGAAGACTGAGTGATGACGAGGACGGGCCACACCCTGCCGTTCGAGGTGGCATGTTGCGCGAACCTCGCTGGTGTTCGTGTAAGGTCTACACGTGTATGTCTACTGCGTGTAAGGCTACGGCGAGTCAAACATAGACCCTACAGAGACTCTGTGGTTCCGCGAGATGGCTTCAACTAAGTAGGTAACAATGAATAAAAATAATAACGATGATTATTATTCTTCGTTAAGTACCTATACTAAATTTTTGACCCCTCCTGGGACTCAACATTGCCCTTAAACATCTCATGATGCGAAAATTCCTTGAATGAAGCGTATAAGGTTAATAGTGTTACTATTCTTTGATAGGTACCTATGGGTTAATTATGAAAAAATTAATTCTGTTCCAAAGGAAATATTTTTGAAAAAATTAAAAATTAATTCTGTAGTTACCAAAGGTAATATTAAAAAAAAAAATTAAAAATAGTTAGTTATTAGTTTGAACAAATGTGGGACCTCAAAAAAAAAAAACAAAAAAAACAAAAAAAACAAAACGACACCTTAGGTACCTATTAAACAGTTTTTTTTTTAAATCTGAAATTCTGACAAAATACTCGGTTTGCCATCTAGTTGTGCCCGCAAGGTTTTCAGCCCGATCGCCCAAACCCGTGGGGCGCTATGGGGCTAAAATGGGGCTACGGGAAGGGGTTATTTGAAGGTTTTCGGCTATGGAGTCGAGTTAGGTGTCGTTTTCGAAGTATTTCTGGACGTAGAATCCATTTTTGGGGGTCCCGGATTGATCTGATTTCACTGTGGGGCGCTATGGGGCTAAAAGGGGTCTGCGGGAAGGGTTTTTTGAAGGTTTTCGGCTATGGGGTCGAGTTAGGTGTCGTTTTCGCAGTATTTCTGGACTTAGAATCCATTTTTTGGGGTCGCAGAAATATCGGATTTCACTGTGGGGATCTATTGGGCTTTTTGGGGGCTACAAATGGGATTTTTGAAGAATCCCAGGAGGTCAAATAAGGTGTAGTTTTCCGAGTAATTTTGGACGCAAAATCTATTTTTTCGAGGTCCCACATCTGTCCAAACATTGTACCTAAGTACAGATTATGGTTTATTACCGACGGGGGTCGACGACTCCGATCGGTCTCAAAATTTGACATTATCCGTTTCAAGAGGTCTAGATTCCAAAACCGAAATGTCCGTTCGCCGTCCCGGCCGTTTTGGGCAGTAGGAATGTTTTTTAAAAATCTGGAATTTTGACAAAATACTCGGTTTACCATCTAGTTGTGCCCGCAAGGTTTTCAGCCCGATCGCCCAAACCCGTGGGGCGCTATGGGGCTAAAAAGAGGCTACGGGAGGGGTTTTTGAAGGCTTTTCGCTATGGGATCGAGTTAGGTGTCGTTTTCTAAGTATTTTTGGACGTAGAATCCATTTTTTTGGGGTCCTGGAGCGATCAAATTTCACTGTTGCGATCTATAGGCCTTTCATGGGGCTGAAAATGGGATTTTTGAAGGATCCCAGGAGGTCAAAATTTGACTTTTGTTCTTTACTTGAAAAATATTTAATATTTTTCAAGTAAAAAACAAAAAATCTTTGAAAAAAAAACCCAAAAATTTTTTTTTCCAAATTGTTTTTCATTGACACAGAATTAATATTCTGAAAAAGTAGCCTATATCAAAGAATAATAAACCCTAGTGTAAAATTTGCAGCGTTTTGTGTTTACGTGACGACATGAAATTGCCCTAGGTACCTATTCCGTTCAATCGATAGCTGTGTTCTTCATGCTGAACAACTGATTAATAATCCCAACAGCTTGCAGCCTCCAGGAAACCTACCGTCAGGTTATGTTGCTCTGCGGATGTTTATCTCGTGGTTCGCCAACGAGATTTTTCGTTCGTGTTGCTGTTACAGTATGTTGCATCATCTAAGCTAAATTATGGTATGAACCGAGTAAGAAACCCGATGTAAAGTGTCCTGTTTATGCGGTGGAATCCTGGTAAGCGTTGACATGAAACTTGAGGAATCGTTTGTCAGGGCTTTTTAATGAGAAACGTCTTTTGGGACTTCCGACATCTCTGTGGGATTCGACTCGTCGGCAGCAGGTTTTTCAGCTTGAAATCCGGACGGTTGAAAGACATTTTGGACGCGATGCCGAAGGAATCAACTCACGCTATCACCATGAAGGTAAATCAAGCTGGGGCATCTCTTTGTGGTAGTTGGATTCTCGCTACAGGCCGCAATATGGCCCGAAATTCGTGACAGCGCAAAACGCAGCGTTCTGATGACGTCACGCGGTCTCCGCTTTTGAACCTGAACTATTTCGTTATCATTTCAGGCGCAGCGGCTGAAAATCAAAGAGAAAGGCCAAAAATACCCCCCTGGGACCGTCACCTTGCAGGTACTGGGCAGCGGAGCCAAGGGGGCCCCCAGGTCGCTATACTTGTTCACCGACCAGTCAAGGTTCGTTGATTTAAGTCAGTTCTCAACCTGGGACCTGGAACGTCAGATAGCTACTGGTTCTCGCAGACCAAATGCTTAACATTTAATGTTGGCTGCTTGAGGGGGAGGGATGTTAGACCCTGGCCAGGGGACCATCCTAATCCACCGGAAGTTCATCCAACTTCGCCAATAGAAGGAATGTTAAACATTGAAAACTTTCCAACTCCGCCAATGAAATTAGCTTCACGCAGGTTTGTGCCACTGGATCTTAGGATTCCTGGATCACTGGAGCTCGGGATTTAGAGATTTTCTAGACCACTAGATCTCGGGATCTCTGGGTTTCAGGAGCTCTAGAACTCTGGATTCGAGGATCTCTGGTTATGTAGATTTCTAGATCTCAGGATTCTGGATTTCCTCCTCTCCAGATCTCTGAATATGTAGACATCTAAGGCATATGGATCACTGAATCTGATGTGGAGGAGATGGTAGTCCTCACATTCACCCGATAACGCAAGCTGGCGGAGTTGGGATGTTTTCACTCTTATTTAGGTGGACTTTGGCGGGGTTGTATCACCTCCTGGCTCCAATACTGCAGCACATGATTGACAACAATGGTTCACCACACTAAACCGAAAACCCATTTAAAAGATTCATTTTCTTGCTTTCAACCGAGTTATTTCAAAATGTTCGCACCTTGTAATATCTCTCATCCAACCAGATACCTCTTTAACTGCGGCGAGGGGTCGCAAAGGTTGGCGCACGAACACAAAATGAAGTTGAGCAAATTGGAGCACATCTTCGTCACCCGAGGCTCTTGGGAGAACGTCGGCGGCCTTCCTGGAGTCGTCTTGACCATACAGGACGTCGGCGTGCCCGAAATCACCCTTCACGGACCCTCAGGAATAGTGAGTACCTACTCAATCGTTTTCCGCTCACTGGCAGGAGCACCGTCACATTTTCCATTTTCCGTAGGAGGAAATTTTCACCGCGACGAAACGTTTTGTCGTCCTGAAGAACATGGCGGTGAAAGCGGCATCTTGCAAGCCCAACGACTTCTTCGAGGACAATGCCATCCGAGTGTCGTACGTTCCGATTTATCGCGACAAAACGGCCGACGACACTGACAGCGGGTAAGAGCAATTTGAGATTTTGTAACTATAACAGCATGAGTTGGTGTGTCGAGTTCAATTTTGCTTGATAAGTGTTTTTTTCGCTCTTCTGTAATGTTTGGATTTCAGAGATACGAGGATTTACCTACCACAACACTGTTGGAGTGAGGCTTTTGTAGGGATTTCGCTAGGAGGTAGAATAAGGTGTCATTGAGGTGGTTAGGGAGGGAAATTACTCCTCTGCTGATATATGTTTATTCGTATAATATGCGATATTATGAGGTTTTTTCGAATAAACATTAGTGTGGGGACCGGTTTCGAGCAACTAGGCTTGACTTACAGTTTCGCATCAATTTCTAACCGTGTAACATCATCATCTATGTATTCTTGTTACTCAATTCAAATTAGCTAACGTCCTACAGCATTTCAATTTATTCTTTCCTAGTTTAAATAACTTTGCCAAATGGGTATATTTTAAAAATTACTTCTGTCTTTTATCCGTCACAGTTGCTCTGAACTACTCACTTATCAGATCTTTAGCATAATCGGTTGTTTTGGTTTATTATTCTTGGAATAATACACCTATGTGTATTACGTTGCTACAGTTCTAACATCTCTCAATGTGAGATGTCATCTATTTGTTTCGAAAATTTTTATCGGTCTCAAAAATTATAATTATCCGTTTCGGGCTGTAGGATTTTTTTTAAATCAGAAATTTTGACAAAATAGTCGGTTTACCAACTAGTTGTGCCCGCTAGGTTTTCTACCCAATCGTTAAACCCGTGGGGCTCCGGGACGGGTTTTTGATGGTTTTCTGCTATGATATCGAGTGGGGTATCGGTTTCGAAGTATTATTGGACGTAGAATCCATTTTTTGGGGGTCACAATTCGTCCACAAATTTTACAAGAAAATTAAAAAAAACTTTTAAATAAGTAATTATTTAAATGAGTAAAATTTAGGCCTAATCATTTAAATTTTTATTTAAATTATTAAATAATTATTTTATATATTAATAATATACCTGCAGTACTGTTTGTTCTATTGTTTATAGAGACACTGTAATGTCCGTGGTGTACTGTTCTTATTAGGGCTGTAGATGAGCTTAGTTGTTCGAAACTGGTCCCCACTTTACATGTTTATTCGAATAAACCATTTAGTAGGTACAGGTACTGGAGGTCTCCATCAGCAGAGGAGTTATTTCTCTCCCTAACCACCTCATGGCATTAGGCTCTGCATCATCGGCAAACAAACACTTTGCAAGGTGTCTTGTTCGCAGTATTTTTTGGACGTAGGATCATTTGCTGTATTTTAAGGGTTTCCCTCTCTGTCTCAGTAATGAATCAGTAATTACTATACTGGTATGCTCTTCTTTGTTAGTTTTTAATATTTAAATTTATTTGTCATAACTTAAACAAAAGTTATAATTATGGGTAATTATTATTATAAACCCTTGTGAAAAATTTGCACCGTTTTTAAATAATCTAAAAAACAATAAACTTGGTATTTTTTATGAAAATCAAAATTAACGTTCTTATCTTTAAAATGATTATGTACCTAATTTACTTGAATCAATTTTTTTTTTTTAATAGGTAGTGTAGATCCTTGAAAAAAATTTCTAAAAAAAAAAAAAATCGACGTAATATGTAGTAGATTGTAATATATGTAGTAGATTGTAAAATCAATCCATAAAAAGTCACCGATTTTTAAGCTTTTAATTTTCAAATTTCATTTTCACTTTCATTTTCATTTTCAAATTTCGAGCGAAGATGTTTTACTGGGCAAAACCCTCGTACGATTTTAGTAAATAGGTTTTTTATTGGTACGTTGATCCAGGACTGAGCAAAGTGACGATGACGTGGATTATTATGGCCATGCTGTCGACACGAATCCGAATGGGAATGGAAAGCGGGCTGTTCCAGTGTCGACTGATGTAACATGTAAGTACGAATGGACAGTTTGGACAGTGTGGTCCTTTTACGCCTTGTTACGTCATTTGTCCGTCTGTTGACCAGCCGTCATCAAAGGGGAAGTGAACCGGTGCACGATGTGTTACGCTGTCCGCCTCCAGCCCCGCCCGGGCTCGTTGTGTTTGGAGAAGTGCGTCGAAGCCGGTGTCCCACCCGGGCCGCTTCTGGGGCGACTCAAAGGCGGCGAGGACGTCGTCCTTAACGACGGCACCATCGTCCGGTCTTCGGACGTCACCTTGGCCGCCGACCCGGGCCCGGTATTTCTCGGTAAGTGGGAAATTCGAGGTGCTTGAATGGACAATGGACGTCGCAAATAACATCACTTGTTTCCAGTTGTGGAATGCCCCGACGAGTCTTTCCTCGACAATCTAGTCCAAGAACCGGCTTTCCACAAGTACCAACTGGGTCAAGCGAGTGTCGACGAGATGCCCGTGTTGATCGCTCACTTCACGCCTCACCACGTTATGGAAACCGCCAAGTGAGTGTTTTCGACTTAGCGACCCATCCAGCTAAGAATCCCATTCTGAACATAACTTCTCTCCCAGGTACAAGGAATGGATGGACAAATTCGCGCCTAGCACGACTCACCTCATTTTGAACGAGCAAAACTCGTGCATGGGAAGCTCGGCTGTACACAGGATCCAACACAAGCTCAACATGCTCGACCCTTCGATATTCCCCTTGTTGAGAGACACTATATCTACAAAGGTAAGGAAATACCTTAGCGACATTTTAAAAAATCTTTGTTTATTGAAATAACCGACCTCCCGTTTCTTAATAGGAGTCCACTTGTGTCACGCCGAACTCTGACTTGTCTGAAGTGAGCACCAGAGCGAGCAGCACGTCCGACCTTGGAACCGATTTCAACTTAGTGAGGGCCAAAACGTTCTCCAACATCTGTCTCCGCCCTCGGAAGCCTTTAGACAAGTTAGTCTGCCAAATGACTGGAACCGATCCAATTTCGGGGCGTTGAAATCGATTCTCTTTTTTGGAAACAGCATAAAACGGTGGTACAGCACAGCACAAAATTTCTTTGGCCAGCTTAGGACCACTTTAGCAAACCTTGGATGGCTCTATAAAAGCCTTAGCCAGATTGTGACCAGCTTTGCTAGCCATGGACAGGTCTGAAAGCGTGGATGCCATCCTGACAAGCCTTGGAGACACGTATTCAGCTAGGGACTATCTTGGCAAGCCTCAGAAAACCCTTTGGCCAGCTTGCCATCTTATTGGCATGCCTTGGAAAACCTTAGTCCGCTTGGGACGAGCCTAGCAAGCCTTGAACAGGTCGGGAAAGCTTGGGACCTCCTTGGAAAGCCTTGATAACCCTTTGCCAGCTTGGGAGAAGAATCTTGTCCACCTTGTTAGCATAAGGGGGGATGGAACTTCGCTTGGGGTCAGAGGTGCAGTTCCATTGTCGGGATTCAATCTCACTGCCCTGGAGGGGGCGTCCAATTGAACCTTATGACATAAGGTTCAAGTACATTGTAGTACATTGTACTAATTTGTTACGTACAGTTTGACCAAGGTTATCTCGGATCCGGAGGAGTACAAGTCCGAAGTGATGAGCATCGACGGTTTTCCGGCGGAATTGGCCAAATTAAACGCGGAACTGTCATCTTTGGGGGATCTCCCACCGAAAGGCTACCCCAACGTGATCTTCCTCGGGACCGGCTCGTGCATACCGAACAAAACAAGAAATACTTCCGGCATCTTGTTGAATATCAGGTTAACAATTTTTCGGTTGTGTCATTGTTGGTTTTTCAAAAACATTACGCTATATTTTGTCTGTTCTCGCTTTTTAGTGAAGATAAATGTATGATAGTTGACTGCGGCGAAGGGACCTACGGTCAACTCGTGAGGTTCTACGGTGCTGATGGAGTCGATCGGGTGTTGGCCAACCTGAAAGTGATATACGTCTCGCATCTTCACGCTGATCACCACATAGGGCTCATCGGGTTGCTCAAAGGGTTGGCCCGAGTGAGGTGAGTTGAAATAGCTTTGTAATAATCGACCCGGATGAATTTGTCAGGCATCGGGAACGGGGTCAAAACAGAATTTCGCTTTGGGGCGTATGCGTCTCCGCCAGTTTGAAGGGTGAATGTGGTATCAAACGATTATTTCTGAAATTGTTTTGAAAATCTTGACCACGACAAGAAAACCGAAATCCAGCAATGGCTTCGTCTCACGTTCGGTCTTCCTCTCTTGGATCGGCACCACCGAGATGACATAAGTGGTGCCGCTTGGATCTCCTCGAAGGTGAAGACTCGTTTGCTTTCGATTTGATGTCGATCATCCCAAATCGACTTGTGCGACGATTACGGATCAAGGCGGCTTGATTAGCCGAGTGGTTCTGGGCGTTAGCCTCTCCGCGCTGCATTCTGTTGAGGCCACAGGTTCGAACTCCGTTGAAGACCATGGACATTTTGGGAATAAAAGTGCAGGATCTGTGGGCAATTTCACAAAAAATTCAAGTTTATTCTTATTCCTTCTCTTCTTTACTGTTATTCAGTATAGGTATGAAGGTAAGGTTTCTGGCGGAGATGCTAACAAGCGGAGTTGAAAACTGCAGGGATGAAGCGGAGATAGGTAGGTGGCGGAGCTGCAACGTTCCCTTCGCTTTTTCTTTTGGCGAAAAAGGCAAAATTCTGTTTTGACCCCGTTCACGATACCTGACAAATTCAGTTGAAATACCGTCAGGGCTATGCAATGATGGATGAATGATGACGATGAAATTCATTTGCAGCACAAACACCGTCTACCTTATGGCTCCGCGACAGATCATGTACTGGCTCAACCTGTACGACCGCCATTTTGAAAAAGTCCTACAACACGTTCAACTAGTTTCCAATCAAAGTCTGGTACGTGACGCTCCTTGAAACTGATCAAAAGTGGCACAACAAAAACCTCACTCCGGCTTTTATTTTCCAGCTTTATCACAATTATCAGCTGGACGACGTAGACAAAGAATCTCTCAGACGGGAAACGGGCCTTGAAAGAGTGGAAACCACTTATGTAAAGCACTGCCCGAACGCTTTTGGCGTCAGCCTCAAACACGAAGATGGCTGGAAAATCGCATACTCCGGTGATACGATGCCTTGCGACAGTTTTGCGGAATTGGGTACGTTATGGGTTTGATGAGTTGAAACAATTCTTTTCGAAAAATTTGTGTACATTTTGGTTTATTATTCCAGGAATAATACACCTATTCGTGACGGGGGTGGAAAACTCTGATCGGCTTCAAAATTTGTCATTACACGTTTCAAGATTCCAAAAATGAAATGTCCGTCCGTCAAACACCGTTTTGGGCCGTAGGAATTTTTAAATTAAAATTAAAATCTCAAATAATCTGAAATGTTGGCAAAATAATCGGTTTACCAACTGGTTGTTCCCGCAAGGCTTTCAGCCCGATCGCCCAAACCCGTGGCGCCGTGTGGGGCTACAGGAGGGGTTTTGGGGTATGAAATCGAGTGGGGTGTCGTTTTTGAAGTAGAATCCATTTTTTGGAGTCCCAGAAACATCGGATTTCACCGAAAGGATCTATGGGCTTTCATGGGGCTACTAATGGCGCTTTTGAAGGATGCCAGGAAGTCGAATGAGGTGTCGTTTTCCGATTAGTTTTGGACGAAAAATCCAACGGAGCACAAAATTCACAAGAAAAAACAAACACTTTTAAAAGTGAAACTTTTATTACATCGTCCCAAATTTTTTGGTCTGTGTGTCGTTTCTTGTAACGTCACGCTACCGTTGATTTTCGCTTACAACCGATTCGTTGCTACGGAACTTCATCTTCGCCAGTTATAATCGTACAAAAATCGTTCACCATTCGTTGGAAAGCTCTCGATTTATCACGCATTTCTTTCGTACTTGTTCTTTGTCATTATGTCCCCATTTTATATTTATTAGTGGTATAGATTGATGTTATTAATGGATGCAGTAAACAATGCCGCTTGTTTTGTTGTTATCAGTTGCCACGTTAGAAATCAATTTGAGAAAACCCCAAAATGAAGCCGTGGGTACATAGCCGATACAAGGGTAGGTGAATGAGTAGGAAATGGGGGGGGGGGGGGGGGGGGACTAGACATAAAAAACGTGTCCATCGATGCTACGTACCCCACTAGGGGAGCGAGCGAAGCGAGCCGGAGAGACTAGTGGGAAAAAAGTTTCACTTTTACCGTGGTTTCATAAAACCACACCCGTTTTTCTTATTTTTTAAAATATTAATTTCAACTTTCATTTTAGGGTTTCAATTAAATTTAGTTCGAGTTTAATTTTAAGTACCTATTTAATCAATTAATAATTAATTGATTAAATATGTACTTAAAATGACTAATAATTATTAGTCAATAAATCAATTTTCAATTATTTAAACCACTAATTCTCACGGTGTCTGTATGTGTGTCACAAGCCTACTCCTCCTTAATGGTAAGCGATAAAAATACGCCGATTTTTTCCACAATCTCCGCCTCCCACACACCTTCTGGTGGTAGGGTTGAGAACCCCCAAAAATGCGCGCAAATTGGCGAATTTGCGCCCAACTTTCTTATTTTAAATGGGAAACTAATTTTTTCCTCGAATTTGGATTCCTCGGCCAATTTTACGTAGGATAAGCGCATTGCAAGCGCAAACTGATTTCTTTCTAATTCTTCGTCGTTATCAGTCCGTTCGAGTCGGCGTTTCCTCCTTATCCTACCTAGAGATCCGAATTTTAATACGAAATCCCGAAAAAACGACTTCCGACGATGAGCGAATTAAATAAGGCGTAAATTAAATGTAATTAATCAAGATTTAACCAAGCATTCATTTAAGTAATTGGTTGTAATTAATTTTTACATTTCTACCTAAAGGTTTTCATTATTAATGACGACTTGTTGATGTTTCAAGGTCAAAATTGCGATTTGCTCATCCACGAGGCGACGATGGAAGACGAACTGAAGGAAGAGGCGGTCATCAAACTCCACTCGACGACGTCCGAAGCCATCGAGATCGGGCGGAAAATGTCCGCCAAATTCACTCTGTTGACCCATTTCAGCCAACGGTACGCCAAATTGCCCCGGCTTGGGGACAAAGGGGATTTCGGGGAGAACGTCGGGATTGCTTTCGACAATATGAAGGTGAGGCCGGGTAACCGAATGAAAGTTTTTATTTTTTTTTTTTTTTTTTTTTTTGTTAACTCATCAACCGCCATTTTGTATTCAGGTGAGCTTCCAGGATTTCCCCAAATTGAAACTCCTCTACCCGACTCTTCGTCTCATGTTCCAAGAAGATGTGGACGAGCTCGAAACGAAAGCTTTGAAAAGGCAAATGAAACAAGAAAGAGACTTATTGAATAAGAAGCAGAAATTGTAGAACAACCGATTGAAATACGCTGATTTTGTAAATATCAAAGACTATGTATGCATCTTATAACGTATAATTATTTTGTTATTATAAATTTGTCCATTCATATTCCTACTTCTAATGAGGTTAGCATCTGCAGTTGCTCTCCCTAGTTGTGTGTAGCACAGTTAGGTTTCAATTTCTGTCCGTGTATAGGACAAGGGACAATATGGACACGGGTGGCTATTGCTAGGTTGGCACATTTTTGAAGCTCGGAAGACTCCAGACGGGTCCCTTTTGTCGATTGGTCGGCGGTTTGTCGGAGACTCTCCAGGTCTTGGCTCGCAATGGTTATGTCGGAAAGTCGTAGGGTCGAGTACCTCTGCGTCGTTCCCGGATAAGACCCAAACTCGAAGAGCTGAGCTGGAAACGGGCAAAAGTTGGAATTTGGAGAGGTGGTGTGGGGGCTAGATGACGTATTATGTACCGAAATGCCGTCTTGTTCATCCGTCAATTGTGGGACTTTGGTCCTTGGCAGAGACTAGAGGGACCAGAGGGACGTTTATCACTTTGATAGAATGATCCGACGGTTCCTCAGAGGGCTTTCTGTTTTCCATGTAATTTCGTCTGTAATGTAAAACAGGTTATGAAACAGTTGTGAACAATGGAAACTACAGTGAGCGGTAGGCTATCTAGCAGGCTCCCCGAAGGGGTCTGACCTTCCGCAGGCTCCACCTCCCAGCGTCCCCACGACCCCCTCGAGTCCAAAACCAAGTCCAGGGGGGGGGGGGGGGGAAGGACCCAGGGATGACCCCCAAGCCCAAGACCGCAGGCTCCCCCCTGCCCGAGGTACCGGAGAGAAGGAGTTGCTCTAAGCCGGATGTTATTTGCGTTATTGGGAGCAACTCCTCCCCATTAAGGCCACTTCAGTCGGAGGCCCGAGAGCCCGAAGGCTCTCTACCACTTTACATGCCCCCAACATCCCAGCGTTACTCGTGATATCTGCCTGAACATTACAGGGGTGGACATGAGGGTCGAAGAGCCGAGTCCGCCAGTGAGCCGTAGCACACTAGCATCAACCTACGGCCCCTGCGAACGGTCCCCGAAGGTTATGGAACAGCCGTAGTTTCGAGTACTGAACTAAAAAAGCTACTCACACGACGTCCTTGTACTTTTCCAGCTGTTGTATCGTCATGTTTTCCATGGCCGGGTCTTCCCTGAGAGTCCCATCAAGAGCTAACAGCTGTCGAACCTAACACATCAACACGTTGGTACAAAATGGCGTAACACTGCGCCAACCAAGTCCAAACACCCACCGGCCGGGTTTCGGGCGTCGTTTGCGTCACAATGTGGAAGATGGTGTTGACGAAACACAGCAACGATATGACCCCGTAGGCGACTGAGTACCAATACCGGGAAAACTCCGGGAAGAGGATCGCCCCCGACCACATGAACCGGATGCCACTCGCCAGGTAGAAACTGAAACACTGACCCCGAATCGGCCTCTGTACCTGAAAACCCCTCAACGCCAATCCCCGACTTACGAATTTCTCTTTGAGCCTGGAGCCAGTGAACCTCGTCATCATGAGGCACACCCATCCTATCACGTATCCTGGAAGAGAAAAAGCAAGGGAAGTCGCCTCCGATTCGTTGTGGAGCTGGACGTGTTGAGTGCACCATGTCAGCCATAAAGTTGACGCCGTCAGCTGGGGTAAGAAAATAAACAAAGTAAAGAACCATAGTGTATTTTTATGACTCATAAATTATGAAGTTCTGATGAACACAACAATAGGGGTATTCATCGTCTGCTTCTCTACACGTTGTAACTACTGGACCACGAAGACCCCCATTAAAGTGTCAGACGATTTCTAGATTCAAATCCGCTGTATCTATACAACGTGTTTCAGCTCCCAAACACTTCTCTTCAGGTGCGGATAGGCGGTACCCCCCCCCCCCCCCCCCCCCCAGTTAACTAGAAACGAGAAAACACTTTATTACTTTTAATAGGAACGTAGGTGAACTTAATACTTGAAAGTGGAAGAAAAAACGGTGCAAATTTTACACAAGGGTTTATTATTCTTTGATATAGGTTACTTGTGCGAAAACTAATTCTGTGTCAGTGGAACAAATTTTGGAAGAAAAAATTTTTACTCGGAAATTTTCGACCTCCTGGGATCCTTCAAAAATCCCATTTGGAGCCCCATGAAAGCCCTACAGATCCCTCCAGTGAAATCGGATCGTTCCGGGACCCCTAAAAATGGATTCTACGTCCAAAAATACTTCGAAACGACACCTAACTCGATCCCGTAGCCCCATTTTAGCCCCACAGCGCCCCAAGGGTTTGGGCGATCGGGCTGAAAACCTTGCGGGCACAACTAGATGGTAAACCGAGTATTTTGTCAAAATTTCAGATTTAAAAAAAAAAGCCTACCGCCCAAAACGGACGGCGGACGGATATTTTCGGGCATTTTTGCATTCCACAGCCATGAACGACCCTAACACCACAAGTTATAAGAAGAGGTGGAATAGTAGGTAGGTCCGCTGCGATGGATCCTGTCCCAAAGAATTTCGAGCCAATTAATAATTAGTAAAACCCGGCACCTCCACGTTGGTCCATCCCGGGCACACCAGAATGGTGTGGCTAACGCCGGAGGGGACAGGAGGGCCTGCTGTACTCCCCCTAGGGGAGTGCTGAAGATCAAGGTAGAAGAAAGAAGATTGAAGAAACATAAACTTATGTTTCATAACTGACTTAACTTATGAAACTTAAACTTATATTCACTTGTGCACTTCCCCTAGGGGAAGAAAGAGAGCAGAAGGTACGAGAAAGGTTGTGATGGGCCAGAAATGGCCTTAGATACAACCTAAGAAGCTCTGTACAGTGGGATATTTCGGTTTTTGAATCTAGACCTCTTGACAGCCAGGAGGAAGCAAGAAGGAGCAAGAAAAAACTACGCCCAACTCTGACGAGGGGTCGTGTTGGGTAAGGTTTTCTGCATGCTGCAGTTGTGCCGTGGGGGGGGGGGGGGGGGGGCTCCCTGGCTTCCAATCTTGAATTGTCAAAGGTAGACTCCCGGTGCACGCCCCTGGTTTTACAAAGGACCGCTTTTCTGGCGTGCAATCTTGAATTATCAAGTATGTACTCCTGGACAACGGGCCCTTGTGAAATTGCTATTTTCTCCTTGGAAATACCGTCTGAAGGGTCAGCGGGGATTTTCGGATCGTCGGAAATAGAGCGAAAATAACTGCCATTGAAACTGGGTAAGTTAATGTGGCAGCTGCTAGCGGTTTGTCGAGGGGCCGATGAGCCGATCTCGGGATTTGTGGCGCGCGTCAGCTCAGTAGCGCTGAGCGTCAGACCCCTGAACATGCGTGAGTGGGAAGGACATCGATTGGACTAAGTGGGGACCTAGTGTTTCTCCACAATAGGCTTTTACAGAATGTGTAGGTAGGTACCTACCTACTAGACTAATTTTTGAAATCCTGAGCTTTATAACATAAAGCTCAGGATTTTCAAGGGTTTTTAAGCTTGACTGCAGATAACTGGACACGGAGGATTGGTTCTCTTGAGATTCGGATTCAGCACCCCAAAAAACATGGGATAAGATAAAAAAATCCAACTTTTTTTCACATCCTGATACGCGTTGACAGGACCACGTACTATTGCACAATTCTTGTTCACTTACGAATATAACGAACTCCAAAACTATCTGGAAACAGACGGCTATCGGCTTGTTCTCAATCAGATACATCCCTTGCGGCATTTCTCACTCTCAACAACAATTCGAAAGTTTTTGTCGTCATCGCAAAAACAAACACACCCCAGCGACAGCAGCTAAGTGATGAACAAACTGTAACCATTAAGTAACCCATGAGGTAACTCCTGAGGATGTTTATGGCCTTTCCGCTGAACCCACTTCATCGCATTCAGCACATGCCCTTTACACGTGACCTTTGCCTTGAGACGATAACAACGCCAATTGAAATGTTGATTTGGTTAATTTATTAACAAATCAACATTTCAATTGGTGTTCAAATAGCAGAAAATTTTAAAAACACCTATCGACCTCATTAGTTCGCAAGTGACTCTTGAACAGTGAATTTAAGAAACCACTTGCCGGCAATACTAAATTTAGCCTAAATAAACCATCTCAACGATCTAAACGATAAACCGGCAAGGCTGGGTTTTCAATATAAATGTCAGCTCAACAGGAAGCGTCCACTTTTCATTTGTCAGTGAAACGCTCTCTTACAAAATGTTCTTTAAAGTTTGCACGCTGGTGGCGTTGGTTGTAGCGGCAGTTGAGGTGAGCAGCAGATTCACCTATTTAGTTGGGAAATGTTTGAGGTTCCGTTTAGGTTCGAACAGCCTTAATGCGTCGAACGTTTCATTTGTTTCATTGTCTTAGGCATGTCCCGGTTGTCAGATGAGGATGGAGCCAGATGAATTTAAGGTGGAGCGGCTACAACGTGTATTGGCAATGGCCAATTGCAGGAACGGGATCATGGAAATCTACAGTGTCAATTATCAGGTGGGTTGAGAACAAGGACTGATAGGGGTAGGTTAATGAAAATACATCCTGGTAGGGGAGACAGAGGCTATCAACACATTATTAGAAGCAGAGAGCAAAGTTGGGCACTTATTTATTTATAAATAAGGTTGTGAATTAATTCAAAAGTTGAATGATTTAATCATGATTTCTTTGTGAATGTGAATTAGTTCATAATTCACCTATTTGTAAAATTTAATGTGAATTAATTCACATTAAACAACTTTTTCTGTCAATTATATTCACAAAAAATGTAAATAATTACCTAAAAAACTGATTTTTTAAAAAATATACTGATTTTAATTCACGGGAAATTACAGAAAAATTAACATATTTAAATATTTTTAATTAGTGGTGTTAAAAATATTACTAATTAGTGGTGTTAAAAAAACTAATTAGTGGTGTTAAAAAAACTAATTAGTGGTGTTAAAAAAAAAAAAATATTTGTGCAAACAAAAAAAAAAAAAATTAGATATATTTCAGAATTTAAAAAATGCAGTTTTTTAAAAACTTTTCTTGAATTTAATTTAATTTACAAAAAAAGTTGTGAATGTGAGTTAATTCACATTCACAAACAAAGCATGATGTGAATTAATTCACAACCTCTTCTATAAATAAAACGCTGCAAATTTTACACAAGGGTTTATTATTCTTTGATATAGGTTACTAGTGCAAAAATTTAATTTTGGAAAAAATTTTTTTTTTTGGATTTTTTTTTCAAAAATTCTTTATTTTTTACTCGAACAATATTTAACCTCCTGGGATCCTTCAAAAAACCCCTCCTATAGCCCCATAGCGCCCCACGGTTTGGGCGATCGGACTGAAAACCTTGCGGGCACAACTAGATGGTAAACCAAGAATTTTGTCAAAATTTCAGATTAAAAAAAAATTCCTACTGCCCAAAACGGCTCGGACGGCGGACGGACATTTCGGTTTTTGAATGTAGACCTTTTGAAACGGATAATGTCAAATGTTGAGGCCGATCGGAGTCGTCGACCTCTGTCGCGAAAACATAGGTGCATTATTCCAAGAATAATAAACCAAAATGTGCCCAACTCTGATTGAAACATTGAGAAGTTCAAACATCCAACCTTGGAAGATAGAAACAATCAAACATCCAATACTGATTTCATTTCAGGTTCAATCCGGAATATACTTCGAGGTCGTCTACGGGTCATCTTCCGGACAAATTTGCACTGCCACCTGGCTCGAAGCCCCATGGATCAGCAAGGCTCCCATGCACCCCAAGCTGATGTGCAGTAGCAGAACCAAGAGGTAAGACAGCACACAAAACCAGCGTTATTCAAGTATTGAACTCAATAACTTGATTTCGACTCGTCAGGAGCGAAGAAACCCTCAGCCCTGACACGGTCGAGCTTGCCAGGAAACACATTGGATACCTGCTCGATGAGAGATCCAACTCGCTATATACCCAGGAAGTGACCAAGATGGACGTCACTCATGTTGAGGTGAGATTTCATTTACATCGCAAATAACCCTATTTACGCCAGTCATTAGAGCGTCAAAAAAGGATGTTGGATGCAAAATGTGGTGCCTAATTTGTTTTTACTTTATCTCATATATATTGGTGAAAGTAAGTAAATTTGGCGGGACAACTTTTGGCAGCTACGAAACCTCGAAATTTTGGTAGTTTTTTTTTATTTTTTTGGCTCATTTATGAGTTACAACTCCTACACCGTGCGTCCTAGCGAAAAATGAGCTTCCTATGTAATTAGTGAGAATTAAATTCTGCATAGAATGAGTAGGTACCCCAACTTAATAAAGTCAGTCATGTGTTGTACATAATACCTGGCTTGTCAGCAGAAAATTCATCTCTGAACTCAAGTTCATGTGAAGGCTCATGTGTGAGGCTCCCGTGAGGAAGGCAGCCAAGGCATCGGTTTTCAACACACGATCTGAGGCACAAAGTTTACACTGTAAACAACCTCTCTTGGGAGTCCTCGGACGGGGATAAAAATTTTCGGGTGGACCCGTCAAAACATGCCTTTGTTTTATGACGTTAAACTAGCCACACAATCTGCGGGCCTCGGTGGGTAAGCACGGGAGGGGGGAAGTATCGTCATTGCAGGTGAAAGACTGTTATGTACCACCAACTCTGCTCAGAAAGAGTTCCCAGGCGGTCACTCGGACTTCCGTCACGTCTTCACAGAACACAAATCCTAGCAAACTTAGTGTAAATCCCATAAAGTCAAAAGTGATTTGATGTTCAATCTTTTTGCAGAGGTACGGTCACGGTTACAAAATTGACGCTACTGTCCAAGTCGCCTACACTGACTGCACGAAGGTCAACAGTACACCCAAAGTTTGCACTCCTCAGGTAAGTAAACAACGGCATGACACGTGATGTCCGCACCTGATCATTGACTGGTAAGGCGGATCATGCTGTTTGACGATTAACGTCGAGTAATATTGGATGGTGGAAATGGGTGGTTGCGGGGTGACGACTTATGATGGGGGGTGGGGTGGACGGGCATCCTTCAAATCCATTCACACCCGGGTAAAAACACATTCTGTGTGAAAATGCCTTCATTGCTCGAACAAGCTCAACTATTGAAATTTTCAGGTTTTCATCTGAAACACGATTTTTAATACTACCATTACGGTAAAAAAGGGCACTTAATCTTGACGAATTTGTGTAGGTACGCTAGAGGTTGGTGGTCACATAGAAACAACAACCAGCTCTAACAGAGGCGAATCTCAAATTCTGCTCCAAATCGCAGATTTATTTCAATTGATGAAATGGGCGCAGGAAAAAACGCTGCAAATTTTACACAAGGGTTTATTATTCTTCGATATAGGTTACTTGTGCTAAAACTAAGGATAAACTAAACTTTAAGGATCCCAGGGGGTCAAATAAACTGTCGTTTTCCGAGTAATTTTTGAAGCATAATCCATTTTTCGAGGTCCAACATCTAACCAAACAATGTACAGAAATTTATTTATTTTTTAAAATGTTTTTCAAAAATATTTTCTCAATCACACAGAATTAATTTTTGCACCTAAAATAAATAATAATAAACCCTTGTGTAAAATTTGCAGTTTTTTTTTTTTTTTTAAGCCCAACAGTGATTTGTAGCACAAAATTGTGAAAAATTGCCATAAATTAAAAGTGCTGGGATGTTATTTGCCAATAAAACTCTCTCAGGGCTGTGAACATGGGTTTGAACGGTGAAACTTTGTCAAAGATGGCAAAAATTCGGCAATTAGGGTTTTCCCAAAATCGGGGGTTTCAGCTACTGTGCGACGTCACTTCTCACACCAACATTACAACATAATATGTTGTAATGTTGGTGTGAATTACAACATAACATGTTGTAATGTAGAAAATATTATTTTCTCTTCCCCAGCCCGACAAGCGACAAACCTGCAACGTGACCCTGTTGTTGGTCCAACCCCAAGGAGGAAGAAAATGGTACAAGCTGGACAAGGACGAATGCCATTGATATCGATAGAAGCGTGAAACTGACTACTTTGGAAAATGTGCACCGCATGAATGAATCATGTCAAATAACCTCTACCAACCTGTACATAGCGTATTGTTCCTAAAAATAAGTGTGAATGCTATAGATAAGATTCATTAGAATGTAAACAACACCTACATAATAAATAAATTTTCCATTCTCACGTTGAATTGTTTTGTCCCATTCCCGGGAGAGGTTAAAGAGCAATTTGACGTCTTCGGACAATGTAGTTTATTCAATTTGGAGATCGCCTTTACTATAGGGGGCTGAGATAACGAAAAACACCTTACCTAGTAGACTAATAGGTACATTTCTACGTAATGATTTCATGATGGTTTAACTCAAGGATGTACAATTACTGCCATAAAAGGAAAAGGAACCAGTTAGTGATTTTTTAAGAGTCAGAAATTGGGAAAGAAGGTTCATAAAAGGTGAACGAATGAGCCGAGGTGGTTGTACGAGATGGAGGTAAAGACGGAAGTAGAGCGATGACAGCGGAGAGGGGGCCAGATGGAAGACCTGATGAGGAAGGGGGTCGAAGGAAAAACGTTGTGAAGAAAATTGATATACCACGTAGCACAGGCAAATTGTGTTGGTAGTGTTAGCTTCCAGGGATCAGGCGGTCGGGACAGTTACAGCTGGTGCGGTCAGTAAGACCGATTCTCTCAGCTGCAGTGTGGCAGTAAGTATTTGGCCTAATCCAACGTCCAAATATTGGTTCGTCTCTTTTCTACTTTTCCAGAAGACAATCCCGGAAACCCTCTGTTTTCAAGGCAGGGGAGCCACAACGAGCTCGCGCCCACCTACAATAGCACTGCCCACTTTTGAAGAAAAGTTCTTCCCCTCCTACATTACTCCAAGCCACTTGCTCAAGCGTCAACTCAAGGAGGATGTACGGTAACCCCGCAGGGCACGAATGAAGTTCATCCAGCCGCAAGAACAACTTCCAGGACCAAAGCAAGCTACAAATGGGTGCACCAAGACGGGAATTGGCAGTGCGAGGACGCATTTATCTGACCTGGGGGTGATATGAAATAATCTGAGTCGGATTAGTGCGGTTGACCGTGGAGTCCCATCCGAGGGGAAAGTGATGTGTACTATGCACGAAGAATATTAGGCAAGGATGTTGTCAGATACTGGCTAAGAGCCACCGAGCTTTGTACAGGGATTTCGAAGAGCTGGTCCAGCTTGACTACCTCCTACAACATGGCAAGGATGTTGGCAGGAACTGGTTAACATCCACCAAACACTGATTGGGGGTGTCCAAGAGTTGGATCAGCTTTGCTAACTGTTGACTAATGGCAGGGATGTATGCACAGACTGGCTAATGGCCGCTAAGCTCTGATTTCTGGATTTTCAGCACCTGGTTCAGCTTGACTACCTCCTAACCCATAGCATGGCAGGTGGCACAGACTCAATAAGTGCCAGAGTGTCCACAGCCCATTCCTGGTGTGGGACTCCTCAAGCACAATCCAGCAGAAGGTGACTCTTACTGCATACCCGGAAAAAGGATGCAGAGCTCTTCGTGCATGCGCCCCGTCGATGTCATTTGGTCGTCGGGGGGATGAAATCTGGCAGATTCAAGTCATTGGTCCAATCGAACATTTTCTCGAGATTAGAGGCAGAGCTTAGACCATAGTTGATATCAAAGGGACTTCACCTAATTCAATGCAAAGTCTGCAGGTCCCCCAGCTTGGTCTTGCCTTTGTTGAGAGTGCATGTAATATACCATCCAGACAGGGAACTGAAGTGTGTGAGTGTGCTGCCGACTCCAGTTCAACACTAGGGGGCCATCCCCTGCTGGCTAAAGCCAGCCTACCCCCAACTGGAAGTGGGATGAAGTCCAAGCAGGAGGGGGGAATAAAAAATGTGTGTTTCAACACAAGGTCCAAGTCAGGAGCGGAATTTGGGAACACAACTCACCAATATTCTTCAGAAAGTCTCTGGGCACAGTGAGGTCAATAAGAGGGACTCGTAGGTCAGGAAGACATTCAATGAAAGCATACAAAGTCATGAGTCAGTACGTCAGTCAGTAAAGGTCGTGGGGGACGGAAACAATGGCACAGATTTGAATCGGTAAAAATGGCACAGTTTCATTGTATTGATGTTGAGAAACATCTCGTCGTAGTCCGAAGCATTAAGCCTTATTGTTGGTAAGCATTATAGTTGTCGGTGCAGACTGATGTTCCAGCCGACTCCTCGCAGAAACTCTTCCATTGTTCTTTCGCCTTCTAACTGAGAAGTACATCGGTATCTGAGTCGTTCTTGAAGCTTTACATACTTCTTCAGTACTCTCTTCTCGTGTAAAGTTCCTACACAGTCTTGGAGTATGACTGTTTTTACAATGGCTTCGTCTCGCTGAAACCACTCAATCACCCTCCAAACTGAGAGGTGACGATGACCCACCAAGTTGAAAAACTTATTGTTCTACGCTTCACAAAAAAGGAGCACAGCGAGTTAGGGCAAAGTGGAATAATTAACATTAACGATTACAACCATATAACAGCTAAACGAAAAAGTGTGCCATTATTTCCGTGCCACTTTTTCCGGGATTCAAGGTCGTATAGGGGTCTTCATGCTCACGTTTGCCGACAAATCGTTGAAAATTTGAAGAGAGCCTAAGCAGGTCTATTGGTCATTCACCTGCGATTTTTATGTACCTAATTGAAATTTGTGACTCTGACGGCGATGATAAAATAAATGAAATAAAAAGTAGGAAAGGCAACAGATTAAAATATTTCTCATAGTTTGTTGAAATCATAGTATTTTTAACTTTCAAACTCCTGCGATCATAGTGTAGGTAGTTACAATAACATGGAAACAAGAGACAGAATAGAGAAGATAAACATAGGTTTCTCACAATCTAAGTCCGCTGATGAGGCCACTTCAGACCAGCCAGCCGCACTCGCTGCCGGTGTTAAGATGACTACGCCCTGTGCGGGTCAATGAACAACGAATTCATAACCTTTTCGTTGCAATTGGCCAGTTATACAACCCAACGAGTTAGTTTTTTAAAATTCTTGATTTATATCATTCCAACTACCGTCAGAGTAAGATATTTCAATTGCATAACAATCGTAGGTGAATAATGAATAGCACACAGCAATTGGGTAATTGTTACCCTCAAGCAGAAGTGCTTTGCCTCTTTCCATTATTCGATTTACCATAGACTGAGGGCATACTATCTTCAAGCAGCCATAACCTGGAGCAGGAAGTTTGCTGGGCACATACAGACATACAGAAAGAGAATTTTATAATATTAGTATAGATAGTATAGAAGAAGAAGATAGATAGATGGATGTCTCCAGGTTTTTCCTCATGAAACTGCCATTTGATTTACAACGATTCGACGAGCTAAGTGGGTCATGAATACCCCCAGTCATATAAACGTCCTTTCACATTTATGGCAAAATTCAAACAACTGGCGAGATAACGTACAAAACTAAGCGAACTAAAACACTATTTTTACACAAACTTATCGGTAAGTTACATAATTACATGAACACATAATAGGAGTTGAGGGCTTACACGGTGTCTGAATGCAGTTTTCAGAAGCAGGAGAAAAGTCACGCTTTTACAAAAGTGTACGAAATTGACAACATTTCAAGCCGAGACCAACAAAGTGCACGCTGTACGTTAGAATTGAGTGCTTGGCATGATTGAAACGAAGGCGAACTACGGAAAACACGGACGCTAACCTCTCGGGCTCACCAAGCAAACTGAGGCTAATTGATTTTTGGGGCGGCCAGCGTTTATACACCTTAGGCTCGTTCCTGAAGCTGCAAATACAACAATGGAATCTATGAATAGACGAAGCGTGCGGCTAAAATCGGTCGGGAGAGAAATTGCCACAGTGGTCCAGCAGGATATGACTTGGGAACTTTCGACTAGCATTTTTTGACTAGAATACTCAATTTACCTGACACGGCAAACCCAACGATCCACTACTGCGAAGACTCAGATACATCCCTTGAAAAAAAGAAAAATAAATAAATAAAAAACCAATAAAAATAATTAAACAAAATAAATCATTAAAAAAATTGAATTGACTTTTTCAAAAAGTAAAACTATATAAATAAGAGCAGTATACAGTTGTATACAAATATGTGAAGACAACAAAATCAGTCAAGTTTCGGCGAAAATGAGAAAAAAGCCAAGCTCGGTGCGTCGCTTTTCCCGATAGAGGGCGCGAAAGAAACGAACACATTTACGAAAAGAGAAAGTTAAGCCTAGCATGACGTCACAAGAGTACAAAGATTCACAGCTCAGCATCACGAGTAAAATCGGTGAACTTGGTCCACTCCTATTGATTTCCAGCGTGAGTAGAAAGTAAAAATGGGAATTGGAAAAATATGTGGGAGAAAAGGGCAGTGTGACTAGTAGGCGGACTACGGGCCTGCTGGCCAGGTGTGGGGAGCTGCCGTTTTGTTTCAAAGCGGATTTTGAGGGTATTTTCTTAGGGGGCCAGCAGGCTTTTTGGTCGGGCCTTTCGAGCCCTAATATAGTATGGTTTGATTTTTATACAATTGTATGGATTTGTATCCGTTGGGTTGGTGTTTGGCGGAGCTCGGCGTCACGACCACTTCGAGTTCCTGCATCTGGCACAGGCGCTGCACGTCTTTGTCCTTCCTGAAACACCAATTCGAGGTTATCGACGGTCACGGGATGAAACCACAGATGGCAGCAAACTCTTACCGGAGCATCGTGTTGGGCAGTTTTCGAATGCGAACGACTTGCGACGCGTTCAACCCCAATTCTTCGCAACAGACGCGCAGCAAAGAGTAGTACGTCAGTTCGTTCCTGGGGATTTCGATTTCGATGAAATCCGGATCCCCGCCGTTGGCAACCCTGACTTTTAACACCAATTCTGCAACAAATGTGTATGTTTAAACAGTATGAATGGACTATTCTGCAACATTTACTGCGCCTGAAAATGACATCTCACTCGACTCCCGAACCATGAATTTTAGTTGGCAACACTGGAACGATTGAATTGTTAGTATTTTGGCGTACACTTTCAGGCAGTCACAAAGCAGTTGAGAGCAAACTCAACTTTCCTTTTCCGACTCTCAGACATTTTCAGGAAAGGAAAAAAGCTAAGAAATCATCGTTTATAAACTAAATACTTAAAAAATATTTGACCTCCTGGGATCCTTAAAAAATCCCCTTTGTAGCCCCATTAAGCCCCTATACATCGCAACAGTAAAATTGGATCGTTCTGGGACCCCAAAAATGGATTCTACGTTCAAAAATACTTCGAAAACGACACCTAACTCGATCCCATAGCCAAAAGCCTTCAACAAAAAAAAAAAAAACCTCCCGTAGCCCCATAGCGCCCCACGGGTTTAGGCGATCGGGCTGAAAACCTTGCGGGCACAACTAGATGGTAAACCGAGTATTTTGTCAAAATTTCACATTAAAAAAAAATCCTACTGCCCAAAAAGGCCCGGACGGCGGACGGACATTTCGGATTTAGAATGTAGACCTCTTGAAACGGTTAATGTCAAATTTTGAGGCCGATCGGAGTCGTTGACCTCCGTCGCGAAAACATAGGGTACATGTAGGGTATTCCAAGAATAATAAACCAAAAGCAGAACAAAAACCGGATTCAATGTAAGAGCTCCTCTTACGACTGGGCTATAAAGACATACCGTCAATTGCATCCGCCTGTTGTGGTGGCTGCCTCCGATGTATCGACCCGTTCGTCCAATGCGACCCAAAATCGTCTTTGCTGTTGAGCGGCGGGTTCTTGATGTAGTTGGGCGTTATGGGCAAGCTACTTTCCGCCGGACCTCCGTTCATGTCGACACCCAGGTACTTGCGGATTTCCGGGGTCGAAGCCAAATTCGCCGCCGCCTCGCCGTTCTCCGTCAAGATATTCGGGTCCGCCCCTTGTTCCAGAAGGTACCGGACGATCTCAGCGCGTCCTCGTTTGGCCGCCCAATGCAGCGGAGTCCTGGTAAAGAGGGAAATGACCAAAATCAGGAGTGGCAATTGCGCGTACGTCCCAACAAGCCCTGCACAGCAGGGAAATCGTGAACTGCGGACAGCGATGCAAAAAGAATGTGAAGTGCTGACGCATTTGATTTGCGTACATGTGATATGCGGACAGAGCTGTTCGGATATCCCTTAAGCTGTTCCAGCCAGTACTCCAGACAATAAGAGGCTGAAAAGAGGGGCCGGTCCACCCTACAACGGCCTTTTTTCATTTGTTCATGTTGTTCAGGCTCGTAAGTTATGATTCCAAGTTTTCGTCATTCACTCCCCATTGCTTAATCCGCAATCTTAAAAAACAAAACAAAAAAAAACTCCCCATTGCTTAATCCGCAATCTTAAAAAAACAACAAAAAAAACGCCAAAAATCGGCACTTTTTTCAGTTTTTGGCTTCTGGCTCCATCCCAGTGCATTTCCACAACAAAATTTTCAACAAATTTGATGTAGACAGTTTTTTGTGTGGCACCATGCGTATTCGGACTACGAGAGGGCAAAAAAGAAGGAAAATTGGCTATTTGGAAAATTGTTCACTTTCTTTCAACTTCCCACATCAAAACCAGGGGGAAGACTGTATCTCAGCAAAACGTTTATTGAATGAAAGATGTAGAGAAATTAATTTGCTTTAAAATCCATTTATCAAACAAAGATTTACGCTCAATGGGCAGGAGTGGGGGCAAATTTGAGAAAACAGAAAATATGAGCATTTTGTGATTCTGCGCCGTTTTGCATAATTTTTTCAAGTTTTTATTTTTATTTTTTTCAGTTTTTTGGCTCATTGGGAATTATGAATCCAAGTTTTCGTCACCCCCCCCCCCCCACCCATTTCCTCGTCCGCCATTTTGAAAAAAGTCAAATCGGTCCTAACTTTCTGTACTTGCCAAATCCCGCGCAGGGCCCGCAGAGGGATTTGCAGATTATATTCAGGATTGCTCAGGAAGGGAGTTCGAGGTGCCCCAGGCACGGAAGCCCATGGGCCTGAGCGCCATGGCTCTAGTCCAGGATGTCTAGTCTCCTGATAAGGGTTTTTAGATTCTTGACTAGGCGATCGCATGGAAATGTCCTCATGGGGGTGTGTCAGCCTGCATAAGGTTGATGAATGTGAGATCCCTATGCGATTCAAGTGAAATAGCAGGGGTGCAAAGCCGGTTACCACGCCTACCAGGCTTCTTACTTCCCCGCGTTTCAGCTTGAGCAGCTCATCAGTGTTCTTGGTGATGGGTTTCGCCACTATGTGCTTACTGTGAGCGTGACCTTCGAGGGGTTGCCATCTTTTGGCGGTTTGTAATGACATCCATGACATCCAAGTGGATGGCGCCTCTGAAGGAAGTTTTTGGTTGGCCGATTGCTGGTTCTGGGCCAGTGAAGGGGGTCTGAGAGCCCTTTCTGTCAGAAGCGTCAGCGTGTTCGTTGCCTGGTATACCTCTGTGTGCCCTGGCACCGCTTGGTGGAGCTCCTTCGGGGGCCTGCTGATAGCCTAACGGCTCTATAGCAGTTTCCACAGCACTAACCTGTGCCCTGGCACCAGCCCCGGATTTTCTTGAGATTTTTTTTTTTTTTTTTTTTTGTAAAAAAAGGGGGAGGAGAGGCAAAAGGGTCAGATCAATATAGGAAAAATTTTCATACCTACTTTTTTTTTTAAGGGGGCCCGATGAATTTTGCCCCCGGGCCCGGATTTTCTCTCCAAGGCCCTGCCTGGCACCCACTCCATGGAGACCTTGTTGCGCTTCGCCAGGGTGTTGAGTCTTGTACCACACTTGAAGAGATGGTTGGAGCTGTTAGTGCCTTGATCGACACTTGACTGTCTGAGTGTATTCAGAGGTGGGCTCTGATGGGCCCCTGTCTCAATCTCTCTCGCAAGATTGCCCCTGCGTCGATCGCGATTACTTCGGCCTGGAAGAATGAGGTGTTTCTCCCCTGTGGAGCAGAAAAGCTCCATCTGGGGTATACCCCAGCGCCAGTGCCTGACCCCATCTTTGACCCATTCTTGTACCAGATAATGTCATCGGGACAGCACTTGGTTACTTCAGGCCCTCTCCACGTCATTTTTGACGTGTATCGGTGGGGTTCTGGAAGGAATTTGGGTGTGAAGTTTGCAACCATTTCAACTAGTGGGTTCTTCACTACACCCATGATTTTAGAATTCCCAAGGTAAGATGATTGCCTTAAGGGAGATTAGCCGATAAGCCAGCTTAGTCCACATTTCACTTCCGATTTAATAAAGATGAACTCGCAGACAGCATATCACAATCAGCCGGACAGCAGACCCCGTAACACATCTTCACCTAAAATCCAGCAGCTCATTCTCATCACTTCATTCTAAACTACAACTACCGTCTACACGCTATCAAATCAAAATAAGCTGCTTTTGAACGCTACTTACCACCCATTTATGATTTGCCTGGCATTTACATTGGTGCCTTTCGAAACCAACTCAAGCACTAAATCAAAGTCGCCTTCGCATGCAGCTTTACGCAAACTGTCTTCCAATACCTTCAATAACGATAAATAACAAAAAAAATAACAAACAATAAACACGCTTCAAAGTAAAACAAGTTCATAATCGGGGGTTTGTTTTGTAGGGAACTCCAAAAGGGACGAACCAAAGAGACGTTTACCTTTTGCCTTTCCATCTTTTCAAAGTGTCCTTTTACATCAGCGATTGGAGTTTCGTGATCAGCGGAACAGTGTGAGAACTCGAGTAAGCATCAGCAGGGCCCACCAACAAAAATCGATGAACGAGAAAAATCCTTCAAGTGCTTATCAATAATGCAATCAGTTATCAACTTCGGCTTCGAGTTTGCAGCGCCCTTTGTGGTCTATGAGGTCTATGAGGTGTACGAAGGAGGCTTCTGGGGGCAGCAAGCGGAGGTCGCAGCGGGCGATGAGAGGAGTATGAGTTAAAAACGCTGCAAATTTTACTCAAGGGTTTATTATTCTTTGATATAGGATACTTGTGCAAAAATAATTCTGTGTCTGTAGAAAAATTTAAAAAATTTTTGCTTCAAAATAAACATGTTTTCAAAACTTTTTTTTTCGAAATTTCTTTTCACTCGGCAAATATTTGACCTCCTGGGATCCTTCAAAAATCTCATTTGAACCCCATAAAAGCTGTATAGACCCCAACAGTTAAATCTGATCGTTCAGGGACTCCCAAAAATGGATTCTACGTCCAAAAATACTTCGAAAACGACACCTAACTCTATCCCAAAGCCCAAAGCTTTAAAAAATAATCGACAAAATAACACGAATAGTCGTGATATACTACACAGGAGGAATATGCAGCCACAGTATGGGGATGCTTGCACTCGTCAGGCTTGCTTGATATGTCGAGGTGTTGTGAAGGGGCAGAGCTCCCAGAAGGGAACCGAGGGGATGCAGGAATCCTACACGATATGTCATGGATGGTTCCAGTTCGCCCTGGGCTCGCAGTATAAATTGGGAAGGCTGCTGCAGCTTCCTTAACCGAATTGTCGGCAAAGGAGGCCTGACCAGCAGACCCAAGCTTATGTGAGGCCGCTTTTCTGGATCCCACAGTCGAATTGTCGACAATGGGGTTCTGGACAACGGACTCATACGTCGAAATTTCTCCTGATTCCACAACCGAATTGTCGGCAAAGAAGGCCTGGCTATCAGGATCAATTTAATTAAATTTACTGCGCTGCAACATTATGTAATTTCCGAAAAATGAACAGTAAATCACAAAGTGGTTGTTTGCCGATGGTGCAGAGGTCTAATCCAATGAGTTTGGTTAGGTTCTCTCTCCCTAACCAAACTCATTGAACAGTAAATGGCAATATTGAATTCATCCCTTCTTCGAACGGGATTGCTGGGTGGCCGGCGGGAGAATTGTGGTGCGACCCGCTCCCACCGCCGGTACTATATCCGGCGGCCTGGCAATACAGCCACAGACGTGGGGGGAAAACCCCCACAGTACGTGTTACCTACCGGAAGCTCGACCAATAAAACGTAACACAGACCGGAGTTTACTGTCTCACCCACCTTCTTATATCTAGCCCTATCTATATCACTAATTTGTTGAATTAATCGTAGTGTGTCCAGTAGGCAGTGCCGACCCCCATTTAGAAAAAAATGAGCTCACAAGGAGGCTTGGAGGCTTTTCTACGGTCGACTTTCAAGAGAAATCAAATCGAGCGGTGATCAAGAAAATGTCAAGGAAGTTGGAAAAGGGTTAATTGACTAGCCCAGAACCCCCTCGCTCCTGCCCAGTTTCTGGCATCCTAGCTGCACTTCTCCTCTTCCTACGATTCCCTACGGGGACCCCCTCGCCAGGGTTAATAGGTTCTGTCGCGTGTGAGGGCGGAGGAGAAGAAATTCCTCCAAATCAGGTGAACCGGTTAACGAGGGAAGCGTTTCCCCGGCAACGGGCGGCTCCCTCAAGACTAGAAGAGCTTTTCCAGCAAAATACGGTAAAGTTGGAAGAGAGGAGAGAAAGTAGAATGGGAATAAAAACCATGGGAAATATGGAGTTTTGACCCGACCAGAATTCAGGTGTATCTTAAGGTGTACCTGAATTGTCTGAATATGATGAGGTTGTGGTTTGGCAGGGAAGCACAGGTGGTTGTGTGGATGTTGCTTAGAAAACATGGTGTCTGAATGGCTGCCTGGGAATACAGTCCCCGTGAGGAAGATGACTTCTTGAGAATGGGGGTTGTGGGGAATCTTCCCAGAAGCGCGCCACTCAGTACCTAACAAACGGAAGACAAAAGTGCGTATTCGAACAGCCGCTAGATTGCAAGTGACTACTTCCACAGGCGGGAAGAAGGAAGACGAGCGGGAAAACGATCCCGCGGTTGGTCTCACTCTATTATTCTCTACTCTTCTCAGTGATCGCTATCCGGGCGGCATTTGGGCGGCTGGAGAGGGTGGGTAGTGTCTGGGCATCTCCAGTAGCCCCTGACCTCTCGAGCGTGGACTCTGGGAAGGCCCATTAGTCCAATAGCGGGTGGCAGCGTGATTTTGGACATCAAATGGAAATTTTCGCCTCTGCCCATCGCACCAAACACTGTATACTTTGTTAGGAAGGCACGCATTGGTTGCACGACGTGTTCCACGACGTGTGCACACGTCGTGGGCTCACCTAACGCCTGTACCATCAAAACACTGGTGAAGCGAAAGTTCCATGAGGAACCTTGACGAAATGTTGCATATCTGAAAATCCGTGTGAGTGTTTCCTTGCTGAGCCCAGAGAAGATCCTTAGGGCCCGACTCCAGTGCACAACCTGTTCAAGTCTGATCAATGCACGAGTTTTGTCTCCCCCCCCCCCTCCCACCAAAGCTTAATCTGTGCTTACACGGTGCAATCGAGGAAACCCATAGAACCTCTGGATTCCAAAGATGGTTTAATCTGTGCTTACACGGTGCAATCGAGGAAACCCATAGAACCTCTGGATTCCAAAGATGGTTTACTTACCTATTACTGCAGCTGCAGCCATTTGCCACTGATATCCTTGAATACCTTGAGCTAGAGGATTCCCGACAGGTGCTGGCTGCGCACAAAGAAAGTCGAGAGGATTTGACTCCATAACTAGGGGCCGCACTCCTTGGCATCAGAGGCGAATTCTCTGGCAAAGCAAGGTAAGCACTGCTTGCCATTTTAAAAAAAATAATTTTTTGTTTTATTGTTTCAATTTTTGGACAATTTTTCAAATGATTTTTACATTAGTAATGGCAAATTTACTATTAACTTGTACCCAAAGTAGGTGCTCATTCTTGTGAGCAATGTCAACGAGCTCCAGTGCAGCTAATCTTCTAATTGACCGCGAGAGTATAACTACCGTTTGAGCATCTTTCTCCCTAGAGCTGAATGCCTTGGCTCGACCCGCAGAGCTGAATGCCTTGGCTCGACTTGGTTGAACCAGGAAAACAGCTGGTTTCATAGACCTTGTGGGGGCAGAGCCGCAGGTCTACTACTGAGAGGCAAGCACAGATTAAACTACGGAGGCAAGCGTTGGTGGTGCTTCCTCCGCTTGGGGCGGTTCATCTGACTTTTCACTCATAGGATCGCGGAAAAAATCAATTTTTTCAACTTTTCGATTATTTCCGGAAAACATCGACTAATCGATTAAAAATCGAAAAACAAAAACGTTTCAATATACCTACGTAAGGTTTTGAAAAATAAGGATTTTCAGCTCGACTGTAAAATTTACAGTTTATTTAATACCATCCGACCTCGACGAAGACGCCTCCTGCCATACAACTTGGACATGCTTTTTTTTTTCTTTTTCTTTTTTACGAAAATCTAACCATTTTTCCAACCAACCTAACATTTGATATTGACGACTGAACTGATATATCACAACTTATATAATATATAAGTTGTTATATTATAACAACTGATATATAAAAAACTTTACGAATATATTCGTAAAGTTGTTAATCACTCTCAGTGCTGCCCAAAATCAGAGACCCTTCCTCCTTACTGAAATAACAATTTTTCTAATTTTTCCTCAAATGGCCATAATATATCTTGAAAGTGAATAATATTCGTACTATGTGTGAGTTTAGAACGTACCAGACGAGCCTTTACCTACATTTTGTATCTACTCGATTGTTAATAAAATTTTTATTAACTGAATTGGATGAAATTCATATTGTTTTGATCTCAATTCTTCGCTGATATAAACTAGATGAATAATTTAAATTATTTTAAAAGACATATTTCATTAAATGATAAATAAATCGATTTTATTTTAAAAAAAAATCGATTTTTCGATGTTTTGGGGAAAAATCGATTACGATTACAATTTTTTTGCAGCACTAGCGGACATTGATCCTCAGTTGCCAACTTCTCCATTAGTTGTTTACTTTCTGAAAGAGTTCTTCCTGTGATCAATTTACTTGAATTTTACCTTGTTTTAGTTTTATTGCCATTATTACTAGTGTTCTTCGTTTTTTTCTGTGTTTTGTGTATCGGGTGTGTGAAATCGGCAATCAGAATGGCTTCATGCAGCTGTGGAATACACGCGCTGCTGCAGGCCCCGTTGTTTTTCTGTAAGTTCGCTGTTGGTAATTGTGAAAGTTGCTTATGAAAGTGTAGGAGATTTTGAGGTTTGTCGTGGGGATTTCAGAGATGAGCGATGGTGATGAAGGGGGAGGGGGAGCCCAATTGTGTGCTTGCCCAGCCTGCCAGCCCCTGCTTGGCATGCGTTAACAATCTATCCCCGTGGATAGAATGTTCTATTCCGTGCAATCTATCTAACAGTTATCTACCGTTGGTTCACTCTGACTTTCCGAAAAGTGACAACTTATTACTATATTTCTATCATCGAAACACTAAGTCAACTTACAAGTCTTGTAAGTTTGAAAGAGTAAAAGCCAGAATGCGATCTGCATTCATTTGTGGATTTTGCAGTCCTGAACTGTTGTAGTGGAGGATTCGGAGGAAACGATCGCGATCTCTCATTTTGAAACGTACGTGAAACATGGCAGTTATCGCCGAGAGAAGAGGTTTGCAAAACTGCCACTGCGATCGGTCGCAGCACTTTTTTTGACAACCTTTTCAAAGATTTAACGCGTGGCAATTTGAAACTTGCTTTTCAATTCAACCAATCCGATGTCGAAATTAACGAATCATGCAGACACATTTTCACAGGAGGGATCCAGGTAGGTAGTGTATTCTGGCTTTGTCCTCGGTTCTCGTGGGTTTGCCAGCATCCCAAGTGCTGCCATGGGTTCCAGTTATTGTCCAGGGGGATTTGGTTTCCCTCGCACAAGCGACAAGCGAGAGTTATTGCGAAGAATGAAGAGGATGAATTCACAGAATCTGGCAAATCAGCAAATCATTTTCAGTTGTAATCACGGACGCGATCGGTGTGGCGTTTGGTCAGCTACCATTTCCCTCGATCAGTGAAGTTGATTATTGTCGGGAGTGGTTAGTAATTGGATGGGTAACAGCATGAGAAGCGAGGTCACTGATAATTTTCCGCGTTTAATCAGAACGGTAAACGTCTCCCAACCCAGGGTGTGAGACAATCATGACCGTATTCTGATCCTCCTCCTGAGCTGAGATCTCTTGTTTCATTTCATTTCTTAGTCATCACAGATGTGTGCTCTGCTTTGTAACAATATCTGTATAGTATAGGCCTACAGGCGCGAAGGCGTCCCAGATTTCCTGAACGGTTGTGTGGGGGACCGATGCTCCTGGCGGCGTATGGGCAAACTAGGCTCGAGCATATAGTGGCGATCATCGACTCACCACAGCCAAGGCAAAATTTAGCCTGAGCTTCACCACCCCCTCAAATATGAACTCGCCTGGAATGAGATTTTCTATTCGCCGAAGCATCCGAAGAAGCCCAACTACCAATTTTTTTGTCGGGAGAATATCCCATGCCACCCGAATCGAATTCCTCCTGGAGAATCGATTCCCTTTGAGCGCAAATGCCTCCGGGAAAGGGGCCACCGCCTTGAAAACCCGTTCCGAATACTTCCCAACATAGCTACACGCCTGTACTTAAACGTGAGGCACCAAGTCAGTAGACTTTTTCGTTGTTTCGCCTCGCTCAAAAAATCTTCAACGAATCATTTAATCAACCGTGATTATAATAAATGAGCTTGAAAGTAATTTATCCCGCAGTTACAATTTGTACTTCAGTGATGTCAATGGAAATGGGACCCTCAGACTAATTGTTCGGGCCATTAGAGCGAAAACTCGGTTTCGTATTACATTTTTTCCCTCCCTCAGGCTATCGACCTTCCCTACATTGTATGAACCCCGCATTTCTGTAATTACTCGATGAAGAGAAAATGGAAGAGTTTTTTTATTGTCATTTTCCGCCAAACAACTGTAATTACGGTGGAAGACCATTAGGTGGTCAAAGGGCTTTTGCCGGTCGGATTTCGACGCATCGTTTGGTTTATCGCCGAAGCAAAAAAAAAAAAAAAAAGAAAAAAGTGGCCGCTTGTTGGAAAAAGGGTTTTCACGCTGAAATAAATTGAAGTTTTGTTCAAGTGAACTCGCCTTTATCATTAATTAGCACATTTGGTTTGAAAAAGCCTAATAATAAAAAAGCTCCTCAATAATAGAAGAAGCACAACAACGTGTTTATTTAAGCGGGTAGGTATATTTAAGCGGAAGTGAGGAAATGCTATGAGCCATGTCCACGTGCATGATTTAGCCTTGATGTCTTCCTGAGTCGAATCGGAACGTGCATAAACAAGTTTGGACGTCATTTGGAGCCAACTTTTTCGAATTTAACGTGCCAACCGCCTTGTACATTAAATTCGTGAAACTTGGTTCGAAATGACTTCTCACGTTCGGCTTTCGGCAAGTTAGTAAGGCCCAACGATGCTCCACGCTAGTTCGGCTCTGCCATGAAAAACCCCCACTCCATAACCTTCGCCTAGATAGCTCTTGATTAGCCTATAGGCCCTTATATGGGTCCAGTGTCTTCTATTTCGCTGCTCCAACTGCCCCCCTCTGGAGAGTCTCTACTATTTGCTACATCGTTCCTGCAGTAATGTGTCCTCATCTACCCAGGCCTATCAGTCCCTGGCCATCTTAATTTTTTACGTGTTCTTAATCTTGGTGGTATTAGCAGTTTTTAAAAACTCATTAGGGGTAAAACTGAAAGTTCGTTTTATCACAGTTGTATCGGCGTGTAAACCGTATCTTATTCAAAGCCGTACAACTGTGATAAAACGACCTTTCAGTTTTACCCCTAATGAGCTCGTAAAAACTGCAAATTTGCAGTTTAGTGGTATTTATACCACTAAGATAAAGTTCCCAGAATTGTCTTTCCCGCTTTGGCTGGATATTTACACTTGAGCAATACAGAACTTTCTGGGTCAATAAATAATAGACTTTCCTTTAAAAAAAAAAGACGTTTCTTTGCCAATAATGGGCAAAGAAACGGGAATTTTTTTTGCATGCGCAGGCAACACTGCTAAAAAAATATATTTTTTTTGACAATTTCTGGGATTTAAAAACCATTTATTTTCGAAAAGCGAGAAGAAGTTGTCAAAGGTCAGGTGGGAGAGGTCGGGGGTTGGCTGGCTTTAGCCAGCAGAGGGTGGCCCCCTAGTCTATTATATTAAAGCCGCAGCCCGAGGAGGAGGAGGGTGGCACGATTTTGGTCATCTTTTTTCTAGGGCACTTCTAGTGGTAGGAAAAATCTGAAATTGATCTTAAAAAATCCAGTTTGGCGAGCATAGTCCGAGAAAAGTCTGAAACTACCAAAACTTAGCTCCATGTGGCGTATCTGAGCTCCCAAAGTGGAAAAATACGGGAAATTAAACTTTTCTAAAAAATTTGGAAAAAAACAAAACAAAAATCCGTTTTGGCGAGTAGATGACGAGAACTTCCGTACCGCTTGTTGGCTAAACTACCCTGAATTACTAGCTGAAATTCGGCATGCTGACATTTCAATCCATTTAAACTTAAATTTCTTCCGTACCGCTTTTTGGCTAAACTTCCCTGAATTACTAGCTGAAATTCGGCATGCTGACATTTCAATCAATGCATAGGACGAACAGCCGGGTTTCAGCAAAAAATAATTCCGATGCCATTTGACATTTTTCGTCAAAATAATGTTATTCAACTAAATCTGTTGGTCTCTGGTGTCATGGAGTCTTCTTCGTCTTCGTCGCCATTTGCGTCATTCACGGTTGCGTAGATAAGCCGGGTGGATTTTAAATAGGTAGTCGCCAAATCGTCAATTTTGATGCTATCGAGTTGAAATAAATTTTAAAATGTTGAGTAAGAATGGAAATTTGTTGGGAAAAACAAATGTTGTTAATTATGAAAGATTATGTCCATTAAATGTCCTACTTCTTAGCTCGCTCAAGCATATCGGTCGGATTTGATTGAATTTCCGTCTCAATTGAAGACTAACTTTTGAAGGGTGCGGGGTTTATAATAAACCAATAATTGGTGTACACTGGCTTTTAAATGACCCCAACTGTTTGCACGAATTTCCCTAAAGAGTTGATTATTTCATATACTTTTCCTTGGGAAAGTTTTCTTCCTACATTCGTCACACCCACCCGCTTCCCTCGTTTCCCCTCAATTCCGCATGTTGGCTCATACGAGAAATTAAGTTATGTCTCAGAAAATGTAAAAATGCATATGAAATTATCTACTGAACGGAAAAATGAGGGAATTTCACCATTGTTATTGTTGGAACGAGATCTATTACGTGAAAATATTTCTGAAAAAGATGCGAATTCCCCATTGGCATGAAATAGGGTAGGTGGGGGCAAAGCCCTGCAATTTCCGGTTTTTCGACCATCGCAACCGATTTGAAGCAGATTTCCTCTAAATTTTATGCTTGAATTTTAGGTTGGGCTATTATCTATAACCTCTTGGAAACACAGTCATCTCCTGTCAACAGTAAAGGTGAAATTGAACATTTAAGAAAAAAAATTGTTGCAGGGCTTTGCCCCAAATAGGTAGAAATGGGTTTTTTTTAAATTCTATTGAACAAAAATGCTCAAATTAAGTTATTTCTTTATTTAAAAATTCCTTATTTCTTCATGATCGAAAAAAAAAAAAAAACTGAACGGAGGGATAAAATCAAATGACGAGGGGACACGGCACAGTGTCCTCGCGTTCAACCACTCCAGCCAAATACACCGATTAATCGGTCCGATTTACCACCAAACTGGATTATGAGTAGTTTAATCTGTGATTATCGGTCATCAAAACATTGGCGGACATAAGTGACTGTAACAAGAAAATTACGTTCGCGCATGCACCGAATTGATCGCTGATTCAATCATGATGAAACTTATAGGGGACCATCTAGGACTTAATTCACACTATTCCGGAAAATTTCACAGAAATCCGATAAAAGTTGGTGCAGTCATGGCTTTGGCAAGGAATGTGGACTGACAGATGCGTTGACGGACAAACACGGAACCAAATTTGTTCAGGAATCCCTGATCATCAAACCTGGCAATTATTGGCTATTGCTCCCCACTCTTTGGAAGTGATGTGCACCTATTTGATTGACATTAAATTATAAATGATGAAATTTTAAATTTACAATTCAACTTTAATGTCATTATTGAATCCACATGTTCCACACAATGCCAAAATACGTGCTGGTAGTGAATGGGGCAAAGACCTGCACTTGAGGGGTGCAGGGATTTGCCCCAAACAACCTGCAGGGACTTGCCCCAAATGGCATGTTTGGAAATTACTCTTTGATAAGGTTAGGAAAAGTGAGTTAAAGAAACGGTTCTCCCCTTACATTGAAGCTCAATTACAGTACTATTCATTGATGATTAGCTGATTAATTTGGCGCAACCCTATCTCACACAAAATTGACGTCAACGTTCCTGAAAATTACATACAAAAAGTGAAAAACAAACTTAACTCATTTTCTCAGCCTATTGCCCTCAGAGACGCCATTACTTTTGATGACAGACACCTGTTGCTGAACCTCAACTGCTGCCTGGTTGCCAGTTTCTCAATCACTTGTGAAGTACTGAAAAAGCCACTGCATAGCTTTGCCCCCACCTACCCTAAACTTTCTTAAATATTTTGTGCCTAGTCGAACATTTCTGGAATGGCAAAACACCGCGAAATGTCAACTTGCAACAAATTAGTTTTTAGCGCAACCTTTTTCCAAAAAATGGAAAGGTGCGCTCACCTCTTCGACATGTATGTTTTTTTTTTTTTTTTTTTTTTTTTTTTTTGTGTACAGAGCATCACGCCCGAGCGGCTCAACAGATTTTCATGAGGGTGGTCTCATTGTGATCAGCGAGTTCGGGGGGTGGTTATAGGCTACCTTGATTTTTCCTCCCTCATCCTCTTCATCGGTTTTTGGGAGGTCCTTCACGACGAAAGTTGTTTATCTCTGATGTGTAACTAAGGAGGCCTCAAAAGGGGGACGAAAGTTTTTGTCCGATTTCGTTGGTACAAGGGTCTATGGAATGAGCTTTTCAGGCTGATTCCAACGACTCCAAAACGATTTTTGCAGCCTGAGCCGTTCGTTACCTCTGATCGGCATAAGGTTTTCTTACGCATCGGTCGTTAGGGTGCAGTTGTTTACGTAATGAGCATCACGTGGATATTTTTGATGTGTTTGGTCGCTAGATACCTACTGTTTCTTAGTTTCTCTCGCTTTTAAATATATCGTAATAACAGAAAGGTTGCTCTCATCTATTCAATTCAATTGATGGCTTGTTTCAAAAGATTTTGAACGTCATGTCAGAAGCATCCTCATCAAGAGTATCTAACTGTTGAATTTCCTTCATCAACCGTAAATAAGCCTTCCCCGCCGACGGTTGAAATCCCAAACTTGGAAAATTTACACCCGTCGAGGATGATTAATATGACGTATGAAGATCGTGACGTTTTGATAGGTGACAGAGAATTTCAGCGAGAGGGGGTGGCTTTGAGACGTGATTCAATTACCCGGCAAAACCCCGTTCAAACCCCCCACCCCCACCAGCCCGAAAAGTCCTGACTGGTGGAGAGGGAAAACGCTGAACAGGGAAATACAATTTTGCCCTTCAAGTCAATCCTGCGTCACGCAGGAAAGCCACGGCGGATGCCAGCGTGTTCATTTTTAAGCTTTATTAAAAAAAAAAAAAAAAAAAAAAAAAAAATAATAATAATAATAATAATAATAAATTAAACTCAGCGGTTACCAGGAAAAAGTCCACGGTGTTGGTAAATTGAATTGTGAGATCCTTCTCGTTTCGCCCTCAAATCTTTCCAATTTATATTCTTGGTTATGCATAATTATTATTGGGAAATAATTCTCTGTAATCAAGGGCGGATAGACGGTGTTGACCGGCCCGGGCGATTCAATTCGAGTAGGTTGACAGCAGTTCAACTGCTGTCGAACGGGAACCGACAGCTCGAATGAGTAGTTGGGAGCTGTCGAGCTTGACAACCCTACCCAGTTGAAACCTTCTCCCTTTATTTTGGTGCTCGGCGTGGGAAGTTGTCCACTCATCTGCTCCAGATTATGATCTATGGGGTTTTCGTCGGGCTACAAATTTGTAGCCCCACGAAAAACCCGTAAATCCCCAAATCAGATGGTTCTGGGAGCCCCTAAAATGGATTCTACGACCAAAAATACTTCTAAAACGATGCCGTATGAAATTTACAGTCACGTGAATCACCGTTATGTACAACAGTTTGTTGACGGTTCGGCGTTCCAGATCTGCCGGTGCGATTCAGAAGCATTGGTACAGCTGTCGACAGCAGTGAGCTTCTGTCGACAGACGCCATCAGACCTGGAACAAATCTCTTGTCGTCAGCAGGTCTGGGGTGACTTTCCCAGTTTCCCCTGCGCCCTGACAGTCTCCTCGGTTCATTATTTCGTTATCCGACTCTTTATCGTGTCGTTTCTGGAGGAAAATCTAGGAACAATGCAGGAGTTTGACAACCCTCAGTATATTCCAGCAAACGCCGGCTGTGACTCGGGGAAGACTACTACAGCCAGATCTTAGGGACCTGCAGCTCCAGTAGGGGTACATTTGCAGGAACAGCAGGTTTGGTATGGGGATGCTCAGGGGGGTCCCGTGCATGAAGCCTGGTGTCTTCAAGAGCTTTGCCTGAGCGCCCAGAGTAGAATCGAAAGGACCGCTCTAGTGAGGGTTGTTAGGTTTTTGAATAGCTGCTGGTTGCACAAATAATATCATCTTCGAGTGCCCTGCACATTTCTGTGCAACCATCGTCAGCCTCCAGGTCAGCATAGCGTTGATGGATGAGTTCAGATGGATTCGCGCGAGGGGGTTAAAGCTGGTCAGAAATCCTACCAACGTTCTTAATCCCCTTCAGGTTGCAGTTTGGCAGCTTCTCAGTATAGTAGTCTTGGTGTTGGGTTCGCCCACCACTCTCTTACTGTATCCACCATTTGATTGCTCCTGTGAAGTTCCAAGTAATGCAACCCCTGGCTCTAGTCCTGCAAATGGATTTTGGGAGCCCCTTCTGGACATTACCAGCGATGTTTTGTGCCCCAGAAACCACTCCAGAGTAACTGTTATGCTTTGCTAGGGTGATGAGGGTCGTACCACTCGTGATGAGATGGATGCAGCTGTTGGTGCCTTGATCAGCGCCTGGCTTCCCGAGAGGATTGAGATGTGAACGTGTCCCGTCTCAACCACACGTCGAATGAGGCTGGGTGGCACATCCCAGGCGGGACCTCGAATTCAGGAAACTTGGATTGGCAAGACCTCTCCACTGTTTTGAATTGTGGACACCCTCAAAGGAGGGTGAGTAGCATTTGAAATCCCAAATCACCATTGTCGACTGAACTGAGGCAGATTGGCATCTCCTCTCTGTGACCCTTGCTTCAATCAGTTCGGCTATATTTGATCTAGAGCTTTGGGCGAGGCAGCAATGCTGAGGCAAATGCTGGACACCGGTATAAAATAGGGGGAAACTCCACCCTGGACCTATTTAGTCAGGTCCAGGGCTGCCAGCACGTGCCTCAGGGACTCTGAGGTCCACAGGCCTGGGGGCAGCAGGCCGCCTTATCTGGGCGGCCACCCCCTGCGAAGAGCGGGCAAACTCCGCCAGTGCCTTGAAGGCCCTGGCTGTGCCCACATAGCTGGACCAATCTGCGCGCCCCCCATCGGGGAAGACAGTATGCTCGAGGACCAGCCTCTCGGCGGAGAACCGCGGGCAATCCCTAAGGATATGCTCAGCAGAGCCCATGCTGAACGACGAGTCCACACTAGTGGACGCTTAGTTTTGTTCGGTGTGGATGCGCTTTCAGGCTCTCCGATTTTCACAGTATCCTGCCTGAAAGACCTGGAAAACCCGAACCAGGTTCTGTACTGGACGATCCAGTTTGCAATGCTGGATCGGCATTAGCTGCGTTTGCAGTGTAATTCTGAAAATTCCGAACCGTTCGGCGCATGCGCAGTAGGGCCTTTTGCAAGGGCGGGGGGTGGGGGTACATCGGCTTCCAGGAATAAAACACTCAAGTTCTGATGCTCTGCGAACGCAGAACACGTTCAGAATCGTTTGGAATCGATTCTAGCAGTTCTGATTTTTTTTTTTTTTTTCAGAACTTCCCGAACTGATTCCGACTGCCTTCTCGATTGTGGAAAGACACTCACGCTCGATTCATTCCCTTCTGTGATCTTGTGGAGTAACTTCTTAGGGACTACTTTTTCGTTGGTGGAGTCAATTCTGACTGGCCAGAACTTACACTGCGAACGCACCTATTGTACACTCCGGAAGATGAAAAATGCAGAGTTTTTGTTGACATTTCATCAACTTATTTTTTTAGGGTGGTGGCAGGGGTGGGGTGTTCTGGCACTTCTTTTTCATCCCGCTAAAATGGTAAACCCCGCGTTCTACAGGTGGCCCCCCCTCCTCGTTGACAACACCCCCTCCCGTCACCGGCTCTTTGACGCTAAGCTGTTCCTCCCCCTCCTCCATAACGCTCGGGCGCCGTCGGGTTTATTTTCAGTGTCGGTCCGGACTCGGCCAAGTGCTGTACGCAGGTGCTCAAGCGCGTTGTGCCCCCCCAATCCCGAAGAGGGAGATCCACCGAGTTCTCGCAAGCCAGAACCTCCTCTCCCCCACCCCCTCCCTACGCAGTGGTTTTTTTTGTCTGTCTGTGCGTTTGAACACGCGGAGTGCGGGGCTTTCATTCGGCTCGCGGTCTTCCTCGAGTGCAGACCGGAATCGAACCCGGCACCTTATCGGCTGGGACCGCGAACAGATCGCGAACTGTAAACAGAACATCCCCAAACAAACACTGTAAGTATAAATAACCCTAAACAACAACAAATCCTGCACAATTACAAAAACGCCGAAAAACCGGTTCATCAAAATGCCGTATCTTGTTTTTTATATCAAATTTTTTACTGCGCTTGTTAGCCAATGAAAACAAACTTGACTAATGTTGCCCCATCCAACCCCACTGTAGTAAAATTGTGCAAAAACCCATCGTTAAAATTCGTCGGAATTAATTGTGCGTTTTAATAGCTCCAATAATATCATTAATTTATCAATGAAAATAATCACGGTTTCATTAATATTAATGGTCTACAATTTTCATTTGCAAAAACAACACGAAAAATCATCGCCACCCGAATTTTTTTATGGGCCTCCTCCTTTCTTAGTATTTTTTTAAAGCGTCTGTTTATGGCAATTTAAATTGCAATGAAATCAAGGTTTACAATTGGTAGTCCCAAGGAAGCGTTGACTGTTGATTATTCATTATTAATGGTGGGATACAATTAAAATCGTCATCGCTGTACTTATTGATTTCGAATACATATTTATCAAGATAAATTTTCAAACATTTACCAGTTTCAACAGTCGTTTGAGGCTGAGAATTGATGGAAACCCCGGTAATTTTCCAGATATCTTAAATCCCGAAAATTGTTGGACTGTATAAAAAAACAAAGAGGCGTCACACAGGTCGAACAAATTTTTCCACCTTGAGAAAAGAACCAAGGAATTGACTTGAAACACGTTGGGTTTAAATTTCGCGTGGAGATGTCGAACAGATAATATCTGTTTAACGTTAATATCTGATCGAACAGATGAGATGATATTATGAGACCAGCATAAATCGACTCTACGACAGAACTTTAATTAAAAAAAATCATCAACGTGTATAAAAAATTCTATTGTTTCGAATTATTGAATAGACACGTTTTTCATTCGGCGTTACGGTATTCACTGTTAAAACGGTCGATTACGCCGTGTTACGGTGTAGGGTAGGTACGTTTACGGTGAAAATCTCTTTTTTTCGAAGATGACGCGAAAACGGGAGATAAATAATTCTATTCCGGTCTGCGGCCGCTGCGGTAAAAACCCGACCTGGTCGCAACTCTCACTTTCCACGGAGTGATTTGATAGGTGAAGAAGAACCCCGATAGGGAAGTGAGTTGTTCCTGTCTGAGTGTACCTGCTCTTCAATAGATAAGATGAAAAAAAAAAAAAGAAGAAAACGGGAATGGTAAGAGGGTGAAAAAATCATTTCTCTTATCAACACTTAAGAGCTGGGAGTGGTGTAACCAGATTTCCCAGAAGCTAAGGTTGAGCCAGTTGAGTGAGCAGATTTGAGATAGAGTGCACCAAGTAACCAGAAACCAGGCGTTTTAGGGGCAGACATCGGTTTTTATTGAGCAGAAACCGGTTTTGAGGGCAAACACCAAGTTTTCATTGAGCAGAAACCGGTTTTGAGGAGCAGACGCCAGTTTTAATTGAGCAGACACCGGTTTTCAGTCAGCAGAAACCGGTTTGAGAAGCAGGCATTAGTTTTCAAAGAGCAGAAACCAGTTTTTTTTAAGGGAAGATCCAGTTTTGAGGGGCAGACGCGAATTTTTCATTCAGCGGACACAGGTTTTTTGTCAGCAGAAACCGGTTTAAGAAGCATGCATACATTTTCATTGAGCAGAAACCGGTTTTGAGGGGCAGACGCCAGTTTTAATTGAGCAGAAACCGGTTTTTAGTGAGCAGTAACCATGTTTTACTATGCAGGGACCGCTCTTTCCCCACCCCAGAATGGTCAAGTTGGACCGCCAAAGCCAAAAAATATTTGGCGTATTTCTGGTTGTTCTATGATGATAACCTCGTGTCTAGAAATAAAATCGGGTCTGCAATATTTATTTTAGTTTATATGGCTACAAGGAGCTTAAAATACCTCGAGACGGTAGTCCATTGAGACAAATGGACGGTTGATGCAATAAAAATCAACATTTCTGACGTCATAATCAGTTTTTGGTCTCCCCTGAAAAGTTTGGTTTTTCTGAGATACGAGGTTATCATATGACGCCATCGATATTGGTCTCCCACACGTTCATTAATTACAATTATTCATCAAAAATCTATCATTGATTATTAATACACCCTTGTGGCGCATTGGACGTTCCAAATTTTAAGTTTAGTATGAGATTCTTGAAGGAAAGTCCTTCGAAGTAGTAGTTCGAATTATACGAACAACATTGAATTTAACGAACTGAAGAGGACCGTTTGCTCGTCAAAAGACACTTCTTGAGCCTCAGAACCCCTCAACTTCGGCTCGGATGTCACACGTTTGTGTGAAGATTAGCTTCCGCCTGGAGGGGAAACACTACCCAACATGGCCTTGTGGTATACACCGATCGAGACAAAGAGGGAGGTTGAATTTCATTTGCTTTTAGCGTGAGGTTCAAACCACCGCGGTGTTTCAGGGGTGAACAAACTGCCAAGGTTTGCCAAAATGAGTCCGAAGTTTTTTTTGAACTGTTGGACAGTTTGCAAACCATGCAAACCATGGGCTCAGAAAATCAGAATAATTTAAACGGATTTTCATGGTATGAAATCTATTAAGGGGTTTGAGCCCTGACGCGTTTTGAGGTGATCCCGACATTTCTCACCATCCAAGCCTGTTAGTGATCCTAACTGACGTCACTGGTATTACTCGGTCGGCCTGAAACAAATCCATATTTCACGGTCAGCTTACAGCCACCCAGCAGCGTTCGTTGCCCCTTTCTTTTTCTCCGTCACTCAAAACAAGTTTGTTTAACGGACCTTCCTAACGCTACCTACCATTTTCGTCGTGAAGGATCATTACGGGTCCTACAAAACATCCAAAGACAGTCGGAATCCCGAAGACACCTGGTTTTGGGGATTAAATCTATCAACTCCGCCTTTGGACGATTTTGAGGTGGATTCCACTTCCAGATGATGATGTCCTTGAATCTGCATAACCAGTTCAGAACGACTTTTTGTTTTGACAATGTGGAAGCCCAGATTGCCTCGTTATGTCGAACAAAACCTGACAATAAAGTTCAATGGGTCTTTTTAAAATGATTCTTAAAAATTGTCACGAACAGTACCATCTGAAAATCAATGGTATACAATGAAAAACTACTTATAAACCCCATTGGCTCAGCAACGTGGAGACGGGTTTGAATAGCCTTATTGCCCCACTGGAATCAACGGAGGCTGATTGATAAACAAAGCAGGAACAATGAAAGGCGGTTCAGGTTAGTTTACCGCTACTGTTTCACTGTAGCCGGTTTATTGAAGAGTTCACGTCCTATTTTTTTTGGCAACAGTGTTCCAAAGGGGAAAGAACGGTTAATTGAATGTGAGGTATTTAAACCGCGGGGACGCCCTATTAGGTAGTTGTTTTTTTCTTCAGTATTCTGGTTTCTATTGTCAACTTTTTAGTCGGAACCTCTTCAGAAACTCATTACTTCAACTTCTCTCCGAGGAAATTACTGCTAATTCATATCTCAATAGTTCCATGTGTTCAAAACAGTGGATAACTACCAGATAACTAAGTGATCTTTTGGTTAGGGCAATATGAACCCCAGTAGAAACTCTTGAAAACTTTTAATTTGGCCGAAAAATAAGAAAGTTGAGCATTTTATTCAAGTGGTCTTGATGGGTGCTCTCCTCTTTGAGTTCGTGGCATCTGAAAAAAGAAATTGTTTTGGTTCACGAATCATTACCGAGCTATTTCACTAGGCGGAATCATTAGGAACACTTGATTCAGCTTACCGACTGATGAAAAAGCGACTGCTTCATTAGAAAAAAAACAAAAAAAAAAAAAAAAAACACGGATTTTCTAATGGGTTTTCCAGGTATCAACATACCTATTGTCTATGACCTGTAGCACATGTCTATGATGCACAGATATTCTCTTGATTTTTTTTTTCATATTTTTTTACTTTGATAAAGTTTGGGGTAATGTTACCTCCCAGTTGGCTAACTTTACACACATCGAAAAATCCAAAACCATCGTGAGGTAATGTTGGGCACTCCAGATGAAAAAACGCTGCAAATTTTACACTAGGGTTTATTATTCTTTGATATACGTTACTTGTGCAGAAATTTAATTCTGTCAATGAAAAAAATGAAAAAAATGTTTTGGGGATTTTTATATTAAAAAAAATTTTTTTAAAAGGATTTTTTCCAATTTTTTTTTTTCAAAAATTCGTTATTTTTTACTCGGAAAATATATAACATCCTGGGATCCTTCAAAAATCCTATTTTTAGCCCCATGAAAGCCCTATAGATCGCCACAGTGAAATCGGATCGTTCCGGGTCCCCCAAAATGGATTCTACGTCCAAAAATACTTCGAAAACGACACCTAACTCGATCTCATAGCTAAAAGCCTTAAAAAAAACCCTCCCGTAGCCCCATTTTAGCCCCATAGCGCCCCACGGGTTTGGGCGATCGAACTGAAAACCTTGCGGGCACAACTAGATGGTAAACCAAGTATTTTGTCAAAATTAAGGATTAAAAAAAAATTCCTACTGCCCAAAACGGCCCGGACGGCGGACGGACATTTCAGATTTAGAATGTAGACCTCTTGAAACGGATAATGTCAAATTTTGAGGCCAATCGGAGTCGTCGACCCCCGTCGCGAAAACATAGATGTATTATTCCAAGAATTATAAACCAAAATTGCACCAAATATGTAAAAATTTGTATTTTAAATGTATAAACTGGTTTATAAATGCGCAAGTTAAGACTTTATTCTCAAAACGGAAGAAGCGAGAAGAGACGATTTTTGATAAAAACTTCATCAGCTGTTTCGCAAGGATATACAGAATACCTACTCTACCACCATTCTTCTCAGAGTTATCAGTTCTGGAAGTTTTGAACTTTTTGGGGTAAAGTTACCCCTGGGGTGGCAAAGTTTGGATTACAAAGGGACAATTTTCATGATTGAAGCACCCATGGGGGTCCATATGGACTATTATATAATACAAACAACGCTGATTCAATTTTAATTTACATTTCGACAAATTTTTACACGAAACTACGTTCAATGAAGAAAAATCTCTATTCTCAAATTCCATTCGGTATAATAATGAACGAGATAAAACAACTGTTTGAATTGACCTCCGCTGAAACCTGAAAAATTGGTTTTGGCGTGAACGTCTACCTACAACTCGAGTCGTTTACCCTCAACCACTGGTGACGAACTTGAGTACCTGCTCCTCGACGTTTCCGCGTGGCTATGCTAGCTTACTTATAACTGAGGCCACTTAGTATTATTAAATGCAGGGTCCATATTTGCACCTACCCCTCCAAGTTTTTGGAGATGTGTAGGAGGACATTTCGAGTTCAATTTCTTCAAAATCGGTTGTAGAGAGATTCAGGAGATGATTCAGGCTGAAACATAACCGAGTTTCTCCTTTCGCTTAATCAATTTTACCTGAACAGAAATAGGTTTTTAGGGGCTGACTGCAATTCTGAGTGAACAGGATCGGTTTTTAGTGAACATGAACATGGTTTGTGGAGTAGAACCCGGTTATTAGGGAAAAGAAACCAGTTATGAGGGAGCGAAAACCGGTTTTTAGTGAGCAGAAGCTGGTTTTGAGGGAGCACACGCCCGTTGTGAGTAAGCAGAAACCAGAGTAAGAACCGGTTTTGAGTTAGCAGTAGTCGGTTTTTGGAGGGGCTGACACTAGTTCTATGTGAGAATGAACGATTTTTGATGAACATGAATGGGTTTTGAGGGGAAGAACCCGGTTTTCAGTTAGCAGGAACCTGTTTTGAGGTTGTAACTGGCAGAGACCAGTGTGAATGAACAGAAACTAGTTTTGACGGTCAGAGAAAAGATTTGAGTGAGCAGAAACCAGTTTCGATGGGTAGAGACCAGTTGTGACTGAGCAGACACAGCAAAACTAGGGGCAGAATGCAGTTGTAAGCGAGCAGAAACTAGTCCATCCTTCCCCACCCCAGTTTGATCAGTTAGAGCTGCCGCCACGTTTGTTCTCCCCAAGGTGATCCTTCTTCACCTAGAAAACCCACCATAAGCTGTCGAGATACTAAGCCATTTTCCTCTTCTATTTCCCGTTAAAGCTGAATACCCATTTAACAAACTCCGATAAAGTGACAACTTTCAACTTGAAACTTGCCAATCGTTGACATTTTTTGACGTATTTCATTATGAGCTTATCCAACTTCGATGCGGCTCAAGTTTGCTCCACTGTCAATTAAAAACTTCCCTTTTGCTATCAATTTGCCTGTTTGAGTAATCGACACCTTTAATTAGGTGCGTTTTTCAAACGAGTTCAAGTGGGAGACTCCCCGAACTTCAGTTATCGAACATCAAAGCAGGGACGAACTCGCCCCCTCGGCAGGGAAAACTCCCCCAAAGGGTAATTCGATATTTCTGATGTTTCATCAGACTTTTTGAGTTTTATCCTTTTTTTTTTATTCGTTCGGCTCAATTCATCTGTGACCCTCGTCGTTTAACTGTGCGATCAAAGCAGTTCAAACATTGGTACTTTCATGTTGATTAGCGTTTTGCAAAACTCTTTTTTTCCCTCAGGACTCAACTTGAACGTGAGAGCTTTTATGAACGGTACAGGAAGTTTCTAAATACCGACGTTAAAACCGTTTCCCGCCCTCGTTTGATGATGCAAAATGAAGGTAGATTAAATGATTACGATGTGAGGTTTGCAGACTAGTAATGTGAAAATTACTAAGACATTATAAACCAGAGCTCACAAATCGAGTTGGAGTCGTTTGAAGTGAGGTTTTGCTCTTTTCGTGAAGTACTTGTGAAAATTGAACGTTACTCATCAATTTTCCCACGAACTCGTTCGTTTAAATCCAATCCAGCCCCGAATGATCAAGTTTCAATTACAAAATGCAAACAATCTATTTTGTCCCACGTTACATCACCCCTTAAAAGGCTGTAAATACGTTTCCAAGCGAGATTATTGCTCGTTTTTACTTCACACCTGCTTTTACTGCCTGTTTTGAGGACCTGCTTTTACTGCCTGTTTTGAGGGGTAGACGCCAGTTTTTTTTTTTTTTTTTTTTTTTTTTTTTAGGGGCATACAACAGGTCCAAGTGAGTAGGTTATGAGGAGCAGGCTCAAGTTTTTACTGAGCCGAAACCGGTTTTGAGGTGTAAAAACCAGTGGTGAGTAGGATAAAACCGTTTTTGGTTTGTTATTCTTGGAATAAATGTATTCGCAACAGGGGTCGGAAATTTCGATCGGCCTCAAAATTTGACACTAGGTATACGTTATACGAGTAATATAACGTCATATTATGACGCGTAGATTTCATGACTCTACGTACAGTTCATGACTATGTGCAGATTTCATGACTAGATTTCATGATTTATGAAAGATTTCAGATAGATAAATACTAGATTTGTGACTAGATTTCACGATATACGTATCATGAATATACCTACTATATATAATATATAGATTATAGTAGATTTCATGCTAGATAGTGATTTCATGATAGACAGTAGATTCACGATAAATAATAGATTTCATGATTATACGTAGATTTCATGGCTAGATTTCATGATGATACGTATTATGACGCGTAGATTTGAAGAATCAAAATACCCACTCGGTTTATCATCTAGTTGTGCCCGCATGGGTTTCAGCCCGGTCGCGCAAACCCGCGGGGCTCTGTGGGGCTAAAAAGAGGCTGCGGGAGGGGTTTTTGATGGGTTCCGGTCATGAGGTCGAGTTAGGAGTCGATGTCGAAGTATTTTTGGACGTTGAATGTATCTTTGGAGGTCCCAGAATGGTCCGATTTCACCTTGGGGGATCTATGGGGCGTACGTTGGGCTACAAAGATTTGATGTAATTTAATGGAGCTTTTGAAGGATGTCAGAAGGTCGAATGTGGTGTCGTTTTTGGGGGCCCCACTTCTGTCCAAACATTGTGCAAGAATTTTAAAAGAAGTGTTTATTTGCAGAATTAATTGTTACACAATTTTTCTATATCGAAGAATATAAATATAGATAGGAATATAAGAATATAAACCGTTTTTGTCAAATTTGCAGCGTTCTAAATAATCAGAAACTTGTTTTGAGGGAGCACGCCCTTCTAGCAGCGGTTTTGAGGGACCGAAACCAGTTGTGAGTGAGCCAAAACAGGTTTGTCGTCCGCAGACACTGGTGAAATACAAACCAGTTTTGGTTTATTATTCTTGGAATAATACACCTGTTTTCACGAAGGGGGTCGACGACTCCGATCAGCCTCAAAATTTCACATTATCCGTTTCAAGTGGTCTACATTCTAAATCCGAAATGTCCGTCCGCCGTCGGGCCGTTTTGGGCAGTAGGAATTTTTTTAAAAATCTGAAATTTTGTCAAAATACTCGGTTTACCATCTAGTTGTGCCCGCAAGGTTTTCAGTCCGATCGCCCAAACACGTGGGACGCTATGGGGCTATGAGAGGGGGTTTTGAAGGCTTTTAGCTATGGGATCGAGTTAGGTGTCGTTTTCGAAGCATTTTTGGACGTAGAATCCATTTTTGGGGGTCCCGGAACGATCTGATTTCACTGTGGCGATCTATAGGGCATTCATGGCCCAGGAGGTTAAATATTTTTCAAGTAAAAAATAAAGAATTTCTGAAAAAAAAAAAAAAAAATCCAAAAATAAATTTTTTTTTCCAAAATGTTTCCATTGACACAGAAATAATTTCTGTACAAGAAGCCTATATCAAAGAATAATAAACCCTTGTGTAAAATTTGCAGCGTTTTCCCCTACAGTTACAGAAGTTGTTTGAAGTATAGTAAAGCAACACCTTTTGTATGTACACAATGCATAGGTACTGTGAAGTTTGAACACTGTTGGCTCTACCACGTAGGAAAGCGTTCCGAAGGGAGTATCCCTTTACCCTCGTCGACCTTTAAACATGAAAAGATGTCGCCTTAAAATTATTAATTAAAAGACCCTTCCTTCGCGAAACGGCCCCTAAATAATTCCCGTAGACGTTCAGGAATCCTTCGGCCCGCAGTTAGGATGTATCTTCATGTTCTACTCCACCGGTCTACTCGGATATTTTCCTTTAAGCGGATTATTCTCTTCGGACCTCCCTGACATCCAGGAATGAGCCCATCCCCGTCCTCCGGCTCTGAATAATGGAAAATACTTTATCACGACCTTTACTCCTCCGCGATATTTTATACTTTTTTTTTCTTCTTCTAATAACGAAGGCAACCCACCCTTAATGCACCTTCTTCCCCTTGTAGGCTCCAATATTTCAGGAGTCTTCCTTTCATAACGACAATCAACGATTTCCCTTCGATATCAAGATGGCCGTGATGAGTCCATTTCGAACAGAAGTCGATCGGAAAATTGCCAACTGCTTCCAAGGCCTTGTGGAAAATTACCAGCATTTCGGTATTTCAGTATTTTTTCTTCTCCGTGATCATAATCTTCCTTCTCTTTCACAATGTAGCGGCTTATATCCGTAAGAAGAACAAAATTCTTGTTCTGTCCCTTCTCTATTTTCTTCGGCATTTTGAAGTTTTAAGTCGTGGCCAGATTTTTTTTCTCCCACAAAGTAGTTTCTTCGTGCCGGGAAGAAAATGTAGGTGAAACCATAAAAAAATGAAAAAATAAAATAAAGAAAAAACTAAAACAACTCAATGTCTCTAACTATCAAAATCCTAACTAACCTTTAGTTATTCATTCATTAAATGAAATAATAAATGAAAAAATATGTAAATTTTACTTTTATTCATTAGGTAGTTCTACCTAGTTCAAAAATAAGTAAAATTTTTCATTTATTCATAAGTTAGTTTTTTTCAATATATCGGTGAACCTTTAAACCAACTGCTGAAATTTCAAACCCGCTGGTTCAGCGACCTCGCCTGTCGTACGTTTGGCCACTAGTTCGGCATCTTCACCTGTCTTACGTTAGGCCACTAGTTCGGCATCCTCATTGTCTTACCGTTAGGCCACTAGTTTGGCGTCGGACAGTTACTTTTCCAACGAGCAAGATGGGTTTCAATCCCACAGTTAAAGCATGTTCCATTTTTCTTGAATTTCAGCCGTAGGCTCTGAGCAAAGGGCCGATTTTTTTTTTTCTGCGTTGGTCTTCAGGTAGTGTGATTTTCAGAAAGTACAGTTTAGTAGTACATTTCAGTGTCCTTTCGAGAAAAAAATGCGAATACGCTGGATATTGGCTTGAAAAGTATTACATGCCCTTACAAAAGTAATACATTGTAGCATCCCTACTCCCCCTACCCCTCGTGAGGTGAGCGAGGAAATTTAAATTTTTAAATAACTTCCGCCCCAGCCCGCAGTATGAGCGGGAATCCGCCTGCTACCAAGGCGGAACGCATACCTTCCGTGTGAATCACATTCCTGAAAACTCCTTCTGGACCTCTCCCCCCCCCCCCCCCCCCGATATGAAGCATAAATAGTTGGATAACTCCTGAAGCGCAAAATTCGCACAAATCTAATTATATTTTCGCCCACCTTCGGTGGTTTCGTTTCGGGCCATTTCGGTCATTTCGTGAAGTGTTGGAAAGAGCTGGAGCCAGGATTTTGAGACGATCTCACGAACGGAAGTTCAGTCTAACCTGCACGGCACCGATCTGCATCTTCGAGAAAGTACCATTTGAGAACTTCGTGGAACCACGTGTTAAGGGGATCTCTGGAAAATTTAGCAGCCGCTAAAACTAACCAGACGGGGGAACCCACAACCCTGCTTAATCGACGACACTGTTAATCAACGACGTGTCTGCGTTCCGACCTCTTACCTACATGTACAACTATTTGCTTGCGACCTCCGTGCGCTACGATTTTCTGCGACTTCGATTTGCACCATGGCGTTTCTTCGCCTGCATGATTTTCCGTCCGCATCACTCTTGTCGGCACCGAACTGCCGACCGCCGGCGGATTTCTTCATTTAGCTCACTGAGCATCATAAGTTACGTCACGATCTCCTCTCATAAAATACTGAAGCTTGCTGATGATTAACAACCCTACATTCAATATTTCTACCACTCTGTGGACTATTAAACTAACCTTTCTGAGTTTTAGCATGTCAAGGCCTTCCAGCCGTTCTGGGGCACAGCCCCCTAAGTAAATGAACTGTGATATTATCTGTCAATGTTAGTTCTCTGTGTAATTTTGTAGTTTCTCATTTTCTAATCGAGACTGTACTTACAGGTTATCAATTATTATCAATTTACTGTGAGAATTTAATTGGGGCCCCGTGAGGAATAATAAGTCAGCGGCCTGCGTGCCAACCCGGAAGTCGTCTACGCTGTGCTGTTTCTGAATCTCATTTTTACAGCGTTCCGTAAAGGTAAAAACCGATTTTGAATAAACCTTTACAATTTACTTTGTGCTTGCTGAGTCAGAGCCCCGGGGGTCATATCGAACCCCTCCCTGGGGGAATTAGTTAAATGCTCGGGGTGAGACAATGTGCCTTTACCCTCTTTTTTTTCAATTTTATATTTTTTTGTGGAACACTCCACCCCCTTGGTCCTCTGACCAGGGACAAATGTTACAACATCTATCTGGTCACCAAAATCATCAACAAATTAACCTAAAACAGGCGTTCACCTTGAACATGGAGCCACATTTCCGGGACAAGCTGCTAGCCACGAATTACGCCTTGTCCCAGGCTCGCTCCCTTATCTCTGGAGACAAAGTCCAACTGTCAGCAAAATGGAAGCTGTTCGATGGAGTTATCAGGGCAGTTATGATGTACGGGGTACAGTGCTGGGGTGCCAGAAAGAACGACCTGGTGGAAAGATGCCAACGCAACTTCATAAGGAGAGTATTCAGCCTGCCCTACGACTCCCCGAAGTACACACTACACCTTGAGACAGCGAGACCGCTTTTCCTCCATTTCTTCGCAACCCATACCAAATACATTCTGCGCGCTTTGGCTCAACCTCCGAGACGCTTCATCCATCAGGCCGCCAAGCTAGCGACTGAAAAACACATTTTCTGGGCAAAAGACTGGAGGGAGATGGCTCAGCGACTCCAACTGTCCCTGGATCTCTCTCTGCCTCTTAGTCAGTTGAGACCTCAGGTACAGGCTCTGCAGGAGGCCCTCGTGGTCGAAGAAAAAAACTATCTCATCCACCGAACTGAGATCTCTCAATATCACGCGCACTACAGGGAGGTCCTTAACATAGAAAGCTTACCAAGCTACCATAACTGGCCTGCTTCGCAGGCTGCCTGGCAAGGTACGAGGCGGTCTCATGCTCCTGAACTTCAAGCCATGTAGGAGTGAAGACGCCCGGAGATGCTCAATGTGCAACCTGGGGGAGTGGGAGGACGCGGTCCATTTCTTGGGAGTGTGCTCCGTGCTGACCGAACCCAGATTCTCCACATTTGGGCGAGCCGTTTTCAGCCGGGAAGAGACCCTCGACCTGATCCGCTCCTCGGACGCGCGAAGGATTGCCGCTTACTGCCGCAGTGCTTGGAGCTACCGCTGGGAACTAGCCGAATTCAACTACTAAGGCCGAAGGCCCGCTCAAGATTTTCCCCCCGGAATGTAGAAGCCCACCCCTTGAAGTGACCACCGATACAAGGCTGCAAAAGGAACCCTACCCTAGACCTGGAGAAGAGCAGCGGAAAACAAGACAATAACAAACTAGTTCTAATATCGAAACCAATAATTAGAGGTATTCTAAATATCAAGTAAGCAGTACATCAAAATAATTAGGTATTAAACAACAACAATGACTTTCGCAAATATGAGCAAACAATTCATCAAAGCCAACCAGACGATGGCCTCGGCTAAGTCTTAAGTAGGTATTTCAATTTGAACCAAGTCAGTGCTATTCCTTTCTTTTAATGTGTGGGAAGTCCCTTTCTTTTGTACTATGTAGGTACCTACTGATTTTACTGTTGCTACGAAATAAATACCATATTCATTCATTCACAGGCGTTCACGGAACACTTCTCGCCATTACGCAACTTTCCATTTTGAAGATTACTTTTGAAGGGTTTGGTCATTTTGAGGTTCCGTTACGATGGTCGGTTTTGAAAGCTTCTTACAATTCAGGCGGTGGGCTCGCAATAATTCAGTTGAACAGTTTTCAATCGCGTTTTGGTGCATAGGTCAAAACGAATTGGTTTGTACCACGTAATTGAAACTCGGATTTGGAAAAGGCGTCGTTGTGTGGGGTTTAATAATTCAGAGCCGGATCGGATTCGAATGAATGAGTAAGCAGGCAATTATTGGTCAGTTTCGGAGTCAAATAGCCGCTCCGAACGATCCTTGTGGGGTTCAATTGTGGTTTTTCTTCAAACCGTTCTTTGTTTGCTGCTTTATGCATTTAGCAAACGCTCAAAAACTGCCATAATGACAGATTGTAGCGGCCTGTAATTTGTTGCATTTGATGTCCCCATCGTAAAGATATAATCGATGTTGGAAAAAAACATCTACAAATAACATCAAGCTAGCAATCGGTGGTTCGCTCGCTAGTTGTATTAACAAGCTTCCATAGAACGCTTTAGGGAGGCTTGTTGCGAACGAAGCAAAGAATCCAAATCGCGACAATCACAATCTGAACCGAACCAGAACGTCAATAAAAATATGAGTTGTCGCTGTGATGCTGAAATACGTGACTCCATTCCTCACAACTCTCGTCTAGTAATAGCGACGTGGGTACTGTAAGTAGTAAATTACTTCACGTACTAGTATTACTTCACGCATTAGTATTTCCACTATTTGCCTTACCTACAAAAAGAAACCTAAATTACCTCAATTAAATACTAGAAAAGTGTCAAGTTTGCTCCTCTGTTATAACAGAGGAGCAAACTTGACACTTTTCTGAGATTTATATATAAATCTCCAGATCAATATTTTCGAAATCTGTTTCCGCAACTTTTTTGATCTTTAGAAGGCCTTTCATATAAGAAAAACCCCTCATAATCGTGTTTGCCATCGAGTGTAAAATCGGAAGTCAACAATCATATTTCTGAACAAATTTCTATCTCTCAATTGAATCACATTGGATTTGAATGGGCCAAGGAACTAGGTCAGAGAAATGGGAAAATTCGGCCGAACATAGTTGAACTAGTAATGAACAAAGTACTCAGTACAGTAACTGTACTGAGTACTTCTCAGTGCTAACTGTTAGCACTGAGAAATTAGCTGTCTGAGCAGAGGAAATCACTAGTGAATATTTGGCGTTTTGAATTTTCCCGCAGTGGCACTTTTACTAATCCGCCAGAGTGCGCTAGCGTAAGAAGTAGTGTTAAAAAAAAAAATGACAGCAGCCAATGAGAGAGTAGCGCCACTTTTCCCTCCAGATTCAAAGTTGAAATTTTCGAAAGTGCCCTGGAAATTTGTATTACACCGTAGGAGCCCAAAACTCACTGCTATGCCTTCAAATTATGAAGTTCTTTCAGACAAAAAAAAGTATTAGTCGACGTTCGGTTCCCGGGCCCATTTTTCCCATCTTTTGATACTTTTCTTCGACAAATCTTCGAAAATTTCTTCGACCTTGTAGAATATTGTTGGGGTAGGAAGAGGTTGATGTTTGACTAGGAACAAACGACAAAAGTTACCAACTGCTTAGTAATAATGACAGAGCAATAATGATGATCAATAATAATAATAATAATAATAATAATAATAATAATAATATGTGGTGACGGTCTCCGTTTTAACACTGGGACCTCGCCAATCATTTAAGCCAACATCCAAACGTCGGTAGGTACCTGTTGAGGATTTCGACTGCAGTCCTTAGTTGATCCATGAGAGATCCACTGAACTCTCAACCTTGGGAAGAGCCGACGCCGCGCGTTTGTTGTTCGTGTGATAACGTCCAACTTGGACTGGCCGTGTGTACCTATTTAATTTTAACTTAACTTATAAATAATTGACTTTACGGTTTCGAAAAGCATCCATTTATTATCCCGCTAGTCTCGCTGATCTTAAAACAGTACCATTTAATGGTAATCACACTGCTAAATTTTACTAAATGGTTTGCTGATTGTTACATTAAATTTAAAAATTTTAAATACCGATCTCCCATCCCCGTTGTTTGTGCACGAGTAAAGTCAGAAATAAGCATAATAATAATATTATTATGCTTATTTCTGACTTTACTCGTGCACGATTTCATATTATGAAATATTACGACATTACATATGTCTTAATATTAAATATTAAGACATAATATTATTATGTCTTAATATTTTGTTATAAAGGTCCTAACCGATTGTGTCCTCACAATCAATAATCGAAGTGAGAAAATCGTTGGTAAATCACTTTAAACCAGCTTTTATGCATAAAATTTCCATGGTCTTCAATGGGATTCGAACCCGTGGCATCATCAGAATGAAGCGTGAAGTGACTTGCGCCCAGAACCTTGCTAATTTTGGGTATATTCTGGGTTTTTAGGTATTTTTAACGCCCACGGGGTGGTATTGGATTTCCAACGATTGGGAGGGTTTCACGCTTAAAATAAATCATGTTCGTGCGTGAGGTCCCTCTCCACTCGGGCGAGACATTATTTGCTTCCCACGGGATTTTCAACATCCACGGGGAATTCCAACGATCGGAAGGGTTATTACGCGTTTAAAATTTATATTATACCGCACTTGACCAATCATTCAAATGGGTCGATGCGAACCCTTCTCTCCCACCTGACCGAGAAAGTGGCCGAGCGAAGCGAGGCCCCCCGTCAGCGAGACTGGTCGATTATTAATTCGTATTCCTAATATTATGGTTCATTTCCTATCCCTAATTTCATCACTTCATTCACGCTGAATGTTTCGCTTCGTCGAACCTTGGTAAATCGAACGTGCGATCCACCAGGATCATAAGGTTTCTACCTTCGAATTGTCGAAAGTGCTTGTTGGGCGGGCATACGGGGATGGACATGGATGTAAATAACCTGAATTCAGCTGTCGATTGGAACACTAAGGTCATTTGCTTATATGATATTTCACCGCTTTGAAAAACGCTGTTGCAATCGCAGCGCTACTTTTGATGACCTAAATTTGATTTCGATTCGAATGGCGCTTTCAATTTTGCTTTCGAATTCGAATTGGCGCGCTTTTGCTCTCGTCTTAACTCGAAAGAAGATCGATTTGATGTCGAACCTTTCTGACCAGGAAGACCCCTAGAAGAGTACCTGCAACTTCCGGTCTGCAGGCTCTTTGCACGACACTGTCCTGACATCCCTGACGCCTTCGAGAGCAGGAGGTGACTCGTGGACCGTCGGAGTGCAAGTAGGTCGGGAGCATCTCCACGCTCTGACATAGACGACAAGGCGCAATTCGCACACCCAAACAGCTTGTACCTAGGCATATTACTCCACCAATACACCATCAGACAGCAAAGAAACTTTTCCCCCACCAACTTAAAAAACCTCATTCATCGCTGTTTTTAAAAACAAATTTAAACGACTTCATCTCCGCAATGAAAAATCGCAGCGACCCCATGTTAGTCCGAATCACGTCTTCCAAAACGTTTTGGCGCAACCATAAAGTTTACGGTGGAAATTAATGCTCGCAGTTACAGAACGTCAGTTTTTATAAAACTCCGATAACCGCAAATTACAGCTACGTCACGTTCCTTTTTCGGCCCTGTTCCCTACAATAAGCCGTTAATAGGTTTTAAAAAAGGATCTTTCTCTCTTTCTTTCCACAAACTTGCCTTACATTAAACGTAAATCGGCCCGCGAAAATCACCAGTGCTTTACCTCCTTTTCCTTTCATAAACGAAAAGTGAAAGTCCTGCGGAAATTGGGCAAAAAAAGACCGAATCTCACGGTCTTTGCGCGTACAAAAAAACCGTTTTAAAATGCATTTCCTTATTTGTTTCTCCGTGTGACTTAATTTGCGTTGTTCGAAAATTCGATAAAGAGCGTGTTCCTAGTGTGAAAGTCAAATGGCCTCGTCGTAACTTGGGAACGTAATTTGTTTGCCAGAAGCTGTTAAACCTCAGTTTCCTTATCTAACGCTCATTAGACAAGTGGCCCATTTTATTGAACAAAATACGTCAGGCACGTGCGCCTTCCAAAACTCGAACGGGCGCAATGTGCGGAGTTATGCATTGTATTATTTCGGATGTTGCACGGTCTGCAATTGAACACAAAGGTGTGGTTTGCAATTTGTTCATTAGTCTCCTCCTTATCGAAGAAAAACCTCGTTGCGACTCTAAAAAACTCGAAACTAATTTTGCTGTTGCGTTATGCACGCGATAAATATGTCGAGCTGGTTGAAGATAAAAAGGCGCTTCGGCGGGCATTTTCCGCGGACGTATATTGACAATGTACATAATGACTTGTAAGAGATAGCCACAATGAGAATGTCAACGGAGGACGTCTTCATTGTGCTGGGGCGTCAGGTGACAGAAGCGGGTCGCGGGCCCCTTAAACGGACGTTTGGCGGGGAAGAAAAAGAAAAAAAAACCGTATTTTTACGTAACGGGAGGAATAATGCGTGTTGCGCAAGATGGTGATAAGGCGGGAAAAATTGACCGTGTTCGAGTAAGGTGAAAAGGGTTGGGGTTTCTGGTCAGCAGACTCAATAGGGGCTTGGAGGAGATCTCAGGCCCCTGATCAGCAGACTCAATAGGGATTTGGAGGAGATCTGAGGTTCCTCGTCAGTAGACTCAATAGGGTTTTGGCCAAGATCCGAGGTTCCTGGTCAGCAGACTCAAATGAAGACAGACCCCCCCCCCCAGATATTCCCTTCTTTCCCAGTGGGCTTAAAATTGTTTTCGAGATAGATCTGCGATCGCAGATTTGCGATTTCTGGTAACAGTTTCCAGCCGGGGGCGGAGAGGAGATCTGACGTTCCTAGTCAGCAAGTTCACAAATGGTTTGGAGGAAATCTGATGGTCCTGATCGGCAGACTAGGGAATAGGGTTTTGCCCGAGATCCGATGTTCCTGGGCAGCAGACTCAATAAGACTTCGGAGGAGATCTGAGGTCCCTGCTGGGTTTTGGAGGGGATCTGCGGTTTCTGGCTGTGGCGTCTCTCCAGGTGAGGCAAGTGAGGTGGCGCCTCACCTGATCATCCACCATCCACCAACAGTTCAGTATTTTCAGATCCCTATAAATGAGAGTAAACAGCTTCCCTCGGACAACAAACTTTTTGCAAGCCTGGGCGATACAGCCTAACTTAATGCACGAATTTGATTTGAAGTGGTGACTAGGGATGAGAAAAAAAACACAAAAAAAACACGTGATGATAAACTGTTTCATCAGAAAAAACAAACAAACTATGAAACAGCTGACCGTTCATAATGAACAATATGAACGCTTTATTATAATGTGAAAGAGCTGTTAAAAAATAATTCTAATTATTAGACCTACTTTCCACCCTAGAATAATTTCCAAGGGAGTTATACGACTAGTTAGGTTAGAATGACATTATGCTGGTTAAGCGCCACCTGGAGCAACTTTTTGGTGGTTTCAGACTTTTTTTAGCGCAACCTTTTCCCAAAAAACTGATGACGAGTATCTACACTGCATGCAGATACATCTGTACATGTATATGTCGTATGATAATATATATTATATAGTTCTCTGGGAGATACTGGGGATGAATTCAAGTACGTGTGAAAGGCGGAAAGACGTAGTCGCTCACTGGTCCGGAATGGGCACCGGTTCCTTGGGGCTCCACTTTCAGAACTTTTGGAATAGAGAATATCCCAAGGCCGAGGGTTACAACGTTGGCCTCCCCTCACAGCAACGCAGACGAATCTCCTACTTCCCCACGTACATCAACAGAAGGCCTGCATCGTCACTGCCGTCCCCAAGCAGTAGATTAAAATCAATCAGGGATTGACTGAGGGTTATTTGACCTGTTCACCCCTCAAAGCAGTGATAAATCTCTGGGAGATACTGGGGATGAATTCAAGTACGTGTAAAGGCGGAAAGACGTAGTCGCTCACTGGTCCGGAATGGGCACCGGTTCCTTGGGGCTCCACTTTCAGAACTTTTGGAATAGAGAATATCCCAAGGCCGAGGGTTACAACGTTGGCCTCCCCTCACAGCAACGCAGACGAATCTCCTACTTCCCCACGTACATCAACAGAAGGCCTGCATCGTCACTGCCGTCCCCAAGCAGTAGATTAAAATCTCTGAAAGTGGAGCCCCAAGGAACCGGTGCCCATTCCGGACCAGTGAGCGACTACGTCTTTCCGCCTTTCACACGTACTTGAATTTATCCCCAGTATCTCCCAGAGATTTATCACTGCTTTGAGGGGTGAACAGGTCAAATAACCCTCAGTCAATCCCTGATTGTTATTATATAGTTGTTGTTAGACGGGAATTTGATAATTCACTTCGAGAAACTAACAAGCGTTGTTGCTATGAAAAATTAAGTTGACGGGTTGCCATGGGTGCAACCAATAAAAAACGTTGCATTTTTTGTGTGTTGCCAAATTTGTGTCGCAAAATTTTGCAAGACCCCAGAACTAAGACATATCCTTGTCAAAAAGTTCCTTCGTTTCGCTCATGAAGATGAAACCGAAACGAAAGCAGAAAACTATTGTGAAACGGTTTCTTCGACAACCCAGCTTCAGTTCTTTTGAAACGTAGGTAGGTACGTTGGATCTTATTGAGGCTGCAACTGTTATTTTGAAACGGTTTCGCCGAACCAGTGTCGATAGTTTGAAGTTAGTGAGACAGACTGTGGAGCCCTCTACCTGGAGGCAATGGAACCGATCGGCTCACTCCCCCCCCCCCCCCCCCAACTAGATCGTAGTGTGGTGGACGGGGAATGGACTTCCTGACGAAAGTGATTTGAGGCGGGGTTTCGCGTCTCGTAGGTATAGTATACTATAGGTGTCGCCTCTGTCTGTTTATTTTCTTTCCCACTCCCCCAAGCCTCACCCCTCCGTGAGTCTATCTGTACAAAGGCCATTTGTCGTACATATTGTTCAATAATATTTGCTTCAATTTCAAGACCATTGTTTTTGTATTTGGTTTTAAAAATGTTATCGCCTTTAAAAATGGTATCGCCTTCGAACGATTTTGTTTGTTTGTTGCTGTAAACCCCTTTCTCTCATTGGCGGAATCTCTGGTCGTTTTTTACTTTTTCAGTCTGTGGGCGGGATGAAGATCGATGAGTTGTGGCCAATAATAAGCCGAAACCGGACATCACAAGAGCACTTACAAGAAGCAAGGTGAAACCTTCCATCGAGCTTTTAACAAATCATAGTACGACCCTTCCTGGCTTTGTGGGAGTGAATACAAATTCGATTTTCCAAACATGAATCACCTCATGTAGTCATGCCACCCAGAGCCGCTACTGATTCCTGGACAGCAGACTCACTAGGTTTATTGGACATGAAAGAACACCGCCACAGAGACGAGGATTCACTAACATTAACGAGAATCCAATGGAGATCAATTAGGGACCAAGACCAAAAAAACAAAGTCAAAGTGGCAAAGATGGGAGAACCCGTTCATTACGAAGAGGATACACCAACGAGGACCAAAGGACGATAGCTAAAAGAAACAATCCATCAATTGAATTGAATAGATGAGCGCAACCTTTTTATTATTACGATATATTTAATGAGCGAGAGAAACTAATAAACAGTAGGTATCTAGCGACCAAACTATGCCACACAACACATCATCCACGTGATGCTCATTACGTAAACAACTGCACCCTAACGACCGATGCGTAATAAAACCTTATGCCAATCAGAGGTAACGAACGGCTCAGGCTGCAAAAATCGTTTTGGAGTCGTTGGAATCAGCCTGAAAAGCTCATTCCATAGACCCTTGTACCAACGAAATCGGACAAAAACTTTCGTCCCCCTTTTGAGGCCTCCTTAGTTACACATCAGAGATAAACAACTTTCGTCGTGAAGGACTTCCCGAAAACCGATGAAGGGGATGAGGGAGGAAAAATCAAGGTAGCCAATAACCACCCCCCCGAACTCGCTGATGACAATGAGACCACCCTCATGAAAATCTGTTGAGCCGCTCGGGCGTGATGCTCTGTACACAAAAAAAAAAAAAAAAAAAAAAAAAAACACATGTCGAAGAGGTGAGCGCACCTTTCCATTTTTTGGAAAAAGGTTGCGCTAAAAATTGTGAAAATGCCCTCACAGATCAACAAGGGCATGTGTAAAGGACCACAGCAATGTGTGAATCATCAAGGGAACGTTCATAGGGACGCGGATTTTTCCAGCAAGGACCAAAGAACAGAACTAATAGGACCAGCCATCACAAGGGCCACCACAGCTTTTCAAGGTTAAGCGATTAAGCACAATGTCATACGCTAGAAGAACTAGAATGCTAGAAGAGCTAGAAAGAACGCATTCACAATGAAGAGGATGCACCAACAAGGGCCAAAGAACAGAAACGGACAACATGGCGAATGGGCCAACGGATTGGCAAGGATAAGTGAGGAAACCAAAGAATAATGTCAAATATGTGAAGCAGATTGTACACGTTCACAAGGACGACGATAAAACAACAAATGGATATTAATGATGATATAGCCTTAATTAAGGCCATCAAGGCATGGGCTGGTGGTAGGACGTCAAGGCAGCAGAATATAGCAAAGAGTTAACTTCGAAAGAAAACGTTCACGAGGACCGTAGAAAACATCGAAACTCCTTAAACCGCGAACAACTTGGTTGAACCACTAAAGACGTAGAGACATAAAAATATGAGGTAATTTTAAAAACGTATGCGGGATTACACGTGGGTTTATTATTCTTTTAAATGCTGAATAGCTGTGGGGTCGTTGGGTGCTCTCGAATCCGAAATGACTGGGGAAAAGACACTGCACCGCACCCTAAAGATCGTCCTACTACGGACGGCGTTTTTCATTCGAACGTAGTCACTTTGAAAAACAATAAGGAAAATTTTCAGGAGAATAAAAGATGTGGTCCACCCATCGCCGAACCGTGGATTGATTATTGAAAGGATAATAAAAAACTAAGATCAGTCATATTAGCCGCTTTGAACTCGATACAGCGATTGACTTTAAGTACCATCTATAAACTGGCGTGACGTGATGGCCTGTTCCCACTCAAAGGGACCGCGATTGGCCTTGTGGTTTGCATTTGATCGTGAAATAATAATTAAACCTTGCAAAAGAGGGGAGTGCGGCGCTCATTTACCTTAACTCACGACTAGCAATGCCGTCAGAGCGCTCTCAGTTCGCCGGGTTGCTCCTGTAGGTCAACAGACCCAAACAAGGGATCGGCGTTGAGGCGGTTGCGTCCACTTTTTTTTGCCTTCCCGTCCCAAAATAAAACTGGAAGTTATCGCACGAGACTCGGGAATTTCATCACCGATCGTGATCCAGTCCGGGAACCCGCCCCGGTGACACGAACCAAGAGGTCAATGGCGGTGGTTGAGGGGGGGGGGGGGGGGGTGGACATGCCCTACGGCAATGACCTCTCACGTCGTCCCGGGAGGCTTCCACGACTGAGGAAACCTTTCATCAAGTCTCCGAACGTGCTCCATCGCTTCTACTCAACTGGAACGTCGTGAAATTTAAATGATTTACGAGACAAAATCAAAATGAAATCTGTCGGGGATAAACAACTCTATACTGAGTTTTTCTGGCAACAGATTTCATGACGAATTTCGTCAAAAACTGTAGAATTGGAATTTGAACAGTAACTGTTACTACGAAGATGAAAATAGCTAGCGACATTTTATGAAAATAGCTAAAAGTGGGCATTTTAGACGTAAAGCCAATCCCGTTTAACATTATTTGAAAATTTCCCCATCGAATATTAATGAATTATATGGAAGTATTTGAAAACGTTGCTGTAAACTGTTGCATTGTTGAAACTGTACGTCTTCAAGCTTCATCTTTATAATATAAAAGCTACATAAAAACTATATTATAGTACTAGCCCTCAGGCATAAGGCCTTGCTTCGCTCGGCCGACCACTTAATCGGGCATATCCGAAATTAGCTTAGAATGAACTGTCCCCCCCCCCCCCCCCCTAATAGTTTCCCCGCCTCCTCCACCTTTCTAAGGTCCCTGGCACTACCTCTTTCCGAGCGTCCCGTTCCGAGGGCAATCGCGCGCCTGGATCTCTGGGAATCGTTCAAATTAAACTCGCCGTCTAAATTCGCTCATCGTCGGAACTCGTTGTTTCAGGATTTCGTATTAAAATTCGGATCTCTAGGTAGGATACGGGCGAAACCCCATTTCGATTGGGCCATTAACAACGATGATACGAATAGTTGCACCAATTTGCACCGAAAATTTGGGTTCTCAAACCCCCTATTCGAACCGTCCACCGAGACGATATGAAAAATCGCCTTATTTTTACCGTTTAGGAGGAGAAGGCTCGTGACATACATAGTCATCCACATAGCCTCAGAAACGTTGAGAATTAGTGGTATAGATACTGAAAACTGTAGGGCTACAGAAAAGATGGGAAATGATGGTAGCACTGCGTGTGCGGTTTCATTTGGCATCCCTCTATCCCACTTTTCCTTTTCTACAAAATCCAGTCTGCTACGTTTTGTTGCCATTGCATTCTGACTTATGATTAAATAGTTACATTCGCGTAGGCAACAGGATGGTTGTGTTACCCGATCCACCACTGGACTGGGCTAACCACCCTTAAAATAATATTTTTATATTTTAACAATGGCTCTTAAAAATGAATGGGTGATTTTATAATAATACGATTTCAGACGAAATAGACTCTATATGATGGATTCCAACTATCTCGCCGCATCCACCTTACGTTAATGGTACGAGGGTCATTCCGAAAGTAAGTTTACAACTGCTCCTGCGGCGAGGGGGATTTTTTTTTAAAAGTTTGTGCACCTGGCTTGAAGGCGGGGTCATAACAGTCAGTTTGATTCGTAGCGCGTTTCTGTAGACCGTTTTGTTCAGTCACAGTGAGTTTTTTAAATGGAGAGGTCGACGCCAGTTCCTGCCACCTCTCGCCTGTGTGAGATCCGAGGGGTCATCTGTGTTTCTGCCAAAAGGGACGACTATTAATGCTGACGCTTACTGCAATACCCTTAAAAAACTCAAATGGGTGATTCAGAAACGTAGAAGGGGTATGCTAACCAAGGGGATCTGCCTCCTCCATCACAACGCCAGGCCCCACACTGCTCGAGTCACCCAAGAACTTTTGACTTCGTTTGGATGGGACATTGTCAACCATCCTCCCTATTCACCCGACTTAGCACCATCTGACTTCCATCTGTTCAATAAATTGAAGGAGTTTTTGGATGGAAAAAGATTTGCAGACGATGAAGAGGTTCAGGAAGCTGTTTAGAAGTGGTTAAAACAGGTGGCGGCGGAGGTATATGACACTGGCATAAAAAAAAACTGGTGCCGAGGCTACAGAATTGTGACGAACTCCACGGGGACTTCGCGGAAAAATAGTTTATTACATTAAATGTAATACATTACATTACTTCACAAATTTTGTGAAGTATTATTTGAATTTCATTGGAATACAAGCATTTTTCGATTTTTTAAAAAGTTGTAAACTTACTTGCTGGATGACCCTCGTATTTTAAAAAGGGCAGTTGTCCATTTCTCTGATGAGGTCAATGGTTACTGTCCTTCCTCAAATATGTTTGGGAACTGCCGTCAAAAAGTGTTAAAATAAAACAATAAATAAATAAAATGAAATTAAGAATAAGAAAATATCTAGAAATAAAAGAAGAAATCATGATGTAAAAGAAGAAATGATGCGTTAGTAAGTGTTCAATTTATTTTAGAAACGGCCTATATAGTTTATGTTGTCCATAAACTTTATAGGCCAGGCAAATTAGGAAAATAAAAGGCAGTTAGTGGAAAGCTTAGTAATAGTCGTAATTACCACATTCCTATATGTTTATTGGGTCGCTGAACACGAATCTGAAGTTTGCTGACAGGATTTTTGGCCGGAACATTGTCAAAATCGCAAAAAACCTCAAAATTTTGGCACTTTTTTCGGTTTTTTGCTCATATCTCAGAAACTATGCGTTCTAGCGACATGACCACTCTATACAAAATGAAAGTACATAGAATGTGCGACAAATTGCACTAGTAACATTTGAAATTTGGTGCAGGGAAATGGCCGCTAGAGCGCGTTGAAAAAGTGGTAAAATCCCAAAAAACTTGAAAAATTGCAAATCTCACCTTTTTATGTTCCATTTCAGTATTAACGACCCGTATAATGGCCGCCCGTTGAAGAATAATACGATTTATTGAATATCGATGATGTCAGACATTAATTGGATTCTTGTAGAATGATACAATGTATCATTCTACAAGAATTATGTCATAATGTTCCTATAACAGTTATAGGAGGAATAGTTATTATTCCTCAAAAGTTGAGATAACTAGGAAGTACTAAACCCGCCACAACAGGTTAGCACTCCAGCACACCAGGCCTACTTGCCCCATCTGACAGCTCAAACACTAAATCGGATGTCGGGGCTGCTTCGCATTTCCATCGGAATTAAATTCTGATGGTACATTAAATTTATGTTCAACTCTATTTGCTTTTCACAACTTCCTCGCCATTTTTCGTTTTTTAAATATTTTATATACGTCCGCCTCAAGATCTTCGAAGTAGGTGAGGCTGCTCCTACGCGAAATGAAAAATGGCCCCTTCCCGGCAGTTTATTTTGATCGATGGCCCATTATCGGCTGAAAAGGCGCCGAGTGATACAATATGAGACACATTCTCGCCAAGAGGAAGAAAAAACTTCCAGTTCGTCCCAAAACGTTTTCCCTCCGCAAGTTTGGTGCCTCATTTTTGTGTTCCCACAAAAGGCCTCAAAAAACCCAGTCTCGTTTTTCGGAGCCACTTTTTTCCTTTTTTTTCTTGGGGATTGACGCAGGATGCTAAACCGTTTAGCTCCCTCGGCTTATTTATCCTCACATTGGCTTCCTTCCCCTCCCCCGTTTCCTTTTCTGCGTAAAAGCTTTATGGTCCTCGCAAAATATTTGACTGCCTCGGGTTGGGAATCGCCTTCTACCTCCTTTTCCATCATCAGGTCCGCACAACGGAACATTACGCGCTCAATTAAGTGTTATAAAAGTTATATATATATTGATCAACCCTGAACAATGTAATGCTCTCAAAACGGGAAATGTTAACACTCCAACACGTCTATTTACACCCAGAAATTTACCGTGTGTTTAACAGTTAAAAAAAAAAAAATTAATATTATTATTTTACTAATTTTACAGTTTTTATTCTATACCTATAATTTATATTTTTATTATTTTAAAAGATTATACGAAAATATTTAAGATCTGGTCTCAATTTAAAAATATTTATTCTCATTTTTGGAAAGTAGGTACTGTTGTCAGACTTGAAAAACCAGACGTCAGATTTTACTCACTGGATATTTTTAACAAAATGCCACTTTTGGATATTGAGCGGTTTCAATGTACCAAAATATCAATATTTGATCATTTAATGGGTTCGCGAGGTGTGTGGCGTTTGTGCGTTTTTGACCGCATATTTACGGTTCGCCTCTTTGAAAACTCCCTGTACACCGAGTTGTGGTTCTTTTCTTTATCGTTTGAATGAGAAAAGCTTGGGAAAATTCAACAGTTCTGTAAGTCCGGCAACCTGATCGTTCGAGTACCTTCACAGGACAGCCGAGTGCTACGAATTTTGTCTCACTTTTCCACCACAACATCAAATTGACAGCCACGTTTCAAAAATCTGTGAGTGAATTTTGCAGGCCATTAAATTTTTTGTTTATTGTTCTTGGAATAATGCATCTATTTAATCGCGACGGAGGTCGAAAATTCTGATCGGCCTCAAAATTTCACATTATTCATTTCAAGAGGTCTAGATTCCAAAAACGAAATGTCCGTCCGCCGTCTGAGCCGTTTTGGGCAGTAGGAATTTTTTTTTTAATCTGAAATTTTGACAAAATACTCGGGTTACCATCTAGTTGTGCCCGTTTTCAACCCGATCGCCCGAACCCGTGGGGCGGTCTGAGGCTACGGGAAGGTTTTCGGCTATGGGGTTGAGTTAGGTGTCGTTTGTGAAGTATTTTTGGACGTAGAATCTACTTTTGGGGGTCCCAGAACAGTCCGATTTCACTATGGGGATCTACAGGGCTTTCGTGGGGCTACGAATGGGATTTTTGAAAGATCCCAGGTGGTCAAATATTTTTCGGGTAATTTTGGACGTATAATCCGTTTTTTATCAATTTTTTTAATTAAGAAATTTTCTGCAAAACAAACCGAAGTATGTATATCAACGAATAAATAAACCCTTGAGTAAAATGTGCAGCGGTTTTCTGATCAAGTTCGGGCTAGCGCACAGTCTGGGACGGAGAAATGTACCCATCGACCCTTCATCTCTTCTCCATGGCTTGTAAAAACCTGGAAGTTAGTTCAGGCTCTCCTGAAAAATTTCCGAAAATCAACGTACTGGTTTTTGCAACGTGGATGTCGAAATGTCAAGTCTTTTATTCGCCAGACATCGGCCTCCCAGAACTCTCGAGACTTGTTTCTCGGCGAAATTGACTTGAGGGTAAATATTTGCCCGCCGCCCACAAAACCACTTCCACACCGTGCGATTAGTCTCCGACGTCCAAGCTTTTCATTTAGTCAAGACAAGTCGATCAACTTCTGGGAAGAAATTCACTTTGAAAGAAGAAGGAAAATCTCGCAAGTTCATCAAACTCCTGAAATGACCTTGAAAATACTGGGTAAAACCTGATGTTGGAAAAAAAATGCGACAGGCCCTTATTTGAGGGAGCAGTTACTTGTTTGAGCGATGAGAAGCCGGTTTTGAGGGAGCAGAAACCAGTTTTGAGGGGGCGGTAACGTGTTTGAAGGAGCAGTAACCTGTTTAGAAGGAGGAGACAGTTGGGGGAGCATAAACCGGTATCGAGGGAGCCGTCACTGGTATGAGGGAGTAGAACCAGGTTTTGAGTGAGCAGTCACTTGTTTAAGGGAACAAAAACCGTTTTTGATGGAGCAGACGCATGTTTAGGGAAGCAGTCACTTGTTTGAAGGAACAGTCACCTGTTTAGAAGAGGAGACACTTGTTTAAGGGATCAGTGACAGGTTTTAAGAGAGACGGTTTTTGTTACTGGGAGCATAAACCGGTTTTGAGTGAGCTGTCCCTTGTATGAGGGAGCAGAAACCTGTTTTCAGGGAGATATTGCAACTTTTGTACCTATCGATATGGCGCTTCTTAATAAATCGAAATGTTTTTATCGAAACCTCTCCATCGAATCGAATCGAGGGCTAAATCCCTCTAGCTACTTAGATTTCAGAGCTTAGTTGAGGGGCCTGATCGACATCAAATTAATTTTGAAAATAATATTGAATTATAAAGATCATCAGGAGAGAATCATAATACAATTCGACCATATTGATTCAATGCTACTGATTGAAAATCACCTAGGTGTACCGTAATAATACTATAATAATCCAAATGACCTGCAGTGTAATATTATAATTATTATACTGCAGGTCATTTGGATGCTGCAATATAATGTTTTTTAATTCGAGTTGATTATATCCCACTTCTGATAACTGTTTAATAATATCACAGTTAAGGTTTCCAGAGGAGAAAAAACTGTAAATTATTCTTTGAAATTGGAAAAATTATTTTAATAAAATTTATTTAATAAAATATTTATACATACATAGGTACCTATTTATTAAATTAATTTAAATTAATAAATTTTAAAAACCGTTTAGAACAGTGTGTGGGTGAACAGTGTTTGGATGAATGTGAGTCCCCGACAAAGTGGTTATACGTCCAAAATTATCCTGAAAACGACACCCCATTCGACCTTCTGGCATCCATCAAAAGGTCCTTTTGTGGCCCCCTTGAAAGGCCCATAGCTCGGCACGGTGAGATCGGACGGTTATGGGACCCCAAAAGAGGATTTTCCGCCCAATAATAGTTCGAAAACGACACCTAACTTGACCCTTCAGCCGAAAATATCGGTCATCTCGAAATGTCGATTTCCTTCAAATGATACTTTTGTATTCGTTGCCCGTCTCTGCTAGAAAAACCCGGTGATGCTGGTGGAAGTTGAATCAGTGAAAAATAACTTCGGAAAAGATCTCCGGTCCGATGACGGATTTTTCTCAATAGCAAAAACTTGTAAAAGAGGACGACAAAAAAAAGGAGAGAAAAACTAAGTTAGACAGGGAAATAAGACTGCGGAGTGGAAGCCCGGAAAAGCCCATTTTGGCGATTGTTATCGTGAAAGTCGTTGAGAAAAAAAACGATCGTTTTTTTTTTCTTTTCATTTTCCGTGAAATATCCTTTTCGAGGGCCGCGAAAAATGACCGGGCGATTACGAGGTATGTTTGCTCTTGTGCAACTCCGACGCAAATACCTGCATAATGTGGGAACGATTTTTACTGCAGAAATAAAGAGAAAAAGGGGCCATTCGCCTCTTGGAATGGGTCCGTTTCCCGTGCAGGGTGCGGTTTTATGGGAATTGATGTTGAAAAGGTGGTCCAATTTGGCGCCCCGGTTGAAATGTAGATGGATCACACAGAATACAAATGTAGTTTGTTTGTTCGTATTGGACTAACTCCGCGCGTCTATTCAGCAAAGTTATAAGTTTGCGGGAATTGCAATTCGGTTCTCTGTCACCTTGACAAGCTGTACAATTGTATGCCGTCTAATGAATTAGGTATTTCACGTGCAACCTTGTCCTGTATGGCGCCTCGTCAACATGAATATTCCACTAGTTCTAATGAAGTGTTGTAAGAATTTACGTGGATGGGTGTGCAGAAGATGTTCTATTGATGAAGTGGGAGGCTGGGCGAACCCAAATCAATCTGAAATCGCGTCTGTTTCGACTGGTAACGAGGTTTCCCCCCTCCATTTCCCCTGGAGAATAATGCAAGAGACTTCCAAATGATTAGAATTCGAATGGCGCCCTGGTGCGTTATTGCGGTATAAGGCAGTGGGGATGGGGTTGTTTGACTATGATTAAAGCGTAGCGAGAAAGGGAGTGTCAACGGATACGGCGGCCAGACGTGCCCTAAAATGGGAGTCACGTTTCCCTACAGTTATGTGGGGGACCTGAATCCTCGCCGGTTCACCGGGACTTAGAAGGAACGTGAAATATTCAAAAACGCATTCAAACCTGTTGAACGATGTCGACTCAATTCCGAAATTTGCGAGGAAAAGTGACGTATTTAAGTTGACGAAGGATTCGGGCAACGAGGAGTGAGAGCCTAGTTGGAAATGCACGAATGGTATTGAATCAGAACGGTCTAAATCAAGTCAAGAGACAATGAAGTCAGGAAGTCAATGGGAAACAACATGGGCTGGAGGAAAGGAAAAATGAAAGAAAATAATATTATGAGTACAACAACATCGACAACTATAATAATAATAATAATAACGACGACGATCAATACAACAGCTGCAGCAGCAGCAACGCCAACAACAAAGAAACAAACATAACATCCCCTACTACTACTTGCACATTAAGCTCTGACCTCTACATCAGACACAGATAATATATCTTGGCATATATGCCAACAAGACAACGGCACGGCAAAAGCATATGTGACAAATGTTACATTTACAGTGAACGAGATAAGTTCTGCAGTGCTAAGTTAACACGTCCTACAGTACAAAGAATGTGAACCTATAGTTCCTATAGATAGGACGTTTTAACTTTGGACGGCAGAGTTGCCAAAAACTAAAGTCAGTGGGAAACAACACTGCATTGTTTACTTGGGTAAAGGACTAAAAAAAAGGACAATATCGGTCCAGGACCAGGAAGAACCACAAATTAACACACAAAAATGATGACAAATTACGACGAAAACAACACCTATATTAAGTTCAGAAAAGGGGTTAGTGGGAGTATGCTTTTAGTAAGGTAATAACACACTTAAAATGTTGTAGTTTCACTTTACTCATGTAATTTTCTTATAACTTTGGTTATTCACTTTACTTAGGTAATCTTGTTATAACTTGTTATTTTGAAATAAGACCTACTTGGCACTTTCCCGTTTATCTTCCCTGCCGGGGGATGTGCAGAGTAGAAAACATGGGCAAGTGAGGAGTTCCGCACTTCCACCGAAATGGATGAAAATAGGTCATGCTTAGATATTATCTAAATTCCTTCATAGTTTGTTAACTGAACATGTCAGGAATGCACCCATACCATCAGATTTTTAAGGAAACTTGAGGGAAAAACTTGCGAGCTGATTATCGCACGAAAACACAGCGATTTTCGGTAAAAGTGGTATGTCCCGACTAAAAAGACGTCCAACATTTTTTTCCCAACGTTGAGTCCTTCTACAGACTTCAAGGAATGATGCTATCATGCCTGAAAAAATTAAAAAAATTCCTAGAAGCTTCTGGGCTACAATAAAATTGACCGACGCGACGCGTCAAAACTGCCATTTCACCTCATTTTTGTTAGTGATCCTTAAGAAAAACTGGGGTAAGGAAGTAGTTTAAAAAATTGAAACTTCGTCTCCAGATACCTAAGTCTACATATATTTGTCCCACTGTGCGACAGACAGACAAGGAACCAAATTTATTCAGGAGGCTCTGAAACGCAAAACGTGAGTGGAAATTTTGATTTTGGAGAACAAATTTTTTTTTTTTCATTTCTAAAGTGAAAACAATGCTTCCTCTGCCTTGCAGACTCGGAAGCAATAGTGGGAGTTCCCCACAAATTTTAATCCCATCATCGTAAAGAAATCATTGATGATGGGAAAAACATCGATGTTTTAGAAGGTAGGTTAAATTTAAAACCTGTAGAGAACATTCAGACAATGAACATAGCTACCAACATTGATTGGAATTTGGAAATGACCGTGTTTTACAAAGTAGGTCAGGGGAACGTCATAAACTATAAAAATGGGACAACAATGCTAGGAACCAGGAACGGACTAGCGAATGACGGCTAGAAAAAATGAGTGTAATCACAGCCGTTTAATGCAAATAAAAGTACTGTAAGAAGAACATTCGACGCTCGGACGACACCCGTACCAGAGGCCTTACGGAACCAATTAAATCTCCAGTAAAACCTTTTTCAATAAATCCCCCAAAATGTAAGCCCATGTACGCCTTTCATCCTATGTAGGTCTCCAATAGCGTTGTTTTTTCCCTCTTACGGCCCTCTGCCGGTGTTGACTCATTAATGAGCTACTGAACGCGGGACGAATGAATAATTCAGTGATATTCCGGGAGGGAAGCAGTCGGGCTCTACCTTTTAAATCTGGAATGTGGGGAATAAAGGTAAACAAGAATGTGAACGAATCGATCATCGGTTATAATGCATGATATTTTATATTATGTAATAATGAAGTATTAAAATTTAGATTTTTTTTTTCACAGGTGAATTCTGGACTGTGGTTGTGGTACGACCACAAACCACAAGTGAAACTCTTTACCTTGACTGAGGTGAGTTTTAACCCAAGTCTTTTCAAGTTCGCATTTCTATGATGTATTATATAGTCTTACCCGAATAGTGGCCGCCAGAGCGCTCTGCCGCATTTCCCCTCTCATTCTCAACACTCCTTAAATTACTACCCCGAAAACACCGATAGGTTTCGATCGGCGCTGTGGACATCTTTTGAGGTTTTAGGGCAAAACCGCTTTGTCGGTAACAGGTGACAGCGGGTGCTGTAACTTTTTCGTCACGGGTCTGCTCCCCCCTGGCTAGTGTGCTTTGTCATGATTCGATTCATCCGAGAGATGATTTTTTACTAGACTATCCCGTTCCGCCATTTTTCGGTCGACTGAACAGGTGACAGATCAAAAGCTAAGGGAGAGCATCTCCAATCCTATTGTGTGTTCTATTTATGTTTTTGGGGGTATTAGAATGAGAATTGCGCTCGTTTTGTTGGGCTCTCAAGGGGACCTAGAGACCTACTCTTCTGCCCTGGTAAACGCCAACACATTTTCCTGCAGCCCTGCATACTTGGCCACGTCCTGGTTGCACACGCTGAAACCTTTAGAAGAACCTAAAATAGCACTCAGTTTAACCAATCAGGAGCACATTCAGGACCTTTGGAGGGAGCAGCATGCTGCTTCCTGGTCCGTACAGTGGTAGGCACCGTTTGAAATTTCGTGAAGAATATTGTGAACTCGATCTTGGCACCTTGAAGTTAGCCCCTTCAAAGCCCCCCCACCATTTTCAACCGTGTCCTCAGTGTGAGAGATACTAGAATGAGTACTGAGAAGGCGTAACACTATTGCACGAACAAAGCGTTGTTACTCCTGGTGAACCGTGTTTTGGGAATTTTTTTTTTGTTAAAGTGGCAACTGCTAGAGCTCGTTAGAGCTATCAGCAGGCCCCCAAATTTAGGGAGCGCCACGACAGGAGGAGATGGAAGGGAAAGGGATATGGTGATGGGAGGGATGGGGTTTGCGCTACCAAGGGTGAGAGCCACTGCTCAACCGCCCCTTGCGATGGGGTGTGACCCAAGCGAGCCCGGGGGGGGGGGCTATTGGGACTCAATGCTGCGGGGGCCTTGTTGCCACCGGGGCTCTCAAACCGTTTGTGGTGATGGTACTAGAATGAGCAGGTTAGACTTAGTACGAATGGTAACCAACGATGGGAGGGATGGCAATGTTTATCTTGAGGTTGACGGCCACTGCTCACGGAGATGGTGCGAATGAGCACTCTCTCCTCTAGAGCACTCTGCTTCCAACCAGGGAGTACGGGCCCAGTCAGGATACGGTACCCCTGCGCCAAGTAAACATTTCACGTCGAGCATTGGACTGAGACAGACCTCAGTCGAACTGATAGGGGTTATCGGGAACAGATGTTTGATCCGGTCGGATGGTCACAGGAAACGCTCCGGGATGTGGGCACCCCCATCGGCCGCAGTTTCACGGCAGTTGATGCTCTCCACCTGTGACACCTTTGGATTTGTTATAGCGACCCACCTAATTGCGGCGAACAACAAAATGTTTTTCATCCCAGAGTTAGTAACCCCCACGTGACAACAGCGTTTTTTTAGACCTATTTTCACCGGTCCCTCACAAGCTGGTAACTTCCTTTGTTGGCCAATTGGCCGCGACGGAGCACGTGCAAGAAAAAAACCGCCTCGGGCAGACGTGATCTACTCCGCAGACCACTAACAAAAACATAATCTAATACCAAGCCCGCTGACCAGTTTCCCTTCCCCGCAAACCGTCCCAAAAGTGAAAAGTCCCATTTGGGTACGTGCACTACGATTTCTATTCCCGGCTCGGGATACCGTCTTATGAACCTTCGAGCCTCCTCATACGACTAATACGCCCCTACGAGACCAACAGCTGACTTTCACAAACCTGAAATGAATTAGAAACCGCAGTTCCATTCTGAGTTCCCTACGTGACGTCGTCAACTGGTTCCTTTTTACCGGATTCTCCCCCACAAGGGATTTCCTCTCCCCGGCGGGGATTTGTCTTTGTCTTTATTTTTACGAGGTGATTGTGATTCACCTGAACAAATTTAGGTTCACTCGGGTGGGGGATACGTAAAGGAATGCCATTAATTGAAAAAATCTATAAAATGTTTTATGTATTTAAAAACTTTTTTTGTGGCGCTATAGACGCCTTTTAAATTCCTACAAAGACCTAACAATATTCGCCAATAAAGGTTTTATTCCTTCTACAAAACTGCTCTAGCGTAAATTTTCTTTCGTGTCACTTTATGTTTTATTGCTGCTCTGAATCATTCACGTACTGTCGTCGCACTGAAGAGTTTTAATTGAATCGTTAAAACGTCAAATTTGGAAAAAAATAAGATGAACTATGTGATGCAGTAAGGAGCCATGTTGAGCCCGCCATGCTGGTATTTTTATTGCATGTGTTTTTTTTACGGGGCGTCTAAAGATAGAAACGGGCTATTTGATTCGTTAAGAGGAAGTAGCGACCAAAGACATAATATTATATATCTATTGGCGGCGACAAGGTGAGGCTAATGTCGGGTTTGCATTGCTGAGAGTTCGTCTGAATTGTTAGGGGAGGTAAAACAATAAAAATAGACCTGGAAAGGTTTGACGAGCGGGTCGCAGACCTTCGTATCAGTGGAATGACGATATCGCTAATGTCTGCCAGGAGAACGTCCATCTGCTCCATCTGAAAGCGGGACGTAAAACACAACGGAAACTCTCGTTAACGTGGAAGTGGAGCAGTTGAAAAAAAAATCCCAAGGGCCGTAAAACCCGATGTGGCAACGTCGCCCTTGTGATCTTGCAAGAAATGAAGTCAGGTCCGGAAGATTAGATTCGGTTTGGCCGACATTCATGACAAAGCAGAACCTCGACATTAGGCCGTCGAAGAAGCTGCGATTAGGTGATTTTCTTGAATCCTGATGAACCCGGCTCGAAGTGGATTGCGTCAGCGTCAATCATACGAAGATGAGCCCCAACAGTCTGAACCATGATGATGCCATAGATGTCGCACAATAAGAATTAGGTCAATCCTATGTGATGTGCAAAGTTTGACCCTCAAAACGAACTCCATCGAGCACTTGGTGCTCCCGCCCGATAGTATCAAACAACCTCCTAATGGAACATTTTCCCCTCCCATATCCGCAGTAAGAACGTCCTGGGGGTTTTTGAGGGTGCTGAATCTGAATCCAAGGTCCGTTTTGCCCCTGGACGCAGAGGTTCCGCTGTACAGTACCCAAATGTTAACAAAAATACTCTTAATTTCCAACTTCATTATTTGACGACGAGCAGGTGCTATTCTTATAGGAAATTTAACGCCGAACACGCCCATATATAACATATTATGTTGATGGGTCTACAATGCTTCCTTCATGTGTTTTTTGCCGAAAAACTACAAAAAAAAAGTAGTTTTTGAAGATTTTTGTTCACTATTCTGACGATTCTGCAAAACCTACAGTACTTAGCCGAACCAACAAAATTTCGCCGTATACTTGGCATATTTCTGCGTCGAATGCGACCAATCGCATCTCGGTAAGTGCAATAGCCGATTTTTCGCGACTACTTTAATTTTTAACCCAAACCAACAAAAACACCGAAATCCCAGTTTTAGGGTGAAAGTTTCGCGCAGAGACCTCTTTAAATTCCCTTCATCCATGGTGTCCTGCAGGTCACAGGGCGGATTGGGGATCGCACAATCCCGATTTTTTGTAGGTGTGCCTGCAGGAAATCGTGTCCAGTGGAGAGCCTAAAGTTCGTCACAAAATCTTTTCGTGTCAAGTCTAATGGGGTGGGAGCAGTAAGGAAGATCCCCTGTGCCGCAGCCTCAGTGCCCTTTGCTTCTCAATACGCTTCTGTTTTTTGGACTGTCAATCCTTGGGAGAACGTTACCCGCTCGGTTAAGGGGGGCTGTGTAGTCCCTTGCTAGGATTTTTCATTCCCTAAGATTCTCACATGACCAGCTGGTATCCACTGATAGACAACTTTCCAGCCTGAACCGACCAGATCACTCACCGCCCCACGTGCGTGTTACTCCAGTTTGCTTGCAGGAGGTTTGGCAGAAATCAAGGCTGGGAGTCAATCAGGAAGACGCGCCTCTGGATGGGATATCGCAGAAGAGTCACTTTCTTTGCAGCTTCATATATGAAGTTTATATACCGCCCTAACCTCTGCTAAAGTTTGTGGCGTGGGCTGACAGGGGAACACAGCCCTCAAAGACTCCCTTAGCTGTGAATCCAGCACCTGCTCGTCTCAGGGTTCTGTCATGCTATCCGTCTGTGTACACCTGGATCCAGGAGACGCTGAGGAGTCTATTAGAGATTCGCCCTTAAGCTCAGAGAGACTCACTTAAGACCTTCTTTTGTCCTCTCGTATCCCATTAAGGAGAGGTGGGCTTCAGGTGTACACATCCCTTGTATGTCAGTAACAGTTCCAGGCTAAAAGCGCTGAAAGGCTTTTAGAGCTGAAACGACTTCATTTTCGTGAATCAACAGTTCCAAAAACCCCTAACAAACCATTTGTCTGAAATAGAATAATTCGGCGTTTAGTACCTTTTGCGATGCAACCACCTCAAATTAATCTTCCGTATGAGCGAACGTGCTAGTGGAGGAAGATGGGTCGCGCTCGGTAGGCATAAATAACATGAATAAAGCGTAGTAAAGCGTCGGAGCGAATAATTCATTTTTTTATGCAATAAGAATACTTCAAATGCCTTACTGCCATGGCGCCATACGAAAATGCCAGTTCTGCCGATTTTTGGTAATACGCTGATTTCGCTCCTCATTCACTTATCAATCACCAAATCACTTTGCTGCTTATTGCGGGCTTCGTTTACTTATATTCTGATTTCACTCTTCAATTTCGCTCCTCTTTCCATGATCTCCTGATTTTGAGCCCCATAGATTACTTTTCTGAATTAGCGCCATATTCTCTGATCTGCTAATTTCGCTCTTCATTCACAACATGCTGATTTCTCGTTGTAGTCCGGCAGTGAGGTACTTTTGCCTGGACATTATCCGAAAGTTAATAATATTTTGGGGTGTTGTTTTGGGATGCCTAGGGAAGCTAAACCCGAGTTTTCTGACATAAAAAAGCCTTTGCTCAATTGTGGGTGGCCGAAAAACCGAAAAACCGAACCGAACCGAACCGAACGGAAAAAAACCGAACCGAAAAAAACCGAAAAACCGGAAAACCGTACCGAAAAAAACCGAACCGAAAACCGAAAAAACCGCGATTTTTTCGGTTTTCCGCCTATAACTCGAAAACTATGCCATAAAAGGTTTTTTTTATTTCATTTTCGGAAAGAGCATTAAATTTCCTTTAAATTTCACTTGTCACGTTTTTGTATATATATTTTTTTACCGAATAGCTGCTAAGTTGCAGCCGTTCCAAAGTACATCAAATTTCTCAACATTTACAATTTTACGGAAAACTACATGTTTTAGCTTCTGAACATTCATTTGTACGTACGAATTGAATTTAAAACAAAATAAGAAACGCCCAATCTGACACCACGCGGAGAGCGCAAGCACGTTTTTCAGAACGTTTTCGGTTGTATTTAGCTCAGAAACTTTTGGTCCGATTCCAAATTTTTTTTTTTTTTTTTTTTTCTCGTGTAAGCTGATTAAATTCCCCATCGCAGCTATTCCATGTGAAATTTTGATTTGAGCTTTGACAAGGGAGGGAAAGAAGAAAATTTTCTGAAAACGTGGTTGTAGTTGCTCAAATTTCTTGGTTCACACTTTCCGACGAATACTAATGGCACTGTTGTTGTTTCAAACGACATGCAATTTACTTGTATAAAATTTAATCAGCTTTCTGATTGTAAAAGAAAAGTAAGATCGGACAAACCGTTCCAGTTATAGGAGAAATGTGCAAAAACATTGAGGACATCAAAATGTTAGTGTCGAAATTACTGCTGAACCCAAAGACAGTTTAAATGATCCAATTTGATGACGTTTGATTGCATTTTTGTTTTTCAGGGCTCAATTTTCTTTATGGCAACCAATGAGAAATCCTACTAATGGGTAATTTTGCGTTTGTTGTTCGGAATCTTGCATGATAAAGGTTCGTTGAGCCTGAAACACTGATTGAATCTAACACTCTCAATTTGAAGTGCTTTAGTTATCATCTTATGGATGGACTGTGTGTGCCTTACGTGGATGTGTTCGTATCGAGACACTCGAGAAATAACGAATTTGGTTGTGTCAACCGCGCAGAAGATAATTTCTTAATGATAACAATAATTATTAAAGTCGCGTTCGGGGTAATTCAATCCAGCGACGAGCCCGCTCTCGAAATGTTCCCACGGAAATAGAATGTAAATGGGAGCCTCTGGAAATGACAGGGTTAATCGATTCTGATGATAGGGGACTAGTTTAAGGGGGGTGGGTGGGCGTTGAAAACAATCTGCAGCTCGATGGAGGGTCTGAACGACGGTTTTAAACGATCTGTTAGGTAACTGCGATGCTGATTGAAAAAATTGGAAAACAGATTGTCAAAGAAAGAGAGAGAAAAGTGCTTACGAAAAATGAAAGAAAAAGTGCTGAAAATGATGGATTGGCAAAATAATTAAAACAGGTGGAAAATGCAGAATATTGGATGAAATCAACGAGTTAGGCAGCAGACAAATGGATAGACTTGGTTGATATAGTTAAGGAAAGACAAGTAACACCAAAAAAGTGAACGATTGACGAAAGTCAAGATGTGTTGTTGAAATTTGTAGATGAACTCAATATAAGGGGATGGGAAAATGCGTGAATGCTTCGATATTATACGAAGTGATTGCTGGTCGAGCTACATCAAGTGCTAATTCTTCTTTCGTGAAGGGCAAGAACGTCATATCAAGTTGAAAGGTAAAATTAGCCCAATAGACGAAGGGATGAAGACAGTAAAAAAGGAGGCGGGAAAAAATGTGAAGAATCCAATATATGTAGTACCAAATGATTGCTGGTCATTTTTCATCTCATCGACTGTATTGGGGCCGCCGCATAAAGCGTGAATGTTTCAGAGGCCTCAGCTTTATTTCTGAAATGGGTGGTCTTCTCCTCCACAAAAGACCTGACAAATTCCTCGACGTCCGACTTCATATTGTGAAGTACGCTCTTATTAAGAGCTGCGTCCAAAGATGCCAGCCACCACCGGACCCAAATTTGGCTGCAAGCATGTTCCAGTTCTCCGCCCAGTCAATGCCCGAAAAACTAAGCCTGATAAAACTAGGCAATATCATTATATAAAGTTTCAGTTATATCATTTAATTTAAATGGAGTACATATCCATGATGTAATGTTTCTCCCAAGAATGGAGAAATTTCTCCGAACCTCCTGGACCAATTTTCATGATTGTTTACCAATTTAACACCTTCTTACATTAGTTCATCCACATTACATGCAGCCTGGACTACTGGTTCACACACTCACAAGACGTCAGATTGGCTTTGCCCGTCGGCTTTATTTACATAGTCGGCTTTATTTACGTAGTCCCCCATCGAGGGATTACGTTGGCGTTTTGTGCAATCGCCCGTATTAAACATAAGTTAATGAAAAACTTATTAGTTTAGGTGCGTTGTCAATGTTCTGACGGATTTGCATCACTTTCCCGACCTACTTGCGATCGGTGCATTCCGAGCATGTCAGCTCGTGACGATGGCTTGACCCAGTCAGTCCACGTCAGGTCAGCAACTTGTGGACGACCTTGCCCGGGACGTCCTGTTACCGTCCGGTTCATTGCACCTCCCGAGGAGGATCGTCCGGTTTTTTCCTCCTCAAAAGGGCTTCTTGGGACAAGGCCGCAATGTGGGTTCGGAGTCTTCATTTTTATTGAAGCCAAACTTGCAAAACTGGAAAAAAAAAAAAAAAAAAAAAAAGCTTGCGCACGCGTTCTCACCACAGTGAGACATTTTCAAGTCTTTAGCCCTCGAGCAGTTTTCATAGCGTCGCTACCTTAACCTCAAAATTCCCCCACAATGTTATTTAACGCGTGGTAACAATGGCTTTGTTTGACGGTATCGTAACGATCTTTTCGTGACGATTTTTGAGTTTATGTACCAAAACAAAGACATGCAAGTGTAAAAACCGGCAATAACGTTATAAAACGTTTTTATTGTTGGCACTGTAAAATACCGGTTAAACTGAAATTAGGAAAATCAGCGAACAAGTTGTTAAATTGGTTGATTGGTACTTCGATAACAATCACAAATACGTCAAGTGGTTTTTTGGTAAGTATCTCTGGGAAATGGCGGTTTTTTTTTTTTTTTTTTTTTTTTTTTTTTTTTCATATTTGCGACTCTTCTATAGGAAACAGTGAAGTTCCGCATGCGGGAAATTAAAACCTCAGTTTGACGCCCAGGTGCGAGCGAAGGGTTTTTATAACGTCGGAAAAGGCTGAAGGGGGAAAAAAAAATCCTAACATCTCATATCTCATTCCCACCCGGGCCGGAATATTGGCTCCTGTTTTCCTTTTTCCCATCGGCGGGTTGATATTCCATCAGATGGGAAGATTCTGTGGGCGTCGAACTTTGCGGGTTTCGAGGAAGGTTGCGAAGTTAAAATCATTCGTGAAAAAACAAAAAAATTGGCCGAGTTATTTGCATTGGCGACAAAGTGGGTGGTTCAGTTGTGACCGAAAAAAAAGAAACTCGTCGGGGATCCCGTTCTATTCCCCTTACCGAGTCCGGTGCATTCGAAAGAAAAGCCGGTCGTGCTTTTAGCAGCAGAACCCGAGTGAAAACCGCCGTTGACCGGTCCCCTTTTCATTCTATTGAAAACATATTATTGGAATGAAATGAAAAAAAAAAGAAAAAAAAAAACGCGAAAGGATTTGGGACGAAACGGGCGTTGGACAATGAAGTAACGAGTGTGTTCTGCAGTCGTTGAAAATCACGAAGATCCGCGCTAAAAATACTCGTAAAAATAAAAAATGGAAATGAAGTTGTGGGGAATCTGGCAGATCGCTAGCCCGCCAGAGCTAGTTCCAGCAGGGGAGCGTGTCGCGCTTCACTCGTGGTCGCGGCGCGATCGTGCGAACCCCTCTTCCCCAGCCGGCGACACTGCATCAATTTTCGTAGACGGGAGGATTTCCTCCCATCAATTATCATATTCACTGATCATTTAAATTCATCATTGCATCGCAATTTATTCGCAGCGACTTTTTGGTTGGATCCGCTGTCCAGGCATCCGTTGCAGACACTTTGGTTGGGGGAGGCCGGATCTGCAGAAATAATTTTTACACGTGAGGCAGACGCCCAGGCAGCTATTTAGCGACAATCGCTTGTAGGCGCTGATAGAACTGACTTTCGTAAGATTGAATTGGAAGGCCAGGCGTCCATTGGTGACAATTTGCTTGTGGAAGCCAGCCAACTAAATTTCAATGAAACTGCGAGCTGTGGGAGAACTAGTACCAATCACGACTTTTCGTGGTTGGTATTGGATTCCCCTCAGCCCCACTCCGAGGAAAGATACACTAAAGGACATCTGGACTCTTCCAGCCATCCTGTAGCTCTTGCTTCCTCCTATTCTGTATCGACACCACATATTAAGCACGCAGACCACGACATTAATTCGTGCGATCAGGGATGTTCTTACGCATCCCTCCTCTTCCTCCAAAGACACCGGGAGTGTAATCCTAGATATGACGCGAGAGGCCTTCTCCCTAACACACAACACAAAACATAATATCAAACCTCAGAAGCAATTGGGAACAAATTATAATGATGTAGGTGCACCTTCAACATCCAGTAGAGCAGGGTGCCCTACAGAAGTTATAATTGAACCCTTACATGAGGATAAGGGTGGTGTGGGAGGGTACTTTCTCCTTCAGGGGGGGGGGGGGGGGGTCGCTTCGTTCGCTCATTTTGTCATGGATATGTCTGTTGGGTGGGGTACGTTAGTACGGAAATTTCTACTATAAAAATGCTACGTTTACAATTAAATGTTTACTTTTTGTTCACTTCATTAGGCCCTGATGATAGGAGAATATAACGTCGGCTCACATTTTCGTCTTATTTGACTGGTCCTCGACACCTTTCCACCACCATTCATTGAAACGGTCAACATCATCATCAACTGTTGAATTTTTACAAGAATTCAAGAGACATAACCATGCCATAGTTTTTTTCGTGTAAGAAGTAAATATTTCTTCGGGTTTTCATATTTTTTTGGTTAAATGTGGGTTTTATAAGTAAAGAATAATTCATACTTTTTTTTTTGTTGCAATTTTCCACATGGAAGCTCGATTGTAACATTTTGTGTACCTACTTAATCACTTAATGTATCCAAAATTAGTGAGAAGGTGGGAAGGAGGGCCATGTCTAATAATAATAAGAATAATTGGTCAAATGATAATTCATTTAAATTCTTTACCTACCTGTAAAAAACTCACGAGTCTTATAAATAATTCATGAGACGCAGGAGACGATTTTGTTCCTCGCGAATTTCTGATGTACCTAATCTGGGGTTTTAGGAATTATTGTTATTAAAGTAATTATTACTTACTGCCGAGTCGTGGGGAGCAAAAAATGTGTCGCCCCGGTTCGGGATAGAACGCACCTTCACAGCCTCATACAATCCAAGGGAGGACCCTATGTGTTCAAAACGTTGCTCGTCGTCAAAACCTTCGGATTGTCGGAATTCGCTCGGTCAAAATATAGTATTGAAATTCGGATCCAGGAGAAGGCGGCAGTGGAAATGCCATTTCAATCGGGCTGTAAACAACAAAGTTTCGATCAGTTGCGCCAGCTTGTGCGCATTTAGGGGATCTCATTCCTTTCCAGAATGGGTATGGACAGGGAGGCCAAGACTGTAGAAAAAAATCCCGTAATTTTATCACTTATTGTTTAGGACGTGAGACACATACATACAGACGCGTTCTGATGTAGAGGTTTAGATCAAAACTAAACCTCTAAATTTTTTCGGCATTTAAATCGTAATTATAGAAGATGAAAAACAGAAGCAGTATTAAATACATAAATTTTATGTACTTCGTTGCGTACAAGAGCATCATCGAGTCTTCCCAGATTGTAGAAAAAGATCCTTGGAAAGGAGGTATCCATAAGTATTATCCTCTATTCCTAATTATGATTTCCAATGGCGAGAAATATCCAATAATCCATTTCAAACTTCGGTTCATCTCACGCAAAACATCTATAAATCCTTTCGTATACAAAAGGATCGCCTCTGGTTTGAGATTGCTACAAGGATATGACCCCAACGTGGCTACGACTACAATGGAAGGATATGACCTCAATTTGGCTACAACTCCCGTAAGGGCCCACTCATTGCACTAACTGAACCGTTTAACATCATTTTAATACCTTAATTAATAACCGCCCTCGGAGCGCAGTAACTCTCCGATAAGCTTAAAGGAAAACGAAAAGGGGGATCGTCATTTTTCGAAGATTAATAATCTTTCGCATTAAAATTAATCAGAGCCATGCCGGAAAATCCCGTATTTTATGGGAGAGGCGAGGGAATTTTTTTCCCCCTTCTTCGGAAATTCGGAGTTTTCTCCAACAAGAGAGTTTTGGAGCGACGAAGCGAAAATATTGATAAAGGTGGGCAAACTGGGGGAGTCAATCAATTACCTTTTGCGTTAGGTTAATTTTCATGATTGATTAATCCCTGCCTCGCCAACTTGCCAACACGAACTTTTGAGCGATGCTTTGCGACTCACGTCATCGTTAGGTGTGCGAATATCACTGCTGAAGGACATTTATGACAAACTACACGCGGACACAAAGAATATTATATTATGTATATTATTACATATTGTTAATATTATTATTACATATTACATAATATAATTAATATTCCCCAGTCAACTCGGCCCTTCATTGGTCAGAACCTTCATTAGTGGTTCTAACGTCAAGGACAGGAATTCAAATCGTTCTGAACACCTTTTCATAAATTTTATCAAAATGTGTTTAATTAGCCACGTCTTGATAGATTTCCCCCATTTTACTGGGCTATATGGCCGCAATGTGTATAAGACTCCAATGAAAAGACATGGTCTCAATAAAAGTTCGGCTCCAATGAAAAGGCTATGACCCCAATGTATAAATGCACCTAAAATTCATGTTTCAAACCACCTGCTGAACTTCGTTAAAAATGTCTTTTCAACATTCTTTTCACACAGCCGTTCGTCCAATCTGAAAAAAAGTTGTTGCTTGTTACTCGAGGATTATTTTGTGACGTTCCTTCCTAGCGGAAATTATGCGGGTTTTTCTTTCGTTCAAACTGAAATATGCGAGGATAAGGAAAAGTAACTCGTCAAACTCTTCTGGAACAAGTCGTATAACAGCGTTCGGTGAAGATGTTGCAAGATATTTTCTTCTCATACATACGAAAAAAAAAGTCGACTAAGTCAACTTTATACCCCCCGCTGACAGATTTGTAACTCAAGCTGGGTCGAAAAGTTGAGGGGGTCCAAATCGGATTAGTTCAGCAGGAGTCACTCTCCGCCGGAGGAAACTCTTGGGAGGTATCGTTTGAGATTATTTCCTCCCCGTCCCGAGGGATAGGTAACCCCTCGATAACCGTCACTGGATCGGGTTCATGCGGATCGACCTGCGGGAGGTGGAAGACTTTGAAAGTTCTTGAAAGTGTTTCGGGTGAGAAGCAAAGTTTTGGGGTGAGTTATGCCCGGCGGTTGATGAACTGCAGAATATTGATGGTGTATCAAGTTTGTCGAATTCCTACATACATTAATTAAATTGGTGGCATAATTTCTTGAATTATTTGTGTTTTGTTCAACATCGATTTCTACAATCAAATTACCAGTGGGCTGTATCCTAATTGAGACGCTAGCTAAGGGACGCTATGTAAGAAATGAGTTCATATACTTTCATTTGAGCCATCTCCATATTGAGGCCATAACCTGTCATTCAGGCTGAAGCCACAATATGGTCATAACCTTTCATTGGAGTTGTTTCCACAGTCATATCCTTTGATCGTAGACATCTCCTTTTTAAGAGCATATCCTTTCATTCAAGTTGTAGCCACATTAGCCGTATCCTTTCTTTGGAGCTCCCTCCACAAGGCCATAGTACCTATGTTATGCTTTCATTCAAGCTGTACCCACATTATGGCCATATTCTTTCATTAAAGCTGCCTTCACAATCAAATACTTTCATGTGAGCAGCTTCTACAAGGCCGTATCCTTTCATTGGAGCCCTCTCCACCATCTACACCACTAATTCAGACGGTGTTTCACTAGCCTACTCCTCCTAATCAGTAAGACTTACCGTTTAGGAGGAGTATCACTTATTGATAAAAATACACCGATTTTTTCTACAGTCTCCGCCTCCCAGACATCTCCTGGTGGTAGGGTTGAGAACCCCCACAAATGCGCTCAAACAGGCGAATTTGCGCGCAACTTTCTTATTTTAGATGGGAATCCCTAATTTTTTTTTCCCGAATTTGGATTCCTCGGCCAATTTTACGCCCAATAAGCGAGTTGAGCAAAAGTTTTGGCGCTCGCAAATTTGTGCAACTAATTTCTTCCTCATTCTTCGTCGTTAATGGTCCGATTGAGTCGGCGTTTCCTCCGTGTCCTACCTAGAGATCCGAATTTTAATACGAAATCCCGAAAAAGCGAGTTCCGACGATGTGCGAATTCAGACGGCGAGTTTAATTTGAACGATTTGAAGAGATCCGACGCGCGAGATGGTGGAGTGCCAGGGACCTTGGAAACTTGGAGGCATAATAATTGGCATAATAATATCTTTTTTGTTTATGGTAAGATTGAGTTGGCGTTTCTTGGCCGAGCGAAGCAAGGCCTTCTGTCAGAGTAAAGTGGTCGGCCAAGGGAAGCGAGCCCCCCCCCCCCCCCCCCCCGTCCGAATAAGCGGTTGGGCGAGCGAAGCGAGGCCTTCTGTCTGATTAAGTGGTCGGCTGAGCGAAGCGAGGCCTTATGTCTGACTACTCAGTATTAGTAGTAGTATTATTAATATCCTAAGTGGGTCGCCGGGGGTAAGTGGTTGGCCGAGGGGCGGTCCAACGAGGAAGAGTCTCCAGAGCTGGAATAAAGGGAATTGACCTGCTGTAGATTTACTGATGGCAACTAGGTCCATCATTTCGAGCAGCTTCTGGGGCGAGTATTAGGCCTTGAAGAAGATGCCGCAGCCTTCGCCAGGGCCGTGAAGGCAGCGACAGGCGGGCGAGAGGGATTCATTGCAGCTGGCACGAAAAGGCCTAACCTGTGGCGGGAAATGATTTATTTGTGTGGATAATCTTGCTCATTGAAGACAGCTGTGGAGCAGGCAAGACAAGCTGATATTTCCCCAGATTGAGCATAGGCGTTAGAAGAACACTAGTAAACGGCTCAAATCAAGTCTCTGCAGCAAGCACACGAACTGGAGGCTGCCTGTTAACAATATTAAGGCCATGTCCTTCTGATGCCTTATCTTATGGAGTATTTTCTTTTCATTGAATTCATGCAGTCACGAAAAGAATCAAATCACAACCAGCATGCATAGTGGTAACACTGTTTTCCGTGATTCGAGTATATTTCATAGTAAAATGGCGGTTATCTCGCTGCAGATTAGTTCTGGTTACAAAAGCCAGCTCAAGTAATCGCGTTTGTATTTACATCGCCCGGCTGTAATAAATTAGGATTATACGGCCAGCCGAGGCGAGACGACGTAAATTTAAAAGCGCGAATTGTAGCCAAAGTGAAGAGAGAATGTTGGTTGAATGAGGATTTATCTCTGAAAAGGGAAGGGTGGGTCCTGGTTGGAGGGGAGTAAATTCATTTGCGGGGCGGGAAAAGACGGGAAGTGTAGAGCTCTCGAGCACCAGGGGGTTGTTCTAATCAGTTGGGCCGTGGAAAGTCTGGGGTTAGATTAGGATTGGCAGAAGAGGAAGAGGGGGATGAACCTGAGGCCAAAGGAACAAGGTAATTAGATTATTTCTGCCGGGGGAAGAAGAACTTTTGATCTTCCTCGGGCTCCAGGACTCCGGGCGGCATATCAAGGAAGGTTTAAAACCTCCCCGGACGGTCCATGTGTGCCTTTTCTCCCCCGGAGCCAAATCAGAGCCGAAACTTCGCCAACCTGTAACTTCATGGGAGGGCGGACCTAATCAAAACCATACAGCGACCCGGTAACTTCGTCTGGCTGGTCCTTTGAAAACCACTACAGCAACAACAAGCTTCCTGGAGGCGCAAAGAAATATTCTGCAGACGTATCAAAACACGAGTGGGAAAACCAATCAAATTATGTGGACCGCCAATATAGCGAATACGTAAAAATCAGGAGCGTGGCGTGGCTCTGGAGTGGAGTGTGCCGCTCTCAAATCCCCCCACCATCACAAGTCTCCGATTGACGTTATCTACGTAGTATATTACTCACTTTAAAAAGAACATAATAAGGCAGTTCTTAGCAAGCTGTTAGCTCAACGGAATCGTACATTTATAATATTAGCCTTCTAACATTAGTTGAGAAACTAAAAATTCACACGCAAATAGCCAAAATCGAGGACTTGCCAACGGCGAGACGACTGCTGTCCTCCCACTCCCCTTCACTTAACGCAGCAAATATCGATTTTCGATGCGAAAAACGGCAAAACAGCCGCGAACGAAACAAGCTGAGAGATCAGACGATGACGAGGAAACTAACGACGACGAAGTCAAGAACGCAAGAAAAGGAGGGACTAGACCAAAAACAAACATTAGGTACAGAATATATTACAGTCGAACCCGCTTAAGGGAGGCACATTGGACGGAGCCATTTTGTCTCTGTTAACCGGGCGTCTCCCTTAACCGAAACTTAAGAAAAAGTGAAGAATTTGAGGAAGAAGAAGAGCGCATTTCAATGCACTATAGTATGTACCTATGTATTCCACATCAAGTCAAATAGATCAATAGGTCAAGAATAGGAGTTCTCGAACAGAGGTTTGAGGGGGGTGAACCTTAATTTGGTCTAAAATTCCAATTTTGTCGGCAAGAGCAAGACCTTTTCCTTTGTGGGACATAGCAACAACCTAACGATCGACGTTTAAGAAACGAACTGACCTCGGAAAACAACATGATAAGAGCCCCCTTGACCCCTTACTCGTCTCTGATATCCGAGTTTCTGTCTCTGTAAACAGACCAAAGATCACCTTATTTTGATTGACATGATGATGATGATTGACAAAGCGGCTGTCGCTCCTAATAACCAGTGTCTCCCTTAGGCGGGTTCGACTGTATATTATATTATAACCTTTCAACTCCTTAACAAAATCGATGGAGACCACGGAGTAACAGAGAGCAACTCGAGGCGGAGACTCACTGACTTTTGACTATGACCTGACTATGAGTATTTAATAGACCTCGTTGGAACATTTTTAGCGCAACCTTTCCCTCAAAAAATGGAAAGGTGCGCCCCTCTCTTCGACATGTTTGTTTGTTTGTTTTTTTGTTTTTCACAGCATCACGCCCGAGCGGCTCAACAGATTTTCATGAGGGTGGTCTCATTGTGATCAGCGAGTTCGGGGGGTTGTTGTAGGCTACCTTGATTTTTCCTCCCTCATCCCCTTCATCGGTTTTCGGGAGTTCCTTCACGACGAAAGTTGTTTATCTCTGATGTGTAACTAAGGAGGCCTCAAATTCAATTGATGGCTTGTTTTAAAGGCCGTGGTTTTTACGCTAGAAGGTAAAGAGTACCAAAAAACGTGACTGCTTAAAAAAAACAAAAAAAAAAAAAAACACAGGTTTTCACCTTTTTTGGCAAAATTACATATTCTTTTGATTTTAGACCCAAGTCTTTCATATATTAGGAATCAGCGATAAATGTCCAGTAAGAGGAAAGTTTTTGGGGGGAAGGGAGGAGTTATTAAATTCAAACTGAAATTGAAATTGAATTTCAATAACTCCTAATTTGTTTGTTTTTAATAACTCCTCCCTTCCCCCCAAAAATATAAATACTGCATAAGGAAGCAGATCATAAATCTCCTCAGTCATTCCTGTAAGGAAAGCTTTTGTGGAATTTTTAGGCATCTGCACGATTATCTGTGTTTTTCTAAACTGAAAAGGCCGAAAAAACGAAAAATCGCCAATATCTCGAAAATTTAGATGTGGCCGGAAAAAACGGAGGTCAGGTTCAGGTTCAGCACAGCGAACAACATAGAGATCGATGGTTTTTTCCGAGGCGCGTGATGGTGACCTTTTGTTTGTAAACCTGTGTTATTGATATTATTTATTCAAGGCATGCGGTAGGGAAGTTCATCACCTTTCAGTCGTGTGCAATAAGCAGGAATGAATCAATGCGTCCAGGTATCAGCCAAGAAACTACCTAGTGCAAGAGATAAATGAAAGATCCGGGATTTCTTTCTTGAGTTGGTATGGGGGGGGGGGGGGGGAACCAATATAGGTCATTTTTACCCTACAACGCTTGTATGGTTATAATAATTACAACCTGCTAATATTTATAACGAACATGCCTGAAAACAGCTGAGTTTGTCAAATCCATAATTAGGTTAAAATCGAACAGCTGGTGCTTGTTTGTTTCGTTTGCTATGACATTCGACGACCCTACAAACTGACCAATTTTAACGGAATTTGATCTGAGAAAAACCACTTCGGCGCTAGTGTCGCATTCCCCGGCCTGGACAAGTTATGGCTGACACAAAGAAAGCGTTTCTTCGGAGTAACGTTACCGTGAGTCCTTCCTGCCTCCCGAAAGCGAAAATCTCCCTGCGGGTTTTTGCCTTTTGACTCTGCTTTCCCTCATCTGAACGGTTGTTTAGTTGGTGTAGTCAACCAAGTCACCTGTCGGCTCGAATCGATTCCAGTACACCACAAAATTGAAGACACATCTGAGAGACTCAATAGTGTTCCCCTTGACGTCCTATTTTTTTCGTTCGGCCGAAAAAAGAAAAGCGTTTACGTATTTTCTTCTATAACTGATGACACTGTGCTAATCCGAACGAGGTGAACATGACGAAATCCGTCGTGAACCGGCACTTTCTTGAAACCCCTCACCTGCTGACGCTGCCTTCCCGTTCCCGAAAAAAAAAAAAAAACTGTCTCAAACGTGTCCATGCGTGGCAGTGTCGCCACCTCGTGTTACGCCGCTTTCCACGCTTGACCGACTCGTGTCGACCCCTCAGAATGGAGTAGACATACGGAAATGACTACCTATCGGCCGTTGTGCATCTCAAGTTGGCAACAGTGAAGCGTGAATGGTCACTGTTGTGTGGTGTGGGTAGGGTGACCACAAATTGTTGGGTTTAGACGGGGACACCGACCCCCTCTGGAAAATGATGGTGTATGTTATGTTAACATAACTCAGCCCCCTGGCCCTCTTCGCACCTAAACACCTACTTACTCGACTGAGTACAATAAGAGTGTTGGTAGGTCTTTTAATCACATTCAAAATATACTCTGCAATCATGCCTACTTATCCTTTATTTTTTGGAAAATCCCATTGGAAAAGCAAGCAAAACTAGGATGAGGACCAAGTTTTAGAAATATTTTTTATTAATAAATACTATTTTGGAAGAAAATGTGATAAATTTAGAATTTATTTATGTAATAGGTAGTTATATTACAAAATTTGTAATATACTACATTACTATTTAATAGTAATTTTTCTGTTTAGTTATTTAGTTTTAATTATTTTTGAACGCGAAACAAAATGTGTAAGATGTTATGAATTGAGAAGGCTCTCTCAACTACAGCTAGGGTTACCAGAAAAGTCTCAGCGAAATATAGTAACGTCGGTAAAAGAGACAAAAAATATATAGTATGCATAGGGAAAATATAGTATCCCATCGAGTGTTTTTCACGAGTAGGTATAATCGAAAAACTCACACTTGACGAAACAAGCAGACTTGGTGTTACATGTCAATTTGGGAGTTACGTACTGTACGACTCGTATTTTCTAAGAAATCACAAATTATTCATATTTGTGAGTTCCGACAAAATACATAAAGTCTGTTTTTTTATAGGTATATGAGACACTTTCTATAAAAACAAAGAAACAAATACCTACGCATGAAAAATAATAAATAAATGATGAATGGATTCTTCATGGGAAACACGCTGTTAATTTTTGAAGCGACAGAAAATTAGTAATTCGCATTTTTTTTTTTGAACATTGAAATTTTTAAGTGGGTTGTATCAGCCACAACAGCCCTCAAAAATGAGAGTGACTCTTCACATAATATGTGTGTCACATAGTAAATTTTACTGTCACTAGATCTTCATTTTTATCAAGGTAACTGAAGCCCTGTTGCGATCTTCTCTCCATTTTTGATTCCTAATAGGAATCGCCACTGATTGCTCGTAGATTTTAGTTTAAACTCGGCACAAACTTGCAATCCTGCTACTACACTCTGTACGTTGGGTGCTTCCGAATACACAATGTCATGGTCCATTAATAGATCTTCTAACCAAGTCCAATCTATTCACAACTTTTTCAAAGGTCCCCTAAAGGACGGATTGATCCTCCCCATCTCTCAATCTCGAAGCCAGGACATACATAGGGATTCCTACTACATGTGAGGGGTTCACATCCAAAAAATCCACCCATTTGGCAGTATAAGACATTTCGTGCATTCCTCTGAATCGACAGACCTCAACCCAGACCTTGGTCATTTTTTTAGTCGTTTTAAAACCAATAAATCCGTCATCTTTTCGACTTCCGCACTCGCATTTCAAATCTTTGATGATGGACCTCTAATGCACCAACATCATCACCTTACAGGCGCTTTATTGCCTTATGAAACAGGGAGAGGACTTGACTTGAGAAGAAACTACAATTACAATTCTGCTGGATCGGGACGATACGAATTTTTCTGCGCTCTCCCTCCACAACCACATAATAACTTTCTTCGGCTACAAAATTTCAGAAGCTAACAAATGAGAGCTGGAGAAAAGTACGATGGGCGATCACATATTAGAGAGTTTTTGCAGACCTTTCCACGAATCCGTAGCAGGAAATCCGTATGGGCTGTCTAGGCCGACCATGACTGGAAGCTAACCACCTCAACCACCCCACTACAGATTCCTTACGAATCCGTATGGAAAAATTGACTACTAAAGTGACGCGCACGTTGTTTTCACTCTCACATACCTCAAGAAAAAATGGTCGCCGTGAAGTTTTGACTTGTTGCGTTTGAGTATTTCACAAGTATTAAATACTTGTAATAAGAAATTTTCTTATTACAAGTACGAGGACTCCTACTGCCACTCGGTTTTTTGTGAAGAGGAAAATGGATGAAAATCCAAAAAAAAAAAAATGGTCGCCGTGAAGTTTTGACTTGTTGCGTTTGAGTATTTCACAAGTATTAAATATTTGTAATAAGAAAATTTAATTTTCTTATTACAAGTACGAGGACTCCTACTGCCACTCGGTTTTTTGTGAAGAGGAAAATGGATGAAAATCCAAAAAAAAAAAAAAGGTCGCCGTGAAGTTTTGACTTGTTGCGTTTGAGTATTTCACAAGTATTAAATACTTGTAATAAGAAATTTTCTTATTACAAGTACGAGGACTCCTACTGCCACTCGGTTTTTTGTGAAGAGGAAAATGGATGAAAATCCAAAAAAAAAGGTCGCCGTGAAGTTTTGACTTGTTGCGTTTGAGTGTTTCACAAGTATTTCTTATTACTAGGGTTGCCTGATGAGAGAAAAGGAAAAAAAGGACATCAAGATATATAACGTATAAATTACAAAATGCACATACTATATTATAATATAATTATAAGGTAAAGGTTTTTCATCAATCAGATGGATGATGGTTTGTTACCTACCTAATCGGGTATTATAATATGTTGAATGTTGAAACTAAAAACTTGAAGTAGATATTATTATAATACCCGATTAGGTAGGTAACAAACCATCATCCATCTGATTGATGAAAAACCTTTACTGTGGGGACATGTAGTCAGTTCCTCTCATCCACTGAGAGTTCATCAGAGAAAAATTTTCTCTGATGGAATGAGAATATTTAATATTCTCTCGACGTTGGCATTATGGGCAGGAATGGCGAAAACAATTTGGCACAATTTGAGAAGCTGTGAGTGTTTCTCTGATTGGTCGACAAGATGGAAATATTCACACCATCTTTGACTGCAGTTCATGGCTTTAAATTTAGTGAGAAATTAGATTTAGGGAGAAATTTCTCCTTCAGTCTTTCAGTCAGAAAATCTTCGACTTCCTCCAACGAAGCTAGCACCTCCAAAACTGAGTTATGTTTGGCTTCCAATTTTTTAATCTTTTCATTGAAAGAAAACATTAATGAATGTAGAAACCACAAGTCACTTTCATTTTCTGGCTATTCAAACAGATTTTTTATTAGGATAGGAGGGTTGCTCTGAGACATAAAATACGACGCCAGAGGTTCATACATTTGAAGCACACGATTTATGCAGGGAAACAACGACAACCAACGGGATTTGGAGTGGCGAAGAAGCTGCCTGTATTCGATGTCAACGCCCACGATGGACATAGGTTTAACAAGAACAAGATTTTTTCTAAGCAGGCTGTTCCAGATAGGTAGGTAGCCCAAACGATTTTCAGGTAATTTCGAGGTAATTTCAGAAAATGAGAGATTTTTAAAAAAAAGAGAACATTTGCTCGAAAAATGAAAAAAGAGAGGACGCCCGGACAGGGTGTGAAAAAGAGGACATGTCCGGAAAAAAGAGGACGTCTGGCAGCCCTACTTATTACAAGTCCTACGAGGACTCCTACTGCCACTCGTTTTTTTTTGTGAAGAGGAAATGGGTGGAATAAAAATTTCCAATTCATCCATCGAGTGTAGAACAGAATAAAACAGAAGAGAACAAAGCGAACTGAGAACATAAAATAACAAAGCAGAATACAAGCCCGTTTGTTTACAAGATTACATCTTGAGGTTACAACGGGGTTACACAAGCGTCAGGTTATGTTGCTTTTCATACAGATTTCTATACTGATTTGGTAACCCGTAGGAATAAGGATTCGTACCGCCTACTGCTACAGATTCCTTACCGATTTGTCCTCGCGCATGCGCACTCCCCCTTTCCTTACAGATTCGTACTACGGATTTCCTCCTACCGATCGGTGGAAGGGTCTGCAAAAACTCTCTATTAAGCTGATTAGATTAGATAACACTAGATTGATTGCCAAGGGGGCGTCGATTTCTAAGAGTTACCATTCTTTCTGAAAAAAAGTTACACCCCCCAAATATAGTATTTGGCATACTATATAGGACCGAATTTTTGTATAGTATATTTGGCTCAAAATATAGTATAATACTATATAAATAGTATGTATGGTTGAAGTTGGAAGTGACAGTAGCGAGAGAGCGAAATTCCCAACGTTTTTGAACCTATGGTTCCCTCTAGCGACTGATATACGTTCTAAATGGCTCCACTGACATGTAGTCATAATATGACGTTCTTTTATTCTTTACGGCATTAAACACAATTTCTATTTGTTGCTAGTCAGAATCTGCTAGTCACAATTTGCTTTTCCTAATAAGAACCGCCTCCTCCCGACGATTCGTCACATCGGTTCCATCAAGCATTATCTTCGTGCGACACTCCGCACGTCCTTCTTGATCTTCCAAAGCTTGTTCAGTTCATGTGTTCTTCAATCCTCTTGCCAGCGTGACCAGATCATCGACTTGAGCGATGACAAGTTATCAGCCAGTACGAACTTGTGATGTAACTTTGGTTTTGAATAAAATCACCATTTCTTTAAATCAACAAATCAAGTAATGTTTTTGCTTCTACTAAATAGGGCTGCAAAAAGCAAAATGATCAATTGATCAAATTTTGAATTCTTCATCTAACAATGCGATTCGCTTGGAGCGGTTTCGGAGTAGTAATTCGAACGACATTCGGATGCCTTCCGTAGTTGATTAGCCGCGTTCCGCATTTGGAACCCGAAGATGCCCGATTTCCCTCGCCCCATTCTTTCCGCTTTCTTTGCACGAAGAAGACAAAAAACTCGCGTTAGGTATCGAGAAGACGAGGGTGACACCGAGCGGTTCGGTTCCGCACCTTTTCAAAAGTCAGTGTGTCAAAACGGAGCCAAATCCGAAGAGAGGAGGGCGGGTTGTGAATGGAAGACGTCTTCCACGAGGTATTTGGTCGGATTTTTCGAGGGAAGTGAAAGCAGGAAGCTAGACTTCGATGGGGAAGAGGCGTGACAGATTTTTGCGTTGTAACATCAAAACTAAACATTTAAGAGATTTTCGTGCGTGGAAAAAGCTTGTTTATCGTTGTAGTTGCACCGTTTTTAAGGGCACGGGACGTTCACGAGTCACAAGTCACCATTCGCATACCTTGATGAACGTAAAGCCTGTATGAGAATCTATAAAACCAGCTTGAAGATGGGATTTGAGAGGTATAAAACTAGATTGAATTGCTTTGTAACTAGTTTGAGGAGCCACATATCTCGGTGTTTGAGGCGCTTTGTACCCATTTGAGAAGTTGGGAACCAATAGTATTTAGGGAACTGGAAGCCAGTTTGAACAGAGCTGCTATCAGATCTGGTTGAAGAGCGAGAAGCCAGGTTGAAGAACTATAATATAGTATATTATACTCGAGAACCAAATCACGCATTTTCGCGTTTTGGTTTAGTGTATTATTCTTGGAATAATACACCTTTGTAATCGCGACGGAGGTCGACGACTCCGATGGGCCTCAAAATTTAACATTATCCGTTCGAAGAGGTCACGATTCCAAAACCGAAATGTCCGTCCGCCGTCCGAGCCTTATTAAATTTTGGCAGTAGGCTTTTTTTTTTTTTTTTTTTTTTAATCTGAAATTTTGACAAAATACTCGGTCTACCATTTAGTTGTGACCGCAAGGTTTTTAGCCCGACCGCCCAATCCCGTGGGGCGCTATGGGGCTACGGGAGGTTTTTTCCACGCAAATTGTGTAGTTGCAATCCTCAGATTCCGTGTTCAACAACCCAAAATACTTGTAGTAATTGAAATTTCCAGAACTACAACAAAACCTTTTCTATTTGCCCTTTTTCGGGCTAATTTGACTGGAGCAAAAACCGGTTTTTAGGGAAAGACAACAGTTGTGTTGTAACAGAACAGTTACTGTTCTGAGTGAGCTCCTGCTGCTTTGAAATGGCTGAGTTTTTCAAGAGCAGAAATCGGTTTTGAGGAAGCAAATGCCAGATTTAGGGGGAAACAGAAACCGTCTCAGGCCCAGTTTATAACCCCCCCCCCCCCCCCCCCCCAAGTTTATTTGTCTAATCTTTCAACCTTACGAGACTTCAAATCTGTATGAGACATGAAGGTATTTGAACCCTGCCAATTCACAACTTCAGAGACATGCCAAAGTCACTCAGCATTGTCCTTCCAATAACATTAGGAAATGTCCACTTAGGGTTTGCTGATTTGGTGTCGAGCTCGTGCGTTTAATTTCGTTCCTTCCGAAAAACTGACGTCACTTGGTCCCATTCAATTATGCTCAACGACGACGCGGAAGTTCTCTATGTGGGCAGCTCCCTCGAACTTCCAAGAGAAATCTTTTGTTTCGACGCATAATAACAACGAAAAACACCATCGTGGGATTCCTCGACTTTTGGGCACCTTCCCGCATTGTTCGAAGTCTCATTTTTCCCAGTCTTATCTGGACCTCCACTTGGCCCCTGATAAGATTCCTCTTTTTTGGAGGCTCCTCTCGTCCCCCTCTTTTACACCGAATTTCGACCGATAAGATAAACATCGTTGGGATCCTCAACAACAAAACAAAAAGGGCTCCGATGGGGGATTTTCGGGATGAAAAGGAACCTGCGTCGGATTGAGGTCATTGAAACGGTTCGGGACACTTGAATGGGGATCTTAGAGAGTAACTGGGTTCACAAAGGGAGAAAGAATCAATGAGAAAGTCAAACACAACGGTATTTTCTTGTTTTAAGTCGTCTCCACAACGCATATTTTGATTTTTATAGAGAGCAATCTGGACTGTACAATACTTGGGCTGAAATCATTGAACTTCATGTCTAATGATTAATCAAATCCTACTATCAGAGGTGCGATGTGCGTGCCCTGGTCAGCAGACCCAAAAAACCCCCTATTGGAAAATGAGACGCAAAGTCAGCAGACCCAAAAATAATGGTCCTTTTACAGTAAACAGTGACATTTTTCTGTTCGGACAATAACGGCACACAGTGTCAAAAACGGCACGCAGTGGTCCAGAACTCACGAAAAGATGATCGAAACTCCTAGCAGCTTTAATTGTATCACTTTTGCTTCCAAAATGACTAGATCTTATTTTTTTGAGTGCGTAGATTCCAAAAGTCATGTTTGTATTCACTTTTGAGAATCATTGTCACTCAAAAAATGACATTTTTCGGCTTTTTCGTTGATTACCTGAACTTTTCAAATCAGACCCAAGTGTATTGTTGTTTATCTCAACGTTTTCATTAAAATTAACAAACTACTTACTGAAGTTAAAAAAAAAAAAAAAAAAAAAAAGCTGCAAATTTTACACAAGGGTTTATTATTCTTTGATATACGTTGCTTGTGCAGAAATTTAATTCTGTCGATGAAAAAATAAAAAAATAATTTTTTTTGGATTTTTATCAAAAACAATTTTTTTTTTGGATTTTTTTTTCCAAAAATTCTTTATTTTTACTCGAAAATATTTAACATCCTGGGATCCTTCAAAAATCCCATTTTTAGCCCCATGAAAGCCCTAAAGATCGCCCCAGTGAAATCGGATCGTTCCGGGACCCCAAAAAATGGATTCTACGTCCACAAATACTTCGAAAACGACACCTAACTCGATCCCATAGCTAAAAGCCTTCAAAAACCCCCTCCCGTAGCCCCATTATAGCCCCATAGCGCCCCACGGGTTTGGGCGAAGTTAGCTGCCTCCGGGTTTTTTCTGCTGCCATAAAATGAAAAATACGAAAATACTCCTAAAAATGTATAACACGAGGTGTAAACAACGATATCTCAAGAGGCGGCCAACTGGAAAAAACTGGTAGCTTAAAGCGTGTAAAAAAAGGCAGACGTAAAGAGGCGAGAAAATATGGAGTGGGATACGAGGGAAAATGGTGTCAGTGTTGGACGGTGAAAAGCTAGAAGCGTGTGGGGGGGGGGGGGGGGGGGGCGAAAAAACAGGGAAAATAAATAAAACTGACGGGGGAGTATCTGCTACCTCTAAAAAGTAAAAGAAAACCCTTCGGCGGGGTCGTTCTGAAGGGACCTTTTGATCTGCGAGTTGTGCGGATTTTTAGGTCACTGTGGGAAATGTTGTCAGGTGAATCCGCCCCCTACTGTTTTTCGTCGGCGTCGTGTTAACCCGCGTGGCGCCCGCTACAGATGTATTTTTTAGTCGGAAAAAACACCGGGATCCCCCAACCCGCCTGACGGCGACACGAGTTTTCTTCTTGGAGGACCCGAGAGGCGATCGGCAAATTGTACAACCTGTGACATGCCGAGCGCTCTAAAAAAAATTACCTTCGAAAGCCGAACAACGCTGACGGTGGACACAAGCAGTCAAGAACAGCCGTATCACATTAGCTTCAATCTTGCTGACTCTGCAGTGCCAGCCCAGAGCAGATCTGACGCTGGGGGCAACCCAACTCTGAAACTCTGATCAGCTTACACTAGGTATTGGTTTTAGATCTCACTTGCACTGCCTTTTGGTTGTGGGCCTACCCCAGAACAAAATCTTGGATCCACGCCGGACACGAGACCTTGCTGAGCTTGGCTAGTGTTTGTAGCCATGCTCAAGTCAGCTCCTAAAGGCCAAATGCACGAAGAGGGTAGGATCGCCAGCTGAATCGAATGGTCCACAGTTGAGGGAGAGTGGCTCATGAAGAAAGCTGCACCCACTGCACTCCCATTTTGGGTGTTCCTGTTGAGGCTGCACGGGTGGCATTAGATCCAACTGGCTGATTCCCCATGCCCTGGTGACCACGCTTTCCATGAAGCCCAACATATCGGGCAAGTGAAGTCAAACTCGTTGGAGATACGTGGAGGGTCTTATCCCTTGCTTTTCAGACAGAGCAGCCAATCGTTAATGTCCCCCAAGATTTGTTCCTCAGGCTGAATGAAAAGCAAGAGTTCAGACCCCTCCAGTATCCCCAAAGAGTTTGACTTTGCTTGCTCAATCTGCTTGCTCTGGTACGTCCACTCTGTTGCTCAGTAACCCACCATGCCAGGTGCTGTTTTTGTTCATTATTTTTGAAATCCTGATGCATTGAATCTTAAAAATCGAGCTTTACTTAATTTTGGATATTCAGACCAAGGTTGGTCGTACTACTGGCCCAATCCGAGTGTTACCTGCCCACTCAGAGCAAGCTGCACAATGATATTCCAACTTGCCTACACATTTACATCACCTCAGGCTTTGGTATGGTCCCTTTGTGTGAGACCCCCCCCCCCCCTCTCTACGCCATGTAATTACGGTTAATGACAGTATGACCCGATCACTACACCTCACATTGAGATGAGCAAGTTTGTGTGCATCGAGGAGAAACTCAAGATATAGCGTGACAAATGGGCGAGTCCGGTTAATACAGTCGAAGTTATTGAGGGAAGTTTGAAACACTGGGTCGGGACCAGGTGATTTATAGGTCGTAGTGGGGGGAAAGGCGAAGCACGTACAGACATGAGCGCCCTGAATCGTTAAGGGGTGGCATTTCCCGCCTACCTGACTCCGCCAGAGGGGTTTTTAATGTCCTTTTGTATGGTAATGTTGGAAAAGGGATGCATAGCGAATACAGAGGACCGGAGGTCGTGGTGACATCGGATCGACTCTGTTGATGGCTCGTGGATCGGTGAATTGCTCTCGCGTCGGTTGTTAATTTTGATGCAGGGTTCTGAATATCGGGGTCAAGGTTGGCAATACTGCCACCAGTCAGGTTACAAGGTGCTCACTCATATTGGTTGTAGATTAATATTGTGACTTGCAGAGTTGATAACACCCGAGGCTTTTGTATGAGTCACTTTTTATATTCTGGGTATTCTTAAGGGATACTGCATTGCTTAAACCTACATGGTAGCAGCACTGCGAGGACATCAGGAGAATCGTCAAATTTGAATCGAGCCTTGAGTATTCAGACTAAGGTTGGCGACACTGCCAGCCTGATCAAAACCCAAGCTGCTTAATCAGTGCAGGTTTTAGAATGATATACCAACTTGCCAACACATCGGCAGGGTTCCCAATCCCATGAGGTTTAACTATGGGTGACTATTTTGGATTCTGGGCATACTTTAAGGCTGCTGCATGCTTTCAGGGGTCTGAAAAGGTTGCATGACCGCCTTCAAGTAGCCGTCCCGCCTACTCCCCTGGAGAATGTTGATTTTGATTCTGAGTCCTGAATAGTCAGTCCAAGGTTGGCAACACTGCCAGCCTAACCACAGCCTAAGCTGCTCACTCATTGCTGGTTGATGAGTGATATCTCAACTTGCTGAATCATTGGCAGATTTGCCATCACATGAGGCTTCGCAATGGGTCACTCATTTTGGATTCTGTGCATAAATAGGGGCTGCTGCATTGTCTTCCAGGGCTTAAAAGGTTGCTTGACTGTCATCGTATCATCAAACGCACCCCAGAAAATACTCAGTTTGGTCTGCGTCCTGATAATCCTGTCGAAGGTCCCTGCAGGGTGCCAACCCTGCCAGCCTGATCAGAACCCATTAGCTTTCCTATAGGGGATGTTGTAGACGAACAGACCAACTTGCCTACTGGCAGGAGTACCAACGCTTTGAGGCTTTCTTATGACGCTAATTTTAGATTCCAGGCGTTCTCAAGTCCGTTCGATCCTCCATCGCCAAACGCTCCTTTCACACCACCTTTCCCAAATACGGAATTTCCTTCCGGGTGAACGTCAAAAGATAAGCAGGTGGAATCAGGTCCGGAGCCTTCCAACCGTTCGGCCTCCGAGGGCTTTCTCATGCTTGACGAAGCGCAAGCACCCCCTCACTACCACGTCGTTTATTTTAGACGTTATCACTCTATCTGGAAGTTCCGCCTGCGAACCTGAAGATGTTCCCGGAGAATTAAGGCTGTTCGAACCGTAACAATGAAAAAGAGAGAAATTTCGGAGGGATTTTTTTCTCAATTAGGGACTTTTTTTAAAACAAAACATCACGAGCGAGGCCATTAGATCCTTGGTGGAGGGGGGGGGGGACAATTTGTTGATTACCCTAGCGAGGGTTGTGTGTGTGTTAGTTTTGTTGTGGAGGGGGGTGGCCACTGCGGTTGTCTCTGGGTAGGTCCTTTCCCTCCCCCATTTCCATATGCAGAGGAGCAAACAAACCTAAACAAACCGCCAAACGAATTGGACCCCCTCATCCCCCTTACCACCACACACTGCACAACGCCAATATTTGTCCCGTTCAAGACCTGTTTTGCCTCTCTGAGCGGACCGCCGCCACTTATGGTAATTCCGATTTTCGCGGTTAAATCCGCAAACAATTTGTCGCAATTCCAAACGAAATTCCGCCTTCCACCCCCTCTCGGCGCACCCGTTCAAACAAAAGCCCCTCGCTTCAAGGCGAAAGCCAACTTATTTCCCTCGAACCTGGTCAGACGACGGGGAAACGTTTAGTTGGGCAACCCCGTTCCGGCCGAATCCCGCCGTCAAAACCGCCGACATTACGCCGCTCAGCGAGGATTCAATTGTCCGAGTGCGCATTACAAACATTACGTCACGCCAGTTTCCCCTAACCGCACACGGACACTCCGTGTGACGTCTTCGCCCGATGGCCTACCGAGCCCGCTGACCAGGCAGGGAATTTTCTCGACGATCAAAAAAATTTTTTTTTTCATGACTTCATTAGTTGAAAACTGCAAACAATTTTCGTGTTTCTGAAATTGAGAAGCTTGGGTCCAATTATCCCCGTTTTGGTCAAATACGAGGAATTCACGAAAAACCTTAAAAAAAAAAAAAAAAAAAAAAAAAAAAAAAAAAAAAAAAAAAATCATGTATTCCACGTTCTAATATAAAAATTCCGAAAAAAATAATCATTTTCGAAAATGTCATTTCGTCGATACTAGGGCACCGGTGGACAAACCTTGGACACCCCCTGTCCAAGCTAGTGGTTGCCTAACCTGGAGAGCGCACATCAGAGTTGGGCACTTGGCTCCATCAGATGGAAAAAAAAAAAATCGGTTCGAGAAAGAAATGAAACACCTACTTATACAATTTTAAACAATCTTAACCTTTATTAAAATAGGTATATTAAGTATTTTTGGCAAACATAGCCATGCTTTTCAGCCCTTATTGTAATTACAGATAGAATGACTCAAGACCGGTGTAGCGTTCAATATCACCGCGTCTCCTACAGGATATTATATTATGCAAGTAGTACTTTTTGAAACCAAACACCGTGGATGTAGTACGTTTTGGAATTAAGTCATTTCCTCCTGTCAACATTTAAATCGATGAGTGCAAAAACCACGTCAGTTGGTTATTCGATATAATATATCGAATATTACGACCATAAATTATGGTATTCATAATATTATTATGACCTCCTTTCAGAACGTTGAGAGCAGAAACAACTTTAGTCAGTGACTGACATAGTTTCTGCACCCTTCGCTAGGTTACACGACCCACTTGACTTAAGTGGTTTTTGCACTCACCGATTCATTTACCTATTAAAGGACTTGACTAATCAGAGCCTAATAAATTATGCCAACCTGTATGACCAGCTACGTACCAGGTGCCTACTAGTGGATATAGCCACTTGATCAACAAATAGGTAGGCGATTAGTAGGTACAAAACAACGAAAATATATATTTTATAAATATTTAAAATTATTTGAAATTTTCAAACGTTGTATATTATATTTTGTTTCGTTATCAACAACGTTCAACTCAAACATGTACGACCACATTAACAAAATGCCCAGAAGAGAAAATAGATAAAGTATTGATTGGATTGTATGCGTAGTATAGTGTTGTGCTTAGGTATATGCACAACACTACACTACGCATGGTTACAACTATATTAATATTCGGTATGGAGTATTGTTGACCGTTAAATAGATAGTTATGAGGGTTATTGAGGGTCGGTAAAAAATTGGAGATCGGTGATTTGCCACTTTTCTGTTCAGACCCTTAGCAGTCCTTTCCTGCCTGGTCACAACTGGTTTTTCTCTCAATTCATATCTCTCTCCCCTCTACTAAGGAATGTTCCCTTTCCCCAGTTGTCAAAGTATTTAGAATTCTCATAGGATATTTCCTCCTAAGCTTAGTTTGGGTTTTGTCACCCTGACGTTCACGTTCTCTAAGTTTTGTGGTTCCATTTGTTGCTAATATGTAAGTCTTTAAACCTGACCTCATAATTATATATTCAATATTTATTTATTTATTTATTTATTTATTTATTTATTTCCATTACAAGTACAAAACATAGATACATTCAATAGTACTTGGTGGGTAAATGTTTGACACTACCCACCAACATGAACAGGTTTATTGTATACATCGGGGCACATCAACTAGTACGAACCAAGGAAATGGGTACCCATTTTCCAGCCCCCCCTATGTGCCTAAATGCTATTGGAAAAATTAATCCTCCATATGAGCCTAGGCTCGTGTTGGAGGATGAGTTTTTGTTCTCAGTCGACCCACTCAATACAATAGATAGGTATGTCATATTAATAATTAATACAGAGAATTTAAGAATACAGAATACACAACAATATTATCAGAGATAAAAGATATTATGATATAAAATGTATATTAGGTACATTCTAAAATAAAGCAGCAATATAATGGCAGGCACTTAGAGAAAGTAATCATTAGATAATAGAAAACTGACAATGGCTTTTCTTAAATACTTGTTGAATTTTGAATGTAATAGCTTTTCTCGTAGCTTTGAGGGTAGAGCATTAAAGCATTTTATACCTTGATATATATAAGAATTTTGGGCAAAAGAGGTTCGATAAAAAGGGTATTCAATGCGACTGTCATTTTTAAATCTGGTGTTTTGGCTATGAACAGGTAAAGTATAATGTTTCGTTTTCATTATTTGTATAATGCCATTCAGCCGAACAAGCTTCAGAAAAGGAAGAACCCCCAATTCAGAGAAGAGGGGAGAGGTATGTTCGTATCGCCCTCTCTTGCAAATTGTTCGGATAATGGCTTTTTGAGTCTTAATTACTGGTTCTAGGTGCGAAAAGTACGTGCTGCTCCAGATAGGCAAGCAGTATGTTAGCACTGATTCAACAAGAGCAAAATATACTTTCTTTAGGAGATACTTATTTAAGATTCGGGACAATTTATAAAATATATATAGTAATTTTCTTAATTTTGCGTTAATTTTATGGATGTGGACCGTAAATTTCATTTGTGTATCAAAGTTAATTCCAAGGTATTTGGCGGAATAGCTTTGCCTAACAGGGCAGCACGCCTCGCAAGTCGAACCATCGCATTCAAGCGAGTGAATATGAATGTCCTCCAGCTCAGGAAGATTCCGCGGATCAATACAAAAAGGCTGCAAATTTTACACAAGGGTTTATTATTCTTTGATATAGGTTACTTGTACAGAAATTTAATTCTGTCAATAAAAAAAATTAAAAAAAATTTTTTTTTGGATTTTTATATTTCAAAAAAAATTTTTTGAGGCGATTTTTTTTCAAAAATGTGTTTTTTCAAAAATTCTTTAATTTTTACTCGAAAGATATTTAACTTCTTGGGATCCATCAAAAATCCCATTTTTAGCTCCATGAAAGCCCTATAGATCGCCACAGTGAAATCGGATCGTTCCGGGACCCCAAAAAATGGATTCTACGTCCAAAAATACTTCGAAAACGACACCTGACTCGATCCCATAGCCAAAAGCCTTCAAAAACCACCTTCTGTAGCCCCATTTTAGCCCCAGAGCGCCCCACGGGTTTGGGCGATCGGGCTGAAAACCTTGCGGGCACAACTAGATGGTAAACCGAGTATTTTGTCAAAATTTCAGATTTTTTAAAAAATTCCTACTGCCCAAAACGGCCTGGACGGCGGACGGCGGACGGCGGACGGCGTACGGCGTACGGCGTACGGCGGACGGACATTTCGGATTTTGAATGTAGACCACTTGAAACGGATAATGTCAAATTTTGAGCCCGATCGGAGTCGTCGACCCGCGTCGCGAAAACATAGGTGTATTATTCCAAGAATAATAAACCAAAAGGCACGAAGGTAGTTTTGTCTACGTTCAGTGTCAGCTTATTACAGGACATCCAGTTAAATAGAGTGTTTATAGCATTATCCGCCTTTTTCCGTGTTTCACTCCATGAGCCAGCTGAACAGTAGAAAACAGTATCGTCCGCAAATAGCAGGACCTTTCCCGGTAAATCAAGCTCAGATATATCATTAATATAAATAATAAACGCGATAGGTCCAAGGACAGTACCTTGCGGCACCGAGTAAGGCCCCAGTGAGACTTCTTCGCTTCTCACACCATTCACCTGGACAATTTGCCTTCTGTCTTTCAAATAACTTCTGAACCATTGTAGTGCAGTGTCAACAATGCCCAATTTGTACATTTTTTGGAAAAGAATGTCATGCGAAATTGTATCAAAAGCTTTAGCCTGATCTAAGAAAACTGCTAAGGGTTTACGCCCTGCGTCCAAGTCTTCCATAATGGAATTATACAAATTACAAGCAGCATCTTGCGTACTACGATTATTTCTGAATCCAAATTGTGCTTCTGTGAGCAAATGGTTTGTTTCCAAGAACAGAACTAGCTGTTCTTTGACACACTTTTCAAAAAGCTTTGCAATACAAGAGACCAGGCTGATGGGGCGATAGTTGTTACATTTATCTTCAGGGCCTGATTTATGAATGGGCGAAACAATAGCTAGCTTCAAGATTTCAGGAAATTTTCCAGAGTTTAGACTTCGATTAATAAGAATATGTAAAGGCTTACTGACTGAGTCTTTGCCAAATTTCAAGATTCCTGCTGTAACTCCATCAAAACCAGGACTGGATCCACCTTTTAGTGAATCAATACAATTTTTGACCTGAGTTTCAGTGACTTCTTTAAAACGAGATAACAAACTCCCGTCTTTACGCTCTCCAGGGATCACCTTCTGCCTTCGATTAGGAATTTTTTCAGCTAGTGATTTCCCAACATTTGAAAAATAACTGTTAAATTCATTTGCACATTGCTTTGGATTTTGAAGTCCGTCTATTACTGTATTATCTATTGTTAACTTTCTTATTATGGTATTCTTTCTATTTTGATTGTCTATTATTTCATTTATTGCGTCCCATGACTTTTTGGCATTTCCTGTTGTTTTATTTAGCTTATCACCATAGTAGTTGTCATGGGCAGTATTAATTAGTTCTTTAAGTTTTTTTTGATAGTTTCGGAAGTAATTATTCAAACGCGAATTAAAGGGCTGTCTACGAGAAGCAGCGTAGAGCTTTTCTTTTTTCCTAATACACTTCACGAGAGAACTCGTAATCCAAGGCTTGATGGGAAGGTATTTTTTAGGAATTTCTGAGTGAACAGTGAAATTTGTAATGTGCTGCTTTAATACATTTATAAAAGTTTCAGTACTTAGATCAACATCAGCTAATTTAATTACGGGTTCCCAATTCTCCTCCTCAAGTGCTACTTTGAGTTTACTGAAGTCAATTCGGGAAACTCGGCCTTGGGGCAATTTAGTTGTAATTGTTTCGCAAGGTATCATCGCGATAGTAGCCCTATGTTCGCTGGTTTGTGAATGAACTATGGCAGCTTTACACCGTATAGTCGAAAAAATGTGGTCCTATTAGAAAACCGTATAGACGACTTTACACCGTATAGACGAAAAAATGTGGTCATATTAGGTATGTCACTTGGGACCTACACCTGATTTTCGGTTTTTTGTTTTGTTTACAAAGTTTTGTGGCTTCATTTGTCGGCATACGGACCTCTGGACCTCAACTTTATTACAATTGCTCCATCTAATATTGCCCTGATGATAGACAAATAAATTGTCAGAAACGTTAGCAAATCACCGTTCTCCAATTCATTGACCGACCCTCAACAACCCTCATAACTATATTAATATTATTATTACAACTACAATATTATAATTATGTATAATAAACAGGTACTTCCTCACTTTTGTGTATTTCTATTTCAACCTGAACGGTGAATCCGGAAATTTGGGGGGTTTTTCCCACGGCTCAGGGGGTTTTTTGTGCGGGTGATTTGGCAGCGCTGGGAGAGACAGCACCTCTCGAAATCCGCAGAGCCGCCAACAAGGCAGGTTTTGCCGCAAGGGCTCATCCATGGGTTCCTTTAGGAAAGAGAGAAGGGGGCGATGGGTCGCCTCATGGGACTGAGGGGTAAAACGAATTTCGCTATTGATGACTCAATCGAAATCGATAGATTACGGAATTTGGTTGTCTTGTTTCGCGTTTTATCTTGAGCTAAATATACTAATGATTTTTTTGTTTGTTTTGTTTGATTAGGTGCAGCTGGGTAATCAGAGCGGATGGTCGGACCAGCAAAAGTGGGGGATTAGTGGGGCGCGGATGGGGGGGCCGTAAAAGGAGCGCCCCACCCCCGGAAGGCCGCGACGACGGGAAAACGTCCCCCAAAACGACGTCGGACGTCGAGATGAAACTCCGCGAGCGGCTGGCCATCGGCGCCTCCGCCCTGGCCGTCCTCCTCACTTTGGGCCTCGTCTTGGACCTCCAGCTCGACCTCGGGATGACCGGACATCGGTTGTCCCCCCGTCACGGTCGGGTCCGGCTCGGCGACAATTTCCCGGACCGCCCCCGGGCCGCATATTCGGGCCGGAAATTTCTCGAAAGGTCCAACTCGTCCGCTAGCGGGGCGGGGAGCCAACCGGCGAGCGTGCCGGAGCCGACCGCGTCCAGTTCCGGTACAGTTCCGGACCAGTTTCTCGACTTGAAGGAGGTACTTGTGGACTTGGGCTCTCAGGACGTCGTCGTCAGGACCTACGAAGACGACGAACCCAACCCAACTCTTTATCAACTTCTGCAGCTCAAACCAAAGTGAGTAACAATATTAATTACGCCATTAATATTCAACATAGCGTCTCCTCTTATTCGATAATTGAATTATTCCTAATTTTCAAAAGAATTTTCTCAAAATTTATTCTAAAAATTAAAAAAAAAAAATTATTAAAATACACTATTGAGCTTAAAGAGGATGTCCTCCCTCGTTTCCCGAATGATTGAGGAAGTTCTTCCCCACGAAAATTCTCAACCTTACCAGGAAAGGCGATAAATTAACGTCAAAGCGAAAGGAGGTGGAAAAGCGAAAAAGGACCCCCCTACCACAAACGAGGCGTGAAATGGACGAAATTAATGAGCCGGAGTCATCACGTTCACGTCACGCTGTCTCCTCGAGCGTGGTTTTTTTTTTTGTATTTTTTTTTCCCCAACAAATCTCCACCGAACGGAAAAAAGAGAGAACAAACTGCCACTGAAAATTCAAGACCACAAAATATTTTAATATTCAAGACCACAATAAGACACAATTATTCAAGACCAATATTCAAGACCAAATATTCAAATTCAAATATTCAAGACCACAATAAGACCAAAATAAGATAAATATTCAAGACCACAATAAGACACAATTATTCAAGACCAATATTCAAGACCAATATTCAAGACCAAATATTCAAATTCAAATATTCAAGACCACAATAAAACACACAATAAGACAAATATTCAAGACCACAATAAAACACACAATAAGACAAATATTCAAGACCAAATATTCATATTCAAATTCAAATATTCAAGGCCACAATAAGACAAATATTCAAGACCACAAAATATTCAAGACCACAATGTTAAAATTAATTATTATGTCATAATATTTTAATGTCAAATCGACAAAAACATCCCGCTATTAGGTTGAGGGGCCCAATCGTTGCCCACTTGAGCAGTTTTTCGGCCCTGTGACTTGGTCTCAGTAGGTACTGCTCTATCCCTCTGAAAAGTTTAATTTTTTTTAAATTGAAAGAGGGGTTTCTAAAGATGAAACCTACGAATGAAATTTTTCATTACGATATAAAATGAATTAATCACATGATTTCAAACTCAACTTGGCCCAATCGTTGCCCACTTGAAATTTCTCGTATTGAGGCAATTTACATAATACGGTCATCACAGTAGATGACCTAATATATAAAACAACATAATATTATGTTATATTATATGTATAACAACGTAATATTATTGACGTTGGAGTGACATCAGCAAAGTAGCGAATGAGGAGCAGCAGAGTTCTCACCCCGATAAATTTAAATTCGGTTGGTCGCAGAGAGGTAAAAATACAACTTACATCTCAGTTTTTACTAGACAGGAAAATTTATAGGTTATATAATAAGCTACATAAGAAATAGGAATATAATATGCTCGAATCCAAGCCCCAGTAATGATACTTTTTTCAACCAAGGTCTATTTCTCACATCCGTATTCTTTCTCATTCACAACTCGGTGAATGGGAGAGGTTTTTTTTTCTTCTTTTTTTACGTTTCCTGCAGTTCGAGCCTGATTTTCATCCTGTAATTGTTGGTTGTTTGCATTCCTGGCCAATCGTGTCTTTCCTCGGAATGGGGCTGTGATGAACCCAATATTCGTAATTATGACGAAGTGTCGTGATTTGTGTCGGTTCTCGCACACCTCACACTTAAAGAATGGCTACTACAAAATTTTTAGTAGTGGTATTCATTTAATGAATAATTCATGGCTCGAAATTCATGTTGTTGAGCATAAAATTCTTAGTTAGGTGAGGAATGAAATTCAAAATGCCCTACTAAGCTGAAATCTATATCACTAATTAATAATAAATACCCGGCAGTACCTAGTTGTCCTGCTAAGAGGTTTCTTGTGCGGCCCAAATACGATGAGCTCAAAATCATATACCTGGTCAACTTTTTCTTATTTAAGGAAGCTTTACCAATCAAAACATTGCTCTATATGGTACTATAATCATTACAATTGCTATTATTGTACACAAATATTACATCATTACACCAAAATTATGTACATTATTACACAATAATTATGTACAATTAATATACATTATTGCGTAATTATTCAAAATTATTGTGTAATAATGTAATAATTGTGGACAATTATTTTACTATAATATAGTACAATAATTGTCCACAAATTCATAGTTTTTATCAAGGTAAGTGTTTCATCAAAACATTGCTCTATATTATATATAATATAGAGAAATGTATATTATATATAATATAGAGCAATGTTTTGATGAAACACTTACCTTGATAAAAACTATGAATTTGATTTTATCGTAGTGAAATTAACATTGTGATAATATAACTTCGAGTTGTAGTCGAAAAAATCGAGGTTTTTTGGCCATCACAAGTTTTCCCAATTTCGCTACCATTTTACCTCCTTTGGGTTCCCAGAGAACGATGTTTCCTTCCTCTCCATCAACCACATTGGCACTTGAACTGCAATTTGCCAAAAATTCTAAATTATTATATATGATGATTTTGAATTTTAAAAAAAAATTAATGTTCCCCAACATTCTCATAGAGAGCGCAGGTGTTCACCTTGAAGTCAGTTTTCGCGACCAGACCCCCAAACTTGGTATTACAAGTCGACTCCTCGGTATTTCTTCGCCTGACGGTATTAACTTTGCAGGTAGTGTGATGGTGTCCCGAAAGAAACTTTTGTTGGGACAAGTTAATACCGGAGGAAGTTTTCGTTGAAGCAAAAAAAAGTTGGCCTCGGTACAGTTTTTGCGGGATTAGGTGAACTGTGATTGACGCAGGAGACGAGAAAAATATTTTCTTTGGCGGTGGTCGGATTGTAACGAGTGTGAATGTTCATTTCCATGCGAATGGGTGCATTGTGGGGACGGTTGTTGACTCCTCGGTCTCCCCCGAATGGTAAATAGACACTGGCTGACAGGAATTCGCGTTCAAACAGAGCATTTTATACAATCTGGTGGGCCTTCAGCCGAAAATAATGAAGGCCTCGATGATGGAGACGGTGGAAAGATCTGGACGCAGGGAAACGTCGTGAGCTAGTTTTGAATTTAGGAATCGCGTTGCAGACCTTATGATATTACCAGGGGGATCGGAGGATATGCTGCTTACTTGGGAGGGGTTGTAGAGTAACATTCCGACTTGCCGATACATTGGCAGAATCGCCCTTATCTGAAGCTTTGGTAGTTGCTCATTTTGGATTTTGAGCATGCTCCAGGCCTGCAGCTTACAATCTGCGCCGGCTGTGTTACTGCCACGTAGCTGCATTCCCCGCATTCCACGCAATTAGTCTGATTTTTATTCTGAAGTGTTCAAGCTGCACAATACTGCCAGCCCCATCACACTATAATATTATGCTGCTTGTACAATGCAGGTTATAGACTGGCATTCCAACTTGTCCACTGGTTGGCAGACTCGCCAACGTCCGAAGCTTTGGTATGAGTCACTATTTTTTTTAATTCTGGGTATTTGCCAACTCCGAGAGCACAACAGAAACCCATTATGAAGTGTCCATTTGCAGCCTGCTCAATAAGTTTCAATCGCCAATGCCCCTCAGTAATTAACTCGTCCTCGTACAATTAAGCCCTCCACCAAATTAATACGCCCTGTACTTTTTTCTTGTTCCAGGTAAGTGGACCCGGTTTGTCACTCGGGAAAAGTCCAAAGTTGAAATCCCGGATGTTACGGTAAGCTACTCCTCGCTCTGCAAACTTTTTCCCCTTCCAACTAATCCGGAGCCTTGTACGCCCCAGTCATTCGTCTCACCCTTTAATCCTCCCTAGTTGCTCTTTTATTGTCTTTCCCGTGCAAAGAAGGGTTGTTTTGAGCTGTCCGGGCGGGTGATAAACAAAAATCGTGTTTACCAGACTGGGCGTCTTCAAAGGGTCTGGCCGAAGGATTTTATTTCGGGCGTGCGGAAAGCCAAACAACCGTTCCTTTCCAAAACACTATCACTCAGACATAAGGCCTCGCTTCGCTCGGCCGACCTCTTATTAGGAGAGGGGGGGGTGCCTCGTTCGCATGCTCATGATTTTCATGCTGGGTATTTGGTTCAAGGTTGGCAATAGTGCCAGGCTGATGAGAGCATAAGCTGCATACTCAGTGCAGGTTGCAGGCTGACATTCCAACTTGCCGGCTCATTGGCAGACTCGCCAACGTCTGGAGCGTTGCTTTGTGGTGCTCATTTTGGATTCTGGGTATTCGCCAGGCCTGGAGCGTTGCGCGAAAGTGATTTCCATCCGTGTATCACACCTATACTAACATTCTATACCAAATTAGTCTTCATTTTAGCAGTATGATATAAGCGAGATAAAAACAACCATCTGTCTTTTACACAGTTATAACGTGTATCTGGAGGGAGATTGGAACCTAGTCAACCGTTCAGGTTTTGGTTGTCCGGAGGGTCAATTGGGTCACACTCTTCACACTTCACCTCCAGGACTGAAACAGCCTTCAAACTTCATCCCCCAACACACCACGTCCTACTTTGCAACTCTGAAGGGTGATCGGAATCGGAGGGCGGTAGATTGGAAAGTGGAGGTCGCCGTGAACTACTCAACTCCACCGATCTTGTCGGACTAACAATCCGGGTTTTACATTGATTCTCCACCCCTTGTTGCTCTTAAGTGCAATTAAACGATGGGGGCTCTGGGAAACCAATTACAGATATGCAACACTCCAGGCACCTCTCCTGTTAACCGAGTACAATCAATGGGCTAATTACACGAAGGGGGTTTGAGGTGCCTTAGCGACATCTTGTCACGTCAATCCAGCGCGGCGTCAGGATCTAAAACAGATGTCACTTTGATAGCCATTACTTGATCAAATGGGACGTTGCCAACGTGATGGGCGTCCCGTTGACCTGTGTCAACTCTGCGACGTGGAAGGGTTGAAATGTGTGGATCTCAACGCGTTTGATTTACACGACAAAGAGATTGGTTGAGTTGATGGTTGGTCTGTGCTGTGCCCCTGTATCGTTTAAGGGTGCCCGGATGGGTGCCATTTGTCTCATCTGACAAGATGGTTTCTTTTGATTTCGGTAGGTTTTTGCCACTTCCGCCTATTGAATTAGGAAGGAGTGACTCCTCCTATTCATGATCGGGGATATGAGCCGCAAGCAAGGCAGCGTTTAGTCCAGTCATTAGGTCCTCAAAATGGGGAAACAGAAACATATTCTGGGTTAGAAATGGTTTCTATGGTTCTCTATGTTTTTTGGGGTGCTGAATCCGAATCTGAGGTTTGCCAACAAAAATTCGTGACGGAACATGGAGAAAAATGCAAAAAACCTGATAAATTTTCGGGTTTTCCTTGGTTTTTTGAGTATAGCTCAAAAACTATCAACTTTGTGAAAAAAACGTTCATACCTTTATTAAAGACGATTAAATTTTCTATCGTTTGAGTGCAACCGCAGCTCTGTAGGCCAAATGGATCCCGAGATACAGCACTTCAAAATGTGGCAAATTTTCTCAAAAAGTGCAATTTTTAGGTTTTGAGAATCTAGCGAGTCAAATTTCGGCAGGACCCCCTCCTGTTTGTTTTAGCTTCTGAACATTCATTTGTACATACGAAACGGATTTAAAACAAAATAAGAAACGTCCAATCTGACCGCGCGGAGAGCGGAAGCACGTTTTTCAGAACGTTTTCGGTTGTAGCTCAGAAACTATTGGTCCGATTCAAAATTAATTTTTTTCTCGTGAAAGCTGATTAAATTCCCCGTCGGAGCTATTCCGTGTGAAATTTCGATTTGAGCTTTGATAAGGGAGGGAAAGAAGAACGTTTTCTGAAAAACGTAGTCATAGATGGTCAAATTTCTTGTTTCCACACTTTTCGACGAATACTAACGGCACTTTTGTTGTTTCAATAGACATGCAATGTGCCGGTACTTATATAAAATTTAATAAGCTTTCTGATTAAAAAAAGAAAAGTAAGATCGGACAAACCGTTTCCAAGTTATAGGCAGAAATGTGCAAAGTATCATGTTTTATTCACAATGTGCCACTTTTTTGCCGTGCCCCACCCCTCCCTTATAAAAGCTCAAATCGAAATTTCACACGGAATAGCTGCGACGGGGAATTTACTCAGCTTTCACGAGAAAAAAATTAATTTTGAATCGGACCAATAGTTTCTGAGCTACAACCGAAAACGTTCTGAAAAACGTGCTTCCGCTCTCCGCGCGGTCAGATTGGACGTTTCTTATTTTGTTTTAAATTCGTTTCGTGCGTACAAATGAATGTTCAGAAGCTAAAACAAACAGGAGGGGGTCCTACCGAAATTTGGCTCGCTAGATTCTCAAAACCTAAAAATTGCACTTTTTGAGAAATTTGCCAAATTTTTAAGTGCTGTATCTCGGGATCCATTGGGCCTACAGAGCTGCGGTTGCACTCAAACGATAGAAAATTTAATCGTCTTTAATAAAGGCAGGAACGTTTTTTTTTTTCACAAAGTTGATAGTTTCGAGCTATACTCAAAAAACCAAGGAAAACCCGAAAATTTCTCAGTTTTTTGCATTTTTTTCCATGTTCCGTCACGAAATTTTGTTGGCAAACCTCAGATTCGGATTCAGCACCCAAAAAAAACTTAGAGAACCATAGAAACCATTTCTAACCCAAAATATGTTTCCATTTTTCACCTAATGACTGGACTAGTTTGCCCAGAGGCAGAGTTGGGCGTAGTTCAACTAAATTTTCAACTAACAACTATTAGTTGTTAGTTGAGTTTCAACTAACAACTAAAAGTTTAGTTGTTTAGTTGAAAGGCTCAACTAAATTTTTCAACTAAATTAGTTGTAGTTGTGAGTGCAACTACAACTAAACTAGTTGTAGTTTTGAGTGCAACTACAACTAATTTAGTTGAAAAAGTTAGTTGGACCTTCAACTAAAACTTTAGTTGTTAACTGTAGTTGTACGTATAACAACTAACAACTAACAACTAAAAAAAAAGTAAGCAAAAATTTTGAAAAAACCATTTTTTTCACTTTTTTTGGAAATTTTTTTTTTTTTTTTCAAAAAAAATTTTTTTTTTCAAAACAACAAAAAGTTTTCAAAAAACAAAATTTTTGAAAAAAAAAAAAAATTCCGAAAAAACTTTTTTGAAAAAATTTTTTTTTTGAAAAAAACTGAAAAAGAAATTTTTCGAAAAAAAAATTTTGTTTGAAAAATTTTTGTTCACTCTTTTTTTAGTTGTTAGTTGTTAGTTGTTATATGTACAACTACAGTTAACAACTAAAGTTTTAGTTGAAGGTCTCAACTAACTTTCTCAACTAAATTAGTTGTAGTTGCACTCACAACTAAAACTAGTTTAGTTGTAGTTGCACTCACAACTACAACTAATTTAGTTGAAAATTTTAGTTGAGCCTTTCAACTAACAACTAAACTTTTAGTTGTAGTTGAGGTTTAGTTCGAATAATTTAGTTGTAGTTGTTAGTTGTTAGTTGCAGTTGGTTTTTGCCCAACTCTGCCCAGAGGTCCATTTGAAGAGGATAGAATAGAACAGAACTTCCAAAACCTTTTGGCTTGCAGACCCCTTTCACGGAACAATATCTACTGCGGACCCCTCTTACTCAAGTAGGTATTTAGATACATGACAGTAAATTTGTAGTTTATGGCAAATAAAAGTTTAGTAAATTAGCCCGGCCATGCTGTATTATTAGTGGTGGAGGCAAAACAAACAGACACAAACTGTCACTGTGAAAACCAACATTACATTTACACACTCAACTTTATTTAGATCGCAAAAAATCAAATTGAACAGAACGGAATCGATAGGTTAGTACAACTATTGTTTTACTAGCTTTTGGCAAATATCGAGAAAGTGCCGTTTTCCCAGCGCTCTCTAGCGGCCTTACTATTGATCTGATCTTCAACTGTAGTATATTCATTCTGTAGGAAATTTTGTTTCCGTTAATTTTGTTAAGAGTGTGTTTCCACGAGAAACGCTTAGTTATCGAAATATAAGCAAAAAACTGAAAAAAAGTAGGGCACAACTAGATGGAAACCGAGTATTTTGTCAACATCTCAGCTCATAAAAAAAAAAAAAAAAACTCCTACAACCCAAAACAGCTTGGACGGCGGACGTACATTTTGGTTTTGGAATCTAGACCTCTTGAAACGGATAATGTCAAATTTTGAGGCCGATCGGAGTCCTCAACCTCTGTCGCGATTACATAGGTGTATTATTCCAAGAATAATAAACAAAAACCATCAAGTTTAAGGTCTCAGCTTACGAAACAAACGAAACTGCTTTATGGGGAAGCCCAGAGAAGAGCGTTGAACAGACGCTCACCCACCTACATTGGGTCACCCTGCATAGCGGTACTGAAGCGAGTGAAGGTGACGACAGCTTTTGCCGTCAGGGTCCATCCCATGTAGACCCATGTAGACCAGAAGAAAGGGGAGACGCTTCCTGAACATGTATTTTCGGGAGGATCAGCAAAAAGTGGAAATTCTCAATCAACCCATCGAAATCCCACATCTGCCGTGAACATGTCCGCTCGAACAACCACGTAGGAATGTGTCTCGCGAACATCGCAAAACAAAACGAATCCCGGCGTTTGTGGTAGCCAAAGTAGGTCAACCGAAACGGCTAATCGGATACATAAAACATCATCAGGTTTTACCGGCTGAACATCGCATTAAGGGGAGTTTCCCGAGAGGTTCTTTTCCAGAGATGTTTTCGACATTTTAGCGCCGGGCGAGTAAGGTCGCACCCACTCTATTAAAACAGCTCCGGGGCGGGGGTTCCATTAGTGAATTAGGTGATATGGAGGGGAACAGAAAGAGGAGGGGAGTGCTCAGAGTTTCCTACAAATTATACGTTGGACAGTCGCGGAAAAAAACGCTGCAAATTTTACACAAGGGTTATTCATTGATATAGGTTACTTGTGCAGAAATTTAATTCTGTCTATGAAAAAAAATTTAAATTTTTTTTGGATTTTAATATTTCAAAAAAACATTTTTTTTCAAAAATTTGTTTTTCAACAAAAATTAATTAAGTTTACCATCTAGTTGTGCCTGCAAGGTTTTTAGCCCGATCGCCCAAACCCGTTGGGCGCTAAAATAGGGCTACGGGAGGGGTTTTTTGAACGCTTTTGGCTATCGCTTTTGGGATCGAGTCAGGTGTCGTTTTCGAAGTATTTTTGAACGTAGAACCCATTTTTTGGGGTCCCGCAACGATCCGATTTCACTGTTGCGATCTATGTGGCTTTCATGGGGCTACAAATGAGATTTTTGATGGATCCCAGGAGGTCAATTATTTTTCAAGTAACAAACAACAAAAATTTATAAAACAAATTTTTTGAAAAAAAAAAAATCAAAAATTTTTTTGAAATAATAGGTATTTATATTATTTTTTATTCTAAAAAAAAAAATATAAAAAAATGAATTGTTTTCATTGACAGAATTAAATTTCTGCGCAAGTAACCTATTGTTTTTGCCTTCACTTACATAAATCAATCAGTGTTGAAGCTCAGATATAAATTTTAATGAAATTGAGCCTTATGTGTAATTTTTGTTAGTTATTGGTTCGCAAGAAAAAAAGAAAACTGCTCGCAACTTTCTGAAAATTGCTCATTCAGCACTCACTCGGGAACCAATAATTCAAAGTGTCTGATGTCAAGGGCAGTTTTCTCATACTTTATCTTCTTTCTTACACAATTTTATTAAATAAAAGATAACAGAACTCCGATTTTCAAATCGATTTTTGTTACGCGATTTTTTAAGAATGGTTTTTTTAGGCCTGACATAAAATCAATTTTTTATAATGATACCCATTCCTAGATCCACTGGAGATCATAATAATAATATTATTATGATCATATTATATTATAATATGATGAAGTCAAGACTTAGTATATTCTTCATGTGTGCGTCTGGATATTACCCCTTCAGGGCCACTTTCACCAAAAAGCCGTACCGTGGGTTTAACTTACCGAAATCTTAACCTTAACCTGCCAACTTACCGAGACGTTAGAAAATTACGCTTCACCACTTCATTTCCGACTTTAACTTTAACGCAGAGGCTGTCGGTTACCGTTTCGGTAACTTAACGTGCAGTGTTGCCATAAAAGAGCCATTTGTGTCCACATTTTTGTCCCCGGAGAAGAGAAACGCAGGGGACAGCAACAACGGTAACCTTGAAATTGACTTGTGATCTCCCAGTATTGATTTGTTTACATAATATGACATTATCTTCGGTGTTTTGGATCTAACTTTGCCGTTTGTTCGCCGACAAGCGAGGGGAAATACAATATTTTGTGTAAATTCCTGTTACTGAAAGTATGATTAAACCACGATATATACTACGAATTTCGTTGCCGTCATCGTTCCAATCACCTGGATGATGAGTATAGTTTACCTCATCAGGGGTACAAGCCCTCATAAAGTGTCGGCAAAAGTGGGATGAGGCGTTGGTGAAAGTGGCCCTCAGTCGAGTCCACCGCTATTATCGATCGGCACGTTTTGGCCAAGCGGCAAAACCGAACTTGTGTCGACGCGTCTTTTGGCCTTGTTGACGTGCCAAATGCCGAACCGAATCGTGCCAAAAACAAAATATGTCCCACATTTAATGTGGCCGCAATTTCAAACCCAGTTTCCCGCATTTTTCCCGCAGCAGCTTGGACGCCTGGCCTCATTCGGCATGGACTCACCTTTCCAACAACATCAACAAATCCACGTGATAACTGAAGCGATCGCAAGAAGTATCCCAAACCCGTTTTCGCCTCAGGTTTGTTTGTTCAATCTATTCAAGCGGAGATAATCCGTTGGGAAAACTTCTCGATGATTTTGCCCGGGCGGAGAAAACCTCCGCTGATAAGGGATTCTCCAAACCTCAGCTATGGATAATTCAATGGTAGGGAGGGACCGGGTAATGGATTCCCAGTGGCGGGGGAGTGTTAGAAGTGAAGGGGAAAAGGCAAGAACAAACAAGAGCCTCGTATCCTCTCGAATTTCTCAGACCTTTTTTTTTGTCTCGGTCGGGAATAAGTCCGAAAGGGAGTCTTCCGGGTGGGTTTTTGAAAGTGGGGGACTTTGAGGAAAACAAACTTAAGTCACGAAGTTCGAATCATTAGCTCTGATTCTCGTCGATTTGCTTTTAGAAGGGATTGAAGAAATTCACTGCTCAGCAGGTGAAGCTCACCTTTGAAATGACTTGACAACTCTTTTTAACGTTACTTCTGCGTGGTAGGTGTGGGAACCATGGGCCCCACTCTAAATGGCCAATTTGCCAGCCCGCCGCAAGTAGTCCCGAACAGGACCACGGGAAGCGCTATGGCTGGCGGTGAGAGTGAGTGGTTCAGCTTCTCGCGCAGGAGGCCACCTCCCACGACCAGGACCGTCCCATATCCCATTGCCTGGTTATCCAGTGGATAATATCCACTGATCAATTAACACCTGCACTGCCACCTCCGTACATGTGATGGAGGGCCTCGTGCGCCCCATGTGCCAGGTCCATCACATGTGCGGAGCTAGGTTAATGAAATCAATATGGCGTCATCTGGGGACGCACCCCGAATTTTGGGGCGGCAGTGAAGGTGTCAACGTACTATGTTTAATCGCAGTGACTTTTAGGTTGTATCCGCTGTCCAGGCATCCCTTGTCGACACTTCAGTTGGGCATGCCGAGACAGTGGAACCAATTGATTCGCGCGGATCCGCTGACGAAGCACTGATTAGCGACTCTATGCGCTTGTATGCTCTGGGAAAACGAATCTTCGTAAGATTGGGTCGGCTGACCAGGCCTCCATCAGCGACAATTTGCTTGTGGAAGCTTGTCAGCCGAACTCCAATTTAACTGTGAGCTGTGAGAGAACTGATACCAATCATGACACTTCGTTTTTGATATTGGATTCACTACACCCCCCATTCCAAGGAAAGACACACTACAGGACAACTACACTCTTCCAGCTATCCTGTAGATCGTGCTTTCTCCATAACTGTATCGACATCGTCCGTAGACCGCGACATTAATTTGCGCGATGCCTTAATAAGGCATATTCATACACTCCCATCCTCTTCCTCAAAAAAGCAACGGGAGCGTAATCCTAGATATGCCACATGAGGAATTAGGAATGGAAACTTGTCTGGATTAGTTTTTTTATCGATAGAAGGCGTCCAAATAATACTGAAAATGGGGTTAAAACACAAACTGCGTACGATTTTATAAAATTGCAATTTGAATTTTGGCGGAAACCCAAGGTCAGCTCCTATTGGTCGACGAGTTGGCCACCATTAAAAAAACTAAAAACTGAAGGAACGTCGAATAATTAATTTATATCACGAATAAGTTGAGTCAATACGCACAATCACATTCACAACAATGCCAACACGGCCATTTTCGCGTTAATCGAGTGTCACTCGTGCCAACCACCAAGAAAATCAAGAAAAAATTTGAAAATCGACCTGCACTCTGGTGTCATTGATTGGAAACCGGAACCAGTGTAGGTGACGTCACCTAAACCGGTTTTTGAATCGGCCAGAACAACTTAAAGATGATATAAACTACGTGAAAGACTTGTTGTCACAAAAATGATAAATTTTTCTCCTTCAAACCTGCCTGAGAAGACTTTGGTCATCAGCACAATATGCTAGGCATGGGATACTGCTATCTTCCAGCTCTTCCGGGTGGTCACAATTAGGACCAAACATTTATGGTCACAGTTTCTTTGTCACAGAAATAAGAAAAGCAAGCTCACAACAAAACAATTCTCTCCTACTTTTCTACAGTTGTGCCCCGTCTGAAAATTACTCTCCCTCAAGAGATGCGCTACCACAGGCGCTGCACAGTGCACGAAGCCTACTTTGTGAAAATCTCGGGTGACACCGTACCGGCGTGAACCGCAGGTTTTGGCACTTCTTCCAATCACCAGGCTATCAATTACGTTTTGGCTTCGCCCCAAATAGGAGAGAAAAAAAAAGAAGCGAAACGAGACGAAAGGTTTCGACGAGGAGCGAAAAAATGGCTCAACTGTCTTACTTCGGAAGATAACTCAACTGCCTGCACGTCTAAACACATCTTGAAAAGTTAGGTTTCTGCTTGGAGTACTTTTTTCTGGCACTAATTTTTCATTAAATCAAAACAGAGATGTTACAATACAGTATTGTAACATCTCTGTTTTGATTTAATGAAAAATAATGGTAATATTTAATATTACCAACATTGTGACAATCTTAACTGGCCCTTTTTTTTGTAACAGGTCATCGTGGAACAAGAAGTCACATAAAAGACTCAGCTGGTTGTATAAAAAGAGGTTCGTTGATTGGGGTTTGAGTTGGAAGTTTTTTTATGGCGTTTGGGGGGGCAAAAAAATTTTTTTTTTCGAAACCACCATCAACAGTGGCACAGTTTGGAATTGTGCAATGTGAAATTTGTTTGGAAAAATTTGCACTGGTTGATATTTGTGATGCACTGTGTGGTTTTGTGGCAGACGGAAGGTTTGCGTTGAAAAGATAAAAATAACGGGCGCTTGAATTTTAGAATCACGCGTCGTTGTGTGCGCTTTATTGCCCCCAAGACAACCACGACGGACACACTTTTTTTACTTCGGAAAGCAAACAATTACGAGTGAGAACACCACTCGGGTACGTGAGGGACGGAATTATGTTTCAATCCGAAGAAAAAGGGGGAACCAGGTGGACAGCAGATTGGAACAACCAGACGTTCCATTCAAACGTAATCCCCATCCAGTCCAACGTTTGTTTCGTGTTTAGTGCGAGGCCGTTACAAGGGAAAAACAATCCGTTTTTTTCCTTTTCTTCCCTCCTCCTCTTTACCACGTTGCCGCGGGTTTTTATCTTCCCGGATTTCTCTGAGCGTCGGGAAGGGGACGAGACGGAATCGTAAAAAGTGGACGAATCTTTATGGGGTGCCGAGCGGAGCGGAAGAAGTTTTTAAGGGGGATTAGAGCTAAGTCCTTTTTACCGTCAAATTTCATAGTTTTGACCCTCTTTTTTTTCTTGTTGTCCGCCTCTAAAAGAGGGGATTTTTTTCCCAGACACCTGTTTTTATTGTACGGCTGGAACGTCTAAGCGACGTGCTCGTTTGAAGAAGAGAAGGATGTGACTTAAATATTTGATAACCCCTATGACGCCTCAAAACAATGGTCAAGTCGCAAGAATGCTTACTTATGGACGCCAAAATAAAGTACCAAGGTCCGACATTTAAAAAATGTTCTCTTTCAACGACCTCAAGCGGCAGAATGGGTGGTCGTACAACAAAATGTCGGGAGTGCAATTTGTAGGAAATTTCATTTACTTCTAATTTGGTGATGGTGATCAAGTCACCAAAATGCTCACTTGCCGAGTTAATAGCCAAAAACCGTACAAAGGTCCGACTTATTATAAAAAATGTTATTTTTCAGCGAGCTCTAGCAGCAGAATGGTTGATCATACAACAAAATTTTCGGAGTGCAATATGTAGGTATTTGCATTTACTTTCATTGTTGACGTGGTAATCATCTCGCTAAAATGCTTACTTGTCGAGTTATAAGCCAAAAACCATAGCTACAAAAATCCGAATGCAATTTTTCAACGCGCTCTAACGGCAGAATGGTTGGTCCTATAAAAAATTCTTAGAGCAACGTGTGGAAAATTTTGTCTTGTTCAATTTCGGTAATCGTGGTCTGGTGGCTAAAGTGCCTACTTATGGCGTTAAAAGCCAAACACCGTACCAAAGTTCGAAACATTTCAAAAATTTCGTTTTTCACTCTGCTCTAGCGGCAGAATGCTTGCTCTTACGATAAAATGTAAAAAGTATTGTAGGCATTTTCATTTAATCTTATTTTGAACTTGGTGATCAAGTCGGTAAAGTGCTTAGAGGAGAAGGTGGGAATACGGACCCTTACATAATATGGACCCCCGCGATTTCTCAGGCCAGGGAGGGGGTGAGAGTGGCGAAGCGGCTTGTACCGCATCTTATGCATACTCATGAGTGGGGGAGCAACGGGGGCAAGCGGGGACGCTCAGTTTTCCATCAACAAGATTACTATGACGCCTTGTTTTTTTCCTCCTCCATCAAATATTGAACGAGGTGATTAAAACTTTCGTTTTTGCTAATTTAAACTTCAATTCGAGCAGATATCGATGTTCCCCCTTCACGTGCATGTTTCAGGCTGTGATAATCCATTTTTTGTATCCTGAATATCGTTTACCTGCAGGTTAAAAAAACACAGTTTTTGAGAAGGTCGTTTTTGATAATATGACTCCTTCGATGATTATAATATGGACCCCGCAATGCTTACTGTTACGCCATGTTTTTTTCCTGCTGAGGAGAAGGTGGTAATATGGACCCCCTATTCATTTTTTTGTCATGAAAAATCAAATTTCCAACTAAGGGCTCAACTGTTTATGGCATACGGCCATCATTGTTATGATTCTCCTGCGATGTTTGGCCATAATTCCACTTTTGGTTTATTATTCTTGGAATAATAGGTACACCTATGTTTTCGCGACGGGGGTCGACGACTCCGATCGGGCTCAAAATTTGACATTATCCGTTTCAAGTGGTCTACATTCTAAATCCGAAATGTCTGTCCGCCGTACGCCGTCCGCCGTCCAGGCCGTTTTGGGCAGTAGGAATTTTTTTTTAAATCTGAAATTTCGGCAAAATACTTGGTTTACCATCTAGTTGTGCCCGCAAGGTTTTCAGTCCGATCGCCCAAACCCGTGGGGCGCTATGGGGCTATAATGGGGCTACGGGAGGGTTTTTTTGAAGGCTTTTAGCTATGGGATCGAGTTAGGTGTCGTTTTCGAAGTATTTTTGGACGTAGAATCCATTTTTTGGGGTCCCGGAACGATCCGATTTCACTGTGCCGATCTATTAGGCTCTCATGGGGCTAAAAATGGGATTTTTGAAGGATCACAGGATGTTAAATATTTTTCGAGTAAAAAATACGGAATTTTTGAAAAAAAAAAACACATTTTTGAACAAAAAATCAAAAAAAAATTTTTGAGATAAAAATCCAAAAAAAAATTTTTTTTAATTTTTTCATTGACAGAATTAAATTTCTGCACAAGTAACGTATATCAAAGAATAATAAACCCTTGTGTAAAATTTGCAGCGTTTTTTTACTCAAAATACCTTGGGCTCCATATTACCTACAATCTTTGCAAAGACACAATTTTGTCATTTCTTGGAAAAACTCAATTTATGACACCTAAATTCGATCTAAATTTTTTTCCAACTTTGATGTCACTTTACGGTGAGCAATGAAGCCGTCTGCCATAAACAGTTGAGCCCTTAGTTGTAAATTTGATTTTTCATAACAAAAAAATGAATAGGGGGTCCATATTCCACCTTCTCCTCTACTGAATGATTTATAAGCCAACAATTTCACCGAAAATTCGAAATATTTCACACATCTAAGTTTTCAAGGCGCTTTTGTGGCAGAATGGCGGTTCATATTAATGAAAGGTCATATTAATAAATGTTCATATTAATGAATGCGGTTCATATTAATTAATGTGTGGAGTGTGATTTGTAGGAACTTTGTCTCCTTTATTAATGACATGAGTTCCAAACTTCGTATTGACATTAAATGACGTAAATTTTACGTAACTCTACAGGAGAGGCAAAAATCTGTTTTTTTTTGTTTGTTTTTTTTTTTTTTTTTTTTCAGTTATGCGCTGTTTTATCAGTCACACGTTATTTATAAGCAACCTTGTTTTATATGTTACGCTGTGGCAGAATGGTTGACCATATTAATGAATGGTCGTAAATGTGTGTAGTGCGGTTTGTAGGAAATGCAGCCCCGTAGGGAGGGGGGGGGGGGGGGGGCACTGGAACCGTTGCCCCCGGCCCGGCCTTCGTAGGGGGGCCCGGATTTTCTTGAGAACTTTTTTTATAAAAAAAAGGGAGAAGAGAGGCAAAATGGGAAAAGGGACAGATCAATATAGGAAAATTTTCATACTTTTTTTTTTTTTTAGGGGGCCCGAAGAATTTTGCCCCCGGGCCCGGATTTTCTCTCCACGGCCCTGAGGAAATGTTGTCTCCTTCATTATTGACAAGATTTCTAACACCACGTAATTGACGCAATATTACAGTAACTGTTTTTTCAGTTGTGCTATTACTCGCTGTTTTATCAGTTACGCGCTGTAGTCATTTTGGCGTTTTTCTCGTTTTCATGTTTCCAGGTGTCAATGTAATAGGACCTTATAGGACCCGAACCCTGTCTAGGTATCACGGGTGCGCTTTTCCGCGAGGTTGTTGGCCAGTGGCAGCGATCACAGCACAGTCGGAGATGGGAAAGAACCCCGCATCAGCAGCATGGACACACCATGTTGGGTGGGCTGGACCGTAAAAGGGCTAATATGCGTCTCCATTTAAGGCGGACACAACTGAGATTAATAGTGGGTCTGTATACAGGACACGGGGGCTTCAGGAACCATTTAAACAGGATAGGGGTCATAAATGTTGAACCTGCTTGCAGGTTCTGTGGAGATGAGGAGAGCGGATCACCTCATCTTTGAGTTTGAGGCCCTGGAGCGCAGAAGGTATCTTGTTCTGGGATCAGTGGACCCGGGCGAGATACTGGCGCAACAGGACCAGGTAGAAGGACTATTTAACCTCTTCAAGGGCTTAGAGCCCCTACCATAGTAACTGAGAGGCAGCAAAATGGGTCTACAGGCCTAGGTGCAGGAAGTGGGGTGCACTTCAGGAACCCACTTCTATTCCCTCTTTGGTACCTATCAATCTAATCTAATCAAACGGAATGAAAAATTCATTTCCGTCAAAATGTCAATTACGTGGTGGTAGAAGTTAAGTGACGTACTATCATTAATCGTAATAGTGGTTGCCAGAAGAAGCGCATTTTCACTCAATATTGTCGTGCGCTCAGCTTTGAAATTTGTTTAAAATTTGAAAGTTACAATTTATGTTCAATTTTAACGTTTTTTACGTTGTGTTTCTTTTTGGTGATCTTGCTTTGTATAGTCGTAAATTACTCGTAATTGTCCCTGGTGTCATCTTCGTAATCTTTGCTGCTGTTGTTTGTAGCTCTCATCTTATGAAGTCGTCGGCTTTTCTCGAGTTTGTCGGAAAGGCCGATGTGACTGTGAATATTTTTCCTCGTCGCACTCAAAATAATAAACCGCTCGTTCAAAGCCCTTTTTCGGAGGGGAATCACTTTTTCGTCAGGTGATTACCGAACAATGTTCGCTAATCCCGCCTTCAGACTCGATTTGCTCTCCATCATTTCGGGTTTGTGCCCTGAAACGAGTTCGTCGAGGTGATTGTTCGGATTTCACGTTTTCACGCACCGGGACGGATCGATGTTCCTTTTGACGGTAAAGTTTGTTAGCGTCCACCGGGTGTGGTTACTTATGGAGACTACATTTAGCACACTGAAAGGTTCAGTTATATTCCACACTATTGCAGACACTTTTGTTCTGAAGAGAGAATCTCTTTTTTTCTTGGTCTTTTCAGAGCTGTTCAAAGGCGGCGGATGTTGCGAGATAGCAGAGAAAAGTTGTGTAGGAAGAAACTCAATAGCGAGCGAAAACATGGAAAATAATATACCGATAGGAAAAACCTCAACGTATCAAAGCTGAAAAGGGAGAGAAAAAAATATAAAAGAAGAAACCGTATAGGTGTTTCCTATAATCGGCGTTTGTTCCCAACACGCTCCCGAGGTTGTAAAGGTGAGATGTCATTGTGGGGCCCCGAGGGCGGCATTTGGTCGGGAAATGGAAAGGGACTGTTTCCCGGTGGGCCCATAACCTTTTGGGCCGAGTACCCTGAACAAAACATTACATTACCCTCGCCCCTACCAGGGGTTGTAGTCGTGTTATCAATTCAGGTATAGTGCGACAATTCAATTCGAGCCTCGAACCGCCCGCGGAGTGTCGACCTTGCGATTTATGTTCCTGGGAGGGCTTCTGTATAGTGCGAATTAATTTGTACCAGGGTTGCTGGAACAACCCGTTGTGCTGTGATGAAGGAACGCTGTATACAAGAAATGGTGAGGCTAGAAATTTGATGGTTGCGGGTCATTATCGTAATTTCGTATTAAGAAACATACATCATACGAAAGCGCCAACATTTTAGGAACGGCGGAGTTTCAAGAGATTAATCACATAAGAGTGAGAACTACTTTCTGCAGGTACGCACATACGCGTACCAGCAGCGCGTAAGCGACGAGCTCGTAGGCTCGGATGCACGGTTGTCAATCTTCTACAGCAAGGAGGTTTTCAGCTCAGCAAATGGGTCAGTAGTTCCAAGCTTATCCTGTTGACGGCCCTCTCCGTTTCTCGTTGCATACTCCAACTCCAACGTGGAATTCTCTCGGCTTTACGACCCAATCCCCTTTTGGACATCAACTTTAACTCACTGCACATTCCGAGATTTCTTCGCACAAGTGCTCAATACGAGTGTATGTCAGGTAGTTGGAGTTGAGAATGCTTCCACGATGGGCTTTGCTGTACAGTCGAAAATTCTAAAGCCGGAAAACGTTGGCAGGTGTCATTCCTAACCTCAAAGCCAAAGTTGCCTCCAACGAATACGATTGCCATTCCCCGCCTGGAGTTAAGCAGTGTTGCGGTACATCGTGCTCCTGACCTCAGCTGCTTGCTGCTGTTGCTTCATTCATACAGGCTGGATTCAGCCCCTGGACATGTGGCCCTGATCATGTATTGTTTTTGCTGCACTTGGGCCGCGACTGTCTTGCCCGTGGAAACACCGCCTGTTCGATCAGTTTGAGGCGCCTGCGCATCCGTACCTTTTTCAGTGGTGCTTTCATACTAGTCCAGTCAATCTAGACTTCGGTCCCTACAAAAGGTCAGATGTTATGTTTCCAAATTTTAATTGGTGTCTTGGCACCCCAATAGTGGGAAACTAAGCGAATCCAACAAAATTTTTGTCGGAAGAACTATTGAGGGTCTAAAAACCTCGAAATTGTCAGCCTTTTTTTGGTTTTTAGCTTATTCCTACTATCTTGAAAACTATGATACACTATCACTCGAGTAAGGAGGATACTTACATTATGAAAGAGCATGAAATTCTGCATCGAATGGCTTCCTCAACATCAAAATTTGACCCATTGGTATGGTCGAAATCGGCCGTTAAAAAGTGCCAATTTTTCCCAACTTGTGAGAAAAGTGCAATTATCCAATTTTAAAACGCATGTAAATTTAGAACGGTCATTCTGTGGGAAAAACCCATGAAATAAAAGTTGTGGAGCATGAAATTGAACCTCTATAAACCCCCAAAAATGGATTCCACGCCCAAAAATACTTCGAAAACGATACCTTACTCGATCCCATAGCCAAAAGCCTTCAAAAAAACCCTCCCGTAGCCCCATAGCGCCCCACGGGTTTTGGGCGATCGGGCTGAAAACCTTGCGGGCACAACTAGATGGTAAACCAAGAATTCTGTCAAAACTTCAGATTAAAAAAAAATGCCTACTGCCCAAAACGGCTCGGACGGCGGACGGCTTACGGCGGACGGACATTTCGGTTTTGGAATCTAAACTTTTGAAACGGATAATGCCAAAATTTGGCAACATTTAATGTTGAGGCCGATCGGAGTCGTCGACCTCCGTCGCAATTACATAGGTGTATTATTCCAAGAATAATAGACCAAAACTGACAAGGAATTGGAGGGACCAGCTCATTCGTAATTCACCGAATTTTGGTACATGCGTTTTATCAAGGTTGAAGGGTTTGAAGAATGGGGCGCCTGCCGTGCAAGTAACGACACCGAAATAGAAGACACTTCGAAGAAGACCAGGTACCATGTAGCTCCTTGGGCCCAACGTCCTGCCATCTCGTATATAGGGACTTTCTGGGCAGAGCATGGAGGTCGGGAGTGAAGGAGCATTCCCCTTCAAACTTTGTGTGGTTAGGCAAGACAGGAGCAGTTGACGGCGTGAGTTGCCTCACCAAATAACTGGAACGCATTTTACGACTTACCCTGATTCGAAAATGAGGTCTAAATTTATGGTAAGCATACTATATTTTTCTTTGATCCTCGATGTAACTATACTAATCCGGGGGACTGGGGGTGTTTACAGTAACAGTTACAAGATATTTAAAAAAAAAAATTCTAAAGGGTCGTTGGGTTTGGATTGCTGAAGGCTCAACATCCTCCTTTTGTTGTTGAATCATGTTAAAGAAGCCTTTCTTGGTTTCCAAAATGCCTTCAATGAGGGCCTCTTCTCGGGTCCTTACATCGAGACCGATATTCCGCTGAACAAACGTTGCCCCAGTTGGGAAGCCGGCTCTTGGAATCCCAAAAAATTGAATTCATTCGAGCTGGAGTAGGTAGCTACCGTACGAACCGCATCCCGCTGGCGGTTAGTCAAACACCGGACAGCTAACCGACCCACGGCCAACATCCATCGTGGAATAGCCCACTGGCGGTTTGTGAAACGCCAGACAGCTATCCAACCCGCGGCCAACATTGCTCATCAGCCCTCCAGCACTGACGGCATACTGCAGGTGACGTGTGAGCAGAGGAAGAGGGGAGGAGTAGATTTGAAGGATAGGGATAGTTAGCGATAGGCATAGATTCTGTATACATTACACTCTATTAATTCAGCCATTCGTGTCCTGGTCATGTCGCCCTCATATATGAGGGCATACCATGCAGAATAAAGGCGCGTCCGCACTGCGTTGCCGAAAGCTGAAACGAATCCAATAGTCCAGTCAACGAATGCTCAAAAAAGGCTATAGAGGGAAATTCTTGGAACACAAAATTTGACTTCACAGCTTTGTTTGGACTAGTATGGAGGTGAACATATCAAAAGTCCTCACTCCTAGACCGTGAGCCGGAGGAGGGGAGGGGGGTTAAAGATCCCATTTTTCGGGTTTTTGCCTATAACTCGGGAACTAAGCGTCCTACAGATAAAACCTCCCATACCAAAATGAAAGCTGACAAAATTTGCTACAAGTTTTATCTAGTTCATTTTGTCGATATCTTGCATAGTTTCCGAGATATCCGCTCTTGAAAATCAATAATTTGAAGAAAACTGTTTTTTGCATCACATTTTTTGCTCTTTTTGACCTAATAACTCTTCAACGACGCCCCCTAAAGAAACTGTGGCCATGGGGTTGTAGAGCATTAAATTTCCTTCAAGAATGTACCTGAAGCTCCTGGGACGAGTAGAATGAATCTGTTATCTTCCCACGTCCAGGCTTGATGAAAAATATGTCCCCATGTACAGGAGCTTTTGCCATCAAGAGGACTATGAGGTCCACATCCTCTCCCACTATGCCTACAGCAGTTTTTTCGGACTACTTGACAGCCGTGTCCACAATCAAAACGTCCGCATCACTTTCTGCTTGCTCTCAAGCTTCTCCTTAAGCATGGTAATGAGCCTGCTTTTGTTGAGGACGTTTGACAGAAAGTCTTCTTGTTTGACGTTAATAACAGTGTCTTCGCTGAAATGGATATCAGCGGACTTGCTGAGTCGATAGCGTCCATTTCCATTACAATGCCTGTTTCTTCTTATATTGTGTGTGGGGAACCTGGTCAGAGGGCCCTTCAGCCTATATTGATAAATGAATATCTGCGCTATTTAGACGTACAGTAAGCACTTTGTGTAGTTAGTTGTCCATATTTTGGCAAATAGGTACATATCGCGGGAATGGTGAGAAAGTGGAAAATTCGAAAATCGAAAGTTGTCGCTAAACTTCAAATTTTACGCTTAACGCTAAAATGGCTATAACTTCCGAACAAAAAATGATTAAATAGTAAAATTATATATATTATTAAAGGAAATTTAATGCTCTACAACCCCATGGCCACAGTTTTTTTTTAAGGGGGCGTCGTTGAAGAGTTATTTGGCCAAAAAGAGCAAAAAATGTGAGGCGAAAAACAGTTTTCTTCAAATTATTGATTTTCAAGAGCGGATATCTCGGAAACTATGCAAGATATCGACAAAGTGAACTAGATAAAACGTGTAGCAAATTTTGTCAGCTTTCATTTTGGTATGAAAGGTGTTTTCTGTAGGACGCTTAGTTCCCGAGTTATAGGCGAAAAACCGAAAAATGGGACCTTTAACCCCCCTCCCCTCCTCCGGCTCACGGTCTAGGAGTGAGGACTTTTGATATAATCACCTCCATACTAGTCCAAACAAAGCTGTGAAGTCAAATTTTGTGTTCCAAGAATTTCCCTCTATAATTATTTATTGCCTGTACTACAACCCGAAAAGGCTTGATCCAGATCAAAGAAAGTCAAACCAAATTGAGGCAAAGATGGCAGTGCAGGAAGGCTTCAGCTCAGTCGACTAAGGGGATTTTTTTCTTTTTAATAAGCATTTATTTGAAGATAAATAAACAAAAAACAATTCAAAGAAATACAGTTCGCAGTGTTACTCCCCTCTTTAAGCAAAAGCTTGTGCTGAGGGGAGGAGTATTCATACTCCTCCCCTTAGCACAAACTATCATGAAAGTTGTTACATCTCTGTAAATATCAAGATAGGTACTTAGCGAAATACAAGCTACATTATTACATACCATCAATATATTAAATACTAAATTCGTTTTTTCAAACGATTGACAGACTCGCGACGAGATATATGTTTTTGATTGTTCAGACAGATGGTATTAGTAGTAGAGGGAACACTAAAAAAGTATAAAAACAATTACCTCAAATATTATTATCCGATTTTATTATATTGCTTGTATGCTTGTATTAAATACTAAATTAATGTAATGCATTTTATCAACAAATACGTGAAGCTGAACGATGGAGTAATATAATGACGAATTAATGGCTCACTAAATTTTTAAGCCATTAAATAATAAATTTAAGTAAGCCAATAAATTTTATTTTATTAAATTACGTGTATTTAATACAAGCAATATAATAAAATCGGAGTACTTTACGGGCAGAATCACTGCTGCAGAAAGCGTTTCTTTATTTCATTATTGGGGTCACATTTCAGCCGTTCGGCAACTTTTGGGGCGCCCGTTCAGTATGGGCCATACTACAAACTGTGTGAACGTCATTTCGACGTTTTCGGTCTAGTGTGGCCTGAAGTGTACTTCTCATGAATGTTACCCGTAGTGTAACACTCCAGGAGCTCCAAGGGAGGATTGACAATGAATACTTCCCTTTTTAGATTATTTTTATTTATCATCTTCACACCGTGATAACACACGTGAGCTCCGGATATAACATACGAGCTCCTGTCGAAACTTGTACGTTCCTGGTAACACAGTTGAGCTCCTGATAAGTGACTTGAGATCTAGGTAACACATATAAGCTCCTGTTGAAACTTACGAGTTCCTGGTAATTGAAGTGAGCTCCTGATAACCCACTTAAAATTCTGGTAATACATACTATCCCCTGCTAACCCACTTAAAATCCTGGTAGCACACATAAGCTCCTGGTAAAACGTATAAGCTGTTTGTAACACAGGTGAGCTCCTGATGACACACATGAGATCCTGATAACGCATATTATGACATTTTGTTATGAAGTAATACTTCAGAAGTGCCTATGTACATTTCTCGGACATCAACTTTGGTTCCCAAAATTTAATGGCCTTGTCAAAACTTTAACAAACGGGCTGTCTCAATGGTTGCAATATACTCACCACACGTCGGAAAATGCTAAGTGATTGAAAAATTCCCATAATAATATTATGAGCTCCCAGTAACACGAATTGTCTTCTCCATAAAACTAGTTATAGACGGCCTGCTATTAAAGTTGCGGTACTATCTGACCTTGGTAAGTGTGAAGGTGGCTAATGAACAATAGCGATAGTTTTGTTTAGATTTCAAATGGCATAGAATATAATTGAAAATTGAATTATTATCATAAATTAATTGCCTTAGTGGTTGATACATGTGAGATTTATGGTACGAAATAATGTATTATTGGTTTTATACTCGTGCGCTCGAGCGGAATGACTCGAGAATAGTTCTGCTCCTCGAAGAAAACAATTTTTCAATAACGGTACCTAACGTTAGATTGTATAAAATAACGGACCTAGTGATTTATGATTGATACATATCGAAAGATTAAATTTCAATATGGGGACAAAATCACTCCAAAATTCATTGACATATCTATATTTTAAATTCGTTTTTTCGAAAAGGTGATAGACTCGCGACAAGGTATACGTTTTTGATTGAAGCAGATGGTTTTTAAATTATAAACAAAAAGAAAAACTCAAGAAATTCCTAAGTTTTTGCTGTAAAGTTGGCTTCGTCAGAGGGTACAGTACTTCTGTACTGTACCCGAATGATGTGGTTGATGGCGGTCACTTGATGAAGGCAAACCTTTCCCTCCGCCATGACTGCGTTCTGCCAACAACAACTCATTCGCCTTCATCTTCAAGTGGCCGCCATCAACCACATCATTCTGTACTGTACCTTCTGATGATGCCAACTTTACGGCGAAAAATTTAGGATATTCGTGAGTGTTTCTTTTTGTTTCTACCGCTCTGTTTCAGTCAAAAACGTATATTTTTTCATTCATATTTCAACTAAATCAAATGTACCTATATTAGAAAATATAACATTTGACAGTTGTTGATACTTGATGGATAATTATTATAAGGATAAGCAATTACAAGACCAATAACGTAAACAATTCAAAAATGTTGTTGATCAGTAGAGAGGCGCACTACTACCTCTAATAGAAGACCTTGTCAACTAGTTAATAACCCCTTCCATTAACAAAGCATAAACTCGAGAATTTCAAAATAGTGCTTTAGTGAGTAATGACTGGCCTGAAATATGGGTTTGAAATTTATTAAATAGGCGTTGTTGGAAGGGCCAAATGTAGGTACCTACGTTCTTACTGAGAGTGACCCGTACAGTGAACAGAACACCAACTATGGCGTGAGGTCGTATGACGCACCGCTAAAATAAACCGAGAAAAACTAGTGTCGACTAGATAGTGACGAGCCAATATTTAATCAGAGGGGTTTTTGTGGCCTAGTTTACAGCCGGCTCCTGGATCCGTTTGGATCTTCAAACCTCGTGGGGTCGACATTGTCGCGACGCCCCGAACGGCGTCAGATATCAATTTGGTGCAACGCACTACAGCTGGCAGGATGCGCTTGATTGGCTCGTTGCGAGTCGTCAGCGACTATACAAGGGGGGGTTCACGGGATCCGCCGACCGCCGCCTCACGTTTCAGGGAAATCCGTGGATCGATAGCGGCAAAGTAATTTGAGCGGTTTTCCCCTTCGCGGAAACCAATCGCGAAAAGCCCCCGGGAGGTTTTGCAGTTGCGTAGGAGGAGGTGGGAGTAACAAAACAAGCTTGAACTTGTACCTTTGAAACTGTTCATAACCCTGATAACAATTTTCGCATCGAAAATCCGAATAGTCCGTAAAGCTGTTAACAAAACTTTTGAGATTTTGAACTGAAGGTAGACGCGTATTACGTCACTCATTGAACGTTACTCATTGGGCCACCCACCAGAGCGTGCAGTGATTTTTTCTAAATATGCCCGACACGGCAACCCTGTTCAACAATCCACGACCCGTCAAGAACTGCGGCGATAACGCCTTGTGATGACTGGCCACGGATTCTGGACTTTCCGCAATTTGAAGGTTGATTATTGACGAGTCATTTTACCTCTATGTTCCTGGTTGGCTAACCTGCGTCTCTCAAACCAATAAAAATACAGAATCTGTGTCCATCTGGTGGAAATGAGATCGTCACGTCCCGCTCACGGTCCCTGAAATTCAAATAGATATTTCATTTTGGTTTATTATTCTTGGAATAATACACCAAATAATCGTTTCAAGAGGTATAAATTCCAAAACCAATATGTCGGTCCGCCGTCAAGGTCGTTTTGGGCAGTATGCATTTTTTTTTAAATCTGAAATTTTGACAAAATACTTGGTTTACCATCTAGTTGTGCCCGCAAGGTTTTCAGCCCGATCGCCCAAACTCGTGGGGCGCTATGGGGCTAAAATGGGGCTCCGGGAGGGGTTTTTTGAAGGTTTTTGGCTATGAGATCGAGTTAGGTGTCGTTTTCGAAGTATTTTTGGCCGTAGAATCCATTTTTGGGGGTCCCGGAACGATCCGATTTCACTGTGGCGATCTATAGGGCTTTCATGGGGCTCAAAATGGGATTTTTGAAGGATCAATTTTGAGTAGGTACTTAATGTGGAGCCAAGTCAGCTGAGTCCTTCTTGGGGAGTCTAGTCAGGTGAGTACTTATTGGGGAGTCAGGTCAGCTGATACTAAATGGAGAGCCCAGTCAGCTGAGTACTTAATGAGGAGCTTTGTCAACTCAGTACTAAATTGGGAGCTCCAGATGAGTACCTAACGAGAACTCAGTTGAATAGTGCTTAATGAAGGGTCAAATCAGTAGCGTAGCGAATGGGGAGCCAAATTAGCGGAGCAATTAATGAGTAGAGCAGTTAGTAGTTCAGATGAGTCAAAAAGTTGTCTCAGTTCCGAGTGTTGACAGACATGTGTTCTCTGATTTGTGATTAGGCTTTCAGTACAAATCCGTTTCACCCCACAAATGACGTCAACACCCGAAAGTGCTGATTCCCGATGTCACGAGCGGCGATATTCCCCAGAGGCAAACAAATCTCCTCCGAAGGTCAAGTTCACGGTCAGTCGTGATATCCCCTCTCCTCCCCTCCTCTTATCAAACGCTTGTCGAATAATTGGCTCATCTGTTGCCAAGAACGCTTTTTATCCTCAGTGCAAAACACCACAAGTTGGCTCTGTTTCTCAGAGCTGTCGAGAGTTTCGCACGAGTCGAATGGACTAATGTGGATTAAACTTTCAACTCAATGCGAAGCGATTTTCACTCGTCGACACTCGGTGAAAAGGGTGGCACTGGTTGATGGATCACCTGTCGCCCCCAAGAATGTAATATGAGTATGTCAGCAAAAATCTGAGGCTGATTTCGAGGGTTCTCCGGTTCTGGTCAAAAGGAAAAACTTCGGGAGGTTGTTGTAACGTTATTACAGCCACCCCTCGTACGGTTTTCATACTCCCCGAATTCGTGTTTTCTCTACAGCATATTTTCTTAGGTCAGCCCTCCATCACCCTCGGGGCGGACTCGATCCCAAACATTCCTCGGACAAACTCCTCAGAACTAAATTACCGGCCGAAATCACTTCGAACTGGGTTTCCCAAATAAGAAAAACGACGGGGAGAAAAACGGAAAAACACCGCGTGACGTGAATAAATGGCGAAAGCAGACCGCAAATAAAAGGGCTGCCGGATTTTCTGATCCCCAAACTGCGGGCATTGTGTCCCATACTATTTCTCCTCAAAACAAAATTCAAGCCTTTTGGGTCCAGAGAGCCTAAATGCCAATTTCGAAGTTTCTGGGATGATGGTTTATTTTGGGACCATATGCCACTGGCTTTCAGGGTAGTAAGGACCCAAATGCCAAATCCAGTTTAAAGTGACCGCCAAGTCACATTGTAACCAACCGCATCTCACCGAAATTCCCCATTTTGCCTTCTAAGTTCTGGAGGGATTTTGTAATGCAAGGCTGTCCAACGAGTTCTCGCTGCGCCCAATATCGGTGGAAAAGGTGTATTCGGCAATCTGCTCACTTAAAAACAGCCCTTCTTGTGATTACTTCGGAATTAACGCAGTAATGGTCAAAACTGTAGCGGACCTAATAATAGAGCCGTTGGCATTCATCGTGAATCAATGTTTCTCCGAAGGCAGATTCCCCGAATGTCTGAAGAAATCGGCTATTACTCCAATAGGAGGAGCTCCTACCGAAAAAGGGCAAATCTGCTATCTATGAAGATTTCCGCCCAGTCAGTAAACTCCAAATGTTTGCAAAAGTCATGGAGAAGGCTGTGATGGAAATGCTGGTTCCATACCTTGAGGAGAGGAGCATTCTTCACGATAGACAGTTCGGGTTCAGGAGGGAGAGAAGCACGAGTGATGTTATGAGCACGATGGTGGTGGAGGTGCTGCGGTTGCTCGAGGATGGAGCCGTGACTTCTCTTGAGCTGTTCGACCTATCGAAGGCATTTGACTTGGTGCCGTTCAACCTGTTGATGCAGAAGCTGGCATATTATGGTTTTGCACCAGAGGCCCAATCTTTTTTCAGGAGTTATTTATCGGGATGGAGTCAAGTGTTGATACACAATGGAAACCGATCGAAAGAGGTGCCAATCCCGTGTGGAGTGAAGCAAGGTTCGGGGCTCGGGCCATGTTTATTCATCATATTCATTAATGATCTCTTGTTTCATACGCAGGACTCCGCCCATCTGACCTTATTTGCCGACGACATAGCTGTGTCTTCGGGTTTGAGTCAGGGGGATTGGATGAAGAACGCATCCTTGGCTGTCAGGGACTGGTGTGCTAGCAATGCATTATTGTTGAACGACGAGAAAACCCAGAGTCTCCTTTTTCGGCTGAATGGTCGTCGGGAGTTTTCAGTGAGACTGTTGGGTCTGGAAATAGAAAACCGTTTGTCATTGGTCGATCACGTGGACATGCTGTCGGGAAAGTTAGCATCTATTTTATACATGCTCCGCAGGTTGGCTAATGTAGTGTCGGATGCCGTTGTGCGAACAGTGTACCACGCATGTTTTCACAGCCGCTTGTCGTACTGCGTGATCATGTGGGGAAATTTGCCTCACGCGGTCAGAGTTTTCAGACTCCAAAAAAAGGTCCATCCGCATAATAAAGAAGCTTGATTGGCACGAGAGCTGTCGGGGTCATTTTAAAGAGCTGGGGATTCTCAGCTACCCAGTGTGTACACACTCTCGTGCCTGCTACATGTCCACCGAAACGCTGCAAGGACTGCCATGGGTATTCTACCAGGAACTGTGCAGCTATTCGTCCTCCTCAGGCTCGTCTTATTGCGTCAGGAGCTAGGGATCCAGTGCAGGTCGGCGTGTGGTTGTTTAACGTGCTTCCGAAGTCGCTGCAAGAGTTACCGGAGACTTCATTCAGAAGGACCTTGAAGAAAAGCCTGACAACAGCGGAACTATATCACATCGACGATTTTCCCCTAATTCAGTTTCCCCTTTCGTGACCCATATTGATTAATAACTATTAGTAGTTATTCTACATTTTTTTACTTGTCTATTGTTACTATTATCAATTTTTTGACTCTTATTGACGATTGTAATGCCTTATGGAACACTACAATAAAAAACAAGCCATCAATTGAATTGAATAGATGAGCGCAACCTTTTTGTTATTACGATATATTTAATGAGCGAGAGAAACTAAGAAACAGTAGGTATCTAGCGACCAAACTATGCCACACAACACATCAAAAATATCCAAGTGATGCTCATTACGTAAACAACTGCACCCTAACGACCGATGCATAAGAAAACCTTATGCCGATCAGAGGTAACGAACGGCTCAGGCTGCAAAAATCGTTTTGGAGTCGTTGGAATCAGCCTAAAAAGCTCATTCCATAGACCCTTGTACCAACGAAATCGGACAAAAAATTTCGTCCCCCTTTTGAGGCCTCCTTAGTTACACATCAGAGATAAACAACTTTCGTCGTGAAGGACCTCCCGAAAACCGATGAAGGGGATGAGGGAGGAAAAATCAAGGTAGCCTATAACCACCCCCCAAACTCGCTGATCACAATGAGACCACCCTCATGAAAATCTGTTGAGCCGCTCGGGCGTGATGCTCTGTACACAAACAAAAAAAAAAAAAAAAAACATACATGTCGAAGAGGTGAGCGCACCTTTCCATTTTTTGGAAAAAAGGTTGCGCTAAAAACTTGAAAAAAAAAAAGGCCTGAATGCCATGGCAATTTTGGTAACACTATTACTTGCGTAATGACAATGTCATGTGCCGAACATCCACACTACTCTATTAAATAAGATATAAATAAGATGTCGTTTTCCGAGAAATTTTGGATGCATAATTGATTTTTCGAGTTCCCACGTCTGTTCAAACATTGTACAGAAAAAAACTTGTTTTTAAATTTTTTCCAAAAATATGTTCTTAATGGCACAGAATTAATTGTTGCAAAATTAACCTATATAAAAGAATAATGAACCCTTGTATAAAATTTGCAGCGTTTTGGTTTATTATTCTTGGAATAATACACCTATGTTTTCGCGACGGGGGTCGACGACTCCGATCGGCCTCAAAATTTGACATTATCCGTTTCAAGTGGTCTAGATTCCAAAACCGAATTGTCCGTCCGCCGTCCAGGCCGTTTTGGGCAGTAGGAATTTTAAAAAAATTTGAAATTTTGACAAATTACTCGGTTTACCATCTAGTTGTGCCCGCAAGGTTTTCAGCCCGATCGCCCAAACCCGTGGGGCGCTATGGGGCTACAGAAGGGGGTTTTTGAAGGCTTTTGGCTATGGGGTCGAGTCAGGTCTCGTTTTCGAAGTATTTCTGGACGTAGAATCCATTTTTTGGGGTCCCGCAGCGATCCGATTTCACTGTTGCGATCTATAGAGCTTTCATGGGGCTACAAATGGGATTTTTGAAAGATCCCAGGAGGGCAAATATTTTTCAAGTAAAAAACAAAACAAAATTTGAAAAAAAATTTTTGGAAAAAGAAAAAAAATTTTTTTTTAATTTTTTTCATTAACACAGAGTTGAATTTCTGCACAAGTAACGTATATCAATGATTAATAAACCCTTGTGTAAAATTTGCAGCGTTTTCCTTTTGTGGTCAGCGTTATTTACATTGGCGGAGGCGACGGTTAAATCTGAGCTAAGTCCGGGAAATCCTGCAGGAGATTTCGGGGTCAGAGGAGAAGAAAAGAGCCGGAAGGGGGGGGGGGGGGGATTGTTGTGGGGTGGGGGGGGGGGGGGGCTGTGTGGGTTTCCAAGGTGAACCTTACCAAAGAGGGGTTGGCACTGGGGTGGAGGAAATAGGGGTTGAAAAGTGGTCGGGTTGACTGCGAGGAGACGGGAAGGGGGATGAAAAGACTCCGAACCGTGAGGGCGAAGGGGTTGAAAAGCTCCGGAGTAAAAGGGGGAGTGGGAACAAATGACTAGGGCTATTTTGTTGGAGAGGACAGGATGACGTGAGGGTCGGAAGGTGGGGGGGAGGGGTCGTAGAGTGCCGGCTGTTGAACTGTCGGAGCTCCGGGAGGACTTCTCACTTCGTGCGGGAGAATTGAGGGAATTTATATGAAAAGCGCATGTAGGGCAGTTCGGAGCGGTTCATAACAACCCTCACATCCAATACACACATCGATTATTCAACAGTAGATACGAAATACTTGTAGGTAAATCAAATCATCGAAAATATTCATACTTGGAATATTTTGAAAAAAATCTTCCCATCAAGCGAGGCGGCGCACAGTGCCCGTCATCCAAGTAAGCATTTTGACATTTTATGTCTTTACTTTGGCACATTAAAATAATAAGCCGTCACGAAAAAGTGTCCATCAAAAGCAATTTTTATTGACAGAATTAATTTTAACAAATTTTTTCTATACCACAGAATAATAAGCCTTTGTATATGATTCGCACCGTTTACGCACATAATTTAGAATACCTACTCGTACGTACAATATTGTATTTCATAACTATGTATTTTCAAAATTGGAATATTCTTCATTATACGTAATTTTCGGGTAGGCGTTTTTAATATTTCAGGTAGTTTATAAAATTGTAGTTACATAAAAACAATAATAATTATTCAATTATTGAAGCCTTTTGGGACCAAAGGGCCTAAATGCCTAAATTCCCTAAACTAGTTTTTGGCTTTTAAAGTTTCGTTACGATAACGTACTAAATCAATCATTCGACACACATTATGATTGTGGTTTATTATTCTTGGAATAAAACACTTATGTTTTCGCGACGGGGGTCGATGACACCGATCGGCCTCAAAATTTGACGTTGTCCGTTTCAAGAGGTCTACATTCTAAGTCCGAAATGTCCGTCCGCCGTCCGGGCCGTATTGGGCAGTAGGAATTTTTTAAAAAATCTGAAATTTTGACAAAATACTCGGTTTACCATCTAGTTGTGCCCGCAAGGTTTTCAGCCCGATCGCCCAAACCCGTGGGGCGCTATGGGGTTAAAATGGGGCTACAGAAGGGTTTTTTGAAGGCTTTTGGCTATGGGGTCGAGTTAGGTGTCGTTTTCGAAGTATTTTTGGACGTAGAATCCATTTTCTGGGGTCCCGGAACGATCCGATTTCACTGTGGCGATCTATAGGACTTTCATGGGGCTCAAAATGGGATTTTTGAAGGGTCCCAGGAGGTTAAATATTTTTCGAGTAAAAAATAAAACATTTTTGAAAAAAATTCAAAAATGTTTTTTTCCAAAATTGTTTCTATTGACACATTGTTTACACAAGTAACCAGTTTATTCAGTACCTATCAAGTAAAAACAAGCCATCAATTGAATTGAATAGAACAGCTCAACCTTTCTGTTACTACAAAACCAAAACCGTAACTAAGAATTATTCGTAACTTGACACACCTATCTAACGACCAAACTATGTCGTCGGGATCGGACGAATCGTCGGTGACGGAGGGGATTTTGATAGCCTATAACCACCCCCAGAACTTGCTGATCACAATGAGACCACCCTCATGAAAATCTGTTCAGCCGTTCGGGCGTGATGCTGTGATACACAAAAAAAACACACACAAAAAAAAAAAAAAAAAAAAACATGTCGAAGAGATGAGCGCACTTTTCCATTTTTTGAGGGAAAGGTTGCGCTAAAAAGGGGAAAAAACGGGAATAGTTCATTTTTATATACTGCACTGAATCAGTCATCATTCTACCTACACTCATAACCGTAACACTTTGAAAACTTATTAAAGGCAGTACACAAGAAAGAAGAAAACTCGCGAACGAAAACATGAAAACCGAAACGTGAAAAGCCTTAAACAAAACTCTGCCGAAGATGAAAAACACAAAAATCTCTAATCAGCTTGTTTATCCAACTCCAATAATTGGAGTTCGAATTATTCGATAAAAAAGAACGCCCCTGGCGGAGAGCATGGAGTTAATGCTGCTCCTACCGCTGGATTTCTTGCTCTCTGATTGGTCAATCTCACATACCCGCGTGGATTCAAACTTAAAATCCCCAGTCCTGAGACTTAGCCTCAGTGGACATGTTAATAAATGAAACTGCAGAATTTCGGGTATGGAGAATCCTCGAGAATTTATGGAACGGCCGATGCATCCAGAGCGCGCGACAGTATGGTGCGGATTCTGGGCGGAAGGCGTGATGGACACGCATCAACTTGTTTTCCCATATTATTTAAGTATTAAATACTTAATTTTATTTATTTTTCTCAACGAAATATATATCTTTCTTCCCATCTTTCTGAAAAATGAGAGAATGTAGTTTTTCGGTTCACTAGCATCTTCTTCTTCGTCTTGGTTAATAATTAACCAAAACGAATAAATTATTTTTTTCTGTTCCTGGAGAGTCGTAGTTATAGAAAATTTTTGAGCCGGCTTATTTTTTTTTTTTACTGATTTTGGAAAAGTGTCCGAATTACCCTCTCCTCCAAAATTTCCTTTAAAGCCCACTTGGAATTCAATGTTTCACGCCCCGTTCTCAAAAACGTTCACGACATCGTGTTCCTCGGGGAGTTTCCGCGATGTTGAAAGTTGGAGCACAAAAGGTTGTTTTTCGCCGAGCCGCTTATTAATTTTGTGTTACTAAATGAAAACGAGTGCGGGAGAAGATCCGGCGAAAAGTTTCCGACGGTTGGCAGCCTTGTGACGGGCGAAGGAAGAATTTTCGGTTGAGCGGATTAAGAGCCGGGAAGGAGGATTCAGGGAAATGGACGGAAAGAAAGTTTATTAGTGGGAAAAAAGGAGCTCCTCTTTAAAAATTGAGGTTAAATTAAAAACTCGAGTTTTGATGTTTTGGAGCATTTGGAATTCACGTAGTTTTGAATAATATTTAGGAAAAGTAAACTTTAAAAACTTATTTAGAATATTCCAATATTTCTAAAATTATTATTATTTAGTAATTTTAGAATTATTAGAATATTCTAGATAAGTCAAAACATTTTACTTTTTATTATATTGTGGGGGCCCGGTGGTGATAACTGGTTGTTAATATGTTATGTGGATTTTGTGGGAAAAAGAGATGTTAGTTAGAAGTCGGAAGTGTTACGATACAATTTGGTGTTGAATAAACGTGTTTAGTTTTTTGTTCACTCGTCGCCTTTCTATATTTTAGAATATTTTAATATTTTTAAATATTTGCAATATTCTAACGTTTTTAAATATATCAAAGTACCTATCCAACATTCAAATGGGTATTTGGATGTTCAAATTATTTTAATCGGGCTCAAAATGTGTCCTTTGCATTTCAAGATGTGTAAACGAGATTCCGAAAATAAAACTACAGTAAAGAAAAAAGAAAATAGTAACGATATTTATCCCGTGGTACCTACCTAATTATCTGGTTTGCTGAAGGCGGGCAAAAACAAAAATGTCATTCTCAATTTTATCAGAAAAATGATTAGGTATAACAAATTAAATAGAGTCAGCGTTATCCACCAATTTCTTATAATTTTGCTGCAGGTACAATTTAATGAGACGACCTGGCTGCCTACGGAGTCATGAGGTGCTTCTTGGGGTTTGTTTTGAAGGATTGAAGGGTTCCTCAGAATCCTCAAATTCCTCAGAAAGCCCGTTGAATGGCAAAGATCGCTGTAATCGTAATATTTCTGTTCAGTTGCCGTCGGTAGGGTAGTTTGATTCGTTTAATGGGAATTTTTATTCTTATAATTTCATTCCCAGGTTAATTACATTTTTAAATTGAATTTGGAATATTACGTTCATATTCTTTGAAGAAAACAAAATTCTGCTTAATTAAACCTGTAAATTAAATAATTAATAAAACTATTGAACGGGAACAACCCCATGGATCTATCAGATTCACATTATCAAACCACCATTGTATAAAGCAGGTGACCCGAAAATAGTTACTCTTTATAGACCCATTTCTCTCTTATCAAATGTCGCTTCAATAATGAAAAATCATAAAATAACGTACCAACTAATTGAAAACAAAATACAATTAACGAGAACCAACTTGGATAATAATATTATAGTAGGTATATATATATATATATACAATACCTAGTATATATTGGATAATAAGAGTATTATACTATAGTATAAGTGTAAGTATTGGCAGATCCCCCTAACAAACGATTCAGCCAAGTTGACGTGTTTTCTAACGCCGTTCGGGAGATACTACTTTCGGAAGCTGCCCATGGGTCTATCCTCAGCTTCAGAGCACTACGAAAGACGGATCAGGGAGACTCTACAGGGAATTGACAGAGTTGTCAGTCTTCAAGACGATACTCTGATCTTTGGTAAGACGGTTGAGGAACACGACAGACGACTCCACCAAGTCCTCCGTCGCCTACAGAAGGCAGGGATCACCCTGAATAGAGAGAAAAGCGTCTTTGGGGTCAGTCAAACCAAATTCCTAGGACACATAGGGCGGAATTCATAGACGGTCCTCAAGCTTGAGGATCTCCTCAAAAGTGGCCTCAAGGAAGAATGAGCGACTTACGTTATTCATAGACGACAGGTTAGGGCAGTTGAGGTGACCTCAAGTGGAGGAGCGCTTGAGGAGGCCTCAGAGGCTCCTCAAGCTATTCATAGTCGCCGTTGCTCAAGTAGGAGCTCAGCCTCATTTTTCGGACCTTATTCATAGACAGATTTGGTAGTTGAGTTGAGATTTTTCTTAGCTGGGATGAACTTCAAGGCGACCTCAAGTCAAGGTAACTGAAAACGTACCTCAAGGCCCGTTTTTGGTTCATTATTCTTGGAATAATACCCCTGTTTTCGCGACGGGGGTCGACGACTCCAATCGGCCTCAAAATTTGACATTATCCGTTTCAAGAGGTCTACATTCAAAATCCGAAATGTCCGTCCGCCGTCCGGGCCGTTTTGGGCAGTACCTAGGAATTTTTTTAAAAATCTGAAATTTTGGCAAAATACTTGGTTTACCATCTAGTTGTGCCCGCAAGGTTTTCAGTACGATCGCCCAAACCCGTGGGGCACTATGGGGCTAAAATGGGGCTATGGGAGGATTTTTTTGAAGGCTTTTGGCTATGGGATCGAGTTAGGTGTCGTTTTCGAAGTATTTTTGGACGTAGAATCCATTTTTGGGGGTCCCGGAACGATCCCATTTCACTGTGGCGAATTATAGGGCTTTCATGGGGCTAAAAATGGGATGTTTGAAGGATTCCTTGAGGTTAAATATTTTTCGAGTAAAAAATGAAGAATTTTTGAAAAAAAAAATCCAAAAAAAAATTTTTTAAATTATAAAATCCAAAAATATTTTTTTTTTTTAACAAATGAATTAAATTTCTGCCCAAGTAACTTATATCAAAGAATAATAAACCCAAGTGTAAAATTTGCAGCGTTTTTACTTGTAAATTGTTGTTATGGGTCTGAACAACAAAATATCATAAGTCACAAATCTTACACAAGGGTGCATTATTCTTTGATATACGTTAGGTACTTGTGCAAAATGTAACTCTGTCTCAATGAAAAAAAAAATAAAAATAAAAAAATAAATAAATAAATAAATTCAGTCCGAATGATCTACAGATTTTTCTTCAAAAATATTTTTTACCCGGAAAATATTTGACCTCCAGGGATCCTTCAAAACTCCCATTTGTGGCCCTATGGATCGCCACAGTGAAATCGGATCGTTCCGGGACCCCCAAAAATGGATTCTACGTCCAAAAATACTTCAAAAACGACACCTAACTCGCTCTCATAGCCAAAAGCCTTCAAAAGCGCCTCCCGTAGCCCCATTTTAGCCCCATAGCGCCCCACGGGTTTGAGCGATCAGGCTGAAAACCTTGCGGGCACAACTGGATGGTAAACCGAGTATTTTGTCAAAATTTCACCTCTTGAAACGGATAATGTCAAATTTTGAGGCCGATCCGAGTCGTCGACTTCCGTCGCGATCACATAGGTGTATTATTCCCCGAGCTGTTGAACATTTCTGTGATTTCATCCCAGCACCGCTTCTTTTCCATGGGTGACGGGGTCGCTCCGCTTGTTTTCGATGACATCTTTATTTGCGAGGACCAAAGTCCTCACGTAACTTCTTTTTTCCTCCGTGAAGAAAATTCGTTTGGATTTCTCACCCATGTCAACACGAATTCGTGCCGAGGAAAACAAAACAAAACTCTACCACTACTGCACCGAAAACGTTGCCGCAAAATGCGCCTGGGCGATCGGTTGAAACCTACGCGACTGGTATAACAGTATACCCCCAGGCCTGCCAATCCTGACTCAAAGGGCTCCTCAAGTGAGTTTGAGCTGAGCTCGACCTCAGTAGGAACAAATTTCTCTATGAATAACGACACCTTACTTTGAGATGAGGAAATTCTCAACTAAGATGAGACATTTCTTACCTTGAGGAACGTCTATGAATTCCGCCCATAGTCTCCAAAAATGGAATTTCAGTAGACCCAGCCAAGGTAGAAGCGAAACTACTTTCTTTTGAATTATTCGGTCGTTAATAGACGGATTTTTTTTGCCGTTTTCACGTTATCCTACCTAGAGATCCGAATTTTAATAAGAAACCCAGAAACAACTCATTCCGAAATTGAGCGAATTCAGCCGGCGAGTTTTATTTGAAAGGGCGTGGAATGCAGACCGTGAAGGCCAGGAGGACGGACGGCTGCGCTGCCCCCCCCCCCCCCCCCCTCAATCTTCACCGTCATAACATTCTCCCAGCCCTCCCCCCCCGTAAACCCTTCGCCCATCTAGCTACCATAAGCCCATTTTGTCGATTAATGAATAACTTTAAATTGCCGTGAAATGTACATACTCTAAATACTGTAAATATATAGTCCTATCAAGTTTAAATATGCCAATACGAAAAACATGTAGGCATGTTTCCTACCATGTTTCCTTGCTATGATCCTTGATCAAAACTTAGATAATCCGGGGGTCTGGGGGTATCCCACAGGTAAGTCATAAGACAATCATGTACCATGATCTACACCAGGGGTTCCCAATAAAATTTTGTCACGGACCCCTTAACAAACCACAAATGTATTGAGGACCCCCTATATAGGTAGGTATATGTACATTATATATATATATAATTTTGCTGTAAAAAGGTTTTTCCCCGTTTGCTTATACCTAGGTGCATGGAATAAGGAAGCCACCTATTTCTTCCATGACCTAGGTGTAAGTATACCTATATCACAAGGGAAAAATCAATTGATTGTTGCAAATAATTATTTATTTTTACATTTATTTTACATTTGGAAACAGTTGCACAACAACCACTGACACAGCTGAAGCTTTCCTACCTACCTTTTCCTACGTAATAGTGCTGGTTTGCAGTTGGATTTATTAGTAATTGGAATTCAGGTTTCGTAACGTAATAGGTAGGTAATGCTTCTTCTTCTTCTGATAAATTTGAAATTTAATAAATAATTTGGAAAAAGAATCGATCCTCAGATGTATCGATTCTTTTTGAAAAAATAATCGCGATTATTTTTGAGAATCGGACATCCCTACATTCTGGTAGAAACTGGGCGAACTAGTCACTAATAATTAGGCTAGGTGTCACTAGCGTCGCGTCGCATGTAAGCCTCTCACGCTTTACAGGACACTCCGGCTACAAACAGTCATTTTTATTATTTGAGTTCCTGGTAGAATAGCTTAAAATATCAATTTTTGGATGCAGCTCGCGGACCCCCACACCAACGTTTGCGGACCCCTGGGGGTCCGCGGACCATCTTTTGGGAACCCCTGATCTACACAAATCACAAGCGGTAATACACCCACAGGCGGCAATGGTTTTTTTTTTTTTTTTTTTTGGTCGACAGACCTGTTGCCCATGTAATTGTACTCATATCGATATGTATCGGATGTATTTCCACAATTCAGGTACCGCCATCTCAAATGGAATCCGCGCTGGTGTGCGTTTGGCGTAGCACGAGGCTATTGACGAAATTCGATTATCATCGCCGAGCTGGCTTCGCATTTCCTGCCTCGTGTTTTGATTTAAACCGCTCCGTTTGGGATAATGTGGATCTCCGTTTCCTTCGCAATTTAAACCCCCCCGCCCTGTCACCATTACCCTTAACGTTATCAACCCCCCTAAGAAATGGCTTGATTCAGCATACGAAAACGGAGTTTAATCGTCGAGTTCCCGTGACCTCAGGCGCCCTCTGGCGGTTCATCACCCCGACAACCCGCTTGCGGGAGCCCAGAGATAAGATTGAGACAGTTTCTGGGGTGTTGGAGATTATTTGTTCGCAAAAGGCAAGAGCGGCGAAGATCCCTCGGAATGATAATTGAATAATCACTGCGAGGATGATTAGCAATAGAAACTCCGTGCGGCGGCAAGTGAATACAAGACCAGCAGCTTTTGTAGATACAAGAAGAAGATTTGGGTTTGTTTGGCAACGGTGGTTGTTTTGTATGAATTTAGCGCTCGTATTTTTTAAAATAATTTCAAACAGCTCGTCTTCTGTCAAGTGGGACCTGCGACGAAAGCGACGGTAAGGCAAATTAGTTAGATCGGATTATGCAAACTTTCAATATCACGACCTTTCAAAATGGGATGACGTTTAGTACTTAGCAAAGCTGTAGGGCGTAGTAAAACCGACACAAAGGGACTTTCGACAATAGTATTCTAGAATGATCAAGTCGTACAGAAGTTCTGTAACAGAACAAGATACTTCGGAGCATGTATCGAACAACTCAAGTATGTTTGAGGTTGCCCAGTACGTTCGAAGCTTGAAGCGGGACCCCTGAGCCCTTTCGAGTTGACTAGAGGCAAAGCAAGATCGTAATCTCTGCCAACCCTTCAAGGAAAGACAGGATCATCGGCTGAATGGATGCGAAGCGGCAGGAGAAGCAGTAGTTGAGGCCTCAGGCCGGGAGCAGGTCGGAGCCATCTTGGAGGGACCATCTGCTGCGGATTGGGGACAGTCCTAGGCCGAATGAGACAGGAATCTAGAGGACTGGATTCACCTGAGACAAAGGAACCAAGGAAGCTAGATCCAGGAAAGCAAGCAGAGGGTTTCATCGTCCCGCAGAAAAGGCTGAATGCAAGCACGTGGCAAGCCAGATCACTATGCCTGTGTATCAAAGAGCAATGCAGTACCTATCGTTGAGAAATCGGCGGGCTGCTCGGAAGACAGTAGTAGGAGGGTCTGAAACAGGGACCTTCGGCGCAAGTTAGGACTATTCCTGGGGTTGAACCTCACAAGTGGAGGCAGAGTTGTCTCGGCTGGAGGAATAAGACATCATTGAGCCCGACCACGAATTCGTTGACGTGGGCAGCTCCAGCGGTCATTGCAGTGAGCAAGACGGATACGGTGGAGCAAGACCACATTTTGGTGACCTTAGGGTGACAATAAATCCTCACGTGGTTTTGGAGGATTTATTGGACACTCAGTGCCACTTTAACAACGCTATTTTTGATGAGAATGTGACTAAATTCACTTGCAGCAGGATTTTCTCAGTAGTTGATCTGAAGAACGGCACACCCTGGGTGACAAACGTTGCGTGTCACGTGGATGACATTCATTATCATAAGAAGACGAACTTATGAGGAGCATTTTGAAGCCAACTGCGTCCATTACGTGTCACCAAACCGACTCAAAGAAGTAGTTGAACAAAGCAACGCGAAAAAACGATTCAACTGCTGAGCCTTTGGCGCCATAGCAGACAAACGCGATTATTGGAAAATCGCAATGTAGAGCTCTTTGTAGGTAAAAAAGAAAATCACACACCTTGTCGTCAAAGGGATCAAACTCTTCTTTTTTAAAAGCTTCTTTCAAACTTTAAGGGAAACTTGGTTCTTTTGTTCTGAGGACTTGAACAGCTCGTCTTTTAAGGGGTCTTATTTTCTTTCAAATCGCTGCGTAACAATTACCCACTCGACTTCCCCCTTTTAGTTCAGTTTTCGACGCCCGAGTCGTTTTGTTGAGCCTCTTTCCACCCTCAGACAATGCACTGGGAATTTCAACCCTTGTACGAACAAAAAGGTTGAGAGAGGGTAGTTCGATGCATCTTTTGACTGGCAAGGTGCACCAGTTTGAGGGGTGCGCTTCGCAAAGTATTTACCCGTCTTATTTGCTGGTGCAAATAGCGACGTTCTCAAGTTTTCCGGCATCCTCGAGCAGGATTAAGGCCAGTTGGGAAACAGTTCGGGAGATTTATACCAAGTTTTCGCCAGTGAAAACCTTCCTTGTTGAACTCAAGTTCGACGGTGTGTTTAGAGATGAAGTCTGCTGGGAGTTTGTTGATGTTGAGCCGTATTGGAAGGATGAAAACGTCAGAGAGATGTTACAATCGGGAAACCGCCAATCAATGGGATTCAGTCGGAAGTTTGGACGAAGTGAAGACTGGACGAAAATTAACTGTCAGGATCATTCACGGTGATTGGCCGTGCGAAATTTCATTTTCAAGTTATGACTTGAATGTTCAAAACAGCCCACAACAAGGACAATAATAATTATTATTGTCCTGACCGCAAAAAGAATGTCGTCAAGAATATAAGCTACGAACGAAGAGGTAGATCATTCCATGTACAACACAGCAAACAACGGAGCTATCTTGACAATATCTCACATATCAGCGAAATTCTTGGAACTTGGAGCCATCACATACAAATACTCCGGGTCTGCTGGAGCAGTTCAAACATCGTCAAGATAGCGTCAACGGCAAAGGACGAAACGGTAGATTCCAAGAAAGAAGTCCAATGAGCTGCATGACATGTCATGCTGCTCAGACTTTGACTTGGGTGCTGACGATATCCTGCAGGATATTTGCATGCAAAACAGCACAATACCCCCAGAACCAGATAACCTCTGCTCCTTTCCACGTTTTTCACCAAATGGCCCACTTTTTGCAACCAATTCCCCTTCTAATCGTGAAAGTGTTCGTGGAAAACCAGTGAAAACCCAGGGGAGCGATGATACCAAATGGCCAAGTTGAACTCAAAGGTGGACGAGGGGGAGGGGATAAAAAAGTGACGACCGGTAATAGAAAGTGGCTCAAGAAAGAACCTGGGAACCTAATAGGAATCGCTCTTTCCACCCTCCCAAATCTCTTAGTTTCCCGCCCTGCCCCAAAGGAATCTTTTATGGCGTTACAGGAAGTTGTAAGGAGAAGAGAACGATTCTCCTCCTCCTCTTCCAAAAAAATACGTCTTTTCGTCCTTTCAAAGACCCCTCCCCACCGCATTGGTCCAATCTCCCCTAAGGGGTTTTCCCCCCTCGAGCTACAATATAACTTTCGGGATTGGAATACAATAAGTGGACACGCTCCCATTTTAGTGGACATGAGGGATTTTTTCAGGCTCTTATAAACTTGAGGACAAAAAGATGTGTTTTTCTTGTTCCCCACCTCCTATTCTTACTCACAAGGCAATTTGTCCAGGTGATTTATTTTGGAGGAACGGAGAAGTTGGGGATACAGAAAAAAAGGAGCCTCTCGCGGAAAAGTGGACGTCCGTGAGATGAAAGGGTGACATGTATTTACGACGAGGTGAATTATGTTTTATGTCGTCTTTCGTTGAGCTGGGAGAAAACTAGATTTGGAGCGAGCGGCTGTTGACAAAATTGAATGTGTGAAGGGGTCGTAAAAAAGGTGATGTTTGGATGGATGGTTCCGGCGGTGATCCAGTGGATTGCAATCACAGCTTTGCTTGCCTGAGAAGGAGTGTTATAACACTCGCCATATATGGCCAGGCAAGATCACCAAATGATGTCGAAGGTAGCTTAGCTCTGCACTCCCGCCTGCCAAGGTGGTGGATGTGGAGCGAGCACTCTTGATCGGATGTGTTTGGTGGGGGGTCGTACCCTCATTAAATCGGAGACGCTAATCCCTCTCCTGCTCGAGGCGGCTTTGGAATGGGGTTGTTATCTGCTTAGGACTCCGTCCCGTTGAAGTGAGCAAGCAAATAAACAATCCTCACCGGTGACTCCGCATCGGCGCTCGCAGAGCCAGTTTGTGCGTGTGGTTTGTCAGTTTTAATGTCAGAAGCGATGTCGTCTGTTCAATGACGTCGGTATACCGATCTGGACAGGTCTGGAAAGCATGGGACCATCTTGGCTTGCCTTGGAAACCGTTATTCAACTTGCTATACCAAGTTGAATACCGGTTTCCAAGGCAAACCAAGATGGTCCCATACTTTTCAGACCTGTCCAGATCTCTTGCGTAGTTGGTGCGAAGCTGGCTGAGGGTTTCCAAGGCTTGCAGAGCTGGTCCCAAGCTACGCTACGCAGCGAGCTTTTGTGCGAACTCAATTGGCCACAAAATGACTATTGTTGTATTGCTACCCGTTTGCCCTTTAGCTTGATCAGAAGACATGATTTCACTATTCTGGTGGCATCGGAATAGAGCTGAGGATTGAAACTTGTTTCTTCAAGTCGTCCGTGCATGAGCATTGGTGTTCTGATTAGGGAAGGATACCAAAAGAGTTTGGCAGTGCAGTTTTACTTGGCTGGTCTTTGATTTCAGTATCCTGGTGGTCCTGCTCATTATAGAGCTGAGGATTGAAACATTGGCTCTCCATGTTGGCCTTACATGAGCAGTAATGTATCACCAAGCTTGGATACTAAAAGAGGATAGCGTTGCTTGTTATGCTTTTGATTTCGGTATTTGGCCAAGATAAGTCTTAATTAAAAAATTAAAAAATTTGTAATCAAATTTTGAAGGGGGGAGCTCTTTAAAAATTCTATAATTTTTTGTAATAATATGTTTTGAAGAATTAGAAATTTTCATCATTTATTTTGTAAAAATTATTTTTATATTAATATTTATTTTTTATGGTTTAGATTTATATTTAAAGAAGTCAAAGTGGTTGTTTGCCGATGGTGCAGAGGTCTAATCCAATGAGTTTGGTTAGGGAGAGAGAACGACTCTCTATTCAGCAGAGGAGTCGTTCTCTCTCCCTAACCAAACTCATTTAAAGAAGTCTTAAATATATTGAGTTTTGGAAAAGTGAAGTGAATTGAAAGATGGAAGTCTCGGTCTGAGCATAACTCTCCTTGGTAAGATGCGATCATGCAGTACCTGAGTGCAGCCAGAGTGAAATCGGAAACCTTCACAGCTGCTGATCCTTCGTCAGATCCAAAACTCCAATTCCCACAGCTTGGCGTCGAGCATCCCTCCTTTCCTCCTTAATTGGAGTCCATTCGTTCATGAAAAACGCGTTTGTATTGAACGAAGGGAATTTCCGAATCAACGTTTTGCATGGATGAATGCTTCGAAGGTGTACGAAGGCAGATTGGCGGTAAGGGAGGCGGGAAAAGGGCTTCCCAACAAGCTCCCCAACCTCATCAATTAACACCCAATTGAACCCTGACCCTCACCAATACTCTGCAACCCCCATTTACCCTGCAGACATTAATTCACCCCTTCTGTTCTTATGAGGCAACCCCTGAAGGGGCGGGGATTAGATAGAGCGGATACGATGGTGGAGTGGAGGATGTTCAGGAGTTAATGAGGTTGTTGCTTCGTCGTGGGACACCGCATAGTATGGTAAAGTTAACGGTGAAATAGGACTACATAGGCAGGAGAACAAATGAAGATTCTTATGGTACACCGATCAAAGCTTTGAGCTCAGCATCTGTTCTTCGTACCGTTTTCAATTTGTTGGTTACGCCGACGGGCTGCGCCACGTTCGCACGATAGGCCTCCCGCGACCTCAATCGAAATGGCAGATTTCATCTAATAACGCCGCGGTGGAAGATAGCGATCAAACGGGGGTTTTCCCACCATTTCCCGGAGGGAGGAAACCGGAGCTTGAGACGCCTGTCTCTACCAGCCATTTTGACATGCCACGTTCGACGACTGTAATCTGAACCCCCTCAGAGTGAGATCTCTTTGTGGAACCGCCGAAGACTGAGCAAGAGATGTTATCTCCGACGATTCACAAAGGACTCGCCGTGTTCAGGCAAACCTAAAGCAGTTCAAAGTTTGGCAATTCAAAAAGACTTCCCCGTCCCTTACAGTTTGCACAATGAAAGTAATTCACTTCAATTGTCTTGTTTCATAATCTCCACGACGCGTCAACTTGTTCCCTTCTGTGATTGACAAAAATACGCCTCAAGACCCACTTGTACGTACATTGTCTTCACCAGGAAGATTACGCGCCGATACCACCACCCTAAATAGGACTTGATACTTGTTTGTATCAAACTTACCAACCTTTTCAAGTTACCATTAGGGACACAAGTGGACTCGCCCTCAACGATCCCATTTTCTCTTTTTTCCTCACTCTTTTCGTCCTGACCGTTAAAAGCTTTTTGCGGTTGTACTTTTTATTCTAAACGGAATGGTTTTTTTTTTTGGTTTTTTTTTTTTTTTTGCCGTTATAGGTCCCATGTGTTTTTCTCTCGCTCGTCTCTTGGTTAATATCTACCGGAATTCATATACAGGCTGTGGACCTCGCACACTTTTTGAACCTTTCCCTTCATTTCGAGCCCATTCCGACTTCCTCAGCGGTAATGTCGACATCCGGGGTAATGGTCTCTCCCGTTGGCACTTTTTTTTTGGGGTCCCCAATGACCCGATTGGGAGTCAGCCATAACTGGCTTAATGGGCCAAACTAAGTTGAACGGCACCAAACCATTTTGTGTGGGGGGGGGGGGGGGGTAACGACTTTATTTCCAAGGAAATTCAAACCGAAGCTACCAATTGCTAACATAGTTTACGATTGAAATTACAATTTTTATGCTGGTTCTCGTAAACATAAAATTATATCGGCGATCGAATGGATGAATAATATTGTTATGAATTCGATTGAAAATGAAACACACTCGGTTCAAACTCAAAACCACGAATGCCATGTATTTTCCCAAAAGTACGTAACTAACTACGAGAACGCATATGATGGGATCAACCGGAGGATCCCATCACTACTCCCCCTCTTCTTTCTTGTGGAAAGGACGCAGATGATCGATGTGGACCACTCGCAGGCGCTTCTGGGGAGTTCGGATCCGTGCCGTTACGTCCGAGAGCGTGGCCACGACTCGGCAGGGGCCAACCCATGAAGACTGGAGTTTAGGGCACACTCCCACTCGGCGTCTTGGCCACCAATACCAGACGTCCTCCCCGGGTTTAAACGACCTCGGATCACCTTCGAAGGTATAACGGCGCTTCTGGTCTTCAGCTGCCCTCACCAGCCGCTCCCGAACCAACTGATGCGTCTTCGTCAACAGGTCCTGCAGGTGTGTGGCATAATTTCCGGGCGTCAGCTGTAAGTTCGGCGCAGGACCTGTCAGCAGATGGACGGGCAGGTTCAGTCGGCGACCCAACATTAGCTCCGCAGGGGAGAACCCGGTCACCGAATGGTCTGTGGCGCGGTAGGCCAGCAAGGCTAAGGGTAGTTGTTGATCCCACGAGGCTTGATTACCCTTAGTGAGTTTTGCCAACAGATTCCACAGCGTTCTGTTAAACCGCTCCACCATCCCGTTTCCCTGAGGCCGCAGAGGGGTCGTCCTGGTTTTCTTTATTCCCAGGAGTTCGGCTACTTCTTTGAAAACTGAGGATTCGAAATTCCTCCCCTGGTCGGAATGCAGCTCCCTTGGCACGCCGAAACGGGTGATTACATTGTTGACCAAACCCTCAGCCACAGTTTCTGCCTTCACGTCCTTCACTGGGAATGCCTCTGGCCACTTGGTAAACTGGTCTACCACTACCACTATATACCGGTTACCATCCCGTGACACTGGCAAAGGTCCCACCACATCTATCAAAAGGCGGTCTCCTGGCGATCCAACCACATACGGTTTCGGAGGTGCCTTCCTTTTCGTGGTGATCCCACCGCTGCCACCAATTGTTATGAATTCGATTGAAAATGAAACACACTCGGTTCAAACTCAAAACCACGAATGCCATGTATTTTCCCAAAAGTACGTAACTAACTACGAGAACGCATATGATGGGATCAACCGGAGGATCCCATCAATATTCATCTCATTACAATAGGTTTAAAATATGGTTTAAAAAAAGTAACAGGGGTTTGATGAGGGTGGTAGATGGGTTGTTAATTAAAACAGCAGAGTTTGTGTTGGCAGAGCGCTTTCGTTATCAAAAGATACATCATCAGTGCCTTTACAGACAAATCCATGTATCAGGCACAACCTCAATTTTTTAGTTTAAAGTTACCTAGACTTAGCTCTTTAAATGCGATGAAGTGTACCTTGTATGTGCAGAGGGGGCCTCCGTCTCATTCATCACTCTCCTCGCATCAGCGACTTGGATTGGGGAGGGTCCTTCCCTGACGATTTTTGGAGCATCGTGCTTCTGGATCCCGTGTTGTGTACTTTAACTGATGTATGCCTTGTGAGGCAATAGTTCTATGGGAGGGAGAGGACAGAATTTTGTTATTAAGCCCGTTATTAGTTATTATTCCGCCGATTCATGAGGGAAATTTGCTAAGCTGAATTCGCTGAGGAATCGAAGTGTATCGAACGAACAAACCGACAGTAAATTAAATTTTGCAAAACCATGTATGTCCCATTTTTGACGAAAGTAATGTTTTCAAAAGTTTTTTCAGATTATATTTTTAGTCAGAAGTTTTTACAGTCCCCTGTAAAATTTCCAAAAATATGCATACATGGTTTTGCAGATTTACTATCGAAACGTTACCTTTCTTCGTACATTTCTTACGATGTAAACAAGGAGATGGTTACTTGCGATTACAAGCGGTAGTAAGACCTTGGATGTTTATTTTTACACTTATAAACTTAACGTCTCGGAATCATTTCACTCGAATTACATTGTAGAATGTCTTGACTGTTGAATACTATATAAACTTCGTAGTAGCTCGTAGTAGATAGTCGGGTTTTTGTTTACCCAGTGAATGGAGCTGTGACCCCTTCAGCTAAATAATCATTACTTTTATTCCTTCCGACGGGCGTCCATAACTTGAACGAATTACATAGATGGTTAGCGGAGGTCTACTATTGTCACGGAGAAACGCAAAACGAATCATTGCCCCAAAACACACCCAAGAACACTGCAAATTTTACACAAGGGTTTACTATTCTTTGATATTGATTGCTTGTGCAAAAATTTAATTCTATCAATAAAAAAATTTTAGAAATCAAAATTTTTGTTTTTTACACGAAAAATATTTGACATCCTGGGATTCTTCAAAAATCTTATTTGTAGCCCCATGAAGTCCCTATAGATCCCCACAGTGAAATCGGATCGTTCCGTGACCCCCAGAAATGGATTCTACGTCGAAAACACTTCGAAAACGACACCTAACTCGACCCCATAGCCGAAAGCCTAAAAAAAACCCTACGGTAGCCCCATTTTAGCCCCATAGCACTACTCGGGCTGAAAACCTTGCCGGCACAAATAGATGGTAAACCAAGTATTTTGTCAAAATTTCAGATTAAAAAAAAAAGAAGCCTACTGCCCAAAACGGCCCGGACGGCAGACATTTCGGTTTTGGAATCTTGTTGAAGCGGATAACGTCAAATTTTGAGGCCAATCGAAGTCGTCGACTTCCATCGCGATTACATAGGTATATTATTCCAAGAATAAACCAAAAGATTTCCCTCTGCGTTGCTGTTGTACGTAAAGTAGGTGAATCACTTTTTACCCTAAAAATAACGTTCAAGTTGGCATTGTGTCTCCTGTCCAATTGGGGATTTTGAAAAAAGGAGACAATCCTCGCTCACATTGCAATCAAAGATTAGGTTTACAATGCAAAAAGACTCACAGTCAATTCCTCCAACGCAGACGTGGCAAGAACGATAATTGTCGGTAGAGTCATGTTGCCAGAAAGACTGCAAAACAACAGCTTGGCAAAAGAAAAGCAAAGAACAACTACTGTGGGTGAAGGAACAAAAAGAATCCCGTAATGTTCGTTCTACTTTGATGTGTACTTTTTTCTTCAATAAAGTACCTATTATATTCTCCTTTTTTAATTTTCATTTTTAATTCTCAATTGCATCCTAACTGCCTTATTGCCCCAGTTCTCTGTAGGTAGTGATTTCATTTGCATTGGATTTTTTTGTTCGCCTATTTGTTTAACTTAGGTTCATTTTTTCCTCCAGTTTTTCTTTCAGTTTATCCTCTAAATTTTACAGTCTTAAATTACTGCATTTTATTACTTATGTTGTTATAATTTTATTAATATTAAGTGCGAGTGTTGAAACTGTTAAAAGCGATTCTCCCATGTTCAAAAAACTCTCATCTTTCTTGAATTAGGAGCGTGAATGGGGTTTGTCGGATAAAGTCGTCCAACTTCGCTCCGTCGATTGCTGACAATGACCTCCTTAAACATTAGAATCGGTTCAGCCGTTTAGCAAGAATAGGCAAATTTTTCCATCTTGGCTGAAAAATAGGACTCGCTCATGTTTCAACCCCTGTAACCTATGAACAGCTAATGCAATTGAATTGGATCAAAATTTATGTTGTAGATCATCAAATTACGAGTTCAGGAAGCACCTGAAATATATATTTTTTTAATAACACTACCAACCGAGAAAACGAATTTTAACCAAATTCTGACACCGCTCGGTATGCGGAAAACCACATTTTTCCGATTGTTACCGGCTATAACTCGGAAACTATTGGCCCGATTCCAAATTTCTTTTTTTCTCGTGAAAGCTGATTAAATTACCATCGCAGCCATTCATTGTGAAATTTTGATTTGAGCTTCGATAAGGGAGGGGCGGGCACGGCAAAAAAGAGCAAATTTTGAAAATACCGTGTTTTTTTACACATTTTTGTTCTTAACTCAGGAACGGTTCGTCCGATATTAATTCTCATTTTTTTCTGGTGAAAGCTCATTAAATATTAAATAACGGACGGTGCATTGCATTTCTATTGAGACAACAAAAGTGCCATTAGCATTCGTCGGAAAGGGTGGAAACCGGAAATTTAACGACCTACGACCACGGTATTCAAAGCATTTTCGTCTCCCCCTCCGTGACTATGTTTCCGATCAAATTTAATTTTCCCCACGCGAAAGCTGATTAAATTACCTGTCAGAACTGATATTAGGATTTTCCTGGAGACCTCCGGAAAACCCCGTAAAATGTCTCCCAAAATAGATATTCAGAGGGAACATTTCCAATTCTCCGCAACATTTTCCAAGTGCTCTTCCAGCAGTTATAACTTTGAAATGGTTAGTCATGGTCAAAAAATTGGATAGAATGAAAGTTGTAAATCATGAAATTTTACATCAGTGGGTCATCGTAGTTTTCAGATGAGCAGGTCGTAAAACATATAAAAAGACATCATACACGGGTTTGCTCCACCAAAGTGATAACATTTCGCCGTAACGGCTGCTATGGCGGCCGCTGCGGCAGCTAATCTGAAAACTGCGATGATCAACTGAAGTAAAATTTCCTGATCTACGACTTTTATTCTATGATTTTTTTTGGCTAGGACTAACCATTTCAAAGTTATAACTGCTGGAAGCGCAAAAAAATACGGCTTCGCGGGCATTTTAAAATGTTCGTGCCTCTTATAACCCCTGTCTCTAATTACCCCATCCTCCCCTAGTGTTCCTACTAAGTAAAACAAAAAATCGGACAGTGGATGCCCTCTGTAATCCCCCCCCCCCCCCCCCCCCTGGAATTTCGAGCAGAAAATCGGCCCGCTGACATTTCAATCAATGCAGAGGACGAAGAGACGGTTTTCAGCACATATTAATTCCGATACAAATTGCCCAATTAGGTTATACATTTAATTAATCGTAGTAATTTGGAAATTGGTATCAAAAGGCATATCACGTTTTCTATCAAACGTCTACGTATACCTAGAATTACAAGTAAACCTTCTTCTGCATTGGTTCATCTAAAAAACACACACATAAAAAACGGCTTTATAATCAAAAAATGTTTTCATAATATGAAAATGAAATTTGATATTATCAATTAATTAAACTCAATATTGTAAAGTTTAAATCCTTTTTTTAATGAATCTCATCAAATCTTATCACAATTGTTGAAAAAAAATTTCGCATTTAAATAGGCCAAAAATTGATTATCTTTAAGCAAACACTGTGACATTTTAATTTAGTTCCTGTGTAATGCATCACTAATGACACAATAGGTAATTCCCTGACGAAAAGTTTAATGGTACTTTCATGTTCAGAACTAACTACAGGTGACTGACTATCACTGGTCGGGTGGTTGGAGGGTGAGGGAGGGAGACGTGCCGTTAAAATCGCACGCCTCGCAGGGGCTACCGGATCGCTTTACCGACAATGGGGGTCACATTACCGACTTTCACCTCCGACCAACCCCGAGGTCAGGATCGCCACGATTCCGACCGTAAACTCGGGCAAACCTTGCCTTATTTTAAGCTTCTACGTGCAAGCTTCACCTCTTCGGCAATTTTTCTAATTCACTCGAAATCTCGGGGCACGTGTCTTCAACCCTCTTGAAACAATGAAATTTGGCTTTCGTCCCAGTCGGCTGTTCAGTTTGTAAGATGTTAGAGCCAAAGCTAAAAATATGGGTATAAAATCTATATTTGTACCTTCCCAGCCGACTAGGACAACACTAACCGATTTCACTGGCCTGTCAGATACATCCTCTGGTTCTAGCCAAGAATATTGAATATCTTTTTGATGGTGGAGAAGAGAAGGGTTATGGTTTTTGTGGGAAATCGCCCGTGCGTAACAAGAGCACGGAAGCCAAAGTAACTTCGCTCTCAACCACCAGAACCCGCTGGTGAGAAGCTGCCCCTTCCCAACACAGCCTAAGTCTTATCCGGTTCATTATTAATTGGCTTTCTATCACACCCAATTACATTGTGACGGGAAACCCCGGACCCAGATTAGGAGTCCATAAACCCTTTGTTGGTCCGATAGCCGAGTGAATCAGCCGCGGTGCTAAGGCGGGAGCAGAAGGCGTACTGTGGACGCTTCCAGGGAAGGTAGCTCCCCCCCCCCCCCCCCCCCCGGTAACGTCACACCAGAAGTACGGTGAAATTATGAACAGTAGTGGAAAGGTGTGTGGTAGTCGTAATCTACACGGTTTTGTATGTTTTGAGGGTCGCTGAACACGAATGTGAGGTTTTCTGACAGAACGTTTGCCTGGCACCTTGTCAAAATTACAAAAAAAAACCACCAAATTCTGCCAAATTTTCTTGGTTTTTGGCCTGTAACTCGAAAAGTGAGCGGCTTAACGGGAAATTCACTATAGAATAGTATACTATACTGAATTGAAGTAGGCGGCCGGATTAGCTGAGTGGCTCTGGGCGCTAGTTTCATAGCGCTGTATGCTGATGAGGCCACGGGTTCGAATCCCGTTGAAGACGATGGAAATGTTGTACATAATATGCGTAGCTGGGTGATTCTCAACAAAAGGGCAAATTTCGAAGGTTGAAAATGACCAGATCATCAAGTTGGAAGAAAATTTTGAAAAAAATCCGGGAGATTCTCTGAGAGCTGGAGGTAACTATAAAATGTTCACTCATTTGGTCATTTTCACAAGTGAGGATCCGTGAATATGAGGTAGTAACACCCACGGTAATCAGAAAATGTGTGCTTTACGCTCAAAAAAAATAAAAAATAAAAATAAAATAAATAAAAGCTATGAATTAGTTAGTAGGTCTTACTTTTGGTACATATTCTGCTAGAGCAGAGTAAAGGTAAAGATATTTTAAATGCCAGAACCCAAAAACTCAACTTCTCGCCGAATGGCAGGCCAGGGACACTAAATTTGCCCTTTTGCTGAGAATCACCCAGCCTTGTGAAAGTGATTTACCAACTAATTAGTGCCCCGTCATGTTAAACCGCCAAGTCAACAATCTTGACGTAAAACTCACTTTGCCGTTACTTTTACCTTTAACTACCTACTGTACCAAATTGAAGTAGACAACATTTCCTTCATTCGTTTGGTTGAGTCGCCAAAGATTACCCCCGGACCATTTGCACCGGTACGGTGATATTATATAGCAAATCGTGGAATGTTTGGTAGTCGTAATCTCTATGGTTCCGTATGTTTTTAGAGTCGCTTGGGACATATTCGAAGTTTTCTGACATATACGACGTTGCCTGGAACCTTATCAAAATTGCAAAAAACCTCAAAACTTGGCACTTTTTAAAATTCAGTCAAGCAACATGAAAAGTAAGCGGCTTAGCGCATTAGTCACGGTATACTATATTACAGTAGACCAAATTTCCTACACTTTCAACGTAAACCCTTTGTTTCTAGCCCCTCTCGTTCACCCGCTGGAGACAGCTTTCAACAATTGAAAGTGTAGGAAATTTTGTTTACTTTAATATAGTATATAGTGACTATTGCGCTAAACTGCTTACTTTTCGAGTTGCGTGACAAAAGTTAATTAAGTGCCAAATTTTGAGATTTTTGCAATTTTGATTAGGTTCTAGGCAAAGCATCTGCCAGAAAACTTCGAATTCGTCCTTAGCGACTCCGAAAACATACGGAACGAAAGAGATTACGACAACTAAACTTTCCACTAATCTTGCTAATCACTGCTTTAGAATTTCACTAATCTAATAATCTTTGACGACTCGACCATCGATCCTGGGAACGCCCGTCTCACAGCACAAACTTAATGTTGAAAAGTCAAGGGTCGCACCCACACTGTTGATTCAGTTCCTATATTTTCATTCCCAGTCCCCCCAATGTCTTCCCCCAGCTTCTACAGTTCGACAGTGAGGGAACCATTGACGTTAATGCGGCAACGTGACTCGGGAGTCGTTTCGGAACATCGAGACCCTCAATTTGCGAAGCTCGGAAGAATAATGAAGATGAACTCCCCCGCCGGGGCTAAATTAGGCTGCACTTTCAAGTGGAGGAATTGAAAGGAGTTGAGGGAGGTCGGTCTTGACGGAGGGGGACATAACCGGAGGAATCCCGCTAGCGATGGAACGAGCCGGGCGTTTAATCCGTTTGAGAGTTCATCACCGACAACGGAATCTCCCTTCGAGGAGCGTTACATGAGTGGAGTGCCATTGAAATCAAATCGACGGAATGAAAAATGCCTTTCCATCCAAACGCCTTTCAGTTCAATGCTGACAAATGGCAGAAGGCCACTTAAGCAGTTTTTTTACTTTTCTAACATTCCCTTGAAGCAGATTTTGGAAAATTTAAACTGATATTTTACTCAAAGGTTTATTATTATTATAGTTTATTATTATTATAGTTATAAATTTTATAACTATTGTTATTGTTCTATACGTTGTATTGAATAGGGGAGACGGGCTTAGGTTCTAGAATAATTTTGGATTATTCGGATTATTGGATTATGTCGATCATCTTTATAGGTTGTGTTACATTAATTTTTTCAATAATTGAAAAATTGAAAATAATTATTATTTCCACTATTACAGCAGTTTATTACAGTGATAAATATGTTTGATGATGATTATACGTATGGTTTTTGATTTTGGTTTTTCTTATGAGGAACCAACCATAAGAATGGTTTAAACCAAAAAATATAACTTTGTTTAGGACATAGAATTCTATGTCCTAAATTACTTCGAAAACTACACCTCATTCGGCCTCCTGACCAATGTCTTGCAAAAGCCCCAAAAGTCCCTGAGGACGTCAAGGTGTTGTCGGATGGGTTTGAATACTTCAATCCGAAATATTTCATACGAACACTCCAGTCGACTCTCTACTCTAAAATCCTTCAAAAACTCCAACGTCTGCTCCCCAAAATGTGATGTTTACTGTCTGAAAACTGTTGTCAGCGCTCTCAAAACCGATTTCTGCTTCCCTGCTGGCCTGTGTTGACCCCGAACCAATTTTTGCTGTCCAAAAACTGATATCAGCACCTAAAACGGGTTCCTGCTCCCCAGAATCTGATGTCTACTCCCTTAAACCCGGTTTCTACTCCCCTAAATCGAATGACTGCTTTCTGAAAACCGGTTTCTACTCCCCTAAATCTGATATCTATTTCCTGAAAACCGGTTCTTGCTCCCCTATGTCTGAGGGCTGCTTCCTGAAAACCGGTTTCCGCTCCCCAAAATCTGATATCTGTTGCCTCAAAACTGGTATCTGCTCATTGAAACATTTTTTTAGTTGAAAGCAACTCGTTTGAAAAAAAAAAAAAATGCCGACTGCAAAAACCTCATCGTAATATCTAAAATTCTGAATTTCGTTAGTTTCCTGGAGACCGCAATTATGGTTTATTATTCTTGGAATAATACACCTATGTAATCGCGACGGAGGTCGACGACTCGGATCGGCCTCGAAATTTGACATTATCCGTTTCAAGGGGTCTAGATTCTAAAACCGAAATGTCCTCCGTCGTACGCCGCCGTCCGGGCTGTTTTGGGCAGTAGGAACTTTTTTTAAATCTGAAATTTTGACAAAATACTCGGTTTACCATCTAGTTGTGCCCGCAAGGTCCATTTTTGGGGTCCCGGAACGATCCTTTTTCACCGTGGCGATCTATAGGACATTCGTGGGGCTACAAATGGGATTTTTGAAGGATCTCAGGAAGTCAAATATTTTCCGAGTAAAAACAGGTATTTTTTATTGACACAGAACTTATTTTCACACAATTAACCTGTATCAAAAAACATTTTCAATAAAAATTAATTATTACTTCTGAATGACATTTTCACTACGACGTTGGTTTTGGTGAGATTATACCAAACGCTTGCATACGAGTCTGCAACACATTGGGACATTTTATGTCTTTAGTCCCCCCCATATTTCCTACCCTCCCCTTTCCCTCTTCATCGCAACAGAACCGATGAAGAAGGAGTATCGATAAGAAACTTCCGAAAATCTTCGGGATTCATAGATGCCGCAACGACGACGACTGCACTCAAACTCAATTGTTTTGATTTGGCCTCAGATATTGGCCTCAGGGCGGTGTATTGCTTCCGAGTCTGCGAAGCAGCGGAAGCCTTGTGTTCACTTTCGGGAGCCAAAAAATTTTTGTTGTCCGAATTCAAAATTTCCACTCGCATTTTGCGTTTCATAGCCTACTGAACAAATTTGGTTCCGTGTCTGTCGGTCTGTGGGTCTGTCGGTCTGTCCGCATTTCCTTGTTACAGCCATAATTTCCACAATTTTGAATGAATTTAGCTCAAATTTTGAGGGATTATGCGGATAAGGCTCCTTGAGGTCCCATACGTATTTCATCACAATTGAATCAGCGGTACGCTCTGCGCACGCGCTAACGTGAAATTCTTTAAACAGGCATAACTTTCTCAATTTTGATCGGATTTCAATCAAATTTTCAGGAATTGTGTGCGTATAGCTCTAGATGGTTCCCTATCAGTTTCATCACGATTGAATCAGTGGTACTCCCTGCGCATGCGCGAACGTGATTTTCTTGTTACAGTTGTTACGTTCATTTTGAACTTGGCACGAGGAAGCTCATGTGCCATTGCCTTGGCAGTGTATTTTTAGTTGAAAACAACTCGTTTGAAAAAAAAAATGCCTACTGCAAAAACATCATCATAATCATTATGAAACGACGTATTTTTGACTGTTTTTTTTTTTTTTTTTTTTTTTTTTTTCAATTTTCTTACTGGGGACCGCAATTTTGTAGAGCAGATTCATGGTCTACAGAAAATTCCATTAATAATTGATTCAAATTTTGAGCCCCCGCTCGGTTCCAAGTGCGTCAAAATTGGGCAAAAACGGATTTCGGCTCAAATTAAATGTGATACATGACTTTCAACAACTTTTCAAGCAGCTTTTACGATGACATTTTGAATTTTGAGCGCTATTTCGAGTTTTATTTTTTTAAACGACTAATAATAATTATTAGGCGTTTTAAAAAATAAATAATAATTTAATATAATAATAATTTAATCCTGCAATTATTGCAGGATTAACTTATAAGAACTATTCTCAAATCCCCGTAAAAAATGCCGCCAAAATCCCTCGAAATTCATTAAATTACCATTTGAGGTTCCGCCTGAAACCGTTTTCTCGGTTATCACTAAATTTTTCCTCTTCAACTAAAAGCTCACCTTTTTTTCCCCACTAGTTTGAACCCTCCTCCGGATCCCCCTTCAATTTCCTATTCATTGAATATTTATTGGAAAGCAAAACTTACAAGGCCCGCTTGGCTTCCATCAGCTTTCAAACCAACAAAATCCCCCCCCCCCCTTCACGTTTACCACCACAAAAAAGTTACGTTAATTAAAAATCTCACCAATGATTTTTTGTTGTTGCAAATCGGGATTTTTCCCTTTCGACGAACTTTTCCTCCCGTCGAAAAAAATCAGAGATTGCTCTTAGCCAGTTTTATTTTTCACTGGCGGGGCTTCATGAAAAACTTCCTCTGCCTTTTATGTTTTCCCCGGCAACGACAAAATGATTAATACGAAAAAAAATGCAGGGATCTGTTACAGAATATTAATTTTCACTTTTGACCGTTCAACCGTAGCCTAATAAAGTGGGATGAGATTGAGTGAAAACGGTATTTCCTGTGACGCAATTTTCTGATCGTAAATTTATTGACGGGATGAAGAAATTGTACACGTGACGTTGACAGATTTGGAGTTATTGCCGTTGGAAAGGGACAAACAGAAAAAAAAAAAAAGTTATTACCGGATTGGGAAAGGCTTTCGAGTTGTTAGAGGGCACATGAAAGACTCGCCGAAGATATCAATTGTAAACGTTAACGTCGTAGGGTTGTAAGAGTACATTTTTGCTAAATACATAGAAACAAGAATAGTATTCTACTTACTACATACAGCGACGAAATATTATTGAATAATATTCTCTCAAAAATGTTTTGAGAATGAATTAGCAGAATTCATCTTTTCTCTACCAATCATTCCCCTATATTCCAAACAGAAGTGGCTGCTTGATTTTTGGACATTTGTGCCTTCGGAACGCCTCCCAACCCCAAACCAATTTGAAATTGACAAAAATACAATCACACGTAGGAGCCTACTTGTGATTGTCGACGATCGATTCCCAGTCATCATCGTCCTTTCATTCACTCCAGTGATGCATGTGGCACAGAAATGGACTATTTGTCTGGACGTCGAAGTGGCACGAGAAATTGTTTCCCCGCCCTTTTGCGGGAAAGAAAAGGGGGGGAATTTTTTTCCCGGCGGGAATATCCGAGGGCGAACCAATTCCCGCGATGCGCTGAGTAATGACGCCGGGCGCCGGTAATTCGCCAAAGTGGTGCATTGTGGTACGAGACCATCCCCGGCGCCTTAATACAAAAGATTATCACGCGCAGGTGAGAAAAGGGTGGGAAAGGGAGGGAAAATACTACAAAACGCCGTCGAGAAAAGGCAGTTTTTTTCTCCCCGCTTCCTCTGAACTGAGTTGACTTATGCTCCAATTACACCAAGCACGTTACCCTTCCTTCCTAACTGTTCACCTTTTCCCGCAAGATTTATACATTAATAAACCATATTGCTCTTCTCGATCCAAGGACTTGGTTGTTCCTGGTAAGCAGGGAACTGTACGAAAAGACATCGAGAAGATGGGCGATAACTGTCATCTCTTGGTCTGGCTTATGAAAGCTCTGAGGATGTGTATTGACTCAGTGTGTACGTACTGAGACTCTGCCACTGATCCTTGAGATCAGCCTGGTGCTGGCCGTCGATCCTGGCTATGTGTGGTGCACAGACCCGGAGGGCTCAGCGAGGCACGTGCTTCGGGGCTGCCCAACAACCAAAGAAGCCAATGCAGGGCAGCCTGACAGAAGTGGAGCGCCTTCACTTGAAGTCCATGCCACGAAGAAGAGTCGTAGTTAGTATGCCGCGCGGCAAGATTCAGCTTTTGGCTGAAAGCCAAACCAAAACGTGCCAAGCCCCATTCGAAACAGCTCTGTCTGGATAAAATAAAGCCAACCCGAAATGAAGCAAACGTCATAGTGTAGATTGGCTTCAGTTCTGTCTTCAATGGTGGTTTGTGATCAGTGATCACAATTCACCTGCCCGGCCTCTTTCAGTGCCGATTCTGCACTACAAAGTATTGTGGACGCCATGCCGATTCAAGTTGAGCCCGAAGACTCATTTGGCATAGTGTGGACGCGCCAACACACGTTGCGAAGCAAAAGAGACTTGGCCAAGCTCAACAGCAAGGAAGGTCAGCCCTTTGAAACCGACACCCAACAAAGAAACCACTTAGACGAAACCATGAAATCTGGCAGTATCTGGATCTGGTAACAACTTCCATCCCAGGTTTCAATTGATTCTTCTCGTCACGTTGATCACAAAGCGGTCGCAAGCGTCGTATTGATACGAACTTCAAGGGTGTAATGGGAGGTGACCTCTGTTGACTAGGACCTCCCGGGTATTTCCATAAACCCTCGTAAATCGGCCCAAAGGGACGACTGGGGTGGAATGAGGTGTGGGATCGGGGTCCAATACCATCCCATATTATCGTATGAAGGGAAACCCGCCTCTCGTCTAGGTGCAATATGCATAACACAACTCCTTCCCGCCGGTTGGAATATATATGCATGTATTGGCCGGGTGTAATTCGAATTCGGCGATTATATATGCCAGTCAGGCGTCGTCGGTGGGCTCCCATTACGCTGCGTCTCCTGATTACCGAGTGCGATCTTCCGATTAAACAATCATACATAAGGAAAGCCCTCTCCGTGCATCGGTGCAGAGCTATACTTGCAGCGCTGCACGAATTGGTGGTAGTCATAGCACGATCCACATAGTAAACGCATCTGTGTAGGTATCTGGTGATGTGCTCATCCATCTATCCTGCTTGATATCATTCCATCCATCCTGAAATGCGCTCAACCATTCATTCTGGGATAGGTGTATCAATATGCTTATTCATCAAGCAAATCACTCATCCATCCTGAAATAAGCATCAATTCCGCCTGCTATCTATCCATCCCTCCGCTGATTCAGCCAACCACCCATCCTGCTGGCTGGTTTTCCATCCACTCTGATGGATTATCCATTCCAAGCTCATATTATGCTCATCCATCCAACCATCTTGTTATCTGCAGATCCCATCCAGCAATCCGCTCTTCCATCAGTCCTGTCAACTCCTCATCCATTCGTTCAGCCAAACCCCAATCCACGTTCATTCTCTTTCGGCACTCCTTCCGACAATATTGACCTGTTGTATCGAGCCATAGCTCTAATGCATTAGATTGTGCCTCGGGCCAGTTATACAATCTGTTCTGGTCCTTCGGCGCCTGATTCGCATTCTGCTCTTCCTTTGAATGCTTGGGTGAAGGTCGTATCTTGCCATTTCTGCTGGGGGTAGTGCTGCCTTACGTCTAGTGGTTCTCGGTATTCTCATACACTCCCCCAGGAGCCACAGGAGCCTCTCATGGCGTCAGCCACCTCATTCTGATGTGCCCATTTGCATGGTTGAAGTAACCCTCCTGTCCCAGCGAAAAAATCGCGAAACATGAAGTATGTTTCGCGATTTCTTCGCTGGGACAGCAGTCATCGCAACGGACCTAGCTACTATTCCACCTTTTCTTCACTTGTGGTGTTCGAATCATTGATCGATGCGGAATGCAACAGACCGTATCTTCTGCCTTTTCGTATAACTTGCAGTTTTCATATTCTCAGTGGTTGCACTCTCCACATTTTCCTGTCTGGTGGAGGGCGAGTACTTATCTAAAATTTCCTCCTCTCCATACATCTATATTTTATACCACTGGCACTTTTACCCTGACCAGCCAAAACATGCATGAACATGACATGTTCACACATTGTGTTAGGCTAGAGCCTAAACACAAAAGACGTCACACACATATAACAGATTCATGCCCTAAACAATTCACTTTCACGCACCTTTCATTCAATTCTCATTCATACTAGACCAGTGAGACCCGACAATATTGTCTGCCGCTCTACTGATATTCCCGCGTTGATCTCTTCAGCGAAAATCCCCATTATCTCCCAACACAATTAGTACCCCGCGGTGGTACCTGTGGAAATTTGAAATGCTAATAAGCTTATAAAAACCCGCCACTTTTAGTTCCCTTCATTAGCACGCCATCGTCCTCCTCCCCCCAGATTTCCCTCCATAATCTCACTGGGAGGAAAACTCGGCGGAAGAGCGACTCGGAAATTTGATTTCGGACGTTATCTCCTCTTTTTTCCAACATTTTCTTTATTAGAACCAACGCGGTATGAAACGAGGTAGATAAGAAGCTGTATTTTTCTCAAGATTTCCCGGAGATTTCATTACTTGTGAATTTTCTCCCCCACCGCCCAATTCTCACCAGATTGTTCCTTATCGTAAGGCTTTTAATTGTGAAATACGGTCACCTCCTCATTCCCCCCCCCCCCCCCCCCCCTATATTTTCCTTGTTTATAAGTGACATCGGGAATGTTGTTGTTCCAGGAAAAACCTCACGAACTTGGAAAAATTCCAGAGAGGGATTTCAAAACACGAGTTGTACCCGAAGGCTGACGCCACCGTCCCAGCACTTCTCAACGACATGGCCAACAACAAGATCGTCAAAGTTTGTAAGTCAACCTCATACTAAGACTTTTTCTAAATGTGCTTTATGTTGATTGGGGAAGTTTCGAAGGCGCCATGTCGAAAATGGGTTTTCCCAGGGTCCATACTTCAGATGTCAAGGATCCGCCTTCGGTAAGCTGGCACTAATTTTCCTACGGATGTGGGAGCGGCAGAGGGTCCTTGTGACAGTGGTCTAGAAGGGCCTGAGGAGGTCAAAGAGGGTCATCATGTGAAATTGTCTTATTTGCTCCAGACTGTCATGCCCTGATTCTGACAATAAGGATGAATAAGGAAGAAAGAGTCGGGTATCGGACCGCTCTGTATTTCGTCTATTCGTACCTATGCCTAACGCACTCCACTCACACTCATACCTCTCAGGAGTCCTTGCAACGGCGTCCGGAGATGGCGATGGTGATGAGGATGTTGGTAGCACCCTGAGAGATGTAGGGGAAGGAAGTTGAGACGGGCACCAGCCCTTATCCGGATTGTCAGATCGTACGGTCATACACAGCCTTCGGGAGCTATTCCGAAGGGATCCGAATCCCCCAAACCCGTGGGCGCCGCTATGGGGCCAAAATGGGGCTACGGGAGGGTTTTTTGAATTCAAAAAACCCTTAAGGCTTTTGGCTATGGGATCGAGTTAGGTGTCATTTTCGAAGTATTTTTGTACGTAGAATAGGTACATTATTGGGGGTCCTGGAACGATCCGATTTCACTGTGGCGATCTACAGGGCTTTCATGGGGCTACAAATGGGATTTTTGAAGGATCCCATGAGGTAAAATATTTTTCAAGTAAAAAACAAAAACATTTTGAAAAAAATCCAAAAAAAAAAAAAATAATTAAAAAAATTTTTTTTTTCATTGACAGAATTAAATTTCGGCACAAGTAACCTATATCAAAGAATAATAAACCCTTGTGTAAAATTTGCAGCGTTTGTTCTGATGCGTTGACCAAACACCAAGGAATTCTAGATCAGTTCCTACTAACCATTGAAAAACGCTGCAAATTTTACTCAAGGGTTTATAATTCTTTAATATAGGTTACTTGTGCAACAATTAATTCTGTCTGTAAAAAATGTTTAAAAATTTTTTTATTTTTTATTTTTTGAAATTTTTTCACTCGGAAAATATTTGAACTCCTGGGATTTTTCAAAAATCCCATTTGTAGCCCCATGAAAGCCCTACAGATCGCCGCAGTGAAATTGAATCGTTCCGGGACCCCCAAAAATGGATTCTACGTCCAAAAATACTTCGAAAACGACACCTAACTCGATCCCATAGCCGTGGGGAGTTTTGCAAAAGTCTTCAAAAAACCCTCCCGTAGCCCCATTTTAGCCCCGTAGCGCCCCCCACGGGTTTGGGCGATCGGGCTGAAAACCTTGCGGGCACAACTAGATGGTAAATCAAGTACATATTTTGTTCAAATTTCAGATTTAAAAAAAAATTCCTACTGCCTAAAACGGCCCGTCGAGATCCCCCCGCCTATCTGTACGTTCCCGATTTTGACGTTGGGGGGTTCCACTGACTATCCAACTGTGGGCGCTCAACGCCCCCTCCTTCAACATCGTTCTCAAGACGGCTCCCAATCAGTTCATCATATCGTTCTGTCTTGAGTTATGTTGTTATTAAGAGTTGCTTAATACCATGTGCATCATATTATGAAGTTGATAAATTATGGATGGGACGTATCCTTGTACTGGACAAGGATTTACAGTACAAGTTGTACTATGTACAATGTACATCATCAAGCGTCCAATTGTTTCGGTCGCTTTTTAATCATTTACCCGCTGAAATGGACATCATTTAGACAGTAGCCGGCATTTAGTTGGAATTCGATCCCTTTTTAGGAGTTCAGTTTCCAACGTAGAGCATTAGCCTGATATTTGTCTGACTTTGACCCCTTTTTTGTCCCTTAGACACATTTATGGTCATTATCAACCAGGTTTAACGGAAAAACGTGACCCTGCGGAGAACCTACCGCAACTTTTCATCGGTATTATTTCAGAAATGTTGGTTAATGTGAGTTTTTGTGATAACGATGCGAAAAAATAGGTCAACATTCACGTTGTTTTACCCCGGGATTTTCTCCGCATAATACACGAGGAATACTATCCACTTCGTTTCATGTTCCCGGCGAGAGAACAAGACCGTTTGATAGACTCTGCCATCTTTCGATACAAGAAAATTGATCCTCCCCCGTAGAGCTCCTTTTTCCCTTACGACTCCTACCACACAACTATAATCCATAATGAAAAGAGGGTCGTATTTCATCATTCCGCCCTCCAAACCCAGAAAATTAACTTCGTCTGTTCGTTGCCTTCAACAACCCGTCAAAGATTGATAGAGTTACGTCTTCCCGTGTTTGTTGGGCTGTTGTGCGATGAGAAATACCGACGTTGAACTTTCCTCGGAAAAGCCCTCGTTTTCATTATCGTGTCAGGTAATTCAAGGAGAGGAATTAATTTCTCGGGATTTTCGAGGTCATCTTCGGCCATTGTACAAGACAATATTCACTTTGGACAGGTGGAAATTCGTTGAGGCGGGAGATAATTTATCGGGTTGATCCGTCGCTTGGTAAGCGCCCTTTCACTTTCCCGGCCCAGCCCTTCTTTTGTGAAAGGGGAGCCAATCAGAAGCCGCCCGCAACTGAAAGGCCGGCTGAGAGCCATTCACGTATCCTTTCAGCTTGGAAAGGAGTGCCTGTTGCTAAGAATATGCTACAAAAGCTAATCAAAATCTTACCGTAAGAAATATGTGAAAAATTGGGAAATCTGCGAAAATAACTAATAATTAATAAGATCGCTAAAAACTAAAAATAACCATTGAAAGGAAAGGACAATAACAATAAAACCGCTATAGTAAAGAACACACTCATCCAACAGGTCAATTTGAATGCCATCACTAGCACCGTTAAAACTGGATAACGAATTAAGGAATTGAAGTATACTTTTCAGGTATACCTGAAAATCATTTGCTAGAACTGCAGATAAACCCGTCGACACGTAAATAAACCGGAAAAACTTGACCATAAAATAATGTAAAAAAAAAAGGTTAAAAATTGTACTCAAGGGCTTGTTATCCTTCGGTGTGAATCATTTATTGCGCAAAACTCGATTCTGTCAATATAATTTTTTTTAAATTAATAAAACATCGACATTGTATTATACAATACGTCGTATTCTCGTACTTGCATTAATTAGAGACCCTGAAAGTGGTTTCAGCGTATAAAGTTATTCGGAAAACGACGCCTCATTTGACCTCGCGGCAATTGGCTTCCTTTAAAAGTCATTTGTAGCCACATGAAAGCCCGATACATCCCCACGATGATATCGGATGGTTCTGGGACCCCTGAAAATGGATTCTTCGTCTAAAAGTACCTTGAAAACGACACCCCACTCGATATCACAGCCGAAAACCTTCTAAGCCCCCTCTGTTTAGCCCCACAGAGCCCCAAGGGGTTGAGTGAACGGGCTAAAAGCTGGTGAGCACAACTAGATGGAGAACCCAGTGTTTTCTAAAAGTTTTGGATTAAAAAAAAAAAATCCTATGGCTCAAAACGGCTTGGACACAGGTATGGGCCTTTCATTCTTGTAGATTTGTAGATATTTTCTCCAATGTACAACACAACGTACGAACCAATGAAAAGAAAAACATAAGTACGACCCAAGATTCACGAAGACCATAGGAAGATGCGATTGATGGTGGCATTGATGTTTGGCAAATAAAAACAGAAGATATGAAGCAGAATAAGTCGAGTTGAAGAACACGGCGCGATGACAAATGACTTCTCAAACATACATAACGTTACGTCAAGAATCCGAGTAGGTACATCTTCCAGACATCCTCATTTCAGCAAATTTCCCTCCCCGAAAAAATACCGACCAACCGTAAAATTAGGAAGAGAGAAAAAAAAAACAAAAAAATACAGAACAAATAACCCATCAAAAGACAAAAAGACAAACGCGAGAACATCCGGCAAGGACGTTGAAAGCGAAGGTTTTTTGAAGGTGGTTTATTCAGAGGTACATATTTGGTTTATTTTACGGGATCCTGATTTCTTCTTACCGATCCCCCCATTTATATACGGAAAATAACAACCTTCATACAGCGAGAAGAACATTGTTCTGGCGAAGAGGAAATGAGAAAAAGTGGCGGGAGTCGTTCCCAGTGGAAATGAAAATGGGGAAAAAAGGGAAAAGAGGAAAACGGGTGATAATGTACTGAGATTTGAGGGAGCATTTTAATACCCCACAAGAAAACGAACTCACGTTGGGAACTTTACAATACAAGCAAGACAGATTGGGGGTTAAATATAGTTGAAACCGCATAAGGAATGTTTTACCATTCTAGCGCTGTTATTTCGGGTACTTCAGTTCTTTTCCAGTTTTTGAAAATTTTTTTTAAATCTTTTGTCGGTACATATTTTGGTGTTTTACGTGCAGTACTTTTGCTTCCCCTCAACTTGCCCTAAAGGGCGGAAGGAGGGGCTTAAACGTCCCATTTGTCGGTTATTTGCTAATATCTCGAAAACTATGCGTTCTAGCGACATGGCCAGTGGCCATTGGCCACTTCATACAATTTTTTTTTTTTTTTTTTTAGTGCAAATTATTTTATTATTATTATTATTATTATTATTATTATTTTTGACTCCGTGTATTGACTCAACTTATTCGTGATATAAATTAACTTATTCGACGTGACCGATCCTTCAGTTTTTAGTTTTTTCAAAGTCAAAAGTTTTTTATTTTCTCCTCTAGCTTCGATGAGCTTTTTGGATGGGTTGTTCTGTTAGTTTGATTTGGATGGGATGTCTTGGTTTTTGTGAGGACTGAGAGTAGTGATACGATTATGTATGAGATGTCTTCTTTTGAGTCTTGTCGCAAAACCTGGTGGATCTGTTATTGCCGCGACGCATGGATTCGTGTTCCCTTCGGCCTTCTCCACCAGTTTTGTGTATTTTGTAGTGATGGTCTCTTGAATTGTGGATAGTTGGAGGTCTTCCCGGAGCACGTAGTTTCTCACGTACCACGGGGCCCCTATTATGGAACGGATGATCTTGTTTTGTTGTCGCTGAATCTGTTGCGTGGAAGTGTAGCAGGCTGTGGGTGAATCTACGAAAAGTGCCATTTTCTTGTCCCGGCACAATATCTCTACTTCTGGGCATGAGAAGAAAGCTTTTTTTTTTCCCTATGTGTCTATAGGTACGGGCTCCATTCTTCCTTGTCAGTTGGGGTGTTTCAGTTTAATATTTCACAGGTAAAATCTGGGTTGAATGGTCAATTTTTCATTCATCTGGCCTGTCCCCATCATGAGGTAGTCAACGTTTAGCATGTACCCCATCTTAACGTGAGAAGGAAAAAATCAGCCAATATTTTTACTAGTGCCTATAAGCCTGTAGATTACGAGCATGTGTCTTTTGAATATTTAGTTAATGAAGGTTAGCCACTACTGCTGATAATCGTCCTGTCCCGAGCTTTCAATTCATTCATCTGGCTCCTGAAGTTCATGCTTGGTGAAGGGAAACAACAACTTGTGGGAACATTCTTGTGCTAGAAGTGGCACCACTGAAGCCCGTGGCTTCAATCCCTCGCCATGAGGTCTCTTTATTATCCATCGTGTACGCCTCCAAACAACTTCTCTGGGAAATATCAGATGCGTGACTTTATTGTGAGTCATTCTTCTGGTCATGGTTGTGGGTGTTCCAGTAGATCTATCAAAACGCTCGAAGTCCATTTTTGTACAAACACCTGCATAGATTATGATGAGCTCTTTGTTTTTTCTGTTTTACCTTTATCTACTTGTACAAGTGATTTATTGTAAAAAATTTCATTCATCTGGTCTTCATTCATCTGGCCAACAAACATTCTTGTGGCCAGATGAATGAATAGAGACCAGATGAATGAATATCACAGCAAAAGAAAGCTAGCAAATGACAGCACTGGAGTTTGCCTTTACTCAAGATTATGACACTTTTCGTTAAAAAAAATGTATACCATGGTTTCAATTCGCTGGATTTCTCTTTTAAATTCCGTCTACACTCTCATTTTTCATTCATCTGGCTGTCAAACAACAGAACGATGAAAGTTGCTGCGTAGCCACTGATACACAATAGTCACCAAGGTAATCTAAGTTTATTACCATAAAAAAGTTCGGAATTTCTCGCTTTTAAATTTTCAAATGTGTGACCCCGAAAATGGCACTTTTCGTAGATTCACCCCTGTACCCCAGATCTCGCAGTCATAAGTCCATATAGGTCTTATGAGAGCCGTGTAAAGGAGCTTATTGTTCTCCAAGCTCAGCTTGGATCTCAAATTCAGCATTGGCCAGCATAGGAAGGTCCTCTTTTTCATAGCGTCTCTGACGTTCTTGATGTGGTACTTCCAAGTTAGTCTACGGTCTAGGGTCAAGATACCGAACTTAGATACTTACTTTTAGTTTTTTAATGGTGGCCAACTCGTCAACCAATAGGAGCTGACTTTGTGTTTCCGCCAAAATTCAAATTGCAATTTTTCCAAAAATTTTATAAATTCGTACAAACTTGCAGTTTGTGTTTTAACCCCATTTTCAGTATTATTTGGACGCCTCCTATTGAAAATAAAAAACAAACAAAAAGATCCAGACACGTTTCCATTCCTAATTGGGCTTCTTCGGGCGGACGTACAGATTGCTTATGTGATCTGGTAAGTCAGCGATGGTGGGTTGAAGTCTTACGACACTGAGCCTTTTGACTCCAAAAGCTTTGAGTTCATATGGCGCCTTAATCGGTGTCTTTCCAAGTTTGGTGTCCAACTTAACCGGACTTTGGATCTTGGGACCCCATTGGGGTTTGTTTGTGGGGCGAGGTGAGGGGGGGTCTAGTTATTGTTGTGGCTAGTTGGACAGCTTGTACCCTGTTAGGCCTCTAATGGAGTTGTGGGCTCATCCGAGAAACCGCCCACCGCCCTGGGAGCTCCCCGAAGGGCAAACCAAACAATTGGCTACTCTGGCTCGGTCCCCAAGAAAAACCCTGCCATGAAATTATTTCCAAAACCCTCGAAAAATCATCGCATTTTATGAAGGAACGTGCTGGGGGTCAAACGCTCCGCAGAAACATCCACGTTTCACTATGCGTTTCATACCACAACCCACGCCAACGTCATATATCAACATTTTTTTATTCACCGCCCTGGAGGCATGTCGGATGAAGAAGACGCATTGTCATCCCTCGCTGACAACCCCCGACAGAATATCGGCCCGAATCCCTCGCTACGAAATCTCTTTGATGATTTTTTTTTTTTTTTTTCTCCTCTCGACACAAAATAACCCGCCCAGGAGAATTGCCCTTGTTGATTGATGATGCAAATGTACCTGATAGGTCAATACAGACGCGTATCAAAAGGTCAGAACCGTTTAGAGGACATTTCACCGTGACGCATCTAATCTCGTATGACTTTTTTCCAATCCCCCCCTTCGGCTGAAACGACAAACGGAAAAATCCACATTGAATTGTCCGTGAAATTAAAAATGTCAACATAACCACGCGCTTGACTCTTCATGTCACGCTAACGTCACTCTAACGTTCGGAACACTCCGGGCATGCGCCACTTTCCTCCATGGAGACATCCATAGAGGTGGTTAGGGAGAGAAAACGACTCCAAACGACGACGAACCACCTCATTGGATTAGACCTCTGCACCGTCGGCAAACAACCACTTTGTGACACCCATAGTATTTTTTCGTGTTTTCAAAATTTTCCCATGTGACGATGTTCTCAGGAGGCTGAATGAGTCAACAGGAATGCTAATAATATGGCTATAAAGTAGCACAAAAAATCAATGAAACGCCATTTCCTTAGTTCTATGGCGTGTTCAGTGGTAGAGTTTCCCTACTGTTTCGGTCCTTTCTCGATCTGCGTTTGAAATTGGGCGGGAATTCTGGAGTGCGTCTTGTTCTAGATCTCTCAGCAATGCCATGATGGCGAGGAAATGAAGTGATTAATCCAAATTGAGGGGGGGGGGGGGGGGGGGGGGCTAGTTGAAGGCTTGTCCATCTGTTTGCACCTCACTTCCCTGGGAATGTTGATGTTGGCGGCATGGCGGAAATACCGAATTTTTGTGGCGTTTTGGTTTATTATTCTTGGAATAATACACCTATGTTTTCGCGACGGGGCTCAAATGCTCAAAATTTGGCATTATCCGTTTCAAGAAGTCTACATTCTAAATTCGAAATGTCCGTCCGCCATCTGGGCCGTTTTGGGCAGTTGTGTACATATGGAAACTGCACTAGAGACCGAAAGGCCTATCAGCAGGTCCCCCGCAGGGGACTCCACCCAACGCGGTCTTAACCTTCCGCGGGCTCCACCTCCCAGCGGGCCCCACGACCCCTTCGAGTCCGACTACAGTCCGAGGGGGGCGGCCAAGGACCAAGGGATGACCCCGCCGATAAATGACTGCGGGCTCCCCCTCGCTCGAGGTACTGGAGAGAAGGAGTTGCTCTAAGCCGATTGTTAATTGCGTTAGTGGGAGCAACTCCTCCCCATTAAGGCCCCTCCGGCCGGAGGCCCGAGAGCCCGTAGGCTCTCTACCGCTTTACATGCCCCCAACACCTCGGCGTTACCGGAGATGACAGCCTGAACAGGGCTGGACATGAGGGTCGTAGAGCCGAGTCCGCCAGTGAGCCGTAGCACACTAGCATCAACCTACGGCCCCCTACCGTTTTGGGCAGTAGGAATTTGTTTAAAAATCTGAAATTTTGACAAAATACTTGGTTTACCATCTAGTTGTGCCCGCAAGGTTTTCAGCCCCAAACCCGTGGGGCTATGGGAGGGGGTTTTTGAAGGCTTGGCTATGGGATCGAGTTAGGTGTCGTTTTCGAAGTATTTTTGGACGTAGAATCCATTTTTGGGGTTCCCGGAACGATTCGATTTCACTGTGGCGATCTATAGGGCTTTCATGGGGCTAAAAATGGGATTTTTGAAGAATCATAGGAGGTTAAATATTTTTCGAGTAAGAAATAAAGAATTTTTGAAAAAAAAAAAAAAAAAATCTTTTCCCGCAATTTTTTCTATTGACACAGAAATAATTTTTGCCTGTATCAAATCAAAGAATAATAAACCCTTGTGTAAAATTTGCTGCGTTTTAGTATGTTGTTCGGACAAATTAGAGTAGTGTATATACCCAATTTTGCAACTTCCCAAAAGTTATGCTGCTGCTAACTGCGGAATTTTTTCGGACGTATTTCAGTGTTTTCTCTATATCTAATAAACTATGCATTTTTCGAAGAAAACTACTATATAGGTTTTTGAAGTGCATTAAATGTTTGACCATTTAAGCCCAACCGGAGCTATGTACGTCAAATAGCTTCAGACTTATGACACCTTGAAAATAGTCCTTTTTTTTCCAAAATGTGCAAATTGTGCTAAAGGCCCCGAACAACATACTAAAAATCAGAGATACATCTCGTTTTGCGACTTTAGCGATTTTCAGTGTCGATTTTGACTGGCCTATGAGTCAGCAGACCCGAAACAAGTCATACTAGAAAAGGCGACCCTTAGGCAGCAGGTCCACGCTACTTTTCTCATTTAGTACCTAGTCTCAATCCAATATTGTTAATAAGTAAATTTTACTTGGAGCAATAAAATTCTCAGAAAAAAAAAAAACTTTTCTCATTTAAATCGCGGTCCCTGAGCCAGCCGACCCAAAACAAGTCATGTGAGAAAACGCTGCAACTTTTTCACAAGGGTCTATTATTCTTTGATATATTGATATATATATAGTGTAATTGCGCAAAAAATAATTCTTTCATTCCTCCCACAGCTGTGCCATTAGGAAAGTAAATGAAAACCCGTGATTGAGGAACATATGTACGTTTTTTCTGCATGAACAATAAACAATATGTACCTATGAAGCTAATAGCATTTTCGGTATTTTCCCCATTTTTCGTGTTGGGGATTTTTTGTCCGCCCTGGGGGATTTCGTCCGGGGGTTTTTTGTTTTGTCCGTTTACCATGCCAAAGTTGCCGCTTCTTGCGAAATGACCCGCGCGTAATATTTCGATTTGAATTCCTCCAACGAACGGGGTGTTTCGAAATTAACTTTTGTTTGTGCGCCCAAAGAGACGGTCCGACGCCTGGAGGCTGCCTCTGTATTACACCGTATCTCATATTCTCAGTGGGTTTAATCTAATAACGTCCCGGGGGCGGTCGTTGGGGGTGGAAAAGGGGATTTGGGTTGGTGGAAGGTCACTATATTCAGTAAGAGTTAAATACCAGTAAGGAATGGGAGCTTATAATTGCCGATTTTAATTAATTTATTTGATTCATTTTTTTGTTTAGATCAAAAAGAAGGAGGGACGCAGATCAAGTTGGTCATCGACTACGAGAACACCGATCAAGCGTTGTTCAAGCCGATGAGGTAAGTTGGGACGATTGATTTTACTAAAAGTAGGTGTTCCTACCCTCACTATTGCACAGAAAAAGACATGTGACAAACCATAATGAACATCAGATCAGTTTGAGACAAGTCAGCGTGTATAGCCGGACAATGGAATACAGGTCAAAATAACATGAGACAGACCCCAGTGAATATCAAACACAAGGCAGTTCTCCTTAGACATCAGGAACAATCTGAACAAAAGAAGAGCATCAGCTAGACTACTTTGACTGATCACAATGAGGTCAACCTTGTTACTGGAACAAAAAGAATCAGCACGTAGTGATTTTGGACCCTTTTGAGAAGCAGAACAACATGAGCAAGGCCATCTTAAATCTCGGAAGCACAACAAGAGTCAGACCATTTTGAATATCGAAAAGTCGGTTGAGTATCAGAACAAAATGAGTCCGCCTCCCCCGCCTTCGAGTATACAGTCGACATGAGCCATCCAACCTCCCTTTTATAATCAGAACATTAGTCAGCCTCCTACCGTTTCAGCTACAGAAAAACATGACTCAGCCCCTACCAGGTGAATTTAAGACCAACACGAGGCCGCTCTCCCTCTTGAGTATGCGAACAATATTAGTCAGCCTCCCTCCAGTACAGCCTCCTCCAGCTTCAGAACAACACGAGCCATGCTAAGAGATCTGCATGCTCTGATACTCAAAGAGTGATAATCTGCAGATAAAAAGAACAACGTGAGACAGACTCCCCCGCCTTGGAGTATCAGAACCAATATGACCCAGCCTCTCTCCCCTCCACTCTGAGTATCAGAACAACATTAGGCAGCCTCCCTCCAGCTTCAGAACAATACCAGCCATGGCTAAGAGATCTGCAGATTATCCCTCTTTTAGTATAAGCACAAAATGAGACAGACTCCCACGCCTTGGAGTATCAGAACCAATATGACCCAGCCTCTCTCCCCTCCCCTTTGAGTATCAGAACGACATAAGTCTCCTCCCTCCCCCCCCCCCCCCCCACTTTGCAATTCAGAACAACAAGAGGCCAGTTCTCTGTTTGTGAGTATCAGAACAACATTAGTCAGCCTCCCTCCAGTGCAGCCTCTTCCAGCTTCAGAACAATACCAGCCATGGCTTAGAGATCTGCAGATTATCCCTCTTTTAGTATCAGAACCAGGGGTTGAAATTGAGTGATTTTTATTTTTGGGAATCGCTCAAAATCAAAATTTGAGTTTTATTTTTCACTCAGAAAATAATGATTATTTTTTGAGTTTTATTTTTCTGCTCAGAAAATAATGATTATTTTTTGAGCGATATTTTTTCGCTCAAAAATAAAACTCAAAACGCTCTAGCTCCTAGGCTATTGCACCTACAGATCTGCGGTTGGTCTCATTCGATTCGGCGTTCAAAATAGTATAAGAAACCACCTTGATCACCTCAAAAACATTATTATGGTAGCTTTGCTCTCTCCACATATACGAAATATATTTCGAATCCGAGGATTTCGATAAAAAATAAAACTCAAAAAGCTCTAGCTCCTAGGCTATTGAACCTACTGTGTAACATCTGCCGTTTGTCCCGTTCGATTCAGCATTCAAAACACTATAATGATTTTTGTAAGACTAATTTTTGTATTTTAGGTACCCTATAGATGGTGGCTCTTAAAATGGTGAGTCACCACTTTTACTATGGTTTAGTGGGGTTAGCTGTTATACTTTTGGTTTATTATTCCTGGAATAATAGACCCATGTAAATGCGACGGAGGTCGACGACTCCGATCGGGCTCAATATTTGACATTATTCGTTTCAAGAGGATTCCAAAACCGAAATGTCCGTCCGCTGTCCGAGCCGTTTTCGGCAGCAGGAATTTAAAAAAAAAAATTTTTTTACAAAATACTTGGTAGGTATACCATCTCGTTGTACCCGCAAGGGTTTCACTCCGATCGCCGCAACCGTGTGGCTTAGCGCTGTGGGGCTAAGATGGAGCTACGGGACGGATTTTTGAAGGATCCCAGGAGGTCAAATATTTTCCGAGTAATTTTGGACGCATAATCCATTTTTCGAGGTCCCACAGTTTTTCCAAAAATATCTTTTATTGACACCGAATTAATTTTCGCACAATTAACCTATATCAAAAAATATTAAACCCTTGTGTAAAATTTGCAGTGTTTTCCTTTTTCATCGAAATCCTCGGATTCGACCCATATTTCGTATATTTGGAGAGAGCAAAGCCACCATAATACTTTTTTTGAAGTGATCAAGGTGGTTTCTTATAGTATTTTTAACGCTGAATCGAATGAGACCAACCGCAGATCTGTAGGTGCAATAGCCTCGGAGCTAGACCGTTTTGAGTTTTATTTTTGAGCGAAATCCTCGGATTCGACATTAATTTCGCATATTTGGTGGGAGCAAAGCCACCGTAATATTGTTTTTCAAGTGATCAAGGTGGTTTCTTATAGTATTTTTAACGCTGAATCGAATGAGACCAACCGCAGATCTGTAGGTGCAATAGCCTAGGAGCTAGAGCGTTTTGAGTTTTATTTTTGAGCGAAATCTCCGGATTCGACCCATATTTCGTATATTTGGAGAGAGCAAAGCCACCATAATATTGTTTTTGAAGTGATCAAGGTGGTTTCTTATAGTACTTGGAACGCTGAATCGAATGAGACCAACCGCAGATCTGTAGGTGCAATAGCCTAGGAGCTAGAGCGTTTTGAGTTTTATTTTTGAGCGAAATCCCCGGATTCGACCCATATTTCGTATATTTGGAGAGAGCAAAGCCACCATAATATTGTTTTTGAAGTGATCAAGGTGGTTTCTTATAGTATTTGGAACGCTGAATCGAATGAGACCAACTGCAGATCTGTAGGTACAATAGCCTAGGAGCTAGAGCGTTTTGAGTTTTATTTTTGAGCGAAAAAATATCGCTCAAAAAATAATCATTATTTTCTGAGCAGAAAAATAAAACTCAAAAAATAATCATTATTTTCTGAGTGAAAAATAAAACTCAAATTTTGATTTTGAGCGATTCCCAAAAATAAAAATCACTCAATTTCAACCACTGATCAGAACAACATGAGACAGCTTCCCCCTCCTTGGAGTATCAGAACCAACATGAGCTAGCCTCTCCCCCCAGAGTACCTATCAGAACGACATAAGCCCCCCCCTGCGTTTCAGAATAACATAAGTCCAGCTCTCTGCCTGTGAGTATCAGAACAACATTAGTCAGCCTCCCTCCAGAATAACACGAGCCAGATTCTCTCTCCCCCCCCCCCCCCGCTTGAATGTCAGAACAACATAAGAACTGCATGAATCTCCCCCTCACCACCCGCGCTTAAAAGCAACATGAGCCACATCACTTTGAACAGCTGTTCAGAACACACTAGGCAGTTCGTACCTATTGAGCATTTTTGAACGTTCTATTAGCAACATGAGTTAGCCTCCCTGCCTTTGAGTATCAGAAAAACATGAACCAGCCTCCCCCACCCCTTTTGGTTCAGAACAACATGTTAAGGTTGTCAAGCCTTTGAGTAGTAAAACAACATGATCCACTCGGCAAGTTTATGTAACAACATGCACACCAGAACTAATAGATGCATCTACATGTAGAGGGACCACTGCATTGTAATAGGTTTGTTCCAGGTTTGACGGAATGTTAACAGAAATCGCTGGAGACATGCGCAGTTTAGAAACTGCTGTTCCAGGTCGATCGTACGTTGACAGCAGTTGGAAGGAAACCGACCGCTAAGCATGTGCGGTCAGGTTCTGTCGACAGCTGTCCAACTTCTGTCGACAGACGCAGTCAGACCTGGAACAAACCTAATAAATCAAGTATGCAGGATGTGCACTCTTTATTTATTTATTCTGAAGAACAGTATACATTTTTTTATAATTCTTTCAGAAATATCTTATCTTTAAATTATCCGTGTTACAATATTTGTGGTGAAGGTTCACGAGCACTTCGCACGGGTTTTGTTTTCGCCGTGAAACCCCCTCATTTTAACGAAACCGGCCGACGAAGGAATTTACTTTGAGCGAAATTTGGGCGGTGACGGAATTCTCCCAAATTAGCAACGACGGCTAAGACGAAGCGGAAGTCGAGGAAAGTGTAAAAGGAAATGAATGGGAGGGGTGGGGGTTCAAAGGGTAGTAGTGGGGGGGGGGGGGGGGGAAGAGGCGATTAGTCCCGAAAAAGGTTAAGATAATTTCGTTCCCTCAAGAACCTTTAGGGTTAAACCCTCTCGACGGGGAACAAACCGAGGCGTAAACCCGGGAGATTACAAGATTAAGGAAATTAACTCTGGCGGTGAAGAAGGGGTATGAAGAGGGGGGTGTTGTGTTGGCCAGACTGAAATTCGAGTAGACGCGCGTAAATCAAACTGCTGCAAGTTGGAAGGTGTTTCCGCTGTATTCTCCGCAACTCTTGGTGGAGCTAATTGGAGGAAATGGATGGTCGTCGAAATTACCGTCTTGCCCTGGCCTAAATCCATATCCCATTGGGACGGTTTAGACCGAGTGAATCATCAGTTGAAAGGTTCAAAGCGTTCAAAACGGATTTTTTTTTTTTTTCGTCCGTTAAATTCCGGAGGCGAAAAACGGAAAGGTGAAGAAACCGGAGAAAAACGGGGGAGGTGATGAAGTTGGGATATTATTGGTTTTCCTCGGGAGGGATAATTGGGTTTAGTCCTCACGTGGCCACCCCCCCCCCCCTCCTCCCACGTGTAACCTCCTCAAGGTTTTCCAAGTTAATGGAGATATAAGAACCGCTGGAAACACGACCTTGTCGAATGGGCTGCCCTTTCGTGGCACCGAAGATCCTTCGCAACCTCGACGAAAAAAAGGTATAGAAAACAATTTATCAAGTCCTCCCCCCCCCATTTTCGGTCATGTTTGAATGTTGACTAGTGATGGGAGAAGTCGCTTCCTAAAAGGACTGGGACTGGATTCGCTCACTCCCGAGAAAGAGCGACTCCTTTTGACTCACTCACTCCTCCGCCCCCCCCCCCCCCCCCCCCGCCACTCCCCCTCAATCAGTTATCGTCTCGTTTCGCTCTTTCGCTCGTTTTGGGCCAATAGGGATCATTCTTGTCAACTCCTAACACACCTACCTGCCCATCCAACTCCCCTCTTTATCAAAAATCGTATTTTCTCGCTCTTTCGCTCGTTTTGGGCCAATAGGGATCTTTGTTGACAACTCCCTTGCCTCACAACATGAAACGGCACCAAGAAAGGGTCAAGCGATATATCGCTATATATACCTATATAGTTATATATACCCTCCATTGTGATGCTGGGGATAGCGCTTGGTCCTTTTTACGGTATGACGAACCCCGGGTTCGTTGAACCAGGAGTCATTCTCTGAACTACCGCTCCTCTAAGGGAGCGATTTGGTGAGCGAACTCCTTGAAAAAAATCGCTCCTTACGAGTCACTCACTCTTTCGCTCCCCATCACTAATGTTGACGCGAATGGGGAACGCGTGCCGAAGGAAATATTTGTCTGCAACTTTTGGTTTATTATTCTTGGAATAATACACCTATGTTTTCGCGTCGGAGGTCGCGGTTTTCAGTCCGATCGCCCAAACCCGTGGGGCGCTATGGGGCTAAAATGGGGCTACAGGGGGGGTGTTTTGAAGGCTTTTAGCTATGGGATCGAGTTAGGTGTCGTTTTCGAAGTATTTTTGGACGTAGAATCCATTTTTGGGGGTCCCGGAACGATCCGATTTCACTGTGGCGATCTATAGGGCTTTCATGGGGCTAAAAATGGGATTTTTGAAGGTCCCAAAAAGTTAAATATTTTTCGAGTAAAAATTAAAGAATTTTTGAAAAAACACATTTTTGAAAAAAAAATCCCCCCAAAAATTTTTATTTTTTTTATTGACAGAATTAAATGTCTGTACAAGTAACCTATATCAAAGAATAATAAACCCTTGTGTAAAATTTGCAGCGTTTTTTGTCTCGGCATCACGCCTAATCGGTAGACGCCGTTTTTTCCGCTCGATTCCTTAGAACCCAGGGACGGACAAAGGCTTGGTACAGGATGTTTTATCCCGAAATTCGGGTGCATTTCCATTCCTAATTGAAAATTTAATTGCTCGAAGCTGCCCTGATTATGAATTCTATTTCAGTTTTCCGTACAAAAAAAAAAAAAAAAGTAGGCCTATACACTATGATGAATACTCTTTTGACGGAGATGGTGATGCAGGGGTGGGGTGGGGGATAAAAACAGGAGCAGGTGGAATCCCCCCCCTCCCTCCCTCCTCCACTAGGCTTTAAAGGGCCTAAGCTTTCCAAGTAATTCCGGCATTACCTCCAGGAAAGGGAGCTGCCGACTAGAGGGAGATAGGTAGACTTGTTCAAGCCTGCTAGAGCCTGCTAGGGTGAAGAGTGGAAGGGGAGATCTACATAATCTCTCTAAATTAACCTGTTAGCCTCCTCCTCCTCGTTCTGCTCCCTCGTGCCTTTTCTGACGTTTAAATAATTGAATCGTTAATGGCTGAACATTTCTAGCGTGGGGGTAGTTTAAGAGGGGGGAGCTTATGGGGTTTAAGGGTTTGGGGGTGCCGCCCTGAGGGATGAGTGTTAACGAGGGACCTTCGGTCGTGTGATTTAGTAACCGGGTTCGCTAATAGCTTATTCGTCCATTAGAAAGATTATCGACCATATTGATGGGAAAGGATGTTCTTGAAAGCCCCTTCATACCGAACGAGCGGAGGATTTGGGACTCAATTCAGTTTGGATCATTAATTTGGATTATTAAATATTCATCCTCTGATTAAGAGCCTCTCGTGTATGTGTATATTCGTAAATAGCTTTCCTATAAGTATGGAGGTTTTTCAGTGGTTTTTTGTTGATTTTTTTTTTCTTTCAACAATACGGACATTCGACCCCTCTCTACGACGTGCGGCAAATATCCCCCTTTTTGCAGTCTCCAATTTGCACAGCGCGAAATGAGCACTTTCTTCCGGGTTACAAGGGAAGATCAAGGAGCACACATTGTGGGATTCATACCCCCCCCCCCCCCCCCCACAACACCCTGAGGGGATGAGCGAATGAGGTCGTTTGAAGTTGAACTCCGGTAAAAGTTGTACGACAAATTTTCGAGTGAATCCGGAAAAATTAAAAATTTGGCGCCAAACGGCCAACTACGAATGACCCCCCCCCCCCTCTCCCATTGTCCCTTGTTCCTTGATGAATTAATCAAGCGCCGCCTTAATTGGCCTTCCATTGTTCTCAATTTTCATTGTTATGACCCCTTCACCGCCGAAGCTCGAAGGTTTTGTGACTCCGACCGTCAGACGGGGGTGTTTTCATTGGGAAAAACGGGGAGCGTTGAAAAGACCCCCAAATAGGCCCGGGGGGGGGGGGGGGGGGGGCAAAAACTAAGTTGATAGAGGGCCCACTCAAGCATTCCGCTCTCTTGCGAATTGTTCTGGGGGGGTAGTTCCATCGGATTAGTTATTTAGCCGAGTTGAGGCGATTAAGAACAGGTGGAAGGGGGTGGGGGTGGAAGGGACAATTCACAAAGTGGATTTGGTTCGGCTGATTGGATCAGGGCTCAAACGGTTTACAGACACCCCCTTCTCCCCCCACCGCAACCACCGCTTTTAATAGACCGTCAATGAACTTTCCCCCCTTGACCGGCCGCCCCCTTTGGCCCGAACCGCACAAAACCCGACTTCAGAGAGGAGGCTACCCTTAATATACACCTTTATCCGTTTTCAATTGAAAGGCCCAACTCGATTAGCGCCTTTTACGCGTTTAACTCCCCCCCCCCCCCCCTCCCATTTCGCGTGCACTTTTCTCTCGCCAAACTCCAATCAACAAACGCAGTGCGACTCGGTTGACGCCGTCGCAGCCCATTTTTCCCCCTTAAAAAAAAAAAAATCCCGCGCGTCTCCGCACAACCCCCCCCCCCCCCCCCCCCTTGAAAACTACCATCGGAAAGACCACACAACTCTCAACTCCCCGCTTTCCGCTGGGAAGCTTTTTTTTCGTTAGAAAAATCTGTCAATGAAAAAAATTTTGGAAAAAAAAAGTTTCGTTTTTTACTCGAAAAATATTTGACCTCCTGGGATCCTTCAAAAATCCCATTTTTAGCCCCATGAAAGCCCTATTGATCGCAACAGTGAATCGTTCCGGCACCCCAAACAATGGATTTTACGTCCAAAAATACTTCGAAAACGACATCTAACTCGATCCCATAGCCAAAAGCCTTTAAAAAAAACCTCCCGTAGCCCCATAACGCCCCATGGGTTAGCTCGATCGGGCTGCCACCTTGCGGGCACAGCTAGATGGCAAACCGAGTATTTTGTCAAAATTTCTGATTTTAAAAAACATTCCTACTGCCCAAAACGGCTCGGACGGCGTACGGACATTTCGGTTTATAGTCCAGTCATTAGGTGTCCAAAAGTAGTGAATCTGAGAAAAAAAAAAAAAAAACCTGAAGAATGTTTCTCGACGGATCTGTACGTTTTTGGGGGTGCTGAATCCGAAAATTTGGTTATCTACTAGATTCGGATATGGCAACACCATGAAAATCGCGAAAAGCCATACAATTTCGGTCCTTTTTTGGGGGGTTTTTGCCTTCAACTCGGAAACCATGCTTCCTAGCGACATGACTACTCTATACGAAATTAAAGCTGATGAAATTCCCTAAAAAATGAGACCTAAAACGCTTCGCTAGCTTTCTCCGTTTGGCCGCTAGTGCGTGCTGAAGTTTGACCATTTTTTCTAACTAAGCCAAAATCTTCGTATTCCCGACTTACGAAGCCTATTAAACACCACAATCGGTCCCCCGAACCCCACATAAGGTACCCTGACACCTTATGACAATTTCACTAGTCTCATGTTTTTTTTGACCGAATAGCTGCTAAGTAACAGCAGTAAAGAAACGTCCAATCTGACACCGCGCGGAGAGCGGAAGCGCGTTTTTCAGAACGTTTTCGGTTGTAGCTCAGAAACTATTGGTCCGATTCCAAAAATTTTTATTTTCTTGTGAAAGCTGATTAAGTTCTCCATCGCAGATATTCCACGTGAAATTTGGATTTGAGCTTTGATAAGGGGGGGGGGGGGGGGGGGGGAAAGAAGAGATTTTCCTGAAAAACGTGGTCGTAGATGGTCAAATTTCTTGTTTCCACACTTACCGACGAATACTAACGGCACTTTTGTTGTTTCAATAGACATGCAATGTGCAGTTACTTATATACAATTTAATCAGCTTTGTGATTAAATAAATAAAAGTAAGATCGAACTAACCGTTCCCGAGTAATAGGCAGAAATGTGCAAATAATCATGTTTTATTCACATTCACAATGTGCCAAATTTTGCCGTGCCCGCCCCTCCCTTATCAAAGCTCAAATCAAAATTTTACATGAAATAATTGCAATGGGGAATTTAATCAGCTTTCACGAGAAAAAAATTAATTTGGAATCGGACCAATAGTTTCTGAGCTACAACCGAAAACGTTCTGAAAAACGCGCTTCCGCTCTCCGCGCGGTGTCAGATTGGACGTTTCTTTACTGCTGTTACTTAGCAGCTATTCGGTCAAAAAAAACATGAGACTAGTGAAATTGTCATAAGGTGTCAGGGTACCTTATGTGGGGTTCGGGGGACCGATTGTGGTGTTTAATAGTCTTTAATAGGCTTCGAAAATCTGGAATACGAAGATTTTGGCTTAGTTAGAAAAAATGGTCAAAATTCAGCACGCTCTAGCAGCCAAACGGAGAAAGCTAGCGGGGCGATTTAGGTCTCATTTTTTAGGAAATTTCATCAGCTTTAATTTCGTATAGAGTAGTCATGTCGCTAGGAAGCATGGTGTCCAAGTTAAAGGCAAAAAACCAAAAAAAAAAGGACCGAGATTTTATGGGTTTTTTGCCATTTTCATGGTGAACCCATTACGAATCTAGTAGATAATCAAATTTTCGGATTCAGCACCCCCAAAAACGTACAGATCCGTCGAGAAAAATTCTTCAGGTATTTTTTCTCAGATTCACTACTTTTGGACTATTCGTTCGTAGCCCCTCGGAATTTCCATAGACTCAAACGGTGAAATCGTATGGTTATGGAACCCACGAAAATGGATTGTGCGTCCAAATTTGGATTTTTGTCGAAGTATTTTAAAATACTTCGTCATGACACCAAACTCGACCTAAAATTAATAAATTAAATTTTTTTAATGTTAAACAATTTTTCAAGTTATTACCTATTAAATACAAATTTTGTATATAAGTTTATCCACTTTTTTCATGTTGCTTATTTAATTGTCAATGAAAAAAAAAAATTCTTTACCTTTACGTTACCAGTTACACAACGTTCTTGTCAAAGTTTAAAAGAAAATTTTTAACATGTTTAATATTATTTCCACCACCTATTCATTTTTTTAAAGATTTTTTTTTTTTTTTTTTTTTTGTAACGTCTCCAACAATAATTACCTATTGGAAATAATTCATAATGCAATAATAATTTAAAACAATAATTGTTATTGTTTAACAAATAGGGTGAACTCTAATAATTCCTTCATGTACAGAGCCGGTGTTCGTATTGCTCTAATAACAGTCACAGTTACGACGAAATGGTGGACAATAGCCTATTAACGTAACGACAGAAGTGTTGACCCACTACCGCTACGGTTAATTCTCCGGTGGGCACAGCCGTGGGATTAGTTCGAGAAAATGAGCGGGTAATCTAAAGGGAGGGAATAATTTTCAAAAATTTCCCAACGTCTAAATTCGAAACTATTATCGGCGGTACGACGGAAGAAAAGTAATAAAGGTTTCGTCTGAACGGGAAAATTTCACGCGCAGCCGGCGGGAATTTTAGTCAGTTGAAATGAAAAGGGCGAAGTTTTTCGGACCGGTCTTGAAGGAGGGGGTTTCGAAACAAGTCGTACCCGGTTCGGAGCGGTCGTAATATTCGCGGTCGCTTTTCCGCCGGAGTTGCGAGAAGTTTGAAATTAAATTCCGCCTCCGAGAGGGGCTTGGAGTTGATTCGGCCCCCCCCCCCCCCCCACCATTTCCGCGACGTTGAGAGAAAGTGTCAAATGTGGATGACGTAATAACTAATATAACCTACGTGAAGGGTCGTCGGCGTTGATCACCTGTGAAGTCCGTAAACAGAACCAACCTCGTGAGAAGGGAGGTGGACGGCAACGCCATCTAGTGAGAACTATGTTATCCATTGGTTAATATTTTTAACTGGGCGGTCACCCCCTGCTAGCTAAAGCCAGCCAACCTCCCTGGCCTCAGACCCAATGGCCCAACGACCCAACTTGGCCTCAGACCCAACAACTCGCTTTCCCATAGGATGGGTGGGTGGGTGGGGGGGGGGGTGCGGAGGGTTTTCACCACTTCCCACCAGGGGCCCGCCCTCCCCACGTCTTCCCAACATCCTGTTAACTGGTTCAGTCCCTATTTTTCTTTTAAAAATTGCTCCTGAAGAAGAGAAATAAAATGGTCTAGTTGTAACAAAAAACTTACCCTTGTAAAATTTTTTAATTAATTACGTAATTTATTTTTAAAAATATTTTCATCATTTATAGTGAATTATTTCAGTTTTTAACTCTTCTTCAACTAAATAAAACCAAATCTCTTTTGTATTATTTTTCGATGTTAGTTCATCAAACTACAAAATCTGTGGTGTTCTAAAAACGAACTGACAAACCCCCAAAACATCGTCAAACGGGGGAACAAAACTCCCTAATTCAATTCATCAGTCGGATTGAAATCGTAATCCGGTCGACCTCGAAAGTTTCCCTCCCCCGACCGTAAAAAAATTACTCAAGCCGCCCCAACAGACATTTTAATAACCTCGTTAATCTCTTCAACCCCTTAACCTAACATTGAAGGGCTGCCCCTGTTTAATTGCCAATTAACAATTTACTTTTTTTTTAAGGCGACCTTTTCGTGATTTTGTGGTTGCTACCCAGTAACCTTTTTGCTGGATTTTTTTTTTTTTTTTTTTTTTTTTTGTCGTCCTTGATATCTTATTTCTCTAAATCTTTTTTGTCTCTTTTGTTATTCCATTCAACTCTTTCATGAGAAAAAAAAAAAAGATGAAAAGTCGGGCAGGTGCAGACAAATGAGGGTGGATCCACAAGGGATAATTCCGTCTGAATCCAGGTTTCCTTTTTTTCTCCATTGTGTAATTGGGATGTTTTTAGGGGGTCCTTGCGGGGGATATTTGAACATAATTATAAAGTAGAGCCAATTGTGTGTTGAGGGTTTTTATTTGCCACGGAAGCTCTTCAGTTTGACAAAGACGAAAAAGGTTGCTCACTTTGGACGAAAAGTTACAATAAAAAAAAATATATTGTGAGGTTTTTGAAGTTGAAGGAGGCTCGTTTGGGTAATTGGGTGAATTGATCCGGTGAATACATGAATGTGAAGACATCCCGGGGATTCTTTAAAACGCGTGAGGCGTCCATCTTGTAGCACAGCTTCCCTCTCAGTGGGAGTCGAGGCGGCTCATCGACAAAGTTCTGACGGCTCAGAAGGCTGGATAACACTCGGGGTGGCCAACGGCGAGCTTTGTCCCACGAATTCCAGTGAAACCCCGATCATTCAAAACGGTTGTTGATTTTACCACTTGAGCAGCCTAATCGGGTTTGATCCTACTGATGGAATAAAGGCCTCCCAGGAAAACCCCGAACCGCTCCCCGGCAGGTTGTTCATTGTCCGCCTGTTTACACCTGCTGTGTTGTCTTGTTTGGTCCCACCATTCAGCTCCACGTGGTCTTTCATATTTGGGTCTCGTCACGTCCGACATTAACGTACCTTTTGTGGTTTGTTTGCAGATTTCCGCGAGAGCAACAGACTCTACCGAATCACTTTTATTTCACCGACTTTGAGAGGCACACTGCTGAGATCGCCACGTTCCACCTTGACCGGTACGCAATTTTTATTCTCAAAAAGTTTAAATTTCGTTTGTTTGTTTTCTCTTGTTTAAATTTATTTTGTAGTTTTCAATTTTTCAATTTGATTGAAAAAACGCATTTTTTTCATATTTTTATCTTTTTATTTGGTATTTTTAATTTTTAATTTTTAATTTTTTTAAAATTTATTAACTTTTTAATTTATTTTAAATTTTTAGTTTTTTTTTCAATTTTATTTATATTTTTAATTTTTTAATTTTTTTAAAATTTATTAACTTTTTAATTTTTTATATTTATTAACTTTTTAATAATTAAAAAGTTATTGTTAGTGGTATTTTGGAAAAAGTTTTAAACAAACTGACAGACTACCAAACCAAAAGCAACAAACATAGTATTACTTATTTTAAATTGCAATTGAGCCCATTGGGCTGTCAGCAGAATCCCTGGGAGCGCCTCTAGGCAGGCTGACTTGGCTACCATCTGGCTACACCTCGTGCCACCCAGCAGGATAAACGGCTAAACTCCCCCTTATTATGGGAACGAACTCCAGGGCCCTAAGGGGCAACTGTTGGAAGCTGTTGTCCCCAATGCTTCCCGGGCTGGAGTCCCTGCTCCAGTCTTTCCTCACCCTGCCTGAGAAAACGTCAGCCTCCAGGACGAGCGTTTCCCTGGCAAATGTCAGGCAGCACATGCTTTGATGTGCCCTCTGGGCTAACGCACCCAGGAACGCAGCCAGGACCGTTGGCGAGCGCCAGTCCGTGCAAGTGAGCCGGGAAGTCCTAGTGAGCGCTCAGAATCTGATGCGTCTTATGATCGGGTACCTCCCATGTCATCTGCAACTGCCGAGCCACTGATGAGAAGAACTCGAAGAAGGACACGACGACCCAACACGGATGGTTGGCACATCCTGCCATTACATGGCCCGAAAAGGCCCAGGCTCTAAGCCTCACCGCAATACCTGGCGTCCAACTGTGCTCTGTCCTGATCAGTTGTGGTAAAGAGGATTAGCGTCGTGTTGGCACGGGGGTTCTCTTTCCCGATAGGTACAATCAGCCAGGCAGGTTCGCCCTCGCCCCCCCCCCCCCCCCTACTTTTGGGATACATGGAGGAAACTCGGACCCTGAACTAATCCAGATCAATGAAACCCATGGCTGCTCTCGGATTCCTGGGCAAATCCATGGCAACCAGTGGTCCAATATCTGAGGGCCAGAATGAAGCATGTGGGCGCAAGACTCATTACGGGTAGGATTAGTGTACGGACATGAGGCTGTGCACTGGAATCGTTTAAGGTTTTTTGTTTGACGGAGTTCTTAAAGCGTTAGATCCACAAATGAGCTATACTTTGATCCGGACGTCAGCCGTCACCAACTGGGTTTCTGAGGGCCTATTTCACCAACTAACGGCTCCGCAAACTTAACGAGCTCCGCACGGATTCCCATGCTAATCGGTGCTCCCTCGGGGGTTTAACCTGGGCGTTAAGTTAACGCCGTTAACGCTTAAACTCTCGGTATCTCGGGTGGTGAAAGTGGCCCTGAGCCACGGAGGAACAGCTTCTGCAAGCAGGCATGCATGAACATTCGCTTGTGAGGAGTGCAGTGGATGTATTCGGATGGCGTGGAGGGATTCTGGCAGGACCTGTTCGCAGTGAGAAATGTCAAGTACTTTGTTTTGCATTGCTTAGGACATGTTATTGTCCCCAATCTTGCACATATCTTGTGTAGCGGCCCGACATGGGCCGAACTCTTCCTACTTAAAACTGGTCGGCGGCCACCTCTAAAGCTTCGTACTTGGCTCATGGGGAGCGGTAGCGCCTAAGGGGTTTCCGCCCAGAAGTCGGGGGCGCCCTCATTCTCCATCCCGAGATGGGGCTATTGTTCCCCTGGGCTCCGGAGTGGGACCACCTTAAATATCTAGTGACCACCATTCTTGCACATCGCATTTATGGCTCAACAACACACATTTTTAGTTGGGACCGCTGGCCAGGACTCCCTATCTGACAGTATTTCAGACAAGGAACCGGCTCAGCGGACCCTAACAGTGTTTCGCGCAGGGTACTTGCCCAGGCCGTCGTTATCGACAAATCGATTGCGTCAGCCAGGAAATGTACCCTTCGTAAGGATCAGTTAGGGAACGATGTCACCTTTATCGACAAATCGATTGAGGTAGCTCGGAAACTTTCTGCATCATGTGTGGATCCAGGACGCGCTTCTGCTGAAGTTGACTCTTCAATCTCAGTGGAAGCTGCGACTGGACTCCCTTCCGAAATTCGACGCACCTCAGTCCGTCTAAACACTTTTAGTCAGGCTGAGGATCGCGCAATTTTCAAAATTGCCCCAACATCATTCCCTGGGTCAGCAAACCACAACAAATTGTGCGATGCCCCAGGTGAATATGTTAGCGCACTCCCTTCACAGACCTCCAAAGACAGCGGGGGCGAAATCCTAGTTACGCTAGAGGCCTTCCCCCAAACACAACCTAAATAGGGACAATTTAACTTTAGGCACCCAAGGTACACCTCCCACATCCGTTCAACTGGGAATATCTACATCTTGCATTATCAGTAGAGTAGAAGCGATGTTTGTTTGACCAACTCTTAGGTCTTGGGCGCGAAAGCCCACTTTGATTCCTCGCAGATGGGCGCAATATATTGCCCTATAGGGCACCCTGCTGAACGGATGTTGGGGGTGTACTTGGGTGTGTATCTCCAGAGATCTCCAGTTCCAGAAAACCAGAGATCCTGGAATCCAGACGTCTAGAGCTCCAGAAAGCCAAAGATGTAGAGCTCCAAAAGTCCAGAAGTCCATAGTTGTAGAGCTCCAGAAGTTCAGAAATCCATGAAATCCAGAAAAGGTCCAGAGATCCAAAAAATCCGCAAATCTAGGAATCCAGAAATCTGGAAAAAGAGCTCCAGAAAATCCAGAAATCCCGAAACCCAGAGATCCAGAAATCGCGAGATCTACTGATCCAGGAATCCAAGGATCCCATGGGACAAACATGTGTAAAGCTCACTGGAGGAGTTGGATGAACTCCTGGCGGAGTTGGACTCTCCCCCTCGAAGCGTAATTGAATGTTGCGGTCGGCAATTCATTAGACCGGGTCACCCCCGAAACGGTTTTGATTGGGCCCTTTCTCGAATTTCCGTCGGGGGGGTTGGCGACGAATTTGACGCGGAAACCGCCGAAACCTGCGAGCGACTCGGGATGGATTTTAGCGGTTGACCGCGTTGAGCGCCTCGAGTGTTATTTACCGTTTATCCGATTATATTTCCCCCCCAAACTCTTCAACGTTCATCCACAACCTGAAGATTAACGACTCGCCCGGGACTGTTTTCCTTTCCCGAAACTTGTATAAAACCGCTCGCCTCCTTTTGGCTCCCGCCCAAAGCGCCAATCCCGACCAGGTAAACCCTTCTGGGAGAAGTGAACGAATCAGCTTCCGAGGTCATTATGGCTGATGGTCTAAACACTCCTACATTGCAACTTGTTCTCTCAGCTCCTCTCAAGATGCTGAAATCGCTTAATTTGGGCTGTCGGTAGTTAATCTGGCCGGTAGTTAATGACCACCGGGTGGGAGATTCCTCTGTTGATTCGAATGTAATCACACTGCCTAACTTGGCCAATTCAACTTGGTGATCGAAGTCGAAAAATCAAGACAGTCATCAACGTCAGGTTAACGCATGCGTTACTGCAATCCTGCAGGAGCTCGATTACGGTGGCCAGATTTTTTTTCCCAAAAAATTGGGTAAGATCACTGATTAGTTATTGGCCAGAAAGTTCCCCGTCGTATCAAACCGATTAAACGTTATATTCAATCCTTTCCCTGGTTTTCAAAAGGAAAATATCTAACAAATGCGATCCGATGTAAATTTTAGCCGATTTTTTTTTTAAGACCTGTTTATAACGTTCTTTTCGAAAAGTCAGTTGCAATATATTGCAATATAACTAACTGGCATACAACTATAGTTATTGGCCACCTACGGTTTTCCGTCCGTCCGTCCATTCAACCCTGCCTTCTTATGAGTGCTTTTTGAAAACCCTGGTGCACTCATGATGATCCCCAGGATGCACAGATTCCTCCCATGCGAAAAAATTCGACTCGTAGATTTCAAAAATAAAATGTCCGTCCACCGTCGAAGCCGTTTTAAGGTCGAACCACACATTTCAGTGATATCAGTGCTCGGACATCAGTGCTTCAATTGCATAAATGAGAAAATGTCCACACCGGCGTTACCTGCCGCACGGAGCACTGACCTCCGAGGATTCACTGAAACGTGAGGATCGACCTTTAGGCAGTAGGAATTCTTAGAAATAAATCTGAAATTTTGACAAAATACTCGGTTTACCATTTAATTGTGCCCGCTAGGTTTTCAGCCCGATCGCCCAAACCCGTGGGGCTCTGTGGGGCTAAAAAGGGGCTACAAATGATGGTTTTGAAGGAAGTCGAATGAGGTGTCGTAATCCGAGTAATTTTGGGTGCATAATCCATTTTTTGGGGTCACACATCCGTCCAAAAACTATTCGAGAACATAAATTAAAATTTTTTTAAATAATTGAATTTTTTCACGTTGTTGTAGAATTAATTTTTAGGTAATTTATTTCAAAGAATAATAAACCATTGTGTAAAATTAGCAGCGTTTTCCTAAACGTCTTATGACAAAAAACACATTTCTCAAATAATTCAGTCTCTCTTGATTTAAAATACCTACCAGACTTGAGATTCATTTGTTTTAAAGTCGAAACCTACACGAAGCCCACTGTAGCTAGAGATCATAAGCTTTAAATGACCCCTATTATAAACAACTAGAGCCCTTATTATAAACAAGTACCTAATCTAGTTAAAACAGCCTACAGCTATCAAAATCACTGCCACTATACTGGAGCTGCAGCCCGAGGAGGAGGAGGGGAGTCACACGATTTTGGTCACCTTATTCTGGGTAGCTACTTCTAGAAGTCGGAAAACTTTGAAATTGGTCTTGAAAAATTCAGCTCGGCGAGTACTTAACGAAAAAAGTCTGAAACCACCTAAAAGTTGTTCCATGTGGCGTACCGTTTGCTCCAAAAGTGGTTAAAAAATAGGGGCTAGAGCACTTGACAGGATATTGGGACGGCGGTGGGCCGAGGGGTGTCTTTGTGAGACTCGAGGCACTTGGAAAAATCGTTTTTGTTGTGGTTTCAATCCAGTTCACTATAACTTTATATATATATATGTTACAGTTATTACCCGAAATCAGTTAATTCTAGTTCTAACTAGTCAATTCTAGTTCTCACTAAGCCCCTCCGTGAGAACTAGTTGTGACTAGTTAGAACTAGAATTTACTGGGACCCTCACCGTTAGAACTAGAAGTCACTGATTTTTTTTCAGTAAGAGCTAGTTTTGAATGAAATTTATTAGGCAAAACTAGAATAACCTAGTGAAAAGCCGTTCTAAGAAGTGATTTTAACAGTTAGTTACAACTAGTTTGGACTAGTGAATACTAGGAACACTGAAAAAAAGAAGGTTTTTTATGAAGTAGGTATATTTCTAGTACCAAATGTAGTAGTAATGTACCAAAAAGTCTTTCAAAAAGCTTTATACGGACTCATTTTGATTCCAGCGTGGTAGGCCCTGTTTTTCATGAATTGAACGAACTTCAAGCCGTGAGACCATTTAGTCGTTTTATTGTCCATCATCCACGAAGCAAGCATTCGCTCCACATCCTGGTTGGCGCGCTCCATAGATCCTTGACTTTGTGAATGCCTTGGCTTGCCATGCACTATCTTCAGCTCTGGCCATAGTACCTTCAGCTCATCTATGACGCAATTCACAAATTCCCTTCCATTGTCTGAATGGAGCAAAACGGGGGCTTCAAAGATCAAAAAAATGTCCAATACGGACGCCCTGACCTTTAAAAAAAAAACGTTCTCTAGAACTCAATGTGATACGCTCACATCCACTGCCGAACTAAACGACTGACTGCCTAACAAAACACACGGGAAGACCGCAGGGATAAGTCTGAAGTGACCCCCGAGTTCCTCATCATCAACATTGCGTCGCCAACTATGATTAGATGACTCACAACAAAGCCGCAGTAGCCGATCCTGGCTCTTGTCACATAAATGAATAGATCAGTGAATTCTAGTTTTAACTGACTCCATTAAACCAGCGGGGATTTCTAGTTTTAACTAGTGACTTCTAGTTTTCACGAAGGGGCTTAGTGAAAACTAGAATTGACTAGTTAAAACTAGTAATAACTGATTTCGGGTAATAACTGTAACATATATATATTAGAGCAATCTGCTGATATTTCTTTATTGATTCATGCAGTTTTTTGGTTTTGTCTATAATATAGACATGGCCAATAAATGGTTCACTGGAAAAGACGGCTGTTTCAGTTACTGGCCGGGGTTGCCAATAACTGGGTTCACCTCGTACTTTTCGTGCCAGTTATTGGCCACCTGTAATATTGTGTTCATCCAAAACCAACAACAACAAAAATCTAAATGAATCAATAAAGAAACAACTGCAGATTGCTCTCATACAAAAATGTGATATTGAACTGGATTGAACCGTTTGAAAAGCCTTATGAATCAGGTGATGTTAACTTACCGTTTGCATAAGAAACAGCCCTCGAAGCTTCGTCGGATGTACTGAGGCTGGTATTTTACCGCCTCAGGCTACAAGTGGTTATAAATTTGATTTTTCCACAACGCATTCATCTGGATTAGTTACCAGACGGGGGAAAAGTATTCATTCGATCTCAGAGGAATCTGGATTTTAGAAAACTGAGTTTAAAACATGGGTGGCCAATATCTGGTGATCTTACCCTACTAAATACGTGAACTTTTTTAAATTTTAAATTTACGGCCAATTTTAAATCAAATGGTAATTTTCCCTTTTTCCCCCTTTTCCTTTACGGATTTTGTACTGAGAAACCAAATTGTCGGGTCACTGGAAACTTGCAAAAATTATATTCATCTGTTTTTCTCAGAGTATCCCAATAATATTGTTACTGGTCAGCGGACCCTCAAGAACTGGAATTACCGCGAATTTGATTTTAATTCGCTGTAAATTAAGAAAAATTGACATATTTAGTAGTGAATTTAAAAAAAAATTCATATATAGGTTTTCCAAGCTCAATTGAGGATTTCCAAATTGAATTGAGAATTTTACAAAATGAATTGAGAATTTTCCAAGCTGAATTAGGAATGGAAGCGTTTCTGGATTATTTTTTTTATCGATAGAAGGCGTCCAAATAATACTAAAAATGGGGTTAAAACACAAACTGCAAGCTCATATGAATTTATAAAATTTATGGAAAAATTGCTATTTGAATTTTGGCGGGAACCCGAGGTCAGCTCCTATTGGTCGACACGTTGGCCACCATTACAAAACTAAAAACTAAAGAATCGGTCATTGGAATAAGTTAATTTATATCACAAATAAGTTGAGTAAATAAGCATGATCACATTCAAAACAAAGCGAACACGGCCATTTTCTCGTTACTCCAGTGTCACTAGAGCCAAACACCAAGAAAAAATCGAAAAAGAAGAAAAAATCGACCTGCACTCTGGTGTCTTTTGATTGGAAACCGGAACACCTGTAGGTGTCGTCACTCACAGTGGTTTTTGAATCGGCCTAAATGGGCCCCGGAACCGACTGTCGAATAATACTTTTTTCTGAAAGAACTTCATAATTTGAAGGCATAGCAGTGAGTTTTGGGCTCCTACGGTGTAATACAAATTTCCAGGGCACTGTCGAAAATTTCAACTTTGAATCTGGAGGGAAAAGTGGCGCCACTCTCTCATTGGCTGCTCACGGCCGCCATTTCCGCCAGATCCCCGTCGGTCCCTTCTTATGCTAGCGCACTCTGGCGGATTAGTTATAGTGCCACCGCGGGAAAATTCAAAACGCCAAATATTCACTAGTGATTTCCTCTGCTCAGACACCTAATTTCTCAGTGCTAACTGTACTGAGTACTTTGTTCATTACTAGTTCAACTATGTTCGGCCGAATTTTCCCATTTCTCTGACCTAGTTCCGTGGCCCATTACTTAAGATGATTGTAAACTACGTGAAAGACTTTTTGTCACAAAAATGATGTATTTTTCCCTTTTTGACTTTTAACAACACGGTACAGGATGATTTAACCCGAAATTCGGGAGCACTTCCATTCCTAATTGTGAACTTTCTATTTCAATTTGAGAATTTTCTGATGAAAAATAGAGAAAAAAAAATATATATATACCTAAACCCGCAGGTTACTGCTTTGAGCATTTGGCTAAATTTCAATAAACATGGAACATGCTTTGCCTAGTAACGTTGCCAACAAAATTATTATGTCGGTCAACCTTTTTCCGCTACTTTTGGGTCGCATTTTCGTTCCTCGATACCGTTCCCCGTTCCTGAAAAACGTGACACTTTTTGCCGTTCCAGTTCGTAGTGATGGGCCACCTCCCCGGATGGATAAAGCCAGCCAACCCCTGACGTGGGATCAGACCCAAAAACTCGCCGTCCCTTGTTCGTTATGATTTTTCCTGAAAGAAATACTGGATCGTGGTTGATTACAATGCCCTTCCATCACCCCCCCCCCCCCTCCCTTTCCAATTTCCGATTTTTCCTACGGCTGAAAGTACCCTAGCATAAAGATGGTTCTCCTCCTCAGGCTGCAGCTCTAATGTAGGAAGATAGGATTAGGAAGGACTCAGCCGTAATACACGCTACAGCTTTGACAGTCAAAGATGTTGAGTCACGAGACACAAAACTCACTCAGGTTTGAAAATTCGACTCGGTAAAAGTCTGCTACGGTTTAAAAAGAGGTGAATAGGAGCAAAGGAAATGTACGTGGACGGAGACGAAGATAAGAATGAATTATGGTTGAAAGATCCGAGTTGGAGGAATTTGTGAAAGAAATGAAGTCGGACCTAAACTTCAACCCTTAAAAAAGTCGAGGGGTGTGAATAGTAGGGAAAATACGGTTCAAGTTGAAACCACCCGTATCACTTCTGCTGTCTTCGGAACGTGATGTGTGTTTTAACGCTGGAAAGGGCGTGACACTTTCACCTCCATGTAGTGCAAAGTCTCCCTGTGGTGTATATTTGGCCTTGTGGAGGGAGGAAATGATGTTCGTGTGGTGGGAATTCTGGTACCTAGATGGATCCAATTTTATAATAGTATTCCAGCAATCCTCGCCAATTCATATTTTGGACATTTTTTCACATTTTTCCGACTTCGAGAAGTAGCCTACAGTAAAAACCAAATTCGTTTCACACCTCGTCCCCCTCCTCCTGGTGTTGGAGCTTTGATATAGCCAACTAGGGGGCCATCCCCTGCTGGCTCAAGCCAGCCAACACCCGACCGTATTCCACCTGGTCTCAGACTCAATAACTCGCTCCCCCATATTATATAGTTTTTGTTTGTTTTTTTTTCCTTCTTAAAGAAATACAGGACTTTTTGGAATTTCGAGTTTGGATTCGGCGTGAAAATAGTACAATAAGAAGGGAACCGGTTTGATGAACCAATTTTAAAAGTAATAAAACCAGTTTGAAGAAGTATAGAACCAGTACTAGGTCCTTTAAAACCGTTTGAGGAGTTTGAAGAGCTATAAAACCAATTTAGGAGCTTTAGAACCAGACTTTCCTGTTACAACTAGTTTAGGAGCTTGAGAACGAGTTTGAGGAGCTTTGAAAGACTTCAACGAGCAATAACCCCACTTTGAAGAGCTGTTGAACCGATTGGAACCCTGGAGAACCAATTGAAGAGCTTAAGAACTGTCTTGAAGAGCTGTAATGACGGTTTTGGTTTATTATTCTTGGAATAATACACCTATGTTTTCGCGACGGGGGTCGACGACTCCGATCGGGCTCAAAATTTGACATTATCCGTTTCAAGAGGTCTACATTCTAAATCCGAAATGTCCGTCCGCCGTCCGGGCCGTTTTGGAGAGTAGGAATTTTTAAAAAAATCTGAAATGTTGACAAAATACTCGGTTTATCATCTAGTTGTGCCCGCAAGGTTTTCAGCCCGATCGCCCAAACCCGTGGGGCGCTATGGGGCTATAATGGCGCTACGGGAGGGTTTTTTAAGGCTTTTGGCTATGGGATCGAGTTAGGTGTCGTTTTCGAAGTATTTTTGGACGTAGAATCCATTTTTTGGGGTCCCGGAAGATCCGATTTCACTGGGGCGATCTTTAGGGCTTTCATGGGGCTAAAAATGGGATTTTTGAAGGATCCCAGGATGTTAAATATTTTTCGAGTAAAAAATAAAGAATTTTTGAAGAAAAAAAATCCCAAAAAAAATTATTTTGAGATAAAATCCATAAATTTTTTTTTTAAAATTTTTTCATTGACAGAATTAAATTTCTGCACAAGTAACGTATATCAAAGAATAATAAACCCTTGTGTAAAATTTGCAGCGTTTTTTTTTTTTTTTTTTTTTTTTAGCCAGTTTGAAGTTGTTAAAACTTGAGATCCTGTTTGAAGAGCAGTTAAAGCTGTTTTAATTCCTGTAAAACCGAGCAGACAGCTTTGAAAATGGTTTAAAGAGCTTTTGAACCGGTTTCAAGTCCCATAAAACTTGTTCGAGAGCTTGAGAATCGTTTTGAAGATTTTTACAACCAGTTTGAGACCAGTAATACTGGTCGGAGTTCTACGTCAGGGGCGGATAGGCAGGTCGGGCGATCGGGCGTCGCCCGAAGGGCCGACGGTCCTGAGGGGCCGGTCGAAGCTGGAGAAAAATGTTTTCATACAGTACTAAGCGAGAAAAGAAAAACTCGACATCATATGGTGGATTGCAAGTTCAATAAATGCGTGATTTGTGCAACAAGATTTTAAAACAGTACAACCTCATGGTCTCATCGCATGCAAGACTTTTTTTGATTTTCAACAAACTTTTGGTAACGCTTTGCACGACCCAAGTCGAGTATTAGAGGAGTTTTTCAAAATTGAAATCATCAAAACAAGGCTGAGGCAAACTCTGAGTGACAACAATCTGGAGGATCTTACGTTGATGGCTTGCAAGCAGGAGAGTCTGGCCGGAGCACTGAGCCAAGGGGCTTTGGTCATTATCGGCCCTCCTTGCCATCGCCTTCTGCTTGGTGCCTACTCCCTCATCAGCATTCATTTTGTGTGCGAGCGTTATGTGTCCCGTTTTGGTTAAATATTCTTGGAATAATACACTTGAGTATTTGGAACAGGGGTGAAAAATTTTTATCGTCCTCAAAATTTGTAATTATATCTATACTACGTTTCAAGATGAAACTGAAATGTCCATCCGCCGCCCACGACGTTTTGAGCAGAAGGAATTCATTTGAAATTCTGAAATTTTTGACAAAATACTTGGGTCTCCTTTTAGTTGAACTCGCAAGGTGTTCAACCCGATCGCACAAACCGGTCAGGGGATCTAAAAAGGGGCTACAGGAGGGGTTTTGGAAGAGTTAGGTGTCGTCTTCGAACTATTTTTGGACTTAAAATAAATTTTCGGGACTCCTAAAAGCTTCCGACTTCACCGTTGGGATCCACGGGGCTTTTGAAGGAAGCCAGGAAGTCGAATAAGGACTCATTTTTCGAGTAACCTTTATAATTGATTTTACGGGGTCCTTCATCCGTCAAAACACTAGACATGAAAATGTTAAAAAACAAATCTACCATGGGCCTGAGATTGAGCCTAGAATTCGAAAGAAGCGGGGGACATACATGAGAAGGGGTGGAGGGGTGAAGGTGAGGAGGGCCGGAAATGCCCAAAGCCTTTCGGCTCAGTGCTCCAGCCAGATGCTCCTCTTGCGAACTTTCTTTTTATTGTTGATAAGCTGTGATTATGTACTTAACTGAAGAAATGTGCAAAATGCATCTTAGCTTGAAGCGCTATTTTGTTTGCATAAACGGTACTAACTAATTCACATACCAAGCGCCACTTTTATTTTTTCAAAATATAGGCGCTGTTATTTTTCTCTTTCACCTAAGTATTAGGTTCACCCAGGTATTAAAAGTAAGGTCTTTGGATAGGTAACTGTGTGTGGTGGTGGAGGGGGCGGGGTAGGGCCGGTCAAATTAAATCGCCCGGGCCGGTCAAAACCGCCTATCCGCCCCTGTTCTACGTAACTGTTAAATGGTAGAAAACCGGTTTGAATTGGGTGTGAACCCAGCTTTTGGAGCTGTATAACAAGTTTGACGCCCATTAAAAGTGGCTCATGAGGTTTGAAGAGCAATCAAACCAGTTAGAGAACTGTAGAACAGGTTATGAGTCCTACCTAACTGGTTCAAGAGCTAGAGAATGGTTTGAAAAGATGTAAAACCAGTTTGAGAGCAGCAGAACTGGTTCGGAGTCCTTCCCCTTAACTGGTGCAAGAGCTAGAGAATCAGTTGGACTGTTGAAGCAGTAACTGCTTAAAACTGTTTTATATTCCATAAAAATCGCTTATGAGCTATACTACTGATTCTCAGAGTTATAAACCCGGTTTGATGTCGCATAAAACCTGTTGAAGAACCATTGCAATTGGAGTTAACTCTGTGATACAAAACCGCCATTAGAACGTTCAAAACTCCGTACCAGCAAACTCATTTCAGGAACACGCCCGAAGCGTATGGACCCCCCTTAAAATCCCAAATTCAAGGAGAATTCAAATCAAACTTCATTGCTCATTCCGAGAAAAACAAACAGTTTGCAATTCAAAGAAAATTCAAATCCCCCTTAAACGGCTCCTTGAACTCCCCCCATTTAGGTATTCGCCCGTGTTGACTCGGAAGGTAAAAGTCGGGAAGGGTAAAAGGTTTTCACCGCCAAACTTTTTCGTACAAGTTTCGTACCGAAACTCCTCTCCCGGTTATCTGACCCGAGACTGGAGGAATTTAATATTAATGAACGGACGTCTAAACTTCGGTTAAAGGACTACAGCCCGGTTAACTCCCGCAGACTCCATTTTAAATGTATTCGTCATTTACATAGCGATGAGGGAAGTTCTAAGTGAGGTGGGTAATGCATACAGCTGTTCCGAGCAATTGTTTTCTAATAGCTTTCCCGTCTACAGTTTCCCAAACTTCGCTCACACTGAACTTTGGAAGGTTGCTCATAGATGGAAAAAATTCACCCCCAACGTGGATTTTGTTTAGATGGTTACGGGATTTCACGCTGGAATATCATGAAATATACATGCAATTTTTAAGAGTTCGAATTCTACCTCAGACGAAGTCCCAAACGACGCTCAGAGGGACAAACGGCTAAGACCCGCGACATTAGTCGAAAATCGAAAGTGATTGTATGAATGAAAAACGCTGCAAATTTTACACAAAGGTTTATTATTCTTTGATACCTATAGATTGCTTGTGCGGAAATTTAATTGTCTATGAAAAAAAAAAAAATAATATTTAATATATTATATTATTTATATAAAAATAATATGTAATATACTATATAATATATAATAATATTATATATTATATAATTTTTTAATAGATATATTTTTTCAATAAATTTTTCCAAATTTTTTAGTTTTACTTGAAAAATATTTGACCTCCTGAGATCCATCAAAAATCTCATTTGCAGCACCATGAAAGCCCTATAGACCGCAACAGTGAAATCGGATCGTTCTGGGACCCCAAAAAAATGGATTCTACGTCCAAAAATACTTCGAAAACGACACCTAACTCGATCCCATAGCCAAAAGCCTTAAAAAAAACCTCCTGTAGCCCCATTTTACCCCCATAGCGCCCCACGGGTTTTGGGCGATCGGGCTGAAAGCCTTGCAGGCACAACTAGAGGGTAAACCAAGTATTTTGTCAAAATTTCAGATTTAAAAAAAATTCCTGCTGCCCAAAACGGCCCTAGTAGCAAACAAAGATAGAATCCACAACGAAATGCACAGCCAGAAGGAATGATTGGGCGATACAAACTCAATTCTGGTCTGGAAGAAGTCGCATAATGTATTCGCATCCCCCTCCACCCCCCTCCGCGTCATAAAAACTATCTCCAAGTAGTTCCCGTAGAAATAAGGGAGGAAAAAGACTGAGGTAATTCTACCGCTCGGGAAACTTCTACGGAAAAAATCTAATTGGCAACTCAGTTCGAGTTTGAAATAGGATGAAACAGTTGGAAAAGCCCAACCGAGGATGGGGGGGGGGGGGGGGGGGGAATAGTTTTAGTTCCCATGTCGAGTTCTTCTCTTCCTTCGGCGTATTCCCCCAGTGAATAGAAAACCTTTCCGGATGGAACTTTGAGGGAATTTTCAAAAGGAAAGTATGTATAGAGGGCGTTATAGTATTTCGAAGGTTTCGCGGTTGGTAATCCCTTGTGCCTTTGGTTTTTAGACTGACGCTTTTTTCCGGCTGAAGGAGCTTCAAAACCGACGTGAGGAGCTGTAAAACTGGTGTAGATGAGAAAAGCCTCAGTGTGTGTTTATAGTGACGACCTCTGCTTAGACGCGAGCGTCTGGGGACCGATCCTGTGGCCTTGACGCCAGCGCTTCCGAGCTCCTGTCTGCGGTACTATTCCTATCAACAGTTAGAGAAGGTGGGAATATGGACCCCCTATTCATTTTTTTTGTCATGAAAAATCAAATTTCCAACTAAGGGCTCAACTGTTTATGGCAGACGGCTTCATTTCTCACCGTAAAGAACATCAAAGTTGGAAAAAAATGTAGATCGAATTTAGGTGTCATAAATTGAGTTTTTCCAAGAAATGACAAAATTGTGTCTTTGCAAAGATTGTAGGTAATATGGACCCCAAGGTATTTTGAGTAAAAAAGTGGAATTATGGCCAAACATCGCAGGAGAATCGAGTTTATCATAACAATGATGGCCGTCTGCCATAAACAGTTGTGCCCTTAGTTGGAAATTTGATTTTCCATAACAAAAAAATGAATAGGGGGTCCATATTACCACCTTCTCCTCAGCAGGAAAAAAACATGGCGTCATAGTAATCTTGTTGATGGAAAACTGAGCGTCCCCGCTTGCCCCCGTCGCTCCCCCACTCCTAAGATGCAATACAAGCCGCTTCTCCACTCTCACCCCCTCCCTGACCTGAGAAAGCGCGGGGGTCCATATTATGTGAGGGGTCCATATTCCCACCTTCTCCTCTACTGTTTTTCCGCATAACTGGGTCTGCGATTTAAATGAAACAAAGTGTGGGGCGTTGTCCAAGTGTCAAGTTTTCAAATTCCACCTTATTGAGTCTGCCGAAACAGGGGCCGGTATTTAATTGGGACATCTCCTGGTCTGTCGCCTTTTCAAATTCGGCTTGTTTTGGGTCTGCTGACCAGATGTTGCCTTTTCAAATTCGGCTTGTTTTGGGTCTGCTGACCAGATGTTGCCTTTTCAAATTCGGCTTATTTTGGGTCTGCTGACTCAGAAGCCAGGATTTGATTCAGACATGTTCTGCGGGTCTGCTGACCATATGTCGGCTTTTCTGATCTGACTTTTAACACAGAATGAGTTTTTACGGAGTTTATTTGGTTTGAAGTTGTTGGGCACATGGGCATAAAGTCAGTCAGAAATATCCCACCGTCCGCCCAACCGACCCGAACTTGCGTCTCTCTATCGTCCTATGGGCACAGCAGGGTTGCCAACTCAGAAAACAACTTTACGCAAAAAGTCGGTAGACGAGCGATCAAAAATCATTAGAAAAATTACCTATCATGGAAATTCTTCAAAGAGATAATATTTCGTTACGGTTTGGGTTTTAACGCTTGTTTCATCGAGTATTAGATCAAATTTCAGTAGTAAGTACCTGCACTTCCGATATCGAGCTCAGCTCGTTCATTAATGTTCAGCTTCTTCATACCCAAAAACCAACTACCAAAACCACCACTAGGTATTATATGCCTACCTTAAAAGATAGACCAAACAACCCTAAATGTTGTGATTTTTAGGCCTAGAATTTGCTAATTTTTGCTTAATGCATATATGCATTGTATATATACAATGTTTCCTTATCTGAAACCTAACCGAGTCGATTCTGCGTACAAAGTTAGTTGGAAAACTACGCCCTACTTGCTTATGTTAGCAAAAACATTGAAACCCCTATTTTTGGCACATAGCATCGGTGCTGGCTGGCCGTTTGGACCAACTAGACCCTAATTGGAGGTCGGAATTGAAAGGTGAATCGAATCTTTACTGATGTTCTAGACCGAATTTTCCAGGCAATATTTAAGTAAGAAGTTCTGCATGCAGCATGCGTCACAATGTACCAAATATTGATGAGCGAGTAGAAACGTCAAAAGTTGAAATGAGCGGTAAAATGAGTAACAGCCTACTTTCAAAAAATGACCACCGGAGCGCTGCTACAGCAGTGCCCATAGGACGATGGGTACTGACCGAGGCCACTCCCCCTCCCCCTGCCAAGAACTGCAACTCCTTCTAACCCCACCCCACGCCCCGAGTCGATCCCCTTTCCCGAAAAATCACCAAATTACCGAAAAACACATTCTGTGTTTCATCAGTTTGATCCTCGATCATAACATTAACGATCCGGGGGTCTGGGGGTGTAGCCCAGTACTAAAGTAAAAATATAGTTTACCATAACTACATAGTCACAAGCAGTACACTCCTCAGGCGGCAAGTTTTTGCGTCTGCTGACCATTCATTTGAGGCGCCTGAAACTATTTGGAGTAGCTTAATAACCGGTTTGAGGCGCTGTATAACCGTTTGATGAGCTTTACAACAAGTTTAGGACGCTAAGAAGCCAGTTAGAGTAGCCTTAAAATCATTTTGAGGGGCTTTATTTTTGTCTACTTAGGTTTTATTTAGTTTTATTAATATTTTTATTGCTTAATTTATTTTATTTTATTATTTATTTAGGCTTTAATTCAGGGTTATTTCGGGAATCATGAACCAAAAATTTAAGGGGAGAATAACGTAGGAAACTGAGGTGGTTCACCTTTATCGGCCTCGACGTATCAAACTGAGTGATTGATGAGGTTCCCATCGCGGTTTTTTTTTTTCTCCCATCATGAGTGGGTTCAGGTGTCCCCCACATAGTTTCGCCCAACTGTGTCACAACTTTTTCAACAATTCCAAACACACCCAATCCGTTCACCGGTTCGAAATGCCTTCGGCAGGGAAAGCGGTTTTATCCGCCTTTTTAGTTTTTCCGTCTTTTCCAAGTTGAACTCGCCCGTCAAGTTAAAGGAGACGCCCACTGGCCATTATCTTCGACTTCGACTCGACTGACTGGAGCAGTCCTGCATTGTCGGGGGAAAACGGAGAGAAATTGACCGTGAATGAAAAACGATTGGTTTGACCTCTCATCTGTTTTTGTTATTTTGAAAAGGGTCCCAGCTACAAAATTAACGCCCTTGTAACAATCGACAATGTAAATTTTGAATACACAAATCGCTTTTTCAAACTTGCGAATCGGATGAACACCATTAAAGAAAGCCTGAGAGGAGGGGAGGGAGGTCTTAACCCTTTTTCCGTGAGAGGAAATTTTGAGTAGCTTTCATTCCACTAAAAACAAGATCTTAGAAGAAGGATTTGCTCCGTCCATAAATAAACTTCATCTTCGACTAAATTGAAATTGTAGCTGCTTCGAATGTATTTTCGAATAATTTGCGGGTTGTTGTAAGAACACTGGGCTTAGGAGGAGCTTCATTGGGGTGATACTAACCCGACAGACTGGGCGGTCGTGAGTTCTTAGTTTAACCCCGTCAAGGTTATGGATAAGAAGGGATCCCTTCTAGGCTTTTCGAGGTTGTTGAGAACAAAATTTGCAGACTCGTGGATTTGACCTAGAAACACCCAGAGAGCTCAGAAATGTTCTGAATGGTCTGAAGAGCTATAAAAACCTGATTGAAGAGCTATCGAACCGATTTATCCAGTAATTCTATTACTAAGGAGCTTGACAACTTTGAGCAGCTCTAAACCCAATTTGAAGAGATGTAAAACCAGTTTAAGGAGCTGTAGGACTGAATTGAAATCTTGTAAAAACGGTTTAGGAGCCTGATAACCAGTTTCTGCAAAACTAAACCAAATTTGAAGAGCTCTATAACCTGTTAAGAAGCTTGGGAACCTTTGAAGATATTTATGCCCAACTGGAACACCTATAAAACCCGTTTAAGTAGTAGAACTGGTTTGAAATTTAGTAAAAAACGAGCACGGAATCTACGAACCAGTTTGAGGGCCCTAAGCCTAATTTGAAGGGTTATTAAACCAATTTAAGGAGTAGGATTGGTTTGAAATCCAGTAAAAACTAACCTAAGAACCTCATAAGAAGAGAAAAGAACCAAAGAACTAGAGAATGGCTAAAGAACTATCCCGTAAAGAATCTAACAAATAAGGACTAGAACCCCGATGACGGAAGAACCAAATAACTACCACCAATGAATGCCACCTATTATAGTATGCCAACTATAATAGATCCACGGTGGACAGCCAAGGTACCAAAGAACTAAAGACTAAAAACAAAGAATGGACTGGAGGGACTGAAGAGATGGGAACCTAACAGCTACAATCAAGTAAAAACTAAGGAATCGAAGGAACTCACCAAAATCCAAAGTATAACGGCTAAGTAGTGACGACTAAAAATCCAAAGAACTAAGAACTAGAGTACTAATAGTTAAAGAACTAACACCTGAAGTACCCAAGAACTAAGGACTATAAGCCCAATGACAGAATCAAATCAAATCAAAACTTTTATTTGCCAGAAACACAGAAAGTATGGGCAAAGGTCAAAAGATACATGCAGGAAAAAACAAGAAGAAACTTATTAACTTAACCTAGGTATAACAAAACAAAATACAGGCACACTACATGGACCAATTTACCACGTCTGCCAAGAACTCATCAAAGCTTTAAGGAGCCAGCCTGATGAGGAAACCCTTGATACGGGCCCTGAACGCACCAGCTGGAGCATCCCGGATATCTGCTGGGAGAGCGTTAAAAAATTTGAGCCCCCACCAGGTGGTGCTATTCCGGGAAGCAGTCAGGCGATGAAAGGGGAGTATGAGTTTGTTTTTGTCACGTGTGGAGTATTGATTGTCGGGCCTGAGGAATTTATCAAAGTTCCTCCTCGCATAATTTATGCCTTCAAGGATGTAAACAGCTGGGATAGTGAGAATCCCGAGCTCGACAAATGCTGGTCTGCAGTCCTCTCGATACTGAATACCAGCCACGAATACAGCTTTTCTCTGCAGGGGAGTGTCCCCAACAGAGAATTGCATAGACAGCTCTGCTATGAAAACAAGCGTGATAAGCTGCGAGGACAGCAGGCATGGTCAGTCTTTCAGAGAGATGCCTCAATAAAAAGGTGTAGCTATTGAGACTTGAAACGAGGAGAGTACAGTGGAACTTCCAGTCAAGCCTTGGGTCAAGGGAGACACCAAGGAATCTTACGTCAGCCAGATCATTGTCGAGACTCGAAAAATCTCTCAGCCCAAACCTCATAATGCTGGTCTTATCACAATTTACTGAGAGTTGGTTTACTGTTGGTTTATTGTGACAGCTTCAAGAGAAGCAACTTCGATTTCGCAGAGAGTAGAACATGATTTCCTTCTCATGACCAAAGATGTATCATCAGCAAAAAGAATGGGAATGGCTGAAGAATTCAGAAGGCATGTAGGGAGATCATTGATAAAAAATTAGAAATAAAATTGGGCCGAGGACTGAGCCTTGTGGGACTCAATAGTTGATTGGCAAAGACAGGGCGTCACGGGAGAAGTTATACTTGTGGAGCTTTTCGACCAGTAGGTATTCTATGGCAAATGCAATCGAAACATTTTGCGACATCCACCAAAGTCGCGGAAGCGAATTATCCGTCCTCGAAAGCAGATCATCAGTGAGGTTTTGAATTGCGTCCTTTGTGGATCGACCCTTGCGGAAACGAAATTGCGAATCATTAAAAAAATTGTGCTTTTCAAAATAATCGTAAAGGTCGGATTTTAGTAATTTTTCAAAAACCTTGGACAAAGCAGGAAGTTTTGAGATGGGTCGATGATTTGACAGTGAATTTGGTTCGCCTTTTTGAAATAATGGGACCACCCAGAAGAACCAAATAGCTACGACCAAAGAATGAACAACTACAAAACTTTGTGTTACCGTGATGAGCAGCTAAGGAAACAACGATCTAAACACTAAACCCTATGAGAAAAAAGAACCAGATCCATACAAACCAAAAAACCCATTGAAATTTATTCTTAAACCCCATTGGTTGTCCTCAGCGGTGAATTTGTAAATAAGCTAATAATTGGTGTTTGTAAGTGAAATGGAATCGTCATTGTTCTCAGTTGTCGGAGTCCCGGATGATTTTCTCATTCGACTCCAACTCCTCAGTTCCCACTTCTGATATCGCATTCCCCTGAAAAGCCATCCCCGTCTAATTCCCTCCGTTTTACTCCATCGCAAACGATTCGCCACTTAGCGGAAAACTCATCAAACACCCGGCAGTTTCAGGGCGCAATCTTCCTTTCCAAACCCTCCCCTCTCCCACCCCTCTTTTCGGGAAAACCCGTCGACGTTATGAGAAAAGCGGGGAAAACGGCGGTGAGGGGGAGGGCAATTACGACGTCCCCTCCCCCCCTTAAAAGTGACAGCTGTTATAACAGTTGTAATTAGCCCGTTTTCCGCAATCCCGGTATGTGTGTGGGGGGGGGGGGGGGGAGGATGAGAAGGATCACGTCCTCGTTACGGTCCGTAGCGGGCTTACAAACTTTGTGGAAAGGGCGGGAAGTGACGGGAGTGATCAGCGAAATAAAGGTTGGCCCGACACAATGTCATTTCATTATACTGTATTCGTTTGATCCATGATCTAAATCAAATCAAATCAAGGTTTTTTTATTTGCAGAGGCCAATATGACACAGCAAACGTCAAAAATGAGTTGGTACAATGAAATACATCAGGCAATTGCATGGTACAGGGCAAAATAAAACAATGGTACATGATAGGTGTGGTCATCTAAACAAACTAAAATAACTCAGGACGTAAGTAGAAACATGACAACAGATGAGACAAGGCTTCCCCATCCACGATCCACTCAACTCAAGACACATCGCTCCATGAAATACAGAAAAACTCCTCCAAAGAGTAGAGTTCGGCTTTGAGAAGATGTGATTTTATTACGTTATTAAAGGATCTATCAGGGAGCTGTTTTATATGATTTGGCAGGGCACTGAAAAGACGAGAACCCACTTGAATTGGGTTATTCCTCAAGGCCACACTGAGACGGGTAAATGGAATGGCAAGGTTCTCTCGGGAGCGGGTGTAATGCTCGTGAACATCGGAAACCATGGGGAGGTTTGACAAGCATGACTTGACTGCGTTCAGAGCCGCCAAAACATAGGAACTGGGAATGGTTAGAATACCCAGACGCACAAAAGTGCCCCGACAACTTTCATTCCAAGAGAGACCGGCAATTATCCTGATTACCCGCTTCTGGAGCCTGAAGACCCTGATGGCATGACTGGAATTTCCCCATGCAATGATACAGTAACTGGCCCTGCTTGCAAAGCATGCATGATATACCGAACGAAGAACTGCATCAGACACAACGCCCCTCAATCTCCTAATCATGTAGATGCAGGACGACAATTTTGGCAAAAGTGCTTGAATGTGTGATAGCCATGAAAGACGGTTATCAATCATTAAACCCAAGAAGTTGACCGACCCATCCAGACGTCGGTTAAGGCCTAGTTCTAGACTTTGAGTCTTATTCCTGTTCAGGACCAGGGAATTAGCTGAGCACCACTTCTCAATAATTGAGGAGTTCCCCTGCAAGCTACGGTTCATCTCCTCCCGAGAAGATCCCCTCGCAACGGTCGATATATCATCGGCAAAAAGGAAGATATCATTAGGATCCAAAAACTGGTCAGCCAAGTCATTGATGTACAGGAGGAACAAGCAGGGGCCGAGGATACTACCCTGCTTGACACCACAAGGGATCATCACTTCCTCTGATGCGACACCATTATGGTAAACAACCTGGGACCACCCCTCCAGGAAGCTCTTGAAGAACGAGATCGTTTGATTACTGAAACCATAATGTTGCAACTTTTTCAAAAGTAAGTTGTGTGGCACCAGGTCAAAAGCCTTTGAAAGATCAAAAAGGTTGAGTGATGTGTGCTGCTTTCCCTCCAGGGCCGAGAATACATGGGATACCAGTGAGACCGCTGCACCAGAGGTGCTCTTCCCTTTGCGGAAGCCAAACTGTTGGGGGTGAAGCAATGCATGTTTTTCTAGATGGCGGTTAATTCTCTTAAGCAAAGCATGCTCCATTACCTTGACCAAGATGGGCAGCTTCGAGGCCGTAATAACAGATTGCTTAAGGCAGTCTGGAAACGCACTCTCGGTGAAGCACCGGTTAATAATGAATGCCAGGGGTTCAATGATGAAAGTAGCCACTGACTTCACGACTCCAGAATTAATACCCATAAAATCCGTAGCTTTGCTGTTGCTGAGAGCCATTACGGAAGCATAAACCTCCTCACATGAGACGGGTTCCAACACGAAATCCTGGGTTGGGCTGGGAGCACGATCAAGAAAACCATAGAATTCTTGAGAAGGTTCTGAATAAGAATAATTTTGAAAAACGTTGGCAAAAGCATTACTAAAACCTTCGCTACTGAGATTTGACTTCTGAGGGGGGTTGCGAGACTTTGAATTTAGCACCTCATAAACTACCTCCCAGCAAACCTTTGGCTTATTTGGGGCAAAGTTTATACGGCTATCATTATAGTGACGAGAAGCACGAACTAAAGCCATCCTATATTTATTCCGGCTGTTTTGTGCTAAAATTTTGAAATCAGGTGTGTCCGGTGAAAGTGAAAGATCCCTGAAATAGTGATACGCGCTACGCAGTCCCAAGATTTCCTCCGTAAAAACGCCCTTCTTCCTCCTTTTCCCACCCGAAGGTCTCAGCCGACGCGATGACCAGGGGCAAGCCGAGTCAAGGGCCGAGACAAAAATCCTGAGAAATTCCATAGTTGATTTTTCCACACCATTTGCTAAGTAAACTGGAAACCAGGATGTAGAAGATAAATTTTGAAAAAGTTTGTTAATGTTCTCAGGATATAAGCGTCTGAAGTAGTTAACAACCGGGTCAGATGGTGGAACACGCTTAAAAAGGTGGAGTTCAACTCCGTAGTGGTCGCTGAAAACGGCATCATTACTGATTAAAGCTCTATACCATGGTAGCTGCAGCTACGACCAAAATTGGTGCACACCACGTCAAGACAGGAAGGATTTCCAAGCTGTCCGGCGAAGGGACGACGGGTGATCTCCCTCAAAGTGACACGGAGGCCATAGCCATCAATAAGGCTCTCAAAATCGAAGCGATTCCTGATATAAGAGGGATTGTTGCAAGTTTGTTCAAAGTGTATGTTGAAGTCTCCCATGAGAATAACCATCCGATTTGGGGTGCATAACTGAGACAAAAGGCCCTCCATAACAGAGATAAAGCGCTCAAAGTGGTTTTGATTGGGAGGACGATATATACAACAAATAGACACACTGAGGCTGCCTACGTGAACTGCAGCTACCTCACAAATCCCCTCAACAGAGAAGCTCTCAATGCTACTTAATACCTCGTACTCAATGCCCTGGGCCAAAAAGACCGCTGCCCCGCCTCCTTTTGGTTTATTATTCTTGGAATAATACACCTATGTTTTCGCGACAGAGGTCGACGACTCCGATCGGGCTCAAAATTTGACATTATCCGTTTCAAGTGGTCTACATTCTAAATCCGAAATGTCCGTCCGCCGTACGCCGTACGCCGTCCGCCGTCCAGGCCGTTTTGGGCAGTAGGAAATTTTTAAAAAATCTGAAATTTCGACAAAATACTTGGTTTACCATCTAGTTGTGCCCGCAAGGTTTTCAGTCCGATCGCCCAAACCCGTGGGGCGCTATGGGGCTATAATGGGGCTACGGGAGGGGTTTTTTGAAGGCTTTTGGCTATGGGATCGAGTTAGGTGTCGTTTTCGAAGTATTTTTGGACGTAGAATCCATTTTTTGGGGTCCCGGAACGATCCGATTTCACTGGGGCGATGTTTAGGGCATTCGTGGGGCTAAAAATGGGATTTTTGAAGGATCCCAGGATGTTAAATATTTTTCGAGTAAAAAATACGGAATTTTGGAAAAAAACACATTTTTGAACAAAAAAATCCAAAAAAAAAAATTTTTTTTTAATTTTTTCATTGATAGAGTTAAATTTCTGTACAAGTAACGTATATCAAAGAATAATAAACCCTTGTGTAAAATTTGCAGCGTTTTTGGTTTATTATTCTTGGAATAATACACCTATGTTTTCGCGACGGAGGTCGACGACTCCGATCGGGCTCAAAATTTGACATTATCCGTTTCAAGTGGTCTACATTCTAAATCCGAAATGTCCGTCCGCCGTACGCCGTACGCCGTACCCCGTACGCCGTACGCCGTACCCCGTACGCCGTACGCCGTCCGCCGTCCAGGCCGTTTTGGGCAGTAGGAATTTTTTTAAAAATCTGAAATTTCGACAAAATACTTGGTTTACCATCTAGTTGTGCCCGCAAGGTTTTCAGTCCGATCGCCCAAACCCGTGGGGCGCTATGGGGCTATAATGGGGCTACGGGAGGGGTTTTTTGAAGGCTTTTAGCTATGGGATCGAGTTAGGTGTCGTTTTCGAAGTATTTTTGGACGTAGAATCCATTTTTTGGGGTCCCGGAACGATCCGATTCCACTGGGGCGATGTTTAGGGCATTCGTGGGGCTAAAAATGGGATTTTTGAAGGATCCAAGGATGTTAAATATTTTTCGAGTAAAAAATACGGAATTTTGGAAAAAAACACATTTTTGAACAAAAAAATCCAAAAAAAATTTTTTTTTTGCGATAAAAATCCAAAAAAAAAATTTTTTTTTAATTTTTTCATTGACAGAATTAAATTTCTGCACAAGTAACGTATATCAAAGAATAATAAACCCTTGTGTAAAATTTGCAGCGTTTTTTAGACTTTCTAGAGAATGAAAACGCAAGTGAGAAGCCATCGGGCGAGTAGAAACCCATCTCATCTGCCGCACACCAATGTTCAGTAACTCCTATGCAAAAAATATCATTGCGCTGTTCAACGAAAAAATTTATTTCATTGATTTTCGATCGTAAACCCTGAGTGTTTATTAAAATTAAAGAGGATACATCAACGGCATTAGGCGCCGCGTCGTTCTCAAAGTGTCGTCATAAAATTTGACACACACCACCCGTGTCAACTGCAATAATACCCGATGCATTGCGCCCAAAGTTCGACATCGCTTTCTTAATTCTCCCACTGATTATGTTCCTTGCAATATGATTGTAAAAAGGATTTGAAATTTTGGAAAGAATCATATGCTTGTCAATTAGACTCAAATCAATAACCTTAATAAATGAGAATTTAGAAGGTAATTCGGATAAAAATTTATTCAATCGACCAATCTCCACATTCACAGAAGACCATACAGGGAGATTGTAGTTGAACGGAGCCCTGAGTATAATTAAATTGGAACTGTACAAATTCAGCTTCATACATGCATCCAAAAACTGACGTTTAAAACATGCAAAGTTATTGTATTCTACGTCTACTGATCCAGCTGATAAAATGACAAATTCAGGGAGAGTGCTACGACTGAATAGGGAGTCCGCGATAACTGAGAATGGAGCGTCATCCATTTATATTCAGGACGTAGAACTAAATTTTTACAAAAAAAAAAAAAAAAAATAGCTTCAATGTAACGTGTGATCATTTAATATAACATATTATGCGAAGGTGGGAGGGAGTTGGTGGGCGTAATGACGCAGTGTTCATTTTGGGACAGGCCTACCCCCACTACTCGGCTCACGTCTCCACCTACGTTGGGAGCGTTGGAGGGGGGGGGGGCGTCGAAATCGTGTGAAACCTTCCGCCCGACAAATCCCGCGGTTTCCTTCTCTTTGCCTCCCGTTTAACTTCACATGAGAAATGATTTAGGGCTCTTCTCTTTCCTCCGCCTCCCTTGACGAAGTAACACGTGTTTAATTTAACGGGATTCCGAACATCGTCGTTTTCAAGGGGGTGGAGGGGGTCTCGAAAATTATTAACGATATGCAGGGGGGGGGGGGGAGCATAATTTCATCTCCGAGAACAACGTTCGTAATTAATGGGAGAGCGAATGTCACAGCTTTAACGAACGTCCTAATGCGTGTAGTCACCGTCATGAAACAGTCGTTTTCTGTCGGCAGAGGCGACACTGGTATCAATTTTTCGTGTTTCTGAATTGCTAGCACGCGAACATGTAGGCAGGGGGATCATAGCATTGCTCGGCCATTCACCAAGAAAATTGAGGCTCGCTTCAATCGGCTACTTTACATTGGATTAAAATATATAAAAAGTTTTTCTAAAATCAGTCTTGTAAGAACTTGTAAAAAAATAATTGAAAACGCGGCAAATTTTACACAAGGGTTTATTATTCTTTGATATAGGTTAAATGTCCGTCCGCCGTCCGGGCCGTTTTGGGCAGTAGGAATTTTTTTTAAATCTGAAATTTTGACAAAATACTCAGTTTACCATCTAGTTGTGCCCGCAAGGTTTTCAGCTCGATCGCCCAAACCCGTGGGGCTATGGGAGGGGTTTTTTCAAGGCTTTTGTCTATGGGATCGAGTTAGGTGTCGTTTTTGAAGTATTTTTGGACGTAGAATCCTTTTTTGGGGCCCCGGAACGATCCGATTTCACTGGTGCTATCTATAGGGCTTTCATGACGCTACAAACGGGATTTTTTAAGGATCCCAGGAGGTCAAATATTTTTCAAGTAAAAAACGAAGTTTTTGAATTTTTTTTTTTTTTTTTTTTTTTCATTGACACAAAATTCTGCGGAAATAACCTATATCAAAGATTTATAAAACCTAGTGTAAAATTTGCAGCGTTTTCATGAAGGAAGGAATTCATTCTTCCTTGGTCCTTTTTTAAAACATTTTGAAGGAAAAATTCGCTGTTCATATTTAATCTGTTTATATTTAGATACGGCTGAGATAACACATTTGGGTGATTCCACGAAAACTGGAAATTTTAGGTCTTTCAAACACGATGGCTCTCCTATTTGATTTAAAAAAAAAAAAAATTTTGGGCTTAAGGGAGAAGACGATAGCTTTAATTCGAATCAAGTTTCATCCCTTTCCTTGAAAACTTAGGTATGAAATTTCAAATTTGAAGTTCGATATCCTCATTCTCTCACGTGTCCCTTTCTCAGAGTTTCCAACTTCAACAACTACTGACGATGAACCAAGTAGATTTTCGCCAAAATCCAATGTATCGTTATTTTCACCTGCTCTTCACCTTCAACTTTTTAGAGAATACGGATTTTAACAGTGAACCGTGTTGAGTAAGGACAACATCATGTGGCTGTCACGGAGGTAGTCACCTCATTCTCTCACATTATTTTGAGAAAGTCGTGTGTCCGCCATGCCCCCAGTAGGACCGGAAAAATGGGTCAGCAACACTTCCACACATCGCGTCTGCACGTCGAGAAATCGTCATTGTCAAAATATCCTCCCTCTTCAGTCGGTGTCCTGTTTTGTGGGAGAATTTTATATTCCGGCACTTGAATTCTCATTCTCTCATCTTTCATAAACTAGTTGCGGTAAGTTTCAGAATTTTGATTATCAGTCACATAGTGAGCGTTGCCAAGTGCTTGTGCCATGTGATTTTTGAAAATTGCAGTAATTACAATGTGTGCAATAGCATCCTATTTTGAAGCCAAAAACCTCATTCTCTCATTCTCATTCTCTCACGTTAATCATAGGTAAATGAGAGAATGAGGTTCGGAATGAGAGAATGAGGATGATCCTACATTCTTACGATTTTATTATATTACCTAAATATATTTCCTATTTTTCATTAATTGAGTAGACCAACGCAATGTACGCTAGAGTCAATTTATTATACATTCAAAATCAATCTGGCGTCTCATTTTATTTGTTTTCCTCATTCTCATACCTACCTCATTCCCTCATCTTACGAATTTACAAAATTTTCTATTCTTGCTAAACGGAGCACTTGTATGATTGAATTCGTTGCTAAACTTCATCTGAACCACCTTCAAAGTAAGCCTAATCAAAAAAATCTATAAACAAAGAAAGAATTTTTCACTCATATTTGGACATCAAAAACTTCCAGTTTTCGTGGAATCACCCATTTACATAATACGTCTTTAGGTAATTATTTATTCTTTTTTTTTTTAACTCCTCAGCTGTTATTCTCAGTTTCTCATAGTTATTTGATCCAGCTTAGTTTCGTCCTTATCATGATAAAATTTATCAAGCGATATTTAATATGCGAAGTCTCGTTCTGAAAATTGTAAACCCTGCAAAAGGAGTTTCATTGTGTGTGTAGTCAGGAGAGGAAATATAGTCGGTCCTGGTTGTACTAATCAATCCAACGGTTATTCAGGTTCAAGTTTACATTTCAAGGAATGAAGCTTCTGAATGGGTAAGTTTGAAAGGAGGATTGAAAAGAGGATTCAGTGGTAATCTCGAGTGCAAAAGCACCCCAAGGAAACGTTCCGAATCCAGGAAGGTCCATGTGGAGTGATTTTCCGCGACGGCAAGGGACCTATAACAGGGAATTATAGGGAATTCTCGGTCCCTCGGGTTTGGCGCACATCGAAAACAAGTTTGGCCTGGGTCAACAGTTGATTCCTGGAAGGTGATCAAACGTTCCCCCTTTATCGGCAATATCATTAGTTGGACTCACCGGGGGCGGTTCAACATACTTTATGTTGTTTCCCCTACTAAAAGATCAATCGCGCAATGTACGTTGAAGTCTGGCTTGAAACAGCAAACACATTCTAAAGTCCCAGATATGGTATCAGTCGAATTCAAATTGTAGGACTGTGGGTGGAAAGTTTCCACCCACATGCATTGAAACGGTCAACATCGTGGGGCATGTGGGTGGAGAATTCGTGTCTTATGAGTACAGGCGCTGTTTAGGATCACAGAAATGTGCCAAAACTAGAATAAATGACCTACAACAGCGAACGGAAGATGGAAGTACTTCCCGCTAGATAGCGAGCACCGAAACGAGTGGCCGCTCCGTCCTCACGGGTCAAAACCGACAGCCACTGACTCCCCCCTCAGTATTTTCTACTTATTAGGCTAGTGTCAGCATGGCTATCTCTTACGAACTGTTGGCTGGAAAGGGGGAAACCCTGGACTGGAGCGGGGAATCTTTCGACCCTTTGTCTGGTCCCACGAGACAAGTACCTACCGTTTCACATTCGCACGCAGAACATCCACACCGCAGTTGCCGTACCTGATTACATTGAAACCTGATGATACAGCTTCTCTGGGACCTCCCTTACAAAGGGGGAAAAAGCCTGCAGATAGCCGCCTCTGTAGTCGGTGTCAGGCGCGACTCGTGAGGGAGGCAGCGTCGCAACTGCACCCTCTCGATGCAGAAGGGCGTGAGGGGGGCTACCTATTACCTACCTAATTAGTTACCTACCTAAAACGCTGCAAATTTTACACAAGGGTTTATTATTCTTTGATATAGGTTAAAAGATTTGTGGGAACGGCTACCAACCAGAGGAGAGACTACGATGTTTACCTATCAGATAATCAACGGAGTCTCACCTTGAACTTACGCCCGGACGACACATTGTTCACTGATATGGTACCGATGACTCTATTTGCCTTCTGGTGGTCGAGGTCCAATCCCTAATACAAGACTTATCACTACGACTGTAGGTCCATCAACAAGCCGGGTCGGCGGCCCCCAGCTCTCCCCCCTCAGTCGTAGATTGCTGTGGCTAGTTTAACGTTCTCAGCAAACGAAGACAATGTTTTTTTACCGGTCCACCAGATTTTTATCCCGGTTCGAGGTCCCAAGAGAGGTTCGTTCATGCGATCCCTCGATCTTGTGTGTTGAAGACGGATGTCTCGGCCGCCTTCGTCACGGGAGCCTCTGCTAGGATTCACATAAACGTTCCAACGTTCAGAGGTGAATTGTCAACCGACAAGACAGGTATTCCACGGGGCTACCCTGTCCCCCTTGATATAGGTTACTTGTGCAGAAATTATTTCTGTCAAAAGAAAAAATTTTGGGGAAAAAAAATTTTTTTGGATTAAAAAAAAGAAAAATTTTTTGGATTTTTTTTTTTTTTTTCAAAAAATTTTCTTTTTCAAGAATTCTTTATTTTCTACTCGAAAAATATTTAACCTCCTGGGCTCCTTCAAAAATCCCATTTTTAGCCCCATGAGAGCCCTATAGATCGCCACAGTGAAATCGGATCATTCCGGGACCCCCGAAAATGGATTCTACGTCCAAAAATACTTCGAAAACGACACCTAACTCGATCCTATAGCTAAAAGCCTTAAAAAAAACCTCCCATAGCCCCATAGCGCCCCACGGGTTTGGGCGATCGAACTGAAAACCTTGCGGGCACAACTAGATGGTAAACCAAGTATTTTGTCAAAATTTCAGATTTAAAAAAAATTCCTACTGCCCAAAACGGCCTGGACGGCGGACGGCGGACGGACATTTCGGATTTTGAATGTAGACCTCTTGAAACGGATAATGTCAAATTTTGAGGCCGATCAGAGTCGTCGACCCCCGTCGCGAAAACATAGGTGTATTATTCCAAGAATAATAAACCAAAATGAATCAAAACTCCTTGGCTCGAATATCTACATAAGTTCTACAACCAAATTATAGACCTTACATAGTTTGTGGAATGTCTGAAAAGCCTGTGTTGATAGTACAATGATAACGGATTCATCCTCCATTTTTGAGAGCACTGCACACCTTGAGACGATTTTTTTGCATGGACCTTATGGAACAACGAACTAAGTTTGAAGGCAGAAATTTCGAAATGTGGTGCAGATTTGGGCACTGCTCACCCTTCCTGTGATTGGCCAACTTTATCACCAGATGATAAATCACCTCCACTTCCAGTGTTGGCAGTCTTCGTTCATGGGCAGGGAATTTTCGTTTGGAATGAGGGACTTATTAAGGATCTTTGACCCAAATCATGGATAAAATAGGGGCTTACTTTTGGAATATTTTGAAAACTTTTTGGTGTTGATATATTACTTTGTACGGTATGAAATCATAAAATTTCGATCGGCCAAGGTTTCTGATAGTAAGTACTTTTTTCAAACTATTAGGTGCAATAATATTTTCATAAAATATAATCACGAATCCGTGGCTGCACCCCCTTGTTTGGCCATCACCAGTCGCGCCTGGTCCGTGTTTGTGATTTATTCAAATTTTAAACTCGTCGTAAAACCCACCCAAACGTCAGAATTCGTTTGTTCAAAATTCAGTATTAAAATAGGATTCAGGAGCTAGGCATGAGAACTAGCGCCAGCTCAATCAGACCGTAAACAGCACGGTACAGAGAGTTGCGCCCATATGCGCCCTATCAACTTTGATTACGGCACCTCACTCCACCTTGGGGCCAATGTTCTTCAAATGCTCCGTTTGTAGGTACCTCTATATGGGCCCGATACATCTGTGCATTGTGGTCGGATGGGTTTGATCCCCGAGTAATGGATTTGTCGTCCAAAAATGCTTCGTAAACGACACCCCACTCGACCCCTCAACCTTAAACCCATCAAAAAAAGCCTTGAGGGCACAACTCGATGAATAACCTAAAATATTCAAATTCTCAGGCTTAAAAAGAAATTCCTAGTGCTCAAAATTACTCGGTCATTTTTTGAACTAACCGAAATATATACAATGCCCATTTAACAACTTCGTTGTTCTGCCAAAAGGGATGTTTTGATTTAACTTTGAACGGTCGTCCTCGCACCAGCAGTTATTTCTGGAGTTTTCAATGAGATGCAGCCCGAGGCGATGAAAACCCGAAAGGGCGAACTACGCGTTTCGCCGGAGAGTTTGACGGGAGAAAGAGAGGCCTGGGAGGTGATTTACGAGGTCCAACTTTGATCACATATCAAGCTGGAAGGGCTCCCAACGTCAATAAAGAAACTTTTTTTTCAAGGGGAAGGTGACCCAAAAGAAAACTTATCACGAAGTCGCGCGACGCGAAGTTTTTCAAATGGACCGGTATATACATACGTACGATGTCAACGTCAAAATTTGTCTTTGACGTTGACATCGTACGTTTATACCGGTCCATTTGAAAATGGAATGAATATTTAATAGGTTTCGTTGACGATCAAACCGCATGAAACGACGATTTGGTTCTGCCGTATTTTCTTGCAGCCGACAACTCAACAGTTTGTTTCACATGCAGAAAATAGCTTCAATTCAAATTTCGAGTTTTCTCCCCTGCGGGGTCGTCTGCGCTCGATAAACAACTCGAATTTCAATCCGTGAACATTAATCCTACTGGTAGGGCTGTTCAATTATTTTTCGCTCGAACGAGAGGAAAATAAATATGTCAGAGCAGAAGGTATAAATTCGTCTGTCAGAAGCACCGACTGGAATTTTCGCAGTGAGGAGTTGTGGCCTTTGTTTTTAAATATACTGAATACAAACCTGGAATTTGGGAAAAACACTAAGTTGAAAAAAAATTTGAAGCCAATCAAAAACCAACAAAATGGTCCGTGTCTATGCGCTTCAGAAAATAGACGAAATAATAAACCCTTCCATGCCCAGTCAATATAGCTATGGGGTTGAGTGAAATTGCAGCACGTTGATCAGCAGACCCAGAAACGCCTAATTCGAAAAGGCGACACATGCTCAGCGGACCTACACGGTTTGTTATATTTAAATCATAGCACCTGGGTCAGCAGACCCACAAACGCCTAATTTGAAAAGGGTCAGCGTACCTTCGGACACAACTAGATGGAGAACTGAGTAGGTATCTATTTTATCAAAAACATATTTTTGAAATCTACACATCATGAAACTTTTAATGACAAAATTTGAGGTAGGTACCAACTGCCCTTCGTTTGATCCCAATGTTGGCATTCGGTTCGTAATGTCCACATAAAAAAGTATTTTCCACATTGAGGAGTGTTCCCTCCGAGGGGATTGATTCGGATGGTGCGGGAGGGAATAGAAGGAGTAACTCTTCCCACCGGCCGCCCAACCGCAACTGTTGCGGTTGGGCGGCCGGTGGAGTACCTATTAAAATTTAATCAGAATATTTAACATTCTGACAAAAAATTTCTGATTTACCTTACGCCCAACAACGTCTAACCAAATAACCTCCGTAAAAACACATTCTGGGTTAAAAAATAGTTTTTACATATATCTTGTAGGTTACCATCGCAAGTTGCGATTCGCAACTATATTTCAAGTGCTTTCAACCGGTTAAAAACGGTGATGTAAACAGGAAACTTCAGTGTAATGGGGAAAACGCTGAGTGTCCATAATCGGACATTATCGTAGGTAGGTAGTTAACAAAAGGCATGTGAACATTCAGCTTTCTTCCTTATATCGTTCGATATTTGGAGTTCCAAAGTGTTCATTTCAAAATTTTAAGTTTAACATTAAATGTTTCAAAATTTTAAGTTTAACTTTAGTGTTCATTTCAAAATTTTAAGTTTAACATTAAATTTTAATGTAATGTTTGCGCGTATAGCAGTCGATTTATTTATTTGGTGGAGGCTTTCACCGTGTGTTTCGCGTCTGCTGGTTCACCTGGGAAAAAAAGCCTCGCCATTGTGGGATTCCTGAGTGGTGAAGACAAATGGAGAATTCTGAAGCAGACCAGGAAACTCCAGGGATAAGTATAGACCAGGATTACCCGGAGAAGATCAGGCAGTCGCGATCTAGACTTCTTAAGCTTCGAAAATTTCTGAACGCCTCAGGAGTGGGAGGACGGAGCAATCTGGTTGCTGACAGGCTGATGTGGATGGATGCTATTTTCACATGGGATGAAAAACAGGGTCTCCTGTGTAGCAAGCAGACTGGGGTTTCGGCGCTGGAGAGGCTGACAGAGTCGTCGCTGGAGGACATTGGCCGTTTGCTGAGAGGGAACGCCCCCTGGACACCACCGGATGCTGCGACAGGAGGAGGCAAAGGCTGACTAGCACTTCCATCATCCGGGTCTCGGCCATCGTCTTGTGTCTCTTCGTTTGCTTTCTTACAATATAAATGGTCTAATTATTAGAAGATGAATGCTGGTGTAAAGAGTTATTGTAAAATTGTTATGTTGTTGTTTGTTTGTTTGTTTGTTGATATAAGAGTGTACGATGTACTAACTTTAGGTGTAAGGCTCACAGGCTAACGGCGTACCTGCCATGCCTTATCACGCCTATGCAATCGGAACTAAAGATACGTAGGTACCTACCTGAAACTGAATTGATACTAAACTTGAGAGTGAAGTGAAATTGAAATTGTACCTGAGACTGAATTGAAACTAAAATTGTAAAATAGTGAAATAGAAAAAAAGGAAAATGTAAAATAGTTTGTCAATAACGTAAGGGTTGTACCTACATTGTACAAGTTTTGTGATATTCCTTAGGTAGGTACTGTATATCCTACTATCCATCATACCTACTGTATAATATTATTGTTCCAATTTTCTAATAAAGAAAGGCCTTTACTACTACTACTACTACTACAGTCGATTTATTTTTTTATTTTTTTATTTTTTACTACAAAGAAACCTAATGAACATTAAATGAAAATTTTCGGAACCAGTAATGGCAGTTTAAACTGTTGAAATGCTATCGTTTCAAACATTGAAATAGTTTTTTCTCAGTTTTGGATATTTGTGACCTCCATCATTTTCCCCTGTAGCCGTCAAATAGTTTCCAAATGTTTTCCTACATAGTTTTCAATAGTTTCCATCATAGTCCCGAAAGTTTCCAATAGTTTTTCCAATACTTATTTCTACTGGATCTCGCTTATCCGGCTCAAGCTTATCCACGTATCTGTATTATGCGATTCTGAACTCCTATGCAACGTTGTGTGCGTTTGAGGACTACGATCGAGTCATCTGCTCGTCTTACAACGCCAACTATCTTAGATTGATCGACACCAGTGAAAGGGAAACTGTAGTTCACATCTTCGGTAGGTGCCCACAGCTGGAGTGTGAGAGATTGCGATTTGGGTCCGAGAAACTGAGTGAGGAATAATAAAAAAACTTTATTTATTAAAGTGAAACTTTTATTACATCGTCCCAAATTTTTTGGTCTGTGTGTCGTTTCTTGTCCCGTCACGCTACCGTTGATTTTCGCTTACAACCGATTCGTTGCTACGGAACTTCATCTTCGCCAGTTATAATCGTACAAAAATCGTTCACCATTCGTTGGAAAGCTCTCGATTTATCACACATTTCTTTCGTACTTGTTCTTTGTCATTATGTCCCCATTTTATATTTATTGATGTTATTAATGGATGCAGTAAACAATGCCGCTTGTTTTGTTGTTATCAGGTGCCACGTTAGAAATCAATTTGAGAAAACGCCAAAATGAAGCCGTGGGTAGGTGAATGAGTAGGAAATGGGGGGGGGGGGACTAGACATAAAAAACGTGTCCATCGATGCTACGTACCCCACTAGGGGAGCGAGCGAAGTGAGCCGGAGAGACTAGTGGGAAAAAAGTTTCACTTTTACCGTGGTTTCATAAAACCACACCCCAGTTTTTAGCGCAACCTTTTTCCAAAAAATGGAAAGGTGCGCTCACCTCTTCGACATGTATGTTTTTTTTTTTTTTTTTTTTTGTTTTTTTGTTTGTTTGTGTACAGAGCATCACGTCCGAGCGGCTCAACAGATTTTCATGAGGGTGGTCTCATTGTCATCAGCGAGTTCCGGGGGTGGTTATAGGCTACCTTGATTTTTCCTCCCTCATCCCTTTCATCGGTTTTCGGGAGGTACTTCACGACGAAAGTTGTTTATCTCTGATGTGTAACTAAGGAGGCCTCAATAGGGGGACGAAAGTTTTTGTCCGATTTCGTTGGTACAAGGGTCTATGGAATGAGCTTTTTAGGCTGATTCCAACGACTCCAAAACGATTTTTGCAGCCTGAGCCGTTCGTTACCTCTGATCGCCATAAGGTTTTATTACGCATCGGTCGTTAGGGTGCAGTTGTTTACGTAATGAGCATCACGTGGATGATGTGTTGTGTGGCATAGTTTGGTCGCTAGATACCTACTGTTTCTTAGTTTCTCTCGCTCATTAAATATATCGTAGGTTGCGCTCATCTATTCAATTCAATTGATGGCTTGTTTTATTTAAAAAACAAGCTTGACGATGGCTATAATTTAGCCGAAAAGCTTTGTGCTTTTTAAATAAAATGGTAATTTAAAGGAATCAAAGTCTTTTTTATTAAAATATGGAGGATTACTTACCACAGGTTGCCGGCCGCTTCGGCAAATTTGATATTTATAACAGTTTAATCCCCTAAAAAAGACCTAGTATTTCGCCTGTTCAATTATGCAGCACATTATCTGCGAAAAAGAAAGTTTTTGGAGGATGAACGTTTGCTAAATTAAGAGCTTCAATATCACGTAGAAGAACATTACCTATCTTAAACTTTAAATGTAAGAGTTTTACGGAGCCCAAAAAATCTTGGTATGACCCATCTCCAAAGAAAACTAAAAGACCGAGTAACAACAAACATTCACCTCCTGCAGCAAAAGCTAAACGTGTTGATGGCAAAAATGTTATTTGTGTAATACCTTTCTAGGATTCTTTCTCATGACCACCTGTTGTATCGTTGGCCGTTTTGGAGGGTTTTTTGGCGTAACGGTTCAATCAAATACAAAATTCAGAGTAGTATCCAATCAAAATCCAACATTCCTCAAGCCCTACTTTCTTAGATTTATCCTATTTTTCAAGAATCCTGATTTGAATTTGGATAAATTTTGTTCCAGTTATCTCATCAACTGCTTTTCACTGCTGTTAAATACTTTTTGTAACAGCGAAGTTTACAACTGTTCATTACAGGGGCCATTCATAATTTGTTGCAGATTGATGGGGTTCAGACGGGCGATGCCGGTGACTGGGCGGACACTCAACATAACGAGCGAAATCTACGAGCTGGCCGACGACGAGCTCTTGAGGACGTTCTTCGTGTCTCCGTCGAACAACAAGTATGACGATTTTGATCCCAAACGAATTATTAGCATGGTACGTGGTTTCTGCCAGGTGAACTAACTTGGGGAGTGGGCGGCCTGCCGTAATGTAACGACCCCACTCCATAGACCTAGAAGAGCAGCTGCAGCTAGTGAGCTCTCTGCTCCTCACTGTTCCTGGCTGTCATCCCATATCTGACATCTTCAATAGATAAGAGGTGTAGACCAGTTGGGTTGACATCAGGGTGGAGCCTGGAGGCCCTAAGTGGGAGAGCATTCAGCAGCAAGACAGGAATGATTGAAGGCCCGATTTGCATACCACACTGTCTTTGAATTCTGGACTACAAGTTATAAAGTCTAGGAACTGTTAAGTGTTCGTGCAGAGAGCCTTACAGTGAAGTGACCACTCTGTGCATTCTTTTCTCGTGGTGGGAGAAATGTAAAAAGAATATAGACAAAATTACCAAAACATGGTTCTGCTGCTGCAACTGTGACAGTGTTGAAAACAAGGATTTACGTTTGGATGTGACGAAATTTTTTTAATTAGCATAAGCTGACGATGTTTCCCTTCCTTCCTTATCTCGATTTGTTCAACTTATTTATTTTTCAACAGGTGTTTTCACGGAAAGTGCACATACTACTGCGACACGGGTCACGCCATATGTGGGAACCCGGACACTTTGGAAGGTTCTTTTGCAGCGTTCCTCCCAAGCAAGGAAATGGGGCCGAGGAAGGTGTGGCGGCACCCGTGGCGACGATCGTACCACAAGAGGCGGAAGGCGCAGTGGGAACAGGGTACGTTTGTACAAGATCGACTTTTTCCTAAAATGCGAGACCTAATAATAATACTCGTCGGTAGGTCATTAAGGGCTAACGTCAGGATGATGGGGGTGGGGGGCGGGAGGATTGGTTTACTGAGTGGCCAACTTGGGTACTGCCTGATTCCACCTTCCCACGAAGTAAGCAGGGGATTGGAGATTTCCATCCATGGGTGGGGTGCAGCCACTCAGCTGCCCCTTAGGGGAGCAACCCAGAGACGAGGGCGGCTGAGAGCTGTGCCCGACCAGCAGTCTTCCCTGACTGGGTCCATTTTTGCTGCTGGGGCCCTTCGTGCAGATGCCACGTTGGTGGCAAACGCCATGTTTGGTGACTGGCCAGAGACATTTGCTCCAATCCTTCCTCACGCTACAGGGAACGCCTCAACCTAAAGGACGAGCGTCTCGCTTGCCTCGCTAAGCCCTCCAATAGCTGTACCTCACACAGCCGAGATAGTCAGCCAGCGCAAATTTGGGGAGGTTTGAGGGGAAGTCTCCAACCCCTCTCAGCTATTAGGTTCTGTGGCTTTCCATTTGGGAAGAACTCACAGGTACGTCTCCCAGTGGACTCGGCGGCCCACTTATCCTGTCCCTAGCTCAAGCAGGCCCAGGCCCATAGCATTGCCCAGCACCCGGAAGAGGCTTCCCTCGCGAATCAAGAATCAAGCGGTACAAGCGTAGAAGTGATAGAAGAAGGTGTGCCCTTTTCACATACCAAAATAAAGATCAATGAAATACGGCCTTCACTTTTTTTTTTTTTTTTTTTTTACTACAGCTTCACGCCATCTTCAAACAACCAACTTCCGCAGAATTTCTTCCGTATTTATTCAACAGATTTTCAGACATTTTCTAGCCCTGCGCTGCCTTTTAGTCGTATTTTCCCTTTGTGTACTTTTCTCTCCCGGAGGCACCGTATTATTTTCCACTAGTTTTCTCCCTCTTCTGTGTTTGCAATCGCGGACGAGTCAGTCCCAGAAATACCTCCAACTCTCCGTGAATTAGGCTAATTGGCAACTACCCACTTTCTTGTATCTGATTTTCTTTACGCTTTTTCGTGCTTTCTCTGTTCTTGAAAAAAAAAAAAAAACTCCCAGTCAGCTCAGTAAAAAGACACCTCTTCACAGTCGGAGGAAAAAAGACACGACTTTTTGCCTTCCTTAAAAAGGCGTATGTTCCGTTAACCCCTCTTTAATTAGGTATGTAAAGCTTCATGAACCCGGCATTGCCTGAAGTGGTTTTTTCAAAAGGAAAATAAACACGCTTTGTGAAAGAAAACGTCGGCTAGTTCAATTTTGTTTTTCCCGGGTTTTTTCCCCCCTTTTGGAATTTGCTTGCTACGTCAACTTTGTAGTTTGTCTGCGGGGTAGAGGCAATGGGGTTGACTGGGGCGATTGTAAACTGGGCCACATCTTCGGATGATGCATGTAAATCGGGCCCCAAGAATCCCCTTGACCTGTTTGATACACAGCCCCTCTTGTAAACTGGGCCCCTTACGGACGAATGTAAATTGGGCCAGGGCTTGTTGAAGAAGTCAATCATTGCAGCGAATTCATTTTAAATGCGTGTTTTTAACTTGTTTAATGTTAAATATGTTTAACACTTGTTTAAAGGGATTAAAAACAGGTTGTGAGTTGAAGGCCGATTTTGAGGCGCTTTAAGAGGTTGAAAACCGGTTGATGGTGGAGGGGGGAACGTGGAGAGGTTGAAATCTCCAAGGAATGTTTGACGACTTCCATAGAGAGTATCAAAACCGATTTGGAGGCGTACACAACCTCAAGGAATGTTTGAAACCGGTTTTGATACATGTAAAACTGGTTTTATGAGTGTGCAGTATCCCGTACCAAAAGAACTTACATCTCGTTTCAGAATCCGACTACTGCAACCTTGTCCGGGACATCCACCCGTACAACACGGGCCGAAGGCTTCTCGACCTGATGGACATGTCCGTCCTCGACTTCCTGACGGGCAACATGGACCGCCACCACTACGAGACGTTCAGGATATTCGGCAACGACACTTTCCCCCTCCACCTGGACCACGGGCGAGGGTTCGGCCGACCTTTTGACGACGAAATAACGATACTAGCGCCTCTGTTGCAATGTTGTCTCATTCGGAGCAGCACCCTGGAAGTGCTTTTGAAGTAAGTGACGTTGGAACATCTAATGATTTATCGTACAAAGAAATGGAATCATCGAAAATCTTCTTAGCGTCTGATACTCTCACTAATGGACCTCTCTAATGTGTGCCTATCCCTGCCCATTACTGGCTATATGTGAAACATTAAAGAAGACGCCACGGAAAAGGCAAGATATCTGAAAAGGGTCAAAAAAGGGGTTCAAGCTCAGCCATACCAACCTCCAAGCACACCTGATAAGGAATCTCTTCTCGAGGGGCAAATCCCGTAATGGACGCTGATCCTGCATTCGCATCCTTTTGGGACCAAGAAAGAGCCGGATTATCCCCCAGGCGGGACGCAGTTACACCCTGAAATATTTAGAAAGAGGAAAGGATTTTTGTCTAAAACTGGACCCCCCCGCCCCTGAGCTTTATCTTTTCTATGTTCTCAGTCTTGATTCCCCCTTGAATGGCCTTTTCAGCCGTTTCAGGTCCGAGGTGCAGATAGCGGTTCAAACGCCTCGGCCATTGTCTCTCGAAGCCCTTACCGTTTTTTACAACCAGAGATAAACTTGGGAAGAAATCGGGGAGCCCCGGAAAGCCCCAATAGTATCCCCTAACTGTGCCTATAACTCGTTGTGTGGTTTATGCGGTGATAGAGGGAACGTTCGTCCTGTGTGCATCGGTAGCTACTACTGAAGCATTTAACGCTATCAGCCAAAGCACACAGCGATGCAAAATCAATCAGTTCACGGTCCACCTAACTCATTCAGAACCCTAAAAGAGATCACACATCTTTTCCGCTGTGGAGCTGAATGGATCAAACGGGAATTTCATTTGAGGTAAACCGATTAGGCGATTACGTCCCGTATTCCGCATATGGTTTAAAGCCATTGATGTTATTGGGGGATTCGCTATAAAGGAACCTCATTTGAGGTATCAGTCGTGTAATATTTCTGATGAGTTAGGGCTTAATTTCGATCAAAGCGATGTCCTCGCTTGGAGGTACATTTTGACACTCATGGGTCCCATTGGTAAGGACCAAATGAACCAGCACAGTGAGCGTGCGGAACTTGGTCTTCTGGGTCAGGAGTGTCTCTTGTCAAGAAAGGCTCAATCAGGCTCAGCCATAGCTTTGCCTCTCCCTCGATGGTTGCTGGCCGATGGCAGGAGGACTAGGCCGGTGAGTTCACCTCTGAGTTTTTCCCATCCTTGGTTCAGCGGTTGCAGATGACGGTCCCCAATCATGAGACCTCCTGGTGCCTGAGTGGCCAAGGGGACTTCCTGACTAATCTTCACCGACTGGCGCTGAATGATGATACTGGCTGTGCATATTGTGGCGAACTGGAGGAGTCAGCAAACAATGAGCTTCGGAGTTGCCCAGCACTTGGATAGGGCAACGCCCCAGCACCTACCACCTTTCCAGATGAGGATAGTCTGTCACTTCAAACCGCAAACCCAATGCCGATTGAGAGGGGTTGATGGTGGCCCTAAAGTGCTTGCGCTGGGTGGCGGTGTGGCTCCCCCTCTCCTAAGGATATCCGATATCCTGGTCCAGATTCTGGACTGGAAAGGAACGCCACGTCTTCTAACAGGCCATTCCAGTCAGAGGTCCGAGGCAGGCAGATGCCTCTGGCATGCCATTCTGAAGTCTCCTCTGCCTTTTACCCGACTAGGAGAGAGATGCTACGTCTGTTTGAGAAGAAGGAGGAATAAGTATCCTCCTGACATCTTCCCCTGCCATCCTTCTTACTGGGTCAGCGTGTGGAAACGAAGTTTTTACAAGCATTTCCAAAATTGATTACATTACTCCAAGATTCAATTTACATACTCTACTTTCACTTCGCCGCCTCTATTGAGAGCGAATTAATTCTCAGACGGAGTTTTTTTTACAAGGTGTTAGGATCAGATCTGGGGTGGCGATAGACTAAAAGTGTCCTAGACTGTGAAAAAGGGGCAAACTTGACTCGCAAAAAGGCTCGACCCGAAAATTGAGATAGTACACAAAGATAGAGGGCGTGGGTGGGCTGAGTCATGGACTTGTGATAAATGGAAGCAGAGCAGTTTCTGGTGCAAAGTGTTTGTGTGATGGCAAACCAGGCCCGTTCGGTCCCCAAACAATGATGATTTTCTGGGCATATAAAACCTTAAAACTTCATTACCGCTGATTCGCAGGGATTCCAACCTGCACCGCATATTGCATTCATACCGCGCGTACTGTCCATCTCTACGATGTTTGTGGTCGTGGCCGGGGGTTTCCTTTTCAAGTGCAAACAGTTTTCAAGTGTCTTGGAGCAAAAGGAGATTGTGCGTCGGGGAGGAGAAGGGAAGACTTGCAAGAAGAGTATGCCTCGCTCAATTAGAGCCCTATGGGCCTTCCCTGCATTATGCAAAACCTCTTCCAACCAAAAGCACCCCCCCGTCATCCTTCCCGAGGGGGTTACGAACTTCTCAACAGGGGGCACCCCTTGCCGCTCAGCTCCTTTCAAAACCCGACAACCATTAGACAGCCTACAACATTGATGAGCCTTTTCCACGAAGCAAACTTCCTCCGTCCCGTCGTTGAGCGTCAATCTTTGAAAACCTCAAATCTCCCCCTCCACCTGACACTTTTTTCCCCCCCATTTATCGCCGTAAAGCCGAAAAACAGAAAGCCCGGCCTTCATGAATTATAGTCGCGTTGTTCTTAGCAGTTTCTGAAGTCCATATCTTGGTTGGTTTGTCTATGAAATATTTATGTTGGGGTGCAAGATAATTTAACCCACTGGAAATACTGTTAACTTCAAACATGCAACTCCACTTATTGTATGCATTCTTCAATGGGCGTACAATTGTATGTTCTGCTTTCAGGGTTAATGAATCAAATGCGCTGAACATACAAGTTAGTAATCTAAACATAATTCGACGATGGTCAATATTGCCTTTCCCTGCTAAGTCCCAGTCGTGTTGGTGCGCGTTTGTACGTGTTCGCCCCCGCGTGTGGTGCTCAATCAACTAGCAATTATCGGAAATGCTCTATTAATGTGGTGGATGAGAAGGGGAAGAGATCGATTTTGCCTGGATAATGGGAAAGGAAGACTGCCGGGCGGGGGTGATTCAGGGGTAGACATCCATCACTGCCCGGCATTGTCTGAATAGATTACCTGGGTGTGAATTGATGGTAATCCTGCGAAAAAAATCGGGCGAGGGGGTTGACGCGTGCCTGTGGGTGTTTGAGAGAGATGCCCAAGTATGCTTGAGATAGACACGCGTCTGTGTGTGGTTGGAAGACATGTGAGGATGTGCTGGACAGATATGCGCCCATGTGACCTCGAGAGGGAGAGTGTGGTTGTGCTTGACAGAGATGCTCGCCCATACTTGTATGCCTGAGTGCTAATTTCGCCGGAAATGCTTATTTCTTTTTCTGGCCTGCTTAAGAAGGATGTTGCAGATGTGACCCTAAGAGGTTGCTCGTCTAGTGTGCGTTTGCTGAGGGGACAGCGGCGGCGTCCTGCCGTCCCTTGTCCTGTGCCTGCCTAACGAGTAGCCTCTGAGGACCGACTCATTGTTATCTAGCCCTGACACCAGTGCAGTACTATCAACTCTCTTATCATCTGTTTCCCACATGACTCGGTCTGCTGTCCCAGGGGGTGGCTGCGATTTAAATACACCAATTAGTGTGGGTCCGTTGTCAATGTGACAAGTTGAATGGATATAAATTTAGACGCGGATAGTTTGAAGTTGAAAACTGCCGACTCAAAAAGGTGGGATTTGAAAACTTGTCACATGGACATGGGCCCAAATTTGGAAAGGCGGCTTATGGTCAGCGAACCCACTTCAGCGAGATGTGGTGGCGTATATGCTCAAAAGGGATGCACAGGGATTTTGACAGTAATTCCCATTTTGGCATGGTACGTGCTTTCTGCCAGGGGAAACTTGCTTGTAGAGCGACACGCCTGCCGTGCAACGTTACGATATATGCCTACCTTGCTACGTTATTTTCACTTTACTTTGATTTTCAGGTTCCACACAGGGGAAAAGAAGCTGAGCGAGGCCATGAGGGAAGCAATGGCGTCAGACCCAGTAGCTCCCGTCCTCTGGGAGCCCCACCTGACCGCTTTGGACCGCCGGGTGGGCCGGATCCTCCTCGCCGTCCGGGACTGCCTGTCCAAAACGGCCTCCGAGGACTCCGACCTCCCCAAGAGCGTTGTCGTCGACGGAAGTCGCCCGACGGAATCTTAGCGTCGGCTGAAGGCCCCGCGCAACCGAAGGCTGTGTCTTGTCGTCGCTGTTCGAAGAGGGCGAACCCCAAAAGTTCAGTAGTGGAGTGTTGCATGTCACGTGGAAGTATGACGTGTCCACGTACAAACCCCCTGAAGTGACGCTTCTCGTGACCGCCAGGAGCGCCACTGCCCTAACACTCCCCACACGACTTACTAAATTACCCCAACTGACAATCTCAACAAACAATTGTATCACACGTCATACTCCCCCGACGCTCCATAAACCTGCAGAACTAAAGTTACCTTTCAAATTTCTAGTTGTCCCAGAAGACTAAAAAAAATACGAATCGAAGGATTGGCCCTAATCACTTTTATAAACCAAAAAATATCGAGATCTTTTATTTTTAACTACTTATTTGTTAATCTTTATTTATTGTGTAAAAATTAATGCTTCGGAGAAAATACGAAATTAGAATTTACTATTGAATGTGGTGTACTCCTGAGATAAAACTAAATTTTGCTCGAATGACTGAACGTCTGAAAAATTCCCATTTTGAAAATCACAATTTTTGTTAATGAGCTCGTTGTCTTGAACTCAAAAACTTCCCACCTATTTTATAATATAAATGTCCCACATATTATGTCCCTAGATCTCCCTCATTCCCCGTAAAGTCTTCATCAAGCTGGTATTTCATGCCGTGAAATGAATACATATCGAAACGTCGCTAGTGCCCCCGTTGGATACAAATATATTTTTCTTCGTATTCTTAGACCTAATTGTTACTTTCGGTGTTTTGTTTGTGAGACAACCTCCACAAAACAGAAAAGACCCTGAGAACACCGACCGAAGGTTAGCTTTCCGCCATTATGCAGTGTTGCCACACAGCAACACTGAAGTTCCTGCTGACTGGTTTTCCCTGAATCTGTGTAACCGCTGAATCCTACGGCCATTTTAGTTTTTCTTTCTTTAATGTTCTTTTTCAACAAAAACCGGACGGTAGACCTATCTAGACCATAATGGTTCTACAGTCAGATCATTTAATAATGATTAATTTTACACCAACCCTCTACTTGTAACCAACCGCTAAACTTCCTTAGTGACCAATCATGTGATTATAGTTTTCGCGATCATGTTGCGCTCAAAATCCCCCGTGACGTGACGCTCGTGACGTGACGAAAACAAATGGAAACATCCTGTTAATCATTATTAAATGATAAAAATTAATCCTAACAAGGCCTTTTTTTACTTCTGTAGTTATCATCGATTAGCAGCTTTTCCTTAAATACATCAACATCGATACCTTCTTAACAAACTATTTAACGAGCTAAGTTTAATTTGCGAGTTTTACCGGTTTTGAGAATTTATTTGACGTGGGAATTTCGGATTTCGCTCGAAAAATTTTAAAAACAAAAATTATCGTTATTTTGCTGTTGAAAATTTTTTATAAATTTTGTAAATAGAGGTTTTACACTATGAAATATTTATGAAGTGCCAGCTTTGGATCATTGTGTACATAGTTTGTTGGGGGAAATGTACATAATGGAAAATGTCTAGATGTGTATGGTTGAAAATACACTCTTCTAGTCAAATAAGAATTTTCCGTTTTTTGTGAGTTTTAAATGGGAAAATCTGAAAAAAATAAAGTTTAATTGAAAATAATGATTTTATTTCGTTCCTAGTTGTGATTGTATAATTTTTGTGTCCTGGAGGGCGTAGCATGAAATTGAATGACGTCACAATACAAGATAGGCGTTCATTTACAATTGAATAACAATTTATTTCCCTAATGCGAATTGTACGGGGGTTTAGCGTGAGGTTGGGAGGAGTCACGTAACCTTTTGTGAAACTTGAAATGAGGGAATGAAAATTAACACCGCTCGCCACATCGTCATCTTCTTGATCGCGTGAATTGGTGTCGGGATTTTCTATTGTGACCCGAGAGGGCGTCTTGGTGGGAATCACTTAGTGGTTCAAGAACTGGTTCAAACCCAGTTGAGGGCAAAATGGCGACGACCGGTTCCGACCCAGGATTGTAAAGTTTCCGCTCAACTATAACCGAACCCGGGCAATAAACGGGGTGGAGTTAAATGTATGGAAGGGACGTGTCGAACTGTGAGTTTATAGCTTCGGGCTTATAGACACCGCTGGGGACATGCGACGGATCGTGATCCACATTTAACATGGGAGGATACACATTTAACACCGAAGAGAAGGAGGAAGAGGGGTGAGAGCGTATGGCCTTTACATGTATACTATCGCTATGAACGCCACTTCGCTAAAGCCTTAGTATCCATCACTGAGAGAGCTCGAATTTACAACTAGATCGACGCCGAGGCAAGACAGGCGTACCAACTTGACAATGAGAATTTATACGGTTGGAGGAAGGGTGTTATCATTCCACAGTCCAGATTGCCCTCGTTCTGCTCTAAATGAGTTAGTTAAGAAAGAACTCACTCAAATTCAATTTTTAAAACCTTATTTTGTCAAATATCACATGAGTGTAGCTAAGTTACAAGCAGTGATAATTACACTACCTACACTGCTCTACAAAAAAAGTGACCTGAAAGTTGCCGGCCTCATTTTATCATGGGTGGGGGTTTTTCGAGGGTGCTGAATCCGAATCCGTTGTCCGTTTTTTCCGATTGGGCGATTTTTCGACAGTTTTATGGTTTTTTATTACTTTCCTGGTCATCACGAACTTCGTCCAAAAAAATTATAATGAGGCTAGATTTGTAGGAAATTTCATGCTGAATCCAAATACGACCCAATTTTTTTTTTTTTTTTCAGATTGATCCAAACCTTCCAAATCCCCCAAAAACCCATAGAAAAACAGTAGAGAGAAACAACTGTAGATTTTTTGCCTATTTTTCACTTAGGTACATTTTTGTTTATGTTGACTCCAATGGACCTGCCAAAAAATATCGAGGGCAACCATTCAAAAGTTTAGAGTCTAACCTTTAGACTTGAGATTCCTGCGTCGAATGAGACCAACCGGAACTCTCAAAAGTTGTAATTAGCGACATTTCGATAAAAACCATTAAAAAAACGTCGAAAAATCGAAAAAATCGCCCAATCAGACATCGGATACATAGATAAACGAATTCGATTAGTTAGAGCTGTGGTAGTTTATGGTACATTGATTTTTGAAGCATGGCTATGTAGGTAATTTATGGGCTGAGTCCTTTTTTCTTTTAATTTTTCCTCTCGTTTATTTATTTATTTATTTTTTATCATCATTACTTTTTTTTAAACAACAGGTTGTGCGGGTTCGTGGTTTTACTTTCCCATCGTTATTCAAGCGAAATTATGATCTGATCTATGCTGGTGAAGGTCATTAAATTTGACGAGCATTGTTAACAATTATGGCACATAATTATGGCACATTCCAGATGAAGAAAGTACGTGCATATTGTCTCTCATGCTGTTATGTGCGTTGGTCAGTCGAAAAGGACGTGGAAGAGGGTCTGGTCATCATTGAGAGAGCAGTCACGGCAGATGTTCTTCGGGGATGGTTTGAAACGTCTGTTGTCTTTGCAATAAATGATTCAAGGTGGAAATGTTGCGAGTAGAAGCGATTTCGTTACCGATGTGTTTAACTCCATGGGGGGGGGGGGGGGGGGATTCAAATACTAAAAGTCCCCGCTCCTAACTCGAAAATGGTAGGTCCTACAGAAACATCATCTATTAAAAAAAAAAAACATTTTCTACAAAAGTGTCCCTATTCATTTTTTCGCGTGGTACCTATTATAGGTACCTATTAGGTATAGGTAAACTATTAGGTATAATACCTAATAGTTTGGATGATATTCAAGCTTGAAAGTGGGTAACATTTCAAAATACCCGCTTTTCACACTTTTGTTTTTTTTGTTTTTGCCTCTTTATTACATAATCAAAACTACATTAACTCTCCTACAATTTGAGCACGGGTACGGCTCTGTAGGTCAAATAGGAACCTAGAAAACGAATTTTAACCAAAACCAATCGTAAGCGGAAACCACGTTTTTCAGAACGTTTTCGGCTGTAGCTCATTAACAGTCAATGAAGGAATGTGTCCCTCCAAGAACGTCCAACCTGCATTTTTTTCATAATCGGGGTTTCACCGTAAAAACGTTCCTTGTGATCCTCTCCATCAACTCCTCCTGCCACCTGTTGGCATTTCCAAGGTTTGTTCACATCCAACGTGCGGATTCCCTGTAAGAAAGTGCTCTCTGCAGTGATACGGCACGTTTTTACGCTGAAACGCTACTCGAAACGACCATAAAACCGTGGGGTAGTCTAAATGAAATGAGGAATTATGTAGAAAGCAGAAGGGGGTCCTCAGGGAAAGTTCTATGCCTGAAAACATAGAAAAATGTACATCGCCTACCAATGAAACGTTTTTTGGGTTTCCTGAAAAGTTGGAAAAATGCAGGTTGGACGTTCTTGGACTATTGGCCGGAATCCAAATTTCTTTTCTTTTTTTTCGTGAAAGCTGATTAACATTCCCATTGTAGCTATTCTATGTGAGATTTTGATTTGAGCTTTGATAAGGGAGGGGCAGACGTGACAAACAAATTACAAATTTTGGCAAAGTCGTGTTTTTTCGTACATTTTTGTCCTTAACACGGGAATGGGGGGTTCGCATTGATTTTTTTTCTATTTTTTTTCTGAAAGTACTCCCTGAGAATGTAAGGAAAACAGTAGTCAGCCGCCTGAAATCGTTTCCAGAAAATTTAAATAATTTAACGAAAATTACGGCGTTTGAAAAACACGGCCATGGAGGAAGCGTGACGTCACTACCTCTTCAACCAACTACGTGAGGGGATTGTTCCGCCCAGGGTTGCCACTCCACTACTCATCACTCTCGGTTTTGTAGCAATTGGAGCGACGGAGCGTATGAAAAAAATGCAAACGTCCAAAGTGCAAACCTTTGCCCCCAACCTCTCCTAATACCTACTTCACACTTCGCTCCTAGTTTTCAAGAAAACCATATTTCGGGTGTTTCATAATTTTAACCCCATTTTTCTCGTGATTTAGTAAGTATGAAGCATTAGTATGGTCCACTTTTCCCCAAATAAATTTTTTTTATCCTGCTCGGTTTTCCTTTGCGATAAAAGGAAAGCGGCAGAATGCAAAAGAGCCTGGTTTATGAGAAATGGGTTAAAAATTAGGTAAATTAGGATTAAAGAAATACGGGAGGAGATTAGCGTCAAGATTGGGAGTAAAAGCGTCGGGTCGAGGGGGTGAAATATTGGGTTTTTTTAAAAGCTCATTTGTATTGAAAAAAAGTCCCGGGGCCCGAGTGAATATTCTGGGATAGCAAGAAAGTTTGTTTAGCGAAACAAGTTGGCGGCTACGGTCCTTGAATACGTACTATTGTAGAATTAGGGGTGGACGAGGGTGAAGATAAGTGGTTGAAAAAGGGTTATAAGGGCTTGACGGTTTCAGGGGGAGGTCATTTGAATTAATGAAATACGCTTTAGGGGGGTAGTTAGCTTGGAGACTTTGGACTGAATGATTTCAGAGACGCTGAAAGGTTAGAGCTTATGGATTAGGTGCTGATGGAGCTATGATTAAATTCTGAGCAATGCAGAATGGACCCTTTGGGGAAACCTCCCCGGCCTTAGTTTATTTTATCAATTGGAACTGACCCTACGGCCAGGGTGCTACTTGAGACTAGTGTTGTCGTGATCCGTACAATTTAAATAATATTATATTATGGTGTGTGTTGAGCTGGGTTCCGAAGTTGGAAGGTTGGGAAGAGATTGGGCCAGGTTAGCTTTCTCCGAGCCCACGAGCGAATGGTCGAGGGAGTCTATTGTGCAGGAATTTTGAGAAGATGCTGAATTGACGAGCAATGTGGTTTTACTGGCGATGTTAACCGTTCCACGGATGTCCACCAAAGAATCCTGCAGGCAAATAGGTAGGTAGGTGAAATTTATTTTTATAAATCTACAAGTGCCTACCACAGTGTAGTTACAAAATCTAAAGCCCTGCAAAATGCACTCAGGGTTCATTATTATTATTATGAGTAAATTGCGCAAAAAGTAATTCTGGCGATGAAAAATTAAGTTACAGTTTAACTAATTAATTCCTTTTTTATTGCATTTTTTTCTTTCTTTTTTTTCTTTAACTTTTCCTCAGGGTTTGGACATGATATAACAATTAAATGAGGAAATAATAAGCCAAAATAAAATGTCCTTTCACTGTTCAGGCCATTTTGGGAGTTAGGGATTTCATAAAAATCTGAAATTTTGGCAAAATAAGTCTTACGAGTAAGACTGAGTTCAGTGTTCATAGTGTAAGGTGGATGGGGCGAGATAGTGGAAATCCATTTTCATATACCTACAACATGAGTTTCGACGATTTTCAGTATATTTGCACGATATCTTGTGGAAGCAACACCCTTTTTAAAAAATTCGCTAAAAAATAAAAAATAAAAATTTAAAAAACCTGACATAATATTTCAATTTGGTTGTATGTTGGTGTAGTCTTTGAACGCAAGGATGATAATAATATTATATATTATTATGCAATGCAACATATTGACATTAAATGCTAAATTGTAGGCCCTTTGGTCCCAAAAGTCTTCCATTGAATATTCATAAAATGAAAATCATCTCAACAATGTTTTCATGTCATAAAAGTGGATGAAAAAGTGAAAATACTGAGAAAATCCCCGGCCATGGAGATGGGGGCTCAATTTGGGGTCATTTGAAGTGTTGAGTTTTAATCGATTGTTACTTTGATATCAAGGCATTTGATGCTTGGCATCATTTTAACCCCTATGGGGTTTTTTGTGGGGTATGACACCAGTAGGTAGTAAGCCCAACTACTTACTAGTTACGGCCCGCGGGCCGGTGCGCCCTTTGGAAAATACTCATCTGCGCCCTTTGGAAAATACTTGCTTGCGCCCTTTGGAAAAAACTAACCTGCGCCCTTAATCCGAAAACCATCAACCCAACGGTTATAATAAAAACAACTTTTATAAGTTAAAGCCACAGTCGTGAATATCTCAAATACCTAAATGCTTAAGCAATGGTGGGGCGCCAAAGGTAGATAGTTCTAGCTAGGCGACAACGCGACGCACAGTGGGGCGAAAACGCAAAAAACCGCTCATAAGTCGAATTTTCGAAAGTCGAGATTTGGACTAAGTGTTGGTAGAAAGTGATTTGTTTGCTGTCAATGCCAATGCCAAACGGCCAAGTGATGAGTAAACCGTTGAGATTTTGATCAATCATAAGCACTTACTCGACGGGTGAATTTTTACAACAGTTACTGTTGTAATAATGTTGATGAAATTTAAAATAGAAATTAATTCATTTTCAATGGTCCAAGAAAAATTGGTTTTTAGCTTACATATCTACTATAGTAGAAGTACAAAATTTGTGATTTTGCCGAGTCAGAATAATTATGCTTCTCAAGTTCGGAACTTTGCAAAAAGAAGTAAGTGTATAGTGTGCATTTTTCATTTCACTGAACAGTTTTTACGCATCCTGGCGCACCTTAATTTCCACGATTAACAGAAGCCTCTACCTATCTAGAAACATTCAAACAATACCTAGTTTGCTGCAACCACTTGCAACCCAGAGCTCCAGACCTATCTATCTTGAAAAAGTTAGGTCCATGTCATTTCTTGTCGATAAACAAACGGTGTTGGAAGGCACTGTAAAAACAATGACGAATTAGAATGTAAGTTAAATCGTTTAATGATTCGTAAACAATGTTTGAAATTTCAATCACTAGTACTTACATAAAAGAAGCCAACTTACAATTTCTGGCAAGATGGGGAACAAATAAATTATTTTGTTTGCAATTATTTCACGATATTACACTAATGTTTGAATATTAAACCCAAAGAAGACGTCGAACCGCTCCAAAAAATGATTCCTTTGGATTCAGCATGGAAAATACTGCTAATAGCACAACAAGTTTTCGGATATCGATTTAGACAGTTGATTCTGAATTATAGGCGCGTTTTTGCGTTTTCGCCCCATTAATATGAATTAGGTATAGGTCTATACCTATTAAGAAATTATAAGTGTTTAGATTTTCCCACCAATTCTGCTCTGCAAGATGAAATGAAATAGGAAATGTACGTTTTAAGGATTGAAGATTATGAGCATTTTTGGCCGAGATAGATCCGACCATTAGATCAGGGGTGTCCAACTTGCAAGGCCTCAAGGGCAAAAACTAAAACCTTTGATCTGGTTGCGGGCCATTTATGGTAGTATATATACTACCATATAATATATATAAACCACCCGAACAAAAAACCCCGAGTCGCGGGAAAAAAAACCCAAAAAACCCCGACCGTGATGCCCACAACATACTACCTACCTAGATTGCTTGCCTCGATCCATATTTAACAACCCACCGGCGTTTAGTTTTTTACCGTGACCCCCAGAGCCATGATTATTCGCCCCCCAAATCCTCCTCTCAAATTGAAATCCCCCTAAAAAAAACAAGCCATCAATTGAATTGAATAGATGAGCGCAACCTTTACGATATATTTAATGAGCGAGAGAAACAAAGAAACAGTAGGTATCTAGCGACCAAACTATGCCACACAACACATCAAAAATATCCACGTGATGCTCATTATGTAAACAACTGCACCCTAACGACCGATGCGTAATAAAACCTTATGCCGATCAGAGGTAACGAACGGCTCAGGCTGCAAAAATTGTTTTGGAGTCGTTGGAATCAGCCTAAAAAGCTCATTCCATAGACCCTTGTACCAACGAAATCGGACAAAAACTTTCGTCCCCCTATTGAGGCCTCCTTAGTTACACATCAGAGATAAACAACTTTCGTCGTGAAGGACCTCCCGAAAACCGATGAAAGGGATGAGGGAGGAAAAATCAAGGTAGCCTATAACCACCCCACGAACTCGCTGATCACAATGAGACCACCCTTATGAAAATCTGTTGAGCCGCTCGGGCGTGATGCTCTGTACACAAAAAAACAAACAAACAAACAAAACAAGCCATCAATTGAATTGAATAGATGAGCGCAACCTTTTTGTTATTACAATATATTTAATGAACGAGAGAAACTAAGAAACAGTAGGTATCTAGCGACCAAACTATGCCACACAACACATCATCCACGTGATGCTCATTACGTAAACAACAGTTGTTTACGTAACTGTTACTGCACCCTAACGACCGATGCGTAATAAAACCTTATGCCGATCAGAGGTAACGAACGGCTCAGGCTGCAAAAATCGTTTTGGAGTCGTTGGAATCAGCCTAAAAAGCTCATTCCATAGACCCTTGTACCAACGAAATCGGACAAAAACTTTCGTCCCCCTTTTGAGGCCTCCTTAGTTACACATCAGAGATAAACAACTTTCGTCGTGAAAGACCTCCCGAAAACCGATGAAGGGGATGAGGGAGGAAAAATCAAGGTAGCCTATAACCACCCCCCGAACTCGCTGATGACAATGAGACCACCCTCATGAAAATCAGTTGAGCCGCTCGGGCGTGATGCTCTGTACACAAACAAAAAAAAAAAAAAAAAACATACATGTCGAAGAGGTGAGCGCACCTTTCCATTTTTTGGAAAAAGGTTGCGCTAAAAACATACATGTCGAGGAGGTGAGCGCACCTTTCCATTTTTTGGAAAAAGGTTGCGCTAAAAACCAAAAACATCTTCCCCCCCGAATTTCCCTCTTTAGAAAAAAAAACCCCTAAATCTGGGGGGGAAACCCCCGATTTGGCAGCACTGGCGCGCTGGCGGTTGGCGACGCGACTGACAGTTGGCACGCGTACTACTGCAGGGAGGTTTGGCCTGCGTGAACTATGATGTCTGTTTAAGCGAACTCTGTGGTGCGATTCTCGTAGTGGAGGAGGAAGAATGTGTTACACGTCTACGGCATGCAGGACTGCACTTGTGATGTAAAAACATTGATATACCATAAAATATAAATCTTTTTTTACAATGGTAGCATTTAAAGAAAATATATGATTTCCGTAAAACCTTCGCGGGCCACAGCTAATAGCATCGCGGGCCGGATGCGGCCCGCGGGCCGCCTGTTGGACAACCCTGCATTAGATGAACAAGGATGATGATACAATGTATGATACGTAAAATATAATCTAAACCACTAATATTATATTATAATAGTTGTGGGGATTGTTGAGTTTCGGTCAATGAAATCTTGTAGTTGCCAACGTTTCTGACAATTTATTTGTCCATCTTCAGGGCCGATAAATACAAATTATCCGATGTAGGGTCTTCAACAGCCCTTCACATAACATTTAGGTTCCACAATGATCTTAAAACTATAAACGCTACACAATTGACTAACGTAATAGTAGTTCAATAATTGAACTATAGTTGAACTATAATTGAACTATCTATAGATAGTTAGAAAGAATAAATGAACCCGTTTTTTTTTTAAAGGGGCTATGTGACGTTTTTGGCCATTTTCACTTTTTATCATTTTCTGAGTCTTCATACATGGTTACATCGATTGCCATTGAAAGGAGTCTCGTAACATTGACCCTTCCTAGAGAAAACCCGGGTTGAAATTTCCGATGTCCTTTGAAAGGGGCTATGTGCGCCACATAACCCCTTTCAAATGACAACTTGCTGCCTCTCTATGTCGTCACCGTGGAATTTCAGGGTTGTGGAGACGCTAAAATTTAGCCTGAAATTTATTTAATAAAATTGAAAGACTCTTAAAAGTGAGTCTGGATGAGGCAACCCAGGAATCAACAGTTGAAGCAACTTCTGTAGTAACTTTGATGGATTCCCCAGGGGGTCGAGTAAGATGTCGTTTTTGCAGCATTTTTTGGGTATAAACGATTCAGAGGGATTCTAGACCAGTCCGACCACCCTTGGATGCCGGGTAAGGCTTTTATTGAGCTGCAACTGGTGCGGGTTTTGACAGGTTTGGGCCAGGAGCTCGAGTGAGGTGTCGTTTTCGGGAGTAGATTCGATTTGTGGGGGTCCAGACCTGTCCGAGGCTTTTAGAGGGATTCAGGGGTGGAGGGGGCGAGGGTTTGAAGGATTTTACCTTGTTGTTAAATTCATTTAACGCTCATGAGCGACTGATGAAGGGCTTGTACAGGAAATCGGTTTATGAAGTTTTTCATATTTCCCGATTTTCCATTAACAAAAAGTTCTTATCATTTGGTATACCTTTCATAAGTATCGGAAAAGGAGTTTATTAAACGAAATACTTTCAATCGATAAATAAAGCTGTTTGTGGATAAAGCTGTGTCGATAAATTTCAATCCTGAAAAATTGATTTTTTTTTTAAAGGGGCTATGTAACCGATTTTCAAATTGCAATTTGATACACTTCCCCACTCAAAAAAAATCTGAAAATTTGTGTAAAAATGTGTAATAGCTAGCTGTATAGGAATACAAACTAAAATTGGAGATTTTGACAGTAATGATAGAATTAGACAGTTTTTTGCATTTTCCCGGAGTTTTTGAATCGGCCAAAAACGTCACATAGCCCCTTTAAAAAAAAACGGGTTCTAAAATTATTGAAGAACCAAAATGTTTATGAAGTACTGTTGAAGACCCTACATCGGATGATTTATATTTATCGGCCCTGTAGATGGACAAATAAATTTTCAGAAACGTTGAAACGTTTTGAAATTTTCCCCCGGATTGCGCCTTTTCTTACGTCAAAGGCCGCGCCCTTTCAGGGATCCCAGTCCGGCCCTGTAGTTGGGTCACAGATTCCACAGGGTCCACTCCGAAGTATTAAATACTGATCGGTCTCGGGATAAATTTTATCCCGAGACCGATCATGGACATCATGGAATCTCAGCGGACCTACGCTCGTGACGTAGGTAGGTAGGTGGGTTGGTGGGTGGTAAACTACGGGGATTAATATAAACTCCGTTATGATATAACTTCTCTTTTAGTACGTTTATGACCATTTAATAAATATTGCAGTTAAATATTTGACGCGAAATTACGTCATTCAACAAGTTTGATGATCTTATCAAATCATATGGTTGTCATGATAACAAAACCAAAGAGGCCGTGGAGATATCCGCCATCATGAGTTCTTGCACCATAGACGAGGTTTTACGAAATCTGTAGGTGTGTTAACTTTGTCAATTTCGCGGTGCGTTTCAGTCGTGGGGTTTCGCGTTTCCGCGTGCAGATTAGGCGGTGTTAGGGATTTCAGGCGCCTCCATGCTCGTCAGTTTCGGCATGGACGTTCCCAGCATGGTGGAGGACATCCTTTCCGACGAGTACGAAGAGGGCGAAATCCTCGACGACGACATCCTTTACGAGAATGTCAGCTCTTTGGAGGAATTTAGCGACGACGAGAAGAAAAACGAGCCGAAGGGGGTTAAAGCGGAAGTGAGGAAAGCCAAGGCGAAGAGGAAAAAGGAGCACAAATGTAAGATGAACAGTTTTTGCAGGATGGAGAGGTCCGGGAAACATTGTTACGCGAGGATCAGGAAAAGGAGAAGCAGTTTGGACAAGTCGAGGAACTCGAGCTGCGTCAATGACGGAGATGTGGACAAGAAACGTCCGGGCAAGTCAGCTTCGCCAAATCGCGGTTTCAGAAGAGGTAAATTACATTTCACGACAATTTTTGTTAACTTTCGTTGTTAGCTAACTCTTTACACGTTGGTTCGTGTGAGCCTTGTGAGGATGATTGGCTTGTACGGCCTGGTCAGGGACGTTGCCTGCCCTCGAATCTTTTTCTGGGTCACTGGCTGGCGGATTGTATTGGTCTCCATCACAGCAGATCTAGAACTTCATTGGGCAGGGAAGGAGTCCCTTAGCGTCAAACCAGGTTCCCTTCTTCGTCATTGCCACATTGGACCCATCGGAGACTGTCCGGGCTCCAAATCCTCTTCCGCCAAAACCGTCCGACACTGCAGAATTTGTTGCTGTTGGCTGTGTTGATGATTGCTGTTAGGGTGAAAACACCAGTAACAGACACTATAAGCGGAGATTCTCAGGTTTCGGTCTACCATGAGGGGTGATTTCATCAGGGCGGCATATTCAACTCCGAACTTCCTCGCATTTTGCGTCATGAACACCTCTGACATTGAAGCGCCAGGTGGAAAAAGAGCCCTCGTGCAAGATTTGTGTTTTGAGATATCGTCCTTGAAAGTTTTCTTTTGATTGCCTTTTTAATATGTTTATGTATGTTCTGATGAAAAGAGTGCACACTTTCATTCAGGTCTCTCCTTAACCTAAATGATACCATATGAAGAGTACAGGGAAAGAACGGGCTATCTGCACGTTGCCTATTTTCGAGAAAAATGAATTTGAATGCGAAAAACTCTAACATCAACAGTTAACCATTAAAAAATCTGAAATTTTAATATAGGTACTTACTTGAGGTTCAACACTGGCGCATGTGATAAAAAAGTCAAAATTCCACTAGATTAATCTTTAATAAAGGTACAAGGGTACAATGTGTCAATAGTAAAAAAAAAAAAACAGTGACAAAACGGGCCATCTACATGATAGATAGGCCGTTTTTTCACTGTTTTTCGGGGCTATTGACACTCTATTATAGATATCGGCATCACTTTCTCCTCAGAATAAAAGTTTTAATCAAACAAAATGTTCAGCGTATTAGTGGTAAAGAAAAAAAAAGTTAGTCATCACTTTCTCGCCCGAGTAAAAAATTTTTAATGAAAACGAATAATGAATTCGAGGAAAGCGTATTACTATGAGCAAATCATTCATGGGGCGTCCGTTCATAGTACTTTAAATTCAAATTCAAAAACCTTTACAATAGAAATTACAGGAAAATACAACGTGAAAATAACAATAGAACACTGTGAAACACAGAAAACGCCAGACAAGACCTTGAACCGGATAGGGTGGAGAGGGATACGGCTCGACGTTTAGTTAGCCCGTTCTTTCGCTGTACCGCTGCAATAAATACGTTCTTTCCCTGTATACGAAACACACCGACGGTTTTGAAGCCTTTAGACCCATTCTTTCCCTGTTTTGATCTCATGTGTTCGGCGCCCAAAAATACATAAGGAGCATCTCCCATCTCGATTTCGAGCAAAAGTGCAGATAGCCCGTTCTTTCCCTGTATTTACTCTTCATATGGTAATACCATATATTATATAACACTTACGGTCAATGCGAACTCGAAAACAGAGTTTGCAAAAATCAAAATGAATGCCCTTTTTCCACCTGACGACTCTTCACTGCTGAAAATTGTGTGATTTTTGTCAGTCATTAATAATAATTGTTAAATTATTCTGACCGAAAACTCCGGTTTCTTCCTAGTTGTGCCTGCAAGGTACATAATATGTAATAATGTCAGGATAAGTAATATCCTGATCACCCAAACCCGTGGGGTTGTGTGGGACTAAAAAGGGGGCTTTGAAGGTTTCGATGAAATCGAGTGGGGAGTCGTTTTCGAAGTATTTTTGGGTATTAGGATCCATCTTCCGGACTTCTCTGATGAAAACCAAACCACATTAGTGTTTACCAAACACTTAAGATCGAGATCTCTTTGAGTTTTCGAGTTATCGATTTATGGAGGATATTGAAAATGGGTTAAATCTTGAGAACTTTTTTTCTTCGTAGTTTTTATGACACTTTGGAACATTTTAAGAAGGCATTATCGACGCTATCGGGAGAAGAAATTTCTTTCTCTGCGGATCTGAAAAAAATGTTAATGTTAAAAAAGAAAATTGAATTAAATAAAGAAATGAGCTTGCGCGACCTATAAAATTGATTAGACTTGGCATCATTTTCAGGAATATTTCCACGTCGAAGATCTTGTGAAATTCTTTTCTTTTTTTTGGATATACAATGTATGTCATACCTATATCAGTTGATGGCGTGAGTTTCTAGTCTCTTAACACTGGAGAAAAACCACTAAATAATCTGTTCGAAATGACCACTATCAGACACCCCATGTCTTGATTCTGAACATTAGCCCCTTTTGGAACCCAAAAACACCCTCAGAAGGGTGGATAGGGATACATAATAGGTCACTTTTGTCGCTTCCCCCTTTTTGAACAGCTAGATTGGCGTTTTGAAACACTGAGCGTCGTCTGAGAGTCCCCTAACGTGTAACGGCCTTAAAATCAACAGTTGAAGTAACTTCAGTAGTAAATTTAACGGTTTTTGACAGGGGGTCGAGTGAGAGACTGATGAGGCGCTTGTAAGGGGATATAGTTTCCGATGTTTTATAGTTTTCTTACCTACATAACTTGATTTTCTATTTTACAACGTTTTTTAATAATTAAAATTGTGTTCATCTTTTATATGAGTCAGAAAAGGAGTTTTTTTAAAGGCAAATTAATTTTATTGAATACAATGTATGTCATGTTTATTAAAATTACTTGAATCCTGAAAGAAGAGTTTTTAAAGGGGCTATTTGACGAAATTGTTGAAAAATCGGAAAACTGTGAAATTGCAGAGTGTTTTACCGTTTACAGTAGCGAAATTGGGAAGTTCTGATTTTAACGGCATGGTACAGATGGTTTTTTCAAAAGTTTTAAAAAGGAACAAACCCAATTTTAAAAAACGTTGCAAATTTTACACAAGGGTTTCTTATTCTTTGATATAGATTACTTGTGCGAAAATTGATATTGTGTCGGTTAAAAATTTTGAAGAAAAAAATTTTCAGAAAATTTTCCTCAAAGAAATTTTTTTTTACTCGGAAAATAATATTTGACCTGGTATCCTTCAAAAATCCCATTTGTATCCCCATGAAAGCCCCATAGATTCTCACGGTGAAATCGGTTCGTTCCGGGACCCTCAAAAATGGATTCTACGTCCAAAAATGCTTCGAAAACGACTCCTAACTCGATTCCATAGCCCCATTTTAGCCCCATAGCGCCCCACGGGTTTGGGCGATCGGACTGAAAACCTTGCGGGCACAACTAGATGGTAAACCAAGTATTTTGTCAAAATTTCAGTTTAAAATAAAAATCCTACTGCCCAAAACGGCCCGGACAGCGTACGGACATTTCGGTTTAGGAATCTAGACCTCTTGAAATAATGTCAAATTTTGAGGCCGATCGGAGTCGTCGACCTCCCTGCGCGATTACATAGGTGTATTATTCCAAGAATAATAAACCAAAAACGATTTCACTTACCAGCCCGTTGGGTGGTTGCTAGGATTCCATACCAGCTTCATTTGTGTCCTTCATGTTATCAAGCCGAGACAAAAATCTAACAGCAATCAGTTCTGATAATTGATAGGAAATTCGGTCTGATGTCAGAATTCTGTTCAACAAACACCCCCCTTACTGACGTATTTCCGTTTGTTTCAGATACGTTCGTCAAAGACTCGGCGAAAAACGCGAAAACGGACGGGCGTAAACGAAATATGCCGCACTACGTGCAACATGACAACAGGTTGCTGCCACCGCGGAAAGCCATTCCCGACAGGTGGTGTAAGAAAAACCGTAGGTTGACTGTTGAGGATCATCGCAACCGGAGGAGAAAATCCCGGTCGGCCAGCCCAAAAAGGCCGGTCGACGGTCAGCGGGTTGCCAAGTCAAGTTTGCTCGAAAGGCTCGTCGGGTCGGGTTCAATCCCTGTGAAACCCAACGAGGATGTTAAACCGGACGAGGTTGAGGAGCAAAGCGAACAGCCGGAAAGTACGCTGTGCCCCGCTGATATTCCTGTACCGCCGGCGCCAAAGTCCCCCCAAGAAAAAGAAGAGTTGCTTTTGAGAGTTGACGCTTTGAGGACTGCTATTTTGAAAAGAACAAGTGATCGCAGGAGGAAAAAACGGATGACGGCAAAAAAGCGTGAATCAGTTGACGACTCTTTTGCAGAGTTTGTCATGAGTGGGTTGGATGAGTGTGAGTCCATACCAACACCGCCACCTCCGGGTACAGACTGGCCAGCACCGTTGGACGACAACAGGTGGTCCGATGAAGACATGGTGATAGACCAAGAGAGCGTCTGCGGTGATGTTGTGATCGAATCCAACATCCCTGCGACCGATCCAAGCTTGCAAAGTTTCGAGTACACGGCCGTATCTAGTCCTTCTAGTCACGATAAGTTACCTTGTTGCAGAGGCAACCCCATTCCGGTTGTGACTCCACATCGCCCAACGAGGGAACCAGAAGTGAAGAAACCTCCTAGTTCCGTCATACCAGTCGTCTACGACACTGAAGAGCGCCCTTCGGGGTCGGCACGACTGAAATACCTCAAAGAAATCAACTCCAACAAACTCATGCGGCGGATGGGGCGCCGCAGTCAGATTCAAAGAAGCAGAAATCTTGGATGGCACCCAAGGAAAAGGAGAAACTCCATTAGACAAGGTCTCTTCAAGAACTCCTCAAAACTCTCCAACGACCGCCACAAAGTGAAAGATGACGACGACGAAGATGAATTGCGGAAACTCGCTCTGATGTCAGTCAAACCCAAACCCATCAAAAGCGGCATGTTATCATCCGTTGCAGACATGAACCCTCTGTCCATCGACACCGAACCCAAAGTCTCTCCCGCCAAGCAATCCCCATCCGAAGGTTGGGACGACCTCGATGAAGACATCCTCCGAGCCAAATGTCTCAGCTCTCTTTCCCGCAACATCCCGAACGAACCCGTCCCACCCAAAACATCCCCCGTCGACGTCAAAAGACAAACGCTGACCAACAAAATCAACAAAGAAAATCTGTACAGGAGAAACACTACAGTCGCGAAGCCTCCGAAGAAACCCACAACCGTATTCATTAACCCCAATGTCAAAACTGTCACACCTCCGCTCAACCCTAAAGTGGAAAAGTTCATAATCAAAGTGTCCGATTCGGAGACGAGCGAAGATGAAGAGCTCAAACACAATTCCAAAAAAAAATGGAAATCGGACATTGAAATGAGCATCGACAGGCTGTTGGAAGAAACGAGAAAAGAAACGGAAATGATTCAAAAGGCGTCACAATTCTACCCAGAGTTCATCGAAGCTGAAACTGACAAAAAGGTACGAAACTTCAGTACCATAAAGTACGGAAATAATGGGTGGACCAAGTCACATAAGCTTATATTATAAGCTTTTTTTTTAAATTGTATTGCATCAAGTTTATTAGCAATTTACAGTTGGTATTTTACTAAACTAGATGAGTTGCAAGGAGCTATGAAACTTAAGGGTGATTCCACTAAAAGTGACGAAATCGTGTCTTTTCTTTCTTTCTTGGAGACTATTACAATAGTAGTGTTAAGGGGGGGATTGAATAGAGATTCCTAATACGAATATTATTCCCCAGGCTATCAATGTTTTCATTGTCGAACTAGACGATTATCAAGCTCGAGAAAAATTGCAAAATAGCCTAAAGGCGGAATTCATCGACCTTTTTTGAGCTTGAGGATCTCCTCAAAAGTGGCCTCGTGGGAGTATGAGCGACTTACGTTTATTCATAGACGACAGTTAGGGCAGTTGAGACGACGTTAGGACAGTTGAGATGACCTCAAGTGGAGGAAGCGCTTGAGGTCTCAGGGGCCCCTCAAGCTATTCACAGTTGCCATTGCTCAAGATGGACCTCAGCCTTATTTTTCGGACATTATTCATAGACAGATTTGGCAGTTGAGTCGAGATTTTTCCTAGCTGGAATTAACCTCAAGTCAAGGTACGTGGAAAGTTACCTTGAGGTGAGTTTTCAGGGCCGGCCTCGCACTTTGGGTGTCCCAGGGGATCCAAAAGCGAGAGGAAATGAGTCTTTACTTTGACTGGGGCATATCCTTGTAGATATTTACTGCTTTTACTTTAAATCTATCTCTGCGATACCCATCCAATACCAATTACCTAAGTACAAAACATATTGCGGATATACCGACCATAATATGATACATTTCGGGTGTAACCTAAACCACAGATATTCAGATTCTGGAGGAAGGGAAATGGGGTTTTTCACTTGTTTGTTGCAGCGATCCGCGGTGGCCAGAGGGTATTGTTCTGTCGGTATGAGGAACTTCATTGAAAGTCAGCGATTAGAAACATCCTTCCTGAGCCTGGCTGGCTTCCTGGTTGGCAGGCTGCCAATCAGACAACGCCCTATGTGAACACGATAAGGGGTTCTTAGCAGCACCCGCTAGAAATATGAACGAAATTTTGACCAACAGACACTCTAATCACCTCAAATTACGTGCCTTTGACATACTTTGGGACTTGCAGTAATCCTGCAAGTTAGCATGAACGCACGTACCTACAGCCCCGAAAATTCAATCGTAATGTAGGGCAGGCCTGCTATTTAATACCTAAACTTTTTAGGATCAGCTTATTAACGAGTCAAGATTCACAGCCCAGTAATCTGACAAGTTTGTTTACATTGGTGAAGGTTAGGTTAGGCCCAGGCATTAGGTTAGTTGAGGCCCTCAGTGTGGTTAGTGTCTCGTTTATTCTTGTATTACCCAGCTTCGCGAGGACTTTCCCTGTTTCTATGGTTCAAAAGTCCATTTTGTTCCCTTTTTTCTAAAGAGTTCCCTGTTTGGCAACACTGTAATTTTGAGGCGTTCTTTGAACAAATCTCAAGCTGTGGTTGGCCTCCACCCTATGCAGAACGTGCTATGAATAACCTTCTGTCATCTTGAGACGAGGCCTTCCTCAACTTAGTGAGGACTATGAATTCCGCCCTAAACGTCATTCCCCTGACCTGTGCACTTCCCTAGGTGCACTATTTCTCCAAGTCGTTCAGTTTGAGATTCTGGAAAACTACAAAGGCACATGTGCTCATCAAGTGGTCTGCTGTGGACATCTTTGTCATCATTATGACCATAGTCTGCAAACGTGTGCATCAACAATAGCGTGTCTTACAGGTTTTGGGTCATTCCCCTGTAAAATCTTGCAATTCCAGTAAAGGGGAAAGTATAAGGACATTTTGACATCAGAGGTTGGTAGCTCGTGAATTCCACTCAACTTCGACTCAAGGCTAGTACGACATTTAGATTCTTGTCAGTATTTTTTTATTGTATGTCATTCTCCTGTTGTCCATAACTTAGTGTCATGGGATACAATTTTTCTTCTTGCGCCATTGTTTAGATCCGTTGCTGAGCCAATAGTAATAATTTTCCGGTATTTTACATACTCACCAGAAGGAGAAACAGTCGGAAAACAAGAGTTGTTGTCATTCCTCGGAATAATCCACGTTTATAAATTCCTCTGGGTGATTACTGAACTGCTGGGATGTAGGTTTCATTCTTACGTGGGGAAAGAGCAATTGACTGTCGGAAAACATTCAATAAGTTGTCTTTACACTACAATTGCTAGTCTGGAATTCGCCACTTTGGGTGAAATCATCGGAAAACACGATTCTATGTGACTTGTTCATGTTCATTTCCCCATGACTCAAGACCTCCGTCATTCTACCCCAGTCAATCTTTGCGTATATTCAATCTTGTCGCACAACGTTGCTAACTATATAAATATTTTTAGCTGCCTCCTGAAAATGTCCACGAAGGCCCCACTAGTGGCTCTACATCGGAAGTGGCTTTGTCTCTCAAAGAAAAAATTGAGGTGATTAAAATTTCAAGTTACACACCATTTTAGTGGTAGATTGTTGAAATTGGTTGATGTTTTCCAGGAGACGCCAAGCTCGTTAGTTAGTCAACCCCAAGTAAGTTTCACTCTTTATCAAATTGCTCATGCAAAGCAGGAAGACTTTGACTGCTCAATAAATTGTAAAAATCTATTAGTTTGGTATTCAGGGTATGTCGCACCTGTCAGCCTGGCAACGGGAAGAGTTTGAACGGCAGAAGCGCCTGATAGCTCACAGGGGGACTGTCATTGAAGCCACCAAGCAGAAGATCAGAGGGAAAACGGATCGGGCACTGGTGAAGTCTGCGTCATCCAAATCTGACGAAGCCAAAGTGGCTGCTGAAGCAGACAAAACTGCCGAAGCGGACATTGCAGCAGTTCGGAGTATCGTCGAAGAGCTGTTGAACAGCGTGTCTGGCGAAGTTGCTGCACCGAGTGCGGCGCAACATCCCCCGAAACCAGAAACCAAACCTAAAATTATTGCGGTGCTGCAAAAACCAAAAACGACAGCAAACTTGGTGAAAACTCAACACCGAATCGTGCCGTTGAAGTCAGTGAAAACCATCGTGCAGAGGACTTTGCTCAAAAAACCTCCCCCAAATCCCGCAATGCTCGCCGGTGCCAAACCTGCGATAAAACCGGTCACCAACGGGCTACTCCCGAAACGCCACGTATTCAACGACAGGTTAGTTCGCCTCCTCACTTCACTACCACCACCACGACAACTTCACTGTTGCCACCCTTTTTCCAGCTCCTACGCTGCCAAAGCTCTTGATGAAATGGTCGGGATCGTGACTGATTTCGAGGGTGGCCTGTCCGAGTACAACGTCCTCAAAAAAGACTACATAGAGATTCGGAAACAGTTGGAAGCGGCACATCAGAAAATGTTGAAGAAAAGGCAGGAGCTGGTCGGCATGAAGGGGACGATTGAAAAGAAGAAGAAGCTGCTCGATTCGACGTTGACGATGGACACGTCGTCGCTGTCACCGCTCCCCGACCTCAAAGAACAACCGAAGTTAGTGGACTACAGTTCAAATTTATTGCTCAAATTCACCATTTACAGCACAAGATTTTGACTGTAAGTTTCCTCTAGGGCTTCAGCTACCGTTCGGCTGACTTTTTCGTCCCCTCTCTCTCCTTCTTTGACTCCGATGTTTTTCAGGCAGTCAACTCGAGACTCGGAACTGTTCACCTTGCGGTACAGGGAGGTCTGTTTGAGAGCTCAGTTCGCCTTGATGAGGCTCAGACCGGCGAATAAACCGACGACAGTTCGAACCCCTCGTCTCGTGACGGCGGCAACGGTAAAGAACGCCCGCCCTTTGGACAACCCCGTCGCCAGCCCGAGGAAGAAGATGAGACTGAGGCTCCGGCCTGCGGACAAACTTCGGATCGTCAAAACCCCCGATGTGGCCGGGACGTCGAAAAAACTCATCGTCAGGTGAGCACCTTCCGTACCTCCGCTAGGGTGGATCGATTATTCGAAATGTTTCGTGTCACTGGAATGGAACATACTAAAATTTAAAGGACTACAATAAGACATTCAACTAGTGCACCTTACCGGTTCTTGCGAGATTAGTCAATGTTGATAAGTCTAGCTGGTTGAAAGATCACATTTCAACTCTTTTTCTCTCTCTATGGTGATTGTGGAATGGCCTCTCTCTCAATCAGGCTAAATGTGTCATCACCAGTTTTCCTTTTCCGACCAGGTCACCTCCTGGCCGTTATAAAGACACATACCAGGGAGTTCACCAATTGATCAGCCTGGAAACCCTTAGCCAGCTTGGGACCAGCTCTGAAAGCCTTGGAAGCTTGGAAAGCTTGGGACCACCCATGCAATTCTTGGAGACCCTTAGGAGGCAACGTAGCAAGCCTTGGAAGGCTCTATACAGATTGTGACCATCTTGGCAAGCCTTAAAAACTGTTAGCCAGCTTGGGACCATCTTGGCAAGGTTTGGAAACCCTTATCCAGCTTGGCACCATATTGGCGTGCCTTGGAAACTATTATTCAGCTTGGCTCGAGCTCAGCAAGCCTTGGGTAGCTCTGGAAAGCTATGGGCCACCTTGGCAAGCCTTGGAAACTCCTAGGCAGCTTGGAACCAGCTTTTCATGCCTTGGACAGCTCTGGAAAGATCGGGAAGCAAGATGAGAATATTCACCACTTTGTCAACATAAAGAAACGGGAGTCGTTTGCACCCCCCCCCCCCCCCCCCCCCCTGCCAAGAGCCTTGCTATATGCAAGTTCTGCGTTGTACACGTTAATCCTGGAGATGCTCCAGAAACCTGACTTTTGCCGATTCCTGTTCTATTCGCTATTGGGCCCTTTTTTTTGTTGCCAAAATCGATCCGCCCTAACCCCCCACCTGTCAAAAACCTACTACCCACTCGACTCTTTTTTTTTCTTTTCGGTTTGCCTTTGAACCCCTAGTCGGCCATATTGTCTGTTCCAGCGTCCACGACAAAGACCACATCAACCCTCTCATCCCGCTCTGCCCCTACGACATGACGGGAGTCTGCAAGGACGAAGAGTGCACCTACCAACATGTCAGAACTGAGTGACGTTTTTATTCATATTCTTTTTCTCCCTCTTTCCATTTCCCCCTCCCCGCACTGTGTTTACACGCTCGCCGCCTTCCTCTTTTCTTTTCTTTTTTTCTTTTTTTTTTTTACTTTTACAATTTTGCAATTTTACTTAACAAAATTTGCAGAATGTAATTTTTGCACGTAAGTATTCTTTTTACCAGATACTTAACTTCCAGTGTTGTACATTAAAATGTAATTATCGCATCCCGATAACACCAGTTTACCTATTCGGTAGGAATGCCAAAATGACTGTGATATTGTCAATTAGTGTATTTTCGAGGAGGTGATTTAGTAGACTTTTTGAGCGCTACGCCGATATTGAAATCTGCTCAAAGTATTTTTTTTTAATTATTATTTTTTAATTAAAATTTTGAAAATTTGTTAGGCTCACGTCACATTTTACCGGCGTTGTTGACTGTATTTTATCTTTGTTACTTTTTTGAGTCTGAGAGGTGTCTGCTTTCAGCGGAGTCGGAATAATTAAAGCGGATGGTGAAAAACTCAGTCCTGTGTCACTGCTTGGTGAGTAGATTCACGTTTCGGGTTCACTTTTATGCATTTTTTTTTTGTATTTTCAGAGGTGGAAGAACAAAATGAAAATCGCGCGTATAGAATTTTTTTTTAAATTTGATGGTGTGACTGGATGGCTGTGGATGAATTTTCACTATTCAGTTGCTCTTGTATAACCTTCTAGATGTGTTCTTCTAGTAGAGTAGGTAGTTATGGTTGTTCCTGTCTTCAGAATCTTATCTTATACCTACCAGTCGGAAAAATTCAGTTGGGTGAGTAGATAGCTAGAAGAGTCTGAAGACATCAATAAGTTGGCTTAATGTGTTCCATTTGAACCAAAAAAAGTTCAAAAAATGGGAACAAGGCTAGCAAGGATGTTGGAAAGGCGGGATGGACGGGGATGAGGATCGCTTTTCACCATTATCCATCAGCTCAGAGTTCAAAAAGAATAAAAAACAACGTGGGTTATGAAATAGTCACACACACGCACAAAAAATAAAATTTATTTTTTGTGCGTGCGTGCGTGTGTATCATTTTATTTATTTATTTAATAAATAAATAAAATGATACTACAAAATAAGAGGCTAGTGAGGGGAAAACGGCTGATCTCCAAAGAAGGGGTAAAAATAGAGTTCACCTTCCGAATGAATACTTTCACTTTCAGTCTGTATTTCTTTTTAGAGAAAAAACTATTCATTATTGAAAAGCGAGTAGTGGAGGGTCTGAGGCCAGGTGGTTGAGGTCGGGGTTGGCTGGCTTTTGCCAGCAGGGGGTTGCCGCCTAGGCAAAGCAGGAGCGCTTATGGGGTTGGGTGAGAATAGGGATGGGACATTTAACGTCACCATTGAAAGCAAATGATCGTTGGTACAAAAACATTGATGCTTCGATAACGTTGTCGTCTTTTCCCTTGTGGACAAATACGACCTTTTTTGTTCCACATTCCAGCACTCTTTCGTCCTGCTGAAATTATACGAGTAGTTTCCCTATTGCACTTAAATTCAATACATCAGATGAAAACATTGTTGTTCCAAACACATCCATGGTCAACCAAAAACATCAAAATTGACGATAACATTGACGTCAAATCTGAGAGTTTCTTGAGGCTCTGAGGTGGAGTGAGTGGAGATCCAAGTTTGAGGGCTCATCTTGAAGCCTTGGATAGGTCCAAGGGACCATCTTGGCTAACCTTGGAAACGCTTATCCAGCATCATATGATCAGGGGGGAGTGGAACGCTGCTTGGTGTCGGGGGTTCAGTTGAATTTTCAGTACCCGTAGCGGATCGCACTTATCTTTTAGCGGCGATCGAATCCACTTCACTTTTCTCGTCCGACCCTTGCGTCCAAACTCTTGCAAAACGTTCCAGTGCGCATGCGAGGAACAGTATCCAACTGCCTGTTACAGGCCGTTTTTAAGTAAAACCGCTTTCTCCGAATTCGTCAAAATTCGTGAAAAATCGTATAAACCGCTTATCTTGTGATTTTTCCATCCAATTTGGAGGCAGAACAACTTATTTGTGGTAGCTTGCAAGCAAAACCACTTGTGTTGGTCAATTTCAGCCACTTATCGACATTTTACGTCATCCAGTTTGCAGGACATTCCACTTATCAGCCGAAATCTGGTGACAAAGTGGTTTCGTCTCGAAAATAAGTGATTTTTCGCTTCACACCCAAGTGGTTTCTCCTGCAAATTACTTCACTCGAAACTCGGGACCAGCTGTTTTGTATACAGATTTTGACTCATGATATCCAATTTCGTTTCCAAAAAAAACGATGCGTCAGAAATGGCGAGTCTTTGCAGGCAAAACAGCTCAAGTGGTTTTGCCTCCAAACTGATTGCTTGAGTTTACATTATCGAAAGAGAAGAACAACAATCGAAGAGAAGAACAACAATCGAAGAGAAGAACTACGATTAATCGAAGCGAATCGATGTTTCCTATATTTAATCGATATCAGCATGATCGATTTGACCTAACATTAACATCGAGCGGCAATACTGGAGTCGAGCAATCAAGGGGCCAGCTGAAAAACCTAGAGGCATTTTTTGGACGTTGAAATTTTTGCAGATAAGTGTTTTTCCTTGAAACGGCAAACTCACCTACAAAGTGGAAATTCATCCATAGCTTTCTAAACCCGTGACACCCAGATTCCTCCGTCTATTGAAATTTTGATGTTCGCAAATTTAATTTTCACCTTTTTTTCAGCTATACATTTTCCTAGATTTTAAAAAATACCCTAATATTTACAACGTCCTTCAAATACTGCTGTTTTTGATTCCCTTTTCAGATTTCTTGAGTGTTTCAAGTGGACTGGGTAAGCAACCTTAGACTAACCGAAAGGATTTTGTTCTCTAGTAACCATTGTCGATATTAAACCACGTTTTCCTCCACGTTTTCTTTACTCCATTCAACGACAGAGAGTTTTCACGTTGGAGTTTTTTTTTCTCCCCCCGTCACTTTGCACTTTTTTCGACCGGTTTTGAAGTAGCCAGTTTGTGTTCAAAAGCGTGTTGTGTTCACGACGCTTTTTTTTACATTCTCCTGAGAGGAAAAACAGTGCCATTTTTACTCTATTTTCATAGTTGAGGACCCAAGTTTTAGGTCGCAGGTTTGACCGACGTCTTCGACCCGAAATTTCCACCATCAACTTGTGAACGTTAAAAGCTCGTGAAGTAGTTGACAAAATGTACACGCAAGTTGATCTCAAAATAAATGGAATTTGCTATCACGTTGTTTGTTCTTTTGTCCCCAGGCAACATGGTGAAGCAAAAAACGATAAACGTATTGATTTTTATTTAATACTCCAAATCTGTAATACGCAATGATTTGAACAAAAATAACAAAACGTAATTTGGGGGAAGAAATATAAAACAGTTTGTGAGGGAGTGAAACCTAACTGGATATTAATAAGAAAACATTTCATTATAAACTCAAAATAAATAACTTTATATCCCAACTAACAAGTTGCTAAAGATCATACGTTAAAAGTACGATGCCTGATGGTTCCGAGCAGGAGACACATGAAGTTCAGGCTTAAAAACTAAATCGATCCAGCCTTCGAAAGTTAAGCTAAAATGTTGATCACAACAACAAAAATTACCGTAACTGGAAAAAAATTTACATCGTCAACGGAAATCGTTTCTCGAAATGACCGAGTGCAAAATGTGTAGTCGGGGAAACATTCGAAAAGGTTTTAAGGTGCGTGGATGCACTTTGAAAAAAGGAATGTTAGTACATGAGAGCTAACCTAACAGAAAGCTAATTTTGGGAGTACGGCACGAGAATGCTTTTTTTTACATATATCAGCACATGATTACATTCACCAAGTTCAAACAGCAAAAAAGTCGTTGGTTCCCGTCGGCGTTTTGATCGGAGCGGCTCAGGGGAATCTGGAAACAAAGAAAAGAAATGAGTTGTGGCGAACAGTTTGGTCGGCCTGCGGAAATGCACCAAATCCCAATTTTAAAAGGTGAGTCAACGAGGCAACACCGCAAGAGGAAACTGCGAGGAGAAAGAATCAAGGCGAAGTGAAAGCTCAGGTGAGGCAGATGTGGGGACTTCTTAGGGGGCCGGAAATGTTATAGGATGGCTCAGTCATGTAGTGATGGGACATTCAATTATTGAAATCATTTGCACGGTCGAATGCGAGATACGGAGGATTCTAATTATTTTGCATTCGTTTAGCAGAGACTCTGGCGGTGTCTAGGCAAAACTCGCATCCGAGATCTCACTTAACAGCTGTTTCATCCAAATACCAATCATGAACTCCCAATGGTTGTTTCTCAATCGAATCATTTGTTTGGATGAACATTCAGTTAAATAAATCATTCGTTATGCCCTTCACTACAGTCATAGAAGAGCGCTTAGGGGCCTTCTTCACTCTGTAACTTAGGGCAAGCGTACAACCATACGGGCCGCTACTATCGCTTGGATAAAAGTACGGTGAAATCGGATCGCTCTGGGACCCCCAAAAATGGATAGGTACTACGTCTAAAGATACTTCGAAAACGACACCTAACTCGATCCCATAGCCGAAAACCTTTTTAAAAAACCTCCCATATCCACTTTTTAGCCCCACGGGCACAACTAGATGGTAAACCGAGTATTTTGACAGTTTCAATTTTTTTTTTAAATTCCTACGGCTCAGACGGAGGACGAAAATTTCGTTTTTGGAATCTACACAATGTGGTTGTTTGCCGATGGTGCAGAGGTCTAATCCAATGAGTTGGTTAGGGAGAGAGAACGACTCCTCTGCTGGTTTTTTAACCAGGTTAAAAAACCAGCAGAGTAGTCGTTCTCTCTCCCTAACCAACTCACTACACAATGTCACAAGACATGTAGACTCTACACGATGTCATCTTGAAACGAATAGCAACGACAAATTTTGAGGCCGATCGGAGTCGTCGACACTCCTCACGAATACATAGGTGTATTATTCCAAGAATTATAAACCAAAATAAGAAGGGAAAGTTCCATTAAGATAGTTTGAGGTGGTGGTATTTCACATCGGTCCTTCGTACAAGACGGACAGGGGCAATAAGCAGTGAAATGATTCTTGAGGTATTATCACTTCATCCTTTTCCATTATGTTAAGTAGTGATTGAAATAATTACAATCAATTATTGAACATTTTCCTCAACATGCTGATGAAAAGGATCGCCGCTTCTCGAAATTTTGAATCGATACTTCTGGGGAAAAATAATCTAAAAGTAATTTTCGGATTGCTGCACCACTCACTTCATAGAACATTATTTAGGAAAAATACGGAGTGACTTCAGTTCTATGAATAGTTAAAAAAAACTGCTGCATAATAATAGTTATTTTATAACCATGATATGCAGAGCACTCACTGTTCCACTCGGCGAAGAAAATGAGAAGAGAGAGATCAACATTATAAAACCGATAGGCCGAGCTAATGGCTACAAGGAATTGATGATAGACAGACTGGTTCAAAGATAAAACGCTGCAAATTTTACACAAGGATTTATTATTCTTTGATATAGGTTACATGTCCGAATATTAATTCTGTGTCAACGAACAAATTTTTTTACTCGGAAAATATTCGACCTGGGATTTTCCCCATTTGTAACCCCATGAAAGCCATATCGATCCCCACAGTGAAATCGGATCGTTCCGGGACGCCAAAAAATGGATTCTCCGTCCAAAACTACTTCGAAAACGACACCAAACTCGATCCCATAGCCAAAAGCCTTCAAAGAAGCCTCTTCCGTTGCCCCACGGGTGTGGGCGATCGGGCTGAAAGCCTTGCGGGCACAACGATGGTAAACCGAGTATTTTGTAAAAATTTCAGATTTAAAAAAAAATGTCTACTGCCCAAAACGGCTCGGGCGGCGGACGGACATTTCAGTTTTGGAATCTGGACCTTTTGAAACGGATAATGTCAAATTTTGAGGCCGATCGGAGTCGTCGACCTCCGTCGCGAATACATAGGTGAATTATTCCAAGAATAATAAACCAAAAAGAAAATTGTGATAAAAATGGTGATGCCAGGAAAAGAACAAGATAGTGGGAACCCAATTTACAGAAAAATGGAAGGACTTGAAATTCTCTTTTCAGTTAAGGATATTTCAATTAATACCCTTAACGAACAAACAGAAATACTAAATAGTCCACTAGGATATAAGCTGGTACAACCGTTGATCCATAACTCCTGGTCAGATTTGTTACCACTTCTTGTAATGTTTTCAGTTCTAGTCACTAGTGGCGTTGACATGGAGAAGGTGTTAAGTCACAAGAGGCAAAAAAAAATTTTTTTTCACGGAAAAGATAGCCAGATTCAAGGCCAATGGCATGGTAAAGGAGTTATGTCGATAGCTCAAATAGTTTAGTTGGGAGGTCTCTCCAAAGATGGCACTCGAGGTAACACCGAGCCCGTTGGCGCAGGAAAAGTGTTAAGTCACGGTCAAGGTCACGCGGTAGGACATGCGGAGGTTACCTATTTTTGTTTAGATGAGGGTTATGTTTACACGATTTCGCCTGTTACTGAATGTTTCGATGCTTCATCATCAATGTCGGTCAAGTTCGTCCCCTTCAAACCAGTGAGTATTATTCTCCCTTTGTTGTCAAAACAGTGATTATTACCACCGTAACGCTAACTTTTGGTTTATTATTCTTGGAATAATACACACGAGACGTTGCCGACAGCTCCTGAGTACAAGCAGCGCTTCATCTGCGGAGCGTAGAGGAACTTATGTTATCACTCTTGTCAGCTGTGTCTCACTCTTGTCTTTAATTTCAGTTCCTATTTCGTCAATAATGTGATCATCTAGTTCATCAACGAGATGAAATTATAATTAAGATTATATATTATATAATCTTAATTATAATTTCGCGACGGGGGTCGACAACTCCGATCGGCCTCGAAATTTGACATTATCCGTTTCAAATGGTCTAGATTCTAAATCCGAAATGTCCGTCCGCCGCACAGTGGTGCAAAACCGCGATTTTCCGGCAAAATCTCTCAAACCCCGTATTCTTATTGGAAATTCAACGCTGATCACGAATTATTCTACATCTTGGAACTAAAATGCTTTCCCTCCATGTTTCCGGCCAAGAAGCTACCACAAACGCATATTTTGTCATTTCCGTAGATATTTTATCATGCACTAATGATGGAGAAGACATTTCGCCAAATTTTCCGACCGACACGACATGCTTTGACGTTGCTTGGTAAATCTGGATAAAAATCGTCGTGTGGATACATCTATCATTAGTTAATGCTCTGACTGCAAGCTGTCACTGGCACAGAGTACGCAAACGAACGCAGCTGAAATTTTCACACGAGTTTCACTTTGATGCATACAGTCGGAAAATTGCTGAGCCGGACCGGAGGAAAGCTGAGGAATTTTTAAAAGCTTCAGAAACTATTGTATCGTTCAATTATAAAACTGGCATAATTGAAATGTCATTTCCCTGAGAAAAATGTACATAAACAAAACGTTGTGGCGTTTAAATTGAACCATGCCAAATAAGCTCAACTTTTTTCAAATGTAGGCTAAGTTCAGGCTCACGTATAAAATTCAAGTCAGTGCTTTCAATCGGTCATTTACCGATATTTCGAAAAGCCCATGATTCACGCCTCTAAACAAGGTTGCAAACCCAGTCTTTTCGGAAAAGCTTATCAAGGCTTTTTTCTGCAACTATTAAATAGTCGCAAATCATCGGAAATAGTTCGCAAAACGCGAGTTAGGGTTTTTGCCGCGTTTGCCCCACTGTGCGTCGTACGCCGTCCGGACCGTTTTGAGTAATAGGAATTTTTTTTTTTTTAAATCTGAAATTTTGACAAAATACTTGGTTTACCATCTAGTTGTGCCCGCGAGGTTTTCAGCCCGATCGCCCAAACCCGTGGGGCTAAAATGGGGCTACGAGATTGGTTTTTTGAAGGCTTTTAGCTATGCGATCGAGTTAGGTGTCGTTTTCGAAGTATTTTTGGACGCAGAATCCATTTTTGGGGGTTCCGGAACGATCCGTTATCACAGGGCTTTCTTGGAGCTAAAAATGGGATTTTTGAAGGATCCCAGGAGGTTAAATATTTTTCGAGTAAAAAATAAAGAATTTTCGAAACAAAAAAATCCAAAAAAAAAATTTTTTTGAGATATAACAATCCCAAAAAAAAAATTTTAAATTTTTTCATTGACAGAGTTAAATTTTTGCACAAGTAATGTATGTACCTATATCAAAGAATAATAAACCCTTGTGTAAAATTTGCAGCGTTTTTTCTACTATAATATAATATGACATATTATACATAATATACATTGTATATTATACATAATGTGATAATTAGATATGAGTCTTAAAATTGAAACCACGACATAAAATGTGACTACCACGACATCACATTGTGATCTCCAAGACTGCCTACCCTTGACTGCATGATATTTTTGTACCTTTCTAAGGATAGCTTTTTTGAGCAATAAATATACTCATAATTAAATAATGATAAATGTTGTTGGAAACTTGTTGAGGGTCAGTCAAGAATCGCCGGGATACACTTAATTCAGAGGTTAATTATTTACCTCTGAATTAAGTGGATCCCGGTGATTGTACGCCCTAGGAATAATATTCCTATTTTAGCTGAACGGGCTGTCAATATATTATACTGACAGCCCGTTCAGCTAAAATATTTTTCCGAAAAAACTGTAGACTATAACTATCTATACGGACAAAACTGTAGACGATGCGAATCTGGCGTCTGTAACTAGTTCCTCTACGCTCCGCAGATGAAGCGCTGCTTGTACTCATGGGCTGTCGGCAACGTCTCGTATAATACACCTATGTTTTCGCGACGGGGGTCGACGACTCCGATCGGGCTCAAAATTTTACATTATCCGTTTCAAGAGGTCTACATTCTAAATCCGAAATGTCCGTCCGCCGTCCGCCGTCCAGGCCGTTTTGGGCAGTAGGAATTTTTTTAAAAATCTGAAATTTCGGCAAAATACTTGGTTTACCATCTAGTTGTGCCCGCAAGGTTTTCAGTCCGATCGCCCAAACCCGTGGGGCGCTATGGGGCTATAATGGGGCTACAGGAGGGGTTTTTGAAGGCTTTTAGCTATGGGATCGAGTTAGGTGTCGTTTTCGGAGTATTTTTGGACGTAGAATCCATTTTTTGGGGTCCCGGAACGATCCGATTTCACTGGGGCGATCTTTAGGGCTTTCATGGGGCTAAAAATGGGATTTTTGAAGGATATCAGGATGTTAAATGGACGCCAAAAAAAGGACTTGCTAGCCATGCCAGACTTCATGGACTCGAAATATCGCAGTTTTTATGAAAATATTTGCTCCTAAATTCGACATTTTTATGTTTTCTGCTTTTGTTTCGTTTTTGGGCACTTACTTGTCACTTACGTGTAGTTTGTTCAATAAATATTGATGTAAAAAGTGAAAAAAATAGTTTTTTGGCTCTCCTGTAAAATTTGGGTTTTTTGACTTAACACCTTTTCCCTGTCAACAATTCTGAATTTTATAATAATCAGAAAGAAAAATTTTCTTTAAAAAAATAGTGACACAAAACTATCATAGTCGGTTTCTTGAATCAAATTACAGGACATATTATTGAATTATATATGTTCCTGTAATTTGATTCAAGAAACCGACTATGATAGTTTTGTGTCACAATTTTTTTAAAGAAAATTTTTCTTTCTGATTATTATAAAATTTTCTTTATTTCTGATTATTATAACATTAAATTTTAATGTTATAATAATCCGAACCTAGTTGTTGTATGTTCAAAGTTGTTTATACCAAATGACTAGATACTTAATGACTTGATTGTGCAACACTAGATGAAGTTGATAGGAATTTTAGGTTGACTCGAATTACCTTAAAAACTAGTGCTTACCTACCATGAAAATGCATAAAATGTTGGATTCGTTCTGCTTCACTTTTAGGCTACCTGATGATGGTCGCTTGGATGTGAACCGAAATCGATTCAGAGAATAGAAGAAAATAAAACTAGTCATAGAACTGAAGTCAGTGCGTATTTTTCCTATATAGGTAATCTAAAGGTATCGAGAGTTTTTGTTGGAAAATCGATTCAGCGGAGCCATTACTCAGGTTATTGCTTCCTTACACCAAGCATGAACACCAAAATTGATGCAAATTACTACAACAACAGGGTGGCCGCCAAGCTGGGAAAAATTAATTCCCTGACTTTTCCCTGCAAAAATACCTAATTTCCAGACCCGAAATTATTCAAAATCTGAGATTTTAATAATTTAATTATTAATAATAATAATTTAATCTGACATTTTATTAATTCTGATAATTTTAATCGCTTGATTTTTTTGATTTTTTTTTGTTATTGAAAGTTGATTAGAAAATACATAAATTTTTACACCAAACAATTAAAACCCAGGGAAAGTAGATAAGTAAACTGCGTTTTAAAAACTATTTATTTGACAAAAATAGTCCGAATGGCGCATTGGGCAAAAATTTCCGATGATGGCCATCACCTCACGATGTTTTTTTTTCCCCCCATGTGGCTTGTGAGAGCTCTCACACCCATGTTGCTAAGGGAAAACTTCGTTCGACAGTACTTACACTTCGCACTAAAAATATTATCTTCGACAGCCTCCAACCAATTGGCATAATATGCCAAGGAAATATTATGTTGGATCCTTCTGCCAACGCGGGTCGAATCTGGTATTCTTCCCCATCTTGGAGGAGACGCAATATAAATACACTGTCAAGGCAATGGCACATGAGCTTCCTCGTGCCAAGTTCAAAATGAACGTAACAACTGCGCAGGGAGTACCACTGATTCAATCGTGATGAAACTGATAGGGAACCATCTAGGGCTATACCCACACAATTCCTGAAAATTTGATTGAAATCCGATCAAAATTGTAGGAGTTATGGCTGTGGCAAGGAAATTACGTTCGCGCATGCGCTGAGCGTACCGCTGATTCAATCGTGATGAAACTGACAGGGTACCATATAGAGCTATACGCACACAATTCCTGAAAATTTGATTGAAATCCGATCAAAATTGAGAAAGTTATGCCTGTTTCAAGAATTTCACGTTAGCGCATGCGCAGAGCGCACCGCTGATTCAATTGTGATGAAATTCGTATGGGACCTCAAGGAGCCTTATCCGCATAATCCCTCAAAATTTGAGCTAAATTCATTCAAAATTGTGGAAATTATGGCTGTAACAAGGAAATGCGGACAGACCGACAGACCCACAGACACGGAACCAAATTTGTTCAGTAGGCTATGAAACGCAAAATGCGAGTGGAAATTTTGAATTTGGACAACAAACATTTTTTTTCTCCCGAAAGTGAACACAAGGCTTCCGCTGCTTCGCAGACTCGGAAGCAAAACAATAAAACAAAAATACCTATACGAAACGAGCGAACGAGTGGAACGAAAAAGGAACAACGCAGATAAACATACGAAGCAGGAGCAAGGTGCAACTCGGCAGTGTTGCAGTGCTGCCGCCTGCCGGTGCTCCCAACCCGGATTTCCCCATCATATGCTCAAAATTTTCCCTACTTCCCCATCAGTTTTTTAACGGATTTCCCGATAATTTCTCCCTACATTTTTTCTAGCTAAAAATAATTTTTGAGAAGCCAGATTCTGCGAATAAAAGCAGGGTTCGGGTACGTACCCGAACAGAAAAAAATATTTTTAATTAACTAGTAATGATTACAAGGACAGAGATCTCGAACCAAAATACCATTTGAAAGATTGATAGGTTACTTCGTGGGTGAAGTGGAACATTCCATTATGAAGAGAGGGATATTGGTACATGAAGTGGGACTTTTCTTCGAGTGAATGGGGATATTATATCTGTAACGGGAATTCAAACATTCATTGAACTTGTGCGGGCAACATGGATGAAGAGTGAGGGGAAAACAAACCCGGCAAAGTCGCTCCCACCAAAATTCAAAAATTACCATCATTTTCGGGACGGAAGAGAGGGACAAACTTGTCACCAAACAAAATTCGTATTTTAATACAATTTTTGATTTTTTTTTTTAATCAAAAATTTTTCCCTGACTTGTGACCGATTTCCCTGACTTTTCCCTGACTTTTCCTGAAATTTTTCATTCCCTGACTTTTCCAGGTTTTCCCTGACTTTTCCAGATGGCGGCCACCCTGAACAACAGTGACAATCTTCATTAGTTCAATATCCAAAAGACAGCTTCTTGATCTTCAGACTAATAAACGCTAGTGAGACATTAGGTCATTTTCTCCTTCTCTTCAAGAGATGTGTGGCGTATGCTACGAAGACAACTCAAGGTGGAGACGAACGACACGTTATAATCATAAAATATTGAACTAAAGGCACCTCATGTACGTACTAGCCATTTTGAATTGTGCTCGAGATAATCACAAGAAAGGTCTTATCTGCGCTAAAGGTCAGAGGAGCCTGGCTCGGTTCATTCTAAACTGGTCTGAGAGTGTAGCGCTTGGGTCTTTTCAAGGCTCCGAACTCCAACCAGGGTGTTGAGCCCACTGTAACAGTTGTCATGTCACCTGGGTTGGGTACTTTATGGGGATGGGAGGCTTTCTGGGAGGATAATGAACAGGCTGACACCCTTGCAAAGCAGGAAGTGGAATCCTAATGAACAAAAGCTCTCTCTACGGCTATTGAAGAGTGCAGGGGGAAACATGTAAGCCATCCACTTGGAAAACATCGCAGGGTTCTCTCTCAATTACAATCTCATCAAGACGGGAAAATCTGAGACAGTGGATTGCCTTGACGCAGAGACGGTACTTCGCACATATACCAATTTAGCTGTAACCAGTTTCAGACATATGGACATTTTTGTAGAGATTTCTATGCTGAAAATGATTGAAAACTTCATCCAAAAACACCTTCCACCAAAAGAAAACCCTCTTGCTGCAGGAAACGGAAACTGTTAAAGGGTTAACGAAGCGAGAAAGAAAAAGAAGAGGTGAGTACCTAATACCTCGAAGGTGGGCTTCGGGTGCCTTGTTGAAACTGCGATTGCATAGCGGCGGTAGCGGCTCCGGCGGCAGCGCCCCGGACGTGCTCGTTCTTGAGGATCCCCGAAGTGAATTCTTCCTGAGCTTTGGCCATGCTCGCCCCGCTGCTTCGGTAGATTCGGTGGACTTTTGACAGCATGAGGACGTCCATGAAAGCGGCGGCGACGAATCCGATAGCGACAATGGTGGCAATGAGGCCCGTGATGATGCCACCGACAGTGGAGGTTTGGAAGGAGGAGATGGCCATGAAGATGCCGCTGAAAATGTCAGATACGTTTTGAAGCAAAGAAAATATTAGTCTGCAGGGTAACTGATTTTGTAGAACTGCTACAACGAAAAGACATACCATGAACCGCCATCTTTCAAACCGAGCGATTGTATCGCAGTGATGATGAATTGAAAGAAGAAGATGAAGAAAAACGCAATGAAGTTGAACGAGCTGTCATCTCTGAAACGAAAAGTACCGGGTTAAACGCCAGCAACTTGACACAGGCTGAGGGCCACTTTCACCAAACAGCCTGGGTTTAACTCTTAACAACTTAAAAATCCTACTGCCCAAAACGGCCCGGACGGCGGACCAATAAACCAATACGGCGGTAAGTTGTCACATACACGGAGAAACCATTTCATGTTACAAGGGTGGTCGACAATTTGTTCATTTATTATTTTTTGAATGATATCAGGACCATTTTTTCAAATTGTAATTTTCACTGCATTCGGCAATTGTTTCCAAGTCGGCCACAAACCCCTCGTAAATTTCATTGTACACCCAAATTGTGAGAAATTTTTCTCCAATGCCTTGCAGCCGTCTGCTACCACAAACATCACGTTCTTTGCCAAAGATGATGTGTTTTGCGCAATGAGGTTAGAAGAACTTGGTTTTGCATGTGCAGACGGAACTGCATCCGTGGCGGCCATTAAAAAATAGCCCTTACCGGTCCCGTTAGCTCGGCAATCGGTGCGAACTCGACCAGTTAACCTAAACGCGTGAGATACCGAGGGTTTGAGGTATTGGACGGGTAAGTTAACCGTCAGGAGAGTTCGTGAAAGGAAAATTTCTCTAAATTCGCCCATTATTGCTCCAGCCCTTTATCCTTAAATCTCTAGCAAGTGAGTAGGTGAAAGTGGCCCTGACTGAGGTTGACGTCACTAACCTGAACGCCTTGTAGCCGGGGCGGTACCAGCACAGGAATGAAAATGGCGTGAGGATGATGGTGTACAAAATCGATAGACCGAAGATCCCGAAATTGCCTGAGTGAAAGAAGACGGCCAGCGACCCGAATACGTTGGCGACCAACAAGAGCGTGTGAACTGTTGAAAAGCGTCGATTAGTAAAATACAAATTGTTAGGTTATGGACAAAGGCGGCAGGCACTCACATATCCAGACGTAGTAGAGTTGACGGACGACGGCCTGAAAGTCGACGGGGATCTCGACGTTGATGTCCTGGTAGAAACAGGGCTCGAGCCCGCAACACCCTTCGGGGAGAGGAGGCCAGTTGTTTCTTCGGACTGAAATCAGAGAAGAGACATTGGTGGACCTTGAAAACCATAAACTCGTAAAGCAGGTAGATTCAGTACCATTGTATGGGGCGTTTCTAAGTTCCTCTTCTCGGCGGTTCAGCTCGGCCGCTTTTCTCTCGAGCTCTTCTTGCCTTCGCTGAATCAAAAAAGAGAACAATTAAAGCGAGGCTGAAGCATGAATATTTAGCAAAGCTTAGCATTAATGCTGGCCACAGCGGCTCCTCCCCCCACTCCCTTCCTTACTCATCTTTGAATCTGCCAATGGATGAACAACACTGAAGCAACACATAAAAAGAGAAGCTGGACAACACTGATTTGACTTGGCAGCGAGATATAATAATGTACAAGGGGTATTCATGGTCTGCTCTGCTTGTATTGTTGAATCATCATTAATCAAGAGTTTCCATCATCAAAAATCCAACGGAAAGTAGGAAAGACTGATCAATGTTGATAAGATCGAGTCAGCTGGTCAAAGAACACAAAAGAACTGTTATTTCCTAGATAAGAGGTTATCACTGCTTGGCAAGCCACTGCGATTGCAGCGCTCCTTTGCTAGTGGAAAGTGGCAGAGCACATTGGATCTTGTCAAAACTACTGGATCATGAATACCCCTATGTATTATAACAGCAGAATGCACAGTTCAAACTCGTTGCATTTGAGAAAATAACTCACAATGTTCAAGCCAGAATGCTGGGGCTTACTAGCCTTCAAATCGGTTCCCCACGAGATAACAGCGGTATTACTGGCACAACTAGTTTACTAGTTAGGTAAGGATTGGCAGGAGAAATCTGGAATCCTAATCAGGAGGTATGAACCCATTACAGTACATGCGCTAGAAGAGAAATTGAAAAAGGAAGACAACTTTTGGAGCAATAAGGGAATGTTGATTGACCCAAATGCATTAGTGAGATCAACAGTACATCAGTTACTGTCCACTATCAGTTATCTTGACCAGAGCAGTCTTACAACAGTTGTAAGAAATAGTACGATTACTATTTGGGCCAAAAGTCAGATTCGTGTCAAAGTCAGTTGATAATGATACATTATATTCCCTGACTAGGAAGCCAACGGAGCTAATCAGGAGGCAGCTTTCCTCTCAGAGCACACTGTCATTTAGGTATACTGTATCCAAAGAAGCTCAGAGAGAGCAACACGATTCCGAGCGGTGGATGATTGTTGAGAGGGAAATGACAGGATCAGTATCGTTGCCAAACCTGGCTCTAAGGAATCTTAAGTCAGATTTGAAGCGCCTAATTTCAGGGGATACATGAGATTCGAATTGAACCTTTTGACAGCTAGAGATCATTTTAACATAGAGCTAACTCCCAATTATATTTCAGTATTTTGCCCATAACGCTAAACAACGCTTTTTTCGAGTTTTTTGACTGAGACAAATCCTGTAGAGAATCAAATTTACTACAATTCTGTTCATCATAATGTTTTCTATAGTACCAATACTCAACGAGAGTTCTCGGTTTTTAGTTACAAAATTAGGGGAAATCATTTGCAAGACGTGAGGCTATTTCATAAGGCTCTGGTTGCGTGCCCTACGCTGAAGAGTACCACAAGTAAATCTAGGGGGCCACTCCCAGCTGGCTAAAGCCAGCCAACCCCGACCATGTCCCACCTGGCCTCAGACCCGTTCCTAGTTGCAGCTCTAATATAGTGGATATGTCGCAGGCACATAGGTAAATCAGATAGATAAATGTTTTGGCGAACTCAATGTTTTCTTATCTGCCTAGGCACTTACGTAAATGCCTAGGCGCTTACGTAAATGCCTAGGCGCTTACGTAAATGCCTAGGCATTTACCGAAGTGCCTGGTGGGGTTCAGGCAGATAGATAACTCATAAGTTGAATCTATCAGGTAGGTAGGTATATTTGTCGATCACTCAAAATTACAGTTAAAAAAAACCATAGTAGGTAAATCAATCATTGATTCGAACCCACATTGGAATGTGTGAAAGTGAATGAGGTGTTTGTTGGCATAATAGTGCGATGGACGGAAGTGTCACATCGATGAACATTTAAGTTTTTTCTTAAAGCAGACGCATTTGGCCGTTTCCCATTTTTTGGAGAGGCTCTTGCAATTACACTTGCTGTACCCCTGGCCATCGTACATCGAAAAAAATGAAACTGCTTCCCTAATCGAGATTGTTTTTGAAAGCGGCACATCTCCATCTGTTAACTGACCACTTACTGTGGTTATTTGGTCTCTACCGCACCGATTTTTCAATACACCTGCAGCTCTCCCGACTTTGAACGAGCTGTCCTTAACATCAAGTTGTTTTTCTCAGTCGATCGAAGTGCGTGTATTCCACTATCATCCATCGCACTATTATGCCAACAAACACCTCATTCACTTGCACACATTCCAATGTGGGTTCGAATCAATGATTGATTTACCTACTTGATTTACTTACTTGTAGGTTTGACGAGGTTTTTTTTTAACTGTAATTTTGAGTGATCGACAAAATTTGTCGATCACTCATCGAATATACCTCGTCGATCGCTCATATTTAATATACCTACCTACCTGATAGATTCAACTTATGAGTTATCTATCTGCCTGAACCCCACCAGGCACTTCGGTAAATGCCGAGGCATTTACGTAAGTGCCTAGGCAGATAAGAAAACATTGAGTTCGCCAAAACATTTATCTATCTGCCTGGGCATTTACGTAAATGCCTGATTTACCTATGTGCCTGCGACAGATATACTCCTAGGGTTGGCGTCAATGAGAGTAAGACTTATAGTTCCTCAAACCAGGGCTCAAAATAACGTTCCGTTCAGTTCCTTCAAACTGTTCCAATCCCGAAAAGAGCGAAAAATTAAAATTTTTAGGATAAAGCTCTGAATGAGAACGAAATTATAAAGTTCTGAAGAATACTGTTCCCAGTGGGAACACAGTGGGGGAAAGAAATCTGAAGGAACAATAATATTATTTTATCGTTCTTCTTGACCCGAACGAAAAATATTGTTCCTTGAGATTTCGTTCCACTAATTTTGTTATGATCGTAACGTTCAAATTGCATAATATTATAATACATGCATGATACATATTATCATACATTCACGGTATTTTAGGCCCAAAACGGAGATGGGAACGAAAACTTTCGAAGTTTTCGTTCCTACTGTCAAGAACGAAAAATTATGTTTTGGCGTAAACCACAATTTTTGGAAGTAGAATTCACTGGGAGTTGATAAATAAAGTTCCCATATTGAACGTTCATTTAGGGAGCTTTTATTTTTTCAGGAACTTTATTTGGAGCCCTGGCTCAGAGTGCACTTTCTAAGTAAGAAATCGGTCAAGCACTACTCTACCTGGCTTCTGTGACTTTGCACAAGGCCTAACTAAACTTATTGTCCTGGCCCGAAAATGTCTATTTAGTGAAGATTATTCCGCTAAGTCCTCTTCTTCTTTTAGACAAAAATGTCTATTCTATGACAAAAAAAACTATGACTAACTAAACTTCATAATACGTTTATGACTTTTTATCGTCTCAGCTGATTACACACTACAAATCTGAGTCAATTTCTACAAACAAACAAAATTAACTCGTAATATTTACTAGGTACGACTGTTAGAACTAGCTTTTTTAGATGATTTTAATGATAAATTTGTCAACTCTTTAAAATAAATAAATAAACAGTATTGCGTTTTATACAACGTTTCCCTGCTGTTACCTTCTTATTTTTATAAATTCGTTTATGGCTTCGCTATCCAATGAAACCCCTTGTTTGGATGTTTTTCAAGAAGGTAAGAAGATGAATTGTAATTTCCAGCTTATCATTGGCAAATTCAACGGCGTTCCCCTCTCTCCCCTACTTACAGCACAGAAGTAGTTTAAATCGCACGTTCTGCAGTTATAACAAACAACAAGATCTTCTGCCGCTTTTGGTAACATCGCAGCTCATGCACGTTTTGGCAATAGGTGAGTTCGTATAGCGATTTGAGTTGAGGCAAGAAAACACTGCGAGCTCACCTAATAAGATGACAGTTTTCGTCAAAAAGACACTATAAGCTCATATTTTCAAACATAGGTTCTTTTACAACAACGCCGGATTATGTAGCGATTATAAGAAAATCCCTTAGAGGGAGACAATATGAAATGAGGAATTTCTTGGGCACAGCGGAGTCTACGCTCCGGCCTTTTCACATTCCGAGCAATCCAGTGAAGTGTACAGATCCATTCTCTAGTGCGACAAGTGAACCAAGTGAATCTACTCACGTTCAAGGCGGCCTACGACGAGGGCATGAAAGAGAAAAACAACGTTTTAGCGTCGGCACCATTTTTTTACAAACCCCCCATACTGTCACCCTTTCCGTTCGTGTTACAAACGTCGAGTCGAGGGACCAACCTGAAAGTCAGCCGGGGAGTAATTGGCAGTCTGTTGTGGGCTCTTGTTGTACACCGGAGGCGGCTCTTCGGTAGTCGGCATGACGGCGGGTTGGTTGGTCGATTGGGCATTGTAGCCGGGCGGGTTGGCAGCGCCTCGGACCTGGAAATGGCACAAAGCAGTGAAAACACGATAGAAAGGTTAACCTGAGTTAGGCAACTATAAAAGCAATAACTGAACACAAACCTAGAAGGTTGATTAGTATGAAAATAACAGGAAGAAAAGGTTATAACAAACCACCAAATCCAAGTCACGCAAACACAATCTCGCCCCTTGTTGTTGCCCAAAGCTTTTAACCTGACCCTCAAATTGGAAATGGATGGGTGCAAATTCTGCTAATCCCCAAATCGAAAGTTGGTCAAAGAAATTATTGATGAAAGAAAACTGTGCTTACTGAGCGTTGTTAGTTGTTGACAGACAATAAGACTTAGTCAGATGGATGAGTTTCCTCCTTCCTTATTGTACGTCCTGAAGGAATTTGAAGGTTGTAGACAAATGATTTTACATTAGATGACGCCAAAAACGGCCTGACTTGTTGCGTGGTATTGGAAGCAGATGGCTGAAACGCTCCCAGCCATTTCTAACAACGGTCGCCACCTCAGTTCCTTCAGAACGGATTTTTTTTGATGGAGAAGAAAAGCGGGATGACCACTGGCATGACCATTAAGCTTATATTCCTATCACCGGCCCCCCTATCACCGCATTGACGTTGGCATCCCCAGAGCCTAGGCCGAGTTTACCCTTCGTGGCGATTTACTTTTCTCGGACGTTGGCCAGGTTCACATAGGTAAGAGATTGTCTCCTAATGATGATACGTTGGCCAGGTTCACATAGGTAAGAGATTGTCTCCTAATGATGATATGTACCCCCTAATGATGATACCCCCCAGGTGGGGGGGGGGGGGGGATCAGTGAGAGCTTTGGCCCACCTTACCCCCGCCCTTAAATCCCCTTCCTTTTGATTTGATTCATGATTTTTTCCTTAAATGAATTTTTTGCTTCCAGTACGTTGTTCCTATTATTGTACCTATCCAAGTCTCCCCTACATTTTAAAAAATGATCGATTAATAGGTACATATGAAAGTTGTCGATTACGTTAATACATTAGTTTGTTCCGGGTTTGACGGAATGTTAACAGAAATCGACGGAGACTTGTGCAGTTGGGATAACTGCTGTTCTAGGTCGATCTGTAAGTTGATAGCAGTTGGACAGGAACCGACAGCTCGAATGAGTGTGGCTGGGAGCAGTCGACAGCAGTCAACTTCTATCGACAGACGCCGTCAGACATGGAACAAACAATCATTCGAGCTGTCGGTTCCCGCCCAGCTGCTGTCAACCTACTGATCGACTTGGAACAGCAGTTATCTCAACTGCGCATGTCTCCGTCGAGTCCACAAAACCTGGAACAAACCTTCGAATGAGAGTGGTTGAGAGAAGTCAAACTTGATAATTGATAACCCTAACCAGTTGAAACCTCTCTCATAACCTTCTCACTTTATTTTGGGGGCTTGGCGTGTTAAGTTGTCCGCTCATCTCCACCAGTTGTCCTCGTAGATACCCTCAAACACATTGAATGACTCATTCCCACCATTATGAAACTCCTCTCTCCAAAAAGGTTGATAATTCTGAACACACTAAACCAAAAAGTATCCGAGTTTATCAGTTTTGGATTTTTCCGTATGAAATTTACAGTCACGTGAATCACCGAGAAGTTATGTGTTGTAGCATTACTTCAGAGTGATTCGCGTTGACTGTAAATTTCAACTAACTGTTGTAGGTTTGTTGACGGTTCGCGTTCCATGTCTGCTGCTCGACTGTCAAACAGCGCATCAATCGAATTGAACTTCAACGGAACTCAACAGCAAATCAGAAGGCATTGGGACAGCTGTCAACAGGTGAGTTCGCAGAGTAAGTTATGGCAGTTCAGAATCGAATCACAGAACTCGAACGCTTCCAGGAATTCAACTCTCCCTTCCACTTTAGTCCTCCGCAAACGAACCCCAATAGTGTTATGACAACCAAGCGTATTCCAACCACCACGAGGACAGTTCCAGGACCAAGTGTTCTGTATTCCTACCCGCTTTGGAGCAAGTTCAATACCAGTCCCAAGTTGTTCCAGATTTTTGTGAGGACTGCTTGAGGACGGTTTCCTCCACCATCGCTCAGGATGGGCAACCTGCGTCTTGTCAGGTGGTCCTACGAAGTGGGGGGGAGGAGCACGTGCCTCTCTACGGGGACGATCTCAAACCATTCCAAGTTGGAATTTCCAACCACGCTGTGTCGAGAACTGGTAAGATACAAGTCCAGCCCGCGCATGTGCGGTACACGGTTGTCTCATCCCTAATCCTATTTTGAAATTCACATGCCCTGCCAGGATATCCACGCCAGTCAGACACACCACTGTAATGTCTACCTCCCTCTATTGTACTACCACAGAGTATCCTACTACCTCTTAGTAGGAACCTATGCCAACCTAGTCTACTGAGTACACTCTACTCCCATTATTTTCCTAACCTAAAGACCATCACACCTACGATAACCAACTATGACCTCCCCCCTCCATTCACAATTTACTCAACCTACATTCGACGTGGGCAAAGCGGGCTGATCCGCAAACGGGTTGAACTCTTCGAGGCCCCGCTGGACGCTGGAGGACTGTTGCGTCACCTGCTGCACAGCCGGATCCTGCAACACGGTTTCCTAACTGTACTAAACTCCATTTTTAGTCGTAAACATTCAATCAATTCAAAACCAAATTGTTCATAGCAACTTCCAACATTAAGCGTCCTAAATTCGGACGTTTTCGAAATCAAATATTTAAAAAATTATTACTGAAAGCTAAAAAAAGGGATTTTTTTGTTGGGTACGTTCTTGGAAATTTTTCAAGAGGGAAATCAAAAGCAAAACATCACAACCCCTCGACGTATCCATATCTTATCGCAGTGCCAACATATTTGAATAGTGTTTATCAATTTACCGTATGCACTGACAGGGGTGGGGGTGTCACCACTGAGGAAAAATTGTTGGGGGAAATTACGTAACCGTGTGACTCACAGGTAGTTTATTGGGTAGTGGACCGAAAATAAAACAACACGGGTTTTAACGGCGATATCGAACAGGGAAACCATGTTGAAACGGACGACACAAACCTCGTAGGTCGGATTTGGAAAAGAAGAGAAAAAAAGAAAAGTTGAAGAAAACCAACAACTCCCACAACCACAAGCAAGCGGAGTTTGAAGCAGGGAAATGGCATAATATAATAGCAATGTGATACTTACGGCGAAAGGATTATCGACTGTGGGTGGACCGAAGGGGTTGTCGTCGAACTGACTCATGACTAACGACGACTACGATTTTGTGGAAAAGGGCGAAAGCTGAATCCTCGATGACTCCGATAAACCTGGCGAATAACTTTGTCGAGCGCGAAGGATATTTATCGATCGCACATCGTGAACGAAAATGAATAACGGCTCAAATTGCACGGAAAAATGACCACCGACCCGTTCACAACTGATGGGAACGCAATGACGTCAGAACGTTCGGGAGGTTTCGCCGTTGGCGGAGCTGTTACGGAAAACGTGACGTCACAGGTGGAGAGCGAGTGTGTCCGCGATGGGATTTTGCAAAGCGAGGAAATTGGATAGTGACGCACAGCGTTCAGGGAGAGGTAGGCGTTATTTGCATTTTCTCGTTTGACTATAAATAACAGTAATTTGAGCAGGATCGTCATTATGATGACATTGTTATGATACTACTGTGACATACATAGGTACATAGTGTTAAGTACTATTAAGTTTATAGTATTCTGGGATGACCCAGTAGGTAAATTTGTTACCACATGGGTGAGGATGGGGGGCAAAGGTTCCACTATCAAAAACAAAATAAGTATGAAGATATGAGAACTCCTTTTGAATTTTTCTAAGGCCTTATAAATTCGTGCAAAGTTGCCCCAATGAAAGTTTCTTTCTTTTAACATTTAATGTAAACGTTGTTAAACTATCCAATATTAAATATTGGATAGTTTAACAAGGAATTTTCTCCCTTACTGGGGAAAACTTCTGATCATCCTAAATAATATCTAGACATATCATGTCTATTTTTCGTCGTAGGGAGAAATTAAGTAATTTGCATAGAGTGATGATATAAGCCCGGAAAAAAGTAAACTGCAGTAACAAAATAAAATATTATTTTTAATTCTAACCACATAAATAATTATTACAAGTTGGAATTGATACATCGGTTATGCAGGGTAAAGTTTTCAACTTAAAAAATTGTGGTACCTGAAAAATATCAAGCCTCTACCACTACGGGAATTGCGCTAAATAACATCTCTTTTGTTAATGACACTTGCAAACTTTGGAATAATCTTCATCCATAAGACTTAGGTAGGTAGGTACGCAAAAAAAAAAAAAAAAAAAAAAAATCCTGAAGACCACGTGGTCGAAAACAGCAAAATTGTATTGGGCTGCAAGAGGTCTCATGGCGCAAGAGCCTAGACCATCGGCGTAGGAGGAAAAAAAAAATTTAAAAAAATAATATTTTATCTATTATATACCTATATAATACCCCTTGAATGGTATTTTCGTTTATTATTCCCAGAATACAACCTATGTACCTACTAGCATAGGAGGTCGAAAACGTTAATCGGCCTCAAAATTTGATAGGTATTTTACGTTTCACGACGTAGATTTTCAAAAATCAAATTTCCATCTGCCGTCCAGGTCGTTTTGGGCAGTAGGAATTTTTTTAAAAATCGAAAAATTTAATGTTGACAAAATAGCTACCTACTCAGTGTGGTGTTGGTTGGTTAGTCATTTCTCACCCTAACCACCTCAAATACCTACTCGGTTTTTCATCTCGTGATTCCCGCAAGCTTTCCAGCCCGTGGGTGGGTGGCGCAGATTAAACTACTGATGGGGGGCCGCCGTTATAATGGCGCTAAAATGGGGTTTTTGAAGGGTTTCAGCTGTGGGTTCGAATTAGGTCTCGTTCTCGAAGTATTTTTTTGGCTTAAAATCCACTTTTTGGGATCCGATTTCTATGGGATTAAAAACGGGGCAAAAAAAAAAAGGATGACAGGAGGTCTATTGAGGAGTCATTACCCGAGTAATTTGGTCGTAGAATTAAATTCTTAAAATAAATTTCATTCTTTGGAGTCACACATCGGTACAAACTACCTACCTACTAAGAGCACTTCTTTATTGGCAGAATAATTATTTTTGAAACTTAGAGCTTTTGATGGATTTTCCCCATTATATCCAAATATCAATAGGTAATTTATTATTGATATTTGGATATAATGGGGAAAATCCATCAAAAGCTCTAAGTTTCAAAAATATTCCATTCCAAATCTCTTCCTTCGGTGGCAATCCCTATTGTCTCCGCTGTCCAGGAGCGTTTAGGGCGAACCCTCTGGCCAGGAACCTTCAATAGATCTCTCCTTTTGTTATAATATAACCAAAATATTATTTTGGTCTCAACACTGGAATTTGTCTTCACCTCGTAGGAATTATACCTGTATGAATTTAATGGATAACCACCTTTTGTGGCTGGTATTTCAGCTACATTCAGCCCACCCCTACCTGTTCCAGTTAACCGCTGCGTTATCAAAGTTTGTTTACGTTTGCGCTTTAAATTGTTTCTCGCCTTCAATTTTTGCTTCAATTTTCTTTGTTAAAAAAGCATTACAACCACTGGACTTACAGACTGAAGAATTACAACAGCCTGACAAGGCTGGATAACGTCTTCTCAGATAGTATCTGACAGATACAGCTTCAGAAAACAGCAAGCAACAGCAGTTTGTTAACAGAAAGGTAACGATTTTGTGACATTAATCGGTTGGCGCCTGGGAACATTAAATGTTATTAAATTATCATTAAATTTTAATGATAATTTATCATGGTCGGGCTGGTGTGCAGTAGGCTCCCCAGGAAATGAAGAATATGTAGCGCGTCCACTGTTCGTGCACGACTAATTTTTAACCCGTCGTCGTAAACACCTTTTGGCAGGTACCTACAGGTTTTTACAGATACAAACATTGGGGTCTGACTGACTCCAATTCAAAATTAAGCTTGGGTAAATAAACATAATGTTTGCTCGAGTTAAAAGATTCTTTCATTAAATGAAAGAACGTTAAGTAATAAATTTTATTACTTAACGTTGTTTTCATTCAAAAAATTACTTGTTTTTATAGCCAGCTAATTAAATTTGAGAAAGCATATTTTAGCATAATTTAAAAATGAGCTAAAGGAACTCGAAGACTACTGAATTATTAAGCATCTGCAGCATCTTCATTTTCCTCATCTTTCATCATCCTCATTTGTCTTCCTCTTTCAACTGCCACTCCAGCTTCCCTCTGGGCCAACAAACGAGAGACGGTCCTGCAAATAAGTCAGACAAAATTGTGTTGGATCAGGTGTTGAGGATCAGTCAAATAAGACGAAGATTTGAGCCGACGTTTCAAGAGATATAATATATTATTCTCCTATCATCGGGGCCTAATGAAGTGAACAAAACAGAGCTTAGATTGTAAATTTAACAATTGATGATACTGCTCAAATCTCCGTCGTATTTGACTGATCCTCAACACTTTCCAACACCATTCATTGAAACGGTCAGCATCACCATCAACTATTAGACACAAAATTATTCCATGTCAACTGGTTTAGTACCTAATCGCATGAAAGAAACTTGAAAACCCACAGAGAAGATGTGGAGACTGACGTTCCCCTGTTTACTAATTTGTGCAATGCCCAGGGGTTTAACTAGGGGAGATTCTCCCCGGGAGAAGGTATAAATTTGGCTCCTCTCAACATAGACTTTATTTTGTCAAGAACATGCTTATTTATCAACAAGGAGTCTGTACTTTATCTGTTGTTCCTTACTTACAAAATTGGGGTCAGACCCCACTTCATTTTGGTTTATTATTCTTGGAATAATACACCTGTTTTCGCGACGGAGGTCGACGACTCGGATCGGCCTCAAAACTTGACATTATCCGTTTCAAGAGGTCTACATTCAAAATCCGAAATGTCCGTCCGCCGTCCGCCGTCCGGGCCGTTTTGGGTAGTAGGAATTTTTTTTTAAATCTGAAATTTTGGCAAAATACTTGGTTTACCATCTAGTTGTGCCCGCAAGGTTTTCAGTCCGATCGCTCAAACCCGTGGGGCGCTATGGGGCTACAGGAGGGGTGTTTTGAAGGCATTTAGCAATGGGATCGAGTTAGGTGTCGTTTTCGAAGTATTTTTGGACGTAGAATCCATTTTTGGGGGTCCCGGAACGATCCGATTTCACAGTGGCGATCTATAGGGCTTTCATGGGGCCCCATGGGGCCAATGGGATTTTTGAAGGATCCCAAGAAGTTAAATATTTTTCGAGTAAAAATAAAAGAATTTTTGAAAAAACACATTTTTGAAAAAAAAATCCCCCCAAAAAATTTTTTTTGAAATATAAAAATCCCCCCAAAAAATTTTTTTTATTGACAGAATTAAATGTCTGTACAAGTAACCTATATCACAGAATAATAAACCCTTGTGTAAAATTTGCAGCGTTTTCGCGCATGTCTTTGAGGAACCTCGACTTTCACTTGCCTCAGAGAAACGGGCCCGCCTACGCAGTGGTCGCGCCCCCGACGACCCCCCCCCCCCCCCCCCCCCCGGAGTAAAATTGATAGGTTGTTTCGAAGGTGAAGGAAAATAAACACATTTACCTATCAATTTTTTTTCAGATTTTCACAATGGATGAAGATTTCCTCTCTCTGGACGAGCTCGGGGAAAACCTCGACTTCGGCCCGGACGACTACGGAGGATTCCTGCCCGAAGAGAAGATGCCCGCCAACGTCGAGGACTTGGACGAGTCCAAAATCGACCACCTCCTCGAGGCCGTCAAGAACCAGTACACGAGGCTCGAACAAGAAAAATCCCGTTTGGTCCTCTTGAAATCTTTGCTCACCGACAAAATCAACCTCATCGTTCATAAGGAATTCGCCACCAACTTGAAAACGGAACCTCGCAGTTGTCCGTTGAATTTGGACGTGACGGCTTATGAAGAAGAAGAAGACGAGGAAGACGAAGAGGCAGAAGAATGACCACTTGGAAAATTTGAAAAATGGTACGAATTTCGCTATTCACGTTCCCCCCATTTCAATTTGGGGATGTGAAAAAATCGATTTTTTCACTTTTCGGTGTTTTTTAACATTCAATGAAAATCCAATGAAATTTGATTCATTCAGGTGCGGATAAAGGATTAATAGAAATTATATTAGGTGGCTAACATCCAAATTTTCAATATGATGATCGTTGACAGTCTTTGGGGGGGGGGGGGGGGGGGCACACTCATGGATCCGCCCCAGGATTCGTTCTAGACTAGCATGAGAGCTGCACGTTACCGTGGTTAATTTACGACCAGGCAAAAAGGACTGTTGACTACCTACTACTATTGTATCACATTTTTCATTATCATCTTTTTTGCCGATTTAATTTTGCAACATTATTAATTAGTTGGTAACTCCAGGCGATTTTTTTATGAGCATAAATAAATCTAACGAAATTATACTTGAATAGTAATGAGCTCCATGAGTGATTTTTTAATTTTTTTCCAGAAAAAGTCATACCTACTTCAAAAGTTACGAAAATGGGTCAACATTAAAAAACCCGCCTCTACTATTGATAGGGCATTAGGAAAAATACAATAGAGAGTTCCTAAAGAAACATCCGAGTTACGTCGACCGTTAATTTTTATCGCCGTAAGGGATTTGTCTAGGGAGAATCAAAGAAAAGCTAACTTCACATAAGACCGTAACAGAGATACGGTCTTATCAAAAGTCACGCTAAATTTAAAGTGCCGCTATTTACGTTCTATTGCTCGAAATTAACGGCGGTATCCTTAAGAGCGGGCTCCCGTGTCGGCCATGTTTTCTGCTCCCATAAGGAATCAACGTTATTCTCCCGCCATCATAAATCCTCGAATTATGCACCGATTTTCATGATTTTTTTTTTAATCTTCAAGTGAGACTAGTGTCTAGCGATCCGTCGAGGCGTTTTTGGAGTGAAATGTCACTGGAAGCTGCAATTCATCAACAAAGTTACGTCTAAGGGTGTTGCACTCTTCAAGTGACCATTGCTTGGTTGGAAGATGAGTTATCGAAAATCCGCCTCGACCGTTGTCTTCCTTACATTTCACGCTTTAATTCAAGTGTTCAAACGATAAAATCCGTTGATTTTTCGCGAAGTTCTGTGAGCGGGATGATGCATGCGCAATTTGATGGGTTTTCGAATGTCCGAAGAGTAGCGGGCGTCGAGGAAGTTCTGGGGGTTCTACGCTAGAGGCCACCAACCTCAACCATCCTCGGCAACCTTACCATTGGGGGTTTCTGGTGGTCTTCGGGAAGGGGCCCCTTTGCCGTTGGGGGCCCTGGGGCACTGGGCCCTGGCCCGTGGTAACTACGGCCCTGGTAACTAGGAAGGTTGTTCACGAACAGTTAGTTAGGTAGGTACCTACATCAATGATAATTATTGAACATAATAGGTAATTATGAACAGTTAGTTAGGTACCTACATCAATTATTGATGTAGGTACCTAACTAACTGTCAATAATTACCTATTATGTTTATCAATTATGTTAGGTCAATGATGTTTTATTTTTCCTTGACAACGGAGAACTCTCCTTTTCATTGTTTCTAGCCTAAGCCCAAAATTTCAGTTAACTACATGCAAACAGGTAGGTATCAGGAAATTTTTAGAGCTAACTGATTTTACCGGCGTAAAACGGATGTTTTTCGGAAAAACGCTGCAAATTTTACACAAGAGTTTATTATTTTTTCATATAAATTATTTAAAAAAGTAATAAATAGGTAATGTAATATATTATGATAATAGGCATAATAGTATAATAGGTAATATAATAGATTATTATAATACTATATTAAATATTAAAACGCTGCAAATTTTACACAAGGGTTTATTATTCTTTGATATACGTTACTTGTGCAGAAATTTAATTCTGTCAATGAAAAAATTGAAAATTTTTTTTTTTGGATTTTTATCTCAAAAACATTTTTTTTTTTTTTGGATTTTTTTGTCCAAAAAAGTGTTTTTTCAAAAATTCTGTTACTCGAAAAATATTTAACATCCTGGGATCCTTCAAAAATCCCATTTTTAGCCCCATGAAAGCCCTAAAGATCGCCCCAGTGAAATCGGATCGTTCCGGGACCCCAAAAAATGGATTCTACGTCCAAAAACACTTCGAAAACGACACCTAACTCGATCCCATAGCTAAAAGCCTTCAAAACACCCCTCCTGTAGCCCCATTATAGCCCCAGAGCGCCCCACGGGTTTGGGCGATCGGACTGAAAACCTTGCGGGCACAACTAGATGGTAAACCAAGTATTTTGTCAAAATTTCAGATTTAAAAAAAAATTCCTACTGCCCAAAACGGCCCGGACGACGGACGGACAATTCGGATTTGAAATCTTGACCTCTTGAAACGGTTAATGTCAAATTTTGAGGCCGATCGGAGTCGTCGACCCCCGTCGCGAAAACATAGGTGTATTATTCCAAGAATAATAAACCAAAATAAATTTTATTTAATAATTGAATTATTTTTTTAAATTGATATTATCAATTAAAAGAAATAATTCAATTATTCGATTTTTTTTCTTTTAAAGTTTTCGGAGGGATGAATGGATCATGTGCCAAAATTACTCGGAAAACGACACCCATTCGGCTCCCCAAACCAAAAACCTGTAACAACTCTACTAATACAATGTATCATGTCATTTTAAAATCTGAAAAAACCACACGTGGTGAAGCTATGCATGCGATGCAGTAGGATGCAGTGGGCGTAACCCAACTGGGCAAATGAGAACCGAGTGGATGTACTTTGCTCGAAAGTTAAAAATACTCTGATTTCAACAAACTATGAGAAATATTTCAATCGGTTTGCCTTTCTGACTTTTTATTTAATCTATTTTATCATTCCAACAAGGAACCGTCAGAGTAAGATATCTAATCTGAAATTTTGGCAAAATTTTGTATTTATACGGTTTACCATCTAGTTGTGATGTCGTACAATGTACGATTTTCAAATGATTTGCGACGAAGGTGGCCACAGTGACTAGAACTTCCATGTACAGTGTACCTTTGACATGTCATGTACCTTTGGCAATCATTTAATGATTCATTTTCATGCGTGAAACACGCAGCGTGATTTCGTCGGTATAATGTACCTATTCAACTAATTTCAAATAATTCTGCAATATAATATAAAACGCTGCAAATTTTACACAAGGGTTTATTATTCTTTTATATACGTTACTTGTGCAGAAAATTAATTCTGGCAATGAAAAAATAAAGAAATAAATTTTTTTTTTGATTTTTATCTAAAAAAAAATTTTTTTTTGGATTTTTTGTTCAAAAATGTTTCTTTTTCAAAAATGCTGTATTTTTTACTCGAAAAATATTTAACATCCTGGGATCCTTCAAAAATCCCATTTTTAGCCCCACGAATGCCCTAAAGATCGCCCCAGTGAAATCGGATCGTTCCGGGACCCCAAAAAATGGATTCTACGTCCAAAAATACTTCGAAAACGACACCTAACTCGATCCCATAGCTAAAAGCCTTCAAAAAAACCCTCCCGTAGCCCCATTATAGCCCCATAGCGCCCCACGGGTTTGGGCGATCGGACTGAAAACCTTGCGGGCACAACTAGATGGTAAACTAAGTATTTTGCCGAAATTTCAGATTTTTGAAAAAATTCCTACTGCCCAAAACGGCCTGGACGGCGGACGGCGGACGGACATTTCGGATTTAGAATGTAGACCTCTTGAAACTGATAACGTCAAATTTTGAGCCCGATCGGAGTCGTCGACCCTTGTCGCGAAAACATAGGTGTATTATTCCAAGAATAATAAACCAAAAGTGTGTAATATTCAAAAGGTATTGAGATCAATACCATCATCTCAATGGTTGTTTTAATTTTAACAAAATGAATTCCGATTCTCTTTCTAGCTGTGCACGCAAGGTTTTCAGCCCGACGGGACTTAGGTTTTGGCTATCGAGCGGTGCAAACCGAATCTCTCTTTGTATAAGTGCCGTTTATTGCACAATGAAGAGGGTCACTCAGGTAGTCAAAGACGGTCTGATGAGACGGTTTCGCAAAGGGAGCTCAATCCCCCCAACATTCAGGACAACGTTACCAGATTTTTTTTCAGTTGCCCACTTAGTCAAACTTGGCTAGTTGAAGCTTTTCACGCCGCAGGACATGGCGCTGTTTTGGCAGCCCCCTCTTAAGACCGTAAGTTTATTGCCGTAACTTTACGGCAATAACGTTCGACGTTAGGCATAAGGACGTAAGTTATCACCGTTATTTCTGCGCATGCGCGAAATCTCGAGTTACGTCGACCGTAACTCATCACCGTTAGGCAAAAAGTGGCTTTAGGAACTCTCTAATATTTGAATTCTGAAGTCTGGAGGTGGTACAAGTACCAAGTTTGATGTGGGCTGCTTCGTCATCTTTTGATTGACTGAGAGCTTGCTCTCTCTCGCATCTACGCAAGTGAGCCAACTTTGCTAGGTACGCTAAAAGCCGACCCTGAAAATCAAGAAATAGGGTAGTCATTCAAAAATCGGCCCTGGCTGAGACTTTTTATTTCGATTCCATTCAGATTAAATCTTAATAATAAATTTTGTTATTCCACGCTCTGGTGAACTTCTGAACAAAACCATTAAAAAAAAAAATAAAAAAATAAAAAATAATACTTAATAAAAATAATTGAAAACAACAAGAAAACGATTACAAAATATTCTCCGTCTCTTAATCGATGTTTGTGAAAACGATTGTTTCTTTGGATGTTCGGTCGATTTTTTCACACTCCTAAATGCTTACCCCCTTAGTACAGTTCTGGAATTTTAGGCGATACAATATCATATCTGTCGAGTGCCATCACGTAACCGCTCGTTATCTGGTCAATAATTGGCACTATCATTGTGCCTGCTGGACACTTGAAAAATGTCTCAACTCCTCCATTTCTGATAAATCCGCTCGAAGAATTAACAAAAAACAACAATTAAATAGGAAAAATTTTATTCAATGTAGGTGACAATTACATTTTCAAGATTAACGTCTTTAGTCGATGACAATAGCATTCTTATTGTTTCTTAGCATTAGAATAACACATGAATAAATGAGTTAAGCTCCGTTTTCTGACTAGAACTTAATAATCTTTTTTATGTACTATTTTTCCCGATAATCAGTTATTGCGTTCTCTTCTTAGGTTAGTTACTTTTTTTTTTTTTTTTTTTTACAAAATGTTTACCTACATATCTGGGTTTTTTGAACCAGAGTTAACTGGCGTTGGAGCAGGCCATGGCGGAGACGTTCATGTATCCCGAAGATGGGAAGAGCCAGACAGAGGCGGCGCATGAGGAGGCCTGTGAACAAATCGTATACATTGAGTATGATGAATAAATGTGTGCTTGGGTTTATGGGTTTTTCATTTCGGACTCTCAGATTGCTTTTCGTTTGTGTAAAATTATTGGCGAGTTGACGTTGTTAGCAGCTGTTCTCTGTTGACGAGCCCAGCTAGCCAAGAGAATCCGTGTTGGGTTCTGCTACCGACCAGAAAGTGAGCAGTGGTGGGGAGAGTTCCCCAGGCAGGAGCAACTGCTCAACCGCCCCTAAATATGGGAAGGACCCTAGGAAATGTGAGGGCGACGGGGAGCTATTAGAGGCCATTTGTAGTCCCTAACATGACCCACCTTGCCGGTTAGGACGATCTGGCTATATTTACTTAGATGGGATGGAAACTCACCTACTCTAGAAAAACTTTGCCTTCGGCCCTCTCCATCGCGAAAGCCGGGCAGCTCCAAAGTATACTAGGAGGCCAACCCCCGACCTCACTCATCTGGCCTCAGACCCCTTCTACTCGCTTTTTGATAATGAATAGTATTTTTCTCCAGAAATTCAGAGCTCAGATACGCACATTGAGCAACGTTTTGGTGGTTACAGACTGTTCTCGTCATCTGCTAGACTGCTAGAAGTAACTAACCTAGATTGAAGACGATTCTTCTCGTGCTATGCAAATATTTGGCGGTTCCCTGTAAATTTGTATTTGTACTCACATCGAGGTTGTCGTTAGTGAACTGGCATTTCTCTGGAGCCTGGAGTCCCCTTTCCTTGGTGCATGCGGTGTTGCGGAGTAGGAATTTAATGTTGTATCGTTTTCCACCGGCTTCCAACTGAAACAAATGTGTCATTTTCGACCTGTTAAATTTTGTGGCACAAGTTCGTTGTTCAAAGTTTCTTACTGCAAAAAAAAAAAAAAAAAAAAAGTTTGAAGGGAAAAGTTGGCTCACCTTTTCCTCAACGCTTTCGACTGCAAAGAGCCCTTGGTAGTAGAGGGAGTTGATGGCTTCGTTGGCACTTTGGACAGCGAACATCTCAACCCGTTGGAGCTCTTTCTCGTCGTTTCCATCGACCATTTTGCCGGGGGCGGCGAGCATGCTGATGAATAGGGTTTTGCATTCAGTGCTTAAAATCTGTAAACAGGAAAATCGTTCATAAACCTGGTAAGCTCGTAAAAGTAGACGGTTACATTTTGGAGTACTTACGTCGGCTTTGGGGGCTCCGTGGGTGAGGTAGGGGATGGTGTAGAACATGCTCTCGCAGACTTGCTTGGGGGCGGTTTCCTGGTTCAAGCATTCTTCGGTCGGAACTTCATCAGACTTGCAAGCGGTGGTCTTGGCGAGGTACTTGACTTTGTAGATCAACCCGTTGACAACCTTTAATACAACAGTTTAGAGGTTAGGTTTTAAGTCAACTTCACTTTTGTAAAGTTTTAACGAGGTAGGTATATTCACCTTTTTCTGAGCCTTCAAAATATGAACGACAACCTTCCTGTTTCCGTTGTTTTGGCTGTTGGCGGCGAATTCACTCATGGATTCAACTTCTTGGATTTCAGAAGAATCGACGTCGCTGAATCCACCGAGAAGGGACCTGCACAATTCGCGAGTTAGCACGCTAGTGGCATTGCTGACGTATTTTCTAGTAAGGCGTCTCACCTTTTGGCTCTGCAGGAGACTTGGGCGCCGATCGGGAGTTTGCTTTCCCAGGGGGCGTCGATCCAGGTGGCAGTGCAGGTTTTGCCGGAGGTCGACTCGTAGACAACTTCGTACTTCAGACCGGCGACGACCTGAAAATGGCGGACAATTAGTTACTGGTTGTTTCCTAGGATTGGTGGTGAGGCTACAAAGGGGGTCGAGTGCCGGTTTTGAAGTGAGGTAGATCGGGGCACGTGGAAACTACATGGTGACATTAGCGCTTCTGTAGTCGGGGATTTGAACTAAGTTACTCTCCCTGAGGATGTTACAAGACTTGTTACTTAGTAACCTAAAATATCATGCATGCATTCTAGCAACCCTATCACTTCAATAGGTACGAAGCGGGAGGTTATTCATGTCCTCATTCAACAGTTTGGTATTTTAAATTAAATCGTAATTTAAATTTGCAGGGAGTAAGAGAGTTCTGACTTTTTATTTAAATTTTGTCTTATTATAATTATAAGGCAGACTTTAAATAAAAAGTCAGAACTCTCTTACTCCCTGCAATTTTGTTAATCCCTAGAAGAATGTTTTCTAAAAATTATTGCTGTCTTTAAATTGTTAGAAAAATTTCTTCTAGCGAATTTTTTGGTGCTTTTTCCGAGGACACTTACCCCGTACAATTTCCAAGGAAGGGGAAGAGTCGAGCGAAGTTTCCACCCACTCCATCATGCCAGGCAAGTGGCATCATGACTCGCAATACAAAAGAACAAAATTGTTCAAAAGTAGTTTGTGCAATTGATTCCAAATTTTACGCAACGGTTGAGGATATACTGAAGAACTAATCACGAAAATTGGAGAGCAATTGGTGAACAATTGTGGATTTGGTGAGGGTTGAAAGTCGAACTTTTGAAATTCTACGTTCCACTTGCCGCAATCTACCTTATTTTGTGGACGCATACATGGATCTTTCGACGTGGCTGTTTTTTTTACATACCTGAGTCTTGACGCTGAGAACCTTGGCGACTCCACCGTTGACTCCGGCGGCACTCAGTGCCATGTGGAGCTTTTCAGTCGGGAAGTTACTCGGGTCTTGTTCGACGGGACAGCCGGCGCACACCTGAAAATAATTGGCGAGTTATTTTTCCGTTTTTAATAAATGATTGAAAGCGTTCGCTTAAATCATCCTACCTCGGCGGCTTCCGTTTGGGCCAGTGCTGCCACCAGCGCCAGGATCATGACTTGGTAAACGGCCATGTTGAGAGGGTTTGTAAGAGAGAGAGAACTTGTTTTGTGCAATAAGCTGAGTGAAAAGTGAAAAACGGATCTCCCAGACGGGTATATATAGTGGACTATCGGAATATTAGTTCTATCTCAAGTGATCTGAATTTGTATAACTCTCTTGCAGAATAAATTATTTTTTTAAAGAGCTGAGTAATCTCAATGATGATTTGTGTGTTTAACAATTGAAAACTAATTAAAATTTCTCATTTTTCAAGGGGAATCTGCCGTCGGCCTTGGAAAAAATTGTGATTACTCCCAGTCATGCCAACAACATGTGAGCGTATTGCTTATTGTGCTTCTTCCTATGAACAACGTCGCCCTTGCGACAAAAACATCCACTTCTTCTAAATTTGGAAGAGTGACTGATGACTTGAACCCATTCAACCGGACTGGTTGTTTCTCCATGCTCGTTTATCACACGGAGACGAGAAGTTAGGGAAGTGTGCCAAAACATTCTGTGTGTCACCGTTAAGGCATTACGCCATCCTGACGCAGCCCTTTGGAATGACGATTTCGTAAAATCGTAAACTGCAATACCGGCTGGTCGCCTCGTCGCCTTTTATGCTCAGACATCTTATTCACAGTCTGGCTCAATTTCTGGTGAATCTGACAGCTACAAACGAAGCTCACTGAATTTGGCCATTTACTGGAAGTTGGCGTAAAAAATCTGTTTAGATCCACATGTTTGGTTGTTTCTGCATGTAAACAAGCTTTGAAAGCTTGAGTTGGGTAAACAAGGGGTTTTGGTATTTGTTGTATCCGAACTGGGCCGAGCGATCGGAGGTGGGGAGTCCGACAGTATTCATCGAGCATCAAACTTTGGCATCCGCTGCACACCCTCCGCCTCCTTTCCCAGACGCCGGAATCTATTTATACTGTTTTCCTTTCCCCCTTTTTCTCTCTGTCGATTCCTTCTATTGTTGAAAGGGTCGGGAGTCGGTTTCTCAGTGTTCGGACGATGTCTTGGGCGAAATGGGGGTCGAGTCTGAGACTTTGCTGGACACGGAAACCGACAGATCCTGTAGGGGACGGCTGAAGAAGTTTTTGGGGCATTCGGGCCTTTTTCTGCTTCTCCTAGCGTACACAGTCGCTGGGGGTCTGGTGAGTGGGATTTTACTGTTGAACCTAGAAGAACAAATAGGAGTAACTAACTGTCTTACTTTGCACGAGGTTGAGCTTATTGAGATATGACTGGGTCTTAGTTTCAGGTTGATCGTGCACCACAGGTCGTTTTTGTACTGTTAGTTTCTCGCTAAACCCTTATTTCCATAATTTGATGCACTTGATGCCATTCGGGTGTTGTATTCAAATGGGTTCCCGAGAAGATTCCATTACCATTTACATCAATTTAGCTTGAAGGATTGTTGTCCTTGGTCTGAGCCTTCTTTCTCTATGGATATTTTTATCCTAGTTGATCGGAACTGACATCCTGTCGCGTTTACGTCTATGGACATGGGTTGCTCAGCCCGACGTTGTCTATACTGACTTTACTAATGCCTTTGACGAACTCGACCAAGAAAGCTGAGGGCCTTCGGTGTAGGGGGGCCTTATGCTTGATTGGGTCGAGAGTTATTTGCGTGGTAGTTCGTTGCCGTAGGTCCGTGTCATCAAATGAATTATTTTCAACCTGCACCCAAAATCATTGAAGTCATCAATGAACTGGTTGAAAATAATTCATTTGATGACACGGACCTACGGCAACGGGGTGCAGGTCAGGTCGTCCGAAATAATCGGATTACGCCTAAGCCGATTTTCGGCCCGTAATGAGGTCCGACTTGAGTAAAAGGTGTGTGAGAGTGTCAGGTCGTCCGACCGAGTTCGAAGTCAGTCAGCTGGGCCGGCCTTAGTTGTTTTGCTGGACTTGGAACATTTCTCTGGCGTGATAGGAGTAAGACGATGCAAGTCAAGGCCTAGTGGCCCCTCAGTTGTCTCGAATCTCGTGTGGGTAAGGGGGCAAGTCAACTGACTCCCGGCCGGCCGAAAAGTGAAGGGAATTTCGATCGCCGCTCGAACGTGCAATACAACTGACTCCCCACTATGAACTAGTTTGTTTTCATAAACTTTGAAGTCTGATAACATGACTATCGCCTTGCTCGTCGAAAACCAGACATGGATCGAGCGACTAATAAGAAAAACGCTGCAAATTTTACACGAGGGTTTATTATTCTTTGATATACGTTACTTGTGCAGAAATTTAATTCTGTCAATGAAGAAATCCAAAAAAAAAAATTTTTTTATTTTTATCTCAAAAAAAATTTTTTTTTGGATTTTTTTGTTCAAAAATGTGTTTTTTCAAAAATTCTGTATTTTTTACTCGAAAAATATTTAACATCCTGGAATCCTTCAAAAATCCCATTTTTAGCCCCACGAATGCCCTAAAGATCGCCCCAGTGAAATCGGATCGTTCCGGGACCCCAAAAAATTGATTCTACGTCCAAAAATACTTCGAAAACGACACCTAACTCGATTCCATAGCTAAAAGCCTTCAAAAAAACCCTCCCGTAGCCCCATTATAGCCCCATAGCGCCCCACGGGTTTGGGCGATCGGACTGAAAACCTTGCGGGCACAACTAGATGGTAAACCAAGTATTTTGCCGAAATTTCAGATTTTTAAAAAAATGCCTACTGCCCAAAACGGCCTGGACGGCGGACGGCGTGCGGCGGACGGACATTTCGGATTTAGAATGTAGACCTCTTGAAACGGATAATGTCAAATTTTGAGCCCGATCGGAGTCGTCGACCCCCGTCGCGAAAACATAGGTGTATTATTCCAAGAATAATAAACCAAAAGCGGCGCGGTGACATATCTCTCTACAGGTTTGTAGAGAAATTGTCTGTAAAACTGTCCATCTGTAAAACTGGCCCATCACTTCGTCTAACAGGCAACACTAAGTTTTTTATTTTATGGACATTTGAATATAGGTTTTTGCAATTTGACGAATACCCGTAGTAGGATTCTTAGCATTTAGTACGGACAAAGTGCTTCATGGCACTGCACTAAACACAAAATTTTTAACCACACCTTCATCAGAAGACAGTGTGAACGAAAATTTTGTGTTCAGGACTGTACCTTTGGGAGTCACTTGAATTCATGGGAGTCGGTTGAATGTTTTAGCTCCAACCAATCCGGGAGTCAGTTGTATTCATGGGAGTCGGTTGAATGTTTTAGCTAGGACCCAACCGGGAGTCAGTCGTTGGGAGTCGGTTGAAACGGGAGTCACTTGAAATGCCCCGGTGGGTAATGGGTAGCGTAGATAAGAAATACCGGTTAGTTACTTAGGTACTAAGTTTAGGTTAGGTACTACCTACTTTTATTATCAAGGTATACATACCTATTTGTCTTCGCCCTTAACATTTGTGGGGTGGAGAACGCCAATTACAACAATGAATCCTAAGTACCTGTACCCTGAAGATGACTGATACAGTTGAAAGCTCGGTAATGGAGGATGATCAACAGTACAGCCACGGAGGATGAACAAAAAATCAACCATTCATTTCTAAGTTGTAAGCGTTTCCCCCGCCCTTAGGACGAGTTGACACTCAAAATTTTGAGCATGTGTCAAGTCGTCCTACGAGTAGGATTAACTGGGGGAGGACGAGTTGACACAACCCCCTTCGGACGAGCTGACACTGTAATCGGACGAGCAGACCGGAACCCATGATTTTTGGGCTGCTCGCCGAGACTTTTTGGTGTGTACTGGATGGGTTTGAGGACTCTATTAAATTGAGTCTGTGTCCAAAGTTATTTCGAAAATTTTCATAGGATCATTTATGACAACGAAAGAATTTTCATTCATCGTGTCATTCATGACACCTTTTTCGACTTTCCGTAGAAGTTATAGATTGTTTCATTTCACTTTCCATTATGAAGTTTCAACGGTGTTTTAATCTAAAGCATAATAATAGTATTACCTACTATTATTATACCTACTTTAAATAAGAAACGAAAAGCTTATAAAATCCTTTTGAAAGTTTTTTTACAAAATAAAAATGTCGTTTCTCTCTACAAGAGGGTTAGGTATCGACGATACCGTATCGTTTATGTTTATCGATCATAAAACGGATGTTTTTCGAGCATATTTAGTGATTTTATCGATTGGTATGTAAGTCAGGTTTGGTATTTGGAAGTGCAAGTGGTTTCAAATTTACAACCTGTCGGGATGGGAGGTTGCGATTAAATCGCCATTAACATCTCTTTCCGTCATCAGATTTTAATGAAACTCAGTGTGTGGCCCAGGTTTGAAGTTACCACCAATGCACCAACCAGGGCACCAAATGCACCAATTAGGGTGGTGGTGCTGAGGTCGGATGGGGGTGGGGGATTTATTAAGGATGACCCGTTTCAAATGAAGATAAGCATGCAATTTATGTTTGATGTGAAGCAGGTTTTGGTACCATCCGTGAGCAGTTAGTGTGGGGTTACTAAAACGGGGTTCTTGCAATTCCACCGTACATGCTATCAACTCCACCGAGCTGCAATTCCACCCGGGGAAGAGAAGTATCCAATTCCACCAGCCATCAATTCCACTGGAGAAGGTGTTACTAAAAAACAACTCTCCTCGGTAGGTAACTGTTATATATAACAGAATACGTATATATACGTATTTGTTGACATGGAAAAAGTCAGCTTTTCAGTCAAGCTTGTCATCACCGTCACAGGTACTTGATGTCTTTTCCGGAAGTAAAGAAAAAATCTGGGGCACGTAAGTGGGCGGCCAGTGGGATATTTCTGTTGACTTACCTGACGCCCAACAACTTCAAACCAAATAACTTCCTTAAAAACACATTCTGTGTTAAAACATGCGGATCAACAAGAAACATCTACTCCCAACAAGCAATATGTCTGAACTTTGAAGGGGGAGTAGGGTTTGTATAGATTCAGACATACGTAATAATTATAATAAATATTTTATTGCCAAAAACATCGTTTAACAGCAAACAGTAGGGCAATCGTCGAAAAATATAACACAGCTAGTGTAACTTGAGGTCTAAATAGGCTTTGATGGAATATAGTTCGTTACTCACAAGAAAATGTTTTATCTTACGGCGGAAAACTGGTAGTGCTTCGTCGATGGCCACGAGAGAGCGCTCCACATTTAGAGTGAAATGGTTAAAGATGTTGATGACGGCGGCTGCTCTTTTTAAAAAATTCTAAGAGTGAGAAGGCACACGCAGCAGGGTCCTGTTTCTGGTCAAATGTTCGTGCGCAAACGAGTCCTGGCCGAAGATGGCTTTATGCTTTTTATAGAATATTAAGGAATCGAGTACCAGCATGGATGGTTTGGTGAGCAAACCCTCCTTTCTGAAGAGACCTTTGCATGACGAGTTGGGTGGCCGGCCAAGAATGGTGCGAATAACCCGTTTTTGGAGCATGAATACGGAAAGTAGATTATACGATTGCTCGAAATTCAATTTAAAAACGTAATTAAACTAGGAATTAATTTGTGCAAGTTCAATGATTACCTATGAATTAAATCAATATTATTACGTTATTAAGGTGAATAATAAATGGATACCTAAAAAAATTTAGGTAATAAAAATTTTTTATTACCTTGCAGGGGTGTCTGATCTGAGTTCAAAATAAGGTGATAATAAGTAATAGTAATTGATTATTATTAATATAGTGAGGGCTATTCATACTCAAATCCCAGTCTTCCAGTGTTTTGCTGGCTGGATGGTTTATTGCTGCAGCCATGGCAGACTAAAGTTCATAAAATTTGACCCCCCAAAATGACAAATTTTCATATTGAGTCTGTCGGGGGAACCTATCATTCTTGGGTTGGCAGACATCAAAAGTTATGATTAATTATGGTAAAAATAGGAGCGAACAAAATATTATTTCGATCGATTTTTTCACACTCCTAAATGCTTACCCCCTTAGTACAATTCTGAAGTTTTCGACGATACAATTTCATATCTGACGAGTGCCATCACGTATACACTCGTTATCTGGTCAATAATAATTATTGGCAGTATCATTGTGCCTGCTAAACACTTTAAAAATGTCTCAACTCCTCCACTTCTGAGAAATCTAATTGAAGAATAACAAAGAAAAAAACGACATTGAAATAGGAAAAATTTTATTCAATGTAGGTGACAATTACATTATCAAGATTAACGTCTTTAGTCGATGACAATAGTTTTTTTTACATATTCTCATTGTTTCTGAGTATTACATGAACACGTGGTAAATATTAACTCATGATTAATAACACACAATAAATGAGTTAAACTCCGTTTCAGACAAGAACGTATCAATCTTCAATTCGTATTATTTTTCCCGTTTTTCAGTTATTGCGTTCTCTTCTTAGGTTAGTTACTTTTTTTTTCTTTTTTTTTAAATACTTTTTTTACGAAATTTTTTACCTTTCTGGTTTTTATTTATCCAGAGTTAGGCGCTGGTGAATACGGCGTTGCATTCAGTGCTCAAAATCTGTAAGCAGGAAAAACTTTCATATATCTGGTAAGCTCGTAAAAGTCGAAGGTTACATTTTGGAGTACTTACGTCGACTTTGGGGGCTCCGTGGGTGAGGTAGGGGATGGTGTAGAACATGCTCTCGCAGACTTGCTTGGGGGCGGTTTCCTGGTTCAAGCATTCTTCGGTCGGAACTTCATCAGACTTGCAAGCGGTGGTCTTGACGAGGTACTTCACTTTGTAGATCAACCCGTTGACAACCTGAAATACAACAGATTAGAGTTTAGGTTGTCAACTTCGCTTTTGTAACATTTTAATGAGGTATAATATAAGGTGAATATTATTCACCTTTTTCTGAGCCTTCACAATATGAACGACGACCTTCCTGTTTCCATTGGTTTGACTGTTGGCGGCGAATTCGCTCAAAGATTCAACGTCATGGATTTCAGAAGAATCGACGTCGCTGAATCCACCGAGAAGGGACCTGCACAATTCGCGAGTTAGCACGCTAGTGGCATTGCTGACGTATTTTCTAGTAAGGCGTCTCACCTTTTGGCTCTGCAGGAGACTTGGGCGCCGATCGGGAGTTTGCTTTCCCAGGGGGCGTCGATCCAGGTGGCAGTGCAGGTTTTGCCGGAGGTCGACTCGTAGACAACTTCGTACTTCAGACCGGCGACGACCTGAAAATGGCGGACAATTAGTTACTGGTTGTTTCCTAGGATTGGTGGTGAGGCTACAAAGGGGGTCAAGTGTCGTTTTTGAAGTGAGGTAGATCGGGGCAAGTGGAAACTATGGTGACATTAGCGCTTCTGTAGTCGGGGATTTGAACTAACTCTGCCTGAGTTACAAGTAACCTAAAATATCATGCATGCGTTGTAGGAACCCTATCACTTCAATAGGTATGAAGCCGGAGGTTATTCATGTACTCATTCAACACTTTGGTATGGTACCAAGTTTGATCCCTGAATTCCGCTATTTCAGTGATGTTCCACTTGCCGCAATCTACCTTATTTTGTGGACGCATACATGGATCTTTCGACGTGGCTGTTTTTTTTTTACATACCTGAGTCTTGACGCTGAGAACCTTGGCGACTCCACCGTTGACTCCAGCGGCACTCAGTGCCATGTGGAGCTTTTCAATCGGGAACTTGCTGGGGTCTTGTTGGACGGGACAGCCGGCGCAAACCTGACAATAATTGGCGAGTTATTTTTCCGTTTTTTTATTAAATGAGCCATAGAGGAAAGAGCTATTTCTTCCATGTAAATGAGCGAAAGCTTTCGCTTGAATCAACCTACCTCTTTGGCTTCCGTTTGGGCCAGTGCTGCCACTTGGATTTCAGAAGAATCGACGTTGCTGTTTCCACCGAGAAGGGACCTGCACAATTTGCTAGTTAGCACGCTAGTGGCATTGCTGACGTATTTTCTAGTAAGGCGTCTCACCTTTTGGCTATGCAGGAGACTTGGGCGCCGATCGGGAGTTTGCTTTCCCAGGGGGCGTCGATCCAGGTTGCAGTGCAGGTTTTGCCGGAGGTCGACTCGTAGACAACTTCGTACTTCAGACCGGCGACGACCTGAAAATGGCGGACAATTCGTTAGGTACCAGTTGTTCCCTAGGATGGTGGTGGGGCTACAAAAGGGTCGAGTGTCGTTTTTGAAGTGAGGTAGAACGGGGAAAGTGTCAACAAGAGACAAGTGGAAACCCTATCAGTTCAATAGGTATAGTAGGTCCGAAGTGGGAAGTTGTCCCCGTCCTCATTCAACCCCTCTGAAGGAATACAGGCAATTTAAGTGATAAGTAATCGCTCTTTTGTAGTTGTTTGATGTAGTGTTGATGGTTTGGTGAGAATACTTCCACCCGGAGATTGGTTTATTTGTGGGTTTCCACTTGCCCCCACTTTCCAGCTGCCTGGGGCAAGTGTAAAACTAGTAAAGAGTAAAGTGGGTTTTTTGTGTTAACCAACTGGTTTTCACAAATGGGGCAGGAGCCGACCCAGCACTGTACTTGAAAAAGCTTTAGAAATTCTTGCTCCATAGAAGGATTCACATAGACTTTCGTTCAGAGGTGAATTGTCTGCCGACGAGACAGGTATTACAACACCTCATTGACTTTTGGTCAAACATTGGTGTTCGTCCCCGGATTCGAACTAGGCTGATCAGCGCCCCGTCTGATTGTAAAAGACGTTTCACTGACACCATAATCCACAGGGCCACCCTGTCTCCTGGGCAAGTGGAAACTATGAATTCGGGGTAAGTTGAGTAAGAGAGATTTGAAAAGAATTTTAGGGGGTTAGGTAAAAATATTTTAAAGAATCTGAAGAAACAGAAAAATTGATATTTCTTACCAGAACTGTAGGAAGAGATTAAGAAAGTTCTTACTCTTTTTTGCCGTAAAATTGCAATTTTAAATTTTGAGAAAACATTTTCTTAGCGTATTTTTTGGTGCTTCATCCAAAAACACTGTTTTTGACATATAATACCTGAGTCTTGACGCTGAGAACCTTGGCGACTCCACCGTTGACTCCGGCGGCACTCAGTGCCATGTGGAGCTTTTCAGTCGGGAAGTTGCTCGGGTCTTGTTGGACGGGACAGCCGGCGCAAACCTGACAATAATTGGCGAGTTATTATCCACTTTTTATTAAGTGAGCCATGAAGGAAAGAGCTATTTCGCCCACGTAAATGAGCGAAAGCTTTCGCTTGAATCAACCTACCTCGGCGGCTTCCGTTTGGGCCAGTGCGGCCACCAGCGCCAGGATCATGACTTGGTAAACGGCCATGTTGAGAGGTTTTGTAAGAGAGAGAACTTGTTTAGTGCAATAAACTGAGTGAAAAGTGAAAAGCGGATCTCCCAGACGGGTATATATAGTGGACTATCGGAATGTTTGTTCTATCTCAAGTGATCCAAATTCGTACAACTCTCTTGAAAAATTGATCATTTTTTAAACAGTTGAGTAACGTCCGTGATCCCATTGATGATTTGTGTGTTTAACAATTGAAAACTAATTAAAATGGCTCAACTTTTCAAGTGGAATCTGCCGAGCATCATGGAAAATTTTTTTATCACTCTCAGTGATGACAAAAACGAGTGAGCTTATTCCTTATTGTGCTTCTTCCTATGAACTTGAAGCCCTTACGACAAAAACAACCACTCCGTCTAAATTTGGAAGGGTGACTGATGACTTGAACCCATTCAACCGGACTGGTTGTTTCTCCATGCTCGTTTATCACACGGAGACGAGAAGTTAGGGAAGTGTGCCAAAACATTCTGTGTGTCATCGTTAAGGCATTACACCACCCTGACGCAGCACTTTGGAATGCCGATTTCGTAAAATTGTAAACTGCAATACCAGCTGGTGGTCGCCTCGTCGCCTATTATGCTCAGACATCTTAATCACAGTCTGGCTCAATTCTGGTGAATCTGACAGCTACAAACGAAGCTCACTGAATTTGGCCATTTACTGGAAGTTGGCGTAAAAAAATCTGTTTAGATCCACATGTTTGGTTGTTTCTGCTGTAAACAAGCTTTGAAAGCTTGAGTTGGGTAAACAAGGGGTTTTGGTATTTGTTGTATCCGAATTGGGCCGAGCGATCGGAGGTGGGGAGTCCGACAGTATTCATCGAGCATCAAACTTTGGCATCCGCTGCACACCCTCCGCCTCCTTTCCCAGACGCCGGAATCTATTTATACTGTTTTCCTTTCCCCCTTTTTCTCTCTGTCGATTCCTTCTATTGTTGAAAGGGTCGGGAGTCGGTTTCTCAGTGTTCGGACGATGTCTTGGGCGAAATGGGGGTCGAGTCTGAGACTTTGCTCGACACGGAAACCGACAGATCCTGTAGGGGACGGCTGAAGAAGTTTTTGGGGCATTCTGGCCTTTTTCTGCTTCTCCTAGCGTACACAGTCGCTGGGGGTCTGGTGAGTGGGATTTTACTGTTGAACCTAGAAGAACAAAAAGGAGTAACTAACGGTCTTACTTTGCACGAGGTTGAGCTTATTGAGGTATGACCGGGTCTTAGTTTCAAGTTGAACATGCACCACAGGTGTACCGTCACTGTTAGTTTCTCGCTGAATCCTGATTTCCATAATTTGATGCTCTTGATGTCATTCGGGTGTTGTTTTCAAATGGGTTCCCGAGAAGAGTCCATTGCGATTTACATTAATTTAGCTTAAAGGCTTGTTGTCCTTGGTCTGCCTCTATGGATGTTCTTGTCCTAGTTTGCTGGAACTAACCTCCTGTGGCGATAGGGCGATGGGTTGCTCAGCCCGACGTTGTCTATAGACTATAGATACAGACTTGACTTTGACTGAGGGCCTTCGGTGTAGGGGGCCTTATGCTTGATTGCGTCGAGAATTATTTGCGTGACTTTTCTTTGCGGACGATCTCGATGGTGCAAGGAGAACTTGCAAATAAACCCTAAAATTTTGCTAAAAGGCATTATTGCGTTGCATTTTAGCCCTTTATTTTCTTGGGGGGGGGGGGGGGGGGAGATTTGGGCCGGTTTTTCTTTTGTTTTGTCTTGTAATATCCCACTTCGAGATACCAAATTATGTAGGGACCCGGAGAGCGTTGAGGATCGAGACCAATGATGAGTCCGACAGATCGACACCAGTACGATTTATGAATAAAAACTAAGCATCAGCGAAAATTATGCCATGGACAGAAGGCAGCAGAAAAGCTAACCGAACTTAGCAGAACGTCTCCGACCCCCATTGAGGAGCCGGGACTTGTGAATCGAAAACGTCATGATCGGACTCGTCTCACTCTCTTCTATCGGGCTTTAAGAGTCCAACTGGTGTTTTTTTTTTTTTTTTTTTTTTTTTTTACTATCTATAAAGTATCTAATATAAATGATCGTCGAGTTGAAAGTTCATTTTTACCATTAAATTGAATTAAATTAACAAATTTTGTTGTCCTCCCAGATTGGTCAATTCACGCACTGTGCCCCCTCCCCCACCCCCACCCCTTACGAATAATGAGTTTGCAAACTTATCCCTAAAACACTATTCTGGGCGTTTTTCTCGTTGAAAAAATTACTAAGTCCCAGAGATATTCCGCCTTCTACTATTCTTAAAACTCTCGCGAGAAAAAGCTCACTGTTGACTAGCCCGAACAGGAAAAGCATAGAAATTATATTTATCCCGATGCAACGCCACCGAAGGAAAAACCTAATTTATCTCGATCCCTCTCAAACCGTTGCAAAATTAGAAATCGACTCAGATGTGGGTGCGCTCAGCCACACACTAAAACAACGTTTTCCTATTTATCCTCAATTTGATGCAATTTTCCCGGGTTGTGGCAACGTAATTTATTAAGGTCAACAATTTGGGCATTTCATCTTGGAGGTTGTTTGAAATCTCAGATTTTCAAAGCTTTGGAGTATCCTACCGAAGTGGCCACATTGGAAGAGCACAGGGTTCACGTCAAGTTGCACCGAGCGCAATTCCTCAATTCGGTGGCGGCCAGTCGACACGCGTCCGAACGAGAATTCCGCCGCAGTTTGGAGCGGGAACTCAGCAGATATGAAGTGAGTTCTGGGGAGCTCGGGGGGAAGCTTTGGTAGCGCTGCCAGAGAAGTTACAAAGGTACAATGTCTTTACACCTTTGCAGCAATCGGTTCAAGATGCAGCCCGAGGAGGTCTGCTGGTTCCCATCACCGAAGGTCAACAGCCGGCGGAGCTCGCCCGATGGAACAGCCTGCAAGCCATATTTTTCGCGTCAACTGTCCTCACCACTATAGGTAGGTTTGCCAACTTAACCGCAAAACCCTACTACCACTTCACCATTATAAAATGCCCCTTTTTCTCCCCAGGTTACGGTAACATTGTGCCTGTTACGACTCAGGGACGCGCTTTCTGCCTTCTCTTCGCCCTCATCGGTATACCTTTGTGCGTTAGCGTCATCGCTGATCTCGGCAGCCTTGTGGCCAACAGGTTTACCGGGCTGCCTTCGTGGCTGGAAAAGGTGATTACTCGCTGCGTGGGTCACACTCTATAAATTCGTCGGCCTGCTGCTAGTAGTCCTGTCGCGGGCCACGGGAAGTGCCACCCTCGGCGGTGTGATTGGGCGGTCCAACTTCTCTCGCGAGCAGATTCACCGCTCATTACTCGGACCATCCCAATCCCGCCGCCGACTTAACATCACACTGACCGTTCATTTCATTGTTAATTACAATGTACAGTGAATTTTTGGTTGGGCCCGAGGACTGGGCCTCCTCTGACGACACTTCGTCCAAGGAAGCCAGGTCAGCAGGACCAATCATTTCACGTGGGTCCGGGGTGGGATACACGGTGGGTCCCGGACGTTTATTAGGGATTAAAACATATACAACTTGGGTCCCAGTGGGGTTGAAACGATGTACACGATAGGTCCCACCCAATAAAACATTGTTACAACTCTGCCCGCCATTCGTATGGTAGGCAACAAGCCGTAGGAGGCATAGTTTCTGAGTTAGATGCAAAACACTGACAAAAGTGCCAAACGTTTGGAGTTTTATGCGAATATCTCTAAACACATAACAGATATTTATTAGATCTCTTCCGATTCAGATTCAGCACATCAAAAATCTTTATATACAAAATCCAATGTTTGTGGCAGGCGGACTGGGACCCAGTATGTTCCAACATCATAAAGAATAAGAATATCATCTTGATTTTCACTAGCTCGCCTAACTACGATAACACCTCTGGTTACCAGAACCCATGGTGTATATTCTTCTCCCCTTCCCAGGACCCATCTTGTACACTTCTTTTCCTCCTCGGGACCCATCGTGTAGAACCCGGGGTCTGGTGCTCAGGCAGCTATTATTGGCAATGGGAGATCGGACCTCCATAAGACTGTGTCAGCGGGCCTGGTCTCCATTAGCGACAATTCGTTTGTGGAAGCCAGCCCTCTGGTTACTGCGATACTGGGATACTGCGCTCAGGGCGATCCCCAATCAATGATGACAATAATTGAATTATTCAACTTTGATATGGGAATCCCCTCAGCTCCCTTTAGAGGATCAACGCATTCCAGGCCAACACTGCAGTACCTGGAGATAGCGGAACCTCGAATTATGCGTCGATACAGCATTCCAGGTCTGCAGATCTTGACACATCATCGCATTAACGCACTCCCTTCCTCTTCCCCCAATGACACTGGGGGCGTAATCTCAGATATGACGCTGGAGGCATTCCCCCAAACACACGACACAATTAATGACAGACCTAAAGATCAATTAGGAACCAACTCATGTAAGGTACACCTTCAACATCCGTTATGCAGGATGCCCTACAACCCGTACCCCTCTTGTTGGTTCTTTTCTTTCCCCGATAAAGAACTTCTTCTTCTTGCTTCTTTGTTGCCATAGTTCGTTCAACGTTTTCCGTTGTTTTTTCTTCTTTATCATCTGATATAATACATATATAATATTATTATAAACCAGACGCATTACGTCATGCGTTCCAATCTCACTCTTTTATTGGTTCATTTGTTGACCCGCGTTATTAATATTTTATTTTAAATTATTTTTAATTGTGTTAATTCTATGTAAGCTGACTTTTAAATAGCCTTCGGGTAGTTTGTGAATAAAAACTGTTCATTCATTATCTCCTAGCATAATGTCCTTCTCCTCTTACTAGCTCGTGTTCTTAATTTCTTCCTATTGCTTATAATCTATTATTTTTCTGCCTATATTCTACCTTTGTCGCGAGAACATCTGGTCAGTTTTCTCTGCATGTTTGTTTTTCATCACTTAGGTTCATTTACCTACTTCCTTTTCATTGTCTACGTTTTATCTCCACTTTTCTTCTGCCTTACATTCTTTTTCTTCTTCGTCAGCATTCATTTCCAACCTGCGTAATCGAATGTATTTTACTTCATTTTCATACTCTGTCCCGGCAACTGTAAATAGCAACTGAATGGGGTGAGTTGGCAGTGGAATTCCAGTTGGAATTTTGAAGGGAAATTTGATTTTCAAGTGTTGTCATTTTTAGGGGTTCAACTGTTGGGACAAGTTTGAGCTCACAATTCTAGCTTTGGTATTGGGACACTTTAAATTTGAAGCTTCGGTAGACACCCCGAAGTCAGATGACTGTGAAGGTCGTTTCAATAGCTGCTAGAATTGGTTTTAAAAGTTCTATAACTATGAAATTGTTCTCAAAGGTTTGAAAAAAAATCAATCAATCACACTTGTAGCATATTTCGTTTTTCGTTTGTTGCATTGTTTTGTGTGGCGTTCACGCTTAGATTGATGCATCTGGTGTAAAAACTTCTTTTTTTTTTCTTTACCTGTAAAATCTGTTTGTGGGTTTTGTAGGTTTCAACGACAGTGAAGTCGTTGGTGTCAGCGCTTGTCGCTCTGTTTCTGCTCCTACTGTATATCTCCATCGGTGCTCTGCTGTTCATGTTTCTCGAAGGGGAGTGGACGTTTTTCGAGAGCTTCTACTTCTGTTTCATAACGATGACGACGATAGGATTCGGCGATTTGGTCCCTCGTAAGTGCATGATGTTTTTTGGCAACGGCGGACAGTGGGGATGACGGTAAAAGGTTGCGGAAATTCGAGGAATTAAAAACGCATCTAGCCGATCGGTTTAATGTTGATTCTTCAGCTGATAGGGAGATTGTGAAAAAAAGCCAACAGTGGAAAGTGCGAAAAGAGCCAATCCCTTGTCATCGGTCATCAACCAGGTAGGGGAAGGGCTGCTACCTTCAACCATGGGGTACCTTCAACCACTGGCGATTTGTCCGCCATGATGAACGTTTTTAGGGCTGAGAAAATTACGAAAGGAAGAAGAAGTGAAGAAGACATTGTAACCGTATTTTGGAGGTTTCAGCTTATTTGTGTGGCTTGCTGCAGTTTAAAACGTGTTTTCTAGCGATGCAAGGTTTGTAAAACCATAATTTTTGTTGCTCTGTTGTACATGTCAGGATATGTATTTTGGAATGAACTCTGCCTCATTAGATTCATAATTTACTCTAGTTTTAGGAACAACTTGAGTTTTTCTGATTGCATGCTCTCTTTGAAGGTTAAGTCACACTTAGTTCAAAAAGTGAGGAGTGGTTGAATCTACCCCCATCTATTGGGTACCTTTCAAAATTGCTTAGTTATTCTGAATTCCTATTGTTCTTTGTGATGAAACTAGTTATTAGTCAAAGCTGTCATGCAATAGAAGAGAGAATGCACAGAAGTAATGAAGAATGTTTTCAAAAGAGTGGGATATTTAGTTTTAGAAAAAAGAGAGAAATAAATTATACAATGAGCTCCTTGAATGATTTTTTTTTTTAAATTCCTGGAAAGCTCATGCTTCAATAGTTACGAAAATGAGTCAACATTGCAGAAAACGCGTCTCTATTATTTATAGGTAGGGCCTTTTGACAAATATAATATTTGAATTCCGAGGCCTGGAGGGGGTACAATGTATTATGTCATGATGTCGGTTGCTGGATCATTTTTTGAGCTCCCTCTCTCTCGCATCTATGCAAGTTAGCCAACTTTGCTATGCGAAAAGACGACCCCGAAATTCAAAAATCAGGGCAATCATCAGAGAAGGTCATTCAAAAATCGAGCATCGAGTTATCATCAAAGAAGGTCATTCAAAATCGACCCGGGTCGAGTGTTTTTATTCAAATTCCGTTCAGATTTATTACTCAGCGCTCTGGTTGCTGCTCTGTGCCCAACTACTTGGTGACGTCACGTGCCCTCCGCTTTCGTTTCAAAATCTCCGACATTTCTAAAACAGTTCTGCACATGATTATACAGATTTTCGAACTAAAAATTTATGTAGGGTGGTTTTAAAGGGTGCTGAATCCGAATATGTTGTTGGAAATTATGAATCTTTTATGACCTTTTCAAGGAGCGCATTGAGTTTATTTTTGAAGCTGAAGTATTTTGTTTCATTATTGTGATGCAAAAAAGCACCTTTATTAATACTTACTAGAGAAGAAAATTTCTTCATTTTATCAAGGCTGATTTAATATTTTATCAAAATTTGATGAAATATTAAATATAATATATTTAATATAAAGATATTCATGCGTTTTAATGGGTGCACTCGTTCACCTACCTACCCTATGAAAGTGGTTGAAGGTACCCCACATCATGGTTGAAGCTACCCCACTGGTGGGGTAGCTTCAACCAAAAAACAATTTTTTTGTGGACATAGAATACGGGTATTTGACTCTGTTTTTGTAAGGATTTTACTATTTAATCGTTCAGGGCAATAGTTAAACTGATTGTAGAAGCGAAAACCAATTCAAATTTCGCTAATGCAGAACAGAAATATCAGAATAAGCAAAAAGTGGTTGAAGGTAGCCGCCCTTCCCCTATGTCAAAAGGGCCAATTGAGTTCATACCGAAAAGGCTCAACTCCTCATGCCCAGTGTGCCTGGAGGATATATCCTCCTATATATAGCTCAGCCACTGAGGATGTTTCCTACCATTTGTTTTCTACTGCTTCTTTGCCTTCTTCGCAAGTCTTCGCAGGCCAACTCGGTTTTCTCTTTTCATCTTCAAGATCTGACACGTTCGCCAGCGGCTCATTGACAACTTTTTCCTCTACCTTCGCGACGCTTTCAGTGAGTGCGACGATTCATTGAAAATCAGCAGTAAGTGCTGTTACTCTCTTGGTAGGGGCTCTGGAGGTTCTCGCAGCTGCTCAACCTTTGAGGATGTATTGTGTAATTTGCTTTCCACTGCTCATTCTAAGCCTTTCGATTCTTCGCAGGCCAATTCATATTAAATATGACAAATTTTGTCTTCGTCATCATCATCCCGATTTGCCTTGCTTGCCAGCAGCTCATTGAAGACCTCTTCAGCGATTGGTGCCCTGAAAATCAGCCTTAGCGGGTTCGTTCGTTGGGCACTGCAGTCATGATACAGACTCAAGCACTTTCGTTACCGCGTCTTATCAAGTGGTCAAAGGTCAGAAAGCTAATTGGGGTGATAAGATAATTCCCATTTTCTTTTGGCTCTTTTCGCACGCACTTTGGCTCTTTTCACAGCTGCCCAGCTGATCTATAGGTATATGAACAACGAGCAATACTAGTTTTCTCGTTTCGAGCTGTCTGGTGGAGTGCAGGGAGGGGGCGAAAAGTTGGAAATCGGCATTTTCATCAGTATTTTTTCGCCTTGTCGGGACCACACAATTAGTATGTCATACTAATTAAGCCCCAAACCACCATTTATTTCCTTCAGTTTCATGCCAAACAAAAACAAGATTTTGTTTCTGGACGTCCTGAAACACATTCTGTGAAAATTTTATTTTTGGGGCACTTTCAGTCAATTCAACCAAAAGCACTAGCTACATTTTCAAAGAAATTTCGCTTAAAAAAAAAAAAAAAAAAAAAACTCTTACTCGGTTGTTGACCTAACCTATTGAAGAACAGTGCAAATGGTTTTTTTTTTCTTAAGGGTTCAGGGAAAATGCAATAAATTATTTTTTTAAAATAGGAAAAAATTGTTTAAAATTTTTTTTTAAATGCTGTCGGTGATAATAAACAGCTAAACACGTATATTTTGCCATTTTTTATGCTAAGCCCATCTTTGCGAATGAGTCTGTCACCTTAAATAATTTCCGCCGCCTTTTAGCGTCATCGGCGGCGGCAATTTTCAAATGATCATTTTCCGTCCCTCCCCAGGCAAACCCGAGTACATGCTTCTCTGCACCGTCTACATCCTCATCGGGCTCGGGATGACCTCGACGATCATAGAGATCGTCCGCAACGAGTACGCCCAGTCGTGGAAGAGGATCCAGGCGTTGGCCGAGGCTTTGAGGAGACTCGCCGAAACTGGAGGGTCTGCCACCGAAATCGCCACGCTCCAAAACGAGTTCATCCGCCGGATCACGATGACCAACTCCAACTCACCCAAACAGTGGGAGAACGCTGTGGACACTATCGTCCACAACATGTCCAAACCCAAATTGAAGGACCCCAAAATCGTTCAGATCATCATCTACGAAACATCCGTGTAATCCGCAAATTTGTGGTGTTTTTCGCCATTCCATTTTTTTTTTTTTATTTGACGAAAATACACAAACAAATTTAACAGTATTTATTTTATTTTTATTAATTACATGCAGTCAATACCGTTGTGTCGTTCAGTCTTCCTCTTATGTACAGTCAATATCGGTCAGACGTTCTGTAGAATCACGTTTTCTTGACCAGTATTGCAATAAGCAAATGTTTTTTGTAGGTTCATACCTCCGGAAATGACTGGATTCTTTCAAATGACAAAAACGCCAAGAAATGGTAGGGTGAGACCCGAGCTTATTAGAAAAGGTGCAACACTGGAAGTCTCCGAAGAGCGGAAATGAGAAAAATGCGTTACAAAAACGCTGCAAATTTTACACGTGTGTTTATTATTCTTTGATGTGGGTTAATTGTGCAAAAATTAGCTCTGCGTCATCAAGAAAAATTTTGGAAAACACAAAACATTTTTTTCCAAACAATGTTCGGACAGATGCGGGACCTCGAAATATGGAATATGCGTCCAAAATTACTCCAAAGCTTATTTCACCTCACTCAGATCCCCCAAAAATTCCTTCTTGTAGCTCCATGAAACCCCCATAGATCCTCAGTATCTTCATGCTATGAACCGATAATAGGTTTGGTCTGACTGCGTCTGTCGACAGAAGTTGGACAGCTGTCGACAGAACCCGACCGCACTTACTCGAGCTGTCGGTTTCCGTCCAACCTACGATCGACCTGGAACACCAATTCTTAAACTGCGCATGCATGTCTCCGGCGATTTCTGTAAACATTCCGTCAAACCTGGAAAAAACCTAATATCGGTTTGAAGGGAATTCAGAAGGCTCTAACACTAAATGACCGTTTTGAAAAAAAAATTAAATAAATAAATAAAACTAATTAATATGTACCTGCATTATATTATTATGTATTATTTATATCGTTTTGTTTTCCCAAAACAGTTATTTGACGCTAGAGCCTTCTCTATTCCCTTCAAACCTCTTTGAAATAAAAGAAGAAGCCACTAGAAGGACCATGAAACTACTGCCAACCAAGAAGAAGAAGAAAGGCAATTTTTGCAAGTTTCCCAATTTAATTTGTGAGGACTGTTCCAAGTTCTGCCTTTCATTTGTTTTCCGATTTTTTATGGCTTTTCTCCCCAAAGCCCGTTGGTTTGTTATTTGTAATGGGTCCAAATATTACCGATATTTTGTACGTTGATAAATCAGAATATCGATAGAATGTTCAAGATCTATGTAGATATCTAATATCAATATTGTTTCCTTCGATACCCATACCTGATCTCCACAGCTACGCGGAGACTTCACAAATCGGTAGTCAATGGCCTCGAAGGCTCCCTAGGTACCTATAATAGATTTTTTCCAATCACTTCAACGGGGCCGGTCAAACTTCTTTAAAATTTGTTGATAAAAAAATTTTAATAAGATGGAAATGATTGAATAACGGTAACGGCTCTGAGCTCTCCAGAAGTTATTGAAAGCATTGAAAAGATATTGAGCTATCTCTTCTTAATGACAAATAATCGGAAACTACAAAACACTTCTCAATGTTCTTACCATCGCAGTTGATTAAAATACCTACCTTATCATAATTAGAAAATATTCATTGGTACCAAAAAGAAGTGGAAAATTTTGATTCTCATCAAAATTAGTCCGAAGGAAACCTGAACGAATCTTGTAGGTTGGGGAGGGTGCTGACCTTGGATATGGTTGCCACAGTGAGCTCAATCCCGAGTTCGGAAAATTGCATAAAAAACAACATGGAGGGACCCAAATTTCAAAGTAAACCTCGTCTTTGTACGAGTTGCTTTCTTCCTGTTGTGGAAGTAGTTTGGTTGGGGGTCGTCCCACTTAAATTTTTTAGGGGTCTCTAATAATTAAAGAGCCTTTCGACAAAATTATTGTATCCTACAGCTACAGCAATAATTATTATTTACGTGGGTATTTTTTACATTTAAGTGGGACCATCCCCAACCAAACTACTTCCACAACAGGAAAATTATTTTCATTGAATCAGTTCACATACAGCATAATATGGTGTATGTGAACATATATTATATGTTTCCTTTCATTTGTTGGTAAGAGCTATTGAATGAATTTGTTATTTTCTTCGCCAAAGTAGTTAATAAAAACGATGCAAAATTTGCTTTTATTTACTACGTTAAATTTAATTTAACAAGAGGGTTCATAATTCTTTGATATAGGATGCAAAAACTAATTCTGTGACTATTTCTGTGTATATTTTTTTATAAAAAAATATAATAAAAATTGAAAAAAAAAACTTCGGTTCAATGTTTGGACAGGTGTGGGACTTCGAAAAATGGATTAGGTACCTATGCGCCCAAAATTACCCGGAAAACGACACCTTATTTGACTTCTGAAACCCTTCAAAAAACCCTCGGTGAAATCGAATCGTTCTGGGACCCCCAAAAGATGGCTTCTACGTCCAAAACTTTGAAACCGACATCTAACTCGACTCCATAGCCGAAAACCGCCCGTAGGCCCTTTTTAGTCCCACGCGTTTGGGCGATCGGGCTGAAAACCTTGCGGGCATAACTAGACCTACCGAGTATTTTGTCAAAATTTCAGATTTTTAGAAGAAAACAAATTTTTTGGTTTTGTTTTTGGAATCTACATTCCATGAAACGTTTAATGTCAAATTTTGAGGCCGTTCAGAATTTTAGACCTCCGACACGAATACATAGGTGTATTAGGTATTCCAAGAAATAAGTCAAAACCGAAAAAATCTGAAAAAGTAGGACTCACCGGACGGGAATTTCCTTATTAAATTTCAACACAAATTTTGTGTAGAATCACCCAACCCTAGTAAATAAAAGAGGCTTCCATCATAATATTGATTTAATTTTAATTTTAAACCATGGTTTGAACGCTCACAAAAGTGAGTTCTGTTCCCAATGATCGAAACGTCTCGTAAAAGTTGGCTGTGTTCGAATCTCTTCTGATTCCTCAAAGAATTCTATAAATTCGCTGGATGGGCTGGAAACATTAACGTAGGTAGTATAGGTACCTACTGAACTTTTATTAAAATTCGAAGTTCGCAACAATACCTACTTTGTACAACACTTGACCCCAGTCTTCAGATTTGATTCACAATGTGATGACTCTAGTTGCTTTTGATTTTGGAGTCATCCAAGTCTGTTCCATCATGATAACCCCTCCACACAGTCCAACAACTTTGAACCCGAGGAAGTTGTACGTGCTGAGCAAGATTTTCACATTTTTGAGCCGTTCCGACATCCAAGGACACATTGGGAATGGGTAAGTCATTGCGACAATATTTACTTTGGTGGTACATATATACATTTTGACTAGTCAGTAGACGCAGTGCCTACCACGACTGTTTAGTGCCTACTTGGGGTGGGTATTCATACTGTTTTGAACGTGACCTAGAGCACTTCAGCAGCTGCTTTTAGGGCACCCTTAGAACTATCATCCCACCAACCAATTCCGGTTGAAGTAAAAAACATGTAATATACAAGAGAGTGATTAGGCATGCTAAGCAATTAAGCTTTTAATTATTATTGCAATAATTGCGATCTAATTATTATATCGAGAGAACTCTTCTATCCAAAAATCCAGCCGAAAGTATGTTGGATGAAATTAATGAGAACAGGAAAGGGGGAAAAGAGCCTAAAGCAGCCTCGTACCTGTTTTCAGCCGATTCCTACTTTCCTACTGTGCATGTGCAGAAGTTAAGAGTGGGCTTCCTCCCAATTTTGGTAATCCTTTGGTATTCCATGTTCGGCCTTCAGAAGCAGTTTCCAGTGTTGAAGCAAAGGTCAATGCCATGGCTTTGGTGTTACGCGCCTCATGAATGACTCATTCAGCACGAATTTTTCCATCAGCCCTCAAGTCGCCGAGGTGGTTCCATAATTTAAAACTGCAAATTTTACACAAGGTTTTATTATTTTTTGATATAGGTTACTTTTGCAAAAATTTAATTCTGTTTCAACAAAGAAAATTTTAGAGAAAAAGATTTTTTTGGGGGATTTTTTTCAACAATGTTTTTTTTGAAAAATATTTGACCTCCTGGGATCCTTCAAAATCCCATTTGTAGCCCCTATAGATCGCCATGGTGAAATCGGATCGTTCCTGGACCCCCAAAAATTAATTCTACGTCCAAAAATACTTCGAAAACGACACCTAACTTGATCCCATAGCCAAAAGCTTTCAAAAAACCCCTACCGTAGCCCCATAGCCCCACGGGTTTGGGCGATCGGGCGGAAAGCCTTGCAGGCACAACTAGATGGAAACCGAGTATTTTGTCAAAATTTTTAAAAAAATTCCTCCTGCCCAAATCGGCCCGGACATTTCGGTTTGTCAATCGGACCTCTTGAAACGGGGATAATGTCAAATTTTGAGGCCGATCCGAGTAGTCGACCTCCGTCGCGAGGTGTACCTATTTATTATTTTAAGAATAATAAACCAAAAACGCTACAAATTTTACACAAGGGTTCATCAATCATTGATGTAGAGTAATTATTGAGCAAAACTTAATTCTGTGCAACTAAGAAAAAAAATTTTAAAATTCTGTACGATGTTTGGACAGGTGTGGAACTTTGAAAAACGGATTTTGCGCCCAAAATTACATGGAAAACGACACCTTATTTGACCACTTGGGATCAAAAATCCCATTTGTAGCCCCATGAAGCCCCACACATCGTCACGGTGAAATCATATCGTTCTGGGACCTCCAAAAAACGGATTCTACGTCCAAAAATACTTCGAAAACGACACCCAACTCGACCCCATAGCCGAAAGCCTTCTAAAAAACCCCTCCCGAAGCGACTAATTGAACTTTTGGCCCAACTCGGGGCATACCTACTTTAAAAGCCCCCATTTGTTGCTCCATGAAAGCCCCATAGATCCTCACGGTGGAATCGGATCGTTCTGGAATCCCACAAAATATATTACCTATACGTCCGAAAATAGGTACTTTGAAAACGACACCTAACTTGATCTCAAGGCCGAAACCCTTTAAAAACCCCTCCCGTAGCCGCTTTTCAGCGCCACGGGTTTGGCCGATCGGGCTCAAAACCTTGCGGGCACAACTAAATAGTAGGTAGTTAGCCAAAATTTCTGATTTAACTTAAAAAAAATCCTACACCCCAAAATGGATATTCATGAAATATATGTACCTATATTCAAACTCAGATACAGAAAAATGCATAATAATAATATTATGCATTATTATGTGTATTCGGAAAATAAAGGAATTTGACTTCGACTTTATCCAACCGCAATGGTCAAAATCCAAGGTGTTACGTCGCTAAAATTTAGCGATTTAGACATTTAATGTATTTTTTCAGTGGTCCAATTTAAATTACATATTCTGGTTCTAGCAATTATGATGTACGCACTTTTGGCGACCATTTTGCTCCCCAAGATGGTCACCGCCCCCAACAACGCCATCGCAGCGTCCATCGACAGATTCCCCTTCGTCGCCGGCCTACTTGACGTATGTATTTCAACAACAAAAAGTCCATTGACAAAACGGCATCGTTGGTTTTTTTTATTCTTCTTCTTCGAGCAGACTCTTCACGACGACCTACGTCCTTTCTGCACCGCGACGATCGTGACGTCGCTGTTCATTCTGACGACGTACGGCTGTATGAACACGAAGGACCGCTACAGAAGAAGAAATCTCATCCAACCTCCGGACCTCCGCGTAATCGTTGGCACCGGATACAGCCTTTTCCATACGAAATACGGAGTCCCCAAATCGTAAGTGCTCAAAATTAAAGTGACACACCTGCGTGTATCACTTCAATTTTGCCTCTGAGGCTCCTCAAGTCCACCAGGGTGTCCACCCGCACCCGCCTTGAGTGACCTAATCCATTGTTGCAGCACTTACCAAGCTCGGTCTGGAGCCAACTTCTACTACCCTACAACCAAAGACTTTCAAGAAGCGTTCCGCGATGATCCCGAATTGCATGATATACTCATCGTTGGAAACGAGTATTACGAGTTTGACAGAGCCGGCAAAAAGGTTCTCCGATATCATATCGATTTTACAGTCATCGAAGTTAACGAGTACGTATCTTTAATTAAATTGCCACCTAGTATATCTAGCAGTACTGTGCCAGTAACACTAGATCATTAATAGGGCGCTGTTGTGGGATGATCTCGTACTTCCCGCCATTTTCCCTCTGCAGGGACGACAACTGTCTACGTTTTGGTGGTCGCAGCGAGTTATGGAAGAGAGTGAAGAGATATCACGGATATATCCGTGCTACATGATTGGATGGGGAGGGCAGACGACAGACAATTGGGAGGAACAGGTTTTTTTGTTTTTTTTTTTAATAGGTAACTAGCATCTGCACTTTTGTGTAGGGGCGGATAGGTGATTTTGACTGCCCCGGGCGATTCAATTTGACCGGCCCTCCCCTCACCACCACCACCAATCAACAGTTACTTATTCAAATACCAACAAAGGAGGGGTTCTTTATATTTTGGAAACATAAGCAAATGAATAGGAACGAGAAACCACTTTATTACGTTTAATACCTCGTTGAACTTAATACTTGGATGAACGAGAAAAATAACCGCCTATATTTAGAAAAAATAAGTGTGGCGCTTCCTATTTGAATTAGTAACTAATTTGTACCCAAGCAATTGTTGGTAGCGTCTTACAAACAAAATATCGCTTCAAGCTACATTATCACAGCTTATCAACGATAAAAAATAAAAATAAGGCTTGCAAGAGTAGCATCTGGTTGGAGCTCTGTGCCAGGAGGCTTTGGACGTTTCATGCCCTCCTCGCCATCTACCCTCCACCTCACACACATATCCCCCACTTGTTCATTTCTTTCGAATTCTAGGCTCACCCTCAGGCCCATGGTAAATTTACCTTTTATATCTGTTTAAATTTAATTATTTTAGAAAATAAGTTTTCTAAATTTTCATGTCAAGTTTTTGGACGGATGAAGGACCCTGGAAGATGAAATATCAAGAATACTCGGAAAATGAGTCCTCATTCAACTTCCTGGCATCCTTGCAAAGCCCCATGGATCCCCAGCTTCTGGGACCCCCAAAAATGGATTTGACGTCTAAAAATACTTCGAATTGACACAAGACCATAGCCGAAACCCTCCAAACCCCTCTCTTGTAGCCTCTTTTTAGTTCCAGGGCCCCCACGGGTTCGTAAGATCGGACTGAAAACCTTGCCGCTACCTACAACTCCCGATCTTACGAACCCGTGGGGGCTCTGGAACTAAAAAGGGGCTACAAGAGGGGGTTTACTTACTAAGAGAGAACCATGTACCTATTTTATCAAAAAATTCAGATTTTTAAATAAAAATTCCTACAGCACAAAACGGCGTAGATGGCAGATGGACATTTCAGTTTTTGAATTTACACATCTTGAAAGGTAGAATAATGACAAACTTTGAGGACAATACAAATTTGTTACCTCCGTTGCAAATACCAAATGTGCATTATTCCAAAGATATTTAACCAAAACGGGATCACATAACGCTCGCTGATGAGCGAGAAGTGACTAAGCGATAGGCGATGATGAGGCGAGCTAAAGCCACTTGGCTCGGTGCTCCGGCCAGACGCTCCTGCTCACAAGCTGTCAACATGAGATCCTCCAGATTGTTATCACTCAGAGTTTGCCTCAGCCTTGTTTTGATGATTTTCAATTTTGAAAAACTCCTCCAACACTAGACTTGGGGCGTAGAAAGCGTTAGCAAAAATGTGTAAATCAAAAAGAGACTCGCATACGATGAGGCCATGAGGTTATACTGTTTTAAAATCATTTAGCACAAATTAGGATTTTATTGCACTGGCCATCCTCCCTACGAGGAACAAAGCTAATCAGGTCGCAGTCTTTTTTTGCCTAATCGGTGCCTCCTCTAGGGTTTAACTTGGGCGTTAACGCTTAAACTCTCGGGAACTCGGGCGGTGAAAGTGGGCCTGAGTAGTTCATTTTGGTCTCACATATTTTATTTTAGGTAGGACACAATTTTTTCCAGCTTCGACCGGCCCCTCAGGACCTTCGGGCGTCGCCCGATCGCCCGACCTGCCTATCCGCCCCTGCTTTTGTGACTTTTAAGAAACAGTTCAGCTCTATATCTGAAAATCTATAGATGGGGCAATTGGCGATTGCTCCCCGAAAACGTTAAAGTTCCATTTGCATCTATTAAAAAGTGGCCGTTGATCCCGGTGGAACGAGCGATCTCAGAACAGGGCTCGGCGATTGCTCCCCGTCCATTTGTTATTTCCTGACCTGTATTTGGACAGTTTTGGGTCCCCCATCTAATGGATTTTACGTCAAAAATAACGAAAACGAAACCGCATTCGACCTATAGGCGTCGTTCAAACGCCCCATTGAGAGGGGGCAGGACTGAATTTAGGACATCGGTGCCGCTAGGACCCTTGGGTGATCCTACTTGGGAAGATCCGAGGGATGGTGGCAGCATAACCTGCATAGCAGACGCGGAGGGAATCCTTAACAGATCAATGATAGACTCTGAGAAAGCTAACCTGGCCCCCCAATCCTCCGCAGACGAGAGGCATACCAGTGACGTCTCCCTCTCTGCGAACACTAGGCAACTGCCACGATCAGGCCCCACTCTTGGTCACTGGAGTTTGTGCGTTTCTGGTAGTGTAATAGAACGCTGAGACGTAAAAGAGCTCCTCTCGAATCATCTCACCACAAAATCGTCCTTCCTCAACTGATTCGCTGCACTATCTTTTCGTCTAGACATAACCGATAAGGGTATCGGTGAGGGGGGGAGGGTCGCCATACTGGAAGGAATCTGAAAGTTGCAGAGGGAGCAGTTGACAAACCGGGATCAAACGCCGAAATTTACTGGGGGACCAATTTCCATGTTTTCCCAGCAGGCGGGAGCAAACGCCGGTTCCCCAGTAGGTTGTTGGCGATTAATGAACGGGGGCAGGGGCTGATAGGCGGTTTTGACCGGCCCGGGCGATTCAATCCCCCCAGGTCAGGGGAAACCCAGTGATTGGCTCAGAGGCAGCTGCTTCATTGAGCCCTGCACTGCGCGCAGCCAGGATCATAGGCCAGCGCCAGTCCGTGTAGACTTGCTGCAACTGAGCACTTGTGATTAGTGACCAGCCAAACGCGAGTCTCGTCTCTCAGTGGACTTTGTCCACTCCTCCTGCCACCCAAGCCCCGGGATGCTCCCGGCCAGAAAGGAAAACCTCCGCAACCTTGATCCTCAATTCAGGTTCGGCTGAAATTCACCGAAGTGAGTTACGTGCCCTACCGAGACTGCGAAGTTGCCTTCTGTGACGCTTGCGCCGTCTGCAACGAGACGCTGAGAATCAAATCCAATCACCAAGTCTGCTTCAAGTCGATCTACCCTGACGACGCCTGTATCGAAGATGAAGGCGCTCCATTGTGGTGCCCCTGGTAAGGCTATCAAACAAGTCCCAGAAATACAAAATCCTAATGAACATATTTTGAATAATAACTTTTTTTGCAGGGCGGGCATCCCTGGCAACAACCCTAACCTGGTTAGATCCGGTGCCGTCTTGGCGCTCCTCAGTCTGTCCCCGCAAAAGTGCAACGGTGGGCCCAGTTTGTACTCCAACAGTTGGTTCTCCTATGACATCTTGAGCAGAGTCCTAAAGTACAAGTTCCCTCCGGATATAACCGTCTACAATGACGCGCTCATCAACAAGGGACTTTACTCTCTCGACTATCCCACAGTTTGATGAGTAGAGATTTTTTGCATTACATGCATCATTTTTATAAGAAGTTTAATGCGTCAGTTACATAGAATTTTTTTGTGTACATATTTTTAAATAGATAACTCTGCGGGTGTCAGGATTTCAATGGGAACAGAAAACAGCGTGACGGTAATTGTGTGCTATTTGTCATTCACCTGCGATTTTATTTAATTACAATATCTTACACTGACGGTAGTTGGAATGATGAAATAAAAAGTCGGAAAGGCATACAAATCGAGAAAAAAAAACAAGAAGAATACTGGGGTTTGTCGCACAGTTTGGGTCATATAACTGGCCAATAGCAACGAAAAGGTTATGTATTAGTTGTTCGTTGACCCGCACAGGACGTAGTCAACTTAACACTGGCAGCGAGCGCGGCCAGCCAGTTTGAGGTGGCGCATACTTTGATTGTGAGAAGCCGATGTTACTCTTCACTATTCTGTCTCTTGTTTCCATGCTATTGTAACTACCTACACACCAATCACGTGTGCTCGAAAGTTAAAAATACTATCTTCTCATCTATTATCATTCCGACTGCTGCTGCTGCTTCCATAATGTCGTATTAAGAAATATTATTAGGTCATAATAATAATAATCTTATGAGATGTCAGCAGTCCTGGCAAATGTCAACACACCATAAGGGTAGGGGAAAGTGGGGAGGTTTTGGACGCCCATTGTACCTACCAAACCACTGAAAATAGGCTACATCACAAGGTCTTGGAGGTTGGCAACGCAACATTCCACTTCCTGCCATTCCTGGAAGGTTATATTTTCATGATAACCCACCCCTTGTTTTTTCAGTCTCCATCATAGCTTTTTTGCTCCACAAACCATCTCTTTTTGGGTGCGTTATCACGATTTCTGCCAGTTACTTTTGGGACCAATGGCATCTCCAAGTTGTCGACCAATCCCAGCAATCTTCTTTTTTGGTCAATAGCACAGCACAAACAGCACCAAATGTACCAAATTCGCATAACAACAAAAATGGGAAAATTAAGGTAACATATTAATATTGATTTATTTATCCTAATATCATTATGATACCTATTATAAAATAATATTATTATTTTACCTATTTATCGAGGTAAAATTGAGGTAACATATTAATATTGATGCATTTATCATAATATTATTATGATACCTGTTATAAAATAATATTATTATTTTACCTATTTAAAAAAAAAATGTATTCCTAATCAATCGTGTGTAGTTTCAGCTCATACAGAGGCTGAGTCTGTTAATCTGAGAATATTAACGAGCAAGACTCTACTAAACATTGTTGTTCTAAATCCAGACATAAAATTTATTTATATTTAATATAAAATCAATGTTTTCTCCCTCTTATTCCTGTTAAGATGCAACGGTTAATGTGTACAAAGCGCCTGCGCCTGCCCGGTTTGTGCATATTTTTCCGCTTGGCCGAGTTGTGCAAAAAGTTGATATTTTCGTTTCGCACAAACTAGATATCCGCCTTAACTCGAAAAATATTGAAGTTACTCTTGTTTTGACGTTACCACGCGATTCTGCACACACAAAAACAGGGGGGGGGGGGGGGGGGGGATTTTTAACATTGTTAAAACAACACTGAGAGGCTGGGTAGCAAACAAGCCATCAATTGAATTGAATAGATGAGCGCAACCTTTCTGTTATTACGATATATTTAATGAGCGAGAGAAACTAAGAAACAGTAGGTATCTAGCGACCAAACTATGCCACACAACACATCAAAAATATCCACGTGATGCTCATTACGTAAACAACTGCACCCTAACGACCGATGCGTAAGAAAACCTTATGCCGATCAGAGGTAACGAACGGCTCAGGCTGCAAAAATCGTTTTGGAGTCGTTGGAATCAGCCTGAAAAGCTCATTCCATAGACCCTTGTACCAACGAAATCGGACAAAAACTTTCGTCCCCCTTTTGAGGCCTCCTTAGTTACACATCAGAGATAAACAACTTTCGTCGTGAAGGACCTCCCGAAAACCGATGAAGGGGATGAGGGAGGAAAAATCAAGGTAGCCTATAACCACCCCCCGAACTCGCTGATGACAATGAGACCACCCTCATGAAAATCTGTTGAGCCGCTCGGGCGTGATGCTCTGTACACAAACAAACAAACAAAAAAACATATATGTCGAAGAGGTGAGCGCACCTTTCCATTTTTAGCGCAACCTTTTTCCAAAAAATGGAAAGGTGCGCTCACCTCTTCGACATGTATGTTTTTTTTTTTTGTTTGTTTGTGTACAGAGCATCACGCCCGAGCGGCTCAACAGATTTTCATGAGGGTGGTCTCATTGTCATCAGCGAGTTCCGGGGGTGGTTATAGGCTACCTTGATTTTCCCTCCCTCATCCCCTTCATCGGTTTTCGGGAGGTCCTTCACGACGAAAGTTGTTTATCTCTGATGTGTAACTAAGGAGGCCTCAAAAAGGGGACGGAAGTTTTTGTCCGATTTCGTTGGTACAAGGGTCTATGGAATGAGCTTTTCAGGCTGATTCCAACGACTCCAAAACGATTTTTGCAGCCTGAGCCGTTCGTTACCTCTGATCGGCATAAGGTTTTATTACGCATCGGTCGTTAGGGTGCAGTTGTTTACGTAATGAGCATCACGTGGATGATGTGTTGTGTGGCATAGTTTGGTCGCGAGATACCTACTGTTTCTTAGTTTCTCTCGCTCATTAAATATATCGTAATAACAAAAAGGTTGCGCTCATCTATTCAATTCAATTGATGGCTTGTTTGGAAAAAGGTTGCGCTAAAAACTGGAAAACTCTTTGATCGCCTTTTCCTCGGAAACGATTCTAGGGCGTTTGCCACCATCCATTTGAATATGAACATCGTAGGCAGTGAAAAATCTGTAGGTACTGGTGAACGTAGCTTTGGAATTTTTAGGAACTCGTCGTTTAATATAGGGGCTTCAGGGATTAAAGATAGTTTTTATTAAACGAATTTTCTCGAAAAATTGATTCTTAAAACGATTTTTCTTGAAATCTTTTAATTTTCTTTTCCTTTTTTCCAAATTTCTATTTATTTGTTTCACATTATATAGGTAACCGCTTTAAAAAAGTTATTTCAACATTTCATTTTTTTACCTTTTAGCTAATTTTTTTGATCGTATAAAAATCGATTCTTTTTTACGGATTTCCCCATCCCTACTACAAGCACCATTAACATGAAGAAGAAGAAGAAGAAGAAGAAGAATTATTTGTGTTAACAAATTTGTTTTCACAAGAGTTCGTAAATGCTAAGAAAGACAAAATAAAATAAATTTACAATGCTGAACCTTAAATAAAAAGAAAACATTTGCGAGCGAAAAGAATTACAGAAAAAAAAAGAACGCTGACCTAGAGAGAGTGCAAACACAAAGGGGGGAAGAATACACACTACTGCTTTTTAGGAGAGGAACCCTTCGTTTATAATAAAAGCTCTCTGCCGCAATACCGTCTGGAAGAATCGCACAACTCGGTTGGTCCAGCCTTCATCGTCCAAACACATCTTTGAAATGATCTCCGAGACATCCAACAGAGGAGCACCAAAAAATCTGCTGCGCTCATAGATGAAAACGAGGCAAGACGAGAGCAAGTAAAGAAGTGAGTCTGGTTGATCGTTCTGTGCAGCACAAAATGGCAGAAGGAGGAGTTGGCACATCTTACTTGAGCCAAAGGTTTCTTGCAGTACAGGGGGGCCGAACGAGTCAAATAGGGAGCACATTCGCCAATCCCAAACAGTGCGCTCCTTCTAAACAAAGGCAGTGAGGGAGTGACAAGCAACATTAACATGAGGACATTGAAAGGAATGGAAGATCCTCGTGATTTTCAATTTTTAAATTGATAAAAAAGAGTAGATGGGATAAAGAAGCCCGCTACCCCACCCCAAAAAAAGAAGTGCTCCTCGGCCTGCTACCTCCACTCCTTTGCTCCATACGATTTTATTCATTTCCTTCCACTTGTTTTTCGGGGTAGCAAGTATTGATAGCGACATCGACCCTCCTAGCACGCGTGGCTCCAGCGAGTCTATCAGGCAAGGATATCAGCCACAACTATTCGGCAACAAGTTCCTCCAGATTTCTCATCGCCGAAAACCTCCGAATTTGGTCGTTTCTAATCAAATCCGTGAACTGCAGTTCGTTCGAGGTGGCAAAGAAACAGAGAAAGTCTTTGTTCCTCAGGTCGTAGCCCAAAGTCCGAGCGTAGCCGCTTCTGTTGGGCTTGTCTACGCAGTTTCGCCACAAATCCGAATTGAGTTTGAGGAGTTTGTCAACGCTGTTTTTCATCCGGTCCGGCCCAAAGTTCATCACCCGTTGTTTGAATTTCTCGAGAAAATGTTCATAGAGCTCTGTGTCGATCAAATTCAATTCGAGCAGCTTCTGCCTCTCGGTGGGCGTCAACTGGACGACTTTGGACGGCCGGGCGTTCAACTGTAAGAACACAACATACTCCAACGGCCAATTCATCAGATCGCACAACAACACCAAAGACACCTCCATGTACTCCATAATCATCACCAGATCAAACTCCTCTTCGATCGCCGCGATAAAATCCTTCACTGGGTCGTTTTCGCCCAACTTTCCCCGTTTGAAATCGAATCCCAAATCGAACGACATTTGGTTCGCCCCGAACTTCCTTCCGGACGTTCGGTTTTTCAACACCTGCCAAATTGCTGGGGTCTTGATGACGTCACTCAGCTTCGTCCCGTTGACGTATTTTTCGATGTGGTAGTAGGCGAAAAGGGACTCGAACAGGTCTGAAGGTTTGCGGAGGATCGTCACGAACGCCGTGTCCGGTTTCATGACGGCTTTTATCGCCGAGTAGTTGTACCTGTAAACACATAGATGGCATGAGTGTGGATGTGGAACGAGTGGCAAAAAACAGATGGGAATTTAAGGTTGAAACAAATTCGGAGTGGTTCCTGAATAGATGGTTACTGTAGAACCTACACGACCAAATCGTTTGAGAGTGCTGTGTGCCCTTTTTTACAAGCATTGGTTGGTTACTGGCAGTTATGAAAGGAAAGTACGGCCTCAGCCTTCTAAATAGTAACTTCACTATTGGCACACTTGATTAGTAGATCGTTATAGTATGCGGTCTACCCGAAATCCGTGGTCTGCGCCTTGACACGTTGTGTCACAGTATGCAGTCTACCACTCCTCCAGTGTTATAGTATGCGCTCTACATAAAATACATGCAATTTCATGTCGTCAAAAAGGCCATGAAGGGGTCAGTTGTCCGGGTGGAGCGCCGCCATTCTTCCAGTAATTTTCTGTCCAAAAGCAGGCTGGCTTCATTCGTCTGATTTCATGTCGGGGCTCGTGAAGATTCTCCACAGGGCCACGGTCGTCTCGGTTTGGGCTCCAGTAAGTGGGTCAGACTGTGGTTCAGAATGGTTTGGAAACCACCACCAAAATGGTGGTGAAACTCTTGGGTACTAAGGTTGGCGTACGCACGTCACTGATCAGACAATAATTGTGGTAGGTACCTACCAGGTTCTACTTCGCGTTTTAGAATAGGCATCAATGTAAACCCCCTCCTTAGAGGAGTTCGGAGGTTAGAAAAGGAAACGCGGTTTGTGACGCAACCAAGAAGCTGTCCTCACTACAGCTTGAAAAAAAGAAGTCTGTAGAAACCGACTTTGAATCGGCGAAGATCACTGTAGTGTGGAAGGTTACATTTGTGACGGGCACATTTGGTGATTTGGTTAGGCGATTTGTTAATTTTGACCTCCGAAATCAACGATCAATGGACAAAAAAGTCGATGATGGAAAATCAGTAGGTTCGATGGAGGGGTTGCATTTTACCACTTCGCGTTGTACCATAACGACATGGCTCCAAACAACATCTAGTTCATCCCCAGGTAAGCAGACGCAACATACCCATCATTCAACCAATCCCACCCTGAAGCCATTGAAAAGGTCATACTGGACATGGCTCCAGACGATATCTAGTTCAACCCCCAGTTAGGCATACGAAACATGCCTAAAACCTACCTAGTCTCTCACATCCATGGAAAACTTGCAACATTCCTAGTACTTTCCAACCCGCACTGATCCCCACAGTGAAATCGGATCGTTCTGGGACCCACCAAAGTTGGTTCTACGTCCAAAAATACTTCAAAATCGACACCTAACTCTTCCCCATAGCCTAAACCCTTCAAAAAACCCTCCCGTAGCCCTTTTTTAGCCACACAGAGCCCACCGGGTTTGGGCGATCGGGTTGAAAACTTTGTGGACACAACTAGATGGTAAACCGAGTATTTTGTCAAAATTTCAGATTTAAAAAAAATCCTACTTCCCAAAACGGCTCAGACGGCGAATTTTTTGGAATCTACGGTCTTGAAACGGATTTATCCATTTTAATATCAAGTTTAAAAGTCTCTTAAAAAGCCCATTACTGCCAGCTCACTCAACTCTCATGTCAAAGCCCTTCAAACCTCCATCTCTATTTTGGAGAACATTATTTTTGAGTACAATTTATTTAATTTCGTTCTCATACCTCGTGTGGTGAGTGAACACGTCGAACGTTTGGTCGGGCATCATGCACTTGAGTAACTTGGGGGATATGAATTTGGCTTCGAACGGTGCCGGATGACCCAAGTAGTTGTTTTTCTCTGGCAGCACAAAATCCAAGTGTCGCGAGTACCCAAATCTGAAAGCCCATCAATCATTAGAATGGTACAAACTCACTCATAACTAAGGATGGGAATCGATCCCATCAAAAAACAAAAACGCTTTTTCGTTGCTTGAAATAAATGATTGCAAATGATCAATGGTTTACAATCGATTGTCACGCTTCGCTTTTTTCCGCTTATCGACTTTCTTTCTCGATCATGAGGAGTATAATATTATGTCGCAGGCACATTGCGAAACCCACTTCTTTCATGAATTAGTTTGAAAAGTACTCTTTTATAATATGCCTCGGAGTTTCGTGAAATGTCTTGGAGCTACACCATGTCCTGAAGCTACACCCACGGGTCCGGTAGATGGCGAAACTTGTTTTGGACACTTAGGTAGGTACTTAGTTCTCTTCCATCCAGTGAGCCAAGGGTTGGCTTGTAATCTAACCTTCCAAACGACCTGTTGAAAGATTTCGACGGAGAGGAAAACATAATATTATTAGGTTTGTTCCAGCTTTGACGGACGGTTAACAGAAATCGACGGAGACATACGCAGTTGAGAAAACTGCTGTTCCAGGTCGCTGGGTCGGCGAAAAGTCGCCGTCGCCTGCTGTTCCAGGTCGATTTGTAGGTTGACAGCAGTTCAACTGCTGTCGGACGGAAACAGACAGCTCGAATGAGTTCGGTTGGGTGCTGTCGACTAGGATAACCCTACCCAGTTAAAACCTCTCTCATAACCTTCTCACTTTATTTTGGTGCTCGGCGCGTCAAGTACTCACGTCCTCCCGAAGTCCTCGTAGATACCCTCAAACACTTTAAATGACTCATTCCCGCCCTTATAATACTCCTCTCTCGAAAAAGGTTGATTATTCTGAATACAATAAACCAAAAATTATCACTTGGATTTTTCTATATGAAATTTACTGTCACGTGAATCACCACGAAGTAATTAAATTGTTGTAGCATTACTTCAGGGTGATTCACGTGACTTGGTTCAACAAATTTTGTTGACAGATCGCGTTCCACGTCAGCAGGTGGGCTGTTTGACAGAAATCAACAGCGATTCAGAAGGCATTGGTACTGCTGTCGACAGCTATCAACTTTTGTCAACAGACGCCGTTAGACCTGGAACAAACCTATTATTGCTCCTAAATTTTCCAACGTCGGAACTTGATGCCGAGCGATAGTTATGTGAGCGGAGCAGCCAAGAAACAACAATCTCTTCAATCCAGGACCAGTGTCACAAAAAGCACCAGCGTCAAATTGCTGCCCATTTTGAAGCCGGCGGCTTTGGAATGGGAGAGAAAGCTCGTTCCACTCAGAATGGAGGATAGGTACTACGATGAAAAACCGCATCAAAACCTTTTCCTGAAATCAGCACCCGATTTCGAAACATTGTCGTTATTTGAGGGTCAAGGTATGCCACAAGCTCCCTTCAGAGGCGCCATCAACAGGTGGATGTCATTACAAACCGCCAAAAGATGGCAACTCCTCGAAGGTCACGTTCACAGCAAACGCATGGTGGCTAAATTCAAAGCCAAGAATGCTGATGAGCTACTCAAGCTAAAACGCGGGGAACTCAGAAGGCTGGTAGGCCTGATAACCGGCTTTGCCCCCCTGCAATTTCACTTGAACCGCGTAGGAATAACACAATCATCAACCCTATGCAGGCTGTGCGAGGAGGATATTGAAACCGCCACACACGTCATCTTTGAGTGCGCTGCACTCTCACACCGCAGATTCGCTCTCCTAGGGGAACATAGCCCCGTGATGACATTCCCGCGCGACTACCTAGTCAGGAATCTAAAAACCCTTATCAGGGGAAGAGAAATCCTGGACTAGAACCAGGGCGCTCAGGCAAAGCACAATTATTACCCCATAGGCTTCCCTGCTGGCGGCACCTCAAACCCCCTCCTGAGCAATCCCACATACATTCTACAGTCAACATACCTAATTTCACGTTTCTCAATCCCACTAACCTTCTCTAGGAATTTCAGGGAACGCTTAGGCGTTTCGAGAAAAGCCTAGGTGCTTCATGAAATTATTCTATCGATAACAATATAAGAGAACGTCGCTATCTACCTAGGCACCTCGTGAATTGCCCCGTTCCGCTAAGTGCCTGCGACATATATACATAATATGTATATATGTCGCAGGCACTTATGTATATTATACATGTCTGACAATCGGCCCCAAACTTCATTTTAAAATTGCTCATGTTGCTGAATGGGGTCAACGTGGGAGGGGTGCCTCAAAAGTAAGGTTCCCTAGGCAAACTGAATTGTTGCCGTCCCATCAACAACTAAGTACATCCCAGTTATGGAGAGTTCACACGTCAAGATTAGCCCATCAGTGAAGACCCTGAAATTTTTCACTGATTCACTTTTGAACTATTTAGGGCCGGTTTCACCACCTCGAGTTAGGCTAACCCACGAGTTAGCGAAAAAATTGCGTTTCACCAGCTGTTATCTCTTAGTTACCAGGACGGTAACTTCCACTTTTTTAACTTGCGGATTTTCGGAAGTTATCTCGTTAACTTGAAGTTACGTTGTTGTTGTTGTTGTTGTTGCAACATCATTACCCTAACTTGAGCTCTAACCTCAAAATAGCTAACTTGAACTTTAACATGAGGTTGGTGAAACTGGGCCTTATTCAAAAAAAAAAAAAAAAAAAAGACGATTTAAGACGAAATAGTCTATTTCCACGATAAAAATATATAAACTTGTAGACGCGTTTCGGTTGATTAGACCATCATCAGAACAATACAGAGTGAGGAAGATGTGAGAAGTTACTTATATACAAAAGTCAAATGTGCCTTCTAATGGGCGTGGCATTAGAAAGGTGGCATAAAAGGAGAAAGGTGAAAGGTAATGTGAAAGGAAAATAAGTGAAAGGAAGACTCACAAGAAAATGTAAATTAACGGGGAACGCCTAATTACATCCAGGTCATTAACAGATATTCCTAAATTGTGAATTTTCTGAATTTCCAAAGATTCTAAAGCATCTAATTTTGGACCTTTTTGGCAAACATGAGCTATCCCAATGGCTGGATTATTACTGCCTATCTCATAACTAATTCTATGGTTTTCTTCTGACAAATGTTTTTCAAAAGCTTCCCTACCCCTTCCCAACCTAAGATCATCACTATGTTCTTTCATTCTAATTTTAAATTTTCGGCCGGTTTGTCCTACGTATTGAATCCCACAATCACATTTTAATATATACACACCCCCTTTATCCTCTAATGGAATCTTATCTTTCAGAATTCTTTTAGAAGGCACATTTCACTTTTGTATATAAGTAACTTCTCACATCTTCCTCACTCTGTATTGTACTGATGATGGTCTAATCAACCGAAACGCGTCTACAAGTTTATATATTTTTATCGTGGAAATAGACTATTTCGTCTTAAATCGTATTTTTTAAGATGGATTCCCACTATCTCGCCGCATCCACCTTACATTATGGGCCTTATTCGATTTTTTGAGGAGTTGAAAGAAAGAACATGAAAAATATCATTATATTGATGAATTCGAGGGCAATATTTTCCCTTATCGATAGTTTTCTTGCAAAATTTGCAAGACGCATTTAATGCGTCATGGAGTGGAGATGTGTTTGATTCTTCCCCATTGATAACAAGTGTCTATTTTATCTTACTTCTCAGTGCCACCTCACCTCATCAAAATATTTTGCACCGTCGAGCTCCCGCATTTGTGAGTCTTGAGGAAAAATATGTTTTGCCTCTCGGTTGACGAAACAGCGGATCCATTCGTGTGCTCAGAGGCATTTTGCACGTACAGTTCGTTCAATGCGTCGAAATTCCTTCTGAATGTTCTGAAAGAGGAAATCGTCGTTAAAGACCGAACAGGTAGTTTATTCTCAATCTTTTTCTGACACATCTACATTCAAAAATTGCAAGCCTCTGCCAATCTTGATAAAAATGAGCTCACCTGATGTCGCAAGAGTTGATGCAAAGGTACAACAAGCAGACAACCGGCAAACACAACAAGATCAATCGAAGGTTCCCCCGCATGTTGCGCTCGTGTACCCAAATTCAAAACAACTCAGGCATCCGTGTTGCAACCATTTGTGCGCTTTGTTGGTGGTACACATAACAACCGGGATGAATTAGGTTTTGTTTTTCGTTCGTCGGCATTTTCAAGTGGTTGGTTTTACCAGAATCGAGTTATCAGAGTAAACACAAATGGTGTTATTGGCCAGGCTTTCGAGGGATTTAAATCCGTTCAATTGGCACTTATGGAGACAAGAGACGGTCAGGGATTTCAATACAGCTCTGATAGAGCGCCTCCGTTAATCACTACCGGGACTGTTGCAAATATGAACGGCCGTTATATTTAAATATTTAACAAGTTAAAATGCTGCTTAATTGTTACAAATGATTCGAGTAGCTCAGGAGTTTCGTAGAAGGCGAACAAGTGGTGGAGGTGCCAAATCCAGCGGGGTTTGCCCTTCGCGGTTCTTTTCGTCGATTTTGGCTCCGTGGGATAGTAGTAGTTTGGACTCTTCCAGCCGGTTCTCTTCGCAGCTGAGGTGTCTGAAAAGAGAAAATTCAAATTGGAATGGCATTTGATTTGAAAATGGTGAGGGGGGGGGGGGGGGGAGAGAGAGAGAGAGAGAGAGATGAATTTTGATTCATTGTCGAGTTTAGCCGCTGCGGAGCTGCAATGGGCTCTTCAATGTCTATTGAACATTGATTGGTTTTCCTTGAACAGTTTAACATTGAATATCTCAAAAACCAAATATATCACGTTTTCGATAAATAAAGCGGGACAGCCAAGTCAATCAAAGGTAATTCTACACAATGAGAGAGGTTGCAACGCAGCCTCTTGTAAGAATGCCTGTCGGGGGTTTGGAAAAAGTAGAATACATATATAAAATACTTGGAACTCACATTGGCCCAACATTTAGTTACCTTTCTGAGCAAGGTACCTACTAAGTTTCTTTTTTGTTTATTAGTTCCTGTTTGTAGACTGTAACGACGTAACTTAACGACTTATACCATTTTTATTTGTGCCTAAGACTTTTCAGTAGTTCGAAATAATATTTATTAGTGGTATAGATAACCAATTTACAATCTTGATTTTACCAGCATGACTACCTCTAAACTGATACGTGGGCCAAATGTTTCCAACACGGTGATGCGGAAAATTCGCACCCTAAATCTTTTGGCCGATGAGCCCTTTTTGTACTAGAGGGAGGGAATATGTTTCATTACAATAAAAGCCGATTTTCAAATTGATAGGACGTTTTGGAGGGCGGGGACAGCGCTGAATGTCACAACTGGAAACTTTTGCCCCCGCCAACCCAAAGTTCCTCCACTTACAGCGCAGTATTTCCGTAGGCGTCTTTGGCGTTGACGTCGATCTGTTTACCGAAATCCAGAAGAATTTTGAGGACGGCGGTCTTCCCCTGGGATGCGGCCCTGTGGACTGGCCGGGCTCCCCTTTTGTCTGCGATGTTGATGTCCGCGTGATTGATAAGCAACATTTTGACAATCTGAAAACCGTCGAATAAAATAAATGGGGAAGTGTAAGACGAAACTACGAGAATGCAAAGATACCGGATTAGCTCTTGGAAATGTGGCCACGCAAAGCTAGCAACGCCTCCACCAGATGTAGGAGTTAGCGTGGTGTCGACGTCTGGCTTGACGGCGAGTCAAAGCTCCTTCTTTGCTCCCTGAAGTTTCTTAGGGGGTTCGCCATGACGCTAAACTCGCGCAAAACCCACTGCCCTTCTGAGGACATTCGATCCCAACCTTTCGTGGACGTTACGAGTCCAACGACGCTAAAAAGTGGCGGAAATTTAAAAAAAAAAAAGATTCACCGCGTCGGCCAATTTATTCAGGAGGTTGCAATGTTAGCAAAATGTTCCCTAACCTGTTATGCTGCTGATGGCAGTCTCAGGGCTGTCCGGAGAGAGTAACCGCTTATCGTTCGCTTTCCTATCGCCTGAATCGTGCACCTATGCACATTCAGTTTTCCTCTGTACTCCTTGACAGAAGAGTGATTGGGGGTCAAAAATGGACGATCAAGCTTCAGGAAAATGTTCACATTACAAGTATAGAATTTTCAACGTTTACTTCAGCTTATTCTAATTTATAAAGCTAGGTGAAAGATGAAAAAAACGCTGCAAATTAAGCACCAGGGTTTATTATTCTTTGATATAGGTTAATTGTGCAAAAGTACATTCTGTCATTGAGAAAAATATTGGACAAATTTAAAAAACATTTCTGTACAATGTTTGGACAGATGTGAGACCTCGAAAAATGGATTATGCGTCCAAAATTGCTCGGAAAACGACACCTTATTTCACCTCCTGGGATCCTTCCAAAATCCCTTTTGTGGCCCATCATGGAGGAAGGAATTTCTTCCTCCATGGTAGCCCATAGATCCTCACGGTGAAACCGGATCGTTCTGGGACCCCCCCAACAATGGATTCTACGTCAAAAAGTACTTTGAAACGACATCTAACTCGACCCCATTAGTTAGATTAATACCAAAGAGGGTATGGAAGGGGGTTCCTGAAGTGCGCCCCACTTCCCGCACGTAGGCCTGTAGACCCATTGTGCTGCCTCTCGGAGTTACTATGGTAGGGGCTGAAGCTCCCGTCTCCTGTGATCAGGCTCACTATGAATCTCAGTTGAGTCCGCCGTAAATGGAGACATGTGTTCGCCCTTTTACAGACTAGCCCAACGAACGTGGTGTGTCCATGCTGCTTATGCGGGGTTCTTTCCCATCTACAGTTGTGCTGTGATCGCTGCCACTGCTCAACAACCTCACGGAAAGGCGCTCCCGTGATACCTAGACAGTGTTTGGGTCGTATAAGGTCCTCGCTGGACCCCTGTCTCGCCCCCATAGCCTAACACCTTCAAAACCCCCTCTCACAGCCCCTTTTTAGCCCCACAGAGCCCCACTGAGAGGGTTTGAGCGATCGGGCTGTAAACCTTGAGGACACAACTAGATGGTCAAAACCGAAAATGTCAAGTCAAAATTTCAGATTTAAAAAAATTCCTTCTGCCCAAACCGGCTCGGACGGCGTACAATTCGATTTTGGAATGTAAGTGTCATGAAACAGATAATTTCAAATTTTGAGGCAGATCAGAATTCCAAGAAGATTTTATTATAATAAACCAAAATCCGTCAACGCGAGATATACAATAATTGTAGGTATTATTCAAAACGGCACTGTTACCAGCTACGGGATAATAATTGTTATACGGGACCAAAATTATTTTTCTCATATTCTGGTAGACTTATAGAAACTAAAGAAAAAACGCTGCAAATTTTACACAAGGGTTTATTATTCTTTGATATACGTTACTTGTGCAGAAATTTAATTCCGTCAATGAAAAAAATATTAAAAAAAAAATTTTTTTTTGGATTTTTATCTCTCTTTTATCTCTCTTTTTTTGATTTTTTGTTCAAAAATGTGTTTTTTTCAAAAACTCTGTAATTTTTACTAGAAAAATATTTAACAACCTGGGATCCTTCAAAAATCCCATTTTTAGCCCCACGAATGCCCTAAACATCGCCCCAGTGAAATCAGATCGTTCCGGGACCCCAAAAAATGGATTCTACGTCCAAAAATACTTCGAAAACGACACCTAACTCGATCCCATAGCTAAAAGCCTTCAAAAAAACCCTCCCGTAGCCCCATTATAGCCCCATAGCGCCCCACGGGTTTGGGCGATCGGACTGAAAACCTTGCGGGCACAACTAGATGGTAAACCAAGTATTTTCTCGAAATTTCAGATTTTTTTAAAAATTCCTACTGCCCAAAACGGCCCGGACGGCGGACGGCGGACGGACATTTCGGATTTTGAATGTAGACCTCTTGAAACGGATAATGTCAAATTTTGAGGCCGATCGGAGTCGTCGACCCGTGTCGCGAAAACATAGGTGTATTATTCCAAGAATAATAAACCAAAATGAAAGGTTGCCAGTTGAGTTTTACCAATTTTTCAAAATCTCGGTTTTACAAAAAAAAAATCAGGTTTTTTACGTGAGCTGTGTTTGCAATTTAAGTACCTAGAGTGAATTGAGCTTTGTCATTCGTTCGATTTTGTTATAGTTGCATTTAAAATGAAGTTCAGTTGTGGCTTAACTGTCAGGGACTTCTTTCAGGTTATGGGAGTCGGGAATAATGGGTGATTAAGCGATTCCTCCATTATGTATCCCAGCAGCCGCTAGACATCTGCCTTGTACTGATAATCACCTCTCGGAAGGAAATGGCAAACCACCGAGAGTATCTTGCTCTAGAAAGCCTCTCACATTTGCCGTTCGGAGCCGGCGTTAAACAGTAGGCCCCAACTAATTCTGTAATAACTGTTCAACACAGTCAACAGAAGTTAGTAGCGAGAAGTTGCCAACGCCCGTTAGCGGGTATAGCACTCGAAGACCTAGTAAACACCATGCATGAGTTGGGTTCCTATAAAGTAAGTGAGCAACTCAAAGACAGATAGTCTTCTGTGATAGTTTTAAACCCGATTAGGATTTATAGTATTTTTATTCGATTCGAGTGCTAACATTAGCCTTTTTAGCGCAACCTTTTTCCAAAAAATGGAAAGGTGCGCTCACCTCCTCGACATGTATGTTTTTTTTTTTTTTGTTTTTTTGTTTGCTTGTGTACAGAGCATCACGCCCGAGCGGCTCAACAGATTTTCATGAGGGTGGTCTCATTGTGATCAGCGAGTTCGTGGGGTGGTTATAGGCTACCTTGATTTTTCCTCCCTCATCCCTTTCATCGGTTTTCGGGAGGTACTTCACGACGAAAGTTGTTTATCTCTGATGTGTAACTAAGGAGGCCTCAATAGGGGGACGAAAGTTTTTGTCCGATTTCGTTGGTACAAGGGTCTATGGAATGAGCTTTTTAGGCTGATTCCAACGACTCCAAAACGATTTTTGCAGCCTGAGCCGTTCGTTACCTCTGATCGGCATAAGGTTTTCTTAAGCATCGGTCGTTAGGGTGCAGTTGTTTACGTAATGAGCATCACGTGGATATTTTTGATGTGTTGTGTGGCATAGTTTGGTCGCTAGATACCTACTGTTTCTTAGTTTCTCCCGTAATAACAAAAAGGTTGCGCTCATCTATTCAATTCAATTGATGGCTTGTTTCAAACTGAAAACGGTGTTTTATTCATTTATTCATAAATCAGTAACAAAACGTCATGATATTATTAGGCATGTTTATACATGCCTAACGACCCTCATTCAGTCAGTCACATGATAATTTCGGCCCCCTTTCGACTCATCAGCCCCACTGTGCGACGTTAAAAACGACTCCGGGTCGAAGCAGTTAACACATTCCTGCTCCGTGGACAATCCTGTCACCAACCTAGCCAGCTCCATCAGGGACAGCGAGAACCTTCCGAGGTACGTTCATGTTTGCGCGTTGACCATTATTTAGGTTTTGGTAGGCTCTGAGTGAGGTCAATAAATGCCTGTAGACCCTATTTGTTATGCAATCTTGCCCTAATAAACCTCAGGGGCAAAGGAGATTTGACTCGCCGACGTCAGCCAGAGACGCCAACATCGCACCTGAATTCAACATCTGGCGGTAGCCAGACGCTGAACCCAAACAAGCTTTCAGGGACTCACGTCGTTCCACCCTTTGGAAGCGGCATATTGGAGGGCGGAGTGGCCCTCGTCGCTTTTGGCGTTGACGTTGGCCCCCTTGGAAATGAGGAGGTGGCAGGCTTGGACTTTCCCGGCGGAGGCTCCTAGGATCAGCGGAGTCATCCCAATCTGAAAATCGGTGCGTCGTGAGAAATTGGCAGACATTTATTTTTTTTTTAAATAAAAATAAAACGCGAACGTAAATGTTAACTTACGTCGTCCGGAATTTCAACTTCACTTCCTTTGTCCAAAAGGTACTGAACCAGTTCCAGATTTCCGCTGAGGGCCGCCCAGTGAAGGAGTAGCCGACCATTCTGAAAACATTGAGCATTTGAACGACGTGGGCAATACTCTGTAGATACTTTCATCGATGGAAAAACCACTGTAGCATCCCTGAGGCTGAAATGCAACTGGAGGGGTCTCCCATTTTGGGAGTAATGTAAGATAGAGTAGATTATTAATAGAATTATTCATTAAAATCTCTATCCATTCCACGCAGATTGATCTCACACAACAAACAACACCCAATATCGCAGGACCGAAAATTTCAAATAGGTTACTTGTGCAAAAGTTATTTCTGTGTCAATGGAAAAATTTTGGAAAAAAAAATTTTTTGAGTTTTTTTCTTCAAAAATTCTATATTTTTTACTCGAAAAATATTTAACCTTTTGGGATCCTTCAAAAATCCCATTTTTAGCCCCATGAAAACCCTATAGATCGCCACAGTGAAATCGGATCGTTCCGGGACCCCCGAAAATGGATTCTACGTCCAGAAATACTTCGAAAACGACACCTAAGTCGATCCCATAGCTAAAAGCCTTCAAAAAACCCCTCCAGTAGCCCCATTTTAGCCCCATAGCGCCCCACGGGTTTGGGCGATCGGACTGAAAACCTTGCAGGCACAACTAGATGGTAAACCCAGTATTTTGTCAAAATTTCAGATTTATAAACGAATTCCTACTGCCCAAAACGGCTAATAGCTAACGTTTACTAGAAATACAAGGTTCATCAAAATTTGAAGAACCTTGCATTTATTATGATATTTAATTTAATATATCATTAAATGATTTGGGATGGCATTGAGCAATTTCGGACCAGCATGTGGCCCTGAGTAACTTGTAAGTTCCTATAATAAAGGCCATATTATGGCACGAAATAATTATTAGAGTGTCGCGTGGCCTGCATTAGGAAAATTCTCTTGAGAAAAAATTTGACAGTTTGGAACTTGAAGAGTTGTTTAACAGTTAAAATTTAATCATTTACAAGCGACAAGCAGAATTTTCATTATCAATTTTTGAGCTGATTCAGCTGCCTGCAAGTGGCTCTGCAATGCTGAGCCCCATGCAGTTACAGCACATTATGCTAAATAAGAATGAACAAAAGCTTAATAATATTAAGCTTTTGTTCATTCTTATTTAGCATAATGTTTAAAATTCTTATTTAGCAAAAGATTTCTTAGAGTAGTATATTATACTACTCTAAGAAATCTTTTAGGACAAATATTTCGAAGACGGTAAAAAATATAGTAAGTATGAGTTCCTAATTTTCTTAGGCTATTGTGAACAGTCCATTTGAGGTTATCGTCGATATGTATGTATTCCAAGGTATTTTACATTAAATGTATTTTACAAATTTTGTTCTCTTCATTTTGGGGCAATTACAGGAATTCCGGGAACAACTTATGGAATGCATTCCAGCAAAAGTAAATTTGTGATTGAGATTACTACTCACTGAATCTAACGATCTGACCAAAGACGGATCTTCGGAAACTTTTTGAGTCACGTAGTCGTAATTTCCGGCGTACGCCTCGTTGAAAATTCTATCTTTTTCGTTGACGGACATTTCACACCCGTAGCAAACGCACTTTTAATTCGGTTCGATCAAAATGCAATACGAAAAAGCCCGGTATGACTTGCTGTTCTTTGTTTACTACTGGGGCTCCCAGACTGGGAGGTTCTGTTTGAGTGTGGTGGTGGTGTCTCACTGCGACGACTACCATAGCGGATACAATTGAGGAGGTTGCTAGCAAAAGTCAACTTGTCCAATTCTCAAAAATTTTCAGGAGAGGCAAAAAACTTCCTGTGCAGCCCCCTTTGATGATACAATTAATCCGGTCGGGGAATATTAATCCTGAAGTCAGAGTAGGTTTTCCCCCTGAATACCAAGTTTTTAACATAATATACTGCGAACATACCGACTTAAATATTTTGGACATGTTAAGTTTTGTTAAAAAACTATGGACAAAACTAGTTTTGAAAGAAAAAAATCGTTTTTGACAGGGAAAAATTAAGAATCAGTACGCTCAAGCCAAAACTTCCTTTATAAAATGTATAGAGAGCAAAACATAAAGTAATAGAAATAGAAGATTAGTACAAAAGTGCACTGCGAAGTAGGGTTGAACATCGATGTTTTGGCTCCGATGTTCGATGTTTTTATCATCGATGTTTAGCTAGTCGATATTAACGGACATCGATGTTTTGGACCCAACATCGATGTTTTAGTTCGTGGTTGGGTTTTCTGTCTTCAAATCAGATCATAAGGTGACTTTTTTTTAAAGGAAGCTTGAGGCGCTGAATCGATTGTAATAGGAGTGCACACTGATGGTATTTCGAAAGCCTGAGGCGAGAACGATCTAGCTGGATCTACCCTTGATAGAGGGAAAATCAAGGGCTGATTTTTCGAGGCAAAAAATTTCTTAATTTAATAATGAAAAAATCTCGTTAGCGAGCTGGTGCGTCTAAGATCAATTTTTTTACCCTTAGGACTTCATGGTAAGCAATAAGAATCGAGACTATAAAAATAATTCTGGCTATTTAAATAATATGCCTAGGAGATCGAAAAAAAATTCACGATTAAATTTATTAACATCGATGTTATATCGATGTTTTTGGGCCGAAGTTTTTCTCACATCGATGTTGAACGTCCGATGTTGACATCGATGTACATATCGATGTTTAGCTCTCGATGTAATAACCCTACTGCGAAGGGACGTGACAACAAGAAAAGATCAAACGATTCCAGAGTTCAAACGTGATAACGCTCGAACTTCCGTGATTTTCTTGATACCCAGTTGCCGCACATGATCGTGCGAGGCATCTGTCGGAGCGCCCATGAAGCAGGAATTCAAACAGGTTGGCAAGTGGGTGCTGCCATCTTGTGAGGGGAAGAGGGAAATTCGGGAAACGTTACCATTCCAAATGGGTTTGGACAAATCGAGTTATGAAAAAAAATGTTTCGCTTAACTGTCGGCAAATACGTGGACAAGTCGAGTTTTGGTGTGAAAAACAAGAGACATTTCCGAGGAAAATGGGATGATGGACAAATCAAGTTTTGGACGAAATGCCAGAATTCAGAGGCCTCTTTACTCGGGAAAAGTTAAGTTTAGCTCGGTGAAACTTCGCGGACATGTGGACATGTGCCAGAGGAACTAGAATATGGAAAAAAATAGATTTCGATCAAAGGTGGACAAGTTGACTTTTGCTAGCAACCTCCTCAATTATGTGTGTATGGAACACAGACCACAGAGAACGGACACAGACTAAAGTTTAGTCACAAACCACTGATGTGGAGAGAGGGGAGGAGGAATCAGGAACAATAAATCGCGACGGAGGTCAACAATTCTGATCGGCCTCAAAATTTGACATTATCCGTTTCATGACACGTAGATTCCAAAAAATTGCTATTAAAAAAGGCACAAATTTTGTGCCTGCAAGGGTTTCAGCCCGATCGCTCCAACCGTTGGGGCAGGGTTGCCAAACGTCCTGGTTTGACCAGGACAGTCCTGATTTTGGGAGAAAAGTCCAGGGTCCTGCCCAAAGAGGTAGGTACCTACCAGGAAATGTCCTGGTTTTCGTCATTTAGGCGTAGTAATATCTACTGCTATTCCTGTGTCATGGTATAATTATAAAATAAAATACTAATAATAATTACCAAATGGAGAATAATCTTCAAGGTCAACTAAAACAAGTCTCAACACCTCAATAAAATGCTATGATGATTTCCAGCCAACTCCACCATCCAGGACACAACCTTTTCGAGGATATGACAATGTCATATCCTCGAAACATTGTTATGTACCTAGTGAAGAAATCGTTTTACACTAATCATTAGTTCTATGCGTAACTATATGAATTTTTCATTTCTCTGTCCCTTTTTAGGAACTTAGTCCAATTTATTTCAATGAAACAGAATACCTAGTACAGTAACACCTTATTTTTTTACGCTTTTAAATCGTTGACGCAGAAAGTTTTCAACGAAACTACCACCAGCGTAGGTAGGTACAGGTTTTGACCCTCGGAGATTTGGAAACCCTGCCATGGGGCTAAAAAGGGGAGGGGGTTATTGAAGGGTTTCGGCTATGGGGTCGAGTTAGATGTCGTCTTCGAAGTATTTTTTGACGTATACGTCAAATACATAATCCATTTTTGGAGGCTCCCAGAACGACCCGATTTCACCGTGGGGCTTTCATAGGGCTACAAAAAGGAATTTTTGAAGGATCCCAGGAGGTCAAATAAGGTGTCGTTTTCCGAGTAACTTTGGACGCATGATCCATTTTTCGAGGTCCTACATCTGTCCGACCATTGCACAGATTTTGTTGATTTTTTTACGGATTATTATATTTGTTACGTGTAAAGTCCGAAACTGTACAATCCGAAGATTGTACAACCGTCTTTTGTGCAATGTGCGGAATGAACATATTTTCTGTTCAATGCCCGAAACGTGCAACATTGTACGAAATATTCTGTACAATCCGCGAATTGCACAACTTTGTCATACAATGTCGATCTGGGTGTATGCTTTGTACAAACTCTCTTGTACAAAGTTAGAAATTCATAGTAGAATGAAGTTTGGTATTATGGTAAGTTTATTTACCTACGTCAAATCATGGTTGTCACATCACATCATTAGTTATAGGTAGGTGTTCTAACCTACTTATTAGAACAATTCAAACTACTGTGGCAACGAGAGTTGCACAGCACATTTTTCTTCCTGCAAAGGCACCGTTTATTAGTGCACTTCGTGTTACAAGCACATCGAATGAAGCCTTGGCCTCCAACTATTGAGGCTTTCGTATTGGCTGCCCTCAGTGAAATGCTGCCTCCTGGAACCTCGTCGACTGTCAAAAACGATCCCTGGCATGGCGCGACTTGATTTCTACTGTATAGCTGATGTAGTCAAGGCCGTACCCAGGCGGGGTCCGGAGGCCCTACCCAATAAAACTTTAGAAAAAAACGCTGCAAATTTTACACAAGGGTTTATTATTCTTCGATATAGGTTACTTGTACAGACATTTTATTCAGTCAATGAAAAAAAAAAATTAATTTTTTTTTTATCTTTTTATATTCCAAAAAAAAAAATTTGGGGGGGGGGGGGGGATTTTTTCTTCAAAAATGTGTTTTTTCAAAAATTCTTTATTTTTTTACTCGAAAAATATTTAGCCTCCTGGGATCCTTCAAAAATCCCATTTTTAGCCCCATGAAAGAAATAATATTTCTATAGGTATTATAGATTGCCACAGTGCAATCGGATCGTTCCGGGACCCCGGAAATTTTTTGGGTTTTTTTTTTTTTCAAAGATTTTTTGTTTTTTACTTGAAAAATATTAAATATTTTTCAAGCAAAAAACAAAAGTCAAATTTTGACCTCCTGGGATCCTTCAAAAATCCCATTTTCAGCCCCCATGAAAGGCCTATAGATCGCAAAAGTGAAATTGGATCGCTCCAGGACCCCAAAAAATGGATTCTACGTCCAAAAATACTTCGAAAACGACACCTAAATCGATCCCATAGCTAAAAGCCTTCAGAAAACCCCTCCTGTAGCCCCATTTTAGCCCCATAGCGCCCCACGGGTTTGGGCTATCGGACTGAAAACCTTGCGGGCACAACTAGATGGTAAACCAAGTATTTTGTCAAAATTTCAGGTTTTAAAAAAAAATCCTACTGCCCAAAACGGCCCAGACGGCGTACGGCGGACGGACATTTCGGATTTTGAATGTAGACCTCTTGAAACGGATAATGTCAAATTTTGAGGCTGATCGGAGTCGTCGACCTCCGTCGCGAAAACATAGGTGTACCTATTATTCCAAGAAAAACCAAAATTGTCAAATAGGTAACCCATTTTTAGGCCATTTTAAGCTTTCATTGACAAAAGTTAGAACGACACTAAGTCTAGGGTCTATAAAGTATATAAAGGGGGTTGTGGCACCAGGCGGGGTCCGGAGGCCCTACCCAATAAAACTTTTTTAAAAATTGTCAAATAACCCATTTTAAGCTTTTATTGACAAAAGTTAGAACGTCACTAACTTAGTGTCACTAAGTATATAAATAATAATATAAAAATAATTTCCCCTGTTAATTTGGTGACTAGGAAAATAAATAGATAGACAATACAAATAGACTCAACATTGTTTAACATATAAAAAAAAACATTATTTTTCTTTGCTTAACACGAACTAGTTTTCGGACGCAGGAAGCTCTTTCAAAGCTTTCTCGACGGAAGCGCGAAAGGGGTCTCCTTGAGGTTCCATGTTGAACTGAATATTCAACCGAAACGAAGTTGATTATCTCACGCAAGAGATAAAGCCATCGAGTCGGAGGGCATAGGGCATCAGATCGCAAAGATAACAACAAGGAGGACCCATTCCCCAACATTGTACAAAGCGAGGCTGTACGATGTCCGTTCAACCTAACGGCTTTGCACAATTTTTTTGTGCGATCTTAGGTTTGGACAACTTTTCTTGTACAAAGTTCGAAACTTGTACAGCGGTTTGTACCATCCGCAGATTGTACAAAAACGGTTGTACAATCTTAGGATTGTACAATTTCGGGCTTTGCACGTAACATATTCATATTATGAAGAAATGGTAACATTTTTTAATTCTCTCCTCCAAGTTCTGAATGTGTTCTTGCCACCTTAAATGTTAATCCAATGTAAGCCCAAGATATTTTTAAGGGGTTCTAACTTTTTCTAATGTTCCACAGGAGCATGCTGTTTTTTGCGCGCGCTGACCTTTGTGAATTACTAATTTCGAAAAGTCTGGGTGACCAGTCTTATCGATAGAGAACGTTATGTACTTTGTTTTAGTAACTAAAACTGTTATGTTCACGGTTAGAGCATTCAAGTGAAACCATTTCAGGACTTTCACCATAACTAGTTCCGCCTCTGAATGGCCCTCTTCCCATGTTTTCTTTCAATAAAATGGCTATGTCATCTGCAAAGGCCACGAATCTGCCTGAGACATCCAGAGTAACCAGATAATTAACAAAAACAAGAAATAAAATAGGGCCTAGTAGTAGGGTAAAGGCACCAATTACTGACACTGTAAGGAAAATGTTGTGGTTTTTCAACAATTTCTCCCGTATTTATCAGTCGATCCTCACAATTTAAAATTTTTCCATCAGGCCAATATCGGTTTTCTTCATTTCGATCATTGAAATTATCAAAACGATTAATCAAATCATTTTTCTGCCTAAAATTTGGATGCATATTTTTTCTCCTATTACTGGCATGCATGCACCAATCACTGACAGTGTGAGGATCCTATTACTGACATGCATGCACCAATTACTGACAGTGTGAGGATCCTAATACTGACATGCATGCACCAATTACTGACAGTGTGAGGAAACTATTGCTGACACCATGCATCAGGGAGAGGGGTGTTAATAATTGGATATGCTCACTGTCAGTATCTGGTGTGCGTACATCCCCAATTACTAACACCCCCTCAACTAGTTACTAACACCCCCTGTTAGGAAATGGATCCATTGATTTTTCCAAAACGTGGGTAGCACCATTGTTTTCTACGTAAAAACCCTAGTTAATAAGGCTTTCGAACTAAAGTTTTCCGAAAACCCCAATTACTAACACAAGTGTCGGTAAGGGCACGTTTCTGGGTACCCAAATCCTAACACTACAGAAAAATATTGTTTTATCAGTAATTTGCTCAGGAATTGTGTATTTTTACTGTTTAACATCAATATTGGAGCTGTAAAAAGAAATTGGAATGTGGAAACGAAGATGGAACGGATATAATAGATGAAATTGTGACTCACCTTCTTAGCGAAACCGCTAACGATCGAACGGCACACGTTAGACTGAATATAAAACTTCATTCTTCAACCCCATATCATCAACACTGACTAGATCTTGGCGGGAATCGGTAGCAAATTACTGTGACTATGATTTAGCGCCAATTTTGAATTTCTAGGTGACGTGAAACGCTTATTATTCAAGGTAGAATGAGCATGTGTCAGTAATTGGGGTGGTGTCAGCAATTGGTGCCTTTACCCTACCTACTAGGTTAGTACTGATCCTTGAGGTAGGTACTCCAAACTAATTATTTCTTCATATCAGTGCTTTTAGTCGTTAAGCTGTCTGAATTTGCACAAACTGTCTTCTGTTCGAGAGGTACGATCCGAACCACCTTCAGGCGACCCCATCAAGTTCAAATCTTTCCAATTTTAGCATAAGCCTTGATATTTCAATGGAGTCATATGCCTTGGAGAGATCCATGAAAACTCCCATTATTTTGAGATTGTTGTTCATTAATTCTGAGATATCTGCTATTACTTCCACTAGGGCATCTTGTGTTACCCCGATTTTTTTGGAATCCGTAATGTGAAGCAGCTAAAATTTGGCCTCCTGACATCCTTCAAAAATCCCATTCCTAGCTCCATGAAAGCCCCATAGATCACGATGGATTCGGAAGGTTCTGGGATCCCCTCAACTGGAGTCCTCGCGCAAATACATAGGAAAATTTCCTATTTAATGTCAAGTGAGCATATGTAGTTCCATGTATTCCCGCCAGATTGGATGGTCGTAGTTCAGCCATCCTGAACTGTACTTTCTGGTTCTTGCATAGTCTCCGTGGCGTAATGTTCGTGTTGTTGATTATTAAATAATCAAATTTTGAGAATATATCGTTTTAAAGTTCTTTTATAAATATTCAATACGTTGGAATACCTACGCTTTGTGGACCAGTAACTGGTAACTGTTGGTAAGTAAGCGCACGTTTTGTGAGATCCCCCTGATAGGAAAAATTAGTTATTGGAATCTGGACCTCTTGAAACTTATGTCAAATGTTGAGGCCGATCAGAATTTTCGACCTCCGACGCGGTTACATAGGTGTATTATTACAAAACAACGCAAATGTACTGAGAGCAACAGTTTTATTTTCAAACTCCACGTTCACAGGAAACATCATGTAAAAAACAAAATTGATCTCCCCTTTTTTCCAAGAGCCAAAAAATACGAAAACACAGGACATACTTGACCACAACAATAGGAGCCAAGAGCCAACACATTCATAAAGTTCTCATATTTCCTTATAGAAAATAACATTTCAAACATCGCCTTCTGCGATCAGGAAAGAGCTCAAGAGAAATAAAAAAATAAAAAACCAACAATGATTTTCCAATGGAGCGATTTTAACATACACACCAACCACAACCTCAGTCAAATATATCTATACTCCGCTATATACAAAGATATAGTATCGACTAGCGTTTTATAATTAAAATACTCTTTAAAAAAACGAATAATATTTTACCAAAGTCAAAAGCGTAACGATAATGTTATTCAATTTATAATCTAAAAAAAAAAAATCCACCGTTGGCGTGGTTCTCTGTTTGCACTTGTACAAATATATGAAATACAACAAAAAAAGGAGAAATAGTTAATTTATTTGAAGGTAACCAGATCATTGCAACTTGTCCGATGGAGTTGACGGGCCCGATAAACCCCTCAGGTGATGAACGGGTGTCAAAACGTTCGATAAGTCCCAAAAAGGTTTAGCGTCCCCGTCAATAGCTACATCATATAAACAAAAATAAACCTACTGTTTTACATGAGATTGTAAAAAATAAAAATAATTCGTTAAAAAAAAGCGTTGAGACAAAACGTACCTATTTGATTGTTTTTTTGTTTTGTTTTTGTTTTTTTGTTTTGTTTAAACGAGACATAAGAAAAGTCTTCAGGGAACTGACATGTTTAGTTGAGACGCGAGAGGGACCGGGCGGCGGATTTTCTGTAGTTTCCGGGTGCCCAGGATTTTGATTTTTGTTTGAAGTGTTTGAATTCTACGCTGTGGGCCGGATCGTGCATCATCCTAGAACAGAGAACAAGGAAATGTCGTCAATGCGACAAAGGAAAAATCGATACAATTTGAAAATCACTCCGAGGAAGACAATTCGCTCATGAGGTACAATGGGTTCACCTGCGAGTGTGTGTGAGGGGGGGGGGGGATACCTTATGATGAGTCTTCTAAACTTGCAAAACTTGACGAGATGGAGTCTGCATAGGGATGCAAATCGATTTTCAATTAAATCGAAAACCGATTATTTACAATTGATTGATTGAAGCGATTTTTATCACGAAATAAATTTTCATTTCAGAATCGAATTTTTGTGAAATCGATTTACATTGCGGTATTCATACCGTCTTTTTTATAGTCAAATCAATCAAATTATCAAATCAATTTATTTATTTGCCGAAGAAACATAATAATGGAGGACGTTTGATAAGCAATGTGTTTGGGGGGTTAAAGGGCAGCATTGCGTTTGGTTAATCGATGATTTATCTTCGCTCCGATATCTTCGTGAGACAAGTAAGTACATACTTATGTTTTAGAACCCTTATGCAACTTTATAGAACCTACAAGGGAAGGCACAAATCAAGTCCTGAAATGATAGAAGCACCAAAACAGTTTGGCTATTTTGCCACAGCAAGGGCAAGCCCTTAAGTGACAGCGCTCAGAATACTTGCCACTTATTCGGCAATGCCCTAAGCTTCAATTGAATACATTGCCCAACTCTAGCAATAAATTACATCTAATCCCAAAATCTACTTTAGTCCTAAATGGGCGAAAAAGGAATGTCTTTTTAGCCTGAGGGTCAAATAGGAACTAAGCTTCATTACATGAATAAGGGAAGACACAAATCAAGTTCTGAAATGAAAGAAGCCCCTTAATAGTTTGGATATTTTGACATGGCAAGGCCAAGCCCTCAAGTAGCAGCATTTAAAATGTTGAATACATGTTCTCCAAGGGCCACAGTTCCATGTCAATACATTGCTCAAACACTGGCAATCAATTACATCCACACCATAGCAAATAAGATATTATCGCACTTGTGGGCACTTTAATTATTCTTAAGATAGGTACAGCAAAACCAAATGTTCGACAGCCGGACTCATTACAGACTTTTTCATTCATTTTGAGGTTTCCTTCGATTCGCGGGAAAATTCTTCAGTTGTCGTTGGGGCACAATGCGAAGAAAACGTGAGAAAATGAGCTTTGAGAAACGTAGCTTGTAGGGCGGGTGTAAAAAGAGCAAAAGAATTCGAAGAACTGAAGAATTAAGCACAAACTGATTGAAGGCAGGAGACTGAATATTGAATATTCGTAGGTTCAGCAAAGGCAGCCTGAATTCCAAATACTAAAAGACAGAGAACCTGAGAACAAGTGGCAAAATACAATCCAAATATAATTCTGGGAAGCTGAAGACTGGAGGATTCTCAGAAACAAGACAGACAGACTGAAAAACCAGCATACTGGAAATCTATAGAGCTAATGAGTGGAATACCCAATGATTTAAGGTGGACTGATATTTGGAAACGACCAAGCTGAAGAACTTACAATTAGCAGATACATGACCAAACTGATTGGAAGACTAGCAGATTGGAAACCAGAAGGCTAAAGACAAGTCCAATAGAAGGCCAAACACTGATGGGCTGACTGGAAGATTGGCAGACTGAAGTCAAGGGACGACATGTCGCGACAGGCTGAACACTGGATTCCCAGGTACAACAAGGCTGATGATCCAAATAATAGACCAAACTGTCCAGAAGACCAGCCAACCCTGACTTGGGTGAAAAAGGCAGAAGACTGTGTAAGCGGCTCCGTTGTACTACTAATACACAGAACCACGTCACGCTCCGCCGTCTGCTCTACTTACATGGGCTCTGAACCCTTGTGTTGACTTCTGTACGCTCTTTTGGTTTATTATTCTTGGAATAATACACCTATGTTTTCGCGACGGAGGTCGACGACTCCTATCGGCCTCGAAATTTGACATTATCCGTTTCAAGAGGTCAAGATTCCAAAACCGAAATGTCCGTCCGCCGTCCGGGCCGTTTTGGATAGTAGGATATTTTTTTTAATCTGAAATTTTGACAAAATACTCGGTTTAGCATCTAGTAGTGCCCGCAAGGTTTTCAGCTCGATCGCCCACACCCGTGGGGCGCTATGGGGCTAAAATGGGGCTACGGGAGGGGTTTTTTGAGGGCTTTTGGCTATGGGATCGAGTTAGGTGTCGTTTTCAAAGTATTTTTGGACGTAGAATCCATTTTATTGGGTCCCGGAACGATCCGATTTCACTGATGCGATCTATAGGGCTTTCATGGGGCTACAAACGGGATTTTTGAAGGATCCCAGGAAGTCAAATTTTACCGAGTAAAAAAAAGAAAAAATTTTGAAAAAAAAAAAAAAAATCCAAAACATTTTTGTCCTACAATTATTTTCATTAACACAGGAATAAATTTCTGCACAAGTAACCTATATCAAAGAATATTAAACCCTTGTGTAAAATTTGCAGCGTTTTTACAAAGGGACTTAGGCTAATGTTCGAGCTTGCACCCTGCTCCTCATTAGTTGCGCTCTTTTTGAATCGCCCCGCTTGGAAAACTTGAGGACTGAACTAAGAGAAACTTCAACGCTTTAAACCCGAGGTAAATCGAAACGTGGAAAATAGTGGAGCGCATGCCCATCGGCCTTCATCGAAACTTGATTTACGACGATTCCACAATTCGAAGTTGGAACAACCGGACCATGAAGTGTATTCTTCACATCTTTTGCACAGCATTTGATCTTTTTTTTTTTTTTTTCACCATCTGATGATGAAATTGCACCAAATGAGCTGCCCAAAACGGCTCGGACGGCGTACGGATTTTTGGAATGTAGACATCTTGAAACGTATGTCAAATTTTAAGGACAATCAGAATTTTCTACCTCCGTCGCGATTACATAGGTGTATTATTCCAAGAATAATAAACCAAAAAAATGAGTAATTTGTTGTGAATAACGTACCGGTAGTCCTGGGGATCGCAGAGGTCCCGATGGGACTTGAAGAACGAAGAGTATCCCCCATGGAGCAAGTACACTTCAGGATAGTTCAGGCTCGGGTAGTCGTTCGAGGCGCGGTCTTCCTTCCGCAGGAAACGCGACCTGACGGGGAATGAGGACACTATAAGCTTCAAGTTTGTAACGAAGAAGTCGATGAAGACGAAAAAAGTACTCACAGGAATGGGCCCCTTTCGACGGAGAATTCGCAGTGGAAAATGACGATGTCTCGTTTCTTTTCGGCATCATCGGACTTGGCGGGTTTCGGCTTGTCAGAGAGGAATTCTTTGGTGATGTCATCACAAGTGTAGAGGTTTTCGGCACCGATGATATGACCCGCCTTGTACTCGTAAGGGAATCGACAGTCAATTATGCGGTATGAACTGATGGTATCTGGAAATCATGATGAAGCCGTTGTGAATAAGAACATGAAAAAAAAAAAAAAAAACTCGGCACTACGGATGACTTTTGCTTGTAGCCTATGGCTAAAATTCAAGAAACAAGGAACATGCTTTAGCCCATATATAACCCATAAAATACATTACATAATATAAAATATGACACACCCATTCCCCTCTTACGCCTCCCTTTCACGCGTAACGCTTTTGGGCAGTTAGGTCATGGCTAAAGCATGTTCCATGCTAAAAGTGGCAACGCAGGGCCAGTTTGAAGCAGTCTGTTTACCTTTGAAATCGCCTTTAAGGAGCTTGGAGAGGGTTTCACAAGAGATGGTCTTGAGGTCGTCGTGTTTTCCCAAGATGAGGGGAAGAGCGTACGGGCGGGTGAAGTCACCAATGAGCTCTTCTTGGGTGGCTGAAATGTTGAGAAAAAGATGAAAACACTGTTGACCGAGTGGGCTGAGTCCAATTTGACCGGCGTCACCTACATCGTTGTAAAGCTAGTTTAAGCTCCACGCAGGATTCAGGGCTTTTCACCGGAGCTTCGGCTGGCAGAGGTGCGGCCTTTTTCCAAAAGCCGTAGGCAAACAGAGTGCCACTGTTTTCTGTTTGAACGGCGGATTTCGCCCTCTTCATGCGGGATTTCTGAGGAGATGTTTCAATGCGGCGGTCTTTCAGGGGACGTTTTAACGTGAACTCCTCCTGTACAAAGCAAAAGAATCGTTAGACTCAGAGGAAAGTGAAGCAAAACTGCTAACCGACTTGTACGAACCTGCTCCAAGAAGGACACAGTCCGCTTCCGTTGGGGAGTGGCGCCGTCAGCAACGCACCGCTTGAATGGCCGTTTGATCGGAGATGGTGACTCGGTGACGATAGCGCCGGCGATGAGAGACCCAAACCCAGACGGAAGTGGGGACGACAATTGGGGCGATAGTTGCGATGGGAGCTGTGAATTCTCCTCGTCGCCGAGAAGATCCAAAAATCCGTCGTCCGAATTGTCTGAGAGGAACGTCAAGCATCTCCTTGGCGACTCCATACTGTTGGTCTTCTTTGGAGCAAAACCGCATGGCTGGGCAAACCTGAAAAGAAACCCCCATGTCATTTCCAGAGGCCACAGAGCTGGAGAGACTGTCAGGTGCTACGGCAGCAACGTCAGCTCCTGGTCACACCCAAGGGCCTTGCATGTCCACGTTCCAGTACTTGACTATGGTGGGTAACTCCACCAGGGCAAAACTTCCACATCATCCCAGAGCAATCAATTGACAATTCAAGCTGGATAACTAAACATCAACAACTACAAGCCCAATAAGAAGTAAAAGTTCAAAATAGAAACACACTGAACAGCTTCCAAGACCAGACAAGCTTGGTAAAGCTCTAGAAGATTGAAGCAAAAGGAAACATTTAACAGACTAATTGAAAAAGGGGCTAAAGATGCAATTTTAAGCAGGTAATTTGATAAAACACAACTCACCCGTTGGGCCAACCTCCTTTGAGACAAATACGATGTTAATCCAGACTACAGATTTCCCTTCTCCCGGTCTTATTTCGACTGCAGATGTTATGCAGAAATGCGAATTTCCTCGATGAACCAAAACGATTTTAAAATGGAGGAACGTTTCAAAGAGGAATGTGAGTGTTGAAACTGTCAATGGCAGCTAACATTCTCATTTTATTGCCTTAACAGAGGTGGTGTTGCAGAACCTAGCATGTTTTTTCGGATCTGCAGGGGCAAGCAAGCCAAGCAAAAGTGGAACAATATGGCTGAGCTGCACAGCCATTTGGTGGACAATGGGGAACATTGTGGCCAGATCTGCGACAGCGGTGCAAGTGAAGCTCTTTTCGGGGACAATTTCGAGAGGAAATTCGCACCCAGTGACGGGGAGGACGTCAGGAAAATACCTGAAGTTTGACGACGAGTCGTCAGTGCACGACGACATGGCGCACCCCGAGTCCTGCGAGTTGGCGTCGAGCTCCTCGAGGAGGCTTTTCCGCTGTTTCCATCCGCCAGGGGGCGACTGAGGGGCAGTCGACGGGCTGTCCGCCGGCGACGGCGGGTTGTTCTCGTCCGGGACGAGTTGGAGCCGTCGGGGTACCAACCGGGAGTTCGGGGGTGTGCTCACCCTCAGGCCGCTCGACAACAACCTGCAATCAGAATGATGCGTATTAAAAACAACTGAAACATTCAAAAAAGGTTGCCAAAATATATTTTTCAGTATAACGTATTTTCTGAGGACATTCATATGATCGTTCATGAACGATCAGTATTGGGGTTCAATATCATTGAAAAATTCCACAATTGTTTCAACTCCTTTCCACTTTTACAATTAAATGGTAATTAAATAATTCATTAATTAATTAATAATTAAATTTTAATTAAGAAAATCTCGACAGTTCTCCGAGATACAAGATTTACAGTGAAAATTATTCATCGACGTTCCAAATGCACGTGTGGTATTTATTCTTTTTTTTTCCATTTTACAGTCGGGTGGCTGCGAATCGGCGCCAGGTGGATACCAAATCCAGGTATAGCACCGGCGAATACAATAGTTTCCCGCCTTCGCTCCTCCCACGGAGCGAAAGGGCGGTGCGACGGCTGCGCAGTTCATGACGTCATTCAGAACACACCAGGGAAGCGTTTGCCAGATACGATTTTATAACCCATGTCCGGTAGATAATATCGTATATTATCGTATATTAGGAAATATCGAAATTCCAATAATATCGTCGATAATAGTACATGGTAAATAATATTTACCATGTACTATTATCGACGATATATTATATCATAACATGGGATGTCCAAAACTAGGCAGAGTATTGGTACCATGAATACCCCCTGGCTGGCTAAAGCAAGCCAACCTTCGACCGTATCCAACAGACCCACCATCTCGCTTTCCCACATTATTCGTTAGGCAGGGGGGAGTAGCCGCGTAGCCTTCGGTCGGTCCCTCCTTGGCCCACCACCATCCCAATTCCCTGTCAACTGCTCCAAACCTTGATTTTTGCTCCACTTTTGGAGCTTAGGTGCTACACGTGGAGCAACGTTTTGAAGGTTTCATATTTTTCTCGTCATCTACTCGCCAAAGCGGATTTTCGGTTGTTTTTTTTTTTCAAATTTTTTAGAAAAAGTTTAATTTCCCGTTTTTTCCACTTTAGGAGCTCAGATACGCCACATGGAGCTACTTTTTGGTGGTTTCAGACTTTTCTCGCACTATGCTCGCCAAACTGGGGTTTTTAAGACCAATTTCAGATTTTTCCGACATCTGGAAGTGCCCTAGAATAAAGATGACCAAAATCGTGTCACCCTCCTCCTCCTCCCCGGGCTGCGGCTTTAATTATATTAATTTAATCTAATATATTAGATCAATTGTTTATAATTAATTAATTATATAAAACATTAGGTGTCGGAAGAAAAGTATTGATAACTACGCGTATCGAAAGTATCAGACATTCCTGGTCACAGCAGGTACGGAGGGGATTTTGAGTGACGTCACAAAGCGCTTCGGACGGGCACACCCGAGCCCTTCGAAAACAGGTGCCGGGTGTATTTTTGTACCGCCAACCCAGGTCTTTATGCATCTTTTCATCTTCAGGCCCCGAAGGAAAATCCCCCCGGAGAGCCTCAGGGAGAGACATCGGCCGAAGGAAACGCTATTTCTGTTCTGACCAAGTACCTACAAGGAATTCCCAGGATAACAGATAAGCACGTTGTTTTTGCACATTCCGAGACAAAACGGCATCTACGGAACCATTTGAACGGGCGGAAGACGTAGTGATAATATTGTGTTTCAGCCGTTTTGCTCAAAGGTTGCTTATCTTGCATTTCTTCCAATCAGCAGATGATCACCATCAAGATAAAATCATCCTTGAATGAACTTGAACGCTATCTTCATTTTACAAAGTTCTTCGTTATCGTGAACAACATTGTTCACAGAATGGTCAGACGTTTTGAATAAAAGTGCATAAAAGTTATCTTTAGCCTGCAAATGCGATTCTACAGGTTTTCGAAACGCTTCACGCTATTAGCATCGACGAAGCTTCAGGATTTTGTCAAGAATATTGAGATGGGTCGAATGGGACATTAGTTACATTGCTAAGGGGAAAAGCAGTTTGAAGAGAAAGGGCCACGTTGTTTTCGTGGTTGTTTGAGTTGTACGTTTGATGGCAACGTAAATAATTGTGGAGAAGGACAAATATTGGAGTTGTAGCTTCTTGGGGACATATTAAGCCCCATTTAATCAAAATCGGTTAAAAATGAACAGAGTAAATTGAAGAAAACAGCAGAATTTGCCATTTTCGTTAATTTACTCGCTTAATATTCAATCAACTTAATGAAATTGGGCTCAAAATTGTCGGCTAGATTTCCACAAAAAGCTGCACCAACATACGAAACCAACTTTCAAAAAGCCGGGTGAAAACGTGGTCCTTTTCTCTTCAAAATCCGCTACCCTCACTCTGGCCTAGCGAGAGGCAGTTTGCGCAGCCTCGGAAATGGCCAAAAATTCCTTTCCCTGCCATTTGGGAGTCACCTCCGTCCGTAAATCGCCTATTTATACTAATGAAGCGAAAGGCATAATAAGGAGGGCCCTTCGTCAGTCACCTGAGGGGGATTTCTGCGATGCCTATGAAGTTCCCATTGTATTTTGATACAATAAAAGGCGTCGGGTGTCAATTCACGTGGAAAAATATCGTGGGAAAAAAACTCCAAGAGGCTCAGCATCGAATAACGCAGTCAGGAACACATTTTAGCTGAACTGGTAGTAGAAAACAATTCTGAAAGACACTGAAGATGTTCATAGATAACCAAGTATTTTTGGGATTACTAACAAACCACGGGGCTTTTTGACATCAGATACGCCCCTCAGAGCACATTTTACGTAGTAATAGACGTAAATAGAGATGGCAACTATGAGGAAATCAGTGGTGTCTGAGGTTGACATTTTTGTCCACATGTGGTGTCAAATTTGCAATGGCCGACGTGGAAAATTCGGACAAAAAAATAACGTAGAGATAATAAATTTCTCTTGAATTCTTACGTGTCCGGAGAATAAGTCTCCTCCATCTCGAGAAACGGGAGCGGCGACTCCATCGCGAAAATTCTGGAAAAGATTCCGACGCTTCGATAATTCCCTCCCGAAAAGCTTCACTACGAGCGGCGGTTGACAGGGACGAGAAGCGACTGGGCGAAAGAGAAAGACAAAAAAAGAGAAGCGGGAAAAGTTCGGGGAGACCGAAAAGTGGGGGTTCCCCTTAGGAAGTGCATGGGCGGGGGGGGGGGGGGGGGGGGGGGCTTGAAAAAGGGGGTCCAAAAGAAGGGGAGGCTTTCCTTTCATACGATGCACCACCGGGGGTGAGTGCACCCTTCAACAGAAACAGCTGTCATGCGGATGGTCAACATAGTCGATTATATCGAAAGAGAGGCACGTGCGAAATCCGAATCGATAGTGATACCCAGATTCACAGAAAGCTGAATTCCTTCTTTATGATTCGGGGTCCAAACACTGTACATAAATAGTTTTTTCCATTTTAAATTGTTTAATAATATGGAAGTCAACATATTATAGTCTTTTATTGACATATTAAATTTTAGTACACTTTATAAAAAAGACGATTTAAGACGAAGTAGTCTATTTCCACGATAAAAATATAACTTGTAGACGCGTTTCGGTTGATTAGACCATCATCAGTACGATACAGAATATTTTTATCGTGGACAACTTCGTCTTAAATCGCCTTATTATAAGATGGATTCCCACTATCTCGCCACATTCACCTTACATTTAGTACATCTGATTTATACGAAAGCATAATAAAACCTTGTATAAATTCTCAGCGTTTTTAAAAGACCATGAAGGAGGAATGGGTTTATACCTTCTTCACGACTATCCCTTATCTCTCCCTATAAAGTAGTTCATTCTTTCTGTATGACTATCTCTACAAAATTACTTCGCTATGAGTTTCATTGCACATAATAATTATTAGTATATGTGCAGTGAAACTCATAGCGAAATAATTCTGATCGGCCTCGAAATTTTACATTATACGTTTCAAGATGTCTAGATTCCAAAAAGGACATGTCCGACCGCCGTCCGAGCTGTTTTGGGCCGTAGGATTTTTTTTTTTTTTTTTTTTTTTTTAAATTGAAATTTTGAGAAAATACTCGGTTGGCCATCTAGCATCGCAAGGTTTTCACCCATGGGGCCCTATGAGGCTGAAATGGCGCTACGGGAGGGGTTGTTTCAAGGTTTTCGGGTATGGGATCGAGTTAGGTGTCGTTTTCGAAGTATTTCTGGACTTAGAATCTATTTTTGGGGTCCCAGAACGATCAGATTTCATTGTGGGGGTCTATGGGATTTTCATGGGGCTCCAAATGGGATTTTTGGAGGATCCCAGAAGGTCAAATAATGTGTCGTTTTCCGAGTAATTTTGGACGCAAAATCCACTTTTTTGAAGTTCCATTTCTGTCCAAACATTGTACAGGAATTTTTTTTTTTTAAATGACAACTAATTTTTGCACAATTAACCTATATAAAAGAACAATAAGCCCTTGTGTAAAATTGGCAGCGTCATGACGTCACATTCACACAGTTGGGAGCTAAGAAACCCTCAATCGTCCGAGATTTCAGTTTTAGGTTCTTCAGACTCGCGTACAACATCGAATTTCTGAATGAAAAAGTCGTTAATTATGGCTTAATACGTTCGATTATAATATTATTATAATGAATCAGGGCACCAAACCTTTCCAATTTGAAGCGCTGTTTAGCCCAATTGCAACCTTCTGTGGGATATTCAGAGATTACGAAAGGAAAACGTAGTGACGTAAGACAAGCAGTCCATTGCTTTCACTATGAACGATCATCAAGAAGGGATGTAGTGAAAAGCATAAAGAAGGAACGCACTTTACAATGAAAATCAATCGGAAGAAATGATATTCGGTAATAACAATATCATCACGTAATAATGATTAACTGGACGTTTTCATAGGTATGAATAATGATTAATTAATCATTAACAGGACGATTGCGACTATATAAGGATATATTAATACGTTAACAGGACGTTTCCAAAATTTTTCCGTAACGGCATAAAAAAAGCGTTATGCAACATAATCGCGAAAACTATAATCATATGATTGGTCTGTAAGGAAGTTTGGCGTAAAAAATGGCGTAAAAATAATCACTATTATGATAAATGATCTGACTGTAGAACCGTAGATCTACCATCCGTTTTTTCCACTAAAAATTCCGTTCTTTGTAGATGATTGTCTACGAGTATCAACAAACACGATTTTCACATAGAAATCCACGGCCACATTTCATCGATCATCGCTGTTTCACCAAAACGCATTTCTTCCGGATGACTTTCAAAGAGCTCATTCGGAGCTGTTTTAGTTTCCTGGGGAATTTATAAGTAAGATGTTCATGAAAAAGTTCTCGATTCAGTTCCATTGTGCATCTTATGAAGTCAATGATGATTTTCTCAGCGATTTTGGAAGGCCTGGCGAGGAGTCGATACTTCAAAATCGATTACCGGCCGACACAATCGATTCTCAACCCTTTTCACCACGATGGGGGAGAACCACCCTCCGCACAACCCCTTAATGACACAAGGAGGGGACAATACCCCGACACTTAACCCCTTCGAGGCATTTATGACAACAACAAAAAATACAAGAAAGTAGCCGACTTGGAAATCTACGCAAGTGCGCCAAGGGAAATGCAAATAAACATGTTTGACCCTTTCAATTGTGCAGACAGTGAAAATAAACACTCAAAATGCACTAACCCTTTAGCTATACCCTTGGGAAAATCTTGCCAAAGTTAATACGCTACCCTTTATCTGGTAATAACAAAACCGGTAGCAGTAAGTTGAATTGGTCTCAAAAATGCATCGTTGTATTTAAAATTTACAAAGTTTATTACGATGAATTTTTGACGTCGATAGCTTAGATCGGAAAAAGTGCAATGAAAATAGTATTGATACTCATTTCCCAGTAGCTGACGGATACAGTATTATGAGAAAAATTGCTTTTTCAAATTTCACAAAATTTAATGGCCAAACCCTAGCAAAGTACAGTATCGTAGTAGTAGTGGTGTTGAACTATCGATAGTTTCGGTATTCCAATAGTATCGATGGTTTTTCAGAAAACTATAGATAGTATCGAACGTACTATCGAAATGAGCAAAATATTTTATTAATCGGAAACGATAAATAATTGGAATTTAATTTACGATGCCTTTACTAAAAGAAACGAATTAATATTCCATTAGATTTTTGGTGCTAGTATGTATAGTTAAAAACGTGATATTTAATTTAGTCACTTGATTTAGAACACTTTTACTACCCCGGACATTGTTTTCGGCAAAATAAGGGTTTTAAAAGTAAATAATGATTCTTTACTGTCTGTTAATAGTAATAAGTAGGTAAAGAATAATAATAATTCTTTATCTACTTATTATTATGAACAGACAGGAGGAATCCTCCTGTTATTATTTAATCCTTAATTAATAATAATTAATTGAGGATAATAATAATAATTATCCTCCTGTTAATTATTCTACGTTACGGAATATTCAGAGACACATCATTTGAAATAAGTTTTTCTGGTTCATTTCTTATGCTGGTTGATCAGTAGTGCTGCAAAAAATCAATTTTTTCAACTTTCCGATTCTTAGGTTAATTTGGTGGAAAAATCGAATAAAAATCGAAAAGTGAAAAAACTATTCACTTAATTAAGGTTTAATAAAATCTTTTTAAAAAGAAGAAAAAAAATTTGAGTTTTAAGCAATATTATGTGACGGTATTTTCAATAATGAACAAGGGTATATACCAAGACCACCACCGCTGGGCAGCCACCATTAAATTAGTTGTTGTTCATTCGTGATGTTCAAGACTTCATCAAGGCCAAAACGTGTAGGTACGTAAAGAATAATGCAAATTTTACACAAGGGTTTATTATTCTTTGATATACGTTAATTGTGCAAAAGCTAATTCTGTGTCATTAAGAAAATTTTTGAAAAAATTAATAACAAAAATTATTTTTCTCTACAACGTTTGGACAGATGTGGGACCTAAAAAAAGGAGTTTTGCGTCCAAAAATGGATCCTTCAAAATCCCATTTGTAGTCCATGAGAGCTCCATAGATCCCCACAGTGAAATAGGATCGTTCTGGGATCCCCAAAGATGGATTCCCCAAAAATAGTTCGAAAACGACACCTAATTCGACACAATAGCCGAAAACCTTCAAAAAACCCTGCCGTAGCTACAGGTTTGGGCGATCAGGCTGAAAACCTTGCAGGCACAACTAGATGGAAAACCGAGTATTTTGTCAAAATATCTACTGCCCAAAACGGCAATTTCGTTTTGCTTTATTATTCTTGGAATACATACACCTATGTAACCGTGACGGAGGTCAAAAGTTCTGATCGGCCTCAAAATTTGACATTATACGTTTAGAGGTCTATATTCAAATAACGAAATGCCCGTCCGCCGTCCGGGCCGTTTTGAACAGTAGGAATTCGTTTACAAATCTGAAATTTTGACAAAATACTCGGTTCATTATCTAGTTGTGCCCGCAAGATTTTCAGCCCGACCGCCTAAACCTGTGGGGCTAAAAAGAGGTTCCGGGAGGGCTTTTTTTAAGGGTTTCAGCTGTGGGATCGAGTTAGGTGTCGTTTTTGAAGTACTTTTGGACGTAGAATTCATTTTCGGGGGTCCCAGAACGATTCGAATTCACCGTGGGGATCTATTGGGCTCATGGGTCACAAGTGGGATTTTTGAAGGATCCCAGGAGGTCATGTATTTTCCTCGTAATTTTGGACGCATAATCCATTTTTCGAGGTCCAAAAATGTACAGCATTTTTTGTTTTTTGTTTTTTCAAAAATATTTTTCATTGAAACAAAATTAACTAACGAACTAGTAGCATCTATCAAATAATAATAATATTAATTGAAAGAAATTGAAATTGAAGAATAATAAACCCTAGCGTAAAAATTTGAATCTAGACTCTTGAAACGTATACTTAAGGCAGAATTTTTAGGCCGATCAGAATTGTCGACTTCCGTCGCGATTACATAGGTGTATTATTCCACGAATAATAAACCAAAACGGTATTGGACCCCGCTGACGATGTGCCTCATTTTCCACTACCACTTCATTTCAGGTCTACTGATCGAGGCTTTCATGTTCGATAAAACTGGGTGAAGCGTAGAACCTGAGTCAATTATTCAAATTTGTAAAGATCGCTGAATTGATTCCTCCGTCTCAAGTTTTAATGTGATGGACAGAAGTGACGGCAACATGAGCGGGAGTCGTGCGGTCTTCAGGCGGTTCGGAGAACCTCGAAACCCACCAGGTTGAATCAAACGACCACAGAGGGCGTGAGGATCGTGAAACCCACTCAGGGCTATGCTGGCCCACTGTATGGAATTCCCAAAGTGGAATCAATTCCGTTATACTAAGTATAATTTTTATCAGATATAAGTCTTATATTTGAAGAAAATACTGTAAATTTCAGCTACAAGAAGTAAAAAGAAAAGCATCAGAAGGATATCCGTGTGTACGTGTGCTTTACACAGGTAGAGAGGTGGAACAGAGACGTCATTCGCCAGAGAACTCTCATGTAATCTTATCGGTCGCGCATCATCAAAATACAGAAAATGAACGATTATTTATTATATAGAAACAGTGCAGGTGCTCTGGAATCTAAAGGGGTCGGCATTAATTTTCTTCAATATGAGAGAAATTTCGGAAATGTTTTTGGCGTCGACAGGTTTTCACTTGAAAAAATTAACAAGCAAAGGTAAAGGAAATGGTGACGGCAACACGATTGATCAAACGTTGCTAATTTAACACTTGGTAAAAACGCTGCAAATTTTACACAAGGGTTTATTATTTTTTGATGTAGGTTACTTGTGCAGAAATTAAATTCTGTCAATGAAAAAAATTTAAAATTTTTTGGATTTTCGTATTTCAAAAAAAATTGTTCTTTATTTTTTCGAAAACTTAAAAAAATTTTTGTTGTTTGTTTTTTACTTGAAAAATTGTCGACCCTTGTAGCCCCATGAAAGCCCCAGTGAAAGCGGATCTTCCGGGACCCCCAAAAATGGATTCTACGTCCAAAAATACTTAGAAAACAACACCCAACTCGATCCCATAGCCAAAAGCCTTCAAAAACACCCTCTCGTAGCCCCATAGCGCCCCACGGGTTTGGGCGATCGGGCTGAAAACCTTGCGGGCACAACTAGATGGTAAACCGAGTATTTTTTCAAAATTTCAGATGTTTAAAAAATTCCTACTTTCCAAAACGGCCCGGACGGCGGATGGACATTTCGGTTTTAGAATCTAGACCTCTTGAAACGGATAATGTCAAATTTTGAGGCCGATCGGAGTCGTCGACCTCCGTCGCGAAAACATAGACCTATATTATTCTTGAAATAATTCACCTGTGTATTATTCCAAGAATAATAAACCAAAAAATTTTTTTCAATAAATATAATATAATTGGGATTATATACCGATTATTGTAATGGATGTTATGCCCCTACTTCCGAAAACGTCACCTGACTCAATCTTCTGGCCAGTCATTCTAAAGCCCGATTTGAAGCCACGTAGATCCTCACGGCCGGATGCATCTGAGGCCCTAATAAAATTTATTACAATCTACCTACGTGAATATTACTTCAAAAACGACACCCCACTCGGCCCCGTAAATTCATCAAACCCACCTGTTAGCCCAACGGGTTTGGGCGATCTGGCAGAAAACCTTGCAAGCACAACAAGAAGAACCGAATATTACGTCAAAATATCAGAATTTCAAAAATCCTACTGCCCAAAACGTGACAGTAATTTTGGGCTTGGTGGAGCGCCGTCGGGGGGCTGCTGATAGCAGTTTCCACAGCACTAACCTGCCCAAAACGGGAGTCGGGCCTGTCAAATTTTGATACTGATCAAAATTGAACGGCATTGGGTACAAAGGGTCAAAATGTCCTTGGAAAATAATATCTCGAAAATTCGATAAATTAAATGAGAATTAGTTAATTAACAATTTCAATACTAATTAGTCTAATAATCAGTCTAAGAATTATTCTTAATTTAGGTAAAATATAAGTAGGTAAAAATTCTAATTAATTCATTCGGTCGTTAGTGAATTGCCGGCCCAGTAGGCCTCCAAGAATAAACACCAAAAGAGCAATGAACAGCGGATTGAAATGTCGCGGGCGATTCAGGCGGTTCGTAATGAGGTTGGCCCCACCGGCCACAGATGGCGCAAGAAGGGCTAGATCGACCTTCGGAGAATTTAAATCAAAACACCGCAACAGCCTTAGGGCTCAGTAAAAAAAATAACAGGGTCAACAAACTGCAGGATTTTTGAGTACCCTAATTTTGAGATCAGAACTACCGACAAGCGGCAAATTCTGATTACGGTAATTTCGAATTGAACTCATAAGAAACGCTTGATTCATCAGCTAATAAGTTCAAAGGATTGACCAGAGGGAAACACTTGAACAACAGGTGAACTAAGAAGATGCACCAGGGCAAGGAAGGCATCAAAACCAGACAACCTTTGGACCGATTTTGGGAACAGATTTTGTGAAATTGAATAGTTGTGTTTTGTTCGATGTCACGGTAGAACCAAATGGCGTAAATTTGGCGTAGAGGTTGGCTGGATGTGCGTTAAAAGATTGGGTGATTGGTGATTTTCTGATCATATTTTTCAATTATAGAGCAGTAAAGTAGAGTAATAGCGTTGACAGGATAGAAATGTTGTAGTTTGTGACGTCTTAATCGCCAAAAGGAGTTGGGTTGGTGTCTGTGCAAACATAAACTAGAAATATATTCGGATAAATTATTTAGCGGAATTGAGCTCTAAAGTAGAGGCGGAAAAGGGCGGCGGTAACTAACCTGGTACAATTGAAGACGTCTAATGGGGACTCCATCCCGTCCCGGTGTCAAGAATTCCCGGAAATGTCGGAGGAAAACCGGATAAAACGCGGGCGATCCGGTGACGCCCGATGAGCCGAAGCGGTCGACAGACTGAGCGGAATCCGACACGGAGAAAGAAAAAAAAACCCGATGGTTTTTTTGGTTGGTCTTTTTCTTCAGTAGATATCGTTATCGAAATACCCGCGACCGCGGTAGCAATCAACTCGTGACGGTTCGACGGCGCCGGGAACACTGACTGATCACCGGAGGGTCACCGGCCGGGAAGGAACGGGTCCGCACCCGGTGGTGGGGCGAAGAACTGTTCCGCCCCCACTACCACAAAGTAGCTGCTACTTACGTAGCAAGTTTGACTATTTACATGTTGGCCCCAATTTATGGCGACGTTGCGCAGAAGGGCAAGAGCGGCAAAAACCCCCTTTTCCGAACATGCTGATTACGAGTACCTATCTGGCTCATCATTCTCACAGTATATGAGCCACAGAATCCAGTTTCTGCAGGGATTTTACCCGAAAATCATGTTTTCGAACGTAAATTGGGGCTCAAAGTAAAAAAATAAAAATAAAAAATAATTTTTGGTACGAATTCGACTTCTGAATCGATAAGGGATGCCCGTCTATGCAACAAAGCCGACAAACATGGAAAACACATTTTTTTCGCCCGTTTCAGGGGGATGAGTTTTCTGTGCAAATTGGGAATCGGCAGAGTTACAAAAAAAGCTCCAGTTTACTCCGAGCTGGGAATGGATTCAACTCGCCTAAGATATGTCAAAGAATAAAAAAAAAATGATCTGCACAAAGCTGCTTTCACGTCATAGCGCACGTTCGAACTTCTTTCACTCAACGAGTGGTTTTGTTCGACAGGAATCGAATTTTAATTTGGCCATAGGTTACGACAGAACTCATCTGCTGGGGCTTTCTTATTCTTGTAAAATTTCAATTTTAGGGTGTTCAATTGAATTCATCAATGTTACAGGGTTCACTCAGATATCATTGGGGTGTTCGATCAAAATCATCTACTACGCTCTTATTTTTGTAGAAATTTTGAGTTTTAGGGTGTTCAATCGGTGAAACATTTATTGCTCTACAACTTTTCTTCGTGTTCAAACTTCGCGAGAATCCTTGTTTGGCTTCCACTCTGGAAAATACACTGCCAAGGTCATGGCACAGCTTCTGAAGCTTCCTCGTGATCTTCACGACTATCTCAGAAGAGATGAGCGTGAGTGAAGTGAGTGTGCTTTTCTGTCTTACTCGGTTCTTCGGAGTGACTCCGGTACTGAATTTGACCACAGTTAAAATAAAAACGACTGAGCGTTGAAATTCAGGAATTATTCAAGATTTTTTGCGTGATTTGCTGTAACCGCCTCATCTTTTAAGCGGTCCATCTCTCAATCACTGTTGAGGTTAATTAATCTCACCTCCCTTCATAAAATGAAGTTAAAAATGTGTTTGGAAGATTTTAGAAAATTTCGACTTAACACATTCAATTTTTAGATAAGTTTAAGATAATTTTGAATCGATAAAGGGACTTTACCGTAACGGTCAGAGAAATATACGGAAGAGATGTCACGGTAATCGGAAAAAAACTCCCCGGAAAAAAATCCCCTAAGAATACTCAAGGGCGGAAAAAAAATCCCCAAAAAGAAAAATTGAAAAAAATCTTGAACAAAACAAAGATATACAATAGAAAGTTAGAGAACCTCTTAGTTTGGTTTATTATTATTGGAATAGTAGGTACACCTATGTAATCCCGACGTGGGTCGAAAATTCTGATCAGCCTCAAAATGTGACATTATTCGTTTCAAGAGGTCTAAATTCCAAAAACGAAATGTCCGTCCGCCGTACGCCGCACAGTGGGGCATCAAAAGGTGGCGGAAATTATTCTTGGCAAATAAGTGACTGAAAAATGTGTATTTGGCATAGAAAAACACAAATAAACTCAAGCATAACAAAACACAAAAAATGCCTCAATATGCCTCAAATTGCCTGATATGCCTGATTGCCTGATCGCCTGATAATATCAGGCATATTATGCCTCAAAGAGGAAATCATGGGGTCTGAAGTGGTTCAAAATGTCATAAGTGGTCGGAAGTTATGGCGGTTTCGAGCTATGACAGACAAAACTATTTAAAAAACTAATAAACTAAAAGTAAAAACATTCAGTAAAAAATTCAAAAACGAATAATTGGCAAAAATAGGCAAGATTTCATTTTTTTTTACACATTCTGCAGTTCCCCTAGAATACGAGAAAAATAATGGCGTTGCTGGTTCATGTGGGGTCAAGCGTCGTTTTCACCTATATATATTTAAGTTTAACGGGTTTCTCCAGTTCATGTTTGAGTACAATAAAAGGAAGCAATACTGATAAGAAAATAAACTATTTTTGTATGGTAAGCACGTAACTGAAGCACTTTCAGTCATCGTTGAAAAATAATACACCTTGTAGTGACCAGTGGAATAAATGAACTGCACAAGTAGATCCCGGCAGAAGACGAATATAGATAAGATTTGACTTCCTCCACTAACCCCCCAGACAGCCTTCAGTAGCAAAACAATAAAGGGGTATTGTCCACCTATATATTAGCTACCAACCAAGGAGGTTAGAAGAAGAAGTCTTCTTCTAACCTCCTTGCTACCAACTCACGAAGAAACCTGCCGCGAGGTGCGACTTTATTTTTTTGGACTTTCCGCCACCTTTTGAGGTCACACCTTGATCCAAAGGTGATCCTTAAAAAATCCCATTAGTAGCCCCACGAAAGCCCTATGGATTCCTACGGTGAAATCTGATCGTTCTGGAACCCCCAACAATTGATCCCCAGTCCAAAAATTCTTCGAAAACGACACCAAACTCGATCCATAGCCGAAAACCTTCGAAAACCCCTCCCGTAGTCACATCGTCGCTCCACGGGTTTGGGACGATCGGGCTGGAAACCTGGCGGGCACAACTAGATCGCAAACTTTTTTTTTGTTTGTCAAAATTTCCGATTTTTAAGAAAATTCCTACTGTCCAAAACGGCTCGAGGGGGTCGTGTTTCGTTGGGAGGTGGGCCAGGCGGTAAGTTAACTCCCCGCTTGGTGGAGCTCCTTCGGGGGCCTGCTGATAGCTTAACGGCTCAGTTTCCACAGCACTAATCTGTCCAAAACGGCCGGGACGGCGGATGGACATTTGTTTTTGGAATTTCCGTGTCTTGAAACGTATAAGTAATGTCAAGTTTTGAGGCAGAGCAGAATTTTCGACCTCCGTCGCGATTACATAGGTAGGTATTTCAAGAATAATAAATCAAAAATCTATCTCTTCTTTGTTTTATCTCTAAACTGTTTACCTCTTAACTGGGCGTTAAAATGCACAAAACTCTATAAATTTTTATTAAAACTGAATCTCCTCTGAGGGGAATGTTTTCGAAGTGATTTTTGAATAACGATTAAAGGGGACCCCGGACAAGTCCAATTTTTAGCGTTTTTTAGGATGTTTTCGCCCAATTCAAGCCATCACGTGAGAAACCACTGCGCCCGCTGATCTGATAAATAGTTCAAATTTCAACTGTTTTAATGAAATTCACAAACCTTCAACCATCCACCGTCAGCTAGGATTTCCTTTCCTGCCACAGCTTCACGAGCGTCGGCCGGAAAATGGGAAAAATCCCACCTGGACAACCGATCCGACGGCAACATAACATTAAATGTTTAAATGTTTGAAATTTTCAAAATTTAATATCATTAATATCTTACGCCCACGAAATCGACGCGTCACAATACCATCGTCAAGTCATCTTCACAACAGGTGAACTATTCACTAGGTGGAATTCCACTCTTGTGGGCGGTGCCCTGACAAAAAAAGGTCGATCTACCTGAGCCGCCTACCTGGTCCAGGGCACAATAACGTGAACTCGGAAGTGGCAACAGGTCGGTGTAAAAAGACCATATTGGTGGGGTTCGGATGAAAAGCTCAAAAGTTTTCTGCTTCACGGCTTGATTTTGAACTGGAAATGATGGTGTGTGAAAAGATTGTCCAGTTCGTTATTTTGTGTCCGTTAAATTTGTTAATCCCCCCATTAGAACTCCTTCATGAGAACTCTTCGCTATTGTCTTACGTGAATAATTGACTTTTTTTTTAAATTTTGCGTTAAAAAGTTCCCCTTTTCTAAGGGATTTTTTCCACCCTAGTTTTTTTACCCTTTGAGGGAGAATCGGTCAGTTCGGAGGGGCTTTTGGCCCTGAAGCACCTTGGGGTTCCCCGAGTAAAACAAAAGATCCGTGACGGGGGAACCCGGTTTTTTGGGGGTATTTTTCCCCTGGTGGTCAAAGGTTGAAAGTTCAAAGGGTGAGATATCCCATCCTTGTGAGAAAATGTGGAGCGGCTGAACGTGGGAGCCGGCGAGGATGTGAAGCCGTAGGCAAATTAGCGGAAGCAACTCACTATATACCCACGACACTTATCAGATGTGTTACCAGGTAGTAAACGTCCTTAATGTGTTAAAAGTGTTTTTTCAAGAGAAAAAACTAAACCTTAATTACTGCGTAATTCAGTGTTACTGCGTGCCAAGACAATTTTTGAAGTAGGTAGGTTTGCCCTTTTTAGGGGTTGGACTAAATGAATAGACATGAGACAAACGTTTGGTGTACATCCAGATCTGAATTATATTGTGTGTAATTAGCTCGTATAATTCATAAGGCCACAAGCGAATATTGAATATGACCATGACATGACCACATTGGAGTTCGAGGTCGTTTCACATTGTCAGTTCCTTCCTTATATAGTGTTCTCATCTTGAACAATATAATGTACTATCGTATATTGTAAGGCAACGAGCGTTCACCTCATGTGCTGCTCTTGTCACTGCACTTCAATTTAGGTACAAAATTTGTACTTAATGTCCGAATTTAATAGCTTGCTCACCCGATAATAGGATGTTGCTCGACCTACATTTTCTCAATCAATTTAATATTTGTTTCATGTTAGTTAACACGCTCATTTGGTTGCATGAAAAAAGGGGTTCCTGGGGTTCCTTCCTGTTGGGGGAAGGACCCAATTTATTTTATTTTTATTTAATAATTTCTTTTCTCTCTCTTTTGACGTTTTTCCGTTTTCGCTGTTATCATTGATCAGTAGTAAACAAAGGACTTGAGATGACAATGTATAATATTACTGATAACAACACGATATGAGGTATTCACTTAGAAACGATTACCAAGCTCCCTATCGATTTTCTTTTAAACTATCAAGTTTGATCGATTCGCTGCGAAAAGACGCGTCGAACGGTATGCTCAACTCATTTTCGCCAAAAATTACGATTTTTCTGACCACTGTCATTTTCGTTTTAAATGATTAATCAGCTTGAAATTTCCGTCATGAACTGGAGGATGAAATAGTTTTTTGAGTCATCAGTATCTTAGTGTATGATTTGTTCCAAGTTTGCTATAAATTACTGGCTTGCCATCAGAGCTGCAAGGTTGGCCTCATTCGACGACAAATTTAATTTTCAACAAATTTTCTGTTGAACGAAAAAAAATTGAGGCGCTAAAGATGTTAAAAAACTTTTTTTTTTTTTTTTTTTTTTTTTTTGCCGAAAAATGTAGGTGATGTGTATTCAAAATCAGCGCAAAAATTCCCACACGTATCGCTCGTAACATGTCCAGAAAAAAAAAAGTATTTTGCCCCACTGAGCGCAAAAGTGGCTCACGCATGTTTTCTGTTCAGCGCGAATCACAATCTAGCAACTGTTCCCACTTTCAACGAATGTTTATACACGACAACGACCACCAGCAGTGTCAACGTCTTCGGCCAACGGCCCGAACCCAATCACCATAAGGCGCAGGCGGTCATAGACCATATCAAGAGTACCAGATGTGCCCCGCAAAGAGGGCGTGATGGAACATTATGCCGGGAAGAAAAGTCACCCCAAAATGAGTGGGTGTACACCGGCGGGGTGAATACAACTATTAAAAGTCCCGTGCGGAAATAAAAAAACGCCTTCGAAGAAGTCAACGTGACGAACAAAGCAGTCATAACAGCTGGAGGCTCGAACAGTAAGGCTCCCTCCTGCAGGGCATGGTGGTTTAGTAAATAGCCCGCGCCCAAAATCTTAACGTCTTGGATTGGACTTTTGTTTTCGATTGACGACTTTTCTGAAGGAACTAATTTTCGAAGAATGGGAACGGAATGCACCTTTGAAACAGCTGTAAACGGGTTAACCCTGTCAGAATAGAAAACAGCCATGATTTTCGACTATGTGGGCACGTTCAGCAAACGAGGCAGCGTAATATTGGCAGGATAAACCTGAAAATGGTGCTGAATTGTCAGCCAGATATTCCCCACATTCAACTTAGTGGAGAACCTGTGAGTTGCTTCTGGGTTGAGTGGCTGCAGTAACCGGGAAAGAACGCTATTCCCACTATTGCAGCCTGGTACCAAGCCATTTAGTGGCTTGACCAGCTTCCAAGTCTAAACACATCCCCAGGTGATCTGGCACTGGTGCAGGCGATTGCTCGTTGACACATGTTGGCAGCATGAACCTGGAAATGACGCGATATCCAGCGAACCATGTTATCTAAATAGAGCCATTTTGTAGCAGGAATAGGAATACTTAGGGCATCCGTCAACGACCTGGCCTGGAACTGGTGCACGCAATACCTTTCTGGGACACGTGATTAGCACAAACATTGGACATGGGCTCGCTATCTTCCCCAAATGAAACCTGGGAATGGCGACACTTCGTCAACATCGTCGAAGATCTCCCAGCACCCCGATGCCACCCCACTGCACGCCATCCCTAAACTATACTCTCAACATCCGCCATTTCCCCAAAAATCCCACCCGAACCTAATCCCTACAATTTCACGACAACACAACAAACTCAAATCCCACCTACCTTCCAAAACGTTCTCCCGCTCGTACCCCACCAACAATCCACGGCCGATCAGAACACGAGGTGCATTGGGACACTTGTCGGTCGACTTACTCGTCACTACTGATAACAAGAATTACCAACCGCGAACCGAAGGCCACGATAAAAGGAGCACCTTATCGTCACATAAAACTGGGGCACACACTAAATAAGCGTCAAATCATTACGTGGCGGGAGAGAACACTTGTTCCTTGACGAACGCTGTGATCACCCAAATCATATTGGAACTTTGTTTTTGAGGGCGCTGAATTCGAAAATGATGGCCGTTTTTTTGGTTGGTTCAAAAGACTCATCTTATAGCAAATTTACTGTAGATTCCGAATATAATATAATATTATACTAACTAATATAGTATAATATTATTATACTAACATTAAGTCTAAAACCTTTTTAACGTTAAAAACCTCAAAAATTGCAAACAAATTAACAAAAAAGGCATTTGGGTGGACGAGGAAGAGGTCTGGTAAACATTTCATGTGGGTTTTCCTCTTGGGAGAGTCGCTGGAGGGAAATTCTGTGTAGAGAATCAAGTTTCCCGATTTTTATTTGCCAAAGTTTGAAAAATTGTATCTCCCTTAGTTTCAATTGTTGTTGTTTCTATTCCGAAAGGTATCTATCAAAACGTTACCCCCACTTTTTTACCAGGTCATTTTGGAGCCAGTAGAGAGAAGAGGTATATAGGAACGTACATAGAGGTATGTAAGAAAGCTACATAAGAAAAAAAAACTGAAAAATGTGAGTTTTGCTCATTTGTTTGCAGTTTTTTTTTAGGCTTTTGATGGTTTAAAAAGGTTTTAGACTAAATGTAAGTATATATTCGGAATCTACAGTAAATTTGCTATAAGATGTGTCTTTTGAAGAAGTCGGTGATAACTGGAAAATTCAATGTAATGGAACACTGAGAGAAAAAAAGGGCCTATTCTAGGTTATTTTTCGATTTTTTTCTAGGTTAAATGCTGCCAACCTAGATTTTTTTTGTTTTCATTCTAGGGTGGAACAATTTAGTCTAGGTTGAATATAATTTAACCTAGATTGAAAATACTGGTGAAGTTACCTTCCTAAAAATGCAAACAACCAAGATTTAAAATACGCCACCCCCACACTTTAGTTCTAGGTTAAGTTCACAGTGTGTGCCGCCGCCTCCATCCATTTACAGTCTAGGTTAAAAACATTAATGTCTTGGTTGTCTCACCCTGGTATTCAATGTTTTTCACTTTCATAGATGGTTGATTTACCCTAAAACAAATACGTTCTCACCCCACCTCTTTACTAGCTTACTCTGTGCCCCACCTCAAACAATTTACAGCCATGGCGCGTTAACCTAGAACCCTTTTTTCTATAGGTTGTGTCCCTTTATTTACGAGGTTGTTTCAATTACTATCCCTGTTGTTCCAGTTAAATTTCTAGGTAGCTTCCTATTCTTTACAGGTTGGTCCTAATAAATTACTAGGTGGTCCACTTTTCTTTCTAGGTTTGCTCCACTTCCATTGCAGGTTGTTTCTATCAACTTCAACTATCTTTCTGGGTTGTCGCTGTTTCCAACTCAGTACAAAAATTTGAATGTGACGTCATAATATGACTGCACATAGTGACAGAAATTAGATGATTTGAATTTGTCAAAGATTTGGCCTCAACCCCACCGGCTAAATAGCAGGGGTGCCAAGCATAGAACTATACCTGGAATGCTCGCTGCCTATACCGACCCTCAGAAAGTTTCGGCCACGCGCCCCTGGGGAATCCCCCGAGAAAACCCACGGGGCTTCGAGAAGTGAAGGGCCTCGGGTACGTTCGCACGCATCGCCGAAGACAGCCGAACGGGTCAAAGGGGGGCATACATTTCGCGCGGCTCGCTTGGTGAAGGCTTCTCACGATGTTTTTAAAATAGTTAAATTTTGTTATCAAATAAATTATCAAACGAAGAACCTATCAATCAATTCAAAAATTATGATTTATCATACATATGCCCACTTTGAGGGGACTGTATTCCAACACCAAACCGAAGAAGGGAATACTCACCCATATCAATTGATAAAAGCTATAGGCGAGTTATCCGCCAAAATAATAAGTCACAATTTTTCGAGAAAACTCTCTACTGAGTTAACTCCAGCCCATAAATTAGGTGTCAAGAAGAAGCTGACAAAACTAATTTTGTTCAGTAATGTTTAAAATTGTGAAAAATAAAAAATGTTAAATCTTGCCTTTGCTAGTCTAACTGTGTCAATAAATTTGCTAGATAATTTTATATGTACCTACTTCTTTATTCTCAATAATTTTTCAATATATGCCATTGTACAAAGTTCTTACTGCATTTTATTTATTTTATTTTTTTAATTATTTTTTTTTTTGTAGGTACCTATGCCTTATTAAATTAGAGATCTATACTTACAGCAAGTTTCAGTGTTTACTCAAAATTTGAGTACTCCAAAAACCAAGTTTATCAATTCGGAAAAAAAACCTAAATGATGGGTCTGAATTACACGGGCTGGTCATGCCCCCCTTTGGTGTGAAAAGGGAGTTGGAAGGAGGACTGGGTGCGCGGGGTCTCACTTGGGTTTTCCCCGAGTCGGCTGTCCCGCCCGGTAGGGCCTCAGCGCTCATTCCAGGTATAGTTCTATGGTGCCAAGACAACGAGAATTAACGCCCACCGCCTACAGTGGCGCTCTCCGCGGCCGCTTAGCGTACTGTAGAAACAACCTGGAATTTATTGAATGAATTACAATCACTGTTGTTTAAACCTAAAACTATTTGTAGTACTATGGTAGTTTTAACCGAGACTGAAAGTCTAACTTTTTCTTCTGGGTTGTTACCTAAAGTAGCAATCTCGCCTTTTAAATCTCTCGGTTGTTTTCAGTTGTACAACCGAGACTTTAATGGAGGGGAATTATATGGAAGGTCAAATCATTCAATTCTAGGTTACCCCACTTAAAAGTCAAAGGTAGGTAATATATTTTCTAGGTCTTCACAATGTCAACCTAGACCAAATGTGAAGTTCACATTTGGTCTAGGTTGACACTTTTTTATTCCAGGTTGTGGTCAGAGGGTGGGTAATAACGGGTTAGGTTGTTTCTATATGGGTCTAGGTTGTATTAATATTTTTCGATGTTACTTTAACCTGGACCTATTTTTTTCTAGGTTGAATCAATTGATTCTAGGTGGTTTAAATTTCTTTTCGAGGTTATTTCGGATTTAACCTAGCCACAAAAAAAATCTTTTCTCTCAGTGAAGGTAAAAAAAGGCCTTATTCGAACAACTAAAAAAAGGCTATAATTTGCGGATTCAGCGCCCTCGAAAACCCCTAGAAGAGGTAAAAAAGAAACCAACAACTCGCAGGTCATTTTTTTGAAGACCAGTGGTATTGAGAGAGGAACGTCCACAGATACCTCATCTGCAGAGAACAAACCTCACTGGGGTACTTATTCTGGCACAAATATCTTTTGTGCGGAATTGAATTGAACTCCTTTATGCAAACCATTGAGCTTTTTCGTTGTTTTTAATCTCTGTCATTTCTCTCGACGGATCAACAACCCCTACGCTGAAAACAACCCTGTAAAGTCAAGGTGCACCAAAACTCGAAACCAGGTCGTGTAAACTGTTGTGAAATGTGGTTGGTTTCTCGATTGTTCGGTGAAATCAGCACATTTTCGCACAGGGGTGTTTAACTCCCGTCCAAAGGGGGAAAATCGGGGACAAGTTTTCAAGATGAACTCAAAACAATACGCCGTCCGGGTTGTTGGGATGTTGCACAAAAAAAAACTGGGTATACATTTTTCTGCTTAAAAAGGACAACCGAAACGAGGGCGCGTTACGTAAACGTAAACGCTGAGCTCGCCGAATTCCGATCCTTTAAAAAAAACCTTTTAAATCGTGACGCCACGACGAAAATTCAGAGTTCGTAATCCAAAATCCCCAGACACCACCCGATTTATGGTACACTTGACGCTCAACATTCAGAGTTGAAAAACCCCGTCCCGAAGGTGAGATGGTGGTTGGAGCAGGTACTCCCACGCACAAAAGGCTCAGGTATGTCGGGGGATTAGTGAACCACGACACACACACAAAAAAGGAGCGAACAATAAAAGTCACAGGTTTAGAAACTATCAAGAGTCACGAACAGGCAGATCGATAGCTAATCGAGTTTTGAAAAGGCGAATTGAAAATGGCACCCGCTGCTGATGATCCTAAACAGGAACTAGAGGCTGTTTTTGAAGTGAATTCGAACGATGAATCGCTTTATGAGAGTCCCAGACCTGTTAGATCAAACTCTGAGGTAGTACAGAGTTTACAGATTGGGAGTTTTGCCGGGCTTTCGTGTCATGTTACGCTGTGGAGTTCGGTTTGGCAATCAAAAGAGGTTTTTCAAGTTATTGGTCTATAATAAAGAAAGTGTGTCGTTTCCAAAGTAATTTGGACTGTGGAATCGATTATTGGGTGTTCCCAACAATTCTGCCCGTACCGTACCGTACCCCGAGCCGGGTTTCTAAGGGGTTAAAAATGGGGATTGAAGCACCTTGGCGAAGAGGATGAGCGATGTGCCGTTTTCGAGAATCACCAAAAAAAAAAAAAAAAAAAAAATCCCCGAAGAAAAAATAGCGATGATTCAATGGAAATGACAGGACATGATATTAAATATTGTTGTCGTTTAATAGCTCTATAGACTGTTCCTGCAGCTCAAACTGGTCTTGTACTAAGTAGTAGCTGAAATACAGCAATAAAACCGTTCTTCAGCCAGTCGTCCAGCTCTTCATACCGGTTGAATCTATTTTTCATACTTTTGAACTTATTTAATTCTGCACTCTCCAAATTCCGTTCAATTGAGCTTCAAGTCAGTTGTAAAGCCCTTCGGTATGCGGTAAAAACTTTCAAATTTCAGACTCGCTAGGAAAATACTTTCCCAGCCAGAACGTCGCCACGGAAAACACTTTCCCAAGTAAAAGTGTACGAAATTATGAACTCTTTAGGGAAATTCGTGCAAACCGACCAACTGATTCAAATTGATCTAACTGGGCTAGAGCTCGTTCTGTTAAATAAATAAAAACTGATTACTTTGTGAATAACTGTATTACCTAAAAGTAAGTTCTGGGAGACTCGAAATTTTTGCTTCCGAGTCTGCAAGGCAGCTTCCACAATTTTGATAGGATTTCAATAATATTTTCAGGAATTGTGTGGGTGTAGCCCTGGATGGTCCCTTATCAGTTTCATCATTATTAAATCAGCGGTACTCCCTGCGCATGCGCGAACGTAATTTTCTTGTTACAGTCATAACTCCATCAATTTCGAACGGATTTTTGTCAGATTTTCAGGAATCGTGCAGATAAGGTCTCTTCTAATTTTCAATGTATCGGGCATTAGGTCAAAAGAAACTCAAAGATGTCCTCTAGCACTGAGCTTTCGGCTAATGTACTGCCTTCATCAGGGCTTATGAGGAAATTAGTAAGTAGGTACCTACTTGAAAGATGAGAAAGCATGGGAAACAAGAACCAATACAAGTGCCCACCTAACTCCAAAAAACCAAAATGGACGATAGGTTGTATTATTCTAGGACGGCAGTATTGTCATGAGTAGGGTAAGTGTCCCAAATTCCGCCTACCCTAACTGTTTTTCCTTGTAGCAGCTTTGTTTTCAGGTAAACCCGTCCAAAAAAATGCTGAATATTACCAGTGGGATCCTGTCATTGATTCCTGAAGCCCAAATTGCTGTAGAAAAATCCTGCTAGAAGTGATTCTAGATAGACTGGGAAAACCCATAATCGTGATTCCCAAAAAAGTGTTCCCAATTTCGCCCACCAGGTGTTCCTAAAACCGCCTGGTAGGCGGAATTAGGAACAGGCGATAGACTAGGGATGTGAAGAGCTAAAACTTGATCGGTTTGAAACTGAATATAATTCAAATGAAATTATTTTTCCTACTCGTATTAATATAAACACTAGATGCCCGCACGTGCTTCGCACGAAATATCAAATTTTCGTCCATCACTTATCAACGATGCACCCGTGGCGACGCTTTTTGACCCATCTCTCGTAGCGAAGGAAAGCTCCGTTCGCGTAATATGCAGCCCATAGCAACCCATCAACTCCAAATGAAATTACCGAGTAGGGTAGGTGGGGGTAAAAACTCGCATTTTGGGGTTTTTGCTATGTATCGGGCTTCAGTGAAGAGATATTGTCGCTGTAAAGCTTGCAAAATGTAGATTGGGAACCTAGTTACAGTTTCCCGAAGAGAGAGCGTTGTCGGATGACCAGCCATTTCACAATTTAAAATTTACTAAAACCCCAATTTGAGAGTTTTTGCCCCACCGAGTGGGGTAAAAACTCTCACTGAAATTTGGTGCGAGTTTTTGCCCCAATGCCCAAAAATTAAAATAATATGAAAGAAAAACCAGTTCTTCCGTAAAAATAATATTTTATTGGTCATGAAGAAATGGTATCAACTTTATAAAATCTATAAACTGATTTAATAAGCGTGAAATCTTCTCTTACAAACGAAATTTTTGCCTTTTCTCTAAAATGAGCAGAACAATAGGAATAAAAAGAAATGGAGAAGAAAGTTCTTGAATATAAACATGATTTAGTCTTAAGATTAAGTCTTTGAATTAATAATAATTATACATATTATGAAACCTTGCAAGCAAAGTGAAGGTTTTGTTCTTTCTGATACTTCTAATGACCGTTATACATTTGAGGCCTAAACGTTATACATTTGAGATTTTTTGTTTTATAATTAGGTACCAAGGAAAATCAATATGTTAATTAACCTATCGCGGCTGCAGCTCCACGGACGGACAGCCCTTCTTCGAGAGCCTGTTCGAGGAGTGCTGGACTGATGTGCTTGAAATTGGGTTTCCTTTTGTAATTCCTGTAAACCAAAAGTAAGAATTACAACAAAATTGAATACGGTATAACGAGAAACCCCAACCAACCCTATTTAAAAAAAATAATATTATACCTATTTTTCGTAAAAATATTATGCCTGATTCTTCTCATTTTTTAGAATGACTAATCAGTTTGTGAAAAAAAAAGATGGGGCAAAAACTCGCAGTCTGTAGTGAGAGTTTTTTCCCCACTTGGCGTGAGAGTTTTTACCCCAAAACGTGGTCTATGACCAACATGTGATTCACATTTCTGGGACGGAGATTTCTTCAAACGAAAGGTGGTACTTTAACAATCCATTTGATGCTTCATTGACAGGAAAAAACCATCCCACGAAAATCATGCTCACTGATTTACAATGCACATTTGATTATACGAAAATATTACATCAAAACGTGTAAAAACAAACTTACCGCATTGTCTTCCCGAGGGATGTATCCAGACTGGCGAGATATCAACAAGTGACTGATAATACGTTGTCTGAAGCGCAGCCTATTGAGAATTACGGAAAATAACTGTGGGATGGAAAATATGGCTGTGAGAGTTTTTGCCCCACGCGAGTTTTTACCCCCACATATCCTACCTATCAAACTAATTTTTTTTTTTTTTTTTTTTTTTTTTTAAATATAATGTTATATAATTCCATAACAACAGAAACAACCAAACAAAAACGAAAACAAAAACGAAAACAAAAACAAAAAACAAGAAACAACAACAACGAAACGGCAACCAACAGAAAAAGCCTGGAACAGGGAGCCTGGAGATCCCTCGGTGTTGTTGGAGATGCTCTTGTGCCCATCCGGGCGCCGGTGTTCTGGGAGTTCTTGGTGTTCTTGGTGCCGCCACCGTTATTCGCCGCCGCTCACCTGGACCACACCCGCCCCATCTTCTGTGCCGAGCGTTCGAATCCGCCGGCGCGTGTTCCGGATCCGGAGGCCCACAGCCCTGATGAGAGCTAACTGGGTCTTCACCCTGACCCACCCGGAAACCACGGAATACGGCTTATCCCATTTCTCGGCGAGCGCATGGGCCAGGCGCTTCAGGTAGCAGTCGAACTCTACGTGCATGGCACCATCGCAAGACACAACCAGTGGAGTGAAGGAGCCCCTCAGGTCTTCCGCAGCCGCGTCATACTTGGAGTGCTTGGCTCTTGCTGCGTTGTTGGCTGTAATGGCCCAGTCCTGGGAAGAGTAAGAGACGGCGTCAGCATTTATAATGCGGACGTCGAAAAACGCCGGTCTCTCCCTCTCCCAGACTCCACGGGCTTTGAAGTCAGCCACTAAGGCCGGGGATACCCCATCTGCCTCTTGCAGAACTGGCTCTACGGAGACTCCCCCCCAGGCACTTTCTGCAAACTAATCGAAGGCTTGCAAAAAATACTCGTACCCACCTACCGACGATCTTCGAATAACTTGCGAACGGGTTATCGCACAGAAATCGTTTTGTGCTCGTTGAAATCAGCGCGAAAAGCTCGTTTTAACAAACGTAGTTTCGTTCAAAACCGACGCCAAAAGTTGTATCGGGTTTCAGCGTTTCGAAAATTTTCCTAGTAATCCCTAGTAACGACGCTATTTGACCCGTATCTCGTCGCGAAGGAGCACCCGAAAACCGATGGAGGGGATGAGTGAGGAAAAATCAAGGTAGCCTATGACCATCGCGCTGGTTTTTGGAACGGGTCGCAATAAACGGCACGCGAATCGGTCATTCCGACAGACATTTCTCGGTTTTTATTAGGTGGGAAAGGTACTTCCAAATAAAGTTATTTAGGTAGATATGCTCGAAGCGCCCCATTTCCTTGCGTTGTACCGCCTCTACCGCCTTCTTCAAGTCTTCATCTTCTCGACAAAGCTTCTTGTCTTTCTTTTCAGACATCTGTAAATTGTAATAGAAGTGGTAAGAAACAATTTCCAGCATGTTCCTTTTTCCGCCTAGTAGGCGAAATTAGGATCTGTTTTGTAGGCGAAATTAGGAACAGTGGTCACTCCGCACACATCACGTAATAAAACCAACTAGGTACGGTTATTTTCAAATTTTAATACACCTTTTGAATCTCCATATCACAAGCTTCAACGTGATTCAAGAGAAAAAATTAAAAAACAAAACTTACCAGGTGTTTCAGTTGGATAAAGTTGGGAGAAAAGTTCGATCGGCGATCATATGGAAACAATAATGTGATTCACAAATTTCTGAGTAACAACAACACTTCGAACCCTATTGCCCCTACGTGGGCAATCCATGGACTTGATGTTACCGCCTCAAACTCGCAGAAAGCGTTGTTAGCTTCTTCAAAACCCGATTAGGCGGAATTAGGAGCCTAGGCGGCATTTGGTGCACCTACCCTATGGCGAATCGGTCCTCTCTGGTCTCCTAAAAAAAAATTTTAATGGTGAGATGCCGTGAAAACCTTGGCAGAAAAGAATAAAAAATGTTTATTCTTTTCCCCAATTTCTCCTTTTTCCATTTTTATTTTTTGGGGGATTTTTTACGCTCTTGAATTTTTGTCTGGGCATCCCCACCCCCTCCCCCGGATTACCATTTCGAAGAAGTGTTGAAAGTGTTCTCGATTCATTTCCCACAGACAAGACTAGTAGACAAGAATCATTTGAAGATCGAAATTCCGCATGTGACACGTTAAAATGACCAATCGGCACGCAGTGCTGCAAAGGGGATTCATCAACTCCTTCCCAGACGGCTAAAATCCCATCGACTCCTTCCCGTAGAGAAGTGATCTTCTCCTTCCCTAAAAATGGGTACTGATTTGTATACAATACATGTATTCAGGCTGTCCATGCGAAGACATGAAAATTTCATTGTATGGATAATATTTAGTATCCTGTTGATTATTAAGGCAAGGCTTTTTATAAAAATGGCTGATTTCACAAAAAGGCGTAAAAGACACACTGTACCTTTACGAATGGATTCGAACAGCATGAGGAGGCAAGAAGAAGACATTGTATAAAATAATTTTATTATAAATTATTTATACAATGTCTTAAAATTTATACAATGTCTATAGGTACAATTTTTATACTATTTTATAATCTTATTTGAAAAAAGTGTCTTTCAAGCTCCAGCCCCATTTCGACGAGGAGCAGAAGAACATTCATAGAAAAAAAATTTATTTCTTATACTGACTGTTGTGCAGAATTATTTTTTGAACCTTTCTTTGACTGAAAAGTATAAATAAATGTGATATCATTGACGATTGTAAAATTTAATCAATTTGGTCAAGAATCATCGAAAGGAGTTGATATCACGGGAGCTCTATGACCGGGAAGGTTTTGATACACTCGCTCGCTCCCTTTCACGGGAAGGAGTTGATGGTCGCCCCCTTTCAATTCACGTGACACAAGTGAACGTGCACCATCGGCCTATCCTATTTCCCCTTTACCTGAAACTGACCAAAAATCCCCACTAGGATCTTTCGGGGTCAAGAGCCCTTTAAAACCCCGTCCTTTTAAATGACCTTCAGAAAGTATGGAATCGTAACGGGGCCCAAACCAGCAATCCCCTAGTGAGTAATTGCGATGATAATTCAAAACCGTTTGAAACTAGCGCCTCACATGGATTGTATGGGGTGTCCAGATACCGGACAGTTGAAACGCCTCAAAACCGTTTCAACGTCGAAAAGATAAAAATTTCTTCGACGCGAGCATTTCTCAAAGAAGGAACTCCTTCCGCGACAATGGAAATGAAAACTTCGAGGTGCACCAAGAGGCTTAGCATAATCAAAGTGCATTGTAGCTGACAAAAGACGCCTCGATAAAAATGCTCAGCGGGGTAAAAAACAAGCTCCGTCTTATTCTGATCGTCAACTCTTTAAAGGGCCGGACAAAACCGGAGGATGCGACAAAAGGGAACTCGAAATGTTGAAAAACACGTTTTGTATGCACATTGGCGTCATTGTAGTGCCCTTTGTTTACAGCGGTTGGACGAGCGGGTTCTTCCTTCGAACCCTTTTTCTGCACCAGGTTACGAACTTCGGGGAGGTTACAGCCTCGGGCAGTTTCTACGACGTTGCATTGCTCAACAAACGGCAGGATTTTTGTCGCAATTTATTTACGGTCGATAAATAGAAGAAAGAAGATGGAAACGATCCAGGAAATAGCAGACAAAATTAATAAAATTCGGTAAAATCATCGGTAGGCAACAGAAGAAAAACGCTACAAATTTTACACAAGGGTTTATTATTCTTTAATATAGGTTACTTGTGCAGAAATTTAATTCTGTTAATGAAAAAAATTTAAAAAAATTTTATTTTATTTTTATTTTTCAAAAAAGATTTTTTGATTGTTTTTCAAAAAAATTTTATTTTCAAAATTTTCTTTGTTTTTACTTTAAAAATATTTGACCTCCTGGGATCTTTCAAAAATCCCATTTGTAGCCCCATGAAAGCCCAATAGATCGCAACAGTGAAATCGGATCGCTGCGGGACCCCAAAAAATGGATTCTACGCCCAAAAATACTTCGAAAACGACACCTGACTCGATCCCATAGCCAAAAGCCTTCAAAAACCCGTTTCTATAGCCCCATTTTAGCCCCATATCGCCCCACGGGTTTGGGCGATCGGGCTGAAAACCTTGTGGGCACAACTAGATGGTAAACCAAGTATTTTGTCAAAATTTCAGATTTTTAAAAAAATGCCTACTGCCCAAAACGGCTCGGACGGCGTAGGGCGGACGGCCATTTCGGTTTTGGAATCTAGACCTCTGGAAACGGATAATGTCAAATTTTGAGGCCGATCTGAGTCGCCGGCCTCCGTCGCGATTACATAGGTGTATTATTCCACGAATAAAAAACCAAAAGCGTTAGCTCAGTCAAATTAGGGGCGAAAAGCTCAAAATGTTACACAAATATCTATGTATAGTAGGTAAATTGTGTAAAAATTAATTCCGTCATAAACAATAATGTTAAAGAAAATTTCCTGCACAATGTTGGGCGGTTTGATTTTGGGCCAAAGACTTCAAAACGCACTCAGGGCCAAAATTTCGTTGGCTTTAGGCCAACCCTTGGAGCTAAAGTATTTAATGAATTACCTATAATATAATCTCTCATTTTGCCAGTTCTTAAACGCTCTCTAGCGGCTATTCCCCTATACCCAATTTCAAATAAAACGAGTGCATTTTGTAGCAAATGCCACAAATTTTGTATAGTTGTCATGACCCTATAACGCATAGTATCGGCGGTATTACTGAAAAACCAAAATAAAAGTGCCAAAATGTCGATATTAACTGCAATTTTGACAACGTTCTAGGCAGAATCCCTGTCAGCGACTCGAAAAAGAGAATCGTGGTTATTACGACTATTATCAAACAGGACAAAGGTCAAATACAAAATTGATACTGAAATCAGTTTGAAACCGTACCTCACTGATCGCATTTCTCAAAAAACACAAATAAGACAAAATAATAAGTCTCCGGTAAGTCTCCAAATAAGAGACTCAGCAAGAGGAAAAAAGGACATAAAGAAGTCAGACGGTATCGTTGTCAATTATTGGTAAGAATACAGTAACCCACTTTGAAAAAGCGTGAAATGCTGCGGCCTTGTACCTCACTGATCGCATTTCACGATGTAGACAAAATGATGCGAAGCTCAAAGGCTCAGAAAGTTGCTCACAAAAAGATAAAATGGTAAAACGCAGCATGGTGGAAGTCAAAAGAAAGATGTGAAGAGACAATCCATTAGTGCACTAATGAGGTGACCACAGGGAACTTTCGAGATACTCAAGCACTTCATAAAGACATTGAAGAAAAAGAGGAAACGAATTTTCAATGAGACGAATAGAAATTACAAAGCCTTAAAAAAATACATACATAAAATACGATACAGAATCAGTCTGGAACCAGACTGCCTGAACAAGGGGTTGGAAAATACCTATAGCGATTCACCTAAATCTCCTTGCGTGTACCTCAAATTAGAAACTACTGAGAGTCACTGCCAATAATAACATGTCCAAAGGGGCGGCGTTACGATTGCGAATGCTACGATTGCGAACGCTTCGTTTTTTCTACCTGGGGGCCTGCGACGTTGCCTTTCAGTGATCAGTTGACCACCAGGGATATCGAACGACAGGTTCTCAGGGAAAATTGTAAGAGAAAATCAGGTGATTATTTGTGTACGAGGCCAGCAAAAATTATGAAAGAAAATTTGACCTCCCTCCAACATAGCGATACCAAAGCTGTCAGAAAAGCCATGTACATGTTGAACAGAACCCAGTTTCCAGTTCTTCCGCAGTCCAGGTCTGAGGCAATTGACCAACTACTTTCCTTGAAAAAAAAAAAAAAAAAAAACATTAATAGTAACGGCTTCATTCACATTTCCCCAAATAATAACCTCGCATGCATAACACTGCGCAAGAATTTTGTCATGCTTGTTGAATCAGAGCACATTTTCGCGGACGGGACTACATTTTCGCGGACGGGACTTTTGATTACGCTCCTCAACATTTCACCCAAATGTACACGATTCATGGCCTCAAAAACAATTTTTATCTCCCACTCGTGTACATATTTTTGCCCGATAAGAAAGAGGAAAGATACAAGCTGATGTGGGAGTATCTGAAGGATCTGTGCAGTACTTACGTAGGTAGATGATGCTTACATAAAACTGATACAAATTTGCCCAGACCTTGATAATGGCTTGAAATTTGCCCAATATGTTTACGATACGTATATTGGGCCGGCCTGTTCTTTCCCAACGAATTTATGGGCCGCCTATTTTCGCGCGACTATTTCATTCTTTTTTTCTTCTCTGCATTCTGATCCATGTGTGTACACCTCTATGATTCTGTGCCACGTATTGGCAACGTCGCGTTCGCAATTCTCCACTTTTTCGGATTAAAGAGGGTCGGTTCGCAATCGTATATTTTCCTAGCGTTCGCAATCGTAACGTCTCCTCCAAAGGTTGGACTAAAAGAACGCAATAACAACCTATTTTTGGTGTTAGTCGTCTATTGTCGCAAGTTATTGATAATCATCAACTTTCCGACTAACTGTTGGCCTAAATGTCATCGTCCGGGCATTTCGAAGGAAAGGCGAAACATCAGGTAGAGGATTACGATAAGGCCGTCGAAGAGAGGACATCAACTCGAAAGCCGCGAACAAACATGTGACCGACCGAGAAAGGTACCTGAGAGACCAGCGTCCTTGTACGCCTCGAATTCGAAAAAAAGAGAAAAAAAAACGCTGCATAGCTTGTAACAAGCTGATATTTGGGATAAGCTCAAACAAACTCGAACGTGCCAAGTTTTTGAAGGGGGAAGTCTCAAGACGAGAATCAACAGGGTGGTGAAATGAGAGGGCAGCCGACTGTGTTGGCCAGCTGCTGATCGGGGTGCACGGGCAGCTGGCATTGAATCGCCAGTGTAAGGAAATGATAACACCCACGACAGGAATAAACCACCAGGCGCTGTGACCTATGGGGTGAAAGACAGCGAAATATTTCCGTCTGCTCGACTTTATAATTAGGTATAACAAATTCTGAAGCGACACGCAGTCTGCCCAAAATGGTTCCATACGGGGTCTCTTATGTACAAATTTAAGAAAGCAAAGTCCAAAAGAAGAAATTCATTAGTAGGTAATGAAGAAGTAGAAGACTTTCCTCTTTGCACGACCACATTGTCTTCTTCCTTTGTTCAAGTAATGTTCAAAATTCTAAGACTACTTGAACAAAGGCAGTAGAAAGTATGGTCATACAAAGAGGCCATTTAGAAGTACTTAATGAACAGTGTGGTGTTTGCCGACGGTGCAGAGGTCTAATCCAATGAGGTGGAGTCATTTCTCACTCCTCTGCTGAGGAGTCATTTCTCACCCTAACCACCTCATTGTACTTAATGAACTTTTTATTTTGGACTTGCTATTAGTACTCATTAAATGATCTTGATTCAAGATTAAGACATTAAATTTTAATGTTTCTTGATCTTTTTCTACTCCTCGAATCTGGTCTGATTTAGCTAAATTATTTATTTTGTCCATGGCTTGAATACTATTTGTTTTCAGGATGATCCATGAAAATTTAATTTTAGTGGTAGGTTCGTCAATGATGTGGGATGTATTGAAAAAGTAGTGTACAGATCTAAATCAGATATTTATCAGAATATAAAGCAGATTCTTCAATCACTGTTCTTTCTTCAGAAGAGCAGTGTCTTCTGTGTTAGTTAAACTAACACTAACACTAATATATATAAAACTAACTTAGTTTTCTTACTTTGTATCGCCGGAAGGCCTTTACAATTAAACCTTCTCATTCTCATTCATTCTCTCATTCAACTTAGTTTTCTTAGAATAATCAACCTATGTTTTCGCGAAAGGGGGCAAAAATTCTTGTCGGCCTCAAAATTTGTCATCGTCGATCCATGTAGCGTAAATTTCAGAAATCAAATGTCCGTCCACCGTCTAGGCCGTTTAGGGCAGCAGGAAACATTGACAAAATCGGTTCATCATCCAGCTGTGGGTTTAAAAAAGGGGCTACGCGAAGGGGTTTTAAAGGTTTTCGCCTATATCGAATGTGATGTCGTTTTCGTCGTATTTTTGGACGTAGAATCCATTTTTGGGGGTCCCAGAACCATCCGATTTTACCAATAATTGGTAAATTAATAATTTAATTACCAATTCATTTAATCGGTAAATGAATAATTAATCATTTTACCAATTGGTAAATTAATAAATCCCCTTAAGGGGATCTATGGAGCTTCCATGGGGCTACAAATGGGGATTTTGAAGGATGCCAGGAAGTCCAATGAGGTGTCGTTTTCCGAATAATTTTGGACGTAGAATTTATTTGTATGGGTCCCAGAACCATCCCATTTCACCGTGAGGATCTTTGCGGCTTTTATGGAGCAAACGGGACTTTTAAAGAAAGCCAGTGAGGCATGAGGGATGAGGCGCCGTTTCCGAGTAATTTCAGACTTAGAATTTTGTTTGTTATTCCACATCTGCCTAAACACTGTAAAGGAATACTTTTTTTTAAATACCTATTTTTTTAAAGTACCGACGCAATTATGCTATTTGAGATGAGTTTATTCTAATAATTGGAATTTTAATATATAAAATGGGGAGGAATGATTCTGTACTGTACCCTCCGATGTTGCCAACTTTACGGCGAAAATTTATAAATTATAGGAAGTGAGTGTTCATAATATTTTTGTGTTTCTAAAAGACCCTCTGTTTAAATCAAAAAAGTATATCTCGTCGCGAGTCTATCAACCTTTCAAAAAAACAAACAAATTATATATAAAAATATAAATTAAATTATAAATTTATTAAATATATAATTAAACGTAAATTGAATTGAATATAAATTAAAAATGTATACCATAATTTATAGAATAAATTGTGGTATTAAGTTTATACCAAAGCATAATAACCCATAATATGTTACATATTATGTAACATTTTTAGCGTTGTTTTGTTGTATTTGTAGTAACAACAAACTGTTTCTATTTTTTTTAAAGTTTCGTTTGTTTTGTTTTAGTTAGTTTTATGCTTTTGTTTGTTCTTTCAGTTGTTGGTTTCATTTAGTTTTTTCGTTGTTTTAGTTTTTTCAATTTTTTAATTTTTATTTAACAGGTTGGGTTTGTAAAATCCGTGGCAGTTTTGTTAGTCGTTTTGGTAGTTTTCTCTTCTCCGAGTGTTCCAACTCCCTTTTGATCGGTCTTCTTTTCGGCATTCATTCATTCGATAAGTTTTTGCTCATTATTTTCTAGGGATTTTCTGAGGGCTCTGGCTAGAAGGTCACGTGAGGTGTCGTTTGCGCAGCAGTGTCAGTGTTGGAAGTTAATTATTTGCTGTCCCGGGACTGACTGCGGCCTCAGAAATCAGAGTTCATTCGTTAGTTAGAAATTTTGATGGATGGCTAATCCCATGCGGGCTTTGCCACCCCGCGAGTGAGTCAGACTTAGGATCCGCAGACCTAGTGGTGTCCTACCTCCTGGAGGTCTGTGTCCCACCCCCGTTTCATTCGGCCCACTCAATTTCAGCCGTTAAACAGTCAAGTATCGATCTGCCAGAGGTTAACCGTCAGTCAGTTTCGTGTCCGCTGACCGGGCACTGCAGACGCGAGTTTTTTCCGTCTCTTTTTTTCTTCAATCACTCCTTTTCCCCTTTTAACGGCCGAGAACGGTCCAAACCATCGGTATCACCTGTAAAATGATAATGATTGCATCCCCTTCGAGCTTCCGAGAGGGGTATGTGATCTCGGGTGTCCCAGCTGCCTTCGGAGCCCGAAGATCTTCCTAAGATCGGAGGGGACGCCTTGTCTGGCATCAAAACGGTCTCTTGTTCCTAGCGGATTCAACCCCTTTAAAAATTAAATCCCTCCTTTGCTCTCATCAACTGAAGGGAGTTTGATTGACCCCAAAGATGCTCAAGGAGAATTTTCTTCACTTCCGAAATTCTCCTCAACATTATGTAATAATGAAATATGTTGAAAAAAGGACCAAACTGAGGAATTACAACCAAAAGCCATAAAAAATCACAGCGTGGTTTAACGAGATCTCCATAAACCGATAAAAAACGACCAAATTTCTTTATAAACGACACGTCACTCCTTCTTCTGGCCATAATCCTTCAAATACCAGCGACGGCAGTCATGATCAGAGCCCTTCAAATGCCATATTGCCATGGCGCTATACGAAAATGCCATATTCTGCCGATTTTTTGGTAAAATTCCTTATTTTGCTGATTTTTGGAAAAATGCCAAGTTCTGCCTTTAATCACACAAATCCTTAAAAAATGAAATAAAATTTATTTCATAAAATTTATTTAATAAAATTGAATTGAAAATTTGTTAAGAACTTTACTTTGAGTTTTGCTAATTTTGAGGTGAGGAGGAAGTACAAGGTTAATGACGTGAGGTTTCTCGACAATAATATTGTCCCATATTATGGGAATACTTATATACGGAACTGACAACACTCGACGGTCGGGAGCTTTGAGAACGTGGCGAACAGACTTCAAAGGAGCCGATTTTGGGGATTTTCCGAACGGGGTCGTTAAAGGACAATAAGGTAATTAAGGGTTATGCCAGTAACATTTACTAAGGAGTTGGACATCCATCCTGAAATTAACCGTTAACACGGAGTCGGTTGGTGACTGTGGATCCTGTGGAGCCCAGCAGGTAGGTATAGGCCTACTCATAATATAGCCATGCTTCGTGTACAAGGTCTCAAAGGATCAACTCAGGTAATGAGATTGCTCATTTTACGACTGAATTAGAGTTCAAAGCGTAATCCGACCCTTTACTTCTTCGGTTCTTAATTATCGCCAGATTCCTTCCCAGGAAATTCGTCACCGGCTGGAGCACCGCCCGATTCCTTCCCGCGGTGTTCCGAGAAAGTAACAGTTCAAATGTCTCAATTAGCAGAAAGGAAAAGGTAGCCAGCCGGTGATGTTCTCTGATTTTGAATTATATTTTTATAGGAATAATCCCTAATTCAAATTAGGATTCATAATTATTATAAATGCGGCGAGGATCGCGTGGCCGGATAGCGAAATTCAAGGCTGCAAATTCAGCAGAACGAAATCGGTAAATTTTTACAACATGTACTTAATCGGATTGATTATGCTGCCACCCAGCTAAGCCGAGAACTGTTTTGTGGAGTAACTAATGTCTATAAAACCTGTCTCCGCACCATTTTGTGACTAAATTTTGGAAAATTAAGTGCTGGAAGATGCCTTATACCAACCTACACTTTGGTCCAAGTTTTCGGCGAGTTTGGACAGGACAAAATTTAATGCTTGTGAGGGGTTTCACAGCAGGTTTAACAAGAAATTATACTCTGAGCATCCAGACATTTTCAAGTTTTTTGAAGTTGTGAAAGAGATGCAATTTAGCACAGACGTAGCAATTAATTCGGTAATCGGAAAAAAACTCCCCGGAAAAAAAAATCCCCTAAGAATAATCAAGGGCGGAAAAAAATCCCCAAAAAGAAAAATTGAAAAAATCTTGAACAAAACACAAGATAAAGTTAGGGAACCTCTTCGTTTGGTTTATTATTCTTGGAAAAATGTACCTATGTAATCGCGACGGGGGTAGAAAATTCTGATCAGCCTAAAAATGTGACATTATTCGTTCCAAGAGGTCTAGATTCCAAAAACGAAATGTCCGTCCGCCGTACGCCGTACCCCGTCCGGGCCGTTTTGGGCAGTACCTAGGAATTTTAAAAAAAATCTGAAGTGTTGACAAAATACTCGGTTTACCATCTAGTTGTGCCCGGAAGCAGCCCGATCGCTCAAAACCGTGGGGCGCTATGGGGCTAAAATGGGGCTGCGGGAGGGTTTTTTTAAGGCTTTTGGCAATGGGATCGAGTTAGGCGTCGTTTTCGAAGGATTTTTGGAAGTAGAATCCATTTTGGGGGACCCCGGATTGATCCGATTTCACTGTGGCGATCTATAGGGCTTTCATGGAGCTACAAACGTGATTTTTGAAGGATGCCAAGAGGTCAAATAATTTCCAATTGAAAAAAAAAATTGTTGAAACAAACATTTTTTTAATAAAACTTTTTTTTTTCTTCAAAATTTTATTGATTGACAGAATTAATTTTCTCACAAGTACACATGAATAGTTACAAGGTTCCGATAAAAGATGAGATGAAGCCACTCATCTTCTGGACAATACAACATTAGACGTTGACCGAGTCATTGTAAACACCAGTCACCTAAGTAGGTGCACATCTAAGTAGTAAGCAGTACTGCTTAGTGTTGACCACCTCCGACAACAAAATTTGTTGTCCGAATATTGTGGTGTATTTAATACTTAAGTATTCATTTCCATCAGTCAACGCTATTTCTTCTACGGGGATTTTTTTTTCCGGGATCGGAAAATACTGGGGATTTTTTTTCCGGCGCCTTTTTTTTGGGCGACTTTTTTTTAGAGATTTTTTTTCCGGGAACTTTTTTTCCTACAACCAATTAATTCGCTAAACCAACCACAGACAAAGAAATTAAAATGACGAGAAAATTCGATTTAACAGAAACATGAAAAAGTACATGGCGAAACAGTTGAAATTTGTGTGTGGCAATTCGTCCCAAGCCGGGTAAAACCTAACGGAGAAGGGATGCTTCGTCAATCGTTATAATAATATACTCAAATATATAATAGACTAGCTGACCCAATAAATTGACCTCAATAAAAATAGAATTTTGGCTCGCAAAAAATACTCGTACCCGCCTACCGACGATCTTCAAATAACTTGCGAACGGGTTGTCGTACAGAAATCGTTTTGTACTCGTTGAAATCAGCGTGAAAAGCTCGTTTTAACAGACGTAGTTTCGTTCTAAACCGACCACAAAAGTTGTACCGGGTTTCGGAGTTTCGAAAATTTTCCTAGCGATCCCATGGAGGAATAGATATTCTATACAGGAATAGATATTCTAGACATTCTATTCCTCCATGTAGAGATCCCTAGTAACGACGCTATTTGACCCGCCTCTCGTTGCGAAGGAAAGCTCCGTTCGCGATGAAGGAAGTGACCGATTTTGTAGAAACTTCTTTAAAACCATCTACGATGCTTCACAAACATATCCATACAATTTGGTGCCAAACACTTCACTGGTTTTTAAGTAGTGAGTCCTCAAAGATTTGGCAGTCATTTTTATAGATATAGATTATAACGATTGGCGAAGCATCCCATCTCTTACGTTATATTCTAACGTAAATAATAATAATAATAATAATAATAATAATAATAATAATAATAATAATAATAATAATAATAATAATAATAATAATAATAATAATAATAATAATAATAATAATAATATATAATGTTTATATATTATATTTAAACCCCCCGCTACACCTCGATATTCATTCCAACCTGAACTTTCATACTGAACTGTTTGTGAATTTGAAATTTTCGCTCGCATTCAATAGATATGACCAAACTTGCCAGATCAAGACTTGAGCTTAACTTAGTGCCAGTCTTTATAAGAAGTGGATAGATGGAGGGTAATCGGGGAAAAAAAATCCTGCAGGGTGAAAAAAATCCTCTAATAATACTCAAGGGCGGAAAAAAATCCCCAAAAACAAAAATTGAAAAGATTAAAAAAAAAAGGGAAAAATAGAAAAAGGGGGGTAATCCGTATTCATTAAACATTATATTTCATAATAATAATAGTAATAATAAAAATAACAAATTTTGTTATATAATATATATTATGGCTTTTCGTTTTGTTATATAAAGCCATATATGGCTTTTCGTCAGGAGGTAGGCCAATGTAAGCTTGGACTCAGAAATCATTAAGTCTGAAGAAACGCAAACACGAATTCTGCCATCAAACGAACGCCAACGGAGATGACCAAAAATGTTCCGGGATGACTAAAAACTCGAAAACGCCGATGTCATCTGGGGGCTTTCCTCATATCTGAGAGAAGAACGGGATAGTAGGTGAACCAGGAAAACGCCAATCGCGAAAAATAAGTGCCATATCGTGCAAAATAAGTGCTATATTGGGGTCAAATTGAGTGCCATATTGTTATATTATTTAGGGCCCTGTTTCGCAAAAAGAAGTGCCATAATGTGAAATGGCACTGGCCATGAATGCTCTGGTCATGATTCACAGATAAGTCCACTAAAAGGTCAACTTTTACGTTACGTTACACGTTACGTAATCTTTTTTGGGGGAAGTGAAGGATGTTCGTCGGTATCGACGATGATAAAAGCCCGAAGTCAGCGGGCCTTTTACGACATCAGGGACTTGGCGGACCTCCTTGAGGGGTTGAAATTCGCCCCCGGGGGACGAAATGCTCCCTTCACAGCTGCGTTTAATCGCGAGGCAGCCGGCAGCTGTTTCTGCACGATGGGGGGGGGGGGGGGGGATCTGATCCCCCCAACCCCCTCACCCACCATGGCGTCATACGGTATCAGAAATTGATAACAACCGTCCTCCAACCGTCGAGAGGGGCCGTCGATTGAGGATCGATACTTCAAGAGGTCGGCATATTGTTTGAGTTTACGCACACAACCGCAATAGGATTTTACAACTGTTCCGAATGACGAAGGGAGGCCGCGGTCTTTTCAAAAAGCTTCTATGTGGCAGAATTTGGCGACAAGTGAGAGAAAACGTGCTTCCAAAAGGTAACATAAACCACACCCTAAGAAAATAATACAAGTTGAACGTATCATAATACATGTTGAACGTATCATAAAAAGACGATATTCTTTTTATGATAATGTCATGTTTTTTTAGCAGAATATGCTAAAAATATATTAGCATATTCTGCTAAAAAAAACATAATATTATGCTGGCGATGATGATATTGTCCATTTCAATGAATGTGGGTGGAAAGTTGTTGAGGGTTGGTCAAATAAGACGAGAACGTGCCGACGTTTCAAGAGATATAGTCTCCTATCATCAGGGCCTAATGAAATGAAAAAAAAAAAAAATCAGAGAAATAACTTTGGAGAACATTGGAACAGAGTTTAAAAAGGATATTGAAACATTGAAGATATTAGGAGGTCTAAAAACTTAGCATATTTAACAAACTGAAAATGTAAACATTGAACACAGTATAAAGTATAAACAGTGAAAAAAATGGGGGAGGGATGGATGAAACTAACTAAGCAAAAATTAAATAAATAAATAAAACAAATAAATGAAAAAAAAAAAATTATAATTGCATGTTGCAAAAAAGGGGTTGCCTCCTCCCTCATAAATTTTATGTTTTTATTTTAATTCTACTTTCAATTTTATTTGCCTTTATGTGTTTTTTGCTAGGAAAATACGGCCAGAAAAAAACAAATTTGACTAAAAAAAATTTTTATTTGACCTCCCGGTATCCTTCAAAAATCCCATTTGTAGCCCCATGAAAGCCCTATAGATCGCAACAGTGAAATCGGATCGTTCCGGGACCCCAAAAACAATAGATTCTACGTCCAAAAATACTTCGAAAACGACACCTAACTCGATCCCATAGCCAAAAGCCTCCCAAAAACCCCTCCCGTAGCCCCATTTTAGCCCCATAGCGCCCCACGGGTTTCGTCGATCGGGCTGAAAACCTTGCGGGCACAACTAGATGGTAAACCATGTATTTTGTCAAAATTTCAGATTTAAAAAAAAATTCCGGCAGACGGACATTTCGGTTTTGGAATGTAGACCATGTAGAGGTTTCAATTGAAATGGACAATGTCAAATGTTGAAGCCGAGCCGTCGCGATTACAAAGGTGTATTAATCCAAGAATAATAAAACAAAAGAACGCGGCCTCCCATCGTCATTCGAAATAAAAAATTTAAAAAAATCTAAAATTCGTAAAATCTCATTGGGGGGCGTGCGTAAAATCAACCAATATGCCGCACTCTTCAAGTTTCGTTATTCAATCGACGGCCCCAAATGCTTTTCTGATACACGGTATCCCAAGTGTGTTTCCAGATTGCTGGTATGGTATCAGTAGCCTTAAGACGACAGCACCGCGACATGAAAGTCGGACCGCGAGCGAACATGCTAGTAAACGGATAAACAACACAACATCAACATCAAAGGAACTCAATGTTGACCAAGGCCCTGGACCTTCCAAGCGGCCTAAACCAAATAATTTCCACACAACATCATCGTCAGCGGGCTCACTTGCTCCTCTTACAAACCCTTCATAATCACTTGATTCGATGAATACACCGGAAGGAAGCTGCGTCTGGAAAGGAAGTGCACATAGAGCCCACAGGCGTAGCACATGCACCTATGCAGATCGCACCACACCCCCCTTTTGTGCCCGAAGGATTTCTGACAATTCCAAAGGAAGGCTGCGCGCATGTTACGGTCGAATTGAAGAAAAAATGCATCACATATTTCCATGTCTATGGGGTTCAGGGGGGGGGTCCTGGAGGGAGGAGAACCCCAACGGGACGAAGGGGAAATCCGTGATGTGGCCATTGTGCGTCGCGAGGGGATTTTCAGGGTGACTCAGGAAGCTGTTAGTACATTGATACAATTCACGTGACACCGAAGACAACAATTTCAATTTTAAGGGCAGTTGGTACCCCCCTGAAAACGGCGAAATTCGTGCCCAAAATCTCCCTGGTCCAACTTTGTTGATTTTTTTTTTTTTTTTTAATATGAAAGGGTCTTCTAAAGATCTAAGAATTTGCGGAAACGGATTTTGAAAATATTGATCTGAAGATTTACAACAGAGGATCAAACTTGACACTTTTCAATGGCATTCCGCCTTCATTTGCATGACCTACATGAAAAATATTGCATAATTTCAAAAAATCTGTTTGCGTGCACAAATTGAGTTCCTAAATTCAAATTAGTTCTGTCAATTTTTGTGTTGTGTGTTTGGGGGAAGGCCTCCAGCGTTACTGGGATTTCGCCCCCGGTTTGGAGGAAGGTGAAGGGAGTACCTGAATATCCTTTTCTAGGGCATAACGATAGATGTCGCGATCTGCTATCCTAGGAGGCAGTATCGAGGCATTGAGGGGAGATACGCTATCTCCAGACCGACAGGAAGTATTGTGGTAGAATGGAATGCGTTGATCTCCGAAAGGGAGTCCAGGAGAATCCGTTATTGAAGCTGAGATGTCAGCATCAATATTAGTTCTCCTTGGATCAGCAGTTATTGCAGTTATTACGAGAATCAGAGGGCTGGCTTCCCTAGATTGTCGCCAAGGGAGGCCGGGCCCGCTGACCTGCCGGCAGTCTGATCTCCCGGCGACCACAGTTGAAATGTCAACAATGGTTGCCAAGGCAACAGACCCGCGCGTAAATATTGGTCCCGCAGACCTGGCTTCCCCAGACAAAATGTCGCCAGGGGAGGCCTGGTCCTCGGGTTCAATAGAAAATAATATTTTATATTATACTGCATAATATATTATATTATTAACGTAATACATGCAATAGTTTAACGACCAGTGAAATGTTGAATGTCGGGAGGAAAAATCCGGCGTGAGAAGGGGGGTGCACGATCGCAGATGCAGAGACATTGACACATTCTTGATCGACATTCGGCTTAAATCTGGTCCTTCCACATTTTAGTACTTCCCCTCGTCAACAGGTGAATCTCAGACCCGTTACACCGATCGGAGTTAGCGAATCAACCCTCAAAGTTTAAAGGGCCTCCTTCCCAGACAAAAGCCTTCAACTTTCTTAGGGCTTCAGCTGTCTGGGGCAGCTGTAAAGGGCACGCGCCCCGCAAGAACTCGGTACCTTCACACTATACCGTCTCTGGAAACATATCAATAGACTATAGCGAAAAAGAGGGTGATTGGGGAGACCCCAAGGGTGGGGAATGCAACGGATTTCATAGCAATCCCCCCGACCCAACCTCAGCACCCTCTTCTTATAACAGAAGGGATCGCTTATTAAGGACACATTGTATCAAACGCCGAAGGAGGGGAAGTCAAAGACAACAAGAGAAACCTAAAGCGTCTAAGAGGGTAAACTTTTGACGGGGGAGAGACTGTTTCCGAAATCCTTCAGAATTTTCGGAAGGGAACCCCCCAACCACCGAAAAAAAAGACGGAAACCGGGTGGAACTGAAGGAGGGAACAACTGACAAAATGTGACATCCGAGGGAGCAGTCAAGGATGTCAAGATACATCACAGTCTCATCAACAAGTCGTTGAAAATCTTATTGGACGCATGCAAATGAGCTGCCAAAAGCGGATGAGCGGAAACGGAAAAGTTTCCTGAAAATATTCAGAATGGTAAATAAAAAAATAAAAAAATAAATAAATAAGATAAGATAAGGAAAAGAAAATAGAAATGAATGGAACAGAAAAAAAAAAAGATGGATAAATGGGCATTTAAGAAGAAAGAAATACCACAAGAAAAAAAAAAAGTGAAAATGACGAAAAACAATTCATGAGATTTTGGTCAAGGGAATTCACATTCACGAGATTCACAATTCATGAGATTTTGAAATGAAAATGAAAATTAATTAGAAATGAACGAGAAACTAGTGAGTGAAGAAAAGATGAGTGACGAAATAAAATGGAAGAATGAATTAAAACATGAAATAAAAGAATGAATGAAGAAGAAATAATGTAAAAGAAAGAATGAAAAAGAATAATAGAAATGAATGAAGAGATGAGCAGAAGAAAAAGAAGAAGAAGAAGAAGATGATGATGAAATGGAATGGATGAAAAACGCTGCAAATTTTACAAAGAGGTTAATTATCCTTTGATGTAAATTGTCCCAAAATAATTTTTGAATTACCTAATAGGTTATTCAATTTCAATAAAAAAATTTTTGTTAATAATAAAATTATTAGGTACATACAATTTAATTATTATTTTGGAAAAGTGTTTAAAAATCCCGTACAGAGTTTAAACAGATATGAGAACCCGAAAAATGGCATATGCGTTCGAAATTACTCGGAAAACGACACCTCATTCGACCTCCTAACATCATTCAAAAACTCCGTTTGTAGCCCCACGAAAGCCCCATATATCCCCACGGTGAAATCGAATGAGTGAGGGGCCCCTCAAAATGGATTCTGCGTCCAAATATACTTGGAAAACGACACCCCACTCAACCCCGTAGCTGAAAACCGTTTTTGAAAAACCCTCCCGCAGCCCGATTTTAGCCTCACAGAGCCCCACGGGTTTGGGCGATCGGCCTGGGAAGCTTGCGGGCACAACAGTGGTTTATTATTCTTGGAATACACCAATGTATTCACGGCGAGGCTCGACAATTTCGATCGGCCTCAAAATGTTTAATGATGTGGAGATTTGAAAAATGCGTTGTCCGTCCATTCTAGCCGTTTTGGGCAGTAGGATTGTTTTTAAACTCTTAAATCTTGACAAAAATTTGCTTTCTAGTTACTAGAAAGCAAGACGGACAACCAAAACAAGAAGAAGATTAATGAATGGGTATAAAGAGTAAAGTGAGTTTAACGTCGTAGTTAAGATGTTTGACCAATAAGGCCTGACATGAAGGGGCGCTAATGTGTTCATTATTCACTTTAACCCAGTTGCACTTTTATTCCCCGTCTTCAACGGGATTCGAACCCATGGCCTCATCAGAATGCAGCGCGAAGTGACTAGCGCTCAGAACCACTCGGCTAATTCGGCCACCATATTAATGAATGGGAAATAACAAAAAATGAAAAACAAAGTGATGAAATAAAATGACATTTGTTTTATTTATGAGAAATTAATGAAATGAAAAATGAAATTTGAAATGAACCTCTAGACTTTAAAAAGAGACTTCGAAAAGAAACGTTGAAAATTCCATTAAAATTTGAAACGTAGAGGAGAGACTGCAGAATCCACGATAAGAAATATGGGAAAACCTAAGAAGAATCAATGAAAGAGATAAAAGAGATTCGATGAAAATTAAAATAAAACTTGCTAAAGAGACAAACGATGCAAAACACTACAGAGCTAGCAGAACTCAAAACCTCAAAACACAATTTAAACAAGAAATAATCATGCCAAATAAGTTACCTATAGGTAACTTATTTGGCATGATTAGGTATACCTACATTGGAAAACAAAGAAAACATCTGAAAAGACGCCAAGAAGATTTCAAGAATTTCTGGCTCACTACAGCGTAAAACGCTTTTCTAACGTCTTCGACGTTCATTCAGCATAATACAACATTCATACAACATTCTTATTCATCTGGGGAGCATCGCAGTGGCTGATTAGCATAATTCAAAAACTAGAAGTGACCTAGCAAGGTCGTCCTGGGCTTCATTCAATTCGGCTACAACTAGGCAAGTACCTATTTGTGTAGGGGACAAACCTGCGGCCTCCCATTCAACGCTAGTTTTTCGTCGCACCTTACGGGGAGTTTGTAACGGCTGGATTGACGAAGGAAAAAAAAGTAAACCGAACCGAAAATCGGGACTGGGAGATATCAACGGTTTTGCGGGCGTCCAAAAAAGTGAGTCGAGCGAAAGTGGTCGAGAATGAACTAGACCGATAGACGGACAACAAAATGCCATGACATACTTGAAAAAGTGAGGAAAATCCCTTGAATTTTTTTTCTTTTGCAAACGATCAGCAGAATATAATATATTACCGAAAGATTTATAATTTAATCAATTAATCCTGAAATACTGAAGAGGAACAATAAACATTTTATTTTATGGTTCGGTGTTTCAAAAAAGTAATCATTCATAATTTAATTAATCCGCAAGATTAAAAGCAGAATCTGTAGCAGTTCCAACTCTACAAACGATCGATACCGATCAGCACTTACAGCAGTCATTACGTTCGGCACCGCTAGGTGTCGCATATTCAACTAAACACGTTGGAGTCGCCCTTTCCCCGCTCTACGGTGTCTTACCAATTCATGAAAGTCGGATTTTTACTATAGAATCTGAAGGACGGTCAGGGCCGAGGAATCAGCAGGCCGCTGCAGGCTTTGGCCTGGGGAAAACAAAACCCTTTAAAAGGGGTAATCGTACGACTAGGAGCTGTATCATAATCATTACAGCTCATTGATTCAAGTGGCAGGTTTCATGCGAGACGGCTCCCAGAATGATGTCGACGGATGACACCCTATCTGGCGGCGCGATATCAGCTAGCAGAAGACACTTGTTCGCTAGATTGCGAGGGACTGCTCCAGTTAATAGAAAGCAAGGATCTGCTTCTTTGCCAACTTTCCTACCCACAGCCATTCGGTCAGTCTCACTCCTCCCTCCAGTATCAAACGACTACATAATAGATATTATCTATAGAGCCATATTGTCCACTACCTCGTACAACTGTCAGGGAATGGACTTGGGAATTAAAGACGACGTCGAGACTACAGCCAAAACTGCAGAGAGCAAAGATCTTAGAGAGCCGGGACCCTCTGGTTATCCCACATCAATCGAAACGTCAGAAGGAATCGAAGACGACATCGAGACTACAGCCGAGAGTGTAAAGGACCAAGACCATAGAGAGCCGAGACCTTCTGGTGATCCCACATTGCATCTCGTCTGGGAAGGGACTTGGGAAACCCAGGACCCTCTGGTGATTCCACGTGGGTTACTTGGAACGTCAGAGGCAATCAAAGACGACATCGAGACTACAGCCAAAACTGCAGAGAGCTGGGACCCTCTGGTGATCCCACATTGCATCTTGTCTGGGCAGGGACTTAGGAAACCCAGGAACCTCTAGAGGGTCTTCAGGACCCTCTGGTCGGAACGTCAGGGGGAATCTAAGACGGCATCGAGACTACAGCTGAGACTGTAGACAACTTACGACGACATCTTCGAGTGCGTGCTCAGCGAACCCATAGGGACCCCTCGACCATTCGAGCGTGGACCCTGGGAAAGCTAATGTGGCCATAAATTTCCCCAATCCTCCAACCACAAGCAGAGGCGAGATTCTGGACTTCGCCTCCGAATCTCCATTCAACACAGCATACTGAATTAAAATTAGCTCCTTGAATGAAGTATTTTAATATTTTTTTCCTGGAAAGGTAGTACTTCAAAAGTTACAAAAACGGGTCCACATTGCAGAAACCCCGTCTCAATTATTAATAGGGCCTTAGGAAAAATATGATACTTGAATTCCGAGGCCTGGAGGGAGTACACGACGTAGGCTGCATAGTCATATTTTGATTGGCCGAGATATGTCTCTCACGTGCATCTAAGCAAGTTAGCCAACTTTGTTCCGCAAAAATCCGACTCCGAAAATTGACCATCGAAGTAATCATCAGAGAAGGTCATTCAAAAATCCACCATCGGTTTTATTCCGATTCCATTCCGATTTATCATTCAGCGCTCTGGCGGCTCCCTGGCCAACTACTCGATGCCCAGCGAGCCAAGATGTGACGTCACATGCCCTCCACTTTCAGTTCAAAATCTCCAACATTTTTAAACAGTTCTGCAAGTAACTATACGGATTTTCGAACTAAAAAATTTTTGTAGGGAGCTTTAAAAGGGTACTGAATCCGAATATGTTGTTAGAAATGCTGAATTCCGACCTTCTCAAGGAGCTCATTGTCAGGAACCACACATAGGCTCATCAAGCACCCTCTTCGTGGGATCAGTTTCCATAATTTCCACGATTTTGATAATCAGGCGACATCCCAACGGACATCAGATTTCACGGTGGAATGGCCAATTTCCGACAGGAACCTAACGGTCTTCCGGTGGGTCCCCCACGCGTAAATCTCGGGATTTCTGGCAGTCTTTTGTCCTCCACGGATTGTCCTTCCCCCTCGTCTCAGACCCATCTTGGCCCTGTTGCCTATTATTGTTGTCTATTATTTATTAGCTCTCTTTTTCGATTTGGGGTCGCGGAGGAGGGAGGGTGCCTCCCCAGACGTCTAGTGGGATTTAGGGGTCGTCCACCCTTCGGGAAACTCTAATTGGGGCGTTACGGTAATCGTTGAGGAGGTTCGTCGATGCGGAAAAGTATACTGCAAATGACCCATGTATGAAAATGATTCATTGCACTGGAGTTGATCGAAAAAATTTGTGCTTAATTCGTTTATTCAACGTGAGGCCGTCAAGGAGCGCCACCTCATACTTAGCTCTCATTCCCACAACAAGAGCTCACATTTTACAAAAATCCACTTTGTACGGATGGCATGAAAATTCAACTAACAAACTCTGCTCATACACCAAGAATTCACCTCTAAATAAAAATGTAAAAAATCCCCAAAAACACCGGAAGGAAGAGCACAGAATCACAATCTGAATCATAACGAACCACAAAAACTACCAAATTTGCATTTCTTCTCTCTTTTTCTACCCCCTGTTTTCCGCGCCCTTCGCTCGTTCACCCCATGGGGTGCCTGTGTTCCCATGGATGCTCATCGGCCAATTAAAAAGGGGTCTCAACGCTCCAGATCCGACTGAGGGGGGTCTAAGTATTTTTTGCGAGAAAAACGAGGGGTGAGGTGCGTCAAACATCGAGAAAAAAAATTTTATATTGGAGAGGGCCACATTACAATGAGACAAACTTTGCATAAATTCTGATGGAATAAATGAATGTGAATTCTATCCGGGGAGATTATCAAGAGGTGGGTCATCAGCAGAATCATTACAATGATTGATTAGTTATTGATGGTTTCTGAGTGCTTTTCGGCCTGAGCTTTTCTGCATGACATTGTGTTGAATTTCGAGGGTGTCTGAGCCTTATGCCGTAGGTATCACATTTTCACCTAATTTTCAGGAGAGCCAAAAAATGATCCAGAGCCCAGTTGGCAGGTAATTTTTGATATCTTTTCACTCAAACATCGATTTCGATAATATCGAGTTGGGATATCGATAAACCACTGGTTGCAAACTATGCATAATCGGAAATTCAATCTACAAAATTTGGTGTAATTTCTTTTTTTTTTTTTAATTCTTGAAATAAATGCACCTGGGGTCAAAAATAAGATTGGCCTCAAACCTTTACGTGTCTGGACACGTAGATTTCAAAAATCAAATGGCGCCAATTTGGGCAGTAGGATTTTCTTTTTTTAATTTGAAATTTTAGCAAAATACTCGGATTACTATAATTCCTATTATAAATTTGGTATACTTCCCAAGTGTTTCAACTTTATAATAGATTTAAAAACTCCAAATTATTTTCAAGTTTTTAATTGTCATCTATAATAATATTATAGAATTGTATCTATAATTGAATAATATAATTTTATATTATAAAAATTTTATAATATAAAAGATACCTACAATTTAATTGTATCTATTAGTCAAATATCAGTTTCCATTTTTTTTTTTTTTTTTTTCAATTTTGAACATTTTAAAAATTAGATTGCAGTTTTAATTACTTTAAGAGTTTCAAATAGTCTGATTTTTCAAATATTAATATCAAAACTTTTTCAAATAACTACTAAAAAAGCCAAAAATTAATTAGGTAATGTTATAGCTTTTTTGAGTTGTTTGTCCTTTCAAGCTTTTATTTCTTTCATTATTTAATTTATTTTTAAAGTTTTCAATGAAGTAGAATAACTTTCAATTTAATCTTAAATTTTAATTTAAAAAGTTTTAATTTTAATTCAATAAGCGATCGTTTTTTTAGGCTTAAGGTGTGGAAGAAGAGGTTAATAAAATTGTACCGAGTTGAAATGACAGCTCCTCCCTATACTTAATTTTATTGGGTTATAATTATTTAATCAATCCAACTTTTTAAAGAAATTGTTTAGTGTTTATATTTTAATGTTTGAATTTTTCATATTACTTTTTTTTTTTAAATAATTAGTTCGATTTTTTCAGTTTTTAGTTAATTTTTCCATTCCTATAATTTCGTCATCTTCTCATTAAATGAGAAGATGAAAAAATTAGAGAAAATTAATCTTTATTCCATTACAACATTTTTGGTGGAATAAAGTTGTAATTATACTTTTTAACTTTTCCATTTTTGAAAAACTACTTACAAGTAAGTTTACTTTATTTGCAAATAGTATTAAATACCTACTAGAAAATTTTTCTAGTTTATTGGAACATCAGCCGATGAATGTTGATATTTCGGCTGATTTCGTCAACTGGCGGGTGTGACGGAAACGACACCAAACTCGTCAGCGGGCTGAGCTACGTGAACAGGGCGAGGACGAGTTCAGTGACGAGGTGGCCGAGTGGTTAAGGCGTTGGACTGCTAATCCAATGTGCTCTGCACGCGTGGGTTCGAATCCCATCCTCGTCGGAAGAATTTTGTCCTACTTTTTGATCAAAAATCCTACACACTGCAAACGAAATGTGAAGAAGGGGCCCAACCGACGTTGATAACGTTTATCCCAAATTCAGCATTTTTTCGCACTTTTGACATCCCATAATTTGGAATTTTTGAATGTTTTTGAGCCGTTTGGAATTTTTGAAACCCTGACAGCGGACTTAAAATGGCATTCCCAATCAAAACTCCTGTCTCCCAAACAAAACAGATTTTTCGATGGCCCAAACGATGGTGGGGAACCAGGAAAACGGCGATTCTTTCGAACTTGCTCCGGCTTTTGGCCCACAACTTGAAAACGGTGCGTTCCACGGAAAACCTGACTGAACTCTTTTTAGAAGGGGATTAAATTTCCTGCAAGGTTCACTGGCTAAACGCATTTCTCGGACCATTATGTCACGAGATACACGCGCCCAAAGTTGGGAAGTGCGTGATGGAAAACGCGGAAAAACGGCGATTCGCACTCGAACCCGTTGGGAGCGTGAAACTCGAAAACGATGCGTCGTACACCAAATGTCACTCCATTCTTTCTAGAAGAGGATTAAATTTCCTACAAATTTCAATTCGTAAAGTCTTCACTCAGACCAACAGGTGGTGAGATGCAGGCGGTCAAAAATGGAGAAAATTCCTCGTGACGGAAAATTCAGCACAACCCACAGCTTTTTTGCGGCTATTTCTCAGTTACAATGAGGACAAAAAGGATACGTAATTGGTTAAATGTAAAGGAATTTTCATGGTCTAGAACATTTGACTTATTGTTATTTCAGCTAAAATGCGTAGTTTTCGAGTTACGAGCCAAAAACCGCGAAAATCTCGATATTTTGCAAGTGAATTTTTTTGCATCTTTTCACAATTTTTGAAAAAGCGATTCTCACCCCGGAAATGGCGCCGGTCGATCATGACCATTTTTAAAAAGCCCTCCTGTACCCTCGTTTCCACCCCAGTTGGAGGTTCACATGTCCATCAAAACTGCCCTTGACGTTTCGAAATCCGCGTCACACAATCAAAAACGTGACTCTCCCTTTTGGATCGTGTGACGAAACGTCAAGTGGTGAATGTTTTAAGGGGAAGGTGAGAAAAATAGCGGATTGGAATTTCGAACGGTAGCTCCCACGTTATCGGAAAGGGCGCGACAAAATCAACTGTAGATTGTAAAAAAAAAAAAAAAAAAAGCTTGAGGACAAGTGCAACCGGCCGGAAAAAGAGTACCTGTTCCAACTTCCTCATCTGTTGTTCAAAAATTCTAAAGCTCCTTCGGGAGAGGGTTTCGCGAATCGACGGGAAGTGCAATGCCCTACGAGGCGGGAAAGTAGACGTCAACGAGTGGAGCCCGTCAGCGGACCGATTTCTAGACAAAAATTCGTTAATCGTGAATTTGATCAATTTGACGGTTTTCCCTACGTGAGAAAACGGCAATTTTTCGATTTGGTTGGGTTTATGGCTTGTAACTCGAAAGCGGATCATTGTTCGAAAACCGCCACTGTATACTTATTGAAAGATGATTAAATTTCCTGCAAAATGTCTTCCATAAACTTTTTTCTCGGACGAGCAGGTAACGAGATACCCGCGCTCAAAGTTGGTGAAGGAAATGTAGCTTAACACATCTGTGAGTCGTTATATCTCAGTTACTATCAGGCCAAAAACAACGTGTATTTATCGAAATTTGAAGGAAATTTATTGATCTACAACTTTCGACATGACTCTACTTCAGCTGAAACGCGCAGTTTTCGAGTTACAGGCGAAAATGTCGGCTCGTCCAGTTTTTCGACGTCGATGGTCGAGGGGCCGATGTCCTTCCGCACCACCTGCCAAGACACAAAGAGGTTCCGCCCGCACAAGTCGGAACAGGCGAAAAATTGAAAGGAGGTAAAACAATAAGTCTATTTAGTTTTTGAGCGCAGAATAAGGAGAAAAAAAACTAGAAAAAAACCGCTTCCGGGCGGGTTTTTGAACGACGATGAACTTTCGTTGATTTGAATTTCGAGTGGTATTTTATCCCCTTCGGGAATGGTCGCTTTTTGGATTTGACTTCGTACGTGTACACGGTGGTACAAAGAGGTACCTGAAGGTACCCGGCTGATTGGAAGGGAGTCGTGAGAGCGGAATGCCGTCTGGCGGCTCACAAGGTGAATAAACTCGAAACTAAGGCGGGAAGGAAAAATAACAGCTGATTTCTGGCGGGGAAGTCTCCAAGTCCAACGACCGGGATAATATTATGCGTCAATTTAGAAGTGAACGAACTTAAAATATCTCCCATTTTCATTTTCTTGGTATGCGGAAAAAACTTACCCATTTCAGACTCGCTAGGAAAATACTTTCCCAGCCAAAACGTCAACAAGGAAAAACTGTCCCAAGTAAAAGTGTGCGAAATAATTAACTCCTTACGGAAATTTGAGCAAAGGAGCAAAATATTCGACTAAATATATCTATTGGTCTCAGGTGTCATTGGTGTCATCTTCGTCTTCGTCGCCATTGACGTTATACAGGTTGGCGCAGATAAGCCTGGTGGATTTCAAATAGTCGCCAAATCGTCAATTTTGAAAATATCGGGTTCAAAAATTTTTAAAATGCTAAGAAGGTAACAATGGACATTTTTCGAAGAAAACAAATTTTTTAATTACCTATGAAAGATTAAACCACTAATTCAGGCCATCTATTTATGTATGTACGTCACAAGCCTTCTCCTTCGAAACAGGGTTTGAAATCCCCCGAAATGCGCGCAAACCGGCGCATTGGCCCCAACTGTATTATTTCAACTGGGAACCCCTAATTTTTATGTCAGATATGGATTCCCAAGCCAATTTTACGTCTGATAAGCCTGTTGAACGCAATCTTTGGTGAGCGCATATCCACGCGCATATTCATATCTTCGTTTTTTGGACCGTTTAAGTTTGAATAGGGGGTTTGAGAACCCAAATTTTTGGCACGCGCAAATTGGTGCAACTATTCATATCTTCGGGAGGGCCAGGACTCCGTCCCGTCCCCTCATTAGTCAGTGGCATCGGTTTAAGAAAATTATAAGATTCCTTCCCAACCCACCTGAGTCGGCTTAGCAAAAATGAAGGACTCCGTCCGAAGAGGCTAAAGAGAAAGTAAGGACTCCGTCCGAAGAGGCTAAAGGGGCTAAATCCTGCAGGTCCTGCCTATCCTGCAGGTCCTGCCTATCCTGCAGGTCTTGCCTATCCTGCTGGTACTGCCTATCTAAGCAGGTCCTGCCTATCTAGATCCTTTCATAAGATAAGATCCTTTCATAAGATAAAGATCCTTTCATAAGATAAAGATCCTTTCATAAGATAAAGATCCTTTCATGAGGTAAAGATCCTTTCATAAGATAAAGATCCTTTCATGAGGTAAAGATCCTTTCATTAGATAAAGATCCTTTCATAAGATAAAGATCCTTTCATAAGATAAAGATCCTTTCATAAGATCCTTTCATAAGATAAAGATCCTTTCATAAGATAAAGATCCTGTCATGAAGTAAAGATCCTTTCATAAGATAAAGAACCTTTTATAAGATAAAGATCCATTCATAAGACAAAGATCCTTTCATTAGATAAAGATCCTTTCATAAGATAAAGATCCTTTCATAAAGTAAAGATCCTTTCATAAGATAAAGATCCTTTCATTAGATAAAGATCCTTTTATTAGATAAAGATCCTTTCATAAGATAAAGATCCTTTCATAAGATAAAGATCCTTTCATAAGATAAAGATCCATTCATAAGACAAAGATCCTTTCATTAGATAAAGATCCTTTCATAAGATAAAGATCCTTTCATAAAGTAAAGATCCTTTCATAAGATAAAGATCCTTTCATTAGATAAAGATCCTTTTATTAGATAAAGATCCTTTCATAAGATAAAGATCCTTTCATAAGATAAAGATCCTTTCATAAGATAAAGATCCTTTCATGAGGTAAAGATCCTTTCATAAGATAATGATCCTTCCATAAGATAAAGATCCTTTCATAAGATAAAGATCCTTTCATAAGATAAAGATCCTTTCATAAAATAAAGATCCTTCCATAAGATAAAGATCCGTTCATAAGATAAAGATCCTTTCATGAGGTAAAGATCCTTTCATAAGATAAAGATCCTTTCATAGGATGAAGATCCTTTCATGTGGTAAAGATCCTTTCATAAGATAAAGATCCTTTCATTAGATAAAGATCCTTTCATTAGATAAAGATCCTTTCATTAGATAAAGATCCTTTCATAAGATAAAGATCCTTTCATAAGATAAAAATCCTTTCATAAGATAAAGATCCTTTCATAAGATAAAGATCCTTTCATAAGATAAAGATCCTTTCATAAAATAAAGATCCTTTCATAAGATAAAGATCCGTTCATAAGATAAAGATCCTTTCATGAGGTAAAGATCCTTTCATAAGATAAAGATCCTTTCATAGGATGAAGATCCTTTCATGTGGTAAAGATCCTTTCATAAGATAAAGATCCTTTCATTAGATAAAGATCCTTTCATAAGATAAAGATCCTTTCATTAGATAAAGATCCTTTCATAAGATAAAGATCCTTTCATAAGATAAAGATCCTTTCATAAGATAAAAATCCTTTCATAAGATAAAGATCCTTTCATAAGATAAAGATCCTTTCATAAGATAAAGATCCTTTCATAAGATAAAGATCCTTTCATTAGATAATGATCCTTTCATAAGATAAAGATCCTTTCATAAGATAAAGATCCTTTCATGAGGTAAAGATCCTTTCATACGATAAAGATCCTTTCATAAGATAAAGATCCTTTCGTAAGATAAAGATCCTTTCATAAGATAAAGATCCTTTCATGTGGTAAAGATCCTTTCATAAGATAAAGATCCTTTCATTAGATAAAGATCCTTTCATTAGATAAAGATCCTTTCATAAGATAAAGATCCTTTCATAAGATAAATATCCTTTCATAAGATAAAGATCCTTTCATAAGATAAAGATCCTTTCATAAAGTAAAGATCCTTTCATAAGATAAAGATCCTTTCATTAGATAAAGATCCTTTTATTAGATAAAGATCCTTTCATAAGATAAAGATCCTTTCATAAGATAAAGATCCTTTCATGAGGTAAAGATCCTTTCATAAGATAATGATCCTTCCATAAGATAAAGATCCTTTCATAAGATAAAGATCCTTTCATAAGATAAAGATCCTTTCATAAAATAAAGATCCTTTCATAAGATAAAGATCCGTTCATAAGATAAAGATCCTTTCATGAGGTAAAGATCCTTTCATAAGATAAAGATCCTTTCATAGGATGAAGATCCTTTCATGTGGTAAAGATCCTTTCATGTGGTAAAGATCCTTTCATAAGATAAAGATCCTTTCATTAGATAAAGATCCTTTCATTAGATAAAGATCCTTTCATTAGATAAAGATCCTTTCATAAGATAAAGATCCTTTCATAAGATAAAAATCCTTTCATAAGATAAAGATCCTTTCATAAGATAAAGATCCTTTCATAAGATAAAGATCCTTTCATATGGTGAAGATCCTTTCATAAGATAAAGATCCTTTCATAAGATAAAGATCCTTTCATAAGATAAAGATCCTTTCATATGGTGAAGATCCTTTCATAAGATAAAGATCCTTTCATTAAATAATGATCCTTTCATAAGATAAAGATCCTTACATAAGATAAAGATCCTTTCATAAGATAAAGATCCTTTCATATGGTGAAGATCCTTTCATAAGATAAAGATCCTTTCATTAGATAATGATCCTTTCATAAGATAAAGATCCTTTCATAAGATAAAGATCCTTTCATACGATAAAGATCCTTTCATACGATAAAGATCCTTTCATAAGATAAAGATCCTTCCGTAAGATAAAGATCCTTTCGTAAGATAAAGATCCTTTCATAAGATAAAGATCCTTTCATAAGATAAAGATCCTTTCATAAGATAAAGATCCGTTCATAAGATAAAGATCCTTTCATAAGATAAAGATCCTTTCATAAGATAAAGATCCTTTCATAGGATAAAGATCCTTTCATAATATAAAGATCCTTTCATAAAATAAAGATCCTTTCATTAGATAAAGATCCTTTCATTAGATAAAGATCCTTTCATAAGATAAAGATTCTTTCATAAAATCCTTTCATAAGATAAAGATCCTTTCATGAGGTAAAGATCCTTTCATGTGGTAAAGATCCTTTCATAAGATAAAGATCCTTTCATTAGATAAAGATCCTTTCGTAAGATAAAGATCCTTTCATAAGATAAAGATCCTTTCATAAGATAAAGATCCTTTCATAAGATAAAGATCCTTTCATAAGATAAAGATCCTTTCATAAGATAAAGATCCTTTCATAAAATTAAGATCCTTTCATAAGATAAAGATCCTTTCATTAGATAAAGATCCTTTCATAAGATAAAGATCCTTTCATAAGATAAAGATCCTTTCATAGGATAAAGATCCTTTCATAATATAAAGATCATTTCATAAAATAAAGATCCTTTCATTAGATAAAGATCCTTTCATTAGATAAAGATCCTTTCATTAGATAAAGATCCTTTCATAAGATAAAGATCCTTTCATGTGGTAAAGATCCTTTCATAAGATAAAGATCCTTTCATAAGATAAAGATCCTTTCATGAGGTAAAGATCCTTTCATTAGATAAAGATCCTTTCATAAGATAAAGATCCTTTCATTAGATAAAGATCCTTTCATAAGATAAAGATCCTTTCATAAGATAAAGATCCTTTCATAAGATAAAGATCCTTTCATAAGATAAAGATCCTTTCATTAGATAAAGATCCTTTCATAAGATAAAGATCCTTTCATAAGATAAAGATCCTTTCATAGGATAAAGATCCTTTCATAATATAAAGATCCTTTCATAATATAAAGATCCTTTCATAAAATAAAGATCCTTTCATTAGATAAAGATCCTTTCATAAGATAAAGATCCTTTCATAAAATAAAGATCCTTTCATGTGGTAAAGATCCTTTCATGTGGTAAAGATCCTTTCATAAGATAAAGATCCTTTCATAAGATAAAGATCCTTTCATGAGGTAAAGATCCTTTCATTAGATAAAGATCCTTTCATAAGATAAAGATCCTTTCATAAGATAAAGATCCTTTCATAAGATAAAGATCCTTTCATAAGATAAAGATCCTTTCATAAGATAAAGATCCTTTCATATAATAAAGATCCTTTCATAAGATAAAGATCCGTTCATAAGATAAAGATTCTTTCATAAGATAAAGATCCTTTCATGAGATAAAGATCCTTTCATAGGATAAAGATCCTTTCATAATATAAAGATCCTTTCATAAAATAAAGATCCTTTCATTAGATAAAGATGCTTTCATAAGATAAAGATAGTTTCATAAGATAAAGATTCTTTCATCAAATCCTTTCATAAGATAAAGATACTTTCGTGAGGTAAAGATCCTTTCATGTGGTAAAGATCCTTTCATAAGATAAAGATCCTTTCATTAGATAAAGATCCTTTCGTAAGATAAAGATCCTTTCATAAGATAAAGATCCTTTCATAAGATAAAGATCCATTCATAAGATAAAGATCCTTTCATAGGATAAAGATCCTTTCATAATATAAAGATCCTTTCATAAAATAAAGATCCTTTCATTAGATAAAGATCCTTTCATTAGATAAAGATCCTTTCATAAGATAAAGATCCTTTCATGTGGTAAAGATCCTTTCATGTGGTAATGATCCTTTCATGAGGTAAAGATCCTTTCATTAGATAAAGATCCTTTCATAAGATAAAGATCCTTTCATTAGATAAAGATCCTTTCATAAGATAAAGAACTTTTCATAAGATAAAGATCCTTTCATAAGGTAAAGATCCTTTCATAAGGTAAAGATCCTTTCATGTGGTAAAGATCCTTTCATGTGGTAAAGATCCTTTCATAAGATAAAGATCCTTTCATAAGATACAGATCCTTTCAGAAGATAAAGATCCATTCATAAGATAAAGATCCTTTCATAAGATAAAGATCCTTTCATAAGATAAAGATCCTTTCATAAGATCCTTTCATAAAATAAGGATCCTTTCATAAGATAAAGATCCTTTCATTAGATAAAGATCCTTTCATAAGATAAAGATCCTTTCATAAGATAAAGATCCTTTCATAGGATAAAGATCCTTTCATAATATAAAGATCCTTTCATAAAATAAAGATCCTTTCATTAGATAAAGATCCTTTCATTAGATAAAGATCCTTTCATAAGATAAAGATCCTTTCATAAGATAAAGATCCATTCATAAGGTAAAGATCCTTTCATGTGGTAAAGATCCTTTCATAAGATAAAGATCCTTTCATAATATAAAGATCCTTTCATAAGATAAAGATCCATTCATAAGATAAAGATCCTTTCATAAGATAAAGATCCTTTCATAAGATAAAGATCCTTTCATAAGATCCTTTCATAAAATAAGGATCCTTTCATAAGATAAAGATCCTTTCATAAGATAAAGATCCTTTCATAAGATAAAGATCCTTTCATAAGGTAATGATCCTTTCATAAGGTAAAGATCCTTTCATGTGGTAAAGATCCTTTCATAAGATAAAGATCCTTTCATAAGATAAAGATCCTTTCATAAGATAAAGATCCTTTCATAAGATAAAGATCCTTTCATAAAATAAAGATCCTTTCATAAGATAAAGATCCGTTCATAAGATAAAGATCCTTTCATTAGGTAAAGATCCTTTCATAAGATAAAGATCCTTTCATAGGATGAAGATCCTTTCATGTGGTAAAGATCCTTTCATAAGATAAAGATCCTTTCATTAGATAAAGATCCTTTCATTAGATAAAGATCCTTTCATAAGATAAAGATCCTTTCATAAGATAAAGATCCTTTCATAAGATAAAGATCCTTTCATAAGAAAAAGATCCTTTCATAAGATAAAGATCCTTTCATAAGATAAAGATCCTTTCATAAGATAAAGATCCTTTCATATGGTGTAGATCCTTTCATAAGATAAAGATCCTTTCATTAGATAATGATCCTTTCATAAGATAAAGATCCTTTCATAAGATAAAGATCCTTTCATGAGGTAAAGATCCTTTCATATGATAAAGATCCTTTCATAAGATAAAGATCCTTTCATAAGATAAAGATCCTTTCATAAGATAAAGATCCTTTCATAAGATAAAGATCCTTTCATAAGATAAAGATCCTTTCATAAGATAAAGATCCTTTCATAAGATAAAGATCCTTTCATAAGATAAAGATCCTTTCATGAGGTAAAGATCCTTTCATTAGATAAAGATCCTTTCATAAGATAAAGATCCTTTCATAAGATAAAGATCCTTTCATAAGATAAAGATCCTTTCATAAGATAAAGATCCTTTCATAAGATAAAGATCCTTTCATATAATAAAGATCCTTTCATAAGATAAAGATCCGTTCATAAGATAAAGATTCTTTCATAAGATAAAGATCCTTTCATGAGATAAAGATCCTTTCATAGGATAAAGATCCTTTCATAATATAAAGATCCTTTCATAAAATAAAGATCCTTTCATTAGATAAAGATGCTTTCATAAGATAAAGATAGTTTCATAAGATAAAGATTCTTTCATCAAATCCTTTCATAAGATAAAGATCCTTTCGTGAGGTAAAGATCCTTTCATGTGGTAAAGATCCTTTCATAAGATAAAGATCCTTTCATTAGATAAAGATCCTTTCGTAAGATAAAGATCCTTTCATAAGATAAAGATCCTTTCATAAGATAAAGATCCATTCATAAGATAAAGATCCTTTCATAGGATAAAGATCCTTTCATAATATAAAGATCCTTTCATAAAATAAAGATCCTTTCATTAGATAAAGATCCTTTCATAAGATAAAGATCCTTTCATGTGGTAAAGATCCTTTCATGTGGTAAAGATCCTTTCATGTGGTAAAGATCCTTTCATGAGGTAAAGATCCTTTCATTAGATAAAGATCCTTTCATAAGATAAAGATCCTTTCATTAGATAAAGATCCTTTCATAAGATAAAGAACTTTTCATAAGATAAAGATCCTTTCATAAGGTAAAGATCCTTTCATAAGGTAAAGATCCTTTCATGTGGTAAAGATCCTTTCATGTGGTAAAGATCCTTTCATAAGATAAAGATCCTTTCATAAGATACAGATCCTTTCAGAAGATAAAGATCCATTCATAAGATAAAGATCCTTTCATAAGATAAAGATCCTTTCATAAGATAAAGATCCTTTCATAAGATAAAGATCCTTTCATAAGATCCTTTCATAAGATAAAGATCCTTTCATTAGATAAAGATCCTTTCATTAGATAAAGATCCTTTCATAAGATAAAGATCCTTTCATAAGATAAAGATCCTTTCATAGGATAAAGATCCTTTCATAATATAAAGATCCTTTCATAAAATAAAGATCCTTTCATTAGATAAAGATCCTTTCATTAGATAAAGATCCTTTCATAAGATAAAGATCCTTTCATAAGATAAAGATCCATTCATAAGGTAAAGATCCTTTCATAAGATAAAGATCCTTTCATAAGATCCTTTCATAAAATAAGGATCCTTTCATAAGATAAAGATCCTTTCATTAGATAAAGATCCTTTCATAAGATAAAGATCCTTTCATAAGATAAAGATCCTTTCATAGGATAAAGATCCTTTCATAATATAAAGATCCTTTCATAAAATAAAGATCCTTTCATTAGATAAAGATCCTTTCATTAGATAAAGATCCTTTCATAAGATAAAGATCCTTTCATAAGATAAAGATCCATTCATAAGGTAAAGATCCTTTCATGTGGTAAAGATCCTTTCATAAGATAAAGATCCTTTCATAATATAAAGATCCTTTCATAAGATAAAGATCCATTCATAAGATAAAGATCCTTTCATAAGATAAAGATCCTTTCATAAGATAAAGATCCTTTCATAAGATCCTTTCATAAAATAAGGATCCTTTCATAAGATAAAGATCCTTTCATAAGATAAAGATCCTTTCATAAGATAAAGATCCTTTCATAAGGTAATGATCCTTTCATAAGGTAAAGATCCTTTCATGTGGTAAAGATCCTTTCATAAGATAAAGATCCTTTCATAAGATAAAGATCCTTTCATAAGATAAAGATCCTTTCATAAGATAAAGATCCTTTCATAAAATAAAGATCCTTTCATAAGATAAAGATCCGTTCATAAGATAAAGATCCTTTCATTAGGTAAAGATCCTTTCATAAGATAAAGATCCTTTCATAGGATGAAGATCCTTTCATGTGGTAAAGATCCTTTCATAAGATAAAGATCCTTTCATTAGATAAAGATCCTTTCATTAGATAAAGATCCTTTCATAAGATAAAGATCCTTTCATAAGATAAAGATCCTTTCATAAGATAAAGATCCTTTCATAAGAAAAAGATCCTTTCATAAGATAAAGATCCTTTCATAAGATAAAGATCCTTTCATAAGATAAAGATCCTTTCATATGGTGTAGATCCTTTCATAAGATAAAGATCCTTTCATTAGATAATGATCCTTTCATAAGATAAAGATCCTTTCATAAGATAAAGATCCTTTCATGAGGTAAAGATCCTTTCATATGATAAAGATCCTTTCATAAGATAAAGATCCTTTCATAAGATAAAGATCCTTTCATAAGATAAAGATCCTTTTATAAGATAAAGATCCTTTCATAAGATAAAGATCCTTTGATAGGATAAAGATCCTTTCATAATATAAAGATCCTTTCATAAAATAAAGATCCTTTCATTAGATAAAGATCCTTTCATTAGATAAAGATCCTTTCATTAGATAAAGATCCTTTCATTAGATAAAGATCCTTTCATAAGATAAAGATCCTTTCATGTGGTAAAGATCCTTTCATAAGATAAAGATCCTTTCATAAGATAAAGATCCTTTCATGAGGTAAAGATCCTTTCGTTAGATAAAGATCCTTTCATAAGATAAAGATCCTTTCATTAGATAAAGATTCTTTCATAAAATCCTTTCATAAGATAAAGATCCTTTCATAATATAAAGATCCTTTCATGTGGTAAAGATCCTTTCATAAGATAAAGATCCTTTCGTAAGATAAAGATCCTTTCGTAAGATAAAGATCCTTTCATAAGATAAAGATCCTTTCATAAGATAAAGATCCTTTCATAAGATAAAGATCCTTTCATTAGATAAAGATCCTTTCATAAGATAAAGATCCTTTCATAAGATAAAGATCCTTTCATAAGATAAAGATCCTTTCATAGGATAAAGATCCTTTCATAATTAAAGATCCTTTCATTAGATAAAGATCCTTTCATTAGATAAAGATCCTTTCATAAGATAAAGATCCTTTCATGAGGTAAAGATCCTTTCATTAGATAAAGATCCTTTCATAAGATAAAGATCCTTTCATAAGATAAAGATCCTTTCATAAGATAAAGATCCTTTCATAAGATAAAGATCCTTTCATAATATAAAGATCCTTTCATAAAATAAAGATCCTTTCATTAGATAAAGATCCTTTCATTAGATAAAGATCCTTTCATAAGATAAAGATCCTTTCATGTGGTAAAGATCCTTTCATAAGATAAAGATCCTTTCATAAGATAAAGATCCTTTCATGAGGTAAAGATCCTTTCATTAGATAAAGATCCTTTCATAAGATAAAGATCCTTTCATTAGATAAAGATCCTTTCTAAGATAAAGATCCTTTCATAAGATAAAGATCCTTTCATAAGGTAAAGATCCTTTCATAAGGTAAAGATCCTTTCATGTGGTAAAGATCCTTTCATAAGATAAAGATCCTTTCATAAGATAAAGATCCTTTCATAAGATAAAGATCCATTCATAAGATAAAGATCCTTTCATAAGATAAAGATCCTTTCATAAGATAAAGATCCTTTCATAAGATCCTTTCATAAAATAAGGATCCTTTCATAAGATAAAGATCCTTTCATAAGATAAAGATCCTTTCATAAGATAAAGATCCTTTCATAAGTGGAAGATCCTTTCATAAGATGAAGATCCTTTCATAATATAGCACCGCTGTTCCTGGGTTTTCCTGCCCAAAATTCATTAAATGCAGGGGCTAAGTCTGAAGGAGGCAAAAAGACGAGCCCAAAAAATTGTTTGAGCCACAACCTTATCATGGTTCGGGCTTTATAGAGAAAGAAAGATTGCGAATCAATGGAAGCAAAGAGCATGGTGCAACGGAAGCAAAGTGCATTGTGATATCTAGTTTGTTTATTCTTGAAGCCAGTAGCAGGTTTGTTGACGCCAATCCCAAATTTCTCCCATCGCAGCCCCTGGACGGAGTCCTCACAAATTACTTGGCCGATCGTAATCCTACTGGACGGAGTCCTCAAAAAGTTTTAAGCCGGTGTGACGTGGAATCGATTAGCGTCCCTGATTTAATAGGGGGGCGGGACGGAGTCCTAAGCCTCCCGTATCTTCGTTGTTAATGGTCCAATTAAAATGGGATTTCCTCCATAATATGGAGGAAATCCCATATTATGCACCTAGAGATCAGAATTTTAATACGAAATCCCTAAACAACGAGTTCTGACGATGAGCGAATGAAGACGGCGAGTTTAATTTGAACAATTTCATGAGATTTTTTCCTTTAATACGGGACCTGGGAAAGAGGTGGACGTCAGAACGGTAGAACCAGAGGGTGTGCCAGGAACCTTAGAAAGGTAGAGGAGGCGGGGAAACGTTTTTTGGGGAGGGGGAGGTGGCAGTTTTGGGAAACGGTTCGTCCTACGCTAATTTTGTCTATATTCTGGTGTGTGGGAATACGATTTAGGACGCCCGTTGGATTTAGTGCATTCAGCGAATGTCACGGGCGAGCAAAGCGAGCGCCCTGACTGAAAAAGTGGTCGGCCGAGCTAAGCGAGGCCTTCTATCCGAATAAGCGGTTGGCCGAGCGAAGCGAAGCCTTACGGCTGATAAAGTGGTTGCCGAGCGAAGTGAGGCTTATGTCTGAGTGCTACTACACGTAAATAAAACTCAACTAAAGTAGCTGGCTCGGCTTGGGGTGGATGAGGTCTGTGAAGGTCTCCCAACTCGGACTAGACATCTTCCAACGATCGGCTTTAGTGTACTTTCAACCTTCCATGGGGTCAGATTAGAATTCTAACGATTGGGAGGTTTTTACGCATTTAAAATTTATATAAATTATTACTTGACCAACTATTCAAAGGCGAGCGAAGCGACCCCCTCCCCCCTCCCATCCGAGAAAGTGGAATTAGCTTCGCTCGGCCCAGAGTGCTAGTGTCCATTAAATATCTTCCTTCTTGGGCGGAGCATTCACGGAGTCGGTCCTTGACGTTAAGCAAAGCTTGCTCAAGCATATTGGTCGGAATTGATCGAATTTCCATCTCAATTGAAGCCATTTACTCATAAAGGGGTTTATTGGTGTACCTCTAGATTTTAAATGACCCCCAACTGTTTGCACGAATTTCCCAAGTAGATTATTTTATACACTTTTACTTGGGAAAGTTTGTTCCTAGCGAATCTAAAATGGGGAAGATTTTTCCTACATTCCATTTTCTTGCGGTTTTTATGTCGGAAATGTCAACTGCAGGTAAATGTGTTTGGCAGGTAGTTTTTTGGAGAACGTAGCAAAGTTTCACGAACAAAATTGTAGAAAATCAATTTTCCTTCACATTTCACTAATTACAAGCCCTTTTTGACCCTATTGTGGCTGAAATACGCTTTTTCAATTTTGGGGAATCAGTACTCAAAACTTTTAAATTGTTGATATTTTATTGAAATGACATATTAACGAACGAAACAAACAAAAAGTTAATCTATTTTTCAGTCTTCATTTTCGAGGTAAACCTCGTGGACGACAACGTTAGGCCACTTGCTCTTCAGGAGAGCGATGACGTCGTTTTGTATCCGGTCGACGTCTTCGGGAGGGCAGTAATCGTCGTCGGCGGACCTCGAAATGGTAACAGCCCCCGGCGGAACCTCCAAAGCGTCCAAAAGACGTCGAAATACGTCCAAAAGCCCGTCGATTTCCGTTGGAGACGACACGTGTTCGGGGAGTCCCCCGTCGTCCCAGGTGGACCCCGCGTCGTGAACGACCTCCCAATCGACGTCGGTGTAGACAGCGAGGAGGGCCGCGGCGACTCCGCGGAGCCTCTCCCACCGCGGGGAAGGAGGGTCGGGGTCGGCTGAGACGCCGGCGTCGGCGACGTGGCGCCAAAGGCGGGATAGATCGGTGATTTGATCCGCCCGGGCGGCCGCCGCTTTTTCGAGCACTTCCGGCTCCGCGGAGTCTGGCGGGACAAAACCGTACAAGTCCTTTAAATTTTCATAGAGATCGGCATTTTTGTACAGAGATTTGAAAGGGTTTCGCGTGCTAAAAAAATCCAAATCCACATCGAGTATGTACGAATTATTTTTTGGGTAAATTTCATCGAAATCGTCCCTCGCTTGCGTTTTTGGGTTCAAAACTTGTTCACCCAAAGTCACAACAGTCAAATTAATTTTTTTCGCATTTTCAAGCAGCTCCGGCCGACTGTACAACGACTCACTCACGAAATAGCTCAAATTTGACGACAACTTGATATCCCCGGAAATTTTGCTTTTGCCGATTTCAAAATCGTACGACCCGTTAGGCATCTGCTCCGCCCATGGGGGCTTCACCCAGACGACACGCCCGTAATGACCGGCGTAGCACCCCGGCAGGATCCAATTTTCGATGCTCAATTTCTCGTACAACTTCGTCTTCTCCCAGACGACGTCGGCGTCAACGCGGGGAGCGAGCAGGTCAGGGTGGGAGTCGAGGTGGACGAGGACGTTGTCGACGAGGGGGAGCTTCTTGGCGCCCATCAGGCGGTACAGGCGGGGGACGACTTCGTGGTGGTCTTCGACGACGAAACATGGAAGAGGCGCCGAACGACGAGATTTCCCCTCAGCTTTTTCTGCCATTTCTAAAAAGTCAAAAAAGTAAAAAATCGTTAAAATTGATTTGGTTTTAACCCCAAATTTTCTCCGACTACTTTGCCGGTTAAATTATTATTATTAATTATTTATGAAGGTAGTTGCAGTGTTGGGAGGGTTGTCATGGATACGGGCTTCGAACACCCCTTATGAAGGCATATGGCGATGTCCAGGTGGCTTCGTGAATTTTCACCGCCATCTAGGACTAATCGAAGAGCAAATGAATCGATTAAATCGTCTTGAGCCATACGAGAGGTATCTGCGACCCACGGGTGGGGGAAGGGTAAGGGTCACCCGTTATTGGGGGTTTCCATGGGAATCCGCGTCACCCTCCGGTCACTCGAAGGGTTCGCGACGAGTTTCGTCACCCGCGGCCGGCAAGTTTCGTCACCGAAGCCGCGGTGGTGGTGAAACTTGGGCGAGACAAGGGCGGTTCTTCTCCTATAGGTCGCCGAAGGGGAAAACGACAGTAAAATACTACGCAAAAACTCCCTAAATAACATTTTACTGACCTGTATCGCGAAGTGGTTGTTGTATCAGTTCTTCTTATCCCACTTCTCACACTGCCGAGGCGGAGTCTAGCGGTACGTTTTTCAACTGGGAAAGGGCTGAAGCCCGCTCAAAATTTGAAAACACCAGTTGACACGGTACCACACGTGACCACACGAAACCCGCCCACGTGTCCTTTACCCGTATCGATCCGACGACGGAGGACCCACACGAAGAGAAAAAAAGACAGCTGGGCTCAGCTGCCGCGGGATTCCGTGCGGGAGTGGGGGGTTTTTATTTTTTGTCCAGCCCGCATCCTCTTCCCTCGCGATTTGATCAACCTCTCGCCGTATTGTCTTCACGAATTGCGATATGAGATCCTCGCAACGTTCGAAATTTGTAAAACGATACCCAATCGTGTTATCGTCCCGCTTTCATATCACTCGGATATCTTTCAAGTCCCCAGCCAAACAACAGGGGGCGTAGCTCAGATGGTAGAGCGCTCGCTTAGCATGCGAGAGGTACCGGGATCGATACCCGGCGCCTCCAAGAACCATTTTTGGCTGAATCGGGTCACTCAAACCATTCAAATGATACAAAAATATTTAATATTTTTAGTAATAGTAATTATTATTATTGAGACAAATAACACAGGTTTACAAAAAAAAAGGTCAATCTCAGGCGCCGCAGAAAAAACCATCAAACTCTGTTTTTTGGGGTGCTGAATCCGAATCCGACCCCCGTTTTTTCCGGTCACGTCCAAATTTTCAGGATATTGGCGATTTTTCGTTTTTTCGACCTTTTTCCGTTTTGAAAATCACAGTTAACGTGCGGATGCCCAAAAATTCTACAAAAACTCTCTTCTTACTGGAAATTTATCGCTGATTCCGAAAATATATATGAGTTGGTGTCTAAAACCACGAGAAATGTGTGATTTTGCCAAAAAATGTTGAAAAAACGTGGTTTTTTCAAAACCAAAGTCACGTTTTTTGATACTTTTTACCTTCTAGCGTGGAAACTAAGGCCGTTAATAAAAATTTTCCAACGAGGTCTTGTAGGTAGATTGTTTCTGCGTCGAATGGGACCAACCGTGATTCTTTACCTTCCGTGATAAGGGAGCTATGATTTTTCAAAGTTTCTGGGCGCTTGTTTTTCAGGGCTTCAAGTGCAATTCCGTGAGTTCTTGATGAATAAAACCATCTTTGAGTCGGTCTGAATTGATGCCTCCGAGTCCAATATATTCCTCGGAACAAAGTTTTGTTGTGATCAAGTTGCACTGCCGAATCCAGGAGTTCATATTCTACGACATGGCCAAAATGGGTAGAAACTTTGAAAAATCATAGCTCCCTCACGGTTGGTCCCATTCGACGCAGAAACAATCTACCTACAAGACCTCGTTGGAAAAATTTTATTAACGGCCTTAGTTTTCACGCTAGAAGGTAAAAAGTATCAAAAAACGTGACTTTGGTTTTGAAAAAAACACGTTTTTTCAACATTTTTTGGCACAATCACACATTTCTCGTGGTTTTAGACACCAACTCATATATATTTTCGGAATCAGCGATAAATTTCCAGTAAGAAGAGAGTTTTTGTGGAATTTTTGGGCATCCGCACATTTAGCTGTGATTTTCAAAACGGAAAAAAGCCGAAAAAACTAAAAATCGCCAATATTTCGAAAATTTGGACGTGACCGGAAAAAACGGGGGTCGGATTCGGATTCAGCACCCCAAAAAACATAGAGTTTGATGGTTTTTTCCGCAGCGCCTGAGATTGACCTTTTTTTTGTAAACCTGTGTAATTGAAGGTGTCAGTGGTAAAGACGAATATCTAACATGCCAACGCAAGAACTTAGTTCCTTTCATCTCCCATTATTATCGTTATTATTAAATTAGAGAATCAATTTTCCTTTCATCTAGAAATCAACCTGTTGATAAGTTACACCTGTTACAGGTGTAGTAGGTACGTACTTATAATATGTAAAAATTGTCACAAATTTGTATAAAATTGATATTTGTATTAAATTGGTATGCATTGGTATACCTCGTTCATAGACATTACATGGACCCACGAAAAAGAGGAAAAGGAATGGCATTTGAGAAAAACAAGGAGGCATCGATTCGAAATTCTGGATCGGTGACAGATTTTAATCTGATTCTTCATTCATGAAATTTTTCGAGAAATTGGTAGGTAATAAAAAAACACGAAAATCTTTGAGGTAACAAACGAAATGTCAATACCTTTTACTCTACTTTCTCTTTTATAATCATAAACGATAATGATAAACGTTAATAGGCAATTATGTAAGGGATAAAATAACGTTTCTAACCCCTGACATTTTTCAACCATTAAAAACAAATCAATTCTTTATATTGATTTTTTTTTAATATCAACTTTCAATGTTCTCATCAAAATTTCAAACTTTTAAATAAATTTAAAATATTTTAATTGTCAACTCTTTTTTACTTTTTAATTTTTTTATGGATTCAAAAAATCGATTCTTTACACCAGGGGTTGCCAAAAGGTGGTCCGCGGACCCCTGGGGGTCCGCGAGCTGCATCCAAAAATTAATATTTTAAGCTATTCTACCAGGAACTCAAATAATAAAAATGACTGTTTGTAGCCGGAGTGTCCTGTAAAGCGTGAGAGGCCGTACTTGCGACGCGACGCTAGTGACACCTAGCCTAATTATTAGTGACTAGTTCGCCCAGTTTCTACCAGAATGTAGGGATGTCCGATTCTCAAAAATAATCGCGATTATTTTTTCAAAAAGAATCGATACATCTGAGGATCGATTCTTTTCCCAAATTATTTATTAAATTTCAAATTTATCAGAAGAAGAAGCATTACCTACCTATTACGTTACGAAACCTGAATTCCAATTACTAATAAAATTTATTAGTAATCCAACTGCAAACCAGCACTATTACGTAGTAAAAGGTAGGTAGGAAAGCTTCAGCTGTGTCAGTGGTTGATGTGCAACTGTTTCCAAATGTAAAATAAATAATTATTTGCAACAATCAATTGATTTTTCCTTTGTGATATATACTTACACCTAGGTATAAGCAAACGGGGAAAAACCTGTTTTTACATCAAAATTATATATATAATTTACATATATAGGGGGTCCTCAATACATTTGTGGTTTGTTAAGGGGTCCGTGACAAAATTTTATAGGGAACCCCTGCTTTACACCGATCTTTCTTGAAATCTACTTTTTTTCAAACTTCGAAAATTTCAACCTTTTTAAAATGTATTTATTTCTATTTTATTTATTTTTCATGGTTTTTTTTTTTATCGAAACTTTGTACTTTGAATGGAATAAAGAAATCGATTCGATACTTACTGAACAAAGAGAGATCTGCGTGGTTTGGGTTTAAGTGGGTAATAAACTGACTTCAGAGGAGTCTTAATACATTTCTCCAAGTTTTTCTTTCACTTTTCAAATGAGAAAATTTAAAAAAGAACAAAATGAAGGTTTATTAAATAAAAGGGAAGAAAAATGAGTCGATGGTAAAAAGGAGTTTTCCCCAAGGAGTAGACTGCAATTTATCATTTTTTATGTTATTTATGTTGTGTTATAGGATGAAGTTATTTTGTCCAGTAACAATCGATAATTAAATACCTTATTACTAATTGTAACAAAATTACAAGTTTCTCACAATCAAGATTAGGTACTCTATTCAGCAAAATACATCAGCAACGAATTTGTAAAGGGAGCTATAAAAATGATAGTGGTCGTGGTGGGGGTAGTTTAATGATAGGGGTCGATGAAAAGGAGAAGAAGAACAAGTAAAACGTAATGGGCTTTCATTGAGTTCCCCACCTGTCAACCTCTTTGTGGGGTTGGTTTCCCTTTCGGATCCGGTGACACTCGAGAGGGATCGATACCGAAAGAAAATCGATCCGGTGGAGCAACCGGAATGGGTCAGGTGTGGCAAACCGTACCTGGTCAGCGGGGCCCGAAGGACATGTGCTTAGATTCACCCTCTTTATCGTCAATACGAGCCAAATGCGGTGTGCATGTGCTCAAATCACCATCTGCCCCTCTTTTCACCCCCACGGAACGATGCCTCACAAACACTTGTGTCGATCCGGCAGCTGCCACTTGGCTGAATCCAACTTGGTCCTGTCAGGCTGTCCACCTCCACCTGGCACCCTGATTTAATAACTCGCCACTACCCAACAAGAAAATTACCCCCAAAAAATGGTTCGAATCTCAAAAGGGGCTCACTACTTTCGTCATGATGCTGCATCATGTTTGAATAAAAAAGTCTCTTCACCAACACCGTTTCCTAATCGAAATCACCATAGCAGTAAAAACTCATTAATTTCACTTTTTTGAGATTGAAGAGATGAATATCAAAATGGCGTCAAAAGCTTTTAGAGTAAAACCTCGAAAAAAAGTCAACGCTGATTGGACCAGTGATGAGTACCAAGTGAGTCGAAACTAATATAAAAACTGACCACATAACTTTGAAACGGAGAATAACAAAAAATTTGGCAGGTGAGTGAAGGAGATTGGCAAAGCGACGAATGGAGCGATGAAGGTAAAGCATACAAATTTATACAACAAAACAGAAAGGTGAGTAGCCAAATTTGTACACGGTTTTGTCTGCCAAGATTCCAGCATGGCGGGAGAAGCAAGCGTGATGAGCGATGGGAACGAAGAACAAGCTGAAGAGGAAAAAAGAGGACGGAGCAACCAAAATTCCAAAAACACTGAGAAGCAGTAAGTGAAACGCAAACGAAATGACCAATTAACGAAATGAATCAAGAAAAACAACCAGGGGAGTGGGTAGTAAAAAACTGAGACTGAAGAAACAGCAACTACAACAAAACGAGGAATAAAGTGTGGAGCTTTTCTATGGGCAGGTCCAAGCTGAATTTAGATGACGTCGGGTCAGAAGATGATGGAGACTCAAGGCAACTGGAAGACACGGAGAGGTCTAAGACCAACGCGACAGACGTCTCAGACATGTCAGACATTGAGGAGCAGATCGAGGAAGCACAGCATAAGCTCATGGATGACAAGAGGTCGCTGAGAGGGATGATGGGGCTGGTGGACGAAGTAACGATGAAAGGTAGAGCAATGCACAAGGCCCAGCCAAAAGGAGCAAATCCCGTCGAACGTTTTGTTATGGGAGAAAGACTAACCAGGAAAGCGTCGGAGACGAGTTTGGTCGTGGAAAGAGAAGCCTTCAACAACGATGTCCTCGCGAACGACCAGCTCAGTATGTTCGACGACGACGAGATGTCATTCAGGTCGTATGCTGAAGAAGATCACATTCCTCAAAGAGATTTGAGCAAAATCGGTCGAATCGAATACGCTCAAAGTGAAGAACAAAACGCACCGAAACTGCTCGGGCAGATAGAATACCTCGAGGGCAAAAGTGATTCAGGGAGTTTGATTTCCGAGCAAGCAATTTCCTTGTCTATCAGAGACGAAGACACCAAAGAGAAAGAAAGCACCACTGAGGAAGTAGAAACTAAATCGTACACCGAATCACCAAAATCCACCAAGAGCAATGAAAGCATCATCAGTAAAACTTCCAACCAGCTAGAAGAGATTATAACAGAACCAAACAATGACAAAGACGCAGAGTCTGAACAGGAAGAGAGCGTGTCAAGAGATTACACCGAACCTGAGTGCTGCAAAATGGGAGGAAAGCATCTGGTAAGATGACAAATTAATGTTGTAGGTACAAATCATCAACTACAATTTGATTTATGAAACAGTGTTGCTTCGTTAATATTGGAGCTGGAGGGGACTACGAACGAGAGAATGAATTAGTGAACAGGCTCAAGAAACTGAAAGACGACATAGCAAATATGCGAAAGGAACTCAGCCTTGCTCGGCAAGAATGCAAAAAAGAATCTGAAGAAGTTGCCAAAGTATGGACGTCATGAAATAATATCATTTATTGCTGATGTTGAAAAATTGACATTTTCAGCTGATCGAGGAGGTGACAGTGAGAAACCAAACGGAGCAGGAAGTTGCGCTAGCGCCTGCATACACCGCAAGCTACAATCTGGAAGATATCATACCGGCAACACTGCTCGCCCAAGCAGCCGTCCTGCCAAGATCTCAAGTAGCAGTGCCAACGTCGCTGTTGGAAGGCCGACTCCGAGCTACCAGACAGACCGCTTCGTCAACGTACAGGTGAGTGTATGTTGTTGGTGCTGCATTAACGAGCGATGCAAGTTCGTTCTTCTTCTTTCAGGAAATCTCTCAACGAATTGGAGCGCATGGTCGAGAAGGAAATGGCGTCTATTCAGGACAGCATGATCAAGCTTGAACCGCTCAACAAAATGGCTGCTGAATGGGACTCTTTATCAGTTCGGTATGTCGTCTGTGAATTATTACTAGTGGACAGTTTTTAACAATGAGAATTTATTACAGCGACCCAAAGAGAACAACGTACAAAAGTGACTACAGATTGGAGATGGTGACGTCAGAAATGCATCTCAAAGCAGACGTCAAGAATGCTATCCAGGAGAACTAAAAACCTGTTGATGATGCAAATATACAACTGAATCCAGTTGAAGTGTGATTTCGAGGTTATCGGAAACTTGGCAACAGGTGGTCATGCGCCCAATCTTTCGTCTTTGTTTTTTTCCGCGTCCTGGCGTTTTTGAAACTCCCTCAACCGAAATCCGATCCAGCGCGTGGCAGGTGCCGCAGGTGGTACAGAAATCTGGTCAACGGAAACGAAGACAAGGTGGCCCTGGGAAGGTTGCAGCTGCCCCCCGTTTTGTCTTAAGGGAGGTCCGAAGATCATTAAGAAGGGAGAAGGGGGGAGAAGGTTGAGAACCTACCGGGGGTGAGGATGGCAATCAGTGCAGTTACTTTCCATCTGGTGCCAGACCATGTAGCAACAGATAACTGAATTTCAAGTTCGTTCAAAAATCGATAAAGATGTGAAAAACAATGCGATGAACAAAAGATTTGTCAATGAATGTGGACGGTAAGGTCAACCAAAGAAGGACAAATACCGAAGTACCAACTTAATTCTATACTGTCAAAAGAGAGCTAAGTGGTTTTCATTATATCCCATTGTTTTGTCCAAAAGCTTTCAATTTATGGTCAACCCAAAGAGAAATCCATGATCGAATCCCGCTTCGAAGTTGCCAAATTCGCCAGCGACGAATTCCCTCACACTATAAAACCTAAACCACCAAACGGCGAATCTAAATGAAAAGCTCTGCAGCGAAATCATCTGGCAGTCGCAACAAACCCATTGCGCGACAAGCTGACGTTGCCTTCTCAGTTTTACTGATCAAGATGGTCAACCCAAGGACCAAGATTGGGTCTTGTTGCATAGATTGCAAATTTGTCGACAGCAAACTATGAAACCAAAAAGCAAACCAGAACCGCGACGACGAACGATTAGCGAAAGCACTGCCGCGAATTCAATAGGCAATCCTTGAATTCGTACCCATTCGTTCGAGTGATACGACAAGCGCTGCCTTCTCAAATTGCCACCAAACAGGAGAATTGCGACGACGAACTGAGAAAGCATCTGGCAAATGCCACAATCCCGCATTGCCTTATTTATCAGTTGTACTCACCAAGATGGTAAATCCAAGGAGAAAGCCATGATTGACTCTAGCCTTCGTAGATCGGAAATATGTTGAATTTTCTCAAGCTATACCCCTCTTCTTCCACCCTGTTAACTCTGCCCAGTTTACCGCAGATTCCGTACCGGATGGTCGAATGTGTCTGTCGACTGTAAACAGATCACCAGCTCTCTCGCTCAAGTCTGAACATGGACAAAATCGACGATCGTCATGATGTATCTTCGAACGAGATGCCATGACAAGCGAAATCAATGATGTGAAGCTATCGCTCCACGATGAAAATTGGTCGTTTAATACCGAACCAGCCCCGACCTTGATCATCGTGTTAGCACTGCAGGAAAGCAATGTACGAACTTCTAGTAAAATTGCCACCTGAAAGCGCACGAAGTGTCCTCTCTGACCCCTGATTCGCCACGATCCTGCTCATCATCTGCGAAGCTGACTCTGGTGGTGTTATTTGCTTTTCAACATCTTCAGCCCCGGTTTGGATGTAGCACAGTTCTAGAGAGGATAAAATGTGACGATCGTAACACTACAGAAATCGAACAGTACTGTCGCGATGGTAACGACAGTATCTACATATTTAGACAATAATATTGTCTAAATATGTAGATACATTTTTAGATATTAGCTAAATATGTAGTTACATTTTTAGATATTATCGAGCACGAGCTGATTCGTACATTGTTTGGGATAGATTTGGATCGTGGGCCTAAAATGAGACTAAAGGAGGGAGTTTTCAACGATTTAGAGTAGGGGGTCGAGTGGGGTGTCATTTTCGTAGTAATTTTGGGCGTGAAATCCGTTTGTACGGGTCTGAAATGCAATCCGACTGCACTGTGCAGATCTATGAGGCTTCTACAGAGCAATAAATTGGGTTTGGAAGGAATTTGAACAGAAAGACAAGTAAGGTGTAATTTTCGACGTTTTTTTGGACGTAGAATCCATTTGAGGGAGTCTCAAACCCAATAGAGAAGGTATAATATACCTTCTCTATTGTTTGCCCCATATATCTCCAATATATTATATTGGGGATATATGGGGCCACAGAGGGGTCTTTTGATTGGCCAGGAGGTTGAATGAGGTATCGTTTTCGAAGTAGGTACGGACATAGAATCCATTTTTTGTGTTCTCTTATCAGATAAGGACAGTTTCTGTCCAAACGTTTCACAGGTGTACTTTTCTCCCCGATTTTTTCAAACTCAATAATTGAGTAGAAATTATTAAATAGGTAAAACATGTGATTTGTGTGTCGCAAATTTTAGAATGACCCCCAGCCCAAAAACATATCCATGTTAAAAATTTTCAGAACAGAAATTTTCTAACTATGTAACTATGTAACTATGTAAGAAATTTTCTAACTATGTAACTATGTAACTATGTTAGAAATTTTCTATGTTACTAAGTTAATCCTCAAGTAAATTCTTGAGAATTTATGCCAAATAATAAACCAATGCGAAACGTTTGCTACACGTCATAATATGACATGATAATATGACATAATATGATATTATCACGTCTATCACGAAACATACTTAAAACAAGGTTATCAGATCCAATTTCATGGTAGCGCGATTCAAAAAAAAAACATGGTAAATCATAAAACACAATGAATTAACTAATTTACTAGTATGAAACATACCTACTAATATCTAGCTTGAACACTAATTTTAGAACAATAACAATAATTATATGCTTGGATGTTGATAATAATAACCGTTAATTTGTAATTAAGTTACTAGCAACTACCATGAATTTTGATGCTTACATAATATGAAACTCCCGTTACACTCTGGACCGGTGTTAAAATAGAACTGCACTTATGCACACGTGTTCTGGTTTGTGCCACCTTAACGCTTTCTTGATCGCTGATGAGATTACATGACTCGAGAGCAAAGGAGAGTTAGTTCTGATTTTACCCAACTCTCACAGCACCTCGATTTTGAAACTCTATACCATTAATACTGCATAATTTATGCGAAGGACTATTAAATCCCAGAGTAAAATTTACAGCGATTTGTTCCTTGTCTGTAGAACGTTTTGGGAATGTTGTGTGGAATTTGAGGTTTTAAAAGAAGTAAATTGTGAGTAAGCTTAACTTACATGACCAGTTTTGGTTAAAGAGCTGGTGGCCTAACACAGGAAATAGTTGGTCTGTTAGGAGTTAAATAGCCGACGTAGCTCGTATCAGCGGGTGTCGTCAGGACGCAGTCCCCCCTCGTCTTCATCCTCTCCGGTTATTCCTGACCCCGCAGGAGTGCCTCCCGAGGTTCCTACAATCTGTAACCGTCTTCTGTGGTAGGGAGGCCTGGAAGTGGCGAGGGGGGTCCCGTGGGCTCACCGGATTGGTCCGTTTGAATTTCGAACTGAGAAAGTCTGTAACGGCCGTCGGCTCCAGATGCTGAGCTCCCAGGAAGACGTCGGCGAGTTGGATGCAGGAGAGGAAAAAAAAAGGATTGAGACAGCGTCAGGTTGGAGCGAGACGGAGATGCCCACATAGTCTGATGGCTCCAACGCCTCAAGTCTTCAACATTTCCCCAAGATTTTCTCCTCTATTCTTCATCAATCTCACCGACATCCTACCGTGTGCCATATGGTCGCTTCACCCGAAACCACAAATTCTCAAAGATGGCCGCAAAAATGCCATATGGCTCCTGTGGACGCTCCAAATGCATTCAGTTTCCCGTGAGAGGGTACGGTTCACGAGACATGCCACAAAACGAACCATCAGGCAGCATATGTTCAGAATAAAAGACTACCATTTTCGCCATGTTCTCGATTCAGCCGAGCAAAATCGACCAAGAATTTAATGGTCAAAATAAGATTACGAATCTAACACAGTTGAAAATACCTGCGTCGCTATGACTTCAATAGAGTCAGAGAAATATCCTTTGGACCCCTGTACAAAGGGATCCCCGACACGGTATCGATAGGTACTTTTCATTTGATACCAATAGTTTTGGTAACAATACAGGATCTTTTAAACCTGAAATTTTGACAAAATGCTCGGTTTACCATCTAGTTGTGCCCGCAAGTTTTTCAGCCCGATTGCTCAAACCCGTGGGGCGCTATGGGGCTAAAATGGGTCTACGGGAGGGTTTTTTTAAAAGGCTTTTGGCTATGGGATCGATTTAGGTGTGGTTTTCGAAGTATTTTTAGACGTAGAATCCATTTGTGGGGGTCCCAGAACGATGGGATTCCCCTTTGGGGATTTAGAGGGCTTTCATGGGGCTACAAATGGGATTTTTGAAGGTTCCCAGGAAGTCAAATATTTTCCGAGAAAAAAAAGTTAAAAAAAGGTTTTTCTAAAACTTTTTTCACTGACAGAATTAATTTTCGCACAAGTAACCTACATCAAAGAATAATAAACCCTCGTGAAAAGTTGCAGCGTTTTTTTTTATAGATATAGAAAGAATTTTTGGATAATTTATATCAAAGAACATCAAACCGTTGTGTTAAATTCGCAGGTTTTTTAGCGCAACCTTTTTCCAAAAAATGGAAAGGTGCGCTCACCTCTTCGACATGTATGTTTTTTTTTTTTTTTTTTTGTGTACAGAGCATCACGCCCGAGCGGCTCAACAGATTTTCATGAGGGTGGTCTCATTGTCATCAGCGAGTTCCGGGGGTGGTTATAGGCTACCTTGATTTTTCCTCCCTCATCCCCTTCATCGGTTTTCGGGAGGTCCTTCACGACGAAAGTTGTTTATCTCTGATGTGTAACTAAGGAGGTCTCAAAAGGGGGACGAAAGTTTTTGTCCGATTTCGTTGGTACAAGGGTCTATGGAATGAGCTTTTCAGGCTGATTCCAACGACTCTAAAACGATTTTTGCAGCCTGAGCCGTTCGTTACCTCTGATCGGCATAAGGTTTTATTACGCATCGGTCGTTAGGGTGCAGTTGTTTACGTAATGAGCATCACGTGGATGATGTGTTGGGTGGCATAGTTTGGTCGCTAGATACCTACTGTTTCTTAGTTTCTCTCGCTCATTAAATATATCGTAATAACAAAAAGGTTGCGCTCATCTATTCAATTCAATTGATGGCTTGTTTTTAAATCCTAGAATTAGAAAATTAATGATTTTTCCATAATCTATGGATTTCAGTGGAATTTCTGTGTGCTACCAAGTTTGTAGTATTTTCAATATAGCACGATTCAAGAATAGCTATGCTATTATTGCAATGTAAACCTAACTTACATGTAAACGTTTATTCAACTTTGAACAGTTACTGTGGTTTTTTCGAAGTATAAAATCATTAAAAGATGGTTCTTACTGTTCAGTTTACTGTAAAGTAAAATGTCAACAAGTTTTATTTAATTCCAACATTTTCAAATCTGCTGTTTTCTGTTCTGCTTCAACACTTTGTTGAATTTTTTAATTTTTTTGTCAATTTTCAGCACCTTTGGACCAATACAACTAATCCTCTGTGCTGCAAACTTTGATGTAAAAATGAAGTTTGGAACACTACGAGCGGTGGATTCAAACCCCGTTCCCGCCCTCAGTATTACTGAACAATGACATATATTAGTTGTTTTTTTCTAAAGAAAAAATCGCTGCGTGTTGGAATTCCAACCGTTGCATCCACCTAAATGTCATTTTGACCACAATGGAGGCGATTATCTTGGGATGCAGCACCTGAGGCACGCACCTCACGAATCACAATCCCCGAAAAACCAAACACCCAACAAAACCCAACAGGTTGGAGGGGAAGGAGGCACCTGATCCACAAAGGCCCTTCCTGGAACTCCGGTTGGAAAAGGGCCCTTTGTCGGGAATGGGCTTGATGAGGCTTTTGTTGATAGGGAAGAAGAGAAGAGAAAAGAAAAAAAAAATCGAAAAATCTTTTTTCTTTTTAAGGGTTACCGAAACCGCGAGGGTTTTGGAGATTTCACGAACAAGTGATCTCAAAAAGGGGTTGGAGGGCAGGAAGAACCCACTCGACAATGTCTTCCCGGTGTCGATGTGTGCAATCAAGCTAGCTGAATGGAATAGGTTTTGTTGTTGGGTGTTCAAAATCTCATGATGGAAGAAATCGAGATGCTTCAGGCGATCAACAATTTTCTCGTCTGCTTTTAGCTCTTGTTGCTTCTGTTATCGACGACGACTACCTCAAATACGTTACAAACTGTTAACAACTTGACCTGAAGAGGCTTCCGAGGAATTCGGGTCTAATGAAAAACCGATGTGGGGCTGCGAAGGCAAAAACCCCGTTTTGGTGATGATGGGGGAGAAAAAAAGCTGGGATAGGCAACTTGAGTACACCTGGTTGGTTGGGATGTTATGGGAATATAGTGAGAAACTAGTGATCGGAGGTTGGACAGAAAAAACAGAAACATTTTTGGCGGAAAATTGTCCTTTTGATCTCAACACGGTCGAAGAATCGTCTTCATGACTCCCAATGCAGTCAATGAAATGTCCTATTGACCTCAATAGAGTTGAAGATAAGTCGTTATGATTTCAATACAGTCAGAAAAATGTCCTTTTCACATCTCAATTCGGTTGAAGATGTCATTATGACTGACTTATGAGTGAATGTCTTTATGTCTCAAATCCGGCTAAAAAATTTCTCTTGGCTCCAATTGAATGTAGAAAGTTCAGTAGGTATGACCTCAAAGTGGGAGAAACACCCATATATTCAAATGCACCCAATATGGCGAAAGAAACGTCTTCATGACCCCCAATACAGTCGAAGAAAATACAATTAATGTTGTTGTTACCCCGAATTTGAGACTAAAATACAGTAGAAATCGGTAGAATTCGGAGCAGGGAAAATGAACAAAATAATATTGTCAGACGTTATAGACCAAAGGTTGTAAAAGAGAGCAAACAATTACCAACTTATTCTTAACCACACACATAATAAGTATTATTAAATTAAATTATGGCAATATTTAATGAATTTGCTTATTAAAAATTACTAACCATTGAAGTGTTATCAAGATTTCTTTTTTTTAATAACAAACCAAAACCATTTCATTCTTTTGTCTCGAGAATTAATCTTCAGATTTACTTAATGCTTTTTCAATGTTCACCATTATTCTTACTTTTTTCAAAGGCTTTTTTTATGAGTACATTGATACTTTTCATTCTGTATTCAAGTAGTACCTATCGAATACATCCATTCATACAATTATGATATGAATGGATTTAACAATAATTGAATGAATGGAGTTAATAATAATAATTATTATTATTATCATCATCATCATATGATATGATTATATTATAATCATTTTCATGACATTAAATGCCATAACAAAATTACATAATATGTAATATTATTGTTAAAATTTGTGGTGGAGGGGAAATGGAGGGAAATTTGAGAGGAAGGTTGGGAATTTTTCGTAGGCCGTAACATGTTAGGGGAAAGGGGGCCATCGGAATACGCATTGTGACTACTATACTGATAAATTCAATGTGGCTACAATCATATAAAGTTCACTCAATTCCTCAAGACTTCAATTTTAACCCACTTTGGTTGGCAAACCCTCCAGCACAAATTCCGAGTTTAAATGCCGGCTTCACCAATTTCGCAAGAAAAGAGCGGATCTCCTTTTCAGATTAGTAAGTGGGAGACATACAAAAAAAAAACAAAGGTTGGCCTCATTCGTAAAGAATGTAGGGAAGAAAGTGGCCCCCACGGAATGGCTGAAAGTGACTATAGCTTAATGGTAAAAAAAAAAAAATTATTTAAAAGATTCTTGGAACAAAAAATGTCACGGCCGGGAATCGAACCCGGGTCGCCCAATGCTTTGATTTCAGGAGGGAATGCTAGCCACTACACCACCGCGACTCGTTAAGCCAAATGAATCCATCGACTCGAGCCTGCGCTAAATTAAACGTTCACAACCACAAAATAGGACGAAGCGCGATACCACAGAGAATGATTTTGAAAAAGGTCTAGCCCCCCCCACGGGCCGTCACCACCACCACCCACGATCCATCTAAATTTTCAGCTCAAATTCGATGTAAAAGGGGGAAAGCATTACTCGTACGAAGGAGGGACTTACATGAGCGGAGGATCGTCCCGGCGGCGAAGTGGGGACTGAATCAAGTCCGGACAACGAGGGAGCGCCGACCTTGCCTTGTGGTCAGGTAGGTAGACGAAGGGTTACCACCATTGAACGTCCCGAAGTGGATCCCAAAGTTCGAAATCCTGTTGGAGTCGGAGGACGTACCGCCAAACCTTCGCCGATTTCCTTCCCAACGAAGAACCTCCGGACGGGACATCCGGGCCATCTGGCGTCCTCTGGGCCCGTCGGACTGTGACCCAACCCGGGAAGATCCTCCACGGTATACCAAGTCCGAGGAAGTCCGAAAGGACACGCCCGGGTAAACACAAGGGAGATGATCTTCATAGGAATTACAAATTACCGTCTTGGTAAAGACAACATATGGTACCCTCTTCGTGTCCCTAATGATGATGGACAATTGGAGAGCGGATTAGAATGATCAAGCATCGATCAATTCTACTAAGTTGCCAGGTCAATCGCTTTCCTCGTTCAACAATTTTCACCACGGAAATGTTTGCACTTCGTACCTTTTTTGTCCTTCAACTCATAAACCACTCGTTTTGGGCGAAGTACTCATATATAAAAAGTTGTAGGGAATCAAATTCCATTCAAACTCTGCTAATTACACGTCAATTTTGACCCAGTATTAACGGAGATACCTCCACTCAAAACTGGAAGATTTCTTGCAAAAAGTACAATTTTCCTCAAGGCAAAATTTGACGCTTTCGCAGTTATACGCTTCTGACCCATTAACTGCGCGTTTTAGCTTAAGTATCACTATCTCAAAAGTTGTAGAGCATTAAATTCCCTTCAAATACAACTAACCTCACGTCGACTTTGACTCAATAGTAACGGAAATATGTCTAAACAAAACCGGAAGAATTCTTTTAAAAAATGGAGTTTTCATCCTGGCAAAATTTGACCTTTTTGCGGTTCATGGCGTCTGAAACATTAACGAAAAATTTCATCAGAGGTATCTCGATGTGTAAAGTTGTAGAGCATCAAGTTCTGTTCAAATTCAACAAATTACACGACAATTTTGACACAACGGAGATATCTCCACTCAAAGATGTCATTGTAATTTCAACAGCTGAAGCCAGACTTTTGGCTATTTGGAGATTTTCCCGCTTAATGTTTGCCGTGTTTGCCTCACCGAGTTCGCTAACCCTTCACGATCGACTGTCCCATATTTTACGTCACTCCCACAAAGCCTGACAGGTATAAGCAGGTTCCGAGGAGAGTTTCCCATGGCCTGGTTTGTTACCGGAGATGGTCCACAACCCCTAACGGACTTTCAAGGGCCATTAGAGAAGTTTCGGGAAACCCCGAAGGTTTTTTCTTTTTTTTTTTTTTTGGCAGGGGAAGTTTGGGACTGGTCAGTGATTTATTGTGTGGTTACAAATCATCATTCGCAACGATCGCCCAGCTGTAATCCGAATGTTTAACTATGCCCACATCAGTGTTCCAATTAAAGGACGTGTCTCGGGTTCCTACTAAAACAGCAAACAAGCAAAAACGATAAAAAAAAAAAGTTGAAGCCCTCCCTCGTAAAAGGATGAGTCTGTACACGAGACCCTCACACCACATATGGCACACATATGCCACTAAACGCTCCACAATGGGGGCGGTTTCATGAGCACACCAGTGGGATAATAAAACGTTAAGGGTGAAGGGAAAGAAAAGGAAAAATTGACAAAGCTTCGATATCCAAAATACGGTAAACCGAAGCCCGGTGAACATGCCCAGTTTGGTAACACTAGTCGCTGAACACTGCCATGCACAAATCCCAGTGTAAAAAATGATGTGTAATTAGTTGAATTTGAAGGGAACTCCAAGTTCTTCATCTCCTCTACTTTTTTTCTGCTTAGCCTCCGGTTTTCGGCGTGCAACTCGAAAACGAAGTGTCTCACATCAAATCACTCAAAACTTTTTAAAAGATGATTAAATTTCACGCAAAATTCACTCTCTAAACGTTTTTCTCTGACCAACGGCTTACAACAAACAGGCGCTCAAAGAATATTCCTCGCGATGGAAAATTTGGTCAAATGAAACACCGTTCAGAGTGGTGAAAGCCATCCAACCGCCAACCTCTCACCTGGCCTCAGACCCCTTCTACTTGCTTTCCCATGTTCATTGAACTTTTTTCCTCAAAGGAATCTTGATGGCCGAATTCCTATAGAAAAAGTTGTCCTGGCGGTTGAGAGATGAGGCTTTGGATTGTTTCCCCTCACTAGGCCATCTTCCATCCTCTTTTTGGTTCAAAAATGGGCCACATTAAGCCAACTGTTTAGTGTTTTCAAACTTTTTCAGTTATCTACTCGCCGAGCTCAATTTTTCGAGAACAAGTTCAACTTTATCAGACTTTTAGAAGTACCTACCTAGAATAAGGATGGTTGTAGTTCTCCTCCTCCTCGGGCTGCAGCTCCAATATTATACCCAATAGTAGACTAAACAGTAGTAAAACTTGGCAAGGTTAGTTGAATTTCAAGGAATTTAATGCTTGACAACTCCCGACGTAGTGACACTTCAGCTAAAACGCGTAGTTTGTTAGTTTAAAAAATAAACGGGGAAATTTTCAAAATTGCTGAAATAAAAAATGAACTTTGTGATGACATAAATAATGCATTGTATTTTCCTTTATCGAGTGAACTGGAGTTTATTCAGCATAAAAGAACCCGTTCTCCGAGGAAGATGACCTTTGAAAACCAGACAAAACAAATTTATTACGACGCTGTTGTTCTTTTTAGCTGCTTCTGGAAGCCTTGAGATTCACCAGCTGCAATCGTCATAGCATCAAGCGAAACCAGATTGTGCATTCATCCTTGAGGAATATTTTCCACCGTAATTTATGCTTTGGATATTCAATTTTACAAAAGAGCATTGGCAGAGACAACCACGTAATTTTGAAGTTTGAACACTAAAAATGATCGCCTCACGCGTGAGCCAATTTGCAGCGTGATTGTTTCTGGCTCCTTCAACCAAATTACGTCCCCAAAGACCGCACAGGTGCCGTGTTTGCCTCAGGGACAGTTCCCACGACCGATCCGGGTCCCTCCGCATAGAAGGGCCGAAGGAGCCGCCAGAAAAAAAAGGATGAACCTTTGCGCCGCCGATGAGGGCGAAGGGCCCCCAGACGTATTTACATCACAAGGTTGGAGTTGGCAGAAAAAATGGGGAAAATTCTTGGAGGTCTGGGAATCGTCAGAAGTTCCCATTGTCACGTTTCATGTCGTTCGATATCCGTCGCACGCGATATCGTCATGTAGCACCTTGGAGAGCGTTTCTCATTTGGACCAACCAAAAAAATTGGGCAGATAGGCCAGATGAAGCCACCAAAAATTAAAGGTCAATTTCATCTAAAATTTCACAAAAAGGACAATTTTAAAGTTTAAAATGTCTACAAATACTCAGGTCGCGATCTGGAACTCAAAGCAAACGCCACTCAGACCGCAGCGCTACCTAGCGGACACTTGACGAACCCCAGACGTAAACAAACCTTGGCGCCAACCCGGCGGACACACCAAAACCCCGCCTTTACGATCAGCTGACTCTACCTGTTCGCTCTACCTGCCGGACGGTTGTTTTTTTTCCCGCGTTTTCCCGTCAACAATGGGCACCGAACACAGCTGACGACCGAAAAATGTCTCTTGCGGGGGGGGGGGGGGGGTGTATTCAATGGATCTCGAAACTTTTAGAAAACCGGCCCACCCATCGACAAGTGACAAATATCTTCGAGGAATACTGTCCAAAACTTCTATTAGTTCTAGTTTATTATTAGCACGACGGAGAAATGGCGATAACGTCCAAATAGACATTAAATGTATTTTTTATGAATACATTTAAATCATACAAATTGCTGTAGATCTTTTTACTAAATCAAAATTACCACTCGGTATGTCCACCTTTATGTCTTGTCTCTCTGGACTGGGTATGTCCAGTCTATAACCATTTTAACTTGTGCAGGCATTGAGCCAATAATTATTTACACTGCTGGATGAATATTTCGGTTTGGAACCAGATTTTCTGCAATGATTTAATCATCTCGTTTTTTCGTCGTAGTCTTCCTTTTATTCCTCAATCTTCCTTTGCAAATAGCCCAAAGATTTTCAATTGGATTCACATCCAGATATTCACCAGGCCATTCTAGAATCTTCGCACTATTCTGAGTGAAAAACTGCTTCAATTTTTTTCAATGTGTGGCACGATGGCAGATCTGCTGGAAAACCCGGTACTCTAACTTCTGAAGCACAGGAATGACCCTGGAATGAAATCCTTGAATGAATTTATCTCTATTCATCATTCCAAGTGGACGTTTTTGTCAAAATTTGCCATTATTTTGCATGCCTGTCCCTCCCTTATCAAAGCTCAAATCAAAATTTCACATAGAGTAGCTGCGATGAGGAAAAGTCCAAGTTGGAAAAATTGACTATTTTTGAAGCTTGATCGTGGCTAAACGGCTGAACCGATTCTAAGGTGTAAGGAGGTCATTCGACGCAGAATATTATGCCCTTCAACGTTGTACCTACTTGAACCAAAATATTGTTCAGGCTTATTGCCACAAGTAGCTGAACCAAGACAAAATCAAGGATTTGGCAACGCTTCTTGCTGCAAAGCTTGCCCTAGTTATAAAAATCACAGTTTGGCACCGCTTCTTGGGATGTTGCAAGTATACATATTCTGATTGGCAAGTCCTTACTTGAACATCAGGACATTTCTTCATCTAACGTTTCTCCCTGAAACCTATACCTATTACATACTTTCTAACTCTTATAATATTATGTCTCCACGCCCTGAAGAACTTCATCATAACCAAAAAATACCTTTCATTTTGCTGGCAAGGTGCTTTCATGGAAAAATCATAGTTAAAGCGTGAAACAGCTCCTCAAACTCCTTTCCTATTAACTGGTGTTTTATAACGTCAAAATAACCCGACAAAAATGAGCAATTTCGAATAAATTCTTTTCACCTGTACACGTGCGTGGTTTACAACACCTACCATTCTTCCGTCAATAAATTTGTTTTTACAAGGAGTTTTTCCCTCCAAAAAAGGAACATTTACCTGAGACCTACCTACAAGGCCTGGTGGGTTGGGCCCAACTTGAATCGGGTCCGAAGGCATATATCAACGGGAACAACCCCTTGAAGAGTGATGGAAGGTTTTCACTGGAGACGTTTTTGGGAGGACTGACACTACTATGGTCCAACGAACAACGAATGTACGTGACTCGGGATGAGTTTGAGGACAAAAAAAAAATTAAGAAAAGAAAAAGCGCCGGTTCAAGTTTGGGAAATTGGGTCATTTTTAGGTTCTGCGTGGAAGTGGACATTTTGAGAGCTCTGAAACGAACCGACTACAATGGAGATTTGTCTTCTTTCAACAAATTCCAAAAAGTGACCAACACCCAAATTCGTCCCAAGGTTGGTTTAGTAGCTCATCGAAGCCTCATCTCACCCACTCAACCGATAATTTGTTTGCTCGCCGGCTTAACCCGAACATTGTGGTCCAACAACCTCTTCACGGCAGAGCACCTCCTTTTATCTCCGAAGAAAAAGGAACTGCACACACCCGAATTCCTGGAAGCTTCCGAAGGGAACCCCCCCTTGTGACCTGGTGTAACATTTCCTTCAATAAAAATCCCACGGCGAAAAGAGCCGACGATTCAAAAGGAGACAAACACACGCACAAAAAAAGGCGGGATATTTGGGAGAATACGCACTTATTTGAAAAGATAACCTTTTAGGGATTTATTCTTCTCTGGCGTGGACAAAAAGCCATTTCGGTGGACATGGGAAAACCTCAGGCGCCTCTCATCAGTTCCCACCCACAATCTATCAACCTTTTGACCTTTTCTCATCCTCGACCAACCACTCAACCGTATAAATTGCCCTTTTATCATCTTCCAGTCGGGTTTCCGGCCACTAACGGAAAACCGAGGCGGAGTCAAATAATAACGAAATTTCCCTCTCTATTATAATTTGTTTCAAATGTTGGTATTGATGTTGACCGAGTGAATGATGAATGAAATGAAGTGGTGAGATGGTAATGAGAGGTTCGCTCATTAAACGCTGAATATGCCGACGATTCAGGGGATATTTTCACCAGGGCCTCCGTAATTTGGAATGCAACGGACATTAATTAATAGAAACCATATTAGAAACCATATTAAACCAAGATCGTAGGTGTACCAAGTACAGAATAAGCTATAGACCTATCAACAAAAAAAAAAATGCAAGTATCTACTTAACACCTTAATTTATCTATTTAAAACATACAATTACAGAGTACAGCTGACATAATGATTAGAAGCGGGGGCAATTGAATTAAATTTTCAATAAATAATAATAAAACCAAAAAAATTATTACCTATTAAATTAAAAAATAGATATTAATAAAAATTAGAAATATAAAGAGACAAAAAGTGACAATAATGTTTTACATATCTGCTGGGGATTTTATTTTTATTTGTACTTAATTAGCAATAACTGTGATTTAAAAAATCGTTGAGGTCGTTTAAATCAGCTTGAAAGTAACTTTTTTCTTTCATAAAACATGCCAAAATTCCAAAAACATTCTTCGTCCTATTTGACCAAACCTCAAAAACTTAGCACCCGCATTCCAAAAACAGGTTAACATCCTTTAAATGGAGAAAAAACACAATTTAATTGAGGGTTTTTAAACATAATTTCATTGAAATCGGCCCTGAATAATTTAAATAAATGGACAACAATTTTTTTAGTCTAACCTTAACATTCTCAACACTTTTGAGGTGCCAAAAAATAATAAGATATAGTACGAGTCAAATATGGTCGTTAGGTAGCAATATCTTCTGGAATGAGCCTTGAAATAGCAATACTCAACTGAAAAGTTGAACCTGAAATGAGCCGACACTCACCAACCCAATTTGCCTAATTTGTTATTCATTGAATGGCCGAATGGTTGAAGAGAATATCAGGGTGGCCATACAGTGAAAAACGACCCTCTATCACCGAAAGGTTGTCAAACGGATCAGCTGACTGGCCTCTCCTTTTTCGCCGGCAAATGACCGAGAAAAACCGTTGGGAGGACGAAAAAGGGACTTGGGAGCGTTTAAAGGGAACAGGTCTTTTTCCGGGCCCGAAAAAGAGAAAGTAGGTACACGTTGAGGACAAAGGATTTAAAGGGACCTACCGCGGCCCTTTAAACCTGTTTGTGTGAATACGAGAGAAATATGATCTCGGGAGAGGAGAACGAGCTTCGAGTCAACAACAAACAGAAAACAATCACTAAAATATACATTACAAATTCAGTCATCTAGATTAAACGGGAATTATGACTTTGGGCCAAATCAAAGTGAAAGGTCGTTGGCTTCCAGTTGGCCCAAAGCCATCAACATTTTGGCTCTAAGTCATTGCGTTTTGAAGTCTGGCCCAAAATCAAACCGCCCGATGAAACTCTCAAGAAAAAAATCTCATCAAGAAAAACAATTCACACTGAAGTGATAAACTTCATCAAGAAGAAATGCACACTATAGACTTCTTATTAGAAGATGACCATCAGACCAAACACACCCCAGCAGCATCCATCAAAACAATATTAAATCCACACGAGCGAGATCTACTACGTTAAGAAGAAATGCCACCCCAAATCGATCTATCACAACAAGAGAAACCATCGATGATGTAAACTAACTACACCGATGGATGAAACCCATACAAACCAAATCAAGTGGAAATGCACATGAAAGAGATAAACATAATCAAGTATACATGAGCATAAGATAAATTTAATATGATGAAACACAAAAACAGATGAGATCTGCTGCAACAGAAATACTCAATAAAGAGATGATCTGCATAAAGAATAGAATCTCTTCTTGCATCTGATGCAAAAACGCTGCAAATTTTACACAAGGGTTTATTATTCTTTGATATATAGGGTTTATTATTCTTTATTTCTGTGTCAAAAGAAGAAAATTTTGTTTTTTTTGGATTTTTTTTTTTTTTCAAAAATTCTTTATTTTCTACTCGAAAAATATTTAATCTCCTGGGATCCTTCAAAAATCCCATTTTTAGCAACATGAAAGCCCTATAGATCGCAACAGTGAAATCGGATCGTTGCGGGACCCCAAAAAATGGATTCTACGTCCAAAAATACTACAAAAACAACACCTAACTCGATCCGATAGCTCAAAGCCTTCAAAAAACCCCTCCTATAGCCCCATTTTAGCCCCATAGCGCCCCACGGGTTTGGGCGATCGGACTGAAAACCTTGCGGGCACAACTAGATGGTAAACCAAGTATTTTGTCAAAATTTCAGATTAAAAAAAAAATTCCTACTGCCCAAAACGGCTTCTTGGCTAACATCTTCACCCCAAATCCTGGCAGCCCTGATGAAGAGCCGCTCAAGGAGATTCGGTCCAGTGACCAGGAGACTGTGATCGAAAGAGTAACTGTCAAACAAGTGCAGATGACAATAAAAAATGATATTAACCCGAAGAAGGCGCCTGGATATAAAGTGTGGCACGAAGGACTCAACTATAAACTCAGAAAAACACTTCCCGCCTCGTATTCCAAGTTGCTAGAGTCCTACCTCTCAAACCGATTTTTCCGGATCAAGCAAGAAGATGCGCATTCGAAAGCTCAAAAGATTCAAGCTGGAGTACCGCAAGGTAGCGTACTGGGCCCACTCCTGTACGTCCTTTTCACCAGAGATCTTCCAGAAAGAGAGGAGAATACCATAGCGACGTTTGCAGATGACACTGCAGTCCTTGCTGTCGGCGATACCAACTTGGAATCAATTTCGAAACTACAAAGGTCAATCAAGAGACTTCACAGCTGGACTTTAAAGTGGAGGATCCAAATGAATGAGGCAAAATCGGTACATGTCGACTTCACAAACCGTAGGTGTGAGTACATACCCGTTCACCTCAACAACAAAGTCATACCGCACGCAAACGAAGCCAAGTACCTGGGCATGACCCTCGATGCTAAGCTTCGGTGGAAAGCACATGTCAAAAAAAAGAAGATGGAACTAACCACCAAATTTCGGAAGATGTATTGGCTAATGGGGCGACGGTCATCCTTGTCAATCCCCAACAAGCTAACACTATACAATCAGGTCCTTAAGCCAGTCTGGGCCTATGGTGCACAATTGTGGGGCTGCACCGCTCCGTGCAATCGCTTGATCATTCAGCGATTTCAAAATAACGTGCTACGAGCATGCGTAGATGCGTACCGTTACACCAGGAATGAAAGACTACACCGGGAACTTCAAATTCCTACTGTCGAAGAAGTCATCAAAAAACAAGCATTAGCCCATCAGCAGAGGCTTCGGGGGCACATCAACAGCGAGGTTGTCCAGCTCCTCGACGTTGAAGGCCTGCTCAGAAGACTGAAAAGAACAAAACCTCATGACCTGTGGGAGTGGGGTGCCCTGTGAACTAATTATCAGCTCAGTGAGTAATTACTAGTGCGTCAGTTGCACAAAACAACAAGTCGCATAGAAGCAGTGTTATGTGTCATCGCTTCTGGCAAGTCATTTAGTATACATCAATTGTAAATTGCTGATAAGTTTGCTTACTTGGTGCAATAAAAGTTTCAAAAAAAAAAAAACGGCCCGGACGGCGGACGGACATTTCGGATTTTGAATGTAGACCTCTTGAAACGGATAATGTCAAATTTTGAGGCCGATCGGAGTCGTCGACCCCCGTCGCGAAAACATAGGCGTATTATTCCAAGAACAATAAACCAAAAGAAACGAGATCATACCTGAGGTGTGAAATGGGTGAGAGGCAGCAGTCTCACATGCTCTAAACTGCATGAAGGAGGAGTTAATCAAAAGAGGCCATGGTGAGGTCAGGGAAGAGACAGCGATGCTGGCTGAGACGACCTGGGGAGGAGTAGCACTCGGGCCGACGCTGCAAGAAGGGACCGAAAAGAACCTGGAAGGAGTCTGGGAGAGTAGCAGACAGGCGTTTGCAAACCGCATTTCAATTGCTGACGCCAACTCTTATCTCTCCTAGGATTGGCCACGAATGGCAGATGCAGCAGCCAAGGCTAAACACCAAAAGTATGACCAGACAGCAGAAGACGCGAGGGGATCGTTTACCCCCCTCCAAAGATCAGCCGCCGGTGCCTCACATTCAGAATTACAGGCCTTCCTAAGACGAATAGTCATGACCGCGTCCGGAAAATGGAAAAAGCCCTATTCACAGGTCCTTGGGTGGATAAGCGTGGCGTCCCCTGGCCGGGGAAACACGTTTGGCCACGAAGACCTCTGAAGGGAGCCTGGAGCAGGAACACATTTGGCCACGGGGGCATTTTGACCATTCCTGGCGATCAGTTCCCGTTTAGGACATAGCCTTGGAAACCCTTAGAAGGCACCAAATTCGCAAGATTTGGACAAATATTGAGACCATCTTGGCAAGCCATGGAGACTCTTAGCCAGCTTGGTACCATCTTGGCATGCCTCGGAAACTCTTAGTTAGCTTGGGACGAGCTTAGCAAGCCTTGTACAGCTCTGGAAAGCTCGGTACCATTTTGGGGGTGGGGGTGGGGAGCTGAAAATGTGAAGTTCTGGAGTATGGAGGATGGTGGGGCACTCGAGGAGTGAGGTCATCAACTATTGATCATGCGGTCATTAACCAATCCTGGAGACCAATAATTCTGAAGAAGAACAATAATAAGGGTTTGTTGTTATAAAATTTTAAAAAAAACGAGATCAACTACATCGAGTAGAAAGATACACTGAACATATAAATTCATGGAGAAGAGATGCACCACAACAAGATCTATCACATTCAACGCACGCAAACGAGATAGGTACACTAGGTAGGTGCATCAAGAAGAGATGCAACCTAATGAAATCAACGACATTAAGTAAGGGGTAAGTAAGTAGAAATTTTCACTGAACGTATCGACTCCCAACATGACATCATCAAGAAGAGACCCCAATGAGAACCCTCAAATCAACAATAATCACAAATCCCTCAAATCAACAATAAATACCCAACATCAAAACTCTTACTACACCAAGAAGAAATGCAGCCCATAGAGATCGAATCCTACAAGTAGACAATATCTTCTAGCATTTAAAGCACAATATCAAGATAATGCATTTCAACTGTAAGGACATATTCATGAAGACTGTTAACTGAACGACCATGAAATGCGCCCTCATTGTCGGAACATTTCGGCGGATCCACTGGCCGTAAAATCGGTTTTGCTCGGGCCATCATGTCAGGTACAAGGGGGTACAAGGGTCAGGTACGAGGAACACACGGATCACCCCCTCAAGCCGATATCCTTTTTCGATTTGCTTCCCCAACGGTTCAGGACTCTTCTCAATTCAGGAATCTTCGTTGGCGGGAAATCGCCTTTTTTTCGCATCAGCTCCGTCGGCGCCTTTTGAATTAGGAACCGATTCAGGGACGTTTTCCAGTTTAAAACGTTCCCCATTGAAGAGCCACAAAGGGACTCGAGTTCTTCAATGGGGATGTTTACAATGTAGCGATACATTCATTCATACATTCCCGCAATCCACAGGGGGTTGATCCGCCGAAATATGCCGCTTGTTTGGGTTTATTGCACGTGGGAACGGATCCAGAATTCCAGAATGAGGAATGTTGAGCTTCTTGAGATCAGATCACCCAAACCGTTTCAGTTGCAAGCAGTCCGAAGGCGGCCACCAAGAGAGAAATCGAAGAAAAAATCGTTCAACAGCGGAAGATGACTAGAAGACACTTTTAAGGGTGCCTCCACACAGGACCATCCCCACAAATATAAGGTTACAACCAACATCCTGTGCCTTCTCCAAGTCAGTATCTTTCCACTGGGCGAGGTGAAAAATATTGCTATCCCGAAGGGCAAAAAAGGGCGGGACCTGTGAACCTGCTCGTTTGGGAGGAATACATTGAGAAGGTATTCAGAAACTGCATTTAAAAAAAAGGAACGGACTAAAATGAAGTTTGGAATTGATTGTATGCTTCTCACGAAGAGAGACCCCATTGAAAAGGAATAAACACGAAGGAGGAATGCAAAGGATAATACCAATTTTCCCATCATAAGGTAGAAATTGATGGACTATAGCCATCCTATAGGAAGGAACGAAACTAGGAAACCAAACTTTTTTTCGTTTTACAGAACGTTTGGGAGAAATACACTACAATTTGGAAGTGAATGTAAATTTCTAATAAAGATTTCCAGAGATAAGGAAGACCGGTAGCTTAATTCCTGTCTCTTAGAAAGGCATAGATTCACAGAGAAGGATTTCAGACGGTGAAATCAATAGTAATCTATTGACAGTTGCCTCATTAGATAGTAATGAAGCACAAAGAAGGAATTCAGACGGTGAAATCATTCGCCTCGGTTGATAGGAATTGATGGACGAAGAAGGAACAAAACAGGCCTGTCAAACTTTCGTTTTTTGAAACATTTGGGAGGAATAAAAAAGAAGGTATAATCAGACAGGATAAATCTCAGCAACAAAAGGGAAATTGAATTTCCGAAATTCATTCACTAAAATAAAGTTTGGAAGGGTATACATACATAAGTTTCTTTCAAGGACTGGCACCATTAAGGGATCCAACCATACAAGTGAACTCCTGTCTCATTAAGAAGGAATTCTGACGTTGAAATCAACTTTTGTCCCATTATACAGGAAGTTATGCACAAAGAAGGATCGAAAGAGAAAACAAACTTCTTTTCGTTTTTAGCATTTGGAAGGGACACACTAAAATTAACTTGGGAAGTGAATGTAAGTTTCTAACAAACACTGCCACCAATAAGAAAGGCATTCGAAAGGAATAGATACCAGAGAGAAGGATTCCAGACGGCGAAATCAACTTGCCTAAATAGATAGTAATTGATGCACAAAAAAGGAATTCAAACGATGATTCAACTTTCGGCTCACTGGATGGGAATTAAGGAAACAGAGAAATCAACTTGCGTTTCATTTTTCGGTGAAATGTGGGAAGAATACTCTCAAAATAGGATAATATCCTTTCAGAGAATATTATTCAAAAAGTAGATAAAATCTCCGCAATAAAAGTGTCGCTCTAAATTTAAATTCCGAATAATTATTGTTTGTTTGATTCTATGAAGAAAAACTCCCAGAAAAAAAAAACTCCCGCGATTTGATCAGGGCGAAAAAAAACTCCCGTGGATCAGGATTGTGAGATAGGTTCCACAGACGGTCTCGTCATTAGTGTATGATGATAAACTAATCAAAAAGACCGAAACTAATGATAAAGAAATCAAACTTCGTTTCGTTTTTAGAGACATTAGGGAGGAATACTATGAGAACGTATTCAAAAACTGGTTAAAAATCAACAATAAAGAAAATGCAGTAAAATGAGGTGTGGAAGTTAATATTCATAATAATGAATGACACCAAGAAGAAAAGTACACAACACTTACACATTCCTTATCTAGCCCAGAAAAGCGATATCCCATAGAAATTATTTTTTCATTATATTTCAGACATCTTGACTTTCAAATGGTTGAGGGATACAGACAGCTCTTGTTAGTTTCAAAAAACAAAACTATTACTTTTTTCAATTATTTGTCCGTGGAATCAAGGACAGTACGAAAAAAAAGAATCATGAAAATCCGATGGGATGAAAATATTTCACTAAATGAGCATAAAAACCATACAATAGTCATTAAAATTTAATGCTAAACACGTTAAGATAAATCTCTTCTATACAACGTTACCAACCCGAAAATCCCAAGCAATGGTGGACAAAAACTGTTATTAGTGGAAAATATTATCAGTAATGTTACGGATCTTTGTTCAAAGATCCGGGAGTGGGGTCAAACGAGTGGTACTCCTTCACCGGGCTTTCGGCTATTTTATACAGTCCTTAGGGTTCAAAGGATATTCACAAATCCTAGCATGACAGTCTAGTTGCAGAGACAAAACCGAGACGCTAAAAAGACTAATGTGAGTGGGACCGATAAGTAATCCCTGAATTGTCCAATACCAAGTTTGACTAATCAAGTTTTCTATCGACGAGGCGTGAACTTGAGGATGTAGGCGCCTCCAAGTCCCTGAACAGTTTGCCTCAAAAGGTTGGCTAAAAGCCCTTTTGTGGTAAATAGCCACACGGGGGTTTCCATCTCCAATTTTCGGCTTCGACTGTTTCCCTCTTTCCCGAAGGTGATATTTGTGTTTGTTCCCTCCCATTTGAAGATCTTTCTTTTTTTTTTTTGCCGTTGGGAGAAGGAAAAGGGCTCCTGAATGGAACAGGTTGTCACCTTCTTTATCAGCCGTTCCCTATTGGGATATTGTCCCTTTTCTTGACCCTAAACCCTCAAACCCTGGGGGATCTTTCCAGGAACATTACAAGAACTTCAAGGGCGCCTTGGGTTATTTTCCCGCCCATTCCGAAAGAGCCCTTGACATTTGACACTTCATTCTGGATGGCCACTCCTCGACGAAGTCATGAATGGCCGAAGCAACAAAACCGTTACAAAGCTAGGAATTTTTCGACAAATTTTACTAAAATACAATACCTGGTACTTGATGATGCAGGCTTTAAGGGGGGTTCATCTGCAACAGAAAATACCATTACCCTGAAGATTAGATCTACGATTTTCCATGAATTTCCTTGGGAAAAATGGAAAATTTGAAAAAATAGGAAAACAATTATTTTAACTTTTTATATTTTAGTTGAAAAATTACAATAAACAGATAAACATTTGTGTTTTGCATTTTTAATGATCCCCTTCTTTACCACCTTGAATGAATTCGGCCACCTATTAGCGCCATCCGCCGCAGTGGGACGAGACGGCCTTTTTTAGGGACATTCACAACAAAAAAAAAAAAAAAAAAAAAACACCTGCGGTTTCGGGCTGGATATATTTCGAATATATGTAGTCTTAAGTATCTGGAGACGAAGATTCAATTTTTTAAACTACATACTTCCTTACCCTACGTTTTCTCAAGGATCACTAACTAAATAAGGTGGCAGTTTTGACGCGTCGCGTCGGTCCAGTTTATTGTAGCCAAGAAGCTTCCAGGAATTTTTAAACATTTTTTTCAAGCATCATAGCCTCATTCCTTGAGGTCTACAGAAGGTCTCAACGTTGGAAAAAAGTTTTTGGACGTCTTAGTAGTCGGGTCATACCACTTTTACCGAAAAACGCTGGGTTTTCGAGCGATAATCAGCTCGAGCGATCGCAAGTTTTCCCCTCAACTTTCCGTGCAAAACAGATGGCATGAGTGCATTCCTGACATATTCAGTTAACCAACTATGAAGGAATTTTCAGCGGTAATGTGCGGCTCCACCCAACAGACCCTTCTTATGAACAATTTGTGGACATTTTCAGCTCATTTTTGGATAACACTGGGCAAAAAAGAAAAGTTCGATGTCAATGGGCCTAATACAGGTTCTGAGTGGTTTTTAGGGTGCTGAATCTGAATTTGAAATAAGTTTTTTACGTAGTTGGTTTATTTTTTCTCCCAATGAGCAGGTGGCTTATTGTCTTGAAATTTCGAGGGTAGACTGAGGAGTTGATTACGATAATCCACATCCCATCATGAAAAAAAAACCAGAAAGATAATATAATTGATTTCATTAATGGCAACAGACAGAGTCATTAATATTATAATGGCAACATACCCACCTTCAATATAAGTGGAACAGACCTCCCCGTCCTGTGGACGGTAGGAAATAATACCCATTATTAGAAACGATGCCATGATTCTAATAATAGGTACCCATTATTCGAAGATTTTTCATTATTTTAAATATTATTTTCTTTACTTTTCAGATAATTTTCAAATAAATAAATTAAATAAATGAAGTCAGCTGGTCTAAAATAAGGTCTTCCTCCCGGGTTTTCCATGAACGAGCTACGTTAACAAGCAACAATCATAATCATAATTTTATAATAAAGGAATGCTTTAATATAGGCTCTAACGCCATTCCTTCGACTCCGTCCTGGAAATATATCTCACCTCGATTCAGCGAGGAAAAATACTTCTAAAATTACCTAGTCAAACATTTTATTATTAGTATTAACGGAGGAGAATAGCATGTCCCTGAAAAGGTCGTCTAATCCTAAATTTTGACAAAATACTCGATTTCTCCAAAACGTGCCCGCAAGCTCTTCAGCCCGATACAGTGGAGCTCTGTGCCGTAGCCATGGGGCTACGGGAGGCGTGTTTTGAAGGTTTTTGGTAATGCGGTCGAGTTAGGTATCGTTATTTTTGGACGTAGAACCCATTTTAGGGTCCCAGATTGATGTGATTTCTTCAATGTGGTTTCTTCTTTCATGTGGTTCTTTCTTCTGACTTTCATGTGGTTAGAAATGAGGCTTAGAGCGAAACCTCGAATGAGGTATCGTTTTCCAAATCATTTTGGACGGTGAATTCATTTTTGGGGTCCCACATCTGTCCAAAGACTGTACAAGAATTATTTTATTATTATTATTATTTTTTTTTTTTTTTTTAGTTCAGAAAATTATAATTATTGTTTATTGTCATACTATTAATTTTAGCAGAATTTAAACCATCGATTAAAAACCCTTGAGTAAAGTTTGTTTACAAACGCTATAGCGTTTTCATTTTACGGCTTGATCCACCCAGTATTATACTATTTATTTATAATAAATCTGCTTGATTTTTCGAGATTATGCATGCCACATGATATAAACTAATTTAACCCCATTACTGTCTGTTGTTTCACATCCCTCATAAGACCCTAGTGCTCTACATTTACCCCTTTCAACGTTAGGGCATCCGATCCTTCTGTACTCCAACCGACAAATCTCAATACCGACTTTCTCACGGCTTCGTATCTCCTCGTCAGGAGGGGGCTCCGTATTATCCGCTGACCTCCTAGAACTAGTTTCAAGACTTCTACCCTTCCCGAAAAACTTACCCCCCGAAAAATAAACTCCGTCAGAAAAAAAAGGGGAGAACCGCGATTGTAAAACCTTCGGCAGTTATCTTGGTCCTTGGCAAGGTCGTTAGCACCCCCTAGAAATTCATAGCACTCCAAACTATTTTTCAACCGTTTATGCTCGTACTTCCCTGACGCTCTCCCTTATTCCCTTTCCATCAACTGACATCCGTTGATGCTCAAACGGTTCAAACCGCACTTCAAAAACGATATTCAACTCTTTCGAGAGAGAAATGGCAGAAAAAACTCGGGGACTCCGTTACGTCGACTCCGCGATAAAAGATGACCGAGGGTGGCTGGGATGATAATCGAGGAATATAATCGATTGAAAGGTGGCAGAATGAGCTAACAGAATGATAAGAAGCGAACACAGGGAAATGCCCTGAAGGCGAAAGGTTTCACAAGTCTCCCTTCGCCCCCCTTTCACCATAATGTACTTGGCGACCTTTTCTTGTTACAAAAATTTTTTTTTCTTCTTTGCTTCGCGAAAGAAAAAAAATTTTCACCCCTTTCTTTCTCGGCGTTGCTCAACCCCCTTATAACTCCGGGGAGATTGCTCAAGAAAACTTACCCCCTTTCCTGGGCGACCCTCACAGGTGAACTCCCCTTCGAGGGTTGTAAAAGTGCAGGTGATTGGGGTTTGATTCATCTTCTTGAATGGCCCTAAACGTCCTTGTCCAACTACAGGGTTTATTGCTGTGCTTTGCTTTTACTAGGTGAAGAAGAAATAGGTCATTTTTCTACGAAAAAATGGTTCTAGTTCTGAAAAAATGTTTCCCTATAGGGATTGAACTTTAAAAAACAAAGGTTAAAATAGTTCTAAACTTAATAATATAACGATAAAAATTATTTTAAAAAATACATCTGTATATATACAGTGTTTGGACAAATTAAGACCCCCAAAAATTGATTCTCCGTCCACAATTACTTTGAAAAACACCTTTTACGACCTCCAGACGTCCTTCAAAGCAGCCATTTTATCCTCACCGTGAGGTCAGATGGGACTGGGATCTCACAAAATAGATTCTTCGTCCGAAAATACTTCGAAAACGTCACCCGACTTGGCCCAAACCTTCAATACCCCCTCGTGTAGCACCTTTTAAGCCCCACAGAGCCCAATACGTTTGAGCGATCGGGCTGAAAACCTTGAGCTGCGGGCACAACTAAATGGAGAAACAAATTTGGCGTTTAAAAAACATTCTTACCCACCTGGACATCACATTAATTGTTTTGGAACCTACACATCTTGAAACGAATAAGTAATCATTTTGAGGCGGAGCCAATTTTTTAGGCATCTGTCGCGAAAACAAGGATGATAAGAGAGTAATAAAACTAATAAACTAATAAAACAAAAGACGATGCAAATTTGCACGAGAGTTTATCAAGTACGAATTGTTCAGAGAATCATTAAATTTTGAACAAATTTAAACTTATGAAAACTGTGATAGAACTGAACCCGATCCGGGTGAAATTTGAGTATCTATGAGGTAGTGTTCCTGGATTTGATATAGCAGGATATACATAGGTTAAGCATTGGGAGTTCCAGGATGGACCTCCCGGGATATGTGTGCCGAAGTCCCAGAATCCCTTCCCTCATAGCATCAATCTCTCAGCCAGTGAGATCCAAGATGCTCTTGCAATTCGATACATACGAACCCCAGTATACTATATCTATATATATGCCAAACAAATGTGATGGATGTGGTCATACCCCCTTTTCCATCTGGCATTCTCTCTGTTGTAAGGCGTGGGTGGGGGGGTCACACGGCGTCACAATGAAGTAAGAGACGTCCTGGGGGAATAAATGAATACAGCTTGGGGAAATTGCTGCAAAGAGCCAATGATTGTAGCCGCTTCAGCCACTATTCCAGGTTTGAGCGGAGATCTTGCCTGCCGTGGAGTGTGGTAACCACAGAGGGACGCATTATTTGACGTCCGTGTCGTAGACACTGATGCACCCTCTTATGTTTCCCGTCCAGTGGCATCAGTTCTCACTTCCGCAGAGGAAGAGAAAAAACAGAAGTATTTATCTGCGTGCCAAGATCGCCACTGCTCATTCACCCCAATGGTCAGCACAGTGGATGGACTTTTGGCACCCCAGATGACCCAATTCGTCAATGTCCTAGGAAAACGACTGGCAGACAAATGGAAGCTGCACCAGGGGATCGTCAAGGGGTGGAGTAGGGCACGATTATCGTTTGCCATCGTACGCGCAGCCTCCATGTGCGTGAGGGGGACTCGGCAGAGATGGCGAAGCACTGATGACCTGCTAGGGATTGACGATGGAGCGACGCTGCAGCTGGGGCTCCAACATCGTTGAAAAGGACTAGCGGCAATAAAACACAGCTTGAAGCGGAGAGAACTTTCGAGTCATAGAGGGCGAAGTGCAGCAGAACGATCGAATCAACAAAAGTGGAGGCTGACTCGTCGACTTATTACAACTTATTATAAGCGAAGGTTAAACTTGACACCACGGCCGTTGTATAATACAACGTATAACCTTCGCTGTGGCTTCGCCTCAGAGACCGATCCTTCAATTTTTAATTTTTTTTTTTTATTGGTGGCCAACATGGTGAAATCGTCGAACAATGGGATCTGAATCGCTATTTTTCCATAAATTCTATAAATCTGTATGAACTTGCAATTTTTGTTTAACCCCATTTTTGGTGTTATTCGGAAGCCTTCTATCGATTAAAAACAAATAATCCAGAAACACGTCCATTCCTGATAACACTGACTGGGCGGTACTTTTGGTTAATTCAATAGAATCTATAAGTACGGTAAGGGGCATCCGGACACACGTGTATAAAATAGCCCACACACACAGACACCCTAGTTCTTAAAAATGCTATCGACGACCGGTAACAATGTACGATTTCGAAACCGACCCCTAATAAGAATGGAGCTCCCGTCAATGGGCCAAATTGTAAAACCACTGACAGGGCCAAATTGAACGGGGCTCCGGGAGGTGGTCCATACGAGCAGAATGTCGTCAATGAAGCAGTCAGAAATGTTAGACAAGGCAAAGGCAGGTTCCAAGCTTGTTGAGAGCCCCCGAAATGAGCCAAGTGCACATGACGGAAAGGGCTCAAGCTGTGATTTCGCTCTTGAAGAGACACGCGATACAAAGAAAAGGGTAGGGGGGAGGAGGAAAACTCGAATAGTACAGCCGTTGGGGCACTTCCGGCCGGAAACCGTCCAATAACCTCCTCGGAGACCCCCCCACTCCGTATCGTATCAAAACGTACACGTGCTAGGGACCCTTTAAAATACGTAACTACCCCGAGTTCTCGCACCCGCACACAATATCCTTCCACCTGACACCCCCCCTCCCCCCAGACCTGTTGGAGCGTGTCGTAGGAAACTACCGGCAGGTACATTGCCACGTTTGAGTAAGTCCAGTTCCTGCGTGGACACGCCCCCGCCGAGAAATTAATATTTCAGGGGCGTTTTTGTCCGACAGCTGGACACCCAGTTGGTACGCAAAAAAATAAAATAAAATAAAATAATAATAATAATAAATAAATGCTAAGTATTTGAATTTTAAAAAACATACGATTTGGGTTTCAACGAAAGAAAAGTGTGAAGCGAGCTCTCCAAATAGGTGCAACTCGAGGGGTCTCAAATGCGTACAACAGGAGAAAACGGGCACAGCAAAAATGGCAACAATGACCATTGACTTCATGCATCCCCCTCCACTCAATGAACGACAACAGCGCCTTGACAGAATTTGAATTAAAACTGTACAATCACAACACAACGTCCTTCGAGTGGTGGTGTAAAATTGCTTCGAAAATGACACCTCGACACTCGACTAGGATAAAGCACTTCATAACCCAGAACTGTAGTCACTTGCAACTCCCACAATAATGGACTATATCAGGGGCTCCCAAATGTGGTGGACCGACAAAAGGTTATCAAGTATTTCATATTGATTATCAGTCAAAAGAAACCGGTTTTCAACCACTTCAACCACATTTTGAGCAAGTTCATGCCTCCTGGTGGTCAGACTGGTTTTGGGACCACTTAAACCTGCTTGAAGGAAGTCTTGTTTACTTTTATATCCACCAGATACTGGTCACAGCGAGCGGAAGGCTGTCCAGTATTCAATGTTACGCGATGACTGAATGTTCACCATCCATGTAATAAAAAATAGACACTGGTGTTTTTGCTACTCCAGACGCGTTACATTCATTCATCTGCTGGTCCAGAAAGAATCTTGCGGCGGCAACCACTGGTACATGTCTCCAGACGCGAACTTCAGTACTCCTGCTTCAGTCTGCTGCCTCCTGCTGGTGGCGACAAAAACAGGCACTGGCACTGGCTTGTGCTCGAGCCAGGGACACTCCAACTCGTCTGCCACGTCCACAGCAGCCCTTAATGAGCCAGGTGCTCCAAAAAGTACTATTTGTCACACCCGCTCACTTTGCATCTTCTCCTGAAATGGGCCAAGCAAGGCCACGCCAACTGCCCCTGCCCCAGCCCCAGGACAGGCCTTCCGAGCCAGTTGTTTCCCTGCGCTCGCAAGGGCTACGTGTCTTCTTCATGCCACTGAACTCGCCCCTGGAGCTGCATCTCAAAAACCTGTGAAAGATTGCCATCCCCGAACTCCACCTTGAGTAGGTCAACCAACCTGACCACTGTGATGCATTCACAGCAAATAAAGAACAGTTGCCAACTAGCAGTTTGTTCAGAGGAACGCATAGATCCGGTGGAAATGAAGGTTCCCCCACGTCTGGTGGAATTGATAGTTCGTCCGGTGTCATTGCAAGAACCCTCATGAGCTCAGACCAACTTAGGATATCTTGGGACTTCACACATTCATTAGGAATGGATTCCATCCATTAACATCGTCCTACAGACACCTTGGCATTCCACTCCAAGTTGACAAATGAGTCCAACAGAAGGACATGAGCTAAACCCAGCCAAATCAACTAAAAGATAGAGCTGTTGAGATATGGGCCAAATTGATGACCATACCAAGCCACTAGCAGACTGAGTTCCGACAAACATCAGCTCAACCAACAAGCAAGCAAGCTGTTGAGACATGAGCCCAACTGAGCCGAACAAAGCCATGACCAAAAGTCAATTATGGGTTGTAATACCTGTCTTGTCGGTTGACAATTCACCTCTGAACGTTGGAACGTTTATGTGAATCCTAGCAGAGGCTCCCGTGACGAAAGCGGCCGAGACATCCGTCTTCAACACACAAGATCGAGGGATCGCATGAACGAACCTCTCTTGGGACCTCGAACCGGGATGAAAATCTGGTGGACCGGTAGAAAAACATTGTCTTCGTTTGCTGAGAACGTTAAACTAGCCACAGCAATCTACGACTGAGGGGGGGAGAGCTGGGGGCTGCTGACCCGGCTTGTTGATGGACCTACAGTCGTAGTGATAAGTCTTGTATTAGGGATTGGACCTCGACCACCAGAAGGCAAATAGAGTCATCGGTACCATATCAGTGAACAATGTGCCGTCCGGGCGTAAGTTCAAGGTGAGACTCCGTTGATTACCTGATAGGTAAACATCGTAGTCTCTCCTCTGGTTGGTAGCCGTTCCCACACAAAACATCAGCTCAACCAACAAGCAAGCAAGCTGTTGAGACATGAGCCCAACTGAGCCGAACAAAGCCATGCCAATCAACAGATCGAGCCAAAGCAATGGACTTCTGCTAGTAACATGCTCTTCACCAGTTCATTTTCCATAACTTCAACTTTCAACAACTACATAGCGAAGTAACTCACCGAGCTACTGAATTAATGGTCATACGATCACTGCAGATGTGAACCAGTTTCTGCGTTGGCTGGAAAGAGCAGCGTTCATAATGTTGAATACGCACGAGGAGCGGAACTCCAAGGTCCATCTTCCTCGCTCGTCTCGTAGGCACTTCAAAGGGGTTTCCAACCATCTCAAACCGATTTGCAGCCATTTCAAGGCTGGAGGTGCCCTACCGGGTCAGTGGGGATAAGTCAAACTGCCATTTGCTTGTTGCATTAAATGCAGCAAATTTTTATTCATGGTGAGTTTCAACGTCGAGGGACGGGCTGGAAAGTCTGATTCATGATAATAATGATCGAGAATCAGAAATGTTGAATTATTCAACAATCTATTTCCATCTTCTGCCATAAGCTACTACTGAGCTAATACTGAGTCTCAATGGTTAACAGGCGCTCGGCTGACAGGGAGGGGTTCCTCACCGAGGATTTTCTCCACAAAAAGTGGTCCGCCATTTAAAAAGTTTGGGAACCCCTAGACTATATTTTAGTCCTCGGATGGGCCTGGAACTCCCGTAAATCGGTACCACGTCCACAATTTCTTCGAAAACGATATATCGGGTTTGAAGGGTTTTGGGCAGGGAGTCGAGTGTGGTATACCACACTCGACTCCCTGCCCAAAACCCTTCAAACCCACGTGAGTTTCAGGCACCGCACAAGCTCTCCAGCAATTTTCGTATCATCAACAAAAACAAAAAACCTCAAACCTCCACACACTCTATAAAAACCCAAACGAGGATTTAAAGCGACGCCCCCATCAACGAATGACATAACCGCCCAAACAAAAACTAACCTAATTTTAAAACTGATAACGCCCAACGGTTTCAATTCGCATAATTCACCCACTAAAAACAACTCAACGGAAACTCAAACAGTCTTGTTACAGTTCGGATTTTTTCACCCCGCGGATCTCAACTTTTTTTTATCTGGAAGGAGATAACGACCGCTGATAAGGTGCGTGTCTGTTTACCGGATTGAAGGGAGTGTCATTTTCATTCCGTTGAAGCCACTTGAGACACTTGGAGTACAACCCGAAAGTACTGCTAGAATATAAACTGGGTGCAGGAACTCACTTCGGACTGACACCTGATGGCGATGATTTACAGTGTTAATTATAAAAAGAAAGCGCCACCTGCCTCGTTTTCACTTTCTGTCTTCATCTGTACCTTAATCATTACCAGTCTTAACCTATTTACCGAATTTGTTTATACAGGTATGTCCTAATGACTCGTAAATGTGTTGTCCTTTATTTAAATGAAGTAATAACCTCCACTTTTTTTTTTAGTGTTGTCCTTTAAAAAAACTACCCTAAAAACGCAGACAATTTTATCATTTTGTGACACCTCGTCCCATTAGGCAGATGCACCTTTTAGGCTGTTAATTTATAGTTGGCTTCCAGGTGGGTCGTGCGGGAGATCCAAAGGAGAAAACGAACTTGGAGAATCATTCGTGTGTTTTGAAGGAGTTAACACGGCATACGTGTGAAGTATTTAAATCGTGGTTGATTCAAGAACCGTTTGTTGTGCGTTGTTGAGCCACTTCTCAATTTCGAGCCACTTGAGTTCCACTTGCCATATCAATTAGATGGTAGACAGTAACGGCCGTATTCTTCATTGAGGGCAACGGTTGACGCATTCGGATTTTTCAGTTTTAGCCTCAACGGATTTTGAACAAATTTTGTTTTGACTTCCTGGCTGAAACAATCACAAACCCTCACCAACAATCCCATAACTCGTTTATGAGGTTTCTGCGAAGGAAAGAAGTTTCTGCTTACTCAAAACTGGTTTCTGTCCCTAGGAAACCAGTTTCTGCTGATTGAACGACTTTCTGCTCATTGAAAACAGGTTATTGCTCCCAGGAAACGCGTTTATGCTGATTGAAAACCAGTTTCTGTTATGAAAAACAGGTTTATTCCCCCCCGTTTAAGCTGATTGAGCTACTTTCTGCGCATTGAAACCCGGTTATTGCCCCCAGGAAACGCGTTTACGATTAACGAAAACAAGTGTACTCCCAGGGAAGAGGTTTCTGCTGATCGAACCCGTTTTGGGTCATTAAAAACAGGTTTCTGCCCCCAGGTGACCAGTTTTAGCCGATTGAACGACTTTCTGCTGATTAAAAACCGGTTATCGCTCCGAGGAAACGAGTTTCCTCTGATTTCAAATCGGTGTCTGCTCCCAGGAAAGACTTTTTGCCGAATGATAACCGTTATTCCTCCTAAGATCAAGTTCCTGCTGAAAACTGAATTCTGCTTATTCCTAAACCTGTTTTGAATCCCTAAAAACAAGTTTCTGCTTATTTAAAAACCGGTTTCTTTGCCAAAGGTGCATGATTCAATACAATGTGTACGGAGATTAGGGAGAACTATGACAGCTCTCAATGATGTCAGCAGAGGAGTCATCTGACATCAAGTTACTGCTGATTAATAACTAGTTTCTAGTCTCAGGAAACAAGTTTGTGCATAAAACTAATTGAGTTATGCTCTCTAATAACAAGCGTCGACTATATTAACCCTTTTGAAAACCCCTGAAAGGGTTAACTGAATTCTGGTCCCTATAAACAAGTTTCTGCTGAAACCAGTATCCACTTCCTTAAAAGTCGTTTTTTGCTACAAAACATCGTTGCTGTTTACAAAAACTAGTTTATGCTCACCAATGGGCCCTCAAGAGCCGCATGGTCCAAACTTCTCATTAACGGAATTCACAAGGCACATAATCTGGGGCCTCGGTGCCAAGCGGAGGCCCTCGCCGTTTCGTCCATCCCAAGTGAGAGTTTCGTGCAGGCTTCGGTTTAAATTCTTCATCAATCATCTCTGACATTTTGCTATGGAAGAACACAGCATCTTCAGCGGCCTAAGTGTGTCAATTTTTAGAAAAGTGAAATTATCCTCGTCGATTCAACATCAATTCTAGCCTGACATCGATACATCAACATTCACTCCGTTTGCTGCCACTGGCCTTCTATAATGATAAGAATGGATATTAACCCCAACAAATAAATGGACAATGTGGATAGCAATGGATCCAGCATTAAAAACAAGCCATCAATTGATTTGAAAAGATGAGCGCAACCTTTCTGTTACCTACTACGAAATATTACCGGTCTTTATTGGGTCTTTATTGAAACCAAAACCGTAAATAAGAATTCATAACTTGACACACTAGGTATCTAACGTCCAAACTATGCCACACACCCTAAACACATCAACAAAATGTGCTGGGTCGCCTTTTTCGAGAGTCATCTTCTCGGGATCGTACGAATCGTCGACGACGGAGGCGATTTTGATAGCCTATAACCACCCCCAGAACTCGCTGATCACAATGAGACCACCCTCATGAAAATCTATTCAGCCGCTCGGGCGTGATGCTGATACACACAAAAAAAAAACAAAAAAAAACGAAGAGATGAGCGCATCTTTCCATTTTTAGCGCAACCTTTCCATCAAAAAATGGAAAGGTGCGCTCACTACACCTCTTCGACATGTTTGTTTGTTTTGTTTTTTTTAGCGCAACCTTTTTCCAAAAAATGGAAAGGTGCGCTCACCTCTTCGACATGTATGTATGTTTGTTTGTTTGTTTGTTTGTGTACAGAGCATCACGCCCGAGCGGCTCAACAGATTTTCATGAGGGTGGTCTAATTGTCATCAGCGAGTTTGGGGGGTGGTTATAGGCTAACTTGATTTTTCCTCCCTCATCCCCTTCATCGGTTTTCGGGAGGCCCTTCACGACGAAAGTTGTTTATCTCTGAGGTGTAACTAAGGAGGCCTCAAAAGGGGGACGAAAGTTTTTGTCCGATTTCGTTGGTACAAGGGTCTATGAAATGAGCTTTTCAGGCTGATTCCAACGACTCCAAAACGATTTTTGCAGCCTGAGCCGTTCGTTACCTCTGATCGGCATAAGGTTTTATTACGCATCGGTCGTTAGGGTGCAGTTGTTTACGTAATGAGCATCACGTGGATATTTTTGATGTGTTGTGTGGCATAGTTTGGTCGCTAGATACCTACTGTTTCTATAACAGAAAGGTTGCGCTCATCTATTCAATTCAATTGATGGCTTGTTTGAAAGGTTGCGCTAAAAAGTATGAGAAATTCTGATCAAAATTGACTGTTTTGTGGTCTGGGGACATCAAAGTGTCCCACTATGTGAAACAGGGCCATATAGGAATATTGTCATAGAGGAACAATCAAATCGTTATGTGACCACAAGGAGACACCTTCACCCATGTGGTGTTTCTTTGGAACTGATGTTGAATCGACAAGGATGTTAGGAATTGACACACTTATGTCTCTCAAGAAGCCAACGCTTGCATGAATTTCTCACCTGGGTCCTGGTGGACGAAAACGCTGACGCTAAGTTCAATTGAATCGCTTCATCTGGCAAATCCTCCTTTATTTTACTTTATGGGATTGTCTTGTAATGAAGTTAACCTGTCGTTGGATTGTCAGTCTTGAACCGTCAACTAGAAAAAAGAAACTGTTGAATTCATTAAAAGGGCAAACACATGTTGATCCATTATGAGGCAACCCCCACTACGGGGGTGTGTCCCATATGTCGCCTGGTGCCGCGGGGGCCGTTAACCTCAACGTCTCGTGCCCGCTGAGCCGCAACGCGACCGGCCGCCCTGCACACTTTAACGCAACGACCGGGAAACACTTGATTGCCCACATTACAATTCAGACCCTTTAACGGCCGTAGAGTCGAGCAGTTCAAAGGAATTAAATGAAGGCAAGTCGATACTTTTAAAGAAATTGGTAGCTTTTGATGAGATCCGCTCTAAATGAGGGATTTGGCCTGACAATCAAATGAGGCGTCATTTTCAACGTAATTGCGAGCATCGACTAGAGGAGATTCTAAATCAGTTCGACTACACTTTGGGGATGGGGATCTGTGGGGCTTCCACGGGGCTACAGATGGGGATTTTGAAGGACTTTAAATGGGAGGTCGAATGAGGTGTCGTTCTCGAAGTAATTTCGGAAGTACGACCATTCAAGACCAGTCCTGGAACGTCCAGTCCTATTTCCAGTCCAAAATTTCCTCTTCAACTGTCGTGGCCCCCTTCTATAATTATTGCGACTTTGAAAACAGCAAAAAAAAGTTTGTATTAAATAATAATTAATAATTATTTGTATAATTTGTCCCAACATTTGATTCGTTCAATAAAAACTCATTTTAAAAATACCGATTAGAAAAGAAAAAAATATTTAAAAAGTATACCTTAAGAGTGTTAGGACACATACGACGCTCCCCAAAAATTGATCACTTCGAAAACATCACTTCATTCGACCTCGTGACCAAAGTTCTTCAGAAGCATTTCTAATTTTGTAGTCATTTGTAGACGTCTAGGAGCTCCATAGATCTCCGCAATGCAGTCGGATGGGTCTGAGACCTCCAACAAAGAAGTTACGCCCAAAAATACTTCAAAAACGACACCCCACTCGACCCCGCATCCTAAATCCTTCCTTCAAGAACCCCACCCGTCAGCCCCAAAGAGCCCCATGGTTTGAGCGATCTCAAAACCTTACGGACCTAACTAGTCGGAAAACCGACAATATTGTCAAGGTTCATATTTAAAAAAAAAAAAAAAAATCCTACTGCCCAAAAATTCTTACGACGAACGGGCATTTCATTTTTGGGATCTACGCATCATGAAACAAACGGACCGTTCAAAATTCAGCTCTAGGCACACAAAAAAGGCTTATCGAGGCGGAGTCATAAAACGAGGCTACCAACAAAATAGGAATTTCTTCTTCTGCTGGCCCATATACGGGCCATATAGAAGAAATATATTATATAATAAATTTTTCATTCCCTGTTTTGGTTCGTAATGCACGGAACTCCTAAACATCGGATTCAAATAGTAAACGTCTTTGAAGGAGACGATATATCTTTTCCCCTCGAAATGACCTGAAATCAAAACTTGCAAAAACAATCCGTTAGCGGAGAAAATCTTACCAAATTCACGAGCCGTTAAAGTGAAAATAACCCACAAAAAATACTTTTAAAGATTTTTTCCTTTCGCTTTGAGGAGTCAATATGAGCCAGCAGATGTCATGACCATTGTGCCCGGCGGTCATGCGCTCGGCCCGATAATGCAGCTTGCGCAACGTACCGCCGATTCCTTTCTGACCGGGTCAGGTTGTTAAAAGACCCGCTTCTTTTTTTCATCTCTCTCTTTTTCAAGAAGATGAAGGGAGCACGTGCTCAAAAGGGAGGATCAACCCTTTGGTTGAAAGGGAGGACCCAGCTGGACCAGCGCACCCCCGATTCATACCTGGACAGAGGAACTCCGGGAGAGCACTGCACCTGGAAGTCTCGTTTCGCGGACGGCCGCAGGCTTTCAATATTGTAAGATGGTAGTTAGACAATGAAACTACGGAAACTTGTTTACATAATTTTATCAAATTACGGACGACAAGATAACACCGATATGTCAAAGTATCGATAATTTCCTTGCGATACTGGCGAGCGATTTATTGGTACCGATACTTTTGTCTGATATAAGTTTTTCTTAAACCTTTTTAAGAAAAATGTTCGAATTTGATAACAGGTAATTTACAGTTAATTTAGAGGTCTCTAAATTCAGGTCTAAATGAACCTAAAAGAATTTATTTCTCACATAAATTCGATTGAAGCAATGTGTCAGCCGCTCAACTGTCCTTCACATGGAGAAGGAGAAAAAGAATCAACTTTTCCTTTTCTCTATGAGTCCATCATTGACTCTAATACAACATATTATGGGCCCCATAAACTTCTTCAATTTGTTGCCTTTATGCTGAAAGCATGTTTCTTTAGTTTGATCACAATAATTGTGATCAAACTAAAGAAACATGCTTTCAGCATAGAGGCAAGCATGCTTTCAGCATAGAGTTAAGAATTATTCTTCTTAACGTGTTTTCAAGAATGCCACTTCCAAGTAGCGTCAGGAAATATTTCAAGAAAAAGGACCAAAAAGACGTAGTGTAAAGGCAAAGTATGCAAAAAATTAAATTTTACGAATAACCTAATCAAACACCTCTCTGTGAACCATCGCATGGTCTATTTGGATATGCAACGACAAAGCAAGCTCCCAAAAACAAAGAGACCACAAGTTCTCACTCATCTCGAAAATCAACAACTTCATAAAACTCTGATGATTCTACCCCATCTGTATCGTTAAACAATCAATTTATCCTTCATGTAATCACAATAAATACTAGAATATAATATATTATATAATAGATAGTAGCTTGTACTGGGTTTAGTTCAATAAGGCCGAACCGAAGGCCGAGTTCGGCCTTATTGAACTAAACCCAGTACAAGCTACTATCTATTAAATAATGACGGAGGCCACGGAAAACCAACGTAATAATATATTATAGTATAATATACCATAATAATATTATATTATAGTACAATATAATATATGTGTATCGTATAATATAGGTGTATCGAGAGATATTATATAATATCATTCTCTCGATACACCCATTCAACCCATTTCCCTAATGTTACCTAACTAATATTATTTATCCAATTCTAACTTCACTAACCTGTAGCATACCCTCTGTCTGACAAGAATGATGTGACTGATGGCAAATCGTATTTTCGGCAGCCCACCTTTTGTATTTTTTTTTTACAAAATAAAAAGGTTGTTTCTCTCGTTCTCTCTTTTTTTACAAAATAAAAAGGTTGTTTCTCTCGTTCTCTCTTTTTTTACAAAATAAAAAGGTTGTTTCTCTCTTTAAATTACCTCGTTTATTACTAAGTGATAAAGACTCGATAATCTTCCTTTGCAGTTGGAAAATCATCATGCTTTGCAATATTTTTTCCCGTTTTCGTTTTTCTGCAGTTAAATTCAAATACGGGTAAAATCGGTGGTATCGATACTTTTCATAAATCGATATCGAAGGATATCACACTTCGATACTTTTTAAAAATATCGTCTTGAAAACAGAATCGACATTTTCGAGTATCGGACCGTCCCTGTATCCAATAAAGGGACACTTGAGAGTGCACTCTGAAATTGGGCTTCTTAAAGCAAAAATTACTTGGTTTTACTAGATATTCGGATTCAAATTCAATCATTTCCCCACGCAACAGAGTGGAGTAATCGGGCATTTTGAAAGGCTTTGTCCAGGAAGTAGAGTGAGGTGATAATATCATATTATGTTGGGTTTAGAATCTATTGATGGGAGACCCAGACCAGTCCGACCATGATGCGAGACAGCCAAGGGGCTACGGAAGGTATTTGGTCTGACAGTCGAGTGAGGTGTCGTTTTCGGAGCAATTTTGGACGTGAAATCGATTTATAGGAGTCTCAGAACCACACGAGCACAATGCGGCTAGGGCTATAGGTAGGGGGTTTGAAGGGGCTTGTTCTAGGATACGAGTGAGGTGTCGTTTTGGAAGCAATTTTGGGTGTAGAATCAATTTATGGGAGTTCCAGACCGAACCGAGCACAAAGTGGAGCTTGCAAGGGCCCCAGGTGGGGTGTTTGAAGGGGTGTCCTGTGATTCAAGTGAGGTGTCGTTTTGGAAGCAATTTTGGACTTAGAATCGATTTATGGGAGTCCTAGACCCTTCCAACCGCTCGACTACAATTTCCGTGGCCAAAGACCTTCGAAAGCCCCCATTTCTAGCCCCATAGACCACAAACGTCCACAACAGTGTTGTCGGATGGGTCTGAAATCCCCATAAATCGATTCTATGTCCAAAAACACTACGAAAACGACATCTCATTCGACCTCCTGAGTAAAGTCCTTTAAAAGCCCCATGGAAGCCCCATAGATTCTTCAAGTGTGGTCATATGGCTCTGAGACTGCCATAAATTGATTCTACTTCCAAAAAACAAAGCAAAACGAGTCCTCATTCGACCTCCTGACCACAGTCTTTCGAAAGCCCCACTTACAGCAACAAAGCCCCCATTGTAGCACCAAAGACCACGAAAGCATGGCGGATGGGTCTGAGACTCCCATTTATAAATTAATTCCATGGTCAAAAACATTGCGAAAACGACACCTCTTTCGAACTTCTGACCAGACTCCTTCAAAAGCCCCATTTGTAGCCCCTTAGACTCATTTGGGCCCATCAGTCAGATGGGCCCAAAAACGACCTCCTGGCCAGAGGCTTTCCTAAGCCCCCAAGGTAAAATTAAGCTAAATACTCTCATTAAATGATAGATTGCAAATTATGTAATCAAATTTCCGTCGGTTTTTCAATCGCAATAACCAGAATTTTGCGTCGCTTCAAGGTGCCAAGTGTTTACCCACCGGCGGGAGTTGTCCTGCCGTTTCCGGAAAGAAGTCATTATCCCGCCATAAATTAGTCAAACCGGTGGAAACCGATAAATAAGTTGTACCGAAATTAAAAGTGGGTCGAACAGGTGAGGGACGACGCGCGACGGGAGACGTTGTTAACCCGGGAGTCGAGGGTTATCTCTCATCGGGGGTGACCGGAGGCAACCGAAATGACGCAAAAGGAGGAAATGACTCGGTTGAGCCGAATCTTAGGGCATTGAGGATTTTACGGCCCAAAGGCTTAAAATTCGCTTACTTATCATGCGCTGTCCAACTTCCTTCAGGGGAGATATCGAATGGGATTTGAACTCTGAAACCAGAGTCGTCATGGGTGAAGGCTGCGGCAACTTGATGAAATCCATTTCTGGGCAACTGAAATAATATCAAAACACATGAGGATACAACGAGAGAGGGCGCTGAGGCCTTGTATTGGGTTCTTAATGGAAGGCAGAAGTATGACAGATTTGGGCAGTATTAACCAAAAGGCAACAACCACAAAAAAAGGGAAAATGAGAAAATAATGTTGTCGGATGGGCTAAATCGGTTTGCCGTGAATCTGGAATGGCCACATCAGTTTTAAATGGAAAATATAAAAGTATCTAGAGATTCAGCAGAATGGAACCAAAAAAGTTGTAGTCCCATGAAAGCCCTGTAGATCCCCACAGTGAAATCGAATCGTCCCGGGGAAATATACTTCGAAAACGACGCCTAACTCGATCCCATATCCAAAAGCCTTCAAATAACCCCTCCGGTAGCCCCATAGCGGGTTTGGGCGATCGGGCTGAAAACCTTGCGGGCACAACTAGATGGTAAACCGATTGGTTTGTTAAAATTTCGGATTAAAAAAAAATCCGGACGGCGGACGGACATTTCGGTTTGGGAATCTGTTGGGAACCTGTTGAAACGGAAAATGTCAAATTTTGAAACCGATCGGAGTCGTCGACCCCCGTCGCGATTACATAGGTGTATTATTCCAAGAATAATAAACCAAAAGACAGGACTCGGTTCACCCCATTTTGGAAGACCATTTTTGACAATTTGAAATTCCGGGACTTGTGGAGTCAATCCCGGGATCCCTAAAATCCCGGGATTCAGAAAAACTTCCGGAGTCCCTAGTCAAATTCAACCAATTTCATGAGAATAGCCGTTGAGAATGTCTTAGACTGGAACCCTTCAAGTTGGTTCATCACTTAGATTTTCTTTACAGCCATTTCTCCTACCATCTATTAGAACAACGATGAAATTTGATTTTTGAGCGTTCTACAACAATAATTGCTTATTTTATAATCGTGAAATGACGCAGACTCCAATTAGGTTCGAGAGGACAACAAGAAAATCCAAAATTTGGATTGTATTTAATCCTACCCGAGTCTCATGCTTGCTTTGATGCCTTTGACACATTGATTACCTACTAAGATTTTATGGTTAGTTCCCTAGCTTTTTTTCGAATAGTGATGAGCTTTCCAATGGGTTCTCTCTGATTACCGAATTCAGATGAGTGGAAGTGATGGGAAAGCGGGGTTTTCGTGACGTCATTCGGTCCTTGAAATAACGCTGAGCTCAGCAATGCCTCGACTCAGCGGAATGTCTCCAATTGAAAGCCTCAACGGTTGGATATCAGCATCACCAACATGGAAAACATAATTGTACGGAAAAGACCTACGTAGTATCGTTTAGTTGGAGCTGTGAGGCCACCTGTTAGACCCAACTAAACGTGAACCTTCTGAGTTAGTACCACAAACCAAATCGCTGCCACTCATTTTAAACACTAATCATCATCAAATTTGTACAAAAATCTCTCTAAACATTGTCAACAAGTGTAAATAAATATAAACCAAATTTTATGGCAGCATCCTCCATTACAGCCCTCGTCCTCACTATCACTTTACTCTGAAACCACCTAAAACCAAAATGTACATGTTGTTTACATTCAACTTTTAACAAAGAAACTTACTTAAAAACGTACTAAACCTAAGTCACAATAAGTCACATGAAAGTTCGTCAAACTACGGAGAAATTTACTTGGTCACGGAAACACATCAAACTGGTGTGGACTTCGTATTTGACGTCAGCGGTGAAGGGGAAGAAGGTGGGACAAAAACAAAAGTTGGCAGTAACAACCGCTGAAGTTTTCACGGCGGACAAAAATGTGAACATAAAAACATAATTAATGTTCTATCGGGCCCGCTGTTTTCTCACAATGAAAATGTTGAATAACTTTCAAATTATCGCTGTAAATTTTACCCAAGAGCTTATTCTTTGATATAAATACGAAAATTAATTCTATATCAATAAATTAAAATTATGGTAGGTAGGTACCTACCTACTATTTAAAAGTTGTTTTCTTGGAAAGGTTGAAGACGGATGTGGGACTGTCTGTGGGTAGTCCTTTTTTTTTGGAATGTGCGTCCAAAATTACTCGGAAAACAACACCTCATTCGACTTCCTGGCATCCTTCGAAAGCCCCATAGATCCCCATGGTGAAATCTGATGGTTCTGGAACCTCCAAAATTGGCTTCTACGCCCAAAAATACTTCAAAAACGACATCCCACTCGATATCATAGCCGAACACCATCAAAAACCACTCCTGTAGCCTCTTCTTAGCCCCATGGGTTTGGGCGATAGGGCTGACACCCTTGCGGGCACAACTAGATGGTTAACCGAGTGTATCGTACAAATTTCATATTTAAAAAAATTCCTACGGCCCAAAACGGCTCGGATGGTGGACGTAGGTTTTTGGAATCTGCACATTTTGAGGCCGAACAAAATAATTCGTGTCGAAAATAATTTTCGACTGCAACACGGATATTTAGGTGTAGAAATTATTGCCTGAGTAATGAAGCAAAATTAGAACGAGATAGGTGGGATGCCTCAGGAAAAACATCATCTAGTGACAACATTTTAGGGATGCAAATCGATTTTTGGTGAAATCGATTTTTTGTTTTGGCGAAATCGGTTTTTGTTTTCTGTATTGTACCTACTCTTTGTGTACCTATGCAGCAGATCCACAAGAAGGATATAATATAACATAACCTCAAAAAATTCCCCCTCGCTTACTGGGAAACATGAAACCTGCCTCTCCCAAACTTGCAATTATTGCTATTAAGTATGTAACCTCGGTGTCTACGTCATTCCCCAGCGAGAGGCTTTTTTCTAAGGCAGGTCTCATGCTCACCTAGGAGCGCAACAGGTTGAAAGGCGACACTCTTTCCAAATAATTATTTTTGAACAGTGCACCCGAAATTTACTTTTTCTAAGTGTAGTGGTCCAAGTGCCTACCTTGTACGTAATTTGTTTGATTTTTTATTAAACTTGGCTCACTCCAACTTCCTAATTATACTTTTACTATGAAAAAGGTGTCTTACAATAATAATTACGAATTATAATTATTATTATTATTACAGTTACAGTTCCAATATTTTCTTTAATAATTTGCATTAAATAAAAACCACCTAAATTTTGGTAGGTAAAATATTTAATTACCTGCTAATTTAATTACCTACATGCTGTTTTTTTAATGAATAATAATTTTTTTATTTGTCCGTAAAATCGATTTTTAAGTAAAAATCGATTTTTTTGGCCCGATTAATTGGTACAATCGATTTTCACGGGCGATTAAAAATCGATTGTCAAAATCGATTTTTGACCACCGATTTTGCATCCCTACAACATTTGAAGGGCTTGCGGAACAAAGCGCCTATGTGCTATTGGAAAACACTGACACTTAGGCCCTTTGTACCGATGATCTATTTAATCTGATCGATGGCGGGAACAGACTGTATACATGGCCAACAGCAATATCAAAACAAAAAAATGATTTTTTTGTTAAATCACATTTTCTCTTCTTTTTCACTTTCTTCTCTTTCACGTCTATGCGAGAGCCCCCTGGCGGATTAGGGGAGCGGGCCGAATTCAAAATGCCAAATTTTCAAAGGTCATTAAATGAAAATTTTCCCTTTTTACACTAATCGCAGTGAGTATCTACTATTTTTGTTAACTACGTTTGGACGAATTTTTCCATTTCTGTGACCTCTGTTCCCTGGCCCATAGTCTTCGCGCTGCTTGATTGATTTTATTCAGTCTAGTTAGGCGAGTGTCTGGGACACGTGTAGGTTTATAATAAAATGTGGGCAAGCTACATAATGAGAAGAGAGAGAATAATACTCTTCAGAAATGCCAACATACCAACCTAATATATGTACCTAGTCGACATACGAATATTATTCATTTTCTTATTTGACTGAACCTCAAAAACATACCCACTCAACATAATAGAGATGTCTAACCCTTCAAATTTGGTAGGTACTTACATTAAAATTTAATTGGTACCAATGAAGACATTTTCTCAACAGGGCACTTGCGGGAAAAAATCAAATTTGTAAAGTGTGTATACCTACCAGAGAATTTTTGTGGTTTTCTCCAAGGTTTTTACCCGTAGAATCAGCGTGTAATAGTCGTTTTGCGGTTCAAATTAGTTTTCCTTACTTAAATGAGCTGTGAAACATGAGATAATGAGATTTTAAGCATTTTAAAGGTATAACATAAAAAAATCCCCTCTCACTCACTTTAATCGTGTAGTTTTGAAAAATTATACATCGTCGCTTAAGAGGCAACACCACGTATCCAACATTTTGTCGAAAATGAGATTTCTACACTAATCGATTCGAATTTTTAAGACTCGTTGGTTTTTCTCAAGTTTATTATACTTACAGCTAAATTTACTTTTTTTAAATTTACAGTAAATATTGTTGCCAAAATTGTGTGATGCCGTAGTTATTTCATCAAATAATTGGCTGTATCTTTTTGCTAGTTGCTCTAATCGTCAAAGTTATTGCAGGATTCAATTCAGCGCGAAAAAGTACTATGGAAATGATCACAAATGTTTTGAAAATTCAAGGAATTAATTTTTTCCCGAATTGGAGGTCCTGCCCCAGTGTGCCGCACCAGATTTAGGAAGAAAACTTTTCCGGGACGGGGCGGAAGTTCTTCTCGATTGTTAGGCGCCGACAAATGTTTGTCGACAGGATTATTATAGGTATTTGCTAGTGCTGCCGGAATTCTGTACTCTCCAATTATAACATAGGTATTCTATTAGAGAGAAGTAGTATTCTCAAGTGTGCATTATTCTTTTTACTTTAGCCAAACTCATGTGATGAAGCTGCTGCTATGCCCAGTACAATTTATGATCTGAAGAATGGGTCCTCAGCTGCAGAAACCGTAAGTATACTTCCTACATAGTGAAATTCAAAATTGTTTAATTGAAAACGAAATTAATTTTAACAAGAGTATTATTCTGTTACAGAAGCAGAGCTCCAACAGCACACTCATTTTAGGAGGGAGGAGTAGTTATGTACTGACTTACTTGCCGCAGCCCAGTGCAAGCCCCCACAACCCCCCTCTCCACCACAAACTCACCCCTACATTAAACAGGTTATATTTCCTTCTTATTCACGGTTACTTACTGTTAAAATATGTTCAAATAATAAGTTACAAATAAAGTCCATAGATTAAAATGTACTTAACTGCATTAAGAATTCTTCAGCTGACGAAGTAACTACTAGTAGTTACTTAGTATTGTTCGTTTTCATTAAATAAACAGATGAGTTTTGAATGTATAAAAGTTGCCTTGTTATTAATAATTTGAACCCTTCCTCTATCAATGGTTTATCGTTGGAGGTTCTAATGATATTATCATTACAGTTTCACCAGTGATAAATCATTGAGTAGGTACCTAACCAATAATTATTATTGGTCAATGATAAATTAGCGAATACTTTTCAGTTAGTGATTATATCATTGGTGATGATTAAATAATATCATCACCAATGATATAATCACTTACTGAAAAAATCATTCGCCAATTTATCATTGACCAATAATAATTCAATGATTATATTGCACCAATAATTTAATCATTGCCAATGATAAAATCATTGCCAATGATAAAATCATTGCCAATGATAAAATCATTCGCCAATTTATCACTGACCAATGATTTTCGCTCAATGATTCTCAATGATATTTTTCTGTAAGGGATTCGCAACTTCGAAACTAACTTGTGGAACTAAATTAGTTCCAAAATTAGTTTTGAAAGTCAAACTAAACACTAAATTAGTTTTTAGTTTCACTTTCGAAACTAAGAACTAATTAGTTTTTAGTTTCAACTTTAGTTCAACTAAATTTTTATTCGAATAATCCCAACTCTGGTACGGCACCATTTGTGACAGTCGGGATTTACATGAGATTCTAAATTTTGACACAGGCTCTTCCCGGACAGATTTTGGAAGGGCATTAAAGAATTTTATTCCCCACCACGATGTAGAAGTTCTACTGACGTCCAAACGAAAGTGGGGCAACGAAAGCTGACTGGCACTTCGTGTATTGTGAGTGTGAGAGGCTGAGGGGAATGAGGTGATGTTTTTCCGCACAAAGATAAGGCAAGCGAGGATGTACAGGGCTGGTACTTTTAGTATTCCCAGCTCCTGAAAAGCATCTCTGCAGTCCTTCCGATAGTTTAGGCCCATGGTAGCTCTGACAGCTCTCCTTTGACTGCTGAATACAAGGGCGCTGTGTGGCGAGTGGCCCCAGCAAAGGATGCAATATCCAGCCCTACTTTGAAAAACAGAATAGTAGGCAGCAAGAACGGCAGTCTTGGGAAGCATGTCGGAAAGTCTTCGCAAAAGGAAGGAAACGCTATTTAAGGACGCGGCCAGCTGTTCACAGTGAGGCCTCCAACTCAGTTTCGGATCCAGTACAACACCCAACATTTTAACGGACTGAGGGTTACCAACACTCAGCGATAAGTCCCTTAATCCAAAATACATCACCTCCGTTTTTGAATCATTAACAGCGAGACGGTTTTTATGGAACCAATGTCGAATAGCGCCGACAGTACTATCTGCATTTTCTACCAGGGCCATCCGCAAACAGAACAGTCCTTTTATTTGAATGTTGAGGAAGATCATTTGAAAATATCAGGAAGAGAGTGGGTCCTAGAACGCTACCTTGAACTACGGATAAGTCTCCGATTTGTGATAATTCGGAGACAGTAGGTACCATTTAGGCGGACAGCTTGGACTCTACTATGTAAGTAAGACTGAATCAAGGTTGCGGCTTCAGCGGAGAATTTGTAAGATCGTAATTTTGCCAGCAACAGTTTATGAGGCACACAATCGAAACACTTTGAAACATCGACCATTGTTGCCGAAACATAGTGACCCCTTTCAAAATGTTCACAGATTTGACTTGAAATACACAAAACTGCTTGCTCAGTCGTCCGTCCTGTTCTGAATCCGTACTGATCCGAGACAAATAGATTGTTATCCTCGAAGTGATCTTTTATCTGCCTATTAATAGCTTTTTCAAGAGACGAGAGTCATGATTTGTATACATAGGTACCAATTTTTCTTGATTTGGCCTATAGGTCGCTGACCTGACTTTCTATTGAATATTACATAGGAATTTAAAATTACAATTATTGTAATTTTAAATTCCTATGTAATATTCAATAGAAAATACAAGTTAGGTATATTTTAAGACGCTATAAATTATTTATAGCGTCTTAAAATATACCTAACTTGTATTTTCTACATTCTTAAAATAAAGTATGGCTTCTTTTTTGAAAATTGCCGTTGACCATGGAGGAATAGTGAGGAGAGCTCACTCTGTGTTAAACCGCGTGCCCAAAACGCCAACCCAGTGATGGATCAGCGGGTGGGATTTCGACTGCAGCGTGACCCCTACGAGACGTAGTGAACTTTGAAGGTGGTAAGTTACCAAAACTGAACCAGAAGATGGCGCCCCTGCGAATTCCGTCGTTTGCATTCACAGTGTACTCAACTACACAATCAATTTCGTTATTCAGATATGGTTCCTTCAATTTTTCCTTTAATTTAATTGTAGTAGCACAACAGTGGAAGATAAATCCGTTTAGTGAGGTATTTGGGGCTTTCCTTCGTAAGAAGGGCTGGTGGCTCTCTCTAGTCGGATTTGGTAGGTACTATGTGTAGTTCACTACGTTCCGTAGGGATAGCGCCACCGTCGACTACGGCACATGAAGTCCTATTTAGTGAACTCTCCTCTCTATTCCTCCATGGCCGTTGACCTAGCGGTCCTTAACGAGAAAGGCAGGGTTTCAAATAGCGCAGGGGCAAGCCAGGGCAACTGCCGAGTGAAGAAGTCAACTTTTGGATGAGGAATTCGCAAAATGGTTGTCTGACTAGTCGTTGTACGTTTAACCACCTCATGCTGCCTAAACGTGTCCCGAGATTTTAAAACGAAATTTACTAGTCTATGAACATAAGTTGCCCTAGGTGGTAGGACATCGAGCTTGAAATACAGTTTCTATTGGTGTGCGCTAGTCGGATTTGGTTGCTATCCGTAGCGCAGTCTTAATTGCCACCTCAATGCAACGAAAATTGCTTGAGTAAGCACCACCCCAAATTATTATGCCATAAATTAGAATACTGAAAACATAGTATGCGTTTTACGCATTGTACATCATGCGAAGATTATCCCTGGATAAAAAAATTTCTTAGAATGATGAAGAAATGGTAAAATTTTTTAATTCTCCCCTCCAAGTTCTGAATGTGTTCTTGCCACTTTATATGTTGATCTAGTGTGAGCCCAAGACATTTTAGGCTTCCAACTTTTTCTAATGTTCCACAGGAGCATGCTGTTTTTTGCGCGCACTGATCTTTGTGAATTACTAATTTCGAAAAGTCTCGCTGACCAGTCTTTTTGATAGAAAACGATATGTACTTTGATTTAGTTATGTTCACGGTTAGACCATTCAAGTGAAACCATTTCAGGACTTTCACTATAACTCGTTCCGCCTCTGAATGGACCTCTTCCCATGAGTTAGGCGGCTCATTGAAGTCCCCGTGATTATTGCAAAATGTCGCCTTTCTTTTAAACCTCCTCCTTCGTCCTATTCCACTAACGACGTTGCTCGAGTAAACAACTGCGTAGTAACTTGGCTATCAAAATGACATAGACGCTACAGAAGCTAACCTTGCCCCAGATTTTAACCCCCACCATCCTTCATCTATCGTTCAATTTTTCATAAACATATCTACTAATTATGGACTAATATCTACTGATTACGTACTATTTTGCCACACTTCGTTGGGGCTTTGGCCTCGTACTACAATCGCATAAACTATGTCCAAACATACCTAATAGCCCCTACTGTAACAGGCCCCTAGTTATGCCATAAAATAGTACCAATAGGGGTTTATCGTTAGGTGGCCATATTCTTTAAGCAGCTGTTCAACTACATACTATTCAAAGAATTTAATGCTTCACTGTGACGTCACCTGCAACTTCCTATAATCAGAGCGACTTCACTGTGCACTGTGATTTTGATGGTTGAACTTGTACACAACCGATAGATCTTCATTAACTTTGAACGGCCTCAATAGCTCTAGGTTCAGTGAGTCAGATGACCAAGTGCCTCACGCACACGGACAAAAAGCTACTGCGCAAAAACTCAAATAGATATAATGCACTTTATTAAGTTTTGTATAATTAATCCATATAACATTCAATGAATCAAAAAATCGTGAATTCAACTTTTGAAAAAAACCTAACCCTCACTGCAGCAACAAACGGAAAATAATTTAATAATCGAAAAGTCGAATGTCAGGGGGAGAAAAAAAAAATACATCGCATATCATTTACAGCACGTGAAAAAGGAAATGGCGGCTCAACGGTCGCGTCTTCGGTCGCGGGAGCGGGACCTATCGCGGGAACGACGAGATCGGGAGCGGGATCTAGAACGTGACCTCCTGAAACAAGGAGAACATGGAAGGTGTGCAGTGTGGTTGGGGACGTTGGAAGCAGTCAAGTTCATTGAATTGATAAAAGTACCTGGAGGAACGTTCCCTGTCCCTGGATGATCGGCTCCTGTAGCGGTCCCTGTCTCTGTCTCGGCGGTCACGGTCTCTATCTTCGCGTTCGCCGCGGTCGCGGTCCCTGTCCTCACGGTCACGATCTCGGTCGCGGCCTTCGGCTTTTCTTTGGGAACGACGCTCTTCCACGCTTTTCTGTAAAAGAAGAAAGGAACATAATTAAAGATTAAATAGAGATACCGCAGTGGCGCAGCAGGATTGGATTTAAAGGATACAGATGGGCGATATGACATCGATAATTCGTCATATCGATATTTGACATGAAGCTCACCAATATACCGAGATCAAAATCTCAATATCGGATCTTAACAAAACATGAGCTGGGAGACCCTTGAACATCCCCTGATCCTTAAACCAAAACACAATCAAGCAGTTTTGACAGAGGAGTACAAAATTTGTCCTGCTTCTGTTTCAGATTTTGGGGGCATCTTATGTTCAAAAGGGGAAATGTTGAACGGGGCTTATCAATACCAGAATAATTTCGAGAATTACCTATATGAAAATAATTATAATTTTCAAAGATTATTCATCCCGATCTACCTACCAAATATGGCACTCCCAGTTAATTTTCAATACGTTATTAAATAACGTAATAAAGTAAATTTTACTGGAATGGGATTCTTGAAAAGGTCCAAATTTTGCTCTTCCAACAACATAATAATTATCCGAAGAATATTAGTTGGATTCATCACCTTTTAAAACCCCCTTACACCAATTTTTAGTTTGAAAATCCGTATAGGTAGTTAGTTACGTGCTGATCTGTTTGAGATTTTGAACTGTAAGGGGAAAATATTACCTCCGCCACGCATCGAAGGTTGGGCATCGAGCCGCCAGAGCGTGCAGTGACGGTTTTTTGACATAGATATGTCTTTAGGGGAGGGGGTCAGTCCAGAATCTGGGGTATCAAAAAAATGTCACACTTTTTGAGACACTTCCCGTGGTGGTAGAGACTTGAAATTTGGAATGAAGGCTCCGTTGGGAATCTAGTTGGCTGAGAATCCCTCATTTTGAGATAGGATCACTATTCAGGGTAGCTTGAGGGTAGTTTCAGTCCAATAATGGAAAATAGCGGTTAACCATCATGTTAACCATCTTAACAACAATGACAGAAAATTATAGTTGTTGTTGTCATTGTTATTAAGATGGTTACCGCTATAGAAGAACCGTGGAGTTGAAAAAAACACTAGGTAGGTAGCTACCGTTGTCCTACAATCTGATACTTCATTTAAAGCTTCTTCGGGCCATCTGAACTATACCGAGATGAACATTATTATCTATGACCCTATGTTTTTCCCATTCAGGGAAAAACTTTCTTGCTTTATGGTTTTTCTTCTAAACATGCACGATATTTTGATATGCAAAGAAACCCTATTCACATAATTGGGAGACTGATGAGAACTTGACAACGTTCCGTAAGAATTTGAGGGGAGTTGACATAATATTATGATTTTACATTTGATGAAACCAAAAACGGCCTGACGCGTAGCAAGGTTGGCTAACTTGCATCTCGCAGACATATAGAAAACGGGAGACCATTAGAAAGTCACGCTCGCTCTCAGGCCCTGGAATAAAATATTTCACCATTTCGAAGGCCCTTTAATGAGTGGAGACGGTATTTCCGTGATGTGATGTTGACCCATTTTCAAAACTTTTGAAGAAGGACCATTCCAAGAAAAAATTAAAATTAAATCATTCCGGGAACTTATAGCTAGGAGACAACTGATTCTGTTTCTATATAACTGAGCAGTCATTCAGGTGCAGTAATCCCTCGAGAGCCTATATTATTTACTAATAGTAAAATATTAACTAAGTATAGTATAAAAAAATAAGAATTCTTTTTTTTTTTAATTTTCTTTTTAAATATCCTTTTCATATCGATATATTTGAGCTCGAATCGTCGGAATACAATATATTTGTATTCGATACTCATCTCTATTGAAAGGGAGGGTGTAACCGAAAGGTGGAGATCAGGGGGTCACCAATCCCATTGTGTGCAGAGAGTGAATCCTTGCAATCAAGACGGATTTCCCCAGAAATCGCAAGGAGCGCTAGGTGCACTTTTATTAAGCCTGTACAGCCGTAATCGCAAGAGGAGCTCAAGGAACTCTCAATTAAGATCTCTTTCGACTAACGGCGAACCTAGCCACCACCGGGCCTATTTCACCACCGAGTTACCGAGAGTTTGAGCGTTAAACGCTTAGTCTCAGTAGTGAAAGTGGGCCTCAAACGTTGTACTCACAAACCTTGAGATCCGCCAACTTCTCCCGGATGGAGATGAATCCCAGATGGAGTTTTCCGCCAAAATGGTCGGCGAGCCTCCGATCGTTGTCGTGGATGCCCAGATAAGCGGAGCAAACCTCACACACACGAAGCTTCTGCTGCTGATAGCTGGATGCTGGCATCGAGTTCCTGTAGACCTCTTCTGCTTCGGCCTTCTTCTTACGCAGATCGTCAATCTGTTTAAAAAAATTAAAAAGTTAGTTTTGATCTAAGCTGCGATGCATCACACTAAACTAAAAACCTCACCTCTCCCATCAGTTTCAACGACTCGTCCACCAGCCCTTCAGCACCCAAAGCCTCCGCCTTGGCGAGCTTCTTCCCAATCTCTTCGGCGAGCTCGTGCACCGTATTTGCCTTCTCCGCCACCTCCGCGCTCAGCTCCTCCTGAGTCTCGAGCAGCCTCTGCTTGGCCACTTCCGTCCTCCGGTCGCAGTCCGATATGAACGACTCGAGTTGTTCCATCGCCTGCAAAACATAATTCCCGAATTACTCCACGTTAACTTACGAACATTCCACTGCAAACACCACTTACGTCAATGTCATAGTAGTAGTCTCTGGTTTTGGACGCATGCTCGAAGTCCGCTCTCAGGGCCAAATCGTGGATCTTGGGACACTCTCCCAAATCCATTCTCTGCAAGCATTCAAACGTTTCGAAATTAACTCAAAAATCCCCACCGTAAATCATCACCACCCGGTGACTACGAATGAAACGCTACGGCGACTTCGGCCACTGCTGGTTTCTTTCTGAACGAGCCAGTACCAAAACCACCAGGCCAGAATCATTCACCAGGAAAAGGTTTACTACTCTACAAATAAATCCCACCAGCAACCAAAAGATGAAACCATACAATGAAAAATGACATTTTTCAAGAATGGCTAAATTTAATCATTAATAATTTTTTATGGTACCTACATGGTTTTTATGGTACTTTTTATGGTTGTCTATAAGTATTTAAAATTAACTGGTACTTGGCTGTGCATTTGAAAATCTGAAATATTGACAATATTCTTCATCTAGTTCTGTCTGCAGGGGTTTCAGACCGATTGTCGTAACGAGGGGGCTAAAAAGGGGCTACAGGAGGGGTTTATGAAGGATTTAAGGAAGGGGATCGAGTGGGGTGTCGTTTTGGAAGGGTTTTTGGAAAGGAATCTCCTATATTGGAGCTACGGAGGAGGAGAACCATCTTTATTCTAAGGTACTTCTACAAGTCGGAAAAATTAGAAATTTGTCTAGGAAGATTCAGCTGGGCGAGTAGATATCTAGAAAAGACTGAAAAAAGTTCAATGTAGTCCATTTAAACCAAAACGTGCTCAAAAATAGGATTGAGACCAGTTTTAAAGGATGTTGGGAAGGCTTGGGGGAGGAGGTTGTCAGTGCGGGAGGCTCCGTGTGTGGTAAACGGGGAGGGGGACGAAAAATTAATGGGGAAAACTTCCGCAGCTAGCAGGGACATGTACCCCTGGTACATTTATGGGGGTCTCAGACTCATCAAAGTGCACGGTGGGATTCTGTGCAAAAATAGTCACGTCTATGTTTTTCATAATAAATAACCTTTTTTAAATCAACATTTCAAGATAAACCGTCCAAAATATTTATGTGCTGGTGAGATTCAAAACACAACAAACTCCCATTTTTTGTAGATTTTTGCAGCGTTTTCCTTGATCCAATAAAATTAAGGGCAATCAAAGAATCTTCGTTTTGATGATCTAACGTGCAGCATTAGATTGAATGAAACCTATTTTCTCAAAGGTCTAGTCGTGTTAACCTAAAAATTGTTTGAGGGAACCTAGTTCCGGTAAAAATACAACACACGCCTTTATTGGGAACGTTTTGAGTACATCATAAGTAACATGATAGAATTACAAAATCTATTAAGACAGTTTACAAAAGAAATTTTCAAAGTGGATGCAAAGCCCTCAAATTGTCAATCGAAAGAAACAGTCAATTCACTAAAATACTTATTTTCACCAAATCTTTCACCGTTACAGCAATCACATCCACTTTTCAACAGTTATGCCCCAAGTTAAAACAAAAAACAAAAAATACATGTAGAAAAAATATACATACAATATTCTTATACAAGGGATGATTTGCAAACGGCCCCGCTGGACACCGCTGAACCTATGGAGTCGCTATTAGAACACAGTACAATATAAAATCAAGCTGATACCAACGCCTTTGGCCATTTGTTTCCAAATATCAGTTAGGAAATGAAAGATTAATTATTCAAAGAGGTTCAATTTTTTGACTTACGGCCGAAGTCACAAATCCCCGGTTTTCTTGTATATCACCGTCCTCTTCAGCTATGTTCCCTATAAGGGCCCAATAACAAAAGTCTGTCATTAAAAATTCTGAAGGGTGTGTGAGTGAAGAATTTTTTTTTTTGCTATACGTACGAAGCTGGCGTCTCAAACGGTTTCCGAAATCTTCTTCGTTGACCCCAATTTTTTTTGGTAATTATGTGCAAAATACGTACCAGCCGGTTCAGACGGTGGAAGTGGGTAATATCTAAAACCTCCCACAATTCTATCCCGATTCACTAGTTTCAATACAATAACACTGTTGGTAGAATACTCACGAAGATCCGATGTTGTTGCGTTCTTCCACAGCACCTTTTCCATTTTCTTTGCAATACTTACTAATTTAGAATCCCACACGGCTCAACTTTTTATACCGAAATACAACCAATACCATAAACGTATACACAATTCATATCTTTACTTAATCCAGGTTTCATGCACACTTAGAAGTATACTTACGAAAAAAACAGTATTCATAACCATCGTACATATCAAATCCTTTGAAGGCTAATTTACTTTTTGAAAGAATGTTTACGTACCCGAGTTCAGCCATAACACAATTCCATACACCGCGACTTAACAAGTTATAGTTTACAGTTGATAATTAGAAACAAAGTAATATTAGCACATAAATGCACTCACACGCGAAATTACAAGTTGCTTGGTCAATGAATCTTTTTGAAAAAATTCCTCAGTTAACTACTCTCAATATAGAATACAAAACGAGGGGCTCGGGAAACATCAGAATCTGATGTTTATTCGAGATACTCGTTTATTTTCGAGAAGCGGGTACCAAGTAAGTAAACTGAGGACGTATGTCAGGCCCGGACGGTTATTTGGGACAACCTTCGTTACTACCTACTAACATCGATAGTTTAAGTGTAAAAGTCCGTGCGTTTAATTTTGCAATTTTCTATATTGAATGTAAATCGTTTGTTTTATGACAATCTTTATGTCTTTATTCAGTTCAACTGAATAACAACTTTTGTCCCTTGAAAAATAATGGTTATTCTTCAGTTGTTTACATTTATTTTTTCAATAAATGTCAGTGAGATACAGTATCAGTAACTGAACTATATTTGTATTGTTCAGTAACTGAACAATATTTGATTTAGATAAATCCTTGATATTCCGTCTCCGTGGGAATAAAAAAATTTCGTTTTTTACACACCATAACACAAAATTTAATGGATTTTTACACACCAAGTTTTCGTGGAAATTCAACTTACGAACGTAACTTCAATTTTACATAAAATTACGAACGTAACATTCAACTTTACGTAACTCAGAATCGGCATTTTTTGAGTTGTTATAGCGTTCTATGACGGGTGGGATTTTTGCATCGAAGTTTTGGTTCTGAAAAATCGATTTTCTATAATCAATCTAGGTAAATCGTTTCTTTTATGAAAATCTTTCAAGAAATTTATAATTAAGAAAAACTGACTCCCCCCTACTGAAAAGTTGTTCGATTTTAAATTAACATCAGGCGGCAGTGAAAAATCAGTACAGTTGAACGTGTGGTTTAACGAAAAAGAAACAAAAAGATAAGAAAAGCTTACTTTTCAGAGGATGTTTAAGCTATGGTTACATGAAAATGGGTTAAATTTATCGTTAAGGCAAAATAGAACTTCGGAACGGTAGGCATTGTTCTAGGCAGTTCAGCACATCAGAGAGGTACAAAAGATAGAAGAGCACGGTCAATTATGTGAGGTCCAATGTGTTTTCGTCACGGTGTTTATTTGTTATGTAAATAGTCAAATAGTCCATGGTAACGGTGACGTTGATTGATATTTCGAAACGATAGCGAAAACAACTGCCAGAAGACTGATGAGCTACTTCCATGTTTTAAGAAAACATTGAAAAGTACTTTAAGGTCATTTCAAAAACTGGCCAATCGGAGGAACTAGAGGGCGACATTGAAAACGTCTTACGGACCTGAAACTTTTAAATCGCGTGAATTGCGTTGATCAACGCGATTTAAAATTGTCTGGCCGATAATACGTCTTCGAAAGCTTCAATTTTATTTCTCGAGAAATGGCGAGCCTCGAATGATTCTCAGATCACGGATTTGAAGGATGGTGGTTGGTTATCCAAGTACTCTGAAGAATGGTGGTTATCCAAGTACTTTGAAGAATGGTGGTTATCCAAGTACCTACTGGTATGAAGGCGCTGCACTCGGGTATCCGTCGACCAATAGTGGAATTGAGGCAACCAACGCTGTCATCAAGCACGAACACACTCCGCGAACGCCTTCCCGTTGGTCAGTTCCTGGCTCAAATCGGAGACCTCCTCATCAAGTGGTCTAAATCCAGGGACCCTGACTCACCTAACTTAATACCATTTTCCTCGACAAAAGTCTACCAGTGGGCTTATGAGAACAAGCAGGTCCTACAACAGGGCTTGTTCTAGGTATTATAGAAAGGTAATATACCTCTACAGCATCTGACGAAACCATTTTCGTTTTTTACTGGAAAAATATTTGACCTCCTGGGATCCTTCAAAAATCCCATTTGTAGCCCCATGAAAGCCCTATAGATCGCAACAGTGAAATCGGATCGTTCCGAGGCCCCCAAAAATGGATTCTACGTCCAAAAATACTTCGAAAACGACACATAACTCGAGCCCATAGTTCTTTTATTGTTTCAAGTTGAGAAAATTTAAAAAAGGATTAAAAAGGAGTTTTGTGGGAAAAGGGGAAGAAAAAGGAGTCCCCACCTACCAAAAACAGGAGCTCTCGTCGGAATGCTCCAACCCTGCCTTGTCATCGAGCCTAGGTACTACGTATTCGCATTTATGAATACGTTTTTATAACAACGCTGATTTCTGTATTCTGGTTTGCGTCAAGGCAAGGTAGGTGTGAGGTAGGTAGCCTTAAATAGCAGTGACCGCAGTGACATACGTCACCAGTTTACCTTTTTGGTACCCACTTCCTCCACGAGCCGAACTTCCCTCGCTTTCTCATGTTGTCTTATATAGATCATGGGAAGTTTACAGAGGAATATACAAGGAACAAGCAACACGCCTTACTTGATTTTCAAATCATTTCAGATTACAAGGAAAAAAAGGAAATCCCAAATATTTTTACACATTTGGATTTCACAATGATTGACACATTTTAGTGGTTAACAGGCTAATTCAGAATCAGACCATCATGAATCAATTAAAAACTAAAAATTCATTAGCGAGTGCAAATATGTTCTTCATAAACAAAATCTTCAATCAAATATCCTCATCGCAACACAAAGAGAAAAACCAGACACCTATGACAACTCATTTCAACAAATTTGATGATTGTGACAATGTCAGAAAACGCCCTAATGTGAAGTAGGGTGGCGCTGGCTTTTCTGATTGGAGAGGAGGGCGTGTGAAATAGGGTGTCTTACCGTCGATGAGAGGATTTCGTGAGGGCAGCATCCGAGAAGGAAGCTTTTGCAAACCTTGGGGTCGGTGAACTTGACTTGGTACCGATTGTTTTCGCCTGGAAAAAGATTGGGGGTTAGTGGTAGGTAGGTTCGGTTCATGCGGGTGATGGGACTTGGGATCGTTCCCAAGGCATATTCTTCTGCAACGAAGCGGGGTTTGGCCCCCGCTTGATTAGGCATACAACTTCAACAAGTAGGAAACCTAGTCCATGTGTCCATGGCTGTTGATTCAACTATTCTACTTCCATGCGACGATAGACCCCTCCCCAACAAGTTCCAGGCCTAATTACACAGGTGGTGAAAATTTCATCGTAGATCAATGGCAGGAGGTATCGGATACCACAAGCACCGTGCAGTGCCCGAGAACCGCCTTTGAACCCAATTGCACCAATTGAACACATCGAAAACGTTTCATTAAATGAAACGTACAAATTTTGTACGCTGAAGCGAATACATCAGCCAGCTAGTCCCATCGAAGGGATCAATATTGAATAACAAGGCGGCCATTGCTGGCATCACCCGAAAAAATTCTCTCAACTCACCATTTCGTCCCGTTCCCATCAGCTGGTCGAGCATCGCTCTCATCTGATCGTGAGCCGTCATCTTCCCCGAGGATAAACTCGAGCAATCTAGCTCAGAAATTCACCACCACACAAAAAGCAATTCACCGAAGCTCTCTAGACGATAGTCACGAAAAAAGGAGCCCAAGATCCAAGATGGCGTGGGTTCAATTTGTGACGTCACCAGGGCTACCAAGAAGGGAGGTCAACCCGCCCCTGAGCGCTAACTACAACCGCCCAAAAACCGCCTATCCCCCTGAAATATTTCAGGATACTAATATCCTTGCCCTGATGATATTCGGGTCAAAATGTTTGGCCTCGGCTGGAAAATGCGGAGCCCAACCACGCTTTCTGAGGTAAGGTCCCCTCTAAGTTCTCCACACGTTCGATGGACCTACTTACGTGGGTAAGGTTCTCAACATAGAAAATGCTTGAAAAAATAACGCTATGCGATGTTAAATTGTTATTATTTATCTTTAGTACCGAGAAAACTCATACATTGGTTCCCGCCTGGCATCAAAGTTTACCCGCCTCTTACCCACCAAATCGGCGGTTTACCGCTTGGTAGCGCAGGACGTCATCACTGGTAAAGAAGCCAGAGACGAGCGGGTACAGCAACGCTGTGCTGCGGCGAGATCAGGGAAAACAGGCTCGATCCTCAGCAGTCAGCCTCCTCGTATCATTAAATGATCAAAATCAAATTTTGATTTTGACATAGATATGTCTTTAGGGGTCAGTCCAGAATCTGGGGTATCAAAAAAAAAAAAAAAAAAAAAAAGTCACGCTGTTTGGAACACCAAAAAATGTCACACTTTTTGAGACACTTCCCGTGGTGGTAGAGACTTGAAATTTGGAATGAAGGCTCCGTTGGGAATCTAGTTGGCTGAGAATCCATCATTTTGAGATAGGATCACTATTCAGGGTAGTTTGAGGGTAGTTTCAGTCCAATAAGTTAATATGAAAATAGCGGTAACCATCTTAACAACAATGACAGAAAATTATAGTTGTTGTTGTGATTGTTGTTAAGATGGTTACTGCTATAGAAGAACGGTGGAGTTGAAAAAACACTAGCTACCTTTGTCCTACAATCTGATATTTCATTTGTAGCTTCTTCGCGCCATCTGAACTATACCGAGATGAACATTACAAGACATATCTATGATCCTATGGTTTTCCCATTCAGGGAAAAACTTTCTTGCTTTATGGTTGGTTTGGTTTTGTCTTCTAGATGGTATTTTAGGTATATAGATGGGCTCTTCTTGGAATTCTTTCTCCTTGATAACAAAAAAAAAAAAACTGTTATCAGTCCCAAAAAGTCACTTTTCATGAGGCAATATCCCAAACTAGACATCGTGAACATGGGCAATCATCAGTCATCCCTTCTCGATGTCTAGTTTGGGATATTGCCACATGATCATTGTTCACGTCTAGGCAGTGTTGTCAGGTGTACGGTAATTACCGTTTTGTACGGGTAATTCCGGACTCTGTAGGATGTACGGAATGACCTGTAAGATATCGCCCTTTTGTATGGTAATATTGGATTGAGCCTTTCTTCCTGACGTTTTCAAAGATTTTAAGGAAAAAACACTCCATCCGTACAATTTAATAATAAAAAAATTGATTAATGGGGGCATTAAATGCCAAATTTTGGAATCTTCTTCATTCTTCTTCGACTCGGATCGGCCTCAAAATTTGACATTATCCGTTTCAAGAGGTCTAGATTCCAAAACCCAAATGTCGGTCCGCCGTCCGGGCCGTTTTGAGCAGTAGGATTTTTTTTTTTAATCTGAAATTTCGACAAAATACTCGTTTTGTCATCTAGTTGTGCTCGCAAGGTTTTCAGGCCGATCGCCCAAACCCGTGGGGCGCTATGGGGCTAAAATGGGGTTAAGGGGGTGGTTTTTTTAAGCCTTTTGGGTATGGGATTGAGTCGATGACAACACTGCGTCTAGGTTTTTTGCCATAGCCACTGTGGACTGTGGAGGAAGCGGTAGAGCTCGTAAGTAGAGAATAAGTAAGAGTTGAATAAATTTTATTCAAGTCATGTGGAAGGTAAGTTTCCCACCTTTCGGTTCTGAGTAACATAAAGGAATGAACAAAGATACCCAGGAACATTATCACGGTAAGAAATAATCGCCCAAAAATACCAGTGGAAGACATTGGGGGCAAATCCAGGTTTTCTTTCTGCAAAGGGAGGGCACCCACAATTGTTAATATATCTTGTGCAAGTGCAATTAAACATCAATAGGTATTGAAGTGAAAACATGTCTGGGTCTGTGGGAGCAAGGCACAGCCCCAGGGGAGGATCCTGGAGTGGGGGGTTGTTTCGACTGTGAACCCTGACCAGTTCACACTAGATATTATTGGTTTCTCATCTCACTTGCATTACATATGAATCTGACGAGAAAAGTGCCCCTCCACCTACCTACGATTTCCCCTATCGAAAGGGACTTTTTATTAGTTCGGTTGAGCTTCCAGCTTTGCCCAGAGTGCGCGACTGGCGAGTCTGCCATATTGAGATTATTCGGAGTGATTCCCGTGTTGTATCCACGAATGTGCTATTGTCTTTTTAATATAAAATCGTTCAAGTCAAAGTTGTTTTAATTCTTAGTGAAGCTTTCCATTCAAAGACCGAAGTAAGTATCTGATTTGATTAATTCAACGCCCTGATAACTCGATACGACGTCGAGCTTGGTTCTTTGTGTGGGATGGAACCCCTTTTGTTGTTCGCCTACCGTGAATGACGCAGTTCCATTACGTTTTGTTGGGACGACGTAGTCCCGATAATGCTAGAGTTATTTAGTTTTTCAGAAACAGTACCTGAGCAGAACTTGAATGAGAATGTTATGAGATCTGTCAAGCGAAACCGAGAGAGTTGCGAGAAATTGAGCTGGTCCAAAGTGGGGGCTCTGCTCGGTATGAGAAAGGTGGAAAATGCCTGCGCAGGTGTAAAAATCCCACTGATTGAGAATGATGAGAACGATGAGAAAGAAAATCCATGCGTGAGAAAGATGAGGCTTGACAGATGGTAGGAAAAAGAGCATTACTAAGTATGTGGCATGGTAGGTACTTAGTGTGTGGTTGTAGGGAAATACTTGGAATGTTGAGATTTATGAGTGTGATTTTAAGAAAGATGATTTTACTCGGAGGGACTTCCGCGTAAGTTAGACCGAGAAAATTATGCTCTTTAGGGACTAGGATGTGCTGTAGTGTGTGTTTGCTAGTGAACCCTGTTCCCATGACCTTGAGTATGCAGGTCAAACCCCATTCCTGTGGCCTTGAGTATGTTGGTCGAACCCCACCCACATGACCTTGAGTGTGCAGGTCGAAGCCTTGAGTGTGCAGGCTAATAATGATGATAGTGGTATGTGATATGTGAAAGATGAGAATGATGTGGTTTCTCACTTGCTCTTCCATTGTATGAGAAGTTCTGGCTCAGGGTACTTGGAGAAAGTTATGTGTGGTAATATCACCCTTAGTGCGGTGTGCAGTTGCGAAAGTTAGTTGAGAAGTTGAAAATATGTTGGTAATTCTTAGTGAATTGGAGGTAGGTCGACACAAAAGGTAAAAAGCTATCGTGAAGTTCGTTTGAATCACTAAGTTGAGAATAACTTGTTGTGAATTGTTCGAGTATGTATTTGGTTAATCATGGAGTGCAGGACGTGCCCACAGCGCCCTGCAGTGGATGACCTTAGTGGTTCAATGGCGTTTAGGCTGAATGCGGCAAGACGAATGGAGGATGCTGGATGCAGAATGGTGGAACCTTGGAGCCAATACTAATTTTTATATTTTATTTTACCTGACTTCCTTCAACTTCGTGTGGGAGCCTTTGTTAATTTTTATTTTTTTAATTAGCTTTGTGAAAGGACTCACTTCTAATGATTCGCCGTTTGATGTGTTCAACTTTGAGTTATTTTTAGAGTTATTGTACTTTTATTTTATTTGTAGGTATGCTGAGTCTGAAACAAATTCTAAAGTATTTTATTTTTCAGATTCTAAAAAAATTATGGATCCAGGAATGGATGAAAACTATCAGGCTCACATGCGTTTCAGAGAGTCTGTAATCAGGAGACGGATAGTTTACTCTTTCCTTAGCGAAACGGAAGATCTAAAGTCCTTCTTTGCCAACGAAGTTGCACAGCTGAATGAACGCTACAGCTCTCTCTCTTGGAACGGCTGGATCTCTCAGCTCCCCTGTCGGCCATTTTGATGGACATCAGCCGTTTTGAGGACGAAACCCGTGCAGCTCAGGCACTTCGCAGAGAAGCCCAATCTACCGATTTGCGTGACAGGTTTGCAGCAGTAGACCAGGTACCGTCTTTTACTAACAATGAACCCAGTAATTCTGCTGAAATTTCCACTGCATCCCAACAGATACCTCAACCTCAAATAATGACACCCAATACCCCATGCCAACCTGTTTTTGGTAATAGCGTAATCCCCACTCTTCCATCTGGCAACAACAAACTTCTCCCAGATACCGTCTACAGTCTCTGGAAGTCGAAGGTTACCCACATGCTAAAAGCTCATGATCTCATGTTCCTGATCGACCGAACAAACAAGCCTACTGGATTCTACACTTCACAAATGCTCGAAAGGTTGAAGCACGTCGTCATGGGCTACATAAAGTCAAACCTCAGCAACTATCATCTGCGCCTGGTGGACCGAGCTAAGGATCCAGAAGAGCTCATGAAACAGCTGGATATGGCCCATGAACCAACGACTTACCGCTCCTACTACTCCCTAACAAATGAGTTCCACAACCTGGTATTCGACAAAGATAGCTCTGAGTCTGTTCCTGAGTTCTTGGCAAGATTTGAAGAATTGGTGGAGAAGATAAGAGCATGTGAAGAAGGTGAAGGTATGAATGAAGCCAGTGTCAAGCAAAACTTGCTTCATGCCATCGAGGATGCATTCCCTGACATCGTTGAACCAGAGTTGGATGCCACTCCAGGGAAACCCAAGAGAACATTGGAGGAAATCAAGAACCTGATACGCCTGAAGACACATGCAGCATATGAAACCAAACGAAGAGCCAACCAGACAGTGGATTCAGCAATGTTTACTGGATACGGCATGAAGAGAAGAAGGGACTCCGCCAATGGAAACCAACAACAAAGTCAACGTTTTGGAGGCACCTGCTACAAGTGTGGTCTCAACAACCACAGAGCTCAAGACTGCAAATACGGAGGACGTGTCTGCTACAATTGTCGGAAAGAAGGACACCTGATAGCCAAGTGTCCAAAGCCACTCACTCCAGAATCCCAACGCCTCCAAGACAGCCTTGAACCCTCAAGAACGCAGGATGTACGGACGACTAGCTCCACCTACAGCAAAACCTACGAGAGTCAGGCAAGTCCTCACAGGTCTCCCAAATGGTTCAGGTCACCCTCTCCTCGACCTAGCAGAAATGGAAATCCAGCGAAAGAAAACATCTCCCTGCAGCGTGCTCGCAGAGGTCTCATACGTGTGCCAAGGAGAAAGGCCCTTAAAATCAAGAAGATGTCAGCACATGCCACTTTTGAATCTGACTCAGAAACAGAAGAGCTTCCATCCAGTCAGCAGTTAGCCTGGATCAGCAGCAAGGACTACAATGATGACGATGAGGATTCATACGCTGGAATGGTTAGCTCTGGCCCAGATGCATGTGGTTACCACTCAGATGGAGGAAGTTCTGCCATTTCTCTCGAAGGTAGGCAATCGTCAGCTATGCTTATGAGATGCATCTTAGACAGCGGAGCTACAGATCACATGTTTAATGACCCCAATTTCTTTGTTACCTTAAGGAACCTCCCTAAACCACGTTATGTTACTTGTGCTAATAGTGCTTCTTCTGCTGATCTTGTCGTTCGTCAAGTTGGTGATGTGGTGGTCTATAGTCCTGAAACTGGGAAACTAAGCTGTCTAACTAATGTCTTGTTTGCCCCAACAGCAACAGAAAATCTTTTCTCATTGCGAAAAATTTTAAAAAGTCATATTCATGCGAAATTTGACAATACTCAATTGGTTATCGTGAATAAAAACACAAGGGGATTGGTCAAAATGGGTTACTCGGATGGTAGATTTTGGTGGTTAGAGTTTCTCCTTCCGCTGTATGGAGCGCCACCGGAGCATAGGGTTGAATTGTTCAATAGTATTCAAAAACGTTTGGGTTGCGAAATTTTAGTCTCAAATGCTGTGGGCTCTTCTTCGGATGGAAGGGAGCCTGATTTAGTAGCTTCTCCCTCTGCCTCCGGGGTTATATCTTCCTTGAAGCGCTCATCCCTTTCGGCTGATCGGGAGAAGGGAGGGAGGAAGAAAGTAAGGTTCAGTGATGAAATGTCCACATCCTCTGGTTCGGTGAACGACCACCAGGGGTCAAATGTTTCTCTTAGAGAGAATGCGGGGCTTCAGTGGCATTTTCGCTTGAACCATATGAGTAAAAAATATCTCGACATCATGAGTAAATTTTCTCCTGAGCTAAAACATGTAAAATTTGGTCTAGACATTTTAGACTGCGCAGACTGCAAAAAGGCAAAATCCAAACGAAATCCTTGTTCTGAGAAACGGCATAGAACTAACATTGTTTTCCATCGAGTATTTAGCGATCTTCTAGGTCCTTTGAAACCTTATGCATATCGAAGTACCAATCGGTACATAATCACTTTTGTTGATGACGCCAGCAGATTTGCATTAGGCTATGAGATAAATGACAAAACACAAGTTGAGTATGCTTTAAAGAAATACTTATTGGATATACGAAAGTTACTAGGTCCTCAAGTCAAAGTGACAGAGCTCAGAACTGATGCAGGGACGGAATATAAAAATTCAGTTTTTAAAGAATTGCTTGCACAAGAAGGAATAGTCCACAACGAATGTGAGCCAGTTACTCCACAGCATATAGGACCTGCTGAAAGGTTAAATTTGGAAATAGCCGAAAAAATTCGTGTCAACCTAATTTCTTCAGGACTTCCCAGTTATTTGTGGGCATTTGCCCTAAGGCATGTATTGCATATACATAATAGATCTCCAAATGCCTCTAACGACTTTAAATCCCCATACGAGGTAGTGTTTAACAGATCTCCGTCTCTCAAGTATATTAGAAGATTTGGTTGCGAATGTTATGTACTGGACAACCATGCTAAACAAAAACCGAAATTCTCTCCAAGGGCGGGATTAGCTTTTCTGCTTGAGTGTGAAGACACCGGGTACACTTTATTTGATGCTGAAAAGAAAAGTATTATCCGTTCAAAGCATGTCAGCTTTATTGAGTCTAGGACGTTCACTGACTACGTAAAAACCCACTCGGATAAACCGATTTTTTCAAAAACCGAATTGGAAACTGACCTTTCTATAGAAAAATCAGGTAGGAAAATAACTTCTGCGTCCGACTCTCCTGAAATTCCAATCATAACTGTTCAATCAAATACTGACCAGTCGGAAAGTCCCAATTCATCCTCCTTACCAAAACAAACAAAAGAAACGCATCTAGGTGGAACAAATGAATATGATTTTTTTGACAGTGTACTAACTGACAGCGGTCTGGACGCATCAAACGTTATTTTCTTGACTAACGCCGCTTTGGCAGAGTTAGGAGAAGAGCCTGAAACGTATGAGCAAGCTCTGAAAAGTCCTGACGCTGAGCATTGGCTAAAAGCAATTCGAGAAGAATTTAAGGCCTTAATCAAATGCGAAACTTGGAAAATTATACCCAGACATCAAGTTCCTAAAAATTCCAAAATTATGAATGCCCGTTGGGTTCATCGGAAAAAGTTGGAGGCGGATGGTAGCATACGGTATCGAAGTAGATTGGTTGTAAAAGGGTTTGCGGATAATAACGTCTACGATATTTCGGAGGTGTATTCTCCAGTTGCTAGATTACCCGACGTTCGTTTTATACTAATAGTCGCGAACAAATATGATCTTGATTTAGTCCAAATGGACGTGAAAACCGCGTTTTTAAATGGGTATCTTGAAAAGCTGGTGTATATGGAGCCTCCGGAAGGTTTAAGTGAATATTTGTCCAAGGATGAAAACTTCAACACCAAATATGTATGTGAGGTTCATAAGGCTTTGTACGGTTTGTTGGTATCGCCCAAAAGGTGGTACCTCAGATTCCAAGAAGCGATAATAGGAATAGGCTTTGCTACGTACCATTTTCAACCTTGTTTATTTGTCTGGCGAGATGGTGATAACTTTGTGATCCTTCTTTTGTATGTAGATGACATTTTAATGACTGGAACCTCCAAAGCTAAATTAAATGAAACAAAAAACCTTTTAAAACGACAATTTGAAATCACTGAACTCGGTGAACCGCGAAAATTTCTTGGAATGGAGATAGTTCGAGATAGAAAATCGCGCACCTTGGTCCTTCATCAAACTTAACAAATTGAAGCAATGATCAAGCGTTTTGACGCAAATGGTCGGAAAGTGGCACAAACCCCTATGACACCTGATAAAGTTGTGTCTTGCCCCAAAACCTATTCTGAAGGGACAGAATCTGACATATCTGATATGTCTAAATTTCCTTATAGGCAAGCAATCGGTTCGCTCTTATACGTTCAAAATGGAACTAGGCCGGACATTTCTTTTGCGACGAATTACCTGAGTAGGCGCCAATCAAATCCAACTTTGGAAGATTGGAAAATGGTCTTGCGCGTGTTTCAATATTTACGAGGAACTTCTCAACAAGGCCTGAAATTCACTGCAAGCCAGAGCAGTTTGGACTGCTATGTTGATGCAGCCCTCGGCCAGAACGATGACTCTGGCTGTTCGACTACAGGTTATGTTATTAAACTTTTCGGGGACCCCGTGCTTTGGAAATCAAAAAAGCAAAATCATGTTGCCCTATCGGCCCCCGAAAGCGAGTATGTCGCTATGTCTACTGCCGCCCGCGAGCTTATAGGAATTAAAGCTATGTGTCAGAATATTTTGCAGTTGAATTTAACTCCTACTGTATATGAAGATTGTAGGCCTGCTATTATTCTTACCAAAGTGGAGGATTCCACAACACTTAGACATCTAGTGCGTCTCAGTTACCACTACATTAGGGACCTAGTAAAAAAGGGGGAAATTCTTATACATTGGATCTGTTCAAACGATCAAATTGCTGACGGCTTAACCAAGTCTTTACCAAAGGACAAGTTCATGAAGTTTAAACATGACTTGATTTCTCAGTAAATGTTATTTGTCCTTTGCTAACAGTTTTTCTCTGTTACAGCTGATCTATTTTAATTTGGGCCGCTGGTCAAACTAAGAATGAACGGATGACCAGGACCTTATGTGAGAAAGAGGAGAAAGACTACATGAGAAAGAGGAGAAAGATTTCATGAGAAAGAGGAGAAAGATGAGAAAGTTCAAGACATCCAGGGGTCGTCAGTTATCGACTCCTACTTCTGGGATTTCAAGAAGCTGACCCCATCCCTACGCCAGCCTGTCTTCCTGGAGGAAAATCGTGACGTCCAGTGGTGGTGCAGAAGGGAGTGACGAGAAAAGTGCCCCTCCACCTACCTACGATTTCCCCTATCGAAAGGGACTTTTTATTAGTTCGGTTGAGCTTCCAGCTTTGCCCAGAGTGCGCGACTGGCGAGTCTGCCATATTGAGATTATTCGGAGTGATTCCCGTTTTGTATCCACGAATGTGCTATTGTCTTTTTAATATAAAATCGTTCAAGTCAAAGTTGTTTTAATTCTTAGTGAAGCTTTCCATTCAAAGACCGAAGTAAGTATCTGATTTGATTAATTCAACGCCCTGATAACTCGATAGAATCATATGATCGTGATCATATGATATGATGGACTTCGGTGCTCCCTCCCTTCATGAAAGCTCGTTCCTCCTTGGGGCACCATCTGTTTGGAGTAAATTGACACATTACTATGATTACACCACCTATCTCATCCTTCTATGTATTTGGCATAGATGTATAATTACCAGGGGGATTGGATCCCTGAAGATTGGCGTTCATCTATGCAAATCTCTTGTGATCCTGTGCCATTCAAAAAAGATCAACTGCTCGGGGGGATTCCGTTATAATTCGTTATACTCTGGCTCATGGAAGAAGGAAGGTCCTGTCTTTCCGTCTTCCACGACACAGGCTTATAGCTGGGCCATAACCTATTGAATTAGGCCTATCACCCACCTTCTTACTACCAAATTAATTAATATGGGAAACTGGGAGAGACAACACATTTTGCGGACCTGAACTTGTATTTCGATGCCGTACTAATCTAATTGATACACGTAATAATCGATGCGTCAACAAGATTCATCTGATCACTTAACTGAACAGCAGTCGAAAACGTTAGTAAACAACTGAGGTTTCGATCACAAAACTCCCATTCCCACCACTTAAGCGCTAGTGTCTTGGCGACGGCTTCCACAACGTCTCGTACAACGAGAGTCCTCTGTCCAAAACCACCACATGAGCGCTAGGGTCACTAAAATATAACATTTTTGCTTTGCATTCTTTTGCGTTCTTCACCTTCCCAGAAAGTTTTGTATTACTACAACGTTTCAATTAAAATTTTAAAATTTTCACGCCCTGAAAATTAGTTGTTTTTTAAAGTTTGGAAACAAAAATCTTATCTAGCCAAAAACCTGCAGTGTTGCTGTGTGCCCTCAAAAATTGATTTCAGTTCTTTCGGGACCTCCATTTTGTAAACAAATTTCCATAATCTCTCTTCAAAGTTTGACATTCGTTCAGTAAATCCCACTATCTCCTGTTCATTTGTGCTTCATTTAATCGGTTTTCGATCGCATTCTCTCCTCCGAGCGCCTGACCGTCAGTTTTGCCGGCTTTCCGCTCCCAAACTTCTCCTCCAAGGCGGGTAATTAATTCCGTTCGAATAAAACCCTCGGCTATCAGCAGAAGTGGGAGTGGTTTCGGCTATAAATTATTTTTAGGAGCCCCGACCGTTTGGTTACGAAGTAGGAAAAACCGATTTTCCTCCGAAGCTTCATCCCGAGGATACGATGTATTTTGGCAGTGAAGAATGTTCTTGAGGTGAGTGACAGAAAATTATTTTCGAAGAAATTTCCGTTTTTATCAAAGTCATTGCACTCTTGTTGCTTTCCCCAAGAGATCGATAATTGAAGACTTAAACATTTTCTTTCACACGGTCAACCCGCTGTGTCGTTTGGGGGCGCACTTTCAACAGCAGACCTTTTCCCGCAGGTACCTACCTATGTTTTCTGCTGATGATCATCATGTGGAACGGGAGTGACTCGAAAATTTCGCAATCATGTCATAAAAAAGCTGTGGAATGTCTGGGACGACGACTCTTTTTGTTGAGAAGGGTTTTTGTGTCAATTTCGTACAAACGTTCTGAAGCCCTAAGTTTTGATTGTTAATTTTCCATTTTTTATTTTTGGTTCTGTTCGAAATTCGTAACATGCTGTTCAGTTGTGCAATTTCGATATGTATTTCGTCACGTGAGTCATCTGTGAACTTAGTGGAAATCCTATGGTTGCGTGATTCACTGTTTCTTTCTTCGGGTTCGGCGTTGGGCCGAGAAACAAAATTAGATCCGCTGTCCAGGTTTATCATGACGCGTCGAGTCGAATTTAAAAACATTGAAAATTAGAGTGCATTAGCGGGTTTATTAGTCATGATGATTGAATGTAGTCTTAGTTGTCGGACAGACCCCGCCGATTTTGGGTCAAAAATTACTTAGAAAACGACACACAAACATAACGGTCATAACGGCACATTTTACATAACGGTCTATTATTTTTTTATGTAGGAACATTACCTATGCAAAAGTTGACTAATTCTATGACAATAAAAAAATATATTAAAAAAAATTTAAAAAAAGAAGTTTTGGACAGAGTTGGGGCCCCAAAAAATAGATTATGCGTCCAACGTTACTCGGAAAACGACTCTCAGCTCTCCTGGTATCCTTTGAAAGCCCGACAGATCTCCTCGGTGAAATCGGATCGTTCTTGGACCCCCAAAAATGAATTCCACGTCCAAACATACTTCGAAAACGACACCCCTCGCGATATCACCTGAAAACCTGCAAAAACCTGTAGCCCCTTTTCAGTCCCACAGAGCCCTGCGGGTTTTAGGGATGGGAATCAATTTCCAACTTTTTCCAAAAAATAGATTTTTTGTTCTGATTTTTTAAATCGATGTTATGGTTCGATTTTAGGTGAATCGATTTTTCTACCAATTAAGTAAAAAGTTTGCATCGATTTTCGTCGTTGAAAAAATAAAAAATAAAAATATTAGTACCTATTTCATGCAAGTGACTCATGTATGTTTCGACGTCTCATGCAGATTATAATAATAATTGGTAAAAACAACAAAATTCACTAGGCTTTTGGCTTTTCAGACAACCTAACTGTTAACTCTTGTTTTAACACAGAATGTGTTTTTTCCGAGGGTCTCCCAGTTTGAAAATGTCCCTGTCCCCGTCCCACGCCCAAGCATACCTGCTTCTCTGTCCTCCTTCCGATGTTTTTCACCCCCTCAACCACTCCCCTGCGCAACCCTCTCCTCCCACCTTCACGTGCCCTCACCCCCTCAGCATAAAAATAATGTAAAACACATTCTTTGTTTCAATGGTTTGAAACACGCTAGGTATTATTCCAAGAATAATAAAACTGCTGAAAACTCCGACCTCTTGAGAGCCCAATCGTGTGATTTGACATGTTTAGTACCTCCATACGATGCCCGAAAACAACACCTCACTGGGCTCCCTGGCCACAACCTTTCAATTCCTGTCTCAAGTTGGCATCGTCAATAACATCGACACCTCACTCTGACAAAATACACCTCTGCGTTCAGCTATACATTGATGACTTAATCACTTTAGTTGCTAATTTTTGCGATCTTTTTCGAAGTTTATCGCTACGTTCCCCGATGCACTTACTTCCCCTACTCTAATGGCATTGACGAGGATAAGCTCACTTTATCTCGCTATATTATCACGGAGAAATTCCATGAGAGCAATCGAACTATCGGTTCCTAGATAACAGATAAACTCCGGAAAGGTTTGCTCACGTACCTTCACACAGTTATTTATGTGACAGTTCTTCACTCCAGCTCAACAGTAAGGATTTTAAATTCAATTCGTGGTATACAGCATTACGTTAACGTTGTCGCAGTTGTTTATTGAAAAATAGAGTTATCGTGCTTTGATATGAACTGTCCCTGAGGATGAGCGACAGGCTGAAACGCCAACTTGTTGATACCGCTGGGTAAAATGGAGTTTTGTTATGACGAGCCGCCGTTGCGTCGTATTTCCTTCTGGCTCGTGTAAAGAGGCAATTTGAGGAAATTGGCCTTTATTGTGATCTGATATAGGGTTGTACTAAAATTTTGCTAATATTGGGCTCAATTTTCACGCGAAAAAAATATTTTCCCAAAATGTTTTGCGATAAACCATTTCCAAAGTGCCTATAGACAATTGTAAAAGTATGCCCATACAAAGCTCGAGGATTTTTTCTGGTATGTGAATGGGGGGGGGGGGGGGGGGGGGGGGGTTCAGCCAGACAGTCAACAACAAACCATTATAACAAATGAGGTATCTTGCATGGTATGAAGCTCTACGTAGGTATGATACTTCAATTTGAGAGTTAATAATACACACACAATCGAGTCCTTTCGAGTCGCGCTGCCTTGCAGCCACTCTGTAAATGAATGTTCCTTTGGTAAGGATTTTCTCCACTGCTTTCCTAATAATTATTATAGACTGTGGAGATCGATCCAAAATTTATTACCTGCTCAGTAGTATCGGGATTAGGATCCCACGAAAAATTGCATTATTTTGCCGAGCTTTCGAAATGTTATATTTTCTTCCTTCAGGTCCTACACAGAACAATGTGTTCGCAAGCTCGGCAAAAGAATGAAATTTTTCGTGGGATCCTAATCCCGATACTACCGAAGAGGCTTTCCTAGTTTTTTCTCATTCCTGGTTTGTTTTGTTTCTTTCAACAACAAAACAAATCAGTAACAAGCAAAAACAAAAAGCGTTCATTTGCTCTGCAGCCCGGCGTCTTATGCCCTTCTGGGCGCCGTCGTACTCTGTGGTGACTCTGCGCGTACTCAGCAGTCGATGGTTTTCAGTCGTCGTTTACCCAGTGTTCCTCTATAACACCCGCCGCATCTTCCGTACCAAGCGACGTAGTCGTCGCCGCGTATTCCGGAGGTTCGGATTCGGAGGTTCACTGCCCAGATAAGCGCAATCTGAGTCTTTACTTCAACCCAACTGGAATATGTTCGGTCCCATTTCTCTGCCAGGGCGTGGGCCAAGGACTTTAAAAAACATCCGAATTTGGCCTGCACTGCCCCGTCGCGTGAGATGACCAATGGCGTGAATGGAACCCCTCAGGTCCTCAGCTGCCGCATCATACTTAGCATGTTTGGCCCTTGCTGTGCTGTTGGCTGTAGAGTCACAGTCTCGAGAGGAGAAAGAGACGGCATCTGCATTTACTACGCGGACGTCAAAAACTCCGGACTCTTAACTTTCCCAGACCCCTTGGACTTTGATGTGGCAACTAAGGCTGGGGAGGTTCCATCTGCCTCTTGAACAGGCTCTTGACAGGCTCTACGGAAACCCCTCCCCAAGCCTGTTCGGCCAGTTTCGCACTAGCCTCACGCAGGTTGTCATAACCTCTTTTAATAAGCTTATTAATCTTATTATTAATAATAATAAATATTTATTTGCTACTCAACACTCACATTAGAAGCAAGTACTAAAATAATTGCAGTAACTTAAATTATTGCAGTAACATGTGACGTCAAAGCCCCGTTGGTTGAATTTAGAAGGAAATTAAAATTGTGCAGATCATGCAGCATCTTGCTGAAGATCATGCATTCCCGGGCGTGGGTTACGCCAAAAGGCTCTTCCCCACACCCGTTTTGGTAGGTTCCTGGGCGTACCTACGACCGTAGCGTCACAGAACTCACTTGGTGAGAGGTCATGGCCATCAGCCACGGTTGGAACCACTGTTAACCACTGGCATCACCCGCTCCAGGATTCTCTTCGTGGTGATGAGCTCATCATGTCTGTTCTGCTGTGCCGTATCCTTCCTTTTCCGCTCAGATACCAGCGCCGAAACTACTTTTTCCCGGTGTTCCACAAAATTCAGCGAAGACCCTTGGCATATCGCTGACGTCAAGTCAGCAGTCGCTTCTCTTGAGGCCCGCAAAGATGAGTCCCCATCCTACATGGGATGATGTATACCGAGGCCTCCAAGTCGAGCTGGCAGGGCAAAAAGCTCTGTTTCATCGGGCGACACGTCCTCCCTCCCAACTAGAGTTGGCACGAAGTCTCTCCGTATGGCTTCCCAGAGGGGTATGAATTCTAAATTTGCCCCCTCCACTACCCTCTGAACAAACGCCGCCTTAGTGAAAGCTGTGTGTGTTGCTGCTTTGCCTAGCGTCTTGATGTCTTGAGCCCACTCTTTAACTACCTACGACTTGCGGCTTATTGTTTCTTTTATTCAAATGTACAGCCCAGAGAAGCCCTTATTCTTTATTTTTCACTGATGAGTAATCCAGCTGAGATCTCAGGGCAGAAAATGAACAACTTAAATCAGACCTTATCCCATGGAGACATTACATTTTCTCATGAAATGTTACTCCCGATTGCGGAGATCGTCCCATCAGTAATGTAAGAAGGAAAATGCAGTGATGGGAAAATTCCCGGGAATTTATTTTTGGGGAATATTCCCGGCCCGGGAATTTATATTTTCTCAATTAAATTATTTAAACTATATTCCATGAACACAGAAGGACTTACCCAATGATTGTTTCTATATCATAAGGCAGCATTCTAGTCGTACCTATTACGATTCCTTAATATTAATTTATGAGGAAATGAATTCTAAAATACTTATAAAAAAGTGCTAAAAGAGCAATTACTCAGGGGACAGAATAACTTAAAACGAAAAAGGTCTGCTCCACATTTGGTATATTTTTCATAAAAGATGGATGAAAAAATCGTGAAAAGCCGGAGTCGATAAGAAAATTAAGAATTAAACCGTGTTGACATCAGGTCAGAACAAAAGCTGATTGAGGTAAATCACACTGCCACTTATCACGAGTTTCCCCTCTCGCCCACCAAAAGCTTCCTCTTCTTCGATTTCAGTATTGATAAAGTTTTAGTTGACTAAGCTTTGAGGCAGACGTTAGGATCAGGGTTCAAGAATCATCAGGCAGCAAGGGTAGGTAGGTACCTAGGTACTATGGCTTATCAATCGGTTAGAAAGAGTTTAAAACAGGAAAAAATGTTTGAGTAAATTAAAGAGTAGAAAATATAAATTCTCCATTTTTCTTGGAAATTTATAATTTAGGGAATAGTCCCGATAAATTCCCCGTTCCCACATCACTGGGAAAGTGATGACTCATCACTGATGAGAAAATAGTACATGTGTGCCACCCAGACCTCGAAGACCCCTACTAGGTGTTTTCGTGCTAGTTTTGGCGAGACGTTTTCGTGACTCTTTTTATATTCTACAGCTCTGAAACTATAACTAGTTAGAACACCACGCGTCAAAATATCACTGGCATCACACTATCGGTGTTGTCTGCTGAACCAATAAAAAACCTGCATGACAATGTTGATCTACTACGCATCGGTCGTTCTCCAGATGCCGCTTGGAGCGCTCGAGACAGTATTGAAACTTACTATTGAGGCTTGACACGCATCGCTTGTATTCAGTCAACATGGGATGGAACATTATGGCTTACTGACAAGAATGCTAACAAGCCGTCAGTATGGAGAAGGGAAATCCTCTTCTTCCTGTCTCCAAAGTTGAACATGATAGTATTCTTGGCAGGCCAACCCCTTGAAACACAAATCTAACTCACCAAGCACATATTAAAATGATTCCATTGATTTCGTAATTTAGCCTGAAATGTAACATCCAGCTCCTTGAGTAAGGCCTTAGGAGATAACAACGGAAGATAAGTTGATAACTCAAATACCTGTTCAACTAAATTCCGGCAGTTCACTTCATAGATCTTATGATCACTTGCTTGTGATCATAAGATGCCTGTTTATTGAATGCATGGTTTTAATTGACCATGGAAATGTTATTTTCTGATTATAAATAATATTGCGTAATATGCGATTTACTACCTGCAGAATACTTCAAAACCGAAAAACCTTCTCATCACTAAAATTCATTTTTCTTTTTTTCATCGAGCCGTCAGTCCCCGGTGCAGTGCTTTTCCACCTCTATACAAAATACTACTTTTACTGTCATATCTGCGGTAATCCTATTTTAGATGTTGTTCAATTGACGCGGTCGTTCCACAGCCGTGATGATTCTAATTCCCCAGATTACTCCATCGCACCTCTTTCAACCGCAGAACCAATTTTGTAATCTTGTGTCATCCCAGCTTATTCACTCCGTTTTTAGACTTTATGGTCCTTTTGGTTTCTTTATCTGTCCTAATTTTTGTTTTTAACATTTCGATTGCGGCCCTGAGGGGGGACTGACGTTATTTTGCGGTCTCTGTGCTTCAAGGTGCATCCATGTGATCAATCTTGCCAACCACTCCCATGCTAAGTAGCAGCTAAGTAGCATGGTACTGCTCATGTACTCAACACCGCTCATGTTTTGACTGGATTGTGTTTTCCTCCTGTTGCAGGACCAACTACCCGAAGCCACTTAAGATGATCTGGGAAGAGATGAACCAGTATCTCCAAGATTTGACGTAAAGGAATTGCTCAAAAGCGCTGCGTCCCGGGGGGCCGAAAATTTGGGTCTCGGGGTTTTAAAATCTTGTTGGATAGTTTTGAAAAACCGGACGATACGAACATCCTTCAGGAGGGGGGGTGGTAATTCGCAGGGGTTTGTTCCGTTTTGAAATTAAAATATCAATGTATAACGTGAAATTTTTATTAAAGAGATTTTAAAGTTGACAAAAAACTTCTCGGAACGGGATTGTAAAGTTACCATAAGGGGTGTAGAAAAAAAGGTTTTCTGTTACCGATTCGGAGCTAACTCATAATTTTTCATCTCCTCCTTAAATTAAGAAGTAGAACGTTCGAGAGCAGACCGTCTGTATTGTATCATGTTATCGGAGATAGTCGAGGAAGGTGACGATTTCGATGACACTTGCAAACATTTTTCGGACTTTGTTGACCCGACAAACGTGCCCCCCGATGAGTACCGCCCCCCCGCACCGCCGAGCACGGCCGGCGGCAAAAAGTCCCCGCCGCCGACCGGATCCCCGTCGTCTTTGGAACACTTGAAGACATTTTCGGAGATCGACACGCTGTTGTTGTATCAGAAGAAGAGAGAAGTCAAAACTATAATAAGGTAGGTCAATTCGATGCTCCCTAAAGGTTGTGGAGACAACGTGGCGTCCAGTGTTGACACTTCCGTCGCTTGCAGGGAAAATGACTGGCCCATCAGGCATTCGATCCGAGGGAAACTTTGGCCTAAACTTTGCCATGGCCACAGCAAAGAAAAGAGCACAATGGACGATCCGTCTTTTTACTGGGAACTCGTCAACCAACTGTTTGGAAACACAGGTGAGCTCTCCCTGTACTAATGATACCGAGCCCCAAACCCCCGTAATCCGACCCGCAGTTTTGCCACCGACTGGGCCATTCGCTTTGCTTACAAATGCTATTATTTGGAGCATGTTTTGCTGGATGCCACTCTAAATTCAATCCAGGTTATTGGCGGAGGCGAATAAGCATTCAATTATGAACTGCCCAAAAATCACGCATTTCACCAGTTTCATCCACTGACCGCCGTTTTGGGCAGTAGGAATTTTGTTTTTAATCCGAAATTATGAAAATATTCTTCTTCCTCTTCTAGTTGTGTCCACAAGGTTGTCAGATCGCTTCGTGTGACTGACAAAGGGGATTTAGCAGGGCAGTCGAGTGAGATGTCGTTCTGAAGTAGTTTTGGCCATGGAATCGATTGGAAGAAGAGGGGGGGGGGGGGTTTCGTTCCGCTCGACTCATTATATAATATATCAACATTTACTTACTTAATACATCAAATCAACATTAAATGTTGATTTGAGTAAATTTTACTTACTTAATATTAGTAAGTAAGTAAATGTTGATTTGCAAACGACATCTCACTCGTCTCTTTGGTTAAAACGCCCAATTGTAGCCCCATAGAGTCCCTTGGTATAATAAAGAACTCTACGACTGAGATGTAGCATATTTACAGTATCGCCACTTTATTTACACTTCGCGAAATTCAAATATTACTTTTAAGATTTTCGTTTTTTCAAAAGATTTAAAGACTCGCGACGAGATATACGTGTTTGATTGTTAAACAGAGGGTATTTAAGGGAACACTAAAAGAATTTAGGAATTGTTTTCCATAATACTTATAACATTTTCATACTCATAATAACGGCTAGAAATCTACTTTTGACTCTGAGTTTTCGATGTTTTAACTTTTTTCTTCTTGGGCCCCTATGTATTATGAGGTTTAAAGGATCTGCGGTGTATTGAGGTTATTTGTTATTGCTATTCAATGTGGTGGTTTCATCGTTGGACTGCTGAGTCAAAGGTTGCTGGTTCGATCCCAGCAGCCGCGAGACATCTTCTTTATACGGCTAATCACCTTTCGGAAGGCAATGGCAACCCACCGAAAGTATTCTGCCGTGAAAACCTCTCAAATTTGCCGTTCGGAACCGGCGTTAAACAGTAGGTCCCTACTACTTCTGAAATAACTAGTCAACACGCTCAACAGAAGCGAGAGGTCGCCAACGCCCGATTACGGGTTAGGCACCCAAAGAAGAAGTCGAATGTAGGATTCCAGTTGAATCAAACCTGTATCATCGAGTGTGATAAGGCAACAATTACGGAACAATAATATAAACAACGGAAGTTATAAGAAATATAATTAGCATGCAGAAGACATTAGTAGGTGGAGCGTGGATGGGGCTGGCTGGAGGGGAACAATCGATTATATGCACACAGAAGTGTTTCAGAGTATCACTTTCATATGCAAATTCTATTATTGTTAGATGCGAGCGGAGTTAGAATTTGGTGGGTGGAGAAACAACTTTGAATTCCAACAGAGGAGTTATCTGTCTCTCTAATTCCCGCATTTGAGTCTGAATAATTCAGAAAATTATTGTTCATTGGGAATTTTATAATTCAGATTCTTGATGATGAAAATTTACATTTTCCCAATGAGAAAAACAATCGATTGAAATATAACATTATGCACACAGTGCTTCTGAGTATCACTTTCATACAATGTATGTCAAGTTTGTATACGATCGTATACAATTTCATGTCATGAAATCCATATAACATATTTGGATATATCCATATTATGGATATATCCAAATTCAACTATTGGGAGAGAGGTACTAGGGATGGGTATCGAAGGAAAAAATATCGATGTACATTTTTGAACACTATCGATTTTCCGATCTATCGACTTACAAAACCTCGATATATCGCTATCATTTGGAACCATGGCACTTAAAAAAAAAAAAATTATTCTTTGATATATATAAAAAAGTGTATTATTCTTTGATATAGGTATATCAAAGAATAGGTTAATTGTTGAAAATTCTGTGTCGTTGAGAAAATGTTTTTGAAAAAAATTAAAAAATATATTTTTTTTTTCTGTCCTATGTTTTGACAGACATGGGACCTTGCAAAATGGGTTATGCGCCCAAATTTACTCGGAAAACGACACTTTATTTGACCTCATGGGATCCTTCAAAAATCCCATTTATAGCCCCATTGATATTCACGGAGAAATCGGATCGTTCTGGGACCCCCAAAAATGGATTATACGTCCAAAAATACTTCGAAAATTACATCTAACTCGACCCCACAGCCGAAATCCTCCTTCGCGATTACATAGGTGTATTATTTCAAGAATAAGAAACCGAAACGTGCTTTGGCGAAAAGTTTACCATTGCAAGCCTAAAAAAGCACCATATCTTCTTCTTCTCGGTTGATTCATTGCTTGGATGTCACTAAATCCATTGCCCTTTTCGAGGCTTCTCCTTCTATATCGAAGTGCTTAGAAGGAGAATAGAGTAGGGAAATAGAGAAGACTGTAACTCCGAGGAACGGTGTTTTAAACTTTAAAAAAATACCGATATATCGAGATAAAAATCGGGGGTGAAGTGGCAACATGACCTAACTCACTTTTTGGCCATTTTAAGGTGAATGTGGCTACCTCAATTTTAGCGTTTAAGGGGTAAGAAAAGTTGAGAAAAATTGACTGTGGCAACACACTACCTATCTCCATTGTTGCAACTACATGGCAGTATTTTGTAAAGTAGGAAAAAATGAGATTGGTCATGTTGCCACTTTCGATATATCGATGTTCAATAATATCAAGTGTAACGGATATCGATATGAAAATACCAATTTTTTTGTAGAAATATCGATATTTCCGATTTAATGTATCGATTTTATCAACATAGACGGAGCGATTTCCATTCCTAATAATTAGGGATGGGAACCAATTATTGGTTCTTCCCACTGAAAATTCCAAAATGGAATTTAACCAATAGGCGGTTAACTCGATTATATGCACACCAAAGTGTTACAGAGTGTCACTTCTATATGCAAATTCTATTATTAATAGGTACTACCGGAGTCTGAATTGGGAGGGTGGTGAACATTTTATTTAATATAACACTTACTTACTTACTTACTTACTTACACAAGCAGCAGAGGGGATGTCTGTCCGCCCTATCCCCATGTTGGAATTTTCGAATTCTTCTCAGTATTTTCTTGATGAAAATTAACATTTGCCCAATATCCTTTTCAATGGTGTTATACAATTGCTCTATTTTACTTTCGCCTTCATTTAACATCCTGGCTCTCTGTCTCGGGTGATTGAAATTACTACCGTTCGTGAATCGATCAGTCTCGGAGTGACAGTAGAGAACACTTTGTTAGTCATGGTTTGCCATGGATTTCACATAACCTGCTTACAACCCGAGAGGGGAATTTCTCGTAGTAAGGAAGTTGGCGGAGTCGATGCAAAGTTTGATTTCGTTCAGGTATTGTTCACGTCATTTAGTGTGTAGGTAACTCGGCGGGGTTTTGAAAAAACCCGCCTTTGACCCACTTTGGTGTCGTCCGTCTTCGCAAGTTTGCTAACAGACGTTAATTTGTGAGTGGTGAGCGGTGCATGCCAATTTTAAGGTTTTGAAAGGTGCTCTTGTAGCCATGTAAACAGTAAAATAATTTGTGGGGCCATGCGGCGTTCGAAGGCTTCTGGCCAAATGAAAATGACAACTTGGGTTGTTTTTCCGATTTGACCCTCGGAGATGGAAGATGGTTGTTTACCGAGCTATTTCGCGATTAAAAATCCGTAAAAAGTTCCTATTAAAAGATTCCCCGCGGATTGCTAATTTGGACCCGAGTCAAGACGTAGGTGCCAACTTCTATGCAGGTTCTTCCTCAATTTGGTTTACGGGTTTGGTTTACCGCGAGGACGTCGGGTGAATAAATTTTTCAACAAACATCTCAAGGATGAAGAGATCGAGCCCATTATTATGCACGGTTGGCCACCCTGAAACCCCGGAGCGTACCCTACGTTATTGCCCTCGCTGCTCGTTGAGGGTCAAAGTTATGAACCAACGCAGGAACTCTCCAATTGAGGCGGGAGATTAAGTTAATAATCCGGTACACCACTTCGCCGAACTCGGCCAACAATAATCCAGTTTGAAGAGCGTCAACAAGCCGAACAAACATTCAAAACAAAACGATCTTATTCTGCTGGTTGTCCCTTTTTTTGCCCTCGACTTATTTCTATTAGCGTTGTTTGTACAGATCATGTGCAGCCTTATAGTTCACAAGAAGCCCCACAAATCAAAGCCCCGCTAAGGGCTGTGCAAAACCACTCTCCACCGGGTCAACCTGCCCTTCCATCAAGCTGATCAAGCCGACGGCGGAATGTCTAAAAATGGGAATCCACATAAGACCCACTCGAAAAAATACCGCATTCAGCGCCGTAAGCCTCGTGTTCGCCTTGAAAAGGATATTTTTATGATTCAAGCGGAGTTTTGTTTTCTTCGTTTCTTTCGTAACTGGACCAATTCCGGTGTATCACTTCGCTACTCCTCAAGTGGGAACTTTCAAGATGTTTACGCTTTAAAAATGGGCCTGCCTTGCCAAAATTTGCATTTAATGCCTCCAGGTTAAAGCATTGAATAGAACTTTAATTTATTCGTTTGATGATAGCTCAACAATTAAGATATCCCTGGGTAGACAGAAAGGAGGTGGGTCGTACCAACTGCGAACTGCTCCTGAAATGGGAATCTCTGCTCCGTCCTCCAGAGACCAGACTCTGCACCCTCATAATCAGGTCTTTTCCCTCATAATTATTTCATGCTTCGTTATAGCGCTTGTCTGCTTCTTCACAATCGGTTTCTGCAGCTTCTACTGAGCTCCAAAAAGCCGCAGCAAAACAGTCCTTATGACGGTGAATTAGGATCAGACGCGTACCCAAGGAAGTAAGGCTTGCTCAAACTCACAATGAAGGGGCACGAACAGAATTCTCCACAATTATCACATGGAAAGAGTCCTCTCGAAATATAACTCTTGAGAGCAGCAAGGTCCTGTATTCTGGCCAATTCCCTGCCTTCCTTCTATTTTGCCTTCCAGGACCAAACGCTGTTGAGATCTCCTCTCAAGGTGTGGCCCAGGTTACCGACTTTTCTCTACTTCTCGCTCGCGAGGAGTTCCCAGTTTCCGGCTCTCTCCAAAACCTCTGTGTTCCACTCGCGCTGCACCCACGGGCCCCTTAAGGCGGTTAGTTGGAGCAGCCGTCGGTTGGTGGCCACTGTCGTAATTTCTGTGGTTTTGCAGCCACTCCCAGGAAGTATTAGAGGCAGCGTTGGTACAATAATGAGCTAACTGTAAGGTTCTACCACATGGCCTCTACGACAGCCACCCATACCAGGTCGTCCAACCATGGTTTCCACGAAAAAACCGGCAGGTGTATGGCCCGCTATTGCGAAGACATTGTAGTGGACTTCCTGGAAAACCAACCCCGACTGGCCGCGTAATGTGCCCTGAGGGCTCATCGAGTCAGGCGCTGCCTGAAAGATTGGGCTGTCCTGATGGTAGACGTGAGAGAGGACTTGAGCAGATGTGTCCCGCTCATCTCGATATACAGCGTTAGCCGCCTTTGCAGCGGCTGCTACAGCTGTTCGAGCAACAGCTCCCATAGTAGTCCTCTCCAGCCCTGGGGATCACTTCGATGGAAAAGAAGACCCCCCAATTCTACGTCCAACTTGTACTGTCACTCAAAATTCTTAGCGTTTTCCCAATAATAATATAATTATTATATTCTGAAACATCTTTTCACAGAACTACCAGACAAGAGCGTTTTGCTTCCAACCTTCGTTGAAATGGAACACCGGCATACGTACTACCTCAATAAGAAAGGTGAGCAACATTTGACTATGTGAAATCCAGCTTTGTGACAAAATTATTCAAGGTCAAAATCTCTATTCAGGTGTTAAGGTGGCTGACAGAGTCGTTTGCGTTTTGGGCTTTTCGTGTCCGGACATAACCTTCTCCCCGATGGTATATCCAATCGCCGCTCTCCTGCTCCATTTCATGCCAGGTGCGTAGACATTTTCACATCCGGCCGTTTTGTTAAAAAATGAGGATTAATTGCGCTATTTGTTCATTTCAGAGGAACAATGCTACAGCTGCCTCGCCACCCTAGTCGCCTGCAAGTCGCCCGTATTTCTTCATCAAACTAAACTGCTGCACGAAGTCACTTGGCGCACAGTTATGCACATCACTAAAAAACATGTTGTGAGTATGCGAATGACTTGGAATCTGTTCAGCCAATGAATGACAGCGAGGAAATTACGAAGTTTATTTTTGTCTGTGCAGAAGTCAGCTTCGGCCAATTTGAGCCGGCATTGCCCCACGTCGCGTGCCGAAAGGATCTACATGGACTGGATCTGGTGGGTTCTTCAAAACCTGCCCTTCAACCACGTGGTACGACGCATTTCAAAATTAACCTGAATAATTCTGGTTATTATTGATGTGAGGTCGTGTGAAAGAATCAATTTGTTTCGCAGGTTCGAGTTATGGACTGCTATCTCAACGAAGGTATAAAAGTACTGTATCGTGTTGCGATGGCCATCCTGCTCCTTTTCCATAAGCATTCAGCCTCTTGGACCAAAGACATCGCAGAATCTGGGGTCGATTCGGCTCTTGCCAAGTTTGCCAACCAAATCCCGGTCAGTGTCTCAGTCTATGATGTTGTTCTGCTACGGCACATTTTGGCTGTTTTTTGGGGTGGGAGTTCAGACGGAAATTCCCTGTAGAGTAGTAGAAATTTTTGTTTAAATCTGACATTTTGACAAAATACTTGGTTTACCATCTAGTAGTCCCCGCAAGGTTTTCGGATCGCCCAATCCCGTGGGGCGCCATGGGGCTAAGGGAGGGTTTTGGCTATGGGGTCGAGTTGGATGTCGTTTTCGAAGTATTTTTGGACGTAAAATCGATCTTTGGGGGTCCCGGAACGATCTGATTTCACCGTGGGAATCTATGGGCCTTTCATGGGGCTACAAACCAGATTTTTGAAATATCCCAGGAGGTCAAATATTTTTCGGGTAAAAAACAAAAAAAAGTTTGAAAAGAAAAAATTAAAAAAAAATTTTTCTTGACAGAATTAAAGTTTCGCACAAGTAACCTATATCAAAGAATAATAAACCCTTGTTAAATTTTATGTGTAAAATTTGCAGCGTTTTTTGTTGTTGTTGTGGAATATGCTTTAGCCTTGAGCTAACTGGCAAAAGTGACCCGTTTTTGGGGTGCCGCGCACGGGTGACATGGGGAGGGTGACGAAAGTTTCTTGATTTTCACGTACAACCAAGCCATTTCTAGGGAAATGAAACTTCTTTTGTTTTCATCGGACAAAAAGTTCTGCATTCGCTGGCTCTCCATTTATCACGCAGTTCTTTCGTACTTTTTCTTCGTATTTTTCTTTCGTACTTTTTCTTCGTATGTCGTAGTTTTATAATTATTTATGTTATGAATGGATAATATCCATTTATAACAATCGGCATTGTTTACTATATTATAGTACTTTAATGTTGTACTATATTGTTTACTGTAAACAATGCCGCTTGTTTTGTTGTCACTTGGTTGAGGGGGTAATCTTGAATATAGTTGTAGAAATGCACTGTAACCAAAAAGCGAGGCTAAAGCATGTTCCCTGTTACTTGAAAGGGAAGCAAATACAATCCTGAGTGAGGAGTAGAGTTCATTTTATTCATTTGTTCGTTTCCTTTCAGGTGGGCCCTAGAAAACTGCTCCGGGTCAGTTTCGGCATAAGGGGCCTCAGCTCGGCCTACATCTTTCGGGTTTTCACCAAAACCGAAATGACTCTCAAAGCGAGGACCAACGTCATGTCCAATTCCCATTCTCTGGTCCGGTCGCGGTCCTCCGAGAACCTGCCGACGTCCCAGTCACAGCTCAACGTGCAAATGATGTCGCACACGCTCACCATACGGGAGGTGAGACTGACTTTTGAGAGTTTTTTATTTTATTTTTCAAAAGCCGTTTCTCTTCCACGACTGTTCGGTGGGACAACGTCACTATAAGACTGTCCTCCGACTGTCCCCTCCCTCACATTACCAAAATTAATTAGAAGACATTTTTGTTTATTTTTTCAGATAAATCGATAAAAACGTTATAATAAATCTATAAAACCTCATTTTTCAGCAAAATCGAATTCATTCTATTACAGGACAAGAAGCACTCCCCTTTTCAAAGGAAAGTTCTTATTTTTGTTTCCATAAAACGCCTCATCTTTTTTTTCATAGAAAATTCTGGTAGGGGAGGATGGGGTAAATAGAGACAGGGGTTATAAGAGACATGAACATTTTAAAATAGCCCGCGAAGCTGTATTTTTCCGAAAAGAGGTCGCCGGAGATCTTATCGAAAGTTTAAGTCGGTTTAGGGGATCCTCAGCCACTTTACGTGGCAACACGGGGCAACCTACGAAAACACTACTTTTCAACTACAGGTTATAAGTGTCTCTTATTTCCTGTGATAGCTTCGTCTGGCAAACAAGGAAGCTTTTCGATTCCGCCAAGTTTTTCCAGACATTTCAGATGTGATTCTTTTTAATATTCATTTGCCGTATTTTTGTTCGTCAACTAATTAGTAATTCATTACGATATTTCTTATTTCCCCCAGCTAGGTAATTGTGGACAGTCTTGTCTTATTTGTTGAAAAAATTGAGGTTTTTATGTTGCTATCAGTTTGTCTGGATTGCCCTTCGATTATGAACTTTTTTATTTTATTTTATTTTTGGTTTGTAAAATCTCGGTGCATCATTGAGCTCAGAACTAAAAGTTTTGGGTGACTTTTTTTGTGTGGCAAATTTTGAAAATTTCAAACTTGGTATAAATCTGGAGGGGTGAAACTTTCGGGGTATTAACGACTCGTTGCCACTTGCCTCCTGTAACACCAGAAGTTCCCTGGAAGCGTTTCTGACTTGCCCATTGATGATTTTTACATCTGCCTCTAGGAATAGGAGTCAGCAACTGTACCTACGTGAAAATTCTATGATTTTCGTTTCCTACCCGTATGAGGGCGTGGTCCTCCAAACGATTATGGCGTTTCGAATTGTTATAGGCTTCACACAAAAAAATTCTCGACCGCGTTGTTGGTTAGGCTGGAAAAAAATAATTCTGTCTCTGATAACCCCCTCTTGTCTCTAATAACCCCATCCATCAGATTTTTCATCTTGTATTCTACCTCATGTCCAAACTCTTGAAGAGGTGTGTTCGCTAAATAGTGGGAAATTGGTGTTTTCTTACAAACCTTTTTTTTACAAATTCGATTTTCCACTGTTGATTTTAAAAAATCAGTTATCAAAGAATTCATTTTTTAAAATATAAATTATTGATATCATTTTAAATTAAATATTGATTTTTAAGGGACTCCGTAGGAATTTTTTCTTTCTGCTGGATCAAAAGCCTTCTCGACCTGCTAAAAATCGATATTAAAATCAACTTTTTTTTTCTAAAGAGGCAATTTGTTTTTTTCTTGTTGGCTGTTCGTCAACAACATCCTGATCGTCTGCCAAAACTGAATGAAAAAAACTTGTTTCTCCTACGCCCAAGTTACCCCTTGTAATGTACTGTTACACCTCGATTTCGCTGACATTTTTACGATGACGACATTTTATCTTTTTTTTTTTTTTTACCGCTCAGGCTAAACAGATCCGCCGGCATATTCGGGGGGTCCAATCCCCCTCCGACCAAGCTTATTGTGATTATCTTAACCACACTTGTGATTTGTGAAGCTCTAAATTTTTCTTGTGTTCTTTCTTTTTGACCAAATTTGATTTTTCTTTTTCTTCTTTTTCATCCTATGTGGTGGTGGTACTATGGTATTTGGGTTCTTTTTTTGGATTTCCGATTCAACCATTGTTTCTGCAAAATCCTCCGTCTCACGATGTTCTCCGCTTAATTTAAATCTCAGGAAGCGGAGCGCAGAGCCCGCATTCTGCAATTGCAAGGAGCGCTGAGCCAAATGGTACGTTCACACAGCTCGGACGTTTGTCTCGAAAAAAAATTTGGTGTGCTGTCTTTTTTCGAAAAAGAGAAAGTTTTGTCGCAAATCCGCCTGAAAGAGGCATTTTGATTTGTAAGCTTTTTGTGCGTTTCGAGACTGAGATTTTTTGTTTTTTGTTTTTTACATTTTGGCGCCTAATTTCATTACATCACGTCCATTCATCGCCTACTAACATTTTGGTCCATCAAAGCTTTTGTTCGTTCCAAACTTTGGGCATGCGATGGCTGGAATGACATTCACTGAGCCGAAACAATAACGCCAATTCTTCCCCCTTCACATAAATGTCACAATATTGTCTATATTTGAACGTCTTATTGCGAGTCAGGCGCGGCTCTCCCGTGCGAGCCTCAGACAATCCCATTTCATCAGAGTAAGTGTACAAATATAATTCAACGCCATATTGCTACAAAATGAGCTTCAAATAGCGCGAGTTGAATTTTAGTTTGCCTTAATGGTTTTTCGTTATGCATTACGCAAATTTTGTGCGTTGGTAACACCTCTGGTCAATTCCGTTAAGGTATTCGTATTCCCTCTTCACAGTTGGACTTTGTGGGTAGGTTGTGGTTACACTGAGTTGCACTGTTAGGTTTTCATATTTGACGTTGTCGGCACTTTTTACGTGTTTGAAACGAACCGCACTGTACAGCTCTGTATGTTGTTAGGTATGTATCGATTGTAGGCAAGTGTCAGAAGGTAATTTGGGAGTTTATTTTGTGAATGTGTGGCGCTGGTGTGCAGAAAATAGTTCGGGGGTTTAAATTTGAAGATAGTTTTTGGATCCCTTGAGAATTTGATATTTTTGAAAGATAAGTCGATATTTTATTTTCATGAAAATTAAAATACCGGGTTTAAATTAAAAAATTTGATAATTTAATATTTAATATTAAATTATTGAACTTTCGAAGTCGTCTTGTTAATAATAATTATGATTAACTATTAACTAATAATAGTAATTATTAATAGACCTAATAATAGATATTATAATTTGAAAAGTCGTTATTTTTATGAAACATCCATAAACTTATTTATTCCTTTGAATGACCCAACCATGCATTTATGCGGTAATGTCAGTATTTGATGACAAATCGATAAATGTCTATGTTAAATACTGTATTTCAATTAATTTTAAATCAAATATTAAGATTTAGAGGATTTGAAATCGATTCAAAACTCGATACAACGATTTAAGATTGATGAAAGTCTAAATTTTTGAAAAATAACCTTAAGTCAAGTAAGAGTCAATAATTTTTTTCAGTCAATTTTAAATCAACGTATCGATTTTTACATAATATGTGATGCGGAAAGCGAAAAGGGACTTACATATTATGTAAAATTATGTAAATAATATGTAAAATTACAATTACATGATGTAATTAAAATTACATTATGTAATTATGTTATTTAGATCTTATATTAAAAGATCTAAATAACGATTATTCTAATCAATACAATAATCAATTATTGATATAAAAATTAGTATTAAATATCAAATTTTTTATTTGAAATTTATATTTTGATTTAGACTTGGTTGATAGAAAATGTCGTTTGTTAGTTAGGTAGAGTGGGGGAAGTGCGTGGTATTGTTTGTTGAGTTCAACTTCAACAAAACCTGTAAAATCAACCATTGACCGTCAATTTTTATTTTTGCCCTGGATACCTGAACCCCTTGTTTTTTTGTTTTGTTTTTAAATTGATTTTTCGTAGCCTTGTCAGTTGTGAGAATTATGACTTGAGAGTTATGAAACTAGCTGAGCAAATCTGACTTACTTATATGCACTTGCCCCATCAAAGTGGCAGAACCAGCCTGTTCCATCTTTGGAACTCTTATTCTTGTTTCACCGGATCAAGTGCAAAAAAGGAAATGTCTCAATGATCCTTTAGTTATTTAAAAATTTAAAATTGGTTAAAACTCACTGAGTTATCAAGTTTTACAGGTCATCATGTCAGTACCTGTCAGTACCTGTCAGTACCTGGGGCAAAAATTGAAAACGTCAATGAACACCAATAAACTTTAATAATTCCATTCTTAAGGTAAATTCAGTCTTTACATGGGGTATTCTCAAACTTGACTATCACCATGCACATGCCCCTTCTTTAAAAACCAATGGGGCTTCTATAGTAGGGGCCAACTCACTGATGGAAAAAGATCACACTGAATTTCAATTATTGGAGTGAAGTGCAACTATTGAAGTTATAACAAATTACACCTGAAAATACTCACCAATTTGAAGGATGGAACACAATAAAAAGGGAATACTGTATTTGGCAGCTGATTGAAATGGCACAATGTGACTTCTTAACCTTCAAACCAGGTTTCATCTTGCGTTAACACCATATTATGGCGTATAAGTGATGTCAGGCATATAGTTTCAAATGTAGCCACTAGAAGGCAACCAGAGGAAATTGTTCTAAGTAGCATTTACGTTCCACTTACGCACTTACCCTGTTTTTTTTTGCACTTCCCCCACCTTACTTTATTTTTCAAAAATACACCTTTCAGATGATTAAAAATTATCTTAACATTTAGCGCCATTTTTATATCGATCGTGAAAAATGTAGGTACATCTTCAGAGAATTATTGGAACCCCCACTAAGGGTGTTCATGGTCCTCATCGAATCTTCATTTTAAAGTGTGGTTGAATGAGAGTTTCATGCGGCTCCCCTTTATTTCACCGTCAAATCTTGGAAAATCCTATTGCCCTGGCATCTGGCAAGACTAAATTAATGTTGGTAACCTTATCCAGATGAACATGAATCAACGGATTATCATCGAAATAAGCGCTGTAATCACTGTGTTAGTTTTTCAAAGCGCGATTCTTATCTTGTTGATGGTTGTTGAAAAGACGGTGAAGACCCCTTTTGTTTAATGCATGCGACGTTTATGGTGCAAACAATCTTGCCGATACAAGTTCAATAGTGTTCCAACCAGAATCGTAATGTAGTTCTGTACCGCAGTGCCTCTCGTTGTTTATCTGATTTTAACTGATTGATCCTCAAAGCCTTATGATCCAAACTTGACGTTTAAGATTTGCAACTGGTTAGTAGGATTAACAACATTTGAATATCAATGAAGTGCTTATTATGTGCTTTGACAAAATTAGGCTTTTTCGCTTTGTTGAGAAACTTGGTAGCTCTTGGAGTATGTATAAAAAGTGTTTACTGTTGAAAGGTGGAGTGGCGCTCCTGAGGGTAAAATGCCAACTAATCGCGTCTGCCACCAGGAGCGCCTCATTCGCCGATTCCACTATGGCCTAATTTTGATTGCAAAGCGGCTCCGCTTGGCATTAAGCGCTCAAGCTCTGCTCTTTAATCCCAACGGATTACTCGTATTTGAGTGGTGTTGTTGTTGTTGTTAATGCTGCTCAGGGCGATAGCTCGCCTGGACCCCGCGTACCCTCTTCGGTCGGTTTCCCAGTTTACAACATTCGGTCGCTAGTTGTTGACCAACAAGATGTAAGTTATTAAAAAAAAAAAAGGTATTGCCCTTGTAGCATTTCCTAATTCGACCATTTTCTTTATAAATTATACGATTTAGCTTTTTGGTTCATTTTATGGCACTCATTGTTCAAATTTTTTAGTTTCCTCCAACAGCCTTTTGGATTGTTGCATTTAGATGTTTGTGGGCTAATTTTGCTCATAAGCGGTTTGTTTTTGCAGGAACAAGTTATAGCACTGCACGTTTTTCATTTGGTGAAAATTTTCACGCATATGAACGTACTGGTCCGAGTTGGGCGACTCGGAAAAAAATTTAAATATTTGGGCAAATTTTGGGGCAGTGCACACTTTTTTAAATGCATGTTGATGGCAGCTTGGTGAGCGCGTGGCGGTCTGGAATTACAATGTAAGTTAGAGTTGGTTCAAATTTTTACATGTCATGTAAAATATTGAACCATGTCTAACTTTAGCGCTTTTACCTGCAATACAAATTTCTTCCAGACCTCGACGTCACCCTGGGGGGAAATTTGGGATGCACATGTCCGGGCGAAAGGCATCCCTCGTTCCCATAACGGCCAGTATTGGCTAACGCTTCAACGCGAATCGCCGGCGCTTTTTTTTTTTAAACGTCGACTGTTGATCGACATGTTAGCATGACAGCGGATCAAAGGGCGATGCCGAGATTGAGCATGTTAAATTAACGCGCAACATCCCGTAACTAAAGAGCACCTGAAAAAACAAAATGGGACTTGAAATGGAGTTACTGGGTGTTGTACGGTATGTTATGATACTGTAAGTTGGTCATTCTAAATGGGAATTTTTCAGATTGTGTGGCAAAGTACAGATATGAAAATGTCAAAAAGTCTGTTGGCTTTGTCACGTGTCAAATCCCATAAATTTAGCATGATCCGAGGTCTGATCAAAAAGTCCCAGAACTTTCTCAGAGACGCGTAAACTCAAATTTTTAAAAATTACTTCATTTTATATCCTCAAAGCATCACATAACTGCTGTTCTTCCTTCGTGCCCTTCCTCACCAACTCGAAAATAACGCACAACATCGAAACACAGCTTTGGTCTGGATTGAACATCAAAACAAGGTTAGGAGGGTTGAGGTTACAAAATGAGCGCAACCGCAGCCTTGAGGAGTCTAGGCTGGTGGACCTAAGCGTTTCAAAACAATCTGAAACTTATTGATCAGACCTCGTTTGATTGATAACTGGTGAATTTGCATGCGAAGTGCAATGAAACAAGGCAGCTGATTGTGTGGTTGGTGTTTTCAGCTGTTCACTTTATGGTCGTGGCTTCCGGTCCGGATCACGATGTATCAGCCTGTGCTGCTTTACACGACGGAGGAACATGGCTGTTCGTTGCAGACGTTCTACGTCCGTGTGGAACAACACGAGCCGACGCTGCTGCTGATCAAGACGTCCAACAACGAGGTGGGTTTGAAGTGGTAGTGGTGTGGAGTCGAAATCCTTGGATATAAATTTAAAAAAAAATATATATTTGTGAATTAATTCACATCATGTTTGGTTTGTGAATGTGAATTAATTCATACTTCATCTATTTGTAAATGTGAATTAATTCACATTCAACTTTTTCTGTAAATTAATTTAAATTCACACACATAATGTAAATAATTACAACAAAAAAATCTGTACATTTTTTAAAATTCACAACCTAATATGTGAACAAGTCACATTTAAAAAAATTATTTCTTTAATTCACAAATATATATGTAGGTAATTTTTTTTTCATTTACGGTGAATTATAATCAAATTTACTAGCTTATTATTATTAGCTGACCAGTAATTTTATGATAGGTACTCAAGAAAAACCGATGAGTATAATTTTGTTACAATCCTTTCCTGCCACTTAATTTTGGTTTATTATTCTTGGAATAATACACCTATGTTTTCGCGACGGAGGTCGACGACTCCGATCGGGCTCAAAATTTGACATTATCCGTTTCAAGTGGTCTACATTCTAAATCCGAAATGTCCGTCCGCCGTCCAGGCCGTTTTGGGCAGTAGGAATTTTTTTAAAAATCTGAAATTTCGACAAAATACTTAGTTTACCATCTAGTTGTGCCCGCAAGGTTTTCAGTCCGATCGCCCAAACCCGTGGGGCGCTATGGGGCTATAATGGGGCTACGGGAGGGGTTTTTTGAAGGCTTTTAGCTATGGGATCGAGTTAGGTGTCGTTTTCGAAGTATTTTTGGACGTAGAATCCATTTTTTGGGGTCCCGGAACGATCCGATTTCACTGGGGCGATGTTTAGGGCATTCGTGGGGCTAAAAATGGGATTTTTGAATGATCCCAGGATGTTAAATATTTTTCGAGTAAAAAATACGGAATTTTTGAAAAAAACACATTTTTGAACAAAAAAATCCAAAAAAAAATTTTTTTTTAAATTTTTTCATTGACAGAATTAAATTTCTGCACAAGTAACGTATATCAAAGAATAATAAACCCTTGTGTAAAATTTGCAGCGTTTTTCTTTTAGCTCCATGCACGCCTATTAACTTTAGAGCCATCATTCTGGATAAATGCTGATTTGATACCGCTGCTGCTACTGATTTTGTACTGCTGGAAATATACTGATTTTAATTCGCCATAAATTAAAAAAAAATCACTTATTTATGAATTTTAAAAAATCAGATTTATTTTTGAATTTTTTTTTGTAATTATTTTCATTTTTTGTGTATAATCCACAAATGTTTTCGAATTTAATTTAATTTACAGAAAAGTTGAGTGTGAATTAATTCACACTCACAACAATAATTGTTGAAATTAATTATTAGTTTATACAAGTAGGTGAAGTCTTCACCTATTTGTTTGTTTCATTTCAATATGAAATTATTCACATTCACAATCATGATGTGAATTCATTCACAACCTTATCTATAAATAAAAATGTCCCCAACTCTGGTTTCCCTATGGAATTCACGTTGCAGTCCAGAGAGTGTACTTTCTGCAGCTTTTGAGGCGGTATGCTGTCCTCATTGTCTAATGTCCAATAAAAATCCGTATAATATTATTTCATCTTGTTTTTTCAGGTGTTTGGCGCTTACTGTTCATCCCGGTGGATCGAGCGGAACCAAAAAGACGAAAGAGGCAACCGCGTGGCGTATTTTGGCACCGGCGAGACCTTCCTGTTCTCTCTGTTCCCTGAAAGGGCCAAATACTCTTGGGTGGGCGTCGACGAGTCCAAATCCCACGTTAAACACTCCGCCGAGCTTTTTATGGCCGCCGACACGAAGATGATCACCGTTGGAGGAGGGTAAGCATTGTCTCTGTTCATTCATCTGACAAACGCTCGGCAGCTCCGAAGAGCGGTTTCACTAATCAATCCAAACTTCCAGCGACGGCCAGGCCATATGGATGGACGAAAACATTCGGTACGGCAAGACTGACAGATGCCTCACATTCAACAACCCGCCGCTGTGTCGAGGACGCGACTTTGAAATCAAAGTCCTTGAAGTCTACGGTTTCGGAACCAACTAAACTCGCCTAAGGTTCCTACAAAAGTTGGATTATGAAAGGAGAGAGAAAAGAACACATATCAACTGCTCTCTTGCATACCTCGTCAGGTAGTATTTTAACGGAGAGAATGTTCGACATTTTAACGACCGAAAGCAACAACGAAATTCAATTTTTTTCTCTACCTCATTCGTTGACTCCTTTTTTTTTTCCTTGAAGCGTTGCTCTCCAATCATTTTGTCCTCTTTCGCTACTTGTTGGCAGCTTCAAATCAGTGTTGCCATTTCCCAAAGCCCAAAATGGTCGAACTGCAACGCCCGAACAAAATTGTGACGGGTTCATTGGAATTTCCAATATTCTACTCCCGCTTACAATTATAACCCTCATTTGCTTTCACACAATCACTCAAGTTTGAAATTCCAATAAACCCGACTTGTTGACTATTAGCGTTTAAGGTTGTACCATTGCTGTGGTATATGTCAACGAGTATTCATTGATGAGTACCGTTTTTACTCAAAGTAATTTATTAGTATATATTTGATTTTGATTTTCCAGATTTTATATAAGCTAAAGAATATATTATGTCTAGCTTGTATGTTGAAAAGGAAGGAATCTGTTATTTGTTGCTTGTTCAGTTTTTGTGCACGTTTTTGGCTACAAAAAAAAAAAAAATTATTTATATTTTTTTGTAAAAGGAAATATTCGACAAAAGCTTTTATAATGTTATCAGTGCAAAAGATCTGTGTTGGGCAGGTGTGCCAACTTCGTCGCAAGTGTTTTTGTCTAAACGAAGTTAGTTTTGTAAGAAAAAGAAAATAGAGTCTCGAAAATGCCCGGCATTCCCGGTGTGAACATTGAGTCTGCGGCAGCTGTAATCTCATTGGTGGTTGTTGTTGTTGCTGTTCAATTTTATGGAAATATTTACGAAAAAAAAAAACGTTTAGGAGCACTTAGACGATTAGGTAGATTACGCCGTAGAAGATTACGTACCGTCTGGCCGCAGTAAGTGCGCATCTTGTGGAGCAAAAACACCAGTTTTTATACTCAGCCTGTTGGCTGCCTGGTCGTAGTAGGAAGACGAAAGTCGCCTTTCAGAGAAATACCGTATCATTACTGTCTTCATTTTCAGTCGTAGGACGACGAAAATGGTTCGACATGTCTCTGAAAAGCGTCTTTCGTCTTCCTGCTCCTCACAACCAGACTGCAAACGACATGTTCGCTTTTCTTGTAGGCTTCCGAAATCGGACTGCTGGTCGAATTGAATTGCTGTGTTTCCACTCTCTCACATGAGTCATCACCGAGGGCGGAGTGGGGTAAATGTGAAAATGGGACAAGTGCGGAATTGGTTTTGAAAATGACGCCAATTGAGTGCCTAGCCGTGGAAACCTTCTCAATGTATACTCATTCATGTTGGTAACCTATCGGAAAAGGCGGGCTTCCGCCTGTCAGCTGTTTTTTCCTTTCTTCTTTTCACTAGTGATAAGCTGTTCAGACGAGTGATGTGTTGGTATCAAGTAGGTTTTCCAGGAAGTGGAGTGAGTCTGCATCTGTCCCTGGTTGAAACCTCTTCAGTTGGATTAGTTCAACAGTTTTGAATCCAATTTGATTTATATTACAATAATTTGTAGGAATAATATTTTGCATTTTGCCCATAAAAAAATTGGAAGAGAAAAAAAGAGCACATTCTTATGTTCTTGAAGTGGCCGGTGTGTGCATTTACCCCATTAATGCTACTTAAGGTTTTTACGGGTTTCGCTGGCCGTCCACATTTGCCCCAGTTGGTGGAGCAAATGCGAAAGTCGATCGGAATTTTAAAAAGAGTTTTTATCCATGAAAAGTAAACCTCGTATATAGAAGAGTGCATCGTAATCTACGGAAAACAAGTTATTCATAAAAAAAAAGAAGCCCGAATAGCTTTAAGGGGGGGGGGGGGTCGCAATTGCTTCACTCCACCCTACTTCATTGTCAATGACATGTCGAACCAGTTTGGCAGAATGGACTCTCGTGATCTTTATAGAACGTACAGTTGTGTACATCGGAAATCGAATAGTTGAGCTCTTCGATTCTTTGAGCAGGAATCATTAGGAGACTACTAGGTAACACTCATCGACGCCATGCCATGGGTTATCTGCCAAACTGGTTCGACATGTCATGGACAATGAAGGTGAGCGCGGAAATCGAATAGTTGAAATTTTGCAAATTCGTGATGGTTTCCAAAATGGGCGCGTCCTGTTAACATCGATGTAGTAAACTAACTGGATTGCTCTTGCCGGGAAGGCTGGCGGTCCGATGTTTCGGAGGCCTCCCCCCTCCACTGAGGCGCCAGAAGGCTGAGGGGCTCGCGCTCACACCAAGGATTCCCTTCATTTTTAGAGGAATCATTGATGAATGAATACTAAATATCCTTCGAAGGCTGAATGCTGATCACCCTCTTGATCTGATAGTCCACATTTCCAAAGAGGGACTTTCGTATAATGATAATGCATCAATGAAACCCTACAGAATAAATAAAGAGAACAGGTAATTTGGGGTAGAAACAATATTAACCGTTTTCTGTTGTGAGTTTGTAAAAATAATTTATTTCAACGAGGGCATATTTCCATTGGAAGTTACTTCCAGACTAGCGTAGGTAGGTACGCTTAATAATATAATAGTTAAAAAGAAATTGTTAATTTTTTACCACCGATTATTGAACAAAATTACTTTCCCCATAATCTCGAGTGATTATTGGGAACGAAACCGACTCGTCTCATGGCGATGATCTATCTCTTCAGGATTTCTTAATCTCGCTTGAAAGAATAATTAGAAGATATTTGTAATTATTACAGAATATCTAAGTAGGTACTGAGTTAACGGTCGATGTACATTTGGACGAACCCCATGAAGCCGAAACGAATTTTTTTAAATCTGAAATTTAGACAAAATACTTAATAGGTACTTGGCCAAGTAAATGGTAGATGGTAAACCAGTTTACCATCTAGTTGTGCCCGCTATGGAGCTAAAATGTGGCTATGGGAGTGGTTTTCAAAGGGTTTCGGCTATAGGCTCGAGTTAGGTGTAGTTTACGAAGTTTTTTGGGCGTAGAATCCATTTTTGGGGGTCCCAGAACGATCCGATTTCACAGTGGGGATCTATGGGGCTTTCATGGGGCTACAAATGGGATTTTTGAAGGATCCCAGGAGGTCTAATAAGGTGTCTAAAAAGACGATTTTTAATAAGGTGTCGTTTTCAGAGTAATTTGGTCGCAAAATCCATTTTTCGAGGTCCCGCATTCTTTCATTGTACCAAAAAAAATTATTTTTATTTATTCAAAAGTATTTTCTTGATGACACAGAATTAATTTTTGCACAATTAAACCTATATCAAAGAATAATTTTGTAAATAGTCTTGTGTCAATTTTGCTGCGTTTTCATCATATAAACAGTTCAAAATTAAATAGAACATAAAAGTTGAGGAACTCAGAGCAAAAATTAGGAAACTTTGGAGCTTATCACACTGAGTACCTAACTAGAAAAATAAGGAAAAGACGCATCTTCCCCTCAGGTAGTTGCCCCTCAGTGGTGGGGGATGAGTGACAGAGAACGGCTCGGGTCTCGGACCGTCCCGGGATAGGCACGAAGCAATCCAGTACATCGATGCCTGTTAATCACTATTGAATGATGAAAAGGTTTTCATAATGGTTGATTGTAATAATTACAAGGGGTACAACTCAGCTTTTTCAAAATGGCAATTTTTATTCGAAAATGTAATCCAAGTAACGTGAGCACCAAAATCATGAAAAAGATGTTTTGGGAAGATGTACAGGGAAAACGATAATGACCTTTGAGGCACATTTTTGAAATAATTTATTGCCTTCACTCCACAGAATTTGGCGAGGTGATTGACGCCCCCGTATTTCTCCTTTGAAATAGGGATTTTTTTGTGGAATGCACGTGTCGAGTGGTGGAATTCCTATCATCAATTCAAAATTGGAGTCAATATTTCATTCAGTCGTTACATCCTTTTTTTTTAAACTAAAATCTTAAATAGTGTACTTCGCCTATCGATTCTTACACATCGAGAAGTCGGCACGGTCTTTAGCGGGTATGTAATCTTCTGCATTTCACTCAGATGTAAACTGCTTAGAAGTCGTTGTTAGAATGTTAGTAGTATTGTGAACGTTTGTACTTCTGTGAAAAAAAAAAACGGCTATTGCCTTTCAACGTGATCGCATAACTGCCAATTATTTTCTCTCTGACAATATTTGGCGCTGGTTTGGGTGTAGTTTTTCCCTCCCCTCACACTGTGAGGCTCACAGTTTCCCTAAATAGTCGAAATGTGATCTTGTTAGCATCGATTCCTCTCTCGCGTTTACACTTTTCGACGTAGCGTTGACTAAAATGCAGCGCCCGTTTTTGGAGAACATTCCGGCAAAAAAGGTAGATCAGATTTGGTTTGATTTTTTTTTTTTTTTTTTTTTTATTCGCGTGGCGTTTCGAGCTAACAGGGGCGGATCCATTGGGGGCCGAGATTATTCGCCGTATCTAGTGCAAGCAGTGTACCTTTTTTAAAATAGATCTAGTGTAAATCTAGGAGAGAAAATAGTGCTCTTGAGACGGATCCAAAAATTACTAAATCGGTTTGAGGTGTTCATCACCGATCCCCTGAGCCCGCATTCAGCTCTAGCGTGATACTATTTGTTGGCGACACTAGTTTTTGATGAATATTTAACGCTTAGTTTCTCGAGGTGTGCAATGTCGCTGCAGCGTTGCCAACCTTTTGCTCTTCCTTTGGTTTTCTGTCCCGGGCGCCATTTTGTGAGCGTCCCATTTTTTTCTCAACTAGGCCAAAACGGACTTGAACCCTTTAAGGATCGACCAATTGAAAATCGTGCCTAACTTAGCTTAGGTTAGAACGTACTAGATTCGCCTTCGGAAAAAAACCCTGAAATGTTTTTAGACTCGCCGATTCCCGCTTCCAGTTTTATTTTTCGAGCAAATTTTCACAGCCTTTTCAGCCCGTTTTGGCGGTATAAAACCCAGCTTCCTCGCGTATCGCAGTCTCTATATTCCCTTAGTTTAGATTTTTGATGGAAAAAAACAAAAACAAGTCATGGTTGTACTGAAATTACGTTGTGTCGCAGTTCATTACAATTTCGGGTTCCGTTCCGGGCGATTCCGGGCACGAACTGACAGCCCGGAGCCGTTCGAACACCAGGAGACGGTACTGCAACTCCCAATTCCACACAGGGCCTTTTTTTTGTAATTGAAATTTCGCAGTTGCAGAACCGTTTTCCAGCTTTAGTCGCCCGTTGGCTGCTTTTAGTCGACAGTGTTAGCGCGTGTAGCTTTAAGTGTTGTCACGTAGTTGTTGTTAACTATATGTACATTTTTTTAATATTTACAAAAAAAGATGAGTTGATTGTTGGGATTGAATTGTTTAAAAAAAAAAAGACGTTGGATTTATATTGTGGTTATCGATGGTTTGTTTATGTGGGTTGAACAAGTTTGATGCCCGATGGGTAATTTTCAAGAGGAGGGCGCCACCGGTCCTTAATTTCCTCCGATCCCGGTATTTTGGTTTTTGCGACTCTCAAAATTGCTAAACGCCCTAATGACGCTTTAGACCTGGAAATCTAGTCAAAAATGGGTTTAGGGGCCCGGAGGATTTGAGAATGTTAACTTTATTCCTGGCCCCCGAACTCATTTCTATAATGTATTTATTCTATTTAAAATCTCAAGGAACGAGTGTCGCCCAACTCTGTCCAATTTTCAGACTGTGCTGCTATAAGTGATAGACGTTAATCCTCGTTATTATGTTTTTCCCCGTTATATTTTGCGCTTTGTTATATTGCGTTATTGATTACGTTGATGTTATTACGTACTGGTCAATTTTAAACATTTATGTTGTAAACATATCTGTATGTTAGATAATGTTGTTAAGAATGAACAAAAAACAAAAAAAAAAAATGCCGTAGTAAAAAAAAGCATGTTAATCTTCTGTGGTGGTATTTAATAAATACTATTTATTCCCTTTTTTCTTCCCGGAACACGGGGGTGTTTCATCCCTCCCGTCGGGGTCAATCGCGTGGGAGGTTGTGACGCATTGCCGCCCCCGCTTTTGAGGGATTCGCGTAGGCGCCACCCCCATACCCTTTACACGCCTACACAAAAGCGGAAAATGGGATTCCTCACCAGTTACTCTTCTCAACGGTAACGGTTCCTAAAAACGATTGTTTTCATTATAAATCGGCTTAAGAAAAACGTTGCAAATTTTACCCAAGGGTTTATTCTGCCGTCCTAAGTTAAAACGTCCTTTCTCAGTTTTTTCGATTTTCAAGTAAAAGTACATGGTTGTATAGATGTTGACGTGACGCGTCTAATGGGGCAAGTTGGAGGGAGGCCCTTTCCAATGAAGATAGCAGTTTATAATAATAATAATAATTATTATAAACTACTATAAAAGAATTATTCTTTTATATAAATTGTACAGAAACTGAAATTTTGCTTTTCAATTTAATTACTTGGGTACCTATTTAACAAAAATTATTGTAGACGGATGTGGGACCCCGAAAAATGGCATATGCGCAAGCATTTATCCGGAAAACGACACCTCATTCGTCTTCCTGGCATCAGTATCAGAAGCGTTTTATTTGCCGTTTACACAAGAAGGCTTTCGACAATGGTCGAATTTCAAGTACAGTTAGGCCCAAAGTTAAATGTTGATATTTACTGGTAAATTGATGAATTGAATAGGCTTGTTGTGGACGCTTCACTTGATTGATATTGTGAAAAAAAAAGTCATCAAATTAGTAAGGCACCATTTGTGACAGTCGGTTTTTACATGCGATTCTAAATTTTGACATTGGCTCTCTTCGAACAGATTTTGGTAGTGTTATTTCCAGCTTCTCAGAAGCATTTCTGCAGTCCTCCCGATAGCTTAAGCCCTTGCTTGCTCTGACAGCTCTCCTCTGAAATTTTGAATAGAAGGCAGCAAGTCTCAACATTTTAACGGACTGAGGGTTACCAGCACTCACTGCCAGCGATAAGAATCCAAAATACATCACCTCCGTTTTTTAATCATTTACAGCGAGACGGTTTTTATGGAACCAATGTCGAATAGCACCGACAGTACTATCTGCATTTTCTACCAGGGCAGCCAACGACGAATCAGATGGAAGGACCGTTGTTGAGTCATCCGCAAACATAGGTAACAGCATCTTTCAAAAGGCTCATAGTTTTTCACAGTGAAATCCGATGGTTCTGGGAATCCAAAAAATGGATTCTTCGTCCAAAAATACTTCGAAAACGCCAGAAGGGTGAAAATTAGCCGAAAAGCCTCTACGTTTGCGCCAATCCTAGCCCTACGATTGCGCCAGCTGTAGATAAACCTTACGTTTGCGCCACTAAATATTTTTTATTAAAACCTCATTTGCGCCAAGCAACACTCGTTCAGCAAGAAGCGTCAGAAAGTACCGAGTTTTCCTTTAAAAAAATAAAAAAAAATAAAAAACTAGATGGTAGCGGTAGGTATTTAAAAACACAAATTTTTCATAAAATGTAAAACACCTTCATTACCGAAAAGCGAGCAAGGAATTCGAGCGAGGTGGGGAATTCGTAACCTAATGAACTCTTGGTGGAGGCATATTTATATAACATATAAATTAGATATTATCAGGAATTATAACCCCTTTAACGTTGAATGGAAATCACAACCCTTGAAATTAGAGTAGTAGTTGAACCTTTGAAATTTCAAGTAGGCAGTGTCAGCAATCAATAGCATCAATTTAAGAGTAGGCTTCTCATACCTCATACTCCTCATACGCCTAATATAAGTGGCGCAAACAAAAAAGCGATGGGCTTAAACAGAAGCTTAGTTGAAACGCTGAAGTTTATGGAGGACTATTCGGTCTTAAGCGTATCTTAACCCTTTTGACTACCCGTCTGAAGGGGAACCCCAATATGAAATCAGTCCACAGTCGACGTTGGAAAGCTCTACGAGAAGATGCCCAAGCGAAGGATCCTGGAAGCATATCATAGCACGGAAAGCGAGGAGCTTGATGTGCTTTACCTGCAGGTCGGCAACCCTTACCATGGTAAGGGTTGCAGACATGCTCTTTCAAACCCTCTTTCTGTCACAGCTTCCAGAAGAAGACAAAGGAAATCCGAGTCGACCCGGCATTGAGGAGCAGTCTTGTGGTGGGGCGTATGGCTTTCCAATAGGTAAGTATCTCGGTAGTATCGTTGATGCAAGGGAGGAGGCGAAGACAAAATTTGGAATTTAATGCCAAATCCGTCCTCCTCCAAGCTTGGTTGCGAAACATGTAGGTGACGGCCCGTCATCTACAACATTATGTTGTTCAATCGATGCCTGAGAGGGGTCCTGGGCGTGCGATCTAAAGCCTGAAGCGATTTCCAACAATCAACTCTTCGAGATAGGTAACTGAGCAAAAACCCATCTATAAAAAAATCGATGCAAAATTAGCTGATATTATGTGAAAGGCACCCCACAATGCTGATGGCATTGACGGTGTAATGAAGGTCAGAAAATGTGATCAATGATCAAATGATCCCTGATCATTTTTGGCGCATGGCAAGATCCTTGTTTTCATTACACGATGGCCTCATAATTGGGGCAATTGTACCCGCCTAATATTGGAGAACTAAATGCAGAAAAAGGGGATATCTTCAGATTGTCACAACTCGATTATCCATTTCCATCAGGATTCTAAAGTTTAGTTCTAACTAAAACATAAATGATAAATTATATCAACAAACCCCCTTAACGGGAAACGCAAATTTGACACGAAAAAGTCTTTGTTCTGGCCTCCCCCCGATGTTGCGCACCTAACGATTTTGTAACATTATCCTTAACACACAATAGGTAAACAATATACCTAGTCAGCAACACAACTACGAGCGTTCAGTATAGAATCAACCGCCTCATAGCTAGGTAGGTACAGTTGTTTCGTGTGATTTGAATCAATTCGGGACCAAAAATGTTATAAAATTATGAGTATGATAAGACTTGGAAAAAATCAGCGAAGAAGCGGAAAACTTGAACAATTACACAAAAACTAGCGTGTCAAAGACATTTTCATTTCAAGGTTCGAGACTCACAAGGGTCTTCTTTTTTTTTTTTTTTTTTTTAATAAATTGTTTAAACATAACTCGTGACGATAAAAATCATTTTAAAAATTAATTAAAAATTGGGCAAAAAAATTGTGTCTTTGTATAGGGTTGGGACAGATACGAGACCCCCAAGAATGACCCCAAAATACTTAATAATGTTAAGTACTTTGGCGTCATTCTTATGCTTATAATCGTATTATGCTAATAATTACGGCTTGGATCAACATGCAAACATTTCAGGCCTGACATGCACTGAATATGCCTAAAAATGTAAAAACATGCATTTTAAAAATAATTCAAATGAAACTTACTTTTCCCCCATGAATTCCTGTGAATGTTGAGACTATTTGAACGAGAAAAACCCTTGAAAAAGTAGTTGATGAAATTTATTAATAAATAAATGAAATAGTTTCAGGTTGTATTTTATTATATTCCTTCATACTAAGCAAAAACTAATAACGTGCTGAAATATTAATATTTTAATTTAGGTACACATAATTGATTTAATAATTAAATAGCAATTATTGCTACAAAATCAACAACTGTTTCATCTTCTTCCATCACTCGTATCAACAAAAATTCTATAGAAAACAAAGTACTACTATGAAGATGAGCGTGTAGCTCGAAACCGGTGTACCTGTCCAACTTATGTATTTTATCTAAATACAAAAGTTAAGAGAAGCACAGAGGTCACCTTCATTGCCATCCTTTCTCTTGGATCAGCAACTCTGCACCATCTGGCAGTTCCCAATCTCGTTCGAGACAGTGAAGAAGTACTACTATTTTTAGTTGATTAGTTACAAAAAAAGTTTAGTTTGCACCTATAAATTAGCTGAAAACCCCTTTTTTGTCAATTTTTTGCTGGGGAAAATACGAAACAAGCACAAAACATGCAAAAATCCGAAAAAAAGCAAAACAAATCCTGTTATTATAGGTTTCAAAATTTGATCTGAATTTAATGGCCTGAAAACACTCAAAGCGAACTTCTATGAAGGTCGTGCAAAACATGCAAAATCCGTGCCCTACTTATAATACCATTACTATTATTTATAGAGCATAATACCAAATAAATTATGCATTAGGTAGGCTAATATGCTCGATTCCGAGCCCTGGTCATAGCATGATAGTCATCATTGCGTTCGGCTTACCGCCTGCGGAACTGCTACTTGGAACAGCCACTCACTTCCGAGAAACCACCCCGTGGAAGACGAAGGGTGGTGGTGAGTGGTCCACCCTACTCAACCCTCCCCCCACAACCTTGCAACCACGCCTACCACGTGGACTGTTTCATTTAAGTTTGGGAGAATTTCGAAAGTAAATTTTATTCGTACGGTAAAAATTGAAGAGTGTATAACGGATTAGGTGTTTTTGAGAAACTACGCGGGTTGTGCTTGTTTTTCACTGCCTGAAACGCTTATACACAAGGCAGGGACATAGCTGTGACGTCGATACTTGTCGCTAGGGAGAGCCACCGATTCCTCTTTCCTTTCTCTGTTTAGAATTAGCCATATTTAAGCCACATGGCCTCTGGTCCTTAGTTTTTCCGTATTTCCTTCAACGTTTCCGTATTTATTTATTTCCGCTCACGTCCCCCTCCAGTCCTCCGTCCCCTTCGCGCCGGCCGTGCGGACATGCCCTGAAAAACCCCGTCGGAAATTGGTGAAGTTCTGCCGAGGCCTTTTTTGTACTGCGTCAGCCGCGAGTTGTCCTGGAAGGGCCGTATCCGGATAGATCTGGATCGAAGCGGACTTGAAATCGGCCGTACCTGGTTTTTCCGTCGAAATTTTTCCCTCGCCGTCTTTTTCGCACCTTTTCAAACGGGTTTTGTTTCTCTCTAGGCATACTTTTTTTTCGGTTACTTCGTTGTGGTCCCGTTTCGCCTAATTTCCCCTCGTCTGTCTGCTCCCCGATCCGGACACACTCAGCATGTCTTCCTCCTATGGCACAGAAGAAACCTCATCCGACAGGAACGTGGAAATATGGAAAATCAAGAAACTTATCAAAAGCCTGGAAATGGCTCGAGGGTAAGATTCCATCCCAAAAATAGTTCACCTAATTGCATAATGACAAGAAATCTAACCTCACTCAGTGCTATGGAATTTACTGATTTCTATGTTTTTGACTCTCCCATAATCATTCGTTTTACTCATTTGTACCAACTTGGTACTCTTCGCCTCACAAAATCATCACGGCCAGATTGTCTTATTCACAACCACATTATCCACGATGTGGTGTCCACGTATTCGTCATGTTGCCTCCCTCATGTTCCCAGCTGTCTTCACATCGTTCCACGACGTAACGGGGTGCGGTTGTGACATTTGTTCGGATTGTTGATCGTGGTGGCTTTATGAAGTGACGTTAACGTGGAGCTGCAGAGGTTGGATACCAAACAGGCCAGGGGGTCGCGAAAATGGGAACACTTGAAGAAGGTCAACTCAAAAATGGTTGCATATCGACGTTAGGTTCAGTGTTGATTCTTGAACGACACCACGCTTGACTCACTGGTCAAAACCCTTCAAAAAACCCTGTAGCCCTCATTGAGTCCCACAGTGTGGAAAACTGGAAAACGACACCTCACTCGACCCCCTGACTAATTCAAAACCTATTGAAGCCTTCGGTGACCAGAGTTTTGAAGAAGGCTTGGGGAGGACACCATTCAGGATTTCTTTCTTGTCTACTAGTCGACTAATACTCTACAGTCTACTTGACGATTAGGAGGAGGTTTACGCATAAGCAATCCTACTGAGACCTCACGAAATGGTTCAGGCTTTTAAATCAAGGGCGTCTCTGGATGCCGGCCAACACCAGCATCAGGTTCTAAAAGAGAAAAACGAAGCCATCAGCTATTGACATCCTTGCAACCCGACAGAAACGTCTCCTAGACTGGATTATACAGGTTTGCCGTGTCTGACAGTTCTCCCAACGATGACTGATGGCTTTAATCTCTCAGCCAACCAGTTTGGGAGGAGTTTGGGAAAGTTGGAGACCGGCGTTTTTTACTCTCCCAGGACTGGCCACGAATGTAGAAGCAGCAGCCAAGGCTAAACACTAGAAGTAGGCCCAGGCAGCAGAAGACGCGAGAGGATCGTTCGCCCCCTTATCAGCAGACGGCGCCTTGCTTACAGAATTCCTGGTCTTCCTGAGAAGAATAGCCGTGATCTGGAAAAAGCCCTTTTCATGCCCTTGGAAGACATCTTTCGGTCATAAAAGCAGCAGATCATGCACAGTATTAGAATGAAATGTTCTGTTTGGACTATGATGTTCTAAGGAGGTTTACCTCCATCAGCGCTTTAATTTAGGATTTTTTTGAAGAATGAATATATTTTTGGATTTTTAATGTTCACGGGTGGTGCTCCTGGTATTTATTGGAGTCAGGCTTCAACTGTTTAAAATCGGTTTTAGGGGTTAGAACAAGTTTGTAGAGGCTTGGAACCTGGTGCCTGTTGCAGGAGAGTTGAAACCAGTTTGCTGGAGTTTAGAACCAGTTTGTAGGGGTTTAGAACTAATGTTAGATTTTGGGACCCAGTTAAATCGATCCTGCATCCGAAATTACTACAAAAACGACACCGTACTTGACCCCCTGATTGAATATCTTCAAAACTTCCTTTTGTAGCTTAAAAGTGTGGTCGGACGGGCATGGAACCCCATTGAAACAAATCTGTATCTTAAATAACTCCGAAAACGTGACCTCACTCTATCCTCAGGTCGAAAATCTTCAAAAATTCCACCTTTAATCCTTTCACAGCTCCACAGAACCCCTCTTCCAACTCCACCCAACACTATTCTGACTATCTGTATGTTTCCAGGAACGGAACGAGCATGATATCCCTCATCATCCCACCCAAGGACCAGATCTCCCGTGTGAGCAAAATGTTGGCGGATGAATTCGGAACGGCCTCGAACATCAAATCTCGCGTCAACAGGCTTTCCGTCTTGGGCGCCATCACCTCAGTACAACATCGACTCAAATTATACACTAAAGGTCAGAGTTAAATCTTATTTATGAATTTTCACGTACAGCACTAACGCTTTTTATTTTGTGTGTGTGCTAATTTCACTCGAACATTTCAGTGCCCCCCAACGGATTGGTCATCTACTGCGGGACCATCGTAACTGAAGAAGGGAAGGAAAAGAAAGTTAATATTGATTTTGAACCTTTCAAGCCCATCAATACCTCTCTGTACCTCTGCGACAACAAGGTGAGTTTAGTGAAGATGTTGGCGGGAAATTTTCCTTTTGAGGGTTTCTCATGTTTTGGGTTGTTTCAGTTTCACACTGAAGCTCTTACGGCTCTGCTGGCCGACGACAATAAATTCGGGTTCATCGTTATGGACGGTAACGGAGCTCTTTTTGGAACCCTGCAGGGCAACACGCGCGAAGTCCTTCACAAATTCACAGTCGACCTTCCCAAGAAACACGGTACGGATTTGTTCCATTGTTGATTTGTTTCCAAAAAGCTCTCTTCTCGAAACTCGTTTCAACGTTGTAATTTTCCAGGCCGAGGAGGTCAGTCCGCTCTCCGTTTCGCCCGATTGAGGATGGAAAAGAGGCACAACTACGTGAGGAAAGTCGCCGAAGTCGCGACGACGCTGTTCGTCACCAACGACAAACCCAACATCGCCGGCCTCATCCTCGCCGGTTCCGCCGACTTCAAAACTGAGCTCAGCCAGTCCGACATGTTCGACCCCGTAAGTGACCCACAATCGGAGGGTGTTGAGTTGAAGTAACGTAACGTTACTCCAAGAATCAACGCCAATCCCAGAAACATCCATTACAGTAGAAACGCTTTTGTCGATTTGGCGTATCGTAATACCTGCGTTGTATTAGTCTGTTCAACCCCAGTGGTACCACCCCAACACCGTGTAAGTATGCACTCTATTCAAATTGTCAAGTACATTTGACAGGTTGACGATGCGAAGGATTCGCCAAATGTTAATCAAGTTCCATGACACATTGTGGTTTGATGAATCAATCGATCGGTGTCAACCATGGTTGATTGAGATGAACGAGAAACTGTAACTGTCATGACGTCACATGGGTCAAAGTTTCTTGTTATAACCTTCCAATAGCTATTGAAGGTTGCAACTGGGGTCAAACAATCCATAAATTGTGAAATGGGGGTCCCTCAGAGCGACTTGGCTGTGAACGTACCTACATTTACATTTCTAGTGGGCTGTACCTAGTGTACCGGCCTGACAACTTCGCCAGGGCGATTAAATGGCCGGGTAAGTTTACTTTTTTGATCCTACTTAAAGCAAAAGTGAACAAGCTATCTTCACTAGGTATGGAACGCAAAACGGGGAAAACGCGGGAGACATTAGGCCAGTCAATATAATGTTGAACCTCTCAAAGTTGCATGTAACTGCGTTTTTTTTTATACGTTGTTAGAGTCCCGTTGTTAGAGGAGTTCATACCAGAGTCTAAATGAATCGAGAATTTTCCAAACTGAATTGAGCCGTTTCCATTTCAATTTGAGAATTTTCTTTCTAAAAAAAAAAAAAGACGATTTAAGACGAAATAGTCTATTTCCACGATAAAAATATATAAACTTGCAGACGCGTTTCGGTTGATTAGACCATCATCAGTACAATATTGTACTTATGATGGTCTAATCAACCGAAACGCGTCTACAAGTTTATATATTTTTATCGTGGAAATAGACTATTTCGTCTTAAATCGTCTTTTTTAAGATGGATTCCCACTATCTCGCCGCATCCACCTTACATTAAATTTTCTTTCTTTTTTTTTTTTCATCAGAAAATTCTCAAATTGAAATCTAAAATTCAATTGAGCTTGGATCACCTACAGACCTTGCCCACAATGACTGGGTTCAGCTATTTTCAAAAAACATTTACCTGATCTCTCCACCCAGCAACGTTTTAAATAGATAGAGAAGTTTACAAATCTTGAATTTTACACGTAAGCGATTCTTCTTTAGGATAGGTACATGTCAACTGCGAATTGATGTAAGAGGTCCCAAGAAAAGTTGATTGCTCGAATCGCCGCGCATCATTAAATGATCCATTATAATTATTATTGTATTGGCGATATTTGCAGCCCTACATACGTCAATAAAATATGTTTCTCTCGTGTTTCCCGCTTGGTTTTTATGTTCGGGGGTCCGATCATCACCAGCACTTCGGTAAAACTCGACAGAAAAAGTCAATTAGAGGATTTGAAAAATTCTCGACAAACTCACTTGGTGATCGGAAAAATGTCATGTAAAAAACCTAGGATAACAACTCCGGTTGCGATGGATTGCCACGAAATCGATGAATGAGACGGAATAAAATCGTTACAAGAATTCGTGCATCACGGCGTCGGCGCATTGACGATTGTGGTCCACTCCCCATCAAAATCGACTAAGCGGTATGGGCTAGAGATGATGAAGATTTTTAAGGTTCTACCCGAATCTAAATTTTAAATTGATATTCACAGTTAGATCATCTGACTCAGATGCCGGTTACGATTACTTTTGGCTTTGTGGCAATTGTGTATACTTCCTTTTGCAACCTTTGATTGGTTACCCGCAGATTAAATCAGGAAAACATGGCCATAGCACTACAGGTTGTGACGTTGGTCTTATATAGTCTGTAAGGAGTCTGCTGACTTAACTCTAATTTCGATGATTACCTACTTTTCGGGGCATCATGTGAAGGCGAAGTAAAAAACGAGAAGCAATCAGTTTTGATGTTTTGGGCTCATTTTGTTTGTTCTTTGCAGCGATTGCAAGCAAAAATCATCAAATTGGTGGACGTCTCGTACGGAGGAGAAAACGGTTTCAACCAGGCCATCGAATTAGCTGCGGAATCGCTCCAAAACGTCAAATTCATCCAAGAGAAGAAACTTATCGGTGAGTTGAATTTCGCACTATCCTGATTTTGTCCGACGCTTGGTATTCAACGCGTTACTTCTTCTTCAGGTCGGTACTTCGACGAAATCAGTCAAGACACGGGGAAATACTGTTTTGGAGTCGAAGACACCCTTCGGGCTCTCGAGCTCGGCTCGGTTGAAACCCTCATCTGCTGGGAGAATCTCGATATCCAGCGCTACGTTCTCAAAAACCATTCGAACGCCGAAGAGAAAGTCCTCCACCTGACGCCCGAACAGGAGAAAGACAAGTCCCACTTCACCGACAAAGAGGTACGTAATTGAGAGACGGTTCCGTTTCATGTGGAGAATATCTGGTTGTGTTGATTTCTGTGGAGCAGGTTGGTACGTCTGGTCGAGTTTATGTACCTTTGCAGTGATACCAAACCGAAGGATTTTTTTTTTAAATGAAAAGTTGAAGTTCTGTGGAATTGGGTTTGACCTAACATCAACCGTATCAAATGGCTGGAACCGACAGGCCAGAATTAGGTAGGTAGGTGCACAGCTCACTGCTGACTATGATCCAGGTAACGCTGCTAAATACGACTAAAGGAGCTCATTCGCATTTGGATCGCCGGGAAGCCATCGTACACATGTTACAGAAGTTGAAGAGGGTAAGTTGCACCATCATATTCGGTCCGAAAACGTCGGGTCGATAAGAAGCATTTTGTGAACTGAGGTCCTATAGAAGAGAGATGCTAGTTGGGAGGTACACGATCAGCAGCGTTCAGAAGAGAGGCGCAGCATTTGCCTTCAGCCGACTGCTCATGGCCCTGGTGGAACTTGCTCTTTTATACAAGTTCTAGCTGCAACGAAGCTGATCAGTTAGTCGGGCATGGGCATTTGGGAATCTTCCTTGGCTATCGACTCGGCTTGGAATCGGCTCTCTCATGTCCCCCTAATGCCTACCTGCGAGGGTATCCACTGTAGAGCAGTTGCTCCACCACCCTGCCGTTCCTCAGGGTATCTCCTCCCTTTCAGTGCGTCTTGGAAGTTAGTAAGGCCGTTTGTACAGACGATTGCAGCCTGTGAGAAATCAACAGATTGGAGCATCTCAAGTGCCAGCACAACCGCTCGGGGTACAGCGGTTAAGTGGTTGTGGAAGGAGGGGGATATTTATTATGGATGGTCCATTTTCAATAAAATTTGGTATGCCCGTCAGGTTTGATGCGAAGATGTGGTTTATGGGGGATTGAACTAAGGTCAAATGGGAGGGCAGCCTTTTGAGGAGCTGCGGGTTCGAATCCTGTAGAAGACCTCAGTGTTTTATTTTTTATTTTGTGAAACTCTTTCCACGTGATGTTTGTGGAGGATTGGTCTCCTACGGATGTTAAACGTCTACGGCACTTGGAAAAGAAGAAGAAGATATCTTGAAGAGGAAGGACTATGTTGTCACGTTTTTTTTTTGTTTTTTTTAAATAGTGGGCTACGTAATACGTGGAAATCTTAATCATTGCAGGTATAGGTACTTGGGGACACTTTGCCGTCCAATTTGAGCCTGAGCATCAAATTAGGTTGGATAATAAGGAAAATAATTCAAGAAAACGTAATATTTTGCAGTTTTCCGGAATTATCCTTTAAATATTCAACTGATTTTGATGAAATTGGGTTCAAATTGTTCGGAAAGATGTTCCAAGAAGCTGTACCCCTATTATTTGACATTTTCGAACTACTTCGTCGCCCACTCTTGAAACTCCTTCTGCGCCCCCTTAATAATATGAATGAAATTTTCATCACCAAACTGTCGAAATGCAACCCTGATATTCCTTCTTGGCGGCATTGTTTTTGAACCCTCGAACCATCTTGTTGCGGCTCCAATATTTTGTTCATTTTACCTAAGGGAATCCTTACTTATCTCACAAGAGTCGATATATCCAACAGAAACATGCTAATATTACCGTTATATGATGCAATATAAAATTTGGTGATGAAGTTATTATTTCTTACTGCGGAAACTGATCAGAACGCTCTTTCCGAAATTTGAAAATATGGAATTAGCGGCAGGATGAGCGAGTTTTCGACTCCTTTGAAAGTTTTATTGAAATGGATTTATGAAGTTTTGTGAAAGGGATCCTCAATTCCTTCTGTCCTGAACAGCTTGGTTATAAGTCTTTTTCAATCTCGTCGAATTCTGATCACCCCCACTGACAGAAACCCTTTTGTTTCAGAGCGGGGTTGAGCTCGAGTTGGTCGAAAACCAGCCTCTCCTCGAATGGCTCGCCAACAACTACAAGAGCTTCGGCGCCACCCTGGAAATCATCACTGACAAGTCGCAAGAGGGATCCCAGTTCGTCCGAGGGTTTGGAGGAATTGGAGGTAATGCGTTTGTAATGAGTAGTTTATGGGTACTATACTAACAAAATAACTATTGATGACTTTGGGGTGGTTGGAAATCCAACAGCACTTCAGGCCTCCTGCCGGTGCTCCTTGTGGCTAAAAACTTTCACTATTCGGAGATACCAATGTTTTTGTGCCTCTTGTCTGTTGCCTGCTTTCCTTTCGCGCGCGTTAAAAAAAAAAGGAATACTCCGCTACAAGGTCGACTTCCAGTCTCTGCAGGCCGACGAGCCTTTGGACGACCTCGATCTTGACGATTACTAACAACGATTCGGCTGCCTACCAACGACTCCCGGGGGACGACTCACCTCGACTCAATCCGACCTTTGCCCCCTCTATTATTAACCAAAATTCCCCCCTCATCTACTAATCCTCAGGTTTTTGGCTATTTCTCATCTTGATGTTTTATCTTCGTTAGCCGTTGATGCATGGAAACGAGTTTGCATCCCAACACCCTTGTTCGGGGTGATTTGTAGGGAAATCAATTGCACCCAATTATTCTTGAGAATAATTTTTCAAAATGTACCATTAAATGATGATTAAATTTTTATCGTTTAGTTTCACTCAGTTGAATGGAGTCAGCTCATTTTTTTTTTGCCGCATGCTGCATGGCTTCGCTACAGTTTTTTTAACAGTCCTGCCATCACAAATTTCTCATGTTTTTTTTTTTCTTTTTTTCTCGTCACGTTTAGATCCGCTCCTAGAACTAGCGTTTTGTAAACAACTGGAAAGCAAAGTTCCAAAACAATTTTTTTTTTTTAATCACTCCCTCCATCTTGCAGGCATTATCATTCCAGCCAAACCTAATCTAATCGATTTTGCTTTTCCCTTGCAGGTCTGCTGCGCTACAAAGTCGATTTCCAATCGATGCAACTCGATGAAATCGACAACGACGACTACGATCTTGACGACTACTAAACCCTCCATTTTTTCCCCGACGCTTGAGATGGCGACCCTCCCCTCCACATCGCTGGCAACACTGCGCCCTCCCCTGCCGACATTCCCCACCTGACATTTTGTTTCTCCCAGCGCCGATAATTTAGGATAAGCTGATTTTGAGCCCCCCCTCAACGAAAAAAATGAAGAAAAAATGAACAGGTTATTATGTTTTTAAAAATACATTTTAATTTTTTTTCTCTGTCCCCCAACATACTCAATATAAAATTTGATAGAGCTGAAAGAAGGTTGTACTTGTGGTTATTCTCATATTGAGCGCCAGCATGTTTTATCGTGTTGTACATTTGCGCAGTCATTTTTTCCTTTCTTCACAATGGTGTTATAAAAACGTTGGCGTGGTGATGCAATCACGCGGTATCATTTAATAATTTCTTTCCAGTGTGCTTGAGTGGGTGAATGTAGTGTGGTTGTATTGAAAAAATCTTTCATTTCCTCCAAACATGAAATACTTCTGGTGGAAACGCATCGATTTTTTCAGGTTTCTTCGTTTAGCTGATTTTTATTCTTGATATTTGTCATTAAAATATTGTATTATTATCATATTTGCTAATATTTAATAAAAAATATTGTTAGTTGTAATGAATTCGATTAAGTTAAGAATTCTAAACGCAATGGGAGCACAATTTATTTTGTTTGTTTAATTTTAATCTGGGGAGGGGTGAACTGAGATCCAAACAATAATAGAGAGGGACATCGTTTTCATTTTTTTTTTAAACCGAAGGATTCCTGCATTATTGTAAATCGTACATTGGTGTGCGAATTGAATTCTGGAATTAAAGTAATTTTCCCCTTCCCTCTAAGTTGGGTCCCCTGGTATAATGTGATGAGGTGATGCAATTTGGAAACAAAATAAAAAGATACATCATGGAAAATTGTTTTTTTGATTCCTGTTCCTGGGGTGGGAGTTAAAGAATGTTTTCAGAGTCTTGAAAAGTTAAGGTCTCGTTTTCAAGATGCAGAACGTTTTTAGAACATGAACCGGTCGAGCGGGGGCTGTTCATTCGAAACTCATCCTTGTAGTTCTGCAAAGGGCAAATTCGCGTCGGCAGTCTTTAAGTGAAACTTGCCCTGAACATCGTCTAGCGACGGTAACGGGCGAGGGGCTAGCCCAATCATACATGATTGTATATTATATATACTACATTAAAATCGCAAACTAATGGATAGGTATGCAACCCTCACAGCACAGGTGATTCATCATACGCATAGGGTAGGTGGGGGCTATTCTCCGCACGGGGCTAGTATCCGCACGCCTTTTTTTCGATTAAAATTATCGATTATTAGTCCGACCTCGCCACATCGATAACCTTTCTCAACCACCAGTTGCCTCCTGAAACTTGAGGGTTGAAGTCAACAAAGGTGCCAAGAAAATGAGGTAAGCTTGATTTTCATCAGTTTGATTTAATATTTTCGTCACTTGCCTAATAGATTGTGGGAAAAGTGCGATAGTTATTCCAAATGTTTAGCTTTCTTTCGAAAGGGGTTCTCATGAGCTTGAATATAACTGCCCAACTTCGGCGAAATCTGTTGTTCACTGTACCTGGTGTGGCATCTCCCGACATTTTGGAAAAAGGGGCTAATTTCCGCACTTTTTTTGGGGCTTCTCTCCGCAGTCAGAAATGTGCGAAGACTAGCCCCTTTGAATGTTATGATGTTTTATCACTGCAAAGTTTTGGTACCTGTAATAAATATAGGAAATGTAAGTAAGTAGGGTTTTTTACCTGATACCTTTACATCCAAAGATTTTAATGCTATTTGTTTACCAAGGCTATTGGCTAAGTTTCAGTGAAGTTTTTCACTGCTTGATAGGGATTTCCTAATTTGTTTTGTGGTATCCTAAGTCTAATTTACTAAGTCATTTTTTTAGCAAATTTTTCAAAGCTCTATTTGATGTTTACTGCTTAACTACCAAAGTGCTTAACTGCTTTTTTTGTTTTACCAAGCCCTATTGGCTAAGTTTCAGTGAAGTTTTTCACTGCTTGATAGGGATTTTCTCTTTTTTTTTGCTATCCTGATTGACTAAGTCATTTTTAGCATGTTTTTCAAAGCTCTAGTTAATGTTTACTGCTTAATCTCCGTGTGCGGAAACAAGCCCCATTGGCGCGGAGATTAGCCCCACTGCATGGGGCTAATGTCCGCAAAAAAAAATTTTTTTTCTAACTCCATATTTTCAAAAATTTTGATTGGAAACGTTTGGAGTTGTTATAGAATAATCAATAAATGTCTAATCTTTTCATCCTATAGCAGAATCTGGAGAAAATAAGAAGATTGTGTTGAATATGGTCTGAAAACATGAAATTGCGGAGGGTAGCCCCCACCTACCCTATATAATATATATATGCGCATATTATGCGTCGTAGCTTTATTTTTATTTTTTTTACGACGCAGCTCCGGTCTTGGTAAATGAACTATAATATTATGCGATTTTTCCTAAAATTTTAAGTTTTGGTCGACTTCAGACTCAAGTTACTGCCGAAATAATTATTTTACGAGGATATTTGTTTCGAGTGAAGTTGTAGGAAATCTAATTAGCTTTCATTTGAGCACTTGTAGAACTCTGTAAGTAGAATAGGAACCGAGAAAACGAATTCAAATCAAAACAAGAAACGCCTAATCTGAAACTGCTCGGTAGCGGATAACCACGTCTTCGGCTGTACCTCGGAAACTATTGGCCCGATTTTAAATCTATTTTATTCTCGTGAAAGCTGATTAAGTAAATTTTCTATCGCAGCTTTTCCATCCGAGATTTTGATTTGAGCTTCAATAAGAGGAGGGCAGGCATGGCAAAACAAATTTTAAATGTAGGCAAAACATATTTTTGTGCCCATAACTCGTGAGCAGTTAGTCCGATCTTAATTCTCTTTTCTTTTTTTTTTGGTGAAAGCTGATTAAATTTTATAAGCGACGGTACATTGCATTTCTGTTGAGACAGCGAAAGTGCCACTAGTATTCGTAGGGAATACGAATAGTATTCGTCGGGAATACGAATAGTATTCGTGGGGGAAACCAGACCTACGACCACATTTTTCAGAAAATTTTCTTCTCTCCCTCCGAAACTCCTATTTCTCCGATCGAAATTTCTTTGTCCCTAGCTGCGATTGGAACTTTAATCAGCTATCACGAGAATAAAATAAATTAAATTTATTAAATTCCAAATTTTGGAATCGGGCCAATAGTGTTTGAGGTACAGCCGAATACGTTCTAAAAAACGTGGTTTTCCACTTACCGAGCGGTGTCAGATAGGGCGTTTCTTGTTTTGAATTAAATTCGTTATCTCGGATTAGTGCTCAAATGAAAGCAGAGTTCTTCTAGTGATCAAATGAATGCTAATTAGATTCGCCTATTTTCAAATGGCAGTACATAACTTGACAACCATTATTCGTACAGAGCTCGAGTTGTGCTCTAATTTCCGCGAATTTTATCTACTTTAAAATAGGAACGCATAACAAATTCGTAAAAACGGTTTAGGAGATAATATTTTAATCAAAAAACCAAAACAAGTGCGAAAATTTCGAGGTCTTTCTATACTAGCTGCTCACAAAGTTCCTGGCGTTTTTTTTGTAGCTGCAAAATTGGGTACCTAATGATACTAGCCCTAACAACAAATTATCACAAAATCATGACTACCTACCCGTTAGTTTGCGATTTTAGCCTTTTTTTAGTGTAGCCAGTTAGTAGTGTACCTACATTATCACTGGGCTCGGTTGCATATATTGAATCAATATCAATCAAGGCGAGATCACCCTGGTTCATACGAAAACAGGCTTAAGGAGCTTAGGTTGTGCTAACTGAACCAAATACCTGGGAATCAATAAATAAATGAATAAATTATTTCTTTTTCTTTTCGAAAAGCTAGTTGATTCATTGGGACCGATAAAGCCCTATTAATCATACTATAAAACGCCGTAAATTTATGAGATGCTGGATGGTTGGAACTATTATGAATAACCACGTGCGTATAGGTTGGAAACACTGTAAATTCATGCTTACCCCCCTCTAATTTTATAGAAAAAAACGAAACGAAACGAAACAAGGGAATTTCACCCTGAATTTTCGTCCGACTGGCTGCTGCCGTCGCGGACGTCGTCAGCAGTCCTCTCAATGAGGATCTGAACTTGTCTGACGATTGCGCTCATGGCTCCCCATTGCCTCGTCCCCCTGGGTTGGAAGGAGTTCGCCGATCGAACGCAGAAAATATTTGTATCGGTGACCCCGCTCCTCACGCGGTCACCCATCCAAGTACTAACCACGCCCGACCTCTAATTTTATAGTTAAATCCAGAAAATTCAGCTCCCCCCCCCTTCACTTCCTTAGTAAACTGAATAATATTCAGCATATTATGCTGATCTACAGAATTGAGTTGATGAAATTAGCTAGTTGCCTATCAGTGCCATTGAAGAGTATCGATAAGTATATATATTTGTCACAATTTTTCGTTGACACAGAATTAATATTCGGACATGTAACCTATATCAAAGAATAATAAACCCTCGTGTAAAATTGTGTTTTTGGAAGCAGAGTTCACTGGGAGTTGATAAATAAAGTTCCCATCTTGAACGTTCATTTAGGGAGCTTCTATTTTTTCAGGAACTTTATTTCGAGCCCTGGTTTACGCACCTGAGACCGTATACACTATAAATACAATTTATTTATTTATTGTTCTGATTCCCGTGGTTCAATTAATCTCTCTGATAGTTTTCTCAACTTCTCATTTGGTGTTTTTTGAAATCATGATTTAAAATAAAAAGTATACTTTTTGAATTATTACCTAGCGAGTTGGGGGAAAACCGCAGCCATCAAAATTTGAATTTTCATGTCGCTAACTAATGTTATACGGACTTTAGGTTCAAACATACCTAAAAAACGACACCCCACTCGACAAAGACCTTCAAAAACCCCTCCTGTGGCCTTTTTTTTTTTAGCTCCACACAGCCCCACGGTGTATTGGATGGGTTTGAGGCCCCTAATAAATTGAGACTACGTCCAAAATTATTTCGAAAATGACACCTCATTCGACTTTCCATTTATAGCCTCAGAAGTTGTAGGTGTTTTCGTTTCACTTTCTTATCTGTAGATTTTAACGGTGTTTTTTTGAGCATATTTACGAGCATGGGGATTGTCTAGCATAATACAAGATATTATCAACGTAACACAGATGTTTTTCAAGCATATCAATCCGAGCCCTATTAATAATGTTTGAGCCCAGGGAGGTAAAACCAGGGTAAAACCCAGAGAGGTAAAATCCGCTGTTAATTCCAATACCGGGAAGCCAGTCTACTCCTGCGAGTGGTGTGTCCAGGACAAGTCTGAGACGACGAGATGGACCGTTTTACGTGAAGCACTGGATCAGCGGGCCCCCAAGGTCCAGACAGGAACTCTCGAACAGCAGCGTGGCAGCATGCTCTGCCCCCACTCGAGTATCTTCCCTTCATAGACCTGACGGACATGACGGCGGTACTTCGATAGGTCTCCACCTCCCACCCGCCCTCTCCCGGCAACACTTCGAAAGTTCATTTCCTCTCCCAGTCTTGTGGTTGGTTCGCGTCTGCACGCTGTTTACTGACATTCCCAACTCAACCCGTTGTTTATGTTCATTTGGAGTTTTGATAACATAAAACGTCTCTCGTGTTGATATTTTCGGGTCGTGCGCGTGTGACTTGTGAATGTTCCCGTCGTCGGGCGTCTGCGATATTCTCGTACGATTCCCGATGGAAACGCCGACTCGCTGCTGATTTCCTCGTCAAGAGATGGGAACGTCCGCCCGTTGGCTTTTGGACGTCGGGGTTTACCTGGCGGTTTGGACCCACGTCGGATATCAGGTGTGTTAGGGGAGGGCCACCTGTTGAGCCTGAAGGTCTTGTGGGGTTCACGAGGATTACGTTAGGCGTAGGTAACACGGTGAATGTGAGATTGCCGACCACCAGCCTCACGTAGTTTGGAAACATCGAGTTATTTGCCACAGCGGCTTCTTCTCCCACGAACAGACCGCATCTTTGCGGTAGTTTCACTCCGCAACGTTTACCCTTCCGAACGACCAAAAAATCTCTTCACATTAACTTAAACCTGGCCAGCGGATACGCTAGGTCTTCCTGTTTCAACCCTGAACTCTTTCAACGTCCAAACGTTCAGTTAACGTCAAATTTTGACGCGAGTGATTCTACAGTTTCGGTATGTTTCACGCGACAGCGTTTTGGGTTGTCCTTGAAGTTGTGGTCCCGCTGACCTGGCGCTCAATTGGATGAAGATCGACTTCGTGTGTGTATCTTGTACCTCATTAGAAGCCCAGCAATGATCTACTGTTTCGTCGGATAGGTCGTGGAATCCAATAAATCGACTCCACTACCAAAATTTCTTTAAAACGACTCCTCTCTTGAGCGTGATGCTGTGATACACACACAAACACACCCTCACCCTCACACAAAAAAAAAAAAGTCGAAGAGATGAGCGCACCTTTCCATTTTTAGCGCAACCTTTCAAAAAATTTTTTTGTGTGTTTTTGTGTATCACAGCATCACGCCCGAGCGGCTGAACAGATTTTCATGAGGGTGGTTTCATTGTGATCAGCGAGTTCTGGGGGTGGTTATAGGCTATCAAAATCACCTCAGTCGTCGACGATTCGTCCGATCCCGAGAAGATGATGAATCGTCAACGAATTGTCAAGTTACATAGTATACAAGTTACAAATATTTCATATTACCTAGTCTTTATTGAAACCAAAACCGTAGCTAAGAATGCGTAATATGAAATATTTCCGCGTCTTTATTGTTTCCTTTCTGTTAGGTACTACGACATTTTCGTAGTACAGAAAGGTTGCGCTCATTGATGCGACATTGATGGCTTGTTTGAAAGGTTGCGCTAAAAAGGTTGTGTCAATATTTTGTGGACCAGCCACGATTGGCTGTGCTTTGGTGTTAGGGTTGCCAGATACATTTTGAGAAAATGAGCACAACAGCGCCCAGGAATCAGGACAAGCACATTTTCTTCACTACATACTTCTTTTTATTCATGATTTAAGCACTTAATATCATAAAATGTTTGATGACTCGGCCAAAGGAACTTTTTCAATGTAGTTAATCTTCTTTTCTAATATTAAATATAAATGTTATATAGGTATGTCGAATCGAAAAAAACATAGGTAGGCAGCCTTCTTTTATAATAGAAAATTTCTGATATTTAATATCACAAACAAGAAACAACGGGAATAAGGAACTGTGGAACAATTGGTAGGTAGTTTAAAAAATGGAAATGAAATTAGATTATAGCTAATGTAAATAATCTTAGGGACAACGTATGCTCACGGTGTATACCCAAGATATTTCCCCACGATATTTCCCCACGATATTTCCCCGAGATATTTCCCCACGATATTTCCCCGAGATATTTGCCCACTGTCCCCAAGATATTTTTTTATTTTTCCCTACTTCTAGGAGGAGTTTTGGATGTCCTTTGACGAACTCGAAAAACTCGTGGCAACTCATGTTATAGTTGGACTTGATCATGATGCGTGCTTCGAAGGTTTCAGGAAGAAGCCGATTTCATTCTTAGGTCCACTGGGCCACTATCAACGAAAAAATCCTTGTGAGCAGGAATCGCAAACAAAAACGCTGCAAATTGTACACAAAGGTTTATTATTCTCTGGTTACTTGTGCAAAATTAATTCTGTGTCAACACATAATGAATTTTGAAAAAAAAAAGCTTTCTTTTTCATTGTTCGGACAGATGCGCGACCTCTAAAAATGGATTATACGTCCAAAATTACTCGGAAAATATGTCCTCCAGGGATGCTTCAAATATTTGTCCTCCAGGGATGCTTCAAAAATCCCATTTGTAGCCCCATGAAAGCCCTATAGATCCCGACAGTGAAATCAGAACGTTCTGGGACCCCAAAAAATGGATCTGGAAACCAAAATTCGGCTATGTTCTGCAGCTCTTGAAATAATTTCATTGTCCTGGGAATTTGAACAGGTCAACAGGTCTGTTGAAAAAATCCGATTTTGTTTCGCTGATTATTTGTAATCTGATGCTCCAGCTGAATTGATACAACGGGGCAGTAAAGAAATCAGGACAGGGTCAGTCAGGACGCCCCCAAAATTGGGACATGTCCTGATCAATCAGGATGTTGGCAACCCTATTTGATTTCGTTTTCAACCCGGTGGATTTTGATTTCAGTTCGCCCTATTACGTCGAATGCCCCATGCGTTTTTATTTCACTACAGAAACCCAATTCTATTGTACGGAGAGGCATATGACTCAGGTGTCAATATTTTCTGAGGTCATTCTTAGTAAATCGGTCGCCCTTCTCCGAGGTAGGGACTCCCTATACTACTAGGGAGTCTAAAAACGGACGTGATGATGGTGTAGTATAACTTGTTTGTCAAGGTGTGGTTTGCTTGGCATATTTTACGTTTCAAGAGCTAGGTATCAGCTAAGAACCCCATTCATCAGATTTTCCATCTTCCATATTAAAGTAGAAAAATTACAGTAAACAAAGAATGAAAGACATTTTAAAAAAAATCTCTTTCATGATTGCAGGTATTTGTGAGATGAATGCAGCAAGAGAATAACAATTAGAGATTGAAGAGAAGATCGACAGAAATAGTAAAACACCAACTGCATTTCTAGAGACAATGAATGACTCGTCAATGACCTGACTCGAGCTTCTGATTGAAATCTATTATTTCGTGAAACGTGTTCATGAAAACTTCAGCCAAAAGATGGAAGAGAATACTTCTAAGACTTGGTTATCGAACTCAGGCAGGACGGATAAGAAAAACAACTGTTCTTATCCGTCCTGTCTGAGTTACAATTATTATTTTCGTTCTGAGTAACAAAATTTTTACTGAGTAACAATAATTATTATTGTTTTCGTTCCTCTGAAGTAGGTGCTCCACCAACCTTGATACTAGTGCTTTTGTTCAGTCTTGGGCGAAACTATGCAGATGTTGCCTGATGCCTGCTGAAACATATTTTGAATGATACTAGCTGACAAGGGAATACAATAATTGGAGAAGGAATGGGCTACAAGCGACAGGTAAACATATTTTTTGGCCCGGAAAAGTGGAGGTATACAGTTGCTATCGAAGTATTAAAAATTTCACTTCTAAATTGTTTAATGTTTACATTATAATGGACATATTTACGTTAGGGAATAAAGGATACAGTTACATTTATTAAGGCTCGGAAAAGTGAAAAAAGTTTCTTTTCTGAGACTTTCTTCAGAGGTCATCTTCAAGTGAAGGATTATCGTTGGAGTCCGGAAGTGGTTTGTAGGCATCTTGTTGTTTGGGCCCCAAAAAAAACAAAAACATGTTTATCTGTCGTTTGTGGTCCATTCTTATTAACATATTAAAAAAAACAAAAGGATGGTGTAAACAATTACCGGGGCCTCACTTCGCTCGGCTGTTCAATACGCAACACGCTTCGCTAGCCACCCCGTCATAGTGATTCTTACCTATCCGATTGTTAAGAAATTTTCATTCTGCCTCAAAACAAAATAGAATTCACATATTTGGTAGGTAATTTTGAGGAATCTTTGAGGGGCCCCTTTAGTTATTGAAAACGCTGCAAATTTTAGACAAGGGTTTATTATTCTTTGGTATAGGTTACCTACTTGTACAAAAATTATTTCTGTGTCAATAGAAAAAATTTTGGAAAAGAAATTTTTTTTTGGATTTTTTTTTTCAAAAACTTTTCTTCAAAATTTCTTTATCTTTTACTCGAAAAATATTTAATCTGGGATCCTTCAAAAATCCCATTTTTAGCCCCATGAAAGCCCTATAGATCGCCACAGTGAAATTGGATCGTTCTGGGACCCCCGAAAATGGATTCTACGTCCAAAAATACTTCGAAAACGACACCTAACTCATCCCATAGATAAAAGCCTTCAAAAACCCCCTCCCATAGCCCCATTTTAGCCCCATAGCGCCCCACGGGTTTGGGCGATCGGACTGAAAACCTTGCGGGCACAACTAGATGGTAAACCAAGTATTTTGGCAAAATTTCAGATTTAAAAAAAAAATTCCTACTGCCCAAAACGGCCCGGACGGCGTACGGACATTTCGGATTTAGATTGTAGACCTCTTGAAACGGATAACGTCAAATTTTGAGGCCGATCGGAGTCGTTGACCCCCGTCGCGAAAACATAGGTGTATTATTCCAAGAATAATGAACCAAAAGGGGACGTATTCATGTTAGTTGGTGAATCCCCGATAAGAAACCTCTTCTTCAAACATCAGTAACTGATGTTAATTAACAACTGTTGTTAATTCAAATTGTTTCAACAATTAAGTTGAAAAAAATTTTTTTTTCCACCCACAGACCACTGTGCGCCGTATCTTAGCTTGATGTTGTCGACTCAAGTTGATGGGCACATTCAGTGGGAAGTTGACGGCAATGTTTAAAAAAAATTCTGGTAGTAGGTATATCTGTTGAGCGGTATCCGATGACGAATTATCGGTATTTCGATGTATACATACGGAAGTCGATCCCCATCCGTACTCTCGTCCCGAAAAGAAAATAGGTTGACTGTTCTGGGAATAATAAACCATGGTTTTGCAAAACAGGGAAAGCTTTAACCGATTGTTGTAAATCACCAATGCCAACGGTCCCGTTCTAAGATACGAGCTGTCGATAAAACTCACCAGTTTTGAAAACGGACGTTGGCCTTGACGTTTTTAATTGGCCGTCCCCAACGTTGGGTCCCTTCAACAGGACTCCGATCTCGATGAAATCTTTTCACCATTTGTCGCTAGCGGCCTTCCAACAGGAATCAGGTTGACATTCTTAGCGGTATATTGAGACAACCTGAATAGGAATAGTTACGGAAAATGTAAATTCTCATTTCCGAACCGGGTTGCCGACGTGCTTTACATCAACTTCTGGTTGTTATTCCGTGGACGAAACTTTCTCCTGAATGGTCACTCCACCTGGTTTGACCAGTCAGAGGAATTTAATCGGAGTTTTTCCTGTAACGGTGTGTACACTAGAGAACCTGTGGCAATTAAAAAATGACGGAAAGAAACATACTAAGAACACCCTTCTCTCAGCCCCCATAGAGTACCACTGGGTGGTTGGGGCGATCGGAGTGAAACCCTTTTGGTCGCAACTAGATGGAGAACTTTACGCATCATGAAGGACAAATTTTTTCAAAGGTTGATTATTCCAAGAGTTATGAACCACTGACGGGCTTGGGGGTTTCCCGTCATTCTCTGACCAGAATCTGCGGTATCTTCATGCTCTTTTCCTCAAATGGCCGGACTAAAGGTCAAGAGTAAATCCCCTTTCTCGTCCTACCTCTTTTTATCCTGATGACGTGATTTTTGACATTTGCGTTCGAAACAGGTTGACCGCTCCTTTTTGGAGAGTAAGGACAAAAAAGTGCGTTTCTAAGGTTGGTAAAAGGATTCAAGCTATTGAAAGAGTAGGCGTTGAGAGATGATTTGCAGAGAGCATACGGCAGCCTTGTGGTCTCCATGTGTGGCAACTTGATAAACACCGCAAGAGAAAATCTGAGTGAGAGTCGGACCCGAGAGATAAAACACCCGGGTATTTATTTTTCTGGGTAAATGCCCGATATGGGTATTTTAATCTCAATGAAATAGGATCACAAAAAAATGTGTACGTTCATACGACTCAGAAGCCAGCCTGTGCCCAAGTTTCAAGGATTTTTGAAACTTGAGCATAGGCTGGCTTTTGAAATTATCATCATCCTCTGAGCAACGGTAATTATATGTGAATCTGATGCCATTCATAATCGTGAAATCATTCGCTTGGAGCCGCTGTGCTAAACCTGACTTCCATTCTAATCATCTTCTCTAATGCGATAAGAAAGCGTGTGCGTTTTTGTTTTCAAGTTCTTTATAAACAAATCGCTTTATTGTTCAAATTGGCAAAATTGCTGAGAATGCTTAAATAATTCAGTGTCATTACCTAATTCATTCATATTTTTTATTACAAAAATGCATTCATGTTTTGAGGTAAAAGTGAAAAAGACGATAAATTCAAAATAAAATTAAAAATTACTTATAAAACATTGAATACATGTAGGTGGTAAAAATGAAAATTACAAAAACATTTTTAAAAAACTAGAAAAAAGTGAAAATTACAAAAAAGAAAATTGAAGTTTACAAAAAAAAAAAAAACCGGACGGTAGACCTATGGTTCTACAGTCAGGTCATTTAATAATGACTAGCTGGGACACCCGGTCTTCGCCCGGTCCGTAGTGAACACGAACCAAAACTGAATGTTTCAACAGGAGATATTTTCGCAGTGTACGGATTTTTAACATTTCCCGTCATTAGAATCGTCTCTTGTACTCTCAGAAGGGCTCCCTCTCACATTTCAACGTCCGAGAGTGAACAGGAGAGAGTTTAGCTCACTCAGCTGATCAGGAGAAATCCCCTCATTTGAATCTTCTCTAGTTGTCCTACAACGGCTTCTTCTCAAATTTCAACGTCCAAGGGTGAACGGGAGAGACTTTAGCTCACTCAGCTGTTCAGGAGAATTCCCGTTATTTGAATCATCTCTTGTAGGTACTCCCAGAAGGGCTCCCTTTAAAATTTCACCGTCCAAGGGTTAACGGGAGAGATTTTAGCTCACTCAGCTGATCAGGAGAAATCCATCATTAGGATCTTCTCTTGTACCTACTCCCAGAAGGGCTCCCTGTAACATTTCTACGACCAAGGGTAACAGGAGAGATTTAGCTCACTCTGCTGATCAGTAGAATTCCCGTAGGTAATTATACCTCTCTCGTACCTACCTATCAAACCCGTTCATTCCTCATGCAAACACCCGCAGCAACCCGTCAACTTATTATTATTTTTTTTTTCATTGATATGGAATTAATTTGAGGAGATTTTATATCAATGAATAACAAACCCTTTTTGGCGGAATATAGCGGTTTTCCATTATTATATTATTACTGGGACACCCACGCTTCGCAAGAAATATCAAATTCCCGTTCATTCCTCATGCAAACACCCGCAGCAACCCGTCAACTTAATTTTTCATAGTAACAACTGTCCTGATCATATGTTCTCATTATTTAGTTACGTGTTGGTAACAATACGTCCAAATTTCTTTTCCACATTTGTGCGTAGGATTTCAACTGAATAAAGCCTACAATTCTACGGCTTTCGTTATTACAATTTATTCAGTTGATAAAAACTACCATGGACAAATATCTTCGTCCTGAACGCCTCTCAATCGACCCATCCTCAAGCTGCGCTCAAGAGGATTACCTGCACTGGAAGCGAACATTCGTCAACTTCCTGGGCGAAATTCCAACAGAAGCACCGCTGTCGAACCAGGTACAATTGAAACTTCTCACGAACTTTCTTAGCGCTTCCATCTATAAGTTGGTCAAGGACAAGCCAGATTTTCAAACAACTCTCACAGCACTCGATGGAATTTACATCAAGCCGAAAAACGAAATATACGCTCGCCACTGCTTGGCGACTCGGAGGCAAGATCCCGGTGAGTCAGTTGATCAATATTTGCAGGCGTTACACGTTCTTGGACAAGAATGCTCGTTCCAAGATGTTACAGCTGACAGCTACAGAGATGAGTACATCCGCGACTCGTTCATAGCAGGTCTTTCATCCAGTATGATTCGGCAACGCCTTCTTGAGAATTTAACCCTAACACTTACCCAGGCGTCTGATCAAGCTAGGGCCTTAGAAAGAGCCCAAATAAATTCCCTCAGTTACTCCCAATCAACAGCGTTTTCTGCTGCAGCTAAAGACCAGGGACACGAAGATGAACCGACCGAAGCACTGAAAACAACAGCTGCTGTTCACAACTCTACGTGCTATTTTTGTGGGGGCAAGCGCCACCCCAGGAGCAAATGTCCAGCCAACGGGAAGACTTGCAAAAACTGTAACAAGCCAGGTCATTACTCTTCCGTTTGCAGAAGCTCAGAAGGTAAGACAATTGGCTTCACAGTAGCTGCTTCCTCACACGTTTCTCTGAGCAAAGCTATAGTCCCTGTCAAAATAAACAATTTTCGTTGCTCAGCTTTAATTGACACAGGTAGTACGTCCAGCTTCATTAATCATGCCCTACTGGACAAGTGTAAAGCTCAGGCCAAACCTTCTAAGGAGAGAATTACAATGGCTAGCTCATCTCTCTTTTCCAGCGTGGAAGGGTGTTGCATAGTAAAGATGGAACTTCAAGGTCACACGTATGATAAAGCCCAGCTCTTGATCATGAAAAACCTTTGCGCTGATGTCATAATAGGTCATGATTTGCTCGATACTCATGCAACACTCGAGATGAAGTTAGGAGGTCCAAAAGAGCCACTCTTGATATGTAATATCGCTGCAGCTGCTGTCCCGCCTGTATCTCTCTTCACGAATTTATTGCCAGATTGCAGACCCATTGCAATAAAATCTCGCCACTATTCAAAAGAAGACGCAGATTTCATTAAATCAGAGGTTCAAAAACTTATCGATGAAGACGTGATTGAAGAGAGCACATCTCCATGGAGAGCGCAGGTCCTTGTTGTCAAGAGCGGAGTCAGAAAGAAGAGAATGTGCATTGATTACTCCCAAACCATCAACAGGTACACTCAACTACATGCCTACCCTATTCCAAAAATCGAGAAGATAGTTGAGCAAGTGGCTCAGAACAATTACTTCAGCACAATAGACTTGAAGTCAGCTTACCATCAGGTACCTATTTTGGAGAGTGAGCGTTTTTATACTGCTTTCGAGGCCGACGGCGTTCTGTACCAATTCAAAAGGATTCCATTTGGAGTGACCAATGGAGTGCCTGCCTTTCAAGAATTTATTCACAAAATCATTCGTAAAGAGAACCTACAAGAAACTTACGCTTACCTTGATGATGTCACAGTTTGTGGCAAGACCAAAGAAGAACATGACATCAACCTCCGAGCTTTCCTTGCCGCAGCCAGAAAGTATAATCTAACTCTGAATGAGGAGAAATCCAAATTTTCTCAAACAAATATCAATCTCCTTGGGTACAACATTGTGAACAACACTATCAAACAAGACGAAGCTCGCCTACGACCTCTTCGTGAGATTTCGGCCCCTAAAGACTTGAAGCAACTCAGAAGAGTCATGGGTATGTTTGCACACTTTTCCAAATGGATTCCAAAGTTTTCAGAGAAGATCCGCCCACTAGTATTGGCAAAATCATTTCCGTTATCAGAAGGTCTACTGCAACTCATTGAAACGCTGAAATCAGACATTTCTAAGGCAGTACTGACCGCAATAGACACCAAGCTACCTTTCACAGTGGAAACGGACGCATCTGACTTTGCAGTTGCCGCCACACTATCGCAAGCAGGTCGACCTGTTGCTTTTTTTTCTAGAACGCTATCAGATTCTGAACAGCGTCAACCAGCAGTGGAAAAAGAAGCAGCAGCGATAGTGGAAGCTCTACGAAAGTGGCGCCACTATTTGATTGGTCGGCCTTTCCAGATTATTACGGATCAGCGATCAGTATCCTTCATGTTCGATAGTACTAGGCACAGCAAAATTAAAAACGATAAAATCATGCGTTGGCGCCTCGATCTGTCCTGTTTTAAATACGAAATCGTCTATCGCTCAGGGAAGGAAAACATAGTGGCCGATACTCTGTCACGGGTGTGCGCTGCTGCATCAGCTTCCGACCTCATGGAACTACACAAAACCATGTGCCATCCTGGAGTTACACGGATGTACCATTTCATTCGTTGCAAAAACCTTCCGTATTCTGTCGACGATGTGAAGCGGATGACATCACGCTGTCAGGATTGTGCAGAACTTAAACCAAAATTCTTCAAAAACGAAGGCATTCTCATTAAATCTACAGTTCCTTTCGAGAGACTCAATCTGGATTTCAAGGGGCCTCTTCCCTCTTCATCGAAACACCAGTATCTTCTCACAGTCGTTGACGAGTACTCACGGTTTCCTTTCGCCTTCCCTTGCTCGAACTTGTCTGCTTCTACGGTGATAGAGCATCTAACCAACTTATTTTCGACTTTTGGTACGCCTTCCTTCATTCATTCAGACCGTGGTTCGGCATTCATGTCCGCCGAACTTAAGCATTTTTTGACTACACAAGGCATTGCTACCAGTCGGACGACAGCTTACAATCCGAGAGGAAATGGCCAGATCGAACGGTACAACGCCATAATCTGGAAGAGCGTACAAATGGCTCTCCGATCAGCTGGGATGGACGTTCGTCAGTGGGAGCAGGTTCTGCCTCAGGCTCTTCACGCTATTCGATCTTTGCTATGCACTGCCACAAACTCAACTCCTCATGAGAGGATGTTCTCCCATCCTCGTGGATCAGCGAATGGACAGTCTCTCCCAACCTGGCTATCAATACCTGGTAGAGTATTGATGAAACGTCTGCCTCCTCCTGGGAGCAAGTACGATCCTGCGGTCATGGAAGTGGAACTCTTAGAGGCCAACCCAGACTACTCGCACGTGCGGCTACCAGACGGCCGGGAGACAACGGTTTCAAACCGACATTTGGCTCCTATGGGGGCCTCTGGAGACCAAGAAGCTGAAGAAGAAGATTCTTCAGAAACAGAAGATCACCCTATAGAAGAAGTATCTGGGCCTTCACCGCCCAGCTCTCCTATTCCCTCTACATCGTCAAGAATTGATCAGGAGGTGCGACGCTCCGAAAGGAAGAAGCAACCCCCGAAATATTTGGACGATTATGTTTTGAACTAGAGGGGGGGAAAATGTCCTGATCATATGTTCTCATTATTTAGTTACGTGTTGGTAACAATACGTCCAAATTTCTTTTCCACATTTGTGCGTAGGATTTCAACTGAATAAAGCCTACAATTCTACGGCTTTCGTTATTACAACAACGCTTGTTGGTTTGTCGTAGTGAAGTATCAAATTCCCGTCTATCACCAATTATATGCAGCCCATAGCAACCCATCAAATCAAAATGAAATTACCTAGTACCTACCTATCAAACTAATCGAAGGCTCGCAAAAAACCACCTACCGACGATCTTCGAATAACTTGTGAACGGGTCATCGCACAGAAATCGTTTTGTACTCGTTGAAATCAGCGCGAAAAGCTCGTTTTAACAGACGTAGTTTCGTTCTAAACCGACGCAAAAATTTGTACCGGGTTTCGGAGTTTCGAAAATTTTCCTAGCGATCCCTAGTAACGACGCTATTTGACCCGTCTCTCGTCGCGAAGGAAAGCTCCGTTCGCGATGAAGGAAGAGTTTGGTCATCAGTTTTCACCTTTTAAACCTTCTCTGAACTCCCACAAATAATTCAAGACCAAAATTAGCCAAATCGGTCCAGCCGTTCTCAAGTTATGCGATCAGCAACAAAATACTGATTCATTTTTATAGATATAGATTAATTTTACACCAACCCTCTACTTGTAACCAACCGCTAAACTTCCTTAGAGACCAATCATGTGATTATAGTTTTCGCGATCATGTTGCTCTCGCTCGTGACGTCACGAAAACAAATGGAAACGTCCTGATAATCATTATTAAATGATAAAATTGGGAGGTTGCGTATTAAATTTTATGGGAAACTATTTATTCGATGCTAGTCGGCAGCAGTTCAGAGTGCACAATGCCATTTCACCATGCAATGCATTGTTACCAATAGCATTAATCATTTCAATATTGACATGCCAAAATCGCAGCCATCGTTTTCTGAAAAATCTCGATTCGAAATTCCAAGAGGTCTGCTATCCAAAGAATGAGGTGCTGTGTCGTCTTTCACAGCAATCGAACTCGAAGCAATACTCCATTGCCACTATAATATAGTACCTACATATTATGTATGTAATGTAAAAATGATCCGTTAACTGTTAAAATCTCTCCTGTTCACCCTTGGACGTTGAAATTTGAGAGGGAGCCCTTCTGGGAGTACAAGGGATGATTGAAATGACGGGCATTCTCCTGATCAGCTGAGTGAGCTAAAATCTCTCCTATTCATTCTTGGACGTTGAAATTTGAGGTGGGGCCGTTGTGGGAGTGCAAGAGACGATTGAAAAACACCGAAAAGATATGATCGCGGGTGGACGGCCGAATGGGTGTAAAAAGCAAATTTTACGGTAAAGATTTGGGAGGTATTAGTTAGGTATCACTGGTTGATGGGCGCTAATGTTTTAATTAACACCTTCACTGCTAATAATTATTAGGACCGATGAAGAACAGGTGTACGAGGGCGTCCTACCCACTCGAATGGCCGAGCGAACCGAGGCCTTCTGTCTGAGTGCTAGTTAATATCTAATGGGCTAGGGAACGAGGTCAGAGAAATGGGAAAATTCGGCCGAACATAGTTGAACTAATAATGAACAAAGTACTCAGTACAGTTAGCACTGAGAAATTAGGTGTCTGAGCAGAGGAAATCACTAGTGAATATTTGGCGTTTTGAATTTTCCCGCGGTGAGACTTTAACTAATCCGCCAGAGTGCACTCGCACAAAAAAATCTTTTTTATTTTTGGTTACGTTATGTTGGTGAACATGAATATGGTCTGTTCCGTCACGCTAGCGTCAGAACAAATCCGAACGACTATTTTCCTTGTGATTTCACCTTTTCTGATCTCGTGAATCTCTCTGAATTCGTGCTTTTAGTTCATTGGCTGACCACCAAAGAGCACTTTTTGGAAGCGCCACTCTTCCCTCCTGATTCAAAGTTGAAATTTTCTAAAGTGCCCTAGAAATTTGTATTACACCGTAGGATCCCAAAACTCACTGCTATGGCTTCAAATTATGAAGTTCTTTCAGAAAAAATTATTAGTCGACATTCGGTTCCCGGGCCCATTGTCGTTATTTTTGCTATGAAATGAAATGCCATGAAATGTCCGAGAAACTTGAATTACACCGTAGGAGCCCAAAACTCACGGCTACTGCTTCAAATTTCTAAGTTCTTTCTTTTAAAAAACATTAGTCTAGATGCCCACTCGATCATAAACGTTTTTATCTCGGTAATGACGCTTGTCGTGGGTACATTCCTTTTTAGCGTGACATTTGTTAGCTCATAAAACGAACTTAATAGATCCTTGTTAAGTCGTCTATTTTTATAATTCGTATTGTCGAGTGAGGCCTGGTTTTTTCATAAAGGCGCCACCCTGAAAACAACACCTTACACACCTCCCTGGTCAAAGCTTTACAACCTCATCCGCCTGTTGGAAGCCCTTGTCTGTAATGTTCAAACGCGTCTGGACTCTTGAAAGCTGATTAACTGATAAACGAAAATAACAGACACCTAATAATAATAAAGGACACCTCACTCGATTCCCTGACCGAATCTCTTTCAAAAAAACATGATATAGAAAATGACATTCTGCCTATTCTCATTATTTTATTTTATACGTGCACAAATCTTTCGTATAATCCCCCACAAACTCAATTACCTCATCCGCGATGTTTTCAGGTCAACCAAGCGTCCCTTCAAGTTACAATAATTGTAACACCGTCGTTGTAAGGTCGATGGAAATAGTTCCTCCCTAGTGCACACCTAGACGGGGGATATTTTCCTCCCAGGACTCAAACCCCTCGTCTGGTTTTCTCTCGAAGTTTTCCCCCTTAAAATGGGTCACCGGGTCACCCACTATCCCGTTCTTTAACGCTTTTCACTGTTCCGCTGTATCGGAGGTTTTTCCCTCCCTCCCTTTCGACGAATTTGATGTTCCGGGGGGATGAGGTTCCATTTCCACCGACATAATCCCGGAATACACAACAACTTCAATAGACTTGCCCCATCAAAATCTGACCGTTTTCAAGAGTTGAAAACACTTTGTGATGTCCCGGGCGGATTTCTTCTCTCCGACGAGAAAATTCACTCTCCCGGTAATGGGAGTCGGAAATGTCTAGAACGGCCATTAAAAAGTTCTGATATCGAGAAAAAAACCCGGTGACTTCTATTTGAAAGCACAAAGACGGGGTCCCCCTTACGTGTTTGCTCTTCTATGTTTGCTCCGGTCAAACTTGGACCGTCAAAGGCAAACACTAATGAACCCGAGGAAAACGCCGATCCAACTAGAAGTTATACCCCCCCTCCCCCCTGCATATCGCTGCTGTGTGGCAATTTTTCTCGTTACTGTTCCTTCTCCGGCGATTCCTAACATTCCGTCAAACCTGGACAAACAAACCTCTTATTATTCTGCCTACAAAGCAACTCAGCCTAACCGACTTTTTTCACAAAATTAGAATAAAAACGCATTCTAATAGAAAATTTCCCGCCTGTTGCGATGGTGATGTCAATATTTGCCGCTAAAAACGCGAAAATCGCTTAAGATTAACTTGGAATAGGTATCGATGTATTAATATTTTTTATCGATAGGTACCTTTCGCCCGATATTATCGGGATACCGTCTGGCTGATGGGTATTATCGGGATTCTAGCATTAAATGTTGGACATTTTCCTTTGAAATAAATGAATGGGCAATTCCAACATTTCTTTCCCTTATAAATGAACTAGTCTCTCTGGCTCGCTTCGCTCGCTCCCCTAGTGGGGTGTATTGCCGCCTGTGGGGTGCGTAGCATCGATGGACACGTTCAAACCCCTACTCAGACATAAGGCCTCGCTCCGCTCGGCCGAGCGCTTATTCGGACAGGGGGGTCTCGCCTCGCTCGGCCGGGGGAGTCCGCCCCCCCCCCCCCCCTATTCGTAGCAGAGACGATAGAAAAAATCGGCGTATTTTTAGGGCTTACCGTTTAGGAAATTATTATTTTTAATTCAATTCAACTTTTTTTAATTCAATTCAACTTTTTTTAAATAATCGATTCAATTTAAATCGATTCATTTAATTTACATCCATTTCCGTCGGGGAGAGATGTCGTAGACCTAGTAAATGAATGGGACCATCAACTATAGTCGAAAACAAGGACCAAGTGACGAAATTTCGATAATATATTATATCCTGACGATATAATATATATTATATTATAACCTGACATCGTTGAAAATCCACCAACATGAACATTTTCGGTTGGCTCTTATTAATAATAATAATAATAAGAAGAAGAAGAAAACTTTATTGAGAGCAGACAATACAATTAAGAAAAAGTCCATAATAGCTCACAAAATTTGTGAGCTATTATGGACTTTTTACTATTATGGATTACTTACTTTTTACTATTATTACTATTTTACTATTAGTTATTATGGAATATTTAATATTACTTAGCTGATAGACATAAAAGAGGCATAAAATTAAACAATACAATAAATTATATAGGTAAGGGGTAAGAAAAGGAAAAAAACTGTTGTAACAAATGGACAAGGATAGGGGGGGGTATGAATGATATTTCAGGATTAAGTCTCATCCGCAAAATGCCTCACAACGGCGGCCATGAACTCTTAATAATAATATCAGTTCAGTTGTAGTTAGGGATCGCAACCCCGCTCGATTTTCTATCCCGCGGGATTCTGTAATTCATAAATTTCTTCATAAAAACGCTGCATATTTTGCACAAGGGTTTATTATTCTTTGATGTAGGTTAATTGCGCAAAAATTAATTCTGTGTCATTACGAACAGAATTTTCGACTCCGTCGCTATTGAATATAGGTGCATTATTCCAAGAATAATAAACCAAAATGTATTTAATTTAAAAATATTTGAACAATAATTTTTTTCTTCTGTACAACGTTTGGACTGATGTGAGACCTCGATAAATGGATATGCGTCCGAAATTATTTGACTTCCTGGGATCCTTCTAAAATCCCATTTGTAGCCCCATGAAAGCCCATAGATTTCCATGCTGAAATCGGATCGTTCTGGGAACCCCAAAAATGGGTTCTACGTCCAAAAATACTTCGAAATCACACCTAACTCGACCCCATATCCGAAGACGGCTCGATTCAACAATTTGATCAGGTTCTCCGATCCAGTACCAGCACTCTAAAATGTACACATTTAATTTAGCGTTGAAGCACCTATTATTTGCTATCTATTTTTTCACGAGTGTAGCAAAGAAATATAGATCTATATTTTTGTATCTATACGTTTTGGACGAGATTTTTCTGATATCAATATAACTTTTTGACTTGTTATCGATACAAAAAGTCGATAACTTGCTGTTCGAAACTCATCCCTTGACCAGAACAAAACAATTTTTTCCTAGAAAAAAATAAATAAAGTAAATAAATAAATAAATAAAATGAACGTAAATAAAGTGAGAAGGTTGAGGAGTACCTTAAGCGATAATAAGAATTCTCTTTGATGTTTTCATGTATTTAGGGAAGGGAATGGTTCATTAGTAAGTGTTCAGTACTAGGTGCTTACCTAGTGCTTAATATTATTGACTACCCTCAAGGAAGTCAATGTAATATGTCATATTATGTCTTCCTTGTGAACTTTATCGTGAATTTATGGAAACATTCATTTTATTATTAATTATTTATCGGATCTGCTTTAGTATCAGGATACTTTGGTGATGATGATGTTGAACATTTCAATAAAGGTGGGTGGAAAGTTGTTGATTTGACCGACCCTCAACAACTTTCCCCCTTTCCCCACTTTCCCATATCAGGATTCTGTACATGTCTCCCCTATGTGGGTTTTTCGTGTACTCAAGTTAACCGTTGATTTAATTTAAATTTATTGATATCCGCTATAGTATCGGGATACTGAATAATATTCACTATAATAAAGTAGGGAAATAATATTATAATATTATATTATTATATAATATTATTATAGTATGTTTTACCTTCACGGTCCATTCTTTTCTCAATTTTAGGCATAAATTTCCCCTTTCTGTCTCTTTCGTCGTGGTTTCAACGAGATGGAAACCGGAGAAAGCTGAATCGGGAGGGGAAAAGCCTCATAAGGTCCTCAGGGCGGAGTCCTGGCGATGGAAAAACGTTCTCTATAAGGTCCAGGACTAAGCCCAGTTCCAGGACAAGAGCGAGAACCTGCAAAACTTTCACCTGATCACAATACTACTCAGCGCACATTTGAACACAAATACTTAGTTGTAAAAAGTGTTCATTTCTTTTTGGTTTATTATTCTTGGAACAATACTAAGATTGTGAACAACCATATGCGTTCACGACGTTCACTACGGTGGTCGAAAATTTGAATTTGGTACAAAGGAGATAGGAAATTGAAAGGGTTTTCCAACGGTATAGTCAGATTTGAATTTTGATCATTTAACTAGGCGTTTTAACGTGGTTGCGTTTTATTTTGAGCGAAAAAAAAAAATCTCAAAAGTTTGAGTTTTATTTTCTGAGCGAAGAGCTTTCACTCAGAAAATAAATCTCAACCCGGGGAGCGAAAAAATAAAACTCAAAATCTGATATTGAGCGATTCCGAATAATAAAAATCGCTCCAATTCAACCCGTTGCGCTCTGTGGGGCTAAAAAGAAGCTTTGGGAGGGGGTTTAGAAGATTTTTGGGTCTGATATCGAGTGGGGTGTCGTGTTCGAAGTATTTTTTGGACGCAGAATCCATTTTGGAGGGTCCCAGAACCATTCCGACCGTGGGGATCAATGGGACTTTCATGGGGCTACAAATGGGACTTTTAAAGAATCCCTGGAGGTCAAAATTATTTAATAAGGTGTCGTTGTCCGGGTAATTTTGGACGCATACAAATTCCGAGGTCCCACGTGTTTTCAAATATTGTACAAATAATTTTTTATTAAAATTTATTTTATAAATTAACACCGTATTAATTTTTTTTTTAAATTTCACCGTTTTAAAAAAAATAATAAACACCGTATTAATTTTTGTGCAATTAACCTATATGAAAGAATGATAAACCCTTGTGGAAAATTTTCACCGTTTTTGTTTCAACTTATTCACTGCAGAAGTCAGACATAGCTGTTTGATGTTAGGTACCTACTTCGACAAAAGCCCCTTCTTTATCTTACATCTTTCAGCTTTTCTCTTCAAGTTTCAAAACAATCACAAAGCGAATGGTTCGTGCTCGTGGACCGTGTTAGGTCTTTTTAATTACCCATTATGTTTTTCTCGTATTCCTTCTGTTTGCTTAAAGCTCAGTGTTGTCCCCACTATCTGCGCCGTTTGTTTTCCAAATAACCCCGTTAACCCGGTCTTTGTTGTCTTTTGACGAGGACGACTTTGGTGGGCTTTTTGTCCTCTTGCGAGGGCCGTTGTATAAGTGCGTTGAGTATTCGAATTCGGAGTTGTTGATGGTATTGATGGTTTTGATAGCGCTTAAGGGACCGTGCCGTGAAGGATTTCAATAAGCCAAAACTGTCGTACTATTCTTATTAGGATATGTGTTGAATCTGCTATGCCATTCATCACATTATCATTCGCGATAGTCCAACCTAGACGAAATGAGTCACCCCAATAGTTGAAAAAAGTGAAATAATCAATTACCCGCCCGAGGTCAATTAACAATTGACCCATTGGTTATCAGTAGGTCTCAACAGCAGAAACCGGTACTAGTTAGATAAACTGTTCAGCGTCGGTGTTAAAGGCGCCCGCCTACGCCCTCAGCTCTTGCCCAAGACAATTTCCGTCAATTGGTCGAGAGGGGAACTCGAAAGTGACGGTGAATAACAAATGGTGAATTACCGGACGAAAAAAAGTAATTTAGGACTATTTTCTCGTTCACGTGAGAACTTAAGTTCCTGTGCGTTATGTAAACAAAAATCCATTCGGCGAAGATTGTAGAAAGTTTAATAGCAAACATTGAAGGAGTGAGAGAGTCCGCATGCGGTACTTTTGTTCGGGGTTTTTGCTACATGCGGAGCCTTAAAAATCGGAATAATCGGTGGTTTTTTTTTCGTAGTCTGTTGTGGGCTCATAACTGACAACGTGATACAGGCGTTCACGTCAGAGTGGACTTATGAGTCGTAACGATCCTGTAATCCGCTGATCAATGGGGGTCCGGCTCAAGGTGTTGGATAACTGTGGATTTCTTGACGTCTGTTGCGAATTAGAGAAGGGAAACACGTTTCAGGAGATGTCACTTGAAGGCATCAGAGACGTCACGATCTTGCCAAAAGGCTCATTGGTGGAGTACAAACGACATTTCAACCAAATGAGTTTGTTCATCGTTAATGCGTTGGGCGTTTCGTTTTATTTTCTGGCTGTTGAAATATAAGCGACGCGGGGTATCTTGTGCGAACTGTTGCTCAACCTGAGGCTGCGGTAGGTCACTGGGTCCGTAGATACCTTCTCGATGGATGAATAATTGAAGCAAAACGACCTATGTCGAGCATTCTTCGGATGGAACGGGAGTAGTGGGACAAACGAAAGTAAACAGCGTCTATGCAGATCCATTTAAAACAGAATTGTTCGATGTTTGCATAAGTTTTACTTCACGTATATTACGTTAGGAGGGGCTGTTTGTTGAGGAGGTGATGTAGGTAAGAAGCGCCCTGTGAAGTAAGTAGGGAATACATTATTGATGAACTGAGTGAGGCAACCTGTTGGTGGCGTCAGCAATTGGTTCTTTTGGTATTGATGCTTTTGATGTGAAGTTGAGCGTTCAACGCCCAGATGATGAGGTCTTGGTTGAAAGCGCTCCGTTAAACGGGTAAGTTATGTAGGAAATGACTGGCTTAACTGGCTTAGCTGAAGACATTGAATTTTTTGAATGATTTGACGAACAGAATTCGATTATCATGTCGATTTCGAGGTATTTTTCGACCTAGAATCTACTATGTTGGAACCTACTATTGGAATCTACTGTATTGGAATACGAGGAGAACGAGGAGGTGGACCATAATTATTCTACGGTACCTACTTGTACAAGTCGGAAACATTTGAAATTTATCTTGAAAAGTTCAGCTCGGCGAGTACATAACTAGAAGAAGAGTCTGAAAACACCAAAAAGTTGGCTAAATGTGGTCCATTTGAACCAAAAGGCTTCAAACAATTATTGTTCCTATTATAGGAACAAGGCCAGTTTTAAAGGATGTTGGGAAGAAACGAAGGACGGGGCTGGCGGAGTGGGCTGTGGGGAGGGACGTCGACGAAAAATGTCATTTTGATCATTGATCCCACCTGTCTGCGGAGCTCAGTGATCATAAAAGAAACCCACATAATGAAATATTTACTATCGCCAATAAGGGGTGGGGTACAAAGACAATAAAAAAATTGCCGAGCCCCCCCCCCCCCCCCCCCCCCCCAATGTAGTATTTTTTCGCCCTTCACTATAGAATTAAAGCAGTGACAGATTAATTTTTGAATTTATCTCATATTTTTTCATACTAAATCAAATATGGGTTCTATTAAACTTTCATCCTGTATTTCATTGAGGCAACAAACATGGAATTCCTATAGTCCTATAGTTTTTTCAATGATTAGTGAGGCTTCAAAATTCCCCTCTTAGGTTTTTCGTATAGCATAAGAATATTCTTCTTCTGTATAATCTTCCAAACAAACTAGGTATTGGTTTTCCGAAAAACCGTCATCGTGTACCTCAGGGGTTCCCAACCTTTTTTTACCTCGCCCCCCCTAGGTTGGTGTGAACACCATTGCGCCCCCCCTCCCCCTTTTGTTCTATGTAAGTATGTATACTCTCCCCCTCCTCAAAAATGCTAAGTAGGTATAAGTATAATTATGGTATAATTTAATGAGTAAATTTAAATTCAAACGGAACGTTTTATTAACAGTAGGTAGGTAGGTACCTAATTAAAATATTGAATTTCATGGCTCATTCAATTCTTTTTTTTTTTTTTTAAAGCTTAATGTGACATTTGACTTTGTTTTTCGGTGACTAATTTCACAATGTTTGGAGGAATTTTCGACAGCGCGCACCTTAGATCACTTTCGACATTAAGGCGGTTTCGGGATTTAGGTTTCAATGCCAGAAAGTGTGAAAATCCCGATTCACTTAGATAGGTAGTTGAGAATTGCATAAGAATTTTCAACGCCACCGTAGAAATATTTGGATAGGTAGGAAGTTATTCTATCCAGAATTTCTCCAACTCTGCTGCTTCGAAGATCATCTTTGCAGTCGAATCTCTCTGCAAATCTATCGCTTCTTCCTGAATTTCGACTGGAAGTGACTCCACATTAATAGTGAACGGCGAGGTTGTCAACATGGTTTGCCAGCCAGTGTTTATTTCAGGAAAATAGCGCTGAAGTTCATCTTGCAGACCATCGAGATGTTCACATATGGTTTCTTTGCATTCCAGGAATAATTTGTTGGGTGGTTTACCATCCAAAAGTTCATTCAGACGACGGAATGACGAGAAATTGGGCGTGGAGCCTTGCAGGCGTTGTTTCCACAAACGGATCTTTCCCAAAAAACCTGTTAAGTATGGAATCTGAAGCAGAGATCACGCCTGCCTTTCCACCTTGAAGTCTCAGATTCAAATTATTTATGGCTTCGAAAAAATCTGCGAGATACGCGAAGGAAATGCAGAATCTTTCATTTGTGAAATCCTTGTGCAGATCATTTTGCCCCTGGCTCATCAGAAAAATCTCAACTTCACATTTAAGCTCATATAATCTATCCAGCATGTTACCCTTCGAGAGCCATCTCACTTCAGTATGGTACAATAACGTTTTGTGTTCAGCAAGAAGGTCTGCACACAGTGCCCCGAAGACACGAGTGTTTAGGGCACTCGATTTTACGTAGTTTACTACTTTGACGCACAAATCCAAATACTGCTTGAGACTATGAGGAAGTGTTTTCGACGCTAGAGCTTGCCGATGAATGATGCAGTGTGCGCCAACTATTGATGGGTGCTTGTCTTTGGCTATTAATGAATACTTACTGATACCGAAGGGCCTAAAATTTAATGCCAAAATAAATAATCTATGTATGAATTTTAATGAATACTTAAAAATAGTAATAAGTTAATTTGATTAATTTAAAATACTTAATAATTCACAACAATAACAATAATTGCTGTGAATTATTAAGTATTTTAAATTAATTAAATTAACTTATTACTATTTATAAGTATTCATTAAAATTCATTCATAGATTAAAATTTATTTTGGCCCTTTGGTCCCAAAAGGCTTCAATTGTTGTCAGTTTATGGGCCCCGATCGCGCCTCCCCTGGAGACCCTTCACGCCCCCCCAAGGGGGGCGCGCCCCCCAGGTTGGGAATCCCTGGTGTACCTATTTCTTTAAAAAAAAAAAAAATAATAATAATTTTAAAAAAACAGTATGGGGAAGCGAGTTGTTGGGTCTGAAGCCAGGTGGGATACGGTGCTGGATTTAGCCAGCATGGGTTGGCCCCTTGTCCACTCATGGTCTCAGACCGATCCGACTCCTATGGGGATACGAATGGGACAGTTGGAGGACAGGAGGTCGAATGAAGTACCTACCCATCATTTTTGAAGTGTTTTTGGACGAAGGTGTAATCCATTTGGGAGGTTCCTTCGCCTTCCTTATAGCCTTTTATAAGACTATTAACACTGAGAGAAAAGATTTTTTTAGTGGCTAGGTTAAATCCGAAATAACCTCGAAAAGAAATTGAAACCACCTAGAATCAATTGATTCAACCTAGAAAAAAATAGGTCCAGGTTAAAGTAACATCGAAAAATATTAATACAACCTAGACCCATATAGAAACAACCTAACCCGTTATTACCCGCCCTCTAACCACAACCTGGAATAAAAAAGTGTGAACCTAGACCAAATGTGAACTTCACATTTGGTCTAGGTTGACATTGTGAAGACCTAGAAAATATATTACCTACCTTTGACTTTTAAGTGGGGTAACCTAGAATTGAATGATTTGACCTTCCATATGATTCCGCTCCATTAAAGTCTCGGTTGTACAACTGAAAACAACCGAGTGATTTAAAAGGCGAGATTGCTACTTTAGGTAACAACCCAGAAGAAAAAGTTAGACTTTCAGTCTCGGTTAAAACTACCGTAGTACTTCAAATAGTTTTAGGTTTAAACAACAGTGGTTGTAATTCATTCAATAAATTCCAGGTTGTTTCTACAGTAGGCTAAGCGGCCGTGGAGAGCGCCACTGTAGACGGTGGGCGTTAATTCTCGTTGTCTTGGCACCCCTGCTATTTAGCCAGTGGGGTTGAGGCCAAATCTTTGTCAAGTTCTAATCATCTAATTTCTGTCACTATGTGCAGTCATATTATGGCGTCACATTCAAATTTTTGTACTGAGTTGGAAACAGAGACAACCCAGAAAAATAGTTGAAGTTGATAGAAACAACCTGCAATGGAAGTGGAGCAAACCTAGAAAGAAAAGTGGACCACCTAGTAATTTATTAGAACCAACCTGAAAAGAATAGGAAGCTACTTAGAAATTTAACTGGAACAACAGGGATAGTAATTGAAACAACCTCGTAAATAAAGGGACACAACCTAGAGAAAAAAGGGTTCTAGGTTAACGCGCCATGGCTGTAAATTGTTTGAGGTGGGGTGAGAACGTTTTTGTTTTAGGGTAAATCAACCGTCTATGAAAGTGAAAAACATTGAATACCAGGGTGAGACAACCAAGACATTAATGTTTTTAACCTAGACTGTAAATGGATGGAGGCGTCGGCACACACTGTGAACTTAACCTAGAACTAAAGTGTGGGGGTGGCGTATTTTAAATCTTGGTAGTTTGCATTTTTAGGAAGGTAACTTCACCAGTATTTTCAATCTAGGTTAAATTATATTCAACCTAGACTAAATTGTTCCACCCTAGAATGAAAACCAAAAAAAAATCTAGGTTGGCAGCATTTAACCTAGAAAAAAATCGAAAAATAACCTAGAATAGGCCCTTTTTTTCTCTCAGTGAAGAAGATTTTCCTAATTTCCATTTTTTTAAAAGATTTGTTATTGATATGTATTACATTTTTGCACATAATTTATTATACATAAATGCATAAAATCTGCAGCGTTTTCGTTTCTTTTAAGCTCGAGTACATCAAGATTTTTTGTTGGTTTAAATAATTTAAACCCTGTTGCTCACACACATCTTTCTATCACTTGCGGCTTTAACCTGCCTCCTGGGATCCCAGTTCGATATCCTCGTATTCATGCCGGAAGCGTCGGCCATCTGTTTGGGTATCCGCTCCCACTCCACACATGTCTTCTTTTGCTGCACGTGAATTTCCCAAGATGCGTCAGGTGCTCCGTAAGAATATCCTTTTGTAAACAGTCTGTCGACCTTGTTTCCGGCCTTTTTCTCTTCTACTAAAACCCTGTCCAAAAATAGACACGTTAACAGCTGAACTCGCGATAAAAAGGGGAGACGTTCAGTTTACTTCGCGTGATGGATTTTCTATGTTCAACAACAGCGTTAACAATATTGCTTTCTGTTCTTATTTGTTTCCTCTCTCCTCCTCTGATTTTCTGTGTTCAACAACAGCGTTAACAATATTGCTTTCTGTTCTCTTTTGTTTCCTCCCTACTCGTGTAGAAACTTTTCATGTATATATTTTCTGCTTTGCGGATTTCATTCGCTGCCTCTCGTGAACGTATATTATTCTGTGGTGAGATTTAAATGGGGTTTCTCGAGAAGTATTTTGGCTCGTTAGCTCAACTCGGGCCGTTCTGCGAATTTGTTTGGCAGTGTCTCCACATATGAACGTTCCGTACATACAAAGTACTTTAAAATAAGGTTATTTTTTATTCGGTTCCGACCAATTTTTATAATTACCATCGTCATTTATAAAGATGTTAGAAAAACTGAAAAAATGCTATCTGAAGATGAGGGAGGTTGATTTCGGGATTTTCTCTAGAAACTTCAATTTCTGTTCGTGGCTATTAAAAAAAAAAAAAAAAAAAAAACTGTTCTTGCCCATTATTGATTCAACCCTAAAATGTCCACCATCATGGAAATAGCCATCGATTTTTCGTGAATAAATTACAATAATTGTAATTTGTACATGAAAAATCGATGCCTATTACAATTATTGTAATTGTGTGTTGTTGTAATTGTACATAAAGATTGCAATCTTTAAAATTGGTGATGTCGACATGGTGGTGTAATTTAAACAAAGGCACCAACCAGTCAGTTGTTGTTGAGGATTACCCATGACAAGCATAGTAGGTTCACTATTGGTCATTCGTATTGAGCATGACAAAGGTGATCGTCAGGTGTTAAAAGGTCGTTCAAACTGTATTTGTCATAAATACATCCTTAACTAACTAATAGTATCATAGCAATTATTGGTCTTTCACCTAATCCAGAAGTAGGAGAATAGCTGTCCCGAATTCGGCCAACAAAGTGCATGATGTGTGAAGGACTGTCGGAATGATAAATCTTTGTAAATTAATGCTCGTGCAAATGGATAACTTATCTGCATGCAGTGTCGTTTCCTGATGTTTGCATTATCAGTTTTGTTGTGATCTGTTTCAGGATAGTGTGCTTATCTGGAACTGTAGTTTAGGTCATTCGGCTAATTCCGTTCGTGGTGATTTTCTCACCTAGCCTAGTTAATTTTTGCGAGCTTGGGAGGATGAGTCTCTCACGGGCTCGTGCCACAGTGAACAGTGCCGTGTGAAGAAGATTCGTCCTTGGGGGGGCCGATCCGGAACTGAACCCCTCTTCCCCCCCTTACTACGCGATCCCATTGAAAAGGCTGTTGGATGTTCCTATTCACCAGCATTGGGACTCAGCGGAATAATCGAGAGCAACGCTATTTTCGTATGGATTTTGGGCGAGACAGCGTCAACTACCCAACTATGGTCGCTCTAAAGATGGGCCGTATCGTCGCACAGTGGCCGATTTACCCGATTTAGGTGGACAAAAGTAAATCTTTCAAATCTGGATTTTAGTTATGGTATCCATGTCGAGATTGCTCTAAAAGAATGATCCAAGATCCAAAATTTCTTCTTCGTGAGAACGAGGGGATTAGCGATTTTTTCGAGGGATTTGACGAAAAAAATCGGCTGTATACCAGTTGCGCCCTAATACCCCTAAGTATATACCAGTTGCGCCCAGAGTTATGTCTTTTTCAGTATACCAGTTGCGCCCAGGGGGAAAAAATGCAAGAAATACTATGTGCTGTACAATATACTTTTTACGTACTGTTTTATATTCGGAGAATAACATTTTACATGCAGAAGCCTGTAATATACAGTTGTCGGAAGAGAGTCATGCACTCATTCATTTTGAGTAGTGATGTTTTAGGGTTTTCACAAGTATGTAAGGGGTGATTTCCCCACATCTGTACTTCTCCAGAACTACAGTTCGACTTAAGTTTTCTTCGTGGCATACTTTTTCCTGCATTTTTTGGGATGGAGAGCCTAAGATATAAGATTGGAACTCGTAATATTCATTCATTCAAGGTCATTGTGACATCACGCTATGAGTTCTATTCCAATGGTACCTACCTACCTATCGCTATGAGTTCTGATGTTAGGTGCCTGGGGCGCAACTGGATGTTGTTGAATGAAATGTTGAATGTTGAATGAATGTTGTTGAAATGAATACAAAGGTCACCCTCCGGAATTTTAGGATCATCGCTGTGAAGCATTTTTTAAGCTAAACGTTTTGCCAAAATGTGCATTTCCGTAAATTTGGAATTCCCACAATAAAAATAATGTGGGGTATATTTTTGATCAGCGAGAAATTTCCTATAAAATACGTGCCTCCTAGACTTGTGTCCACCTTAATCGGGGAAATTGGCCACTGTGCGTCGTACAAACCTAGTATGATTTTGTAACGTTGGCCAAATAGCTAAAAACTTGACCCTCCGAAAAACCGAACTTATGTTGGGAAAAATGCTTTGGCGCGCTCTACCGTCGGTTGCACACAAAAAAAAACCAGTTGAGAGTGAATAATGTCAGAAATTTTGTTTGTTATGATTTCGCTAATAGTGGCAATTGAAAATTACCTTTCAATTTATTTGCGAAAAACGAGTAAGAGTAAAGTTTCGAAGTAAAGTCCTTTACCAAGTCGAAGTAAAGTTCAAAACGTCTTTCCCAAGTCGAACTAAAGTTTCGAAACGTCCTTTCGGAGAGCAGCAAATGTTGGAAATTTTGTTTATTTATTTAGTGTGGTAATAGTGATCAAATTGACATGCTCACCTGAACAAAACAGAAAACATGCACATACTGTGTAAAGTAGGGTAAGGTGCCGTTCCATGTGCCACTTTTTACAATAATAATATTATTGTAACATATTATGTTACAATTTCCTGAGCCTTTCTGTAGTCGAAATCTGGTTTTTTGGAGTTAGATCAAAATTTTATCTAATTTGATAAGAAACTTGTTGACTACAATTCACGATTTTTCAAATATTTTTATCGGCATCTAACTACATCCATCCCTGTTTTATTAGGTTTGTTCCAGGTTTGACGGACTGTTAACAGAAATCGACGTAGACATGCGCAGTTTAGAAACTGCTGTTCCAGGTCGATCATAGGTTGACAGCAGTTGAACGGAAACCGACAGCTCGAGTATATGCGGTCGGGATATGTCGACAGTTATCAGTCTTCTGTCGATAGACGCCGTCTGACCTGGAACAAACCTATTGAGTGTTCATGGATGGTATGAGACATCATCGATGGTCTGATATGCTCCATGGATGGTCTGAGGCTTTAGGAATGGTCTAAGGCTTCTTGGATGGTTTGAGGGTTCATGGATGATCTGAGAGGCTTCATGGATGGTATGAGGCTTCATGAATGGTCTGAGAGGTTTTGATCAGTACAAAAGGGGTTAAAGGGTGCGTTTTGCCAGGTACACACACTCAGGTGGTGCCCGGTAGAGATATTTTCCTTGATGACGACAATCAGGGTGGTTCTGTTCCTGAATGTTGGAAAACGAAAACTTACATGGTTTCCCTTTAGATAATATCTAATAGATAAACATAACATAATATCTAATAGATAAACATTATATTATAATGTTTTTCCACGCACAAGGATACATTTCAACAAAATTATTCACTTCGGTCCTAACTCATGCAGCCGGACCTTAAAAGGACTGTCCTCAAAAAAATTGTGACGCTCTGATAAAATAACAGTCCACTTCGAACAACCAAAACAACCACTTCGAAATAACAGGCTCATCGATCAGCTGGTTGTCACTTTCCCCGGTTCATGTCAGGGGCCTTACTTTTTTAATATTCCTTGTGAGCAAAATTGAGGGCGGCACGGTGGAACTGTTTGCGAAAAAACAACAACACAACAAAACATGAAAGCATCGCATGTTGCTATAAAACATGTAGGTAGGAATGTTTACTTTTGGGCCCGACCACTTTGTACGCGTTCTATTTCCGTCTTGGACCAAAAATACCAAATTTTTGCGAAAGCAAAAAAATACGGTTTATTACCAGTTCAGTATCACCGAACGATAATAAATACCGTAGCTCGGCTTCATCCATTTAATTGAAGTGGGTTCTTCAAATACAAAAGGCTCTGGATGTTCTCAAGTGGCCTTAAGATGATCGCTTGTAACACAAGTGCTTATACTACATAATCTTGTTCTTCTTTACATCCGCATCACTTGCCTGTAAAACTTTCCCACTCAAATAATTTTGAGCACAAAGAGAGTGGAATGGAGATTAATTTGTGTGGAATTTATTGAAAACTTAATCTGGAGGTATCAAGGGGATGATGTCACAAAGGATCCTGGCATCCCACTGGTTGATGATTTGAGCAGGGCCGCCGAGAGAAAAAGCGGGCCCGGGGCAAAAGAGAGCATAGGGCCCCCATGTAACCCCTGACCTTTTTTCTGTTTAGGGCAGTCAAAACCGGCACTAAAAATCGCTAAATTCGCAAAACGAGATGTATCTCTGATTTTTTAGTAGGTACGCTGTTAGGACCCATTAGAGTAGTGTTTATCCAATTTTGCAACTTCCCAAAAGCTGTGCTTCACGCGTAGCACACGAAAAACCGCGATTTTTTCGGCCTTATTTCAGTTTTTGCTCTATATCTAATAAACTATGCATTGTCCGACGAAAACTACTATATGAGTTTTTAAATAGCAATAAATGTGTGACAATTTAAGCCCAACCGGAGCTTTGTAGGTCAATTAGTTTCAGAGTTATGGAACTTTAAAAATAGGCCATTTTTTTCCAAAATGTAAACATTTTAGTTGAAGCCTTGAAGACAGCGGAAGCACGTTTTTCAGAGCGTTTTCAGCTGTAGCTCAAGAACTATTGGTCCGATTCCAAATTTCTTTTTTTCTCGTGAAAGCTAAATAACTTCCCCATCGTAGCTATTCCATGTAAAATTTTGATTTGAGCTTTGATAAGAGAGGGGCGGGCACGGCAAAGAAGTGGAACATTTCGAACCAACATTGTTTCTTTGCACATTTTTGCCTATAACGCGGGAACGGTGTTCCGATCTTACTTTTATTTTATTTTCCTTTTCTTTTCTTTTCTTTTCCGTGGCTTTCACCTACAAAAAAAGAAAAGTAAGATCGGACCAACCTTTCCCGCCTTATAGGCAAAAATATGCAAAGAAACACGGTTGTTTCGAAATATGCCACATCTTTGCCGTGCCTGCCCCTCTCTTATCAACGCTCAAATCAAAATTTCACATGGAATAACTGCGATGGGGAATTTATTTAGCTTTCACGAGAAAAAAATATATTTGGAATCAGATCAATAGTTATTGAGCTACAGCGGAAAACGCTCTGAAAAACGTGCTTCCGCTGTCTTCAAGTCTTCAACTAAAATGTTCACATTTTGGAAAAAATTGGCTATTTTCAAAGTGCCATAACTCTGAAACTAATTGACCTACACAGCTCTGGTTGGGCTTAAATTGTCACACATTTAATGCTATTTAAAAACTTATATAGTAGTTTTCGTCGGACAATGCATAGTTTATTGGATATAGAGCAAAAACTGAAATACGGTCGCAAAAATTGCGGTTAACACTACCCTAATGGGTCCGAACAACATACTAAAAAATCAGAGATACATCTCGTTTTGCGAATTTAGTGTCAAAATTTACTGGCCTTGAAGTGGGATTGAAGTTGTGTTTCACAGGGTTTATTGTGATTCACATTGCTTGAGTTTTACAAGGCCCAATCACACGGAAGACTACGTTGCCTGCCAAGTGGCAACTTAGCCTTTTTTTTTTTTTCCTCCTTTTCCCCTTTTTCTTATTTTTCTAGGGCCCGCTGGGGCCCCATGTAAAAGTCCGGGCCCAGGGCAAAATGTCCCCTTTGCCCCCCCCCCCCCCCCCTCTCGGTGGGCCTGGATTTGAGCTCGTACGTAGCTAGTTATCACCAACCATTGGGAACCCAGGATCTGGTGTGACGTCAACCCTGAGTTTGCCTGTGTTGCCTCGCAAATTTAAATTTCTGGTTTTCCATTAACTTCCGGTTATTTGAAAGCCTCCTTCAAACAAAAATCTCGAGGCCCGCCCCTCCCCAAACGAGCGACTGGTCTAAAACAGTCCAACTCCATCTTTCTATCCGTCCAGCCCATTCAAACAGATTCTTTTTCATCTCCACTTTGTTCGACGACCTCTTTTCTCCCCCGTCAGGCAAGCAAAACCCTTTTGTGCAGTCTTTTGACTCAACTCTGAAGTGCCTCGGTCGTTTTCGGGCTGTAAATGTATTTTTAACTCGCCAAAAAAAAGGGCTGCTTTGAAAGTTCAAGAAGTCGTATAGCTTTTCAATACACCCCCCCCCCCCCCCGCGAGTACAGTAGCCTGTTGCCGGGGTTTGCTGATGAAAAACAGGAGCGGGTGAATGACGCATTGATCCAAAAAGAAAAAAGAAACGACGAAACTCGAAAGTTTAAAACGCTGCTAATCTTACATTAGGGTTCGTTGTACTTTTTATAAATTGTGCAAAAATAAATCGTATGAGGCTAGGAAAGTAAAAAAATTAATTAAAAAACTGTTTAACTTAATAATATTGGGCTGATGGAGGCCTCCCAATTATAATTTGAAGTATACTTCAAATCTATAGATTCCATAATTATGGAATCTACATCAAAATTAACTCCGAAAACGACGTTTTTGAAGTAGTTTTAGTCGCAGCATCGATTTTTTGAGGTTTGGTCTCCATGGAGCTGTAAAAGGCTACAGACGGGATTTTTGAAGGGTTTTGGCCAGGGAGTTAAGTTAGGTGTCGTTTTCGAAGTTATTTACTACGTGGAACAGTTTTGGACAGGCTGACATCGACAAATCTTTTATCAATACCAACCACTTTGTGAAATTTCAAGTTTATTTATAAAATTTATAAAATTTCATTATTTAATAAAGAAATCTAGCCATTGAAGTGTCAATATTTCAAATTGGGTCAGGGTATGGCAAGAGTTTTGGAAAGGCCGACATTGACAAATCTCTTACCAATACCAACTCCACACTGTGAAATTTCAAGTTTGCTAAAAAAAAAAAGAAAAGAAGGATGAAGCCTAATGTCTGTTTAATGTAAGTTCTGTAAGGGTTCCTAATCCCAGCTTTCGAGAAATTTGAGTCTGCCTTCGTCAAATTTAGTTTGTCGTCGGCCTGGTTCATGCCGACTGTTGATAATTTTGTCCTACTTTTTGAAAACTGAGCAGCACTTCGGTGGATATGTAAAGGTGGAGAAGAAGTAAAGTTTTCATTGAAATGGCAATGAAATGCTTCGCACTCAATGTATACTCGTCCTACATGTCATTTCATTTTGAATGTCATTCGAACACTGAGTGATTAAATGAACCAAACGACCCCAGGGAGACTCCTGGCTGTTCTGCATAGTATCATATCATCATCATATCATATCATATCATATCATATCATCATATCATATCATCATATCATACAATAATATAAAATTGTGTTGGCCGCCGTAAGCCGTGTGGTAGACGGCCGTGTGGTTTGTTGGTACGGGATAACGCGTTCCCGAGTGAGTTTTTTCACTTTCCGCTCGCTGGCCGTTTAGGGGGTCGAAAAAATTACGAAAAAATACGAGCCGTATAGATCAGAACTGGAGGAAGACGTCGGTCAAATCGTAAATCCGAAATTCGCCCGGGAAATTCGTCGAAAATTCGTCGAAAAATCGTCTTTCTCCCGTTTGTCCTACGTTTTCCACTTTCAACTCGCGCCAAAGCCCGTTTAAGGGGTCGAAAAAATTACGAAAAAATACGAGCCGTATAGATCAGAACTGGAGGTAGACGTCGGTCAAATCGAAAATCCGAAATTCGCCCGGGAAATTCGTCGAAAATTCGTCGAAAAATCGTCTTTCTCGCGTTTGTCCCACGTTTTTTCGGGTTCAAAAATACCCAGTAAGGAGCCATTTTTTGGGTATGGTATCCGCGAACCAAATGCGCGCCAAAATATGGCCAATCCGATTCCGAAGTCGGATTTCAAAAAAACCGAGGGGGAGGGGGCGATTTCACGGTGAGAAGACAATTGGATCGTTTTAATTCGCGCGGGGCCAGGGAAAATTCGTCGAAAAATCGTCTTTCTCCCGTTTGTCCTACGTTTTCCACTTTCAACTCGCGCCAAAGCCCGTTTAAGGGGTCGAAAAAATTACGAAAAAATACCAGCCGTATAGATCAGACCTGGAGGAAGACGTCGGTCAAATCGTAATTCGGAAATTCGCCCGGGAAATTCGCCGGAAATTCGTCGAAAAATCGTCTTTCTCGCGTTTGTCCCACGTTTTTTCGGGTTCAAAAATACCCAGTAAGGAGCCATTTTTTGGGTATGGTATCCGCGAGCCAAATGCGCGCCAAAATATGGCCAATCCGATTCCGAAGTCGGATTTCAAAAAAACCGAGGGGGAGGGGGCGATTTCACGGTGAGAAGACAATTGGATCGTTTTAATTCGCGCGGGGCCAGGGATCTTAGAAAACGGAGGGTCCAGGGAACTTTGATAGATGGAGAGGCGGGGAAACTGGTCGGCCGAGTATACAAGTGATTTCACTAGCACTCTGACAGGGGGGCCTTACTTCGCTCAGCTAATCATTTTTTCTATCGTCTCTGCTACGAATAGGGGAGGGGGGCGGACCCCCCCCCCCCCCCCCCCCCCGGCCGAGCGAGACGAGGCCCCCCCTGTCCGAATAAGCGCTCGGCCGAGCGGAGCGAGGCCTTATGTCTGAGTAGGGGTTTGAACGTGTCCATCGATGCTACGCACCCCACAGGCGGCAATACACCCCACAGGCGGCAATACACAACACTAGGGGAGCGAGCGAAGCGAGCCAGAGAGACTAGTACCTACATAGTGTCGAGTTCAATATGTGAAGGTCATGTGAATGTTTCTTAATTTTTCCGTTTTTAAAAATGAGTAGATTTGCTACTAATTTAACTGTTTACTCTCTGGTATAGTAGATTCTTTGTAAAGTAGTAGGCCTGGCAACCTTAAGGACGAAGCCGTTTGAACGTTCTCGAGGACGTGAAAGTTAAGATTGTGTAATGAGTGGAATTGCCAGCCTGCGGGGCGTTCGGGTCGGTCCTGAGGCCTCAAGTAGTCAGCCGGGTGTCTGCTCCCCGACCGTTTCCCCATTTTGATCAGCATCCAAGCTGGACTGGGTCCTTGGGAGGGGAAAAAATTGTTTACTCAACAATCCCCTTGCTCAATAGTGGGGTTGTGGGAAAATTTCGGATTAAACGACTTTTTCTCAAAGGGTTTCGTGTTTTGCTGGATAGGTGGGATTTTTCAAGTGGTACACAGTTAATTAATTGGTTTTGTTTTGTTTCAGGTACTGCTGGGTGCGCCTGGGACATCGACACCTCCTTGGTGAAGATAATGCTAAAGGTCTCCCCCAGAAAACTGCAATTGGTGGTCGATTCGAAATTCCTTCTTCGACGAATCAAACCGCGAAATTCTCCGGCATCTCTCCCGGTTTGAATCCGAACGAGCGAAAAAAAAAAAAAAAAGACGCCCATTAGCCGGCGAGGCGAACATCCTGGTTTTCTAGAAAGCTGCCGATAATGGGGCTTCGGGGGCTCTGGTGCCAGACTGAGACCGGCCCACTGTAACAGTTCCCTAATGGGCGTCAAATCCCCCAATGGCGGATTCAGGACCTGACCGTGGACGGTTCTTGAAAAGTCGTTTTGACACCTGTTCTCCACCTCGGTTGGGAAAATGGTTGGGGAATTCTTTTTTTCTCTCTCTCGTTTCCGAATAATCGGGAACAACGTCCGACAAACAAATCCCGTCGGAAAAACCACTCGGAGAAGGAAAAAAATCCGCTATTCAAAACAGCCGTCCAACCGTGAACTGCAAACCTGAGAAGGTGGTGATGGCGGTTGATCAGATCATGTCTGCTTCTCAACCTCCAGTGGGCTCATTTCTGTTCGAATTAGTTTCTGTTCTGGAAAAACGTACGATCCCTAATTCGTATTTATTACCAATGATAAAAACTGTGCTGATAATCTTTTATACATACATCTTATCTTAATGCAATGATCAAGAAGATTAAATCTTAATGTCTATTACGTACCTACTATAACGTGGATGAATTGTCATCTGTTTATATCTTATCTAGTAACCTTATTTAAATGATGTTGTCTATCGAGGGTCCAACATTACCCCATGGACTGTCATTAAACAATTTTTCACCAACTAGGACGGCCAAAAGACAGTGAATTCAACCGACAATATTAATTTTCTTCTTCTCTTAGTGAGTTCCTTTGGCAATTAAATAAATTGGGGGAATCATTAGTAGTTATTTGAAAGTTGTGGTTATCAGTGGCTCAGTGGTTAGAGCGTTGGACTGCTGAGTCAAAGGTTGCTGGTTCGATCCCAGCAGCTGCTAGACATCTTCCTTAACCTGATAATCACCTTTTGGAAGGAAATGGCAACCCACCGAAAGTATTCTGCCTGTAAAACCTCTCAAATGTGCCATTCGGAACCGGAATTAAACAGTAGGTCCCTACTTCTTCTGAAGTAACTGTTCAATACGCTCAACAGATGTTAGTACCTAGCGAGAGGTGGCCAACGCCTGTTTACGGGTAGGGCGCCCAAAGAAGAAGATTTGAAAGTTAATTAAATGTAATCCTGTTCATGCTGCCAGGGGAAAGCCATCTCCCACGCAATTCAGCGCAGCTTCGAAACACAAGCTTCGATGAGCCCTCCTGGTCACTGCACTGTGCGCAGCCAGTTGGTTTAGGTTAGCTGGGAAGCCTCCATGACTGTGCAGTAACTGTAGGTCGTGTGATCGGGGACCAGTCTTGGCATCTTCAACTTCCAGGCCACTGATGGCAAAAAACTCAAAGGTTGGTCTGTCAGTGGACTCAGCGGCCCACTCCTCCTGCCACCGGCCCACAAGTAGGCCTACGACCAGGACATCTTGATGCAACTTGGCGGGAATGACAAGGTACTCCCCCCCCCCCCCCCCCTTGATCTGGCTGTTTGATTCCGATTCGTGATAAATCATATATCTGCATGGTGCATATATGTGCATGGTCCACCCATTTTGCAGTATTTGGTGGGTCATTTCCAAATATATCGCCTTTATTATTCCCGTTAAAGTGTGTATCCTGTGTTCCCACTTTCCCTGGGATTAACGGGTACTCTTCATGGTAGCAGAGTCCTCTGGGTTATGGGCCCAGCGTGCTTCCACTGCGCTGCCTCCAGTTCAATGGTCTTGGGAATTTCTGAAAGAACTTCTTAATTTGCATCAGTAGCAGCGAGTTTTGGGCTCCGATGGTGTCATTCAAATTTCCAGGACACTTTAAAAATGTTCAATTGAGGAATGGGTGTCTCAGGATGGGGTCAGCGAGGGCAGAGTCTATGCCCGGCAGACTGTATTCGTGGCCGGCCACCAACGCCAAATAAAACCCAAAAAATTTTTTTGCACACTTATGGTGCAAAACACCACAAGCGCACCCCGCACTGGTGTATTATTCTTGTAATAATACACCTATGTAATTGCGAGGCGGTCGAAATTTTAGATCGGCCGGAAAATGTGACAATGTTTTTACACGTTTCAAGATGTCTACATTCCAAAAACGAAGTGTCCATCCGCCGTACGCCGTCCAAACCGTTTTGAGCAGTTTTTTTATAAATCTGACAAAATACTCGGTTTACAATTTAGTTGTGCCCGATCGCCCAAACCCTTTGGGTTCTGTGGGGCTAAAAAGGGGCTACGGGAGGGCTTTTTTAAAGGTTTTCGGCTCGACCCCATGGTCGAGTTGGGTGTCGTTTTCGAAGGAATTTTGGACCTAGAATCCATTTTTGGGGGCCCCAGAACGATCCGATTTCACCGTGGGGATCTATTGGGCTCTCATGGGGCTACAAGTGGGATTTTTGAAGGATCCCAGGAGATCAAATATTTTCCGAGTAATAATCATTTTTCGAGGTCCCACATGTGTCGAAACAACATCGTACAGAATTTTGTTTCCCCTAAAATATTTTCTTAATGACACAGAATTAATGCTTGCGCAATTACTCTTAATCAAAGAATAATATCCCCTTGTGTAAAATTTGCAGCGTTTTTATTTTACGTGCGAGTGCACTCTGGCGAATTAGCTTTGTTGGGGAGCGGCCTGAATTCAAAATGCCAAATTTTCACTAGTTATTTTCTCTGTTCCGACAACTAATTTCTCATTGCTAATCGCCAATCGTGCTCTTGGATGTTTGGCGGAATTCACCCAAAACTACCAAAGAACAGGCCTACCAACGACCAGCGCAGGCGAAACGGCCCGGCCTTCTTTCCAGCCTCGTACTCACCGAGACGGCACCGGTGGAAAACACCTCCTTAGCAAATCCACATAATTTTCTCTCTTTCGACAGTTGAGGGGGGTCGCCTTTAAGGCACTCTGTATATCTCACGCCCCTGCGGAATGCTCCTGTTGAGAATTGCTCGGCGTTGTGTGAACGACTTTCTTGCCGAGGGGTCATTTCATGACGAAACTCATCCTTTCATCCACTTTGGTCTTATTAGCTGGCCAGACTGGCGCTTTTTTGGGTGTATTTTTTTTGAGAATTTTTCAATTTCAAATGTTCCGCTCGTATTCAATAGATTGGGCGTTACGAGATGTTTCCGTCCTCTGATGGTGTCTCAACTTACTCCATTCAACTCCGTCCGGAGGCGAGAGAACTCCTAATTGATTCAAGAGGTTGGTCAGAGCCAAAAGTCATTATTCATATCCTAGAGAACCCTGCGGCCTCAAAGGGCGCTTCTGTTCTCGGATTTTTTTTTCTCCCAGTAGCAGCTGAGTCGTTCACTGGGATGGAACTTCCTGCAGGACTTGGCACTGGGGGTCGAGTGCAAGGTGCTTTTGACCTCACGACACTTTTCTCGTGAACCTCTTCCAAAATGCTTGTTTTTTCCCCTTCAAAACTCCCCTTAACTATTTTCCTTCTACTATTCCACTCAAATGTAAAATCACTGCCCGAGCGTATCTCCGCGGTTTTTGTTTCGTATGACTAAGTTTTCTCATGATTTACTCTATTGTTCCCATCATTAGTTGGCCGGCGTTTACAGCCTTGAAGGGAGCAAAGAACCGCCGCGCAAGGTTCCCACAGCGTCCCTGAATTGCCGCTGTTACTTCAGACGCTGCAAGATTGTCGGGTTTCTCATAAAAACATTACTGTAGACGTTCGATGTGCCTCCAAGTGCAAAACACCAGTCCTGAAACCACAAGATGGCCAGTGAATATTGTGCAAAGGAAATCCGTAGAAACATTGAAAGTATTGTAAGTCCGTCATCGCTTCATTTCGTGAAACTAAATACCTACGAGTGCAGATTTGTTGATTGTCATAAAATCAGCACAAAGAAACAAAACCCAAGAAATACGAAGAAATCTACGAATCTCTTGAAAATAGCTACAAACGTTACTCGAATTCTCTTGTATTCACCGGGAAAAAATTATTAAAAAGTCGAAGTTGTATATTTGTATTTATACATTGTATTACCGCACATTAGCATACCGATCTTGTTTTGCTATACCATGTACGATCCAGTATTTTTACGAAAGCGTTATTTGTGATTTGCAGACGCTGATGATGGGCTAAAACCCGAAACCGGTCCCTTATGTAAATACCCAATAAAACCCGTGTGAAAAGACGATATCTCTATCCTTATATAGGAAGAACCCACACCATACAATCATTAAATGATACAATCTAAATTTTAGATACTTGAATCTGAAAGTTGTATTAAGCTCTAAGAAACCAGATGAATTTGTGAAAATGATATTTTGCGATGAATATGTGAAAATATTAGTTATTCAAATATTCAACGGATTTCTCTAAATTTTATAAAATCTTCAGATTCAAGTCCTAATTTTCGTTTATTATTCTTGGAATAATACACCTATTAATGACCTATTCGTGACGGGGGTGGACAATTCTCATCGGCCTCAAAATTTGACATCATTCTTTTCTAGTCTAGTCTAGATTCCAAAAGCGAAATGTCCGTCCAAGCCGTTTTTTGTAGTAGGAATTTTTTTAAAAATCTGATGATCTGACAAAATACTCGGTTTCGTTGGGCCCGCAAGGTTTTCAGCCCGATCCCATGGGGCGCGATGGGAGGTTTTTGTTTTCGGCTGTGGGGTCGAGTTAGGTGTCGCTTTCGAAATATTTTTGGACTTAGAATCCATTATTGGGGGTCCCTGAACGATCCGATTTCACAGCGGGGATCGACAGTGTTTTCATGGGGCCACAAAGGGGATTTTTGAAGGATCCCAGGTCAAATATTTTCCGAGTAATTTTGGAAGTTTCGAAATCCCACATGTCCGAACAATGTAGGGCCAATAATCGGACAGATGAATTTTTTTTTTTCAAATTTTTTTATGACCAGAATTAATTTTTGCACAACTACCCTATACCTATCAAAGAATAATAAACCCTTGTGTAAAATTTGCAGCGTTTTATGTACATAAACTCGTGTGGAAGTTCGGTGCTAATGCAATTGGCTACACTGTCCGAACGGTTCACCGCCACCGGTTTTACATTCAAATTTGATTTGATGTCAAGTCGGTTGTTCGTGCCGCCGGGATCGTGAATAAAATAACCCCGTCGTCGGAATCCATCTCGGAAATTTTCAAGTTGGTGGTCCTAACGGGAAACAAACTCGCGCAACTTATTCGTTAGCCGGGTTCGTCTCGAATAGGCCCCTTCTGGGTTAACGGACCCCCGTAGATGAGAGGCGGTGGGAATCCTGCCAAATAGGCCTCCCCAAGACAAGCCGTCCGTTTGGTAAATTGTTCCCGACACTTGCAGGGGTACAAACATGCCGGCGAAATAACAACCGCTCGCTTTGGCGATTTGCAGGGTTGCCAGTTGACGGTGACGCAGAATTCTTTAGCTTCAGCTTAAGCTCTTTAAACTTGCGGGACTTGACATCGGCTTTTTATTCAGAACATAGTCGCAGCGCTGTCTTTGACTCCTAACGCGAGCCACCTGTCTAAACTTAGTTGTAGGTACTTTCTCAGATTAGAAGACCTTCGATTAAAGAGAAAAAGAAAAAAAAAAAACACGTGAGGGACCGCTCGTGATACGAAACCTGAACTCCGGTTCACCTTGTAAAGAGTCAGTTGTAAATGAGAACTCGACAAAGCCTCTGAGTGAAAAGAGCGAAAGAAGGTTTCAGTTTGAATGCATAACGTGGGGGGATTGAAAAGACAAGCCTGGAAGTACTTCTGTGGGTGTATACCTTCTTGCTGCTCCGCCTACTAATACCTTTTCAGTGGAGGTAGTTGACACGTAGAAGGAATAACGATGTTGGGTGATTAAACCCGCAATGAGTAGGTGTAGCTGATGTTCGCTAAGTGGATGACGAAGGACGTCCAGTTTGGTAATGATTTTTTCCTCAATCTTGATAGAGTATCCCTCTTACAAGATTTATTTTCTTTCCAACTAAGTATCGCAGTTCTTTAAACCACTATCATCTTCATTTTTGCAACCAAAACTTCTATCTCCAAAAAACAAAGTCTTAATTTCTACGAGAATATTGTGAGACATAAAGGGCGAACATTTCCAGTGCCTATTCAGAAATCATACTTATTTTAATGTGGTCGTTGTGGTTTTAACCATCCTACCAGTCATGAATTTGCAGGTTTTTACAGTATGATAAACCGAGCCTTATCAATTCCAATGAATGAGATTGATTTGTTTAAAGAGAAAAATATATTGCTATTGCGGGAAGTAACGTCAAAATTTACATTAGATAGGATAATATCCTTATGGGGAAAATAGTAGGAATAATTATGTGTAGCTGGGCCAGTTTTGGATAAGGAAGAAAGCGTCCTGGAGATTGAAAAATGAATCGAAAAATATGAATAAAAAAATCAGGACATATTATGTGCATATTCTAGTGGTTTCGTCCAAATAGTTTGTTTTTGGGAAGAAGCAGTAAGATAAACCGAGCCTTATCAATACCAATGAATGAGATTGATTTGTTTAAAGAGAAAAATATATTGCAATTGCGGGAAGTAACGTCAAAATTTACATTAGATAGGATATGGGGAAAATAGTAGGAATAACTATGTGTTGATGGGCCAGTTTTAGATAAGGAAGAAAGCGTCCTGGAGATTGAAAAATGAATCGAAAAATATGTATCCGAAAATCAGGACTACACCCCTTGAAATCTTTATGATCATTGGGCTCGGATTCGAGCATATTGGCATATTTTTTCCTGTCTTTTTAAAAGAAGCCTTTGGTAGTATTTTCACCTCTCTGGGACCAACATAATTTAAATTTATCGAGCAGTAATGCCTAAAATTACGGTCTTCAGAATAAACATAGGTACATAAGTGCATATTCTAGTGGTTTCGTCCAAATAGGTAGTTTGTTTTCGGGAAGAACCGAATAGAATTCGGGCGCTGTCTCAGGTTCGTATATTGAGCGAAAAGTCCATTTCCTTGATGGAGTCCAATAAAATGGGAAAAATGGGAAGCCCAGATGTGAGGAATCCGAGTCTGCACCATGGTGGGAGGTGAGCTTAACTTTTGTTTTCCCAAAACCCGCGACTTCTTTCTTTTCTTTTTTTTTGGTTTTTGGCAATTTTTACCCCGAAGAAATTGTGTGCAAAAAAAGTTATCCATTTTTTTTTTTTTTTCAATTGGACGGAATTCTGTGTCGCAAAATTAGTCTATCAATCCAATCCGGTTAATCTGTCTGGGGGAAACCCAACGTCAAAAACGCTGCAAATTTTACACAAGGGTTTATTATTCTTTGATATAGGTTACTTCTGCAACAATTATTTCTGTGTCAAAAGAAAATAATTTGGGAAAAAAAATTTTTTTTGGATTTTATTTTTCAAATTGAAATTTTTTGGATTTTTTTTTTCAAACATTCTTTATTCTTTACTCGAAAAATAGTATTACTTAACCTTCTGGGATCCTTCAAAAATCCCATTTTTAGTCCCATGAAAGCCCTACAGATCGCAACAGTGAAATCGGATCGTTCCGGGACCCCAAAAAATGGATTCTACGTCCAAAAATACCTCAAAACGACACCTAACTCGATCCCATCGCCAAAAGCCTTCAAAAAAACCCTCCCGTAGCCCCATTTTAGCCCCATAGCGCCCCACGGGTTTGGGCAATCGGACTGAAAACCTTGCGGGCACAACTAGATGGTAAACCAAGTATTTTGTCAAAATTTCAGATTTAAAAAAAAATTCTTACTGCCCAAAACGGCTCGGACGGCGGACGGACATTTCGGATTTTGAATGTAGACCTCTTGAAACGGATAATGTCAAATTTTGAGGCCGATCGGAGTCGTCGACCCCCGTCGCGAAAACATAGGTGTATTATTCCAAGAATAATAAACCAAAATGTGGAATTTTTCCAAAATGGGTTAAGGCGAAAGGGGACCACAAGTGTGCGAGTGAGAGGGAAGATCCGCGAACAAATTAGCGTGATTCCCGCTGAACTATTCATTAAAAAATTCTGAAAAAAATTGAGAAGCATTCTTATGTCATATGAATCTTCGCCAACATGCCGAAATTTAAAAAAAGTTGCTATATCAAATTTTAAAAATTGCCATTTTTAATTTGATGAGTTTTTAGAAATTTCAAGATATACAAAGCATAGAACGTCATTTTAAAATGCGAAAGAAAAAATCGTTTATTCTCTTTTTTCACTCTATAGCCATCAAAAATTGATTCTCCTGGTAATGGTAATTGGTGCATTGGAAGAAATTTCCTCGATGCGTGAGGGGTGCTGGGCAACCGGGCTGGGCCCTATCCCCAGGTAGGCCGGACGACTTCAATGAGACCCTCTGCGTGCATTCGCATCGTTCAGGTACAGGTACCGTAGGTAGGTCTACCCTCGAATGCAACTTGAAATGTGATCCCTGCATTATTCGATCATTCCATTCACGCAGAAAATGCGTTTCAACGTGTACATAAACATGAACTAGTTGTACCAGAAAATTACGGCTGAGTCATTTTCTATACACGTCCAACGATAGCTGCACTAAAAAAAATTAAAGATTAAAATTGTTTTTTGATTTTTATATTTAAAAAAAAATTTTTTTGATTTTTTTTTTCTCGCAAAAAATTTGTTTAATCTTTTTTTCGTTTTTCACTTGAAAATATTTGACCTCCTGGGATCCATCAAAAATCTCATTTGTAGCCCCATAAAAGCCCTATAGATCGCAACAGTGATAATATCACTGTGATAATATTATTATCGGTTCGTTGCGGGACCCCAAAAAATGGATTCTACGTCCAAAAGTACTTCGAAAACGACACCTGACTCGATCCCATAGCCACAAGCCATCAAAAATCCCCTCCCGCAGCCCCATTTTAGTCCCATAGCGCCCCACGGGTTTGGGCGATCGGGCTGAAAACCTTGCTGGCACAACTAGATGTAAACTGAGTACCTATTTTGTCAAAATTTCGGATTTATAAAAAACGTTCTACTGCCCAAAACGGCCCGGACGGTGTACGGCGGACGGTCATTTCAAGAGGTCAAATAAGGTGTCGTTTTCCGAGTAATTCTGGACGCAAAATCCATTTTTTCGAGGTCTCACATCTACCCGAACATTGTACAGAAAAACATTGTATCCCGTCTTGCCCCACTCGGCATCTTCAACCATATTGGCCACCATTTTGATTCAGCGTAACATAGAGACTTCTAATAGTAGAGAAGCAAATAGTAGCGTATTAAGTCTTTCAAGCATTCAGTCGCTTGCCTTGTAGGTTTTGCGTTGATGTGTACCAGTGGTACGGGTCAAAACATCTGGTTCCAGCAATTTCAATTTGGAATTTTTGCAAAAATCGTCTTGACAGACTCAAAAGTGACTTTGAAACAAAAATACCAACTGTGCACTGATTGCTTCTTCAAAACGGTCTTATCAAACTGGTCAGCCCACAGAATCTGTCTGATAGCTTCACCTGACGACCAGATCTGAAGGTATCCCATTTGACCCCACTATCCCGTCTTACCCACCCTTCCCCTAACCTCTTTTAGCCATTTCTGGATTGTGCCTCTCAAGTGATAGATTCAATGATTGGATTCAATTGATTAGATTATATTATAATAGACAGCAGCGGTATCAATAAATACAAAGTGTTTTTTCAAGATTTGATCAATTTGTAACCTTGAGTAATGGGGTAGTATTGCTTTTTGTCACAAAAATGATCTACTCCCAAGTTTGCGAGTTTTAAGAACACGCTATGGAACGACTTAACCCGAAATTTAAATGTGCGTCCATTCTCTTTTGTTTTGTATTACACAAACGAGCAACAGACCTTTGGGTTTCTAAGTAGGTCGGTGGTCAATGGTTACAGAATGATTACCGTCCAGCAGCCACAACCTTGCCCGCAATCCGGGCGGATTTGCGGGTTCAGTAGAATGGAATTTTATGCTCTCAAACACTTCAAGAAACTAGTTCAACGCCGGTCTGAAGTTGTGTTCTGTTACCGAGGATGCCAATCAAGAGCGGGGATTGTTTCCCCGAGTTAACGAGTAAACTTTTACTCCAACTGCGAGATCAATTGGCGGCTCTGCTGACCCTCTCAAATTGATGAAATGAAAATCACTGACAATCATCTATTGATCTGAACTAACCCGTTTCCTATTGGATTAAAATTTTTATCAATAGGGGAGTTTCGTTGGGGAAGAACACGGTAACGTCCTTACCGGAGGTTGTCATGAAGAGATTGAAAGGATTGAAGGTACATGATAATGCGCTTTGCTGGAAAAACAGCGAGAGAAGCGTATAACGGTCGAAACAAATCTGCGAGGCCGGATAGCCTTCTAGTTGGGCAACACCCACAATAGCTCAGAAGATCGGCGAGGGCTAAGGACGTTATACAGATGGAGGCGGGTTTTACAATCGCCTTTTTTATAAAATGAATTCCCACTATCTCGCCGCATCCACCTTTAGTAAGGTGACCTTACTTTATGATTACGGGTGGTTATAAATGGGTTGGGAATAATTGAGAATAAAAGTATCGATTTATTGTTGTCGATGTTATTAATAGCCACAATCATGTCTTGGGTGTGATGTGAATGATTATCATCAAAATTGCCAAACACTGAGTGAAAGGGACCTCCGGACCTCTTGATCAAAATTTTCATGACCTGTCCTTTAATAATTATTATGCTCTTAGAGATCAGACAATTGAAGTTAGGAGTCCAAGGTTCAGGTGATAAAAACTTGAATAATTTCTCAACGTTTGTGTTTGAACGTTTTTGGAAAAATCTCGGGTTTTAATGGCTTTTTTTGAATTTGAAATTCAAAAATCAAGAATCATTGAAAAATCAAGTGACTCGTTTAGCAGCAATTGTTCAAGTAAAATTGCTTCATTTCGGTGCTGCGACCCGGTGGCCAACGTTAGTTCTATGAGGGGAACATTAAATGTCCTAAATGTGCAAAATTTTAGCCTTAATACTACCTTATCCTGGAAATTCGTCACCAAAAATTACCCTGTTACACTAATTCCAGATTGGCTGATCTGGTTTTGTCAATCAAGAACCATTTATCACCCTTTACTCATTCAAACATGAGAGGAACTTTGGTGACTATCTAACTTTTCTACACAGTCCAGTAGGGATGAAACATCGCCGAGCAATAATCGATTGTACAATCGATCGTATCGATTAATCGGCCAAAATAATCGACTTTCGATTAAAAGTAGGTATAGTTTTCAGTTTATTTAAAAGAGTTTCTAATCTTGAAACGGAATAATATTCTGTACTGTAACATACACAGTGACACCAGTACAAAATACCAGTTCTCGGAGTTGGTTGGGAGAGGCAAGCTTGCTGGCGTGAAGCACTTGAGCATGCTACCTTAGTAAATGAAAAATGGTTTCCAAATGATGGCCACTACTTCTGTGAGGTAGTCAAAATTTGGTTTACTTATTTAATGCATTTTTTAAGATGTATACATTTATCAAAATTAAGATTAAATATTTTCAAATAAGTTTAAAAAATGTTGAAAAATTAAGTAATTTTTCAATTAAATGGGCAATCGATTTTCATCCCTACAGTCAAGCAGGCGCGACTCGTGAGGGAGGCAGCGTCGCAACTGCACCCCCTCGATGCAGAAGGGTGAGAGGGGGGGCTACGTATTACCTACCTAATTAGTTACCTAGGTAAAAATGAATCAAAACTCGGCTCGAAAATCTACGTAAGTTCTTGTAGACCTTACATAGTTCTCCGAACGTCTAAAAAGCCTGTGTTGATAGTGCAATGATAACGGGAGCACTGCCCTTCTTGAGACGATTTTTTTGCATGGACCTTATGGAACAACGAACTAAGTGTGAAGCCAGAAATGTCGAAATGTGGGGCAGTTCTGGGCACTGCGCACACCCTTCCTTCTCACCATTCAACAGATGTTAAATAACCTCCACAATCAGTGTTGGCAGTCTTCGTTCATGGGCAGGGAATTTTCGTTTGTAATGAGGGACTTTTTTCAGGATCTAATCTGTCTCAAATCATGGAAAAAATAGGGGCTTACTTTTGAAATATTTTGAAAACTTTTTGGTGTTGCTATATTACTTTGTACGGTATGAAATCATAAAATTTCGATCGACCAAGGTTTCTGATTTTTTCAGTTTTCCCACAAAGGTATTTTTTACCAGAAGCAGCTTCTGAGGGGATGGCATCAGGGGTTTAGTGTGCTTCCATGTTTTCTGGGAAGTGTTTTCTGAACTCGGTGATCTGAGTTTGTCTCATTTATAAGTTTTTTATTCGTTCGTTTCATTCGATCGTTTCATTGTTCATTTCATAAAGCGTTTGTTGGATAACTCTATTGATTTCATCTTGAGGGAGTTTTCCCGTTTAGGCGTGAGTGATAAGTGTGACATTCGCACCATGGGACGGCCAACCTCACCTTTTCCAGGTTTGCAGCGTGTACCCAGGAAATGAAAGGAAACTGGTAATAGTTCATTGGAATTTTTAAACAAACAAATAAATAATGAACTGTAGCAAATCTTGATAGTAGGTACTTTTTATCTGTGTTGGGTGCAATAATATTTTCATAAAATATTATCACGAATCCGTGACTGCACCCCCTTGTTCTGCCATCACCAGTCGCGCCTGCAGTCAAGTACTTAATACTTAACCTATGCCCTTGAGTTGCAGAAGAACAAGAAAAGCACGGTATACAAGTACAATTCTATAACGTGCAATAATCGTACACAAGTACAATAACATTTACAAATGAAGAAGAAGATGATTTTCTCATCACCTGATAACCTCTGATAAGTATAGGCTAGGAAACAATAATTGTTTCCTAGCCTATACTTATCAGTAGCAGTAACAAAAAACGTAAATTATTTACGTTTTTTGTTACTGTATATTTAAATCAGTGGTTCCCAAACTATATTTGACCATCGGCTGTCCGAATTTTGCGATCGCCCCCCTGAAAACTGTGACTGTAAATGTGCCTAAAATGTACCAAATCAGTCCATGTTACCTCTCTAGGACTTATAAGTTCTATTAATAAAAAAACGGACGGTAGACCCATGGTTCTACAGTCAGATCATTTAATAATGATTAATTTTACGCAATTTTTCCCCCCAAAAAATGTTTGTCGACCTATACTAAGTCTTGTCGAATAGAAACAGTTTCTAGTAACCAACCGAACAATCATGTGATTACATATAGTTTTCGCGATTATGTTGCGTAACGCTTTTTTGTGTCGTGACGGAAAAAAAATGAAAACGTCCTGTTAATCATTATTAAATGATAAAATTATGATGATATTGCGGAAATCTCACATTCAAATTTAATCAAAACTTGTATATTTGCTAAATTTTTTAGTGGAGTTGCAAAAATTTACGTTCACACTTGGAAAAGAAACATTTTGAAAATTAGGAGCTAAAACGGAGACTAGTGGGACGGATGAACTTCAATTTTGGTCAGCATCAGCCTCAAGTCTCCTCTCGATGAGATCTCCAGACGGTTTCTCTTTTTAGAAAAGAGGTCGGAAACGACGCTGAATCTGCACTCTACGAGATAGGATGTCGGAAACGCAATTAAATATTTCTCTCTCTATTTCTCTAAATAGTCCTGGGTACAGCTGAGCAACGGGTATTTGCATCCAAAACCTTTGGTAAAGTTACCAAAGGTTTTGGCTGCAAAAACTAGTCAGAGTTTAAAAAAATTCAGCTCGTCATTTGTTTTTGTATCATCGAGTTCTTCTTGCAAGGCCACTTCGGTCTCTTCATTTTCTGAAAATGGGTCCTTCACCCAGCTGGGTATTCTCATCGTCAAGATATCTTTGAACCTTCAGTGGAAATCTTCATGAAGTTTTTTCAAGATGATCTTCAATGACGCGACACTCCGCCCTGGAAAATGCCAGTCGGTTTATTTAGTTTCTGTGTTCGCCACTAGTAGGTAGGTCGACTTTTAATGTCAATCTCTTGGCTCAGTTTTTGACGCACCCTTGCTCCCGCACTGACGGATTTCACTAATTACTGACGTGTAAACATGAGAAGTAAGTGAAATCTACCTGATGGAGTAATCGGAGAATCTAAAATGTTTGGCAGATATCACGCAGTCCCACAATTAACATGGCGCGTGGACCGTGCAAAGGTACAATCCACCAAATATCTCCAACATCTTTCTTTTCAACTGACAAAACGCTACGGAATTACACTTTCTAGAAAGCGAAGATACTTGTATCTTATCGTGTTGTAATCCGAACGGGATATCTAGTTGCATTTTACAATAATCAATACTTTAAGGTGTGGGTGTTACGTCAACTGTTGCATGCTTCGGATTTCACTTTTGAAACCCGCCCCCTTCAACACGCCCTTCCTTTCGAACCTGATCAGACTGGTTTTGCGGTAATTCGCGGACTACTACAAGTCCGATTTTTTTTCTTCGTCATTATGTCAGTTTTCGAATAATCTCTCGGACCGGTCTTGAGGGAATTGATGATTGAAAGTGAAGACGTTCACACGTGAGTTGAGTTGATCTAATTTACCTTGAAATGAACCGGAAATACCATTGGGCGTTTTATGGTGCCTTCGTATGGAGTTTTTTCACATTCGGTGAGGCTGCGGAGAGGTTTTAAGATTCAGTGTTTATCCTTGGTCCAGGATATCCTCTCTCGAGCGTGGAGAGGGGTCCTTCACTCTTTAGGCTGAGGAGAGTTCGCAGGAAAGGTCAGGGCGTTATGGGGAAGTCGTCAAGATGGGCACGACGCGCCAGGGAAGATAGTTGGCGGAACTGGGAGATAGCAGGCTGCCATGTTGAGATGATTTTCGATTATAATTTTTATTTTTTCGATATTGGGTGATGGAACCAGCGGCAAACACCTACTGGATCGTTATCTTTCTAAGTCTAATTGTGTTATTGTGTTCTTGGCAGCCGACAGCTCTGATAGGAAAAAAAAAAAACCGCTGCGAATTTTATACAAGGGCTTATTACTTATTCTTTAACTTGTTAATACAAATTGTGACAAAATTAATTCTACCTATGTCAATAAAGTTATTATTTTTAAAAATAAAATGAAAATACAAAAATAATAATTATTTGTAATGCTATAACAATTTAATTACTTCACGGTGATTCACGTGACAGTAAATTTCATATGGAAAAATCCAAGTCCATCCACTCGGATACTTTTTGGTTTATTGTATTCAGAATTATTAACCTTTTTCGAGAGAGGAGTATCATAAGGGCGGGAATGAGTCATATAAAGTGTTTGAGGGTATCTACGACGACTTTGGGAGGACGCGAGTACAACTTGACCAATATAAAGTGAGAAGGCTGTGAGAGAGTCCAGGGGAAAACCCCCGTCATTGATACAAAGCTGATTTTGAGAAAAATGAATTTTAAAGTTTACCAACTAACAGAAACTTCAGAAACGATTTTAAAAATACAAAAAATGTTTTATTTGAACCATCAACTATGCAGATTCACAATATGTTTCCCGAATAACCATTTTTCAAACTATTAAATGATATTTTATACATAATTCTGAACCTATAACGCGAATTTTAACCCTCTTTTACTCCTAAACCAAACAATGGAGAGAATAAAGTATTTTTAAGAATGCAAAACGTATGTTAATATCCACAAAATACCAAAAAAAATTGCTTTGTACAATTTGTACACTGTGTATTAGGTTTTACAAAAAATTTACCAAAAAAAAAAAAACGGTTTTACGAAAGAAAACTACAATTCAAAAACGCTGCAAATTTTACTCAAGGGTTAATTATTCTTTGATATAGGTTACTTGTGCAAAAATTATTTCTGTCAATGGAAAAAATTTTGGAAAAAAAAGTTTTTTGGATTTTCTTTTTTCAAACAAAATTTTTCAAAAATTTTTTTTACTCGAAAAATATTTAACCTCCTGGGATCCTTCAAAAATCCCATTTTTAGCACCATGAAAGCCCTATAGATCGCCACAGTGAAATCGGATCGTTCCGGGACTTCGAAAACGACACCTAACTCGACCCCATAGCTAAAAGCCTTCAAAAACCCCTCTCATAGCCCCATTTTAGCCCCATAGCGCCCCACGGGTTTGGGCGATCGGACTGAAAACCTTGCGGACACAACTAGATGGTAAACCGAGTATTTTGACAAAATTTCAGATTTAAACAAAAAATTCCTATTGCCCAAAACGGCAACACACAAGATGATGAGATAAGGAGGGGCGCACGCCGCAGCGTTGGTTGGGGCCTTTTAAACTGCAATGATGGGGTTCTTCCCTGCACGCGCTGTCGATGACGGGGTTTTTCCCCAGTACTGCTAATATTCAACCCAATATTTCGCTGAGATGACGTGGTTATTATCCAAAACCGAGGGCTTCGTCGGATTCTACGCCTCAAAATCCTTTAGAAACCACTTCGTACCTGATTCACCCCAAAATGTCGATGACGGGGTTTTTCCCCTGGACTCTAATAATTATTATTATTGTACTTTTGTTCAGTGTTTGGATATAATATATCCAAAAACTGAACAAAAGTATAATAATACTATATACTTAAATACTAAATGTATAATAATACATATTATGTAGGACCCCGAAAAAAGGATTAGGGCGCCCAAAATTACTCGGAAAACGACATCTCATTCGATTTCCTGGCCTCCTTCACAAGACCCATTTGTAGCCCAGCCCCTTTAATAGCTCATTAATAGCCTATAGATCCCCTCGGTAAAATTGGGGTAAAATTGAGTCTGGTACCCCAAAAATGGATTATACGTACAAAAATACTTTGAAACGGCACCTAACTCGACCCAATAGCCAAAAACATTCCGAACCCGCTCCCATAGCTCCGTTTTAGTCACACAGAGCCGGGTTACACATATTTCTACACATCTTGAAACGAAATTTTTATGAGGTGTACGAGTTCCGATCTCATATTCAGCCAAATTTGACCTCATCATTCATTCTATTTTGGATCAGATAGCTTTGGGAAAAAATATGTTTTTGAAAGAAGTTTGCAATCAGATCTGTACAGATTTTTCAGTCCACTAAACTTGCCGGTTTCATCACCCGAGTTACCGAGCGTTTTCAGCGTTTTTCAACGTCCATGTTAAACGTCCTGCATTTGTGCTTGTGCAGGACCCCATTTGGAGCATTGTCATTGGCTTTCCCTGCCGTTACGTCACACTAGGTAATTTCTATCTGAATACTTGTTGTTGAAAAATTACGTACGGGAGGAAACGCACATAAACGTTATAAATATCGTGTGGTTTGTCCGGGGGGGTTTTCCAGTCGTTAAGAAGACGATGGGAGACGGTTAAGTGATTCACAAAAGTCAGTTTTGAAACATTCACAGGAGGTTTTATTTAGAGGCGATGGGAAGTATATCCTCATCTGTGATCGTAAAGAACTATTTTTCATGGGGTTTTCATTGATAGTGGTGATTCACGTTTGGGGATAAAGATGAGAAAAATTCGCTCGAATTTTATGGCGACTTGTTTATGCCCAAGTGTGACAAGGAAACTAAGTATTTCGACAGCCACGATGTAAATACCTGAAAGTTAGTGTTGTTCATGGAAAATCCGTCTCTCAGGTAATGTCTTCGTAAAACGTATGTGAAGCGTGTGTTTGCTTAAATTATCTCGTAAAAAGTGATTGAAATATGTTTAGGAATATACTCACGCCAATTTTACTGCACAAACATAATCTGGGAAAGAGGGTGAAACAAGGAATGATCAGGTTTCCTGGAGGGCCAACATACCGGTTTTTACACCTCCATGCTGTCGTGATCCTAACAACTTACAAGATCTTACATTCGTTTCTTATGTCAACTTTTCATTTTCCAGTCACTTATTTAACATACGAGATTTTACATTGATCTTTCACGTATCACCAATTTGATTGGTGTATCAGCAAGGGGGGTAAAACCCTGTAAGTAACATCTCTCTAAGAAGAAAGTGACATCCTGAAGTACCTATTTAAAATTTTCATCTGTGCATTGGCTTGCAGAAAATATGGCACCAAAAATTTCGAGTTCGCAGAATTAAAATTAATCTGTTTTTTGACTCTCCTGAAAAATTTCTCGAAAATCAACAGGTTTTTGCAATTTGGCTGTCGATTTGCTGTTTCATTAGGAAATAATTGAATATCCTCCGTTAAAAACTCATACACATTAAATTGAGTGATTGTTTTTAAAAGAAGCTTTTCTAATTTTAATACAATACATAGATATAATATGTAGAGTATTGTTTATACCGAATACCTTGTTCCACGACTAAATCCGACTGGGAACGATGGTTTCAGCCATTTAATAAAGGTACGACGGAAAATTAATTTGTTTTTAAGAATGACGGTATAATGAGATATTTTACGGTCTGCAATAAACCCAGAAACCTCGAAGAAATTCCGTTCCACGTGAGCTGTCAACTTCAAGGATGCCTACCCAAAACAGTGTTGGATTGGGACGAGGATTTTAATTTGTGTTCGTCGTTATTTTTAGTTGTTCGCCGATGCTGGATATTTTTTTAGCACGGGTGAGGAATTTTGATTTGGCATTCCCACGGTGTTCTACTCAAGACTGACTACTCAACTTCCATGACGTTCCTCATCGTCTTGATGCGCCATTCCCTGAGCTGAAACCTCGAATTATGATGGCCGGAGGTGTCATGGAAAGATTTCCACTTGTCTGTTTATCGAGAGATAACCCTGTTAAAAGGGTCCTTGGACATACCTATCGGGTTAAATCGACAAGAATTGACGGGCTGTCTCGACGGCGGCCGCAAGACCGGTCACGCGGTTATTGATTTGGGCGACACGTCGGATAAAATGTAACGCTGTCACCGAGCGATTTCCCTTCGAGATTTTTCTCTCTTTTTTTTTCTTTGAGGCCCCAAGTTTTTCCCATGTCACCCTGTCGGTACGGGACAATGAAGTTGGCAAGTGTAACCTTCGGCCTAACTTGGCCCAAGTTTCCCCTTCGTTGAAATGTTCCTCACTGGCGTCTCGTCAACTGGACACTTTAGGACGTGAGATGTTCACGAAGGCGAAAGTCACGGACCGTAAAAAGTGACGAGGGAATTCTAACGGGTACAGGTGAACCGAACTGCGGTATTCCGGTTTTTGTCTTCTCGACGCGGTTTTTGAATTTTAATCTTCTCTTTTTTCATCCAGGTTCAGTTGCTTCCGCTCTAGTTCGCTAGGACCTCCTTCTGAAGCCAGTGGAACTTCTAGTCCGATCGGTGATTCTCTGAAAAGTTAAAAAAAAGAAAAAAAAAAAAAAAAAAAAGAAGCATCTCCAACGTTTCTCCAGATGCTTCTTTTTGTCGATCCCGGATCTTCGGAAGGTCGATGGGAGTAAATCACCAGAGTGTTTCCCAAGCATTCCGTCTGGAGTCCCAGCCGCGCAAGACGATTTATTACTGAATTATAAATAGCTCCTGTTAAAAAAAAAAAAAAAAACTCTTCTGACATCGACATCCCCTGATTAGTCCCATTGCCAACAGGACGTGACATCCGACCTTGCACTTGGATGTTGATAAGCCTCTTGGTGGAGTCTTTTCCCTCTTTACGAAGACTGGTGACAGTACCGAAACTCTACGGGGCTACCAACTCAAGCCCCCAAAATCCGTCGAAACAAATGGGCCGCCGCTCGACTTTCAGCGTTGGAATGAAGCAATGCATAGGCATATTTTTTAAAAATCGCAGCAAAAAGCTGGCAGATTTTAAGAATTGAAAGTTTACTTGGTAATATTGGTGGGACAATATCGATATCTCGATAATATCGGCCTATCAGTAACAAATTATCGATATATTGGTGATATTTGGTGATGATTAAATTATCGATGATATTTGGTGATATTTTGATATGTTATAGGGATGTCTTGAACCAATCCATCTTATTCCATTAAATGGAATAAGATGGATTGGTTTGAAAATTTTGAAATTTTCAAATAGCCTGTTCTAGGAGCGAAATAAAGTATCGGTAGGTATCATTACTTTGGAGCGAAAAAAGATTCAGCACCCATCAATACTGTTTTCCAAAAATCTTCTTAATACGTAGTTCAACAATTATAACGTGATGAACGAACGACTCAATGTGCCTGCCATGGAATATCCAGAGACACATCGTCGTAGTTCCACTATATAGTTCATTTAATCAGAAGTATCTATAGTATAGAAGTCGCTTTAGCGTTCTGATCCAGGGATCTGTTATACCTACAGTAGTATAACAGATCCCTGTTCTGATCTGACCTTGATGCTGACAGTTACCATGAGCATCTGGGAAAAATAATGCCTCCAAAGCTACCTTTACTAAATAACCATTTTAAGAAACATCGATACTCTGAAAATTCGATTATTTTTAAAATTATTGATAGGACCTACTTTTGGAGGTATTGGACATCCCTAGCCTAATCCTTGAATCCAGTAGAGGGAACCGGGCAAAACCATTAATGTCCACTTTTGGTAGAAACGAAACCAACAACGCCATCTGTTGGGGTTTCAAGAGTACTTTTAAGATGGTTAGTCTCTCGGGGAACTGACAACTAGAAATATGGGGGCAAAGATTGTTGGTGCTGGCGTCTGGGGAGTATCCATCAATATAACCTGGGGAGGAGGTACCTAATTGGGTTAAAATCTCAAAACTAGGTTAATTTACAAAAGTAGGTTTAATTTTTTCAATAATCGAAAAAAAACGCTGCAAATTTTACACAAGGGTTTATTATTCTTTGATATAGGTTACTTGTACAGACAGTTAATTCTGTCAATAAAAAAATTTAAAAAAATTTTTTTTTTGGATTTTTATATTTCAAAAAAAATTTTTTGCAGGGATTTTTTTTCAAAAATGTGTTTTTTTTCAAAAATTCTTTAATTTTTACTCGAAAAATATTTAACTTCCTGGTATCCTTCAAAAATCCCATTTTTAGCCCCATGAAAGCCCTATAGATCGCCACAGTGAATTCGGATCGTTCCGGGACCCCCAAAAATGGATTCTACGTCCAAAAATACTTCGAAAACGACACCTAACTCGATCCCATAGCTAAAAGCCTTCAAAACACCTCTCCTGTAGCCCCATTTTAGCCCCATAGCGCCCCACGGGTTTGGGCGATCGGACTGAAAACCTTGCGGGCACAACTAGATGGTAAACCAAGTATTTTGCCAAAATTTCAGATTTTTAAAAAAATTCCTACTGCCCAAAACGGACGGCGGACGGCGGACGGACATTTCGGATTTTGAATGTAGACCTCTTGAAACGGATAATGTCAAGTTTTGAGGCCGATCCGAGTCGTCGACCTCCGTCGCGAAAACATAGGTGTATTATTCCAAGAATAATAAACCAAAATCTAAAAATACCTACCCAATTATAATTATGTGGTTGTTTGCCGACGGTGCAGAGGTCTAATCCAATGAGGTGGTTAGGGAGAGAAAACGACTCCTCTGCTGATGTGTACTAAATTGTTTATTGGAGTAAACAATAATAATTATTGAGGACGTAGCTGGAATAAGGAGGTATTCTCTAAAACCGTGTTTCGAGATATTGAGCTTCAAAGTTTTCACACCGTTGCACGCTTTTACACAGGCTAACAATGTCGTCAGTAACCATGAAAATGACTTCTACTTCTGTTCACGACCAAGACGAAACGGGGTTCATGCCGATAAGTAAAATTGTGTCGTGGTAGTTGAAAAAATTTCCAAGCGCAGTATACCTCCTTATTCGAGCACTTTTTTTTAAACTCCAAAACGAGAAGAAAATTACCTATTAATTATTAATAATATTAATATTATTATGTCATCTTCTAATTTAGTAATAATAATTATTACCTACTAAATTAGAAGATGACATATTAACTATTATTTACTAATTGAGTAATTATTACTCAATTATAAAAAAATTGACAGTTTATTAAAAAAAAAAAAAATGGCGAGGAATCAAAAAAGTGTTCTCCGGAAAAAGGGGATTTCTGATATGAACCCACTTTTAAAATTACCGCTTATAGTTTATGTTATTATAGTAGGTACCTATAAGCTGTTTTATCCTCCGCTGAACCCGCCCATAATAGGGACGCAACAGCATCGAGAAGACATCTTGAAGGCTGTTAACTTTCACGCCCGTCACCTTTGAATCGATTTGTCTGGAAATTGATCGGACCGTCCTTGAAAATGGGAAAATGCAGCGAGCGGGGATACATTTTACGTGTGGATAATAAAGTGATAGTTAGTGGAACAGAATGCCGAAAAAAGAAGTTTCGTAATGTGTGCTCTGTTTGTCAACCGTGAAAACTTCCGTCGGCGTTCGGTTGTGGGGGGGAAAAAAAAAAACATTGAGCGTGTGGGTCTGCTGACACCAGTCAAGCGTACAAGTTGTTTTCCCCCCCTTGGGAAACTGGCAAAAATTTTCCCTGGCCCATGAGGGGATCGAACCCGCGACCTTCGCGTTATTAGCACGACGCTCTAACCAACTGAGCTAATGGGCCACCTGCCACTGCGCTGTGATCACACCCAACCTGAGCAGCACCAGGACCGCTGACCAGGATCACGTCTCGCCAAACCGTACTCTGACACATTTGCGGCTCACGTACGTGTTTCTTTTGTATTGGGGCGATAGGGTTTGTCAACCTACTTGAGGTAAAACGTCATTTTTCTTTGTCCCTAGTTTATTCATCTTTTGTCACTTTGGGTCGTTTCGGTTCTCCCGCGTTCCGTTGTGGCCTCGCTCCGTTTCCCGACCAACCCGCCTCTCCTCTTTGATGGAGGGACGAGGAAAATTCGAGTTCCGCGGAAAACTAACAAAAGAAGCCGAGAGAACGAAGTTGACAGAAAGCCAGTCGATCAATGTCGTGAAATATTTCGGGGAAAATTCGCCCCCCCCCCCCCCCCTGTAGGCATTGACGGGCCCCGGGAATTTATTGGGAATAAGTACCTACCTAGGTACTCCTAAAGTTAGATAATTTGTACCAAAGAATATTGAACCTTGGTGTGTTTTTAAATCTTCTCCTTAGCATTAGTTCGTACTTACTCTTCTCTCTCTCTCTCTCTCGGTTCTCTAGATTCTATGAATCTTCTAGAGTCTAAAACTCGGCGCTTCGCGGATGATTTTTTTTTTTTTTTTCAAATAGGTATGTGCGTAAAATACTAATTTATTCTGAATTTATTTAATTTATTCAAAAAGAAAATGAAACTAAAAATGAAGCCGCTAAAAAAAAAAAAAAAAAACCGGAGGGTATTAATTTTTAAACTCTACTTTTCCGACTGCTTAGAAGAAGAAATACTCGTGTGAAAATAATTTTCAATAAGGATCTAAAATGAATTTTCCCATCACTGCCTGTAGTTATGTTCAGCTAGTCGTTGCGAATCCTCCCGTCAATTGGTCATTGCCTTCCGTTTTGTGAATCCCCTCCAAAGGTTTTCTAATGTCAGGGACGACCCTGGTCACACCAGCGGACCTTCTGGTTTCCGGCATGGAAGGAACTACCGGCCCTAACTATCCCAACTGGCTCCAACTAATAACGCTCCTAATGGGCATCGTCTATTTCTAGCTCTGAATAAACACGGAAGGCCGTCGACTTACGGAATCCACGAGCTGAAGGGCGCACGATACAACTGGTTGGACGATTATTAAAAAATTTGTAGCCAAATTCATATTACGTGGAAGGATGTTAATCTCCTCCAGGCCTACAAATCAAGACGCTTGTTCGCCTCAATTAAGCACCCAACTGGGCTGCATTAACTTAAAACATCACCTTCCTGTTGTTTCTGTCCTATATTAGATCTAGTTAGGGGTTTTACCGAATCAAGATTTTATCAAAATCCCATTAATCCATTCTGCAACTGTCCGCTCTAGTATTGTCCAACATATGGATTTCTGCTGGGCTTAACATGGTGTCGTAAGAGAAGAAACGCTCTGGTGCAGCCATCGCCTCCCAAAACATTTTTTCTGCGCCGGTATAGATAAGTCGCTTACGAAGTTGGGTTATAATGCCGCTCGGCAAGATTCCGGTTAGGCCGAGCGGCAAAGCTGAGCTAGTTTAGATGCCAAAATCCTAACTGAATCGTACAGAAACCAGCCCGAAACAGGTCAGTTCTGATCTTAAGGAGCCTAATCTTGCCTTGCGGCATAGTGTGGATGCGTCTTAAGAAATACGAAGGAACCGAATTGAAGCAAAGGTGGACGGTGCACTTCAGTTCTACGACGGTGATTTGGGGTCAGAATTTACCCTGCTCAGAACTCTGCGACTGACTCATGGCGTTGTTGAGAAATGCGGTTTCAGAGCCCATTGCTTTCCTTCGGCTGCACGGGACTGAGTACTGATCCACTGCAAGTAGATCTTTTCCCCCTCGTTAAGCAGCTGCTCCTTCTTTACTCCGAAACATCAAGGGAGTCTGTTGCACCTTTTGTGGATAGTCCAATGATGGCGACACTGGGTCACTTAGATTGAGCACACTCTCAAATTCCACTTGCCGCATCATCCTCACAGCAAGCACCACTGTTCGGACTTCACTGCCGAAGTTGCTGGCGAGACTGCCAAAAGCCGCATTGATGGTTTGGACTGAACATAAAACCCCAACCACTTCATTCTGCTCCTACTGCTAACCCATCTGTGTTAACCCGCCTTTTTCGAGATAGCGAGTATGTTAGTTTTGAGAGCGCCAGCCCTCAGGTCATTTGGAGGCGTCGATTGTTTCGAGACTGGTGCGACTTGCAATCTGGATAAAACATGCTTGCTAAGACAAGATCTTGATAAGACATGACAGACAAGATCAGACAAATCAAACAAGACATAGAAGATCAGACGCTTGCAATCATGATAAGACGCGGATTCTGGGGGGCTTGAAGCCATACACACTCTTCAGTCGGCTGTCGTGAAGAGAAATATCTTCTACTCTGCCAAAACCAGTAGAAAAGATCGAAAGTGATTAGCTATATGAATATTTCACAGACTGCATAAAATTACAATGTTGTCATATTGTCAAATTCACATCAGAGGTGACTTGATTATCATATTTGGCTCTTGTTTCCAGGTCCTCTCCGCCGACTTGGCCATCCAAATCCCGGACAATTTGGGCCACGACAACAGCACCTTTCGTCTGGACTACTCGCCTCCCAAAGGGTCGCCGGCACCCAACACTACCATCGCGGCCAAAGACGTCAACCACACCATCAATTTCAAGAACGGCCTTCCCGGAACCAAATACGACTTTTTGCTGTACTATTCCAATTCGACGCTCCACGACTGGTTGACGTGGACGGCCTCAATCACTACAGGTAAGTTGACTGTTTTACGCAATGCTGCCAACTGCGTCTGGAGGGGATGCCTAGTTTGGACGCGTCATTCAGTCATGGTGCCAAAAGCCTTGTGCCGAAACTCAAAATAGCTCGGTCCGGATAAAGTAAAGCAGACCAGAATTGATGCTATGGTCTCAATGTGGTCGTATCTCTTGGCTGAAGTTCAGTCGACAAAGGTGATTTGGTATCACACCTTCACTGCTGAGCATCGTTCTGGGCTTCCGAACTTTGACATTGTAGCCGATCCAAGTTTCCTGAATCTATCGTCTAGGTTGACCCGCCTGGCCTCATTCAGCATAGTTTGGAGGAGCATCTACAAAGCCCAACCAAGTGTGGAGTGGCAACACTGGTTGAAACAGTGGCGTAAACTTGCGCTAAGCCATCGAGTTTTGCATACCATTCACTTGCGTGAACCGAATGATCATTTTCATGAACCTCCTGGTTGAGCTATCAGCGCTACCCGGGAGAAACCAATTTTGGTGATGTATTGAAGGCGGGATATGGCGTTGGCTTAATATTGTTCCCATAATTTGATGGTGCTGAAGTCTTTTGAAAGTTGCTCATGCCTTTTCTTGCGTCCTGGATTCCTTTACAGCCCCCTGAACCAACTCACCAGGGGAATGATAAAAACCCCTATGGGCAAAGTATGTTATGGTTACCTTTATCCAGGGAATGCTCTTAAAATTAAGGAAGAAATGATAGGTTAGTACACTATGTGATGAAACCTTGGGGGCTTTCACCTTTTTTATATTCTGTAATGTAAGGCTGCTGTGACAGTCACAAGTGGTGAACCTATGTCTGGGGACACGTCAGGGGAATGAAAATTCGCTCATGTTTTTATTTTTCCTGAGCATGCTAACTGTAGAATGCCGGAAAAAGTAGGGTCCGGTCTTGGAAAGATTGTCTTTAGACAGAAGATTAAAAACAGTTTTTATTCAGCACCGAACGATAGCGGTGAAAAACGCCATGACATCAATTTGGCCACCATTAGTGGAATCGCCCACTATCTTGTTTATGCACGTACGTTTGATGAATTGTTGAAATTCGCGCAAACGAAAAAACTGAGGGGCCGGATTTGGTCGGCAATTCAATGGCAGCAGAAATTGCCTGGTGGAACTGGCCACAGCTGGCCGCGCTAGAAGAGAGGATGATGGATTTTTATGGAAGAGTGTCTACATTTTGTGGCTTTTCAAAATTTCAAAGGGTCTCAGAACGTCATGAATCACGATTGGTAATCACCCGATGACGAGATTTCTCCGATTAATCGTCTCCCGCTAATGTATTCCCCTCTTCGGCGTTGCTGCGCCTCGTCCTTGTCATAGGACCTTTTCATACCTTCTGCTAACCTGGATACTACACAATACTTCGACCATTTAATCCCCCACAGGGAAATGATCACAATCGATATTCACGATCGGCCGTCCTCGGGGCTGCGACCAATCATTAACGTTGTTGCTTCTCCTTTGTGCTCGTCGTCCTGCACTATTCAGTTCCGTTTCTCTATTATTACGCCAACTTGACAAAAGAACCCCCCCCACCAGCGTGGAATGTGGTGGATTATAATCTTCGCCACGTTCTTAAGATGATGGGACGAACGAGGACGAAAAAGGACCATTTTGGCCGACTTTACTTTTCACTGTTTTTTCTAATCCACTGCATTTTTTCAGCTCCTGACCCGCCCTCGAATCTGACTGTGAAAGTCCGGAATGGGAAGCTGGCCGTCATTAGCTTCAGCCCGCCAGCTCTTGGCAGCTGGTCCAGCTTCAAGATGAAGGCAATAATTTCATTAGTTTTCTATTTATGGTTTTGTTCATATCTGTCTCACCGCGTCTTTTTCCTCTAAATCTGACTTCTCTCAAATTTTTCATTTAATCTCAAATCTCTTTGTAGATTTTACGATGAATTTTTACTCAAGAATTTGTCTCTTTTATGAGCCATCTAAGGATTTGCGTTGAAGGTCATAGTGGGCCACTGTGGCGCCCATGGTAGCGAATTGACATTCTAAATTGGGTTGTCTCCTGGTAGTTAACTAATTGACTGTTCTCAACAGGTCATCAGCTTAGCAGAGCCTACTGTACCTCCTCGGACGATCGCTTTGGAAAATGCCGAACCATACACTCTCAAAGATCTCACTCCTGGGGGCACTTACCAACTCCAACTGTTTTCAGTCTACGACTCCAAAGAGAGCGCTGCCTACACTTCGAGGAATTTCACTACAAGTAAGGATTAACCTTTGCGTTTCTACTGTGTTATAATTCCTTGCATTTTCATAACGCGTGCAATATAATTTCCAGAGCCAAACACTCCCGGCAAGTTCATTGTGTGGTTTCGGAATGAAACTACTCTTCTAGTCTTGTGGCAGCCGTCCTACCCTGCCTCTATTTATACCCACTACAAGGTAACTTTTGGCTTATTGTGTGATCTACCAAGGGGACTCGCTTTGCTCGGCTAAATAACGTGGAAAGGTGGGAGGGGGCTTGTATCGCTCGCGCGTTTGTGGCTGATCCGAGATAGGAGGACAGAGATCGAGAGTAAGTAGGAAAAAACGCTTCAGTTTTTCCACAAAGGTTTATTGTTCTTTTATATAAATTATCCACAAATTGATTCAATAACAAAAAAAAGTTTCCAACTGCCTGGCATCCTTCAAAAGCCCCTTAGATCCTCACCATAAATCCAATGGTTCTGGGTCTCCAAAAAATGGATTCTACGTCCAAAAATACTTCGAAAACCTCAACCATCAGAACCAACTGAGCGGACCCATAAGGAATCCTCAACAGATCAATTACAGACTCTTAGAATGATAACCTGGCCCGCCAATCCTCCGCAGACGAGCGGCATGCTTTGGGAATGGTTGGTGGCATACCATTGAGTCGTTTCCCTTTCTGCCAACACCAGGCAACTGCCAAGATCAGTTCTCTTGGTCACGAGAGTCAGTGAGTTGCTTGTTGTGGAATCAGGGAACTTCATAAAACGCTGCAGCACCTCATGAGGTTCACAAGAGTTCTTCTTCTCGCTTCGTCTCACCATAAATCCCTCCTTCCTCGACTGATCCGCTGCACTATCTTATAGTCTACACTTAACCGATAACTTTATCGGAGGGAATCGCCGAAAGTTGCAGAGGGAGCAATTGACAGACCGGGATCAACCGCCGAAATTTACGGGGGGATCAATCGCCATGTTTTCTCAGCAGGCGGGAGCAATCGCCGGTTCCCCGATGGACCGAGTATTTTGTCAAAATTTAAGATTTGAAAAAATTTCTAGTTTATAGCTCACATACCATTTAAGCGTTATTAACTTGTGGCTGTGAGCCGAACATACATACTCAAAAGCTTGCAGAGACTGTCCACATTAACGTATAACATGGGGTCTGTATGGGGTGCTTACTGAGCTTTGCCCATGCCCAGGGGGATGAGGTTTCGTTAAAATCTGGATCAATTTACATAATTTTATCTGTGTAAATTTCGCTCTGTGATCATTGGTGGGCTGTCCTGATATTTTACCGTGTGGTCTAGGTGAGTATAGAGCCGCCTGATGCTGCAGAAAGTATGCTGTACGTTGAGAAAGAAGGAGAGCCACCGGGTCCTGCCCAGGCAGCTTTCAAGGCTTTAGTACCGGGTAAGTATCGTATTGACTGATGTTACAGGCCGTAAAATGTTTTTATTTAACCAACCCGTCTTTATGCAGGGCGAGCGTACAACATTTCCGTCCAAACTGTCAGCGAAGACGAAACATCGGCACCGACGACGGCCCAGTACAGGACGATACCGTTGAAACCGGAGAACCTGCGAGTGGACAAATCCAGCATCACCCCGACTAGTTTCACCGTCACGTGGGAACCTCCCAAGAAAGAAAGGTACGTCAAGTGTGGTTGGTATACCTTGACATCCTCTCCCGCCCTGACATCATCGGTTTGTCTTTCCAGCGAGTACGACAAGTACCAGATCTCCGTCAACGTTAAACGCCAGGGCCCAGGAGCTGTGTCTCCAGTTACCAGGAACAAAGAAGAAGAGACGAGGCAAACGTTCAAAGATGGTTTGGAGCCCGGGCAGATGTACCAAGTTCTAGTCAAAACCGTTGCTGGTAAAGTGGCTTCGTGGCCAGCAGCAGTCAACGTTACTCTCAGTAAGTCTGGAAGTGAACCTATTGAAGGATTGTGGTGTTAGTTAAATGTACCATTTACTGGCAACCTTCGAAATTACAGAGCCCCTACCCGTCATTGATTTGAGAGCCGCTCAAGAGAACGGAATCGTACTTCTGCAGTGGAAACCCAACACCAACAGCACCCAGGATCAGTTCAAAGTGAGTAAAAGACTTAAAGGGCCATAAAGATTTAAATTTAAATTTTTTAATTTGGGATTTGATTGGACAACAACTGTTGTCTCCGAAATAGCTCACTAGATGCTAATGGTCATCTTAAGGACCTATCGAGTTGGAGCAAGCAAAGCCCAGTGGGAGGGGGATTGGCTTTCAGGGGTAGGGACGGGTGCTCTGAGTCTGGGCCTTCTCGGGTCGAAGCTGGGATGTGACTGCCATGCTCGTTGGCCAGTGGCAGGAGGAGTGGGCTGCCGAGTCCACTGGAATCACGTTGTTCTTCCCATCAGTGGCTCAGCCAATAGTCGTCCTCACAGGCCCTGGGGTCCCTTTTCATAATAAGAGCCAGTTGAGCAGTTGTTCCTGCCCAGAGCAGAAAGTTCCCCCTCTTCCTACTGATGAACAATGGCAACTCTGCCTGGTGGGAGCCGCTAAAAGCCCATCAGTGACCTCTAAATGGGGTACGGGCAAAGTGGCTGAGGAATCTAACAACACTGCTCAATTTGCCCAACCAAAGTAAAATGAAAAAAGAAGGTTTTTTGGATTCTGATTCAACTCTTTTGCTGTGTAGCAACCAATTCTCAATCCCTTCCTGTTTTATATAGGTGAGTTATACTGAAATCGGTGTACTCAATGGGGACACCAACTCGATGACGACCGACAAATATTCATACGATCTTGAATCGCTTCTACCTGGAAGAAACTATTCCATATCCATCCAAGCCGTTTCAAATGAAGTGGAGTCCGACGAAGTCACGACATACCAGGCGACGAGTGAGTTACTTTCGTCGAAATAGTTAGTTTTTTTTTTTTCAAGTTTTACATAAGATTTTGTCTTGCAGGACCCTCCGCTCCAGTCATTGAAGATTTGAAACCCGTTGAGTATGGGCTGAACATATCGTGGAAATCTGACGTCAACTCTCGTCAAGAGAAGTATGAAGTTGTACACCAAAGGAACGATTCAGGTGTGTTACTTGTGATGGTTGAGCCCAATGTTGCCAACCTTTTTCATAACTTTCTTAATTTTTTTTTTTTTTTTTTTTTTAAGTTGAAAATCCCATCACTACGGTAACTCAAGACACCCACCTCCTCCTCACGGATCTGTACCCCGGTGCTGGCTATCAGATCAAAGTCTTTGCCATCAGTCACGGCCTGTTCAGCGAGCCCCACGATTACTTCCAAGCTGTCTGTAAGTCATAGTTGAATTTATCCGTTTGAGCCTATACGTTGACCCGCAGTGATGCCAACCGTGCCTGTTTTAGATCCCCAGCCGCCGAGCAACTTGACGATGGAAAACATGACGAGCAATTCCGTCGTGGTCAGATGGGTGGAGCCTGTGGATTCAGTTTATTCAGAATTTTCCATAAGGTAAAAACAAAACCTCGGCCCTTTGGCAAGCCCCCTGGACCCTTGGATGCATTTTGCTCAGAGCCCATGGATGAAATTAATGAACCATGGAACATGCTTTATTAACTGTGGGATTGAAACCCATCTTGCGTCTTGGAAAAGTAACCGTCCAACACCGAACTAGTGGCTAGATGGTGAGGCATTTGACAATGCTGAACTAGTGGCCTAACATACGACAGGTGAGGACGCCGAACTAGTAGCTAACGGTAAGGCAAGTCAGCACGCTGAACTAGTGGCTTAACGTACGACAGGTGAGGGCGCTGCACTAGTGGCCTATCGGTAAGACAAGTGAGGATGCCGAACTAGTGGCCTAACGTATATTTACATATTACGTAATATATGAATGTGACTCTCCCGCGTCTCCCCCCAGGACTGACGTTTTTGGGCAGTTTTAGGTCACGGCTAAAGCATGCTCCATGCTAAAAAATAAACTTGTTTCACTTCAAAACGGACCGCCTTAACACTTATATTGTTTCAGGTACCGCACGGAAGAAGACACAAAATGGATCAAGTTGCCAGCCGTAAAACACACCGAAGCCGAAGTGGCGGATTTGACGCCAGGCGAGAAATACACGATACAAGTGAACTCCGTCAGTTTTGGTGTTGAATCGCCAAACCCATTGCAAATTCAACACACTGTCCGTAAGTGTTGGGTGCATTTAAGTCACACTTTGTACTCTGTAATGTATAGTTTAATAATAGACAGTGGGGGGTTTCATGTAACTCCTTCATGTATGTCCTAGACGGGGACATACACGATTACAAGCACTTTAAGGTTAAGACCGTAAACAACAAAGATACAGAGATTTGCGCTCAATGGGCGATTCGGACGTCGAATTGGGCAAAGAATCTGAATGTATCAAGAAAATTGGGACTATCCATTTGAAATAAGGAAGTTGGGCGGTAGTGCGCCCATTTGCTCACGATCTCATTCCACCAGCAGGAATTGGGTGCCAGTTTTTATGTTATCGCTTACTGTTTAAATGGAGTAAGTGTGTGACATACGAGGCATGATTTAATGTATAGATTCTAATGTTTGTTAACTACGTCAGGTCCAAATCCCGTGTCGGGGATCAGCGCTCTCGTGGATTCGACAAATGTCACATTGGATTTCCCTCGGCCGGAAGGTCGGATCGAATATTACGTCATCAATTGGGTCCCGCTGGATGGGGATTTCGATGATAGCAAACCCAAGTAGGTGGGAAAATTCCTGGAATGGGAATTCCTCAAAATCGCCACCTCTCTGGTATCGTTAAGATGGAGCAATTATGGAAATGTTTACTTTGCAGGCAAAGGAACATGAGCGGCAAAGGGAATGAAGGCGGAGAAGTGAGAGCACTTGTAGAAGACCTCATGCCGGGGATCAAGTACCAATTTGACATCCACACTGTCTCTTATGGGTTACATAGTGACGTCACAGTGCTCAAATCCAGAACAAGTAAGTAACTGTTCTCCAGTAGAATAATCCTCAGCAATTCAATCTGTTGCGCTTTTCCGAGTTCTGATTTCGATCCGAATCGTGTTTTAGTGCCGTTGATACTGTCTGAAGTGGTCGTCGTCAACAACCAGCAGGCGACGGACACGGTGACTCTCCGTTATACACCGACGCCGCTGCAGTCGTCACACTTCGACCACTACCGGTTCACGTTATCCTGTTCAGACGAGCCGGACCGAATGAGGGAGAAGGAGGCGAACGACACGGAAACAAAAGTGACCTTTTCGGGCCTGACGGCGGGCAAATTGTACAACATAACGATGTGGACGGTCGCCGACGGGGTTTTAAGTCAGCCTTTACACCGACAGGATCGTCTGTGTGAGTAGACGTTTAAATTCGACAATGATTTTTCGTTGGTACTTGATTACAATGATGTCGTGTTTTGTACAGACCCTGAGCACATCACCAGCCTTAACGCCACCAAGATCACAGATACGACCATCAGTTTGTATTGGGACCGTCCGACTGGGCAGTACAACGCGTTTGAAGTAAGTCAGTTTTATCTTTGCCTTCGGCTTTCATGCATCGCCGTCTTCCTAACCCTTCCCGTTTCCAGATCCAATACCTAAACACGGAAGAAGTCCTCATCCAGAACATGACACAGGAAGAGAAATTCATCGTGGCGGACCTCAAACCTCACCGCAACTACACCTTTACGGTTATTGTCCGGTCTGGAACTGAAGCTTCTGTTTTGCGCCGGTCGCTCCCAATTTCCTCTGTGTTCCAAACGATGGAAAGCGTTCCTGGAATGGTAACTACTACATTTGAGGTCTTTTAGGTTGTCGTTGTTCTTGTTGTTGTTGTTGTTGTTTACTAACTGTTGTCTCGCAGGTGTCCCACTTCCAACCGATTGACGTTCAGCCGAGTGAAATTCAATTTGAATGGACGCTACTACCCAGCGAGCAGAATGGTGTCGTCCGCAAATTCACCATCACCTACGGCCTAGAGGTAAGATTTTGCTCCACCCAAACCCAAATCGGAAAAACCGTAAATGGCCACTTGGGGCGCTACGTATCAAACTGTCTCGACGACTTTTTGCAGAACTCGATGCACACGCAAAGCAAGGACTTCAAACCGTGGGAAGCCTCTGGCACCATAAGAGGTCTCCATCCGGGCAAAACTTACATCTTCAAGATCCAAGGAGAGACGAAAATCGGCTACGGCCGGGAAGTCACCTGGAAGCAGAAAATGCCTATTTTGGGTAAAAACTCTCAAAGTGTCTAGTCGTGTGATTAACAGCTTTCAAGTAACATTACTTACCCTACCAACCTTACAGGGATCTGAAATTTAGCTCTATTCCCTCCACTCAAGTTAAGAAAAGCCGAATTTCGCATTAACGGATTTTATTTTTAGCTCCTCCCAAACCAAGTAGCCAAGTCGTGCCAACTGAAGTTTGCCGGACGTCGACCACCATCCAAATCAGATTCAGGAAAAATTACTTTTCGGAAATGAATGGCCCGGTAAGATGAACTTAATTGTTTGATGTCCTCATTCTTCGTGTAAAACAACAGTGGTGGTGTTTTTTTTTTTTGGATGAGTGTAGTTTTCTTGTTTTTTATTTAATTACTCTAGTTCTACAGCTCACTGTTCACATTTGATTATCGACAGTGAAATAATCCGTATATTTTCAGATAACGTCGTATACGATTGTGGTGGCTGAGGACGACACCAAAAATGCTTCTGGGCTTGAAATGCCCGGATGGAGGGACGTCCAAGCGTACGGCGTGTGGCCTCCTTACCAGGTGCGTTCAAACCAATGTTGCTCCAACCAGCTATGGATGTGCTAGATTAGGAACGGGAAACGATTTGGGTGATTCTCCGAAAGTAGGGAAATTCAAGTCCAGAGCGTCTAACAGCCGAACAGTCCTTCAATTGCCCCACAACTCGATTTTTTTAAACTTCAGTCAACTGTAGCTCCTCCTAGGTTAGTTATCTACATTTTTCAGTTCAAGGTTTTGGTTCTACAATATCTGAGATATATCATCATAGCAGGAGATATATCTCCTGCTATTTTGTCACTGTCACATTTCATTTATTAGTTTTTCAATGCTTCAATTAATAATGTTCCATACTAATTATTAGTGAAAAGTACTATCATTGAGACGTCAGTATTCAGATCGCGTCCTCGACAAAGGTTCCCGCTAAATCAGCTAAGCTGATTGATCATGCGCACGAGCGGGAGTTTTTTTCCGTCTTGATGTAAACAGGTTGATGTCAACTGCGTGTTACCCACTTAGAGCAAGCCTTCCCACAATCCATCCCATAATTTTCCCCAAAGTTAGTTGTTAATTTTTGGCGGTTGTAAGGTGGGCCAATCTGACCCTCGCCAGCGGGCGGTCCACGATTCCTTTCAAAACTCCTCTCTTCTTCACGATTCCTCTCCGAGCAGATTTAATTGCGTTAAGCCTATGGCAGGTTTCCTCTCCGGTGCGAGAAATAGTTCTGGAGAACACATCTGTGAGGATGTGTTAGTCCCTCAACAGTGAAAAAATGATACCCAATTTGCCCTACTTTCGGAGAATCACCCATTTACCGATTTTTCAAAAAAAAAAAAAAAAAAAAATCGAATTTTCGTATTCTTTTTTTAATTGTTTTCTAAAAATCGTTCAATTTTCTCATTGGCAGTGAAAAATGTGTACAGTTGATTGTAGTTTTGGAATGTCACAGAAGAAAATATGAATAAGAAGAACTGAGCCTAAAGGAGGTTTCACCTATGGCTATAGTTTAGTCATCCTCAGTTTCAGTGTGATTTCCAATTCGAAAATAATGAATCACCATGCCAGTTTTCTTGTGTGTTAAGTAGTTTAATTTGTATCTCATCTGACACTAATTTCCTCCAGGTGATCGAGCCCTACTACCCCTTCAAGAACACGTCCGTCGTTGATTTCACTATCGGCATTGACGACTGCGAAGGGCAAACGACCGGGTACTGCAACGGCCCTCTCAAAGACGGCACGACCTACAGAGTCAAAATCCGGGCGTTTACCACCCCGGACAAATTCACCGACACTTATTATTCCTTCCCAATCCAAACTGGTACAGATACTTGCGTCTCGCAAAATGTTCGCATTTCGTAGGTGGTTGAGGGGACAAGTTGCATGTAATAAAAACTGTTTGTATTCCTGTAATGTAATGTCACTTGAATTTGAATCAATAAATGCTAGGCACTGCTCTTGAGCATTCGTTGGTTTGTTACGTCGCTTCGGTGGTTGGTGTGGGATTTTTGAGAGGTGATGGGACGGTTCACTAGTGTGCACATGGCAACACTGGCTGTGATTGTGGTTTGTACCTTGTCTTCGTCGAAAACTTTTTTTCAGCCTCCCCAGTGAAGTGTCATTTTCCAATTTTTAGCTTTTTAACACAGAATCGGTGTTTACGTAGGTTATTTGGTTTGAAGTTGTCTGAGGTGTTAGGCGTAAGGTCCCACCGACCAGAAGCCCGACTACACCCCACGCCTGGAGAGGTTCCCCTCCACATTCCAGAGTCAGTCACCCCTTAGGATAAATACGTTGGTGTGGGTACCCTGACCATGTGTCGCCTTTTTAAATTAGCCGTTTTTGGGTCTGCGATTTAAATAAAACTTATTTATTTATTGTGTTGGTTCGCTGACCATGTACTGCCTTTTCAAATTAGGCGTTTTTCGTATCCCCGTAGATGCTTCCAACGTACGTAAATACTTCAAAAACTACTGACTCGACCCCATGGCTGAAACTCTTCAAATCCCTTCCTGTAGCCCCTTTTAACCCCCACAGAGCCCTGCGTTTTTTTCACCTATTTTTATGTTCTGAAACAACCACTGATCAGTGTTGCCGCATTCACAGCAAATTGGCTATACATGCTTGGATTTTTCTCACTCTTCAATTTGTTTGATACAAACTCTTACCAGTGCTGCCGTATTTGATCGGTACATTTACGAAACTTCATCACTGTTATCAGTGTTGCCACATTGAATATCATGTCCAGTCTGTTCTGTTTCTTGTATTATCAACGCATCTTAGGTCTTTTTTTTTTAATTTTCAGGATATTTCATTTTCAGTTTTACGATGACAAACCCCTAGTTGAAAATTCAGATCTTTGTAATGTACGAGTCTTTTGTTGCGTTGTTGCATGCCACTTTCGATGCCTGGTTTGCTTTGATGATTTTCGGTGTATTGCACTGACGTTGAGACCTCCACTACTTTTTCGACACAGGGAATTAGGCTCCCAATTAAAAAACGTTTAAAAATGCAAGTTGTTTCGTAGGTTGGAAGATGAGGGGTTTAAATGTTTAATTTTTTTCTGTCGATCTTCAATGTGAAGAGACCCACTTGACAACCTGTGGCCTTAAAGGACGGCCCTCCCAGCTCAATGACCTTGTGACGATGGAAGTGGTACGACAAAGTTGGTAGGGGTTTCCAGATGCAGGGGCGGATCTAAGGGGGCACCCTCCCGGAGGACTTGGGGGACTTGGCATCCATATGGATGCAGATTCAGTACAAAGTACAGTGATTCAGTACAAAGTAAATATAAAGTATAATAGTTCTTTCATCTCTAAAATACTTGGTTAACCTTCATCTTTGGGGTTTTATTTGTTAAAAAAAGGAGATTTAAAAACTTTTTAATGAGATTAAAAACTCATTTTTTTACAAATAAAAATTTGAGATTCTCAAATGATGAGTTCTGAAACTTATACGAGTAATTAGTTATGTATATCGTGGGGGATCTGCAGTAATGTTTGTGAAAAGACTGTATAATATATTGAAACCGCCCAGAGAATGAATTTGGTATTTCTTGACTTTTATCTTCAATACTCGTCAACTTTTGTGGATTTTTGAAAAACAGACAAATTCATCATTTGAAGCGTCGGAAAACTGTGTTCTGGGTCGTCATAAGTTTTGATGGCGTTGAGGCTGTTCGAACCTTATACAAAACTTATAAAATTACTGATCACGTTCTTGACCCAACAACAATGGAAAATTTGAGCTGTCAAAAAGCGGCCATCTCTCCCCCCCCCCCCCCCCTCCATATCCTATCGAGAAGTCCCGACAGCCTTAATCTGTATATCCCCCTTCAGTTCCATCTTCGCGACTTTCTTGGCACACCCCCAAACCCTCTCGGGAGGAGGGGTGGATGAAAAATCAATAGTTTGATATCTTCTCCCCCGCTTGAGCTACATCCCAGTGTCATGCAGACTCTCGAGCGGCTCTGAAAAGTTTTTTCCTTTCCCGACGTCGCGTTCCAAAAAAAGCAAAATGTGCGGATTCGGAAATCCCTTAAAACTACCTTCCCGTGTGTCGAGTATTTTTCTGAGTTCTATCTTTATCTAGCTCACCCCCCCGCCACCACTCGACGGTAGGTTGCACAAGGGTTCAACCTCCAAAACGGAAATAGCTCACTCAACAGAACATTTAACATTTTTAATTTCGCATATTTGAACTGTGTTTTAAATGGTCCCGAGAAGTTCGCGAAATACGCCAAATTCCCGGATATATAAGAAAAAGGTATTTTGGTCAAGCGCTTTATAAAGTGCCCCAATTTTCAAGTTGGGTGGTGACTTTGAGCCGTCGCAGCATTCAGTGTACATCAGGTACCACTCTCTTTGATGTAAACAAAATGGTTTACGCTGTTTATGCACTGCTTAGTTTTATTTGCCTATTTCATATCGTATCATCGCTAAAGAGCTCTATGTATAACGATATTTCTCATTCAATTTTGTCGAAAAATTCCTGGGGAAGTCACAAAGTCGTAGAGCTGCTCCCATAAATCGATTTAACGTTCGAATTGCCTATCAAAACGTCACTTGGCCATCCCCCCCCCCCCCCCCCATCAACTACAATCGGGAAGGAACCCATCAGGATCAACGATACCTATACGATTGTCAAAAATTTCAGATCCTACTGCCTTTAGGTGGACATTTGTGACACTCGACTCTTTGAAACTAAATGACAAAATTTGATTTAGAAACCAAAACCGTCGTGACTTATCGTTTTAAATCATCTTTAGATAAGCTCTACCGCTGCTTAATAGACACCCAATAAATTTAGCGCCGCTTCTTCTAATCGACAGCTTGAAGTTTTATTCCGCCTGGACCACATCACTACATTGCACTTCCAATCTGAAATAATTGTGTATTTGATCTTGATTTTGGCATCTGTTTAATTGCATGACTCGGTTTTTCACTAATCTGCACTGCACGTTGGTTCTTGAGATTGGCACAGGAATGAAGTTAGAATCCAGCTTCAAAATAACATGAGTTCCTCTGTGAATGCTAGTTCTTCGGTATGTTCAGGTAAGACGCTAATTGTACCGTAGAGTGTGAAGTTTTAAATCAAATAATCAATCAAATCTAACAATAATCTCCGTCAAACCCCAAAAATGACTTCAGTAATTCTTACTGAAATCGTTTTTGGTGTTTGACGGAGGTCACTGTTTTGTGATGGTGAACAATATCTACAAGTTGGAATGTTTTAATAATAATTATTACTCTAATAAATATAAATTGTATATTTATTAGAATTTTAAATTTTATCTATACGTGGACACCATTTCTAACGTACATTGAATTAATTTTTAGTGTTGAGCGGAATATTATCATAGTTTTGAACTTTGAGTATATTTTCATGACGATATCTATACGTGGACACGCATTTCTACCGTACATTGAATTAATTTTTCTTGTTGAGCGGGATATTAGGTTTGTTCCAGCTTTGACGGAATGTTAACAGAAATCGCCGGAGACATGCGCAGTTTAGAAAGTGCTGTTCCAGGTCGATCGTAAGTTGGACGGAAACCGATAGCTCGAGTATGTGCGGTCGGGTTCTGTCGACAGCTGTCCAACTTCTGTCGACAGACGCAGTCAGACCTGGAACAAACCTTTTATCATAGTTTTGAACCTCTAGGATTAGTCAATGAATGATCGAATCTTTTCGAATAGTTTCGAGTATCCCTTCTGTATGAGTTTTAGATCGAATCCGTTTCTCCGTTTGGTGGCCTTCTGAAAAGGTTTGTTCCAGGTTTGACGAAATGTTAACAGAAATCGCCGGAGACATGCGCAGTTTAGAAACTGCTGACAGCAGTCTGCTGTTCCAGGTCGATCGTAGGTTGAGAGCTCGAGTATGTGCGGTCGGTTTCTGTCGACAGCTGTCCTACTTCTGTCGACAGACGCAGTCAGAACTGGAACAAACCTAATGATTGGTATGTTTGACTGGTCACTGGTTTGCTTCATCACTGCAATACCTACTTGATGTTTAGGGCCGTCATGAGTATCTCTTCCGTGTGGATAGTTAAGTAGGTAATTGTTAGTCGCTTCTTCCAAATCCCTTGTGTGGCGAACGTAGTGCGGCAATATTGTGACTTTAGCGTCCGTCTTGCAGTACAGTAACAATAATCAATCGTTTTTTGACTTTGCTGGTTATCACTTCCTTAAAGACGCGCATTTCTACTGTATGTCCAATTATTATTTTTTCTTTTCGTCTAGTTATAGGATCTTTTCACAGTTTTGAGCTTCGTGGTTCTACATTCATGCCGGTAAAATCTCTATTATGTCTAAGTAGTGTTTGAGAGGATTAGAATAGTTTCGAGTATTCCTACTGTATGAGTTTTAGCTCTATTTTCGATTTCGCCTTTGGGTGATGTCTTCTGAATGACTGTAATATTTTGTTTGGTCGAAGGAGCACATTTTCTGGTTGCTCCATCATAGGGATGGGTATCGACGGAAAAATATTGATATTGGAGATAGATAATATCTATGTAAATGGATATTATACATTTTTGAACATTATTTCGATATTCTGATGAATCGATACCATTTAGGCCCATGGCAAATTAAAAAAAAAAAGCTTTGGGGCAAATGTGACGGAGTTTACCCCTGCAAGCCTAAAAAAAGTCGAAAAAATTGAAAGGCAGATCTTTTATCAGTCCAATTAAAGTAGACTGGGAAACTGACAAAAATGAGACCATTCTCTCATTTCCTTCATCTGTGCCTGGCAATCTTGATGTTTAGGGCCTCTTTATGATGATTATCCCTTCTGAGTGGGTTCTCAGGTAGGTAATCATTGGACTCGCATCTTCCAATTCACTAATGTTACGAATGCTCGTGTCTACCGTATGTTGAATTAATTTTTCGTTTCTGATGTCTACCGGACAGGAATCTTTTCATGGTTTTGAACTTAGTCGTTCTTCATTTATGACGGTAAATTACATCTCTGTATTGATTATAACTTTTCCAATAGTGTGGAGCATTCCTACTGTATGAGTTTTAGCTCAAGCATTTCTACTGTACGAGTTCTTTTCGATTTTCGAGTCGATTTTCGCCATTGGTTGATGTCTTCGCAATCATTAGTATGTTTTGTATTATCACTCCAATGACTTCTCAAAGTTGAGGCCCCTATTATAGGGGCCCTATAGCTGGTATCTCTTGCGTGTGCATTGTCAGGTACGCGTTGTTTATGTCGCTTCTTCCAAAATTTAGGATTTTAATCCCTTGTTCCGTATTTACAGAACTTTGTTAGGCATTATTCTAATTTGAATGTCTAATTTGCGGTACAGGCCGTAATTTCGGGACTGTAGACATTTCATTAGGCCAGCAGACTCGCTAGTTTTAAAAAATCTCGCTAACAAAAGTTTGTTTACACTTTATGGTTTCATAGTGACGTTTAAATCGTTTTTGTAGATCGGGACACAACTCCGTTGATTCTGGGAATTACCATCCCGGCGTTGATATTCGTCACTCTGTTCGTGGCTCTGGTCGCCTACAAGAAGAGGCGGCACATCAAGAGGAGGTCGACGGATGCCAGACCGGCCGACAACCTCAGCATTCAGGACAGCGCTATGGAGACGAGGTAAGTGGGGGACACGGTATCTCGGTATTTCTAAGTTGGATGCCTAGCTTACACTTTCCCGTTTGCAGCCGCCCAATCCCAATAGGAAACTTCGCCGAACACTACCGCATAATGGCGGCAGACTCGGACTTCCGTTTCTCCGAAGAGTTCGAAGAGCTGAAGCTCGTCGGGAGGGAGCAGAGCAACACTTTTGCCGACCTACCATGCAACAGGCCGAAGAACAGGTTCACCAACATACTCCCTTACGATCACTCAAGGTTCAAACTGCAGCCCGTCGACGACGAAGAGGGCTCCGACTACATCAACGCCAATTACGTGCCTGTAAGTCGACTATCAACAAAAATTGACGTATATGTCAACTCTCTCTGTAGCCCAATTTTTTTCCAGGGATTCAATTCGCCTCGGGAGTTCATCGTCACGCAGGGCCCTCTGCACTCGACGAGAGACGACTTCTGGAGGATGTGCTGGGAAAGTAACTCCAGGGCGATTGTTATGCTGACCAGATGTATTGAAAAGGGACGAGAGAAATGCGACCATTACTGGCCTTACGACACCATGCCCGTCTACTATGGCGACATTTGTGTCACTTGTTTGAACGACAGCCACTACCCCGATTGGTCCATTTCGGAGTTCGTGATGGCTCGGGTGAGTATTGTTGATTGTGGAATCGATGATCATTTCCCAAATTTACCAGTTTACTTTGTTTGTGGCAAGCTAAACTGTCAAATCATCTGTCGTCCAGAAGCCTCATCTTTTTTATTCCACAGGGTGACACTCAAAGAGTGATACGTCACTTCCACTTTACCACATGGCCAGATTTCGGGGTGCCCAACCCCCCGACGACTTTGGTCCGGTTTGTTCGCGCCTTCAGGGAAAGGATAGCTCCCGAACAGAGGCCGATCGTTGTACATTGCAGGTACGGCATCTTTGTTGCCGTTGGCGGTTCAAAATGTAAACCTTTGGCTAATCCGTTTTGGGTGTTTTCAGCGCGGGAGTCGGTCGGTCGGGGACGTTCATAGCCCTCGACAGGATACTCCAGTCGTTGAACCACGGAGCGGACACAGTCGACATCTTCGGGATCGTCTGGGCGATGAGGAAAGAGCGAGTCTGGATGGTTCAAACCGAACAACAGTACATTTGCATTTACCAGTGCGTATTAGCCGTTCTCGAAGGCCAAGACAACCAATCGCCTCCTAGGGAAATACACCACAATCAAGGCTTCGAAGGTGAGATCATCAAAAACTTATCCCCCCCCCCCCCCCCCTCCCATACGAAACACTAGTACACGTGGAATCCCTCGCCCAAGCGCTATTCCTACTTGAGAGGACTTGGGAAGGTGACAGAACAGCCACCCTGTAGCTTTAGTTGCCCAGCTATTTGTGTTGGGACTTGTGAAATCCTTACAATCCACACGCTGTTTTGGCTTATTGCACCCGTGTGATGCCAGATGGTCGCACTTTCCTTCCTTCTTGTTGTTTTGTAGATTTTAAAAACGGGGGTTTCCCAAAAGTTTGATTTTTTGCAGAATTGGGTTTTTTCCTAAAAACATTTTCATGTAATGACGAATATAAATTCTAGTATATGTGGCAAGGGGTAGGAGTCCTTGATCGTAACCTTATTTATCTTGAGACCGTTGTGACAGAGCCTCCATGGACCATTATTCTTCTTTTGGAGAAATATAGGTGAACACCGAGGGGAATCGCTGGGCTACACAACCCCTTGTTTGATCAATTCGTTATGAAGGACTGTTCGGAAAAGCAGTGACACTAGTCGCACCCGCTGCTTGATTGGGAGAAGGTGAATTGAGTGTTCAAGATCAGTAGCTTGCAACCGGCCGTCATGGCCCGGCTGAACCTCTCCAACCTGCTCCGAATATGACAGAGTGATTCCTTCAATTCAGGAGACAGTTGGTCCTCAGTCAACGCAAAACTCCCCAACCCCTTACTGGATTCGCCATTCCGCATCATTTCAGTGAAATTAATGGTAACCTCAAATGAACGCAGAAAATCCATCCCCAAGCTGAGGGGCGGATTTAGCGGAGTAAGAGACTCAGCTACCAGGACCAAAAACAGCGTCATTCGTCCTTCATCCCACTCACACAACTTCATGCTTGATTATCAAGGAAAGTTACATTCCTTCACATGGGAACGGGGGTATTCTCAGAATGGTGGCGTTCATGTTCTTTTCTCAACGCCCATTTTCGGCTCATGGCAGTTGCAACATCTAGAAAAATGGCCTAGAAACAAAGTGTTCAAGGTCTAGGCCTACTCCAGTTATGCTTCAGTGTTTCAGGAAATGTGCATTTGTGCACACTGCTGGGCTAACATTGAGTTCAGTAATTGTTGAACCTTCATGGAATGAGCCAGCTGCAAGAGACTCATTTGAGATATTATCAGATTCTGAACTCCCTTAAAACCATAGATGTATCATTTTAGTCGATATTAAATATCGACTAAATACATGAAATTTTCATGTATTGATTGGGACAAACAGGTTCATTTGAGTTCTTGAAGTAGCGGTATTAAAATTCAAAAAGTTTCGTGCCGTCCCTAGTTGTGGATTATTTGTACCTATGCAGGTTTCTTGTCCCAAATGGGATGGGAATTAACTTTTGAAAAATTCGTTATCCATTGAAATGTTAGTTCTGAAGGATGCCTACTGACCATCTGGCTGTCACTCGTTTCCCTCCACGTGTACCTTTTTGAGTGCCCCCGCTGAATCTGATTGTGAATTTTTCATTCCCTGCCCGCCCTTCAAAAAAAGGAAAAACTAACGGCGCACGTTTATCCTCTAGTTGACGGAAGATAGCCGCTCCGCCCGTCGGCTCATTGCTTCTTCGGGTAACTGGGGTCACGTGACGTCAGAGCACTATGTACAAATAAAAGGTTATGGGGGATTCTGAGCTTTGGTGGTGGTTGGTGCTTTTAGGTAAGAGGAACGACTCGGACAGCGGTGTCAGCTCCCCAGACTTCCACACCAGAGAAAAACACCGGTGATGGGGTAACAACCGCTTATTTACCTGAAAAGCACGTTTTTGTTTTTTAGCTTTGAAAGGTTTTTTTTTTTTTCAAGCATGGTCACCGAAAATATTTTCTGCACCCTGCACGCTGTAACAATTATTAGTCGTTCCTCGCTTCGTATCAAATTCACAATGAAATGATGTGGTATCGACATTGCTCATTTTTAACAAATTGTTGACCTTTTAGGCGCCATCGGCGGGCCAAACGAGGCGCTCATGTGAGCAAATTTTTATTCACGTTGACGTTTTTTACTCACCCTTTAACGATTTAAATTGATGTCACTAACAAAACTGTAATTGTTTGCACTGTTCACAATGGGTTGTCTCATGTTGACGAATTGTGTTGGTAATATTTTGTTCATTGTTTATTGCTTGGTGTTTATTTTCCATTACTTAACAGGATTATGAGTTTTGAATAGTTTTAATGAGGAAGGTCCATGTTTTCACGTGGTGGGCTGTGAAATTAGTGGAAAAGCCAAATATTTCCGCGCACTGGCACCCGTTCGCCCTTACTTGCGCCCATTTGCGCCCAATCCAACATGGCCGAGTAGAGGGGACAGAGTTGTCAGTTGTTAGGAAAAACTGTAATTTTATACCACTGTTTTCCATTTTGTAGCTTACGGTTTAAGGATCAATCTAACCAAATCAGTCAGAAAGAATCACCATTTTTCAGAATGTTAAGACCACGCGGGTGGACTCTACATTTTAGAAGACCATGTTTGATGGGACGAATGGGAGAAAGCAACTTAATATGTGGAAAAGGTCAAAATTTTGAGGTCTTCTGGGCTGACCATTTTGAGCCTAATTTCACCAAATTTGTTGAATGTTAACATAAGTAATTCAGTAAAACGGCAGAGAGAGTTCATGAATTATTTTCCTTTATATCATCAGCTATAAAATACGCTTTTTTTGTACTCACTAACAAGCCGGTGTTCCTCCTACTGGGATGTATTAGATCAAGCTCAAATAGGCGCAAGTGTGAGGCTCTGTTTCGTGATGGCGTTCAATTGATCATATTCACCCCAATGGCGCCTAGTAGGCTGTCTGATTATGATCATAATTATGAAAGATGAAGAAGAATTACATATGGGGCACTTTACGCCTATACCTAGGGGACAGGATGGCCCTGTGGACTAAGGCGTCAGCGAGACGCCTGTTTACAATCAGTCGGAGCGCTGATCAGCCTGGTTCGAATCCGGGGACGAACACCAATGCTTGACCAAAAGTCAATTATGTGTTGTTACTGGAATTGACTTTTTCGGCCTTCCCCTTCTGATTTCTTGAAATAAATTCATAATTAGAATTTAATTTCAGTATGAATTTAGTTTAATCCTCCCTTCCCCCAAATTATGTGTTGTAATACCTGTCTTGTCGGTTGACAATTCACCTCTGAACCTTTGAACGTTTATGTGAATCCTAGCAGAGGCTCCCGTGGCGAAGGCAGCCAAGGCATCTGTCTTCAACACACAAGATCTGAGGAACAAAGTTTACACTGTAAACTACCTCTTTTGGGACCTCGAACCGGGATAAAAATTTTCTGGGGGTACGGTAAAAACATTGTCTTCGTTTGCTGAGAACGTTATACAAGCTACGCAATCGGCGAGCCCTTGGGGGCTAAGGACGGGAGGGGGGAAGTGTCGGTTCCCTCCAAATCCCCTCACAGTTTGGGGCGGTGGGACTGTCTCCACCCCCTCCTCACTACCCCCCAAGAAGACGCAGTGATAAGACGTATATTGGGTAATTAGGAATTGGACCTCGACCACCCAGGAGGCAAATAGAGTCAAAAATGGACACTCGGGAGTACAATAAGCCAGAAGACTTCCTTATTGGAGATTTCCCAAGGTATTGCCGGCAGTGTTCCGATCTCCCGAAAAATTTACATGTTACTTTCTGCCTATAATGCTTACGCTTTGAACCTTGAAAAGTTATAGCTGCTGGATCAAATGACTCCCATGCGCCATATTTTTATCGCCTAACAACCCTGCGTTCCTCCCATACAAATGCTCGCAAGTTGGTGCCAGTGCATGCAAATGTTCGCAAATCGGCGCAAGTCGAGTGGAAGTAGGTGCCAGTGGGGTGTCGATAGTGAAGTGGTTACAATGCTCTTTGACAGAAGGCTGTCCTGGATCAAGGTTGCTTTTGCCGTTTTCCTTATTCACAGCTCCCTTCAATGTGTTGGCCCCGAGGTGGCTTCTCCATGCTCCTCAAGTTTCGCGGTGGCGCCCTATGGGGAAAGAGCGGCAAAAAAAAAAAAAAAAAAAAAAAAAAAAATTTCCGAACACGTTGATTTCGATTATCTGGTTCCGCATTCTCACGTTATATTAGCCACAGAAGCTAGTTTCAGCAGGGATTTTCTCCGAAAATCAAGTTTTAGACCGTAAATTGGGGTCAAAGTCAAAATATTGGATTTTTTGGTGTGAATTCGACTTGAGTGTCGATTTTTCTTTGTGTTTTAGGATGTCCATCTATGTAACATTTCTTTAACCCGTTTTAGGGGAATAAGTCACGAGTTTTCCGTGCAAATAGGGGAACACAAAAAATGCTTCGGTCTGCTCCGATATGGGATTTTTTTTTCTCGCTCCAGACATCGTTAACTCAAAGAATTATATAAGAAGAGAAAATTCTACTGCCAAAATCATATGGGCTTTGAACAAATCATCTACTACGCTCTTATTTTTGTAGGAATTTTCAATTATATGGTGTTCAATCGACTCTATAACTTTTCTTATGTGAAGTAGTGTGAGGATCGAATTTGCTGTTTCAGGAGCGTTAGTGTGAGGCGATTTAAGGTGCTCATACTTGCTCATATTTCGGACTGTGAGCAGGTGAATAAACGTTACCCCCTCTACAACTCGCTTGATATCCATGTGTAACCTGGCCAGATCTCATAATATCTTGACTTCATAAATGTCAAGCGCACAAATTTTCGTTTACTCGAGTTAATTTTTGACATCCTTGAAAAATCACACCCACACTCGCATCCCTCACTCTCACGCTCCAGGAACAAACCTATTTTCTTTCATAATTCTATTCTCCTTTCGACTAATTTAGGTTGTCCATGCTCTATACTTTAACTGTTGTTTTTTTCCAGATGACGAAGGGATCGCTGAATCCGGCATGTGATCCACTCCGTGAGAAAGACTTTTAGATAAAACTACACTAGTGATTTTCTCTTCTGACTAATTACCACTCTCTTTAACGCCATGTGCCTTATACGTTAAGTATCTATCGCGTATTTCCCCGGAGCTCGGTAAGAATCTCTTCATTTTGTGATGTTCATTCCTTAACCATACTCGTAACTCACTGTTTTTGTTAATCTAGTTGAATTTATACTTTTTAAGCTTGTTGTGATGGATTTAAAAAAATTTAACGACGAAATGAGTATGCGTACTAGGTTTTTTAAAAAGTTTCTTCCTCGATCGCGCAATCGATTTGTTAGTCGTCATTTCCCCTTAAACGATCTGTTCACGTTAACCCCCGAAGGGACCAATTTGTTTGTGTAGTTATTTTTTATGGTTAGCAATTGTTTAATATTTGTAAAAAAAAGTTGAATAATCAAAATGTATATATAAATGTTCTTTTTGACAATTAGACGTTTTGTAAATAGAATTACCGGCAAAATGTGCCATTGTAGGGAGGGTTGTAATGGTTGGGCCTGCTGGGTGGTTGCTTCAATGAGGCTTGGGGAGTCAGGCAGTGTTGCCAGCAGTGTTGTATTTTCAGTCTTGCGGAGGTCACGACTGTTACACTCCCTCAGAATAAAAAAAAGAAGGTTGAATTAAAAATTGTGATAATCTAGTGTACATTTCAGCTTGGAAATGGTTGTTTGCATCAACTGAATTGTAGAAAACCGGCTGCAATGACGTTCTTGCGTGAATCAGTGTTGTCCAGTGACATAACAGTGAGCGCAGCCGACGCATTTTGACGGTTTTTTTAATAATCCACGTTCAAAATAGTTTTTGTCAAATAAGTAGCCACGTTTTGTAATTTCAGCTATTTAACGCTACTTAACGTAAACTTGAGTAGTTGATCTGTAGTTCACTTTTACCGCTAATTTGGATATTTATGGAGCGATTCGAAAAAAAATCTGTGATTTAAAAAAAATTCGGCGATGGTAATTTACAGTAAAGTCGGAAAATATATTTGTTCGAAGGAATGAAAGGGGCGGTACAAAAGCGGGACAAACCCCCGACATTTCGGTCGGTAGTTGAAAGAGCTTGAGCGGATTTGTTAAACATGAAATGTTCTAACGATGCGATAACTGTTGAGAATTATAATAAAACGAAACTATTTTGAATTGTAACGCTCCGTCTTCGCTTGTCCCTGCCAGGGGGGATGAGGTGCATGCCAATGAATGCAGTCAAGTGAAAACTCTTGTTTTATTGCGGTGATGTCTAACGTAAATAAATTCGTGGGTAGTTTTCAGGGGTTTGTTTCCGGCCTGGTCGCCTCGGGCTCTCGGGATTTCCAGAGGGGGATTTTGGCGAAACTCATCATCAATCCGAGAGTTTGAGCTTTGCGTTCCTCCTGAAAATGTGGAATTACAATTTTTAAAACGCTGTAAACTTAATTTGGTACACCCCCACCAGTGTGTGTGTGTGTGTGTGTGTGTGTCATCCCCATGATCGGGTGTTTTTTACTACTAAGTCGTTAGGTTTTGTGGTGTGTTTGGCGGAATGCATGCAGCACATCGTCCGTGTTTACGCCGCCAGGTGTTGTGAAGGAAAAAGAGTTTGTGTTATTTGCGTAAATAATACTGGGCTGTAAAAGCTAACTTGAGGGGTTTTTAGGCGTCGACTGGGTGATAAGGGGCCGAGCCGCACTTGGGGGTAAGTGGGAGCGTCAGCAAGGCCGTGTGTGAGCCCCCCGTCAAAACTGTCTACATTCATTTTTCAATCTCAATTTACTGGCTCCCTTCTTAATTGAATTAGTTCAAAATTGTCGCACTCATTTTGTGATGTCAAATGCAAAAGAAATCGCGTCTCCCGGCTTATTGGTTGAGTTGAGGCATGTTTTTTGTGTTTCCTGAAAAATTGCTAAATCGGACTTAGGCAGTTTTGAAATCAAGCAAAACTCTCTCCTTTCCACTGGTTTTGGCTCCCAAACTTTGGGGTTCGTTCCAAAACTCTCTACATTGGACAGTTCGTGTCAAAACTGTCTACATTCATTTTTCAATCTCAATTTACTGGCTTCCTTCTAAATTAAAATATGTAGTTCAAAATTTTCGCTCTCATTTAGTGATGCCAAATGAGTCAAATGCAAAAGAAATCGCGTCTCCCGGCTTATTGGTTGAGTTGTGGCATGTTTTTCGTGTTTCCTGAAAAATCGAAAAATCGCACGTAGACAGTTTTGGAATCCATGGCCTCAAATACTCGGTTTGCCATCTAGTTGTGCCCGCAGGGTTTTCAGCCCGATCGCCCAAACCCGTGGGGCGCTATGGGGCTAAAATGGTTTTCTTTTTCAAATCGCATTCCTGTTTTCCTCTTTTTGGAGGTTCCATGGCGCTCCTCTGCCTGTGACTCCTATGTACATAACATGTTACATTGGAGACACAGGCACATTCATATTATGGATTCTACGTAAAAATGCTTCGAAAATGGCTCCTCATTCGATCCTAAATCCGTTGAAAACCCCTCCTGTAGCCCGTTTCTAGCCCCACTGGTTCGACTGAAGTGTTACCTTCAAAGGGGCCAAATCTTGCATTTGGTCTCTCTTCTTCCCGAAAAATCTCCCCAACGTCATCGTCGACCTCGTCCCCGTCAGTTCGGGAAATTGAGGAGCTGGCGAGGACGAGAAGGTCTTGTTCAGCGACGACCACATCTTGTTCAGCTTGTTGTTCCTGCAAAGATCGCCGTTGTACCGATTTGAACTCCGCTGAGGTTGATTAAGGCCGGTACTTACGGGTTGTTCAAATTGTTCAACATCCTATTGAACGGCGTCGTTTTCCCTTTTTGCGGCTGGTCGCCCGTCTCGAGCCTCAGATCTTCGTGGGATTTGGATTTTTCCACCTGCGCAATTTTACCACCAAAGGACAACTCAAATATAACCTCAGTGACTTGACTTCATTACACCACTCACCATCAACCCTTTCTTTTTGCGGGTTATCCCGTTCACAACGTTCTTCGCCGTTTTCTTCAAATTGAATCCGCTCTTCTTTTTGGGATCTTTGTCGACGGACGTCGAAGGCTCAACGGACGACCCTATGATGTCCTCCATGCCCTCTTCCTGACAATCAACGCGCTACAGTCATTTGAACGTCACTCAACAATAGATGCACGAGGGATATCCAGAAAATAAGGTTAGGTCCTACAACTATTGTCACAAATCGGAAAATGCATAAGTTATATTTCAACCAAATTCACAGGGTTGTATTCCAAAAGATGTTTATTTTTCTACAAAATTGCCATCTTCATCATTACATCAGCCTGGTCACCAGCTTTTGTATAACTACTCTCTTCGTATACGCTTCACTCCAACTTTGCCACTTTTCCAGTTTCCTTCACCTCCTCGTCATTGGAAAAACGTTTTTCCACCCAAGAATTCCTTCAATTTGGTGAAGAGGTGATAATAAGAGGGTGCTATGTCTGGGGAATAGATCGGGGTTGCATTCTTGGGAGGAAAACGTTTTTACAACGATGAGGAGGTGAAGGAGACTGGAGAAGTGCATGCAGGTTTCGTGAATGGGCGCAAGTACCAGCAAAATAGGCGCAAGTTCGTGCAAAATAAGTGCAAGTATGCGGAGACAGGCGCAAGTACAAAGTAGGACCACATTAAAGTGTTCCTACTATCTACCGACTTGGACACCGTTCTACGAGTTTTCTTCTTTTTAGCGGGATTTTTCTTATACCACTAACTGTATGCGATCGTTGATCGTTAAAAATACAGGCTTCTTCCCTACTGACTCCTGGGTGGGGTGAGATGGGGGTCAAGCGGGAGCAAATTGGTGCACTTGCGCGCGTTTTTCTATTTCAAATGCTAAACCACCATCGAGCGCCGTTTCAGCTACCACATCTATGCGTATCTGTTTTTTTACTGAAGAAGAAGAAGAAAAGCGTCTATTTTCGTACATTCATCATCAAATGACTGCTTCCTTCGTCTCATCAATCTGTCATTCTGCACTTTTCTCATGGTTTATTTAAAAGAGTCATTTAGAAAATACTTCAAACAAGTTGGTATTAGTGTAATTAAGTAACTTTAGTCTCCTTAGAAGCAGTGTGACAACTGATTTTACCCCAGTCAGGAAGCACAAACAACGGTTTATTCAACTTTTTTTTATTATAAGCTCCTCTAGCTTCTGTGAGATGTATGGAGGTGTGTCGTGGTTTTAATGGTGGTGGTGTCTGAGGTGTTTTCGTTTGTGTCTGGTGGATCTGATATGGCAGCATTGGTGATGGTGTCTTGTAGTCCGAGGTCCTCTAGTCGTGTTTTGCTGTTTTGATTCTACTGTATGTGTGGCTGTCTCAGATCTCACAGCAGATCAGGCCCTCATCAGGGCAGTAAGGGAGCATCTTGTTCTCCAGGCTTTGATTTCCAATTCAAATTGGGTCCAGCTCGGGAACATCCACTTTCTCGTGTTGTCCTCTTGGTGGTCCTTCCAAGTATGCCTACGGTCCAGAATCACGTCTATATGTTCAGTATGACTTGACTTTCCCTTGTTTGTAAACCACCACAGAGAACGTTGACTGGTCCTGGCCTCAGCAAGGCGTTGAGAGAGGACTTGGTTGGGCTCACTTGCACTTGCCATTTTGAGCTTCAGCCTCTAGTCTGTTCAGGTGCCATCTTGCTTCTGGCCAGCCTCCCGATGTATTCAAACTGTCGTACCAGGCGAGTCGCGGCATACTTTGTAGAAAAGAAGGCTGAGGGAAGATCCTTGTGGAACTCCCGTTCTGACTATTTAAATAATTTTTGGAGTGCAATAGTTACCCTGTTTTGTCACGCTGCTTGATCGAACCATGTGCTACGCTGGAGCGGCAGTGACATGCTCAAAACTAACCCCCCACCCCTCACCCATTTGATTTAGCGCCCTTTTCACTTTCAAATCGGTTAAAACGTCAACGTGGCAACTTATGAAATGTACTCCTTCTAAAGTGACGATTCGACATCGGGGACTCACTTCGGACGGCCCCCTGGCGGAGGGCAAGTCGCAGTTCTGCAAAGCCGTCATATGCTGAGAAGGAGCTCTTTCTATGGCGACGGTGCTCATAACTCGCGCGGAGGTGCTGCAAACAAACAAACAAACAAAATCGTTACGAGTGGTTTTTTGGCATCACACCGCTCGCATCCGCAGGGCACTAGACGGTACCTGTTAATCGTTGGCTGGTCTATTCTTCACTTGTATTTTCTTCTTGAAAAATACTAAACGAGGAACGGAATTTATGGGTGTTATTCATTGCCAGGTGGCGGAAATCATATGGCAGGGTAAATTGTCAATTGTTGCCGAGGCGAGAACCGAGATGGTGCAGTGAAAACGTTCACGTAGGTAATGATGCTTTACGTGGAAGGATGTTGTCTTTGGATCTTCCAGCAACCAAGTGTTGGGTGGCATGGGATTGCCCATTTAATTTCATCGAGACCCACTCAAAACTTCCGCTCGGAATAGGCTGCTTTTATTTCTGTTTCTCTTCTGCTCTAGCTCTTGCTCATCACCTGTAGGTGTTTCTGATCGTTCTTCCAGCTACGCCAGTCTTCTGCTTCTGTTTGCAAGTCTTCCAGTTTTCTGCTTCTGACTGTTAGTCTGCCAGTCTTCTGCTTCTGTCAGCTAGTCTTCCAGTCTTTTGCTTCTCTCTGCTAGTCTTCCAGTTTTCTGCTTCTGTCTGCTAGTCTTCCCTCTTCAGTGCCGTCTTCTGCTTCTTTGGTAACTCTTCTATAGAAGTTCTATCTACGCGTCTTTCAGCCTTCTGTTTCCCTTTGGTTCTTACCGTTGTTCATTACCTATTCGCGCTACTGTTTATTCTTGGACGAGTGCTCGTGGCAACTGCTCTTGCCGCTCTGCTTTTGGTGATTGAGGTCGATTGAGAATTCTTGAGATGCCAGGTATATTGAATGTCACGAAGATTAGATGTATTGATTGGGCCACGTACTCAAACTTCCCTCATGTGGCAGGGTGACTGGGGTGGATGCGAATAATTCGCAATTATTGATTAACAGGTCTCCAGATCTAAAAAGACATGGCAAAGTTAGAGTGTGCAATAAGAGTTTGTACTGTGTTGAGGGGACAACTCTGGTAATCTCCGGTTAGAGAACTGCCGGATGGAGAAAGAAGAAGGGTCTACGTCAGGAGAGGAGACGGCACAGCGCAACAAAAAAGCAAGAAAGGGAGGAAACCTTGAGGAAGGCAAGCTCTCTGGACATTCGTGGCATCGACCTGACGGACCAGAAGGAAGCATCGCGAATGCCTCACTCAGTTCCTGACAGAACTACTTCCTGTTGTATGAGTGGTCCTATGTCCTCGCAGGCAAAAGAAAAGGGACACAGTGGGAGAGTTAACTGGCTGGCCACCTCCAGAAGAGGCCACCCGGACAAGATGAAGGAGAGACCGTAAGACCTGCCAACCCGAAATAGCTGCCCCGATGAAACACCATTAATGCAGTCCTGGGGCGTTCTTTAGCGGGCACAATGCCATGTAGGAGTACAACACATTGGGCGGGAGAACCCAACACCTGATTTTGTAATCAGCTAACAGCACGTTTTCGGTAAAACCCCTTTGCTCTCGACAATGAATTGCTGTCATTCGTTTTCTGAACAATTTTATCCTACCCTGTAGCCCTTCAGGTTAATGTTTCCAGTTCGCCTCAACTTTGGGTTACAGTAATCAATGTACGATTGAAAAGTAGTGCTCGTACAAATGGCCCTAATACACCACAGCCTCTGCGATAACCCAATTTAACCATCTGAAAACTTTTAGCCGTTCATATTAATTAAATTAGTTAGTAGTTACCTGCGGATTGTTGGACATAGTTTGGTAAGGGGGGGGGGGGGATAACAGAGTTATTGTCCTCGGCACCCATTAGTGTATTGCTCCTTGATTAGTTTCATTGTTCAATCCGGAACGTGTTTCGTGGGTTCTCGACCAAATTACGATCTCGAAGTTGGCGAGCCTGGAGGTTGGAGGATTGGGGTTGATGGTCCAACGGTGGAACGAAAAAGGACAGTAGATACATAACGAAGATGGTGAGGTCTTTTTGAAATTCTCTAGTAACAAAATTACAATGGGAATAGCGTGAATGTCTTGATTTCCCTTTCAGCCTCTCATCAGCTCCCACGCTATTTAACGAAAAGGCCAAAATCCGATAGCAAAGTTGGTATCGCGTTTCCAGTTGGGCGGGTTTCCTCCGTGATGCCAACTCCGGGAAGAGTCAGGTGTGCCGCTGATAGGAGGGCAAAGTCACGTCAACACCTGTTCTCATCTCGAGGCCCTTATCAATCTGAGGGCCGAGAATTTCATTGTCTGAAATCTCTTTTCGATGTTGGTGTTTGCGATGGTTCATAAGAATCAAGAATCAAGAATCAAGAATTTTTTTATTTGCCAAAGCCAAATAATGACAGAGCAAAAGTCAAAAGTTAGAACATACAGAATAAGCTGACTGGTTATAGGGCCGATTATATTGACTGTAATAATGGGAATGACAGAGAAAATAGCATCAACTCGACTGCAGATGTACAAAACAATGAATGGCCGTGCACAAGACAATGACAAGAAAATACATGACAAGACAATGAAGACTAATTCACCACAGGCCATTTGATCTTGAAAAATTCCTCTAGAGAATATAATTCTTCTTTTACCAGGTGGGACTTCACGTACTTATAGAAGGATTTAGCTGGTAAATCCCGAACATGGTGGGGTAGGGAGTTGAACAGACGGGAGCCCACCTGTATTGGGTCGTTCTGTTGGGCATTAGAGAGGCGGGTGAAAGGGATGATGACATCACCCCGGGAGCGAGTATTATGCTGGTGCGAGTCAGCAACCATGGGCAGACACGAAGAATTGGACTTTACATGGTTTAACACAACCAATACATAAGTGCTAGGAATAGTAAGAATTCCTAAACGAGTGAAAGAGCCCCTACAACTCTGACCCCATGATAGATTGGCCATTATTCTGATGACTCGCTTTTGAAGTTTAAATATGGTTAAAGCATGATTGGAATTGCCCCAAGCGATGATACAATAGGAGGCTCTACTGGCAAAGCAAGCATGATAAACCGAAAGCAGGACCTGGTCGGACACTATTCCTTTCAATCTCCTAACCATGTAAATAACGGATGATAGCTTAGGCGACAATACCTCAACATGTGAAAGCCACGAGAGACGATTATCCACCATCAAGCCCAGGAAATTTACCGATTGGTCCAGGCGCCTGTTTAGACCCAATTCCAGAGTCTGGGTTTTACTTTTGTTTAAAATTAATTCATTGGCCGAGCACCAACTTTCGATAATCTTTGATCTGTTTAAAGAATCATGCCTAAGCTCAGTACATGAAGCTCCCCTCGCCAAGCTAGTTATATCATCAGCAAATAAGAATATTGTCTTCGAGTCTGGAAACTGATAAGCCAAGTCATTGATAAACATAAGAAAAAAACATGGACCTAGGATACTACCTTGTTTGACACCACAGGGTATAGCTACTTCCTGGGAAACACAACCGTTGAAGTAAACCACCTGCGACCACCCTTCAAGAAAGCTCTTGATGAACAAAACTGATTTATAAGTAAAACCATAGTGGTCGAGTTTTTTGAGAAGCAGGTCATGCGGCACAAGATCAAAAGCCTTCGACAAATCGAAGAGGCTGAGCGAGGTGTGTTGTTTACTCTCTAATGCGGAGTATAACTGAGAGATCAATGAGATCACAGCTGTGGAAGTACTACGGCCTTTTCGAAAGCCAAACTGCTGAGGATGGAGCACATCATGGTCAACCAAATGCCCTAAAATTCTCCGCAACATGACCCCCTCCATAACCTTCACCAAAGTGGGCAACTTAGAGACCGGTCGAAAACCCTCGTACTCATTGGAACTCCCTAATGATGTCCCTAATAATGTCAGAGGAAAGGCAATGAGAGAAAGAGGTGAAAGCGAATGAAGATGGATCTTATTACCTACTTGCTAGAACGGAATTAATTCCGTGATATGACGTTAATGCTGGTATACAATTGTATACCAGCATTAACGTCATATCAGAGGGGATACGGAAAAATTTCCCTAGCTAAAAGCTGCGTTCGCTGGGTAGTTCTGGCCGGAATCGAATCAGAACTCGAACTCTTCCAGGAATTAAAACGGACAGAACTTCGGTCCTCCGCCAACGAAAAAATAGTCCCAACGAAGTTACCTCTACGAGATCACAGAAGGAAATGAATCGCGCGAATGAAAGTTCTGAAAGAAAAAAAAAAAACCGCTGCAAATTTTACACAAGGGTTTATTATTCCTTGATATAGGTTAGGTACTTGTGCAGAAGTTTAATTCTGTGTTAAAGAAAAAAATTTTGAAAAATTTGTTTAAAATTTTTTTTCTCAAAAAAGATTTCTTTGATTTTGTTTTTTCAAAAAAAATTTTTTTTTTTCAAATTTGGTTTTGTTTTTACTTGAAAAATATTTGACCTCCTGGGATCTTTCAAAAATCCCATTTGTAGCCCCATGAAAGCCCTATAAATCGCATCAGTGAAATCCGATCGTTCCGGGACCACCAAAAATGGATTCTACGTCCAAAAATACATCGAAAACGATACCTGACTCTATCCCATAGCCGAAAGCCTTCAAAAAACCCCTTCTGTAGCCCCATAGCGCCCCACGGGTTTGGGTGATCGGGCTGAAAACCTTGCGGTCACAATTAGATGGTAAACCGAGTATTTTGTCAAAGTTTCAGATTTAAAAAAAAATTCCTACTGCCCAAAACGGCCTGGACGGCGGACGGACATTTCGGTTTCGGAATCTAGACCACTTGAAATGGATAATGTCAAATTTTGAGGCCGATCGGAGTCGTCGACCCCAGTCGCGAAAACATAGGTGTATTATTCCAAGAATAATAAACCAAAATAAAAATAAATAAATTAAATTAAAATAAAACAGAACTGCCGGAATCGATTCCGAACGATTCTGAACAAGTTCTGCGTTCGCAGAGCCTCAGAATTTGAGTGTCTGGAAGCCGATGTACCCCCGCCCTTGCAAAAGACCCTACTGCGCATGCAAGGTTCGGAATTTTCAGAATGTAGTACCAATGTGGTCACATTTTGTAAACTCTTTTCCTACAGTTTAATTTGTTCTCTGTCAGGGGAAGAACGCACCGAGAGCTGAGTATCTGAGACTATGTATCTACTCTACCTAGGTACTTGCTTTATTACGTGCTACTTAATTTTGACATTTTATGTCTTTACTTTGGCACATATACGAAAAATTGATGTAATTTTCAAATCGCTTTGGTGATGGCAACACCAAGGATATCTAAAAATCTGAAAAAATCATTGCATACCTATCAATGAAAATTGGACAATTTATGACTTGTCTGGAAGTCGGAATACACAGGTCACGATGAGGACGCAAAGGGATCGTGCAGGATCTTAGAATGAACTTTTAAAAACACGTTGCAACTTGGCCCCGGTTTCTGTTTATTGTTAATTTTTCTATTTTTCCAAATCGATTGGCAGTGCAGTGAATAGAGGGGTTCACCACCGCATAAAAATCTTGTTAGTCCTGATTTTTTTTAGATCAATAATTTTTCTTCATTCTCGACCGTTTGCTCTCTTCGCTATTTTCAAAAAACCGTCAAAATGTTGCGATATTTTTCAGTGTTTGGCCAATAACTCGTTCCCCGTGCAGTTTTCCGTAAACCATTTTATTACTAAAACTGTAGAAGACAAAATTTCCTAAAAATTCGGTCTCATACGTTTTTTTGGTCCGACCTACAGTAACGGAGATATGAGGCAAAAAAGAGGTAAAATGTAGTGTCATGGAGGAAAGAAACTTTTTCTTTCCTCCATGATGTAGTGTTTTGCAAATGTTTACCTAACCATCTTATCACACGATCTTATCAATCACCATCTTATCAAGCGACGCAAAACCTCCCATAAGATTTCGTTTTAGCAAAAAATCGTAATAGACACAGTTGTAGGTAGAGAATAACAGTTGGAGAGAGGAGGTCCGTTCAATAAGTATAGGCCTATAAGCCCTTCTTGAGGGGACCGCGAAAATCGATCTGCCATGATGTTTTCTAAACAGGTACCTATCAAGTTTCAGGAAAAAATTCCCATTTGTTTTGTTTGTACCTAGTTCTTTGTGTTCCTGTTATAGGCTGAGAGGGGATTTTACTTTCCCCACAATAAGGGCTTATAACCTTTTCGCAATGATAATTAATATCTCCGATGCGGATAATTTCATGGTAAATTAGCTCAGCTTCTTAAGTTGTAGAAGAATAAGACATTTGAGGTACAACGGTTGGGACAGAAAATAACGTACCTATACACATTACAGGGTGCATGTTGAAACACATTGAAGCTGATTTTCTCAGAACGTCGTTTTTTACTGTAAGCCCTTATTGCACGGACCTCCTCCAATGTAAGAACTTATCAAATCCACAGCCCATAAGTACCTAACAAAACAAAGTCATAAAAGGCTGGAGGGCATTTTCCGGGAAGTTAAGAGAAAATAAATTCAGTGTTTGGCTTGTTGTGCTGATTTTCGAACTGTAGCGTTAGAGCTACTGCAGTGTTCACATTACCACTACCAGGTACCTACTCTATTAATTTTGTGAGTTCCAACTGAAGAAATAAAGCCGAATCTAATAACATTATGTCTTATGGATTTTTTGTGTGAGAAGGTACAATTAATTAGCTGTATGGCCTTCAGGATTGCAGAATCTAGGAAGGGTGTTTTTGTTATAGGCGTGATTAAAATCTAAATCACTGGAGTATTATTTTAAAGCGTCAAAGAGCCCGCCAGTCAAAGCTGGCGATTTCCTTTAATCCTAGAGGATTAAATTGCTTACCCCTTACTAAACAGTTCCCATTTAATAAAAGCCGCTTAAACCTCAAGAAAATGTCAAAATGATGAGGTCAGCGCTTCCCCACCAAAGGCAGGTAAGATGGAAAGGATCCTTCATTTGAGGCTTCGAACAAGAAGAAGGAAAAGCAATAACAGCGGGTATAGGGTCGGCCTTCTCCAACCCCCGAAGGATTAGCATTTTGAAGGAATAGCAACGAAAAAGAGGAAGGGGGAAGGAAAGCTTTGGTCGAGGACAAACGGATAAAACCAATCTTGGGTAGGTCTGAACAAAGGCAACAAATCCACGAGAGTTTCTTTTCATCTTGGGAGGAAACGGGGTTTCGAGGGTGCCCGGGACATGGGGTTTTCAGTTGGATCCGTACGAAACAAAGGGTAAAAAAGACTATTTCTTCTTCCTGGTCCCCGAGGCATTCCTTAGTCTTCGAGTTCGCCTTCCAGGTCCTCGGTTTTCACTCGGCAATCGCCCGAGGAGAAGACAAGTGTTTTGGGGTGGTGTGTGCCCTCCCTTGTTGCCAGATATTCATGAGGCTTCGACGAGCCCTTTTTCTTTTATCGCCTGTTTGCTCCGTCATGAGTGTCTTCCGCTGTTGCCTGAGTATGCTCAACGTTTTTCTTCTTCCCGGCAAACAACGAAAATTCGTACTTTTTCCAATTTCCGTTAGAAAAAAAGTCACTCCCTTTGCAGCAATTTGAATAAAAGTTCTGCGGGGTCCTTTGATGAAAAATATAACTCTTGGTTAAGGACTTTTCAGTATAAGAGCGAGGGGTTTCGCGTAATTAAAACCCGTTGAAAACCCTCCCAAAGGTGGCGGGGAAAGAAGGGCACGTAATAATCATTTCCATAAGTTTCAGCAATAGCGACCGTCTTGACCAAGTTTTTTTTTTTTCAGCGTGAACAAAAGGGGCACATCTTGGCGAACGAATTCAAGCCCTTGAAAAGAAATGAACAATAAGGGCCACGTAAAATCCAGATAGGGGAAAGGAAGAAAAAGTGAGAGAATAACAAAAAGATGCGCTAATCCCCTTCTTATTTTTTCTAGTTCCGTTTTTTATAAACATCGTTAGCATTTTATGAGACAGAGGATAGTGAAACGTCTTCAATGCGTTCGTTCCTAACCATATCAGGGTGACCCCAATGCTTTGTAGATTAGGTTCTGAGATTAGGAATTACTGCAATAACGTAGATAGGTATTACAGAATCTGTAATACCTATCTACGTTATCTATTTATGTCATCGCCTTCTACATCTAAATCAGATTCATGCTTGTGCCTCTTTGATTGAATCGACTAAAGATCGAAAAGCAAAAACGCTGCAAATTTTACACAAGGGTTTATTATTCATTTAAATAGTTTACTTGTACGAAAATTAAATCTGTGTCAATTAAAAAAAAAAATTCCAAAAAAGTTTAAATTTTTTTTTTTTTTTTTTTTTTCATTTGGAAAATGTGGCTACCCAGGGATCCTTCAAAAATTCCATTTATAGCCCCATAATATGGCAGATATTATCTGCCATAAACATTGCACAACCTGGTAAATATTCCAGTTTGAACTTAAACCTGAGAGTGAAAAGTTGCATCCGCTGGAGTCTAGGCGTATTTTTATACAATGTATTTATACCAAAATATATTATATTATAATATACATGACATGTCATGTCATTGACAATGATTTTCATCAATGGTTTATGGTCGGTAAAAATCGTGACACCGTTATGACCGTAAATGTACTGATGCCGTCTTTTCAGAGCCATGCATACGCTAGCCATTAAAGAAATTTTCTTTTTCAATTTGCGGATAGTTGATTTCGGCTGTTGTCAAACTGCGGATTGCAACAGCAACTGACTGTCCTCGTTGAAGGAGAAAACAGCCCATACCCTCAAATCCAATGTGATTCATCCAAAGAGGGCCTCTTTGGATGAATCACATTGGATTTGAATTGGTTGTCGTGGATCAAACGTCTTCAACGTCGGAGCTGCCGATACGAGTTTTTCAACGTTTCGAACGCCGTTTGTTGCCAATCCGTCCTTCCCCGAGCGGGTTTCTTCTTAAGTACCTAAATATCGGAAATCGGAGGTAACTCTCGAAAATGAAGGTATGAATTTGTTGAAGAAATTCACAGCACCTAAAAATCGTCGAAGTTCTCGCACTGAAGTAGGAGTTTCAATTCCCGTTATGGCTCTTATAAGGGTATACCTACCTACCCTGTATTCATCTGGGCAAATTCCTGCACTTGAGATAATTAAGCCTAAATACTTGACCTTCTCCTGTTTGTACTGAAGCTTCTTCGGGTTAAATTTTACATTATTTTCCCGGGCTTTCTTCAAGACAGAGTCGACATGTCTGTCGAGCTCTTCTTCTGTAACTCCAGTTACGAATCGTAGGTAACTTACGATTATGTCGTCAAACATGACCAGTACACCGGGTACCTACATCGCCGAAAATTTTGGTGTTCTCCCGATGAAGAATCTCAGGAATACAACTTAGGCCATATGGAGTCAGTTTGTAACAATATCGCCCATAAGGTGTACCATGAATTCATGGTGCACAGTTTTTTAGATTCCTCCGATAGAGGGTACTCATGAAACTATTCTTTATAGTCGCAGGTGGTATAAAACTGTTTTCCGCTCAAACTGGAAGTCAGGTCTTCCTGATTCGGAATGTAAAAATGCTCTCTTTTAATGTAGGGATCTACTTATTTAAATGGATTGGGTTTAAGCACAATCTGACTGAATTGTCTTTCTTCTCTATGATGACAATCAGAGGCGAATTCTCTGGAAAAGCAAGGTAAGCACTGCTTGCCCAGTGCTTGCCAATTTATTTATTTATTTATTTTTTTAATAAGTACCTAATAATTTTTTGATGTATTGTTTCAATTTTTGGACTATTTTTCAAATGATTTTTACATTACTAATGGAAATTTTACTATTAACTCGTACCCAAAATCTGTGCTTATTCTTGTGAGCAATGGCAACGAGCTCCAGCGCAGCTAACTGACCGCGAGAAGAGAGTAGAACCTGCCGTTTGAACATCTTCCCCCCTAGTCAAGCACAGGCGGAGCTGAATGCAAGGAGCTTAGACGAAGAAGCTTCTTCTTCTAAGCTCCTTGGCTGAAACTAGAGGCTATACCTACACCTGACTCCCAATCCGCGCATGCGCAATCGCACTTTTTTAACGGTAATCGATGCGTTATGAGAAAGATCGATTGTTCGCTACGCGTTTCAATCGATGTTGCCTTAACTTCCAAAACCCGCCTCTTGAAACAATGAAGGACGGTTTTTTCATTTTCTTTTTCAAATTCTTTGTTTTTTACTCGGAAAATATTTAACCCGCTGGGATCCTTCAAAAATCCCATTTTTAGCCCCATGAAAGCCCATAGATCGCCACAGTGAAATCGAATCGTTCCGGGACCCCCGTAAAATGGATTTTACGTCCAAAAATACTTCGAAAACGACACCTAAGCGAAGACGATCCCATAGCTAAAAGCCTTCAAAACCCCTCCAGTAGCCCCATTTTAGCCCCATAGCGCCCCACGGGTATGGGCGATCGGACTGAAAACCTTGTGGGCACAACTAGATGGTAAACCAAGTATTCTGTCAAAATTTCAGAATTTAAAGAAAATTCCTACTGCCAAAAACGGCCCGGAGGGCGGACGGACCTTTCGGATTTAGAATGTAGACCTCTTGAAACTGATAATGTCAAATTTTGAGGCCGATCCGAGTCGTCGACCTCCGTCGCGATTACATAGGGATCCTTCAAAAATCCCATTTTTAGCCACATGAACGCCCTATAGGTAGATCGCCGCAGTGAAATCGCATCGTTCCGGGACCCCCAAAAATTGATTCCACGTCCAAAAATAATTCGAAACCACACCTAACTCGATCCCATAGCTAAAAGCCTTAACAAAAAAAAAAAAAAAAAAAAACCCTCCCGTAGCCCCATATTAGCCCCACGGGTTTGGACGATCGGACTGAAAACCTTGTGGGCACAACTAGATGGTAAACCAAGTATTCTGTCAAAATTTCAGAATTTAAAGAAAATTCATACTGCCCAAAACGGCCCGGACGGCGGACGGACATTTCGGTTTAGGAATCTAGACCTCTTGACACGGATAATGTCAAATTTTGAGGACGATCCGAGACGCCGACCTCCGTCTCGATTACATAGGTGTATTATTCGAAGAATAATAAACCAAAAGTAGGTATGTATTAAATTATTACCATTTACCAATTCAAAGGTTCCTGTCTGGTAGTCACTGTCTGGCATAACATGGCCGTGACGATAATCGAAGGTGATGGAACATCGAAACGAAGATCGAACATCGAAACATTACCGATAAAAAAGTGCGATTGCGCATGCGCGGATTGGGAGTCAGGTGTAGGTCTAGTCTCTAGTTTGGCTGAATGCCTTGGCTCGACGTTGTAGAACCAGGAAAACAGCTGGTTTCATAGACCTTGTGGGGGCAGAGCCGCAGGTCCGTAGTAGGCAAGACAAGCAGAATGTTTAGTGCTTCCTCCGCTTGGGGGGTTCATCTGACTTTTCACAGGAGCTTCTGGTCTGAACATAGCCGAACCTTCCCGAACCGCAAAGGTGTACCGAGAACTCCCGAATCACCGATGCTGACGTCACCCCCTCCGCCCGTTTCTTATCCCTCCCACCTAACCTTGCCGAAGTTCAATAAATTTACTTTTTCCTTTCAATTTTCAAGTTTTTATCTTAGCGGCGAATTTTAATGTAAGATTCAAATTTAATAATTAAATCCCCCCCCCCCCCCGATATTATGAGTTATTATCAATTATCAATAATAACCGGGGCGAAGGGGGGGGGATGTCCGGGGTACTTACCAAGTAAAAAAAATGTTAGCACTGAAAATCGGGTGACTAAAATCACGTATGTATTTAACTATTCTGATATTCACGTTTTCATTCATTTCTCTTAGTAAAAACATCTTGAATAAAATTCTAATTTTCAGACCCCCCCCTCCTAAATACGCCACTACGGCGAGAGGACATCGGGAGGGTTCGGGAGCTGGCCTTATTTTAATGCAAGATTCAAATTTAAACATCCATTGGCGGCGAGAGGACTTCGGAGAGGTTCGGGAGTGATAAGAAGCGGGCTGAGGGGGTGACGTCGGCGTCAGTTATTCGGGAGTTCTCGGTATATCTACCTTTGCGGTTCGGGAATGTTCGGCTACGTTCAGGCCAGAAGCTCATACGATCGCGGTAGGGATGTCAGATTCACAAAAATGAATCGATTATTCAGAAAAGTATCGAAAATAATCGTGATTATTTTCCCAAAAAAATCGATACATCTGAGAATTGATTCTTTTTCCTAATAATTATTGTTTATTAAATTTCAAATTTATCAGAAGACGAAGAAGCATTATTACATTATGAAACCTGAATTCCAATTACTAATACATCCAAAACAATTATTGTTTATTAAATTTCAAATTTATCAGAAGAAGAAGAAGCATTATTACATTATGAAACCTGAATTCCAATTACTAATACATCCAACTGCTAGCCAGCACTATTAAGTAGGCAAAAGGTAGGTAGGAAAGAATAAAAAATATTATTAACAAGAGTTCAGCTGTTACCTATGGTCGTTGCAGTGACTCAGTTTAAAAATAATATTGATTCTTTTAAACATGGATCTGATTTACAGAGCAGCTGAATACGAGAATACTTGTTAAGAGCAGAAAAAAATCGGTTTTCGATTCTGGAAATTTAGATTCGAATAGGGCACATTCTTTAATAAAAGAAATAATCTAAAAGAATCGATTATTTTTAAAAGAATCGATTTTTTAAAGAATGGATTCTTTTTTAGCATCCCTAGATCGCGGACATTGATCCTGAGTTGGCAACTTCTCCATTAGTTGTTTACTTTCTGAAAGAGTTCTTTCTGTGATCAATTTACTTGAGTTTTAGCTTGTTCTCGTTTTATTGCCATTATTACTAGTGTAACACTAGTAGTGTTCTTCGTTTTTTTTCTGTGTTTTGTGTATCGGGTGTGTGAAATCGGCAACCAGAATGGCTTCATGCAGCTGTGGAATACAAGCACTGCGGCAGGCCCTGTTGTTTTTCTGTAGGTTCGCTGTTGGTAATTGAGAAAGTTGCTTATGAAAGAGTAGGAGATTTTGAGGTTTATCGTGGGGATTTCAGAGATGAGCGAAGGTGATGAAGTGGGTGGGGGAACCCAATTGTGTGCTTGCCCAGCCTGCCAGCTCAGGATTCGCCCCTGATGACAATATCATGAACCCAATCTGTTGGACAATCAAAATTTTCTATATCTAATTTCTCAAGACGATCCAATCCCTTCTTCAATTTTAGTTTCACCACTTCTGGTAATCGTCGCGCAGAACGTATATAGTATTACTGGTACCTACTGGTTATTTTAATTTCGACTGTTACTTTTCCTAAACCAGTGAAAACATCGTTATTTTGCTCAAGAAGATGTGTTTCCTTCTATCTTCATTGTCACCACTAGGTGGATTTGGGAATCTTTTCGTTGCAGTCTCTTTTTGAGCGTTTCACGGGTTATTTTTATGGGGCTTAGCCTTGATCTGATACAATCTTTTGATCAGGTCAAATTTCTCACACAAATCAGCACTGAGAATAGGTTATTCTTTTCTCATATCCATGATCAAAAATCTGATCTTGGCCTGCTTATTTTTATAAAAACAGTTAAGATAAGCTCTTAACATTAAATGTTAAGTAACAAACACAAAAAAATTTTGTAAAATACCCACCTTCCACATTCGATTTAATGGTCGTAGGCTTATGTGCCATTTTAGATAGGTATTTTTCGGGTAAAATATTCATTTCTGCGGCAGTGTCTAATTTAAAGTTCACAGGAATTCCTTCTACAATTAATTTTTCACTCCAAACATTAAGCTTGGAGTCGCCTTACCAACTGTAGGTACGCTGCTACAGTCGAAAATTTCTGACGAGCTGGAATCTGTGTCACTGTCATTCTGAATTTCGTTAACCTGACGGTGTTTTTTCTTATTTTTACGTTCTAGGCACCCAATCTCCCAACGGTTCCACCCTTTGCACGAATGGCACTGTTCGCCATAAGCCGGGCATTCTCTTCTCTTGTGATGATGACCGCATTTTTTGCAATCTTACGATATATTTTTATCCTGGCTATTCCGACCTTTCTTAGTATTCTTATTCTTCCGACGAGTCTCATTACCACCTGCCGTTTCACTAGCATGTTCAATTTCTCTCCTTCCTGTTTTTACCGACTCGGCAGACCTACAAATTTGGATTACCTGCTTTGACTGATAGTCAAAGCTTCCGTTTCTTTCAAGAGAGACTGTTGGACATCCGCATTGTTTATATTACAAACTATGTGGTCGATAATCATATGATCGCTGTATGAAGCGCTACAATCGCCAAAAATGAAACTGCAATTGGCTACTTGAAGCCTTAATTCGGTCAATTACTTACTTGCTTGACGTGTGAGTGATTTTCTGGAACTTAAAACTCTCTACTGCCGTATTCAGGGTCGGGATACAGTAGGTACTTGTCGAAGAGGGCTATTATCTGAGTTAATGCTTCTTTAGGCGGGTCGAAAATGTTGAAAATATCCATCGTTTCATCCCCCATGTGAGTTTTTTTTTTCTGAGTATTTTATTGCTCCAAGTAGGTAAATAACTTGTTAACAATATTGATTTGATACTAGGTGATGCATGTTAAAACTTAGGTACAGCACTTAGTTTTTATCATTTAATAATGATTAACAGGACGTTTTCATTTTTTTCCCGTCACGACATGAAAAAGCGTTACGCAACATAATCGCGAAAACTATAATCACATGATTGGTCTATAAGGAAATTTGGCGGTTGGTTACAAGTAGAGGGTCGAAATTCCTAGAGTTTAGAATGAGGCGTAAAATTAATCATTATTAAATGATCTGACTGTAGAACCATGGGTCTACCGTCCGTTTTTTGTTTTCTATGATAATATGCCGACACTGCGCGCTGCTTCATAAGTAAGCAATATCCAGTGGTTTGGTTCTATTAAGTCTTCGGACGATATCACTAAGTCTTGTGTCTAGGAGACGGACAGCTTCCTCGTTGACGTGAGATCTTAGCCGTTGCAGATGACGCACGGCCTGCCGCTTGATGGTTTCGTTGACTGTTTCGATTTGAAGCTCGTGATGTAGACGTTCATTTCGAAAGTACCATGGTGCATTGACCACGTTTCTTAATATATTGTTTTGGGATCGCTTGATGAGCTCTCGATTTGATTGAGCCGTACAGCCCCACAGCTGGGCTCCATAAGTCCACACCGGTTTGAGGACTTTGTTGTACAGGGTAGGTAAGCTTATTCTGGATGGACAGTTTAGACCGTCTCCCCATAAGCCAGTAGATCTTTCTGAATTTGAGCAAAAGTTCTTCTTTCTTCTTCTTGACGTGGGCTTTCCATCGGAGCCGAGCATCAAGCGTCATACCGAGATACTTCGCTATGGGATTACTTTCCCATTGAGGTAAGCTGGTATTTAGTTAATTTTTTGGTTGGTAAAATCAACATGTACCGACTTGGATTCGATCAGCTTGATTCTCCATTTCGCTGTCCATTGCTGAATGCGGGTGATTGACTGGTTTAGATTGGTGATTGACTGGTTTAGATTGGTGATTGACTCCATGTTGCTTTCGCCTATCGCCAACACCGCAGTGTCATCGGCAAAAGTTGCTATGGTGTTCATTTCAGTTTCTGCGAGGTCTCTGGTGCACAATAAGTACAGTAGTGGGCCAAGTACGCCATCTTGAGGGACCCCTGCTTTGACAAGTTTTGGTTCAGAGAAGGCGTCTTCTTGCTTGATCCTGAAGTAGCGATTGGTAAGATATGATTGAAGTAGCTCAGCGTACTTTGATGGCAGGGTTTTACGCAGCGATCCCCCATGTGAGTGAGGAGCTTTGTGGTTTGAGGTTCCTTCGCTGCTGTTTTAGCCGATGCTTCCAGATTTAGCGTGAAAACATTTTTCCATTTCGGCCATCGTATGATCAAATTTTAACGGTGGTATTTTAAATAAGGACTCTGTCGGGGCTACTCCGTCGGTCTCCATGGCTTGAACAGGTGGCTCTCCGTCGGGCAACTCCTGACGCGAAGCTGCCGAAAACAAACAATAATAATACTTATTATTATTGAATCTGTTTTCACCTGGCCGGTTACCGAACTTCGCCGTCGCGAAATTAGAAAATGCCGAAAACCTGACACCATATAATATTAATTAATTAATGATCGCACACTTGTCGGTTGAACTCCGCGATTATCATTATGTTCTAATCAAATTTTCAAGTGGCGCCTCTAGGGGCTGGAGCAGAACTTGTTAATTAATTGCTTAACCGCTAGAATGCATCATTACGTCACAGTAATATCAATAAAATCTTTCCATTATAAATACTTATGCAGTGATTTTGTTGTGGGTGCAAACAACGAACTTGTTCAGTTCCATGTTTGTTTGGGGGGCTTAACAAAGGCTACATTAGGAAATGTCCTAACGGCCTTAGTTTGGATGGCACTGGTTGCCGGAGGGTGAAAACCTCCAATCCAATGAATTGGTAATGTGGGAAAGTATAGCCGTTGTAAAGGGGTGAGAGGAAGAGCGGCAGGCGTCGAAACCGCATTTGACGGTGTTTCCCAACGCAGGGGTGGATCCTGAGGGGGATTTCACCCTGGCGCTAAAGGCTGCGACATTACCAGCCAACACGGGTATATTTGAGTTTCAACACCTTCGTTGTCCTCTTCCCACTGAGGTAAGTATTTACTTTGACAAGACACGCTTCCGCCCTTTTCAAAGCTGTACGACTCAAATGGCACCTTATTCCGGTTGTAATGGGGGTCCAGCTTGGTTTTATGACGATACACAACACCATGCAGAATGGAAAGGAAAGCACTGCTGCTTTTCGTGGGGAAAACGAAGATGCTGAAGCCTCGGCCAGTCGGTATGCACTAGTTCTGAGTCCTTTTGTCCTACTGTACTACTGTCCTGTAACTGGGATTTCGATCATACGGCAGAAACCACGGAAGAGGTGCAAATATGGACCCCCTCAGTTAAGAGTATGTAAGGTAGCACCCATGCAGACACGTCGAGAAGTTTTAGATTGGTTTACGGTTCCAATGAGTCGTGGGTATAAGTTCAACAAGGCCAGTCTGCTTTAAACTTCGTTTACTCACATTTTCGACGTTTCAAAAACATAATAGTTTCCATCTTTAGGACAACATACAAATTTTGTATACACCCATTTTGTTTAACCATTTAACGTCGAGAAGTACTCGAGCTCGTCACCAGTGGTTGATGAAACTTGTTTTGGTTTATTATTATAGGGGGTCGAACATTTTGATTGGCCTAAAAATGTGACATTATTCGTTTCATGACGCGTAGATTTTAAAAATGTCCATCCGCCGTCCAGGCCGCTACAAGAGGGGTTTTTGAAGGGTTTCGGCTATAAGGTCGACTTAGGTATCTGTTTCAAAGAATTTTGGACGTGAAATCCATATATTGGGTCCTAGAATCATCCGATTTCACCGTGAGAATCTATGGGGGCTATGACTGGAGCTTTTGGAGGATGCCAGGAAGTCGAAATAATGGACGATTTCTGACTAATTTTGGACGCATAATCCATTTTACTTGGTCCCACATCAGTCTATAAATTTTACAAGAAAATTGATAAACTTTTTCTAATAATTAATAATTTTTTAAACTTTTTTTTTTAATTTAAATTTAGTATTACAAAGGTTTATTACTCTAATCTATAAATTGTGCAAATACCTAAATAGACATTGAATAGTTTATTATTATTTTTTGCAAATGAATATAGACGTTGAGTTAATTTTTACTTAATTTATAAAAAGGAACCTTTTTGTAGGCCAATAATACTGGATTCATCAACCAAGACAATCTCTTTTTCAGATGCTATGCACTCAAAGAGGAGGAGAGCATCCATCGAGACATCCACATGTAAGATGAGGCATCTTAGGCATCGCAGAGACATCTAAGAGCAGAGCGTCCATCTACATCCAAGAGGAAACACCTGCATGTAAAAGGAGAGCGCCCATCAACATGAGAAGAGATCAACGTCTGAGAAGAGAACAACCATAATATGATCTTTTGTTGAGGGTAATACCATGGTAGTTTTCAACTTTTTTGGAAATATGGTTATATTGAGATATGAATTTGGCTTAGCAGTCATTTCCTCAGAGGATGTTAACATAAGTTTTATGAGTTACCGACTTTTTTTGAAGAGGTTCCGACTAAAAATATAACAATTTCTAACCAGAATACTGGAAAACAACTGGGGGGTTCATATTTGCACCCCTCCTGTAGGTCATCCGACCTGGCCATGGACTAGCATAAGTTATTGTCCAAACAGTGAAAAAGAGGTTGAAGGCAATCGACGAAGTACCAGAAGGGCGTTAGTAGGTGATACCCATCTGCTATTCAGCAACGTCCCTCGTTTGCGGGAAACCCCCAACAGAGCTCTGTACCTGGACAATAGACAAATCAGACACTGTATTACTAGTGAAGCAACCCAAAAGCACTTGCTCGATCTCGATAAGCACCCAAATGACCAGTTCTGCCCAGCAGACTTTATACTGATGCTTTATGCTGCTCACTAGCAGGACTGATGGAATGTACGAGCGTAATTTAAATTTGGTTTACGTGGACTGTATGGTGATAAATGGCAACGATTTTGACCGAGAAAGTTAATTTGGAGATGCAAGGTTTATGGATAATATCCATAAATATATTATATGAATATAATATCCATAAATATATTATATGAATATAATATCCATAAATATATTATATGAACATACCAATCGTTGAAGAGGATCACCTGCAGCGATGGCACCGACTGCGCAGCCGGGATGACTTCTTCGGCGATTTTCTCTGGCAGCACACAAACACTCGCGAACGAGGGATGGAGGCAAATAATTGGTGAATTTTGGGGGGTTGGGATGTTAACCCTTAATAAAGACGAGACGTAAGGGAGATTTTTACTTGTAGTGGTACTCTACACTGTCAGGTGACTCAGGCTAATTATCCATGAGTTAACTCATACGTCCTAGCAAACCCTAAAAATGGGAAAGCCCCTCAAGCATTTCCTTTACCTTTTACACAACCCTCGTAGAATGACTCCAATAAGATCTTTCCATCTTTCCAAGGAGCTTACATCTTTTTGCTCTTTGCGCCAAAAACGACGATTAAAAACCAGGTGCTTCTCCTGTCTTATAATGAAAAAGAACCGGAAATTGCTACGTAGTCATTCAGATTGTCCCACTGGAATAATTTAGATTCATTTCCTTTGCGAAATCAGCAAAAAATTCAGTTAACAGAAGCATCCAATTCTTCCTAGTTGCTGGTTATTCTTCTTGGTGACCGATGAATATAGTAATTTGCCTGATCTCCAGTGTCTGTTACATTAATATTCATTGTACTGGATAAATTATTCCTTCCATCCTCTCGCTTCGCCGAGTATGGCGTCGGGAAATCATCCCCAGAAATGAACGTTTTTCATCATTTGAGCCTCTTAATTGAGTTTAGACCTGGCTTAAAATTTGTTGTAAGATGGATGTTGTCGTTAGTGCGATTAGTTGGAAGCAGATATGAATGACGTTCGGTTCAGCACAATTCATTTCAAAATGTCGGTACATTTCGAGGTTTGGAATTGACATCTCGTAAAAGTTGAAAGAAGATTTTTTGTTCATAATTTGGAACAACATAGATATTATCTAGCTAGTAATCCCTTTTAGGGTGCACTGGGCCGTGTGGTTTTTGGTTGTCTACGTCCGATGCTTGTATCATCACCCTTCCCACACAAACATATTTTCTGGGGATGATTACCTATTGTAATGGGCATTAGTTCATTCAATTGCATTTTTCATAAGCTGAGGCATGTATGAACCTAAGTTTACTAGGTACTAAATTTTTTAAATTCAATTAGCCTTATGAGTAGGAACTACCAAAGTTGGGATTTTTAGCAAACAAATACCTATTTTACACACATACACGAAGTATATTTCAGGGCCTAATTAAGTGAACCACGTTCGTCCCATGTGTAAAGTCTATCATGTAAAAAAATTGGAGCTGTAAGTATCATAGTTTGGTCAGAAACTTTCTGTGACATAAAATTGTACTGCGCAGGGTCAACCCGTTCTACCAGAGTTTTGATAATTATTCCATGACGTTTGTCGGAGGTTGAGGGATCCAGAATGTTCATGAGCATTAGAGGGGCACTTAGGGCGAATGCAATTACCGCTTCTTAATAATTCACTGAAAATCTCGTGTTGGAGGCGGAGGAGGATTGCGGTTGAAAAACACATGGTAGCAACACTGGGGGAAATCTCAAGCTCGATTCAGATGTGAACAGTTGGTACGTTTGGAACCGTTGGAACGATTCTTAACGGCCTGAACTTGCTCTGCTAACTCATCTAGTAGTATTTTAGAGCGATTGACATGAGACTGATCTGCACTGGCCTGATCTGTAGCCGTTCGCAGAGCATTTCTCGCCATTCAGAAAATGTGGGAACCCGCACTAGGCCTCTTGCAAGCGTCGTGAGTGGGGCACCTCGGCTTGCACAAATGCTCTGTGAACTCAAAACACGTGCTGTTTTTTCAGAACTTCCAGTCCTGGGAAGGAAGCGCATTTAGTGTGAGGTGAGGCCTCCCCCTGCATGAATCCAGAACATCTTTAGGCAGCAAACGGACCGACCGGGTCAGTGGCAGCAAACGGACCGACCGGGCGCAAGTGTGCGAGCGAAGCGAGTCTTCCCTTCCCGCGTTGAATAGTGTCTTTCACGACATCACACGCAACTACATCACGTGTATCTTTCTAAATTACGTTAAAAGCTACCAGCTTCTGTTTTGTCAAGAATAAAATTAAACGTCGGAAAACTCACTTTGCTTTCCCTTTGAACCCAGTCTTCCCGGTAATTGAATTTGGCATCTGACAAACACCCGCCCACTTACAGACTTGGCAACTTTCACGTCAAAACTGAAGTGTTTACGTGAAAATCTTCCAATTAAACTTCGCCCCAGTAGACATTTTTTGCAAGTTGTATATCCTTCACGTGGGTCTACTATGAATTACAATGCTGATAAAAGTGTCGGGATTGTTTTCATGAATATGGTAATCTTTATAATCAGAAACAATTTCACCGGTCGCTGCCTCTTCTCGAAGAGGAACGTTGCAATTTATGGCAGAAACTGAGTGAGTTCTAATGAAAATTTGGGGCGGGCCCTTTGAAGGTTAGAATTTAAGTATTGATTTTGAGGAGGGTAATTTAAGTTTGATGTTTGTTCCAGTGGGACCGAGTTCATGAAGACGTTTGTAAACCTCTCCATCTATTTTGAACTCGTTACTTATGAGTTCCAGGAGATAGGAGTTCGTGAGACCGCCATGGCAATCATTGCTATTGAGACGAAGGAAACTAATTTTAAGTAATTGGAGGTTGCTTCACAAAATGTACTACATCTTTGTAACATCTGGTCTAATGGTATCTTGGTACCATCTACAACTAGTTTTTGGCAAATAGCGAAAAAGTGGCATTTTTCAGCGCGGTCTAGCAGCCTTACGGCCGAAGATCGGAACAATATCTTCAACTGTAGTATATATATATACTACAAAATGCATATAATATATGCGGGTCATTCTAAAATTATGGGCCTTTTTCAGGTGACGAAAAAAGTGAAAATGAAAAGTTGATTTTTTACGTTTTGTTGGTTCCTAGAGTTTCTGTAGGGTCTCCTCAGTAATACCCTGAAGTGGGACCACACTTTACCTCGTAGTTTTAGAACTATTGAATTTTAAATATTTTGTCTATTTTACCACTTTGTAGGGCGTGAGAATAATTTGTAGGTTGTGAGATAAACTCCAAATCCTATTTTCTTTCTTTTAACCCGTTTTATTTTCAACAATATCAAAAGTATGATACATCCATTGATAAGCTGGGATCCTGCCTCCTGTAAACCACTTGTGCCTGAAATACTGGAATGGTTGGAGGCATAACATCTTAATGTTTTTTATGACCTATCCATACGACTAGGGAAATATTGAGGTGGGTCCCGTACGTCTCAAACTCATTGATTTGGGTCCTGTAACTAGGCTCATGTTGAGATGGGTCCCATAGGCCATGGAGGGTACATTGAAGTGGATCCCATTCCAGCAGTCATTTAGCGTTACCCAGGATACTAATGGTGACATTTCTAACGTTATCCCTAGTAACTTTGATAAAGCAACAAAAGTAGTCTAAGTCCCCAACAAGAGCAAACATTTGATCTGCCGTTCTTTTTATTATGCCGTTATTTTAGGCAGCCCCGACTCCGTCAGGAGGTCCCTTCCCGTGTCCAGATTACGTGTAATAATTACATTGTAATTCCACGTTGTGATTTCCACTGCAATAATTTCAGTCAATTATTGACTGTTGAAGCGACTTCGACAGAAGGTAAAATAATATTATTGTTTTATTTCGATACTGTGGGATAGGGCTGTCCGATAAAAGGTGGAGAACTCGCACATTTAGAACATTTCTTGAAGTTACAGATATGTAATCAAACAAACTAATTCCGAGACAGTATAGTTACAATATGGAACTCACTCTACATCAATTTTGAACATGAAAACGCTGCAAATTTTACACAAGGGTTAAGAAGAAGAATTATTCATTCATATAGGTTACTTGTGCGAAAATTTATTCACACAGTTAATAAAAATATATTTTTGAAAAAAAGTAATAATTACTAAAAAATACAGTAATAATAATTGTTACAATAATTATTATTGTTCAAACTAGGGCTTGAAAAATGGATTATGCGTCCAAAATTACTCGAAAAATATTTGACCTCCTGGGATCCGTCAAAAATCCCATTTGTCGCCCCATAGGACCCAATAGATCCCCACGGTGAAATCGGATCGTTCTGGGACCCCCGAAAATGAATTCTACGTCCAAAGACACATCGAAAACGACACCTAACTCGACCCCATAGCCAAAACCTAAAAAATAACTCTCATAGCCCCTTTTTAGCCCCACAGAGCCCCACGGGGTTGGGCGATCGGGCTGAAATCCGTGCGGGCACAACTAGATGGTAATCCGAGTATTTTGTCAAATTTTCAGATGTTAACAAAAATGCTACTGCCCAAAACAGCTCGGACGGTGGGCGGACATTTCGTTTTTGAAATCTCGACATCTTGAAACGTATAATGTCACATTTTGAGGCCGATCTTAATTTTCGACCTCCGTCGTGATTACATAGGTGTATGATTCCAAGAATAATAAACCAAAAGCCAGCATTCACAATGACAACGAGAGTGATCGCATTTGGAAACTTCTACTCCTCACACCCTACAATTATTCTCACAACCCACAATCTCGACTTCTCCGCTTTTGTAGGGCGTGAGGGTTGTAGGGCGTGAGATTTCTCATGTTTTCATGGCGTGCTGTCCACAAGACGGGATATTTTGGACAGGAAAAAATTTAATGCAAATGATACATCAATATCTATAGTAACTGACTGTAATTATCCATTTAAATTAATTAATAAATTAATTAGGTCGTTGTAGGTTGTGAGAAAGTATAAAACCACGCTCAAGAAATTGAGGATTAACCGATTTTTCCTGCAAACAGGCCACTACTAAGCTGATCATCAAGTGGGTGCTTGGGAAGCCATGATGTAGCAGTGTTGGATCCTCCTAATTTCATTGCGAAATTTCAATTTTCCTGGTTTTGGGGGGAGATTAAAAAAAATTGTAGGTCGTGAGATCAAAACCATGTGACAGACAAAAAACGCTGCAAATTTTACACAAGGGTTTATTATTCTTTGATATACGTTACTTGTACAGAAATTTAATTCTATCAATGAAAAAAATTTAAAAAAAAAAATTTTTTTTTTTGGATTTTTATTTCAAAAAAAATTTTTTTTTTGGATTTTTTTGTTCACAAATGTGTTTTTTTTCCAAAATTCCGTATTTTTTACTCGAAAAATATTTAACATCCTGGGATCCTTCAAAAATCCCATTTTTTGCCCCACGAATGCCCTAAACATCGCCCCAGTGAAATCGGATCGTTCCGGGACCCCAAAAAATGGATTCTACGTCCAAAAATACTTCGAAAACGACACCTAACTCGATCCCATAGCTAAAAGCCTTCAAAAAAACCCTCCCGTAGCCCCATTATAGCCCCATAGCGCCCCACGGGTTTGGGCGATCGGACTGAAAACCTTGCGGGCACAACTAGATGGTGAACCAAGTATTTTGCCGAAATTTCAGATTTTTAAAAAAATTCCTACTGCCCAAAACGGCCTGGACGGCGGACGGCGTACGGCGTACGGCGTACGGCGTACGGCGTACGGCGGACGGACATTTCGGATTTAGAATGTAGACCACTTGAAACGGATAATGTCAAATTTTGAGCCCGATCGGAGTCGTCGACCTCCGTCGCGAAAACATAGGTGTATTATTCCAAGAATAATAAACCAAAACGGTATGAAAGTACAGTCCAGAGACGGATTATATCTTCAACCTTCACATATTATTGAAGAGGAAAGTAACCTGAGTCAAAAAAAATTTTGCTGTTATTTACAACGGGCTTTAACGGGCACAAAATAATTTTAGAAGTAGACAACCTACACCTTGTGACAGTTGTAGGTCGTGAGAATTGGGGTATTCAGCTAATCCTGATTAAATGTGTGATCACCTATTGATACAAAATAGAGAGTAGACATCTAGAAGCTGTAGTGTTACACCCCCCAGAAAAATTTAAAAAAATCTAGCTCGAACGGTATAGGCGTGAAGGCTTTGTGACATGAAAAGTCCCATAATTTTAGAATGACCCATGCATATTATGCATTTTGTAAGAAATTTTGTTTCCTCTCATTTTGCTGATGGTGTGTGTGGAGCCCCACTATGTAATAAATAACTACAGATATTAAAAAAAGACAAGGGAAGAAGAGAGCGCAAATATAGGTACCTATAGGTGATGGACGGGAATTTGATATTTCGTGCGAAGCACGGGTGCCCTAGATAGTTTTATTTATTTTTTTCATTTGCAGTAAAATGAATTTTTGAGTTATTAATAAATACAATAATTGTATTATTATTGTATGTATTACAATTTCATTTGCAGTAAAATGAATTTTTGAGTTATTAATAAATACAATTATTGTATTTTTATTTATTTATGTCAGAATGCATTAGTTTTTCTCGAAGTAAGCTGCGGCGCGCCGCAGACCCCCTCTTGAGGGTTGGCGGTCCACAGGGGGTTCGTGGACCACAGTTTGGGAACCCCTGCTATAAGTATAATATACCTACTTATATTATAATAAAAATGTGATTAGACCTGGAGCCATCAGAGCTGAATATCAGGACAACAGGCTGAATAACAAGAAGTTGCAACTTCTTCTTCAACACGTTAATTTGTGTTTTTCGTTTCTGGCTCTTATTAGGAGTTTTTTAGGCACTTGTTTAATTTCCGCTATTTCTGGCTTTTATTTGCAGTTTTTTTCATTTCTCGCTCTTATTTGGAGTTTTCAGAGAAGGTTCTCTCCATGAATCCGTAACATTGGAAGAATCGTTTTGCTCAACCCCTGTATCTTTATCACGCCGTTAGTTTCTTCTCGTTCCGTGACTCGTACAAATTTCCTATCAACATTTTTGTCCTCGTCATTCTTGAGAAATTTACCCTCCACTATGTTCGACCTGAATAAAATCGATCCCTACCACCACAGTAAACATGATCAGCTCTTTAACACAAATCAACACACACCCTCCTAAACAGTGATAAACAACAATCACCTCTATTTCTCTTCTGCTGGGAAAATGTATCAGCACATGTTTACTCTCCTTCCCAACCCTAATAACATGTTTTCCTTCGATTCAGTGTCTTGTTCGCCCTTCACGAAGCCTACCATTGTCTCGTGTGTTTTGATATCATTAAACGACGAAGGAAAAAAACACCACGCTATATATACTTGTCTCTTTTTTTCTCGCCCCCTCTTGATCTTCCCACTCAGTTCATTTTTCTTTGCTCCTCCCCCCAACTACGGCCCCTAATTCAATTCCTTTTGTCCGGAATTAATTCCGTCCGGCCTTTTCTGTCCAGCGGGAGAGGACTAAATAAAAAAAAAATCAAAGCTTGATTAAAAAATAATAAATGTTTCCCCTTCGCGGGTGTACATTTCTGCGGCGCAATTGAATTGCGTGCTCTCATGTAAATTAATTTGTTGTGCGACTCCAAGTTATGATTTTTATGCCCTGGAGGAGGAAATCGGGGCTGCCTGAACGTTATTGGTGGTGTTTTTTTTTTCTTCACATGACATACATTGTATGAAAATGAATGATACATACCTACCTAATTTTTTGCTGAAAAAATAAAATAAAATAAAATAAATTCACGCAACAATAATTGTTGATAGGGTCTGGCGTTGGTTTTCCTGCTTTTAGTTTGATTGTTTAATTTTCTTTTTCGTTTAAATCTGAAATTGTCATCAGTTGTCGTTTGTCACCTTCCATTCATTCCTTATCTTTAGTTCCTTTTAATTCGTAATCCTGTCACTTTATCTAACTTTAGGCAACTTATGAATGTTTTTCCTTTCGGTCGTTGACCTTCAGACAGAACAGCACTCGGTGCTTTCGTTTGTTTTTCGCTGTGTTCTGTTTCTACATGTACATGACCGTTCTACCATTTTCTACGTCCAGGTTCCAACCTTTAACGCCTCTTGATCATCTTAGTATTCTTGGCTGGCGTCTTTTTCCGAGTCTTTCCTCTCAACAACTGGTAGTTTCTTGGCTAGCTTCAATAACAAACTGTTGACGTTTCTGTTCCAATTTCGTCACGACTTCACCTCCAGATTTAGATTACCGTTGGCTCGCTAAGTTCACGATCTTTGGTGGGAGCTTTTTTTTCGGTTTTGACATGGTAGGTACTGGTATAGCAGGGGTAGCTTCTCCTGTCGTTTCTGCAGTTTTCCCTTGTTACATCGCGTGAGGCGATTGTTCACCTGGTCAGTCTCCTTACTCTTCTGGTACAGGTTCATCAGTGCTTGCTTGACTGAAGGCTCTGTTGACCTGCTCCAGGTTAGGTTGAGCTATTGACTCTCCTGTCAACCTGGACAAACACCAATTTATCTTCGCCTGTCTCCTTCTCCCAACTCTACAGTTCCGTTTTCGTTGCACTAGTTATTTGTAGCGACGTTGTTCTTGCTGTTCTTTTTCGTCTTGTACTGTTCTCCCTCGTTTCTCTCATTTCTTCTTCGCCTTGTTCCTATTCTCCCTTAACTTCTACCACCATTTTCTCAGCAGGCGGCCTATTTGGACGCAGCTCGGAATTACAATTGCAAAACTGCCTTCAATGTCTGTTTTCGCTTTGCCCGCGCTCTGCATACAATTTGATCTCTTATCTCCGCCCTGTCATTATACCTCCTGGGTGAGGTTGGGGAATCGGCCCAGATATTAAAGAGAGGATTTGGAAGGAGTAGATTCATCAAAGTGTGACACAGAAGAAAACCCCTTTGATTCCGCCTTGCGTGTCCTTTCGGGTGTATTAGCCATCCGTCACAGAGGAAGGGGGGGGGGGGGGGGCTTCTTCCCTTTTCATCCGAAAGGAAAATCTGGGCCAAACCCCACCGGAGACATTATTGTTCAAACTATAATTCATTCCGGGTTATCCTGCATATTGCATGTCGAGGGTCCGGTTAATTAAGGGGAATTAGAGGGCGGCCTCTGGCGGGTTCTAACTGACCTTTGTGATAGCGATCGCGGAATCGGTTTTACCCCCAACACCCCTCGCGACATCGAACATGATCTGATAGTTGGATTTGTTTGTACGATTCGTGTCTAATTAAAGCGTATGAGAGCGGGTTAATTTTGGAGAAAGTTGAAAAAAACGCCGGCTAAAATAAGCTGTAACAAACTGCCTGAAACCAGGTGGTGGGGAGATAAAGGCAAAACTACGGCTTCCAACTCTGCCTTACGGCTTTTAATTATCCAGCAGGCCTCATCCCAACCACCGAACTGCGATTAAGGGAGGTATAAAACTATGAGGTGGAAAACAACGCCCTCCCAACATCCTCCAAGATGTGGGGTTTCCTTCTGGAAAGGTTCCAGCCAGATGTTCCCATGATTTAGGACCATGATTGCTGTTTGATGTCCCGCTGCGTGTTTCCTCCCGTACTGGAAAATGATTATTGCCGTAGGTTACAGAGTGTCCTTTATGTGCTTTTCTCTACGTTTTTCCCCTACCGGTTGGATTCAGTGCCGTTCTACGTGAGGCCCTTTGAGAGATAAATGTAGACTTGATCGTTTCCGATTTTTCAAATAGAGTAAATTTAGTAATCCAACTGTTCCAGCGGGCTCAGCTCTTGTAAAACCCGCACACGTCTTCATTCCCAATATGCCCGGATGGTCCTAAACTCGTCATATCGGGGTGTCAAGGAGACGTGTCCGCGCGTGATATGTTCCTGCAGGTGTGGGAATTTCCTCTGCCACACCCTCGTCCGGGAAAAGGGAGAAAATCGGAATTGGAAATATCAGGGATTCCTTCGTGTTTCGAAACCTCGTACGTGTCCCACGTTGGGGCGCCACTTTTTTCCTCCGCCTTCAAACCGCTAACCACTTTCCCTTTTTTCTATTTCTCACCCTCTTTTTTGGAGGTTTCTCCCCCTTTTCGTTTAGAATCACTTCTTGGTGTCTCTTTGGTTAGCCCAGGGGTTGGAAGGGCGTTCAAAGTAGGAGTCCCCTGTGGGCTCGATTGGATCTCTCTAGCAGATCAAAAATTCGGTGGATGGTGGAAACTACGGAGCTTCACTTGAATCACTCTTGAAATCCTGAGAAGATTAAACCCCATCGTAGGTTGTGAAAATCACCCCGATTGGCCATTTAAGGGGTTGTTCTTTTTTACTCATTGCAGGCCTACCAACCACAGCAAGGCGTGCTCCATTCTCCCACCCTTTGAGGCCTAGTTTCGCTCCTCTTGGACGGCTGGGGTGGTCACGTACTTTCTACGTGCTTTTGTTGCAGGCTCTGACTGGTCGATGCCATATTACCGGGCACCCAAACACCATTTGGCTTTTACATGTTTCATTGTTTCAAATTTGAGGTTAGTCATCATTGTAGAGAAAACACAAATCAAATTATTCAATAAGGTAAGTAATAACAAATTTCGAACAGCGTTCGATAGTGCAGACGACTTCTTCACAACTGCCCCCCCCCCCTTACTTCATGTCACCAGGCGTGATGTATGTACCACCACTACCACCACGATGATGGTGCCATGGTCTGAGCATTCAAGGGAGCATCCAGGCAAACCTGTACTGATTGGTTCTGGCCGACAATCCTGACTGCATGTAGTAAAGTTCACCAGAGAGTGTTCAGCGAAGCGTGTGCTTCAGAGCTGCCCATCAAGGACAGTCCCGGACGCTGAGCTTTTCCAAGAAGGCGTGAGCGAGGAATGGAGTAGGTATGCCTCTATCCCATAAAGAAACAGGATGTTGCTGCCTTTGGAGTCTTCCTCCATACTAAGGGTGGGTCGAGCAGTTGCTCCTGCTTGCGGTGGGAAGTCTCCCCTCGTCACTTCGTGGGCAGCAGGAGGTAATGCTCCTCAGTGAGAGCCTAGGCGTCGGATCTAAAGCAATGGCCACTCTTCATCAACCCATACCGTCCACTTGGAAAGTTGGTAGTTTGGTGCTGCAGCTTGGTCTCATTAGCAGGCAGAAGAAACAAGGGCACATTGTTAACGTAATCATTCGGGTTTTCATTGAGGAGCATGTCGAAGTACTTGTACACCATACTATCATTACGACTGAGAACAGTCCTGCACTGCCATTTCAAGAGGTCCAGTAGGTTATGGTCCCTCATTCTGGTTTCGATGAGCCATCTTTGACAGCAGATCCTGCAGAATCTGATCGAACCTTTCCTCGAGGCCATTGCTTCAAGGATGGAGATGCATAGTCTGAGTGCGGTTGATCACAAAGTGCCACAACTTCTTGTAACAATTTGGTTTCAAAGTTTGTGACCTGGTCCTTGAGTGTTTCTTTTGGGATCCAGATGCCCAGGTAGGACCATTTTGGTCAGGCGCCACCAACGCCTCTGCGAACTGACGACAACCATAATGAAAGATGTATATTTTTATTGTTCAGATAACTTAATTTACCACAGATCCAGCCTTGTATAGAAAACGAAAATACTTGGGGAGCTTGTATCCTTTGAACCTCCCCCCCCCCCTCCCCCGCAACTTGGCCTGGTAACGGTGTCAGAAACCATTCCCTTTGGAAAGAACCATAATGCTCATTTGCTCGGATGAATTACACAGTCGGCCACCTTATCAGCAGAAGGCGAGTAATGCGCGGGAAACAAACGAGATAGCCGACTGGGGCAGGTACACCCCATAATGCCCCTCGCCTCCCACCTTTAAAGGATTCAGTTGAATACAGGCGCCGGTAAGGATTTGTGGGAGAAGCTAAATCTCCGAGTTATCTCCTCTGCCTTCAACAACCGGGGCGTCAACAAAGCCCCAGATTTACCAGGTTCCCCGTCCCAGGAGAACAATGAGCTCTCATAATGCTATATTGTGCGAAGGTTGAACGCCGGGGCTTTTCCCAATTCCTTAGGAACTGTGTGGCCGAGGATGCAAAACATGGAATAGGCTTTGATGAGTGAACAGTGCTTGTATCAATCGGCTCCGGCCTTCAAAGTGGACTCCCGTTTTTGGTGGTAGGACTCCAGCGTCAACATCTGTACCACTTCATTAGTACCATCAAATACAACTTGATATCAGTTTTGTCATGAAGTGCGAGACGTTTACAGCGTGTCAGGAAGGGGGTAAAGCTTTGTTGTTGTTGCCTGCGGCTTATCTCATCCGGCCGGGTCCTTCCGAGAGGGCGTTCATCAAGAAGACATTGGGCTCGTTAGGACGTGGCGTGCGGGCCCCCAACGGCCGATAAGGGACGGATCCAAGTGAGTTTTCCCCAGGACAGGAAGGCTTGTCCGTCCGCTAATGAGGTTAATGTGGAAGAGATAAAATCCCTGTCGAAGGGGGGGGGGGGGGGGGGAGAGATCGCGAACCCCCCTTTTCCTCCTTAGGGGCAGACTTGACGGAAACATAACAAATCTTGGGGGAACCATACCTATTAAGATGAAAAAGGCCAATTTCTTCACATATTTTCTCTTTGGTTGTAGTGATGCATATCTTTGGTAGTGCATATTTTAAGAAAATAATAAGGACACTCAGCTTACAGACATTTCACACTTCTGACTGCAGCCATGTTAGATTTAACGTGCGCCAACCTTTACACAATTGATAAATTCATATCCACCACCAAATCCCTTACAATTGTTAGTTTGTTTGCTCTTGTTTTAAACCGTTGGTTGTTAACTGAAAGGTTATGAAGGGGAAACCTGGGTGTTGTCACAACTTCCGCAGTCTATTAGTCTTTGCACATGTTGAGTGATGTTGGCAGCTCTGGGGGGACCGTTCCACTGTGAATTTTCCTCAACCCCGAGCACGAAGAAGGCAAATTATTTCGAACAAGGTTGAGCGGGCAGTAAGACATACTTACAAAAAGGGAGTTTCATAGGTGCATGCGGAAAGGGGGAAAGCCGAGTTTTAGGTTAGGTATACGAGAGGATGGGGCGAGTTTAAGGCCAAAGAGTTGGCTATATAGAAGAGTCAATGGGCCGAAACATTTGGTGGATATAGCCGGGAAGGGGCTCAAAAGGAAAACACTTGCGTTAGTATATCCAACACACACGTGCAACGCCATATTCCTCTCCGCCCTCTTTTTTTCATCTTCCCCTCTCTTTCGGGAGCACAAAGGAAAAATCTTTGGAGGAAAATCGGCACTCCGCCCCCACAAAACCCTATTCGAGCCCCTTTGATTCCTCTGCGGTAATCTCATTGGATTTCCCTTCGAACAAGGCAAGGAAACCCACCTCATTTCCCCTTCAATACTCAACGAAGAGAGTGAGAATAAGGGGAAGCTTTATTACGTGTTTGTTGACTTGGAATGACGAATAATTTCAATTTCCTTTTATAAGATTACACAACCAAAATGTAGATGTAAACTGCAAGTTTTTCATTAAGGTTTATTATTCATTGATACCAAATATCATAATTTATTAATTCTATAAATAATTTATAAAATCTGGATTTTTGGATAATTATTATCCAAAAATTAATTCTAAATCAATGAAAAAAGTAGGTAATTAATTATTTTAAACAGTTTAAAAAAAAATTTACTTGTAAAGTTTGTTGAAGGATGTGGGACCCCAAAAAATGAATTATGCGTCCAAAATTATTTAGAAAACGACCCCTCATTCGACTCCCTGGAATCCTTCAAAAGCCCTCCATTTGTAGCCCCATGAAAGTCTCATGAATCCCCTGGTGAAATCAGATCGTTCTGGATCCCCCAAAAATGGATTCTACGTCCAAAAATACTTCGAGAACGACACCCCACTCGATATCACGCTCGAAAACCTCCAAAAACCCCTCCCTTAGCCCCACAGAGCCCCACGGCCCGTGGGCCACGGGTTTGGGCGATCGGGCTGAAAACCTTGTCGGCACAGCTAGATGGTAAACAAAGTACCTACCTATTATGTCAAAATTTCAGATTTCCCCATGTTCCGAAAACTGGTTTTTGCTACCTCAAACAATTGTCTGATACCACGAAACTGGTTTTTGATCACTGATTTGTTTTTATTTGCTTCTGACTACTTAAATAACATGGAATATGCTATTTTGGGTGAGTTTTTTGCACTTAACTTTTTTGTCATAGGTGCAATGAAATGTCCATGTCATGAACTGGAGGACCTCCAGTGGAGGTACCTACAAGTATCATGACATTTCTCTCCTCGATCGGCGCCATCCCTCTGCAAGGACATTCCTGACATTCAGGAATGTCCTAAGGGGACTCTGGCTTGAATTACCGACATTACGCCATAATCAAGTAAGGAGCTTTGGAATTACCAACTTAGTTATACATCTTTCTTTGAAGTCACATTGATGCATAATTATCTCATCACGTTTTGTTGTTATCGTCATGACAAGCGGTCATGGACTGTGGCGAGGTATACCTGTTTGTATACAAACCTGCAACAGACCTCTAAAACGGATTTATGGCAAAGAAGAGGTCTACATCCTAATTTAGGAATGGAAATGCACCCGAATTTCGAGTTAAATCATCCTGTACCATGTTAGAAGTCAAAAAGGGAAAAATACATAATTTTTGTGACAAAAAGTCTTTCACATATGTAGTTTATAATCATCTTTAGTTGTTCTGGCCGATTCAAAAACTGGTGTAGGTGACGTCACCTACACGGCTTCCGGTTTCCAATCAAAGACACCAGAGTGCAGGTCGATTTTCAAATTTTTTCTTGGTGGTTGGCACTAGTGACACTGGAGTAAGGTGAAAATGGCCATGTTCGCCTTGTTGTGAATATGATTGTGCGTATTGAATCAACTTATTCTTTATAATATAACTTTTTATAATATAAAATGTATATTATAAATTAACTTATTCGACGTGACCGATCCTTGAGTTTTTAGTTTTTTAATGGTGGCCAACTCATCGACCGATAGGAGCTGACCTCGGGTTTCCGCCAAAATTGAAATTGCAATTTTTCCATAAATTTTATAAATTCGAACTAACTTCATCAATCCCTCAATCCCACTTCTGACTCCTAAAGTAACACTGGCGTCAGAAGAACAACCGAAGCAACATTTACACGGTGAGAGCAGCTCAGGCGAATAACTGGATGCATTGTGCATTGTGCGGTTCGAGCGCATTGCGTCTTGCATGCAACTTGCGCCGAGTCGTACCAGGGTCGAAATGCAAAGAGCATGATAAGCTATAAAGTGAGGACTGGCCCTGAGAGATTGAGTTTTGTCAAGTTGGCCACATTGTCTGTCTTACCTTTCGTAATGATAGACTGCTCTTAATACGAAAAGGTAGCTTTTTGCGAGGGCGCAGAAATTGTAGGCTGTAGACGAAATTACGTTTATTGGGAAAATCCCAGCGTGAGGTAGCAAGATGCAACCTGAAATTATGTAACAGGAATGCATTTTGTAGTTTTGCTTCACTTTTACTCGTTTCAATTTTGTTTGCTTTCTAAGTCCATAATTTTAAGATCAATACCCGGTTATGGGCAGTTCCCGGTTGTGACTGACTCCCCCTCATATTAGGAATTCCTTCTGCGTGTTGGCAAACAGGAACTGACCCCGAAACCCTATGGTGATAACTCCCTTCGCACCTCCTCAAGAGGAAATAAGGTGGTCGCTTCAGTTGATGGGAACCCCTGATTAAAATTACGAGTCTCCCTCTACTGCATCGGCGCCCTCTGCATTTTAACTAACGCGCAGTAGGAGGTTTTACGAGGGAGGTGGCGTGTAAAAGTGAAAACTACATTTTGGGATTTGTTGCATCTTCCTGCTGTGTTTTCAGCGTGTAAGATGTACTTAAAACTGCTGTAACCTCAAGACATCCTCACTGTTGCCAACTTAACTGAGTGTTTTAGTGGTGGTTCCAGCCGTGGCAGGGCCTCATGGTTTGTGCACAGTATAGCCAACTGGCCTCATTTTTGAGGATTGTAGCCATCATGAGTGTCCTCAGTTGGATATAGTGTGGCCATATTTTGCGCCTTTAGTTGTATTTACAGTGTTACCAACTTGATCAAGTTGCGTGACTGTAAACAACACTCGAGTGACCTTAGTTTTGGGCACATTGCAGCCAGCTTAAGTGTTCTTAATTGTATGTACAGTGTTACCAACTTGAAAGGCCCCAATTTCGTACACATTGCCAGCTTGAGTGCTGTCAGTTGTATGAATAGTTTCGCCAACTGGAGTGACCTCTGTTCACATTGTAGCCAACTGTCCTCATTGTATGAACAGTGTTACCTACATAGTAAAGTCATAACAACTCCTCTAGTATTTCACAAAATACTGTTTTGATATGAAACAATCGAGTTTGCCTTTAACCATCTCTGCAAGTTTCTTTGATATTCCACTACACGGTAGTTTGAGCTTGGTTAGTTTTGACTTGGTTTGACCTCGTTTGTTCACCTGTTACTAATCTCGCATACTTACACGGAGAAGTAAAATGCCTATTGTAGCGTCAGTGAATTGATCCTGTTTGTTCTCCCGAGTTAGCGAAGGGAGTTGAATTGTCTTTGCCCAAAACCTTTCAAGTTGAATCCCACCGTGCTCGAAGGGTGTCAGAGGACGCGTATGTAAATTCCGAAGTTTCCACGGGTAGGTAGTCAGGTGGGGGTTCAGAAACTGATGTTGGTGGTCCCTGGGGGGCTATGCCTCTGCGTTACCCCCCAAACCAGAGGTTCAAACTGCTCTGCGGAGAGGTCACCCCCAAAGGGGGTTTCCCTTAGACCAGAACAAACATGATTAAAATTAATTACACAGTGCCCCAACCCGGTCACTACTTCAACTCGTTCGACCCCTCTAATCACGAAGGAAATTTTCATGGATTTTGAGAAGTCTGAATCCACACCAGAGGGGCTCATCTTTAACAATAAGCCGAGGGAACCTTATAAATTATCCAGTTTTTAAAAATCCCCGCTGTTACGCTGTGACGCCCGTTACTCTCTCTTTACGCCATAATTGGACGCCCTTCAGGGCCATCTTAGGATACTTCCAAGGCATGGAAGTCAGCGATAGTGCGCCCATTTTCTAAGGTCTCCAGCCCGACCAAGCTTTCGGGAAAGCGGACTTCCGCTCCATTAGCATATTTCCATTCCTCAGCAAGGTACCTATTCGAATAGCTTGTTCAGCGTCAAATTGATGAACATCTTGCAAGATAGTTACAAGTTGTTGTACCTTTCAATCCGGGTTTCGTCGTCGTCATAGCTGCGAGTCTGCCTTGCTGAGGATGTTTGAAGACGTGATAATATGGAGCATAACATATGCACCGTGGCTGTCCTACTCGATTTTAGGAACGCTTTTGCATCTATCTCCCACCATTGCTTATTAACAAACTTCGTTTACTCTACAAGTTTTCGGCCTCGGCATGTGCCCTGATCTCGTCTTACCTTTGTGACTGGGTCCAGCGTGTTATTGCCAATGGTGAGGAATCTGGTGTTCTCCCGGTATTGGTTGGCGTTTCTCAGGGCACAGTGCTTGGTCCCCAATGGTTTTCAATGTTCATAAATGATCTGCCGAGAGTTCTCAGACTTTGCAGCTATCAGCTCTTTGCTGATGACGTTCAAATTTACGTACTTGCCCAGCGGTTTGGGGCGGCTCTCTCTGCGAGGCTTGGTGGGAGGATTGCCTACAATGCCTGCATCCGGTACGTTTATAACATTAAAGCTCGTCATTCAACCAGCAGGTTCAATCTTTGCCAGTGCCTGTTTTGCACTACTACCTATGTGATCCGTGTTCTGCGACTTCAGTTTCAAATCCTGTCCAACACCCTTCCGTCCTACCTAGATTCCCTCGCTCACCGAGCATCTTCCAATAGATCAGGTGCTCTTCTAATTCTCTCTCACAGAACGTCCGTGATGAATAAATCTTTCGAGGTTGCTGGGGCGAGGCTCTGGAACGCTTTACGAACTGGTGTACGCGCGTTGCCCACCCTGGGCCGGTTCATGGCCGCCGTTGTGAGGCATATTGCAGATGAGACTCAATCCTGAAATATCATTCATAACCCCCCCCCCCCCCCCCCATCCTTCACCATTTTGGTTTATTATTCTTGGAATAATACACCTATGTTTTCGCGACGCGGGTCGACGACTCCGATCGGCCTCAAAATTTGACATTATCCGTTTCAAGAGGTCTACATTCAAAATTCAAAATGTCCGTCCGCCGTCTGCCGTACGCCGTCCGCCGTCCGCCGTCCGGGCCGTTTTGGGCAGTAGGAATTTTTTTAAAAATCTGAAATTTTGACAAAATACTTGGTTTACCATCTAGTTGTGCCCGCAAGGTTTTCAGTCCGATCGCCCAAACCCGTGGGGCGCTCTGGGGCTATAATGGGGCTACGGGAGGGTTTTTTTGAAGGCTTTTAGCTATGGGATCGAGTTAGGTGTCGTTTTCGAAGTATTTTTGGACGTAGAATCCATTTTTTGGGGTCCCGGAACGATCCGATTTCACTGGGGCGATCTTTAGGGCTTTCATGGGGCTAAAAATGGGAGTTTTGAAGGATCCCAGGATGTTAAATATTTTTTGAGTAAAAAATACAGAATTTTTGAAAAAACACATTTTTGAACAAAAAACTCCAAAAAAAAAATTTTTTTTTGAAATAAAAATCCAAAAAAAAATTTTTTTTTAAATTTTTTCATTGACAGAATTTAATTTCTGCACAAGTAACCTATATCAAAGAATAATAAACCCTTGTGTAAAATTTGCAGCGTTTTAAAAAATAGTTTTTTCTCCTTTTCTTACCTCATATAATTTATTGTATTGTTTAATTTTATGCCTCACGGGCTTATGTCTGTCATCTCAGTAATTTATGTGAGCTTTTATGGACTTTTGGTTTATTATTCTTGGAATAATACACCTGTTTTCGCGACGGGGGTCGACGACTCCGATCGGGCTCAAAATTTGACATTATCCGTTTCAAGAGGTCTACATTCTAAATCCGAAATGTCCGTCCGCCGTCCGCCGTACGCCGTCCAGGCCGTTTTGGGCAGTAGGAAATTTTTAAAAAATCTGAAATTTGGACAAAATACTTGGTTTACCATCTAGTTGTGCCCGCAAGGTTTTCAGTCCGATCGCCCAAACCCGTGGGGCGCTATGGGGCTATAATGGGGCTACGGGAGGGGTTTTTTGAAGGCTTGTAGCTATGGGATCGAGTTAGGTGTCGTTTTCGAAGTATTTTTGGACGTAGAATCCATTTTTTGGGGTCCCGGAACTATCCGATTTCACTGGGGCGATCTTTAGGGCATTCGTGGGGCTAAAAATGGGATTTTTGAAGGATCCCAGGATGTTAAATATTTTTCGAGTAAAAAATACAGAATTAAAAAAAACACATTTTTGAACAAAAAAATCCAAAAAAAAAAAATTTTTTTTGAGATAAAAATCAAAAAAAATTTTTTTAAATTTTTTCATTGACAGAATTAAATTTCTGCACAAGTAACGTACCTATATCAAAGAATAATAAACCCTTGTGTAAAATTTGCAGCGTTTTTTTACTTAGGTACCTAATTGTATTGTCTTTGCTCAATAAAGTTTTCTTATTATTATTATTACCAACCAAGTGGGTTTGGAGGGTCCGACTGCAGAGATACAACCAACAATCAATTATGGTTTAACAATAATGGTTAGACTATTCGAGTGTGAATTCTCCAGGAATTGTTCGCTCACCGATAAAACGTGTTAAACTCATCAGAGAATAAAATATGACCTTGCAGTGTTTTTGCCGTAACAACAAATTAATTACGCGAAGAATTGTTGGAGTCAGGACACCATGACGCACAAATCTCTCTGCCAGACGTCTATCCAACAACCCTCCTACACATTAACTCGAAGTTCATACCCTTCAAGAAGACACCCCCCTTCTACCAGGAGAAGATTTGTTGCTTTCATCACGTAACTCAACCAGACGCAATTTCGTCGACATCCCCCCCTCCCCACACCAACAACTTGAAACAAGAGAGAAAAGTGGCACGTCGAACCTGCGAGCAGTAGGAGCAGAGCAAAAGGCGCCAATCACAACCCGTCTGAGCAGTCCGGCGGGTTGAAGCTTAGCGGTGGTTGCAGCTCAATTCAAGTCGAAGAATGATTTTAATCGAACTGATGCCTTCTTTTTTTGCCCATTTGTAAAAAAATCGAACAATCTTCAACAATCAATCAATAACACGTATCATCATCCGACGTACACGCCATTTTCGATTTTTTTTTTAATCTGAAATTTGGACAGTTAACTCAAGGCAAGTTTTTGCGTTCGCAATGTTTTTTGTCTCGGCAGCCCTAATCAAAAACAACAAAAAAACAAAATATTTAATTGCATATTTTCCAAGATTTTCTAGAGCCAAAGCGTTTTATATTAAAAAAGTCAAAGAGATTCACTCCCTCACCCGCCATGGGATTCGAACCCATGACCCCTAGATCGACAGCAGAGTAGCAGGCCCTGATAGCCCTAATCAGTGGGTCTCCACGGGGTTAAAAAAAAAGTGCTTGAGTGGTGTGTTCTTTATGTAGGTACTTTTAGTAATTTGTAGTAATTTTTCAAAATTATTTAACCTAGTGGCATCTGTTTTGTGCACATCACCTATAGCCAATGTACAGTGTTACCAATTTGAGGGACCTTAGTTGCATGTATAGTGGTGCCAACCTGTGGGACCTTAGTTGTAAGTGCAGTGGTGCCAACCGGATGGGACCTTAGTTGTATGTACAATGGTGCCAACCTGACGGAACTCAGTTTTATATACAGTGGTGCCAACATGAGGGAACTCAGTTGTACATACAGTGTTACAAACGTGAGGGACCTCAGAGGTACGTACAGTGTTGGCTACCTGAGGGACATCAGTTGTATGTACAGTGTTACCAACGTGAGGGACCTCAGTTGCATGTACAGTGGTGCCACCTTGAGTAGCCTCAGTTTTATTACACACCGAAGCCAACCTGGCTGGTCTTAGTTGTATGTAGGTACAGTGTCATCTGTGTCAACTTGAGTTTCCTCATATTTACAGTGATACCAACTTGAGTAGGCATAGTTTCGTGAACATTGTAGCCAAATGATGTAGCTCACTTGATTAGCCTTACTTTTGTGCATTTGGACGTAGAATCAATTTTTTGGGATGTCTGACCCATCCTACAACACTGTATCTCTGGATCGCTCAGTGCTCTTTGGGGCGACCGTGGCCCGGAGGTTGTAAGTTGAGTTTGGTGTCGTTTTCGAAGTCAATTTGGACCTTGAATTTGGACTTTTGTTGGGTCCCTCATCGGTCCCAACACCATGCAGGTACAATTTATTTATTTTTTCAAATGTTTTATTTGGCCTCGTTCCCTTCTCCGCGTCCCATCTTCGGGATATTCCCCTCAATTGCGGTGAGGAGGAGGGAGACCTGGAGGCGGCACACGCTGGTCGGAGGCGGTCAGTAGGCGCTCAGCCGCCGCCGGGTTGACGTCTCTCCTCCTCGCAACCCGTCTTTTCCTTCCGTCACTCGCGATCTCCCAAAGGGAATTTTCCTCCCCGCCGTCGTCGACTTCAAAGGGAAAAACGCCCCAGTGCGATGTAGCCAAGAAAAAATGAGGGAAACCGTCGGACCCCTCGAAACGCTACATTGAACGTTTCTGGGTCACAACACAAAAAGGTTTACACATTTATAAAAACTTCTTCTTTTTTTTTTAATCGAAACCCCACGTGTTCTTCAGCAGCACACTATCATTTAACGGCCTCAAATGTCGCCTTATTTTTTAAAACAATTAAGAAAAAATAAAAAATAAGCTCAACATCGCACGCTACAAGCACTGAAATGCCGGCTTGTGTCTGGTCTCTTAATACTTCAATGTTGTACAACATATTTATAACTGCTTTTTGAATTTTGACGTACGAATTGAGGTCCTGCATTTACCTTCTGGGGGGTTTCTCTGTATTTTTATGTCCCTTATTTGACAATTGAGGCCTCCGCCCCTTACCCCAACATAATATGCATATTATGCGTTTCAACAGAATCGCATATTTATCGTACAGGCACCTTGTTAGCGGACTAATAATTACCAACGCTTTTAATGATATTGCTTCTCATCTTATTCTTCAAATTTCAGAAAAATTATTTTTAAAAGTACTTTGCCAGAAAAATTGTTACCTACTTTCTTGGACAGATTTTCATAAATTTTTAAATTTGTTTCGACTTATTTTTATGGATTTCAAGTTTTAAATTCGACGAGTAAAACGGTATTTTCTTGCTACATCAGAGATTCTGTCACGGATGATCTGTGCAATATTCTGCTCAAGACGTCTCATTGAATTTTGCATATTCGTGAATTTTACTGGCTGCAGCCAGCATTGTCCAATCGATCAAATTTTTGGAGGTCATCTTAATTTGAAAATTTAAAGAAGGTCGGAAAGTGTCTTGTACGTGGATCTCATGCGTTGAATGCTATGAGTATTTTGGAGGTCAAATTGTTTTCGTACAAACTTCACAATGCTTACAATTTTTCAAAATTTCTATTGACATTGGCGATTTTTCCAGTTTTTGTTGTAGGTACTCGATGAATTTACTTCTTTTTTTTAAATTTACACGAATACTAAAACCCGAGAGCTGGTTTTTTTAAGTTTTGTGAAATGAAAACTGTAGCCGCAGACATGAGTGGAACTCTACGTTCTTAAATTCGATTGACCGCCTCCCCTCTTTCACGTTCGCCACTTCTGGGTGGCGCTCCCCATTGTCTTGTTAATGAGATAACATTTATTTACTCAGGCCCTCGGATAGCGCCACCCTCTTTATCATTTCACTGACCTCCATATAAATTGCACACGCACTTAAATGGACCGTTCAAGCACATTTTTGATTGGGACCGTTGACCAGGACTCCTCTGATGACAATTCATCTAAGGAAGCCGGTTCAGCGGACCCTATTATTTCGCGCGGGGTTCTTGCCCAGGCCGCCATTTCGGACAAATCCTTCGTGGCAGCCAGAAGAGGAACCCTTCGTAAGACACAATTAGACGCTGATGTCTCCCTTACCGACTATTCGCTTGGGGAAGCTCAACGGCGGAATTTCCACTACTGCTTCGATATCACTTCCTCGGTTTGCAGATCACAACAAATTGTGTCATGCCCTAGATAAGGATATTCAAGCACTCCCTTCACGTTCCTCCAAAGACACCGGGGGCGAAATCCTAGTTACGCTAGAGGCCTTTCCCCATACACATACCACTCAAATTGATAAGGACGATTTAATTGTAGGAACACAATTTGAACATGTAGGTACCTACGCGCCCAACACCCGCTAAATTGGGCGAACCCACAAAATCCTTTCGGGTAAAAGTGGATCCCAACACATTACCACGATGGGATTTCCTCCATTTGTCATCTGGAAGGTGATAAGCTTTTCAAAAATATCTTATCACTGCACAAGAAACGAGGCAAATGTCTGTTACCAGCTATCCATATCATGGAGTAAGTTTGATTCTAAGATGTTATACTATTCAAAAATAGTACGAAGAAAGGAGGTTTTCCCGTTTATGCACACGCTGACGGTAAATTTCATCCTTTAGACGATTAACTAGGGTTGAGAACGTCAAAATTCCCCTTTGACTTAATGTCGCCTGTAATGTCCCACATTGCAATCATCAAAATCATGCGCCGGAAATGAAAAAGAAAAAAATCTTTTAAAAACTGTCTTCACAAAACTAAATCACAATCTTCTTACTTCGTCGATGATTATTGTGTGTTCGATATAATTTGTGAAAATCACAAATCGTCGGCTAGTTTTCTCAAAGTGGTTGTTTGCCGATGGTGCAGAGGTCTAATCCAATGAGTTTGGTTAGGGAGAGAGAACTAGTTTGGTTCAGAACTAATTGTACGTTCAACCACCTCAAGTCACTCTGTATTCAGCAGAGGAGTCGTTCTCTCTCCCTAACCAAACTCATTGGCTAGTTTTCTTCCAAAAAACCCGTGTAAACGAACGACCTTGGCAGAGTTTCCGCTTTCCGCCTAGTTTTGGTGTGACGGTTCAATGCGCCGTCTCTTTATAATGCTTGTCAATTTGGTTTGTGTACGCTTCAAATTCTATACAAGTTCTGAAGTGAGTCCACGCGGTCCATTGGTCAATAGGATTTTCTTGGTAGAATGCACAGGTGTATTTTCCCCTGAATAATAAACCTATGTATTCGTGTCGCCGACTTGATGTCGGAGGTCAATCATTTCCATTGGCCTCAAAATTTGTCATTATTGTTTCAAAATGTGTAGCTTCCAAAAACGAAATGTCCGTCCGTTTTGGGCAGTAGTTTTTTTTTAAATCTTTAATTTTGACAAAATACTTAGTCTTCTATCTAGTTGTGCCCGCAAGGTTTTCTGCCCGATCACTCAACCCCGTGGGGCTCTATGGGGCTACGGGAGGGGTTGCACTGGTTTTCGATGTATTTTGGAGGTTGAATTTACTTTTTCGGGTCCCAGAACCTAAGGGGTTCTCCATGAGGATGTAAATAAATAAATTCATATTTTATTGTGGCAGTAGAAAATATATCTTAACACTCGTCAACATAATAATATTATGTTATCCGTAGATATTATCTCTCCTTAAATGTTAGGAATAAGGCTGTCAAACACCTGGCCTCCGGACAAAACTCTTCGATCGAGTTAATTATGTCCAAAAGGAGATTTTTCTCTATCGCTGCTCCAAATCGCTGCACGTCCAAGCATTCCCTGTATGGGGCTACGAATGGGGCTTTTGAAGGATGACATGAAGTCGAATGTCCGTTTTCAGAGTCATTTTGGACCCATAATTATTATAATCCATTTATCGGGATCACTCATCCGTCCACAAACTTCACATGAGAAAAAAAAGTTTAAAATAATTAAATTATCCTTTTTTGATATAGAATTACTTTTTAAATTATCCTTAATTGAATTAATTTTTAAATTATCCTTAATTGATATAGAATTAATTTTTTTATAATCTATATCAGAGAATAATTGTGCAAAATTTGCAGCGTTTTTTAATCTGCAACTTTGAGTAAATAATCGGTTTTTAATGTAATCGTGTCCGCAAGATTTTTTGCTCGATCGCTTTCACCCGTGGGACTAAAAAAAGGGGGCTACAGGAGGTGTTTTTGAGGGTTTGTAGTGGTCTTAAGGGGCCTTTACACGAGCAATTTTTCCCTGCAATAATTTCGTGCGATAAGTTTTGCTCAGATTTAGTGTTGCTCGTGTAAATGTGACATGCAACACAATGCAATTATTCTCGCCCTGAAAAAATTGCAAGCAATAATTGCTGAGTGTTGGCCAACATTTTTGGGTCCACACACGCTCCCGGAAGGTGTTGCGTTGTGTTGTCCAAGGGGTTCGGAAAATTAACTGCAATGTTTTGGAAGTGAAGTCCAAGGGGAAGTGCAAGGTGTTGGAAGTGAAGTCCAAGGGGTTCGGAAAATTAACTGCAATTTTTTATTGTACAACACATCGCAATTATTGCATCGCTACATGTTGATGCAACACGAGGCGATTTTTCACCGCAATTATTGCCTTTTGTTGCGTACAACTTTTCTAGTGCAATCTTTTCGAATTTATGCAATTATTGCAGGGAAAAATTGCTCGTGTAAAGGCCCCTTTATGAGGGTGTCGTTTTCGAAGTAAATTTGGACTGAAAATTCATTTTTAAGGTTCCTAATAGTATACATATTTTAATAATTTTTTTAATGGTCAAAGTCAATATTTTCACTGTTCAATTGGGGATTTACCGGATGCGTCCCGCGGCAGCTTAGGTACTTTCCCGTTATACCCCCCCCCCCCCCCCCCACCTCGATTTTGGTTGGCTTTGGGTGCCTTAAAGCCATCGGGAGGGGCTCGAAATCGAGTTCGGGGGGGGGTGTTATAACTGAAAAGGGCTCGAATTTGGGTGCCTTAAACCCATCGGGAGGGTGTTTATGAACACGAAATCGTGTGGGGGGTATAACGGAAAAGTACCGCAGCTTAAGCCTAGTCCTCTGGAAGCGTTGTCGTGCGTCGAAGCGACGAGGCTACACGTCTGTAGCCGACGCGCGACTGATCCCATTAGGTCAAAAGACATGCCTCCACTGCGAGCGACTTAGCGTAGGCGACAGAAGCGGCGCGCGATAGATTCCATCCGGATCTGTCGCGTAGGATGTCGCCTTACGTATTTTGACTTAATCGGAATCCGATTATCGGATCAGTCGCGTTATACGGACGTATACGACTCGTCTCTACGTCGCACGAAAACGCTTCCAGTGGAGGACCAGGCTAATTGTACCTCTTGCGTCCCGATCACGGAAAATTAAATACCCACTGCGTCCCAGCAGTTCGTCGAGACCAACCTGTATGTTACTGGATGACACCCTAGAGTTTAAAAAAACATTTGACAGGCGGTGTGCTACTTATGGCTTGTGTGGCTCTGATGCAGGAAGTACGTCCATGTCTTCGACAAAACTATCTTCAGGCGATAGGCCTCAGAGAAGCTCCCCAGCCAGTCGCTGTACGAGCTTGCTCTTGACGCAACTGCTTCAAAGCGTCCTGGACCACACCCAGGAAAACGCCGCCAAAGACCAATTTCTACAGCTGTAGCCCCAGGTCAGACCCCTGGCGGCAGCCCTTGGCTATGGATTTTTCGACGATCTCGACTTCTCTCTCAAACAGGGAGCGAGGGAGTTGGCCCAAATAGATCAGGGGGCTGTTCTCACTAGCTCCGCCAAGACTTGCGACCACCATACGTTGTCAAACGCTCCCTGGATATTCAGCTGACGACGTACTTCTGGAGGGCCTGGTCAATGATCTGCGCAGAAGACTGATAGCATCCACGGTGGATCACCCTGGCCTAAAGCCAAACAGCTTCGAAGCGGCAGACTGCTCAAGCTGGGGGGCCAGGACGGAGAGAAGGCAGATAGGACCTATGAGAGGTTTGTAGAGGCTTACATTTTCTCATCACCTTCGGGCTGCATCGGGTTTATCAGATAATCACCTCTCGTTCGGCGGGACCTATGGTGAATCCAATCTTTCAATTTATGAATGCTTTATTTAGCTTTGAGTAAAATTTATTGCTTTAAAAAAAAAAAAAAAAAAAAAAAAACTGAAACCTGCTTGTGAGAACTTAGTTGAACATCACTGACTTAGAATAAGTTTTCTGTAGGCCATCATTTTTATCTTTAGCAATTATTGAAAAGGAAAATTAGTTTTCAGTCCCGTCTAGCTGTTAAAACCAGCCACTCACCTGGCCAGCAGACCTCATTGTGTTTTCCCTCCCCTGTTTGGTCGCCGTTCGACATTCAAACCCCGACTGTGGCCGTCGGTTGTCCCGGTGAAGCGAAAAATTGAGTTTTTATCTCGCTCGACCTTTCAAATCATGTTCCAGAAACAAAACATCGTGTCAGGGCGGGATTTGTAAAAAGGCACGATGAGCGAAGCTTGAACAAATGGGCGATAAGCGTATAAAGGGAGATGGGAAAGCAGTTTAATGAATTTTTCATGGAAACGTATAATTTGATATACATTTCAGGACTCGTTCCTCTTGTTTTGGCGACTTTTTATTTCCGAGGAATTCCTCCTCGGCGGGGGGATCCTGTTGGGAAGAGACTTCTTTCCGACGAGGACCCATCGTTTGAATCACCCTGTCACCGGCTACTGCGTCGCTCCCTTGCGCATGTCCTAATTCCACCCCCGTCTCACCCCCCACGAACTCGTCAAAAGCTCCAAGTCGATCCTGCTCCACTTACCCATCTTTCAGGAGGTTCTTAGCCCACATTCCGTCCTGACTTCGATTGACAACCAGTGACAGTCAAGGTTTTGAGCTTGCCACATTTCCAAGGATCCAAATCAGTATTATAGTCTTCTATAATATAGTAGACTATGCGAGGTCCATAATGTCTAAACAAACCCACAAGATAAAATATCACAAATACACTAACCTGCAGGTATCACAAACTGTGGATACCCTTCTGAATGAACTGTCAGTAGATTTTGTGTGTTTGCTTCACGTACTACCGACGCACACGGTGAATTACGAATGCGCCGGTCCCTCTAATTTCCTGTCAGTTTTTAAGGTACGAAAGCGCCGCTGGAAAAGGTACGGATGCGCTGGCGCCCCGATCGGACCGAAAGGCCCAGATGAAGTTATGTCCTGTGGTAATAGTTGATGCACGTGTCCGGGGCTAAATCCAGCTCAAATGGTGGCATGGAGCAACCAAGACGCCTCACGTTGTGGATCTACCTCTTGACCCAGGCTACGACACTTAGAATCTTCAAGAAATTTGAGTGGTTTTCCATCCAAGGGAATCTCGGAGTGCCTTTGTAGGTGGCAATCAGAGTGATATGATTCTTACACGATGCCATTCATTGTAAAGGTGACTGGAGTGATGAATCCCAATGGGTCTTATCACTACCCAGAGTATTCCCCTCGTTTGGAGTAGACTGGACGCACCATCACTGCTATCCAGTGAGTTCAGAATAACCTTGGAACTGACGCATTTGCTGAGCTGAAAACCTCATTGCTGTTGATCATCCATAACAAAGCGTAGGTACTTGCGTAGGTACGAAAGCGTTCCGATTTTCGTCCCAGAGTCGTATCTGCACGGGAAATGCCTCAAACGAGCAATAAACGGTTCCATCCGTTTAATGATGATTCCATTGGTTTTGCTAAGCCAATATTCGTAAGTATACTTTTCAGAGGAAGAAAATTCTTAACTGGCACCAGATAAGATTTAGGTACCTTCTCATTTCTTGATACTCACATTTATATACCTACCTACTACAATTCGTTTTACTTGGTGGAATTCATTGTTTTTCAGAACCCTAGCGCTGCCTGCTCATGGCCATCATTGTGCAGGGGGTGTAAAATGGGGGTGCTTATTGCTTCGTAAATTACCCTCAATTTCAGTCCACAATGCGAGACTGAAATTCATACGGCGTTTTTTGCTATTTCATTAAGTATGGAAAAATTCAATTTCTGGCATCGCCAATCGGTTCAGCAAGAAATTTTCTACAATGAGAATGTTCAAGTTCAAAATTATTTTGAAAACTAATGCCAATATCGACGAATTTCGTCGTAAAACCTAATTGGACGATTTCCCAAAAATGAGATTTATGCACATACGACTTTTTCGTAGTTTTTTTAGAGCAGCTTCTTGAAGATGCAAAGAAAATTCGGTGAACATTTCAAATCGTTGGGATGAATTTCCACTTCTCTGGGGTGAATTATTGAAGCCGCGAGGTCAGCGAGCCGGTAGGCTGTCAAGGTCGAGCTTGAATGCATAATAGGTACGCATTATGCATTCTATGATAGGCCCACAAGCGTAAACGTTTACCAGCCGGTAAATCCTGTTTGCGGACCATGGCAGAATCGTTCAAAAACATTTTAGGAAGGCAGCCTCGCAGATGGCCTCAATTAGGACGAATTAGGAATTAGGAATTCATCCTCGGCTTTAGCAGGGGTGAACCTGGTAAGATCTCCGATTGCTAAATTTGCGAAATTTGCTCGACATGAAAACGTCCTCGCCACTGCTTAGCTAGTTCGCTCTGGCGTTTGTGTCTACAGTGGCCACTAGCTTGCCCTGCGAGCGGCTGAGCTGGGTTGACACACAAGAGATATTCTCTCTGTGTCAACCGCTCAAGACAGTATAATATTATTATACTGTCTTGAGCGGCTCTCGCAGCTGCTCTTCCTGCAGTCATACTTGTTCTTTTCAACAATTTCCCGAGAATGTTTTGTCCCACCATCCCAGTTCCCCGCCAACTGCTCCAACCACTATGTTTTCTCCACTTTTGGAGCTTCCATGCGCCACGTGGAGCAATTTTTTGGTGGTTTCATATTTTTCTCGTTATCTACGCGCGAAAACGGATTTTTCGTATTTCGTATTTCTTCAAATTTTTTAGAAAAAGTTTATTTTTCCGTTTTTCTCCAGATACGGAGCAATACATGGAGCAACTTTTTGGTGGTTTCAGACTCTTCTCGCACTATGCTCGCCAAACTGGATTTTTAAGACCAATTTCAATTTTTTCCGACTGCTAGACGTGCCTTAGAATTTAGATGATTCTCTTCGTCCTCCTCCTCGGGTTGCAGCCAATATAATAGGATTAGGTTCAGCGTCCTGTCCGTAGCAGTTAATACTTGCAAACCTTTCAGCGATAACCTCTAGCTGTAGGCCGCTTTTTCCATGAGCCGAACAAAAATAGATTTTGGTAAGTTGGCAGCAGTCAGATCCCGCAGTGCACTCCTCCGTGCTCACTTCCCGTCAACAATTTGAACATAACACGGTTCACACCCCTTGAGCCCTTCAGCTTTACACTCCCCCTACAAAACCGCTAATGGCGAATTACTGTCATCAAGTTTCTCACCTCCCGCCAAGGACTTGGATTTCCATCACGCAGTTGCATACCAGCCTGTAATATTCCCCCTCAGAAATAACACTCATTTTCCCTCACCTCGAGTGACAGAATGACGAATCACCATCGGAGAAACTAGTCATTTTCGGTTTGGGTAAAAATAAAAAAATTACCCGCGAAATACGGGTTCTAAATGGGACACGCCATTTCATACTGATTTTCCGAAAGAAGCGCAGATATCGGTTCATGGGGGAGGCCATCTTGAAACTCCCGACCTAATTCATTTTTTAATTCGTAGATTTCGCGTTTGAGAACTGATTAGATTCAAACGATAAGAACGCTGGGGGCTATGCACTAATTGGGAAAGCGTTTTTCAGTTTTATTTATCCTACTCCTAAGTTTGATGTATTTCATGTTACCATGATTTACACAAATCTGAGAAACGCGATTAAATTTTCACAAATTTTGACTCCAATCAAACAAAGTTCGTAAAAGTCATGAGCCCTACTTTTCGAAAATTCGAACACTGACCTGTTTCCTCGAGTCGTGGGCAGGCAAAAAGATGGCTGCACGTCATGGCAGGGGAGGTTTTGCATTATGAGTTGGTTGGGTCGTCAATTTTTCAAGTCAGAGTAGGACTGGGTTACCGGTTACCGGTGGGGGGGGGGGGGGACACACGAATGGAGGACTTGATGGAGAACAAAACATCCAAACGGAGGATAGATTTTTTAAGATTAAACAAAAATCATTCATAACTTCAACTTGATTCAAACATATTTATACTTAAACAAGCAATTTTTAAGCATGGCTCTTGGTGGTTAGGCAAAAGAAGAGGCAGCGAATTGGTTGGTTGGGACAGCTTAGGGTTTTCTTTTTGATCCGAAAATAGAGGACTTGGAAGACACAGTAGTAAATGGAGGTCATGTCCTCCCCAAGGATACCATCTGGTACCTAACCATAGTGAGGGTGATGTTGAGGTAATCATGCAGCTTCAGCAGAGCTGAGGTTAAGTCAATTTCCTTGGGACAAAGCTAACCATTAATTGAGAAGAAGCGGGAAAAATTCAAACTGTGGTGCCATTTTGATTTATTATTCTTGGAACAATACAACTATGCATTTTTGACGGAGGTCGAAAATTCCGGTCAGCTTCAAAATTCGGCATCATACGTTTCAAGAGCTCGAGATTCCAAAAATGAAAGGTCCGTCCACCGTCCGAACCGTTATGGACAGTAGGAATCGATAAAAAAATATGAACTTTTGACAAAATACTCGGTTTACCATCTAGCAGAGTTGGGCAAAAAGTAGTTCGGAAACTAAAACTAAATTAGTTCCGAAGTGGAACTAAAAACTGAAACTAATCAGTTCGACTTTCGAAACTAACTTTTGGAACTACATTAGTTTCATTTTCAACTGTTGAAATTGAAACTAATTTAGATGCAAAAGTTAGTTTCGAAGTTGCGAATAAAAACTAAAGTAGTTTCATCTTTTATTCGTAGTTTCGGAACTAAAAATGATATTGTACTGATGATGGTCTAATAAACCGAAACGCGTCTACAAGTTTATATATTTTTATCGTGGAAATAGACTATTTCGTCTTAAATCGTCTTTTTTAAGATGGATTCCCACTATCTCGCCGCATCCACCTTACATTATGAAACTTAATTTTTTTTCCTCGCGTTTTTTACTGATTTGAAGGGGATGTGTGTTCGTGTGCGTGTTTCAACGCAATGTGGGTGCTGGGTGCGAACAAGTTCTTTTTTTCAGGGTCATAGAAGAATGGGTGAATATTACAAAAACGGACATTTTCAGACCTCCTACTTTTGGAAAAATTGACCTTGCAGGAGAGTGCCCAGGATTTTTTTATTTCCTCTCTAGGTTAAATAAAATTGTTTAATGTGGTCGACATAGATCAAAATCAGTTTAAATTTAAAATTTTTTAAAAACATTGTACCACGTCAATGAGATACTTCCACGCTCCTGAGGTTAACTTTCTCAGAAGATTTACATAATCTAGGTTTTATGATTTTTTAAACTTGTTGCAGGGAGGGCAAAATGAAGGTGAAAGTACCATGAAATAAATTAATTTGGGTCTCAAACCTACCTATTTGAACCCATTTTAGCATCAAGAACGTTAAAAAAAATTGACACCTCATTGTCATGGAAGAATCCTCATATGACGTGGATTGATGAATCGTCCACGCCATTGAGGTCCATTGTTCCACGACATTGAGGATTCCCTCTTTGAAAGTTCACTGTCAACTGTAGAGGCTTTATTTAGTGAAAAGTGAAGCATGGGGTGATCAGGCACAATTACCTCTACACAAACAAACAACTTATAAAAAATAATTGTGACAGAAAACGTAGTTTTCATTCGTCCACGTCATTGAGAACAATAAACGTACACACCTGACTAGGTCCGCTGCAAAGCCCATGCGCCGCCCTACTGTGGCATCAGTTGAAAAACGGCGGTTTTGTTAGAGCCTCCAGTGTTGCCACTTCACGTTCCATTTTTTCCCATTCCGAAATTCCTCCATGGAGGCCGTGGAGAAATGTTCATGATTGTTCCACGACATTGAGGTTGTACTTGAGGTACCGGAGTAATTATTGATAAATTTACAACAGGAAAAATTGAGTTTCATTGTTTCTCAACCAGGTCAACTGCCAGGTATCGGAAAATTGTAATTATTAGGAGGTGTGAGAGTTAACAGAGGATGAACCAGCATCAACACCTCAAAATATGCATTTGGATACAACCACGTCATTGAGAAACTTCATCTAAAAACGCAGTTAAAATGTTCTTCTGGGGTCTAACACCATCCCTAAACGTTGTTCCTCACACAGGGACAATTAATTCTAAGTATGACAAGTGTCCCCAGGACAAAATCTCATTACTTCCTGAGTGAAGCTACAGTGACTTGAAAATGTCCGTTTGATCCCCTCCCCACCACTTTGAGTGGAACATCAAACGTTTTCAGAAACGTATCGAAGAATTGAGGGTGATGAGCCATTCATTATGTCTGGAGGAAAAAAAATTGCGAGGAAAAAAAATGTTTGCGAGGAAAAAAAAATTTAGTTTCATTTTTAGTTCCGAAACTACGAATAAAAGATGAAACTACTTTAGTTTTTATTCGCAACTTCGAAACTAACTTGTGGAACTAAATTAGTTCCAAAGTTTTTAGTTTCAACTTTAGTTCAACTAAATTTTTATTCGAATAATCCCAACTCTGCCATCTAGATATGCCCGAGAGGTTTTCAGTCCCTGCCCAAACCCGTGGGGCGCTATGAGGCTACAATTGGGCTAATGGAGGGGGGGTTCCAAGGTTTTTCGCCGTGGGATCGAGTTAGGTGTCGTTTTCAAAGTATTTTTGGACGGAGAATCCATTTTTGGGGGTCCCAGAAACATCGGATTTCACCGTGGGGATCTACGTGCCTTTCATGGGGCTACAAATGGGATTTTTGACGGATCCTAACATGTCAAGTAAGGTGTCGTTTTTCGAGTTATTTTGGACGCAAAATCCATTTTTTCGAGGTTCCACAACTGCCCAAACGTTGTACAGAAAAACAAAATTTTTTTCAAAAATTTTCAAAAACATTTTCTTAACCTTGACAGATTTATTAATTAAATCTTATTCTTCTAATCTAATTCTTAAGAATTATTCTTACAATTGAGGAGGTTGCATAACAAAAGGTACTATATCCACTTGAGTGAATTTAACTTTAGTTTGGTTTTAATTTGGGTTTAGTAGGTACTTTTTGTTTGAAAACTCAATTTTAACACGCTTATTTTTGATGGATAGAATACGTTTAGAGCTGAAACGAGTTCATTTTCGTGATATGAAGAAACAGTTCCCAAAACCCTTAACAAACCATTATAATAACTGTGAAAAATTTGCAGCGTTTTTTAAAAGGGTTTCGGCTATGGGGTCGAGTTAGTTGTCGTTTTCGAAGTATTTTTGGACGTGGATTTTTGAAGGATCCTAGCAGGCCAAATAAAGTGTCGTTTTCCGAGTAATTTTGGACGCATCATCCAGTTTTGGGGGCCCGCATCTGTCCAAACATTTTACCGGGAATTTTTTTAAATGATAATGTGTTGACACTCCCCCCCCCCCCCCCCCCTTCGACCTCAATCTCTCAAAATCTAAAACCAATCCCTTCTCACAACGGCAGTTTAATTGGAGGGATTTCTCTCGATCCTCGGATTTTCGAACAATTAAAAGAGTCTAGCCGCTTTTCGAAAGCAATCAACGCCAAGCAAACAACTCCGGGCCGGTACAGGACCGAAGTATCCGCCGGAGCCAACACGGCGAACGTCCTCGAGGGGTTTCAATTCGGGGAAAAGTGTTTGACCAGAGCAAACTTTGACGGTTTCAAAAAAACCTCCCGACACTCCCTCCCTCGCTCGGAAATCGCCCACTTAATCTGGGATTTTTGAAGCTTTAAATAAGAGATGAACGTTCTCATTCACTGATGGCAGTAAGTTGATTAATTTCCGTCGTAATGAAGTGGAGAGGGTAACTCGCTGGGGGGTGTTGACTTTTCATCAACTGATTGCACATCACGGAGGATCACATGGTTGCAGATCGCGATTGATTATTTGTGGCTGTTTTATTTTTCATGTTCCAAAGATGTCTTTTCTTGTTGGTTGTTATCGGTGATGTTTTGTCTCTTATAGATACGGAAAGCAAGCTGGCCTCCACTTTGCCACACAGGCAGACCCTTGTCGTGGGGGAAAGGAGCCGCTGGACGACAACTCTTCCTGCCAATCATCATGTAAGTTTTCTTTACTTGATGTAATTTCCTGAAAGTTGCATTGTTTCAAACTGTAGAATGACGGCAGACCGAGGCTGTGTCCGGTTTCCCACCGAACTCATAAACTGCGAATGAATATTTGAATGGCCTCGAGGGGAGGGAGTCGAAATAAACCTTCACGAGCAAATTAGCTTGCCGTAATTAATGGCTTGGGGGTTCCTTTTGGAAACGTGTATAGGATAGGAGGGGGCTGGCCATAAATAGAACTTTCGCCTACTGGGGTTGGCACTTACCCCTAAGCGGGCCCTTTCACGACTAAACCAGCACCTTGTAAGATTCTCGGAGAAGACAATGGAGAGGATTTCGCCCTTTCGGGATTCGCAGGGTGAATTTATTTGGTTATGATTCGAAGGGTGTGGACAATTCTGGGCACAATTCAGCGATAAAGGGAGCACTTGATGTTAATTCCAGCAAATAAAAGTGCAAACTGCAAGGAGTAACAATCAAGGCACCAGAGCTGTTCTTGCAATCTGGAATCGAATGTGAACTTGAACGCTTCTATGAATCAAACTCTCTCCCGCACTCTCAGACATCAGTAAACGAAGCAGTCTCATGAAGTGACCGCCACATGATGGTGAAGCCACCCTGCGCGACTCGATCGAGGAGGCCATCGGAATCAATTGTAGAAGTTGAAAAAAAAAAAAAAAAAATTAATAATAAAATAAAAAATAAAAAATAAAACTGCCCGAATTGATAACGAACGATTCTGAAAGAATTTTGCGTTCCGCACATCAGGTCTTGAGGGATCGATTCCTAAAATCCGAAGTACCTATCCCCGCGACCTTTGCAAAAGGTCCTAATGCGCATGGGCTTGTCCTAAACACGAGGACAAATCCAAACCCTGCCAGCACTATTTTTACTAAATCCTCAAAAAATTGACTGCACTCTCAAAAACTTAATTTCTAACTGCTCTTAATAATTAATTAATCACATCAATGACAAGATTCCCTGCACTCAACTTGAGCCCTCCGCGCAACCCTCGGAAATTGACGGTGTCAATGATGAACGCGTCTCCGGTTCACCCCGTTATGTACAGCCAGGCTGGCAATTAATTAATATTGATGCATAGCCCAATTACTCCTCATGGTATCCTCAAACTGCCGTAGATGGCAGCCAACGAAGCTGCTTATATCTCAGGTTGATTTACGGCCTTTATGCTGTAACAGTGCATGGGTGATGAAGTTATCGGGTTTTCGAGCTCACGTGGACAAAAAAACCTACTTCACACTTTCCCATCCAATAAATTTGATCAAATTAAAATCCAAAGTTTGGATTTGTTGATATTTTTCCACAAAGGCTCAGGCTGAAATATATATATAAATATTGTGGTACAGGAACTCATTCTAAATCGTTCTAAATCATGTTGGCGGTGACGTAGTGATAAAATTTAATATTGTGATGAACCTTATTAACTAGCTTGTAGGTTATTTTTACATATCCAATGAATTTTTCATTAGGTTTTATAGAGTTGGTACACATATTATGGTTACTCTTCATTCGTTCGGTAATTGAGTGCTATTTGTCAGTCACCTGCGGTTTTTATTTAATTGAAATATCTTACTCTGAAGTTAGTTGGAATGATGAAATAAAAAGTCGGAAAGGCATACAAATCGAGAATAAAAAAATAAAAAATTCACCCCAGAATTTGTTGTCCGAAGACTTCAGTGCGGGTTGTTGAGGACTGAAGTTAAGAACACTGGGGTTTATTGCATTGTTTGTCGTATAACTGTCCTATTGCAACGAAAACGTTATGTATTCGTTGTTAGTTGACCCCCACAGGACGTAGTCATCTTAACACTGGCAGCGGGCGCGGCCGGCTGGTCTGAGGTGGCCTCATCAGCAGACTTTGATTGTGAGAAACCTTATCTTCACTATTCTGTCTCTTGTTTCCATGATATTGTTATTGTAACTACCTACACAAGCAGGTGCTCGAAAGTTAAAAATTCTATGATTTCAACAAACTATGAGAAATATTTTAATCTGTTTACCTTTCTGACTTTTATTTAATCTATTTTATCATTCCAACTACCGTCAGAGTGAGATACTTCAATTACATGAAAATCGCAGGTGAATTACAAATTGCGCACAATTACCACTCGTTCCGATTCCACATTTGGATTTGTATCTGTATCTGTATGGAAAATTCATTTTTTTAATGGTTTGAACGTTGCTCGATAACATAAACTCTCGACTGCTAGTTTTGAATCTTTATGCCAGGGTGACGTTGTAAGAAATATTGTACTAATACATTGCCTAGTTTGATTTGTACCTCTCATATCCCTTTTTCCTCTAAATCTCAACCTCACCAAGTTCCATCTCGTATATATGTATACATAAACCTTTTATTGCTCCCCCAACCGTAAAAAACTAGGAATTGAGGGAAGGGAAAAAATAAAACTCGGTCCCCTTCGAATCCCCGGCATTTTGCCGTGACGTTTTCTCTTCCCCGTGACCAATATAAATATACATATAGTATGTGTATTTACGGACCGCCCAACAGTTTATCGGATTTACGAGACGATCCAAAGCATAAATCACTGTTACGGACAATGCAGGGGAGGCCAATCCTCTTTGCTCAATCGGCGCTGTGAATTCCCCGCCGTTTAGAATACCTTTGGGTGCTTCTATTGGATTTCCTTTGGGATCAAAAACGGCAGAGTTGTGAATTGAAGATTCAAGTCAGGAGAGTGAACCTTACGATTGTCAGATCGCTCAGGCATTTGTGCGTAAAAGTCTAACTTGACACCAAACCCCGCGAGACGTTTCTTGAATCATGCAGAATGGGATGCAAGTCACTTTTGCGCTTCTGCTGACGTCAGTGAGGTGTTGAAATAATTTTGAAGCACTGACTTCCTTTATTCAGGAGGCGGCAGAGCTTCATTCCCTCGCTTGCCCTTTTCTGAGGTTTCTTAGAGCAAGCGAACAGCGGGGGTGAACATTCAGCCCCGATTCGATTGGCAACTGTCTTAACATAAATGTATGTTCGGCGAACATTGTTCGCTTAGTGGTATCCTTAACTTACCTTAGAGCAGTTGTGCTGAGTTCTTGTAGCTGATCCACAGTGGTGGTTGCTGCTTTGGCCTGGATGCTGAAGTTTTACCTCGTTGGGCTGGGCGTAGATGTACCACTTTTGTGATTCTCTCCTTTTTGCATCTGCTGTCCTCTTTCGTGTGGGGAACAATTTTATAGCTATCCCACAGGTTGCAACTCCAACTGATGGCCATGTAGACTTCCTTGTTAGCCTACACTGACTGGCCCTTGCCGACGGTCCTGGCTGTGGTGCGGCGACCCAGAGGGCTCAGCAAAGCATGACACATTGCGCTTTGGAGCTGCCCGGCATTTGCAGGAGAGACGGCCAGAGGCCTGGAGCAGGCCTAAAATCAGGGCGTTTGCAGCCTTTGCAGCGGCTGCCCTGGAGGCCCCGGCAGGCAGCAATTGCACCTAAGGACCACAGCTGGTCGATTAACCGCTCCCAAGAGTTGTCCGCACGGGGTCTGAAGTTCCTCCCCATAAAGGGGCGGTTGAGCTGTTGCTCCTATCTGGGATGGAAAGTCTCCCCTTCCGGCTTTCTTCATGGGTGGCCAGCTGTAGGTAAGTCTGGAGCCTACTGAAAGCCCTTCGGACATATAGCCCCCATTCCAGTAAACGCCCTCATATTCATATTCATACATGTGAAGTCGGAATGTTATTGCGTTGATTCCCCTAGGCGTATTTGACCGATTCGGTTTCTCACTTTTAGCTTAATTGGGAGTGAAACACTCCAAACGATTGAAACCGAAAAATATGTATTTATTCTCTCTCTCTCTCTTTCTCCGAATTGTACAAAAACATTTACCCACCTTGTATGCACTTTTTTTCCACCCGCGGTTTTGAAAGAACACCTCATTAGGTGGGTCTCAGCCGCTCTCGTTAAGAACCCGCGTTTTTCTTTTCAAACACTTTTTTCACGCGTCAAGTGAAGGGGGTCCCTATGAGTTGAGCGTCAAGACAAATGCCCACGCCGCTCAGTCATTACCGCCGTTTTTCCCCTTGAGGCTCTCTCTGAAGGTTTTTAAGGCGCATGCGCGTGAAAAAGAAGTCGCTAGACACTCCAGTTTTAATGATCCTATTCCTTCCCTTTGCGATCAAACGGTTTTCTTCGCGGTGGAACGTCTGAAGCTGTTTATCCACCCAATGTTTATTGTGATGGTTTTTTTAAACACTGGGTTGGAGATCAGAACTGTTTTTGGGTAGTCTATCACACTGTGGTGGTCTATCGTTTTTATGCCCGTAGCGATCCACGGTCAACAAAGTATTGACCTACCACCACATTGAGCCTTTTTCTTCCCCCTTAGAAAATGTTTACTTCCTGGACAAAGTTCAAGCCAAAAGAGGGCGTTAGCTCCGGGCTTGACTTCGGCCCGGGTAATACTGTTAGTGGAAGGGGTGTGTAAAAACTCCCTTAACAGGTGTTACACTCCTACCCCCTTCTTATTTCCCGAGTTCAAAACCCCACCGTGTAGCTTAAAGGGAGGGATTAGTTCCCTCTTTTTCCAAGACTCTTTTCCACTCACGTCCCCGCTTCCATTAACGCGGGCCCCTTTCCCTCAGGCAGTTTTCATTTAGAAGGAAGAGGACACCGGGGAAGTAATGGAAACGGAAAAAGGAAGAAGGCAACTTACCAATGCTTTTTTTTCTACGTTTCAACGAGGACAATCTCAGTTAAATCATCTTCCTGACAAGAAGCATTACCTACACCGGAAAAGTTTCTCTGGAACTGTTGACGTCACTCGAACAGGGCTCGAAATATGGTTCGGTTCCCTCGAACCGTTCCGATCCCAAAAAGAGCGAAAAATTAGAATTTTTAGGATGAAGTTCCGCATGAGAACGAAATTATAAAGTTCTGAAAAAGACTGTTCCCAGTGGGAACGAAACCTGAAGGAACAATATTTTATCGTTCGGGCGTTTTATTGTCCCGAACGATAAAATATTGTTTCTTCAGGGTTCTTTCCATTTATTTCTTTATGATCGTAATTATTTTGTCCAAATTGCATACCTATATCATACATTCACGGTATTTTAGGCCCAAAACGGAGATGAGAACTCTCTCCTCAATCACCTCGTTGAAAAATTTCGTTCTCAGCCAGAACAGTTCCTGCCAAGAACGAGAAAAATAAATTTTGACCTAAACCTTACTTTTCGGAAGCAGAATAATTCTGAATTATTCACTGGGAGTTGATAAAATGTTATATGTGTGTGTTTTAACTATGTGTTATACGGCAGTGCGTATTAAATTTTGCTGTTATTGATTGTAGCACGAGCCGCCTCTGCGAACAGGCATAATAATTATTTGTACCTATTCATAACGACTAACACTCCAATTTCGCTCATACCATAAAACCATGCCTAACTGAACCTTTCCAATTAAAACATAATATTATTATTGTACCGTAGCTGACAAAAACCTAATTAGCTCTGAATTTAGTTCGAATGTATGAAACTAATTTCGTTTTCTCAATTCAAACTAAAACTAATAATAATTATTAGTGGAGTAATTATTACTCTATAAGTATTATGAACCTAACAAAAATCTGGTCACTATTTTACTCATCAACGGATGTTTTCAGTATTCATGGTTATTATTTTATTTATTTATTATTTTCATTTGCAGTAAAATGAATTTTTGAGTTCTTAGTAATTAAGAGCAATTATTGTTCTAATTTTTGTAAGAATGTTTCAATTTTGGTTAATTATTCTTGGAATAATACACCTTTGTAATCGCGACGGAGGTCGACGACTCCAATGGGGAGTTCGCATTGATTTTACATTTGGAAATCTTCCCTACCATTCAATAATATTGCTAAATAGTAACGTCCACAGACTCCAATACCAATGAAAAAAAATCATTGTAGGAGATATAACGAAAAAACGGAACGCACAGTTTGAATCGGCCGGCGTTTCCCACCAGTCACTGTTTGAGGACATGACGTCACAGTTCCAGTGAATCTCTCACCATGAGCGCTAGTGTCGTCAGCTTATATGATGAATTTATAGCAATTATAACATGATATTACGGAAAACATAATTAACTTTTAATTATAATACATGATACTTGAAGTTTAAAGCCTTATCAGAAGGATTTACGGCTCACTTGAATTTTATTCTGTGATGAGCAGTGGAATAGCAACACTGGGCGGAACAATCCCCTCACCTGTCAAGAACAAAACACTATCGACGACGCTCTTCAGCTGTATTGAGGAAGTGACGTCACGCTCCCTCCATGGCCCCGGTTTTTCAAACGCCGTAATTTTCGTTAAATTATTTAAATTTTCTGGAAACGATTTCAGGCGGCTGACTACTGTTTTCCCTACATTCTCAGGGAGTACTTTCAGAAAAAAAAATAGGAAAAAAACAATGCGAATTGGCCTCAAAATTTGACATTACCTACCCGTTTCAAGAGGCTAGATTCCAAAACCGAAATGTCCGTCCGCCGTACGAGCCGTTTTGGGCAGTAGGAATTTTTTGAAAAATCTGAAATGTTGACCAAATACTCTGTTTACCATTTAGTTGTGCCCGCAAGGTTTTCAGCCCGATCGCCCAAACCCGGGGGGCGCTTTGTCGCTATTATGGGGCTACGGGAGGGTTTTTTAAAGGGTTTTGGCTACGGGATCGAGTTAGGTGTAGTTTTCGAAGTATTTTTGGTCGGGAGAATCCATTTTTGGGGTTCCCGTAACGAACCGATTTCACCGTGGGAATCTATGGGGTTTTCATGGGGCTACAAATGGGATTTTTTAAGGATCCCAGGAGGTCAAGGACCTTGATAATTACCTCGTCCGACACCCCTCGACTCATCATGAACTTGGCAAACCATTGACGCCATTTAGTTACCTTTAGTGTGGTGACGAAGGGTAATAATTCCTTCACAATGTTTCTGTCGTTAGTCTCATTTCAGATTTACGATGAGCTGAGCTGAGAACACCTCAACCCGTTTATCCTCCGAGCTAATTACGGTTTGATTCCGGAGCAGCCGGTAAGAGGAGGATTACGCTTTTCCCCCCTCGAAATGATTCTAAAATCATCCACCTGAAGTTACTTCGTATTTAAGGGGGTGGAATAACCCCAGGGGAATTTTCCTTCTCGAGAAACGTTTTCGGGCCAGATGTGACCAACCGTTTCCATCAGATTCCACTTATCTGCTCCTCTTTGCCGGATCATTTTCTCCCATCGTAGGAACTTGCCGGGCTCGAGGAATCACTTTTGATCATTTTGATCCCATTTGGGAAACGGATTTTTTTCGCGAAGGTGGCGGGGCCATCAACGGTAGGGATTTCCCCTCGAAACTTGGGGAAGGTGGAAAGTTGTTTTTATTAATGAGACACGAACGGGAAGGTCGTTAGGGCTGAGATCAGCAGCGTTGGGAGGGAAACACGCGACTCGCACGTGGATTAATTGTCCCCAGACCTGCCGCACGTAGTCCGCTAACTAGTGCCAAACTACCTCGTCCCTCACTACGTGACTGACAACGCCAGACCTCCTTGTAATTTACACCAAACCCAATTGTCCTTCAAGTTGTAAACGATTTGGTGACGTCATGTGGGGGTTTCAGAGAAATTCTTGAGTCAACGCAACCGGTCCAATCATTTCTGAAACTCGATTTCAAAAAGGAAATGCGAACTGTAATGGAGTTAGGAACACAGGAACTGCCACCCCCTCCTTCCAGTCCGCAGTGTCCGACGCCAGGGCTAACTCCACTTGGGCAGTTTGATCTCCAATCTCGGACTCTCCTGAAATATGTCGTAGAAACTGCCATGAATATCAATGCCTCCCTTCCACGTCTTAATGCATTCTAAAAGGAAGCTCTTCGAGTTGGTGATGTAGGAAGGGAGACTAGCGCCATCTGTTGGCCCGACTGAGCGAATCACGTAGCCCATTTCCTTGAGAGCATGTCCCCATAACTTAACGTATTTACGTAGAATCTTCGAGGAGTTTAAGGAGGCTGCCAGCTTATGTCCGGTGACTCCTCCCAAGGCGGTTCGGAAGCAGTTTGCTTGAATCTGCTCAAAATATCCTAAAGTTTAAGGAGTTTAAGCCCAGTAAAAGAGGGGTTAAAAACTTGTTTGAAGTGGGTTAAAACAGGTTCGGGGTGGAGCAAAAAATGTTTGTAGGAATTTAATCCAGTTTTGAGGAGTTGAAATCTGGTTTGGGTGGTTCGGAACAAGTTTGGAGGGGTTCAATATCCCCTTGGATGGTACAAAACTGGTTTGAAGGAATGTTAATCCAGTTTTGAGGGATTTGAAACAGGTTTAGGAGGGTTCAAAACTGGTTTGGAGGGTTTTTACCCCGGTTGTATTGAACGGGGTTAATACCGGTTTGGAGGGGTTTTAAACTGAGAGGACCACGCAGAACACCTGGAGTGTTGAGACATTCGCTCCACAAGAAAGGAACCTCGTTAAAAGCTGAAGCAGATTTGGGGAGAAAAAACGCTGCAAATTTTACACAAGGGTTTATTATTCTTTGATATAGGTTACTTGTGCAGAAATTTAATTCTGTCAATGAAGAAATTTAAAAAAAATTTTTTTGGATTTTTATCTCAAAAAAAATTTTTTTTGATTTTTTTTTTCAAAAATGCTGTATGCTCCGGTCGCCGGTTTATCCTCCCTTCAAGTTCACTTTGCGTCTATTCGTCCGAGTGGAAACCCACCAGAGTGTGTAGGCAATTTGAACCACCCGCGCTGGACTTTGCTTGAAGTGACAAACTAGGTGCGCGCACCAACTCCTGTGAACGATAGCGAAGTTGAAGTGAGAGGATAATGAAATTGAACGGTTTGTTCCTACACATCGAGTTGTTTGTGGAGCAGAAGTTCGCGTTGGGCCAATAGTTGGTAGAGAAAACCGATCCCTATAAACTAAACTATAAAAGACAGAATAAAGGAAAAAAGAAATATAAAAATCAAAAACATGAAAAACGCTGCAAATTTTACACAAGGGTTTATTATTCTGTGATATAGGTTACTTATACAGACATTTAATTCTGTCAATAAAAAAAATTAAAAAATTTTTTTTTGGATTTTTATATTTCAAAAAAAATTTTTTGGGGGGATTTTTCTTTCAAAAATGTGTTTTTTCAAAAATTCTTTAATTTTTACTCGAAAAATATTTAACTTCTTGGGATCCTTCAAAAATCCCATTTTTAGCCCCATGAAAGCCCTATAGAACGCCACAGTGAAATCGGATCGTTCCGGGACCCCCAAAAATGGATTCTACGTCCAAAAATACTTCGAAAACGACACCTAACTCGATCCCATAGCTAAAAGCCTTCAAAACACCCCTCCTGTAGCCCCATTTTAGCCCCATAGCGCCCCACGGGTTTGGGCGATCGGACTGAAAACCTTGCGGGCACAACTAGATGGTAAACCAAGTATTTTGTCGAAATTTCAGATTTTTTAAAAATTTCCTACTGCCCAAAACGGCCTGGACGGCGGACGGCGGACGGCGTACGGTGGACGGACATTTCGAATTTAGAATGTAGACCTCTTGAAACGGATAATGTCAAATTTTGAGCCCGATCGGAGTCGTCGACCCCCGTCGCGAAAACATAGGTGTATTATTCCAAGAATAATAAACCAAAAGCTTATGCCACAGCGTACAACGTTTCAAAAGCGTTCGAGAGCTACTACAGCACCATGATGACAGACAACAAGTGTCCCGAATGCCCTCGGCAACCTTCAACAAGGCTATGTAGCTGCGATACTTTCTGAAAACAGGTTGTAATCGATCGAGACAATTATTATCGATCAAATACGACGTGAGTTGATTGCGAATCAAATTAAATTTTCAAAAGCCTTAGATGAAACGGGGAGCTTTGATATCGATCTGAGATTAGTCTAGATTAGGTTAGAACACTGGATTCACTTTTTTCTTCCGAGGAGCCACAATTTCATGTGTCCATGTCTTCGGATAGGAATGTTATAGTATTTACGGGTTTCTTCCTTACCGGCTCCCAATCCCTGCCCCCTCTTGATGAGCGGGGTGAGATTGGGCTCAAAAAGGCATACTTGCGCCCAGCACGAATGGGCGCATCAATTTGTATTTTCACTTTTTACAATCTGGCATTTGAATTCGTGAATTTCGGTGCTAAATTTTGAATGAACGAATTCCATTGGTTGGGTGGGTTTTACGACAAGTTTAAAATTCAATGAATCATAGACGTAGACGAGTTGGCTTCCCTATAGGGAATGAGGCCCCCTCTGACTGCTTCCCAGCTGGGAAGGGATGGAGGCTACGTCTAGACTTCACGATCCTTCTGATCGCGGTGATTGTCAGGGTAAAAGCATGGGTCAAGGGTAGGAGGAGACCGGCTGGCCTACGATGGAACCGATGTACTTTTGCAGTTATTTAAAAATTTTAAAGAACTGTTAAAGTACATCAGTTAATAAAATTCTCTTGTTTCGGATTTATGTTTGGATTTTTACCCTATGTTACTTACTTCTTCCTCACTTAATGGCCGAGCAAAGCGATAACCCTGATTGGAGCCCAGGTATCTACTATTATAGCGGCCAGGGACACATCATGAGAAACCCTCACCACTTGGAGACGTAAATAGGGAAGAAGCAGCCGATACAAGATGTGTATGGTATATTATACCCGCATCAGAGTGTGTGTCTATGGGCATTTTCTCGTCTCGAATAGTCCAAGCCGACATGATTACTTCCAACCCACTCACCCATGGATCACGCCAGCCCCGCACTCCCTGTCTCCCCCGATGACGTACCGAGCTCGTCTTTTACCGCCGTATTGTCGACAGGATCTCGTCAAATGGGCGGCTTCACCGCAGGGTACACAATGTCCATACACCGGCCGCCACAATAGTTCGCGTCAAATCGAGTTTAACGACAGTTTCGGGTGACAGTTGACTGTTACTGGTGAGGGACGGATGGCCATTTTCAGTGAAGATTTAAACCACCACATTACAAGTGTATAATTTACAAATCAACTGTCTATTGTATTTACAAACTAAGTGATCAAATTTTAAAAATTCACTTCATCCATTTCTGAAAATGACTTTTGGCTCGCATTCTTTTTTTCAAATCTTAACCTGCTTTGAAATAGAGAAATGCAAGTCTGTTTGTAGGTGGGGGATATCGCGTGCAAGGCCTTGATTCCTTATTCCTTCAATTTTCCATTTCCTATTCCGTTTCCTCTGGGGTGGTACCCCTTCTCACCCCTTACCACGGTACCATTTCCCGCCCTTATTTCTTACAACGTTACCATCTCCCTCCCACCTTCGCCGACTTGCGGTTATCGGGGCGGGACGGCTTTGCTTTATAATGACCTTTCCAGTAGCTTCCTCTAGGAAAACCGTGTGGACCGGAGGGAAGGAGGGAGACCAATGGGAGGAAATCATTACAGTTGCAACTCTTGATTCTCATAGTGCCTTTCATGAATACAGATTGGTATTTGAGCTGCCGAGCGTGATTACACCTGAAGGGTCTCAAGTTTCAGTCAAGTTGGAACGAAGGGGGTTTTCGAGGTTAAGATCCGAAGGGTATGTAAAAAACGCCGGTTGGTTTTTGCGGCAGTCCTAAAAAACAGCTGGTTCTAGATCTGGTCCACAGGGGTTAAAAAGATGCCAATCTTCAAAAGCCTTGATATCAAAGTTGTGCCAACCAATCGATCGAACCATTAAACCCCAACCATTACTCCTCCCTTCTGACCCGAAGTTGAAACCCACATCTATTCCTGCTTGGCCGGGGAGCTCATATAAAATTTATGAAAGCTAATGTCATTTAATTTCATTAGCGGTTGAAAGTTAATTCAAAAACGGAAATAATTGAGAATGAACTTTAAAAAGAATGCATGAAAAGGTATGAATTATGGAACACAAGATGAAGAATAAGTATAAAATGGATGAAAATGTTGTCAAATTTGTAAATTGTTGATAAAATTAAAACATTTGTCAATTTTGTGGTTAGAAAAGTTATTCATTCATTCATTCATTGAAACGGTCAACATCATCATCAACAATTTATTAATTTTATTTTTTCAAGTATGGTTAACAGTAACTGTCAACCATAGGTACTTGAAAAAATATTCATAACTCTTAATAATAAAAGTATATAGTTCATGAACGAACTATAATGAAAATACATAGCATTAAAATTACAAATTATTAGATTATTCATAATAATGATAGTCCTGTCAACCCTTTCACGAGTGAGCTCCCCAGGAATGGATGGCGATGAGGTCAGCTCATGAGCTCAACTTGGGGTCAGAAGGGACGTGTAATGGTTGGGGTCATGGAGGAAGGGAAAGGAGAACTCACTCTGTGTTAACACAGCGTTCCCAAAATGCCAACCCAATGGTGGAACGGCAGGGGGGATTACGGCAGCGCGACTCCTACGAGATGTAGTGAACTTGAAGGTGGTATGTTACCAAAATTGAACCAGAAGATGGCGCCCAGCGAATGCCGCTCAGACGTGTCGTTTGCATTCATTGTGTACACAACTACACAACCAATTTCTTTATTCAGAGATGGTTCCTTCAATTTTCCTTTAATTTATTGAAGTACCACTGTAGTAGCACCTTCCGCCATGGAGACCTTAGTGAGGCATTTGGGGCTTTCCCTTGGAAGAAGGGCTAGTGGCTCATTCTAGTCGGACTTGAAGGTACTATGTGTCGTTCACTACATTCCATAGGGATGGCGCCACCGATGAATGCAGCACATGAAGTCCTTTCTAGTGAGTTCTCCTTTCCCTTCCTCCATGGGTTGGGGTGTAATGGTTCAATCGATTGGTTGGCACAACCTTGATATCAAGGCTTTTGATGCTTGGCATCTTTTTAACCCCTGTGGGGTTTTGGGGGGAGGTTAAAACCATAATATGGTACATAATATGTACTTTTTTTTGCGTTAATTTTTTTTATGTCCGTAAATTTGAATTCTTTAATTCAAAGGTTCTTTTCTTTTTCAATTAAAAGTTTATCATTGTTTTTGTGTAATTAAAACGGGTTGAATCTTGATTTTGTGGGCTGATCCCCACACCGGCAAAGTATAGATAAGTAGAGACTATAGCGTTGTTAAATAGTCTTCTAAATGTTGCATTGTAAAGATAGTCTTCTAAATTTTATGCCCGTCTACAAACTGGGATTAGTTGCCTGGGGTACATAATATTATTATTAAATTTACGGACATAAAAAAAATTAACGCACAAAAATGTATATATTTTTTTTTTTCTCGATTTTAGATGCATGTATTTAACAACAAGTCGTCGAGTCCACATCCACTTTTGTTGATCGCCCTCTACGACTCGAAAGTTCTCTCCGCTTCAAGCAGTGTTTTATTGCCTAGTCCTTTTCAACGATGTTGGAGCCCCATCGTCAAACCCTAGCAGGTCATCAGCGCTGCTGGTCAGCACCAGTGGGGTGATTTAACAGTGGCGATTTTGGCACTCACAAAAAAATATGTAGAAAATAAATGAGAGAAGGTTGATGTTGGCATGCGAAGTGCTGGTAAAGTTGAAAGCCTTAAAGTTGAAAACCAAAGCAGCTCAAAGACTACACTTTCATAAAGGGTTAATAATATTCAAAGTATAGTCTTATGATATCTTATGATAGAACTTAATTCCTCTTCACTTGGCAAAAAAACGCTGCAAATTTTACCCAAGGGTTTATTATTCTTTGAAATAGTTTAATTGTGCAAAAATTAATTCTGGGTCAATAAAAAAATATTTTTGAAACAAAAAGAATTTTTTTTTTAAATAGTTGGACGGATGTGGGACGTGGAAAAATGAATTATGCGTTCAAAATTAGTCGGAAAACAACACCTTATTTGACCACCTTATTTGATCCTTCAAAAATCCCATTTGTAGCCCCAAGAAAGCCCCATAGATCCCCACGGAGGAACTGAATCGTTTTGGGCTCCCCAAAAATGGATTTTACGTCCAAAATTACTTCGAAAACTACACCTAACTCGACCTCATAGCCGAAACCTTTCAAAAACCTCTCCCTTTGCTATTTTTTAGCCCCACACAGCCCCACGGGTTTGGGCGATCGGGCTGTAAACCTTGCGGGCACAGCTAGATGGTAAATTTTTCAAAATGTGAGATTTAAAAAAATATTCCTACTTCGACCCTCATGTCCACCCCTGTAATGTTCAGGCTGATATCCCGGGTAACGGCGGGATGTTAGGGGCATGTAAAGCGGTAGAGAGCCTTCGGGCTCTCGGGCCACCGACCGGAGTGTCCTTAATGTGGAGGAGTTGCTCCCAATAACAATGACGCAAGTAACACCCGGCTTGGAGCAACTCCTTCTCTCCGGTACCTCGGGCAGGGGGGAGCCCGCGGTCTTGGGTCTGGGGGTCATCCCTGGGTCCTTGGCCCCCCCCCCCCCAGGCTTTCGGGTTGGACTCGAGGGGGTCGTGGGGACGCTGGGGAGTGGAGCCCACGGAAGGTTAAGACCCCTTCGGGGGACCTGTTAATAGGCCTTCAGGTCTCTACAACAGTTTCCTTAGTACACAACTGTCCAAAACGGCCTGGACGGCTGACGGACATTTCGTTTTTGGAACCTAGTTCTCTTGAAACGTGATATGTCAAATTTTGAGCCCGATCAGAATTGGAAATATTAAAAGCTGCTGAAGAAAGCTTCAAGAAACTCTTTGTCTTGGTCCGGCGATTCCCCCTTTTGAGCCAAAATATCGTGATCGAGCACGTTGGATCGTGTGGTTATAAATGGCCGAACATGAGAGAGAGTCAGTCGAGGGCCACCCTGTCACTGCTGACCACGTCCTCAGGGGAAAGAGTGGCCTCTCACATTCCCGCACGCGGGGGCGGGCTTATGCGATTTAGCAGTTCAACGAGAAACTACCAAGTCTTTCGTTTTCCACGCACTGATTTGGGGTACAGAGAAGCCAGATAGTGCTTTTTCACTGCGTTCGTCTGAAGTATCGTAGAATGGTCAGGGTGGCTGCGTGCTTTTTCTACTCCCATACATCATATTACCTTCGGTGGATCATGGCAGAAGGGGAAAAGTGAGTTAGTAAGGTTAATGCGGGGATGTTGTGATGCTTTAGTGTAGAGGTTGGGATAGGACGACAGGGGGTGGAAAAAGGGTATTAATAAACTAGGACTTGGCGTGACTTCTTCCCCGTCATTTAAAGATAATTTGTCAATCGACCCCCCTTTCCTCTTGCCGACTCATCGTATGGCGGAGGAAAATTACTTCCTGGGGGGACCTCCCCTTTTCCGCCAAGAATTCATCATTCTGGTCGTCCACATTTCAAGTGCTCTTTCTCCTCCTACCATTTTCATTTACCACGAGAAGCCGTTGTGATGGGTTAGGGAAACGGCACGAGCTTCGTACCAACACGCTAGTCCCAGGTAACCAGGAGCCACTGGAGAAATGCTCACCGAATGGGGAATCGACGGTCCAAATTGCTTGTCCAGTTTGCCCGAAGCGGATATCTTCATCATCTGGGTAGACGTGAAGGTACACAGAGGGATGCCTGATGTGTGTACTCGAGGAGGGACGGAGGCGAGCGTCTATCTCAGAGGATATCCTTCAAGGGGTTGTAGATTTTGGATGCGTAAACACGGCAGTTTTGTGTGATGTTGGATCCATTGAGGAGTGAAGGGAGATGACCGTAAAAGGCGAAATCCGACGCTCCGATTAGTTGTTTGGAAGGGGTTATCCATCAGTGGTTTCAGACATACCGCCAGCTCATGGCCCTGGCCACTACATAGGTACGCGACATTTGTGCAGTGGGTAAACGCCTCTCAGTAGCCAATTTTCCGGATCTGATTAGACAAAATTCGCAGATGGGCCTATTCTTCAGGAAACCAAACGCTAATAAATCATATAGTATATGATATATTATATTATGTATGAGTTGTATATTATATTACGAGTAGTCTAGGTCTATAGACTTCTTTTCATTTTTTTCCAAGAAACATTTTATAAAATGACTCCCTCTTATGTTTCTTAGGAAAAAAACGCTGCAAATTTTACACAAGGGTTTATTATTCTTTGATATACGTTACTTGTGCAGAAATTTAATTCTGTCAATAAAAAAATTAAAAAATTTTTTTTTTTTTTGATTTTATCTAAAAAAATATTTTTTTTTTTGGATTTTTTAGTTCAAAAATGCGTTTTTTCAAAAATTCTGTATTTTTTACTCGAAAAATATTTAACATCCTGGGATCCTTCAAAAATCCCATTTTTAGCCCCACGAATGCCCTAAAGATCGCCCCAGTGAAATAGGATCGTTCCGGGACACCAAAAAATGGATTCTACGTCCAAAAATACCTCGAAAACGACACCTAACTCGATCCCATAGCTAAAAGCCTTCAAAAAAACCCTCCCTTACCCCATTATAGCCCCATAGCGCCCCACGGGTTTGGGCGATCGGACTGAAAACCTTGCGGGCACAACTAGATGGTAAACCAAGTATTTTGTCGAAATTTCAGATTTTTAAAAAATTTCCTACTGCCCAAAACGGCCTGGACGGTGTACGGCGGACGGCGGACGGACATTTCGGATTTAGAATGTAGACCTCTTGAAACGGATAATGTCAAATTTTGAGCCCGATCGGAGTCGTCGACCCCCGTCGCGAAAACATAGGTGTATTATTCCAAGAATAATAAACCAAAACGATAAGAAAACGAGGGTTTTCATCAATTTTGATTGTTTTTCAGGTGTTAATGGTTCTTTGGAACCTGGTGGGCCTCTCCTTTAGGAAATTTACTGCTGATTACAAATATACCACATATGAGTCGTCTCAAATGAATCCTTCGTGTTTTTCGCATGGAACATGCTTTAGCCTTGAGCTAACAGTTAGTGCCTTGAGCTAGCCTTGAGCTAGTCAGTTACTGACAAAAAGACTTTAGTGTTACGTTTTATTGGAACGAAATTTGGGAGAGGGCTTCGTCTCTGTCTGTCTGTCTGTCTGTCTCGGCATCACGCCTAAACGGTAGCGCGTAGGTAGACGCCGTTTTTCCCGCTCGATTCCTTAGAACCTGGGGACGGACATAGGCTAGGTCTCATTCTCCCGAGGCCCCGTCTTCCTATCGCTTCGGGCGATCCTTCCCGACCGAGTTTGCTTACGTTTCCTCCGGAAAATAAGGAAAATTCGCCGATGCGCGGAAAAAGTGTCCCAACTTTTGGTTTATTATTCTTGGAATAATACACCTATGTTTTCGCGACGGGGGTCGGGCTCAAAATTTGACATTATCCGTTTCAAGAGGTCTACATTCTAAATCCGAAATGTCCGTCCGCCGTACGCCGTCCGCCGTCCGCTGTCCAGGCCGTTTTGGGCAGTAGGAATTTTTTTTTAAATCTGAAATTTTGACAAAATACTTGGTTTACCATCTAGTTGTGCCCGCAAGGTTTTCAGTCCGATCGCCCAAACCCGTGGGGCGCTATGGGGCTATAATGGGGCTACGGGAGGTTTTTTTGAAGGCTTTTAGCTATGGGATCGAGTTAGGTGTCGTTTTCGAAGTATTTTTGGACGTAGAATCCATTTTTTGGGGTCTCAGAACGATCCGATTTCACTGTGGCGATCTATGGGGCTAAAAATGAGATTTTTGAAGGATCCCAGGATGTTAAATATTTTTCGAGTAAAAAATACAGAATTTTTGAAAAAACACATTTTTGAACAAAAAAATCCAAAAAAAAAATTTTTTTTTTTCGAGATAAAATCCAAAAAAAAAATTTTTTTTTAATTTTTTGATTGACAGAATTAAATTTCTGCACAAGTAACGTATATCAAAGAATAATAAACCCTTGTGTAAAATTTGCAGCGTTTTTCCATGAATCCGAGTTTCTCGTGTTTCGCCGAAAAAGAGATTTCGCCGCGATTCCAACGCTACCAAAACATTTTTCGTGGGACGAGCGGGAAACTGCAAAAAAAAAAAAAAAAAAAAAAAACGCTGCAAATTTTACACAAGGGTTTATTATTCTTTGATATACGTTACTTGTGCAGAAATTTAATTCTGTCAATGAAAAAATTTAAAAAAAATTTTTTTTTTTGGATTTTTATCTCAAAAAAATTTTTTTTGGATTTTTTTGTTCAAAAATGTGTTTTTTTTTTTAAATTCCGTATTTTTTACTCGAAAAATATTTAACATCCTGGGATCCTTCAAAAGTCCCATTTTTAGCCCCACGAATGCCCTAAACATCGCCCCAGTGAAATCGGATCGTTCCGGGACCCCAAAAAATGGATTCTACGTCCAAAAATACTTCGAAAACGACACCTAACTCGATCCCATAGCTAAATGCCTTCAAAAAACCCCTCCCGTAGCCCCATTATAGCCCCATAGCGCCCCACGGGTTTGGGCGATCGGACTGAAAACCTTGCGGGCACAACTAGATGGTAAACCAAGTATTTTGTCGAAATTTCAGATTTTTAAAAAAATTCCTACTGCCCAAAACGGCCTGGACGGCGGACGGCGTACGGCGGACGGACATTTCGGATTTAGAATGTAGACCACTTGAAACGGATAATGTCAAATTTTGAGCCCGATCGGAGTCGTCGACCTCCGTCGCGAAAACATAGGTGTATTATTCCAAGAATAATAAACCAAAAACCGAGGTTTTTCATCAATTATCGACCGTTTTTAATGATTCTGTAAAAACGACACCGCCCAGAAAAACTAAAAATATTTATGTCGTAACGAGGTTTTTCCCAGCATGTTCACAGGAAGTTTAATGCTGAACACGAATAATCAGGAATATTTTACGATACGGTTCGCCTAACCCCGCTGTATGATACAGCCTGTATCCAGACTTTGTGCCAAAAATTCACAATTGGTGAAGATTTTAAACGAAACAGCATCTCGTGCGTTGCAAATAGCTTATTGAAATAACGGAACACCCACCCTGGAGAATGTTGATTTAGTGTGTTGCATGAAATTGATTGGTGTTGTATGAAATAATAAAATAGACAAACTAGTGCAGGGCTTTTGACCAGTTCCAATGAAGGCTTCGAATCTAAGTAAAATAGTCAATCTCAGCGCGGTTTGTCCGTTGGTCCCAGCAAAGAGTTGGTTTTCAAAAGCTGGGAACATCCTCACCCAAGATAGAAATCGGGGGTGCAGGAGGACGTTTCAGACTTACAAAAATCGATTATAGCCCAACGATGTTTTGCTCTGGACGTTGACGTTGATACCTACATCGATGCCCTATTCCTATTACCAGTTGAACGACCTTATTAACACTCAGATGCGAAGACGTTATTCAGGTTGGGGCTGACTCTGGGCAGGATTGTGGTGGTGGGACGTTGCGATTCGGACACTGCCCTCTTTGATGAAATGCCTGGATCGTCCATGGAGTCATCCCGACCTGCTTCATTGAGAGCTGCAGACAATCTAAGCAAATACGAGTTTCTCTACTATCGATTTGCGAATCACGATGCTCCTCTTCGAAGGAAATGATTGAAAAAAAGAAAAAGAAAAACCTAATCACATTCTACTGGATAGATATAGATAGTGTGGTTCTGAGATAGTACAGTCACGGGAGTGTAATGGAAGACGGGAGCCAAATAGGGTTCTGCCTCGTGATGGCTGGGGGGGTAATTGTGGTCGGAGTTCTTCGTCGGGTGTTTGCAAAAGGGCATTCCGATCACGCGCCAACAAGAACCTAGTAATCCACTCCCCTCACCACGTAGATCCTCGGCGTCATCGCTTTTTCATAACTTCCCCACCTTTGCGCCAAGAAGCGGAAATTGAGGAAATTTCGTTGTGAAAGAAAAAAAAATCCCCTTGCATTGTTATGATTGACGCGCGTAGTGGGTCTGTGGGCGAATGAATTATCATTTATGATGTCTACGGTGAGGAATCGGGCACTGAAACCGTACTCACTGCAATGGTAAGTTCCCTTTGAGCAAACATCCCTTGCAAACCGCCCACGTCTCTTTCTCATGCATCAGAATGCAAATCAAAGGCTCTTGCATCTGCAACATTTGCTTACTCAACAACACTTTGCGGCGTGGCCCTTTTCGTTACACAAGTAGCCTTCGCCGTTTGAATTTCCCGAGTCTGAACGGCTTTGCTACCCCAGAAGAGATTTCGCTCGAGTCTATAGCTCAGTTTATTCTCTTAAAATCCCGTTATAGTCCAAATGGACTTAGCCGAAGCTTCCGAGAAGGGTTTTGAGACCGGCCCCATCGATAAGGTTTCGAGGATTAGCCCTAATGGTCACACCGAGATGGGATCGAATCCCTGATTCCACTCTTGATCCCACTTTTGATTCCGGAAGAGCGCACCGTTAACAATAACGAATATGTAGGACGGCGAGGGATCAACAGAGGCGGGTGGTAATTATCATTTCTAATCAGCCTGGTAAACCCCGTGATACGCTTTGTGGCCGATCTGAGGATCGTATTACCCTTCAGTCTGTACGACAGGACTTCATTCATTAGCTGGGAGCATTATTAACCGGAATCAAACCTATCATTCATTATCATTGCGTTTTGCAACATAGACGGTAATATTGCATTGTTGCATCTTTTGTTGTACAACTCTTGCTATCCTCAACAACTACAAGTCTGCAAAGCTCTGATCAAATGCAGGCATGTAGGATAATATCCTACATGCCTGCTTTTGATGATATATTATGTTTCAGCTGCAGTATTGTTGTAAACCATTTCAACCCCGTTCATTCAAACAAGTTTTAAACTACCTACATTCATTTTTTCCAACTCCTCAAAACTTTGTTTTTGACCCTTTAAACCAGTTTCAGCCCCTTCTTGCCAGTTTGAATCTATTCTAAATCCGTTGTAAACCCATTCGAACCTTTTTTACTCTCCTTTTTTTTTTCTTTCGAAAAATCCATTCGAAGCCCCGACTCAACCTCAATAACTTCCGTTTATGACCACTTAATAACGACGCCCCGAAATTCCATTCATTTCCAACATTGTTAGGATAGCTGTAATTAATTCCAAATTGAACGTAATTGGAAGGTTCTTAGCCCACTCGCACCTGGGGGGTCATGTTTGATCAGGAAAATACCCCGCTTTAATTAGTCGCCACGTGCAAGACCTCCAATCGGTTGCATAAACCTGGCAAACAACAGGCTCCAAGAGGATCAAGTTGACAGTCACAAGTGCTAAACTAAGGTGAGGCCTAAGAAGTCGGGGTGTGTAGTCCGTGGGATTAGATAAGTTTTGGTTTGGGGTTTAACTGCAACACAAGGGGTCTCAAGACTCTGGAAACGCCTAAGGATCACACTCACTTAACAACGCGACGTCAAAGTCTCCTTTTATTAAACAATTCCCAAGCCTCATTAACCCCCTTCCAGTTATCACTGTTTAATTTTGCTGCTCCGTTTTCTGTAAATTCCCGACTTTCTCTAATAATCCTTGTCCCCGTGTTACTCTAATTTCACAAACTTAAGTTTCAAATGCACGACTCTTCCTTGTCTTCCACAAGTTCCTCACCGCCGTTTTGCCGTTTTCTCTTAATTGAATTTCCAACAGTTCACGTTTTATTAGCATGGCACATCCGTGGCTGCTGATTTATCTCATTGGAAAAATGGTTTTCAAGCTATCAATATGTTCATACGTTAGAAATTAGATCCAAGGTTGTCAGCGTAAAGTGTACTATTTATAAAAGTAAATTACGAGAGTAACTACATTTACAACCTACTTTACCAAGTACCGTTATTTAAAAAAAAGGATCACTCCCCAACGAAAATTCGCCATATTACGAGAGTGGGGCAAGAAAAAAAAAGAAAAGCCTCTCCGTCCATTAAGTTAACAATGCAACTTACCCTCCAAACAGCCTGCCATCGACCATCTTAACCGTTCGACCCCTCTCGTGAATGGCTTTTCCATCCCTCTAAGCCTTTTTTTATTCCTCCTTGTTCTTTCCCCTTTTGTTTACAGTGATATTTGGTGCCTGACATGAAGTATGATTCTGAGTTTTACTGTCCGTTGAAGACGGGTTTGAATGAAGCCTGAATTGGCCTCTTCGTTGGTGGTGTATTCATCTTCAGCTAAGTATTGGTTACTTTCATTTTCAAAAAATGTCCTCTCCATGGCATCTCCAATAGTTCAGTTTGTAACATTTTGTCGGTTTTTAATTTTTTCGTTACCTACGTTTTTCATTTCATTTGTTTGAGGTTTTTAATGTAGGTTTAATTAATAAATTTAATTTAATTAATAAATTAATAAAATTTATAACTATATAAAATTTAATTAATAAATTTTATATACCTATAAAATTAAAAATGAATTAATAAAAAACTGAAAGAACGAAGATTGAGCAAAATTGTTAAAATTATCTATTAAAAAAATATATACCTATATCTAACATACATGTATATTTGGTTTTTAAAGTGAAACTTTTATTACATCGTCCCAAATTTTTTGGTCTGTGTGTCGTTTCTTGTCCCGTCACGCTACCGTTGATTTTCGCTTACAACCGATTCGTTGCTACGGAACTTCATCTTCGCCAGTTATAATCGTACAAAAATCGTTCACCATTCGTTGGAAAGCTCTCGATTTATCACGCATTTCTTTCGTACTGGTTCTTTGTCAATATGTCCCATTTTATATTTATTGATGTTATTAATGGATGCAGTAAACAATGCCGCTTGTTTTGTTGTTATCAGTTGCCACGTTAGAAATCAATTTGAGAAAACGTCAAAATGAAGCCGTGGGTAGAGATAAAGGGTAGGTGAATGAGTAGGAAATGGGGGGGGGGGGGGGGGGGGGAACTAGACATAAAAAACGTGTCCATCGATGCTACGTACCCCACTAGGGGAGCGAGCGAAGCGAGCCGGAGAGACTAGTGGGGAAAAAGTTTCACTTTTACCGTGGTTTCATAAAACCACACTCCAGTTTTTTATATTAGGTAAGTTTCTTTTATTTTTCATACACTTCTTTAACTTTTTTCAACTTTTATATTCTTTTTATAGGTACTTATTTTTTATATTTCATATTTTTTTCTTCCTTTTTTCATGTTTTTGATTTTTATTTATTTTTTTTTTCTGTCTTTTATAGTTTAGTTTATAGGGATCGGTTTTCTCTACCAACTATTGGCCCAACGCGAACTTCTGCTCCACAAACAACTCGATTTGTAGGAACAAACCGTTCAATTTCATTATCCTCTCACTTCAACTACCTTCGCTATCGTTCACAGGAGTTGGTGCGCGCACCTAGTTTGTCACTTCAAGCAAAGTCCAGCGCGGGTGGTTCAAATTGCCTACACACTCTGGTGGGTTTCCACTCGGACGAATAGACGCAAAGTGAACTTGAAGGGAGGATAAACCGGCGACCGGAGCTCGTTAGGTTAGAAAATAATATAACCCGGGAGTCGGTGAAATCGGGCGTCGCTGATCGCCCTTCTTGTTTTAAATCGAACGTTCTTAATTATTTATATACTTGCTCAAACCGGCGCTGTCTAGTCAAGTTCAAACATTGATACCCTTCATTTAGTGGCGATTTTCCGCTCGTTCATTTCCATCATTCAACCGCATTTAACACCCGCGGTTAGTAACACGTTTTTCGCTCTGGTAGCGGAAAATCTAACATTATTTGAAAATACAAGCGTCTACTGACATGATGCCAAATGCAAAATTCAGCGCGTACATTTCATTAAAGAAAAACGAATGTAATGCCGGAATACATTTGGGATGCACTGTTTGAATATTGATTTAAAGTCTGGCGTTGACGGCAAATCGTTGCTCACAGAACTAAGCCCCTTTGGAATCCCTTAAAAGTTGTTTTGAACTTCTTCAAACCCCTTTTAACTCCCGTTAAACTGGTTTAGAGCCAATTTACCCCCTTTGAAATTCCTTAAAACAGGTCTAGAGCAACTCATTTCCCTCTTCAAACCGGTGAAACTGGTTTTTGCAACCCCCCCACCCCTTACTCTACACATACCTTCACTCTGGTTTGGAGCCACTTGAGCTCCTTTGTTTAGAGCGACTTCGCCCCCTAGGGGGGGGGGGGGGGGGAGCTCCCCCTCCACGATAATCCCTTCAAACTGGACTAGAGCCTTTTCAATCCGATGAAACTGGTTTAGAGCCACCTCCACCCCTACCCTTCACATACTCTCAAACTGATTTCAATACACTTCAAGCTTCTTTAAACCATCAAACTGGTTTCGAGCCTCTTAAGCTCCTTTGCAATCTCCTCATACTAGTTTAGAAACCACCACCGCCCCAACCCTTCACATACTTTCAAACTGATTTCAATCCGCTTCAAGGTCCTTTGGACCATCAAACTGGTTCCGAGCCTCTTAAGCTCCTTTGCAATCTCCTCAAACTAGTTTCAAGCAACTAAAGCTCCATTGCAATCTCCTCATACTGGTTTAAAGCCACTGCCTCCCCCTCCCCTGAAATTCCCTTCAAGCTGGTCTAGAGTCATCCCCACCCCTTACCCTTCACATACCTTCAAACTGGTTTCGATCCACTACAAACCCTTCCCCCTAAAAATCTCTTCAAACTGGTCTAGAGCCCCTCATTCCCATTTTCAATCCGGCGAAACTGGTGTTGAGCCACCCCAACCCTACCCTTCACATACCTCGAATAAAGATTCGATCCACTTCAAGCCCCTTCGAGCTTCCATCGAACGTGTTTTGAGCCTTTTAAGCTTCTTTGCAATCTCCTCAATTGAATTGCTTAAGCAAGTTTTGAGCACCGAAAAGCTCCTCTGCTGTCTCCTCATACTGGTTTAGAGCCACTTCCCCTGAAAATCCCTTCGAACTGGTCTAGAGCCACTTATTCCCCTTTTCAATCCGGTGAAACGGTTTTAGGGCCGCTTCACATCCCCCCCCCCCCCACCATAATCCTTTAAAATACCTTCAAACTGATTTCGAGCCTCTAAAGTTCCTTTGCAATCTTCCCCCCTTAAACTGATTTAGAGTCTCTTAAAGCTCCTTCCAAATCCCTTCAAACCGGTTTGGAGTCACATCAAGCTCTCTTTAAAATCCTCCCAAACAAGTTGTAGGCTTCTTCAAGCCCTTTAAACTGGTTTCAAACTCCTCCAAACACGTTGAACACCTTCGCTCTCGATTTCATCCCCCAAACCGGTTTGGGCCCTTTCTAACAGGAGTGTGTTTTGTGGACTTCAAATGTCAGCTTTGCGGGTTCTAAAGATCTGCTTTGAGTTCTTCATTAAATGTTACGTATGACGGTGAATCTCTGACGAGCTGTGTTGGGGCGTTAGGGGGATGACAGATCTGCAGCTCGACAAACAGCTTTGAATAGACCAACTGGAAATGGTAGATAAGAAAGACTTGACATTAGCATATGAACAGGCGTTTGGGCGCGAATGCGACGAGCCGGGAAAGGGGTGGGAGAGAAAATCCCGTGGAAACTGTGAGGGAAAGCTTTCCTTCCGATTAGATCATCATAACACGAGGCGAAGACAAAAGCGGGAAACCCCGATAGGGGGATTAGGGATTAAGGATTTGCGTTCGCCATGTGGTGACTGTACACGAAGGGGGGTTATTATCATGACAGACTGCTGAGCTCAGTCACAATGACATTCTCAGGCATGTGACTTCGGAAGGGCCACAAGACTTGGAACAATCACAAGGTTCTTAGTGGGAATATTGATTGATAGGACCTGTAGAGGTTTAAAGGGGTCCCACCTAATCAGCATTGTACTTGTATACATCTAATCAAATGTTCCCCGTGTTCTTCGGGGGCGAAATGAGTCTGTGGTTGGAGAGGAAGCAGACACCAGCGTTGAAAGAGGGGGTTTTCAGAGTGGCTGTGGCTGAGGCTCATTCGTATGCCGGTGATGAGGTTCCCCGCCGAGATGAGGATGTGCCCACACAGGAAACTCTTTTCTGTTCACCCCGAATGGAACAAGGCAGGAGCCCCCACGATGAGTTTTCATCCGACAAGGGGAACATGCTGATTTTAATCTCATTATAACCTTCGCAACACAGTGTCACAGACAATGCGATATGTGCCGCTCTAAATAGGTACGTGTTTGAGATGAATTTTTTGTTCTTACACACATTTACAGAGAAAACAGTAAAACAATTTGGAAAATTTCCATTAGAAAAATAACGTAAAAGAAAAAAATATATATATAATCCATGCACACCACTTAAGAACTATGACAACCTCCTTTAGATCCCTTCAGCTTGGCAAATAGGATAGGCTAAACTTGGGATTTTCTTCAAATCGGGTAGACTCTGATATATCCCCTTTAACCGGTTAAAAGCACATCAGGTTCCTATGAATTCGCGTTAAACTATTAAACGGCTCCTTTGAAATCTCTTGAATTTGGATTTAGAGACATATCAAGTACCCCCTTCAAACAAAATCTAGCGAACAAGAACGAATACGTTTTTATAAATAATATTTTATGAAATTAACCTAATTTCAACAATGATGAGCTCGGCCGTTGTATTCTCTGCAACTTTTTGGTTTATTATTCTTGAGAATAATAAAACATAGGTGTATTATGCCAATTGGAATAATACACCTATGTTTTCGCGACGGTCGGCTCCGATCGGCTTCAAAATTTGACATTATCCGTTTCAAGAGGTCTACATTCTAAATAAAATCCGAAATGTCCGTCCGCCGTACGCCGTCCGCCGTCCGGGCCGTTTTGGGCAGTAGGAATTTTTTTTTAAATCTGAAATTTTGACAAAATACTCGGTTTTCAGCCCGATCGCCCAAACCCGTGGGGCGCTATGGGGCTAAAATGGGGCTACGGGAGGTTTTTTTTTTAAAGGTGTTTGGCTATGGGATCGAGTCAGGTGGCGTTTTCGAAGTATTTTTGGACGTAGAATTCATTTTTTGAGGTCACGGAACGATCCGATTTCACTGTTGCGATCTATAGGGCTTTCATGGGGCTACAAATGGGATTTTTGAAGGATCCCAGGAGATCAAATATTTTTCTAGTAAAAAAAAAGTTTTGAAAAAAAAAAGAAAGAAAAACATTTAATGAAAAAAAATTGTTTTTCTACAATTTTTTTATTGGCACAATTAAGTCTCTGCACAAGTACCTAACCTATATCAAAGAATAATAAACCCTAGTGTAAATTTGCAGCGTTTATTCTGTAAGGATTTATTCTTCATAGGATCAATAGATTGGAAGTTTCAGCCGAGTAAATTAATTTTGGTTTATTATTCTTGGAATAATAGGTACACCTTTGTTTTCGCGACGGAGATCAACGACTCCGATCGGCCTCAAAATTTGACATTATCCGTTTCAAGTGGTCTAGATTCCAAAACAGAAATGTCCGTCCGCCGTCCGGGCCGTTTTGGGCAGTAGGAATTTTTTTTTTAAATCTGAAACCCGTGGGGCGCTATGGGGCTAAAATGGGGCTGCGGGAGGCGTTTTGGACGTAGAATCCATTTTTGGGGGTCCCAGAACACCACCGATGAGAACTCCATCGCGGGAAGCACGAGGGTCTGTATAAAGGGTCACCAAGGCAGGGACACTGTCAAACTCCCGGGCGCAGCGCTTCACAAACCCAAGAGCCTGGAATGCATGGGCGCCCACCTCAGCTATATGGTCACTGAAGGTGAGCTGAGAATCAAGTAGAATACCGAGATCACGGACACTCCCCGACCTAGCCAGCCACACTTCCCAATGTGGTAATCATAAACATGAGGCGACAGGGCGCGAGCAAATGTTACCGTTGAGCACTTTGACACCCATCACGAAGAGCACATACTGCTCGAAAGATCGACAAATGAAGTGGAGTTTTCCCGTTCTTGGCCCTAATCCCAATAAAACTCCTACACATATAGATTAATACGACCTTGTAGCTGAGATGAAGCTGAACAAATTCCAGGTTTTACTAATTTTTTAAAGTGCAAAATGTGCCGGCTACGATTTTCTTATGATTGCTCATAAACAACTCCCGTAATTTTGCAATTTTTTAAAAACCTGTTGGTCCTACAGCCTGTACGAATCAGGTTGACAGCTTTTTGGTCTGAAATCGTTAGATATCTATAAATTTTAAAACTTAAAATGTTCGTATGAGGGTTTTTTCTATTCTTCTTTCTATCCTTTTTCAGGACCACTGTGCGCCGCCAAAGGACCCTTCACCCCTTCACATAAAATCTGCAAATTTAGTCAAAATCACATTGGAAAATTTGAAAAATAACAATGACGAATGAAGCGTAACGAGCAGTGTTAACACGTTCACATCTCTTCAACTCATCAGGCCACCCTGGTTAACATTCTTGCCCCTAATGCACACTTGGCCGTTTTGAATGGGCCGGGAAATCGAGACTAAACGACCGAACAACCTGCAAATTCGTGAACAAAAGCCCTAAGCCGTCGGAGGGTTCGTGTAATTGCCTCGGCAGGGAGGCTGAGGACGGTTAAGGGTTGATAAGTCGGTCACAATTAACACGGGGCACGATTATTAAAGCGTGCGAGCCTTAAAGCGGGAAAACCGGGAATGAAACACGACGCCAATTCCTGCTTTTGCCGCTTTTGAAAGGCGAAAAGGGGAGATCTCGGAAGTGGCTGATGATTGTCGAGTTTACAATTCAGAAGCAAATTGTTTCGTGATTGGATTAAAAGGATGCACCTGGTCGAGGGAAACTTCTGGATATGCTGTTGTGCCTATTACCTTGTAAATTACCTACCCGGAGTGGTTAAGTGCCAAGTTATCAAAAGATACACGGTATACATTTTAAATTATACTAAATAAGTTAATGAAACGAACAAGACTTAGTATTTATCAACGTTGTCTTCACTGTACTTCCCGAGTATGAAATATAAATGAAAAAAAAATTGATTGCACCTCCCGAAAGGCCACTTATGCAATTACGAATTGCCCTTTCGTTCGACCCACGCAACCATCTCATTACACCTTGATTGGGGGCCGATAATTATTTACACGGGAAGTATGCCGAAAATTCTGTAATTCCCATCGGCAATCGACTAATTCATCGTTAAATGTTTGCTCGAGAAAATTATCGTATTTTCACTGAGTGATTCATTACTCTGCTTCCCACCGCACGAGCAAACATTCAATCAGCTCACGAGATCGCCCGTTTTGGGACATCGTCGAGGGAAACAATCTCGAGCTTTGCGATCCGTCGAGTGTGAAAGGACTGAGGGTTTCAAGAACAAGAAAAGTTTTCTTGAAATAAAAAAAAAAGTTCAAAAAGTTCTTGTCAGTACCTAAGCCGAAATCCCCGGCGGGGTTTCATTTATTCATCGTCGGATTAACTCGGGTGGAGGTTCTTCATTTATTTACAGGCCCCTCCGAAGGAAAAGTGCTTTACTGGTTTCCCCTCAAACCTTTACGTTAGGCCCTTTTGGATTCTGCAGCTTACCGGCGACACCCTCGGAACTACTGGACTAGTTGACCCTTTACAGTAACTGTTAGTAGAGAACAAACATGGCGGGAAGTGACGCCCTGGTGAGGTTAGAAAAAATTAAGCTTTCGTACACACTTTGAAAGCGAGGATGTTGGGAATCACATTGTTTTGAGTGAGTGCAAACTCTGAGCCATACTACTTTTTCAACGTTTATTTTGAGGACGTTTGAGGACCTTGAGACCACTTTTGTGGACGGAATGGTAGGAATTATTTATGGACAGCAGGAATTCCTCTTAGCTTCTGCCGAGCTCCCCTCAGTCAAAGGGAAACGGCTCATATTATGGGATATCTCCACCACCTGGAAGTGTGGTTTGTCCCACTTCCTCGCCAATCCAACAGTTTTTGGAACAGCCTGGATCAGTTGTTAATCCCTTCAAACTGGGTCTTACCCCTTCCCAACTTAAACCCTTTCAAACCTTACTTTAATACTTCTACTAATATTAAAGCCCTCCAACCGGTTTCAAAATGCTTTTCTGAATTGGAACCAGTTCAGACTATTTATACATTAAATGTATACAACAAATTTTGTTCTAATGTTACTGGGTTGAGTTCAATAAGGCCAATATTGAACTCAATTGGCCTTATTGAACTCAACCCAGTAACATTGGAACTTTTGAATAATGACGGAGGCCACCGAAAACCAACGTAAAATTTTGTTCTCATCAAAGCCAAAAGGTTCCTGAGTGGTCCTCTAGAAATGATGTGGACATGTTTGTCATGTTATTAAGGAGGGCTCGCCCCCTTCCAGGGCTGTGCCTCTCCTGCCATCTGCAAGCAAGGGGCTTGGATAATCCCAGCCAGGAGCCTCATTCATGGTGAGAGTTCTTGTTTGCCTGGACTTGATTAGGAGGGTGGTTGCTCCACACACTCCACTTTAAGGCCGCTCCAGTCGGAGGCCCGAGGATGACAGAGGTCACGTCCCCTCTACCGCTTTACATCTCTCCAACACCAAGGTGATGGCCCAAACACTACGGGGGTGGTCATGAGGGGTGGTCATGAGTGCTACGTCGACCAGGGAGTCAGGAGGAAAAAAAAATGGTGTGGAACTAGTAGGTACTGAACCTTGAAGAATCAACAATCCTACCTGTGGGGAACCAGAACAGATTTCCCCCACACTTTTCAGGCAGATCGCCATCCCGCCAGTGTTGGTACTAGCGGGGGGGGGGGGGAGCAGAACGCGCCGCAGAGTCGCAGTGCCACTGTGTGAACCCCCCTTCTCCCATTGGCGGCTCAGCCCTCCCGAGTAAAGAAGGGCGTATTTTCAATAGCCAATTGAACATTCACTGTTCAATTTACCGTTTAAACTAATGTTTATTCGCAGTGCTTTTTCAGGGATCAAACCCACTGACCAGGCCTTAGTGACACGTTGCTTGTGGAAGCTGACCAGAGGGAATGATCCTGAGTCAGGATTCCTGACGCATGGGTCCATTGCCCAGGACTCCTTGGATGACATTTCATCTGAGGAAGCCGAGAAATTGGTCCTATGTAAGACAGGGTCAGCTGGCCCGGCCACCTTTAATGGCAATTCATTTGAGGTGGGTGTAACAGCTGTTGCCGGTTCAACTGCGAGCCCAGGGCGAAACAATACCAGCCACGACATATAGTGTTGGGTATTGTCTTCTCCTCAGTTCCCTACCGAAGGCTCTGCATCGCCACAGTATCCTGACGTATCAGGTAAGACTGGTGTAAGCGAGGCTTCCATAACTGTGTCTGCATCTTCATAGGTCTGCAGACTACGACAATTCGTACGATGCCTTAGTAAGGAATTTGCCCATAGTCATTCATCTAAACACACAACACAAAATTTAGTGAATCTAAATTCCAATTTAGAAACATAACCATCTAGTTACACACCCATCACCCGCTGTATGAGGTGTCCCAGACGACCTAAGATCAGTCACGACAAATTGATGTGAAGAGAAGGAGCACAGAGTTCTGGTCAATGGATCCACTCACGCTCACGTCGCCGACGCGTCGGCAGCTCCCAACGTCACCCCAGAGCAGGTTGGCCTCAGTGAGTGTGGTGGCAGTCAGCTAGGTATTGTTTAAAGAGTTTCAATGAGGAGACCCCCTCACGACAATAAAAACAACCTTTTCCCTACCAAAGTGCAAAAAGACCTTTTGATAGTCCAGAGCGAACCCACGTAGATGATCAAAGGTGGCCATTGTTAGTTTCAGATTGAAAGGCTCCTTCTATAGATGAAAGGACTCTTTACTTAACAACTTGCCAAGTACCGCGATGACACATTAGTATATTATAGGGTAAAAATTATTGAGTGAATGAATTCCCTTAGTTTTTTAATAATTTTTCAAACTGCTTGATGGAAGTTTTAATTAAACGAAGATTTGATTTCGGAAAAAGGATTGTTTGTTTTATGAAGCGTTTTGTTTAAATATGCATTCCTTATGACTGATGAGTCTGGATGAGTGACGTCCCTCAAGTTAACTTGGAAATTAGGCGAAACGTCATCCCAGCAGACAGCAGCTCAGCTTCTTTGCTCCGCGATAATTGAAAATATTTCAACGTTCTCACAGTTCGTCTATTCGTTTTATACGGGGCTTCTCGGCTCTGTCAATCGGTTCAAACGACCAGTATTCGCCTCTCATTGGGACTCCCAATTATGCCCCTTCCCGAAACCACCCCAAGCCCTGCAGGTTTAGCCGAGAGAGGAGCGTTTGAAGGCTGTTTTGCAACTCATCAAGTCTTGATACATCGTTAGCATTTCAAACAAAATGACCAAGTTGCAAATCGCATCTTTAAACGCTCTTGTCTCGTCGGATGAACATGCAGAGCCTGGTGCGGGAGGGGGGGGGGGGGGGGGGGTTGTCAAGTGCTGGTATGTAATCCTACGAGATGGACTCATCAGCTCCAACCCATGGCTACCCTAGATTTGGTCATTGTCTATACACCACTCTTGCCACAAATACACCAATACACACTCGAACTATGTATTTTGGATAAGAAGCCCCATTTCCAGAATGAACTAACACTTACAAAATTACCTTAAAACCCCAATTTCTAGTTTTTTCCTATTCAAACAAAATACTCACCAATTTTAAAACTTTGCGGTTGTCAAAAAGAGTAAACTCAACATCATTTTCCCATCGAAATTTAACGAAATAATTATACATAAAATTCAGTAAATATCGAAAGAAGTTAATAATTATTCACTCAAATTACGGAAAAATACAATGTATTATTACAATTAAAATGAATGTACAAAATACAATGTATTGATGTCATCAATAACACAACTTATAGATTTTACTGTGGGGCTGCAAATGGGATTTAAGGCGTAGGTATCCCAGAAGGTAAATTAAGGTGTCGTTTCCATCCATCCATCCATCCAGATCCATTTTTTTGGTCCCATTTTGGTTTATTGTTCTTGGAATATTACACCTCTGTAATCGCGAAGGAGGGCGAAAATTCAGATCGGCCTCAAAATTTGACATTTTCCGTTTCATAACACGTAGATTTCGAAAACGAAATGGCGCGCCGTTCAGGCCGTCTTGGACAGTTGGGGTTTTTTAAGGATCTGAAATTTTGACAAAATACTCGGTTTATCATCTAGTTGTGCCCGTAAGGTGTTCAGCCCGATCGCCCAAACCCTTGAGGCTCTATGGGGCTAAAGTGGGGCTACGTGAGGGGTGTTTTGAAGGGTTTTGGCTATTTGGCGAGTTAGGTGTCGTTTTCGAAGTATTTTTGTACGTAGAATCCATTTTTGGGGGTCCCGGAACGATCCGATTTCACCGTGGGAATCTATGGGCTTTCATGGGGCTACAAATTGGATTTTTGATGGATCCCAAGTGGTTAAAAATTTCCCCAATTTAAAAAAAAATCGGACGGTAGACCTACGGTTCTACATTCAGATCATTTAATAATGATTAATTTTACTCCATTTTTTTCCTCCAAAAAATGTTTTCTCAACTTGTAACCAACCGCCCAACTTCCTTACAGACCAATCATATGATTATAGTTTTCGCGATTATGTTGCGTAACGCTTTTTCATGGCGCAATTTCGGGGCGTTACGGAAAATTTTTGAAAACGTCCTCTTAATCTTTATTAAATGATAAAAAATGTTTTTTTTTTTTTTTTTCAAATTTTTTTACTGATACAGTAGAATTAGTTTTTACACAAGTAACCTACATCGTACACAAGTATTGTGTATGATATCTATAGATATCAATGAATAATAAACCCTTGTGTAAAAACGTACCTATAGGTACATAATTGGAATAAAATTTCCAATATACATACCTACATACATACCTATAGGTGTATAATTGGAACAAAATTTCCAATATTTAATATTCCAAAAAACTTTTGGAATTTTCTTATTTAATAAGAACAGCATGTGTTCAGCAGCATAGAACTTAATAAGCTAGAAAATAAGCATACAGCTTAATAATAATAATAATCTATTATAATATTATAGATTAATATATTATACAAAAATTGTATGGCTCCTACTCGATTTTGATCCACAATAAAATAAGGCGGCAAATAATTGTATGCATCATAATCGATTTTGATCCAGGATACAATTTAAAAAAAAAGTTATTTATTAAGGTCACAAGTTATTGATAACCATTTTTCAAGCCCATATGGCCAACGATTCAGAATTTCTACTTGCGATTTGGTACACTTCCCTTTGTTGAAATCATGCCAACCTACAAAGATTTTCCCTGAATGGGAAAAACATAGGATCATAGATATGTTCATCTCGGTATAGTTCAGATGGCCCGAAGAAGCTACAATAATTGAAAATTATTACAATAATTTCAATCATTGAAAATTTAATATCAGATTGTAGGACAACGGCAGCTACCTAGTGTTTCCAACCTAGTCTTATTCTTCAGTAATTCCTATAGCGGTAAACATCTTAGCAACAATGACAACAACAACTATAATAATTATAGTTACAGTTAGTTATTACAGAAAATTATTTTCTGTCATTGTTGTGTGGTTACCGCTATTTTCATATTAACTTATTGGACTGAAACTACCCTCAAACTACCCTGAATAGTAATCCTATCTCAAAATGAGGGATTCTCAGCCAACTAGATTCCCAACGGAGCCTTCATTCCAAATTTCAAGTCTCTACCACCACGGGAAGTGTCTCAAAAAGTGTGACATTTTTTGATACCCCAGATTCTGGACTGACCCCCTCCCCTAAAGACATATCTATGTCAATTTGCAGCGTTTAAAAAAATATTTTTATTGTTGATCAAAACTCAAGTAATTCTGTCGTCTAAAATAAATATCGCAAAAACCACTATTTTATTTCGTAGTTACGAGGTTATCATTTTAGAACAACCACATATACGCCAAATATACGTGGTTATCATATTATGATAATTTAAAAAAAAGGTCAAAAATTGAGATACGAGGTTATCATATGACACCATCGCCATATTATGGCAGGGCATTTTTTTTTTCTTTCTTTCTACGGTTTTCTTCGCCAAAGTTAACGGGACGGAAACGTCAAATTACCAAACTGAATAGTAACAGGTGTGTAGCGAGGTCGGTGCCGCTTGTGCAAAAATAAAGGAATCCTTTTGGCTCCGATGTTAGTTTACAAAACGGATTGATGAACTTCCCGCTAATGCGTTTATGCTCCGCCGTTTGCCGAGAGAGATTTTCGACGATTAAATCGTTACTCGTTACTTTGTAAAATGTGTGGTGAGAATTAAAAACAAACGTTGAAAAAATATACAAGTTTTCGAAAACAGATGTTGGTTTTTTTTTTTTTTTTTGGTAGCTGCGCCATTTTCAGTTTGGGAAAATTAAAAATATCGGCTCAGTTGGGGAATTATGTGGTGTCTTAAAACGTTAAGATCTTTCCACACATTTACGTGATCTCATTTCCCAACTCGGAGGAGTTGGGGGGGGGGGGGGGGGGCATTGAAATTCATCGCGTTGACGGATTCGGGCAAAGTTCCCCTTCCCCGTAGAAAATCTGCGGAAAAGCCCTTGTTAACGAGATTGTCCTCCCGTCGGCTAATTACGAGGGAATTGAAAGTGTTGCGTGGAAAGCGACTTACGTGACGAAAAAAAAAACGGGTTTCTAGTTTCGGCTGAACGAGCTTGTCTCGCCCGAAATTCTTTTTTTCTCCAAAAATTAACTTCTAAGGAATATACAGTGAATCTTCTGTAAGCCGAGTCGCATTTAAACCGTCGAGTTCCCGTCCTTTTGACCTCAAACGTGTATTGTGGGGGCGATCGATCCTTCGCCAGCTGTAGAGTTAATAAAATATGATTTGACTACCTTCCCAGTACAAGTTCAATTTGAATACTACATGAATAGATTTCATGCAACCGACTGTTACACCGTGAAAACAAAAACATAATAACGACATTATTATGACGTCGTCATCTTTTTGTTCTTAATGCACATATTTGATGCCCTCAATGAGAAGTCCTCTCTTTGAAGGCATCTACCGGTTTTTTTTAGTATGTTTATAAAATACATCACCAATCCCCGTAGAGAATCCACCCGAAAAGGCTGCGATCTTTTTGTTTTGGGAATTTAATTCAGAGCGCGTTCGAGGGACTTGAGAGTGATTCCCAGCACAGAGTAGGGATAGAGCGTCCTTCGGGACGTGAACCTTCTCAATGCTCCGCACATAACCTTTGCGGCGATAAAAAATCCTACGTGTGACCGGGGGTACATTTATAGTTCATACGTCAATCCCATCTGAACAGGTTCTTTTCATTCCAGTTTTTGGGAATTTGGAGAGGCGTAAAGCAAGTTCGTCCAGTTCCAAAAGCCTCCATGTCCTCACTACCCGATTTTGGAATTATCGTGAAAAACGGTGATGGCATTTCAAAAGTTTTCAGCCATTTTATTTTTTATTTTTTTATTAGGTACCTAACTACTCCCTACATTTCCTGTAGGATATATTTGGAAAGCCCGTTTTGGTACTGTATGGTGGACATAATGGGCTTTGGAACAGTATACTTCGGACAAAGTGGAATTTGAAAACAAAACATTGTAGCGTTGACAGATTCTTATCTTCTTATTTTTTAAGTACAAATATATGGGGCATTCCACGTCATAGGTTGAACTCAAAAAATAAAAGCTCTCCGAAATTAACCATTTTTGAGGTGAGAAAAAACTTCCCACAAATTCGCAGACCGATACGTCGCGTTCTTGCTGCTGCACAGGCAGTCAAAGTTGGCGAAACAGGCAAGTTAGGGTTCGCCGGCCGCTACCGCACTTATTCCGCCATCAAAAAAATAACATCGCCAGTGTTTCGGAAAGAGAAAAACTTCCTCTTTTTTGCAGTGTAACCTTATTTTCAATCAAAATTATATTTCACCTCAAAAGTTAAGTTTGAAAACTTAAAAATGAGTTTTCTCCCATTTGGGCATTTTTAATATGTATTTTTATTTTTTGCCTGATTCAAGGCATACACCTGTGGAAGGACATCATAAGATGTACATATATTCATATACTATAGTATGTACATATTTTAGGTTTTAGGTACAATATTTCCCAGCAAATATCAGTAGGTTCCGTAGGTATTATAAGTACCGCCATCAAACTAAGGATCGGACATTGATGTTTTTTAAGTCCGACGTTCGATGTTCACATCGATGATGTTTCCGCCAGGCAACATCGATGTTGATTTGCGGGAAAAAATATTTATTTAGGTATACCTAAAACTTCTTTTTTAATAAATTTTCAATAGATTATTTTCACCGGCAAGTCAATCGTCTGTATCTAATTGATGCCTACTTAGTTTTTGTGATGATAATTTTGACGGAATGAAAGAGAAGAGAAAGTAGAATACTGAACTTCTTATCAATTTTCGATAGGTAACTCACGTCTCGTTTCTTTACAATGCAAAGAAACGATAACGTCAAGATGTCATTATGGATTGACGATAAGATGGCTTGAAAAATAAATAAATAAATGTCATCTTAACGTTCATGTGGTTTGTTTGTTTATGGTTTTTTGTATTTAATACAAATACAAATTTTGTGCACGTACAGTTAGATTCGTCGTCGAAGACAACTCCTAAGTGCGAGTGGTGGGCTTTTTTTTCTTTGTTTTTGTGAGGGAGTCCGGTGGCATGGCAAAATGCAGGACTTGCGGGAAGGAGCAAGCGTGGACTTGGGCCAACAAAACTGTACCTAGGTAAAGATCAAAGCTCAGTTGAGTTGCGAATAGAATCAACATGGTGGTGGTATGTAAATACAATTATTATAATTATGCGTTAACCTGCTGAAAAGGCGCTTGGATTAGGGGGGGGGGGGGGGGGGGGGTGGACTACCTCCAGGTGTGCCGCTTCAAAGGGATAAAATCTCCCGAAAAATGTCTCAAATGGGGAAATTCCCCCGTTTTTTTCTCTCGCCGGCCGCTAGGGAGCAGGTTCGGAGCCCAACGTCATTGCAGACAGACTTTAACAGTTTAGTACTGTTCAGCGTGTTGAGAGAGAGTTTTTCCAGGGCAGGATACTCTTGGAGGTTTGCCATTGCCTTCCAAGAGGTGATTATCAGTACAAGGAAGATGCCGAGCGGCTGCTGTGATCGAACCAGCAACCATTGACTCACTGATAAGCCACCTTCTTGGTCTACTATAACCAATTCGTTGTCTGCCAGTTCATAATCTTCTGAATCTTCTTCTTGGACGTCTTGGCAAGAACACAGTGGACAGAGTGAGTTTTGAAACAATGATAAAGAAGGGTGCTTAAGGGTGCGTCAGTCTCCACATGTGGAGAAAGTGGGTTTCGAAAACATTAGAAATCAGATGGACATTGAGGCTTTTGGAACTTCATTCCCTTTGGACATGGAGTGTTTTGGAACGCAACACGACTCTTCAGGGCCGTTTTGAGAGGGACACAGTGGTTTTTTTTTTTTTTTTTTTTTTTTTTTTTAAAGAAAACTTCACCATTCGATTCGTCATCTTCCATTTAATTATAACGAAAGTTATCTCGAATTTTCCAAAAAGTGGCTTATGGAACTGGACGACTCAAGTTTGAGGAGTGAGGTGGAGGGGCGTGAGCTTGATATGAAGGGTCGGAAGAGTTGAAAACGGGTTTGAGAAGTTGGAGGGATTTAAAGCCGTTTTGAGGAGATCGACTAGTCGTAAAACGGGTTTGAGGGGTTTGGAGAGGCTTGAAACCGGTTTGAGAACTTTTTGAAGGGTTTAGAACTAGTTTGAGACGTTTGGAGGGTTTGAGGGAGGAGTAAAACTATTTGGGGGGGGGGGGGGGGGTGAAGGTTTTCAAACCAGTTTGAGGATTTTTACCAGTCTTAAACAGGTTTGAGAAGTTTAGTGGGGTTTAAAGCCAGTTTTAGATAGGTTAGACAGGGTTTAAACCGGCTTGGGGACGTAGAAAGGTCGTTAAACTTGTGTGCAAGTCCTGAGAAACGTAAAGCAGGTTTGGCGAGTTTGGAGGGAATTAAACGGCTTTGATGAGTTTGGAAGGGTTTAAACCTTAAGAAGGAAAATCCGATTCGTTGCTGAAGGCCAACGAGCCAACACTTGACCTGAATTGGTTTGGAGGTGTATTGAATCGATTTGATGGGTTTCAATTCGATTAGTTTAATGGGACTTTAACGTTAGTGAACTTGTTCATTAAATGTCATTTGGAGGTAGTTAGTTGCTAAGTTGTTCAAAATATACATGTTACCGGCTAAGTATGAATTGCATGTCGTTTTGTATACAATTGTATACATGAAAATCAATGGTAGGCATTATATATAATTAGTTTAATACATAGTTAGTTTTATTTGAGTTAGTTTTCATAAGATTTAAGTTAGTTTATTCAAAGTCCATGGTAGATCTCTCGGAAAACCCGAAAGTGATCTTCATTTCCGTATTCATTATGTCCAGTTTTTCAAATCACACTTGGCCTACGTTCAGGTATTCTATACATGGCTAGGTAAAGTTGTATAAAATGAGATTTATTTGGCCTGCTCCATTCAGGTATTGTATACAACAAAACTATGCCTGATTTTAAACTTTGTCAGTAAGTGCCGGTTTAAGTCTTCTGGATGTTTTCAAAGCGTGTCTTGGATATCTTCTGGATGTCCTTGGGATGTTTGTTGCATGCTTCTAAAATAGTAGTCCTGTTGTTATGTATACCTAACATGTTAGGTATACCTACATGGAATTCCTGCTTAACCCGTAAAAGTAAAGGATGTTACACATCTTTTATTAATATTACACGACATTTTTTTAAACCAATTTTGTGTAGTCTAGAAAATGAATACGTAATATTTGTCCTCCGCTGTCAACGCTTAGGCAACATTGTTAGGCTGTTGACTTGTTGACTGCCCTCATACGATATTCACGAACCCGGCGGACGGTGTTTTCTGTTTTGCCGCTGAAAGTCCTGCATCCTACACCGCCGACGAGCAGGTTCTCATAAAAAGTGCAGGTTGCAATCGGTCACTCATTGTCCGAAATCAGAAGCTGATGAATGCGACGGGAGCACAATAGCCTGATACGTCATTGTGAAGTTGGCTTCAATCGAAAGCTTTTACGTGTTCGGCGAAAAACTCGTTATGCTGATGAAGGGTGGCGGAGGGGGGGGGGGGGCAATGAGGTGTAATCCCGCTTTTAGGCTAGGAGAGAGTTCATGATTGGAGACCAGGGTCATTTTCACATGGGCCTGTATTTAGTCGAAAAAAATGTGTTACCTACGAGCAGTTGTAGTTCCAATTTGAGTATATGCGCCGAAGTTGTAGTTTAACAGCGAAACCTAAAACGGGCATCTTCTTTTAATTTTCATTTTAATAATGTTACCATCGTAGGGTTAAAATGTTTGGGGTAATTATAACATCCATTTGCTCAATGACAGCTTAGCTTCATCATGTGTAATTATTACACATACTACATTTATTTGTTTCAGATGCCTCGCAAATTTAATTTGATTATAAATAGGGTGAAAAACAGCTTCGGTAGGTATAGTAGCTTGAAAAACAGTCACTCGTTGGAGTAAAAACATGCTTTTATCACGAGAATAATAATTATATACTATTCAATTATTGAAAGTGATTCTTGGCCGTCCAGATAAATGCGACTAATAAACTGACTGCGACTGATAAATACCTCTTTACAATTATTACCACATATTTTCTGGGGTAATTGTAAACAGGCTCTCAATCACTCCCAAACGCAGTTAGAGCAAAAATTTTTAGTTTTGTTATTCTCGAGATTATTACTGGTTGACATTAACACGCAAGTTTCCCTTTCTGAGTTATCCCCAGGAGTAGAGGAAAGGTTGAAGTTGAAACATCGCAATTTTGTTTACAATTACCCCACTTGACCCTACATAATTCGTCTCTGGGAGTAACGCTGGCATCCAACTTTCAGTCAACCGTTTCTTATAAATGCTAGGTTGTACAAATTTTGTCTAGAAGCTCTCAATAGCGTACTTTGACTATCACAAACCAACTTTATCAATCACAGATAAGTATATTATTTCAACTAGCCATTACATCATGATGATCTTCTAAATGCATTTAAGGGTATTAATAAAGGGGATAATATTTCGTTTTTTGTTTTTTTCTCTTTTTACCAGAAATATGAATCTTAAGTCGGATTGACAAAATTATGATTTGAAGTGGTTCTCAACACTCATTAGTTTATTGCAATTTACGACTCTCAAATTCCTTTTCTTATATTTTTCAGTATCATTTTCCCATATTTCAGTATCGTTTTTCACGCTGAATAAAAATGATTTGGAATCAGACTTTTAAGAAAACCGTCATCCTGTATTTCTTTAAGGAAAAAGTATAATACACATGGGAAAGCTAGCCGCTGGGTCATAGGCCAGGGTGGAATGGTCGGGGGTTGGCTGGCCCCCTAGTACGTTACGACTAGCAAGGTGAGGCCAAGGCCGAGCAACAGAGCTGAACCAGTGTGGGCGTGTCGATCGGCCTTGCAGCCTTGCCGAAAGCCTCACTGTGGCTACCACGGTGCTGATCGGCTTCACATCAGTCAACGACGGTGATTTGGGGCGTAATGTGTGTACATTCGGCATAATGTGGAGGCGCCCTCACGATTGGAAATTAGGTACAATGAAATGTAGTTCACGGTGTTATGTTCTAAAGATACGAACCAGTAAAACCACCTCAATTGTACTCCAAAATCTGGAAGAAAACTTGTTAGGCGAAAAGTCTTGGGGAAAGTAGCAGAAAATGGAGAACGGGTAAAAATTAAATTGGATTTCCAGTTATCAGAGGAAAATATTCACCTTCGCTCTGCATAATACATACCACTGTTGAGGGCAATGCCAGCAGAAGGGGGGTGGAGGGCCGTTCTTTGCATATTGTACGAACAAATACGCCTCGGTTGCTGGAGAAGTGGAAAATGTTCTTTTTTCCCCAGTTTCGCGGATCCCGGGTTTTTCTCTTTTGCCTTCGGGCTGTTTTTTGGAGATGTTTTTAAATTCAACGGGGGGAAAAAAAACTTTCTTCGGTTTAGGGACATGCATTCACTATAAGGGGTTGTTTCCCCAAACCCGTTGTCCAAGGATGATTTTTATGGTTTTTTAATGAGTTTTCTATTCATCATAATATTATGGTTTGTTGATGCGCTTGAATGTCTTCTGGACGTATCGATTTTTTGGGTAGGTTTTTTGCCAGGGGTTAACTGGCTAGAAGAGCGGGATGCCAACCTCACTTCTATGTGTGTGTCGTTCTCACCTATGTCTAATTAGACATAAATAGAAGACCCTGTTAGACTCGAGACCCTCTAAGAAGACCCTGTTAGTACTTACTATAGTTATAGTTATAGTTGGCCCTCACTGTTCGGACTCAGAACTTCAGATGAGTACCAATCGAAAACACCGGTAGGTATCGATATTTTTTAATGAGGTTATGGGCGGAATTCATAGACGTTCCTCGAGGTAAAACAATTCTCATCTTAGTTGAGAATTTACTCATCTCAAAGTAAGGTGTCATTTTCATAGAGAAATTAGTTCCAGCTGAGGTCGACCTCAGCTCAAACTCACTGGAGGAGCCTGTTGAGTCAGGATTGGCAGGCCTGGCGGTATAACAGTCGCGCAGGTTTCAGCCGATCGCCCAGGGGCATTTTGCGGCAACGTTTTCGGTGCTATTTTTGGTGCGGTTAGTAGTTTCCTCGGCACGAATTCGTGTTAACATGGGCGAGAAACCCAACCGAATTCTCTTCACGGAGGAAGAGCGGAGTTACGCGAGGATTTTAGTCCTCGCGAATAAAGATGTTCGCGAAAACAAGAGGAGCGTGATGGAAAAGAAGCAGTGGTGCTGGGATGAAATAATGGAGATGTTCAACAGCTCGGGGAATTTTTCAGTGGTGATTGAATGAAATTTTGACAAAATACTTATATTGCCAATTTTGTCACAATGTTTTGACAAGATCTGAAATTTTGACAAAATACTTATATTACCCATCTAGTTGTGTCCGCAAGGTTTTCAGCCCGATCGCTCAAACCCGTGGGGCTACGGGAGTGGTTTTATGAAGGTTTTCGGCTATGGGGGTCGAGTTTGGTGTCGTTTTCAAAGTATTTTTGGACGTAGTTCTACGTCCAAAAATGATTTGATTATAATCCATATTTGGGGGTCCCAGAACGATCCGACTTTACTGTTGGGATCTATAGCCTATAGCCTATAGATTATAAAGGCCCTATAGACTATAGGGCCTTTATGGGGCTACGAATGGGATTTTTGAAGGATCCCTGAAGGTCAAATATTTTCCGGGTAAAAAAAAAATTAACGTAGGTATATCAAAGAATAATACACCCTTGTGTAAAATTTGTGCCTTATAACATTTATAATATCATATAATTTAATGATATTTTGTTGTTCAGACCCATAACAACAATTTAAAAATAAAAAAGTTTCTACACAATTTCCTGTACGAGCCAAACCCACTGGCGACTGGCGTAGGATAGCAGGTCCATAGATATACCTGTTAGTAGTGTACGGTAGTATACCTGTAATGAGTCCGATCTTAATGCAATGCATAGCTGCAGTACGGGGGGTATCGGCAACCCTCGCTTGTCATGGGCAGAACTTCTGGTCTCAGGGAATACTATCGGCAAGAGAACGTCGATAAACGTGGCTTTGTGAAACCGGAATCTCTTCCGAAACTGCGCGTCGTCAAAAAATTCAAGTGGGGTTTCACTGTCCCGCAGATACTTATTAGTCGTATTTCAACCGCGTCAACGTTGTCCAACCGTTCCACCGTATCATCAAGATCAATGAAGTTAATGAAGTTATTCATGATCACGCGAACGAGCGACTGATAGTAATAACGAAGGAATGATAGATAACCTTTCGCGCCAGTAGAAGCAACAAAAACAAAAAACGGGCCTTGAGGCTCGTTTTCAGTTACCTTGACTTGAGGTCGCCTTGAAGTTCATCCCAGCTAAGAAAAATCTCAACTCAACTACCAAATCTGTCTATGAATAACGTCCAAAAAATGAGGCTGAGGTCCTCCTTGAGCAACGGCGACTGAATAGCTTGAAGAGCCTCTGAGGCCTCCTGAAGAGCTTCCTCCACTTGAGGTCACCTCAACTCTCCTAACCTTTCGTCTATGAATAACGTAAGTTGCTCAAACTCGCTTGAGGCCACTTTTGAGCAGATCCTCAAGCTTGAGGAACGTCTATGAATTCCGCCCTATATCCTGTTGCTTTACGGTGTGGCGTTGGGTATATTCCCATTTCCCCCGATCAGTGAAGTATCAGGATGGCGTGAGGGTCTGGAAAAGCGAGCCAGCAAACGTCTGAAACAAACGCGCAGGAGCTCGAAAGGCGATAGTCTGTTTGTCCGGGATGCGGCTCAAGGGCACGAAAATCCAGGGAGGTTAAGCTAAAAGTTTAGCTAAGAAAAGAACTGTTGACATCTACAATCGTAACGGGGGCGGAGAAACTACGGCCGGAGACAAACATGTGCGCTAACTGTCAAATGCAGACTGAACGTAACGATGGCCAGACGCTCACCTGCGCTAGCGGAGGCCCGTCCCCTTATCCTCATGTCGTTTATTATCTGCATTCAGTCAGATGGGAAAACTCCTCCCAACCCAGGTGCTCGAGGCTATGGGGAGAGCGCAATCGTCAGAAAGAGTGCTGATACTCCTTGAGAGGATGGCTGACGACGTCCGCTGCGGGAGCAGCCAGTTGGACGAAAATTCAAAGTTCTTCATAAATAATCATTTATTTTTTGGTTAGGTATTTTAAAATAATCAAAATAATTTTCAATGTGGTTTCGATGTCGAACAGGACTACGTGTCCCCTTTTGGTAAAAGGAAAAAACCGCCCAAAAATCGAAATGGCTTGAGGGAAATAGCCTGCCTTTGATGTAACCCAATATTATTTGATATATATACTTAGAAGTTTTTATAAAGCGGTAAGTGACTTGTGCAGGTACGCCTCTTACAATGGCCCGACGCTTTCTTGATTCAAACTTTCCCTAGAACCTGGAGAGGAAACCTCGAATCCCGGTCAGGATTCTGTGTACCCCTCGTCCTACCTTGACGCTTCACGTCGAGCAAGGACGTTGGGGACAGAGTTTTGTGAAGCTTTAAGATTCGATAGGCACACAGTCTACCTCGACGCCTCTAACAAGACTTTGAGTACCCCAGAACAACGTGCTTGGAACCCTAGAGATGAGTCCTATAGGAGTCGTCTAGGTATACCTAGACGACTCTAGCGACAAGAAGTTGATTGAGTTTCTCACTGCTGCTGCAAATGAAGATTCGACATATAACCTGGAGGATCGTCAGCATTCCTGGTCCTGGTTATCATGGAGTTTGCGCCTGTTGAACTCTACCAAACACATTTAACGACTTTTTACTGCGAGTATTATGATCAGAAATGTAGCCTGATTCGAAAATGAGGTCATGACATGCTTTACTACAGTACATTGTACTGTGTTCTTTGCTTTGATCCTCAAGCTGTACATAACTAATCTGAGGGTATAGGGGTATTATTTGATTTTCTCCAGATGAACTCCCGCTGTCTCGTGATTATTTCCTATTTTGCATACTTCCAGCGAAGGGGATTTCGACCGAACGGCACAATCAAAATTCATGCGCTCCTGTAAATTCGATTTTTTCTCCTTTCATACCCCCAACGTGCACCATGTTTATTTGCCGTCGTTTGCGCTGTCAATTGACGCCGATTTCCGGGCTCTCGCCTCCCGTTTGATTTTCCCACTTTAATAAAACCCGTCGCTTTATCCGGCCCAACTCCCCTTAATGCCCTCCCAAACGCCGGTACATCAATATGTGAGGGGTGGCGAGGGGTGATCGACCTGCGGGGAGGGGGGTCCCCCTTTTTCCACTCTGGAGTGTCGCAAATGCGAGTAATTGAGACATCCCTCCGGCAAATGCTTTCGATATCGCTTCATAAACCCGCTCCCCGCCACTTCCAACGCAAGGAAAATATATACCGTGTTTTCAACGTTTGGACACTTAGTGCCTTCCCAGGAACATTATGCATTATGGTAATTCAGACCGCTCATGATGTACCTGGCAAGCCCGACGCAAATGTGGGCAGAGAAACGATGATGGCAAAACGTTTCAGGTGTTTTAGCTAGTGGATGTAACAGTCATCACATCAAGGCTGTGGTGAATTAACTCATATCCCTTGCGAGGAATGACATGGGAAATGCCATTAATATCTAGTGACCTTTGCTGATGCTCTTGGAGTAATGCTCAGCATTTCTGTCATAGATGTGTGACCCCTTTCTGTGCATGACTACTTCAACCTGCTGTACCGAGCCATTAGATTGTGTCAGGGGCCTGTTATCGCCCAAGACAATCTGTTCTGGTCCTCCAGCACCGGATTCTGCTCTTCCTTCAACGGCTTGGCTCATGGTCTTATCTTGCCATTTCTGCTGGGGGTAGTGCGGCCTTACTTTAGGTGGTTCTAGATCTTCTCAAACACGCCCCCTGGAGGCACAGCTGGCTCGCATGTCCTCTCTAGCATCACTCTGATGTGCCAGATGCCCCACGTGTAGGTGCCGCGCTTTGCTGGGTTATTCTCAAGTTCTCACCGTTTGCGATGTCTTCTAGATAAATAGGTAGCTAGAGATTTACATATTACGAAAAAGCTCTTCCTCAGTAAAAATTAGTCGGCCGTAAACAATACGACGTACTTGTATCAACCGTCTGTCGGAGTTGGAATCTTACAAATGAATGGAACACAAATATAAAATGAAAACTGCAAATCCTAAATCATCTAATACAAAATTGACCCTGCCGTGGATATATATTCTGCCAAAAGAGAACGAATAAGAACACAAAGCAAGTTATATGGGCCGCCTACTATGGGACAGATCTTGCAAACACAAAGAAACGAACTCTGCGGATCCCGAATCAATAACAGTTACTAAAGGTGAAACCTAGACTGAAAATGAAAACAAAACCAGGGGTGAATATTTAAAAGTTGAAATTATTTATCAAAAGACGTCTATAACGATAAGCCCCCTTACATGATATGCCCCGATATGCCCCCTTACATGTAACTGCAGTTAGCCACCAAGGTAGACCAGTCTGCCAAAGGCCGCCACCCGGAACTCAGAAAGAATCGGGCAAATTCAAATGAAGTGAAATTCGTCAAGGTTACACATAGAACATTCTTCAATTGCATCCACCACAAAGGGCTTAGCACTCAATGAGATAAGTTCCAGCCGCATCCTAACAAGCGATAAGCCTCCGTATGGCCCGAGAACTCCCAGAAATTGTCCAAGTGCTGTGATCCCAAAATTTGATCCCAGCATTTAGTGCTTCTGCCCCAGCTCCTGGATAGGCGTTGTGTGCCAACATCCTGACTGGCGCTTGGTGGTGGGTGGGTCGCCCAATGTAGGATCTAGGAATAGCGAAGGGCCACAGTCATATCCAAATGGACCAGTTATTCGAGTCTCTGGAAAGAGGGTGTGTTCAGTTCAGAGCTTCTTGAGAGAGGTGTCCAACTCACAAATTTAAAATCACCATCATGGGAAGAGCGTAAACCCAAAGTCCCTATGGAAGTTCCATGGGTCCAACTCAATTTTTCGCTTCTCCCAATTCAGAAGCAAGTCATTTCTAAGACTAGGGAGACGATTTTATTCCTCACTAATTTCGGATTCTTGTTATATGATTATAACGATCGGGAGGACTCTACGTTAAATGTAAAATTAAACAAGCCATCAATTGAATTGAATAGATGAGCGCAACCTTTAGTTATTAATATTTAATGAGCGAGAGAAACTAAGAAACAGTAGGTATCTAGCGACCAAACTATGCCACACAACACATCAAAAGTATCCACGTGATGCTCATTACGTAAACAACTGCACCCTAACGACCGATGCGTAATAAAACCTTATGCCGATCAGAGGTAACGAACGGCTCAGGCTGCAAAAATCGTTTTGGAGTCGTTGGAATCAACCTGAAAAGCTCATTCCATAGACCCTTGTACCAACGAAATCGGACAAAAACTTTCGTCCCCCTTTTGAGGCCTCCTTAGTTACACATCAGAGATAAACAACTTTCGTCGTGAAGGACCTCCCGAAAACCGATGAAGGGGATGAGGGAGGGAAAATCAATGTAGCCTATAACCACCCCCCGAACTCGCTGATGACAATGAGACCACCCTCATGGAAATCTGTTGAGCCGCTCGGACGTGATGCTCTGTACACAAACAAACAAAAAAACAAAAAAACCATACATGTCGAAGAGGTGAGCGCACCTTTCCATTTTTTTGGAAAAAGGTTGCGCTAAAAATTCATCACCTGGGCTCTTATAGTTATTAACACAAGCTGAGAGGGCCACAGAATGCAGAGGGAGGAGTCAATTTCGTTCTGCATTTTGGGCACACTGGGGTATTTTCAGCAGTGTCAGATTGGTGGAAAGTACACACAAATGGAGTGAAGCGAGGCCCCCCTGTCAACGTGCCTTCGTAATCAACCCAGTTTCACCTTGAACCTCAGTCTTCACTGAGAGACTCTGTTGACTCTTGGTGAAACGGAAACTACTTCCGTCTTCCGTGCACTGATTCCACGTGTAGAGTAGCCCGCGAGTGGGTGATTTCCCCCCATTTCCGTGGTATCTGGTGAGCGGTCCCACTTGTTGTGAAGCTGATAGATTGCAATTGGTGTCGCCGGGCGTTCAGTTGACGACAAGACGACACATGAGGCGCAGCTGCAAAGGGGATTCATCATCCAACTACGGATGCGAGAGCCGCGGTATGAATACCAATACCTTATCGGATGTGTCGGAGGATATTGTGAGATTGCGGGGGTCGGACGGTCTTGAAGGAGGGTGTCTCTTCGAGGCCAGGGACGGGCAAGATGAATGTTCGGCCCGATGCAGATGGGATCCGGGAACGATTCCCCCTTCCCTCATTCCGCTTCCTCCTTCACGTTATTAGACAATATTAAAGACGAACCGGGAAATCGCCCCTCCACAACCTTTCCCCCCTTTACGACCTCCACATAGCTCCCCTTAATCACGCTATCCCGGTCCACACCCAGTTGTAATTACTACCTAACTATTGACAACTTATCAAATCCCCCTCATCCCCTTTTCAAATCGCCTTTCTCCCAACTTTTCATATTTCCTCCCATTCTTTCAAATTCAACTCCGCTCAACTTTTCCCTGTCATGCGCACTTTTTAATTTTAAATTCCCTCTAACTTCGAGACAATCCTCATAATTCCTATGTAGCTGTTTAATTGGAAAACTTCCAACTAGGGTGAAGTTTTCAGACTTCACGACAGAGCAGTTGACAGGGCAAAAACTGGGAAATTTCAATAATGTTAATAATTGCATTTTACAAAAGTTGCTCAGTGCTTTGTGGTTTTGTTTTCGTAGTTTGCTTTGTTTTCTGGGGAATCTTCCAACGAATTAAACTTATTTTGTCGTTAATTCGCGAAAATCCAAACGGCAATAGAGGTTAGTTTCTACCTGGTGGTCTGGCTGGTTTCCCAGCTCTAACCGCTTTCCCTTTTCCCTCCCCCCACATTTCGGAGCCACTATATTAATTTGGAGGCGTAATCCCTTTCAAATCCTCTACCCACCGCACTCCGGTTCATTAACCAACTGCCCCTGCGAATCCCCCCATCGGGGAGTCGTGATTATTAACCGATGATCACTGCGTAAGCTTTGTACCTACCGCCTGGCTACACAATCGGACCTTCTGACCTGAGCCCGCTGGTTAGGATCGCGAAATGTGGCGAATACCTTGTAGTTCCTACGAGGACGGACAGAGAGCTCTGAGAAGCTCGCAGCGGTCTCCTTCTCCAAGGTACCGGTCGAACACTGTTCTGGTCTATATAAACAGGCAACCCACACATTCGCTCTGGAGGTAGGGATGGGAAATCGGTAAGAAGTATCGATTTATTGAATCGATTCAGAATCGGATGCTCCAAATCGATTTCCCAAAAAAATCGCCATAAAAGTATCGATTTTATGGAAAATCGATTCAAAAATCGGTCTTACAAAAAAAAAATTTTAAATGAGTGATAACGGTAGATATATTTAATGTAGGTAGGATTCAAGAAAAAATCGTTAAAAAAATTTATTGAAAATTAAAATTGCATTAGTTTTCAAAAATTTTGATAATAAACATTTAATCAGACGAGTAATCAGTTTCGCTGTCTGAAAAACGCTGCAAACTTTACACAAGGGTTCATTATTCTTTGATATAGGTTAGTTGTGCAAAAATTATTTCTGTCAATAAAAAATTTTGGAAATTTTTTTTTTTTTTTGGATTTTTTTGTTCAAAAATGTGTTTTTTCAAAAATTCTGTATTTTTTACTCGAAAAATATTTAACATCCTGGGATCCTTCAAAAATCCCATTTTAAGCCCCACGAATGCCCTAAAGATCGCCCCAGTGAAATCGGATCGTTCCGGAAACCCCGAAAATGGATTCTACGTCCAAAAATACTTCGAAAACGACACCTAACTCGATCCCACAGCTAAAAGCCTTCGAAAATCCCCTCCCGTAGCCCCATTTTAGCTCCATAGCGCCCCACGGGTTTGGGCGATCGGACTGAAAACCTTGCGGGCACAACTAGATGGTAAACCAAGTATTTTGTCAAAATTTCAGATTTAAAAAAAAATTCCTACTGCCCAAAACGGCCTGGACGGCGGACGGACATTTCGGATTTAGAATGTAGACCTCTTGAAACGGATAATGTCAAATTTTGAGGCCGATCGGAGTCGTCGACCCCCGTCGCGAAAACATAGGTGTATTATTCCAAGAACAATAAACCAAAAGCCATGGCGGACGTCGCTGGTAACTAGTGAGTTTTGTTGTTATTAGCTATTATCATAATTTTTAATCGACCTAAGACTCGAAATTAAATTTCGAAAGCAAATTTTTCTTGAATCACTTGAAATAATAAACTAATTTTTTTAAATGACGAAAATCGATTCAAGATTTTTTTTTAAATCAGTAGCCAAAAATCGATTCACGATTTTTACAAAAATCGGAAGTAAAAAATCGATCCACCTAAAAAATCGGAACCTGAAGATCGATTCAAAAAAATCGAAAAATCGGAACAAAAAATCGATTTTTCCAAAAAATCGGAAATCGATTCCCATCCCTATCTGGAGGGGGTCCGATGAGCTCAAGCGTCCCATCTCACCATTCGTGCAAAACGATAGCTCGCGCAGGGACATTTAACGAAGAAGAAGAGGACGAAGAAGAAAGAGGAAGTTTCCTCACCAACAACGCTTCGAGCTCAACTTTGACCCTCTTTTTAATAATTAAAAAGAATAATAATTATATTCTACCTATGCGCTCTCTGGAGATAGAATATAATTATTGGATAGAATATAATTGCATTTTAGTCCAAGACGCGTACTAGAAAGCCCCTCTTGACCTTCGTGAGTCCGCTGACTTGAATTTAACAATTTCGATCGGCCTTAATATCAGAATGGAAAATAATTATCATTACCTAAATGCAAATTTTGTATAGTGTTTTGTTTCATTCCACATTATGGAGGCACCGCTATAACCGACAGCAACCCCTTTTTGTCTCTGGTAAAAATAGTGAGAAAAGTAATTCGAAAAAATATGTTTAATTTTTATGAGTTTTTCAGATTAATGTTTGTGAGTAAATAACGCTGCCCAGTTTACACAAGGGTTTATTATTGTTTTTGCGAACTCGGCAAAAATTTAATTGAATCAATAAAACAACTTTAAAAAAAGAAAAATTAAAAAGTTATACCTGTATATAATCATAAGAAGTGTGTGAAAGAAGTTTTTTGCGTCTCCTGTAAAATTTGGTTTTTGGGACTTGTCCCGTTTTTCACTCAGAAATTTAAATATTCTCAGGTTTTTGTCTCACATGTGGGGGGGGGGGGACACCTCATTGCTAAAACCTGTTTACAAGTTAACATTTTTTTTAAAAAGTGTTAAAATATAATTTTTCCCCCCCATTTTTTAAATTAGTTTCAAATTTTAATTTTTTTTTTTTTTTTTCCGTTCTGTTGAATTTTTCTATTTATTTATGTATATACAGTGGAAGCCGCTTATGAGAGACACCGGTTAAGGCAGACAGCCGCCTAGCAGAGACAAAATGCGAAGTCCGGAATCAAACGGCATCAACACACGGGTTTTAGGTCGGCTATGAGATACGCGAGGCCGTTTAGCAGATACAGTTTTTAAATAAATTACCGTATTTACCCGATAAGACGCACTTTTGACCCTCAGTGGTGATTTGCCCTTGACACCATGGTGTCAAGATAAAGAAGGCATCCCCTGGGGTGGTGGCTCAGTGGGTAAAAACTGCTTGGGACCAAAATTTGGATATTTAATATCGGAAGAAATTGTGATAAATTCCTACCGACTTCGGTGCGTCTTATAATCGGGGGCCTATATTTTTTCCCACAAATCGCTTTACAAAAACTGGGGTGCGTCTTATAATCGGTTAAATACGGTAATATGTTGTATGCACATTCGTGTGTATGTATTTTGGTCCTTGGAAAGCCAACTTCGCTTTTGAGAGACTGCCCGATGTGTCTCCCTTAAGCGGCTTCCACTGTTTATACATATTTGTTTTCCATTTATCTGATAAGGGACCGCCAAAAAATGATGCTACAACCAACATTAATCGAAATCGTCATTCATTCGACCTCCATGGCTACGCTCTTCATAAGAACTCGGGACTCGTATCCCAATAGCGGCCCCTGTTCGACCAGGATATGTTTGAGACCTCCATAATTGGATTTTGAGCCCGAAAATACTTAAAAAACGACTCATTATTCGACCCCTAAAGCCCAAGCCATCTTTCAATAATACCTTCCCTGGCCGTTTTTAGCCCGCACAGACCCCCACCGGGGGGGGGGGGGGGGGCAAAATTATTCGTTCATTTTGGGAATCTGCAAGTTGTAAAACTTGACGACGATCAAACATTTTGTAGTAAATTTATACGAAAGAATGGTTCAACCGTGTGCATAGCGTTTTTGACATCACCTTCATGAGGATGGAGAACGCGTTCCGAGATATAGCCCGACTAAAAAGAGCAGATTGACGTCACAGGCACTCCGACGAGGCTTTTCGAAGGTGCTTCGATGATGGTGCCCCCCTTCCTTCGGAAAGTTATAACGCCAACAGTGACGGAACCTGAGGGGGGATCCCTTCTGAGACAAAGTCTGGCTAAATAAAGATCCCAAACCGCGGAGGAAACACCCCGGCTCAGAATAGGTTCGGAGGCCCTCGAAAAACATCGGTTGTGTGCAACGAAGCCGCCCGCCATCCCGAGCGGAAGAGATTTGGCGCGTACGAATCGCGTTGGCTTTGGTTTTTTTGTCAGTGCCGAATGAGCGGAATCCGCGAATTTATTGTGTCTTGTACGAAAAATAAACATGCAGTCACGTCGAGTCGTTATATGTAATACGGGAAGGTACGTAGTCTGCAAGACGCCAAATGTTAAATGTTGAACCCAGGGCTCGAAATATCGTTCGGCACGGTTCCCCCAAACCGTTCCGATCCCGAAAAGACCGAAAAATTAGGATTTTTAGGATACATTTCCAGATGAGAACGAAATTATAACGTTCTGAAAAATACTGTTCCCAGTGGGAACGAAATCTGAAGGAACAATACTTTATCGTTCGGATAAAGAATGTTCTCGAGAACGTTATTTTTTCGTTCCCATCCCAGATCCAAATTTTTTGTCCAAATTGCATAATATTATAATATAATATTATATCACACAACAATTTTTTTTTTTTTTCAAATTTTTTCCTTTGACAGAAATAATTTTTGCACAAGTTACCTATATCAAAGAATAATAAACCCTTGTGTAAAATTTGAAGCGTTTTTAGGCCTAAAACGGAGATGGGAACGAAAAAACTGAAGAACGAAAAATTTTGTTTCCAGCGAGAATGGTAACCGTCAAGAACGAAAAATTAAATTTTGGCCTAAACCTTACTTTTAGGAAGAAAAATTCACTGGGAGTTGGTAAATAAAGTTCCCATCTTGAACGTTCATTTAGGGAGCGTTTATTTTTTCAGGAACTTTATTTCGAGCCCTGGTTGAACCTCACATTTAACTTGGAAAATGTTTCAATTTTACATTAGAATTTATTATTACTTTGTTTGAATTGTACAAAAATTATTATTATTAGCAGTGTTAAGACAGATGAGAACTCCCAAAATAAAAACGCTGAAAATTTTACAAAAGGGTTTATTATTATTTGATATAGGTTACTTGTGCAGAAATTTAATTCTGTAAAAAAAAAATGTTTAAAAGTGAATTTTTTTAAATAGATAAGTAGTTTTTCAATTTTTTTTTTTTAAATCTTGAAAAATACCTAAATAGGTATTTTTCAAGATTTAAAAAAAAAAAAAAAATCACTTGCGATCTATAGGGCTTTCATGGGACTACAAATGAGATTTTTGATCCATCAAAAATCTAATTTGTAGTCCCATGAAAGCTCTATAGATCGCAACAGTGAAATCGGATCGTTCCGGGACCCCAAAAATGGATTCTACGTCCAAAAATACTTCGAAAACGACACCTGGCTTGATCCCATAGCCAAAAGCCTTCTAAAAACCCTCCAGTAGCCCCATTTCAGCCCCATAGCCCCCAAGGGTTTGGGCGATCGGGCTGAAAACCTTGCGGGCACAACTAAATGGTAAACTGAGTATTCTGTCAAAAATTCAGATTAAAAAAAAATTTCTACTGCCCAAAACGGCCCGGACGGCGGACGGACATTTCGGTTTGGGGATCTGCACCTCTTGATACGGATAATTTCAAATTTTGATCGGAGTCTTCGAGCACATAGGTGTATTATTCCAAGAATTATAAACCAAAAACGCTGCAAATTTTACTCACGGGTTTATTATTCTTTGATATAGGATTCCCGGCCTTTGGCTATTTTCAAATCATGAATTGCGTTACTTTTTTACAATTTGTTTGATGTTTGTCAACTTCAGGCTCACTTCAACCACGTTAAACAAACCGAACACTTTTCCGGCGGGAAACACGGCGGTGTTTATTTGTCATTCCAATTTCGCTATAGTGGTTCACAGAAACATGCACATTCCTCCTGGTTCAAGTGGCCTACCATGCCGGGTATTATCGGTATACAAACGTACCCATTCGTGCACTGCCTCCACACGCACACCAGCTCTTTGTGCATCCGATCAATTTCCCCCCGAGCTTCCCGTATTCAAACCTAATTAACCGCTGGGGCCGCTCGATACCTGTTGACAAAGTCCCTTCGGTAGACAGGGGAATTTGAACCTTTGGAGGGGGCAAAATTTCCGGAAATCCCGCTTTGGCTCTTTTATCAGCCAAATTCAACCCACTCGACTCCGAAAGCGTTCACTGACATTGCTTCGCCCCACTGTTTAAACAACGAGATAGATAGATAAATAGTTATAAAGGTTCACCTGATGAAGTATTTAAATTTTTGTCGTAACGCTTGCAACTTTCTATGAACTTTTTTTTTTCGACTTTATCTTGCTTGTACCCCACATTTGCTTATTTCAATATACCTACCAATAATAACCTTGACAATCATTTCATACTGAAAAGTGTAACGTGATACCAATGATGAACTGCAGTGATTCGAGAAACCATCGTAACAACACAGTCCATGATCTTTTGTTGCTACAGTGCAAAATTTCAAACCAATCGATCTGGTTCTTGCACACTCCAAAACTGGTAAGCCAACAACTGGTAACTGGTGGCTTCTAAAAACTGGTATCTGATCCCTCCAAATCGGGTTTTGCATACCTAAAACTTTTGTCCGCTCCCTAAAATCCGGCTCATTAATTTGACCTGACTTTTCTTTGATGGGCAATTTACTGGAAAGCATCCCTTACCATACCTAGCCGTACCTAATTTTGGTTTATTGTTAGGGGGTCGAAAGGGCTAATCGGCCTCAAAATTTGACATTTGGTATCCGTTTCGAGATGTCTAAATTCCAAAAACCAAAATTTGGTTTTAATGTCCGTCCGCCGTCCGAACGTTTTTGGCAGTAGGATTTTTTTTTTTTTTTTTTTAAATCTGAAATGTTGTCAAAACACTCGGTTTAACATCTAGTTACGCCCGCAAGGATCGATTTAGGTGTCGTTTTCGAAGTATTTTCGGACATAGAATACATTTTTTGGGGTCCCAGAACGATCAAAATCCACCGTTAATATGGGGGCTATGGGGCTCTATGGGGCTTTCATGAGGCTACAAAAAGGGATTTTTGAAGTATCCCAGGAGGTCAAATAAGGTATCGTTTTCCGAGTAATTTTGGAAGCATAATCCATTTTTCGAAGCCCCACATCTTTCCAAACATTGTACAATTTATTATTATTATTATTATTATTATTAATTTATTTTATTTATTTTTTTTTTTTTTGTCAAAAATATTTTCTTAATGAAAAGAGACGTGTTTATGACTTATATGTGTTTTATTTCTCTGTTTCATGACGCTTATTTCCTAAAATTTGCTATTTTCATGACATTTCACCTAAAAGAGTGCGACGTTTATTTTACCAACAAAATAAAGCTCGACATCAACAGATTCTAGCCCAGAAGCACCTCAACATGAATTGTAATCCCCTTAGATATAATATACGAAATAGGTATATTAAATTTTGAAAAAAAAAAAAAAAAATCCTAAAAAAAAAAAAAAAAAAACGCTGCAAATTTTACACAAGGGTTTATTATTCTTTGATATACGTTACTTGTGCAGAAATTTAATTCTGTCAATGAAAAAATTGGATTTTTTTGTTCAAAATTGTGTTTTTCAAAAATTCTGTATTTTTTACTCGAAAAATATTTAACATCCTGGGATCCTTCAAAAATCCCATTTTTAGCCCCACGAATGCCCTAAAGATCGCCCCAGTGAAATCGGATCGTTCCGGGACCCCAAAAAATGGATTCTACGTCCAAAAATACTTCGAAAACGACACCTAACTCGATCCCATAGCTAAAAGCCTTCAAAAAACCCCTCCCGTAGCCCCATTATAGCCCCATAGCGCCCCACGGGTTTGGGCGATCGGACTGAAAACCTTGCGGGAACAACTAGATGGTAAACCAAGTATTTTGTCGAAATTTCAGATTTTTTAAAAATTTCCTGCTGCCCAAAACGGCCTGGACGGCGGACGGCGGACAGCGTACGGCGGACGGCGGACGGCGTACGGCGGACGGACATTTCGGATTTAGAATGTAGACCTCTTGAAACGGATAATGTCAAATTTTGAGCCCGATCGGAGTCGTCGACCCCCGTCGCGAAAACATAGGTGTATTATTCCAAGAATAATAAACCAAAATGGTCCTTTGGAGTGATCGGGCTGAAAGGTGTTAAAGGAACGGCCTGCTGCAAATTTGATTACAGAAGAGTTTATTATTATTTTTGATGAAGCTACTTTTTATAATGATTGGACAGGTCTGGGGCCCCTTTTAATCGATTCTACTTCCAAAATTAGGTACTTCAAAAATATCACCCCACTCGCCTACCCGGTCTAAACCCCTTGAAAAACCTCATTTCCGCCCAATAAGATCCGGGGTTCGATCGAGCTGAAAAATTTGTGGGATCTAATTAAATAGAATGGAGCGTAACATTAACCTTTAATGTTGTGACAAAATTTCAGTTTCTTCAAAAACTTTCCTCTACCAAATTGTTGATATAACATTGATGGTATAACAGTGGTTGGACTGGGACCCCTTTCAATCGAATCTCCAAAATTACATCGAAATTCACATCCCACTCGCCTCCCTCGCTAAAACCCTCTAAACACCCCCATTTTTGCCCCATAAAAGCTCCGTAGAATCCAATAAAATTATCTGATCAAGCTTAGAAGTTTGTGGGACAAACTAGGTTGACGCCCGACAGTTTTGTCGAAATTTCAAATGTTTTGAAAAGTTCCTACTGGCAAAAGTGGCATGGACGGTGGAGAGACATTTAATTTTTGAAACCTGCATGTTCTAAAACGTAATGTCAAATTTTGAGGTCGATCAAAATTTTCTACCCCCGCCGCAAATACATACATGCATTATTCAGAGAATATCAAACAAAAATCTACGACATCGATCGTGAATACATTTAAATTGTCCGAAAATGTCCGTTTAATGAAGTTCATTCTGCAAAATTACGTTTCATGACCATTTTGACAAAAATGGCCATTTTATGATAAAAACCCACGACTATGTCGCTCATGACTTTTTGCCGTATCTGCTAACGACACAGAATTAATTTTCGCACAATTAATCAATATCGCAGAATAATAAACTGTTGTGCAAAATTTGCAGCGTTTCTTTATGCCTAAATAATGATGCAGGCAATCGAAATCTCGCTCCCAACCGTGTCTACTTTTCACTTCAAACAAAAATGACGGTTTTAGAAGACATCTGATCTATCAAAATGACAACAATTAGGATCCAAGAGGTGAATGAGGCTCCACGTTTTGCAACTGCAGACGTTGCTGCACACTAATACTAATGATAACCTATTGGTTTTGTAATTATTCACTACATATTATTCGATTTCAGGTTCCTTTGGACCACAGAGACGGCAAGGCTGTGAATGGTGGCCGTCAGCACGTTAGGTGAGTTCAATGAATTTTGTCGGGCTAAAAATGTTGGCGCTACTTTGGGGGTCGCATTTCGTCGATAGATTTCTGGCTGTTAACATGACTAAAGCCATGTTTCCATGCTGAAAAACTAATAATGCAGTCCTGATAATATCAGGACGGTCGGCAGGGAGAAGGGCGTAACTGCCATCTGTCGGGCGAATAAATGGCGGAAACGTTCGCGCATGCGCTGAGCGTACTGCTGATTCAATCATGATGAAACTGATAAGGGACCATTTAGGGCTCCTATACCCACACAATTCCTTAAAATTTGATTGAAATCCAATCAAAATTGTGGAAGTTATGGGTGTGGCAAGGAAATGCGGACAGACAGACCGAAGGTGGCAGTTACGCCCTTCTCCCTGCCGACCGTCGTATATTATACGAGGAGTGAAAATTGCCGACATAATTTTCAATATGTTCCCGAATACGATTAAATTAAGAGAATTACTTCAAGTTCAAATGGATTGGATCCTGGGAAAGCAAAACCTGCCCAACCGCGAGTAATTTGCTCTGGTGTTATGAACACGGTGGGAGATCATTAGGGGTAGAAAGAATTTATCGATCTAGCTCCCGACCAAGATGAGGCGCATCGTTCGGGAGAAATGAACCTGCCTGTCTGCCTTCGGATGGAAGCAATATTTCAAAGCGGGGGAAAAACCCTGAGAAGGTACAATTATTGTACCTTCTCAGGTTTCCCCCCTATTATACTATTATAGTAGGCAGAATTTGAAGCAAACAAATTTACGGGTCTTTTTGTTCATATTAACCCAGTTTTGGAGAGGTTTTTCACATTCGGTTGTAAATGTAGGACGTATCCAGGTGATGAACTGAGCTTGATTTCAATGAGAGCAGCTTTTCTATGTTTTGAGCACCTGTTGGAGGTAAAAACTCATATTTATCTCTCTGAGATGAGAGATTCTCTCTTATGAGATTTCAATATGACGTAACTGTACGATATTGATTACATTTCCCACGTCCAAAATGTCAATCACTCTCAGCATTTGTATAGAAACTTCCCTTTTCCGCCATACGGCACATCTCTCGTCTGTATGCCCGGGTTGATTTGAAGACCCCAAAACCGCCAGTTTGGTGTGAAATGTCCACGGGAACCGTAAATATTTGTCGAACCGTGGAGTGAAAAGGGAGGCTTTAAAAAAACCAGTAAATCTCCGACGCAGGGGAGGGTTTGTTGAAACGTTGCAGCCTGCGCTGGGAAAAATAACAAGATTCGAAGTGGACGGAGTCGTGGTGGGGGGTTGTTCTCACAATAGATTCCGTGACTAACGCTGGACGGGATCAAGTTTTTCTGGGTGAGGTCTTTTATAAAATAAGCTGATCCATTGGGGTCATCAGAACTCAGTTTGGATTGGGGAAGACGAAGAAAAATAGTAGTTGGTTATGCTGGCATATAGTATGAACACTTGGATCTGTTGAATTTTGCGTGAAGTCAACATTTGTGCGATATAAAGTGACCAGGAACGGTTCGAATCAGACGATGAAGCCCGCAGGCACTGTTTACTGAACCCTATAGGACGGTTCTGTATTGGGCTGCAAGAGCGCTAATGGCTGAACTGCCGAGCATCGTTGTCACATAGTAAAAGTGAGTTTTGGTTAGGGAGAGAGAACGACTCCTCTGCTGAATACAGCAGAGGAGTCGTTCTCTCTCCCTAACCAAACTCATTGGATTAGACCTCTGCACCATCGGCAAACAACCACTTTGTGACATAGTAAAAGAATGAAAGTCCCTAATGGTACGGTCACAATGACCTAACCGTTCCATACCGTACAGCCAGTAGTTCATAGATCATTCCTTCCCGATCCATTTCTAGTCCTTGTCAGTGCCAATTCCTAGCCAGTCGACGGCACCATTCGTACTTCATAGCTCCTGCCTCACATAATATGTATAATAATATGTAAGAGGCATATTATGCCTCTTCAATCTAAGTCGAACATCAGTTACCTGAAGACGAAAGTGCTTCCTCACTCAGCCGCTAGATCGTGAGCGACTGCTTGTCTGGTAACAGGGAACCCCCAATCCGGAGCGGAGGTCTTGGTGACCCCTAGCCTGTTCTCTTGGACGAGTGTTTAGGCACAAGCTTGGGGGATCCAGGAACTTCTACAGACTCATCCTCAGGATCCCTTGATGAGCCCACGGGAATGGGGGGTTTGCATTGATTTTTTTCTTTTTTTTTTCTGAAAGTACTCCCTGAGAATGTAGGGAAAACAGTAGTCAGCCGCCTGAAATCGTTTCCAGAAAATTTAAATAATTTAACGAAAATTACGGCGTTTGAAAAACACGGCCATGGAGGGAGCGTGACGTCACTACTTACCTCTTCAACCAACAACGTGAGGGGATTGTTCCGCCCAGGGTTGCCACTCCACTACCCATCACAGAATAAAATTCAATTGAGCCGTGAATCCTTCTGACAAGGCTTCAAATTTCAAGTATTGTGTATTATAATAATTATAATACACAATAGGTACTTTGAAATTTGAGATTTTAATTATTAAAAGTTAATTATGTTTTCCGTCGTATCAAGTTATAATTGCTATAAATTTATCATATAAGCTGACGACACTAGCGCTCCGGGTGAGTGATTCACTGGAACTGTGACGTCACTACCTCAAGAGTGACTGGTGGCAAACCCCGGCCGATTCAAACTGTGCGTTTCGTTTTTTCGTTATATCTCCTATAATGATTTTTTTTCGTTGGTATTGGAGTCTGTGCACGTTATTTTTTAGCCATATTATTGAATGGTAGGGAAGATTTCCAAATCTAAAATCAATGCAAACTCCCCATTGAGGACGTCATCGAGACAACGGCTGAGGTGAGAGTGGACTCACTGGGAACCCACCATTTGGGGTACCAACTCCTTGCCAGGCCATGGAACCACTCGCACTCTTTAGCTCCTTCCTTTCCGATCCATATCCAGCCCTGATCGGTACTTACCCCTTGCCAGGCCATACCAGCAAGGGCAGGTATCCTGGCACTGCTCGGAACCGTTAAAATGTGACTTGGTTAAAACACCATCAGGACTGTCGATCTGCGGAAAACTGTAGGTATGCCCAGGCAGGGTGTGTGCCAGTTGTCGCTGATGCTCATTGAATGAAAGGGGAATATCTTAACTACTGTGGTTCTGTAACTGGTTCAGCCTTGTTATCCTGATCTGCGCGCGACTGTTGCACTCCCCCCAGGCGGCCATTGTTCTGCAAAGAGACGCAAGAACTTTTTTACTGTCTCTAACAGTATTTCAGTCACTAAAAAAACTCCCATCACAGAATAATTCCCCCGCCATTACGGATTCCATTTTTTTCCCCCGCTGAAAAATCGTCCTATACGTATGTATTAGGCACCTCACCGACCATATTCTTCAGGGCTTCCGGAGGTAATGCGGGACGAGAGTTTGTGATTGGTGCAGACATGAAGCCAAACGTGATTTCCCCCGAGGTTCCCCTCCCTTTCGATCCAGCCTTCCTTTTCACCGAGCGCACTTATTTACTCTCGACTTTTTCACTGTAACTTCCACGAGAGTTCGCCGCGTTCAAAATGTGATATGACGGAGTCAAGTGCGGGACTTCACATAAGCTGTTATGTGTTCTTGCGCTTTCAGCGCCTTGAGTGATTGCGTCTAGGAATAACGTAAATCGCTCATACTCCCTTGAGGCCACTATTGAGAAGATCCTCAAGCCCACAGAGTAACAGAGAACAAGCCGGAGGACGATCTATGAATTCCGCTCTTAGAATCTTTGGCTGTAAACATTTTTAGGTCTCATCTTTTTACCCCCTACAGTGCATCTGGCTGTGGCAGAAAACCCAAAAGCGTCTGCGGGAGCCACAGAGGTTGTCAGTCCCTTGTAGTAGTCCCTGTTGTAGTCCCTTGAAAACCCTATATATCCCCACGGTGAAATTGGACCGTTCGGAAACCCCCAAAAAATGGATTCTACGTCCAAAAATGCTTCGAAAACGACACCTTACTCGACTCGATAGCCAAACGCTTAAAAAAAAAAAAAACCCCTCCCGTATCCCCTGTTTAGTCCCACAGAGCGCCACGGATTTTTGTGAACGGGCTAAAAACCTTGCGGGGGATGGTGAACCGAGTATTTTGTCAAATTTTATGCATGATTATGCTAAGCTGCCCGCAGGCAATCGGGTTGTAATCGTAAGGTTCCATTAAATTTTAGTTGTTCTGATCCTTTGATAACTTAAATGGGTGGAATCTTAAGGCCTCATCAGCGCTATCTGACGGGTTTGCTTTGAACCTACTTGTCTTCTTCAAGTTATGTTAATTGTGAAATTACACTAACTTTTTAATTAGTGTTTTTGCATTTTCCAGAATGAGTGAGTCTTCCGACTATCGGGAGCGAGGAGGAGGAGGTGGACCTAACATAGACGGACCGCACATAGGCATCTACGGATGGCGCAAAAGATGTCTGTACCTCCTCATACTCACTTTGCTCGTCCTCGTCATCCTCAACCTCGCCCTCACCCTGTGGGTCCTCAAAGTCATGGAGTTTAACACAGTAAGCAATCCCTGTGATAAGATTTGGATATTGTTGTACAGTTAAAAGATAATCCTCTTCGGTTCGATGAGAAATACCGAAATACTCTTGATAAGCCCTCGGGTTCAACGTTCCATATATCAACCGTCCCCCCTCTTATATTAAGATATGCCCCTAGAAATTCCTAAGCAGTTCCCAAAACTCCCCAGGCTGAAAGTCAACGTCGAGAAAAAGACCACCCCCGGCCCTGGTGTCAGGAAATGTGGAATGTGCATATATCAACCTCTTCCAACGGGCTATTTTAATAAAACCCTTCCTCCTCAGGCGGTGATGTATGGCCTTACCTTCAACCGAATGTAAACGGTCCTCCCAATATCGCCGTACACAAAGGAGCTTTTCATTCTTCCCAGGAAGATCCCCCAAAAGAGGCTACACGTCAAAGTAGACTATTTTTCATAACTTTGTAACGTTTTTGTACATAATTAGGAGGAAAAGAGAACCATCACGAAAGATACATCACTGCCGTGTAGAGTATGGATTATACGAGGCTACCTTTATTGGATCCTGTCTGTTTTCAGCTACGGTGAACAATTTCGAAAAATACACCGTTCTCTAATGCTGCAAAATGGCGTCCCGGAGTCATCTTTTGTCTGCCATTAGGACTTCCCCTACTGTGGACGAAATTTGTCCACAGTAGGGGAAGTCCTCCTATGCGGTTTTCTCCCATGTAAATATTTTTTATTGATCAAATAAAGGGTCTATAATATACTACTACGCCTAAGTTTTAACAATATGCATCAAACTCCTTGAATGATTTTTTTTCCCCTGGAAAGGTCGTGCTTCAAAAGTTACAAAAATAGGTCAACATTGCAGAAAACCCATCTCTATTATTCAAATATAATATTTGAAATCCGGGGTCTGGAGGGGGTACATGAGGGGGTCTGCATAGTAATTTTTTGATTGGCCAGGAAATCTCTCTTTCTCTCTCGCATCTGTGCAAGCTGGCCAACTTTCCTACGAGAAAAGCCGACCCTCAAAATTGAGAAACGAGATAGTCATCAGAGAACGACATTCGAAAATCGAGCATTTAGGTAATCATCAGAGAAGGTTATTCGAAAATCGACTCAGGCTGTGTTTTTATTCCGATACCGTTCAGATTTATTATTCTGGCGGCTCCGTGCCCAACTACTTGACGCCACGGCTTTCAGTTCTTCAAATCTTCAACATTTCAAAAACAGTTCTGCACATAATTATGCGGATTTTAACATGGATATGTTTTTGGGCTGGGGGTCATTCTAAAATTTGCGTAACGACACCAACATTGTGCGTAACGACACCAAAATTTGTGACGACCCACTGCTTCTTTAAATCATAGCAACATATCGGTAAACAAAATCATTGCTAGGTTAAACATCACACTATGGAGTTGGTGATATTTACCAAAGACATATTCATGATCTGATGTTTTTCCCTGAAGGGGAAAAATTTAGTTCTTATTTTTGAACTAAAATTGGTGAAATTGGTGAAGGGGGGTTTTAATGGGTGCTGAATCCGAATATGATGATGAATTTCGAGCTCTTCAAGGAGCCCATTATCAAACACTTTAAATACCTCAAAACTAGATTTTTCAATTTCACATTAGTTTGATCCATGGAACAGGCGTTGTACCCTGGTGACAATGTACCAAGGTACAACGCCTGTTTCACGGTTCAAACGAATGTGTCCCAGGGTAAGAACAGAGCAAGTTCTCTCAAGAGTGAAGTTAGTGACTTTGCATGAAATGGCCACCACTTGAAACCCCATAGTTTGATCCATTTTTAAAATTCCAGAATTATGAAAGCTGTAGCGTGGGCGGAACTCTTCGTAGGTACTTAAATTTGCCCCCCCTCGTACACGGGAAGCGCCACTTCTGACGGCGCGCCCCAGGAGCCCTAATTCTTTCGCTAATGAGACAGCTCTTAATTACTCGGGCTCCCGGATCGTATTTATCACCTAACTTACCATCATTTTTATTGCATTTATAACAAAAATGGATCGTTCACATGCATTCTTGATTGGGACCGCTGACCCGGCTTCCTCTGCCGACAGTTCGTCTAGTGGACCCAATTAATTGACGGGAGATTATTGCTCAGGCAGCTATTGGGGACAAATCCTCTGCAGCCGCCGGGCGAGTAATCTTTGACGGCCAGCCCTCCTTTGACGACAAATCGCCAGTCGGCTAATTGATGTATCAAATGCGGATCTAGGACGAATTAACATCAATGTTGACACATCAACTTCAATATTAAAATCTCCTAGACTCCCTTCCGTAATCCACACACTTCCTTTTGGGCTGGAGATGGCGGGATTTCCTTAACTGCTTCGATTTCACCTCCTAGGTTAGCAGATCACAACAGTCTTTGTCATTCCCTACGGGGTTATTCTAGATAGGGATATTCAAGTACCTACTCCCTCCAACGTCCTCCAAAGACATTGGGGGTGATATCCCAGTTACACTGGAGGCCTTCCCCCAAACACACATCACTCAAATTGATAAGACGAATTGCAATTTAGGAACTCAATTTGAACACGTAGGTACACGCCCAACACCTGCTAAATTGGGCGAACTGACAAAAGCAACACAGTTCAAAGTAAGAGAGATTTCAACTTAGAAGATCCTGAACACAGGTAGCAGACACAGACACCAGTACACACTACTTAGCCCTTGAAAACAAACAAGGCTCATCATATTCTCAAGGACTGAGATTTATCTGTTAGTTATAACAGGAAATGCGGCATTTAGGTAGCCGGTACACAGTGTTACCACTTCACCCATCACTGAAAGAAGGACAGTCCGAATTTTTTCAGCTTTATTTCAAATTTATTTGATCATTTTCCCTAGGTACAAGCGCCCCAAGGTACGAGGACTTCCACTGTGTTCTTGCTCATGTAAGCGGTTTACGGATAAACTCAGGGAGCGAACGTGGGGTTTCAGCACGGAAAACACCACTTATTGTTATTCCATTGCCTTTCCCCGAAGGCTGGATTCGAAAGGGTTGAAAACAATCGCCGGAAAACCCAAAAGGAAACCTCAACATCCCTCCGCACCTCCCACCAGACTACGTGCAACGTTAGCGTTACCCTCAAGCAATTTAACTTTGCCTGCAAAAGGAGCCGCCGCCGAAAAGCAAATCATTTTCCCCAAATCCCCTCCTATTCCCGTATAATATATTTGTACATTCGCGAATAATTTCTGGTACATTTGAGGGAAACAGCCCGCTTCCACCGTTTGTTTTCGGGGGCCTTTTGTTGAGCCCAGGTTGAACCGGATACAATAAGCTTTGCTCCACGACTCGCTAATTCTGCCTGGACTTCCTCCCCGTTTGACCGTTTTGGAACTTTCACTATAAACCAGCAGGGAATTATTCCACTCGGAGTTCTTCAGGTTTTCTCATCCGACCCGGGTGTATTTACTACATTCACCTGCGTGGTTGGGGTTGTGGCTCGGGAAGGTGCAGGCCAGCAGAAGAGAAGCCACTGGTTCTGGTGATACGCCGGCAAACGCAAGACCTGCAATAGATTCAAGTGACATGGTGGATGAGGATGTGGGTTTCCAACATCAATACTGGCAAACGCCGTTAAAGACGAAGGGCTCCCCTACTGTGCAGGAGAACCGATTCAGGTTCCTATAGGTACTTCCAGCAAAATGGGTTTACATCCATTTTTTGGCAATAGTCTTGTGATCATGAAAATTAAGATAAAAAATGCAACGCAACAACCTATAAACAAATTAGCTCTTGGAGATGTACGAAGTTAGCAACATGTCATGATTTTGTTTGCGTGTTAGCGGTAAAAATTTCGGTGTTTTAGCATTTTTTATTTAATAATTAAATTTTAACAAATTTAAAGTAAATTTAAACAGATATAGGTAAACTATTTACCATGGGCCTGAGGTTGAGCCTAGAATTTGAAATAAATGAACAAGCGGGAGTCATTCGTGAGAAGGGGCAGAGGGGCGATGGCGAGGAGGGCCAGAAGCACCCAACGCCTCTCTACTCAGTGCTCCTGCCTGATGCTCCTCTTGCGATCCTTCTTTTTTATCGTTGATAAGCTGTGATGATACTTAACTGAAAAAATATATCCTTAGCTAGAATGAAATAATAAACCTAGCTACAATCGCTATTTTGTTTTCAAAGTGTCTATAGTCCTTCAATTGTTCGTGTTGTTCTTCTACATTTCCGTGGATTTCTTTGTAGCTATCTTGTCCACAAGACACATCCGGCTTGATCGTTTAAGAGATGTCGTGACCCTTATTAATGGCGGGTTTTAGGGCATTCGGCTGTACGTTTCCATTAGTCGGCTTCCTGAGACTTTGAAACGAAGGAGTCTTCAACGAGAAACAATTATTGATCAAAGCCTTTTTCTTTCAACAATTTACGGGAAGGGTTGAGTCGTGAGGTTAAATTGACCGGTGCGAACGTGGGCTCTTAGCAGATCACGTTTATCCGAGCTTCGGCTCAACTATTTGATTTATTGGGGGATCAGTGGCCGTCTTGATCTCAGCAAATTTGTGTGCATTGTGTTCATAATGTCGGCGCAATTCCTGTGGACGCTAAGGGAAAGTTAGTGTTCCTTGGGAGACCGTTACAACTATTACAGTGACTAATAGGTTAATTACTCTGCGGGTGGGGGTCATTAATAATGATGTAAACCGGCAATATTGCTCCGTCTGGGAGCTCAGGGAGGCTTAGGGTGGAATCGGAGGACCTAGAATGAGGTAATTGTTGAGGTAAATCAACAGATTCTCTCGCTGAAGCATTTACTGCTTTGGCCTTTTCCAGTTCATTTTCAGCCTGGCGTTTTGTTTGTGACCTCTTGGCAGGCCGATTGACGCCAAGGACGACTTTTCATGAAAACTTCGTTCATTCCTGGTCGTTAGTGATGACGAATTTCACGGAAAATACCACGTGAGTCATTAATAATCGATGTAGGCTTGGAGTTGCCAACGGAATATTCCACGTAATATTTGAGGCCTGCACGGGGGAAAATCATTTTCCCGGAGTTTCCCCGATTCACTTCCACCCTCCAGAGTGCAGTGTGTACCCTGGCTCTCATTGTTCCGTTTGTTCGTTGAAATTTAATGCGGCCCCTTCCCAACCATGATGAGAGGAGGGAATGCCTTTGTTGATATTTCCTCGGCAACATTTACTCACGACGTGTCTTGATTATCGATTTTCCGGACGTTCAATATGACGGTTGGCCATTATGGGACGATGACGTCTGTGAAGACTTGGGCGATGACAGGTGATTTTCACTTTGATGGGACTCGGTTGACGCAATTAGTTTATTCCTCGCTAAAGACAACATTTTGGAGCGGGTGACTAGAAAATTTCAGGGTTGACGAGAGCATTGACGTCCAATGACGTGCCATTAGCCGAACCCGAACGCGTCAAAACAGAAATTAGTACACCTCTGTCTGGGATGCAAATACGTCAAAACAAAAAAATTAGTACACCTCTGGGATGCAAAAATTAGTACACCTCTGGGATGCAAATACGGTATCCCTCGTGGTCGGACCACGAGGGATACCGCGAATCTTTAAATATGTATATCGTTGACGTGTCGCGTTATCGTTTTCTGTATAAGGTAAATGCGCCAATTGCTGACCCCTCACCAAAAGCTGACCCCAACTACTTCTTTTGCCCAAAATAAGCTTCCACAACTATCTACAGCATAGCTGTTGGCGCTAGTGTCTACAGAAAACCCCCTCCTTCCACCAGAGACTTTGAAAGAACAGAGAAAAGACGGCAAATAAAAGAAGACGACTTCCACTGTTGAACTGGCTCTTGGACAAGACGGTGGGCTGCTGGCTCTTAGAATCGTCCTGTGAAGGGAAGTCCAAAATAGCGTTTTTCGTTCTCATATTCGATGTTAAGCTATAGATTTTGGTTCTTTTGGACGTTTTGGGCCTTATGTGACGTCGAGAAATCGTAATTTGGTCCAACATTCACATTTTTGAGCACCCACGTGGGGGGTCAGCTTTAGGTGTTCAGTTCCATGCGGGTGCTCCATATTCTGACCCCATGGGGTCAGCTTTAGGGGAAGCGAAACTTGGGAAAAGAAAAAGCTGACCTTCAATAAGTAATATTTAAATTAATTAATAGTAATAGTAATATTTAGATAAATAGTAATATTTAAATTAATAGTAATTAATTATATTAATCGTAATTAATAGTGATAGTAATTAAGTATACTAATCGTAATTCTATTAATAGTACCTAACAGTAATATTTAACTTAATTAAATTAAACTTAATTAAAATTAAAGTAATATTTTTGACAAAGAAGGAAGCTACGTTGGAAAAATAACTAAAGTTTATGGAGCCAAAGATTTTGATGTAATGTTCCTAAGAAAAAGGGAAAATTTTTTATTTTTCCTATCGCCAAAGATGAGTCATGCGTAAATTATGATGACATTATATTATTATAATTATAATATAATGTCATCATAATTTACGCAATAATAATAATAATAATAATAATAATAATGTAATAATAATAATTATTAATAATAATGTAATAATAATAATTATTATTATTAAGCAAGTTACCTACTCCCACTGATATTGGAAGAAATGGAAAGTACATGGCTTCAATTTGAAGACTTCAAATTGATATCACTTAGTGATATTCTTGAGATCAAACGCAGCTCGTAGCTCATATATATATATATATATATCCTAACCTACTGGGCAGTAAGAAGCTCGGGATTTGAAATAACTTGTGATGATTTGAAATTTTAATTTTTTGAAGACTTGAAATTTTATAATGAATCTTTCAAGTATTTTGGAGACTTAAGAGACCCACCCTAAGTTTTAGACTGTTGAGGGTAAGTACTTACAAACGGTTAGATTCTCAAAAATTGGAATAACTTGTGATAATTTGAACGTTTTATTTTATGGAGACTACTTATTTACGTACTGAACGAGTATGTTCGTGAAAAGTGATGTTAAATCTATTTCAGCATTTTTGCGCTTACTCTGTGATTGTGACGGCTGTAGTATCATTGAGAGATACCTAAATTAATGTTTTAGAATTCTTTCAAGTCGTGTTACTGCTTCCTCAGCATTTAAAGTGGAAAATTATGAGATTGAATTAAAAACAATGATGTTCTAACGAGTTTGATTCATTTGCCTAAGGGGGGGTCAGGTTTACGGTCTTCGAGGGTCAACTTTAGGGGTCGACCACTCCAAAAGGGTAAGCTTTAGGGAAAAAATGGTAAAATTTTAATAAATTCTTTAAACATAATTAAAAGTTGTTTTTATGCATTTTGAAAATTTAAATAGACGCTGAAGATGTTGAAATGAGAGAATTTGGAAAAAAAAAGTTTGAAAAACTCAGTAAAACTGGCCGAAATCTGCCTTTTGGCAGAGAATCTTCTTAAGAGGTCAGCTTTTGGCGCATTTACCTTAGGTACCAAGACCGGTACCGAGGAAGGTTTTTTTTTTTTTTTTTTTTTCACTACCAGTCCGGGTCTTTTGACTTTAGTGTTGTTTTGGTTTATTTTTCTTGGAATAATACACCTATGTAATCGCGACGGAGGTCGACGACTCGGATCGGCCTTAAAGTTTGACATTATCCGTTTCAAGAGGTCTAGATTCGAAAACCGAAATGTACGTCCGCCGTAGTTACTGTAGGAATTTGTTTAAAATAAATATCACGTTTTTTAAAATAAATTCCTACTGTAGGAATTTTTTTAAATCTGAAATTTTGAAAAAATACATGGTTTACCATCTAGTTGTGCCCGCAAGGTTTTCAGCCCAATCAACCCAACCCGTGGGGCTAAATGAGGCTACGGGAGATTTTTTGAAGGTTTTCCTTCAATTTTTTGAAATGGGGCTACGGGAGGTTTTTTTTCGTTGACAGAATTAAATTTTTGCACAAGTAACCTATATTAAAGAATGATAAACCCTTCTGTAAAATTTGCAGTTTTTTTTTTTTTTTTTTTTTTATACTTGTTCCAACGCTTCACAATATTTGGCAGCATTCATTGTCTCACGTTCAGATAAGTAGTCAGGCTGCGCAAAGGGCATAATAATATTATTATGTTGAGCTTCATGACCTGTCAAGAAGATTTTTGAAGATAAGAAAGTGGAGACGTAGAATCACACTGAAACGAATAGCGAAATTTAAAGAGAAGGAAAATATGAGGAAGAAGAACAAGAATAATCCACTCCAGCAGTCAGTGTCGAGCCCTGTCAAAGAGAATCGTAGAAGAATATTTGTATTGAAAAGTGTAATGTGACGAAAGAGAAAAATAAAGGACCAGAATAATCCAGTGTTTCCAATAGTCAGTGTCGAGATGTAGCCCTTGAAGATGAATCAGATTGAGTTGTTAACGCTCGATCCAAAGGTACCGATACTCTTTGCGTATATTGGTGGCATTTTCGGGGATGGCGTCATCATCATCATCATCATCACACGTGTTCACATTAATTTTCTCGCACGAATGAGAGATGATTATGACTCATATTCGTTTCAGAGCGGCCCCACAAAGCAGAAAATATTGTTTGAAGGGGAAAAGACGAAACCATTGTTTCATTGCACAATGAAATCCCCTTTTTCGGAAGTAACAGGAGATGAAATAATGGGGAAAATGAGGCACTCATTAAAACTCTCTGGGAAAATGGGGGATAAGAGGATGTTAGGAGGAATAGGCCTTAAGGCGGGATTTCTCTCCTTTTAACGGGGCCGTAGGTTTTGCAGTGGAAAAGGGGGAGAAGTTGTTCCTTGAAACTATGGTGATTATTGTTTTAAACGGAAGGAGGAGAGAGATTCCGACTCATTAGGGCTGGGATTTCGCGTTAGTCTTCAGCCTGACGTTATTCTCTTGGCGCAATAGCGGAATTAATGGCCGAACTCTGTTTTGTTTCAGGAGGGGATGGGCAACGTTAGAATAGTCGAAGGAGGACTGGAAGTGACAGGACACAGCTACGTGTTGGGTAACCTTGTCGCCAGCAGCATCAGGTCCCGACTGGGTCAGCCTATTGTCGTCAGGGGCTCCCACAATATCACACTGTCGACGGAACACTATGCACAGAATACTTTAACTTTAGGTAAGTCAATCAGAAATGTGTATGGAAGGGGGAGTGTTAACAACCCTTTCAGCCTTTTGACGAGGTCCCTTCCGTGAACACAAAATTAGTTGGCCTCTTTTAAATAAAAGACAACTTTTCAAATTGCGTCGAGGGGGCTCCCGTGTCCCGAAAGTTGATGAATAGGGAGATCGCATGCCCTCTCGTGTTCGACCTGGCAGATGAATACTAAACACGTTTTAACCCAACTTGAAGCTGTTGGGACAGTTCAGTTCCAACAGACCTATTCAGAGAGGGATTCAACATTCGAAAAGTGATCCTCGTATCATTACAACTCAGGATTTCCCCCTTTTCGCCATTTAACGAGAAAACTTGCTGTATAGACTACGCTGCTATTTGGATTATTTGTAGCATAGGTACTTGTAGTTTTAAAGGACCATCAGTAGCCGTAGGCGACATCGCAATTACTATACTGGGAAATTTCAACCCAACTTGATTCTGATGAAGAGCTAAGCTCACTATTCAAAAGAATTTCATTCCATAATTTAGATACCTATCCTATCAGAGTAGCACAATTCCTACATACAAGTTGTTTGGAAAGGTGTGCTGAGTAGAGATGGTGCCTTTGGACCGCTTGGACTTGGACCGCGCCTGTCATGGACCTTGGCTGAGCTTTAGAGGAATGCGCTCCCACGCCCAAATCCCCCCCTCCCCCCCCATCTTAATGTGGTGTGGAAGGTGTGTGGATGGGATGATGGGTTGCGGCTGAGGGACTGTGGGAGGAGCTTGCAGCTGCTCTTCTATGTCTATGTAGTGGGGTCGTTACATTACACCATAGGCGTCTTTTCGAGCCAGTATCCCCACAAAGAACATCGACCTCGCTAAAAAGGGAAAGGAGCATCGAACCAGATTTCAGCCACTGATTTTAATCCTTGTTTTGCAACTTTCACGCGGAAGTGTTGGATCAATTTTCAGCAAGGTCTAAAAAAAAAAAAAACATAAGGCCTCGCTCCGCTCGGCCGAGCGCTTATTCGGACAGGGGGGCCTCGCTACGCTCGGCCGGGGGGGTCTGCGACCCCCCCCCCCCCTATTCGTAGCTAAAAGGTCGGCAATAAAAATTTCCCCGCCTCCTCCACTGTTGTAAGGTCCCTGAAGCCCCACCCCGGATTCCACCCATTCTGAGTACGTCTTTCCGACTTCCTTGACAGCGGCCGGGTTGAAACGCGCCCCATCTATATCATATATATATATCGCGAGACTCACTCACTCACTGACTCACGATTTTCACTGGGAGACTCCCCGAGCGGCGGGAGGGGGGGGTCCGTATAAAAGACTTCGCTTCAAAAGTATTCTTGGTTTATAGTTGAACCAGATTATTTGTCTAACAACTGAACCATTTCTAAACTCCCTGAATTTTCCAAGGTCAGGCTGTAGGCCACAATGGAATTCTGTTTTGATTTGTGTTTATTATGCAGTCTTTCAAGGCTCAGTCCTTGGCACAGTTTTATTTTCATTGACAACCTCCCGATGTCCCTTCCAACTCCATCTGATGTCTTTGCCTATGAAAATTCCAGTACCTTCCTCACTCGGGAAGACATCGTCTCTGTTAATGGCGACAAAACCAGCATGAGGTTTGTGGTTTAAGAGATTTATCTGATAACAGCCTCGCTAACGTCGTATTTCTTGGCGTCTCTCGTCACTGGAGGTTCCATAATGTCTGAAAGACTGACAAAGGCTGCTGTCCTTGTAGCCTTCTACGCTTGTTTTCATTAGTTTTCAGAGCTGTCGACCCCAACCTCCCTTTCCTCCGACTTACTATTCTTACGGTTTCCCAGGTTGCTCATCGCACGTCGTTGCTCGTTGGACGTGGGAGTGGCTTTCAGAGTCTGTATTCTCAGAGAAGGTTGAGGCAGAAGACTTTAGGGTGGTCTCACGGGAAGCGTCCACTTGACTGTGGGGACTGCAGACAGGATCATTGGTCGTTATGGCTTTGCCTGGGAACACTGGAGCTGCCCCAGGTTCCAATGACTCGGCAGGATTTAATGTGCCTACTTCCGCAATATCAAAGCCAGTTAGAGGGTCCAGACTTCTTGCCTACGTCTGGATTTTCCTCCAATCCCAGAGAAAATGCGTAATTTGACGTGACGGCGGGCCTATGGCGGACATACCTTCCTTTGAGTGACCTTGTTATAGTGGTCTACTACACTACATTAAATGTGCGTGGTTACAAATAGAAGAAATTTTCTTCTATTTGTAACCACGCAGTTTTGCCATTGTATGAACTATTCGTGTTCTCGACCACAAAAAGAAAAAATCGTTGACTTTAACTTCTCTCCAGTTCGACTGCTTATGAATAAACAAGTGAAATCCCAGAATCTGCCTTGGCTAATTCTTAGCGGCTGGACAATCTTTGACGGCGTATAAATAGTTTACATTTAGTTTTACATCGCGTGATTCAGCAACCCAAAGCACTTCATCATGTTTTTTTTTTAAGAATGAAAAACCCCGTCGCGTGTCTGTCAACCTTCAATGGGTCGCGACCGCCAATCTGATTAAACTCGCCTTTTTTTTCCTCCACCGGTCCTGATCGCTCGGATGTATTCTGCTGCTAAACGGGTAAAAATGAGCCTCGAGGAATCTCCATAAATCACGAGCTCATGTTGAGAGACGTGGAAGAATGAATAAGCACTTTGAAGTCACGTTAGCGTGATAACAGCGGCATCTCTGTGTTGGGTAGGTTATGGCAGCGCAGGGTTGGGTTTGTATAAAACGTTTTCATCTGTTTGACAAATCAAAGAGTCCTGTGCGTTGTGTAAGGTTTATAAACCAATTGAGCGGTATGGTTTGTATTGAGGGCTGGGATTGGGCCAATACAATCGGTTTATTTATCGAAAGGTCAGAAAGTGAAGGGTCGATTTAGCGGAAAAGACGTTTTTGCACAAGATAAAAGAGCCGTTGTTGGCTTAGGGGTAGGAAGGGCGTGACAACGGTGAGGGGGTGAGGTGAGTGTTTCTCTCAAATGAAGCGTGCGAGGCTGTCGGAAAAAGGAAGGGTGAAGCTTTGTTGGGACGTTGGCGGGGAACAGAAACCTTCCTCTCCCCTCACTTTTCCTACACCTTCATTATCAGAAGTGGGATGAGAGCGAAAAAGCTACAGGTGGGTGTGAAACATGGAGGGCAGATTGGTGGATGCACATTCCAACCGAATTTGCCACGGCTCTTCTCATCATCCAGTGCCGACTACGTTTTGACGGTGATGATTAACTCTTGAGGTGAAATAAATTTGTTGCTTTGTTGGAACCCAACCAGCTGTGTTCGACCACTCCTCTCTGTTTACTGCCCAAAACGATGGCACTGGGGCTAAATGTTCTGGACACGGATGTGCTCAAAAAAGCACCCCAGGTGCAGGAACTGCTTTGAATAAGTAACAGAGCTCTTGTATGTCTACTGATCTTCCCCACTATTATGCCCTAAGTAGGCCACCTTGCGTCTTTTCTCCGTCTCTTGCAGCTCATGAGTCTCAAGAAAATTCGTTGGAGAAGTCATTCCAGGGTCTGGTGTTCCAGTAGCATGCCACATATCAAAAGCCGCCAGCCAGTTTTCACCTTTGGCTTTCCGAAGTTCAGGTCTCTTCCCCATCTTGAAATTGATCCCAGCGACACTAAAAACTACGTAATACTATGTTTTTGAGTACCGATTTTGCCGTTTCAACCTGACCGAGTAGCTTCCTTAAATCAACCATGACTTGATTACCCACTGGTGAAGTAAATCTCACGAAACTGCGCAATAGCCTGTCACTAAGGTTGGCGAGTAGCAACTGCCTCAATGTTGTGGTCTACTAACGACAGCCGGGGGAGCACGGAGAGGATGTCACACCTCTACGTTCTTGCCGTGAGTCTTCTGGTGCTGCTAGACTTGAAGGCGTAGCAACCTGCATTGTAGGTCTCTCCTGTTTACTTGTGTAAACCTTCCGGCGTCATCATCGGCGATGATTCATCGCTTCTTGGCATGGTTATTTTCGATATGAGCTATGCTCATGAACTGGGATTCCGAGGTAAACTGTCGAATGCCTTGGTCCAAGGGCCACTGCTTCTTTAGGTCTCTCCCAGAAGTGGAGCCCGAACTGCAAGACTCAATCTATCCAGCTACTAGTTTGCCATCTTAAGGCCTGCTTAGTCTCCACTTCCACATCTGTTACATCCATGGTGTGAACCCCAGTTGTCATGGATACCTTCTTCCCCCAGGCCATAAACCCCCGCCGACTCTTCCCAGTTCTTTCTCCCGCTTTTTTCCCCTATCTACCGTAGCAGCATGTTAATTCCCCAGACAAGCAATTACTACCCTCCTCCTCCCACTTCTGCTATCTACCTTCCCCCCTCCTTTCACCCACCAGTTGTCAGCGGCATATTCTTTTTCTGCTCCTCCCCTCCCATTTTCCAGCAGAGTTTTCAACCCCCCGGGGGACCACTTTATGAGCAAATTGGAGGGCGATTTTAAACCTGTTACATTGTCCCCCTACCCACACGCCCTCTGTATTACTTCTTTTGTTCTCACCGCCCCCCCTCTTTATCCTCAGAGCGTATAAAAGATTTCCCAATAACTTTCAAAACATTTTTGTTTTATTTATATCTTTTGAGACTTGTTCGCTACAGCCCTCGAGGCAGTCTTTCATCAGTAGAATTACCTTCAACTTGTTTCACTCTGGAAATTTTCCTCTCGACAAATAACACGTTTTTGGCAACATGTTCGAGTGTATTAAGTGATTATAATCTCGACGTTTTCTGGCCAAATAAGCGCTTCACATTCATCTTACAAATTGGACTCTCGGCCAAAACCCGACGAGGGCTGTTGACGAAGCAAATCGCTCGTGTCCCTCTTGAAAAAACTCAAGTCTTCCCCCATTTCGACCTGCCATCAATCAGGTCCTTTTAAGATGTTTTTCTCAAAGGCCGTTTTATTTCGCGTACGAACGATAAAAAATTATTTTATTAAATTTGAAAATAGTGGTAGTACAGATAAAGGACCCCCATAAATGGATTCTACCTCCGAAATTGCTTCGAAAATGACACCTACTCGACCTCCTGGCCAAAGCCCTTCAAAAAGCCCCATTTGTAGCCCCGTAGACCTCCACAGTGGTGGTGGTACGAGTTTGATACCTCCATAAATGGTTTCTTCGCCCAAAAATACATCGAACACAACACCTCACTTGACCTCCAACCCGGAAACCTTCAAACCCCCCATCGCAGCCCCTTGATAGCCACATCGAAGCCCACTGAAAACCACTGGATTGAGAAGTATATTGTCAATATTTCTGATTTTCAATCATATTCCTGCTGCCAAAAACGGCTAAAGTTGGTGCTTGTTTGGCGTCGCGATCAGGCTTGTTGTTAGCTGGTGATGACGGTTGCCGGGCATTTCGGGCGAGACTTGGAACGAAGAGCTACGGAACTAGGTGAGGTTCTGGAGCAGAGAAAGTCGGCTATGACTTCCTGGTCCAAGACTCCAGATCCTCATGGGTATTTTCTTGGGTATCGTGTTGTTCTAGGTTGGAAAATACAATGACACCTAAAAGGACTTCGGAGATTGACGTCTAAGCAGAGGAAGGCCCTGACTGACAGGAGCTTACAGGATGACCTTTGTTGCTGCTGGAGGAACTATTTGTCCACCCTTCTTCCTGTTATAGGTAAAGCACTTATTGAATTCGGCGCAGCAGCTCGGCAGGTCCAGACCTGTAGGGGGAGTTGTCAACGGCTGGCTCTTCTTCTGTGGGTGCCAGAAGTGTACCATCTGTTGGCGACCAATCCTTCTTCTTCCCCTACATAGCCCGCAGTGTCCCCTCAATCACTCCAGTAGCGAAGTCGTGGATTCCCGTCCATCTCCGGATTACCCGAAGCCACAAGAGTTGTTTGCGGCCAATACCACGTCTTCCCTTCTAGAACCAACCGCTGGAAGGCGTAATGATGTCCTCTGAAGACGTCGCTGAGCTACCCTACCTTTTCACATCCTTGAAGAGCTGACGATCCTCGAGGCCAGCTCAGAGCAGACCTCGGTGTTCCATACCCTCTGGACCCACGAGATCCGAAACATCCTATAGAGGCACCCCATCTCAAAGCCTCCAGGTGATTCGCCGAGGCGATCTTAATTGTCCACGTCTCAACGCCGTAGAGCAGGACTGACCAAATGTAGCACCAAAGCGTACGATAGCGAATGCTAAGATGCTTGTCACAGAAGAATGATTTCATCCGGATAAACGCAGCTCGGACCTGCTCAATCCTGGCGCGAATTTCGACTTCTGTAACGGCTGGCTAACTGTATGGAATTTCCTTAAGACACGTGCACGATTCAGCTTAGGCCACGGGGCATCCTGAGTACGTGCCTTTTTGTACCGGGGCGCCTCTACAGGACACCACACCTCTGCAGACTTGCCATGGCAAGCAAGCAGACTCAGGCCAGAAGTCAGAGACCAGAATCCTCGAAATTCACCAATGGGGACCTAACCTGTCTCATTTTGGGTCAGAGGTGGTCATATCACGGTATGTGACGTGGCGGTAATGCAGGCCCGTGAGGACCTGGCCTGGGCCTATTTCCTGGGTCTTGGTCTCTTTAGAGTTGAGCCTGATGATGGATGACTCAACAGTCCTGTCGGAGGAGTCTCTTCCCAACTGGAGGGCCTGCTGTAGGCAAATGAGCTGTAAAGCATCCTCCTACAAAGACGTTAACGGCAGAAGGCGATCGGTTTCTCCGATTCGGAGATTGCATTTTCAGAATCCATTTTTTTTTCCTCACTTCAAAAGCGACCATTCTGAACGGTTAGTCAGGTTGGGCCCTGCAATTGTTGCGTAGAAAGGAGGGAAGGTTTGCATCCTCAGGAGAGTCTTATTTCACCCTGGGCTGGAGGGGTCCGGTGATTTAACGCTCCACCTGGTCGTACCCTCGAGCGGAAATACGGATGAAAATTTCTAGAGGGGAAAAACAAGAAGGTGCCAATAATGGTGTGAGGGTTAGGGGTTAGACAATTCGGCAGGGGAATCAATCGTTTCGGACTTCTTGAAAGATGTCTTCAAATTGACTCAACAACCCGAAATTGTGTTTTAGGTAACGATCGTCTAGAAGCCAAAGCGTCCAGATTTAAAGTGAGCGACTTGCAAGGGCGAACATTGTTCTCCGCCGATAAAAACGAAGTTGTCGTCGGCGCTGATCAACTTCGATTATCAGGTAGGTCGAAGTAGGAATTATTTTATTGTTCGGTAAAAATTCATAACGCAATTGCCTGTTGTGTGGTGTTCTTCGATTGGTGTATTTCAGTATTCTTTTGCCTTGAAGAACAATGTGGAGAAGTGCATCTCATCCCGACGTTTCCCCCCTCAGAAATGAATAATTCCTATTCAATACCGTCGTAGGCCTTTCCACCGTCCAACTTTTCTCCTCCCTCTGCTAAATTCGAAGAAAAGAAACTGACGAATTGTTTTTGTATTTTCCCTTTTCCAGGGTCCGGAGGCGTCGTGCTCGACGGGAGCCTCCAAACCCCTCTCGTCAGAGCAGGCCCAGGCTCGGATCTCCAGTGAGTATGAAAGAAACAACTAACGGAAATTCGTCAAAAAAGAAGATTTACGTTTTGCTCGTTTTCCCTCAAACAGATTAATGGTCTGAGAGGGCGGATCATTAATGCGGAACGTGAAACCTCCCAATCAACCTTCTCCCCAATCAACGCGGAACATGTTCCGGTGCTCCGCAACAGAGCAATCAAACTGATTGATTACTCACGTACAAAAACAAATTTATTTGTAGCAATTTGAATTTTGATTTGCATCTTCCATCAGTTAATTGACGATGGGTTGTGGTCAAGTTATGTGGTTGGATCCATTTTGATGGGTTTACTGTTGAACTCCCTAGAGAGCGCTGAGATCATTGAGTACTTTGGCAGCTGATCGTGAAGGCAGGTGAGATCGCAGAGCAGTTCTGGCCGTTTAGAATAGAATTAGAATGTTTTAATAAGCAAACCCTCTCCTCCGCTTTCAGAGTTTCAGAACTTGGGCTACTCCGTGAGTGACACTTTTTAGTTTTCTGAAGTGACTACCACGAGATCAAATGAAAATTCCATTACCTTCTCAAAACATGGCACGAAGGACTCAACTATAAACTCAGAAAAATACTTCCCGCCTCGTATTCCAAGTTGCTAGAGTCCTACCTCTCAAACCGATTTTTCCGGATCAAGCAAGAAGATGCGCATTCGAAAGCTCAAAAGATTCAAGCTGGAGTACTGCAAGGTAGCGTACTGGGCCCACTCCTGTACGTCCTTTTCACCAGAGATCTTCCCGAAAGAGAGGAGAATACCATAGCGACGAAAACGACGCAAACTTGCAGATGACAACAAAGTCATACCGCACGCAAACGAAGCCAAGTAGGTACCTGAGCATGACCCTCGATGCTAAGCTTCGGTGGAAAGCACATGTAAAAAAAAAAAAAAGATGGAACTAACCACCAAATTTCGGAAGATGTATTGGCTAATGGGGCGACGGTCATCCTTGTCAATCCCCAACAAGCTAACACACAATCAGGTCCTTAAGTCAGTCTGGGCCTAAGGTGCACAATTGTGGGGCTGCACCGCTCCGAGCAATCGCTTGATCATTCAGCGATTTCAAAATAACGTGCTACGAGCATGCGTAGATGCGTACCGTTACACCAGGAACGAAAGACTACACCAGGAACTTCAAATTCCTACTGTCGAAGAAGTCATAAAAAAACAAGCATTAGCCCATCAGCAGAGGCTTCGGGGACACATCAACAGCGAGGTTGTCCAACTCCTCGACGTTGAAGGCCTGCTCAGAAGACTTAAAAGAACAAAACCTCATGACCTGTGGGAGTGGGGTGCCCTGTGAAAGTTAGCTCAGTGAGTGATTACTAGTGCGTCAGTTGCACAAAACAACAAGTGATGTGTCAGAGCTTCTTGCAAATCATTTATTCATCAATTGTAAATTGCTGATAAGTTTGCTAATTTGGTGCAATAAGTTTAAAAAAAAAAAAAAAACCTCTTTTATGGGCTTGTATTTGACAATATAATTGCAGGTGAAATCAGTTCCGGAAGTTATAAAACAGCAAAACTGCCGGAATTGATTCGCATTCGCAGAGCGTGGTGTGAGGGCTATATTTTTCGATGACGAGTAACTTCAACCCCTTACAATTAAGGTTTTATTTCGTATTTGTAATATTTGCTTTCTTCAATGGTTGTTTATTATATCGATTGTTGAAGACCATATTCATATTGTCCATCACATGAAATCCAGGGAGTTAAGAGGCATCAATTTTTCATAATAATAGTATTTTTTCTTCGTCACACGATTCACGGCAAATATTAATTATTTCCGAAATCATAATATTAGAGGACAACTAATTTCAGTTTCTTCAATATAAGTGACTTAAACAGGAGGAAAAATCAAGGTAGCCTATAACCACCCCCCCGAACTCGCTGATCACAATGAGACCACCCTCATGAAAATCTGTTGAGCCGCTTGGGCGTGATGGTGTGAAAAACAAAAAAACAAACAAAGAAACATGTCGAAGAGATGAGCGCACCTTTCCATTTTTTGAAGGAAAGGTTGCGCTAAAAATGTCAAAGATTGACAATGACAAGTCTTGTTTCATGAATCTTTGACATTTTTTAGAGTCATTTGTCATTAGAAGTTTCTAGTTAATGCACTCTGACTTGTTTCGAAATTCGAAGAAGTATCGATTCTTAAATAAATCGATTCGATTTTCTTGAAATAATCGATCAATAAAATCGAATTTTTGATAAAAATGTATACTCGAAGTCGATACGATTCTTATCGATTGATTACCAAAATGATCGATACGATTTAAATCGACCTTTTTGAAGAATCGGCATCCCTAATGAGAGGTACCCTCACTCACGACCATGGAAGATCCTATCCCTATCCAGCCCTAACCACGCTCACGACCGTTGAAAAACTCCCTAATGCATTTCGCATGCACGGTTCTAAACGCCCTGAACTGCTGATTTACCTCGTGGACACAATGTCATGTGTCCGCATCAGTATGCTGGGTGGTAGAAGGCACCATCTTATTCGGACCCCATTCCCGATATTGACGACTTTGATTATTAATAATCAACAATAATTATTATTGTGTTTGGTAAAAGTTGATACCTATCATATTTATTATACAAGCTAGATGGGACGCGTGTTTCGCACGAAATATCAAACTCCCGTCCATCACCTATCAATAATGCAATCCATGAATGGAAGGGTCGCAAAACTTTTTCATGGATGGATTTTGCGGCAAAAGACCTACCGACGATCGTTGAAAAATTTCTGAACGGCGGGTTATCGCACAAAAAATCGTTTTGTACTCGTTGAAATCAGCGTAAAAAGCTCGTTTTAACCTACGTAGTTAGTCAGCATTTTGGCGTGGCGAAAATTTCCTAGTAATGACGCTTTTTCGCCCGCTCCCTTCAAAATCGATCCAGCTGTCTATTGGAAACAAACATACAAACTTTGAGTTTTATGTAAAAGGATTTTCTAGACATGGGTCGTTCCTTCGGAAATAGAACGTAAAACGGTTAGATTTGCCATTTTCCACGATTTTGGGGATTTGGCCAGTTAGTTTCCTCCACACCAAATTTCAAATACAACTAGTGCGTAGAAAATTTGATTTACTTTAATTTTGTACGGAGTGATTGTGTTGCTGGCACGCATAGTTTTGGTTATATTCACAAAACACCACAAAGTGCCAAAATTTCGAGGTTTGTAGCGATTTTGACGATGCTCCGGGAAATAACTTTTCAGCAAACTTCAGATTCGTGTTCAGCAACCCTAAAAACGTTGGACTATAAGAAGTTCGATACCAGAAGTTCTGCAATTCTGCACTGCTCATTGCTATGAAGGTGGAAAGGACGGGCCAATGTATCCTCCCCCCCCCCCCCCCCCCCCCTGTAAAAGTACTTGGTGCTTATCGGTTTCCAAAACTGCTCTGACATCTCACCTGTAAGATACAAAGTCTTAGGGAAAAGTCTCTGCCTAGCTCATAGAAGATTCCTGGGTCCGCCTGTGGAACCTCCCGCAGGCATATAAGCGCCCCCTAACGTCGCCTCCAAATTACAGCAGTTTTCTTCTGAAGTAGCAAGATGAAGAACAGCTCAAATTGAAAGCGGTCCGTCAAAAAGCTCAGATTCCTCTCCTCAAGGGGCAGAGAGGCGTTCTTCATTTTGAATGAGATGAATTTGGGGTTGGCGGAGCGTGCACTGAGTGACAAAGTAGGTCCCTGGAACGAGAAACTTTGCTCTCACAACTTGGGGGGGTGTGGTGCCTTCGGGTTTTTCGGGAAGGTTTCGTAATAATCAGATGGGGGAAAGCCGGAGGTGATGGAAATCAGTATATCAAGAAAAGAGATGTTTCGAAGGGGGAAACCGCAGTTGAAGGTGAGGCGGGAAACGCAAAAGTTTTCCTGTTAGGGAAGAAGGAGGTCCCTTAACATGCGTTCCGGCTTCATGGGTTCCACGTTAAGTTGCCAGGAGTGAGACGGGTCTTAGGAGTCAATTTCGTTGGGATTAAACCTTGCTGTGAACCTGGTGGGTACCTTAATGATGTTACCGTTTTTGGCTTTGTTGCAGTTTGGAGTCACCGACGCGTTCCCTCCACATCATGGCGCCGGCAGGTGTCTCGATTGAGTCCCGGGCTGGGGACATCACAGCGCAATGTCTGACTGACTTGAAGTTGGAGTCAGCAGATGGCGGGGTGAGTGTTCAGATTTGATTAGCGATCTAAGTGAAGAGCTGCGAGACTTTATTACTGCAGGAACTGAGATCTGTAGCTTTTGTTGATGCTTAATAGGTACCTACCTTCAGCTTTGCAGCACAGCAGCCCTACCATTTACACACTTGGCTTCACGCTCTGCCTTTTTGGTCCCACAGATACGACTCGAAGCCGCCAGGGTGGTCTTGCCTGGGCTCAAAACGGCTCACTCCCGCCCTCAACCCCGGGGCCGCCTGCTGACAACAGGGGGCGCCACTCCCTCAACCGTCTGGCAACTCTGCGCCTGCGCCAACGGCAAACTCTTCCTCGCCCCGGCCGACGGCGTCTGTGCCGTGGACAATGAAAAATTGACGTGCCGGTGAATCCTCTGGTTCCACGAGCTCGTCTGGGATTTCGTACAAGACATTCCGGACAACAGCGCTTGAACTTTTGTTTTGTTCTTACATGCGTCAATTATGATCGCACCTTTGTGAACAAGCCACCATCTTGTTTTCTCCCATTCATTTTGTCTTCAACATTGATAACCTCCCAGTGTTGAATCTGGTTGTGGCCAACTTGAATACAGCATGATGATCGAAATACTCGAGCATTTATTCGGTCTTTTCTAAAAATCAACTCGGGCGGTGGCGCAATACTGTACCATAATTTCTTTAATTGTGTATCCGAGTAAAACACGTTTTACCTCATTTTTCTGAATAAATCAACCCCGTCGAACATGGTTTAATTTTCTGGGAGAGAAAACGAATTTTAAACAGCTTTTGAATCAACATTTTCCTCCCAAGCTCAACAATGAACGACAAACACTCTGAAAAGAAACCTTTAACGATTTACGGGGTAATATTATTTCGCCCCCTTTTGTTTCCCCGTGTAAATGACGAACTGTTTGAACTCAACTTGAAATTCAACTCCCACTTTTAAGATTTCCCCCAGCAGGCAGCGTAAGAGTGAACGACGCCATCTGTCGGAATCTCCATTTTGTACATCAAACTTGGCTAATGTCGATTTGTGATTGAATCGTTTTTACGGTGTAGCCCAGCTTTGTACATAGATGACTATTTACTCAGTGATACGCTTTTAGGGAGAATCATGTTAGCGGAGTTGAGAAGAGTGTAACAAGTTTTAGAGCGTCAAATTAGGAAGTGAATACAATTAATGAAAGTAATTTAATGTAAAAATATATATATAAACTTGGAGGGTTCATGGAATCTGGTGGTAGTTATACGATGTGCGTTTGTGTACAATTTGGAATGACTGTAAATAATGTGTATACCTTCTATTGTGGCAATAAAGATGTTGTTGTTAGTTGATGATGGCACTTGGTAACCCTGTGTAGAATGGGAGGAGGTAGGTATGTCAGCTGGCGATGGAAGCCGACATTGGGCGAGGTTAGATTGGAGCAGTGAGTACAGAATGTCAAATTGTCGAGAGGATTCTCACGTAGCACAACGAGAAGAGGACAAAGAAGTCTCACGAGGAAGTTCCCGTCATTGAAAGTCAACCTCGGGACTCGCTATAGCTAATATATATTGGCTAGTGACATCGCGGAAGTTACAACCATTCGAGAAGTAGCTACAGAGCATGATGAAGGACGAGGCTGATGGAACCATCGGAAAAGAAGACTGGGGGATGGAAAGCATCAAACAGACTACTCGTATGACTCGAGACCAAGATGTTGTGCGGCACCCTGCATGTACCTATATGCACAAAATTTGTTCGTAATTGATTTCTAGGTTCATCATGTGTTGTGTATTGGCGGAATATCTCTAGTGTCATATCTAGGATTACGCCGCCGAGGTCTTTGAAGGAAGAGGAGGGGAGTGCTTGAACATCCCTGTCCAGGACATAACGCGAAGTAGTGTTGCGATCGAGCAGAGGGAAATCAGATATCAACATTGATATCAGTTCGCCATGAGCCCGCAGTAATACTTGGAATCAGCTGGCTAGCTTCCACAAACGAACTGTTGTCAATGTAGGCCTGGCCAGCAGACCCAGTCTTACGAACGTTCGATCTCCTGGCTACTACTAAGTAAGCTGTCCCCAATAGTGGCCTGGGCAAAATAATTGGTCCCGCTGAGCTGGCTTCCTCAGGTGATGTATCATCAGAGGATGCCCGGTCCTCAGGGCCACCGCGAATTGACATTGTAATTAACAATGAAAAGAAACAGTCATTGAGATGATAAAACGGTGGCAAGATTGGAGACGGTTCGGGTCCTGAGCGGTGATTCAGGACCGCCCCATCTCGTCGTCGACAGCGGCGCTTCCCGTGGCCTGTCTCGGGACCACTAGCAGCGGGCTGGTGAATTTAAAAATAGAGTGTTGCCCATGCGGCCACAGACGTCAAGCCTGGGTGGCTAGTAAGAAGAAGGCTCTTCAGAAGATGAGCCTTGAAACAACATGCGAAGAAGAGCAAGCCCTCAAACAGAGTAGCAGAGGATGCCATTTTGAGGATGAGTGACACGGATAGTTTCATGTCCTTAAAGTACAAGCAGCATGAAATGAGCTCTTGGAGCCCAGGTCAGAGAAGAGCTCGTCGTTGCAGGACTTAGTTTGTATTCAGGTCCATGTGGTTCAGCGCTCCTTTGCACAGTGCAGCCGCACCGTCGCCTAAAGGTGGGATTTCCCTGACTAGTAATAATATTATTTGACTGGCGAACCTGCTCCTGAAATACCCAACACTGGTAGGCCATTGAGGTGAAACAATTATGAACTGAAGCGGTTTGCTGTTAGATGCAGACAGCTGTGGCTGATTGTAGCGGTGCTGAAGAATTTTGAGCAACTCTCAGGAAGTCAAACCATGGGCAGAGCTAGTGCTTTGCTGGTAGCCCTGATTTCAGTTTCAGTTATCTGCTACCACCAGTCCTGCCAACTTTGACAACTTCACGCCATTTCCGTCTTCCCCTAATGACAATATCAAGTTGAGTTGAACCTCCCCGGAGAGCGGTAATTCGCCTTGAGTTACGGCCCGTACCGTTTGATCAGCTTAGTTGATCCCCCGGGCGGCATTTGGGAGTCGAAAAGGATGTAAAACGATGGTCTGGGAAGGTTTCGGGACTCTAAGTGATTGTTAATGTGTTTTCTCTCCCTTTCCCCACCGGGTAAAGACAACCTCCCCCCATTTAACGAGGACCTAGTCGGAAGGGAAAATCCCTCCTTGAACTTAATCCCGCAAAAATTATCATTCAAAAGCGAGTTACCAAGAGAATACTAAAGCTTCGAGACATGACTCCACAAACCTGGCGGGGCTTAAAGGGTCCCTTTTTGCTGAAAGGTTGCGGAAACTGAGAGCTTGTCGAGAACAAATGCTCAGATTCTCAGGAGTTGCTTTGCCTTTGTGGAAATAACGTGAAGGAGAATAATTCCTTTGGGAAATTATTTCCCAATCGGTATTTTTCGCCGGATCAAACCAGAGGATTTCAATTCCAATGCAAACCTGTGGGTGTTGAAAAATTTCTTGGAAATCTTAAAGAATCCCTGAAAAAAGTGGAAAAAATGGAATGTGGACATTCAGCGTCTGTTTCGCCTCTTGTATGCAAGAGTATACGTCTCTTGTAGGTATACATACATCTCTCGTCTCTCCTCGTACATTATAACTGAATCCATCAATTAGTAATTGAACGGGATAATTGATCATCTGTCAGTAAAGAGGTCGACTGTGACTGCCGTTTCAGGTCAGGCGCGTCGATTGCTCTTACAATGATTGCGTTCTGATGTTCGTTCAACGGGCCGACAGACGGAATCCTCCCGACAGGATAATGTCTTCGACGATGTCAAAACGTCGTTTTGTCGACAATGAGAAAGAGGCGTATCTGCAAAATTTTTCATTGTGAGTTGGCTTCACTTATGATGTCACGGGGCGCTGCTCTATCGATTTGCTGACCCCACACATTATGGTCAATAAAAAAGTAATTTAAAATATATATTAAACATTTCTGTACGATGTTTGGACAGGTGTGGGACCCTCAAAAATAAATTATACCGTCCCAAATTAGAAAGAAAAAATTGCAGCCTGTGGAGTGTATTGCCGCTTGTGAATATGTAGACCTGTAGACCTACTTATATAATTCACCATACCTGTATGGTTAGGTACATAATTATATTTTTACCGTTGTACTGGGGGACACCCACAGACCCCCGGATCATTTCTGTTATGATCAAGGATCAAACCTTGAACGTGTTGTCGGGGGATTCCACTGAAGGCTGGCGGAACAGGTAGGCACCTAAAAGTAATCGATCATTCAACCATACTTACATTAACAGGCACACAACTAAGGATTCTGGTTTTGTAGGATTTTCTTCCTTCCCTCTCCTCCACCAGAAGCGTTGTGCCTGCAAGGTTTTCAGCCCGATCGCACAAACCCACGGAGCTCTGTGGGCCCAAAAAGGAGACGCATGGTCGGCAAACCCACAAGGTTTGTTTTATTTAAATCACAGCACCCGGGTCAGCAGAGCCAGAAACGCCTGGGGGTGGTATATTTATGTTGACCTTACCTTACTCAGGCCCAACTCACTGTACTGAGCGATTAGGCTGTTTCTAAGGCCATTTCTGGCCCATCACAACCTTTCACGTTCCTTCATTTGCTCGTTTTCTACCCCTGGGGAGGGGTGTGTGCTCTCATGTCTCTTCATTCTTCTTTCTTCTTCTTCTTCTTCTTATTGTTGATCGTCAGCACTCCTCTAGGGGGACCACAGCAGGCCCTCCTGTCCCTTCCAGCGTTAGCCACACCATACTGGTGCGCCCGGGTTTTAAAGGGCGTCGTGTTCAACTTTATTTGCTCGAAATTCTCTGGATCAGGAGCAATCGCAACGGACCGACCTACTATTCCACCTCTTCTTATAACTTGTGGTGTTTGGATCATGGTGGTTGCGGAATGCAACAAACCGTACCTACTCTTCTGCCTCTCCTTGTACCTTGCAGTTTACTCACGCCCAACCAAATAAGTAACCTCCGTAAAAACACATTCTGTGTTAAAACGATACCTCATTCGGCCTTCTGACATCCTTCAAAGGCCCCATAGATCCCCACAGTGAAATCGGATCGCTCTGGGATCCCCAAAAATTAATTCTACGTCTAAAAATACCTCGAAACCGACATCCAACTCGACCCCATAGCCAAAAACCTTCTAACCCCCCTCCCATAGCCCATGTATAGCCCCACGGGTTTGGGCGATCGAGCTGAAAACCTTGCGGGTACAACTACATGGTAAACCGAGTATTTTGTCAAATTTTCGGGGGATTTGTCCGCTCGCTGATTTTGTTCACCCGCAAAACTTTCAAACATGAGAACCTACATTTTTGAGAACCTATCTCAAAACTTGGTTTTTGCAGATATGACACTCTGTCATTTTTCCGACATCGTTGTCGTTGACGAACCAGTGATTATCACACACACACACACTCAAGTATTAAAAGCCTATGTTTTTATTTTTTTATTAAAAAGTTAAGTTGCCTTAAGGAGAAAGGGAGGGCAATAAAGAGAAGGAGAGAGTTTTCTCAAAATTCTCCGCATTGACGAGGTACCTTCACCTGGTACGATTCAAACGTAGGTACCTATGAACAAAAATTTTTACATTCATTACGTTTAGCACCTACTTTGGGAAATAGAACTAGAGGATTTCTACTCCTTCGGATTTATCGCATTCAGCTATAATAGAGGATACTATTACAGCTAGCCCCATCGGACTAACTTCACACACACCCGTCCCCTTGAGCCTTAAAAGCACCAAACCCCTTTCTCATCCCCTTTCCATCATTACTGCTGCGGGAATATGAAGTGGGATAGCTGACTGGGCTCTCAATGCCTCTGGATTTAACGCCAGGACCGGGCCGAAGGGGAGGATGAAACATGACAAATAGCCATGTAACAACTACCGGTGTACCTGCAGAGCCCTGCAACTCGTATTGAGATGATCATTGAACCGTGTGATTGCCCTTCCCCGCCATAACAGTCGGACATCCTCGACAACTTTCCCACGACCGGTCAGCATTCCGGGGAGTATTTTCGAATCCGGAACAACATGAAAAGTGTTTACGCTATTTCAATTTTCCTCTGCAATCGTTCAACATTTTAAATCGAAACGGGAATGTTAATCCATTTGTAACTTCTAAAAATCATACTTAATTCTTCATGTTTTATTAGAACGGGTTGAGAGCGAACAGATAGTTAGATTGGGTCCCAGTGGAAAGAGCTGAGGTGGTCTATTTCCTGCCCAATGAATAATTTCCTGCTGTCTCTCATCTCGTCTGTTGCCCAGAAGCGAAACCGTCCCTTCACCCAATCAAAGTTTCGATTTAACATCAATCGGTGCTAGTAGTCGCGTTAATAATGAAATTTCCCAAGAGATTCCAACTTAATACTAACATCAGTAACGTTAATTATGAAAAAGCTACAACCCAAGAGTTTCCATAAGATGTGACATCTTACCAACTTGTCCATTTCAATTGGACCCAAAAATATGTCCAGTGCCTACCACGAGTATTTTTCTGTTCGGGAATCGGATTTTGAGTTTAGGACGGAAAGAGCTTACAGGCCGGTACAGACGGGAAAATAAAAACAACAAAGGGACATCGGGGCGGAGGATCCTCCTGAGCTAAGGGGATTTCGCCTCGAAGAGGATAGCAACCGGATTAACTTTCTTCGGCGGCCCGGAAAACCGAACTTGGGTTGGAAAACAAAACAAACCAAACAGCCGAAGTTGTTTTTGCGAGATTTTTGCAAAACAGACGACGCTGTGGGTTTTTTCCATTTTAAAGCATATTATGTGGGTTGTAGGGAGTTTGGCTGGTTGTTGCTGGCAAGAGGAGCCTCTCGCTGTTGATTTGGAGGAATAGATCAAGAGACGTCCACTACACGTTTATCCGACGGTCGGACGAACCCTGGTTTTGTCTGGAAGAGTTGAAATGAAATTTTGAGGAGGTAACATGCAAAAACGCACTAAATGGAGAAAATTTAGTTAGGGTTAGTTTCTGGGTCTGTCCGTCATTCAAATAGCTTGGAATAGTCAGAATCGAACAAAACATCGTAAGCTCCCGTAAAAACCATATAGTCCAGTCACCTGGTAGGTTGGACCTTGCAAAAATTACTACCAAATCGAAACTTCAGGGGTTTGTTTGTGGTCGGTTAGAGATGTTAAATCCACATTTTGCACAGTTCCTTGTGGAATTTTGGGGGTGGCCAAAAAAACTCGAAATGTACTTTTTTCAGTTTTTCGCTTACAACTCGGAAACGACGCATCGCACAGAAAATTTTAATCCATTAAAATTAAAGAGAATTACATTTTAAGACGATTGCACTCCCTGTATATTTCGAATCGGTCCAGCCGTTTAGCCGCTATCGATCGTCATAAACTGGTGATTTTTCCAAATTTCCCCAACTTAAGGCTTAGCCCAACTTCCAACGCCTGTAGATCAAAAACGGCTGCACGTATCGTAAAATGTCATGAAATAGAAGTTGTAGAACATCAAATTCTAATTTGAAAAACTTCCTAGTTCATAAATTTTGCTCACGGGGAACCTGAGGGCCAGCCTCCGCAATGTAGGGAGTTCTTTAGAAGCAGCTTGCATTTGCCTGAATGCTTCCTGGGAAAGTTTTAATTTTATAAATATGCAGCTTTAAAGAAAACTCTGCAAATTTTGCACAAGGGTTTATTATTCTTTGATGTTGGTTACATGTCCGAATATTAATTCTGTGTCAACAAAGAAATTTAAGCAATTTTTTTTTAACTCGGAAAATATTCGACCTCCTGGGATTTTTCAAAAATCCCATTTGAAGCCCCATGAAAGCCCTATAGATCCTCACAGTGAAATCGGATCGTTCCGGCGCCCCAAAAATTCGAGTCTGCGTCCAAAAATGCTTCGAAAATGACACCAAACTCGATATAAGTAGGCCTTCCAAAAAAAACCTCCCGTAGCCCCATAGCGCCCCACGGGTTTGGGCGATTGGGCTGAAAACCTTGCGGGCACAACTAGATGGTGAAACGAGCATTTTGTCAAAATTTCACATTAGTCAAAAAAATCAGCTACTCGCTCGATGCATATGAGGGTGTACACAGGGGACAAATGGCAATTGCCCTACACTACGAGAACCGAAACCGAGACGAGGGTATTTTGGTCTCATCTACAAAGAACTATTTCGACGCAAGGCTGCACCAAGCAAATTGAAAATCTAAATCAAGAAGCCTCTTTATCAACCTCCACCGTAGTTGCTACATGTTGAGAGAAAATTGCGAATCAGTTTGTGACAACGTCATGGACGCACGTTTAGAGTAAACACCCCTACTTGCAACGTTTTTCCAGGTTTACTGCACGACCTAAAACAAATGCAGCTCCATTCGAAACCACACGGTTTTCCGCCAGAGCGCACTTGGTTCAGTTTAACTTTTTTCTCTACTGTCACTTGATCAAACAGGCCCCCTTTTAATCCGATAGTTTTAAAAGCTGTTCGGGAATTTCAGAGGCAACCCGGGTAGGCTCAGGGTTTAACCTGGCTCTCGCGAAAACTCCACACCGACGACGGCAGCCCGTCAAACAAATCGGCGGACGTTTGAACTGTACAGGATTTTTTTTTTTTTTTTCGGCTTTCCAATTTGCCTTGACCAATGTTTGTTTTCAACCGCTTCCCCTCGTCAGATTTAACGTTGACTCTACTTATTAACCGCGCGCGAGCGGATTTTGGAATAATTCATTACCTCCCCACGTCGAAAAAAGACCGATATCACTTGTACCGGGTGGGCAACTGAATTAATTAATATTTGGACATTATCACGATTATTTCATGCATGTATGCAAATCCACAGACAAGTTTGTGGTTTTTTCCAGCTTGTAATCCGGTCGTTATAACGTGAACAGTCAATTCAGGATGCAAAATTTAGAGATTGTTGTGAGCAGTTGATGGTCATTGTGTTAGTTAGTTGTGTATGACAAAACATGTACCTAGTTAACAAGTTAACTTTGAGGTCGATCTCACATCTGTGGGGAGTTAACCTATATTGAACTGAACCAATTGCAAGGGTTAATTAGTGAAGTTTGAGGTGGATCTCACACAATGGGGAGCGAAAACTAGTTAAGAAATTAAGATCAGATTCTCTCATCAAAGGGGAGCCTGTCTGTTTTGAGGTGGATCTCACATTGAGGGGATCCAACCTTTAGTGAAAAACTAGAGGCAGATCTCACACGAATGGGGAGCCGGTCTGATGCAAAGGTGCATCTCGCACGATGGGGATCCAACCTGTCTTGAAGTTAAAGGAGTTGTTGAACTACCAAAGAGAATTTGGGGACTGTATCAAGTACACAAGGAATAAGGTAACACTAGGTGAGTAGAGAGGAGTTACTGCTGCTAGTCGAAGGAATATGAATGAAATCCCTGAGCCTCAGGGCCTGAGGGGGTGCATGTCAATATATATGGTGTACTCCACCATGGGGGCGCACCCCTCTCTGGCTGTTACCCCAGAGGGAGGTTCAGTCCCTATGGTAGGAGTGCCTTAAGGGGGGGGGGGGGGAGGCCTTTATTGAGCGTCTAGCGCTGGAGCGCCTACCTATATTTTTCCTCCTTTCTACTTTCCTGACTTTATTTGCTATAAAGTTATTATACAACCGTCGCGAAAACAAGAATAATAAACCAAAAGTGGGGCTCCACTCTTCTATCGCCAGCCAGCTGCATTGCCATCGCTGTGCCCTCAGTAGTGATGATTAGACAGGCCAATACACTTGGGTCTTGGCCTTAATCGCGGTGTACATCCAGTGGACCATGTCCGGTTGTCGTAGGTAGCCAAGATTTCTCCTAGTCAGGATGCCTCCTCCATCTGTGGACTATGTATCCCAGGGGCCTGGTGAGTGCCGATTTCAGTTAGACACCTAGATATTTCACCTTGGCATTGTAGAAGAGGGGTTCTGCGTGATCTCTCCAATTCATATTTCTCGTGGAGTTTGCTACAGCCGTTTTGTTCAGATAAACTTGAGATGCTAGCGCCCCAGGCGGATTCGTGAGCATCACCCAACGTGTTCCTACTTCTCAATAATGATTGTAATGCCGACCCGTTTGTACGAAACAAGACACGAAATTTACTTTCTTTACGATTCCCGATATTGCCCAACCCCGTTCCAACTCTGCGTAAAAGTGATTTCCCTTGTGGGGGAGTAAAAAAAAGAAAGAAAAACAGGGCTGACACGCTACAGGCATATAAGAGTATCCGCTCTAATCCATATCGTCCCTCCACAGTCCTGAAGTGCTTGGAAAAGGCCTAGCGACACTTGTGGATTTATGGTCGAACCCTCGACAGGGGCGGAATCGGAATATTGCGACCCTCACTCACCCCGTAGTCTTAACTTTGGCCGTTTGGATAGAAAATAAGAATTTGTCATTCGGTGGAAGTTAGGGGAAGAATCAGACGTTAGGGTGCGCTTTTGAAGTGTTCGAGTTAACTGAAAGAGCTGTTTGAAACTTTATTGGACGTAGTAGCATAAAATAGAGGATTTACGATAAAGACCAGAGAGTTGCCAAAGGCAAACGTCACTTTTGAAGATGTTCAGCCGTGGAAAATCAAATTTTGGGAACAGCTTTGAACCTTGTCTGGCTGATCGCTGCTGATTTTACAGGAGTAAATAGCTTAGTACGAATACCAGCGTACCTAGTACTGATGTACTGACTAGACAACGTCTCCCCCCACCCAGTAAAAAATCCTGGACCCATTCCTGGTCTGGCTGCAAGCATGCGCTGCAGCAGCACAGACTCTACAGCTAATGTGAAAAATTGCCAAGGTTAAGCTACCGTGTAAAGAGCGATTGAGTCGATTTGAAGAAGGAGAGCGGATATCTAAGGGCCGATGAGCCCTTCAAATTGGATTCTTAACCTTTCTCGATTCCCCCGAAAATCCCACAGGGGCGCCCACACCTTTTATATAGGAAAGCGAGCTTCCCTTCCCCACCACTATGAGAATTCTTTCCCCCCTTTTGCCTTTTTTTGATAAGTAGTATGAGAAAGGAGCCTGCGGTGGGGGCCGGGCAGCAATGGAAAGGGAGTTTTCGCCTGTTCACCGCAGATATGAAGCTTAGGGCCATATATCCAGAAGAAGACTCTCACACCCTTCAACAGAGAGCGCCTTACACGATTGCCCACCTTCCGGTCTTCCGCTGAAACACCATTCCATCAAATGCGGGGCCTTTTTCCGACTTTAAGTCCTAACAGTCTCACTGTCTCTTTTCTCACTCGGTATCTCCCACAATAAAGAAACATTATTTACTCTTCCTTCTCCTTCAACACACTCCATCGGTGTTTATCTGTTGAAACAAACTCTCAAGTCTGAGCCTGAGTAATGCATCTACCAGTAAAGTTGCACCAAACGACAAGAGCTTCCCGCTCATGAATTTACAAAATATCTTCATTTTGCGACTAAATCAGTAGTAGGATATAGCACAATAGTGTCAAATTGTTGTTCAAGTCACAATGTTGGCCCAGGGGTTAACAAAGTTACAAAGGGAACAGACATCAGATTTGTCCAAGGTGGAAGGGAAAGAAAGCTGTAGGGAGGCGTCAAATCGAATTCTTCCTTTCTTCGCTGTCTACGCACCGCCCATTCTCGTAGGGGTCGAAAAGACAACATTTTTGACCCTTCGACCTTTCCAACACTCCCTGTACACCTTGAAAGTTCAATACCTGTTCGTCCATTTCCACCCCGAGGGACATTCTGGGGGAACGTGAGTTTTCTCCCAGTCTAATACATCCCCATTGAAGGTCCCTGAGGGGATCGTGCTTTGAGCCACTAAACAGTTTCCTGGAGCGGACACCCCCTTGTCGCCTTTAATATCTCAAGAGATGTCTTTCCACGTTTGTAATGTTTATGAAGTTCACGACTCGTAACAGATTCGGCTGAAGTGATTTATGCTGAACTTTGGTACCTACGTCAAACGGGGCGAAAGTAATCAGTGGAGCGAATGTAATCATAACGACCTTTTATCAACATACTTATCGATTACCCTGCTCTCTGAGAAGGTTTCGGTGGAAGTTTGGAAACACAGGTGCAATGGGTATCATATCTTCTCTATGATGAATGTTTTCCATGACCTCTTGGAAAGGTTATCGAGAGGTTATTATGCACAATAGGGTTGAACATCGATGTTCGATGTTATCGAAACATCGATGTTTTGACTCCGATGTTCGATGTTTTTACCATCGATGTTTAGCTAGTCGATATTATCGGACATCGATGTTTAGGACCCAACATCGATGTTTTAGTTTGTGGTTGGGTTTTCTGTCTTCAAATCAAATCATAAGGTAACTTTTTTTTTTAAGGGAGCTTGAGGCGCTGAACCGATTGTAATAGGAGCACACTGATGGTATTTAAAAAGCCTGAGGCGAGAACGACCTAGCTGGATCTACCCTTGATAGAGGGATAATCAAGGGCAGATTTTTCAAGGCAAAAATAATGAAAAAAATCTCGTTACCGAGCTGGTGCGTCTAAGATCAATTTTTTTACCGTTAGGACCTCATGGTAAACAATAAGAATCGAGACTATAAAAATAATTCTGGCTATTCAAATAATTGTACTTAGAGATCGAAAAAAAATTCACGATTAAATTTATTGGACATCGATGTTATATCGATGTTATATCGATGTTTTTGGGCCGATGTTTTTCTCACATCGATGTTGAACGTCCGATGTTGACATCGATGTACATATCGATGTTTTGATCTCGATGTAATAACCCTAATGCACAATAACAATAACAAGTTGTTATTAACAACCTACACTCTTTACTGCCAGCTGGCTATTAGTCGAAAAACGTTGCTTGCCAGTAAATTTGAAGTAAGTTTGTGCCATTTTCGGCTCTATCTTCTCTTTCTATAGGATGACATCCTATAGATTGTAGAGATGTGATTCTGAAGTTTTTAGCCACTTCCTTCTTGTAGTGTTGGAGTCAACGCTCGTTTAGTGAAAAAAAAAAACCCCTAGGTGGTGAGGTGAATGTAATCAGTGCCAAACTTCCAAACCCGGGGGATTCCTTGGGTTTCAAACCAGTTTCTCCGTACATTTCAGATCAATGGTAGCAAATATGTTAAGATCATCGGGTCTGGGAGTCGGAAAAAGTATTTGGAGGTTTTCATGGCGAAAGGGGAAGTTGGGGGAAGCTGCGGTGCGTCGCGGTATGGCATTCAGGCTCCCGAATTCGAGAACTTGATGTTTGTATTCGATTCCTTTTTCATTCTGAATTCTTAAAGGGCGCCGACAGACTGCAGAAGGCTGAAAACGCAGCACTCCGTTTTGCCCTAAGACTTCCCCTGGATGAGCATGTCACGCCCCACTGTTACCGGCTGGGGTGGTTGAAAGTCAAGGAGAGGAAACGACTCTTGATGGCAGCCCTGATCTTCAAAATTTTCAAGCATCAACGTCCTCCCTACCTCTTTGAAAACTTCAGCTTCCTTTACACCTGAGACAGGTGTTAACAGGAATAAGGTTCTCTATATCCCCCTTCATCGGACTAACATGTATGGAAGAAGTTTCTTGGCCCAAGCCTCAAAATAGTACAACGAAAACTTAAACTTGTTTGATTTTACATTAAAAGATAGTGTTTTTAAAAATGAACAAAAATGGACAATGAACTTCGAAAACGACACCTAACTCGAACCCATAGATGAAACCCTTCAAAAACCCTTTTTTAGTTACGCGGAGCCCCACGGGTTTGTGCAATAATTGCAATTATGTGTGCATTGTGCAATTGTTTGTGCAATTATTGGGCTAAAAACCTTGCGGGTACTACTAAAAGGAGAACCAAGTATTATGTCAAAAATTTCTGATTTTTAAATAAATTCCTACGGCCCAAAACGGCGTGGGCAGTCGACCGTCCTTTAATTTTGGAACCTCCACATCTAAGCCATCAACATGAGATCCTCCAGATTGTTGTCACTTTGAGTTTGCCTCAGCCTTGTTTTATGATTTTCAATTTTGAAAAACTCCTCTAACACTCGACTTCGGTCGTAGAAAATGCGTCCAAAAAATTGTAAATGAAAACGAGCCTTGTGTACGATGAAGCCATGAGGTTGTGCTATTTTAAAACCGTGTAGCACAAATTATGCATTTATTGCACTAGCCATCCACCCTATGAGGAACAAAGCCAACCAGATCGCCTTCTTTTGAGTCTTTAGTTCCTTTTCGGTCTCGAGTAGGTAGGTACATATTTTAGGTAGGATAAAAATTTTTTCCAGTTTCGACCGGCCCCTTAGTGCAGATAAATCTGGGTATACGTACCCAGTCTGGCGATTCTGTGACTTGATTGGATCCACCCCTTTCTACCGAATCAGCATTCTGCAGGGGCAACTCGGCCCATTTTGAGCAACACCATGCGTAATTTTCAGATTCCATAGCTAGCAAAAACAGGTCCAGTCTTTTAAGGCTAACCACCAACCAGAGTTACGAGGCTGCCAAAACCACCTGAGATAACTGAAAATTCTTCCCCAAAGCCACCGAGAAACACCGGCAAAAATATGAAGACTATCGATTGCTCCTCTCTAGAGCTATTTTAATAAATCTTGGCGGAAAAAGAAGCGACCCCTCCCCCACAAGAAGGATGAACTTTTATAAGAGGTAAGGCACCCAACATATTGAGTTGAGATATTAACTACTATGAGGGGCCCGGCGGATGGTTATTAAATGTTTGCCTTTTGGATACAAGTGGGAGGGTTAAAGGTTGGGTAACTTTTCCACTTGGTTTGAAGGAGCCCTTTAATTCTGGCCGAAGGGGTTACCTACTTAAGTTTAGTTTTCAAGGCAAGAAGGAATATAAGTAAAATTTACTAGATGAAGGAAACTTGCTTGGTGTTAGACCGGAATTAGGGTTGGTTTAGGGTACCTCCGTTTAAAATCCGTATTTTGGTACGTATGCTTAAATATAATTTTTTTTTTAAATATAAATATTATTTTAGATTCAAGAATTATCAAACCTCAGAAGTACCATATTTCTGGGGATGTGCTCCTTCGCAGACAATAAGACAATTGTCTGAGTAAATTAGGTATTTGTATTGTCTGTGTAAATTATTTACAGATTGGTATGCGATTTCCTCAAGTGGTCGTTTGATTCTAAATTCATTCAAGTGAGGAATTGGGTCAGTAAGGAGGAGGTCACTTGAACACTGCAACAGGTGACGGATCAGTTGTCAGCCCGACCGCCAGGAAGCAGCACCTACTGAGTGATCGCCGGAACTCCACATTGTAGAGTTCCGCCCGACAAACAACCCGCCCAACTTTAGAACGGGGAACGGAAATAGGCTTATATGTAGGACCTTGGAAATGAGAACTTTACGCAAAATCTGAAAATTTCACAAAATACTCGGTACTCGTTCTAGTGGGCCCCACAAGGTTTTCAACCCGTGGGGTTTTGTTGGGATAAATAGTAGCTGCCTGAGGGGCTTTTAAAAGGCTTTGGTCGAGATGTCGAAAGAGGTGCCGCTGTCGAAGTAATTTTGGACGCAGAATCAATTTTTTGAGGTCCATTATCTCTCCTGATACTACAGAAAATTTGTGTAGTATCAGGTATTTAATACACATCCCAGAAGTAAAGACCAAAGGCAGAGAAACCCAAAAATTGACCACTGTATTTGGATGCTGGAAGAGAAGCAGAGATTGTCCAAGCGTGTGTGACTGTCTGAATCTTTGCAGCTAATGGAACCGCCAAAACGGTAAACAGCTTGATGAGGAGTTAAACTGCTGTAGGAGGAGTTTGCATCAAAGTCAGTTTCGACGAATCACGCATTTGAAAGATACCAGGCGCACAGACACACCCTGTGAATAAACATCCCCCAGCATCATTTCTAGCAAACCATCCTCGATCTGAGTGCTTTTCAGCTGTAAGGAGCACTTAAATTTTGGATCCCAGAAGTTTTCCGAAACAGCTGCAACCTTCTCAAAGAACATTGGGAGTCGGTGCGCTGCTTCAAATCGACTTTCCACTTGGCAAAAAACACCTCAGATCACTTCGTCCGTGCTGAATTTGGTCTCGATCATTTGATGGTGCAAGTCTTTAAGCGAGCCCTGAGTTGGTGGAAGAAGCTGCTGATTATGCCTGACAGAATCCCAAACCTCTGCTTCCGTTGGCTTATTGGCTCTGGATTCATCTCGTCCTGATGCTGACCGTAACTGGGCTTCGGAAATGAGATTTCTTATGAAGAGACTGGGTAAGTCCGCTGTCTGGGAGTCCCAAGATCCTGCTGAGGTAACGTCAGGAACAGCTGGGGCCAATGAGGCCCTGCAGAAAGAGAACCGTACGAAGGACTTGACTCGGGTGGCCCCATCAAAGTTCAACGAGTTCTACAGGATGGTCAGCTGCGAGGATACGGCGGTCTACCTCTCCCTGGATATCCCAATGCGTACAAGCCTTGGAGGAGCCGAATTTGGTCGGCTGTCCTACTTCAAAACGATGACGAGGTTCTCGGCCCAGGACACTTGCCAAATTGGTAATTGAGCAGTTTGGGACAAACTTAGCCACATCTGTAATCAATGCCCTGTCTTGCGTGGAGATAGGCAAAAGTACCTAGGTACTTCAAAAATGATGTCCTGTCCTTGGACCAGTTCTCAGTGTTGATTTCCCTCGCCACGCCTATGGAATGTCCGAAATTTGCAAATTTCTTATAGCAGCCATCAGGCAGCGCTGTATAGTTAATTATGAACGAAGGTTACATTAAATTTTAATCCTTAAAATAAACTGTCCGCCTCCGTCATTTTTGGACAGGAAAATGTGGTATTTTACACAATAAACTCGCTTGGCACCAGAAATGTGTTGTCACTAGTTTCATGAACCGTTTCATATTCCCCCTACTTCCTAGGTTAGGGTAAATTTACCCTAAGTTACATTTAGCCTAAATTTACCCAATTGAGTGCCCTAATAATATTATGGTACTCTTTTTTTTAAATCAAATTAAATATTTTTGGACAACCTACTTGTCTCAAAGTTCTAAACCAAAATTACTGGTGATAGTTGTACTGAAACAGAATTGGAAATCAAAGTGTCTGCAAATTGCTTCAAATCAAAGAAGGAATTTATTTATCAATAAAAGTAATTTTTCACTCTCCACAAAAAAGGTTCCTAATATGGTCCTCTGGGGGGTCTTAATATGGCTCCACTGCCATATTAAGGACCCTCATTTAATACGTTTTGTTGCCATTAGGATCATCAGGATTAAGGAATAAATTAGTTCTCTGCGGCTGAACCCCTCCATAATTCGATAAAACATTGAAGAAGAAAAAACGTGTCACAGAAGAATAATCCATTGATTCGGGTCACATTGGCCCACAGTGCCAGAGGCAATAAGTTAGCTAGATACGACCTGTGTCCCAACCCTCCCCATCCTCCCCTAATTATTTGTGAATTACCAATTGTAAAATTTAATATTATTGACTATTTTTCCATTGGTAACTTTTCTGTATTATTTTTGTATTGGGGTTGGTTTTAAAAAAAAGTATAATTTGTTTCAGTTCAGTTTATAACATTCTCTTTTAAAACCCCCTACAACCGCCTTCGATTTCTTTTACGTTTACCCCCAATGAATACCTAGGTAATATAATAATAGGTTCTTTCCGTCCGAACATTTTACCACCAATAATGGAAACATCGATACATCGATATTGAGAAAAACATCGCTGGTTCTGAGGCGATGTTTTTGGGACATCGATGCTTGGGTGTCATTCGTACATCGGGTTCGATCCGTCTGAACAGCTGACCCAAGTTCAAAACTCCCTTGACAGAGCGGGAAAACTACCAACGTGACAAACGCTGACAAAGACATCCTCGGACGAAATTCCCCTTTAAATCATTTTTCCTCGAAAACATTCCCACATTCGGGCACTTCCCTGTAAAGACAACATTTTGACAATCAAAAAGGTGTTTTGACATTCGGGAGTTCTCAGTTGGCTAACTTGCTATTCGACAAACAAGCCAACGGAACAACAAAAACAGCTGTTTCACCTGCGTGTGTTCACCGTTGAAATAAATGCTTTCGGGGAAATAACATTTTTACGACAATTTTTACAATAATTAACGGTTATTGAGGTGTTTGAAGTAGCGTTTTTTTCACCGCCGTGAAACGTTATTGGGGTGAAACCTGCAGCGTTTAGCGCGTTCGGTTGGCCACATTGAGGGGTAGGTCAGTAAGTGATGGCAAGTTCGGAATAAACAAACGTTAGAGATTGTCTTTTTTGGTAAAGTTTTTTTCATTTTTTTATTAGTTTTCGCTGCCGTAGTATTTTGAAAAGTATCGTTGACAATGTAGTTGTTTTTTCGTAGTTTTTCGGCGTCGGCGAGGTTGTTTCCTTTGCGGTATCTCCCCCGTGTTTCGTGGGAAGCTCGAATGGTGGGGAGTGTCTGTCCCATTTTCGTGTGACTTTGAAAAAGTAGGTTAGCGCCTGCCTGGTGGTGTCGATATGCCCTCATTTTAAGTTTTCGCAACACACCAAAATGATTGCCACGACTTTACAAACTGGGACGTTTCGGTGTCTCTGAGGAAACTTTTTTTTTCTCTTCCCTTCCTTTTTTTCGCCTCCCCCCTCTTTCTCTCTTCCCTTCGCCCCGTTGGTTTTCAGCGGGTGTTTCTTCCCTACTTTTTCATCCCCCTGGTGCGGCGGTCCCTGGCGCCTCTCAAAGGGGTAAGTCCTTAGTTATGTAAGTAATATCGATTTAACGGATTTTAACCCTCCCCTGCAGTAGTTTTTTTCACAGGGGTTGAAAAACCCCTTGTTCTAATTTTCTTTTCTGCACAGTTTCTTAATTTTCTTCCCACCGCTTTTTTCCCCGTAATTCGTCTTCAACATTTTCTTTTTTTGTCGCGTAGAAATGTCGGAAACGGATTGCGGCGATTCCGAAGCGGATTCGAGGATGCAAGTGGATTTGAGCCGAAATAACGACGAAGAAACTTCTGAACATGATGAAGGGAACCACCAGGAGTCCGGACTTAACACAAATTACGATTCGTCCGACGGTGCCATTCCCATACACAGGTTAATCACCAATTTATTTTAGTTATACGTAGATCGAGGGTTTTCCCTCACTGTTTTTGTGTTGACGAATTAGTATGAAACAACAGTAACTGTTGTTCAGAAACAGAAAATTTGGCGCCATCGCAGAGTTTTGACTTTTCACTCACCACTCGCTTAACTGAACGTTCACGTAGTTACTGCGTTATAACTTCACGTAGTACTGCTTTATAGCTCAGCCCTCCCTGTGTAGCTTAAATTGGCCCGAGTTGATGCCTAAAATTGAAAGAGGCTCCTGGTCAGCTGTCCCTATTCTGCATGCATTTGCCGCACCTTCTGAACACTCGTTAAGTCCTTTTTTTTTTTTTTTTTTTAGTCTAGACGTTATTTCGTGATTGATGAAGTTTTCAGCGTTTTTGCACATTTTCTATCAGCTTTGGTAGCGCTTGCTGCATCGATTTCACAAAAAAAAGAAAAAAAGGCTCCTGGTCAGCGGACCCCGTTTTTTCCGGGGTCGGATTTTCCCTCCGTTTTCCCACATTTCTGCCGAAGCTGTCGGGCCCCGGGGCGAGTTTTTTTTTTACCATCCTTGTGGGATTGCCGACATACTGGAACCCGATTGGGGTCAAGGCGACTGGGTATGATGAAAAATCCCTGTCCTAGTCCCGGGGTGCCTCTTACCTTTTTGCTCGCCGAGTCCGAAACGGTTCGCCGCCCGAAAAAACGAAAAATCCCTCTCGTCAGTTTTGGAAAATCGCGATTTTCAACTTTTTTGGATCGACGGAGAAATTTTCGAAAATTATTCCGCTTCGATCCGTTATGTCGACTTTTGATCTCCGATGCACTTTGACGTCGACAGGTATTTCATCCTCACATTAATTTTGTATTCATCTCCAAATTGCCGATTTGTTCACCGAAAATCTGTTACGAGTCCCCATTTTCTATTTTTTGCTCTAACATCTATGAGAAACACCCTCCCCTCACTACAGCTCAAAATTTCGTTAGGTTGAGCCGAAAGACGTCACGCTAAAACGCTGCAAATTTTACACTAGGGTTTTTTATTTTTATATAGGTTAATTGTGCAAAAATTCTGTGTCATTAGGAAAGGATTTATGAAAAAAATTTAAAAAAAAAAAAAAAAGGTTTTTCTGTAGGTAGGTACAATATTTGGACAGATGTGGGACCTCAAAATCGATTTTGCGTCCAAAATTAGGTACTCAGAAAACGACACGTTATTTTGACCTCTTGGGATGGGGATCGTAGCTCCATGAAAGCCCTAAAGACCCCCACAGTGAAATCGGATCGTTCTGGGACCCCCAAAAATATATTCTACGTCCTATAGACGAATAGATACCTAACTCGACCCCATAGCCGAAAACCTTCGACAACCCCTCCCGTAGCCCCATAGCGCCCCACGGGTTTGGAGGATCGGGCTGAAAACCTTGCGGGTACACCTAGATGGTAAACCGAGTATTTTGTCAAAATTTCTGATTTTTAAAAAGTTCCTAGTTACTGCCTAGCACGGACATTGCGTTTTTGGAATCTAGACGTTTTAAAACGGATTTATTTTTATGACATTATACGGTCAAATTTTGAGGCGGACCAGAATTTTCGACCTCCGTCGCGATTGCATAGGTGTATTATTCCAAGAATAATGAACCAAAAGGGGATCTGGGAGGTGTTGTTGAAGGGGTTAGGCTTTGGGGTCGAGTTGGGTGTCGTTTTTGAAGTAGGTATATTTGGACGTAGAATCCATTTTTTGGGATCCCAGAACGATCCGATTTCATCGTGGGGATCTATGGGGCTGTCATGGGGCTACAAATGGAATTTTTGAAGGATCCCAGAAAGTCAAATAAGGTGGCGTTTTCACTGTAATTTTGGACGCGCATTTCATATTTCGAGGTCCCACATCTGCATAAACATTGTACAGAATTTTTTTTTTTCTTTCTTTTTTTAATAATATTGAAAATGAAAATATTATTTTCTTAATGCCACAGAATAATTTTGCACAATTTTAATATATCAAAAAATATTAAACCCTTGTGTAAAATGTGTATTTTTCTTTTCTAAAAAAAAAAAACAAATCGGTTGTTCGATTTTTTAAAGAAAAAATCGATTAATCGCTTACGATTTAGATTTTTGCAGCACTATGGAACTCTCACGTAATGATCAATCTTTTGATGATCGCTCAATCATAACTTATATCATCACTCTATTGATGATGACGATTCAATGATGCAGACCACGAAGGTTGTTCAGTCTCGTTGCCATTAAGTAAATCAACTCTTTTTCGCGATGGTGGTCCTCATAGTATCGAACCACTTTAAAAAATCGATCGATAGAAATGGGAATCCCAAAGAACTGTTTCAGCTACGGTTAACTTCCCTTTTCAGCCTGGTATTGCTCGAGACACTAATTTGAGCATTTGCCTTCTATTTTTTTGAGATTTTTACAGTTTCCTCAGTTTGTCATTGATTTTCCAGGTGTGATGGTTGCGATTACGAAACAATGTCGAGGGCTGCGCTAGCTCGGCACACCGTCATTTGCTCCATAGCCAGTAAAAACGGTACTGGCGTTCGAGGTAAATACGTCTTATTACGGCCATATATTAAGGGAAATAATTGCGCTACTAATTGTATTTTATTCAGGAAATCCTCCGTCGTCTAAGATGTTCGAATGCGATATATGTCAAATGCGGTTTTCAAACGGAGCGAACATGAGGAGGCACAAGATGCGTCACACCGGAGTCAAACCGTATGAGTGCAGAGTGTGTGGGAAAAGGTTTGTGGCGTTTGAGGTTATGTTTTTCAGTGTCAAATAGTTGTTGTAACCTTGTCGATTTCTGTCGCAGATTCTTCAGGAAGGACCACTTGGCCGAGCATACGACTACTCATGCTAAAGCTCTGCCTTGGGCGTGCCCCATTTGCCATCGAGGGTTCCAGCGGCAAATCGCCATGAGGGCCCATTTCCAGAACGAGCACGTGACCAATTCCAGCAATGGGACGAACGGCGATGCCAAGTGTTGCCCTTTGTGTTCCTATAAAGCCGCCTCGATGAAGTCTTTGAGAGTACATTTTTACAACAGGTTAGTTCTAAATGGGTTATGCCGTCATTTGTTTCATTCTGGCAGTTTTGTTTTTTTTTTTATCGTGGTGGTTTTTCTTATCAGGCATGGCATCGATTTGGATCGACCCGCTTTGGTCAACGGCACTGGCGACAGAGTCTCCGACAACGCCACCCCTCCTATGCATTTCCTCACTCCACACATTGAGATCTCTACTCAGGGCTCCCCACAGCTGGTAAATTGGAGTTGTCAATTTCCTGTGATTCGTCGACGTCATGTTCTAAACGCATTTCTCGTTTCAGAATGGCACTGAGAATGAAGAACCGTCAGAAGACATGAGCCCCCGAGGATCTCCAGATTCCGGTGACTCGAACGCCCCATCGTCCAGCCTCGGGGACGTCATCAAACGAGAGCCTGTCATGATGGACAACATGGGCCCCGAGGACTGCTCAATGTCCAACGGTTCAGGTACGAGCGAAACACCTTTTCGCATATTCAATTTCACTCGGCTCCAACTAATCGTCATCAAAACCTCAGGCGTCAACGGCATTACATCCCCCATCAACCTGTGCACCTCTCGAAGAGTGAAACAGGAATCCCCGCTAGTCAGACTTCTCGCCAACGGGGGCGGACCTCCACCGCCTCCAACACGGCTGCCGTCCCCGACGCCTAACTGCATCGACGATATGCCACCTCATTCTCACCCGGGCGACTACGCAGGTACGTCACAACTTGTCCACAACGGTTGTCACCGTTCAAACAGCGAGATGTTGCTCATGTCACACTCCTCAGGATTGTATTGTTTGTATCACTCGCTTCACTCTTCGTCTGGATTGGGGTGTAAACATCGAAGAGGCAAACGGTCATGGTAACAACTGTTGTTTGTACCAGGCGAAAAATGTGTCTGGAATCCGAATCTGGCAAAAAATTGGGGGTTACCATTTGAAATAAGAAAGTTAAGCGCATCTGCGCCTGAACATTTGCACGCATACGGACTAATTGGTAAAATTTCTCGAAACGTAACCTTTTATTTTTGTTTTTCGCGGGTTTTCCAGCCGGGACCGGAGACACTTGCGGCCACTGCGGCATACGTTTTCCCGACCGAACCCTCTACTTCCTCCACAAGGGCTGTCACGCCGAAGGGAACCCCTGGAAATGCAACATCTGCGGCGAGCAGACTTCAAACGTCTACGACTTCAATTGTCACCTGCTAAGTAGTAAACACCAGTAAATCCCCGTTTCGAGCGCCGCGACGATTTACACCCCCTCCCCCCAACACAGATCGATACGTCGGTAGGTTTTATTTTTGAGATTCTGGTTTATCAGTCAATTTAAGCGGATTTCAAATGGCCAGGCCTTTGATTGATCTCATCATCAGGCTTACCACTACTGACTACAGGAAAAAAATTCCTTTTACCTGAGATGTACTCAACTTTTTTTTTTGACTGAAAAATTACTCAACAGCGGCATTGTTTTTTTTTTTTTTTTTTTCATTTTGTAGTCACTTTTATTTCGTTTATAAGGACATTTTCGTTACCATTTCTCTATACTAGTTCCGAAACAATCTAGTTTGATTGGGTTTGTTGGACAGCCCATTTAGAAACGATAGTTCGTCGGGTACTCCACCAAAGCTTAGTTATCAAGAAATTTGTATTTTTTCGGTGGAGTGAATTGGGAATTGTAGTTGTACAAATAAAAGTGCCTATGCGGGCGATGATAATAGGGCTAATTAAAAATCGATGGGTTTTTTGATCTCTAAAGATTGAAAAAAAGGTGTTAGTGTTATATGTGCCTTCGGAATATCCGATGCTTTTTGTCCGCGTCGGAAGCTTTCAGGGACGTCAGACCCTTGTGTGGTTGGCAACACTGCACACCCTACTTATTAAACTCAGTGTTGTCAGTCATCACGTCCCCCCATGGACGCTTGGATATAATCAAACTAATCACGCTTACATGTTGCGAAGTGTTCTCATTATTTCAATGTCGCTTTGAGGGTGGCAAGTTTTGAAAGTTCGATTAAAAAATAATAATAACAATACTCTAGCTACTTATAAAGAAGAGTCCACGTATTTTTCATACTCCCCGCCAAAAGGTGTGCACCATTACTCCGAGACCTTTTACTTTAGTCTCTTGAAATTTGGACCTAAAACGTTGTCGACTAGTAGAAGTCACATTAAACTATCGTCCTTTTCAGACAATCCCAGATAAATACAATTGGCACGTTGTCATTAAAATTTCGGCATTTCATATTAGCTAAATAAAATTTATCGATATTTTTGATTATTGAAAGCTTATAAAGGATTCGATGCTGCGATAGAGTTTTTAAATTACACGCGAGTTGAGTGCAAAATGTCTGCTTGATGGTTATTATTTTCAGATTTAGTTAGCAGTGCTTTTTCAACCTCCATGATTGCATCAAGGAATTCATTTTAGGGAATAAAAGTATTGAAATTTATTGATTTATAAAGAAGGTATTTGTTATTTTCATATTTCATAAATTTTGGACCCAACGTGACTTCGAAAGTTACTTGGAAATCAAATGTGAAGGAGGCATCAATTTCATTTTTTTGCAGCGGTTTATACCTTCTCTGTAAATGTTGGAGCAAATTTAATTACCAAAAACGCGAATGACTTCATCCCGTTCTTGGTTCAATCCATGTAAATAACAGCTCTGAAAACCCGTATCTGCAAGTTGAAAACCAGTTTCTGCTCCCCAAAAACAAGTCTCTGCCGATTGAAAATCAATTTCTGCTCATTAAAGCACCTTATAAAGCCCCAGCCCGAACTTCTTAATGTTCCAGTAGGTTTACATTGCCCTTTCAGTGATAATCCTATATTTTTACCTCTCTCTCGTGAAAATCATAAAGGCATCAAGAGGGTAATGTATCTCAAATTATTTGAAATAGGGACATAACGTGTTGTTTACGCTCCACGCTTAATTAAAATTTAATGTACCTTCTTCATTATACCATCTCACTCTTCAACAGTAAAACTGAATGCTAGAAATTAAAAAGTTATTGACCAGAATCAATATGAAACGCTCTTCTAGTCGAATTAGTCAATGTGTCTTGAAACAAGATTGAACTAACTAAAAAAATAAAAAATAAATAAATACATTGTCGTTTTTGGTGGTTTAGCATGCTCCAGGTGGATATGATTATATCGTTTGCCTGGGGCCACGTACAAACCCCCTGATTAGTTTAGTTCAGAACATGGTATTTGCTTTTACCAACTTTAGACTCCATTTTCGTATCAGTGCTGTATTTCAAGAGGTAGTAGGTCCATGTTGTGAGGTGTGCGAATCGAGCCTGCAATTGCTCCTGATTCAGCTTAACCAGCAGGCCCTGGAGGGCCATCCCTAGGCGCCAACTGTCGTAGGGGTCCCAGTGGTGGCGAGCACCCGCATTGGTAGCCATGTCGTTGGAGGGCATTGTGCCGGACCGGAGTAGGCCCCGGGCGAATTGGACGGGGGCATTGCTCCGCCTTCTCGGCCAGGGTGGCCGGCTGACCAGTGAGTACATTGAGGCCAGTAGGGACCCCTTCGCTTGGTCCGAGGCCTGAGGATTGGGCTGCTGAGTTCACTGAGAGATTCACTTTCGAGTTGTTCCTATCAGTCGCTCGGCGAATGGAGATGACGTGGGTGGTTCCTGAACACAGGACTAACCTGCTGCTGGTAACTGGAGCTTCCCGTCAAACCTCCACCGTCTGGCTCTGGCTTTGTGTGGTGCACAGACCCTTCGAAGCTGCCACCATTTGAGGGAAGGGGACAGTCCTGGAAGCTGAGGTGTTCCTCGACGTTGTAAGGGAAGACTTGAGCAAGTATGTTACCAACCCTTTTCGCTACAGGGCTTTCATTGTCTTTGCAGCGGCCTTGAGGGTTCCAGCAGCAACAAGGCCCCTGCGGGCAACAGCTGGTCGAGCCCTGCGGCGTTTTCTTAGGTCACAACCCATTGTAAGGGGCGGTTGAGTGGTGGCTCCCACCCAGGATAGTGAGAGTCCTCCCTCTTTCCTTCCACCCAACCCCATTTCCCCTTCCCTTCCTTTTTCTCCTGTCGTTTTTTCCTTTCCCGAAATGGGGGGACCTGCTGATAGCTCTGAAAAATGTTACTCCTCCTCTATGTCTATGGAGTGGGATCGTTACATTACACAGCAGCCATCCCACTCTCCACGAAAATTTACCCCTGGCATGTAGGTACCTAAACGTCGACTTCTTGCACTCAACTCGCTCTCTCACCATCTTGCGCTAAAACACATTTTGTCGTATTGTCCATTTTTTGTACATACTCCTCGAAAGTGAGCATATCTTAGGGACCCACTTTGTAAATCGTTAGTGTTCACAGTTTTTTTCGCCCCTTTACACGCTGCGGTTTACAAACTAGATTTATTGCCTTGAAATTCGCTGTGTGAAATAATTTTTAAAATACGTGTTTTGAACGTACCTGTAAATGATACCATCACCTAGTTGCCATTACGTATTAGTCTCGCGAAAAAAACCTTACAAATATGCTTTAGGTATTAACCAAAATTCTTGATGTTTAAATGACCGAAATTTACGGATTTATCCACTTGACATTCCATTCATTTAAGTTGAGATGTGCGTTTTGCAAAATGCACTATATGGTATTATTTTGTATTACCCCGATACGTATTTTTTCCTAAGTTTTATTAGTGAAAATTGAAAAAATCATGAAATGTTTTTTCTTGTTCTCTGCCGAGTCGGAAACAAAGTAGTCAATGAAAATGTCAAAATTGAAAAAAAAAATATATTTTTGATCACTCTTGTACAGTATTTATTTTGCGATTATTTTTGTGAAATCGTTATATTCTAAACGAATGTAGTTGAAAATAGTAAAGTATGAAAATACTCATTGCGTTTTGAAGTATCTTAGTCGTATTATTAATTTATGATAATTCCGTTTATTTTGAAAAAAAAAAGTGTGTTGTAGATTCCTTTAGGTATTTATTGTGAGTTTCAGTTTCGTTTCTTGGTGAGGGATTTTAGGTGAGTTCGGAGAACAGTTTTGGCCGTTTACAAGAACTCGCGTCCAGGAATTAAACCCTCCCGTTCAGACCAGCTTGGAATTGGAGAACTTGAACTGCGCATGCGCGACATGTGAAGATTGAGGAGGCTGTTGGAATCAGTTCTGAAGGTTATAAAACATTCCGAACGGCTTGAGGGCTTCCTGGAAGCCGATGCAGCCCCTCGACCTTTGCAAATGCTCTAAACTGTTCCAGCGAGAACTCCTCTCCAAACTCACCGTCTGTTATTCGAGTAGTTTCATAAATGTTAGATAAAATGGTCAAATGCCGTTTTAGTTAAGTTAGTGTAAAAGTCGCTTTATTGTGTTTTTTGTAACTCAAAATTTGTAACTCAAAGTCTGTTCTCTCCTGTTTTCAACCATTTTCTGAGTCATTCAAAAGTTACCATTCATTTAAGCGAAGTCGACTGGCTTTCCCAGGAGACGACCAAAGTTGGCATTTCCACCAAAGCTACGTTTAGTATACTCTCAACATTTTCGTTACCAGATCAAAAAAAAATCAAATCTCGAATAACAGACCCATTTAATGCCATATAAATTTACCAATTTTTTAAAACCATGTTATTCTAGCTAAAAAAAACCGTGTGTTGTATACCAATTTTTTGCTCCTAAGTCATATTTCACGTAGTTATGGTCTACACTTAGTTTATTGGATATTTTAGGCGTTGTAGGAAATTCTAAATATTCTCTTAAGATTGCTTTTTTCCAATTTTGAAACATATTGGAATTATTCCCTACGAGTGCCTTTTTCGAAGGAAAAAACTTAAGTGCTGTTCCAATTTACTCAGTGCCTCTGTACATAGGATACCAAAGTTTTGAAGATATTTTGTACAGTTTTTGAAAAAGTTTTTTTCCATTCCTCAATAAAATAAAATAAAAACCTGCCCAGATTTTTTAGACAAGCTATTGTCCCAGTGCTTTAATTTTCCCTTAATTAAGTTTACTATTGAAATGACCAATAAATCCGTCAATTCGTAAAGCGATATTTGGCCTTGGCAGATCCCGAGCGGTTGAAAAACTTTGGTCTTATACTGAAAAATTTTATTAGCAAGTTAAAATTGGAAATTTTATTGTTCTCCGTTTGGGAGCTTTGTTTTCTTCTAACTCAGTGCCTTCTAAATTTTTTTTCACTCTTAGAAAACCTTTTTATCAGCTTACACTTTGCGGGTTGGCTGCTTTGGGTGAACCCCCAGGCAACATGCCCATGCTTGACATAACACTTGCATTTCCTCGTTCGAAGGACCAAACCGTTTTTTCCCTCGTGGGGTTTCACACTGGACATCCCACATTTTCGACTTAGAGAAATTTGTCAAGTTAATAGCGAATTCGTCAGAGCTTGAAATGCCTTCTAATTGTAACGAGCTGTCAAAATTTGTGTTTTTTAGTCCTCGCTTGGTTGTACCTTAGTCGTTTAAGTGATTTAAAAGTTATTGACAAAAGTGTAGAATTAGGACAGTGAGTTGAATTCCATTCCAGTTAGTCCTGTAAATTGGTTTTCATTGTGAACCCGAAATCATTCCATTTTTTTCTTTTTATTTGATAATTTGTAGAAATATTCCACGTTTCAGTGGGTGATCAAAATGCTGTTGAATTTGTCTCTGCTGTAATGTATGAAGTCCAAATAAATTTATTGTGAATCAGTGGTGTTGATTTTTATTCCTGACGTACTGGTTGTTTGCTGACAAGATCAAGAAGAGTGGGGGGAAATGGATTTATCGATTTTCATCGAGAAGCTCGAATTACGTCCATCGATTGGCCACGTCCCCAATTCCACAGACCTCCGAGGAACGTCTTCCTTCGCCCTCAAGTCCCATGGCCCCCAAGGTCGTTGGCCTACGCGTGTCGGGTGAGGCCCGTCGAGTCCCCCGACTTCTGGGGGGAACCGGAGTGGGGGCTAACCCCCTTTTCTTTTCATCCCCTCCGATTTACGCGTTTCAACCCCCTCCAGAAAAATCCCCGCTTTCGACCCGTTTGCCCCCTCCCACCCCTTGAGACGAGTGGGGGAACGAACCGGGAAGGGGTCCCGCTAAATCATAAATTCCCTCCGGGGCCTAAATTTATGTGTAAGGACCGAAACAACGATCCAATCTGGGACAAAATCTGTCCTAAAGGCGTTCCACATGAAGAACCTGACAACGTGCAATTTTGGCTGCAAATCACCCAATCAAAATCGTCATATTAGACTCTTGTAAACAATTTAGGTCCGAAATTTGCTCAATCATAGTGAATAACCTTCACAGCTGAATTCCAAGAACAAAATCATGTATTTCTCTACTTTAAAACTTGTTGTAAAAACATTTTTTTAGGTAAAAACTTTTTTAAGGAACACCTTTTAAAAATGCCGAGTTGGAAAAATTATTTTAGCTTAAAATTTTCTAGTTCAAATCAAAAGCTAAACGCGAAACTGATCAAAATTTTGTGTTAATCTCACGGCACGAGTTGATGTTTTGGCGCCCAAACCGTCAACAGGTGATTTGTCCATTAAATGGTTGCTCTCGCACTAAACGGGTTGAAATGTGAAATTTCCGTTTCGGAATAGTTTGGGGTGTAGAAGTGGTGACACTAATGAATATTCCTCGTGTTTGTCGGGGGGAAATTGCCGTTTTCCCGGCGAGGGGTTTTGAAAAGGGCGTGTGGAATGTGGTTAGCATCCGGCCGTTGGGCGCAGACGAGCGTTGACGGAAGTGACTTTCGACCGACGCCAGCGCTCTCTCCCTGGCCGTCCCTAAACTACTTACAGCTCCCGCAGGCAGGTGTTTTCGTGTGGTTTTGTTGTCAGGCGTTTTTACTCCAAGTGAAATCGTGGAGTGCAATTTTCGGTCGCGTTTTTCCCGACAAATTGATGAGTGAAAAAATGGGAAACCCACCGTTCGCAATGAATTCCGTTATGTGAGTGAATCCGTCCTCGTCGTGCGTTGGGAGATATCCGGGGAAATTTCGTTCTCTTCCAGCGTCGAGCTTTCGGGCTCCGTTGACCCTATTTTTGGGGTTCACCGCTCAACTAGGCTATGGCATATCTCCCACACGGTACTTCTTGATAGTGACTTTAATTTTTATTTCGGTCCCTTCTTTCCAAACAAAATCCGTTTCCCAAAGTGCCTTTTTTATCTGTGAAAGTGTCAAAAGTTACGAATAACCTTCAAAGTGCGAAGTTCCCTGTGTGATGTTCGTACGGTTCTGCAGATGACAGTTTTTCTTTTGGATGACATGAATTTCGCTCATTGAAATCGAGGTGAGTCCTGTCGGCAACACTCCCTAAAATTTGACTGTATTCCAACTTCACTCTCCGATGGTTTATCGGATAACCTTGGCCCCTTGGGGTTTTCGTCTTCCGTGTCTTTTCCCGTTCAAAATAAACCCCTTTGAACTTACTCTGGTCGAATTTGGGCTTTTCTCAAAACCAATTCGAAATGCTGGGAACCCTACCGTTGGGCCAAGGTTGGCGACCTACTATTTACAGTACCGTTATAGTGAGTTGGTACCTTTGGAGCGGCGAATTAGAAAGTTGCTGGCGCCCTGTTGATTTTTTCTTCGTGAAACTTCAATTTGACCAATTTGGTGGGCGTGTTGCCGTTTCCATTTCCGTATCATTCTTCAAGTGCATTCCGGAGTGACAGCAAACTCGTGAATTTCCAAGTTTTTTTTGTTGGCTAACACTTCCACGAGACCAGCTGTTGGCTGCTGGTAACGTAACGTTCTGCCGAACGCAGCGAGGCTTCAATTTTCCCCCACATGAGATGTAAACATTTCCTGTGAAAAGACTCAAACTGCTTGAGGCAGCCGTTGAACGTTCAACACCGGAAAAGGGTCCAAGTACCTGTTTTCCCTCTGTTATGATTTCGACCTGATAGCGTCTTCTATTCGTTGAATTTGTTGCATTTTGGGCTCTGTTTAGCAAATCTCGATGATAACAGATCTGCTGAATTGGCTAACCGCTGCGCATTCCTCAATTGGAATCTGCAACTTAATATTTTTTAGGGTTCTGTGAAAAGTCCCAAGCTTGTATAGCGTCCGAATATTGTGAAAAACTACAAGCTGATGTCAGCTGCAAGAGTCAACATTTCAAGATCAGAAACTTCAGCCATAAGATGTTCAACAAGTTGCTATTTAAATGTGAAAAACTGCTCTGTGATTGTAACGTTTTCTCCGCAAATATGGTAAACCGTCTGTCGATGTGAAATGATCAACAGAAATGAGTTTGAACTGAGTTCATAATTAGAACTAGACATCAGCCGTTATTCAGGGTGAGAAACTAAAATTACGTCTCGAAAGATCACTTCTATGTGAGGGTCAAATTCTACCGAATGTTATAGACTGTTTCAAAATTTAGGAAATTTAATTCTTCTTATTTTTAATTTAATTGCGAGTGGCGGTTCAAATTTAGAATTCAAGACTTTAGGGTCTACGTTATAACTCGAAAAAGTATTGTAGGCAAAATCTGTAAGGTGTGAAGCCAAAAGTTACTCTTCTATTATAGAAGTTCTCTTCTATAATTGGATAGCTTTCACCTTAAAATATTGACCTGTTTAACACCTTATGGCTGACATCGGAAGTTCTCATTTTGAACCATAATCGGACTGCTCGTGTAAAATTTGGAACTCAATGTGAGGCTGAATATTCTAAGTGCATTCTTCAACCTGAGGGAGTTTGAGGCGAAAAACTCCTCCTGGAATCATTCCAATGAGAAGCAAAACGTCTTTTCATAAAGTTTTTTTCAACCTACCGAAAAACTACTGTATGCAGAATCTCCTGAAGTTTGAAGCAAAACCCCTCTTCATAGGGTAGTTACTCACCTCAAAAATCTTATATTGATCAGGTATCTTCCTTATTCTTGAACACCTTATGGCTGACATCAGTTCTTCTCATGTTGAATCGTAATCGGCCTGTTGGGGGAACAGTTGGGACTCGACTTGAAAATTGAAATTTTGAAGTACTTCATCACGCCTTGATGAGACTTGAAGACTCACTCGAATGTGAAGCAAAACGTCTCTTCAAGTAGTGAACCGAATAACTACTCTATGCAGAATTTCCCAAGTCGGAAGTAAAACTTCTTCATAAGGTAGTTATCCACCTCAAAATACTGACTTGTTGAACACCTTATGTTTGACATCCGAAGATCTAATTTTGAACCATAATCGGAGTCTTATTGGACAATTGGGGGCACAACGTGGTGTCGAACACGCCCTATAGGAATCATTAAAATTTAATGTGAAGCAACCCTTCTTCTTCATAGGGTAAAATTTACCCTTACCAACAAGTCAATGTATTCGGATGAATATTTAATATTCATCCGAATACATTGACTTGTTGAACACCTTGTGGCTGACATCAATTTGAAGTTCTAAATTTGGGACCCTATTTGGACCGTTTTAGTGGCAAATTTATTACTAATCGTGTTGAATATTTGATATATTTCAGCACAACGTATAATTTTTGTCGAATGTAAAGCGAACATGTATTTTTCACCGAGTAGTTTTTCCTTACCAAAAAAACTACTGTTTGCGGAATCTCTACTGTGTGCAGCAAAATGAAATCATCATAGGGTAGTTTTTAACCTAGAAATTTCGACTTGTTGGACACCTTATGGCTGACATCATTTTGAAGTTGTAATTTTGGACCTTATTTGAACCGTTTTAGTGAACAATGAGACTCGTCGTAGTTGAATAATATTCAAAAATATTATTTTATGTACCTACTTCAACACACCGTATAATTTGACGCGAAACGCTAGGTACTCTTTGAAGAATCACCCAACGTGACGCTAAACTTGTCTCATCATAAAGTAGTTTTTCCCCTTCAGATTTCGACTCGTGTCAGTTTGCTGATAACTTGAGTGATTCTTCATGGAGTAGGTTTCCGCTCATAAGTTGGAATGCCCCTATCACTGTTGTCATCTCCTAATGTAAAGTTTAAATAAAATTATTTTATGATTTAAGTAATCGATATTTTTAACTTTTCGTTGCAGAATTGATTTCCGTGCTGCGTACTTAGTGCCCTTCCGGTCAGAATGAATTTCACGCCGTTTGGGACGACCTTCAGCGGCGCCATGCCGCCTTCGGGCAGCACCGTGGCGCAGTTCACGACCGCCAAATTCGCCCACCAAGTCAGCGGCGGGGGCGGCCAAGTCGTCGGCCTCTTGTCGGCGGACGAGGGTGGCGTCACCTACCTCCGTCCTGTCGACGCCAACGGGTTCACGTTGAATCTGGCCGGGCAAGGAGGCGGGAACAACTCGGACGGATCTGCTCCCCAGGTGAGGGTTTTTTTGGAAAAATTTCGAGTTGTGAACGAGTCAGCGAGAGAGTTATCCCAGTCATAATATGACTATTATAATATATGACTATATTATAGTACATTAAAATCGTCAAAATGTTCCCAAAAATATCGACGGTCGGCAGGGAGAAGGGCGTAACTGCCATCTGTCGGGCGAATAAATGGCGGAAACGTTCGCGCATGCGCTGAGCGTACTGCTGATTCAATCATGATGAAACTGATAAGGGACCATTTAGGGCTCCTATACCCACACAATTCCTTAAAATTTGATTGAAATCCAATCAAAATTGTGGAAGTTATGGGTGTGCAAGGAAATGCGGACAGACAGACCGAAGGTGGCAGTTACGCCCTTCTCCCTGCCGACCGTCGATATTTTGTGGGGATTTTCCCTACAAAAAAATTCAATTTTAGGTTTTGGTCGAGTTCAGACTCAAATATGGCCGAAATACTTATTCTACGAGGATAAGTATTTCGGGCGTAATTTGAGTCTGAAGTCGACCATAACTTGAAATTCAAATTGTTTTGAAAAATCGTCTATTTTCATGAGGCTTTGTCTTGACAATCGTTGGTCTTAGAGCTCACATTGTGCTCAAATTGTCGTAAATTTTATCTACTTTTAACTAGGAGAGAATAACAAATTCATAAAAACGCTTAGTTCAGGAGATGTCATTAAATAACCAAAACAAGTGCGAAATTTCGCGGTTTTTCGAGCTGCTCACAAAGTTCCCGACTTTTTTTTTCTGCAAACTTGGGTAGGTGCTACCTACGTGCTACTGATACTAACCCTATCAACATAACTTAAAATCAGAACTACCCACCCGTTAGTTTGCGGTTTTCGCTTCTTTTTTCTTTTTTTAGTGTACTATAATATAGTACACTTCCTCGAGAAAAAAAATCTGGCCACCCTACATATTATGTAGGGTGGCCAGATTTTTTTTCGAGGAAGCAGTATATTAAACAAATAGTCTTAGGACACTAGACAAAAAAGTTTTAATACCTATCTAATAAAACATCACATTAGGTTAAATCATTGCCACTGGCCACAAAAATATTATGACTATACGATGCAGACAATATCTCATGAAGGAGATCAATACTCAAAGCTCAATACTATTCGTTTGCATTTAAAAACTAGTGAACCCATTTGAAAACCACAAAAATCGTAACTCAGACTTTGAGCCTCAAAGACCAACTTCTTCCTCCAATTGATAAGAGGTGTTGGTGTCCCATCTAATTTAAGTTCTTTGGAAGATATTGTCAAGTGCGTAAGTAAGTAGGCAAGAAGTAGCTCCCCAAAAACTCTACTAGTTTCAAAAAGCAGTACATTTCAGGTGTACACAAGGATATCTGTGTACAGCAGTATCACATACCTTAAAGCAGTAATGTACTGCAAAAAGCAGTATATCTGGCCGCCCTAACTATATGACTAGTGTACTTTATGACTGGGCTAAGTAATGATTGGCAGTCGGTGTTTCCAGTTTATACACTTGAGTCATTTGTTTATTGGGGCGACGAGTACATTCCATGAGGTCCTGTGAGTCATGTTGCCCGGTCACACTCATCAGACTCCCCTCTTATCGCACCTTCGCGCCGTCTCAGTCATCGCCGAAAATGTGAAGATGTATTGCCAAGAGATGGCACCAAGTTTGTTCTCATTCCTCTGCACGCGAGGCTCCGGCTGAGGCTCAAGTTAATTAGCCAGTTAACTATTGCGTAACTCCCCCACCACGCTGGAGGGATAATCGGCTAAAAATCCCCCGTCCTCGAACTCCGTGAGTGGGGGAGTAGAAAAATTTTTCCATTCCTCATTTCCCCACAAAACCGAAATTCCCCGAATGAAAAAATATTATTGTTTGTCCTCCGCCTGGAACAAGCCGCTTGTTTGTTCTTCCCGTTTCAACGTGTCGGACCTAATCGTGTCGCATTACCACAATCTTCAGTATGACGTTGGTTCTTGACAAATGATCGTCATTTAACTGGCGGATAGCCTGACGAACACATATTGAGTGTGTCCATCGCTGAAACTGCCGGTCGTTTGTCGATGATGTCGATCGGCAAATGTCTATAAAAGTAAAATTTACTTGAACATTAATGTTGAATGTAGAAGTCACGATAGCGAGAAGCAAATGCCAAAATTTGCATATTTGATTTGTGCATTGTCTCATGTTGGCTTTAATGTAGGTAATGTAGGTGGCTTTAAGGTAGGTAGGCTACATATTGGGTGAGACCGAGTGAGTTTGTTGCCTCCTCCGAGGTCGGCTTTCACACCGAAAAATGCAAAAACCTCAAAATTGGGGCACTTTTTTCAGTTTTTCGCTTACCCGTAACTATGCGTTTTTCGAAGATGACCACTCTATACAAGATTAAAGTGAGAAAATTTTCTTCGAAAAGCAGTGGGCAAAAATTGATGTTTGAGCCAGTGGTCTTGGAGATACAGCGTTTTGAAAAACGCCAGTTTTTCGGCGAAAAGGTCGACAACGCCCACTTCCACCCCATGGAGCCCGAGTAATATCCATGATCTCAATAAAAAATGAAATAAAAAAATTGCAGTTTACGTGAAAGTTCACCAAACAACTCGTAGCCTTTTGTAAATTTTTTACAAAGTAAAAAGGTTGTTTCTCTCTATATCCACATTTTGCGTGTAGTTTTGAATGAATTGATGGAAAAGGATGTTTGTTGAAGAGATTTAAAAACTATATTTACATTTTTTAAATATTACATGGAAGAAGAATTAATTTACAATGAGGTCAATTTTTCGATGCACGTTCGGGTTTATATTCGATTTTGGATCGTGTGGGTTCTCAATCTGGAAATAATACTATTACATAAGCCATTAAAAAGTCAAAGTAAAAAATAATATTACATAAACGCAGAAAAACATAACCATTTGTAACAATAAAAAATTTGCTAAAGAAGTAAAGAAAGTAACACATGAAAATTTCATAATTTCACTCCATTTCACATTTAATGTGAAATGGAGTGAAATTATGAAATACGGAGATGCCACATTGGAGAATCAATGACTCCATGGCGAGAAAAATCCTTTCAGGAACTGTACCTTACTGAAAATCGCAATTTTTCTAAGTTATGCGATGTTAGAACTACAGCAGGGTTGGATTGGTAGCACTAATGGGCGAGCGAAGCGAGCCCCCCTGTCCGAGTAAAGCGGCTGAGCGAATCGAGGCTCCCCTGTCTGCTCCCTACTATTATGACATAATATATTATAATATAATAATTATATTAGGTATATTATATTATAATTAGGATGTTATTAACATGTCGTATTATCCGAATATAACACACTTGGCGACACGAAAACTGAATTTTTTAGGCCCGTTAAAAAGTATCGATTTTTTTTTTAATGACGACATCCTTTCCTCATACTTGGCAACAAATTCATTAAGTATTTAATAATGAATTTAATCGAAGCAGCATAGAAAAGCTGTCGGAAGGGTGTGGTATATCGCAATATCGATTCTATGTCTAAAATTACGTTAAAAGCGACGACCCCTTTGGCCAAAGCCCTTCAAAATCTTCATTCGTCGCCCCTTAGAAGCCCTCTGTGTGGGCTTACGGGACTGAGAACCTCTTCGATTCTACGTCAAAAATTCCACATCCTGGGCCAAAACCTTCTAAACATCCTCCTTTGTAGTAACATTCGCGATATCGTTTTACATAGGTGTAGATGTAATTACTGGAATTTATGGAATTGCGGGAATCATCCCCCACTCATCCTAGTTTTTTCATTGCTGCCAACTGTGATTGTCTTGAGAAGCCCCTTATCTTTTTTCAATCTCTCGGTATTTCTTCGAGATGAATCCAATCTTCCAGTTCAAACCAGAACCTTTCCGTGGCTCCGAGTTCCGGCTGAACGTCAGAACGGGATCGCTTCGAGCCGGTGAAAGTCGACGGAGAAAGAAAACTCGTCCTCTCTCACTCGGCTGTTCCTACCTCTCTCCGAACTTTCCCCTCCTTAACACAAAAATGCCCTCTCTCTCTGTCTCGTCCCACCTCTCGTATCGCCGTCTCTTTCCCCCTTCCTGTCATTTGGAATCGCCTTTCTCTACCTCAAGTCCCCGCCAAAAAAGAAGAAAGTTTGTTTTTTCTTACACTCCCTCTCACAAACTCTCTCCCACACATTTTGGTTGCCCCCCTCCAACGCGTGGAAAAAAGCCGACTTCACGTTTCCGACATTCGTCAAGGTTGGGGACACAAGGGCCCTCTGACCTGGTTTCGTTTGACCAAATCTTTTTTTTTTTTTTTTTTTCGAAAAAACTGTCCCGATTTCACCTTTGCCTCCTTGTCAGCGGACCCCCACACCAACACTCCGCAACTGAAATCTCCGCATCGCACCGCGAAGGTATTTCCTTCATCTCTTCCGTTTGTTCTCACCCCAAACCCCGAAAGAAAAAAAAATCCTCGACTGCTGTTCAAGAAAACCTTTTCATCCTACCGAGTGAAAGGTTTTGCCCGAAGAAACGAGCCGATTTTACGAGTCGACCTCTCCAAACACGTGGAAGACCGAAGTCGCTTCAAACTCCCGAGGAAATGACGTTTTTGTCCTTCGGCAGACTAATAGCACTCACCGACCGGGACTCAGTTGACTTTTACGAGTGAAACCCCAACAACTAGGATGCCAAGAAGTGCCGAGAACTTGAGGGTATGAGACAACAAAAAATTCATTCTCACAAACAAAAAATCTTGCAGGAACGAGATTTGTTTGGACATAACATTTTTCCAATTAACGCCATAATGAAGACCATAAAAAACCCTCTTTGAGGTGAAAATATCTGTCCTGAAGTTCTAAACCTTTTTTTTAAATGACACTTTTTCCTAGTTTTTATTTTTTATTTTTTTCCTTTACATTATACCTATTTCATTTTTATACATGATTTGCATGATGGAATACAGAATTTTAGGTATATTTAAAATTTACTTATTATTTATACATTTACGTTAGACATATTATGTATAAAAACCTAATTTACAAACTGTGTAACGTAGAAAGAACGAAAAAGGTTAAAAAAAATTAAAAATGAACAATTTTTTTTCTTCCAAAAAGCGGATGTAATTTTTATTTTTTACTATTTTTTGGTCTTATAATTTAATGCAAAATACGCTGGGTGTATTGTGCAGGTTTGCAATACAAAATTGCCCTTTTTGACAAGGTTTATCACATCGAAATCGCTGACGAACGGTGTGACTATTCCCTTGTCAAGTTGGCAGCATTGGCCGCTTCAAAATGCTCCGCGCTACCGTTATCCCAAACGAACGCGAATTTTAATCGATGAGGCGCCGAATAATAAGCGAAACGGCGCGATAAATTTCCTCCAGGGATTTTTCCAATTAACGCCGTAATGAAGACCATAAAGAACCTCTTTGAGGTAAAAAAAATATCTGTCTTGCAATTCTGAACCTTTTTTGAAATTCCCAGGGTTTTTTTTTTTAAACTTTTTCTTTACATTTTACTTCTTTTTTTTCTTTTTTTTTTACATGATTTGCATGATGGAATAAAGATTTTTAGCTATATTTAAGATTTACTTATTATTTATATATTCACATTACCTATAGGTTATTCACATTACACATTATATTAATCTAATTTACAAACTGCATAACGGAGGAAGAAATTTTAAAGGGAAAAACTAATAAAGACAAAAAGGTACCTAAAGAAAGAGATCTAGAAATAGATTTTCTTTCTTTCTTTTTTGCTAGATTTTGGTTTTATAATTTTATCCAAATTACGCTAGGTGTAGTTTGTAGGTTTGCAATACAAAATTTGTCAATATTTAATATTGACACGGTTTATCACATCGAAATTGCCCGTGAACTATTAACTTGTCAAGTTGGCAGCAGTGGCTTCAAAATGCTCCGCGTCACCGTTACCCCAATCAAACGCGAATTTCAATCAAGAAGGCACCGAATAATAAACGAAACGGCGCGATAAATTTCCGTCGGGGATTTCCATTGTCCAAAACAAGGACCTACAAATAGAAGTGAAAGTGAAAGTTCCGTCTGCCGGCGCGGACTCAGAGAAGGTATTACATCGAAAATCCCTTCTCTTTGAAGAACTTGCGGCATTTGAAAGTCCGAAAGTGTCCGATTGGTTCGTTTTACGCCGAGTATAAAATTTTTTATCATAAAACGATCATTACAGTGTCCTTTCACCCCTTCGAAGTTGAGTTTTCCCCGGTGCATTCTTGATAACCCAAAAATAACCGTCATTCGGTCCCAAACGGGCGTACGCAGCTCGAAATAGATTCTGGCGATTGTCGTTAAAGGACCCCGCCCGCGTCGTAAATAATTTTTTTCCGCTGGTTCGGTGTCGTTTTTTTTACTTGATCGCTATTAACATTTTCTTATTCCCAGATTTCGAGCAATGCAATTTTTTTTTTTTCGACTTCTCCGGGCAGTTTATTCGTATCGGCTTTTGTTGCGCAACCTTCGACTTCGCCCGTTGATGTATTCGTTAGAAGCTCGTCGGTAAAAGAAGAGAAGAAAAAAAGAAGAAGAAAAAAAAAACAATTGCGATGACGCAGTCGATGCGAATCGGTGAGACTCTTGTAGCCAACAGAGTGAATCGTGGGAAACAACAAAAAACCCCGATGTCTTCGAAAAAACGCTCAAATTTTACACAAGGGTTTAGGTATTATTCTTTGTTATAGATAGGTGCAGAAATTAATTCTGTGTCATTCAGAAAATATTTGTGAAAAAATAAAACAAATTAATACAAATTCTCTACGATCTTTGGACAGATGTGAGACCTCGAAAAACGGATTTTACGTCCAAAATTACTCGGAAAACGACACCTTATTTGACCTCCTGGCCTCCTTCAAAAATCATCCCATTTGTAGTCCCATACATTCTCACGGTGAAATCAGATCGTTCTGGGACCCCCGAAAATGGATTCTACTTCCAAAAATACTTAGAAACGACTCATAACTTGACCCATAGCCGAAACCCTTCGAAAACCCCTTCCGTAGACTCATTTTAGTTCCATAGCACCCCACGGGTGTGGGCGATCGGTCTAAAAACCTTGCAGGCACAACTCGCTGGTAAACCGAGTATTTTATCAAAATTTCTGATTTAAAAAAAAATTCCTACTGCCCAAAACGGCTCGGACGGCGGACGAACATTTTGTTTTTGGAATCTAGGCATCTTGAAACGGATAATGTCAAATTTTGAGGCCGATCAGAATTTCGACCTATAACAATAATATTATTTACATAATATTATTATGTAAACCAAAATTGAATATATTTAACGTCGTATTTCGCTCTCCGACCGGTCTGGGACCCTCTCAAGTCCTATTTGCAAGATTTGAAAACGACTAAGTAGTTCTACATCGACTATAAAGACCCATTTGTAGTCGGATGAGTTTTAGACCCTCAAAAAGGGATTCTGCGCTAGGGATAGCCATGGGGAGTCAATATACCGATATATTGATGTTCGATAGTATCGCTGATGAAATATAGATACCAAAATATATCGTACTTGAAGCATCGATACTCTGTGGCACCGATAGTATCGAATCAAAATATCGATAGTTTTAGAAAAATATTGAGTTTATTAAAAAGTAAAATAAAAATAAATATACCATTCTTACTCCTAGCTTACTTCTGTCCACAATTAGTTTTGATTCTTTAACAATATTTTTCTAATTTTAAAAGAGAAAATACAATAGGAAGCCCTAGTTGTGGATTGTTATTAAAAAGGTAACTGTTTTGTTTAAAAAATTGTTTCATGTTACTGTTTCATGAAAATGTTCCATTTAACTGTTTCATATAAAAACCGTTTCTTTCAAAAGCTGTTCCATTTTAAAAACAGCTGTTTCATTTTTCACCCGAAAGTGGGCTAGGTGGTGTTGCTTCTGCAGCGACGATATGGAGCTTGGTCATAACAACCTACAATACATAAGGGTTAAATATATATCTGATAATATCAGATATATATTTAACCCTTGTATATTTAACCCTGATATAATATTATTATCAGATTCAGAAAGTTTATAATATCTACTTTTATTATAATATACCTACTATCGCATAAAAAATATCGACCAAAACAGTTTCTTCTATATTTTTATCCGATGTAGTATATTATAATAGTTACTATTGCACTGATACCCGATACTATTGGACTATTCATAATCGATTTAAAAAATACATATATATCGACTTATCGGAGGAAAACATTGATATTTTGATACTATCGACGGCCATCCCTATTCTGCGCCCCAAAATACCTCGAAAACGACATCTCATTCAACTTCCTGGCCAAAGTTCCTTCTTATAAACCCATTTTTAGCCTCACGGAGCCCCACGATCGGGACGAAACCCCTGTGGACACAACTAGATAGAAAATTCAGGTTCTTACATCAAAATTTCTGGGTTCCAAAAAAAAAAAAAAAAAAAAAAATCCAACTGCCCAAAACGGGGTATATTTTATTTTTGTTGGTGATGATGTTGACCGTTTCAATGATAGTGGGTGGAAAGTTGTTGAGGTGGAAATTTGACCTACCCCCAATAACTTTCCATCCATTTTTATTTTTATAATCTACACTTCACAAAATGTATCATTCTATTTAATAGAATGATAAAGTTTGTGGCTTGAAATTTTCAAGCCGTTCAAAAATGATGACACCATTGTGAAAACCGTAGGTTGATTCTCCTGGGAAAATATTGGATATTAATAATATAGGTTGTTTGAATCTATTTCTGAAGTTGACTAATGTTCGCTAAACTAGATTTGCACACGTTCTTCATGCTAGTTAAGAAAAATGTCGTAAAGTTATGCAGATTGGTATTTCTTTTTGTTCTTCACTTTATGTCTTGGTGCTTGGGGCGAGCAAAAATGCAAATTGGTTCACTTCTTCGATTTGGCCTTCACGGCTCGGTTGAGAAAATGTTCATCGTTGCTGTGTACGATTTCTATGGGCCTTCGTGTTCACCATGACAGGTTGTAGTTGAGTTGTGGGGGGGTTGACAACTGTTGTGAGTATTGTTGTCGGGGGTCAGGTACCTTCTGCAGTGTTTGGGTGCGTCCCTGCGATGTGTGTCAGTAGTGGCCACGTTATCAATGAAGTTCAAGGGCGGGGAAACGGACGTGAATGGGGAAGCCGGAGGCGGTGGGGGTGGTAGTGGGAGGGTGATCACACCCCCGAACCGAGGGAGTAGGGTGACTCCCCTACCCTAATGCCCCCACCCTATCACTACCCTGCCCCCTCCCCTGGACCGGTTCAATGAAGTTTTTTTTGTTCCCAACTGAAGTGCAACTGTTCCGTGTGTAACCCCCCTCTCATGGGGAAGATCATTCTCAAAATACTGTATCCGATCAAAACTTTCGGAGGTGGGGCCCCGGAGGCAGTAGAAGGGGGGTCCTGTAAGAGGGGGCAGGTGCCTTTTGGGGGAAGGGGGGGCGTCCAACACTAAGCGCCAAGGACCATGTAATGACGGAGTGATTATCTCCATAGCTCCCGTAAATCAGCTCAAGCCAAAATTGTGCGATACTTTTTTGATTCCTAGAATCAAAAATCATAGATATCAATAATCATAGTTGGTTATAAATTGTTGAGTCATAATAACACAGACCCATCCACTGTCTTATTTATGTTTTCCTAGAGAATTTTTTAATTTGCATTTAATTTAATTAATTGCACCAAGTTAATTCTTATTAGAAACATATTTTTGACATATATATTTGTTTTTATTGGTACTTCAAACTTGGATACTTCACTAAATCTCTGTCAGTTGTGATCTCTGTCAAACGTGACGCTTGTAAACCGCACTTGGAATAATTCGAAATTCGGCCAGTGGTGAAGGGAACTAAGTGCAAAAAATGGATTTTTCAGGAGAAGCAAAAAACTGCTTAGACTAACAAAAGCACGTGGTATTGACCCAGTTTTTTTTCCTTTTGGAAGGCCAATAATAGTGATGTTCAAACATCAATGAACTGCCGCAAAATTTTGAGGGGGATAACAAAAACAAAAAATTTCAATTTTGGGAACTTAGTGCCATTTACCACTGTATGACCTGGGCATGAAGGAAATAAAGACGGAATATGATCCAAATACCTTTATTTGAACGAACGACGCTGTGTATTGAAATAACTGTTGAATTTAAATTGGGAATTTCCCACTTCAAATTGTCGAAAAAGTTTAAATTACAATAATCGATTCTTTCCCCCTCAAATCTTGAAGTTTGGAAATTGAAGCATATCATTAGTTACCCTCAGGTTAGACAGCATAAACAGAAATTATATATTTGTTCTGAATAATTTTCAGTATGTACTTTATTACAAAATGAAGAAGGAAATTAAAATGAATGACGTTTTTGAATGAAATGTACTGAATAAACTTCCAGTGAAGCCTCAGCAGCCGCTTTCGGGAGCTGTAAATGACGCCATTGGGACGCTGTAAATCGTGTCCGTGCTGTAACTGTAATGTTTCCACTCCTTGATATTGATTTTTCAGCTCTTCGTGCTACCATGAAATTTCTGCGACTCTACTCACTTTAAAAACATCCTGGAATTATATAATAGGTATATCATATATATTATATAACCCACAAAGTTTCTCAATTTGAAATAGAAAAAAAAATTTTTTAATAAACAATTCTCATGTTGAAAATGAAAAATTTGCAAATCAGTGGAAAATTCTCAATTTAAAAGTGGAAAATTATCAAATTGAAATGGAAACTTCTCATTTCAGCATGGAAAAGTCTCAGTCCAGTTTGGGAACTCCTCAATTCATTTTGGAAAGTTCTCAACTGCGCTTGGAAAACCTATATTTTTATGCTTGGTTTGGGCGGCTTTCATGTTTTTCTTGCAGGGATTTCTGTGCGACGTTCTGTTCCTCTCGAACTTCCCCCTAAACAAAAATTTCTGGTTTGTCTGTAGGTATCAAATGTACTCCTGACGAGCCTAAACCCCTAATAAGGACAGGCGAAAGGCGCCTCGAAAGTTATTGCATATTTAATCAGATGCAATAAACCTTATAACAACCAACCCAACGGCTTTTTTCCCTCACCACTCCCTGCTATATTTTTATGTGACCGCGGGAGATATTGTCTACATGGCACAACTTCAAATCAGTTGTACTGGTTTCTGCTTCCCAAAAACTCCTCTCTTCTGCCTCAAAACTGGTTTCTGATTCACAAAAACCAATGTCTACACCCTCAAAACCGGGGTCTGCTTCACAAAAACTAGTGTCTGTTCCCTTGAAACCGGTTTATGCCCCCTCAAACAAGTGTCTTCTCCCTCAAAACCGGTTCCCGTTTCACAAAAACTACTGGCTCTTCTCCCGAAACTGGTTTCTGCTCATAAAAACTACTGTCTGCTCCCTCAAAACAGGTTTCTGCTCCATCAAACTAGTGTCTTCTCCCTCGAAATCGGTTTCTGATTCACAAAAATAATTGGCTGCTCCTTCGAAGCCGGTTTATTTCACCGATTTTGGTTTATTACTCAGGGAATGATACACGGTAAATTACGATTAAATCGCGACGGAGGACGATAATTCTGATCGGCCTCAAAATTTGACATCCGTTTCAAGAGGTCTAGATGCCAAAACCGATATGTCCGTCCGCCGACCGAGCCGTTTTGGGCAGTAAGAATTTTTTTTTTAAATCTGAAATTTTGACAAAATACTCGCTCTACCATCTAGTTGTGCCCGCAAGGTGTTCAGCCCGATCGCCCAACCCCGTGGGGCTACGGGACGGGCATTCGCAAGTTTTCGAGTATGATATCGTGAGGAGTGTCGTTGTCAAAATAGGATATCTAATTCTATATCAATAAAAATAAAAGAAGTTTTTAATTTTCTATATCAATAAAAAATTATCTTAATAATTATTATTAAGATGCTTTTTTATTGATATAGAATTAATTGTAGGATAATTTATATCAATGAATAATAATCCCTTGGGTAAAATTGGCACTGTTTTTCCCTAAACCATTTTTACAAAATTGTCCTGCAAATTTCCCGACTTTTCCGTCCACAAGGGGCTATGTCGGGCTTCTCAGGAGCGTTTTTGATGGGCTTTGATCAAGGGGTCGAATGAGGCGTTCTCTTTCGAATTTTACGACATCCCTTCGGTTACGAGCACGTGAAAAACACAAATTTAACTTTTTCGAGGTGCACACAGCGATTTAACTTTTTCCCCTCTTCCGTCGACATATTGTGACCCTGTTTACAAGGTTCTTGACTGATTAAGGGGTGCAGAGGTCACTTCAGGGATGACAGTGCGGTTCAAGGTCGCAGGGTGCACCAGGTGACTCATCTTTTCGACCAAAACAGCTTCCAACGGCGTTTATACCGTTTTTAAACCGTCAAAACATTCAGCCTTAGTGGGAGTCCGCCCCAGTGGGGGTCATCGGGGGTAGGGGATCCTCCAAGGGGGGAGAAGGCCCTTCGGTAGTGCAGTGTGAGAAGTCTCGTCGACGTCGTCGATACAAAATCCCGGATGGCATTTTGCGCGGATGCATCCGCTATAACTCTCTGCAAGAGCCAATTTTCCATTATTAACTGAAATCGAGCGATTGTGACGTAACAGGATGAACAGTAAAGGTGAACTCCCATGCAAACGGTAGCAAAATCGCTTTTGTCCACAATCTTGTATGAAGATCTCAGCGCCCTCTTCTTTGGCCTTCCGGAGCCTTGTTTTCAAAAATTAATCTTTTTTCTTTTTTTTTCAACAAAATCCCAGTCTACCTTCCTAATTTGGCATTATAATCTTTGGAGAACTACCGTAAATACCCATCAAGCGTGAAATTGCATGCATATTTTTTTCGCTTGAGCCACAAGGTAATCTTTTCCGTCAGCAGGTCTGTTCGGAGGAGCACGAAGATAAGATAGCGTTGAACATGATAAGATACGCCTTCTGGTCCAAATGATTGTGGAAATGGTGAATGTCATAAGGCCGATAACCGAGAAATGAGACGGCAGAATTATTGTCAATACATTTCTAATTGAGCGTTCCTGGTGGAAAATTTGTTTGTGTGGCTTTGTGGTAAACAACGGTTTTGTTTCGAGTAGTTTGCGTCAAGGAGCGTGACTTTGCTCTTTGGGGTCTCGAATTTCTACCGTGTCGTCCAGCGGGTGGCCTCAGCGTGTACACGAGTGACACGTGCTTGATTTTTGGACGAATGAGTCCGCTAAAGAACGCTAGCGCCACAGTTGTCCGAAAAAGCGGAAATGAACGCTTTTTTAAAGTACTTTTATTAGTAGTGCTGAAGCCTTGTGTGTACTCCTGAGAAGCTCCACTCAAAATATCAGCCTCGTAGAAACTGATCACTAACTTAATGTTACTTTAAACACGTAAAAACGTGGAAATCTCGATATTGTTACAGTGCTCTTTTTAGCGCAACCTTTCCCTCAAAAAATGGAAAGGTGCGCTCATCTCTTCGTTTTTTTTGGTATCAGGATCACGCCCGAGCGGCTGAACAGATTTTCATGAGGGTGGTCTCATTGTGATCAGCGAGTTCTGGGGGTGGTTATAGGCTATCAAAATCACCTCCGTCGTCGACGATTCGTCCGATCCCGACGACATAGTTTGATCGTTAGATACCTAATGTGCCAAGTTACGAATTCTTAGTTACGGTTTTGGTTCGTAGTAACAGAAAGGTTGCGCTCATCTATTCAATTCAATTGATGGCTTGTTTAAATTTAGCTATCTTGTTATAGTGATATCACCCTGAGTCTTTTGTGCTTAAAACTGCATTTGAAACCCAGTCCTATTTTTCCTAAATTAGAATTTTTATTTGACCAAGTCTTCATCCAGAAAGGCTTGTGTACTCCTAGCATAATTTCGAACATTTCATTTCATTTCAAGCTCTCCAAAAAAATGTACCCTGGAGCCTACAGAAGGTCGGGGAAGGTGCTGTACTTCCGGCCACTCTTTTCAATAACAGAATAGTCATCATTTCCCGATTTCTCACCATTTTCTCAAAAATGTGAAATTTCTTCGTGGATCAATAGAATGAATTGTTCAGGTGGCCAGAGGTAGGTACACGCATTAGAAGAAAAAAAAGTGATTCTGTGATTATTCTAGGGAAAAATCCTCCATTACGTAACAAATAGTTGATGGAGTTTTCCATAGAAACAACTATTCTGATCGCTTACTGTAATCGGAGAAAATGAGGAGCGTACTCCTTGTAGCACACCACCAAAACTTTGAGCTGCCTTATCAGAGAGAAGGAGATACTAGCAACACGGGGAGGGTGCTACGTTACAATTTGTTGCGTGGAACTATGAACTCATGGAGAGCACAATTCTGTTGTGTCATGGCTGGGGGTTGTAATAGCAATCGGCCAGAGGTACAGCACCTTCTCAGTTGGAATCATCCCCACCGTGGGAGAAACATGAGAAGAAACCGCCTTTTCCCGATAATTGCAGCACCGCTTGTAGCACCAGGATTTTCTTCTTGTCGTGGTAGTTTCATTGAAGGGGCCATCTTTCACATTTATTTAGATCAATGAATTTATCTCAATATCAACGTTACTTCAATCCAGTCCACCTTCTTCTTAATGTAAGGTGGATGCGGCGAGATAGTGGGAATCCATCTTAAAAAAGACGATTTAAGACGAAATAGTCTATTACCACGATAAAAATATATATAAACTTGTAGACGCGTTTCGGTTGATTAGACCATCATCAGTACAATACAGAATGAGGAAGATGTGAGAAGTTACTTATATACAAAAGTGAAATGTGCCTTCTAATGGGCGTGGCATTAGAAAGGTGGCATAAAAGGAGAAAGGTGAAAGGTAATGTGAAAGGCAAATAAGTGAAAGGAAGACTCACAAGAAAATGTCAATTAACGGGGAACGCCTAATTACATCCAGGTCATTAACAGATATTCCTAAATTGTGAATTTTCTGAATTTCCAAAGATTCTAAAGCATCTAATTTTGGACCTTTTTGGCAAACATGAGCTATCCCAATGGCTGGATTATTACTGCCTATCTCATAACTAATTCTATGGTTTTCTTCTGACAAATGTTTTTCAAAAGCTTCCCTACCCCTTCCCAACCTAAGATCATCACTATGTTCTTTCATTCTAATTTTAAGTTTTCGGCCGGTTTGTCCTACGTATTGAATCCCACAATCACATTTTAATATATACACACCCCCTTTATCCTCTAAGGGAATCTTATCTTTCACACTCCCTATTAATTTCTTCGTAGAATTTTGTGAATAGAAACCTACTCTGAAACCCCTATTTTCTAATATACGACCCACTTTCTGAGTTATATTCCCATAAAACGGTAAACTAACCCACTTCCTATCATCTGGTTCTTTATCCTCCCTTTCCAAATTTGTGACTGCTAACTGAAATTTCTTCCTACTAATCTTTCCCCAAATTCTATCTATTGTAACCCTAGGATAACCATTACTCTCCGCTATAGAGTAAATTATTTCTTTTTCTTTCCGAAAAGCTAATTGATTCATTGGGACCGATAAAGCCCTATTAATCATACTATAAAAGGCCGCAAATTTATGAGATGCTGGATGGTTGGAACTATTATGAATAACCACGTCCGTATAGGTTGGTTTCCTAAACACTAAATTGATGCTTACCCCCCTCTAATTTTATAGTTAAATCCAGAAAATTCAGCTCATTCCCCCCCACTTCCTTAGTAAACTGAATATGCTTATCTACAGAATTGAGTTGATTAAAGAAATTAGCTAGTTGCCTATCAGTCCCATTGAAGAGGACAATAACATCATCAACGTATCGATACCAATAAACAACATTATTTTTGAATTTTGTTTCAATGATCCCTTCTAAATGGTTCATATAAACATCTGCTAATAGCGGAGACAACGGCGATCCCATAGCTACCCCTGGTTGAGTATAACAATCCCCATTAAATTTAAAATAATTTTGATCTATACATAAATTCATCATTTGGGATAGCTCATCTTTCCTTACAAAATCAAGTTGAGAATTTAAAATTAATCGGTTAATTACATCTTTACATTGTTGAACTGGAATGTTAGTAAATAAACTAGTAACATCGAAAGACACTAGTTTTGAATTACGGGGTACCTGAATATCTTTAATCTTATTTATAAGGTCCAAAGAATTTTTAACGGTGAATTTAGGATTAAAAGCAACAGAATTCTTAAAAATGGTATTAAGTTTTTTTGTTTTTTGTTTTTTTGTTTGTTTTTGGGGATTGTTATACCCATGTCCTTCCGCCGTCCGAGCCGTTTTGGGCAGTACCTAGGATTTTTTTTTTTAATATTTTTTTTTTTCAAATCTGAAATTTTGACTAAATACTTGGCTTACCATCTAGTTGTGCCCGCAAGGTTTTCAGCCCGATCGCTCAAACCCGTGGGGCTACGAAAGGCCCTACTTTTTTGAAGGGTATCGGCTATAGGGTCGAGATAGGGGTCGTTTTCGAAGTATTTTTAGACGTAGAATCCATTTTTGGGGGTTTCAGAACGATCTGACATCACCGTGGGGATCTATTGGGCTCTCATGGGGCTACATATGGTATTTTTGATCCCAGGAGGTCAAATATATTCCGAGTAATTTTGGACGCATAATCCATTTTTTGAAGTCCCACATCTGTCCAAACAATGAACAGATTTTTTTCTTTGTTTCTTAAGGATATTATTTTTAGTAAAAATGCTGACAATAACTCGAAAACGCGATTATACCCTTGGATATCAGTAGATGGTAAAATATACCATATTACCTCATATTATAATACCTATCTACCTACCTTCATACATACCTGTTGCTGTTTGTTTTTCTCTTTAAACCCCCAACGAATTATAGATAGTCATTCATTGCTCATCCCATGTTCATCTTGCCCATAATATTATCGAGACTTATGCTTTTTTAACGCATTAATATGCGAGTCATATCATGACTCAAATGAACAGAACAAGCGGAAAACGCTGTAAATAATACACAAGGGTTTATTATTCCTCGATATTAATTATTCAAAACTTAATTCTGCATACAAAAATTATCTTAATTATTCAAGTTTTTTAAATTTTCATAGTAAAAATTTTATTATTGAAAAAATCTGAATTCATTTTTTTTTTAAATTTTCTTATGAAGTTTGTGGACGGATGTGGGACCCTCAAAAATGGATTCTACGACCAAAAATACTTCAATAACGACACCACTTAAGATAATATCTCAAGGGGTGTCGTTGTTGAAGTATTTTTGGGCGTAGAATCCATTTTTGAGGGTCCCACATCCGCCCTCATGATATTATCATACCCGAAAACCTGCAAAAACTTTATACACTGTGTTCAATGTTTAAATCTTCAGTTTGTTAAATATCTTAAGTTTTTAGATCTATCTTCAATACGTTGCAGTATCCGTTTTAAACTCTCTTCAAATGTCCTCCAAAGTAATTTTTCTGATTACTGTCATTTCATTTCATTAGGCCCTGATGAAGGATAATAATTATATATCTCTTGAAACGTCGGCACATTCTAGTCTTATTTGACCGACCCTCAACAACTTTCTACCCACATTCATTGAAACGGTCCATTTCATCATCACTGATTATTATTATTATTATTATTATTTTATTATTATTTATTTATTTTTTTTTTTTTTTCAAATAATTTGTAATCAAACAATTATTGTAAATCGATAGGAGTGCAGGCGCGGATTCAAGGGGGGGGTCACGGGGGTCATGACCCCCCCCAAACCAGGTAGAATTTTGAAAATTTTTACATAAAAATTATGTACAACGTAAAAAACTATTTTTTTTGGCAGGAAGCCTTCTGAAAGACAAATAAAATCATGTTATGTCCAAGCGAAAAGACCAATTTTGTCATGTAAAAAGGTCGTTTGGTACCGTAAAGTGGGGTGAATAGGCTCACTTTTTGAGTTTGAGAAGCTGTAAAATCTGAACCAATCAACATAGAGAAACCGTTCCAACGGCATTTCATGTGTCTTGGCGTCAATTTTCGATTCCTCACCTGTTCAAGAGTCATCCCTCTAAGGGAAAAACGTAAACACGTTTTTTATGCACTGAGCCGATTGGTCCACCAGGTGGTGTCAATAGGCTCACTCAATGTTTTTACATGGAAAAAAATATTTTTCTCGATTCTACCAACCAGTGGACCAATGGGCTCAGTGGTTTGAGGACAAAGACAGTTGGGCGACACCAAGGTTGTTTTTTTTCTTTTGTGAGAACAAGTGGGTTTTTGAACATTTCAGTAATATTTAATATTACTCACTTTTAAGCTTGAATATCTCCAAAACTATTATAGGTACGCGAAAAACGAATAGGGACACTTGTGTAGCAAATGTTGTGAGGTTCATTTTTCATATAGATGATATTTCTGGAGAACCGTCCTACTGTAGGACGTTTTCGAGTTAGGAGCGAAAATACGAAATAACCGACCTTCGGCCTCCCCCACCCCCGCTCGCTTGTAGGGTCGTATTTTATCCTCCCATGGGTCTAAACACATTGGTGAAAAAAAATAGCTTCTGCTCTCAACATTAAATTTTCATGTTCAGAAGCGATTTCTTCATTCTAGGCGGAAATTTTCCACCTAGAATCATTTAATGCCTAGACTAACCATACTTTTGCGCAGCCTCCCGAAGGCTCAAACCTTGTTTTACGCCAACAACCGCCCGCTTGATTTCTTCCAGCGATTTTGACGCCAGGGTTCGGTTTATAGTCCCTCGGCATGGTGAGCCGATTCACCCCACTTTACAAATCGAGCGTGAGTTCAATTACAAAATCGGCCGCAGCCTCCAACAGCACTGTCGCACGGAATCGAAATTTTGACAGTATCAGATAAGCCGGTTATAAACTTCATATCAGCAACCATTGTTGCTGTGCGGGCAAAGTTAGGACCGCTAACCAAAAACGCTGTTCCGGGTAGCCATAGTTACCAACACTAAAAACGCCAATGGACGTCGAAATAAATAACGATTGAGTTATAAATCGATACATTGAATCTTCCCCTATCGATTCCCGTTTTATTTTTTATTTTATCGTTATTAGTTCGCCGTATTTTTCAAATTACACGTTTTTCGCAAAAAGTGAGCCTATTCACCACACTGAGCCTATTCACCCTACTTCTCTGACGTCATTCGAAATTGCTGTGCTCTGTTGCAAATCAAATGTTGACTACCGGTTAGGGATGTCCATACCGTAAAAAGTATCGATTTATTGAACATCGTTTCAGTAGTTCGATATATTTTGAGTTATATATATATTTGAGTTATATATATTTTGATTTTACCCTGTGACCCCCCCCCCCCCCCCCCCCCCCCCCGAAAAAAAGTTCTAGATCCGCGCCTGTAGGAGTGTGGAGGTTTAACCAATTATTTTCGCTCTTTCGGGCCCGTTGTGCGCCAGAGTAGAATCTGCATTTAATGCGAATGGAGAATTTAAGCGCAATTCAATATTGCTTACGATAGCAGAATAGCTGCGGCTATTATTTTGCTACATGCCCCTTGTTTTCTTCGCTTGTTGCCTTCGCCGCCGTGGACGAATGCGACTCGGGGAAGGCGAAGTTGGCCGGCCGCCAGCGAACAAAACGTCCGCCTGACATCACCGCCGTGACCTTGGTCGAGCGAGAGGGAGATATGTCGTCTTGGCCGCACGGAGTAGAGATGAAAAAGTCACATGACGAAGTGATACGAGATTCAGAAGGGAGAATTAAAAAGAAAAATCCTTCGCTGTGCAAACCCCAACCTTTTGAACGTTTCACGGTGGTACTCGCCGATTCTAATGCCTCCACCACAATCGCAACGGGTTTTGACTCGCCTAAAATTCAAGCTGTAAATCTACTTTTATGGAATGAGTCATTTTTTAATTGATTTCTGATTTCGTCTCACGAATCAGCGAGGGATGACGAATCCCGCCGTAAATCATCAAATCCCCACAATCTATCGGAACTCTAAATTTCTGACTCAATCCCCTCAACGGCCTTGTGTAAGTAAGTTGCCGTTAGACAATGCGGGTAGCCATTTGAGACAGGAAGTTCCCCGATGAGGTTGACGTTAGAAGGCTTCTCACAACAAACTTTTTTTATAGTCAGAAAATGAGTTCAAGTTGCCGACGAAGAAAACTAATTGGCTCGTTAACGAGTAACGTTGAAAATGTATCTTCAATTAACGTGGGTTTAAACATTTCATACTGTTTAGAGGATTCCTGCAGACACAGTGACTAGGCTTTTTCATGAAATATAGATATGTCAAAATATCGGTATTTACGAGTAGGTCCCTAATTATTAGAGACAGGAGGGGGCTATAAGAAACGAAATTATTTATTTCCAGCCAAACGAACACCTTTTCGCTGTCTATTGCTTCCGAGTCTGCGAAGCAGCGGAAGCCTTGTGTTCACTTTCGGGAGAAAAAAAATTTTTGTTGTCCAAATTCAAAATTTCCACTCGCATTTTGCGTTTCATAGCCTACTGAACAAATTTGGTTCCGTGTCTGTCGGTCTGTCCGCATTTCCTTGTTACAGCCATAATTTCCACAATTTTGAATGAATTTAGCTCAAATTTTGAGGGATTATGCGGATAAGGCTCCTTGAGGTCCCATACGAATTTCATCACAATTGAATCAGCGGTACGCTCTGCGCATGCGCTAACGTGAAATTCTTGAAACAGGCATAACTTTCTCAATTTTGATCGGATTTCAATCAAATTTTCAGGAATTGTGTGCGTATAGCTCTAGATGGTACCCTGTCAGTTTCATCACGATTGAATCAGTGGTACTCCCTGCGCATGCGCGAACGTAATTTTCTTGTTACAGTTGTTACGTTCATTTTGAACTTGGCACGAGGAAGCTCATGTGCCATTGCCTTGGCATTTTTTATTGTGAAGCCTATAGCGATTCGGAATGCCATATTTTTTGGAGCCTCACGCCGTCATCCGGGTAGGAGACTAAAATCGTTGAATTTTCACGTACAGTCCTGTCTCCTTTTCCCCACATAGGGTTAATAAGAGACAGGAAAATGGCAACGTGTCTCTTAATACCCTGAAAGTTTCACCCCTCCAGGTTCATACCAACAAAAAAAGTTTCGAATTTTCAAAATTCACCCAATAAATGTCAGCCAAACTTTCAGTTCTGAGGTCCCGGGAACAGCCCATTGATGCACCAAGGAGATTTTGTTGAAAAAAGAACAAACAAGTTCATCATGGAAGAGCACTCCAGTCAAACAGTTGCTATCGCAGGAAATAAGAGACACATAATATGTTATATTATAACCATAATATGTTATATTATAACCTGTAGTTGAAAGGAAGGCTTTCCGTAGGTTGCCGGCGACCTCTTACGGCGCTTTTCGGAAAAAATACGGCTTCGCAGGCTATTTTAAAATGCTCATGTCTCTTATAACACCTTCGATATTTTTCTCGATATATCTACTAATAGTAAAAGTTCTAATGACATAAATTTTACGGGGCGTTGATTTTGGGCACGGGGACCATCTAGACTCTAGAGCTATACCCACACAATTCCTGAAAATTTGATTGAAATCCGATCAAAATTGTGAAAGTTATGCCTGTTTCAAGAATTTCACGTTAGCGCATGCGCAGAGCGTACCGCTGATTCTATTGTGATGAAATTCGTATGGGACCTCAAGGAGCCTTATCCGCATAATCCCTCAAAATTTGAGCTAAATTCATTCAAAATTGTGGAAAAGATGGCGGTAACAAGGAAATGCGGACAGACCGACAGACACGGAACCAAATTTGTTCAGTAGGCTATGAAACGCAAAATGCGAGTGGAAATTTTGAATTCGGACAACAAAAATTTTTTGGCTCCCGAAAGTGAACAATATGTACTGCTTCGCAGACTCGGAAGCAATATGTACTGTTGGCCTGGAACCCACCTTGTTATAGTCAGTCCACCCCACTGCGGGGCTCACCCCTCTCTAGGTTCTCACTGGGTTGAGTCTTGTCGGTGGGGGATCTTCGCGGAAACCCCCTATGGATGCCACCCATTTTAAGAGGTCGAGCGTTGTGCCTATCTATCAGCTCTTTTCTACTTTCTTATTCGCTTTATTCATGTTTTGGTTATTTGTTACTAATATGTGGGGGCACCACGGGAATAATTATTGTGATACAGGTTCAAAGAGTAGAGATACAAGCTGCAGAGAAACACCATGTGAGCTTTTCTTTTGCTCACAAAAACGAATTCGAATGCTTCTGTGAAAATTAGCATTACGTAGTGATAATATCGCAAAAAGTGCCACTATTTTCATACAGTACGGCTGTGAATTGAACATCTTTTGGAAAATTGAACAAACAGCAGTGATACGTTCTAACGAAGTAAATTTTTCATAGAGAAGGAACACAAATTCCAGGATTTTCGGGAAATATGGCATAGAGTAGAATGTTCTCTATTACTGATTCTCTCTGATATCAGCTCTAGTTATATAAACGTTTTCAACGGGAAGGAACACAAACTTACGACGAGAATACTTGTGAATAGCGTTGAATTTTTCATGGAGTACAACCATCCATTGTTTACAGTTATTATTCTTCATACGAGAACACAAGTTTTGGCTGCAAATTTTGGTTGCACTAATGGAATTTTCGGGAACTAAAATCAGCAAATTTTGCTAATACTAGCGTATTTCTTCAATATTATTGGTAGCCGTGGCACAATGTCTTAATAATCATTCGTTGGTTGAAACGATAGTCAACATTAATAACGTTCCTACTGTTAATTTTTTTTTTTTTTTTTAAAGTGAAGTGAACCGTTCGGTGAATGAAGAAGGCTTCGTTCGTTCCGAGCTTCTTTTTTGTTAGTTTTTAGAATTTTAAGTAACCATAGCAACATTTTATGTTGCTTTAAAAATGTTAGAAGACAAGCTGTTCAGTGAACACTGTTCACCAATAAACTCGAAAGCCAAATAGGAATTTAAAATGAAAGAATGGCGGACGTGGCAAACTTTTGTTGTTTCAAAAAGGTCGAGGAATGGAAAATGTTTGAAACTTGAAGCAGGCTGGCCTTTTGGTTTATTATTCTTGGAATAATACACCAGTGGTGCCGCCCTAAGCCGTGGGGCTCTGTTGTGCTAAAAAAAAAGGGGTACGGGAGAGATTTTTGAAGGTTTTCGGCAATGAGGTCGAGTGAGGTGACTTAGAATAAATTTTTGGGGGTCCCAGGACGATCCGATTTCACCGTGGGGATCTATGAGGCTGTTATGGGGTTTCAAATAGGACTTTTGAAGGATCCCAGGAGTTAAAATAAGGTATCGTTGTCCAAGTAATTTTGGACGCATTATCCTTTTTTTTTTTTTTTTTTGCGGTCTCACATCTGTCCAAACATTGTACAGAGAAACAATTTTTTTTTTAATTTCTTCAAAAATATTAGTGACAGAAAAATTAATAGGTAACTAATTTTTGCAGCGTTTTTCTTTTCTTTGGGTCTATTTAATTGAAATTACACGAATGAAAGGTACCTAGGTATCGATGTTGATATTTTTGCGGAAGGAATAAGCGATCAGCTGTTTGGGTTGTCTCGCGCAACTCGGCCTCAACAGTTACTGTTGATGATTTGAGCTACGTGACGTCAAACTCGCACGTCACAGACTGGCATTTAAGTCGTTCGGAAAAACGTTTGATAAAATTTATCAACAATGTAAAATTCACTGCCAAGTGGGACATGGCCCATAGCTTCCCTGCGTATTGTCTGAAATGTAGGTTCAAAATGAACGTAGTTGTGACTGTAACAAGAAAATTACGTTCGCGCTTGTGCAGGGAGTACCACTGATGCAATCGTGATGAAACTGATAGGGAATCATCTAGAGCTATACACCCCTGAAAATTTGATTGAAATCCGATCAAAATTGTGGGAGTTATTGCTATGGCAAGGAAATTACGTTCGCGCATGCGCTTAGCGTACCGCTGATTCAATCGTAATGAAACTGACAGGGGACCATCTAGAGCTATATTCACACAATTCCTGAAAATTTGATTGAAATCCGATCAAAATTGTGGGAGTTATTGCTGTGGCAAGGAAATGCGGACAGACAGACCAACAGACACGGAACCAAATTTGTTCAGGAGGCTCTGAAACGCAAAACGTGAGTGGAAATTTTGATTTTGGAAAACAACATTTTTTTCCGAAAGTGAAAACAATGCTTCCGCAGTCTCGGAAGCAATACGTTTTGACAAGGATAATATTATGTCTTACCGATGGGGTTGAGTCAATGTTTTCCTTGACCTTCTCACACATTTATTACTATCGATTATTTCTTTATTTACTATTGAGGAGAAAATTTACAGCGTGAGACGTGGTAATAGATAAGTCAAGAGCTTTTCCAAAAAGTGGCGATCGATTCTTGTAGGTACGATGAAAAATAGAGAATGTGATGACGAACTTGTAAGCTAAAATCATCAGAAATCAGTCCCCCGAAATTACCTTCTTACCTAATCCGAAAAAAGGTGCAGCTCTTTACATTTTCATGCTATTATTTTTCAATAGGTAAAAATGATATTTTGAATGTGAAATAATGTAAATAATTGTTCGTGTTGATTATGACCACCGCTTGAATGAATTTGGGTGGAAAGATGTTGAGGTTCGGTCAACAATGTTTCAAGAGATGTAATTCTGTATTTGGTCAATCCCATCTCCGGATATATTCTCCTATCATCAAGGCTTAACGGGATGAACAAGAATGACAGTGGTAAGAAAAGTTCCAAAAAATTGGAGGCATAATAGATTTAAAACGTTAAAATTCATTGTAACAGAGAGGATGTGTACGTTAAAACCTACCAGAATAGAGTGCCTAATATTATAGCATAAACAGTAGAGAGGGGGATTAAGAAACCAGACAATTATAAAATGCTCTCAAAATATAAAATTATGAGGTTGCTCTCTATTGTTCACTTTTTTTCTTTCATTTCAATTGTTCACCAGATATTTTATCAGTAGGGAATTTGCATCATATTCGGAAATATTTTCACGTGAATGATCTTATTCAAACAAGAACAATGGCGGAATTCCCACATTTTTCCGTTCAGTGGATCATTTTATTCGCATTTTTACATTTTCCGTGACGTTAATGACTTCCTCTTACGAGCCAACCCCTGGGAGGCAAATTTTGATCTTCCCTCCCGCTTTCCGGAATTTCTCGCTGAAAATTGGCACGCTGACATTTCAATTAACGCAGAGGACGAAGAAGCGGGTTTCAGCAAAAAATAATTCCGACGCAAATTTCTCAATGGCCATTAAATTTTAGTCTAGGCAACTAACACTAAAAAATGGGTCTAGGTGGAAATATTGAGAGCAGAAGTGATTTCTTCTCCGTTGTGTTTAGACCCATGGGGGGATTAAAATACTAAAATTCCCCAACCCAACGTAGGGGGAGGGGGCGAAGATGTCAAGTTTTTTCGTATTTTCCCTCCTAACTCGAAAACGGTAGATCCTACAGAAACATTATCTATAAAACATGAAGCTCTCTATGAGTACTACAAAAGTGTCCCTATTCGTTTTTCGCGCACCTATAGTAGATTAGGATATATTCAAGCTTGAAAGTGGGTAAAATGTCAAAAAACCTTATTTTTTGTTATTTTTGTTTTTTGCTCACAGCGCCTAAACGATGCATCCTAGCGGTATGGGCACTATTATATTTGCTACAATTTGAGCACAGGTACGGAGTACCTCTGAAGGTCAAATAGGTACTGAGAAAACGAATTTTAACGAAAACAAAAAACGCCCAATCGGTAAGCGGAAAACCACGTTTTTGAGCACGTTTTCGGCTGTCCCGTAGAAAATATTGGCCCGATTCCAAATTTATTTTGTTCTCGTGAAAGTTGATTAAATCCCCCATCGCAGCTATTCTATGTGGATTTTGATTTGAGCTTTGATAAGGGAGGGGCAGGCATGGCAAGCAAATGACATATTTTGGTAAAAATCGTGTTTTTGCGAATAACAATTGCACATTAAATGTTGTTAACAAATTTTGTTGTCTCAACAGTTGGTAAAGTGAAAAATGTAATGTTAAAAAAAATTAAAATAGCATTATTATTAAATGAAATTTAATTAGCTTTCACCAGAAAAAAAAAAAATGGTTAGGATAGGACTAACCATTCCCGAGTTTTGTGCACAAATGTGCGTACTTCATAAATAATTAAATTCAACTCCGAGAGCTGTTGTGCTTTCAAACTGTCCGTCCCGTCACCTGATTCGGTTCAGTTTACCTCCAAACATCAAATACTTCCCCAATTTGAAAATGTACATTATACAACCCCTCCCCTTTGGGCGTCAAGGGCTCTGACAGGGCATAATTGATACGGGTGGGGTGAATTCCCTTAGGAGCTGGAGGGGCGAGAACAATGTATTTGGGGTGGGGTTATTTTTGAAACCCCCTCCCCAACGGCTTTTTGGGGGCTTGAAAGATTCGAAGGGGAATCGAGAACTCTAAGAGGGCATGAAATCAACGAGGTGAGTATGGAGGTGCGTAATAAGTTTTTCGGTGTATTATTCTCAGAATAGTCAACCCAAGTTCCAACCAGAGGTCTAGCTTTTTATACATTTCAAAAATGAAATGTCCATCTGCACCGTTTTGGGCAGTAGGAATGTTTATTAAATCTAAAATTTTACGAAATACTTTGTTTTCTATCTAGTTGTGTCCGCCCGATCACTCTAACGGTTAGAGTCTAACCCGTAGGGCTCTGTGAGGCTGAAAGGGGGATGCAGGTGGTTTTTTTAAAGGGTGTAGGGTAGATTGTCGAGCGAGGTGTCGTTTTGGCAGTAATTTTGGACTTAGAATCCATTTACGGGAATCTCAGACCCATCCGGCTTCACCGTGGGGGGCTATGGGGCTACACACTTTGTTACGCTTCATTTTATGTTGTTTTTGATGGACGTCAGGGGTTCGTATGAGGTTTCTTTTTATCGTAACTTTTTGAACGTGATATCCATTTCGGGGATCGCAAAATTTGTATGGTACATTTAATGTACATACATTTTTTTAAATTTATTTATTATTACCTATTTCTTATTGACGTGAAATTAATTCTCGCCCAATTGATTCACAAAATTCGAAAAATAATCTCTTGGGTGAAATTTGACTTGTTCCTTCCAGAGTCTGAAGAATTAGAGCATAATAATTGAGCCGTCCCACCAGGTAGAGCCGTAAAACCTAGTTTTTTTTTCCCCACCTCTCGAACCTCCCAAAACCTTCTTTTTTTCTATCTCTCTTCTCGGCTTATCGTCGATGACAGAGGGACCAGAAAGGGGTCGTTGTACTCTTTTCAAACGGTACCCTTTGTCGGAGGATGACGTGATGTTGGAAGGTGCGACCGAGAGCCTCCCAGTCCTCAGTGTTGCCAACCTTGAAGACCCCCGCGTGATTCTGTAGCGACTGGACGGACGCGGTTGGAGTCCTTAGTTCATCGTGTTATTGAGGGTTAAATTTTGATGAATCTTAGATTGGTAGTTGTTTGGGGTTTACCATATCAATAATGAATAGCGTGAGAGATTTCCACAGCTCAAAAAAGTCGTTTTGTCGGCTCGCGTTGGCAGTCCTGCTACATGGACCTGGTTGAGCCTTCTTGAGGTCTTGGCTTGTCCCTGGCCCACCTACAACTTCTCACGTTTCTTCTCTTTGCCCACCGAAAACCTGAAGCAACTCTGATAGACCCACTTTCCACTTTTGCCCCCCCACCACCCATTGGTCGTCCTTATTTCTCCCTTCTACGGTCACAAGTGGAGGGTGGGGTGGGGATCCTGGAGTCATGCGAGGTTGCTCAATGTGGACAAGTCTGGAGCTGTATGACCTTGGGTGTCCACCATGCAAAGGAACAATTCATTGGGTGGCCAATTCGTGAGTTGGTCGGGAGCATCCGCCCAATTTTGTCTGGCGACCAATCGATTTGGACTGATGGAATGCGCCTCACACACCGTTTAACATATTCGTGATTGATGTTGTTCCACGATGAGTTCAATTCTCCTTTGACAGTTTCTTTATCGGAAAACATGATGTAGGCAGTTGAGGACTTGTCTGGAGGAGAGAAAAGTTAGGGATAGTTGAGAGAGTGAGAATGGGTTTGAAGAGATTGAGAACCTGTTTGAAGGGCAGAAGGGGACATTACCAGGTTGAGAACTCGTTTAAAGGGCCAAAAATTGGTTCAGAGGGAATATGGCCCACTCTGGAAAGATTGAGACCCATGTGAAGGGTCTCAAACCAGTTCAGACCGGGCATCACCAGCTCTGGAAAGGTTGAGAGCCCGTTTGGTTGAGCCAAAAATTGGTTGAGAGAGGACATTGCCAGCTTTTGAGAGGTTGGGAACCCGTTTGAAGAGCCAAAAACTGGTTCAGAAGGGACATGACCCGCTCTAGAAATGTTGAGAACCCGTTTGAGGAGCCAAAAATCGGTTGAGAGGGGACATGCTCGGCTCTGGAAAGGTTGATAACCTGTTTGAAGGGCCAAAAACCAGTTCAGACAGGACATGAACAGCTCTGGGAAGGTTGAGAACCCGTTTGAAGAGCCTAAAATCGGTTGAGAGGGGACATGCCCAGCTCTGGAAAGGTTGAGAACCTGTTTGAAGGGCCAAAAACCGGTTCAGAGGAGACATAACCAGCTCTCGAAATATTGAGAACCTGTTTGAAAGGCCAACAACCGGTTCAGAGGGGACATTACCAACTTCGGAAAGGTTGAGAACCCGTTTGAAAGGCCAAAAACTGGTTCAGAGAGGACATAACCACCTTTTGAAAGGTAGAGAAGCCATTTAAAGAGCCAAAAATCGGTTGAGAGAGGACATAGCCAGCTTTTGAGAGGTTGAGAATCCGTTTGAAGTGCCAAAAACCGGTTCATAAGGGACATGACCAGCATTGTAAAGGTTGAGAATCCGTTTTAAGGGCCAAATATCGGTTCAGAGGGAACATGACCCGCTCTGGGAAGGTTGAGAACCATGTGAAGGGCCAAAAGCCAGTTCAGACACGCCCAGCTCTGGAAAGGTTGAGAACCCGTTTAATGGATATATAACCGGTTTGGAATGACCAAAACTGGAGAGCTTAAATTTTGGTCGTCGATAAATTAGTTGCAAACATCGATTTTCTTAGGTCGATAAAATTGTTTTAATATTTTGGTTGAATGGCCACTTTATGGTCAGCATCGGTACATTTGACGGATCAACTTGCAATGACTGAATCTTATGTTCATCGTGGATTGAAAAATGTAATTGGTGTTTTTCGTTGAGAACTGGACTGATGCATTCTCCATTAAACTTCCATGCATCATAAAACACTTTGTCTTTTGCCGTCACTAAGCGCTTTGTTTTTTCGTTACAGATCATCACCCTTCCAATTCAAGTGCCTGGAGCAAAACCTGGCGATTTACCTCAGCAGCAGACGTTACAAATTCAGGTGGTCAACCCGGGCGGCGGTGGAAGCGGAGGAGGTAGCGAAAAGTACCACGCCGTCCCCATATCGCTCCAGCCTTTCAACCAAGGGGGCACAACAGTGTTGACAGTCTCGTACGCCAACCCTCATCAGGACAATGGCGAGGCCATGCAGATACAGGTGCCTGTGAGTTTGGACAGTGTTGCCAATGGCGGAGGACAATATGTTACGTAGAGGTATAACGATTTGGTTGTTTTTAGATTCAAGGCTCCGATGGCGATCAACAGGTTGGCCAACAATCTAACAACAACAATAACAACTCGTCGGGTAACAGCGCCGAGGGCTCTTCGCAAACCATGCAAGATGAAATGGTATGTACAATCGTTGGGTACTCAGCTTAGGTGGTGGGTGTTTGCCAAGTGCCAGTTGCCTTGGATGGAGAGAAATTTGTTTAATAAGGGGATTTTTGGGATGTTTATCGTTTTATGCGAGAGGGGATTTTTTGTGTTAGGAACCTTTAGGCTTTAAATTATGAAATGTGTTGCCTTACATGTTGTGCAAGTTTACAGTGATGTGTATAGCACGTGAACGTTTGTGTTGGTCCCTGTTCTCAAGCGTGTTGATGACACGACTGGCTGGGATGCGCAGGTGATGCAAGATGTGAAGCCTATCGTCGGCGTGCAGGGGGACGGAGGAGCCGAAGGGGGTGATGGCGGCAACCAGGCGTTCCCCGTGGCGTTGGTGGCGCACCTACCATCGGGTGAGCTAATCCTGCGAGACGAGACGATCACGGGGGACAAGGAGGACCCTGACAAAGAGAAGTCCGACAAGCCCAACGAAGGAGGTACTGAAGGACTGAGTTCTCTGTTACAAAGCATACTCACAAAGACTACACAGAGCCATGGAGGTGACTTGTTTTAAATTGTTTGTACTCGTCCGATGACTCAGGTACCTTTGGTTGACTGCACTGTCATTGGCCAAAACCTTGCCACCGTAACATTTTTTGGGCTCTTGCAGAGAGCGGGGAGATGGTGAATGCTGGAACGGTCACGCCCAACCAATGGCAGAACCTGACGGTACCCGGGACCGCTGTAGCAGACTACCTAAGAGGCCTTCCCGCCTCCACGCTGCCCCTGAGCCTCCACCACTTCCTCAAGTTCTCCGCCGAAACCATCAAACGGGAATCGGCCATTGAGAGCTCGCCGCTCAACCAAGACGAAGACGGCAACCCTGTCGAAGAGGGTCACGTCCCGATGACCGACGGCTCTGAGGTGAGTCCTGCATGGTGTGCTTGGGAATCCAAAAATTTTCGCATGTGTGTTGAGTTCACTGGGAATTTTAACTGGGCAACCTGGGACACCGTTGGAGCGTCTGGCGACAGAAGAACTGAGCCGAGGAAAGACCCGAGTTCGTCCGAACGTGCCCGATCTTAGTAGGTTGCGGGAGGGGGGGGGGGGGGGTCTTGCGGGGCGGGAAGCATTCTCTTCTATCTGTGGGGAAGCCTCAGCTAGTTTTCGTCATGAAAGATACCTACCTCAAACATAGTTTTCAGTTTTTTTTCCATCTGTACTGCTATACAGTGAATAATCAAAAATCAACCGATCAGTTGAAGGAGAAGATGAAGAATAAAGGAATGGGATAGAATTTCGAATGAATTGCGCCTGCCTCAGCGGAGGCTTCCCGCCCTGCAAAAGGGCCCTCCTCCCGACCACTAAGATCGGGAACGTTCGGTCGAACTCAGGTCTTTCCTCGGCTCAGTTCTTCTGTCGCCAAACGCTCCTGGACGCCGCTTATTTTTGCTCCACACAATTCACCCTTTTCCAGATGTTTGGCGTCCAAGGTGAGCCTGGCAAGACGGGGAAGAAGAAGAAAAAGTACAAGAAGAAGCCGCCCAAACCCCGAAGGCCGAGACCGGGTCAGGTACAAATAGCTGTAGCGCTGGACGGCACGACGCTTTTCTGCTGTCCCGAATGCAACATGGCATACCCCGACAAGGAAATGCTCGAGCAGCACCTTGTCGCCCACAAAATTGAGCGAAGGTAAGAAAATATACACAACGCAAGATAACTAATACAGAAATGGGCAACTATTGAAAATTGACGGTGTTACAGATTCATATGCGACATTTGTGGAGCCGGCCTCAAACGGAAAGAACACTTAGAGCGGCATAAACTTGGCCACAACCCTGAACGACCTTACATTTGTGCTGTGTGTTGTAAAGGTGAGTCGCCAGTTCCGCAAAACACGTCAACTAACCCCGAAAATGGTACATTAACGAATGAATTTGGCAGGTTTCAAGCGGAAAGAGCACCTCAACCTCCACTCCGTCATCCATTCAGGCGAGAAGTCCGAAGTTTGTCCTGAATGTGGGAAAGGTTTTCACAGGAAGGACCATCTGAGGAAGCACGCCCGGTCCCATCTGGCCAAGCGGGTCAAAGAAGAACAGGTGAGATGTTAGCCTCGTTCTGGATGTCAGAGTTGGCTTCAACATGGCTGTATGGTCAGGCTTTTGAGTTTTTTCGGAATAAAATGAGATGATAAAATCCTTCTCGAGGTTCGCTTGCCACCCTGGAAGTTTACACGTGCCATGAGATAGCCACCCCACATCTAATCTGATGAACATGGTCTTAACTGTGAGCGTTTTTGTTTGAGCAGGTCCAGGTACAAACCATGGTTGACCCCGACACGGGCATCACAACGACAGCAGATGGTCAGGTACGTTGTCATCTTGCACAATGCACCACAGTGAACCAAAACAATGCATCAAACGTAACATCCGCCATTTTACAGGTTCTTGTCGCCGCTGCGGTCGAAACACAAGAAACGACATCGATAATTCTCCACAATTCGTCACAAGGCGTTCAAACCGTTGCTCAACACGTGCAACAACAGGTGATCGATGTCAGTCCTCCCCCTTAACGTTGATTTTACTCCATCCAACATACCAATCTCGTTACATCTCTCTTAATCGTCCCCAGGTCCAACAACAGGTACAACAACAAGTACAACAAGTGCAACAGGTTCAGGTCCAGGTACAACAACACCCGAGCCCCCAGCCGCAGTGAGAACGTGGTACGGCGCAGAAGAAATTCCGCGCCGTGTTCCTTCCTTAGAAATACCCCAAGTAATTTTTTTTTTTTTTTTCTCGATCAAACGAAAGTACCGCAAAATCGAATGATGATTGTACGAAAAAACAAAATCATCACGGTCATTATGGTTGACAGTTGTTGATTTGAGTTTACGTGATTTTCGTTTCTTACTTTACAACTGACAGTCCAGTGTTGTATTTTCGTACCAAAACAGCGTTGATTTTTTTCTGTATTTGTGCGCTTTTTCAAGAAGACGCTTTATTTTTAAACAATTCATTTATTTGTATCAACTTGGAATTTTTATTCGATTACTTACGATGGTAGGTAGTTTTATACCTGGAAAAGTTTCTTTAATTTTGTCAACAATCAAAATTGTTTGGGTTTGGCTGTTGACAACAACTGGGTATTCCTTACAGTATTGCTTGGTTACTGATATTGGATATCCCACATCTGACGACAATTTGAATTGCCTGCAATCATGATTTCAATCATACTGTTTCCATTTATCCCATATCAGATTTCGGCCATCTCAAAGTCCCACTTGCGTACGAAAAGTCCCGTTCCAATGTACACAATCCCTCTTCTGATTCCAGTAATCCGTTTTACTACCAATCGACTTTTGTCAGGTTTCGTCAATACACTCTGGACCTCCCTTGCCACCAGGCATTCCAATAGTCCAAATTCCATCCTTCGCCCTCCCACTTCTGATTCCAACTGTCCATTTTACAACCAACGCGGGACTCCCACTTCCTACGTTCGCAATCCCACTTTTGATTCCAATTGTCTAAATTCCATCCTTTGCCATCCCACTTCTGATTCGAACTATTACAACCAATCGACTTTTGTCAGGTTTTCGTTGATACGCTCTGGACTTCGGTGCCTTCAAATAATCGGTTTTCCCGTCCGCGGAGACTTTTTATTCGTTAACTGCGATTTACCGACAAAAAAAAATGTAAATGTCGCACCGACCCCCGCACTCGTTGCAATCCCTTTTCCCTCCTCCCCCACTACGTTTTAGCTGTTGTATATTAAATGTTCTGTATATTATTTTAATGTTGCATTTACTGTTTTCTTGCCTGTGTCGAAAAAAAAGTTCGTCCGTTGAAAGTCGACTTTTCATTTTATTCAATTCAATTATAAGTTTTGTTCGTTTATTCGTTTTTTTCGTTTTTTATATTTTTTCTTCACGTCTTCCAAACACAATCGTAAATATACCGCCGCAATTTTAGAAACTTTCGGTTCAGCACGCCACGATTTCACGTCAATCGACAAAAAAAAAAAAAAAATGTAAAGAAAGTTGAATTTAAATTTTTTATAGATAACAAAAGAAAATATTTATATTTTTGTAAACGGTATGAAAATTTAACAAAATGGTCACTTCTACATTAGATAAGTGTAAATAGATTTTGTTGTAAAACGCCGTTTTGAACTTTTTAAATGTGATGTACAAATTTTTGGGGGCTAAAAAAATTTATAATTTTGGAAAAGAGTACCTCGTGTAAAATTTGGGGTTTAATATTTGGCTAGGGGGGAGGGGGGAACTTGAGATGTACAAAGTTGAATGAATGAAATTTTCGTTTTCGGTGGTCAACCTAGCGTTGTTTAAAAAAAAAAAATCGACGTTGGATATTTTCAAAGGACACCAAATTTTTTAGAACAAAATGAAATACAAAGTGTACATAATTTAATTTGCTAGGAAGGTTTTCGTTGTATTTTGACATTTTCGTTTCCCGCTTTAGGGGAAAGCTTGCAACAGCACAACTTTGGAAATTAGAACGACAAAATTAATTCACGATGTTCATGCAAAACAAACGATGTTTTTAGGGCAATATGGGAAAAGAAACTGGTTCCTTACTTTTTAGCTAATTTTAAGTGCGTAATTCTTCCCTTCTGTTATAGTTCGAAAAAAAAAACTTGTTTTTTAATTTCTAAGTGTACATTTCGGTGGTAGGAAACTCTCTCAATATCCTACTGTGTTACAAGAAATTTTTTTCGTTGCGCTTTTTAGTTCCCCGAGTTTTATCGACCAGATGCAATTTCGCCTTGTATAAATATAATTTTGTCAATGTAGGCAATTTTTGTTATTTATTTGATTTTGGCTTAAGATGTGGGTTTTTTTCTATTTCTGCGTTTCTCACACCTTGGAAGGAAAAATTAAGTTGTTAATATTTAAATGAAAGTCTCTGTCTTATAATCATCTGGGTAAGGTTATATATAGTTAATACTTATTTACTTAGATTTTGTAAGGAACCAACAATTTAAGAGATTAATATTATTTTGTAAAAATATTTTTAAATAAAAAAAATCATTTAAAAAAGTATATTATTGAGCGACAAATTATTTTATCCAATGACACGGAAAAGATGTATGGAAGGAATTTTTTTAAATTGATTATAACATTGAATAAATATAAATTTACAAAGTTGAGGAGTCGTATAGTTTTTAATTTGTACCGCTAATTCGTATCGTTGCGCGATTGATTGTTAAGCAATAGAATTAGTTTGTGACATATCATGTCTTTGCTTTGGTACACAATACCGAAAAGCGTTACTTTTAAAAGTGTCACTAATAAAATTGTCACGTTACCCTGTCATGTCACGTTTAAAAGCAGAGTGAACTAAATTCAGACTGATTACCTTGGAAAGCTGAAATTCGATCCATGAGACGAATGAGATGCTGTGTCTCACTGTCTTGCTGACTCGTAGACAAGCGTATTATAAAATAGAATTTTTCTTGAAATCTTAACATTTGACAAAATACTCGGTTTGTCGTCTAGTGCCTGCACGGTTTTCAGCCCGATCGCTCAAACCCATGGGGCTAAAATGAGGCTACAGGAGGGATTTAGAGCAGGAATTCGAGTGGGGTCTCTTGTACTCCCAGGAGGGATCCATCTCAAATTTCAACGTCCAAGGGTGAAAAGGAGAGATTTTAGCTCACTCAGCTGATCAGGAGAATGCTCGTCATTTCAATCGTCTCTTGCGCTCCTATGTCCGTCCCGGGATCTAATGAATCGAGCGGAAAAAACGGTGGCGCTACCGTTCGGTCGTGATTGAGCCACACACAGAAAGAGACGGGCAGTTTTAGTAATATTGATAAAAACTAGCTCAATTGGCATCCAACAAATTTGCGGGTGAAACATCTATTTTCAGAAATGATTTTCATTATTTTGGATTGCCCAGAAATAGGTTAACATTGCGTGAGTGTGAAGCAAAAGTAGTTCCGCAACTCAATCAGCTTCCAGGTTACTCAAGGTTATCAAGCGAGTTTAAAAGGCGGTAACATAATATGTATTATGCATAGAGTCCGAAATGCGGGCAAGTGTGAGCACCTTACAACTCCTCACACTCGCACTCCTGGAACAGCAAATTCGATCCTCACATGTCATTCCTGGAACTGTGAGTTAGTGGACGTGGCCAATGAAACGTAGCGCTGCGCATGCGTAAGCTCCTCAGGTTTTTTTCAACTTGGAAAATATCTGACCTCCCGGGATTCTTCAAAAATCCCATTCGTAGCCGGGCGTCGCTCGTTTCGGCACGAGCCATTGTTATCGTGCCAATTAATTTTGCTACGACTCGGCACGGTCCGAGGGCAAGGCACCCCGGCTGGTGAGATGACCAGCGGTGGAGAAGTTCTTGCTGGAACTGTACCTTTTTCGGTCTATCATTCATACAGCCAACTGATGTGGAAGCAGTATTCACGGACCTCATCAGCATCGCACCCCCTGACGACGAAACGCCAAGAAAACCTGGAGAACCGACAGACTATCTCAAATTTGCGGACTACGTCTACGACAATAATTGTCTCAATTATTGAATTGGTGGCTGGAGCAACGTTCAATGTTACTTTTAGGCAAAGTCGGTTTTTGGTTGAACAACGTTCATTGTGAAAAGGAGGATCAGAATAATATTCTGAATATCAGAATATTAGTTCCGACAATGTCCGATACACTGCGCAGACAGCTGGTTTCATGGCGTACCGGTTTCTATGTGGAGCAACGTTGCATATTACGACGCTAAGCGTGAAGTGGTCCTTGTGGAACAACGTTCAATGAATGCGCGGTGAAAGAATTTGAAATTAAAAGCAAATTTTCATTAATCACAGCGTTCCTGAAAAGTAAAATTTTTCAACATTGAACGTTGCTCCAGCCACCAATTCAATTATGTTTCCTCGGAATCCGATCCCCCCCCTTTCGATGTGGGCCGACGCAGACAACATTAACCCCAGGATGACGAACGGAGCGGAGTCCTTCCAACCGCTTGTTATAGATAACGCCCAATTTTATAATTCCCACCCAAGCATCCACAAAGTTCACCCGGTGTTACAAGATATACAAGTGGAAACATAAATTCATTTATTGATGTAGACGTACCTATTCCTGGCTGTATTTCTCATTTCTTCCCTGAAGGGGTGGGGTACAGTCAAGTCTCAAAGTTTTTGGTGGTAGTGCCGAATCGTAGCATTATTTTGTGGGGGCTGAGTTGTGCCGAAACGAGCCTGTGCCGAAACGTAAATCGTGCCGAAACGATGACCACCGTCGTAGCCCCCATGAAAGCACTATAGATCCCCACAATGAAATTCAAGTTCAAAAATACTTCGAAAACGACGCATAACTCTCCCCCATAGCTGAAAACCTTTTTAAAAAAACCCTCCCGTAGCCCCATCTTAGCACCGCGTCTCTTAGCTTGGCATGGATGGCTCTAAATGGATGGCTGATTGTCAACGTGAAGTTAAGGAGAAGGAAAACACAAATCACAGAAGCGCTCGATTTATACGCAAATAATACAAACAAACATATAGGTACGCACTATACTAGAACAGGAGACTTGATAAAAACATCAATATATAGAAAATACAAACAGTTTTTCTTGGTAAAGCTAAAAAGTTATCTCGTTTTCAAAGATAAAAATCAACCGTTTGAACCGTTCAATTTGTCGATGAACTGTGAAGTGTATAGCTACGGATTGCCAATTTGGTGTTTCTATTGTAGTGAGTTCTATATAAGTGAGTTGCGGGCGCATCCATGGTTGCCAAGTGATATAACTTGGGTGTGTGGGGGGGTCTCCAACAAAATAGATAGAATCTGAGCAAAATCAACGGACAATGCCAAAAAACGAGGTCATTGCAATCGTTTTCTAATAATTCAATCAAATATTTATCTTTGGATAAAAAAAACACTCACTTAAAAAAAAAAGTAATTTAATCGTTACGTAATATTATCAAGAAACGTCAGTAATGGGGTTTGGGTTTGAAGAGAGAAAAACGTTGGTTGATACCAAAAGAGAGAGATGAACGCGTGGTAAAAACCACGGGGACTAATAATGGGTTCAGTGAACAAGTGCCTCAGGTAAGTTCAGACGCAGCGTTAAAGTAGTGAAGAAAAGGGATTAGCAGGTTTGCTGATGCGGGGCCCAGGAGGCCTGACCTGAGCGCTGCTAGGTGTCGCCACTTCTTCAGTTGAAGGATTTCACTGCTCTACAAAAAAAAAAAATCGATCTCATGCTTCAAGAGGTCTGATTGTGGTCCTGGGGGTTTTCGAGGGTGCTGAATCCGAATCCGAGGTCCGTTTTGCCCCTAGACGCAGAGGTTCCTCTGTACAGTAACCAAATGTTCAAAAAACTCACTTAATTTCCAACTTCACTATTTTTCAACGAGCAGATGCTATTCTTACAGGAAATCTAACGCTGAACGCGCCCATATACATGTTGATGGGTCTAAAATGCTTCCTTCATGTGTTTTTTGCCGAAAAACTACTTTTAAAAAAACGTGGTTATTGTTCAAATTTTTGTTCACTATTCTGACGATTCTGCAAAACCTACAATACTTAGCCGAACCAACAAAATTTCGCCATATACTTGGTACATTTCTGCGTCTAATGCGACCAACCGCAACTCGGTAAGTGCAATAGCCGATTTTTGTCGGCTGTTTAAAGTTTTAACCCAAATCGGCAAAAACACCAAATTCCCAGTTTAGACATAGTTTAGAAATTCCCAGTTTTAAACTTTGAACGGTCGCCAAAAATCGGCAGTTGCACTTACCGAGGTGCGGTTGGTCACATTATACACAGAAATGTACCAAGTATATGGCGAAATTTTTTTGGTTCAGCTCAGTATAGTAGGTTTTGCAGAATCGTCAGAATAGTGAACAAAAATCTTCAAGATTGATGAAAAACCACGGTTTTTAGTAGTTCTTCGGCAAAAAACACATGAAGGAAGCATTTTAGACCCATCAGCACCTGCTCGTTGAAAAAAGTGAAGTTGGAAATTGAGTTTTTTGAACATTTGGTTACTGTACAGCGGAACCTCTGCGTCTAGGGGCAAAACGGACCTCGGATTCGGTATCAGCACCCTCGAAAACCCTCAGGACCACTATCAGACGTCTTGAAGCATGAGATCGCTTTTTTTTTTTGTAGAGCAGTGTTACGAGAATTCCTCATATTGTCCAATACTTGACGGCCAGGGAGAGGAGAAACCAGAAACGCCTGCAATCTCTGGAACCCATCACAGCTCTCGCTGTTGCGAGCAAAACTATGAGAACCAGTGATTCCGTCTTTGTGGACTCCGGTGGGATACAATATCCTGAGAGTCCTAACTCCAATGAGACTGTAGACCAAGGAAGGCGCTTCCAACAGACTTCCTGAGAAACTTTTCTCGGTCTCTCTCCTCAGCGCCGATGATTGCGACTCCTCCCCAACGCTAAATTCACACTTCTCGGGCCAGAATCCTATAGCGTCAATCAGCATCAAACCCAAAGCCTTTTCGGCTAGTTCACAACGACAATAATCTCAATTATTGAGACACCTGGACAGCGAATCCAACGTTTTCCGCCCTCAAACCTCCTTAAAAACCCCTTCGACTTCACAAATTTTCCTTTATAACTCCCAGATTCTAATAGTAACTCGTGTTAGGTATAATATTTAAGAGAATCAGTTGAAAAAATGATGGGAAATCACAGAAAAAAAAAATTTTGCGGTAAAGCCACTTGGATCATCGCGATACTCAGTAGCAAGACATAGCATTTTTTTATTTTATATTTTTAGGTAAATTGCAACAATCCAGGTTTTCTTTTTATCGTGAACATTTAATAGGGTCTAAGAGTTTCACTCGAATTTTAGGAAATTGCTGTTTTAGGAAGTTTGCGATCGCAAGGAGTGTGTCGGTACTGGGGCTGTAACTGAGTATCACTTAGAAATGGTCGCTAGCGATGGTAGGTAAGGTGGGGGAAATGCAAAAAACGTGGGAAGTAAAAACTGCTTACAACAATTCCCGCGATATTCCATTTAATGGCTACATTTGAAACTATGCCCGACATCACTTATCCACCAGTGTCAACGCAAATGGTAACCTGGCTGGAAGGTTATGAAGTACTTTACTCCTATAATTGAAATTCAGTGTTATCTTTTTCTATTATACCTACCATGCACTTACCATTGGGTTTTCAAGAAGGGACATGTTAAATTTTCAAATCGCTAAAGGATCATTGGGAGATTTCCTTTCTTGCAATTACCCCAGTGAAACCAGAATAAGCATTCTAAAGATTGAACAGGCTGGTCACTATGGGGTAAGTGCGTAAGTCAAACTTGTACAGCTATTTCGCTCTGCTCACAATTAACAAGGCTATGAAAAGTCAATTGTACATCGAAAAACAGAGAGATTCAGAGGTATCAAGGGCAAAAATAAAAATTTTCGGAAGGTCAACGGCTGAGTTTTTACGTTTCATTGAAGTTGAACTACACAAACCATAACCCACACTAGGCCCACCTTACCTTATCATCTTCTGACAAGAAACTGAAGGTTAAACTCGATCAATGTCAAGATCTATGCTGCAACAGGGCACTTTTGAATAAAAGTACATGGGGGGGGGGGGGGGGGGGGGGGTGGGTTGATGTGGCAAAGGCAGCCATCAAGGGATTGAATCCCTCAACCTCTCTTGGGAGTCCTCTGACAGAGCCATCATGTCTGGTGGACATGCCTTCGTTTACCGAGAACGCTAAGCTAACCTCAGCAATCCTACAAAATTCTACTATTCAGTTTCTAAACTACATTTTCTATTTGGAAATCCTGCCTTGGTCAACTTCAGTGTAACTTTTCTCTACAGAGGTTTTGGGTCGGTTAACATGGCTGCGAAACTCGTTGGCATAAATTTGGTTAATGGTTATGAAGAGTTGGAGTTGATTCTGTTAGGTGTAACCGTTGGGACCATTCCTGGGAATTGACTGTACCGACACACCCCTATCCCACGCAAGGGAAAAACTCTACTCGAGGAAGTTGGAGGTCGGTGAGGTGTGATGGTTTTTGTGATGCATTAAGGGAAGGTTATTTGAACGTGTACTGGAGCGGCTTCTTCAACTTCCTCAATCACAAAAACTAATATACATCTGGGTATGAGCGTCTCTATCGTAAAATCCCACCCTGAGGCCTACCTTAGTAATAATTGAACACATACAAACAATTGGGAGTTTCAACTATCTGATGCGTCATAAAAATTCAAAGTCAAGCGACTTCCAAAAGGACCTGCCAATTTTCAAATTTGGGGGAAGCAAAAAGATTTGTTACTTTCTCTGAATGACTTGGTAGGCGCGAACACAGGGGAACTTGGAGTATCGTTTGACACGGTCGAGGTTTTTAAAATAAGGTTTTTGGCATATTTTCTTGCACGAAATTTGTCAAATAGGATTACTTTAAAGGTCAAAAGACTATTCGATCCCGCGGGGTCCGTCAATGGGCATCGTGTGGAGAACTTCGTCCAACAGTTGGAGCGCTCGGTGGAGATGGACCTGAAATGTGCGGGATGTTAATTGTGAAAGTTTTTTTTATATTGTGAATGAAGAAAATGGGAATTACCTCGATCCAGCAAGGAGTCTCTTTGATGGACTGTCGCGGGTAGTCGGGTCCCCAGCCTTTGACGAAACTCAGGCGGAGGATGCACAACCGTCTGAGGTCGTCGACTCCGATGCACGCCGCAGCGCTTAAACCTGAAGGAGAATTCGAAATAACGGAACGGGCTAGAGAGAGTGAGTTAAGAGTGTGAGAACGTACTGATTGCAGGAGCGATGCCGCCAACGCTGTGGGGCCCGGGTATGTGACCGGCTACTGCTGCCGCTTGAGCTGCAGCTGCTGCTTGAGCCGTCGCCGCTTGCTGCTGCATTTGACCGTGGCACTGCCTCAAGTCGAAAACCTGGGCAACATTTTTTGTGGTGTTTCAGTAAAACGCATCATTTGAAAATGCAACACATGGTTAGCGGACCCACACTATTTATTTTATTTAAATCGCAGCCCCTGGGTCAGCAGACCCGAAAACGCCTTATTTGAAAAGGCAACACAGGGTCAGCGGACTCTACACTATTTATTTCATTCAAATCGCAGACCCCAAAACGCCTAGGTAATTTGTGGGGGCCGGGAGATCTTACTTACACCTCAGACGCCTTCAAACCAAATAACCTTCTTAAAAACGCTGCGAATTTTACACTAGGGTTTATTAATCTTTGCTATAGGTTACTTGTGTAGAAATTTAATTCTGTGTCAATGAAAAACATTATAGAATTTTTTTTTTTTTTCAACAAAATTTTCGTTTTTTTCTTGAAAAATATTTGACCTTCTTGGATCCTTCAAAAATCCCATTTGTAGCCCCATTAAAGCCCTAAAGACCGCAACAGTGAAATCGGATCGTTTCGGGACCCCAAAAAATGGATTCTACGTCCAAAAATACTTCGAAAACGACACCTAAATCCATCCCATAGCCAAAAGCCTTTAAAAAACCTCCCGTAGCCCCATTTTAGCCCCATAGCGCCCCAAGGGTTAGGGCGATCGGGCTGAAAACCTTGCGGGCACAACTAGATGGCAAACCAAGTATTTTGTCAAATTTTCAGATTTAAAAAAAAAAGTCAACGGCCCGGACGGCGTACAAACATTTCGGTTTTGGAATCTAGACCTCTTGAAACGGATAATGTCAAATTTTGAGGCCGATCGGAGTCGTCGACCTCCGTCGCGAAAACATAGGTGTATTATTCCAAGAATAATAAACCAAAACCCATTCTGTGCACAGTGTGTGATGATGTTACTCACTTTAATGTACGCTGAAGGGTAGATTTTATGTACGGCGTCACCAGGGGACCGGCCAGCTTCCCGGTCCAGGTAGTAAGATTGCACAAAGACGGAGTGGTCAGATAAGCACCGGAGCCAGACGTCGCCTTCGCCCCGTAAATCCAATTGGACGCCTTTCCCGATGTGTAACCTGGTGAAGAGGATAATAATATTATAATGTGATATGGGTTTGTTTATAAACAAGAGGAGAAGTGGTATGGTACGTTACCTGGCTCTCTCGCTCTGTTCGGTGCGGTGAACGTTCGACAGCGCTCCGAGGCAGAAGCGGTTGGCTCCCGAAGGGTCGACGTACCCGTCGACGGTGACGTTGGGGCAAGAGGAGGAGACTTTGAAGGTTTCGCCGACCTGCGTGTCCAGCTCGAAGTAGGCAATCGAGCACCAAAACTCGGGAGCTGGTTGATTGGAGAGGAGCCCGCCCGTCACTCCCATGTCAGGCCCTGGCGGAAACAGAAAAGGGACTTTAGCAGTTGATTACAAAAGAGAAGACAAAAGGACCAGTAATGACTCACAGTAAGAACCGTGGTGGTGAGGAGGCGGCTGCATGCTCTGAGTGTACGTCAACGTGTATCCACTCCACGTCGACTGGGCCGCTCCTGCATTAAATCCGTCGGCGTTAGGCGCCTGAGGCGCCGGGCTCTGTGCCGTCGACGTCACCATCGGGGCACTCCCGCCAACCGCTGACGATCCAGGAGCGGCGCTTTCGGTAACCGCCACTCCCACACCTGGAGGCGAGAAGGGCGTCTTCGATTTAGCGCCTGAACCCCGGCCAAACAAAGCGCCAAACAGCAAACGAAAAAAAAAAGAAAAAAAAGCAGAACCAAAATAGCAAAATAAAACTGACAATGCTGCCAACAAAACAGTGCCTACCGATTCTCACCTAAATTGGGGTCCTGCGCGTCAAGTGGTTGAGAGGAAATGGCCGCATAAAACGACTGGTTCGTCTGCTGGGCGTCCGTCGGGGACACCAACCCGGAGGAACTCGGCTGTGTCGACGGCTGCGGTGTGTTCAACACTGTTCCTAAACAAAACGTTCCCTGTCATCATCAACCTCTACTTCAAGCTGGTAATCATAACGTCATCCTTGTCACTTCCCTTCGTCCGATGACGTATAAATTCCCTACTCACTGTGCCTCGGTGGGTGCGGCGGGGATTGAACCCACTGGGGGGGCCGCATGTCCATCGAAGGCGGCCTCCGGTGTTCCATCTTGGCTCCGTAGCTTCCGTTCCCAGCAGGCTCGCCAACATTTACTAACCCTACATGCACAAGTCCACGAACCAAAAAGAACTATAGTGAACTAAAAACAAAACAAACTTGAAGAAGAAAAACAAACAGCGTGAAAAAAAAGTTTCTAGTGCATCAAAAAAGCATACGAAAATGGTGTTGCACGTGAACTGAAGAAAAAATGTCTTCGAAAGGTATTCTAAATAGGGTCATGCTAACTGTGCAAAATTAAATCATTAACTCCACTAATTCACTAATTTGCACGACTTAAAACTGGCCTAAGAAACTAAAATACCGCAACAAAAAAAAAGCAAACACAAAATATGCTATTTTGAGTACTGGAACATGGTTTGGATTTCGGGCAGTAGTTGGAATCAGAATAGGAAGAGATTGTAAAGGGGGTGTTCAAGTAAAATTGGGATTATCAAGGAAAACCGAAATTGAAATTTGAGAGGACAACGCAACTTTAAAAACTATGCAAATTTCACACAATGGTTTATTATTTCTTTATATAAATTGAGCAAAAGTGCGACTGTCAATAATTGATGTTATAATTATTAAAAAAGAAATTTCAAAATTAGAAGAAAAAGTGTACATGACCAGATAGGAGACCCCAAAAATGGATTCTACGTCAAAATTCGTTCGATAACGACACCTAACAGCACCGGCTACCCTAAACCCTTCACAAACCCCGATTTTTAGCCCCACGAAGTACGGCAATCAAGCTGGAATTCTTGTGTACAACTGGTAAAACCGAGTATACTGTCACACTTTCATATACTTAGGTGTATTATTCCAAGAATAATAAACCAAAATCGAGAAAAAAAAATTTTGGATTTTTTTCAAATATTTTTTGTTTTGTCTTGAAAAATATTTGACCCCCTGGGATCCTTCAAAAATCCCATTTGTGGCCCAATGAAAGTTCTATAAATCGCAACAGTGAACCCCTATAGAAAGCCCTATAGATCGGACCCCAAAAAATGGATTCTACGTCCAAAAATACTTCGAAAAAGACACTTAACTCGATCCCATAGCCAGAAGCCTACAACAAAACCTCCCGTAGCCCCATAGCGCCCCACGGGTTTGGGCAATCGGGCTGAAAACCTTGCGGGCACAACTAGGTAGACGGTAAACCAAGTATTTTGTCAAAATTTCAGATTTAAAAAAAAAATCCGACTGCCCAAAACGGCCCGGACGGCGGACGGACATTTTGGTTTTGGAATCTCTTGAAATTAGATCTCTTGAAACGGATGATGTCAAATTTTGAGGTCGATCGGAGTATTCCGTCGCGAAAACAGGTGTACCTATAATAATTACCGCAGGTTTGACATTATTTTACAGGTTACAGGTGTACCTATGGAAAACCTAGGTATTCCAAGAATAATAAACCAAAATTGATTTGAAATAATAATAATAATAATAATAATAATAATAATAATAATAATAACAATAATTCATTTTTAAACAAAAAAGTTGATGTTGATTGATGTTTCGAAAACGACACCTAACTCGACCCCATAGCCGAAACCTTCAAAAACCACTCGCGTAGCTCATTTTAGCCCCGTAGCGCCCCATGGGTCGGGTCAATCGGGCTGAAACCCGTGAGGGCACAACTAGATGGTAAACCGAGTATTTTGTCAACATTTCAGATTTAAAAAAAAAATCCTACTGCCCAAAACGGCCCGGACGGCGGACGGACATTTCGGTTTTAGAATCTAGATCTCTTGAAACGGATAATGTCAAATTTTGAGGCCAATCCGAGTCGTCGACCTCCGTCGCGATTACATAGGTGTATTATTCCAAGAATAATAAACCAAAACCACCACACACATTAAAAGCAACTTAGGTTTTTCGTAGGTGGGCTTATTGAGGGGGAAAATTCGTCGAAATCGCTCTCAAAATTTGAGAGCGACTACCTCCCCGACTAGCTCCTGACCACGTTACTTCACACATTATGGGAGACCCCCCCAAAACCTGACAGCTACATTTTTCAGACATTTCTTGACAAGGTCCCATAGAAAAACATGACGTTTGTCCACCTAGATCGGGAAAATTTCATCCACTGTTAGACGGACGTAACTCTACAAATCAAAAAACAGACAACCAACAAATTGAGAGCGTTCTATATTGTTTGCCCCTTGAATACTGGGGTGTACGAGAATAGGTAATAAACTAAAAAGTGATTTCTGAAAAATAAGGTTTCTGTGGGCAGAAGCGGGTTATTGAGAGGTTTGCGCTTGATCTATAAAGTGAACGTTTTTCGAACAACTACCAACTCATGCGTACCGAAAACAAGCAAAAATTACTCTGTGTGCATCGGTCGTGTGGATGGTGTAGATGTGCAGTCACGGGAGACTTACCGCTACACAGATGAGGGGTTTCGGATTCGAGGTTGACGCCAAGTCTTACCTTGAATGGTATGCGGATGGTATTGTATCTGTTGGGGTTGAGGGGCGTGGTGTTGGACCGTCGTGGTTTGCTCCTGGTCGACTTCTATGGCTCCCGGTGCTACTGAATACTCGTCTTTGACTACCCGGCTCGGGCCGGATTGGAGGCTGAGGCCGGAAAGGTCTGCAAAGAGAAAGGAAAGAGGAATTGAAAACGAATGATTGGATGTCGGGAGTTTGGTTAAAGTGGCAGATTAGTCATCATAAACGGTCAGATTCTTCCCAAACGGTTACCTCCATGCGGATTTGTTAGTCTTCGGGTTATAGAGTTAGTGAAACGTCACAAAAATTATTGCACTGACCTATACCTGGGGAAACGACCCTTTCGTAGTGGTAGGGATTCACGCACACAGAATCGCACTTGAGGTCGAAGGCGAACTGGCAGTATTTGACGTGTTTCAACTCGTTCTTGTGAAGGTCCGGCCACCGCCAAATGCGAGCGTAGATGACATGGGGGAATCCTTTCCTTCCAGCGACCTAAAACGAGGTTAGTGAAGAAGTACAATGAAAGAAGGAATTTCCAACGATGATTTTCATCCAACTAGCTGTTGCCGTCGCGGACATTGTCAGCCATTGTGAGAGATCGGAACTCGTTTTTACGGTTGCTCATGGCTCCCCATTGCCTCGTCTCCCTGGGATTAGAGGAGCTCGCATCCAGATTAAACGCAGAAAATATTGTATCAGTACTCAAGACCTCACCAATCCAATGAGCTCCTTGAAAAGGCCGGAGTTTCACATTTCTATTTGGGTTCAGCACCCTTAAACAACTACTAAGACCGATTTTCAGTTCGAAAATCCGAACAGAAAAAGGGTAAACGGGAGAGGTTGACCTGAACCGGCAGGTGGTTTTACGTTGATGACGCTAAAAACGGCCTGTCACGTATCAAGGTTGGCTAACTGGCATCTTGGACTAAAAAAGCAATAAAAAATGCTGCAAATTTTACACAAGAGTTTATTATTCTTTGATATAATCTATCAAAGAATAATAGTAATGTATTATGTTAATTGTGGAAAAATTAATCCTGTCACTAAGAAAATATTTTGAAAAAAAAAAAAAAAAAAAAAACCTTTTGTCTGCACAATAGTTGGACAGATGTGGGACCTCGAAAAATAGATTATGCATCCAAAATTACTCGGAAAACGACACCTTAATAATCATATTTCAAATAATCAAATAATAATATACTCAGTATTATTAAATGATTGCTGCAAAAATATTTGACCTCCTGGGATCCTTAAAAAATACCATTAAATCTTGTAGCCCCATGAAAGCCCCCATAGATTCCCACGGTGAAATCGGATCGTTCTGGGACTCCCCAAAATGGATTCTACGTTCAAAAACAGTAGTAAACCGACAGCCCACACAATATCTTACTCGAAAACCTTCAAAAACCCCTCCCTTGGCCACTTTTTAGCCCTTGCGGGCACAACTAGATGGGAAACCGAGTATTTTGTCAACATTTCAGATTTTTTTAAATTCCTACTGCCCAAGAAGGGTCGGACGGAGGACGGACATTTCGTTTTTGGAATCTACACATCTTGAAACGTCTAATGTCCAATTTTGAGGGCGATCAGAATTTTAGACCTCTGTTGCTATTACATAGGTACCTAGGTGTATTATTCCAAGAATAATAAACCAAAAGGACCTTTTGGTGAACGAGACGTCCCACTCAAACGGCCTCGGAATTCGAAATAGTGATTTTCCTAAGGACCCGTAAATGATGGTTTTACTTACCTAATGACCTTTCTCGAAAAAAAGGCATTCAAGGAGCTCATAACTAACCACGCCCATTTATGACTAACTTTGTTGATCAAGGGAAACGGTAGTTTACCCAACCACACACAAGGCAACTATAATAATTATAGTAGGTATAACAATTATTGGCAGTTGTGACTGTTTTCTCCGTGGTTATAGATACAACACAACTGTAGTTACCTGAAGTCGACCGTCGAGGGTTCTTTGGATAGTGACGCACTTGCTGTGATGTGATCCGTTTGTAGTTATGGCCGTGATCAGGCTGTCCAGCTCGTCTCTCTTTTCCTGCAGTTGGCAAAGGAAAAGAAGTCATTAGGTACCAAAGCCTGAGGCCGCTTTATATCGCTCAAGTTTAACTGACCTTGAGCTTCTTCACCAAACTTTCAATGGCCCTCTTGGCGAAGCTTTCGCTCTCACCGCCCTGCCTGTGGCACATGAGGCTGTGGACGATGCTGAGACAAGCGTCGGCCGAAGTGGGTGTGGTGGTGCTCATCGTCGTCATTTCTCTGTCTGGAAAAACGGTCACATTATAGTTAGGGATTTGCGTCAGCTGTGCACAACACCCCAAACAATACATAACCGTAAGCCAAAATCGTGGTAGTTCTAAATGTTAAAATTTAACGCATCGTGTGGGTCCTGTGAGATAGCAACTTGCAATCAAACTGATAGATTCGCACCCAGGCGAACTTCAAGGTTCTTCATCGCTGAATTCCCACCAAGACGGAATACTTAACACAATCCCAGCAGGACCACCTTATTCATACTATCAAGGGCCAGATCCTCGATTGTAATCCATCCGATACATCCCATCAGATCATCATCCTCTGTGGATCTTCACCCACAATTTGTTCTCACTTCCACAAAACCTCCTTCAAAACTAACACTACGCTAATGCAACTTACTGAAAAAATCGTCTCACTTTCAGACTGAAAATTCGTATACAGGTGCTCGGCACCGGGGTGGCCGACCATCCTTAGGGCGAAAATCGAGGCATGCGAGAGCCTTCAACCAACTCCAAGACGCCTTCGTCGCCAAGAGAAGATCCCGAGCCGCTGCAAAATCCGGATAAAAACATTTAAGAATGACACAAACCCGACTAAATATTACGACGAAAAATTTCACACTCGTAAAGAGAAACAAGGAACACAAACAAATCGGACAGTGTTGTCGGGGGGGCGAAGTGCAATTTTAACAATGTTGCCGAAGACTTTCAGGCAGATTTGGGAACTTCGACTACTCAAGGTATAAATTGGAGAAAACAACCACAACTCAGACACTTAGTAGAAGGACTACTTTTCGCCAGTGGCGAGAGTGATGCCAGACGGCGGGAATTATCCCAAGGCAGTGGGATCTTTAAGGTTGTGAGGGATAATGGAATCAAGAAAAATTCATTCAGTTATTGAAGGTAGGTAGTTCCCCCTACCTTTAGTGCTGCAAAACAAATCGATTTTTCCAACTTTTCGATTATTTTGGGCAAAAATCGATTAATTGACTAAAATTGAAAACAAAAAAGTTTCAATAAATCGTGAAGTTCTTCTCGGCTCTTGTCTTCAAAAACCTCTTCCGTAGGCTCTTTTTACCCCGCACGGGTTAGAGCGATCGGACTGATAACCTTGCGGGCTCAACCGATTGTTTTGTGAACATTTCAGATTTGTTGAGAAATTCCAAGTAGGTAGGTACCAAAGTGGGCGGGAGCGAGGACAAAATTTGTTGATTTAATCTTCAACATTTCTATGTCCGGTAGGTAGGTAGGTACTTCGCGTAGGTATAAGGAAATCGCGTTAATCCACAAGGAGATAGGAATCCAAGTACCTCGGGATTAAGATTCGCTTTTTTATTTTCATCTTTAGAAGCTTCCAACTTGCTGAAAGCAGCCAGTGAACGTTAACGGCCTAGTTCTTTACAGATTCTTTATTAAGCATTTATTCCAATCGTTAAAGATAAAATTTTCCTCCATCACAGGTAGTAATTAGGCCTATCAAAGCTTAACACATTGTTAACCTAACGTGTTAACGTGTTAACCTCATTGGTGGCCAAGTTCTGGCAAAATAGTTGTGATTGTGGAGTTTGCATCATTTACAGGCCATATTCTAGTTCATTACTAGTGGCAATTGCTAGGGCATTGTTCTGGATTTAATGCTCCAGATATCTGCCATATGGCCTTGGCATAGTTACCTACCATGCCTTCGGCTGTCAATACCTATCAAATGGTATGAAAAACTCATTTTCGTCAAAATATCAATCACGTGGTGTTAGGTGACGATGATATAGAATACAATGTCATATTATGTAAGGTTTCGAAAGATAAGGATTTTCAGCTCTACTGGCTTCCAGTATAATATAGTAGATAATAACGACTTTGGTCATCTTTATTCTAGGGCACTTCCAGATGTCGGAAAAACTGAAACTGAAATTGGTCTTAAAAAATCCAGTTTGGCGAGCATAGTGCGAGAAGAGTCTGAAACCACCAAAAAGTAGCTCCATGTGGCGTATCTGCGCTCCTAAAGGGGGGAAAACGGGAAATTAAACTTTTTCTAAAAAATTTGAAAAAAAAATCCGGTTTGGCGAGTACCTACTAGATGACGATAAAAATATGAAACCACCAAAAAGTTGCTCTTCGTGGCGCAAGCTCAAAAAGTGGAACAAAAATTTAAAAAATCTGTATTTTTTAAGAGAAGAAAACTGCAAAATTTGAGAAAACGAGTTGTTGGGTCAGAGGATAAGGTCGGGGGTTGGCTGGCGTAGTCTACCTACACTCCAAAGTCGTGTCACCCTCCTAATCCTCCTCGTGTTGCAGATTTAATAAAGTAGATTCAGCTGTGCGCAGTTTTATTGGTGATAAAATTCTTTGCGTGGGTTGTAATAATAATAATAATAAGAATAATAATAATAATAATAATAATTATTATTATTATTAGGCTTTTCATGGAAGAAATAGTTATCCTTCCTTATTCCATGTAGGCTATTATTATTGAGCATGGAAGAAAATTTCTTCGAATATTTAATATTCCTTATTCCATGATTATTGAGATTGCGGAGGGAAATGTAGGGGATATTTTGAGGAATGGTGGGAATATTTCGTCAAATCCTCTGGCATCACCTGGTATCAGACCCCAGATTCAGAATACCACAAAAGAGAAATTTCCCCGAAGTTAGGGAATTCAATGCGAGCGTTTTCCTGTAGGAACGTTCGATTAGAGGGGGAAAACGCCCCCATAAAGGGAAATTATCTTCAGCCGTTGAAAATGTGGCAGTACTGTTGCTGTTACCGACGGTGACGGATTTGTTTGTGCGGTCGCCGATGAATTGACGGTGAAATGGTGCACGGCCTTAAAAATGCTTGAACCTCATCAATGTTTTATCGATTATGTTGGAAAATAACGTTTTAAACTGACTGTTGGCTGGCCATGTCATACGAAAAGGTACGTTTGTCGCCAATTTTTTGGGATTTCGATAAATGTTTGACTTGAAAACTAAAATTGTGTTTATAAAAAATGTTTATAAACCCAATATGTCATATTATCACATGTAGCTTATAAACATGATAAATCACAAATTTTATGATCATGATGATTTATCATTCATGATATTAATTGGTAGGGTTTTCTAGTGAAGTATTTTGAGATCTTCGTCAATATGAAAGTTGGGACGGGTAATTGAACCTGCCCTTGGAGATATCGATGTGAACTGCATGCATTATTTATGAGGTTCCAACGCATTTTTCATTTTCTCATCATGTTCAGGGTACTTTTTTTACTTCGAGAAAGCCGAACTTTACCTCATTGTGGGAAGATTGTCAGCCCAGAAGGCTCCTCCTCCTCAAAGGGTGGCAGTATGCAGCATTGTAGAGCACGATGAATAGAGAGTGTTGTGTTGTGAGTGTTGAACATGGAGCTGTATTTCAGGAATTGTTCCGGTTGGAGCAGCCCCACGGTGATGGAGAATTGTATTTCGCCTGGCAGAAAGGGAACGGCATTTATTTGGCCACAGTTGGAACTGATTATTCCGTTGGAGTATTCAACCGGCAGGGGAAACTCCACGAGAAGATTCGTCTACCCGGGTAAGATTGAAATTCAAGCACATTCAATGTGCTGTCACAGCTGTGGGAGGTGGCATGGGAAAACTTAGTTTCTATTTTATTATTAAATTAAAAATGTGGTGCCTGCACATAATTTATAAATAGCTAAAGCATTTTTAAGGTCGCTCAGTGAATTTTAATTTGAAAAACGTTGATGTTCCATTTTCACCCCGCCAGTCACATTTCCACCCCGTTTTAAGTATTAATTTTTTTCCAGGCAATGTGCAGGGTTCGGTTGGGACAGCGACGGGGATCTCCTCGGGATGATTTGCGAAGGCTCCTTCAGTATCATCCTGTGGGACGCGAACACCGGGAAGAAACACAACGTCGACACAGGCCTCAGAGATCAGCTGACGGTCATCGCTTGGGCCAAATCCGAACCCATCGTCGCCGTCGGTAGCGCCCGAGGGAACATGGCGATATACAACCACCGCACGTCCAAGTAAGATCCCCAAACCTGGCTTCAGGTTTCACCTAATGATTGGGCATACATACCGGATTAGCCGAGTGGTTCTGGGCGTTAGCCACTTCGCGCTGCTTTCTGTTGAGGCCACGGGTTCGAATCCCTTTGAATACCATGGAAATTTCGGCAATAAACGTCCAGCTGGCTAATGTGATTCATCAATAAATTAGCGTCCCGACATGTCAGGCCCAAGATACCAAAAATCTTGACGTAAAACTCACTTTATCTTTATATTTCGCTGGCGAATTTGCAAAACCTAAGTCTTTTTCCGGAAATTTGATGTACTGGATGGATCTCTGGGAGTTTGATGGAATCTGACGGAAGTTTGATCGATTTTTTTCCGGAAGCCTAATGGAGCAAGGAATTCACATCTATCGGAAAAGCTCGTAAATAACCTCATTTTCGAAAAAATTGAACTTTCATGGTTTTGCAAATTCACTGTAGATATCACAGAGTAAGGTAGTAAAGATGGCCAATTTGCTGGTTTGAATGTGTTATCAAACTCTTGATTTTATTCAGATACTACAATGCGAGATTTCAGTTAGGTATTCGAATACGTTTACATTCGCTTACTAGTGAAACTGAATGTATTTCGCGAAGCTCTCACAACAGAGAGCTAGGGACGCTAAAATATATATCGAAATGTCAATGTTTGTTCCTTCGATATATCGACACTTTGGGCTATTTTTTTCCTTAGATACATCAATAATAATCGATATTATTTTTATAATATCAGGTGTTTTTGGAATAACACAATGTACAAGTACCTGCAGTGCAGTGGTTTGGTGCAAGTACTGGAGTCGGCGGTTGAAAGACACAAACCCTGAGGACAAGCTTTTCCTAATCTCTGAATGTCATTATTCCATCCCTTGATATCTCGTATATGGACCAGGGAGGCCACTTCTTCTTGCTTGATATCTCGTCTTTGATCCAGGAAGGACACTTCTTCTTGCTTGATATCCCGTCTATGGCCCAAGCAGGCCACTTCTTCTTGCTTGATATCCCGTCTATGGCCCAAGCAGGCCACTTCTTCTTGCGTGATATCTCGTCTCTGGTCCAGGCAGGCCACTTCATCTCACGTTGTATCTTGTCTCAGATCCAGAGGGACCACTTCTTCTTGCGAGATATCTCGTCGCTGGTCGTGAAAGGGTTAAGGACTATGCGGGGGACTTTCCGGCTGTTCAAATTGAAATTTAACCATTAAAAATACAATTTAACTAATTAAAAATCTCTGTGTCGAGACCGGATGTACAAAGCCGTAATTAGAGTTTTTTTTTTTAAATCCTCCCAACTAGTGAGAAGGCTTAAGAATACTTTGCTTCTAGGAGAGTTCCCGTCCTCGGGAAACACAACAAACGCATCGTTACTGCCGCCTGGGGCATCACGAACATGTTGGCACTCGGTTCAGAAGATCGCACCGTATCTCTCAGCAACACCGACGGCGACACTTTGAAGACGTTCCCCATCAATGCTGACCCATCCGCCCTCCAGTTCGCCCAAGTTTCGAGTGACGACCGTTCAACGCCTGACACAACAGTAAGAAAAATCGATTTCAAATATTGTCTCAACACGTAAGGTATCGATTTGAAGAAATGTCGTATTTCAGCTTAGTCTCATCGTTGGGAAGAAGATGCTTCTTATACACAACTTGCAAGAGCCCGATGACCCTATAAAATTGGCCTTTGAGCCAATGTACGGAAACATAGTTGCGTACGAATGGTGAGTGATCAGTCAATACACGCTTCGTACTCTGTTAAATATACTGATGTTTTTGTTGATGTGCAGGAACCAGGATGGTTACATTTTGGTGGGGTTCAGTGCGGGATATCTTGTGTGCGTATCGACGAATCCGAGGGAGCTCGGGCAGGAGTTGTTCCAGATTAAGAACCACCACATCCGCCTTTCGTACCTTTCGATATGCCCTGTGCTGAGCAAAGTGGCCACTTGCGGTGACAACAAGTAAGGAAATATTGTCTGTAGTCAGAAGCGGAAACAGAAATCATTTTTATGGAATTTTTTCCGATTGTTTACAAACACACACAACATTAAATGAGCGCACCTTTCCATTTTTTGGAAAAAGGTTGCGCTAAAAAAACAGAGGTGAGTTCGTCGAGCAGTTCTGGCTGGTAACCGATCAGTTAGGAGGTAACCTGGATGAGTTGCTGTTACTAACTGGGGCAGGTTACTGATTGTAACCTGGGCGTGTTGCTGTTACTAACTGGGGAGGTAAAAAAAAGGTGGGATTTTTGTGTTGACCAACATGGTTCTCACAATTCGGGCAGGAGCTGTCTCCGCACTTGTATTTTGAAACGCTTTTAGAAATTCCTTACTCCGGATAAAGGATTAACATAAACTTGAATTCAGAGGTGAATTTTCTGCCGAAAAGAGAGGTATTACAACACGTGATTGACTCTTGGTCAAACATTGGTGTTCGTCTCTGGAACTAATCGATGCAGGTTACAGTAACCTGATTGTAACTTGGACACGTTGCGGTTACTAACCAAGGCAGGTTACCGATCGTAACCTGTACTAGTTGCAGTGTGACCAACCTGCACGTGACCATAACCTGGACGTGTTGCTGTTACTAACCGGGGCAGGTTACTCACCGTAACCTTGACGTGTTGATACTAGCCGGGGGAGGTCCTGATTTCAATCCCCCCATCCAAGTAGAGTACCTACTCCATGTTGCTGTTACTAATTCGAGGCTGAAGAGATCACTGAGATCTTTTGCTGGAAAACCTAATTTCAATTTTCTAGTTCAACCTTTCCAAAAAAGGAAGGTTCTCCCAAAACGTTGACAAGTGTGTGTGTGTAAGTCCTTCTTTCATGCTCGGACAGATGAACAGATTTTCATGAGTGGCCTCATATTGATAAACGAGTTCCTTGGCTGGTTGGGTACCTAAAGTCTATCGAAATCACTGAATCCTCTTGACTGAGGTGAAGTGGATGTTCCTATATAACGAGCTTTTGTTGTACTGACTCAGTAACTAGGAAAAATGACGAAAGCACGTTGGGTGTTACTCTTTCGTTTGGAACGAAACTAGCTCTAGCCTTGGAATATCAAGACAATTCCAACAATTACTTAAAAAACGATCAAATGTTAATGCAGCGGGTTTATTAGGTACGTACTCAGAGTACTGCAGTGCTGATTAGTGCGCAAGCGCCAAGCTGTCCTAAATGACCAGAACTCCTCGGCGAACTCTTCTCAGGGTTTCTAGCAGCCCATCGATCTCCCTTGTAACAGTTTTATCCATTCTTCAGCGTGAAGATCCATGAATTGAAAAACTTGGCGGACGTCACTGCCGTGATAACGTTGTCGGACGAATCAGGCGTTGACAGAGTGGGTTGGAGCGAAGACGGGCAGTTGATTTGCGTCGCTACGAACACAGGGTCGGCAGTAGTTTACGTGTCCCGGCTCGCCCGGCTGTACGCTTGCCACGGCAACATCGTCGCCATACTCACGTCGTTGTCTCACCTTACCGTGTTCTTGGTCAAAGTGAGTGACAGTGCGAGAATGCCAAAACAAAATATGTAATGAAAAACCGACTAATTCGAGTTCTTCGCCAGGATAAAACCATCCCGGCGGTACAAATAGCCACCGAAGTCGAACCGACACTGTTGGCCGTCGGGCCGTACCATCTCGTCGTCGGCATGAACAACCGCACGTGGATCTACGACTTGAACGGCGATCCTCCGACGCCCACAGGTTACATTTACATACTCAACAGGGACAAATACGACGCCCACGCAAACTCACACTTGTTTTTATTCAGGCGAGCCCATGCAGTCACTCTCATCGTCGCCCCAGCTCCTCGGCGATAGGGAGTACATGGCCAACCTCACTGGGATATGCCTCAACGCCGAGTACACCGCCGCCAGTTTTGGCGGCAAACTCCATTTACATCTGGTAAGCCACTGAACAACCACGGGATGACAAAAGAAACCAATTCTGTTTACTTCTGTAGATCACGAAAACGTAATTTTTCGGTAATATGGCATTTGTACTGCTATTGGCATTTGTAGCCTAAGTGATGAAATTCGACGCCGTAGAACGGTATTTTCGGAGGGTGTCTTGAAGAAGAAATACTGTCATACAGGAGTTGTACAGCCAACAGGGCTTGATCCCCAACCTATCTCATCAAGAAGAAACTTATTATAGGTTTGTTCTTAGTGCGTGTGGGCTTACGCATGTACGTGCTACTTAGCACTTAAGTTTCGTTGGCTCATGCCCACCAACTCACAGTTCCAGGAGTGACATGTGAGGTGGTGTGAGGATTGAATTTGCTGTTCCAGGAGTGTGAGTATAAGGCGATGTACGGCGGACCGTGAGCATGTGAGTGTAAGCCCCCTCTACAACTCGCTTGATAACCTTGTGTAACCGGGCCAGATGTCTTATAATCTGACTTCAAAAGTGCACAAATTTTTTGTTTACTCTACCTACCTCATCAAGAAGAAACTTTGTCAACATCAACTTAATAATTTAAATAAATTATAATTATATTATTCAGCTACTCTGAGAAAATTCTCAAATTGAAATGGAAAGTTCACAACTCAGCTTGGAAAATTCTCAATTCATTTTGATAAATTCTCAATTCATTTTGGAAAATTCTCAATTGAGCTTGGAAAACATATAAGAACTTAGGAAAATGACTTGGTTTTGCTCCTGCCTTTGAATTTTTCCATCCTATTATATAGGATTCCTATATCTACTGTATGTATGCACTAAGCACAACGAACGGCAATTTCGGCGGGTTTCTCCAATTTGGTCATTCATGAAGAAAGAATACCATGATACAGGAGTTACACTGCAATGTTGGTGGGATTGTCAATCAACTGCCTCATTAAGGCCTATTTCACCGATTATCGGCTCCTCACGGATTCCCATGCTAATCGGTGACCCCTCGGGGGTTTAACTTGGGCATTAACGCATTAAATTGGGCATTATTCATTACATTTAACCTTTCTGTACACTTTCTGTATGCACAAAACACAACCAACAGAGGGTTTCTTGAAGAAACTTTCTTTCCCTTAGTCTAACATGAAGAAGGGATTCTATCATACGGGAGTTGTACAGCAGTTGATTTGAGCCCCAACCTGCCTCATCAAGAAGAAACTTTGTCAACATCAAGTTATTATTCGACTACTCTGTTAGTTAGTTTTGCTTATCCCTTTAAATTTCTTCATAATATTCCTACCGTATGCACAAAACACAATCAACGGCTTTTTCGGCGGATGTCCTTCACTTGGTCATTCATGAAGAAGGAATACCGTCATACAGGAGTTTTACTGCAGTGTTGGTGGGAATCACCTGCCTCATTAACGCCTATTTCACCAACTAACTGCTCCGCACGGATTCCCAATGCGAATTTCCCATGCTAATCGGTTTTACAGCAATTTTGACGTAATTATCCCTCATCATGAAGATACTTTGTCACCATTGAGTGCACAAAACACAACTGACTGAAAAATACACTCAGAAAAGGGTGTATTTTCTTATTCCTTTGAATTTCGCCATTCTATACCAACTGCTGAACGGAGCCTACTGTTCTGTTGAGGGCAGCTCCCTCTATTTTCTATTAAGCTTACTTATCCTGAATCTGGCATGTTTGTCATGTTTGTTTTCCTACTCTATGAATATTCCTATCATGTTCATTATCATAAAGTAGAAATGTACGTCAACTTTCGGCAGTAATACTCACTCAATGTTAATGTTACTTCTTGATGATGTATTAACCTCATCAACATTGAGTAGTTTTATCCTCACATCATGATCATCGTTTTTCCTGAATTCGAGTTTGATTTCGTATTATCATACTTCCTCAGTGCATCTTGTGATGTTGTTTTAGATTCTCCTCTCATGTATTTCAGACGGAATATGGTACCGGGCGGAAATCGGCGAGCATCACCGAAGACAAGGAGATGAGGATGTTCCCCGACTCGGGCGAAACTATGATCATAACTTGTCACGCCATCACGACCGATTTCCTTGTTTACGCTTCTGACGTAAGTAAACGACCTTTTCGGTGAGTGAATTTGAATCAGGTTTGTCAGGCGGTTGACTGTTTACAGTTGGGAGACATTCGGTTGTTCGGGTTGGAAGACTGGAAACCCATACGGGAGTATAAACATCCGGTTCCGATCAAATCCGTGTTTCCCGACCTGGTGGCGACGCGTATCGTCGTGATAGACTCTAAAATGGAAGGTTACTTGTACTCGCCGGTTAACAACACGATGACTCTCATCGGGGACTTTCCGGCGACTACTTTGGGCGTCTTGTGGGATCAACACCCGGCGGACAGGAACGTCTTCGTGACGTTTGATTCCTCTTCGGTCGTCACTTTCGTCCACGTCCGGGACTCCGTCGACGGTGAGTGTATACATCTAAATGTGGAAGGAATCGTAACTGGGTACTAATCCGCTGTTTTTTTCAGGGCCTAAAATCGACAGAGTTGGCGAAACTAAACTTCCGATGGAGCAGATCCCGCTGATACTGCAGAGGGGCGTCGTCACTTTGCAAACCCCTGGGGGGAAACTCACCAACATTACACTATCCACGCACAGTAATTCCACTTCAATCAGCAGCCAGTCAGACACCATGAAGGCCACTTTGGAGAAACACATTGCCCTCCAGAGGTTCGCCGAAGCGTGGAACACCTGTTTGCTGTTGAACAAGCGTGAAGATTGGGTCAGGCTGGCTGAAGCTGCTCTGCGAAGCTTGGATTTGGAAACAGGTGTGACATCCCCCCTCCACCTCTTGATACTTGAATTACGACGATTGCAAGTTGTGCTTTTGCAGGGCTGCGAGTCTACAGACACATTGGCGAAGCCGGAATGGCGATGGCTGTCGAGAACACAATCAGAGTTGAAAATAAGAAACTCGTCGCCGGTCACGTGGCAGAGCTGTTGGGGGATTTCGATAAAGCTCAGGTTGGTCAAAATGAAGCCAGCGTTTGAAGTAAACAGATTGTTACAGTTGTGTGGCTTGTGCAGGCGCTCTATTTGGACTCGGCGGACCCCGCGCAGGCTTTGGTAATGAGGCAGAATCTCCTCCAGTGGGACCAGGCGTTGCAACTGGCGCGGAACTTGGCACCCGAACAGGTCCCATACACGTCGCTCGAGTACGCCAACCAGCTGGAGCTCATGTAAGTATAACTATAGCAGTTTGCGAGTTGAAACATCCGCTGACGGCATTGTTCGTTTCAGGGGGCAAAACGCCGAAGCGTTGATCCACTATGAGAGGGCAGTCATCGACAACCAGCGACAATTGCCCGAATTGTATGAACACAACGACCGTTGTCGGTCAGGCGTCGCCAGAACGTCCCTCAGGGTAGGAGATTATCGCAGGGGGATGTCCATTGCCGGCGACCCGTCTTCCTCGGGTCACCTCAAACTCCAGTGCGCCGAAATAATGGAATCTGTCAAAGTGAGTTCCCAATGGACCCAACCAGGCCGAGGAGCACTCTCTTTTTTAGGGGAATTCCCTTTTTTGGTTTATTATTCTTGGAGTAGTGCCTACACCTATGTATTCGTGTCGGAGGTTGACGACTCGGATTGGCCTCAAAATTTGACATTATCCGTTTCAAGAGGTCTAGATTCTAAAACCGAAATGTTCGTCCGCCGTCCGGGCCGTTTTGGGCAGTGGGAATTTTTTTAAATCTGAAATTTTGACAATACTTGGTTTACCATCTAGTTGTGCCCGCAAGGTTTTCAGCCCCTTCGCCCAAACCCGTGGGGCGCTATGGGGCTACAAATGGGATTTTTGAAGGATCCCAGGAGGTCAAATATTTTCCGAGTAAAAACATGGGTACCGAATTTGAAAAAAAAACAAAAAAAATTGCAGGAAGAATTTTTTCTCAAGATATTTTTTATTGGCAGAACTTATTTTTGCACAAGAGACCTATATCAATGAATAACAGATTACAATACTCGTCCATGAGATCGGGGAAAACGCTAAAAGTCGAAAATTTCCCCAAATGGATATATCCATTTGGGGAAATTTTCGACTTATATATATATATATGCCTAATAGGCATGTAATGTAAAAACGCTGCAAATTTTACACAAGGGTTTATTATTCTTTGATATACGTTACTTGTGCAGAAATTTAATTCTGTCAATGAAAAAATTTAAAAAAAAATTTTTTTTTGATTTTTATCTCAAAAAAATTTTGTTTTTGTTTTTTTTTTTTGTTCAAAAATGTGTTTTTTCAAAAACTCTGTATTTTTTACTCGAAAAATATTTAACATCCTGGGATCCTTCAAAAATCCAATTTTTAGCCCCACGAATGCCCTAAACATCGCCCCAGTGAAATCGGATCGTTCCGGGACCCCAAAAAATGGATTCTACGTCCAAAAATACTTCGAAAACGACACCTAACTCGATCCCATAGCTAAAAGCCTTCAAAAAAACGCTGCAAATTTTACACAAGGGTTTATTATTCTTTGATATAGGTTACTTGTGCAGAAATTAAATTCTGTCAATGAAAAAATTAAAAAAAATTTTTTTTTTGATTTTTATTTAAAAAAAAAATTTTTTTGGATTTTTTGTTCAAAAATGTTTTTTCAAAAATTCTTTATTTTTAACTCAAAAAATATTTAACATCCTGGGATCCTTCAAAAATCCCATTTTTAGCCCCATGAAAGCCCTAAAGATCGCCCCAGTGAAATCGGATCCTTCCGGGACCCTAAAAAATGGATTCTACGTCCAAAAATACTTCGAAAACGACACCTAACTCGATCCCATAGCTAAAAGCCTTCAAAACACCCCTCCTGTAGCCCCATTATAGCCCCAGAGCGCCCCACGGGTTTGGGCGATCGGACTGAAAACCTTGCGGGCACAACTAGATGGTAAACCAAGTATTTTGTCAAAATTTCAGATTTTTAAAAAAATTCCTACTGCCCAAAACGGCCCGGACGGCGGACGGCGGACGGACATTTCGGATTTTGAATGTAGACCTCTTGAAACGGATAATGTCAAATTTTGAGGCCGATCGGTGTCGTCGACCCGCGTCGCGAAAACATAGGTGTATTATTCCAAGAATAATAAACCAAAACCCCTCCCGTAGCCCCATTATAGCCCCATAGCGCCCCACGGGTTTGGGCGATCGGACTGAAAACCTTACGGGCACAACTAGATGGTAAACCAAGTATTTTGTCGAAATTTCAGATTTAAAAAAAAATTCCTACTGCCCAAAACGGCCTGGACGGCGGACGGCGTACGGCGGACGGACATTTCGGATTTAGAATGTAGACCTCTTGAAACGGATAATGTCAAATTTTGAGCCCGATCGGAGTCGTCGACCCCCGTCGCGAAAACATAGGTGTATTATTCCAAGAATAATAAACCAAAATCTGAAGACGAAATAGTTATCTGCATGACGGTACAGAGGTGATTATCCAAGATGGGGTTTGGCCAATAATGTGACCCCTCTGCTACTTCCCTTACCTTTTGCGTGTGACGTACAGACATTCTGACTTAGTGGTATAGATTCTGCTCTAATCGTACGATTGGCAGAGCTTCATTGTGGTTTTGTTTTTTCAGAAACTGAATGAAGCGGCTGTTTTGTATGACGAAGCTGGCGACAAAAATAGAGCGGCGGCGGCTTATATTGGCCTCAAGAACTGGAAAAAGGTGGGAGCCCTTTTGAACGACGTTACCGACATCAAGATATTTCGGCAGTACGCTAAGGTACAGTACAAGATTTTGATTTAGTGAGTGTACTCGGGTCGGCTCTAACCGTTTGATGTCTGCAGGCAAAAGAGTCCGAAGGTGACTTCAGTGCTGCTGTGCAGGCTTACAATGAGGCCAACGACGTCGAAAACGTGGTGCGGCTCCTCTTAGACAAACTGAATCAACCGCAAAAAGCCGTTGCTTTTGTGGAGCAAACACGCAACATCGAAGCTGCAAGGAGGCTCGGCCAGTGAGTTTGCTTTGAAAAATGTGAATTAGTTTTGGTATGTACTGGTTCTTTATCTTTATTTTTTTTCGTCAGATTTTTTGAGAAAATCGGCGACTACTCTTCAGCTTTGAAGTACTTGGTGATGTCGCGGTCTGAGAACGAGGCCCTGCGGGTCTGCAAAGAGCGCGGCCTCGTGGAGCTGTACGCCGGCATCGTGACGGAAGAGATGGGCGGCAGCGAAGAAGGTGAGCGGCAGTTGTCGTCGCTTGCCGTCTATTTCGAGAAACAAGGGAACCAGATGTTGGCGGCTAAGTGCTACTATCACGCCGCTCAGTTTCACAAGGTGAGCAGTGTGGCGCTGTGTGGTATAGGTTGTTAGGGACGTCACAATGTTACCTACAATCGAAAATTGGAGATTCTCTGCAAATTGTCACATTCGAGTCCCAGGGTGATAGTGACTCAACCGTAGGGTATTTGAATGGGAAAAAATTCTGTCCCGCAGAGGACGACGTCTGCTAGGATGCTTTTCAAAAGTGTTTGTTCAAATGGCTCATTATAAATTTTTTAAATATAGTCAAAGGAGGTACAAATTTACGGGTAGTTTTTTCGTACTGTAAGAAAAAACTATTATTTATTTATTTACGATGAAACGGGCGAGCCCAATTACAAAACAGTATCAAAAAGTACAATAATTGTATAATAATTACCTATTATAAGAGGAAATAGTAAGGGTCACTGAATTGAGAAAGAATAAGAACAAGGCACATTGTTGTAGAACCGATCCTCGAATTTTGGCCCAGGGGTTATTTTTAATAATACGTAATCCAGTTGTTCAGAAACATTTGCCAAGTGGTTCTAGATTTTAGATGTTTTACTGACTGGTAAAACTGAAAGGTTGAAAACGCGACATTAGGATTCCTTCGAAACAAGAACTCGCCGACTTCACATGTGCCGTGAAATGAAGAGCTGCCGTTGAACAACTGGATCGTGTCATGAGTTTACAAATTTCAAAATCACCTACGAACACTTAGATACCTGTAGATCCTACTCCAAACTTGTCAACTCGATCATGATGAGATGATAAAACATAACTTACGCGGGATTCTTAGCTCCTCGAATCTCCGACGCAATGTACTGCACGGAGCTCATATAGAACCCCTGAACCATTTCGACGTCCACCAAAGGGATGTTCTCAGAGGTTGCTCGAATAAAAAAAATTGAGGGAGTTTTGGTCATTGTAGTGGCCTAAGGTCGAAAACAATATCTTCAAATTGGAATACCTAAGTGGTATTTTGTCGGAGTAGAAAATAATATTTATAGGATAGAACAAATAGTAGATTTGGATCTTTACTCCTACCATGAGTGGATGTAGAAAAACGTTGCGATTTACGAACGATGTTGGAGATGAATGTTTACGAACAAACACACGCCAAACGAAGGAATAACAGTTACGTCATTTTTCCAAACTGAACGTAAGGGCCGTTGAAACGTGAGGTTGTCTCGTTCGACGTTGGAGGAGCCTACATCATCCAATCTGTGACGTAAACGAGGCGATTACCTACCACGAATAATCCTACTTACCCTGACTTTTTGGACGAGGTCGCCATCATTTTAGAAACTACTCGACGAGTACTTTTCATTAAAAATGTTTAAAAAGGTAAAAAAAAATTAAGAGCATTCCCCAATGGGTATTGAAAAAAGTGTTGAATTAATTGTTTTTGACACTTGCCTTTTTTATTTTTATTAATAATTAATATAATTTTTATTAATAATTAAAATTCTTGTATCAAAAGAAGTATCTATATTTTCTCATATCGCATCGTCCCTGTTTTTTGTTTTTTTGTTGTTTTTTTTTGCATCGAATTGTTTCGGTTTCAGGCTTTGAGAAGTGTGCTCCAAGTGGCCAAAGGCAACCCAGACAACCACGAGGCGGTGGCGCTGGGGATCGAAGTCGTCGGAGCGGCAAACGATGACGTCATGGCCAACCAACTCATCGAGCTTCTCGTCGGGGATTTGGACGGCGAGCCTCGAGACGCCAAGTACGTTTTCAAATTGTACCGGGCGAGGAAACAGTACAGAGAGGCGGCCAAAACCGCCGTCATAATCGCCAGCGACGAGTTGATAAACGGAAATTACAGCGTGGCCCATTCGGTGCTTTTGGGTATGTGCATGGACCTTCACGATAACGGGTTGCCGGTGACGGCGGAGTTGACGGCGCTGCTTACTTTGCTCCATTCGTATCGGCTTGTAAGGATACACGTGAAGCTTGGCGATCACTACAAGGCGGCCAGGATGCTTTTGCGCGTGGCCGACAACATTTCGAAATTCCCCGCTCATGACGTCGCCATACTGACGTCGACGGTGATCGAGTGCCACCGTGCGGATTTGAAAGGAGCCGCTTTCAACTACGCCGCTCTCCTCATGCGACCCGAGTACAAAAGCAAAATCGAAGACAAGTACTTGAAAAAGCTGGAAGGCGTCGTCCGCAAACCGCCCAAAGGACCCGACAACAAAATCGCCGTCGACCGCCCCGAAGATTCCACTCCCTGCCCATTCTGCGACTTCCCCCTCCCCGAGTCCCACCTGACGTGCCCTCAATGCCAGAACCACGTCCCCTTCTGCATCGCGACCGGCCGCCACGTCGTCAAGGAGGATTTCACCGTCTGCCCCAACTGTCAATTCCCCGCCGTCAAATCCGAACTCCTCCGGCTCCTCGAGCTTGGCGAAAGGTGCCCCATGTGTAACGAAGTCATCAGCCCGGACGAGCTCCGCGTCGAAGTCTATTTCGAGTCATACGTCAACCAAAATGACGACGACGATTCTTAGCTTTATACCCACCACCTAATTTTATAAAATTCGTACTCGATCTCACCGAAACGACCCCTTTAAACACAACCCTAGTCCAAGTAAATTTTCACATTAATTCATTACGTAAAAAGGACGTTTGTATGTTGAAAAGCATCAATTTTTAAATTGAACATTCGGTTCTTTTAAAACGTGGTAGCAGCTGCCCCTCTAACCCCACTTATATGCCATTACTAACCTGACTGTAACACCAACTGGTTCCTTCACTGTGTGTGCCTTACGAGAAAATTCCGTCCACTAATGTGAATTTGTACATTCCAATCGTAACGGAAATGAGTATTTTTTGTAGTTTTTGTTTTAATAATTTAGAATGATAAATTTTTTAAATTATTTTGTGCCCATCGTTGTAATAAAGTGTCCATAAAGTCGCCATTTTTTTGTCATATTTTGTTTATTTGTTCGTATATTACTGTGATTTTTGTTGACGGCTACCGAATGATGCAAAAAAAAAAAAAAAAAAAAGATGAAGGTGGCATTAAGATTCCGAGCGATAATGAACAAAGTACTCAGTACAGTTAGCACTGAGCAATTAGGTGTCTGAGCTGAGTTTTCCTTGCAATTTCACCTTTTCTGAGCTCGTGAATCTCTCTGAATTCGTGCTTTCAGTTCATTGGCTGACCACCAGAGAGCACTTCTTGGAAGCGCCACTCTTCCCTCCAGATTCAAAGTTGAAATTTTCGAAAATGCCCTGGAAATTTGTATTACACCGTAGGAGCCCAAAACTCACTGCTATGGCTTCAAATTACGAAGTTCTTTCAGACATTAGTCGACATTAGGTTTCCGGGCCCATTCTCAATTTTTGGGGTCCCGTAGCAAAGTTGGAAAACTTGCATAGATGCGAGAGAGATCTCTCGGCCAATCAAAAGCTGACGAAGCAGCCCACGTCAAGTACCCCCTCCTTGCATTATATTTTTCCTAAGGCCCTATAAATAATAGAGACGGGTTTTCTGCAATGTTTACCCATTTTTCATATCTTTTGAAAAATGACCTTTCCAGAAAAAAAATTTTAAAAATCATTCAAGGAGCTCATAGTTCTCTGCTCGGAATCGTGTTGCTTCCAGAGGACTAATTGCCTCAGGATAGGTGTAAAATGCTTTCATTTAGTTCATCTTGTGTTAGGTGATGAGAGAATGTACTATATTTCGAAATTCTTAAAGAATATATTTTCTAAAACCTGTGACGGCCGAAGATTTGCCAACCTCAGATTGGCAACTGGTGATTTGCAGTATCATTTCGATGTTTCGACTAACTTCAACTAATTTCAATAATTATTCATGTTTAATTATATTACATGTCCATCTATTCTTCAAAAACGTTGCAGTCTGAGGTCTACCAGGTGAAAAAAATTATCTTCTACCTCTCCTACGATAGGACTGGATTTGTAATAAAGCATTAATACGTTTAGAACTTTTCTTTATTAAAAGTAGATTTGAGTACAAAGTAAAATTTAGAGTAAACGTAGTTAGACTACGCAAGACACCCAAAGAAGTTAGTTTATAAATTTGTCGATTTCTACATAATAAGTAGAAATATTATTTTGGTCCCACCACAAATAAATAAAATTTATCGAAAGTCTACTGAACAAACTGTTTCTTCTTCCTCAACATGACTCTCATCTTAACTTTCACGTGGACGGTTTGAGTTACGAAATTGCACCGGCATTGACTAAGCTAAAACCCTGACACCAAAATAAATACGTTTCCGTGAAGATGACGCTAGTAGTAGTCGGGGACGGGAGCGCAAGCGATTTTGACGAAGTCTTCGTATTTGACTTGGGTGTTTGGCGAGGTGACGTTGGCCTCGCGGAAGATTTGGTCAACTGTAACGGTAAAAAGTACAAGCAATGAGACACATATACATTTAGAAAATGAAAGATCAGTTCGTTTTAAATCACCCAGTGGAACAAAATTATGGGTGTAGCGAAAGACCACTACTTAAGATGGTGAAGCAGACGTTACACCCGAATTCCTTGCTGAACCTCATCTATACAGGTAAATCTGACGTGGAGGTAACCAAGTGCTGCCACAATGACATCATCTGGTACGCAGATGGATCAAAGAAGGATGCAGGCACGGGCGCACAGTGGTCGGATGCGTGAAAAAAAATTTTGAAAATTTTACACAACGGTTTATTATTAAAGTGAAACTTTTATTACATCGTCCCAAATTTTTTGGTCTGTGTGTCGTTTCTTGTCCCGTCACGCTACCGTTGATTTTCGCTTACAACCGATTCGTTGCTACGGAACTTCATCTTTGCCAGTTAGGTATAATCGTACAAAAATCGTTCACCATTCGTCGGAAAGCTCTCGATTTATCACGCATTTATTTCGTACTTGTTCTTTGTCATTATGTCCCCATTTTATATTTATTGATGTTATTAATGGATGCAGTAAACAATGCCGCTTGTTTTGTTGTTATCAGTTGCCACGTTAGAAATCAATTTGAGAAAACGCCAAAATGAAGCCGTGGGTAGAGATACAAGGGTAGGTGAATGAGTAGGAAATGGGGGGGGGGGGGGGGGGGGGGAGAGGACTAGACATAAAAAACGTGTCCATCGATGCTACGTACCCCACTAGGGGAGCGAGCGAAGCGAGCCGGAGAGACTAGTGAGAAAAAAGTTTCACTTTTACCGTGGTTTCATAAAACCACACCCCAGTTTTTCTTTGATATACGTTACTTGTGCAGAAATTTAATTTTGTTACTTTAATGAAAAAAAATTTAAAAAAAGTTTTTTTGGATTTTTTTTCAAAAAATCTTCATTTTTTTACTCGAAAAATATTTAACCTCCTGGGATCCTTCAAAAATCCCATTTTTAACCCCATGAAAGCCCTATAGATCGCAACAGCGAAATCGGATCGTTCCGGGACCCCCAAAAATTGAGTTTACGTCCAAAAATACTTCGAAAACGACACCTAACTCGATCCCATAGCTAAAAGCCTTTAAAAAAAAACCCTCCCGTAGCCCCAAGGCGCTCCACGGGTTTGGGCGATCGGGCTGAAAACCTTGCGGGCACAACTAGATGGTAAACCAAGTATTTTGTCAAAATTTCAGATTAAAAAAAAAAATCCTATTGCCCAAAACGACCCGGAAGGCGGACGGCGGACGGACATTTCGGATTTAGAATGTAGACCTCTTGAAACGGATAATGTCAAATTTTGAGGCCGATCGGAGGCTTCGACCCCTGTCGCGAAAACATAGGTGTATTATTCCAAGAATAATAAACCAAAACAGGGTTAGATTCGGTTTCAGCACACCAAAAAACGTAAAGGGCCATTAGAATAGCGGCCAATTTCAAACCTTTTAATGTTTTTGCTCAAAATCAGCTGTTTCCGACCATTGTGGGGCCCTGAGCTATTCAGCTCCACTGGGAGAAAAACCTCGATCTTCCAGGCCGAAGTCGTTGCAAACTTCGCGGGGGCGAGGAAGAGCTTAAGGCACTTCGGAGCCGATGTCCGAAACTCTCAGACAGCCAGGCGTCGATTGAGGCACTTATAAGTGGGTCCCAGGGCACAGAGGTATCTCAGGAAACGATCAAGCTGACACTCTGGCCAGAAGCGGCGCTCAAACCCTTTTTAATGGCCCGGAGCAGTTGTCCAACCACAAAACCCCTTCAGAGGTGCCATCAACAGGTGGATGTTTTCACAAACCGCCAAAAGATGGCGACTCCTCGAAGGACAGCAATGAGTGTATTGGTGGCCAAACCCAACGCCAAGACTGATGAGCTCATCAAACTAAGGCGGGGGGTACTGAGAACGCTAGGCCTACTGACAGTCGCAGGGCGGCTCCATTTTGAACTTAGGGGTAACAGAATCATACCAAACAATATTCTTTTTTTTTCTCTCTTCTAAAAATCCACTGAAAACCATGTGGAACGAATACAGGAATTGGGGGGATATCCGGCAGAAGTAATGAGTAGGCTTCCAACCAGCGTCACTCAGGTGACCCTTTGCCTTTCTATGTACAGCCTTTGAAAGTCTCTTCCTGAGCTGACCATCAGAATGTTTTCGAAGTTTTAACCAGTCAAATGGGGTTGAATTTAATGGAATTTCGACTAACATGTTGAAGCATGGGGACAGTGGCTTTTGGGTACCATCTACCAATCTCTGTTACTAAGATTATTGGATCCAGTTGCTGGCATACTCAGCACCTTCAACGGAGACCCATAATGGGGGAGGGGGAGGGCTAAGACATCTGTCTTCAATACACAAGAACGAGAGATCGAATGAACCTCTCTTGGGACTCCTCTGGCAGCGCAAAACTTTCTGGTGGACCTGTCAAAACATGCCTTCGTTTCTGATAATGGTTTTTACTAGCCACAGCAATCTAAGGCTGACGGTTGTAGTGATGAGTTCTTTCCAGGGAACGATGCGCCCTCAGGGCGTAAGTTCAGACTGCGGTGATTGCTTAGGTAAACATCATGGTCCAACCACGTTGAAATGCCAGCATCCAGCCGAAGCAGCAACAATCACTCTGTTCCCTGCACAAGAACAGCAGCCTGCAGGAGCCAGCGTGACCACCCGAGGTACCACAAACAGCCGTTACATGTGTTGGTCACACTGTCCTAGGCTGCTAACTGCCGTTCTTGTACAGGGAGCAGAGGGATAGTCGCTGCTTTCGGCCGGATGTTGGCGTTCTGAGGGTATGCAAGAGGTTAGCTATTCACTGTCTTGACGGTTTCTCTGGCGATGCTCTTCTTGCATCGCGAGTACCTATGTCAGATCTATCGTCTATCATCCAGTCAGCATCGCTATCGCAGTTTTTGTCGGAGGTATGCTCGTGCCAGGGTTAGCGATCCACTTTTGGCAACTTCTATCCTTCGTCTTGCTCACACTATGCAGCATAAAAGCAGCTAAATTTAACCGATCGAGAGTCTCACAGCAACACCCCACCCACATCGACATTTTTCAAGTTTTTCAGGAGAGCCCAAAAACCTCAAAAGCAATAGGTACCCCACAACTAACTGCGAGACTCGCCGAGCGAGTAGCAAGCAAACGACTTTTGATGACCTACCCCTACATGTGGGGTAGGTATTACTGATGACAAGACGACATGGGGATATTCATTTAGCAACGATTAACATGCTCTCTATCGATTTTCTTTTAAAACATCAAGTTCGATTGATTCGCCACGAGAAGATGCGTCAAACGGTATGAATAACTAATTTTCGCCAAAAATGACGATAGAGAGCAAACGGCGGGTGTTGCCGTGAGACCCTCGAGATCCAGCCCTCAAGATGAGTGGTAAACGCGACCAGTATTCAACGTCAGCTCCACCTGTGATCCCATTGTCTCAACAGGGTCTCCCTAGAAACTGAAAGCTTGAGTCTTCTGCAGAACCTTCATAGAGCTGCAGCTCCCATCCATCACAGTAAGTTTGAGGAGCATCATTGTTGGCTTGTGAATCGAATACTCTCAGCTATTAGCAAAGCCTATTACAACAAAGTCATCCAAAAATAATGAGCCAGACCCGTCCCTCTCCCACTGTTGCTACAAGAGGGTGGGCTTGAACAGTAGGACGCCTGCCATGTAATGAAACGACCCTACTTCATAGCCATAGAAGACAAGTTGCAAGCTCAGTGCAGCCCCCCCCCCCCCCTCCGGCGAACACAGCCTACCTCACTCACAGGTACCAAATGCCCTGGGATAAGCTCTTTTTACCTAGACAATAATCTCCCCAATGAACTAAACGCACTCCCAGGAGTTCACAGGTTGAACTAAAGCAAACCATTTTCTTACAATAATATCGTTTATTATCGGGTTCAACAGGCCCCTTCGCCCGGCCATTTATACATTACAATTTACATGTAAATAAAAAATGAAGACAGTTTCAAAATACATCTACACAAATTTTATGACTGAAACACCGGAGAGGGAGAGAAAATGTCTTTCTTCGAGGAATTGGTATGATAATCGATTGGTTTGACGTAGAATAGTGAGACAGTGGTTTTGGGGTTTATTTCATGGGAAGTTCCAAGTTTGTGGATTTCCGAAGAGATTTGGGGAAAATCCGATTTGGCACTTCAGCTGAGTTCGAATCCGGTTCCAGCTTGAATGGCGTATATGAGTTTCTCTCTGAGGACCTGCTCGCTCTCGAACGTGGACAACTTGAGGAGGTTCATGCAGGTGCTGGCGGTGGGAAGACGGTCGCTCCCGGCGGCTTTTTGTATGCAGAATTTGGGATGGAGCTCTTTGAAGCCGAGCAGCGGAGGGCGAGAATGGCTCGTGACGAATTTGATGAGCTGGCTCCGCTCTTCGTCGCTGAATGAGGACACGACGTTCCAAAAAGCGACGATGGTCGGGTCTTCCAAGCTGTACCCGCCGGTGTAGACGGTGTTGAATTTGAGGTCTTCCACGTCTATGGGGATGTCCTTGCCGGAGATGAGCACTTGGAGTTCTTTGGCCGTGAACATCTCAAGCCACTCCACGGGGATGACCATGTTGAGGCCGCGGATGAAACCTTTGCATTGCTTGACGACAGTCTCGTCCAGCCAGTAACCTGCAACAAGGGCGATGTATTCGTTGACGTTATCCCGCGTCACTGTAATCTCTGAGCCGTTTTCTTTTAAAGATATAACCTTCCTAATTCCGTACTCCTCAACGTACAACGTGAAGTCCAACCCAAGATCCGTAAAGTCTCCCTTGTGTTGCCGCAGTTTAGTCAAATTGCTGTATAACGTTGGGTCTATCGACGCTAAACTGTTCAGATTCTGGTCGAAATTTTTGCTGACGATTTTGCTCAAAAAGAACTCCGCCAGCGGCACGTCGACGAGTATGTTCTCGTAAATGGCTTTCCCCAACATCCTCCCGATGAACTCGTAATGGACGTCGTAATCAGGACATATCACGTGAACGTGCGGGTTCGGGTACAACTCGTTGTTGTTGTTGGCGACGAAGAAGCCTCTGTTCGGGTCGAACGCCGTTTTCATGAACTCAGCGAGAAACTCCCGCGAGACGCCGCCGCCGTCAACGCCGGCTTCTTCCAGCCCGGCGGCGTTCACTAGTTGTATCCGTAACGTTCTTTTCAGCTCTGGGACATTATCGAGGGATAATTTGTCGAAAGCGTCTTCGTAAATGTAGTTCCGCCTGATGCGGTAGAGCGTGTTCGGCACGACTAAAAACGCCGCATCTGGGTTCTGGTACTCCATTTTGAGCGTGTCCGTCGAATTCTGCAATATCTCCACCCGCTTCATGAAAGGGACGATGAACGGTATGGAACTGAGAAGCCTCAAGATCCGGCATTCGTGGGTGGTGAGCATCGACTTGGCTTGCGGCCCTCGCTCGTGGGCGTCTTCGAAAGCGCACCGAAACGGTTTGATGGGGCAGTCGTTGAGTCCCTTGTAGACTGGCACGGTGTTGGACACGTTGGAGACAAAACTGGAATACCAATGGCCGTCTTTGGTGAACGGGAACCTCAAATCTCGATCCCTCAGGTGCACCACCAGGCTAACCACCTCATCGTGCAGTTTAGTCCAAAACATATAATTGTAATATTTATTATCAGTCGGTATATTGCAGTACAAGCATTGATCGTGTTTGTGCGTGTGCAAGTCGGGGTATGCCACGACGATGATGCCCACAGCAAGATTTTTCATCGTTTTGCTCACAGAGATCAACTCTGTCAGCTTGAATGGTTTAGGATTTGTTCGGTAGTCTTCGTCAGAATGGAACTCTTCATCAGTCAACGATGACAAGTTGAAGTTGAGAAGGTAAGAGAACATCGTTACCAAAGGGATCAGTTCTTTGGTCTCGTTAATGCCCAAAGGCAACCCTCGAGAAAGGATGCTCACAAGGGAAATCGGCTCGGAGAAAGCGGACTCCCTCCGCAGCGTGTTCATCAACTGCCACAACGCCCTGATATACTCCTTGTTGTACGTCAGGTTGATGCACAGCGTCAACTGCTGGTGGGATTTGTCGCTGCACAGCCAAATATTCAGCAGGCAAGCTGTGAAACTCTTCAACGCCGCAGTGTCCGCCCCTTGGAGTATCCTGTCCAGGATTTGGCCCCAATCGTCGGCCCGGTTGGACTTGAATATCCTCTCTTTGCAGTCCGCTATCAACGACACTCGGATAGGATCTGACTCAACGATTGTCTCCATGTCGTCGTCATCGTTCGCTCCATTCTGCGCTTCTTCGCATATCGCTTCAATGAGGAACGACGTCAAATTGAAGATGAGCGTGAAGTAATCGTTCGCTCGTCGACAATGCGCTTCAACTCTTCTACCGTCTACAGCGAGAATGAAATACAAAAGTGTGAGGTTATGAGAAGATGACGGGACATGCAAAAACGCTTCGATGAGGTCTTCAAACTGCACTTCTTTCCACAGAGCATCCCCCGTAACGTACAATTTCAATATTGGGTAAATATCCGGGATGTTGGCCACGACAGAGCAAAACGAATGGAGCCACGTTATCCGGGAGGTTCTATTTGTCGACGTTACAATCGTGCTGAGAATTTGCGTTATGGATTCCGTCCCGTAGGTTTTTCTTATGGAATCAGGCAACGACATGATTTTTATAATGATTTCGAAGTAACCCTTTTGCACGAGGTAGGAGAAAATCCCTTCGACGACAAATTTGGCGGTGTCTGCGTCGCACCCAGACGCCTGAGAGATTTTCTCCGGCCTCATGAAGCTCTTGAGGGATTCGACGGCTTCGGCGGTGTTTTGGTCTTCGGCTCTCGTTTCGGCGACCGTTTTCAAATTGTAGTACTGCAGTATCCTGACGGGGTGGAGCGTGTGGTTGCCGGCTTTGATCGAGTCGACGATCGTCCTCATGTTAGCTCTCACGATATAATTCGCCTTCGTGAGCCGCAAAGCGTCCAAAGTCGGCTCGCAGATGTACGGGATCCTGTTCAATATTTGGAACACGTCGTCCGCTTCGAACGACCCCCGGCGGCCCTTCAGTTCGGCGATTTTGTCGTCGAACTGTTCCCGGCGGACTCTTTTCAACACGCATCGCGTCAAAAACCCTCTAACGTACGCCTGTATCCTCACGGCGCTTTCTATTCGCTTTCGGTCATTTTGTCGTTTCTGACGCTCCAAATGCGCCCTCATCAGCAGCTCGTTTTTGTCCGGCTGTCGACTCGCGCCGGCCAAATTCTGCTGCGGCCTCCTCCGGTAATTCCCTTCGAAACTGTACATGTTTGAAGTAGATCTACAACGCCAATTTACGGTATTCTTTTACGATAATTATTCCTGTTTTCTCCTTTTTATGGTTTGTTTGTAAACAAAACCATTCACATTTGACAACTAGTATCTTAGTAGCCCTTTGAAACGTTGTTTACAAACACAAAATTCCTATTTCCCGTCAAAACAACCAAAATTTCCTCACTACAGTTCTCGTTCAATTCGCTCCTTAAGCAGCAATTTAACAATTCTGTTCAGTTCACTTTTAATGTGTATCTCTATGACCAAAAATTTCACATTTTCGCCGTCGCATTTGTCACCAGGAAAAGGAAATTCTCACCAAAACACGCCGAACTCGCGTGCGGAGGTTTCCATTTTTGTGGGTCATCCGAACTGCGCAGTTGGTCGTCGGTAAATAGGAACCGTCCGGACGGTTTTCACGGTTGATTTTGAGTTTGAGGTCTTCGAATAAAAAGCGATTCAAGGAAAGTATTCGACGCGAGAAATTCCCTTCCGACGGGCGAGACAGCAATTTCCGTACGATGACTTTTGTTATCAGGGGAAAAGTGTTGACGAGGGGGAGAGTCAGCTGATGGGAGTCGATAGGCCTACGGAGGAGTCACGTGAGGTCTATGAGAGCAATGGAGTCAGTCAAGGATCAATAAAGATAAATAGCCCGTGTCCTTTTTTTCAATCCCGAAAGTTTTTCTGAATCTCAGGATTTTTTTCTGATTCCGGTTTTCCGTAGCCAATCCCGGTATCCGGATTGAGGATTTTTTTTTAAATGAAAAAATTGATTAAAAACAACGAAAAACGGACGGTAGACCTATGGTTCTACAGTCAGATCATTTAATACCTAATGATTAATTTTACGCCTCATTCTAAACTCTTGGAATTTCGACCCTCTACTTGTAACCAACCGCCAAACGTCCTTACAGACCAATCATGAGATTATAGTTTTCGCAATTATGTTGCGTACCTTCTACCGTGACGAAAACAAATGGAAACGGCCTGTTAATCATTATTAAATGATAATAACTTGGTTATTTACAATTATTTCTCTCACAAGGTTTTACTTATGTACCACACAAAAAATTTGCTCTTAGAAAGCATAATGCACTTAAAGTTGGATCAGTCAATTTGCTTCTAATCTCAGTCGAAAATTGCCCTGCTGCGAAAAAGGCCTTCTAAGCTTCTACGGAGTCCGGTGGGATGGTCCTACAGGTTCCGGTTGTGCAGTTAAATTGAAGCCGAATAACTGCTCCACAACTTCATTCCTCATTACTTTCCTCGGGGAATGAATATTTTAGCCGATACTCCGTACGGAAGGCGGCTAAAACCACGATTTTGTAGTTATGTTATCTTAGTAGGTATGTTCTTCTGACTCATTTTTCTACCTACTATCTATATAATATATATTATTTTGGACAAGCCCGAGGAGGAGGAGGGGTCATCTTTATTCTAGAGTAGTTATTTCTAGCGGTTGAAAAAAATTTGAAATTGGCCTTACCAAATTCAGATCAGCGAGCATAGTACCTACTAGAAAAGTCTCAAGCCAGCAAAAAGTTGCTTCGTGTGGCTTATCTAAGCTTCAAAAGTGAAGTCCAGACCTCACCACATCACCTTTGAAACATCAACTATGACGAGGTCCTTCGGATAGTAATGCCAGAAGTAGTCTTCCTGGTAGGGTACGCAGACGACCTATTCACGATCATAATGGCTCGAACAACTGAGCAACGTCAAGGCAAGCTGTAGCAGACAATCCACCCGATAATGGAGTGGATGGCGACCCTTGCTCTGTCCCTTGCCATTCAAAAGAGATTGACAGGTGTATCCCAATGCATGTGAACCAGCAGCGTTGAAACTTCTCACTCAATACCCTACCTGGGAGTGACGTTGGCTGGTAAGCTCAAAGCAGCAAGGGAAGCCGGTAATTTAAGCAGGCTGATGGCAAATGTTGGTGGCACTTCACCAATAAAAAGGTGGCTCCTCATGGGCACCACTGATGCAATCCTGCTCTACGGCGCAGAAATAATATCTCATTGGCTGACGCTCTGAGGCATGCTAAGTACAGAGCAAGGATGGAGGCTGTCTAGAGAAGAGGAGCCCTAAGAACTTCCTACAGAACTGTCTCAGGCCCTGCTGCTCAGATAGTTTCAGGAGTAATACCGATCTGCTTGAGGCTGAGGAACGCCTACCTGAGGAAAAATGAAGGAGAGACCCAGAATATAAATAAATAGGAGAGGGCAGAGACATTCTGGAGGTGGGAGGAATCCTGGTCAGCGGGAACCCGTGGTCGATGGACAGCAAGACTCATCCACGACCCCAGAAAATGGACTAAGAGAAAGCATGGATCGGTCAACTACTGTGACACGCCGTTCCTCACTGGGCATGGGTCTTTTCGAGCTTTTCTCCTGAAACTCCGGAAGCTTGATGATCCCACGTGTAGGTACTGCAGAGGAGACTACGATGACGCGCATCTCACGTTTTTCGTGTGCCCTAAATGAGAAGGCCTCCGTGGAGATCTCAGTGCGAGCCTGGGAGAATGGAGCCAGAACTGGGAGCAGTCGCGGCGTTAGTGACTGCCATACTCAGGACCAAGGAAATAGACCGAAGGATAGGATAGACAAGGAAAAACACAGGAGGGAGGGAACAGAAAGGGCCGTTGAGGCAAAGCAGGAGAGCTACCCTGAAGTAATACCGAAAGGTGGTCCTGGGGTGGCTCTCAAGGCAGAGGACTTAGAGTTGAGGATTTTAGTCGGTGAGAGTCCAACACTACCAGGGTGAAGCGGCCCCACCTGGTGTGCATTTCCCCCTCCAAAGCGAATATAGAAAGGAAAAAAAGCTCCGAAAGTGGTGAAACACAAAATTTCAACGGTTTTAAAAAATCGCTGGAGCTCCAATAAGTACGAGCTCGTATAATAAGATGTAGGTGGTTTGCAGGTAAGCAACGACCGAGAATCAGAAAACTGATATGTTGAAATCCGAATTTACCAAGATGGTAGGCGGTTAAAATGCGATGACTTTTGTCCCATGCACTGAGAAGACGAGCCCTGCGAAAACCATCAACTCCACGCTGTCCATACCGAGTACACTCGGCTCGGCTAAAGCCGGAAGGGACAGCTGGGCCCACTTGACCTCGTGGAGAAGTAAGTGATGAAGGAATTAGGAATGGAAAAACCTGCAGGTTTTACCATGGTAACTTCCAGCATGGAGAACTGGAAGGATTGTATCCGGCCATCCTGGCTGCAACCTCGAACAGCAGGATGAATGGGAGCAGACATTTCAACCGCAGTTCATTCCAAAGTAGATTCTACCTCAAAAACTAATTCGAAAACAACACCTCACTCGGCCTCTTGGCCAGACTCCTTTAAAAGCCCTCTTTATAGCCCCATAGATCCCCAAGGAGTAGTCACATAAGTTCTAGACTTCAATAAATCGAGTCTATGTCCATAAGCACTGCGAAAATGACACTCCATTCGACCCACTACTCTAAATCCTTTTAAAAAACCTGTAGCCCTTTTATAGCCTCACTAAAGCAATTTCGTTTCTAACAAAGGTTATCTTGAGGAATACCGAGTGAACATTTCTTAGGAATAACGCAACTTTTCAAAAAGGTGAAAAGTTTTTTCGAATGAATGGAAACAATTTTGGAATTATAAGAATGATAAATTTATTTAATAAATTAGGCTCTTTTCAACAGGAAGCACTTAATTTACGGTATCAGAGGCCGAAACCCGAAAGAGTTCGTTCACCGTTCAAAAGTCGAATCTGACCTAAAAATGTTTTACCGGTAAAACACTGCGTGAGATAATGTGCGTTATCGGGAGGCGTAGAAAGCGCGTGAGGATTTATTTTTTCGTTTCATTATTATTGTTGGACATTGTCGTAAATTTGGCGGATAAGAGACATTTCGCGAGTACTTATATACTTCCAGGCCGAGCTTGCCAGGTCGTTGGAGTGACGCCGCTGACGAAGTAAGTAATGTGGTGGTCATGGTATAAGGGGCAGCTAGTTGATTCTGAAAATGTGAATGTTGTGTAGATGAACTACGCTGCAACGATTGCCTCGTACCTGGCGCTGGTCACACAACAAGTCCCTCAGAGGGACAGAGTGCGCACCATCAACGTCTCTCAACTCTTGGACAGCTATGACTTCATCATTGTGGGAGCCGGATCGTCAGGTAAGCCAAGAGAGGCAACCACTAATTCATAACGTGTCTGCGGTTGGGTCATAAGCGTAGTAAGGACTGGATTCGAATCACGGACCAAATATTACATCCGGTAGGCCCATCGAGCGCAATTTGCGCCAGGCGCAAATGGGCGCCACTTTTGTAAAAATACAATAGAAATTTGTATTGTTAACAGTCCAATTGAGACTGCATTTGGACTCGGGCCAGCAGTAGCGCAAGGATGATTCTGGGGGCCCCCCACAAAGACATAAAACCACCCTCAGTGGTGGTCGTCACTTATACCGTCGCCTGATATACCGGACCACCGCTTGAATCGGACATAATTGCCAGGGACGGAACGCTTATATCAGATATAACGGTATGTCCGGTGAAAATTCTATGTTAAAAGATTCTTTTAACATAGAATTTTCACCGGACATACCGTACAAGACCGCCGGTTGTAATGGACAGGCGCTCAGCCTGGCTCCGCCGGGTATTTTGATAAAATGGGATTCCAGCCTGAACAGAAAAATTGAACTGATCTTGGACAACGGTCCGGCCCATCCAAAAGACGTTCGATTGAACAACGTATGTTGCACTATATAGAGCTCATTTTTCTACCAGCCAACACCACCTCCATAATCCATAATAATTGTTATTACTACAAACATACTTCTACTTATTTTATTTGTGGTACGAGGAAGAATGAGCCAGTTTGGTAGTTTTCCTTTAATGTGTCAAAGGTACATCGGCGGGGGCTAGCTTTCGGGGCTACTGTGTCCCCTTCTTCAGGCTGCGAACAAAGTGGGCAGTACAGTGCCAGGCCTATTCAGTGTGTACATTCTTGAAAGGCTATGAGGTGTTTTAGCAATTACCTTGTTAAATTTGTTCGCAGCCTGAAGAAGGGGACACAGTAGACCCGAAAGCTAGACCCCGCCGATGTACCTTTGACACATTAAAGGAAAACAACCAAACTGGCTCATTCTTCCTCGTACCACAAATACCTCCAGCCAGTTCCTACGAAGAAGATACTTATTTTATGTACACACATAACTGTTTTTTCCTTTGAATTATGTACCTACGTAAATTTTACGTTTTTACAAATTTAGGTACATTTTTTCTTGGTCCCTTCTGAAGGGCCGTCGGATGTAACGAACCGCCGGTTATACCGGACAAAACGGCCTTGGCCCGATGTGTCCGATATAACCGGCGACCACCGTAAATAAGTTTCGAAAATCTGCGTCTTCGGAAAAATCTGTATCTCTTTTATTCAAGGGTTCTTATCACATATGGGCTCAAATTTACTTGGACGATACTCCTAAACTGAATTTTTAATTTTTATTTCCGATTATGCCTTTTGGGCAAGTATGTTGCTATTGAAATGAAACGAAATAATGCAATCCCACTCTTGCATTTTCGTCCGACTGGCTGCTTCCATCGCGGACGTCGTCAGCCGACCTCTCAAGCAGGATCGGAACTTGTCTGACGATTGCGTTCATGACTCCCCATTGCACCGTCCCCCTGGGTTGGGAGGAGTTCGCTGTCTGATTGAACTCGAACCTAATGAAACTTGCGGTAACAGCAATACACTTCTTCTTCTTGTTCTTTCCTATTTCGCTAGTTTGAAGGTAGTATCCTGGATGTTGTTACCTACTTGCACTTTTTGAGAAGTTGAGGAAGATTTGCGCATGCAGGTTTGCGGTCATCAAAAATTGCTCCCAACTGGCTTATCAAACGAGAAATTGGCCGGGGATCCCGAAGTCGCAAAATAAATTAAGGGTTCCCATTTAAAATAAGAAAGTTGAGGAGAAGGCTTCTGCCATACTCAGCCAGATAGTCAGCCATGGACACAGTCTGAATTAGCGGTACAGATAAGCAAAATAAGAAATCAATCCATTAATTAACACCACAGGCCCGAAGTATTTTACTGCTATGTCTATGGGTTGAAAAAGTCCAAGGCCGTAGATAAAAATTTTCATGATTTGTGCTACAATTCTACTCTTTGAAATTTTACTATTGATTTCAGGAGATTCAGGTGATAAAATCTTGATTTTTGTATCCCAAAAAGGTATTACTCTTCAAAATCGCCAGGTTGAGAAGTCAATTTGAACCCGAACCTATTGTTAACTGATTAGTAACAGCAATATACTAAGTATAGTCTTTTTCATCTTGTTCTTTCCAATTTTGCTAGTTAGACGTTGGTATCCTGGATATCGTTACCTATTCGCACTCTTGGACGGGGCCCTAAAGGGCTTATAAAAAAATCATAGGACGCGTAGGGAAAGGGACCATTTAAACATTATACATTAAATTTGATTAATAATAAATCAATTATTGATTCTTTAACGGCCACTAATTTGTTTGCTTTACCCCACCGTTGTTCGCCGAGCGAAGTGAGGTCCCCTTCCTAGCATACCAAAGATTGAAATAATAGGGAATTTACAACAATGGCTCTATTCACAGGCAGCGCTTTGGCTAACCGCCTGTCGGAAATACCCGAATGGACAGTGTTGCTGCTGGAAGCTGGAGAGCAAGAAGACTCGTACTCCAGAACGCCAATGGTGTGGCCGCAACTCTACCAGTCAAGATTTGATTGGAACTTCACGACGGTTAAACAGAAAATAACTTGCGAAGGTAAAAAAATGACGGTTTTTTAGGGATTTTTTTTTTACATCCCAGCAACAAGGTGTCTTTGATTGCAGCAACTGAGGGACGATGCATCTACCCGAAGGGACACGTTTTGGGCGGCAGTAGCTCGACAAACGCTCTCGTCTATGTCAGAGGGTTCCGAAGCGACTACGACCGTTGGGGCAGAGACAACTGCGGATGGAGTTTCGACGACGTCCATCCGTACTTTTTGCAGTTGGAAGGTAACGTATTACCCAACCTGTACGACCACGGAACGGAAGGCCCGCTTCGAGTTGAGTACTCTCCGTTTCACACTCCGCTGCTAAAGACGTTCATCGAGTCAGGGATTGCAACGGGGAAACGTGAAGCAGACTGTCCGGACTACGAAGCCGATTGTGTTATGCGTCTGATGAGCACGATGAGGGGTGGACGAAGAGGAAGCGCGTCAACGTCCTACCTAGAGCCCATATCTGCCATCAGACCTAACCTGCATATTTTGACAAATGCACTCGTCAACAAGTTGATACTGGAAAACAAAGTGGCTGTAGGAGTGGAGTATACCGTAAACGGTCAAAATATGACAGCCCGAAGCAACAAAGAAGTAATATTATCCACAGGATCTATAAACACTCCAAAAATACTAATTCTCTCTGGCATTGGACCGAAGGATCACCTCCAAGAACTTGGAATACCACTCGTAGAAGATCTACCTGTAGGTGATAACTTACAAGACCATTTCAGGGTACCGATAGCTTTCCGCGTGAACAACAATTCGGTTTCCACCGTTGCGGATATTGCTGATCCCAGAGCGATGCAACAATTCATAGACAATCAAACTGGTCCTTACGCATTTTTGGGAGCCGATGCACTTGCCTGGGAGCGAGTTGGTGTAAGTGATGGACCTCCAAACATACAATACCATTTGGTGTCGTTTGATTTCTTTGCTGGGACGAATCTGACAATGGCGTTTACCACAGTGACCCGACCAAAGTCCCGTGGAACAGTCCGTCTGAACGTCAGCGACCCTAACGGCATGCCTTTGATCGACCCAAATTACTACGGCGACAGAAGAGACTTGGACACTGCAATTTTGGGGCTGCACAAGGCATACGAGATGTTTCAAAGCCCGCCATTTCTCGCTTTGGGGTCAACTTTGGACTTTTCCAGCCAGCCCCTCTGTAAAGGCAACAAAAACCTCGACGAATACTTCCTGTGCGCCATTCGGGTCTACACGATGACCATGTACCACCCCGTTGGAACGGCCAAACTCGGGAGCAGAAACGAGAGCGGGGTCGTCAACTCCTTTTTGCAAGTCTACGGCATCGACAGGCTCCGCGTCATCGATGCCTCCATCCCTCCTACTTTGATCAGCATGAACACCAACGCTATGTCCATCATGATCGGCGAAAAAGGGGCAGACATGATCAAACAAACCTACGGCAAACCTACTCACATAAGGCTGGTCAGACGAGGGGAGTGTATGCAGTTCAACATACCCGATACAGTACCAGGAAACTAATTACAAGAACAAGTCGGCTTTGGATCGCAATGAAATCACAACCCCCTGCAACACTCAGAAACAACAAACAAATCTTGGACGAGCCCTCAGATATCACATGGCATTATCAATCAACCCCCTATTCAACCGGAATGGAAAATGAAAAACGTCAGCGCTAGTAGGTATATGGGCGCTGGCATTTGGAACGTAACCCACTTGAGGGCCTGGGGTTGAATAAAGATACTGCTAACGACAAGTTCAGTTCTTGCTCTCTTTGGTGAACAGAATCGAGTTTTTAGTTAGCAGTAACGGTAATTGTGTGGTTGTGGTCATTCACCTGCCATTTTTTTGTAATTGAAATATCTTATTCTGACGGTAGTTGGAATGATAAAATATATGGAATAAAAAGTTGGATTGAAATATTTCTCAGTTTGTTGAAATAATGAGATAAACATCGGTTTCTCACAATCTACGTCAGCTGATGAGGCCACCTCATACTGCCGGCCGCACTCACTGCCAGTGTTAAGATGTCTACGACCTGCGCCGGTCAATGAACAACGAATAAGTACATAACCTTTTCGTAGCAATTGCCCAGTTATACAAACCAAACAATGCAAAAAACCCCTACCGTTCCTAACTTCAGTCCTCAAAAACCCGAATTTTTATTTAATCTATTTTATCATTCCAATGCCTTCAGAGTAAGGTATTTCAATTACATAAAAATCGCAGGTGAATGACAAATAGCACACAATTACCGCAGTAACCCATTTTAAATCAGCAGAAACTTGTTATTCCAGTTTCGAATTTGTAGCTAGTAGAAAAGGGTTTTTTTAGTAAAGCTATTGAAAAAAAATTTGCATTCCAAAATAAAAATAAATAAACTTGTAACGTCCATTCGTGTTGATAATGTAACAGTTAGTGGGATAGAAATGAGTTACATGTAGATGAGGCTGTTACAATGATGCGATATTTTTTAATACTTGTTATATAATAAAAACTCCTGTCTGTCATTGAATGTCGTCGATCATATCTCTATCCCTCATCCTGGGGTTTTTTAGTTAAAATCAAGAAGTATTTTTGTAAACGTACAGTTAATTCACATTTTCCATCTTTCCTTAGGTGCAAGCGAAAGACAGGTTTCAGTAAAAACGTTTTACTAAAATTTAGTATTTAATATTATAACGTTTTACTAATATTTATTATTATCGCTCATGTCTACTAAAAACAACCTATTTCTATCATACTATATCGGTACATCGGAATTTAATTTTTATCCGATATTTGGTATCGATAAGACGTTTACCGATCTATCTATTATATTGGAGCTCCAACTACACATTCTAAAGGCACTCCTAGAAGTTGGGAAATTTTGGAATTGAACTTAAATAAATCCAGTTTGGCGAGTAGGTAACGAGAAAAGTCTGAAACCACCAAGTTGCTCCACGTGGAGCATGGAAGTATCCAAAAGTGGAGAAAAGCAGGAAATTAAATTTTTCTAACAAAAAAATACCAAAAATCCGTTTTGGCGAGTAGTAGACGAGAAAAATAGGAAACCACCAAAAAGTTGCTTCACGTGGCGCATCTAAGCTCCAAAAGTGGAGAAAAAAAAGGGGCTCGAGCAGTTGACAGGATGTTGAGATCACTGTGGGACGAGGTGTCTGAAGTCTACGCAGCTGACTCCCCTTAACACCCTAAAAACTAAAACTATTTAAAAAAATGGTTTTTGACAAAAATCCATCAATATTCCAATTAAATTACAAGTGTGGGGTTCTGATGCACTGTATGCCTATGGCGTCTGCTCCTGTCCTACGCCGCTGGAAAGAGTTCAGTCTACAAGATATTTAGGAATAATAATAATTATTGACGAGGATCTCAGATGGGATGCCCATGTGTTAGCAATGACTCAAACATTCCGAAAAATTGATCATTAAATGAACAAATTTTGTTCTACAATTTTCCAAGAGAAACCCAATTTCAAAAAAAAAAAAATTATTATTTTTTTTTAATTTTGAAACTTTTTTTTGATTTTTTACAGGCACAGAATCTTTTTTTGCACAAGTAACCTATATCAAAGAATAATAAACCCTTGGGTAAAATTTGCAGCGTTTTACTGTTAGAGTTTACTGTAAGCGACTCCCCCCAAATCGCACAGGGTTCTGGGGTTATTCAACTGTATGGTCTTGAACTATTAACTTGAATTTCTATAGAACATGAAAATAAAATGTTGATTCAACGCAACCCGTGGACCTATTCACCTACGGTGGGTGGGCAAAGCATGAGAAAAAAATGAACATAAAACAAACATAATATGTTATATTGTTCAACAAGCCTGCCAAGTAGGCTCCCCAAAACTGTTCTGAATATTTCGGCAATTGAGATCATACAAGTACACACTCACCAATTTACTAAAGCGAAGATTAAACGACCAATCTTTTCAATCATACCTCCACAGATTTTGGATACTTTCGCGACACTCTCTTTCCTCTAAGTTCCCTCCGTGCCACGCAATGAACCACAAGGAAAACCCGTGAAGGAATAGTTCTATCAGACCTCAGAGGCCATCACTTCTCATTGCCATTCATCCTCATTGCGAATTCTCACTCGAAGAGGTTTTTCTGTATTTTGAACAGATAGCCGCTCGGAAAATGCAAAAATGTTCCTATTTTCCCCCTCTACTCACCCCTTAGTGGCTCAATGTCGCGAGATAGCCTGCCACCAAACTATACATAATGCCCGATTTTGCAACATTCGGCAGTTCATCACCGAGCGTTGGATGTACTCAGCTAAAAGTAAGTAGTTGAAGTATTGTAGTGTTCAGTTCAAAGGCTTAGCAATATAAAATAAGAGTGACAATTCCTGCTTAACGTGAGTTTTGACAGGTGATGGGTACTGGGCGTTTGCAAATTACGCACTCCTTTTTGATTTAAGCAGAATCTACTGCTATATCTTTGCGAGAATCCCGCGCTCCCGAATTCGAGGCTCATTCAGTAGGCTTCTACCAGGGAGCGCCACGAGATGGGCATGGCCCCATCTCCTGCCACCCACGAATTGAGCGGTGAAAGGAGGCATCCTAAACATGAGCAACCACTCAACCCTTAATATGGGGAGGGACCCTAAGTCCCATTAAGACGACTATTGGGAGCTGTTGCTTGCCCACCTGTCGTCCTCAATGCGTCCCATAGTTGCCTGTAAGGGCCTTCAGAACAGCTACTGTAATGGCAGGGAGCGCCCTTTGTATTGACTGGCAGGAGTCATACCTGCAGAAATCCTCCTTCTATCCATCTTCAGGGAAAACTTCCTCCTCCGTGTTGGCCCTCGCCCTCGCAACAGCCGGGCAGCTCCGAAGCACATGCTTTGCTGAACCCTCTGGACCACTGGACCATCCAGGATCAACTGCCAGTGCCAGTCGGTGGTGATTTTCCGTGACGTTCCCTAAACTGCTTAGCAATTAAAAAGTTCCGTGATCAGGGAATATCCACGTCATGTCAAACTACCAATGAGAAGAATTCAAAGGGGAGACTCCCAGTCGGCTCGGCAGGCCACCATTCGTACCTACCACAGGCCAACAAGTATGGTCAGGACATCCCAGCTCAGCTTGGGTCAAAGCCCCATGGCCATCCCTCCCACAGTCTGAAGAGTGAAACACCAGCACGAACCTTCAAGATTGGGTCACCCTAACAAGGGCCTCTCTGTGTGTCGACCTCAATATTCTGAGATTGCGTCTCTTCAGGAAGTCGAAAATTAAACACAGGAAGAGGCACATGTATATGACAAGAATCTACGTCCTCTGCGTATTCATTCTTCAAGTCCAACCCAAAGATTCCTTCCAGATTTGAGCACTACTCTTTTATTCCAACTTCTTTTACTGCATGGTGTACGCTGTACTGACAGTATGAAAACCGTAGCCCACCGAAGTTCACTCAGCCTATCTATTCGACATTTCAGATGGTTCAGATGGTAACGTATTCGGCGGCAGTCGCCTCGTACTTGGCGTTGGTCTTGCAACAGGGCCCACAACCGGACCGAGTGCGTACGATCCAGCCACCCCAATTATTAGACGTGTACGATTTCATTATCATCGGAGGGGGCTCAGCAGGTAACGTAACATGCCTATTGGTGTATCAACAAAAGGAATGAAGAGTTCAAGAATGATCATTTACAGGAAGTACCTTGGCGAATCGACTGACTGAAATACCCGAATGGAAAGTGTTGCTGCTGGAAGCCGGAGAGCAAGAAACCCAGTTCTCCAGGACCCCGTTGGTCTGGGCAGACCTCTACGGTACAAGATACGATTGGAACTTCACAACTGTCAAACAGAAAGTGACATGTCAAGGTAAATATGAAAAGCATTTCGGTTGATTTTGAAGAAAACTTCGTGAAAACTAATCCGTTTTGTTTGTTGCAGCAACTGGTGGAAGGTGTATCTTCCCCAGAGGACACGTTTTGGGTGGAAGTAGCTCGACAAACGCTCTCATCTACCTCAGAGGGTACCGAAGCGACTACGACCGTTGGGGCAGAGACAACTGCGGATGGAGTTTCGACGACGTCCATCCATACTTTTTGATGTCGGAGGGAAACAGGATACCCAACCTTTACGATCACGGTACACAGGGTCCGCTGTCAGTAGAGTATTCCCCGTACCATACCCCGTTGCTCAGACCCATCATTGATGGCGGGGTGGCAATCGGTGCGAGGGAAGCTGACTGTCCAGATTACGAAGACGTTTGCATTATGCACGTAATGACTACCATGCGAGGCGGAAGGAGAGGCAGCGCAGCGACGTCCTACTTGGAGCCCATTTCTGCCATCAGATCTAACCTGCACATACTGACGAACGCGATGGTGAATAAAATAATTATAGAAAACAAAGTGGCTGTAGGAGTGGAATTCACAGTAGGGGGTCAAAACAGAACAGCCCGAACCAACAAGGAAGTTATATTGTCTGCAGGGTCCATAAACACTCCAAAAGTACTGATGCTCTCTGGCATTGGACCAAGGGATCACCTCGAAGAAATTGGAATCCCAGTCATAGAAGAACTGCCCGTCGGTGATAACTTTCAAGACCACTTTAGGGTACCGATAGCATTCGCTGTGGGTAACAACTCGGTACCTACCACAGAAGTTATTGCAGAACTTCCAATTCAAGAAGAATACATACAGAATCAGACGGGACCGTACGCCTTCCTGGGGGCTGATGTAGTAGGTTGGACGCGGGTCGGCGATAGCGATAGTGCCCCGAACATACAATACCACTTTGCTTCTTTTACCTTTGTGCCAGGGAAGAATCTGTCCATGGCGTTCACCACAGTGACTCGACCATTTTCGCGGGGAACGATCCGTCTGAATCCAAGCGACCCTCACGGCATGCCTTTGATCGACCCGAATTACTACGGCGACAGAAGAGACTTGGAGCAAGTAGTTTTGGGACTCCAAAACGCCTACGACTTGTTTAGCTCACCGCCTCTGGCTGCATACGGAGCAACGTTGGACCTGTCGACACAACCTCTCTGCCAGGGTAATGCTGACCTCCTCGACTACTACATCTGCGCCGCCCGTGTCTACACGGTGACCATGTACCATCCCGTCGGATCGGCCAAACTCGGCGACAGAAGCGACAACGGCGTCGTCAACACCTTTTTGCAAGTCTACGGCATCAACGGGCTTCGCGTCATTGATGCCTCCATCGCTCCATCTTTGATCAGCATGAACACCAACGCCATGTCCATCATGATCGGCGAGAAAGGAGCAGACATGATCAAACAATCATACGGGCAACCTACTCACATGAAACTCGTCCGACGAGGGGAGTGTATGCAGTTCAACACACCTGACAATGTGCCTGGAAACGACTAAATGCAAGAAGAAATTAGCTAAACAAGAGCTAAGTAGTAGTTAGCCTGTACATCCAATAAAAACGTTCAACAAGTCTTTCTGTTTTCATAAATAACCCGCAAAGCAGCAACAAAAACTGGGCAAAGGAGAAATTTGTAGTAGTTGTTGGCTTAACAGTTGCATTCAATGTCAACACTTTCCCCCAATATTCGAAATTCGTTCATAAACGAAAAAGCACCCACGTATTGGTAAATGAGACACATGGTCAGTGGACCCAAAAACCACCGATTTGAAAACTATACATTTATGGATAACATTAAAAACCGCGATGAAGCGTCTTCCCTGCCTCAGGATATGCACCTGGGCTCTTAAGTCCCCTCCAAAGAACCCATGGGTGCACCTGTAGCTGGCTGTCTCGTGCTGACAGGGGTGCTCTGCGTGTTCCTATCATTTCAAATGTATGGGTGCAGATGGTATCCCTCCTATCCTCCATGCTTGTGCAATAAGCCCCAGCCCCCTACCCTGCTCTCGAATGCCTCAGTTTGTTTGGTCGCTTTCCCGAATGCTGAAAGTAGTCCTATACTACTCCGATCTTCACAAAGAGGGTCAAGAATGACCGTCCTGTCCAGTGTGCACTCTGTCAACAATCCCATATTACTCGAGAAGCAGGTGGTGTCTCAACTCTCGCTGATTTTCAATCCCTTCTTAGACCCTGAGCAGCACGCCTTTGTTAGTGGGTGCCCTACAGGTACAAATATGGCAGCCTTTCAGAATTACACTCTGCGCTATTATAGCCAATAACTGGCATGGGTCATCAAGTGGTTCGCACTGACTTCTCAAAGGCTTTTGACAGGCTCCCTCATACTACGATTTTTTACGTGCTCTCACCTTCGGATGAGATGTTCACCGATTGATCGAAAGCTTATAGTTCAAATAATTTGGCATTCAAGTATATAACTTGTATGGTGTTGTTGCGCTTTAAGACGCCCTGAGCTTGATCACCCTTGAAAGCATATTATGAAAAAGGCTTGAAAAAACTTTTTCGGGAATCAATTCCCTGCAGCTCAACCGGCCTGATCTCAGATTATACAGACGTTCGGCAATCGAGAACAACATACGTGAACACACTCACCAATTTATTAAAGTGAGATTGTGAGTAGAAACGAACATTTTTTGCAATCACACCTCCACTGATTTTTGACACTTTCACGAACAAGTAAATAAAAGATCCCTCTGTGCCTCGCTGTGTCCCTCAAGGAAAACCAGTAAAGGAATCGCTCTATCAGTCCCCAGAGGCCAACACTTCTCATTGTCATTCATCCTCATTGTGAATTCTCACTAGAAGAGGTTTTTCTGTATTTTGAACAGATAGCCGCACGGAAAATGCTAAAAATGTTCTTATTTTCCCCCTCTACTCACCCCGTAGTGGCTCAATGTCGCGAGATAGCCTGCCCACCAAACTATACATAATGCCCGATTTTGCAACATTCGGCAGTTCATCACCGAGCGTTGGATGTACTCAGCTAAAAGTAAGTAGTTGAAGTTGTGTAGTGTTAGCTCAAAGGCTTAGCAGTATAAAATTTGAATGACTATTCCTGCTTTTAAGCAGCGTTAAAACGTGAGTTTTGACAGGTGATGCGTACTGTGCGCCGCACAGTGTGCGGTAGGTCCCGGGGACTTCTTTCATCTCATGTTCAATCTACAACTACACCTATTCCTTGAGTCTGTAAAACAGAAGGAATATTCTGTTTCAATGCCCCGCAAGCTGTCTTCAAGTTAAGCTTAATATAAGATTTAACTGGTTTTCGCAGCTGAAAGACTTGGCAAGCAAATGTGCGGAGCAGAATGTCGTAATCGAAACTGAAGCAACAATCCCAGCGATTCTGAACCTAGTTAAGATGAATCTGCTCAACGAGGACTCGGCCAGCTTAGTCTAAATTCAGCGACGCGTGTGGCCGCGTGGGCCATTCTCTACAAGCTTAAATTCGCTCGCCCGCCCCACTTCGTTCCGCCGCAGGAAACGGGAAGCGCCACTTCCGGTGGCGTAATTGGGGAGTCCAGCTTCCTGCCAATGGGGAAGCTGCTAATTACTCGGGCTGCCCGATTGCGCCGCCGGCGTTATCATTTCAACTTGCCCAAATAAGAATGATGAGCCACACACAAGTCTGGGAGGTCAAGACGTTTCAAGCTATCTCCAAGAGGAACAGCTGTTCCCAGCTGTGGCAGGCGACCGAGGATGGAAACCACACGAGGAGCATATTTACAACAGCAGCGGACCTCATTCGAACCTTGTTCCCGTTTTCCTGGCGGATGACGATGCTGCTCTCAGGACATGGAAGACTGCGGACTCATCTACATCGATTCGGGATGGCGGAGACGGATGTTTGTTTTTGTGGTTCCGGGGATGTCCAGGATTGGAGACATCTCCTGTATGACTGCTCGTCTTTGGACGCTCTTCGAGCTCGCCATGAGCTGGCGTGCATCCTGCGGGGAGGTGTCTGGCCCTGGGACATTATTGAGCTTCTTCGAAAGTACACAAGACTTAATTTTATTTTTGGAAGCAATAAACATTGAAGTTTTATAATTCAAATTATACATTGCAAAACACTTTATTTATTTGAAGCGTTTATTTGAAAATTTATTTAAGCGTTTATTTACTAAATTTGTTGTATATAGTAAGTTAATGTATCCATGGAATTATATAGCCTGTAGTCATTCTTTTTGGAAGCAGGCTGCTGTATTTTGGTAAATAAAAAAACTTTAAAAAAAAGAACATGCCTGGACCATTGGTGCCATTCCATTTCACGTACTCTTTGACTGCCTGATGTACACAGGGGAAAGAGAAACATTATGCCCATATCTTCTTCGTCCCGAACACGCCATTCCAATAATCCGATCGCCAAACGAACTTGACTTACAGAGGCTTCACCATTTTGTTATCTCATTGCTCAATAACAGAAATATCTCTCTGCTCAACTAAAAATCAGAAATTCAATAATCCGTTCAGCCTGCATTGTTCGGCTTACGTCATAATAAGCAGATGATTATTTAAAGATAAGACTACAAAGCCAAATGGCTTCAATTATCTTCGCATTCTAAAAGCACTACTAGAGCACCCATAATCTTCTCATATCAACTTTCTGTACTTTTTCCAAGAAGAAACAGTACATTTTTACTGCATTAAATTTTAATGATAATTCTAATGCGATTCTCAACGTAATATTTTGTTTAATGCAGTATGTCTTTCCGTTTGTACCTCAGCCTTATGTCTCAAAGGACAAATAAAGGTATTTCAAATGGAAAAATTGAAATATAATTGAATCTATAGCAATAGAGAGCCCGTGGCTCTTTCGGCAGGCTCCTAACACAGAACGTCACAAGATGGGCCTGGCTCAATCTCCTACCACCGGCCAATAAGAATAGCGAGTACTCCCCGGCGCAGCTCGGCTCAAAGCTCCAGGGCCGTCCCTCCGAATCCCACGGGCTGCCTCCAAGTCGAAGGGTGAAACCCCAGCAAAGACCCGCACCCCAGACCATCTTTTAGATTGGGTCGCCCTGACAAGGGCCATTTTCTGTGTCAACCTCTTCTGAGATGTGTCCTTTCAGGATGTCAAAAATTAAATCCTGGAAGAAGCACTGAAATTTGACAAGGAGACACGGAGAGGCGCGCCCTCCGTAACCTTTGAGTAAGAATCTACGTCCTCTGCGTCTGTATTCATTCTTTACGTCCAACCCAAAGATTCCTTCCAAATTTCAGCACTACTAATTTATTCCATCTTCTTTTATTGCATGGTGTACGCTGTACTCACAGTATGAAAACCGTAGCACCCAGAAGTTCACTTAGCCAATCTATTCGACCTTTCAGATGGTCCAGATGGTAACGTATTCGGCGGCAGTCGCCTCGTACTTGGCGTTGGTCTTGCAACAGGGCCCACAACCGGACCGAGTGCGTACGATCCAGCCACCCCAATTATTAGACGTGTACGATTTCATTATCATCGGAGGGGGCTCAGCAGGTAACGTAACATGCACCAATAGGTATCAACAGAGGGAATGAAGAGTTCAAGAAATTATCATAATTTGCAGGAAGTACCTTGGCGAATCGACTGACTGAAATACCCGAATGGAAAGTGTTGCTGCTGGAAGCCGGAGAGCAAGAAACCCAGTTCTCCAGGACACCATTGGTATGGGCAGACCTCTACGGTACAAGATACGATTGGAACTTCACGACAGTCAAACAGAAAGAGACATGTAAAGGTAAATGGGTCATTCCACGAAAGAGTGGCCTGTTTCTGTCACACGGAATTCTGTCGGCCCCCTTGCGCATTTTTGAAATCTGAAAAATCCCAGTTGTAGAGGTCACTTAGCTTGCTCCATCAAAACCACGAGCGTTATTGAACAAGCCATCAATTGAATTGAATAGATGAGCGCAACCTTTCTGTTATTAAGATATATTTAATGAGCGAGAGAAACTAAGAAACAGTAGGTATACCTACTGTTTCTTAGTTTCTCTCGCTCATTAAATATATCTTAGATATATCTAGCGACCAAACTATGCCACACAACACATCAAAAATATCCACGTGATGCTCATAACGTAAACAACTGCACCCTAACGACCGATGCTTAAGAAAACCTTATGCCGATCAGAGGTAACGAACGGCTCAGGCTACAAAAATCGTTTTGGAGTCGTTGGAATCAGCCTGAAAAGCTCATTCCATAGACCCTTGTACCAACGACATCGGACAAAAACTTTCGTCCCCCTTTTGAGGCCTCCTTAGTTACGCATCAGAGATTTATAAACAACTTTCGTCGTGAAGGACCTCCCGAAAACCGATGAAGGGGATGAGGGAGGAAAATCAAGGTAGCCTATAACCACCCCCCGAACTCGCTGATCACAATGAGACCACCCTCATGAAAAAATGTCTTTGCTTTGGCACATAAATTCAAAAATCGTCACGAAGCGTAATCCATATTCTAGCATGTCCACATTAATTCCCAGTCTGTAGAACCCACTTGGAGGCCATGGCAATGGAAAGGGTAGGCATTTATGTCAGTCTTTAGCTTTGTGCCTCATTCTCCTAATTTCATTTGAACATACAGCCACTGAACTCTGAGCGGATGAAGTTGAGGCTTTTTTTTTTTCCTTTCTTTTGTTGCAACCGTGAGTCCCCTTCCTATCAAGTGAGCGCTCTACAATTCGTCAGTTATGTCCAAGAAAGTGTGGAGATGTAGTCGGATGTACAAAACCATGTGTTGTCCTCCTTAATTCATTCTCATTCGCCTGGTATCCACAAATCTGTTCGACGTTGGTCAACTAATCCGTTTTGTTTGTTGCAGCAACTGGTGGACGGTGCATCTTCCCCAGAGGACACGTTTTGGGTGGAAGTAGCTCGACAAACGCTCTCATCTACCTCAGAGGGTACCGAAGCGACTACGACCGTTGGGGCAGAGACAACTGCGGATGGAGTTTCGACGACGTCCATCCATACTTTTTGATGTCGGAGGGAAACAGGATACCCAACCTTTACGATCACGGTACACAGGGTCCGCTGTCAGTAGAGTATTCCCCGTACCATACCCCGTTGCTCAGACCCATCATTGATGGCGGGGTGGCAATCGGTGCGAGGGAAGCTGACTGTCCAGATTACGAAGACGTTTGCATTATGCACGTAATGACTACCATGCGAGGCGGAAGGAGAGGCAGCGCAGCGACGTCCTACTTGGAGCCCATTTCTGCCATCAGATCTAACCTGCACATACTGACGAACGCGATGGTGAATAAAATAATTATAGAAAACAAAGTGGCTGTAGGAGTGGAATTCACAGTAGGGGGTCAAAACAGAACAGCCCGAACCAACAAGGAAGTTATATTGTCTGCAGGGTCCATAAACACTCCAAAAGTACTGATGCTCTCTGGCATTGGACCAAGGGATCACCTCGAAGAAATTGGAATCCCAGTCATAGAAGAACTGCCCGTCGGTGATAACTTTCAAGACCACTTTAGGGTACCGATAGCATTCGCTGTGGGTAACAACTCGGTACCTACCACAGAAGTTATTGCAGAACTTCCAATTCAAGAAGAATACATACAGAATCAGACGGGACCGTACGCCTTCCTGGGGGCTGATGTAGTAGGTTGGACGCGAGTCGGCGATGGCGATAGTGCCCCCAACATACAATACCACTTTGCATCGTTTACGTTTGTGCCAGGGAAGAATCTGTCCATGGCGTTCACCACAGTGACCCGACCATTTTCGCGGGGAACGATCCGTCTGAATCCAAGCGACCCTCACGGCATGCCTTTGATCGACCCGAATTACTACGGCGACAGAAGAGACTTGGAACAAGTAGTTTTGGGACTCCAAAACGCCTACAACTTGTTTAGCTCTCCGCCTCTCGCTGCATACGGAGCAACGTTGGACCTGTCGACACAACCTCTCTGCCAACGAAAAGCGGACCTTCACGACTACTACATCTGCGCTGCCCAATACTACACAGTGACCATGTACCATCCCGTCGGATCGGCCAAACTCGGCGACAGAAGCGACAACGGCGTCGTCAACACCTTTTTGCAAGTCTACGGCATCAACGGGCTTCGCGTCATTGACGCCTCCATCGCTCCATCTTTGATCAGCATGAACACCAACGCCATGTCCATCATGATCGGCGAGAAAGGGGCAGACATGATCAAACAATCATACGGGCAACCTACTCACATGAAACTCGTCAGACGAGGGGAGTGTATGCAGTTCAACACACCTGACAATGTGCCTGGAAACTACTAAGGCAATCAGGATAACGATATACGGCCCGTATATAACGATATATGGCCCATTCGCACGAAAACATTCAAACTGGGGTCGTCCACTTTCAAAATTTAAGCCTTGTCGTAGACAATCGAAAAATTTTTGGCGTGTTTATTGGGCCACACGAAATGATATTAAGCCATTCAGCGAGCTTAACCACCCCTATTTTTTAAATAATAGGAATAAATAAAAACTCGAAAAAGCAGGGACTTGCCTACTTTTTCTGCGGCAGGGACCGACATCGGGTTGGAAATCCTAGATAATATTTATTTATTTAAAGTAATATTACGTGATAATTCGTGATTTGAATCTCGGAGGCCATAATTAAGCGAAGAAAGGAGGAATTTTCTTTATCACTACCAAAACAGATGAAATGGCAAAATCATGTTAGTTATATTTAATATAATTTTGCCATTTCATTTCTTTTTTTCGAATTTGAAAAAATCATTCAATAAAGAAATTTTTTTTTTTAAATGAGATTAAAATGGGCAGAATGAAAAGAAAAAAAAAAATCCTGCTAAAAAGTTAAAATTTGTGGCCGTGCCGAGTGGCCAAAGTCGAAAAACGCGAGAGGGGGACATTGAAAAACGTATGTTTTCAGTATATAATTAGGATTTATGTGATTAAGGAGTCATTTAATAATAATTATTTTTATTTATTTATTAAAATTATTTTCAAATGAGATTAGCCTGAAAGAGCACAAAACGCACCCGTCATCGAAAAAGGGGACAACTCAAAATTCGTCATTTTTGGGAAATCACGTTTGAAGTTTCCGTTTTGCTCTTCTCGTCCTCCAGCTCATTGAACACTGTCCAAGATTGTTACCAGAGCGTAAATCGGTCAACCAACTATCTGTCCAACGTTTCGCGGCCCGGACGGAAGTTTTTGGACCCGTGGGTAGAGAGTGGGAGGATGTTTTTGGTGAATTTTGATGATTTTTTGAGTTGTCACCTTCTTTAACGGACAATCACCACAACCTTTTGAGATGTTCCCTTTCTCAATGGACAACTTGGCAATCATTTTGAGATGGTTCCTTTTGTTCAGCAATTTCCATCTATCAATTTTAATAAATTTGCATGCAATTGATTATTATACGAATCTTCAAAGTTGCTAGGTACTGTTGATGGTAACTGAAACCATTTCCTAGACTTCTAACTAGGCGTATTAGTTGATTACCAACTAATTGATTACCACAGTACAATAGTTACCTAAAGAAACAGAATTGTAACTTCATAAGCAGGTGGTATCAGATTATTATTATACATCCAAACTCAGTCAAGTTATCCGTGAGAGAAAGGAACAAATCAAAATTCGCAAGTGAATCTTGTTCGAGTTGTCCGCCGAAGAAAGAAATAACTCAAAATTACTTACGGATCGTCCGTCGAAGACAGTGACATCGTTCCTCCCTCAACGACCTCTCTGAGTTGGCACTGTTTTCAACAGACAGTGATGGACGGTCTCATCAAACGAAAAAGGACACTCACGCTGTCACGCGGAGCAGGATTGAACTACTCAAGTTCACGTCTTCGGTGGACAAAACAGACCTCTCCTGCTAGCCAATGCTGGTCCTAACTCAAAATTGGAATTTTTTGAGTTGTCCCCTTTTTCGAGGACGGGTCTTTGACACAACTTTTAAAGTAGTGTCAAAGAAGTTCCTTCCGAAATTGAAAACTCGTTAATCTCTACCAAGAAATCGCCGGGCCACTGGTTTGAACGTTTTCGTGAGAATGACCCATATTCGTGAAGGTCGTTAAATATAATATCAGTTTAAAAAGTGCTGTTTTCATTCCCCTGATGACCTTTGGCCCTAAAACTACACTGCTGGTATGAAGGCATCTTTAGTGGGCATACTAAGAACAGGTTGCACCAAAACCTGACAATTACTGACGCCTAATTAATCGCACACCTCCAACCAATACGTTCACACCTGAAGGTTAGTTCATTTGTTACCCTGGGCTGTAGATGAGTATAACTGCTCGAAACCGGTCCCCACGCTACAATTGTTTATTTAAATAAACAATTTAGTACTCAGCAGAGGAGTCATTTCTCATCCTAACCACCTCATTTAATTGCTGACGCCACTAAAAAAAGTGAAAATATTCATCAGACCGAAATAGGCCACTTTTAGTGTTATAATAAAACGAGAAAATATTTGCGAAACTGGAAAAAGCAGTGAAGGGGTGATATAGTGTCTTCAGAGCAATAGCTGAGACCAATAATTTTCATAATTCAGGAGGCACAAAGCCCGGTGACAAGAATTGTCTGCCGTCTTGCAAAACGGCCTGAAATGCAGGAAAAAACTAGCTAAGCAAGCGCTATAGCGTAGTTAACCAGTATGTCGAATAAAAACGTTTAACATTTCTCTTCTGTTTTCATAATTATCCCGCAAAGCACCAACAAAAACTGGGCAAAGGAGAAATCTTTGGTAGGAGTTTGTTAAACACACGAGTTTCATTCAATTTTACTCATTTTTTTTCATTCACTTTACTCTAAATTCAATCACAATCGTATTGGTAAATGAGACACATGATCAGCGGACCAAAAAACCATGTTAAAACGCTGCAAATTTTACACAAGGGTTTATTATTCTTCGATGAAGGTTACTTGTACAAGAATTTAATTCTGTGTCAACGAGAAAAAAAATTTTGGAAAAATTTTTTTTTGTTAATTTTTGTTCTTATTTGAAAAATATTTGACCCCCTGGGATCCTTCAAAAATCCCATTTGTAGCCCCATGAAAGCCCCATACATCCCCATGGTGGAATCGGATCGTTCTGGGACCCCAATAATGGATTCTACGTCCAAAAATACTTCGAAAACGACACCCCACTCGACACCATGGCCGAGACCCTTCTAAAAAAACTCCTCCCGTAGCCCTTTTTAGCTCCACAGAGCCCAATGGGTTTGTGTGAACGGGCTGAAACCCTTGCGGGCACAACAAGATGGGAAACCGAGTATTTTGTCAAAATTTCAGATTTAAAAAAAGTGCCTACTGTCCAAAACGGCTCGGACGGCGGACGGACATTTCGTTTTTGGAAACTAGACATCTTGAAACGTATAATGTCAAATTTTGAGGCCGATCAGAATTTTCGACCTCCGACATGAATACATAGGTGTATTATTCCAAGAATAATAAACCAAAAGCAGCCTCAAACAAGGTCGGCCTTAGACAGATAATTATATGCACCCTCATTATCTTAATATGTGTTTAGTTGTAACGTATCACCCGTCAACCAAATGAATGACTTCGTGTTGCCTTGTGGAGCTGAGGGGGAGCGTTGAGGAGAAAATAGTTGCATCGTTGGAACCTTCTTGAATTTGAACGTGAACGTCGGAACAACTCGAAAAGGTGAGTTAATAATATTTTATAACACGTCCGTAATTTTATTGTATACAGTTTAAAAAATCCTTTTAGGTACACACGCAGTGACATCGTCTGAATAATGAGATGAAGTGAAATGAACATTATGGGGTTGTGTGTCTTACAGATGAGCGCGTTGACGTTGTCCTTGGTAGCAATGGCGTTCTTGGCGCTCATCACTTTCCGCAACGAAAAGCCGCTCGTTGACACAATAGACGCCACCCAGGTTTTGGACTCGTACGACTTCATAATCGTCGGAGCAGGTTCAGTAGGTGAACAGAAATGAAAGTGTTTTCCCTGTTTGAGGGGGGGGGGGGGATAATTCTCGGCTAGCCGAGTTCAAGCTTGAACGCATTTTCGGTTTCAGGAAGCACATTGGCCAACAGGCTGACGGATATAGGAGAATGGAAAGTCCTGCTGGTGGAAGCGGGTCAGCAAGAGACCATAATAATATTATTATTCTCCAGGACGCCGGCAAAATGGCCGGCGCTCATCGGCTCATCGTTTGACTTGAACTACACAAATACTGAACAGAAAATGGCCTGTGGAGGTAAGGCATCTGAAACTGAAAGTAGCGCTGCCAGCTCAAGCAGATGGCGCTATGTGGTCATAACTGTATAGGGCGCATAACGCTATCAACCAGATAACTGTTACACTCCACTACCCACCCTATTGGACTTCACTATCTACCCTCCTCTGAGGCAATCAAGGCTCTGAGAATGACTGGTAAACATAAGCTGCCTTAAAAAACTTGAAACGGGAAAATTAGAAGGCAATACGAGACCTGGCAACACTTCTTCTGGTTTTAAGGCCATTTGGCAAGAGTGACTAACATAAATTATTGTTTCAGCAAAAGGAGGAAAATGCATTTACCCTAGGGGGATAGTTCGAGCGGAACAAACGCCATGATCTACGCGAGAGGATACAGAAGCGACTCTGATAGGTGGGGAGAGGACAATTGCGGGTGGAGCTTCAAGGACGTAGAGCCGTATTTTTTGCAGGCCGAAGGGGATCGGATACCCGGCGCGGTGAACCATGGACGACAGGGACCTTTGACGGTGAGCTATACACCGTACAAGGCAGCTGTGGTGGACCAAATCATCAAAGCGGGAATCGCCAAGGTGTTGAAGAACGAAGAATGTCCAGAGTACGAAGGTGGTTGCATATTTCACCTTATGTCGACTATTAGGGATGGACGGAGTTGCAGCGCTTCTACAGCATACCTGGAGCCCGTCAGGCGACCTAACCTACACGTCATAACAGGTGCAGAAGTTTCCCAAGTCATCATGTCTAACAACAGAGCCCAAGGTGTGGAGTTTGTGGTTAACAGGGAGACAAAAACTGTTCTGAGCACCAAAGAAGTCAATTTGTCTGCGGGTGACATCAACTCACCAAAGATCCTCATGCTTTCTGGTGTTGGCCTGAAGAAGCACCTCGCAGAACTTGGGATACCATTAAAAGCAGACCTCCCAGTCGGTAACAACTTGCAAGACCATAACAAAGTTCCGCTATTCTTCAATGTGGGCAACGGCACTGTACCAATCTCGAAGACCTCGACGATCAAGAAACCCAACAGCAATACTTGGATAAACATACTGGACCTTATTCGTATACTGGGGCTGACGTGTTGGGTTGGGTCCGGGTTGGCAATGGCAACAATCTACCCAACGTGCAGTAGGTCCCACATAGTCACTCAACCGCTCATACCTGGAGCGTACGTAGTAAGACCGTCAAAGTCTAAAGTTCAACCCGAGTCACGAGGCACTGTACAGCTGAGCTCCACCAAGGCTTCGGACCCTCCACTCATCGACGTCAACTACTACGGAGATCAACGCGACTGGCAAACAACCCTCGATGGGATGCGCTTCATCGTCGACTTGTTCTCAACCTTTGCCACTTTAGCCCGCGAACATAGTCCCCTATCCGAGTCCATTCCTAACCTCATAGACTTTCTCATCCGCGTCATTCGCGAGTACACCGCCACTGTATACCATCCCGTCGGAACGAACAAAATGGCGGACAAACCCAAAGACGGCGTCGTCAACTGTACGTTGCAAGTCCACGGATTCAAAAACTTGCTTCCATATATGGAGCTATAGCTCCAACGATAATCAGCATGAACACCAACGCCATGGCCAGGCCATCATGATCAAAGCGGCTTATGGGAAACCAACTCGACAAAAAATTCCTTTCTGCTCCATCGTTGATAATATTCTTAAGCAAGTTCATGTAGCACCAACACATACTACTACTACACATAGTTACCCCTAGAATGTAAACGTAGAAATTGTCTGCTTCAGTAGTTGTTGATAGTAAGCAAGGTATAATACACGTAAATTTCAATTGAATAACATCAAGCGCTTGTACTACCGCAATACGCTTTAGCCTAATCCTCTGTTTGCGAGACCTCATTTCAGAGGTACTGATATAAAAAAGAGATTATGTCGTGTGGGTAATGAAATTTTAGCGTAGATTAGAGGCGTAATATACGAAACCTAATCCTTGTTGAACAAACGCAGGTCGTTCACCTCGGTAAGGTGTAAGAGTTACTACATAGTTACTATTACACCTATTTAGGCTAATAGTTATTATTCGCTGTGGGAAAGGGAGGAGCGCCCGGGATGTTAGAGTTCAACTCATATATCCAGCGGTATCTCATCATATGCACCCAGAAGACAGGAATAGCTTCAAGCAGTTATTTGATCTTAGAAGTCATGGCTTTTGCTGCCCGCCAACAGCTGCCATCGAGAGAAGGGCGCAGAACTGTCCCAGTTTTCTTCTCCGGGGTGTGACTGCTCTCTGAGACATTGCTTAGCGATTTGACGGTTCTTTTCGCTTCGTTTTTCTGTGCCTTCGACTTCTTCCCAGCGGTGTCTTGTCATCTGCTCTCAGAAACCGGAAGTGCTTCAAGTCTTATCACTTAACTCTATAAGAACAATGATCGTGGGGTGCACATGCCAGGCCAGTTCATGCTCGACCTGTTCTTCATTCACAACATCTTCGATTTTTGACTGGCTTGCCAACGGCTCTTATGCCTTTTGCTCAACCTTGACAATCTCTTCAGTGATCAGCGGCTTTAGAATTGCAGTAGGTACGTAGGTCGGCTGGATTAGTAGTTCCTTCTCAATAACCATCCCCATTTCCATGGTGACATCCATGTATTATCCTCTTTGATCTGTAAGATCAATATACCTGACGGTTGATTTATTTAGAACAAACCAGGAGGGTCGATGGGCATACCTGACGCATGCTTGTTCCGATCGCCATTCTGAGAGTCACCTCGCTGATCTGCCATCAGTGTGAACCTCTCAAAGGCAACCTTGTCGGCTGTCCTCACTTCTCCGTTCAAGTCACTCAGAGTTGGGCACATTTTTATTTATAAATAAAGTTGTGAATTAATTCATACTTCACTAAGTCTTTTATGATTCATATTTATTAAGTCTTATATGCGAATGTGAATTAATTCACATTCATAAGTGTGGATGTGAATTAATTCACATTCACATCTTTTTCTGTAAATTAAATTACTTTCACAAAAAAAATTTGTGAATAATTCACAAAAAACGTAAATATTACAAAAAGAGAGCTAAAAGATGAAGTGGTAGGAAAGATTGCTATAAAAATTATAATCATTGGTTTTTCTCATAGTACCTAAAACAAAATTACTGTTCAGCGGACCCGCGAGAAATGGAATCACCTCGAATTTAATTATATTTTTTTCGCTGTAAATTAAAAAAAAAAAACCTGAAAATTTTACAAAAGGGTTTATTATTCTTTGATATAGGTTACGTGTGCAAACATTTTATTCTGTCAGCAAAAAAATATAATTTATTTTTTTACTGACAGTAAAAAAAGTTTTGAAAAAAGTTTTTTATTAAATAAAAATTTATTTAACTTTTATCAAATTTTAATAAAAAACTTTTATTACATTTTAATAAAATTAAATAAAAATTTATTTAACTTTTATTAAATTTTAATAAAATTAAATATAACATTTATTTAACTTTTATTAAATTTTAATAAAAAACTTTTATTAAATTTCAATAAAAAACTTTTTTCGAAGCTTTTTTTACTCGGAGGTTCCTTCAAAAATCTCATTTGTAGCCCATGAAAGCCCCATGGATTCCTACGGTGAAATCGGATCGATCCGGGACCCCAAAAAATGAATTCTGCGTTCAAAAATACTTCGAAAACGACACCTAACTCGATCCCATAGCCAAAACCCTTTAAAAAACCTCCCTTAGCCCCATTTCAGCCCCATAGCGCCCCACGGGTTTGGGTGATTGAGCTGAAAACCTTGCAGGCACAACTAGATGGTAAACCAAGTATTTTGTCAAAATGCCAGATTTAAAAAAAAATTCCTACTGCCCAAAACGGCTCGGACGGCGGACGGACATTTCGGTTTTGGAATCTATACCTCTTGAAACGGATAATGTCAAATTTTGAGGGTGATCGGCGCCATCGACCTCCGTCGCGATTACAAAGGTGTATTATTCCAAGAATACTAAACCAAAATGTGCCCTACGCTGATGTCACCTCCTTCTTCAGAGTTACCATGCAAGAGACAGGTTATCTGACTCCCTTCTTCAACCAGAGGAGTTATTATTTCGTAAATTTCACAAATTTGTCCCAATAGAAGACACATACTGCAGCACACGGATCGCCCAGCGACCGTCACATGTCTTTTTAGGCTGATCATACCAATGGACGCTGTCTAGCTTCTTCTGCAACCCTAAGAACCATTGGGTTCGTAGCTCGTCAGTAGTCTTGGTGTTGGGTTTGGCCACCATGCGCTTGCTGTGAGCTCCACCTGTTGACGGCACCTATGGGAGGATTTCGGTAGGCTGACAGCTGGTTCCAGGCCAACAAAGGGGCTTGAGAACTGCTTTTGGCCAGAGTGACAGCTTGTACGTTGCCTGAAATACCTCTGAGCTCCGGGACCCACTCCAGGGCTGTTGCGATTCGCAAAGGTGTTGCGTATCTTCACACTTTTGACTAAATGGATGGTGCTGTCCCTTAACGCCTGGCTCTCTAAGAGTATTCGGACATGGGCTCTCCTACTAGCCAACAAGGGCCTTAGACAAAATGCCCATAAAATCGTCGAGGTTGAAATAAGAACAAATGGCAACACTAATTAGCTCTTTTACCCCCTCCCGCCCATCACTTTACGAACCCTGCCACGGTCGTCTCTTTCACCCCAAATATACTTCCACACCGCCAATCTTCCGTCCCTGGCATAGAGCAAATTATCATAAAACCCATGTTGACAAAACGGCGGATAATTTTTTACAAACAGTCGTTTGCATAACATAGGCGGACTAATAACGAATCAAAAGACGAACAACGGAGGGGGGTTTTGTCGACGATGAGCGCCCGGCCAGAAAGTAGAAACAGTTGAGAAGTCGGACGGCGGACATATCCTCGTCATTTATCATTTGAGACCCGTCAACACCTCTACAGAGCCTGCAAGTCGCAAAAGTACGTTCAAAAATATTTGTTGAAAAGTTTTCTCATTTCAAATAATATTAAGGATGTCACTGAAAAACCATTCGAAACGTTTGTAATTTAATTGCACACAGCGTGTGAACTCTATCGATAAAGCTCCTAATGAATGAAATGAAACGCTGCAAGTTGTACAAACAAAATTATCCTTCAGGATAAATTGAGCAAAAATTGATTGTAGGTATTTACGTAAAAAATCATTTACAAAGAATTAAAAAAATTAAACGTGTTAGAGCAGGTAAATGACTTAAAAATTTAATTCACTTCGAAAAAGGCACTTCGTTCGACCTCCTGGCCCAAGTCCTTCGAGTCCAAGAAATCGAAGCTCTATATTTATTTATTTATCAATTTAGTAACCAGTTTATAGAGAAACTGTTAACTGAACAGGCCCTCTGCATTCTTTTTGAACTGGTCCGTTAAAAAACGTTAAAAAGAAAAAATGTGGAGGTTAGGAAGAGATATGACTCCTCTGCTGTTGTAGGAGCTAAATTATTTATTAAGAGTAAACAATTATAGCGTGGGGACCGGCTTTTATAAATCGGTGGCGCGCATTTTCGCTGGTTTTCAAACCCCCCAGGTTTGGGCGTAGTTTTGGAGCGTGTGACAAAACTACTCCGCCACATAGTTAGCCACGGACTCGTTCTGAATTAGTGGTGTAGGTTGTGTAATTTAAACTGATGAAAACGAAGCAGAATGATGGTGGGAAATTTGACAATAGTAATTTTGGAAGGTGGACCCATTTCTAAAACTGGTTCCATTACTGTCGGCAAGTTAAACATCTGAAAACCAATTTGGCTGTAAATATACATTTGAAATGAACGTTGACTATACTAGAGGTAATTAGTGAGTAGCTCAGGGCAACAGTGACAGGAAGAATAATTCGTCAATTATTGAGAGTTTGTTATCACAACGAGCTCATTCCATTTTTGAAAATTCTACAAGAAAAACGAAAAACGTCTGCAGTTTTTGAGGTAGGTAAATCGTTGTAAATTAACCAATAATAATTTCCAAGGGAGGAAGACGACTAATAGTCCATTAATTATTAGGTTGGAATGAGCTGGTGTTCTTACAGAAACAACTTTAATCTTTTTATTCATTATTATTTTGTGTCTTTTTTTCTGATTCATTTGTGTACTTCCTGATTAAGGTAAACACACTAGTCGTCGACACCTTAAGGAAATTTTGACAGGGTTTTGTCTCTCCCACCTACAAAATCGAGTTTTCCCACTTTCCCACTCTTTCAGTAGTCGACAGGTGATGGCCCAAAAACCACCTTTTTTTTTTCTTTTTTTTTTTTGAATTTTCGGCCATCTTCAACCAAAAGGAAGCGTCTGGACGAAAAATTCATTCCATGCTTTTTTAAAGACGACAAAATTCCGCGTCGAATGAGTAACCTATCGACCCAATCGTCTGGCTGAAACCGAACGTCAAAGATGTGCAATGTTTTCCAAAATGGGGAAAAATGGAATTATGAGACACTTTTAACGCTCAAACAGTCACAAATCACCTAGTTGATATACTAATGGTAACTACTTAGTAATATTATTGAAATTATGTGGCTTGTAACGATGAGAAACTATCCTGTTGACTACTGACTCAGAGCAGATTACAGAATGATTCAGTTACATATCGACACCCCCTGTCGACTACTGAAAATGAGCGGTTTTTGCACCCATAGCCGGAAAACAGTCAAAAATCGTAAAATGGCATCAAAATGATCAACATAAACTGAAAACATTAGGGAACACAGAAATTCAGGAAAGATTAAAATATTTCAAGTCGTATCAGATGAAAATTGCGTACAAATTCAATGGGTTCTGCCTTCCAACTAACGAATCACCTCGAAACGGTGGCCATGAGAACTGCAAACTAAATCTTTCCACTTTTTCGTTCTTTCCCGCTCGTTTTCATGGCAACTTCCCATCAAACCTTCAGAAGACATTGAAGGATCAAGAGCGCCACCCAGGAATGCAAAATTTGCTAAGCTTAGCTTAAGGACTCAGATTTAATCTGAGTCCTTAAGCTTAGATTTTCTCATTTTTCGAAGGGGCGTGTCGACTACTGGTGCAGTGTCGACTATGGGTGCTTTTACCTTAATGGGGCTTTCTCTCTTTTCCTGATGTGTCAGATTCGTTTCTCGAGCTTTTTTTTCAAGTTTTTTAAGTTGCCATGGCGGCAGAAGCATGGCGGAAGCTTGGAACGAGCAAGTTTTGATCCTGAAGGCAACTGTTGCATTCAACTGTTACATTTGAAGCCTCATTTCGGACAGGAAAGAGCTGGTTTTAAAGAGTATCCCTCTGTCAGCCTCAATTGGCAGTAGTAATTAAAAAATGGCCCATTTGACCAAGTTATTTACACTCGGAATTTGAAAAAAAAAAAAAAAAATTTGAGTAATAATATTACTTATTATGTATACATGGAATTATACATATTATGTATATGTACTTAAATAGCAGAAATGATTCAACATGAAGATGATGACGTAACTAGCAGCTAACATGGTAAGTTGACTTTATTAAAATATGGAAAAAAAAAAAATGAATACTAGCAGTTTACGTACAACACGAATTTGGACAATAAACTATTAAGTACAAGAGGCTGGGTGAACATGAAATACATATATTATATGTACTGCTCCTCTATAATAGAGGAGCAGGTGACATATAGCAGTTGGATCTATACCTTTAACTGTTAGAAGGGAATTTATAAGCTATAACAGATTAGTTGCTCGAAACCGGTCCCCACGCTACGTTTATTCTGAATGAACAGTTTAGGACCTACAACAGCAGAGAAATCATTTCTCTCTCTAACCCCTAATCCACGTAGTCAATTTTTATTTTTCCCTGGATATCTCTGAATCCCTTTCTTTTTTTTATGTACGATTGATTTTTGTGAGGATTGAATTATTGTTAGGATTATACCGAAATCCTGTTCAAGTCTGACTTACGCACTTGCCCAATCAAACCTGGTCTCCTGGGGCAAGTGCAAAAAAAGAACACTTTTCAATGATCCATCATCGGTTCGAAAAGTTAAAATCGGGCAAAAACTGTCAGAGTTATCAACTTTAAAAGTTGATAACTTCTAAGTCATCAGGACAATGGGGGCAAAAATTGAAAGCATCAAAAACACTAACAAATTTAACAATCCGTTCTAAACAAATAGGTTAAAGTCAGCCTTTATATGAGGTTTCAATCTCAAACTTGGTTATCACCACGAACTAAGCACTTTTTACATCCCACTTACACACTTGCCCCATTTTCGCACTTTCCCCTCCTTACCTTAGTACCTACATCAGCAGACGAGTCATTTCTATCCCTAATAACACTTTTTTTTTTTTTTTTTTTTTTTTAATATCGATATTTGATACATCGATTTTTTAATGGTAGGGGTAAAAACCACAAGGAAGGTACCCTTCCTTAAGCCCCTCTTCAGACATATGAAACCCCATGGGTTAGGGTGATCTGGTGAAAAGTTTGCAGGATTAACAAGGATGGGTACTGAGTATTTTGAAAAAAAAAATCAATTCCTATTACCAAAATTAGCGAGCAAAAGAACAAATTTTGAGGTGTATTCACACACGACACCTGTCCTGTGTGAATAGGTACATAGGCGTTCTAAGAATAATACACCAACATTTAAAAAAATCGCGGGCCATCCTAAAGACACAAAATTTAATTCTGTTAAGTACTCAGAGTTTGAAAATAGGTTGTTACCAGGGGTCATATGGGACAGATATGCGCGGGGAAAACTAGGTCCTTGGTTAAAATTGGATTATACACTTAAGTGAATTGGGTTGGAATACACACGGCCTGGGAGCTTGGCCTTGTAAATCATAATAATTATTATGACTTCAAAATTATTTTGAAAAAATATGAGTTTCCTTTTCGGCATCAGTTCCGGCTTTTGAGGACCAACCAATTCACCATTAAACGCGTAATAAGATCAAATAAAACCATCGTATGATTTGAAATTTGTTGTTTTGAAACTGGTGTTTTGGTTCGTGCACTTGTTTGTTCAGGTGTTCCCGTTGCAACGGAGGAACGACCTCCACCAAAACAGCGTAATTTCGTCATTGTCAAGGTTCTAAACCCATTGAGATAATTTGTTTCGCACCTTCAAGATTCCTGGGAACTCTGGCGGACAAACAGGAAGTGATTCGGAGTGTCAAATTCGCTGGGAAAAAATAATTTGGAGGGACGAGGTGGATGTGTTCGATTTTAACGAAACGCAGGGAATGGTGGGGCTCAACTCAAAATGTCTTTGGTTCTTGCAGATGAGCGCGTTGGCATTTTCTGGCATCGTAATGGCTTTCCTGGCTCTAATAATGCAGCAGTATCCCAAGGAGGAACCAACAGTCGATACTATAGACGTCACCCAGGTTTTGAACGCTTACGACTTCATAATCGTTGGAGCCGGTTCGGCAGGTGGGAAACGTCTGTTTTGAGATGGAATATAAAATTTTAAAAAACCCTTGCACAGTTCATCGTGTTTTCAGGAAGTACACTGGCCAACAGGCTGACCGAAATAGGAGAATGGAAAGTCCTGCTGGTGGAAGCGGGTCAGCAAGAGACCATATTTTCCAGGACGCCAGCAATGGTACCTGCTATGCAGGCTTTTTCCTGGAATTACACGACGACTGAACAGAAATTAACGTGCCAAGGTAAGTAATGAAGTAGGTGTTTCCAGGTTTGACGGATTGTTAACAGAAATCGACAAAGACATGCGTAGTTGAGATAACTGCTGTTTTAAGTCGCTGAAGGTCGACAGAAGTTCAACTGCTGTAGGACGGCAACCGACAGCTCGAATGAGTTGGGTTGGGAGCTGTCGAACTTGATAACCCTACCCAGTTGAAACCTTTATTTCGTAACCTTCTCTCTCGCGTGTCAAGTTGTCCACTCATCTCCTCCAGATGGTGATTTATAGGGCTTTCGTGGGGCTAAAAATTTTGTATCCCCACGAAAAACCCATAGATCCCCAAATCAGATAGTTCTGGGACCCCCAAAAATGGATTTTAAGACCAAAAATACTTCTAAAACAGCACGATATGAAATTTATATCATTTATAACAGTCACGTGAATCACCATGAAGTATCGCTGCAAGTTTGTTGATGGTTCAGCGTTTCAGGTCTGCCGGTGCACTGTTAGACGGAAATCAAGAGCGATTTAAAGGCATTGGGACAGCGGTTGACAGCTGTCAACTTGTGTTGATAGGCGCCGTCAGGCCTGAAAAAAACCTAGTATAGCGTGGTTAATTCTTGGTGTAAAAACGCTTGCTGTATTAATTTTTTGTGTTTCAGCGACGGAAGGCAAATGCGAATTCCCCAGAGGGAAAGTGTTGGGAGGTTCGAGCGGAACAAACGCCATGATCTACACGAGAGGATACAGAAGTGACTATGACAGGTGGGGTGTGGACAATTGCGGGTGGAGCTTCAAGGATGTAAAGCCGTATTTTTTGCAGGCTGAAGGGAATCGAATACCCGGTTTGATTGGACATGGCCGGAGGGGGTCGTTGACAGTTAGCTACCCACCGTACAACACGCCAATGGGCGACCAGCTCATCAAAGCGGGGATCGTCAAAGGGTTGCGGAACACCGACTGTCCCGAGTACGAAGGTGGTTGTATATACCGGTTAATGGCGACCATCAGAGACGGACGGAGGTGCAGCGCTTCTACAGCATTTCTGGAACCCATCAGGCGACCTAACCTGCACATCATAACTGGAGCGGAGGTTTCCAAAGTCATCATCGAGAATGGCGCAGCCCAAGGTGTGGAGTTTGTGGTTAACGGTGAAACGAAAACTGTTCTGAGCACCAAAGAAGTTTTACTGTCAGCTGGTGCCATCAACTCACCAAAGATCCTCATGCTTTCTGGTGTAGGCCTGAAGTCGCACCTTGCAGAACTTGGGATACCATTAAAAGCAGATCTCCCAGTCGGCAACAACCTGCAGGATCACTTAAGAGTTCCAATATTTTTCAAAGTGAACAACGGGACCGTATCAACTCTTGAAGAACTCGCTGATCCACAAAACCAGCAAGAATACCTTGACACGCAGACCGGTCCTTATTCATATTCCGGATTTGAAACATTGGCGTGGGTCCGGGTTGGCAGTTCCAGCAAAAAAATAATCAAAGAACCACCAAACGTACAATATCACTTTTACACCCGATCGTCCCGAAGTGGGACAAACGGAGCAGCCGTGTCGACGACAGTTGTCCGTCCTGAATCACGTGGCACTGTCCGACTGAGCTCCACCAACCCTTCAGACCCTCCGCTCATCGACGTCAACTACTACGGAGACCAACGCGACTGGCAAACAGCCTTCGATGGTTTACTGTATTCCTACGAATTGTTCCAAACGTCCCCGCTCAAATCATTCGGAGCCAGTCTGGACATTGAGCAAAGCCCTTCGTGCAAAGGAGCCGCCAACCTAACGGATTTCCTCAACTGCGTCATCCGGGAATACACGATGACAATATACCACCCCGTGGGAACCGCCAAAATGGCGCCCAAATCCAAAAACGGCGTCGTAAACCATAAGTTGCAAGTCTACGACGTCAAAAACCTCCGCGTCATCGACGCTTCCATTCCCCCGAACATTATCAGCATGAATACCAACGCCATGGCCATCATGATTGGAGACAAAGGAGCCGACATAATCAAATCTGCTTACGGGAAACCAACTCGACAAAAAATACCCTCGTGCAGTACGATTGCTCAAATCATAAAGCTTATCGGGTGATTTTAAAACAAAACCGCTGTTAAATAAATGTTTTCTTGTAGTGTCACCTTCTTTGGCGCTCAGCTGTTCTCCCCAGTGTAATAACAGATGGCGCAAATGGTACGCCGGGATGGTCCCCGTCTTCTGAGGGTCGCCGGCCTTAAAAGCGTCGACGACTTCCTTCGGCAATTTCTCAACCCGGCTGTGGGCGTGCATCACTTTGAGAAAGTCGGGAAATGACATTTTGCCCCCTAAAAGACAAGAAATAAAATCGATTACAGAATAAATAGTCAATTTTACGGACCGTTGTGCGCAAGTATAACGAAAATAATATAGACTATGTACTTAATAGGTGAATATTAAATATATACATTTTATAAGGATGCTTGAAACCAACTTATGGGGATCCTTATGTATTTGGAGAAGTTAAGTAGAGGTGATGATTTGTAAGCTTGCTGGAACCCAAAGTTGGGGATCCTTACGTTGAGAAGTTGTGATTGAAGTTAAATTGAAGAGTTGCAAAATTGATAAGGATGCGTGAAACCCAATATTGGGGATCCTGATATGTTGATACTGAAGGTAGTAGAAGGAGCCATTTGATCAGGATACGTGAACCCAAGATTGGGGATCCTTACAGGATGGTTCTAAAAGAAATTGAAAAGCAATTGGGTAAGGATGCGTTAACCCAAGTTTGGGGATCCTTACGAGTTTTGATGTATCACGAATGGCCCTAGAAGGAGAATAAAGGTCGATCCACACGTTTCAGTGATATCAGTGAATCCTCGGCCTCTGTGTCCTTCAATTCCATCAATGATAAATTGTCCACACAACATCAGCGTTACATGCCGTACGTAGCACTGATGGCTAAGGATTCACCGAAACATTGAAATGTGTGGAACGTTCTTAAGGAGGAATGAAAGGAATCCGCAAACTTGCTCCCAGGAGCGCCCTTCACTGACCGACTTGCTCCCAGCCTCTCGAAAATTTTCGCATGACCAATTTGCTCACAAAAATTATTTCGTTCGAATTGGGAGAAAATTTCGGGGCAATATCGACCGGGAGCAAGCTTGTGCTTTCACTTTTCGCCGCTCACTTCACAACTCGCGGGAGCAAATCAGTAGCCGCCCGGAATGAATCAAGAGATGAGTCATTTGTTTAGGAATGTAAGTGAGAAGAAAGGAGAGAACTGGCTGACTCAAAAGATACTGAAAGGATCATCCTGGATCGCGCCGTGATATAGCCAGTTCACTCCACTGCAGGGGCTCGCCCCTCTCTAGGTTCTCACCGCAGAGAGGGTTGAGTATCGTTGACGGAGGAAACCCCCTGAGGTCGCCTCCTCTTCTAATAAGGAGAGAATCGTATCTACCTCAACTCCTTTCGACTTCCTTATTCGCTTTATTGTTGTTACTTTAGTTATTCATTATAATTAGGTATATGTAGGGGCACCACACAGACAATATTTTAAAGGTTTACGGTACCTTTCTCCTTTAGGTAGCCCTTCAGCTCGTTGATGGTCGGGCTCATCCCGAGGGATCTCATTATGACAGTCAACTCGTCCAGAGTTCGGATATGACCGTTCCGAGCAAAGAGGAAAAAACATTCCCTGAATTCTGAAATTAACAAATTTCTCAGACGTTGCAACATCCAGAAGTAATAGATTTAGCGTAAAATACCACATTCAGTAGAGATGATATTAGGAAAGAAAATTTCTTTATTTAATAAGCTAAAGGTCTATTCATTACCGTCAATGTCTTCTTCTTTGAAATGATGTGCCTTAAAATGAGAGACAAAAGTGATTACAATTTAATACCATTAAAACGGGAAACTATGTAAGGAGTGTGAAGAGGTCCTGCTTTTTCCAGGACTGTTTTGCTGAACTCCCTTCCCAAAGACACCTGTTGGCCCCATTCGGCATTCAGCAAACAAAACAACAGCACATCCAAACCAAATCCCCACTGACCATTTAGGTGACCAATGTTTGAAGTTCTCAGCTACAAAACAGGCCAACGGTACTAAACCAACAACCGTACGTTAAGTTCACAACAAACTTGAGAAAGTCTCAAAAAGAAGGAGAAAACGGGAAAGCATCCGTTCCCGTTTCCTAGATTCCCCCTCCACCGGGTGATAAGAGATAAGGTTGTTGTTTCATGTTTATCAGTTGTAGTAGGGCTATCAATATAGATCTCTAGGCCTGTCGAGCGGAATGAAGGGCAGAGCCGGGCGAATTTAAGGCGGGTTTTCACCATAACAATAATAATAACTTTAATTAATATAAAGTAATAAATATAAATAAATAATAAATAATAATATAAATAAATAAACATAGCAAAAATAAAATTTAAAAAAGAAATAAAAAAATATCTACCTAAAAAATATCTACCTAACTCAAGCACTCGCTCTCTTTTTTTAATAAATAAGTATTAATATAAATTAATAAATTTTATAGCGCACAGGATGAGTGTCTTACCTCGCGCACAACCTAGTTGCTAAAATGATTGTACACAATAAACTCAATTCATTCATTCATCCATACATTCACACATAGTAATAAATTTTATTTTACCTGAATAGGTACAATTTTGCATAGTAAATCGCCACAAGCAGGAAATATTAATAAGAGGGAAAGAGAAGGACAAGAGAGCAAATCACTAGGTCAGACCTAGTAGGTCTACTTAATAACATTTAGTGATATTGAAACAAAATAAAATAAATTGTTTTTGACAAATTAGGCTTGGTAGGTAATAAAAGAATAAATAATATAAAATTAAAGAAAAAATTAATTAAGGAGTAAGAGAAGTGAGGAAACTGAAAGGAGGATTAGCCCGAGAGGTAATGTCCATGGACTGCAGTGGCACACAATCTCTCTTTATTGCCTCTATTGCCCACCTATTGCACAGTCTCTATTGCCCACCAACCGCCAGCCTGAGAATCCCAAAAGCCGCAGAAGACTACACAACCACAGAAAGCTAATTCCAAGCCTCGCTCCCGCCTCAGCAACCGCCACAGAAACTGATGCTTATAACATGGGCGTAGACAGGGAGAGGCAGGGGGGGGGGGGGAAGCACAGCCAATGATCAATGTCGTTCCTATAATATAATGCAAGAGAACCGAAGATTGTTATACCTACCTATTAAAACAAAATATATTTTGTTCGAGGGTCAGACGAGGATGAAAATAAACACCCCTGATATCGGTTCTCTTGCATTTTGTTAACGTTGAACGTTTTGTATTCTAGTGTATTAAATACACAACAATTTTGATTTTGATAATTTGGTACTCTTATCAATCTGAAATTCGGATAGGTATTTCTTTCATAATTACCTAACTAACTTGGGTTGGTGATACGAGAATTTATTCGTAAATCAGAATAAACGTCCCCTAAAGTCTTCTATTTCAGCAGTTCGCAGCATTCCGCACTTCTGCAGATTAGGTGGTTCCTTTGTCAGACGGTTTATGGGCGGGTTGATTTTGCTCTCTTGTTACTCTGTGATCTGCAGTGAACACAAACGTTTTGAAACAAACGAAGCGGAATTTGATAAGAGCGATAGCAGTGTTCTGTACACAGCAGAAGTTATATCAATTTAAATTGCAGGTCTTTGCGGGATTGTGAGAAAAATCGTATTTCTGAGTGCTTCGTTGAGGTCACATTGAAATTGGTAATCATCGTTGATTATTCCAGTGTGTAAATTTTGCAAAAATATGAACTTGTTCGGGATTGAGTCAGGTAGTTGTGCAACTGCCCTGGGTTTGATTTGCGATGGACAGAACCTGGACTAGGCCTAAGGCCGGCATTCACGGCGGAGCCAGATCGCCCGAGACCACAAGCTCGAGTCCATTTAGCTTCGGTCCAAATTAGGGGGGTCACATACGAGTAGGCCAGTCACTGCCACTCATAGCACTTTTTGGACCGGGGATTTCACTTACATGAATGATACTGTCATTGGACTCGATACATTTGGCTTCACCCCACACACGGCAAGTCCACTTGTTGGCTCTGTGGATTTTGGCCCGTCCGAAAATCCAGCGAAGTCGTGAGGTGGAAAATAGATCAGCTCGAGGCCGTTTGGCTCCGCCGTGAATGCCGGGGGGTGCTAGATTCGTCATGCGGGGGACGTTTGTAGCTTGCACCATAAAGTGGATCCCAAAATCCTCGGGCGTAGTTAAGACTAAGTCTTGTTGTAGCGTTGGAGCAGATTTTCCAGTGTTTAATTTGTATCGGTTTTCAGCCATGCCAGGCGTAGTGGTAGACCCGTTGGACCTCCTCGAAGCTCAAATCGAAGAGCTCGAGAGGAAAATCGTCGGGAACGCCAAACCGTCGGAGAGGGACGAACCCATTACTGAATCGCTTTTGAACTCGTGCAACGCTTTGGAATCCGCCATCGCCCGGTACGAGTCCGTCACGGCGGTTTTCAACCGGATCCACGAACTCGGAACTTACCTTGATCCCGTCTACGAGGACTCTGTGGCCGACGCTGTGATGAAAACTAAGTTGGTTCTGGAGTCGGAGCAGGACATCAGGTATGACAAGTCCAAGAATCGCGCGTACTGTGAGATAATGTGGCTCGGATTGATATTACCGATAAAATCAGCTTATATGCTCGAAAAACATCTGGTTTATGCTCGATAGATAAGCTCGAGAAACAAAAATACGGGCTATAGATGGGGCTTTAAAAGTTCTTGGGACAGGAAGTACAATGAGGTGCCATTTTCAAAGTAAGACTCAATTTCTTAGGAGCCTCAAACCCATCCAGTACACCGTGGGGCTCTGTGGAGCTTAAAAAAAGGTCCGTGGGGACGAATGGGGTCATATTTTCGAAGTACGATGGACGTTAAGGTCGATCCACACATTTCAGTGGTATCAGTGAATCCGTGGCGTCAGCGCTCCGCGCCCTTCAACGGCATCAATGATAAATTGTCCACACACCACATGCCGCACGGCCGAGAATTCACTGGTTCGACCTCATCGTGGATGTGTTGGGCTTATACTGGGCTACGTACGTTGCTTTTGAAGGATGTCAGGAGGTTGGATGAAGCGTCGTTTTCTGAGTTATTTTGGATATAGACTAAAGAAGACGGTTTTAGACGAAGTAGTCTTTATTTCCACGACAGAGAATAACATTAAATTAGACGAAATAAATTTTATTTCGTGTAGAATAGGCTTATGGTTTATTATTCTTGGAATAATACACCTATGTATTCGCGACGGAGGTCGAAAATTCAGTCGGTCTCAAATTTTTTCATTATACGCTTCAAGAAGTCCAGATTCCAAAAACAAACGCTGCAAAGTTTCCCAAGGGTTTATTATTCTTTAATATAGGTTAATTGTGCAAACAATATTTCTGTTTCAATAAGAAAACATTTTGGAATAAATTGAAAACAAAATTTTTTTTAAAAAAGATTATGCATCCAAAATTACTTGTAAACGACACCTTATTAGCCCTCCTGGGATCCTTCAGAAATCCCATTTATAGCCCCACGATAGATCCATACACTCCCACGGTGAAATCGGATCGTTCTGGGAGGGACTCCAAAAAATGGATTCTACGTCCAAAAATACTTCGAAAACGACACCTTACTCGACCCCACAGCTGAATACCTTAAAAAACCCCACCCATAGCCCCCTTTTAGCTTCATAGCGCCCCACCCGAGTAGTTGGTAAAAATTTCAGAAAAGAATTCCTACATACTTCACAAAACGGCTCGGACGGCGTACGGCGATGGCAGATAGCCGACGGACATTTCGTTTTGAAATCTAGAAATCTTGAAAAGGATGTCAACCTCCGTCGCGATTACATAGGTGTATTATTCCAAGAATACTAAACCTAAATGACTGAAATTTTAATTTTTCAAAAATATTTTCTTAATGACACAGTATTAGATTTTGCGCAATTGACCTATATCAAAAAATAATAAACCCTTGCGTAAAATTTGCAGCGTTTTTAATACACTTGTTGAGCGTTTCGTTTGAATAAACCATCATCAGCACCTACGATAAATTTAAATTATGTTGGTTGCTGAGAGGTTAAAATACTACCATAATGCTTCTTTCTAGGCAGGAAAAAATATGCTAAGTGATGATAGTTTAACCATTTTGATGTCCAGGTCGATGCTGAACCAACTCAACAACCTGAACTCTTTGAGCGAAGCCCTAAACCCCGAGCCCTTCAAAGACATCCCCAACTTGACGGAAAAACTACGCAAACAGTCCGAGCTCATCATCAAATCCATGGAAGATTTCGCCGTCGTCGAATCCAAAACGAGGCAGCTCTCGGAGGATTTCAACAAGGCGACGACAACGCTCGACAGGGCTCACCAGCTGACCGCGGCCCTCTTGACGGACATAGAGGAAGCCAGCAGGACCAAAAAGATCGACAAGGACGTTGATTAGAGTAACCTTTTGATAACCTTGCAGGCTGCTTCATCTTAGTACGGTTGACTCTTAGGAGGTTAGGTATACAACGCAGAGGTGAAAGATGTTGTATAGCTCCTTAGAAAACCGCAGGTACCTGTTTTAAAGCAGCACATCAGCATGGATTTGAGTCAACCGTTACATTCCAAATTTTATCATTTCGAATTTCGTTCCTAATTTAGTTCATCTAGCATTTCATTCTTATAATAGCACCGGATAGTTATTGCCATAAACGCACATGTACATGTAAGCGTGAAATATATCATGGTATCACGAGGGTTGTGTTTGGGTTTGTTTCCTGTTGTTGGTTAACATGATGGTTCGTAGTAGTCGACTTCTGGGTCCTCCAGTTGGGCAAGACCACCTGGTGTATCGCTCTCTTTCCACGTCGGGAAACCCCTGGGGTGGTAACGGTCGTGAACTTCTCCCGTACTACTTTCTAAATCCACAATTTTGTTCATGGCGTTCTTGCAGTAGTTGATATACTTTGTCATTTCACGGTTTTCTGGCTCTGTGGGGGGTATTTGTCCGGGGATTTTCATGCCAGGGTCGTAGCTAGAACAGAATTTCACAATTAGAGCCCATGTGGATGAACGGTCACCACCTGGGTCCTCTTGCTGCCTTCCCGTCCTCTCTTTACACATCTTTCCTCCTAAACCAACCTTCCATTCTCCCCAAGAAGTGAGACTTCCCACCAAGGCAGGAGCAACCGCTCAACTGCCCATTGGATAGATAGATAAATTCAGTACTTAAACTAATGATTTAAACAGGATTAGCTTAAAATAAAATTAGAGAAAGTAATACATCCTTGCAAAAAGAAGAAATCATAGTGACTCATTATTAATGACATAATATGTCATAAATATATATTATATGACATAATATGACATAATTTATATTATATAAGAAGAGCTACAGCAGGAAGCAATGTGAGAAAATAAATGCAATCGCTATTGCCGCATTATGAAAAGAACTTCAAAACTACTAAAATGAAAAGTAATTTCACTGAATTAAAAGACATCAGCACAGAAGCAGACCAGGTTGTCTTCGAACTAGAGAACAGAAGGAAAATTGGAGAACAAGCATTAATTAAATAAGTTCCTGAAATTTAGAGTCGAGCAGGCAAAAGACAGAGGCACTAAGTTCATAAAGAAACCAAGCCAGCGGGCTAAATACAGGAGCTAGTCGCGATTACTTAGAAAGAAGGAAAATATAGATAGTTGATAGTTCATTCGAAGTCATGTACAGGCAGGGCAACTTAAGTTACAGCAATATTTAAGAAGTGGAGAACATTATGAGTTGAGACCAATCAAGCGGATAGCGTCCGAACAAAAACAGAAGACCCTTTCAATGCTGGAGCATAAGGAAACCTCAGGGTGGCCACCCCAACCTCGGGAGCCTTAAACTCAGGCAGACAACATTGACGGATGCTCCTGAAGAATCGGCACCAGAAAAGCAGATGTCCTAAGTCGAAGTTAACCCGCTCGACGCACCAACTGCAAACCTCGTCTGGGGTCAGCTCAATCCTTCCACATTTCATTCGGATCGCGGGCGAGTACTTTCCCAGCATTCTTGTCTGGGAAAAGAGGCGCTTCATGTGAATGGGAACCACCAGGCCCAAAACGTCCTGACATCCCTCGGTGGGCACATGGATAAAGCGCAGATGATCATTGGGGAGGGCCAGGACTCCGTCCCGTCCCCTCATTAGTCAGTGGCATCGGCTTAAGAAAATTATAAGATTCCGTCCCGACCCACCTGAGTCGGCTTAGCAAAAATGAACGACTCCGTCCGAAGAGGCTAAAGAGAAAGTAAGGACTCCGTCCCTCCAACATCTGTCTTTGCAACTTTATTTTTATTAAAAATAGAATCATTAAAAATAATGCTGTCACGAAAAAAAAAAAAAAAAAAAAAAACCAAGAAAGTCGCATATTAGGTAATAGTACACGTATCAATGGTGCAAGGAATCGCCTTAAAATACTAGTGCGACGTACGGAAGTAGTAAATATTATTATTATTATTATTATTATTGTAAATCAACAAAGGAAATCACGTTAGCAATACGGACTTCTTGAAGTGACGTGAACAGGGGTTGCCGTGTTCCGCGTGTTTACGAAAAAAAAGATCGGGGGATCATTGAAAGAGGACTCCCCCAGGGAAATGAGGTCGCGAACTCATAAATGCAGAGAAGCCTTCTCAAGGGTAGGAGGAATAAACTTAGTCAACTCCACGCTATCTAGGGGGATCACCGTCTCGGTGCCAGTGCAGAATCTACAATGTAGATGTCATAGTGCATGCAGTTGTGACAGCCAATTATACTTTATCTCAGTATTTCCTTGCTCAAAGTGGTCCCGCTGAATCATCAGGCAAATCCATGGATACCTCGAGTCCGGCAGATGCACGAGCTTCAGGAGGATCCTCCATGCAATATGAGTTAACGCCACACTCCAGCCTGACAAAATAATTAGGAGTATTGTAGGGCAGGTCCAAAACCGAACCTGGATTGATTCCAGCTCCTCATAAATCCTCCTAAATGACCACACAGATGACGAAAAAAGAAGAGTGCCAAGGACTATGGAATCGTAAAGCCTCAGAACTGGGTCCCAGGCTGAGCACTGAGACCTGAACAGGATACCCGAGACCGCCCCAGAGGCAAGCCTCGCCTTCGAGGCCATTGACCTGATAGCCTCGGCAAACCCCACCGACCTGCTTAACGGAATCCCAAAGTATACAGCATGAGGCACCACTTCAATGCATTCTCCATCATAGACATAATATGTCCATATTATGGAATCCGGGGTAGCCCACAAGCACCACGGGTGAAGCAAAGAATCTGGAGGCATTTTAGCTTGTTTCTCAGGTCAGGCGGAGAATCAGCAAACAGGATGAGGTCATCAGCGTACTCAACAGAGAGAATATAGCAGTCAACTGCCCATTATTATACTAGACTACTGTTGTTGCTCTACCAGTGTTGCCTGCTGGAGCGTTCAGGTTAGCTGTTAAAAAGGCAGCAAACCCTGTCTAAATTGGCTGGGACTATTGGGAAAAATCTCGGCCTCCAAGACAGTCCTCTCCCTCGCAAATGCCGGCCGGCTCAGTATGGCATGCTTAGCTCAACCCCCCAGGCAGCTGGGGAAGTGGTCTTTCAGTGGTATCAAGCACATACTGACGCAGCTTGGCCCGAGAATGTCCAGCCACCGGATAGGCTGTACCTTACGAAGCCTATAGGATGCAAAGAGGTGGCATCCCAAGGAAGAGGCTGTTGTTGGCACATGCTATAGGTTTAAGCTCAATCTGATTTAACGAATCATACGTTTCGTGTGGATCTGTGTAGAACTCTGATGATATATACGCAGCATTTCTCCAATCGAACTCTCCAGCGTCTTCGTAGTCACAATTCGATTCTTGAGACATTTCATCGAGCATGTCGAAAAATCCTGAAAGAAACAGCCAGGCTTGGTACTCCCGTATGTAGCCGCCAGTTTCCGTAAGATTTGTTGCAATACTTACCCTGGCTTCTCTCTGAAGGGGGGGGACCATATTGTAGACGTCTGACTACCGGTCCCTTGCTCGAGGGTCCTGTTTTTAGTAATGAAAAGCATTTTGCGTCATGCCGTCTACTTGAATTATGACCAACGTTGTTCTCACCATATTTTGATGTTGTCTCACCTTGTGTAAATGTTGCGTTCAGGTCTGGCGGTGGGGCGGGTGCCTGTACTGGTACCTGCACGTTGTTGATCGGCTTCATGCCTAAAACAGGATCAATAGACCAGAGCGTGTCCTACTACATACAACGTTGAACGCAAGAATGTTTTCATTACCTAATCTTTTTCTTATCGCGTTAAGGTCAACTTTAGAAGTATCGATAGGAGTAATCGGGACTCTTTTTAAGCCTGAAAATGAAACTTACCTTTAAAGGTCACATCGTGTACACCGTACTGACTGATTAGTACCAAGAAAAACCATTCTTACCGTATTTTTCATATATATCATCCAAGTCCTTGGGGGTATAGCGATTTACTCGCGGTGTTTCGGATGTGCTTGGTGTTTGAGCGCAAGAAGACCATGATGAATCTGGTAAATTGTAAAAAATGTAAATTTGTCGGGAGATCGGAACACTGCGGGCAATACCTTGGGGAAATCCCCAGTACTGTGGAAGGGGAAGCCTTCCCGAGTGTCCGTTTTTGACTCCATTACTAATGGACCATTAGCCTCCTAGGTGGTCGAGGTCCGATTCCTAATTACCTAATATACGTCTTATCACTGCGTCTTCTTGGGGGGTAGTGAGGGGGGGGGAGGGTTTGATACAGTCCCTGACTGGGAAGTGGATTGGGGGAACCGACACTTCCCCCTCCCGACCATAGCCCCCAAAGGCTCACAGATTGCGTAGCTAGTTTAACGTTCTCAGCAAACAAAGACAATGTTTTTACCGGTCCAGCAGAAAATTTTTATCCCGGTTCGAGGTCCCAAGAGAGTTTGTTTACGATGTAAACTTTGTCCCTCAGATCTTGTGTGATGAAGACGGATGCCTCGGCCGCCTTCGCCACGGGAGCCTCTGCTAGGATTCACATAAACGTTCAAAAGTTCAGAGGTGAATTGTCAACCGACAAGACAGGTATTACAACACATAATTGACTTTTGGTCAAACATTGGTGTTCTTCCCCGGATTCGAACCAGGCTGATCAGCGCTCCGACTGATAGTAAACAGGCGTCTCGCTGACGCTTTAGTCCACGGGGCTACCTCCCCCCCCCCCCCCCACCCCGGTGATAAATCTGGTGTGGACGGTGTGGTTTCGAACGACATTTGATTTTCTTGGGCCCTCCTGCAGTTCTCTGAGCGATAAAAGCATGTTAAACAATTGGTGGCAACGCTTCACTTCGAGAACTGTTTACAATGTAGAAATGAGATCTCATTCCTACTTTGTTCCGTGTGATACGGTTTTGTGAAGCTTCCAGAGCTGTCGAAGGCTTGCAAAGCTCGACCCAAGCTGGCTAAGGCTTTAAAATGCTTGCCAAGATGGCCACAAGCGTTGCAGAGCTGGTTTCAAGCTGGCTAAGGGTTTCCAAGGTTGCGAAGATGGCACCAAGCTTCCCAGGCCTGCAAAGCTGGTTCCAAGCTGGCTGAGGTTTTAAATTGGTTGCCAAGATGGTCACAAGCGTTGCAGAGCTGGTTTCAAGCTGGCTAAGGGTACCCAAGGCTTGCCAAGATGGTCTCAAGCTGGCCAGGATGGCCTCCACGCTTTTCAGGCCTGTCCAAGGCTGGTTCCTCTGAACGTGCTGGCAGCAATTTAGTGCTCGGGAGTTGACCGCCGTTTTTTACTGTTTCAAAAAAAGGGGGGGGAGGCGACCGCGATGACCGATTACCTCATCAGTGTTGTACCCGGTGAAATTCAATGATTATCATCAACTTTCAAGTCTAAAGGGTCAAAACGACGTAAATGCCAACAGATCCCTTCGTGATGTAGCAAGGTCCTGTTTTTAGTAATGAAAAGCATTTTGCGTCATGCCGTCTACTTGAATTATGACCAACGTTGTTCTCACCATATTTTGATCTTGTCTCACCTTGTGTAAATGTTGCGTTCAGGTCTGGCGGTGGGGCGGGTGCCTGCACTGGTACCTGCACGTTGTTGTTCACTTTCATGCCTGAAACAGGATCAATAGACAAGAGCGAGTCCTACTACATACAACGTTGAACGCAAGAATGTTTTCATTATCTAATCTTTTTCTTATCGCGTTAAGGTCAACCTTAGAAGTATCGATAGGAGTAATCGGGACTCTTTGTAACCCTGAAAATGAAACTTACCTTTAAAGGCCACATCGTGTACACAGTACTGACTGATTAGTACCAAGAAAAACCATTCTTACCGTATTGTTCATATATATTATCCAAGTCCGCGGGGGTATAGCGATTTAATGGCCGTGTTTCGGATGTGCTTGGTGTTTGAGCGCAAGAAGACCATGATGAATCTGGTGTGGTCGCTGTGGTTTCGAACGACATTTGATTTTCTTGGGCCCTCCTGCGGTTCCCTGAGCGATAAAAGCATGTTAAACAATTGGTGGCAACACAAGCGCTGTCCATCGTCGCGTTCTGAAGCTTCACTTCGAGAACTGTTTACAATGTAGAAGTGAGATCTCATTCCTACTTTGTTCCGTGTGATAGGGTTTTGTGAAGCTTTCCAGAGCTGTCGAAGGCTTGCAAAGCTGGTCCCAAGCTGGCTAAGGCTTTAAAATGCTTGCCAAGATGGCCACAAGCGCTGCAGAGCTGTCCAAGGCTTGGAGAGCTGGTTTCAAGCTGGCTAAGGGGTTTCAAGGTTGTGAAGATGGCACCAAGCTTTCCAGACCTGCCCAAGGCTTGCAAAGCTGGTTCCAAGCTGGCTAAGGTTTTACATGGGCTAGGTCAGAGAAATGGGAAAATTCGGCCGAACATAGTTGAACAAAGTACTCAGTACAGTTAGCACTGAGAAATTAGGTGTCTGAGCAGAGGAAATCACTAATGAATATTTGGCGTTTTTGAATTTTCCCGCGCGACACTTTAACTAATCCGCCAGAGTGCACTCGCCTAAAAAGTAGAAAGTGTACAAAAAAATCTGTTTTATTTTTGGTTATGTTATGTTGGTGAACATGAATATGGTCTGTCCCGTCACGCTAGCTTCCGAACAAATCCGAACGACTATTTTCCTTGTGATTTCACCTTTTCTGATCTCATGAATCTCTCTGAATTCGTGCTTTTAGTTCATTGGCTGACCACCAGAGAGCACTTCTTGGAAGCGCCACTCTTCCCTCCAGATTCAAAGTTGAAATTTTCGAGTGCCCTGGAAATTTGTATTACACCATAGGAGCCCAAAACTCACTGCTATGGCTTCAAATTATGAAGTTCTTTCAGAAAAAAGTTTTAGTCGACAATCGGTTCCCTAGCCCATTGGTTGCCAAAATGGTCACAAGCGTTGCAGAGCTGTCCAAGGCTTGCAGAGCTGGTTTCAAGCTGGGTAAGGGTCCCCAAGGCTTGCCAAGATGGTCTCAAGCTGGCCAGGATGCCCTCCACGCTTTCCAGGCCTGTCCAAGGCTTGCAACGCTGGTCCCTCTGAACGTGCTGGCAGCAATTTTGTGCTCGACAGTCGACCGCCGTTTTTTACTGTTAAGACCCGTTTACCGCATCGGTGTTGTACCCGGTGAAATTCAATGATTATCATCAACTTTCAAGTCTTAAGGGTCAAAACGACGTGTATGCCAACAGATTCTGTAGGGGGGAGGGGGCCTGCTAACGTTTCACATTCTCGCCGTTATTGGCGTGGCAGTCATAGTTAGTTTGAAGTAGGATAGTACCACTAGGGGTAGGGTAGTGCCACTTTAATGCTTCTCTAATATTACTGTCCCTGCCAAGTTTTTGTTCTCTTACAGTATGCGTCTATCTTGTCTTGTAGCTCGTTTCTTTCCGGTAGGTATCCTTGCGAACTTGATTGCGGGTAGGCTGAGAAAAAACGATAAATACAAACTCGGTTAATTCTTTATACATTCAATGAAGCAGCTCTAGTATCGCAATACCTTTCATTGGGGTGGATGAACACAAAGGACTTCCCGGTGGCGAAGAGGGCGTAAATTGTGGCTCTAAAAACAACAGGGTGAGTTAATCCATGCGACAGGTTTCAAGCGTCAACTGCTGTTGACTTTTCTCACTTGGAAAGCCGTCGAATTTTTCCCCAGCCAACATTTGTTTTCGCCTTCTAAGTAATTCCAGCACTCCCTGGTTCGTTGGGGTGGATGAGCTCGGTGTCGTTGGATAGTTTAGAAATGGCTGAAAAGACGGACATGTTGGTATTGCTGGGAGGACGGGGGTCGTACCGTGTGTTAGGGTGCTTACTATTTCAGAGATGGCGAAAGGGTCTTGCTCACAATCCATCGTGTTCTCAGCGAGTCAACAGGTGCAAGGATTGTCCAAGTATGTGCCTGAGAGGGTTGAATGTGTGCTAGTAATTTTGTATGGTAATTGTTTCCATGATATGGTGTCCACGACGGAACAGGTGGATGATAATGGGGGTTCATAACGGAGATGTTGAGATGCAGCCCGCTAGGTAGACGCATTAATATGTGATATCATCCATTCAGCATGGCCCATGAGACCGCCTCAGTGTTTTCCGTCATCAGAGGTTTCAGCGCGATTGGCAGTTCCATTAATATTTTTGTTTTCGAGAACGGATGGCCGCAGAGCCTCGTATACGGCGTAGTTAAAAAAAAAAATTAATAATTTTGTGAATTGCATATGCTCGTGAAATATGGATTTCAGTGTCGAAGATTTGACTACCATTTTTAGTTTAGGGACAAAATTTGTTCCTAATTAAATTAAATTTTAATGCCGATTCTAGAACAAAGGAATAAATTAACTTGACACACTTAGTTTTACTTCATGATTCCCTCAATTATTTCTAGATATATTTTTTTCTACTTATTTTTATTTCTTAAATTTTTATTTTTATTTTTTTTTTTAGTTAAAAATAGAAAAAGGATAAAATTATTTCTAGCTTCCTCACTGATGCTTTCTGGAAAATAAATCGGCTATTAAGGAGAGAAGAAAAGAGAACACTGGCGCATCCCATATGGATGAACCAAGAAACAGAAGGAGAATTTGTGACGTTGTAATTAAACTTGTCGATGGAATTAAACAGTGTGGTGTTTGCCGACGGTGCAAAGGTCTAATCCAATGAGGTGGTTAGGGTGAGAAATGACTCCTCTGCTGAGTACTAAAGTATAACCGCTCGAAACCGGTCCCCACGCTACAATTGTTTATTTAAATAAACAATTTAGTACTCAGCAGAGGAGTCATTTATCACCCTAACCACCTCAATGGAATTAAAGTTAAATGTAAATTAAAAGTAAACAGTTGTCGAAACGGTTCTCGCAAAAAGAGTGAATAGAGTCTGATCACGTCAGCGAAAAGTGGAAAAACATCGTCAGCGAGCGATTTGAACTTTTGGAACTGATGCAACTGACGTGCACTGAGTGCTGGAGCGTCAGTGCGTCGGACAAGTGTGAACATACGCCGTCTTTCCCCCTTGGTTCGCCGGAAAACTTCCGTCTCAGATTTTTTTTTCCACTGAAGGTCAAAGTACTGAACGGAACGTCACTGATATGTGTGGATCGAACTTAAAAATGTCACTTAACTACCTATGCCGGACGCATCTCACCAGCGTCCATTAATAATGATGAACAGAATCAAGACTGTATAAAACGTATATTTACAAAATGAACAGGGTAACAGGGAGAGGAGGAAGATTTCTCGGGGATATCAATCGTTAGGGTCAACGTCTTCCGGATCGGGCTCCTCGAAATCTCTAGTTTTGACGTCAGCATCTTCCCCATACTGTATGATGTTCGCAATCGTCAACAGGAGGTCCTCCAGGCTCTCCGGGTCTTTGAGGTTCAACGGGAAAAACCTGACCAGGCTGTAGTCGTCGATGAGCCTGCCGATGGACTCGGTCAACTTCCTGTACTTTTCGTTCCATCGGGAGCCCGACTCCATTTCGCCCATCAGGTAGTGGGGGTCGGGGTCCAAATAGTTTTCGAGCTGTTTCTTCGCCGATTTACTCAAAAGGTCCATCTTACTGAGGACGTTCACGTGGGGGAGCTCCAGGTTGACCATCACCGACAGGGCTGCCATAGTTCCCGACATGAACTTGGCACCGTCCACCTGGAATCACAAAGCCTACAAATTTCAATAAAAAGCCCTCCCGGCAAACTATTCCTTAATTTTATTTAAAAAAAAAAATCTGCTTAGGTGGTCGCAAAGTAAGCAATAGAACGTCAAATGAAACAAAAGGCACAACAATTCGTTATTAATGGTATTTGGGGCCATAAAAACCTGAGAAGCGTAAATTGTTAAGCGACATTTTACGATCCATAGATAAATTTGTAACTTTTCGGGCAGCTCATCAGGAAGTCCATTTTAGCAGTATTTTAAGACATGATCGAAATTTAATGCACCTGGTAAGCGGTCCCCCAAGTGCGCGAAAACGTCAATTGGTGACCCCAATGATAACGATATTTTCTTTATGATTATCAGTAATTTGATACAAATATCGGCTCGACACATATTTTTTTTAGATAATATCTAAATTATATATTTTAGATATTATTCCTAACGTGGAATTCTACCAATATTGAAAAAAAAAAAAACATAAGACTTGATATTTTAAAAGGTTTAAAAAAGTAGGTGCCTACCTACTTTATAAAATAGGTTTTTCAGTTGACAAGTGAGGTACCTACGTGTGGAAGAAGGTGTTAAGAAAAATTTTCGCCGATGTTGGTTTTTTTGCATAAATGAAGGTTTTGAAGCGTTATGTATCTGCGGTTCATTCAGAACTTGGAGGGGATAATTAAAAAATGTTACCATTTCTGCATCATCCTAAGAAATTTTTTATCCAGGGAAAATCTCCGCATGATGTACCTACAATGCGTATGTTTACAGTATTCTAATTTATGGCATAATAATTTGGGGTGGTGCCTACTCAAGCAATTTTCGTTGCATTGAGGAGGAGTGTCTAGAGGGCCGCCGGTGATGCCGGTTCCGAGCGCCATCTCCTGTGTTTTTTTGTAACCACAAGCAGCCCGCTTTCCCTTGTGTCTGATGCGATGCGCACCGAATGGTTTCAGTGGTCCACAAGGGAGCATAGAGTAACTAAAATATTGACAAGGAGGCGGGGGGATCCTGGCAATTGATGGTTCATGTTTTTCAACAGAGAATCGGAAACGTTCTTTAAACGCTAGGTAGGTAGGTACCCAAAAATCAGCTACGACATTGCCATTGTTTGAGTTAGCATAGCCAAATAAAACGAGAGGTGTAATTAATCCCCCCCCCCTCCCCCCATGTTCAATTATTTATTGACCCACTAACAAACTACTTATGGTAAATCAATGAAAAGGGGGGAATGTATGACTGACGCCAGCTTCAGAAAGATTTAGGTAAGTACTTACCTATTTAAAATTATTCAGTCTTGAAGTGGACGTTTTAATGGCTGACTCACTGGAATTCCCTTCCCTCATTTACAAAGTCCAATCACTATCGCTGTGGTGACGGACAGTTTGCAAGAAGGTCAGATTGGATAGATCAAAGAAAGCATGAATGGCGTTAAGCGTACCTAGGTATAATTAGGTAATTAATACACGAACGTGGACACCCTGCATAATATATAAATCAGAATAATTTGGAGTTGTATATCTATATATATAGTTTTTAGAAAAAATCATGAAACCACAAGGTAGGTAGGTACCTACGTAAAAAATCACAATGAATGAAGCACGTTCATTTTAAAATTTGTAAGTACTTGAAGCTCACAGACACTTTCACCAAATCACTGCAACAACAAAAAAATTCCAATTTTCGACAATTTTACCTACACCAGAGCCAACTACCAACAAAAATTGACAAGTTTCGGTTTCAGTTCGTAATTCGTAGTTGCGGTTTGGGAGGATGGCGCACAAAACACGGGAGAAGGTTACAACAAAACACAGGAGATGGCGCTCGGAACCGGCATCACCGGCGGGCCTCCAGACTCTCCTTGCATTGAGGTGGCAATTAACACTGCGCTACGGATAGCAACCAAATCCGACCAGCGCACACCAATAGAAACTCTGCATTTCAATCTCTATGTCCTACCACCAAGGCCAACGTATGTTTACAGACTAGTAAATTACGTTTTCAAATCTCGGGACACGTTTAGACAAAACTCTCCCGTAGCTCTATTTTAGCCCTTTCGGCCTCAAAATTGTCATTATACGTTTCAAGATGTGTAGAATCCAAAAACCAAATGTTGGTACGCCGCGCAGTGTTCTAGATCGCTAATCTGACTAATCAAAAATGTTAGCCTCCCAGGTTTTTAATTTTGGCACACTTTGAATAGGGCTCCTGCAGGGTTTTCACGCTGAACCCGATGGTGAAATCAAATTCGGGTTATGTTGAGCCGTTCGGGAAATATAAGTGCCTAAAAGTGGGGATACCAAGCGAAATGAAGAAAACAATATTTTCTATCGATAATATAATTATTCATGAATATTATATTATCGTTAGAATTCTGCTCTTACTGCCAGCAGGTAGTAAGAGAAGATTTCTCTTATTTAGTCACATAATCCTTCTATTGCATATTAAGAACTAAAGAAAACATTATTCAGGTTTTTACTGAAAAAAAAAAAAAGAAAAGAAAATTTAGCTGTATACAGCTAATAGGAACTCTTTAGACTGATTTTGGTTTATTATTCTTGGAATAATTCACCTACGTAATCGCGACGGAGGCCGAAAATTGTGATCGGCCTGAAAATTTGACATTATAGGTTTCAAGATGTCTAGATTCCGAAAACGAAATGTCCGTTGCCGTCCGAGCCGTTTTGGGCAGTAGGAATGTTTTTATAAATCTGAAAATTTGACAAAATACTCGGTTTACCATCTAGGTGTGCCCACAAGGTTTCCAGCTCGATCGCCCAACCCCGTGGGGCTGTGTTGGGCTAAAAAGGGCTATGGGAGGGTTTTTTGCAGGTTTTCGGGTATAGTATAGAGTGGGTTGTCGTTTTCAAAGTATTTTTGGACGCAAAATACATTTTAGGGTCCCAGGACCATCGGATTTCAGCGTGAGGATCAATGGGGTTTTCATGGGGCTACAAATGGTGCTTTTGAAGGATCCCTGGAGGTCAAATAAGGTGTCGTTTTCCGTGTAATTTTGTACTCATAATCCTCTTACGGTGCCACAAATCCATCCACAATTTTCACAAGAAAATGGGGGAACTTTTAAAAAAATTGAATTAATTTCTTTTATTGATATGAACATTAATTTGTGGATAATGTATACCTATCAAAGAATAATATACCTGTCTGGGAAATTTTCGGCGATTTTTTAAAAGATAAAATAACTCATTTTTAACGTTACTTACACCCTTCATTAATTAAATAAGGCAAAATGCTATTCATCACTCTTACTGGAACAAGGTGTTCACAATTTCTGTAATAACCATCCTACGCTGACTAATTGTCAGTGGATAAAGTGACCAATTAGCTACAATTTAAAATCATAAAGTTGCCAAAATATTAAAACCAATAAAATTTACAGCGAGAAAACTTTAAGCCAAATTTACTCGGAATCACCTTTTTTGTAGCATAATACCCTCTTCCATTCGTACCTTCAATTATTATTCGATAGGTATCAATAGTACAGTATCAACGAGCGTTTTCGATTAGAGCTGAAACCTAATGATGAGAGATGAGAAACTTCTTTCAACCGATGAGTTTGGTTAGGGAGGAGAACGAACGTTCTTTCAACCGTTTCCCGTGAGAACTCTTTTCGCATTAAAACATACATTTCATTGATCTAATATGAAACCTGTCATCGTTAGATTACATTAATCATATTATCATCACCTATCATCTTTTAGATTATATTAATCATATTATGATTAATATAATCTACAGCATTTCGTGTTAAATAGTTATTTATCAAACTAGCATGATTTGTCAAAATAGATACTTTGGGTGGGTTTAATTCAAATTCGAATAAAGCATTGAAAATCTTATGATGATTAACAGACTCATTAAATGTGGCTTCATTTGATAAGTGAATATTCAAAGACAAATCCATATCGGCACGTTGAGGCTTTGTTGGCCCCAATAGCCGGAAGAACTCCGGCTATCCGATATTCTTCCGAAGAAGACGAGTTGTAAAAGAAGATAAAGGCCTGATCAAGTTGGCAGTGATGGGGATCCAAAGTAATAAACCGGGGACTGAAATCAAGAGAGCACTGATCCTGCTCCTAGAATCAAGGAAACGGTGAATGGTAATTAATTAATCCCAGACTATCAATGGACGCTTATCCTCTACCCAGAGTCGAAACTATAGAGGAAAAGGTTGCCTAAAATTCTGTTTTCAGCACAATCGACTTGTGCAGCGCCTACCACCAGATATTTTCATTCAAATGAAAATCAACCTATGGAAGTTCAGGATTGGTATTCGGATGGAACAGCTGTTAGAGTAGTGTGATCTCAGATGCGAGAGCTTCACGAAGACACCACCAGTTTCACTGCTAAACGAATGCAAACTTATTCGAACATTCGACGATAGTATCCTCTATAGATTGTCATAACATAAGCTTATACAATTATATCATAATCATTCTTTTAGCTTTTATGTATTATAATATAATTGTATAAGGTTAAGTTATGACAATCTATAGAGGATAGTTGGGACTTTGTATGTACCCTCCCAACCTTTTCCTCCTATTGTAAGTATCCTCCCGATGGCCTGAGCAAACATTACCACTCATGTTATACCTGCACACTCCATTGAAAGCAGATTCAGGCGAAAGCGATGTGAATGGCGTCATCTTGGAAGATCTTGACACACTACGCCTAAATCTGATAACTTGGCCAACACTACTATTACAACGGTTGAATGGGTCTCAGAATGAGTAATTTAAGAATAAAGCGATGTTCTAAAACTGAAAGTGATTCATAGCCAATAAAGTGAAAATGGAAGTACTAAAATAGGTAATTCAACGCGGGGGCTCTCGTTTTAAACTGTCGTTAGCGAACAATCTATTTTTCATTCACACTAAAACAGTTTCACGGACGCATGTTTAAGGAAACGGTATGATGAAAGTATTGTTAGCACTTGGGATTCTCGTTGTGGGGGCGCTGGGAATTGATGGTGAGTGTAAGCTGCAGATCAAAAGGAGTGATTTTAATTGTTTATTAATAAGTTGTTTTCGATTAGTTTGCCCTCGGCAGGTACCCACCTGTCCAGCCAAATCGGAGCCCAGATGTTTCCACACGAGTCGACGCTATGAAATCCCGGGGCACACCAAGTGGTTGTGCGTCCTCTGCGAGACGACCAGATCGGGGGATGAGAAATGTTACTGGCTCAATCCAATAAACACCTACGCCACAGCGCGGAGGGGCGATGCCACCTACCAGCTCCAAAGACCGAATCCTTGGTACGGCGGGCATCAAGCGACCGCGCTAACTTACAGGTACCCGGCAGCACGATTGCAGCCATTGTTCCCCTATCAAACGCCTTTCGGCTACAGGAATTGGGGTTACTACAAACCTATACAGAACTATCGAACGTACAATCCTTCCATACAATCCCTCACGTACAATCCATCCGTACAATCCCTCGCCTACGGTCTCCCTCCGGTGAGACCGTACAATCCGCAATACTGGCCTCAAAATGGTTATATGCAGTACTACGCTCAGCCAACAACCACTACCGGGTACTACCATCCCGGTTACGTCAATATGCAGGGGTAGGCATCACTGGTCATTTCATGAATAAACAAATATGAACAGTCTACAATAAAATCGTTGTTTTGTAGTATGTTGTCACCCCAAAAATAACCGCAGTGTAACCTTTCCCATTTGTGGAAAATAAGTACTTGTACAAACCATAAATTGGACGTCAACGAGAAACACGGCGCAGATGTGGAAATTCCAGTTTTGAAGAAGCTCCACAAGCTGCTTGATGGTTGTCATGTGAGTGTACAGCTCAATTTGACCCGGGCAGTCGAACAGGATGTAGTCGTCGTCATCTTCGCCGAGTTTTTCTTTCAACCACTCAGAATTCTGCCAGGACACAAAAACACGAAATATACTTTCAACGAGTAATAATAGGCCAGTGCAACTTCGTCCAAAATTCCTAAAATAAGGTACACTGGGGCAAGTGTAAATTGGGGGTAACTGTAACCCACGGCTCAATCAGCGATCCTGTGAGAATGAACGAATCCAGCCTGAAATGTGTAGAGAGGTTTTATGTGGCAGTGATGATTCTATTATGGAATCGAGCTCACCTGCTTTGTTTTGATGGGCCATCCTGCCAAATAGAAAGAATAGAAAAAAATGACCCTTCTTGGTGGGATGTAGGACGTGGGACGTAGTGCCCTACTTCTTTACATGATATTTGCTGTGATGTTGAAGTTTGAGAGTAAAATTTGCTTGAAGGGAATGGAAAAGTGCTGGGTTACCTACCTTCTTGTTCGTTTTTTTTTTAGACCTGAGGCAAGCGTAACCCATAGAACAGATTGGTTGCCTTGAGATATTTACTAACTTTTACAATGCTTTATAATATTGGAATTGGAATCCAATATTGAAGTTGATTGATATTGGTTGCCTCAATATACATATTTTTTACCTTTTTAAATATTTTATAACTCCCAATTTGACTAGGGAAGGACTGACAAAAATTTAAATTCAAGTTATCTGGCTATTTTTTAATCTTGTTTTTTTTATTACACTTGCCCTGTACGAATCGCGAGAAGTTATACGTGAAACAGGCCAGACTTCCACTTGCCCCTCACATGGTGGGGTAAGTGTAGCTTTGATCCCAATTTTATATTGTTCATCACTCGAGCAAGCCGCGTCGCTCGCCCGCTCGCTTGTTCAGGGTATCGAGCTTTTGACTTCAAAATTTAACCAATAATCAAGGATAGTTTGATAAACCTATGGTCAAATTTTCAAAAGCATTGAATGAAAATTGCCAAACGGCTGCACCAATTTCCGTACAAGGTGTGGGTGACTTGACGAGCGAGTTCCAACTTATAACAGGCTATAGTAGATTTCGCATACTCTCTTCCTTAACTACGAACGGAAAATTGTGTAGAGAAAGGCGAAACAAGGTACTTTTGGCGTCTCTTTTGAAAGGAACTTCGTCGGTTAAAATGAACTTTTTACGCTCATTTCAACGCGTACTAAACGATTTCTGTGCCATGATTGGGTCGGAAGTTATTCGAAGACCTTCGGTAGGTATTAAATACCTAATGACAAATTTTGTCAGGCTTCAATTCGAGGTAGTTTGATAGGTACTACAGTATGTATGCAACGACAAATGATAACAATGAGCATGCGCACGTTGGTTTCTTCCATCTCCTTCCTTCTGTTGGATCAAACCTCTTATGAGGTGCAGGTAAGTTATAATATAACTTACAACAACATATTATGCTGTTGACGATACGATGATAGATGGGAAATTGTTTTGTTCACAGGGTCCTTGAAGGCAATACCATTGAATTAGTAAAATCTTTGACGGTTTCCTGGACTATTCACGTCAGTATGCGCGTGAGGCCCCCGGTCAGCCGTTAGTAATTTAATACATTTAAGAAGGAGAAAAAACAGATTCCCCACTTTTTCCAGGAATTTATATTATGGGGAATATGTGTGATAAATTCTCGGATCCTGAGGCCCACAGGTCATTCAGGATATGTTCCTGGCAACATTCATCCATACCTCCATCAGGTATTCCATGCAGAAAACCAGACCACCGTTGGGACCAAACCGGAGGTCTTCGTCTTCCATAGCGTCGTCCAAATGGATGAGCTCTCGTAAGTCCGCGACCGGCTCGTAATTGAAGTATTCAGCCGCCGGATCCAAATTGACCACTTCGATGACTTTGTTCGAATCCGCAGCGTGCTGGACGACGGCCGAGCAGTACGTCGACTTGCCACTCCCGGCAGGGCCGATCACCAACTGGGCGTAGCGCATAGCGGAAGTTGATGCAGGACCTGCGGACATGGATGTGGTTAGTTACGGGGGGAAACAACCTGCGGGATTCAATTACTGCCAATTTGCGAACAAAATTCTAATGTCGTTTCGTGCATTTTGTTTCACAGTTCCATTGTTGCACTGTTGAGGTTATACAACTTGCATAAGTTCCAAATGGGAGAACCCGGTACCTACATAACTCTTCAAATACTACTCTTGCCAGTATTTAAAGAGCCCTCGACGGTCGACCCCCCCCCCCCCCCCCCCCCCAAAACAAAGGGAGAACTCCTCAGCCTGATAAGTTCATATTAAGTAGTCATGATGAGGACCTGTACAAATTACTTTTCATTATTCTTACTTTACTATTTTCATCATGCAATTCGATCATTCATCTGTCATACTGGCAATCCATAAACAATGTGTCAGCACCGTTTTCTATTATTTATTCGCAACGTGTTATCTTGGGCTAAGTCATTGCTAGCCAAGCTTTCCCTCAAGCGGGTCGCCTTCCTCATCACCACCTTACTCTACTAATTCCACAAATGAATTGGGCTCAATGCCAAACAATTTCCCCCTTTTGTCGAGGGGTGAGGATCCCGAAATGCGGCCTGCAGCGCGGAACAGGCAGCCGTGCAAGCTACTTCGAATACTCACGATGTCCGTCGAGTGCCTCAGTAGAACCACAAATGCTTCCCACTATAAAACATCACCCAAAGCACTTCAGACCCCCAACAGTATTTTTTTCAACTTTTTAAAACCAATTCTAACTCATCATTAAACCATAACGACCCTTCACGACGTCCTGCCGTGATCGAGAGGAGTGTCTAGAGGGCCGCCGGTGATGCCGGTTCCGAGCGCCATCTCCTGTGTTTTTTTGTAACCACAAGCAGCCCGCTTTCCCTTGTGTCTGATGCGATGCGCACCGAATGGTTTCAGTGGTCCACAAGGGAGCATAGAGTAACTAAAATATTGACAAGGAGGCGGGGGGATCCTGGCAATTGATGGTTCATGTTTTTCAACAGAGAATCGGAAACGTTCTTTAAACGCTAGGTAGGTAGGTACCCAAAAATCAGCTACGACATTGCCATTGTTTGAGTTAGCATAGCCAAATAAAACGAGAGGTGTAATTAATCCCCCCCCCCTCCCCCCATGTTCAATTATTTATTGACCCACTAACAAACTACTTATGGTAAATCAATGAAAAGGGGGGAATGTATGACTGACGCCAGCTTCAGAAAGATTTAGGTAAGTACTTACCTATTTAAAATTATTCAGTCTTGAAGTGGACGTTTTAATGGCTGACTCACTGGAATTCCCTTCCCTCATTTACAAAGTCCAATCACTATCGCTGTGGTGACGGACAGTTTGCAAGAAGGTCAGATTGGATAGATCAAAGAAAGCATGAATGGCGTTAAGCGTACCTAGGTATAATTAGGTAATTAATACACGAACGTGGACACCCTGCATAATATATAAATCAGAATAATTTGGAGTTGTATATCTATATATATAGTTTTTAGAAAAAATCATGAAACCACAAGGTAGGTAGGTACCTACGTAAAAAATCACAATGAATGAAGCACGTTCATTTTAAAATTTGTAAGTACTTGAAGCTCACAGACACTTTCACCAAATCACTGCAACAACAAAAAAATTCCAATTTTCGACAATTTTACCTACACCAGAGCCAACTACCAACAAAAATTGACAAGTTTCGGTTTCAGTTCGTAATTCGTAGTTGCGGTTTGGGAGGATGGCGCACAAAACACGGGAGAAGGTTACAACAAAACACAGGAGATGGCGCTCGGAACCGGCATCACCGGCGGGCCTCCAGACTCTCCTGTGATCGAGGCAGCTTTTGAAGATAACAGTCACGCTAGAAATCGTAATCAACTAATCGATTTTTCTGAAAGCGAAAAATCTTTTCTATCACAATCGATTAAATTCGGGCAAAACACCTTTTGCAGGAAAGAAGGAAAAATTAAATGTTACCTACAGTAGTAACAGTTACTACTAAAATAGTAGTAAAAATTAGTAGTTACTACTAAAATACCAGTATAAATACTACTCATCGAAAAATTGGGATTAAAAAAAATGATATTTAATTGAATTCAGTTAATAAAATACCTAATTACCAAAATTTGGTAATTATTTTACTGAATTCGATTAAATATAATTTAATTTCAAATATTTAATATCTAATTTTTAACTTCATATTTAATTTCAAATATTTAATATCAAATAATAGTTACAATTCAATGTTTCCAACTTATGCATTGGTCTCTACATAATTATAATAAAATATTACATTAAAAAAAAAAAAACATAATAAAAGATTACTGGTTAGCAATTAGGAGTGACTTTTAGAGAAAGTATTGTTGTTTGCCAGGGCTCAACCCGATTTTTTCGCCCGACTTTGCAAATAGGTAGGTACCTACTTAGTTTTTAATGGTTGATGATGTTGTCCGTTTCAAAGAATGTGGGTGGAAACTTTCCACTGGAAAGTTGTTGAGGTTCGGTCAAATAAAATGAATAATGTCATTTTTGTTCATTTCAATAGCAGGTCAGGCATACATCTGCAGGGTTTTTTTTTCAACGCGCCACGGTTTTTTTCTTGGAAATCCGACACTCCAACCATGCGGGTTTCCAAGAAAAACCTCTGGCGCGTCGAAAACCCCGGCAGGTGTATGGTCCCCTAATACGACACCAATCTCATGAAGCGTCGGAACATTCTTCGTCTTATTTGACCGAACCAAACAATTTTCTCCCACCTTTTTTTTTAATTTTCCCAATAATCGCAATTTTGCGGAAACAAAGTGAACGAACAAAAGAGAATAATATTATTATAATATTTATAAATAGGTGGTTTAATCTAAAATTTTCTTTTTTTTAATTTTTATTTTTTATTTTTGGTTGATTTTGACTTTTTCTCCCGAAATAATGGCTCATACCGGTATTTTTTTTTTTTTTTTTCAAAATTTTCCGATAACTGGAAGTACACTGGAAGAAAGCTGGCCAAATTTAGGTGACTCTCCTCCTCGTGTTGCGGCTTTAAAGACTACGGGGACATCCCCTAATGGCTACGCCAGCCAACCCCTGCTCGTTTTGCCCTTAGGGGCGGTCGATGCGGCCTGGTATTTGGAAGCAAACTAACGAACATTGTTGTACCATAAGTCTGGATAAAATGCGAAGAGAAATGTTGGGAACCAACACGGACGTATTCAGGAACCCAGACATTTCGGAGGACATTTTTGGGAATCAACTCGGCCTTAGGGAACCGTTGTTAGAAGTCAAGACGGCTTGCGCTGAATGTATACAAAATAATATTTACGCATTAAATGCATAAACATGCATTAAAATCTAAGCGATGTTTAATCGATTTAATCGATGTCTTGCAAAAGTAATCGAAAAATTGAAGTAATCGAGTTTTGCTGCGCTAACGCTAAAGTAGTTGTAGTTGCCCGTTTTCACGCCATGGCAAACACAAACCGACCCCACTTTACTTAGAAAGGACAATAAAAATGAAGCTATTGATCCACTTTTCACAATTTCACACTTTTAAGCAACGACGAACCCGCCAAACTCTTCAAGTCACCCCCTCTGTCATATTTTCTCGTTTTAAAATTTCAAAGTGCGCAAATCCTCCCCCCAAAAACCCAAAACCGCATACAGAAAAGTTAATGAAAAACACTTGCAAAATTGTAACCTTCCGAGAATTGAACGACGCCATTTTGTTCTATTCAAAACATTTTGGAGTTTTACTTATTATAATTACAATTAGTAAAGTTTTCTGGATAATTATATCGGTGAGCCAGCATTTTATTTGTAAATCATTGTACCAAATGTATTCAAGTGTTTGGGTGTTAGTGGAAGTTTTTTGATGACAATCGGCGCTCCCAAATTGCCATTTGCGTATCGGTCGTTCTCATCTTCTACGACGTAAATTTCATGTTTTCCGGCTTTTGTTGGAAGTATTTGTATTGTAAAAGAGTGATTTATGAGTTGCCGTTGCCATATTTACGTGAGTTTGGGGTGCTTGGTGGAAAAAATGATGTGATTGTTGTGTTTGTAATCTGAGCATTCCGGAGGTTATGAGGGTATGTTTTTTTGTTTATTCATTGATAATTGGCGTTTTTGTCGGGCGTCGGGGGTTTCAAGAGGCGTTTAGGGGTTGGGGCAGGTTTGAGGGTTGATTTGGTTCGTATTATGTTGAGGGCGAAGTGTGTTGGAGGTTCGAGCGTGCTTGTCGCTATCGTGTTGATGATCACAATGCTGCAGGGTTTGGTGCAGCTTCAGCTTTCGTGTATGAGCGCGCTACAGGCCGCTGTTTTGAACCAGTCGGCGAGATATGTGACGGGACGTGAGGTGTAGCCGATATTTGGTATGTGCAGTGTAGTTTTGGGCATGTTGAGCTGTTAGATGTTTTCCTGAGTTTTAAGGCGATTGTTTATGTTGATAATTTTCGCGGAGTGTTCAACGGTACGAGCTGGCAGCGATGACGGACATAAGGTTGTGACGTCAGACGCAAAGAACATTTAAATAGTGCAAATTTTGCAAACGTTACCTTCATGACCGCTCGGCGCTCCCGTGGTGAAGATGGCTAAGGCATCTTCAACACACGAGTCCTCGGGCAGGGCAAATATTTCTGGTGGACTTGTCAAAACGGTCGCATGCATGAAGAGGTTTTTCGCATGAGAAGTCCCACACCACGAATAGGCTGTGGATACTATCGAGTCCCTGCCACCTCCCTGCTGTGAGTCAGGAAGTAATCAAACTGAACCAGGTGCTCGGAATCCATAAATCAGAGCTTAGTGGCCAGTCTCTGCCTACATCCCTGCACTAGTCAAGAGTCAGTAAAGCAGAACCTCCTAGAAACCCCCAAGCAGACCTTGGTGGCCCTTAACCAGTTTTTCCTAACATCATTGTCATGTAGCAGGAGGTAGTCAAGCAGGTGCTGGGAATCCAGAAATCAGAGCTTAGTGGCCATTTGCCAGTCTCTGCTTACATCCCTGCCATTAATCATGAGTTAGCAAAGCTGAACCAACTCCTGGAAACCCCCAATCAGAGCTTGGTAGCTCTTAGCCGGTTCCTGCCAACATCCTTGCAGAGGGGGTAGAGCTGGGAGCCACCTATTTGAAAGAACCCGGCTTATGACGGACCCACAGTCGTGGTGATAAGTCTTATATTAGGTATTGGATCTCAGCAACAGAATCATTGGTACCATATCAGTGAACAATGACATTGTGCCGTCAGGGTAACAAAAATTCATTTAACCCTTCCCCACCTATTTTCCTTTCACTATCTTCAGCCATCCTAATGTCACAATGCTCTACGCAACCTACCCACTGGTTATCTGAAGGTTATCAACTGGAACAATTGCTTCGGCCTTCTACGTATAAACTTCACAAGACTGTCTATTCGTTGTAAAGTTTCTAATAAGAACTATTTTTTTTTTGCAGATCCGTCTCTGAGATCCCTGCACGACATCTGATTGGAGACGTTGAAAACGATGTTGGTTGTCCTAGAAACTGTGGAAAGTTGTCCAATTCGCAAGTAATGCAGGATGCGCTTATTCGAGACATGTTCAGCCTATCTGACTTGAGTAATCCTAGGTAATGAAATGAGTAGCAAGTGAATGTTATGGTTTATAAGGAGACGTATTACTAATTTTTTTTTCTCCCCCAGATACAATGGCCATGTCCAAGTTTCCTCTTTGGGGAAAAGCGCGGGGGGGAAACGTGACAGGAAAGGCTGCACGAAGGGCAAAATTGAGGCTATCATGAAAAACAACCCGTCCCGCCCTAAATTCAGTTTGACCGGCCCGAATAAGAAGTTGACGTCGCCGATTGGAGGGAACCAGGTGTTCTTTCCGAACCACGCTGTCAAATCGGAAGAGCAAGAGGATCCGTATACTTTTACCGAGCCTGAGCCCCAGGCTCCTACGGTGTACCATCATCAACCGCACCAACAGCATCCGCCGCCTCCCGCCAAGAAAGCGTCTACGTCAGCTGGTACGGAAGTGATGCATGAAAAAAAGTTTTAGCTCAGGTGGAAAAGTGAGGTGTTTTTTCCAAGCAGAAGGCCCCCAAGGGGAGCCCCTGATCTGTCAGGCAACCCCGTGAGGCTGTGCAGAGGACACATGTTTAGATCTGTTGAAGCCATTCATGACTTAAATTTGCTTGTAGGGAAAGCCTTCAACATGGTGTGCATCGACAAGTCCCGCATCGACTTGTCGCGTCTGGTGGCCACCAAACCGATAGCGGCCAAGCCCGTGAAGGCCGAGTGTTCCTCTAAAGTAGTCAAACACAGTTCGGAAACGCCAAAGAAGCCGAACGGTGGCGGAACGAAGCGGAAACGAGTGGAACCTTCCGTACACAAGAAGGTAAGTGTTGCAGAATAGGGATGCAAAATCGAATATGGCTGTATTTTTTATTCATTGAAAGCTCCCAATCGATTGCACTAATTGATCGGATGAAAAAAATTAGCCAAATGATCAAAAGCCTTATCTATTATATAAATAAAAACAGCATTTATTAAGTTAATTTAAGGGTAATAAAGTATTTTACCTTCCGAAATTCGGTGGTTTTTTATTTGATGCAAATTACTTTCGAAAATAATGGAGCTATTAATTCTATAACACCTTTTGCATAATTAAAAATGAAATGAGGATGGGTTCAGTTAATTCCATCAGCTCAGAAGATATACACATAAGAAAAATGGAGGGATGGAGATGAAAAACTGAACCAGTAGGTAGTGGTGGTGGGGCGGAGGACGTTTGCGGAAAAGTACCTGAAAATGTTACACATTTCGACCGTATACCTACAAAACCTCGTATGTTCCAAACTAAAAATTTTACAGGAGACGCAAAAAACTCCATGGAAACGTCCAGCCTGATGGAGTGTCAAAATCCTTGTAAGTCCCAAGAGCTCAGTTGAGTGACTTTTGGCGAATATTGTGACGATTTCTCACTTAAATAACTACTTCAGCACGTCAATTATTATGTGTAACGTATAACTACGTTACTGATGAAAAATGTACAAAACTTACCGATAAAAATAGAAAACATTGGAGAGGCGGCAGAGGCTGAGACTTACAAGTTCTTACAACGTTCTGGAGCCTTTCGGACTGACAGGTTATTACAACCGAACACAGAGAAGACATTTCTCAGCAGATCAAAACCAAACTTCGTAGGAACATTCTAGAGCCTTACATTTACCCAGAAAGCTCAAAACCTTACTTTGGGGAAAAATCGGACTTACGAGGTTTTGCAGGTATACGGTCGATTTGTGGAAACGAATACTGCCCGTGTCACGTCATTCGTCTCGTTGTGTCTCAGGGAGGCTCCCTACCTAATTTTGGCTTTCTAGGGTGGTCAAGCTGAATTTAGCTCACTCAGCTGATGTGGTTGGAGCCCGTCATGTCAATCGTCTCGTAAAAATGGAGTGATGGAGATGAACAACTGAACCAGTAGGTAGTGGTGGTGGGGCAGACGACGTTTGCGGAAAATTACCTGGAAATGTGACCCATGAGCGGAAATACTGGGGAGGCTCCCCAGTCTTTCTAGGGTGGTCAGGCTGATTTTAGCTCACTCAGCTAATCTGGTTGGAGCCAGCGATATAACGTGGATATTATCCATGCCAAAAAATTAATCGAAAATCCATTTGCATCCCTTTTGTAGAATGAGCATCCTCCGCCGATCAAGAGGGACCCCAACAACGTGATCATCCCAGCAAAGCGGGAGCCCCGAAAAAGCACCTGGCAGCGAGAAAGGAACTCCAAACACGAGCTCCTCGAGAGGATACACAGCCTTCAGAACGATATGAACCAGTACAAGAGAGATTTGTATCCGCTAGGTGAGCTCTTAATACAACTTTGTTTGTCTGTTTTTTGTTACAATAAGAATTGGACGTAAGTCTGAATTTTGAGTTGATTCATCCTGGGCCATGTTTGTAGAAGTCAAAAAGTGGAGGGAAGAAATCATTCTTGGGGACAAAATTTCTTTCAAGATGTGGACATTTATTTAAAAAATGTTGTGAACGAATATAATTGCTGACCATAGCGTCATGAGTCATGACCACTCATGAGGTGTCCGACCAATGAGGAGCCGAGTTGACTGGGGAGGGGCTTTGTTGACCAATAGGGAGACCGAGTCGGGTATGAACGCAAACAGCTGATGCATCGTTCTGCCGCAAATTACGGCTTTTCCGTAAATAATATAAAGTACGAGTATTATCTTAATATTAATTCGGGCTGAGAGTTTTGATTCAATTTTTAGTGCTATTTAGTAGCCTTCTATCGAATTGAAAAAAAATTTTAAAAAATTGAAAAAGCATGTTAATTTCTTATTGCTAATCAGGTAGTTTTTGGCAGGTTTGGAGGTGTCGGATTCGGATTCGGACGAATCGGACAACGCCCGGTCCATATATGAGCGGGATTGGTCGTCCCGGGTTGGCATCGAGAGTCTCCCGCGGGAAGAACGCGTCGAAGCGACTCGAGCCCAACTCCGACGCCGTCTCGCACAAACGTTGCGAGGCCTCAAAGTGGCCGAAGAACCGAGCACGAGCCTTCTCGCCGCTGTGGTCGCCGCGGCGAGGCGGTTCCCCAACGCGACGGCCGCCATACTCGACCCGAGTCTTGCCAAGAAGTCGCCCATAGTCAAAAAGTGAGTAGAAACTAACTTGTCTGTACTCTAGGGTGTTGCTTCCTCTCTCTAAAACGCCCTTTTGCTCTCCAGGGGTACCAGATTCCTAATGGCGGGTGAGCAGTGTAGCTACGCTGACTGTCATATGCAGGCCCTCCCCTGTACGCGTCACTGTTTCAGGCACATAATGTACAACGTGGACCAAAGGTATGAATGATGGTGCTGCAAAAAAATGTATAGTTTTTACAATTTTTGATTACTCTGAGAAACACAAATTAGAATGCTGAGAAAAAGTTCATTGAGAAATATTTATCCAGGTTGTTTTCGCACTGTACAAGCCGAGGGCATGACAACATCCAGTGTAACATGCCGACGTTTGACATCCGGCACGATCCTCCCGTTTGTTACGAGCACGCCGTCCATCCGGAGAACGCAACACATCTCATCGTCGACCACCGGCATTCGAAAAAGTCGTCGAAAAAGAGCAGGGTCCTCGGGGTGACTCGGACGAAAAAGAGTAACAAGAAGAAGAAGAAACCCTCGGCGATGCCGCCCCCTTTGAGGCCCCCAGTGGCTCCAACGTTGCCCATCGCGCAGACCTCGAGGCGGTCCGAGTTGCCAATGCTCAGTGCCGCTTTGGGTCCGCCGTCTTCGTCGATGGATACGATGGGAACGTTGATGCCCCCTTCGACCCTCATAGACCCCAATTTGAACTCGTTGCCTTCTCACGTGTCGTCTGAAGGTACGTTAAGTAGTGTAATTTCACCCTTACGGGAACAACCTTACGAGAACACCTTACACACATACCGAGACAAAATTGGTGATTTCAAATTTCAACCTCCTAAAAACATACGTATTTACGTGTTTTGGTTTATTATTCTTGGAATAATACACCTATGTTTTCGCGACGGGGGTCGACGACTCCGATCGGCCACAAAATTGGTCATTATCCGTTTCAAGAGGTCTACATTCTAAATCCGCAATGTCGTCCGTCCGGGCCGTTTGGGCAGTAGGAATATTTTACAAAATCTGAAATTTTGACAAAATACTTGGTTTACCATCTAGTTGTGCCCGCAAGGTTTTCAGTCCGATCGACCAAACCCGTGGGGCGCTACGGGGCTTAAATGGGGCTACAGGAGGGGTTTTTTGAAGGCTTTTAGCTATGGGATCGAGTTAGGTGTTGTTTTCGAAGTATTTTTGGACGTAGAATCCATTTTCGGGGGTCCCGGAAGGATCCGATTTCACTGTGGCGATATATGGGGCTTTCATGGGGGTAAAAATGGGATTTTGAAGTATCCCAGGAGGTTAAATATTTTTCGAGCAAAAAATAAAGAATTTTTGAAAAAACATTTTTTGTTGAAAAAAATTTTTTGCACAAGTAACCTATAAAATTTTTTCCATTAACCAAAATTTTTTCCATTAACAGAAATAATTTTTGCACAAGTAACCTATATCAAAGAATAATAAACCCTTGTGTAGAATTTGCAGCGTTTTTGTTTATTATTCAGGGAATAATAAACAAAAAACACCTGTGTATTCGTGTCAAAGGTCGAAATGTTTGATCGCCGTCAAAATTTGTCATGCGTTTCAAAATGCGTAGATTCCTAAAAACGAAAAAAAATATAAACACTGCATGAGGGAAGCAGGTCATAAATTCCCTCAAGTCATTCCTGTAATAAAAACGAAATGTCCGTCCTCCGTCCGAGCCGTTTTGAGCAATAGGATTTTTTTTAATAACCTTAAATTTTGACAAAATACTCCGTTAACCATCTAGTTGTGCCCGCAAGGTTTTCAGCCCGATCGCCCAAACTCTGAAATTGAGAGGGTTGTCGTTTTCGAAGTATTTTTGGACGTAGAATCCATTTTTGGGGGGTCCCAGAGTCATCCGATTTCACCGTGGGGTTTTTGTAGGATGTGATGAGTCAAATGAGGTCGTTTTTTTTTTGCGTAGTTTTGAAGCGCGCGTCTCACTAACCGTGGTGAACGTGTTAATATTTGAACTAACCATCGTTCGGTGACAGCACTGTTCTATAATCTTTATAGACTATTTCAATTGATCTAAAGGTACATTTTTTGTTCGTAATGTCCTCGTAAAGTGTCCTAGCGAGGTGTTCTCAGTCGGTTTGTCCTCGTAAGGTTGTCCCCGTGATATTGAAAGTACATTTCTTATATATTCATATTCATATTCAGATTTCTTATATTTCATGGTGAACAGATATCACAGTGTGTTCTGTCTGTGTAGATATTGTCGAGGAAGTGCCTGATGAGGTCTTGGCAATCGCTAATTTAGATCCAGCTGAATTGGCGGCGCAAGCGTCTCGTCTTCTTGAGGACCCCGAACTCCACATCCTCAACCAAATCTCCACAGACGCCTTTAACGACCTCTTCACCGGTAAGTGGCTCCCCTGTTCCAAACTAGACCTACTCAAACGCCCTCTAACGTCCTTTTTCTCTCTCCAGATAAAAACGGCGAGTACGAGCCGACCCGAGAAGAAACCGAAGAGCTCGAAAGGGCGCTCGAAGCTGTGGACAACGATGTCCGGAGTTTGGAAAGGATGAGCCGCTCTCTCCCCTCACTCCCTCTCCCTTTACTCAACCTTCCTCTGGACACACTGCTCGACGACCCTGCCGTCACCGGGCCCTTCACCCCCTTCCAAAACGGCCTCTCCACCTCCGAACTCCCCCATTCCTAGCCCGCGTCACCCGCTCTCAGCGCCTCCTCTGTCAATTCCTCGACGACATAACTGTAAATACCAATATACTTTCTTATTTAGAAAAATTCGGTCACGTCAAGAGTTTTCAGTTTATTTATACGGTTATATGTTAATTTCTTGTTGTAAAAACAATGTGTTAGTAGGTTTGTGGTAGTCACTTATTATACCACCGCTTTGAATTGAGTTTATGTGTGGGGATTTAGCATGATTTCGCACCGGCTCTGCATTTTCTCAAAGGTTTTAGCACATTGTTGGGCGTCACTTTAATTTACCCATCTGAACTAGCTTTACCTTCTTTTTTCATTTGTAGTCCGATTCACAAAGTGTTTGGTTTTTGGTGGAAGCCATGCGTGTTTGTCGTTCAAATTGGCCAACCAAAAAACCAAACCCTTCTTGAATCCGTTAATTTCCCCGATGGCCGGTTTTCATTTGGGTGGTTGACATTCGAGGCTCGTGATTTATTCTTGCCTATGATATAGTGCTGCAAAGAAAATCGAAACCAAGTCCATTCATCGATTTTTTAATTGATGAAAACATCAATTAAGTGAATTCAGATGAAAAGAAAAAAGCAGGCTAGACCGTGCAAAGCTCCGCTACCCGTTGTGGAACTTTTCTTTAGATAGGTTTTTCGGAAACCTGTCGAGGGAAAAATCGAGTTTTTCGCAGCGCCGCGATGGTTGCAGCGCCTAGTTGATATTGTTGAAAGTGATCCAGAGCCTGCCATGCCAGACTCACCCGCTGGTACGGACGTTAAAGGCTCGAGTTGGGTTTTGTAGTAGGAAAATGGGCATTTTATTGTAAGTAATGTTTGTGTAATTTTTTATTTCTTTTTTTTTTCATCATCTAGAAATTTCAAAGCGGTCGAAAATACCGTCGACATGCTACCGAACATGGCGGAATAGTGCAATTGAGTCGGTTTTTGACGGCTGAGGACAATTCACTTTTGAAGGCAGGACGTCAGAAACCTTCAAAAGGTGAATCGTTGGCCACATCGTGTTCACAGTGGATTTTAGTTGTAATTAGCCCCTGTTTCCAAATCGACTTGGTTGTTCATAGATGATACGAAGTGCAATAACACGTTTTTTGAATTTTACTGTGGATTGTGTAAGTAGGGCCCTTTCGGTGGTCGAGACTTTCTTCTTTTATTTTTTTAATATTTTTTTTCGTACGTTCACCTGAGACGGTTTCAAGTTGGAAGCCCATGTCAGAAGAATCCATAAAACTATCGTTGGACTGAAGTTACAGACGTTGAAGGGGATTTTGAACCCGAAAATGAGCTGAAAAGCGCTTTAAGCCATCACCAATGTCTTTCCGAACCACTTGAACAGAGTAGCATCCTTTTTAGTCCAAACCCATAACTCACTTTTGTCCTAATCTTAACAACTGTAGCCAGAAAGATCTTGGATCAGGTCAATGAGTTCATGAGGCCGAAATCTCAGGGCTGCCATGTGGAAAATGTCATACATAGGAATTAGGGATGGATATCGATGGAATAAAATCGATTTTATATCGAACCTAAAACAATAATTCCCGAAAAATTAACAACCAAAAAATTGATTTTGTCAAGAATCGGTGTTTTCTATTTTTTGAAAACGCAACTTTTTGTCAAAACGTATGTGAATAACAAGTTGGTAACTGACAGTTTTACCGAAATTTTGAAACTGATTTGAAGTTAGGTATACTATAATAGCGGCGATGGAAGCGAAGTCAGAGACATTTAAAACTACAGTTTTAACGTTAATCTCGGTTGCGGATGCGGTACTGTAATTTCGTAACGCTATGGCATCTCAATTAGGTATATTATAGAAGTATTCTGCATCTATTTCGATATAATATTATGATATCTTATTATGATGGTTCTAAGAGACTTTTTTGTTTTGTTCTTCTTCCTCCACCTAATTCCGTACAACAGACGAAATAGAAAGGAATGCGGTGGTTTCTTTCCTGCTTGTTGATTTCTATTGAAAGGTGGCTGTGAGGGTTCCAATTGGTTCCCACGCAAACCAGCAAACCCTTCTTGACGAAAATGGGAGTTTTACTGACTGTCGTCCTTCCATCTATGACAGATAAGACGTAGCCCCTACTTACCAGATCTGCCGTTTTCTCCACCCCGGCATTTTGTGAGTAACAAAACCTGGTCGCGATCAGATGTTTCAGTTTTCTGTATTCGAGTTGGCGGACTGAAAAGGCGGATAACTGTTGCTTTATTAAACAGGAAAGGATACCAGGCTAATTGGGCCTCTGATCCCAGAAAATAACTTCAACGTCCCCCAGAAGACTTCAAAAAATAAAATAAACCCCCTTGTACAAGGAGGTCGAAAGACCAGGGTAGTGATTACGTTTGGTTTCGCCGCTGCTTAGCGCTGCAGTGCCACCTCGTGCCCAGCTTCTTATTAGTGGGAATAGGAATCAGGGGTGAGTATCGATGTATCGGTTGATTTCTTTAAAAAATATCATTATTTCCGATTTATCCTCCTTTTTAATTTTATTTTTTATTAAAAGGTTAAAAGTGAATAGAGGCCCTAAGAAGAGGCCTCGAATAGGGCGATAAAATTATTTACAATCGAGCAACAAACCAACCAAATAGAAGAAGAATGGAGAATTTTGTTAGTTTCAAAATTTGCTTTGTTTGGACTGTTCCAAGTTCTGAATTTGAGTTTGTTTTTCGACTTTCCTAGGCTTGCAGTTGAAATTTTTGCATTCTTGTTGACTCTTTGTTTTTTCATTTGCCATGGGTCCTAATTGTATCGATAGAATGTTCAAAAAATTTATATCGGTATCCACTATCGATACTTTTTTCTTCGATACCCATCCCTAATAGGAACGCTCGGTGACATTCGGTGTTCATGAAAAGCAAGAGTTCAATTCAGTGAATAGGAATGCTCTGTTCATTTAGGGAATACCATAAAGCTGCACATTTTACACCTAGGTTTATTTTTCATAATAGTCCAATCCCTCGTTGGGTGGCCTGGGAAATCGATTTTACGTCCAAACTGACTAATAAACCCTACCCGACCTCACGGCGGATACTTACTAGATGGGGAACCGAGCACTTATCCTGTCAAAGTACTGGTTATGCAGAGAATAATACATCAAAATGATAATACATAGCTTAGTGTGCTGAAACCACAAGGAAATGCCAATGCATTGAGTAGGAATCCTTTGGCAAATGTATTTGCACCGAGCAGGAATGCTCAACAACGTTTTTAGTGCTGAAATGGGACTAGTGAATAATTATTCAGAAACTATTCTCAATCCTTCAATTGATTCCTTTCCACAGACGCATTTTCTTTAAAAAGCAAGACCGAGAGTGAATATATTAACGCATTGAGAAGAAATCCCATGGCAGAAGTATAAAGTCAATTCACTGAGTAGGTATACTCAAAACATTTCATGAGTGCTGAAAGGGTGAAATGGTACATAGAGTAGGAATGCATAGGGACGTGCGTGGATGAAACGCAAGAACGAAAGGGAATCCTTTGGCAAGTGGATGCACCTAGTAGGAATGCTCAACGCATTTTGAGAGTGCTGAAAGGAGGAAATGATACATAGAGCAGGAATGCTTAGGGGCATGTGCGCAAGAAAAGGTAGACCGAAAGGGAAATATGTCAACGCATTGAGTAGGAATCCTTTGGCAAATATGAATGCACCAAGTAGGAATGCTCAACAACATTTTGAGAATGCTAAATCGGGAATAGTGATTAATTCATGAAGAAACCGTTCCTCTTTCGTTTCGGAATTTTCTTTTAATACACACATTGTATTTATGCTAGACTGAGAGGGAATTCTTCAACGCATTGAGAAGAAATTCTTTGGCAGAAGTAAATTTAATGAGTAGGTATACTCAAAACATTTTGAGTGCTGAAAGGGTGAAATGATACATAGAGCAGGAATGCTTAGGGACATGTGTGTTAGAAAAGCAAGACCGAGAGGGGAATATGTCAACGCATTGAGTAGGAATCCTTTGGCAAACGTGTAGGCACCTAGGAGGAATGCTCAACAGCATTTTGAGAGTGCTGAAGGCGGATATGGCTCATAGAGTAGGAATGCTGTTGAAAATTGCCTAATAAATTGATTGTGTAGCTCAATGCTTTTCCCGGGATCTCAAACTGAAAACTCGCCCGTCTCAGGTGAACGTACCGACTTTTCTACTGTCTCGCAACATCACATTATTAAATAAATGTTATCATGTTCTACAGGTGGAAGTGCCATAACACTGTTAACTCGCTTTATATTCCGGTTTTGTTGTATCGCCTGTCAGGTTTAGGGGAGAAATGCGCCGCACTACAACTCGCAGGTAAATCGGCAATTTTGAACGTGTTTCTGTATAAAATGCAGAAAAATCTAATTCCTGTGAGCTACGCTTTATTTTCCGACTTCGATTAAAATGAACAATAAACCCAATGCAGTTGGTATCTACTGCGTTTTCTACCTCACGTGTAAATAGACTAGAAACTAATCTGTACGGTCTGACGTACTTTGTGTTCCAGTGATTTTCTTTCAAATACTTAAGTAGGTAGTGCCTCTAAGCGCATTAGGTGATACGCTGGTTTGAGTCTGTTGCTGCGTTGATGGAAATTTCCCTAACGTTGCGTAAAGTGAGTCAATTTCCAAATTTCACAAAAGCTCTCTTATTATTTCTCGGCTAAAACCTTTTGCGTTCATTTCTTACCGGGCACTGAACGCTCGAAAACTCGTCTGAATTTCCTCGTAAATTTCAATTTTCAAAAAAAAAAAAAACTGCCCTCACCTCTTTTCGGAAGAAAGTTTTGCTGTTTGAAAAAAAAAAAAAAAAAAATGAAGGGTAACAAAAAATGTAGCTTGAAAACGACTTTGTCACCTTGTAATGCGTTCTTGATGTTATTGTAACATAGAAACTTGTAAAATTCCATGTTGGCTTTCGTAGTACGATGCTGCCATGACTCGTCTGTACACTAGTGTAAATATTAGCTCCGTGGTATAATAGTTGTACTCTTGAACTTTGGTTAGTATTACTTTTTGACTGAGTAATTTAGCTATTAACGGATACTTTTTACCTACTGCAAAAAAAAGGTGTATAATTTTCATTGTTATTCGTGTATAAAGTAAAGGGAAAATAATCAGTAGGCGTGTCTAAATTAAAGCCAAAAATTATAAAGTAAGCTCATTTAGGTCTAACCGTTGAATTGTAGCATAACTGTAATTAATTGCGCTTATTTTTCTTTTTTTTTCTTTCGGGAGATTCAAAAAGCAAAGCCGTATGCGAAGACGGTGCTGAACAGAAAATTTAATAAAGCTCCAATTGGCATTTTGTACTACAAAAAAATTAGGTGGTTTTCTGTTCAGCGCCGTCGCAAACTACGGCGCTGTAACGCTTATATCCTTACTGTTCGACCTGCAAAAAAAAGTAACTTGTGATTTCGTTCTTTTCGTATATTTCTTTCCTTTGTATCGTACTCTTGTGATTTTTCTTTTTGACTTTCTAACTAGACGTTGTGATTGTCAAAACGATTTCGTGTCGATGTTATGCTGCGGTGGCCGTGAGTCGCAAAAAAGGTTATGTGTGAACACCTTAAGTCACGTTAGCGTCACGTTGTAATGTTTCCAATGGAACCTTTTTGTTTCTGGTACTGAAAAGAGCGCGCACGGCCACCGGGATTTACATGTTCCCTTTTTTGGACTGATGAACAAATTTTAGTTGAATAAATCTCGATTAAGCCATTTATTCAGACTGCTCATTGAACCTGTTAGAAAGGGGTGAAAAAAAAGTACGAAGGTGCGTTGAAAAAATTAATCCCTTTATTTTTTTCATCTTAACGTACGATGAAAAAAAGAAACCTCCAGCGAGGTTATCCTACGAACCGGTGACTAGACAGAGTAGTTTTTGCTATCGATTCACGTCCGACGAGGGTGACGCAAGCTGGGTATAAAACGGGCCTCAGTGGTAACACTGGGAGAAATGAGAAACAAAATGGCCGACCAAAAACCCTGAAAGTCCGCTCTAACGGAGCCATTTTGTTCATTTCTCCCACTGTATACCCCCAAGACCCGCTCAAAATAACAAAATCAAAAACAAAACTTGCCCTAAAAAAAAAAGAAAAGAAAAAGAAATTGTGCTCTTCAGTACAAAAGTATCTTCCTCAATGCGAACGTGAGCTGACTCAAAGTCACGTTAAAAGTAGCTAACTATTAACAATCTTTGGTTTCGAACATCACTCAACAGAACCAAAATATACAAAAGTATAAACGGGGGAAAAACCAAACTATACACTAACCCCTAAATAACGGTATTTAACGACAACGCAACAATTCTGAGGGAGCAACCCCTAAAATGCTTACAAAATAAAAACTTACTGAAAAAAATGCATAAGTAACTTAGCCATTTTGGCTCACGCTCAAAGGGAACGTAGAAATATAACCAAAGTTGGTATAGATTTAACCTAAACTGGGCCACCGTAAAAACGGTTAACAGGGTAGTGCAGGGAGTTCATAAGCTAATAGTCCTTAATTTTTTGTTTATATTCAAGTCTTGAAGAAGTTAAGGAACTAGTGACTGCAGAACCATTTCGATGCTGACTAAAAGCGAACGAAACGAGAAAACAAGGTAGAGCAGCGTGGCTGCAAAAGGAGGATAACAGTGTTGCCTCGAAGACAGACCTGAGAGGGGGAATTCGGTGAACGTTGAGGGAATTTCGTTGATATCATTATTGGGAGAAAAATTGATGGTGGAAGACAATGAGGGTAGGAATAGTTGTTGATAAGGGAAATTTAAATTGGCATCAGTGGGCAGTTCAATGTTGGGGAAGTTGGAAGACAAAATGGAGGATTTATGGAGATTTTGTTTTGTAAGGAACGTCTTTAAGAGGCAACACTGTGTTGATTGGGGTTCGTTCATCACGACTTGAAAGTGCGTATGACGTCGCGGATGACCGCCCGGCACAAAGGACAGTGGCCGCCCCCTTTGCCCCGCCATTGTTGCACAGAGCACTCGTAGCACATGCACATGTGGCCGCAGGTGTAAAGGACAGAGTCGACTTGACGTTCGTAGCAGACGGAGCAGTCAGAACTTTGGGCGGGGGAGATGGAGTTTTCGGCCCATTCGCGAATGCCTTCGGTGGAGTCGAGCGTGGAGTATGGGAGGCCGCCGACGGGCTGTAAAGATCGAATAGTTAGAAACTGTGTACGTCAACACTGCAACACGGTCATTGAAGATGCTCACCTCAATGTAAGTTGGGCTGTACGTTGACAGGTTAGAGTTTGACTGGTAACTGGGGCCTGTGGCTGGGGGGAGGTTGACGACAAGGACTGTACCGCCTCCAGCGCAGGGTGCAGTGGCGACAGTGACGTTTCGACATCTCTCTGGCACTGGAGGCATCAACGCTCTGGGTGGCGACCCTGCAAATGAAACATCCACAGTTAGTCGACGTTACAATGAATCGAGCTGGTAAACCACTTGACTGCTGCTTACCTTGTGGATGCGAAGGCGTCGACCCAAGTATCCTGATTTTCTGCGTAGAGCCATAAATGTCCAAAAAGGCCCAAAGCGTCTGCGACTGGTCTATGTGCATCAGGGATACCGTAGGACCGCCGTTTTTGGACATTTGGACTTCACCGTGGACGGTGATGCAGAAAGCCAGTTCGTCGCCCCTCTGCGTACCGCCGGCCACGTCTTTGTTCACTACCCAGTACTCCGGGCGGTCCAGAAGGTGGTCAGAGTCGTCAGGCAGGTCATTGGGAGAGAGTGATGCTGGGTCGCAGGACGTTAGGCCAAGAGCCAAAGCTCCAAGGTACATGGACTCGGTGTTCAGAATCTGAACGACAATTTTCTCACCTGCAAATCAAAACGGAACACTTAGCACGTCATTGAAGCAATGTTTGGTGCGTTGTATCAATCATGGAAGTACGTACCTAATTGAATGGGCCTTCCAGTGAAGACATAGCCTTGTGTGAATTCTGTCTCCAGACGGCTGGCTATGCATCGGTCGTTGCTTAGGCGGACGTTCTTTCCACGAGTCCTATGGAACGGCAGAGGGTTGAATTTGACTGATGGGTGCTGGAAGACCAATGCGGGGGGACTGGGTTCAGCAGGGAAGACTGGAGGTTCAGCGGCAGGGATGGGCGACTGGTGGTGGATGCTCATATTGGCCATAGCAGGAGCGATGATCCTGTCCACGTCCTCAGTCTGCTGAGCCGGCGCTTGCCTCCTGGAATTGTTCAAGTTGGCGCGAGGGTCCAAAAATTCGACGGCGGTCGAGTTCCCGTAGATGTCCAACATCGCCCACAGCTGCCCCCGGGTGTCGACGCCGCTGAAGAAGACGCCCTTGTCCTCGCCGTTGACGCCGAAATGGACGTCGCCGGCGGAATTCACGTAGTAGTACAGGATGGAGTCTTTTTCGCAAAGGCGTTCGACCAAAGCTTTGGCCCAGTAGCCGGGCTTGTTGGTCAGATCGGGGCAGGCGTACTTGGGCAGGTTATACCGAAGAGAACTCGGGTCGTTCATCGTGAACCCAAATCTGAGGACTCCACTCCAGTTGTCAGATACTTCAACGAATCTCAGGTAGATCTGCAACAAAAAAAGTGAAACATTAGTGCTGTGTGTGGTGTACCATAGCGCAGAAGATGGGCTTTTGTTGAGCTATATGTGGGGTATCTTAGCGTTGAAGACACGCTGCTCAGAGCTATATGTGGGGTATCTTAGCGTTGAAGACGCTGCTCAGAGCTATATGTGGGGTATCTTAGCGTTGAAGACACGCTGCTCAGAGCTATATGTGGGGTATCTTAGCGTTGAAGACATGCTGCTCAGAGCTATATGTGGGGTATCTTAGTGTTGAAGACGAGCTGATTAGAGCTATACGTGGGGTATCTTAGCGTTGAAGATGGGCTGCTTAGAGATGTGGGATATCTTTGCCTTGCAGGCAGATTTCAACGCTCAAATTCAGCTTAATTTGATGTAACAACGCCTTTGGACTGTTTTGGGGTATCTTAACACACGCAACACGGACATTTCTGCTGCTGCCTTATCATAACACAACTCACCCTCTCGTTGACTTTGACGGGCCTCGCGGAGAAAACCACCCCTTTGCAGAAGCTTTCCGCCCTCCTGGCGACGGCGCCGTCGCGGCTGATCCGGACGTTGTCACCGTGGACCTGGTGAAACAACAAGGGCGGCAAATTGTTGGCCACAAGGTGTCCACTGTTCACACCGCGACCTGCTGAAATAAAAAAATAAAAATAAAATAGACACATTAATTAGGGAGTTTAACAAAAGCATTGCAGGGTATCAGATAAATGGGTACCTGGCGAAGTGAGGCATTTTATGAGTTTTATGGCTTCCATGTAAGTAAACACTGCGTTATTTTTAGGGATTTAAAAAATTCGTGGAAATCAAAGGCGTCTTAACACACTAAACCAAAGACTGTGTGAGTGTGTGAGGGTTTGATATCTCCCAAGGGGGGATGCGAGTTTCCGTTAAGCTTTTTTTTTTCTTTTATTCTCATTGAAAGGAACAGCTGCGTCCTTCCACATGCACCAAAGGAGGGGAGATTTTTACTTCCCTTGCAGTAAAGACCCTCTTTCCCCCCTTCCAGTCCGTCGGCAAGAAACCATCGAAATACGACCAACACGAATTTTTCCTCCATCAGATCCCGCGGTAACAAAGGAAGGCGGATGAAGCCGTGCGAATCAGACCTCGACCGTGAAGGTAGAGGGGGACGAGGGAGCAACCAAGATGTAACAGCCCGTGACAGATGAACTCAGATAGGTAGCATTGTGAACCGGAAATCAAACTAAGTTCATTTGATAAACATTTGAAAAAAAAAAAAAAAAAGAATAAAAATTGGCTTATAAGACACACTGTCAACGGACCCACACTATTCATCTTTCGCAGTCCCTGGTCAGCAGACCCCAAAAATAATACTCAATGGGGGGGGGGGGGGGGGCTAGCTTTGCGTGGCTGTCCAACCTAGAGGGAGGGTGAGCGTAGCAAGAGGTTTTGAACGCAACGTGGAATACGATTCTATGAAAAAATATGGGGGTTTGCCATTCGAGATAAGAAAGTTGCGCTTTTTGCGCGCACTAGCGCCCTTTTGCGCTCAACTCCCTGGGAAGTGACGGCAGGTCAAATGTCGTTATTTGCGCGCATACAGAGACGAACTGAGTGTTTTAGATATTGATTCGTACGACCTTTTGTGCAGCAGCATTTCTGGTGTATCCCGCAAAAGGCGACGACCATCGGAAATGTTAGATATCGCACGCGTTGGGGGCTTATGCGATGTCGATCGTGTAGTCCAAAGTGGCACGCGACGCGGTGTGCAGGCGGTCGACGACTGAGTTCTCCCCGCGGTGTTTTGATAGACGCGGAAGGAGATTTGGGAGCTTATTGAAGGTTAGCGAGAAATCGGCGACCTTTCAAGGCGCGGTGGTAGAGGGGGGATCGTTGAGTCATTCTCAAAGGGTTTTCCCGTGTCTGTTTGAGACGATCCCGGGACGACCATTGTCGAAAGCGTTTATAATCGGTCACGATTAAAGATTAGGCGGGCGGGTACCGGTCAACGCCTTTTGTCCGAACAAAAGTACCAAAAGTACAAAAGTCGAAGTTTTTTTTTCGTCTTCTCTTTTCTCGAGACGTTTTTTTTTCTTGTTCCCTTCTCGGATTTCCCGCTGTGGGTGCACCACACCAGCTACAGGAACTCTATGGACTCCGTCGCGCTTCTGTGGAGACCGTCTCGCTTTGACGGGCTGAAAGACGATCCCGTCGACGCCCCTGGTCGTACATTCCAACTTGTGAAAATCGAAAAATCTCCCCCTCTCCTGGATCCGCCGCAACAGCGGAAGAAACCACGCGTGTGACCCAAAACACCGCATTACACGCAGTCTTCATAGGTTTATTGATCAAACAGCATCTCCACCACGCTTTGCCTGGTTAATGTTTGTTGAAACCGGATTCGAAGTTCCCATCGTAAATATCACTAAGGGCAGGGTTTATTTTGTGTGGGGGGGGGGGGGGGGGGGGTTCGACGGGGCTAACAAGGGGCTTTTGAAGGAATAAAGGGGTCAAGTAGTTTAGGACGTAGAATTCATTTATGTGTCTCAGACCCATCCGACTGCTGTGTGGATCGGGATGAGGGGTAAATCCCATTTTAATTGTTGTGAAGCCGTCTAGCGATTTAGACATAATCTAAAAGCGCCCATTCCTTATTCATGTGTAGGATTACTTTTTTTAAACTTCCAAATTTGAATAAAATCAAAATTTATTTAAACAATTTTTTTTTTTGCTTATTTCTTGCCCATTTTTAAAGTTCTACATTTTAAATTTCTGAGATGTTCTTGAACTCAAAGAAATTTCAAGGTACAAATTTCAACTTCTAAAAGTCGGAAAAATGTGAAATTTGTAAAAACGGTCGGAGGTTGGCTGGCTTCAGCCAGCAGGGGGTGCCCCCTTGTCTCTTCTGGGGGCCGTGTTCACCCTTTTAGCCGCCTCCAGATGCTGAACGGGGGCGGCTCCGAAAAGAGGGTTTAAAGGAGGGGGGAGGGATTCAAAAGGGACACATGGAATTTCCCAAAGGGGAAACATAGAAAGCCCCTTTTGACGCCACATTGCGGCGAAACGGTGTTGATTCATAGTGACGTCATGGGGGGGCTTTCGCGGAAAAGGTTGAGGTCCTCAAATCGTCATTAGGGTAAATGGGAGAGAGGTTAATTGTATTAATTGAGCCCGCGGGCGAGGTCACGCTAATTGACACTAATTATTATACCAATTGACGTCCTCGCTTAACCCCAAACTGTACAACACGATTGTGACTCGTCAGCGGGCCCCTCAAGTGTACTTTGGGGGTGTCGGGCGTATTCCCACGGTAGGTTTGCATCCGGCGAAAGGCCCTCCCGCTAACGGGGTGTTCCACGGAACTCACAGACTAACCGCTATGCTCTTGCAGAAGAACCATAGACCTCACAGAGGATTTCACAAAGCCCGTAGTGCGGATCCCCTTTAAAAATCCTCACTTGTCGACTTGGTTTCAATTAACTCGCGTTTTCCCACGTTCCCATTTTTTTTCTTTTTTCGCTCTCCCGCCACCAATTGTAATTTTAACGTTGACGCAAAATTACAACACAATCGTTCAAAATGTACCAGGTTCAAATAAAAACTCAGTTCCAAAATGACCACTTTTCACAGTTTTCACTTCATGACGCATAAAATTGCTCAGTTTTCAATTTGAAAACGGGAATCATCTCATAACATTTGAGGGTTGGTATCACTGCAAATATTGCAATTGTGACCAATTTCCAAAAAAATCGAAATTCTATTTTGAACATTGACTTTACCCAAAATCGAGAGACGCCTTCACCGATATTACTGTAAGCAATGTTGATATAAAATATCTTCAATATTAGCGACGGAAACTTAAAAAAAATTAAAACCTCGAAATAATTTTTCTTAAAAATTCATGTTAATTCGTCAAGTTTTTAATGCCTCTAGAAATATGCTCGATAAATAACGCAAAAACAACTAAAAATAATATACATTACAATCTTCTGTATAAATGAAGATGATTGGGAAGTAGAGGTAAATTGGGTGTGGCAGTTCAATAATGTGCGCACAAACTGACTTGACTTGAGACGTCAAATCGTACAAAACATGTTAAACTTAGCTGGCAATCGTGAAAATGACGCGAGTAAACAACAAACAAGATAACGATCGGTTGAAGGGAAAGATCAACAATCAGTTGGAGAAATCGTTTGTTTGTGTGTAGGTAGTAAAATTGTTGAGGAAATAAAGTTTCAAAGAAATTATCAAAGTGTGAGCGTTGTGTAAATTTGTATGAATATGAAGTGTTTGAGGTTTGTTTACTTGCCTAAGCCGAGTCGTTTCTTGACTTTCTTGAACATCTTCAAGGATGTCGGCATGCTGTCGAAAGTGGAAGTCACCCCCATTAAAGAGTCGGACACTTGGGCACTTGGGGGCACACTTTGGACGACGATTTTGAACCACGAGAATTTGAACACTTGTGGTGGACTCCCTTCGAGAGAGTTGGCAACGCGTGGGGATCGATCCCGGGTCGGTGGCTGAAGGGAGACTGAAGTCTTTGCCGTCAACGATCCGGGAGTAGTAGGGCACGCGACGGGACGATGGTGGGGATGGCGATGGAGGGTGGGGCCCCCAGGAGGATGGCCACCGATGGGACAGATGTTGACAAGGGAGAAATGTGGGGGATTAGGGATGAAACAGAGTCTGCTGACCAAGTGCCATTACGGCCAATTTCACAGGCCAGACGACGTTCCTACGCAGATCACGCCGCACAGAGGTCTGAAAACCCCTATAGTTTGTATACAAACGGCAAAACCCCTAAAAAATGGATTAATTGACTAACTTCGTATACCACTGTTTTAGAGGGTGCTGAATTCAATATCTTTGAGAACATTGAAATAGCTAGTATAAACTTTATACTATCTAAGTAATAGTATGAGCAAGCAGAATCCAGGAATGCCTGCTATGAGGGTAGGTAGGCTATATAACAGATTTGCAACTCAAAATTTGGTTCACATTTAATGTGAAGAAAAAATTTAATTATTCCTTTTTCTGTCCGTCCCAACCCCCACATAAGGTACCCTGACGCTTGTGTAACGCTGTAAAACCGTTATTTTCACCAATATACTCATGGAATGTACAAGTGTACTTCTTCAAATATCAGTTCTAAATTGAAAATGTATCAAAAATCAAGTTCAAAAATGGAGGTTTTGGTCTGAGGACCACTGTGCGCCGTTGCGCTAATGCCGGCAGAGGTCGAATAATTTAGTGAACGAAAAAAAAACCTCCCAATTAACAGCACGCCTCTAATGTGCGACTCCTCGTTGGGCAATTGGGCACTTACGAAACTCAAGGTTTCCAGCGTGCGAAAATTTCAAACGTTTGAGGCATCTGACGATAAAGTGTCATTCATGACCTTTTTCTCCTCCTCCTTTTGCTAGCCTTGTGCGCCCAATCGTGTCGTATAATCGGCCGCACGCGTCATTTCTGGTGCAAAACGGTCGTGTGGCCCGCCGTCGACACCCCTCAACTGTTGTTACAAGTGTCCGATGACCAGGAATCTCATGCACAACGCACGGATGGAACTAAAAACGCTGCAAATTTTACACAAAGGTTTTATTATTCTCTTATATACGTAACTTGTGCAGAAATTAATTCAGAAAATTTTGGGGAAAAAATTTTGTTTCCAATTTTTTTTTTGCTCGGAAAATACGACAAAAAAATTCGAGAAAATACTTCAAAAACAAATTTGACGTATTAAAAGAAAAATTCATATTTGACCCCCAGGGATCCTTCAAAAATCCAATTTGAATCCCCATGAAAGCCCTATAGATACCCACAGTGAAATCGGATCGTTCCGGAACCCCCAAAAATGGGTTCTACGTCCAAAAATACTTCGAAAACGACACCTTACTCGATCCCATAGCCAAAAACCCCTCCCGTAACCCCATTTTAGCCTCATAGCGCCCCACGGGTTTGGGCGATCGGGCTGAAAACCTAGCGGGATCAACTAGATGGCAAACCAAGTATTTTGTCAAAATTTCAGATTAAAAAAAAAAAAATTCCTACTGCTCAAAACGGCCCGGACGGCGGACGGACATTTCGGATTTTGAATGTAGACCTTTTGAAACGAATGTCACATTTTGAGGCGATCCGAGTCGTCGACCTCCGTCGCGATCACATAGGTGTATTTATTCCAAGAATAAAATACACCAAAATGAAAACACGTTGGGCGGTTAAAGTATGTTCCAATACGTTTCACAATATGTGAAAAATTTGCTCATTTAATGTGAAACACTAACGAACTAGGTCCTTGGCGCCATTAAAGGGGCTATGAAAAGGAGTGTGTCTTTCAAGAAGACCAAAGGGAACTCAAGTGGGGGCCTTTAGAGGATTTTGGCCTCGACAGAAGTATAGTTTTCGATATGATTTTGATCAAAGAATCGTATTATGGAGTGCCAAACCTGCCCAACTTCATAACTATGCCATGGTCTTATTATTAGGGCCACCACGCTGCGGTTTGCATTTGCTCCATGCCTCGGCATTATTGCTAAACTCTCAGTAACTCGGGTGGTGAAAATGACTATGACTTGGGTGATAACGCCTAGAAAATAAGAGCAATATCGGTCGTTGCTCAGGCGAAGCCCACAGATGTGTAACTCAACAGTTACTGTTGAACAAGTGCGGACAGAAATAATTTCAATGACAATTGAAGTAATATTATTATTTCAATTAAATAGTACTTAAGTAGTACTTGCCTTTAGGACATGCACCTAAAAGCGGGATGGAGAAAAAGTGAAATTTGAAGGCGATGAAGCACAATTTTCAAACATTCCTATAGAATCTGGTCAGATTCATCACCATCGTGTTTATCGTCTCTTACGCGACATTAGACACACATGCTGATGGTTATCTCCACGTGGACTCCCGTCCCCAAGTCTAACACGTGGCCCCGTCAGCCCCACACGTGGCCAGACGTCCCGTCCCGTCGACTGTCGCCCTACAAGGCGTCTAATTTTGAGCTAATTGGGGGAAAAGCTCTGACGCGTGCGGGCACCCACTTAACCAAATCACTATTCACATTAACGTCCAAATACCATTTAATAGCCCGCAGTTCGCTATACCGGTGTACAGACGCGAGTACCCAACCATAGACGCACATCCGGGATCTGGAGGAACTCAGCGACACCGGTACTTCACTTGAGTGCTTTCCCGAGTCGCCCACTTGGACCAGTTCCGTTCATTCATTACTAAGTTTACAAAAAAAAAAAAAAAAAAACAACTTCCTTTGTAAACCACCATTCATGAAAAAATTAAATAATATTCCAAGAGGGAAAATTGTTCTTCAGGTCCAGTTGAGGGCGAAAAAAGTGGAACATTTCATTTATCGACTGAAATAATAAATGGTGCATTCCTGAAAAAAGCGTAAGATTCATCTCATTTTTCAAACTTTTCAATTTCATAGAATTTTTTCTTCTCACTATTAGTGTAGAACAAAAGCCTCGTAGCTCGTTAGGTTATCGCTAGTCGAGTTTACTGGTTTGCAATTCATGCTTATGGAATGCCTGGGTGCAGAATTAGGGGTCGAGGAAATGTGATGACAACCAATTGGCTGGATATGATTACGAAACTATCAGTATTTTAGTTATACCAGTATCGATCATTCGTTGACTTTCGTATGTTGTATAATACTTTCAGTATGCCAGATCCAACAGTTCTTCCCGGAAGTGCTCATAGTGGAATATGGTAGATAAGAAATCTTCGGGACCTGCCTGGTTCTGAGAGAGTTATGATATCAATGATCAATAATGTAATGGGGTGTTCGCATTGATTTTAGTTTATTATTCTTGGAATAATACACCTATGTTTTCGCGACGGGGGTCGACGACTCCGATCGGCCTCAAAATTTGACATTATCCGTTTCAAGTGGTCTACATTCTAAATCCAAATGTCCGTCCGCCGTACGGCGTCCGCCGTCCAGGCCGTTTTGGGCAGTAGGCATTTTAAAAAAAATCTGAAATTTCGACAAAATACTTGGTTTACCATCTAGTTGTGCCCGCAAGGTTTTCAGTCCGATCGCCCAAACCCGTGGGGCGCTCTGGGGCTATAATGGGGCTACGGGAGGGGTTTTTTGAAGGCTTTTAGCTATGGGATCGAGTTAGGTGTCGTTTTGGAAGTATTTTTGGACGTAGAATCCATTTTTTGGAGTCCCGGAACGATCCGATTTCACTGTGCCGATCTATAGGGCTCTCATGGGGCTAAAAATGGGATTTTTGAAGGATCCCAGGATGTTAAATATTTTTTGAGTAAAAAATAAGGAATTTATGAAAAAAACACATTTTTGAACAAAAAAATCCAAAAAAAAATTTTTTGAGATAAAAATCCAAAAAAAAAAAATTTTTTTAATTTTTTCATTGACAGAATTAAATTTCTGCACAAGTAATGTATATCAAAGAATAATAAACCCTTGTGTAAAATTTGCAGCGTTTTTTTCTATTTTTTTCTGAAAGTACTCCCTGAGAATGTAGGGAAAACAGTAGTCAGCCGCCTGAAATCGTTTCCAGAAAATTTAAATAATTTAACGAAAATTACGGCGTTTGAAAAACACGGCAATGGAGGGAGCGTGACGTCACTAACCCTCCAACCAACTACGTGAGGGGATTGTTCCGCCGAGGAATGCCACTCCACTACTCATCACAGAATAAAATTCAATTGAGCCGTGAATCCTTCTGATAAGGCTTCAAATTTCAAGTATTGTGTATTATAATTAAAAGTTAATTATGTTTTCCATCGTATCAAGTTATAATTGCTATAAATTTATCATATAAGCTGACGACACTAGCGCTCCGGGTGAGAGATTCACTGGAACTGTGACGTCACTACCTCAAGAGTGACTGGTGGGAAACCCTGGCCGATTCAAACTGTGCGTTTCGTTTTTTCGTTATAATATAACGAGATATTATCTCCTACAATGATTTTTTTTCGTTGGTATTGGAGTCTGTGCACGTTACTTTTTAGCCATATTATTGAATGGGAGGGAAGATTTCCAAACCTAAAATCAATGCGAACTCCCCAATGGGGTTCCTTGCGGATGCTCTTTATAGGAATGGTCTAAAAATGAAAATTATGTACGACACCAATTCAGAAAAATTCAATTAATTCATTACTCTAAAATGACTCAACGGGCAACCATTTCTCCTAACTGCCCTCAATCTTTTCCTTTCCTTCTTCCTGTCCTTTCGTTGCGGTTCTGGTGTAAAGAATAAGAGGGAAAAACGAGAAAAGGAAGATCAAAGATTGCGTCCCTTGAACCGGATCTCCACCTACCGGATGCGGCCTTATGCTCTAGTGAATCGCCAAAGAGCTTGACAAAATAATTCAACACAGAACGCCGCGTAGACGATTTAATACGATCCCCGTACCGAGTTTTTGAAATTGTGGGAACGCGGCCATTATATTTGGATTAAGAGACGAAATTACGCTCCTGGGAGCGAAGGTTGAAGAGTTCTCTGTCGTAGCCAACAACGAGGATAGAGTAAATGAGGAAGTTTGACAGCGCTGCGACTCAGGCCGTAAAAATGAATAAGCCGCAGCAAATCACCGCTTTTAAATTAAGAAAAGAAATTCTCAGTATTTCAGGTCTTCACCGAGTTCCCAAGTCATGACCAGGTCTCACCAAGTAATTCAGTTCCCAAGTCATGACCCCTAACGACTTTTTGTGGAACGTTGTCTACGAGGAGATCTTCATTCACAGCCCGCCTCCAGGATGAAAGATGGGAAGAGGAAACTAATTACAGGATCTCGACGGAGTTGTCGGGACGTGCGATGCTGACGGGAGAATGAAATTTGTAATTACGAGGCTAACGACGTCCGTTGACGACGATGGTGGCGCCCCAATGGTAATGACGGCAGGATTTGTCATTTTTGGCAGTTTGTCTGCGGGTAAGGCTCAAGTATTTATATTTACATAGGTATATGACACTAAATTTGTAGTACTAAAAAGTAGGCCTAAGTGAAACTGGGGTTTTACTTTTACTTTTTTGTTGTGTGTGAAAATACCGAAAAATTGACCATTTTCAGCGCGCTCTAGCGACCTTACTATTGCTCTGATCTTCTACTGTAGTATATATACCAGGCGCGACTCGTGAGGGAGGCAGCGTCGCAACTGCACCCCCTCGATGCAGAAGGGTGAGAGGGGGGCTACGTACCTATTACCTACCTAATTAGTTACCTAGCTAAAAATGAATCAAAACTCGGCTCGAAAATCTACGTAAGTTCTTGTAGACCTTACATAGTTCGCGGAACGTCTGAAAAGGCTGTGTTGATAGTGCAATGATAACGGGAGCACTGCCCTTCTTGAGACGATTTTTTTGCATGGACCTTATGGAACAACGAACTAAGTGTGAAGCCAGAAATGTCGAAATGTGGGGCAGTTCTGGGCACTGCGCACACCCTTCCTTCTCACCCATCACCAGAATCTGGTGTTAACATCTGATGTTAAATCACCTCCACAATCAGTGTTGGCAGTCTTCGTTCATGGGCAGGGAATTTTCGTTTGTAATGAGGGACTTTTTCAGGATCTAATCTGTCTCAAATCATGGAAAAAATAGGGGCTTACTTTTGAAATATTTTGAAAACTTTTTGGTGTTGCTATATTACTTTGTACGGTATGAAATCATAAAATTTCGATCGACCAAGGTTTCTGATTTTTTCAGTTTTCCCACAAAGGTATTTTTTACCAGAAGCAGCTTCTGAGGGGATGGCATCAGGGGTTTAGTGTGCTTCCATGTTTTCTGGGAAGTGTTTTCTGAACTCGGTGATCTGAGTTGGTCTCATTTATAAGTTTTTTATTCGTTCGTTTCATTCGATCGTTTCATTGTTCATTTCATAAAGCGTTTGTTGGATAACTCTATTGATTTCATCTTGAGGGAGTTTTCCCGTTTAGGCGTGAGTGATAAGTGTGACATTCGCGACATGGGACGGCCAACCTCACCTTTACCAGGTTTGTTGCGTGTACCCAGGAAATGAAAGGAAACTGGTAATAGTTAATTGGAATTTTTAAACAAACAAATAAATAATGAACTATAGCAAATCTTGATAGTAGGTACTTTTTATCTGTGTTGGGTGCAATAATATTTTCATAAAATATTATCACGAATCCGTGACTGCACCCCCTTGTTCTGCCATCACCAGTCGCGCCTGATATATACTAGTATATATGTAGTATAGTATGTAGTATGCATTTTGTAGGAAATTTTGTTTCCGTTACAGCTCATAGTGTGTTTCTTCGAGAAACCCCTAGTTTTCGAAATATAAGCAAAAAACCGAAAAAAGTTTAACATTTTGAGGTTGTTTGACTTTTGACCTTGCTTGTTTGACTTGCGACCTTTTGAGGGGCTTAAAACTGTTTCACGGGGTGTAAGCTGGTTTAGAACTGGTTTTTGAAAGATTGAAGCATTGCAGAAGGGGCAAACCAGATTTGGATGGGGTTAATCAAGTTTAGAATGAGTAAAAAAAACTAGTTTGAAAGGCCACATAACCAGTTCGGAGGGGTTGGAAAAGGTTTAGGATGGTTATTAACGTTCAAAGGTAGTTAAGCTGGTTTGGATAGTTTCAGAACGGGATTGGAGGGATTCAAAACTGGTTTTGAAGAGTTCAGAACCAATTGGGATTGATTAAAACCGGTTTAGGGCAGTCAAAATCGGAAACCTCCAGATATATTGAATATTTTTCCAGATTCTTTGATTCGTCAACACGCCAATACGTGGACCCCAATACAACTATGTTAGGCTTTACTTATTACGTAACATGTACCTACCTACTGATTTAGAGTTTTGCTTCAACGTGAAGTTATTGATTTTGAAATTAGCGCAATCAACAGGCAGATCAGTAGGACGTACCGGCAACTTCGCTCCCTTAATTACAAACTTCCAACCGAATGATACTGACCGCTATGCACTTATAAAGTAAAAAAAAGATCACGTTTCGACAAAGCCGTGACTCTACTGGGGGAATTTTTCCTCGAACCCTCGAACGTTCATTGGCTTCGAAACAAATTGACGTAGGTGAACTATTCACCAGGATCCTTGATCCCGTCCTTTGATCCTTGATCTCCTCCCTCCAGGATTTCATTTCGAAGGGCCCCGAGAACACCAATTACGCTATTAAATGTCGAGGCGGGTTCGGAGTCGTGCCGGAGTTTTTTCTGTGCGTTCCACTTGTACTGACCGACGAGCGCAGTAAATTTGTCAACTCCGGTTGTGAACGAAAGAAGCTTCCAGGAAAAAAATAGGACGAGTATGAAACGTGACGAATCCGACTTCCTCTCATTGTAAGATTGTAAGGGTCGACCGGAAAGGACATTTCGACAGCGAACAACACAAATTGTTGATTTACTGCACTTGAGAGTGCAACAGGTTTCTTTCGCTGCTCACAACACCCTATTTTCTTCTATCTGCATCTAGTGTAGGGAAAATCCCTTCTCTGCAGACAACTCTGTACTTGGAAGTGCAACAAAATCGGTTTGAGATCGCTGATAAGCCGCCAGATCTTGCTTCAAACGCGGGAAGACAGTGATGCTGCTTCTTCCCCGCACGATGTGGTCAGTGAGTTTGGAGTGACACCCTCGTCCTCCCTCTGGTGATAACCCTCAATCGATTCATCATAATGGCCTGGAGAGGTGAGGGGGCTAGCGAGGGAAACAATCCAAAGCCTCGTCTGAGTATGCAATTCCGGAAGTTTTTCTAAATCCCTGAATGGACTCTTTGGAGCCGATCCCGGGATTGAGGAATTTTTTTAAATGAAAAAATTGAAGAAAAAAAAAAAAAAAAAAAAAACGAAAAACTTGTTTATTTACAATTACTTCTCTCGCGAAGGGAACATTTTACTTATGAAGGTAGGTAGGTACTTGAATACTGTGCTCTCAGAAAGCATAATGCACTCAAAGTTGGATCAGCCAATTTGCTTCTTAGCTTAGTCGAAAATAGCCCTGCTGCGGAAAAGACCCTGCTGCCGTTGCGCTCAAATGGTAGCAAATCTTGTCTACTTAAAAACGTTGACAGTGTCTTTTTTGGCAGGGCGCATATTTTTGGAGTTATAAGCGAATAACTGAAAAATTCCGATAATTTTGCTGTTTTTCGAGCATCAAGCATTCAGCACAAGGATTTTGAAGGTGCAAACTTGGCCATACACAGCTGGTACCATCCCTGACAACATACCAAAAAATCATTCCCGAATTCGGGGATCCTGGGATCAACTCCACAAATCCCAGGATTTCAAATTGTCAAAAATCGGCCGGGATCTCGTGATTGCAAACCTTCCTCGTCTCCCCACAGCCAGGACACTTTTTCTATTGGAATTAGGTCATCCAGCATTTCTTTAAGGAAAAAGCTTAATGAACATGGGGAAGCAAGTAGAAGGGGTCTGAGGCCAGATGAGAGAGGCCTGGGGTGGGCTGGCTTTAGCCAGCAGGGGATGGCCCCCTAGATTTCATTGGATCTGGAGGAATATCCGGATCCAACGCAGATTGAGGGCAGAGGTCAGACTCCTTTACGACCGCCTGATCGTTAGGGCCCATGACAGCTCCAGTATTCCCATGCTTGAAATGCAGCGACAAACGATCTGCCTTCCGAGGGTTGAGTATACTGGTATACCAGTATAGAACATACTCTGTCCAAACCCAAAACCTCCAGCGGCAACTCCTTCGACATCGTGCATCGTGCACAAAGCAAGTAGTTAGCGGTGAGAACACGGACCAAACGCCTTCTCCTCTCTGCCCTTCTCACAATTTTAAATTCCAATAAAATTGTACGAACACCACCGCACTTTCCGGTATTAAAATTACAAACCGTTCAACGCCTATACCTACAGCCGGCGGAGAACTTGGTTTGCAAAAACAAACCTTGGAACATTCCACGGAGCCATTAGAGCCTGGAGAGGAAACAGAAAAAACTCGCACCATTTCAGCACGTGCCAAACCCACTGAAAAAAGTTTAAAGTGACCTAATTGTACGCGCGGAACTCTGCGGGAATTTTTTTCAGCGGAGGAAGCTCCTTCATAATGGAAGCGAAAAAGGAAGTTATGACTGCGGAGATTCCCGCTGGCGCAAAAAAAAGTCGACTTGAAACTCAAATGCTGCCAAACCGTCCGTTGAAAATGTGAAGGAGAAAAACTTGGGAGCCGGTAAAGTTGGCAGCAGCCGTTTCACGTGCTGCTCACAATGTCATCATCCTGGGAACGGAATCCGACTAGTTTCGGTGAAACGCTACGAGAGGGAACAAAGTGTACAGTGAAAAAGAAAAAAGAAAAAATCGTTGAGATTCTGAACGAGTTGGGATTCTGGGGGCGGGTCGTGTTTGAGCGTCGGGCCCTGAATCCTAAACAGAAGGATTCTTATCTTGTCAGGCGGACCTTGTGAGGATTAGGCGCCGTTTGTACAATGAATGGGATACAAGACGAGCAATGAATGAGCATTGTTTCTTTCATTTCAAAACCATCCCAGCAGAAATGCGCATGCGCTAAGCAACGGCCACACCGACTACGCTATTCAGTGCTTTGGAATGAGAGAGTGCACAAATGATGAATGAAAAGGGACTAATCTAGAAGAAACCGCCCGGTTGCAGCGAATCTGAACTATTTCAGGCTCAAGCACTACTGGGGTATAGCAAGGAGCAGCTTATCGCCTTTAAATTCAACTGTACCAGATAGATCCGACTCGCTTTCATTCTCTGACGCAGGCGACAAGTCATTCACATTTCTCGAAGTCTGACAACCCAAGAAACCTGCGAGAAAACAACACAGTGTCAGCCTGCAATTGAAAACAGATAAACATGATGCACGGCTGGCCCTATCGTTGAGTATTCAACAGGCAACATATAAAAGTATGACTTGAAAATTTCAGTGGACGCAGCGCGTGCTTCCCCCTTTTTTTTCGTGCTCAACAGATGGGGTTGTTCCCCTCGAGTCAGATGGCTTGAAATGATCGGATGGGGTACAGTTAGAGGGTGTCAGTTGGTGTATTCTGACCCTCCTTTTGATGATTTTCGCGTCTGTTTCCTGTAGTGGAAGAGCCCGCTAAAGTCTGCATTGGTAATTTCAGATTTTCCGGGCCACCAAGAGGAATTTCCCGAGCTAGTGGGAAATGTGCAGACTTTTCATTTTTTAGAGTTTTTTGGTTAATTATTCAGAATCGAGCCCAGGGAAGGAGCGAAACCTTGAATTCTGGGAACTGTCGAAATGACATCCACACTTTCTTTTCGGCACGATTCGGTTCTTCTTTTGGCATGGCAGATAGGCCGAACGACACGTCCACACTAGTTCAGCATGGCCTAAGCCAAATCATGCCAATCAGCATGGTGTGGACACTGTTATTGGAAAATAAGTATTAGTTAATTAATTAACACTTTTTTTATTCAGTCTACAAAAAACTATTATTGAAAAACAACTGGTCTCTTACAAAACTCTGCAAGGGTTTATTATTCTTTGATGTAGGTTACTTGTGGAAAAATTTAATTCTGTCAAAGAGAAAAAAGTTTGGAATTTTTTTTTTAGCTTTTGTGTTTTGTTCAAAAACTTCTTGTTTTTTAATCGAAAAATATTTGACCTCCTGGGATCCTTCAAAAATCCCATTTGTAGCCCCATGAAAGCCCCATAGATCGCCACAGTGAAATCGGATCGTTCCGGGACCCCCAAAAATGGATTCTACGTCCAAAAATACTTCGAAAACGCGAAAACGACACCTAACTCGATCCCATAACCAAAAGCCTTCAAAAAACGCCTCCCGTAGCCCCATAGCGCCCCACAGGTTTGGGCGATCGGGCTGATGCTGAAAACCTTGCGGGCACAGCTAGATGGTAGACCAACTATTTTGCCAAAATTTAAGATTTACAAAAAATTCCTACTGCCCAAAACGGCCCGGACACAACAAAATGCACTTTTTGGATCACCCACTTTCAGTTGACTGCATTTCCGCAACCATTGGAGTTACAGAGCTCTAATTGGTTTCAAATTGTAGAAAATGTAACCTACTTTAAGGGTGTATAGGGTAGTGTTTGTCGAAATACTCTTCATTATTGGTTTTTTGACTACCAAAAACGTTAGCACAAGGTTTTCAGGGTTGCAAAATTAGGTATGAACTCCTCTAAGGGACCCAAACAACATAATAACTCCTCTTAAACTGCTGAGAAACGCCCGGCTTTATTCTTCCTGAACAGCCCTGCAAACATAATAACTCCGCAGTTTCATGCAACTGTGCAACGTTCAACATTAAATTGACTGGCCGTCCCATTTTGCCTCATAAATCGCGTTTTAATTGATTAATTTTTTTTTTTTTTTTTGCTCTGCTGTGTTATTGGTCGTGCGGCGGTAAACGGCTCCGCGTCGCCAGGCCACTTTCACGCAGACTGACCGCGTTGACTGATTAGCGAGGGTCGTTGCTTGTCAACTGGGTTATCTTGGCGCCGATAACGCACTCAGGATGAAGTAACGCCGTCTACGCGACGTCGTATTTTAGATTGTTGCTGGTACGGATAATGGGAGTTTGGTAGTTTGAACACAATGGTGAATTCCATGTGTACTCCTTAAGGACGATGCACATAAGGGGGGCAGGTGTCAGATAACTTCCTTCCTCTCAGCTGCTTCACGAGAGCCCCTCGCAGGATGTTCACTTCCCCACAAAATCATAGACCTTACGACCTTTCAGGGCTTAGAACCTTCTGATCAAACCCACCACTTGTAAACCTATTGAAAATTCCCCCTCAATCGATTGCCGACTTACCAACTTCGAAAATTGTCATTTCAACGAAATTGGTTTTTGGACCTGAAATGATTCCCATGACTGGGCCCGGAAGTCGCAAACAGATGCAAAGTAAGCAAACACTTCCTGCCCCAGTCCATCGACCCCGTTTGTTCGTCATCGACCGAATCGATCCGCAGGAAACCCTTCGCAAAGCCTTTTTTTTAATTGGACGGCCCGTTTATTGTTATTTAAGTTATTGTCGTATAGATGCGTTTCCCAACACAAACATCCTGCCTATTCGCCGTCTTTTGTGGTGCGTCAAACCCATCGATCTGGTTGTTGAATGATGCAGGGCGCCTCAAATTCATCAATCATTGGCTCACTGTGGAATAGATTTAGTTCAGTGAATCGAACAACAGAATTAACCCTCGAAACAGTCTCTTAAAATTAGTTTCATTACCTGCAGTTAGAGATAAGTGACAGTGTCAAGTCAGAGACCCCCAAAATGGATTCCATGTTCAAAATTTCTTCGAAAACGACACCTTATTCGACTAGGGTCGCTAGACGACCTAGTTCTAGTCCTTCAGCTTTAGTTGCCAGCCGTTACCTCAAGTCTCATATCGACACTTAAGTTCTAACACGAAATTTCATTTTCGCAGCTCTACAGGAGAGACAAAAAACTGTTTTATTTTTATTGTATGCCAATTTTCTAACTTTCCTCTCTTTAGGGTCCCAGAAACTCAGTTCTTATATGACTTGTGGATATCACGAAAATTCACGAAAATTTGGTAATTGGGTGGAGTTGGTGTTTGAAATCATTTCAATTATTGTCAATTACGTGGTGTTGGTTATTCATTGAGATTGTTAATTTCCTTCACTCAAGGCGAATCGGTCACTCAAGAATCGATACAATTGGGCCATACACTAGTCGATATATTGAGGAACATTATCGATACTTCTATACTATCGACGGCAATCTCAAGTTGGGACCTTTGTCGCACACTACCTGTCTCTATTCTTGCAGAAACCCCTTCCAACAAAAGGTCCAAAGCTTGGTACAAAGCAGACGCAAGAGATCCAGAACCCACCTGATGGACCCCTCTGGGAATGAGGCGCGTGGCAAGTTACGTCTTTCCCACGTCCATTCTGTTGGGGATCCCCTCGTGATTTTTGATCTCTACGGTTCTTCAAAAGGCGACTTGGGGTGGATTCTGAGAGCCCACCTGGAACTGTCGTAAGAGGGGGATAAATGAAAAAGCTTCCAACGGCCGTTTTCCAAGGCCGACTTTTGTGGGAGCAGGTCGCATGAATATGGAAAAAATGACGCAAAAAAAAAGCTATCGACACAGTCTGCTCAGTACACACGTTCTGTGTCCAATCATCGTGCCGCAGAACCCTTTGTGCTCGATCTTCCAGCTCCTTTCCAGAGGGACACGAAGACCATCCACGAAGCACTTAAATTACGTGATTTACCGTCGAGAAGGTGGATGCGCGCGAGTTTGTCATTATGTTTTATTATTTTTACTCATTAAAGAAAGATTGAAAGAAGGGATAATGAAGGGCCCGAGGGAACTTCGTGGGACACCAACCTATTATTAGCGTTCCCTTCCGAAAGTCTGTAATTAGCTAATGAATTGGAGACGTTTCGAAAATTGATCGACGGAAAAAACGTAAGTTGAGACAAGATAGAAATATTCAAAGGATGACTTGGAGAAGCGGTGATTAGAATTTAGAAAAGGCAGCACAGCTTTCAAGAAATTGACTGATTGTTGGGGCAAAATCCAAAGTTAATGAAACTTCAAAGTATTGGAAGTATTGGAAACTTCTCGTAGACCTTCTGGAAAGTTGTAGGGGGCCAAAAAACCGCTATTTTCATGAGTTGTATCGGTTCTTACGTATAGGTACCTAAAAAATATGTATCCTACGAAGATAAACCCTCGACACCAACTTAAAAACGAATTAATCCCATTTCAAATGAACTGGTCAAAAATATTTTTCTGCCCTACAGGTACCGAGATTCGTCCCTTCAAATATAGGCAAAATTTCTCCAAATGTTTAAATTAACGGAAAATGCATGTTTTTAGCGCAAACATTCAATTTTCAACATATCGCTCCTTTGGAGCAAGGCTATCATAAATAAAAATTTCCAAGTTTTGAGTTAGACCAGCATAATATTATTATGGACTTGAAAGTGTCGGGAAAATTATGTGCTAGACCGTTCCTACTTACCCAGGCATTCCTGTTGCCAGGAAGCGCTGTGCGAAACTATTGACATCTCCCCACTTGAAGTAGGCAATGAAGAAGACCGTCACATCTCTAAATGTGATAGTCTTGTTCAAATGGTGATTTGTTTCTCACCGAATTTATTTTCTACAATACTGATTCTTTTAGTTATAGAATACTCTTTCCCAAATCTTCTTTCAGAATTTCGAGAAAATTTTGTTATTTTGTCGGAGATTGCATAATCTTGACCAAACATTTTCCTCTTTTCGTCCATTTCTTGGCCATTGTGACAAGCAATTCTGCGCTATACTATCATATCTCGGAAAAATGGATGAAAGCACTAATTTAAGGGTGTGATCGAGTTACTTAGTAGAGGTGAACCCTGCAGTTAGTTTCCTAATTCCTAATTAAGGTCCTAAGGATATGCATTAAAAAGAAACTGTCTCTCAATCTTGTCTCAGGAAGCTGTAGTTTAATACTCGTTCAAAACATTAAACGGCTCTACTGAAAAATTGCGTTTTTTGGGTTATGATAGTCTTGTTCCAAAGGAGCACCTTTTACTGTAATTCCCTCTTCACTCCCCTTTGACCATCCTCCCTTATTATGAGATCTACTGACCACTTGTTACACTCTCAGATTAACCATCAAATCATCAAATATTTGGCTGCATTTTGTGTCGTTCTATAACTACCTGTCACTATTTTCTTGGTTAATTTGAGAGTTAACAACCGGTCAGCGGATCCATCTCATAAAAAGAGAGGATGGCCAATGGGATGTAGTGAATAGAGCGGGCGGTAGAGGCTCAGGAGTTGAGAAATCATGTACCAATACATAGTTACATCCAGAATTGAAATTTCTGGGCCAAAAACATGCATTTCAAATCAGTTTTTAACTTTTAGACATTTTGCCTTCCTTCGAAAGGACGAATCTCGAGAGCTGTTGGGTCAAAAAATATTTTTAGCCAGAGAATTTGAAAGGAAATTTAATCCTCTTTAAGTTTGACTTTAGTGATTATTTTCATAGGATGCATAATTGTTGAGTTGTAGATTAAAAACCGTACTCACTTAAAAAATCGCGTTTTTTTTAGCCTTCACAATTTTCAACGGTGCCTACGAGTTGGAAAATTCGTATAATATACAGAGATATCCCCAACCAATGCGTCGAAGTAAGTAAAGAGTCACCTTTGAATATTGGTCCAATTGTACTTGACTTGTGTTCGAGGCTAACTATGTAGAATCCCACGGGAACAGAGTCGAAGTCTTCGGTCACCTGCCGAGAGAATCTTTTTCCTTCCGAAAAGTCCTTTTCATCGAAAAAAACATTTATGACTACAGGTTGCACAGGTGACCAGACGGGGCGGGTTAACCCTTTCTGTAAGGGTTGAACCACCTTCAACCCCTTGAAGACGCTCCCATGTCAATGAAACCACCTGGCAACACACATCCTGACCTCCTTTTCACACACACAAAAAACTAGGCCAAATCCCGGAGTTTGAGGAAAGGGGTTAAGACCTTTCTCGGCTAAGGTAAGTTGATGTAAATTTAGAAATTAAAATTTAATTAAGAATTTAATTCTTAATTGAAGCATCACCTTAGATCTAACATCTAGACTCCACCGCAATAATAAAACATCGCAACATATGGCAACACTGATGGCTGGTCGTAAGAACTGCAATCGATTTTGAAAAAGTATTGATTAAAATTTGATTTTTTCAGATTGAATGTGATTTTTATTTTTTTTAACTTTTATCGAAGAAAAAATGTTTGAAAAATCAAAATTGACCATTTTAATAATTAAGTCAATGCTCGCACATGTGCACATATTATGTGCACTGAAATGAAATAATCGGAATTTAATTATTATAATAGTTATTTAAAGTATTGAATACTAATTCTTTCATTACACTGGACAGATGCGAGCATTGATTAAATTATAATAATTACTCGGTTTTATGTGTAATGAGGTACTCTCGTGAGTCCCTGAAATCAGTGTCCTGGGGGGTTAAGATCGTCGGGTATCACCTGGAAGAGATTCCCACAGTTCCAAACCATCTGCCTACCGACTGGAACCAAACCTTGTCAGCTGCTCGTCCTCATCCCAGTTTCGGGGTACCTGCAGTGTATTTGAAACTACGTAATAGCATCAGGTAGGGCAAGTCTTTGTTGATATCGCGTTTGGGGGAAGGAGGAAAAAAAAAAAAAAATTGTCAACTTAACTATGTGGAACCAGTGGATGAAACTTGAGGGCGTCACTGGTTCAGGCGAAGCTCCCCAAAACACCAGTAGAAACCAAGTAAACACGTCGTAATCCCGAGGACTCAAGCGGAGAACCATCTGCGTCAGTTAAAAATACTCCCCAGCCAATCGGTACCTCACGTGAAGAAATGTACTTATTTAGGTCTTTCCCCAAGGGGACAAATCAACGTTCAGCGAGGACTCAAGTATAAATAGCTCGTGGAAACGCACGTGTGCGGTAAGGAACATCAGAGGACTCCTACACAGTTCTATTGAAAAAAGTAGAAATTTGGTCCTTCGGGCCGGATTGAAGCTGCTGCACACAGCACGGAGATGAAGGTAAAATACGATGGTGTTGAAAGCCAAAATATAACCGTTAGTAATAGTCCAGTGTGCTACTCTCGTGAAATAATCGTGAGGTCTGATTGAAAGGCTCGTTACACTGACGTTTCAAACGATTTATTAGGCATCTTCAGGATGCAAAAATCATTTATTTATTCTCATTCTCCTGAGGGTGTGTTGCTACCGGGATATGATCAAAGTGGTTGAAACGTCGGTGTAAGAGTCGTCCCTTCCTTGGAACAAACCTCGCGATCCCTCCTCACAATAATTACGTCAATAGTTACTATAGAACCCATCAGTCGATCAGGTCACGTGGTGCCTCGATTATACGCACATTCAAGGCTGAGAGAGGGTTCCTTACTTCATCATGATCTTATGAGTAATATCTAAAAGGTCGTATTCTCACAGAGGTGGAAGAACCGCCTTGAAACAAGATTTTCTCTTGGGTTTGAGTATGACAGCCATGATTCCGATTCTTCCACTTGTGACCAACGGTACGAACGACAAAATGGTTTGGCACTGATCATGTCCCAACACCCAATCAGCGTTTCCTAACCGGACAATTGATTTATTCTGTAGTGCTTTCTCAGGATCTCACAGCGTCAAAGGGGAGTTGAATTTCCACCCTCCCACATCCCCAGTGTTTACAGGGACTCCTGTATCCAAGGGGAACCGTGTGACCTTGCTCTGTCGTCACCCCTGTCCACCACGTCTGCGAGGTCTATGGATTACACCCCGTGGGAAAACAGCTGATCTCCGGGTTGCGCAAGTCTCAGGTAAAATGTTTACCGAACTGTTGCTAGCCAGGCTTCCGTGTTGAAGGGGGAAAAAAAATATACCTGACCAGCGTGGGGGATTTAAATATTCGAATGTACATTTGGAAAGTGCCAAAAAGCTACAGTGAATGTCACGTAATCGGTCTCATCAATCCTAAAAACAGGTCACCAACTGTAGGTCACCCGAGAAGTGAAAGGTACAAGGGGTTCAAAGGTCATGGGAAGACGTGGTCCTCCCGTGAATCCTACCCGGTATGGGAGGATCGGGTTGGCCAATCAGACAAGAACTTAATGAAGTGGAAGATGTTACTTCTGTTGGGGTCTTGAAAGGGAAAGGTGCCGGGTACTTGAGACTTGGCAACAAGGACTGAGGAAAAAAGAGCGCGTTGGTGGATCTGAGCAGAATCGGTGCTGCGACAAAGGTGACGGTGACGGAGTTCACATTTGGTTCGCAAGCAGTCCAACGTTCAAATTAGACAAAGCTTTTCAAACCAAACGCAACAATGTCCGTACCATCTCACGCCACATTCAACACTACTCCATCCTCACCAGGTTCATGACGGGGCTCGACTCTGCAGGATTCCATTGAGAAGACGAGCCGCTCCAAGCAAAGAATTATTGCTGTTTCCTGCATAAGCCAACGAAACCCTAAATGGGGTTCAAAAGGTCATCGACGTTCATTCACACCAAAACCGCCAATGGGAAAAGAAAACTCCCTTATAAAAACTTTTACCGAGTGAATGTGTTCACAATTTCCCCTAAATTTTCCCCTAGGTGAATTTGTAAAAGGCCACTCTTCTGGCATCACTAGGATGGGTGACCCAGTTCCCACACGTCCTCCCACCATGCCAACATTGCCAACCTCAACCTCTCGCTTTCGTGCACTTGCCAAGATAGGGATAATATATGCGCTGTGTGATGTCCATGACAAAGAGTGAAAACAACAAGGGAAAATACGGTTTTTGGTGTTTTGGAAAGTTTAGGCCTAAATGGGGCCCAAAATATTAAAGATCTTGGGGTACTTTTCAACTGTTCCTTCTTGAGAACACAGTGGGAACTGTGTTTTCCGTTACCAGCCTTCACAAATATCACAATCGAGGCTGCGAGGGAGGTTGACGGCTTTGTTCTCTATTGTGGATTTTAAAATCAAAGGAGTGCTCTAGAATGGTGGAAGAGCCTAATCGAGAAACACGACAAAGAAAAAAAGCCGTTGGTGATGCAGTCAGGTCATTTTGTGTAGGAGGTTTTTAAAGGTAAGGTCCGCTTTTGATAGTTACGAAAGTTCTTTAAAGTTCCACCTGGTTAAAGGTACCGGGTTCAGGTAGAGGCACGCGTAAGGCTCGCGACCTGGAACATCCCTCATCCAACAGGAACACCGAAGTAGCGACACAGAACAACTTGGCACTTTTCGGTCATGAGGAAACCGCGCACGAAACAGATGGGAAGCCAATCGGGGAGTTTCGAGCCAATCATTTGGTCATTTGGAACAGCCAACGTCCAGGCTGATGCGGGCGCGACAGATGCAAAGAGGGAATTCAACAGGTGATGCCGACATCTGCGCTACCCGCTGGCCCCTCGCCAAGAAAGTTCACTAGCTTTCGATAAAATCTTGAAGCTGGTACTAAGTCTGGTCAAAGATAACATTGTACGAAATCTATGCCGTAGATATTTTTTTAATTAATGAAGCGAATCAACTTGTGAAAGAAACCAGAAGCCATAAAAGGCCCTGGTCATCATCTACAATTTAAATGATATTATTAGACCTACTGAATCTTTCAAATGTAGGAAAAAAACTTTCCCATTTCAGACTCGCAAGGAAAATACTTTCTCAGCCAAATTGTCACCACGGAAAAATATTTCCCAAGTAAATTGTATGAAATAATAAACTCCTTAGGGAAATTTGCGCAAACAGTTGGGGTCATTTAAAAGCCAGAGTGGTCACCAATAAACCCCGCACCCTTCAAGCGCTAAAGGCTTCAATTCCGACTGATATGCTTGAGCAAGCTATGCGAAACGTGAGGGACCGACTCTAAGAATGCATCGCCCAAGCAGGAAGACATTTAATGAGCCTAATTTTCCATAATTAAAAATATTAGTTTTCTTCGACATATTTCCGTTACTCCAGTTACTTAACAATTTAAAATTTAGGTATTTAAACCCAATATCTTCAAAATTGACGATTTGGCGACTATTTAAAATCCAACCGGCTTATCTGCGCCACCCTGTATAATATAAATGGCGACGAAGACGAAGAAGACATCAATGACATCAGAGACCAATAAAATTAATCGAATATTTTGACGAACAAAATTTTTTTTAATGTACCTACCTGCCATTTACATTTTAAAATTTTAATATAAAAAGTTCGTAATTTTCAACGTGTTATCGTGTAAAAGCAGAGAAACCCGTGAAAAAGAATAAGGGGCAGGAACAAACCGAAAAAAACGTCGACAACAATCTTGGCGGAGAACACGATACCTATTTCAGTAGATGAAATTACCTCGCTTATGTTATAGTAAGGGTATGATATGAAAGCCTCATAGATCCCCAAGTTGGAAACGGGGCGTTCCGGGACGCCCCAAAATGGATTCTACGTCCAAAAATACTTCGAAAACGACACCTAACCAAAAACCGACACAGAACCAAAATTGACTGGGATAATATCATATCATAATAATAATATTATATCATGTATGATTGTTTGAAGTTTATCCAGGCAAAGCGGGCGTTTCGAGAAAAAGCGCTTTGAAGGTTCAACTGTAGTGCAGAACCCTGATTTTGGTTTATTATTCTTGGAATAATACACCTATGTTTTCGCGACGCGGGTCAACGACTCCGATCGGCCTCAAAATTTGACATTATCCGTTTCAAGAGGTCTACATTCAAAATCCGAAATGTCCGTCCGCCGTCCGGGCCGTTTTGGGCAGTAGGAATTTTTTTTCGCGAATCTGAAATGTTGACAAAATACTCGGTTTACCATCTAGTTGTCCCCGCAAGGTTTTCAGCCCGATCGCCCAAACCCGTGGGGCGCTATGGGGATAAAATGGGGCTACGGGAGGAGTTTTTTGAAGGCTTTTGGCTATGGGATCGAGTTAGGCGTCGTTTTCGTAGTATTTTGAACGTAGAATCCATTTTTTGGGGCCCCGGAACGATCCGATTTCACTGTTGCGATCTATAATTAGGGCTTTCATGAGGCTTCAAATGGGATTTTTGAAGGATCCCAGAAGATCAAATATTTTTCAGGTAAAAAAATATTTTTGAAAAAAAAAAAAAAAAAAAAAATCCTCCTTCCTCCAAATCTTATGATTATTAAATAGATCAATGAATTGAAGAATCAAATTTTGATTTTTGAGACATATTGAGAGAGTTTTGTTTTCTTCGTAACAGTTCGTTTTCCCCCATTGAATTGAGAATTTTTATGATTTTCTCCCTCTGTCAAATTTAGGGCACTTTTTTAATATTATATAATAATAATAATAATAATAATAATATGTTTTATTGTACATAGAACAGGGTAGTTCCTCATAGTGTACAAATGTACAAGTTACAGGACTAAAGGCGAAAAATAAACAAAAACAATTACCAAACAGGTACAAGAAAAATAAATAAATAAAGGTTTCTGAAGGAAACAATAAGAGAAAAGAAAACAAAAAGTACATACTTCCACTGCTCATTAAGGGGAATGAATGAGGGGAATGATGAGGTGAAAAAAAGGGAAAAAAAGAAAGAGAGAAAAAAAAAAGAAAAAAGGAAGAATCTTCTGATATAAGTGAAGAAGGTTTGAAGATGAAAAATAAAGGGGGAAGTAAAGAAAAGGAAAAGAGTGAATCAGGGAAGATGGTCTTCTAAGTGAGTCAATGCACGCCGTCTGAAAGACTCAAGGGAGTGGAGCGCCCTAATCCTCAGTGGCAAAGAGTTCCACAACCTCCCTCCCGCAACCCGGAAGGAGGCCCTAAAAGCCGCAAAGTTAGCCTCTGGGAGACGAACCGTATGCAGACGAGCAGAAGGACCCCGCTCGACAAAATCACGAAGATATTGTGGCATGGTGAAAGTATCGGGGTGCAGGACCCTGAACAGGAATCCGAGGCAACGAGTCATCAGGTATGGCATGAAGGTGCAGCCCAATAACTTGGTAGAATGGCACGAGATGTGGCCCCTCGGTTTCAGGCTATACACATACCTAGTACAGTTGTTAAATGCAACCTGGAGCCTCCGCTTACATGCAGCATCCATCGAGAGGGCAAAAAGCAGTTCGCCATATGTCAAGAGAGGGAGGACCAGAGACTTCACGAGGCGAGACTTAAGTAGTGGTGGCGTGAAAAAGGACAGCCTACGTAGAGAATGCAGGGATCCGTAGGCCCTCCGGCAAAGCGAATTGATGTGTGCGGTCCACGAGAGATCGAATTCGAGAAGGACTCCCAAATTCTTGACAGTGTGGCTAAAGGGAACAATGACTGAGTCGAGCGAGATCATGGTAAGCCCTGAGAGTGTCAGTTTAGTCCTTGAGAATATTATGGCTTGCGTCTTAGAGGGGTTCAAACTGAGGCAATTCGCAGCTGAGTATGAGGATATCTGTTGAAGATCACTGTTGATACGAGAAATACCTTGGTGGATGCAGTCTATCGGGCATGTGAGGTAGATTTGCGTGTCGTCCGCGTACTGGTGGTGGTTGGAAAATTGAAGAGTAGACGAAATGTCATTGACATACAGCGAAAAGAGCAAGGGGCCCATCACGGAGCCCTGTGGCACCCCGGACGTAAGAGGAAGAGGACGGGAAGACGACCGGCCAACATGCACACACCAGAAGAAAGGACCTAATCAGACTCGAAGCCGAGGAAGAAAAACCGAACTGCGTGTTGAGTTTAGTCAATAGCTTATCAAAGTTGAGAGTACCAAAGGCATTGGAGAAGTCTAGTAACACCAAATATATATATACCCGTTTAGCAGAACTAATCACGCAGGAGTACCAACCTGATTCCCATGTGGCTCACCTGCATCACCATAAAACCAGTTTGGTTCTTCCCGTTCACATCGTGGAACCCGTAGCCGAGTTCCTGACTTCCCTTAATAACTGCTTCTCTCAAGGGTGTATGGAAAAGAGCTTCACTGATAGTTTGAGGACCTACAAGTAATTTATACCATTAAAATCACGGGTAACCTCATCAATAGATAATTAGGTACCAACCTAAAGTATTTGCTGACCTTTAGTCCCGTGGTATGCAGATTTGGCCAAAGAAGAGTTCTTTTGGTCCTCGGATTTCTTGAAATACTTCAGAATGCTGCTGTACTTCCACCCGGGGTTCCCCAATTCCTCCCAGTGATCGTAGTCCAGTTTGTTCCGCCGTCCGCCGTCCGGGCCGTTTTGGGCAAGAGGAATTTTTTAAAAAATCTGAAATTTTGGCAAAATACTTGGTTCACCATCTAGTTGTGCCCGCAAGGTTTTCAGTCCGATCGCCCAAACCCGTGGGGCGCTATGGGGCTAAAATGGGGCTACAGGAGGGGTGTTTTGAAGGCTTTTAGCTATGGGCTCGAGTTAGGTGTCGTTTTCGAAGTATTTTTGGACGTAGAATCCATTTTTGGGGGTCCCGGAATCATTCCGATTTCACTGTGGCGTTCTATAGGGCTTTCATGGGGCTAAAAATGGGATTTTTGAAGGATCCCAAGAAGTTAAATATTTTTCGAGTAAAAATTAAAGAATTTTTGAAAAAACACATTTTTGAAAAAAAAAATCCCCCCAAAAATTTTTTTGAAATATAAAAATCCAAAAAAAAAATTTTAATTTTTTTATTGACAGAATTAAATGTCTGTACAAGTAACCTATATCACAGAATAATAAACCCTTGTGTAAAATTTGCAGCGTTTTAAGCTTAAAAAATGCGGAGAAATGGATTCTGGGCATGGAATGGCAACAATCGAAAATTAAGTTTTTAGACTTTTTTTACGTTTGGGCGTTTTCCGCATCACCTATAGATAGATACCGCAAACTTGATTCGAAGAAGAATTTATTGGAATGCTATTGAGATGTTCATTCAACTGAATAATACATTTTACCACTTTGTTTGTTGTTATTTTATTCAGACCCCCATGATCCCCCCTTATCAAAGGGCTCAACTGTTGTTATCAAAATTTTCAAATTGAGCATAGAACCTGAAGGCAATTTTCGTTCGAGCTCTCTTTTAGCATGCTTTTTTCTTAGCTGAAAAGGTAACATATTTTCTTTAATGCGTCCTGAATTGGGGGATTTTTTTTCTTTTTTTTCAAACTTTCGTATGCTGAGCACAGTACAACCTCAAACCCACTCAAAACCAGAGGTTTTATCATAAGTTTAGGGGAAAGTCGGTTCCTAGCCTGGAGAAGAAGTAGTAAATAATTATTTTCACTTCTTTTGAGAAACCCAGTTTACTTGGCCTGACGCAGCGATACGCATCAGAACCTTTCTCGCAACCTCAGAGTAATTCTGTCTCAAGGTAAAAGGTGGCACCATCTTAGATTAGCCTGCAATTTGTGATTTCCACCAAGTATTGCTAAGACACAAGGTTATCATCGACGAGGTTTTCTAAAAAGAAGAAAAATTAGAACCGAAGACAGTGACTGGAAGCAATAGGCGAATGTAGGTCCATCACGTGTTTGTGTCATCATTTGTAGGGTTTTGTGTTGTCCGCCCTTTTGCTTTGCTACAGCTTTTGTCAACATGTCTCCTACAGATCACCCCTTTGGCGTTGTCCAAATTGCGCTTTTGAGGTTTTTCTGAATCCATAAACCCTTCGATGGAGGCAGCTGCCCGGCACGCGACCAGCCGGCCTTCAAAGCAGGTGGCAACCCTACGTCGAAATCGGGTTTCCTTTTTTGTGGCAAGCTCCGATTTTGTACGCAACGATAAAGGTACCTAAACTTGGATAAGACTTAGTGAACGGTCTGGTTTCAAGTGGGGAAGACGCAGGATCGTCTTGAGATTTTTAATCACTTGGGGTCACTTGGGTACTTGACAAGTCTGGCTTTACCATGAGCAGATGCGCTGAACCCTTCGCTTGATTTAAAACGGGGGTTCTTAATGGTACTTGGACAATAGGTTAAGAGCCTAAAGAGTGTTTTTCAACTAAATTGATGACAAATTTTTCGAAAACGCTCACTTCGTGATTCCCATTCATTGCAGCCCGCTGATTAATGCATGTAACATGAGCCCACCTATGGCGCAGTCGTGAAAGATTAGCTCTCAAGTGTTTAGTCCCTATTATCCGTCCAGAACGGATTTCTTATGAGTGAACACCGTGAGAAACAAAGATTCTCCGTTTTCCCCCCGATCGGTGATAATTTATGTAAGTGGACCGATCATGAATATTGATCGAGTGGCGTCTAAGGCGAGATCGGGGATCGTGATCAGCTGAGTCCGGTCCGAGTAATCGACGTAATTTGTGGTACTACTGTACGATTTCCTTTTGCCAAGTCGTGAAATTCCAGGAACTGTTGGATAAATGAGTGGATCTTGAGCAGTGTATCCAATCCCGCAACACACAAAAACTGTTTACACAGTTGTTACAACAGAAAAACAAAAAACAAAAACAATCCATTCCTAGAAGCTCCAATAATAATTATTGAAGCTTCTAGGGGTGGATTTCATTATTAGGTATTGTTTTTAGCGCAACCTTTCCCTCAAAAAATGTAAAGGTGCGCTCATCTCTTCGACGTTTTTTTTTTTTTTTTGTATCACAGCATCACGCCCGAACGGCTGAACAGATTTTCATGAGGGTGGTCTCATTGTGATCAGCGAGTTCTGGGGATGGTTATAGGCTATCAAAATCACCTCCGTCGTCGACGATTCGTCCGATCCGACGACATAGTTTGGTCGTTAGATACCTAGTGTGTCAAGTTACAAATTCTTAGTTACGGTTTTGGTTTCGTAGTAACAGAAAGGTTGCGCTCTTCTATTCAATTCAATTAATCTTGTTATCATTTAATAATGATTAACAGAACGTTTCCATTGAACAAATTTTGTTTTCGTCACGTCACGAGCGTCACGTCACGGGGGATTTTGAGCGTATCATGATCGCGAAAACTATAATCACATGATTGTTCTCTTTTAAGGAAGTTTAGCGGTTGGTTACAAGTAGAGGGTTGGGATAAAATTAATCATTATTAAATGATCTGACTGAAGAACCATAGGTCTACCGTTCGATTTTTTTTTTTTTTTTTTTTTTTTTTGTGTGTGTGTATCACAGCATCACGCCCGAGCGGCTGAACAGATTTTCATGAGGGTGGTCTCATTGTGATCAGCGAGTTCTGGGGGTGGTTATAGGACATCAAAATCACCTCCGTCGTCGACGATTCGTCCGATCCCGAGAAGATGACTCTAGAAAAAGGCGACCCAGCACATTTTGTTGGCGACCCAGCACTAATTGGGTGCTATCTATGGACCCATGGATCTATGGGTATCTATTTTTAACGAGTCGTTTTTTCACTTGAGCTCATAACGTATCTTTGAATTCGGGATAACTAACAAGCCATCAATTGAATCGAATAGATGAGCGCAACCTTTCTGTTACTAAGAAATATTAGCCTCATGAAAATCAGTTCAGCCGCTCGGGCGTGATGCTGTGATACAAAAAAAAACAAAAAAAAAAAAAAACAAACAAAAAAAAAAAAAAAAAAAAACAAAAACATGGCGAAGAGATGAGCGCACCTTTCCATTTTTTGAAACCGCTACAACATTTAATGTAACACAAGGGTTAATTATTCTTTGATATAAATTACCTACCCCAAAATTCCATGAACAATGGGGCCCATTGTCGACTAATACTTTTTTCTGAAAGAACTTCATAATTTGAAGCCATAGCAGTGAGTTTTGGGCTCCTACGGTGTAATACAAATTTCCAGGGCACTTTCGAAAATTTCAACTTTGAATCTGGAGGGATGAGTGGCGCTTCCAAGAAGTGCTCTCTGGTGGTCAGCCAATGAACTAAAAGCACGAATTCAGAGAGATTCAAGTGATCAGAAAAGGTGAAATCGCAAGGAAAATAGTCGTTCGGATTTGTTCTGACGCTAGCGTGACGGGACAGACCATATTCATGTTCATCAACATCACATAACCCAAAATAATAAAGATTTTTTTGTACACTTTCTACTTTTTGTGCGAGTGCACTCTGGCGGATTAGTTCGACTGTTGCGCAGGAAAATTCAAAACGCCAAATATTCGCTAGTAATTTCCTCTGCTTAGACACCTAATTTCTCAGTGCTAACTGTACTGAGTACTTTGTTCATTATTAGTTCAAGTATGTTCAGCCGAATTTTCCCATTTCTCTGCCCTTGTTCCCTAGCCCATTATTTTTACAATTTGTTTTTAATCACTTTTTCAAGTCAGTGTTTGGACAGATGAGGGATCCCGAAAAATGGATTCTACGTCCAAAATTACTCGGAAAACGACACCTCATTCGACTTCCTTCAACAGTCCTATTGTAGCCCCAAGAAAGCCCCATAGTGAAATCAGATGGTTCTGGGACCCCTTAAAATGGATTTAACGTCCTAAAATACCTCGAAAATGACACCCCTCTCAATGTAATGACTCATTACATACCTGTGTGGTCGCAAAACATTGAAACGCATTTCCAAACATCGGCACACATTCTGGGCTCATGTCACATCCGGTCACGTTCCAGTTTTTACACATTATTTATACACCTGCTTCTTTCACTAAATGTATGAAAAAATGCATGACTTTAGACAATGAAAATTTCATTTAATGGTCCAGAAAACGTAATTCGGCTGTTATCTGAGTTTGATAAATCGCCAGTGTTGCCACAAGCGATGGAAAAATATTTCCCTTGATAGTCAGCTTTCAATGTTTAACTATTACCAACATAGGGGGGAAAAATCTTGAAATTATCTGTAGTTGGTATCGAAAGTTTGAAAAACATGGTTTTCGGAAACCATCCCGAGCTAGCGCGCGGCGCACAGTGGGGCCATAGTTTGGAAAAAACGTCTGAACACCACCATGAAACGGTACGCTGATTACGAATATACCCAAAGTACCTCCATAAAATTGCTCTTTACCCTTTTTTTCCCAAAAACCTGAAAAAAAAAGATTTTCGGTATATTTTTCAGTGTGGAAGACAAACAAGGATTTTCACGAAGTTTGAACACAAAGAAAAGCTGCAGAGCAATAAATTTTGCGACGATTGCACAATTGAAAATTGCTCCAAAAATAGGAGCTTAATAAAATTTAATGATTTCGGTCGAACATCCCTATGATTTCTGATTGAACCCAGTAAAATTTATGAATCCGATTAAACACCCTAAACTTGAAACTTTCTCCAAAAATATTGATTAGCAAGATCGGATTCCCTAGTATTGAGATGATAGGATTTACACGCTACAGTGAAGTAAAAAGCGTGTTTAAGAGGAGTCAAAAATAACAAGGCAGTGGTGCATTTACGAGGGTGCTACACGAGGATGCGACATGAAACCCCTTGTAGCATATAGAATTTCTCTATAATTATGTACAATCTTCCTATTCACATGAAAATAGCGGAGCTTCCGGTGGGAAGAACTTCCTCCGAGAACAGAAGCATTTGAGGGGAAACTCTTGTGAGGGGAACCCACAGACGGGCTGCCTATAGTAATCAAGTCTTCGGGGGTTGCAAGCTGGTAAAGCCGGGTGTTCGCCAGGTGAGGCGTGTGCCGAGACACCTGGGGCCCACGCGACCTTAAGCTCCCCACGACAAGATCCAATGTATGCACTGTACAGAGGTTGCAGGATGAGGGCAAATATAGCTGCAGCGACCAACTTCCTTCTCTGAACCCTGACATTCAAGTACGATCGATATCAGAGGGGTCTGTTCACATGATCTTCACATCCGCTGATAAGACACTAACGGCCCGTCCCGATAAAAGCCTGAACTGTCAGCTCCCTGCCGCTATGAACACAAAGCATAATTTTTGTCGCGTTCCATAACTCAGAGTCAGCACCGAACGTGACAAATGACACCAATGGATTTAGAATAGAGGGAAATAGCTTCTGTCCACAACACTATCCAGATCATCCACAATTTATGCACAACCTTGATTGCATGATTGCGCCTAAATTGGCCACATGGGCAGCTGTCGGCCGTCTGCATCTCAGCACCTGTTGGGCAGTTGTTTTGTCAAGGTGGCAATTCATCCGTAGGGCATAATCCCATCATGGCAGACTTTCACCGAAACGCAACTTGTTTTACTTATTGCTTTCTAAACGATCAATTTATACGTTCGCGTAAAAAAATTGTGATCAACCTCAAAATTTAACTTCTATGTTGAGAGAGAAGTGGCAACATGACATGGTAACTCATTGTTATGCAATTTGAGATGAGAGTGGTTCTAGAACCAACTTTCCGGCTGTTCATTAAAAAGGCTTTTTAACATTCATTGAACAGGCGACTTCACTTTTCGCATTTCAAGGTCATTATAACAGTAAAAGTTGGTGGTGGCAACTTTAATAATAATAATAATTAGTATCATTATTAATTGCGAGAATTAAGAATAATTATTATTCTTCGCATGCAGACTAAAAATAACAAGAGAAAAAGTTCGAAATTCGATATACGTAGGTCATGTTGGGAGCACATTTTCACTGATGTTGTCATAATCTTGAAATGGGTCATGTTGACTGATGGTCAGCACGTGCCAACTCAACTCGAGATATGGGGACTTCATTTTTTCCCAGAAAATCGACCTTGGCTCCTTTTCAATCGCCATGTTGCAAATTTACACAAGTTCCCAAGAAGTAGTGTGAACTAATTTGAACCCTAAAAGCAGGCATTGGAGAAACGATCTGCACATGTCGGAGCAGATGGTTGATTTTCCCGACACGCGTGCTTCCCATTGGACCCTCGAGATTAAGAAACGGAGTGATCAACCAGAAGGCACGAACTGCACAGAACCCTCTTTTCCACGACGTCAATCACCCAGCGGTTGTCAACCTTTTCAGAGAAATTTGAAATAAACAAACAAAATGAACAAGAGAAGCTTGCAGTTAGAGCATTCACTAACGATTGGGGATTTAATAACAAATTTGGTTGAACGGCTCCCGCTCCAGAACTGGACGGCGAATCTCTCTCGGTTAACCAAGCAAGTGCCGTCATTAAAAACTTGTATCCCTCGGAAAATGTGGCAAAACGTCGTGACAACCACTGCTGCCAACTCAAGCGGAAAACCGACAAACGGGCAATAATTATTTTAGAAACTTTAATATTATCATTACTCATGTAACCTAAATATGCAAGTAAAAACTCCCGCACAGACAATTTTCTTTTCTTATCACGAGACCTTTTCTCTCCCCCCCCCCCCCCCCCCTTTCGATCTTTGGGGGTTCTCTGAACCAGTGAACCCCTGGAAGAACCGCCCGCAGTTTTCCAGTTTAGAGAGTTGCAAACTTGGATTTAAACTACCTTCCTACTGAGTCTGAACGATATTCTAAGAAAAACCAGAAATAGGTAGGGTGGAGTGGGGTAATTGTGTAAACGGGGTAAATATGTTAACGATTCATAAAATGGCGCCAAATGAAGCTAAAATGTTGAAATTTTTACTGTGTGCTATTGCCGAGACTTATCACGATCCAATGAGACTTATCACAGAAAATGGCGGGATTCGGGGCACCGTTTGAGAAGGAGCAGCTGCTGTTGTTTGTCTGCGGCAGTCTGGTTAGGTAACCAGTGTTTCACACATTTGCCCCGCGATGCTTGAATACGAATACTCTGAGAAATGGATGCAATTTGCACAATTACCTACCCCTTTTTCCTGGGCTAATGTGAACTACCGAGGACTTTTACAAAAATTGTCATTTCAAAATGATCAACAGCGGTAAATGAAAACCTTGGGTGATATTAAATATCACACAAGGTTTTCATGAATTCAAATTTTGAATTCATCATTAAATAAGCGACGTTTTGAACAAATATATATATATATATAATATATATTTTTCCAATACTATATTATATTGGAATAACCTGCAATAATATTGCTTATTAACACAGCTGCAAATCAAGTTCAAAGTTGAACTATTGAAAAACGCATACGCAAGTACCCCACTTCAACGTGCACCACATTTTGCTCATTTGGTGACGAAATTATTGGCCTATCAGGAGATCCAGCCCTACATTATGTTCAAAGCGGCTTAGACCTATGATAGGTCTAAGCCGCTTTGAACAGCAGGTTCTCTGACCCTTCAACTCGAGGATATAGCAAGTCCTGTAAAATCGGTCGTGGCTCAAGCCACCTCGTCCCCCAACAACTGTCTCCGGTATGGTCTAGTGGCTAGGATACCTGGCTCTCACCCAGGAGGCTCGGGTTCGATTCCCGGTACCGGAATATACTTTTTAGCTTCCCAAGTTTCAATTCGAAATGAAGGAACATCTTGATTTAATTGACGTGATTCTGTACATAAAGCCCGCCACATCTGAGATTTTTGAGTCTTCCACAACAAAGTTGTAGGCTGCATGCCTCTGATTTGGCCCTCGTCGCCAAAATTTGGCCAACTATTATAAAAAAAAATCAAAAAAATCCAGCGTATAAGAAAATCCGCTCACTTTCAGCATAAAAAACCCTTTGACTCTCGATTTTATTTATATCAAGTAGGACATAACCGCGACAACCACCTGCAGCAGGTGACGATTCATCTGCCTCCGCGTTACACCTGCCGAGCGCTCAATCGGCGCGGCCTCCCGAAGGTATTTTCCACCGTTTTGCCGGTCCAGCGATCAGACGCCACACGATGAAAAAGGTTGGACGAACACGCTCAAGATTGTACAGTGAACACCGATCAAAACTTCCAGATTCTCACAGTTACAGAGAAGACGCTCGGAAAGGACTTTCCCATGAGACAGGCTAAGTTCAAAAGATAAGTATCGATCACACGATGAGACTTTCTTGGAAGTGTTTCAAAAAAGTGGAACTGATGTTATCACCAGGAGAAACCTTCACGGGTGGTTATCTTTCAAAATTGCTACAAGAAAAGACGCTGTGTAGGCGTTAGACTGCACTAAGGTTCTTTATAATGAACATAATGTTGAATAGTCGAACATCGTTGTGGGAATCACAGGTGTGGGACCCGCACAATCCAATTCTACGTTCAAGAGGAGTGAAAGGTCAAGGTTTTGCGGGGCTCCTAGATCTACCAGATCTCACCGCGGGGCTCTGTGGTGCATTTTAGGGGCTGCAGGAGGATTTTAACATGGTACATGTTTTTACGGGCGTTCTCTGGATTGGAATGTGAGTACACCGCCCGGAAACCGTCGTGCCTTATAGGCGCCTAAACGGCTGAACGGATTTGAATGGGTTTTTTTCTAACGATCTCGGGTGAGATTGCCCACAACATAGGCTATATTAAAACCCAGCCAGACGCGCGCAACCCTGCGAAATTTCGAAAAATAAGATTTTTTGGATGTGAGTAAACCTCCCCCCCCCCCCCCTCATAAACCGTCGTGCCTTATAGGCGCCTAAACGGCTGAACGGATTTGAATGGGGTTTTTTTTTCTAACGATCTCGGGTGAGATTGCCCACAACATAGGCTATATTAAAACCCAGCCAGACGCGCGCAACCCTGCGAAATTTCGAAAAATAAGAGTTTTTGGATGTGAGTAAACCCCCCCCCCCCCCTCCTAAACCGTCGTGCCTTATAGGCGCCTAAACGGCTGAACGGATTTGAATGGGGTTTTTTTTTCTAACGATCTCGGGTGAGATTGCCCACAACATAGGCTATATTAAAACCCAGCCCGACGCGCGCAACCCTGCGAAATTTCGAAATTTCGAAATTTTGAAATTTTGTACTCGCGGAACATGGTTTTTCCTCTCCTCCTCCTAAACGGTAAGCGATAAAAATACGGCGATTTTTTCTATTGGTTTGGTGGACCGTTTAAGTATGCTTAGGGGGGTCGAGCCCCCCTTGAGATGTTGAGCTTTCTGTCTGTGTGTCTGTTTGTCCGTGTGTCGGTCGTGCCTTATAGGCGCTTAAACGGCTGAACGGATTTGAATGGTTTTTTTTTCTAACGGTCTCGGGTGAGATTGCCCCCAGCATAGGCTGGATTCCGGGATTTTCTGAACCTCTGGATTTCAGGATTTCTGGGCTTCTGGAGCTCTACATCTCTGGATTACAGGATCTCTGTATCTGTGAATTTCTGGATATCTGAATATCTGGATCTTTTTCTGGATTTCCTGATCTCTAGATTTTCTGGATTCCTGCATTTCTGGATTTTGGGATTTTCAGTGCCACAGCTCCAGTGAAGCTAGTCACCTATTTCGCTCTCCTTCTTCTTGTATTCTCTTGCTAACCACCCCAGTTCGAGGTGTTGACGTCAAGGGAAAAGGATCACTGGACTGAACTGGCGGAGATGGTAGTCTCCACATTGACCGATAACGCATCGCTGGCGGAGTTGGGACGTTTTCACTTGCTATTAGCTGGACTTTGGCAGAGTTGGATCGCCCCCTGCAGGGCTACCAGGCCTGCTCAATTTAACCGTAGGGCCCTCTGCGGCTTTTCTGGAATTTTTGACGAGGAGGTAGAGTGAGGTGTCGTTTTCATTAATTGCGAAGCCCCTCAGTAAAGCCAATCAAGCCTGGGACCCGTCAAAATCACTTCTATGTCTAAAATTGCTTCATAAACGACAACCCACTCAACCTCGTGGCTACAACCCTCCAAAAGCCCCTCCCGTAGGCATACTGAGTACCTTGTCAGCAGACCCACAAACTTGCCCTACCATTCGGCAATGTTGATCTCACGCATAAAAGCCAACTCTCTTTATTTCAATCGATCAAAGCGTTACATCATTTGTCCACATGATTTCATCTATTCGAGGTGAAAGCGAGGTGTTTTTCACGTCCCAAGAAGCCGTTTCTCGTTAGACCTAATTTGCTACCGGTCTCCGTAGGATCCTGCACTGTGGGAACCTCAGCTTCTCTTCGCTCCCTACGAATTTATTTTTCAACTTTTTCATATGTCGTCTTGTTCCAGCGTCTTTTTTTCTCTCTCTCTCATTTTTCCCTTTTGCGGCCGATCCCGTTGGGTCATTTCGCGTCAGGCGCCTTCAAACGGGTGGGGGAGTTTCCCCTTGAATCCGCCACTGTTTCACAACTACGTTTTATTGCTTCCGAGTCTGCGAAGCAGCCATTGGGTCACCGACAATGTTCATTAGTTCCTGAATAGCTTCGCTGTCAAAATCACAAATAGCCTTTTTTGGCCACACAATGGTTGCTACCTAAAGCAAGGTGAACTAATGTGTGCCCCCTGACAGCCCTGGAGTAAGCGTGACCTGTCATCATTTTCTCTACTGAGGCGCGAGCATATTATGCTTTTTATATCAGTTTTATAACGTTTTATATTATATAACGCTCAGAACATCTCGTAGCCCACTCCCATCCATGACATATGCTATGGATCCCAGGAAGGACATTAGAAGATGGAAACCACCAAGACGCACTATGACAGAGGCTACTGGGGAACTGGGATCACATGAGGCCGGTTTGGCGGGCTTTCTGGAAAAGCGGCTGGTCAAAAGTGACGAAACAGCACTCCTGGTGTTTGCCTTTTCTTCTAATCGATTCCAGTAGGACAGAATAAATAGTGACAGTGTGTCCTGGAGCACACTTCAGCACAGAATTAGGCTGCCCTGCTGTCACCTTCTCCATAAATCCATTCAATCCAGGCACATCAAGGCGCTGTTTCCACTTCCCGAAAATCCAAATGAAGTCCGTGAATGAAAGTTGCACTTCTTTAACCGTATTGCTTCCGAGTCTGCGAAGCAGCGGAAGCCTTGTGTTCACTTTCGGGAGAAAAAAAATTTTTGTTGTCCGAATTCAAAATTTCCACTCGCATTTTGCGTTTCATAGCCTACTGAACAAATTTGGTTCCGTGTCTGTCGGTCTGTGGGTCTGTCGGTCTGTGGGTCTGTCCGCATTTCCTTGTTACAGCCATAATTTCCACAATTTTGAATGAATTTAGCTCAAATTTTGAGGGATTATGCGGATCAGGCTCCTTGAGGTCCCATACGAATTTCATCACAATTGAATCAGCGGTACGCTCTGCGCATGCGCTAACGTGAAATTCTTGAAGCAGGCATAACTTTCTCAATTTTGATCGGATTTCAATCAAATTTTCAGGAATTGTGTGCGTATAGCTCTAGATGGTACCCTGTCAGTTTCATCACGATTGAATCAGCGGTACGGTCAGCGCATGCGTGAACGTAATTTCCTTGCCACAGCCATAACTCCTACAATTTTGATCGGATTTAATCAAATTTTCAGGAATTGTGTGGATAACGCCCTAGATGGTTCCCTATCAGTTTCATCACGATTGAATCAGTGGTACTCCCTGCGCATGCGCGAACGTAATTTATATATATATTCTTGAAAATCTCGAGGAATTCAAAAATGATGTACGTTCTGAGATAGGTTGAGCGCCCTCAAGGATTTTTTCCGTTTTCCCCTCCTTCAACCCCCTCTCCTTCCCTAAAGAAGGGAAGGAGTGGGGATTCCAGCCAATATTGATCCGATTTTGATGAAATTTTCAGGGATTACGCGGGATGTGCCGTAGATGATTACCCAGGCTTTGGGTAAAAAATTGAATCAGCGGTACGCTCTGCGCATGCGCTAACGTGAAATTCTTGAAACAGGCATAACTTTCACAATTTTGATCGGATTTCAACCAAATTTTCAGGAATTGTGTGGGTATAGCTCTAGATGGTCCCCTATCAGTTTCATTAAGATTGAATCAGGGGTACGCTCAGCGCATTTTATAATGGCGTCACTTTGATTGTAACGAGGAAGCTGCTGTGCCATCTCCTTGGCAGTGTATTTTTTCTTCCTTTTAGCAAAGACGGGTGTTTGGTCGCAGCTTGTGCTCACCGCAGATGCAAAACTTTTCACGAGCCCGGAGCGCCAAAAGCAAAACTCGACGGAGTCATACCAGGTGCTAAAGGGTTGAGACACATGCGCGAGCACCTGGCCACTTTGATAGGCCGTCTGGCAATTTCTGGGTGAACGCCGAATAAAACAAACACCTGGCTTTTCTTGCTTTTACAGACGGAGTTTTCCTCGTAGCATCTGGAACGCTGGCAAAGTAATTTTTCGAATTATTCAAAATTACGCGGACAGACCCGTCATTTTCTGAAGGCAGGCGGCTTGCATTCGTAGAATAAAGGAGGAAAAACGCTGCAAATTGTATTATTATTTTTATAGCTTTCAGAGTTTATTATTCTTTGATAAAGGTTAATTGTGCAAAAATTGATTCTGTCATTAGAAAAATATTTTTGGAAAAAATGGGGGGGGGGGGGGGGGAAATCCGTAGGTACAAAGTTTGGACAGACGTGGGACCTCGAAAAATGGCCAATGCGTCCAAAATTACACGGAAAACGAAACCTTATTTGACCTCCTGGTATCCGTTAAAAATCCAATTTGTAGCCCCATAAAGCCCCATAAAATCGGATCGTCCTGGGATCCCGAAAAATGGCTTCTACGTTCAAAATACTTTGTAGTTAGTACTCACATCAGCAGAGTCGTTTTCTCTCCCTAACCAGCTCATTGGATTAGACTTCTGCACCGTCGGCACACAACCTCATCCTCAACATAGGTACTATTAGTATGTTGGGCTATAATATAAGATCTGTATTGGGCTATAATAAAGACCTACAATATGTAGCCCATTTTATGGCCTATTCCTGATCTTCAGGCTGTCCTAGTAGGCATGTAAGGGAGAACAATTACTTTCAAACAATAGAAAAAACACATCGATATGGTCCAGCAAACGTTTTACTATGTGCTCGATTTGCATCACGACCAAAACTACGGGGGTGCCGATCGGAGTCTAATTGTGGAAGCCAGATTGGAGCTCACAGGTGGGACGGGGCAGATGCCGAACAGCTGAAGACCGACGAAAAGGCCATCTGATAGCCTGAAGAGCATAAGGAGGAAATGGAAACCTCAAGAAACGCGAAGTTAAGAGGAAACAGTTGACGTTTGTGAAAAAAAAAAAAAAAAAAAAAAAAGTGCGTTTATCGATTGTGGTTCAAAGCGCGAAATTCGGTACGTGAAATGACGGATTTAAACGCTAACAATCTCTCGTGTTATTTGAGTGTGGTTTTTTCCTCAAGTGGTTTTATAGGACACCAGACGGGTCAAGATGTTCCAAGTGGGACCACTCGAAGTATCGGTCATTCATATGCGATAAAATCCCAATTTGGATTTGAAGAGCTGGATTTTTCAGTGTTGGCGTCTAGTTTGTCAACTAGCAGTATTAAAATTTAATACTGCTAGTTGACAAACTAGACGCCAGGTATTTAATACTTACTGCTATGTTACACCTATGTTTTCGCGACGAAGGTCGACGACTCCGATCGGCCTCAAAATTTGACATTATACGTTTCAAGAGTTCTAGATTCCAAAACCAAAATGTCCGTCCGCCGTCCGGGCCGTTTTGGGCAGTAGGAATTTTTTTAAATCTGAAATTTTGAAAAATACTTGGTTTACCATCTAGTTGCGCCCGAAGGGTTTTCAGCCCGATCGCCCAAACCCGTGGGGCGATATGGGGCTATGGGAGGTTTTTTTGAAGGGTTTTGGCTATGGGATCGAGTTAGGTGTCGTTTTCGAAGTATTTTTGGACGTAGAATCCATTTACGGGGGTCCCGGAACGATCCGATTTCACTATAGGGCTTTTATGGGGCAACAAATGGGATTTTTGAAGGATGCAATGAGCTCAAAGATATTTTCCGAGTGAAAAAAACAATTAAAAATGTTATTTGACACAGATTTAATTTTCGTACAATTAACCTACTTATATCAAAGAATAATACACCATTGTGTAAAATTTGCAGCGTTTTTATAAATGAATTTAGAGAAGTGTGCGAATAACCACCTTTACACTTGGGGTACCGTATTCGAGGTAGTTTGGGTCGTGAATCGATAGAAGGGTAAGTACTCATGCCAGTTCAACCTCACCGTGAAGATCTCAGGGGGCTTCCAAGGGGCTACAGATGACTTTTTGAAGGGGGAGTCGTTTCCTGTAGTATTACTGGATGACGAATCGATTTATAGGGGGCAAATGCCTGTTCGAGCTCACCATGGTGCTCTAAAGTGGCAATGAAGGAATGTTTTGAAAAAATTAAAAAAAAAAATCTGTTCAATGTTTGGACTGATGTGGGACCTCGAAAAATGGATTATGCGCCCAACACTATGTACTCGCAAAACTACACCTTATTTGACTTCCTGGTATCCTTCAAAAATCCCATTAGTAGCTCCATGAAGGCCCCTATCCCCACGGTGAAATCGGATCAATCTGAGACCCCCAACAATGGATTCTACGTCCAAAAATAGTTCGAAAACGTCACCTAACTCGACCCAATAGCCGAAACCCTTCCAAAACCCCTCCCGAAACGCCTTTTTTAGCCCCACAGAGCCCCAACGTCAGACATAGATGAAAAATAAAATGTTAGAAATTTCGTTTCATTTCACTTTTGGTTTATTATTCTTGGAATAATACACCTGTAATCGCGTCGGAGGTCGAAAATTCTGATCGGTTTCAAAATTTGACATTTTACGTTTGAACTAAACCAAAATCTTAAGGGCTTTGACCAGGGGAATGGGGTAGGGTGTTGTTTTCGATTCTACGGGTAATGCCCGTTTGACCTCACTGTGAGATTCTCTGGGGCTTCCAAGGTGCTGCATTGGAGCTCTCGAAGGGTGAGTGGTGACTGAGTAGAATGAAGAGTCGTTTTCCAAGTATTTCGGGGGGTATAATTCCGGAGTCCCAGAGCTTTCCCACACCACCTTGAAGTACTGCAGGGCTTCAACATGGATGGGGGGTTTGAAGGGTTATTTTCATGGAATCGAGTTAACTGGGTCACAACCCCGTATGAAATTCACATAGCAGCGTTTTCAAATTTGTCCAGAGGATTGACATGACGGTTTCAAGGACGGTCAAAACCCTAGGGTTCAACCGGCGCCGAATGCCGAAAAAACAAGGGCAGTACAAAACCGACCAAAACTCCGCAGCGGACCCCCGAGGCCACAAGAACCCTTTGATCCGCTTGAGTCAAATAATAACCTTCACTGCAGTTCGACAGCGTCCCACCGGACTCCACATCGCCGAGGCCACTCGCACAAACGCCTTTCATAACATTCGCCAGGGGACATTACTTACATTGAGACGAGCTGCTGGAGATGAGTCCCATTTTGTTGTCATGCAACCCTTCCGTACAGTCTTATTCACTACCGCAATCGCTCGACAAACCGGCAAAATACCCGACAGACTTTTAGTGCATCACCAAAACAAAGTGGACCCCCAAGTAATCAAACGCCGAAAAAAAACACGACGGATTCAGCCAAGTTGTCAAAGACATCAACTTTATCGAGCGCTTTATCACCGAACAGTTCAAGTAGTAGTCTGAGGGGAACGCAAAGAAGCTAACCACCCCGATCGATTTTGATGCGGCTTAAGTGTTGGTGTTAGCTGCCAAAACAGCTCCGCCCAGACGTCTTCACATTTGTTATCACGTTATCACACACCTAATGTCGGCTTGCTATGATGTGGATTTGATTATTTGCAGAACTATTTGAACGGAAAATTCGTGATGAGTTTCAGAACATATTTTGTCGGTTACACGTCAGAGTAGTTCGTCCTGTTGGGCCATCTTCGTTGTAATAGTTCATTGAGTAATTGTGTATTGTTGGTATTTGGGATGCGCTGAAGTGTCTCACGATAGTGTTGATTGTCGATTATGTCAAAGCAGAAGAAATCTCCGCACCATGATAAAGAGAAAAGACAGAAAGATAAGGACAGAGATCATAAGGAGGCGGAACCGGAAAGAAGCTCGATGGTGTCCGTCAAGACGATTTTGACGTTTATTTGTTTGGGTATCGCCTGCTGTGTGGGCTACAAAGGATACCTGGAGACGCGAGTGAACACACCGTTTGATAGCCCCAAGGTGAGTTGTAGGATTAGTGATATCTGAAAGACATCGCCATGTCATAGTAGTCTCAGGATTATCTCCAAGTTGTACGTTTGTAATGAAAAATCACGTTGCGACGTCAGGGACGGTGATTTGAGGCTGGTGGGTCCGCTGAGCGGGAGCATGCATGGAGAGAACCTTCCGCTGGTTTGAGCATGAGGAGGCCCACACCAGGAATAGGCTATGGACGCTCGGGCACGAGTCCCTGTCACCTGCCATGTTGTGGGTCAGGAGGTAGACACGCTGAACCAGGTGCTGGAAATCCAGATTTTAGAGATTGGTGGCTCTTAGCCAGGTCCTTGCCGAGAGAGGGGTCCAGCGAGGAGACCTTATAAGACCCGAACCCTGTCTAGGTATCATGGGAGCGCTTTCCCGCGAGGTTGTTGGCCAGTGGCATCGATCATAGCACAGCCGGAGATGGGAAAGAACTCTGCATCAGCAGCATGGACAGGGGAGAGATACTGGCGTAACAGAAATCTGGTAAGAGGACAATTGAACCTCTTCATGGGCACAGAACTCCTACCATAGTAACTCCGAGAGCCGCTGACCAGGCCGTATATATTGGGCAGTAGGCTTATTTTTTATTATTATTTTTTTTAAATCTGAAATGTTGGCAAAATACTCGGTTTACCATCTAGTTGTGCCCGCAAGGTTTTCAGCCCGATCGCCCAAACCCGAGGGGCTAAAAAGGGATTACGGGATTTTTCGAAGGGTTTCGGCTACGGCGTCAGTTAGGTGTCGTTTTCGAAGTATTTTTGGACGTAGAATCCATTTTTTGGGTTCCCAAATTCATTGCATTTCACTAAGAGGATCTATGGGGCTACAAAAGGGGCTTTTGAAGGATGACAGGAGGTCAAATAAGGTGTCGTTTCCCGAATAATTTTGAACGCATAATCCATTTTTCAAGTTCTCATCTGTTCATACATTATACAGATTTTTTTTTTTAATTTTTCAGAAGTATTCTCTTAATGATAAAGAATTAATTTTTGCACAATTAACCTTTTTTACAGAGGCCCCGCACAATAACAGCGTACAGGGGATCTTCATGCTTACTTGTATGGGTGAAAGTGACCTGGTGCCCTGATTGTGGGAAATGACTGTTAGCGGCCAAAAGCAAGCACTTTGAGGCCTGTGGGTCAGCTGATTTAGGGCCTTGTGAAGCATGCCTTTTAGCAGGCAAAATTGAACAGCTAGAGGCTGGTGGGTCCGCTGACTTGGTGCCTTGCGAAAAATGACGTTTAATGACCAAAGCCGAACAGCTACAGAGACCGCCAGTATGTTTAGAGGGACCAGCTTTGCAAGCCTTGAACTGGCCTGGAGAGCGTGGAAGCCTTTGCGGCGGGCAAGCCTTGGAACCTCCTAGCCAGCTTCGGACCAGCTCTGGAAAACTTCGAACCTTCTTGGCAAGCTTTGGAATCCCTATGCCTTGGAAAGCAAGCTAAGAATCATCTCCTCTTTGTCAAAGGGGGGGGGGGGGGGTGGAATGCCTTTTAGCGCGATCGAATCCCCTTCACTTTTCTCGTCCAACGGGAGTCGATCGCACCACCCCCTTTGAGGCTGCTGGGTCTGCTGACTTGGTGCCTTGTGAAGAAGGAGTTTAGTGGCCACAGTTTGGTGGGTCCACTGTTTTGGTTGCTGCGCCCAACCGAGAGGCCATCCATAACTTCCCAGTGACGTCATAACCTGCAATGTTTACCTGAAATCGTTTCTTTTTCAGGTGGTGACAACATCGGGACTAGCCGTCCCTGAGCGCTACTGGGGAACGTACCGCCCTGGAGCGTACTTTGGGATGAAGACCCGAGAACCTCATTCACCCGTGATGGGTATGATGTGGTACTTCCCTAACAAACTGGGCCCTGGTGGCGACGGAATAAGGTAAGTGAACTTCGGTAAGAAGGGTCAGCCTATAGCTGCTCACCTGGAGGACGATCCGTTTACAGCCGTGGAAGCTAACTAGTATCATCTCAAGTGTTGTTCTGACTTTTGAAATAACACCCTTTTCTGTACAGACACTGGTGCGAGCAGGGGGACAATCTTGATCACTACACTTGGGCCCAACACGATGGCAAGCATTTTGGGATGCAGGACCTCGTCGACGGGCCGATCTACATAAAGACCTCTTTTGTCAAACGTAACGGCGGCAACAACGGTGGCGATTGGACTGCACGGATCGGTTTGTACCCCAGGGTGAGTAAGAAATACTAATAACTGATTTCAGTTGTGATATTCACGCAAAATTAACTTTGTTTATCGTTTCAGTCTGACCGACCGGAGACGGTGAACCTCGTTTTCTACACTGCCACTGAGAACCAGACGAAGGGTAAACTGTCGCCTTCGTCATTCGCACCGATCACTGGAGTCGTTGGAGAGACCAAAGAACTCGGAAAGTTCGTCATGAGGTACTACAACATCTCCGGTCAGGTCGTCCGTCAGTCGTATTTGAGCGTCGAAGCCAAAGGACTGGCATTGCTCAAAGAGACCATCATCACAACTCTGCGGTTAGTTTCGGACAAGACGACCGGCACGAAACACCTGGTCCTTCCTGGAGATTTGACGCACTTCAAAGAGGGCAAAGTCGAGCCGAATTTCGTCGCCACGCAGTTGGAAGTGACTGTGCCTTTCGAGATGGACGTCGTTTACGAATCAGGGAGTTTCATCGACAGGCCAAACACGTTGACCGGGGATGTGTTTACGACCGAGCTTGCGCAGAGGTTGGACGCGTTTCACGTCAAGTTCGAAGATACTTTTGGCTTGAAAAAGAAAAACTTTAGTGAGGACTATGTGGATTTTGCCAAGTCCGCGTTCAGCAACTTGATCGGAGGTATTGGTTATTTTTACGGGTCATCGCGAGTGCGATCGGAGCATACGCAGAATCCCGTGCCGTACTGGAAAGCGCCACTTTTCACTGCAGTACCATCAAGGAGCTTTTTCCCTCGAGGTTTCCTCTGGGACGAAGGCTTCCACGGTTTGCTCATCGCTTCGTGGGATCTCGATTTGGAACTGGACATCATGAGTCACTGGTTCGACTTGATGAATATTGAAGGGTGGATCCCCCGAGAGCAAATTTTGGGAGCCGAAGCTCTCGCTAAAGTTCCGGAAGAGTTTGTCACGCAGACGAACACCAACGCCAACCCGCCGACTTTCTTTTTGACGCTGCGGTATATAATACAGAATTTTATTGAGCGATTGGCGGAAGAAGACAGGTTAGGAGCGTTGGACAGGTTGTACCCGAGAATGGTCGCGTGGTTTGATTGGTTCAATTCTACTCAAATCGGGTCGCTACCTGGGACGTACCGGTGGCGGGGGAGAGACGCCAAGACGAACCGGGAATTGAACCCAAAAACGTTGACGTCGGGATTGGACGACTACCCGAGAGCGTCTCATCCCACAGACTATGAGCGTCATCTAGATTTACGCTGTTGGATCATGTTAGGTGCCGCTAGTTTAGCTGAAATCGCCAAACTGCTGAACAGGGACGGGTACAAGTATATGGACACGTACTCGCACTTGTCGAATGTCAAGCTCCTGGATGAGCTGCACTGGTCTGAAGAGCTCCAGCGGTATGCTGACTACGGCTTGCACACGGATGACGTCGCTTTGAAAAGACCACCGCCTCCGCCCCCTCCGGCGAGACCGGTGCCCCAAGAGATGGTCCGGGTCGTCCTCACCGAACCCCGAGACCGCTTCGTCGACACCACCTTCGGCTACAACAGTTTGTTCCCCTTTTTCGTCCACGGCCTCCCCTCAAACTCCCCCCGCCTCCAGAAGATCCTCACCGACCTGAGAAACCCGGATCTCCTCTGGACACCGTATGGCCTCCGGTCTCTTGCCAAAAAATCCCCACTTTACGGGAAACGAAATACCGAACACGACCCGCCTTATTGGCGCGGCAACATTTGGATAAACATGAACTACCTGGCGCTCGAGGCTCTCAACTACTATGCCAGACTCGAAGGCCCATTCCAACAACAAGCGAAAACCCTATACACTGAACTCAGGCACAACCTCATCAAAAACATGTTCGACCAGTACCTCAAAACTGGTTACATCTGGGAACACTACAACCCCAAAACGGGAGAAGGCAAAGGATCTCACCCCTTTACCGGCTGGTCATCCCTCATAGTCCTCATAATGGCGGAAAAATTCTAATTTACCTTAAATTACTCTTTCAAGACTGATTCCAGTGTGACTTCCATGTACATCACTTTTTTTCTTTTTTTTCATTTGGGCGTGTTTTGACGTTTTCAAACTTGGTGAGCGTAGAGACGTAACCTTGTAGGGCGTGTAGCATAGAATGCACCGTTGAGGTAACTTTCAGGTACTCCCACCAGTCGCCAGACCCATTTTGAGCTGAAACTCTGTTTTTTATGCGTTTGAATGTCTGAATAACTGGAATTGTTTAACGTTCCTATCCCAACAACACAGCCACCCTCAGACCCACTCGTGTGATTCCTCTTCCTGTTTGAATGTCTACTGGATGAATAATAATTTTTTTTTTAAAATCGATTACTTTCCCGTAATATCTCTTCTTCGTGTAATAAATGTCGATTCCCCAACGAAGTTATCTTTTTTGTGTCTTTGAATGTCTATCGTATGAATCATGGAATAATCTGAGCGACTGTGGTTCGGAAAAATATTAGTAAGTCTCTTCGGATATTCCATGTTTGAACTCTGATAGTGTTTTCTGGAGGAATCCATGTTTATCGCTTGAGTTTGATTGAGCTGGCAAACACTATCTCTACTTCGTGATGACTCTATAAGAATTCCTTCCCCGTGTAATGATTCATCTTACAGTTTCTCTACACGCTTGAAATGGGTTATGGCTGGTGGAGGGTGCAAGAAAAAATGCCAGTTGTTTTTCATTCCATTGACTATTGTTTGTTGGATAAAGAAGTCTTTCATTACTAATAAAAATGAGTCAGTGTTGTTGTACGTTTTTTGTACATCGTTTTCCAGTAACGTATTGAGATCAGCTTGAGCAGCAAGGTCGCCGTTTGGGAGGTTTAATCAAATCGATTCGTGAAGTGGAATATCCCTGAGCGTTGACGGCGGTGGTCCAAACTAAGTCCGTGACTTTGGAGAAGAGTCGTTCTGAAAAAAGGAAACAGGTTTAGTTTTGTCACGGACAGTAATGGGGAAATTCCCGGGAATTTATTTTTGGGGAATATTCTCCACCGGGGATGATGTTGGATTTATTTGTTTCCTCATTAAAAAGCAGCCCCTCCCTCATTAAGGTATAATATACGTATATTTTTTAAACAATTATCATTAAAAAGTAAGTGCGAAGAAGATTGAAAGAAAGAACAAAGGTACGACCGAGATGTAAAGAAACAATTTAGGCAAAAATAATTCAATTATTGAAACTTAATTTTTTTTAATTTCTAATTTTTAATTTAATTAATTAATTTGTTTAAATTTTAAAGCAAGATTTCAAGCAACAATTTTACCAAGTTTTGAAGCAAGGTAGGTATGGTCATAGTTTAAAAGCAAAGGTAGGTACGTCCAATCAATCAGAAAGATTTTAAAACAGGAAAAAATTATTTAATAAACTGAAAAAAGGGGGAAACAATTAATTCCATATTTTTGCCTAGAATTTATATTTTTGGGAATATTCCCGATAAAGTCCCGATGCCCATCACTGGTCACGGATGATTAGGTAGGTAGGTCAAGCAACAAATTCGGAAGTTTTATTATACCGAAGTCCATCGCAATATGGGTGGAAAGTTCTTGAGGGTCGGTTAAATTAGACGAGAATGACGTTTCAGGAGGTATATTCAGGATCTGATGAAATGAACAAAATGACAACAATCCAAAAATTTACTTTGGAGCACATTGGAACTGAGTTTATAACTGACGTTGAAATGTATTCAAGATAATATCTTTAGGATATTAACATTTAACATTAACTTTGGAATACAGTTATCCTAGGCCAAAAATGCATAATTATTATTATAATATTATAATAATAATTATGAATTTTTGGCCTCGAATCATACCTCAACAGGATTATTGGAGGAATTAGGTAGGTGCCCCACTGGATGAAACTGCCCCATTCTCCCCTACGTGATTTTCATAAGTTCTAATAATTATTGTGTAAAAATTACTGTTTGAACAATAATTGTTCAACAATAATTGTTGAACAATAATAGTATAAATTATTTATTCTAAATAATAATGAACCCTCGGTTGTAAAATTTGCAGTTTGCAGCGTTTTTTTTTCCATAATGTTTGAAAAGTTGATTTTCATTTGCATTCTGTAAGCAAGTTTTTTTTTAAGTATGACGAAACCTGTACGCTGCATGAGTCGTGAGCAGACTGCGCAGAGTGAAGATAACTCTCAGTCAATGCTGTGTCTACAATTAGGTGACTGGAGAGCATACAGGCATCGCCATAGTCTTCATCCTTGTCAGTCGATGTCAGCCCATCGTCAAGTGATTCCTCTTCAGAATAATCTTATCCCATCTTGCCCCACAACCACACATGTAGGCTACCATTTTTATTCAGTGCAACAGAGAGGCTCCTAATTAGCTCATTAAGGGCCTACTTCACCAACTAACGGCTCCGCAAACTTACCGAGCTCCACACGGATTCCCATGCTAATCGGTGCTCCCTCGGGGGTTTAACCTGGGCGTTAACGCTTAAACTCTCGGTATCTCGGGTGGTGAAAGTGGCCCTAAGTCCATCCAGGTTTCCCATTGTTTTTCCAGCAATTTCAATTTGGAATCTTTGCAAAAATCGTCTCGAGAGACACAAAAGCGTCTTGCGGCAAAAATACCAACAGTTGGTGCAGTTACTCTGCACTGATTGTTTCTTCAAGCCGATCTTATCAAACAGGTTAGTCCACCTTGGCAACACCTGACGGTATCCAATTTGACAACCATCCAATTCCCGTCATACCCACCTTTCCCTTTATTGTGGATTTCGAGTGTGCAACCAAATTCACGTGTTATATGAACGGAGGTCCCTGTTTTATTTGGTCTGTTTGGAAAATGTAGGGGTGACTTACCAACGTTTTCGCCTGTCCTGCTCGACGTTTCTACGTAAGGCACGCATATACCTGGAACACGAGGCGGTGAGCTCATGGTATTTGTCGGTTAAATTGAAAAGTCGCATGTACTTACAATTGCTGTAAAAGTCAACTGTGCTTTGTGGTACGTCTCGGCCTTTGAGCCCTTCGTCTATTACGTCCTTTTTGGTAGAGCATAGGATGATTTCACAGCCCTGAAAAAAAGGAAGTCGGTGAGCGAGGGTCTTGGTCAGTACATTGTAAGTCAACGGTACTTACTGGAATGTTTTCTCTGATTTCGTTCACCCAGCCTTTGACAGCAAGCCAGGACACTTTGTCGGTGGCGTCGAAGCAAACTACGGCCGCTAGAGCTTCTCGGTAGTAGACTGGCAACAGTGCTCTGTGGCTGAGAAGGAAAACAAAATTGTAGTAGGTAATAATTTTTGGTGTTAGTTTCAATTTGAATGTTCACGTGTCAGGCGATAACGAACCTTTCGGTGCCTGCTGTGTCCCAGAAGGCGTGCATAACTTTTTCTCTCCCCCGGACCACTTCTATGGCCGTGTAAGCTACTCCTAGAGTCTGAAAAGAATTCAATAGGTATCACAACCAATAATGGGGCAAGCACTCATCAAGGGGGTACCTAAGCATTTTTGACAAGACTTTGAGCGCTCAGGCACAACACAATTATTGTGTTGTGCCTAAGGTAATTGTGGCTTATAATTATTAGCCTTCCATGCTGGGGGCATAACCCCCCCTCCTGGGAACCCTCATTAAGGGGGCGCGGGAGTACCCTGAAATCGTTTTCCTGGAATGATTTCCGTAAAACTGAACCGATTTTGATGATTCAAGGCTCATTCCATTCAGATCGAGGTCCTTGAGAAGCTATACCACCAAAATTGGGCAATATCGCACATTTTCCACTGGTTTTCCCGGAAAACCCCGTTTTTTGCCCGTTTTCCTGGATTTACTGGCGCTATAGTGCTCCGATTTTTTTTAAATAAAATTTTTTGGGTCTGTATTTTCATGCTCAAGAAGCTATACCTCAAAAATTTAAAATCTAAAAACGCTGCAAAATTTAATTTTACACAAGGTTTTATTATTCTTTGATATAGGTTACTTGAGCAAAAATTAATTCTGTCAGTGAAAAAGATTTTGAAAAAAAATAAAAAAAATAGTAGCCCCATGAAAGCCCCCTAGATTCCCATGTGAAATCGGATCGTTCCGGGACCCCCAAAAATGGATTCTACGTCCAAAAATACTCCGAAAACGACACCTAACTCGATCCCATAGCCCAAACCCTTCAAAGAACGCCTCCCATAGCCCCATATCGCCCCACGGGTTTGGGCGATCGGGCTGAAAACCTAGTGGACACAACTAGATGGTAAACCAAGTATTTTGTCAAAATTTCAGATTAAAAAAAAAAAAAAAATCCTACTGCCCAAAACGGTCTGGACGGTGGAAGGGTATTTCGTTTTTGGAATCTAGACAACAGAAACGTATCACGATGGCACTACATTTTGATGCCGATCAGAATTTTCGACCTCAGTCGCGATTACATAGGTGTATTATTCCTAAGCAAAAGCTTAGAGTAGATAGGCAACAGAACTTGCGTGTCTTCATCTCGACACCAGAATCATATAAGGCTTCATGGGTGTAGCACTTGTTCAGTACCTACACAACTTCAACATGTCGACAGTGCAGTGATGAATCCCCGTATCTCCAAAATTTTAAATAATAAACTACATAATTCTGTGCATTAAAGACGGTTGTCTTCCTTCTGTGAACCAGTTTCTGCTCCTCAAAACCAGTTTCTTCTCACTGAACACTGGTTTCTGTTCCCTCTACTGCCCTCCGCCTCACACGATATGAAAATTTTGAATCGAGCCGTTGCCAACTGCTCGTTGTGCTTTAGGACGCTACACATAAGATTGAAGTGCCACGGTGGAGTTGGATTGGGCAAACGAGCGCTCATGTGCGCCAGTTGGCGCCTGTTTTCCAGTTTTGCTTGTTTTAATAAGCATTTATTTGAAAAATGAAGAAGAAGAAAGAAATACAGTTCTCAATGCTACTCCCCTCTTTAAGCAAAAGCTTGTGCTGAGGGGAGGAGTAGGTAGGTACAAAAGTTGTTACATCTTTGTGCATATCAATAAAGATATGTAGTGAGAGATTCTCAAGGGACCGCGCTTTTACTTCGAAATAGGTACCGAGAGTCTACTGTACACACCGAGCTACAGTATTACATACCATTAATGTACTAAATACTCAATGTAATGCATTTTATCAACAAATACAAGAAGCTGAACGATGACGAATTATTGGCTTACAAATACACGCAATTTAATAAAATCACAATACTTTTGGGAGGGTTCACTGCTGCAGAAGGCGTTTCTTTATTATTCAACTGAATGTGGATCTTTTCATACTCATCTGGTTATATCTGGGGCCTAGTAGGTGAGTCAGACAGTCTCATAGGGTTGTAGAATTTTGACGCAATTAGCTATCGCTAACAGTTATGGCTAACGGACTTGCGCCCACTTACGGCCCACTGCAAGCAGCTTCTTTTTTATCGGCGTAGCAGAGAATTCTTGCAACCCTGAGCCATTAGAGGCCTTTGAATAGAAGGCACCCTACCCTTATTGTTCACAAATTAGCCGCTGCGGGCTACGAAAACGATAGGTCAGGAATCTCCAGGATACGTACCCATCAGAAATCCCAATTTCAGCTAAGATTTTTCCTAAAAAATGGACATAAGATTCACTACGACACTGTCGATGTACCTCCCCTACTCAACCAACGTCCCATTCTTTCCCTCCATCCTCAGTAGCACCCCAGGATTTATAGACGAGAAGTCACCTAGTCATGGAGACATCTCCATAACATGTACCAAATTAAAATTGAGATCATTCCGGGCAGATACAGTTCCGTCTCAAACCCTCATTAAATTATATCAGCACAGATACAACGTTGATGAGGTTTTTCCACCGCCTACGTCCACATAGTGGCAACGACTCACCTTGCACGGCCTTCCTGAAAACTTCCCGAAGATGTATCTCTCCACCAGGGACGTCTTCCCGACGCCGGAATTTCCGACGATGATGATCTTAGCGTACGCCCTTCCGTCACCTGTGGGTCCCATCGTGTTCTCACTACAATCCCCACGCCGACTAGATAATCTTGTCCAGCGTTTTGTAATCGATGAAAGAGTAAATCATGTGGAGATACGTTATCTTGTTCGTATCAGTACTCATAATGTGATTTTGTCATAGATAGGAAACTTCCTGGAAAGCCCACAAAGCCTTTATTATTATTATCAGGTATTATCTTCTTGCTAAGAACTAAGAAAGAAAGGGGCCCTTTCGCGACTGTCACGATTATCAGCAACACTAACGTTGCTTTAGAAGGTCCTGTAAACTTGACTTGAGAATACCCAATTTCTCAGCAGCATCACGCTGATTCATCGGTGGGAGCGCGTCATATTTTTTTAACAGTTCTTTTTTTCCGCATCCGATTTGCATGAGCGTTTTTGAGGTGCCATAACAGGAATGAAATGATAACACATTGGTGCCTATTTGACCGCAAAACAAGCCTTCGCTTCACAAACAATCTGGCCGATACAACCGGCTGGGCGGCCGGTACAACAGGCGAAAATCTTTTATTAGAACGCTATTCGTTCCGTTCCCGGCATTTTTGGCCGATATCACCGAGAAACCGGTACAACCGGCGCCGATATTTATATAATGGCTTATAAGCGGCGGCTACTGTTTGCCAACGGTTCCAAATATCGCCTCGCGAGATATCTCGTCTCTGGCCCAGGGAGCCTACTTTTCCTCGTGTGTTATCTCGTCTATGCCAGGGACGCTACTTCTCCTCATGCGGTACCTATCTTGGCTCTGGCCCAGGCAGGCCGCTTCTTTTTGCTTGATATCTCGTCTAAGGCCCAAGCAGGCCACTTCTTCTTGCGAGATATCCCGTTGCTTGTCGTGAAAGGGTTCAGTTATAGTTGGTTCAGGGAAGTTTTCAGTCCGATCATCCCACCATGCGGCGGCATGTGCTTGGGCGTTTTGTCGTCACTTGGTGGCTCAAAAAAGGAGAACAAAATATCATCATTATCATACCAATTTACTTTATTATCACAAAATGTCTTTGTCCATCATGCTTCACCGTAATAATAATAATAATAATAATAATAGAAAAGAACACCAATTCGGTTATTTCTTGATGATCCTCTCACTCCGGCTGAGGTAGGTGTACCAGTAGAAGAGGTTGATGAAGAGGAAACACAACGGGAAGACCAATCGGGAGGCTCTGTCGATTTTTGAGACACTGTTGAACCTCGGGGCTCGTCTCCTCTTCCGTCGGGACACCCGCAGGGGCGCCCTCTGCGGTGGCGTTGGCGGCGCCCGTTCAACGGGGGTTTCGACCCGAGGACATCCTGGAACGGGAAGAAAATGAAGTGAGGGAGGTGATTTTCAAGATGGAATCAACCTTGCTTAGGTTGTACAGAAACGAGCAATGGCGTTGAGCTCCATCGAGCTCGGTCAGTCAAGACCAACCTCAACTCCGAACGTACCCAAACACGATGGGATGCCAGTGGTCCAGGAGTCTTTCCTCCCGCTCATCGGCGATATCGTGCATGCGGACAGAGGTATCACCTGAAAAATAGAAGAGAAATATTTTGGGGTAGAGAAAACATTGACAATCTTGTTGTCTCGACGGGGGCCGTGCGATCGACTCCAGCAGGACGGAAAAAGTGAAGGGGATCCGATCGCTGCGAAAGGTCAGTGCTATCTGCTCCCCCAATTCTGACAAAATAGTGAAGATTCTTATCTTGCTTCTTGAGCTTTCCAGAGCTGTCCAAGGCTTGCAAAGCTGGTCCCAAGCTTTCCAGAGCTGACCAAGCCTTGCAAAGCCAGTCTCAAGCTGACTAAGGGTTTTAAAGGCTTGCAAACATCGTCACAAGCATTATAGAGTTGTCCAAGGCTTGCTAAGCCAGTCTCAAGCTGGCTAAGGGTTTTAAAGGCTGGCCAAGATGGTCACAAGCTTTACAGAGCCATCCAAGGCATGCTAAGTTGGTTGAAGCTGGCTATGGGGTAGAAGGCTGGCCAGGAGGGAGGGCCTCCACGCTTTCCAGACCTGTCCAAGCCTTGCGAAGCTGGGCCCTCTGAAAATGCTCGCAACAATTCGAGAGTCGACCGCCGACTTTTGCTGTTTCGAAAGATGTGAATCGATTGCCGGATGTAGATTGCATTGGAAGTGGATCGCAATGCCCTGGTTTCAACAACTGGGAAATTATAAAATGAGATCAACAATAAGAAACAGAAAAAAAAAACAAAAAAACCAAAAAAAAAAAAAAAAAAAAAAAAACCAACGGGCTCTTTAATTAAGAAGGCGAATAAGTCAAATAGGCTGTGAGGCCTATTGTTTATTGAATGTTAGGCAGCAGTTGATGAGCTGAAGTTCGCTTAATTGGACGAAGTCTGCGGACAGAATGAAAATAGTGCAACCTCATTTGGCTCAGACTTTACTCATAACGAAGGAAACTGGATTGTTGTGCTCGTGAAAGGAGGAACTGGCTGACACTCAAGTGAAAATCCTATCTAGGGCAGTAGTGCAAATAGCGAATACTGGTGATGTGAATTGTGACTGTGCTTTTCCCGTTTTATCTATTTCAAAACAATTTTGATTGTGATTGTTGACAGTGAATGGGGATGTGCTTAGTGCACAATCCAAACGGACGGGTGAGGGGGGTAATGTCACGAAAATGACCTTATTACTGGTATTCGACGGCGACACGCTCTCCCGAATGCTGTCAATCCTTCCGACTATCGTGTGCCAATATTGTTCCCCCACCTGAATGACAAGACAACCGTCAACACAAATTTCATTTTACCGGGAGGACACCGGGGAAGTATGGAGGAATTGTCGTATTCATTATTGCGACATTTGTACGTGGGAGGAAGAACACAAAAAAAACCTGCCGATAGAGCCCGAACGGGAGAAGGCGTCAGCCGGTCTTTGAGTGGAGCTAGTTTATCGATCAGATCATTCCAGTAATGGACTCCCACCTAAAAACACATACAGTTAATCGTTTAAAAAAAAGTGCCAGCACGACGGCGCACAGTGGGGCAAAGCCGGAAAAAATGAAAATTAGTTTTGCGAACTTTATCCGTTGGTTTATATGTCTTGAATAGTTGTAGAATAAGCAATGTGAAATTTTTTGAGCTTCAAAAATAGTCACCTTTAAACATGAACTTTGGATTATTGGTGTGTGTTCATTTTCGAATATAGAACTCTATATTTTGGGTGCGTTTCTGATAATATCAGAATAATATGATATCAGAACATATTAGGTATGTTAAAGGAAATTAAGAAACTTCAACCCGTTTGAAATACTATTTTCTTGATGAGGTGCTGAATTATTTAGTAATTAGTCGTGATATTAATGAGTAATTCCGGGTTTCTAAGCTTTTAAAAAAGCTCGACCAACCTCCGCTCTGAAAGGGCAATTTTTCGATTGCTGACACCCTAGGGAAGCTCTTGTGAAAATTTCAGCTGCAATCATTAGCAAGTCTGGACGCAGGATTCATTTTAGTGTGAGAAATATGGTCGACTAAAAGATAAAAGAGATTGATCGAACATTAAAGGTGTTTACTCCGTAGCTGGAGGTTTATGGGCAGAAATTTAGATCATTCACAAGTTCGTAGACCACACATTTGGTCAGTTCGCTGCATTTAGCAGTCGCCGCCACAAGACCAGGGCTCATGATTCATATGGGGGGTTTTATTCAACGGTGCCAATTCAGACCGTTCCGTTGCCGTAAATAGATTGATTTTATCAGGATTTGTCATTACAAAATATCGTAGAACGGTTCATCATTTTTCTGGCTAATTTTGTCTATAGAATTCAATTCAAATACCCTGACTAACAGTACTATTTTCATTAAATATAAAAATTATGTAGAGCGTGTACAGTTATTAGGACCTTTGAAGAGTTCTCTCTTCTACTCAGCATCCCAGAAACTGAATTTTAATATTCTACCTTCTACCTTTAGAACATATTTAGATTGACCCACTACAGGTCAATAATTGACCCGTAGAATCAATTATTGACCCCAGGCATGATCATATCCTATAAAATTTAGTATGCAGAGTCGCTTGGTGACATTGCCAGCTTTGAATCTCATAGAGGAGTGAAAATATAGAGAAATAATGAGTCGGTAGGTCAATGTGACCCACCATCTATATCGGATGTGTAGATTGACTCAAAGACCACGTGTGATTTGTTCAGACTTTTAGGGTGTACAATGTAACAATGTAAAAAAACTATAAACCGTACTTATGTATGTAACCTGTAAGTAGGGGTTATAGTTTTTTTTTTTCTCTCGAAAAAGAGCGGTTTTACCCCACTGTGCAGTGCTCGCTGGTGGAAATTGACGTTTGGCCCAAGAAATTTCACTTTTATTTCCACTGCGGAAATGCCGAAGAGCTATGGTTGAGAATCGTCTTAGTCTGATCCGTGTTTTTCAACTCAAAATTGATAAAATATATGGCTAATTAGATTACAGAAACGCCAACAAAGTTTTTTGGAATGATACAAATCTGAAACAATAGGAACAAACTATTTAATATTGTTTACTTAGGCAGTTAATTTGGGAAAAAAAGCTGCAAATTTTACACAAGCGGATATTATTCTAGGGGGGCAACCTCCCTACTGGCTATGCCAGCCAGCTCCCGTTCTCTTCATGTTGTTCAGTGTGAAGCATTGTGAAAATGAACGGGTTGCTTTGGAGGGTAAAATCGATTTATTTTTACCCCATGAGGTGGTTATAACCACCCTATAGGGATTGGATCAAACCTCTGCACCCTCGGCAAAAACCACACCGATTTTTACCCCTTTCGGAGCTCAGATACTCCTCAATGTGGAATCCACATGGAGCAACTTTTTGGTGGTTTTAGACTCATCGCGTACTACGCTCGCCGAACTGAATTTCTCAAGATTAAAAAAAGTTTCCAACTTTTAGCAATATAGTTAACTAGGGGGCCAACACCCCGACCATATCCCACCTGGCCTCAGACCTAACAACTCGTGCTACGGAGCGGAGGAGGCAGCCGCGTCGCCTTTGGACACCCCTCGGCCCATCGCCAACCAAACGTCCTGTCAACTGCTCCAGCTCTTATTTTTGACCACTTTAGGAGCAATTTCAGGGAGGTTTCAGATTTTCCTCATCTACCCCTTTTTTTTCTTTTTTTTAAATTAAAAAAAAAAACTTGAAATCCTGTTTTTCTCCACTTTTGGATCTTAGATATGCCACATGGAGCAACCTTTGGTGTTTCCAGACTTCCCACTTAACTACTCGTCGAGGTGAATTTTTTTAGACTATTATAAAAATGTTCAGACTTCTAGTACCCTAGAATAAAAATGAGTTTCCTCCTTATCAGGCTGGGGCTCAACTATAGTAGAACTAAGGGGCCACCCTCTGCTGGTGACGCCAGCCAACCCCCGCCTGTATAAGTGAAAGAATTCACTGGGAAGGTGAGATCTATTTTTACCCCTTTCTTGGCCAACTGTCGGAGCTCAGCAGTTTTCCCCTTGCTAGCGCATTTTTTCACCCCCCCCCCCCCCCCTCTTCATCACAGCACCCCCTTGTAGTAGTTAGTGAATACTTTATTAATTATTTACGTCGGGTTATGAGCTTTGAGTTCCACAGATTATGGTGAAAACCATGAGGGGGCTGGATGGCGGGATTACCCTTTTGCCGCCTCCATCCCGCCGAACCAAAGACCTCCAACTTTTAGTCGGATGGGTATGAGACTCCCATTAATGAATTCTAGGTGAAAAGTTACTTCGAAAACGACACCCTCAGTCCAAACTCCTTCAATTACCCCATTTGGAGCACCACAGAACCCCACGGTGTATTCGAATGTGCCTGAGATCCCCATAAATGAATTCTACGTCCCAAATGAACTCGAAAACGCCACCTCCACCCCGCCACTTACAGCACGTGCCCAAAGTCTTTCAAAAACCACCACGCTGGGGCGATCGGACTGAAAACCTTGCGAACTCGCCAAGAAGGAGAGCCGAGTAAAAATGTCAAAACTGGACGTCGTATGGCGGATGAACTTCATCTTTGGAAACTGCTGGAGGCCGTTAAAGAATAATAAACCAAAACACGATTTGACTGTAATATTAAAACTAGTTAAATTAAACTTGTGAAAAAAAACAACAATATTTTTAGGTACCTCTAGGTAGGAACTTTCAGTCGTACTCGGAGGGCAATTGTTATTCGACCGTCGTCTCCCATAACTGGACGTGCTACTTTTGCGAGAAGACGACTGGAAAATGCAAGAATGGTGTCAGACGCCGAATTTAGTTTATTGTTTAGGTACGAGCTCAATTTGCCATCAAATACCCCTGTGATTCGTTGAGCGGGACCGCCGGCCCGGTTGGACTCCGAAGTGGACCAAATCTCGTCGTCCGAACTGGACTCGTCGGAGTCGAGGTCGGAACTGAAGTAGCACTCGCCGGAGCCGTATTTGGTGAAGTAGTGGACGACGGCGAACTACCGACAGAGACACTCGTTGAATAGAAATAAATCACAGGGTATTTTGATAATGGGCGGTGGTCACCTGTATGATGGTGGCAAAAATGAAGCCGAACGAGAGGAACACGAAGAAATCCAGGGCAGTTGGGTATGGAACCTTGGGCAAGTCGGTTCTCGCTTCCAACCCCAAGAACGTCATCGTCAACACCGTCGTGATACCTGAAATAATTTCACTTTGGTTATTATGGTAGAATACCCGTTTTTGAACTACATCAAAAACCTACATCATTACATTTCAATGCTTTGGTAGAAAAACATAATTCTGATTCTGTCTGGGAAATACATTTTTAAAAAGCTTGATTGAATCAACGCTGACATTTGAAAATGACCATTCCTTCAAACCAGATCCTCTTATTTCCGTTGTGGCCAAAATTGTTGAATGTTCGAAGGGAAACATCCCCCTCCACACGAGAAAACGGAAAAACCTCATTACTGAAATCCGTCCGATTGGAATTTATCTTCTGAATGGCTCCGCTGAACCTGAAAATCGAAACGAAGCCTTCCGAATCCGTATCGTAAGTGGCTCCGATGATCGGATTATTCCAAGTATCGTTAGGTATCTCTTAAAAGGGACTTGGGCGAGTGGGGAGGCGAAGATTGACAATGTGGGCCAAGTGGTTGATCGATAAATGCTGCCAAGCTGATCCGAAGTGGATCAAGTGGAAAAATGCATCCATCAGCCAAGACGTCCTTCACAAGAACGAGGGAAGGCTTTAGAAACTAGCAACTGCACAGGTAAAATATGTTGAGTGACGTTGGCTCAAAATCCGAAATAAGGGTTTTTTGTTCGTCGAGGGCGCCACTGTGGTCACTTGGAGTTGGGTTGTGGCGGTATGCGACACATCCCACTTCTTACTTTAATGTCTCTGCATTTTTGCTCAATTACTCTTTTGCAGAAACCCTCAGCAAGCCAGTGAGCAACAAATTTGACCTGGGATCAGCTGTAGTGTTGTGGGACTAACTGGAGCAGGCCTGGCAGGGCACTCCTCGCTTTGTTGCCCAGCATTTGCGAAAGAGAGAGCCGGTGTTGCCAGCCTCGAGCCTGAGGCCTTCCCTGGCAGCATGAGGGAAGACGAATCGAATACGGATCGTTCCATTTTCAGCAGCATGAGGACTCAGCTGGTCGAACAATGACTCAGAATAGTCCCCCAGGCCCGGGGGTTGAGCAGAGCGTCTGCTGGTTTCTTCTTGACTTGTGGTCATGGGTGGCTCTTCCCTCGCACGCAGCGCCTGCTGACAGTCCCCAACAATTCTAGCAGCTCCCTTCTTGCTGCAGATTTGGTAACACCTGATTTTAGTACTCAACTACTTCAAGACAACCACTGATTAGCAGCTCGAAACTGGTCCCCACTCTAAATTGGTTTATTATGGAATAAACAATTTGGACCACCAGCAGAGGAGTCACCAGCATCCCTAATTCCAATAATGGATTGGACCTCTGCACCTTTGGCAAACACCCACCTACAAATAGTTGCGCCAATTTGTGCCCAGCTCAAATTGTGCTCATGATGGTATCAGAAGAAAGTTGGGCGCAAGTGCACCCATTTGCGCTGGATCTCACCCTGCCAGGGTTCAAGGGACGGTACAAAAAACGGTATTCTTGCTTGTGATTTGGGAATATCACACCATAATACAAGTTGTTTTGTGTTATGACTTACCTGGGGGATACCCCCAAACTCCCCGATTATTAAAAAAATTGTTTCATGTAACTGTTTCATTTAGCTGTTACATTTAAACAGTTTGTTTTTAAAGCTGTTTCATTTCCACCTAAAAGTCGATTAGGCAGTGTTGCATCTACAGCGACGATATGAAACTCTTAATAACACCATAACTAACAACTGGGCGAATCGTTTGGAGCAATGATGAGCTGATTGGGAGCTGTCTTGAGAATGATGAGGAAGGGGTGGGCGATGAGCGCCCACCACCGGGTAGACAGGGGGAGGGGGGGGATCCTCCCAACCACAACATCGGGAACGTCTGGTTTGGAAGGTGGGGGCCGGAGGTATCTCAACGGTCACGCAGGCATGCTCTTCAAACAGTTTACCCCCTTAAAATCATGTACCATGATAAAAAAATTTATTGGTTACCGTTTGAGCTTGAAAAGCGTGTGACATACCCAGCCAGCCTGACACAGCCAGTCTAAAGTAGTAAATGATTATCACTCACCTAGCGACACCCTGTCGGCAGTAGCTTCCCTGTTGAGCCAGAAAGAAACCCAAGACAGGACCACCAACAGAACGCAGGGGCCGTAGACTTGAATGAGGAAGTTGCCCATGTGCCTTTGAAGGTGGAAACTCACCAGAAGCATTGAATACTGCCCTGGAACAATAAGACCATCACTAGAGGTTTTGAATCAGATATCATCATCATCATTTTCTCAGCTCAAGATTAACCCTGAAACGAGTCAAGTAACGAGGGTTAACTGGTCGGAAATGGTAGGCATTTTAAAAAGATGGAGGAAAAAATGAGGGGAAATTTTACCACGTCCCGAGGGATGCAATCAGGATTTTTCCTCCAGCGGTAGCGTGAAAGGGTCTCATTGTTTCACGAAAAATTCGCTTGTTCGAGGAATTATGTAATTTTGAGCCGGCCAATCGTATTATCAGAGTCAACCCATATCTGCAATCTCAATTGACAAGCCACATGCTAAATAAGGTTCCACGAAATTATTGCCGTCATTGTGAACCCAATATTGGATATGAAAAGATAACACGGTGCGGTTCGGTGGCAAATTTTGACATCCTGTAACACACCCCAACGGTTTTAGCGCAGAGTTACATTTACATGAATCGGTTTAATGAACATCCCAAGATTGTGTTCACCGATAAGGTTCCCCGCTGACACCGTGCAAATTGCTTGTAAGCACATCCGACAACTAAAGTCTTTTTCGCCGGGGCCCTCATTAAAGTTTTTCCCCTTCCTGAGTAACCAACCAGCTGGTGGAATCCTCTCTTCAAAATGATGAGTAAACTCCAACTCCTCTTTTTACGTTACATTTCCTCGGACGCCGGGGGTTACAACTTGTACCTAATTTAGCACAGGGGAAAAAGCGCCTGAGAGGAAAAGCAGAAGGGAAAATAGGAAGGAAATGCGATTAGGACTTTCAAAAAACACATTTTGTAAAAGACTAATTTGATATTCGAATAATTGAAAGCTTTTTCAAAGCCTAAGAGACGACCATTATGCTCAATACTGATATAATGAACCCTCTTCAGGTTCAATTTCTTTGCCTTTTAGTAGCATTTTTCTTGTATTACTTTATCGCAGCCTCAGAAAATATCAGCATAGGAAAAATCCCAACACTGCACAACTCTGAAATCGATCAATTCGATTTTTTCAAAGTAGGTTACATGGAAACTACATAGGTATGGAGGAACTTTGGGGAGTAGGGTAGTTGGGGGCATCTTTTTTTTTTTTTTTTTTTTTAGAAAAAAATTAGAAAATGTGACTTCGGGAGAAGATGTAAATTATAAGAACTTGATGTAAGAACTTGAAGAAAAAAAGAAAAAGAAACTCACAGCATACATTCGTTATGGGATGCCCTTCAACACTACAGCATTAAAAAAAAAACGCTGCAAATTTTACACAAGAGTTTATTATTCTGTGATATAGGTTACTTGTACAGACATTAAATTCTGTCAATAAAAAAAATTAAAAAAATTTTTTTTTGGATTTTTATATTTCAAAAAAAATTTTTTGGGGGGATTTTTTTTTTCAAAAATGTGTTTTTTCAAAAATTCTTTAATTTTTACTCGAAAAATATTTAACTTATTGGGATCCTTCAAAAATCCCATTTTTAGCCCCATGAAAGCCCTATAGAACGCCACAGTGAAATCGGATCGTTCCGGGACCCCCAAAAATGGATTCTACGTCCAAAAATACTTCGAAAAAGACACCTAACTCGAGCCCATAGCTAAAAGCCTTCAAAACACCCCTCCTGTAGCCCCATTTTAGCCCCATAGCGCCCCACGGGTTTGGGCGATCGGACTGAAAACCTTGCGGGCACAACTAGATGGTAAACCAAGTATTTTGCCAAAATTTCAGATTTTTAAAAAAATTCCTACTGCCCAAAACGGCCTGGACGGCGGACGGACATTTGGATTTAGAATGTAGACCACTTGAAACGGATAATGTCAAATTTTGAGGCCGATCGGAGTCGTCGACCCGCGTCGCGAAAACATAGGTGTATTATTCCAAGAAAAATAAACCAAAACGCTGCAAATTTTACACAAGGGTTTATTATTCTTTGATATACGTTAATTGTGAAGAAATTTAATTCTGTCAATGAAAAAATTTAAAAAAAATTTTTTTTTGGGTTTTAATCTAAAAAAAAAATTTTTTTTTATTAATTTTTTTTTTCAAAAATGTTTCTTTTTCAAAAATCCTTTATTATTTACGCGAAAAATATTTAACATCCTGGGATCCTTCAAAAATCCCATTTTTAGCCCCATGAAAGCCCTAAAGATCGTCCCAGTGAAATCGGATCGTTCCGGGACCCCAAAAAATGGATTCTACGTCCAAAAATACTTCGAAAACGACACCTAACTCGATCCCATAGCTCAAAGCCTTCAAAACACCCCTCCCGTAGCCCCATTATAGCCCCATAGCGCCCCACGGGTTTGGGCGATCGGACTGAAAACCTTGCGGGCACAACTAGATGGTAAACCAAGTATTTTGTCAAAATTTCAGATTTTTAAAAAAATTCCTACTGCCCAAAACGGCCTGGACGGCGGACGGCGTACGGCGTACGGCGGACGGCGGACGGCGGACGGACATTTCGGATTTAGAATGTAGACCTCTTGAAACGGATAATGTCAAATTTTGAGCCCGATCGGAGTCGTCGACCCGCGTCGCGAAAACATAGGTGTATTATTCCAAGAATAATAAACCAAAAACGCACAAGGCATTGTACTATAATGATTATAGTCAGTTTTTGATATAGGTTAAGTACTTGTGCAAAAATTAATTTCTGTGTCAATGAAAATGTTTTGGGAAAAACATTTTTTTTTTTGGATTTTTTTTTCTTCTTCAAAAATTGTTTATTTTTTACTCCCAAAATAGTTAAACTCCTGGGATCCTTCAGAAATCCCATTTTTAGCCCCATGCAAGCCCTACAGATCGCCACAGTGAAATCGGATCGTTCCGGGACCCCCAAAAATGGATTCTACGTCCAAAAATGCTTCGAAAACGACACCTAAATCGATCCCCTAGCTAAAAGCCTTCAAAAAACCCTTCCCATAGCCCCATTTTAGCACCATAGCGCCCCAAGGGAATGGGCGATCGGACTGAAAACCTTGCGTGCACAACTAGATAGAAACCAAGTATTTTGTCAAAATTTCAGATTTAAAAAAAAATTCCTACTGCCCAAAACGGCGCGGGCGGCGGACGGACATTTTGGATTTAGAATGCATTCTAACCTACATGTAGACCTTTTCAAACGGATTATGTCAAACCTGTGTATTATTCCAAGAATAATAATAAACCAAAATAGGTAGTAGAAACACCTACAAAGGTACTTAGGTAAACAAATTGCACCCACATCGGGTTCGATTACCATCTATAAAGGGAATTGTGTGTGTAATTGCATTGCCTACAATGAAACGTGAAACATCAAAATTTGCATTTAATGCAAGAGATGCTTCTAATGAGCAGAGAAAATGGGAACAGCAGAATGGGATTTCAAAGAAAACGTTTTCCATCAATGCAACTGACTGAAGTAGGAAATGAAGAGAGTTAAAAGGGTTAGTCCTGTCTGTACCATTAGTCTGATCCAATGAAATAAAACTCATTACGTCCTCACTTCACGCCTGTCCGAGGGTCCTATTTACTCACTAGGTGACCCAGGAGTAACAAGAGTCCCAACTTTATTGGATTGGGTTCTTTTAACGCCTTGTAACAAATGCCCTCGCAGAAACGTCTTTTTTGTTGACTCGTTTATTGCATGACGATGGACCATTGTGGATCCACCCATGGTTTTTCTCAGTGTACAATGGAGGACAAAGAGAATGAGAAACAAAAAACTTACAATGAGCTTAGTATCACAGAGTAGTGATAAGTCGCACAGAGTAGTAATAGGAAATACTGACTCATTAAAGTGAATATATTATCATTATATATATACTCATTGTCACTCTCAAGTATATATACTCATTGTCTCAGAGTAGCAATACTGCAGAATCATTTTTCAGTTCATGCAAGGATGAGATTTTACGGTTTGAACATACCAATAGGATTTTCGACATCAAAACATTAGAAACATTGAATTAGGTAGGTAGGAAACCTACAGGTAGAATTATTTATGAAACATCTAATAAACTTTAGAAACAGGGTCTTTGAATGACTAAAATCAAAAATTTATTAGGTTTATTTAAGCCGCCCTTGCCGATAAAGTCAATACCTTTCCGATGGTGCTTCTGACGCTATGTGACGTCACAAAGCGTGTGTTATGGCTGCCATTCAATTATAATGGCTTATTGCGGTTCACTCAGGCGATAAAGTGGGAACCCACCGGTTAATAGGCGTTGATCGTGGCTAACTACCTTTCTTGCCCCGAAGGACCTCTGCGGCCGTTTCGTTATGTACCTATCCAATTTACGTCGGTGGTGAAAGCTGAGAAGGTACAACAAAAACTCGATTTTTTTTTTTTTGTCGCGAAAAAGCACAAATTGAATCGTAAAATGAAACAAGGCTCGTTTGAATGTCAAGAAAGGCTCAATAATGAATACATCTCATCCAATATTCATTTCGGGGAGCGGTAAGAAAAAAATACAGACTTTTTTTTGGGAGGAGAGCCCTCTGAAAACATCTCGGAGGATGATCTCATTACATATTAATGTCCCGGGGTGTAAGTACGGCGGCTATTTTGAAAGGCACACTGATTAAAGTGGTCACCGGACGAGAAAGTGTTGAGGATTCCATAAATTTGAGGCCCACCACATTTGCGAAGCAAAACGAACCCTAGTTTCTACTAACTCGAAATGTGATGTTTTATAAAAACCTCGGACAATGTCATGATAATATCACGTATATTCTAACGTTAAATGCGGAGTGGAATCTTTCCCGCCATTGCAATCATAGGACTCCGTGGCGCAACGGTAGCGCGTCTGACTCCAGATCAGAAGGTTGCGTGTTCAAATCACGTCGGGGTCATACATATTTTTGCAACTGTCATACATAAATATAATATCAAGTACATAATATTTTTATGTAGGTACTTGTTGCGACGAGCACAATGTGATGTCATCAGTCTAGAAATCGATGTTTTCCATTAAAATCGATTTAAATCGGACTCTTGCAAAGGAGTAATCATAATCATATTATGATCACAAATCTTGTCTATTGATATTCAGCGAAAAATCCGGTGCCATGTAAAGGGCTCGTCTAGGACGTTCTACACGCATGCATAGTAGGTACGTACTTTTGAGGAAATATCAGAAAAATTGTTGATACAGTCAGGAGAAAGGGTCTCGAATTTTGGGGTCAGCACTGGGCGTGGTAAACAACTTTACGAATCAGTTCAGTCGTCATGAATCAGTTCAATGCATGATAGGTATTGAATTTAATTTTAAGTTGGTCGGAAAAAGTTTCGATTAAAAAAAAAAAACACTGCCAAGGCAATGGCACATGAGCTTCCTCGTGCCAGGTTCAAAATGAATGTAGTTGTCACTGTAACAAGAAAATTACTTTCGCGCATGCGCAGGGAGTACCACTGATGCAATCGTGATGAAACTGATAGGGGATCATCTAGGGCTATACCCACACAATTCCTGAAAATTTGATTGAAATCCGATCAAAATTGTGGGAGTTATGGCAGTGGCAAGGAAATTACGTTTACAAACCGAGTATTTTGTCAAAATTTCAGATTTAAAAAAAAAAAAAAATCCTAGGTACTGCCCAAAACGACCCGGACGGCGGACGGCGTACACTTGTCGGTTTTGGAATCTAGACCTCTTGAAACGGATAATGTCAAATATTTTGCGGCCGATCGGAGTCGTCGACCTCCGTCGCGATTACAAAGGTGTATTATTCCAAGCATAATAAACCAAAAATAGTGCAATTCCAGAAGCCTGCATGGCTCCTGTTCCACAGGGTGTACAATCAAAGTGAACCAATGAATTTTATAGGAAATGTAATGCTCTTTCACTTTCATAATAGTGCCCGGGCATTCATAATAGGCCTTTGCCGCATGACGCATATTTTCGGAGTAACACGCAAAAAACTGAAAAAAGTGAGATAATATCTGAGTCAGATAATATCTGACGTTTGGATGAAGTTTTCCATCAAAATGCAAAATGCAAAATCGGTAATCAACGATTGAGTTTTGCAATCGATGTTTAAACCTGATATTTAAACATCCCTGTTGGGTGTAGGAAAAACATCGACGTCAGAGCAAATCGATAATTCGTGACCGATTTATTGATGATTTGTTACCACTCGATATTATAAACTCCTCCCCCCCCCCCCCCAATCCAAAATATACAGTCGTTGTTTTTCCATTACAACAAAACTTAAACAACAATAATTGTTTAATTTAGAAAAATAATTGTTTAAGAATTATTTTTCTAAATTAAAATTGGTAAATTGGCTGCAGAGTTTTCGAGGTTTCAAAACTAAGATCATACCTAATATATATAATCATATGATTATATTACAAAGATTCCTCAATTTGGACGAGGATCGTCGCGCCATCTCACATCTCAGAATCTTCAATAGCCGAAAATTCCGAAAATTCATCTCGGCGACGGGTGAGGGGATGGGGGGAATCTTGTCCAAGCAATTAACGCAGCAAAGAGAGGAAGTTTTTTTCTTGAGGCGCTAAGAGACAACAAGCAGCAAAAAGGGGATAGAAAACTTCTCAAACGACGATGGGAAGTAAAAATATTAAGGAAATGGGTGCTCAAACAATGGAAAATTAATCATCATTGAATGGCCTTAACTCTGAAAGTTTTCTCTTCTAATAGCAAATAATTCGATGTAGCATCCTTGTTTGAAGGAAATAATTAACGTTAGAATTTGAATTCATAGGGAGTGAAAACTCCCAACTGGGATACCCGTCCAGCGGATTACACCGATCCTGTTAAAACTGGAAAATTAGCGGGGAGGTGCTTGAATCTCATTAAATTTTCACCTGGGGGGGGGGATTATGAACGGTAGGGAAAAGGAGAAGGCAAAATCGGAAGTGGAATTTGAAGTTGGGGGGTCGCACCCCGTCCGTCACTTCAAGATCGTTGGGGGTGAAAGAGGCGAAAAGGAGGGGTGCTCAAAAGGGATGAAAGGTAAGGGATGACAGCCTCCCTCAAGGATTAGGTGTTTCCCATTCCAGCCGCAATCCCCCCTCTCCCTTTCATTTAACTGAGATTCCGACTAGGGGCTAATTAGGTTGTCAGAATTCTACAGAAAATGATATTTTTGGAGTGGGTGTTTCAACCTGGAGTCAAAACCTCTTGGCCAGGGAGGTGGCACCAACGAAAAAATGTCAGCGTTGACAGTGTTCCTTACAAGGCCCACTGATTGGAGGGGACTTCCCAATTTAAGAAGAAGCCAGGTTCTTCATTTGAATATTCTCCAGTCTTCAACTTTTCAGAGCTGTGGCCTCCAAGATGTTTTCCAAGGAAGAGTCCTCTCTAACCAAGGCGCAGTCTTTGCCCTGCCCGTCCTCCAGGGGTTGGAGCTCTTCATCTCACTTCTCAGCATTTGACATCCTCTGCCACCTTCATGAGGCCTTGTCTTTGGATTTTGAAAGTTCATCTTCCAAGGATTCTCTATCAATCCAGCCAGCCATCCAATCCACGGTATCTTTGTTTCGTTTCATGTCTGGTCGATGTTTTCCATTCTACTTTTCATCTACTGGGTCTTCTTCGAGGTTTTAAACTTCATCCTCCACTTCATTAACTTCCTCTTCAGCCCGTATGGAAGAATTCTGTTCCTCTTTAGCGACTTCTTGGGGGGTTGAAACTTTCGCGATGGCAGAAGCTAATGGCAAGTCTTGAGGTTCTTCTTCTTGTGTGGTACCTACTACCCGCGAGAGATGGTGGCCTTCTTGAACAAATTTTGCCTGACATTAGGGTTGTGAGGTCTTCCAGTCTCGTACTCCCAGCATCGTTCGAGCGTCGAATGCCACTCAAACCTCAGAAGTGCAGACTCGTCATGGACAGAGTGTTTAGCACTCAGATCCGTACATCAATACTGGTCTAATTAGAGACTTGTAAATTTGCAACTTGGTGGCTCTAAACAAAGAACAGCTTCTCATTTGCTTCAGCAGCCCGATGTATGACCGGTAAGCTGCTAGAATCCTCCTTTTGATTTTGGGCTGATGAGATTCTCTGAGTTGACTTGGGTACTGAGAAAAACGAACTCCTCAACCAATCGAATATTCGTCTGTCGAATAATAATCTGTCAAAAACCATGCAATCCTAATTGGTATCCACCGATCGGAGGATACCAATTAGGATTGCATGGTTTTTGACAGATTCGCCTCAAGCCCAATTTTAGGTGAAGCCTCCCAAATGGGACCAACGGATCGATCCAATAAATCGATGTCATTGGCATAAGTAAGCAGTTGGACATACTGATTTACGATAGTACCTCCCACCAGTATTTTGGACTTATGGCACTCTATTAGTTGCCTCTAACGCTACGTTGAAGAGAAGACATGCGACCACGTCCCTCTGTCGCAGACCCTTGTGAATATGGAACTCAGCAGAACAGTCTAATTGGATGCGGACAGCACATGTCTTGGATGTCATAATTTTCAGGTCCTCATCAGACTTTGGATCCATCGTCTTTTCACTTGAGGCCCATTTCTTTTTTTATTCCCCGGAGCCGTGCTCAACGACCACTCCGAATCCTTTCGGCGAATTGACATTCTGCACTCACCGTCTTCTGCCAACATCACCCAGTCTCGCGTCTGATCCAACGCGGGCATCCAACGCTGTCAGTTCCGCTGCTTCCTTCGCCTGCCACGAACCTTCGCCTCAAGCAAGTCGCTTCTTCTCCGTAGATTATTAAGTTCAGAGACAATAAGAAGAAATCAAAACTTATTGTTCAATGAGTAGTCGCTAGATTCGGGTGATAAGAGTATTCAACAGCCTGACTTCTAGATTTCACAGTATTTTCGAAAAAAAAAAACTACGTCTATCATGGTTGGGTCCAAGAAAGTGAAAAACTAAAGTGCATAATAAAGTACTATACATAGTACATGTACATTTACATTCACCACTGAGGCTGGATTCATTAAATGGGTTATTCCATGAAAGTCCACCTCTTTTCTGATGCAGTTTCTTAAAAATTCACCGATGGGGCAATTTTTTAATTTTATTTATTTATTTATTTTTTAACTTATTGAGGTTCTAAATGAACGTATTGCGTGGCAGTGCAGTAAGATTCAAAATGGCCGTCGCACACGATTTTGAAAATTTCAATGAACCAGGAGAGTGAAACATTAAATTATAAAATGTCTCAATTTTTGAAAAGTTCGGATACAAGCAGTGAACACGAGCGGGTAAAAAAGTACAGTACTTTTTTACCCGCTCATGTTCACTGCAGTAACTGCTTAACTTCAGTAACTGCTCCATGTAAACTTTATTAAGTTTTTTTTAATGCTTTAATTAAGCACTTGAGTTTTGGAAAACGCTCGAGTTTTTTTATTACCATTTACTCTCCTGGCACTTGGCAAATCAATCATAAACCTTATTACAATTTTCTCAAACTTAATATGTGTTGCATTCAATGACCCCTTCCAGCCTCTGAAAGGTGAATTTTAGATTCCTGATTGATCAAGGGTTAATAATTTTTAAGTGCTTGAATTTTTCGATAGTGGTAGGAGAGTGACATCAAGAGCTTAAAAATCATTATCCCTTGAACAAACAGGAATCTAAAATTCACCTTTCAGAGGCAAGATGGGTGTCATTAAATGCAATATACTTACATTTGAAAGAAAGGGAAATAAGGTTTATGATTGATTTGTTAGATACCGTGTTATCCTGCAGGATAGATGCCGTTCTACACTTTCGAAAGGCGAGGGAAATCACTTGAAAAGGTCCTTTACCCCGCATGCTCAATTATATTTTGCTCCTTGAAGTTATCAACCTACCATTTGTGACAAGCCAGGAGAGTGAAAAAATAAAGCCTTTCTATGGCGAAATACTCATGTATGCGCATATAATTAAGCAATGAAAGGCTATGGGTTTCGTATCTCTTTTGTATCCTTACAACGTGCGTTTTTTTTTTTTTCTTCTTAAATGTTGCAAGTAAGTGGAGAAAAGTGCTTGTGACTGGAATGGTGGACTTTCGTGGAATGACCCAAATTTCAAATAATATTTGAAATTTGGGTCATTCCATAATATTATTATAAATAAAATTTGTATACGAACAGGGTTTTGGTTCATCTTTTTCTAGTCTCCTGCACACCTTGCGGGAATATGCAGAACCGATTCTCAAACTGTCAATTCAATCGGGGCCCGAACGTGATTTTCACCGACAATCTCCGGCTACATCCCTGGAAACGTCTGGAGATTGCCTTGTACCAGATTACCATACGACTACAAACGTATCAGCCCGAGGGTGCCACAACATTCACGACATCCGACAATCATTTTTTGGCGGGATAAAACAGCGATGAAGCGGGCGTTAATTCGGTTGGCCTCGTCGCTACTAAAAATTAATTGCCCGTCAGAGCTTGAATACCCCTTTTCGACGGCTGTGGAATTAGTTTTCTTCAAACGGAAGAATGAACCGACTCAATTGGGATGATGGACGCAAACCCCGGCGAAAGTCTTCAAAAGAGGCGCCATTCAACAAAGAGGGAAGAGTTGAATGTTGAATGAGGTTGGAATATAAAACCTGCCAAGGGGGTGAGATATTTGCTATGTTGAACGCACGGAGGGCTGAGTTGGATTAGCCCCTCCCAACATCGACAATCGGTGCCTGTCAGAACCAACCGACGGATCAACAGGAAAGCGGAATTGGGCCGTCAACTTGTACCGAGGTTTTTCAACTCGGACGGACATCCAAAAAAAAAAAAAAAAAAAAAAAAACCGCCGTCAGGAAATTCGTGAAAAAAATAGCAAATAGAGGGTTTGATGACGCCCAGAATAGCCTGGGACGCAATTGGTTTGCTTTACCTGATTTCAGCTGATCGGTTTGGTTGGCCGACGGCGTCCCAATGAGGTCGAACTGGGACAGTTTCATGTCTTCAGCGATGTCCACCTGTTTCCACGTGTATATTACGTCTTGAACTGTATAACCAACTAGAACAGAACAAAACCATCAGTGAACCAAAAGCAGGGCAGGGCAATGTAACGATGAAAACCTGATATGACGGCGATGGATGTGCGCGCCTCCCCCTCCCTCTACAAGTACCTCTTCTCCCAGGTGTGCTGCAGCCTCAGCGCAGGTCTGACCCGCTTCTCCGAAGTACCTATGTGAAGGTTGATTTCCTCAGAAAAATGTGGTGGGGTCTGACTGACCCCATGTTTGTAAATAAGGGAAATAAATAAACACAGACCCATTTTGGTTTATTATTCTTGGAATAATACACATTTGTAATCGCGACGGAGGTCAACGACTCCGATTTGCCTCAAAATTTGACATTATCCTATATACGATTAGGAATATTGACATTATCGGAATAGGAGGATTGGGTAGGATTTTTTTTTAATCTGAAATTTTGACAAAATTCAAGGTTTACAACTAAATTTTAGTTGTGCCCTCAAGGTTTTCAGGCCGATCGCCCAAACCCGTGGGGCACTGTGGGGCTAAAATAGGGCTATGGGAGGTTTTTTTAAGGCTTTAAGCTATGGGATCGAGTTAGGTGTCGTTTTCGAAATATTTTTGGACGTAGAATCCGTTTTTGGGGGTCTCTGAACGATCCGATTTTATTGTGATGATGTATTGGGCTGTCATGGAGCCACAAATGGGATTTTCGAAGGACCCCAAGAGATCAAAATTTGATATTTTGAAAATATTTAATATTTTCCGAGTAAAAAAATTGTTGAAAAAAAATAAAATAAATAAATAAAAATAATAATAAAAAAATTTTGAAACCCTTGTTTCTAATTTGCAGCGTCATTCAACATTCAACAGCAACATTAATTTCAACATTCTGCCCAAAACGGCTCGGACGGCGGTCGGACATTTCGTTTTTGGAATCTTGGCATCTTGAAACGTATACTGTCAAATTATGAGGCCGATCAGAATTGTCGACCTCCGTCACGATTACAAAGGAGTATTATTCCAAGAATAATAAACCGAAATCACGTAATCAATTCTGAAAAATTTGACGAAATAAAGTATGAAAATAATTTACGGGCTTGAAATTAAAGGCTTTTACAACATAAAATAGGTACCTCATTAATCATTATATCCTACCACGGATCACAACGAAGGCAATCAACAAAATGCGGACATAATATTATCCCCCTTCACTCTTAAACCTAATCTGTCCAACGTCCTTCCATCACCTCCCTTATCCGCCCAACCGGCAACCCCAGCCCTGCAGATAGCTTCCATCAGTCGACTCACCTTTGTAGTTGCACTTCTGATCGGATCGTCCCTCATTATCGGGGAGCTTTCAACTCGAAAATCCCCCCGGACAGAACGCAGTGCTGCATGCAAGAGCCCCCCACCCCATCAGCACCTCCCTCTGGCGGATAATAGGACCAAATATGTACTCGCACCAGAGGGATAGTCTCTTGACAATAGACGCGTTCAATCAACGCTTCTATCGAACGCTTGGAGTTTCCACGGAAAACCAAACCATACTGAAACCAGAGGAAATTGATAACGTGACAAATATCACTTACAGCTGCCGAACTTGAGAGGACATCTTTGGGTGTCCATAGGGAAGTTTTCGAGATTCATCGGGCACCCAGCTTTTATTGTCAACCTGCAAAACAACAACAGTGTCAATTAAAAAAAAAAAAAGGGGGGGGGGGGGGGGTAAGCGAACCTTCGGGCACAACTAGAATCCCCATCTGATGGAGAACCTATTTGGTCAAAACCATATTTTTGAAATCTACACATCACGAAACGTTCAATGACAAACATAATGATGAGGCAGATCACATTTTTGGTTTATTATTCTTGGAATAATACACCTATGTTTTCGCGACGGGGCTCGACGACTCCGATCGGACTCAAAATTTGACATTATCCGTTTCAAGAGGTCTACATTCTAAATCCGAAATGTCCGTCCGCCGTTCAGGCCGTTTTGGGCAGTAGGAATTTTAGGACGTGGGGGGGGGGGGGGGGGGGGTCGTGGGATATTAAATATCGCTGGAGTATTTGCTACTACTACCAAGATCTGCACCAACGACGCTCCAGGCAGGCTCACGCCCAGACCCTTCTGCGCACGTCGCCGCGGCCCTCCTACTCGTAAGTCAGAAATTTTCTGACTTACCTTACGCCCAACTTCAAACCAAATACATAATCTCCAATGAGATGGTTAGGGAGAGAAAACGACTCCTCTGCTGAGTACTGCTAATCAGCGGAGGAGTAATTTTCTCTCCCTCAACACCTCATTGGATTAGTATAGACCTCTGCAGCGTCGGCAAAAACCACACCGCAAATAACCTCCGTAAAAACACGTTTTGTGCTAAAAAGTTTAAACCACAATGGCGATACTGATCAGAGTTTACCCTTAACAGAGAACAGTTTGGTATGGCGTAGTGAAGCGGATGGGGGAATTTAACTCGACTTGATAATCCGTTTAGGGGGAAGAAACTGCTGGCGAGAGGAATTGAGCCCCTTCCCGCTTTTGCCAGCCTCAATTCTCAATTACGAGTCGCTTGATCGGATGAAACGGATTGGCCCCGTCTAGGAAGAGCCTAGGGTGCTAATGGATTTTGACGCAATGAATCCAAAATAGAAACCGAGGCCTATTTACATACAGAGCAGCTTCGTCGGAGACTTTCCAAGAACAAAACCCCTTAAAAGTGATAGGATCTGAAGGCAATTACCGTTACAGAATTACATTTACGGAAAAGGTAATTTTGACTTGTACGGTGAAAGATACAGGAACCTTAGTGATGCGTCCTTCTCTTCACACTCACATTTTACAGAAAATTATGAACATCAGCCTCAGCTTCCAGTTCTAGTTGAAGGTTTCAAAATTTAAATAAAATTTAGTCACTAAACAGTGTTGCCAGTAACGCTACAAATAAATCAACTAGAATTTTTCAAAAAATATAAAACTGAGTTAAAATCATTGAATTAGACAATGTGTAAAACTAAGCCATGTGTAAGCCATGAACCTTAGCAGATGGACAAGTTGCCGGGTCGGGGGTTGAATAGCAATTTTGTAATCGTTGAAAAAAAAATATCCATAATATGTTGGAACTGGATCGCTGAAAATTTAGTAATAGGTAATGTTTGATTCTACAGGAAGGTGGGTATCCAAGCGCAGTCTCAATCGGTCCATAAACAAAGAAAATACAAATAACTGTGCAAACTTGAGCGCAAGTGCGCGGATTTGCGCACAGAGATGTTGTGAACATCACGTTCATTTCAGCTCTTGACTTGTCGATTTTCGATCAATTTGTTGAAGCGCTAGTTGCCAGGATCCGTTAATATTTAGAGAGTCAGGGAGGGCTGAAGCTCTTCCAGGTCTCTAATCCGTTTCAAACGAAATTTTTCTCAAAGAAACTTTTTCCCCATCTGGAACTTCTCCGCTAAGATGGTCATTAATTTGCAAACTGCCTCATCTTGACGGAGCTGAGGACACAAAGGAGGCTCAAACGGGCTGCTTAACTTTTAAAACTTCAAAGTAGGATACCATCACTATTCGCTGTTGCAATAATAAAACAAATGGGATAATATTGTCATCATATTTGAGGATGTGGTTGTAGTTAGCATAACGTTTTAGGCGGTTTTTCCAAATTCTTACCGACTTACCTATTCCATCCTCCGTGAACTGACATGGAAATATGGGAAAGGTTTCCCAGGTCGTCAGTCTGAAGGGTCAGTCAATTTGATCTACAGTCCCAGAAGACTTGGAAGCAGAAGACGTCTTGAGAGCTGTACACTGGGTGCTTCATCCGCTAGTCTTGGGAAGGGATGCCACTGGTTCTTACTTTTTTTCCATTTCGATATTCAATATTTTGACATCGATATTCCATGTTCGATAATATGTGGATATCGATATTTTGACTGATATTATCGATGAAAATTAACTATAAATATTAATTCAGTTTGTATGGGCATTTTGGAGGAGCCCTTTTAATAAGCATGCATTTAAGGAGCAGCTCTCCATTCGAAAGGGAAGGGTTTAGAAAAGTCTTCGAGAGATCACAGAGAAAAAGGAGCTCTCTACAAATGAAGCTGTTATCAGTGGAGAGGAGGGTTTTTGCATTGCGAATCGAATAAGACGATTCAAAAAGCCTTTCTTGAGGAATCCTTCTAAAACTTGCTGGTCTCTGCTTACAGCCCCGACGTTTTTAACAATTGTGTGTCATGTTAGGTGGAATGAAAAAACACAATTGGAAGTAAAAATCATTATAATATGATAGAAAACGCTGCAAATTTAACACATGGGGTTATTAGGTATTCTTTGATATAGGTTACTTGTGCGAAAATTAATTCTTTAAATGGAAAAAACCTTTTGAAAATTTTTTTTTTTTTTTCAACAAAATCTTTTTTTTACTCGGAAAATATTTGACCTCCTGGGATCGTTCAAAAATTCCATTTGTTGCCCCATGATCCCCACAGTGAATTGGATAGTTCCGGGACCCCCAAAAATGGATTTTATGTCCAAAAATACTTCGAAAACGACACCTAACTCGAAATAGTTGGATTTTATTTGTTATTATTATTATTATTATTAGGTATTATTATTATTATTATTATTGTGAAATTTAATATTTTAAGGATACGGATTTCACCCTTTTTGCATTTTTCCTTTTTTTCAATTTTTGTTTTGGGGATTTTTTTTCGCCCTTGAGTATTCTTAGGGGATTTTTTTCCCCCAGCTACCGTTCAATGTCATCTACACCAAAACACAATATCATGTCAGCTACTACTTTCCGCCAAACCGCAAACACAACCCTCTGATAATTACGGCACACAAAATTCACACCGCAATGCGTTGGTAGGTCTTCCAGAAGGAAACCCTAACAAACATAGAGAGGACGCACACGTAGAGGTGGACACTGACTTGGCGCCCCTTGGACTGAACCTTGCTAGATTGTGGCTGTGATGTTCCTCCACTCCCAGAAGAAACTCCCCTTTATAGACCATCTCTGACTATAAAATAGATTAGGTCTTGGAATCTGAATACTCGGAAAATGGAAAGTGAGCTAAACTTGAACTTTACTTCAGTATTTTACTTTCGGGTCAACTACGTCCAGTACCTAGAAGTAAAACTAGGACGTTACGAAATTGAAACTGCTCCACTGTAACCTCAGTTACCAACAAAACGGCAGACAGTCGTTGTGTTGCCAACCCTAGATCCAGATCATCATTAGGGGTATCACCTGGTTGACAGTCCTGGATTAGAAAACTCCGTAAACGGTGAAAATCCGTCGCGAATGTCTATTAATGGCTCAATGGACGGATTTAACCAGACAAATCCTTAACTCGCATTCCGAAGCACGAACGCGTTTGAATTCATCTCGAGGGCCCTCGAACCCCACCAACCTTCTACCCCTCGACCTAATTTTCTTCTCCTCCAATCAATGTCCTAATTTGAACGCCCCCAGGAGGTGGTTTTTAAGGAGTTTTTCCGGTTGGCAACAAGTTCTCGAAGAGCTAAATTGAAAATTGTCGTACCGACACCCAATGAACTTCATGCCACGCACAGAGCAAACAACGCAGCAAACCCGAGTACCTAACGATATTTACCTTTCCAAGAGGAGCTTCGTTTGTCGAAGGGAACATTTTCCGACCCTGCCATATTAAATCCGCACCAGGCGAGAAATAACTCATTAGCACGCCAGCTATCTCTGTTTACCTCTGAGGGGATTGAGCGATTGGATCAGAAAATTAAATCCACTCAAGCCTGACCCTCCACCAATGGAGTCCAACTGACATTTCAGCGTCTCGATTGCTAAAGGTGACGTTCGAAGACCTCATCCAATTAAAACTAGGAACATTTTAAAACTCTGAAGGCTAATTGATACACTTGACTAAATAAAACGTCCCAAGTTGTCTACTTAAGCAATCGGGTTTTGTTTTTGAGCGACTTGATCTCAAAGCCTATTCGATTTACTTCGAGACGTCCGAAACTTGAAGTACCTACCTACATACCGTAAAAGCACAAGTTTTTTACGTCGATGTGTGGTAATTTTTCCAACCACAATCAGGATAATCGAAGCCCACCTGACCCCTAAAAGTGCAAGCACCTAATAAATCCCCGCTCGAGCACCGGTGGGCTCATCTTGCGATAAAATAGTTGGTGGGAGATGAAGCAACTTTTTACTCTCGGAAGGACTTCTAAAAACCCCCTCTTTTGCTGCAGATTGGCTTTCAGGAGGGGGGAGGGGGGGAAGACGTAGTGATTTACCGCAGCTGACGGGTGAAATTCGGTTAACGAGTTCAACCGGCATAAATCACTCCAATATCGCCTTAAAGAGGGCTCAATTTAACACCCCCTCCCCCGCTAAATTACAGCAATTCCTTAATCCCGTTTGGAAATGAGGATCTGTACGGGAGTTAGTTGGTTGCCAGTTCGAATTTGCTGAAGAAAAGAAACACTGCAAATTTTACACAAGGGTTTATTATTCTTTGATATAGGTTACTTGTGCAAAAATTTAATTCTGTGTCAATACAAAAAGTTTTAGGAATAGGTACATTTTTTAAAATTTTGTTTCAAAAATTTTTCGTTTTTTACTTGAAAAATATTTGACCTCCTGGGATCCTTAAAAAATCCCATTTGTAGCCCCATGAAAGCCCTATAGATCGCAACAGTGAAATCGGATAGTTCCGGGACCCCAAAAATGGATTCTACTTCCGAAAATACTTCGAAAACGACACCTAACTCGATCCCATAGCCAAAAGCCTTAAAAAAACTCATCCCGTAGCCCCATTTTAGCCCCATAGCGCCCCACGGGTTTGGGCGATCGGGCTGAAAACCTTGCGGGCACAACTAGATGGTAAACCGAGTATTTTGACAAAATTTCAGATTTAAAAAAAATTCCTACTCCCCAAAACGGCCCGGACGGCGAAGGGACATTTCGGTTTTGGAATCTAGACTTCTGAAAACGGATAATGTCAAATTTTGAGGCCGATCGGAGTCGTCGACCTCCGTCGAGAAAACATAGGTGTATTATTCAAAGAATAATAAACGAAGAAAATTGGAAGCTATAATAAAAATCACTCCTTGGCTACTACATAATGTAGTCACGGAACGATGTTTATTATTCGGAATTGCTCAATATTTTGAGTTTTTTCGCTCAGAAAATCAGAAAATAAAACTCAACTTTTGAGCGATATTTTTTCCGCCCAAAATAAAATTCAACCAATTCAATTTCCTATCTCCCTTGTACCTACCAAACAAAATTTTTCAGTCAGTAAGTAAAAAAAAAAAAAAAAAAAAAAAAAGGTAAGGTACTTAGGTACTTATGATAGTAGAATCAACGGAAACTTATTCTTTATCGTAGAAATAGACTACTTCGTCCTTAGCCGCGTTTTGCTGGCTCAGAAATTAAAACTCACTTTCAGAGCTTTGTTTTCTCACTCAGAAATATAGCTCAGCTCGCAAATTTTAACGTGGTTGGTTTTTATTTTGAGAGAAATAATATTCCTCAAAAGTTGAGTTGTATTTTCTGAGCGAAAAAAAAAAAAAATCACTCAGAAAATAAATCCCAACCCGGGGAGCGAAAAAATAAAACTCAAAATCTGATATTGTGCGATTCCGAACCTTAAAAATCGCTGCAATCTCTAAATCCAGGGCATTATACCCTTCACCACTTCCGCCAGCTGCAAGCACCCAGAGCTTAGCAGGGGTCGTACAGTCCCAGCCATGTAGGTACCCTTGGCACCACAAGAAGGCCCTACCAGGCGGGTACATACCCGAGTTGAAACAAAACTCAAACGCCGCTGCTTAGCAGGTCCAGGGCCATACTCCAGCTTCCCTCATCCCTTGAGAGTTGAAAGTGATCAACCGTGAGCTGACTCGAATCCAATGTCCAGTGGCCATCCCCAAACTTTCACCTCCAACTGGTCGAACTGATTCCCCCCAATCCCGCTTTGGACATTCCTCCAATGCAGACACTCCTCCATTGCAGACCCCCATACAGATGAACCAGACCTGATGCTGCGATTTTTATGTAATTGAAATATCCTACTCTGACAGTAGTTGGAATGATAAAATAGATCAAATAAAAAGTCGGAAAGGCAAACAGATTGAAATATTTCTCATAGGTTGTTGAAATCATAGTACATAATATGTAAAAATATGTATACTATTGCAGATCTGCAATCGGTGTGTAGGTTGTTACAATAGCAACAAAATGGAAACAAGAGACAGAATAGTGACGATAAACATTGGTTTCTCACAATCAAAGTCCGCTGATGAGGCCACCAGGTGGACCGGCCGGCCACGCTCGCTACCAGTGTTAAGATGACTACATCCTGTGCGGTTCAACGAACAACGAATACAATGTATGTCATAACCTTTTCGTTGCAATTGGCCAGTTATTCGACCCAAACAATGCAACAAACCCAAGTGTTCTTAACTTCAGTCCTCAACAACCCGATACTTCATCTATTTTATCATACCAACCAGGCGCGACTGGTGATGGGCAAACAAGGGGGTGCAATCACGGATTCGTGATTATATTTTATGAAAATATTATTGCACCTAATACAGTTTGAAAAAGTACCTACTATCAAGATTTGCTATAGTTCATGTATTTATTTATTTATTCGTTCAAAAATTCCAATTAACATTACCAGTTTCCTTTCGTTTCAAAATACATGACATGGGGTTGGCCGTCCCATGTCGCCAATGGCACTCTTCTCACTCACGCCTAAACGGGAAAACTCCCTCAAGATGAAATCAATGCAGTTGTAACTGCATTGATTTCATCTTGAGGGAGTTTTCCCTTTTAGTTAATTTCATAATGCGTTTGATGAATATGTAAACATATTCATCAAACGCATTATGAAATTAACAATGAAACGAACGAATAAAAAAACCTATAAATTAGACAAACGCAGATCACGGAGTTCAGAAAACACTTCCCAGAAAACATGGAAGCACAAAAAACCTCTAATGCCATCCCCTCAACCAGTGCTGCAGCTTCTGGTAAAAAATACGCAGTTTCCCCACAAAAGTGGGAAAACTGAAAAAATCAGAAACCTTGGTCGATCGAAATTTTATGATTTCATACCGTACAAAGTAATATATCAACACCAAAAAGTGTTCAAAATATTCCAAAAGTAAGCCCCTATTTTTTCCATGATTTGGGTCAGATTTGATCCTGAATAAGTCCCTCATTCCAAACGAAAATTCCCTGCCAACACAACGTGGTGGTGATTTATCATCTGGTGATAAAAGTTGACCAATCACAGGAAGGGTGTGCAGTCTCCGAATCTGCACCACATTTCGTAATTTCTGCCTTCACACTTAGTTCGTTGTTCCATAAGGTCCATGCAAAAAAATCGCCTCAAGAGGTTCAGTGCTCTCAAAAATGGAGGATTAATCCGTTATCATTATACTATCAACACAGGCTTTTCAGACATTCCGCGAACTATGTAAGGTTTATAATTAGGTTGTAGACCTTACGTAGATATTCGAGCCAAGGAGTTTAGATTCATTTTTAGGTAGGTAACTAATTAGGTAGGTAATAGGTAGCCCCCCTCACGCCCTTCTGCATCGAGGGGGTGCAGTTGCGACGCTGCCTCCCTCACGAGTCGCGCCTGATACCAACTACCATCAGAGTAAGATATTTGAATTACATGATAATCGCAGGTGAATGACCAATAGCACATAATTACCCGCCGTTTGTAATGGCGAAGAGGAAAATGGAATATTACAGAGAAGAACTGAGTGGGGAAATCCGATGTGCTATGAAATGTTCAGTGATGATAAAAGAGGTTTTCTAAACTATTGATGGGTTATTAATCAGCAAGAGCCTGAAAACCAGGAAAATACACCTTTGTTCGGTAGACCAATAATTTCATTCAAAGCGATACATCGGACGCTGTTATGGCATTTTCCAAACTCTCATAACTAAAATCCTTTGTTCGTCCTCGGGTGGAAAAGTTTGGTTTTATGAAGGATTAGGGGTAGGTCAACAATTCTGGGGACAATAGAAGCCCCCCAGTCGGACCTCTTGTGTCCCGGCAAATCCCCATAAAACCCCACGAATTTCGGAGGGATGAGCTACCCGAAGCAAAACTCAACCGGTACCCCGATAAACCTCAATCCTCGGAGTATCAAAGTGGGAAAGTGATTTAAATACTCGGTTATAATGGAGTGTGTTTAGGAGAGGTTTAGCGTGGCCACATTTAGGCTCCAACATATACATGGGGAGGTCTGGGGTTATCCGTCATCGTGGGTTAAGGGTGGATCATATTGTCGGGGTGCCAGAACAAACTACCCTGTACCCCTCCCAGCTGTACTGTAACTCGTTCATAACCATCTAGTGGCCTCTCCGGCTTCGTCACCCGCACATGACGTATAGGAAGCTCGAAGTGTGTTCCCGGGTTTGGGATATATATTTCCCGGTACAATAAACAGTCGAGATGGAAGTTTTTCCAGAAGAGTCAACCCAACACAAAACAAAACCAAAGTTCTCAACTATTTTCTACGAAATATTTCAATTGTACCTTGAAGAATAGAGGACTTTGCCGTCTTGGTACAGCCGGACGAACTTATTGGGTGAAGTGATGGTGTGAAGGTAGCTCTGCTTCCCGTTGTAGAAATAAGTATCTGGCTTCCATATCCTTCCCAACATGCTGATGCTGAGAGCCAGGGTGTCCTTGTGGCCCCTGTAGGCCAACCTTTTGTCCACCCAAGACTGCCGGAAATAGCAGTCCATGGAGTACGTCTGTAAAAAAAAAAAACATTCAGCATTTGAGGCTAAGAGACTGATTTTACATAAAAGATGCAGATCCTAATGAAGATTCACAATACACTCGTATCAGAAGTGGGATTGATGCTGTGCTACTCCCTGAAGATATAGGAACATGTGGGCCAGTAATTTATTGCTGGGATGTTGTTAAGGACAAAGTGCTGAAGACGGCGATATTACGGTAAGGATTGCTCGCAAGGAGAGGTTCAATGTAGGTTCAATGATCAAGGATGGAAACTGAAGCATCTCAATGTTGTCTGTTCTTGCTAAACCTTTGAATCTCACTATCGGACTAGAAGTCAATGCTAACCGAGATCTCAAAAGGAAGCCTGCATTGAGAGGTGCTGATAGAAGTAATGGACATGGTTATCAAAAATGTTGAGGTCCAATCTTTTGTTTGAAATGGAAATGTGATCATAAGCAGCAATGTTGCTATTTATTTACGAAAACTAGACAACCTTTGTCAGCGGAGGCAGTGTGAGACAGTGGTACATCTCTTAAAATTGCCAAATGGGTGACTCATGGGAACCAGGCAGTTTGTTCTAGGGGACACGAAGCAGAGGGAATTTTCCTCAAAACCTGAAGAGCAGCAGGAATCTACTAGCATAAATGGCCATGGAGATGAAAAGATGTGCAATAAGAAACGCAGTTGAAGCAGTAAAATTTCACACTGAGTTGAGAGAGGAAGTCGATGAGGACCTACAAGGGACATTGCAAGTGGAACTCGGAGGCTGTATGTTCTGGGGAACGATAGAAGGACGTCAGTGGGCACTTGGTACAGTTTTCGATGGTCAGAAATGTAAAGGTCGATTCTCTGTTATGCGGCAGCCGTGTAGAAATATGCTGCGGATGAGAGACTGCTGTTCTAGTTCCGGAGGCTAATTTTACATCTCGCTCATCACGAGCTTGATTATCACTGTCGTCTGGAGGCGGAGCTCGATTCCCTGTCTGTCAGTTAAGGGTATGCTCTGGTATGCTCATCGAACCTCCTTGTAGTGGAGTTGATCTCACAGACACCGTCAAAGAAGTTAGAGGCGAGACCTCGTAACTGTGGGAATCGGGAAAGTTCCTGAGAAGGAACGCGAAATGGAGCTGAAATACATCGCTGGAAAGCCAGGCAGAAAGTGATGGCGGATGTGGACTGGAGAGCAAAGACTCGGAGATGGCGACGAGACAGTTGAGCCTGAATGAACTAGATGGACGGCCAGAGAGCACGGCCCAGGGAAGAACACTGGTACGGGTTACAGCTCCTCCGGGAGAAACTGACGCCGTAGGCTTGGCCAGAGCCACCCATGGTGGTGACTTCCAGAAGCAGAAAAGATACCAATGGCTCGGATGCTGCCAGCTGCTGCCAAACTACCATGGATTGTGAGGCAGTAGTGTGGCAGCAGGGGTGACCCACACGGCATACTATTGGCTTCGAATTGTTTTTATGGCAATACGGCATCTGCCCAATATTTTGAATTCCCTGGATCCTGATTTGTTGAGCAAGGATGTTGATTATGCTGGGACCCTCTCGAAGATGCTGGGTTTCTCGTCACGGGGAAAACCTTCAGAGGTTTACACCGTATCACAAGTAGGATCCTGTAGTGCTTATCTCAGTAGTGCCCTCTATAAGGTGCGATAGGTCGTTGGGATGCGGATTTAGCTTATCTCTTTGAATGCTAAGCCCCATGGAAGAAGGATCTCCTTCTTCCATGGCTAAGCCCTTTGAGGTAAATTCAATTGAAGAATGTGATCTTCACGACAAGGTGGACGAATTTCACTTTCTTTGGAGTTTCTGGTTGCAGCCTTTGCAGACTAGGGTTGAGCCGCAATAAGCCAGTTGGTTACATGAGTGGTGCTCTTTTTGGTAATAATAACTGAATCTATGAGTGTAAAAATCTGAAACGAAGAGTTGTGAGGAATTCAGAGTAGGAGTAAGTATTTTAGGAGAGAAGTAGATACAATTAGGTTTCAGAACCTATAAGAGATTCATAACAATACGGAGGTACTCATTCAATACATTCCAAAAGTGCAGATATAATATACCACGTGTGAACATTGAATGGCGGAATGGAGAGATGGTTAAGTCGAGTTTTGCGTGGTATTTACACAAGTGAATGTGCGACGGAAGACAAAAACGTTGTTATGGCAACTAACGTAAAAACATCATCTCATTTAAGAGCTGTACGCTTTCTGCTGAGCTCAGTGGCCCGTGAGACCTTCAACTCCAATCCCCACATTATATTTCCCTAGAGTGCAGCTTTATGCCGTGTTCATTGTCCGCTGGCAGGAAAAGAGGTAATGAACAGTTTTCGGTAGGTACATGGAGATGACGAAAATAGTTGAAGTCGGGGACGTGAGATCATTGCCTGGGACATTTTCACCGTTGACTACACACGTTAACACTCGAGAAGGTTTCAGTTCGTTCAAACGTCTCGGCGTCTCCGACATAAAACAAACATCTCCATTGAAGTGAAAAGAGGGATAAGGCAGTCAAAAGTTACAAATCAGGGTGGAGACGACGCAGGGGGGAAAACAGTCTTGATAGGTTCGACGGAGTCGGTAAATTTCACCAAGTCCTGACATGTGCGACGAACCAGAAAGACAGTTTGCAACCTCTCAACCCTTTCAACGCGGATCTCACACACGGAACAAATCGCTTCAAAGTAGATATCGATTTATTGACCTGATTCAAATCACTTACCATGTCAACTTCAGAGATGGGACCCATACTTCTGACCATGATGTCGACCTCGACTTCGGCAGGAGGACCTGAAATGAGATTGACAAGTTGATAGTGAGAATCCCGCAAGAAATTGTAAAGAGGCCGTGTAAGACTACACCGGTCGGATATTGACTGATGGTCAACAGTCAAAGTGAGTTTGAGTGATGCCAACACGCCCTTGTGAATATCGCTTAATCCTGCCATATAACGATCATCGGGTTTCACTGGAAGAGGGAAGAAGATTATAGGCAAGGGAAGAACTCCACTATATCAGCCATCAAAAGGAACATGGTACACAACTTTTCTCAAGTTCCAATCACAGAAAAGTGATCTACGTGTTAAGGACCTGAATTGAAAGTTACTATTCCCTCGTACTCCTCTTCTTTGAAGACCGCATTGGGAGTTTCTTTGTCTTTCAAAAAGGAAACCCCCTCGAAGAAAACCGTTTCAATTGTTCGCCTAAGCGAATCCTCTTCCCACCCGCAAAAGTTGGCATTGTTCGAGTAGGGTATCATTGTGCCAGTTTTTTCGTCGCTTAGAGAACTCCAAAGTGGGACAGTACAATTAAGAGGGAAGAAATTTCTCTCCGGAATGAGCGCCAAACAAAATCCGATGGAACCAACCTCCAAAACCCGGACGGACGCTGTTGTCATAGCCTCGGAGAAGGTTGTCCAAGAGCTCTGATACATTTCTGTGGTGGTTCCTTTCAAAACCGAGCGTTCCTCTGAAATCAAACGACGGGGATTAGTGAATATACATAACTTGAAAACAAATCACCAACATTGAAAATGCAAAAGAGACTCCGACTCTGATGGATTCTCTCTGAACTCCCAAATGTATTAATGATGGCGTTGAAAGAGATGAAAATGACGAAATGATATTTTGTGGAGCACTGGACTGTTTTCATTAGATATCGAATCAAAAAACACCTTCAATGGAATTTTTTAACCAACGACCGAAACACCTTTTTCATAACCCTTGTTTCAAAATAATCCTTTTGCCCATGAATCATCCGGAAAAACTCCATTACACGGGGAAGCGTCTTTTCTTATGATCTTTGAATTCGTCCCATTTTCATTTCCCTTTCTCAGGCGATTCTATTCCATCTCCAATTATCTCCACTCATTACTTGACAAAAATCTACTTTAATTGACTTAATTAGGGGCTGCTATCAGACAATGAACAGCGAATTTCTTTTCTTTTTTTCATCACCTTGCCTGTGTATTTTTATTCTTACACTGATTTGTCGCCCCATTCTCAACGTGACGTGGAATGGGTGAAACAATTCGTAAACAAAGCTTTAAAAAAGTGTGAAGAACCGACATTTATGAATACGAATTTGATGGCAGTTATAAATCACCGGATGATCGTTTACTATTCACGTGAGAAAAAACAGCAGAGGGGGGGGGGGGGGGGGGGTCGCCTTTATCGAGTCGTTGATGTCCGAGAGGAAAATATGTATTCAGCGGAGGTGGAAGAAAAAAAGAGGTCGGGATTGAATACAATAAAAAGGAGGCACATTAGGGCGATCTGGTGCTCGGAAGGGTTCACACTGAAGGAAAAAACACGGTTGGGTCATTATGGGATACACGAGGTAGAAGTGAACTTGAGGTCAATAAGGGGCGTTTCAGGGATTAACCTCAACGGACGGATACGGTGTTAAAAATTTGATCATCGACAGAGACAAAAAAATGCTGCAAATTCTACAGAAAGAAGCCCCATGAAAGCACCATACATCACCACAGTGAAATCGAATCGTTCTGAGACCCCAAAAATGGGCTTCCAAAATTTTTTCGAAAACGCCACCTGCCTCGATCCCATAGCCGAAGCCATTAAAAAAAAACCCCTCCCGTAGTCCCTTTTTAGCCCCACGGGTTTGGGTGATCGGGCTGAAAACCTTGCGGGTACAACTAGATGGCAAACCGAGAATTTTGCCAAGATTTCAGATTTTTACAAAAATTCCTACTGACCAAAACGATTTGGACGGCGGACGGACATTTCGTTTATGGAATCTACATGACATTATCTTGAAACGAATTATGTCAAATTTTGAGGCCGTCGCGATTACATCGCTATTTATTCCAAGAATAATAAAACAATCGCTATTTATTCCAAGAATAAGTAAAATGACAGCATAATGGAATATTTGTCTCATGTTCCACAATAATTGTACCGTACTGTTCCGGTCGAGGAGAATAGCAGAATAATTTGGAGCAATTTTTCGAAAAGATACTTTTCATCAGCGTAACCCCATTGGGACTACAAGCTACTCGTCTTCCCAGCTTCGTGACAAGATAAGGGTAACATAGCCAGCAGGACACTACGAAGGTGTCGACAAGGAGGTTTGTCAAGACCGCGACCGACTTTGTCTATCCATCACCGGACAGGCAGTTGACCAGATGGGACGTCTCAACTGTCCGTGGAAGTTCCAACAGGGACACTTGTGAGGAATACCTGGATTTAGGTTTGAGGGTGGTGATGGCCGATGGTAAGTAAAGATATTCTTGGACTGCGATGATGAAAATGATCACTCTCATTTAGCCCTGAAACAAACAAAAAGGCGAGGTGTAATAATGAATTTTAGAAGTGGGTCAATCAATGGTTCAATCGAAAGCTTTATTGGCTGGCAATTCGTCATGGGATTCAGAAACCAATCAAAAACCAGAGCACAGGTTATTACAGTGGTCTTCACATGCCACAGAGAGCTCAACGACGGTTATAAATCACATGAAATCAAAATCCCATTCTTTTGAAAGTATTGACTGGTGTTCCTTCTGGCGCAAGGTTCGGAGATCTTCAAACATTTTTCCCGTACCTATTTATTATCCAATCTCTGACGACAGGGTGGAAAATTTGAATGAAACTCGACCTTCTTCGCCCTATAATATATATAATAGGGCATAAACAGCCATCTGGACGGTTATAAGTGCATATTATGCACTTATAACCGTCCAGATGGCTGTTTATGGTGAATGCATTGTGTGGGATGAGAGAGAGAAATTATCTGACGTCTCAGGGAGGAGAGAAGGTCGTGGAAAATAAGGCTGGAGTAAGAAGGGTTTTGTTGGACGGCGGATGATGGCAGGGTTTAGCTCCAGGGACGTTCGGAGAGTTGGCGCGGCGATGGTACCGAACCAGACGGAAAACCCGGCGGCCTTGTCGTCCTCAGGGAATACTCGAGTACTCTCCTTCGACCCTCTAACGTGCCCACGACAATGTCAAAAGGCCCGGTTTTTGGCGCGAAACAGACCTCAACCCTTTCGAGCCTGGTCCGTTCATCTGAGGCCTTTGGGCGGCTGAAGAATTCGCTGAAGGGGTCAGGTAGCGTATTATCCGGCAGAAAGGAAGCCATCTACCGTCACCCCTTCCCCCCTCCCCATGTCAGGTTAAGTGGGCGAACAACGAGAGAAAAAAAGGTCGAGAGCTACCAAAGATCCTAACAGCCCCAACAGGATCCATCTGCCCGATTCATCTTGCGCATCTTTTCAACGTTTTCCTCTATTTCTTTCTCTTTTTCTTTCCGTACACCCCCTCCCACGTTAACCACAAGTACCTCCCTTTTTTTCTCCCCTCAAGCGGCTACGTTTTCCTTGGAGCCCCCTCACGACTTAATGGAAGGGACTCGAGAGATTCGCTAAGACTCCACTCGAAGAAACTCACGTAATTTTCTACAGTTTTGAGTCAATTACCTTCGGAATGAAAATCCATTTCGAGACAAATGAAGGCTGGAAGGGCTTCCATTTCACGCCGATTCAGATGCCATCACTGACACTGTATCAGTGACACATCACCGAGAACCGCACCACTTATTCGTAAGGGTGAATAGAAACTTAAATACCTATACGTTGTCATTCCAACATCATTCAAGCTGATACCGAATTCATCGGCCTAATATTCCTCTTGCTGCTAACTTGATTTTGGAGAAAGCCTTTTCCTCCTAAGCATCGGCGAGTAGGTGGTAAACACATTATGGTCATTTGTGGAAGCCATAAAGCTTTGTTGTATTCCTTCCGAGTGAGAGGTACCTATCACCCGGAAGGGATTCACCAGTGGTGTCTACTTCATGCTCACTGGTATTATACTGGTTGTTACGTCGTTTTTTTAAATATTTTTATTAGATCCTTTTTTTGAGAGGTTTTATTGTTTCGGGAAAAGGGTTACCTGATTATTTTGGAAAAAACGCTGCAAATTTTACACAAGGGTTTATTATTCTGTGATATAGGTTACTTGTATAGACAGTTAATTCTGTCAATAAAAAAAAATTAAAAAAATTTTTTTTTTTGGATTTTCATATTTCAAAAAAAATTTTTTGGGGGGATTTTTTTTTCAAAAATGTGTTTTTTCAAAAATTCTTTAATTTTTACTCTAAAAATATTGAACTTCTTGGGATCCTTCAAAAATCCCATTTTTTGCCCCATGAAAGCCCTATAGAACGCCACAGTGAAATCGGATCGTTCCGGGACCCCCAAAAATGGATTCTACGTCCAAAAATACTTCGAAAACGACACCTAACTCGATCCCATAGCTAAAAGCCTTCAAAACACCCCTCCTGTAGCCCCATTTTAGCCCCATAGCGCCCCACGGGTTTGGGCGATCGGACTGAAAACCTTGCGGGCACAACTAGATGGTAAACCAAGTATTTTGCCAAAATTTCAGATTTTTAAAAAAATTCCTACTACCCAAAACGGCCCGGACGGCGAACGGCGTACGGCGTACGGCGGACGGCGGACGGCGGACGGACATTTCGGATTTTGAATGTAGACCTCTTGAAACGGATAATGTCAAATTTTGAGCCCGATCGGAGTCGTCGACCCGCGTCGCGAAAACATAGGTGTATTATTCCAAGAATAATAAACCAAAAGCTAACTTGCATTGGGAAGGCCTTTAATTATTTTGGGAAAAGTATGAATTATTTTGGTCAAAGGCTCATCTCATTTGGTAAAAGGTTTAATTAAATTCGCAAATCCTATAAATTTAATTCAAGTCGCTTAAAAAATAATTATTTCAGTTCAATGTTCTCCAAGGAAGTTTAGGTTGGTTTGCAAAATGTTTCGATTTTTTTGTAAGCTTGTCCATTCATCTGGCAGGAGGCAGCTCCATTGAGTTTGGATGGTATATCCAGTCGAGCTGAAAATCCTCTCAGCGGGGGCACACAAAAATTGAGCAGCAAACTCAGTAAAATCCTGTGGAAGTTTTGTTGTTGTTGTTGTTGATAAACAGGTAGCTCCCGGGCCGTGTTGGTCATGGGATTTCTTAAGGATCCCATTTCAAATAAGGTGTCGTTTTCTGAGTAATTTTGGACGCATAATCCATTTTTCGAGGTCCCACATCCGTCCAAACAAGGAACAGGTTTTTTATTTAGGTATTTTTTTTTTTTTCAAAAATATTTTCTTAATGACACAGAATTAATTTTCGCACAATTAAACTATACCAGGCCCTATCAAAGAATAATAAACCCTTGTCTAAAAGTTGCAACGTTTTTAAAGGTAGGTACCTAAAAATGTGGTATGGTACCTATGATGGACATAAATGCAAAATTTTGCCGCAAGTAGGTATACTTCCTCCGACATAAGCTATAGCTTATGTCGGAGGATTTTGATAAACTGAAACACGTATTATCTTCCACTTTCACATTACTCCACAACCACAATAAGTACGTACTTAGGTACTCTGAATATTCCCCCTTTCTGACCACGTAGAAGCTGGCAGGTACTGACGAAACGGGAATAGAACGTCAGCGCCAACTTTGTGTGGATTTTTCTTCTACGAGAGGAAACCATTAATTTTCTGGTCTGCCGAAAAAGCTCCTCCAAGCTCAGCATTTGTGAGAAGATTCTCAAGGGGGCCTTCCTCCGGGCTTTTTTACAATATAATATGGCGTAGATGAAAACGGTGGACGAGAGGTTTGAGATGAATGTTGGGATCGAAAGATGGATGTGCCGTAAGTGCCTTACGATTTGCTGTTAGTTTTTTTTTTTTTTCCACTAGTCAAGGAGGTTACATGAACTGTGTATATATACTAATAGCTATAGCTTATGACATAAGCCTTATGTGCCTTTTGAAATCAACGGGCTGGCACGGAAAACCTGTCACTTCCTTTTCCTTGAAATTAACCGAGTTATGGTAAAGTTCAGACTTTAATTACTGTCGCGGTGCCACCGGGGGATGCTGGGTTCAATCAGAGAGGGAATTTGTAATAGGTACCACTAGCGAAATTGTCTGAAAGCCGCAGATAGTGGCAATCATGTTTTTAATGCCAACTCCCAGAAGCTTTCAAGTTGCTGTGGCTCCCAAATAAAGTCTGCACGTTGAAAACTGTTTATTAATTAAGTTCAGGTTGAAGTTACTCGTTGAGGTCAAAGTTAGGGGTTTCTAGACATTCCAGAGAGCCCAAGTTGAGGTCATTATTATTAGAGCGTAGGAGGTGTCGGGCGTCGATATGTCGGACTTCATCCCAGGAATTCAACCCAGTTTTAAACCAATGCTCAATTTGAAATTAGCGGATCGCACCGCTCAATACCGCTAGATGAACAAAAAAAACTGGTCACCAAAAGTTTGTTTGTGCCCGGAAATCGCCCCCCGGGTGTTAAAAAATAACGCGGTTACGATTTTAACCCGATTCGCATGTTTGGCATTGAATGGGGCGAAACACGAGAATCACATTCCCTTCGGAAGGGTTGGTACACACGACAGCTTCGTCACCGCGTCCATCACCTGTCGGTGTCCTTTTCGATTGCGATGTTTTACGTCCGGAAGATGGGCGGAGATGATGCTCGAGGAGCGATAGAGCGATTGTGGTGATCCAGCGGGCGGATTTCAGTGGGTAAAAACATGAAAATACACTAGTTAACAATGATAATTTTGGCTCGGATTCGCATAATATGCATATTATTTGCATATTTTAGCCCCAAATGGTAAACATTGAAAGAAGCCTTTTGGTAGTATTGTCAGCTCTCTGGAATGAACTTAATTTAAGTTTATCGAGTGTTCGCTATAGCTTGTATACAAGAGTGTTGATAAGGAAGTCCCTTCCTTTTCCTACCCCCTCTTAAGAAAGCGACCGGTTCAATCCGGCGACTCGCAGTGAGGCGGAGCGCCCAGCGCAGCGAGCCGAGAGGAAACGTTCTCTCTTCACAAAATCGGCTCTTCTGAAACTTAGGTAGGTACACTTTTCAGGTTTGAACATATTTCGATGTGCACCCCTTCACTTTTCAGGTCTGAACAGATTTCGATGTGCACCCCATAAATCGCTCGTTTGCAGCCGGGACTTGACATTTTTACACAATGTTCTAGGATGTCTAGTTCAATCTGTGCAGGGATTTTACACGTTTTTTGTTTGTTTGTTTTTTTGTTGGAAATTTCCAACAACAAATTTATTCAAGAAGTTACTCGCGGCCAGGTTGCTCAGTTTCTTCGTCATCATCTGAGGGATGAAATTTTCTGAGGGTGAAATTTTCAGATTCTTTCGAACAACCTGTGAACAGTGAAGTGTCATTATATGGGTTATACTACAATCCAGGAAGGTAGGTTATTACGTACGATTTTTAACTTTTTTCTACTGTGCGGAACTGTTTCAAAGTTTGTCTGTTCACCACTTCTTCAGCTTCTATTAGGATTGCGTGGTAAACACATTTGAACATGTTAAGGCGAATAGCTTAGTCGCAACGGCGAGTGGATGCCGAGTCACGCTGCAGCGCTGGCCCGAAACTTGCTCAACCCCCTAATTCTAAAAAGAAAATTCTTACCCATGCCATCCCGGAGTGACCGGAATGATTCACTGGGTGAGAACTCGTAATTTACTCCAATCGGTCGAGGACATTGAAAATTTGACTGCTTCGTGCCCGTCTTGCAACATCGTATAACCTCAATTTTGCAAGAATTCAAAGTTCACTTTAGTGAAGGCCATGCATCCGTTCGAAAGAATCGGCGGGGTTTTCAAGGACACGCTTCCGTCGAAATCGAGGTACAAATCGTCGATGAGTAGGTATTCAATGTTCCCTTTTGCCTATTCTTGTCATGTTTCTTGCATGAACTCGTCAACTGTAGTTAACTGCCTCATTAACCTTTTCACCCCTTTTGGTTTATCTTCATTATGTTCAAACTGACCGAGGAGTCTCATTCGCATACAAGGAGCTACAGGAATGAAGAAAATGTGGATGTGAAGAAAATTTCTTCACGCCCGAGGAGTAGCCACTTCCATGTTGGCCACTTATAACCCCCACGGGAAACGGTCAAATCGTGCAGCAGTATGGCACAATCTGGCGCACTGTATCACTTCCGGATGCACTCCATTCCATTCGATCCCAATTATGCACGGCAACCAACGAAACGCCTCACGAGAGGTTGTATCGCCACAACGGAAGATCTGCTAATGGAACTTCGCTTCCGACTTGGCTTTCGCCATCGAAAGAAGCACGTACGACAAACAAGTCAGGTCGAGGAAGTCGATATCCTTGATGTTAACCCATAGTATGCCAGGGTTCGCCTTGATGATGGACGGGAGACGACGGTGTCGTTGAACCCCCTGGCACCTCCTGGTGGAACGATGATTGAACCAAGTGGAAGCTGAGACAACTGTGGAATACGACACCGAACCTCCAGCACCCCTGACACCTGAGCAACTAGAAGAAAACCACGAAGACCCCAAGGGCACTCCAGAAATTTCTTCCACAACCTCGAGAAAATTCGCCGCGTCGCGGCGCGTTCAACGAGTGGGCGCCTTTTTTCATTTGGGCCTGCCCGCTTGATAGGCTTTGAACTGAAGTTTTAAATGGCAGGAAGAATGTTAACATTCTTCCTGCCAGAACTGGATGATCATAATAATTATGATCATCCAGTTCTTATAATAACCGTTTCAGTTGTTAGTATAACAACTGGCATGTGTTTTCACTCTCATAATATCTTGATATTTTAATTTAACGTTTGTTGTGGCTATAATACCTACAGCCAAATTGGGGGATTTACCCACTCCTGGACTGGGGTTTAAGGAATGAGATTGGAATGGGATTTGAGTACCTAATTATTGTGGTCATTTTCCGATGTAGGTACACTAGTATACAAGTCTGTTTAGTTGAGGACAGGAGCCCAATTTATTATTACCCACTCTGAAAACGATCTGTTGATGTCCTTCAAAAGGAACATAATAATATTATGTTAACATAATATTATTATGTTATGTTATTATGTCATAGGTATTATGAAGCCCTTAGAGAAGCCTCTCAGATCCACGACGAGTTCTGATGGGTCTGAGACACCATGTACGGACAAAAAATAAATATTCGAAAACACCTACTCGACCCCGTGGTCCAACACCTCCCCTGAAATCCCTTTTTAGCCCCACGGTGTAGTCGGAAGGGTTTGAGACCCCTTCATAAATGGATTTTACGGCCAATACTACATCGCAAACGACGCCTCTTCACCCAAGTCCTTAGGAAACATCATAAGTCCCGTAAGTTGTAGATTTTTCGTTTTACATTCCTTTTTTAAAAAGATATTAAAGGTGTTTTGCGAGCATATTTAAGAGCATGGTACTACAGTGGAACCTGGATAAGCGGGACTTGGATAAGTGGGAAATCTCGATGAGAGGGACAAATCTCAAGGAACGAGCATTTTTGGGGTGAAAACTTCCTTTAGTGGGCCTATTGGAACTTGGTTAAATGGGATTCGCTTTCCAAGCGCCAAACTTCCATGAGTGGGAATCGGTCTCTCGTAACTTCTGCTAGTGGGACTCCCAGCTTCTGTGAGTGGGACTCTTCCCTCTCCGAACTTGTTTAAGTGGGATGTGGGATTTATTCTCAATTACAATGGTCAAACACCAAACCAACAAACTCTCACTCAGTTAATCTTGCCCTCAGTTCTGCATTGGTGATTGTCCCCATCATGTCTGTGAAGCGCAAAATAACGTGTCTGTCGGGCATTTTGAATATGAATTTCTTCGTTGTTCTTCTTTCCCTCACAAAACTTGGTTTAGTGGGACGAGAGCCCAAACAACCTCTTTAAGTGGGAACTTGAGTTATCGGGAAACATCCATAACTGGGAATTTTTAGGAGGTCCCCAGCGATCCCGCTTATCCAGGTTCCACTGTATGTGCACTTAGTTGGAGTATGGAGCATGTCTAGTGAGCATAAAACAGATAATATCTGTTTATAAATATTATTTATTTAACCCGAGCTCTACTGATAAACTCATGTTTTCCTCCTAGTTGGGTTCACGAAGATTTCAGCAGGATGGCCCTAACCCGTGGGGCTGTTTGGGGCTTAAAAAGGGCTACAGGATGGGTTTTTGGAGGATCAGGGTAGTGGATCAAGTGGGGTGTCCATTTTGAAGTGTTTTTGGACGCAGGGTTCGTTCAAGGTGGTCTCAGACCCATACAACTCAAGACCCTTACACCGCGGGGCTCTGTATCTATCAAGGTGGTACTTGAGCGGGTTTTGAAAGGATTTTGGCTTTGGATCGAGTCTGGTGTCGTTTTTGGAAGTAATTGGACTTGGAATCCGTTTTTTGGGGCCGTTCATCTATCCCAGCACTTCATTTGGTTTATTATTCTTGGAATAATACGCCTTTGTTTTCGCGACGGAGGTCGACTACTCCGATCGGCCTCAAAATATGACATTATCCGTTTCAAGAGGTCTAGATTCCAAAACCGAAATGTCCGTCCGCCGTACGCCGTTCGCCGTCCTGGCCGTTTTGGGCAGTAGGAATTTTTAAAAAATCTGAAATTTTGACAAAATACTCGGTTTACCATCTAGTTGTGCCCGCAAGGTTTTCAGCCCGATCGCCCAAACCCGTGGGACGCTAGACGGGCGGGGTTTTTTGAAGGCTTTTGGCTGTGGGATAGTTAGGTGTCGGTGTGGGATAGTTAGGTGTCGGTGTGGGATAGTTAGGTGTCGGTGTGGGATAGTTAGGTGTCGTTTTCGAAGTATTTTTGGACGTAGAATCCATTTTTTGGGGGTCCCGGAACGATCCGATTTCACTGTTGCGATCTATAGGGCTCTCATGGGGCTACAAATGGGATTTTTGAAGGATCCCAAGAGGTCAAATATTTTTCAAGAAAAAACGAAAAAATTTTGAAAAAAAAAATCAAAAAAAAATTGTTTTTCTAAAAATTTTTTTTGACAGAATTAAATTTCTGCACAAGTAACCTATATCAAAGAATACCTAATAAACCCTTTTGTAAAATTTGCAGCGTTTTAACTAGGAGGCCACCCCCTGCTGGCTAAAGCCAGTCAAACCCCGACCCATTCCACCTGGCCTCAGACCCTTTCTTTTCGATAATGAATAGTTTATTCCTATAGAAATTCTGAGCTACCTGTGTACCTATCTGAATATGCCACATGAGGCGGCTGTTGTGGTGTTTTCATTCTTTTCTCGTACTATGCTCGGCGAGCTGAATTTGTCAAGATTAAGTTCAAATTTCTCCGACTTCTAGAAGGACCTTAAAATAAAGAGGGCCAGAAAAATATTGTTCTCATCCTCAGGCTGGAGCTTCAATTTTGGTTTTTTATTTGCGTAGAATTAATTTTTGCACAATAGAATCTTTGAGTAAAATGTGCAGGGTTTTTGCACCTGCTAAAAACATTTTCATTTTGAAGTAATTTGTTTTTGCACCTCCACGATATCGGTTTCAGAAAGGGTAAATAAGTGATTAGTTTTCACTGCCAGTATCTCAACCGCTCTGTAACGCTCAAACCCTATCTGATAACCGCTCCGAGCTCCCCACATTGTGTTCCACTTCATACGACCTGCGGGTGGCATATGTATGTTAATGAGTTCTCAATATGCATTACAGCCATGACCTTTTGTCCCTTCCTAGAAGCTCTTTATGGCTGAAATCGACCGAATGAAAATTCCTCTCGTCCGAGTTAAAACCCGATTCCCGGCATGTGAAATCCGAACAAAGTCCCGACGAGGACTTTATTGTCGAGTGATGGGGTCTTTGTGAAGCTTTTCTTCGGACGGTGAAGAGTCTCCCATAAAAGAGTCAAGAAAACGGGGAAATAAACCGACTTGGCGAACGTGTGAAAACGAACGTTTGTGACGGAACGTGGGGATTTTTCGAAGTGAAGACAGTTGGGATAAAAGTTTTTACTGGGTTGTGCATGCCAGTTGGACTTTATGATGTCAAATGTCACACTATTCAAGAAATCAGGTTTTTTGTCTACGAAGCTGCTCACCACGTCTGTTCGAAATTTTGCAGCACGTTCTTTTTCCAAGTTGTTCTTTTTCTTCCCCTTTCGTTGCTATTAGCCGTTTCCGTTTGGTTGAGAGCAACGAAAACGTTCGTCGTCGAAGATGGAAGTCCTGAAGGTGAGGAGCACGTTCGAAATATTTTGTTTACTTGGCCAAACGGGTCGATACGAAGTGAACTCTTGGTGGGGAATCGGTCAGCGCTTTGGGGTCAAACAGCTTCCGTCAAATCCCACTTCCACGTTTATTGATAACAAAATACCGCAGATGGAAAAATGATGTATGTAGAAGCAGTTGCAACTTTTGCAAAATTTTCCATGGAAAATGCAAATAGGAGAAAAGTGAGAGCCCACTAGGAATTTTCCTGACCGTCTTTTTCAATATTTTTCCAATCCGGTGACAGGTACCTGTACATCTCTGTAGTGGTTGTATTGGTATTTTTTTTTTTTTTTTTTTTTTTTTTCAATGTCCAATTTGAGAACCCCCTATGCGACGCTAAACGATTCACCGAACCCATAGAAAAAATCGCCATATTTTTATCGCATACCGTTTCGGAGGAGAAGGCTGGTGACATACCCATAATATGTGACTATATTATAGTCAGCCGGCAGCCAGCCACAGACACGTTGAGAATTAGTGGTAGGTAGGTATAGATTTACGCGTCGCGTCGCGTCATCAATTTTTCTGGTGATGGTCATTCAGAGAGGAAATGAGAACAGGCTGTCGAAAATTCAGCAAAGTTGAGCGGATCAGAAGAAGAAACTCCTTCCTGAAACTTCCATTCCTCCTATTGTCCGAAAAATTGACGGATTTCTTCGTGGGTGACTTAACTTCAAAAGGGCCGAACTTTTTCTAACTTGGAAAATGGCGTTGGGTAAACAAAAGTCCATCTCATCAATTACTGCATAACGGTGACGCACTCCCTCCATCAATAACCCGAGAATAAACGCAATTTGACGCCCTCGCAGAAGGTATAGAGTCCCCTTGAAAGGAAAACTACTTTGCAGGTGATAAAAGGGAAGATTTGAAGGGGGTGTGCACCTTGTCATTGTACGTGAACGAGTTTTATTATCGCCAAAGGCTCACCGGGCCGACGAAGACTCCCTTTGTGGAAAAGAAAAAGAAAACCCCCTCCCTCTTTTTCGCGATATTAAAAGTATAGAAAAAAATCCGCCATGCTTCTTAATTGGACTGCTGTTTCCCCTTTGGGTAAATATAAAAAGTTTATTGGTGGAGTGGTGTAACATACGAAAATGGTGACCTCAGATATGATAACTTCTAGAAACTGTTTCACATACATGCATCCTTACGTTTAAAAGTCGACTGGCAACTTCACACCATTTGAGGTGCCGTATTAATTCAAATGAATAAATAAATATATAGGAAAGGACCCCACGGGACGGCTATTGAGAGGTGCCTGGCTTTGCAACCACTGGTGCCTTCAGGGCATCCACTGCAAAGGAAGCCAACGCCCTGTATTTTTGCAAGTAGGAGACATACCAGCTCCAGCTAGTAGGTACTTAAGCTATACTAAGTGTATTATAGATAAGTCTTCCCTCACGCAGACAAGGCAAACCTTATCCTCCAGAACGGCCCACTCCCTCGCAATGCCCAGGCAGCTCTGAAGCACATGCTTCGCTAAACCCTCTAGGCGGAGCCGCCACGTCCAGGATCGCCGACCAGCGCCAGTCGGTGTAGGTTTGTCAAATACCACTCAGTAACTGAAAGGTCCTTTGATTGTAGACTACCAGCCACTGAGCCACTGATGGGAAGAACCGAAAGCGGGTCTCCCGGTGTGCTCGGCAGCCCACCCTCCAAGCCACCAAACCAGCCTTGATGTGATCGAAAACGACGCCGAGGCCTTCATGGCGACCGTCTGGCATAGCCGATGGGATGCCAATGGGTTTTGACTTCCGCCTGAAAGTTGAAAGCCATGAACCCAAGCAGCACTTGTCCATTGTCCCATTTGTGCGCCTTCACAGCAGTCTTTGATTCCCACGGTGAAATCGTATCGTTCCGGGACCCCCAAAAATGGATTCTACGTCCACAAATACTTCGAAAACGACACCTAACTCGATCCCATAGCCCAAACCCTTCAAAAACGCCTCCCGTAGCCCCATTTTAGCCATAGCGCCCCACGGGTATGGGCGATCGGGCTGAAAACCTTGCAGGCACAACTAGATGGAAACCAAGTACTTCGTCATACCTAATTTTAGATTTAAAAAAATTCCTACTGCCCACAACGGCTCTGACGGCAGACGGACATTTCGGTTTTGGAATCTAGACCTCCTGAAACGGATATATCCGTTATAATGTCAAATTGACATTATAATGTCAAATTTTGAGGCCGATCGGAGTCGTCGACCGCCGTCGTGATTACAAAGCTGTATTATTCCAAGAATAATAAACCAAAAAAGGCCTTTTTCACGGTTATTTTTCTATTTATTTACGGTTCGATGCGCCCAACCTTTACTTTTATTCCTTAAAATTCACGGTCGGCTAATTAGAGTCGGTTAAAAATCACTCAACTGTGACTAAAAAAAGTCTTGCAGAAAAAGCACACAACCATGAATTAATATTAATATTATGCTTCGCCCTGAAATTTCAACATGTTCCGCCAGAGGCGGACAGAACCTTAAATGCCTCCACCCCCGGGATCGGGATCCATATTAAATTTTTATACTCGAGTGGATTCAACTGAATAATAAAATATGATACATAACTGTGAAATGAGCACTAACTTCTCGGTTTTTCCACAGTTAGGTACTTACTGTAAGCGCAGATGAAATCACGGTTGAATCCCTTTTTTCTTTAATTTTCACGGCTGGCTCCATTAAAAATGCCGGTTACCTGTTATAAATCTGTCGGTTGTTTCTTCTCTTTTCACGGTTGTCTGTGTTATAAATGCCAGTTACCTCTAATAATTTTCCCGGCTGTTTCTTCTTTTTTCACGGTTGGCTCCACTTATATAGCCAGTTATAACTGGGTATACCCCTAATAAATCTCACGGTAGTTCTATTCTCAAGTATACGTATTTTCATTTCTGAATAGTTACAGGCATTTCTTGAATCAACGTCCCCCTACACATTTCTGCTCCGCATTTTACCACTCAGGACAAACTATAGTGAACTGTTTCCTCTTCAAAGCGGCGAAGGGTTTTTGGGTTTTCGCGGCGGATTTCAGCGAACGTCTCTTCCCTTGCAAACTAGGAAACAACTCGCGGCGGGCCAGTTTGACAACTACGTCCGAGTTGAAAAGGCCGTTTCTCCCACTGGGATATGGAAAACCTCGAGTGTCAAAAGGACTGAAAGCCTTTGATGTGGCGTCTGAGAGTAGACGGAAAATTTTTTTTTCAAAAATAGGTGTAGTTGGTAGGTATACCGCGGACACTTTTAAAACTTTTTTTCGTGAATGTTAAATCTATTCGCCTATTTTTCCTCTTAAAATCTCCTTTTTTTTCTTCTTCTACCTCAGTATTTGTGAATGTCGTTTCGCTCCAGGCCAAAATTAATTATGGGGCTTGTTATTTTTCAGGTTCAGGATTTGCTCCAGTTGCGTTTCACGAGTACATCAGGGACGTCGTTATCAGAAGAGAAAAAAGGGGTCGGTTAAAGGCCCCTGTGGCATCCCTTAATCAAGACGAAGTGGCTTGGAGTGATTACCATTGAGAACAACAGGCTGAAAGTCATTACTCGAGGACTGTAAGCTCACTAGGGGATTATTATTTATAATAATAATAAAAGCATGCGCTTTAGGGCATTTTATTGCAATATAACTGACATTTGCATGAACTCGAGGGTTTGATGTTGTCGATACTGTAGATTTGTCTCGGTTACTCCGATCTGGGGCAATTGCCTCAAGGAAACGGGACTCAATACACACTCACTCCGTACCCCCTTCTTCCAACTATTAAATTATCCCGTCCGATTTGACAGAGCTCCCGCTCATTCTTCTTCCCCGCCCTTTTCTTCTTCTCTTTATCACTTACTGGCCTTTGGGGGTCATTCTTTTTGTCTGGCCCCTCTACGGAGGCCGCAAATCAGATAAAGCCGGAACAACGGCACCATTGTACGAGGCAACTGAAGAAACTCCTCACAAGATTACTCTGTGAAATTGATTGTCGCCCAAAACCTCAGTTTTAAATATTAAATTTTTTTTTTTAATACGAATATTCCATAATTGATAGTATCAATAATGGCTTTGACTTTCTGCTGGGGGTACTACATATATAAATTGTCCAAAAATAATTCTACATCAATAAAAATAAATAAATTATTTTAAAAAGTTTTTTTTTTTTTGTACAGTTTTTGGACGGATGTGGGACCTCAAAAAATGAATCATGCGTTCAAAATTACTCGGAAAACGACTTCCTTTCATCCTTCAAAGCCCCCACGTAGAGGAGAAGCGGGTCGCTACAGTCGCGCCAAACCCCTCTTCTCCCGTCGTCGGTGGCCCAGCCTTTCTTTTCGGAGACGAGGGGATTTTTAATATTAATTTCGATGCCTTGCTGTTCATTTGTTGCGATTCAATGTCAGTAAGCAGTGAGAGATTTGAGATCGAGTCCGCTGGACAGTCCTTCATTGCCGAAAATTCGGTTGAGGAAGCTGCAACAGCAGATCTCGTCTCGACGCCCGGGTCCGCTGGCCAGGCTTTCATTGCCGACAATTCGGTTGTGGAAACTGCAACAGCGGATTTGGGTAAGACTGGATCGATTGGTCATGCCATTTTTTTTTAGCGAAAATTGGCTTGAGGCAGCTGCAACAATCGATCGCAGTTCCGCTGCGAACCCTGAACAAACTGATACCAGCCACGACATAATATGATATTATCGTGTTGGGTATCAGCATTTCCTCGGTTTCCTTCCATGGACCTCGCTCCGTCACAGTACCCTGACATAATATGATATTAGTGATATAGATTATCACGCAAGCCTGACGAGTGCGGGTCTTCGATTGTGGCTGCATCCTCTGCTACATCTGTAGACTACGACGTCCAAATCGTACGATCCTTGTACAAATCGTACGATGCCCGAGCTAGAGATGTTCCCATACTCCCTTCACCTTCCTCCACAACAATAAGCTGCGAAATCGTGGATTCACGTCACCGGCCTTCCGTAATGACTTTAAATTCAAATCTAGGAAAACAAAATTTAATCCATTCACCCTCCTCATTCGTTTCTCAGGATAATCCTTCACCCCATTCGTAGCCTCATGAAAGCCCCATAGATCCTCCCGGTGAAATCCGACCCCGGTTCTGGGACCCCGAAAAATGGATTATACTACCAAAAATACTTAAAAAACGACACCCACTCGATATCTTTCCCGAAACCCATGAAAAACTCCTCCCGTAGCCCCTTTTTAGCCCCTCAGAGCCCCACGGGTTTGGGGGATCGGGCTGAAAATCTTGCGGGCACAACTAAATGGTAAACCAAGTAGGTATTTTGTCAAAATTTCAGATTTAAAAAAAAAAATCCTACTGCTCAAAACAGCTCGGTCGGCGGATGGACATTTCGTTTTTTGAATATACACATCTTGAAACGTATAATGACAAATTTTGAGACCGATCAAAATGTTCGACCTCCGCCACGAATACATAGGTGTATTATTCCAAGAATTAGCATGTGCTCCCCCCCAAACCGGTTTCTGCTTCCCATAAATTAGCATCAGCTCCCTCAAACCCGGTTTCTGCTTCTCGTAAACTAGCATCAGCTGTCCCTCAAAACCGGTTCCTGCTGCCTGAAAACTAGCACATTATGCTCCCTCAAATCTTTTCTTTTTTCTTTTTTTTTTTTTTAGTTAATATTATTTCAGTTTTAATAACGCCGAGATAACCCCCTACAGAACATTGACGTCACCGACAAATCCCAACCAGTTTAGCGAAGTGGGTTTCTCAAATACTGACGGATTTCCATTCTAATCACGTCCGGAAAGTGGGCGCCGTTTCACTTTAACGAAAACACTTCATCACACCGAATTTGCACCAGTTTCGGATTCAAACGCGTTAATTGGAAGCCCCCATTAAGGAAATTAATTCAGTTTACGGTTTCCGCGCGACGGTAAGTCAAACGGGGGAAATTAAAAACCCCGGCGTCTTTTGAATGTAAATCGGATTTTTCGATTGGATTCCTTTTCCGGAAGGGGGAACGAAAAAATTGAGACGTTCGAGAAAGTTATTCTTGTTGAGATTTTCACTTGTGATGGCGTGACAGAAAATAAAACGCTGCAAATATTAGCGTTAATCATGCTTTTGTATTGGTAATTTGTATAAAAAAATTGACCCACACAATTATTGACACATGGATTTCGAATAAATTAGCCTACAGTTCAAGTGACCTAACTGCCCGAAAACATTATGCGGGAAGGGAGACGTGAGAGGGTAACGCGGGAGTGTCACTGTTATATATTACGGGAACGAAGACGCTTATATATATTACCGTTAGGCTACTAGTTCGGCATCCTCACTTTTCTTGCCATCTGGCCACTAGTTCGGCGTCCTCACTTGTCTTACCGTCAGGCCACTAGTTCAGCATCCTCACTTGTCTTGCCATCAGGCCACTTGTTTGGTGTCCTCACTTGTCTTACCTTTAAGCCACTAGTTCGACGTCCTCACTTGTCGCACATATGACCGTTGGGCCACCAGTTCCGTGTCCTCACCTGTCGTACCATGTTCCATGTTTCTTGAATTTTAGCCGTACCTATGCTCCAAGTAAAAAGCATCTGGGGGTCCGGGGGCTTGCCCCCTGGCGAGGACCGCGGGGCCGATTTTCGGGTTTTTTCTTTTCGTTTCCTTCCTCTTGAAAGGGTGAATTTCGTCCCTGCTTTGGTTACTCCATCTCCGTCACATTGGCACTGGAAGGAACGCCCCTCCGATGTAAATGTCACTTCAATTCTGAACCAATCCTCTCGAGGGTTTCGCCCGATGATTGAAAATGGGATGACGCTGGTGACGATTATTTACTCACCCTTCGACCCCTTTCCCTTTCCAATGGACGGGGGTTGGTAAGGAAGTCCATTAACCGCACAATGGCCGATTGAGAGGATCCAGCAGGTGGCAGCGGCCTTGGGACACGGGGGAGATCCACAGCCTTTATGCTAGTTAATATCTCAAACGTAGGATTGGAAAGGAGTGGAGGGGGAGCCGTCATTTTGATCGCGAATTTCCCCGTTCGACAGTCTGACCCAAAAACTGAGTTTCTCTCATTAATTTTTTCCCATCCCCCAAAGTACGGATGAGTTCGCAATGAAGGCTCCATAATACAGTACGTGGTGGATTGGAGGTCGGTTTTTGTTTATCTGGATGTTGCTTCATCATTCCTGAACCGAATCAAAGACAGAAGTACAAAAGAACGTCATTTTCATGCAAATATTAAATACAACACGGGAAAAAACGGGCGAGATCACTTTTGTCAAGTCAGCTTTTTTCCCCAAAAAACGTAACAATGGGCTCCTTGAATTATGTACTGAACTGTCTGTGATAACAGCTACTGGTTACCTACTATTGATGTAACAAGAAATTGAAACATGGGTGAAAATAATAAGCAACTTTACGCTCAAGGGCGATGGCATTTGCCGCGAGCGTAATCTGCTTAACTTGTGGACCCCAGATTAGAGGGACTCGGGTCGAAAGTAAATACTGCTAACGAGAAGTTTGAACCATGGGGCTCTTAACCTTCCTCCGCTCGCGCCAGCGGCAAATTGGCCGCCTTTTCTGGGTGTAGTTCATATTAGAGAGGCCTGAGGAGGTCGGGAGGGGCCTGTTCTCTAGTGAGGTGCCCACCAACGTAATTTTGCAAAATTTCTATGGAAAACTGTCTGGCGGCCAAATTGCCGCCGACGCGAGCGGATGTGTTCCACCGAGAGGCGCGAGCGGAGGAAGGTTAAGAATCCTTTAGTTTGTAGAAAATGAGTTTCAATGATCAGAAACTTGTTTCTATGGAGCAAAAACCGGTTTTTAATCAGCACAAACTTGTTTCTAGGGAGTGAACCCCGAAACAACTTAACTCCTTTGGTTGACTTTGGCAATAGCACTAGGAGCTTCGGTCTTAAGTCGTCCAGTTTCAAAATAGGTAGGTAAGTCTAGTTTTTTAGGAAATCGAGTTTGTGAGTGTTCTCGAAGGTTTTGGTAGCGAGGCGAGGAATCCGTGCACGTATTTTCTTGTGAAAGTTGACAGATCCATTAGAGAAATAGGTATGGTACCAATATTAGGTTAGTTTCGAAACCTGCTAATCGCGAAATATCCACCAAAAGCGGTTAGATCCTCATGTTTAATATCAAACACCGCCAAGTCCACGGTGATCTTGTATCAACCCCGCACACCCTACAAAGTAAGGATGGAGGCTCGTGGTGTCGTTGAACCTATATGTTTCGGCTCAATTTCGTGCGATGAACTTCGGCAGGGCCGGACTGGGACCCCTGAAAAGGCGTAATCCGGGGGGAAATTTCAAAATATTGCCCTTGAAACCCTATTTTAGCCCCTTTTGTTGTTACCTACTTGAAAATTCCAAGCAAAAACCATCATATTATAATATACTATTGGGGTACCTACAAATAATATTACCTATTATTTGTAGGTACCCCAATACTAACATAGATTTTCGCGTAACGCTAATACATTTTTGGTAGTATTCTATTATTAGTTATTCTATTATAATTATATTGGAATATTATTATATTTTATGTAATTCATCTTATTTTATCATCATCATTGTTCATCTTATGGTATCTTGGCCAAAAATGTATTAGCGTTACGCGAAAATCTATTATAATATTGGCGTACAAATAACGTAATATTATAAAACAATTTGCCAGAGATGATAAGTTGTTTGCCTAATAGAAAAAGTAAAAAACATTGTTAAAATGCATAAAGTAAAGTTTCCAAAATATGGTACGTGTGTTTACCACAAGAAAAGTTGAAAAAAAGATACACATTGCAATAGTTAATTTTATCGTTTGTTCAATCAGTGTACCCTGTATATATTAATGAATAGCATCATATCACAGCATTTCTGCGTCGTTTTAGAACTCTTCCAAAATTGTTTCATAATCTTCAGACCTTAAAACCGTACATTGCCTAGATATTTAATTTTATTTTGCAGGGCAGAATTGGTGGCAAAATCGAAACACCTATAACTTTTTGAATGTAATTCATAATAATCGAGCGAAAACACAAAAACGCTTATTATAATAATTATAATTATTATAAGCGTGTGCGAATTCATAATCAACTGTCTAAATCGATATTTAAAAAAAAAAAAAAAAAATCAGTATTAAATTCACCCGTTGAGTCGTGTTCATGATTGAACAAAAATCTCAACGTTTACTCATCGCTTAGCCGTTTGGCATTTGCATTGACGGCAAACAATCCATTTTCTACCATCACTTGGACCAAATCTCGACTTTCCAAAATTCGACCAACGAGCGGTTTTTTGCGCTTTCGCCCCTCTGTGCGTCGCGTTGTCGCCAAGAACCTAACTAGAATAATTCTAGACAATTATTGTCTTTGGCGCGGCGCCCCGTTGCTCAACGTATTTATTTGAGATATTCACGAGTTGTGTTTGTAATTATGTCAAGTTGGCCATTGCGTTTTGTTTGATGTGCCGTACGCAGTTATGCAGTTTGCTGTCCTGAAAAGTTATCAAAATCAATTGTGTTTGTTGCGATTTCAGGACCGAGTTTTGCACTTTTATGCGCTGAAAATAACTTCTAGAGGTCGGAAGTCTGTAACCGTGCATTTTAGTGACCTGGAAATGGCTTGAAAGTTATATGAAACGTAGGATTTCAGGAACATATCGCGACAACCAGATTTTTCCCTGTAGTTTTTTTAGTTAAATTTAAATTGGTTTGCTCGTGATTTCCCTGTGTGAAAAATTAACGTGTTTCAGCAAACGTGCGTACCGATTGATGACGAGGGGGGGGGGGGGGGGGGTCCGTCCGTAAATTGCCCGAGTTCAAAGGTCAGGGCGTTTGGGATCGATCTGAGTGAATCCCAGGGCAAATGTATTATTAGTACTGGAGTCGCTCCTGTCAACCCTTATTGAGTACGTAGTGTAAACATTACCGTACCGTGAAAATTTCCCGTCCGTCGGTTTGTACAGACATTTTCGAGGGTTGCACCGGGAAGCGACGTGTCAGCAAGTTTTGGAGCGTAGTCAAACACTTGGGGGCCACTTCCCTTCGACCGAGGGCTTGAGACCGTTCCTGGGAAGGCAAAATTGTGAATTTTTTTTTTAACGAAGTTTCCTCCTGATGTTTTGCCCCTCTTCACGACCGTTTTTTCCGAAAAATCTACCCGAGCAAATGAGGCAGCTCAAGAGTTCTCAATAAACCCTTTTTTCACTCCTCCCTTAAAACGTGCAAACGGACTGACGAGGTCAAGAGCTTCACTACACTCGTATTACTCATTTATAATGAGATCCTGAACTGTTTCTATGGAAATCATGAGAAGTCTGAGAGGACTAAGAGAAGGATACTCTTAGCAAGTAAGTACTAAAGACGCTAGGTATTTCTTACTGATCTTCAACTTCGGAAAGTATTCATTTTCGAGTCATTTGGCATTTTTCATTTTTCAACATTAAAATTTAATGTTGTAAAAAGAAAAACTTATAGGTAAAATTTAAAAATTTCATTTTCGGAATCTACACATTGTGTATGTCATCATGAAACACGAAAGGACAATTTTTGAAGCAAGAACAACATTAAAATTTAATTAATTAGATCGGATTAAACTTTGCAGACCAAACTTGATTGAGAGCCGAATTTATTGTCAAATTCTATAAATTTTAAATTTCAAGGCCTGAGAGCGAGAATTGACCTCCCCTGCTTCATCCTTTGTTGATTGTTCGAGAGATGAATGTTAGCCAACCTAGTCAAGCCAACTCCCTTGTAGACAACCTTCAAATTCTCATGGAACGCTCTCTAATTTACGTCAGTCCACACGAGACTTACACGATTGCAGTTCTTGTAGTGACGTAAAATGATGTAAACAACGGCAAATGGGGTTGCCATGTCGTGCTTTTTTAGTAACTGGCAAAGCTGGATTCCGCTTTAGATTCCAAAATAGGGGACCATCTCCTGCTTGCTACGCCAGCCAACTCCCAACTTTTCCCACCTGGCCTCACACTCAACTACTCGCTTTGCAATAATGTGAAGTACTTCGGGGCAAGTGTAACCCAGAAAATCGTTAGTTCAACTTTGACCGCTCCTCACACCCACAATTTCCATCCAACCTTTTTGAAAATTTGACCATAGGTTTATCAAGCTATCCTTGATTATTGGTTGAATTTTGAAGTCAGAAGCTCGATTAACTTCTTGGTTATCAACAATATAAAAATTGTTACTCTTGCCCCACCATGTGAAGGGCAAGTGTAAATCTGGCCTAAATCCACGTGTAACTTCCCGCCATTCGTACTGGGCAAGTGTAATCAAAAACAGCATTAAATACTCTGAAAAGTGGGACATGGCACATCTTCCTCGCGTTCAAAGACTACCCATTGTGGAAGTTGCGGCTGTAACAAGGAATCAAACGTTTGCGCCTGTGCACAGCGTTCCACTGATTCAATCGTAACGAAAGTGCAATCCATCAGGAGAATGCCCGTCATTTCGATCGTCTCTTGTACTCCCAGTAAGGCGACCAACCGTCCTGTTTTTTAGACCTCCGTCTTGCCAAGCATTATGTCCTGCTTTTTGTGAGAAAGTCCTGTTTTGTCACGCTTTTTGCCTGTTGGATTAAGTGGGGTGTCGTTTTTGAGTTGTTTTTTTTTTTACGGAGAATTTATTTTTGGTGTTCTAAAGGCTTCCTCCAACTACACCGTGGGGCTCTAAGGGGGGAAATTTACTTGAGAGGGTCGAGTTGGGTGTCTTTTTTTTTAAGTACAATTCATTTTTGGGGTTCCTAAACTACCTCACCGTGGGGCTTTTGAAAGACTTTGGCCAGGGGATCGAATTATATGTCATACATTGTAGTCTTCGAAGTAACTCTTTACCTTCCTCATGTTTTGGCACCTAATCTTTCATTACTTTATAAAGTATAAAATTTATACTATATATATCGTTTATATATCGTCAAAAAAATGTTCACCTGTATTTAATAGGTACAGGTGAACATTTTTTTGACGAAAAAGCGTAAAATTCTCACTCGGTTATACCCCAACATCATGGCTCTGGAGTCACGCGGTTTTAGTATCACCCCAATCATTTGTTTCAAGACTTTTTTCGCTCACTTCGACCGTTTTGACACTTTCCGAAAGAAATGATGAAGGACGTTCCCATCCGTCAATTTATCGCTCGATTAGAGAAGGGGTACGATTCATCTCAATTTTCCGGACTAACTCCGAAAAGGAGCAGCTGAGTAGTGAATGATTCATTGTGAAGCCGAGTCGCCTTCCTCGCCCAGAATTTTAGACTAAATCATTTTTAACACAATTGTTATACTTATATTTTTAACATTCCAAAGCTAAGACACTGTAATCAACACAACATTTATTGCTAGTGCTATGGATTACCAGGCTTCATTTTAAATCTAAACATCAAGCAGATTTTTTTTGCTTGTGGTTTTGTGCTTGCCAGTGTTCGACACAGCCATCTTAGTGTTTTTACACAGCAAGGACATGCTTATCAAACTCCATTTTTTACCTTTGTCTTCGACGATCCCCGAAGATTAATTTTAAACGATTTTTTCTCAGTTCTGGCGGTAGTTTTAAAAAAGGGATTTTTTTAAAGGCGGAAATGAGGAATTAGGGACTCTGAAAGGAAAGTGGGAAAATTTATGGTTTGTGGAAGGTTATGAAGGAAATTAGAACATTTGTTGGGAGGGGGATACAAATTGTTTGGAAGACGTGAAAGACGTCGAGCGGGTTTGGGAAAATTCGTCGGGAAGGTCCTGAATTGGTTGGAAGCTTGGGAAAGACTGAGTTCGGGAGGGAGGTTTTCACCCTCTTGTTGTCCCATCGGGCAAAAGAGGCGTCGAGATGACGTCATCGTATCAACGCGAACGTCGCCGTTGTGGTTGAAATTTATTAAAACTGATTGAGAGTGAATTTTAATTCATTCATTTAATTTATATTATTTTATTAACTTCATCCTCACTCCGACTCCCATCCTCACGGCCATCACCAGCGTGACGTCACTCTCATCAACTCACCCTCGAGTATTTCCGCCACCCCGACACGACCTTCCCCGCCCTATCACGACCTAGCCTCCCTCGCCCCATTCAGCCGCTGTGGAATTTGTAATGGAGGTTTGAATTATTCGAATTGGTAAAGGAACATCGCTTTGTGAAATTTTGATTTCGATCACGATCAGGCTGTATTTTTCAAAGGGGGTTTGATAACGAGAGGTTTCATTCCCAGCGCAGGCTTTTTGAAATTTGCAGTTCGGTACCTACTAAACGTAAACGTTGATCTGAGTGGTGTGAATATCACATCAACTCCCTTGCTAGACCACACCCCCTGACTCTGAACAGTTTACACTAGTTTTTCTGTTCACTGAGGAAACTCGAAAAACGCTGCTAATTTTACCCAAGGGTTTATTATTCTTTAATATAGGTTAATTGTGCAAAAACTAATTTCGTATCATTACAAAAAAATTTGGAAGAAATTTCAAAAAAAAATTGCATGTACAATGTTTGGACAGATGTGGGGTCACGAAAAATGGATTGTGGGTCCTTAATTCCTCATAGACCTCCTGGGATCCCTCAAAAATCCCATTAACAAATACACAAACTGTGTAGTCCCACGAAACCCCCAAAGATCCCCTCGGTGAAATCGGATCGTTTTGGGACCCCCAAAAAAAGGATTCTTCGTCCAAAAATACTTCAAAAAGTCACGTAACTCGACCCCATAGCCAAAAACCGTTAAAAAAACCTCCCGTAGCCCCATTTAGCCCCATATCGCCCCAGGGTTCAGGCGATCGGGCTAAAAACCTTGCGGGGCACAACCAGGTGGTAAACCGAGTATTTTGTCAAAATTGCACATTTTTTTGACATGTCTATGTCTAAGGCTAGGGGGTCTGGAAAAATTTGTGTAATCAAGAATTAAATTACAAAAGAATAATAAACCAAAAACGCTGCAAATTTTACACAAGGGTTTATTATTCTTTGATATACGTTACTTGTGCAGAAATTTAATTCCGTCAATGAAAAAAATATTTAAAAAAAAAATTTTTTTGGATTTTTATCTCAAAAAAAAATTTTTTTTTTTGATTTTTTGTTCAAAAATGTGTTTTTTTCAAAAACTGTATTTTTTACTAGAAAAATATTTAACATCCTGGGATCCTTCAAAAATCCCATTTTTAGCCCCACATCGCCCCCTAAATGCCCTAAACATCGCCCCAGTGAAATCGGATCGTTCCGGGACCCCAAAAAATGGATTCTACGTCCAAAAATACTTCGAAAACGACACCTAACTCGATCCCATAGCTAAAATCCTTCAAAAAAACCCTCCCGTAGCCCCATTATAGCCCCATAGCGCCCCACGGGTTTGGGCGATCGGACTGAAAACCTTGCGGGCACAACTAGATGGTAAACCAAGTATTTTCTCGAAATTTCAGATTTTTAAAAAAATTCCTACTGCCCAAAACGGCCCGGACGGCGGACGGCGGACGGCGGACGGACATTTCGGATTTTGAATGTAGACCTCTTGAAACGGATAATGTCAAATTTTGAGGCCGATCGGAGTCGTCGACCCGTGTCGCGAAAACATAGGTGTATTATTCCAAGAATAATAAACCAAAATTACAACATTTAATGTTGTGTAATCTGTAATCACGGAAAACATGCAACGTTTTGGTTACTATTTTGGTTACTACCTCTGTTGGTAGTAATGGGCGTTGTTTTGTTGTCATGACTAAATTTTACGAAAGAATGACATAAAATTTAGTCTGAGTATGGACGTTTCAGGAGGGTTTGACGATTACAATCCAAATTCACTGGGGAATAATTTGTCCAAATTTCTACAGCTCAAAACGGCTTGGACGGCGGACGGACATTTCGTTTTTGGAATCTAGACCTCTTGAAACGGATAATATCAAATTTAGAGGCCGATCTGAATTTTTGAGCTCCGTCGCGATTACATAGGTGTATTATTCCAAGAATAATAAACCAAACTCGTCAAACATTGACTCATAAAGAACAATAAACAAAACTAGAGAGGGGAGATAAAATACAGATGTTATACTTTTTTTCAAATTTTTCTTACTAGATAGTCAACATCTGTGGCGCGAAGTTTTTTTTTTCTCGGGCAAATAAGACGCAGTAGCGGCTCTCGGTGGGCAGACAACGTGAGGCGATTCATGGCATTGAAAAAAATAATGCATGCACCGATGTTAAATTGTGAAGGTAGTTCTGGTTTCGGTGGATTTTTGGCCATAACTCGGTCATCTTCTTCCCGCCGAGAGAAAGGGGTCTCCAATAACAAGCAAACTAAATCGTTAATAGGAAATGCCTTTTTTCTTTTTTTTCTTTTTTAACTAAATACAAAAACAATAGTTTTTGTACAGACAGGGGCGACACCTTTAGTAAGCGAGACGAACTACTACGCCGTCTTGACTCACTTCGTCAGGAAGTCCAGTCAAAACCACCGTTCACTGTTCAATCATGTATGGGCGCGGAAGGTGAGCAGGGTGGGCAAACTGAACTGATTTATCTGTCCACTTATAAGTCCAAATTCATGGAGTTAAAATTGTGGAAATGTGGACATTGGTCAAACCTTCTGGGTTCCATGCTCAAAGTGTTGAGGTAGCAGCCTGGATTCGCTTCACTGGCAGCAAGCCTGGTTAGCGAGATAATTGACAAGTCTCCAGAGCTCGTGGTTGGGCAGTCCAGGGTATCCACAGTTTGGTTTGAAACTCAAGATCTGCCATGATCTGTCCATGGGAACCTCTCAAACTCGGTACAATTGTGGGTGCCCAAGTGGGTGTGTAAAGCAAAATGTGAATTGACTCTCCCGCCAAACTATGTGGTTGGGGAAAGCGAGAGGGTCATCCCATGGTAAGGGGCGACATACGCGCGTTCCCGCCCTTCGTTTACCAACCTCTGCATTGCTTAGTTATTCACGCTACAGCACCGTTTTGTGCAGGCATACTATTTATTAGCGCAGGCCAAAATTGCGCTTATACGAATATTCCGTAAGCCGTCAATTCAAAGGCAGATGTTGAATTGGTAAGAAGTGCTACATGGGTGATGAAAGGCTGAATTTTGGAAATGGTTTGGGAGGAAGGGAGGAGGCAAAGCCCCCGAACAACACGTCTTGTCGAGAGGCTTAGTGCTCATCCGACCGAACCAAACAAAACCCGACTGTTGGGGGATTTGCTTCAGAATAGGAAGGAAAGTATTCAAGGCAGCCGAAAATGGTATTTGGCTGAGGAGATCTCACGCTGGAAACCTCGATTTTCATCATCAATGTTTAATCTTAGAAACTAGTTGTTGGGAGCGATCTGGTGGTAGTTGGCCGAACTAAGAAGGAAAAAACGCTGCAAATTTTACACAAGGGTTTATTATTCTGTGATATAGGTTACTTGTACAGACATTTAATTCTGTCAATAAAAAAATTAAAAAAAAAATTTTTTTTTGGATTTTTATATTTCAAAAAAATTTTTTGGGGGGATTTTTTTTTCAAAAATTCTTTAATTTTTACTCGAAAAATATTTAACTTCTTGGGATCCTTCAAAAATCCCATTTTTAGCCCCATGAAAGCCCTCTAGATCGCCACTGTGAAATCGGATCGTTCCGGGACCCCCAAAAATGGATTCTACGTCCAAAAATACTTCGAAAACGACACCTAACTCGATCCCATAGCTAAAAGCCTTCAAAACACCCCTCCTGTAGCCCCAATTTAGCCCCATAGCGCCCCACGGGTTAGGGTGATCGGACTGAAAACCTTGCGGGCACAACTAGATGGTAAACCAAGTATTTTGCCAAAATTTCAGATTTTTAAAAAAATTCCTACTGCCCAAAACGGCCCGGACGGCCATTTCGGATTTTGAATGTAGACCTCTTGAAACGGATAATGTCAAGTTTTGAGGCCGATCCGAGTCGTCGACCTCCGTCGCGAAAACATAGGTGTATTATTCCAAGAATAATAAACCAAAAGGCGACTTCGCATTTTGGGAAAAGTCGAGTCAGTATCTTGGTTTCGCGACGGAGTGACGCTTGGAGCTGATGCAGCCTCGCAGGATATTAAAAGGTATGCATACCTTTTAATAGCTCATGAGCTAAATTGATATCACAAATCAAATGGTTTTGTGATCCAAATTTCGATGAAAGGCCGCGGAACGTGGTGAAAGAAACCATAACTGGTTTATATGTCTCCAAAGAGACAGATTGGAAAGGGGCCGATTGTAAGGGGTGGTGGAGATCTGCTGGACCACGGGTCCATAAAGGATGCAGGAACAGAATAAATAAAATTGGACCTTCATGGTCACTGAAAGGGATCCGGAATCCAAATTTGGATGGAGGATTCGAATGACACTAACTAAACGATTGAAAATAACGTACCTAATAAACCTAGGCTAGAAAACTTGCAATAAATAAATTTAATATTGCGAGTATACTGTTCTCCCTTCTGAAGGCACACCCACCCAGCTACAAGGGCTCCATCTCACTCCCTTCAATGCATTTATTTCTTAAAATTTGTTTAAATATTTTTAAATAGGTACACCTATATAATCCCGACGGAGTCGAAAATTCTGATCGGCCTCAAAATTTGACATTATACGTTTCAAGAGATCTTCATTCAAAATTCGAAATGTCCGTCCGCCTTACGCCGTCCGGGACGTTTTGGGCAGTAGGAATTTTTTTTTAATCTGAAATTTTGGTAAAATACTTGGTTTACCATCTAGTTGTGCCCGCAAGGTTTTCAGTCCGATCGCCCAAACCCGTGGGGCGCTATGGGGCTAAAATGGGGCTATGGGAAGGGGTTTTTGAAGGCTTTTGGCTATGGGATCGAGTTAGGTGTCGTTTTCGAAGTATTTTTGAACGTAGAATCCATTTTGGGGGTCCCGAAACGATCCGATTTCACTGTGGCGATCTATAGGGCTTTCATGGGGCTAAAAATGGAATTTTTTTAAGGATCCCAGGAGGTTAAATATTTTTCGAGTAAAACCTACTTACTTAAATAATTTATGAAAATATAAAAATAAAATAAAAATTTTTTTTTTTTTTCATTGACAGAATTAAATTTCTGCACATGTAACCTAGTTATATCAAAGAATAGTAACCCCTAGTGTAAAATTTACGGCGTTTTTCTTCTTCGGTAGTTATTTTTTCTTATGTTTCATACAGCACAGGCTTTTCTCAGTTAGGTACTGAGAAAGCCGTTTTATCCAATGCAGCGGTTCTCATTGCTTTGATTGACATCATAAAAAAACCTCCAAAGTTGTTAATTGAACGTTGAGGTCGACAGTTTCGTGCCGGTTAATTAGCAAAGTTTCAGTCGAAATTCTGCGGGCGCCAGCTTTTCCCACTCAGTTGAATCTTTTGAATTGTTTTCCTCCCAATTCACTCGACGGAGACTTTTGCAAAATTTCGGGCGGTTAACCGAATTCTACAGCTTCGAACAGGCAGCATTTCCTTTGTTTGGAATTTTTATCAAGTGAAGCCTTTGTCCGACTGGACACCGGACGTCTTCCAACTTTCCAACTAAGTTCTGCCTTCGGAACAAACCGTGTGACCCGGCCGAACGGTTTTCAATATTGAATTGCGAGGTTTTTTTCTTTTTCTTGGACGGCCAACTTTTTCCGTTTGAAAGTTTTAAGGTTGCGACGGTCTTTTCTGAGCGGTTGGGACTATTGAACGTTTCACTGAAGGGAGAATAGACTTCAAATGAGTTAAGGTGCGTCGAGGTAGGTGTCGAGTAGAATTTGCGTAGTTCAATTTCGGTATACTCTGAGAAATTCATTTTTACAGTTGGATTTTCGTTCATTATTTCATTACACCTCTTGGACTCTCCTTTAACCAGTTTTGTAGTTGTTTTGAGTTTATTTAAAAGTATTCTGGGTTACCTATCTGAGGAATAATGTAATTTGTGTCCTACTCCATAGCTACTCACCCGGCCGAAATGGGGTAAGTGCGGTGTATCCTTCTAAAAAAAATGAGGTTACGGAAGAGTGCTTTAACTCATTCTGCTTTTCGAAAATGTAAAATCGGACCAAAATTGATTGAAGTTTTGAAAAGTTGAAAATGTGTAGAAAACAGAGAAAACTTTTATTACATCGTCTCAAACTTTTTCGTCTGTGTGTCGCATGTCGCGATGTCGCATGTCGCATGACGGTCGGCCTTGAGGCAGTGGTAGACTCCAAGCTACCCCGCCTCAACGGTAGAGCCTAGAGAGACGGCGTTTTTTCTGTCGGGTTCCGCGTACGTGCGGATGTGTCGTAGGCCATATTAAAACAATTGTCCCACGTTTTTGGTTTATTATTCTTGGAATAATACACCTATGTTTTCGCGACGGAGGTCGACGACTCGGATCGGCCTCAAAACTTGACATTATCCGTTTCAAGAGGTCTACATTCAAAATCCGAAATGTCCGTCCGCCGTCCGGGCCGTTTTGGGCAGAAGGAATTTTTTTTAAATCTGAAATTTTGGCAAAATACTTGGTTTACCATCTAGTTGTGCCCGCAAGGTTTTCAGTACGATCGCCCAAACCCGTGGGGCGCTATGGGGCTAAAATGGGGCTACAGGAGGGGTGTTTTGAAGGCTTTTAGCTATGGGATCGAGTTAGGTGTCGTTTTCGAAGTATTTTTGGACGTAGAATCCATTTTTGGGGGTCCCGGAACGATCCGATTTCACTGTGGCGATCTATAGGGCTTTCATGGGGCTAATAATGGGATTTTTGAAGGATCCCAAGAAGTTAAATATTTTTCGAGTAAGAATTAAAGAATTTTTGAAAAAACACATTTTTGAAGAAAAAAAAAATCCCCCCCCCCCCAAAAATTTTTTTTTTGATTTTTATATTTCAAAAAAAATTTTTGGGGGGATTTTTTTTTTTTTCAATATAAAAATCAAAAAAAAAATTTTTAATTTTTTTATTGACAATTAAATTTCTGTACAAGTAACCTATATCAAAGAATAATAAAAGCAGTGTTGAGTTCTTGACCGCAGACGACGAAATTTCAAGTGTTTTATTCTTGAGAGTCGGTCGGGTAAACACAGACAACGGTAAAGACACTAAACTTCAGGCCAACGTTTCGCTATATTTATACAGCATCATCAGGGCTATACAAAATATTATCCTAATTCAAAGTTAGTATAAGCTAGCTAGGGTGTAGTTATATCCATGTGAATGTAACGTGATGGTTCTTTTTGTATAGCCCTGATGATGCTGTATAAATATAGCGAAACGTTGGCCTGAAGTTTAGTGTCATTTACCCGACCGACTCTCAAGAATAAAACACTTGAAAGAATAATAAACCCTTGTGTAAAATTTGCAGCGTTTTTCACTTTCCACTCGCGCCAAAGGCCGTTTAGGGGGTCGAAAAAATACGAGCCGTATAAGTAGATCAGACTTGGAGGAAGACGTCGGTCAAATCGTAAATTGGAATTTCGCCCAGGGAATTCTTCAAAATCCCCGTCGAAATAATCGTTTTTCTCGCGTTTGTCCCAAGTTTTTTCGGGTTCAAAAATACCCAGTAAGGAGCCGTTTTTTGGGTATGGTATCCGCGAGCCAAATGCGCTTCAATCTATGGCGAATCCGATTCCGAAGTCGAATTTCAAAAAACCCGAGGGGGAGGGGACAGTGAGAAGCGAGTTCATCGAACTACCGCCACTATGAGAACTACAGGATTCCCGTCAAAAATTTTCTTTTTTGCTCAACCCGGCATTTCTTTTTCTTTTCGTCGTCACCTATCCTAGTAAAACAAGCATAATAATCAAGTAAGCTCATCGTTAAACTCAGAACTAATGAACATCGCCCTAATTCTCAACACTCAACCACCAGAACTTTATGGAAAATCACACAGAATATCATAGACGACAGCCGGCCATCCACAAACCCGGGAAAGATCCGCCCTTTTCACAGACGCGCGAGAGCGAGGAGCGACGAACACCAACTTACAGACCTGAAGATGCTACAACAGCGAAAGCGCTCGTCACAATATGTATGAAGTTCTAAAGCCCACGAGTACACAACTTCAAACCCACCGAGTCCGTCATTAACCCTCACAACCTCGTATTTTTATATCTAATGGCACATTTTAGCAGGTTGGCGCGGAAGAAATTCGAAGTTTCATTTTTTCGTGGCCACCCTAATGTACACTTATAATATTACGACCTAATTATATAGGCACATTGCAGAAGCTTGAGGGTAGGCTCAATAGTATTGAGTAGGTACTGAGTCAATACTTGACCTGGTTTAATCCGTATCGCTTTGTTTCTTACAAGGCCCATGGGTCTCTATGCATAGAGATTCTAAAATGAATAGGCCCCACTTACCCCATTTCTACAAACCCCCCTCGTACCTTACACGTTTCGTTCTTTCACAGTTGATCTGACGGGTGAGCATTTTCTAAAGATTGGCTGGTCAAAACCCATTAAAATCCAATATCGCCATAATATAAGGGGCTTATATTATAAGCCCCTTGATGCTCTAGCACAACTAGAATGATTTTAAAAAAAATACCCACCATCAAAAACGGCTCCGTCGAAGGGAATCCTTTGTGTTGAAGGGTTGACGAATGTTCGGACATCCTTCTACGCTATCTCCCATTTCTGAATGAAATCCGCTGCTTCTACGGTCATATGTCAGCCTTATCATTTTCACTGAGTGGGCAAACGCAGCAGGGACCATCAGTTTTTATTGAATCTTTAATTGTAGGTACCGTCTGAGTTTTTGTTGAATCTTTAATAATTAAAGACTCAACAATTATTGTAGGTACTGTCTGAGGCAACCACTCTGGAAGGAGAATACTGTTAGGAAGTCCTGATGAAAAATACAGTAATAAGTGACGCGTTAAGGCTGTGATTTAAAAATCTAATGGAGCATAACTACAAAAATGTGTTAAAACTCCTTCGAGTTCAAACCTGAAAGTGCTAAATTCCGTGAGGTAGCTGTGTTCAATCATAGTGCCGCCCCACTAAACCCTCATTTATTTCAAACCTTCTTATCGTAAGAATTTTCACAACCTCATAAATGTACAAATAATTTACAAGAGAAAATTCATGTCGCTGGTAGTACAATTGGCATAAAAAGCCGGCTCCTCGGAATGAAAAGACAGCAAAAGCGAACAAGGAAGAAAGTTCGCTCGGAGGAGAAAAAAGGCGTTTCTCCAACAATGAAGGACGCCTTTTGTGACGTTTTGGAGACGTCTCGGAACGAGGAGCCCCCTTCAGACGGAACGCTGACGTTCGAAAATAAAATATAATACGGCCGTCCGTTTTATCGACCCGCCAATTAGGGAGGGGAGACAGACGGACAAAAAAGGGGGAAGACGGGATTTAAGGGGAAGGGTGATATCTTGCCGAGAATGTCCTTGCCCTACATGAATGAAAAATTCTTTTATACTCGAAAATTCGCTTGTCTAAACCTCAAGCTCAAACCGCGCAGGTTTTTTTGGATTTTCCCAATTATTTTTCATGCCACGGAGTTCGGAGCGCGTTTCCTTCCTTATTCACCACCACAAACAAACAAACAAAAAAGTCCATGCAAATTCGTACTCGAGCAAATCCGCGTCACGATGTATCCTGGCTTCAAGGGAAGTGATGCGGATGCGGCGAAAGCAGTGGTCTTGATTCGCATTTGGGAGGAATATGAGATAGAGCAACTCGAGCGTACTATTACACGTTTCCTAATATTTCCTACTCCCCTCGCCATTTCATCTGAAAGCTACAAAAAAGATCTCTTTTTCTTCCTTCTCTCAATTTTTTCCCCGTGTCAGTTGGCTCCTTTGCAAATAGGAAATGTCACGACATCGTAGAATTGGCGTAACGTAAAATGATTTAACGACACTGTTTCAGACGTAAGGTGTCACAGCGTTTCCAAGCCTTTCCGAACAGGTTTCCAAGTCTTTTTTCACCCCCGCGCAATGGAACTATCCAATTTTCCGATGGCTATCGCAATCACGCGCTCGGCCATGAAAACGCTTCGGAGGCTTATTCGACGTCTTTGCTCTCAACGCTTCAGCGGCTCGTTCGTGATAAAAAGGTGCGTTGGACGGCCGACAAAGTATAAAAAGTTATAGAGGATTACATTTCCTGCAAGAAGCAGACATTACATTTTGAATTAGGAACAACCGAAGCGCCACTATCACGCTTCATCCACTGATGAAAAACGTTGTTCTTCGATGCTTTTCTTTAAATTACCTGAAAACCGTGCGTTTGACAACCTTAGCCACCGTATACAAATTTGTAGAGAACAACATTTCCTGCAAGAAACATAGGTTACATTTTGAATTTGGACCACTCGGAGCGCCACTATCACGCTTCATCAGTTTGTTGGTGAAAACATCGTTCTTCGCAGCATTTCTTTAAATTAGGTACCTGAAAACCGTGCATTTGATAACCTTAGCCAACGTATACAAAGTTGTAGAGGACATCATTTCCTGCAAGAAGCATACATTACATTTTGAATTTGGAGCACCCAGAGCGCCACCACCACGCTTCATGCACCTCGTTTTTCGCAGCTTTTCTTTAAATTACCTGATGTGCGTTTGACAACCTTAGCCACCGTATTCAAATTTGTTGAGGAGAGCATTTTATGCAAGAAGCATACATTACATTTTAAATTTGGACCACCCGGAGCACCACCATCAAGCTTCATGCACCTCGTTTTTTGAAGCTGTTCTTTAAATTACCTGAAAACCGTGCATTTGATAACCTTAGCCAACGTATACAAAGCTGTAGAGGACAACATTTCCTGCAAGAAGCATACATTACATTACATTTTGAATTTGGAGCACCCGGAGCGCCACCATCACGCTTCATGCACCTCGTTTTTCGCAGCTTTTCTTTAAATTACCTGAAAACCGTATCCACCGTATAAAAAGTTGAAGAGGACAATATTTCGAGCAAGAATGTATACAGCTCGCCATTGTCAGGCAACAAAAAACCCTGCTGTGTAGAAGCCGTTCGTTCTTACAAATTAGATTCAGGCTTCCCAAGCACTATTGGAAGAGCGAGTGAAAACGTCATTATTGTTCTGGTTGTTCCCCACTTGGACCTAAGAGTCGAGTGATTCTAATCAAAGTTGGTCCAGCGTTCCTTCGTCTGACCCTTCATTAATATGGAAATTCGGTAGAACTTCTACCGTCCTATATGGGACTTTCTGCTCCGACGGAGCGATTCAATGAAGGGCTAATTGCTTTTCTGACGGTACAATTTTTACAACTTTTCCAACCCCTCAAAAAGCCACGCTTCTTTGGCTGTTTCGAACTTCCGTCATTGGGAATGAGATAGCAAATTACGCAAGATTTTTCCCTCACAATTTTGTATTCACGTGACGAGGTCAGTATTTTGCGGTTGGGAGCTATTTGCCCAGATTTTCTCTCGACTGCAAGAAAAACGGGGGTCCGCTTTTCAACGGCAGTACGTGACCATAGTCGAAGAGTTGGGGGAACTTCTTGGAATTCCACGGATGTTCGACGGGCCTAAGATCCCCGTGAGGGATTTTCCTTGAAGAACGTTCGGTGTGTGAGTGAAAAAAGTATGCAGGTCGACGAATCGTTTTATCGGGTAATTTTAAAATTTGAAAGGGCCGGGGTGTTGTCGTAGGTCAATGACCGCATTTCAGGGGCCGCAAAGTATCAAAGACCTGGTTTGCTTGCAAAACACATACCAACACTCTCTCTCACGAAGGCGTCAGTGTACCATTTAGCACTTTACATGGCGGAAACAGAAAAAACAATCAAAATAAAATGTATAATTTTCAATCCAGTAATTATTCACAGTAAATAATTTAAAATTATACAAGATCAGTCACGAGAAAGCACGTTTCTCTAGTTTCCTGCAAAACGTGAAAGTACAATTCAATGAGTTCAAGCAATGATTAATATACGTACAGCAACGAGTTCGCAGGTTAAGTACGTTCATAAGGTAACTCAATTTAGGCACCGAACAATGTTGTAGGGCGTGGTAAAAGTGACAGTTTTTGTTGTGGAGTGTTGGTTGTGGTCCGTGAGATATGAGGGAAGGACCGAACAAAAACAAAACAAAAAAGTAATAAAATAATGAAACCAGCCACCGCACAGGGTAGATCGCGAATCTAGCTGGACAAAGACCGAATGGACGTGCACCCGAGCGTCGGGTTAAATCATCCTGTACCAAAGTCAAAAAGAGGAAAATACATCATTTTTGTTACAAAAGTCTTTCACGTGGTTTATCTTCATCTAAAGTTGTCTCGGTAGATTAAAAAAGTATGTGCGCGTCGTCAACTATGAACCTTCCGGTTTGACGGGCCGTCAGGGTTGCTAACTCAGAAAACCACTTTTTCCGTAGATCATTGCCATAAACAATCTCTTGACATTTTTAGAACTAATTTAAATACAAATAAACCGTTTTTCTGTTATTCACCTTAACCCACGAGCAAATCAAAACAACGGTCGTGGTGTCACGTTTAACCTTCGCTGTGGTTTAACCTCAGAGAACAATAATGTAGGGTGGATGCAGCAAGATAGTGGGAATCCATCTTATAAAAAGACGATTTCAGAAGAAGTAGTCTTTTTTACTCAGAAACCGATCCTTCAGTTATTAATTTTTTTAATGGTGGCCAACTAGGCAACATGCCAAGGGTGTTCTTTAGCCGTGTCCCCCAATTCCAAACGACGATTCCTACCCAAAACTCCAATCCTTTTGAAGTTTGGATGAGCGAATTTGAAACGTTACAATCTCCTCTTCTACACCGTAGGAAGAAAATGCATCGACAGTTTTTCATTCATTTAGTATTTCAATCGTTAAAAAAGTGGGGGTTATTTACTAGGGAAAAACTTGAGTCGTGCCCCCACGGGTTTTTATCGCTTCTCAACCTTTTAAATTTCATTTTGATTTTGATTTTTTTTTAATAGAAAAATCATCACTTTATAAATAAGTAAGTACATACCTACCTACGTGCTGGAGCAGCTGGAAGCTTGATTTGATCGAAAGTTAAGAGGTTGAGACGCGAGAGCCTCGTTAGCTAAGTTCAGGAAAAGACAAGAAATGCTATCGATGGCTGACTGATACGTAATTCTAAGGGTCCAGTCTCAGACTTGCTGGCGATTGCAATGAAACGAAATATTATTATACTTATCGGTTGTAATAAAAATTGTGTTTCAGATGAAAACCCAAAAATTTCAAGAATTGAGTTTGTCCGAGCAAGGGATTATTAAATAATCCCTTGCTCGGACATACTCAATTCTTGAAATTGTGAAATTATGAACATTTTTCATAATTTCACCACCGTAATCAGTGTTGATAAGGTCTCCATCTCAATATTTTGAAAAAAACAAAATCGTCATTTAAAAAAGGTTTGTTTAAGTAATGGCGAAAATGGTTTTCAATATTTTCCCCGTCATCAGAACAAAAGGTTAAGTAGGAAATCGCGCTAAAATAATTTTGTCCAGCTAGATTCGCAATCCCCCCTGTGCACCGGGAGGCTTCAACTGGCCCAAGACAAGACCCAGTGAGACATTTATATACAAAAAACTTGAAAGTGCAACTAAAACCCGAAATGCAAAGTTAAAATCTACAAAGTCCCTGAAAAGTGAAACCAATACTCAACGCCAGCGAATGTACCTGTTCTCATATCTGACGGACCCAATCTCAGTATGTAGTTCTACCATTTCAAACCGGTAGATTCAGAGTTGAGCGATATGAGCTTTCAAAAGTGCTACACAGGTGGAAAGCACAAGGGCTGTCATGTCAGAAATTTGGCAAGAGAATGTTTGAGTAGACGACACTTCTCGAGGTGAACCAAAATAGCCTTGATGTGACAGCAATGGGTGCAAATCACGTAGACAATGTACAATAAAGCAGTGTTGACACGTAGGCTTATGGAGTCTTTCAATGGTAACTCAAGGGCCTTCGTCCAAATAGGACAAGGAGATTTTAAAGCTGATCCGCTCGCACTTGTAAGTTGACGACTTGGAGCGTCGTCACATGTCAGGAGCGCCGTCGACGGTCAACAACGAGGGTTCCGATTCCGCTCTTTTGAGCGCCTCCGACTCAATGATGGCGCTGGGCTCTTCGGGATCCTCGAGAGGGATGTTGGGCTGAGACCTGGAGAGCATATCGTCCTCGCCGATGCTTTCGAGGGTTTTGACGCCGACGCGGAGCATCTCTTCGTTTAGACAGACGTCATTCATACTCACCTGGAAAGAACAAGTTGCCTTTCTCACCCGTACTACATACAAAAACTGGCCGGTGATGCGTTGCAGTGGCTGCCAAGAAGGCACCAGACAAAAAAGACAGCTGGTCGAGCACCTGGGAGGAGTGTCTGGGGAACATATCGAGGCTTTAAGAAACTACATCATTCTCCTCTGGGTTAGACAGAGCTGTGACTACTATTGGATTCTGAACTTTCTTTTGAAACAAGCTAAAACTGCATTATCAATAAAATTTATTGATTTAATCTAAGGTGTTTCTGGGCTTCTTATTTCTTGCAACCCACATCCCAAATAATTTTTCAACTTGTAATAATTACAAGTTGAATAGGGCGAGGGGGGGAGGGGGGAATTTCCGACAAGCTGGAAATAATTTTTAACCCTTCAGTTTGAAAACAAGTTTCCTGAGTTTGCACCATCGCAAGAGGTTTGCAAATTTTCGCACTTTTCCCAGTTTTGGTTTATTATTCTTGGAATAATACACCAATGTAATCGCGACGGAGGTCGACGACTCCGATCGGCCTCAAAATTTGACATTATTACCCCGACACTCCTCACCCTGGGGCCCCTCCGCAATGGCAGTTGATTGGTTGATCCCGCCAGGGTTGGGGGTTTTCCCCCCAATTGTTTCAATTCATGGGAGAAAGGTGGAGCCAGACAGTAGCCAAGTCTGCCTGGTGGGACATTTCTGAGAGCCTGGTGGCGCCAAAAAATTCGCGCAACGCGCTTATTGGACGTAAAATTGGGCGAGGAATCCGAATTCGAGAAAAATTAGGGGTTCCCATTTAAAATAAGAAAGTTGAGCGCAAATTCGCCTAATTGCGCGCATCTCAAGGGTGGCTCGATCCCCCTAAGCAGACTTAAACGGTCCACCAAACCAATAGAAAAACGCTGCAAATTTTACACAAGGGTTTATTATTCTTTGATATAGGTTACTTGTGCAGAAATTAAATTCTGTCAATGAAAAAATTTAAAAAAAAAAATTTTTTGGATTTTTATTTCAAAAAAAAAATTTTTTTATTTTTATTTTTTGTTCAAAAATGTGTTTTTTCAAAAATTCTGTATTTTTTACTCAAAAAATATTTAACATCCTGGGATCCTTCAAAAATCCCATTTTTAGCCCCATGAAAGCCCTAAAGATCGCCCCAGTGAAATCAGATCGTTCCGGGACCCCAAAAAATGGATTCTACGTCCAAAAATACTTCGAAAACGACACCTAACTCGATCCCATAGCTAAAAGCCTTCAAAAAAACCCCTCCCGTAGCCCCATTATAGCCCCAGAGCGCCCCACGGGTTTGGGCGATCGGACTGAAAACCTTGCGGGCACAACCAGATGGTAAACCAAGTATTTTGTCAAAATTTCAGATTTTTTAAAAAATTCCTACTGCCCAAAACGGCCCGGACGGCGGACGGCGTATGGCGTACGGCGGACGGACATTTCGGATTTTGAATGTAGACCTCTTGAAACGGATAATGTCAAATTTTGAGGCCGATCGGAGTCATAGGTGTATTATTCCAAGAATAATAAACCAAAATCGCCGTATTTTTATCGCTTACCGTTTAGGAGGAGGAGAGGAAACAGTAGATGGGCGAAGGGTTTACGGGGGGGGGGGGGGCTTCACTCTCGCATTCCAATCCAGATCACGCGCGTAAAAACATGCACCATGTTAAAAAAAACGTACCTGACAACTACACTCACCGTACTGTTAGCAAATATCGCAGTTGAGCTCAAATTCGACGTCACAGGGTTTTCAGGCTCCATCACCCGCACCTCCTTCTGTGCCGCAAAGACTGGCCGTGTTGGACTAGTGGCAGAGTCTTTGATGTTGGGCGTTTTAGATTTTTCATCTTTTTCACGCTCCTGAAAATCACCCAAAAAAAGGAAAATGAATCAACCGTTAGCTACTGGGTTTAGTTTCAGACATTGTAGCAGGCGCACCGGGGCCACCAAGAAAGATCCCTTAAAGCACGGTGAACTTAACTGAGGCATTGAACATGTACTCGTCATCTCTGGCATGCTAAGATGTATCAGGCAAATCGAAAAAGTCAACATGTCGCTGATCGGTTCGTTATTAAGCTCGTACGCCCAAACCACGTTACACAGCGTATCGTGCAATGAACGAGACATCAAATTTTCGTGGGGGCTTCCCAGTTTTTAATCTGCCATCAATATAAAAGTCGGGGTGAGGCGGCTTCCCTTATCACCCACATCTCCTGTTCGGGCCGAGTATGTATGGAAATTTTCATTGTCTACCATATTTTGAGGGTGGGTTTCTTTGTATGGGGGCGATTTCACGCAGGAGATAGGCTTGCATTTCAGCTGGGGGCTAAGTCTTCAACGTCGTCCGACGTGTATTCTAGGGTTCCAGGAACTGGGTTATTGACGGTAACAAATCAACAATTGCTGAATTGGGACAGAATTTTTCAAAATTAACAGCATTAACTTTTAATTTCATTTTCATTAAATTTTATGTAGGTAACACGTTAGGTAGTAGTAACTTACTACCTATTCACCTACCTATCCTGTTTCCCTTACTACTAGTAGGTCCACGGGCTGGGATCATTTCATCGTTTTGTTCCAACATAGGTTGTTTTTCAACACTGCTTGTGAGTATTAAATATACTCCGATATATCGAATCATCGCCCATCATTAGTTCAGAAGGTGTTCTTTTAGACGGCAAGTTATGAAAGTTCTAAAAAGACAAATCATGAATAATTCATGATGACTTTCAATTATTGAAAGAAGTAATGGACCTTGTGGATCGATTTCGACCGATCTTACACTTGAGCATTTTCTTCCTTTTTTCGCGTTTTCAAACATTTCACTAAACTCACAAATAAAGCGCTACTGACATACATAATTTCCTCACTAACCTGCTGGTGCCTATCGATGAGGTCGCACGCCTGCGACAGAATGACCAGATTGTTGAGGATGCATAACGAATGCAAAGTGATATAAGCGACTAGAGCGACGATGAACGACTCCAACGTCGTGACTCGGACGCTGGTGCTGAATATCCTCACCATGACGACGCCGAGTGGCAACGGGATGAACCCCATTCGTCGGGCTACGAGGTCCGAATGGTCGGAAAACGCCTGGAAACCCAAAGTCGAGCGTGATCTATTGGCAAACACTGCTAAGACCGACTTACGACGTCGCTTACGTTCTTCTGCCTCGTCTGGGCCATGTCGTAGGCCAAACTGAGCGTGTAATCCCGGTATACGTCCACCGGGAGCTCGTTGAACCGGGTGATGAACGCGTGTTTTATCCAGTCGACGAGAATCTCGCACAACATGACGGTAACGCAATCCGGGAACAAAACCCACAACGTTTCTGAAAACATAAAAAAACCGTCAATTTGTCAAACAAGGGAAAACGTTGTCGTCTAAGACGGAACGGTACATTAAGCAGATGTTGCGCTAAAATCAAAAGCTATTTACATGAAACAACCGACTACAACGACAAAGCTACAAAGAAAATGGTAATTCCAGTAAAAGTGGCGAAATCGTGGATTTTCTTTATTTCTTGGACACTATACTATTCATAGAACGGGGGGGAAACATTGAATAGAGAATCCTTATTCTCCAGGCTATCCATATTTTCATTTTTGAAAAAGACGACTAACATGCTCAGGAAAAATTGCAAAATAGCCTAAATGTCATTCCCGTCCACTTCCCTAGGGACACTATCTCCTAGTAACCATAGTCGTTCAGTTTGAGATACCAGAAAACTAAAAAGGCTCATGTACTCATCATGTGGTCTGCTATGGACCACTTTGTCATAAATGAATAAAATTTTCAGGTCCATAGTCTGCAAAGGTAAGCATAAAGAGTCTTATGGGGTTATCACACGGTCGGAAACACCCGGAGCGAGCCGAAGGAGCCACCATAATGACGTCACACTCCAACCTCTCTCCCCCCCCCCCCCCTCACTTGTGAAAGCCCGACGTCCGACAAAAGATCGTGTAGTGAGAACAGTTCTGACTAGACTATGGTTTGTCAGACGTACACAGATGAGGGGGGAAGAGGGTGCCGTGAGTGTAACAACATAATGGAATTTCCTTTTTCCCCTCACTTGTCCTCCTGGCAAGTTGTCGGTCATCATGACATGATCTTTCCTGACAGGTTGCCGGGACGACGAGTGAGGGGAAAAAGGTAAATAATATTTCCCTTATTATATTGAAGCGTTGATTAGGATCAGCTGTTTGTCGGGGTGGCCATTATGACGTCACAATCGCAGCATTCCTCCCTCCCTCTACAAACGCCCCACACATCTACAAAAGCCCGAAGACCAACAAACCGTAGTGTAGTTCAGTCTCATTTCACTACACGACGCACAGTGGTCCAGAATTCAAATCTAGCTGGACAAAAATCATGTTATCGACTTGGAAGTAACAACAAAGCCAGGTTCAAGCATGCATTCACAAAGCTCTAAACTAGCACTGACAGCCCCTCTTATCGCGCTCAGTCATGATATTGCCCTTATCTGGCCTCATGAAGAATTGCAAGACTTGTATCTTTCGATGCAGTCTTCATGGGCGCATGTACGAACGGTCCCGACGGAAGTTTGGTATGTACGAATGGTCCGGTCCACTAATTCCCTCTATGTACGAACGGTCCCGCGCTCCAAATGCAGCTACGTACGAACGGTCCCGTCCTCTGGGGAGTTGATGAGTGCAAGTGACAACTAAATTGTTATTAAAATATATATTGTTTTCTCAACAGTCGTCAGCAAGTAGAAAATTGACGAGAATTCACGTCAAAAACATAACTAAACTTATCTTATGCAACATGGCGGTTGATATTCTATTGCCACAATTTGGACAAATCAGGTCAACGGTAATTCCCCCCTGTCATATTTGGCAATTAAGTCTTCCAGTCACTTATTTTTTTGGACCGATCTCTTCCGCCTATAGTCCCCATCCGAAGTATTAATTTTGACGTACACGTCCACTTGGTACCCAACTAAAGCATCAAAAAATAAAAAATATATTGGGATGAATTCCAATACGTTGGTCTTAAAAGCTGCATGGAAGGATTCACAGACATTGCTGGTGCTAACGGTGCAATCGCTCACCCTGCTCGCCCACATTTCTGGAGGGAACTTAGTTGAATCGCCAATGTAGGTGTCATGTAGGTACGTATTCCGCATACTTTATCGCCTGTTGGGTTGGTGCTTGAATTACCCATGATGAAAACCTATCATATTCCGTATTAATCATTTTTATCTGAGCTCGCAGCCGGACCGTTCGTACATTGCCCTTCGCTCACAGCCGGACCGTTCGTACATTGCCCTTCGCTCACAGCCGGACCATTCGTACATTTTGTCAACAACCAAAAGACACTTTCTCCCCGAACGGGACCGTTCGTGATAACACCCGTCTTCATTCATCGTTCAACAAGTGATCACTGGTGCCGTTTTGAAGCCGTCTGAGCTTCTTGATCGTCATGGTTCGTTTAATTAGAGGTAAGTAGCGTATGATGCCATTTTCAAAATCTCAGAAAGTGCTTTCTGAGCGTGCTCATAAGCTATCGAGATTTTAACACTTTTTTATGCCTTTTAACGTCTATATCTTTAGTGGCACCTCTTGGCCGTTTCTTTTGAGACCAAGGGCGTGTTGGTATGAACCCCAAGACTCCCATAAAACAAGAAAAGTTTGCACGAATTTGCACGTAATGGAAATATGGACTTTTTTTGCAGATGGTCCAGAAATCGCATTTACGCGAAAAACACTTTCTTTCGTCTTGAAGGCGCTCGGGAATTTTCCATCAAGAAATATTGTTGTGGAAGCTTGGATGGACCAAATACGTGACCGCGAGGAGCCTGGCAATGGATTTTCTTATGAAGAAAACAGCACTCTAAGGTCAATTTTAATTAGTTTCCATAAATTATTGAAAAATAGATGGTTAGGGGCGAATAGGGTTGAGAACAATATTTTAAATCGTCATTCTGATTGGCTAGAAGAGAACTTGATTGAATTTGGCCGTGAACCTTCTTCCATGGCCGTGAGCATAATACCAGGAAAATTTCTCGTGAATCGACTAACGTAGATCTCCTTTCTATCTTCGGATTCTGTAGTATCTAGTATGAGGCTAAGAACTATGCCAGTAGGAAGAAAATCTTGTTACAATAAAGATGTAATAGATTTGTTGGAACCCCCTCGATTTCGTGGCTGAGGAGGATGATCATCTTGAAGAAGAATAATTTCAATTTTATTGTTCTGCTTTGTTCCTATTTATTCCAGCAGCGTTCTTTCTCTTTTTCAATGTCGAATTCCTTTCATTTTTTGCCTCAAGAGGTTATTTCAGAGTACAGCTAATTTCATTCATTAATTTTCTATTAAGTATGTAATTCCAGTTATCTGTATCAATCGAGTATATAAAATTATTATGTTATCTTCGTTATTGATTTGTTTTATTAAGCACCTCCTCCCCCATTTTGTTTACGTTCAAAAGTACATAAATGTTATGTGCGCAGTATGCGTACGTGATACAGCTATTTAAAAAAAGCTTCTTAGCTGGCTCGAGAACTTGAAATACTCCTAAATAACCTACATTCTATCTTTTCATTGAAAATTCGCTCATGAAATGATGTAAATGGAATCAGCGATATTATTGCCTATTTGTTTTGTTTTTTCGTGAAAATGTTCTTCAGGAAACTCGAAAACTGAAGGGAACTTCATTTTATGACTAAATGGACCCGAAATTTGGAATCTACGCCCCAAAAAACCCTTAGATACAAAATCTGGTCGAAAACGAACAGTTTTTGATTTTTGTCCAGCTAGATTTGAATTCTGGACCACTGTGCGACGGTTTGCTGGTCGTTGTGACTGTGATGTCAGGTTTTGGGCTATTCCCCTACAAAATCTTGAAATTCCAGTAAAGGGGAAAGTATTACTGTTAAGAAAATTTTGAAATCTGAGGTTGCTAGCTCTGCTAGTCATGAACTCCACTCAACTTTGACTCGAAACCAGTTAATTTGGGAGTAGGTCAACGTTAGATGTTTGGTGAGTATTTTTATTGTATGACATTCATGACCCTGTTGTCACACCCTATTGTCATCACCCTGTTGTCACCTAAAAAGCGAAACAGTAAGAAAAACGGTGTTTTGTCATTCCCCCTGGATAACTCCCTCCGAGTAAATAAACTGTACTGCTGGTATATAGCTTTCATTCTTACATGGGGAAAGACACTTAACCGTCGGAAAACTTTCAATAAGTTGCCATAGACACTATTTGCTAGTCTGGAATTCGCCAGTTTAAGTGAAATCTCCGAAAAGCAACATGCAAAGCGTAATACTAGGAGCTATAGTCATGTTAATAAAGGAGAAATTGCATGTATGCTTGCCCCTTATTATAGACGTGGTAAGAACGTGAAAAGAGACGAGTACAGATGATCACATTTTTAAATCATCACAATGGATACTTCGAACCTTCCCAAATCCATGTGATTGTGGAAATTTGCATAGTAAACCGATTTTTAAAAATATTTCAAAATTTTTGAGATTGGGATTTTTTCCAGATTGTTAAAAAACGGTGCACAGTTGGCAACCCTACCATCGGCTAGTTAGATACCTAACCTGCTGCTTTCAAAACTACTAACCTTCTTTCCATGCATATTCTTTCATTGTCTGAATCACCACAATGAACAGGAGAATGAAAAAGTGGAAACGCTCTCGGATGTCACTGCAAGCGACTTGGAACAGGTTATTTTTGTCAAACTTTTTGAACACACTGCCCTTCAACTCTACGAACTAAAACAAAACCAAATCGGGACAGGGTTAATAGCTGAAACGAATTACTTGCTAGTGATATTTGTTGAGAAGTGTTGGGGGCCTGTCAACTTACGTTGTTGGATATCATGATGGTGAGCAAAGCTTTGTTGCTGGAATTGATAGCCACGTTGAGCGTTGTCGCCTGACATAGAACTAATAAGGCGTGAAGAACTGTAAAAAGTGTTAAGGAAATGTAAAGAGCGTGAGAGCCAGCAAATTCGGGGGAAGGTTTAAAACCGTCAAGTCGCAGTCGATCTTTCTCATAATCATCCATAGAACACTTGGCGTTGGGTAATATGCAGAGACACGTTTATGACTGTTATTAAATAAAAGTCATGATTATTTTCCTGTTTCATGACGCTTATTTTTAAAAAAATTTTGATCTTTCGTGAGGTTTTACACAAAAAAGTGTGACGTTTATTTAACCAACATATAAAGCTCAACCTCAACGAATAATATAGGTCTCTCAGAAGAATATTGCGGCTCGTCTGCGGAGGATTGGTGGGCCAGGTTAGCTTTTGCAGAGCCTGACATTGATCTGTTGAGGATTCCCTCTGGGTCTGCAGCGCAGACCCTGCTGGTTGAGGCAGTCCAGGTAGAATACACCTTTTGCTCCAGCCTTGAAGCCACCATTCCTCAGACCTTTCCAAGTAGCATCACCCAAGGCTACAGTGATGTCCTAGATTCAGTTGTGATTCCTCAGCGCCCTGCTCCCTCTCAATGAGACTTTTCAAGGGCGACTAAAAAGGTCGAATGTGGTTTTGTGATCCAAGTTATTTTGGACGTAAAATCCATTTTTTGGGTCCCAAAACTGTCCTAACTCTGGTCAGGAAACTACAACCGCAGGGGGAGCAATCGCCGAACCCCATTCTACGAACGTCCATTCCACCGGGATCATTGCCATTTTTTATCAGACGCTTATGGAACTTTCACTTTTTCGGGGAGAAATCGACTATTGCTCATCCCACTAGTTCCCCTGGAAACCCGAAAAAACTATCGCAGCAATAAGTGTTATTCGAGCTTTTCTCGGTCTTCTCTGACATTAATTTCTTTAACAAGCAAAGATTTTCTGGGTCAAACGACAAGTGAAGGATACACACATAAATTATGGCAAACAGCAAGTGAGGTATCGTCCCCAGGTGCTCCCTTTTTCTGTCCCTGGGCTCTGTCGACGTCCAGAAGAGAGCGTCGATGACGTCTTGGCCGAAAGCGGAAAACAGTCGGTCGCCCACCTGAAAGCGAAGGAAATCGTTAGAAGGGCGGATGGCAGCAGCGTTAAATCCCGTACCAACCTACCTCGAGCATGTTGTAGAAAATGTACAGCTTGATGACGGATTGACTTTTTATCAAATGGTACATTATCGACGTGTCGATGTAGGACATGAGAAAACTGCAGACGACCAAAATGCATCCCTTCAGTAGGTCGCAAATTTGGGCGGCATTGAGCGATGAATTCATACTGTAAAATCATGAGGCTCAAGTGCGTGGCATTTTACACAGAAATGAAGACATAGTAAGAAATATTACCCAAAGCAAGTTTGAAACGGTTTGGAGAGAATGGTCCATGTGGCGAGTACAAACCGGATAGGCAGGAACGTGTAGACGAATAAGAAAGAGTCCGCGCACTGCAACAAGAACAAAACGGTGAGAATTGGAATAGTCTGGACAATGGGGGATTTGCATTTATTTTTATTTTTATTTTATTTATTTTTTTATTTTTTTATTTTTTATTTATTTATTTTTTTTTGGTGTGTTTTAATCGCCCGCCAGAGTAAGGCGAAGGCACGCCAGGAAATCGTGCTTTCACGGCTCTAAAATAACTTTCACGCCTAAACAATCCATTCACGACAGAAAAAATAATTGCACGTTAGGAAAAGAATATGAACGACTCAAGATTTAGCACGACAGTTTAATTATTTAGCGACTGAAAAATAAATCGCACGTCAGAAGAAAAAAAACACGCCACTGCCTCAACGTCACAATAAGTCAGTGGAACAACAAAATCAGTCAACCAAAATTACACAAAAAATCAAGAAAAATTATCAAAAAGACTAAACTAAATCAAAAGAGCTGTCTACGCCTTGCTCGGCCTTCCTCGTTTCTTTTTCTGGCCCATACGGCCAGTGGTCGGTTTCCACTCCAAGTCAATGTCATGGTAATACTGAATTACCTCCGTCGTGCATTGATTTATCCTGACTGGATTAGGGCTTATCTGTGTTTCCTAAAGTGCGTAAACATTTTCTCGGCGTGCTCCCGAGACGTGAACTTCGGATTGTTTCGTCGTTCCACGAGCCGATTTCGAGTAGAAAAGTGCCTGGCGTGCTGCGGCTCTATTCTGGCGGGCGAAGTATTATTACTCTTTTTTTCTGAAAGTACTCCCTGAGAATGTAGGGGAAACAGTAGTCAGCCCCCTGAAATCGCTTCCAGAAAATTTAAATAATTTAACGAAAATTACGGCGTTTAAAAAACGCGGAGGGGGGGGGGGGACACGGCCATGGAGGGAGCGTGACGTCACTACCTATTTTGAAGGGATTGTTCCGCCCAGGGTTGCTACTCCATTACTCATCACAGAATAAAATTAAATTGAGCCGTGAATCCTTCTGATAAGGCATTAAACTTCAACTATCGTGTATTATGAATTATGTTTTCCGTCGTATCATGTTATATCATGTTATAATTGCTATAAATTTATCATATAAGCTGATGACCCTAGCGCTCCTGGTGAGAGATTCACCGGAACTGTGATGTCACTACCTAAAGAGGACTGGTGGGAAACCCCTGCTGATTCAAACTGTGCGTTTCGTTATATCTCCTACAATGATTTTTTTTTTTTTTTTTTTTTTCGTTGGTATTGGAGGCTGTGCAAGTTACTTTTTAGCCATATTATTGAACGGTAGGGAAGAAATCCAAATCTCCCAGAAATACAAATCCCCCATTGGAATAATACTGGTTTATTATGCTTACGGCAGACCTGAAGAATATGTCCAGGCTACCAATGAATCAATTTGTCTTCCAAACAACTTGGAAAATGACTCCATTAATATGCCGGGTGCTCACGGGGGGGGGGGGGGGGGGGCAATTTTTGACGGTGTCAATTTTTGGACTTCCACATTAGCGTGAGCATTCATGTGAGAATGTTGTCGATTGACAGTGATATTGATTTTACTTCCAGCTGCTTGAGTAGTCTGCTAAATCGCTCGCCTAAATCAAATTGAAAAAAAAACCTATTTTGTTTATAGCGGTACGAAATCGGCAATAAAAAACGTCATTTAAGTTAAACTAATGCTGCAAGTGAAGGATTCTTTCTCTTCACCACTTATTGCCACTTCGGGAATCCCTCTGGGCAGTCACCTTGGTTCTGTTGGAAATCAATAGTCTTACCCAGGTCCTGGGGCTGGATATCTGATGCTCAATTTTGGCCGACGATCTGAAGCTGTACACACCTGTGTAATCGCGGTGGAGGTCGATAATCCTGAATGATTTCAAGAATAATAAACCAAAAGGCCCCAACTCCTTTCTTGAAGAAGTGTAGCCCGATCCAGCTACTCGATCTTGTTTATCACACCGAATCGCTTCCAACCGCTCACCTTATGAACTTCTTCTATTGTCCCTTCAAGTTGCCATTGTCTCCCCTTCCCAGCACATCGCAATCATGTTACGCACAGTATGCAGCCGCCTCCCACTTTCAGCCAGACCTGTCGGAAACATTTTTCATCCCAGAGAACAAACCCTTTTTCCTGGACTCTTCGGTCTGCTCAAGGTTGCCTCGTTCAACTCTTGAGTCCTACGGTCTCCTTGTGAACCTACCTGTGACGTTGACCCTGGTTCCAATCGTTTCTGGCCATCGAGACTGTGTTGGATGGAACAAAACCGAGCTTCACAAGCCTATACTTCGAGCTATGGACCTGCCCTTCAAAATATAAATAAACTCGTAATTTCACCTCCTGAAATTCCGTGGAAATTTTGACTGTTTCAGAAAATTCGAAAATTCCCATAAACCTATAAGACTGTTCTACCCCCCCCCCCCCCCCAGGTGATCTCATGTCGACGAACCAGGTGCCAAAATTCCAACTTACCTACCGATCATGACTGCAAGAAGCACCTGCACAGATTACAGAGTACTCTTCCGTTTTTTCTGGTTTTCCTATATTTACTGGTGTAGGTGATAGGAAATAATGAGGGCCTAAAGGGAAGATCCACTTATTTCAGCGATATCAGTGAATCCTTGGCCATCAGTGCTTCGTGCCCTGCAATGGCATCAATGATAAATTGTCCACACACCAGCGTTACATGCCGCACAGAGCACTGATGGCCGAGGATTCACAGAAACACTGAAATGTGTGGAGTCCACACTGTGGATCGACCTTTAAACGTCACTTTCCGTAGATCCACCCACTTTCACATGCTTATCTACGCAGCCTTGGCCCACCTTGGACTGTGAATCCCACAACAGTGGAGGGGGTTATTGCACGTACACAACAGCTGAACTGCTAAGCCGACATTGGCACTTCTTTCAAGGAAGCGATGATAAATTTAATCAGGGATTTCTTCAAGTATCCTTCGGGGCCCTCGATTTCACGCAATTGATATGGTTGAGTATCAGATTTGTATTGTGAAACCGATCTAACCGCCAGACAGTTTTCGTACCGGTTGGCATCGTGTGCACATTACCTGCATAAATCCGTAAATCATGAATTTTTCAACTTCCCGGGGGATCTTCATGAACGAGTAGACTTTCTCCCTCCGGGCTGAATACTGCTCTTCGTCATGTTCCAAAGCGTAACTCCTTTTCAACTCGGTTCCCAGAAACTCCCACAGCGACGCATTCATTTCTTCTGAAACAGGTACACAAGTGTTGTGTCAACAAACTTATCTCCCTACTCCATATCAAGAGCTCAATTGAGAGTACTTGAAGAATGGGTTATCAGTACCGCACGACATTTCCATTCAACTGCGCCACGTTCCGTAAGTAACGGGGAGGGCTTAAAACTTGACTTCCTCACTCACCGTCATCGTCAGAATCTTCTTTGGTTTTGAACTTATGCTCGGATTTAGACCTCGGCCGCGGTAAATACATATCGTCCATCCTGTTGAGCGCATAATTCGGGTCGGCGGTGGTTGAGATCGACCTGAATTTGATTTTCTTCTCGGGTTGAGCCTCCTGATCGACCATCTTCAGGGCGCGTTTCACTACATCCGCTTGAACCGTAAATCAATTCACTATTTCCGGAAGTGACGGGTTATTTTCTTACCGGGGAAGACGAATTAGAGAAACTGTCATACCTACAATTTATCGATAAATACGGTGGTATGAGGTATTGTCAACACGAAAACCGACATCGTTGTGTTACCTTTTTTGACGGTTATGCTGTGTTGCCAGACGCTGAAATCCCTGTAGCCGAGAAAACCCCCCAGCAAATGTGTCGCTGGCTCAAAGACTTGCTAGGTACGTAAGTTGGTAGGTTTGCCATAGGAATTGGTTGATTCAGGATGCTTCGGGCGATTCTGCCCCTCCTCGCCATCACCCCCTTTCTCATTAAATGATATAAATTTTATATCCCTTCGCTTACATCTTTTCTTCAGAGAGAAAAAAAATGCTGCAATTTTTACGCAAGGTTTATTACTAAGTAATATTTGGATACAATTAATTTTTGGATAATTTATATCACAAAATAAGTCTTATTTTGTGATATAAATTATCCAAAAATTAATTGTATATCAATAAAAAAAATTAATGCTATTATTAAATACCTAATAAAAAGGGGCTTTTGAAGGATGTCAGGAAGTCAAATGAGGCATCGTTCCCTGAGTAATTATGCATCCAAAATTACTCGGAAAACAATACCTCATTTGCCTTCTCGGCATCCTTCAAAAGCCACCATTTGTAGCCCCTTAGATCCTCTTGGGGAAATCCGATGGTTCCGGGACTCCCAAAATAGGATTTTGGGTCAAAAATTACTTTTAAAACGACAGCCCACTCGATCTCATTGCAGAAAACCATCAAAAACCCCTCCCGTAGCCACTTTTAGCCCCACACAGCCCCACGGACTTGTGCGATCAGGCTGAAAACCTTGCTGGCAAAACTAGAAGGTGGACCGAGTATTTTGTACAAATTTCTGATTAAAAAAAAAAAAAAAATCCTACAGCCCAAAACGGTTCGGACGGTAGACGGACATTTCAATTTTGGAATCCACACATCTTGAAACGTAGAATGGCAAGATTTGAGGATGATCAAAATTGTCGACCTCCGAGTGAATACCTAGACCTAGGTAATACCTATTTCAAGATTAATAAACCAACCAAAATTAAAAATTACAAAAATGTACGTACGCCTACTTGAGCAGGGTTTAAACAGATAGGAGGCCCCCATGTACAAATAAATGTTGGCTCAAAATTACTCTGAAAACGACGCGTTTTGGTATCCTTCAAAAGCAACGTTTCCATAGAAGCCCCGCACATCCGCAGTGAGGTCCAATGGGTCAGACCCATTGAGTCTGAGATGTGTATGGAAGAAATTTATGAACTCTGGGTCCTACTTTGATAACGACACCCCAGTGGGTGACCCCACTCGACCCCATGGCCAAAATTTGTATTTAATATTAATTGGTATTTCATACCTTCGCAAATCCCTCCTGTGGCCCTTTAACAGCTCCACAGAACGTGAGGTTCTACTGTGAGGGTGTACTGAATGGGTTTGAGGGCCCTAATAAATTGCGCGTACGTCCAAAATTTCTTCGAAAACGTCGCCCCTTTCGACTTCTGGCCGAGTCCCTCAAAAGCCCCTAAAGTAACTACAACTGTTGTAGATTTTTCCGTTTCATTTTACTTTCTGTAGATTTTAAAGGTGTCTTTCGATCTTATTTGAGGATATTAAAAGGATTTTTAAAGTTTTATTACTTTATTTTTTTATTTTTACCATAATATGCTAATATTGAGGATATTATCTATTCAGCATAAAACAGATGTTTTTTTAGTATATTTTTTGATTTCATTGAGAATATTAATCTGAGTTCTAGTCATTTGTTTAAGTAGTACCTACCTGCTTCTTCCGGATTTCTCTCATTTTGTACCTACCTTGAAAAAAATTTTTCACCGGAGATCCGTTGACCCAGAAAGTTCTCTTCTGATACCCCCTAGGCGTAGCCCCCCACCCCCTCCCATCTCAAAATTTGATTGTAATCTGTCGCCGCTGTCACGAGCCCACTCCATCGCTACAACGTCCCTGAACGTCCGCGTCGGAAAGTTCCCCGCGCTGGCAACTCAGCTCGAACGATCCACTCGGTTGGCCAACTTGGGCTAATTGTTTTTATCAACCAGCTGTGTTATCAAACATCCATCAGCCGCAACCTTGGTTACCTTTCCTAGTCAATCAATAAATCCCTGTGATCGTTTAGTGTTATGGTTCAGTAGTGTTTGTGATTTTCTCCTAGTCAAAGTTGGATCTGCATGGGACCTTTCGTGAGTACAAGAACCCCTCAACGGTGAAAATGGCACTAAGACCCATCCCGATGTTCACCCTATTCGAGTACCTGCCGCCGTTGACATGGGCACTAAGGAGCCCCTTAAATGACTCAAGGGGGGTATAGTAGGTTTTTGTTTTGAAATGGACGAAATTGTTAGCTCGCCGATTAGTTCCCCTTCCAAGTGTACCAGAAAAATTCCTAGTTTGTCCCAACTTTTAGGTCGTAAGAAACGCGTCGGGTGTCTTCCAGGGCCGAAAAACGGTAGTATAGCAGCGATATCTCAGGAGGGTGATAGTGAGAGGAAGTCAAGCAAGAAGTACGATGCGAGGAGTGCGCCAGATACGGCCAATACGAATGTGTCGTTGTGTTGTGCTATTACAGAACACTCTCGTACGCCGGTTCATTTACAGTCGAGATTTAGAAGTGAGAAAAAGGTGAAAATGGGGAAAAAGCAGAGTGAAGAGATGGCGCAAAACGGCGTTGTGAAGCAGGAGAGCGCTCAAGAAGAGACGAAGAAAGAAGTTGATATTGTTCAAGTAGTCCAAACGCCTGTAGTGAAAAAAAAGTCGCACGTAAGGAGCTTCAGTTTGAGCAGAGGTTTGTTTTCGTCGAATGAGAAAAAAGACGTGGAGAAGCCGTTCGAGTCGGAGGACAGCACGCCTGCTGGACGGTCACCGGAGAGTTCGCCGAGTCCTGTCCCCCGGAGAGACAGGAGGTTCTTGATGGCCCGGCGGTCCGTCGACAATATCGCCGCCTCATCGTCCACGAGCTCCCCTCTGTCGACCCGGAGCAACCCGCCGAACGACCCGTCGCCGAACAGGGACGGAAAAAAGACGAGGCCTGCCTCCCTCGTCGTCATATCCCGAAAGCACCAGGAGCAATTGGCAGACTCGAGGACAGCTTCTATGGACAGTCTGGCGAGGCAGTCGCTGCTGGCGGCGCAGGTTCTCAACATCCTCCCAGCCAGTAAAGCTCGAGAAAGGCACGCACTGTATATACACCTCGCTCAACCCACAATGCACCAGTGATGCCAACACTCTTTTCTTTTTCAGGAACTTCCTCTGCGGTCGCATTGCAGCCAACTCCCTTCTTGGAAGAGTCGAACTGGAAAGAGCTCTGCCTCTCAGAGAAGTTAGCATTTACGTGGCAACTTGGAACATGAATGGCCAGGTTTGGAAACGTTCAAACTTTATTCCAACACCAGAAACCTAATAAATTATTAGGAAACACAAAACATGTAGATACACATCCAACACAAGCACCTGGGGGTGCCCTACAGTAATCCTTCTAAAAAAAAATAAAATAAAAAAAATAAAATAAAAAAAATAAAAAAATGTCAAAAAATTCAAGAGGTTCCCGGAATCCTCCGAGTGATCCTAGTATGACTTTGTTCAGAGGATCACCCGTAAACATGTTCTCACCTTCATCTGGCTTTATTCATGTCATGAAATTAATTGTTTGGCCAGAAACCTTTGCCGCTATGCCAGAAATCTATTTTTATTGTGACCCGCCCGGTGTTTCTACGTCGGAATTACAGGATTATGCGCCCAAGATATTTTTATCGTGTAAGCTCCCCGAAAGGTATTCCACTTCCTCACATGTCACCTTGTTTCAGGCCCCCCCTCAAGGCCTCAACCCGCTCCTCCTCCCCGAAGGGATCACCAACGTGCCGGACATCGTCGTCGTTGGGACTCAGGAGAGCTACCCGGAGAAAGGCCAGTGGGAAATCACGCTCCAAGAGACGCTCGGCCCGTCGCACGTCATGTTTCAGTCGAGCACCTTTGGAACCCTCCATTTGGCCATATTCATCCGCAGGGACTTGATTTGGTTTGTGTCAGGTGGGCATCTTGATTTGGATTCCCCACTCATTTCGTATTCGTAGGGCTTGCCAAACGTTTTGGCTTGCGGACCCCTTTCACGGAACAATTTCTATTGCGGACCCCTTTTTCTTTAGTGTTTAGATTGAATCTAAATTTTAGAAACAAGACACTTAATTGGTAGCTAAATAAAAGTTTAGTAAATTAGCCAGGCCATGCCTTATTATTATGCCTCTTCAAGCTAGTTTACTCCATATGCTAAAACTTCCTGCCGTAAATGGAGTGAACTGAGGATGGATTTAACGAGTAACAACTGATTGGTATATTTTTAAACAAAGAAAGAAACGCAAAAAGCCAAATGATTTCATAACTATTATCGTTTCCATGCAGGGAAAATGTGGGTTGGTTACCTACTAAGAGAATATTAACATAATGGTTAATATTCTATCCAGAATCCAAAATTTATTCCATCCAGGCGGGAGAAAATGGGGATTATAAGGGAGGATGAAGATTTACATGAGAAATTTCCTGGTTTTGGATTATTATTCTTGGAATAATACACCTATGTTTTCGCGACGAGGGTCGACGACTCCGATCGGCCTCAAAATTTGACATTATCCGTTTCAAGAGGTCTACATTCTAAATGGCCGTTTTGGACAGTAGGAATTTTTTTTTAATCTGAAATTTTGACCAAATACTTGGTTTACCATCTAGTTGTGCCCGCAACGTTTTCAGTCCGATCGACCAAACCCGTGGGGCGCTATGGGAGGGTTTTTTTAAGGCTTTTAGCTATGGGATCGAGTTAGGTGTCGTTTTCGAAGTATTTTTGGACGTAGAATCCATTTTCGGGGGTCCCGGAACGATCCGATTTCACTGTGGCAATCTATAGGGCTTTCATGGGGCTAAAAATGGGATTTTTGAAGGATCCCAGGAGGTTAAATATTTTTCGAGTAAAAAATTAAGAATGTTTGAGAAAAAATTAAAAAAAAAGTGTTTTTTTTAATTCAAAAAAAAATTTCAAAATTTTTTCCATTGACATGGAGATAATTTTTGCACTAGTAACCTATATCAAAGAATAATAAACCCTTGTTTAAAATTTGCATCGTTTTTAATATTTAAATTATTCCGAAGATCAAAAGATTTTATCGTTTTTCCGATAAATTTCCTCCCGAATTTCCCCAGATAAAATATGAACCCTCTCAAAAACAAAACAAAACAAAAAACTGACGACATCGTCCGCCCATCTTATATTTCGGGTATATTTGTCAAATTTTGAGTGGCTGAGCGAAGCAAGTCTGGATGCTAGAGAATAAATGAGTAGGTAGTGAACGAAATATAAAGGAGGGTAAACGAGTGTGAAATGAGTAAAGAACTTGGCAGAAATCCAAATTTGCTCAATTTTCTTGTGGTTGTTTTTAGTTGCTGACGAGGCCACTTACAGCGTGAGGGCGGGGACGGCGTTCAGGACGAAAGGCGCCATAGCGGTGGCGTTCTACCTATTTGGGACCACATTCCTTTTCATCACTTGCCATTTGACGGCTCACCAGGACAAAGTGAAAGAGCGTTTGCACGACATCCGTCGGATCGTCAAAGCCCTCGAGCTTCCCAACAGGCTTCCATGTCGTCACAGGAACAAAGGTACGGCACCGGGATCAGGAGTATGCTCTCGTGTCAGCCCATATTTGAATTCTATGTATGGTTGCAGACGTCACTGACAACTTCGATTACGTGTTTTGGAGCGGGGATCTCAATTTTAGGCTCACCCGGCCTCGAAGTGAAGTTCTCGATTGGATCTCGTCTAAAACCTTCCCGCTGACCGAACCGGCTCAGTGTACTCCTGGTGATCAACTTACTGACAGTATTATGGACGGTGAGTTATTTATTTTTCTCTTTTTCAGTTAACAAATACAGAACTTACATTTTGTGGGAAAATGACATTTTTTACAGCCTTTTTATCCGTTCAAGTTAAATTGAGCGGAATACATTCATGAAGAAGAAATTGAGAGGAGTGTCATCAACTGAAGTGATAAAGGCGTTTGCGCATGCATTAGGCGTAACTGCTTCAAGAGCCGCTACCTGCTTATTAGTATTAGTTACTCTGTATATCTGTTCCTTTCTCCCCCTCCCTTAGTAATATTATGTAGCAGCAACTAGGGCTACAGATGAGGCGGTTTCTGCCAAATAGGCGGATTTTGTGGCTTGGAGGCGGGCATAACACTAATCATTATTATGCTGTCGCATTTAATTATTAAATGTTACAGCATGGAACACGCATTAGCCTTGAGCTAACTGGCAAAAAGTGTCCCTTTTTGGGGTGACGCCGACGAGTGACAACAATTTGAACAAGGTTCATTGAAAATCGTCGATAAACCTTCTCAATGGCTGCTGTCATACAATGCTGTCAACACCAATATCTTCTGATTAGTGTTCATTGAACGCGTAGGAGGGTATTTTGGTTTATTATTCTTGGAATAATACACCTATGTTTTCGCGACGGAGGTCGACGACTCCGATCGGCCTCAAATTATCCGTTTCAAGAGGTCTAGATTCAAAAACCGAATTGTCCGTCCGCCTTCCGGGCCGTTTTGGGCAGTAGGAATTTATTTTAAAATCTGAAATTTTGACAAAAAAACTCGGTTTACCATCTAGTTGTGCCCGCAAGGTTTTCAGCCCGATCGCCCAAACCCGTGGTGCGCTATGGGGCTAAAATGGAGCTACGGGAGGTTTTTTTTTTAAGGCTTTCGGCTATGGGATCGAGTCAGGTGTCGTTTTCGAAGTATTTTTGGACGTAGAATCCGTTTTTGGGGGTCCCGGAACGATCCGATTTCACTGTTGCGATCTATAGGGCTTTCATGGGGCTACAAATGGGATTTTTAAAGGATCCCAGGGGGTCAAAGATTTTTCAAGTAAAAAACGAAAAATTTTGGAAAAAAATGAATAAAAGAAATTTCACAGAATTAAATTTCTGCACAAGTAACCTATATCAAAGAAATTTTCAGCGTTTTTACTTAGTAGATACGGTAATCCCGCTATTCGGCTGGTTCAATTTTCAATATAATCCCTTTTCCTTCTTCATGGGTTTCTTCCACCGATTGCACCCGTAAACCCTTTTCTATCCTCGACTAAACTTGTTATTCTGTCTTTTTGTAGGGAGAATCCTCCGGGGGTTCGAAGAGGGCCCGCTGACGTTCGCCCCCAGCTACAAATACGACCCGGGAACGTCGTTGTACGACACGTCGAGCAAACAGCGGACGCCTTCGTACACAGATAGGATACTCTACAAGACGAAGAGAGTCGGCTCCGACACGGCGGTCGAATGCATCGCTTACAGTTCGGTGCCGTCAGTCTGCACGTCCGACCACAAACCCGTCTGGGGGCTGTACAAGTGTCCCATCCGCCCAGGAATAGACACGTGAGTTTTGTCATACGACCATAGTCGTAAATTGGTTCAAAAGAAAAAGAACAAAAACGTTGCCTCCTATGGGGTGTATGGCCGCTTGTGACTATGTAGCTATGGTTTACTATATATCGTTAATGTATCGTTTTTAGTCGAAGATGAATTGCAGGAAAACTTTTTATTTTTTATTTAAATTTGTTCTAAAAATATTAAGTGATTGTTTATGGGAACGACCTACGGAAAAAGTGGTTTTCTGAGTTGGCAACCCTGGCCGTCAAACTGGAAGATCCATAGATGACGACAAGCACATACTTTTTGAATCGACCAGGACAACAGTTGTTACTTTAAACTACTTTTGTCCCAAAAATGATGTATTCTTCTCTTTTTACTTCTTACAACATGGCACAGGATGATTTAACCCGAAATTCGGTGCCCGTCCATTCTTTATTGTGACTCTAAATGGGTGCAACGGTTGTGGTGGAATGGGACTAGGTTCAAGTTTCAATGGGCTTAAGAACAAGGAAACTCGAAAATCCAATAGGTTTGGCGTCGAGTAGACAAGCCTTCAAAATTAGTTTCAATGGGTTTGGGGGAATGGAACTAATCATTGCAGCTTGATGTGGAAATATACAAGCTCGTGATGCAGGTTTATGTAAATTGTACACTAGAAAATATCATTAGGCAAGGTCATCAATATGTAAATTCGTCACCTTAAAGTTCAAGTTCTCTTTCGTCAGGCCAGTTCTTTCTGTTCCATTAAAAATTTTTGTAATTATCTTTCCCTTTTCCACTCAGAAGTGCATATACGATAGGGATGTGATAACCGTTCTCAGCAACGTGAACGGTATACATTTGAAAGAAAAACGTTGGAACTTCTGCTATTACATCTTCAGCCTGTGCGAGTAACCCGAAGATTTTTTTGCTGTCGCGAAAATCGCTGTGCCGCTTGGGGTTACGAAACAGAATTTTTCATTGCCAACCGCAATTACAATATTCTTCAACTGCGTCAGGCATTCGTCAATCGTTTGAGGCGCACTGTGCAAAACCTGTCGTCTACTCCCGTACACACTCTCTGAGCCTTCTGAGGCTCGAACCGTAACCCATCATGTTTACGTTGTCTCCTTGGCACTCCTGCTCCCAAAACCACCACATTTGTGGTTCCCAAGGCCATTGAAGTTTTGGGCACCCATTCCCCCAAACCCATTAAGCCCCTCTAAATCACCTTTTTTGACTGAACTGTGACTGGTCCATGGAACTGATTTATGAATTGTATCTCACTGTTTCAGAATACCTCTCAACGCCGGGTCCTTCAACCGCGAGGTCTACTTGGAAGCCATCAAAAAACGAGCGACGGCCATGGACGACCAGCAGGACTCAACTTCCACCGTCTGCTCCATACAATAATCCTTTTTCGACTTTCCGTTCTTCAACACGCCTTCGCCATTACTCGCCAGGTTATCGCTTCCGTGTGCCGCCCTGTTCCAGTGAAACCCCCCAACTGGCTACTGGACGTCTTTCAATATAGCGGGTGCAATTAGGGCATATCCATTGTCATTTGTAGATGTTTGAGCCTTCATCGTCATTTTTATACCTGTTATGTCCGTAGTCTCAAAGACGCTTAGATTTAACTGAATTCGGTATTAACATTTTCATGTGCTGTGAGAATTTATGATATACTTATCAGTAAGCCCAAATGAAACCTCACAAAGAAAGCGAGGTTTCGATGTAAAACTCTTATGCTATATTTTGTCTACTAGCGTTCAAAACCCATTTCTGACTAGATCTCCTCAGAGCTGATGAGCTCTGTGTGATGTTGGATGAAGTAAAACAATACCGAACACTTAGGTTTTGATCCCATTATTTCCAGAATAGCAGTTTTTTGACTTGTCGAACTACACTCATTGTATCCTGGTTTTGAACCAACCTGCCTTGTACTAGCAATACTTTTCGTAATGGGAGCCCTCAACGTGGATTGTTAATACCTAGTCAACAGACTTCCGTATCCCCTGCGTATTTGACCAATTAGGTGCTCTTTGCCTTTTACTGTGATGTACTTAATTTCTTGTCGTAAGCAATAGTTGTAAAACGCGGGTTGTATTGAGGACCTGGCAACACTGGTGGGATTCAACTGCAGGTGCTTCAACCTCCCTAGTTGAGAAATACCTCCCCCCCCCCCCCTTGTAGACACTGGTGCTATCAAATTGAGTGAACATTAAATGTTAAATAGAAATTTTCTATTTGGTTTTTAGATTTAAGATTTCGTACGGAGTGCCATTACCCGCCTCTTTACACTCCTTGTATCATTACGCTTCATGTTTTTGAGCAATACTGTTTTTAAAATGCTGATTCTGACAAAATGATGTACTGAATTATTAAACAACTGCTTTCTGGCTTATCACCGACGGCGTGAAACGCAGCTTTTGACACGGTGTTTGTTCTGGTCATTGATTGGGTGTAGGTCCCTACCTCAAATGTTGATGTATATTTTTCGTTTCCTAAAAGACATTAAATGGTTTTCTTTTTCTTTGATTATTTCATTTCCTGAATTTCCGTGTACGAAACAAGGTTGAGCGATTTTAGAAGAATCTCTCGACGTTGGGTTTAATTATTGTTGATAGCAAACAGGGGCGGATAGGCAGGTCGGGTGATTGGGCGACGCCGGTCGAAGCTAGAAAAAAATTGTACCTGTCCTACCTAAAATATGTACTCGAAACCGAACAGGAAAACTCGCACTGAAAAGAAGGCGATCTGGTTGGCTTTGTTCCTCATAGGGTGGGTGGATGGCAAGTGCAATAAATTCGTAATTCGCGCTACATGGTTTTAAAACCTCATGGCCTCATCGTAAGCAAGTCTCTTTTTGATTTAAGTATAAATTTTAGGTACCTAAAATAGTTCCACATTGCCACTTATACAAAAACGCTGCAAATTTTACACAAGGGTTTATTATTCTTTGATATAGGTTACTTGTACAGACATTTAATTCTGTCAATAAAAAAAAATTAAAAAAAAATTTTTTTTGGGATTTTTATATTTAAAAAAAAATTTTTGGGGCATTTTTTTCTAAAATGTGTTTTTTCAAAATTTCTTTCATTTTTACTCGAAAAATATTCAACTTCTTGGGATCCTTCAAAAATCCCATTTTTAGCCCCATGAAAGCCCTATAGATCGCCACAGTGAAATCGGATCGTTCCGGGACCCCCAAAAATGGATTCTACGTCCAAAAATACTTCGAAAACGACACCTAACACGATCCCATAGCTAAAAGCCTTCAAAACACCCCTCATGAAGCCCCATTTTAGCCCCATAGCGCCCCACGGGTTTGGGCGATCGGACTGAAAACCTTGCGGGCACAACTAGATGGTAAACCAAGTATTTTGCCAAAATTTCAGATTTTTAAAAAAATTCCTACTGCCCAAAACGGCCCGGACGGCGTACGGCGGACGGACATTTCGGATTTTGAATGTAGACCTCTTGAAACGGATAATGTCAAATTTTGAGCCCGATCGGAGTCGTCGACCCCTGTCGCGAAAACATAGGTGTATTATTCCAAGAATAATAAACCAAAACTAAGACACTGGTGAAGCAAGACAGGTATGCTGAAGATTTTTTGGTTTGCTGGACGACCTGAAGAATTAGTACGTTGGCATTTCCTCTCAGGAACCAAATTGTAGCTAGTACTAGTCTAGTAGTAGAGCAGTGATTAACTACATTTTTAACTAACTTCTAATTGAGTAGTTACAGTGAGCAACTGCCTATTATTAGGTAATTGAGGGAAACAATTACTTTTTTATAAGTGTGGTTAGTAGTTTACATTAAAATTTAATGTTAACTACCTACTTTAAGGCAAGTACCAGTTGGTAGTTAACTACAAATAAAAGGTGGCAAGGCCAACATTGTGGAGCATAATATGCTCTACTGATGCTCCACAAAATGCACGGCCGGCTCTATTTCTTATCTTTTCTGAAAGTAGTTAACAAAATGTAGTTATGATTTACCCCACGGAAGAAGTAAAAGGAAGTTTCAGTTCAAAGGGGGTGGTGGAAGGAAAAGGAAGTTTCAGTTCAAAGACTGCCGAGGGTAACGCAATTTGGGCGCCTATCCTTTTGTCACCAGTAAGTTTACCAGGTGCCCGCCAGGTAGAGTCCGGCTTTATAGTTTAAAGTTCTCGGCATTTGCGATTTGCGAATATTCGAAGAATAAAGCCTGTTCCCCCCAGACGGCTTCCGGCGCCTGGCCGACGCTGCCGTCCCCCAACTCCCCAGATAATATAAAGGGCCAATGAGTTTGCCTTTACACAACCACCTTTACATCCACAGATCGCACCAGGTGACACCCACTGCTGTCTTACCGCTAAATAAAATTTAATATACATAATACGTATGGGATCTGTGGATGTGAAGGCAAACTCATTGGCCCTTATTAGTATCGAGGATACTCCCAGAGGAGTCGCTAGCAGTCGAATGCGGGACCGAATGGGGGGGTTTCATTGAAAAGGATGGGAGCTTTTGGGCACGTCTTGTAACGCAGAGTGGGGCTTCCTTTTCCTTCATCCATGGATTTAATCATAACTAATAACTACCTACTTGTAGTTGACTAAAAGTAGTTGGCAGTTTCCAAGTTTTTGTAGTTAGTAATCATAACTACATTTTGCCTAACTAGTAGCATCAGTGGTCCACTCAGCAGACAAATTGCAGTCAATAAAGGTTTTGGGGGAGTTGGTATAAGGCCTGTGAGGGGGGTCACCCCAAAAGGGTTCTTGCAATTCCACCTGATGTATGAGTTCCTGATAACAAAATGCTAGAGCTAACTGTTCTTTATTTTGCTGTTGATGCTTCATACCACAGTGGCTTGCTTCATCTCTACAGAGGGCTGCAAGATTTTCCTGAGCTGGGGAGTTGGTGGGCCTGCAGGAGATGGCACTCAATCCCAGGTTTCTCGGGGACGAGTAATGTGAGTGGGTGCAAGAAATGACACTTTTTGGAGCACCTGGCTCATTGAGGGCTGCTGTGGACCCATAAGTACGTGTAACTCTACTTTGAAAGCTGATAGCTTTTTTTTCTTTTTTTTTTTTTTTTTTTGATCAGGACATCAAAATTTGTGTTGGCTGAGTTACCTTCAATCTCATTTCGCCCTTTGAACTAGGGGTTGCAACCCCGGGACATTACGGAATATGGTCGGTCCTATTTCTCTGCCAGGGCCTATATTATATTATAATATATTATTACCATATTAGGTTCACCGTAACTAAATCGTAATGGTGGCTTCGGATGCCTCCATTTTCGAACAGGCTCATTTCTTTTTTAATGAGCATAATTAGCCAGTGCACTGGCACCGGCTCGTTCATCGAGCGCCATCACTAGCCTTCGAACTACGTACGTACGAGGTGGAACTAATTCTCGAATCCCGGATTGACTCCACAAATGCCGGGATTTCAAATTGTCAAATATCGTCCGCGATCTCGGGATTACCCGACTTTGAACCGTTTTCACGACTTTTGGCCGACCTGCACTGAAATGGTTGCTTCGTAGTTACGACATCTCCTAACTGTTTACTATCAAATATTGGGAGCCCAAGTGAACACCAGGTGTGAGTCGGGTTTGTTAGTTTTTAGCGCAACCTTTTTCCAAAAAATGGAAAGGTGCGCTCACCTCTTCGACATGTGTTTTTTTTTTTTTTTTTTGTGTGCAGAGCATCACGCCCGAGCGGCTCAACAGATTTTCATGAGGGTGGTCTCATTGTCATCAGCGAGTTCGGGGGGTGGTTATAGGCTACCTTGATTTTTCCTCCCTCATCCCCTTCATCGGTTTTCGGGAGGTCCTTCACGACGAAAGTTGTGTATCTCTGATGTGTAACTAAGGAGGCCTCAAAAGCGGGACGAAAGTTTTTGTCCGATTTCGTTGGTACAAGGGTCTATGGAATGAGCTTTTCAGGCTGATTCCAACGACTCCAAAACGATTTTTGCAGCCTGAGCCGATCGTTACCTCTGATCGGCATAAGGTTTTATTACGCATCAGTCGTTAGGGTGCAGTTGTTTACGTAATGAGCATCACGTGGATGATGTGTTGTGTGGCATAGTTTGGTCGCTAGATACCTACTGTTTCTTAGTTCGTAATAACAAAAAGGTTGCGCTCATCTATTCAATTCAATTGATGGCTTGTTTTTTTTTTTTTTTTTTGAAACTTTTATTGCACCAAGTAAGCAAACTTATCAGCAATTTACAATTGACGTATACTAAATGACTTGCAAGAAGCTATGACACATAACACTGCTTCTATACGACTTGTTGTTTTGTGCAACTGACGCACTAGTAATTAATTACTCACTGACAGGGGCGGATAGGCGGTTTTGACCGGCCCGGGCGATTCAATTTGACCGGCCCTACTCCGCCCTCTCCACCACAAACACCTTACTTTTAATACCTAGGTGAACCTAATGCTTAGGTGAAAGAGAAAAATAACAGCGCATATATTTAGAACAAATAAAAGTGGCGCTTGGTATGTGAATTAGTTGGTACTGTTTATGCAAGCAAAATAGCGCTTCAAGCTAAGATGCATTTTGCACATTTCATCTGTACATAATCACAGCTTATGAACAATAAAAAAGAAGGCTCGAGAGAGGAGCATCTGGCTGGAGCACTGAGCCGAGAGTCTTTGGGCATTTCCGGCCCTCCTCGCCTCCACCCCTTCTCATGTCTCTCCCCCGCTTGTTCATTTTTTTCGAATTCTAGGCTCAACCTCAGGCCCATGGTAATAAATTTGTTTTTGTTTTAATTTTCATGTCTAGTGTTTGGACGGATGATGAACCCCGGAAAATCAATTATCAAGGTTACTCGAAAAATGAGTCCTTATTCGACTTCGTGGCATTACATCCTTCAAAACTCCATGGATCCAAGGAACTGCTTTTGGGACTCCCAAAAATGGATTTTACGTCCAAAAATAGTTCGTAAACGACACCTAACTCTTCAAAAAACCCTCCTGTAGTCCCTTTTTAGATCCAATGACCCTCCACCAGTTTGTGCGATCGGGTTGAACACCTTGCGAGTTCAAATAAAAGGAGACCCAAGTATGTATTTTGTCAAAAATTTCAGATTTTTGAATGAATTCCTGAAGATTTGAGTTTTCAAATGAATTCCTACTGCTCAAAACCGTCGTCGTGGACGGCGTTGACGGACATTTCAGTTTTGGAATCCACACAGCTTGAAACGTAGATATAATTAAAAATTTTGAGGTCGATCAAAATCGTTTACCCCTGTTGGAAATACCAAAATGCATTATTCCAAGAATACTTAGCGAAAACGGGATCACATAACGCTCGCACACAAAACGCATGCTGATGAGGGAGTAGGCACCAAGCAGTAGGCGATGGCGAGGAGGGCCGACAATCATTGTCCATTATCGGCCATTATGGCCGAAGCCCCTTGGCTCAGTGCTCCGGCCAGACGCTCCTGCATGCAAGCCATCAACATAAGATCCTCCAGATTGTTGTCACTCAGAGTTTGCCTCAGCATGTTTTGATAATTTTAAATTTTGAAAAACTCCAACGTCTTTCATACGATGAGGCCATGAGTTTGTACTGTTTTAAAATCTTGTTGGACAAATTACGCACTTATTGAACTTGCAATCCAGCCTATGAGAAAAAAAAAGCCAACCAGATTCTTTTTATGTCAGTTTTTCTTTTCTGTCTCGAGTATGTACTGTAGGAACACATTTTTCTCCAGCTTCGACCGGCCCCTCAGGACCGTCGGCCCTTCGGGCGACGCCCGATCGCCCGACCTGCCTATCCGCCCCTGCTCACTGAGCTGAAAATTACATCACAGGGCACCCCACTCCCACAGGTCATGAGGTTTTGTTCTTTTAAGTCTTCTGAGCAGGCCTTCAACGTCGAGGAGCTGGACAACCTCGCTGTTGATGTGTCCCCGAAGCCTCTGCTGATGGGCTAATGCTTGTTTTTTGATGACTTCTTCGACAGTAGGAATTAAACAGCCATTTGGGCTTCAGGAGATAAAGATGCACCCTGCTGTTAAGTAATTGTTAGCATTTTTCCGGACGGATTTACGTGTAAACCGAGCTGCTATGAGCAAAAACGGTTAGGGTAGGCGGAAATTGGCTCACTTACCAGAACCTCAGGACGAGTTTCAGAGAAATGGTAGCCCCACGAAAGCCCCATTGATTTCCACAACCAAATCCGATTTATCTGGGACTCCCAAAAATGGATTTTACGTCCAAAAACACTTCGAAAACGACACTCCTCTCGGTACCATACCCATCTTCAAAAACCCCTCCCGTAGCCCATTTTTCGCCCCACGGGTTTCGCCGGTTGGGCTGAAAGGTGCGCTCTCGGCGGACCTCCCATTTTGGTTTATTATTCTTGGAATAATACACCTACGTTTTCGCGACGCGGGTCGACGACTCCGATCGGCCTCAAAATTTGACATTATCCGTTTCAAGAGGTCTACATTCAAAATCCGAAATGTCCGTCCGCCGTCCGCCGTCCGGGCCGTTTTGGGCAGTAGGAATTTTTTTAAAAATCTGAAATTTTGGCAAAATACTTGGTTTACCATCTAGTTGTGCCCGCAAGGTTTTCAGTCCGATCGCCCAAACCCGTGGGGCGCTATGGGGCTAAAATGGGGCTACAGGAGGGGTGTTTTGAAGGCTTTTAGCTATGGGATCGAGTTAGGTGTTGTTTTCGAAGTATTTTTGGACGTAGAATCCATTTTTGGGGGTCCCGGAACGATCCGATTTCACTGTGGCGTTCTATAGGGCTTTCATGGGGCTAAAAATGGGATTTTTCAAGGATCCCAAGAAGTTAAATATTTTTCGAGTAAAAATTAAAGAATTTTTGAAAAAACACATTTTTGAAAAAAAAAAAAAATCCCCCCAAAAAAGTTTTTTTGAAATATAAAAATCCAAAAAAAAAATTTTTATTTTTTTTTATTGACAGAATTAAATGTCTGTACAAGTAACCCATATCACAGAATAATAAACCCTTGTGTAAAATTTGCAGCGTTTTTCAAACCGAGCATCGAATGAGAAATCGTGTTCGAAGTAAATTTCAACGTAGAACCCATTTTCGGAGGTCCCTTTTCCCTTAACTGTCCCAGGAGCGATCCACATCGCAGGGACCGAATTATCAACCTAAATAAAAGGAAACACATCACTTGCATAGTTTTAATATGAAAAAATTCACCTATACATGAAAGTGGTTTTTTCTCTTCTCAAAAAAAAAAGAAAAACATAAATTCGACGATCCTGTCCAATGTGAACCTCCGAATAACATTTTTGGGTATCGGCAACTTAGAAAAAAAAAAAACATTACATCATAATTTATATACATAACTGTACAAAATAACAGGCTATTTACAAATCGTCACTCATGCTGAAAAAAAAAAAAAAAAAAACGAATCGGAGAAATAAATTAAGTGCAATAAAAAAAATTTCTTTTCATGTAACAACTGCCGACATGGACGTGATGGATCACCAAATTTGAACAACCGAAACGGGAGTTAAAATAAAAACGGGTGAGTTCGGTTAGTAAAATCAAGTCAAAATCACACAGCGTTTAGGGAACAAAAGAGGGCGAAATGGTGACAATTTTGAAAGCGAATACCCAAATTACTTACCGGGCAATCTGAAACACCCTCCCAGAAATTGTCTTTATAAACCATGAAAACAACTTGTTCCATTTTTATTTGATGAAAACTTTTTTTTTTTCAAAATATTTAAACGTTTTAATCAAGCTTTTTTTTATAGAACAAAAAGTAAAATCCCTATAAGCTCTACGAAGGTGAATAAATGAACGAAAACAACTTTGCAGATGGCGATTATGTGTACTCTATGCGTATTATATATAGACATTTAAAACCTGAGCCGAAATCGTTCGATAATTGCCAATAAAAGAATACTCCAGGACCATCAACGCGTCTTCGACAATAAAATAGCACAAATTCATAAGTTGACGGGTTTTATTGAAGAAAAAGCGTAAAACCACCAAACAAATGCATAATCTATTGATAACATTAATAAAAGCTTTAGTTCGCGGACAGGGATGTTGCTGTTTCGTTGCTTCAAGCAAAACTTGTGTCCACCATAGTTGAAACTCAAAAGCAACATCCCTCCAGGTGACAAAATCCCAAAACAAGAACAGTGATTTCTCCGTCAATGTGATAAAAGAAAAAAAAAGAACCGATACAAAAAATAACGAATATATTGAAAGAACCGTGTATTCCACATAAATAGGATACAAATTAAAGATTATAAGCACACTATATATAAATAAATACGACAGAAACGCGTAACAAAACTTTGCGGGTTAATTAAACTGAGCCGATAAAACGATTGCCAGTTTGAAGTTCTGCTCCGGAAATGGGAGCGGGGAAATCGAGTTTATTCGGAAGTTCAACATGAACGAAGATGCGAGTTGAAAATGTTCAATTTGTAGTCAGAATTGCGTCTGAATACAATGAAATGCAGATGGGGTGTTTGAAATGGGAAACTGCGATGAGCTTGTAACGAGAGCCGTCTGTGGGTGGAGAATCGGGGAAGAACTGAAAGACTGAGGTCATTTTGGAAAAGGTTGGCCTGTTGATGAGAGGCAAGGAATGGAATCCAGGCCGGACTGGGCTGTGGACGCTACACTAGATCATCAGGACAAAGAGTGGAGGATTCTGGCAAAGCCTGTAGACCAGAGCAGGTCATGCGAGGAAAGACTGGAAACCAGACCAGTCTGGTTAGTCAAACCGTGAAACCATGTCCCTGGCCTTGAAACAATTTACACTCACATGCGTATCCTGGGAACAAAAAATACAAGCGGCACGTCCACTCTGGGTTAGGAGACCAGTAGCAGTAGGTATGTCCTGGCGAGACTTCCCAGGATGGTCCTGGCGTGATTTCCGATCATTCCTGGAGTTGATGACCCAGAAAATGAGTGGTGGATTCTGGCAAAGTATGGAGACCAGAGCAGGTCATGCTAGGAAAGACTGGAAACCAGACCAGACTGGTCAGTCAAACCATTTTTTTCCCAACGCCCCGCTGTTATGTGGCAAATCTGCCATCTTTTGACGAGCAACCCAATATAGTTTAGTGTTCTTGGTTCAAGTTGGAACCTCGACTGCGATGTCGTTTCGTACGTCTCTCAGAGAGCGACAGGTCTGCAAATGCGTTCCATCCATTTCGCCTTCATTACACAGTGGGCACGCGGGGGGATAGACTCCAATGCGATGCAAGTGTTTGGCCAGGTAGGCATGTCCTGAGGTCAAGCGGAAATTGGCTACGCATTCTCGACATGCAGCGTGCGTGGTATTGGTCGACCCACAAGGGATTCCAATTTCTTTCCCCGGGCCATTTCCTGATAGCGACCAGCCAGGGATTCCTTCGTTTTACTTTTTTATGAGCCTCCTAGCCGAGTGGTAGGTCACAGGGTTGGCGTTTTCTGGATTCTTGGATTCTGGCAAAGTCTGGAGACCAGAGCAGGCCATCGGACGACTGGAAACCAGACCAGACTGGTCAGTCAAAGCCTGGACGTTGGAGTGGATCAACCAGACAAAGAGTAGTGGACTTTGGCAAAGTATGGAGGCCAGAGCAGGTTATCCTGAGAAAGACTGGAAACCAGACCAGGCCTATCAAAGCCTGGACGCTGGACAAAGATTGGTGGATTGTGACAGTCAGGAGACCAAAGCAGGTCATGCTACGAAAAGGTATACACACCGTTAAACGCCTAAAATGAGGAATAATCTCATTCACCACTTCAATAATATTCTTTCCATCATTTTTTTGAAAGCTGCACATCATAAGTCATAGCAAACCTCGTATAGTCTTTCAAAGTAAAGGAAAACCTACAGCAATTACGCCAATACTCTACCAAAGCAAATCATCCTACATTCGTCCCTAACCCACACCAACAATTCCTGACCAAACCTGACCACACACGTCCTAAGCGTTACTGCCCAACAACAGACAATAATCCGTTCTTACGCTAGTTTTCCATCTCATGCAGCCCTCCCGCCAGTCCACAGCCAATCGCCTCATCAGCCTCGAACAACTCAACTTGTTTTTCCCAACAACAAAAAATGATTAAAAAAGAAAATACGGTCAATATTCTAATTGTGGAGAAAACAGATTGATAAAATAAAGGTAGAATGCCACCATAGGCCAAAGGAAAATAATCACTTTCCCGCCATTCTCAAAATCAAAAGATTAACTATAATCCTAAATATTTAGTCCATTTTTTCAACTATGATCCAAAAGAGACCGGATGTTAAAACTGACAGCGTGTGCTCGTTGAGAAAAGTTGCTAATTAAATTTTTTTACACTCGCACAAACTTGTCAGTACATTTAGCAAAAGAAATCTTCGCCCAAATCAGTCAATGTTGGAATTTTCCGACTCTATTTGGGTCTGTCGCGGGAGCCCTTCGATGAATTTACGCGGTTTGCTTTCATGTCATTCGTATCCCGGGTGATTTTTTTTTCTTTTAACGGTATCTTTTTTTTTTTTTAATAAGTAATAAACATTTCATCAACAAATAAATTTTAATAACGGATATTTGAAGACGAGGCACGCGGTAGGAGTATCAGTTGTAGATCTTGATGGCTTTCTCAAGGTAGTTGAACCTCCCGCGTTTGGGAGCCTTGTTGACGTGCTCCAAGCCGATCCATGGCCTCATGTGGACCCCGCCTGGAAAATAAGAAGCAATATAGCGCAATATTTTTATATTTGCGTCACAAATGATGCAAAAAAAAAAAAAAAAAAACTTTGGCTGGGAAAATGCGTTTGGCGTCCTTCCTTCCCAATTCCCCACAAAATACGATTAAAAAAAAAAGATCGATACAATTAAAATTTATAGTATCGATCATTTAACGTCTCGAACTATTTAATAGTTTTAGGGCCGGTTTCACCAACGAGTCTGGCTTAATTTAAGAATAGATTAAACCAATAATCGGCGTTTTGCGCACGAATCGGGTTTCACCGAGGCCGTTTAGCCCAAAAAAAAGCTGAGAATGAAGTTAAGCGGCCAGAATCGGGCGCTTAACGCGACTAATCTCCAAATATCTCAGATTCGGCCGGTCGCCATTACTGTTTGTGTGTAGAGACGCGTATTTTGGGAGTTATTATCCGTCAATAACGAGTGGTACTCGAAACGCGCTTTTACTCTGTGAACGAGCTTAAATGACGTACAAGACGAAGGGTGTATATCCTGGACAATCTGGACGAAAGTGATACTTTTACAAACCTGCATTTTGGGTTGGGTTGCGGTGCTCGGTTGGACAATCACCAGTGATTGTCGACATTCACTGGCATTGCTGGTGAGAGCCCGTAACGTCACTAAACTTCGGGCTTTGGCCAGAGATTGTGGAGAATGAACAAAGCATCTTAGGGAAAGTCCGAAATGAAATGTAAAAATGTATTTCGAGTAGAATAACAGGCCTTGGAACCCCCTTACAGCTTGGGACCATCTTGGCAAGCATTGGAGGCCCTTAGCCAGCTTGGACCAGCTCTGCAAGCCTTACACAGTTCTGGAAAGCTTGGGTTGATCTTGGCACGCCTTGGAGACCCCTTTGCCAGCTTGGGACCAGCTCTCCAAACCACGGACAGTTCTGGAAAGCTTGGGACCATCTTGGCACGCCTTGGAGACCCTTTGCCACCTTGGGGCGAGCTCTACAAACCATGGACAGTTCTGGAAAGCTTGGGATCATCTTGGCACGCCTTGGAGAACCCTTTGCCAGCTTTGGATCAGCTCTACAAACCATGGACAGTTCTGGAAAGCTTGGGACCATCTTGGCACGCCTTGGAGACGCTTAGCCACTAAAAAAACGGACTTGCATTTACATTGAAACACACTAAAATGCAAATAAATCGTATTAGTGCTAAATTTAGTTTTGCACTGGCATTCAGTGTTCAGACCCCCACATTCCGCTTCCAAGGTCCAAACTGCTCCCTATTAGAACACTAGGCACTGACATGATAAAACCAATACGTTACTGACTGCGAGAGACTGAGAGAAGAAAACATTGTTTCCGGACCACTCGCCGCCGGGGATTGCCGACAATGACAGGCGACAGCCCGGAATTTGGACATTCGCCAGGTGTCATGTTGTCCACCTCGGTGATTGTCAACAATCCCCGGTGATTCTCAGCTTTGATCGAATTCGAGCTTTCACTGTAACAGGTATATAGGATCTTTTTCCTCATCATGGACTGAAGCATCTCCTGAACAAATCAAATCTTCATCTCAGTTCGACATCCTTCTTTCAGGTTAATCAAATTGGGCGATATCGAAAGCCTAGTAACAGTAAAAGCATCCTTGGTGTACACCGCTGTTAAGCAATCGAGGGCGGACCCATATGAGCTGTCCGCTCAAAACAAAACCGCTGTCGGCTGGCAGCCATTTTCTTTTCTCCGTTATCACGCCTTTGAACACCCGCTACCGCCGTTTTAAGCTCCATTTTCATGCCCGAAGCATGCGGGCCGCAGGTGCTACATCGGTTTCGGTCGACTTATGCTGAGCTTAACTTTAATCGTTGTGTTGCACGAAAAAGTTGAGCGCCTGTTTGTGCGGTGAAACCCTTTTTATTCGGAGCTTACGCTATGCTCAAATATAATTTAAGCCTAGATTTGACTGTTTGTTTGTTGAAACTGGCCCTTAATTTATTTCAAGAACTGAGAACAGATTCATTTCTTCTATATTATATTAAGAATAATCTATTACATCTAGCACAATGTCATGTAATTAACCGTGTCCCTACAACCGTCACTGCATGATGGCTTTTCTCTTTATTTCTTCCCCATCATCTGGCAACACTGTAAAACTTCCCCTATTCCCTTCCTACACTCCCCATTGTCAACACTATCACCCAGCATCATTCCTTTCCGCTTACCTTGAGACTGCGCGAATTCATTTATCGATATTTGGTAGGGGATATCGTCATTTATATAATGAGGTCGTCCTCCAACAACTACGGCGAACTTGAACTGAAACCACGAAATTAAAAATTAATGCGAACCTTCTAGAAACCAAAGTTCACCACAACAAACCCACACTTACCTTTTCGAATTCTTTCTCTTGAATATTCAATTTCCTATACAGTTTTTCTTTAACGGATGCAAAACTCTCATCCTGAAAAGAATGAAACAATTAGGTCTTGTAGATGCGGTAACATCGAAAGCGCTGTTTAGTCCACCCAATTCAGACAATAGAAGGGGTGTTTGCCCACAAAAGGTTGGATGCTATGTTTCTAAATTTTAATTGGTGTCTTGGCACCCCAATAGTGGGAAACTAAGCGAATCCAACAAAATTTGTATCGGGAGAACTTTTGAGGACCTAAGAACTTCAAAACTTTTCCAACTTTTTTTGGTTTTTTGCTGACAACTTTAAAACTATACGTTATACAGAAAATTTCATTCATTACATTATTAAAGAACATAGAATTCTGCGTCGAATGGCTGCCTCAACTTTATCGGTTGCAATCGGCCGTCAAAAAGTGCCTTCTACCGCCAAAGCCCAACGACGCAACTCCTCAATATTTTTCGTCGCATGTCACTCGCACCAGCGACTTCATCAATTCATTTGAGCCTCAAATTCTGTAGAAAAGAAGGGAAGGAGAATTTGGAATGTTGACGAGAAACGTTCAAACAGATGTAGGCTGACGCATAGATGTGATGCTCAAGCAAAAACAAAGCTACTTACAATGCTAGAAGGAAAATGCAATAATACCAGCTGCATAGGGGAGGAGGTGGGGAACTGCGAGCGGGACACCCGTCCTTTCCTCCAGCCCAAGGAGGAGGAGTCATTTTTATTCTAGGCTATTTCTAGAAGTCGGAAAAATCTGAAATAATTTCAAATGTTCAAGACCTGGTTGGTCTAAAACATTTCAGCTTGGCGAGCAAAGTAAGAAAAGTCTGTAACCACCAAAACGTTGCTCTCCGTGACGTATCTAATCACCAAAAGTGGGTGCTAAAAATGTAACGGTGGTAAAAATGTTACAACTTGAAAAAAAAAAAAAAAAAAAAAAAAAAAAAAAAAAGCTCCAAAAGTGGTCAAAAAAATAGGGGTTCAAAGTCAACGTTTGATCAGATGCGCTTATGTTGCTCAAGTTCAATATGAGTCCACTAGTACTACAGAACTATAGTCAGTCCTAAGCCTGTAAATGGGAAGGGGAATGATGTTGACCGGGGGCCTATACGGCCAATGGCGCCTCGGAGGTGAGCGCCAAAACTCGGTAACAACCCGCTGAGAGGGACATTGAATGTCTAAGAGGTTAAAGGAGGGCCCGCCCACTACCAGAGCTATGCCTCTCCCGCCGAATGCAAGCAAACCGGCAAAGCCCACCGCCGGAGGTCCGTAGACGTCCAAACGAGGGAGACCCAGCACCATGAAGGAGCCAGTACTTGTACTACTGAGCCACAAGCGAGACCGAGTGTTCTATCGCACTCTACCAGCTGAGCGGGCTGGTACCCGAGTTAACGACCAAAGTCACATAACTCACATGCCGCCAGGTGAGCAGACTCGTCCACCCACCCAGCTACCCCTGTCTCTTGCGAGAGTGGGTTAACACCACGACCAACCTCGAATCCAACGCCAATTGAGGGGGCCGGCCAGCGGCACTTTGCGAGTGCCGGACACCGAAGTGCCCAACACCCACGGCGCGCCTGTGGTAGCGGGGGCTCCCCCTCTCCCGAGGATTACTGGATTAGGAGTGTGGGAACGCCACGTACTCCACTTTAAGGCCGCTCCCGTCGGAGGCCCGAGAGAGATTAGGTCTAGCATCCCTCTCTACCACTTCTCATGCATCTCCCACCGGAGCAGGATCCCGAACATTACGGGTGGTATGCATGACGGAGAGCTGTCTCGTCCTCCGGGTTAGTGAAAGGAAATAGTAGGTAGTCCTTCCCCAGTGGGGAATCCCCACCCACGGCATCAACTGTGGCAGCCCGGTGCAAAGCACGTGGTCCCGAATTTGGTGGGAGTGCCTACGCCCACTCCTCTCCAGATCAGGACTTTATCGGCGGTAGCCCTTCTTCTGCTGAGAGAGGGACACTCCTACCATTTCGGGGCCCTCTTCCGGCCCAAGGCGCCCCTTTCACTTTTCTGGGGACACTCGTGCAGTCCACCCTTTTGACCGCCGATCGCAACCTTACCGATGGGTCGAATTTTAAAGTTGAGGTAGCCATTCGACTCAGAATTTTATGCTCTTTAATAATGTAAAGCATGAAATTTTCTGTATTACGCATAGTTTTCAAGATATCAGCAAAAAACCAAAAAAAGTCCGAACATTTCGAGGTTTTTGGGCCCCCAACAGTTCTACAGATAAAAGTTTTGTTGGATTCGCTTAGTTTCACATTGTTAGGGTGCCAAGACACCTATTAAAATTTAGAAACATAACATCCGACCTTTTGTAGGCACCGACGTACATTGAATGGCCTAGTTGGTTTACTTACTTGTTTGACTTTTATTAGAAAAGGTATACCGAACGTGGAAAATACATCTTTATAAAAGTGAGCAACAGGTACTAAAAGCTCGTCTGGCTGGAGTGTCAACTCATCCCGGGGTATCTCTTCTATCCTGAAATGATAATAAAAGTTCATTAGTTACAAAATTCGAAGGACAACTCGGGGATTTATCGGTTGAGTTGAACACCTACCTGAATACTTTAGGAGGGCTTGTCTGGGAGGCGTTCAATGCTTCTAGGAGGGTGTCATCTTTTGGACTTACAGGATGAATTCTACTGCAGGTCATCTCTAAAAGCCTGAAAAACGAAAAAAAAAAAAAAAATGAGAGAACCCAGTCGCATCGATTGATGGTAATAAATATCGGCGAGATGGTTACCTTAATCTTCCTGAACCATCAGGGGATAACTCTACAGTCCTTTTGGCTTCCTCCAACAGCTCCGCCACTGTCGCTCCTTTGTTTTGATACAAAATGATTTCTTTTTCTTCTTTCATTTTAGGACCCACCCAAACAATCTGAAGACAAAAGTTCGGTAGTTATGACTAAATTGCCGATGTATTTGACAGGCTTTTTGCGTTAGCAGCAATCAATCAATTGACCATTTTTTCCTATAGACTCTGAATTGATGCCAAAACATACCTTGAACGGCCGCTTATTTTCCAACTCGTTGACGGGTATTGATAACTGCTGGTAGTAGATCTTCTTAGGGACTTTAGGGTTAGGGTGGGGCAGGAGGTCCTTCAACGTCCCTTCGTAGTTACACCTAAGAGCGGTCCCTGGCGCGGATTTGTAACTGAAACCCCCCAAAAAACGCGTTGAAAACTCGTAACAACTCGTCGATATCACCGATTCGGAAATGGGCTCACCTGTGGGGTTTGAAAAACTGCAACCTGAACGGATCGGTTTGCACCCTCTGGGCAACTGCCTGCGCCATCTGGTTGTAGTTCATGCGAGACGAAAGTTCCATTGTGAAGCCGGGATCGTTGGGAATGGTTTTGTCACAGAAAGTCACTTCCATACGATGGTACAGGTCCCTGAAAGTCAACCGTATTTTTAAAAATCGATTATTGGTTCATTATTCTCAACTAGCACTCTGACACGGGGACCTCGATTCGCTCGGCCGACCACTTTCTCAGGCAGAGGGGTTCGCTTCGCTTGCCAATTTGAATAATATGTCAAGTGATGATTTATATGACCCCGTCAAAACCTCCCAATCGTCGGAATTCGTTCGTTCGAAATCTTACTAAAACTCTTCGTTTGTTTGTGGCTCAATCACGCCCGAACGGTAGCGCCTAGGTGGTACGAGCCGTTCCCCACAAACGGGAAACTGCACTTGGTACTTTTTTGTTAGTGTTGGTAATTCGGGTCATCCTCTTCAACGTGGAAGAAGTTGGTTTTTAGGTCGGGTTCTTTACGCAGCCATCGATTTCTAAAAAATCTGATTCAAAATTCCAAAAGGTTGGATATCCAAAGAATGAGGTGCTGTGTCACCTTTCACAGCAATCGCACTCCAAGCAGTACCACATTGCCACTATATGAAGGTAATGCAAAAATGTTAAAGGGTACGGATCTCTTCTGTTCATTCTTGAACGTTGAAATTTGAGAGGGAGCCCTTCTGGGAGTGCGAGAGAAGATTCAAATGACGGGCATTCTCCTAATCAGGGAATGCGAGTTTGACGGTAAAATTTGTGTAGGTATTTATTAGGTAAGTAGGACGAGTGATGGACGCGGGTGGAAAACCTCACGAGTGGATGGCCGAGTGTGTGTAAAACGCAAATTTGGCGGTAAAAATTTGGGAGGTATGACGTAGGTGTTTTGATGGGCTTCACTTGGCCGATTACTTTCTCGGACCAGGGGGCTCGCTTCGCTCGCCCATTTGAATAATAGGTCAAGTGATGAGGTAGTAGGGAACAGAGGAAATGCCGCCTCAATCAGATTGTAAACAACGAAGATAGGAAGAGTTGCGCAGATTTGCGCACGTCGGAAATTGTGCTCAATGTGCTTAAAATTGGCTCGGGAATCCAAATTCGAGAAAAAAAAATTAGGGGTTCCCATTTAAAATAAGAAAGTCGGGCGCAAGTGCGCCCACTTTGAGGTGATCTCAACCCCCCTATTTGTAGGGAAACGGGAAGCCGAGACGTATAAAAACGATGCAAATTTTACACTAGGGTTTATTATTCTTTGATATAGGTTACAAGTCTTGTGCAAAAATTTAATTCTGTCAATGAAAAAAATTTAAAAATTTTTTTTGGATTTTTATCAAAAAAAAATTTTTTTTTTTTGATTTTTTATTTTCAAAAATGTTTTTTTTTTCTCAAAAATTATTTAGGTTTTACTCGAAAAATATTTAACCACCTGGGATCCTTCAAAAATCCCATTTTTAGCCCCTTGAAAGCCCTATAGATCGGCACAGTAAAATCGGATCGTTTCGGGACCCCCGAAAATGGATTCTACGTCCAAAAATACTTCTAAAACGACACCTAACTCGATCCCATAGCCAAAAGCCTTCAAAAAGCCCCTCCCATAGCCCCCACGGGTTTGGGCGATCGGACTGAAAACCTTGCGGGCACAACTTGATGGTAAACGAAGTATTTTGTCAAAATTTCAGATTTTTAAAAAAATTCCTACTGCCCAAAACGGCTCGGACGGCGTACGGCGGACGGCGGACGGACATTTCGGATTTTGAATGTTGACCTCTTGAAACGGATAATGTCAAATTTTGAGGCCGCCCGTCGCGAAAACATAGGTGTATTATTCCAAGAATAATAAACCAAAATCGGCGTATTTTTAACGCTTACCGATTCAGAGGAGAAGGCTTGAGATACAGACGCGGTGAAAATTAGATGTCGAAAATCGTTGAAAAATGCTAAAGGAGTGGTTTTGACGAGACCCAATGCTCAAGCGCTCGCCCACTTTCCATTATTTAGGACGTAGAATCGCTTTATGGGGGTCTCAGTCTGCGTGTAATTCAATTTGCTCACCTGAAATAATCCTTGCACGTGGGGAGGTCGTAGAGGTCCTCTTCTTTTTCGTCCTTTTGAAATACGATTATATCCCCGTCCATAAGCTCCTCAAAGACCTGCAGAACAGAAGAAATCACGGATGACGGAAATGTGGGCAAAACAAGAATTAAAATATGAAACTATAAGACTCAACCATGCACTGTACCAGCGTAGCCCCAAGCGATGCAACTTGGCTATTCTCTAAAGCGAACGAGGGTAGTCTAGAAGGGCTTGCCAGTTTATCCGGACCAGTTTCGCTAAAATTTAACGCTAAATTGACGATTTAACATACATAGAGCAAAGACCGCTCATCCTGCAGCTCCTGGTGTTGAACGTGATTGACAGTTTTTCAAATCAACTGCGGTAGTAGAGATGGTATGCGGAAAAAAACTTACCCAAGTTTACGAAATAATCAACTCTTTAGGGACCTGTAAAATGGTGTTCGTCAAAATATTCGACTAAATCTATTGGTAAGTACCTATCTGGTGTCTTCTTCGTCTTCGTCGCCATTTACATTATACAGGGAGGAGCAGATAAGCTGGGTGAATTTTAAATAGTCGCCAAATCGTCAATTTTGAAGATATCGGGTTGAAATTAGTTTTAAAAATTTAACTAACAATGGAAATTTATCGAAGTAAACAAATTTAGTTAATTATGAAAGATCCATTAAATGTTTTCCTTCTAGGGCGATGCATGCATGGCATCGGTCCTTCACCTTTCGCATAGCTTGCTCAAGCATATCGGTCGGAATTGATCGAATTTCTTCAACTCTGGAAGCGTGCAGGGTTTATTGGCGACCCCAACTGTTTGTACGAATTTCCCCAAGGATTTGATTATTTCATACATTTTTACTAGGGAAAGTTTTTTCCGTGGTGACGTTTTGGCTGGGAAAGTGTTTTTCTTGCGAGTCTAAAATGGGAACGTTTTTACCAGGAAAGTGTTTTCCTACAACCAGTAGAGATCTTTCAGTTGTTAAAAGGATGATTAACAAGCATCAGATGACGAGGGAGCTCCCACGATCTTTCCATCTTCTTTGTCCTGTAGGTCTTGTTTTCCCCAACTCCGAACCACATCAACTTACGAAGGGACCCAAGAACTAACACCATCAAAAGGTGGTTAGGTGTGTTCCCCACGTGACAAACAATCAAATTTGAACTCATCGCTCACTCCCCGCTCCGCTCAAAATCGCCCCCCCCCCCTCCCATCACCACCATCACCACTAGAACCCCGAACTATGACAGACAAAAAACCAACACAACCACGCGCAGCACCGCGAACTCAATATATACACACAAATTACACATAGTGCAGAGGCATGCAAGAGGAAAATATCTTAGAAATAACGCATAAAATGTAAGCAACAACCGAGAAAAAAATTAACACTACGACCTAATGGGCATCATTATCAATCTTAAGGCGAACTCTTTCTGTCCCATTGTTTTCACACTTTCGAAAATCCCAAAGTGAGAAATTCCTATAGCGCAGTATTCCAATAAAAAACGGCCCAAAAGCAAAAAATTAAAAAAACAAGAAAAACAATATTTTCAGAAACGTTATTAATATTTGGCAAAATAGAAATAAAGATACCTGAGCAGGGCCTGAAACGCGATTGCCGGCGGCGCCGCTTACCATTTGGTTACGCTGGTTACGCCCAACGACCTAAAGGAGGAGATATTTTTCTTCAAAATTCGATTAAAAAAAAGAAAAGAAAAGAAGATATTGCCCAAGCAATGATAGTGAAGCCTGTAATACTTATTGAAGAAACGATCTACCAAATCTAAAAAGAAAAAAAAAAAAAAAAAAAAAAAAAAAAACTTAAGGGTCACTGTAACTTTGCAGTACTAAAGTGAAAGATCGCAAATTGGTTTCGTACTGGTTAAAAGAAAAAAAACTAGTTTCAGAAAGAGAACAACGAAATGGGGTTCTATAATGTGGAGTGACCTTTGAGAATATTGCGGGATTCAGAAGGCCGTGGTGGGTCACTCCATCACTTAAAAGGAATTGTGTGAATGTCTACTCTGTGGTCTACCTCGACTTGGTTGGTAGACGCTGTGTAGCCCGTAGATGGTGACTCACCATTGGTACCCCAATACCAAGACGTATGAGTTGCGGCCCACGGTTCCTGAAGGGCGTATTGATGCCTCTTTCTCGCAAATTTTGTGCCTTTACTCGACCTAGACTCCGGCATTTCACACGCATTTTGATGCTAGATTTGTGGCTAAACGGCTTAACCGAATTTAATGCTTAAGGTTATTCGACGCATAATCTTATGCTCTTCAACCATGTAATAAGTAAATTTTTGTCTAAGATGCTTTTTTTTTAAAATTGAAACATAAACAACCATTTATTTAAATGAGTAACAAGTAAAATCAAAAACAAACAAACAAGGAACAAGGCCGCCCGTATTCGTTCGCCCGCGTGTCCAAGATGCTTAGTTTTTGAGTTATATACGAAAAACTGGAAAAAGTCCGAAAAAGTTATATTAATCATCTTGATTTATCACTCACTCAGTAGACAAGCAATGTCATCTATAATTTTTTTTATAGTAGTGATTGTAACAGAACCGATTCACTTCTCAAGAGTAAGATTTAGATAATAAAAGACCGTTCGGAATTATATATAAAGATTATAGTTCCTCAATTATCAAGTGGACATTGATTTAGATATACTTTATCACATTATCTAGTTGTCATAATAGGAATCATTCAGTAGACCTAAAATCTCATCCAGCAGGGATCACACAGTAGACATCAAATCTTATCCAGCACGGATCACTCAGTAGTGATTCAAACAGCAGTTGTTACTGATTCAATTCTAACTGGATCGATAATGTTTTTTCCCCCATTCACCAAGTGGACACTGTCGACAGTCATAAAGTAGGGACCACTCAGCAGAGATAAAATTTCATCCCGTAGGGAGCATTCGGAAGTGATTATTACTGAACTACGCAGGTAAATATCTGCCATTAATTCTTCGGGAAATTTATGAGCTAGGGATGGGTATCAACCACAAATAATTATTTAATATCGATTATAATCGATTAATGTTATCGACAACAGTTGTTAATTATTCCATCTGGATTAATCGATGTAACGAGTCATAGGAGCAGAAAAAATCGATTATTTTTAAAAAGGTTGGGACAAAAATTGAATACAATGCAATGAAAACAACAAACTAAAAGCAGAAAACGCAGCAAATTTTACACAAGGGTCATTATTCCAAGATATAATTAATTAACCAAAAATTAATTATAGGTATTGTGACCCCCAAAAATGGATTACTTATGCGTCCAAAATTACTCGGAAAATGACACCTTATTCGACTTCCTGGCATCCTTCAACATCCACATTTGTAGCCCCATAGATCCTCTCGGTGAAATCCAATGGTTCTGGGACCCTAAAAAAATTCTACGCTCAAAAATACTTCGAAAAAGTTACCCCAATCGATATCATAGCCGAAAACCTTCAAACCCCTCCCGTAACCCCTTTTTAGCCCCACGGGTTTCAGCTCGAGGGTTCACCTTGCGGGTACAACTAGATGGTAAAAGTATTTTGTAAAACTTTCAGATTAAGAAAAAAAAAACGCTGCAAATTTTACACAAGGGTTTATTATTCTTTTATATACGTTACTTGTGCAGAAATTTAATTCTGTCAATGAAAAAATAAAAAATAAAATTTTTTTTGGATTTTTATCTCACAAAAATTTTTTTTTGGATTTTTTGTTCAAAAATGTGTCTTTTTCAAAAATGCTGTATTTTTTACTCGTAAAATATTTAACATCCTAGGATCCTTCAAAAATCCCATTTTTAGCCCCACGAATGCCCTAAAGATCGCCCCAGTGAAATCGGATCGTTCCGGGACCCCAAAAAATGGATTCTACGTCCAAAAATACTTCGAAAACGACACCTAACTCGATCCCATAGCTAAAAGCCTCCAAAAAACCCCTCCCGTAGCCCCATTATAGCCCCAGAGCGCCCCACGGGTTTGGGCGATCGGACTGAAAACCTTGCGGGCACAACTAGATGGTAAACCAAGTATTTTGCCGAAATTTCAGATTTTTAAAAAAATTCCTACTGCCCAAAACGGCCTGGACGGCGTACGGCGGACGGACATTTCGGATTTAGAATGTAGACCTTTTGAAACGGATAATGTCAAATTTTGAGCCCGATCGGAGTCGTCGACCCCCGTCGCGAAAACATAGGTGTATTATTCCAAGAATAATAAACCAAAACCCCAACGGCCCAAAATGACTCGGACGGCGGACGGACATTTTGTTTTTGAAATCTAAACATCCTATTGACAAATTTTGAGGCCGATCAAAATTTTCGACCTCCGACTCGAAAAGGTGTATTATCCCAACAATAAAAAACCAAAATGCATTTAAGAAAAAAATCAAAAGAAAGGGAAATTAATACCGAAATTTCTCATAAATATCCTTTAGGATATTTATAGGAATATAAACTTATTGGCCAAGTCGGTGGTCAGGCGGCATCTCTGCTCCTTCAGAACTTGGCCAGCTTCAGAAGAAAAAAAAAAAACGTTCTGAAGACGCCACTGCCACATATCTTCGAATGTACTGTATAATCTATTATCTCAAAGAGATTTGTCTCGTTGAAAGAAAAAAATACAGTCAAAGTGAACTCCGAAATCTCAGGGAAGAAAAAAAGTTTGATAATTGTTGCAAAGGGAGATATAAGACTCCGTCCCATCGTTTGATTAAATTTAAGGCAGTAATCCGTGACTAATCCAAGCGGCTCGAATGTTTGTCAACACTCCATCCCGAGGGGGAAGCACCCGCCTCACGGAAAATGCAAGACCTCGTCCAAGCCAGGCACGGTGGAGACCAATTCAGACAACTGGGTGATCCACTGAATATTGGAATCGCACATTGACTGATTTTTTTTATTTTATTTTTTTTTTTGCCTCCTGTTTTTGAGGCCGTTTGAGAGGATGGGTATCGACATCTTGGGACCATTCTCAAAACAAAACGAGAGAACCGGTTTGACGACCTCGTAGCCTCGGACAGGCTTCTACCGATCTTCCTGCAGGCCCACAGGAGTGCGCCCCATGTCACGACCGGTTTCTCGCCGCCCTTGGTGGTATATAGTCGCCAGCTCCAGCTGCTCGAAGACTTAATCAGGCCTGTTATGAGGGAAGAGCCACTCTCGGTCCCGTATGGGTTCTCCCTGCGTAAGCACATGCAGGAGTGCGAGAGAGTGCGCTATAAGAATCACGGGGCTCCAAATGCGGCAGCAGAAGGAGCGTTTCGACCGTCGGTCCAGGCAGGAGTTCAAGACTGGGGACTGGATTTGGCTACATGACCCGAAACGATCCGTGGGACACTGCCCGAAACTCCAACCACAATGGACAGGTCCGTGCATCGTCTAGGAATTCACTTGAACCACTTTGCTAATAGTCGTACGGAGTCTCGCATTTTCTTTAAGTCGATTCGCTAATTGTGGGACGGAGTCTTGCTCTTTTCCTAAGCCGGTATGGGCTCTTAATGAAGACATGGGACGGAGTCTTGGTCCTCCCGTTGCAATGTAATCGGTTATCAAATTAATTGAACCCTACGGACGTCGATTATTAGATCAAATATTCGATTATTACGATAAATCGAGTGATCGATACCCACCCTAGTATGTCCGTTTGAGATATTGAGATCATTGGATTAGGGTTTTTTTTTTTTTTAATTTGTAAGTTGGAGCAATACACATAGCAATTTTTCGAGTACCTGGTGTAAGTCATTATCTCTACACCATGCTGATTTTCTACTCTCAGGAGGTGTTGAATTGAGTTTTCGCTGAGAAAGTGCCACGGTTGCTAAAGTGGGTTTGCGTCACAATGGTTCCATCGACCTCAACAGACTGGACGACTAGACGGTCCTGCCGCCGACCTCAACCAACTGATCATCACAACATCCGGTCTGACCGTCTTCAAAATCCCCAACACGAATACCTTCGTAACAATATTTAACTCCTCATCACCCCACTTCTTCCACACTCATTATCAAGCAGGTGGTTTCAATACACGACCATCTGAATCTGCTAGCGTGAAACGAGAGAGGCAACAGGCTTACAGCAAGTTAAAAGTTAAAATAGCAACCAGCTTGCAGTTAAGTCAAAATTCAGAAATGAAGAAGGGGTTTCAGGTTGTTATGAAAATGAAAAACTATTGCAAGCAAAGCGGTCAACTAATTTTGTGCAAGTGATGCGAGCTAATACTTACAAAGCTTGCCAATATTCACTCGTGCAGGATTACATAATCATGTCCCTAACCGCCTTCATGGCAAAAATTTGTCTCCAGACGTACTGGCAACTATTATACTTGAATGCTACAGTCGCAGGAGGATTTCCGATCAAAAGGTCCACAATTGCGACCTGAGGCTGAGCAGACGCCATTTTGCCCCCCCCCCCCCCCCCCCCCCCCCCCAAACCAACCACCCACCCAGAACCATCTAGCCGTCTAACCTAACTAGGTCCTGCAAATGTCACACTTACTTCCTGCTGTTTAACGGGTAATGTCACCTATAAAAAAAAAAAACACCAAGAAGTTCGCTACTTTGGGAATGAAAATATCTACTAAAACTGATAATTTTAAAACCAGCTCCAATGAGAAATTCGCCGTTTTGAATGGCAATGTGCTGACACTTGGGGCTAACACATTGAAAACGAACGCCCAAATCCAACAAATCTACGAGGGTTCAACAAATGCAAGCAGTACGTAAAGAGACGGATACCAGAAAAGTAGTCCGCATGCAACTAATTCAGATAAAACTACTGTACTACAATTGCGGTATTGGTGTTGCGTCCATCAACCCAAATTTTGCTATTTGTTGATTTTTTTTTAACTTCCAACCTCGATTGTGCTACAATTGAACAGATTCAATGAACATGACGGGATCTGATAGATTCGACCTGCCCGAAAACAATGGTAGAACATCGATGTAACACAGAGAAAATGAAAAACCCTCATGCCAAACTGAATTCGTACCTACTGTTTGGAATGCAACACAGGATGCACTAACGAAAACAAAATTTAATCTGGCGGGACGAAGCCGCCCAGTATGGTACAAACCTTTTCCAAAGCGTCGTTGTGGTTTTCGATTAGTTCCACCATGTTGGGCTTGATCTCTTCGAAAAGGAGGAGCTCCGTGTCGGCGGGGAAGTCCGCCCTCTCGTTGAGGATGGGAATCAGATCTCCTGTAAGAAGCGTTCAATCTATTTAATCAAGTCAATTCGAGATGGGTGCTGAACGGCAATCTAGCGATAAGGAATTGATTGATGGCGTATGGCCCAAAATTCAGCGGTACCTACAAAATATATCTTTACTATTAATAAAAATGGATGTCTGTCTGTATGTTCCAACATCAAGCCCAAACGGCTGAACCAATTTCCGTGCGGGTGGGAGCAAATTGACGAGCGAGTTCCGACTAAGATAATAAGCTATAGTTGATTTCGCGAACTCTTTTCCTTCATCGCGAAAGAAGCTTTCCTTCGTGACGAGAGCCGGGTCTAAAACCGTCGATAATAGGGATTAATAGGCAAATTTTCGTAAAGCCAAAACCCGGTACAACTTTTGCTGTCGGTTTTTAACGGAACCACGTCAGTTAAAACGAGCTTTTCACGCTGATTTCTACGAGTAGTAGTTTCTATGAGTATGAAACGATTTCTGAGCGATAACCCGTTCAGAAGTTATTTGAAATCCTCAGTTTTCATCGTCGTTTTTAGCGCAACCTTTCTTCAAAAAATGGAGAGGTGCGCTCATCTCTTCGCCATGTTTTTTTTTTTTTTCATTTGTAGGTGAGTTTCTTTTGCGAGCCTTCGATTCGAGGTACTTTGATATCTACTTAACGACGAGAAACGGGTCAACATTATTGTAACTAAGAAAAATTACGAGTAGACTACACATGACAGTAAAAGCCATAGCCATAGCTATTGAGACAATGTAACTAGGAAAAATTATGGGTTACGGGAATGATTCCCGAATTATTCCTCAACAGCTAAGAGAAAATCCGACCAGGTTTTGGGAAAGAGAGATTTTGCGAAAAAAAAAAAAACTAATTTCCCTCCTGCTCATCTCAGAGCGGACCTACATGGACAGGTAATGTTACCCTCTCTCATTCTACGGGCCGGCATGTGGGGTCAACAAGCGTTGTAACTAAGAAAATTTTGCTATGGATGTTCTGAATGAAGCATTGTTAGGTACACCTGACGGACCGGGATCATGATGGACGGGACTTTTTATTTCGTGCAAAGCACGGGCGTCCCAGCTAGGTGGGTACGCGTTTCTTTTCCTAATCTTCGATTCGAGATAGTTTGATACTTCACAAGAAACGGGTCAACAGGAGGTGCTTGCGTCCAAGAGGATGGACGCATTACTGAACGGAAATTTGATATATCGTGCGAAGCACGGGTGTCCCAGCTAGTTAAATTGATAAATCTCGATATTTTTCAAATCCTTTAAACTTTGGAAAAGTAGATATAGTCCAATTACCAGATGTTTCAAAAGTAGACGTGGATGCAGCGTTTGCTGTAGAATTTTCTCAACGATATCATATGGTTTTTTGGGGTGCTGAACCGGAATCCAAAGCTTCCCAACAAAAATTGAGTAGAAATATTCTACATAGTAAATTAAAGAGCGCAAAATTCTGCATCGAATGAGTGGCCCTAAAGTAAAAATTGTGCAAGGCGTAAGGGCACGACGGGCCGCAAAGGAATGCCGACTTTTTCCGACTTTTCCAAAAATCAATATAACTTCAAATTTTAATATCTGCAGCTCGAAAGAGGTAACACACACGTAACAACTGGACTAGGATGGCAATCGGCTGCTCAGCAGTGTCAAAACGCGTAGAAGGGTGGTTCTCAGATAACTAAACTGGCCACTTTGGCGTTCAGTACGGATAATAATTATCAATTCAATATATATAATAATTATTCTCCCATTTGAAGGGCAAAGCTCAATTTTTCGTCAGGGTTGCAAGGTAGGATGTCGTTTTGTCGTGAAACACATTAAAATGATTGAAATTCCTATAAATTATGACGTTTTTGGAAGGCCTTTAGCGTGAAACGTGAAATGTCATTACTGAAACAGTTACAGTCCCATGAGGAGGAGCATGCCAATTTTCAGTGTTTTTAAACTGACAGGAGCCATGTGGAGGGTTGTCTTACAGGGTTTTATCGTGTGTAAGGGTTTGTAAAAACGTTTTCATAGTTACTAACCTCCACTCTAACGGCGTTTTGGATTTGTCATATTCGAAGTAATGAAAAACATCTATCCCACGAAAAAAGTTCATTACCGCCACCGAAATGAAAGTACCTAGGCGCCAAACAGTGGAAGAAAAACGAAAACCAACCTTAGGCAACCCTTCCTCTCACAAAAGACGGATAAGGCGGGTCCAAACTGCCTGTCACGGTCCCGACGCTGCTTGGAAGGTCGAATTTCAGGTTCGTACTTTTCAACTCATCATTACCATAACAGTTTACTATACCTAGTTTTTAGAAGCGCAATCTTCAAGATTGTGCTTCCGAGACTACCGAAGGTAGCAGAGCATTGTTATTTAATATTGTTAGGTTGCTGAGCGAATACTAAGTGATTATGGTTACCTACAGTAAAAAATTACACGTTGTTATTCGTCTCGGAATTTCACTGCAAGTGGGATATTGAGCCCACCGATGCTCACGTGGGTTGCTCCTACTGCACCCGCGATGGAGGCGTCTTCAACTCCCTCCCGGCGTCCAGAGCCTCTGTCTGCATGCTCTCCGCAGAGCTCGAACAGAGTACAGAGTGTGAGTGATCATAACACTCCGGGTCAAGGTGAGCCGTATTCTCGACACGAGGTCGAACGATTATGCGAGAACATGGAAATCCATCTCGAGCATCGTTTAGCTGTCGCACATGCTGAAATAGACGATTTACGTACTGAACTCAACACTGCCAAGAGTGTGTTTGAGAATGAGTTACTGTCCCTGCAGCAGGAGATTGCTACGTTGCAGCAGAGTCAAGTATGAACGAAAGTACCTAAGTTCAATGGGGCGATTGATTGGGCAGCATACAAAAAACCGTTCGTCGACCTTTTTTTAAAAGAGACGAAGGTGCAAATTCACGCTGCAGACAGTAGTATTGTGGTTGGGGATACAAAAATACTTACAAACGACCCTGTTGTGGAGCTAAAGCTATGTGAGCAACCAGGCACTGTAGATACATTGAGCACTCAAGGATTTCAGGAATTAGAAGCTTCTTTGCTGCCTTCAGTTTCAGTTGTAGAAGTTTTGGCAGTTGACACAGGCGGTGTTTCTCCCCATTTGCAAGATCTTTTGAGACGGTCTGGGGAATGCTTAAAGCCAGGGGATACTGAACTACTTCAATCCCTTTTGATAGACTTCGCAGATGTTTTTGCTCAAAATGATGGTGACTTGGGCTGTATCAAAGGGGTAAAGCATGCAATTGACATTGGGTCACACAAACAAATTTATCAGGCCCCCAGACGCTTGCCTCCACACAAACTGGGACAAAGAGAATGGGACCAAAAGTTAACACTGGCGCTGCTGGCTTATCGGGGGATGGAACAGGCGACGACAGGCTTTTCCCCTGCACACCTGTTGTTCGGTAGAGAGCTCAATCTTCCCATTCACTTACTCTATGTTAAGCCACCCCACACAGAGAGCAGAACACAATTCGCAAGCACGTTAGAGGATGACATGATGGCGGTCCATGACCTAGCCCGACAAAGGCTAGTGAATGCAGCTGAAAAACCGAAACGGAGATAGAAAAACCTACGATGTCAAATGCAAGGATCCGCAGTTTGCTGCTGGGGACAAGGTATGGTGTTACAACCACCATGGAGGGTTGTAAAAATGTAAATGTGTCAGGAGATCGGAACACTGCGGGCAATACTTTTGGGGAAATCCCCAGTACGGAAGCCTTCTGGCTTATTGTACTCCCGAGCCTCCGTTTTTGACTCTATTTGCCTCCTGAGTGGTCGAGGTCCAATTCCTAATTCCCTAATATACGTCTTATCACTGCGTCTTCTTGGGGGGTAGTGAGGAGGGGGGGGGGGGGGGGGGGGGGGGGTGACAGTCCCACCGCCCCGTCAGGGACCCAGGGATTTGGGGGGAGCCGACACTTCCCCCCTCCCGTCCTTAGCCCACAAGAGATCACAGCTAGCATAGCTAGCTTAACGTTCTCAGCAAACGGAGACAATGGTTTTGTTTTTTACCGGTCCACCAGAAAATTTTTATCCCGGTTCGAGGTCCCAAGAGAGGTTGTTTACGATGTAAACTTTGTTCCTCAGATCTTGTGTGTTGAAGACGGATGTCTCGGCCGCCTTCGCCACGGGAGCCTGTGCTAGGATTCACATAAACGTTCCAACGTTCAGAGGTGAATTGTCAACCGACAAGACAGGTATTACAACACATAATTAACTTTTGGTCAAACATTGGTGTTCTTCCCCGGATTCGAACCAGGCTGATCAGCGCTCCGACTGATTGTAACAGGCGTCTCGCTGACGCCTTAGTCCACGGGGCTACCCTGTCCCCCCATGGAGGGTTGTAGGGCGGTGCCCGAAGCTGGATTCCCCATGGAATGGCCCTTGCGATGTGGTAAAGGCGATCTCCGACATCGTTTTCCGGATTAAGATGACTAATGGAAGATACAGGGTCGTGCATGCTGATCGTCTCCGACTGCTTAAAGGAGGGGGATAATGTTAGGTTGCTGAGAGAATGCTAAGTGATTATGGTTACCCTACAGTAAAAAAAATACACCTTGTTATTCGTCTCGGAATTTCACTGCAAGTCACTTCTTTAACAATATTTATTTTGAACTCTGTTGTTAGAAGTAACAAAGCGCCATACCGCATTTCCTGCACCTCTCAGGTCCAGAAACGAACTGAATAGGTGAAGCCTCGAATGTTAACTCCGTAACCAAAATGCTGACATTACTGTGGCAATCTGTGTTTGTTACGGTAATGAATTTTGGAAGATTAATTCAATGCAAATTGGAGGGTGATGTCGAAATTGAAGGTTTATTTGATCTACAATATAGATTCATATTATGAATTTTGGTAGGAAACTGATTATGTTGAGCCTCTGATTTTAAATCAAATATCTACCAACACAACCGTTATTCGACACCATACCTCTGAGTATTACTTGACGGAGAAATTTAATTCCAATTCTTTCTAACCTTTGAATCGTCACCAAAGAAGACCACAGACGCGGAAAACCCATGGTATCACCTAATTGATTTAAGTTTTTTTTCTCGGAATTCGACAACTTCAAAATGAACAGTTATCTGAAAATCACCCAGAAACTCATTTAAGTTGAAGAGCTTGGCGCTCTAAGTCTGCGTCCAGAGAGAAAAACAAAATTTATAAATCTTCGGAAACACCTCTGAGCAGCTCCCAATTAGGGGATTCATCGACATCTTCCCTGGGCCAGAAAAACATATCGATTCCCTCCGCATAAGAATAATCGATACCCTCCCAAGCCTCCTTGCCCGGGCCGTTGCCCTCCTACGTAAATTTTCGATTCCCTCCCCAAAAGAAGATCTAACAACCTCCAGGAAATGGAGACAATTTATTTTGAGATGTTTAACTATCTGTAAATCAACGAATGTAGGTAGCAATGATTTCCCATTTTGTTAGGAAATCAGAGCAACAAGTTCCATGTTAGAAAACTCGACTTTGAAGCAATACCTGTAGCGATGAATCACAAACTGGTTGAAATGCCATAGAACCGGTCTGAAGTGCTATCAGACAGGTTGGAGAGCTTCAGAACAGTTCTGAAGCTCTCCAACCAGTTACTGGTCTGAAAGGTTATTCAATTCTTCCTTATCTAGGTATGCATAATAATAAAAATTAAGGTTAAATATCATCAATTTTACTACTACGGGATTGACTGACAACCAACACCCTATTTGAAAAAAGACAAGAATTAAGTTTGATTATTGAATATGATGGATATCCATGCACGAGATATTGCATCGGTGCATTGTGGGAGGGTGTCGACACATTGGAGACTGTGAAAAGGGAGGCTAGCGATAATTATCGCTTATTATAAGATTATAATCTTTGTACACTGACTCCGGGCGGGTATACAGTCGCTTTTTATCCGCCTGAACGCCTGGAAGGGAAGTGACGATCGCCTCCCCCTAATCATTCTTCATGAGTAGTGAACGGGAGTTTTCAAACATAATTCCGATAATATGAGAGGGTCAACATTGATCAGTCGAGGGGTAACATAGATAACATAATTTCCAAGTAACCCTGGAAATATGTACAGTGATTCAACAGAATTGTCTTTCGCCAGTCTTCTGTGAAATCCTGAGTGGCTTTCTCCAGACGGCTTTCAAGACTTACCAACTTTGGACGCAACAGGCATGTAATGGTGGCCACAGTAGTAGATCTTCTTCGTTTTCGGATCGTAGAGTTTGAAGAACAGGAGAACGTCACAATCCCTATCGAAGGACGGCAAAGCTGGAATACCGGCGTCCGGAGGTAACACCTACCGCAAAACCACCACTTCAAATAAACTGATTCAATCAACTGATAAAATATAATGTTGTTAGTCAAATGTTTACCTCGAGGAAAATAGTCCACGGATTGACGCCTTCGGCGATTTCGTGGATCGGCCGGGTCACTTCCCCTTCCACGTCCAAAATGGTCGGCCTGAACGTCATGTTCGTCCTCGTGTTGAAGGGCCAGGGTCTCATTTGCTCGACGGGGTATTTCTGAGAGAAAAAGATGAATCAAGAAGGGGCCTCAAATTGAAAAGACGCTTTAGAATGATAATAACGCTTACCAGAGTTTCCGATAAGTGCTCCATGAATTCCTGAAGGGTCGTTTGCTTTTTGACGCGGAAAACTCGGTAGTGGGCCCTCTCTTGGTCAAAAAGGTCGTTGCCTTGATGACCTTCGAAGGATTCTTCGAGGACCACCTGGACCGACATGTACAGATGCGCTTCGCTCCTCTCTTTCCTTCGGATCTGCTCGACCCGTTTTTCCTCCTGCAATCTTTCAACAAGCTGCGAACAGAAGAGAGAGGCAATTGAGCGGCGAACCAGTGATGACGGATGATCAGGAGAAACGTAAACACGGTGAAGCTGAGTGATCTTGTTATGAGTGAGTTTGATCGATGAGGATGAACAATGGGAACGATAAAGAAATCTGGTGGCAAATAAAGGCTACAAGTACTAACTGCTAATCGTCTTCTTCAGCTCTTGTTTTGGTTTATTCTCTTAATACAATTTATGTTATCGCGAAGTGGCCTCGTTGCCAAGGACTTCGGCGCAGGACACCCTCGTCGCCAACTCAGGTCAGATCCATCCTAATAAATGCCTACGTTCCTTATGCGCGGAGTTCATTAAAAAATTCGGCGCAGTCGCTCTGCGCAGGGTGTAAGATACACCTGCCACGTTCCTTCCACGCGTGTGAAGTTCTTTCACCTGGACTGGACAAACAACGTGTTCCTTCCGCGCGGGTTCTTCAATATTCTGCACTGAGTTCAATAATATTCTACACCCTCTCTAGGCAGGGTTTTTTCGCTGCACCCGAAAAGTAACTTAGCAAATAACGTTCCCAAAATGCATTTCCGTGTTTTCCTTCAAGCTAGGCACTTCGGCCATTGTAATTTCAACAATTAGTGCCTCTGTCCTTAGGTGTTTTCAGTTCAGTTTTTGCGTTCCATCCTGTGAGTTCATGTACTCCCTCTGCACTCGTGCTAAACTTACCCCCACCCCTTGAGTTTATCCACCCCACTTTCTTACAACTTACACCCTGATCTCGTCGCGGAAGGAACAAACCATTACATAAATCCGGCATTGCCTCCGGCGGCTCGCATATTGTGTCCGGTGCACGGGTGTGTTCATTGGCCTAATTCCATCAAGGGGTTTGGAGGAACGGCCTGGGGACAGGGTAAAGGGGAGAATCAGCAGCTCATAAGAAAGATCCCCCTGGTCTCGAATTAATAATTTTCAGCTGTCAAATTCAACGGTGGGACTAAACAAGACCATCAAACCGGAGACCTCACACCTCTCCTCACCTGATTTGTACATGAGCATTGGAGAACACACATTAGCCAATCCTCCATTTTTCTAGATTGTCACCACCACTTCATGACACCAACATACCAGGCATCTTTTCACTCTTGGTGTTAAATTGGCCGAACCAGAATCAAATTCAGCCTTAATTTTAAACCTCACTCATGCACCAGCACCATAAGAAATGAAACAGCAGAGCACCGAATTGATTTATTGGGACCATTGAGGGGAATGGAGGGGGGAGGGGATAGATCACGGCTCGGGCTGAAGGGTTAGATCACGGACATTAGGATTCTTCTTTTCAAACGTCGCTAGACGTAGCCATCCGAATCCGGACTTTGAGCAATAAACTGTCGTATCCTCAACAAAACCTAAAACAACAGGGTTTTCAGGTTAGAACTTCCCTCTCTGAATTACAATTTGAGCTCACAGAAATTCCACCATATTGATACGTACATAAAATAGAAAAAGCTTGGAACACAGTTTTACAAATACAAAATCAAAACGTTGCACAGAAACATCTGATCAATAAATGAGACGCATGTGGTAGAAAACCCTATTGCTTTAGGAATGTTGAAACAACGATGCGGGTTTTGACCCCGTGTGGTACCTAAAAGCCAGAATTTCGAAGCTGTATCCACCACCACCGAGACAATTTTGTACGTACCTCTTGTGGAATGTCGTCTTCAGTAACATCCTGTAGCACTGTCGAAAGTTCTGAGTCTCGTATGTACACCAGCATATAAGCGTTGGTGCAGTGGTTCACTGTCATGTTCATGTCGTCGTCGTGGCCGCCGTAATTGTTTTCGATGGCCTCTTGTTTCGAACACCGCGAAACCACGTCGTCGTCGAATTTGCACCACTGGAAAATGAAATGATTGAGACCGTGCGGAAGTCAACCGGTTTGACCGGGACGACTAAATGGTCGAAGGCGAACCTTTCCGTCTCCTTTGGGGTTGATGAACACGACGTAGTGCCCTCCGTGATTGTCGCCACTGTGGACCAAAACGGCGTGTAACGTGTACATGGCGGGTGTCGCTTCGGGAGCCTGCAGATACTCACTAAGGTTGACTTTCTCGGTGAACTCGAACCTGCAGGAAGGGAAAAGGCAAACTGAATTCAATCTGAAATCTTCACTGTATAAGGTCCAATCCACATGGTGCATGGACTCAGGTTTTCTTCTCGAATAAGGTGGGGGAAAAGCAAAAACGGGGCAAGTGCGTGATTGAGATGTAAATTCTACACAGAAAAATTTCCACTGGATGCCATCTAGTGGCTTCGTTTGAAACTACACGCCTAACATCACTTATCCGCCAGATGGTTTCATTCCAAATGGTAATGGAAGGTTAAGAAGTCACATTGTGCCATTTCACTCAGCTGCCAGGTTCGGTGCTCCATTTCTATCATGTTTGTCTTCAAATCGGTGAGTATTTTCAGGTGTTTTAAAGTTAGTTTAAAAGTTCAGTAGTTGTACTTCACTCCTATAATTAAATTCATTGTTATCTTTTTCTATCAGTAAGTTGGGCCCTACATGCACTTACCCCATTGTTTTTTCAAGAAGGGCATCTGTGTGGAGCCCCTTCAGTATTTTCTATAAGCTCAAGTTTGAGATGGATACCTCATGTAAAGTAACTTCCCCAGCCTTACCTTACTAAAATTTGAATGAACAAATTCTGTCAATCGGGAGGGTTTTACAACAAATTCAAAGTTTAAATAAATCATAAGGAGCGACGACCCTCCCTCTCCCAACTGGCCATCTTCGATGGATAAAAAGGGGATGGAGGGGAAAGAAAAGCCGTTTCAGCCTTAGTTCTACCGTTAAAATCCATTTTCGATTTTTAAGCCACCCCTTCCCGAAAGGCCAAGCAGAGTGAGATCTCCCCTGTAAGCATCTTGCGATAGACCTCAGGAAGGATAAGTTTCACACCAAGCTGTTTTAGGTTTGGACAAAATTATTAAAATGCATTACACTCATCTGCAAATGTTCGTCATACCTGTCATTGAATTTGACTGAACAATGAGTGATCGGGTCATACTGGAACCGCATCAAATGAAGGTGGAGAACGGGAGGGAATTTCGAAAAGATGACTCCCTTTTCAGCGTCCTGCAAACCATGTTCTCCAGCGTCGTATTTATTATCGCCGTCTAAAACTTCCGCTGTGATGTAGTCGTGGAAAGACTCAGTTACTGAGAAAAGAACAGGAAGAACAGCGGTTTAGTGATGAAAATAAACAAAACCCTGTACGAAAACGCCACTAGAAACTCACTATTTTTCTTCCCCTTGATGTTGAGTTGAATATCATAGAAGGTCTCAGTCCGAGTCGACTGGTAGTCAATGTTTTTGCACTTTATGAACGACTGAAATTGAAAAAAAAGGAAAAATGTAAACGCGTACAACGCAGAAATGACAGCCTGAAGAACTTCCGTTTACTTACCACCATCTTCCCTTCGAATAATTTAGGGACTGTCCCACCGACGCAAGTTCCCTTCATTTTGCTCTCCAGCTTATCCAACAACTGAAAACAAAAGCATCAAATGTAAATTTTGCATAGCTAACTGCTTCAAATCAAATTTCATTATATTGTAACAAAACACTTTCTAACAATGACCAACAACGTGTATATTCGTATGCCACAACTATTTTTCTAGAATCCAATCCATAACCATGTGATGGTTGCCATCACACTACCCCCCTCTTCACGTCGGCGAGAGCCAGCCGGTTGACGTGTACCATTTTCTTCGCTTTCCCGAGCCGAATCCGGTAGAGCACGTCGTTCTTCTTCTCCATCACGACCCATGGGCCCGTCCATTGCGGCTGGAGTTTCGGGCAGCGCCCCACCGTTCGTTTTGGGTCATGCAGCCAAACCCAGTCCCCAGGCTTGAGTTCCTTCTGCTGGGCTCGACGGTCGAAACGCTCCTTCTGCTGCCGCATCTGGACTCCCATGATTCTTGTAGCACACTCTCTGGTTTCCTGCATGTGCTTCCGAAGAGAAAACACATACGGAACCGAGAGTGGCTCTTCCTTCATGACGGGTCTCACCAAGTCCTCTGGTAGCTGGAGCTCGCGGCCATACACCACCAATGCTGGTGAGAAGCCAGTCGTGACATGGGGCGCACTCCTGTAGGCCAGTAGGAAAAGTGGTAGCAGCCTGTCCCAATCATTTTGCTTCTGGTTGACGAACTTTTTCAGAAATTTCGTTATTGTTCGATTTAGGCGTTCTACCAGCCCTCCTGACTGTGGGTGGCCCCACGTTGGGCGCCAATTGTAACAAAACACTTTCTAACAATGACCAACAACGTGTATATTCGTATGCCACAACTATTTTTCTAGAATCCAATCCATAACCATGTGATGGTTGCCATCACACTATCTCAAGATTCTCAAAACCAGGACCGTGGAACCGTGGTCAAATGAGGGGCGTCTCAAAATTAAGGTTCCTTTTGCTATAAAAAATGCCCACAACACTTTTTTTTATGTAGGCCAGTGTTAATTAAACCTAACGAAATCCACCATGAAACCCCATTTTAATTATCCATTTTCAAGCCCAAAACCTTCTCTTTATTGGGCAGTACTCTCATCCTGAGTTCACGTGCCGAAGGTAAACATGAAAATTCAAATTCAGTCAAACCGTTAACAATCCTTCCTAGGTACTTTTTTTGGCTAAAAAAGCAAGGTGTTAGCGAGTAGCTGGAACTACTGCAATTAGTAAAGCGTCCTCGGAGTCCATGTACTATAATTGTTAACGGTTATGATTGTAATTATTGTTAATAGTTAAGAATTATTGTTGGGTGACCAGGACTCACCACTCGGAGGAACTCCTGAACGTCGTGTTGCATGAACGAGTCCAGCGTCTCCCACCCGAAGGACTTTGTCAATTTCTTAGTCCCTACAGGCTTGTCACTGAATTGCAGCTCGTGGAAAACGCGCTGTAGGGCGAGGGCGACGCTCTTGCTCGAATCGTCACTTTCGGTAGGCATTTTGTAGACAGCCTAGAGAAGGAAAGGGCCATTCAGAATAAGAAACCCCGTCTTCGTACGTGAAAAAAGTATGAAAACGAATTTATATTTACCTTTCGCAGCTCGTTCGTGAAATACAGAGTCTGGAGCAAGGAGTTCATGTAGCATGTAGCTCCTTGGTTTTTGAGGCCCACGTAGCCGGTGTGTTTCTTCGAGTCCCAACACACTCCGTGTGGCGCATCGGCAGACACTTGCACCTGCAAAGACAGATTTCCAGTCAATCCCAGAACCAAACGTCAACAGCGATCGGAAGAAACCCCAACTCACTTCCAAAATGATTGAGTCGTCTTTGATGTACCCCTTTTCAGGGTCTAACACTTCGTTCCAAGCGAGGAAATGAGAGAAACCCCAATCGTTCTCTTTGCTATAAAATAAATGTTGGATTTCTGGGAACAGAAAGAGAAAAAAGTGTCATTACCATTAAATGGTAAGTGGTGCCCCCACATTACAATGTCATTACGAATACTAAATACGAAATAAAGTAGTTGAGCAAGGAAGAATGAGCAGACATAGATACCATGCGCGGAGGGGTTTAAAGAGCCCCCCCCCCCCCCCCCCCCCGGGACTCAGCACTCTCTACATGGGGCAACCCATAGAGGGGTGAACCGCAGTGGGGGTTGGTTAACTATATAAATGCCAGTCAAGGGCCAGTACCTTCAGTACACATTCAATATTTAGCCAGTCGCTCCTACTTACTGTATTACGTTCATTCCTATCCAGTGCCTTGTCATTGTGAAACCAATCATCCTTATCATCCTCAACTAACATCTTCATCACTTAAAACACATAACGATCCCCTACTGGGTTCACGCATCCTAATCAACGTTGAAACATTCATTTAACTTCTATTCAACCTAAGGATCCCCAGTATTGGGTTTCACGCATCCTAACCTGTTTTCTATGCCTACTTATAACATAATATTTCTGCATCCTTGTATTTCTAACTTTATAAAGTCACTTATTGTTATTTTTGCGCATAACACCATTCAATCCTGCGTGGTGTTTGGCAAAATGCACATTGTAAGTTTTCATCGCACTCACTTCGACAGAAAGGCTCGCCTCCCTCTCTCTGTGATAACAGTCGCAATTCCGCGGATGCATGGCAGCTCCAGGAAGTACTTTCTGACTCGCCATTGCACTGTAACAGAATAGTTGAGTTATACACTCCGAGTGATTGGTAAACTGGAAAATACTGATGGGAAGGCTGAAGGAAGCTGAGCCTGGTTCCCAATTGTACTAACAGATACGACCAGACCAGAATGGTATGACAAGTAAGATCGGACCGGCAAATAACACTCACAGCACACCATTCAAGATTGTGGTCAATTTTCTGACGCCTCAAGATATTGTATGGGCCCCTGCTGGCTAAAACCAACCAACCCCAGACCCGTCCCACCTGGCCTCAGACCCCTTCTACTCGCTTTTCGATAATGAAAGGTTTTCTTTTCCTAAAGAAATTCGGAGCTACCAGAGCAAATATACGCCACATGGACCAACGTTTTGGTGGTTTCAGACTATTCTCATCTACTCGCCTACACTTTTTTTTTTTTTTTTTCAAATTTTTCTGACGACCTCAAGTACATGTATGAGGTATACCTCACAATAAGATGAACTGAAAAAAGTAAGGGACAGGCCCCAGGAATGGTTCCCCTCGAACTCCCTTTTGTTTATAATTCGTGGAATAGGTAATACACCTTTGTAATCAAGACGGGGGACGACGACTCCGATCGGGCTCAAAATCTGACATTATCCGTCTCAAGAGGTCTAGATTCCAAAACCGAAATGTCCGTCCTCCGTACGCCGTCCGGGCCATTTCGGGCAGTACTACTGCCGCAGTAGGAATAGTTTTAAAAATCTGAAATTTTGACAAAATACTTGATCTAGTTGTGCCAGCAAGGTTTTCAGCCCGATCGCTCAAACCCGTGGGGCGCTATGGGGCTAAAATGGGGGATCGAGTTAGGTGTCGTATTTTTGGACGCAGAATCCATTTTGGGGGTGGGGATCTATGGGGCTTTCATGGGGCTTTCGCACAACGAAAACCGACCCAGGCCCAGTGTTTTTATTCCGATTCCATTCAGATTTATTATTCAGCGTTCTGGCGGCTCAGTGCCCAACTACTCGATGCCCAGCGAGGCAAGGTGAGACGTATAAAACAGTTCTGCACGTAACTATAAGGATTTTCGAACTAAAAATTTAATTTAAATTTGTTTGAAGGGTGTGGAATCCGAAAGTGTCGTTAGAAATGATGAATTCCGATCTTCTCAGGGAGCCCATTTAGATTATTCCACATCAGATTATACACATTATCCAGATTATTCGTACAAAAAATACACTAATGGCTTTGCATGTTGTAATTTTGCACACTTTGGTTGGAATGATGATCCAAGAAGCTGTTGCATACATATTGAAATCCTTGTGAGCATGAATTTCACTTAAACTTGCATTAAACTGAAAATTTTGTACAAATTTTTGTCATCATTCCTTTTTCCCAATTTGAAAAATGAAAATCTAATTTCTATTCGCCATTCATACCACTCTGTCTGAGAGGATGCCAACCTTGTTACGCGTCAAGCTGTTTACAGCAACGACAAACGTAAAATCACTTGAACAACCTTCAAATTCTTAAGGTATTCACGTTAGCGATCAGCAGTTCTTGGAAGACGTTGAGTGATGAAAACAGGGTTGCCGTGTCGGGCGTAAATAAAGATCACTGCGCGCTCTGGCGGCTCGATGCTCAACGGCTGAGTGTGAACTGCAGTTCAAAATCTTTACAATGTCTATGACAGCTCTGCGCATTACTAGACGGATTTTCGAATTGAAAATTGATATCCCAATATGATTGACTCCCAATATGATGTAAGAAATGCGAAACCGACCTTTTCGAGGGGCTCATAAGGCGATTAAATAAATTGAGGACTAAACTCTATAAACTGGAGAAGTTTTTTTTCTGGTCTAACGTTGAATCTCAGTTTTAAATTTCAGTGATTTACACTGTTTTTGATTTTCTTACGTATTTTTCTCATCCTTGTTCCTGAAACTACAAGACATTCGGAATGTAGTACTCGTGACAATTGGTAGGTCGGCTCGATGTGAGGTTGCTTCAAATAACAATGACTCAGATTTATGTCATCAGTACATTCTAGGTAGGTACTCACTTCATCCCGAAAATAAAGGAGCGGGTTCCCCAACCGGACTTCGTCGACTTTATTCAAGAAGATTCGTTAGCCAAGCAACTTCTTGGCCTTCTCTATTAATTAGAAACAACAAAGATTTCTGCTTCACTGCAGATTACAAAGAAATTCTATCAAGCACTCCCAAATTTTGGATTTGGGTTAAAGATTTGGGTTAAATGTGGGTAGGCATAGTGTTTTACCGCAAAAAAGTCGATTACAATTTGTTTTTGTTTTTTGTTCATTTTTTTTTTTTTTTTTTTTTTTTTTTTAATACCCCGCCCAACGAATCGAGAAATAATTTCTCGATATTTAATAATACCCGATTTAATTATTAATAAATACCTACCCGATTTTCACTGGGTATTTATAAATGGGGGAATATTCCCGGTGCCCATCACTGGGCGTACGGAGCACTTTAGGAACTCACCTGGAGGAAAAAGCCGAGACATTTGGCGTGTTGCCGCTCCTGACTGGGCGTCGTCCTGGGCATGACCATAATCTTCCACGGAAGATTCCTTACGGTGCAGGGCGCCGACAACTGCGAGTCCTTCAACCGGCTGAAATTGTGGACCACGTGACGGAAGGTCGCTCTCGAGCGGGCGTCATCTGGAAATAAACAGGAATAAGGATTTTTGGAGTTGGACCAAAATAGTGGCGTCAACAATGGGGAATCACTCAATCAAAACTGACCGTCTTCAATGTCGGTGTCAGCCACCATAGCGTTGGGATCCTGCATTTCTCCGTTTATCGTGCGACTATCTGGGCCTTCAGCGCCACCGCTGTCGATGACAGTTTCCATGGCCTCTCCTGCGAAATAAAAAGAGGAATCATGAAATGGCTTCAACGCCGTGAGAACTCCGTTAAAACATGGCTTTCACATTCAAAATGTTCAAAATAAAATGGCCAGAGTCACATCAAAATCGGTTCAAAGATGACAGCGGCAAGCTGGGGAAAGAATAGCTGTAGAGCGGTCAGGCAGGTCTAAAGATCCTCAAAATTCACTTCCGAAATTACTGCGAAAATGATACCTCACATTTCTGGCCTCTCAAAAAGCCCCGCAGTGGGAGATTTAGAAACATAGCGCCCCTATTATAGGCCTGTATAATACAGGTAACCCAGAAGCAGTCAAGCTAAAAGCAGCAAAGTTTGAACAGCCTTAAATGTTTGATGGCCGAAAGAACATCACACAGATTTCGGAAATTCAAAAAATGTCGCAAATAATCTCTCATTTTACGCGTATTGTGCTCATGAACAGTCCATTTACCAGGTAAACTTTACCTCATGGCTATCTTGTCCGACTCCTCTGGAATCATAAATGCCAATCAAGTCAAATAAATGTCTCAATACGATCGACAATTGGGTTATTTCACGGATAAATTCCCCCGTGGAAAGTTTGTATTCAACAAGAAAACTACGCGACGTGAAGGGTTTTATATGAGAACAAGAAGACGAGACGGCGTAGGAGGTTGAGGGCGAGGAGGAGAGGAGGATGGGTTGTATATCGATTTCCAACTCATGCGGTATGACAGCCCTCTGAAACTAAATGCTGCTCTACAACGGATCCGTGTCGCCGGTGATTAGACGTGCACAATTCGTTGAGAAAATTGCACGAGTCCGCTGACAAAGTGCCGCACGATTTTCAACGCGGTTTGACAACAGATTCGTTGAACACACGACACATTATTCCTGAATAAGCTCTGTCCAATGAGGTCCTACATGAGGGGGAAGATGAAAAACAACCTAGCATTGAAAAACGGTTGAGTGACGTCACGCTACCAATCCGAATGGTTCACACTAGTCGCGTCTCACGGATGAACCAAAACATACTAGCAGATAATTAAGAGGTTTTGAAGGGTAATTAAAAACGCTGCAACACCCCCAAAAATGGATTTAGCGGACCAAAGTTGTTTTGCAGTTGGGTCGTCCCAAACTCAGAGAAACTTCTTTCATGAAGCCTGACCTGGCGTCCTTTATGCCAGATTCAACAAGACATTTCGCCCACATTCTGAAGGAGTGACATTTTCGAAGTATGGAAGTGGAAAGAATCCAAGGTCCCAGACTTGGTGGTGTGTCCAAATATTGCTCCAAATTCATTGATAGCGGTGACAAGCAAAAAAACCAGCGTCGTTATCTCGAACCAAATCAACAGGTTCGATATACAAGTATGTATCATTCATCTGTTTCTCACGACATCCTATTTTCAAACGCCGCAATTAGGAAGAAGAAATGGTGAGAACTTCTGATGATTTCAACTGAGTTTGTGTCGTCAAGCTCGTAGTAGACCAAGATGTTTCAACGCGCCTCAAAGGCAATAACACGGAATTGTAAACATTCCAGAAGTGGATAAGATTGAAAGTTATTAGTCAGATAATCAACCTAATGGTAGTGCTAGGAAGAATCCACATTGTGCGTAAAGAAAAGCAGGAGACCATCGACTGAACACACTTGAGCGAGAGATAGGTATCGAAGGAAAAGGGGAGGGGGTTTTTTTTTTTTTTTTTTTTTTTTTAATTGTACAATCGACGATTGCTTTGCCAGTTTGGCTTTTGCAATAACAACTAAATGAATGATTTATTAAAAAAATATCGATATATTTTGAATATTCTATCGATATTCCTATAGATCGATGAACAAAATATTGTATCTGGTGCTAGTCTGTATTGTATCTAGTCCCCAACCAAGAAGAAGAATAAAGGAGATCGAGGAGGATCGTGCCCTAGTTTTCATTTTTTCCCTTCAAAACTCAAGAGAATGGCACCAAGGAACTGTGCTTGAAAAAAGGCCGATGTATCGAGATAAAAATATCGATATACGGGCCGCGGAGCGCCATGGACCATGGATTGAAGAGAAGGAAAAAACCCTGCCAATTTTACACAAGGGCTAATTATTCTTTGATATAGAATACCAACCTGTAGAAAATTAATTCTGTCATCTTTATATATAATTCCGAACGGTCTTTAAAATTGTGAAGAACTTCGCGGTCCGATTTTAGTGTTAGACTGCTCATTCGAATCAGCACGGCCCCAAGTGTGTTGCAAAAGTGTCGCCGTTCGTCTCTATACCCGCCTTGATCGTTTATTAGGCTGTGGCAGTAACAACAGTTGCCATCAATTCACGGTAAGTAAGAAACGTAGTGTAGTTACTAACATCTAGATAAGGGCTTTCCAAGCCCTAAAAGGCCACTAGTTTAGAAAAGAATTTTGGAAAAATAAAAAATGATTTTTTTTTCTCTCTACGACGTGTTAGGACGATGTGAGACCTCGAAAAACGGATTTTGCGTCCAAAATTACTCGGAAAACTACACCTTATTTGACCTCCTGGCATCCTTCAAAAATCTCAATTGTAGCCCCTTGAAAGCCCCGTATATCCTCACGGTGAAATCGGATCGTTCTGTGACTCCCGAAAATGGATTCTAAGACAAAAAATATTTCGAAAACGACACCTAACTCGACCCCGTAGCCGAAAACCTTCAAAAACCCCTCCCATAGCCCCATAGCGCCCCACAGGTTTAGGCGATCGGGCTGAAAAACCTTGCGGGCACAACTAGATTGTAAACCGTCAAAATTTAAGATTTAAAAAAAAATTCCAACCGCTCAAAAGGGTTCGGACGGCGGTCGGACATTTCGTTATTGGAATCTGCGTGTCAGGAAACGGATAACGCGATTACACAGGGTTCCAAGATTTCCAAGAATAATAAACCGAAAGGAATGTAATGGGATTTTAAAGAATTCTCAACCATGCAAAATCGCTTGCATACGAGTGTACAAGTCATTTAGACATTTAATGTCTAAATGTCTTGCAGTCGTATGACATTAAAATTAAAATTTTTATGTCTGTCTTAGGGAGGCACCCCACCTAATTTCAGCTTCCATCTTCTAGGGTCCTCTGGGTATTGTTTTCAAACATAACGTGACAATTTTATTTAGGACACTTTTCGATTCTGTGTACCAAAACAAAGACATAAATCTTGAATCAAATAAAAAAAATAAAAAAATTTGTTAATTACTAAAATGATATAGGCTACCTTCTTATTAAATAAGGGGGTAGCCTATATTATATTAGGATTCCTAGATGTAAATTAATTGTCAGTAGGTAGGTAATATCGCTTTGAATTCACGACCAGTAACTGGCAGTGAAAAATCTACTGGTAGTCGAATGTAGTTTTGGAATTTAACAAAAGAGAAAATGGAAAAAAATAACTTACTCCTTTAAGCTACGGTTCTACGTGAGTCATTTTCAGATTTCCCAGTGAATTTTATGGAACTTGATAGTTTCAAGAAGACTTTTAAAAAATTAATTAATTTCACACTTCATGTTTCATTTTAATTATTATAAAAACCCAAAGATGAACAAAAATACATTTTAGGAGTAAACAAAAATTAAAAATAATTAGGAATAAACAACAAATTAAACAACTTGCCTAACGCCTGACTTGTTTACAAGATTTTTCTTGAAATCGAACCAACGAATCTTTTGGCCGATTCCCCATCCCAACCTATAAAAGTGGAAGATCAGCGTGGTTAGTGCTGGTTAGTGGTGGATAAGTAACCAACCAAGGAGACGATTTCCTCAATTTCGGTTTATTATTCTTGGAATAATACACCTTTGTAATTGCGACGGAGGTCGAAAATTCGGATCGGCCTCAAAATTTGTAGATTCCAAAAAAGAAATGTCGGTCCGCCGCCCGAGCCATTTTTGGCAGTAAAAATATCGAATTTTGACAAAAATTTTACTCGGTTTACCATCTAGTTGTGCCCGCAAGGTTTTCAGTCCGATTGCCTAAACCCGTGGAGTGCTATGGGCCTAAAATGGGGCTACGGGAGGGGTTTTTCGGCTATGGGGTCGAGTTAGGTGTCGTTTTAGAAGTATTTTTGGAAGTAGAATTTATTTTTTTGGGTTCCAGAACGATCCGATTTCACCACAGGGATCTAAGGGGCTTTCATGGGGCTAAAATTTTTTGAAAGGTCCGAGGAGGTCAAAATTTGATTATTTAATAATATAATGAGTCATTTTCCGTTTCTTCGAGGTCGCACAGTTGTCCAAACATTGTACAGAAAAAACATATTTTTTTATTTTTTCTAAAATATTTTCCCAACGTCACAGAATTAATTTTTGCACAATTAACCTATATTGAAGAATAATAAACCCTTGTGAAAATAATTCAGCGTTTTTTACTATATTTAAATTGAAAAAATAAAAACTAATAAACTCCTTTTTATAATCTCTACCTAATGGAACCTGGAGGAACACCCGGTCTGTTGTGAACACGTAACAAAACTAAATGTTTCAACAGGAGAGATTTCAGCAGTGTACGGATTTTAAACATTTCCCGTTATTTGAATGATCTATTGTACTTTCAGAAGGGCTCCCATTCTAATTTCAACGGCCAAGGGTAACGGAAGAGATTTTAGCTCTCTGGGCTGATCAGGAGAATTCCCGTCACATGAAATAATATTTGATATTATCAAATTCCCGTTCATCGTCTGTATCATCTCGTTATTTGAATCATCTCTTGTACTTTCAAAAGGGCTCCTTCTCAAATTTCAACGTCCAAGGGTGAACAGGAGAGATTTTAGCTCACTCAGCTCATCTCGTACCTACCTATCAAACTAATCGAAGGATCGCAAAAGAAACTTGATACCCACCTACCGAAGATCTTCGAATAACTTCCGAACGGATTATGGACACAGAAACAGTTTTATACTCGTTGAAATCAGCGTGAAAAGCACGGTTTAAGCGACGAAGTTTCGTTCAAAGCGGACGCCAAAAGTTGTACCGGGTTTCAGCGTTACGAAAATTTAGCTAGTAATCCCTAGTAACGACGCTTTTTGACCCGGCTCTCGTAGCTAAGGAGAGCTCTGTTCGCGATGAAGAAAGAGAGTTCGCGAAAGCTACTATAGCCAATATAGTAGCCATAATAATATTATATTATAATATCATATCGTTGATATATTATATCAACGATATGATATTATCAACATTTTGAGCCATGAGATCTTTAATAGGGTTACCAGACGTCCTAATTTAGAAGGTGTCCCGTATTTCAAAGGGTGCTGTTCAAAATTTTAAGCATTCTTATAAACGTACTGATTGTTTCATTCAGCTTCAGCATTCAAACACACTTGGAAAAACCAATAGCGGCAAATTTAGCTTTGTGGTACAGTTCTACCCCCAGCCATGAATCAAGAAATTTAGCAACGATTTCAGATGTTGTTGAGAAGTCAGAGCTAAATCAGGTCCTATGTAAGAAAAACTGGTTTTTAAATCAACACCGACAGGTATGAGTAGCTCCAAGACTATAAAATCGGTTTGAAGCCATAAGTAAATCAAATTGAAATGATACAAGACTGATTAAGGAACAGGGTCTATAATAATATTATCATGTACTATATTATAGTATAAGAGTTTTGTTCCGAGTATTTTGTGGCTCCTACTATCTGATTCAGATACAGCCTTGTGATAACAGCCATACCGTAAATTTACTAGTGCGAATCTAGTATCTGCATCAGATACGATGTAAACCCGGTTTAAAATACAGATACGAGTTTTCCACTCACTTGAAGAGCTTCCTATATATAGGAATAGCATAATATATTATATTTTATTCCTATATATAGGAAGCTCTTCAAGTGAGTGGAATGTATATAATATTATGCTATTATAAAAATCCGTATCTGCTCCATTTGCTTGGGGGCAACTCGTATTAAATACTCGTATTAAAAAGCAAATTTTGCTCCAGATACGAATCCACTGGTAGTCGGAAGATACGGTCTGAGAAATTGGGAAAATGATATGAATCTGAGCTTGATTTCCAGGAAACTTTGTTGTAGGTCGTTATTTTTTGCTATTTACGGCCAAAATGTTGGGTTTTCGTCCTCATCACGTTATTCAGCGAGAAATTTCCTATAAATTAGTGCCCTGCGACAACACAACACACGAGTTCCTTAGTCAATATCGATAAATTCCTACTCAAAAACAAGAGTCGCTGTTTCCCAAAAGTCGAACTTCGTCAGATACGCGATCAATTCTTAGGTCGGCAGTATAACTAATTATGTGGAAAAATTGTGCTTGTCCTGATTTTTGAGCGCTGATGTCTATAGACATCATAAACTATAGTTTATCCCAAAATGTATCCGGCAACTAAAAACACAACGAGTGACGGACTTATTAGGGTTGCCAACGAGGGTCTTTTAACTGGAGGCTCCCATGCCTTTTTTCCAAAATTAAAATGCGCCAAAAAACGATGCCACAAACAAAAAGAAACCGCTCCCAATTCACCCTAAACACAGTCGCTTTGTGTCCGCCATCTGTTGTTGCTTCAGTAAAATCTTAAAAACGCTGAACTTGTGTCACACCTATTTAGCAAAATCTTCCAACGCCGACACTCATATCGTGCCAATGCTTATTAAACAGATAAGCTACAAATAGGACATGAAAGAGTTGATGGAGCTATTTCTAGAAAATGAAAGGCAAAATAGAAATCTATAAATAGGTCATGCACTAAAATTCTGCAGGAGGGTTCGACATCTGCAATGAATTCGTAGTTGGCATTTTAATGGGACAAAAGGATGCATTTAATGCTGAGAAAAAAGGCGTGAAATGAAAGCGTGAGGAAATTTGAGAGTAAAAAGTCAATAGGTAGTGCTGCTAAGCAACTAAAAAATAGAACGAGAAATATTTTGCTGCGTACAAGTGAACTTGAAAAGGGCTAAATTTTGGAATTTCAAGTTTTGATTTGAACTTCGTTACCTCGTTAGTCTATCGCAACTTATTGATTGCCGCTATCAGGGTGCGTAGGTGGGTTTTGACGGGGTTTATGAATTGACCAAAAATCTGCCCAAGGAGTGAGATTCGGACGGAAATCGGAGGAAAAACTGGCTCAATTCGACAGGGCTGGAAAAACGGGGAGGGGGCGGAAAATAGAACCCGAAAATGGAGAAGACGAAAAATCGGTCGATAATGGAAAAAAAACCGCGAGTCTCGGAAATAGTTTACATACGAGAAAAATCTAAATGCGAATGGGATGAGGACAAAGAGTGAAAACCCTCGGATAATGCCGTATCATCCCATTTGAAACTTTTCCCGAAACATTTCACGAGGATAATTCAATAAGTGTAAGCCAGTTGGGAGTGGTGTAAATGTCACATGTAGACGGCGGGGGTAAAAATAAAATAAATTGAATCGATAACGGAGACGTATAAGTTCAAGTGGAGGAAATATGCGAATTAGAGGGAGCTGGATTGTTAGCAACGTGTAGGGGGTACTGAGGGGACCGCCATCAAAACCAAAGGCGCATCACCAAAAGCAAGAGGGGAAATATTTTTTGTAGTCGATAAAAAATTCACGAAGGGGCGGAAAATTAAGCCGGAAAACGTACCTTCTTGTGTGTCCATTTCCTCGACCTCGTCCTTTACGTCGCGTTTGATAATGTGGTTCATGTTTTCGTTCACAACAGGCTGCGACTTATACTTCAATGGTGCACGTTCCAAGTGATTTTTACCCGACAAATTGAGCCTGACGGGAACGATGGGTTTACTTGCAATGCGCCCAATGTCTGCAGATTTCCACACCCCCTGTTGCCAGGGGAAACAACGCCACCATATATGATCACCGGAGTTGAAAGATTGTTGCGAATTATCTACAGGGGACCATGAAAATTTTGACAAAGTTCTAGTAAAACCGTGCCGACCCCACGAAAATAAACAAAATGGCCGCGGGCTCCCCGAATGTTTTGGAACGGGGGGCTGCGCAGAAGGGCCGCCGCGCAGGTGACCTGGGATGCGTGCTGACGAAAGCAAAGCCGCTACGGGGGTTAAAAAATTCGAGGAAACTTGAAGGTTTTTGTCTCACAAGGGCGGTGGCTAATATGCAAGAAAGCGTGTGACTTCAAAACTCAAATATAGCAGAAAAATATGAGTACGGAACAACAAGTACGATACTATTTTTAATCAAGTAAAACAAAATGCAATGCAGTCACGAACTTACAAAAAAAGGAACCCATGATGACTTGATGGCTGCAGTCCCAAATAACTGCATAGCTTTAGGTATCTTTAACCCACTAAACGCATCTATATCCATATTTGTATTCCGTTTTATTAAACTACTATTCTCAATTTATCAACTTCAACCAAAGAAGTTGTTTTAGTTCACCGACTCTCGGCTTTTACCGCTACCTACATGCTCATTTCGTAACTAAACAGTTTCTATAAGCGCTGCAAAATAATTTTGCGTTTCGATAGTAGTTTTTAGTCGTTTCGATACCTAATTTCAATAGGTATGCAAGTTGAAAAAACGAAAAAAAAATCTACTACCTACTTATCGATTTATCTTTATTTAGAACATCGTCGCACACTGCTCGAACCGGTTTTTGTGTTCTATAAACATAATATATTATATTATATTATTATTGTTTAAAAAAAATCTACTATAATTTTTAAAAATTTGAAATTAAATACCTATTGTACAAGGATTTATTATTCTCTAGTTGTGCAAGCGGAGTTCAAATTTTTTAAATTTTTAAATTAGGTAGAGAGAACAATTAAATTGTTCTTCTTTTTAAATAAATAAATAAATTTTTAAATTAAATCTTTTATTTAATTTAAAAAAGTGAATAGCTTTAGTCGCATTTGTCCCTTTAAGACTTCATTGGCTTCGTAATCGTTGTGAGAGTCGATTCATCAATAATTGATGAATTATATCTTCTAACGGCTCTCCCTGACGTAGAGAACTCCCTGACGAAGCGATTCACGTAAAAAGGATCTTCCTGTCCCTTCCTGCATGAACTCCCGGAATGCTCCGTGAAGTCGTTCATATTCCCTTGTCTTTCTAGGGTAATTTTCGAGGTCTGACAGTTGGGGGACCCCAAAACAACGGTTCTAAGTCTAAAAATACTTCGAAAACGACACCTCACTCGATTAAATCCTTCAAATGGCATCCCAGTGTCTTCGTGGTGGGATGAAGTTGATAACCATGCGGAACCAACAGTTGGTCGGTTTTCCTAGTTACTAGGAAAACCGACCGGCCGATCAAAATTTTAGATGATTAAAAAAAAATTCCTCTTATAAAAACGGCACCAACAATATTTCAAAACCCATTTCCTGCAGGAAATGATTTGGCCATGGCCAACCGTATCCGATAAACCCATCGATGATAGCAAAATTTAGAAAATATTTAACCCATTCGCGATTGAGCCTTAGTGGGAACTGAACATTTCATGGAACCACCTAACAAAATGTTTTTATTTTAATGGTATTTGTAAACGGTTCCAAAACATTGGTCCCAAATATCGCTTCGCGAGAAGATCTTCTCTGGTCCAGGGAGGCGTTTCCTCTGGCTTGATATTATAGTAGTTTAATCTGCGTCTCTGGCCCAGAGAGGCCACTCTTCCACATTTGGTACGTATCTCGTCTCATGCCAAGGCACTTCTTTTTGTTTGATATCTCGTCTATGTCCTAGGCAGGCCACTTCTTTTTGCATGATATCTCGTCTCTGGTCCAGGTAGGCCACTAGCTTCTCCTCAAGTGGTAACCTGTATCTGATCTTCTTCTCACGAGATATGTCGTCGCTTGTCGTGAATGGGTTAATATAAGATTTACCTACTGGATTGATTGATTCCAACACTTTCAATTTGGTTCTAACTCTGGCTTGATATTATAGTAGTTTAATCTGCGTCTTTGGCCCAGAGAGGCCACTCTTTCACATTTGGTACGTATCTCGTCTCATGCCAAGGCACTTCTTCTTGCTTAATATCTCGTCTCTGGCCAAGGCAGGCCACTTCTTCATGCTTGATATCTCGTCTCTGGCCCAGGCAGGCCACTAGCTTCTCCTCAAGTGGTAACCTGTATCTGATCTTCTTCTCACGAGATATGTCGTCGCTTGTCGTGAATGGGTTAATATAAGATTTACCTACTGGATTGATTGATTCCAACACTTTCAATTTGGTTCTAACTTGTATATTATTTGAGCAGAGGCTGATCCACGATTTATTTCTGAGAGGGGGAATCCCAAAACTCCATACCTAGTAACCAGTTCAAGCGAGATTTAACCCCAATATCATGTAATGCAAACTGGTCGTCTTGGGGCGGAGGCAATGACCCCCTGTAACCCCCCCATTCAACCTCTCCTATCAAATTTGCCAAAGTGGCCGGCGACCTTCTGTGGTAATCCTCCATATTTGAATAGACAAGACTTTGATGCCTTAAGGTATCAAAGTATTGTTTATTCAGAGGGAGAAATAAAGTGCTAATTTAAATTACCACTTTATTTCTCCCTCTCCTATGTTTATATAGGTTTTCCAAGCTCAGAGAATTTTCCAAACCAAATTGAGTATATTTCAAACTGAATTGAGAATAGTAAATTCATAAATGGCCTTTTGATTTCATATCATCAAGAAACAAATAGACAACTTTGACCATGTATTTTGGTTTATTGTAATAATAAAAATAGCAATTATTGTTAATGTTGTGACAGAAATGTGAAAAAAATTCCGGATTTCCCCTTCTGCAGGTGCCCCTATTTAATAAATTTTCCGTCCACCGCAGGAATGCCATCATACATTTTTTTGTTGCAAAGTTTGAGTGGCTATTTTTATAGCGCATTATAGCAATATTCCAAATAAGTACTCACCCGGCATCTCATCCTCCACGGCGATACCTCGTTCGCCGAATACCGGACGGGTGAATTTACCCCTGAGGGTTTGACTACGCTTGGTCAAATTGGAGAAAATGGACGTGATAAAATTCATACATTGTTTTTTTAACGGCCTCCTTGGAGCCAATGGAGTATGACTATGTGCGGTTGTGAGGAGTGGTGATGGAGTGAGAGACAAATTAATTTGGTTTTGAAACTTGAAGTATGTAGCGGATCAAGCCTTTGTAGTGAGAGGGGTGGTGATATTTACAGTCAGGAATAAATATTTTGCTGAGCTGATTAACGTACATGTCCCAATAACAAAATTTTCCTGGGGGCTCAAAAGCTAATCCTTCAAGGAGTAGGTACCTAGATGTAAAATTGTTGTGAACCGAGATATTGTAGTTGATATAACTCAGATTTGCAATAAGTAAAATAATATTTTACTATTATATAATTGTAAATATATCTTATAATGTGTAGTTAATATAGTGAATAGGTATTCCAAAAGAAAAAAAATAGATGTGGCTTGTGACTAAAATAGGCTGTAGAAAAGCGAGCCGTGAGTAGGTAACGGAGCATCACCTTTTGGTTTATTATTCTTGGAATAATACACCAATGTAATCGCGACGGAGGTCGAAAATTCTGATCGGCCTCAAAATTTGACATTATACGTTTCAAGATGTCTAGAATCCAAAAACGAAATGTCCGTCCGAGCCGTTTTGGGCAGTAAGAAGGTAGGATTTTTTTTTTTTTAACAAAATAGGTAGGTACTCGGTTTACGTTCTAGTTGTGCCCGCAAGGTTTTCAGCCCGTGGGACTCTGCGGGTCTAAAAAGGGGCTACGAAAGGCCTTTTTTGAAGGGTTTCGGCGATGGGGGAATTTTGATTCGTTTTCGAAGTATTTTTGGACGTAGAATGCATTTTTGGGGGTCTCACAAATATTCGATTTCACCGTGGGGATCTATTGGGCTACCATGGGGCTACAAATGGTATTTTTTATGGATCCCAGGAGGTCAAAATTTGAAATATGAAAATATTTAATATTTTCCGAGTAATTTTGGACACATAATCCATTTTTAGAGGTCTCTCGTCAGTTGAACAATGTACGTACAGGTTTTTTTGGTTTATTATTCTTGGAATAATACACCTATGTTTTCGCGACGCGGGTCGACGACTCCGATCGGGCTCAAAATTTGACATTATCCGTTTCAAGTGGTCTACATTCAAAATCCGAAATGTCCGTCCGCCGTCCAGGCCGTTTTGGGCAGTAGGAATTTTTTTAAAAATCTGAAATTTTGACAAAATACTCGGTTTACCATCTAGTTGTGCCCGCAAGGTTTTCAGCCCGATCGCCCAAACCCGTGGGGCGCTCTGGGGCTAAAATGGGGCTACAGAAGGTGGTTTTTGAAGGCTTTTGGCTATGGGATCGAGTCAGGTGTCGTTTTCGAAGTATTTTTGGACGTAGAATCCATTTTTTGGGGTCCCGAAACGATCCGATTTCACTGTGGCGATCTATAGGGCTTTCATGGAGCTAAAAATGGGATTTTTGATGGATCCCAAGAAGTTAAATATCTTTCGAGTAAAAATTAAAAAATTTTTGAAAAAACACATTTTTGAAAAAAAATCGCCTCAAAAAATTTTTTTGAAATATAAAAATCCAAAAAAAATTTTTTATTTATTTTTTTTTATTGACAGAATTAAATTTCTGTACAAGTAACCTATATCAAAGAATAATAAACCCTTGTGTAAAATTTGCAGCGTTTTTTTTTTTTAATTCAAAAATTCTATGAGAATATCGAGGGTCTCACGACAACACCCCACATAGTCATTTTTGGCAAAAATTAGTTATGCATACCGTTCGAATCGCTCAAACTTGTTGGTTTAAGAGAAAATCGATAGGGAGCTCCGATGCTAGCGTTGCTAAGTGAATTCATCAGTAACACCCCACCTTGTCATCTCAAGCCCTTTGCTTACTACTCGCTCGGCTCACTCCCAGCTCCTCCGGGTTATCAATAAGTAAATAATCTTAGAGGTCAACTCCTCTGGAATGATACAAACTGAGATAAGAGAAGTGACCATCTCCTCCGTCCGTTGAGCAGGTCAGTTGTCGTTTTCGGTTGATTCCACTAAAAGTGGCGAATTTCGATTGAGCAAATCTTACAATTTTTTTGACGAATTCTGGACGTTTTTTTGGTGTCAGAGTGTTCAGTGACCATGCCTGAATGGAGCCCATATACGAGCAGCTCAACTGGTGTATCTTATAGGAAATTTAACGCCCTTTCCAACGGAGTCCTTGGACTTTCAATGCGATGCTTCTAAAGGAAGTTATGGCCACATTTCTGAAGTAACAAAATTTTTTTTTTTTCAACAATGCATTTAATGCAAATAACGAGAAAACGAAGCGGTTTTCGAAAAAACTCTAGGAGGCATTTTCGATCGGAAATGGGCTCCAGAATCCATGGAATTTTTCGGCAACGTTTAATGTAACACCCTGTATACCTAACAGCCTCAACAACCAGGGGAATGGCACGAGGAAGCTCATGGGGCATTGCATTGGCAATGTATTTCTCCCCTATTCCTTGCGGAGGAGTTGACTATCTCATTTTCAGGTAGAAAAAGTAAGCCGGAGGAGTTGGTAAGAAGTAATTACGGCGGAGGAGTTCTCCTGGAGGAGTTGGGTTACATCGCGGAGGAGTTGGCCATTCCCCACTCGCTCAGCAAGACTCGGAGTTAGCTGGTATGTGGTATGTGGGGTATTTGTTTTGTGGTTTTCGGGCTCTCCTGAAAAACTTCAAAAATGACGATGTGGGGTGTAGCAGTGAGACCCTCGTTATTCCATTATGAATTCAATCAATTCATTCGAATACCGCTCTTTCTTAATTTCCGTCTATTATTCAGCTTTAGGTCAGTGAAACTGTCACTGTCACTCATTTTATTTATTTTATAGGAAAAACACCTGTAAAATCATTTGGTCCGATTTTTTTTCAACAATGCATTTAATGCAAATAACGAGAAAACGAAGCGGTTTTCGAAAAAACTCTAGGAGGCATTTTCAATAGGAAATGGGCTCCAGAATCCATGGAATTTTTCGGCAACGTTAAATGTAACACCCTGTATACCTAACAGCCTCAACAACCAGGGGAATGGCACGAGGAAGCTCATGGGCCATTGCATTGGCAATGTATTTCTCCCCTATTCCTTGCGGAGGAGTTGACTATCTCATTTTCAGGTAGAAAAAGTAAGCCGGAGGAGTTGGTAAGAAGTAATTACGGCGGAGGAGTTCTCCCGGAGGAGTTGGGTTACATCCCGGAGGAGTTGGCCATTCCCCACTCGCTCAGCAAGACTCGGAGTTAGCTGGTATGTGGTATGTGGGGTATTTGTTTTGTGGTTTTCGGGCTCTCCTGAAAAACTTCAAAAATGACGATGTGGGGTGTAGCAGTGAGACCCTCGTTATTCCATTATGAATTCAATCAATTCATTCGAATACCGCTCTTTCTTAATTTCCGTCTATTATTCAGCTTTAGGTCAGTGAAACTGTCACTGTCACTCATTTTATTTATTTTATAGGAAAAACACCTGTAAAATCATTTGGTCCGATTTTTGGTCAAATGAAGGTTTTGAGTTTTCTGGGTGAGTTTGAGGCTCTAGATCCATCGTGCTGTTTCGTGAGAAAAAAATTTACTGGCCCATGAGGGGATCGAACCCGCGACCTTCGCGTTATTAGCACGACGCTCTAACCAACTGAGCTAATGGGCCGGCTGTCTTTGGGGGCAAACGTACAACTACTGGTGTCAAATCCCAGGGTGGGAAACCCGCCCGTATAGCCAAAACCACCGAAAAGCCGTCTGGCGAACCACAACCATTCATTGTCAATGACAATAATGGTCCATTGAAATTTTTTTACAGGTTTTGGAAGTCACTGTCAGTTTTGGAAGTGGATATTAATAATCAATTATTATTTTATTAATTTATTATTAAAGTATTAATACAATATCCAATATAATAATTAAATACGATTTAGGTAAAAGTGTAACAAATAATATTAAATATTATTACTAACAATAATTATTATTATTGTTAGTTATTAGTGCCAACATGGAGAAAGGAATTCTTTCAGAAGAAGAATTCATCCGGATGAACCACGAGTAAAAGGGACCAGAAGGGAAGAACCTTTTCTTCATGAAAGTTCATCATATTTATTAGGATCTCCTAACTGGTATTCAACACTGGTTATTTCTAAAACATAGATGTACAAGCAACTGATAGGTCTGTTGGATTATTCAATCTTCAGCTACCTACCTACTTCTGTATGTACATGAAGTAGGTAGCGTTAAATGTCACAAGATTTTTGTTTAGATCCCGTTGAAATCGAATAAAACCTGCCTTGATTCCGCCTAGTGGGTGGTTTTCGCCTTGATTCAATTTTTATTATGCATTATTTTAAGGGCTGCATGCATGGAACAAGGAAATTCCTTGTTCCATGGGCTGCATTTGTTTTTTAAAGAAACAGTACAATAACCGCACAACTTCGCGTCAAGCAACTGCGGGGCAAACAAGTCCGTGACGTCATCACCGTAGGTAGTCAATAGTTTTGTTGTCAGTGTTATGCTTATCTACTTTCCTGTTGAAAACTCGCCATTACTAGAGGTAGGCGTTTGCTCACGTTTAATAACGTAATTTTGAGACATAGTAACAGTTTTTTTTTTTTTTATAAACCTTGGAATTTATTCCAGGAATAATTAAATTATTTTATTATATATCCAGGAATAATAAATTTTATTATAATAAATTATTCCTGGAATAATACACGGTGTAGGTAACTGTTACTGTTTTCGCGACGGATGTCGAAAATTTTGATCGGCCCAGAAATCTGGATTTATACGTAGGTACCTACGTTTCAGATGGGTAGATTCCAAAGTGAAAATTTCATTTAATGTTCGTCCACCCTCTAGGCTATCGCTTCGGGCGTTCCTTCCCGACCAAGTTTGTTCACGTTTCCTCCTTAAATAAGGAAATTCGCCGATGCGCGGAAAAAGTGCATTTTTTAAAAAATTATTAATAAAACACTTTTTCCGCGCAAATATATATTAAATTTTGGCGATGTTGACATTTTTTCAAAAATTTGAAATTCAGACAAAGTATTTGGTTCCCCCCATCACTTTTCAGCCCGGTCGCTCAAGCTCTGTGGGGCCAAAAAAGGGCTATGTGAAGGGTTTTTGGTATAATATCACTCGAGTGAGGTGTTGTTTTGAACGTTCAAACCATTTTCGGGGGTTCCAGAACGATTCGATTCCACTGCTGGGATACATTGGGCTTTCATGGGGCTACAAATGGGACTTTTGAAGGATGCGATGAGGTCGAATGAGGAGTCGTTTTCTGAGTCCAAATGCTTTGAGTTTACTGTTTTTTTTTTAAATTGCTGAACAAATTATCCATTATCAACAGATTTTTGGATAATTTATTATTATTCACATAATTTAATTAATTTAATGTTAAGATAATTCATACTAAGGAATAATAAACCCTTGTGTAAAAGTTGCAGCGTTTTTACCCACGGAACTTTCATTCGATTTTATTTTTGGATTTGTTTTGTTTTACCAATGGAACTAACAGTTACCATAACCATCATAATTTTGTTCCGGTTGTTGTGTTTTCCCTTTTGCCACTCCGTTTCTTGTTCTTTCAGAATTTCAGTTCTGATTCTTTCAGAATTTATCGAGTACATGGTACAAAAGTGTTGAGAGAAAGTGAAAAATTGTTCAATTTTGTGCAGATCTCTGCACCCACAAGATTATTAATTTATCAATACCTATATTGTTAAAGTAAAAATTTAAAAAAATATAAATTATTAAATAATATGTTAAGTTAGAGTAACTGAATGATATTATATTTTTGAAATACTATTTTAAAAATTACGTATGTTAAATTAACAAAATGTATGGAGTTGAACCTTATTTTTATAGATGCGTTCTTATTATTATAATAAAATAACAGGATAATTGTAACGGCTACTTGTTTTGGCCTACCTCTAGTCGCCACTTTTGAGAGCCTGCAACACGATCAGAAATCGTCATCTTTGCTGTTTCGTTTTTTCATTGCGCACCGTTACTTTCACCAACAAACCCCCTTCCTCTTGCCCAATTCGTTGCCCGTCTCGTAAACAACTTAGCTGAGCGCTCCTCATACCTTATTTCGCTTAAGTTTACTTCTCATTATGGGTGAGTCACTGTACAAATTAACTCTTCATTAATCAACAGGTTTTGTCACGGGAAAGGGTGTGTCACCTTTTGTGTACAGACAAGAGCTTCCCTCACTTGGCTTCCTCCCTTGTGTATATTTCGACAGTTTTCTTTGTAATATGTCCAAATCGCGACGGGCTGGGGACATGCCAAAGGAACAGATTCTGCTTCGACACCGATACGCTTATTCGCAGGAAAGCTTTGGGAAGTACTCGGAGCCCTCGTTGAGGTCTGAGTACAAGAATGGTTAGTATAACACTGTATATAACTGATATCACTTCTTGAGCATGAATTAGGCTAGAAATTGCGGCAGGGGTAGTGCTTTTTAACGGGGAGAGGAAGTATGGCCTTTGTGGGCCCTGCTGCCAACCTTCATTGTACCCTATGATGCAGGGAGCCGCTGTGACGAGTGCATGGCGCGTGTGCCCTACGCCACCTTCATCGCCACCATCATGTGCATCATCGGAGTCGGCGTCTTCTGCGCCACCATGTACAGGGGCGCCACCCTTTCTGCTCTCATGCTCGACGACGTTTTCCACCTTCGGCTGTCTTGGTGAGAACAACCTGCTGAGTTCCATGGAAGAAAGGAAAGGAAGCCTCACCTTCCCAAAACGCCTAGCCGATCGTGAAACGGTGGGGGGGGGGGGGGGGTTGCGACTGCAGCGCGACCCCTGGGTTTCACACGACCGGCTAGGTGTTTTGGGATGGTGAGGCTACGAGGCTACTACATCTCGTAGGGTACGAGATGTAGTAGTGAACTATGAAGGTGGTTAGAACTAACCACCTCATATATGATGGCACACTCACTTAGAACTAACCACCTCATATATGATGGCACACTCACACCACTCGATGTTCGACAGTTTGTTGGACGTCAGGTATTCACCGATGAGGGAGGAGAGGGCATGATTGTGACGTTAAACTCACGACACCCCCCCCCCCCCCCCCCAATCAGTGATGCCCGGAAACACCCAGCAAGCCAACAAGCTGTCAGAGTGGCCATTTGGCAGAGCCGCCATTATGACATCACGTTCACGCCTTCTCTCCCTCATCTGTGAACGCCTGACAAACCGCCGAGTAGTGAGAACAGTTCTGACTTTCAAATGGTTTGTCGGACGTCGGCCCTTTATAGATGGGAGGGGGAGAGGTTGTCGTGATTGTGACGTCATAATGGCCGCTCTGGCGGCTCCTCCTCACTTGTCGTCCTGGCAAGTTGTCAGTCATCATGTCTTTCCTGATTGTTTGATAACCCCAAGATGATAAGATTATCCCGTGAAATCCTCTGAACTCGACCAAAACTTACGTTTCAGGTTGGAAGCCGTACAGACGGGTTTTGTCTGCATTGGAGCAATAATGGGAGCGCTCGGATTGATGATTTTGTTCGTCGGGTTTTTAGCCACTGGAGCCACCCGCTACCGGGTGTACAAAGCCTGGAGCGCTCGAGTTGGAGGGAGAATATCATGTGCAGTTGTAAGTTCCACTCAACATTGCTCTGTCATGTGACAGCTTTTTTTAGTTACAGAACCTTTATTTTTTATTTTTCAGTTCATGAGCATCACGTACATCTTGCAACTCGGTTGGATCGTGATGTTCATTTTCCTCATCATCGTGACGGTGTTCTACACAATTTTCTGGGCCTTGTGCTCTTCTGAACGTGTTCAGGACAAGAAGCAGTGCATTGACTTCAAACAATTTGGTGAGAATAACCTTTCTGAACGTTTTGCCATTGAAAAGCAGGTACATTCCCTACAAAGACACTATGGGATGGCTGATTGAGCATATAGATGGTTTTGGAGTAGGTGGGGGGGGGGGGGGGGAGCTTTCCTTTGACAAGGTGCAAGGAGGGGCAAGCCTTTCGCTCAGCACGAACGTTTGAGGGTTCATTCCAGCTGTCCAGTGGGACATCATAGCAGTCTCCACAGCACTAACCTGTCCAGTGGGACATCTGAGTGAATTTAGGATCATGGATATCACCGTGGAATCAGACTTCCTCTATGTTTTTGTCTACACTAGACCCCCAAGAAAAGCATGTACTGTGCTAATACCGGTTTCCCTTTCTAGTTGTGCCCTCAAGGTTTTCAGAACGATCGTTCAAACCAGTAGAGCGATCGGAGGCTAAAAGGAGTACGTGAGGGGGTTTGGAAGGTCTTTGGCTATGGGGTCGAGTTAGTCGTCGTTTTCGAAGTAGTTTTGGACGTAGAAGTCATTATTGGGAGCCCCAGATAACACAGCCCCACAAAAAAGAAGAAGTTTCTGATCCGAGGATCTGACTATGGTATTCCTATGTATTTTTCGACGCCGAATCCGAGGTAAAAAAAAATCCGTTCACCTTTTAATTTTTTGTGTAGGGGCGAAATCATCCATCCAGGAGGGGTAAATTGATGAATATGAGTATTTTGGAGTGTACAAACGCATCGGGGATATTTTGTGGTGTGTGTGGACCTTTACTGAAGTCCGAGAGACCAACGAGGGGATAAGCACCCTTAAACAGGGGTTGATGGAACAGGTTCCACCCCACAGCCCCACAAAAAAAAGTTTCTGCTTCGGGGGTCTGACTATGGTATTCCTATGTATTTTTCGACGCCGAATCCGAATCCGAGGTCAAAAAAATCCGTTCACTCCTTAATGTTTTGTGTAGGGGCGATTTTTTCGACCTCCGTCGCGATTACATAGCTGTATTCCAAGAATAATAAACCAAAAGGAAACGTCCGTACGCCGTCCAGGCAGTTTTGGGCAGTAGGATTTTTTTTTTTATCTGAAAATTTGACAAAATACTCGGTTTTCCATCGAGTTGTGCCCGCAAGTTTTCCAGCCCGATCGCCCTAACCCGCGTGCTAACTTTTTTAAATTTCATTTTCAGATTTCATGTTTCCTCAAGGAACTCGCCCCGAAGACATGGAAGTGTGCCACCCCCAAGAAATAAAACTCTTTTGCAAAGACTACGTCGAAAAAGCAGAAGTGATGTTCATCCTGGCCAGTTTTGCTTGCATGCTCGTCATTTTATCTCTCGTAAGTAACGTCCGTCACAACCCCCTCCCCCTCCCATCAACAACCACCACACGTCTAATTCCGTATTCCCCCAGGTACACTATCTGATGTGCCTGTCGGCCAACTATGCTCACATCCGGGACCACGAAAAACTCCAGGAGCTCCAAGAACTCCAAAACCTCAACGACCTCGAAGGCCTGACGGAATCCAAAGACAGATTCTAACAACGACTGTCTCCTTATGTCGTCGTAAGGAATTGAACCTAGCAGCTTCGCCTGCCTGCGATGCTCATTCATCGCTCATTAATTTCAGGAACTCTGCAATACAATTTTCAACATTTTTAACCGCTTAAGCATTTATTCTACATGATGATCAAAGTGTTCTTACATATCGATACGCTGTTTGCTCAGGTATTAAGACTGTACACATATCGTGTGGGCGATATAAACTTCTAACAGTTCCATGGGAAGATTTATAAGTTGAAAACTTCTTTCTTTTAACTTCAATTAGTTGGTTTTCATATGAAGTTGATAAGTCAGTTGGACAACCTGCTCAACTCCATTGCAATCCTGAAATTTTAGTGACTCGTCCATATTTTCCCTTTTGTTATCTATTGTTTCCCAACTTGACCACTTAGGTAGTTTCATGTTTTTCTTCACATTTTCCCTATTTGATATTGTTGCATCTATTTGTATTGAATATTGACTAGCTAGCGTAGGATTAGGTTAAGATTGAGAAAAAGTTCTTCCATTCGTACAAATAGTAAATTTCACTGTAATGTATCAAAACAATGCTTGCAATTTCAAAATCACAGATTCGTTGAAGTGCTAGCGCGATAACCTTTCAAAAACGTCGCTACCTCACGACTGGTTTCCATCCTCATTTTTCTCGTAACGATTCGTACTATTGTGATAAAGAGTATTTTTTATAAAGTGAGCTTTGAAGCACCCGCTTGCAATTTGTTCTCTTCGTGTTGAATGTCACGTTAGTTTTAGGCTTTTAATTTATTGGGCAGCGCTAGAGGTTATACTAAAGCGTATCTTTTATTCATAGTATTCGAGTTGACCATTTTGCGCTTTCTCGCTTCTTCGCACATTTTCTTGTTTGTTGTACATAACCGCATCTGGTTTATTGGAAAAAGTTAATGTTATTGAACGTTTGTATAAACGATGTCAAGTAGGTTTCAAGCAGGGCTCGAAATAAAGTTCCTGAAAAAAATAAAAGCTCCCTAAATGAACGTTTAAGATGGGAACTTTATTTATCAACTCCCAGTGAATTCTGCTTCTAAAAGTAATATTTAGGCCAAAATTTAATTTTTCGTTCTTGGCGGGAACTGTTGTGGCTGAGAACGAAATTTTCCGTTCCTGCGGGGAACGAAATTCTCGGTTTGGGCCTGAAATACCGTGAATGCATGATATAATATATCATGCATTCACGGTATTATTGCATATTATGCAATTTGGACGTAAAATTACGATCATAACAAAATAAGTGGAACGAAATATGTAGGAACAATATTTTATCGTTCTGTTCAAGAACGTTTCTTTTGGGAACGAAAAAATAACGTTTTCGAGAAGAACGTTCTTCACCCGAAGGATAAAATATTGTTCCTTTAGATTTCGTTCCCACTGGGAAAAGTAGTTTTCGGAACTTGATCCTAAAAATTATCATTTTTTTTTTCGCTCTTTTTGGCATCGGAACGGTTTGGGGGAACTGAACGGAACGATTATTTCGAGCCCTGGTTTCAAGCTTTCTCCTCAGTGTTGTCTAAATGTTTCCCTACAGTGACTCATTTTAATGTTTGGTGTTCACATTGTGAATGATGGTTTCCGTTGTTTATAAACACGACCCCCCTGACGACTGTGTTCGCAGCAAATATTTGATGTTATTTGTACCATTTACATTGTTCTCATCTCGGTTGTACGTTAGGCATGTTATTCCGTCCTTGAGTTTACCTTCTCGACCTTTGAGTTTTCTTGTTGGGTTCGACTTTGGTTTGACTGAAATTCATTAGCGCTACATTGTATTTTTATATATTTTTATATTTATGAAGAATTTTGAAGTTGAAGTAAATTTTTAGCTGAGTAGTATGAAGTTAGTTTATTGCTTATTTCCCTAAAAAATGATATGAGACTGGAACGATAAAAACTGGTTTGACGGAAAATAGAGTAGTAAAAACGTATTTACTAGGGATGCTAAATTGAGTTAGGAAGTAGCGCAGCGTGGCTCTGGAGTGGCACTCATATCCCCCAAATAACCCTACCCAAATTTCAATAAAACGAGAGTTACAGCTCTCAGTGTGGTGTTTGCCGACGGTGCAGAGGTCTAATCCAATGAGGTGGTTAGGGTGAGAAATGACCTCTACTCAGCAGAGGAGTCATTTCTCACCCTAACCACCTCAGTTACAGCTCTTGTTTTTGAGCAGCTTTCGCCAAATATTTGAAAATCCGGTACAACATGAAAGCAGTGCAAACGGTTATTAGAACTAGCGGGGACGTTGAACGGCCGAAATTGATGATGTCGCACCTTAATTACGCGAACTACAGAACAATCAATCCGATCTTAATTATCTTTTTTCTGGTGAAAGCTGATTGAATTTTATATTTATTTATTTTTATTTATTTATTTATTTATTGAGAAACGGGCAGAGCCCAATTATACAAAAGTAATACATACACTCGTAGGCAGAAACATATAAATCACTAATTATCGTAGACAAAATTTGTCTATTTAATGGAAACACAACCGAATCGATGCATATATAATTATGAATGGAGACCTAAATTACAAATAAATGGAAGTAAATGAAATGAACTTTATGGCGAGTAGGTACATTAAGGGGCAAGTAGGTACCTTTATGGTTTATATAAGGGGCAAGTAGGTACATTAAGGTCGGAATAACCGTTCCCGAGTTATGGGCAAAAATGTGCGAAAAAAACACGTTGCTGCCCTTCCCTTATCAAAGCTCAAATCAAAATTTCACGTGGAATAGCTATGATGGGAAATTTAATCAGCTTTCACGATAAAAAATAAATTTGGAATCGGCCAACAGTTTCCAAGCTACTGCCGAAAACGTTCTGAAAATGAGGTCTTCCGCTTACTGAGCGATGTTGGATTGAGCGCTTCTTGTTCTGGTTTAAAGTCGTTTTCTCGGTATTGCAATATAACTGTACTTGAGAAGGAGGTGTACAGGAAACGTTCGAAAAAAATACGTTCACTTCGTAGTTAGATCAAGAAATTTAATCCAGCTCAAAATCTAGTAGGGAGACGTCAACAAAATAGAAACAAGAAGCAGTAAATGTAAATTGAATTCATCGTATATACAAGTAGGTAACACAATATAGTACCTAATTAAAATTTGGATTTGAACAATCTGAGGGTGTTGTCAGACCCACCGGACACTATTATTGACGGGAGGGACCAGTTGGTACACATGACTTGGTCTTCGTGTCCCATCAAATCGTACAAAGGGACTAGCGGGCTTCGGGTGTCCCACAGTTTGACCGACCGGTCATACGAACCTGACACGAGAAGGTGTTCTTTTTCGCGGGACCAGCTAACTGACGAGACCCACTGTTTGTGAGAAGTTAGGGTCACTTTGACGACTTGTCCTTCGTCGGATCTTGGGTCGTATATTCGAACGTGGCGGTCGGCCGAGGCGGTGGCCAAGAGGCGGGTGACAGGGGAGGAGTCGACGTGGAAAAACGCCTTGTTCCCGCCGATTTCCCGGACGGACGAGTTCATTTCGGTGTCCCATATCCGGATGGTGTGATCCCAGGAACAGGTGGCCAGCTCGACTGTGTCCAACCAAGTGACGCCCGTGACAGCTTCTTTGTGTCCTTTCAAGGTTACCTGGAAATGATGAACATTTTAGCAGGTGGGTCGAGTGTGTTTCTCAATGGGGCTCAATACACAAATTGCTGGGTCAACGGATCGGTGGCATTACGCTGCTGGTGAAACGGACCTTTTGCCAACATTGTCACCTACTCTCATTGACGCTAACCCTTAGAGCATCATAAGTATATCTACTATATTGGGACGGCAACAGGTGGAAGGAGTCTGAGGTCAGGTGGGATACGGTCGGGGGTTGGCTGGCATTACCCAGCAGGGGATGGTCCCCTAGATCTACTTATGGAGGGCCAATGACTATCTCTCAACCTCGGGCACGTTTCTCATGCAATAGTTGATACTCAAAAGTAACAGGCGCCTTGCAAATAATTTCCCTAATTTTGTAACTTAGACCGAATTTAGCAAGTAAAGTATTGTTCCTATAGAAAACATTATGAAGACCGAAATTGTAGTAAATTTGATTCTCTACACCAGGGGTTCCTGAAGTGGGGTGTCGCGGCGAACTTCAAAAAAATTTAATACGTTCATACAAGAATAAACGTAGAGTGGATAAATTTCACAAAAAACTCAAAAATTAATTTTACTGCAAATGAAAAAAATAAAATAAAAACAATGATTACTGAAAACAAATATGTTTGGCTGGTCTTTCAGTCTCTTCACTTTCCCGGAAATTTCATAGTCGTTGCGGTGTACGTTGTACTGTGATGCAAATCAGGGGCTTTGCCCCCAGATTTTTTTTTTTTTTTTTTTTTTTTTTTTTTTGGTCGGTCACCGGTTGATTTTGTGCGTACGAAGTTGTCTTTTTTTAAATTTTTATAATGATAAAATCTTATGATAATCAGAATAATTTAATTACTAAAAACATGAAAACTTCTCGTGTAAATTTTCATCCTCCCTTAAAATCATAATTTCCCCATCTGGAAGGAATATCACCATTATTTCAATATTCTCTTAATAGGTAGCCAACCCACGTTTTCCCTGAATGGGAACAAAAACTTTGATTGGCATCATAGTTAGGGTGGCCAGATATTTTTTTCGAGGAAGCAGTACATTAAACAAATAGTCGTCGGACACTATAGTATGATATACCTACTACATATATAGTCTATGTGTATAATACACACTGTATATAGTACCTACTATAGTACAAGAGCCTTTTTTTGTCTATAGACAAAATTATTATTATTAGACATTAAAATTTTTTTGTCTATAGATAGAGAAAAACGCTGCAAATTTTACACAAGGGTTTATTATTCTGTGATATAGGTTACTTGTACAGACATTTAATTCTGTCAATAAAAAAAAAATAAAAAAATTTTTTTTTTGGATTTTTATATTTCAAAAAAAATTTTTTGGGGGGATTTTTTTTTCAAAAATGTGTTTTTTCAAAAATTCTTTAATTTTTACTCGAAAAATATTTAACTTCTTGGGATCCTTGAAAAATCCCATTTTTAGCCCCATGAAAGCCCTATAGAACGCCACAGTGAAATCGGATCGTTCCGGGACCCCCAAAAATGGATTCTACGTCCAAAAATACTTCGAAAACAACACCTAACTCGATCCCATAGCTGAAAGCCTTCAAAACACCCCTCCTGTAGCCCCATTTTAGCCCCATAGCGCCCCAAGGGTTTGGGCGATCGGACTGAAAACCTTGCGGGCACAACTAGATGGTAAACCAAGTATTTTGCCAAAATTTCAGATTTTTTAAAAAATTCCTACTGCCCAAAACGGCCCGGACGGCGGACGGACATTTCGGATTTTGAATGTAGACCTCTTGAAACGGATAATGTCAAATTTTGAGGCCGATCGGAGTCGTCGACCCGCGTCGCGAAAACATAGGTGTATTATTCCAAGAATAATAAACCAAAAAACGTTTTTCAATGTCTAATAAAACATCACATTAGGTTAAATCATTGCCACTGACACCAAAAATATTATGACTAGGTATATGATATAATCTACATCTCATAAAGGAGATCCATACCGAGAGATCAATACTATTCGCCTGCATTTAACTGCATAAAACTAGGGAACCCGTTTGAAAATCATAAAAACCGTAGCTCCACCAACCAACTTCTTCTTCTTCTCCTAATTGATAAAAGATGTTCTATCTAATTTAGGGTCCGGGCGTCTGGGCACCATCATTCTTTGGAAGATATTGCCAAGTGCGTAAGTAAGTTGGCAGGAAGTAGCGAGCCTAAAACTCTACTAGTTTCAAAAAGCAGTACATTTCAGGTGTACACAAGGGTCTCTATGTACAGCAGTATCACATACCTTAAAGCAGTACTGTACTGCAAAAAGCAGTACATCTGGCCACCCTAATCATAGTATATTATCTGTATAACTGTATTGACTATACTAGTATAACGATAGTTATGAAATCATTTGCCTTTTTGCGTTTCATTCTTTGTATAAAAATACACAAATCAGAATCCCAGTTGATACTCGTTAAATCCAGTCCACTCCATTTACGGAGGAATTTTTAGCATGTGGAGTAAACTAGCGTAAAGAGTGTTGCGCCTGCAGTGAAATGTAACGACAACACTCCGTAGACCTGCCCTTGAAAAATGTCCAACCCCCAATTGAGAGGAAGTGTGCTAACTGCAAGCGGTTCAGCATTCCAAGCAACCACTCAGTAGAATACAAGGAATACAAGCGCTGTCCAGAATAAATCCCAATGCCGGGAAAGCTTCATCAACGTTGGATGGACTTCCCCATTTCTTCACTCACCTGGGGGGCCTTGTTGTTGGACGACCGGGCTTTCCTAGCTTTCTTATTCTCTGACTCGCCGTCGTCGTCGTTGATCGACCAGATTTTGAGAAATTTGTCGAAACTTCCCGAAGCGAAACGGGCGCCGTCGGGTGATACTGCCAGGCTCTCGACAGACCTGCGGAAGACAGTCAGGGTTGAGAAACTTCGTAACGACGATGCTTGTTAGTACGTTTGAAACCTCACCTCGTATGTCCTCGGCACACGTCGACGCACCGGACGTGATTCTCGTCGACGTTCCACTCCCATATCATGCACGTTTGATCTTGCGAGCCGCTGACGAACGTTGCCACCGAGCCGACGGTGTTGATCCACGAAACGGCCTTCACAGGGGATGCGTGTCCCGGAACGGTCAGTTTGTGAGTCCCATTAGTCGTCCACAAGTGCACTTTATTATCGTAGCAAGCTGAAAAATAAATAAACGAATGAAATAGATTAAAAAAAAATAATAATAATAATACGATGAGGAATGTGAGGGTTGAACGAGAGTTGGGAAACTCAATGGAAGTCAACGAGTATTTAAATCTTGCGCCTTAAGTAGTAGGGAAAAGTCCTTTCCGTGAATGAAAACACATTGGTGACGGAAAACTAACTTCACACACCAACTGAGAAGCTGAAGCGATGCCGGCCTCTGAACGGCTATTGTTTTTCCGTCGGGAGGGTGCCATAATACGCATAATTTACACTGAGAAAAAAATCCCTTCCTTAATCTATTATAATATAATATAATTTCAGTAATATAATATATTGGTTGTAAAAGCGAAAAACGCTGCGAATTTTACACAAGGGTATTACCACAGAATTAATTGAAGCCTTTTGGGTACAAAGGGCCTAAATGCCAAAATAAATTTTAGGGTATGAATAAATTGTAATGAATACTTAAAAATAGTAATAAGTTAATTTAATTAATTTAAAATACTTAATAATTCACAACAATGATTGTTGTGAATTATTAAGTGAATTTTTAGCTCCACAGAGCCCCACGGGTTTGGGAGATCGGGCTGAAAACCTTGCGGGCACAACTAGATAGTAAACCAAGAATTTTGTAAAATTTTCAGATCAAAAAGAAGTCTACTGATGAAAACGGCTCGGACGACGGACGGACATTTCGTTTTTGGAATCAAGAACCCTTAAACGTAAAATGTCAAATTTTGAGGCCGATCAGAACTGTCGACTTCTGTCGCAATTACATAGTATAATACATTGTATTACATAGATGTAATTTTCCAAGAATAATAAACCAAAAACTAGAAATTTTGTAGTAGGTACGTCCCACTTCAAACATTCCCGACAAGCTCAAAATTCGACTCATCAACAGCCCAACGGAGTCTCAGGTAGTTCGGTGACTGAACACCTTGTGGAACAACCAAGTGTTTTATCAACATTTCAGATCTTTAAAACGATCCGGAAGAATCCAGAAGAACGGCAGGATGTAAGCTTCGTAGCGCCAGATTCCAGACTCACCTGTCACTATAGCCAATTCGCTAACGTCAGCCGACGACACCCAGTCGTCGTGTATCAAACAGTCCAAAGCCTCAGGAGGCGGATGCCTTTCCAGGTACTCAACGTCGACGACGCTCTCGACGGATATCCCCCGGCTCGTCAAGTGTTCCCCCAAAGCCGCCCGGACGAGTTCTCCACCCGCGATGAAATCGAATTCCACCGTTTTCCCCGCATTGTCCCCTTCTCGGAACAACTGGTTGACCAAATCGTTGAGCTCCCTCGTCGTTACCGAAGACGGCACCGCGAAAGGATTGTCCGGAACAGAATACCGCTCCTGTTTGGTCACGAAGCGGATCTGCAATTGGGACGATTGATTCTCCAACGTCATGGTGCCCCACAAAGACTGCTATTCAATTACACGAAAAAATAAATTCCAACCGTCAACGCTGCCGTTTTCTGTTCATTTCGAACACCGAAAGTAATCCGAAAAATCGAAAACAAACACACGTGAAATTCTCGTCGTGAATCAATAGTGAAACTAGCGACGTTTCAGCCTGAGAGTTCACGTTTGCTGCAGCTAGAGCATGTTGCGGGCTTTGCCCTGTCTGCGTTCAGCAAAATGGACAAAAGAAGAAGGGTCAATCGATTTGACAAACTTAAAATTAAACCCTGAAATCTTAAACTCCCTGAACATTAAAACAGCATGTTAAGAAGAAGAAAATGTCTCTAAAATTAGTTTGGATTGTTGCAATTGCGTTGGCATGTGCCTAACGGGGGGGGGGGGGGGGGGGGGCACAGCAGCGCTGTGAGCGGCAAAACTAGTAGGAACAAAATACTCCATCCTCAGCACTCAGCTTCCTTGCATCATTAAATTATGCAAAATATCAAATTTTGATATTTTCAAGTCTTCTGCATGGTGTTTTATGGTATATTACGGTATATTACGCCAAATTAGCCTGCTTATCCTTATCCTGTTATAAAAAACTGTAATCAGCCCCAAAAAGTTCTACCTACGTCAAGTACCAACTCGACCCCAGAGTAAGACCTTATTAATGTCAAAAACCCTATCATGATCACTTCCACGTTTTGGTTTATTATTTTTTGGAATAAGACGTTCCATGACACGGGGATTTAAAAAGAAGAAGAAAAGACAAATGTCCGTCTGCCGCCGAGGCCTTTTTATATATATATTAGGGCAGTAGACGTTTTTTTAAAATGGAAAATTTTGACAAAATAGGGGAGGATGAGCAGGTTTTGGACAGGGGAGGTTTCGGACTCAATTTGCAACTAGCTAACCACTAGGTGAGTTCGCAGAGTAATTCTGGAAATTCCGAACCGTTTGGCGCAGTATGGCCTTTGGCAAGGTCCAAGAGTGGGGAAACCTCGACTTCCAGGAATAAAACACTCAAGTTCCGCTGTGTTCTGACATCCTTCATCCTGGCATCCTTCATAAGCCCCATTTTTAGCCCCATGAAAGCCCAATTGATCCCCTCGGTAATGTCCAATGGTTCTGGGACCCCAAAAATGGGTTAAACGTCCAAAAATTCTTCGAAAATGACTCCTAACTCGATCCCTTCAAAATCCCCTCCCATAGCCCCTTTTTACAGTAGGGTAAAGATTAGTTGACCCCCCACTAGATTAGTTGGCTAGATCCATTGAGACCAGACCAGATTTTAGAGCTCACTTGCACTGGATAAAATGGACTTTAGGGGTCTCATACCTAACTGAAATTCAATGAAGAAAATGAAAATGAAACATCTAGGTAGTTCTTGTCCGTTTCGTTTGCTTTGGCATGCAAGGACTCCATTATAGAGTATAGCACGGCGCTATAATAGTGCTTAGAGCACTATAATTATTATACTATTATAGTGCTGTGCTAAGTTAAAATGTCCTACAGTACAAAGAATAATAACCTACATGATGTTTTATGTTTGGCTAGGATGTTTTAACTTTGGACGGCAGCGTAGGCACGACAAATCACTTAACTGATCACTTTTAACGCAGAGTGATCTTATAAACGCTGCCGAAACGCAGAGTTTGTTTGCATGTAAACCTGAAGATTCGATTACCGATGAAGAAGTTTTCGTTACCGCCACTTCGGCGCAAGTGTCGCATTCCACGGCTTTTGACTGAAGCAACTTGTTCAATATTCGCGAAGAGGAAGAAGAGCGGGTTGTGATTAGATTTCGCGTTGTTTTCGCGAAGGTAAACAAATTCTCGTGAACGCACTTCACTCAGCAGCAATGACACATTATGGCTCGAATAAAGTGGCGACGGCAGTTTTGCTGGATATCAGCCGTGGGATGGAAATGACGAGCTCGGACGGGCAAAGTCACTTCGAACGGTCCAAACGCCTTTTATCCAGGTAGGTCCGCTGACTGGGTGCCGGTGGAAATCTGAATCCCCTTTTCAAGTTGATTGCTATGTTTCAAACGGCAGGATCATCCTGAGGAAAATGTTCGCTTACGAGACGGACGAAGTGGGAATCGTCGTTGTCGGGCCCGACGGTGTCCGAACCATCGCCGATTTGAGGATCCCCACTTGGGAAATGTACGAGACGGTGGAAGAGTTGTCGATGGCTAAGGACGATGCCCGTAAGTCCTCAATCGTGTGTAACGCTATGCCACTTGTCTGACGATCATTTGTCAATTTGTGTCATTTTTTAAGCGGGAAACTGGGCCAAAGGTATGATCGAAGCGGTGAACTTCCTTGAAGAGCAATGTCAAGGGAAGAAATTTAGAAGCCGTCAACTCATCGTCCTGTCAAACTTCACTTGGTCCTCGCCGTCAGTCCACGTCAAACTGGAACCGCTCATCGACGTGGCCAACAGCAGCAAGCTGCAAGTCTTAGTCATCGGGCTGGACATCAAGAAGGTAGGTACCTACGAGTATTTTGTCTATTAATCGTCGTGATGCAACGTTGACATAACAATTTTTTTCTAGGAAAGTCAAACCGAGAAAGAGCTCCCTGCCGGATTGGGGGAGCTGGCGGAGTTCGTCGACAAACTTGAAACCGGTGTCATGGCCAGTTTTGAGGAGATTGAAGACGACGTCAGGTACTACGCTAAGAAAAAGAGGGCTGCCCGGTTGACTAAAAGCGCCATGAAAATCGGCTCCGAGATCTCTCTGCCGTTCAAGTGGATGAAAGTGACTAACGACGACACTCGCCTAAAGTTCGAGATGGTCAGAAAAACGGTAGACAACGGCGTTGTTTCGAACGGGGTGAGTTTGTCATGGCGAAGGGGTTCAGAAAATCCAATTTAAGAACCGCGAACGACCTTTTGTATGCATAATTTGTACCTATGCACTTTTCTGTAGGACATTCTTCTGTCAACATGAACAATTTTTTAATGGCTTATGTAACAATCCAGTTTTTCGGGAAAACACAAACACTTCCCGTACTGGGCGGGTGTAGAGTGGGCCCCGACCCCGAGGGGCAGAGGGCAAGGAGATAATCCAGTGTGTAGGCTAGCCCACCCCTCCTCTTGACATACCTAATACATGAGCCTTCTCGCAGTGTGTACTGGACCCTTGCAATCAGTTCTCAACATAGCACAGGTTTGGGGAACAGTATCCGAGAGGGTTGTGTGTGGAATGGCGGAAAATCATAGGCGCTAAGTCCAGGTCTTTGCTGCTGTGTTATGGAGGAGTTGACATTGAGCACTGTGAAGATTTTCCCAAGGTTTCCCATAGTCTCTTCAAGGATAATAACTGCCGCCCCACCCCTGGCGTACAATGACGAAAGGAGATAGATAAAGCTGCTGCTGACCCCGTAAGCATCTAGTTTCCGAAATAGCAAGTCATGACGAACGCAGTCAAAAGCCGCCCGAAAGTCATCAAGGAACGCGTAGAAAACGAAAAGTTTCTGCTGATTGAAAGGAGGTTTCTCTTCCTCAGAAACACGTTTCTGATGGTTGAAAATCAATTTTTGCTCCCTCGATACTACAATTAAGAAAACTCTTAGATGAAACTTCCACTGATTAAAAACGAGTTCATGCTCGCTATGCTCGAGTTCATTTGGCCTCCTTATTTGCGCGGATTTCGTTCGCCATTTATGTCATCGTCCGTTGGTAGTTATTCTAATGGTGTTTCTTTACAGGGAAGGCCGATCCCAATCGAAGATGAGGTGCCTTCAAAGAAACCCCGTGCGGATTTTTCCACCGTTACACCCGAAGCGGATTTTTCCACCGTTATGCCAAAAACGGATTTCGAATTGAAATTTGCTCAAGATGAGTCCAGAAAAACTCGATTCGGAGCTACTGAGGTAAATTTTGTTTCGCATAAACAGTCGGAAATCCCCCCCCCCCCCCCCCCTTCTGAAACAGTACTGTTTCAGGTGCTCCTGTCCTACGCGGACATCGAAGCCCTCAAATTGAAAACGGGGCCGCCCTCGATGACGTTTTTAGGAACCGTGAAGAGCTCGAGGATCACCAGGTCGATGATAATGTCCCCCGTTGTGTACGTCATCGTCTCCGACGGTACCAAGAGGTCAGTGTCCACGTTGTTGACACATAAACGTTGAGCTATTTCGGTGTGGTTTTTACCGACAGTGCAGAGGTCTAATCCAATGAGGTGTTTAGGGTGAGAAATGACTCCTCTGCTGAGTAGTCAACCACCTCGTTGAGCTATTTGATGACGCTTTCTTGCCACCAGGTCTCAAGCTCAATTGTCGGCGCTCATCACCGCACTCCTCAAAGCGAACAAGTACGGCCTCGCCCGAAGGATAGCCAGCGCCAACGGGAGACCCAAACTTGGTACAGTGTTTGTTCCGGGATCCTATAAGTGATACCCTAAGGAACCGCACCGCTCATTTTCAATGTTTCCTCCCAGGGATCCTCTACCCCGTGTCTGACGAGCTCGGCAAGGCTTTGTACTTCCTCCAGTTGCCGCTAGCCGATTGGATCAAAGCCGTCCATTTCCGCCCACTCCCTGACGTCGTCGAGCCCAAATTGGACGCGATGATGGACGAACTGATCGACGCGATGAGCATCGACGGCCAAGGGAAGGAGCTCCTTCCAAAGGACCCGAATTTCCAGCTAAGGTTAGTTATTGTTCATTCTGACCGAGGTTCTATTATAGACCTATAACACTGCTTTCAAAAAAAGTTACCTGAAAGTTGCCGGCCTCATTTCATCAAGGATGGGGGTTTTCCAGGGAGCTGTCAGAATCCGTTGTCCGTCTTTTTCCGATTGGGCGGTTTTTCCTATTTTTCGACGTTTTTATGGATTTTTATAACTTTATGGTGTATTTTCCTGCTCATCTCGAACTTATTATAGATTATAATGGGGCCTAGATTAGAAGGAAATTTCATGTTGAGTCCAAAATTTGGACTCAACATGAAATTTCCTTCTAATCTACTACTCTCTCATTGGCTGCTACACGGCCGCCATTTCCGCCGTCACCCCGGCAGATTCCCGTCGTTCCCTTCTTATGCTAGCTCACTCTGGCGGATTAGTAAAAGTGCCACCGCGGGAAAATTCAAAACGCCAAATATTCACTAGTGATTTACTCTGCTCAGACACCTAATTTCTCAGTGCTAACTGTACTGAGTACTTTGTTCATTACTAGTTCAACTATGTTCAGCCGAATTTTCCCATTTCTCTGACCTACTTGCTTGGCCCATTGGAAGGTTTGGATCAATGTGACAAAATACACTGGGGTCATATTTAATATGAATATGATGGCTGGAAACCTTGCGGACACAACTAGATGGTAAACCGAGTATTTTGTCAAAATTTCAGGTTTTTAAAACTTCCTACCGCCCAAAACGGCCCGGACGGCGTACGGACATTTCGGTTTTGGAATCTAGGAAGGGAAAGACGAGAGGGAACGGGGAAATTTCGTGCGAACAGTAGTTTGATTTCCGCCACCAGAGTTGAGGGTCGGAGAGAGCCGTATTCTTGTGGGAGGCTTCTTCAACGTTGACCTGATATTTTGCAGATGTTTTCGAGTGGAATCAAAAGCCAAAAACCCCCGCGAGTTGGACAAAGTTCCCGAACTCGTCCGAAACATCTTCCGACCCTACCCGGACAAAATGGCAGCTGGTGAGATCATCGTGGGGAAGATTGTGTCCTCTTTCGAGATCCCTCCGCCCCCGCCACCGTCAGACTCGACGGACAAAACGCCGAAAACGTCCCGAAAACGGCTCACCGAAGCACAGAAGAAGGAAGTCGAAGCTATTGAACAGATGGCGCTCGACGCGGTGGATTTGGGAGCCGAGTGGGACATATAACTATCACCAGGAAGTAACCATTTGAACCACAAAATTTTTAATCAATATAATATGCTGTGATTTACATGAATGGTTTTGAAAGGCTCTTGTCTCTCTTGAACCTGTGCACACTTGTTGCGTGAATTTGATTGTAAATAGGTAACACGTTAAGTTTGTGAATTTTGATGAAATATACTTTGCAAGAGCACATTTGCCAAATGACCTCTGATCAAAGCTCAGGCCAGTTAGTCTAGGAATTCACATCGGAATGACTGTAGACAAACTTTTTATAATTTCAACCGGTTTATTGTATGCCTATTAGTAGGGATGGCATATCGAAAGGAATATATCGATATATTGGTCAAACGATAACATCCCTAGCTAGGGCAAAACGCGAAGTGTCGCGATCTGCAGACCTAGCAGGTGATGTCGATGCAGTCAGGGAGGAAGCGCGAGTTCCAGGTTGGCTGGATGTGTCTAGTTGGCCTGAAGTGCATCTTTCCTCAGAATGGGGCTATGGGGAATCCAACATCAAGCTGATAGTCGTGGTTGGTGTCGGTTCACCCACAGCTCGCAGTTATATTGGAAATCAGTTGACTGGCTTTCACAAACGCCTGGTCAGCCGACCCAATCTGGTGAAGGTCTGCCCTCCCGACTCCTACAAGCGAATTGTCGCTAATATGTGCCAGGGCAACGGACCCTGCGCGTGATAATTGGTTCTGCTGTCGGCAGACCAATTGATTCTGGCTTCCTCAGTCGAAGTGTCGGCAGAGGATTCATGGACTGCGGGACCGACCAAAAATTCAGTGCGATTAAACACGATTAGTTTAAACGGTCAGTGTTTGATAACCGACGGGGAAATTTGTTACGGACCGGGTCGTGGGCGGTCCCGCCCAATCGCGCCGTCGGTCCCAGCACTTCCCATGGCCCTTCTCGGAACCACTTGTGTCGGGCCGGCAAATTCAGCCATAGAGTGGCACCCCTATAAACTGTTTCAAATCATAAAACGTTTGCCTACAGTCATTCCAATGTTGTTCCCCAAAACCTCATTAACTGGCCCAACAGACTTCAGGAGGGGTTTTTGAAGGATATAGGGGACAGTGTCGCGTGGGGTGACGTTTTCGAAGTAATTTTGGATGTAGACTCCTTGGATTTTGACGAAGTAACTCCAATCTATGTAAATTAGAAATTGCTTCACACAGAAGCAGGCAAAGTTCTCCACATAAATTGACTTTATTTCTCCCCAAATGCCATTAATTATACTGTACTTTTTTAAATTCTACGTCGTACGTACAAAATATAATTTAGCGCAAACATCTAACAGTCAAATACTCAAATTTTCTTCAATTTCTCCAGTTGAGACCGCACAATTTACTATGCTAAGTTTCTCAGTCCATTTCTAATTTCGCTAAATAACACTTTTTTATAGTATTTAAAATAAAATTATATTACACTTATTGTTGCCATAAATGATTCGGTTCTGCACCGCTTTGACTTTGTTCGTTGGTTTGACCAGGTGGTGGTGATGGGATTTAGTGGCAATACTGTGGAGTGGGTCTGATGCCACAACGAGCGCCTCGCTCACCAACCGGTATTGATGCGAAAATAAAAACAAAAACATAATCTAAGGGAAAATGGCCACTAGAGAAACATCATTGGAGCGAGTCGCCTCGTCGTCACCGCTCTTTGCCGTAGTCTCGGTCGTCGCTGATGTCCCGGACGGAGTCGGCGCTCAGGGAGCTCAACCGCCGGTTTTGACGGGGAGACTCCCCCAGGACTTTGCGGAGGTCCGTCGCGTCGACGCTCAGGCGGTACATCCCTCCGCCGTTGGCCGCCAGAGAGGTCATCCGGTTTTTGGTTGCCCTGGGGAAACAAAAAAAAAAACAGTCCGTCAATGTCACGCAGGTGGGCCAACTGTACCGTGTGATTTCAATACTTACGAATGGAGCAGCAACAAATTGTCCAGTTCATCCTCGTTGTAATAGACGATGAAGTCTTTAGGCTGCACGCCCTCGAACACCGCCACAACCGAGGGTTTCAGGTTGTAGAAGAACAACGGCTGTTGCCTCCTCGAGAAATCGTTCGTCAGCACCTCAATAACCTGCAATAGGAAAGGAATAATATACCCTTGTTTAAAAATTGTATTTGCTAACTATTTGAAAATTCATTTTAAAAAATTGTTTACTTTAGCTGCCGTGAAATCTGCGCCGTAGATGTGAGAACAGTCGATGACGACTGGAATCCCCCGGCGAATGCTGTGTTTGGTCACTAGAGTGCTCACGTAGTCGACCGAAGGGAAGATGAGGCAACGGTCGGGCGTCAGTAACAGGTAGTCCACCCCGGCCCTGCTCTGCAACATGCAGGATTTGTCTAGTACGCAACTTAGGGTTTAATAGTGGGATGGAACGATGGAAAAAGAACAGTATCTCACCCTCGCCAACTCCATGGAAATTTTTGGTCGGGCCGCGTGGTAGAGAATGGAACACAGGTTGAGCCCAATCCCAATGAGAATGCCGATTTCCAAAGGCAGGATGAGGCAGAAGATGAACGTGGCCACGCCCGGTATGAGGTCAAACTCTGCAATTCAACAACGTGTAAAATGTGCGGTAGTAACGAAAAAAAAAACCAGTTATTCTTCTAAGGCTCACTTTTGGATCTCCAAATGGGTCTCACGACGCGGACTTCCACCATGAATACGACAGCAGCGATGATGATGGCCGCCAAAACGCATTTAGGGATGTAATGGAACAGCGGCATGCAGAACAAAAGAGCCACAACGACCAGGATCCCTGAAAAAGAATTTTGGACGTACAAAAAATTGTGTGCGTCGTTCAATTCAGTCAAAACGCTTTACTTACCAGTGTAAAGGCCGCCCAAGGGGGTTCGGACGCCGCTGCTGTTGTTGACTGCGCTTCTGGACAGCGATCCTGAACAGGGGAAGGACTGAACCAGGGAGTTCCCGATGTTGCAGAGGCCGATGGCGATGAGCTCTTGAGTCGCGTCTACAGGTTTGCCGTTGGCTAGGGGAAAATTTTGAATTCACAGCATCACGGTTCCTCGATTCGGGAGATTTCCTTATTATGTATAAGAGCCTCTTCCTGGTAATCCTACATAATACGGTTGGGGGGATATGAGACCTCCTCAGAGGACCCAACTCGAACGATTGTGTTCCCCATTCAGGGTCCATCCAACTCCGCCAGAATTTTATCCAACTCCAATAGAGGGAATGCGTTCAACTCCGCCAGTGAAAGAAGCTTTACACCGGTTTGTGCCATGGGATCCCTGGTTTTGTGGATCACTAGATCTCAGGATTTCCGGGTCTCTGGATTTCGAAATTTCTTGATTTCTGGAGCTGTTTGTCTGGATTTCTTAGATCTCTGGATTCCAGGATTTTCTTGGTCTCTGGATTCCTAGATTTCTGAATTTTTTGAACCTCTCGATCTTTCCTGGATTTCAGGACTTCTGGAGCTCCAGAATTTGTGGATCTATTGGTTCCTGCAATTCTGGATTTTGGGATTTCTGTGCCAAAGGTCCAATGAGTCACCTATTTCTGAAAACTGGGAACCTGTGACCTGATCTTAAAGGATCACCCAGGTACAGGCTGTTGGATTAGGTAGGGACGCCCCTCTTGAAACAATAGCCTAATTTAAAAAGACGACACATAGTCCGCAGACCCACACTGTTAAATAGTGTGGGTCTGCGGACTATGTGTCGTCTTTTTAAATTTTGTTCCATTTAAATCGCAGCCCCTGAGTCAGCAGATTAAAAAAAAAAAAAGAAAGAAAATACACATTTTGAAAAGGCGACGCTTGGTCAGCGGACCCACACAGTTTGTCCTATTTAAATTGCAGCCCCTGACTCAGCAGGCCCTAAATACCTCATTTGAACAGGCGACACATGGTCAGCGGAGCGAAGCTATTTGTTTTATATAAACCACAGCCCCCCAGCAGACCCAAAAACTCATAAATTTGAAAAGGCGACACATGTTCAGCAGACCCACACTATTTGTTTTATTTACATCGCAGCCCCTTGGTCAGCAGATCCAAAATACCTCATTTGAAAAGGCGACACTGGTCAACGGACCCACAATGTTTGTTTTATTTAAATCGCAGCTCCCCGCAGAGCCACATGGTCTCCACGACCAATGTAAATCATCCTTACCGAACGCCTTGCAGATGGCGATGTTTTCCAAAAGGGCTATCAACGGCAAGACGATGACTCCTGACCCCATTTCAGATACCATTTCGAAAAAGTTGACAGTATGGTTGTCTCGGGTGATGCTAAAAGGGGGAAGACGGACTTCGGGCAGGCCTGGCGGCAGAGGACCTGCAACAATTTTGTGTAATGACAACCGCTGCGCTCAACCAAGCCCCTCACAAGTCCTGCACACTCACCGATCAGTTTCAACGGGTCTCTGTCCGTTTCACACAGATACCATCCGATGACGCCCCCAACGACGACCAGAATGGCGTTTCTTGATGTCGATATGAGCCAAATCGACTTGTTAATGACCTTTTGAAACGTCGTCCAGTTTTCGGGATTCGTCGACGAGCCGATTTTGACGTTTGACAGCATCTAGAGGATAAAAAAGGAGTTTTAGAATTGGCTACTAAAATAATTGACGTCACGTCCTTCCGAGCAACGCTTACCCGCATCAAAAGCAAAAACACGATGCAAATCAAGCCCATCACCGTGTCCCAAAGTTTGGTGTTCTGGACGTCCTCGAGGATCGACGTCCACATCTCGATGAAAGTCGCTCCACTGGCGGTTATTCCCAGAATGTCTTTCACTTGGGACGAAATGATGAGCAGAGCGACGGCTGACGTGAACCCTGAAGAGACCGGGTCCGAAATGAAGTCGATCATTATACCTGAAAATGGTAACCAGGACCGTATAAGCTGATTGGAAGAATGCATTAGTGCCTTGACCTGAGTATCCGGTAGACAGAATGATGATTGATTGTGAGTCGGCTCCAAATCATTTTAACCGTTTTAAAACCCGGAATGGAACTATTTCCAGCTCGCCAGCAGTTTGGGACAGTCGGTAGGCCAGGTGGGTGTTCCCAGCGGACACACCTGTCGAAAAGTATGAGCACCGTGTTCTCAGCGGACAAGGGTGCTTTTAATTGTGAGCTATTTAGCTTCGAGAAACCTAAGCTCGCTGCATGATAGTCGAAAAACCTAAAAATCATCGTACTTATTTCGGTTTTTGGCTTATATCTCCATAGGGGTCCATCCTACAAAAAACATTACTCCTACCTTTCTTGAAGTAGACAACAATTGCTAAGTTTTGAGACTAACCGCAGCTCTTTAGGTTTAATAGTTTCTGAGATACAGCTTTTCTAAAAATCACCTTTTCGAAAAACTTGAAATGTATCCATTTGGTCATGTTTCAAAGCCTCTATATCAAAAACAGCGTATAATAGCTTCAACAAGAAGGGGGGGGGGGTAGTGAGGGGAGCCAACAAACTTGGCCTACCTCGAGCAGTGGACACTTCCATTTTTCATTAACAGCTGGTTTGGGTTCCCTGTCCGCTACCAGCACGGTATCAATGTTGACGAACGAAGGTATACGCGAGGAGCCCGAATCTTCGTAAACAAGAGATTAGTCGTTCGCCTGGACAGACGTGGCATCCTTCCTAGTGTTTGGGCTGTCGCCCGGGATGACATCTCGAAAGGGACGAGGGGAGCTGGGAGACGGTCCTGACCGTGCTAATCAGTGGCATAACAGTATTAATTTATCTATCAATCAATGTCGTGGCTTATAGGCGCCTAAACGGCTGAACGGATTTTGAAGAGCTTTTTGGCTATCTTTCAGGGGAAGCCATTGGCTCCTGTGTACATTGACAACTATTTTGAATACTCGCCGATATCGCATCAACCAGTTTTGTAATTTCCGATTGTTTTTATGACAGTTAACAAACTGTTATGAAGAAAATCTTTCTGTACCTGTATTTTATTTTCGACTGGTTAAGGTAATCTCATCTGTTGAGAGCGTAATAAAATTCAAGAGGAAATCAGATTTGATAAAACCCCATTCGAGTGAGGGATTTACGTAGCGGAAGTTTCCTCAGTGGGTTAAAGCGTTTTATCGCCTACAAACCTGACAATTTCGTTAATTAGCGGGATTAGCCTCTTCAGTACGTCATCGACAAATTTTGTCTCTTCTGAGTAAGCCTTGGTTAAATGACAAAATCTTGCTAACGGTTAAACAATGCGGTTTAACCCAGTTTAATTCAAATCAACAGTAATGGCGGAGCCCAATGGAACGGACTCGGACTGTATTAATTTGCGGCTTCTCAGTGGCGGGGTCGGGTAATTGTTTTTTAATTCCCTCTATTTAAGAAAGATCGTCTCCTCCGGCGGACTTGAAAGGACCAGGGGGGTTACCGGGAAGCCCTTGATCGTTCCCCAAGTGGGTCATCAAATCCAAAACTGACGTCAAAAGGACCAGAGAGAAAAACAAATTGCTCACCAAGGCCGACGATGCCCATGAGAAATTGGATGACGCCGCTGAGGAAGGAGAGGAGGATGGCGTGCATCGGTCCGAGCCCATGGACTGCCTGAAATACGCGGAGAGGTTACAAAAGCTCAACCAATCGGTTTCAACTTTGTCAAACAAGTTACCTGGTAGGTGAGAAGAGAACAGATGGCGGTGGGTCCCACAGGTACGTCTTTGCAGCTTCCCAGAAATATGTACATCAGCGTTCCCACGAAGGAACTGTAGAGACCGTACTGGAAAAGATAGTTATTGAGATTTAAAATAGGTATTTGAAGGTTGGTTTTAGGGAAGCTACACAAAGTTCTTCTAAGCTCTTCTTTGCTCAACACGTCTTAGCCTTGCTTGGCGATTGCTCCATCAGCAGTCAGCACCCTAGTTGCTCCGGAGTCAAGGCTAGTACCTGCGCTGCTCTAGTGAAGTAAGCAAAAAACTTAGTTAGCTATACAAGCTCACTACTCGGACTTACTTGCGCCGGCAGCCCTGCGATGCTCGAGTACGCCAAAGACTGGGGTATGACCGTCAGGCCGACGGTTATTCCCGCGACGAGATCCCCGACGGCGTCTTCCGTCTTATAATTTTTGGACCACGTCAAGCACGGCAGCTTCTTCGTGATGGTCTTCCATGTGCACAGTCGCTTCACGTGCCTTTCGAACCAGTGCTCCACTTCCACAGCCTTCTCCTTCACGCTGATCTTCCTTTTGGGGCCCAAATCCTCAATGACTGAAATAATCAAATATATAAATTTAAAATAAATCAATCTAAGATTTCTTTCGGTGTAACAGTTTAATTTGATTATTTAATATATAAATTTAAAATAAATCTATCTAAGATTTCTTTCGGTGTAACAGTTTATAACGTTGCTGAAATGGAACTCTGATAAATGATGTAAAACCGACTCGAGCCAGGTTTCATCTGATTTGAATTTAAAAATAATTTCGAAGGAATGCTTATAAAAAGGTGCGGACGACAGGTGTGGGCAGGATATGACTGGGGGTCGTCTGACCAGGTGTGTCAGGTTGAACCAGCAGTTTTGATGGGGGTGTGCAACGACATGATGATTCCGAAAATGGTGTATATTGTTAAGGGGGACCCTTTAAAAGGCCATTAGAGGTTAATCATATGACATATTTTCAATAGAAAGATATAAATACATGTTGTGGAACCTCGTAGGAGGGAAAAAAGATTGACAAGACGTCTTGTCAATCTTTTTTCAGTGAGGCCAGAAATTTTCGGGCCTCATGCCCTATTGTTGGGACGAAGGCGAAGATGGAAAGCAGCAACGGCAGCGGTTTCGTGAGTCCAGTTGTTTGAACCAAAGAACCGCCTCTTCGAGGCGATTGTCCTTTTGCGAGCTCGAAAGTATTGAAAGGTGAAACATCCATAAAAATGCAGCCGAACTATTGCCACACTAGACGAGCTAGTAGTGTCCTTTGTCTTTGATCTCCTCTACAATGGAATACACGACAACGTTCTGGGGTGGCGGATCTGGAATAAGCAACCGAAGTCCATGTAGGAAGTGATGTGTAATGCAGAGCTGTGCCCACCAGTACCAACAGCGTCTGCTACCAGAGCCCCTGTCTTCAACAGTGAGAAACAAAAGGAGCATACCTACCAGTCGGAAATATTGGAAACCATCTTCGGTGAGTGAAGTCCCGCTGAAACGGCAGCGAACCCACCAGGTCAAATAGGCACCAGTTCCCAAGGCCCAGGACCTGAAATCTCTCTGAGAGTTGCACGATTCGTCAGCGGTTGGAGCAGTGAAGGCGGATGACGACTAAGAGAAGGAGGAGAAAGGAGAGGAATACAAAGAAGATGATGGACACAAACGACGACAAAGGGTTGCTGGGCTGAAGTAACAAGATTCAGTGGATAACATTCGGAGGAGCTTGGCAACAAAAGTGACTGTTGAAATGAACCATTCAGGAACGAAGGAAGGTCAGGAGAAAGCATCCACCTACTGTACGTAATTGTGAAAGTGATGCAAGGGAAGGAATGTGCAAAGGCTCTGGAATACACAACGGTGATCAACGGTAGAGCCTTCCCCGCAGTGACACTTGGACGCCTGCACATCCCCTGCACACTTGGCTGCCGCCTGGCTTCACCTCCCACCTCCCACGAAGCTTGTGTGGGAGCAGCCCGGCCAGAACCCATCCAGCGTGCTGAACCTTCGCAGCCGGCAACACCAGCAGGCGCCAACGCCTCTCTTTCCTGATGGTCTTTAAACCTGATCTGTTCTTCTTTGCTGATCTCAGTGTTCTGTCAAGCCAACTCTCCATCAATCTATGCCGCTTTGCAGAGTGCTTCTTGTGGTGCTCTACCATTGAACCATACCTATCTCGGGTGTGAATAACCAACGTCCCAACTACCTATCAAACGTTAACTTTTTCCTCGAATATTTAGTTCAAACAACCAGCCTGTTGTGTGTCATTGCCGCGTCAAGGGCACGTAAGAGGGCTCTGCATTCTGAAGAGGAAAGACCACTTTTTCACGTGGTTTTTGAGAGTGGGCTACGTAATCAAGTATCAGCTTTTGGGGGACATCTTTCTGAACATTTTAAGCCCAATTTCATCAAAACCGGTTGAATTATAAGGAAACGATTAAGGAAAACGGCAGAATTTTTCGTTTTTCTGAAGTATATCCGTCATTATCCTGCCGATTTTGATGAAATTGGGCTCTAAATGGTCGGCCAGATGTCCCCAAGAAGCTATAACTTCAATATTGAACATTTTCTACGTATTGCGTAGCTCAGGCTTAGGAAACTGTGTGAAAACGTGGTCCCTCCTCTTCAAAATGCGGAGCCCTCCCGCGTTCCCCTTAACAATAAATAAGAAAATCCTCCTACCTACGTAAATGTGGGCCATTTCAATCCGTTTTTGTGCCGACGATTCTCTCATCGCAAAGTCACCAAAACACTTCACCTCTACATAACGCACGGGGCTCCGTCAAGTGAGCCCGTAATTCCTGTTATAACTGACTGACCTCTCCAACTCAAAGTAAGTTTGGACGCCAACAGGTGAGTGTGCGTCCCTCGGATGTCCCAAAATAAATCTCATTTAGCTTAGCGATCGAGAAAAAACCTTTTCAATTTCTGGGTCGGGGCCAGCCGTGAAGTCAAGAATCTTACGCTTATTTTTATTAGTCTGAGGATGGCCCGCGGTAATTAAGTGCTTTAAAATATCACCCAACTCTTCAGGGCCCTTCTCGCCCGAAATAAAACAATAAATCCCTTTTCCGTGAAGTCGCGATTTTCAGCGAAGTTGGTAAAAGCCAGTCGATTATGGCCTAACGGCTGAACCATACGTACGTTTGAGTATATCAATCGACGCAGAATTTAATACCCCATAAAAAAGAGATCCACTGCGAGGAATCGTTTTCAAGTTATAAACGAAACAATAAAGAAAATCGAGTTTCTACTGTAATACGAATGTGTATTGATATTAAATAATTTTTTTACCTTCAACATTTCACTTATTTTATGGGCTTTTGGAGATAATTTGTCAAAACTCAATCACCCTAATCTGTGGGGCTACAAGAGGGGCGTTTGAAAGGTTTAGGGAGGTTGAGTGCGGTATCGTTTCGGAAGTAGTTTAGAACGTGGAATCCAGTTTTGGGGGTCGTAGACCCATATGGCCGTACCGTTTTTTTGTTTTTTTTTTTTTTTTAATCTGAAATTTTGACAAAATTCTCGGTTTACCATCTAGTTGTGCCCGAAAGGTTTTCATCCCTATCACCCAAACCAGTGGGGCTCTGTGGGGCTAAAAAGGGGCTTCGGGAGGGGTTTTGATGGTCTTCGGCTATGATCGAGTGGGGTGTCGTCGTCGACGTTTTTGGACGTAGAATCCATTTTTTGGGGTTCCCAGGGCCATCCGATTTCACCGTGGAAGGACTTGGGGTATTTAGGACACTAAGGATCTACGAAGTTGTTCCCTGTGTTGATGTTCCCATGAAACTAATGGGTCTTTTGGAGAACGTTGGCCAGGAAGTCGAATGAAGTGTCGTTTTCGAGGTAATTCTAGACGTAGAATCCATTTTTGGGAGTCTCAAACCAAACCGACTATACCGTGGATACTTATTGGGCTATTAATGGGGCTATGGGATGGCATTGGCCAAGAGGTCGAACGATGTGTCGTTTTTGGAGAAATTTTCAACGTAGAAACCATTTTTAGGGGTCTTCTATCCGTCCTAACAGTGTTAAGATATACTTGGAGTGGAGTGGGGTAAATGTGGAAATGGTTTTGAAAATGGCGCCATTCGAGCGCCTGGCCTCCCAAACTTTCTCAATGTGTATTCACATGGAGGAATAGAGAGGAGAGTTCACTGAATAGAACTTCATGTGCCGTAGTAAACGGTGGCGCTATCCCTACGGAACGTAGTGAACTACACATAGTACCTCCAAACCCGACTAGAGTGAGCCACTCGCCCTTCTTACGAACGAAAGCCCCAAATACCTCACTAAACGGATTCATCTTCCACTGTGGTGCTACTACAATTAAATTAAAGGAAAAATTGAAGGAACCATAATATTATCTGAATAACGAAATTGATTGCTTAGTTGTGTACACTGTGAATGCAAACGACGGAATTCTGGACGGAATTCGCGGGGGCGCCATCTTCTGGTTCAGTTTTGGTAACTTACCACCTTCAAAGTTCACTACGTCTCGTAGGGGTCGCGCTGCAGTCGCAATCCCCCCCCCCCCCCCCCCCCCCCCGCCGTTCCATCACTGGGTTGGCGTTTTGGGCACGCGGTTTAACGCAGAGTGAGCTCTCCTCTCTATTCCTCCATGGTGTATTCAGTTATGTTGGTGACCCTTACTGGTAAGGGGGAAAAGGCGGGATTCTGCCAATCAGCTACTTTGACCTAACCTTCTCCTGATTAGTAATAATTATAATTATAGTAGCGTAATTATAATTATTATAATTACGCGATTAATTATTATAATTAAGCTATAGCTCTTCAGGCGAGTGGTGTGCTGGTGGCATCAAATACGTTTTCCAGGAAGTGTAGTGAGTCAGTAACATATAATAGTGTCATTATGCCATAATATATTATGACTGACTCACTCCATATTATGTCCAACCTTGAAACTTCTTCAGCGGAGCCAGTTCAACAGTTTTCAATCCGATTTGGTTTACATATATACCACATTCATTAAACATTCTACAAATTATGTAGAAATGATAGCTCGGATTGTATTTTCCCCAGCCAAGTCACAGTGTGGGGTAATAATTACTCCACACTGTGATTTATTGCGGAAAATTTATTCCGCGATTATTGCAGAATTTCAATATGGAGCAAATGCGAAACATTTGCATTTATCCCAACACCCTGCCATTATTACACGTTCTACCTACATTCTTTTCTAAAATAGAAGATTTACCTTAGATTTTATTTAGAAATACACTATTTTTATTAGCTACACGTTGAATTTCTTCTTTAACTCTTCCACCTTCGAAATCAGGTCTCTATTACCAACTGGTAAGTAAGTCATTTGAAAGCTGGAGCAGAAAAGTTCATTTTCCCTATAAAAAATTGGAGAAAAACGTTCTGTTCGTCTTTAAGTGGGCTTTGTTTGCATTTACCCCATAAATGCAACTTGAGGTTTTTACAGGTTTCGCTGGCAACTTCCACATTTGCCCCACCAATTGGTCAGTCGGAATTTTTTTAAACGCAGTTTTTTAACCACGAGAAGTAAACCTTTTGTACAACTTGAAGAGTGCACCGTAATCTACGTAAAACAAGCTGTGGGACACCCCATGCAGCGGGTGGTGGGTGTGTACCTACAAGTGTACCATTTCCGTCCTGGCCATAGCATGAATTTTTGTCGTGATCTGGAGACCAGGGGGTAGATGCAGCCACAGAAATGGAAGACTCGCTTACTTCAGGCTTACTTGATTTGTCAAGATACTGTCGACAGGCAGAGTCTTCAGAAGGGAACTGTGGGGAAGACTCGCAGTACCAAAGCCAGCTGTTTCAGCTACCGTAATCGAATTGTCGATAAAAGTGGCCTGGCCAGCTGACCCGACCTTACATGGGAACACCCCCGTCGCGTTCTTAGACGAATTGTCGTCAAAAATGCCTGGGCAATGGACCCGTGCGTCGGGATCTCACTCGCTGATTCAGCTTCCCCCGGACAGAGTGTCGTCAGGGGAGGCCTAGTCAACGGGCTCGATCTCGAAAAATAGACTGCGATGAGACATTATTATAATGTTATAATGACACCCAGTTAAATGGAATTTTATTGAGAATAATACTCTCGTCTTCGAACGGGCGGGCTGATGTACTGGTTGGAGAAGAGTAGGTACCTATTTCGCACGGTCGCGCCGCGACTGTAGCATTACCCGCTCCTCCCGCTGGTAGGCTACTAACCAGAAATGCGAGGATGCACTAGAAAGAGGGTCAAATTCCCCATACAAGCTATTAAAAAAAATAATAAAGGAAAAAAAGAATTAAAAAATTAAAAAAATTTAAAAAAGTAAATAATAAAAAAATGTGAACTTGGCGTTTTTCAAAGGAATTTTTACAGGATCAAAGTTGAACTGTTGAAACTTTGGGTCGTAATTGCCCATTTTTCCAAAAATTTTAAAATTATTTTTAATTTACCTAATATTCTTAATTTTTGTAGGGGATCAATAGTTGATAGAAATCATTTTTTGCATAATCTAGGCCCCTTCAGAACCCTTGAGTAAAGCGTTTTCTTTTAATGAGTATTCTTGTAAAATAGTTCTGAATTTCTGGTACAGTCACCAAATTTTTATTTTTATTGTCCTCACAACCTAATTTCAACAACAATCTAATGGCATTACAAAATTTTTATCATTTACTTACGTATAAAATCGCTGCTGCCGACGTTCATGGCTGTGAGCATGGACTCCCTGTGGGGGAACTTCGGCTGGACGTAGGGAGACGTGTTGGTGGAATCGTCAATCATCCCCCCACCTACGCCAACAGATGGGTTCGCCATTTCCGTTCGGGGTTGAGTTCCGGTGGAGGAAAATTGCCGATGAGTTTCCTTCCTGAAGTGGCGATTCTCGTGCCGTCAAAGTCTTGTCAACTTTGAAGCTCCTCGACGAGATGTTTCGTGAGAGTTACGTCATTTTCTGGAACGGTAATTGTTAGGTTCTTGAGTTTGAATTGAATTGGGAAATTTAGAATTGGTTTTTACGGGTGTTGTCTGAAAAATATTAAATGTATACATTTTATAGCGTTGTGGCTGGACACAACGCAGTCCATCACACTTGTCCAGAATTTTCTACTCGTTGAAATTTGAAGCATGAAAAAACGGGCGGTACGCAATGCCGCTGCGCGTGTAATCGTTCTGTCGGAGGACGCGTGCAGCGAAGGGTTAAAATGGTTTGGCCGGAGAAAAATAAATTATCCCGATGCGACACAATTCTTCGATGTAAATTTGTTTTGACATCCATCAATCGAGATGAATGACTCCCACTGCCTAACTATATTGTCTTAGCTTAACGAGCGTCTATGATGTCGCCAGAAGGGATCTGATTCAAATTAATTTTCGTTCGAATTTTAGGCATAAGAACCAGGAGATGTTCATAGCAAAACAACGTCATTAGCTATCATCCGTCTCATTTGGTTTTTTAATAGATGAGAACTTTTTCGAGGAAAATGATAATATTGTTGGAGTGGAAGCACTCAGAGACTGCGTGGACCGTGAAACAGCGATTTTTTTTGGTTGGTATTTCCAACAAAGATAGAAGTAGAGATGTTTAAGTTTTTATTTTCTTCGTTTTGTGACGCTATGTTGCACATTTTGATGTTAAACTTGAACTTTTGATGACGAATTGAATTCGTAATATTCCTTGAAGGGGGGGGGGGGGGGGGGTGCAAGAAATGGCGTAGAAGCTTTTATTTTTTATAATTGTTGTCATGGGTCTGAACATCAAAATACCTTTCAAAAATGGTAGCAAATTGATTGCAGAGAGAACTTTTGGCGGCCAAAAAACGCCGAAAAGATTTTTTTCGGAAATTTTCCAGTTTTTCACTTCTACCTCGAAAACTAAGCATCGTAGAGAAAACGTATTGAATACAAAGTTGAAGAGCATGAAACTCTACGTCGAATGACCTAGAGACACCTCCTTACACAAAATCGATTCATCTGCTTAGCCACAATCAAGCGTCGAAAATAACCATTTTTTCCAACTTGGCTGAATATTACACTGAGAGAAAAAAAGGGCCTATTCTAGGTTATTTTTCGATTTTTTTCTAGGTTAAATGCTGCCAACCTAGATTTTTTTTGGTTTTCATTCTAGGGTGGAACAATTTAGTCTAGGTTGAATATAATTTAACCTAGATTGAAAATACTGGTGAAGTTACCTTCCTAAAAATGCAAACAACCAAGATTTAAAATGCGCCACCTCCACACTTTAGTTCTAGGTTGTCTCACCCTGTTATTCAATGTTTTTCACTTTCATAGACGGTTGATTTACCCTAAAACAAAAGCGTTCTCACCCCACCTCAAACAATTTACAGCCATGGCGCGTTAACCTAGAACCCTTTTTTCTCTAGGTTGTGCCCCTTTATTACGAGAGGCTAGCCGGAGCGGGGAGCTTAGTTCCTCAAACTGCCTCTCAAGCGCTGCGTGTCACCACTGTTGACACCTCTTATCAATGTTTGTTTTTTCCATTCGGCCATCCTTCTCTCATTTCTCGGCCTGCGACATTCTGTTTAAAGTTTTTGTTAATATTAATGTTTTCGGGTCGTGTTTAGCAGTCAAATGGCCTTTAAATGCACTAGTTGCAACTCCGAGCGCTTGTGTTGTAGGCACAGGTATTTTTGAAGTTTCCTAGATACCGAGGCAATAGGTACCCTATTTGGTTTAAGTTTACATTTTTTTCTTTCTGTTGAAGATTACACTTTCTGTGATTTAACTTGGTGATATCTTTGCAATAATTAATTAACCGGCATAAATATAGGTATTTTCCAAGTTCCTGGTAACCTAGATTACCACCTGGGTACTACCTACCTAAGTATTTTGTGATCATTTTAGTCGGTAGGTAGGTACCTTTCAATCAGATAAATAGTTATTTTTTTTAGATAATTATATAATATCTAATTATCTAAAAATTAATATTATGTAAAGTTAATTTTTTAAATGAGTACCTACGTACCTAGTTGTTTTTTTGTTTTGTTTTTTTATTTTTTCCAAAGTTATAAGTTGACCATGTGTGTGAAGCTGTGATTTAAGCGAGCCTTTACAGATATCCTCGCAATAAAAATAACCTGAGCATTATTACCTGTGATATTTACGTTTCTGCTATGGAAGGTTGTGAGAAAAAAGTTCCTACCTAACTAAATAAAACTGTTTAAGGACCTGTGAGCATTGTTTTTACTCTCCGCTCAAAGATGTTTTGACATTTTATGTCTTAGTATGTCCCGTTGGTTTCACCTAATAAAACGCATAGTTTCAAGGATACCTATGTCTTAAACGAACCAAGTCCGAAATTTTTGAGGGTTTTGGGCGTACAGTTTTGAGGGTAGGTAGGTTATAGGTGTACCTACTATCTAATTATATTTTGGTGGAAACCAGAGTCCCTACCTATTGAGGCCCAAATGGGCCATTACTTGAGACAATAAAACAAATCAGCATATTATTTTTTCGTGTTTCGTGATCGGGTGACTATTTGGTTGGAGTTAGTTTTCCAGTTTCAAAAATGCGAGGCGAGGTTGGTTAAGTGACACGCAGCGCTTGAGCGGCAGTTTGAGGAACTAAGCTCCCCGCTCCGGCTAGCCTCTCGTCCTTTATTTACGAGGTTGTTTCATTTACTATCCCTGTTGTTCCAGTTAAATTTCTAGGTAGCTTCCTATTCTTTTCAGGTTGGTTCTAATAAATTACTAGGTGGTCCACTTTTCTTTCTAGGTTTGCTCCACTTCCATTGCAGGTTGTTTCTATCAACTTCAACTATCTTTCTGGGTTGTCTCTGTTTCCATCTCAGTACAAAAATTTGAATGTGACGTCATAATATGACTGCACATAGTGATAGAAATTAGATGATTAGAATTTGACAAAGATTTGGCCTCAACCCCACCGGCTAAATAGCAGGGGTGCCAAGACAACGAGAATTAACGCCCACCGCCTACAGTGGCGCTCTCCGCGGCCGCTTAGCGTACTGTAGAAACAACCTGGAATTTATTGAATGAATTACAATCACTGTTGTTTAAACCTAAAACTATTTGTAGTACTACGGTAGTTTTAACCGAGACTGAAAGTCTAACTTTTTCTTCTGGGTTGTTACCTAAAGTAGCAATCTCGCCTTTTAAATCTCTCGGTTGTTTTCAGTTGTACAACCGAGACTTTAATGGAGGGGAATTATATGGAAGGTCAAATCATTCAATTCTAGGTTACCCCACTTAAAAGTCAAAGGTAGGTAATATATTTTCTAGGTCTTCACAATGTCAACCTAGACCAAATGTGAAGTTCACATTTGGTCTAGGTTGACACTTTTTTTATTCCAGGTTGTGGTCAGAGGGCGGGTAATAACGGGTTAGGTTGTTTCTATATGGGTCTAGGTTGTATTAATATTTTTCCATGTTACTTTAACCTGGACCTATTTTTTTCTAGGTTGAATCAATTGATTCTAGGTGGTTTCAATTTCTTTTCGAGGTTATTTCGGATTTAACCTAGCCACTAAAAAAATCTTTTCTCTCAGTGTTGGATTCGCTCATGTTTCAACCCCTGTAACTTATGAACGGCTGATTCAAACGAATTGGTTCAAAATTTAAGTTGTAGAGCATCAAATTTCGAGTTAAGGGAGCTCCTGAAATTCAAAAAATACTACCAACCGAGAAAACGAATTTAAACCAAAACAAGGAACGCCCAATCTGACACTGCTCGGTAAGCGGAAAACCACGTTTTTCAGGACGTTTTCATCTGTAGCTCAAAATTGGCCTGATTCCAAATTAATTATTATCTCGTGAAATCTGATTGAATTCCTCATCGTAGTTATTCCATGAGAATTTTTTTTTTTAAATTTATAGAAACGTGTTTTTCGCACATTTTGGTACTAGTGCGTTATAGGTCCCGGAAACTCGATTGTAAAAAAATCGATTCCTCATATTTCTTTCGATTTCTTCTTTCCTTTATCCTTATCTTAAAAAACGTCCTCATCGAATGGCGGAAATCGATTTTCCGGGACCTATAATGCACTTGTACCCACATTTTCGCCCATGACTCGGGAACCGTTGGTCCAATATTAATTCTATTTTTTTCTGGTGAAAGCTGATTTTATATGAGGGACGGTTATAATAACAAAAGTGTCATGAGTATTCGTCGGAAAGGTAAAAACTGTAAAATTTCCGAAAAAATCGAGGTTTTTTGGCCGGCAAAAGTACTCCCAGCAAAGCTTTTGCTAGGTTTTGATAGATATTTTGTTGTTCAGACCCAAAACAACAATTAAAAAACAAAAACAAATAAAAGCTTCTACACCATTTCTTGCACGAGTCTAACCCTCTGGCGACTGGCCGGGTTTTGTTTTTCCAGTCCCTGTTCATTGAACAAGGAAAAGAACCAGATTTGGCTCGTTGGAAAGCATTCAGGTACTAGTAGATAAAGCACGTCTCAAATTCGAACCGTACTTTTTCAGCTATTTGTGGTCCTGTCGCGATAATTCGACACGGGATGAGACGTTCCGGCGCTAATAAGAATGAGCTAATCGCATCCGACGAGAACCGTACCAGACCCGAAGATGTGTTTGTAATTTTAAATGGGAGCAGTTTTTTTCTAATTGAAGAAGGTTGAGTTGACGCTCCCTTGAAACGATTATTTTCAATTATCGAGTTGAGGGTGGAAGGCCGGTTGTGGCATTAATAAGGCGAAGGAGACGTTTCAAGAGGTTACGCAAAGGACCGAGGAAACAGGAACAGAACAGTGTGGCCAGAAAAGGGCTACAAATACACGCCTGAGGATCTTTGAAATGGGTTATAGGCGCAATAATAGGTCACGTTTGAGTTAATTAATGAATTAATTACAGACTCGGGTTGAAATGCTATAAAATCAGTTTGAGGAGCTGTCGAATTGCTATAAAGTTCAATAAAATGAATCAACAAGCTGCAAATTTTACACAAGGCTTTAATATTCTTTGATATAGGTTACTTGTGCAAAAATTAATTCCGTGCCAAAAAAAGTGGGACCTTGAAAAACGGATTATGAGTCCAAAATTACTTGGAAAATATTTGAACTCTTGGGGGTCCTTCAAAACCCCTTTGGTAGCCCATGAGAGCCCAATAGAACCCCACGGTGAAATCGAATCGTTCTGGGACCCCCAGAAATGGATTCTACGTCCAAAAATACTTCAAAAACGTCACCTGACTCGACCCGATAGCCGAAATCCTTCAAAAAAGCTCTCCTGGAGCCCGTTTTTAGCCCCACGGGTTTGAGCGATCGGGCTGAAAACCTTGCTGGCACTGTTGCAATCACTTTGTGATGAAGTTTCCCGCCATCAATCTACACTGTTTCCCCCGGAATGTTTACTTTGGTGTCACTCTATATTTTGTCGTGCGTCTTCCTCGTCGTCGGCAGATTTTTTTTTGAGCAGTGGTTTTTGCTCGTGAGAGAAACACTAAACCCGTGTTCTCCTCGTTAAATTTAAACCCACCAAGGGACTGTAATAAACCTCGAAATCGCTCCTTGGACATCAATATCCAAAACCGCAATCTCGTTTGACCTCAAGACCGATTTTGCCTGTCGTAAAGCCGATTCCAGTTCGCCAATTAATTGCCCCGAACGCGGTCGTTCTCCGTGTATTACGAATTCTTCTACTGCTCGCCGGATCGAAGAAACGGACTTTTTCAGGAATTTTCCTCCTTCATCTTCATCCTCGCGACTCGCACCTTTAGCGGAATGTTTCGCGGAGGCGTTGAGTTTCGTCTTTTTAACTGGGAACCTTCCTTTGCCCCGATGTCCTTGAATTATTCGATTCCTCGTGCAGTTGAATCTTCATTTGGAAAAAAAAAAAAAACCTCGGGAAGAGGCTGCCTCGTGTACCTACACTGGGTCAAGTTCTCGGATTTGGTTGAAAATATCAATTTGGAGTTGGATGCTGAAATTAAAAAGGTTTGGAAGGGGGGAAAACGCTTCTCATGGGCTGCTAATTAGCTAATTTAGTATTAATACTAAAGTCCATTGCAGTCAAACACAAAACTTTTGTGACAAAAACGCCGATTTTTCCGAAGAAGACCCGAACTTTTGGAATTTTCAATTATTCCCCTTTTGGTTTATTATTCTATTATTAAATACACCTATTTAATTGCGACGGAGGTCGAAAGTTCTGATCGGCCTCAAAAATTGACATTCGTTTCAAGAAGTGTCGATTCCAAAAAAACGAAACGTCCGTCCGCCGTTTTTGGGCGTAGGATTTTTTTTTTTTAAATCTGAAATTTTGACAAAATACTCGGTTTATCATCTAGTTGCGGAGGATTCAAGCAAAACGCAACATAATATGCGGATATTATCCACTTTTCAAAAATTTTCAGGAGAAGCAAAAAACTTGCAGTTCAGCCCCCTTATAAGGGGCATATTTATATAAATATGTTCAGATTAATCAGACTGGGGAATTATCAATCCGTAGGTCGGTGTGACTCATGTCCTTGAATAACGTTTTCCCAACATAGTATACAACCAATTTAGGTATTGGCATAAACATTTTGGACGTGTTGTTTTGTGAAAAAATGTGGACATGTTGAGTTTTCTCAAAACCGTGAGGAAACAGAAGAAGAAAGTCAAATTTTTGACGAATTTTATGCAAGAGTATGACCGAGCAAAATTAAAGAGCTTACCCAGATTTTATTGAACCATGAAAACCACGAACCATAAAACGGTAAAAAATTTAAAATCGAACATCGAAACTCACAAAATTAATTTTTGTAAAATTATTTTATTACTAGGAGCCCCAATCTAGAAGGTATGTTCGGACTTTGTTTATCGTATGAGGCCAAATGCCCAACGATGTGTAGCATTAATGGTGCGGCAAAATAGTACGTAATTTACTTAGTAGATTAGTAGATGCATGAAACAATCACGTGCATCGTGAATTCATTGCACTCATCTCTGAAAAAAAACGCTGCAAATTTTACACAAGGGTTTATTATTCTGTGATATAGGTTACTTGTACAGACATTTAATTCTGTTAATAAAAAAAAATTAAAAAAATTTTTTTTTTTGGATTTTTATATTTCAAAAAAAAATTTTTGGGGGGATTTTTTTTTTCAAAAATGTGTTTTTTCAAAAATTCTTTAATTTTTACTCGAAAAATAATTAACTTCTTGGGATCCTTCAAAAATCCCATTTTTAGCCCCATGAAAGCCCTATAGAACGCCACAGTGAAATCGGATCGTTCCGGGACCCCCAAAAATGGATTCTACGTCCAAAAATACTTCGAAAACGACACCTAACTCGATCCCATAGCTAAAAGCCTTCAAAACACCCCTGCTGTAGCCCCATTTTAGCCCCATAGCGCCCCACGGGTTTGGGCGATCGGACTGAAAACCTTGCGGGCACAACTAGATGGTAAACCAAGTATTTTGCCAAAATTTCAGATTTTTTAAAAAATTCCTACTGCCCAAAACGGCCAGGACGGCGTACGGCGTACGGCGGACGGCGGACGGACATTTCGGATTTTGAATGTAGACCTCTTGAAACGGATAATGTCAAATTTTGAGCCCGATCGGAGTCGTCGACCCCTGTCGCGAAAAGTCAAAGTCAAAAGTTTTTTATTTTCTCCGCTAGCTTCGATGAGCTTTTTGGATCGGTCTGTCGCGAAAACATAGGTGTATTATTCCAAGAATAATAAACCAAAAATGAGAGAGAGAAAGATAGTAGAGAGTTCCTAAAGCCACTTTATGCCTAACGGTGATGAGTTACGGTCGACGTAACTCGAGATTTCACGCATGCGCAGAAATAACGGCGATAACTTACGTCCTTATGCCTAACGTCGAACGTTATTGCCGTAAAGTTACGGCAATAAACTTACGGTCTTAAGGATACCGCCGTTAATTTCGAGCAATAGAACGTAAATAGCGGCACTTTAAATTTCGCGTGACTTTTGATAAGACCGTATCTCTGTTACGGTCTTATGTGAAGTTAGCTTTTCTTTGATTCTCCCTAGACAAATCCCTTACGGTGATAAAAATTAACGGTCGACGTAACTAGGATGTTTCTTTAGGAACTCTCTAGTATCGTTTCCATGCTTTCATATTTTACCGTACTTACCTATATCACTTCTCAAGTAGGCACCCACATTTTTTTTTTTTTTTTTTTTTTTTTTTTTGCACCGTTCGATGCTAAGCTAAACGAAAAACCCTCCATTTCGTCGCCAATCGTCCACTATTCATGGCGCTTGAAAAACACGATCGTCGAGGAGAGATCGTAAATCCAACGTCGTGATACTGTAGTCAAGATACATGGCAACGTGTTCTATTTAGAGATTCATCAAGATGTAAGTAATAAACTGGAACAACCGTAATTATGGAGTTGTTTACTCATGCAACGTCGTTAGGGAAGTCCAAGTTGACGTCGAAGAAGAATGTTTAGAAAAAAAACGCTGCAAATTTTACACAAGGGTTTATAGGTTCGATCATGGAGGAAAGAAATTTCTTTCCTCCATGAGGTTCGATATAGGTTACTTGTGCAAAATTATTTCTGTGTCAAAAGAAAAACGCTGCAAATTTTACACAAGGGTTTATTATTCTTTGATATGATATAGATTAGTTGCGCAAAAATTATTTCTGTGTCAAAAGAAAAAAATGTTGGAAAAAAAAATTTTTGGATTTTTTTTTCAAAAAAAAAATTTTTGGATTTTTTTTTCTAAAAAAAATTGTTTTTTCAAAAATTCTTTATTCTTTACTACTACTCGAAAAATATTTAACCTCCTGGGATCCTTCAAAAATCCCATTTTTAGCCCCATGAAAGCCCTATAGATCGCAACAGTGAAATCGGATCGCTGCGGGACCCCAAAAAATGGATTCTACGTCCAAAAATACTTCGAAAACGACACCTGACTCGATCCCATAGCCAAAAGCCTTCAAAAACCCCCTTATGTAGCCCCATTTTAGCCCCAGAGCGCCCCACGGGTTTGGGCGATCGGACTGAAAACCTTGCGGGCACAACTAGATGGTAAACCGAGTATTTTGTCAAAATTTCAGATTTTTAAAAAAATGTCTACTGCCCAAAACGGCCTGGACGGCGTACGGCGGACGGACATTTCGGTTTTGGAATCTAGACCACTTGAAACGGATAATGTCAAATTTTGAGGCCGATCGGAGGCGTCGACCCCCGTCGCGAAAACATAGGTGTATTATTCCAAGAATAATAAACCAAAATTGGGGAAACATTTTTATTTTTATTTATTTTATCTTTTTATTTTTTTTCAAAAAATGCTTTTTTCAAATATTTTTTATTTTTTACTCGAAAAATATTTAACCTCCTGGGATCATTCAAAAATCCCATTTTTAGCCCCATGAAAGCCCTATAGATCGCAACAGTGAAATCGGATCGTAGCTGGACCCCAAAAAATGGATTCTACGTCCAAAAATACTTCGAAAACGACACCTAACTCGATCCCATAGCTAAAAGCCTTCAAAATAAGCTCTCCGTCCACTAGTGCTGCCTATAGGAATCGGAAGAGGCTTCCCTTTCGATTGCATTGTGGCAAAGCTTCGAGCCCAGTGGCACCGGGGAGGTTGGCCATGCTCGTCGGTCAGTGGCAGGAGGAATGTACCGCCGAGTCCACTGGAAGGCTCAGTTTTGAGTTTTCCCATCAGTGGCTCGGCGAATGGAGATGACGTGGGTGGTCCCTGCAGGGGTCATGACCACAGGGCGAACCAGTTCTTGTCGGGTCATGGGGACTTCCCCGCAAACCTCCACCGACTGGCACTGGCCGACGATCCTGTCTGGTGGGAGCACCGACCCGGAGGGCTCGGCAAGGCATGTGCTTTGGAGCTGCCCTACGTTCGGGGCGGAACGGGCTGTCCTGGAGGCTGTGGTGTTCCCTGACGGAGTGAGGGAGGACTGGAGCAGCCCATCCCGGTTCAAGGCAACACGCAACAGCAGGATGAGTTTTGACTCCCAATAGTCGCCCCCAGGGCTTGGGTCACAACCCACAGTAAGGGTGGTCGGGCAGTGGCTCCCGCTCTGGGTATCGCTAACCCCCCCCCCCCCCCCCCCCCTCATCACCATTTCCCCTTCTCTTTCGATTTCCCTGTCGTGGCGCCCCTAAATGTGGGGGCCTGCTGATAGCTCCAATGAGCTCATTCAGTAGCCACTTTAAAAAAACAACAACCCAAAACAGCTCGGGCGGCAGACCGACATTTTGTTTTTTGGAATCTAGACTTCTTGAAGCTAATAATGTCAAATTTTGAAGACGATCAGAATTTTCGACCCCCGTCGCGATACACCTGTGTATTATTCCAATAATAATAAACCAAAATGACCCCGATGAAAAAAGTGGGTTTGCTGATCATGTGTCCTCTAAATTAAGCGATTTTGGGTCTGCGATTGAAATAAAACAAACTGTGAGGATCCGCTGGCCATGACATTGTGTCGCCTTTTCAAATTAGGCGGGTCTTACCCAGTTTTAATATCATAGCACGGTTAACATACTGCCTCCTCGCGTCAAGTGACTCATGGTTTTGAAAATTACTAACATTCCTACAATCAACATGCTCGACCGTTTTGTGGTAGATTCGTCAGCATAAAGACGCGTTCCACGTTAAAAAAAAAAAAAAAAGCTTGCGGAAAATTGTCTTAAATATAAAATTCACTTCTGACGAATGACGTTCAGGAACTGGATCTTCGTCCAGCTGAAAATCTTCGTTCGGCCTCATCCGTTTCTAGGCCGTACGCAACCATTCCCAACAATTTGTACGGTAATGTGACTGCGCGTGGAAGGCACCGGGTTGGTTAAACGGTCGCTCGAATCCAGAAGAAAAAATTGCTCATTACGTATTTTGTTTACTCCGGTTGACAACTGCATATTAATGAACCCCCGCCAAAGAGAACCATTTTAAATATTCGTCTCGGAAGTCGGAGATGTTTCCTACGAGGGAATTCCATATTTTCGACTCGTTTATTTGCATTGGGGCGTCACATTGCTCTCACGGAATGAGGGCGAGCCCGTCGAGGAATTAATGACCAACGAATATATTAGCTTGTGAATCTGAGAGAATTGGCGGGGACGTGATTATCATGAAAATGTAGGTTTCGAAGCGTCTAGGTGCCAAGGTTGGGCTCATCAAAAAAAAAAGTGATAATGTTATTACGTCTAGACTATTTGCATTTAAACAAAGTTTACATTGAATTCTAGAGTTAGTTTTATTCAGTACCTATATTCTTATTTGGTACCCCCTTGAAAACGGCGAAATTCGTGCCCCGAAATCTCGGCACTCCTTGGTCCAATTTTTTTTTTTTTTTTTTTTTTTTTTAGGTAGGTAGGCCTTTTAAAGATCTAAAAATTTGTGGAAACATATTTCGAAAATATTGATCTGGAGATTTTCAACAGAGGAGCCAACCTTGACACTTTTCAATGGCATTCCGGGGCCACTTGCTACACCTGTACACGAAAAATATTGCATGATATCAAAAATCTGTTTCCGCACATTTTTTCATTAGGAGTACCAAGCCAATCCACACACACACACAAAAAAAAAAAAAAAAAAAAAAAAAAAAAAAAAAAAAAAAAAAAAAAGTAAATCGGTTGATAGGTTCTCGAGATAATGGGCCAAATGCTTCGAAAAATGCAACTTTTTAGGAGATTAGATGTGAGGTGTTCATTGGCTAACTGTTAGAATTATCATGTGAGCCAAAAAAAAAAAAAAAAAAAAAAAAAAAACGCTGCAAATTTTACACAAGGGTTTATTATTCTTTGATATAGGTTACTTGTGCAAATTTAATTTTGTCAATATAAATTTTTTTTAAATTTTTATATTTCAAAAATGTTTTTTTTCGATTTAAAAAAATTTTGTTTTTGTTTTTACCTACTTGAAAAATATTTGACCTCCTGGGATCCATAAAAAAAAACTCATTTTAGCCCCATAGCGCCCAACGGGTTTAGGCGATCGGGCTGAAAACCTTACGGGCACAACTAGATGGTAAACCGAGTATTTTGTCAAAATTTCAGATTTATAAAAAAAAATCCTACTGCTCAAAACGGCCCGGACGGCGGACGGACATTTCGGATTTGGAATGTAGACCTCTTGAAACGGATAATGTCAAATTTTGAGGCCGATCGTAGTCGACGACCTCCGTCGCGAAAACATCGGTGTATTATTCCAAGAATAATAAACCAAAACGAAGTGTAAACTGCTCAGTTTACAGATTAACAGTTAACAAAAAACGAAGGAAAGCAACAAAAAACATTTATTTGAAAGTTAAAGTCACGGAAACGTTAACAATAAATATTAGTTGAGGCAAAAAACATTTATGTAACCAAAATCAGCCCATCAACTTCAACTCTCAGTTCAATCTGTTAATTTTAACGTTTACGTTAACAGTTAATTCCCGTCATCGAATGTTGATCAACAGTTTTCGAAAATTGGCAGAAACGCCTCGTCTTCCCAACTTCACAGGTGACAAAAAAAACAAAAAAAAAAAAAAAAAAAAAAACTGTTTCGTTTAAAAAATAATTTTTTTAAGAAATAATTTTTTAAACGAAACAGTTGAATCAATTATTGATTCATGTAACTGTTCCATTCAAGTGTTTTATTTAAAACCCGTTTTTTGTAAAAACTGTTTCATTTTCTGACCGATGTGGGTTAGGCGATGTTGCTTTTCCAGCGACGATAATAATAATATTATTATTATTATTACGATATTATCGTGTATTACAATTTCCTGCGCCAGCTTTTGCTACCAAGGTTAAAGGTGGTATAGGGTACGTAAAAGGGGCAAAAGGGCGTAAAATGAAAAATATTACGTTCGATTTCTCTATTGAATAGAGAAATTTCTCTATTCAATTCGATTTATCGAACATAATATTTTTTTGTGAGTTTATTGCAAATTTTGCATCCCTTAGTCGATGTCTGAACGCTGTGTCGCTATGATATAGCGTTCGAGTAACGATTTCTGAACGATACGTTTCATTTTCGTATTTCAATACAAAAATAATCACCTGTCAAAAGTGGAAGATTCACCCTAACTCTTTCAGCGCACCTTGACTCACTTTTTGCCCGTCAAGATCTTATTAGGAATTCCAGTACGGGTTCGATCCTTCCGATATATACTCCAAGGTTGACAGTTGCGGTGCAGGTAGTTTTGAATATCCCCATTGACAACTTCAGGTCACCCAGCAAGGCGATCGCTAATCCTCAGAGGGAACGGCCCGACGAATCGGCCTCATTCGGTTGAGTGCGTTTTTTTTTTCTAACGAGAATTTGGAGGTTTGTGGAATATTTTTAAAAAAGGGGAAACGGAAACGGCCTTTTGGGCTGGCGTTTTCAAGCCATGCGCGTTCAACAAAATCGCGATCGTCGTTCGCCGTACGGTTTTAGAAGTCCGACCGCAACGAAGAACCATCAATTCATATTTAGATACAACTCAAGCTGTTCGATTCGGGATTGAACCAAATCGAGTGTGAACCCGACGTCCCGCCAGGGTCGAATCAATTAAGAGTTAAGTCCGCATGTGGGTGGTTAAAAAACGTCAGCATCGTCTGGAAGGAAGGAAATCGTCGGAGAGCGCCCAAGCCTAACATACAGAACAGACTGTATTACCTAATTAAGGACTGAATCTAGATGCTGTTATCAACGCGGTATAGATCTGGGAGGTCAACAGGTCTATCACGGTATAGACAATTTCTATTCCGTGCAGGTCTAATAGACCTTTTTCGACTTCATGGGAAGGTTACGTGTGGTTATCGTAGAGGCAGGTTAGTGGGCTCCATGAACCGGCAAGCTGAAGCAGATGCGTGTTTTAGGGTGTTGTAGGGTTCAGGAAAAGTGTTTTCTTAACTTTTTTTTTTTTAGCTAGGTACATAATACTGTTCTTAACAGAACAGAACCCAATGGTATAATTTGACAGGTCCCTCATAAATCCCCTTATGAATCGATTTTATGATCAGAATTACTTCGGAAAATTAAAATTAAAATAGGTTAATGACTACATATCAACCTATATTAAAGAATAATAAACCCTTGTGTAAAATTTGCAGCGTTTTAAATATCCTTTGTAATTTTAGGAAGGGCTTTTGTCCATTTTTCAAGTTTTGGAAAATCAAGAAAAACTTCCTAGTAGGTACACTCAATTTTTGAGGAATAATTATAGAAAAATTGTGTAACAAGGGTAAAATTCCAGGGAGATACTGGGCATGATTTCAAGGGGTAAAATTAATATCTGACATCTTCGATTTTAAATGAATCGCATTATTCTCCAAAGGGCTGCCATTTTTAGCTTACCTTGGAACACAACGCATCATGTCTTGTTTTACTTCTTTTATTTGAACGAACAACACTGTGTATTTTTTTTTTTTTTTTTTTTTTTTGATGATCATTATTTTTTATTTATTAGGTAATGAAAAGAGTGAAAATCTACAACAACGAAACCAACAACAATAACTACGCGAACAATCCCCGCTTCAGTCCAGCGTGGAATCCACATTAGGAAGTCCAGCTCCGTCCTCCAGTCCCAGGCTTCTCACCTTCCGCCGAGCTCCTCTTAGCCGAAGGGAAACTGCCCTTATGACGGCGAACTGGACTCGAACTCGAGCCCACCCAACCACTTGGGAGTACGGTCTATCCCACTTCTCCGCCAGTTTATAGGCTTCTTGATTTCCTCTTTTATTTCTGGATATTTTTTCTACTTTTTTTCTTATTTTAATTATTTTAAAACATTTTTTGAAGCCTTACATTTTACGACGATTTTACGATTAATGACGAATATGTATGCGTTAGGTATATTATACCTAATGAACTTTGTCTGGGTCTTTAGTACTAGGTCAGAACTTTACGTTTACGACCTCATACAGATTCACCGCTGTAAAAACTTCTTCAACCCCAAATTTCGGCTGAAAATTCTTCTTTTTTTTTAACGATCAGAAAGAGTTGGGAAAATTTTATTTTGCAAATCCACTGTAAGGTCCGTGGCACCACATCCGGGCTTGGTTTGAATCGTTGTGATTGGGCACACCAACATTGACGTCACACTGGGTGACTTCAAACAGCTTAATCTTCTAGCGTGGTTTTTTCACAAAAAGATTACAAGAAAAAGAAAAATTCCTGCAAAATGGTTTTTGAAAATGAGCTCCTTGAATGATTTTTTTAAAAATTTTCCTGGAAAGGTTGTGCTTCAAAAGTTACGAAAATGGGTCAACATTGCAGAAAATCCTCTATTATTAAATAATATAAATTTTATAGAGCCTTAGGAAAATATAATATTTGAATTCCGAGGTCTGAAGGGGGTTCATGACGTGGGCTGCTTAGTCATATTTTGATTGGCCGAGAGATGCAAGTTAGCCAACTTTGCAACGCGAAAAGCCAACCCTGAAAATTAAGAATGGATGTAATCATCAAAGACGTTTATTCGAAAATCGACCGAGGCTGAATGGTTTTATTCCAATTCCGTTCAGATTTATTATTCAGCGCTCTGGCAGCTCTGTGCCCAACTACTCGATGCCCACAGGAGGTGTGACGTCACGGGCCCTCCGCTTTCAGTTCAAAATCTTCAACATTAAGTTAGAAATTTTCTAAAACAGTTCTGCACGTATCTATGCGGATTTTCGAACTCAAAATTTGTGTAAGGGTATTTTAAAGGGAATATGTTAATAGAAATGATGAATTCCGACCTACTCAAGGAGCCAGAAGAAGAAGAAAATATAATTTTCGAAAGCTCGGCGAAAGAGTGGAAATTCTCGTATGACCCTAGTCCTGACACAACTGACGATTTACTACTTTTGGATCGATATGCAGAATAATCTCAAGGAGCCCATTGCCGAAAATCCCCATTACACCAAATAATGCCACAAGGCGATTTTTTTAAGGGTTGGGTGTAAATGACAGAATTTGAGAGAAATCAGTGTTGTACAGTATGTAACGTTGGAGCTTGCCGTGCGGCTACCTGCAATGTCATTTTTTTAGAGAACATTAAAGCCCAAAATTTGAGGGTTGGGTTTCACGTAAAAAAACGCCTAAATACCAAATAGGTATCAGACGATGTTCATAACGAAAGCGGTCTCAAAAAGCACCAAAGGAGCCAATGATGCCAGATTTTATACCTAGCTAAATAGCATTCAGTGAGTGAATGATCACCCGGTAATGATTCAATTAAGAGCACATTTACATACCCTTCAATTTAATAATAATTGATTATTAATATTAATGTAAAAAATTAAAAACTTTTTTTTAAGCGTCCCAAAACCCTTAAAGTGATTGATTTTTTTTTCTTTTCTTTGCTTGCTTACCTTTTCACGTTGTAATTTCGAACGGTTCCCTTTTAATTTCGTGATTCAACAGGTGGTTTGAGTGCCGCCAAGTTCCAAGTGTGCGAATTCGCGAAGCCGGATGAGGCAAACTGGTCGGGATGATCTCCGGTTTCCCGTTTGACTTGAAATGAGGAATCCCCTTCGGCCTAAAAGTGATCTGCCCGATGATATCCTCCCACCACGCCGGAGGCGAAGAAGTTGTCGCCCCGGAGGGGCATCGTGGTGGCGGAATGAGGGGGGACAAACACTGTTGGAACAATTGGCGGGAGTTAAACAAGGTTTCGAACGAGTCGAACGCGTTGAATTGGCAATTTGGACTTCAGAGGAGCTAGTGCCCAGAGGCGGATAGGCAGGTCGGGCGATCGGGCGACGCCCGAAGGGCCGAAGGTCCTGAGGGGCCGGTCGAAGCTGGAAACAAAATTTGACCTTACCCGAAATATGAAATTGAGACCGAAAAGGAAAATTCAGACACAATGAAGGAGATCTGGTTGGCTTTGTTCATAACAGGGTGGATGTCAAGTGCAATCAATGCGTAATTTGCATACAAGGTTTTAAATCCTCATGGCCTCATTGTATGCAATTCTCTTTTTGATTCACACATTTTTGGTAACTACCGCTTTCTACCACCCAAGCTGAGGGTTAGAGTAGTTTTTCAAAATTTAAAATCATCTAAAAAAGGCTGAGGCTAACTCTGAGTGATAACAATTTGGAGGATCTCATGTTGATGGCTTGCGAGCAGGAGCGTCTGGCCAGAGCACTGAGCAGAGTGGCTTCAGTCTTTTCTGGCCCTCCTCGCCATCGCCTACCGCTTGGTCACTTTTCCCTCTTCAGCAAGCGTTTTGTCTGTGGACGTTATGTGATCACGTTTTGGTTAAATATTCTTTAATACACTATGTTGTTAGCAAAGTCCAAAATGTTGATCGTCCTCAAAATTTGTCATTATATTTACGTTTTAAGATGAGCAGATTCCAAAACTGAAATGTCCACGACGTTTTGAGCAGTAGCAATTTTTCTCAAAAATCTGAAACTTTTGACAAAATACTTGGTTCTCCTTCTAGTTGTACCCACACGGTTTTCAGCCCAATCGCACAAACCCGCGAGGCTCTGCGGAACTAAAGAGGGCTATAAGGGGTTTTTTGAAGGGTTTCAACTATGGGAAGGAGTTAGGTGTCGTTTTCAATGTATTTTTGGGGGTCCCAGAAGCGTCCGATTTCGCCTTGGCATTCAATGCATCCATCAGACTTTTGAAGGATGCCAGAAAGTCGAATGAGGACTCATTTTCCGAGTAATCATTTTTGGGTCCTTCATCCGTCCAAACACTTAACATGACAATTTAAAAAAACAAACTTTTCTAGTAATTGAATTTAAACAGCTGTAAAAGGTAAATTTACCATGGGACTGAGGTTGAGCCTAGAATTCGAAAGAAATGAACAAGCAGGGGACAAATCGACCGTATACCTGCAAAACCTCGTAAGTCCGATTTTTTCCCAAAGTAAGGTTTTGAGCTTTCTGGGTAAATGTAAGGCTCTAGAATGTTCCTACGAAGTTTGGTTTTGATCCGCTGAGAAATGTCTTCTCTGTGTTCGGTTGTAATAACCTGCAAGTCCGAAAGGCTCCAGAACGTTGTAAGAACTTGTAAGTCTCAGCCTCTGCCGCCTCTCCAATGTTTTCTATTTTTATCGGTAAGTTTTGTACATTTTTCATCAGTAACTTAGTTATACGTTACACGTAATAATTGGCGTGCTGAAGTAGTTATTTAAGTGAGAAATCGTCACAATATTCGCCAAAAGTCACTCAACTGAGCTCTTGGGACTTACGAGGATTTTGTCACTCCATCAGACGGGACGTTTCCATGGAGTTTTTTGCGTCTCCTGTAAAATTTTTAGTTTGGAACATACGAGGTTTTGCAGGTATACGGTCGAAATATGAGTACGGCAGGAGGGGAGATGGCGAGGAGGGCCAGAAACACCCAAAGCCTCTCGGTTCAGTGCTCCAGCCAAATGCTCCTCATCAATACGCTGTGATAATAAAGCTGAAGAAATTTGCAAAAATTCAATGCATCCTAGCTTCAGTCGCTATTAGGTTTGTATAGACGGTACCAAACTAACACACATACCACTTTTATTTTTTCTAAATATAGGCGCTGTTATTTTTTACTTAAGTACTTATTAATAAGTATAAGTTCACCTAGGTATTAAAATTAATAAAGTGTATTCTCGTTTCTATTCATTAGCTTGTTTTTCCAAAATATGAACAACCCCTCCTTTGATGGTCTTTGGATAGGTAACTGTTAAGGTTCGGGGGGGGGGGGGGTCAAATTGAATCGCCCGGGCCGGTCAAAACCGCCTATCCGCCCCTGTAGTAGTGCCTCACTAAAAACTGTGGTTAATACTTACTCCAAAAGGTGCGGGTGGGCCCAACCACAATAAGAGAAAACTTCCAACCATGTCACGAAAAATTGCTCTCAAAATGGATGGAATGAACCAATTAAAACTGAGACTGTCATCATTAGAAGAATTTCTACGCAGTATGGTATACTACCAGGTATACCTCTATAGAGGTCGTCAAGACGGAGTTACAGTCTATTCAGCTGAATATTTAATGATAAGCCGAATCAGCCACACAGTAAATGAGGAGCCAAGTCAACTGATTATTATGTACTCAGTTCATTATTAATGAAGAGCCTAGTCAGCTGAGTAACTACTTAATGAGGAGCCAAGTCTACTGAGTACTTAATGAAGAGCATAGTCAACTGTCAAGCAACTCAAGCAATGTGAATCACAATAAACCTTGTGAATCACAACAGAAGAAAAGGTCAGGATGAGGAGAGGGGCGGCGGCCCAGCGGTATGAAGGATGGAGCATCGAAAGGAAAACATCGATGTTCATCATTATTCGGACCATCACTTACATGGGGGCTCTTATGCTCTATTTTGCTCAGGGGCCCGCTTTTTCTCTCGGGGGCCCTGAGTAGGTACTCAATAATATGAATAGGTAATTCATGTATTGATGTGTCTGCATTTAGTGCTACTACTTCTGCTTTAGTGCTACTATCTATACCAATATTAAAAAATTCTCTTTCTGTATGTCTGTATGTATGTGCCATGTACCTAAACTTTCGAACGGCTGAAGCAATTTCCGTGCTGGTGGGCGCAAATTGATTTCGCTTTCTCTATTCCTTCATCGCGAACGGAGCTTTCCTTCGCGACGAGAGCCGGGTCAAATAGATTATTGATAGAATCTATGTTGGACGGGATTTTGATATTTCTGTGCGATAACCCATTCGGAAGTTATTCGAACATCGTCGGTAGGTCGGGACGAGTTTCTTTTGCTAGCCTTCGATTCAGGTAGTTTTGAAAGGTACTTCACAACGAGAAACGGGTCAACAAGCGTTGTTACTAAGAAAATTACGAGTTTATGGGTTGCTACGGGAGTGAGGGATGGATGCATTATTGATAGACGGTGGATGGGATCTTAATATTTCGTGCGAAGCACGGATGTCCCAGCTAGAGATTACTAAAACGCTACTTGTGTCGTTCATGATCTTTGTAATTATATTTCGAGGATATTCCAAGCAATGAGGAACCGGAGTCATCGGCTGTGATACATCACCAGGTAATCGGAACGTTGACTGAAGTGACATCTCAGGGGACCTTCATCGACCATAGTATCCAAAGCCAGGATGTAGAAAGATGTAATGAGGGCAGTCGGTGGGTTCGGAGCAGACCGGTATGTGTCCTTCCCAGTAGGGTGTCTCTCGAACTGGAACCGCCAGAGGGACGCCTTTGTCCACTTCGATGAGAACCGGCTCGGCGGTGGCGCTGAGGATGCGAGACGCATCATCGGGCGTTTGCGTCGTCCTGTTGCCTCGTTTCAAGTGTTCGGGCTTGTACCTAAGGACAGAGCAGCGGTGCCATTTAGGGTTGGTCACCGTGTCCAACACAACGAGGCGTCAGAGACCTACCTTTCAGACCCCTCAGCGGAAAGAGAATCCTGGTACATGTTGTGGAGCAGTTTCGTATCACCGCCGATCGCCTCCACCTCGTCACCGATTAGCCTGAAACCCAAACACAGTTTACCAATCAGTCACGTTAGTAAATCATCGTGTATTTCGCGCATCAAAGTACCTACCTTAAAGCCTGAACCAGTTTGTCCGCTGGTGAGCGTTCTGGAGCACGAAGTTTTATGGCATACGGTCGACCCGGTAACGGATTGAATTTCTCCAAAGACCAATCCACCCGGGGGTGTCTTGTGTTGAAGATCACGCCTCCCCTGAATTGGCGGGAAGAAGTTGCATCCAACGAATGGCGTTTCTGAAAGAGATTAAGACACGCAGTCAACTTTCGAAAAGTGTTAACTGGGAAAAGAAAGTCATACAAGGGGTAGCTGGGGGACAACGCCAGTGAACAGGCCAGAGAGAAAGAGTGGCGGAGAGAAAGTCGGAAAGAACGAGGCAGACTGAGACGGCAGTGAGCAGCAAGATGCTAATTGGTGCAACCAAGGAGGCAGTACGACTGACTCCTGTTGGGCGAGAAAAGCGAAGGGGACTCGATCACCACTAAAAGGTCTGTGCAATCCGCTGCCAAAATTGGAACTAAACCTCCAACCCCAGGCGGCGTTCCACTTGACCCTGATTTTGCTTCCTTGGCTCATCACAAGCGGACCCCCACATGCCAATACGTTGCCAGGCTGGACAAGGGTTTCCAAGGCTTGTCAAGCTGGTCCCAAGCTTTCCAGACCTGTCAAAGGCTCGCAAAGTTGGTGCCAAGCTGGCTAAGAGTTTTAATGGCTTGCCAAGATAGTCACAAGCTTTATAGAGCCATCCAAGGCTTGCTTAGTTGGTCCCAAGCTGGCTAAGGCAGTTTTGTGCTCTAGACTGCTGTTTTGTTGTCCGAAAAGGGAGTCAATCGCCAGGAGAAGATTGCATCGGGAGTGGATCGCAATGCCCCGCGAACGGACGACGACAGGAACAGAAAACGCGCCCAGGCAATAGTCGAGATGTGGAAATCCCTCTGAATCATGGAATATGTTACTATATGCAGGGCTCCTTTCTCCACCATCTCTTCAGGATTGAGAAAAACTGTAGGCTGCAGAGATCATACATATAAAGTGACTGTCAAGCAGCCGTTGCACCATCCTTGAAAGGATCCAGAGACACAAATTGAACGTACCTGAGCCGTCCCAACAGACTTTTTGTCAGTGTTGAAATGGAATATTGCTACGTTCGACGCATTTTTCAAATAGTCGTTCGTTGGGGTAAATCTAGCAGAGGAAGAAGGAGACCGGGATTGGACAGCCTGCAAACCAAAAAAATCACATAGTACACTGACACAGAGCTACATGCCAACAACTGCTTGCATTACCCGTTCAGGCGGGTAGTAGACTCTAGAGTCGGCTGAGTAGTCGTTCTTTTCCATGTCGAAGTGGTTGATGGCGACGTGGGACATGGAAGTGATCGTGTGGTCTGGCAGTTTCGACTTTGACGATCCAGACGGGACGGATTTCACTGGCCGGTTGTCCGACTCTTCGGTGATCGACGTCCTCACTGCTGGCCTCTGCGACTTCCGCCTTATCCTTTGCAAGTGGTTCTCTTTCATCCATTCCTGTCAAAAAGAGTAGCCAGTAGCCTAAATCTTCGTGAATATAATCAACGACAGTAATATGTTGTACCTCGTCGAGTTCCAAGCAGCTCAATGAAGGTCCGTCTCCAGCTGATTTCTTTCCCAGTTTTCTCTTCGTGGTGGGTTTCTTCTCTGTGCTTCCAGATCCTGTTTGAGATTTCATGCGCCCGAAAGAATCAGGCAGGAGCTCGGGAAAGTATGACTCCACATAAGTCCGGTCTGGACTCCCAGGTTGGAAGGGCCTCCTGAACAGGCGCAAACAGTGCACATGGCATAATGCTAGCGGTACACACCTGAACCATTGAGGATGAGCAAAGGTTTGTCCTGTGTATCCCATGTCAATGACTCATTACTGCAGTAATAAGTTATTGTGAAATGGCAAAACATGCTCAAAGCCTTGCTGTTCTGATCGACCCCACCTGTTCTTGGCGATGAGGTCCCGGATGACCTGCCGGTTGAAAACGACCTCCCAGTCGTCGACGCATTCATACTGCGGGAACCGGCTGAGATTCTCTTTCCGTTTCTTCTCATTTTCTATTTCTTCCTCTTCAACTATCGTCAGTTCGGGTTTGGGGCGCGGCGGGGGGCTTGTCAGGTGTTCGTCGGCGCAGACGATTGGCGGAAAACTGCTGATGTCCCGCGTTATCTGGATGACTGTGCAAGTCAGCGTGGTCTGCATGTTGTGATATAGGTACAATATTGGGTGGTAACTTACTCGACCGACCAACGAAGGAGACCCTTTGTTAACAAACAGTTTGCTTTTGTGCCGCACCATCCCGAGATTTGCTGCACTCAGCTGGACAAAAAGATCAACATTTACCACCAACAGTTCTACCACATGGTGGTCGTGGGCCACTGGTGGAAACTGTACCTGAACGACCATTAGACGTTCGTTGGTACGGTGGGCGCGGGCTTTTGCTTCTTCACTTGTCTCGTTGGGATTGTCTGAAAAAGGCAGATGAAGCGGGCTCAGGAGCAAGGATTGTACGTTCTGAGCAAACCTGATCAGGCTCACCTTTGACGTAGATCCTATGCAAAAGGAATGGCCCATAACAGGACAACCGCACGCTCAGGTCAGCCCATCCAACTTTACGTCCCTGAACAAAACAAACCAAGACTCGCTAAATAAGCACAACAATGAACAGTCAGCATCACTTACGCACATTTGCAACAATGTCAAACGAATTGTTCTTCTCTGCTGACAAAGGAATGGACTTGGTTAGTATAATCGATGAATCTATCGCTTCGGCGAAACCTGAAAGATCCACTCGGGCGATCCCAAACACTTCAGCAGGTGGCCTGAAGAATATCACCAGCAGTGGATACCGGGGCAAGCTGTACAGCAGGTTTAGCGGAGTCGTGCAGACTATTAGTGTCTTCCCTGCAAACGAAATTGTTCATTGAAATTCACTATGACGCCAAATGAAGCCGTCAAAGATTCAAATCACCGTTTTCAAAAAACAGCGCGTTGGAGTGATCTTCCAACAAGGTAGATTCTTCTTCACCAAATTCCTCTTCAAACTCGGTCATATCTGCAGAACAAACGACAGTTTAATGGGTTGGTATTTCGTTTACTAGTCTCCACCTGCTTTACCTGGTTCTGTCGGAGGCATGGTTGTGTCATCTGGCACACCGGTTGTCGCACTCTGGTCAGGGCTTGTTGATTGGTCAGCAGCATCACCCTGCACCTGTTTGGTGCTTCCTGTACGGGCTTTGTCCAGGTCTTTTTGTTTGGATTCATTGGCAGAACCTTGGGACTTTTTACTATCGGCTTTTAGTCCTTCTTTTGGCTCTTCAGTAGTCAATGTTTCGGGTGGGGCATCTCCTGGTTGGGTGGTTGGAGCTTCGGCAGTTATTAGGGTTTCAGTGATGGGTGGCGGGGTGGGCTTCAGTAGGGCTTTTGGATCAAAGTATCGTGGATCTGGAAAGAGGGTTTGAATGGTTGAGCTCAATGTTTCCTACTTTGGATGGGATTGTTACAATACCGACCTCGTTTTCGATCCCGCCTTTTGGTTGATGGGGATGTTGGCGACGAAGCAGATTCTGATGGAGTTGTAGCGGATTCAGCCGGTGATGCTGCCACTTCTTGCCCTTCGCCTGCTTTGACCTCCGGCACCTCCTGAGCAGCGGGTTTATTGCCCGAGTCCGCTTTCAACTCCTTCGGCTGACTTTGTGCGCTCGGCGTTTGACCCTCCACTTTGCCTTCCGCTGGGTCAGCCGCCGGCGTCAGAGGAGTAGCAGTTCCCGACACTGCGGTCTTAGGGGTGCCAGGAGTTCCTGGGGAATTGGTGGACGTCAGTGGCGATGACGAAGTCCCTGTTGATGTAGGGCCTGATTGACCCACGTCGGAGGACTTCTCCATTTCCACGCAAGCGTAATCCAAAAATTTGTATCTAATTCGGATATCATCGTCTTCAAATTCGATCGGACTGACGCCTTCCAACGTGAACACTTGGCAGTACACTTCAATGGCGTACAGCGCTGGTGTGTTCAACCTGATGCCACCAACAAAATAAGCTCGTTTCAATAACAGCAGGTACATCAAATCGTGATTTCAAAGTGTTTGTTTGCCGATGGTGCAGAGGTCTAATCCATTGAGTTAATTAGGGAGAGGGAACTACTCCTCTGCGGAATACTAAATTGTTTATAAAGGTAAATAAACAATTTAGAATTCAAACCAACAGAGGAGTCGTTCTCTCTCCCTAACCAACACATCGTGATTTACCTGTTGCGATGCTCCTGTTTTTTCGCTTCAATTCTTTTCTGAGTTTCCCTCCATTGATCTTCCATTTTGAAGGATTTCAACAAAATCCGGGCGTATGAACTTGTGGAACGAGAGATTTAGTGGATAAAAATCGTGTGATTTCCAATGTGGGCCGAAAGCAAATGAGGTTTGGGGTGTTGGTTGCCAGGTAGAAAGTTCTACCTGGTGAAGGTGGGCATAGGAATCGAACACGAGGCGGGTGTTTCTACAGTTTAAATTGTTGTCCATGAACTTCCAGGTTTCCCAGTCAGCACGTTCAAGACGTTGAAGGTGATACTTGGGGCTTCTTCGCTGGGAGCGGTGGAGGCAATCCTGCTCTACGGTGCAGAGATATGGGCTTACGCTCCAAGTGCAGAGCTCGAATGAAGGCTGTCTTGAGAAGGGAAGCCCTAAGAATCTGCAGTGCCTACAGAACTGTCTCAGGCCCTACTTTACACCAAATTTGATTCAACGTGAAATCTATGGACCTCCGTAAGACGCACCGAGTGATCTGGTAGTTTGAAATTAATGGGTCCGAACCCTGAAATTGATGGGTCCGCTATGATATACATAATATGTATATCATAGACTATATTATAGTTGTCGATCCGACACAAAACAAGTGACTACTTGCCACCTCTTTCTTTCCAAGTGAGTTCGTCAACCGGGAAGTCGTCCAGCCGAAGCAACTGCTCGTTTTCGTTGAATCGATAGAATCGCTATCGACTTTTTGATGCCACTTGTTTCTGCATTTTTTATTTATTTATTTTATTTTTTATTTTTGGATCCACAGAACGCTTGAAAATAGCACCGAAAATGGGGTTTTAAATTTATGGAGTGAATAGCTCCCATTGGTCGACGATTTGTCAAGTTGGGCACCATTAAAAAATTCAAAACAGCACAATTTCATAAAATCTAGTCGATATAAGTTTACTGCACACAATCACATTAGCTGCGTTCGCAGAGTAATTCTGGTAATTCCGAACGGTTCGACGCATGCTCAGTAGGGCCTTTTACAAGGGCAGAGGGTGGGGGTCCATCGGTTTCCAGGAATTGAACACTCAAGTTCTGATGCTCTGCGAACTCAGAATCGTTCGAAATCGATTCCGGCAGTTCTGATCTAGCCTATGTCCGTCCCCAAAACACGCGAAACCCTCCAGAAAAACGCTGCAAATTTTACACAAGGGTTTATTATTCTTTTATATACGTTACTTGTGCAGAAATTTAATTCTGTCAATGAAAAAATAAAAAATAAAAATTTTTTTTTGGATTTTTATCTAAAAAAAAAATTTTTTTTGTGTGGATTTTTTGTTCAAAAATGTGACTTTTTCAAAAATGCTGTATTTTTTACTGGTAAAATATTTAACATCCTGGGATCCTTCAAAAATCCCATTTTTAGCCCCACGAATGCCCTAAAGATCGCCCCAGTGAAATCGGATCGTTCCGGGACCCCAAAAAATGGATTCTACGTCCAAAAATACTTCGAAAACGACACCTAACGCGATCCCATAGCTAAAAGCCTTCAAAAAAAACCCTCCCGTAGCCCCATTATAGCCCCATAGCGCCCCACGGGTTCGGGCGATCGGACTGAAAACCTTGCGGGCACAACTAAATGGTAAACCAAGTATTTTGCCGAAATTTCAGATTTTTAAAAAAATTCCTACTGCCCAAAACGGCCTGGACGGCGGACGGCGGACGGCGTACGGCGGACGGACATTTCGGATTTAGAATGAAGACCTCTTGAAACGGATAATGTCAAATTTTGAGCCCGATCGGAGTCGTCGACCCCCGTCGCGAAAACATTCCAAGAATAATAAACCAAAACGCCGTATTTTTTCGAGCTACCGTTTCGGTGTGATACCCGTACCGACAAACAGATTGAGATTCACCCTTCAGTAGTAGGTACCATAAACTACCTACGTAAAAGAATTTTTGATTCATTGATATTTTTCTCTTATTGACTTCTAACTACATGGCACTGGATGATTTAACCCGAAATTCGGATTGCTCATTACCTACTAAATTAGTTTCCGCCTTGTTGGTGGCTCCCGCCTAAAACCGCCTGACAGGCGCCGTCTAAGTTCGCCCCTTCAAAGTTTGATAACTACTTTACGCAGTACTCAACACCATTGCTTTACGGCATTATAACGTTCGCAGGCGCAAATAAAACCACAATCATCGTATCGACGTTAGATCGAGGTTGCGCCTTCAAACCTGAGGACGCTTAAAGTAATCTCTTCGCCGTCAACGTCAACAGTTGACTTCACTTTTGACGTTGTGCCTCTATTCTGCAAGATAGTAAAATTTGTTGGTCATAAAAATGGAAAATAATGAAAGACTAATCAAAGTATAAAATTTATATTTTGATTAGTCTTTTATGTAATAAAAGTCTTAAGTTTTTCATTTAATAAAAAATGTAGGCTTTGCCGCCTGTGGGTCACTTTTTTTGTGACATGAAATCATGTCGACTTTTCGTCTCACTTTTTTCCGGGGGGACCCATCGCTAAAACCTGTTTCCAAGTTAGAATCAAAAAGTGTAAAAAGGGTAAAAATTGAAATTGTTCACAATAGAAAAAAATTGAAAATTGTTGAAATTGTTGAAATTGATATTATTAAAATAAGTCATCTAAAAATTTACAAATCAAAATCATGTCTAATTAAAATATTTTAAAATAGCCAAATATCAAAGAATAATTTTATGACCCTTTAAGCGATAATAATTTGAAAATAGCAAGTTATGAAGAAAAAGTTAACAATAAAAATCAAAGGAATCAAAGGTGCTCAAATATTGTTCTTATAATATTATTAAGTACTCATCATGATTTTCAAATTTTTCCACAGTTTCAAATTTTTATCGGCCTCAAAGTTTTTTTATAATATAAGAAGAAGAATAATCATATCGATGGCATCACATGATAGCCTCGTATCTAAAAAATACCAAATATTTAGAACAAAAATGTTGGTTGATATAATATATCATATTATATTATATCGAAGTTTTTCCCTGGTCCCTTCAACTTCGAGAGGTTCGATATATTGAGAGGCGTGAGGGAAAAGTTAGAAATACTGAGAGTTGGATGTGGATCATTAATAACTAATGTGAAATAAAAATAAAAATAAAATAAATAAATAAGGAGAAAATATAAGTAAAAAATAAATACGAGGTTCTCATTCAGATAATGCAATAAACAGAAAATTGTGTTACTTTGTCGTGTGAAAATTGTCGTGTCGTGTGAAATTGTGTTACTTTGTCGTTGTGAAAATTGTCGCTACTTTGCCAAAACCACGAAACTTTAAAATTATCCTCTGCCAAAACCGCGAAACTGCAAAAATTCGAAAATTGGGCTAAGCGTCGCTTTAAATAGTGACATTGATCAAGTAGCTACTCCAGAAATTTCATCTCTCTAACCCCATTATCAGCTGGTTATTTGAGAGGTATCTATTCCACGAATCTGCTGAAAAATGTTTTTCTCCTCTGCACTTTCACGAATCTGGCAGATTCGTGAGTTTGGCGTAGCCCTCCTCATCACATGCACGAGATTCGCGGAGTTGCGGAGTAACCTCGGAAGCAATTGGCACTTTCGTGAAAACTAAAAATGATGCTCTTGGAGAAATTGGCATCTCCCAATGCTTCATTTTCCTTCTTTTTGGTTTATTATTCTTGGAATAATACACCTATGTTTTCGCGACGCGGGTCGACGACTCCGATCGGCCTCAAAATGTGACATTATCCGTTTCAAGAGGTCTACATTCTAAATCCGAAATGTCCGTCCGCCGTCCGGGCCGTTTTGGGCAGTAGGAATTTTTTTAAAAATCAGAAATTTTGAAAAAATACTTGGTTTCCATCTAGTTGTGCCCGCAAGGTTTTCAGTCCGATCGCCCAAACCCGTGGGGCGCTCTGGGGCTATAATGGGGCTACGGGAGGGGTTTTTTGAAGGCTTTTAGCTATGGGATCGAGTTAGGTGTCGTTTTCGAAGTATTTTTGAACGTAGAATCCATTTTTTGGGGTCCCGGAACGATCCGATTTCGCTGGGGCGATCTTTAGGGCTTTCATGGGGCTAAAAATGGGATTTTTGAAGGATCCCAGGATGTTAAATATTTTTTGAGTAAAAAATACAGAATTTTTGAAAAAACACATTTTTGAACAAAAAATCAAAAAAAAATTTTTTTGAAATAAAAATCAAAAAAAATTGTTTTTTAAATTTTTTCATTGACAGAATTTAATTTCTGCACAAGTAACCTATATCAAAGAATAATAAACCCTTGTGTAAAATTTGCAGCGTTTTTCGTTTAAACTAGGTATACGTGCATCTACCTACAGTTGTTGGGGTTTCAACCATGAAAAGGCTCCTGATTGCTCAGCTGTGTCCTCCTCCACCAGAGATGCGCTTCCACAGCAAGATCAAGAGGAGTCAGACTTGGAGTCAGAATAAATTTTTAACACGTTCTACAATCTTTTCTCAATTTACCTCATAGAGGAAAATTTTCAATAATCACTGTATTCATGTGAATTTTATAAATAAGAATTTATAATTCACTTTTTAAACCCGTTTCTCATTGCGTTGACTTCCTCGGTTCACTCTCTATTGTACGAATAAATGAATTCATGAACTGTTGCTAAGCTACTGTATATTTTATTCTTAGAAACTAAAACTAAACTTCTCGGGACCCACTCCACCAAAACCACGAATCTGTATTTTTAGAACATTGCGAGGTCATCTGGGTTGTTCATGATGATTTGATGGAGTGAAACCTAATAATACTTATTCTGTCATGTTGTAAGGTAAGGAAAACAGTGCAACAATCGAAGTATTGCCAATCCGCAACGATGAAAAATTACGGAGTAAGTTCGGAAGCCTCTACTGAAAAACAGTAACTTTTCAGTTTCGCGGTTTTGGCGGAGGATGGTTTTAAAGTTTCGTGATTTTGGCAGAGGAGCGACGATATCATATTATATTATATCGAAGTTTTTCCCTGGTCCCTTCAACTTCGAGAGGTTCGATATATTGAGAGGCGTGAGGGAAAAGTTAGAAATACTGAGAGTTGGATGTGGATCATTAATAACTAATGTGAAATAAAAATAAAAATAAAATAAATAAATAAGGAGAAAATATAAGTAAAAAATAAATACGAGGTTCTCATTCAGATAATGCAATAAACAGAAAATTGTGTTACGATGTGATGCTTAATGTTACCTATTATGTTTCAAGGCGTGTCAATTCCAAAAATGAAATGTCAGTCCGCCGTTTTGGGCAGTAGGTGTTTTTTTTTTAATCCGAAATTTCGACAAAATACTTGGTTCGCCATTTAGTTGTAGACGCAAGGTTTTTCATCCCGATCCTACCAACTCGAGGGGGCAAAAAAGGGGGGGGGGGACTTGTGAAGGGTTTCGGCTCTGGGGTCGAGTGAGGTGTCGTCGTTATTTGTCGTAGGGCTATAGATAGGACTTTTTCTGATGCCAGGAGGTCGAATATGATGTCGTTATTCGATTTTTTTTGTATATATTTTTTTTAAATTCTTAATTTTCATTTCACAAAAATTAATTTTTTGCTCAATTTTTGTTAAAGAATACCTTAAAATTTAAGTAAAATGTTTAGCGTTTTAAAATTTTCTTTTTAAATTGTTCCTAATTAATTCTAATGAGAGTTTTATCTCATCTTGAAAATTTACATCTTACGTTATTTTCATTATGTTGATCACGAAAATATCTCCCAATGAAGTTGATTAATTTGGTGATTAGTGTGCTGCCAACTTTGTGAAATCGGGCCATTTGGGTTGTTATTTTGTATGTCGTAAAGAAGATGGTAATTGGTTTGAAAATTGTTGCCTTTGTGGTTGCCCGTCGAGCAGTAACCAGCTCCGTTCAGAACTGGGATCGGCCCGTGTGGTGTGCGGAACTGCAAAAGAGGGCTAATGGGAGGATCGGCACGACTCTGTGGGAGGGGGGGGGGGGGGCTTTTTTTCTTTCTTACTCTTCTTCTTCTTCTTCTCCCAATGACAGGCCGGCACTCAATTTTAATGTAATGAGCGGTATCAACCCGAAGGCGAAGAAGGCGGCCGAGGGGTGTAGTTAGGTAAACAACCCTTGTTAGGAAGGCCTCGGCTTCAGGGGGGATTTCTGTGTGGGCTTCAATTAGAGCCGCATATAACATTCCCGACAATGGTGGAGAAGGGGGTGGAAGGCGCTGGGGGGGGGGGGCTATTAGAACGAAACCGTCCGGCAAATACACACCTTCATTAGTGAGAGGGACTTGAGGTTGAAGCTGAAAATGACGTGAGGCACTTGTTTGGAGGAATTTAATCCGTCTGAGTGGAGGAGGTTTACCGGCAGAGGAGAACAGGGCGGGGTCAGTATCCCCCCAATCATCCCCTCAAAAAATACCCATTGACGGGTTGACGGGGTGCGAATATGGTGATCATTGCGGCACTTAAGCGCTCGGGTTGTATAAACGGCCTCTGATGGCCTCGTACTCTCGGAAACGCTTGCGCTGCAAAAAAATCGTAATCGTAATAAATCGATTTTTCCCAAAACATCAAAAAATCTATTTAAATCGGACACAAAATCCTTGACTCTTGCAAAAGGAGGAAAAATGAATTCGATCCAATTCAGGTAATAAAAATGTCACTAAACGAAATAATTCAATTATTATTTCAACAAACAAGCAGGTAGGTAGGTACAAAATACTGGCAAACATTATGCTCATTCAAAAAACAATTAACACACAGTGCTGATGGCACAGCGTTTGTGTCGCGGCCCCTGGCAATCGCCACCTACTGAAGTGCAGCTCCTGCACGAAAGGCCTGACATGCGTTTTATTGTATATACATACAATAAAATACAACTATGTACACATAATATGAAAATTATTCATTTTCAAGATTTATTAGGTATGGCCTTTTGAGGAAAAATCATAAAAAGACTTTTAGTGTTGTTTCAGTTAGGAGGAAGGCGAAATTGATAATAGATTAATGATTAATAGATTTTTTGTAGCCCAAAATAATCGAAATCGAAAAGTGGAAAAAATCGATTTTTTTGCAGCACTAGAAAGTGCCTCGGTCTGAAAGAGCGGGCATGAGTTCGCCTCTGACGTCATCCGAAGAGTCGGGTAATCGGGGAAAAAATCCCTCAAAAAAAAAAAAAAAAAAAAAAAAAAAAATCCGGCAGGGCCGAAAATATCCCCAAGAAAACTCAAGAGCGGAAAAAATCGCCAAAAATAAAATTGAAAAAAAAAAAAAAAAATCAAAAAGGGTGGAAAAGAGGGGAAAAAAAACTGGACGACTTGAAGTCTTGAAAAAACGACAATTTTCGTTGGCGAGCTAAATTGGACAATTAAAGGCTTAAAGAATAAGAAAGCTCTTGGATACGATTTGATAACAGCAGATTTGATCCAGAACCTCCCCAGGAAGGGTTAAGGCGTTCCTCCATGGAAGAAGGAGAGGTGGAAGTTCCTCCTTCTTCCATGGCGTTCCTCCTGAACTTGAACAACGCACTCCTGCGCATTGGGTAGGTACGTGCCAGCAGAGTGGAAACACGCTGTGGTCATAGTTGTTCTGAAGCCAGGCAAACCTCAGCAAGACCCGGCCAGCTAACGGCCATTCAGCTTGCTACCTCTGCCATACGAGACAATTCTTCACAAGAGGTTAGAAAGTGCTCTTCAGGTGTCATCAGTCATCCCGGACCATCAGTTTGGGTTCAGAAGCGACACAGAACTACACAGAGTTGCTGACTACATCCTGCATGGCTATGAACAAAAGAAGTACAGTGCAGCAGTCTTTCTGGATTTACAGTCGGCGTTTGTTTGAGTTTGGCACGAAGGTCTCCTCCTGAAAATCCGACCATTCCTCCCGAATTCTCTGTTCCTCCTCTTTCTCAAGTCGTTCTTGAGTGGAAGAACATTTAGGGTGAAAATCGGTGAGGAATATTCGTCGACTGAATTGAAGACAATCTTAAGACAACCAGAGCAGGAGTTCCACAAGGATCGCCCCTCAGCCAGCTTCTCAACAACGCCTACTGCCACGACGTCCCTGGTACGTGTGACACGTTTCTGGCCCAGTTTGCAGGCGACACAGGAATACTCGCTTCAGGAGACACCTGAAGGCAAGATGGCACCTGAAGAGACACTTGGCCAAAGCTGAAGAGTGGCTCATCAAATGGAAGGTGAAGGTCAACCCAACAAAGTCCTCGCTTGCACATCACGATCGTCAGAGACGCTATGAAAAAGAGAACCTTCCTATGCTGGCCAATCCTGAATTGGAGATCCTGAGCTTGGAGAACAAGAAGCTCCTTTACACAGCTCTCATAAGAGCTCTTATGGCAACACTTCCTCACAACAGAACTAGACCGTCCAATCCATCACAGGTGCCCTGTAGTACGTGAGAAACGACGTGCTCCGGGAAGACCTCCAACTATCTACAATCCAAGAGACCATCACAACACAATACACGAAACTGGTGGAGAAGGCCGAAGGGATCATGAATCCATGCGTCGAGGCAATCACATATCCATCAGGTTTTGCGACAAGACTCAGAAGAAGACATCTCAGACATAATCGTATCACTACTCACACCCTCATAACAACCAAGACATCCCATCCCAATCAAACTAACAGAACGACACATCGGAAGAGCTCATCGCAGCTAGAGGAGACTATAAAAAACTGTAGACCTTCGACATTCTGGTTAAAAAAATAAAAAATGAAATAAAATAAAAATTTAGGTAATGACGAGGGAATTTTGAACTGCTTCCCTCATACAGGTCATTACCTAATGAAACTACTCCTCCTGGGGAATTAAGGGACCCCTAGGAAGAGGGACAAAAGTAGGATGTCTACTGGCTTCATATCAGATCAGGGTTCAGAAGGGGAAAATAAGCAACAATATGAGAAGGCCGAATCAAGCGTTGGGGGCAGGGGGACGGTTGAGCCTTCAATCTCCGATGTTCTATCATGACTGCTGGTCTCAGTGGCGTAATTGGTAGAGCGTCGCACTAGTAATGCGAAGGTTGTGGGTTCGAGTCCCACCTGAGGCCCAATAAATTTTTCGGCCTTCCCCTTCTGATTTCTTGTAATAACTTGAATAAATTCATAATTAGAATTCAATTTCAGTGTGAATTTAATTTAATAACTCCTCCCTTCCCCAAATAAAATAAAAATGAACGAGCTGGGGCAATCTGATTGGCTACTACATTGAGAAAACTGGTTTTGATGGCAAAACTGAACTGAGGTAAAGGTGAAGGTGTTGGCAAACCCCTTTTGCACCAAAGGCCGTTTTTTGATGCCATTTTAAAATAGGAAAAAACTCCTTTTTGGCCAAGAATTCTTATTCCATTGGACAGCACTCAACGAGAAGAACACATCCCCGTGTCTAACTCATTTTCGAAAATAAGTGAGAAACCCCCTTTTGCGTGCGACCTCCTATATAATTCACAGCATCCCGGTGAGTTTGCACTGAGCTCGGCAAATTCGAGTGAAATCTTCATGGTTTTCCGCATTAATGTTAAAAGCGTCAGGCTTGAGGTTAAACACTGAATACATGACACAACATAAAAACGTAACTTCTGTGGTGACCCCACAATTTGTTTAATTTTCGGGTCAAACCCGTTGACGACGTACATTTCGAACAACGCAAAACGTCAATGTTATGAAAAGGTCTCCGGTTCGTCCCTATTTTGACACAGTAGCCTTCAAAGTGAGCCCCTAAGAGGTAAATGAGTTTCTTGGCAGGTTTTCGTGAAATACAGGGTGTGGCTCTTGGGGAGGGCACCCCCATTCAAAAAAATAAAAGGGCGAAGAAAAAAAAAAACAACTTACACATCCCTCAGAGGTGGCTTCCCCATTCAGGAGCGTTTTGGGTGGACTAAGTGAACTGTCACAGCTCTCACAATCGGCCTACAAACGCGCCGATTTTCCTTTTTATTTGACAACCCTCTGCGTCACGAGGGTGTGATCGTCGACACCCCCTCGACGGTCCCACTAAAAGGTCTTCAACGTGTTCTTTCTCCTTCGAAGCGGAGAATGCCAGCCCAGCAGACCCGATCTCTACTCTCTCACTGCTTATTGACATAATGGCGAAAAAAAATGAAAAGCAAAGGTATCAAATTGAATATTAATTTTCCCCTCGTCACCCAATGCAAAGGCTGGGCCACCAACGGGAGACGAGGGGTTTCGCACGCTTGCGTTGCGACCGTGGCGCGAACCGCTCCTCCCATCGGTACTACATCTGGTGGGCTGGCAATACATCCCTCAACGTGGGGATTTATCCCCACATCGATGAAACGTAAAATGGAAATCAATCCATTGGATGAATTTTTTTTGCGATAGTCGAAGTATAGGTATATATAACTTTTGGTTAATTATTCTTGGAATAATACACCTATGTTTTCGCGACGGGGATCGACAACTCCGATCGGCCTCAAAATTTGACATTATCCGTTTCAAGAGGTCTGCATACTAAATCCGAAATGTCCGTCCGCCGTCCGGGCCGTTTTGGGCAGTAGAAATGTTTTTAAAAATCTGAAATTTCGACAAAAAACTCGGTTTACCATCTAGTTGTGTCCGCAAGGTTTTCAGTCTGATTATGCAGTTGTCTTTTTTGCAGCCTACAAGCTTCTTACGGTAAGAATCTTACCATACAAATACTGAAAACATGAGATGTTTGACATGAACAATAGAGTTTTAAAGGATTCTCGTAGGAATATGGCAAAAGAGCTACCTTCGTCAAACTACCCGAATTTCAAAACCGGCTCAATCTAAACTTTGATTTTGAATTTTGAGGAACCCGGACCAGTTTGAAAGTCAACATTGGTGATAAAACACTCTTGGGCCTCCAGCCTATGGAATGAAATAAAATTAACGTGGTTAAAATTTTTGTGTTTCCTGAAAAATTTTCAAGTAATGGATTGAGCCGGTTTTGAAACTACTCGCCTAAAAAAAATAAATAATTATAAATAATTATTTACTACTTCCGCCCGATGATCGCTCGTGAAAGGTAAAATACATTTATTTGTATTTGGCGGTATGCCTTGTGGGGGGCTTTGATGGATGACGACGGGCAGCTGGTTCAGCCAGCTCCTGCTGAGCGCCGCCATCCCACCACCTTGAAGGTGGGGAACGTGCATCGACGTCGGAGGTCCCTCCCCTATAGGGGACTATAGTCATCACCGAAAGCCGTTGACGGGAAGTGAAACGGTACTGTTCAAAAGGCGATGGACAATGCACTTTTGATTGGGCAATCCGGTGAGGGGGGGGGGGGGGGTTCAGGCTCGATTGGCGGCCTACCCCCCGCTGCCGATGACCACCCAGCCACCCCCGCTGTGGGGTTGATAGATTTGTCACAGAAATCGCCCGGCAGTTAAGGCCCCCTTGAAAATAGCGTTTGTCGCTTTGAGGAGCCGCCAATCGACCTCCGCAAGACCTACCAGGTCGCTGACTATTCAAACAACAGAATTTTTAAATATTTCTCAGAAATGTCCTCACGTGATTCTATTGGTCAGAATATTCGTGATGGTGCAAATCTGTAGACTCCGGCATTATTATCTACCAGACGTAATAATAGTGTTCCTGTCGTGATTCACTTGGGAAAACACTATTCCGCCGATTTTCTCCGTTTAGCCAATTTCTGTTCGGAACAGTTTCGATCCTACTCTGTGATTACCACCCGAGGACGCCGCGGCGCCGGAAGGACGCGGAAACCGTCGGACTTCCCCGCAAACCGCCGAAAACGCTCCCCACGAAAAGACGAGGCGCCTTCCGGTCGGAAGGGCAGAATTTCACGAGCCGTCGCCTCGTCGGCCAACTACCAACCGTCGACTAGTTCAGGAATAGGACCTAACGGGCTGCCCCCTCATTGGCCGGCTTGGGGTAATTGCAAAGGCGGTGGTGGTAATAACTGCACTTGTCCGGTAAAAATGGCTGACAGGAAGTCCACTTGTTGACCTGCTCGAATTATCAACCTCAACCCTTCCGTCTGCTTGGGTAGACGTCTGGGACCCCAAGAATCGATTCTGCGAATAACGAGGTACGTAAATTAATCAGCTTGCGTACAAGTCCGCAACAAGTGACATTTTCATTTCAAAGAAATTTTTCGTAACGCTCCATTTCGTGACACTTTTCGAATTTATGTACCAGAGTCAAAACATGAAAATGTCAAAACGGGTGATGTAGTCAAAATCGACAATAAATTCGCAAAACGAGATGTATCTCTGCTTTTTTAATATGTTGTTCGGACCCATTAGGGTAGTGTTTACCCAGTTTTGTAACTTCCCAAAAGCTGTGCTTCACGCACTGAGAGAAAAAAAGGGCCTATTCTAGGTTATTTTTCGATTTTTTTCTAGATTAAATGCTGCCAACCTAGATTTTTTTTGGTTTTCATTCTAGGGTGGAACAATTTAGTCTAGGTTGAATATAATTTAACCTAGATTGAAAATACTGGTGAAGTTACCTTCCTAAAAATGCAAACAACTAAGATTTAAAATACGCCACCCCCACACTTTAGTTCTAGGTTAAGTTCACGGTGTGTGCCGCCGCCTCCATCCATTTACAGTCTAGGTTAAAAACATTAATGTCTTGGTTGTCTCACCCTGGTATTCAATGTTTTTCACTTTCATAGACGGTTGATTTACCCTAAAACAAAAACGTTCTCACCACACCTCAAACAATTTACAGCCATGGCGCGTTAACCTAGAACCCTTTTTTTCTCTAGGTTGTGCCCCTTTATTTACGAGGTTGTTTCAGTTAAACTATCCCTGTTGTTCCAGTTAAATTTCTAGGTAGCTTCCTATTCTTTTCAGGTTGGTCCTAATAAATTACTAGGAGGTCCGCTTTTCTTTCTAGGTTTGCTCCACTTCCATTGCAGGTTGTTTCTATCAACTTCAACTATCTTTCTGGGTTGTCTCTGTTTCCAACTCAGTACGAAAATTTGAATGTGACGTCATAATATGACTGCACATAGTGACAGAAATTAGATTATTAGAATTTGACAAAGATTTGGCCTCAACCCCACCGGCTAAATAGCAGGGGTGCCAAGACAACGAGAATTAACGCCCACCTCCTACAGTGGCGCTCTCCGCGGCCGCTTAGCGTACTGTAGAAACAACCTGGAATTTATTGAATGAATTACAATCACTGTTGTTTAAACCTAAAACTATTTGTAGTACTACGGTAGTTTTAACCGAGACTGAAAGTCTAACTTTTTCTTCTAGGTTGTTACCTAAAGTAGCAATCTCGCCTTTTAAATCTCTCAGTTGTTTTCAGTTGTACAACCGAGACTTTAATGGAGGGGAATTATATGGAAGGTCAAATCATTCAATTCTAGGTTACCCCACTTAAAAGTCAAAGGTAGGTAATATATTTTCTAGGTCTTCACAATGTCAACCTAGACCAAATGTGAAGTTCACATTTGGTCTAGGTTGACACTTTTTTATTCCAGGTTGTGGTTAGAGGGCGGGTAATAACGGGTTAGGTTGTTTCTATATGGGTCTAGGTTGTATTAATATTTTTCGATGTTACTTTAACCTGGACCTATTTTTTTCTAGGTTGAATCAATTGATTCTAGGTGGTTTCAATTTCTTTTCGAGGTTATTTCGGATTTAACCTAGCCACTAAAAAAATCTTTTCTCTCAGTGCGCGTAGCACACGAAAAACCGCGATTTTTTAGGCCTTATTTCAATTTTTGCTCTATATCTAATAAACTATGCGTTGTCCGACGAAAACTACTATATGAGTTTTTAAATAGCATTAAATATGTGACAATTTAAGCCCAACCGGAGCTGTGTAGGTCAATTAGTTTCAGAGTTATGGCACTTTGAAAATAGGCAAATTTTTCCAAAATGTGAACATTTTAGTTGAAGACCTGAAGACAGCGGAAGCACGTTTTTAGAGCGTTTTCGGCTGTAGCTCAAGAACTATTGGTCCGATTCCAAATTTCTTTTTTTCTCGTGAAAGCTAAATAAATTCCCCATCGCAGCTATTCTGAGTGAAATTTTGATTTGAGCGTTGATAAGGGAGGGGCAGGCACGGCAAAGAAGTGGCAAATTTCGAACAAACCGTGTTTTTTTTTGCACATTTTTGCCTATAACCCGGGATCGGTTGGTCCGATATTCAAAGTCAAAAGTTTTTTATTTTCTCCACTAGCTTCGATGAGCTTTTTGGATGGGTTGTTCTGCAGACATGTTAGTTTGATTGGTATGGGATGTCTTGGTTGTTATGAGGGTGTGAGTAGTGATACGATTATGTCTGAGATGTCTTCTTCTGAGTCTTGTCGCAAAACCTGGTGGATCTGTGATTGCCGCGACGCATGGATTCATGTTCCCTTCGGCCTTCTCCACCAGTTTCGTGTATTGTGTTGTGATGGTCTCATGGATTGTAGATAGTTGGAGGTCTTCCCGGAGCACGTCGTTTCTCACGTACCACGGGGCACGTCGGGGCACGTACCGGGATCGGAAGATCTAGTTCTGTTGTCGTTGAATCTGTTGTAGATAGATAGATAGATAGAAAACGTGTTTATTTGAATATTGACATTAACAAATCTTTTTCTTTTCTTTTTTTTGAACACGATATGGCAATGGGCCATGCCCGTCTGCCAGAGGATGCGCCATAAGCGCAATTAACAATTACAATCAGAACAACAACAACAACAAGCGAGTGAGGAAAACAAGATGCCTAAAATTATACCTAATAATAGAAATGTACAAGAAAATCAACAAATTACAGATATAGGGCAGCATCTCGTGGGCGAGGATAAGGGTCAGTCCCAATTAAACTGGGCAACCAGCTCAGATCGATATTTCCAAGCGGCCTGGAAAAATTTAGCGAGAGGGAGCCAGTTCGCACCATTGAGGAGACTAATCATAGAGTCCAACGACATCCCAGCCACTCCAAACTGGGCCACCCGAAACTCAGCAAGGACAGGGCAGCGTCCCAGAAAGTGGGTTATGTCCTCCGGCTCTCCGAGATTGCAAAGGGAGCACTGGGTCCCACCAAGCTGGTCGTCAGCCAGGAGCACATCAGGTCGACAGTTTAGAGTCAGAAGGTCTCCCCTGAGCTTACAGATCCAACGCAAAACAAACATTGAATCTGTTGTGTGGAAGTGTAGCAGGCTGTACCCCAGATCTCACAGCCATAAGTCCATATAGGTCTTATGAGAGCCGTGTAAAGGAGCTTCTTGTTCTCCAAGCTCAGCTTGGACCTCCAATTCAGCATTGGCCAGCATAGGAAGGTCCCCTTTTGACACGGATATGTCTTAGTTCTGGGGTCTTGCAAAATTTTGCGACACACAAAAATGTGACGTTTTTATGGGTTGCACCCATGGCAACCCGTCAACTTAATTTTTCATAGCAACAACGCTTGTTAGTTTCTCGTAGTGAATTATCAAATTCCCGTCTAACAACAACTATAATAATATTATAGTTGATTATTATATTATATGATATTATATCATACGACATATCCATGTACAGATTTATCTGCATGCAGTGTAGATACTCGTCATTTTCATGTGTTTTGTTCACAACATTTTTTCATAGCGTCTCTGACGTTCTAGAAGTGGTACTTCCAAGTTAGTCTACGGTCTAGGGTCAAACCTAGATACCGAAATTGACTTTTCCTTGGAAGTAAACAACCACAGAGACAGACGTTGCCGACCGTTCCTGGCCTTAGCGTGAAGGTGATGAGCGAGGACCTAGTTGGGTTGACCTTCACCTTCCATTTGTTGAGCCACTCTTCAGCTTTGGCCAAGTGTCTCTTCAGGTGCCATCTTGCCATCTTGCCTGAAGCGAGTGTTCCTGTGCCGCCTGCAAACTGGGCCAGTATTAGTAGTTGCCATTTAAATTGATGCTCTTATATCATATTAAACACCATTAGGCAGATTGGATGCTCTGGATTGTCCTGGATGGCTTGCCAGCATCATAACCGTCACCGAAAACAGATAAATTTCAGTTTTGGAATTTTCAATCATGGTCTCACTTTTCGAAAATGCGGGCGAATTCGACTATTCATTTAGCAACCCCCCCCCCCCCCCCCCCCATTCACGTTCATTCATCCCAGAATGAAATGTTGTGAGTGAAGTGAAGTTTTCTTCTCTTTACGACGCGTCGGTATCGATAGCAATGTATGGAACCTCCCGAGATGTTCAGAAAGCGGTGTCATTGACGATGTAATTATCGGCAGTTGAGAAAAAAAAAAAAAACACCGATTTACAAGGGCCGAAGGGAAGGTTTCATTTTGACTGCGTGAGAGCCTTTGACGACGTTGTGACGGGAAGACGACCCGTTGGAAGGTGGAGGGGGGATAAAATATTACTGCCACTTGAAGGTTAAAAGTTTTGAAAGATGTGGCGGCGCACCCTTGTTTTGTAGCTGTCAGAAACGGGAGATTAACAAGGGTTGTGGGGTTGTGGCCCTTGTTGGAGCTTTCGGAGACCCTCTAGACACTTTCTTAGGCCCCTGCAGTGTTGAATGGCCAGGTAGAGGCGCCAAATCATTAGAAACACACTTTCCGAAACGCTTCTCTCACTTTTTCTCTCTCTTCCTATTTTATCTCATTGTCTTTTGTCGGACCATCACCGCCGGCGCAAAAACCTTTTTCCCGTTCGGAGTGCTTGTAATCCGAGTCAGGTCCACCTCAAACAGGCATAAACGTGTTTCGCACTTTTGTCCTCCCCGGGAATTTTCCCATCTGGCCGGAGAGCAATTATGCCGTAGGAAATTAATCGGTCACAACCGTCGGGATGGCGAAAGATCGCCGTCTTTATTGTGACGATATTACTTCATCTTGACATTCCATAAGAAGCAACATCACGTCATCGCATCGGGAAGACTGGAAAGGCAAAGTCAACGCGTTAGTCGTACCGTTTGAGTCGAGTGAGGTATCATTTTGTAGGTTTTGGGAGGTGGACGGTCGTCCTGATCCGGCCATTGGAAATAGAAAGGATCCAGATATTCAGCAATAGAATCCATTTTGGGGTCCATCATAAATCTGAACAGAGCAACAAAAAAATAATTTTTTCTCGTTTATTTTTTTAAATTAAAATAATTTTTATTGACCTGAAATTAATTTTTGCACAATAAGTAATTGAAAGCAGGAGTTTATAAGGTATTAGCACCGTTTTCGTAAGGTGTTCCTGAAATAATTTCATAATGATCTCTTAAATTATTTAGGAACACTTTTAAAATTTGTTAAAACAATTTTTTAAATTCAATTGAATGCATTTTTTTAATTTTTAATTTCAATTCTTTAAAAATAATTTTTTTTTTAATTTCAAAATTTTTCATTTTTTGAGCTTCATAATCTTTTCAAAACACTTGTTAAAAACACGTTTAAAACACTTGTTTAAAACACGTTTAAAACACTTTAAAAACATTTTCAAAATTGTCACGAACGTGTAAAAATTAATTAAATAAAAAATAAAAATAATAAAAAGTGGGGGGGGGGGGGGGGGATGGGTTGGGCAGTAAAAAAGTACCTAATAAACTAGAATAGAATCCATTTTGGGGCCCATCATAAGTCTGAACACTGCACAAAAATAGGTAGGTACCTTTTTTTTCTCAAGTTTAATGTGTTTTTTTTTTAATTAAAATAATTTTTTATTGACCTGAAATTAATTTTTGCACAATAAGCAATTGAAAACGCTGCAAATTTTACACAAGGGTTTATTATTCTTTGATATACGTTACTTGTGCAGAAATTTAATTCTGTCAATAAAAAAAAATTTAAAAAAAATTTTTTTTTTTGATTTTTATCTCGAAAATTTTTTTTTTGGATTTTTGTTGTTCAAAAATGTGTTTTTTTTCCAAAATTCTGTATTTTTTACTCGAAAAATATTCAACATCCTGGGATCCATCAAAAATCCCATTTTTACCCCAAGAAAGCCCTAAAGATCGCCCCAGTGAAATCGGATCGTTTCGAGACCCCAAAAAATGGATTCTACGTCCAAAAATACTTCGAAAACGACACCTAACTCGATCCCATAGCTAAAAGCCTTCAAAAAACCCCTCCCGTAGCCCCATTTTAGCCCCACAGCGCCCCACGGGTTTGGGCGATCGGACTGAAAACCTTGCGGGCACAACTAGATGGTAAACCAAGTATTTTGTCAAAATTTCAGATTTTTAAAAAAATTCCTACTGCCCAAAACGGCCTGGACGGCGGACGGCGGACGGCGGACGGCGGACGGACATTTCGGATTTAGAATGTAGACCTCTTGAAACGGATAATGTCAAATTTTGAGCCCGATCGGAGTCGTCGACCCGCTGCGCGAAAACATAGGTGTATTATTCCAAGAATAATAAACCAAAAATGGCAGTCAATGAAAATTTCACTGATTCCCATATATTTCCATATTTAATATGGAGATATTTACTCTGAAATATAGAAATTTAAGTTTAAAATTTAAACTTAATAACTTTAATTGCTAAATGTCCGAACCCCCTGGTAGTAAACTTTGCTTGAATACAATGGTTCACTGGTGAAAGCAGTGACCAAAATGTTTAGGGGTTCTGGATTTGAAAAAGAAAAACGGATCCGCAGATTTTTTTTTCAGTGGCAAAGAATGCGAGCAGGAGAATAGAATGAATGTGCTCGTCCGGAGGTTTCTATCTTTAATCTGCCTTTCGTGTGTTTTCGTATTTTGGCTGCATATTCTCCTTCTCCATGGTTATGTTACATGTCTGGTTATGAAAGAAAACGGCGGTAAGCGTCTTATCTGGGTGCGTGGGGGGGGGGGGGGGGGGGGGTATTACAGTTGCAGAAACGTGTCACAATCAGTGTTGGTCCGTCATCTGCCAGCTGTAAAACGGTAAGAAATCGAAATTATTATTTTCTTTCTGGTCTGTAGTTATAGATTTCTTCGAGCCGGTTCCAGCGGTATAGCTAAATTCCTGAATATCCGCACTAGAACGCGAGAAAAGCTGAAAACCCCACGTTCCACCCTGGAGCTAGTGTCATTCATCTGCCGGGCTTATGTCTTTCATCTGCCGGTAATGATGGCTGACTATATGGGCTGTATGGACCGTATTGATGGTATGAACTGTTATTTCAAGTTTTTAATTTGCCAATGAATTTCATTTGAGCACGGACGTCTCTCATCTATCATAGAGGTCTTCTGTCTGCGGAAGGGTTTTATTTTTTTATTTTTTTATTAATTAATTAAGCGTCCCACTGTGTTCTTCAATGGGCTAGGGAACAAGGTCAGAGGAATGGGAAAATTCGGCCGAACATAGTTGAACTAATAATGAACAAAGTACAGTAACTGTACTTTGTTCATAACTGTACTTTGCTAACTGTTAGCACTGAGAAATTAGGTGTCTGAGCAGAGGAAATCGCTAGTATTTGGGTATCGCAATATTTGGCGTTTTGAATTTTCCCGCGGTGACACTTTAACTAATCCGCCAGAGTGCACTCGCACAAAAAGTATAAAGTGTACAAAAAATCTTTTTTTATTTTTGGTTATGTTGTGTTGGTGAACATTAATATGGTCTGTCCCGTCACGCTAGCGGCAGAACAAATCCGAACGACTATTTTCCTTGCGATTTCACCTTTTCTGATCTCGTGAATCTCTCTGAATTCGTGCTTTTAGTTCATTGGCTGACCACCAGAGAGCACTTCTTGGAAGCGCCACTCTTCCCTCCAGATTCAAAGTTGAAATTTTCTAAAGTGCCCTGGAAATTTGTATTACACCGTAGGAGCCCAAAACTCACGGCTATGGCTTCAAATTACGAAGTTTTTTCAGAAAAAAGTATTAGTCGACATTCGGTTCCCGGGCCCATTGCCATTCTATCAGTGTGGTGTGAGGTTAATCCCTGATTTTTGATATACCAAAATTGTTCTATAGACTCATTTCCAACTTTAACCATTCTGAAATCTTTGGGTATGGACTGGCCCATTCTGGGAAAATGACAAATATTATGTACGTATATATTTACAAAATCTTCATGATTTAATGGCTAATTGAAATTTTCTACTTGTAGGTAAACCTAAGGAAATCGGTGTGTGGTAGCTAATATAAGAACTGTATTATAATAGGGTTTGTAGCCCATGCATGGCCACACTCATAATGAATTCGTCCGCCTGCCGCTCATGGTTCAGTCGCGGGACACGGGAAGCGTCACCGTCGGCGGTGTGATGTGGAAGTTCAAATTATCTCGCGGGCGGGGGCACCGCTAACTACGCGGACGGTTCCAATCTCACCGCCGACCTCATCATTTCACTGACCGTTTGTTTCAATATTAAATTGAAATGTCTACACGCAGTGCATTTTCGATTGTGTCCGAGGACTGGGCATCGATACCGCCTCCCATGTCAACAGGTCCATGACACATTGTGTTATGCCCAGGGCAGGGGGTATTGAGGTACCTACTCACTTCCTCTTCCTCTTCCTCCAAAGACACCAGGGGCGAAATCCCAGTTGAGGCCTTCCCCAAAACACACATCACAATTAATGATAAACCTATTAAAGAATTAGGAACTCATTTTGTCATTGGGGTGGGACTGTAGGCACAGTGGGAGGAGGTAGGTAATCCAAGGTACTCCTAGAGAAAAAGCATGTACCTACCATGCTAAAAAAGGGCCAATTCCAGTTGTTATTGAGCTTGCCATCTCTTCAACATTGGCTACAAATTAATTGCTTTCACGAAGGCGAGGTTTATTTTCGAACGAGCTTGACTGACCTCTGACAAGTTTCCCAGGACCGAAAACTACCCGGATATCCCGAAATAAGTTCGGACGAAACCGCGCGATTTGTCGCTCCTAACTGGACCCCGTTTTCGGGGCGAGATCGGTATAGGATGTGGTGACGTGTACCGTAAAAAAGGTTCCGCAGTACTCCGGAGCGTCTCGAGCTCCGAGAGAACTTCGGGAGAATACTAATCAGCCGGTCTTTTCAACTTCCAACCTTCTCCTTCGAGGATCGTCAATACGTCTGAATCCTTCGCGACGGGAGGCGTTCCGAATGGTTTCCTTGAAACGGGCTTCGGTTTCCTTGAAGGCAAAGAAATCTGTACAACCGACTATTTCAAAAATGAGTCATGGATGTCCCTCTTTGCGATGGAGAGGCGCTTAGGAGTCAACTCTGACAGCAGATGAGCACTTTTGCCCTCGGATATGTCACTTGTACTACACTGATATACTGAGAAAAAAAAAAGGTCGGTGATTGGTGGGAGTGCATTGGTACAGCCGACCAGTCACATATATGTATATGTAACGTACACATATATGTAACTGGTCGTAGAACAGCAAGTGATTGGTCGGAGAAACCAGCATTGGCGGGTGAAACTCAACTTTCTACAACTAAACGCTAGTGGTAGATCGGTGGTTTTTCTATCACTGATTCCTAATGAATGTGGTTGGTTATTTTTCTACCACCACCTGAATTTGTACAACTAATCGCTAATGAGAATGGTCGGAGAAATTTCAATGAGCGAAGTGTGAAAATTGGTTGTAGCTTCAGTAGCAAATGGCGGGTGGAAATTCCACCAACCACAATATGAACTTTGGTTGGTAAACTAGATACAAAATTTGGTAAACTAGATACCATGGTCGGTAGAGCATTCCACGACTAAATTATGTGTTTTTTGTTAGACTATAGTCTTACCCCAACAAACGGGGTAACTTTATGACATCGTCGTTTTCACAGGTTTTTGCACTGAAACATTTTTTTAAGTTGTGCATGTTCTTAAAAAAAAAAGAAAAAAAAAGTGACAGCCATCCAGTTGGGGTAGGACTAGTACAGAACCCGTTTCAGTGCAAAAAACCTGTGAAAACGATAGTTTTGTAAGGGTAAGACTAGTGAAAAAAAAAAACCCTCCCGTATGGGTCTTCACCACGAAAACGATGAAAACCCATGAAAAGTGTCGTATTTTTATCCCGTTCCAAGGCTAAATCTTAGCCTTAATAATTGCCGTACTGACAAACGCCACGAAATGTCTCATTTAGCAGGTCGTCCTTATGCCAACCAGTCTACGGTGTGTCTTGGAATCCGTGAAGTACAGTCACTGTACAACTTTAAGTATCTCAAAGATAGCTACCGTGAACTGCTTTGATCGTTTAAAGGGTCGTTTGTACAGTTGCTTTTTTCTGAGTCTGTGGAGTACGGTCACTGCTCAACCTTCAGTGTAGGTACTTGCTGCAGACGGCTGTAAGGCTGCTGACCGCCTCAGTAATCCTGGAAACGTCACCACACTTGTTTATTGCCTGACCCTCACCAAATCTGCCGATTGGTTTATTTGGAACAGTCAACACGGGCATCAACATTTTTCACGAAAGAAGCGCGTCTGGGCCGGCAGACCTCAAACGCAACATCCGAAATTCCAGACTCCGGCATGCGAGGAAAAAAAGGACAACCTCCCCCATTTGGACCAAGTCGGACAAGAAAACGCCAAAATACCGCCGATATCAGAAGGACGTTCCCGACTTGGAAAAAAGAGGACCCCTTGCCGGGCGGAAGTGGCGCTCCCGCTTGAGGTGACAAATCTATTAGACAAGCCTCCGAAGGCAAAGAAAGAAAAAGACACAAGTCCACACAGAAGGTTTAAAAGTTTCCCCTCCCCTTCCTGGGGAGTTTTCGGGGGAGAAAAAATATCGCACCCCTGCGGTGACCACACAGAGCAACCACCGCGTCTCAAAAACAACCATCAGTCCACAAGTTTTCACACGGGAGGGATTTCTTCCAGGCGCCTGATACTCATCTCCAGACGGGTATTATTCATAGACTTTGACACGTCCTCTGCGCATTCCCACTTTGTGAAAGGCTCCCGAAAAAAAAGCCGCTTCAAGCTTTTCATCGCAAGACAGAGAGAGAGAGAGAGAAGAAGAAGAAAGAAGGTCGAAAAAGGAAATTGGACAAGAAGGATGGCCGCCCAGATTAACTGGCACCGTCAACCTGACCCTCAACATGCTCAATGGGTAGAGTTTGGAGGGCTCACCGAATTACTGGGGAAGTATTCCCTTTCGTCTAGAAAATAAACATCAACATAAACATTAAAAAAATTAACATCATTCAAAAATTATGGTAGCTTCGTGCCTAAATTTCAAACAAAAAATCAATGCAACCTTTTCTCACACTGAATAGTTTAAACAGTTACACCAATGTCTAAGGACCATCAATCTATGAATATACATCTATAATCCATGAATAGATAGATATATCTAGCTTCTCTATAAAGAAGCTTGATAGAAAAACTAGTACCTACATTTCAGTGTGTGTAGGGGTAGGTCTTGTACCTTGGGAAAATCTCAGAATCAATTGAGAAAACGCTGCAAATTTTACACTAGGGTTTATTATTCTTTGATATAGGCTACTTGTGAAGAAATTTAATTCTGTCAATGAAAAAAATTTTAGATTTTTTTTTTTCAAAAATTTTTCGTTCTTTGCTTGAAAAATATTAAAAATATTTGACCTCCTGGGATCCTTCAAAAATCCCATTTGTAGCCCCAGGAAAGCACTATAGATCGCAACAGTGAAATCAGATCGTTCCAGGACCCCCAAAATTGGATTCCTACGTTCAAAAATACTACATATATTATTATATTTCCATAATCGCAGCTGTTCAATTTACTCTGGTAGGTGCCCTACTATCTAATGATGAGGGTGCCTGAAAATCACAAAAAGAACGCCTAAATAGGGACACAGATTAAACTACTGAATAGGGACGACCATTGACGAAAACGAACATTTTATAGTGTACTAAAGTTACCCCTCGAAACTTCCCGATTTTATATTTAGCCCGACCGATTTATTTTTTATTTTTTGACCAGTACCTAAATAGTAACCAAAATGAATGTCGTCAGCTTCCCGGCAGCGGAACAATTTGCAACCCACCAAGGAACAAAAAAAAAAAAAAAAAAAGAAAAAAAAGAAAAGGAAATGATAAGGCTTATCAGAAGGGAAGTTTAATAATTTTCAACTTCATCATTCCCAGTTGATATTGTGCGGACACACCTGTGGTTGACGTCTAACCTTCGCTTGTTGCCCTAAAAAGCTCAAGAGGCCGGAAAATAAAAAAATGTTCGGAAAAAGATCAAGTCGTATTCTTACATTGAAAGTTCCTCCAACCTTGATGAGATTTTACATTTTTTATTTATTTATATATATTTTTTTCATTTTTTTAACAGATTGCAGCACCTATGGGGTCAAATTTAGTTAGATGAGTAACGTCTAAACGGCTGCGATTTTTGTCATTTTCTTTCTGATTATGTCCCAGGATAATAGCCATATCACTGGCTATAATTATTATTATTCATGATTGGGGAAGGTAGGACGCTATTAATTAGGTTTTTTAATTGCTATGTAAAAGTTCACGGCGACCGTATCCTCAACCCTCCCTCAACTTAGTTTTTTGTCCGTAAATCGACTTCTTAGCAGTCAGCTGAGGTGAATCAAATGGTCGACTCCATTGACTCCCGCTGACGGGAAGCTACACACCAAAATTTTAGATCTAAATTAAATCTAGATTAAATCTATTTGTCAACCTTTCCGACAGTTTCACTCGATTGTCATAACACCTTTTGCTTTTTTTTTTTTTTTCTTTTCGACATTGATAATTCCCCAACAACTTTCAGATGGTTTTCTCCTGTGAGTAAGCCTTCATGAATTTCCTATCAAATACCTAGTAGTTAACCCGATCTAAACGGCCGTCAAAACAATCAACAATGAATAACGTGTTTGTTCTGCGTTCGTTTCATATTGGCTTACGATAAATAGCTGTCATGACTCATTTTGAAAATGAGAGTGCTACCTCTCAATAACTCGGATCCATTTTCCACTGCTTGTAGCTGTTGGAAGTTTTCTTAAGATTGAATTTTTCAAAATCCCTCTCCCGTCTTTGGCGTTATTCAGCTTCCATAAATCACAACTAACTGAGACTTATCACCTCGACAACCAAACCTTTTCCGCTCGCAACTAAGCTCAATATTCCCCATAGAATAGAACACAATAGATAACATGTTTATTAGATAAGAACGTGTTACCCGTGTCACTACAATTTTTAGTCAAATAAGAGTATCTACACGCTTAATGAATTCAGGAACGTCGGGGACCTGCTAACAGAACCGAATGTATCGGAAACACAAAAAACATTTTCTTTTCTATTACAAATTTCCATACCTATCTCATATTGAGGCTTTGTTCTTATTAATTTTATTTGCCTTTGTATGCCTTTGTTCCTATTTTGTATTATATTCCACTATTCCTCTCAATGGAAGTCCGCCACCAACCGAGTTGTTTGTCGCCAGGCGTAGTGGCTAACCACTCTCATCCAATGGTCCCTGGCATTCAGCAGCACTACCATTGTTTCATTAGAGGAGACGACTTCGCCGAGGAACCGCACCATGAACTCGGCAAGAATGGGGCAGACTCCAAAAAACTGCAGGACATCCGTTTAAATTTCCATCATCAGCCGGAGCCCCTCTGATCTGCTGGACCGAACGGGAATCCCCACCTAGCGCCGCCGGCCCTGTGGATCAAGCATCGGGTAGCGGAGGTCTCGGGACTGAGCAACACCCAACCTACATGGTCCGGAGGGAGGTGCTGATTAAGTGTGTCCGGACCGAGCGGCAACGGATTTGTGGGAGTGCAAATCCGCAGCTGATACTCGAACGACCATGCATGCAAGGCATTTCACGCCCACTTTAATAAGGAATTTAACAGCCCTCGCCATAACGTAGATGTTAGGATCTACGTAGATCTACGTATTCGTCCAGGTTTTACTTCAGGTTCAGACAGAGGCGTAATACGTCTCAGCATACTCTGCAAAGCTGAGCTCGATTCGTCATTCGCACACGAAAACCATACCCCGGGAGCAAGTTTGAACCTTACATTTCTGGGGTCATGCAAAGATGGTCAATGAAGGGCACTCCTGGGAGCAACTTCGCGGACTCCTGCCGACAGGTCAAGAGGAACCGCGCTTCATCCGAAACATAAAGGGAGATACATTTAGGTACTCCTCGTATCGAATCATAACACCAAATCGGAAAAAAGTCTCCTCGCCATTATTGTATTCTTTCATATTGGGAGCCAATTCGTACAGGCAACGTCGACCAAGAGCAAGCTTGTATCGAATGCCTCCATTAGCGACAATTTGTTTGCAGAAGCCAGCCCTCTGATTTCAGAGACTACTGCGGGCCCAGGGAGAACTAATATTGATGTTGACCATCTTCAATATTAGATCCCCCTGGGTTCCCTTCCAAGGACCGACGCGTTCCAGGCCATCACAACAATTTGGGCCAGCCTGGAGATAGTGAATCCTCCACTTGCGCCACTCTTGGCGGCGTGTTTGGGCAGTCCAGCTTCTCTCGCGAGCAGAAACACCGCTCATTGCTCGGACCGTCTCAATCTCGCCGCCAACATTATCATTCACTGACCGTTTAATGCAAATTATGAATAATCGCAGTGCATCTGATTGGATCCGAAGACCGAGCATTGCTTGCCAGGTCTGCAGATAATGACACCTCGTGTTATGCACTGGGAAGGGATATTCAGGTCCTCCCTTCCTCTTCCTACAAAGACACCCGGCGCGTAATCCCAGTAACACTGGAGACATTCCCAAAACACAACACAATCAGGTAACTATAAACCAATTAATCAATTTGGAACTTATTTTGTGCATGTAGGAACACCTTCAACATCCATTATGCAGGGAGCCCTACACGGTGTAGGAGTAATAATGGTGTAGGCTACACCATTATTACTCCAATTCGTGGCGTTATACTTTTTTTTTTTTTTTTTAATCTTCATTACTTTCCCAAGAGGCATTTCGAAGTGGGGGCTTCTGCTAACAAAGTCGGCATCGGCCAAACAAGGCACCTGAATGAACACGTCTTCGAAGAGGACATTTCCGGTTGACTACCAGGGGAAGGCCTGCCTGTAAAGTTACACGTTCTTTTGGCCCTTAGCACCCCTTGTTGATGTGTTTATTGGTGTGTTGATTCAAGTTACAAGTGTAACTAATTCGGTTAAGAGCGGGTTCGCCCCTTGGGGACCTTCGGAGGGGGAAGACCACCCCTGGACACTGCACCCCTGTGGAGGATGGACCAGGGAAAGGTAAGACTCCTCATTCCCGTTTTTCTCACGGTTTGAGACCTCACAGAGCCACCGAGTTCGAAGGTGGATGTTGACTTTGGGAGGCAAATTGATTCGTTCGGGTGATTCTATTCGTCAAAACTGTGGGGCCACTTTTACTATGTGCACTCTAACGAGGGTGGCGCTGATTCTACGGCCATTATTTGCAATTTTCCTACCGTCTGCCACAAGACGGTTAGGCTGATTTAAGGAGGTTACATGTCCAAGGGGGTCACATCCACATCCAAAAATGTTTCAAAACGTGAAAAAAAACAAAAAAAAAACACACACACAAAAATCAACACCACGTACTAGGAGTTTTAATTCAGAAAATTCTGAAGCCCAATTTTGGGATTTCATTGGCATTTACTCAATCGGACCATTAACAACGATAATACAAGTAGTTGCACAAATTTGCGCGCGCCAAAAATTTCGCTCAACGCGCTTATCAGACATAAGTTGGCCGAGGAATTTCCAATCAACCAAAAACTCTAACACGAGATCCGCATCTCAGTCGTTTGCACAGCTGAAAACTTCAGAAGTGCTTAGCGCCTTGGTTGAAGTCTCACGCAAGTATTTGGCGACGTCGGGGGCTCGCCTCTCATTTTCGCCTATAACAAACCACGGGAGAGAAAAAATCGGTTCTGATATTGTGAAATATAATTTTTTTAACGATACTACCGTGAAGATATATTCGATCAAGGTCAAGATATTCGACATGAATTACATTTCACAACCAAATTAGAATAAAATTTGAATCCGACACGTCATTCATAGTATGGATATTCATAGTGAAATTTATTCACTCCTAGGCGGGCAACTCCACTTATCATACATGGTGCAACTCAACGCATCAGGTTAATGGAGCTAACCCTATTATTATTCAACTCATTTTGTAAACTTTCCTCCTTTTGGTTTATTATTCTTGGAATATTAGTTTATTATTCTTGGAACAATACACCTAGGTTTTCGCGACGGAGGTCGACGACTCCGATCGGCCTCAAAATTTGACATTATCCGTTTCAAGAGGTCTAGATTCCAAAACCGAAATGTCCGTCCGCCGTCAGGGCCGTTTTGGGCAGTAGGAATTTTTTTTTTTTAAATCTGAAATTTTGTCAAAATACTCAGTTTACAACCTAGTTGTGCCCGCAAGGTTTTCAGCCCGATCGCCCAAACCCGTGGGGCGCTATGGGGCTTCGGGAGGCGGTTTTTGAAGGCTTTTGGCTATGGGATCGAGTCAGGTGTCGTTTTCGAAGTATTTTTGGAGGTAGAATCCATTTTTTGGGGTCCCGGAACGATCCGATTTCACTGTTGCGATCTATAGGGCTTTCATGGGGCTACAAATGAGATTTTTGAGGGATCCCAGGAGGTCAAATACTTTTCAAGTAAAAACAAACAAAAAATAAATTTAAAAAACTTTTTTTGAAATATAAAAATTTTAAAAAAAATTTTCAATTTTTTTTTCATTGACACAGAATTGAATTTATAATAACCTATGCACAAGTAACCTATATTTAAGAATAATAAACCCTTGTGTAAAATTTGCAGCGTTTCTTGTTCATTTCAGGTTCATTCACTCCTAATCTCCAGGAATTAACCAAAGATAAACCAACACGAAAAACGCAATTTCTTCAGTATTAAATAGAAATTTTCTCACGTTGTTGTGTTGTGGACCACCAACAGTGCCACATATAAAATCGCCATTTGAGTAACACCACAATGTGGTATACAATAATATTATGTCATACCTAATATTATTATGTGGTGTTACTCAAATGGCGATTTTAGCGCTTTCTTCTGAGAAAATGGCAACACTAAGGTGTTCAATTGATCCGACGCGAGATTTCGCATCCAACGATACCAAACTCATTTTTCACAAAATTGTATGATACGTGGTGTTGCACTGACCGACGAAATTCAACAGCGGTTTTTCCGACACCCTGCCGGCCTCTCGTTTCTCCCCAAACGATAGAACGACTTCCCAACAAAAACCTCGCCCGGCCTCAACGACGTCGGCCCTTTTCGCGAATGTTTTCAGGTTTGCAGGAATCCCGATCGTTACCGGCGGGGGTCTTTGGGTAAAAAGAAAAGGTCTTTCGGGCTAAAAAGACAACCCCTGGACGGGGAGAAGTTCCTCGCCAAACCTCCACCGTCTCCGTACCTCCCGGTTTCTTTTAACAGATCTCATTGTGTGGCCTCCAATCAAGATACATATGTAATGTGGTTCGTTAAGTCACTGAAGGCGCCTGTTCGTCTTATGGACCCTCCCAATCGGCCTGTTGGTGCCTGTTCGGGATTTGGAATGTCAAGGAGTTTTACCCATTCACTCACCACAATTGATTTGAAAATCATGTTTATATTTTCGCATAAATTAACATAGTTATACTTGTATTATTTATATCATTTTGTAACAATATTACTTCAATATACAGATATCTACACATTTTACACACTTCTTGTGGCCCTAACATACCGAGATAAAAAAAGAAAAGCGATTCGAAAAAAATTACTCTAAAGGACTTGTTGTTTCAAGTTACACTAAAGACAGACTCATACTCATCTACGTCAGCAAAGGTAAAGAAGAAAAAGATCGTTCCAATCAATTTTTCTGTACAAAGAAATAAATAATTTAGTGAGATCAACAAACGAGAATTCCGCAAGGGGAATTCGCTAAGTGCGAGAACGTTAAAGGATGAAATAACACCGGAGTAGTGGATTTTGAAAATACAACTAGTTGTCAGTGAGGTTAGCGTTAGTAGCAAAAAATTAGGTGTTAGCGAATTGGAGGGAAAATGATTATGAGTGACCGATCGACCCAAGTGGGTCGCATCCAGAATTGTTGGGCGTCAACAAGAACAATTGGTTGATTAAATTGATGGCGACAGTTAGTAAGCGCCTGATATCTAGAAGAACCAGTACAATGGGCGGAACAACTAGTTGAATAGCTGGATGACACCCAGAACAAGTAGTTGAATAGCTGGATGACACCCAGAACAAATAGTTGAATAACTGGATGGCACCCAGAACAACTAGTTGAATAACAGATGACAACCAGAACAACTAGCCGAACAGTATGACACCCAGGACAACTAGTTGAATAACCAGGTGACACACAGAACTAAGGTGACAGCTAGTTGAATACCCGAGTGACACCCGTAGCAACCTGACAACTTGTTGACACCCAAATCAATAAGTACGGTTGACACTAATTTCATCGACAGAATGATAACTACAATTAACCTTATCAAGTACACTGTAAAATTCAGGAATTCGACCCTGTAATACTTCATAATTTCAGATCTCTATTCCATTCATACGTAAAAACCCTTCCAAAACAAATAAAACAAAAAATAATACTATCAATTCGTCAGTCATCATTGGGTAAATTCAATGGCAAGATCGTTCAGTTAAAAAAAAAAATCAAGCATCACTCGAAGAGTTAAGTACAGCGACATTTAAGGTACTGGAAATTGCAATAACAGAAGTGCGTTGATTTAACACGTTGACGTATTTACAATGGAGCCGCTACGGGAGTAAAATTTAATTTAAATTATCAACAGTATGCGAATAACGTATAACGCTGGGATAAACATTTGGAAGGGGCAATAACAAAATTCACTGTACAATAATGACTAGTTCAAGGGTGCAACAGCTCGAGAAAATAAACATAACCACCGTCCACAGTTGAAAACAGATGTTGAAATTTTTTTTTTAATTTCTGGAGTGGTTTTGCCATTTTCCAAGCTATTGGTAATACTTAAAAACAAAATAAATAGTATCGTTCAAATTTAGTAAAACTACAGGTTATTATCACAGTCACAAAACAATTAATCTTGGGCAATGGTGCACAAGCACGGCCCCGAATTTTCGAAATAAATAATAAACTCAACGGCTTGGGATGTGAAAATTAATTAATAAAAAAAAAAAAAAAAAAAAAAAAAAAAAGTGAAAAACTGATCGAACAAACAACAGCAGTTTTTCGTAAGATAATAAATAAAAGAAAAAAATTAAAAATAACGTAAGGTACAAAAGGAACGAATTGGATTTCAACATCAACGCAGTTGATGTCGGCGAAGAGCATCTTCGGATCTGAGGGTCAATGTCGTTGACACTGTTATTTCCACCATTGCGAGGTTGGTAACTGAAACAGACAGAAGGCAATGTGATTGTGGTGACTTGGAGCGGTATCTGGTGGTAGCGGGGGAGGAGACGAGGGTTGCCAGGGTGGGCCCAAAGGTGGCGCATTATTGATAATGATTGATTAATGCAAAAATTAAGGCAGTGACTAAGGCGTATTGGTTGAAGCTTTGGCATTGATTGTATATTTTATATTAGGCATTTTCAGTCGATTGAAGGGGTCTGTACAACGGTTTTCGGAAATTTCAAAATCTTCATGGTCAGCCGATTTGATTGTTTTACGGCAATGTTCTGGGAAGCCCCCTGGGAACACATTGAAACGTCAGTGACGCAATAGATCGAAATTGATAAAATTCAGTTATTCACCTCAGCGGTCCAGTCCGGACTGTTTGAAGAACTCGATGCCTTGTATGAGGTACTCCATGTACAGGATGTACTCTCTGAGGACTCGGAAGTCCCGGACGATCCGGAACGTCTCGTCGTTCATCGGCTCCCGCCCGACGGGCCCGTCCGGGATGACGACTTTATCGCGGAAACCGAGCTCGCTGATGCCGGACAGCGTCTCGCACAGGACCTGCAACACAACGAAACGAACACACTGAATACGGGTGAGCAACTCAAGTTTTCCATCCGTCAAATTCAAACGGGAAAACACGTCTCCAGTCCGTCTCGATTTCGACCTGCCAGGACCAAAGCTTCTTCAAGTTGCCAACTCCGCAATCGAGTCCGCCAACCGTGAGAAACGGACAAAGAAAAAAAACAAAAAGAAATCCACAAGAAAAAGAGTAGTTAGAAACAAGGTTGAAAAAATGTTGTAACCCGAAGGCATCTTGAAGGATTGAGTTCACGTCATACCGCCCTTGACATTAAACTCTAAACATACGCAGCTCTCTGTACTATACCGATTTGGCACGGTTGAATCGACTCAATTAATTTTTTATGGGCCGAGTAGGAGGGCAATAAAACCCGACGTTAGTTTCCTATTTATAACGCGATTAATAACGCGATCAGAAGGCATGAAATGAATGTCCGCGTGAGCCTGAAGATGTTCAAAAGTGGGAAAACAATGTGAGGCCGGCAAAGTGATTTTACGCCCACTCTAGAAAGTCCCAACAATAAAAATAGTAAAATAAATAATTAGTAACTGTAAAAAAGGAAAAACTAAAAAAAAGAAAAAAGGAAAAAAAGAAAAAATATTTTTTTAAATATTACCTACCTACCCATTAAAAAAATTAAAAATTAATAAAGAAAAATTGATTAAAAATGAAAAAATAAAAATAAAAATGTAAAAAATGAAAAAATTAACAATATAATTCAATATAACAATAATCCTTATTAAAAAAAACTTCAAACACTTGAAATTATTTTTATAAAAGAAAAAGTTTCAAATTTGAAAAGTAATATTTAAATTAGCTTCTCTTTTTAGCGCAACCTTTCCCTCAAAAAATGGAAAGGTGCGCTCATCTCTTCGACGTTTTTTTTTTGTTTTGTTTTTTGTTTTTGTGTGTGTATCACAGCATCACGCCCGAACGGCTGAACAGATTTTCATGAGGGTGGTATCATTGTGATCAGCGAGTTCTGGGGGTGGTTATAGGCTATCAAAATCACCTCCGTCGTCGACGATTCGTCCGATCCCGACGACATAGTTTGGTCGTTAGATACCTATTGTGTCAAGTTACGAATTCTTAGTTACAGTTTTGGTTTCGTAGTAACAGAGAGGTTGCGCTCTTCTATTCAATTCAATTGATGGCTTGTTTATCATGATATGATTATCTATAACGATATAATAGACCCATTATATTATAATATATTGTAGGTGGTCAATATGGTTTGGAACCCCCATAAACGGATTTTTTGGTTCAAACCCTTCAAAAACTCCACATATTTCAGGCCAAATTAATTAGTGAATAATGGGTAGTGGATTAAATTTGATACCTATTCAAGATCCATTTAAAAATTAATGAAAGCGTGGATTCAGCCAAGCGAGTTAGAGGACCATCTAAAACCGAGATGTCTTTTTTATCTCAGAGGTTCATCAAATCGTTGAAAATCGACTAATAGGAAAATGCCCCTAACGACTTGGTCGATTAGAGTGACACTATTAAGATTGACATTTCAATTCTGCATAATTTGTACGAATGTTTTCAATTAGATTGGTATCGATAATTATAATGTTGACAGAGCGTGAAACCAAACTGTCAACAACAACAGTGTGAACTGTGTCAGATTTTGAAAACCCATTAGAAGCGATAAACGGCGCAATAGTCTAGCTGAAGGCTCAAAAGTGGGTGGATCGGGAAGTTGTGCGACCAGCAGCGCTATCGGTGCGCACTGCCGGCATTTTTACAGTGTGAATGAACTCACCTGTTTCAAGATGACTTTCAGGTCTTTGAACGCCTCGTAGAAACTGCTCCCGTACATTTGCTGATCATCTACGACGGCGTTCAGCTGTATCGCGAGCTCTTGGAGGTGTTTGTAATGCCGGAGAAGGTTTCTCCCTAGCTGAAAATACATGAAGGAAGCCACGGTTAGATTTCATTAAAAAAATAAAAAAATAAAACCACACAACCAAAAAACAAAAATATTCACCCCATGTTCTATAAGCGTTTTGAAGTGCTCGACGGGCGTGTCCTCGCCGTACTTCTTCGGATTTTTCTCTTTCGGGAAAATGCGGTTTGGGAAGTCTTTGTCCAAATCTTCTATCGTTTTGGAAAAAGTATCACGCCCCTGAAACCAAATTTGAATGCAGCATGAACAAAACGAATAACTCAAAATTTGACGTTAATTGAAAAGTAGCAGTGTTGTTAGTGTTTGAAGCAGAAGTCATGCGTGTCGTTCCATGTAAAAACATGCAGTTAATAAAAAAAAAAGGCAAAATTTTTCAGGTAAACTTTTTGCGAATTTGAGCTCTTGTACCTCAGTAGCTTCCGAATTTACAGAAATGTTGTTTGAGAGGATTTTGTAGAAAATTTAATTTTCTTCAAAAAAGGATGGAGTGAAAAGTCTTTTAGGATGCACTGTTTTCGAGTTAAACGAGGGGGGAAAAACGGAAAAGATCCGAGAAAATCGCGGTGTTTGAGGCCTACACCCCCTGGCAATCCGAAACCCGTTCAGACTTCAGTTTTTGAGGTAAAATACTACATTGCAAGCCTTTGGGGATGTGAAAGGCTCAAACCTGTTTTTGCCGATTGAAATGTCATTTGAAAACCCTCGGCTAGGCCCTGATGAGGTGCAGAGTGACACGAAGAAGAAGTGAGGGGAGGAAGTCTCAACTTGCAAACAACTGTTAGACCGTCGCTCCGCCCCGAAACAATACTCTATTCAATAGATGGTTATCTCGGCTTTTGCCCTGTTATAAGTCGAAATTAAATTTAGAACAAGAGCTTGAGAGGTCCCTGGGCTCAATTGCCCACCGGGAGACCCCCCTTGGAACGGCCCTTTAATCTCTCATCATCTTCTTTTCAGGCCCGTTCTTCTCTTAAGTATTCGCAATTATAAACTACGTAATTAAGGAGTGTAGACTCAATGTGGGTCACATGTTTGCGCCCGGGTGAACCGACGAAGTCATGAGAGGCACATTCATGAATAGTTTTGGAAGGATTTAGAAAATGCCGAATCGTCTAAAAGCTCTTCAGGACAAAATTCGGTAATGTTACACCACTTTTCTCTCTCTCTCTCTCTCTCTCTATCTCTCTCTCTCTCTCTCTCTCTCTCTCTCTCTCTCTCTCTCTCTCTCTCTCTCTCTCTCTCTCTCTCTCTCTCTCTCTCTCTCATCTCTCTCTCTCTCTCTCTCTCTCTCCCCCCTCCCCCCCATTGAGTGAACATAACGCAAATTAGAAGTGTGTCTCTTCTTCCCGTTTGGATCGGCTCATTTAAAACCGGGCGAGCTGCTGGGGTCAGCACAAAGCCGAGCTGCTTCATCAGCCTTCGCGGCCATCGTGGCAGCCAGGGGAGGGGGGAGACTTTCATAAACAACCCCACCAGTCGGGAAAGCACCGCGTAATATCACCCTTCACGAAAAGTCTGAAATTTCTTTCCAAACGGGTTCATTCAAAAGAGGAAATGAACGAAACGAGACGTTTCAATTTTTTCGTCACTTTTTTTTTTGTATAAACCATTCCGAACGTCTCTCGTTTCTCTCGGCCTTGCCCGATTGTTCGAAACTCGGGAAGCACAATGAACGGAAAACGTCACCAATCCGCCAAAACAACCAAAAAGAAGTTTTCGAAGCAATTCGTTGATTTTTCACGAACGGGCTTGAAACGTGATTTAGGCATCAAACACCGCAAAAGGATAATAACTCCATCAAAAATAGAATTTTCTCATTTGAATCGTCAAGAAGAAAATACTTACTAGGTATTTTCATACATTTAATGCATTTCTGACATTTACTAGAAAAACCAATCTTTGACGAGCTATTACGGCTGAACGGCTCGACCGATTTCGATACAATAAACGCCATTCGGCGCTAAATTTAATCCTCTTTAAAAAAGAACCGAGTAAACGTTTCTGTAGGATGCGTTATAAGCGAAATACCGAAAAAAGAGCGAACATTTCGAGGTTTTTAGGCTCCCACATCTGAAGCTCGTATAATATACGTCATATTATGACATACGAGTTTGCGACGGAGTGTCCCACATTGTGTCTTATTCGGGACCCCCAAAAGGGTTAAAACGATTTCCAGCTGTGTACTATTTTTTCTCACCTACAGCACTAATTTGCCTGAGTGATCTTTCAAGTTTTCAATGGGTGTTTGAGGGCTTTGGGAGCAAGTTGTATTATTGAGGGTGTCCCGAAGGGGTCAATTAACGGAGGCCCCGATGAATACCCGCCGGGATAATTTGGAGTTGAGCTTCTATTAGAGGAAGGGTCGTTAACGCGCATTAAAAATGGTTTCGGTGGCCCGCGGAGGAAAACAATGCGAGAGGATCCTACCAAACAATCGGCCCCGTTAGCGGGATTAGACCCCGCAAAAGGCGACAAGCAGTCTGGCCAACGGACGGGTTACACGAGCGGAGGAAGAGAAAAAAAAATCGTCGACGACGACTCTCCCCCGGGCGAGGGTCTTCAAAGACGAAAAGTGCTTAGTGGGGAAAAGCTGACGGCGCGGTCTTTATCGGGGCGACGACATGAGCCTTCCCAAGACTCATTCACTCGAAGACTTCAAGACCTGAGACAAAACAGCCAGCCAGCTGACCAGGAGCACTAGACGAAATTCACAAGTGGAATGCGTAAAAAAATAAAAATAAATAATTTTAAAAACCTCCAACGCTAACTCATTCCATACAACCGTAAAACAATCCGAAATAAAAGGGGATTTAAAAAGTGCAATAAAAATTTGCAAAGGGCCATCGTTGGGGGCCTAAGCGAAAAGGGGCGCTTGTCAATATTCCGTTAATAGCTTATTTTCGGTCTCATCTCAAAGCCTTTCCGCTCCGCTTGAAGGAAGAGAATGAACGAACCGACGAAACTGAGAGGAAATGAGGCGAAGAAAAAAAAGGGGACAAATAAAAATAAAATGCGAAAAAAAGGCCATAGTTACGACTCGTGGCGGGCAGCAAAAAGGCCTTTGGGGGTCAGGCCACCGTGATCGTAAAAGCGGAGTCCGTTTCTCTTCAAATTGAGTCATTTTTCCAAAGCTTGGGAAACAATAATTTGCACAACCTGATTTCCACTTTTTTTTTTGTTTCGGGAGGTTTTACGGATGGTCAGCCGCAGATATTGTTGGTCCGAATAGGGAATGGGTTTTGAAAAGAAGAAATAAGTCGAGGGGTGGATCCAGAAATCGCTTGTGGAAGTCACTTTGTGTAGTGCGAAGGGCGTTAACATTTAAGTGAAACCGGTTTGGAGGGTGTTCAAACAAGTTTGAGGTGATGTAGGGGGTCCTAAACCGGTTCAAAAGTGATTCATTGGAGGTTAAGAACAGGTTTGGGGCGTGTGGGAGGGTTAAAACACGTTTGGAAGGTGTGTAAAGAGGTTTGAAGTGACGCTTGGGGGCCCCAAGCCGGTTTGGAGAGGGTGAAAACGCGTTTGGCAGGGCGGGAGGACTTGAAACCGGTTCTGTGGGGTGTAAGAACAGGTTTTGGGCGGTTTGGTACAGTTAAAACCCGGTTTGGTGGGTGTTCAAACAAGTTTGAGGTGATGTAGGAGGTCCTAAACCAGTTTGGGGAGGGTTCAAAACTGACTCAGAGGAGGTAAGAACAGGTTTGGGACTGCGTGGGAGTGTTCCAACAGGCTTGGGGCAGAGCCGTAGAATTAAAACCGGTTTGATGGATGTTCAACAATTTTGAGGTGATTTAGGGTGTACTTAACTGGTTTGGAGAGAGCGAAAACGCGCCTGACAGCTAGGTAGGACTTAAAACAGTTTCAGTCGTGGTAAGAACTGGTTTGGGAGCGTGTGGTAGAGTTTAAACACCGTTTTGTGGAGGTACAAACATGTTAAAACACGGTTAGGTTGGGATTCAAACAAGGACGGTTTACAGCAATTCAGTCGGGGTAGGAACTGGTTTGGGGCAGCGTGGGAGGGTTCTGAACCGGTTTTGAGGGGGATTTAACGAAGAAGTGAAGTGAAGTTCGAAATTATTCAGAAACTTTCTATTAGGAAAGCAGGCGAATTGGCGCTGATTAAGCAGGCGTTTTGAAAGGTCGCAACCAATTATTGCCAGCGCCGTTTTCGTGTTACAGCCTGGTCAAAGGTAATGAAATCATTATACCTACTTAATGTATTGAATTTCACACGCACGCTTTTCCTCATTATTTCTGATGCTTGTCCGAATACCCTTCGAACACACCCCTCTCCACACAATTTCCCTAGTCCGTTAGCGAGGTGGAAAAAAAAGCCCGAAGATTATGTGTCAGGGGAGTCATGACAAAAAATCCCCCATTGTCATCTTTACTGTAACGGAGTTCTGAGGATGGGCTTGCCCGGTTTTGGGGCCGAAGTATCGTTGGGTTGAGAATCATCGAATAAACTATGCAAATTGATTTTGGAAGTGGAACAGGTATGGGAGCCCTTTATGGATTCTACGTGCGAAATTAATTCCAAAATGACGCCTCACACGGTTGAGTAATTTTAGTAGTACAAAGTGATCTCGGCGCTCTTCAACGAGGACATTTCGAAATCGGCCAAAGCTGTGGCGCCGTTACAACATCCCTGACTTGAGTGGTTCGAAAACTGCGTCTTGGTTTCTTTTTCGGTAGACCCCCCCACCGACACAGTCAAATAAGAAACCCTTGCACTTTCCCCCCCCCCCCCCCCCCCAACAAGACAACCACCTCCCAATACGAGGATGCGGTTGTTTTGAAATACGACGGAGGAAGACGAAGGAAAAAGGGCGTCCGGGGCGCAGTAAGGTTTACGGAGGGGACTTCAGTCGTGAAGGAGGGGTAACCCTCGGGCGGAGCGAATCAGCTCCCCCTCCCGTCAAAGATTTTGACCCACATCCGGTGAAAACGTGACCCAGCCCGAAAGATGAAAACCTTTCGTGAAAATGGAAAACTCTCCAAGGGCGTTGCCCCGGTCCGACGGTGATAGTGATGAGCATCTTTGATGTGTTTATCACTGTTGCTGTTAGAAGCTGACTACGAATCATATTCTAAATCATTCTTATTCGCTTTCGTTTCATTCTTCAATTGTTTTCGTCCAAATGATCATTCCATTCACTCTTATATTAAATTTTCTAGTCATTTGGTTATTCTCATCGCTATCACTCCCTTCATTTTGTAGCTTAGTCATTTCACTTGTCACACTTGTCATTGTTGACATTTCACATGTCATTTCACTTTTGCTTCATACTATTATGTCATCATTACTTTCTTTCCCTTCTTTTTTGTTCTCAATATAACGTCATTCTCTTACAATTTTGCTCGATTTTAATCTTGTCGTTTGTTTTACTCTTGATCTCGTTCATTCACAATATCATGCCTTTCATCCGCAACTCTTTTTTGTTGTATTTTTTGTTTTTTTAATCTCCTTCTCAATCACTTCCTCGTCCCTTTCGCTCCAGTTTTGTCATTTTGGCGTTTGTTCCTCCGCCTTTAAAGATGAGTTTTGTGTTTGTCATTCCCATTGTGAATGTTAGGACAAGTTGATGTTTTTTGTTGTCCTTTCGTCCACCGCCAGCGTTGATTCGTTTTCTCAACTGTATCTTCATCACGGTGAAGATAGTTTATTTATTGTTCATTTACACTACAAGGGGCGGGATTTTTTTGAGGGGGGGGGGGGGGGGGGGGATTTCTCATATGAAGTGGGTCTCCGTTTTGAAGCCGTTCGGTCTGGTTAGTTAAGGGTACCTGTCTCCATTCAACCTCTCTACCTACACCTTGCGGGGGAGGGCGTTATAAAGGGCTGTTATAAAAACGGGGGCTTTTTCGGTTAAAAGTGATTTACGACTTACGACAGGAGGGCTTTCAAATTAAGGCGAGAAGGTTTAGTGAACCTGTGCTCGAAGGTTTATGCCAGAGTCAGGGAAGTTGTACGGATGAGCCTCAACAGGGCCAGGGATGCAACTAGGTAACTATCCAAATCTTTTGCTCCCCAAAAAGACCGTGTTGCTTCGTCGAGTGATTTTTTTTCCCGAGGGTTCCCAGACGGAGGTCAACGTCCCGTCAACAATTAGAATACCTTTTGAAAGAGAAACAAAAAAAAATCGTCAAAGCTAAAGAACCAACTTGGGAGAGGGACCGGACACGAATCAGACGGACGCGACGGATATCGTATCCGGATATTACATTATAGGCGAGCATGCGCAGCAACCGGCCACCAACTTCTTCTGGCCGACCGGACCAAACGTACGTCGCAACGAAAAGGCACGTTTTTGGTCAGAAAACCGAACGTCAGTGAATTCTCCAGAAAATCCTGAACAGATATCTTTTCCTCGCAAAAATATAAGACTGAAAAATGCGAAAAACAATCAAGAAACGGGAAAAATATTGGAAAATAATTGAATTGTCAAAACTTTTTTCAGCTGAAAATTGATTGTATAAAAATATATATTAAATTTCACATAAAATCTAATACTTCAAATTCCATAATTTCCTATCCAATTTTCAAATCAGGTCAAGTCTCTTAGATTTTGTAATCTAGTTTTTATTTTTAGGTTTTTTATAACTTGCCACAATTGTATTAGGCCAGATTGATTTTAGTAATTTTTTTAAATAAATTTTAGAATCCAAACAATATGAAATAATAAGAAAAACACGGAAAAAATGTTTGCATAAATTGTAAAAATCTAGGTGTCATTAATTCAAATTTAAATTAATTATAAAAGAAAAATAATAATTAAAATTATTCAACAAATTTACATTGAAATTAACTAATTATTTAGTGTGTTGAAATTTTAAAAACACTACTATGTACCTATTGGGACTGGTAAGGGACCGCAAAAAATAGATTCTATGACCAAAAGTAACTCGAAAACGAAATCTAATTCCACCGTCCGGCTCATATCCTTCAAAAGTCCCGTTCGAAGACCAGTAAAAGCCCCGTACATCCCCACGGTGAAGTCGGATGTGTCCGAGGCCTCTCACAAATGGGCTCTGCGTCCGTAAATGACTCCCCACTCGACCGTTTACTCAAAATACTTCAAAAACCCCGCCTGCCGCCCCGTATTAGCCCCACGGTGTCCCACGGGGGTAATTGGAGTGAAAACCTAGCGGACAAAAAAAAAAAGTTTGTACAAAAAATTGATTACTAAAAAAAATTTGAAATTTCAGATTTAAACAAAATCCCTTGGGAGAAGAAATAATTTTGGAATTGGAATTAACCCACGAGGCTTTCAGACCTGTTTAACAGCTCCAGCATAAATCCAATTCAATTTGCAGCGTTTTCTTCTAAACGGCAGGCCTTGTTTCTGTGTCCACCCTTTCTAACCACTTCTGAGTGAGCAAGATGACCAAAACGGGAGCCTACTGAGGGAGGAGGTTCTAAGTAGTCGAATCATCAAAAAAAACCTCTGCTCGCTCAAATCGCGGTTCGGTTTGGTTAGGAGTAGAATAAATAGCGAAAAACAGGTATGTACAGGAATTAACGAAACACCTACTGCCAAAACATGTCATAAAGTCGTACCTACATCACGGTTTTCCAAACATAGTTGTAAATTTAGGTGACGTTTCAAAAAGGCGTTTCTCAGCTTAAGCAGAGTCGTCTTTGACGGTGCCGACGCTTGCGGAAAAAGGGTTGAAGACTAGCAAGGCGAAACGCAGAAATGGCCCCGATTTTCGTGTAAAGGGAGGAAGGGTTTTTACGACTGCAGATCGTAATTTACAGATGTGACAAGTTGGCAAATGTCCATAACGGTCAGGTGCACTTTTGAACGGTTAGAAGACAACTTTGTTGCCCAACAAAATATTTTCTCCGTTATGGAGGAGTCAAGTGCGATCGTACGTTACGTTTTTACACTGAAGTCATTCAACGTCTTCCGGATGCGGCGTCAGCGAACGGAGCGGCCGAACTTTTGAACAAAACTAAAAAAAAAATCGTTCCTTTTCACTCTTCCCTGATACTCCACTTTTATAAAATTATTTTCGTAGCGGTTTTCTCTCGGGATGAGTCCCCTTCCAAGGTCCGCCAAAAAAAAATTGGGAACTTCTCAAAAGTGTCGAAGGCCTAAAAGAGGCGTCGGGCCGGTCACGTAGTCGGCCCGTTCGAAAAGAGCCGTCCGGTCATCTCCCCGAAGTGGTTTTTGAGATCAGCTGTTTCTCTTTCACGTGCATTAGCTCTAAAACTATAATGGGCTAAAGAAAAAGAAAACCCGTCTGGACGGGGAGGGGACAAAGTGCAGTGTGTCATGCACCGGACGACAAAAAATGAGGCCTGACGTTGTGAGGAACAAACGGTTAGGAGCCATCGAAAGTGGCAACACTGGTATGCATTCGTTAATTGATCCTGAATCGAGAATAAATCAAACCGAAACGTCGGCACTTATTTTACTGGCGTTCGAAAAGACCACCGTATAAATAAAATTTGTTATCACTGCCGGAGAGAGGACTCGAGATTTAACTCATCTCGTTTCAAAGCAAATGTGATCCCAAAGGCGCCGCAGATAAGAAACGGGCGACAGATCGAGATTACGCCGAACATGGCCGACTTTTCCACGAACTGCTCACCTCAGCTGAGCTTTACAGGCGACTGCAGTTGAAAAGGTTTGAAGGGTTACGGAGGGAGTTTGTCGGGTTCGCCCGAGATTTGTGTACTAAAGCGCCTTCTCGCCGCACCCAAAAACAAAAGAAGCTCCACGGAGGCATACCGAATTTACGGCGGGCGCCTTCGAGGGACTGTAGATGGAACCGCAGCGGTCGTATTTGACGGATCGTAGCTGTAGACTTGCACGGACGACCCGCCGAGACGTCAAATGGGCGACTTTTTCACGAACTGCTCACCTCAGCTTCAGAGGCGACAGCATCAACTGCTACGTACGAAGGGTACGGAGGGACATTTAAGGGGTTGTACCTATCGGGTTCCTTCCCACCTGACATTCGCCGTAAATTTGTGAACGAAATCAATCCAAGTTTCGACTCACTGCGGCACTTCTCAAAATCAAAAGACGAGCAGCCTCCACGCGACTACCGTGCAACAGCAGTTGATACGTCCGAAGGGTTACGTAGGGAGATTTGAGCGGCTTTCTCGAGTTCCCACCTGACATTCGCCGTAAAATTGTGAACAAAATCAATCCAAGTTTCGACCCTTTGCGGCACTTCTCACAAACAAAATACGAGTTTCCGCGGAGTCGTACCGAATTTACGGCGGCCGCAGCTGTAAACTTGCCGCACCAACGACCCGTCGAAACGTCAAATGAGTAACAGAACTCCGAAAAGGGCTTTTCATCTGTACATATCAACGGCGACTACAGCTGGAGACCACGAAACACACCCTCTTCAGTCATACCACATCGCCCGACATGAAACACGGCATTTCAAGCGAACCAGCATAGATGTCAAATTGTGTACATACGCAAGCATTCCGCAATCAAATTACATTAAAAAATCATGCAAGCCTGACGTGCTCATGCAAAATCATCAATGCTTCCCCATATATTCCAATTTTAAAAATTTTATAAGCTCGGTACATAAAAATCAAACAAAATAACGAGAAAAACAGAACTCCCAATATGTTTCGATCCAAATTTTATGTATTTTTGTTTAATAATTTTCGTTTTTGTATAAGTTTGCCATTTTTCAGGTTAGTAATTACTGAGTTTATGATTTTTAATAATAATAATTTTAAAAAAAATTAAGTTGGGTAGGTATATAAAACTTGAGTTATTAAGAGTTCCTTTATTTATTTTTTAGCAATTAGTTTTTAGTAGAACCGCGGAGTTGTACATGCAGTAAACCTTCACAAATTTTTTCACCGCCACCCCCGTTCCCTTTGTGGAGTTAGGAGAGGTGAAAAAAATAGTGATAAAAAAGTGAAATGAGGAAAATATCTCGTCTTTCCGAATTGTTAAAATTTTTGAAAAGCTGAGAAATTTCTCATTTCTTTTTTTTGGAAAAAATACTAACATCTACTTTAATGGATATGGCATTTACATATGCGTCGGCGTAGGTCTTGGCCTTGTTGAGAGCCCTCGTCGCCGTCATGACGATGTCGTTGAGGAGTTCAGTGTCGCTGCGTCTGTCGCCGACGGCGCCGTCGCCGACGTGGTGGCCGCCGCAGGGGTCGACCCAAAACCCCTCGTTTTGTATGGGAGCGGACATCCCGTAAGGGCCGACGAGGAGCAAACACCAGACCACAGAAACAACTTCAGTTAGCCCTGAAAAGAAAGGAAGAAAATGTAGATGAAATATGAAGAGAGGCGGTAGGAAATTTTGTAAAGATTGGAGGCTTCAAAAACACGTTCAATTTTGACAACCTGGTCTCCAATACTTGCACATAAACAAACTTCAAAAATTACTCCATCCTCCATTTCTTCTAAGGTATTTCCTACAATCTAATCAACTATAAGAAAATATTTTACTGGATACTATAAAGAGACCAACTCAGAAATGACTCAGTGTTTGAATAATGTAAAAGGTGGTTTTATTAAAACATTTCACAAATATTTGAAGATCAACTCAACGTGTCACATAATTACGAAAACATTGAAACATCATTGAAATTAGACGCTTTGTATCATTCAGTTCGAACCAAAACTGTATATGGATTAGACGCGTTTTCCAAAATTTAAACGGCGACTATTTCACGCTAATTGTTATCAGTTAAAAATTATATTTTTTGTTGATAATGTTGACCGTCTGAATGAATGTGGGTTGAAAGTTGCCGAGGAAAGATGTTCAATGTTTATATTTTTAATTAAAAATTATTTAATAAACCAACATGACATGTTCGATTTGGAAAAAAAATGTACCTACTAAAGAAGTTGAAATTATTGTGTGTTTACTTCAAGAGTTGAACAATCGCGCCTTATGGGAAACTCTCCAGGGGTCTCCAGGAAAATCCTATTATCTGTTCTGAAAGGAAACAGCATTTGCATGGGGACAATGAAATTTTGATCGGAGAAATAGTTACGGAGGGAGAGAAGAAAATGTTCTGAAGAACTTGGTCGAAGTTGATCAAATTTTCTGGTTTTCTAATGGCACTTTTGCTATCTCAACAAAAATGCAATGTAGCGTCTCTCATATAAAATTTAATCAGCTTTCACCAGAAAAAAAAAAAAAAAAAAAATTAAGATCGGACTAACCGTTACCGAGTTATGGGTAAAAATGTGCGAAAAAAAGTTTTTGTCCAAATTTGCCATTGTTTTGCCATGCCTGCCCCTCTCTTATAAAAGCTCGGATCAAAATTTCACATACAATAGCTGCGATGGGGAATTTAATCGGCTTTCACGAGAAAGAAAGAAATTTGGAATCGGGCCAATAGTTTCCGAGCTACAGCCGAAACCCGTGGTAAAACCCTTATTTTTCAGCTAAGTTAGAAAACATTGCCTTTTTTTGACGCTTGATTGTGGCTAAACGGCTGAACCGATTATAATATGTAAGGAGGTTATTTGACGCAGAATTGTTTGCTCTTCAACTGTTTTCTTTGCGATGCTTCGTTTTTGAGTTATAGGTGGAAAACTGGAAAATGTCCGAAAAAATCGAGGATTTTTGGCCACCAAAGGTTCTCCCAGCAACACTTTGATACCGACCTTTGTCGATAGTATTGTTCAGACCCATAAAAACAATGTAAAACAATAAAAGCTCCTACGGTGAAGCTTGAAGATTGAAACAATAGTATTGTTGTGGTTCAGGCATGCCTGAAATTGCAAGTATTTCGAGAAGTGTACTTGAGCGAATTTGAAATTTTTGGTGCTCCTTGAACGCAGAATTAGATTCTCTACAACTTTCATTCTAGAATGAACATAGATATGAGTTTTTCGTATTCAATCTAAAGACATTCAAAATACGCTGGTTTTTTTTTTTTTTTTTTTTTTTTTTGCAGTTTGGGAAAAATACGATTTTAAACGAAGTCCACGATAAATAAAATAACTTGTAGACGCGTTTCGGTTGACTAGACCATCGTCAGTACAATACAGAATGAGGAAATCGTGAAAAGAACTTCCTCAGTCTGTATTGTCCTGATGACGGTCTAGTCAACCGAAACGCATCTACAAATTGTTATTTTATTTATTCCACGATAAATAGACTACTTCGTCTAAAATCGTCTTTTACAAGATGGATCGCGGCGTGATTCCCGCTATCTCGCCGCATCCACCTTACGTTTTAAAGTTGAAAAAAAAAACCGCCATTTTTCGACCATGGTTATTGACCATACCACTTGACCAATGGTGCTCATTCGATGCAGAATTTAATGCTCTTCAAGTTTGTACATAGTACCATTTTCGCTAGGAAGCATCGTATAGATATTACCGAAGAAAAACTTTAAAAAGTCCCAAAATTTCGAGGTTTTCAAGCTGCCAAAAGTTCTCCCGACATTTTTCGTGTCACCATTTTTGATATTTACTTCCGAAAAAATATCAAAAATGGTGAAATTTTATTTTTGGTACTTGTAGGTATACACAAGGACTCATTATTGTTTTGCATAAATTGTGCCGAAAAATTAGAAAAACACAATGTATTTAGTGTTTGGGGCAATTAAGGGACCACTCAAAATGGATTCTACGTCCAAAATTACTTCTAAAACGACAACCCATTAAATGATTGTTTCAAACCATCTAAAAGCCCTCCTGTAAGCCCCTGTTTTAGCCCCACAGAGCCCCACGGGTTAATGCGATCCCAACTAGACGGAGAACCGAGTGAAGGTATCGTCAAAATATCATATTGAAAAAAAAGGTAAATAAAAAATAAATTTAAAAAAATCCTACAGCCCAAAACGGCTTCCGTCCAAATACATCATCATTAAAAAAAACAAATTCTGAGGCTGATCAAAATTTTTGGACTTCATAGCGAATTCAAAGGTTGATTATTTTGAGAATAATAAACAATGATAATGGTGGTAAAAAATTATTTAAACGTTGTGGCGGTTTTCAGAGGAAGTCGTGGATTATATTCGAGTGGAAATATAGACTTCAAGTGCCCTCGAAGATATTTAACACGACAGGAGCGGTTTGTAAGATAATACTTACAAGTATGCCAATTATCAGGGGCGAGCATACTTGAGGGCCAGGAAAAGAAAAAGAAACCCCACTGGAAAAAGGGCCCTGCCCGAAGAAAAAAAAACAATCAAACTAACTTAAAAAAAAAAAAACCAAATCGCTCCGCCTCTGGAAGTATTCCAGCCGCCCGTGGGACAGGGCTGACCTTAGGTGATTCGAACAGTGGGTCATGTCAGACGGTGGCTTATGGGAATTCCCTTCAAAGGAGGCTGAAGGCGGAGGAAGGGAAGAAAAACCGCAAAAATTTCCGACAGTTCGAAAGCCGGAGGAGGTTTAAAAAAAAGGAGGGGGGAAATTCTTCGTGGAGTAAATAGGGGAGAGACCCTCATCGTCATACCGTGACGATTAGCTACCGGGAGGTCGCATGCCGAGGTGACTCCCAAGTTGAAGACTGAGATATTAAAATTCTTGGGAAATTTGAAATAAACTTGAAAAGATAGAACAATTTAAAAAGTTTAAAATTTGCAACAACAAAAAAGTTGGAAGGGCGTTTAAAAATTGTTCCAAGTTTTTTAAGAAAATGTTCAAAGACTCACCGGCTTTCTCGTGTATCGCGCACATTTCAAGTCGAAGTGTTTAGAAACGCACTATAACCACCGATTCACAAACTTGGTACTCACTTTGGTGAAGGAGTAACTCCATAGGACAGATGGTGAATGGGTAGACTCCAGGGACAATCTGAGGTGCCATTCATGGTTGCACAGGGTAGGATATGTTAGGTGTGAGGGAGTGAGAGAGTAGGTGGGAGGGGGAAGGAGTCCCGTGACGTCACGAAACCGTAAATCCGGCCGTTCCTCCCCACTCCCGCCGCCCCCGTGACGTCAGAAGGGGGCGTCCCGGGGCCTTTCGGGCGAAAGATGATTCAGGATCCGCGGCCTCCTTCAAGGGTGGTGGGGGGTTGGGGCGTGGAGGGGGAGGCGCTTGAAAGGGAGGCGCTTAGGGTTGTGGCCCTCCCTGAGGGTGGGGGGTTGTCGGGGATGCCAAAAGGTGGAGGGGTAAAGAGTTGTCCCCCAGGGGGATTCCCCCGTGTACCTCTAGTTCGCGGGAAACCGCCTACAGGTTCGTTTGAAAAGGTACACGACGCCTGGAAGTTCGTCAGAGCACGATCATCGACAAACCGGCAAACTTTCATAACATCAAATTCTCAAAAAAAAAAAATTTTTTTTTTTTCAAAAAAAGCACATTGCCGAATAAATTATGTAGGTTCAATTCAATTCCCACTTTTCCCTCAAAATCGTTTTTCGTTAATTTTTTTTATTTATTTTTTCAAAAATGAAACCACGTTTTGGGGTTAGTGACATTGGTGTCTATGAACAAACCTTTTGATTTTGTTGATATATCCAGTTCGAAGACGTTGGATGATAACAGACCCAAAAAACGACAATTTTGAAAATGTTTAAGGCTGGAAAACAAAATTTTGATGAGGTAATGTGGCACGACTGGTGTCCGAAGAGGCTCGAGCGGTGTTCGAAGAAGGACTGGCGGGCTTGAGCCGGTAACGTGGTGCAAGACGGACGGTAACGTGTTGGGGAGAGCGGTGACTCAGATCCCCCCCGTCCGGCAGGAGTTCGACGATCCGTCGGGTTTTTCGGCCGAGGGACTCGTCCCGAGAACGAGTGTCTGTAACAAGTTGACAAACCCGAGGGGAAAAAGGACCCTTTGGGGCCTGTAGCGTGCAACAAATCATTCAGCTGTTGTCTCGTGACGTCCGAAGTGACGTTGGCTCGGTGCCAGCTCATCGGGGATGTGAATGGGGTGACGTCGGGACGGTCCGAGTGTTTGTGTGTTGGGAGTTGTCGTCTTCGGGCGGAAGGAAGTCGGAGAGATTCCTTCGAAGGACGCTCATTTCCTCCCGACAACGCGCGCCCAGATCTTCACAAATCAAACGCTTCTGGACGACTAAAACTTTTGATGGAAAGGAATTCCCAATGGGCTCTGATTTAGGGGGCCAAACTTTTGATTGCCGATGACGGTAATGGGCTAGGGAACAAGGCCAGAGAAATGGGAAAATTTGGCCGAACATAGTTGAACTAATAATGAACAAAGTACTCAGAACAGTTAGCACTGAGAAATTGAGTGTCTGAGCAGAGGAAATCACTAGTGAATATTTGGCGTTTTAAATTTTCCCGCGTGACACTTTAACTAATCCGCCAGAGTGCACTCGGACAAAAAGTAGAAAGTGTAAAAAAAATCTTTTTAGCGCAACCTTTCCCTCAAAAAATGGAAAGGTGCGCTCATCTCTTCGACATGTTTTGTGTGTGTGTGTGTGTGTGTGTGTGTGTGTGTGTGTGTGTATCACAGCATCACTCCCGAACGGCTGAAAAGATTTTCATGAGGGTGATCTCATTGTGATCAGCGAGTTCGGGGGGTGGTTATAGGCTATCAAAATCACCTCCGTCGTCGACGATTCGTCCGATACCGACGGCATAGTTTGGTCGTTAGATACCTTGTGTGTCAAGTTACGAATTCTTAGTTACGGTTTTGGTTTCGTAGTAACGGAAAGGTTGCGCTCTTCTATTCAATTCAATTGATGGCTTGTTTATTTTGTGTTATGTGATGTTGGTGAACATGAATATGGTCTGTTCCGTCACGCTAGCGTCAGAACTGAATTGAATTGAATAGAAGAGCGCAACCATTCTGTTACTACGAAACCAAAACCGTAACTAAGAATTCGTAACTTGACACACTAGGTATCTAACGACCAAACTATGTCGTCGAGATCGGACGAATCGTCGACGACGGAGGTGATTTTGATAGCCTATAACCACCCCCAGAACTCGGTGATCACAATGAGACCACCCTCATGAAAATCTGTTCAGCCGTTCGGGCTTGATGCTGTGATATACAAAATAATTATTAAAATTCTCCGCTTCACGGAAAAACATTGAATCATGGATATGTTTACTGTAAACTCGTCTTCACAAATTTTGGTGTCGTTCTTGTGAGTAGAAACAGTTTCTAGTAACCAACCGCCAAACTTCCTTACAGACCAATCATGTGATTATAGTTTTCGCGATTATGTTGCGTAACAAATTTTGGTGTCGTTTGGTGTCGCAAATTTTAGAATGACCCCCAGCCCAAAAAACATATCCGTTATTAAAAAAAAAAAAAAAAAAAAAAAAAAAAACGGACGGTAGATCCATGGTTCTACAGTCAGATCATTTAATAATGATTCATTTTACGCCTCATTCTAAACTCTTGGGATTTCGACCCTCTACTTGTAACCAACCGCCAAACTTCCTTACAGACCAATCATGTGATTATAGTTTTCGCGATTATGTTGCGTAAAGCTTTTTATGTCGTGACGGGAAAAGAATGAAAACGTCCTGTTAATCATTATTCAATGATAAAAAACACACGCACACACACACACACACAAAAAAAAAAACACAAAAAAAAAAAAAACACACAAAAAAAAAAACAAAAAAAAAAAAAACAAGCCATCAATTGAATTGAGGATCTGATTTCCAAAACTCGCTCCTTGCATGGCAACCCGTTTTTCAGAAATCGCAAAAAACCTCTGAAATTTTATTGTTCAACCGATTCGCTTGTTTTTTTGCACCACATGATTTATATTACATCAATGGAGCTCTATATCCAAGGAAAACTAAATCTATGACCAAATAACTGCGTAGGAGCAAATTTAAATTTGCAAGGAGCGAGTTTTGGAACCAAACCTTGCATCTAACGAGTTTTGGAACTCACCCAGCTGCACACACATGATTATGGGTAGGTGAAAATCATTAAAAACTCAGTAACATAACGTTGTAAAACTTCTTTTTTATTAAATTTGAAAACAATTAAGTCTGGCATGGATCAGGAACATCCAGCTAGTTACTTTCAGAGGTTTTTTGCGATTTCTGAAAAACGGGTTACCATGCAAGGAGCGAGTTTTGGAAATCAGATCTTCAGAGTAGGTACGTGAGTTCCAAAACTCGCTTCTTGCAATTTTCACGAAAATCATGGTCGAAGTGGTTCCTAAAGGTTTTGTGTCCGATCTTTCAGAATCCGAGGTCAGAAATGAGAAAAACGTGTTCAAACAGTTATCCAGCTCAAGGAACGAGTTTTGCGACCATAATCTCATCTGAGCTAGTTTTGGAACTCACAGCTGACTCCAAGGAACGAGTTTTGGATCTCAACTAGGTATTTCGAGGTCAATAACATTGAGAAGGAACACGTTTTTCTCATTTCTGACCTCGGATTCTGAAAGATCGGACACAAAACCTTTAGGAACCACTTCGACCATGATTTTCGTGAAAATTGCAAGAAGCGAGTTTTGGAACTCACGTACTCAATTGAATAGATGAGCGCAACCTTTCCGTTATTAAGATATATTTAATGAGCGAGAGAAACTAAGAAACAGTAGGTATCTAGCGACCAAACCATGCCACACAACACATCAAAAATATCCACGTGATGCTCATTACCTACGTCAACAACTGCACCCTAACGACCGATGCATAAGAAAACCTTATGCCGATCAGAGGTAACGAACGGCTCAGGCTGCAAAAATCGTTTTGGAGTCGTTGGAATCAGCCTAAAAAGCTCATTCCATAGACCCTTGTACCAATGAAATCGGACAAAAACTTTCGTCCCCCTTTTGAGGCCTCCTTAGTTACACATCAGAGATAAACAACTTTCGTCGTGAAGGACCTCCCGAAAACCGATGAAGGGGATGAGGGAGGAAAAATCAAGGTAGCCTATAACCACCCCCCGAACTCGCTGATCACAATGAGACCACCCTCATGAAAATCTGTTGAGCCGCTCGGGCGTGATGCTGTGATACACACATGTGTTGTGTGGCATGGTTTGGTCGCTAGATACCTACTGTTTCTTAGTTTCTCTCGCTCATTAAATATATCGTAATAACGGAAAGGTTGCGCTCATCTATTCAATTCAATTGATGGCTTGTTTTTTTTGTTTTTTTTTGTGTGTGTGTTTTTTATCATTGAATAATGATTAACAGGACGTTTTCATTCTTTTCCCGTCACGACATAAAAAGCGTTACGCAACCTTTCTGTTACTACGAAACCAAAACCGTAACTAAGAATTCGTAACTTGACACACTAGGTATCTAACGACCAAACTATGTCGTCGGTATCGGACGAATCGTCGGACGGAGGTGATTTTGATAGCCTATAACCACCCCCAGAACTCGCTGATCACAATGAGACCACCCTCATGAAAATCTGTTGAGCCGTTCGGGCGTGATTCTGTGATACACAAAAAAACATGTCGAAGAGATGAGCGCACCTTTCCATTTTTTGAGGGAAAGGTTGCGCTAAAAAGATTTTTTGTACACTTTCTACTTGTTGTGCGAGTGCACTCTGGCGGATTAGTTAAAGTGTCATAACAAAAAGTCCGTATACTATAGACCTCATTGGAGGAGGGTCGCTCTGCGGGGACGACTCGTATTTTGTTTTTGGCGGCTGGTTGCCGCAAAAGACCGAAATGTGAAATTGCATGTGATCCAAAAGAACAAGGTGGTCCAGGGGATGAACAGTACTTTGTTTTTGGATGCTAGGAAGTGCCGCAATGGACTATTCCCCACTTCGAGCGTGGATTTGACACAGCATTCGGTATATTATAATAAGAGAAGTGAAGCGGTGGGAACCCTCGGGTTGTTTTGTTAGGGCAGTTACCTCAATGGACAGAAATATGGGTCAATTACATCAAAAGTTGATTTGACCCAAAAGGGTATCAAGTCAATAGAGTGCAGGGTCTACACAGAAGGGACCCAGGGGATTTTCGAATCTGTGTTTTGGGGACATACAAATCCCCCAGATCTCCCATTGCTGCCAACTTTTCGACAATCAGGAACCGACATTACTGCCAATCAGACTTGGTGTAATCGTCTTTACCTCAACAAGTGCACCGTTCGGGATTTTCCCCCTGTTTATTGTGTTTCAGCGCCTTCACGACTCGGCCTACTTGTTTGACGAACTTCCCTACCTTGTAAACAAGATAAGTTTGCCTATGACGCAAAACCCTCAATACTTCGATAGGCGCCTCCGTGACACACCCCGACTTTGCTTAGGCGTTTCCTGTAGGAAATGACTGTCGAGGAAAATCGAGAACGTAAATCAACGATTGCCAATTGGAAGATAGTTAAATTTGTCGTACCCGTCAGGCCTTTTTCCGTTCACCAGCGGATTCAAAGCGTCCAGAAATGATCAGTTTGGAGTTTTTCCAGTAGAGTTCGTCCATACCGGCACTGAACCGTTCAGCTGTTTACTGCATCTATTTCCCACCCAAAATTGCTAGTTGAAAAGCGAGTCAACCCCGCCTCGAAATGCTTCTCGTAACCTTCTCGACGCATTGCGTGGTAAATGAGTCAATTTCTATGATTACGTCGATGTATTTGTCGTAGTGGGGAACGTTGAAGGTGGCAAGTGGACAGCGGGCCCAAAAGTGGGCGGAAACCCTTAAGGCATCATGAATGGAAACAGCCACGGAATAAGATCCCATTCACAAAAACGGGAGTAGGTGGAAACGCACCCGCCAAACTCGCCCGCCAAGGCCACGCGAGTAATGTTACGTACGCGGCCATTCATAATGTGTTTGCCGGGTGAGTCAACTCAGCTGTCCGACCTCCGAGCCCTCCAATACCGAGATATTCGGGGGGACTGGGCTTTTTTTTCGACGACGGGAACTTCGCAATGTCTCGCAACCCGAACGGGGATCCCCAGGACAGTATGGCCAATCGAGATCACGGTCAGAGGGCCCACAGTCAGTAATACACTGGGATCAGGGATACTTATCAATTTACCAGAAATGTTGATAAGTCATTATAGCCTGCTGAGTGTAAATCTCGAGGGTGAAGTAAATGCCCCAAATTGAACTACATACTCGTAAAAATTAAAATTTCCAAGAAGCCTCAATCGAAAATTAATGATTTTCACAAATTCAAGAATAATTTACATTTATATTAAATATAAATGTAAATTATTCTTTCGCTAAATTTTAGCAAATTAATATTCCCCTAAAAACCCCTAGGTACCAAAATATTTTAAAAAAATCCCCTGAAATTATTTTCATTTTTCAACGAGGTCCGATGAATTGAAAAATTAATCCCCCCCCCCCCCCCCACCAGTACTCAAATATTTTAAAATTTATTGAATTAGGTATCAGACATTACTGATTTTAAAATAAGATGAAAATTAATCAATTTTCAAAATTATGTTTTCTAAAAATCTTGAAATGATCTTTGAAATCTTCATTTTTTAAGGAGCTCGCACGATCTGAAAAATTCAATTCCCCAAAAAGCCCCTACCCAAATATTTTAAAATGTATTGAATATTCAGACATTACTGATTCATAGTTACAGTTAAAATTTTTATTTTAAACAATCAATTTGACAATAATTGCCAAGGGATTTTTTGAAAAATTATTAATTATTAATAATTTTAAAAAATCCCTTGAAATGATCTTTGAAATCTTCTGTTTTTAAAGAGGTCGCATGAACTGAAAAATTAATTTTCCCAAAAAACCCTGCCCAAATATTTTAAAATGTACTGCATTTAAGACGTTACTAATTCATGATTATTTGAAATTTTATTTAAAACAATCTACTTTACAAAAACAATTTTAAATTAATCAATTTTCATTTCATTTTATTTTAAATTTTTCTAAAACCTTTGAAATGATCTTTAAAATCTAAATTTTTTAAGGGGGGGGGGGGGATGCAATGAATTGAAAAATTAATTTTCCCAAAAAACCCAACCCAAATATCTTAAAATTTATTGAATTATCGGACATAACCGATTCTTGATTAAATAACTTTTTATAAATAAAATTTGGTAAAAAAATCAATTCATAAAAAAAAAGAAAATTGATTAATTTTTTTTCCTTGAAATAATCTTTATTAAATAAAGATAATAAATTTTCGTTAAGAAATTTTCTTAACGAAAATCTTCATATTTTTACGAGGTCCATAGAATTGAAAAATTTATTTGGTTCCCCAGAAAACCTTTACCCAAATATTTTAAAATTTATTGAATTTTAAGCCGTTACTGATTCATTATTAATTTTCATTTTTATTAAAAACAATTTCACATAAATTAATTATTTAACAAATTTCCTTGAAAATATTTTTAAAATCTAAATTTCCGGGGGTCCGTTGAATTGAAAATTATCTCATCGTCGGGGCAGTTGGTAAGCGGTCGCGTGCATTTCTTTGGCGCCACTCGAGGAGATTCCACTAGTCGGTCACAACTCCAGAATCCATTCAAACGATTAGTCACTCGGCGTCACCAAAGCGTTGCTCATCAGACGGAGACGGACTTGGCCGGAAGGCCGTTTCGCCGGGTCGCATAGCTCATGAGGACGAATTCTTTTCGCCGAGGCAAATTTTGCAAGAGCCGGCGCCCCGAGCGACGAAATCATCTCGCAAATCCGCGCAAGGGGGAAGTAGAGCCATCGATGTGAACCTGGCTGGATCGCCGAGAGGGGAGACCCTCCGTTCGTCTTTTGTTTTTGATTGGGCAAGACTTGCGCCGAACTTGACCAAATAGCAGTGATTAATTTTTGAATCATTACAGCCCGCCTGTCTTCTCTTTTTGAATGGTGTGCGTATACCGCAATGGGCTACAATAATAATTATTGTTCTAATTATTAGAACTAGGGGTCGCAATCCCGCACGATTTTCAATCCCGAAGGACCCTGCGAGGGATTCAAGCCAATCCCGCGGGACCCCGCGAGATTTCTAATTTAAAAAATAATTTTGCATTAAAAAACTATTTCTTTACAAAAGCGCTGCAAATTTTGCAAAAGGGGTTATTATTCGTCAATTTAAGTCACTGAATAATTAATGACAATTATTATTGCAATTATTGCGCAAAAATTAACTCTGTCATTAACCCTATACTTGGCAAACTTTCCTATCGGGAAATCGGGAAAATACTGGGAAAAAATAAAAGAAATAAATAACACTTTTTTTTTTTTCTTTGCGAGATGTTTGGTAAGAAGTGGGACCTCGAAAACGGATTTTGCGTCCAAAATTAATTGGAAAACCACACCTTATTTGACCTCCTGCACTGAGAGAATAGATTTTTTTAGTGGCTAGGTTAAATCCGAAATAACCTCGAAAAGAAATTGAAACCACCTAGAATCAATTGATTCAACCTAGAAAAAAATAGGTCCAGGTTAAAGTAACATCGAAAAATATTAATACAACCTAGACCCATATAGAAACAACCTAACCCGTTATTACCCGCCCTCTGACCACAACCTGGAATAAAAAAAGTGTCAACCTAGACCAAATGTGAACTTCACATTTGGTCTAGGTTGACATTGTGAAGACCTAGAAAATATATTACCATCTTTGACTTTTAAGTGGGGTAACCTAGAATTGAATGATTTGACCTTCCATATAATTCCCCTCCATTAAAGTCTCGGTTGTACAACTGAAAACAACCGAGAGATTTAAAAGGCGAGAATGTTACTTTAGGTAACAACCCAGAAGAAAAAGTTAGACTTTCAGTCTCGGTTAAAACTACCGTAGTACCTACCACAAATAGTTTTAGGTTTAAACAACAGTGATTGTAATTCATTCAATAAATTCCAGGTTGTTTCTACAGTACGCTAAGCTGCCGCGGAGAGCGCCACTGTAGGCAGTGGGCGTTAATTCTCGTTGTCTTGGCACCCCTGCTATTTAGCCGGTGGGGTTGAGGCCAAATTTTTGTCAAATTCTAATCATTTAATTTCTGTCACTATGTGCAGTCATATTATGACGTCACACTCAAATTTTCGTACTGAGTTGGATACAGAGACAACCCAGAAAGATAGATGAAGTTAATAGAAACAACCTGCAATGGAAGTGGAGCAAACCTAGAAAGAAAAGTGGACCACCTAGTAATTTATTAGGACCAACCTGAAAAGAATAGGAAGCTACCTAGAAATTTAACTGGAACAACAGGGACAGTAATTGAAACAACCTCGTAAATAAAGGGGCACAACCTGGAGAAAAAAGGGTTCTAGGTTAGGGATGTCCACACTGAAGAAAAATATCGATATTCGATATATCGATAATTTAAAAAAATATCGTTTTACTCGGTCGATATATCGTAGAAAAATATCGATATTCGATATATCGTTTAAAAAATATCGATATATCGGATATTAGTCCAAATTTTAAAAAATCCATGCCTTTCACGACTTTTGATTACAAGTAAATAAATTAAGGTTATAAATTCTTAAAAATTTGAAGAAATGGTTTAAATTTGTTTTTAAACAAAACGATTGTTTAAAGATTTGAAGATTAAAGATTTAAAGATTTTTCATTAATTGTTAAGAGTTAAAGATTAATCGTTTAAAGATTTTTAAATTTGATTTAAATTGTTTGAAGATTGTTTAAATTTGAAGATTATTTAATAATTTGTAATGAGTAGGTAATTATTTGTAAAATCATAGAGTTTATAATGTTCTGACAAAACATTCTGTACATTGCACTAAAATGAATTGCGTGGATCTGCTCGCCAACATTAATTAAGTACATTATTAACTCTTCACACATGTGATTGTGAACCAATTCGGTAAAGGGATTAGGAAAGGAATAATTCATTTCCATTATTGAAAGCCGAGGTCTATTAAACATAGTATTTGATTAGAAATAGGTACTTTCAGTAAAGTTACCTACACGTTCTTTGACCCTATTTCTAGCTGGTGTTCGGATTTATGTCTGGTCTCTCTCAAAAATATCGGTTCCAGATATTTCAAAAATAATATCGATATATCGATATATCGGTGGGAAAAATATCGGCCAAAAATATCGATATATCGGTGGAAAAATATCGATATTTCGATATATCGATATTTTTTGAGCATCCCTATTCTAGGTTAACGCGCCATGGCTGTAAATTGTTTGAGGTGGGGTGAGAACGTTTTTGTTTTAGGGTAAATCAACCGTCTATGAAAGTGAAAAACATTGAATACCAGGGTGAGACAACCAAGACATTAATGTTTTTAACCTAGACTGTAAATGGATGGAGGCGGCGGCACACACCGTGAACTTAACCTAGAACTAAAGTGTGGGGGTGGCGTATTTTAAATCTTGGTTGTTTGCATTTTTAGGAAGGTAACTTCACCAGTATTTTCAATCTAGGTTAAATTATATTCAACCTAGACTAAATTGTTCCACCCTAGAATGAAAACCAAAAAAAATCTAGGTTGGCAGCATTTAACCTAGAAAAAAATCGAAAAATAACCTAGAATAGGCCCTTTTTTCTCTCAGTGGGATCCTTCAAAAATCCCATTTAGGTATAGCCTCATGAAAGCTCCATAGGTCCTGGATCGTCCCCCCCCCCCCCCCCCCCCAAAGGATTCTACGGCCAAAAATACTTCGAAAACGACACTTAACTCTACCCCCTCCCCATTTTAGCCCCATAGCGCCCCACGGGTTGGGGGGATCGGGATGAAAACCTTGCGGGCACAACTAAATGGTAAACTGAGTATTTTGTCAAAAGTTCTGATTGAAAAAAATCCTACTGCCCAAACCGGCATCCTGAAACGTATAATGTCAAATTTTGAGGCCGATCAGAATTGTCGACTCCGTTATGATTTCATAGGTGTAGTTAAAAATATTTAAGTGAATATGAGGAAATAAATGCATTGAAGGGATGCATTGGAGACGGAGCCACTTTGAAGTTGGGTGGGTGTGCCATGGCATCAGAAGGGAGAACTTGCTGAAAGACCACATGGAGGTCAGATACCTAGTTTAATACTAAGCCTTTCTCTCATGAAAGGTGCACCCAAATTTGATCGGAGCAGATGCAGAAATAGTTACCCAGCTGTTGAGAATGCTGTCTCAGACTCATTATACATTTTGTTGGACAGATACCACAAGAATAGAAAAAATATTGTGAACTACAGGCATGAGGAGGACTTACATGAATCACAGGCAACGAGAATGTGATTCACAAGAAAGAAAAAGCGTTTTTTTTTTTTGTTTTTTTTTTTTTTTTTTAACAAAATAAATCCCGCGTTGAGAATCCCGCATTTGCAAGATTGGAAAAACACCGCGGGATTGCGACCCCTAATCAGAACCAACACTCAGCGCGCGTCTAAACCAAACATATTATGTGCATTATTTTGCACGTGAATATAACATAATATTATTATGCAAGATGTGATCATTTTTTCAAAACCCGTTTAAGGTGAGTTCGGGATACCATAATATGGTATCCCGAACTCACCTTAAAAGGCTTCCAGATATTATCTGGAAATTGCACGTAAATTTGGCACCCTTAGAAAATAATATGCTGCCTCACCTTAGTAGGCTGATTCGACCAGGAAGAGAGAATCCTGAAACAAAAAAACAATAGAAACTGCTTAAAAGTTGAAACTGCGGATAAATCCTGATGGAAATGCATGCAGGGTTAAGTCATCCTGTACCATGTTGCTGGAAGTCAAAAAGGGAAAAAATACATCATTTTTGTGAACAAAAGTCTTTCACGTAGTTTATGATAATCTTAAGTTGTTCTGGCCTGTTATTGTCAAAACTTCCCAATAAAAAAATAAAAATGGCTCTAATAATTTTTTTTTAATACATAATATGTATTAAAAAAACATTGTGTAGTAATAAATAGTACATATTATGTAGTAATAAAAAATAAAACGTTTGCTCGAATTCAGAAATAATATTATGTACTGGCTAGTGAGGAGACGTTCTCAACTGTCCATCCAGAATAAGCTTACCCTGTACAACCAAGTCCTCAAACCGGTGTGGACTTATGGAGCCCAGCTGTGGGGCTGTGCGGCTCAATCAAATCGAGAGCTCATCCAGCGATTCCAAAACAATACAATATAATAATATTATTATTAAGAAACGTGGTCAATGCACCATGGTTCTTTCGAAATAATCGTCTCCATCACGAGCTTCAAATCGAAACAGTCAACGAAACCATCAAGCGACAGGCGGTGCGTCATCTCCAACCGCTAAGATCTCACGTCAACGAGGAAGCTGTCCGTCACCTAGACACAAGTGATATCGTCCGAAGACGGAACCGAAGAGAACCGAACCACTTGGTTACTCGTGAAGCAGTGTACAGTGTCAGCATATTACCATAAAAACAAAATCTCAGTGCTGTTTTTAATATGAATCATCTAGTCTCAAATTAATAGTGTTAATGAGTCATTTACTTGGAACAATAAAATCCTCAGAAAAAAGAAAAAAAAAGAAAGTAAAATAAATATTTCATTAATTATAAACGATGCATATTTAATTCTTCATGAAGAAAACAAGGGTTTATTATTCTTTGATATAGGTTACTTGTGCAAAGATTATTTTTGTGTCAATGGAAAAACGTTTGAAAAAAAAAAAAAAAATGGTTTTTTTGGATTTTTTTTCCTCAAAAGTTCTTTATTTTTGAATCGAAAAATATTTAACCTCCTGGGATCCTTCAAAAATCCCATTTTTAACCCCATGAAAGCCTTATAGATCGCCACAGTGAAATCGGATCGTTTCGGGACCCCCAAAAATGGATTCTACGTCCAAAAATACTTCGAAAACGACACCTATCTCGATCCTATAGCTAAAAGCCTTCAAAAACCTCTTCCCATAGCCCCATTTTAGCCCCATAGCGCCCCACGGGTATGGGCGATCGAACTGAAAACTTTGCGGGCACAACTAGATGGTAAACCAAGTATTTTGTCAAAATTTCAGATTTAAAAAAAAATTCCTACTGCCCAAAACGGCCCGGATGGCGTACGGACATTTCGGTTTTGGAATCTAGACCTCTTGAAACGGATAATGTCAAATTTTGAGGCCGATCGGAGTCGTCGACCTCCGTCGCGAAAACAGGATAATAAACCAAAATAAAGAATAACTTTATAACAAATAAAATCAAATAAAATAAAAGTACTAGTGCACAGAAGGATGGACGGACATATTAATTTTGCGAATCTGTACAATGTACAGATTCATGATGTCATCATGAATCATGTGATGATAAATTTGAGGCCGATAAGAATTTTGAACTCCGACACGAATACGTTTGCACAGGTGTATTAGGTATCTATCTGTTTGTTATTAGGAGGTAGTCAAATAAACCAAAACATCTCATTTCTGCAGCCTCATCGTCCGTGACTTGCAACGACGTCTGCAACATCGGGGGATTCCCACCCACCTCCATCTGACCAGCGTCCGGATCAAGTGAAGTTTTTTCGGCGGTCAACATTACATCCTTCATAGTTGATTACGATTGCTCCGGGGTTACGTTAGCGGGGAGGACTTGGTCGGGGTCGTGAAGCTGCGTCAGCGATGGGGATTCCCCGGTGGCTGGTCCCTCTCGACTGTTACGCACACCCGAATAGCGGACTAGCGGTGCGAACGTGGGATATCAGGGTGTTGGAAGAGGGGGGAGGGTGAGTTGAACGTGTGGCGATGATGGTGTTTTCTGCGTTGCGTGTTGTTAAATTCAAATCCGAACGGAATTTCACGAGGTAGACGTTCACAATCGTCGTGGTTCGACATCCTTGTACGCATGTCGGGAGGGCTCGTGCGAGGCCAGCGTCCGTCCGTAATCATGTCACGAGGTCTCCCTCCTCTTCGCCGTATCACTTGCCGTCCCCCCCTGGAATCGGCCTCTCGGAAAGTTCCCGCCGCATCCTGGAAATCCTCCGCGGCCAGATGCGGGGGATTTTCGGACTTGTGGAAAACTTCTGGCGCCCAGAACACGGCAGATTGATAGGGGGGAGGGAAGCACCGGGGAGACGCTCGCCTTTTGTTTTTATAGGTAGCAGACGGTTGCCGCAATGGACATAATGGACATTGTGAGAAGATACCATGTGTAGATAATAAACATTAAAGGTCGATATACCCTAATGAGCGAGGGCTGAGCCCGATGGAGAGGGGGGGGGGGCTCAGCGGAGACCGATAGTCATTTGTTTTGCGCAGATTTGGCCCAGTTGAGAGATCTTTCATCGCTCTTTCATAACATAATGCATTCACGTGGTAAACACGCCCTATTCGCCGGTGGGGGGGGGGGGGGGGGGGGGCTCATCGGATTTTTGGAAAGCTACCGCATTGGACCGAAATAATATTTCATTCAAATCTGAATATATCAAAATTTGAATGATCTCGGCTTATGTTTATGGTGGTCGCGCAACTGCCGCAATGCGCCTGAACAACTTTATAAAGTTATACTCGAGTATACTCGACCCAGGGATTTGATCCACTGACCATGTGCTTAATATACGACGCACAGTAAACATTTTACTGCCATTATACATTGTGTACGTAATTTACCAACATTTCACTGAAAAAACCTCGGCCCTTTAGGCCTCCAAATGCTTTTTGCTTAGAGCCTACGGCTGAAATTCAAGAGACATGGAACGTGCTTGAACCGTGGGAATGAAACCCATCTTGCGTGTTGGAAAAGTAGGTAACTGTGCTGAACTGGTGGCCAAATGTACGACCATGACTAGTGGCATAACGGTAACACAAGTGAGGATGCCGAACTAGTGGCCTAACGTGTATATATATAACATTATTGTATATAACGTGTGTGTATATATATTACGTGATTGACATTTTCATGTCTTTATTTTGGCACACAACCGAAAAAAGCGTTATCGAAACCCGTGGCAACCCGTAAACTAAAAACGTTACTTTTTGAAGCGTTACCGAAACCCGTGGCAACCCGTAAACTTTTAGTGTAATGATATGCATCACGAAATTTTTAACTAAGTAGCGTCTCCAGGTCAACAACAAACACAATAAGGTGAATAATAATACGAAGACATGAAAATGGTCTCCTGTGGTTGCAGACGAGTCTGCAAGCTGATTATGTATACATCCCACCCCGAGCGAAGCGAGTGAGAAAAATAGGCTTTTTTTTCATTTCTTGACTTTTATGACTTTTTTTTATATTAAATATAAAAATTTTTTATTCAAAAAAATTTCTTTTTCAAAAATGTTTAGTTTTTTTTACTTGAAAAATATTTGACCTCCTGGTATCCTTCAAAAATCCCATTTGTAGCCCCATGAAAGTCTTATGACAACAGTGAAATCGGCTCGTTCCGGGACCCCCAAAAATGGATTCTACGTCCAAAGCACTTTGAAAACGACACCTAACTCGATCCCATATACGAAAGCGTTCAAAAAACGCTCCCGTAGCCCCATTTTATCCCCATAGCGCCCCACGGGTTTGGGCGATCGGGCTGAAAACCTTGCGGGCACAACTAGATGGGAAACCGAGTATTTTGTCAAAATTTCAGATTTAACAAAAAATTCCTACTCCCCAAAACGGCCCGGACGGTGGACGGACATTTCGGTTTTGGACGTCTTGAAGCGGATAATGTCAAATTTTGAGGCCGATCGGAGTCGTCGACCTCCGTCGCGAAAACAGGTGTCCAAGAATAATAAACCAAAAAATGCCGCTTGTGATGAACACACATCAAGGTACCTACATGATAAAATATTATTTCGTATTAGGTATAAATGCTGGGGGACACCCCTGGACCCACCAGATGCTGTCGGTTTGGAGGTGAAACACGCTTCTCCCTCTCGTGTCAGTTTGCTGATTCTTATGTTCTTATTCAATCGAAGAACGAAAGTTTAAGAAATTAGAACAAATGAAACAACGCAGTAGTCATAATATGACTACTGCGTTGTAGTTAACTAGAATAATATTCTTCTTAGAATATTATTCTAGTTAACTAATTTCTAGGGTTGTTTTTTTTTTTTTTTTTTGGTAGTTAAAAGCGTGTTCCATGCTAAAAAAAGGTTTTGGGACGTTTCACAATAAAAAACTGATTTGATGCCATATTTACTCCCATTGCGGGACCACACTAATTGACCAGGGTTGTCATTAGAGTCTCGACACCCGGATTTGGTCGGATTACTTCCCGATGTTATGCTCCAGAGCGGTCAGCAAGGGTTGATGGGGAGGGCCGACGAAAGTGACATCCTGTTTACCAGCGGCGGAAAAAGTAGGCCACCAAGACTTTCAGGGGGTTAGGGGCAAGGTTAGGGTGGCGAGGGCTAAGAGGGGGTCTGGGTTAGGGCGGCCCTCATGGACGTCCAAACGATGGACGAGAAGTCGATGCAAACTGCAGTTCGTACGAACAGCTCGACTTTTTTTCCCCCCCAAAAATTGTCAATAGCATCAGTGAGAACGCTAATTTGCCGGGTCCAATCTCCCTCGATAAGACGCGTTCGGATTATCCGCCGGATCCGCACTGGGAGCTGATTACAGACTTCTCATCGCCCTCAAATCCGTCGTTTACGTCAAAGCTAAATAACGGGCCGATAAGGTGTTTTCGGTGGAAAAAAATGATAACAAAAACGACCGCACGCTGGGGTCCCGGATGTCCTGGACGGTCTTGGGGAGGGATCACCCTGCAGACGACCAACCACGTGACTGGGGTCTGTTCACCAAGTACCTGGAAGAGCGATGTCAAACAAAACTTTTTTTAACGACGTCTTAATTAGCTAGTTTTATCGGGCTTTTGAGGTGGATGCAGAAACTTCCCCACCAAACTTTAGCATTTGGGAGTTTTTTTTTCAAGGGGATGAGTGATGGAACTGGATAACATTCCAAGTTAAATTTTTAAGCCATATTCTTACGAGGTGTTGATCAGGAACACCGTCGAGTTGCTTAATCGATTTTACGCAACTATCGACGTGATGGGGTGCAACACAGGCCAACCGAGTCTTCCACGGACGGGAGAAATTTTTCCAAGAAGTCGTCTGGAACCGACGATGACAACCCTTATACGGTGTACCGTCTCGGCATCCATCCAATACACGTTTATGATTCGGTCGCAAGGTTAAGGGGGATGGGAGATCTTGCGCGAATTGACGATACACCTGATATTACCTCACGATGGATTCCGACTTGACGGGAATTTGAAGAGAAATTGCCCCAGGAGACTTTCTCGCCTGATTTCAGGTTGCATAATTCGGCGTCGGGAACGTAATTTAATTTTTGATCGAGCTCCCGTTCAAAGTTGTTGACGATCAGCTAACGTTGCTTCCCGACTGGGGCGGATCTGTGGAGTGGGCAGAGATATTGTTAATCCCATTTTATTCAACGCCAAGAGCAAATTGTCTTATTCCCTACCGGTGTAAACTCAGCTACTCGGGTTCGTCATTGATCTGGCGAAAACCCACTCTAATAAGATTTAAACCCGGTTTCATGAGCTCTAAAACTGGTTTGAGGAGCTAAGACACCGCTTTTTTTCTAATGCAACAGTTGCAATAGCCGCTGCATCCCTTAGGGTCTCATTGCGGCGGTAAGCAGCAACGCACGTCTCTGGTTCTTGAACGCCTCTATGCCATGGCAGAAACCAGCAGCAAGTGCTACCTCAAATGCTGGTTAACCTTCGGCTATTGTATTCAATAGGTTGGGCAACTATGCCCAATCCAGGATTACAACCTTAGCTTTGAAAGTTGTGGGTTGGACTTGCTCTTGCACAGGCGTCGCGACGTTGCAAAAACGACACTCCTTGGTATCTGATAATCTCATCTTATGGAGAAGATGCCGGAGCATGCAGTGAGTGAGAAAAGGCCAACATGCAGTTGCATATCACTCCTGTCCAGGTTGAGCATCTAGCTTTCTCTTAAGTGGGAGATCCTGATGAATGTCTCCAGGAGCCAGTACAGCGTTGCCCCCTTTACCTCCCACTACTAGACAAATCCTGGTCGCCCCCAGACATGCTGAGCCCTCCTTTGCATGGTCATCGGCATGAAATAATACACTTGCATAAATTCAAATTGAGAGAAAAAGGTTGGCACTTCGTTGAAGCCAATGGAGAGGACGATTTCGGTTGTAATTTGTGGCTGAGAAGGGAACGCTGAACATGGATGATGAGCGAGAGGTGGTCCGAGGGACCAGAAAATTGATCCTGAAGATATGCCAGAGGTCAATTGAGTTTGTAGAGCAGGACGAGGTCAGACAAATTCCTTCTTCTCTCGAGAGTGATCAAGTCACTCCTCGCAGGAGAGCATGGTACTCAAAGTCCTCGCGGGAGATTCCCATCATGTAGACCACGTAGCGCAGGAAATTTCGCTGAACTCGCTCCAGGCGATACTTGGGCGCTCCAGGCGATTGGATCCCATGCACGGGCGAACAGATCGTGGAGGCGTACTCTAAAATAGGCAGGACAAGGGCCTTGTACGGTGTGACAATGGCGTCGACATTGGTAAATTCTCCGGTATTCATTTTGATAAAACCAAGCGAACGCATTGCCCTGGTCGCCAACAATATCTCAGCTGCACATCGCAGAGAACCCCCAGATCAACCAGCCAGGCCGAACTTCGCAAGGATACGCCAAAGAGGGTGTGGTCTTGGGCTACCGGCGCGGCGGTTCTAGGCGATGTCATTACCGAGCATTTGGATGTATTCAGGAAAAGGTGGTTCAAAGCACACCAATTCTCCAAGTTGGAAATCGCCGTCTGAAGACCCTCACAATCCGCCAAAGAACCAACGTGGCTAAGGAGCTTCAGATCATCAGCAAAGAGCAAGTAGCTGATGCCATCTAGAGAGGAACACCCCACGACGGCAAAATGTTGATCATTAACAAAAAGCATAACTGCCCCAGATGGCTACCCTGAGGAATACCCAATGGGGAGGAATGGTGTCGAGAGAGCTTCTCTCGCGCGAACAACGAGCTGACCCGTCCCATTAATTAACTGCTCAAGCTGGTTTGAGAAGCTAAAAAACTGGTGTGAGAAGCCATGAAACTGGTTTGAGGAGCCATGAAACTAGTTCGAAGGGGTAGGTATGTAACTGGTTTGTGGAGCTATGCATTGTCTTTCCTGGGGAGATTAAGGAGGACTCGCCAGCTTCTAAGGCTACGTCTCTGCCATGCCTGATTGCAGGCAATAATGGGGGGCGTGCAATTCCACGCTGGGACTCCCTCGCTAATGGAGAGTTCCTGTCCGCCAAAGCACCACAGGCAGGGCCGAGTGTTCTTGCTCACTCTACCAGTACCAGGATCTGGTACCATGGCTTCTCTTGAAAGTGTATGAGGCAGCCATAAACACGGCCAGCCTCGATTCCAACACCAGTCGAGGGGGAGGGCCGGTGACACTGTGCTAAAGCAAGCTTCAGCGTTGTGACTGTGGCAGTGTGGGCTCCCCTCACCCGAGGACTCCTGGATTAGGGGAGGGTGGCCGCTCCACACCTCCCCACTTTAAGGCCGCTCCAGTGGGAGGCCTGAGGAAGACAGATGTCACGTCTCCTCTACCGGTTTGCATCTCTCCATCACATGGCCTGAACATTACAGGAGTAGGCATGCGGGGCGGATGCCGTGTCCACTAGTGAGCATAAGAGAATTGAAGCCCTCAGCGTTCACCAGCATCATCCACGACAACACAACGCTCCCCAATGTGGAGCTATGCAATTGGTTTGAGGAGCAATCAAACTAAACTGGAATGTTTAAACGGACACAAGGTAAGTTCGGCGTGAGAAATAGTTTCGAGGCACGCCGTCGATTAGAGCTGTATGGCACTGGTATGTAATTACAGGTCGAAGACAGTATTTTAATGAATGTGAGGGGGCCATCCAGTTTCGGTATTTCCCCACCCCCTTCTGAAGGAGTGTGGGATAATTCGAAGGTTCGACTCCGTGTGAATCGGAAGCGAAACGGTAACCCACCCCCGATAGGAAAAAAAAATGTTCGAAAAAATGAAATAAAACGAAAAGTACCTAAGGTGCCTAGAGGGGAAATTGGGCGGCCTGGAGGCTTCGGGCGAATGAATTAGAGCGAAGGCGCGGGTTTTAGTGTGGAATGTAAATACGAACAGGAAGATGCCTGAGGGGACATAGACGTTACGGTGCGTCGAGGACAATCGTCAGGTCTGAGAGGCTAACGAAAGTGGTCATCGGTGACTGACTCATCTACATCCGACCCCGCGACAGAAGGCACGCTTCCCATACAAACAAGAAAATATCACCGACGACCTCCTAGGTTGACAAACCCAAATCGTAAGGACGCAGGAGGGCACAATGTCACCAAAGGTTGAACAAACGACACAACTCTGTTTACACTCAAAACTGTCGGTGACTAATCCATATTAATTTCCAATCGTACGACGCCTGAAACGAGATCAGGTGACTCGAATGTAAACGACCTGCGCGATTAATCAGATTTTTGAGGAGTTTTGGTTTGGTTTAGTTGGTTGGAAGGTGAAATCCAGAAATCCCGCCGCTTGAGGGCACTGAGTCACTTCCCATGAGATTGATCCGGAGACAAACATGCTTGATAGCATCGTAGTAGGTATTCAAAAGTAGACGACCGTAAATATCTGCATACCATTTGGATGAGTTTGACGGTGACAATAATTGAATTATTCATCTTTGAAATGATGAGAGCACAAGACAAAACTCTAGTATCTTGCGGCCTACCAACTGCCTACCAGGCCCACATCAATGAAAGGTATGCCGATATATCACCCACTAAGAAAAAACCGTCTGGAGACAAAAAAAACTCGAAAGGACGAGGTTATGCTAATAAGGTTGTTAACTTGTACGGTAACCGATCTGTTTAAGGGCAGACGCAGGAGAGGAAAACACCTTCATTAAGGAAACTCAAGGCGCCAAGTGCGATGGCATTTTTTCCTCACTACCTGTCCAGGATGCCGAAAAAGGTTTTTATAAGGATGCTGGTCAACAAACGTGGTCTCTAGGAGGTCCTTCCGATTTCAAGCACCTAGCAGTGCGCCTTGAAACTCGGAAGGAGAATCATTTGACATGATGTTGATACTGTTTTAAGTCATAACTCACCTTTTAAAATTGGTGTAATTAATTTAAAAAAATCTTGTTCGCAGTCGATCAAACGCCCAAGTTTGATTTTGTTATAACAAACCCAAATGATTTCAATGAAATTCATCCTAAATTAAAGTAGTATTCTATTAATAAAAAAAATAAATAAAAGTTTAAATACCAAAATACACAATTAAAAATTTGAACAATTAAACAAGTTAAAGTAATATCTATATATTTATCTATACCTATATATTTATCTAATCTATCAATATTATATCATATAATAATCTACGTTGTTGGAAACTTGTTGAGGGTCAGTCAAATTCCAGTTTCCAACAACATTAATTGAAACGGTCAACATCACCATCAACTAATAATAATCTATCTTTAATAATAATATATCTACCTATAATAACAGATTATATACTAATATACCCTATTTCTATAATCTATAGTTTATATCTATAATCTATATCATCTCTAATCATCATCATCATCACTAATAATATTATTAATTAGGTATTTATAATATTAATATACACATTTCATTTTAAATATAATTTAAAATTGAATCTTAAAGGAAGTGGTAGTTTTCCTTCCCGCTTTCGCGCACGTCCATGTTTTCGCTTCAGGCTTATCCAGTGCCAAAACAGTCTCTGAATCACTCGGTCGTGACTGCGGAACCAGGACGTACTTTTACGCCCTCTTTTAATTCAGAGCTCGACTTTTATTTTTCGGGCGGAAAACCCCTCCAAACGGAATCAGTATGCCGAAGATGGACAAGGGACTGTGTCAGGTCTGATGGATTTTCAAACTTCCCAAGAATTTTCCTTCTTCCTTCAGCCAGGGTCTTGAGACTTGGAGTTCTTCCATCCGTTTGGGGTCTATGAAGGGACTTCACGCCCACCCCTTCGACACCTTTTGTAGTCATGACCTGTCAACTGTCGCAAACACTTCGCGAGCCTTTTTTTTTCTCTCGAGCACTTTGACGCCGACATCCGCGTGAAGCACCGACTTCCAATTTCCAAGTATTGCTCCCGTGAATCATCCCTCAGCTCACTATGGGACTTCACATCACTTCAATCTAATTTCACTTTCTTCTTCATTACTCACTACGAGTCGGTCCCCTTCACCACCATGTTGGTAACGTAGGCGTCAAAGCACCCGCAAGCTCCATGTTTTCTTAGTAAAAATTTTACTAGAATTTTATTCTATTTGAATGGCTGTCCCGTAACCCCTTTTCAGCCACACAGAGCCCACCGGAAAAATTCAGATTTAAAAAAATCCCTATTGCCCAACGGCCTACTGCGGTTTTGAAATCTACGTGACATGAAACGTCATTACATTCAGACGGAGCATTGATCAGCCTGGTTCGAATCCATGATGTCCAAAAGTAAATAAATATCTAAATAAGGTCTCTAAAATAAAATCTAAGCCAGTTCCTATCGAAACGAACTTGCAAAGAGACTCGAAATTAATCATTATAGATAATATAATCCTTATATATAAAAGAGAAGAGTATGTGTGTTTGTCTGTGGCCCGATTCACGCCCGAACGGCTTGACCGATTTAACATGGATATGTTTTTGGGCGGGGGTCATGCGAAATTTCGTAAGACTTTTTTTGTGACGCGACACCAATTTGTGTTGCTATGTAGTTGATATGTGACGCTATTTGTTTTGAAATACGCAAATTGTGTTGAATTATGTGTAATTGCATAGACTTTCGTATCAATAAGAAATCACTGCAAGATATTGGCTTTATCTGAAACCTGGATAGACAATGGTCAAGCCCAAAAACATATCCATGCTTCAATGTTTTTCTGTAGAGCGGAAAAAATTTGCAATGTGTTTTTTGATGCGGTTTTTTGCAAAATGATCGCAAAGTTCCGGATCAAGATATAGGCTATAGTAGATGTCGTTCAACGCCTTCCTTCATCGCGAACGGAGCTTTCCTTCGCGACGAGAGACGGGTCAAATAGCGTCGTTACTGGGGATCGCTAGGAAAATATTCGAAACTCCGAAACCCGGTACTACTTTTGTCGTCGGTTCAGAACGAAACATAGTATGTTTCATTACGTTCATTTTTAACCTGGCACGAGGAAGCTCATGTGCCATTGCCTTGGCAGTGTATTTATGTCTTCATTCGCGAGGAAAGCAGCGAGGTGCTGCTGACTCGGCATGCCTGCAGGACATGGAAGGTGCAGCATCCCGCGATGCTGAGCGCAATCTAGCAGTCGCGGCGGTTCCAGAATTTGTTTGAAAAGGGGGGGGGGGGGGGTTCCCCCGGAAGAAATCTGAGATCCAGACATGAAAACAATGGTTTTAATTTAGAAAAGCGACGATTTCTTCAGGACAAAAATTTGGAAATTTGACTTTTTTCGAAAATTTGACTGAAAGAATTTGGAGCCGGACGATTCAGTGCCAGATCTGCCATATCATGGCATCTCTCTTTCCCCATTTTGACTTATTTTTTCCGGATTTATCGTGCGGTACGTCGGGTGTCCATCCGACATCAATCCGGCCGCCAAATTACAGTTCATTCAGGCCGAAGTCGCTCGGAAACGGCATTTTTTCGAGGCAGGATTCCCCTGGGCGCGACTCATATTCAAATCGGGGTCTAGTTTGAAGAATGCCGATCGATTTTCCCAGACGTTTAGACCCGCCTAGACCGTGTGACTCCGAAAAATCTAGCTCGTCTCTACGGCCCCAACACGGGCACACACGGGCGTCGACTTGGTTCGGAGCCTGTTCGTGATTCAACGCTTTCGGAAACCACAGGAGTTTTCTGGCTAGATTGCCGCCTAAATCGTCTTGTCGGCAGATGTTAGACGGATTGGCTCCATTGACTGTTTCGGAAGTGTTTTGACACAGTTTCCTGGTCGAAGGGAACTGGTTCCGTCGTGATTCAGAACACTGGGATGCACCGGGTCATGTTCCAAAAAAAAAAAAAAGTTAATAGCGCCGCAGGACAGGGCATTCCTAGCGTGATAGTGGGCTCTCTGTCTTAGTAGAAATTCCATTAACACCCTACGACAAAATGCTATAGCGGAAAAACCGCTCCATTGATGCCCGAGAAAATCATCCGAACACCCGAATCATACTGTTCCCCAAACCCAGTCCGCTAATCTATCCTCAAAACGTTCCCCACTATCTCCTAATGGATTGTGGATATCACGAAATTTCGTGACTTTCACATTTCCCTTAACACGATTTTAGGTAACATTGACGCACTTGGACGCGTTTCCAGATCAAACTCCCATTAAGGATGCAATCAGACTCAACCATTTTCCTGACATGAATCAACCCGACTCGTGATTCACACAGACATGCCATTCGTGTATGTGAACTGACCATTTTCCTGGTGTCAGCATGAGGAAATTGTACCATCTATTATTGTGACAAGAGATCTAGACGTCTCTCTTTCGTAATTAGTGAGATCTTTCTTCAATAATTTAAACATTAATAATAATAATTTTTAATTTAATGAGTAAAGGGCTTTGAAGGATATTTGGAAAAAAAAGCTTGCAAATTTTACAGAATCTACCTATTTGATATAGGTAAATTGTGCAAAAAGTAATTCTGTAATTCCCACAGTAAAATTGGATCAGTCTGGAACCCCCGAAAATAGATTCACGTCAAAAAGTACTTCGAAAACGACACCTATCTCGACCCCATGGACGAAAACCTTCGAAAACCTTTCCCGTAGCCCCATTTCAGCTCCGATCGCCCACGGGTTTGGGCGATCGGGCTGAAAACCTTGCTGGCACAACTAGATGGTAAACCGAGTACTTTTGCCGAGTATTTTGCCAAAATTTCAGATTAAAAAAAAAAAAAAAAAGCTGCAAATTTTACACAAGGGTTTATTATTCTTTGATTTAGGTTACTTGTGCAAAAATTATTTCTGGGTCAATAGTTTTTCTATTTTCTATAGGTATACAAAATTTTTTATTTTGTAAAAAATTTTTTTTTAGATTTTTTTCAAAAATTCTTAATTATTTAATCGAAAAATATTTAACCTCCTGGGATCCTTCAAAAATCCAATTTTTAGCCCCATGAAAGCCCTATAGATCGCCACAGTGTAATCGGATCGTCCCGGGACCCCCGAAAATGGATTCTACGTCCAAAAATACTTCGAAAACGACACCTAACTCGCTACCTAAAAGCCTTCAAAAAGCCCCTCCCATAGCCCCATAGCGCCCCACGGGCTTGGGCGATCGGACTGAAAACCTTGCGGGCACAACTAGATGGTAAACCGAGTATTTTGCCAAAACTTCAGATTAAAAAAAATCAAAATCTACTGTCCAAAACGGCTCGAACGGCGGACGGCAGACGGACATTTCGTTTTTGGAATCTAGACATCTTGAAACGGATTATGCGAAACATTGGTGCCGATTACATAGGTTTATTATTCCAAGAATAATAAACCGAAATTGAAAAAATTGAAAGTTTGCGAGAGGATTATATAGATATAAAATGTATCCGCATAAACCCTGTGTCTTCACTTCACTTCAAAAGCTTGAAGCAACAATTCTGTCAATAATAATGAAATATCTGATGCAACAACTACGAAATCTCATGAAACTTTCAACGTCAACAAGCGATATTCAATTTTTTAAATCCCTTTAGTTCAATTATAATCCATCAAACGGGTTCACAACGTCTAGAGCTAAACCGTTCGTAGACCCTTCAAACCGGCTCTTAACCTCATCAAACTGCCTAAAAACCGATTAGAGTCGCCAAACAGGTTTTAGCGCCTTAAAAAAAGGGTATACAATAATTGTGTACCCTTAAGGGGGTTTCTTGAAAAATCGATGTTTTGGGTGCAATGTTTAACTTGCAATTCTATCGATGTTTCTTCTTTTCCCCTGTTATCACCGTTATCTCTTTTCCCTCTCATCATGCTGATGTTTTGTTTCTTTTCTTTCATTCCAACTTCCAAATAAGGTGATATACCTACCTTCCAATTAATCTTTCGGATCCTTCTTCTTTTTAATAAGCTATGCTGCTATACATTTATACACTTTTATAATTTTCTTCTCATTTTTATAAAATTTATAAAAATAATTGTATTGTATTGATAAAAATACTTGTAGTAGGTTATTTCATAAAAAAACGTGACGAAATGGTTGGACATTAGTATTTTCCAAATGATCGAATCGAGAGAGAGTACAGCTGCATTGAGTTTTTATTGACAAGAAATTCAGTCCGGTGCTTTGGACAAAACCCTCATTATCCAATTTTCAGCTAAAAACTCAAGATTTAGCTATTGGCTTTTGAAAAAAGTCGATTTTTCGAGACATCGATATTTTTGTTTGCATCGATGGTGTGTTTTTAAGGGTACGCAAAAGTAGCAAGTAAACTGCGATTGCACTCAGTTTAGAGAGGACAGTACAACCAGAGCGATTAAACATACTGTTATGACTCCGCTCACCCCGTGCACTCAAATAAATACTCGAAATTAACTTTGCAAACAAACGTCTCGGAATCACCGGGAAATCAAATCAATACTGAACTTTTTAACTTTTCGTAACCACCCTGTGATTCCGCTACTACCGTTTTTTATTCATTTCCCTACTGGAGGGGAAATACTCATACATACTATTAGACAAAAAACCGAAAAAAAGTTTGAAAGCGTGTTTTTCCTGTTTTGTCCACTTAAAACTCCGGTTAAAAAACCTGAAAAACTCAAACGGGATAGATGTTGTGAGTTGACCACATAAATCAACCCCAAACCAGATCCCTGACTTTGTTCAAAGCCTGCTATTGTTTTACGGTCCTCATGATACTAGAGTAACTCTGTCGACCACGAGGCACCACCAAAATGAAGCAATTTTACTAGGATGATTACAGCTATATTAAAAACGAGTAACTCTAGTTTATGTTCTATCAGAAAACGCGAATCTTCTCCCAACAGCAATACCTTTGGCTATAATTGTGTTTAGGTTAGCTAAAATCGAAGGGAGTTTGAATATATCAAATTCAAAAAACCGGTTTGACGAGACCGTTTTTGATGTGCTTACAACCCGTAGACTAGCAGTAAAACACTCCAGGGATGTTGATTGACTGAGAGTGATTCTTAATTATAATTTTATTCAGCTGATTTGATCAATTCGGAGGTGCAATTGAACTGGATTTGATGCATCTTTGTGTGAAAGTGCCCACATTCACTGTGAATCACAGTTTTTCGAAAACATTTATAGTTTAAAAGATAGAACGTAAAAAACTTATTTAATAGTCTCCTAACTGCCCCAAACATAATATATTGTATTATATTTCATATTATGTTTATCCTGAGACATAATTAGAAAGAAAAATGATAAAATCGCAGCTGGCGTAATCATACAAGTAATTTTGACCCCACAGGTGCGATCTATTGGGGGAAAAGAAACCTCTACAAGATCGGAGGACATTTACCTAGGCTTAAATAGCTAAATATTGGTTTCTATATTTAGTCTTGCTGACGATGGTAGTTAATTATGATTGGATTCCTCAGCCATCGACCTAATTGTTCATCCTGAATCAATCTACGTCTGAATAATTATTTTTATTCACCAATGTCGACACTGACCAAATCGGAAATAGATTCTGTTGTGAGATTAGTAAAACCGAAGGAAAGAATAGCTAATGACCTCTTGACCCGGAGTTAGATTGTTATGAAATGCGTCATTTTTTCTGGATGCATTCCATCTGCAGAAGAAATCAGAAAGCTGGTTCGCAATTTCTTGGAACGGATTTCTACTGTGCCTACATAAGGGGTTGATACATGAAGTGAAAGGGTGGATTCCTGCTCGATGCAACTCTGCTGCCGGGATGCTCACATTGAGCCGTTTCCGTTTTCTCACGCCGGCTGGGAGGGCTCTATGGCGGGAACGTTCGCAATCAGAAGGTTACAAGGACCACCCTTGGATGTTTTGCGGTCTGGATGAGTCAGATGAGAATGTGGATTTGTGGGAGTCAAGAACGTTGGAGGGAAGGGCTCGGAAGTTGAGCGGAGCAGGGCCCAACGTTCAGACGAAAGGGTGTCCTCAAGTTCCATACGGTGGATCTCTAATGTGGCCGAGTCAAAACAGCCAGTAAAGGCCGACGCAGCAGTAACTGGAAGTTTTGAGTATGCTGGAGGGAAATCCCCATTCTGGACAACTCTCAGTGCAAAGATCAAAGTGCAGCAAAACCAGCTTGCCATTGCCGGCAAGCCGCTAGATCTCGATTCACTTGAAAATAAGGAAAACGCCGCGGACGGAAAAAGCCCCAAATTGAATATTTTTAATTCGCTTCAAAAATTGAAACTTTCCAATCTGCATTGCCCTACCTAAGTGGGATCAAATTGATTTTTAATTTAAAAAAAAAAAAAAAAAAAAAGTGAGTAGGTATATGTAGGTATATAATGATATTCTATACAATACGTCATATTATGTAGAGCAGCAGGTTCAAATACGGACTCCCTACTTGTTTTTTTTTTTTTTTTTTTTTTTTCAATATCAACACGCTCGATGTGAACTCGGCAAGAGACAAAAACCGAAATCAAAATTCATAACATTTTCTGCTAAATTTCCAAGTCAATACGGATGTTCGTTTTTAAGACGGGGTTTTCCGGCTTGTTTTCCTCTCTGACTGTGCTCCGCCCCTTCCCTAGACGACATCTAACGTCTTGAATGTGATGCCTGGGACACCAATTCTGGAATAACCAGCCACATCCTCCACCACAAGCGGCGAGAACATGGACGCAACCCCTTCAACTCTCTGCCATTCACAAAATACAATACATCAACGCATAGCCCTGGACTCGATTCCGACAAGTAGCACCACATTAAATGTGCACATTTTAACTCCACCACTGCCATTTTAACTCTACCCCTCACTTTGGTTCTAGCAGGACTATACAACACCGTACAACGCCATTTCTATACATTCCTTGACTAGACCCTTCAACAATCAAACCCATAATCTTCTGGAACCACCAAGAAGATCGTTTTCTGCCGGCGCCAAGGACGTGGTGCCATTTGGGTTGCGAAATAACAAACCGGATTATCATAATATAATAACGAGGAGGGATGATCGTGAGGTGACTAAGCCAGAATGTATTTCAATGCCTATTCAAAAAGGTGGGATCCTCCTATCTTCAAAACGTCAGGTCCTTTCTGGAGGATTAACCCCACCATGAATGCCATCTTGAACAGCCTGAGCAATAACAATAATAGTAGGAATTATTCCGATTTCTCTCACTCGCGGCCCATAACAGTGTTTTTCAATTTTGCCTCTTATTAAGGCGAGTAATGACCGGCCTGGAGGGAAAAGCGGAGCACACGATGATTACAAGAGCGCAAATCACCCGATAACAGTTATAATAGTCCAGTTACTGGACTATTATGCGAAAATAATGTGATTGTTTGGCAATCGTTAAACGCCGGTTAATCCGAGTCAACATTTACCTGCCAATTGAAAAATAATTCCTAAAATAATTCCTAAAAGATGCGCCGAATGGAAATGTTCCGTCCAGATGTCAGGGAATATTACCAAACACGTACATTTTCAGGAGAATAAATCTCTGGGTGTGAGTTGGCTACAGCCTTTAATAGTCAGGTGGGATTCCATTTGGTCCAGCGGTCTTCTGTTGCGCAGGGACTGGAGATTGTCCCGGTGAAGAGTAGGGTCTCACTTTCCTTTCCACGGGGTAGGGAGGAAACATTTACTTCACAATTTAGCCCTTCAGCTGGCATTTCCCACCCTGTCCTTCCACTCTTTGCAGCTTTTACGTAACAATTCTGTAACCTTGTCCTCAGAGATTTCTATATCCTTGCTTAGTTCCTTCCATTTCTGGGCCTTGCTTTGGGCATTCAGGTTTTGGATTGGTTGAAACCTGGAGGGAATCATCCCACCCCGTGCACTCCTGCGCAAAAACTCGACACCCTGGCGAAACGCCACAGGGTCTCCATGGAGTGGGTGCCAGGGCATAGAGGCACACCAGGCAACGAATACGCTGACGCTCTGGCTAGAAAGGGCTCTCAGACCCCCTTCACTGGCCCAGAGCTAGTTGCTGGCCTCCCACAAACCTCCTTCAGAGGCGCCATCAACAGGTGGATGTCCCAACAGCTACTCAAGCTAAAACTAAGAACTAAGAAGGCTGGTAGGCTTGATAACTGGCTTTGCAACCCTACGATTTCACTTGAACCGCATAGGGGTAATATATATAACACAATCATCAACCTTATGCAGGTTGTGCGAGAAGGATTAAGAAACCGCGACACACATCATATTTGAGCGCCCTGCACTCACACACCGCAGGTTTGCCCTCCTCTGGGAACTCACCCTCATGAGGACATTTCCGCGCGACCACCTATTCAAGGATATAAATACCCTTATCAGGGGGATGGACATCCTGAACTAGAACCAGGATGCTCAGACAAAGCACAATAAGCCTATGGGTTTCCGTGCTGGGGGCACCACGACCCTCCTCCCTGAGCAATCCCACAAACAATCTACAGGGATTTATATAAATATCCTTGCTCAGTTCCTTCCATTTCTGGGCCTTGCTATTGCCATTCAGCTTTTGGTTAGGATGTACAGCTCTATTGAGATTCAGGAGAACCTAATTGCTCCCACTGCGGCAGCCACTTTGTCTTCATTCCACCGGTAGATTGAATGCCAGCCCCCATGCTGCTGCTTTCTGGGTGTGGATGCACTGCAAGTCATGGCTTATACAAGCCACCAGCTCCAATGGATCTGCCGTGCCTGGGGGTGGCCGGCCAAGGAATTCCTTGCAATAGTTTCCTGTGCTTCTTTTCAATGTTCCCAGTGAGTTCTGGGTGTATCGGTGATCACTGGCTGAGTCTTGTAGCACTGGCCAGTTGTAAATCTTCGGTGCCAGCCTGTCTAATGCCAAGATAATATCGAGTATTTTAATTCGGCCAGCCAGCCCTTCAAAAAGTTGTCCCTCATTAATAACTTGCGATCGGAGTCTTGATTATGCGCCGCCGCCCTCTCCCATCCGGGTGTATATATATACATTCAACACTCCAGGCGTAACTGTGTCCAGCGCCAATTGCCACCCATATTGGTGCAGCGGGGGGATCTGCAAACCAATCAGGCCTATTCAATTTTTCGCATTGCTCGCTGATCGGTATCATTAGTAGGGCGTCTCGCCTGGAACTTAGCAAACCAGCGTCACCGTTATTTCGCACATTGACCACCCAACAAAGAACCCTCATGGCGTCCCCGTGTCTCATCTTGAGCTCTCAACTTTTCAACCACCCCATTGTTTGATAATTCGGCGAACTGCTCAAACAAACGGCTTACATCGCAAGACCATTAGCCCGATAATCGACACGGGTAATTTAACTGCATACATCGGCGAACGACGTGATGCACTGTCGTTACGCCTTACGGCTCGAAATTCGATGGTTTACTTCTGATTAACTGTTAAATGCCTGCAATACTATCTTATTATATGCGGGTGTGACGCGAAACGAGATGCCATAAATATTGTAATCCATTCAAGCGGCAAATAACCGTTAGTTCTTCTTTCTAACGGTACGGCCTAACGAAAAAATAGTTTATGAAATCCGATCAAAATTCTGGAAGTTATGAGTGTGGCAAGGAAATGCGGACAGACCGACCGACAGAAACGGAACCAAATTAGTTCAGGAGGCTCTGAAACGCAAAACGTGAGTGGAAATTTTGATTTTGGAGAACACAATTTTTTTCATTTCGAAAGTGAAAACAATGCTTCTACTGCCTTGCAGACTCGGAAGCAATGAATAAATAAAATGACTAAAGCGAGCATTCCAGAACAGTTTTCGACAGATGAGGATCCTCATAAATGGATTTTGCGACCAAAAATACATCGAAAACGAAAACAAACAAAGAGCGATTGGGCTGGGAACCCAGCAGACACATCTAGGTGGAGAATCCAGAATAAAATTTCGACAAAATGTTGGTCAAAATTATTTAGGACAAAATTTGTCCTAAATAATTTTGAAGTAAATAATTTAATTACTTCTCCCCAAAATGGCCGGACAAAAGATTTTCGAAATTTAGGTACGTGTGATGAAACGTGCCTGGATTCTGCTCATAACGTCAAATAACACTGCTCAAAATCAAAAATGTCAACAAAAACGTCTACACAAGGCTGGAATGGCGGCCGGCGGAATCCGAGATAATCGTACAATACTCCGCTTAAGCGCCCGATTTTGGCCGCTTAACTTTAATCGCAGCTTAGGCGATTTTAAGCTTAACTTAAGCTAAGCGGGCCCCGGTGAAACCCGATTCGTGCGTAAATCGCCGATTACTGATTTAATCTATTCTTAAGTTAAGCCAGACTCGTTGGTGAAACCGGCCCTAAGAAATACATAATTAAGCTTAGGGTAAAGTTCAAGAAACGCGAGATAAAGCCATAAATCGAGCGGTCGATATATTTCTAGACAAAATAACCCCTTCGCAATTTTGGAGAAATCTGACGAGACGCTAATAGGCTAATTATTAGCTCGATTCCCTCTCCTAAAGGTTACAAATATTTTGAAGGGCGATGTAGTGCCAAAAAAAAAAAAAAAAAAAAAATAAATAAATAAAAAAGATGTTAACGCTTACCTCAAGCCAAAATGAGGAGCCTGCAACAGACAAACAAGAAATTATTAAAAATTACATTGATGTTGTCAAGTTGAACTGTAAAATCCAAGGGCCACATTTGAATATTTTTAAAATAGAGAAGCTACGGGGAATCAGCGAATGGAAGACGGAAACGGGGAAAGCAGGAGGCCATTTTCTTCCTCACACGTCATACTTGTCGGTTGTAGAAGGCCTTCCCCCGATTTCCTATCACGCATTATGTTCAGCTTACTATGTACGCGAACTTTTTTCTGGAAAAAGGGGACCCACGGACCAGAGGAGGCGATCTGTAGACCCCTTGTATGGTCTTCGAAAGTGGGCACGGACCTGGGGAAACCAGATCGTTCTAGGACATAGCTGCCAGGACGGGGTGATCCCACATCCATGGTCAGAGGGGCCCCCAGAGCGGGCGATCTGTAGACCCCTTGTATAGTCTTCGAAAGTTGGCACAGACCTGGGGAACCCCGATCCCTCTAGGACTGCCAGGACCGGGTGATCCCACATCCATGGGAAGGTCAGAGAGGAATGTCGGCCACATTGAGGCATGGCCGAAGATGTATTCTACCTGAACACCACCAATGCTACACTGCTCGTCCCCACTGCCTCCGCCATCAGTGTCTGAGCCTCGGGAATCCTTGACATCTCAAGTGTGGACCTTGCGAAAGCCCACCTGGCCCACAACAATCCTCCACTCACAAGAAGCACACATTGATTCAGAATACCGATTTAGCGTGACAAAAATAGGTCTTTGGGTAGGAAATTTAAACCATAAAATCTGTGGTGAACTCGATTCTTCAATACCTACATATTAGAAACGAGACATAGGTTTAAATCTTTTGATTCACTTCCTGAGAAGACTGGCACAATAATTATAATATGATTATATGAGATGGTTTAAATACCGCTAATTTTCGGCTAATTTAGATTATAACTTTTTCCCCACAAATTTCCACAACGCATTAGCAGTCAGGATTCATTCTTGAGACCTCCCTGAACACCGTAGTAGGTAAACCCCCGATTTTTGTAATCCTAAAACACAGTGCAGCGGCGTGAACATTTGAGTTTGCTCCTTCGGAACTCTATTTTATCACGAAACTAAATTTTATCAAATTTAGGAATACATCAACACTTTGGCACACCGGACTTGCATTCGTATTTTGAAATTGCTGTTCCAGGATTTAGAATGAAAATGTCCATCATTTAGTCATGGAATTTTTCGGGTTGGTAAAAGTAGCCACCCAAACTGGGGCTGTTGGGTTCTTTATGATTCAACATCATTCAATTCCAGCAGCTGGAAATTTCCTAAGAGAAAATCCCAAGTCCAGTTTCCAAGTGGATCGGGCGAGCCCCTCGGTGTTACGCGATACGCCCCTCACCCAGACCCTGACACGGCGAAATCAAGCTCGTCAGGAACCGGCCCGATGGACTCATAGACGTCCAGGCGGTGGAAACGGTCGAGTGGACGTCAACGGTGACCAGCCTCTGGTGGCAGTGCTGAGCGGACTGACTATCTCCAGAATTTACAGGTCGTGCTGAGCAGCTCAATCGCCTTCCAACCACAACGACTCTCCAATTTCCCCGACGGTGGACGGTTTTCGACAGTAGGATCTCTCGGCCAGGTCCATCGAGCCCCACGTGGAGCTTGAGCGGTGACTCAGCCTACAGGAAGGTGGGGACACGTGGAAAAGTACCCGGTGGGTTGTGTAAAAGATTGCGGTCCAGTCTGGTCGGATGCTGGTCCCCTCCGGTAATCTCTCTTCCTCTTGACCGATCGAAAGTTGATCGTAACGGTGTCGACGGGATTCGGACATAATTGGAATCACTGCCAAGATCACCCAGAGACTCGTTATACTCTGCAAATACCAAATTTGACCATTTTATAATCTCGTTCAAGGCTCGCTAATTACTTTGATGCCATCTTCATTTGCATAATATTATTCATTCACTTCACGCAATATTTTCCGAGCAAACCCGCACGTAGCACTAGATTCATCAAAGGTGACAAATTACGTGACTCCCTCAGAATACACCAATCCCTTCATTCACACGAACCTAACAACACACCAAACTAATACTTAACCACCGTTTGAAAACGCTGCAAATTTTACACAAGGGTTTATTATTCTTTGATATAGGTTACTTGTGCAGAAATTTAGTTCTGTAAGAAAAAAAATTAGAAAAAAATATTTTCTTTGATTTTTTTTTTTTTTCAAAAAATTTTTGTTTACCTACTTGAAAAATATTTGATCTCCTGGGATCTTTCAAAAATCCCATTTGTAGCCCCATGAAAGCCCTATAGATCGCAACGGCGAAAATGGATCGTTACGGGACCCCAAAAAATGGATTCTACGTCCAAAAATACTTCGAAAACAACACCTAACTCGTTCCCATAGCCAAAAGCCTTCAAAAAAACCCTCCCGTAGCCCCATTTTACCCCATAACGCCCCACGGGTTTGGAAGATCGGGCTGAAAACTTTGCGGGCACAACTAGATGGTAAACCGAGTATTTTTTCAAAATTTCAGATTTAAAAAAAAATCCTACTGCCCAAAACGGACGGCGAACGGCGGGTGGACATTACGCTTTTGGAATCTACCTCTTGAAACGGATAATGTCAAATTTTGAGGCCTATCGTAGTCGTCGACCTCCGTCGCGAAAACATAGGTGTATTATTCCAAGAATAATAAACCAAAATGGCGCCAATGACACTGCGAGAGCGCTGCGATCGCTTTATACTACTTATCACACAACAAAGCTGCGAATTTAGGTTTGTTCTGAACGATTATTGTTGTATACCTTCTTGGGCAATTTCTTCTCGCCAAAAATCGGTTTCGGCTGATATGGCAAAATCAAAATTGGTTTTCAATTATTGCGTAAGTACCTACCTACTGGTTTCAGCTCACAAAAACCCTGATTATCCCGGTTTCTACTGTGTGAAAAACTACTACTCTCAAAGTCCTCTTTGTTTATACCGAAAACCAGTTTCTGCCCCGGAGCCCTCTAAAACCCGGATTCTACCTGAAATCTTTCCCATTTCAGAATGCTCTTTCATTCTCCCACGGAAGCCGAGTGGTTCAGGGCCTCATGAGGCCACGGGTTCGAATCCCTTTGGAAACCATGAAATTGTTGGGATAAAAGTGCAACCGGGTTAAAGTGAATAATAATTATTCACTTTAACCCGGTTGCATTATTAACAAATTAGCGCCCCATCGTATCAGGCAAGTTGAAAACCTTGACGTAAAACTCACTTTTCCTTTTTTTTCCCTTTTTCGTCCCTCCTCTCTAAAATCGGTCATCTGCTAATTGAAAAGAGGAAAAATTAATCCCCAACTACCATTGTCATTTTTGAAATTAACGGCTCCATGCACATAAATCAGTTTTGCGTAAAAATACTGGTATTATTGGTCAATGTTTAAGGAACTTCTACATTAAATGTAGGTCTTTTTCTAAATTTTATAAAAAATACACAATACGATTATAGATGGAAATTCGATCCCTCAGGGCACTTTTTCACATAAAGTAAAAGTAGGAAGTCGCGCCTGAAATTCTGACTCAAACGCGGCTCTTGAATTCGAGTCGAGGGACAATCTGGTGACGTGAACGTCTGAACCAAAATTAGGCAGGATTTCGCGCAGCTGGTTCGCCCGTCTGTTCTGTTTCCGTTGTTGATCGTATCGCAGGCTGATTCTCGTATTATTTTTGACACACTTTGAAAGGGGGTTTCTTTTGATCGTAAACTCCGTTTAATATGCCCTAAGATCCCGAAATACCGTTATTTGACGACAGATTCTAAACTCTCATCAACAGGTGATGGGATAACGTTGAACAGTCCGCAAGGTCAGCTATATTGTTTAGAAGGGGTTTAGGTACAAATTGTTTTTTCAGATAGATGAAATAGAGCGTGATATAGCAGACGGCTGATTGGGATATAATTCGATGTTGCTTTGATTTTCTATCCATTATTGGGTATTACGTTCGGTTCAAAAGACCCCCTCAGGTGCGCACTTGTGTCACATTCACGAGCTCATTGAGCGTCCCAAGTTGGGAAGGCGAGCCTGATTTCAGTCTCTTAATTGGGAGATAACGAGAGGAAATCTCTTAATATCGACGCCCTTTTCGGAGGATGACGTAACAAGCCGTTAAGGGCACTTCTCTCAAGGGAGTTGAATCGCGTTCAACGCACCAAAACACTCGGGGGTGGAATTGGCGAACAATTGGCGGGGGGGGGGGGGGGGGGGAGATTGAGCCGAAACTTGAGCCGAATGGGGTTTCTGGGAAAACCGCCTCCGCCTCCAAACCGTTTCCGGTGGGCGGATTGTGAATGGGAGATGACACCGTGGGTGTACACGTGGAACTGACACGTGGTTGAACTAATGAAGCCGCCCGGGGCCATTTCCAAGATCAATCAGACATTCAATTTTCACACAATGTCATCTTTTTTGGTTTATAATTCTTAAAATGATCAATGTTTTCGCGATGGGGGTACGAAATTTGAATTACCTTCAAAAGTTGTTCTTATGCGTTTGTGGACAAATTGAACGTTGTGTAGATTCCGAAACGAAATGTCCGTCCGCCGTCCAAGTCGATTTTAATTAATTAGGGCAGCAGGAATTTTTAAATCTTAAATTTTGGCAAAATACTCGGTTTGCCATCTACTAGTGCCCTGGTGGGGCTCTGTGGGGCTAAAAAGAGGCTACGCGTGGGGATTTTGAAGGATTCAGGCAATAGGGTCGGGTTAGGTGTCGTTTTCGAAGTATTTTTGGACGTACAATTCATGGGGCTACAAAAAGGGATTTTTGAAGGATCCCAGGAGGTCAAGTGAGGTGTCGTTTTCAGAGTAATTTTGAACGCACAATACATTGTTCAGAACAATTTGTTCTAGGTCCAAAATCTGTCCAAACTAGGTACAGAAACAGTTTTTCCCAATCTCTCCAAAATTATTCTCAGTGACACGGAATTAATTGATGCACAATTAATTTACCCCTATCAAAGAACCCTGTGTGAATTTGCAGCGTTTTGGTTTAAACCCGTGGGGCTCTGTGGGGCAAAAAGCGGCTACGGGTGGAATTTTTGAAGGGTTTCGGCTATAGGTTAGGTGTCGTTATCGAAGTATTTTTCGGATGTACAATCCATTTTTCGGAATTTCACATCTGTCCATACACTATATTATACTATAATATAATATACACTTTATTTAAAAAAAAAAAAATTTTCCAATTTTTTCAAAATAATTTTTCAATGACAATTTTTTGTAAAATTGTTACAAAAGAATGATGAATTCGTGTGTAAAATTTGCAGCGTTACATAACATCCGGTAGCTACTCCAAATCATCAGAAGAGTGAACAAGGGGCCACATCTGAAGTAAAGAAGGGGGTAGTCAATGAGCTGAATCAGTAGTGTTGTCTGCAAGGATCCCCATCAGCGAAGAAGTGAGAGACAAACTACATCACCAGAGAAGAGAGTACGGATGGATCATCGATGTGGTTGTTTTCGAAATATCGATGACTCTGGTTCGATGTTTTTACCATCGATGGTTGAATGTCGTTTTTAATGTAAGTTTTTCTTCATGGAAAATAGTGAAAATACTTAATTACCTACGTAGGTAAAGAGTTTACGAAGGTCTGTGCTACATCAGTGCCACTGGAACGCCTGTTTTCAAACGCAGACCACCTACCTACTGTCCAAATCTTGGAACAGGTTAGGGGAGAAAATAGCCTCCAAATGCTCTTTCTCCACAATCTTTTGAACTTCGAGAGCAATGAGTTGACATTTTTTCATCGTTCACACATTGCTTAAAAACATTCTGGTAAATAAAAATTCCTACGTTCTTGAGAATGTTTAATTTCCCACTTTTAACTCACCAAAAACTGTTTTTGGTTCAAGAAGAATTCTCCGTTCATCGAACGATGTTCCCACTGTTGGTACCAGACATAAGCACGTATTTTAAATACGGTAGGTAAATTACCTATCTGCATGAAGTGTGGATGCTCGGATTACTTTTATTGATTACCACATCAACTAAATTTCACGTTTTGCACAACTTAACAACACAAAAATATAACTCCCAGTGTTGCGCCGTGTTGAGCAACATCCACAGACCGGCCGTTCACGTTGTCCGGGAGAAAGTCCCTCCCGAAGACTTGTTTTTGTTTGTTTACATTTTGAGCCCATGCCAAACCGTCCACATGCCAAAACAACCCTATTACGTAAGAACAATTAAACGCGCTCCACATTTTCGACCCGGCACGTACGAATTGCTGGATAAATGGATACGTTATGCCTTTGGAAAATCCAGCAAGATAGAAACGATGGATTTGCAGAATTCAAAAAATATAATATATTTTATAATATTATAATATGAGAAAGTTTTATAGCTACTCAAATAGGAAAATATCCAAATTAGTAGTTGTAGTTCGTAGAGTAGCCTATTAGGTACGGCTCTGTGTCGCTAGGTATGCGCTAAAAACTTTCCCGGAAAAAAATTAACATTATTATCCTCTATCTTATTTAAATTGGATCTGCCAACTTTTGCAAGAAAATATCTGCGTCATCGAATTCCTCGCTACCAAACCCTTCGGGAAAACACTCTCAAACTCGATTTCCGAAAAACTGGACTTACCACCCAACAGGTTTTGAAAATGAACGCCTTATATCAAGTGAGACCTCACAATTATTTGCAGGTGTTCTTTGAATTGCTAATTAGAAGATATCCTACTGAAAAAATCGGGAAGATATCCTACTGAAAACGCAAGGGGTTTGGGCCCTTCTGATTTGGACAACGTAAGGGATTTAGACCCATGGGAAAATGGAATGCAATGGAATGCTCGGGAGGGTTTTACGAGTTTACAATTTATATAAATCATTGATTGTGCGAGTGTTCGCTCCCCACATGGGCAAGACCTTTTTTGCTTCCAACGGGTCTCGGGAGACGTTAATTTCAATGCCAAATAAAACATAATAAATATAATATAATATATTATTATGTTGCAGTCGAAACCCGAAATCATTCAAAACTAGTTTTGCCTAGACCAAACTAGATTTGACGAAGGCCCTCAGGCCACCAATGGATGTCACAAGAAATTAGGTGAAAAACGCTGCAAATTTTACACGAGGGTTTATTATTCTTTGAAATAGGTTACTTGTGCAAAATTATTTCTGTGTCAAAAGAAAAAAATTGGAAAAAAACTTTTTTGGATTTTTTTTTTGAAAAAAATTTTCTTTTTGGATTTTGTTTTCAAAATCTGTTTTTTCAAAAATTCTTTATTTTTTACTAGAAAAATATTTAACCTCTTGGGATCCTTCAAAAATCCCATTTATAGCCCCATGAAAGCCCTATAGATCGCAACAGTGAAATCGGATCGTTCCGGGACCCCAAAAAATGGATTCTACGTCCAAAACTACCTCGAAAACGACACCTAACTCGATCCCATAGCCAAAACCCTAAAAAAACCCTCCCGTAGCCCCATTTTAGCCCCATAGCGCCCCACGGGTTAGTGCGATCGGCTGAAAACCTTGCGAGCACAACTAGATGGTAAACCAAGTATTTTGTCAAAATTTCAGATTTAAAAAAAATTCCCACTGCCCAAAACGGCACGGACGTCGGTCGGCGGACGGACATTTAGGTTTTAGAATCAATACCTCTTGAAACAGATAATGTCAAATTTTGAAGCCGATCCGAGTCGTCGACCTCGGTCGCGATTACATAGGTGTATTATTCCAAGAATAATAAACCAAAATCAGCATTCACCAGACGGGATTTATTGAGAGATGCAATAAGTTGTTATTAGCTTGCGTCTGGGGCCCGTCTACCTATTAAGTCGACAACTCATTTTTCTCCGATTCTACTGTACCTACACCCGATAGACGGACACTATGCCATCAAACAATGTTTGGACATCCGTGGGACCTCGAACAATGGATTATGATTCTGCGTGGTATGGACGGTTTCCATCTTTCTTAGTGGGATGTTGTGAGGGGAAGAAACCGTATGCTGATTGGTGTAAATTGCATTTAATAAAATATGCAACTCAAGGCGCCTTTCGCTCCTGTCCTTCTGGGATCAGAGCTCTTCAGGAGAGTAACATTAACCCTTAGGTGAAACTGCATGTTGGCGGCCTTCCCTTCAGAGCGCTTCGCACGGATGGGATTGGGTTCTCGTTTTTTGGTAGTATGACGTTCATTTGGGGTGCCGTGCTTGGGCCTATTCGGGAGTAATTAGCGGAAACATGTTGAGTTTAACACGTTGGTTTTGGGGTTACTTGTCGGTGTTAACACACCACGGCACCCCAAATGAACGTCATACTACCAAAAAATGAGAACCCAATCCCATCCGTGCGAAGCGCTCTGAAGGGAAGGCCGCCAACATGCAGTTTCACCTAAGGGTTAATGTTACTCTCCTGAAGAGCTCTGATCCCAGAAGGGCAGGAGCGAAAGGCGCCTTGAGTTGCATATTTTATTAAATGCAATTTACACCATGAAAATTAAAGACCGAAGACCGGGATTTTCGAATATTGACTCGCCAAATTAGCGAACTGGACCAAAGTACGCTGGACGGATATTTCGTTTTTGGAATCTACATACACATCTTGAAACGTGCGATGAAAAAATAACCAGGCAGACGAGGATCTTTAGGTTGAATGGCGCGTGAGAGGACCTGGAATTAGTACTTACTTGGTTAATAAATTAATGAAGTACTTTTTGCTTGGAACACGTCATGGATTTCGTATTTCTTGGTAGAAAACTCGATTTTAAAATGCTCATTTCACTCGAGCCTCCTCAATTTCACAACAGAATATTTTCAAGGTGGCCCGTTGTGGAAGTTTTCATTGTACGAGGATTATGAGGCTGAGTTATCTCGATAGCGGACCTTGAAACTTTTTTTTTCTCCTTCAGTTTTCGCCGCACGCTTTCGGCTCAAGTGACAATTTCCTATTGTTTGGCTCGGCCGGTTGTTTATGAAACGGTAGACTCCTCTGTTGATTGTTTGTGAAAAGTCGACGCGAGCCCTTCAAGTTTCGGTTGACTTGGCATTCCGCTCTGGAAAAAAAACTCCCTCAGTGAGGGCGAAGGGTCCCCATTTAGGGCTTGTAAGGGGACACTCCACTGGGGCAGTAAGTCTCTTCGGTCGAATCTTCGGAAGGCTGCTGAGGTCAGCGGGGAGACTTTTTTTTCTGTGGAAATGCGCCGTGAGGCTGAATACGAACTTGGAGGGTCAGCATGTTGGTAATGAGTCATATTTTAATGAAGCCTCTTCACATCTTCACTTCAAAAGAGGCATCTTCAATATGGAACGCAGTTTAGGTTTATTATTCTTGGAATAATACACCTATGTAATCGCGACGGAGGTCGACGACTCGGATCGGCCTTAAAATTTGACATTATCCGTTTCAAGAGGCCTGGATTCTAAAATGTCCGAAATGTCCGTCCGCCGACCGCCGTCCGGGCCGTTTTGGGCAGTGGGAATTTTTTAAAAATCTGAAATTTCGACAAAATACTTGGTTTACCATCTAGTTGTGTCCGCAAGGTTTTCAGCCCGATCGACCAAACCCGTGGGGCGCTATGGGGCTAAAATGGGGCTGTATGTGGTTTTTTTGAAGGGTTTAGTCTATGGTGCCGAGTTAGGTGTCGTTTTCGAAGTATTTTCGGTCGTAGAATCCATTTTAGGGGTTCCCAGAACGATTCACTTTCACTGTCAGGATCTATGACCATTCACGGTGCGAGCAATTGGATTCCCAGGAGGTCAAATAAGCTGTAGTTTCCGAGTAATTTTGGAAGCAAAATCCATTTTTTCGAGATCCCATATCTGTCCAAACATTGTACATTTTTTTTTTTTAATTTTTCCAAAAATGTAGGTATCTTAATGACACATAATTAAGTCGTGCGTAGTTTTTCTATATCATTGAATAAAGAACCCTTGTGTAAAATGTGCTGCGTTTTTGAACTTTGAAATCAGACACTGTCTAAATTTAATAGGCGAATGAAGTTTGTGTGAATGGAATGATGTGAGTCAACCTCGTCGAAATACGTTTATCGGGACATCTGGTTTCCTGTCTAGACGCGTTTAGAATTAAGTCCACCGATACGAGCATCCGATCTCGTAGGCCAATTGTGACGTCAATAGTGTGAATCAGAAGAATTTTTTTTTCGGTAACGTCTTTTGAATGAGCCGACTGACTCCAACAGTAGCGACGTGAACCAACGCGTGGAATGCCCGATGAGCAAAACCTTTCAAATTTTGACGACTGGCGGACGATTCGGAGCCACTAAGACCGATCGTCAAGAGTTCAAGCCCGCCCTACCGAAAATAGTGATTAACTCAGCCTTCCCCCCCCCCCCCCCCCCCCCCCGGGGGAGAGGCGAAATGTTTCTCTTGTGACGACTTCGTATGGACATCCTGAATGATTTAACCCCGTCAGGATTTCGAGAGCGAAAACCTTTACGAAGGCTGATTGTTTGCTTAGTGACGGCTACAACCGTAGAAGGCGGATACTCGACCCCCCCCCCCCCCCCCCCCCCCCACACCCCTTCTGTTATCGTGATTCACGCCGATTATTATCCACTAAGCCCCCAAAGGGTTTGTTAACGACAGGGAACTGTTCATCTCTGATGAGCCTCCCGATATTTGATATTTAAGTAATTTAATTTACAAAAAAAAAAAAAAAAAAAAAAACTGTCGGTAGACCTACGATTCCACAGTCAGATCATTTAATAACGATTAATTTGACGCCATTTTTTCCCCCAACAATTTATTATATCGTGACGTGATGGTCGTGAAAATTGATCGCGGAACTTGCCTCTCAGCAACTTGGTTTCGCTAACACTCGTAAGTGAGATATTTTCGCCGTGACGTGACGGTCGGAAAAAATGGAAACGTCCTGTTAATCATTATTGAATTATAGAAATTTGTCTTTTAACATTTCAATTTCTAAACGTAGATTCAAAAATGGCTTCATCCACTTTGATGCCCTTTTCTTATGACATTTTATGTCTTTACTTTGGCACACAACCGAAAAAAGCGTTACTTTTTACCCGTGGCAACCCGTTAACTTATTGATGTTACTTCTTCGCATCACGAAATTTGTAACTAAGTAGCGTTAATAATCTCCTGGTCAACAACAAACACAATAAATTGGTATCCAGGTTGGTATAAGATGAACCCGTGGTTAGAGATACAAAGGTAGGTGAATGAGTAGGAAATGGTGGGGGGGGGGGGGGGGACTAAAGACATAAAATGCCCCAATGTGTTGCAGAATCGTATGCAAGCGTTTTCTTATAGATACTGATTACATTTCTTTCTTCGAAAAATCGATTTTTTTTTTTTTCAGTTTTGTTCAAGTATTGCGGAAAAGAATTACATTAAAATGAGTAATTTGTAGGTAAAATTCTTTACTAGGTCTGTTCCAGGTCTGACTGCGTCTGTCGACAGAAGTTGGACAGCTACTCGAGCTCCCAACTTTCGATCCACCTGGAACAGCAGCTTCTAAACTGCGCATGTCTCCGGCGATTTCTGTTAACATTCCGTCAAACCTGGAACAAACCTACTATTATAGTAAAGTTTACCTTTATAGCCTGATTTATTTTTTGAAAATTTAAGACTTCCACTTTAAATATTCACATTTTGGACAAATTAACGACGGTAAATGGTTTTGATTTATTATTTTCGAATATGAAATGTTAATGAAAATGTGGGGCTAAAAAGGGCTGAAGGAGGGTGATTTAAAGGGGTTACGCTATAGGGTCGAGTTAGGTGTCGTTTTCGGAGCATTTTTGGACGTAGAATCCATTTTTGGAGGATCCAGAACGATCCGATTTCACCGTGGGGAGCTATGGGGAATTCGTGTGGCTACGAATGGAGATTTTGAATGTTGTCGTAAGTTCACATGAGATGACGTTTTCCGAGTAGTTTTGGACGCAAAATCTTTTTTTTTTTCGGGGTCCCAGATCGATCCGATTTCACTGTGGGGATCTATGGGGCATTCGTGGGGCTACAAATGGATCTTTTAGAGAATGTCATGAGGAAATTTCAAAGTGTTGGTTTATTATTCAGGGAATAATTTGTCTATATAATATATAGTTAATTGGGAATCAACCATATGTTATATGGTTGATTCCCAATTAACTGTCTATTTCTTGTTCTTTGGCGATAACACTCAGCTCAGACGTTTGATTTTTTTTTTTGTTGTTGTTGATTTTTTCTGGTAAATATTAGGTGGGTTCTGTTAGGTTAGGTACCAACCCACGATTTTCAAACATAAAATTCCTGCAAGTGTCTAATGATATGGTTGGAACAAAATGGCTGCTGTTTTCGAAGAAAAGGTCTAAACGGAGTGTGTGATGGAGATTTCGGCTCAAAAACCCTCTCAGCGTGCTGTCAGTGATCCCACAAAGTCAGTATCTATCTATTTAACATCCATGGAATTCTTAGAAAAAAACGGTACGCTTGTTCAAATTAAATCAAAAACTCGAAAATTGTAATTCCGATCTTTTTTACATTTTTTTTTTTTTTTTTTCAATCTTAGGAAAGTCTTTGGAACATGCAGGAATCTTTTCCAAATTTTTCGAAGAGGTGGAATGTTTACTTTTTTTCAAGTTGAAAATTGACATTTATTTGGGAATCAACCATCGTGACGGGGGTCGAAAATTCTGATCGGCCTCAAACTTTGTCATTGTAAGTTTTAAGAGGTTTAGATTCAACTAACGAAATGTCCGTCCGTGGCCCTCCGTCCGAAATAGCCGTACGAGCCGTACGATTTTTTTTTAAATCTAAATCTTAAGTAGGTATTTTTTATATATTTATAATAAGTCCATAATTTATTTAATAATAATGAGGTATCTTTCATTTTTTTTTTATTACCTATTGAAAAAACTAAACTTACGGACTTTTACACTTTTACTATCGATAAATATTATATTATAATATAATAGAATTATTATAATATAATAGAATTATTATATTATATAATATAGAATTTTTGAAACTTTTTCCAACAGCACACGTAAAACATTTTCAAGGTTTTACATTTTCGATTTTCGATGAAGGGGAGGCATTCATGGGTCTGTGGTTGGGGTTTTTGAAGGATTTGGCCAAGAAGTCGAGTGAGGTGTTGTTTTCAAACATAGAATCTTCAAACTAGAACTTAGAATCACTTAATGAGACTCATACTCACCCATCCGACCTCAATATTTTTCGATTATCAAGAATAATTTCAAGCTTTTCACATCGATTCCTCCATTTAATTGAAAGACGCTTTTTTTTCAAATTTAACGTGTAGTGAAAACTTCCGGGAAAAGGGTTTCACACATGAACAGTTCCCTGTCGAAGTTCACACTTCGCACCCGGTTTCGGGAAATGGCCTTGCCCCTTGAGTTACCCCCTTTCGAAGTGACAAACGGCTTAGGAATCGCGGATCCGGACCGGTGATTTTCAAGGATCTGGGCACGTTGGAGTAGAAAAAAGAGTAGGCGGATATGAGGGATGGCCGGCTTGGCGGGTGCAGACGGATTCGAGGCGGTTTTCTCATGTTAACTTTTTTGATACCTAATAGTTAGACCCAAAGCGGCTGTTTTCCCTTTTCCCAAAATTATCTCCATGCATGATGAGCAGAAATTGATGAATTTGGGTTCAAAATGATTGGCAAGATGTCCCCAACAATTAGCCAATATTAAACTTTTTTTATGGTTGTATAATACATAATATTATGTAGCTCATTCTTCAATATTCGCGTAAAAACAGTTACTGTAGCTCTCCTTTTGAAAATGCGGATCCCTTAGATTTAGTTGTCTTCGACCTGGCAGCCAGAAACTGCAAATCACTTATGCACACGACGATGACTAATGACCGTGTATCACGTTTGTATTCAACCTATTGAGCGTTTTCAAGCTCTTCGGGGCTTTCCCCGCCTAGATGTGGCTTATGTCACGAGCATTTCCACTGACGGAACCCCCCGGGCACGGGATTATCTCTATTCCGATACCCGATTGTGCTGACTGTCATCGGACAACAATCCCCGAATGACTGAGCCGGGGAATCCTTCAAGACAATTTCACGAGGAAAAACGACGTCAACGATGTCAACTTGTGAAAATCACGAAGTCTCTTAAGGAGGCTTCACCAATGAAACTCGCCGTAACAAACGCTATACATTTTTCGTATAGAGTTTATGATTCTTGTATAAAAATGGGTAAAAATTTGATTCTTTCAATAAAAAAACCGGACGGTAGACCTATGGTTCTACAGTCAGATCATTAAATGATCATTATTAAATTATAATAATGATTAATTTTACACCAACCCTCTACTTGTTGAATTAAATTTTGGAAAAAATTTTTTTTTTGGATTTTTTTCTTTCAAAAAATTTTTTTTCTTCAAAAATTCTTGATTTTTTACTCGAAAAATATTTAATCTCCTGGGACCCTTCAAAAATCCCATTTTTAGCCCCATGAAAGCCCTATAGATCGCATCAGTGAAATCGGATCGTTGCGGAACCTCAAAAAATGGATTCTACGTCCAAAAATACTTCGAAAACGACACCTAACTCGACCCGATAGCTCAAAGCCTTCAAAAACCCCCTCATATAGCCCCATAGCGCCCCACGGGTTTGGGCGATCGGACTGAAAACCTTGCGGGCACAACTAGATGGTAAACCAAGTATTTTGTCAAAATTTCATATTTAAAAAAAAATTCCTACTGCCCAAACGGCCTGGACGGCGGACGGCGTACGGCGGCCGGACATTTCGGATTTTGAATGTAGACCTCTTGAAACGGATAATGTCAAATTTTGAGCCCGATCGGAGTCGTCGACCCCCGTCGCGAAAACATAGGTGTATTATTCCAAGAATAATAAACCAAAAGTAAAGCAGAAAATAATAAAAGAAAATTTAAAAAAAAAAAAAAAAAAACTACTGCCCAAAACGGCCTGGACGGCGGACGGACATTTCGGATTTTGAATGTAGACCTCTTGAAACGGATAATGTCAAATTTTGAGTCCGATCGGAGTCGTCGACCCCCGTCGCGAAAACATAGGTGTATTATTCCAAGAATAATAAACCAAAACGGCCCCATGGGCCCCCTGGACCCCTGGATGCTTTTTGTTTGGAGCCTACGGCTAAAATTCAAGAAACATGGAACATGGTACGACAGGTGATGATGCCGAACTAGTGGCCTAACGGAAAGACAAGTGAGGATGCTGAACTAGTGGCCAGACGGCAAGACGAATGGGTCCGCCGAACTAGTGGCCTAATGTACGAGCAGTGAGGACACCAAACTGGTGGCCTCACGGTTAAGACAAGTGAGAAAAAGAGAGAGGGAAAAAATAAATTAAAAATAAAATAAAATAAAATGCATTAAATTATATTTTAGGAAAACTTGTTGATTGATGACGTTATGATGTTGACCGATTCAATGAATGTGGGTGGAGGAAGGTTGTTGAGGAAAGTTATTTGACCGAACCTCAACAACTTTCCACCCTTATTTAAAGAAAACGCTGCAAATGTTTTTATTAAAAATTTTCCGGTAATTACTTTATATAAAAGTCCAAAAATTAATTGCCGTTAGGATTCAATGAAAAATTAGTTAAAAGAAGCATAAAAGAAAAAATAATACAAGAAAAATTTTATTATTTAATAATAAAATTAATGAAAAATAAATAGGAGAATAAGAGAAAAGTTTAAAAGAAAATTAAAAAATCTTTTCTTGTACAGAGTTTGGGAGAATATAGAACCCAGAAAAATGGATTATGCGGCCAAAATTACCTACTCGGGTAAAAACATCTCACTCGACTTCCTGGCATCCATAAACAACTCCATTTGTGGCCCCATGAAAGCCCCATAGATTCCCATGGTGAAATCGGACGGTTTTGGGACCCCCAGAAATTGGACTAGACGGCCGAAAATACTTCGAAAACGACTCCTAAATCGATGCTATAGCTGAAACCCTTCAAAATTCCTACCCGTAGCCTCTTTATTGCCCCACAGAGCCTCACGAGTTTGGACGATCAGTGTGAAAACCCTGCGAGCACAACTAGTTGGCAAACCAAGTATTTTGTCAAAATTTCCCGGACGGCGCACGGACATTTCATTTTTGGAATCAACACAATGCGCAGAATTGTCATAATTCAAGATGAAAGGTACAGTGATCAATTTTGAGGCCGATCAAAATTTCCGACCCCCGTCGCGAAAACAGGTTGATTTTTCTATGAATAATAAACCAAAAATGTCGTACATGATTAAGTAATTTTTTGATGACGTCTCCGGCGCCCACGCTAAGTCCCCATTGTTTGCCTACCTCATCTCTTTCTAAAAAAAAAAAAAAAAAAAAAAAAACATTCTCCGGTAAAGTCCGCGGATGTTCCGCTGTGAATCACACGTCAAACAATCACCCAACGGTCTTATCTTCGCGACCGCGGCACACATCCGCTCACCGTCTTAAAATAAAATCCAACCGCAGCTCATTAAATTATACCAACTATGTAACTCGCGTTACTGAATCGGAAATTACTTCGAATAATATTACATTATAAGCTTTGAAAAAAATATTCGAATCAGTCGTAAATCAGAGATGAGGAATTCGAAAGGGCGAGTTTCGTGGAAGTGAAGAAAGCTCAGGACTTGACCTCCGAAGACTTGATCGAACTTGTCAACGATCCGAGCTCCGCCTTCGACGATAAATTATCGGTCTGGTTTCTCGATTTAATTCGCCCTCGTTGGAGATACGAGGCTGGTTTATGAAGTGGAACCTTTTGGGTTGAGGTAGTCAAGACGTTGGGTTTGTCGTATTTCTGGTTGGAAGGTTGGCGTTGTTGTAGAATTTTTCTGTGAAATGATCGTCCAACTTCCAGAAATGAATTTTTTCCTTGTCATCAACATGTCATCATTAAATGAGTCTCAACATGAATTTTTATAAGTACTGGTGAGGTTTGTCAAGGTGGCAGAATGTGAGTTGAAAAAGGGGGCAGAGGCCTGACCAAGTTCGCAGCGAATGAAGATAGGTACAAAGCAGTAAATGAGAAGTGAAAAAGCAGAGGATACATGGACGGAGTTATGCAAAAAGGTTGTAAGCGCCGAATTTTCCAAAATGGAGTTATTGGTACAGTTGAATTCGTCTCTTCAATTCTTACCGATTTATCGCATTGTCAACTCCACATTGTGAAGGGTGGGGAAATAATTAATTTAACCTGGCCAGGGCGCGCCCGGGCGTTCACTGTTTCATTCCCTGGAACTCTGGCCGCCAGGGATCGAAAGATCACGTGGCAATCGAAAGTTTGTCGCATACGAGTTTGCAACACATTGGGGCATTATATGTCTTTAGTTCCCCCCCCCCCCATTTCATACTCATTCACCTACCCTTCCAACGTCTTATACCTGGATACCAATTTATTGTGTTTGTTGTTGACCAGGAGATTATTAACGCTACTTAGTTACAAATTTCGTGATGCGAAAAAAAGTAACGCTTTTTTCGGTTGTGTGCCATAGCAAAGACATAAAATGTCAATAAAAAAAAAATTATGAAACCACGGTAAAAGTGAAACTTTTATTCACACTAGTTTCAGGAAATGATGCCCACATTTATATATTGTATTATATAATATTAAAGGGTGCTGGATGGGTGTTAGGAGGGGGGGGGGGGGGGGGGGGGGGAGGTGCAATCTGTAATCTGGGAGGCACAACACGCGTAATCCCTGAAAACGCACCCGTGGCAACGACGCTTTTTGACCCGTCTCTCGTTGCGAAGGATTACCTAGTACCTATCAAACTAATCGAAGGCTCGCAAAAAATACTCGTACCCACCTACCGACGATCTTGGTATAACTTTCGAACGGGTTATCGCACAGAAATCGTTTTGTGCTCGTTGAAATCAGCGTGAAAAGCTCGTTTTAACAGACGTAGTTTCGTTCAAAACCGACGGCAAAAGTTGTATCGGGTTTTGGCGTTTCGAAAATTTTCCTACTTGGTAATCCCTAGTAACGACGCTTTGAGCGTGATGTTGTAACATGTGTAAACACATAACGACACACAGACCAAAAATTTTGGGACGATGTAATAAAAGTTTCACTTTAAAAAAAGTAAGCGACAACCCCTAAAAATCAGGATTCGAGTTTAGCAAAAAAAAGTGTAAGCGACAGAAATTTTGCAATACGGGTGGGTGTAAGCGACAACAAGAACCGCAAAAAGGGTGTAAGCGACGTGGATTCCTCGGAATAGGAAAGAATGGTAATTTGGCGCTTACCCCCCTTATGAAGATTCAAAACTCGAAAACGAGACACGCAAGCATTCAGGGTGTAACCCCCAAAACCCTTCGAAGGGCGCTTCGTAATGCTTTGAAACCTCAATAGCCAGCAAGAGCACCTCCAAAAATGGTAGGAAACCATTTTTTACCTCGATACGTTCTCCACAACAACGACAGCGTCCTCCGGAGGCTGATCAAAGGGGGTAAACCCCCTTTTTTCATAACTCCGTCCAACGGTGCATCGGAAAAGGTACCTACTTAATGAGGAGCTTAGTCAGATGAGTACTCAATGAGGAGCTTAGTCAGCTGAGTACTCAGTGAGGAGCTAAGTCAGCTGAGTACTCAATAAGGAGCTTAGTTGGCTGAGTATCTACTTTATGGGAAGTCTAGTCAGCTAAGTCCTTAATGAGGAGTCGAATTATCTGAGTAGTGAATCGGCTGCCTAATGAGCTAAGTCCTTAATGAGGAGCCCAATCATCAGAGGACTCATTATGTTTAATGAGCAAGTATTCAAGTATCTAAGTACATGTATAAGCAGAGCACTAGGTCGGTAGAAATGTTGAGCGTTGTTGACATAATGTCAATACATGGATATTATCCACGTATTGACGTATTCGCCCGTTTATTTCAAAGATCTTCCTCCAGCAAGCTCGCCTAGCGACGAACCGTCAACAAAATTTGTTTTAATTTAATAAGAAAGATAAAGAAGAAGATAAAGAAAATAAGATTTAATCTGGTCCTCCAACCTGGTCACGCATTGTTTGTCAAACCCGAGTCGACCCTCGAAGAGAGAAATATATTTATAAACCGATTCCGTCGCGGAATAACACCAGGGGGGGATCCAACATGGCCTCCCGGGAAAGATGGCGAGATGGCATCCCCCAATTAGGGTCGGGAGGATTGGCTTGACCTTTTCCAGCTTTTACAACCTTCGTCTTCCCGATGATTAACACTTAGTACCCGTTTCCAGGGCCGGCGGCCATCTTTGGGTTCTGAAATGTATTCCGCAGTTGGCTCTCTTATTAAATAAATTTGGCTTTTGCCAAAAGGAGTGGGAGGGGAAAAAAGAAGAAATTTCTGACATTGGTTCAAATGAACTAAGCTGATAAATGTCTACTCGTGGAAGGATCATTCATAAACGAGTCTACTTATACCCTATAAAAGGTCAACTGCAGCAGGTTTAGCTGCTAAACCTACGTTATAACGTAATGAATAAATTCATTTTGACATTTTATGTCTTTACTTTGGCACATAAACGAAAACAGCGTTGAAAGTGTTGAAGCGTTAACAAAAAGCGTTACGGTTGGTTCCCTAGCAACGACTAAACTAAACTAAAGACATGTCCTAATGTGTTGCAGACTCACAGAGTAACAGAGAACAAATTTGTTCTCTGTTACTCATTTAATGTGCAGACTCGTATGCAAGCGTTGCTAGGGTTTAGTTTGAAGTTTTCAAATAATTTAATAGCCATTTTAGTTTAAATAGAGGCTTTACAGAGGCAAATACGATTTCCTATCCTATTGTTTTGACTCACTCAGAAAAAAAAACCGGGTTCACGCATGCAGATAGATGAATACATGGATAGGTATGCCTAGTCAGGGCCGTGGAGAGAAAATCCGGGCCCGGGGGCAAAATTCATCGCCCCCCCCCCCCCCCCCCCAAAAAAGTGAAAATTCATCGGGCCCCCTAAAAAAAAAAAAGGTTGTATGAAAAGGATTTTCCTATATTGATCTGTTCCCTTTCCCATTTTGCCTCTCCTACCCCCTTTTTTTACAACAACAAAAAAAAAATTCTCAAGAAAATCCGGGCCCTCCTACGAAGGCCTAGCTCGGGGGCAACGGGCCCAGTGCCCCCCCCTCTCTACGGGGCTGTGCCTAGTAACAACTCTAACGAACGATGACGATAATATCGTTGAAGCGAGAGAGCCTTCATATTATGAAGGCTCTCTCGCTTCATCACTAACGAAGTTGTTGTTTGCCGAACGTGCAGAGGTCCAATGTGAAGATTACGGAGAAAGATGACTCCTCTGCTGTTGTTGTAATGTTTGTTCACAATTATTGTAGCGTGTTGGATTAATTGTATGAAAAGGATCCCCAAATCGTCTGCTATTGAATCCATTGTATCCATGCATCAACATGATGGCGATATCGATATATAGGAGTTGGAAGGGATCAATCCCTTCCAACTCCTTTTTTTGAAATTATTTATTTTTTCAAAATTTTTTTATTTATGTATTTTTCTTTTGATTTTTTAAAATTTTTTTTTTTCGAGGATTTTTTGTTTTTTACTTGAAAAATATTAAATATTTTCCAAATTTTGACCTTCTGGGATCCTTCAAAAATCGCATTTGTACCACCATGAAAGCCCTATAGATCGCATATTTCGATTCGATTCGGGGCCCCGAAAAATGGATTCTACGTTCAAAAATACTTCGAAAACGACACCTAACTCGATCCCATAGCCAAAAGCCTTCCAAAAACCCCTCCCGTAACCCCATTTTAGCCCCATAGGGCCCCACGGGTTTGGGCGATCGGCCTGAAAACCTTGCGGGCACAACTAGATGGTAAACCGAGTATTTTGTCAAAATTTCAGTTAAAAAAAAAATTCCTGCTGCCCAAAACGACCCGGACGGCGGACGGACATTTCGGATTTGGAATCTAGACCTCTTGAAACGGATAATGTCAAATTTGGAGGCCGACGGGAGTCGTCGACCTCCGTCGCGAAAACATAGGTGTATTATTCCAAGAATAATCATATCATCATACAGTAATATAAAATCGTGTTGGTGGAGAACAAATATTTTTCAGGAGGACAAATATTTTTCAAGTAAAAACAAAAAACAAAAAAAAAACAAAAAAAAAAAAAAAACAAAAAAAAAATTTGAAGAAGAAAATTTTGAAAAAAATCCAAACAATTTTTTTTTGAAATACCTATAAAATTCCCAAACAATTTTTTAAAATTTTTTTTTTTCATTCACACAGAGTTAAATTTCTGCACAAGTAACCTATATCAAAGAATAATGAACCCTTGTGTAAAATTTGCAGCGTTTTTACATTTAAATAACTTCTTTTTTAAGTTATTTAAAACGTTTCGACTTTTTTAAATCATCACTTGGGTTGAATGGATTGAAACGCAAATTAACGGTTGAAAATAAACATATATCGACACCTCACTCGACCCTCTGGTCAAAACCCGTCAAAATCCAAAACTGCAGCGTCCTTATAGCCCGTCGAGGTAATCCATCGATCCTCGAACCAACATAGAAACTCTTCTTCGCACAAAAATACCTCGAAAACGACTCCTCACTCGACCTTCTGGCCAAAACTCTACAAAAAATCCCCCACCTGTAGCCCCATCAAGGTAAATTCTCCTGCATTCGAGGGTTGCAGAAGTCGACACCCTCATAGAAAAACACGAAAGAAACTTATTATCGCCTGACGTACGGCCACAATACGACGAAATTTTGACTTTTTCCCGGGGATTTCTTGCTACAACTTGAGTCATCGAACGGTGGAGGGTCCGACCTCACACACCGATCGGCGTAAATCTGCGGATCTACAAGGGAAGCCGAAATGGGCGGAATCATTGACAGGCAAATTGCCGGGCGGGACGTCCCTATACTTACCACAAGGAGGTTGGAAAGAAAAACCTTCATCAAAACCAACCGGCGAATTTGGCACCTCGTTAACCTCGTCATCGCGCTCGGACGATATGAAATGCTGTCCATGTTTTGAGGTGTAGTGAACACGAATCTGACGAAACATATTTCCACCATAGGTGGAACTAGGAATTTTTTTAGATCCCAATTCGGCAGTAAAATGGCTGATTCCCAGGCTCTAGGGCGGATTTTCGGTAGCTCTGCAAGATTAGGATGAAGCTGAAAATCGTTGTTTTACGCCCCAACTTGTATTCCTCCCTAATTTCGGTTATGGTCATTTTGCAGAACGGCGGATAATTTCACTCTTGAAAATTTTGCTAGTTCAATGTCATAAAAATTAGCTGGAAACATTTTTCCACATTAAAGGAAACACTCAAGTAGCCACCCGTGACGCGGCTGAGCTAAATTTTCAAATTGAGTAGGTATTTTTTAATAATATTGGTAGCTCAAGACAGATCATTCCTGTCACGTTTTTGTCAATGATGGAAAATGTGTGAAATTATAGTTAATGGGTAGAAAGAAGTTCATTACTACATTAAATGTGTGTGGTCCAGAACAAGTTGTGCAGCCATTTTTGCAGCCCAAGAAGAATCAAGTCAGCTCGTAACGAGGCAGGAATGACTGTGACAGAAATGATGTTTTACCCTTTCACCAAAAAAAAAAAAAAAAAAAAAAAACGTCAGTTCCTGTCACGTGTCAAAGAAGAAAATCACAAAAAAATAAGAATCACAAAAAAGAAGCATAAAAGAGAAAAATCCTCCTGTCGTGTGACAGAAATGACGTTTTGCCCTTTCAGAAATAAATAGGCTAACCATGTTGTTCGTTTACAAAGACTTGGGGACCTAGGTCGTGTTCAAGCAACAAAGAAGTATCACTTTCCATGCTGGCAAAATATTTATTTGCTAATTGCTAATGAGCACTTAAACACTTAACACTAAAACACTTAGTGACAGGGAATGACGAGGAATAAAGGTACGCATCAACAAATCATCATCACTGAAGGCATCCACACGAGCAGAGCTTGTAATTTAAAGTAAGATACTAGAATGCTCTGCTTGGGTGGAATAAGTTATTTTCCTACCGCAAGGCGTGATACAGAAGTGGGTTCCCACACTTTTCAATTCTCTGGGTACAACCCTTATGAGTCTAGCATAAATTTGAATTTTTTTCTCATCTCTCTTTTTGTCGGATTGAGGAGAGGGATAATACAGAATACGATTGGTAAATTATTATAAGAGGCGTTGAAAAGTATTATTGTATGGAAGATATATCCATATATGGTTGCTTGAAGTTGACTTTACTACTATAAATACTATATATATAGGGACTATATATTATATAGTAGGTACCTATAGGGACACGTGACAGGAATGAAGATCAGGCCTTTCATTACGGTATAACGTGAAAACATTCTCGAAACTGGAAAAGGCAGTGATGGGGGTTAATAGAGTGTCTTCAGAACAATAGCTGAGACCAATCATTTTCGTAATTCAAGCAGAAGACCATGGGCTCGGTGTCATGAACTGTTCGCCGCTCTGCAAAACGGCCTTATTATTCAGGAAATACAAAACGGCCTTATATTCAGTAGTTTTAGGTATTTTCAACATCCATGGGTTCGGATTGGAATCCCAACAATCGGGAGGATTCACGAATATGATATTTAAATCAATCATAACTTGACCTTTCACATTCGGTACTGGCCCTTGTATATTGAAAGATGACGAGCCTCCTTCCCATCTTCTTCCTCACTAATTTTGGATACAGTCAGTGATTTGGGGTAATTGTATCACTAGCTAGGGGTTGGATCGTGGTAAGTAAATAGATAAGATACGAGATAAGTTAAGGTTTCTTTTCTCTTGGATGTTATTTACCTACAATTTAACGATGTTTATTTAATAATGTCCATTTAGCGGGCGAAATTCACTTACCTATTTTTTAGAGAGAAACTCCTAATTTTTTTCATTTTTTTTAGAGAGAGAAACTCCCAATTTACGTGATCGTCAACCTTGAAAGGGGTTTCTGCCAACTTGTATTGTTCGGCTCACAACAATCCGGCGGTTCGTCCTCGACCCTGAACAACCTCCACCTGGAAACGGGGGGTTTGAGGGGCCCACTCACCGCGGATTCCCCGAAAACAAAAAGAAGGGCAGGGAGTAAGTCTCGATCTATGAAGCTTTCGATCTGATTTTGTGCCGTAGTTGGCCCACCGTGACGGCTGACTCAGCCCTCAACGACTTCCTATTAGTACTGTGCGATTTGACTCAACACGGCATACTCTGACAGGTAAGCCAATTTTCACTGTAACCCCCGTTTTGGGCAGTTTCGGACATCAATACTTTTCTGTACGAAGAAACCTTTCCCGCGACCAGTCCATCAAAACCGTCTCTTGTTTCCCTCGGGTTCCTCGAAAGGCTCATTTTATGCCGTCAAGCAGTCTACGACAACCCGACACTACAACCCAAACACACTAATCACCCCCATTATGCACGACCGAGACCCGTAATGAGAGTCTACTAGTTGTTTTTCTCCCTCCTGGAATGTTTTAAACGCTAGATAATCCCAACAAGCGGACCCGACCTCGCCAAGAAACACCCAAAACCCGTTCAAGAAAAAAACAACCAAAAAACAAAACACCGCTTAATATAATAACGCGCAGGTGGATAAACGAATTGGCCTCGAACAGCTGTAATTCATCGTTAATTGTAATTAATTTTTTCTGATAATTTAAGTTAATCATAATTCAAGAATTTTTGAGTCAGAGTCGCTTCCGTGAAGTCGACAGGCGTTGTCGCCCAGCAGTCTGGTCTAAAATCAGCACTTATTACCTTATTAACATTCCACATTGCTGGTAGTTGTTTTTTTTTTTTAAATTATTTCTTTTAGATTTCATTTTCGTTGTCGTTCTTTAATATTGATGGAATTGACCCTCACAGCGACGATACCAGGATATTGGGGTTTTATTGGGGTTGTTATCAGGATATTGGGGTCGAATTATCAGTTTAGCGTGGGATTTCTAAATTAGCATCAGAGAATATGAAAGAAATTGTCTCAACTGCAAAGCGGCGTTAAAGAAAATACGTGCTTTGAATGTTGTAAGTGTTATTTCATTAGTATTATTATGAAGAATGCTTATTTTATTTATTTACTAACTTTTTTCGAGGTTTCACGTTTTACTTCATAGAAAGTATTTTGGGTTAAATATATTGTGATAATCTCGTCACAATTTGTTTCTAAGCTGTCCCAAGAAGTCCCGATTTCCTGCATACATTGGCCGTTTTACCTCGAACAGACATGACAGCGCAAGTTTAACGCCAAGATTTTTAACCCAATCGCCCTGATAGGACAGGGCTCTATATTATCGCAGTATCCCTGAAACTTATCAAACGAGTCAAAATTTAACGGGATTCGAACCCGTGACCTCATCCGAACGCGGTTCCAAGAGAGAAGCGCCCAGAGCCACTCGTCTTGGTTAGCGAAATACGTCAAAAAAAATTGAATTGTCTACATGGGATTCAAAAATATGCTCGTCACGATGACCGATGACGGCGCGCCGGTAGACTAGCGGACATAATCGTCAAAATATCTCCCGTTTATTCTCCCAAAAACGAGTCGACGGCATTAAAAAAAAAAATTTTCATCTCATCTGCGACTTGGACCGGGCAGTGACGTGAAGCCGTTTGGCGGGATTTGAACCCGTCGAGCCGGGCAATTAGCGCGTAACTTGAGCCTCTACGTGATCAACATGTCGTACGACGAAAGGTGACGCTGAGGTACCACATCAACTGAGATTGCCAATAAACGCTATTCCCTAACAAGACGAAGACAGATGTTTTGTAAGGAGTGACTTGCAAATTATTTCAGTACGGCGTTATTGATGAAACTTTCAATGACTAAGACTTAGTCTTGACGAATTATTTTGCGTACCTAGAATACCTTTTTGCGGAGACAATTTTTCCTTAAAGTGAGCCATCTTATGTTATAGAAACGGCCCAAGCAGAGCCTCATGCCACGAAACAATGGAAGTCCTGAGAGAGACAAAAACAAACAACCCAAGCTAAGCTTACAAGTCCTGTCAATGTATCAGTAGGCGTAAAAGTTGAATTTTTGCCGAAAACCTATGTTTTGAGCTATACTGGTAAAATGTTATTTATACTATATAATATATAATATATTAATAAAAATAAATAATATATTATAAATATTAATAATTATATATATATAAAAATAAATAATATATTATATTATTTTCCATTATCTTTTAATGTTTCTATAAATAAAAAAACCCTCAAAGCAATAACATATATTTATTTATCATACAGTCATTCAATATTGCGTGAAATGGATTGCAAACTGAAAACGCCAAGTTAAAAGGTTTTTTTTTTGTTGCCATTTTGGGATACTTGAACCATTTTTGAACCTCCGTAACTTGGTACCTATTTGATCGAAAATTGAACTTTAGTACTGCAAATTGTTCAGAATTTTCTCTTCTATAACCTTTAATTCGACCAGATTTTCGATTGGTTGCATAGGAAAAAAGATATAAAAATATAATAATAAAAACCAAAAAACCATAAACTGAAAAAGTCCCCCCCCCCCTCCAACCGGGGTTAGCACAAGCTTAATCAGTCCAACTTTTTGAATTTAGGGTCCCTAGTGGGTAATAAACCACCCACCAAAACGGCGGAAAGTTCCGATTTTTTGCAAACTCAAAAGGATAATATATATTATATAATGTATTATATTGACTGGACCATAGTCCCGAAGACAAGTAAGAGCCTACTGAGAGAAATAAGAGAAGAAGAAGAAGAAGAAGAAGAGAGGGAAAAGACCCAAGCTGAGGCTCATGCCACGAAACAACGGAAGACAAGTCTTGAAAGAGATAAAGAATATTGCTCATAATAACAAACGGCCCAAGCAGAACCTAGAGCTGCAAAACTACCGAAGAGAAGTAGGGCGTACTGAGATCTGGCAAACCTTACCATTCAACAAGGGCTACTTGGCCATTCTAGTGTTGGTGAACATGATTATTTAGTGAAATTTTTCAAACGTGGTAAACGAGGTGAATTTCCCCCATTATTGACATTCGACTATTTTGGAAAAGGCGACAAGATAAAAAAAAATCCCTACAAACGGGGGAATTGCCCCGTCATTGGCAGCCCTGGACTTGATTTTTTGCCAAGCTTGGGGCGGCGAATGTCTCGGAGGTGTTCACGCACTCTGTCGAGGGGTGGACGAGTTAGAGGGCGTTCGTTCCTTCGATGGCCACCAGATGTTGGGCGGAAGGGAACCTCGACGACGACACGCAAAAGCTCTCTAGCGGCCGCCGCTCGAACTCTCGAGTTTCTCGCGGATCCGCTAAGAGCGCTGACGGCACTCTGGACTCCGCTCCAAAATACGAACACGCCGAAGCTCTTCTGACTAGGTAGCTCACGTCAAATGCATCTTCAGTCAAACTTGACATCATCACCCACTGCTAAATTACAATTATTTTTTTAAATGCCGCAAAGGGGTTTGCGGGTGGGGCCTGCATTTTAAAAGGTAACCACTTATTCGAATGGTTTTTCGCGAGTGGGCTACAATGTAGCCCACTCGCGAAAGCTAAAAGCTAAAAGCCCAAACTTTTTAGCTGGCGAACCACATTTTTTAGGAGAAACCCCTCGGCTGACCGTGGCTTAGTAACCAGTGAAAATCCAAAGCCCAGGGAAATTGATTATCCATGATCGAATTAGGATAATATCCTATCCCTAATCAGATTTTCCAGGCAGTTCCTTCACGTTAACCCTCACTAAGAATCAGGAACCTGCGTTTTAAGAAGAAACATAAAACCTAGCAAGCAGATGGCAGCTACACAAATCCCCACTAATCCAATAGGGCACTTCCAATCTCCGGATTTGAAGTTGCTGAAAACTAGCTTCAGATGAGTCAAAACAGGTTTAAAATGGTTGAAGACACCTTTGAAATGGCTGCAAACTGGTATGAGGTGGATTTTTTGATACGTTGTTTGGGTTATTATCAGAAAGCATGCACCCAATTTTGCAGCTTAAAAAAAATCGGGAACTTTGTGAGCAGCTCGAAAAACTGCGAAATTTTGGCACTTTTTTTTTTTTTTTTTATTATATCTCCTAAACTAAGCGTTTTTACGAATTTGTTATACCTTCCTATTTTAAAGTACCTACCTACATAAAATTTGCGAAAACTGAGCACAACTCGGGCTCTGTACAACCAACGGTTGTAAAGATACAGACTTTTGACTTCCGATTTTCCATTTTATAACTTTTTGGCGATTTTTCCAAATAATTTCAATTTCAAGTTTTGGTCGACTTTACACTCAAATTACGGCCAAAATACTTATTCTACGAGGATATTTGTTTCGGGTGAGGTTGTAGGAAATGTAATTCGCTCTCATTTGAACACTGTTAGAGCTCTATAAGTCAAATAGGAACCGAGAATACGAATTTGAACCAAAACAAGAAACGCCCAATCTGACACGCTCGGTAAGCGGAAAACCACGATTTTTCGATCGTTTCCGGGAGTAGCTCGGAAACTATTGGCCAGAAACAAATATCCTATCCTGGGCTGTAGGATTAAGAACGATTAGTAAGAACTGAACCGGTTTTTGGGTTAAGTGTCTTATGACCATTTTAAATTTTCTGGGTCTGTCTAATGACAACAGTTGCCATTAGATAGACCCAGCAAGTTACTTGCTGCCTCTCTGTGTAGTCTCCGAGGAATTCCAGGGTAGTTGAGACGCTAAACCTAAGCGTAACATTTATTTAATAAAACTGAAAGATTGATAAATTGTGTCGGGAGGTGGCAATCCTGGAATCAACAGTTAGAGCAACTTCATTTGTAGGATGGGTTTTGACTGGAGGTGGAGTGGATGTTGGATTAAAATAAGTTTCAGGAGTAGAATATTGAATATCTAGGTCTGTTCGACCTTTAAATTTTTACATGATCTGAGTTCAGATCGGCGTGAGCCAGGTTGGTTTCTATCCTTATTTTTTTTTGAAATTTTAGTACGAAAGGACCAAGTTTTAGAAATATTTTTTTATTAGTAGTTTTCGACGCAATTTTTGGTACGAAATCGATTCCAGTGCCTCCTAGACTTGTCCGACCTCCCTTTGAGGATTTTATTGAGCTCCGCGCGGGGGTTTTGACGGGCTTTGGCAAGGGACTAGAGTGAGGTGTTGTTTTCGAAGCGTTTTTGAGGGTCCTAGACCTGTCCCAGGCGTTTAAGGAGCTACAGACGGGCTTTTTGAAGGGGTTGGCCTAATTGTTCAGCAAGCGACTGATGAAAGGCTTGTGCAGGAATTTGGTTTCCTCCGTTTTCCATTTTTTCCGATTTTCCATTTTATAAAAGTTCTATCATTATGACATAATACATTGAATCGGAAAAGGATTTTATTCATCCAAGTAAATTTTATTCGATAAAATTTAATGAAGCTGATATTATAATTAATTCAATAGTGGAAAATTGATTTTTTTTTAAAGGAGCTATGTGAGCGAGTTTCAAATGGAGAAGGTTGAACTTCTGATGAGTATTATGCTTATTATAAGATCAGCAAAAACAGGATGTTCAGATCGTTTTAACCGCATGTGACAGTATTTTGCGTTTTCGCAAGAGTTAAAAAAATGTAAAATAGTAGAAACATTAAAAAAGCTTCAATAATGGGGAATGCTCAATGAGCAATTGCTCATAAAAATTTTAATGAAAAGAACTCGAATTTCAAAATTTGCCGATGCCGATAAACATAGAAAATGCATGTAAACTTTCATAAAAGAACACCCCAAATATGAATAAAACTTTTCTGTTTTTCAATTAAGTATCCTGATTAGTTTATTTCATAAGATATTGGTTCATTTTTCAAACTTTACGATGTCCATGGCTACATAAACGTGGAAAAATCAAGATCAGTTAAATATTAAGATAACTCAGGAAACGGCTGAATTATTTTCGCTGATGCCCTCGCAGACTCCAACATTACATCTGGTGCAGTGGACCTGGAGGCCATCCTCGACTTGTGGACCTTGGGAAAACCAACCGAGACAACATCGCTGATCGTCCACACACAAGCAGGCAGCGAGAACATGGAGGAACTAATTCGACTTATAGGTTCAGTATCACATATATTAAACACAAAATACTTGGGCCCGATTTGGAGCCTGTGGGACATTCCATATTTCAATGAACATAATAATATTATGTTATATATTTCAATGAACATAATAGGTAATATTATGTTCATTGAAACATGCAATGTCCCACAGGCTCCAAATCGGTCCCAAGTATTTTATGTTTAATGTACGTGATACTGAACCTATAAGTCAAATTAGTTCCTCCATGTTCTCGCTGCCAGCTTCTGTGGACGATCAGCGATTTGTCTCGGTTGGTTTTCCCAAGGTACATATCGTCCCCCTCTGGGCAGAAGGGCGAATATTGCAAAAGCAAAAGCAATATTGTCAAAAGCCGTATCATTGTCATATTCGCCCCAACATATTTTTTTAACCTCAAATAGCATCTTTCTGAGTGATTGGATCGTCCCGCTCTTTTCAAATTCGGAAAGAGGAGGAGAAAATAAACAAGATGGGTGCCCTAACTCAAAATCGCCGTTTTGCAATATTCGCCCTTATGCCAGGGCGTTCAAAAACGGCTGGTGGTGATGAATGATAATATTATGTACCTATGCAAGTCAGGTTTCATTACCAGCCGTTTTTTATTTTTCTGATTTTCCATTTCGGATGGAGTGACCGTGTCCCGACACCAACACGTTGAAGGTCGACTTCCTCCTCCGACACCAACCGAAGGTGGCGCGTGATGGATCGTCTGGAATCCGTCATTGTGACCGTTTTTACCTCGGAGGGTTTTTTTTTTACTTCGCTTCTCCCGGTCAAAAAAGTGGAGTGTACAGAATCGAAAAGAACCTCAGGAATTTCTGGGCCCGCTGCCCAGACTTGAAAAATCCTGAGGCTTTTCACGCCCTGGTTTTTTCCCCTTCGGCTCGCAACGGCCTAATTATAGGCCTCGGTTTATCTGATCAAACTACGATAGGAATAGACTTGGGGGAGGCTCTGTGCGCCTACTAACCCGAACAATCGATTTACTTCCCCTTCTCATCATTCGGGGTCACAAAACAAACGCAAACGAGCCTTTTCTCGGAAAAGTTGCTTTCTTTAGCGCTCGTAAAAGTTCCAGAAGCCCGTTGGAGGGGATTAACGGCTAATCGAAGGACTGGAAAACCCTGTAGGAACAAAACGTGTTTGCAGATGCTTGAAATGAAAGTGTGGAAATACTTTGAAAATCGTTGACAAAAACAGTTACTGTAAGAAGAGTAAATTGGAGGAAATGAAATAAATCATGCCTCTGTCGGGCCACAAAGAGTGGGGTTTTTGAAGGGTTTGGGTGAGAGAGCAGAGACGCTGCCTGGTGTCGTTTACGCAGTAATTCTGGAGGAAGAATCGATTTAGGGGGTACCAGACTCATCCAATGTCTCCGTGGGGTCTGCGACGCTGTAAATGGGCTTATGGTAGAGTTTTTGAAGGGTTTCGAACGAGGAGTCGAGGGAGGAGTCATTTCTGCATTAATTTTGAACCTGGCCGAACCCCGTTGTGAGGTTTTCTTAAGAAGGAGCTGAGGGCGGTATTGTTGAAGGGTTTGGGCCAGGGAGGCGACTGAGTTAGGGATGTCACAAAAGAATCGATTCTTGAAATAATCGATTAAAAAAGAATCGATATTTTAAGAATATTTTTTTCTACCGATATATTGGAGAATCGATTCGAAATTTCGGGACTCGGCCCAAATCTTTCATTTTGAAAGAACATTTTTGACAATCAAGACAACTAATAACCTTGGTTTGATATTTTAAAAACTATACTATTAAATTGAATCGTACATTTTACATTTTAAATCGTAAAACTTTTGTCATCAGAAGGTGCTGGTAAATGCTCTCTGACACGTTTCGGAATTAGAAGAAGTATCAATTCGATCAAAAGTCGATACAATTTTCTTCAAATAATCTATAAATAAATTCGAATTGTTGAAAAAAGCGATTCTTTCATGAAAAATCGATGCGATTTTTTTATTCTAAGATGACTAGTTTTTTTTTTTTTTTTTTTTTTTTTTTTCATAATCAGAAAAAGTATCGATTCTTGAAAGAATCGTTGCTTTTATAAAAAATTATTTTCGATTCTTTCCAAAAAGATCGATGATTTAAATCGATTCTTTTTGAAGAATCTGCCATCCCAAGTGTGAGTTGTCTTTTTTCCTAGTTCTAATTCTGGACGAAGACTAGGGCCGTATTCAAAAACGCTCCTTAGCGTTCTTGAATATAGCCCTAGGTGGGGATGTCAGATCTGAGGGGTTAGAACTGGTTTCAACTCAGAATGAGTATATTAGGAGGTTATTTGGTTTGAAGGTTTGAAGGACTGTATGGTCCTTCTCCTTCACTGCCAATGATAGTCCCCTCCCCAGCACACTGGGCATCTCCGGCCCTCCTCGCCATCATCCTTAAGTACCCCGCTTGTCGCTTTTTTTCGAGAAAAATATAATCGATCCTTTTGGGGCTCCGAAGTCCCGACACCACTGTTAGGTTATAAATGGGATACAGGTGAACTTTAGAAGGGTTTGGGACACTGAGCTAAGGTGTCGTTTTCGAAGGTAATTTTTGTCTTAGAATCGATCTATGTGGGGCTCATACCTGTTCAATTCTACTTTGGGGCTTTGAAGGGATCAAAGGTGGGATTCTTGAAGGATTTGGGCCAAGAACCCGAGTGAGGGGTCGTTTTCGGAGTAATTCTTGACGAAGAAGGCCGTACCAGTCATTTCTGCATTACCAGAAATAATGAATTAGCAGTAGTTTTGCAAACAATAGTTTTCACTTCATCGAAATGTTTGACTGAAAGTCACTTCTCGTCTCGTCATCATCTCTAATTGACGACGTGTTAAGTTGAGTGGCACGCAAATCTTGTATTCACGGTGATGGAAAGGCTTCAAGATGGTTGAGGGCCTAGTGAACCCGGCAATCCCAACAATGGTTTTCGGCGCATAAATCAGCGAAACTCTGGAGCTGATGGCGGATCTATAATTACAGGTCTCACCCCCCTCTGCTGCCGGATTGAATTGCGCGTCATTGTTCTTCAACGAGAACAATCAACAATTGGGGCACTTGAGAAAGTCTCGTTACCCGGTTTGACACTCGAAAGCGACGTTTAGTTGACCGCAAAAAAAAAAAAAAAAAAAAAAAAAAAACGCTGCTTATTTTACGCAAGGGTTTATTATTCTTTACAGTAGGAAAATTGTGCAAAAATGAATTGTATGTCAATAAAATTATTAAAAAAAAAAGGAGGATAAAAAAAAATTCCGTGCGATGTTTGGCCACGTTTGGGACCCGAAAAATGATTACACGGAAAACGACACCTTATCTGATCCCATCACGTCCTTCAAAAGCTCCATAGACCTTCACGATGAAATCGGATGGTTCTGGGACGCCCAATGATGAATTCTACGTCCAAAATACTTCAAAACAACACCCCACTCGATATCATACCCGAAAACCTACTAAACCCCCCCCCCCCCCCCCCCCGTAGCTAGTTTTTTAACCCCACGAAAACCTTGCTGGTATTTTGCAACCGAGTATTTTTCAATATTTCGGATTTTAAAAAATCTTCAATAATTCAGATTTAAAAAAAAACTTACCTACTGCCCGAAATAGCTCGGACACGGCGGACGGACATTTCGTTTTTGGAATCTACACATCTTGAAACGTATACTTTTCAAGATGAGTAGATTGCAAACACTTGGCTTTACTTAATGACGAATAAATTACAAATTTTGATACGATCAACATTTTTGACCTCCGACACAAATACATAGGTAGGTGTATTATTTCACGAATAATACACCAAGACTGTTACCTTACTACGTATTATTTGGTTTCGAGTCGAAGCCGTCCTTGATTCCGCTTCCAACCGCAATATGCCGGGTCCCGAGAAATTCGTCTTCGGCGTGACCGTGAATGTCAATTAGGAGACCACCTCAGGTAGATAACAGGCGAACACTCGTGCAAACCACGAAAAAAAGACCGAGACGATGAAAACCGCTTTGTTTCACACCGTTTCATTCGGTACCTCGTCAGCGGGCTCCTACACGAAAATAAACCCTTCAATAACAAACCCCTCGAGCTCCACTTGACCCACGCATGAGTTCAAGGTGCCAAAAGAAGCCAAACCCAGACCTTGTGGGTGGAGTAATCGTCAAAAAGACCCAGCAATTAGGGCATCTTAACGATATTCGTGCGTTGTTTATTTACTTATTCTGGTGTGGGCGACGTCTCCCACATTGAGTCTCCTACGCTGTTCTATTCTATTCACCTGAAGTAGTGCGTCATATTCTCAACAAGAGCACCAAATGACAGCTTTGCACAGCAGCGTTGCTTTCGTTTATTTGCTACACAATTACGATGTTTGGAGTTGAGTGGCACACGCACAAAATTTTTAATTTAATGGTGTTTGTGAGCAATTTTGATTCAAAACAATGTGATTTGCATTGATAACGCGAAAATGTACCTTTAGAAAGTCAGCTGGGCTACGATGAGGTCAAAGTTTGACGAGTTGGATGTTATTTATAGCAGCCAAAAAAATCCTCCTGAAAAACGCGAACTCCGTGATAAGACCGTATTGTAAGTCCGAAGAGAACTACAGGCCTTGCCGGCGAGACTGTGAGGTTTTGTCATGGGCGAGGAGGGGGGACAGAGATGGACCTGGACGAGGTGGAGTCGAAAGAGCTGCTGGGAGACGGCCGGTCTCAGACCCACATAGTGATGTCGTAATTTCGTGAGGTTAGTATTGGGCTGTCCAGGAGAGCCAAAAGAAATATTTTCTTTTTTTTAGCTTCTTGTAATACTATAGTATACTAGGCCAGTCATAATATATTATAGTCTAAGAAAAAGGGTAAAATCGCAAACTCACGGGTAGTTATCATTTTTTGATATGGTAGTTGGGGTTATCAGTAGCACGTACCCAATTTTGCGGCTAAAAAAATCGTAGGAAATACCGCGAACTTTTCGCAGTTGTTTTGGTTTTGGTTTATTATTCTTGGAATAATACACCTTTGTTTTCGCGACGGAGGTCGACGACTCCGATCGGCCTCAAAATGTGACATTATGTATCCGTTCAAGAGGTCTAGATTCCAAAACCAAAATGTCCGTCCGCCGTCAGCCGTCCGGGCCGCTTTGGGCAGTAGGAATTTTTTTAAATCTGAAATTTTGACAAAATACTCGGTTTACCATCTAGGTGTGCCCGCAAGGCTAAAATGGGGCTACGGGAGGCGTTTTTTGAAGGCTTTTGGCTAAGAGATCAAGTTAGGTGTCGTTTTTGAAGTATTTTTGGACGTAGGATCCATTTTTGGGGTCCTGGAACGATCCGATTTCACCGTGGCGATCTGTAGGGAAAGTTCTGTAGATCGCAACAAATGGAGCTACAAATGGTATTCTTGACGGATCCCAGGTCAAATATTTGTCAAGTAAAAAACAAAAAATGTTTGAAAAAAATCCAAAAAAAAACCATTTTTGTTTTCTAAAATTTTCGTTCATTGACACAGAATTAAATTTCTGCACAAGTAACCTATATCAAAGAATAATGAACCCTAGTGTAACATTTGCAGAGTTTTTGGTTACATATCCTGAACTAAGCGTTTTAAGTATGTAACGAATTTTTAAGTAGGTAAAAATTTCAAGAATTTGAGCATGACGCGAGCTCAGTACCTACGACTTACATTCATCAAGTTAGGTGTCGTTTTTGAAGTATTTTTGGACGTAGGATCCATTTTTGGGGTCCTGGAACGATCCGATTTCACCGTGGCGATCTATAGGGAAAGCCCTGTAGATCGCAACAAATGGAGCTACAAATGGTATTCTTGACGGATCCCAGGTCAAATATTTGTCAAGTAAAAAACAAAAAATGTTTGAAAAAAATCCAAAAAAAAACCATTTTTGTTTTCTAAAATTTTTGTTCATTGACACAGAATTAAATTTCTGCACAAGTAACCTATATCAAAGAATAATGAACCCTAGTGTAACATTTGCAGAGTTTTTGGTTACATATCCTGAACTAAGCGTTTTAAGTATGTAACGAATTTTTAAGTAGGTAAAAATTTCAAGAATTTGAGCATGACGCGAGCTCAGTACCTACGACTTACATTCATCAAGTTAGGTGTCGTTTTTGAAGTATTTTTGGACGTAGGATCCATTTTTGGGGTCCTGGAACGATCCGATTTCACCGTGGCGATCTATAGGGAAAGCCCTGTAGATCGCAACAAATGGAGCTACAAATGGTATTCTTGACGGATCCCAGGTCAAATATTTGTCAAGTAAAAAACAAAAAATGTTTGAAAAAAAATCCAAAAAAAACCATTTTTGTTTTCTAAAATTTTTTTTCATTGACACAGAATTAAATTTCTGCACAAGTAACCTATATCAAAGAATAATAAACCCTAGTGCAAAATTTGCAGAGTTTTTGGTTACATATCCTGAACTAAGCGTTTTAAGTATGTAACGAATTTTTAAGTAGGTAAAAATTTCAAGAATTTGAGCATGACGCGAGCTCAGTACCTACGACTTACAGTCATGATACAGCCTTTTGAAACACGGACGATTTCCAAAAACGTTTCCAAAACAATTTTCCAAAACATTTCAATTTTAAGTTTTGGTCAATTTCAGACCCAAATTACGGCCAAAATGCTTATTCTACGAGGAAATTCGTTTCGAGTGAAGTTGGAGGAAATCTATTTAGCTATAATTTGAGCACCAGTAGAACTGTGTAGGAACCGAGAAAACGAATTTAAACCAAAACAAGAAACGCCCAATTTAACATCGCTCGCTAAGCGGAAAACCACGATTTTTAGAACATTTTCGGCTGTAGCTCGGAAACTATTGGCCCGATTTTAAATTAATTTTTTTTCCTGTGTATAAATGTTCCATCGCAGCTATTCCATGTGGGGGTCCGCCCGATTCCTTCCCAGTAATCGTTGGGTTCTTAATTATCGCCCGATTCCTTCCCAGGAAATTTGTTACCTGCTGGAGCACCACCCGATTCCTTCCCGAGGTGTTCCGTAACAGGTGAATGTAACAGTTCAAATGTCTCAGTTAGCAGAAACCAATAGGTAGGCCAGTGATGTTTCTAAATCTCAAAGCTCGAAGATCGCACCTGCCGAAATTTCCAACGTCTTTGGATGAATGTCACGATGTAGCAGAATACCTCGACAGCACATTCGTGCTGTACAACGACAAGTCAAGTCACACAATAATTTTTGGGCGCGATTCAAACCTGCAACACTTGGTGGTGAGCGAAGCAATATAATATTATGTCGTCGGCGCTGTGGACCCAGCTACAGTTTACTCCGATTTTGAATTAGGAATTAGGAATGTGGCGAGGATCGCGAGGCCTTGAGAGCGAAATTCAAGGCTGCAAATTTCACGTCACTCAGAGTTGGTGGAAAAAAATCCAGAATCTCGGCCTGATAGACGATTATAAACAAAAGACTGAAATTGGTAAATTTTTACAACATATATTTGGATTGCCAATGCTGCCTCCCAGCGAAGTCGAGGACTGTTTTATGGAGGACCTAATGTCTATAAAACCTATCTCCGCACAACTTGACACATTTTGTGACTACATTTTGGAAAATTACGTGCTGGAAGACGCCGTATACCCACCTACGCTTTGGTCCAAGTTTTCGGCGAGTTTGGACAGGACGACAAATTCTTGTGAGGGTTTTCACAGCAGGTTTAACAAGAAATTTTACTCTGAGCATCCAGACATCTTCAAGTTTTTTGAAGTTGAAACCCCTCAACCCTGATTTTCCTTTAGCTCAAATTACTCAAAAAACTCAATTTACTGTTCCAAGTAGCAATTCGTATACTACTTGGAACAGTTACTTTCCCTAATAGTGAAAGTGGTATGTCTGGGAAGGAATCGGGCGGCCCTTTCCCCTCGAGGTTCGACGATGCGACATCATTACCGGGAAGGAATCGGGCGGTCACCTCCATGTGAAATTTTGATTTGAGCTTTGATAAGGGAGGGGCAGACATGATTAAAAAAAAGGGCTAATGGTTGCAAAATCGCGTTTTTTCGCACATTTTTGGCCATAAGTTCCTCTAAGAATGTTCCATAAGTGTGTGTCCATAAGTATATGTTCCATAAGGCCATAAGTCGTTTTCGAAGTATTTTTGGACGTATAATCCATTTTCGGGGGTCGCGGAACGATCCAATTTCACTTTGGCGATCTATAGGGCTTTCATGGGGCTAAAAATGGGATTTTTGAAGGATCCCAGGAGGTTAAATATTTTTTGAGTGAAAAATACAGAATTTTTTTGAAAAAAAAAAAAATCCCAAAAAAACAAATTTTCCAAAATATTTTCCATTGACACAGAAATAATTTTTGCACAAGTACCTATATCAAAGAATAATAATCCCTTGTGTAAAATTTGCAGCGTTTTTTGGAAAGGACGCTTAGCAAAAAAAAGAAAAGGACATAAAAGTACCCTCCGAAAAAAGACATGTCCCCTTAAAAAAGGACGTATGGCAACCCTAACCTAGTCACACCTAGAAGTGTCGATTTTCGGTTTTCGAACGACAGAATGTTTTGTTTATTTTCTGTCGTTCGAAAACCGAAAATCAACACTTCTAGGTGTGACTAGGTGCCAGTACTGTTTACGCAATTTGGGCTACAAATCGGTAGGTACCTCTATCATTATAATAAGGGTGTCAGGTGTAGAAATATACCTAGGGATTCCCTTTCAGGCGCCGAGCAGTGTCCGTGGTGGGTTTCAACGCAGTTTTAGCGCGAAAAACACGGTGGCACCTATAGTCTAATCACCCCCAACGACGGAGTGAGAGATTGCACCAAATAAAAAATCCCCGCTCTTCCCATGACCACCAATTTTTTTTTTTTTTTTTTTTTTCAACGATGGGCTGAAAGTTGAAATATACAGATGTGCTCAGTAAAAATTTCAGCCTGAAATATCATAAAATGGAGGAGCTACGCTAAGAAAACTTTAAAAAGTGGCACCTGGTCACCCCCATTTAGTAAAAATGTTCTCCTGAAAAGTTTCGAAAAGTTGAGTTATCCCCCCTTTTCCCTGTGGTCTTAAATTGGTAGTTTCATTTCTGTTCATTCCAGAGACGCCACGTGAGCTCCATCCGAACATTCCATGCACCTGCGAGTCCACCCTGGAGGTCTATGAACTGAGGAGCCGGCGTGGTGGGATCCGACATTTGGCCTTCCACGATCGAATTTTTTCTCAACGCACGTGATTCCCAGCCTTTTAAATAGCCCCTTTTCCCGTGACATACGATGAGATGATAAGATTTCGGGCCGAGCCAAAAAAATGTTAAAAACGGGCTGGTTGCTAAGGACAAGTCAAATCCGCAAGAAAACTTGGCCCGATTTAGTAGCGACCATAAAATAGCAAAACTACCGCTGCCAAGTTGATCTGGGGGGAAAATGGCGATGTTCCGCAACAACGTGAATCTGGAAATATCCGTTTGGTCACCTTATCGCCGTTCGGATTGCTACGAGCGTATCAGTAAAGTTTGAAATACGTCAGCAAACAGACGAAAAGTAAACATGGAGGCGAGATATAAAAGCTCAGTTTTTCTGCGAGTGTGAAACAGTGGAGTTCGTTGTTGTGAGGGAAATTTGTTTTCAGCGTAGGTATTTGAAGTTTGGTAAGTACTGAGCAATACTCAACATCAGAAGTGGGATTTGAGAATCCTTAAAATGAAAACGGTAAACCTTGATACCTCAACAAGTAAATATCACCATTTCCATCCTGTACTTAATTTTTCTTGCGTGCGAATACGAGGAACTATCATCTCAGCGATTCCTCGAATCCATAAAATGCGTTATCGGTCCAATCGTGCGCCGTGTGCCCATCTATTGACCACTGGTTGAACACGCCTACACCCCAAATTACAAGTAGGATGGACAAACCCGATAGCGAAAAGAGCCCACCTAAAAAAAAGAGCTGGCGTGATGGCGTGACTCACGACAGACTTCGAGAAATGTAGACCTTCCGAGTAAAAAACATAGCTGGGGGATCCCTGTTTTTGGTATCTCTACATGTACGGGGAAATTATGCTAAATATATTCTGTTGAACGTTCTGTATCATAGAGTTGTTTAGGGGTGTATCAGATGCCGTATTTATTTATCCCGGTGAAGACGTAAATTTACGAAGGACCACATCGTTAATGGCCCATCAAGGGGGCGGACATTAACCGCCAACCACCCGTTACGGCCACCAGATTGTTGAAGTATTTATGCCGTTGGCTGGTAGTGAGGAGAGTGGTTGAGGGAGGGGAAAGAGAATGTATCCGCGTATGCGCCATCGCTTCGCTCGCCTGCCACTAATGATGGCAACCGGAACATCATGTGGGAAAGAAAATGAAATAAATTCCCTAAAACTTAGGATAAAATTTCACACGCAAATGATTTCTACTCTGTTTTTTGAAAATTGCCAAGGAACCCCATTATGTGATGTTATTATGCGTTCTGTATACCACCCATAGCCACTCTGCATTGTTTGAATTTGAATTAGAATGGTCCTAATTGGAAGTTAGACATTGAGTCAGTCGGTCCATTGGGGTGACTGTTGGGGATAACTTCTCGAATAAAAATTCAATCACGTGCGAGCCATCCCGAGAAAAACTGAAAGTCCTTTCGAATTGACAATAATAGTATTATGATCAGTGATCACCAACAGAAATCTTATAGCGATCATGATAAAAGTGTTATTCCAGAAAGATCTAATAATTAGATATTCTATAATGTAGAAAAATCTGAAAATTTGAGTCTAGAAAAATTCAGCTGGGAGAGTTTAATACTGAATTGACAATAATAGTATTATGATCACCAACAGAAATCTTATAGCGATCATTATAAAAGTGTTATGCCCATTATAAAATGTGTTTGTTCTCTGTTACTCTGTGGTTATGCCAGAAAGATCTAATTATGTATTAGATAATATCTTTTCACGTATTAGATAATATTAGATAATATCTTTTCATGTATTAGATAATATTAGATAATATCTTTTCATATATTAGATAATACGTATTAGATAATATGTATTAGATAATATTAGATAATATTAGATCTTATAGCCATCATTATAAAAGTTTTATGCCCATTATAAAATGTGTTTGTTCTCTGTTACTCTGTGGTTATGCCAGAAAGATCTAATTATGTATTAGATAATATCTTTTCATGTATTAGATAATATTAGATAATATCTTTTCATGTATTAGATAATATGTATTAGATAATATTAGATAATATCTTTTCATGTATTAGATAATATTAGATAATATCTTTTCATGTATTAGATAATACGTATTAGATAATATGTATTAGATAATACGTATTAGATAATATGTATTAGATAATACGTATTAGATAATATGTATTAGATAATACGTATTAGATAATATTAGATAATATCTCTTCATGTATTAGATAATAGTATTCTATAATATAGAAAAATGTGAAAATTTGAGTCTTGAAAAATCAGCTGGGAGAGTTTCATACTGAATGTAGGAAAAAACTTTCCCATTTTAGACTCGCTAGGAACACTGAGAGAAAAGATTTTTTTAGTGGCTAGGTTAAATCCGAAATAACCTCGAAAAGAAATTGAAACCACCCAGAATCAATTGATTCAACCTAGAAAAAAATAGGTCCAGGTTAAAGTAACATCGAAAAATATTAATACAACCTAGACCCATATAGAAACAACCTAACCCGTTATTACCCGCCCTCTGACCACAACCTGGAATAAAAAAGTGTCAACCTAGTGAACTTCACATTTGGTCTAGGTTGACATTGTGAAGACCTAGAAAATATATTACCTACCTTTGACTTTTAAGTGGGGTAACCTAGAATTGAATGATTTGACCTTCCATATAATTCCCCTCCATTAAAGTCTGGGTTGTACAACTGAAAACAACCGAGAGATTTAAAAGGCGAGATTGTTACTTTAGGTAACAACCCAGAAGAAAAAGTTAGACTTTCAGTCTCGGTTAAAACTACCGTAGTACCACAAATAGTTTTAGGTTTAAACAACAGTGATTGTAATTCATTCAATAAATTCCAGGTTGTTTCTACAGTACGCTAAGCGGCCGCGGAGAGCGCCACTGTAGGCGGTGGGCGTTAATTCTCGTTGTCTTGGCACCCCTGCTATTCAGCCGGTGGGGTTGAGGCCAAATCTTTGTCAAATTCTAATCATCTCATTTCTGTCACTATGTGCAGTCATATGATGACGTCACATTCAAATTTTCGTAGGTACTGAGTTGGAAACAGAGACAACCCAGAAAGATAGTTGAAGTTGATAGAAACAACCTGCAATGGAAGTGGAGCAAACCTAGAAAGAAAAGTGGATACCTAGTAATTTATTAGGACCAACCTGAAAAGAATAGGAAGCTACCTAGAAATTTAACTGGTACAACAGGAATAGCAAATGAAACAACCTCGTAAATAAAGGGGAACAACCTAGAGAAAAAAGGGTTCTAGGTTAACGCGCCATGGCTGTAAATTGTTTGAGGTGGGGTGACAACGTTTTTGTTTTAGGGTAAATCAACCGTCTATGAAAGTGAAAAACATTGAATACCAGGGTGAGACAACCAAGACATTAATGTTTTTAACCTAGACTGTAAATGGATGGAGGCGGCGGCACACACCGTGAACTAAACCTAGAACTAAAGTGTGGGGGTGGCGTATTTTAAATCTTGGTTGTTTGCATTTTTAGGAAGGTAACTTCACCAGTATTTTCAATCTAGGTTAAATTATATTCAACCTAGACTAAATTGTTCCACCCTAGAATGAAAACCAAAAAAAAATCTAGGTTGGCAGCATTTAACCTAGAAAAAAATCGAAAAATAACCTAGAATAGGCCCTTTTTTTCTCTCAGTGAAAATACCATCCAGCCAAAAAAACTTTCCCAAGTAAAAGTGCCTAAAACAATCAACTCTTTAGGGGAATTCATCTAAACAGTTGGAGGCAATTTAAAAGCCAGTGTACCCCAATAAACCCCGCAAGAGTTGAAGGCAATTGAGACGGAAATTCGAGCAATTCGGACCGATATGCATGAACGAGCTATGTAAAACGGGAAGGTCTGCAAATGGACTCGGTCTGAACTGGGAAAGTTTTTTCCGCATACCTTTAGGTACTAGAACAGTCTGAAAACACACACACAAAAAAAAAAAAAAAAAAAAAAAAAAGGGGGTTCCATGTAGACCATTTGAACCAAAAAGTGTTCGAAAATATGATTAAGACCAGTTTTAAATGATGTTGTGAAAGCGTGAGTGAGGGGGTTGGCTGGCTTTAGCCAGCAGGAGGTGGTCCCCTAGTAATTATTATAAAAATATTACATATAGATATAATAATTATATCTATAATTATATACAGTAATTATTACCGTAAACAATTCCAAATCGCTACAATAATTGCTACAAAAATGAATATTGTTATCGCTGCCGCATATGTAATCACAGTGATTAAAGTGGATTTTATATGGAACTCAAACAAGTTCAGAAACTTGAGGATAATGAAGATATTCGGCAGGAAAATCTAATTCAGGCTAGATTGCCTGGAATCAAGAGCTTGAGACAATTGGAAAAAATACAATTTATCTACCTACGTGCTTTATGCGAAAACGTTAGCAAAGATCGAAAAAATCAAAAGCCACAAGAAATTCGATTTTTCAAATTTAACTTCAGCATTTTCAATGCCTTTCAATGCATTTTCAACAGATAGAATTTAATGACGATAATTAGGTCCTCGATTCTCTGTCCAAGTTATCCCTCGGACACATCAGCTGGATTAGAAATTTCAAATTAGCTTTGTTCAAAACTTCAAAAATAAAACTGTTCATTTCTTAGTGAGGTATTTCGGGCGGACAACTTACACTGTCGGGATTTCCTTCTCGATGATGACCCAACGGTATGAAAGGGCCTCCTGAGGTCAAGGTCCCATTCTATTTATAACCTACGTGATTTGTAAGGACTAAATGAGCCGGCCATTGTGTTCAGGTCACCTTTCAGACGGCTTCCACACCCCGGCGATAACGATCGTGATGGATACCACCAAATGATTAGGCTCGCTTGATTGGAAGAATATTGACAGGTTTGTTTTGGAGCGGTTGACCGGGGTTTCGTGAGGCACCGGGTCTGCGGATCGGTCATAATATCACTCAGTCGACCAACAGCCTCAACATCCCTACTTAATATATTTCGGGAGAATCTCAAAAGCGCTTCGGTCTCCTCTTAGGCGGCCAGTCGCGCGGCCGAAACCGCTAGTGTCGCGTCGGTTGAGTCGCCTCCGTCGGGATTTATGTCGGATCGCGATATCGGTAAGTCGGCTGAGCCAGTTTCGATTTCTGGCTTTCGAAACGGTTGAGAGGGGTCTATTTATAAAAGAAAGGAATTCCACTCGTGTTTATACCCTCCCATGTTGACGTTACGTTTTAATAATCGAGCGCACTGAATTGCGTCAAAAAGACGTCGAAGGACTCGCACGACGAAAGGCGCACATATTATGTTACATTTCCCCGCCAACGAGGCGTAAAACTGAACCTGGACACATGAAATCTTGATGTCCAGCAAAAAACACAAATTTATTGACATTTTTCAAGCCCAGAAAACATGTTCCGTGTGAGGACGAATTTCGTGTTCCACAGTTCGTGCTGAGCGTAGGAGCGTGCGCCATTTCCAACATGCTATCATTTTAGGTGACATGAGAACAACATTGCTGATAACTGGAATGGGATTGCCAATTTGAGTTGCACAAAAAACCTATCCTAATGGGTTTTGCACTTTGTAACTTCCGTGTTTTCCTTCGTATACATTCGCTTCACACAATCGCATAGGTAGTTCAAATTGAAAAAAACTGGGTCACCGCTCACAGGTGGTGTAAACTGAGACGATGGACGGCTGCCAGACTTCACTCAAGATATTTCAGACGACGTGAACTGTCACTAGTCTAAGTGCTTCTAATGACTATTCGGTTCGTGACACCAATTTTCTCGCCGTTGACAAAAAAATAAAAATAAAAAAAAGGCGGAATGACAACTCCGTTTGTCAATTTTTATTTGGCAACCCCCGCAAACTCAACGGTTGACGGACCTCTAAACCAGAAATAACCCCGCGAAAATATTTCAAGCGGTTTGTACGCTCGTCGCACTACCATTTACAGTTTTTTTTTCTCTCTCTCCTGGTTTTATAGCGCCGAAGACAAACCTAGAACTACCGACATTTGGAATAATTGACCAAAAAAATGATCTCCTCAGGACTATACCGAGGTGATGGGTTTCGACTTTTTGAGTAGCGCTTGACTAGAAGTACTCACCCAGAAGCGCCTCCAGTTTCCAATAATTATTAACAGGATGACTTTTTGGTTGACTTAGTAGAGCATTTCATCTGAATCTGAGCTTAATTTATATTCAATTCTTTACTCTCCAAAAACTCATTGCAGGAAGATTGTGTGTGCCAATTTCCCTTGTTGGCGAAATTTGCGATAGTAGACTAATTTGGTTGGTATTTTATATGGATGTTGGTATTTTATATGAATGCTGCAAACTTTGATAGTTTAGTAGGTTACTAGCAGGCACCTAACGAAATTTTTATTATTTTTACTTTTGATATTCAATTACTACTGCTGTTGATGATGCAAGTTTTTAAGTTCTTCTTACCGGTAGATTAGACAATTATAGAAGTTTTTTTTTTATTGTGATATCCTGCATGTAACATTTTTACTAAACTGTTTCGGTAATTGTGTACAGATTTTGTTCATGACAAAAATTGACCCAGTTCGACAATCAAGAATTTATCAAGTAACAGCCGGAAGGCCGTACGAGGGTAATATCAGCGCTTTTTCTGATAATTATTAAAATGTGCTTAGACGAACACTGTCGACTTAGTCCACTGGGGCACCCTTTCCTTATCATCGGATTGAAATCTAATTTGAGAAATTGAATTAATTGAATGAAAATTCAATTTAACTGAAACAAGGGTTAAGTTACTTAACCCTTGTTTCAGTTCAAGATACTCTTCACTTTCTGATACTTAACTTAAGTACCAGAAAGAATACGTGATTTATTTCCACCATGGTCCAAACGAACGTGGGATCACTAGAGCCCGGAATTTGTATATTTTGCAGATTTTGGCAGTTTGAGGTGAATAATAATATTATGCTAAATATTATTTAGCATGCCTATTAAGTGTTTGGGTTGGCTTCCATATTCGTAATTTCAAGGGTCCAAGGAGTTCCTTAAGGTAGTTTAATTTGGCCGTATTCTGCTGCTTAGGTACTTCTTTATTTCCTTATTCCCGCCGTTTCAAAGACATGGAAGCCTCCATCATCAGGGACAAAACCTCGGAATAAGAATATAGAGACCGTCGGGAATGAGGAAATAAAAAAGTACCTAAGCAGCAGAATACCTAGGGCCAAATTAAACTACCTTGAACGTCCTTGGAACTCCTTGGACCCGTAATATGTATAATACATAATTTCGAAATAATTTCGATGGCATATTTTGGATATGCTTATTATTCCAGGCTCAAGTGATCACAGTAAACAGTAATAATTATAACAGGTCTGCAAACGACGAGCTGTTTTATGATTTTAGCTGATTCTAGCTGATAGCCCAAGTTTTTTGGTGAGCTGAATTCGAAAATGGCCCCCGTTTGTTTCTGGGGCATCAAGCTTTCTCACAATCGAACTCTGGATTGTTTAGAGATAATGGTAATCCCTAAAATTGACATGAGTCAAACTTCGGCCTAAAGAACTCAATTTGGGCTTTTGATCTATTATAATCATAAGCATAACTAAGGACAGGAAAATACATGCCAATAGGCAATAAAAGATTCGACTGGATTTCAAAGTTTGTCAGCTATGATCTATGCTTAGGCAGTCTGTTGTTATGTGAAAGCTCTTGCACTGATCGCTCGAGAGGATTTGAAAGTGCTTGCGTTTTGCTGGGACAAATCCCTTGTTTCCTCTGTTTATGGGCCAGTAGAGATCGATAGAATCACTAAAAAAGAGAGATAGGCCTCCCAGGAATTTAGTAGTTGGTGAGAAAAAGTCCTTCGGCAAAATTTGGTACCCCGTGAAAAAGTGCTACTGCCACCGCTTCACATAAAATAATTTGAGCAATTATTGGGCTCAATTAAGTAGTTTGTTAAAGCACTTATCAAAGACAGTAAAATTTACTGTCTTTGAATACTGCATTTAATGCTTCAACCTGGGATCCAAGTTTCCAGCTTTATCCGAAGCAAAGCTGAAACAGGGAGTTTTTGTCGGGCCGGATACTAGAAATCACAGGTCCGCCCAGAACTTCATTGCTCAATTGCCTCCCTTAAAAGAAGCACGGGAAAAGACCGTCAAAAAACAATTTCCAAAGCTGCAGCCCCAGGACAGACCCCTGAGGTCGTGGACTTTTCGACGGCCTGATCTTGACTTTCTCCCTGACAGTTAGCTGGAGAGTTGGGCCAAATAGCTCAGGGGCTCTTCTTACTCCGCCAAGACTTGCGACCACCATACGTTGTCAAACGCTCCCTAGATATTGGCTGAGGACATACTTCTGGGGGGCCTCGTCAACGATCTGCACAGTACGTCGAAAGCATCCTAGGTGGATCACACTGGCCTAAAGCCAAACTGCTTCAGAGAGGCAGATTGCTCAAGATGTGGGTTCAGGATGGAGAGAAGGTAGATAGGGCGATACCTACGACCAGCCAGAAGAAGGGATGAAGTGACAGGTTTTCTTCATCATCGGGCCGCATCGGGCATACATACCTGGTGATCAGATAATAGAGAGTTTTTGCAGACCTTTCCACGAATCCGTAGCAGGAAATCCGTATGGGCTGTCTAGGCCGACCATGACTGGAAGCTAACCACCTCAACCACCCCACTACAGATTCCTTACGAATCCGTATGGAAAAATTGACTACTAAAGTGACGCGCACGTTGTTTTCACTCTCACATACCTCAAGAAAAAATGGTCGCCGTGAAGTTTTGACTTGTTGCGTTTGTGTATTTCACAAGTATTAAATACTTGTAATAAGAAATTTTCTTATTACAAGTACGAGGACTCCTACTGCCACTCGGTTTTTTGTGAAGAGGAAAATGGATGAAAATCCAAAAAAAAAGGTCGCCGTGAAGTTTTGACTTGTTGCGTTTGAGTATTTCACAAGTATTAAATACTTGTAATAAGAAATTTTCTTATTACAAGTACGAGGACTCCTACTGCCACTCGGTTTTTTGTGAAGAGGAAAATGGATGAAAATCCAAAAAAAAAAAAGGTCGCCGTGAAGTTTTGACTTGTTGCGTTTGAGTATTTCACAAGTATTAAATACTTGTAATAAGAAATTTTCTTATTACAAGTACGAGGACTCCTACTGCCACTCGGTTTTTTGTGAAGAGGAAAATGGATGAAAATCCAAAAAAAAGGTCGCCGTGAAGTTTTGACTTGTTGCGTTTAAGTGTTTCACAAGTATTTCTTATTACTAGGGTTGCCTGATGAGAGAAAAGGAAAAAAAGGACATCAAGATATATAACGTATAAATTACAAAATGCACATACTATATTATAATATAATTATAAGGTAAAGGTTTTTCATCAATCAGATGGATGATGGTTTGTTACCTACCTAATCGGGTATTATCATATGTTGAATGTTGAAACTAAAAACTTGAAGTGGATTCTATTCCTATTAGAATTAGATCATTTTCTATAATATAATGATATTATATTATAGAAAATGTAATAATATTATAGAAAATATAATAATATTATATTATAGAAAATGATGTAATTCTAATAGGAATAGAATCTACTTCAAGTTTTTAGTTTCAACATTCAACATAATATGTTGAATGTTGAAACTAAAAACTTGAAGTAGATATTATTATAATACCCGATTAGGTAGGTAGCAAACCATCATCCATCTGATTGATGAAAAACCTTTACTGTGGGGACATGTAGTCAGTTCCTCTCATCCACTGAGAGTTCATCAGAGAAAAATTTTCTCTGATGGAATGAGAATATTTAATATTCTCTCGACGTTGGCATTATGGGCAGGAATGGCGAAAACAATTTGGCACAATTTGAGAAGCTGTGAGTGTTTCTCTGATTGGTCGACAAGATGGAAATATTCAGACCATCTTTGACTGCAGTTCATGGCTTTAAATTTAGTGAGAAATTAGATTTAGGGAGAAATTTCTCCTTCAGTCTTTCAGTCAGAAAATCTTCGACTTCCTCCAACGAAGCTAGCACCTCCAAAACTGAGTTATGTTTGGCTTCCAATTTTTTAATCTTTTCATTGAAAGAAAACATTAATGAATGTAGAAGCCACAAGTCACTTTCATTTTCTGGCTATTCAAACAGATTTTTTATTAGGATAGGAGGGTTGCTCTGAGACATAAAATACGACGCCAGAGGTTCATACATTTGAAGCACACGATTTATGCAGGGAAACAACGACAACCAACGGGATTTGGAGTGGCGAAGAAGCTGCCTGTATTCGATGTCAACGCCCACGATGGACATAGGTTTCACAAGAACAAGATTTTTTCTAAGCAGGCTGTTCCAGATAGGTAGGTAGCCCAAACGATTTTCAGGTAATTTCGAGGTAATTTCAGAAAATGAGAGATTTAAAAAAAAAAGAGAACATTTGCCCGAAAAAAGAAAAAAGAGAGGACGCCCGGACAGGGTGTGAAAAAGAGGACATGTCCGGAAAAAAGAGGACGTCTGGCAGCCCTACTTATTACAAGTCCTACGAGGACTCCTACTGCCACTCGTTTTTTTGTGAAGAGGAAATGGGTGGAATAAAAATTTCCAATTCATCCATCGAGTGTAGAACAGAATAAAACAGAAGAGAACAAAGCGAACTGAGAACAAAAAATAACAAAGCAGAATACAAGCCCGTTTGTTTACAAGAAAACATCTTGAGGTTACAACGGGGTTACACAAGCGTCAGGTTATGTTGCTTTTCATACAGATTTCTATACTGATTTGGTAACCCGTAGGAATAAGGATTCGTACCGCCTACTGCTACAGATTCCTTACCGATTTGTCCTCGCGCATGCGCACTCCCCCTTTCCTTACAGATTCGTACTACGGATTTCCTCCTACCGATCGGTGGAAGGGTCTGCAAAAACTCTCTAATCACCTCTCGCTCGGCGGGACTCATGGGGAACCCAATCGACTTGACTTCCCGACCCCACTACGCACGGAGTTGGTAGATACTCTGACCCTTCGAGCCTCAGCACGAAGTTCGTACCCTGACCCTCGAAGGACGATCATTAGGCGCACGGAGATGGTACCCAACCTAAATGGTTTTTGGACCTGTTAGAAGGATCAGTAGGTAGACCTACCTGTAATATGTATGGAAACTTGGAAGTCAATAAGCGATTATTCATCAGATGCAATTGATATGCAAGGTACCTACTTGTGGTTTTTCTGAGAGACTCATGGCATTCATGTCAAGTTCTGGGGGGGGGGGGGGGGGGACGGTAGACATATATGGTTCTACAGTCAGATCATTTAATAATGATTAATTTTACACCAACCCTCTACTTGTAACCAACCGCTAAACTTCCTTAGAGACCAATCATGTGATTATAGTTTTCGCGATCATGTTGCGCTCAAAATCCTCCTTGACGTGACGCTCGTGACGTGACGAAATCAAATGGAAATGTCCTGTTAATCATTATTAAATGATAAAAATCCTGTCACAACCTCATTTTCATGGAGATTGGTTGACATGGAGTTAAGGTGAAGTTAAGTATTAGACGAATACGAAAAGAAACCAACTAAACTTAGAAGTGCATTCTGCAAAAATGTATAAGGTAAATTTTTCCTTTTTAGGAAAAACATCAGATCATGGATATGTCTAAACTTACACACCAACTCCATAGTGGGAATCAATCTTCGTATAAAATACGATTTTCGTTGATGTAGTTTATTTCCACAATAACATCGACCACTTGTATGGTAGTGTATAATAAATAGGTAAATCAGTCGGAGCGCTGATCAGCCTGGTTCGAATCCGGGGCCGAACACCAATGTTTGACCAAAAGTCAAACACGTGTTGTAATACCGGTCTTGTCGGCAGACAATTCACCTCTGAACGCAAGTTTATGTGAATCCTTTCTCTGGGGCAAGAATTTCTAAAGCTTCTCTAAGTACAGTGCGGGGTCGGCGCCTGCCCCACTTGTGAGAACCATTTCGTTAACACAAAACAAACCCACTTTACTTTACCCACTTTAATAAGTAGGTATGCTAAGTTTTCGAATAAATTAACTATATCGTCAAAAATTGTCTTTCATATGACCACAAGTGTTTCCATGTTCCAAGATCTCCATACATCAAACGAGAATCCAACAGATTACTAAGTAAAGAATGCATACTATCATGTGCAGTTCATTCCATAGGTATAACGCCATAGCGCGTCAAGTGGCAGAATTAAAAAAAAAACCAGATTCGCAACGGGTCAATTTTTGGCAACAGATATCAATTTAATATTGTTGTTTCAGCGATTTCCCCCCATCAGAGTTTGGTGGATAGGACGTTCAATGAAGTTTGTTGTTGTTCGTTAATTTTCAGAGTCGGGAGAAACCAGCAAATCGTTGGAAGAAGTACGTCAGAAAAGTTCGCGCATCAAGAAAATCGTCGATTCCGGTTAGTAGTCTGAAGTAGTCTGATTCAGTATTGTCGTGTGCAGTTTAGTCCGGGAGTAAGTTATGATGAGGTGGCAAAGGACAAGTAAAATGCCATGTCGCTTCGCTTCGCTCACCCAACCTCCTGGGAAAACAGATGAGTGCTGGAAGTTGAAGAACCCCAGGTCATTAGGGGTGATTTGGGAAATGATTGACTTTTTGGTTTATTATTCTTGGAATAATAAACCTATGTTTTCGCGATGGGGTCGACGACTCGGATCGGCCTCAAAATTTGACATTATCTGTTTCAAGAGGTCTACATTCTGAATCCGAAATGTCCGTCCGCCGTCCGGGCCGTTTTGGGCAGTAGGAATAAAAAATCTGAAATTTTGACAAAAGTAAAGTAAACTTAAAGTTTTTAAGAACAATAACAGTTACTGTTATTATTATTTAATTATTATTATTCTATAAAAAAAAACTGTTTTGGTGGTCTGTGAAGAACGAGAAAAAAGTTGGTCGGTAGGTAGGATTGGAGAACTCTTTCGTCGGTAGGGTTTCTTTTAAATTTATTAATTTTTTATTATTTTTTCATTTATATTAGAACGGGCGATCATCACTTGGGCCCCGATCCCTCATTAGTCGACGGTGCGAAGTAGTTTCTCGAGCAAGGGAGCGTACAAGAGAGGAGCCGTGTTTACTCTTATGGGCCCCACCTTAACTTCGTGATAATACTCCTTTGCGCCCATGTCTCACCAAGCTGGATAGTTGTTCATCAGTTGTTGACAGTGCAGCCCCAGGCGAGCTTCATTCCCGGCACATAAGGGAGGCAGCTGTTATTGGTGAATCGATTCAAATTTTGCGAAAACCGTACTTTAGCTTCAGAAGAGATAAAATGGAGGTACGAGTGAATACGAGTTGAAGTCCATGGCACCCAACGCAGCTTGAGTTTCTTCTGCATTTTTCGGCAACAGAGGGTGAAGAGAGGAGCGCGCACGATGTAAATTATGCCTGATCAGAGTCAGATCGTTACTTGTCAGAGACGCCACGTTGCCTTTTTTCAATTCAGAACGAATGAGCTTAGCAGGCTTACAGAAAGAGTCGTCGACAGCCTTACGTTTCAGAGAGTTGCTAAATTGCTGCCTAGATACCAAGGCACCTTTTATAACCGTCAATTACCATCAACTCATGGGCGTACGCAGGTCTTCCTTTAGGGGGGGGCTCAAAAATATTGCAGGTAGACATGCTGCCAGCAAGGGTACTTACCTAGTTAAATTAAAATTAAAAACGCTGCAAATTTTACACAAGGGTGTATTATTCTGTGATATGGGTTACTTGTGCGAAAATTAATTCTGTGTCAAAAAAAAAAAGAGTTAAAAAAATTATTATTATTATCTATTATTTTTTTTTTTTCAAAATCTTTTGTTACTTTTTTTTTAATCGGAAATCGGAAAATATTAAATATCTTCTCTTCTCTATCTCTACCTAATAAAAGGAGGATGGTTCTTGTTTGTTTGTCTGTCTGTCGGCAGCTCTGCAAGGTAAACGGCTCGGTCAATTTCGGTGCAGTTTTTTTTTCAATTGACCGGTGAGTGGACATGATGATGCCCGTATTTTTAAATTTTTTTAAAAGAATTAGGTACATATTTAATTTTAATTTTACAGCTTTAATTTTACATCTTTTTCGTCTGTGTGTCGTCACTTCACATCACGCGTAAAGCGACCGTAATTACTCCACTCGCGCCAAAGGCTGTTTAGGGGGTCGAAAAAATTACGAAAAAATACGAGCCGTATAGATCAGACCTGGAGGAAGACGTCGGTCAAATCGAAAATCGGAATTTCGCCCGGGAAATTCGTCGAAATCCCCGTCGGAATAATCGTTTTTTTCGCGTTTGTCCCACGTTTTTTCGGGTTCAATAATACCCAGTAAGGAGTCGTTTTTTGGGTATGGTATCCGCGAGCCAAATGGGCTACAATCTATGCCAAATCACATTCCGAAGTCGGATTTCATAAAAACCGAGGGGGAGGGGGCGAGTTCACGGTGAGAAGCGAGTTCATCGTTTTAATTCGCGCGGGGTGAGGCTTGAGTTGCGTGGCTGCCGAACATCAGTGAGCTATTTATTGAGACTCTAACAGACTGTTTATTGAGCTATTTATTGAGACTCTTATATATATATAATTCTTGAAAATCTCTAGAAATTCAAAAATGATACGTTCTGAGATAGGTTGAGCGCCCTCAAGGATTTTTCCGTTTTCCCCTCCTTCAACCCCCTCTCCATCCCTAAAGAAGAGAAGGAGTGGGGATTTCAGCCAATATTGATTCGATTTTGATGACATTTTCAGGGATTACGCGGGTTGTGCCTCCCAGATGATATTGAAGGTGGAGTTTTCAAATTTGATTTCACTAGCACTTTGACAGGGCTGGGGGCCTTGCTTCGCTCGGCCGATCATTTTATCAGCCAGGGGAGGCATTTGTCAAACTTTTCAATTTGCATAGGCGTATTATTGATGGTGGAGTTTTCAAATTTGATTTCACTAGTTGTGGAGTTCACAATGTGGACCAATTGATTGCCCAAAAAGGTCGTTCACGCCTCAGGCTTTCGAAATAACATCAGTGTGCACTCCTATTACAATCGATTCAGCGCCTCAAGTTCCTAATAGTATTATAATTTTTAATACTAATACTAATAGTATTATAATGTTTAACATATTATAATGTTTAGCATTTATAATGTATTTTATAAAGAGATCAATTTTTGATCTCTTGGTATCCTTCAAAAATCCCATTTGTAGCCCCATAAAAGCCCTACAGATCCTCACAGTGAAATCGGATGGTAAACCACGTATGTTGTCAAAATTTCAGATTCTTAAAAAAATTCTTACTGCCCAAAACGCCCCGGACGGCAGACGACGCACGGTGGTGCAAAACGGCCATATTTTGGGGGAAAAAAACAACTCTGAAACCCCCATACTTATAGTAGGTATTCGTAAATTTGACGTTGATCACGAATGTACCCCATGTCCCTGTACCTAAAATGGATTCTGAGCCGTTTTTTCCCAAAATACCTTTTAAAAAACGCTGCAAATTTTACACAAGGGTTTATTATTCTTTGATATACGTTACTTGTGCAGAAATTTAATTCTGTCAATGAAAAAATTAAAAAAAACTTTTTTTTTGGTTTTTTTTTGTTCAAAGATGTGTTTTTTCAAAAACTCTGTATTTTTTACTCGAAAAATATTTAACATCCTGGGATCCTTCAAAAATCCCATTTTTAGCCCCACGAATGCCCTAAACATCGCCCCAGTGAAATCGGATCGTTCCGGGACCCCAAAAAATGGATTTTACGTCCAAAAATACTTCGAAAACGACACCTAACTCGATCCCATAGCTAAAAGCCCTCAATAAACCCCTCCCGTAGCCCCATTATAGCCCCATAGCGCCCCACGGGTTTGGGCGATCGGACTGAAAACCTTGCGGGCACAACTAGATGGTAAACCGAGTATTTTGTAAAAATTTCAGATTTAAAAAAAAATTCCTACTGCCCAAAACGGCCTGGACGGCGGACGGACATTTCGGATTTAGAATGTAGACCTCTTGAAACGGATAATGTCAAATTTTGAGCCCGATCGGAGTCGTCGACCCCCGTCGCGAAAACATAGGTGTATTATTCCAAGAATAATAAACCAAAAACATGTTTTCAGTACATTTTCCAGTGTGAGAGCCAAGTAAGGATTCTCCCGAAGTTTGTACATGTACAAACATTTTTGTAGTAATTTTCAATGTTAGGGTGTTCAATCGACGCCAAATTTATTGCTCTACAACTTTTCTTTATGTATAAAGAAATGTTGTAGAGCAATAAATTTTGCGTCGATTGAACACCATAAAATTGAAAATTACTACATAGGGTACCCAGGAAAAATAGTCGCATACCTACCTTAGCTAGCCCAAGCTCTACTTATGTTGAATTAAATGCACAAAAATCATGGTTTTTTGCTTCAAAATCCGCTAAAAACTTGTTTAAACCTGTGTCTAGATTTTTTCCGCAGAAAGATAAAATTTCTTTCTTATAGCTGAGTAAAAACTGAACAAATTCGATGTCTAACGAATTTTTTCACGTGCAAAATGAGTCGGCTACGATTCTCCGTAAATATATTTAATATAATTAATACTAAAGTATTAAACCTTTAGGTTTAATACTCCCGTAAACTCACAATTTTCCAAAATCGAGAAAGGTATACTGCACGAGTCAGGTCTACAGTACGAGTCAAGTTGATGACTTTTTGATCCGAAAACTATTCATATCAACCCTCCAACTAATACTGAATGGAATAATGTTCCATATTATAAAGATTTTGGGGGGGATTTCAAAATATTTTTTTGGTTTTTTTCAAAATATTGTTTTCAGTATGGTGTGATAGATACCCTATATCGTAAATAATAATTACTTACACAGCTTGAGTAATAATACAAAATAACATTCAAATCATTTTTACAAAATCAAGTGTTGTAGTTCACTTTTTTCCCCTCTTAATATAAAACATTAAATGTTTACACAAAATGTACACAACATAAGTACCCAGCAATGACAAGTTGATTTTTTTTTTCACCCAATTTACAACATGAGCCGCCTTGGGTTCTCTGCGAATTTTTCAACCACTACTTCCTCTTTTTCTTTCTTTTTATCTGAAAGTGTATATATTTTTTCGTTTGTCTAGGGGGGGGCCCGGGCCCCCCCTAGCCCCCCCTTGCGTACGCCTATGCTCTGGGGCAAGAATTTCTAAAGCTTCTCTAAGTACAGTGCGGGGTCGGCGCCTGCCCCACTTGTGAGAACCATTTCGTTAACACAAAACAAACCCACTTTACTTTACCCACTTTAATAAGTAGGTATGCTAAGTTTTCGAATAAATTAACTATAACGTCAAAAATTGTCTTTCATATGACCACAAGTGTTTCCATGTTCCAAGATCTCCATACATCAAACGAGAATCCAACAGATTACTAAGTAAAGAATGCATACTATCATGTGCAGTTCATTCCATAGGTATAACGCCATAGCGCGTCAAGTGGCAGAATTAAAAAAAAAACCAGATTCGCAACGGGTCAATTTTTGGCAACAGATATCAATTTAATATTGTTGTTTCAGCGATTTCCCCCCATCAGAGTTTGGTGGATAGGACGTTCAATGAAGTTTGTTGTTGTTCGTTAATTTTCAGAGTCGGGAGAAACCAGCAAATCGTTGGAAGAAGTACGTCAGAAAAGTTCGCGCATCAAGAAAATCGTCGATTCCGGTTAGTAGTCTGAAGTAGTCTGATTCAGTATTGTCGTGTGCAGTTTAGTCCGGGAGTAAGTTATGATGAGGTGGCAAAGGACAAGTAAAATGCCATGTCGCTTCGCTTCGCTCACCCAACCTCCTGGGAAAACAGATGAGTGCTGGAAGTTGAAGAACCCCAGGTCATTAGGGGTGATTTGGGAAATGATTGACTTTTTGGTTTATTATTCTTGGAATAATAAACCTATGTTTTCGCGATGGGGTCGACGACTCGGATCGGCCTCAAAATTTGACATTATCTGTTTCAAGAGGTCTACATTCTGAATCCGAAATGTCCGTCCGCCGTCCGGGCCGTTTTGGGCAGTAGGAATAAAAAATCTGAAATTTTGACAAAAGTAAAGTAAACTTAAAGTTTTTAAGAACAATAACAGTTACTGTTATTATTATTTAATTATTATTATTCTATAAAAAAAAACTGTTTTGGTGGTCTGTGAAGAACGAGAAAAAAGTTGGTCGGTAGGTAGGATTGGAGAACTCTTTCGTCGGTAGGGTTTCTTTTAAATTTATTAATTTTTTATTATTTTTTCATTTATATTAGAACGGGCGATCATCACTTGGGCCCCGATCCCTCATTAGTCGACGGTGCGAAGTAGTTTCTCGAGCAAGGGAGCGTACAAGAGAGGAGCCGTGTTTACTCTTATGGGCCCCACCTTAACTTCGTGATAATACTCCTTTGCGCCCATGTCTCACCAAGCTGGATAGTTGTTCATCAGTTGTTGACAGTGCAGCCCCAGGCGAGCTTCATTCCCGGCACATAAGGGAGGCAGCTGTTATTGGTGAATCGATTCAAATTTTGCGAAAACCGTACTTTAGCTTCAGAAGAGATAAAATGGAGGTACGAGTGAATACGAGTTGAAGTCCATGGCACCCAACGCAGCTTGAGTTTCTTCTGCATTTTTCGGCAACAGAGGGTGAAGAGAGGAGCGCGCACGATGTAAATTATGCCTGATCAGAGTCAGATCGTTACTTGTCAGAGACGCCACGTTGCCTTTTTTCAATTCAGAACGAATGAGCTTAGCAGGCTTACAGAAAGAGTCGTCGACAGCCTTACGTTTCAGAGAGTTGCTAAATTGCTGCCTAGATACCAAGGCACCTTTTATAACCGTCAATTACCATCAACTGCTTCGATTTTTCACTCGTCATGTACTCCATCAAGTGAAAATGGAACGAAATAGCTACACAGGTGGCTCAACTAGCTCAACTAAAAGATGATGATGTGATTCACATCACTCCCTCTTGGTTCAACCTCATTCTGGGACTCAACTCGTACAACACAACTGCCGCGTTCGAGTTGATTCCCAGAATGAAGTTGAACCAAGAGGGAGTGATGTGAATCACATCATCATCTTTTAGTTGAGCTAGTTGAGCCACCTGTGTAGCAAAAGAGTAGTTCTTAAAAGCAGGCGAGGGGCGCAAAAGAGTAGTTCTTGAAAGCAGGCGAGGGGCGCAAAAGACTACTTTCACTGACCCATCCAGCTCATTATCGCCATGGTCCACTGCCACTAAGAAGGATTAGGGCGCAAGTGATGACTGCCCATTAGAACAGTTCTAAAAAAAAATGCAATTTTACCACTTAGACACTCAGGATTAGACACATCAAAACAGTAACTGCGAACTGTTCACAGTTACAGTTTTGATGGTCCGTGAAGAATGAGAATTCTCATTAAAGAAGTTGGTCAGTACCTACTCTTTCACTAGGTAGTGAAAGGTAGTGGTAACCAGTGAGAGGGTTAACGCCTGCCTCAAGGTCTGTCAATTGAACGTCGTTGCTATCATTTCACGCCGACGTTTTGACTTTTTATTTTTACATTTTAAATGTAATTACAACCCAATTGAAGGGTTCATACCGACTACCACTTTTTTTTAAACTAAAAAACTCAATTTGAAAGTTTTAAAATCGATTGTCTTTGGCTAGATGCAAACAGAAATTTGAAATATAACCAATTATCCACTAAAATATCTATTGAAGTGATCCACAAAAGTAACGCTAATATGCACCAGTTGATTGTCAAAAAAATTCAAAAACTGAGCGAACCCCCGAAAAATAAAAACCCTGCAAAAACATATCATTTAATGTTACACAAGGGTTTATTATTCTTTGATATAGGTTACTTGTGAAAAATTCAATTCTGTGTCAATAAAAAAATTTTGAGAAAAAATTTTTTTTCTTCAAAAATTCTTCATTTTTTACGCGAATTAATTTAACCTCCTGGGATCCTTCAAAAATCCCATTTTTAGCCCCATGAAAGCCCTAGATCGCCACCGTGAAATCGGATCGGTCCGGGACCCCCAAAAATGGATTTTAAGTTCAAAAATACTTCGAAAACGACACCTAACTCGATCCCATAGATAAAAGCCTTCAAAAAACCCTCCCATAGCCCCATATTAGCCCCATAACGCCCCATGGGTTTGAGCGATCGGGCTGAAAACCTTGCGGGCACAACTAGATGGTAAACCAAGTATTTTGCCAAGATTTAAGATTAAAAAAAAAATTCCTACTGCCCAAAACGGCTCGGACGGCGGATGGCGTACGGTGGACGGACATTTCGGTTTTGGAATCTAGACCTCTTGAAACGGATAATGTCAAATTTTGAGGCCGATCGGAGTCGTCGACCTCCGTCGCGAAAACATAGGTGTCTTATTCCAAGAATAATAAACCAAAAGGAATAACCGACCATGCTAGTAACTAGCATGGTCGGTTATTCCTTTTAGAACTGTTCTCATCAATGCAGAAAAAACGTGTTTTTCCCATTTGTACGTGGATTAATTCTGCGTAAAGGTGAAACAAACAACGAACAGAAGATAAAATGAAGTCTTAAATGTTGATGAACATAGTTAGTTAGGGGGGAATCTTTTTTCCAAAAAGCCTTTTGAACGCCTGAAGCAAAATAAATTTAGGTAAGTAACTCAGCTGATCTGGTTGGAGCCCGTCATGGTATTCGTCTCGTTCTGTCTCAGAGAGGCTCCCTACCGAATTTCACGTCTCTAGGGCGAACAGAAGAGGATTTAGCTCACTCTGCTGATCTGGTTGCCCTATCATGCCAAAATGGGAAAAGGGCTTGAAGCGGGTCATCCTGCATACACCAGCACTCGTTACCTGTTGATGGAGTCACGTGAGACATGTAACGTAACACTCTAAAAAGTGGCGCTTTTCGAACAGATCTGTGTGCCAAAGCAAAGACGTAAAATGTCAAAACTTTTCGGTTGACGTTGTAGGTACCTACTTCACATTCCACAACCGATACCTGTAGGAGGTAGGTACAACATTAATTTGTATTTAGAAATTTTCTGAATTGATGGAATAACGTTCCCGGAGCATTGCAGATGAAACATTAAAAACATATAGGTAGGTAACGAAAAAAAGTTTCAGAAACTGGTCTCCAGATGCTGTTACCAACGTTACATTTCTAAAACTTTTCTTTTACTACGTTTCCCTTTAAGTACTTATCTCCGATACATTCTGACACCATAATGTTTCCGTAACATTTGATGCAGTTGGATCCCTTCAGTTGGAATGAAAAGTTTTAATCGATTGGTTGTCACAACTTTGATAGGTATCAGATTCGATGCTTGGCAATTTATCAAGTCCTGTGGTTTTCTTGGGGGGATACCTATTGAATTCCACATCAACACCAAAGATGTGTTTCTATGTTGACGTCTGTTTTTCTGTTGTCTAGTTTGGAAGAAGATGAGTGGGAGCACAATCAACGAGGATCCTGCCATACAGGAGTACCCTGAGTTCATTCGTGAGTATTCCAAGCCCAAAGTGTGGTTCTTCAAGGTCTTTTTTGTTGTTGATGTTGAAATGTGAGGTGCCCTTCCAAATAAGTATTGAACGAAGAATTTGGTTCTCTTAAACCCACGTGAAATATAACGTAAACCTTTTTTTTGTAGCAGTTACAGAAAAAAAAGAAACAATAAACCGATTTGGGGCGTATTTCAGTAGCGGAAACATCTCAAATGGCCCGAATCAAAAGTGACATTCCTCGTCCTCCTCACTTGGCCAGTTGAGGCGCGAGATTGAGGAAATTGACTTGGCGCCAACCCCTCGTCGGAAACAACGCCCCTGCCATCTGTTGGGCCTCGGCCAAAACCTGAGTTATGCGATGAAACAGCTCGATCTCGCTGCGTGGGGCTTTCGACGGAAGAATTCCCTCACGGAGGAGTCTCGTCGAGAATGTTCTGAGTTTGAACATAAAAATGTCAATTCCGGCGCGAATAAATTTTCAAAAACGAAGCTCATTCGGAGAAGAAATAACAACAAGCAGACAAACCTTATTTCGATAGCAGACAGGATGTTCCCGTTTCAACCGTCTCGACTAGTTTGGAAAACTGGAAAACTCTTAAGGGCTCTAAAAGGGTTAGCTAGTTTTATCTCAGTGGTTGGGAAAACTCTCCGTCAACTTTTGTTTCCGTTCGGTGAGGAGGGGAGGATTTCCGCCGTCGGAGGTGATTAGCGTTGAGTGACATTTTATGGGAACAAATTCACCTTCGTCCGAACGAGTTTTGCAACCGTCTGGAAACAAGTTTTCACAATCGCGAATAATAACTAGGGCATCGTCAGACTACTTTTTCTGTGTACAATCACAGCACGTCACTTCATAATTGCACGCGTCGGCAACATTGAATTTACACTGGTTATTTCAATTGAGAATTTCTGAAATAGTTAATTGCTCCTTCTAAAGAACATCAATATATCACCGTAACTCTTCGAATTGGCAACTGATTTGCAGAGCTATTAAGCCTAGAACAAACCTGATTTGCAAAGCCTATATAAAGAGTTACTCCCAAATTTCATATTGGCTTAACCCTTAATAGCTCTGCACATAAGTTTTGTTGCTCCTCAAACAGGGATTATTGTTGTTCAAACTAGTCAAACAGCTCCTCAAACTGGTTCCATAACATAATATAAGAGCTATAACGCCAGTATAATATAATCATACTGGCGTTATAGCTCTTCAAACCGGTTTGGTAGCTTGAACCCCCCCCCCCCCCCCCATCTGAATTGAATGAGGTGGATGAAAACTGCAAAACGTCAGATCCACCTTTACCATTTTTCTGAAAGGAGGTTCGAGGTCCTCCCTTATGATTATCACCGAGTCAAAAGAGGTGCTTTTGTGGAGCGCTGTCTTCAGCGCAAACTTGGATACGTGCTACTGATAGTAGCCCTAACATATCAAAAATTCAAATGTATTCCTACTATAGACTGGCCTATATTCAAATTCTCTCAAGAGAGGAAAACTTGGAGGAGTTCACTATTAGTGAACCTCTAATAGTTAATCACTACATTTGAAGAAGTTTTTTTGGAGCAGGCGTAATTCTATCATTATAAAAGATAGGATTTTAATTGGAGTCCCTTTCACGAGACTTTCTTCAGTTATAGAATGATCATGAAGTATGACCTTGGACTTGTAAATGCTTGAAACTTGGGCAGATGTAGGTAAGACCCGGGCTGTAAAAACGGTTTACTTTTTTTCTCGTGATCTTACCAAATAAAATACCCAAATCGGGTATTTACCCAGAAAACTAAATACTCGGGTATTTTACATCGGTGTTTTCATCTCAAAGAAGATTTGGGGATTGAAGATCGGGACCATTGGAAATTGAGAAAAGTACAGTCGTTTTCCATTTTTCATCACCCCCATTTCACAAAATTTATACCACACAGGATGCCACGCATCGTCTGCCTTCGTAGACATCTCAATATACCAAAAGCAAATAGACGATACGCCATTACAGTACAGAAATGCTTCCTGGAGGTTGTGAGTTATTGGATCCTACCGACAGATCCTTTTTCCGTATTTTCTTTTACGTTCCTCAGTTTTTACGGCCCTCTCAGCAGTAAATCCCCCCCAACTACAAAACTTTCAACAGTTGGATCGGTTTAAGGTGGGTGTGAACCTCAAGTGGGTATCGATGTTGTCCCAGAAGATGGACGGGAAATGGCAATTTGGGTCCAAGTGAGGTTTTACGGCTTGGTTTACAGCGGAGACGTAAAAATTCTGAATTGCCTGAGATGAATTGCTGAACAGATAGTTGTCTCCAAGTACGGGAAATTCTTTATTAACGAAGTAATTTACAAACAATCAAGGTGGAGTAATTTCACTTTGTGGGAAATTCTGCCCAAGGGACTTCAAATGGGCCAGCGCGTCCCTGAATACTCCTATAGGGAATTACTGTATACGAATCGTAAGCTTTTCTATATATTGCCGTTTTCAGAAGGAAAAAGGGTGTGGTGTGTGCTGGAGTGTGGGGAAATCCCTCGGCAGGGCTCAAGGAACTGAGGAGCGGACTGGAGGGGGAAGAGGATTCTGGAGGTTCTATTTTTATGGACAAGGGGCTCCAGCCGAGAAAAAAAAGGACGTAAATCTTCTTTTCGGTGACGGGTGACAAGACCCTGGGGAAAATTGTATGGGCGAAATGAGAGAGACGGAGGGGAGAGAAGCGGTTGACCTGAAGGGCTTGATATCAGATATTATTGCGAAGGGGCAGAACAATCCGGTAAAACCGTCCGATTCCGATGCGGAACGGTAATATGTCTGTCAAAAGGTGATAAGGGTGTTGTACAAGCGGGCTCAACCCGGAATCCGTGGATGGGTGGGGGGTGAGCTGGAAATATTTTTTGTAAGGGATGGACGAATTGCCAATGAGGACTAAAAGTGTTGCTCATGCATGAGGTTCTCATGAGAACCAAGTATCGAACCAAGCTTGAAGACTACCAGAAGTTGCTAGCACAGAACTCACCAAACAGACAATCAGAAGCTACGAAATCGCTCCTCACACGAAAGAGGGCAGTCGTGAAATGGAGGGAAATGCAAAAGTGGATCCCTAATCCCTAAACATACTAACTATAGTTAGACCAGAACCACCGCCTGCAGATAATTTGTTGCTTTGCTAGTGTACAACCGGAAACGTTGCTTGAAGAGGACCAAAAACGCTGCTTGCAGAGAACACGCCCGCCACTTTGCTAATAGAGATTAGGAAATCGGAGATATGGCTTGCAGTGAATTTGGCGCTTAGTTAGTATACTAACTTCTTATAAGCTTCCAGAAGCGTGAATATGAACTACGTGGTTAACCCGAAATTCAGACCTACGGTTGTCCCGAAATTCAGTCGCGAAATTCACTTGGCCGTTAGATTGGGAATCTTTTAGCAGCTGGGACCAGAAACGCTGCTAAAAGAGAACTCGCCACATTGCTGGTAGCCAAACAGAGAGCGGCGAGTTGAGAAAAACACCGCTTGCAGAGTAACAAGCTTTTTCGATGAAAAACGGAAGTATGGCGGTGCTTGAAGACAAAATTTGTCTTCAAGCACCGCCATACTTCCGTTTTTCATCGAAAAAGCTTGTTTCCATTTAATGGACGTGCTGCTATTAGTGAAGTTTTAGTAACAAGAAGCTGCTCTCACCTAAACAAACAACAGGGAAATACCTACGAACGTGGGAAGGACCGTCGGCTAAAACTGAAAATCGGTTTTGTCGAAACGACCCCAATAAAGACGGCTTCCCAACTTGATGAATCCATCAGCTTCCACTCGCTTTGATCCGACCTCTTCTGACCTTCCAAAGTGCTCAATATACAACCTCTGCCCCTCGGCCCTCATCTTCTTTTCCCCTCTCAAGTCCTTCCAAACGGGGGAGGGTTTTTTATTGGGAAAGACATTATGAAGGCCTCGTCGACGGTTTTCGGGATTAGCATTTCAATTAGAAGGCGTTTTCAAGAGGGGAAAAGGATCTGAGGTTAGAACTCAGCTCTCAGCGATACAAAAGACCCTTCCTTTGCTTTCTCAAGATACTGACACACCTTCAATGGATTGCAATTTATTCTAAACTCATACTAGTGACAAATAGACAGAAGCTCATCACCATTTCGGAAGAATTTCGCCGGTCAACAAAGAGCAGCCCAAAACGTTCTTATCCTCATCTAATAAAGTGATTTGTGCTTGCCGCGCTCCATATCGCATTTCATCCATAAATGGGATTTGGAATTCATTCTTCAAGTCCTTGACGATAGATTCGCCCTGTTGAAACCAGTGAGATGAATTTCAAGAAGAAAAGCTGCACCGATTGTGATTGTTTTTGTCTGTTCCATAATATGGAAAGATATATCATCACATTCTATAACTGGGAGACTCCTGAGACCCCCAGATTAGTATAGTTTAGGTAGACGGTCAAAGCAAAGAACACGGTTCAGGCCGTTTGGGGCTCAGCTTGACGCTGCATGACATACAATGTATGTCATTGTATAATAATATTATACATATTATGGAGTATGGCGTAGGTACCTATATGGATTATGGTGTTACATTACACGGCAGCCGCCACACTCTTAACCCCCCAGTGTAAACCACAGATGAGTTCACAGTGCAATTGTAGTACCTTGGCTTCCAAGAATCAACCCCTCCTAGCCTGGCTGATTTGCAAACGCAGGACATTAAATGTCCCTTCAGAACTCCAGAATCGATTCTGAAAATTTTTCAGAATCGATTCTGGAGTTCTGAAGGGAGGAGGAGGACTGATTCTGACAGCCTCCTCGATAGCGCACACGTAGTTCCTACTACATTTCCTTCTGCAATCTCCAGGCGACTTCGTGGGACTAAAAAGCGACCTTTGCAGAGCTGCCATGGAGGAAGGAAAGGGACAACTCACTCTGTGTTAACGGCGATCCCAAAATGCCAACCCAGTGGTGGAACGGTGGAGGGATTGCGTACTGCAGCGCGACCCCAATGAGATGTAGTGAACATTGATGGCGGTAAGTTACAAAAACTCAACCAGAAGACGGCGCCCTGAGAATTCCGCCCAGACGTGACGGTTGCATTCATTGTGAACACAACTACACAACCAATTTCTTTATTCAGAGATGTTTCCTTCAATTTTCCGACTAATGTATTGTAGTAGCACTGTAGCAGCACCTTCCTCCTCTTAGTGAGGCATTTGGGGCTTTCCCATTGGAAGTAGGGTTAGTGGCTCACTCCAGTCGGATTTTAAGGTAGGTACTATGTTTAGTTCACTACATTCTGTAGGGATAGCGCCACCGTCGACTACGGCACGTGAAGTCCTATCTAGTGAGTTCTCCTTTCCCTTCCTCCATGCAGAGCAGCCAAAGCAGCCAAGGGGAGGGGAGAGTTTGATTCCTTGAGGCGTCCAAGTCAATCCCGACCGACCAGCCAGAACTCGCTCTCATACCTAAAGACAATGTTGTATTTGTCGGGTTGTACTGACCTCATTGAACGGGCAGTCCTTGTGATCCATGGCGTTCAAAAAGGGCATCATCGCCTCAGGGGCGGCCTTGATCAAAGAACAAAGCCCCACAAAATTTTGCGTAAACTCCCTTTCCCATTCGCCCAGTTCAAGTTCGCGTTTCAGTTCGACTCTCACCTGAAATGGTTCTCATTAAATCAAGTCGTTACAAGTTTTGTCCTGGGGTAGCCTGAGACGTTACCGTGACGTTGTCTCCCATCGACTCTTTCTTGGTCACGACGCCGTTCCAATTGCCGGTCCCTTCGTCGTAAGTCAATTCCACCGAGAAAACGTTTTCCCCAGTGTCATTACAAGGATCGATGGATTTCAGCACTGCTTTGTAGGTCCCCTGCAGGATGAGATTTTTTTGTGTAGAAAATTCGGATAATATATTATATATCGGATAATATAATATTGTATATTAAGTATACAATTCCAGCAAATTGGACAAAGTGTCAAAATGAACTTACCGCTTCGGGCGCGCCTTGGCTCAAAGCGCCAGCCGCCAAACACACGATCGTTAAAGCCAAAAGGAATCCCATATTTGGTTCACGAAAACTCATCACTGGCGAGGTTGCATATGACAAACCAAACGGACGCTACATGTTGTTGACATGAGGACAATTGCATCATCCCACATCATATGCTATGGGCTGTATAATAATACTGACAAACTGACATACCCGCAGGGCTCACAGAAGCTCTTTCAATGGGGTTGTGATGTCCACACTACATCTCCCGGACTGATCAATAAAGAACCTTTTTACGTAGAGTATGAATATTGTTTAGGCGGGAGCCTCCAAAAGACTATTAAACTAGGTACCAACGCGTGATTTGTTGGTAGAAAAGATAGACTTGCAAGTTGAGGAACGAAGTCTTGTCACTCGCTAACCAACTGGTGTTGGAAAATGTCGGATCCACAGTTGAACTTGTTCCATTGCCTCCGGGCGAAGTGGGAGATCTAGATGATGGACAATAGGGCTGGTGCGCGGGGACAATACAACTAGTGGTAATAACAGCAACATGTCAACAAACCATTTGTAAACAAAAGAGGTTGCCGGCAAAAACAACTACAAGATGGCGGAACCTTCTGTGTTTACCAAAGGCTCAAGGTGTATTCGAGCAGCTTTATTTATCAAGTTCCCGTTTCACGTGATAAATTCGCGTAGTATTTCCCTAATCGTTTGGGTATTTCTGCCGTGTAGGCATCAGGAAGGGATAAAAAGAAAATTTGGGTACTGTCCAGTGTAGTTTGTGTATGAATACTGCTGTGGGCCAGTGAGCGGTAAGTGTTGTTTTTGCTTGAAATATATTTAGTTATTAGGTAACTGAAATGTGTTAGATCTGCCGAACGTGGTGAGCTAGTGTTACGAGAAATGTTTCTGTACAAGAGCAAATAGAAAGACTTTCAGTACTTACTACTGCTTACAAATCCAACTTATTGCAGTTGACCAAGTAATAGGGTCAGAAGAAGTGAAGAAGAGGCACTTCACGTTGTTTCGGGATTGCAGCAAGTAAAGAGCCGATAGGAAAGATTAGAGTTTTGGTTCAGCATCGTAGATAACCGTAAAGTCAGCTCACGGACCCCACCCGAAGAGATGTATTTTAGATTGATGATTATTTCTGCGTGAACGCACTCAAAAACACCAGGGCCTTGGGCCCTGATCAATCAGCCCGGATTTTCCGTGATAGCACCAACCGTTTTGGTTTATTATTCTTGGAATAATACACCTATGTTTTCGCGACGGGGGTCGACGACTCCGATCGGCCTCAAAATTTGACATTATCCGTTTCAAGAGGTCTACATTCTAAATCCGAAACGTCCGTCCGCCGTACGCCGTTCGGGCCGTTTTGGGAAGTAGGATTTTTTAAAAAATCTGAAATATTGACAAAATACTTGGTTTACCATCTAGTTGTGCCTGCAAGGTTTTCAGTCCAATCGCCCAAACCCGTGGGGTGCTATGGGGCTATGGGAGGTTTTTTTTTTAAAGGCTTTTAGGTATGGGGTTAGGTGTCGTTTTCGAAGTATTTTTGGACGTAGAATCCATTTTCGGGGATCCCGGAACAATCCGATTTCCCTGTGGCGATCTATAGGGCTTTCATGAGGCTAAAAATGGGATTTTTGAAGGATCCCAGGAGGTTAAATATTTTCGAGTAAGAAATAAAGAATTTTTGAAAAAAAAAATTTGTTGAAAAAAACAAATCCAAAAAAAAAATTTTTTTTCGAAAATTTTTTCTATTACCTAACACAGAAATAATTTTTGCACAAGTAAGTTACTTGAAGTAACCTATATCAAAGAATAATTAACCCTCGTGTAAAATTTGCAGCGTTTTTTTCGCCCTTATTTTAGATGTTGCTCTATATCTAATAAACTACGCATTGTCCGACAAAAACTACTATTTAAAAACATATATGATTTTTTAAATAGCATCAAATGTGTGACAATTTAAGCCCAACCGGAGCTGTGTAGGTCAATTAGTTTCAGAGTTATGGCACTTTGAAAATATGCCATTTTTTTAAATGTGAACATTTTAGTTGATAACCTGAAGACAGCGGAAGCACGTTTTTCAGAACGTTTTCGGTTGTATCTCAAGAACTATTGGTCCGATTCCAAATTTATTTTTTTCTCGTGAAAGCTAAATAAATTTCCCATCGCAGCTATTCCTTGTGAAATTTTGATCTGAGCGTTGATAAGGGAGGGGCAGGCTCGGCAAAGAAGTGGACAATTTCGAAAAAACCTGTTTCTCTGCACATTATTGCCGATAACGCGGGAACGGTTGGTCCGATCTTACTTTTCTTTTTTTTAGGTGAAAGCTGATTAAATTTTAAAAAGCGAGGGGGCAATGAAATTTCGGTCGGAGAAATAGTCTTGGAGAGAGAGAAGAGAAAAGAACACCGTACGCTATTCAAAACAACGGTCTTCTGCCGCTCGGATCGAAATTGCTAGCAAACTAACCTGGCCCCGTGAAACCTTCCGATTTGTTGACACTCGTGCACCAGCCTCAATGAGGCTGGTGCAATGAGGAGGGATACGGACCATCTTGGTCAGGTGGTTGATAGTCAGGGACAAGCCAGTGTGCAGCTGCCCCACATCAACAAATCGTGGCAGAGATTAGTGAGATTCAGTAGGAGGGACTGGATGTCTTATAAGCAGCCTCCTACGATAGGTCGGTTAATTGGGTGCAGGTCCGATCTGATGGCAGCCTGTGGTGGCCAAGCGGCTCATCACAACTGTGCAAGGCCCAGCCCGGAACACCGTCTGCGATCTACTCACGAAAACCGCACTTTGGATTAAAATCAGCTCATTGGATTGATGCTCAAGAGCCAAAAGGTCGGGCTTGTTACCGCAGTAGCTTCGGATTGACAGCTCTTCCAAAGGCTCCCAACCTGAATTCATGGAGTTTCCTGGCCAACCAAACCGTGGTTTGCAATAGAAAAAAAAAAAAAAAAAAAAAAAAAACCGGGATCCAGCTGGTGAAATCCTACTTAAACAGCGGGCCTTGAAGTTCAGATTGGCAGCAGTTCCCTGGGCCCAGGACCTGAATTCTCGGAATTTTATAAGTCGTCAGTTTTGTCGTCCGGAGAAACTCCTCCTGGCACGTCAAAGTCTGAACTGCCTGCTGCCTGCCTGGTTATACTGTCTCTGCCATGTCCCGAGGAGAGTCTCAGAACAAAGCCACGACGTCGTTCGTTTCTCCAAACTTCCAACAAAACCATTTACCCGCGCAATACGTCCCTTTTCACAAAACCCAGTTTCATATTGCTAGGGATCGAACCCCATTCAGCTCCGTCGAGACGAGCCCCGCATTTATATGACGAGGTCCGAGTTTGATCTTTTGTTTGTATGAAAAGGGAAAAGAGGGGATGTAGTGAATGGGGCTTCAGATCGCCACCCTCAACACCAGTCCGGCTTTATCGATTCCTTTTTTCCTCCTCAAAAAGCTCCCCCACCTCCGCCTTAGAAGATTGATAGCCTCCTGAAGGCAATCCCATGCATAGGCGTACGCAAGGGGGGGCTAGGGGGGGCCCGGGCCCCCCCCTAGACAAACGAAAAATATATATACACTTTCAGATAAAAATAAAGAAAAAGAGGAAGTAGTGGTTGAAAAATTCGCAGAGAAACCGAGGCGGCTCATGTTGTAAATTAAAAGTGAAAAAAAATCAACTTGACATTTCTGGGTAGGTACTTAGGTATGTTGTGTACATTTTGTGTAAAGGTTTTATATTAACAGGGGAAAAAAGTGAACTACAACACTTGATTTTGTAAAAATGATTTGTATGTTATTTTGTATTATTAGGTAGGTACTCAAGCGGTGTAAGTAATATTATTTACGATATAGGGTACCTATCACACCATACTCCACACTCCAAATACCTACCTACATGCAAAGTTACGATCATTTTGGTTTGTTATTCTTGGAATAATATACCTATGTAATCGCGACGGGGTTCGAAAATTCGGATTGGCCTCAAAATTTGACATCATTCGTTTCAAGAGGTCTAGATTGCAAAAACGAAATGGAACCGCTGCCGCACAGTGGCCCACAGGTGAAAAAAAAAATCAAAAAATATTTTTAAATCCTTTCAAAATAATTATATTCCATTAAGTATTAGTTGGAGGGTTGATATGAATAGTTTTCGGATCAAAAAGTCATCAACTTGACTCGTACTGTAGACCTGACTCGGGCAGTAGGTATAGGTACCTTTCTCGATTTTGGAAAATTGTGAGTTGACGGGAGCAGTATTAGACCGGAGAATCGTAGCCGACTTATTTTGCACGTGAATTTGTTCAGTTTTTACTCAGCTACAAGAAAGTAATTTAGGGTCATTGCAGTGGATAAAAAATAATAAGTTACAGCGAGATATTTCTGGCTCGAACCTTCGAAACAAAATTTAATTTAAAAGGCCACATTGTTTTACCTTACAAAGTCATGAAAATAACTAATCTGGCTCAGCAATTTTCCGTCTTCAAGTATTAAAATTTCAATTCTAGGGTGTTCAATGGAATTCACCAATGTTACGGGGTTCAATCAGAAATCATAGGAGTGTTCGATCGAAATCATCTTCGACCTCCTCATTTTTGTAGTAATTTTCAATTTTACGGTGTTCAATCGACGCAAAAATTATTGCTCTACAACTTTTCTTTATGTACAAACTTCGGGAGAATCCTTACTTGGCTCGCACACTGGAAAATGTACTGAAAACGTGTTTTTTAAAGGTATTTTGGGAAAAAAGGCTCAGACTCCATTTTAGGTACAGGGTCATGGGGTACCTATATTCGTGATCAGCGTCAAATTTACGAATACTATAAGTATGGGGTTTTCAGAGTTTTCCCCCCCAAAATGTGGCCGTTTTGCACCACCGAGCGTCGTCCGTCGTTTTTTTTTTTCATCTGAAATTTTGACAACATACGTGGTTTCCATCTAGTTGTACCCGCAAGGTATTCAGCCCAAACCCGTGGGGCGCTGTGGGGCTGAAATGGGGCTACGAGAGGGGTTTTTGAAGGCTTTTGGCTGTGGGATCGAGTTAGGTGTCGTTTTCGAAGTATTTTTGGACGTAGAATCCAGTTTTGGTGGTCCCGGAACGATCTGATTTCACTGTGGGGAAGATCTATAGGACTTTCATGGGCCTACAAATGGGATTTTTGAAGGATACCAAGAGATCAAAAATTGATCTCTTTATAAAAAATATTTAATATTTTCCGAGTAAAAAAAAAAAAAAAAAATGTAAAAAACAAAAGATTTTGAAAAAAAAAAAAAAAAAAAAAGAAAAAAAGCTGAGTAATAATAATTTTTGTTAACTCTTTTTTTCAAGACAGAGAATTAATTTTCGTACAAGTAATCTATCAAAGAATAATAATCCCTTGTGTAAAATTTGCAGCTTTTTAAATTTTAATTTAACTAGGTACCCTTGCTGGCAGCATGTCTACCTGCAATATTTTTGAGCCCCCCCCTGAAGGAAGAGCTGCGTACGCCCATGATCCCATGTTCACCATATCACATCCATTAGGTACAGAAGCGCTCACAGTTCCTCCCCTCCCGATAGAGTACTATTGTGCGATTAGATTCCAAGAGTAGTACGCCTTACGTATTGGCTTACTACCCTCTTTCCAATTGTTTATAATATAAACAGTATATTATACTGGCTCAGTCTATTACATCAAAGCCGCAATTTCAGCAGGAGGAGAAGAGGAAGCAGGATCTTCTTTTTCCCATCATCTTCATCTTCCTTGTATCCGAAAACCTAAGTTTTTAATTAGTCGGTTGGGGCCCCCCGATTACAGTTTTACAGCTTGTTTTCCTGAAGAACGCAACGGTTTAACCATAATATTATTTTGAAAAAAGTCCAGTTCTTTCAAAATCGGCGAAAGCGTCAAGCAGTACTAATTGAAAAACCTATACGGAAACTCTTTATTTCAACGTTTCTTTGTTTTTTACTTGAAATAAAAATATTATTTGACCTCCTGGGATCCATCAAAAATTCCGTTTGTAGCCCCATGAAAGCTCTATAGATCCCTAAACGGTGAAATCGGGTCGTTCCCGGACCCCCAAAAATAGATTCTACGTCGAAAACACTTCGAAAACGACACCTAACTCGATCTCATAACTCGTCGATTGTGAACCAATGAGGTAGGTAATTTTTTTATTGACACAGAATTAAATTTCTGCACAAGTACTTAACCTAATAAATAAGTACTTAAGAATAATAAAACCTTGTGTACAATTTGCAGCGTTTTAATTTTAATTTAACTATGTTGGTACCCCAGCTGGCAGCATGCCTGCCTACAATATTTTGAGGACAGCAGCTTGTGGACAGCACGCCATGAAAACATGAGAAATCTTACGCCCTACAACCCTCACACCCTTCAAAAGCGGACAAGTCGAGATTGTGGGTTGTGAGAATAATTGGTAGGGTGTGAGAAGTAGAAGTTTCCGAATGCGATCACTCTCGTTTTCATTATAAATGCTGGCTTTTGGTTTATTATTCTTGGAATCATACACCTATGTAATCGCGACGGAGATCGAAAATTCAGATCGGCCTCAAAATTTGACATTATAATGTCAAATTAAACTAGGGGCAATTATGATCAGAGAAAAATGTTGGAAAATAAGTTTTGAAAATTACCGGAATTTTTTTTATATGGATTTTAGTTACCCCCCCTAAAGCAAAAAACGCAATGGCAGCTCATGAATCACTTCTAAAATTCCAAAATTTGAATTCAAATTCGGGTCCACGACAATGTGAATTGAGGCACACGACAATGTGGATAAATTTCTTTTCGTGGGAGTAACAATTTTTTTCTTGGGTTGATGAAATGAAAAAAACAGCATTGTATTTGGAAAACTCTTTTCTTAAGTCAATAGCCGGTTAAAAAAAAATTTGGTGTAGGTAATCTTGGTTTTGGTTTATTATTCTTGGAATAATACACCTATGTTATCGCGACGGGGGTCGAAGACTCGGATCGGCCTCAAAATTTGACATTAGCCGTTTCAAGAGGTCTACATTCTAAATCCTAAATGTCCGTCCGCCGTCCGGGCCGTTTTGGGCAGTAGGAATTTTTAAAAATCTGAAATTTTGACAAAATACTTGGTTTACCATCTAGTTGTGCCCGCAAGGTTTTCAGTCCGATCGCCCAAACCCGTGGGGCGCTATGGGGCTACGGGAGGTTTTTTCTAAGGCTTTTAGCTAGGCTTCGAGTTAGGTGTCGTTTTCGAAGTATTTTTGGACCTAGAATCCATTTTCGGGGGTTCCCGGAACGGTTCGAGTTCACTGTGGCGATGTATAGGGCTTTCATGGGGCTAAAAATGAGATTTTTGAAGGATCCCAGGAGGTTACATATTTTTCGAATAAAAAATAAAGAATTTTTTAATAAACTTTTTTTTTTTAAATCAAAAAAAAAATTTTTTTTTTTCAAAATTTTTTCTATTGACAGAAATAATATTAATTATTAATTTTTGCACAAGAAGAAGAAAATCCAAAAAACAAATTTTTTTTTAAACAAAAACCTAAAAAAAATTTTCTCGTTTTCTTATCCACCTCTCCTCTTCTGAAATTCTCTGCTCCCCCATTTTTACACTTTAAATCATAAGTTGCGCCAGTCACTAAAACAAGTACCTTCGTAGTGGTGCCTACATAGTACCAAGGGTTGATAAAAAACTATGATTACCTAATTTTAACATTGTCGTGGACTTTTGATAATTTTGAATGTCCACGACCATGTTAAAAACTAAAAGCCACGACAATGTTATTTTCAACTTCAAGATCACATTGTGTCAAAACTACTCATGTTTCAAAGTTCTTCCAACGCTAATTAATAAGAGCCTCTTACGACGTTGTGAAAACATGCATTGGATGGAATTTTGATTATTAAAATCATAGAATCAGATGCGACCATGACAATGTTACTAATAAACCTACGCACCTGAAATATTTCCTCTGTAAGAGTTGGTTCGGCACTGAGTGGCCACTGGCACTTGGTGCGCATGATGGCAAAGACCGACAGGAAGCCCCCTACATGTGACGAACTTCAACTTCCAAAATATCCTGAATGCCCTTTGCCCAGCAGAGGATTTCTTTTAGCCACGACAATGTTGAAAAAAGTTGTGGACAGCTTTGAGTTGATCATAATTGTTGACATGATTTTTACATGAGCATTGCAAGCCCTCTTTTCAAGACCTAAGATCCCAAACTTGAATGAGGAAAAAAATTGCATTCATAGAAAACTTATAGGAGGATGAAAATCAACGACTGAGTCGAGTATTTAACTTTTAGACCAACCACGACAATGTGAATAGGTAGGTAAATGACCTTGTTACGTTTCTTCAGAAACCAAATGTCCTTTCTTTTCCTAAATGGTATTGAAGAGCTCATCAGAACCTGCAATCGGGAAAAAATCAAGGGCATAGGTCGAATGAGTGAAATTTCACAGGTTGTAGACCCGAATTTGCCCGTAGTTTAGGAATCACCCTTATACGTTTCGAGATGTCAAGATTTCAAAAACGAAATGTCCGCCCGCCGTCCGAGCCGTTTTCGGCAGTAGGATTTTTGTTAACATCTGAAAAGCGGCGCGGAGGGTAGGGAGTGGTAGAAAGAGATGGAGATAATTGTTTACTTTTTTCGCTCAAATAACGCTCAAAATAATGACATGTTGAAGGCAGAAGAAGCGGGACATGTGAACTCCTTCCTCACAAATGAGTTGTCAAAACCCGCAATGACGAAAAAAGTTCACCTAGGAAAAATATTCGGCAGGTTCAAGGCGCCAAAATTTTGGCGGCGTGGTCAGCTTTCGGAACGCTGACTATGGTTCTAAAAACGCCGAAAAAATAGCGGCCGTAAAATCGCGTTTGACGGTGGTCACCAAACCACTCGTTTGCGGTGATTTGACTATGGTTTCAAAAACCGGCCCTAATAATCCCTAATTATTAGGGATAACGTTAGAAATGTCACCATCAGTCTCCTGGACCCGTAACGTCATTTGACTGCTGGAATGGGATCCACTTCAACATTAGCCTAGTTACAGGACCCAAATCAATGAGTGTGAGACGTACGGGACCCACCTCAATATTTCCCTAGTCGTATGGATAGGTCATAAAAAAACATTAAGATGTTATGCCTCCAACCATTCCAGCATTTCAGTCACAAGTGGTTTACAGGAGGCAGGATCCCAGCTTAACAATATTAGGACCAATTGGTCCTAACCAAGCGCGGCGGGTATATTATAGTCGCTAAGAATTTCCGAAAAATCGGCACGCTAGTTGTTATTGACACTCCTTTGGGATCAACAAGCTCAAATGGATGTATCATACGTTTGATATTGTTGAAAATAATACGGGTTAAAAGAAAGAAAAAAGGATTTAGAGTTTATCTCACAATCTACAAATTATTCTCACCCCCTAGGTACCTACAAAGTGGAAAAATAGACAAAATATTTAAAATTCAATAGTTCGAAAACTACGAGGTAAAGTGTGGTCCCACTTCAGGGTATTACTGAGGAGACCCTACAGAAACTCTAGGAACCAACAAAATTTGAAAATCAGCTTTTCATTTTCACTTTTTTCGTCACCTGAAAAAGGCCCATAATTTTAGAATGACCCAGGAACACGACTTTTGTTGTTGGTTCATCGAAATAAGCGGCCCCCCAAATACATTTTTCATAAGGGGGCAACGACCGTCCCATCACAGTCAAAAAATCTGCTTACGATGAACCCGATTGTAAGAAAGTCAAGTATTGAAAGTCGAAGACGACTCCGGGAAAAAATTGACAGGCGAAAGAGGAGGCGGAAATAGGGAAGCAAGGGCAAGAGAAAAAAGATTTAAAAGTAAAGGATACTCCGGTGGACCGCAGAAAAAAAGTATTTTATCGGGCGTTATCTGAAGAAGAAGAAGACGGACAGAAGAAAAGAGGTCTCGACCAATTTCCCTCGAAAACCCCTTCCGCCCTTTTCCATCTTTTGTTGCAGCTTCTATTTACTCTTTGAGATTGAACTCTGGCGCTGATTGGAAAAGGATCAACAATTTTATCCTCTTTTCACTCCTCGTCTCATTCTTCGGAGGAGCAAGAAAAGTTAATTATTGTTGACAGTGGCGATCAATTTTCGTTCGTCGTGAAATTTCTCAGGCGATCTTCCCGGTTTGGCAGAATACGAAGTTTGTTGAAGACACAAAGTACAATATCAAATTGAACCTGAGTTACAACGTCGATTGAGTTTCTCCAGTGGAATTCTCTGCCACTGTGTTGTGATTGTACGCGTGTGAATTCGGTTATTACACGACTCGTCCGTCTGCACGTACATTGTCATCACTGCTAACGCAATCTTCCCCTTCAAAAGCCTCATACCCCGTTCATTTGCCTGGAAAGACCCGATAAAATTATCTTCCTGGGACAGGCGGATTGTGCAACCGGCTTCCGTTTGCTGGATACCGACGAATATGATACAGTTCACCTTCAATGATGCTTTTCATTCTCCGCAATGTAGGTCGCTTGGAATATTAGAGAGAATATTGGTTTTTCGCCTTTTATGAAAGCTGTTTGAGAGGAAAAGCTGAGTGCGGCACGGTGATGAAGTTGAATTGATCCAAGGCTCTATAAAGGCAATATCACAATAACTGTGTCCCGGGAACTCAAATATAATTTTAATCGTTTCGAGTGGATAAGGTACCTAGAACACCAGGTAGACAAGAAAGACGCGTCACATTTTGATCTAAGCCCAAAATTTGATTTAATCATTTTTCTTGATCCAAATTCGAAATGTCGTTATGTCTTTATCAGCACATAGTATGTGCCACATACGTTCTTTTTCAGAAGGAAGTATATAGACCAAAAGGTAGATAAAGATTAAAGAAGTCCATCGTGAAAAATAACATTTGAAAAAAAAAAAAATCGCTTTACTAAATTGATGTATGTATTGATGTTCTACGCGTAGAAATCAACAAAAACCCTGCAAATTTTACACAAGACTTTATTATTCATTAATATAGATATAGATTACTTATTCAAAAATTTAATACTGTCAATGATTTTTTTTTTTGAAAATTTTGTTTTGGTGAAAGGCGGCTTTTCCGCTTTCTTTTGATAACTGACTGAGACTGTATTTCGCCAGTGTCGTATGCCAATTGCTCTTCGTCAGTGCAATACTCGTCTTCCATTTCTGACGGAGGGTTTCCCCTCATGTTTTCGGTGGCATTTTTATCAGCGATTTTCACCTCAAGCTCACCTACTTTCCTCTTTTCTGCATACACTGCATGATTGGCCTGTGATGGGGCATTGTAAAAGCATTCAATGATGGAGTAGGTACAACTCACCAATTGACCGGGATGCTGCAAGTATGTGACACTTGCTGACCATCGTAAAATTTTTACGGGATTGAGTGCCATTAAAAAAGGAATGGACGGCAGCCATAACATGCATTTTATCCAAACGATTTCACGATGTTCTAATGATAACAACATCAACGCCGTTATGACCGTTTACACCCCCATTACGCTCACTGACGTCCGACTCATCGCCGATATCAACTGTCAACATCGGCGACGGTAATATCTCTAATTGAATAGTCCAATGACAATACTTGTGTTGTAATTAAGCTCGTCCCTCTCGAATGTTCATTACCGCCACTGATTGGCCCGGCGGTTAGTCGAACCACTTACGGTCGTCCAATCACCGTTCATAACAGTTTCCGTAACGTAACCTACCCTTTCAAGTGTCTATAACTGTCAGGTGTCACACAGCAATTATTGCTTGATTATTCACAAAAGTTCTTGTTCTAGGTGGGGAATCAGTCATCCTATGACAGGACCACACCTCTTTTTGTGCCATTAATCAACATTGAATAAATACCAACATACATAGTTTACGATACCTAAAAATTTTCAATACAATACCTAATATTTCATACTCAATTGAAATTAATTAAAAATATGACATGAAAATAATTTTTTCAAGTCTTTAAAGTGAACAGAATATGTTGCGGTAAACAATGAGAGTTTGTGACGGTCAAATCGTACATTTTTGTCGATATCCAACATGGACATTTCAAAATCGTTATTTATTATTATTATTATTGTTTTTTTCCGTAATGTCGGGTGGGTGAAAGTAAAGACCCAGATTGCGCTCATCCTGGCGGTGAACCTCCGACTCCGGAATACGCGTCGGCGGCTACGGTCACTTGGCACAGAAGATGGGGCCGGTGTTGTAGAGGAACACTGGGGAAACGACGACCATTGACGACCAGTGACTGCTGAGAACGCACAGGGTGTCCAGAGTACGACGGCGCCCAGAAGGGCATAAGACGCGGGGCTGAAGGGCGAACGACTGCGGGCGGCCTTGTTCCTTGTTTATGTTTGTTTTTGTTTTTACTTGTTACTCGTTTAAATAAATAGGTGACTTCCAATTAAAAAAAAAATTTATTCAAACAATTGAAAGGCGCTAGGGGTTGTTCACTGAAGCACCGACGTCAACGATGAAGAACTTTGCAAGTCAATCATGAAAGCCCCAGCAATTCGCGAATGGTGTCCTTTTAAACGATTGTCGAGACCTAGCTGCAGTGCCGCCCAGTCAGCAAACTATAGTTGCTATAGCAAGTCTTCAGCACCCGTCATATCTGCCGAGTCCCTCTCACGCACGATGGCAAACACCAATCATGCACTGAACCACCTCTTGATGCCGCTTCCCCTTGTCTGCCAACCATTCACCTAGCTACCATCCACGAATCGGATCATCTGGTGTGCCGTAACCCACTGCGCTGAGCAGTGGCGATCGCAGTGACGATCTTGCCAGGCAGTTGATACTTCGGCTTTGCTGAGCAGTGGCGATCTTGACACGCGCTTGATACTTCAGTTTTTTCTGTTCTTCTGCCGAAGCGAGAAGTGTTGGCTCTGGACGGAAAATAGGAGGGATCATTGGTGGTTCCCATATCCCTCGGCAAGCAAGATATCCATCCTATCGAACCACGAATAGTGGCTGAAGCAGCTATAGCTGTTTACAATAAGTCTGCCTATTGGCTCTCTGCAACAACTCCCCCTGGACGTCTCTTACATCTTTATGGCGTGCTGTGATCTACAGCACAGAGCGTGCCTGATTACATCTGCCATCGCATTTGTTAGGCATGTCTACTGGGGTTCGCATGTACCGAATCGTAAGAGCATCTCTGACCTCACTGGCTGAGAGATCAAAGTTAAGCTGCTCCATAGAAATTGCTGATGACCAACCAGATGACTTCGGTTGTTCCGGAACTGCTCGACCTATCGCCCTTCTTTGCTCTGCTGAGACTAAAGTGTTCTGTACCTGGACATCCTCTGCCCGTTTTCGCTTCTTCGCCGCCACATTCTTTGCTGCATCAATCGGTGCTCCTCTTTATCAAATGGTACATCACCGCGGACATCAATAATTCCCGAATTACTTTTCTCAATCTACATTGGTTTAGAATTTGCTCGGTCCATCGTTACAACATCCCTGGTCGAGAATGAAGGGTGTCGGAGAAAGGGGTCCACCTGGTAGGTTGCAGATATGACCGAACACGGTCCTCTGGAGACCGTCCAACTCCGGCATTACTTTTTCCCAGTTCGATCTACCCCCGTTATAGAAAATATGGTCTACTTATCAATCCTAATTTTTTTTTTTTTTTTTTTCCCCAATGGGGGATTTTCCTCTTCGTTGTCTTCGGTAAAGTACTTTCGATAGGGCTAATGACGTTTAGAGGGCTTCCCGATAGAAATTTCGCTCGAATTATCTGGAAAGAGAGGGGGTTTGAGGAACTTGGAGTTGTAGTAGAACTTTGGGTTTTCGGGACTTTCGGTGTTTTGGAACTTCAGGTTTTGAGGATTTCTGGATTTTTTTAGAACTTCAAGACTTAGGAAACTTTGGGACGTTGAAGGACTTCAGGTTTTGACGAACGAGCTGTTTTAGCACTTCAGAGCTAAACGACCTAAAGAGAGGAACTCGAAGTTGTTTCAGGACTTCAAGAATTGGGGAAATTCGAGATCTGTTTTCACGATGACGTCCAAAAATGTTGATCAAACTCAAAATTCTTTCATTACTCTTTGAATGAATAGGTAGGTATTTATTTTGTTCGAAAGGACCACGGGAAAATTTGCGTAGTTTGTTCCATGCCAAAAAATGAAACGTGACCAACTACAAGCATTAGAAATACTTGGGGTATTTAGGAAATTGTCCTCCCTAAAATCAGTTTGTGTTTCCCAGCAACTCCGTTTTGTCCCTGAAAAACGCTGCAAATTTTACACAAGGGTTTATTATTATTACTTACTTGTGCGAAAATTAATCATTAAATAATAATAATTTAATCATTAAATTAATAATTAATAATAATAATTAAAAATGAAATTAAAATGGTTGGCCTCCCAGTCAGGATAAAATGGTCGGCCGAGCGAAGCGAGGCCTTGGGTTAGGACGGCTAGTATTATATAAATGCGTATCTATATTATAAGCTTCATTTAAAAAATAGGCATCAATAGAACTTTGTTTCAACTTGTTTCAATCATATGCGTAATACGTAATATATAAATGAATGATAAAATAAATATGAATGAATAAAGAAACAATATGAATATGTAAATAAATAATAAATAAGTAATAATAAATGAATCGTTTATTTCAGAAACCACCTGACAATAATTGATTATCAATTATTCTCAGGTGGTTTCTGAAATAAACGATTCAAATATATAAATATAATATTATGAATTAAAGACTTATATTAGATAGGTATCCTATAAGTAGGGTGGCCAGATTTTTTTTTTTTTTCGAGGAAGCAGTACGAAGTTATTCAGCAGTCGAAATTATTTTTGTTACCCCCTTAAACAAATAGTCGTCGGACACTAGACAAAAAAGTTTTAATATCTAATAAAACATCATATTAGGTTAAATCATTGGCCACAGAAATATTATGACTAGGGCTAGGATTTATATGTGTTAAAAAGCCTCAAATATGTACATAAAATATGTACTTATTTTTTCAAAATATGTACTTATTGTTTCAAAATATGTATTTATTTTTCCGTATTATGTAAAATAAAACGCTGCAAATTTTACACAAGGGTTTATTATTCTTTGAGATAGGTTACTTGTGCAAAAATTATTTGTTGATGGAGAAAATTTTGGGGAAAAAAAAATCTTTTTTTGGGGGGGGATTTTTTTTAGATTTTGTTTTCGACAAAAAATTTTTTTTTCAAAAGTTCTTTATTTTTTCTAGAAAAATATTTAACCTCCTGGGATCCTTCAAAAATCCCATTTTTAGCCCCATGAAAGCCCTATAGATCGCCACAGTGAAATCGGATCGTTCCAGGACCCCCGAAAATGGATTCTACGTCCAAAAATACTTCGAAAATTTCGAAATATGTAACTAACCATGTAAAAATGAATGAAATATTTAAAAATATGTATTTTAGATCAAATATGTGAAAATATGTAACAACAAGTATGGCTCAAACAACTCAGTAAGTCCTGAAACGCATTTGTGTACTTGAATCATTCAATTATCTTCAACCCTGACAAATATGTAAACACATACAAATCCTAGCCCTAATTATGACTATACGATTCAGACAATATCTCATGAAGGAGATCAATACTCAAAGCTCAATACTATTCGTTTGCATTTAAAAACTAGTGAACCCATTTGAAAACCACAAAAACCGTAGCTCAGACTTTGAGCCTCAATGACCAACTTCTTCTTCCTCCAATTGATAAGAGGTGTTGGTGTCCTGGGCCCCAACCAATATCGGTTGACCGAGATGGGACCCCATCTAATTTAAGTTCTTTGGAAGATATTGTCAAGTGCGTAAGTAAGTAGGCAGGAAGTAGCTCCCCAAAAACTCTACTAGTTTCAAAAAGCAGTACATTTCAGGTGTACAAAAGGGTCTCTGTGTACAGCAGTATCACATAGGTACCTTAAAGCAGTACTGTATTGCAAAAAGCAGTATATTTGGCCACCCTACCTATAAGTCATCAATGGAAAAAAGATGGGAGTACTCACCCATAGGTTTTTCAAGACAAAATTAGAAAGATCTTTTAGGGAAATTAATCCTGTTATAACGTAAGGTAGATGCGACGAGATAGTGGGAATCCATCCTATAAAAAGACGATTTAAGACGAAGTAGTCTATTTCCACGATAACAAAATATACATATAACTTGTAGACGCGTTTCGGTTGATTTAAAAATATAAATTTTATATTTTTATCGTGGAAATAGACTACTTCGTCTTAAATCGTCTTTTTATAATTAATACTGTTTGCGAGGATTCAATCCGATTTTTTCACACAAAGATTATGATCAAAGTTACGGCTGTACTCTTCAGAGAAAGAGAATACTTTGATTTTGACAGACTTGTGAAGAATTAACTATCACTTGCGTCCAGATTGTCCAGGTCCACCCTTTCAGAAAGTTGTGTTCACCGCCGAAATGTAGCAATTTTCGTCTTTTCGGTCATTTAAGCACGTTCACAGTAGGTAACAGGGCATGTTTCGAGTGACTATTCCACTCAATATTGAAGAATAATTACTCGCAAAATACGCACCTCCACACAAAAATGGCGGCCGCCCGAATCAGAGATATATCTACGAATATATTCGTAGATTAGTCGAGTTAAGCGCCCGATTTTGGCCGCTTAACTTTATTCTCAGCTTAGGCTAAGCGGGCCTCAGTGGAACCCGATTCCTGCCCGAAATTAAGTCAGACTCGTTGGTGAAACCGGCCCTTAGAATAATGATTTCCAGTTAAAATATTTTTAAAGACCACCCAAACTCAAATGATTCACAGTTAAAAGTAAATACATTTTCCCCCTTTTCGCCAAAAGCGAAAGCGCAAAGGGGCAAAGAAAGGCGAAAAAGTTCGAAACCAACCAGCTGTTAGTTCGAAGTTGCTCAAGTTATAACGAAGTGTGAGAAACTGGTGAGAGGGGGGAAAAACTCCGGGCAAATCCCCGGTATTAAAAAAGTTTTTTTTTTTTTTTTTTTTCGAAGTAGTCGGCGGAAGGGAGTTGCAGGGCAGTTTTTCGCCACCTGTAATGCACTATCGTCACGAAACGACGATTTTCATAGATCGACGGCGAATTTCATTTCAAAGGTATTGCTCGCGTGGCAAATGGATGTAATAAGTGTTGAGGGAAGTTGGATGGAGAAAAATTATTAGATAATGTACCAAATTCAAAATTAGAACTCAGTTTGCCAACAAAGGAACTTTTTTTGTCTGGGAGCAGGAAACATTTCCCGTGGAAATTGCTCACTCAGTAGGTACGTGGTTAGATGTGGGAGTTTTTCCCCCCCTCGTAACAAGAAGGATGGCCAGAAAAAGGCTGGGAGCAAGTTGAAAGGTACCTGCGGGAGTCGCAAGAGTTAAAAAGCCTACGTGCCGAAGAGACAACGATCATTAAAGACCTAAAAGGGAGAGGCGGTATCGTGAGAATGAAGAGGGAGGAGGAACAAGAAAACGACGAAACCAGCCAAAGATGTACGTGAGGTGGAGCGTTTGGGTGTTTCTGAGGGTGACCAAACGTGCTTGACCCTTCGATATTTATAAGTGAGGCTCGAGCCACAGTCTCTTTTCGTCGGTTTTTAACTCTCCAGTAACTCACATTATTGAATTTGCCAGTAACCGGCAACTGTTCCCTTTGAATCCTTTTCCACACCTCTCACATCTATGACTCGAGTTGTTCAACCGAGGAAAACGCAAAAGCTCGGAAAGTCACTGTCAACGCAGGTGGCCCTAAAGGGGGATTGGGGAAGAAGGGATTAGCTATTAACTTCCACTCAGACTTTTTTAATAGCTCTCCATTTGCCAAACGATTTCGGCAATGACTGTAGGAAAGATTCCATCTTTGGAGTTTGATTTTAAGAGACGTGACCTGTTGCATCCATTTGGCCGACCATTTGCTAAAAGAAAGCAGGGGAATGGACGTGACTTTACGCTTTGGAGGGCCCACCCTCCTGATCATCTGATCCATTCGATTGGGGTGACTGTTACATCCTCCAGTTCACGGGTGAAGACTGGGGGCTTGCATGACTTGTCCAGCTCAGCCCATCTCAATACCAAGCAGCCATAGGGCCCGGTCCTTGTCGAGTACTAGCGCTACTCAGTAAATGAAGGTATTATCAACAAGCATGGCCAGCACATCGTGGTGGAGTATCATAATGATCCAAGGAGGGCCAGGCTCAAAGCTTCGCCCCACCACTTGAGGCATCCCTCACAACCCGTACAGGCTGCGGAGGTTATACCCCCATGGCTGCAGCTCAACCCCACTAAGAACGCACGCTGTCACGCCAGACTGTTCTTGAGGATGAGGGCTGGCCTCTGCGCTATTCTCAACCTCCCAAGGTCAGGCTCCTTGAGCAGGTCAAGGATCCCCGAAACGACATAAGTGAAGAGGCCCTTGTATATCACCTGACGATCACGATCAGGATCAGCCCAAGTAGGATCATCTGACGTGAGGCCATAGCTGCCCCTAAGACGCGCAAGTTTTGATTAGGCTGCCATGGCTTTCACCATAACACGCTCAGTGTGGATGGCAGCGTTTGTTCGATCCTGGGGTTGACCACTTGTTTGAGAAAAGGGTTCAGAGGACAACAGGTGTAAAACAACTACCAAGAGGCGTACCTGAAGGGCCGTTCCTCCAGGCCTCCTCAACCAAGACCTATATAGGTCTAGAACTATATAGGTTAGAACTATAGTTGGTAGAGCTGGTATGCTAGAACTCGGCCTGGACAAGACCTATATAGGTTAGAACTATAGTTGGTAGAGCTGGTATGCTAGAACTCGGCCTGGACGCAAGTACACCCCTGTGGATCGTTCCATTGCATGGAAATATGGAAAGGAGTTGCAGATCCTTCCAAACCGGCTGGAGGCAATCAATGGTAATTCCTGTACAGTGCATCAAGAAGGTATACTCTTCAAGACTGGTGACGGCAGTGTCCCTCAGCTTCAAAAACAACCATGGCTTCCTGTGGTAGTGTTCCGCGACTGGCCAAAGGTGGTTCATAGGTAATTTGACTGAGATTATCTACGAAAATCTGAGAAGGCGGTCCTTCCACACGTTGTTCTTCCAAGTTACCCCAGCAGCCAAAGATATTACCACCATAAACCAATTCAGCTCTTGCGGAGGAGGAAAATCGTTGAAGTATGCATAGGACTACCGTCAAAATATAAGTATGCTTCTGTATAGCACCATACTTGTATGGCCAGAGCCGCCCGGCTGTTGAGATTTCGGGGGTGAGCAGGCATGAAGCAGGCATGGTCTGAATTTCTGAGGGTTTTGGTGTATGGCTAGTGAGGCCATTCGAGTCAACCGATGCAGTATTAGGTGGATGCTCACCAAACATTCCCCCCGGAAGGGATGCGAAATCGGTAGCAAACGATCGATTTTTAATCGAAAGCTCACAATCTGTTGCACCAATTAATCGGACTAAAAGAATCGATTTTAAGCCAAATTATTATTTTTTAAATCTTTTATATAAAAACAGTATTTACCTACCTATTAAGAAAATTAAATTTTCTTAAACCCATACATTTTATAGTATAAATAAAATGAGGTTGGGGTGAGTTTATTCCATCCGCTCAGAAGATAATATTCTTTATATTATATAAACGAGAAAAACGGAGCGCTGGAGGACGAGACTTGAGATAAACAACTGAACCAGTAGGTAGCGGTAGTAGTGGTGGTGGTGGTAATCTTCTCGTGTCTGCAGAGAAATTTCTCCTACCTAGTGGTCGTTGTTGGTTGTCTTTCGGTTGGTTCCACCCTTCTTAAAATCCAAGATCTGATGTCGTTGTTTTCTATTTTATCATTCTCATGGGTCTGCTGTGTAGGTACAAACCAAGGAGTCGGTACTATACGAAAGACAGGAAATAAACAACCCAATGTAAATCGATTTGCATCCCCACCTCCCTGGGCTCCTTCACCTTCTTTACCAAACTCACTACCTATCTTTCCCTCGTCCCATCTGGAGGTCTGGGGGTTCTGAAGGTGTTTGACTAAAGATCAAATAAAGTGTAATTTTCTAAGCGACAGTGAACGTAGAATTGATTCATGTTGCATCTTTTGTATCTCTCCGTTCCACAATGTCAGGCTTCTATAGAAGAGAAAAGATGAAAAGAAATAGGTATACATTTCTTTCATTTCCACTTGCACCCTTCCTTTGCTCATAATTCCTACTTTGCCTCGTTCTCTGCATTCCATTTTCTGTCTGTCAAAGAGTGTTTCTTTCAATTTGTCATTTGTTTCATCAAAAATCGACCCTTGCCGCTGAAATTTCTTCTTTCCATTTGCTCGTATTTCCTGTCTTCGTTCATTCTTCTGTTTAATCTTTCCTACTTTCTTACTTTCATTTCATCCGTCCATACCTTCTCCAGCTATCGATCTTTCGTTATTCCGTTTCTTCCTGTCTTCCTCTTTTTTTGCTCTAAACCCATTAATCCTCAACAAACTTGCCCTCCCGAAGGAAAAGTCTTATAATACACGAACGAGAATCCTCCTGCTCTCTTAGCGCCTCATTCTCACCGCTTTTTACCACTCGGTGGATTTTCTCTCACTGATGATAGAAAATAAGCCACCGGAGTGAGTAGGACGCGAGTGCGCTTATCTGGGACGGGATGAGCACCTCAGCTCGAGTGGTGTTGAAGTGTTCCAACCGAACCCTCTGGTTCACCCTGTTCGTCTGACCCCCTCGCCCACGCCTGAACCGACACCCTCCTGTCCACGTGGAACGCAATCGATCCTCTAAGTAATGCTTCAATGTAAAAAAAAGTGAATTTAAACTGGAGTTTAAAACTAGTTTAAATGACTTTGGTTTTTTTCTTTTTGTTTTACTTTCAACCTGAGACGTCTACGGTTTTTTCCCTCTGGACCTCAAACCCCGTCTGAAGGGACTCCTCAAATGCTTAGCAATTCTAATGAAACTCAATTCATAGTTTATTTACTGTTTCAACAGAGCTCCGTCGCCGTTTAAATTGTAAATGTCCCGCCTGCTTCGCACAAACACTTGTGACTTCTGAGTTCTCAGCAAGGGGAAAAGCACGTGACTTTCAAATGTTGACGTAATTCGGGTGTTTCGGGGGAAAGGCGAAACTTTGTCGCATTAAATCCGGGAGAGCGGACACGCCATAAGCCACCTGCCCGCATTATCATTCGCGGGAACGTTGGTTCTGAATTTCAAGATGAATTTAAATAGCTATATTGTCCCGGGTTCAACAGCCTTTTAATCTGGAAATCCCCTTAGAAAATAATGATGTGGGAAACGTCCCATACCTGCTAACTTGTTGGTTGAGTTCATATCACTGGGTGTTTTGGTGATGGTGGCGAGCGCTTTCGACGTGAAAACATCGTCGTCTGGTCGCTTGAATAAAAAATCTCTGCTACGTGGTGATTCCCATACCGCCACACAGTGGGGCCCACTGAGTGGGCCAAAATGGACAATTCTGCGCGAAAAAATTCAAAACATGTTCTGAATCCGATCACACTTACATTCTTCATGTTTGGGAGGTTGCTGCAGACTCATGAGTCGAATGCAAGTATTCCTGAACGAGTAGGCTTAGCGCTTAGAAATTCAAGAAACATGGGACATGCTTTATTAACCGTGGGATTGAAACCCATCTTGCATGTTGGAACTGTCCGTTGCCGAACTAGAGGCCTGGAGGTGGGACAAGTGAGGATGCCGTACAAGTGGCCTAACGTACGACCGGTGAGGACGCCGAACTAGTGGTAAGACAAGTGAAGGCGCTGAACTAGTGGCTTAATGTACGACAGGTGAGGACGCCGATTTAGTGGCCGAACGGTGAGACACTTGTCTAGACTTGTAGACGGTGAACTAGATGCCTATCGTACGACAGGTGAGGACGATGCACTAGTGGGTCACTAGTAGTACGACAGGTGAGGACGCCGATTTAGTGTCCTAACGGTAAGACAAGACTTGTCTTACACTTAGTGTAGACGCTGAACTATAACCCTAACGTACGACAGGTGAGGATGACGCACTAGTGGCCGAACGTACGACAGGTGAGGACACCCCACAAGTGGCCCAGCGGTAAAAAAAAAGTGGGGATGCCGAACTAGTGGCCAAACGGATGACCGGTGGGGACGCCGAACTAGTAGCCTAGCGGTAAGACAGGTCAGGATGCCGAACTAGTGACCTAACGTACAACAGGTGAGGACGCCGAACTAGTGGCTTAACGTATATATATATATAACTAAATATATTTCGTAATCTATAGATCGTTTATATATAAACGAGACACTCCCGCGTCTCCCTCTCAGACTAACGTTTATAGGCAGTTAGGACACAAGCATGTTCCATGCTATAAAACGCTGTCCGCTAACTTTCAAATCTCGAATTTATTCGTGCTACATATCCGTTATGGCCCACTGTGCGCCATTTCGAGACAAACTCGAATTCATCGACAGATGTTCGTACCGCGTACATCCTCACAAGTGCTGTGGTTTCATCGTCCCAAGGGCTTTTGTCACTCCAGCTCTTCCATCAAAGTTCCACCCCTCAATTTCTTCCCGTGTTCATCCGTTTTTCCTCCTCCCAACGACAAATAGAAAACAAATCTGTCAATCTTATCGGTAAATAAACGAAAAAAAAAAATAAAGCGTTTTTCCGTCTCTTTTCTATCCGAATACCCTCCGACGCGAAAGAAGTTTGTTTTGCGACAATTTCCGGTTTCCTCGCTCGAAAGTGACTTCGGGGGTGGAAAAAAATTGGACCGCCGAAAGTGGGAGATGAGATTCGATAAACTACCCGGTTGACATCCCTAAGACCGTGTTTCTATCTTGGAGAAGCGATAGACGTGTAAAAATAGAAAGAGAAATGGAAGAGTTTATTCCGAAAAGGGATGAAACTGTGCAATAACCAAATGACGGCGAGATGTTGAGAAAATATGAGAGCCGTGAATTTGAATTGGATAATGAGCAATTTTAAATGAGTGGTGAGCAGTGAAATAGTTCAAAGCCTCAACCCGTTTGAAGTGGTCAGAGCCAGTTTGGACCATATATAACAGGTTCGAAGGGAGTTTGGACCAGTTTGTAGGGGTCCAAATGGGATTTTAAAAAACGCTGCAAATTTTACACAAGGGTTTATTATTCTGTGATATAGGTTACTTGTACAGACATTTAATTCTGTCAATAAAAAAAATTAAAAAATTTTTTTTTTGGATTTTTATATTTCAAAAAAAAAAATTTTTTTGGGGGGATTTTTTTTTCAAAAATGTGTTTTTTCAAAAATTCTTTAATTTTTACTCGAAAAATATTTAACTTCTTGGGATCCTTCAAAAATCCCATTTTTAGCCCCATGAAAGCCCTATAGAACGCCACAGTGAAATCGGATCGTTCCGGGACCCCCAAAAATGGATTCTACGTCCAAAAATACTTCGAAAACGACACCTAACTCGATCCCATAGCTAAAAGCCTTCAAAACACCCCTCCCGTAGCCCCATTTTAGCCCCATAGCGCCCCACGGGTTTGAGCGATCGGACTGAAAACCTTGCGGGCACAACTAGATGGTAAACCAAGTATTTTGCCAAAATTTCAGATTGTTAAAAAATTCCTACTGCCCAAAACGGCCCGGACGGCGGACGGACATTTCGGATTTTGAATGTAGACCTCTTGAAACGGATAATGTCAAATTTTGAGGCCGATCGGAGTCGTCGACCCGCGTCGCGAAAACATAGGTGTATTATTCCAAGAATAATAAACCAAAAGGAAGAAAATTAAATGAAATAAGGGATTTTCCAGCAGTGCTCTTTCCGCATGTATTACCAGTATACAAGCAGTTTATTCACCCCGGGGAATTGATACAAAAGGAATGATCATCCAGGGGAATGATTTTTTTTTTACTGTTTCCCCTTCTAGGTGACTATGTAATGTACTGCAAAATTATTACTGAAGGCTCAGCAACTGTTCTAAATGGCGCAAGAAGAAAAAAAGATATCCCATGAAACAACTAAGTTGTGGACAACAGGGAGATGGCATACGGTAAAAATGCTCACCAAGAATCTGAACGTTGACCTATTCCCACTGGTAACAGTAATATTCTCCTTTACTGGAAATTCATGATTTCACAGGGGAATGACCCAAAACCTGCAAGACACACTATTCTTGATGTATACGATGAAGACAAAACAATCCTGTTAATCTGTTTCCAATGATGGTGTCGGAGCCTGTTTTAAGACTTCATTGTTATAAGACTGTGTAGTACAGTGTAGTACTACACAGTGTGTACTTAGTACATGTAGTGAACACCGCTTGATCGGATGTAATTAGTGTACCTACATGTTCGATTGGTGTTCCTACAATATTTAAATTGTCCTTAACAAGTGTTTTGTGTGTTTGGGAGAAAGCCTCAGGCATGACCAGGATTTCGCTCCCGCTTGTTTTGGAGGAAGATGAAGGGAGTGCACAAACATATTTGGCTGGGGCACTGCACAATTTGTTGTGGTCTGCTATCCCAGTAAATAATGTCGGAGCAAGTTTGGAAATCCCGCTTGTCCCTACAGTACCACAATGGTGTGGGCCTGCAGGGATGCGTAGGATTTCGGAAGGGAGTCTGGTCGCATCTTCCAAAGACATTGAATTGTCAACTTCAAGAGAAGAGCGTCCCAGATCCACACTTGACACTCGGGGATTCTGAGCTATAACGACTGAATTGTCAGCAGCTATGACATCAGATTCAGACCCGAGGCCCTTACGGAGGGAACCACTCCCGGCTGATACGAACGAATTGTCGTCAATATCCGCCTGGGCTAGTTCCCTGCGCGAAATAATAGTGGGGTCCGCTGAGCCGGCCAATCCGTCCGAATAACTACTGTCGGCGGGAGAGTCCAGGCTAGCAGTCCCATTCAAAAAAGTGTGTTGGCGTTCCATAGTACTATAAATGTAAAATGGTGATCACAAATAAGGATAAATATTAAGCGGATTTACTTGACGTCCGGGTGAATGCTGGAGGACCCGCGGTGTCGAGAACGAGACCCCGCGGGCCCCCCACGTGTGTGGACCCGGCGTCGTCCGGGAGCTGCTGCCCCCCGTAGGCCCGGTGAGAAGTGTGGGCGGCGTTGCCGGCCGGTCTTAAGGAAATACCGTGGGGGCGTAGGTGCCAATTCCCCACAAGGCTCCCCCCAAGACCGGCCGGGGGCGGCGGACAGCAGTCCCGGTAGAGAAAAAAATTTTAAGTGAAGTGCTGCCGGCGATGAATGCGCAGTGAGAACGTGCATGTTCCAGGTAAAAAAATCGTAGCCCGGATACTAATTTTTCCCCGGAGAAGGGAATGGGAAGAAAATTGGAAGAAAAAAAATTGCGATAAAAGAGCATAAAAAAAATATTCCAAAAGGATTCCATGTAGTATCGTTATAATGCTGCAAAGTGGCCGTTATTAACATGGTATGGACTAGGTGCTGGCATTATACGAGGGAAAGAGGAAACGAAAGATGTTTACCGTTCACGCCGTTGCTTCCGCTTGTGAGAATTATAAAAAAATAAACATGCTGAAGGCATGAAAGCCAGCCCCATGTGGATTAGGGGCGAGCGAAAAGAAATGTAAAATTTATTGCCTGCGTTGCCGCTGGCGGGACCCGTATGACTTCCGAGGACCCCTGTGGACGTTAGGGGTTCGTCTGGGACCGTGTGGGCGCGGCGGCGGACGCGGTGGAGGCGGTGGAAGTGGCGGAATTGGTGGTGGTGGCGAGAACGCCGGAGTGGATTTTCTCCATGAGGAGTAGCTGTTCCAGGGACGTGTACGTTTGTCTCTGGTTGAGACTGAGCCCTTGCAGGCACAATAGCGTTGGGCTTGGGTGTGGCTTTCCGAAGAGCTCTGCATGAGGGCACGGAAACGTGAGAAATGTTGAACGAGGTTAATCCACCAGGAGGATTTCTTGACAAAAAAAGAAGCGTCCCTCTGTGTGTTTTTCCATCGTATGATATGATTTCCATCAATAACGTTGTTGTCTCCCGTTGGGGGTTTCTGTGCATGTAAACTAGAAGACCCTTGCGGTGAGAACTTGGATGAGGTTGAGGGGTTTAAGTTCCCCGTGGATCCCCTAGGGAGAGTTACTCTAGTGGAGTGAGTGGAGGGAGTAATATTTACCCCGAGTTCCCTGGATCTAGTGATTCCCGTAGGGAGAGTGGGGGTTGAAATATTTCCCTTGAGTTCCCTGGGGGTAGGTACCTCAGTGGGATAGATGTTGGGAGTAATATTTTCCCCGCGTTCCCTGGAATTAACGATTCCTGTAGGGAGAGTGGGGGAAGTAATATTTCCTATGTAATCCCTGAGGATATGTTCCTCAGTGGGATGAGTGGCGGAGATAACATTTTCCCCGAGTTCTCCGGAGGCGATGAGTGCCGTGTGTGGAGTGGGGGGTTTGATATTTTCCGCGAAATCCTTGAAACCGATGGTTTCAGTAGGATGAGTGTTGGGAGCGTTTCCCGTGATTTCCTTGAAACCTACGGTTTCAGTAGGATAAGAGGTGGGAGCGTTTCCCGTGAGTTCCATGAAATTGCAGCGAATTTTTCCCGTGAGTGAGAAGCTGTCTTCGCTTTGCAGTATTTCCGTAGGAACGTGAGGCGTATGCAGTGAACCTGTGTTCGAAGTACCCGTGCTGTATTTCACATCATCAGGGTATTTTTCGGTAGGTTGCATGCCTGAAGAGGAAGGGTGAAATGTTAGGGTGTTCGTGCGTCCCTTTGCAGACGCTGAATTCCCTGGAATAAAAGTTTGAGGGAGAGTAGAAGGGGATGGTTGAATCTTAGGGGTGTTCGGGAGTCCCGTTGCAGATTCCGAATCCCCTAGAGAAATGGGTTGTGAGAGAGATGAGCCCGTAGAGGGGAGAAGATGGTCCCTGAGGGTGCTTGGAAGTCTGTGTGTAGTCTTCGCGACCCGTGAAGGGGAGAGTTGCTCCGTAGGGGTGCTTGGGAGTCTTTTCGCAGACTCCGCGACCCGCAAGGAGGGGGTTTGATCCCTAGGGATGTGTGTGATTCCCTGCGCAGACTCCACATCCCGTAGGGAGGATGGTTGATCCAGGGTGCCCATGATGTTTGACACATATTGTGGGCAACCGCTGGAGGTAGGAGAAGATGTGGGAGAGAGGTAAAATGAAGTGAATGCCCTATCAGCTATTGTTAGCATTGACTCAAAGTCAGGTGCTGTGCTAGCAATTGTTCTGAGATGTTCTGGCAGGCGTGACAGCCAAGCGTGTTTTATCGTGATTGGGCTGATGAACGGACCTGCTTGAATTTGCAGACGCCGGTACAGAGTGGATGGTAAAGTCGTGGCGTCGCATGGGTAACCTTGCATAAGTTCGGTCCTGATTTTCTCACTGGTTAGGCCATAGGCGTGGTACATGACAGTGCATAATTGCTCCAGTGGGTTGTGGTCGTCTGCATCTATGTGGGTTACAAGATCCAGGGCAGCAGCAGGGAGAATGGACTTAATGTCCTGAAACATCCATTTTTGGTATGTGACCTTCTCGGTGTCAAATGCCGCCAGAACTTGCAGAAACCACCCGTCGAAATTTTCGGGCGTAAATGCAGGTAGAACTGTTCTTCTCCTGGGGGATTTGTTAGTTTTCGGGACTTGCGACAAAATGAGCTCGAAAACCGACTGTGTGTTGGGTACAACTGTATGGCTTGAAGAAGCCTGACCTAAGGTTGGTGTGTGACCCTGATTTCCATCAGATGATGTAAACATCAAGGGTGCACGTGGTTGTTCCACCATGTAGTTATTGTTGAACAGCATGGGGAAATTCGGTTGAGTCCCGAAAGTTGACGTCGCAAACGCGTTGTTTGGACGTTGTTGAAATTGATTGCCAAAGCCCGGCGGCCGAGGTGCAGAAACTCCGTTCTGGCTTGTGGTTACCTGGGGGTACATCCCAGGATTTAAAGAATTTGTAGTTATGTTAAGAACCGTGGGAACCGAAGTTCCAAATGACGGAAAATTAACTTGCGAATTTGTCTGAATTTCGGTGGGCAAATTGAATCTTACACCACCTTGTTGTCGCGAGGGAGATGAAGGTTGCATCTCCAAGTTGGGGTCACCAGTTGTAGTGAACACCGCTTGATCGGATGTAATTAGTGTACCTACATGTTCGATTGGTGTTCCTACAATATTTAAATTGTCCTTAACAAGTGTTTTGTGTGTTTGGGAGAAAGCCTCAGGCATGACCAGGATTTCGCTCCCGCTTGTTTTGGAGGAAGATGAAGGGAGTGCACAAACATATTTGGCTGGGGCACTGCACAATTTGTTGTGGTCTGCTATCCCAGTAAATAATGTCGGAGCAAGTTTGGAAATCCCGCTTGTCCCTACAGTACCACAATGGTGTGGGCCTGCAGGGATGCGTAGGATTTCGGAAGGGAGTCTGGTCGCATCTTCCAAAGACATTGAATTGTCAACTTCAAGAGAAGAGCGTCCCAGATCCACACTTGACACTCGGGGATTCTGAGCTATAACGACTGAATTGTCAGCAGCTATGACATCAGATTCAGACCCGAGGCCCTTACGGAGGGAACCACTCCCGGCTGATACGAACGAATTGTCGTCAATATCCGCCTGGGCTAGTTCCCTGCGCGAAATAATAGTGGGGTCCGCTGAGCCGGCCAATCCGTCCGAATAACTACTGTCGGCGGGAGAGTCCAGGCTAGCAGTCCCATTCAAAAAAGTGTGTTGGCGTTCCATAGTACTATAAATGTAAAATGGTGATCACAAATAAGGATAAATATTAAGCGGATTTACTTGACGTCCGGGTGAATGCTGGAGGACCCGCGGTGTCGAGAACGAGACCCCGCGGGCCCCCCACGTGTGTGGACCCGGCGTCGTCCGGGAGCTGCTGCCCCCCGTGGGCCCGGTGAGAAGTGTGGGCGGCGTTGCCGGCCGGTCTTAAGGAAATACCGTGGGGGCGTAGGTGCCAATTCCCCACAGTACACATTCGAAAAATGAGCTATTATTGATTGAAAGTGCATACAAATGTTTAATTAAGTGTACTGACGACAAAACACTACACCTACTGAAATACTCAACAAAATTAATCTATCCTCTCAATACTATACGACATGGCCCAGTTGTTTCACGGCGGTTGAAAGCCATTTCAAGGAAATTAACTAGAGTGTTGCTACGATCAGCCGAGAGATTAGTTTGCCTTCCCCAGGGCGGTGTAAAGTTTCAGATACCAATTGCGGTGCAAACACCAGTTCGAGATCAATAGAGGATTCCGGCTTTAATCTGTTGGATGGGAGATTACCATCCTCTGTTGGCAAGTGATATTCCGTTTGGTACAGAGAAGGGATAATCATAAATACGGATCTGATGGCAGTTTGGGGGTTGTCGTAAACTGAACGGGTTTAACCCACTATTTGATTGAAATTTCATAGTTCACTCAAACGCTGGCTGAAATGTTTCACAAATCCCCTCAAAACATTCCCCAAATAACAGCTGCAATCAAAAATCAATATTTCAATCAAGTAATACCTGATATTGCACTTAGCAACTTCCCACGCGATAAAAGTCTATTCATTCTCCCAAACTAGCCTTTCAAGGGGTCCTCTCCTAAAAGGTTTCGTGAAAAACGCCATTTCGAGTTGAAAATAAATAAATGAAGAGGGACGGAGAGGGCTAAATGAGTTTCTTAATGAAATTTTTAGAACAAGAGGCGACAAGCTGAAGCGATAAAGAAGTTTACATTTCCTTGAAAAAACCTCTCCTTGTCTTGATGTTCTTTTATAATAAATTAGCTTGCTTACAGCTAGATAAGTGAGGGGGGGGGGGGTCCGTTTATTTTTGTGGAAGAATCACTTTTGTTTAGATTTACAGTTAACTGCTTTGGGGTCGTTAGTTTTAACGTGCTTTGAAAGTGTGTGGAGGGGAGATGAAAAGTCCGTTTAAATAAAGAAAGATTACGTCAGAATTGCTGAATAGGAGAGGAAGTAGAAAGCAAGTGTCATGATGAAGAAGTAGACAAAGAAGACGCAGATGCAGGAGAAGAATAAGAAAGATGGCCCAGACGATGGATGAGGATGAATACACAGAACAAAATAAAAAAGTATTGACGACTGCAGTCGTCGTTCATGAACGAAATATTGAAATGCAGCCGAACCGGGTTTGAATCGCCGGCAAGAAGCTACCTACAACTAGAGATGGATATAAATAATGAGGTGGTTAGGGTGAGAAATGACTCTCTGCTGAGTACTCAGCAGAGGAGTCATTTCTCACCCGAACCACCTCATTGGATTAGACCTCTGCACCGTCGGCAAACACCACACTGGATATAAATACTCGATTTTTCAAGAAAATCGATTTTTTAATCAGAAAAATTGAAATTCTGAATCAATTGTCATTCACTCGATAAAATCGAGAATTGAATTTTTAAATGCTGATGTTTGAATGCCAATTTATTATAAAAATCAGCGGTTTTTTAATACTTAAAGATATAATGCCTAAAATTCCACGGTGGCCCAGTCAGATCCGACGTGGAGAAACTCCGTTGGAATGCTTGAACGAAGCGGAAGCATCAAACTTAGTTGTTTACAATGAACAAAATGGTCAATTCAGGTTTCCCCAAGGAGTAGGTAAACCCAAAATTTGTAATATTTAATATAACATTAAATTGGCGGTGTTGTGTCTGTCTTTACTTAAATGACTGTATTAGTGGTAAATATCACTTTTAAAATTTAATGAAAGGTAAACGTACAATTTAATGTAAAGTAAACCTAAATTTAATGTAGGTGGAACTGAGCATTATACTAATTTTACCTACTTACAAAACACCAACACCACCCGAGCTTTCATTATGCCAATGAGTTTTTTTATGAAAGAAAACTTTTAGAAAATTGCTCAGTGGGTACTGAATACTTGGCACCTATTCAGAATTGACAGACCGCTAAGCTAGGTGGGTTTCAAATATTTTAAAATTGACTTTCGATAAAATCAGTGTTTTGGTTACCCTATTTTTGAGAATCGATTTTCACCCAGCTCTAAGCTTATAAGCTTATAGCTAGATCTCGTATCTCATCTCAGGCGCACGAACGAACGCTGTAGGTACCTCCCGCACGTTGGTCAGCAGATCTGGGTTGTCTCCTCCGTTTTCCCCTGCTTCCGATTTTGTTATTCAGCATTTTCTTCTCCGGACAAACTCTGTACACACGTGGGGAATCTCTTCTCGCGGATCGCCAGCCCGCCAGAGTTGGTACTGACGGGGGAGTGGGACTCGCTGCAGTCGCGGCGCGATTGTGCAAACCCCTTTTCTCCCGCCAGCGACCCAGCCTTCACGTTGGGAGACGGGCGTATTATCAATTCCCTTCAATTTAGCAGCTGAAGCAGCTGTTCCCGTTATAACTGCGAGCCCAGGGAGAAACGATACCAGCCACAACATAATAATATTATGTGTTGTGTTTATAATAATATTATGTTGTGGCTGGTATCGTTTCTCCCTGGGCTCGTATATTATACGATCTTATCGTGTGGGGTACCGTCCTCCCCTCAGTTCCCTTTCGAGGACTCTGCATCTCCACAGTATCCTGTCATATCCTGCGAGTCCTCCTTTTCTGTGGCTGCATCTTCCCCCAGGTCTCCAGATCATGACAATTCATGATACGCCCTCGAGGGAAATGTTCCCATACTCCCTTCCTCTTCCTCCGCAACAATAGGCGGCAAAGTCGTGGATTCACGCCACAGGCGTTCCGCCAAACACACAACACATAAAATAGTGAATCTAAATCCAACTTTAGAAACACAACTACATGCAGGTACCTGCAGGTACCAATCGTACATGCAGGTACCAATCGCACCCCACACCCCACTGGGGGGTGTCACACACTCTGAACGAACCTCCAGTGGTGAAGCTCCAGGAAGCACCTGCGTCGTCAAACACATGGTGCTTGGGATAGCTACTCCCAGTCACATCCTCCTTGAAGAACCTGGATGAAGCGTTTTCAAGTCTCCACTGTACCTACACACAGTACGATTTTGAATCGAGTCACCAGATTTCATTGTGAGCGTGGATCCCACTAAGTCTTCTGATACCACTGTGAGAAATCCTGATTTTGGTACTTGCAATGCGATTAGACTTCCCATCCTTCATAATACAACATCTTTCCTCTACGCTCATGGTGTCTCCCATCCTTAGATCAAGCCCAATGGCCAACGTGGGTTCCAAGCGAAAAGCGCTAATGAAATATTGGAAAACCAGATACCCCCTCGTTCCTCGAAACCGATACCCCGGCGTTAAATTGAAAATCGCTTTAGGCTTTGAGGGGTGATTTCTAAAAGGGGGGGATGAAGAGGGTGTCCCCATTGCCGAAACCAACCCCTTGGTGGACGTTGCCGGGATTGCCGCCAGCTTCGACAACGTCTATGGCTCAACCCTCGGCGAAATTAGCCACTTTAGCACCACTTCGCTCACACCGGAGGGAATTCCGAAGACCCTCCTCGAAAGGGGATAAACTTGCGGGATCTTAATAGAGTCAGCTCGTTTTCAAGAGTCACCGAGCGCCTTCACGAGAATACCTCTGACGCAGATCTCTTGTTCGACGCCGATCGCTGTAGAAATCGACGAGCTGAGGGATCAGACGGAAAAAATATCATTAATTATTTATGAAGACCCGAGAAAAATAACTGTTTAACCCAATAACAGAAGCTTTTCTTGACAATGTCGTTTCAGTGAAGATCGAGGTACGTGCTCAAATACACTCCAGTTGTACGTGGACGCTCCCCACTAAAGCTACTAGAAAGGCCTTGTCACGAACGTGCTTTCATTCAATAAACGTTATTAAAAGTGTGCAAGGCCGAGACAAGAAAGAGAAAACGAACCGAAACACGGCAATTGCTTTTCGCTTAAAGGTCTATCGGCAGCTATTTCGCTAAAATCTACCCAGAAGGGGTAAAAAGAGTCAGTTCAACGTCAGGATTTTTGACCTAACGGGGCGACAGATGGGGTGACTCCTCGATACTTTTAAATAATTCCGGGTGATAATTCCATGGCCTTCAACGGGACTTGAACCCGCGGCTTTATGCAGCACTAAGTAAAGCACTCGGATAATGAAAAATTGGAAGTCTACCCAGGAGAAAACTTTGAATCGTTAAATGATTTAAAGATGATGAATTAAATCATTCAAATAATTTAATTATTAAATTTGATTTTATTCAGACCTGGGTAGGGTATAAAATGTTTATACCCAGATCTGTATCTTCTCTGAATCTTCTTCTAAATTTCAACAGCCCTAACCAGTCTAAATCCTACTAAATCGAGAACATAATATGTTCTTGTTATATTATAACAACTTCACACTGAATTTATCCACCTCAGCACGTAACCCTTAAGGGGTTTTACGTCTTCAAAACTGGTTACAAATATTTCAAACCGGTTTTGACCCCGTTCAACCATCACTTTTGAGCTGAAATTTGGAGGGCAGACTCCTTTCACACCCAGAGTTCGCTGAATAGTTCTTTTGCGCCAGAACAGATGAGATGCAACGGCGCCGGCGCTGAAAACGTATCCGCAGACTTGCGACGCCAAAAACGAACTCATTCGTACCAAGCTTTGTATTGCCGAAGATCGACTCCTAGACAAAATCTGTCCACATAAAAGGCGCTATATTATAGGCGCTTGTCCATAAAAAAAGTCCTACGAAAATGCCAGTAAAATGACAGTTTGCCGAAAATAACAGTTTTTCCGAAATCCACACCTTACCCCTTTTTTGGCCATAAGTACCAAAAGCCTGTTTTCTACATACCTGTTTCCTCTTCGAAAGACTGTAATTCTCTTTCTCCTACTAAAAGGTGCAACACATCCGATTTTAACGTGAGGCTTTGATGAGTGGGCCCACTAGTTGACCCACCAGTAAGTGGTAGGTACGTCGAGCATCAATCTCAATGAACGCGGAGGAAACCATGGGGCGAACCTCCTCCAAAAATTCCAACCTCTTTGGTGTGACTCCACCATACCGTCTAGTCTTCCAGACGTCGAAATTGCTGTCAGGGGCTTCTCCTATAGAGTTTCCTAGATACGTCCAGGCAAGACTACTTTATTTTTCTCGGTGTAACGTGGTTGCAGGACTTTATTTTTGATCAAGATTTAGGACTAACCCACTCCCGTTCCAATCGTGATCTTGTTGCTTGTGGAGGAGTGACGCCGGGGGTGTAATGACATTAAGTATTGATCGGCCGTTTTGGTTTATTATTCTTGGAATAAAACACCTATGTTTTCGCGACGGAGGTCGACGACTCCAATCGGCCTCAAAATTTGACATTATCCGTTTCAAGAGGTCTACATTCAAAATCCGAAATGTCCGTCCGCCGTCCGCCGTGCGAGCCGTTTTGGGCAGTAGGAATTTTTTTTTAAATCTGAAATTTTGACAAAATACTTGGTTTACCATCTAGTTGTGCCCGCAAGGTTTTCAGTCCGATCGCCCTAACCCGTGGGGCGCTATGGGACTAAAATGGGGCTACGGGAGGGTTTTTTTGAAGGCTTTTGGCTATGGGATCGAGTTAGGTGTCGTTTTCGAGGTATTTTTGGACGTAGAATCCATTTTTTGGGGTCCCGGAACTATCCGATTTCACTGATGCGATCTGTAGGGCTTTCATGGGGCTAAAAATGGGATTTTGAAGGATCCCAGGAGGTTAAATATTTTTCGAGTAAAGAATAAAGAATGCTTGAAAAAAAAAAATCCAAAAAAATTTTTTTTTTCCAAATTATTTTCTTTTGACACAGAAATAATTTTTTCACAAGTAACCTATATCAAAGAATAATAAACCCTTGTGTAAAATTTGCAGCGTTTTTCCATCTTCATCCCTTCTAAAATTTAGAAGTTATTTAATAACTGGGACAGTGTCATCAGACGTCATTCTGCAGGATGTTGTGGCAATAATTATTCTTATCCGGCAAAATGAAGTGGTAAAACCCCGGGTCACCACAGATACTACCTCGAGAGGAGGCGGCGGTTTCCCATGTGCGAAATGAAAAGCGAAACCTGCCGGCGCATAGGCGAGATAGAGCTGGTTTGCTTGCTTTTTGTGAAGAGTTCGAGGAAGAAACACGGTTTTTCCTGGCCAACAGCTGAGATTATTCGTTTTACTGCCCGAAAACTCCAGTAATCCCCATGACAGTTCTCATGTTTCTCATTTTCCTTTCAACTCGCTTGAGGGGAGAAAAAATTTGGAAAAGTCGCTACAGAGACACAAGCGGGTCGTTAACACTGTGGCGATCAAAGTGAAATCGCTCGTTTCGCCACCGTTGATACTCTTAATTCATACAGCGTCTAAACGCTCAAACCAGTAAATTGGATCCGTCTCAACGGCCTCGAAAACTCTTCTCAATAAACTGTTCAAATACTCTCAAAGATACTTCTCCGGCGTTTACGACTTCGATCGGGGTAAAACGGCGAAGGTTATTGCGCCGGTCGTAAAATCCATATAGCACAACCCGTTTTACAGTGCGCGCATTCAGAGCTATCTGAAAACTACGCTCCACATGGGATCCCGTCAGCGGTGTTTCCCTTTGATCTCCCCGTAAAATAGAGTGATGGGAAAGGGATTATAATCTATACTACTAGAAAAGCCGTCTGACGCGTTTATCTCATCTGGTCGAATTGGATTGAGGCGTCCAAAGCCCGTTGGCCTTCCTCATGTCTTATTCCGCGTTCGAAGCCTTTTTTAAACAATAATAAATAAATAAAGTATCCCCAGATCGTTCCCCAGAGCCTCTTCAGGTGAGGGACAATTGAAAATCTCTCGAGTAAAAATGTATTCATGAGTTTATTCAATTCCTCGCGGAGAGCGGCGAAGTTTGTGATTTTATTATCCTGGGACTGGCGGCCGTTTCAGTTCGTATTACCATCATACCACATAACCTTCTCGAGCAATAACAACCAGCTACAAGGCCCGTCCAGCTCAATAATGCTCAAGTCGTATCACGTTGATTTTGCTGGGTTACCTAATTCGAAAAAAAAAAAAAAAAAAAAAAAAAAACGTGGGTTGATGTGGAGCGGAAAAAGTCGGAAAAAGGTCGAGGTGAAAAACAAACTAGTAATTTTCCATTGTTGATACCGAGAGGAAAACCACCATCTAGTCTATCCAACGGCCCTTTCCACCTTAATTACCCGCCGACCCTCCTAACTAGCAAGCCCGGAAAAACGGGTCGTTTAGCCGGAGCAATTACAAGTATTTTGCCTGAGCAGTAGGTGAAAAATGGCCGTGGAAATGGATGAGAGGCTTAGAGCGAGCCGTCCATCACGAGGAGGCTTTCAATGTGGAGTTTGACTGAGTTATGATTGAGGGATTGAAGTTTACCGCCTGGGTGCCCCGACAATGTGCACAAAAAGGATGACAAATTGGACACGGGCTAGTTTAGGTTTGACATGCCTAGGTGTCTTGTAACTCTTGAAGAGTTGACAGTGTCTTGACACCCTAACGCCGAACATCATCAGGTAAGTCTGCAGGTACAGATGAGAGGGACGCTCTTCGAGTCGTTTAGCCGGTTTGGTGTGGTTGACGGGGAGCCCCTCCAGGAAGCTCCTCGCGTAGGGAGTTTTCGAAGTTTTGTTCATCCGGCAAAGCCCGTAAATATGCCACGTGGCGAGAACTCAATACCGCAATCTTACGAAACCAGGTGATGTATTGAAGTGATGAAGGATAAATGAAATATGGGAAGGGAAGCCCGTGGCTGAATTATTTTCGGGGAGGGCGAGCTAATTGATTGGTGGGCGCAATTAAAAGTGACGAGGCCCATAAAATACGTGGGCGTGATTGAAGCTCCCGAGGAAAATCGAGTTGGGAGCCCGGCCGTAGACGTGTATCATCTGGAAAAGAGGGGAAACCCGTCCTTATGCCGAAGCGATGAATGACTTTTCATTTTTTTCTCCGTTTGAGCCCTCTGACTCTGGTGACATTTTCAACTATATTCAGGTGTCACATTCAACTACTCAGGTTCGTCGAAAACGGTCCCTCGCAACCCGTTTATGTACCGACGGGGGTGGAAGATGCTCTCAGGGGCGGATCCTGGTTCGAAGGCGTTGTCAGTGGGGAGGGGGGGGATGGTTACCATGGCAACGTTTAGCCTCGCTGCCCAGTCTCTGATCGCACGTCGTGGAGTGAGCACCGAAATTCGCCCGCGTGTCAAATCACGTGAAAAAATAAAATACACTCTTAACCCGAAAAAAATAGTCGACCCTTTTCGAACGTCAACATGATCACCACTTTTATTTGTTGAGCAGAAAAAACCGAATCGCCCCCAAAAAATTAAATTTAGGATTAATTTCATCAAATTTTTCTACAACTTGAAATTTACTTGATCGGAGTGGTTTTAGTGACGAAGCTCCGTTGGAAGTTCGTCTGCCCCCAAAGGGGCGGTGGAGGCTACAAAGTAAGAAGAGGTAGTGTTCACCACAAGGTGTGTATTCACAGCAAACTTTAAAGTTCCACCAAAATGTCTTATAATTTGTATTGTCTAATTTGATTTTGATGCTCTACGTGAGTGCGTCAAAAGTGAACAAGAAATTACATAAGAAAAAAATGAACAGGCAAATGGTCTTCAAAATGTACCTATGTGAAGTTGAATTTACGTTGGTTTTGTGTTCTTGTAAATAGTGCAACTACATTGAAGAAGTGAAACAAATATTGACACAAAATTTGTGTCAATATTTGTTTCACTCATTTAATTAGCTCATTTAATGAGCGTTATTACTACAGCATTTTAAACAGTTTCGGGGGAAAAAATAGCCTTCAGCGCCTGGTATTTTTGTAAATTTCTGTGTTGTTGATGAGGCTTAGCGAGTGAACGTGAACGTCGATAATTTACGAGGTGGATCACATTGTAGGTCAGGTTCAGAACCTGGGACACGTTGGAACTCCCGAACGCCACTCCCAGGTTGACCTTAAACGTGAGCGAATGGGAATTTACGGATTTGTGGCCAGCCTCGTGGAAAGTTCATAGAACGAAAAGATTATTTTAAAACGCGGGACGGTGTTCGGAGGTGTGAGAATTTCGCGTGGGAGCTTTTAATCGGGTTTAACGTATTGAACCGAATCAGGATTAAACTTTAATCATGAAATTAAATGAAACATTCCGCCGGGACCCAAGTTTTCCCTCTACTCGGATTGCCCGAAAAGACTGCCTGAATTGATAAATGTAACAGGAGAAAATAATATCATTAAATAATAATTAAATAATTAATCGCGTAAATATAATATATTTACACGATTTACACATAATATTATTATGTTTAAAAAAATAAAGTAAAAAAATTAAAGCGTTGCCGCCTGTGGGTATATTGCCACCCCTTGACCCCGTCACTGCTTGTTTAAAGCTTGTTGGCTATAATTTATAAAACCTGGAAACAGGTTTATTAGCTCTTCAATTGTGTTACTATACAACCAAGAGTCTCCTCCCTTCTTAGAATCGGATACTGTTCAACGTTTGATCATAAAAATCTCGGGACGTTACTTCAAGCGCTACTTTCGTGACATGAAAACATCTCACTTTTTCGTGACATGAAATCATCTCACTTTTTCGCTAAAACCTGTTTCTAGGTTAAAAACGAAAAACTCGCTTTCGACACCAATTTTTATGGTCAACTACTTTGGGATGGTTAACTACAGTTGTTAACCATGTTATAACCAGTTATAACCATGTAGGTAGTTAACCATAACAGTAACTATTGGTCAACTACAAATTTGGGATGGTTAACTACTTCTTTTCACCTGTAACGTCCATAACTGAACCATAAAAAAATAAAATAAATAAATAAAAACTATTATTCTTTATTATGGATTGTGCATCCAAACTTACTCGGAATACAACTCGTCATTCGAACTTCTGACATATACATAGTTCCACCTTCGGCCGCTTCTGATAACCTTCAAAAGCTCCATTTCGTCATTCAAGTTCCAACACCACATAATTGACGTTAAAGTACAGGAGAGGCAAACAACTTTTTTACGCGGTTTTATCAATTACGCGCTGTGTGTAGTCATTTTTCCCGTTTTTCTTGTTTTTATGTTTCCAGTTGGCTATCAAATAGAATGAGAAACTAATTTTCGTCAAAATGTCAATTTACCTATCCTAGGTACTGTTCGCAGATCAAAAGAATACTCGTGAGGGCTTGTAAACTACCCTCGCCAAAAACATTTTTCCCCGACCCCTCCAGCTCCCGCGCAGTCAATGTGACAAACGTTTTCATAGGCATAGGAGACTGCTCTATCAAGTCTAGGATTTTCACTTCCCCTCTTCACTGGTCCCTCTACTCTACTGTGGCTGGGCCTGAATTCTACTTCTGAGAGTGGAAATACTGGCGTTCGGTTTCTAGGTATTTCAATATAGATTAATAATACAGCGTTTTGGGGATTACTGATAGTAAAAATATTATTTATTATTAATTAATTTCGCATTTATGCGAATAGTATGAAGCATAAAATGCTATTCACGGGAAAACAAAATTTGTTTAAATTTAATTTCATTTACTTATATACATTTATGTACAAGTACCTATTGGCATAATTATTTCCATTATTATTATTATTTTATCATCATCATACAATTATGTACAATTATTGTCATACTATTATTTACAGTGTAATCAAGTTGATTTTCACAGTATTATCATCACAAATTATGCTATTGTTTTACGCTCAAATACTTGAACAATTGTCGTTAGTTAACCAGTGTGGGGATTCAGTATAGACCCCACGGTATCTTCCTTAAAATTGGTCGGCAGCCGCTGCATTCATTCGCAGCGCGCTCACGGGGGGGGGGGGCAGCAGCTCCCGGCGCCCACGTGCGGGAGGCCGGCGGGATTACGTTCCCGATACCGCGAGCTCCCCATGGTTCACTCGGGCCTCTCGTACATCGGCGCCATCCTTATCTTTATGCTTGGGATCCCCATTCTACTTATCGTAGATTTGGATATCTATCGCACACTTTTTGCTGAGACCGCTTGCCAGGACTCCCCCTCTGAAGACATTTCAGTTGGGGAAGCCGGCTCAGCGGACTCTATTTTAAATTCACGCGGGGTACTTGCCCAGGCCGATCCTACCGACAATTCGCTCGGATCAGCCGGGAAATTTACTCCTCGTCAGGAGCAATCTGATTCTGATGCCACTCCTACTGACACTTCGCTCGGTGTAGCTCAGAAGCTGATTGTCTCAGGTATAGATCTGGGCCGCGGTTCTGATGGAGGCAATTTATTGTCTTCAGATGATCCTGCGACCAGACTCATTTCCGGGAACGAACGCGACCCAATTAGGCTAAATCCGTTTGGTCAAATTGGGGACTGCGAAATTCCCCAAATTGCCCCGACACTATTTACTGGACAAGCTGATCACAACAAATTGTGTCAAGCCCCAGATAGATGTGTTTGCGCACTCCCCTCCTCATCCTCCACAAACACAGGGAGCGAAATCCTGGTCACGCCAGAGGCCTTCTCCCAAACACACAAAACAACCAATAGGGACAATATAACCAATTTAGGTACACAAATTGCTCATGTAGGTACACCTTCCACACCCGGTATGGAGGATCTACCTACAACTGGTGACCCCAACTTGAACATGGAGCCTTTGCTTCAGCCTCAGGGTCTACCTACAACTGGTGACCCCAACTTGAACATGGAGCCTTTGCTTCAGCCTCAGGGTCAACCTACAACTGGTGACCCCAACTTGAACATGGAGCCTTTGCTTCAGCCTCAGGGTCAACCTACAACTGGTGACCCCAACTTGAACATGGAGCCTTTGCTTCAGCCTCAGGGTCTACCTACAATTGGTGACCCCCTCCAGAAGACGCAGTCTTCACTTCAATCGCGACATGCAGGTGGCGAGAATTTAAATTCAAATTCCCCCACCAACATTCAGACACTTTCTCTAATTAATATCCCGCAAAATGGAACATTCGTTCCCACTGTCCTTGATGAAAATCAACGTCAAATGAATCTTGGGTCGTCCCCCCAAGTGACCACAAGTCAGAACGGAGTTTCTGCACCATGGCTACCAGGCCTTGGAACTCGACTTCCACAACGTCAAAACGACGCGTTTTTCGACGTCATCATTCGAGAGTCACTCGAACCATCCCGATTTTTTTTTTAACTTCATCTTCAGCACCGGCTTCTTCAAGCCACACAACTGTGTCCACACACGGTCGGTTCTAGAACTTTTGCCGTCACGAGTCCCAAAATTCAATACCTAATTCATCCTGGAGAAGGACAGTTCTCCCTGCGGGTATGCACGGACACTTTCGTCAACTGGTTCACACAGGTTCTGGCAGCGTTTGACGCAAGGGATGCCTCATCCTAACATTGGATGCTCCCTGCAATATAACCCTAGACCTCGTAACCATGACCCCACAAGTTGCCGCATAAACGCAGTCATTTCACAACCCATCTCTATGGCTCTCTATGCCAACCTTTCGGCCGACATGGCCAGCCCATTCTTTGGGGACAAATGACGGCATCCAGAAGTTCACAAAAACACCACCGACCGCGTGCTCGTTTTGGCACTCGGTGCTCTCACGGCCTACATGGTCATCATTTTTTTTTAAATTTCTCGGACTACTGTCTCCCCTTGCCGACCAGTTTTGGGGGGAGCCATGTGGGGATTCAGTATAGACCCCACGGTATCTTCCTTAAAATTGGTCGGCAGCCGCTGCATTCATTCGCAGCGCGCTCACGGGGGGGGGGCAGCAGCTCCCGGCGCCCACGTGCGGGAGGCCGGCGGGATTACGTTCCCGATACCGCGAGCTCCCCATGGTTCACTCGGGCCTCTCGTACATCGGCGCCATCCTTATCTTTATGCTTGGGATCCCCATTCTACTTATCGTAGATTTGGATATCTATCGCACACTTTTTGCTGAGACCGCTTGCCAGGACTCCCCCTCTGAAGACATTTCAGTTGGGGAAGCCGGCTCAGCGGACTCTATTTTAAATTCACGCGGGGTACTTGCCCAGGCCGATCCTACCGACAATTCGCTCGGATCAGCCGGGAAATTTACTCCTCGTCAGGAGCAATCTGATTCTGATGCCACTCCTACTGACACTTCGCTCGGTGTAGCTCAGAAGCTGATTGTCTCAGGTATAGATCTGGGCCGCGGTTCTGATGGAGGCAATTTATTGTCTTCAGATGATCCTGCGACCAGACTCATTTCCGGGAACGAACGCGACCCAATTAGGCTAAATCCGTTTGGTCAAATTGGGGACTGCGAAATTCCCCAAATTGCCCCGACACTATTTACTGGACAAGCTGATCACAACAAATTGTGTCAAGCCCCAGATAGATGTGTTTGCGCACTCCCCTCCTCATCCTCCACAAACACAGGGAGCGAAATCCTGGTCACGCCAGAGGCCTTCTCCCAAACACACAAAACAACCAATAGGGACAATATAACCAATTTAGGTACACAAATTGCTCATGTAGGTACACCTTCCACACCCGGTATGGAGGATCTACCTACAACCAGTAATTATTACTGAAGCGATTGGGAGAAAGTACGAAAATTAACTAATTCATATGGGAGAAAAGATTGACATTTACAAAACAGTCTTTAGAATGAAATATGTACTGTAATTAGTGGAATTACTGATATTACCAATTATGGTGCATATTATGCACTATTTTATTTCAAAGTACGAATGAATCTCTTACGAGTCGTACATATTATGTTTTTACATATATATATATACGGTTTTAATACTGGAATTAAATGTTAAAAAATTAAAAATTTTCCTTTGCAATTTTCTGTTCAGTGAAGAGTCTTCCCTGAAGACCTATTTCCTTTACGTGACTGACCCGTGCCTTTTATTTTGGGCCAATGGAATGATTATTAGGGATGTGCGATACTTATCGATATGGGTAAAGTATCGGGTATTTCCTTTCGATACCGGGTACTTTTGGTATCGAATCCTGCCATTCGATACTACTACTGGTATCGATTATTTTTCCAGTATCGGAAAAAATACCCAAATGGAAACAGATGTACCTACTTAAAACTAAAATAACTTTACTTGAATCGTTTATTTATAAATTTATAGGTACTTGAATCACAGGGAAGCTGAATCGTTTATTTATAAATTTATAGGTACTTGAATCACAGGGAAGCTCTCTACCAATAAATCTTATAGGAACACTCACACACATGAGTTATGTGACAACGTCTCGTCTGAGTCTGATGTTGTACATAATATGTATCAATACATTTTGAAGTGATGATATTATCATGTATTGATACATCATCACATCGACATTTTTGATAAAAAAGTATCAACAAGTATTGGATCGATATTTTTCAAAAAGTATCGATACTTTTATGAATCGGTACTTTTGAATACTTTTAAAAATGCATTGGACTAAACTAAAATATTATAACCATGGTTTAGTTTTTTTTTTTTTCTATAAACATTATAAGCAGGGAGTTTTTACTGACGATAGCGACGCTAGACTCAGGCGGTGTTCTCAGATTGCTTATTTTCATTTGTCACAATCGACCTCGTGGATGATTAGGTAAATAATTTTCGACCAAACTTATTACTGAATTTTGAGAAAAGGAACATTCTCAGTTGTCGCCAAAATATGTTGACAAATTGTGTTTTCTGAGAGGCACAGACGACGAATGGTGGTAGAATTATATTTTATATATGTTACAGGTCAAACCCGATTTTAGGCCACACTAGTTTGTCCTAGGCCAATGTGGTTCTTCCTAAAAATACCAGGCCAATGTAGTTTGGACTAGGACAAATTAGTGTGGCCCGTCAGTGCTAGGATATTCTGGTTTGGACTAGGCCGAACTAGTTTGGCCCGACCCCTTTTAGGCCAAACTGTTATTCATCTAGGTATATTGGGAAGGAGAAAGAATTCAATTTAGGGTTCTTAATAAATGACAAAATAAGTTGCTAAATGAGCTGTATTTACTTCTGCAAATGATACGGAGATAGAAAATTCAAATACAATCAAGGTAGAGTCGTTAATTTTCATTAACTCTTGGTTCGATCCTAAACATTGCTTTGGTGACTGCTTAATCCCTGAATGATACAAACGGCTTTTCATAAACTGGACATATCTGAGACCTTCAGCCCATTTTGAACACGAGTTAAGGTCGATCCACACATTTCAGTGATGTCAGTGAATCCGTGGCCACCCGTGCTCCGTGCCCTTCAATAGTATCAATTGAAGGGCATTGATGATAAATTGTCCACACACCAACGCGTTACATGCCGAACGGAGCACGGATGGCCACGGATTCACTGAAACGCTGAAATGCGTGGATCGACCTTAACGATAAATTTATCGTTCATCCACACAGCCAGCATGTTTTCTATGTCTTGATTTGCTCGTTCAACAGAGCCTTGACTCCGACTGTGCCTTGGCTTTCCATGAACTATCTCTGACACTTAAAACTCAATCGTTCGCATCTCCTTACGTGATAACGTGAACTTACACTTTAATAACAGTTCGTCCTAAAACGCAACCAGCCACACTAGTTTGTCCTAGGCCAAACTAGTTTTCCCTAAAAACGTCAGGCCAAACTAGTTTGGACGAGGCCAAATTAGTTTGGCCCAAAAGTGTATGGACGTTCTAGTTTGGCCTAGGCCAAACCAGTTTGACCTGAAAATCGGGTTTGGCCTGTAACATATACAATATTTTCTTTATTAAATGAATATAATATCATTCTTCTTCTTCTGACTCTTTGAAGTAACAATAATGATAATAATAATAATAAATAATAATAATGATAATCCAGGATTCGATTTTCAAACTGCCCCTATTCAATACAGAAATTTTCTTTTCTCCTAATAAAAGTACCCATATGATCCAATACTTGTAGGTATCGAATAGTTGCTTCCGATACTTCGATAGTATTGCATACTTTTTTCGATACTAGTATCGGGTACTGGTATCGGGTATCGTATAGTATCGCACATCCCTAATGATTATTGGCCGAACTTGTTAATTCTTTCGACTTAGGATCAGACCCCATTAGCAGCAAGACCAAACCTGCTGACACCATCATGCTGGGAAGGAACGAGGTCCTCCGTCTTCTTGCTGCCAAACTGAATACCGACAAGCGGCATCTATTGGCATAAAGGCTAACTGCTATCGGTTTATCACAGAGTGGGAAATCCCTTCATATTTTCGAAAACCGACAAGCCAGGTGGGGCATTTACCTCATGTGAGTAAAATACAGCTCGCAAATGCTAATTCTTTTCGGAAATTTCAATCATTTAAGTAAAATACGTGAAAATGTTTTCTTTGAATATGCAGCGAATCCGCCATCCCCTTCGTTATCATGCATGCAGCTCACCGTCTGAACCCTATTCAAACACCCTAATCAACAAAAGCGCTTAAGTGCCTTCCGTAATTGAATAATTAACTCCCGGAAAACTTCTTGGGTCCCTTCGGGAAAATCCACTTGGGCGGAACGCAGCGAATTTAATTTCAAAGCCACTCTGTACTCAGTAACTCGCCTTTTCCCGGGACATTAAAGGTTTTAGGTGGACTCAGCCGTACCTACTTAAAGCCCTGCTCAGAGGTGAATATTTAGTTTGGATGAAATGGTAATGAAGGCGCTATAGCGTTTGAAATTCTTCGGATTCTCAAAGTGCAAACGGGTCCGCGAAGTGCTATTTTCCCAAAGCCAATTAACAATGTGAAAAGAATCAACACGTAAGCTGACTGGATTGTGATGTTCGTCGGGGGAAAAAGTTATAATTGTTGAACTGACTTTGGCCCCAGTAAGTTTAATTGGGCGATAAGAAACTCCATTAAAGAAAGATCAGAAGTACAACTGTTTTAACGACTGTTTCATTTATGTGACTCTACTGCATTGTGCACTAATTTCTTTTCGGCTCAAATAAATCACGAACTTTCATCACGAATGTGTCGGTTTTCACGGGGTGTTATTTGGATTCGGTCGGAAGAGAGAAAAAGGGAGTTCCATGTGGCTGAAGGGGACAAAATAGGTCGGCCGGGGGGGGGGGGGGGGGGGGAAGGGAATCTATTTGGACCGACGGACAGTTTGAAAAGGTTCTGATAATGATGGCGCATTTGTTCCAATTAACCTTCCGTCCGTTCGGTTGGGTCTCCCCTTTTGCCAGATTAGCATCCGCCTCGGGAAAGCGATCCGTCGAACCTCATTAAAATCTGATGGGTGAATTACAACGAGTGACGAGGAGAGATTTTTTCCCCCCCTCAAACGCACAACGGGTGATTGACCGGGATTTCCACACCCCTTTAAAGAGCGCGAATTTTCCCGTATAATATACTAGCTTCTTCGTCTAGTTGAGTCCGCGTGGATTTCAATCCAATCGCTCTATCCCGCGGGGCTCTGTGGGACTAAAATGGGGCTACGGGAGGGATTTTTGAAGGGCACTAACTGAATAAGATGTTTTGGAAGTCAAATGAGGTGTCGTTTCCAAAGTAATTATGGGCTTAGAATCGATTTGTGTGGGTCTCAAACCCATTTGACTTCACCGTGAGGATTTATGGCGCTAAATGAGGCTTTTGATGGGCGATGGCCGGGAGGTCGAAAGGAGTGTCGTTTTCAAAGTAATTTTAGTCGTAGAATCCATTTGTGCGTCTGTCACACCCATCATATAACGTCCATGAGGCGCCTATGGGGCTAAAATGGATTATTTGGACCAGCAGGTCGAACGAGGTGTCGTTTCCGCAGTAATTTTGGACAAAGAATCTATTTTTGTGGTCCCCTTATCGGAATTTAATCTGCCACCCTAAGAGGAGGAGGAGAATCATCTTTATTTAGTGTAGGTACTTCCGGTCATCGGAAAATATGAAGAAAATCTTCGACTTTATGGGAAGTTTACGTTTGGTTATCGTTGAGGAAAGGTTAGTGGGCTCCCTGAACCGCCAAGCTGAAGCAGATGCGTTTAAGGTGTTGTTGGGTTCAGAAGAAGTGTTTCCTTCATAGTTTTTGAGTATTTTTTTTTAAACTACTGTTCCTTCAGACATAGATTTCGAAGGGGTTGAGCCAGGGTGTCGAGTAATTTGTAGTTTTCAACGAAATTGTGTACAAGAATCGATTTATGGATTTTTCATGTATGTTCATCCAATCGGTCGGGCTCAGTAATTATTATGCTTCGGAGAGGTCATAGACGTGGATTTTGAAGGGTTCGAGCTTGAATGTGATACGATGTGCTAAGCACATTGTGCTTGTATGTGGCAGCACCATGATCGAGGTGGTATGAGATTGAATGAGCTTGAAAGATGGTAGGTTAAGTTTGAATTAGGAACGAAGAGATTGAATGAGATAGTATGAGGGATTATAGAGGTTGATTTTGAACGGTTTGAGCCAGGGTGTCGAGTAAGTTTTCGTTTTCGGCAAAATTCTATACACAGAATTGATTTATGTGTTTTTCAAGTACGCCCATCCAGTCAAATGGGTCAATGATACTTCTGTGGGGTTACAGACGTAGGTAGATTTAGAAGGGTTTGAGCCAGGGTGCCAAGTAATTGGTCGTTTTTTTTTTTTTTGATTTCTCAAGTATGTCAGGCCATTCGATAGGGCTCAATAATCAGGGGTTTAATACTATTTATACCTATTATAGATTCTGCTCTGCTAAAAAATAAAAAAAAATCCAAGCATGGATTGTAAAAAGTCAGAAACCACAAAAAATATGCTCCATTTGGGGTATCTGAGCGCCTAAAAGATCTCCCTTCAAATCGGCTCTTTACCTTTCACAGACTACGGCATTCGGAAGCGCCCGAGTGCAAACTTCCTCTTGATTTAAAAAAAACGCTGCAAATTTTACACAAGGGTTTATTATTCTTTGATATACGTTACTTGTGCAGAAATTTAATTCCGTCAATGAAAAAAATATTTAAAAAAAAATTTTTTTTTTGGATTTTTATCTCAAAAAAATTTTTTTTTGATTTTTTGTTCAAAAATGTGTTTTTTTCAAAAACTGTATTTTTTACTCGAAAAATATTTAACATCCTGGGATCCTTCAAAAATCCCATTTTTAGCCCCATGAAAGCCCTGTAGATCGCCACAGTGAAATTGGATCGTTCCGGGACCCCAAAAAATGGATTCTACGTCCAAAAATACTTCGAAAACGACACCTAACTCGATCCCATAGCTAAAAGCCTTCAAAAAACCCCTCCCGTAGCCCCATTATAGCCCCATAGCGCCCCACGGGTTTGGGCGATCGGACTGAAAACCTTGCGGGCACAACTAGATGGTAAACCAAGTATTTTCTCGAAATTTCAGATTTTTTAAAAAATTCCTACTGCCCAAAACGGCCCGGACGGCGGACGGCGGACGGCGTACGGCGGACGGACATTTCGGATTTTGAATGTAGACCTCTTGAAACGGATAATGTCAAATTTTGAGGCCGATCGGAGTCGTCGACCCGTGTCGCGAAAACATAGGTGTATTATTCCAAGAATAATAAACCAAAAGGAGTCATTTTTCGGTATTCATGCTACAATGCGGCAGTGAGTGGCCCCGTTTACGATTTGTTTATTTTTTTAAATGATTACTTTTATGAATGAATGATCTAAATCACTAATCCTCACCGTGTCTGTGGCTGACTATCTGGCTATGTATGTCATCAGCCTACTCTGACTAAACTATAAGCCCTAAAAATACGCCGTTTTGGTTTATTATTCTTGGAATAATACACCTATGTTTTCGCGACGCGGGTCGACGACTCCGATCGGGCTCAAAATTTGACATTATCCGTTTCAAGTGGTCTACATTCAAAATCCGAAATGTCCGTCCGCCGTACGCCGTACGCCGTACGCCGTCCGCCGTCCAGGCCGTTTTGGGCAGTAGGAATTTTTTAAAAAATCTGAAATTTTGACAAAATACTCGGTTTACCATCTAGTTGTGCCCGCAAGGTTTTCAGCCCGATCGCCCAAACCCGTGGGGCGCTCTGGGGCTAAAATGGGGCTACAGAAGGTGGTTTTTGAAGGCTTTTGGCTATGGGATCGAGTCAGGTGTCGTTTTCGAAGTATTTTTGGACGTAGAATCCATTTTTTGGGGTCCCGGAACGATCCGATTTCACTGTGGCGATCTATAGGGCTTTCATGGAGCTAAAAATGGGATTTTTGATGGATCCCAAGAAGTTAAATATCTTTCGAGTAAAAATTAAAGAATTTTTGAAAAAACACATTTTTGAAAAAAAATCGCCTCAAAAAATTTTTTTTGAAATATAAAAATCCAAAAAAAAATTTTTTTTAATTTTTTTTATTGACAGAATTAAATTTCTGTACAAGTAACCTATATCAAAGAATAATAAACCCTTGTGTAAAATTTGCAGCGTTTTTTTCTATTGGTTCGGGATCCCGTTTAAGTGTTAAGTTAGGGTGGTCGAGAATTCTCAAAAATTTCGCTCAAATCCGAGCGAAGCGAGGCCCCCCTGTCCGAATAAGCGCTCGGCCGAGCGGAGCGAGGCCTTATGTCTGCTTAAACGGCTGGGGGCGTAGGCGAGCAAAGCGAGCCGGAGCATCTAGTCTATACCACTAATTCTCATCGTCTCTGTCTGTGTGTCTGTGGGTATGTCAATCGCCTACTCTGACTAAACGGTAAGCCCTAAAAATACGCCGATTTTTCCTATCGTCTCGCCCGACCGTTTAAGTGTCTCTAGGGGGGGTCGCAGACCCCCCCGGCCGAGCGAAGCGAGGCCCCCCTGTCCGAATAAGCGCTCGGCCGAGCGGAGCGAGGCCTTATGTCTGATTAAGCATTCGGCCGAGCGAAGCGAGGCCTTATGTCTGAGTAGGGGTTCGAACCCACCCCCCCGGCCGAGCGAAGCGAGGCCCCCCTGTCCGAATAAGCGCTCGGCCGAGCGGAGCGAGGCCTTATGTCTGCTTAAGCTGTCGGCCGAGCGAAGCGAGGCCCGACGGGGGGTCTGGGGGGCGGAGCCCCCCAGCTGGGTGCGTAGGCGAGCAAAGCGAGCCGGAGCATCTAGTAAGGTTTAATTGTAAAGGCCTTCCGGCGATACAAAGTTAAAACAAAACAGTAATAGGTACAGGTAATTCAATAACTAAAATGACACAACGTAAATCGCTACAATGATATAACTTAATTAGTCACAACAAAAGTACAATTGCTACAGTAATACAACTTAATTAGTCACTACAGTATAATTAGTCACAGAAATGTAATTAGTATAAAAAACCTTCATTAAGGAAAAACGCCCTAGTTCTAATACAGTTTACTAAGAAGCTATACATTTTCTTACAAGATAATAAATCATTAAAGGAGAGCAGAGAGGCCAAGTCATGGTGGGACAAATCGCTGAGAAGAATAAATGAGAAGCGTTCGCCACGAACCACAGGGCATTGACACATGAAATGGAGGATATGATTGCCAGGAGGTCACATGAGGTGTCGTTTTTGAACAAATTTCGAACGTAAAATTCATTGGTCACACTGATCATGTCACATCTTGGGATCTCGGAGACTAAAAATGGGAATTTTGAAGGGCTTTGGCCAGAGAGCCGAATATGTGTGATTGTCTAATTTATTATTTTTAATTAACTAATTTCAATTTTTTTAATTTTGCTATATGATTTTTTTTTTTACATTGTAATAATTTTTGCCACAATTTATACAACAAACCCTTGTGTAAAATTTTGCTGTCACTCTTCATTTGACGCATCAAGCATGGCATGCTTGATGCATTCGCCATCAATCTTATCATCACCACGATTGTCATGTTTGAATTCTTCATTTCTGCAGTTTGTTCAGCCGTTGAATAAATCATTTGTACGCCATTCCGGTGGTTTTAAAATTCATCTGACGTCTGTCTATTGATTGAATATCACCGTTCTCGTGAAATACCGATAGGAATCCGCAGTGGGTCCTGATGAGACTAACATTGTTACCCCTGACATTGCCAGAGCTCTCCACCGTCACGAGCACAATAAGGAATAGTCAACAGGGCGCTGGCTTTGACGGGCACGTCGATCTGTGTTTGGTTTTCCTCCCCTAATGTAAACAGGGATCAGTCCGGACGTGCACTGTGGACTCAGCTCGAATTGCCTCCGCCTGCAACGGCATTGCGGCAATGCGGACTCGTTTTGTGGAACTCAGAAGGCAAAATTGCATTAAAGCGACAATGATCGCCTCCCGACGAGACCTTCATCAAACAGTTCGCTCGCGATGACTCCGCCTGTTTTTCCACCGTATTGCTCGCCGCTTTTCACACTCAGATTCTCAACTTTCCATCAAAACGCCGAAGTTCCTCGCGGGGTTAGCGGATGAATATGAATCGATCACGAAGAGGAATCTCTTAGACTGTGAAATACCCAGCCCTGCGGTTGCTCTGACTTTCGCAAAGTTACCAAGTCCGGAAGAGCCTCCCAGAAGAAGTACAAACTTCCTGCCGAGCCGAAAGCTTTATTTAAGTTGTTAGAGGAAGTAGGAAAAACCACACTTCTCCGGGAAATGGATAAGCATCTTCAGGTTCTTCAAGTTTTATTACGCTTCTCCAAAAAAAAGTAAAAAAAAAAAAACTTGAACATTTTATTGGGCCTACTTACTGTCATATTCATTAGCAAAGAAATTTTCCAAAAAATTTTCAGAAATAGGAATATATTTATATTTCAAAAAATTATTTGGAAAATTGATACATATATCAATAAATATACGTCGCCGCTGTTTTAAGGCCTTCGAAGAACCTTTTTTATTTATCCCTAAACATATCTCAAGAGCGGGCAGCCAGGGTGTGAGTCGTGTTGTGGTAGCCCTTCAAAACCTCCCTAACTCGGCCATTGTGTTGTTTCCTTCCTCTTTTGTGAGCGGGCGGGACGATGATAGTATAAAAAATTCCGTTTAGACAAAAGCAGTCTTGCCACCTTTGACGATGTTGATCGCAAACTCCACGCCCTTTGGTATTAAGCCCTTTAATTAATATTAAGCATAGCTAAAGGGCGAAGCAACATCCTCCCCCGTTACCACCGCCGCATTCATTTTAAATGCCCATTGATTATTAATGCAAAGCTCTATCGGATGAGATGTTGGTGGAGGGGGTAAGAGGATCCGGCCTCCTGACCACATCCTATTGCTCCGAGAGCCGTTTCAAAGGGTTCGTTACAATACAACTGCTTCCACCCCCCCTCCCTCCCCCCCCACCACCACTTGCGCGAGAGCATCAGCGTTAATTTATACAACGTCAACCATTTACCGGAGCGGAATTAAACTGGCGGGAGAAAAGTCTCGCAAAATGAAACGCTGTCGTCAACCAGACGAAGCAAACAAGGCCTTTGAAAATGTTGTCATTTCTTAACAATAAAATTTTTCGAGAAACGTTGGTTTTATTACTCTCAGAATAATCAACGAAGGTTTGCTGGGGGACCGCCGTGGCTCAATCGAGACCGTGGCCGATTGTAGTGGACGTAGTGGGTTCGAGTCCCGCAGCGGGCTCGATTAATTTGGTGACCCGAAAATTCGCCCCCGGAAAAAACGCCCCCGTCCGTGAATTTGAGAAAGAATGTAATATTGGTAGGAATCAGAAAAAGAGAAGAGAAATGCATGGTACCTATGCTGTTGAATGCTTGTATGATTTTGGTATGATGCTCGAAAAACGGTAGGAGAACTGTGATGATCCTACTCGACCCTAGGCGATAGATGAAGGTGGAGGAAAAAATGATATAATTTAAAGAATAAATAGGTATTAATAATAATTAATCTTTAAAAAAATTAAATAATTTAAAGAACATATAAATAGGTAGGTATTCAATTAAAATTAAAATGAATCTAAAAAAATAAATAAATAAAAAGTACATAAATAAATATGTATTAGGTATTAAATAACAACATGAAATAATATTTCATATTATGTAATTTTTAATGAAATTTTTAATGAAATTATATATTAATTAACTAATTTCATTAAAAAAATTAATTTCAACAACAACAAAAACCGCCGGCGAAACACGAAAAACAAACCCAGGAGAGTTTTCAAGTAAAAACGAAAAACTTTTGAAAAAAAAAAAAAAAAAAAAAAAAAATTACTCAGAATTAAATTTCTGCACAAGTAACCTATATCAAAGAATAATAAACCCTAGTGTAAAATTTGTAGCGTTTTTTAAATTTATTTTTAATTCATTTTATTTTTTTAATCCTACCGGCCAAACCTTTTTTTGTGATCAGGGACCTACAAAAGCGAAATATTTCTCCTCATTTCTTCCTCCAGCTACAAATCACTTGTTTAAACAGATTGAAAAGCCTCTTTAGGAGGCAAGTTCCAGTCTGTGGACCAATTACAGCAAATTTGTCCAAAAAAAAGGAATAATCTTTGAGAAGGGTAGACGGGAGCGGATTATCGAACAATCCCTTATCGGTGCCATTCTAATTGGTAGCTTTGTACGACGAAGGTAGAAAAAGCCCTTATCGGGAGCGGTAGATAAAAAAGCCGATCTACAGGGACTCTTGAAATTTCAAAAGCGGGTCAGGAAGAATACCGGAGAATGTAAATATAAAAGCCCGGCTGAAAATTTAATTAAGAGAATGAAGAAAGGTTTGGGTAGGTCGTGGGAGCGTTTTCCGTGTTCTTAAGTCTTATAAAATACCACCAGTCTTGAACAGCATTGAATCCGTTCAAGCCCAATCAGACTTCGCCCAGAATCTTACTATGATATCAAGACCCAACTCAGGATAAATGTGCTTGCTAAAACATAACAATGGCCTCTTCGAAAAGGTCGAAATTTCGCATTTCTAACAGCATATTCGGATTCGGCACACTTCGAAACCACCGTACACCACCTTTCAGTTCGAAGATTCGTTTAGTTATGTACAGAGGACAAATAGAAATTTTTGAGATTTTGAAAGGAGAAAATATTACGTCACACATCGAACGTTTGGCATTGAGCCGCCAGAGCGCAGTGATGTTATTACTAAACACGCACGATACAGAAACCCAGATCACATCATTTGACGTCTCTTTACATTTTGAAATACTTTCGTATTATGGTTCATTATGGAGTATAGCAATATTATCCAATGCTTTATTGGACAATGTCCTTAAAGCAATGAGCATGTCATGTTTATTGCGATGTTTTAGGTTTATGTACTGAAGATAGTTTGGAACTAGTCCGCATTAATAAAAACATGGCAGAAGATCGTCTACCAATTCATGCTTTAGTACCCATTGAACACCTTCTGTGTCAGGAACACCATCACACATAGTTCTAGGTAATCCCAAGTAGTGGGTGTGCACAAGGCTGAATCAACTGAATGCAGTAATGAGTGGACGCAGGAACGTCACCCCAGACCCGCCAACACCTGGGGAAGGACCACCGCTGTACTGTTAGATGACATTCGTATAGAGTAGGATTATCTACCAACGAATAAATGCAATGCACGTAACAGCGCTCACACATTATAAATTATTAATACTATCTCAACATACCTACTAGGTATTGAAATGAGCGCGTTATGCACCCCGCGTATATGCCTCAAGACACATCCAATCCCCTCAGAAATCAGCGGAGGTCTGAGATTACCCATTTATTGATTCGAAGCAATATTATATTATATAATATTAAACAACAAACGACGATAATATATTATATATTATCAACATATTGTGACGATGATATTTGAGTCAAATTTCAACTTTCAATAAATGGACAGTTGGTACGATCTTCTAATCTGCCTATTTTTATTATTACATATCTTCGAAGGCTGGACAGTTAAATAGGTCACAATGATACGAATATTTGACCCCGTATTTTGGTTCGTTATTCTTGGAATAATACACCCATGTTATCGCGACGGGGGTCAAAAATTCTGATCTGCCTCAAAATTTGACATTATTCGTTTCAAAAGGTCTAGATTCCAAAAACGAAATGTCCATCCGCCGCACAGTGGTCCAGAATCGTCAAAAAGCGCTCAAAACTCAATAACTTTTGATGTAGTTGAGCTAGAAACCTGAAATTTTGCACAGTTACCAGTCTCATGACCGCAATGAAGGTATTGGCAAATAAAACAAATAATATCAAAGTTGAACATTTTTAAGATGGTAACAATGTCGAATAAAAAAATTTACAAATTTGAAACTACAAAAAACTTCCAAATTCGCGTTTTGCGGTGGTGAAATAAAGTGTACCTTCAAAATGGAGTGAGAATAAAATAAAATTACGATTAATTCTTCGATCCGTCGATTAATTTTTGTGGTCGGCCCCCGCCCCTGGGCTGCACTTGGCTGGGCTCAGGTGATGGTGGAGCCCATTCAAAAAACATTCATCGAGCCAGAACTGTTTTTTTTTTTTTTTCGAAAAACAAGCGTCTATTCCTCCTGGTCTCAGCCCACTTTCTTTTAAATTTCAACACTACAGTCTGAGTCAATTTCCGTTCGAGTAACGACATAAGCTCATCGGCTATTGGAAATTGATCTGCGAAATATTCCCATAATAAACGCACACTTTTGTCGCCGGAATTCAACAATATTTCAGCAAGAACGCGATTTTTCACTTTGATCACCTCAGACATCTTTATCCGGTCGACACTGACTTGAGTTCTGCAGAAAATATCATTCGTCTACTGGTGATCAGTCTGGATGCTGCCGAATCAGCAACAAAGTCAAGGTTCATTTGTAGATAGTGTTCAATAATGCAGTGATTGTGTCGTATGTGCTTTGTAAACATTTTCAGAAGGGGGGTCGCGCGCCGCCCGACTCCGAGTCGTCTTGGCCACAGTCGCGACGGCATGCTCTGTCAGCTCTAGCACCGAAAGTTGCAAGTTGTAGCAGCTAATTTCGGTTTGGTGTCTTTCTATACATGTCTACGAATCATTTAAGCCCGAAATTAGAGAGACGCAAAAGCTATAAGTCAAAAGGAAATCAGATACGTGTAATTTTTTTACGTTTTCAGTAACTCCGTCCTTGACGACGATTCGAAAAATAAAAAAATTTTTTTTTTTTGCTCTTCGAACATCCTACTAAAACAAAAGAAACATGCGTCAGCCTTGTCAGTCTGAACAAGTAAAATTGCAGGAACGATTTTGGTACATAGGACTTTGTACAGTTCTAGTACTTTAATTATTAACCACCGTCCTGTAACCAACGAGTTGCAACATTGGGGGCCTGAAACTCAAGAAATTGCACCCTCAGGAGGTATATAACACATATATAAGGCCGACGTGTTTGGAAAAAATACTTCAAAAAATCGAGTTTTGAGCGCTTTTTGACGATTCTGGACCACTGCCGCTGTACTTAGGTTGTGTCTAAGGCCATTTCTATTATCCCATACATTAAGTGGCATAATGGTGGAATACTCTCTCTTAAATTACAAGCTTATCTACCTATATTATTATAGCTCTAGCCCAAGAAGGAAGAGGAGGAGAATCATCAGATTCTTCATTCTAGGGTACTTCTACAAGACTTAGTTGGAAAAAAGTGAAATTTGTCTTGAAAAATTCTGCTGGACGAGTAGATAACGTGTGCCTCACGCTAGTCTTCACGCTGAATCCAAACTGGATTTCAAAAAAACGTCATCCTGTGTTTCTTAAAGAAAAAAAGCTGAAAATTTTACACAAGGGGTTATTATTATTTGATGGAGGTTACTTGAGCAAAAATTAATTCTGTCAATAAGAAAAAAATTGTTCTTAATTTTTTTTCAATTTTTTTACTCGAAAAATATTTGATCTCATGGGATCCTTCAAAAATCCCAATTGCAGCCCCATGAAATCCCTATAGATCCCCACAGTGAAATCTGATCGTTAAGGGACCCACAAAAATGGATTCTACATCCAAAAATGCTTCGAAAACCACACCTAACTCGACCCCATAGCTGAAAACCGTAAAAATACTCTCCCTTAGCCCCATTTTAGCCCAATAGCCCACGGGTTTGGGCAATGGGCTGAAAACCTTGCGGGCACAACTAGATGGTAAACCAAGTATTTTGCCAAAATTTCCGATTTAAAAAAAAAAATCCTACGGCGGACGGCGGATATTTCGGTTTTGGCATCTAGACCTCTTGAAACGGTTAATGTCAAATTTTGAGGCCGATCGGAGTCGTCGACCTCCGTCGCGATTACATAGGTGTATTATTCCAAGAATAATAAACGACAACAACAACAAAAATTCATCGAAAAGCGAGTAGAAGGGTCTAAGGACAGGTTGGATCTGGTCGGGGGTTGGCTGGTTTTAGCCAGCAGGAGCTGGTCCACTAGTTACAATTTACGATTCTCTAACACCTTTGCCTTTAATTTTTTTTCAGTATCGTTCTTCCATATATTTTTTCAAGCAGAATCCAAATTGTTCGTTCGTATACGCCATGGCAGAACAGGCAGGCCTGTACTAAAGTATTTTTTATAGGTATACCTACTACGTATTTTTTATAGGTATAGCTACTACGAACACGCAGAATTGTAACTATAGTTACAATTCTGCGTGTTCGTAGTAGCCAAAAGTAAGTCCTCCTTGTGAAATTGAACTTCTTGATCAAGAAAAGACATCCTGACGCTACCGTCACACTGTGGAACCTTCCGCACGTGAAGGGAAGTTGTGAAGTTGTGTCTTGGGGGAAGATGGAAACACAAAGGTGACAAGACTCCTGAGAAAGGGAGATAAGTGTTTCCCTCCGGCCCCGGAGACGAACTTACTGTAAGATAATATAAACGCGCCTCAGGTAGTTTCAGGCGTTGCGTTTCTAAACTGAGACGTCTGAACATCGTTTGAAACTTTATTTCTCTCTTTATGGCACATTTTAGAAGATGGAGTTTGGAAATTGAAGTTAGGAACAGCCGTTTGAGAGGCTCTGCAACTAGTAAATGAAGTTTTAATGATTATCTAGGTCTGGGAGCTTTTTGGGATTACCAGTCTTCGTGCCCACTGTTAAGCTATTGTGTGTCTCTTCATTAGCCTCTCTGGACAAAACTGATTTGCCCGAACTCCGATTGTCATCAACGCCTAGGAAGTGACTTTTGATTCCTCGCAGGAAGGGTTTTATAATCAAATGAGGGGGACCGAGGGTAAGGAGTGAACCAGGGTTCCTAATTCAATCCCAGCGAATTGAGGATTCTGGAATGAGGGCACGGACGGAAGGGTTGTCAGCGGATGGGGAAACCCAAGAGCTGATATAAAAAATGTTGCAAGTGGAATTGGTGTAGGAAGGAGTCGTGGATGTCTTCACCAACACAACAACCTGGACGCCAAGATCATGATCATGTCATGAAGAGACTTGTCAATGGTGGGTGATCTACGATGGCTAAAAGGACGTAAATTTTACTGCATTAAATTTTAACGCTAGCAACTTCACGATGGTGTGAGTCTTGAAACAGTAAAGCCCTCACTTGGTAAAGAAGTGAATCCACCGCAACAGATCCTGGGAAGTCTTCATGCAAGAACTCATGGATGTCCAAGAACTGCTGGATACCACCATGGTGAGGGAACAAGGAGATAATGAGCCATTTGATATGTACCTACCGACGAATGAATCATATCAGATACAGTTGTGTCTCTATGATGGTTAGGAGAAGCATGTTTGGCTGTTCCTCAAGAAGACGTTGCTGATGCAAGACACATCAAAGTTGGAGCGGCTGCGCAGGCTGGCTCGGAAGGGGGAGGGTGCAGCTGAGCTCAGCATAAACACAGCGCCAGATTCAAAACTGCTGGAACCAGAGCTGTAGCGTGGACAGGGAGCGCTCTCTTTGCTCGCCTGTTTTTGCGCCCAATCCCTTCGGCCTTACGGCCTCAAGAGTAACACCCGTATAAACTACCATGATTACTTTAACTACACAAATAAATTCTATTTACACATCTAATAAAAGAACCTAATGAAGGCCGTCTGGGATCCAAATAGGGTGAGGAGGGAGGGGCTTGTTTTGCTCGGAATTAGGCGGGAAGGAGGTAACATTGCCATAGCAAACATTCGTCGATGGATAACAAAGTCATACTCCCTCTTCCACCTTTGGAACTTTTTTGTCTCCTCACCTACGCTGGTCTAGCTCTTCCTCCTCTCCACCACAACCACTCTTCCCCCTCCACGTAAAAGATGGAGGAGGGGGGGTCTCCCTCTCGAAGCTGTCCCGTAACTAGGTCTATGTTTATGATTTATTTGAATGTTCAACTCGTCCTGAAACTCTCCCAATCGTCAGAATTTGTTCGTTCATAATTTAGTAATAAAATTTGCTGGCACAAATTATCTTGTAGGGGCGCTTCGGACGTAAAATTTGACGTGGAATCCAAATCCAACGAAACGTTGTGGGTTTTCCATTTGAAGGAACAAAGTTGGGCGCAACAGACTGTATTAAAAAACCTTCATCCTTGATTTGATCCCTACCTCGTTGTAGTTATTGCTCTAAACCTCCACAATTTCTTTTCCTTTCGCCCCTCGATCCTGAGATTCGACGCGTGAATACACCCCACCGTTACGATAAGAATTCGATTAGAAGTCAAAGGGTCGTGTAGGTGGGTAGCGAGGTACGAGCCTCTTATATCGAAAGGTTACGAAAAAAAAAATCCCTCCAAACTCTCCTTCGAAGTCAAGTGGGATGAACGAGAAAAGAATGAAAAGCAAACATTTGTCGTAGGATAACAAAATCGTACCCCCCCCCCCCCCTTCGTTGGAACTTTTTCTCCGCCCCCTTCTTAGTCGGTGAAATATTGAAAAAGCGAGATGACGGTGAAATTTGTTTGAGTAACTTTTCCGAGCAAAGAGAATCCAAGTTGGAGGGCTCGACCGGAGGAAATTGTCTTGGAGAAAATGCTGACCCGTCGAAGTAATTTTGATGGAAGCTGAGGGTTGAATAAACAACATTTTCCCTAGAAGAGCACTCGTAGGTGTGGCCCTGGAAATAAAATTGACCCGGAATTTCGCAGAGAAATTGCGCGGAGCTTTTTCACGGCAGACACTATTAAAACAAAGTCTCGCTTTGAAAGTCTTCATTCGCATGTTGAAAGTTTCCCAACTGCCATCATAAGAAGATTTCTAGGCTTCTTTTCAGTCGGAAAAAAAAAATTTGCTCATGTTGTCCCATTACGCAAATGAGGTTGCCCATAAAAACGCAAGTCTTGGGAGGTGGATTTTTCCCCGTCTCGTAAACCCCTAACTAAAAACCTCTGACATTGCATAGCCCTTGAAATGCGAGACGATCGTGGCTCATTTTCTGCAGAGACCCTTTGCACTGATAAGGGTTTAGCTTTCGCCCTAAGGCCACCCTAACAAACTGCCTTATGTCTCCCCGACGTAATACGCCAAGGGAGGACATACGATCCCTCGTTAACCCTCGGGAGTCGGCATGACCGAAGGGGATGAGGACGAAAAGTTGCTTGGAGGGAACATACACTCGAAATCATGGTGCAAAGTCTTACTGTACTTCGGTCTAGTGACGTCACTACTGTCTGTACTCAGTGGTGCAAACCAGTCAGCGAAATTCGGTTGAAGTAGTCGATAGTGTGATGATAACCTAATTGATTGATCCATTGATTCGCATCAATGCAAAGAGATTCGCTAGATGTGAAAACTTGAGATAGCGCGAAGTTTTGAAGATTAAGAGTGTCCGACTCATAATAACCGATAAATAAATGCCATATAAGAGTGATTCCTAAACTACGGGCAAATTCGGGTCTACAACCTGTGAAATTTCACTCATTCGACCTATACCCTTGATTTTTTTCCCCAATTGCAGGTTCTGATGAGCTCTTCAATGCCATTTAGGAAAAAACAGGACATTTGGTTTCTGAAGAAACGTAACAAGGTCATTTACCTACCTATTCACATTGTCGTGGTTGGTCTAAAAGTTAAATACTCGACTCAGTAGTTGATTTTCATCCTCCTATAAGTTTTCTATGAATGCAATTTTTTTCCTCATTCAAGTTTGGGATCTTAGGTCTTGAAAAGAGGGTTTGCAATGCTCATGTAAAAATCATGTCAACAATTATGATCAACTCAAAGCTGTCCACAACTTTTTTCAACATTGTCGTGGCTAAAAGAAATCCTCTGCTGGGCAAAGGACATTCAGGATATTTTGGAAGTTGAAGTTCGTCACAGAGTAGGGGGCATCCTGTCGGTCTTTGCCATCATGCGCACCAAGTGCCAGTGGCCACTCAGTGCCGAACCAACTCTTACAGAGGAAATATTTCAGGTGCGTAGGTTTATTAGTAACATTGTCATGGTCGCATCTGGTTCTATGATTTTAATAATCAAAATTCCATCCAATGCATGTTTTCACAACGTCGTAAGAGGCTCTTATTATTAGCGTTGGAGGAACTTTGAAACATGAGTAGTTTTGACACAATGTGATCTTGAAGTTGAAAATAACATTGTCGTGGCTTTTAGTTTTTAACATGGTCGTGGTCATTAAAAATTATCAAAAGTCCACGACAATGTTAAAATTAGGTAATCATATTTTTTTACCAACCCTTGGTACTATGTAGGCACCACTACGAAGGTACTTGTTTAGTGACTGGCGCAACTTATGATTTAAAGTGTAAAAATGGGGGAGCAGAGAATTTCAGAAGAGGAGAGGTTGAGAAGAAAACGAGAAAATTTTTTTTAGATTTTTGTTTAAAAAAAATTGTTTTTTGGATTGTCTTCTTCTTCTTGTGTAAAAATTAATAATTAATATTATTTCTGTCAATAGAAAACATTTTGAAAAAAAAAAATTTTTTTGGATTTTTTTTTAATTTTTTATTCAAAAATTCTTCATTTTTTACTCGAAAAATGCTGAGCAGAATGGCACCTTTTCCAGTTCAGTAGCTCCAATAGAAAAAATAGGAAAAATCGAAGACTGAAACCCGGGTCAAGTATCCTTACTTTCCCCTATTATTCCAAGAATAATAAGCCAAAACCAAGAATACCTACAACAAAATTTTTTTTAACCGGCTATTGACTCAAGAAACGAGTTTTCCAAAATTTGGTATTTAATACAATGCTGTTTTTTCATTTCATCAACCCAAGAAAAAAATTGTTCCTCCCACGAAAAGAAATTTATCCACATTGTCGTGTGCCTCAATTCACATTGTCGTGGACCCGAATTTGAATTCAAATTTTGGACTTTTAGAAGTGATTCATGAGCTGCCATTGCGTTTTTTGCTTTAGGGGGGGGTAACTAAAATCCATATAAAAAAAAATTCCGGTAATTTTCAAAACTCATTTTCCAACATTTTTCTCTGATCAAAATTGCCCCTAGTTTAGGAATCACCCATAACAGTGTTTAATGATCAATAATTGAATTATTATCAAGTGTAAAAGAAGGCATTTTCTTTCAGTACCTATAGGTGTTGGCACCTGTTGTCGATGTCGATAATAGGGGCCACCACCCTATTCATTGGTGGAAAAAACTCTACTTGTAAAAAAAAACCTAACTCGATTCCATAGCCAAAAGCCTTTTAAAAACCCATCCTTAGGCCCATTTTAGTCCCATAGCGCCCCACGGGTTTGAGCGATCGGACTGAAAACCTTGCTGGCACAACTTGATGGTAAGCCAAGTATTTTGACAAAAAATTTCTGATTTTTAAAAAACATTCCTACTGCTCAAAACGGCCTGGATGGCGTACGGACATTTCGTTTTTGGAATCAAGACCTCTTGAAACGAATAATGTCAAATTTTGAGGCCGATCAAAATTTTCGACCCCCGTCGCGACTACATAGGTGTAGTATTCCAAGAATAATAAACCAAAATGGTGGAAATACATTTTTGTTTTCTCTGTCAGCGTGACGCTGTAGGTATGTATCACATCTCACGTTTTTACTAGTAAAAACTCTATCAAGCTTGATAGAGTTTTTACTAGTAAAAACTCTATCAAGCTTGATAGATTTCAGGATTCAGCCGTTTTGAATCTGAGGAAATGTGAGGGATAAAAAAAGTATCAGCGCCGATACTGGAAAAAAAGTATCGATACTACGAAATATATATATCTATCGATACTTTTTCAACATCCCTACTTGAAAATCGATCAGTACGGGTCCTATTCATCGAAGAGCTTCGCTCGTCAAATCGTTGTGAACCATTCCTTGAGGCTCCTCATGTTTTTATCGTCGGAACGTCGAAAATGTAAGTGCTCCGGGCAGCCTCCAGCGATATTAATGGAGAGCAATGATTTTTCTAGTAAAAGGAACATAAAGGACCGGTTATCACCGAGATATGGGGTTATCGTTGATTTGAAAAACTGCCTCTGCACTTGTAGCGCTGTTTTTACGACGAAAGGTTTGAAGCCCTTGGAAACTTGGCAAAATTTACTTTCGACGAATCAAAGTAAATTTATTTTCGATGATTCGACGAAGGAAGTATTCTTTCAACTATTCGACGTCAAAACTTTCCTATCTACGATTCAACGTTATAACTTTATTTTAGACGATTTGAATGAGTATTCACTATTATGCCGAATTTCCTGTACTAATTTTTGCAAACCACTCCATTATGATTCGCTTGTCACCCTATTTCACTAAATTTACAATCTTATTCCACATCCTCTACTGAGTATTCTCCATAAAATATGTAGCCTTTTATCTCGAGTTACTAAAAAGACATCTCTTGTATACAAGGGGGATGACGGTAAGTTTTCCAACAGCTCCTTGTGATCATTCTTTCGTGTAAGGGCTCAACATGTCACAAACTCCTCCGTCCTGAAACTCTTTAAAAACCCTCTCAAACCCACCCACTTCCAAAGTATTCATGCCGAGTTGGCGGAAAAAAAAAAAAAAAAAAAAAACGATGGAAAAGTTGCTTTCGAGGGTGCCGCGCATGATGTGCGGAGATGAATTTAAAGTTAAAAAAAAAAAAAAAAAATGCGTGTCCCATCAATAAAAGTTTAAGAGCGAAGGAAAAATTTTTTTAAAAAGCGGTAAGTGAAAAAGAGGCGTTGGACGGGCGATTCCGACGTTCCACTCGAAAACTGCCGCATTTTCGGGGAGGTTTATTATTTATAAATATTTGTGGCCGGAACCCTCGAGAGAGGTACCTTCACAGACTAGGAAATGACTCCCGAAGAAAAGGGTTAAGGGAGGGCTGAAAGGAGATCGATCCAATGGGGATGGAAGGATATTGAGAGCCTGTTGGCATTGATAACACGACGTGTATTTGAAAGTCGAAGAGTTCACCCGCACATCCACAAGTTGTCCTCCTTTTTCGTAGTCACACACAAAAAAAAAAAAAAAAAAAAGTTTTTACTTAACATTAACTTAACTGAATAAATTTATTTATTTATCCAAGCTATTTTAGAGCTATTTTATTAATATAAACATAAAATAATTAATAATATTTTTAATAAGACCAATGAATGGGAAATGATGATAGGTGGGAATCCTTTAAGGCCAATAGGAAAGGACGCGATTCAGATGTATTAAATTTAATCTGTGGGGAATCTGGACAGATTTTCCCCACATTCCCCGGATCTCTAGACTGCCAGAGTTTGTACTGGCGGGAGGAGCGGGACGCGCTGCAGTCTCTCCCTCTTCTCCCACCGGCTACAAAGCCTTCTCTTTCGAAGACGGGAGTATTTTCTCCCCTAATCTAACGCTTAACCGTTCATCATATCACTGCTCATTATTGGCATTATGTCCATGTGCAGTGATGTCATTGGGATCACTGGGGCCCGTTGCCCAGGCCTCCAATGATGACACTTTATCTGTGGACGCCGGGAAATCAGTCCTGTGTAAGCTGTTCAGTGGCCAGGCCACCTTCAGTGATGACTCACTTTGGGTAGCTGCAACAGCTGTTCCCAGTTCAACTATGAGCCCAGGGCGAACTGGCCGACACTGGTGCGCAGTAGAAGGTGTCCCACTGTGACAGTACCTATGTCAGGGTACAGGGTAGGTTGTATTCCTAAATCGATATGACATATAACAACCCAAACAATTTTTACATTGTAAAAATTGTTGGGGTTGTTGGTTGAGTTTCAAAGGCGTATTTTCTATGATCACGCCGCCATTATACGGTGAAATAAGAAAAAAAATAGGGGAAATCGTTGTAATCTCTACGGCTGTAAAAGTTTGTTTGGATCGCCAATCCGAGGTTTCTTGACAAAAATTTACCTGGAACCTAGTCAAAATTGTAAAAAAACCTCAATATCTTGGCCCTTTTTTGGTATTTGCATGTAACTTGAAATCTAAGCGGCTTAACGCTAAAATCGCCTTATACTGTTTCAAGGATTCCCTAAATTTTCAAAAAAAAAAAAAAAAAAGAAAAAAAAGCTGTTCATAGTCTCTCTTTACAATAATAAAATTTATAGTTTGCTCGCTAGAGCTGAGAAAACGTCGCTTTTCAACAGTTTGCCCCAGAATATAAATTCATGCGGTTTATAACTTTTAATGCATGGATCCAGGTTTCATCCTGATTCTCATCCACGTGTAATAGCGATTACATTTCAAATCGATACGAAAGTGTCAAATAAACCACAAATAAAAAGGGTACGTTTTAATTACACAAACTTAGAAAGAAATGAAATGGAGTGTGGCAATGGCAAATAATTTTCGGGAATATTTTCCCATGAAAGTTCTTGTTCTATCAAGGACAAATGCGAAATTCCCACATATTCCCATTCAGTAGACCATTAAATGATCTAATTAAATTTTAATGTGCATGTTTACATTTTCCGTGACGTCATTAATTTCTCATATGGGCCAACGTCGAGCCGTGCGTGATGTCACTTGATATTTTCTTCCCTCCCGCTCTCCGGCTTAACTACCCGGAATTCGGAGCTGAAAATTGGCATGTTGACATTTCAATCGATGCAGTAGGATAACCTGGAGGCCGAGAGTGGGAGAGCAATCTCCTCCCGTGATATAAACTAAACTAATCCGGGGCTCTGGAGGTGTTCCCCCAGTCAAAGGGTATAATGATATTGGACCATGCTAAAACAATTACAAGCGGCACAAGCCCACAGGCAACGCCCCCTCCAATCCATGGTATGGTCCTCGAATTTGCGTTGCGAAATGGCCTTTCCGGTCGGACAAGGGGTTTGCGTTACGGATGCGTGAGGCGGAGGCACAATGACGGCCAGATACTTTTCCTTTTTGCACGACTCAAGGAACGACTTGAAAGGCGGAACAGTTCATTCATAACCGGCAAAAGAGGTTCCCTTCAGATCATCTTCTTTGTCCAATTTTTCCCCTCCGGTGCCGCCCCGGATTTCTTTTCGGCGTTCGAAAGGGCGATAACTTTGATGTTGCAGAGGGGATTCCAGTTGTCGCGTCCAAAGCATGTTCAAGGCGAGTTTTCCTCAAGGGGTTCGAAACCCCTTTTTTGATCAGAGTAATGTCTTTGGTTCGCTAGTGCAAGTTTATTTACTGGCATTGGGTTGATTATGTAACGACACAAGATAACAAGTCTACAAAGACCTCTTGATAGCCCATGCGGAACTTTATCAGTTCCAGAGGTGACGGTAGACGAAGCTTTCACTGCAGCAACCGGCGAGCTAATGATAAATCATGCCCAACCTACTCAGTAGGGTAAGTGCAGAGATGGCAGTGAAGCCAACAGATGCCTTCCAAACAGCTGTCTCTCCCAGACAACGCAGAAGATAAGATCGGAGTTCTCCAGAGGCACAGGCCCAAGAATGAGAAAGATTGGAAGTGGGATTTGGTGAAGACATCCAGGTCACCAGCCGAGAATGGACAAGTCAATGCAGAGTGGAATCAGGAATGAAAGGATATAATCTACCAAACGGGAGCAAAGTTGTGACAAAACCTGAGCCTCAAGACGGCGCGGCCGAATGCGGGGAAATCACTAGCCTGCCTACTGGTGGCACAAACTGCAACTAATAAAAGAGTGGCGAGCAGTTTCCGCAGCAGTCATGTTAAGTCCCCAAAATGATCAGCTCTTCGGTAACGCACACACCAGTTCTCTTAATGGGCTCTGCGGTGTTCATTTACAAGACTCTACAGAAAGGGTACTGATGCAGAGAAGACGACGTCCTGCAGATCCGTGCCCTACGACAATAGCTAGATGTTCGTAAAACGCCCCCGCTAATCTTCCTCTAAACTGCTCCCGGCTTTCCTCCATTTGATTTTCCGTCTTTTAATGCAAATGCTCGTATAATCCCGTCTTAATCCACTTTGAGGCCCGACCGTCGCGTTAGGGGGACAAAGGAGTGAGTCATTACGGCCCCACTGAGTTGATGGCTTTCATAAAGACAACAGGCTCTTCCCACCCGGCTAAAAGCTTGCAAGATTAATTACAAACGGCAGCAAAACTGCGATAACCGTCTCAAAGACGTGTCTTTCCTTGGGCCCCACTCAGCGCTGTCAGGGTGATTCGCTCGGGATTGGAAAGGGGCTGATAGATGCACAAACTGGAAGACGCTGGCAATCGTCATTCTTTGGCTGTCGTAAACTTTAAGTGGTTTCTTGTCTTAGTATATGGTTATTACATCGAAAGTTACGTTTAGACAGCCAATGCGAATGCGCCACTTTCCATGATGCACTTGCTCCATGCCACATTCAATGAGTCTGTACACCTTTTATTTCGGTTATGCCATGACTGCAGTCGTTCGTGTTCTTTTCAGCTAAACTGAGCTTAGTCTCACTGGATCTCACTGGACGCCCCAAGGAACACTTACATTTTTCGACAATTAAAACCAAGGGAGCTTCGTAGAACTCTCACTTCCAATCTTTGGATTCATTATGTTGGACGAGTGAAGCAAACCTCGAATACCCCTAATGAGACACCAGTACCCATCAAGAACGTGTCCAATGACAAGTATGATTGATTTCCCAAGTCTGGGACTTCAGGGTGTCCCACGACATTAAATCAAGAAATTTTCTTGAGGACTGTTTAGGAGCCACCTTGCTTGATTCCTTCCTTGATTCCCCTGGATCTGTGGCAGACCCGATTTAGTCTCTCGCTGGTATGCTCGTTCAAAACTCGGCGGCGTCAACATCAGCAAGCACTGAACCATCACATTCCGTAATAATCCCTATCTGGTGCCTGTGGAGCTTTCCAACGGTGTATGGGAACTGACCCCTCGGCGCAGGCGTTGTGAATACGTAAGAGTGGGTGTGTTCCTAAATTGGATAGGATAGTGAGATAGGGAGTTCCTAAGGCGCAAAGCTCATAATCACGATGCTGCATGGGTCTGAAGAGATGTGAGCGTTGTGGGGCTGGGTCCCAGGGTCCATACATGAGCTGTCAACACTGATGGTCGAGGAAGTGGGGGAAGAGCAGTGCATACTTACTGGAGCTGTCCTGGTGGAACACCTTCTGCCCCTGCCATCATCAATTCCGAGAAGGTCGTGTCCTGACGTAGGTGTTCTAGAAGAGTCTGAATTCCCCAAGTCGGTGCCACCCACAACAAGGAATGGATGAGCGTCTGAATTTCATTAAATCATCCTGGGCTGTGTTGTTAGAGGTCAAAAAGTGCAAGGTGGGGGGGGGGGGGGCATTTATGAGACAAAGAATCTTTCATGATGTGGATATTTGAAGGGTGCCATTGGGAAAAACAGATACCCAACACAAAAACAACAAAACCCAAAATTCCAAAATTCGATAAAAATTGCGCTTGATCCCTTATGCATGTATATATATATATATATAGCAAAAGACATCAGCATGGAAGATAAGATACAGGTCTTTGAAGCTGTAGCGCGGTCAATAATGTGTTATGCGGCACAGGTGTGGGGTTATGTTGAAAGCGAGGAGGTAGAAAAGCAGGTGCGTTTCTTTATTAAAAGAGTGTTGCATCTGCCGACCTGTACGCCCACGTATGTGCTTCACCTGGAGACAGACATGAGGACCATGTACGAGCATACCTTGCATCTGCATCTGGACTACATGCGGAAAGTGTTCAGCCAGCCGAAAAGTAGACTGACAAGGTATTTGGCGGAGGAGGTGGTGACAAGAAACTGTGCCTGGCTTCGGAGTTGGCGGGCACTATGCGAAAAGTATGCGCTCGGTGAGCTGGAGATACAAAGGATCGACTCCAAAACTATTAAGGCAATCAAGGAAAAGGTGCATGCTAGCAAGGTGGAGAATTTCAAACGCTGCGCGAGGGCATCCGACAGAATCTACGCCGTTCTGGACTACTCGAGGAACAGCTACCTACGATTGGATGCATGGACTGCGGGGAACATCGCTAAAATGCGGGGCGAATTGATGAACCTCAATTGGATGCCGCAACGGACCGACCGCAGATTCAATTGCGCATTGTGCAACAAAAACGTGCCAGAGAATGTTTTGCACTTTCTGGGGAGCTGCCCAATTTTGGGAGAGTACAGGGTGATCTATTTGGGAGCGGGGGAGTTGTCGAGGGAGCAGTGCATCGAGTGGCTGAACGGAAAGGATTGGTGTGCTTTGGGTATATAACGGGTGCCTCGAGATATCGTACTTTTTTGATTGAACAGTTCAACTACTTTTAATTGAGGTTTAGAAAACGTAATTAGCAGGTATAGGAACAAAATTTGTATTTTTGGAAATTGTTAAATTAGGAATGATGAAGGAAAGCAAACCCGACAGACGGTCGATGACCATTGTCTTTAGATGTTGTTTTGTCACAGTCATTGTGTTTCTGTTTCTTTTGTCCGGTATTGTAAGATTGTACCTATTGATTGTGTTGTCCGGTATTGTAGATAAAAATAGTATTAAGTTCAGGAAATGATAATCATGTAATTTCAATTTTTTTTTTTTTAAATTAATGCATGTGATTGTGCCGAAATAAACATCTTTACTACTACTACTACTATATATATATAGCACCCTTCGTTTGTCAAAAGATGATCTGAACGATTTGAATTGCCTGCCTTGAGGTCATGACCAGTTATGTGGGGTCTAACCCATGAGGGGCCGAGTTAGCTACGGTGGGGCTATGTTGACCAATAGCATTGGCGTGTGACTTCAACCCAAACAGCTGATTCCTTGTCCTGCCTCAAATTCAAACTTCGACTTCTCCTTAAATGTTATAAATTAATATGAACTTGGGACCAGAGTGTTGATCCCATTCTCAGTCTTATATCGATTAAAAAAAAAAAAAAAAAAAAAATTCAGAAAGCATGTTTATTTTTATTATCTATCTAGTAGATACTATTTATCTAACTGTATTTGTCTATCTATTTCTATTTATCTAAAAATCCAACATCCTCTTTGGGCGGTCAACTTGGTTTAGTTGTGACAACGGTTTCATCCCTGCTGCTGATCTCATGAGATCCCTGCAGGGCCAATGTAATACACTACGGACGGGACTGCTGACCTCGCCCCCCCCCCCCCCCCCCCCGGTCACTCCTCCTTAACAAGTAATAGCCTGCCACACCCAGCTTGAGGTCAACCCTCGTAACTATCCCCCCCATCACACCTTTATTATGAGTTGAGATGGGTGATAATTCGCTGTGTCTGACCTGTTTACATTATCCAACTTCGGTTAAAGGCTAAACCCGCTCTCGGCTCTCTCGTACGGTGAACAACTGGACCATCCCAAACTGTATTTTGGCAGAATGGTACTGCGAGCTGGAAGGAAATGAGTTCAGGTTATTGTCCCTCGGAGGGGATTCGTGCCTAATCTGAGAGAGACCTAATGGATTTTTCCAGCACTGGAGCTACTTGAGGTTCACTCTGAGGACGCTCACAAAAGAGACGTCGGTTCAGTGAAGTGGTGAAGGGTTTGTTAGGAAGGATTGGAACAAGAAGTCTCACATTAGGATCAGGATTTTTTTCTATAATCCACTTCGTTTTCTACCTACGTTACGTTACAAAATTTGTATTTTTTTTAAATTTAAACATTTATAAATGTTTACATACATAAATGTGTTACACCTTATTTTGGGCTTGTATTAGGCTCATGACTACATTTCATTACACAGGTGGTTTTCAAATCGTTCCTGATGAATAACACCAACTTTGAATCGTAATGAATTTATTCCTCCAAGCCCAATATATTCCTCGGAAAAAAGATTTGTTGCGATCAAGTTGCATTGCCGACTCCAGAAGTTCATGATCGACTAGGGGTCATACGACAGGGGCCTCCAACCTTTTTTCAGGGAAGGTCGATATGTATTGAAATTTTCCTTCGATTGATTGGGCCGAACATCATACTAGAGAAAAAAGAGAGATTTATAGAATAAATGAAATTTATTGAGAATGTTTAGCCAGGTACCCTGTACTACCTGCAACAGGTAGGTAATATTGAAGTATAATTGGAGAGGAATTTAATGTGAGGTTTGGCACCGTTTGGTGCTCAAAATATTTAGGTTACGTAATTTGGCTCAAATTCTGGCGTTTCTATCAACAGACCCGCTTCCAAATGTTCATCAGTTAAGTTGGCCGTGTATTTAGATTTTGTGAATTTCATCCTTGCAAAGGTTTGTCCGCACTAATAGTTGAAGAGCGAGATCTTCGCGCGGCCGTCTCTGCAGAGGTTTAGAAAAGTTTTTTCTAGGAGCGCAGAGTAGAATTTTGATATCCTTATACTGGAAGCTGTCTTTGTAGATGACATTTGACTGCAGTTCAACGACAAGCCAAGGAGGATATATAAGATGCCAACTAATATTAAACTATACGCACTGATCAAGTTTGCTGTGCTCGAGTTTTTACTGAAGTTGATATCAATGTGGTGAAAGCGAAGGGGCCTCAAACTTGAAATGGGAAACGAAAGGAAATGAAAGGAACCTTTTGACATTGAAGAAACGAGTTTCGGCGGAGAGGTTGAAGCGACTTTTCCAAACAGTTAGAGGGGCCCCTGTATCCCAAAATGAAGTTTACTTTTTTAGCGATTGGAAATAAAAGTGGACGGCGAGGGTTAGGGGGGATTTTTCGTGAGCAGGGGAAGCCCGAGGTGGCATTGTCTGGCATGAAATGACGTGCAATTTTGGTAAAGTGCAATGATGCTGGTGAAGTTGACAGTGTGTAGTGACGAGCAGTGTCAAGGGACTTCAGGTAGTTACTTCCGATACATCGTGGTATCAAATCCTTGGTTACTGATATCATTTGACACCTCCTGTTTAAAGTTGGTCAGTTAGTGACTGTTATAATCATATTATGATTTCATAACCAACTATACCTCTCTTTCCACTACAAATACATGAGTTCTGGAAATGAAATTCTGGAAGGAAGATCTGAATCCTCCAGTAACTGTGGGATCACATTTTCAGAAAAACAGGAGGAGCATTGGTAGCTCTACCTCATCTAAGATTGTAAGGAAATTCTCGTTGTGGCTTCTCTGTGGTTAGTAAATAATTGGCCAACTTCTGTCCACATTTATGGGGCGAGGCACGCAGTTAGCCTTTGGTAAAAACAAAAAAAAAAAAAAAATCCTTCATGAAGGAGGATAGTATGGGTCAACACGTTTCACCGGACGTTTCTACCGAGGGGTTTAAAAAACATTGAATCCCAAATTCCTCCGGGTTTTGTCATTAAATGACAAATGTTTGAAAAAATTTCAAATTTTTGAAAAATTTTCAAATTTTGAAATCGTGTTCATATCATATGAAATCTTCATATTCGCATGTGCACTCTGGGTAGGAAATTGAATTTTCCCTTTCATAGTTTAGGGAGGTGGGCTTCGCGAATGCGTAAAAGGTTTGTCCTCACTATCGAACCTCACACCCATGGACATTTTTAAATTCAGGAAAATATTAGAAAAAACGAGTTCGAAAGACTTGTTTTGGTTGGAAATTCCCGCCTATCCCCTCCAAAACCATTAAATGGTTACAAATGGTTACCAATTTTGTAACCTCCCTCGTCGTCTCATCACGCGCTGAGTTGAAGTTTTGTTGTAGAATAATTCGGTGTTGATACAATTATTGTATCAACACACTGTGTAGGTGCAACCTCACACCCCTGGAGGCTGTCACACTGACACAGTAACTAGTTGACTTATCAACATGTGAGCATTAATACTTATCATTGTAGTAATAAGGTTTTCATGGGGCTAAAATTGGGATTTTTGAAGGATCCCAGGAGGTTAAATATTTTTCGAGCAAAAAATAAAGAATTTTTGAAAAAAAAAAAAAAAAAATTGTTGGAAAAAAACCAAACAACAATTTTTTTCAAAATTTTTTCCATTGACACGGAAATAATTTTTGCACAAGTAACCTATATCAAAGAATAATAAACGCTTGTGTAAAATTTTCAGCGTTTTTAAATATCAACTTCTGTTAAAGTGACTACCATACCAAATTAGAGGAAAAGAAGCAAATTCGCCACATTTTGTACTCGTAGAATGCTCCATGTATTAGTACGATCTTATAACAGACGATTCTCGACGATAGGTATAGTATTTTACTCTTTAATACCCTAAGTTGTCAACCGTAAAAAAATCTTCCCCGAGGAGAAAATAATTATAACCCATTCCGCACACTCTCAGCCACAACAACTCCTCGTTTCAAGAAAATAGACCTTTTTTTTTTTATCACCCACTTCCATTAATTATTCCACCCAATCCCACCTGCCCACGCTGATTCCATTGCAAAGTTTGGATCCCGTTCACCTTTGTGGGACGTTGAGCGGTCGGGAAAGCCTTGATAAATTGCTCTTCCTCTCCCACCTTTTTCGACAATTACTCCCCTTTTGGGTTAAGAGCTTCGGAAAAGGGGCAACCTTTTCACCGGAAGTTCCCCTCCGGCCGATAAGATCCCGACGGGAACCCGGAGTTTTGTCTCAACTGTGAAACTTTTGGCTTTTATCTGGTAAAATTCAGGGTTTTCACTTGTCAAGCGAAGCAAGGGAGATATTTGTCTCCGTTCTAGAGAATTCCTGAGCTTAGTGCGGTTTCGTTTGACACCTGATATTCATCAGGTGAGTCGCAACTGCACTGGCGGTCGGAGGGATAATCCAGATGAATAACTCAACTACCCGCACCGGCAGTAGGTACTCAAAACAATACAAACTAAGCGGCTCAAAGCGGGGTGCTCTGGAGTTAATCAAACTGTGGGAATTATAAAGGTCGTGTTGTTTCCGAAAATAACTTGTCCCTTCAGCCACTAGAAGGGACGTTCCAATGTAAATTTTCAATGCCCAGACTGTCAACCGGAGTCGATGGGCTGCTGCTCTATTTAATAGGTTAAAATCACAAAATATACGTCGACGGCATAGTTGAGAGTATTAACTAAAACTTTAGTTCAACTAAATCGCAAACTGAATACTAATTAGTTTTGGTTTCTTTATTCAGGCCAAAATTAAAATTTAATTTTAAAACATATTTAATATGTTGTCAATTGTTTTTTTTTTTTAAAGTAACTTTCAAACTAAATTACTTTCTAGTTGAATTTTCGTTTATTATTCTGGAAATAATTAGTAATAAAACACCTATGGTATTCCTCAAAATGTGTCGTTATAACGTAAAAATACGTATAAATACGTTTCAAGAGGAAAATATATATTCCGTCCGCCGTGCGGGCCGTTTGGGCAGTGGGAACGTTTTTAAAATCTGAGATTTTGACAAAATACTAGGTTTACCGTCTAGCTGTCCCCGCAAGGTTTTCAGACCGATCGCTCAACCCCGTGGGGCTCCGTGGGGCTGAAAAGGGTCGACGGATGGGATTTTTGCACGTTTATGATATCGAGTGGGGTGTGGTTTTCGAGGTATTTTTGAAGGTATTCAGAACTTCACTTTCAGGACTTCCAGAACCATCGGATTTCACCCTGAAGATCTATGGTGCTTTCAAGGGGCCGCCAATGGGGCTTTTGAAGGATGCCTGGAAGTCGAATGAAGTGTCGTTTTCCGTCGTATAATCCATATTTCAGGGTTCCTCAATATGTATTAGGTATCCAAATAAGTAGGGGAATTTATTTTACTTTTTTCAGTACTGAGGAGGGTACTTAGGTAGGTACCTGTATTTTACTAGAAAATCATTTGTTACGTGATTTGAACATTTTATTTGGAGTGTCGTTTTCGAAGTATTTTCGGAAGCAGAATCCATTTTCAGGGCTCCCAGAACCATCGGATTTCACCGTGAGGATCTAAGGGGCTTTCAAAGGGCTGCGAATTGGGCTTTTGAAGGATGCCAGGAAGTCGAATGAAGTGTTGCTTTCCGAGGTAATTCATATTTCAGGGTGCCAAAGGTAGGAGAATTCATTATATTTTTTTCAACGAAAATACATTTTTTAAATGAGTTGGTACCTACACATTACTAGAAAATTATTTATTATGAAAACTTGAATATATCCTTAAAAAATAATTTAATTTAATTAGCTAATTATTAAATTTTGCACAATTTAATTCTTAACTTTTAAGTATTTAATTAAATAATTTAATAAAATAATTAAATTAAATTTCCTTTTTAATAATTTAATTTAGTTAATTATTAATTTTCGCACGATTTGTTGTAAAGAATAATAATTATCCATTCAATAGTCTTTATTGAAACCAAAACCGTGACTAAGTAATTCCTAACTTGACACAGCAGGTATCTAACGACCAAACTATGCCACGACCTAAGCACATCAACAAAATGCGCTGGGTCGCCTTTTTCGAGAGACATCTTCTCGGGATCGGACGAATCGTCGACGACGGAGGTGATTTTGACAGCCTATAACCACCCCCAGAACTCGCTGATCACAATGAGACCACCCTCATGGAAATCTGTTCAGCCGCTCGGGCGTGATGCTGTGATACACAAACAAAAAAAAACAAAAAACAAGCCATCAATTGAATTGAATAGATGAGCGCAACCTTTTTGTTATTACGATATATTTAATGAGCGAGAGAAACTAAGAAACAGTAGGTATCTAGCGACCAAACTATGCCACACAACACATCATCCACGTGATGCTCATTACGTAAACAACTGCACCCTAACGACCGATGCGTATCTTATAAGAAAACCTTATGCCGATCAGAGGTAACGAACGGCTCAGGCTGCAAAAATCGTTTTGGAGTCGTTGGAATCAGCCTGAAAAGCTCATTCCATAGACCCTTGTAGCCACAAAATCGGACAAAAACTTTCGTCCCGCTTTTGAGGCCTCCTTAGTTACACATCATGAAAATCTGTTGAGCCGCTCGGGCGTGATGCTCTGTACACAAACAAACAAACAAAAAAAAAAAAACAAAAAAAAAACATACATGTCGAGGAGGTGAGCGCACCTTTCCATTTTTTGGAAAAAGGTTGCGCTAAAAACGAAGAGATGAGCGCACATTTCCATTTTTTGAGGGAAATGTTGCACTAAAAAGCTACTCAATTACCCCGTTCTCGACTTATCCGTTCAAAACGTGCCCCGGCATGCCGAAGACCCACGAGCCGGGTCTTGTTTTTATTCAAACTGTGAACTAAATTAGTTTCCAGTTTAGACAAGGTCAATGTGGGGTTTTCCGTGTGATTTTCTACTCTGAATCGATTGTACGGGGTCCCAGACCCACAAAAAAATGTCAAACAACGCCGATTGAATGAATTGCCATCATCCTAGAAATGATGCCTGACGCTACTTCTTCTCAAACCCCTTCTCCATAGATTTTTATTTTTTTTATTGTTTATTCAGCCTGCTCCCAAGCTTGAAGTCAGGCTTCCTTAGAAATAAAAAAATAATAATAAAAAATTAAAAAACTAGGCACCCAGATATTTGCATTTTCTTGGAGTTTGAAGACCCAATCGGCGTAGAAACTCCCCTCCCACGCACGATTCCTTTTTAAACGCCTCAGTTTGACACTGAAGGAAATCCCTTCTCGAGCTGGTGTGAAGCGTCCAAATGACGTGTGGCTTGGAAATGGAAATTCGGTCTAAATCCTCCTCCAACCTTTGATTTTCCCGGTCCCGCATAATTAAAGGATTTTCGGACTCTAATGAGAGAAGGAGTTGGTAGTTGGCCCTTCTGGAGTTCTGTGATCCACCTTCGCTACCAGTTATGCTCTAAGTGAATAGTTAGGGCAACTTCCCAGACCTCAGGGCTCCTTCCCGCAGTTGGGGATCGAAGTTCCTCTCGTTACTGCCGTGTTCTCTGTAAATGGGCAACCGATGGAACTTCAATACGGAAGAAAATCTTTTATAACTAGGTTTCGCGGCGGGGGTCCAATTATTTTAATTTGGCCGCTTTTCTTTGTTGAGTTGTTATCCCACTTCCGATGTTAGAAGGGCTCTTTTGGTTTTCAAGAGCGAAGAGGTTCCGAGGATTCAAAGTCTCCTGAGATTGAGGTTGAATTGTGGTCGGCTAGTTTTCAAGACAATAACAACCGTTATCAGTATCAAGTTGGCTCAAGTTGGCTCAAGCTGGCAGTTTACCAAAACGTACAACATTGATTATGAACCATTAGAGGGCGCTGACGGAATATCACCGCTTAGTTCGACGGCAACCGATGGGATTCAAAGATACGATGACCCTGCCTTTCCGTGATCCTGATTGAGCTTGGGGAAACCCAGAGCCTTGGGCGTGTTTTTCGGCCTGTTTCCGAAAGGGTATTTAGGAGAGTGGAAAGGTGGAAGGAGGGAAATAACGCTTGATTATGATTGGGGAGGGCTATTTGGCAGCGTGCCTTCGCAGAAAATCACAACTCGAGTTTCGTGGCTCGAAGCTCTTTCAAGACCGTAAAAGACGTGGAGTGGGTGGCTGTTTCATTTCCTGTATTGCTGTATAAAGAAAACCAAACAGAAATGTATTCTATTGAAAATGAATCTGCCCAATTGGAAATGATAGAAATATAAATGTCCGCTGCCTGAAACGCCTCCAATTCAACTAGAACGGTAATGGAAGCCCCATGATCGACGATGATTTTCACAACGACAGCGTGGTGATGCACCCATGTGAAGAGGATTGTGTGGGTTGGCAGGCGCAGAATTTTGAGGGAAATTAACCACGCCCTGGCTACTCTGCACCCAAAGTAGTCCGAGAGAGTGCGCCCGTGGAAAGTAGGAGGCCGTTCCTTCCCTGCACGACGTAGTTGGTGATCGGTAAACTCCCTGCTCTCCAGTCTTATCGATTCATTAGTACTTGACTTTTTACTATGCCTTTTGGCAGGGCAGAGGGAAACCCTGGACACGGCCGTGTCCTTGCCCGGGCAAGGAATCTGTTGACCCTCCACCTCGTCTGGCAACAGCAGCACGGACTTTGGGAATGACTCGACTGTCACGAGGCGGAATTGAGGCGGGGGCGAGTAGGCTATCTGGACGTTTTCAGAGACGGTACGCTGCTCGCCCCCACTGCCACCATCAGCACATCTGATACAGCGGAGGGGTGAAGACTCAAGCATGGATTCTGGGAGTGCTAACCAGGCTACCAACATCCTCCAATCACATGTGGTGGCGAGAACGAGGATTTCGGATGCTCGACCTTGCTCGAAAAATTTTATAATATCACCTAGGAACCTACCGAAGTACCCATTCTGGCGCTCAGTATGTGTCTAACACCCACTCTGTTGATCCAGTTTCCAAGGATGTGACAGGTCTGCCTGCTCTGAGTTTACTGAACCACAGAAGAAGTTTCACCAGCAGACTGTTGGTTCCTGTCGTTTTCCCGCACAACAGTTTGGCGCTTTTGTAGAGGATATGAATTTCTCCATCCAAGGTGTTGATTCCACGCCGCAGCTGTTGGAATGGATCCTCAGAATCCTAAGGGAAAATTTCATTTATCGGAGCTTCTTGGAGACATTTTTCCTGAACATTTACCTACGCCCCGATTTCATCAAAATCGGTTAAATAAAGAGGAAAATATTCTGCCGTTCTCTTAGATTTTCTCTTGCAAGATTCAACCGATTTTGATGAAATTGGACAGTAATTGTTCAGAAAAAGAGACGAGGAAAGTCCCACTTCGTACATCAACCCTATTCCATTAAATTCTATTAATAAATTTTATTAAGTAACTATGGCTCAAACTAACTGTGAAAATGTGGTCCTTTCTGTTCGAAACACCCAACCATTAAGGTATGTAAGCTCAACTTTTGATTGATTTTGGTTTATTAATCTTGGAATTATATACCTATGTTTTCGCGACGGAGGTCGACGACTCCGATCGGCCTCAAAAGTTGACATTAACCGCGAAAAATTTTTTATCTGCGAAATTGTTTACGTGCCCCTGATGACAACCCATACAACATAATAATATTATGTTGTATGGGTAGTTTGCGATCTTAGCATTTTTTACTGTAGGTACCTACTTTATGACTGGCCTAATAGTATTACAGGAAGCTGAAAAAATAGGAAATATTTCTTTTGTCTCTCTTGAACAATTTGGTGGTTTAGAATTGTCACTTTTCTTGCGGGCCCGCGATATGCTGGTTGACGGGAAAATGATAAGTTTAAAAAAGGCCTTTTCCTTGGTTATAAAGGAAATAAGCCGGTGTGCTCTTCGCCTTCTGAGGAAGAAGACTGACGTTCATGGCTTCGCCTCACACTACCGTGGCTTCCTTTCGCCATTGAGCAGGATCGCCAGTGCTATCAACCGTTCATTTTCCAGGCTCGTAAGGCGCCAACTTTCTTTTACTGAGTTAAGGCCGAAGAAGAGAATTTCACCTTGAACTCCTTCCGGCCTCGTCGCTCATTCTACCCGAGTTTTCGCTTAGGAGGCACCAGATGGTCCTACTTTTCCCGTGAATGAAGCGACAGGAACGTTACAGGGAGGTTATTTTGTTCCACAAAAGGCCTCACGGGTGACGGATGGGAAGCCGAGCGTCTGGCGGAGGGGCATGACGGGTTTTCTTTTCGCTTTTGGAAGAGGGAAAATTACAAAAAGAACCCGGTTTTCATCCTTAAGAGGCAATTTCGACCCTCCAGCGTAGGACTAGGCGCGAATAAAGCGGTGTTGATGAACAAACATTCCCAAAATCAGTTTAATCATCCGGCTCTTGTGAGTAAACGGACTCCGGTATTTCCAGCCGTCAGGGCAAACGCTCTTCCGCCTAAACAATCCCCCCGACGTAAAAATAAACCGGGCAAACCGATAATGACCGGACAGGCGAATGGGAGCACACGGTCCTGTTTAGTCGCAAAAGCTTGTTTTCCCAAAAGGCCGAAGAATATTTTATAATTCGGACTCGAAGGGCTATTTCGGGGCTCAGAGACTAACCGCGAGCATTTGAGGGAAAAGACCGGAATGTATCGTCAGGATGGGCGTTCACCTGGTGTTTGTTTGTAAAAGAGGGGATTTTCATTCAAGAAATGGGTGATTAAGGGTTTCGAAAATAGCTCACTTTACACTAAACAGAACGAAATTGATCCTTAGAATGCCAAAAACGTTAAATCCAGCAAATGTGGGGGGGGGGGGGGGGGGGGTTTGACTGCTTCTCGCCACCAAGAGAGAAAGTTTTGCTTTATCTACACATTAAACGCAGGCTCAAAGCTTTCAAATTCGCCGAGTGGGTTTAATACCGCGAGGGCACTCACGATAACGCCACACGTTGAAGTGGTTTTTATTGCAAAGTTGGGGTTTTCGTTCGGCTTCCAAACTAAGCCGAGCCAACTCGGTAGAGCCTGTTCAAGCGCAGATAACCATGGTTATCTACCTTGCAAGGATTGAAAGGGAACGAGTTTATGAACACCGTTTTGACGCGGTCACGGCTTTTTCAAGGCTCCTCATCCTGCCCAGGAACACCCCAAATGTGCTCCAACGAACTAGGCCTGACCAGTACAGACCATCAGACAAACCCTCTGTGGGGAGACTTTAAGTACCCACTCTGTCCATTCGATGTCTTTCCCGCTCACGCAGGTTCGGGGGTCCGACGCTCAGTGCGCTACTGAGCTCAAGTGCGCTGACGCTGGCGCATCGCTAGCTGACTCGGGAGGCCCCTCAACGAACCCCCTTACCGAGGAGGAAATAGCAATTCGAGTCCATACTCGACAATTTGAGATTGGAAGCTGGAAAAGTGGTCCCTACTAAGACCAGGGGCGTCCACTGGGAGGCCAAGATTGGAAGTCAGGGAGCCGCCCCTAGGCACAACTGCGGTGGCAGAAAACCTTACCCAACTCGACCCTTCGTGCAGGGTAAGCCAGTTTACTCCTGCTCCTTCCGAGGATCTCCTGGATTTAGAACACCCCGACTTTTCGGGTGAGTGTGAGGAACCCAGATCCTCCATTTCCGCAGCTGGAGCATTCTCAGAGCCAGCAGATCGCAACATATTGCGTTATGCCTCTCACGATTCTCCAACTGTACCTGGTGTCCTCCTCTGTGTCTGGTTCTCCTGCATCCCCCAAAAACACTGAGGGCGTAACCACTGACGCTGTACCGAACGCATTCCGCCATTCACACCACAAACCTAATAATTACAAAAAACGATTCATGTAGGAACACACACACCTGGTGTTATGCTACACCCTCCATCTCCTTCTTTGGGTGCCATACCCGTAATCAAGAGTTGGCGACCTCTCGCTACTAACTTCTGTTGAGAAGTAGTAGGGACCGTCATACCCGACGGAATTGTACAACAAAATTCTCGCGTGGATGATGCCGCGTCAACCGCCAGTTTCCCTTCCTCCAACTCAACTCTTTCCCCACCAGGGGCTCGCTAACAATATGTTTTCCCCACCACTCCAATTGGAACCAGTCGACCGTGGTACCAACGTTGAGAGAGAAAAAGTTGGAAGGTGAAAAATTAATTACAGACCCCCTTCCTCTCTCTCTCTTTTTTTTTCCAAATCCCGGTCGTCTCGCGATTTTCAGTATAACACGTCTCCATTGTGAGGGAAGCCGTTTTGAAGGATTTTTTTTTTCTCCCTCACATCGCCAACTATACCATCAATCATTATTCCGTTGTTTCGCGTCACACATAATGAGGGATTCCTTGTAACGTGCCACTCTCACAACAAAGGCGAACATGAAAAATAATATTTCCCTTATAGAACAATTGCTATTTTCATTGGCGGTCCTTTTGTGATTAACAATCGATTGTTAGTGGTTTAATGATTTTGGTCACGTGGTTAAGTTCCTGAAGTTCTGTTAAGACCAGTTTTTTTTTTTTTTTTTTGCTACTCGATGTGAAGTTTGAAGATCAACAACAACAGTTGTTATTGAGAAGTAACCCATTGTATAATATCTATGAATAGAAATCGCGATCCACCAGCTTTACCTCGATGCGTCAAGTGATATCAAGGTAAATCTTCCCAAACGCCACAAGGTGGGCCCTACTCTTTCCCAGAGCCCAATAATACAGCTTAGAGTATTGCTCCCTTCTTCACCTCAAAACAGGTTTTACCTCCCCTACACCACTCATAACTGGTTTACAACGCTCTCAACTCCATTTCAAACCACTTTGAACGCTGCCTACACCCCAAACCAGTTAGAACTTTCTGCACTCATCCTCCCATATCACTTTCCACCTACCCCATTTAACTAAAAACCTGTTTGAATGCTCCCTACACCTAAATCGAGTTTGCATCATCCTCAACACCACCTCTAACTGATTTTGAAATATCCCAGGGCCTCTTGTTCACCAAACCGGTTTTACCTCCTCTACTTAAGGGCCTTTAGACTGGTTTTTTCTCCACCAACTTCACCCTAAGCCAGGTTTGGAGGCTCCGTATTCACCTCTACTACTCCAACTCAAAAACATTAAAATTGGGTTCGTGGTAACGTGGAGGAGGTGAAACCGGTAAGGAATATAAGTATGGAGGAATATAAGTATAATATAAGTACTTATAAGGAATACTTATAAGTATGCTCCTTGTAAGGAGCATTCATGGTAAAGAAGAAAGGTTGAAGGAGGGGAAGTGAAAACTGGTCCCACCACAAAACACCCCCCCCCCCTCTCAACATCTAAACAGGTTTTTATCTCTCCTTAATTCTGGGAGAGATCTAAACCAGGTTCTGAACATCTAAACTGGTTTTGAACGCACCCTACTACACTGGTTTTTACCACCTCTGTATTGCCCCAAATCAGTGTTCACCTCTCGCTTCATTCCAAATCGGAAGGTAAAAACCTTCTCCCTCTCCCCCCAAACCTCGTTTTACTCCCTTATACCAAATAACTAGTGTCAAGTCCTTTAAACCACCTCAAACTGGTTTCAGTTTCAGCCTTCTTCGCTCCAAACCACTATAGATTCTATACTGGTTTGGAGCGAGAGCATCTGATGCTTTACGCCGCAAACAATGCACAACCCCAACCTGGTTTTGATCTCCTCCTACGTCGCCCCAAACCAGTTTTAAATTTTCCCTTCTCCCTAATCCTTCTTCACCCAAATTATGTTATGGTATCCCCCCTTTAAGCCCCGAACCGGTTTTAAAAGCTTGTTCAACCTCAAACTATTCTTCATCTGCCTTACTTCACCCAAACCGGTTTTCAAAGCTACCCAAACCAAACCTTCCTTCTTCACCCCAATCTAGTTTTGATCTCCCCCTAACCGGTTTTCAGCTCCTCTGCAAACCTCAAACCGGTTTTAATGTCCCCTACACACCCCTACTATAGCCTGCTTCAACCAATCCGGAGCTCTCCCCTAGAAATAGCCTGCCTGGGGGTTGAATACCTCCAAAATCGAAAATTATGTGCTGAATCGAATGGTATATTATTTTGTATTTTGACGAACTTCCTTAGTCGATTTACCAGCCATCCTATCGGAGGGGGAGGGGGGGGCTCACTTCGCTCGGCCGACCATTTTCTCGGACAGGAGGGGTCACTTTTTCGGACAGTAGAAATACCCGTAGGTAGGTTTTTCGTGGCTATGACCTATCAATTTAAAATTTCACATCCCGTGGCAAATAACCCGCCCCTAAAAAAACCATACGATTCAAAATTTACTCGCCTTTTTACAGGCCCATAAAAAAATTATGATCAGATGACGATCTGAAAAAGAGAGTGCTGGCCCAGCACTGCTGGGCTATCAAATTCTTCTCCAGGACGACCTTCGCGAATAAAGAGGGACCGAAGGGCGTTTCTATGGTAGCCTATGTCCGCGGAACACGCGAACCCCTAGAAAAAACGCCGTATTTTTTTCGAGCTACCGTTTAGGCGTGATCGCGGAACACACAGGCAGAGACGAACAGTATTAGTAATGTTAGAATCTAACATCAAATCTGAATAGATAGGGCTCCAAAGTAAGGCGCTCATCCACGGACCGCCCGTCCTAGGCACGCCGAGAACACGAAAATCCGCTCTTCCGCCCTCAACTACGTACAAGCAAATTATATGTTGTGTACACTAAAATACTTTTCCACATCCTCATGTATCATGCAACAATAGTCGTCGAAAAAACGTCGTCGTTCACTATATTCTTCATTTTTCTCGAAAATACCAAGCGTTCCAAGGTACACGAGCGTTGTTGTACCTTGGAACCAAAACGTCCCTTCGGATTTGCTTCATAGCTTCGCCTATGCTTCACGGAATTACAATTTTGACACCCAAAACTGTTAGTCAACACTGCTGTAAGGTGTAGAAACCGAAAGCCGAGCAATATTGATGAATTTCGAGGCACTATCTTCAAAAAACTGAAAAGTGTTCCATGGTACACCGGTCTCCCCTACCTGGAAATACAACCGGGAAAATTCTGGCAGACCAAAAGATTTTTCCCGGATATTGCCATTGCGATGCACAACGTGACCGTTGAAATGTGTACACACGACGGGAAGTTATTCGGGTCACACCAACGGAATTGGTTTACTGTGTTTTCCGTAGTTGGCGGAGAGCGAAGGAAAAAAAAAAAAAAAAAAAAACGGAGGAAGAAGCCACTTTCCCTAATATTATAATGGATCCTGCTAGGTTGGCACGCCCCTGAGATATGGCAGCTTTTCGTCGTATTGGAAGTTAGGTATGGAAAGAAAACAACTTTCCGAGCTGAAATGGAATTTATACGAATGTCCGGTAAGGCGCTTTGTAGGCATACCAGGTCACCGCCGTATATTACAAAGAGGAATAACTGGGATAGTGAGAGCTATCGGCACATCAGGAGATTTTCTAGACAATCTGCATTCACGTTTGGACTGGATACAATATTTCTGGAAAGGTTACCAGTACGGTTTGAATACAGGTATTTTCCTTCGCGATTTTCTCTTCTCCGAAGACCTCCTTTCGTGACCGACCCGTGCCTTTTATTTCGGGCCACTGGAAAGATTTTCGGCCAAACTTGTTTTCCAACATAGGATCAGACCCCATTAAAGTTATTTTCCTATTTTCACCCCGAGGCACCTGAACAAGTCTATTTACTGTTGCGAATTTTTCTTCTCATGAAATTGTGCACAAGGAGATGAAAAGAGTTGTTCAACAGCCATAATAGAGGTTGATGAATACCCCACGTGGTGGAGTTTAACGAAGGGCTGGCGCCAAGTGCTGTTTTTTAATATGCTCTTGATTTTTCCTCTCGCTCTCTCTCCTTAATATTTTTCACTCTGGAGAACTGTGTGAGGCCGTAATTTACGTTATATTAACTTTTGCTCGAGGGGGTAGATGCCAAATTTTTTGCGCAATCTGTTGCCAAAGAAACCGCCGTAGGTGAAAATCTGGGGAGCTGTGTTGAAGAGTTTGGGTTCTTGGAAGGGGTGGTGCCCTGCGAGGGATGGCAGAGAGGTGGCTCGCTGCAGGGTGAAGTCACCCCAGTGGGAAATGAAGAATGCACTGTTCCCTGCATCAAGAGAACCGATGGGTTGCACAGGTGATGGGATGAGCCTCTACACCCTGAGGAGGGAGTCTCACGGAATGGTTTCGAGCACTGACAAGAACTCTTCACTTGCTACAACGGTTCTAAATACCTGGTTAAGACCGAGCTGGATTGGATAGGCTGAAGCTTTGATGAGCGAATGGTTCCACAGCCTGACGAGGTTGATTATGTTTAGGACTGGAACGAGAAGGAGGAATCTAGGAAATACAAACAGTTTGTATTTCCCATCCGATCTTCAGGTTTGAAGTTATTAGTTACTAATAACTTCAAACCTGAAGATCGGATGGGAAAACAGAGCTTAAGAGGGTGGAGAGAGAGAGCGAGAGAGAGGATTCGGCCGCGTTACAAACGACTATGTTCCTCTAACAGCCGATCGTGAGCTCCACTAGTCTCTGGCCCTGGGCTGTGAGACTCTGAGCTAAGCTAGGACTTGTGAGAGGGTGGTCCGGGCCGTCGAAAAAAGAAGGAGGCCAGGAAGCCATGCATTTTCCTTCCATCCCCGCCCCTCTTCACCCTGACCTGGCAAGGGCCGGAGCCCAGGACACGACCGCTGCCGGCTGCCACCGAGTGGAGGCAGAATCAGCGACCTCAGAGGCAGCTGAACTTTGACATCCCCTTAAAGTTCTCATTCATTAGTGGTCAAGATGGAAAGAGGGCAGCCGTTTGTCTGAACACGGTCTTTGGTCTTCTGCCCCAATGGGCCGTTGATGGATGGTGTGGTGACTCAAGGACCCACTCTTGTTCTGAGCTCGTCAGCCAGCTGTAAGTGGTCCCGAGAGGGGCCGTAGGAAGCGTTGCAGGCGGCGAGACCCCGGACCGTCCCAAGTCTCACTCACTACTGTTTTATCATTTCACTGATCGTTTAAGTTGATTGTATGTATATGGCAATAATTAACCGAAGTGTATTTTTGGTTAGTCCCGCCGACCAGTAATCCTCTGGTGACACTTCACCTGAGGACGTCAGGTCGGGGAACCAATTATTTTGAGTGGACCCGTTGCCCAGGCCCCTATTGGCAACAATTCACTTGTAGGAGCTGGGATATTGGACCTTCGTAAGACTGGGTCAGCTGGACACGCCTCCATTGGTGACAATTCATTTGTGAAAGCGGGCCAGCTGATTTCCAGTATAACTGCAAGCTGTTGGAGAGCTGATATCAATCATGACACTTCGTGTTTGATATCAGATTCCCCTCAGCCCCCTTCCGAGGATCTACACACTCCCGGCCTGCTCAACATAATAAGGTGCCAACCTGGAGCTGGCTAACCCTTCATTACTCCATCGATATCACCTTCTAGGTCGCGACACTTCGCATCATGCTCTGGACAGGGATATTCCTGCACTCCCTTCCTCTTCCTCCAAAGACAACGGCGGCGTAATCCTATATATGTCGCTCGAGGCATTCCGCCACACACACAACACGAATTGCTTCGCCGGCGCATCTAATGGGCCGAAGTCTACATTTTGTCAGATCGCTGTGAAGGTCTTGGCTCATTTTCAAACACGTCAAAACTGACCTGAGCCTTGAATGGCGCCCAAGTCACCGATGCATTGAGGGTATCGCAGTTTAGTAGGGCTCACCATGATTCCCAATATGTCCTGAACCCTTTCTCGGGGTGACCAGGAGTTTTCTGGTAAGTACATGAAATCTCCAAGTGCGCCAAGGAGAGAGCGCTGCAATGGCTTCCTGAGCAAGAGAGATACTCACCTTGGAGCAGTGGGATGCAACTGCTTGTTGGTCTTTATTCAGGTCAATGCAAGCTCTACAAGATAGGATTATCAGACACGGAGAAGTGCAGTTTCTGCGCTGGTGTTCTGGGCGGCCCAGCGAAGAACCTGCCCCTACTGAGAGACACTGCCCTTATGAATAAAATTCTCTCAGTGCTGCTGAAAGTTGTTATATCGTCTTGAAAACTCGTCGAAAAGTTGATCGCGTTTTCACGGCGTCAAATAAGAAAATCTAATAAAAAATACAACCCCCCCCCCCACTAAAGCGCCCATTGCCAACAAAACAGCTCGAAAGGTTATTTCTGTCCATTAAGCCTCCGAACTCCCTTTGGCCTCCTAATTTGATGTTATGGAAATGATTTGGATTTGAATTTAAAACGAAGTTGCCCTAATAAACCATTCAAGCGGAATTTTCTTACGACGCTTCCCCGGAGGGTGTAATTAAAACGGCAACCGCTTGTTTCCCCGGGGTCGAACCCTCCGCTATGTAAATTGATTTATATTAAATTCTTATAAAAAACTACAATCCTCGCACGGCCTGGAAATTTTCCCACGAGCAGACATAGCATGTATCTCGTTCCAGCCTTCGCGTGATCCTCCTCAGGGTGATCTACGCCCTACTTACCATATCAACCCCGCGATATGGTCTTATCCTCGTGTGCAGCTCAATATTTCATCCTGATTTCCGGGTCTATTCGTTAGTATGAATGCAAACGAGGTACCTACAGAACATTGCAAAGCGCTCGTTTCACTGTTTATTTGACTTCAATGGTGTACGAATTCCTTGAACATTGATTGCATGAATATTCCGTGACCTGAAAAGAAGTTTCATGTTCAGAAGGGCTTTGATGTAGAGTGCCCTGTGAGATATGAGTTTGTAATTAACCTTGGTGGGCTATTTCGTCGATTCACTGGGCTTGGGCGATGCCGATGATTCCACAGCCAATTCTGGGTCCGCTGTTACCGGTCGTCTTGCTCGTCTCGTGTCCTCCCACCCCAAGATCGTCCGGGTCCTGGTGAACCTGCAACAACCCGGGATGTTTATCGGGAATGTAAAAAGACGCTAGCGGGCCATAGACGGAACTACTTTACCACCAGGGTCCTCCCAATGATGGACATCGGGCCGCACAAAGAGAGCATTTTGTCTTTGATTTCGAACGACGCGACTCCGGCGGCGTTGGCGGTGATGTTCCCCAAGTCGCCGGCGTGACGGTTCTCGTCGTCGGGGCTCCCGTGAGTTTTGTTTTCGGGGTTGAAGTGCGGCCCGGCCGAATTACAACCTGCAAAGGACGTTAGCAAATTGAACGATGGGCTCCAGAGTCGCGCACAGCAGGGGTGGTGCTACCCCACTCCTGACCACCAAGCTCTACCATGAACAGGGTTGCCAAACATCCTGGTTTGTACAGGACAGTCCTGATTTTGGGAGAAGAATCCTGGGTCCTACTCAAAGAGCTACAAGGACGCGAAATGCCCTGGTTTTCGTCATTAAACGCTAAATGTTATCCGCAATAATATCTAGGTAGGTATTCCTTTGCCGTGGTACAACTTATAAAATAAAATACTAATAATAATGACTAAACGGCTAACCTCTTTTGGTTTATTATTCTTGGAATGATAAGTAGGTAAACCGCGACGGAGGTCGAAAATTCTGATCGGCGTGGTATCAAGATGTCTAAATTCCATGAATGAAATGTCCGTCCGCCGTCCAAACCGTTTTGGGCAGTGGGCTTTTTTTTTTATATGAAATTTTGAGAAAATACTTGTTTTACCATCTAGTTGGGCCCGCAAGGTTTTCAGCCCGATCGCCCAAACCCGTGGGGCGCTATGGGGCTAAAATGGGGCTACGGGAGGGACTTTTGAAGGTTATTGGCTATGGGGTCGAGTTAGGTGTCGACTTCGAAGTATTTTTGGACGTAGAATCCATTTTTCGGGGTCCCAGAACGATCCAATCTCACCGTGGGGATCTATGCGGCAAGAAATGGGATTTTTTTTATGGATCCCAACAAGTTACGAGAAATTCTGGACGCAGCATCCATTTTTTTCGAAGTCCCAGTTCTGTCCGAACATTTTTCAGATAATTTTTTTTTTTTTCAATTTTTTCAAATATAGGTAGGTACCTATATACTTAAAATAGGTACTGAATTAATTTTTGCACCATTACTTATCCTATATTAAAGAATAATAAACCTTGTGTAAAATGTGCAGGTTTTTTAAAAAATTGGAGTTACTTTTCAAAATCAAGCACTGATTAGAAATGATTTCAGAATCACCATTAGTGGTATCAGTAATGATCAACTAGGGCTTGTGGTACCAAACTGAAGACTTCAGTCCATACTTAGTATGGAACATGGTACCTACTGGGAGTATAAATGATCAAGACCCCTGGAAATACAACATCAATAGGTACGAGCCTTGTGGCGAGTGGGAGAAATAGCTTGATCGTTGTTCAAAACTAAGTACAGTAGAAAGTGTCTCGCATGAATGATTGATGTAAATGTCGACCCCATAGCCGAAAAGCCCTCTCGTGGCCCCATTTTAGCCCCATAGCGCCCCATGGGTTTGGGCGATCGGGCTGAAAACCCTGCGGGCCCAACTAGATGGTATTTTGTCAAAATATCAGATTTAAAAAAAAAAATCCCGCTGCTTCAAACGGCGCAGACGGCGGACGGACATTTCATTTTTGGACACCTATAATAATATTTCATATTATGTCAAATTTTGAGGTCGATCAGAATTTTCAACTTCGATTTTTAAATAAAATATATCTATTTAATGAATGAAGAGTGTTTTATTATTACTTCTATGCCTAACTAGTTGAATTTGTCATGTCTACGTCACTAAAACTACCCCCAGTGTCCTGGTTTTGACCCTCGGAGATTTGGCAACCCTGACCATGAAGGGGTATACCCTCATATAATATATGAGGGTATGCCCCTTCATGGTCAGGGTATACCCCTTCATATTATGAGCTTTCCGCCTCCCCCCTCATTGCGAGGGAACAACTGGTTGACTACTATGTCCATCAAGTGGGATCGTGACATGACTACACTGCAGGCGTGACATTACCATGCTTTCATAATAACATCATGTGCCTCTTAAAATTATGTTCCAACCCTAATTCGCCGTATTTACCTCCCATTTTCCCAAAACGATTCAAAACCTGCTCCTCGTCCAATTAACCGCGAAAAATCAACGCCCTTTTCCCTTCGGGGAAAACACATTCGCGCGTTTATTAACCGACGAACGAAAACAATTGAGGGTTTTAATTGGAATCGGGGACGGTCCCCGGACGGCGAACAAATTGCAACTGGATTATTCACTGCCCTTTCAAAGCCTCAATTTATGGACTAGTTTTAAGCGATCTCTTTCTAGAGCTATAATTTAACGAAGATTATTTCTATCCACTGAAGGGGTGAAGTTGCTATTTTTGAGGTGGGAGCGCTGCCAGCTATAAAAGGATGTGCTGGAAATGCTGGTCGGTCGACGGCACTCCATTAGGAGACTCAGAGGTCTTCGGATTTGAAGCTCAGCGAGTGCAGTGGGTGGTCCCTGATCAGTCACTGAGCCAAGACCAAGACTCCGTTAGGAAAAGTGCAAGACTCCATCCTACAATTAACGAAGCAGCTTAAAGAAAATGCAAGACTCCATCCGAACATTAGCCAAGTGTGAAATCCAAGACTCCGACCCAGAGAAAAACGCGCTCTCCTAAGAAGGTTGCCATGACACTACCCTCCTTTACGTCGGCAAGAGCCAGCCTGTGTGGAGCATCTTCTTCACTTTCCCCAGCCGAACCCGGAACAGAGCATCGTTCTCCATTCCCTTGACGATCCACGGGCCTATCTACTGGGGTTGGAGTTTCGAGAGTGCGGTTCATGTAGCCAACTCAGTCCCCAGTCTTGAACTCCTTCTGGCGGGTCTGACGGTCGAAACGCTCCTTCTGCTACCGTATCTGGACCTTCATGGTTCTTGTCGTGCATTCTTTGGTTTCCTGCATGAGCTTACAAAGTGAAAACTCATAGGGGCCCGAGAGTGGCTCTACCCTTATGAAAGGCCTTACCAAGTATTCTGGCAGCTGGAGCTCACGACCGTATACCGTCAAGGCTGGCGAGAGGTTGTGACATGGGGCGCACTCCTTTAGGCCAGCAGGAAGAGAGGAAGAAGTCTGTCCGAGGCTATGAGGACAAAACGGTTCCCCTATTTTGATTTGGGAATTGTCCCAGGATGTCGATGACCATCCTCTCAAACAGCCTCAAGAACTGGAGGCCAAAAACATTCCTCAGCCAAGACCCTAACAATGTACGATTCCTATATTCAGTGGATCCCCCAGCTGTTTGAATAGGTCTATAACATAGCTCGGAGGGAGTCTTGCATTTTTCTCGAGGTGGGCCCTCCGCTCTCGGGACGGAGTGTTGACAAACATTCAAGCCGCTAGGATTTGTCACGGATTACTGCCTTCTCGGCTAACTTAAAGGGGCTGGCCAGCGATCCTGTGCAGCGACCCATAGTGCTCAGCGAAGCGTCCTCAAGGCTGAAGTCAAGAAAGAGCGTTTGCTGCCTCTGCCCTGAAGGGCCCGCAGCCAATCGGCCCAGTTGGGGACGACAGCTGGTCGAGCTGCTCCCAATAGTCCCCACAGGCCCTGGAGTTCTCTCCTTTGCGATTGATCAGGTGCTCCCACCCTGGAAAGCCTCCCCTCCCTCGCTCATCATTGGTGGCAGGAGGTGGAGCCAAGCGGTGGCCTACCAGGCGGGCTGCTGATAGCCACGCGGAGCAGGCCCGAAGATTGTCAGTGCAACAATCAATTTCCATGGACTTCTGCCATGACTGGGGACTGGCTGACGGAGAGTCCACTCAGGATTTTCCCCTGACAAAACGATCTGCCATCTAAAATTAGGGAACCCCTGACTTACAGCAATGGTTAAAAGATGTAAAAGGCGTTGACGTACCGTTGGTGGTATCCCCAAATTCGTGAATGTGGAACCCGTGAAGTCCAGGTGTCAACCCTCGAATTTCCCCTTGAATGACCAGCTCGGCGTTCGGTTTCTGGAACGAACGAAACAACCGGATTTACTCCGTTTTTGAACACTCTTGACACCTGTGCGACTCACCTCCTGTACAAAAGACGCTTTCCCCTGGACGGACTCGGACCCGATGATCACGCAAACCGCATTGATCGGCATTTTGACGTCCCGCGAGTGGCTTTTTCCCTTCTTTTTTTTCTAAATTTGCACTCTTGCACCGGATTTCCAACTAAAAGTGTACTCTAGAAACCCGAGTTTTGACACAAATGGGAAAACGTGTGATCACCCTATCGAAGTTTTTCAATTACAGGTGAGTATTTTCATGTAGAAGCCTGTCAAGATTAAATTCAAACTTGAAGCTTGATTGATGCCTGCGGTTAGGAATTTTTAGTGGGATTTGTTCGTAAATTCAGAAAGCGGCAATAATGTGAAATTAAGTTTTTGGGGCAATTTGAGAGTGGCCATAATTGAAATATTTGCAAACAGCATTAATGTAATTCCGCTAAAAGTTGCAAAAATTGTTATTTTTTTCTTATTTTTTGACCTACTTATTGGGGTTTGACCTACTATCTCTCTCTTTTGTATTTGGCACAGGATCATTTCTTCAATAGGTAACAATGGCCAACAACAACAATAACAAAATATATTAAAAAAAGGTGTTGTTTGGCGCTGAGAAGATAAGGGTTGGTGTTGGAGTTTTTCTATGTGCTGAATCCAAATCTGAAACTCGTTTTTCGCTAGCAGGTCGAGTTTTTGAGATATAGCTCATACACCTATTTTCTAGGTAGATATAGCTCATACACCTACGTTTGAGTGTTAAAAATAGCACTTCAAAAATCCCAATTAATTTTTGAATTTCAAACACTCTTTCTATGTTTTCTGAGTTAGGTACATAATTCGAATTTGAAACCTAATTTTAGCTATTTTCTTCCATTCCTCAGGAAACAGCGGTAAAGTACTCGCTCAAAAAACCACTGTTTTATAAATTAAATTTATACAAATCTTGTAAATGCAGTTTTCGAAAAAACAACGGAAGAATATAATAGAAGAAATCTGATTCCAAAGTCGGATTCAGCTTGAAAAATCCTGCTAGAATTGCTCTCTTTCATTAAATTTTGTAAAATCTCAAAATTTACAGTATGGTGTACTTAATTTCACTAACTTTTAATTGTTAGTGAAATTAAGTACAATTTTTTTTAAAATTTTATTTATTTTTTTTTTCACAATGTTTTTTTAAAACAATTTTTTTAGATTTCACAATTTATTTTTCTGGTAAACTTCACTCACAAACAAGCGACACTTTTTTGAGATTTGACAAATGAAAGAAAGAAATTCTTACAGGATTTTTCATGCTGAATCCGATTTTGGAATCAGATTTCTTCTATCTGCCGTTGTTTTTTCAAAAACTGCATTTACAAAATTTTATGTATAAAACAATGTTTGTTGAGTTTTTTGTGTGTCAACTTTTCCGCTGTTTCCCGTGGAATGGATTTTGCATTTCATAAAACATAGAAAGAGTGGTTGATAGTGAAAAATTATTTGGGATTTGTATAGTGTTAACACCCAAACGCAGCTAGGAAATTAGCTTTAGACTAAGAAACTAGACCGGATAGCAAAAAATGGGAATCAGATTTGGATTCAGCACACTGAAAAACCCCAGCACCAACCCATATCTCCTCGGTACCAAACAACATCTTTTTTTATGTTGGCCAGTGAAATCATTTAGGTATTATTTAGGTACTTTTCCATTATACCCCCCCCCCCCCCCCCACGGGGAGGGGGTGGGGGGGTGTTATAACGGAAAAGTACTCGAATTTGGGTGCCTTAAAGCCATCGAGAGGGGTGTGTATGAAACACGAAATCGCGTGGGGGGGGGGGGGGGGGGGGGGCTAGAAGTATAGATAGATATATACTTCTATAAAATAGGGTTTCAGGGTGTGTGTGTGCATGTGTGTGTGGTGCCTTTATTCATTCAAATATTATAGCAAGAGGACAAAATATTGAAATAAAGTCATGACTTGTACCTATTATCTATCTATCTATAGATTTTATAGAAGTATAGATAGATCTCTACTTCTATAAAATCGGGTTTCAGGGTGTGTGTGGTGCCTTATAGGCGCCAAAATGGCTGAACGAATTTCGACGAGCATTATAAATTTTTTTTAAATGATCTCGGGTGCGTTTTTTTATTTTAAGAGAAGGCTCCTGATCAGACGAAAAGCTAGTTAGGTATTTCTATTTTCGATCGATGGCCCATTTTCCCGCAAATGGGGCAGCTCATGGAGTGAAAGGTGAAATTGGCCGATGGTGAGGGGAGTGTAATGATGAGGGATAAAGGAGAAGGTATTGTGAGTAGTGAAGGGTCAATGTGGGTTTAGTGTGGTGGGGGGGGGGGGGGGGGGGGGCTGATACACCAAAAAGACTCCCAAAGACGGAGGGGCAGGGGGATGTCTTTGGTGATTCAATGAAGGTAGTGGAGGGGATGATCCTCGTCGTCTCCCCCCCCCCTACCGGTAACCCCTTTCGAAGTGAATTCACGATGGATTCCACCGGGCCTGTGGTCATCCCTTCGTGATCATCCGATGACCCGTTTGGCGCCCATTAGCGGCCTCCGCCGTCGACCGCAACGTCTCTTTACAACCCGGACTCGCAGGCGGTCCCGGTTTTCATCCCTCGTAATCTCGTTCAGCGAACCGCCTTCCGTTGAAACAGGTCTAATTGAAGGATGTTCATACCAGGCCGGGAAGCCGATCAGTGGCTCGACGCTGTTAATGTGGAGCTACCTCACCGGCAAGACGTCTATGTCGTGTCGGTTTAGCCTACACGGATCACCCACAATACGGCCGACCTCAATGGCGACCGACTTTAAAGTTGTGATGACTCAAACCAATTAAAAACTTATCATTTTTATTTATTTGATTTTTTAATGATTTTTATTAAATAAAAAATCATTGAAAAAGACGTTTGCCATGAAAGCCAGCTCATTCAACTTTCAGTTTTCTGTATACAGAAAAATATAAATCACAGGATCAGAGCCTGTTTCACAACCATACGGAGGGATATGACTCAAAACCAGCTCTTTCCCATCAAATGTTCCCCTCAGGATCAAAACCAGTTCATTCCAAGCTACCGCCTTCTCCCGCCATGAGTGATGATCGGCAATATGAAAAACTTGGGAAAAAAAAATTGAGAAAATGTTAGGTAGGTGTTTGACACGTTACGTTACGCGTTACGTATGACAAGAGACGTTTTTCATATTTACACTAGAATAATTTCCAAGGGACAAATACGACTGATAAAGTTAGAATCAGCGGGTTTTGATGCAACAGTGCGTTTTTATTATTTTTATTTTTATTTTCTCCTGATTAATTTAATTAATTAATCAGGAAAAAACCGCAAATTTTACGCAAGTGTTTATTATTCTTCAATTTCAATTTACTTCAATTATTGTTAACATTTTATAATGGTTACTTGACGAAAAATAATTTTGTGCGAATAAAACTTATTTTTGAAAAAATAAAAAATAAATAAATATTATACCTGCATTGTTGCGTAGGCCTCCATACCTACTTACACTGTAGGCGTCCAAAATTCCTACGAAAATTTTGACCTCCTGGGATCCTTCACAAATCCCATTTGTAGCCCCTTGAGAGCCCAATAGATCCCCACGGTGAATTAGAATCGTTCTGGGACCCCCGAAAATGGGTTCTACGTCCAAAAACACTTCGAAAACGACACTTAACTCTACCACATAGCCGAAAAAGCCCTCCTGTAGCCCCTTTTTAGCCCCACCGAGCCCCACGGGGCAGAACGAATAATGTCAAATTTTGAGGTCAATCTGAATTTTCGACCTCCGTCGCGACTACATAGGTAGGTGTATTATTCGAGAAATAATAAACTAAAACTGAGAGAAAAATTATTTAAACATCGAATTTGTGAATCAAAACCAGCTTATTCCACTGTAATTAAATTACCTCCATGATTAAATTCCTCCCTTGAAAATATTCTAGGGTGAAAAATAAAAACGAATCTAAGTATATGTACGTCTGTAGGTAGTTATAGTACTTACAATTTTAAAAAATAAATAAAAACGTTTTTCGTTTTTCCTGAAACATTTTCAAAAATAAAATGAACTGGTTGGGAAATGAAACGCCTCAATTTATTTCATTTTATTTTAAAGTTGATAAAACCCGTAATATTTTAATGAACTGTAAATGCCTGCAGTAACCGGTTCTAAGCACCTAAAATCCACTTTTTTCTACTTTATTAAATACTCCATTAATGGATTAATTAATGGACACGGTTAATTAACCGATTCACACGCCTCCAAACTTGTTTTTTCATTCCATACACCAGTTCTATACCCCTAAAACCCTCATTTATCCGGTTTTAAACTCAATCATTCCGTTTCCACAACTCTTCAAACCACCTTTTTACATTGTCTACTGTAAGTTATACGATTATATTAGTAAATAAATACTTTATCAAGGATGAAAACTTCTATCAATTGATTTTCAGCTTTTTCGAGTCTGAAATGTTTACTACCTTTTGCCAAACTCATATTAAATTCCATTCTCTGATTTATAACCTAAAATTTTATTATCAATTTTTATTATAAATAATATTAGTAATAGTTACCGGCCAACCTTAAAAGATTTCGAATTTCTTTGAAACGGAGATTTACCCCGAAAAAGGTAAATAAGTTTCTTTTGATTAAATTTATATCTTTATTTGGATGGATTTACAATTTCATTTTAATTGTTTTTCTGGTTAGGTATTTTCAGCTGGTGTTCGTTCCAGGTGGCTATGTAAGGTTAATCTCGATCGCCACACTCTATGGACCTTTAAAGGGGCTGTAGTTGGGGTTTTTGAGGGGTTTTGACGTGACTGGTGCGAACGGAACAAGAACTGGCGAATCGATGGTTGGGGCAGAGACTGGTCAGGAAGGACACGGTTACACCAGCGTTCAATGATGAACCACCTGGTTGAGTCTGGGATCACGGCTGGCTAAAAATCTCACTCAAATACTCCCCCGACCGGGCACAAAACCACCCCGCCGACAACAACGTCAACGTAATGAGAAGCTGCAAGTCCACTTGGAAAAACCCCAATATGTCCACGCTTGCCGAAGGCCGCAGCGTCACGTATGCCATAATTTTGTTATGAGACCCTGCCAACCGTCGTGTTCGCAGCGCTTGGCAGAGAAAGTCAGCAAACAGTTTGGACTCGTAGGTTATCTCGTACGAGGTGTAGCACAGGCTCCAAACTTGCAAGTAGGGGCCCCAAATTTGAGCCATCTTGCACATCGCTTTTTTCGGTTGAACTTGAAACAGAACAATAGACAATAAATTATAGCTTTATCAGCCTTAGTAGGAAGAACATTAAAAAAACAAGCAGAGAAACAGAGAGGCATGCAGTAAGTCATAAGCCAGGAAATGGATTTGGTCTGCGGTACTCACGTGTGCGTGGTATTTCTATGACCCAGTAGAAAACACGGCCCATGCCTAAATATATGTTGATAGTAATGAAGTACAACACGACAAACACGTTTACAGCGTATATCTTTCCGAGCTGACTAACTATGCCGCACAATTCGTCGTGTATCCCAACGCATATTTCCAAGTCCAACACTTGCGTGAGTCTGTTGAGCTTTTTGAAGAGTTGGAGGACAACTTCCAAGAGTGTTGCAAATTGAGCTGTGCACATGTATTCGACAAAATGGCCAAGTAAGAGGAACACATAAGTGGATACCACTGTCAAGAATACTTCCAGCGGAAAATCTTCTTCCCATCCTTCGAGGTCTTGTGCGAGGAGGATCAAAGTGCCTGTGAAGTAGGCAATGATGTTCGTCCAGAAGGCGCTCGGTGCTAAAAATGAATAACCGTCCGGACCTAAAAGTCCCACGTTGGACTCGATTTTCATTTGGATACTTTGCAACGAGCGAGGGCTCCAAATTAGAACGAAAGGAGCAGCGCCCAGGCCCACAGCAGTAAGAAAAAAGTAAGTTATCCTGTCGTCATAATCGATCCAAAACCACTGCCAATCATGTTTGAATTTGATCATGTTTTTAATCCAGTACCGCAACTCATTCGCGCCAAGAGCGAAAATCCCCAAAAGCACCACAATCGAGTACAACCTTATTGTCCACTTGGGCGCCGATCGAATTCCATCGTACGGATACAACCCCAAACATCTCGAAACCCCTAAAACAGGCCAAACTGCAGTTTCAAACGAGACCATCGCATTGACTGCGGAGTTCCCAGCAACAAACGATTCTTATCGATGAACAGTCATGCTACAACGCCGATTATCTCCTCGTCATCACGAAGAGTTGACAATAATTTTCAATAATTATTATTGACGAATGGAAGGAAAAACTGGTGCAATAAAAGACCAAATGACAACCTCAATCATCAGGGAACAAGAAGTGAACCAGAAGTTAGACGGCATAGATGAAATCAGATGACCGCAGTCTTATTTAGAGCCAAGGAAAATAGAATGGCCGACGTCTATGGTCATTCTTCTTTATCAGCTTCTCCTCGCCATGTCGCGCGGAGTGATCCTGTAAAAGTGGGTTTCAAGAGGATTGAGTCTCTAGAAAGAATTGAACTAGGTGGCCGTAGAGGGAATCAAATCTGGAGACTGACAAGAGATTTAAAAGGGGGAAGTCCGGACACCGGTCTCTGACGATAACAAACTCCAGAAGTCCTGAAGGTTTTCTCAGGCATTACAAACCTCCCACTCAGGTGTCCCCGATGAGCGTGTTGGGTCTTGTCCCTCCCCTCCAGTCGATAGCACATCTCCCGCTATCTGGTGAAAAAGCCTGACGTGACTCGGAGTCACTCCCCCCATCCCCACTTTCCAACGTTTTCCTACGAAGGTTTTTTTTTCCATCTCTCTCATTCCACCTTCGGATTATTGGAGGGCTCTTCCCATTTCCTCTACCGAGATGACTGTAGAGAGGGGGGATGTCTACCTCATGGTTGAGTATAATACGGCCTCTTCTTAATATCCGTGGGAAAAGGCACAATTTGCCGGGAGAAGTACACAAGATTGAACTCGTACCGGCAAAGATAATTGTGGTATTATGGTAAGAATGAATGGGAAAATTCGAATACGCCGCTCCAATTTTATATAAATTACCCAGCCTTAGGTGCACCTAAGCCTGGTTGATTTAACATGCACGGTGGTACCCCGGGGGTGGATTCAGTGCTGCCACCCCCAAGGAGCCTCCCAAAATATCAATAAGTCGACTCAAGTGCGGGGTTGGATTCGACCTATAAGGCTATTGCAGACCAATCAATTTCTACAATTTCCGGAATTCGTTAAGTAGGCACGCTGGTCAGGTGTTTTGCGCCAAAATGCGCCGATTTTACCCGAGTGAGTTTCACTTGAGGAGTTTTCACGTTTCCCTTTCAAAATCCCGCTTGTCAAATCCTCTTTAAAACCAATCCCGTTTCGTTTAATCCCCGTAGCGATCCGGTTAATCCCACATGAGCCCCCCAACATCGTTCTGTCTTTAACGCCCACCTGAACTTTTCCGCTGAATAAGTGCCTAACGGCGGTGTAAGGACGAAACCGTTGACGAGGTCGTACACGGACAACACGCTCCGAAACGTCGAGGTGAAATGGAAGCCACGCCCGCGCCCGAACACGAAACCCCCGAATGAATTTACGGCGTCGTGTACCGCGAGTACAACTCCCCAACGGGCCCCCAAGTACACAGGGATCAAACGGTCTGGAATCCATCGATTACGGGAGTCAACCCCGGCCCGGCATATAACGACGAATTACGTCGGCTACGCGCTTAATTTAACGTAAAGGGTCGTGAAATGGTCTGAAAGGAGGGGGGGGGGGGGGGGGGGGGGGGGCTTCGTGATTTATTGTCCGAGCCGAGGCAAAATGAGTCCACGGGGTTTATGGGAGCCCGAAAATCTCCCCGATGTTTTGATAAGGGGGTGTGGAGGGGGAGGAGGTCCGAACAATGGACACAAAAGGACGTTGATCACTAAGTATGCAAATTAGAAGCCAGCGTTGAATGCGCGAATAAAACGTTTGACGGCGGAAGACGACCGTTTTGCAATATTTGTCCGGTTGGGAAATTCTCCCCGAAAAATTATTCCGCCTCGCCTGGCGGAAATTCGCTAATCCTGATTGATCCCCCCCCCCCCCCCCCAACCATTCAATCAAAAATGAAATCTATGTGGTCTTCACAGTCAGGTTACGATTCGGGTCAAGTTTGTTAATGCTAACACCGTTTAATAGGGCTCGGATTCGCGCATATTTACATATTAAATATGTAAATATAAACGAGTATAATCACCCAGTAAAATTTTTACTGGATGATTATACTCGTTGAATAAAGCATTTTGGGACAAGAATAAGGTTCGTAGAGTTATGTTCTAGTTACCGTGGCGGCTCATGCTACATGCAAGAGGGGGTTAAACAGCAAAATGTCATTTTTTTTACGTAGGTAGGTATTACATTGTAATACCTACGTACTGCGGCATAACAAATTACCTAGTTAATACACGCTGACTGGGAACCTATAGCAAGAATTCTTGAAGACTTAAGACTTCTTTTAGAAGAAAAACTAGCACTCAGACCACTTTCTCGGACAGGGGGGCTCGCTTCGCTCGCTCAATGCGCTAAATTTATCGGGCATAAAATTGGTCCAGAATAGAGAGAGAAATCGTCTTCCCACACACCAGAATATATCCGAAATTAGGTGGAATGAACCGTTCCCCAAAATTTCCTCCCAAAGTTTCCCCGCCACTCCACCTTTCCAAGGTACCTGGCACCCTCCATTCTCCCCATCCTTCCAAGGTCCCTGGCACCGTCCCAAGCCACACGCTGGATCTCTTCTAATCATTCAAATTAAACTCGCTGTCTAAATTCGCCGAACGTCGGAATTCATTCATCGGATATTTCATATTAAAATTCGGATCTCTATAGAGGTAGGATATGGAAGAAAGTTTCTTCAAGAAACGCCGACTCAATCAGACCATTAACAGCAAAGATACTTGAATACAAAGATACTAGTATACTAGTAACTAATAGTTATTATAATAACTATAGTTGTTTGGATTTGCGCTCATCGAAAATTTCGCACAACGTGCTTATTAGACGTAAAATTGACCGAAGAATCCAAATTCGCCAAAAAAATGTAGGAGTTCCCATTTAATATTAGAAAGTTGGGCGCAATTGCGCCTATTTGCGCGCATCTCAGATTAGGCTCAACCCCTCTAACAACACCTAAACGGGATCCCGAACCCATAGAAAAAATCGCCGTATTTTTAGCACTTACCGTTTAGGAGTAGGCTTATGCCACAAATACATACATACAGACAGACACCGTCTGAATTAATGGTATAGATAACACGTCTACGGACATGATCTCTGACTCACTTTCCACATCCCTACATACGGCCCATGGGTTTCATTTCCAATCTGCCTTTCAAGGGTGGTAATGTTCTTGCGACGGTAACAGTAGGTCCTATCCATCTCTCGAAAAACACGCACACAATAAAAAATTCAACGACTAGAAAATTATCACGACAGGACTTGATCGAAACAAAAGGAGGCAAAACAACCTGGCAACATGCTTGTTAGGAGGGCACTTGTAGCCAGTAAACATTCCCTCACAGACAATTTCCTTTCTTTTTTCTTCTCTGTTATTTCCAGCATCGTGTTAAAAAAAAAAACCTACGATTATATCATAGAGCAATGATTGCTCTATCTCCAATTGTTTTGATTTATTTCAAGAGGATTTGACGATTAAAATCCGAATACACTGGGAATAATATCCCTTTTCCCCTACAAAAAGTTCCCTTCCCATAAAAATGTGTTTTGGTAACACTGCCGCGAAACTGTTCTCCAGTTCTTCGTACCTGTTCCTAACCTACCTATGAAAAAAAACACCAAAAAAAAAAAAAAAAAAAAAAAAAGAGCTGCAAAAAAGGGAACTTGGCAATATGTCGACACATAAACTGGTCGACACCTCCTGTCGCCATATTTCCACACCAGGTGTTGAAGAACGTCGATAACGCACATCTTTAAAACTGGTCGACTGATTTATGTCGAAAACTTGAGATCCGTTTTTCGCTGTATTTCAACATCAGAGTGGAAAATGAGCTAAAAACACCGCTCTTGAAACTGGTCGACTGCTGAACGACGACAAAAGGGTTGTTTGGCCACTACCTGTCCTCAGCCTTTGTCCCGTGGGGTCTTGGGAAGTGGGTCATTGACACTGCCTTGCCAACTGTAGCCCTCAACCTAACTCAAAACAATTAGGAAGATTCAGGAAATGTAGGCCTGGATTCAGATTCCTGCCCATCTTTTTTTAACATAGATATGTTTTTGGGCTGGGGGTCATTCTAAAATTTTCGTAACGACACCAAAATTTGTTACGGAACATAATCGCGAAAACTATAATCACATGATTGGTCTGTAAGGAAGTTTGGCGGTTGGTTACTAGAAACTGTTTCTACTCGACAAGTACAAAAATTTGATTGAAGCAATATTGGATGCAGAGAAAGCCTACTCTATCGACTGCATCACGATAAAGAATGGCCGGGGGAAGATGATCCTGTGAATGAAATGAGTTCTGATTTGCGTACATCCCTTGTACATGAAGACCCAGTTACTTGTTGCTTGTATGTTGACAAATTAGTTGACACGATAATGTTTTGCTGCAGTCGTCGCGTTACAGTCCATTTGGTTCATACCGCGTCATAGAGTACTTTAAACGTATAGAGTTTCAGCAAAGAGGCAGTCCACACGCACACATTTTACTTTGGTTAAAAAATGACCCAAAAGAACAGGTAGATGAGAACATGCCCGAGACAATTCGTCTTGTTTAGCAATGAGACGGACAAATAAGCGTCAGCGCGATTTGATTCTGGAAGCGATACATCGTATGTAAAAAGATGATGAGAAGACTCCGCTTCAAATCTTTCTCACCGGTCCAGCTGGTTGTGGCAAAACTTTCACAATGAAGTTGATGATGGAGACCTATAATCGATTTTCTCAAGCTCATAATGTAGCGTTCAATGCTTACGTAGCTACAGCTTCAACTGGTATGGCCGCAGCCGCGATCAATGGTACTACGGTTCACGCTGCTTTTCGAATTGGAAACTCGCAACGTGAAACTGGTCTCTCTGTTGAATCACTTAATTCATTCAGAACTGCCTTCAACAATGTGAGGATAGTGTTTATCGACGAGTGCAGTATGATCGGCTCAGGTTTACTTGGACAAATAAATTCTCGTTTGCAGCATATTCTTCACGATCATGAACGTCCCTTCGCTGGTATGAATATGGTTTTCTGCGGTGATCTACGACAATTACCCCCTGTATGTCAAACTCCAATCTATAAACGCAGTAAACAAAACTTTTGTTGCGAGAATGTGTGTATTATTCACTCAGTATTATCCACTTGTCCAAGTAATGCGTCAAGCTGATGTTACTTTCTCGTCTACCTATATTAACGAAAATTGGAGATGTTCAGCATTTACTACCTGAAGAAAAGGAACTAATTGAGAGTAGATTTGTAACACGAGAATATGTGGACGAGCATTACCCTGAATCGATACGACTGTTCTTTCGTACCCTAGAATCTAGGGTGAATGCATCTGATGTGGATGCATTCAACGCTGCTTCCATTCGTGGTGAAGGAGTAATTGAGTACGTTGCCCAGGATGAATATATTGGAGCTCGTAATGATGACCAAGTCAAACATGCTCGCGAAAAGGTGCCCCCAGATCCCATTCCAAGTAGATCTTATAAATTCCTTGGGCTTAGGTCAATACAGGTAGGTACAGGTAAAAAACTGGTTTCCAAAGTTAACCGATTTTCCGAGGCGTACCTAGGTATATCTCGAAAACGGTTCGGAATTTGGAAAAAGTGTTTATAATCAAAGTTGTGCAGAATCATATCATCTTTCATTTAAAAAAAAAAAACATCTTTTTTAAATGAAATTTTACTATAGGGCATGATTTATCGAAAAAGGCACAGTTTCCGAGATATGAATATTTTAGTGAATTCACTAAAATCCTGAAAAAGGGACCTTTGGAGATACTCCAGGCAAATTAGAAAAGTTAGCAGAAAGTTTAGTAATACTCGTAATCACCACGTTCCTATACGTTTTTTGGGTCGCTGAACACGAATCATTTAATGCTACTAGTGCATTTTGTAGAAAATCTTATGTACTTCCATGTTGTATAGAGTGGTCATGTCGTTAGAACGCATAGTTAGGGAGATATGAGCAAAAAACCGGAAAAAGTGCCAACAAACTTCAGAGTCGTGTTCAGCGACCCAAAAAACATAAAGGAATGTGGTGATTACGACTATTACTAAACTTTCAGCTAACTGCCTTTTATTTTCCTAATTTGCCTGGCCTAAGACCCCCCTCATAACGCAGCACCCCCACCCCCCAGAACTTTTAGTATGTTACTTGCTTTGTATGTTGCTTTAGTTGTTACTTGAACTTTGTATGTTGTTTTTTATCTTTCTTTTTTTTCTACCTCAAGACCTTTTTTCGTCTTTGTTGCCTGGACTATATGCATTCTGCAACTATTCATGATAATAATTATCATGAATATAATCTGATTTACTTAAACCATCGGTAAAAGTACGCAAAACTAACTTTCTTTTTTTAGGGGTTTTCCAGTTTCCTGTGCAATAGCCATAATTCCTTCCTTTTTAAAAATGACTTTAATAGAATAATGAAATAATGTAATAACAATAAACTAAAAACAAATTTTCATTTCATAGGTATTTCATCAAAATAATTTTGCAATTCATTAAGGCACCACCGGGGGAGGGTGAGTTTGTTGGTCGCTAAGTCATAAGCCGATGAGTCATGAGAAGTCACTTTCAATAATTGAATTGAATTATTCCGGGAGGGGAAGCCTGATGAGGTGAACTCCAACGTAAATACTTACGACCAAATTACGCGAAAAGGGTAGTGCAACGTGTTAGGATAGGGATAGGGGCCATCTACCTGTTTTTGTTAACTGTAACTCTTCAACAGGCCTACTTTCGTAACTTCGTAGGCCTACAGTAAGTCATCCGGCTTTGTTGATCTATAATTGGCCAGGTAGAGTGTCTGCCATTTCCCTTCGAGACTTCGCAGGTATACGAAGGATGTCGATGGAAATCTGTCGTCGTATCCCCTTGTTTGACTTGGACGACCTTTTTCAACAAGGGGTGTTGAAACTTGTCGACTTGTCGCTGTATTTTTATGTCGCCGTATTTCCAATGCCAGTGAAGTCGACTTAGTTCAACTCTTGGTGTTGAAAGATGTCGACACGGCTTCTGGGCCGTTTGTCGACCAGTTTATGTGTCGACATATTGCCCCCCATCCGCAAAAAAGCCAGCACACGGAGCTATTATAATTTTGCTTAGGTCACATGACCTTTCCTAGCCATCCTCACCCCAAGTAACATAATACAAAGTAATATAACAGAATATTATTCAGTTTCAGCTTCCTTCTCAGGGAATGCATTAGTTTCATTTTACATGGAACATGTTTTTGCCATCATAGTCCGGCCAAAAATAAGACGAAATTAGAGTTCCGAGACAACAGTAATGCATTATGAAACTTGAGAGAGCTGCATTCTGTGCTATTCGCCCTAGAAAGCTGAAATTCGGTGGGAATACCGTACGAGACTATTGACAAGACGGATTTTCCCCCAAAATATTCCCCACCGTGGGAAAAAGATGACCAATTTTAAAATAGGTTAGGTACATACATCATTCTCCTCCTCGGTCTCCTCTTTTTCATCGGGTTTCGGCTTTAATACAATAGAATTCTGTACAACGATTGATGGAAAAATAATTGTCGTGAAATCCGATTGGCAATGGTTTTTCTTCTTTTTTTCACCCTGAAATTTTTATTGTTTGTTCCAAACTCGTATAAATTTATAATCCCTATTGAAAACGAAATAATTTATTTCAGGCCAATCTGAGAAGACAATAGGCCGGAAAAATCAATAGCAACCACAACAAAAGGGAAAAGAGATACATATTATATTATTAACAGTACTAAAATAATGTCGGTTATCAGACTGGGGAGGGAGTGTAATTTAAACTGTGTAAACACGAGTGAGGGTAAGAGGGAAAGGTGGGAGTTCAGTACAGTACGATAATAAAAACTTAATTACGCACCAGAAGGGGCCTGAATGATAACACCAAGTGATAGGTTGGGAAAAGGAAAATATTAATCGGGAAGATTGGGAAATTACGCTGCAAATTTTACACAAGGGTTAACAAATTTATTATTCTTTGATGTAAATTACCCAAAAATGCATTTTGTATCAATAAAAAAAATTGTTAATTCAATTATTTGAAAAAGTTTTGTTTTGTAAAGTTTGTGGAAGGGATGTGGGACCCAGAAAAATAGATTACACGTCTTAAATTATTCGGAAAACGACACCTCACTCGACTTCTTGGCTACATTCAAAAGCCCCATAGTCCCCACGGTGGAATCGGATCGTTCTCAGAACTGAGAACAAATGGATTCTACGTCCAAAAATACTCAAGTATTTTTCGATAACGACAACCCACTAGATATCATACCTACCCAAAACACTTCAAAAAGCCCTCCCGTAGCCCCTTTTGCGCCAGAAGGTACAAATAAGGCGAAAAACTCCTACGATTGCGCCAGTCGTAAACTGTACGTTTGCGCCAATAATTCATTTTTAAACTTCGTTTGCGCCGCTTCAAAAACCTTCGTTTCGTCGCTGTAGAAGCAAAACCGCCTAACCGACTTTGGTCAAACAAAAATGAAAAAACGAATTAACAACGAAGAAACGAAAATGAAACAGTTTTACAAGGAACGGGTTTTAAATGAAACAATTAGATGAACCAGTTACATGAACAAATTTTTTAAACGAATCGGTTTTTTTTTTTCTTTTAATGAATAAGCTTAAGCTTTTTGTCACCGGTGAAGTTGGGAAGATGGGCTGAGCGAGATCAGTTAAAAGGACCCCAATCCCATTCCACACCCCCTCAGAATCGAATTTCTTTAGTGAGAATAACTATTCATCGGAAAGCAAGTAGAAAGGGTCTGAGGCCAGGTATCAGTGGTCAGGGGTTGGCAGGTTTTAGCCAGCGTGGGGATGGCTCACTAGTCGTAGTTCTAGAACTGGCGCGTATTGCGTACCTACATGTATGCCTACGTGTACGCGCATGTATGCCTCTGGCCTTCCCAAACTGGCCCAAACGTAGTTGTCTGGTTCGGCGTAAACGTAGTCGTTTCCTAACCTGACTGGTAGCCCCCTTTTTAGCCCCGCAGAGCCCCACGGGGTTGGACGATCGAGCTGAAAATCTTGCAGGTACAACTAGATGGTAGGCCGAGAATTTTGTCAACATTTCACATTTGAAAAAAAAAAAAAAAAAAATCCTAATGCCCAAAACGGTTCGGACGGCGGACGGGCATTTCGTTTTTCGTTATCTAGACATCTCGAAACGTGACAATTTTGAGGCGATCAATATTTTCGACCTCTGACACGAATACATAGTTGAATTATTCCAAGAATAATCAACCAAAATCACAATAATTTTCAAGGCACTCTTCATTCGAAGCTGCGTCGAGAGCTCCTTGCAGCAGTTGACGTTCAAGGGAGTTCGGACAAAAAAACCTTCTTTTTTTAACGAAATTTTCAAAAATATTGTAATTAATGTACCTCAAGGATCAGAGGAACATAAAAAAAAAAAAAAAGTAAATACTGCAACTACAGATCGAGTTATAACTCTTTATAACTAATGATAGGTAAATCTTTTCTCAAACTTTAAGACTCGTAACTTGGCTCTGCTCCATCTGCTTTGGTCATCATCTCGCCAATTTCTTCCGCGCCCTGCTTCTCTTGGTCGGTAATAAAGCAAAATACTACATAATACAAAAATACAAAAGATTCAATCTACTATATTGGATTATATAATAGGTAAGAAAAAAAGTCTGAAAAAAAAACCCCTGACCTATGAAATATTTTCATTCCTCGGGAGAATGAAAAAGGAAGCGAAGCTTTATATCATTTTGCAAAAATCAGCTGCCAGTATAGTGTCCTACTAGATGCTCCGGCTCGCTTTGCTCGCCTACGCACCCAGCTGGGGGGCTCCGCCTCGCTTCGCTCGGCCGGGGGAGTTCTCAAAGCAGACATAAGGCCTCGCTTCGCTCGGCCGACCGCTTAATCAGCCATGAGGCCTCGCTCCGCTCGGTCGAGCTCTTATTCGGACAGGGGGGGTCTGCGACCCCCCCCCCCCTATTCGAAGCTAAAAGGTCGGCAAAAAAAATTTCCCCGCCTCCTCCACCGTTGTAAGGTCCCTGAAGCCCCACCCCGGATTCCACCCGTTCTGAGTACGTCTTTCCGACTTCCTTGACAGCGGCCGGGTTGGAAGAGCCAAACGCGCCCCATCTATATCAAATATATATATCGCGAGACTCACTCAATCACTCACGATTTTCACCGGGAGACTCCCCGAGCGGTGAGCGGGGGGCGTCCGTATAAAAGCTTCTCTTCAATATTCACGCGAACCACATGAAATTTTCATCTTCCACATCCTGCAGAAATAATAGTTTTGATTTTTTGAGAATCGATTCTTTGATTTTTGATTTGATTCTTTGAGTTTTGATTTTTTGAGAATCGATTCTTTGAAGCAGATTCAGTCAATTCAAAAAATCATCCCTCATTATAAATGGGAGAAAGAAAATGTTTCAAGGAGAGAACAATAATTTTCAAAATTGGCTAAAACTCAATTTTTTGAACCTCTCTACTCCGATTTTTTAAAGTATCCTATTAAAAAAATTCGATTCAAATAATCGAGATTTTTTACAAGAAAGAATCGATTTGTAGAAAAATCGGAAAACGATTGCCCATCCCTAGTATGGCGAGTTATCAAAGTCGATTTTGTGTGTTGTCTTTTCGCGTAATACTTCAAGGTCTCAGAAATCAGTTTATTTAGCAAGGATTACAATGTTGGCTCTAACTATCGTCCAATATGTTGTGAACATACAGAAAAAAATTGCAGACCGTAAAGTGGTAGGGAACTGAGATGATTGGATGAATATGTGGGGAAACGCGTCCACACCCATGGGTGTTCGTGTATGAGAGCGTCTCCTTTCGGAGCTTCCACAAGCTTGAATTTTACGCAAATCGGGAAAATAAGGTGAGTTTTAGAAACTACGTTTCCTGCTGAAAATAATGGTAGGCGAAGAACCTGAGAAAGTTCAACAGCTATACTGAGCGTTTATGTAAACTGGTCGGGCGGCAGCGGAACTGTCCGAACACCCTTAAACGTTCAAAGTAGTGCAATTAGGTACGTGACGAAACCGTTCTGGTTCTGGACACAGTTGGCAAGTCGAGGGCTCCGACCGCAATCTGACCCGCAATTGAACTTCGTAGTCATTTGAGGGAAGATGACCGCCTTCTCGCGGCGATTGAACGCCGGGGATCAAAAGGGAGACTTGCCGACCACAACGACTCAATTTCAACGTCGAGAGTTCACTATCTTTGTATTGGTGTCTACGAAACCCACTCCTCGTAATTCCACTTCCGGCACTTTCCACGAAACTCTGGCGAAAGCCTTAATTCCTGCATAATCCTATTACTGGCTGGGAAGTGATTGTAACGGATCGAGAAGCGCTATTTATTAAAACATTAAATGTTTTGCGTTTTAATAAATTTAAAACATTAAAATTTAGGTAATGTTTTAATAAATAACAATTAATGTTTTAATAAATACCTAGCGCTTCTAAATTTTCACCAGTTAGTAGTTTGTAACAGTGAAACTAAAAATATTCTCGCGTTGCATAAGTCCATTTCAAAAGGGAGAGTGTATGTTAATTTTGCCTAAGTACTCTTACAAAACCCGAGCTTTCCGCAAACCTTGGCGTTTAAACTGGAAGTTAAACGGGAGTCGAGGGTTTAAAGCAGCCCTTTGCCGGATGGGGATGAAAACGCCCTTAAAAGCGGATGGTGAAGAGGAGGGGAGCTGGTGTGTTTAATCAGGTCGGATAGGGAAACCCTGTTGGGCGCTCATGTGAGATTTACCGGACCGCTACGGGGATTAATCAAGACGGGATTGGTTCTTAAGGGGGATTTGATAAGCGGGGTTTAGAAAGGGAAATTTCGAGATCTGAGTTGGTCACTCGCGGAAAAACGGCGCCTTTAGGTGCGAAACAGCTGAGAGAGAGTTTATAGTCCAGTCAATAGAGGGTGAAAAGAGGGTCCCACCCTACAAAAGGTGTAGCATCAGATGCTGATTATTTTGGTCATTTTCATTCATTCACGTTGCTTAGGCCCATAACGTAGTAATGAATCCAAGTTTCCGTCATCCCCTCCCCATAGCTTAATCCACCATTTTGAAAAAACCGCCAAAAATCGGTTCTTTTCCCTGTTTTTGGCTTCTAGCTCCATCCCAGTGCATTTTTAGAGATTTAAGTCTCCGTATAAAAATGTAGACAACAACATTTCCAACAATATCTGTGAAACGTTTATTGAATGAAAGTTGTAGAAATTTTAATTTGCTTAATCCATGTCTTAAAAAAAGGTACAAGCAATGGTAGGAGCAAATTTAAGAATAACTTAGAATATGCGTATTTTTTGATTCCGCTCCAGAGGGCTGTTTGATGATGCAATAATTGCAACAATAAAAAAAAAAAAAAGTTGTTGCATCTTTAATTATTAAAGATGCAACAACTTTTTTTTTTTTTTTTTTTCATGTTGTTTAGGCCTATTAGGTAGTTATGAATCCAAGATTTTGTTATCCCCCCTCCCATTGACCGGTCCGCCATTTTACGACACTAGAGTAGTTGGACCCAGGAAACCGCGAGGAACATGTACTGGGAAACCTGAAACTCCCTTTCAAATCTCTTGGACACAGCCTGCTTGCTACCCCCGATTCACACAACACAATCTCAAATTAACTTAAAATTGTTCGTACCGCACGTATTCCACGAACCCGCCACGGGTTCAGTTCTCTATTTCATACGTGAAATCCTACCCGATCCAATAAATCTTCTTACCGCCATCAATATGTACAGTGTACCTCATATACATCCGATATACTCCGCCTGAACGCTTAAATAGTCCCTTGGGAGGCTTCTTGAAGTGATTGATGTTCCCCGGAGCGGCCTTGGGAGTAATAAGGTGAATCCCGAAGATGGTGAATTGTCAGAACCCCGCGCGTGTTCGGCATCAATACCCTTGAGGTGTATTAAAAAGAGAAGACGTTGTCAGAATTTTCCGCCCAACCGATCGACGCGATAACAATAATTAGGGTGATTGGAGGTACTCCTTTTGGGAGGACAGGTACTACTTTTCGAGTTTGGGTCCTCTCATATTTTTGGGCACACGAAAAGGAAGAAATGGTACTCCTTTTTTGAAGTGGTACTCACAAGGTCCTACTTTTCAAAGGTACCGGTAGGTGGTAGGGGTAGGGGTAGGTGCCAACTTACCTAGGTCTACGCAACAGGAAAAACATGAATTGAGACATTGAAAAAGGTTATGCAGATTTACCACAATTTTGAGGAAAATTGTTTGGAGATGTACGAGTTCCCAAAAAATAGCGAACAGCTACTCAAAGCAATTCACGGATCTGTAAAATAATATATTTTTTTTTAATCCTTCATATTATGAAGGATTTAAAAAATGGAAAAAAAATAATAATAAATTTATTCCTTGAGAAATGTTGAAAAAAATTATTCCGTGAAAGTTGAAAAACGATTTTTCTAGTTTAGTAGGTTCTTTCTTTTATTATCACTTGCTGATAAGTATGTACCTTATCCTCAAGATATAGTCATAGCCTTATCCTGAGTTAAGCCTTAATTTATCGTTGTTACCAACCATGCTGTGGGACTTCATATGAGAAAAACCGCGTCTATTTTGAAAATTGACTTAATATACGTCTCTTATATGTTATATTATTAAATACATAGTTGTTTTTCAAAATTTGAAAAACATCTATGTAAGTATTTATTTATTATTATAATATATAAGATAAAACTATATAACCATTTAATGGTAGGCCTATTATTTTTTTAGCCTACGATTTTTTTGTTTCATAATAATTATGTAATTATGACCATAATTATTATTGTCACCCTAAAAGTAATTGACAAATTTGAAATAACTAATATTTATTATTATTAAATTATTCAAAATTTGGCTATTTTTAGTTTTGGAACTTTAATTTTTTTTTTTTTAAATAGGCAATTCTTTGGATTTCACAATTTTTTTGATTTTTTAGAATTATAATTCTAAAATAATAATAAAATAATATTTCTAAAAATAATTATTTTTTAAGAATTTTTTTCTCGATTAAACTTACTGTAGCGTGTGTGTGTTGGGTGTGTACCTACATGCATTTTTTTTCCTACTAATCAATTATTGATTATTAGCATTGTGCAGTGAATGGCGGACTGCGTTCGGCGCTGCGTCCGTGGTTACGCCGCCAGTGTTTTTAGAGGATGCAGGAGAGAGAGATTCGTTGCGATGTTCTGGATCTGAGAACGCTCCAGCTGCAGAAATGGAAGATCTGGGTTCCTTAGAATCTCCCGAAGTGTCGGGGTGTGAATCACTCGAAGTTCAGCAAATCCTCAGAAGGAGCAGGAGAAAACTGACTTGCCTGCTTGCCTTGTGTTTGGCCCTGGTCAAATTGCTATTTCCTCCGCGAAAATCCAGTCTGATGGGTCAGCGGGGATTTCCGGATCGCTGGAAATGGAGCTAAAATAACTGCGATTGAAACCGCGTCCGGCGGTTTGTTGAGGGGCCTCCCGAGTTGGCTGCCGATGAGCCGATCTCGGGAGAAGTGGCGAGCGTCAGCGCGCTTGAGCTCAGTAGCACTGAGCATTGGACCCCTGAACCTGCGTGAGCGGGAAGGACTAAGTGGACACCCAGAGTTTTCCCCACACATACTTTGTAGGATACTTCGTAAACATCAAAATCATTGCCAGACCAGGTCTCTACCTGCTCGTATAGGTATAGGTGCCACTAATTCTCAACGTCTCTGTGGCTGGCTGACTATGTGGGTATGACTCGAGCCTTCTCCTCCGAAACGGTAAGCGATAAAAATATCGCGATCTATTACAGTAGACTTACGCGAAAATAAATAGGTGCCTCTGTACTATGACAGGAATCAAGTCGTAGTTACTTACCTATAGTCGCATTAGTATTGACGTTTTCTCTGCGTTTCTTTGGCACTTTTTCTCCTAGCCACTTCCCGGTGTCTGCCGACGCATCAACGCGGTCAACATTTGGGTGAAGAGACTTCGCTACTAATTCCACGAACTCCCGTTTTTTTAGTTTTGCCGGCAGTTTCACTCCTCGAACAACCAAAAATCGTCTCAATATTTCCGCGGAGTTGGAGAAATAATATTATTAGGGTTTGCGAGACAAGCACCTGGCACTTCTGATTCATCCAACCTCAACCTTTTGAAGGTCACCTGGCACCTGGGCAGCCATTTGCGTATCCTAATACAACGAACAATATTACTATGTATATTGATAATAACAAATAACTACGAGTAGGAAATTACATAACGTGTCATTTTCGTAGCTATTTGTTATCATCACAACAAGTAGGAACTTGATCGATGCAAATGGAAAAGGTAAACAAAAGGACGGTGGAAGTTAACCTGTTCGAGGAAGGTTACAGGCAGACAATTCGACGCTTCGCGACGGTGGCGCTCCCAAGTGGTTGGAAATGGTCTAATAGGATCAGTTGGTTCTCCTTCTTCGGCCTCTCCTTCTTCGAGCATGTTAGAAAAATGTCCGTGTTGGTGCTCGATGCGGACAAACATTATTTCATCGTCATTTCACATTTGAACGAGAACTTACGAAAAATGAAAGCGGAAACAGAAAAGTTCATAAAAACAGCCCGGAATACTAAAGAGGCAGCTCATCTCAATGTCGTTACTGTCTCTCTCGAATCAGCTCCCCCCCCCCCCCCCCCTTCGCTCTCAAACAACCAAATCCACCCCAGACCGCCCTCAAGGCCGAGATGTATCCCTGCGGCGACAACGCTGCAGCGCCGGCGATGTTTTCTGAAAGACAACCCTAATTTGGTTGGCTCTTTTATTTTCCTCACTCGAGCCCTTCTATTACCCTCGAGGCTGCTTGAAGTATACGAACCCTCGAATAAATAAAACCCCTCTTTATTCTTTCGAAAACACACAAAGTGCATACGTCGTCTAGCCTACTTTCACATTCAAACATAAAGAAAGGAAAAACAACTTATTCAAGGCAGTAAACGCACAACGTCCGTGTGTATATCGAAAACTAGGCCTGAGGGGCGGACTTTACGGCATGCTCCCCCCCCCCCCCCCCCCTCCCCGGGGGGGGTACTTTTAGATACAAAATTTGTATTTTATCAGCCGCTTATTTCAATTAACCAACTGCTCGTTTACCCATAATATGGGAAGATATTTGTGGAGAATTTTCTCCCACGTCTGTGGCAATCTTGCCAGCCCGCCAGAGTTAGTACCGGAAGGAGGAGCGGGTTGCGCTAATCGTGCAAACTCTTCTTCTCCCGCAGGCTGCCCAGCCTTCCCGTTCTAAGACGGGAGGCATTTGAAATTAAATTTTGCCATTTACTGTTCTTTTTATTGCGACATTAACATAATGCCACTATGCAGTGAATTTAATGGGATCGTGTCTGCTGGCTTCAAAGCCGACAATTCGGTTGTGGAAGCTGCTCTAGCGGAAACGATCTCGACGCACGGGTCTGTTGTCCAGGACTCCATTGTCGACATCTCGGCTGTGGAAGCCGGAAACGCAGTACCATGTAAGACCGGGTCAGCTGACCAGGCCATCTTTAGGGACAATTCGCTTGAGGTAGCTGCAACAGTTGATCTCAGTTCCGCTGCGAGCCAAAGGCAATACTGGCCACGACATATCGTATTGGGTATCAGCATCCCCTTGGTTCCCATCCGAAGATCCAGCACCGTCACAGTATCCCTGGAGTGCGGGTCTTCCTTTGTGGCTGCATCTTCTGCGAGGTGTGCAGACTACGACAATTCGCACGTTGCCCTAGTAAGACAATTTTGTGGAGGAAAATGAAGAGTTAAATTTTTTTTTTTTTTTTTCAAAATGTTTCGTTGACACAGGATTAATAATGACATGTCCAAAATTTGGACAATATTTAATATTGTAACCTACCTAGATCAAAAAATAATAAACCCTTGTGTAAAATTTGCAGTTTTTTTTTTTTTTTTTTTTTTTTTCGCTCTGTTGCAGATTTGGCGTAGTTTACTACGGAACTCTGAAAACCCAATTGCAGATTTGGCTTTCTTACTAAAACCCCAAATTATTGTCCCCAGGAACTATTCCCCAAAAAATGCCTTCTCGTTGGTTCAATTTAAACTTTAGTTTCACCTCTTCTGATTTCCGAGAAAGTCCCCTTTTTCGCCGATTTCGATGAACCTGCTCAAGGCAAACTGTAGAAACTCCATCGTGTTTTTCGACTGTTTTAGACCATTTGTCAAGCGAGCTATCAGGCGGAGCCGTGAATAGGGTCACCTACCTATTTGTTAGAAACGTTCAGCGCCATTTGGAGTAACTTCGTTATAGTTCTAGACTTTTTCGTGATATACTCGCCAAGGTGAACCTTTTTTAAAAAAAATTTTCCATTGCTGGAAGTACCCTAGAATAAAGATGACAAAAAAGAGCCACTCTTCTTTTTGTGCGGCTCCAATACAATAGGACTAGGGGGCCACTTCCTGCTGGCTCTGCTAGCCACCCTCTTCATTCTGCCCAGGCCTACTCACTTTCCCACGTTTATCCCTTTTTTGCCTCAAATAAATACAGGATGAGGGTTTTCTGGAAACCCAATTTCAAATTTGGTCATTGCCATATTTATTGTTAATATTCCATTATTAATTGAGGGGTTTCTGGCAAAAACACGATTAGTCAAAAAGCTGATTTTTCAGGATATGAAAAAAAATTGTTTACCGTGTTTACACTCTATTCTAGAAATTTGAATTTCATTCTCTACTTGATGTTTACAGTCTGGATGAATGCTAGATAAGTTTGGATGAGCTTACCTAATGGAATATTTTTTTCGAACCAACACAGACAGCTTGGGATAATGTAAAACACAGAAACTGGATTGATAACGCATGATAAAATTCATAATGAAGAAGAGCCGACTACGGGAAGCAAAAGAAGTAACTTCTGAAATGGAACTGTTCCATTTCATCATTATTTTGACTAGCCATGTTCTTGCCGAAACACTCATGACTTGTCTTGTTGTTGAAGAAACACCAGTTTTTCAGAGGCTCCCAACTGGCTGACAAGTTATGTTTTTGGTTAAAGTGCATATTCAGGATCGCAGGTATCTTCAGTGGCCACGATGGCATCATAAGCTCAAAACTCGATTTTTTTTACTAATCGTGTTTTTGCCCGAAACACCTCAATTAAATTAACTCATTATGCATATTGAACCTGTTTATTTGAACACTTGGCGTTGAGTGGCGGGCTCTTGACATCCCAAATACTACCAGGAGCGGCTGAATCCAGTTGGTAACTCTGTTTGGAAACATTTTCGTATTACATTCTCAGCGTCGAGAGGGTTGTTTGGAAACCACTCGTAAATCCTCAATAAACGGGAGGGAATTAAATCGGCAGGCTTTCGCGGTGTTTGTCTTGGGCGATAATGGGGGCCCCAACACTAGGTCATTATTGGGCATCGCCGAACAAACCCTGCGACAACAGGTGTACAAAAAGATCCCCAAACTAACGAAACACCCTGCAATGGGCGTATAGTGTTATTTTGGCACATTTTGGATCTCTTGAAAATATCTAGGGAGAATTTTTTTTATCGTAACGGTTCCATTAAATGGAATAAAATAATAGTAATACATTTTACCTATTAGAAACAATAAAACTATCACCGCAGAGAATGGTTTTAAACCATATCAATCTAACTGTTACCTAGATGCCACAATTATTGTGATCAGGGGTAATTTTGAATACACTGGACTTGGGAAAAACCTGCTGATATTGTTCCCTTTAGGACATGATTGACGGATTCTCATATTGATCCAAATAGGGCCCTATTTCAACATTTCAACAGTTCAACTTTGATCCTCTATAGCTTTCCTTTGAAAAACGCTTTTTTTTCTTCTTTTTTTATTGGTTTACTTAGCTCGATTTATGTACATAACTTTAAGTCATTCAAAAGGTGTACTTCTCTTGGTTGAAAACTGCGTTTTTTAAAATTCCGACCTACTTCCGCATTTGCTCCGCCAATTAGGGCAAATAGGGTACATACCTCAAGTTGCATAAATGGGGTAAATGCGCACAAGGCCCGATTCTAGGCGAACAGAACGTTATGCTCATTTTGAATTGGGTATTTCATACAAGGATGTTTGGTTATCAAATTTTGATTCAGCATGAAACAAAAATCTGTGGGAAAATGGTCTTAAAATATAATAAATGACTAAAATGAATAATAAAGAAATGGGGACTAGTAAATTGTGATTAACTACGATAGTAGCGGAGATTTCCCCGGTCACTAACAGTCGAGACAGGTTTTTCAAAGTCGAACGAAGAATTGGGATTCATAATTTAAAAACCGAAATGGTCTCGCGGTTACATTTTTCTAAAAAAATGCCTTTCAATCTTGAATTATAATCCTGAAGGGACCCTTGGGAGTCACATCGGAAGGTACCTTCAATTTTCAACCAATCAAGCTGAAATTTTTAACAGACGTTCAGTATAATCTATTATGATATTCATCAAATGTACTGGATGGTTTTGATCGGGCCACCAGGACTTTGAAAGTATTTTCTGATGATATACTAATATATATTATAATATATATAATAAAATTATAAAATATATTATATTTGTTCTGAAATCTCTTCTTTTTTAATTTTTAATGGAAGTGTTCGTTTAATGTGGGACGGATGGCAGCCATAGCCCAGCCAAAGCCACCTCATTCCTTAATCAAGTTGTTGCTCTGTTGAACGTAGTTCATCCTGAGCCGCATAACACCAGTCAAAATGTTGGGTCATGAATTCGGTGGGGCCTACAAGAAGCATCAAGGGTGGTTCGAGAGTTGGCCGTAAAAACGTCCAGAGGGCGGGAAGCTTCTGCTCCCGCATGTCAATTTACATCGTATTTATACGACCGCCTTGCCAAAACATCACTCAGAACCCCTCAACGAAATTCCACCCAATTTATTTTAGATTCGCGGAAAAGGGTTCGACCGGCCTACTTACCGAATGAACCCTATGAAGCTTCCAGGGGAATGAGATTACATCCGAATACTCAGATGTACGCTTTTATCGATCTAGTGGAAATACAACGAACGCCATGACCAACTTAGCAAACCTTGGATGGCTCTATATAGCTTGCGACTATCATGGCAAGCCTTTAAAACCCTCAGCCAGCTTGGGACCAGCTGTTCAAGCGTTGAACATCTCTGGAAAGCGTAGATGCCATCCTGACAAGCCTTGGAACCCCCTTGGGATCAACTTGGAAAGCCGTAGAAACCCACCTTGGCAACAACTATGCAAGCCTTGGGCAGGGACTTGGACTTCGGGAAGTACGATGAGAATTTTCAGAGCACGTGAGTCAGGCACTTCTGATAACGTCGACGATGAGACGAAAACACTCGATGTGACAAATTTATATTGTCCTTTTAACACACGGTGGTCTTCAAGCTCAGAACGCCGGTGCTGCTCTCTCGCAGGCTTTTCTGGAGCCAACAGCAACCATGGCGTTTGTATTCCTGCTCTATTTGAGTTGCAGGCGTTTCAGTAGGTATTGCAAAATTGACACCTCTTTTGGGTCATCCGGGACGAAGAAACTGTCTTCTCAGTTATGTTAATGTCGCCACGTTTACGTGCCGTGGCGTTTTACGATTACAAGTGGACATTAGTTCCAATCGATCGACATCAAATGACATTTCGCTCCACCGGGTATTGCCGTTCGTATCGTAACTTCCGAGCAAAGTTAGGTTTAAACTCCGCACAACTCGCCGCACTACATCCACTTATGCTCCAAGACCTCCATCAACTCCACCCATCAGGCTCCACTATGTTGATTCCCGAGTTTCCGCACAGGTAGTTGGCTTTCTGTCCACAGTAGTCTCAAACATCTGCTCCACTCATGTGTTCCCTCCACGCAGTCCCACGACCGCATTTGTAATTCAAATCTGTTCCCGAGACGGATACAGCCGCTTTGTATTAATTCGCTAATCGTCGCGGTTGTTAACGGAGCGCCCTGATAACGAAGCTAATTATGAAGATTAACTTGCCAGAAACCCCTAACCAGGGCCAAATGGGAAGTCCGATTTCCCGTCCAACTGGTGTCATCTGAACAGCCCATCAACAATAGCTGTTCACCTTGTAAGCCTTCACTGCACTGCTCCCCCTCATGTTTAGTTCTCGGAAAGTTGTAGCTAATGGCACCCACCGTGAAAGAACTCCTACAGAACCATATTTAAACATTTTCAACACACCTCAAAAAAATTCCCTAAAGCTGTTGAAGACGGAAAAACATTTGTTCAGCTCAGAATAATATACTGCGTAAATACCAGAAAAGCTCAGCCTGCAAAAAAAAGGCCAAAGAATAGGAAAAACAAACTGGAATGCTAATGGAGGAGAATTAATCAGAAGAACATGACGGACTCCCTTCTCCCTCCAAAAAATAAAAAAACGGTTCATTTGTTACGCCCATTTCTTTCAGGCAACTTTTTCAACGTGAAGTCTATCGGAGAAATTAATTTCTGCCGTTGGCGCCAAATGATTCCGCTGCAAAAAGAGCGGGGGAAGAAGCCGAAAAGGACTTTGGGAGAGTTTCTGTCTTTATAAAGAAGATAGAATGACCCGAGTGGAGTTGACGAAGAATAAATAATGTTCAATTGGTGAGATTTATTTCAATTAATATTCAAATATTTAACATATGGCTTTAAATTATGGCTTCATTCTTATTATTTTAACGGCACGAACAAAATTGACTTACTTGACTTACTTGACTTATTTCCTGTGACTCCTAAGAGGAGCATAGGGCCGCTACAAAGTTTCGCCATCCCTCGCGGTTGTTCGCCAAAGTCTTGACTTCCCTCCACGACTTCCCAACTCGCTCGACCTCCGCCTCGACAGATCGCCTCCATGATGTTCGTGGTCGACCTCTTCTTCTGTATCCCTGAGGGGTCCAGTCTAGAGCTTTCTTCTCTATGGACGCTTCATCCTTGCGGAGTGTGTGGCCGATCCATTTCCATTTTCGGAGCTTAATCTCTGACGATATGAGCTTTTGACCAGTTCGCTCCAGAAGCTGGCTATTAGAAATTACGTCTGGCCAAAACACCCCTAGGATACGTCGGAGACATCGATTGACGAAGACCTGCAGCTTCTGTGTAAGACGAACAAAATTAATCACCCTAAATTCCTATACATTAGATGTTGGGGGGAGCGCACTGATAATGAAATTTCTGAAGTCTTTGGCCCGTAATGCAATAAGTCAGCATTTTAACGACTAGACCATGATAATCATATTTCAATTAGAAAAGATTTCCTAGTATTTGAACCCCCTACTTTTACTTTTATGAACAACCATTCTGCCGCTTGAACGCGCAAAAGTTTTTTTTTATGTTCTCAATCTTCGAATTATTGGCTTATATTCGTCAAGTAAGCATTTTAGCGGCTACATGCAGGGTATGTAGTGAGAATAAATAAATTTGAAAGGCGTTAGCCCCCCCCCCCCCCTCCATGTTCATTTCTCTAAGCGACGCTGTACGATAGTTATCATGCATCCGCTGTTGGGGGTCGGTTTGCATACCCTATGGGGTTCGTTGGCATGAGTCCCAGACGAGAAATTACTTGTGCCAACCGTCTCCTTCATCCTAAGTAGCTTTGCCATGGAGAACAACGCGGATGTGGTTTCTAGTGTTTGTTCAGTTGCTCAAAAAGTTTCGTTGGCATCGGAGGAGTTTGCGCTCGTCGTTCAGGAGAAACCCGTCGCATTCTGACAGTTCTGACACAGCCTAACCCACATTTCGTGATTTTTCAGGAGACACAAAAAACTGTTTATTTCTAAAAAAAAAGAAGCTTGACCTAATTTCCAAATTTTGTCATTTTTAGGGTTCTTGTAGCCCCTCTTTCATAATAAACCACAATTTAAACGGGAATCGTCACAATTGAGGAAAATCTGTGGGTTAGGTAGAATCACCGTAAGGTTTTTGGGGTTTAAAATAATGGAACTGTGAGGGTTAGGTGGTATCGCTCAGCTGACCTTATGAAATCGATTAGGCGGTGCCGACGTTTTCGCGATTTACTCGCTCTCTGTTGGAGATTTCTCAAAACGAATTAGGTATTTCAACTTTTTTTACATAGAATTAATTCTTGCATATTAATTTTATATCAAGCAATAATAAACCCTAGTGTAAAATTTGCAGCGTTTTTGCTTATTTTTAAAGTTGCGGGATCCAGCGGGTTTGGATTCCCTGGTGAGGCGGACTCGGGCTCTTTCCACTTTTACCTTCAGCTACTAGTAAGGAAATAGAAGGATTTTGTTCCAGTTGTCTGTCGGCGATTTTCTTGGGATGGTTACGATCCGTCGAGTTGCGAAAACGGATTCAAATTTTCGAATCGTCTCTCCCTCGAACACCGGGCAAAGGTGCGGTTTAATATCGGACCCGGCGAGGGCGTTCCAGAGCTATCGATTGACGGCGCCTCCATTTAAACAGGGATAATTCCTCCCTTGTTCAAGATATCCTGATGTAGGTTGGGTTGGGGAGGGGAGGGGGGGGGGGTCCAATTCGCGTTTGGACCCTCCATCCTCTCCCGGCCACAACCCCAAGTTGGATTATGATGGGGTCAGAGGCTTGTCCTGCAATCAAAGGGATTTCTAATTCAAAGCTTCCCTCAGGCGGGACATCGGGGGGAAATCCCCCGAGTTCCGAGAATTAGGGATTTTTCCTTTTGACGTCGAAAATACTCTGACACCCTTCTTCAAATGGCTTTGTCTTGTCAAAAACGAGTTCACCAACAAGGACCTTCACTACGTTCGACATTGTCACAAATCCATTCGGCAAAACACCTCTCCCGAAAACCCTGTCATGAGAATAAAAGGTTTCGGAGACATTCTATCGTATTCTGAGATGACAAGGGATGTTGCGATGAGGAAGCAGGAAATAACTCGAGGGAGATAGAGAGTATGAGATCCGACCGACCCGAATATTCGACAAATGAGGTCTTATTTTCGAACGGAAACACCATCCTGATACTGCAAGCGATCACGAGGGGGAAATTAATTGAAATGGTTGGATGGGACTGCATATATGTGGTCGAGATTCAAATCATGTTCCTCCCTCAGAATGGGAACAAGTCAGGAGCAGTATCGCATTCATATTTCACAATATAGGTTATGACATAATATTGTGAAATACGACATAACTAAAGTCTGTATTGTGAAATATGAAACGGACCGTCAAAATTGGAAGCTTAGCCCCGATTCTGCTCCTGACTTGGTTCCATACATTGTATTCGTTCAAGACAATCAAAGTGGTGCCTGCAAAGAATGAACAATTAGGCCCTTCTTGGTGGTTTCTGATGAGCTCTATATTTCGAGGTGGAGTAAGGAAGTTTTTTGATTCTTGGAGATGATGAAGACGCCATGGATTTGGCTCTGTTTTGTCCCGCGAACCAATTCTTATAACGTCACGATAATGTTCTCTAATTGGTTTGTCTTCGCTCAAACCATGGTTTGGAACTGCAGTTACTGCAGTATGTTCTCCGATTGTGCAGTACTGTACTTAGCCTCTCCATGCCGTTTTTCTACCCCTCCGGACGACCTAATCTGGAGTTCGTAATCTCCTATAGATAGAAAGAATGCAGAAGAAGAAACATGCATATATTCAACGAACATTTTAATAAAATACTCCAGAGTAAACCCATAAGATTTGCAATGGGCTATGCCCGTCTGCCAGAGTTAGCTATCTATCTTTCTATCATTCTAGTTTTAGTTTTATCATTCTACCAAGATCTAGCAAGGAATAATAATATTATTCGTTCTTAACCAGTTTGACCCAGTTGTAAACCCCTCAAAAGTCCCTTTCAACCGGTTTTTAATATTCTCAAACTGGTTTGTCTCTCCTCAAACCGAGTCGGGTGCAGATGCGTACATCCCACTTGCGTACGGGCAGTAATTAGTCTCTTTTGCGTACAAGGAGGAAGGTTTGGCAGTTGATTACAAAGAAGATGCTGAAGTCAATCAACATGTGAGGATGTGTGGAGCTATGGCTTACCTGCCTCTTGACGATATGGACGACGCTTGGCTTGCTATTCAAAGTACTTCCCCCACTGGCGAGAAGCTCGAAGCTATTTACAATTATTTCGTTGAAACGTGGCTAGATAACAATTACTTCCCGAGATATTTATGGAACTGTTACCTACAGAAACACCGGACAAACAACATGCTGATCGACAAGCTGACGATGACTATTCGCCTCTGATGATGACATTGGGGCTCCGAACTAACGCCCCTTGCCTCCACGAGGGCCGATAGGGATTCTTTGTTTATAGCCTTCGTCTTTTTGCTCATTTCTTGGCACTTCACTTTCTACCTCAAGCTCGTCATGTGTGGAGCTCCATTATTTTACTTAGATTTACTCATTCTTGACGATTCACCTACGGTGATGACATTGGGAGACGTCGTGAGCCACCTCCACGTGGTGTCTCCTGGGTTGCGCTATTGGCTCACATTAAGGCTTAACTGGGAGGGGACGGTAGGTGTACGCAAGTGGGACTCTCTCCAGTTCTTGAATTCTCCCAACCAGTATTAAACCACAAAAATCATGTTATATAAACATGTCTATGCGAAAACGCGAGCATATCATTTAATGCCGTTTCGGGAGTGGTCTGAATGAACGAAGGTAGAGCGAGAAAAAAGTCCAATTTTTCAGTGCGCTTTAGCGGCAAAATGGTTGGTTGTACAACTAAACGTAGGGTGTGCAAATTGTAGGAAATTTCATCAAGTTTAATTTTGGATTGTCTAGTCGTTAAAATGCTCACCATTCAAGTTAAAGATGACAAACGGGAACAGATCCAAAGTCTAGGCGCTGAAAAATGAGATATTCGAACATAGGTTGCTTTTTTTTTCTTCTTTTTTTTTTTAATTGAGGTTGAAATTCATCAAACCCGTTATAACCTCATCGAACCAGTTTTCCACGTATTTAAGCTTTTGAGAACCTCTTCAAACCAGTTTTTGAATCTTTGGAGCGGTTGTCAACCCTTCCGAACTGGTTCCTAACCTGTCCGAACCGGGTTTCAATTTTCCTGAACCGATTTTTGCCGTTTTCCTTCTTCAAGCAATTTCCACATTTGAGACAATCGATGCCCGAAGCGGCGAAGCTGTTCCATCCGAGTGCTCATTCCCGGTTCTGACGGTCATGGATATGCAATACAGAAATTTGCGGAGCGGACCTAAATGAAAAGCACACAGCGTGGTTTTGAGGTATTGATGAAGAGCACAATGAAAACGACGAAGCCTCTGACAGAGACTAAATTGAAAAGTGAGAGAAAACGAGATGCTCACAAAAGAGTTGATGAGCACCGTAGTGGTGGGGGAGGGGGTTCGTTTATTGAGAGCCGGCCGGTTTCACTTAAATTTCGAAACCCCCTCGCCGAATCCGAAGTGGGGGGTTAGTTCGCTTAGCATTTCCATGAATATTCAAACCAAATGAAAACGTACAGTTATTTGCAACCGAGGAGGTTACGAACGGGCTATAAGAGTACGGCAGTAAAATCATGAATGTGCGCTCGGGGGAAATCCGCCCCTCATCATATCTGCAATCGTTTCATTTCAAGGGCTGAAAACTTGTTACGTTATCCTGTTCCTACTGACACATCTCCGCTGTGAATCCCCCCACACAATGGAACACAATAGAGCCCCGTAGAGAGAAAATCTCCGCCTGAAACACTAATTGAATTTTTCTCTTCTCTCATAGTAAATCTGATCCGGATCCCCTTTTTCATCCGTACCCGCTACGTCAGTTTTGACGAAGCAAACCACATTCTTTCGTCTTTGAAGTGAACAATTTTCCAAAACATTTGAAAAAGAACGTTTCTCCTTGAATGATGTTTAATTTTTAATTTTTTATTTTTTATTTTTTTTCTCGCAAGGTCGTGCTTCAAAAGTTACGAAAATAGGTCAACATTGCAGAAAAACCGTCTCTATTATTAAATTTTATAGGGTCTTAGGAAAAATATAAGGTAATACACCTCCAAACCTCGAGAATTCATATTATTCGAATTCCGAGGTCTGGAGGTATATAACGTGGGCTGCTTCGTCATCTTTTGATTGGCCGAGAGAGCTCTCTCTCTCGCTTGGTAATCGGAAAAAAACTCCCCGGGAAAAAATCCCCTAGGAATACTCAAGGGCGGAATAAAAATCCCCAAAAAGAAAAATATTAAAAATTGAAAAAAGGAAAAAAGGGGGAAATTTTTATCTGTAAAATATTATTTTTCAATAAGGATAGAGAGTATTATTTTTCATAATAATAATAATAATACATAGGAAATTAAAGCCAAAATTGTGAGTTTTCGTAGAAGGAAGAATGTAAGCCGGGAGGAGTCAGGAATCATGGTCTGAAAAATCGCAAACGTACGAATTCTGCCATCTAGGTATATACGACGCCAACGTACATGACATTACTAACATAAAATGTAAGGACCGACTTTTAACCATTCAATTTTATGAACAAGTATTACGATCAGAAATATAGGGTACTAACGGTCAACGAGGACTTTTTCGAACAGGCCCACCTCACTCCCTTCATCAAGTCTTTATGTACGGTATATTAAATATATTATTTTTTATTATTCCAAGAATAATAAACCAAAATGTAGTGATCGCAATGAAGCTACAAGTGTTAAGTGTCACTTCAATTTCTCTTATAATAATCTAAACCTCAAGGTACCTATTCTAACTAATTGAGTATAAGCTATCGACAAGCTAGAATACGCTAAATATAGAATACGTTCAATTTTCATGACCCTGATTTCCCTACAATGGGGTCTGATCCTGATGATGGAAAAATAAACAAGTTCGCCCCCAAATCTTTCCAGTGGCCCAAAATGAATGGCACGGGTCGGTAATGAAAAGGAAATAGGTCTTCAGTGAAGGGAAAATCGCGAAGGAAAATACCCGTATGTATCCAAACTGTACTGGGAACGTTTCCAGAAAGGCGAAAACTAATCCGCCAGAGCGCACTATTAGAGAGTTTTTGTTCTTCACGTGCGAACTTTTCGTTGAAACGAGAGGAGCAGCCCCTAGCGCGAGCACACGAAGATGCTAACTATTTCACGTTGACCTTGGGGCGGATCCGTAACGACAGAGTAGGAAAAACGAACTGTGCATGCGCCAACTACGAGAAGTGTCTCGTAACAACGAGAACCGCTTTACGTGAGGGGACCCCCTTCACGTCCGTACGAAAAACCTTCTCGTTCGTACGAGACCCTTCTCGTTGTTGGCGCATGCGCAGTTCGTTTTTTCTTTTTACGTTCCAACGAAAACAGTAGCTACGTAGAAAACAAAAACTCTCTATTATAGTGCTATAATAGCACTATAGCACTGAAATGAGAAAAGAGACCTGATTTCGTGGTTTGTTCTGTTGGTCAATTTGGTTTACGACGACTTTGCAACGATACTTGCACTTTAAAGTGACGCCTATTTCAATAGAGAGTTTTTGTTTTCTACGTAGCTACTGTTTTCGTTGGAACGAAAAAAGAAAAAACGAACTGCGCATGCGCCAACAACGAGAAGGGTCTCGTACAAACGAAAAGGGTTTTCGTACCGACGTGAAGGGGGTCCCCTCACGTCGAACGAAAAGCGGTTTTCGTTGTTACGAAACCCTTCTCGTAGTTGGCGCATGCGCAGTTCGTTTTTCCTACTCTGTCGTAAAGGATCCGCCCCAAGATCAACGTAAAATAGTTAGCATCTTCGTGTGCTCGCGCTAGGGGCTGCTCCTCTCGTTTCAACGAAAAGTTCGCACGTGAAGAACAAAAACTCTCTAATACTGAGCCCCAAAGTGACGCAAATCTGACGATTGTTTTGGTTGTTGCCGTCCAATTCGAATCTTTAGAAGATTTACCGGCCATTCGACAACAACATGTACCGAAAAATCACCGAATAGGAAGGCATATTTATTCCGCTGCGAAAAATAAAAGACGAAATCACAACACATTTTAATGGAGGTTCTCCGCCGAGTGGTGGTTATCTACTTGAATAACCTGTGCTAAGACAACCCGCTTGTGAGCTTGCCGTCCAATTTTTTCATTGGTCCGATCACACTGCTTTCTACTCGGAATCCGATTTCATGGTTCCATTAAAAAAACTAATCTTTGGTGGCTTGACAAAATTTTAAATTGCACAGGTGGGGCCCAAAATCCACTTTTCTCGTATCCTGACGCGAAGTAAGTACTTTCTTGGAAAAATGAAGATCAAGACACGGTTCCATGCCCCATTAGGGGAAAATGCTGACTGGGTTTCCTCCTCACCACCACCAAGTTGAAGCAAAACTTGCACTCATATTGAACACTAGTCCATATAAGGTCTATCTCGGCACCCAGTGCTTCATGGAGTCCATATAAGATTTACATTTCTCCCATAAGAAGGTATTATATTAATAATTGATTTTTGTTTTAATTAAAATTTCTGTTTTGCTCCGGATTATTGCCTTAAACCCTGAATTTCCGCACCACGACATACAGGTTATTTTGACTCTATCCACAAGCCGATATAATTAATTTGGATATCAAACGAAAGAGCCAAATTTATATAATACAATTTCATGCATCCTTGTGCATATAAGCTTGAGTTCGCATTGCATTTTCATCTCAAACATCGTCAGCCTGGGGGATACTATTCTGTTGTTGACAGGCACCAACGCTCAGAATGATGTTTGCTTTGGGAGGAGGTCACCGCTTTCCATGAGAAATTCGGTGCAACATCGCGTGTAGAAGCTCACTTCTGAAATTGCCGGTAGATTGAGTTACGGGTGATTTCGAAAGACTGGAAGAAGAAAGGGCGATTTTGGGGGGGGGGGGGGGGGGGGATACATAATTTCAAAGATGATAATAGGGTACTGAGCTTCGGGCACAGTAAATGTCTCTATAACGGGGAAATATTGTGGTTTTTTTTTACTCTTCTCCCTTCCCGCGGAAATAAATCAGGCGATATTTAAGAAACGACCGCCATGAATTGCAAGAGAAAAAGCGTGAAGGGGGCATAATAGCGTTAAATATGGAAGGCCTCGTGGGAGGAGCTTCGGAGGAAGAAATATTGGAGAAATTCCTGGGGCACTCATTACTGAAACCGTCGGGATGACCGCATTATACGCAGCATTCGCCTTCTGACCCACTGAGGACACATCTGGCTCAGTGTCTAATGCTAGGGTATCATTCACTGGAAGGTCTTAAGGCTTTCACGCTTTGAAGGTGCACAGTTTGATCTCGTAGTAAATTCACTGATGGCACAAAAGAAAGCGGGTACACGTATACGTGTTTTCACGGTGTGTGTTTTCTTTTGTGCGTATACGCTTTAGCTCTGGGCAGCATAGTCGATACCAGCAGTTCGTTTTTGTGTCCTTCTTTGTCGCAATAGCAGCATTTAATACATCCTCAATGTATCGTTCAATTCTACCTTTCCATCAAGCGGCAGGCCGTGCGTCATCTGCAACGGCTAAGATCTCACGTCAACGAGGAAGCTGTCCGTCTCCTTGACACATGTGATATCGTCCGAAGACTTAAAAGAACTAAACCACTCGATCTTGCTTACTCGTGAAGCAGCGCGCAGTGTCGACATATTATCATAGAAAACAAAAACTAAGTGCTGTACCTTAGTTTTAAATATTTATCACCTAGTTCAAATCAATATTGTTGATAAGTAAATTTTACGGAGCAATAAAATTCTCAGAAAAAAAAAATTCTACCATACTAGAGCTGCAACACGAGGAGAAAGAAGAGGAGGAGGAGGAGGAGAATCATGTATCATATGGGAAAGCGAGTTGGGTCTGAGGCGAGGTGGGAAAGGTCGGGGGTTGGCTGTCTAAGCCAGCAGGGGGGGGGGGGGGGGCTCCCTCGTACATCCTTAGAGTTCCTGGTATGAGCGGTGGGCTGCAAAGTGGATACCAGCAATCCGTTTTAGTAAGTATTTTCTTTTCTGGCGCAATACCAGCACTCAATACACGTCCTCATCCCCCAGAGTTCTTAATGGTTTGAGATCTAATAGGTGTAGTGAATGTCAGCCATCTTGTGTCATTTCTGTTGCATTAGCAGCTTTCAAACTCATCATCACCGTCTAGACTCTTGGTTTGTACTCTGGCCAGCGAAATCCATCAATACCAGTAACCTGTTTAAGTATGTCTTTTCTGTTGCATTAGCAGCTCTCAATACACGTCCTCATCATCGGGACTCTTGGTTTGTGCTCTGGACGGCGAAATGGATACCATCAGTCTGTTATTGTGTCCTCCTCTGTGCATAAGCTTCACGCATCAAGCATCCTCATCCCCAGAGCTATTGGTTTGGGCTCTGGGCAGCGACATGGATATCATCAGTCTGCGAAATGCATGGATACCTGCATGGATACATGCATGGTTACCTGTTTCATGCGAAATGAATATCATCAGTGTCTTGCGAAATGGGTACCATCAGTCTTCCACTGAGCATTAGCTTCACACATCACTCATTCTCATCTCCAGAGCTCTTGCTTTGTGCTCTAGACGGCGAAATGGATACCATCAGTCTGTTTAGTGTATCTTCCTCTGTACATTAGCTTTATGCATCACACAACCTCATCTCCACAGCTCTTGATTTCAGCTCTGAGTAGCAAAGTTGACAACGGCAATCCATTTTAGATTGTTCTTTTCTGCCTTATTATTAGAACTCCTGATGTTCCGATCGGTACGCCGAATACCTACCATCTATTCCTTCTATTGAGCCTTTTTGAATAGCATTGATAGCACTCGTTACTCCGCGGCTTTACGCAGTTTTATGATAAGTAATAAAATTTATACGAAATGGCTCCCAGTTCTTTCGGAGTCTGCCCATCAATTCCGAACTACTTTGTACCATGCACTTCTCATCCTGCATAGACTGTATTGATTTTACTTGAAGTCCTTTTTCTAATATAAATGCTAATTCGTCTTACCGCTCGAGCTCTTTCTATACACAATTCGTCGAAAGTCCTGTCCCGAGGAGAAAATTGTCATCCCTTCCTTTGGGTCAGGTTCATTGTGAATTCATTGGGTATATTTTCGGTCCACTAGCTTCTTCTTTGGGAATAAGTCGTCGGATCGGAAACGGCCAAATGAGACGAAATGCGATTGGAACGGAAACGAATCCAGTCAGTCTTGAGAGGGGGGGGGGGGGGGGGGGGGTCATTTTAGCTGGCAAAATGAGGTGTGACAGATTTTCTTTACGGGAGAGCCCTTTCGTCTGCATGCGGTTGGAGTTCCTGTTCTAGAAATCAGACCAAACAGGAAATCAAAGTCAAAGAGGTTTTTTTTAGAGTGATATTACCTAATAGCAGCACGCCCCTATTTCCCTATTTCCTCCCTCGCGGCCTCTGAAGGTTGATTGATGACAACCAGAATGGGTTTTTGTTTTCACCCTTCCGCATTTAACGTTTTTCGCTCCTCTTTCCACAAGCAAAACCCAGGCACGTTTCGCGGTCCCACTGCTGAATTTCGGTAAAGGCTGGTCTTAAAATTATTAGAATTGCTCGGGGGCTTCTTATATAGATGAAGCAGTTCATCTTCGGAGGTAAATACTGAGCACCTCGTGAGGCCCAAGTTAGGAAATGACGTCGTGAAAGTAAATCTTTCGAGTTCTATTCTGACCAAATTACATCCTAAATAACTTTCCAGGCTGTTCCTCAAGAATGTTGTGTAGGGGAAATATTAGCTCAGGGAAGATTAAAGTTCCGAGAGCAATTTCTCCTCCGAAGACTTCCCGTCAAGTGTTTAATTAACCAGGAGGGAGCTTCGTCCAGATGGCTGGACAAAGAGTGCGTGTTTATATTGACTTGTAACTGTAAAGCTCAAAAACTCGGTGGCGAGGTTGCCTTAGGTCTGCTTGACTCGTGTAACTAATTGTATAAAGTCGCTGGGGTCAGCCCATGACATCACGGCTCTCCAGCTTTGTAAATTGTGCCTTGAGGTAAGTAGGTTTGTGCATGGTTTGTGACGTGTTGTGTGGTGTGCAGGAGGATGGGCGGGAGAGGATGCTAGACGAGGAGGAAGGCAAAGTGGACATCGAGGAAGAGGAGGAACTCCCCAGAAGCATCCTCAAAAAAAGGCACCGCAAAGGTGACAAAGGCTCGCTCTGCCGGCGGATATGCAACTACCTGCGGACCGCGTGGACTGGCGTCAAATTCTCTCTAGGTGAGTGGCTTAATTTTGTTCAACTATGTTCATTCAAGTGTGACAAAAGATACCACGAAGGATCACTTGGGAAGGTGGCGAAGACTCAGGCAAGACGTGCAAGCTTATGGTTCGTTTTGTGTCAGAAACAATTTCAGCACTCAGAGAACAGTATGTGTACGTTGTGACCATGTAACCCCTTCAGTTCCAAAAGGCTTGACACTGCTCAAAAACCTCGAGATGGGGGCACGCACCTTCAGATTCAAAGCATCCTTGTGTTTGTAATGCTCAAAACAACTAGATAGCAAATAAGAGCTTTCGTATCGTAGCACTCTAAACTTTAGCATGTTTCTGTTGACTTCTGCGGTTGGATAACGTTCACTTTGTGACTGTATCTTGTGTTTTATTTTCATTGAGAAAACAACCCCCTCCCCAACTGTTCGATTTTCCTCCAACTTGGCGCTTTTACTTCGCTTTGGAGTTTACGGAAAGTTTCAAGGGTTAGCTGATAATACAACGAGGTACGTTGAAAATCTTCTGGGTTAAAGAAAATGAAGACGCTTGCCCAAGTGCCTCTTCAGAGTCAGGCGCGTAATTAATTGAAAAAGTTCGTAGCATGAGAACGCTTGAGGTTAGCCATGTTTGGGGAATGTGCTCGCCGTGTTCGACTGTTAGAAAATTTTCCGAGGAATCGATTCAAATTGTAACACCTGGGCTAATCCAATCTTCAACTACATTGTGCTATCAGGGCAATTACTCGTCAGGTTTATCGATGAACCCGGCGATAAAATTTATCGTGCGCATTTAATGTGCGCTTTGGGCCTCTTGATGGCCTCTGCACGAGCTCCATCAGATGCCATATAGGGCCGTAATTGATTGGGAATATAAAGTGTCCTCTGCTTCGAAAGTCAATTAAAACTCTGCGTCAAGCCGGTACGCGCGCTTTTTGCAACCTTCGGCCCGTTTCAGTTTTTAAATGGCAGTCGCTTCTAGGTGATAATTGGATTATGATGCCTAATGTCAGAAGTCATCGCCATTTTCATCGCCCATGAGGCGGATAGTAGCATCAACCCAGATATAAATTTTGCGTTACGAGCATGAAGAATTTCTGACTCCATCATTGCCGGGACGTATACTGTTTAGGTAAATTTGCCATTTAATGGTCACTAAAAAATGTTTCGTCTTCTGGATGTACATTTCTTATTCTTCAAATTTTATTATTTTTAAACATTTTTTCAATTTTAAAGATTTTTACGACGTCTAAAGAAATTGTATAACGCCTTTAGTACTTTTTCATCTTTCTTATTTTCATTTTTTAGTTTCAACCTTTTACTTTTAATAATTACAATTATGGTTATTTTAAAATTCTGTTGGTTTTAGAAAGTTGAATTTTTATTTTTAAAATTTCAATTAGTTTTGTTGTTTGTTTTATTTGTATTGAATTTTGATTTTAAAAATTTAAACTTGTTTTATTTAACTTGACTATTAAAAAAGTGAGGATTTTACAATACTAATATTATAACTTAATAATATTTATTATGTTAATTTTATCTTCTATTGTCAAAAAAAATTATAATATAATATTCTATTATATCTTTTGTAATATAAATAAGATTAATATATGATGTTTTTAATTTTCTAATTTGTTTGTTAATAAACCTCTACTTAGCAACTTAATCAAGTTTTTATTACTTAGTTTAAATTTTTATTTTCTAATTTTAAGTGACTAGGAGTAACATTTAATAAATTTAATAAACGTTTGGAAAGAAGTGTTTTGAGATGAAAAAACTCCTATCCTTTATGTTTTGTCAATAATGAACACATTAAATTTTGTCAATAATGAACACATTAAAGAAAAAAATACCTAGTCATAGTAAATTTTACTATGACTAGGTATTTTTTTCTTTTAAATTTTGGATTATAATACAAGATATTATCATAATATAAGATATTATCTTATATTTTTAATTTTTAGTTGTTGCATTTCTTTACTAAATCACTAACTAAAATCACACAAAATTTTACGTTTGGAAGATTTTGTAACGATAGTTATATAGCGTTATAAACGCTAAAACGTTGTAGTGTTAGTATTAATTTTATGATCCCGGGCATACCTACCCATGAAGGACAACAAAACTGTTGTTTTCTCTCAGTGTTGCAATACTGTTAAGTTATCGATAAAACCTTTTGATCTTATCAGACATCTTGAATATCAGATATTCAAGTGATTCTACACGTCTTTTCAAGTTTGAAACGGTGGATCGTTTCTTGTGGAGAGGTGAATGTTTGAGTACAAGCTACCTTATTCATCGGAGGAAGCGTTTCCTTCAGAAGTCGTCTCCTGTTTAAAATTCCATTCTACAACTCATTACAAAACCATGGCGTTGTTGGTAGGGTAGGGAGAGGTGAAGTCGATCCATTACTCCGCCATTATCATTAAGGGGACCTTAGAAAGTAGCTGTGCTTTGTAACTTAGCCGTTAAATCTTTAGTAAGTTGAGTAAAGATCAGTTTTGGAAACTTTGTATCTCGCCTTTTCGTCATTTTAGGTGATATTCAAAGGGCTCAATTAAGAATATACCAAATCTGCAATTTTGAAACGTTATAAACGCTAAAACGGTGCAATGTTGGTGTTTATTTATTGATTCCGAATATTTCCATGACGGAAATGTTTTCGTTTTTGTCTTTTTGTGGGTCTCTTGGGTCTATTTCAACTTGAAATTTTCGTCAATGTGTTCGCAGAAGCCGAAATCGAAGAAGGCGAGCCCATCCCCCCGCGGGCCCGTCCAGACTCTCTCAAGTCCCTGACCCGGGCGACGAGGTTCACCGAACAGGAGCTCAAGAGGATCTACCGCGGTTTCAAAGCCGAGTGTCCTTCAGGTCTCGTCAAGGAGGACACGTTCAGAAGCATCTATTCCCAATTTTTTCCCCAAGGAGGTTAGGAATTTTAAGTGTTGACTACGTAGGGTTTTATTTGGGTTCATCGGATTATGCGGAGTGTTCTTTTTTTACAGCGAACTCCTCCCAATATGCCACATATGTGTTCCACACCCTCGACCAGGCCAACAGCGGCACACTTAGCTTTCAGGTGAGTCATCTTTTTTCATTCGAGCAAAATCCAACTAGAGAACTGAACCCAAATCATGTGTGTATCGTGTACCTAGTGATCCAAACGTGAGCACTCCAACTTTTTACGGCCGCTTGCGTTGGTGGCGTGCCTGGGTAGGTCCCATGGGGCTTCTTTCTGGTGGCAGTCCAATCAGAGTCATCTACTCGTTCAAAACCCTCAGCGTGGGCGTGCGTTCATAACCGTAGGTTCCCACAGGTTTCTCTGCGAATACAAACGCTGCTGACGGGCCCTGGCTACAACTGTTTTGAAGGAATATGAAGTCTGGCGTTTGCCGGAAAAGACAAGAGGTCCGTAGACTTCTTATCGAAGCGTGGATTTCCCCCAGACCTGATGGACGTTACTTGACATCGTAAAAACGGCATTGTCCAATAAAATGAAGCCGTTTTTTGACAAATGAAAACAATTGGCGGAAAGCTGGAAATGGTTGATCGCTCCCACTGGGCCCAAATCGTCGGAATGGTTGAAGGGCCTCAATGTGAAGAATCCAAAACCTCTGAATGCATGAACTGGAGGGGGAATCACTTTACTGTCAGTTCTGGAGAAGGTTCTTCGTCTAATCATTTTCAACAGAATCAAAGGCGCGATTGACAAGCAGTTGGGGAAAGAGTAGGCTGGTTCTAGGGAACACCAAAACTGCACTAACCTCATCAACACTTTACGATTAATCGTGGAGCATTGTACGGAGTGGCTACGCCCCCTGTATCCTGTTTTCATTGTTTTTAAAAACGCTTTAGGTTCCCTGGACAGAAACGTCATGTGGAGAATGCTCGAAATGTATAGAGATTCCTAGAACATAAGCCGCAATGAAAACCGAGTAGGGCTGCGTATAAAGCTCAAAAGACAAAGGAAATTAGGATAAAGTTTAACATGCGATGTCATGTGCCGCTAGTTACAAGTGATTGGTTCCTCAGTACAGTGCTCCAGGAGCAAGTGGAACCCTTTGTTTATTTTGGGAGTCAAAAGACAGTGGCGCAGCAGAAGACTTGAAGAACAGAATTCGGGAAGCAAACGGGGCCTTCATCCCGCTCTATCCTATATGGGGAGAATCGGAAGCTATCCTGGAGAACTAAGTTTAACCAACGACAATCTGACCTGGCGTAGGACGTGGATGGTGTCTGAATTCATCAACCACCAGTAACATACTAATGCCTAAAAAATATTTTTAGGGCTTACCGTTTAGTCAGAGTAGGCTGAATTAGTGATTTAGATAATATATATATCGCGTTAAGGACTGACTCACGATTTTCACGGGGAGCTCCCCGAGCGGCGAGCGGGGGGCGTCCGTATAAAAGCTTCGCTTCAAAAAAATCTCTAATGCAGATCTTTGAAGGATTACCGAGACGATAAGTCATCTTCTATGTCATCTGAAGTTGTTTTATAATGTGAACTTGAAAGGTAGAGTAGAATATGTTTTATTTGTAAAAACCAAAGGGCAGTACAAACGTCGCAGCTAGTATGGGTAGTTACTTTCTCAATACAATAATACTTTTCATAGAATACTAGGTACTTTTCATAATAGCGTTCAGCAGCAATGAAAAACAGATAAAAATAAAAACCGCACATGAACATGACATGTACGTCTACATTGTAGAAGCAGTTAAAAGCAAAAACAATTACATCAAGTTTGAGGTCTACAGAGGTACGCATACAGAAAAAACAAAAGTGCGAGAGACTCAACGTACAACCCAGTCAATTTCCACAAATTCCTCCAGAGAGTACAACTCAGCCCTTATAAGTTTGAGTTTCACCATCCTGAGGAAAGACTTTATAGGGAGCTCTCGTACCTCCTGGGGAAGAGTACCTACTGTACAGAGGAGAGCCCAACAACATTGGGTCACCCTGCTTAGCGGCTCTGAGGCGAGTGAAGGTAACGACAAGATCGCTACGGGACTGAGTGTTATGGTCGTGAACTCCAGAAACCGGAGGAAGGCTTGCCAAATTGGTCCTAACAAGGTTCAGGACTGCCATGACGTATGTACCTACATACCCGCGATCGTCATCAGGCCCAGACCATAGATATGGAATAACAAATAATATTTCATATCTATGGCCCAGACGAGCCTCTACAACTTTCGTTCCAGTAGTGCCAATTAGTGATAGGTAGTACCAATAATTGGTATCCTAAGTATCATTAATTGTTACTACTGGAACAAAAGTTGTAGAGGCTAATTTAATCATATAAAAATTAAATGTCAAATTTCGATGTTGATAATTTGATCATACGCTCGAATTACACTCCGCTTTTTAGAGAGTGGAAAGATGAGTTGGTGGTCGGTGCGTGGTTGGGAATCTTTTGGGGTGGATGGAGAGCGAGAGGAATCGCCCTTGTAACACCGACTCCGTCGTCTGGAGGGCTTCTCCTGCTGGTGGGATGCTCACCGGTTTGCTTGGAGAGACTGGCTTATGCCCACTTTGGCTGGATGCAGTGTCCTACATGGGAGTTTTCCCACTAGTATCACGCATTTCTCTCTAATCCACCGAAGAGTCGTTTTCTTTTCAACCCCTAATTAAACCACAACCGGAGAAAAAGTAGAAACACATTTCATTCGAGGGGTTGTGGGAAAGCCATTAATTAATCTCGTATTTCACCAAACTTGTAGGTCACGAAACGCTGGCTGATCCACGAAGGTCGTTCATTAGGTCGCATTACGGCTCTCTGGAGACCTCGTTTCTAAGGTCCCAGTTCACGTATAAATAATGTGCCATCGCCCACTTCGCCAAAAAAGAAGAAGGAAAAAAAGGAGTTTCCCGAGGAAAAGATTTGTATTTGATTTTGTCTGGGTACAAGGAAAAACTATACCAGTTTATGTAAGTCAGCTTTTCGTCAAGCGCCTTTTCAAGTTTTTCCCTCTTGTTGACAGGACTTGGTACGAGGGCTCTCGGTGCTGTGCAGAGGCTCTGTCGAAGAGCGGCTCAAATGGACCTTCACCCTCTACGACATCAACAAAGATGGCAAAATCACCAGGGACGAACTCGCCGACGTCATCACTTCCGTTCACAGCCTCCTCGGCCGTCTGGGCCCCCTCCACGGCGACGAAGGCGACAACGAAACCCTGTCGTCCAAAATCGACGTGATATTTCAGGTAACCGCTTACTCTGTCTCGACTCGGCGAAAGAAGTAAACGTTCACTCGGGGCACATAAAGTTTAATCACAACGGGGAAGATGAAACCGCAGCAACGTTTTCACGCTTTAAACGTCTCGCAGGACCGATTTGCTCCGTCGTCGCTGGTTCCATTTGAGCCCCAAAAGGGAATATAATGTTTTCTCTTGTTCATTTCTTTTATAACACCAAAACGATTTACAACGTATAAGACCAACGCTGATACATCGTGCCATGAATATTTCTTATGGCACCGTTTATGTTCAAACATTCGCAATCTATTGGAAAAAAGGAAGAAAAACAATGGTCAAAATTGATGAAATATTGTATGATGTAGGAAAAAGTAAGCAACCAGTAATAATGGCACACTACTGCTTAATTACACACAAACCATGAAAGAACAACAATATGAGAAAAGCAGCAAAATTATTGTCAAAACTCGACGATATAGGTGGGTAGGATTAAGGGATACTAGGGGGCCACCCCCCCTGCTGACTTCGCCAGCCAACGCCCCACCGTATTCCACCTGCCCTCAGACCCAACATCTCGTTTTCCCATACTCCGTTTTGGGGGGTAGATTAGATTAATTTTTTAAAAAGGGTATGGAAGTGGTTTCCTGAAGAACGCCCCACATTGTGAATCTTAGTTGTGTCCAGGTTCACCGAGAGGGGGGGGATTTTAGTCCAGTGGGCCCTAGAAAAAGAAGAAAAACCGCTTTTTTTACGCAAGGGTTTATTATTCTATGATATAGGTTACATGTCCGAATATTAATTCTGTCAATAAAAAAATTCGAAAAAAAATGTTTGAATATTTTTTTCAAAACAGTTTTTTTTACTTGGAAAATATTCGACATATTGGGATTTTTCAAAAATCCCTTTGCAGCCCCATGAAAGCCCTATAGATCCCCACAGTGAAATCGGAACGTTCCGGGACCCCGAAAAATGGATTCTACAAAAATACTTTGAAAACGACACCTAACTCGATCCTTTAGCCAAAAGCCTTCAGAAAACCCCTCTCTTAGCCCCATTTTAGCCCCATAGCGCATTGGGTTTGGGCGATCGGGCTGTAAACCTTGCGGGCACAACTAGATGGTAAACCAGGTATTCCGACTCCGATCGGCCTCAAAATTTGACATCATCCGTTTCAAGAGGTCTAGATTCCACAACCAAAATGTCTGTCCGCCGTCCAGGCCGTTTTGGGAAGTAGGAATTTTTATTTAAATCTGAAATTTTGACTGAAAACAGGTGATCTCTCACTGCACTGATCACCCACCCCGCCAATTAAAAAACATCAAGTGCATTTTTTTTGTCAGCAACATTCAGCCACTTGGTCAGGGTGTCAATAGAGCAGTTAAGGCCTACTTTTGAAAGAAACGCGTTTTGTAGTGTCTGAGCCCTTGAGTGAGAGAGGATGGCAACACTGCGAAAAAAGTAAACGTCCTGGAAGCCATGGATGCGTTAGATTGCTGCAGCAATTCATGAATCCTGGGAACAAATTACTCCCCTCACTATCCGCAACTGTTTCCACAAGGCTGGGTTCATCATGGCTGCTGAGGATGCCAATGACGAAATGACGGCTGACGCTGATGAACCCGTCGACCCCATACTTGAACAATGGGTGGATATTAATGCTGGCATTCCTATGTACGGCGTGCTTTCTGACGCTGAAATCGTCAAGGATCTTGCTGCCCCAGACACTGTAGACGTGTGATCAGAAAGAAGTGGGACAGCAAATATATTGTTCCAAATTGTCTAAAGTGCATTTTATTAGAATATTCAGATTTTATTCACACGGGTTTATTTTTGTTGGGTAAAAAGGGGGAAAAACGTCATTCGACGTCGCCGAAATAACTCGATGGTCGTGGTTTGGTTGGTCGGTCGATGAGATGTGTCGGTCCTCGGGGTGTCCCGGCATTTCCGGGGTCGAAGCAATTTTTCAACTCCCCTCCCACTGTAGTTTTTCCAAGAGGAGAGGAGACCAGGGGAGGCCTTCGGGGGTGGATTCGGTGGAGAAAACGAGGGCGAGGGCGAGAAGGGGAAAACGAATACGTTAGAAAGATCCGGATCAGACGGAGGGTTTGATGTATCCAGACCGCTAGTCCCTCCCCTATCGGATCGCCGGTTGAGTTACATCGGAAGACCATTAGGAAAAGCGAGGGTTTCTGAATGGACGGCGGAGAAAGCCGAAAAGGAGGGGGTTTTGCTATGAACGTGAATTGCTGGGGTTTTGAATTTGGGGGTTTTGTCCCATCTGGAGAGAGGAAGAAATAAATACGTAATGGGACTGAGAGAGATATGATACTGTTTTTAACTAAAAGAAAAAATACGTATAGTAGGTACCACACCATTTATTGTTTTTCAGGCACGTCCTCCATGTGTTTTCAAAACCCTAATTTTACATATATTTACTTCAAAAATGTTACTCTTTCTCGTTAGCCTCTTTATTTTTGTCAATATAACTTTTCCATTAATTTTCAAAATTGTTCACTTATTAGGAACGCTTTCAACAGTCGTTAAGTTTAAAATTCATTTATTATAATATAATGTCCATTATATAAATTTTATCTAGACCTCTTGTCCATGGACATTATAACATATAATGTTACGCTAAGTTTTAGCGTCTCAACGACCCTGAAATTCCGCGGGGACTACAAAGAGAGGAAGCATGTTGTCATTCAAAGGGGTTATGTGGCGCACTAGGCCCTCAAGAACATCGGAAATTTCATACCACTTTTTCTCCGGGAAGGGAGAGTTACGAGCCTCTTTTCAATCGAACTGAAAATGTACTCCTAATGAAGTGAAAATGGCCAAAAATGACGCGTCTCACTGAACTCCTAGCGAAAGTTCATCAAAAGCCCCATTTGTACCCCATAAGCGGCCTGATAGAATCTATCAGATAGGATCTGATAGGATCTGATCCTCACAGTGTAGTCGGATGGGTCTGAATCCCCCATCAATGGATTGTACGTCCAAAAATACTCCGAAAACGACATTCGACTCGACCCCTTCCCAAAATCCTTCAAAAACCCTTTCGATAGCTCCTTATTAGCCCCACAGCGTTCCATGGGTCGGGCTGAAAACCTTATGGACACAAGCAAAAAGAAAACAGAGTATAATTCAAAACATTTCGGATAAAAAGAAAAAATCCTATTTTCTTGCTCTTCGCGAAAGGATCATTCAGAGAATGTAGCACCGTTGTACAGGAAATGTAATGTAAATTGTAACCTTCGCGTCTCTTTTGACGGCGTACATTCACAGAAGTGTATTTCGAGGAAACGGTCGCTCATTAGCGTCAGGAGGGTTTACAATGTCGCGCGTTTAACAGGCTCTTTCATCGGAGGTAAAATAGTCACATTGGGCGGGAAGTGAAGAGGAAATCTCCGCTTGAAAACAGAACGTAGAATGCATTCGTCAGACATCACTCTCTTCCCTTCATCCCCCGGAGGTAATGGCCATCCTCCCCCCCCCCCCCCCCCCCCCACCATCACTCGTCATCCCTTGTAATTAATTCCCAACCCTTAGCACGTCTGGAACATCTCTCCGTCTCTTCTACCTTCGGAGCAGTAAATTTAAGGATTTTAGCATATAATAATGAGCTGGCGCTTCACCTCCGACCTCAGGACCTCTCTTGACGCTTTGCATTTCAAACCCATTTGTCGGGGGCCCCGCTGTGTAAATTGAGGCAACCTGAGAGCAAATTGAGAGATACTCGTTTACATTGAAATTATTCAATTAGGACAATTCATTAGTTAAATTTCATCTGGCAGGGAAGTTGAGAATGAGAATGGTCTTGAATGGTTCTTGAGAATTGTATGCCTGTGTTGGTGACTCGCTACCGGTGGCAATCTTCCATTTCTAGGATTTCGTCTGTTGTTCTTCGTTTGGAAGTCTTCGGAGATCACCCAGCTGACCTTGGAGATCATCTGTGAGTCTTGGCGATCATCTCCAGACTAGGTAATCATCTTGCGAATCGTCGGTAGCTCTTGGTGACCAGTGAGCGGCCCTCGTGATTTCAGGCCTGAGTTGGGAGTCATCTTCCGATCTCAATGTGCATTTGCTCGTCTGGATGCATTAAATACAAATTTTGACGATTGCCTTGCTATGTTTGTAGTTTACATGCCAGTCTTGGTGCTGTGTTGATGATCTTCCAGTTCTTGTGGACCATTTGTTCCATTTGTTCCATTTGTTGATTCTATACCAGGCTAGGAGATTTTGGACGTAAGCTATCCTGGTGACCAATCGTCTGAGTTTGGTTGTCATCTGCAGGTGAGCAGTTTTCAAGCTTGGATAAGTTGTCTATAGACTGGAATGTACGAGTATACCAGTCTAGGTAATCGGTAAGCAGTCTTGATAATTGATGGTCTGTATATTGGGCCATCTGCTGATCTAGGTCAGTATTTGCTAGTCTTGGAGATCTCCTGCGTCTTTGTGATCTGCTTCTAAACTTGGTAAACTTATTCCAGTTCTTGGGCATTGTTGGCTGCTCTTGCCGATCAGAATACTGATACTGACCATCGCTTACGTTGGCCTGAGTTGGGAGTCATCAGCTGATCTTGGTGAGTATTTGCTATTTTAGGGCTGACTAAAGTCTTTGGCGGTTATCTGCTAGTCTTGGTGTTGTGCTGCCTGTCTTGAGGATCCAGTGTTTGTGATCTTCTTCCAGTTTCAGTGGATCGTATACCACTATTGGTGGTGATTTGATGATTGTGTATTAGGGATTGTGGAAGTAAGCAGTCCTGGTTCTCAATTGAATTCGAGGATCATGTGCCGATCTTGGTGAACATGGAATGCTACCATTTTGACTAGTTTGGAAATATTTTCACAGTCTTTGGTGACCACCTTGTTGTTTGAGGTCTTCAGCCAGCCTCAGTGATCCACTACCAGTCTTACCTATCATTTTCCAGTTCTTGGAGATTGTCTTCCCCTTTTCGTTTTTCAATCCTCATGATGAGTCATAAGTCCTAGTGTTCGTCTGCATGTTTGATGATCATCCTTCCATCTGTAGGAACCACCGGCCTACCATAAGAGATCTTCGGCCGTGGCAGCCAATCTTCTTTGTCTGAACACCGAATAGATCTATTCTTCTCCACTCAGTGAACATCGCATCTATTATCATTTGAGTCTAACGACTCACACTCAAAACTCTGCTATTGTAGTATTTTGAATAATGACAACGGACATTGTTAAGAGACGTCAAAGTGAAATTGGAATAACAGAGCTTAGAAAATTGGCGCTGCGGAACTATTTTCAGACCAAGTTCAAGAATATCCAGCTTTATTCACCCTTCCCCTTTTACGGCTCCCAAACTTTTAATGAGCAGCAAGTCACAGCTGTATGGAAAAGAACAAGAGAGGAAGGGGATGAGAGGCTTAAAAGACCATTTGAATATGTTAACCAGTTTTTGAAGGATGCTGCGTTACTTCGGATAAAATAATACTGGCAATGGAAATGGGGGAAAAGAGGGACTCACAATGGGACTTCAGTAGTGTTTAGCTTAAAGGGAAAAATCCCGTAACGGAGGTGGGGGGGGGGGGGGGGGAGGGAGTGGTCTTCGGGATTTTTTCTCGGGGCTTTTTTTTCTTCCCCAAGGAAAAATGAGCGAAGAGCCAAGAAATGAGGATCTCGTTTGTAGCTTTGTCAGCCCCGGCTTCATCTGAATATTTCATTTTTATGCTTCTGGGGGAGGGGTGAAGGGTCGGGGAGGTGTTTTTAAAAAACACGGTGAGGCGAGAAAAACGCGTCTTTACCAGGAAAACACCGTTCCCAGGGAGTCGCCTCCTAATTAAAAGGTGTTAGGGGAAAAACTTCTTTTTGTGGAGACCAAACCGCAACAATAGTGCAACTTGAAACGGGACTATTTTCTCACGCGAGAGAGTTTCAAAGAGGGTTTTCATCCTAGTGTAAAACGCTGAATTCCCACTTCAGAAGTTGGCCACTTTTTTAAAGAGAAAATTTAAAATCAGTTTGTTCGGGGGGGTGTTTGATTGTTGCAGAGGCTGGATCAGAACAAGGACGGCGTGGTGACGTGGGAAGAGTTCCTAGAGGCTTGCACGGCCGACGAGACCATCACGAGCTCCATGGCCGTCTTCGATTCAGCCATTTGATCTCCAGCCTGCCCGACGGGAATGGTCCGGTCCCGGTCCGGTGCTTGAGGTAAGTCACAAAAAAAATCCTTACCTGGGTACCGGGGATGAGGTACTGCTTTGGTCAGGGACTGGGGATGAAGGCACTGCTTGGATCAGGTATTAGGGATGAACGTATTGCCTGGCTCAAGGGCTAGCAACAAAGGCACTGTTTGGGTCAGGGACTGGGGAAGACGTTACTGCTTGCTTCAGCGACCGTTGACAGGAATGATCCCAGTCCCAGTCCGGTGCTCGAGATAAGTCAAAGTGAAAATCCTCCCCCATCAACTGAAACGTTTTTAACGTCTCGCGAAATGAAAAATCTCTCACCTGCCGATGTTTAATGTCAGGCGGTTAAATGGGTTGGCGCACAAGAAAATTATTAAGGAAGGTAATAACGGGGGACGACGGCCATAATTATTCTCCGGGTTTTAAGGCGATGGTGCATCATCACCCCCTTCCCTCGTCCTATCGGTGGCAATTAATTCAGCTAGATAAGTCCTCAGATGAACATTCATCTCCAAAGCTTCTCCTCCCAGTAGCCATGTAATGGCCCTTCAGGGAAGGATTAATTCATACAAAGGGATCTATCCGCTTTTTCAACCCATAAAATAAACCAGAGGAGCCGTTTAACACAAATGGTGACAAGCGATTGTTGTCTGAAATAGGAATAAGGAAGTAGCATTTATATGTCATGAAGAAGAAAAAAAAAAGGTAATTTATGATGAAATCGTGACACTACATTTTAATTACATCGGGCGGTAGAAGTGAAGAAGCGTAAGTGGGCGGAGCTGAAAATTAACAAATAAAAAGAAGTTGACGAAATAATAGAATCACGGACTGGTAGATAGATAGACAGATATGTTTTTAGCGCAACCTTTTTCCCAAAAAATGGAAAGGTGGGCTCACCTCTTCGACATGTTTTTTTTTTTTTTTTTTTTTTTTTTCTTCACAGCATCACGCCCGAGCGGCTCAACAGATTTTCATGAGGGTGGTCTCATTGTGATCAGCGATTTCGGGGGGTGGTTATAGGTTACCTTGATTTTTCCTCCCTCATCCCTTCATCGGTTTTCGGGAGGTCCTTCACGACGAAAGTTGTTTATCTCTGATGTGTAACTAAGGAGGCCTCAAAAGGGGGACGAAAGGTTTTGTCCGATTCCATTGGTACAAGGGTCTATGTAATGAGCTTTTCAGGCTGATTCCAACGACTCCAAAACGATTTTTGCAGCCTGAGCCGTTCGTTACCTCTGATCGAAATAAGGTTTTCTTGCGCATCGGTCGTTAGGGTGCAGTTGTTTACGTAATGAGCATCACGTGGATATTTTTGATGTGTTGTGTGGCATAGTTTGGTCGCTAGATACCTACAGTAGGTATCTACAGTAACTGTTTCTTAGTTTCTCTCGCTCATTAAATATATCGTAATAACAGAAAGGTTGCGCTCATCTATTCAATTCAATTGATGGCTTGTTTTTTTTATTGTAGCAGCCATAATGGTAATACAATCGTCATATTATTATAACCAGAGATAAATTCAGCACGATTACTTTTATAAATATTCATCGGCAATACAACAAATTATTAGGTTAGGAAGGTATATAACTTAAAATTAGAAGAAAAAAGTCTTCGACAGAATGCAATTCTGCGTTTATCAATGCATTTCTTACTTTACGTTCGAATTCCTTGGTAGGTACTAAAGGATCCACTTGAGACGTGGGCCGGTGACAGAGGAACTGGTTGAGCTGTAGCATAGTGAGGAAGGAATCATGTTCAACTCTGACCTACGAACCCCCAGGAAGATAATGACCTAACTTCTTTTCCACTTCCAAACCGATACTCCACCCCAGAGGTGCAGCCCCCCATTACGAAATTAAAACAGGATTAATTAACTGAGAGGATCTCCCACAAACCGCCGAAGGAGATTGTAATTTTTCCCCGCTTAGTAATAGCTGGTAAGAAGTCCCTTTGAATCCGAAATCATTTCACGGTTCCACGACTTCAAAAATGGTTAAAACGTCTTTGAAGCCATCAGAAAGATTCACCCGCGACACAAATTACATTCCTGTGCCAGAATACATTTCTGAAGCTCGTAATGGTCGTAAAGATGTGGATCGATCACCAGGATATATCATTCAGGAGGGGTACGATATCCTGAATTTCAACGGGTGGAATCGCAAATGGCCTTCATTTGAGGCTGTTTACATTTTAGCTCATTTGGGTATCGGTTGTTGGTTTGTTAGTTCACATAAAGAGGGAACTGATCAAAGAGCAGAGTCCCCACGATTTCAAAGACCGTTAGTTGAAACCCTCCCCACCCATTCGTTCGGATTTCCGTTTCCAATCTGGGTTTTCCATTCAAGTCGAACTGGAGGCCACGTACGTAATAGCTGGCACAAAGGCTCAAATGAACCTAAAGGCACCAAACGGTCTAGCCACTTCAAAAGATTTGCGGGCCTTAATCAGTGTTACCTTAGGGCGTTTAGAAGTGTGGGTTTCAAGATTGACGAGGTATTTCTGTTGTGGATTATTTTTAAAAAGAAGGAATTTGTTGAGTAGGATCGTTTTTGGTTTATTATTCTTGGAATAATACACCTATGTTTTCGCGACGGGGGTCGACGACTCCGATCGGGCTCAAAATTTGACATTATCCGTTTCAAGTGGTCTACATTCTAAATCCGAAATGTCCGTCCGCCGTCCAGGCCGTTTTGGGCAGTAGGAATTTTTTTAAAAATCTGAAATTTCGACAAAATACTTGGTTTACCATCTAGTTGTGCCCGCAAGGTTTTCAGTCCGATCGCCCAAACCCGTGGGGCGCTCTGGGGCTATAATGGGGCTACGGGAGGGGTTTTTTGAAGGCTTTTAGCTATGGGATCGAGTTAGGTGTCGTTTTCGAAGTATTTTTGGACGTAGAATCCATTTTTTGGGGTCCCGGAACGATCCGATTTCACTGTGCCGATCTATAGGGCTCTCATGGGCCTAAAAATGGGATTTTTGCAGGATCCCAGGATGTTAAATATTTTTCGAGTAAAAAATACGGAATTTTTGAAAAAAAAACACATTTTTGAACAAAAAAATCCAAAAAAATTTATTTGAGATAAAAATCCAAAAAAAAAAATTTTTTAAATTTTTTCATTGACAGAATTAAATTTCTGCACAAGTAATGTATATCAAAGAATAATAAACCCTTGTGTAAAATTTGCAGCGTTTTTGAGAAGGCGATGAAGGCACTGGTTGGGTCAGGGATTTTATTTATTTATTTATTCATAAAACATAAAAACATTTTCACAATAAGGCAGAGAGTCATGATTTGTATACATAGGAACCAATTTTTCTTGATTTGGCCTATTATAGGCCAAATCAAGAAAAATTGGTCGGATTTGGTTGCTATCCGTAGCACAGTGTTAATTGCCACCTCAATGCAACGAAAATTGCTTGAGTAGGCACCACCCCAAATTATTATGCCATAAATTAAAATACTGTAAACATACGCATTGTACATCATGCGGAGATTATCCCTCGATAAAAAATTTCTTAGGATGATGAAGAAGTGGTAACATTTTTTAATTCTCCCCTCCAAGTTCTGAATGTGTTCATGCCACTTTAGATGTTGATCCAGTGTAAGCCCAAGATATTTTAGGCTTCCAACTTTTTCTAACGTTCCACAGGAGCATGCTGTTTTTTGCGCGCACTGATCTTTGTGAATCACTAATTTCGAAAAGTCTGGCTGACCAGTCTTATTGATAGAAAACGTGATGTACTTTGTTTTAGTTATGTTCACGGTTAGGCCATTCAAGAGAAACCATTTCAGGACTTTCTCCATAACTCGTTCCGCCTCTGAATGGACTTCTTCCCATGAGTTTCCTTTCAATAAAATGGCTATGTCATCTGCAATTTGCCTGAGACACCCAGAGCAAACAGATCATTGACGAATACAAGAAATAAAATAGGGCCTAGTACTGATCCTTTAGGTACTCCATAACTAATTATTTCTTCAGTGCTTTTAGCCGTCTGAATTTGTACAAACTGTTTTCTGTTCGAGAGGTACGATCCGAACCATCTTAAGGCCACCCCATCCAGCCCAAGTCTTTCCAATTTTAGCATAAGCCTTGATATTTCTATGGAGTCAAATGCCTTGGAGAGATCTATGAAAACTCCCATTATTTTGAGATTGTTGTTCATTGATTCTGAGATATCTGCTGTTACTTCCACTAGGGCATCTTGTGTACTACGATTTTTTCGGAATCCGTATTGTGTAGCAGCTAATAGGTTATTTTTTTCCAGGTAGTTAATCAGTTGGGCTTTTAAGTACTATTTTCTCGAAAATTTTGGCGAAATTTGACAGTAAAGAAATAGGTCGGTAATTGTTCGCATCAGTTTTTATTCCTTTTTTAAATAGAGGCCGCACTAACGCGATTTTAAGAGCATCTGGGAATTTTCCATTCAGTAGGCTGAGGTTAATTAAATGGGTTAGTGGTGAAGTTATTGAGATGGTCACGTTTTTTATTAGATCCGATGAGATTCCATCCCACCCCGGACCTGTTCCTCCTTTGATTGATAATATCGTTTTGTATACTTCTTCTTCCGAGGCCGAATTCAGGCTCATTGTTGATCCCACATGACTCGGCAAATCTTTGCTCGGTTCATAGCTTTTGAATTCAGAATTTAATTGACTTCCGATAGTTGTGAAAAATGCATTTAATCGATTTGCGATATCACTAAGATCGGTGAGATGTTCCCCTTCACAAATTAATTTTTTAATTTCGGTCACTCCGTCAGTATTACGGCCCAATGCGATGTTTACAGTTTTCCATACTTTCGAGAGAGTATCTGACAAGGTGATTTGATGACGGAAGTATTCGTTTTTTGTTTTGAAGAGAAGAGCTCGCAATAGGTATATTTCTATACCGCACGTTCTGGTTACGAAGTTGTGCATTCTGCGGATTCCTCTTTGCTAATCGGGCCAGCGAATCGCGTCGATTGATTGAGTTCACTAGAGCAGCGGTAGTCCAGGGCTTAAGCTTACGAGACTTGTGATTAGTTGGTTTAACTACGTAAGTGCATAATTCAATGGAGCTGTTCAGAATTGATTGAAAAATTGCATAAGCCTGATTAATATCAGCCGATGAATAGACTGGACTCCAATCAACTAGGTTCAATAATTCATTTAATTTTTCCTTATTTAGTTTTTTAACGGTACATTCTTCTGCTACACCTTTTTTAGATATCCCCGAGGATGATATTGAAAACGCTACTGGATAGTGATCCGTCATACTAATCCTTGAAATAGCAGATTTTGAGGTTGCAAAGACATCACTTGAGGACTTGACCGTGATGTGGTCTAGACAACTATTTCCTCTCGTGGGTACATTTATCCAGCTAACATAACCAAGTTCATGCAAAAAATTATAATATTCTGCAACTTGCGTGTCACCATTTGCCTCTAACAGATTTATATTCATATCACCAGCTAGCACCGTTATTGCACATTTGGGTACATTGGTCATCATGGTTTTAAAGTCTGTTACAAATTCTTCAATTGTGCCTACATGTGAGCGATACATACCTATGATTAAGAGTTTATGTTTACCAGTCTGAAGCTGAAGTGCTACCGCTGAGTTGGTTGAAGAAGGTACTGCAGAAGTCAGGAACTAGTGGTGAAGAAGCTGCTTGGTGGCGGACTGCTGAGAAATGTATCAGTTATGCCAGAGCCTGGTGCGAATGGAACAAGCACTGGCGAGTCGATGGTTGGGATAGAGACTGGTCAGGAAGGACACGGTTACACCAAGGTTCAATGATGAACCACCTGGTTGAGTCTAGATTCCCAGCTTGCTAAAAAGCTTACTTAAATACTCACCCGACAGAGCGCAAAACCACCCCGCCGACAACAACGTCAAAGTAATGAGAAGCTGCAAGTTCACTTGGAAAAACCCGAATATATCCACGCTTGCCGAAGGCCGCAGCGTCACATATGCCATAATTTTGTTATGAGACCCTGCCAACCGTCGTGTTCGCAGCGCTCGGCAGAGGAAGTCAGCAAACAGTTTGGACTCGTAGGTTATCTCGTACGAGATGTAGCACAAGCTCCAAACTTGCAAGTAGGGACCCCAAATTTGAGCCATCTTGCACATCGCTTTTTTCGGTTGAACTTGAAACAGAACAATAGACAATAAATTATAGCTATATCAGCCTTAGTAGGGGGAACATTTAAAAAACAAGCAGAGAAACAGAGAGGCTTGCAGCAAGTCATAAGCCAGGAAATGGATTTGGTCTGCTGTACTCACGTGAGAGTGGTATTTCTATGACCCAGTAGAAAACGCGGTCCATGCCTAAATATATTTCGATTATAACGAAGTACAACACGACAAACACGTTTACAGCGTATATCTTTCCGAGCTGACTAACTATGCCGCACAATTCGTTGTGTATCCCAACGCATATTTCCAAGTCCAACACTTGCGTGAGTCTGTTGAGCTTTTTGAAGAGTTGGAGGACAACCTCCAAGAGTGTTGTCAGTTGAGCTGTGCACATGTATTCGACGAAATTGCTAAGAAAGATGACCACATAAGTGGATACCACAGTCAAGAATTCTTCCAGCGGAAAAGCTTCTTCCCATCCTTCGAGGTCTTGTGCGGTGAGAATCAAAGTGCCTGTGAAGTAGGCGATGATGTTCGTCCAGAAAACGCTGGGGGCTAAAAATGAATAACCGTCCGGACCTAAAAGTCCCACGTTGGACTCGATTTTCATTTGGATACTTTGCAACGAGCGAGGGCTCCAAATTAGAACGAAAGGAGCAGCGCCCAGGCCCACAGCAGTAAGAAAAAAGTAAGTTGTCCTGTCGTCGTATTCAATCCAAAACCACTCCCACCCTTGGTTGTATTTGATCATGTTTTTAATCCAGTACCGCAACTCATTCGCGCCCAGAGCAAAAATCCCCAAGAGCACCACAATCGAGTACAACCTTATTGTCCACTTGGGCGCCGATCGAACTCCATCGTACGGATACAACCCCAAACATCTCGAAACCCCTAGAACAGGCCAAACTGCAGTTTCAAACGAGACCATCGCATTGACTGCGGAGTTCTCAGCAACAAACGATTCTTATCGATGAACAGTCATGCTACAACGCCGATTATCTCCTCGTCATCACGGAGAGTTGTCAATAATTTTCAATAATTATTATTGACGAGTGGAAGGAAAAACTGGTGCAATAAAAGACCAAATGACAACCTCAAACATCAGGGAACAAGAAGTGGACCAGAAGTTAGATGGCATAGATGAAATCAGATGACCGCAGTCTTATTTAGAGCCAAGGAAAATAGAATGGCCGACGTCTATGGTCATTCTTCTTTATCAGCTTCTCCTCGCCATGTCGCGCGGAGTGATCCTGTAAAAGTGGGTTTCAAGAGGATTGAGTCTCTAGAAAGAATTGAACTAGGTGGCCGTAGAGAGAATAAGATCTGGAGACTGACAAGAGATTTAAAAAGAGGAAGTCCAGTCACGGATCTGTTAATCTCTGACGATAACAAACTCCAGAAGTCCTGAAGGTTTTCTCAGGCATCACAAACCTCCCACTCGGGTGTCCCCGATGAGCGTGTTGGGTCTTGTCCCTCCCCTCCAGTCGATAGCACATCTCCCGCTATCTGGTGAAAAAGCCTGGCGTGACTCGGAGTCACTCCCTCCCATCTCCACTTTCCTACGTTTTCCTACGAAGGTTTTTTTTTTTCTATCTCTCTCATTCCACCTTCGGATTATTGGAGGGCTCTTCCCATTTCCTCTACCGAGATGACTGTAGAGAGGGGGGATGTCTACCTTATGGTTGAGGATAATACGGTCTCTTCTTAATATCCGTGGGAAAAGGCACAATTTGCCGAGAGAAGTACACAAGATTGAACTCGTACCCGCAAGATAATTGTGGTATTATGGTAAGAATGAATGGGATCATTCGAATACGCCGCTCCAATTTTCTATAAAATACTCAGCCTGAGGTGGTTGATTTAACATGCACGATGATACCCCAGGGGTGGATTCAGTGCTGCCACCCGCAAGGAGACTCCACGAAATATCAATAACGTAAAACATTTTTCACTGGCTCCACCTCAATATTACAACTCCGGTCACAAACTTCAATGTCGAGTTCCACTTCTGACCGCCAAAGAGCTCGGAGTAAAAAACACCGGTTCCAGCAATAAATGCAAGGCCGTCCCCAAAGGAGGCGGTAACTGTATAAAAAGTTGGCAACCGCAGGTGAGAAGAAACCGAGACCTTCAAGGCTGAAGTGTGTGAAGAGCCTCTTGAAAGAAGCAGCTTTGAGCTTACAGTTTATCCCTCGGAATACAGTTCAGGCCCGCATTTGTTCCCCAGATGGAATTAAACATAAGGAAGACGCGGTTCTGTTATTTCTAATCCGAGTACGTGCAAAAAATATTATCCCTGTGTACAATTTATAACCTTTCGCAATTGTAATTGTTGTTTCTCAAAACTTCATACGCCGTGATGAGCTGACACTGATTTAACGCCATCTCGGCAACTGAGTGATTGGTGCCACCAATTTGGTGGTCAGGGAATATTTATAAACGGGTTGGCTAGGAATACCGATAGGTATAAAATTATCAGATAATGTTGACAGATCTGAACAAATCCCCATTCATATTTTGGGGTGGAGCCCCCCCTCCCACCGTGATAGCGTGGGGGACTATCATTGTGTTGCCGATGTAGGGGGTCTTAGGTTCAAATCCCTTTGACATGAAGTTTATGTAAAACGCTTTCGGTCCACAGAAACCTCACCTGACTCAGGTTATATTGCGGTACTATAATTGGAAAAATATGCAATTGAAGTTTGTTTTGTGTTGTTTTCATATTTTGGGGGCATTTTGAATTCAAAAGTGGAAACGTTAACCGGGCTTTATCGATAAAAGAGTAATTTTGAAAATTATTGTCAAAGCTCATTGGGCCGGGAATATAATATCATTCTAACCATAATATGGTATTAGAGCACCTGTAATGAGTATTAACTTTCAATCATTTATCAATTCCTTTACAGGTAGGTCATCTATCATCCGTTAGCATACAAAATCATTCAAGTGCTGTAATACAATACTCGCCCATGATTTACTCACCCGGGAGCCCGGGATACTATTTACTCCGAAAAAATTAGTATTACTATTGTTAATTTAAATAGGTAACTTTTGTTAATTACAAATTTTGTCTGAAATAAAATTTTCCAAAATATTGTTATGCCTTGATATTGCTCATATCGATATATTTAAACTCGATATATCGATGTACGATGTATCGTCGTTAAAATTTCGATAGCCCTTTAAATCAATAGTTGGAGATCGGCCCACAGAAAAACGTTAGATTTTGTCTAGTTCAACAAACATCAAAACACGACAATTTGCGAATCACAACAAAAAGAATGGCGACCATTTTATAGCGTTACTTAAATTTAACTCAAATGCTGCCCACAAAAAGAACTAATGAGTAAAATTTTCATCATTTTTCAAACTTTTTCCATCTCCCTTCAATAAAGATGAAGTGTGCAGTTCGTTAAAACTTCTCCTCTTCCTGAAATTGTAAGCATGGGAGGAGATTGTGGTGAACAAGCGGAAGGTATGGACCAACCAATCAATCACCCCTTCTTCAAATATAGTTTAGCAGTCTGTATTAATTTTGGCTCGATTAATTTTACACGGTATTCACAGGGATGAGCTTGTGGGGGCTTCAGCGGTGACAGCACTTGAGTTTTTGGGCGATGCCGGGGGGGGGGGGGGGGGGGGGGGGTGAGGCGGGAGATTTATGAAACTTCAAGCAAAGCAGCACAGATAAGAGATGAGCCGTGTACAATGACGCCGCCCCTATCTCGTCCCTATCACTTGATCGATCGTATTTAGCACGCTTCCTCCGGTCCCTATCTGAGAGGATCAACGAATCCGCCGCCCTTGCGAAATTGAACTCCGACAACCCCCCCCCCCCCCCCCCCCCCAGAAAGTTTGCAGTTCCCGAGTAGCTCGTGCCGGTAAAATCGGTACATATATTACCCCCGTCACGCAGTTTATACCGTGTTTTGACTATGATAAAAATAACTTAGCTTGCATCTCTTGCGAGGAAACATCTCGAGAAATAACGAGTGTCTTCCTCCTTTGTACTTCTAAAATACGCCCTTGCTTCGGTTTCTTCACAACTAGCATTCCACTATTTCTTCATAACTGTAAAATAAACGTCGCAATTCATGGATGGACGTACCCTCACAACCCTCACGGCGGGGCATAGGCGGCCGAAACCCCCCAAATCGAGTTGAGCCTTTTCCCAGTTTTGATGTGTGGGTTTTACACCTGTAGAAAGAAGCCTCATAATTAAATGAATTGACAGAGCGAATTGTCGAACACCAATCATTTTTGCCTCATAATTAGTTTTCTTTAAAAAAAATATTTAGAGAATTCAGAGCCCTTGAAAGTTGATTTTTTTTTTTTTTTGTATTTGAAAAAGTACCTACCAATTAAATGTTACTTTTTTACCATTTTGGTTTATTAATTTTGGAATAACATTATCGTGACGTAGTTGCAGAGAAAGCCGCTTGTGGATGAGTTCAATCGGTCCTAAGGTCTTACCTATGTCTCCTAAGCATAATTTACCTACGTTTCCGTTAAGTTACCGAAATCATAAAAAGGTCATGGTGAACTCAACAGATTTTTGATCATAGAAAATCAGGACACAGTTGACTTGTAAAAGAAACGACAAAAACATGGCAACCCAAATTCCGTCACAATATTTTCCATCATATCGAGAATAATAAACAGAAAAGTCTATCGTGGGTTTTAATCCGGCAACCTCGAGCGTCGGAAATGGGTCGTCCTGCAGACCACACAAACGTCAATAGAGTGCGTGGGAGGGGTTGTGGGGTTAGCAGATAGCTGGGGAAAGATACTCCGAACTAAAAGACTTGATGGATGGTAGTTTAGGCTAAACCGGCAAGACGAATGGTTCACACTCAGTGGGGCAAAAACGGCCTTTTTCCTCTCTGAGTCTCTTCAGACGAGGGAAAAAAGGAAGAGCGCGGGAAAAAAATCTGATCGTTTAATAGGTAACGTATGACGTATCGAGATAGCGAAGGCCAAGTGAGGCCACCCGGGTGAAAACAATTCTGCTTTCAAAAGGGCTGAATGGGGTTGGTAATTATTTTTGCGGCTTCCCGAAGGCGAAGCGTTTCTTGACGGGAAGGCATTGTGGGACAAAGGGTCGTTTTCTGGAAGAGCTTCCTTTTAGCGGACTATCAGAAATATACAGGTCATCGGCTTCGAAGCGTTCGTTGGAGCGATAAATCATCAAATACTATGACAGGAAAGTGTTCCCAGCGTCGGACGGACAGTGATTTTGACCACTGCGATGAAACCGTTCAAGCTGAAGTTTTCTGTTCGTGTCAGTATCAGCGATATGACAAAGCACAGAAAAGTAGTGTTTGATCTACACACATGTTCATTACCCATATTTCCTCTTATGAGCGAATTAATTTTCTCAACTCGTAACTGGATTTCCGTCAACTCGGTTATTCGAACGGTTAAGAGCTCGGCAGCAAATAGTTCTCATTTGCGACGTCTCTGCTCCCGTTTTGACGATAACACAAACGAATGGATATGGTAATGAAGGTAATCGAATTGCTTTCCCGACAACATTAAATTTCCTTTTCCCCCTCCGACAAAATGGCACGAAAAAAGCTGTAATGCGGCGCATTTGACTACATTAAAGCCGGGCTCATTATGAAAAGGGAGTGGCATCAAATTGGGGCGCAGAACAATTTGTTGGAGCGATGATGTGTATACAGGAGCGTTAACTCAAAAAGGAACCTATCCAGCTAGAACCAATAAACTTCATTCCGCGGTAAGCGATACAATCACGGGGGTTTTCCAGCCAACTCGGGATCCCTGTCAATTGGGCGAGATTCCGAGAAAATGAGCGCAAATGTGCGCACTTGCGCCCAACTTTCTTATTTCAAATTTTGAAATATATTTCATTTATATAACAATTTGAAATGGGAAAGTTGGGCGCAAGTGCGCAATTTGCATTGTAACTTTGTTGTGTACAGTCCTATGAAGATGGCATTTGGACTCGTGACAGGCTCTTCAGGGAGGGCGGGCAGGCGCAAATGGGCGAGCAAAAGACTTTTAGTGAAGCAAGGCCCACCGCATACCGTGTGAAACGAATGTAGAGGGTGTACCTACATGAATTTTTTTCCTAAATTTGAATTTAAAGTCATTAAATTTTGTGTTGTGTGGGTAGCGGAAGGCGGGTGGCGTGAATCCACGATTTCGCCGCCTATTGTTGTGGAAGAAGGTGAAGGGAGTGTGGGAACATCTCTAGCTGGGGCATCGTACTCTACGTAGCTAGGGCAGTCGTAGTCCACAGGCCTAGCAGAGGATGTAGCCACAATTGAAGACCCGCACTCGTCAGGCTTGCTTGATATGTCAGGGTACTGTGACGGTTCCCACGAAAGGAAACCGAGGAGATGCTGATACCCAACTTGATATGTCGTGGGTTCGGAGTGGAAATGAGATCGATTGTTGCAGCTGCCTCAAGCGAATTGTTTTCTCTGCGAAGACGACCTGACCAATCGTTACAGTTGTCGGAGAGCGAAATGGCTCTACGCTCTTAAGTTATCTATATTATAAAATGAGGGCTAGTTGATCAATCTCTCTCCCAGGAAATCAGCTGGTATGGAAGTCAGTTCTCAAGGGTTGTGACTCTAAGCGTATTTATTATATTTATGATACATACAGTTAAACCGATCGTTACCGGCTACCGATCGCGACTTGAGAAGGTGGCCTTCCGCGGATTACTGCCGGAGTCTTCATGTTGTCGATGGGAAGTCCAGGACAGTGAAGGAGATCGTGAAGTGCGTCCTGGAGGTCTAGGGGATCCGGGAGACGAACTGAAAGGTCCAGGAGATCCAGGAGACGATCTGGAAGTTCCAAGAGACCCGGGAGATAGTCGACTCCCGAGCCTCCGACGGGCTGACGGGCATACGCTCGCCTGGCACTCCTTGATGCAGCCTCCCCTCAGTCCCTTTATCTGAACCCCTCGTTTACGTGAACGTACCAAACGTGCCAAACTTGATTCGGCCTCCACTTGGAGGCTGGTCCCAACACATTTTGTTATGTCGAGAACGTCTCGTTTGCCGATTTTTACCTGCAAACCAGACCGCTGTCCAGGAACGATCTCGACACCAGTCTTACCCAAATCCGCTCTTGCAACTTCCACAACCGAATTGTCGGCAATGGAGGCCTGTCCAGCAGACTCGATCTCAAATCTCACTGCTCTCACTGCTTAATATATCGAAACAAATCGCTGCTTATTATATCGAAACAAATGAACAGCAAGGTATCGAATTTAATATTAAATTTCCCCTCGTCCCCTGAAAGAAAGGCTGAGCTACCGACAGGAGAAGAGGGGTTTCGTACGCTCGCGTCGCGACCGTAGCGCGACCCACTCCTCCCGTCGGTACCGCATCCGGCGGGCAGGCAATATAATATATTCCCCACACCACTACTGAGAACTTTGTAGAACTCCATTCACCCTCTTTGTCCAACCCATTTAACACAGAGATAATCATAATGGTATTTTCGTCTAAATTTTACGTTTCGTTTCAGGTTGTGACTCACCCTGCGGACGATTACCGGGAGGTTCGAAATTTCTCTCTGGGAATGAAGACACCAAAACAGCCGGCCTACAATTGTAAATACGCTGGTCAAAACGAAAAAAAGCAGCCGTCTGAATGACACAAGGTTTCGTACTCCGCGATCTTCGGACATTTAGATTCTTCGAGGAAAATGGCATATCGACAGAATCTTGTGCGGATTGCCACAAACCGTGTAGCTCTATCAACTGAAATATTGACAAATTGTAGGTTTGCAATGTTGTTGAACTTTGAGAAGAGCCAATTATCGAAATCAAGAAACGTGAATAGGATTTTTGCTTTTGGTATTTTTAATCAATCAATTGGTTCGCTATTTAGTGAGCTCATCGGCGCAATTTTGGAATCGAACGATTTGCGGAGCGCACAAAAGACTTCAACCCGTGTGTTTTGTTTGTGCATTGTTTGGCTCTGTAGTAGTTATGAACGAGGCATCCGTTCGTTTTAAGACAATAACGATAATGACATTCATATTTAAAATCCTTAGTAATCAGTGTTCTACACTTGGCATACACGGAACAATAAAATTCATTCACCATTTAACGGAGAAATCACCCCCTAGAGAAACCCCGACAACCTAATTTGAGAGAGTTGTAACTTACCCCAAAATGTAGTATTTGCTTCGCTCAGGCTTTCGAAGTAATCAGTTTTCCTCTATTCTCCTGGGAAATGTAAATAAAATCCTTTGCTCGGTGAAAATTTCAATTACTTGGGAGGACTCAGTACCTGAGGGAGTCGCTGAATAGATTGAATGGTTTGAATGATGCGTGACTGGTTTCCAGGACTGAGAGCGCGCCAGTCAATTTATTTTCATTAGGGGGGGGATCTGCTACAATCGACCAATCAGCAGAATGGTGCTGCAGAGATGTCATTGTTCTTTTAGCACCAGTCACTTTCTTCAGGACCTGACGCACATGTTATACGGACGGGGGCAGTGCGATCGACTCTCGTTGGACGAGAAAAATGAAGAGGATTCGATCGCTGCTACAAGGTCGGTGCAATCGGCACCCGAAACTGGAACTGCACCTCCGACCCCAGGCGGCGTTCCACTCCCCCCTGTGGTGAAGATTCTTAGTTTGCTTCCCGAGCTTTTCAGAGCAGTCCAATGGCTTGCTAAGCTGGCCGAGGGTTTCCAAGGTTTGCCAAGATGGTTCCGGACTTTCCAGAACTGACCAAGGCTTGCTAGGTTCGTCCCAAGTTGACTAAGGGTTTATAATGCATGCCAATATGGTACCAAGCTCGCTAAGGGTTTCCAAGGCTTGCCAAGATGGTCCCTAGTGGATTCCAAGGCATGGTAGGATGGCATCCATGTTTTCCAGCCATGTCCAAGGCTTGCAAAGCTGGTCCCTCTGAACATGCTGGCAGCAATTTTGTGCTAAGCTCGTCCCAAGCTGGCTAAGGGTTTCTAAGGCAAGCCAATACGGTGCCAAGCTGGATACAGGTTTCCAAGGCTTGACAAGGTGGTCCCAATCTGGCTAAGGGGTGGCATCCATGCTTTCCAGCCATGTTTGGCCATTGGGCTTGCAAAACTGGCTCTTAACGTGCTGGCAGAAATTTGTTTCCAATGAAGGGAGTCGATTTCACTTCCCGGAGTCGACCGCCGATTCAGCTTTGTCCAAAAACGGAGTCGGGAGTAGAACGTATTGGGAATGGATCGCAATGTTTTCACCAATGGGACCTGAGGAGCCTAAATCAACGTCCGATTCATAGGACTTTTCCAGGATTACAAGAATCTTCCACGTTATCCCCAAGATCATCAGCTGGATGAAACACAGATCCTCTTCCAAACTGTGGGAACCATATGGAATTCTCACAATCGCGAGCAAAATGGGGACCGATAGCTCCAAGTTTTCTGACATAAGTCATTTCCTAAATGTATGGAGCTACTTTTTGAAGAAACGTTTACATCCAAGGTCTAACCAATCCTGGACACTGATCGTGAAGGCTAATTCTCGAGATTATATTATCCAGACAGAAAATTGTCGAAGAGCCCCACTTTACGATTTTTGAAAGCTGCAAAGGGAATTCGAATGACGATACTTGCGAACAAATCCCGGCCTGACCCTTATTTGAAAACTACGGCGAATCCACTTGAAAGGTGAATGTGAGAGGTAAAGGGAATGCGATGAATAAAGGTAGAACCTCGGGGAATAGGGAAGAGCGTCCAGGGAATTGTAATGGGGAGTGTTGGGTATTCCTAACCTCGCACAAAGTGGCGACGGAAAGTAGAAAGAAATACACAACTGTGCCGCACGAGTTGGAAAACAACCACGTCAAGAATAGAATATAGAAAAGACTTTTTCATAAATCCGTCATCGTGATGACTTGAAATGGATTGAGCAGTTCCGATTCCTGTCACGTTTCTGCCCTCAAGTTCGAAATAGCTCAAACATTCGAATAGTTGAAGAATTTAGTATGTCGAATAAATTTTGGCATACAAATAGCTCATTCAACGCCTAATTCAGGAGCCTGTATCTTCCTCAGTTTTCCCAACGGCGTTCTCTTGTTCCCTTTCCTCTCGTTTCCTCGCCTGGTTTCCCCTTCACAACACGTTATTAATTTAGGTAATGAGCGCCTTCCCCGGTCCGCACTCCTCTAATGGAAACGAGTGAAGACAAAGCGGGGACGAATCCCTTACAAGGCTGATTTACTCGGGTTCTTACGGGAACGTATTCTCCAAGCTCTCACTGCGACCCAGAAAATGTTTTAGTGGAGCACCCACTTAGCGCCGTAGAACGTTCGTAGTTGTTTTCTTCAGAGGTTCAAGTCTGCATATGGGAAGAGCCCTTAAGTGGAGGTTTTGCTCTGCTTTTAATTACAAACATTACCACTCAATATCACAGTGTTGAACATGGATTTCACTCGGGCTGTGAGGTACCAAGTGCGCATTTGTAGGAGCAAATGAATTATTGCGAGGGTGGTAGCCCTTTCTCAATGTCGTGTTGCCAGATTGTTTCAGATTCGAGATGAATTGGACCACATGAGAACGATCTCCTAGAGCTGTATTGTGTGGAATAGCGGGAAGTGGCAAGCGTGTTGTCCCAAACCAGTTTTGGCCGCCTTGAACGAGTTTCACAACCCTTCAAACTGTGTTTGTCCCTTTTGAGCCCGGGCGCATGCATGAAGAGTCCCGCACCCTTTCTGGTTATGCACGAAGAGTCCCTCTACCGTTTCGGGGCTATGCACAGAGCCCCACACCTTCACCGGGATTGTGCATGACCACACCTGTAAACACTCTGGCACTTACCGTGTCCCTGCCACCTGCCGTGCAATGGGTCAGGAGGTAGTCAAGCTGAACCAGGTGTTGGAAATCCAGAAATCAGAGCTTAGTGGCCAATAACCACTCTCTGCTGACATCCCTTCCATTTATCATGAGTAAGCAAAGCTGAACCAGCTCCTGTAAATCCCCCTCTTGGTGGCCCTTAGCCAGTTCCTAGCAACATCCTTGCCATGGCAGGAGGTAGTCAAGCGGACAGCTCCTGGAAATCCCTAAACAAAGCTTGGCGGCCATCAGCCAGTCTCTTTCTTGCTGTTCCGCTAACACTGCGAACCAGCTCTAGGAAATCCAGATATCCCAGCATGGTAGCTCTTGGCCACTCTCCGCCTATCCTGCACATCCTTGCCTGATCGCAAAGATCTCAAAGAACACCATTGAATCAACTTAAAACGGACGGATCCTGAAATTGAACGCCATTATTTCATTTTGTAATAACATAACAATTTTTGTACTTCAATTTTAAACGTAACCCTTCGATGATCCCCTTCAGGGTTTTTTCATACCTACGCTGTCATACTACGCTGACCGGATGCCTCTCATTGCTCTCTGTGACGTGGGGAAAATCGTAAAATAATTTTTTCCCCCACGCCATAGGATTTTTCCCTTTATTGACGAAACTAGAAAAAAAAAATCGACGAGGCTGTAGATTGAATATCGAATTTTGATTGTATTGTGATAATTTGGAAGTATTAAAAAAAATTGTTCGTTCGAAAACTGTCCAAATCAACTGACGCTTCGCAATCCACGAATTCGCCAGCTGCATAACCTGTTGGAATCCAAGATTCGGAACGCTTCAAGTCCGAAGATATTTGTCTATAAAAATCGTATCTATCGTAAAAGCAGAATTTTTAGATGTCTAAATGTTCTCAGATAACCCCCCCCCCCCCCCCCCCCCCCTCCTCCTCCAGAATTTATCATTGTAGTTGAAAAGAGCCGTCGGGTCCAATAAACCAAGAAAAAGTTGTTACCAAAATCTAATATTTCCATTCAAAAGTTAAAAAAAGGAAATTTTTTAAATAAATTAAATCTAATAAAAATCACGCGTTTTTATCAAATTAATAATGCTCAAAGATGCAAAGGGATAATTTAGAGGCGGCCCTACGAAAGTATTTTAAATAGATAATATATTTTAGAATAGTTAAGGAATTATTCTAGTTGGTGTTTCTAAGTGTGATCAGACTTATTCTAAATTGATTTGAAATTCCAAAAGAATAAGCCTACCTTAGAGAAGGGACTTGTCCCATTTGTTAATTGTTGTAAGTGGGAGTTTGTTGTTCAGGAGGGGATTGTTTTTAAACCAAATTCGTGTGTTTAGAAAGGAATAACTTTATAATCGTTATAATCCGCGATGCATTGGCGCCAGGAGTGGTAGTACGGTTGTCAACCCCTTAAGCACGTTTTGAACTACATAAATTGAGTGGCCACCGCTATATACAGATAGTGAACAATACGCCAGTACGTCAAACCCAGCTGAAAGAGTTTTAAACCGGGTGTGGGACTCTGGACAGGTTTTGGCTCAGTTGAACATCCCTTCTAACCAGTTTTGACCGTCATGGATCAGTTTTGAAATGCTTCAAACCCAGTTGTAACTGACTTTGATTATCTTGAACCAGCTGTAAACAGTTTCAAACTGGGTTTGGTCAACCTAAACCTCTTTTTTCAGTTGTTACATTTTTACCCACTTTAAAACCTCTCTAAACTGGTTTTGACTCTCATGGACCCTTCAAGGTTAATCCTTTCAAACTGGTTTTGACGCACAATATTAGCTGTAAACCCCTTTAAACCCGCTTGAACCTCTTTAACCCAGTTGAGAGCCCCTTCCAACCAGTTTTGACCCCGAAGTGGTTTTTTGCTGATGGTGCAGATGTTGAATTCAATGAGGTAGTTAGGGAGAGAGAAACGACTCTTCAGCTGATGTCAGCGTTCGATTTCCCCTTGCGGTCATTAAAGAAAATGCTGGGAAAAGTGGGGAGGGTGGAATTCCCCTATTGCAAACGAAGTGAACTTTGCGCCCAAGACTTCAGAGGGAGTCAAACAAACATCGCTTCTTATCTACCAATAATACAAGACACGTTCAAGGTAAGGTACAATGGCATCTTTTGGAAGACCACGTCCTTAGCAATGAAAATCAAAGGACTAGACATTTCTCACTCCGAACAGGTCCTGCCAGAATCCCTCTACGCCATACATTCTCTCTTGTGCACATCTATCAAATGCACTCCTCACGAGCGAATGCTCACGCATACCCGTCGCTCAACTAATGGTGTAGCTGTTCCTTCGTGGCTGCGAAACCCAGTTGCTGAAGGCTAACGTCCGGACTTCAAAGTATAGCTCATTTGTGTAAAAAGTTGACCTCATCGAAGCAAACTCTGAATGTGCTCTCATTTGTCACTCAGATGGGAGAGAATCTACCGTCTCTCTAAAACGCCTGGCTCCCAGGGGGGAGGATTCCACATTAAATGTTGGACCTGAAGCGGACGAATCCAAAATTTGAACGAGCTGCAGACATGCAAGCTCCCGGCCAATCGTCCAAGCCCGTGAACCTGTTGCTCCATCTCAGATCCATCCGCCAGTCCACAACGTCACACCATGCTTCTTTCTCCTTTATCGTCCCTGCGGAACAACCCACACAACAAATGTTGGAGGTTTACCTACATGTGCTTGTGTTCCTATCACAGAATTTACGTTAACTAAATTATGTGTTGTGCGTTTGGCGGAAGGCCTGAGGCGTGAATCCACGTTTTCGCCCGTTGTTTTTGGAGGAACAGGAAGGGAGTATGGGAACATTACCTTCCTGGGCATAACACGAATTGTCGTGATCTACAAGAGGAAGATGCAGCCACAGTATGAGGCTGCTCGAACTCGTCAGGCTTGCTCGATATGTTGAGGTGTTGTGAAGGTGCAGAGCTCCTGGAAGGGAACCGAGGGACCGCTGGAACCCAACACGATATGTCGTGGCCGGTTCAAGTTCGCCCTAGGCTCGCAGTATTAATTGAGAAGGCTGCTGCAGCTTCCTTAATCGGCAAAGGAGGCCTGACCAGTAGACCACATTTTATCTGAGGCCGCTCTTCCGGATCCCACAGTCGAGATGTCGACAATGGGGTTCGGGACAACGGACACTCACGTCGAAATTTCTCTTGACAGTTCAGCTTCCTCAACCAAATAGTCGGCAAAGGAGGTCTGGCTGTCGAGATCAATTTCATTGAATTTACTGCGCTGCGACATTATGCAACGTCAGAAAAAATGAACATCAAATGGCAATTTAAGATATTAAATTCCTCCCGTCTTTCAACGGGAACGCTGAGCGGCGGGCGAGAGAAGGGGGACGCGACCCGCTCCTCTCGCCGATACTATATCCGGCGGGCTGGCAATACAGCCATAGACGTGGGGACAAACCCCCCACAATCCCCATACAATGCGGTGCAATAGTCCGCTTGATGGTCACTGCGCAGGGGCGCGAAAGACTATTCTGTCTGGGTTGCAAGTGATGATTAAGTGGGGTAACCAATTCGCTCAATTTGGGCGTAATGGTTGCAAGTGATGATTAAGTGGGGTAACTGTTGGACCCTGACTCCAGTAGTCAAGCGATACCAGATGTTTGATGAGCTTGACAAACCCAAATTGTTGACGCGTTACACGCGTCGCGTATTAAAATGGTCACTTTTCTGCCTGCCATTGATTGAGTTATTTCATCTGGCGACGAGTAATTTTGAAATAGTTATGTCGACAAGGAGGAAGCAAAGACAATTCGGGATTTGGGCGCAATTACTGCCCATGTCTGCAGAGGAGTCGCTTCTCTCTCCCTAACCACCTCATCAGGTTTGACCCTGTAGAACCCGTTACGAACCCCTTCAAACCGGTTTTGACCCTTTAACAACTTTCAAAGCGGTTTGAACCTATTGCAGCTAGTTGCCAACCCCTTGAACTAGTACCTTTTCAAGCCACTCAACAATACACTTTGTTTTTTTGTTTTTTTTTTCAAACCTACAATACTTTCTAAAATCATCCTCTCAAACATAATCCTATCTAAATATCCAGATGAAAGATCACTTTCATCCGCTGTCCACGGAATGAGGAGAGAAAAAAATTTCATTTGCAGGCTCGAAGCTCTGAAGGATTTCTCTGGGGGAAAAAATTGACCCTCTCGACTCGTTCATTTTTTTTATAACCTCCTTTGTGAGTTTAAACGGAATCAAAGTCTTACAAAGGAAAAAAATTACAGCCTGGCTCTTTCTACGTAAACCGGGATCCCCATTTTTAAATACTCTTCTTTTCCAATTAAATAACATTTGTTTCGTGTTGAATTATTTCGTTGGATTGTTTTAATGACGTTGCTGACGCTCGTTCTAAAGAATCAATTGTGGCGTGCGATTTCAAAATCGACTCCTGGCGCTAAACGTTCGCGCGATAAATAAAATCCCTCCGTCGTTTTTTTCCACCTAGATTTATATTTACTGTTAGATCAGTTTTAAGTGTTAAGATAATGAAACGCTTGAACCGCGTAATTATATTTTATATTAAAAATTGTTGACAGTGTGATTCTCAAGAAGAAAAGCCTCGGCTACCATTCCACGACTCAACCCGAGCGTTCATGTCCTACTTTGAAAAGGGAATAGGCTAGCCCTTCGTGTTATTCGTCATCCTTACATAGATATATATTTATATAAAAAAAAGTTACCATTTTTATAAAACGTTACGATGATAATTATTGGAAAAATGCAGATTAAATTGTATTCAGTGTCTATTAGTGAATGGAAACCCCTAGTGTTTATTCAGACTGTACGGCTGTTGACGATTTGTAAGGAAATATATCAGTGAAAAATAATGGGTTTTTTTGTGTTCGAAACTTGACGAGAGCCTGGCGGTTTTTCGTTTAAAATTTGACGTTTTTGAAAGCTTTTCCACGACGTGGAAAGGGATCACTATCAGAGGGTTTATATACGTTCAATCGCGCCAAACAAGACCCCACCCCCCGCCATTTATTTGGGCTTATAGTGCAAATCCCCGGAGGAATTCTACCCGGGAACGTTTATTTCACCGTTTGAAAAGCGGTATTTTCGATTGAGTGCGACTTGACAACAAAAAGAAAAAAATACGACCATTTCTGCGCCATTTTCCAGCGTCCTTTGAATAAACATTTTCTCTTTCCCCAAAAAGGCCCAAGTTTGGTCAGATATAACTTGGCGGAACTCTCGCCAAAGTCTCGCTGATTGCCCGAAAAGGGACTTCCTAACGAACTTCGTCATGAGGAGGACAGTTTCAGAATTTATTGGGAGATTCCTAACCAGAAAACTCGTTCTGGACGGGAATTCCGATGAGCTACGGGATTTCAATTTGACGGGAAGACATCCCCGAAATGTTCGGTTAATTAAACGAATTTTCAGGAAATCAGCCCGGAACGACGAACTGCTCGATCCACTGCCTACTTCGTGACAATACGGTAAGGGAGCCTGACTAAATTCTCAAAAAACAAAAACGTAACGTAACGCTGCCAATTTTACACAAGGGTTTATTATTCGTTGATATTAATTATCCAAAAATTAATTGTATATTAAAAATAATTAGTTCAATTAGGTACCTACTTAAAAAAGCTCATAATGCTCTTTCACTTTTTTATTTTTTATTTATTTTTTTTTTTTTTGCGCTTCTCAAAACGCCTAACAAATTTTGTTTGATCTGTTCAGATTTGGATTCAGCACTCCAAAAAACTGAATAAGACCATAAAATCCAACCATATTTTTTTCCACGTCGCTATCTGTTTTGCTTTGGATAAAAAGCCGGTTTCGCAAGCTGGTTTCGTTAACCAATTTTTTTTAGAACCTTTTTTTAGAATCCTCTAGGGCGAGCAATAAAGATTGATATTGTGTTCGGATACATATTATCGTTCCTATGTGTTGTTTTATTACCCCATTAATTCGTCACAGGGTTGTCTTTCTTTAATGCTCTCCTTTGAGTATCATAACGCGGAAGGAAATGCGACTTGACACGAAAAAAGCGTTTTATTTTCAATCAGCGATGGGAAGTAATTATACAAGTATAACTCAAAATAGCTTAAAATCTATATTACATTCGCACGGGGTGAATATTCAAAAATTGCAGTAATAAATTGGTTTTTTTTTTTTTGAGCTAGTAAAAATCAATTGCGTCGTTTCCTGTTCCTCCTCGTTGGATGCGGAGGGTGTTGCTGCTTCTGTTGATGCTGTGGTGGCGGGTGTTTGACGCAATCTTTTTCTTCGAGGCGCTGTTTCAACCTTTCAATCTCCAGTTTGTCCTCGTTGGCTCTGCAAGGTACAGAAAAGAAATATTTGCACTTTGAGTGTAGAATAATCAAATCATGTTTGCGAGACGGGAGCAAAAAAGTCTGATCGGTCTTAAAATTTATCATTTCACGTGACGCATAGATTGAATCTGTCAATGAGGCTATTCGAAACCAAGCCATCAACCAACCACCTTTCGAGGCTCCAAGATCATGTCAATGGGTCCAGCTTCTCAGCACAGACGATCAGCTCAGAAGACTCAAAAGAACCAAGCCACGCGAACTACTCATCAAGTGCGAGCATCGTGAAGTGCAAGTATCAGAACCACAAGGACTAAGTGAAGTAGGTTAACACGCTCCATCATGTATCAGAATAATTTTAAGTTATTACCTGTGCAATAAACAAGTTTAAAAAAATTCTTAGGTGAAAATGCTACGAAATTTTGCAAGTGGGTTCCGAAATGGGAGAACAAAATTGTTTCTGCTAGAATCGATCCACCCTACTGTAGAGTGATGAACCCACATACAAAACCCGGTTTGAGAGTCTCGAGCACGTATTATGATCATTTTATACCCACATGTGAAATCCCCTCCATCAGGTTCCTGTCCCCACATTCATCACCCCAAGTTTTCACTACGTCCTCTCCAGCACAACTCGGGATCCGCCCCCGAGGAAGACGCGCTGAAGCTGTTTTCCCAGGGACGATTAATATTCTGCACCCTCGGGCCCTTTTCCCGCCTTAGTGACGTAGTCTGGGTACCTATCTTTTCTACGCGGTCAAGTAATCCAGAAAAAAACACACTTTTCCCTCTGCTGTATTTCAGCGTACCACAAGAAAAATTACCTCGTGAAAAAATAAAGGAACCACGAAAACACAGCACGAATAATAAGAGAATCTTAGCGAAGCTTTCCTATTAAATAGCTTTAAAAAAAGGAATATTCACTATAATCTTCATAAATCACGCTCTTAACGTGGCTTTTTTCTGGAATGAGCATTTATGATAGCGAAGCTCTTCCGTAGGGTATATTTTAACCCACCAACACATTCCCATTTTCAAAGGGCGCAATCTATCCAAACTTGAAAATCTGCAATAGGCGAAACCGTGTGGCAATTAGTGCACATCGAAAATAACCGCAAGGGGTTGGTTTGAGCTTCATAAAAAGAATATAGGGTTATAAGTTTTCCTTTCAAGGGTTTATCGTTCGTTATAGTTGAGGTGAAATTGAATCGTAAACTCCGCTGGTAAGATTATCCACTGCTACAGTTTCATCGAAACGGGGAAATTGAGGAACAGTCGGCTTCGCAAAAGTGCTACACTAGAGGGACCGGCGGGCATTTCGACCATGGCGCGCAATGGCCCAAATCTAGGTGGATAAAATGCAAAAAAATTTTCATTTTTTATTTTTTTTCTACAAGATCTTCTCAAAACATGTCTGAAAGAAACGAGAATGGACCTGTAGTGCCTAGATTTCCAAATAGAGAGTTGCGGTAGTTGACTAAGTTTTTGAGATGAACTGTTGAGGTGGATCTCGCACAATGGGGAGCCAACCTGTCTTGAAGCTAAAAGAATGGAATTACCAAAGAGAACTTAGGGATTGTTAGCCCAAAAGGAATAGGAATAGGACTAGGTGAGAAGAGAGGCGGTGTTGCTGCTAAGTGAATTCCCCGAGGGAGTGCATGCCTATACATACTACTTACTGTACACCCCACGGCGGGCGAACCCCTCTCCAGCTTTACCCCAGAGGGAGGTTGAGTCCCTATGGTAAGAGACTCCTCCGCGTTGTACCTGTTTTTCTCCTCTCTGCTTTCCTTGCTTTATTTTATATGTAGTTATTTGTACAAATGTGGGGCTCCACAGGAACTATATTACGTTTCTGGAGGAAGTCATTATAATGACTTCCTCGTGAGAATCGCTCGCACACATATGTGTGGAGCAACGCGAGGAGAGATTTTTGAGTGTTTGCGAGCGATTCTCACGAAAATTGCCTACCTCAATTATCTTAAACCCACGAAAAACCAGTGTATATTTGCGGTGATTTTGGTTTATTATTCTTGGAATAATACACCTATGTTTTCGATACGGAGGTCGACCACTCCGATCGGCCTCAAAATTCGGCATTATCCGTTTCAAGAGGTCTAGATTCCAAATGTCCGTCCGCCGTCCGAACCGTTTTGGGCAGTAGGATTTTTTTTTAAATCTGAAATTTTGACAAAACACTCGGTTTACCATCTAGTTGTGCCGCAAGGTTTTCAGCCCGATCGCCAAAACCCGTGGGGCGCTATGAGGCTAAAATGGGGCTACGGGAGGGTTTTTAAAGGCTTTTGGCTATGGGATCTAGCCAGGTGTCGTTTTCGAAGTATTTTTGGACGTAGAATCCATTTTTAGGATCCCGCAACGATCCGATTTCACTGTTGCGATCTATAGGGCTTTCATGGGTCTACAAAATTTGTTTTGGGGTCCCAGAACAAACGGATTTTACTGAGAGGATCTTTGGGGCTTCCATGGGGCTACAAAAGGGGCTTTTAAAGAAGCCAGGAAGTCGAATGAGGTGTATTTTTCCGAGTAATTTTTGACGCATAATCCATTTATCGGGGACCCACAACCGCCCAGAAACGATACAAGAAATTTCTTCAAAATCACTTCAATTATTGATATAGAATTAATTTTTGGATAATTTATTTCCGAAAAGTTTGTAGCGTTTTGTGTGAAATGTACGAATAAGGGCCACTATCATCATCCGAGTTAACGAAAGCTGTGGTAACGTCCAGTCTCGAAGGACCACTGTTTAACCACGCAGAGCTCAGTCTGAGCCGTCTCGAAGGAAGCATTGATTTGCCAACAGCTCGGCGTCCACAGCTCCACCATGGAAGACCCCATGTCCAATTCATTGCTGTGTATGTACTCAATGAGCGTCCAAATGGTGTGAGTGTTCATCCTCTAAACGGCAAATTTTTTTTTAGAATCAACGACGAAGCAAAATGTTGGCATTAGGAGCTTAGACGGTGAAACAGAATCCACTAGCCTAATGGCTTCTCAGAGGGCAGTTACGCGGATTCAGGTCCTTTTGATAATTACATATCCCAGTCGCCGGGCAGTTTTCTTATTGGGCCAAATCCCGCTAACCGCTATCAGTTCGCATCCACCCACCACTAATCCCTAATCGGGTTTCCCATCCCGGTTTCACTCCCACCACTTGGAACTTCCTTTGGAGTAATAGGCCCTGTAAAACACTGATCATTATTCAGGGATCCTCCTTCGTTCTAATTCCAAGTAAAAGGTCTCCTCCTCCCCCTTCTGTCATTTACTGTCCCTTAACGAGGGATAGTTGTATTCTTTCGAGTTTACTGCCCTGATTGAGCTGCGGTCGCACGATTTTCATTAGAATAATTCGTTTTCATTTGTACCGGAGATTTCTTTACTAAACTTTGCTGCCCCATTGGTTAGGATTTGTACAAGGCGGCAGTTTGCCCGTACACTACGGTTTATTTCCTTCGGACGGATTTCTTCGGAGGAAACAACGAACGGGAGAGTTTTGAACCAGGTGCTTCATGAGAGGTCTCAGTATTCTTGGCCGCAGGTAAACTAGAGGAATTTTCCAACCTCCCTGTCCAGAACATGTTACGGACAACCGTGTACCCGAACATGCGTGGGCTGGACTCGTTCTCAACACAGCGTGTCTATATAATATATAGACACGCTGTGTTGAGAACGAGTCCAGCCCACGCAATATTATTGTCTTCCCTCTGTGGACTAGACCTTAGTACGAGGTTCCGCCATATTGATTCCCATCCGCTCCTGGCCCACCTGGCAACCTCACCAGGATGACTTGGTGCTCACCCAACCGCACCGTTGAGAGTTTGACAAGCCCAGATAGGGCCTTCAGACGAGATGAGATTAGTTGAAAACGTCGCAGTTGAAACTATGGCGTAACGATCTCAACCCTCCTAACGATCTTGTTGACAAATGGCTCGTCATACATTCACGTCAAATTCACCCTTCATCCCCCGACGATAATTCTCCGTTAATGGAAACTGACGCGTACTAGGAAGATGATCTGATAGATGTTCTGCTTTTGATGCGAAGACGCCGCGATGGTTCCTCCTCCGACTGTACACGGCCTACTGCAAATTCCCTGAAAACAACATTCTACACCTTTAAAAGCTTCAGTACAGATTTTCCCACAAACCTCATCCTACACCTCATTTAAACGGGAAATAGTTGTCAGGAGGGTCGAAAGGGTGAATCCGATGCTCCCCGTTGATGAGTTCTATCAATCCTCCTGCAGCCCCTTCAAACTCATTGAATAATATTAATGGAAAACGGGAGGTATCCTCCATCCGGCACAGCCCATCATTAGGTTGGCTCTCACCTATTCGAGTGGTCGAGTTTGTAGTGTTTCTGTCGAGCGCTGAAAACTAATTCAAACTGCTGATTTACACTGAGTTGATTCAGTTTGCCAAGCCTGGCTTATATAATGGGATTAGCGGGGACTGACAGGGTTGCCAACGTTCCCCGAAGTGGTTGCAGGCAGAAAACGTTGAAAAAACCAAACTCGGGTAGAAATGACGCTTGGACAACTTTAATTTATTGCAAAAAAGGATTCTGTTGGTCGCCCGAGCGGCAAAGCGCTTGAGCTTCAAAGGTTACAGTTTTACCCAAAGAAAGTGGCAGTGAGGGCTTCGGCAGAAGTATCGAATCCCATTACAGAAGCTTTGTACCTGTAGTCGTTTCATATACCGATTTCGTTACGGCCCTCAAGCTACAGTATTCGGTCGATGAGAGCGTTGAAGACGTTCATCGTCTGGTCGTCGAGGAGGACGACGTCGAATTTGTCAAGATACTGCGGCAGGAAATCGTCAACCTGGACACATTATTAAAGTTTAAAAACGGTGAAATGAAGATTTAAACGTACTGACGTCAAATCTGTCAAAAAAGCTAACCTTAATACTGAGGAACCCGATCTTCAACACGACAGATTCTCCTTGAACGCCTTCGTCCATATTGGCGTCGCCTATCGAATCGCCCATGAGAATCACGTTTGGCCTTCGGGTCACATTCTAGAATGGAAATGAAAAAGAAAAAAAAAAAATTAGCTGTTGGTGATGGTTGGTAACACTGTACGGGGAAGATCTAATAATTAGATCTATTCTTGAACCTATAGCGGTTGAGGAGAGAGACACAGTGCGTTATTTGAGCAATTTAGGGGAAGGAAAACCGAAAAATGAAACCGTGCTCTTGCACAAACATGAAGACTGATAATAGTCCGATTTCTGAAATTCTTTACCTAATGATCGTGTACATCTCAGTCGCAACCGAACAAGCTAATTGCGAGGTTCTCTATTTTCTCGTTATAAGGTAAATGAAACACATTTTTTGAAAATTTTAGATGCTTTCCGTATGCTCATTCTCAAAGGAGAGCTCTAAGTAGTATTTCGCTTTCTAAAAAAAAGCTTCAAAAAACACCGAAAAAACATATCTCTGACTTTTCGGAATACATCTCTCTAGCATAAGTAACCATCAGGTTGTGCTCGATTTAAAGTCAAATTAAATCTATCTATGACTAATTGTCGAGAATTGGGGTAGAAATGAGGTATTTCGAATAGGTAATTTATATTCACGGTTACAGGTTTACTTTATAGACTTGAAGTAATAGGTAACTTTTTTTAAACCTTGTTTTCATTTCTGCAACCGATTTTTTCAATGTTCCTATATTTACGTAATTATACTGGGATAAAAATAAATGGATGTTGATGAAGGATTCCTTCATTATGATATATCATAAATATGGTTATTTATTTGGTATAAATCCTGTATCCTTTCATAATGTTGAAACGCTGCAAATTTTACACAAGGGCTTATTATTCATTAGGATCTTACGCAAAAATTAATTCAGTGTCAAATTTTAAAAAAAATTTAAACCTCGAAAAACGGATTATGCGTCCAAAATTATTCGGAAAATATTTGATCTCTTGAGATCCTTCAAAAATCCCTTTGTTAGCCCATGAGAGCCCAATAGGTAAAACCGAATCCGTACTGGGACCCCAAAAATGGATTCTACGTCCAAAAATACTTAAAAAAAAAACCATTTCACTTTTGTATATAAGTAACTTCTCACATCTTCCTCATTCTGTATTGTACTGATGATGGTCTAATCAACCGAAACGCGTCTACAAGTTTATATATTTTTATCGTGGAAATAGACTATTTCGTCTTAAATCGTCTTTTTTTTTTTTAAGATGGATTCCCACTATCTCGCCGCATCCACCTTACATTATCCAAAAATACTTCTAAAACGACACCTAACTCGACCGTATAGCCGAAACCCTTCAGAAAAGCCATCCTGTAGCCCCTTTTTAGCCCCACAGAGCCTCACGGGTTTGGGCGATCGGGCTGAAAACCTTCATGGTACAACTAGATGGTAAACCGAGTATTTTGTCAAACTTTCAAGTTTTAATAAAAATTCCTACTGCCCAAAACGGCTCGGACGGCGGACAGACATTTCGTTTCTGGAATCTAGACATCTTAAAACGTGAAATGTCACATTTTGAGGCCGATCTGAGTTTCCGACCTCCGTCGCGATTATATAGGTGCATTATTCCAATAATAATAAACCAAAAGAGGAAAAGTAATTTTCTTACCTACTAGAAGTCACGTAATACTGGGTTTATTGAAACCCTTGTTAACAGCCGCGTTGGAGGGCATTTTGAAAGTAAGACGACAAAAATTGATTTAATCAGAGTGTGAAAGTGTGAAAAATGTTGTGTCAGAAATGCCGATAGTACAACAGATTACGTGTCAAAACATGTACAAAATCAACCCCTGACTTCTCTTTGACCACATTTTTGGTTTCTACATATTCAAAAACATGAACCTACAGATTTTCAGCCCTAAATATCTCAAATAACGAACTGGTCGCAGGAGCTTTCAGAGAAGCACAACTAGCGCCTCTTTCCGGTAAGCTTTTGGAACTATTCCCATTAAATTTCAAATTTTCTCGGCAAACATTATATTTATTGACCAAAATAGTAAAATTTACTTCTTCTCTTCTTGGTTAGATCTGAATGCCTTAATGAGCTCCTTTAATGATTTTTGAAAATGTTTTTCCTGCAAAGGTCGTGCTTCAAAAGTTACGAAAATGGGTCCATATTGCAGAAACCCCGTTTCAATTATTTATAGGGCCTAAGGAAAAATATGATATTTGAATTCCGCGGTCTGGTGAGGGTACATGACGTGGGCTGCTTCGTCGTCTTTTGATTGGCCGGGAGATCCCTCTCTCTCTCATCTACGCAAGTCAGCCAACTTTGCTACGCGAAAAGTCGACCCCAAAAATCGAAAATCGGGTTAATCATTATAGAAGGTCATTCGAAAATTGAGCATCGAGGTTATTATCAAAGAAGGTTATTCAAAAATCGACCTGGGCCGAGTGCTTTTATTCCGATTCTGTTCAGATTTGTTATTTAGCGCTCTGGCGGCTCAGTGCCCAACTACTCGACGCGCAGCCTGGCGAGGTGTGACGTCAAATTTGCCCGGCGTTCATTTCAAAATCTCTAACATTTCGAAAACAGCTCAGCACGTACCTAAACGGATTTTCGAACTAAAAATTGGGGTGTATGGGTTTTAAAGGGTGCTGAATCCGAATATGTTGTAAGAAATGCTGAATTCAGACCTTTTCAAGAAGCCCATTCGGTTCACAGAATTTCAAAGGATGTCCACCGATAGTTGCCTCGATTCTACTAGTAGTTTTAAACAACATTTGCCCTATCCATAACATTGTTTAGTAGCCCACTGTCAACCCTGCTGTTGCTTGATGGTTAAGAATAATACACCGGGATCGTATCGAAAATAATTAAAGGGTCAGGGGAAAGAAGAAGAAAGTATGTACGACACTTTCTTCTTGAACTGAGATAAACGCAATTTAACGTGATGACTGGAAGGACTTACCGGTTTCTTCCCCCTTACTATGCCGAAAACATACCTTGTGTCTTCCCCCTTATTACGCTTTGACTTATGTGGTTCTTTTCCCTTCAAAAACTTCAAAGGCATGAATAGACTAACCCGGTATTTTCCTCTTTTCAACAACTACCGTCGATGTAGTTTTTCACCCTGAATCGCAACATCTCCGATTTGACAAGAAAGCGACTCGGTTCTTTCCCATGACCCTTCATTTTTTTTCGTTTTTGTCTAAATACTCGGTTTTTCATCTAGCTAGTTGAGTTCTTCATCTTGGTTTTCAGCCAGATCGCTCTATGGGGTTAAAAGAGGGTAAAATATAAGGAATTAAATTTCAAATTTGAAAGATTTAGATTAGAAGGTCGAGTGGGGAGTCGTTTTCGAAGTTTTTTAGACGTAGAATCCTATATGGGGATCTCAGACCAATTTTACCTCACTGTGGGATCTACGGGGCTACAAATCCACAGCCACGTTGTAAAAACTTGTAAGTGCACTTTTTATCGTAATAAAGGTTTCGAGTTTTTGTGGTAGAGTTCGGGCTGGCGCAAATTCTGGGACGGAGAAAAGTGGCCTACAGCCGTTCATTACTTCTCCAAGCCACTTCTAGAAATCTTTAAGTAAGTAACCACCTCATCTCGATGTAAATACCTGTAAATTACCGTGTTGTGCACGGAACATCCGTCCCTCAGATAATTTCTTCGTAAAACCTAAGTATTAGCGAGTTTTCTCTTGAATCATCTCGCAAAAAGTGATAAAAATACGTTTAGAAATATACTCACGCCACTTAACCACAGTCAGGGAAAGAACGTAGCACATGAAATAATCAGGTTTCCGAAAGTGCCAACATACCGGGTTTTACACCTACATGCTTTCGTGACACTCAAAACTTACAGGATCTTACACTCTTGAGCTTACAGGATTTTACATCCATTTCTAATGTGAACTATTCATTGTCCAGTCACATTGATCGATCATGTATCAGTAAGGGGTGTAAAACCCTATAACTTCATTGAAAATCCCTATAAGTAACAAAATCAGGCACCAAATTTCCATTCTGAAGAAAGTGAGATCCTGAAGTATTTCAAAATGTTCATCAGTGATATGGCTTGCAGAAAATAAGGCACTAAAAATCTTGAGTTTGTAGACTTAAAATTATGCCGTTTTTGGTTTATTATTCTTGGAATAATACACCTATGTTTTCGCGACGCGGGTCGACGACTCCGATTGGGCTCAAAATTTGACATTATCCGTTTCAAGAGGTCTACATTCAAAATCCGAAATGTCCGTCCGCCGTACGCCGTCCGCCGTCCGCCGTACGCCGTCCGCCGTCCGCCGTCCGCCGTCCGCCGTCCGCCGTCCGCCGTCCGCCGTCCGGGCCGTTTTGGGCAGTAGGAATTTTTTTAAAAATCTGAAATTTTGACAAAATACTTGGTTTACCATCTAGTTGTGCCCGCAAGGTTTTCAGTCCGATCGCCCAAACCCGTGGGGCGCTCTGGGGCTATAATGGGGCTACGGGAGGGGTTTTTTGAAGGCTTTTAGCTATGGGATCGAGTTAGGTGTCGTTTTCGAAGTATTTTTGGACGTAGAATCCATTTTTTGGGGTCCCGGAACGATCCGATTTCACTGGGGCGATCTTTAGGGCGTTCATGGGGCTAAAAATGGGATTTTTGAAGGATCCCAGGATGTTAAATATTTTTTGTGTAAAAAATAGAGAATTTTTGAAAAAACACATTTTTGAACAAAAAACTCCAAAAAAAAAATTTTTTTGAAATAAAAATCCAAAAAAAAAATTTTTTTTTAATTTTTTCATTGACAGAATTTAATTTCTGCACAAGTCACCTATATCAAAGAATAATAAACCCTTGTGTAAAATTTGCAGCGTTTTTTTCTTCGCTTTTTTGAAAAGCGGCGCTAGTTGTGCCTCACTGAAAGCTCTCGTTCTGAGGCGATGTGTCTCATAAGTCCTCTGGTGACAGGAAAGCGCAATGTTGCTGAGGTCTAACTCTAGCTAAGTGAACAGCTTACAAAAGCCAATGCAGGGAGGGGGATTCGCTTTGCTCTGCCATCGTGGGCAGGAAGAGCTCGCTTTACTCGCCCACTTGTGGCTCGACAGAGTTTCCTCTTTCCACCAGATTTGACATGATGATGACATGCACGGAACCAATACCCACCAGGAAGAGAACTCGCTTACCTTGAAATATTCCGAGTTTTCGATGGCGTGTTCGTTCTTATTGAAAATGTGCAGGATCGTTCCATTGTTGAATCCCGTGATCGTTCCGTTGCTGACATCGAAGAAATTCGATATGACGTGAACGTTGCCGAAAAGGAGGTTGTGTTGCTTCAGGATGGTCTCGACGACGACCCCCAGTCCCGCAGAAAACACCAGGACGGGAACTTGAGATTTGTTCAGTTTTTCGAAGGCGCTCTCACTTCCTAACCTGCACGGAAATCCCCACATGGTCAAAATGCGAGTGTTGCCACCACCAAGAGCAACTAAAAAATCAACCCCACCTTAAATGTATGTCAGACTTGTTTACGGCCATTTCGATTTCAGTCTCATTGTAAGGCAGCCCAATGTAGAGTTTCTCATTTTGCCTCCACCATTCTTCCATGTAGGGGATTTTCTCTTCAACGCTCATATGAGGGTCCTCTTCGTACACCCTGAACTTGTTGTAAATGGCAGTGGCTTTATCTATGTACGACTGGGGGAGAGAAGGAACTTTTTCGAAGACGGCTGCAATTCAAAACGAACAATAATTATCAATTTGAAAAAAAAGGCAGGAATAAATCATCTGTTTAGTAATTTTATCACATACTTAAACCTACCATTTATAAGTATATAAATGAACGCAATGTTGCACTACGATGTGTCTGGGTTCATGCTTGTAAATATATACGACTACAAGCATGTATAATTTTGCTTTGATCCTTTAAACTAAAATCACCCGGGGGTCTGGAGGTGTCCCCACGCCACAATGAAGAGGAGGAATGTACCATGCAAAAATTCCCTCATGCGGCGACGCTCTTTTATAGCAGGTGTATTTCATACACAAGCGTAGGGACAGAAGACCAGGGGCCCCAACCGTTGGACCACAGCCCGCCGAACACTTTCACCTTTCGACTTCCTCAACAATCGTTTCTTCAAAACGCACACAAGAGGTAAAAAGGGGACACCCCAGACCCTCAGAGTGTTAATGTTATGATCGAGGATCAACCAATGAAACAACAGAATGTGTTTTTCGGTCATTTCGCCGATTTATTTTAAGTAATACCTAACTCTAATTACCTATTAGAGTAATCAGAGGGGGAGACTCTCTTCCTTCAGTGGTGCAGGGGTGAGGTTGAGGGGGGTGAGGGCACGTGACGGAGGGTGGAGAGGGTAGCGCAGAGGAGTGGTTGAGGGGGCGAGGGAACGTGCGAAGGAGGGCAGAGAAGCGGGTATGCTTGGGCCTGGGACAGGGACATTTTCAAACCAGGAGACCCTCGGAGAAAACACATTTCAAAAAAACATTCGAGGGCCCCACTCCAGTACGCCCGCTAAGATGTAATGTTAACAGTATGATAGTGGTGATAGCAGCGATGCGCGTCCCTACTCACTTGAACGTCTTTCTGCCTTTGCAAACCAGCAGCAGGTGTTGATTCACCTCTTCAAATCGGTTTGTCCTTGCATTGGTTCGTCCATCCCTTACGGACTGTGGCAAAGTTTTGGGTCTGACGGTACTGTGTGGACAATGGGATGTAAGTAATTGACTCATCCACAATGCGCCAAGTTTTTCCAGCCTCCCACGAACTTGAGGAGTTGAATGACAATTTGGATATACACGGATGCACGTTTCCAGTTGTATTTCCTTGATTTCCTAGTATTTTCACAAGCAGGAAACAATTGAAGTATTTTGTTGTAAGCAGCTACCTCAAAATCAAGCGTTATTATTCGTGGTACTGTCAAGTCAAGCAAAGTGAAGGTAAGAAGGATGAAACGAGGGACTTTAGGCTCAGATGACGAGGGACGAAACGAGTGATAAACACCTTACTCTCACCAAACAGCATGGGACAAACCGATTGATACCCCTACGCCCTTCTCGAAAGTCTCGTTGCCACATCCCTGCAGTTTCCACAATTTTTTCGTAGCACACAAAGAGAAAAGGGTGGTCTTTTAATATGGTCCATCATGGAAAAAGGTTGGAGACCTCTGCCTAAGACTGTCAAATTAGCTAGTTTTAAACACCACAGGCGCGCAGGGGTAAGCACAGCAACCCTATGCTTGTGGAATAGGGGAGACCGTAATAAGGTTAAAACGCCCACTTGCTCACCGTAACTGCTTGGTGTAGGAACACCATTGTGATGATGTTTGCTGACCGTCCTATCAAAATCCGTGATGATCTGAAGTTTTTCTTTCGTTCCGTCGATGATCGCCCGGATTTTTCTGTACACCTCCGCTTTGTCTTTCATGGCCACTTTAGGCGTCTCGAGCTCGGGTATCTGAAAAAATAAAAATAAAAATAAAGAAGTGTACGAAGGCGAGAAGAGTTTGCGAGGAAGGCGAGTCGCCAAAACTGTTTCAATCCATTAAGACCGCAAAACGAGTCAAAACGGATTTTGCGTTCCTTACTTCTAATTTATCTGAAGAGCTCCACCAAAATGTGACACCGACTGATGCGACCACCACAAGGACAACTAGCACTCCACCAAGTAGCTGCGCCGAAAACCACCAATTACAAAAAAGATAGAAAATTTCTACCATTTAATGGCCTTAAGCAAAACAGACTGGTCCAAGATGAATGTAACACCGTAAAGCCAAATCAAACAGTGTCAGTCAACAAACGAAGGTAATCTGCACACGCTGACGGAAAATCACGCCAAAAACCTTGCGTTTGAATCGGACTTTGCTCGTAATGAACGAAATTGTCAAAACAAAGCCATCAACATGCGTTCAGTTTGTGTGAAATCCGATCCCGCCTGAATCCGCAATATTAATCGCTTGAGGGCACTACATGTCAATCCACCGTGTTCTGCTTTCATTCGATAAACAATCCCTGAATCAGGTATTTCTAAAAATAACTTCGCTCCATCATTAGTCTTGTATCATGTTACTAAAATGCCGAACGAGAGGATGGGAGCAAATTTCACGAATCCCCAGAATAAAAACCTCGGATTGAGCAGTGTAAATACCCGACCTAACTCCATAAGAAAAAAATTTGAATGATCTGTATGTTTACAGCAATAACGATGATAACAAGGTTTTCCAAGCTCAATTGAGAACTTTGGATCAGAGAATTTCCCGTTTCAATTTCTTGAGAAAATTCTCAAATCGAAATGGAAAGTTCTTAATTATGTTTGGACAATTCTAAATCATTACGGAAAAATCTCAATTGAGCTTGAAAAACCTATATTTTAACTTGGACTGGTAGTCCTATTAAAATATGACTCTGCGAGGTGCTCAGATGGTTTTGTATAAATTCTTGGCCAAAATCCTCACCTACAATCCCTTAACAGGTTAATGTTTACTAAAAACCAGGTTAGGCATCTTAAAACCCCGTTTTTAGTCCCAGGAAACAGGTTTCTGCGGATTGAAACCCAGTTTCTGCCCCCTAGAAACCAGTATCTGCTGATTGAAAACTGGTTACTGCTCCCTAGAAACGAATATCTGCTGCCTGAACCACAAATCGTGAACTGCGGACAGCCCTCGGTTAATTATGTGAACTACGGGTCGTATGAACTGCGGACAGCGGATTCTAGCCGAAACTAAATACAGTGGCACCCTTTCCATGGGGAATTTAGTTTCGGCTAGAATCCGCTTCAGTGTGTGGTAGCTTGGAGACAGCTTCTGCAGAAGCTGTCTCCAAGCTACCACACACTGAACTGCTGACAGGGAATTTGTAGCGTCTCACCACATCATGGCGCACGATCCAAACTGCTCTGCCAGGTCCTGTATCAGCTGAGCACAGTCAGCCGTCTCTCCGAACGCAATTCAGCCATGACTGAGAGCGATGCGGCCCGCAAAATGGTAGCGAGCGTCTCCCTCTTAGCACATGGGTACCACTGGTTGGCAAGAGCCACCACGTCCAAATGCACCTGGGACTCTTCACACGCAAATGTCCCATCATATATGCTGGGATCCTGTTCCTCCCGTGATGGGACAAGCTAACTGGCAAGGACATATGACAAACTGCTGGACGAGTCAGATGACATCAACCTGGTGCTGTGCCATTTGGGGCCAATTCTAATGAAAGGTACTTCCTCACCATTGACTGGCATCGTGCTGCCATCTGTGTCAGGAGCTGCCCCATCTTTTGCACGCCCAACCATGAGCATGGTCCACTACTGGCATCGAAGGCTGTGGATTGGGAAGCGGATTTTGGATTTGACTTAGACGTTGTGGACAGGCCTAGCTCCTGTATTTTCCGCCACCAAGCTAGGTGAAACCTACATCCCATGATACGTAAAACAAAGATCGGTACATATGCGATACCGAGATGGTGAGGACTGTCGACTATCCGCAGTTCATAAGAGAATCGAGGGGCAATTATCGCATTAGCAAATATGTACCCCGCTAAGGTCCGCAAATCACAACGTAAAATAATGAGGTAGGACTGTAAGCCGGTTCTGCTCTCTAGAATACATAATCATTTGTTTCCAAACATTAAAATTTAAAGTAAACCTAACGGAAACAAACGTGGATCTAAATTAAGATAGGAATTAGTTTGAATTGAGTTATTTTGAGTTTCAACTATAACGTGAACTGGAATTTTTGGAGCCGCAACTTGAGCAACTGAACCGATTTGAATTATTCAACTGATTATAGCTAAACGGTGTGGCTTTCAATTTCTACTATAATCCAGTAAAACCAAAGAATTTTCGTTTTCCTGAATTACCCTAATAACAATCAATCGATTTTGATAAAATCCAGCATAAACTGTAGTTTGAGCTGCCTCCAACGCACGTATTAGTGGCACTTCAAAAACCCGAGTAAAAACGTGGTCTCTTCAAAATGCCAGTTTAGTAATTTTAACGTATGCTCATGATAAGACTGACTTCCTGCTGGTAAGTCTGATTTCCGGCCCCTTATCATCACCTCACATACGTTTCACGGAAGAAGGGAACAGCCAAAAGTCATTTGAAAAATCTCTAAAAACGTACCGAGAATTTTTCATTTTTAAGAAGTTCAACCAAAATGATGCGTGAAGAGACAGTAAAATGTATCAATGAGAATTTTCAAAGGTTAAAAAGATTGCACTGGTAGGGTTTGATCAGGAAAATCACACAAACTGTCCCCATTTGAAGACACAAACAACGAAAGCTTGGAACTCATATACGTATTTCTTCTGGAAAGGCATCCTGAGGTTTTCGAATCGGGCGGCGGAATCGGTTGAAAACTGTCAGCTGGTGCCGGACGGGCATTGACTGTAGGTGACGATCCTCGACGCTGGAAGGTGCCCAAGAGTGGGGGTCAAGATTTGGCCTTGAGGCTCATCGACGTGGGCGATGGAAAACGCTGGCAGGGCCGAAAAATACGGACGGTGGCTGCGACTTTAAAAATACGACGGGCTGGAGAGAAGGTTTGGAAATTTCAAAAGGTGCCAACTTGAATAGCGTAGGCTACCTGAGGTTCAGGTACTCTAAGCTGACAAAATATTGGCAACAACGAAGGACATGAGGGGGTCAACTGACCAGGTGCCTCCTAGGCAATGTTGAATGGAATACAGCATAATATGCATAATATACAGCATAATGTCATATTATGACACTCCCTCTAAAATCACTGTGTGAACTAGCCTCGAGAACACAGAGCAAGGCTACCGTGGATAAGCGCCAATACCTTTTTTCCTGTTTTTAATGATCATGCAAAAGCGCCAGGTCCTCTCTCAGAGGTCATTTCGCGGGAGTTGTAGAAGCGCCAGGTCCCTCCTCAGGCGTCTTTCATTGCGATATCAAAGTTCCAAGAGCAAACTAATGCTCGTGGTAAACATTCACAAGTAACGTGCAGAAGAACGATAAGCAGTTCAGTTCTGCCGTCCTAACAAATATTGTTATCTATTATAGATCCCGTATCTGCATTTTTGGCCGAATTGAGTTAAAGGTTTCTAGCAGTTTAGGGGGGTGATTTCTATCGATTTTCCCAGTTTCAAAGTCGTATCTGCACAGGAAATGCCTCAAAAATGGCATCCGATTTTCGAGTTAACGAGTTTTTTGGGGATTTACTAATGAAAAACACGTATAGGCCCTTTTCCTAAAGGTGAAAGTCTATCTGGACGTAAACATGTCATTATTTCCAAGTAATTGGAACAGACGAATTAATGCACTACGAGAGCCCAGATACGAGTTTTGTTCCAGTATTTTAAGACTCCTACTATCAGATAGGATTCCTGATTTACGGGTTTTCATCCTATTATTTCAGACATACGATTTTTTGTTCTGGTAAACGGTGCAATACGGCTTACCAGATATTTGTGATAACAGCCGTATGGTAAATTTACTAGTGCGAATCTAGTATCTGCCTCAGATACGATGTAAACCCTGTTTAAAATACAGATACGAGTTTTCCACTCACTAAAAGAGCTTCCTATTTGCTATACCTATGAAAAATCCGTATCTGCTCCATTGCTTGGTGGCAACTCGTATTTGCTCCAGATACGAATATTTTATCGTAAGATTCGCCCCGGATGCGATTTGAAGCTATTTTGAGGTGAGTCTTTTCTCAGTAGGTGCTGGCGCTTTTACGAATAACAGTTTTAGAATAACCGACTGGAGGTGGCGTTTCTACAACTACTAGTTAGGGGAGGCTAAAAACGAGGGTGGCGCTTTTACACGTTTTTCCCCTAGCACTGGCGCTTTTACATGTTTGCGCAGAGCAATCAATGATTCGCTGCACTTGGTTATTACGATTCCACTACATATCAACAAGTTGGCCAACAACAACAACAAAAAACGCTGCAAATTTTACACAAGGGTTTATTATTCTTTGATATATATATCATACAGTAATAATTATTGCGCAAAAATTAATTCTGCGTCAAGAAAATATTTTTGTAAAATTAAATAAAAATTTGTACGATGTGGGACCTCGAAAAACGGGTTTTGCGTCCAAAATTACTCGGAAAACGATACCTAACTCGACCCCATAGCCGAAAACCTTCAAAAAACCCTCCCGTAGCCCCATTTTAACCACATAGCGCCCCACGGGTTGAAGCGATCGGGCTGAAAACCTAGCGGCACAACTAGATGGAACCGAGTATTTTTTTCAAAATTACAGATTGAAAAAAAATTCCTACAGCTCAAAACGACTCGGACGGCGTACGGCGGACGGACATTCCGTTTTTGTTTTCTAGACATTTCGAAACGGATAATGTCAAATTTTGAGGTGGAACAGAATTTTCGACCTCCGTCGCCTTTACATAGTGTATTATTCTAAGAATAATAAACCAAAACGCTAAAATCTCCAACCAGAGAGTTGAGTCCCTACTGTACCCTGAGTTTTTGACGAGAAAGAAAATACCGGTTCCTATAATAATAATATATTATAAGAACCGGTATTTTCTTATATTCCTATATATTGTATAGGAACCCTTCACTATATAGGGACTATATAGTGTATAGGAACCCTTCACTTTATTCCTACAGTGGAAATGATAAACATAATATGTTATAACATTATTATGTTTATCATTTTCACTGTTATTATTAATAAACAATGGGAAAAGAAATATCGCCCAAATATGTCAATATATCGAGAGAAAAATATTAAGTTAAATTTTAAAGAACATCCCTACCGCACATTACGCTCATTGAATCATCAGATTTCCTGAACTTGGCGTTTTTCAGTAGCTTAGATTTTTACCTACTCAGGATGATCTGGTGCAGCGGCTATTGATGCCTTTGTGGAGACAGTAGGTCGTGTGGTCTTGGAGGGCAGCACAACTTGCCATGCCAAGCAGCAAGAAGCAGAGGTCGTCAAGGCTCCAGTGGACCCCCGGCCACGGAGTAACAGAGAGAGCCCCCGGCAGAGAGAGGACTGGCTAAGCCAACCAGCTGGGTGAGAGGCTGCAGCAGAGGTACCACAGGCGTCATGGGTCAAACCAAGCAACAGTAGCAGCAGCAATAGTGGTCAACCAAGGGGGGGGGGGGGGTGTAACTTCTAGGACGATGGAGACGCTTTCTCCCCAAGATGTCCTAAGCAGGAAGGGCACCCTGACGTAGAGGCAGCTAGCGACGACCTCATCACACTCGACGACAGCGTGAGCTCAAAGGACATCAGACCACCAGAGCGCAGGCAGAGACCCTCGAGCAAAGGCAACAGCCCCATTCATAAAAGCCAATTCCCTCAGCGCCTGTCGTTACACTGAGTCCTGGAAATCTAGGGTAGTACTTACGTCCACTGTTGAAGGGATGCGATACAGACAGTAAGATCTGGTTGGCAGAAGATAGGTGGAAATTGAAATAAAATTTTACTTCCAGAGGACTGGTTTGGATTTTCGAACTGGTGGCAACTCAGTTGAGAAGTTTGCAAGGCTTTCGAATGGTCCCCACTGTCTGAAACGATGAAGCGGCCAGAAGAGCGACGGCTGCACGAGAAGTGCGCAGCAGCAGTTGGTAAGCAGTGGACTTGTTGGCGTCATGCCAGTCTCCCGAAGACCCACGACCTACCTAACACTAAAAACATCCCCCAAAGGTACCAAAAACCACGAACAATAATTATTATTGAGCCAAACCTCCCCAAACAAAACCCAAAATTACCACAAATTCGGCCATTGCGTCGACGCCTCTCGAACAAACGTAGACGAATTAGTCAAACAGAACTCAAACGTCTTTGTACGCCGCACTAGCTTGTCATTCCACTAAACAAACTAGATAAATATAATCCCGTTTGAAATTATGGCAGTTGGAGTTAACAAGAGAGAAGAAAATTAAATGAACATCAGCGAGGGCCGCTACCGCTTTATTGCTTATCAACTCTTATCAGTATTGCCGGAAAATAATCGATTGTTGATCGACAGATACCGGAGAGAAAATTTTAAATTACCTTGGAAGAGATATTAACGGGAGGATTAGCATTTAAATTTGCCGCATCAGCTAAAGTGTGAGGTGCCTGATCGGCAAGGCTTGAAAATGGAGTTTTTGGGTAGTTTAGGCCAGGGGGTCGAGGGAGTTGTTATTGACCAAGTCGAATCGATTTGAGGTAACTCCTCACCTATCAAACTAGGCAACCTCACCTATCAAATTAGAGGTATAGATGACGATACTCAATTTTTTTTTAAATGTCGACTTTTTCTTCGATTCAGACTCGTTCAATAAAACTGAGAATCGTTTTTTGACAAATGAGCAATCATCAGCTCGGCCGAGTATTGTTGGAGTAGTGAGAAGGTTGAAGCTTGAACATCTTGGCATAATAGCATAGGTACTCTATATTACAGAGTCTTCAGTGGGCACTTCTGCTGTTTGCAGATTTCCGTCAATGTTCATCCATTACTCGTATACTTCAGGTGTTAAATCTGCGGGAGGATCTACCTACGTCGCGAAAATCGGGCCCATCTTCGTCGTGCTGCAGGAAGGAAAATCCACCTTTTTTGAAGCAATTTTCCACAGTCCCTCTTTGCGAGTTTTCGTACCTTTCAAGTGTTCATTCTTGAACACATAATATAGAGCTGTTTCGTCCGCGTTGTAGATCGTTGATGGTGAAAACTTGGAAATCACATTTGGCCAAACACTGGAGCCACGAACTTGCAGCAGGCAAATCGGCGTTTAAATCGGTGGAGCCAACCCTTGGATGCAGAAAAATCACTTTTACCCATTTTTTGCGCTAATTCATCGGCAGTGCGAAGGCCACTTAGCGAAAAAGTTATCACTATAAACAGACTTCCTATTACAATACGCGGGGCATTTCCCGCGTTGTAGGATAGGTACGTCCGATCCGTACCTGGACATTTCTATTACAATAAATACCATTATCCGTTGCCAGAGTTGGGCGTAGTTCAACTAAAATTTAGTTCAACTAAATTTATTACATACAACTATATTTATTTTAGTTGTGAGTACTAAAAGTTTATTTGTTTAGTTGAAAGGCTCAACTAAATTTTTCAACTAAACTAGTTGTACCTAGTTGTGAGTGCAACTACAACTAAGTTAGTTGAGAAAGTTAGTTGAGACCTTCAACTAAAACTTTAGTTGTTAACTGTAGTTGTAGGTACGTATAACAACTAACAACTAACAACTAAAAAAAGTAAACAAAAATTTTGAAAAAAAAAATTTCGAAATTTTTTCAAAATTTTTCCGAAAAAAAGTGAAAAATTTTTTTCAAAATTTTTGTTTACTCTTTTTTTAGTTGTTAGTTGTTATACTTACAACTAAAGTTTTAGTTGAAGGTCTCAACTAACTTTCTCAACTAACAACTAAACATTTAGTTGTAGTTGGGGTTTAGTTCGAATAATTTATTTGTAGTTGTTAGTTGTTAGTTGCAGTTGATTTTTGCCCAACTCTGTCCGTTGCCATATTAAGCGGGGACTACTGTAAACCCACCTGCTAACCAGCACTATTATAATAGCCCTTAGTTTAAAGTTTTATGTAGGAAAAGGTAGGTAGGAAAGAATAAAAAATACTGTTAACAAGTGTTCAGCTGTTTCCTATTCTTTGCAGTGACTCAATTTAAAAATAATATTGATTCTTTAAAACATGGAGCAACTGAATACAAAAATACTTTTTAAGAGCAGAAAAGAATAATCGGTTTTCGATTCTGGAAATTTAGAATCGAATCGGGCCGATTCTTTAAAAAAATAAAGAATCTTAAAGAATCGATTAAATTCTTTAAAATAATCGATTATTCAAGAATCGATTCTTTTTGAGCATCCCTATTCTTTTGTGATAACAACCGATAACAACTGGTCGGCCGATGAAGGACAATTTTACAAAACGCTTGCTACATTTTGTGACTGTTGAGGTTGTGCTTTGATTATCGCTCACATTTGACATTTACTGGTGAAAGTTACCATCGCAATGTCGCGGCAAGTTCGGCTGATGCAGCTGACGACGTCGTACGCGACGAAGATGAACCAACTGAGGAACAGGATATTCGGGGACATAGTGAGGCCGACGTCGGGCAAGTCAACGAAGGTAAATCAGAAATCGTCGTTAGTAGGTTATGAATGATACTGTGATCGTCAAATATTTAGGAACTATATATATATAATAGTGGGAACGGGGGTGTCTACATGTAGCGGTTTATGAAACGACACAGTAGCGCTCCCTCTTTTAGGTCTGACCGCGCTGACCAAGAGCCGTCAGACCGAAGCACAGAGTAAAAGAGACCGTTGGACCTGCTGAACTGGAGCCTTCATTGCCTCTTGTTGGTCCACTACCCAGGAGCCTTCTCTCCCTCATAACCCCAAGTGGTCCTGCTGATCATGAGCATTCACTGCCTCAAAACCTCAATTTGTCCTGCTGACAAGAGTCTTCACACCCTCAGAACCTCTAGTAGGCCCGCAGACCAGAATCCTACATTCCGTACTACGGTAGCCTACTGTGACAGTTCTGAATTACTCTCAAAATATCTCACCTTTTCTTTTCAATTTCCAGGTTGTCTCCCTCTTCAGCGAGCTTCCCAAACACATGAACCCCAAGAACACCGTTGATTACTACCCGCGCCACATCGAAACCCACAAACTCATGACCAAACTCCGCGACTACGGTCTCTACAGAGACGAGCACAAGGACTTCCAAGAGGAGATAAGCCGTCTTAGGGAGCTCCGAGGCAAAGTCCCCTGGTGGAAGAGAGAGAAGAAACAGAAGAAGAAGTGAATTGAGTGTGATTTGAAACGGTTTCAATTTGTACAAATAAAGTAGGTCTTATTGTTCCTTTGTGATCTTAATTTCAACATCACACTGTTCTAGGGTGATTTGTAGCCAGAAGGTTCAGGCGTGAAGTCCAGAAACCGTCATACTTACGCAAACAATTTAATAGAATACCTTTTGGTTTATTATTCTTGGAATAATACACCTATGTTTTCGCGACGGGGGTCGACGACTCCGATCGGCCTCAAAATTTGACATTATCCGTTTCAAGAGGTCTACATTCTAAGTCCGTCCGCCGTCCGGGCCGTTTTGGGCAGTAGGAATTTTTTTTTTAATCTGAAATTTTGACAAAATACTCGGTTTACCATCTAGTTGTGCCCGCAAGGTTTTCAGTCCGATCGCCCGAGCCCGTGGGGCGCTATGGGGCTAAAATGGGACTAATGGAGATGGGTTTTGAAGGCTTTTAGCTATGGGATCCAGTTAGGTGTCGTTTTCGAAGTATTTTTGGACCTAGAATCCATTTTTGGGGGTCCCGGAACGATCCGATTTCACTGTTGCGATCTATAGGGCTTTCATGGGGCTATAAATGGGATTTTTGAAGGATCCCAAGAGGGTGAATATTTTTCGAGTAAAAATTAAAGAATTGTTGAAAAAAAAAAATCCCCCACAAATTTTTTTTGAAATATAAAAATCCAAAAAACAAATTTTTTATTATTTTTTTTTTTCATTGACAGAATTAAATGTCTGTACAAGTAACCTATATCAAAGAATAATAAACCCTTGTGTAAAATTTGCAGCTTTAAAAAAAAATAATTCTTCGAATAATACGCCGATGTATTTCATGATGTATTCATTACAAGTCACGTAGATTCCAAAAACGAAATGTCTTACCCATTTGGACGGTAGGATTTTTTTTAATCTGAAATTTTGACAAAATACTCGGTTTACCATCAAGTTGTGCCTAAAGGTTTTCAGCCCGATCGCTCAAACCTGTGTGGCTAAACAGTGGCTACGGGAGGAATTTTTGAAGCTTTTGAGGTATGGGGTGTAGTTGAGTATCGTTTGCGGAGTATTTTCAGAAAAAACTGTGTAAAATTTGCAGCATTTGTTTTACATGCTACGTGTCATTCATTGTGTACATAGGGCTTGGTGTATTTTCCACATGACAACGTACGTACTGGCACACTACAAAATTTGATTTTGAGTTGTGAATTAAAGTTTTTAATAGGTGCCTACTTCAAAGGGGAGGAGGACGCCATTCTTTCGGAAAATCAGCATTGTGAAAGTTTTTTTCAATATTCCACAAATAATCTATGTCAATTATTGTCCTTGCGTCATCGTTTCGCACGTCAATACCTAATTCAAAAGGGTAAAACATCGGCAGTAAGGTAATTTAATGCTTCAAATTATTTGAATTTTAACGTAAAGGAATATGTGTACCGAATGAGTTAAAATAAATTGAAAGTTGTTAGCTACTATTAGATAGATTCCATGACGAGTACTGGATGCGTTAAAAGTCGCAGCATTGAGTTTCCGGAATACACCAGTGCTTCTCAACCTTTTTTGGCTCACTTTCCCCCAGCCCCAGTTGGATGCCCCCCACCCGACATTTAAAAAAAAACGCTGCAAATTTTACACAAGGGTTTATTATTCTTTGATATACGTTACTTGTGCAGAAAATTAATTCTGTCAATGAATAAATTTAAAAAAATTTTTTTTTTTTGGATTTTTATCACTTTTTTTTTTGAATTTTTTTGCTCAAAAATTCTGTATTTTTTACTCGAAAAATATTTAACATCCTGGGATCCTTCAAAAATCCCATTTTTAGCCCCATGAACGCCCTAAAGATCGCCCCAGTGAAATCGGATCGTTCCGGGACCCCAAAAAATGGATTCTACGTCCAAAAATACTTCGAAAACGACACCTAACTCGATCCCATAGATAAAAGCCTTCAAAAAAAACCCCTCCCGTAGCCCCATTATAGCCCCATAGCGCCCCACGGGTTTGGGCGATCGGACTGAAAACCTTGCGGGCACAACTAGATGGTAAACCAAGTATTTTGTCAAAATTTCAGATTTAAAAAAAAATTCCTACTGCCCAAAACGGCCTGGATGGCGGACGGACATTTCGGATTTAGAATGTAGACCTCTTGAAAGGGATAATGTCAAATTTTGAGCCCGATCGGAGTCGTCGACCCCCGTCGCGAAAACATAGGTGTATTATTCCAAGAATAATAAACCAAAAAGGGAAACATCTTTTCATTAAAATATACAAGGGATTCAGTACGCAAATAAAAACCTTATTTAAATGATAACAAGCGGCTTGGAAACTTTTTAAAACTTAACTGGTAAACCAATTTTTGAATAATTGGCCCAATCTCAAATCTGACGCCAAGTTTCGAGCTGATTTAACTGCAGCCATATGGGAGAACACACCCTCACACAAGTTGGTAATTAACACCCTTGGGTGAAAGTTAAATTACAGCCACGTGTCAAATGTGTCCCTTGAACTTTTGTTTCTAGTTTTCTTTCTGGATTGCAGGGTGTTTAGGAAGAAAACGCCGGGTGCTTAGTGGGATTTTTTACTCGAGCTTGTTGTGAGCTGGATTGTTAGAAAAAAGTAAGGTGATTCAAGTTCAATTTTATTTGATAGGATGCATGTCCCCTCCCCCCGTTAAACGTTATAATTACGAAGTTATAATTACTTGTAATAATTATTACACAATTTCACGGTGAAGGTACAAGTTCCCAACGGTTAACTGAGCCAGAGGATTCAAGGTATTAAGTTCAGAAACAGTCACACCTAAAACTAACAATTTTATTAAATTTTTTTGCATTATTTATTGCGTTAGATACATGTTCCTGGCAATACAACAAATTTCACCCAAACTTGATTTGACAAAGCAGGTCAGTCAGGTTGCAAAAACGCAACAACAGCAGCGTTTAAATACTTCTTTTATTTCCTGGAAAGGTCATGCTTCAAAAGTTACGAAAATGGGTCAACGTTGCAGAAAACCCGTCTCTATTATTTCTAGGACCTTGTGAAAAATAAAATATATAATAATATTCAAATTTTGAATTCTGTGGCCTGGAGGGTGCATGATGTGGGCTATATTATAGTTAGGCATCTTTTGATTGGCTGAGAGATGTAAGTTAGCCAACTTTGCTACGCAAAAAGCTGACCCTGGAGGGTCAGAGAAAAAGCATCAAGGTAATCAGAGAAGGTCATTCAAAAATCGAGCATCGAGGTTATCGTCAAAGAAGGTTATTCAAAAATCGGCCTGGGCCGAGTATTTTTATTCCATCTCCATTCAGATTTATTATTCAGCGGCTCCGTGCCCAATTAATAAATGCTCAGGGTGGTGATGTGTGACGTCATGGGCCCTCCACTTTCTGTTCAAAATATCCAACATTTCTAAAACAGTTCTGCACGTAACTGTACAGATTTTCGAACTAAAAAAAAAAAAAAACTAAATTTTTCCCCTTCAGGGAAAAACATCAGATCATGGATATGTCTTTGGTAAATATCATCAACTCCATAGTGTGATGTTTAACCCAGCAATGATTTTGTTTACCGATATGTAGCTATGATTTAAAGAAGCAGTGGGTCGTCACAAATTTTGGTGTCGTTACGCAAATTTTAGAATGATCCCCCAGCCCAAATTAATAACATATCCATGTTAAAATTTGTGTAATGGGGTTTTAAAGGGTGCTGAATCCGAATATGTTGTTGGAAATGCAGAATCCCGACCTTCTCAAGGAGCCCATTATTTGAGGTGTTCACTAACCCAGCAGTCATACCAGACTACATAAATAAATAAATGCTTAAAAAAAAGAATACTAACAAATTTTCTTTTAAAGTACAAAAGTGGGCATAGAACAGTGGAGATTGACCCAATGGAGTGTAGGTATGTGTCATAGTTTTATTGGGATTAGGGCCAAGAACGGAAAACGCTACTTCATTTGCCGAGCTTTCGAGCAGTATGTGCTCTTCATCAGGGCAATGAATAACGATATCGGGGCATGTGGTACATCAACTTGGCCGGGGAGAGAGAGGGAGATGAATGTCGGACTGTCGTCAATTGGCCAGTCTTCGTAGGGTATTTCAAAACGTATGGTCTATTTCTAACGAAAGAGGGGAGGATAAGAGCACCGGCCTACACTACAAATTTAATTTAAATTGACTAACGTCAGGAAACAAACTAACAACAAAAACAGCTGGAACTAGTTCCAGAGACTTTCTGAAAAATTTGGAAATCGCTCCACATCCAAAGGAGAGCGGGAGGACCAAGACTCCGTCCCATCATCTCATTAAATTTAAGGCTAATCCAAGCGGCTTGAATGTTTGTCAGCATTCCGTCCCAAGGGGAAGGACACACCTCGAGAAAAATGCAAGACTCCGTCCGAGCCAGGCACGCTGATACAGGCGCTGTGCAAGGGAGAAAGCCCATAAGGAAAATTCTTGATTTGGCAACACTGGGAAGAGGGATTGATAACCGAAAATGACACTACTGAGGTCAGTTGGAGGTTATGACGGCACATGCGTCCACTAAAAACTTCACAGTTCTTCTTTCTTCTTCTTCTTTCCGGTCTCTCCTTTACTCTTGTCCTGTGGTGGTGGGAGGGCTTCGTTCAGACAGCTGGTGTCCTTTCCCCGGAGGACCTTTTCCTCGCACAAGTATGTCTTAAGAGGTGTTTTGCCTTGGTGTTGGAAATACCAGTCTTCTATGTCTGCTTCGTGCGTCTCCAAGACCTGCTCGCACTGGAATGGAATTCACCAAGTTGATAAGCCTTTGAAGAACTGGTGGTGGTTACTCGGACTTGTAAGCGGCTTACTTTTGACTTCATGTTGACAACTTCAGCGGACGGTTTGTTCCACAATTCGTACGGGATCCCCAAATCCACTTTGACGCCTTTGTCCCTGAAATAAATAAGGATGACTTACATTGGAGTTACTGAATTGGCACAACTGATAACGGCAGAAAACTCACACAAGCCCGTGGAGGGTTTGGAATGTTTGGCTCATCCCTTTGGCGAATCTTGTGCTGTCTGTCCTCTCTTTGTGAATATTGTACTCCAAGATCCTGTCGCATAAACCTTCAAGGGACTCGACTAGCCGCAATTCCCTACAACATCACATGAATGTGTTACAGATTTATTTGAAGCGCTTTCAGGGGGGTCACCCATCTGTGTTATTGTCCTATCTCACGTTTGCCCCAAAATCTTGGAAACCAATACAGATAGGGACTTAATTTTTTTTTCCCCTTGTTCTACAACTCCTTGGCCACATTTTGGTCGGTCGAGAGAATTTTAGCACCTTACCTGAATTTATGGCACGTCATCTCCCAAGACGCCTTTTTCGACCCATGTTTTTTCCCCTTCTCCCGGCACTACCGAACTCCCTAGTGATCTCCGAACATTCCCAGCCGATCAATCGATAAAGAATCGGTTGAGGAACACGTAGAAAAAAACAAAATGGTGCTACGATTGATAGGACAGAAGAAACAGAGTCCAACGTCTGATAAAAAGTCATTCCGAGAAAAACGCGTTTGAAGAGTGGCCAACAAAAAAAGAGGAACGTTCGACGCAGTGCTCCCAGTTTCGACGCAGTTTTCCGAAAGAAATATTCATCTAAACCTTATCAGTGATTTTTTCTGTCTTCCATAGAGTTTGTAAGTCGTGAAGAAAGAATAAATAACACAACAATGTTTTGTTCAGTTCAGGAGTCACTTTAGCGTCAGTTTATTTTCAATTTTCGGAGCCCGTTTGCTCGAAGGTTTGGAATATTGTTCGCGTAGTTTTGGTCGGTTTCATTCATTCTGCTCTCAGCTACTCTGTAGTTTCATTCAGTTTGTATCCATTCAGTTTTTATCGGCATGACGAAGCCTAAAGGTATTTTTTTTAAACGGGTCAACGTTTACAACCCATCAAAGCCCAAAACAGCTACCACAGGTGATGTTGGTGTTCAAGCTGGAATGGAAGTGCTCAACATCGACTCAAACTTCAACTCCACAATCCTCTCGTTCTTCCCAAACTCCAAATGCAGGTATAAAAACCCCAAATCAGTTACCAAACTCTAGATGCAGGAGTATGATTTGCTTGACAGTGAGAGTGCGGTTGACTTCGTGGACATAAATGCCTTGTCGAAGCTGGCGGATACCTACTAACTTTGGATGGCTATATCTCCGGTTAGAATTTATATTTTTTAATTCCGTTTGATTCTCCTGATTTCTACATATATGTAGTTAATAAAAAGATTTTTTTTGGAAAATGGGCAAAAAAAAATTTTTCAAGTGGGTGACCCCCCTTCAATGGAAAAGCCTGTCATCGACAGGCATGGCCGATCTCATCAGTTGGAGTACTATTGGGAATGAGCTAATAATAATTTGGAATATGGACGAATTGTAAATGTATATTTGTCTACATTTGTGAATAAATTGAATTGAGATGTAAGTTGACGCTCAAGCAAAAACAAATACAGTAATAACAGCTACATTGTCGTGGGGGGGGGGGGGGGGGGGATGTAGGGGAGGAACTGGGAGCGGATAGGAACTAATTTACACCCTTTTCTTTAGTCAAGAAAAGGTTTTAAGGGAAAATGCAAATAATAATAATAATAGTTGAAATAATTTAAAATCGTGGTGCTTACTAAACGCAGAATTTCATGCTCTACATTTTTTATTCCATTAGTTTTCTTACGCAAAAACCGTTCTCAATTTACAGTCTTACAGTTACAGTTTTGAAGTAGGATAATTGCAGTTTTCACACAAGTTGAGAAAATTCGCACTTTTTGACGGCCGATTGCGACCTTACCAATCGGACGATTTTTAAAAGTGGAGTAGCCACTGTAATGAGTGAAATTATCTGTATCACGCGTAGTTTCAAGATATCAGAAGAAAAAAAGTTCGAAAATACGGAGGTGTTTAGGCCCACAAAGTTCTCCCGATCTAAATTTTGTGGGATTCGCTTATGCACTTTCCCAATATTGGGATGCCAAGACACCAATTAAAATTTAGAAACATAACATCCGACCTTTTGTAGGAACCCAAGTCTAGATTGACTGGACTAGCAGCTGATAACGGAGCACGGGGTGAAAGTGGTCGTGGGAGAAAGTAGCCATTGGCTGTGTTTATCATTGCAACCACCTGAGTGTAAACCTGAAGTAAAAGAAGCAGAGAGATTTTCGGGTAAGGATTTGATAAGCAGTGATGACTGGGCCATAGCTTCGAATCGGGTGCAGGGCGTATTTTTTAGGCGAAATCGTCTGCCGTAAGACCCATTGTGTTGTACTTAAACCCATTTATGTCATCAATTTGATGAGCTCATTACCTATATATATTAAATACAATATTTTTTAAATCCTTGACATTTCGAGGTTGCATTTTCAGTGTTTGAAAAAAATTGCTAAGGGGGAGATTGTGGTCAGTATGACTACTTTCTCCCACACCCCTGGAAATCTACTACTGACCACTTACTAGCTTTTGAAAGTTGTCGGTTTTAATTTTGTATAGGTACATATTTACTATTTTCCAAGAACAAAATCGTTTTTATTTCAGATTTGTTAGTTTTTGAATGGTGCTCATTTTCCCGCACACTCTTGGCCACTTACTCCCACTGGGTGGAATAATATATAATATATGGGATAGTAATTATATAATCCTAAATTTTTTGACCAATATATTATATTGGTCAAAAAATTTAGGATTATATAATTACTACGATTATATAATTTATTGAAGCTAAGTCGGTGATTTTTGGAATGCTGAGATTCCAGGGGTTCAAAGTATACCAAAATTGACGAAGAAAACTTGAAGGGGCCCGAGCAATTTCAATATGAGTAAAAAGTGACCTCTTTTACCCCGTGCTCCTCCAATGTTTTTTTAGAGAGGTTTGACCAGGTTGACGTTTTCTACGTAATTTTGGACGTATAATCGATTTATGGGGGTCCCATATGTCTCGGGCCAAGCCTACTAAATTTTGTATTTGAGCGTCCACTGACAGGGAAAGACAGGATTTTCAGTGGCGTTTTATACTGAGGCAACAAGCAGACACCCTTACGATTTCTTATACGATTTTTTTTTCTTCGGCTTCACGTCGTCCAGAGAATAGCCGATTTCAAGGATCTCGCTCGTTTTCCCCGTTTCGTCCAACCGGCTCTCCAACTCAATCGACAAGATCTTGCAAACTGCAACAAAACGAAATCCATCAACTCACCGTCACACGCCGGGCTTCACTACAATGTAATTACCTTCGCAAGTATTGGCATATTTGACGCCTTCAGCCTCTTCGGGCGTCTCGGACGTTACAAAGTTGACAACGACAAACACAACAAACGCCAAACTCAACTTTTCCATAGCCAATAAACATGAAAAACGACGTCAGTAACACGATTAGTAATCACAGCGCTATCACAAATCAACAACGCGTAACCCTTGAAGCGACGTTAACGTTTCAATATCTGATTTGTGTCCTTCGTGAATCGCTCCAACGCTATAAACAACACCTCAACAAAATCAATGTGGCAGTGGTTTACATTTCACGGAAAATGTGTTGCGGGTTGCGTTCTGCTTTCACGTTATAATCTGAGTGTATTACGTTTTTTATACATTTTTTAATGTTTGTTCCTATTGTTTGTAAAATAAGTATAAATTCCTGGTCACCGGCGTCATGGGTAAACCGAAGAAAGGGAAGAAAGTAGACACCGATGAGGAAGTGTGAGTGTTTCTTGGCGAAATATGTTTCAGTTTTGGGGGAATGCTTCTAACCTTATCGTTTTTGTTCGGGATTTGTTCCGTTGGACGTTTTAAAGTAATTTATGAGCGGCTTGCCGTTGGATTTGTTACATTTTGGTTTGTGGGGTTTGAGTTGTGGTTGAGGAAGTGGGTGGAGCTTGGGCGATGGTCACCCAGTTTTGAGTGGATCACGTAAAGTTTTGGTAGTTTTAGAAGAGTCGGTACGTGAAGAAACTGCAGAATTTGCTGTTTTGACGTATTTATACGAGCTGAGCTTCTCCCTCGTCAAAGACAACCTGCCATATGGGTCAAAAAGTGCGTACCAAGGTAGGCACGTGTGATGCAATGGGGTCATTTCACGTTCCAGCTGTGCGGTGAAATTGTCAAATCGTGTTGAACGCGTCCGTTCATCGTCTTCTTTCGGAGGCTGTTTGCTGGACGATTTGGGAACGTACGGAACTAGGAAGAGCCGGTTTTGGGTATAGGGACCACTAGAGGTGAAAGATTCCCTTGTGCATTGGCATCAGTACCAAAGCAGCTCTCAAAGTTGCTGAGGCCGGACGGTCAGTGAGGTGGTCAGACTCAGGGGACCTACTCGTTTTCAGAATGGTAATATGTACCATTACCATACTATGGGAATTAAACCGAGTTTCTTGATCGAGCCAGTTTTCTGATTGGAAGCCAATCAAACCAGGCCATATTTTTTCTCTCCAAAATATGAACCTCTAGGAGTCAATAACATTATGATGTAAAATATTATTGACTTCCCGGGGTCCATACTTTGCACCTCCATAGTAGCACCTATCCATATTATGGGCTTTTATGGCCACTCAGGCCAACAAATACGGACAGGCCAAGTAAAACCTAACTTCAAGAGTATTCAACGTTAAATTTAGGTTCAACGCACAAGTGGAGAAGCTTTTCCCAACTTGAGACCGCATTTTCAAATCAGGGCTAAATTTCTTGTCTGAGGAAAAGGTCTTTTTTTGCCGTCGAGTCTTCACAAAACGTCAAAAACAGGAAATGTAAAAGTCCCCAAAAATAATGTTTGACCAGTAATTACCTACTACACGTTATACATCGTAGATTAGTATCCCGTACATCAACAGCGAGTTTTCGATTAATCTTTTCGATTATCCCTATTTTATTATTTAATAAAACGTGATGTCCAACTCATGACTTATACCAATATTGAAAAATTAATTTCTGCCGAATGGATGAAGTCAATAAAATAGTTGTAGGCAGTATAATGGTGAACTCTATCGTGAGTGTTACCGCTTTTTGCAATTATGAAATTATTACCGTTTGCAATTTTAGCCAGTAACTGGTTCATATAGATTGGGGAGGCTATCTCCTATCAACCGTGCCAGGTTTTAAGTTTTTATCGGTAATTTTTCAGATTTTCCACGATGTTGGGTTGTTTATATTTTTCAGCTGAACATGAAACGGTGAAAAAAATCATCTAGCCATTTGAGTGAGTTTTCTTGGATGATGATTTCATTGGGCTTTTGGATGATGCCAGGAAGTCGAATGAGGTGTCGTTTTCCGAGGTGTTTTCCCGCGTATTCCATTTTTTAGAATCTCGCATTCGCCCATAACCATTAAAAGAAGATTTTTATAAAACTTGGAATGTTATTACATACCTAATTAAATTAAAAATTTTTTAATGGATATAATTTTTGAATAATTTATATGAAAGAATAATAAGCCCCTTTAAGTTTAAGAATAATCTATACCACTAATTCTCATCGTCTCTGTGTGTCTGTGTGTCTGTCTGTATGTCAATCGCCTACTCCTCCTAAACGGTAAGCCCTAAAAATACGCCGATTTTTTCTATCGTCTCTGCCGACCGTTTAAGTGCCCCTTTAAGTTTAAGAATAATAAGCTTAAACCCTTTAGTAAAATTTTCAGCGTTTTAATGGTAACACTCATGAGAATTTTCATTCATTATGCCGTCCCACAGGATATTGAAGAGGAAGGATGATGAGATGGTTACTGTTTGCGACATATCACCAAGCAGTTATGTTGATGAATAATATTCATGATCATATTATGATTCTTTCAGTTATCCACTTATCGTGATTTTAATAACACTAATAATTCACAATAAAAATACTCACCATGTTTTCTGTCTTGTTTTACTGTATAGAATCAAGAAAAGTTCATTCACTTTACTGGGCTATAACATTGTTTACTACATACAATCACCTATCATCATTTCAGAACCTTCTGAAACCATTGGATCCATTCCACACCTGCCATCTTGGTCACAATGGTAGCATTCTTGAGGTTCCATTCAGGAGAAATATTGAGACTTACGAGAATCAACTTTTTAGAAAATGAAGTTCAAGTTGTCCCATAAGATGTCGAACAATTCTGTGCACCAGTTTTTAAAATAGGTTTTTACCAAAGCTAAAGCCCCCGCTTTGCCGAGATTAATGAAAAAATGGCGCTCAACGAAAGCCAGACTTTGTGCGCGGTCGTGGAAAATACAAACCATGCCATCTTCATACTTGTAAGAACAAATCCCAGCAACAACAACAACAACAAACAACAAACAAAACAAACAACAACAACAACAAACAAACCCAACAACAAATCCTCTTCTAGGAACAAATTCTTTGCTTGGATAAAAATTACATAGGCACAGACTATTGAACAAACTATTCAAATCAGGCCGGCGCGTCAATTACCGTAGACCCTTCTTCTTGATCTTCTTAGTTGGAATTTCTCTTTAGTCTCGTTTTAGGAAGGTAGGTAAGACTTTGTGATAAAAATGATCATTTCTCACGAATGTCAAATGAGTGGATGAGTGGACGCATTAAAAAAAAGTTATTTCTGGTAAAATCGGGCCAGGGAAATGACGGGCAGTCCAGTAAGAACACCTAAAAATGACCGACATGTCCGGATGTTAACCTTAGTCTGTCATTTCCTAATTTAATTCGTCGTGTATCAGCTAATTTCATAACGCGTTTACGTTTCCAGGGACTCTACCAATATCGAGCAGGAGATCGAAGAGGAAGTTGCTTCTAAACCGAAAGCGAAGAAGGAGAAAAAGTGAGGGTTTCAGGTTTAAATATTCCTTTGGTACGGTGCTTTTCCAACCAGGCTACTACTACTTTCACTCGGGGCGGGTTCATCAAATTTTGTTACCTTGATTAGGGTTGAGAAGACTAATAATTACTTAGCAATTTGATAGCGTTACCCAGCAATTTATTTTGAACTAATCCTGCACAAGTCCCTGAGTCGGATGGAATAGAGAGCAAGTTGTTTTGAACTTGTCTGTTGACTCGACTGTTGCCCCGAGCTGGGATTGGAATAAAAAAACGCTGAGAATTTTACACAAGGGTTTATTATTCTTTGATTAGGTTACTAGTGCACAAATTTAATTCTGTCAATTAAAAAAATAGAAAAAATGTTTTTATATTTAAAAAAAAAAATTCAAAATTTGTTTCAACAATTTATTTTTTTTTTTTTTTTACTCGAAAAATATTTGACCTCCTGAGATCCTTCAAAAATCCCATTTGTAGCCCCATGAAAGCCCTATAGATCGCCACAGTAAGTAAAATCGGATTTTTCCGGGACCCCCAAAAATAGATTCTACGTCCAAAAATACTTCGAAAACGACACCTAACTCTATCCCATAGCCAAAAGCCTTAAAAAAACCTCCCGTGGCCCCATCTTAGCCCCATAGCGCCCCACGGGTTTGGGCGATCGAGCTGAAAGCCTTGCGGGCACAGCTAGATGGTAAACCGAGTATGTATTTGGTCAAAATTTCAGATTTAAAAAAAACTTCCTACTGCCCAAGACGGCTCGGACGGCGGACGGACATTACGGTTTTGGAATTTAGACCTCTTGAAACGGATAATGTCAAATTTTGAGGCCGATTACATAGGTGTATTATTCCAAGAATAGGTAATAAACCAAAACTCAGTCCTCTCCTTTAGTGTGCGTACTTGGCCTCGTTCTGGGCCTTGGTAGTTGAAAAAGATCTAAAGCTTCATTGGTGTCCTTTTTGAAATGTCACGTTCTTTGTTTAAAGGAAGCCTGAACCCGTAGGCTCGGACAGCGAAGAAGACGTTCCCAAGAAGAAGAGAGGCGGTAAAAAGGGAGGAGACGATGATAAGAAAAAGGTAAACCGTTTGGGTGTTTGGTGGGCATGAGATCAACCAGACTCGGAACAGTTGGGCGCTTTTTTGACAATCCAGTGGGAAAAAACGTTACTTCCCACTTATGTCTGTGAACTGACGACAGGCATTTGTTCCTCAGAAAATATCCGAATCCGGGGACGACGACGCTCCGGTGAAAAAACCTCCGGTCAAGTCCAAGTCGAAAAAGAAGAAAGCTGATTCGGACGAGAGCGAAGACGAACCTGCTCCCATCACTGCTTCAAAGGTAATGTTGGTTTGGTTTTGCCCCCCCCCCCCCCTCTCCTCGCAGTGATGCAGTGATGGTTGTTATGCTCATTCATGTGGTGAACTTCAGGCTCCAAATGGTTATGAACTTATCGTCATCGTATGTAATGTTCCAGGGAGGATTTGCTGCTTTGGCTCTCTCAGACGGCGAAAGTGAACCTGAAGTGCAATCTGAGGACGAAGAAGAAGAAGAAGAAGTCGTTCAGAAAGTGGCGCCTCCCGCTAGAAAGAAAGAGGACAAAAAAGGTTTTTACCATCTTTTTTCGTTTTTTTTTTTTCTCTCATCTCCGCACTATTTCACAGCTTAATGCGTTATTAGGAGCTGCTGGTAAAAAAGGGAAGAAGAAGAAAAAAGACGACGATGATGAGGATTTAGATAAAATATTAGCCGAACTCCAACTTGAATACACCGGAGAAGCTCCTCCACCGTCAGACGTCGCTCCGGTAGCAGAAGAAGGTCCAAAAGAAGAAGATACCAAAAAGAAGAGGAAGAAAAAAGATAAGGCTCCTTCGGCCATCGATGAACAGGTACTAGTTTGTTGTTAATGTTTATTGTCCGTCATGACCTGAGTTTCTGATATTCGGGGTTTAGCCTCAAGATCAAGATGGTGAAGGTGGCGACGAAGAGGGTTCGACCGTCAAGAGTGCAGCGCAAAAGAAGAAAGAGAAAAAGGAGAGAGAAAAACAGAAGAAGCTCGCCGAAAAGGCCAAATTGAAGACGCAGGTGTCAAAAGAGGGAAGTGAAGAACCTGCCGAAGCTGCACCAGCTGCTGAGGCAGCCAAAGAGAAATCTGCCGAACCCGGTGAAGATGGCGAAGAAGATGAAGATGGTTAGACTTCACACTTTAAAAGCTTAACTCAAAATACATTCCACTAATTATCTTATTTTTTAGATGACGACGACAAGAAGAAGAAAAAGAAAAAGAAGGCCAAAGGGGAGAAAGAAGAGAAAGGTGTGAAACCAAACAAGAAGGCGATTGCTGCCATGCAAGAAGCGCTCAAGAAAATCAAAGAAGAAGAAGAAAGACTCAAAGCAGAAGAAGAAGAAAGGATGAAAAAAGAGGAAGAGGCTGAGAGACAAAGACTGGAAGCGGTAATGTCAATTAGCTCTCATATTCATCATAGATCTGATAAAATCTAACATTAATTGAAACTTTTAAAATTCAGATCCGTCAGGAACAAGAACGTAAAGAGCGGAAAAAGCAGAAGGAGAAAGAGAAGAAGGAAAAGTTGAAAGCGGAAGGGAAACTACTCAATGCCAAGCAGAAAGCGGATCGAGCAAGAGCGCAAGCGCTGCTGGAAGCGATGAACGCTATGCGGGTCAGCGGTGAAGATGGAGCAGCAGCTCCTCCTAAACCAAAGCCGTTTGTGAGGCTGAAAAAGAACAAACCCCAAGCCAACTCGTCGTCCGAACCTCAAACAATTCAGGTGACTATTTAACTGTTACAATGCAAAGTGCCCAGTAAAAATTACGTTAACGTGACTCTTGTTATTGGAAGGTGGAAATCGTGGACAAACCTCAATCCCCACCGTTGATCGGCGATGACGAGGACGTCAAGGATTCGTGGGATGTCGAGTCTGAAGAAGAGCCAGGTTGGTGGAGAGTTCAGGGGCGGATCCCGAAATCCTCCCTCGATGTTGGTGGTGGGGGGGAAAGGCGTAGTAGTGTATTAATTTTTTGACTTCACAATACCTCTGAATTGACGTTGTTGTTGCTGTTGTCCTCGCAACAGAACCGACGCCAGTCGTGAAGAAACCCGTCGCACAGGAAAAACCGGCTCCTCAGCCCCCGGCCAAAAAGCAACCCCAGCGTCAAAAATCCAAATCGGAAACGACCGAAACGGCCAGCGAGTCCGAATCTGGGTCCGAAGACGAATCGGAGAGCGAGTCTGAGAGCGAGAGCGATTCGGAAGAAGAGCGGGACAAGAAGACAGACGCGCAAAGGAGGCGAGAGAAGGCAGTAGAAAGGATTAAGGTGGGTCTGCTGATGAAGTGAACAGATACAGCCAGTTAGACTTGGCAATGGATTACATAGTACAAGTTGCTTTCAGAAACGGCAAGAAGAAGCGGAAAAGAACAGGACATTGGACAACCTGAGAGCAGCCGTTGTTTGCGTCTTGGGTCATGTAGATACTGGTGAGATTTTGTTTTTCCTTCAATAAAAAAAAAAAAAAAAAAAAATTAAGAAAGTAACAAATTTAGGCCAACTAAAATTACTTATCCAACGAGTGTACCGACACGTCTAACCTTTACACGAATAACTCACTTTTCAGGTAAAACTAAAATTCTGGATAAACTCCGACGGACTAACGTGCAAGATGGCGAAGCTGGGGGTATCACACAACAAATCGGTGCTACCAACGTTCCTATTGACGCCATAAAGGAGAACTGCAAGCACGTGAAAGGGGTAAGTAGGGATGATTTTAGTAGGGTTTCATGGTCTGGTAGTATCAACGTTGAATCGTTCAAACTTGATGTCAGAGTCGAGAGCTAATGCTCGTGCACTCCTCCCATTTCCATGATTCAATTTACGATGATTATGAAATTTTTCAAAGCGTAGATAACCTCTTTCTCAATGATAACTGGTCCTTCGTGTTTCTCTGAAGAGATAGCTGACTCGAGGGGCCTCATGGATCTCTCACTTGACGACGAAGCGGCCCATAAATACCACTAGTGTGTGATCGCAACAAGCACCATTTACGAATTTGTTTTTTCTGTGGCAGTTTTCTCAAATGGAAATCAGAATACCTGGTCTTCTCATCATCGACACTCCGGGGCACGAGTCGTTTAGCAATCTTCGGTCCCGAGGGTCGTCTCTGTGCGACATCGCTATCCTCGTGGTGGACATCATGCACGGTCTCGAGCCTCAGACAATCGAGTCTTTGAATCTACTCAAAGATAGGAAAACCCCGTTCGTCGTGGCTCTCAACAAAATCGACAGGTTTGTGTCACGACGTTACGCAACAGAGGTGTTAACTGGGTGGAATAGTGAGAATTTTCCTGTTTAAGGTTATACGATTGGCAAACGATGGCGAGGAAAGACGTGAGGGATATTATTAAGGCTCAAGCCCCAAACACTCAAATGGAGTTTGAACAGAGGACGAATGAAGTTATTGTGCAATTTGCTGAACAGGTATCGTCTTTTCGTTTGACTTTCTTCTTGTCGTTTGGTTTGTTCGCCTGCTCATTCGTACGCTGTCATTTTCAGGGTCTCAACGCGGCACTTTTCTACAACAACCCCGACGTTAGAAGTTACGTGTCTCTTGTTCCCACATCGGCCGTGACTGGCGAAGGGATGGGCAACCTTTTAGGCCTCATCGTCGAATCCTGCCAGACCATGCTTGCCAAGCGTCTCATGTTCTCCGAGGAGCTGCAGGTGGGTGTTTGAATGTTAATGCTTGACAATGTGTCTACACTGCCAGGTGGTTAATTTGATTTTGGAAACTCAGAACAACATTGAAATGACGAGTTGAAGTGTGCGTAGATACATGAATTTGGTAGAGGCTGGTAGATCAACCAACTCAGAGACTGGGGATAGGTAGGAAGAGGAAGTGGCTGGAGTCCAATCCTCATGAATACCTAAATGGTGCGAAGAAAATCCAAACTAGTTTTGTACGTCTCTGGAAAGGGCGTGTGTCCAATTCAGACCTGGTGGGATGGTCACGTTGTTAAATTGCAGCTGTCATTCTGGATAGTGCATATTTCCAATCCAAAAGCATGGCTATTGGGACGGGAGAGATCCCGAACCAGAATGGCTCCTGGTACGGCATATCTACAGACCCGTACCCCCACCTCTTTTCTTTTGGTGCAAATTATTTTCAGGCTTTATAGATGAAATCTGAGAATAAGTGGAGGTGGTTGTTCCCACCAAAGAAAGCGGGGGATTTGACTACTTGCTGGTAACGGGACTGTTACAGTAGTGCTCAGTCCGATTGTTGGTTATTCTCGTTGTAAAACGTTGGAATTGATGCTCAAAATTGCCTGGACCAACCTGTAGATGAAGCTCTTTTCAATGTTGCCATTTTGCAGTTCAATTCCTCTCTCTCTTTACTTTTTAATTTCTGTCTGTAATGATGCTATTTATTAGGTGAGTTCGCCATCCAGTACTAGCTGATTGAATCACATCAGAACTTGAACGCTTCCAGCAATCAAACTCTTCAGATGGTTCGGATTTCCCTAACTTTGCTACCCTGTGAACTGTTTTTTTAGTTTCACGAAGTGACCACCCCGAGATCATAGAAGGGAATGAATTTTGCATTCGTGACAATTTAGAAATCACAAATAAAAACAGCAGTCGCTGGAGTCGATTCTGAGCGGTTCTGAAGGAGTTCTGTGTTTGTAGAGCATCAGGGCTTGAAAGCTGCTGGGTTTGTAAAACATCAGAGCATGAGGACTTGATTCCTGGAAGTTGAAGTACTTACCCCCACATTAAACTCTTGCAAAACGCCCTAATGCATGAACTGAATGGTTCTCAACTGCTTGAACTGCTTTGCGAACACACATTTTCACAATTCTCGTGAGCTTCTTGCATTTCAGTGTTGCCAGTTCAATGACACTATTTTGCCATGATAACGCACTGTCTACACTTTCTACTCTTTACCGAAATTTCATCTTGTTTGCATTTACAGGCCACCGTCCTAGAAGTGAAGGCGATCTCCGGTCTCGGGACCACGATAGACGTCATTCTCGTCAACGGAACCCTTCGAGAAGGCGATACTGCCATTTTGGCCGGAACTGAAGCTCCAATAGTCACTCAAATCCGTTCCCTCCTCATGCCACAGCCGCTCAAAGAGCTTAGAGTTAAGGTACTGACGTTCCAAAAGCCACCAATCTTCGATTACCCTGACGCACAATATTATCTTTTGTTTTTCGTTTCAGAATGCCTACATCGAATATAAAGAAATTAAAGCTGCACAGGGTGTTAAAATTACTGCTAAAGATTTGGAAAAAGTCATAGCTGGTGAGATTCTGCCACTTTGTCATTGTGTTGTTGCCTTTTTTTGTTATCCGCTTATATATTCTTCTTCCTCTTCAGGACTGAATCTCAGAGTTGCGAGACAACCGGATGAAGTTGAAATTCTCAAAGAGGAAGTCGCCCGAGAACTGAAACACGCCCTCAGCTCGATCAAACTGGCCGAAAGGGGCGTCTACGTCCAAGCGTCCACTTTGGGATCCCTCGAGGCCCTTCTCGAATTCCTGAGAACTTCTCAAATTCCAGTGAGTGAACATATTAGGATTTTAATTCCGCGCAATAAGGCGCGAGTGCGTTCGGCAAGCTGATTGGCCGATCACCCAAACAAAATCGCCTCAAGGTTGACTTTTGAAGCGGACTGTCCATTAGAGTTGTGCAGTACCTAGCTAGCTACATGAGTAGCCGCAGCCGTAGTTGTGAGTACCGCTACTCGATTAAAAGTAACTTAGCTACAGCACACTACTTGTGGTGATTGGCAACAAGAACTACTTGAGAGTAGTTGCAGACAACCGCTACAGCTACTAGCAGCTAGTAGCTGCTATAGCTTCTCAGTGAAGTTTTGAAAAGCTACTGTGGCGGCAAAGCTGGTAGCTGTAGCTATTAGCAAAAAAGCTGTTGCTGTAGTGGAAGCTACTTTTTGCCCAACTCTCCTGTCCATATTCAATTTTTTTGATTTTGTCGGAGTTGCGGATCTGCGCGGTAGGCTTCTGCGCAGCATTTTGATAATGATAATGATTTTGATGGATTGCAGCATAGGCTTTACAAGCGAAGGTTTTTTTCTCTGGGTGGACCAACGTACGGACGGAATTGCAAATCCATGTGAACGGGATCCCGTAAAACCTCCTGATAATGTAGTGATGCATCTTCTATGGTGTTGTGCCCCGCCTTTTTTTTACGCCATGTGAACTCCTTCCCATCCTGGACCTAGCTTGTTGCTATGTCCACACTGTAAATATGAAACTAAGAACCCTCCCAATCGTCAGAATTTGTTCGCTCAAAATTTATTAAGGTAAAGGTGGGAGAAGTGCGTGGTATGGTTTGTTTAGTTCAACTTCTACAAAACCTCATAAATCAGCCATTGACGTTACACCAATTTTTATTTTTCCCCTGGAAGCTGTTGTTTTTATAGTGTATGATTGATTTTGTGTAACCTTGTCAATTGTGAGCATTATGACCAAAACCCAAGCCCAACTTACACTGTTGTCTCATTGAAGGGTATAGGTGCATAACCGACCTGTTAAATCTTTGGAATGCTTATTCTGGTTACACAGGGGTAAGTTCAAAATATAAGACGAAAATTTCTTAAATTCAATTTAATATCAGACAAAAACTCCCAGAATTATCAACTTTTATAGATCATCAAGCCAGTACCAGGACTGCTAATATTTAAAAGACTTTTACAGAGATTTTAAACGTTTATTTTAAAGACTTATACAGATATTTATTTTAAAGACTTTTACAGAGATTTTAAAAGTTTACATAGAGTATAAGGTGTTAACTGACATAAGGCAACCAGGTTGGTAGAAAACCAACATGGGGTAAATTCCATGCACTTACCCCAGGGGGAAGTGCATAGTATCATGCACATTCCTAAATTATCACTACGCACATGCCCCTTCTTGAAAAAACCAATGGGGTAAGTGCATGGCCAAACTCACTGATAGAAAAAGATAACTCAATAATAGAGATTTCAATATTCAATAATAGGAGTTAATAATAATAGAGATTTCAATATTCAATAATAGGAGTAAATAACAATTACTGAACATATAAACAAACTTAAACACCTGAAATACTCACCGATTTAAAGGATGGAACGCGATAAAAATCGAGCCCTGAACTTGGCAGCTGAGTGAAATGGCACAATGTGACTTCACATCCTTCCAGGCAGGTTACCGTTTGCGTTGACACCATCTGGAGGATAATAATATTATGTTATGTGATGTCACACATATAGTTTCAACACTAGCCAGTATTCCGTGGAAATTGTTCTGCAGTGTTTTAAGATCCCTCTTTCTCACTTGCCCCGTTTGTGCACTTCCACCGCATTACTAGAATTTGATATGAATGGGCGAGTTAAAGTGCTATTCAGATCAGGCTGTAAATAGCGAAGATCCAAAGAGTTGCGCCCATTTGCGCGTGGCCCAGATTGCGCTTAATGGGCGTATTGGGCATACAGTTTTATGCAAATCTTAATCCAGCCATTTCAAATTTGCCCTTTCTTCAAATATGATCTCAACCCACCCAATTCAGGACTTGGGAGGCGGAGCGAAAAACGACATAATTTTGTCACTGTCGCGAGGGGAGTAAGCATGTCATACTTACGTACATACAAAGATCGTCTGAATTAGTGGTATAGGCATATTTTTTCTCTTATGTTGCATTCACAATCCTTGCTCAGTGGGATCCGTCTCCGGCATTGCCCACAGCGAATGAGTCCACAACAATAACTGGGATATAACAACAACTCATTGTCTTCAACCGATCGATGCTGTAGAAAACGCCGAGTTTCTAACCTCTTTTTTTTCTTTGTCGTATTTCCCTCCTGGAAGAACTCGTTCAATGTATCAATTTTTATGCCCTCTGCGGGATAACATCCTCCCACTCTCAGCCTACGGAAACTTCCTAACGGCCGTGTGGGACGCCCTGTGAGGAAACACTCCCTGTTCGGCCCCCGTCCTTCGGACGGCCGTCTCGCGTCTGAAAATGGTTCAAATTGTTCAAAAAAAAAAAAAAAATCAAAAAAAAAATCGCATTTTCAAGTCACGTTTGCGACAACCTACTTTTCCCCCACCCGATGAATAACGACGACCCCGTGTCTTACGAGAAAAATGATTTGAAGTCCGCTAGGGGCATTTCGGGCACCATCAAAGGGTCTTGTACGCACTCGGCGATCGCTGCCAAAAGATTAGCGAGTCAGTATAAAGATATGCACGTGACTAGAATTCCCCTGTAGACGGGTAGGAATGTACAAGACAAGACATTGAAACCCCTGCCAACAATATAACAGTACCCACTTCCTCCGCTTTTGAATGGGATCGTTTCGGTTGTTGGATGGGCAAAAAAATGAAAGTCGGCGACAATTTGAGGGAATTAGATACTTTACATTTTTACAATGTGGTATACCATTCCATACCATTATAATCCAGAAATACGAATAGCTTAAAGATCCGCAAAACCCTGCAAAGATGTTCGGAATTTCGGGGTGCAATTTCTTGGTAGTTAGCGAAATAAGATGTTTTTAGAAGGTTACTAAGTATAAGTCTTATACTTCCGTTATTGTGAGGTCGAAATAGACGTGTAACCAGTGAAAATTGACGTGCATTCGATGTTCTACAACTTTATGTCCTTATGGTGGGTGGTTCGCAATTTTGCTTTTTTAAACGCTTAGGTGGTTTTTAGTAAAAAAGCCAAAAAGATGTCGAAAATTGGTGTAATAGCGAGGAGCATGCTTCGTTTTTGGAGAGTCGTATTTCGGTTACTGTGGGGTCAAAATAGACTTGTGACCAGTGAAATTTGAAGTGCATTTTTCTACAACTTTGTATTCCGGTGAGCGTACGTAAAAACGACTAGCTCAGCCATTCGGAAATTTATTGGGCACGTACAGACATACAGAGAGTTTTATAATATTAGTATACTAATACTATATATATTTATAGATTTCGCTTACTCTCTTCCTTCACCGCGAACGAAGCTTTCCTTCGCGACGAAAAGCCGGGTCAAATAGCGTCCAATTACTAGGAAAATTTTCGAAACCCCAAAACCCGGTACAACTTTTGGCGTCGGTTTTGAACGGAACTACGTTGGTCAAAACCAGATTTTTACGCCGATTTCAACGAGTACAAAACGATTTCTGTGCGATAACCCATTCGGGAGTTATTCAAAGATCGTTGGTAAGGTGGGTCCTACATTTTGCGTACCTTCGATTAGTTTGATAGGTACTAGGTAATTTCATTTTCGTCATCTTCAAAAACACATGGTATCGTTAACAGGGGCAACCTGTTTTGTTTTGATAACTACCTACCTGTGACACGTCTACAAGCGTTTTTACTAAGAAAAATCACAAGTTGACGGGTTAATGCAGAATAACGAATTTCTCTCCTGCTCATCCCTGATTGCTAAAATTTGGTACGGTTAGAACTTCTTCGAATTTAAGTGAACCTACATGGACAGGTAATTTTACCCTCTCTTATTATACGGCCCTTCGAGATAGTTTGATACTTCACGACAAGAAACGGGTCAACAAGGTTGGATGGGTTGGACGTGCTTGCGTTCCTATTGAAGGATGGCTGCATTATTGAACGGGAATTTGATATTTGATATTTCGTGTGTTATAAAAACTGCGAAAATGTGGTAAATATGGAAATGAAATTTCTTGGTAGTTTGAGAAAAAGCTCCACTTTTGAAGAGCCGTTGTTTGGTTGCTGTGGGGTCAAAATAGACTTGGGGCCGGTGAACTTCCCCAAAGGCTATGCGTGCCCGATGCGTAAAGGCATATCCATTCGTTATTGTTTTCAGTCATGTCCTTCCTCTCAAATTTAATTGTAATTATGATTGTGAACGAACTAATTCCGATGATGTTGAGAGTTTTACGTCCAGTTGAAGATGACGACGTACATAAGACATAGAGACGAGCCTGGCTTTGGGAATGAGACCCCTTCTGACACCAGCCATAATGTAGACTCCCCTCAGACCACACCACTCATAGATCTACTGCAGTTTTTCAACACAGAAGGGTTTCTACGGAGGTTATTTGGTTTGAAGGTGGTGTAAGGTAAGATGTTGGTAAGATCCCCCCCGCCAACGCTCGTCATCCGTTTGGTTCGGCCGCTCCAAATCACAAATAGTCCGCTGACCATGTGTCGCCTTTTCAAATTAGTCGGTGTTGGGTCTGCTGACCCAGAGGATATAAATAAAACAAATGGTGTGGGTCCACTGACCATTTGTCGCCTTTTCAAATTTGGCGTTTTTGGGTCTGCTGGTTTAAATGAAAGGGAAACGTTGGTTTTGTGTGTGTTAACGTTAATTTGACTGAAAGACTGATTACTTTGAGGTATTCCTCCGGCCCTCTGTGTTATCACCGAAAAACACATTCTGTGTTTCCTTCGTTCGATCCTCGATCATAACATTAATGATCTGAGGGTATCTCGCGTCCTTTATTGGGAGACCAGGCGGGGTCAGATCTTGTCAATTTTGCACCAATGGGCGGGCGAAGCGAGGTCCCCCTTTTGGCTTGCTTGTACCCACAAGCAAAGGCGGAGACATTGAAAATATTTATAAGGGCTTTTTGTGGATGCCAAATGGCGGGGCTCACTGTAAACCTTTTTGTTTCGGATTCTACGTCTTTGGATTATTTTCAATTGGATTCCTGAGACGGATTGCCGTGCAGTTGGACGTCAGTTGCATCCGTCAGCCCCCGGGTAACCAGGATGGAACGGAGAGCAGGACGGAGACGGTTTTGTGGCGTGATTCCACCCGAACCGGAGTCAACAGGATAACCTCTCAAGCGAGTTAGGGTGGGAAGTGGTTAGTTAGTCTGTTCTGATGAGCAGTATCCTGGACGGGCCCATCCTCCCTGGCCTCATCCGCGGGCATCCCCCGCCTGTGATTTCAAAGGGGTTTTCCGATTCGGAATAAAACTGGGGGAACGTTTTCCACAACTTGACCGTTTTTTTCACCACTCGGATACTCCACATAGCTTAATCGTCGATCCTGGCATCTAACCTCCCCACGCAAAAATGAACAAAAAACCGTCTCAACGACCACCACAGACGTAGGACGTCGTTCGAAACCCACGCCCTCCCTTCTGAACACTTTTACGAATAAATCTCCATCCCTCCGAACCTTCAAGCACCTCCTTTCCGAATCTCATTTCCTTTCACTTCAATTCCTCGGTCACAATATCCGCTGAGAGATGCGAATTTCTTATCGGCCCAGTTTTGTAAAAAGATTACGTAAAGTTTCCACGTCGGTTTGTTGGTTGATTTCCCGTGTGAATCGTGTTTTGTGTTTAACATTCAACTATTTGAAGTTATAATTTTCCATGTCACGTAATACATGAACGTCTAATAATACGGTCTCTAAATTGGCTGCTACCGATCCTGCTACCGGATGCTGTCTTTACACCTCTCGGACCTTCAGTTTAATTTCAGATTTTTTTTCCCCTCCCTTAAAACTCATCTGCCCGACGATCCTTCCCCAAAAAAACGGGCACGAACGGTGTTTTACCACCGCCGAAGGGGGCGGAAATCGGTTGTTTTCAGGTAGCCCCTCCCTCTTCCCAAAAAAGGTTGAATAGTTTCGAACTGGGAAAAATCCTACACCTGCTGTCTCCCCCGACCTGTGGCGCGTCTCCAAACAATCTGACTTCCTCTCCAGGTACTTTCTCCATGCTAATGGTTCGGGAGGGGTTTTTAATCCGGGCAGGATATGCGGCGGCAGACGAACGAGTTGTCTTTTCTTTTTTTTGTTGTCTTTCCTTTGATATCCAAGGCTAGGAGCTTCCAAAGCGGGTGTTATATTCTTACAAGGTTGATGCGTCAAAATGCCTTTTTCAAACGTTTGCGGCATATATATTACAAGTCCTCCGTATTGTGAAATGGGAGTTCGCAACTGGTATACAGCCTGTGAAATTAGGTCTACTTTTCGTCAACGTTTGGACGTACTGGACTTATGGGGATCTCAGACCTGTTCAGTTTCATGTAATAGATTAACTTTTTTCCAGGTCACAAATTTCTTTTATAAAATTTCTAATCAAAAGGTGAATGTTCAAAACTCTAACTTTTCATAAACGTCTTATTTTTAATAGCGTTTCTTTGAGGGGAAAAAAAGTTAAATACCGCGTCGTAATTTTGAAGGGTTTTAAAGGAGCAGACTTCGGTTTTGACGGAGCAAACAAGTGTCTTTATTGAGCTGAAACGGGTTTTGAGGGAGCTGACACCAATTTTTGCTGAGCGAAAACCTGTTTTGAGGGAGCCGTTTCCAATTTTTAATGTCCAGAAACTTGCAAGTGTTTGAGTGGTTTTGTGCGGCTATAGGTGGGATTTCCCATGGTTATGGACTGTTTGTCGCGTGAGGAGTTATTTTCGAAGAATTTTTTTGTCAATAATCGATCTAGAGATATTTTTGACCATGCCGTGGGGCTGCTGGTGGGCTTTTTGTAGCTTGATTTTTTCCCTAATTCTTCATTATGTGAACCGCAATGTGATTCGTGAAAATTTCATTTTGGTTCTAATTTGAGGAAAATTAATCGATCGAAGCGATTGGTGCGATTTTTTCTCTCTGTAAGGAGATTTATAATTGAGGCCGGTTGGGAGGAGTAATTATTATATTTGAATGTGGGAGCATCGTGTAACGATTTCCTCTGGGCTTTTTATTAATTGGCCGGTTGGTTCCCACATTAGGCCCAATCCCTCCATCCGCTCGGGCTAACCATCCCCGGGTCAGCTGACCTGGTCAGGACGCTCCAAGGCCCCAGGATGTTCTGTTTGGGAGTTAAATGATATCGAATATTGAAAGGAAAATAGGCTGATCGTGGCGATGAAGGAACAGGGCGGGCGAGTTCAAGCTCGAATGGCTTCTGCTGAGTGGTTTTCGAGTAGTTGGGATGCCTTCTTGTGTTATTTTAAAGACATTTAAAGACAAGGTCTTTTTTTTTAAACGCATTGTGTTAAAAAAATACGCCTGTAGGTGTATTGCTGCTTGCGCCCTGGTCATGTATTATAATATACCATTATCGTTTGACTGTGGATTAGTTTACTTTAGATCGAGGATGGAAGAAAAACTGCATGATTCATTCTTTTTATAACTTTAAACCTCATTTTTGAATTATGGCTACATTTCCTATCGGAGTAGTACAAGTTGATTGTTAAGGTCTGCGATTCACGCCTTCAACCACTCCCGTCTCACCTAAACTAGAGCTTGGAGGAGAGCGCTCTTTGTCCCCCCCCCCCCCCCCCGCGACCAATGCAATATAATGATGAGTGCATGGGGGCTGAATGATGGACTGTCACTAGGGGATGGCGTGAACCATAGAGCTCCGAGTAGCTTATCTACGTCTATGTAGTGGGGTCATTTCATTATGCAGCAGGCGTCTCGCTCTTCGCTCCAGTTTTTCCCTATTAAACTCAAGCTTTACTCTAACATCTACGGGTTTTCGTCACCGAATCTCCACACCGCTCTCATTGGTCTTCACGGGTCTCACCGCGAGAAGCCATCCTTCTACTCATTGACGGCCTTTTGTTTCGGTAATGCCACCCTGTTGCTTCCTCTTGCAACCGAACCTTCTCAAAAAGACCCGCACAGTTCTTATCCCTTTTCAAGGCTTCGCCGGCGCACTCTATATCTGCTTACCTTCTTGTAAAGACCTGTTGTAACACTATATCAGGAAATGAGCGGTATTGTGAGTCATTCCTTCGATCCTTCTCTGCCTAGACGGAATGATAAAACCGAGATAAGTTTCACTTGAGCTACCCACTAATATTTCTCTGGTGGTCTCAAGTTTTCAAAGGATATTTCTAATAAAAGACAATTCACAGTGTCGCCTCTCCCATTCAGCTCCGCTGCCAAGCCATTTATTGTGTCGAACCCCTTTGTGTGTCCAACAATAAGAACATTTGATATTATTTATTGGTCTCGGCCTCTCCCGAAAAAAAAAAAAAATAATAATAACAAACGGTCACTCATTTAACACGAGCTAATATTAACCTCACGTATTTTTCTTCTTTGATCCGCTATTGAAGGAAAATTCTTGTCGCTGGGAAAATACATCCTGTGGAGGTAGGGCCTCTCGACAGGTGTCGACGAAGACATTCCTGTGTGGGCAAAACCAAGTGGGAGTTTGTCCCACATCCTCGGCCTCCCACGTCCGCCCCGGGCCGCTCGTTTCCTGCCATTCACTACGTCTGCCGTACCCACCATGCTTATTGAATAAGTTAAACTTATTCTTTGGGATAGAAATAAAGGGAAAATTTTCGCCGGGAAAGTCCTGGATAGTGTCCGCAGACATCGTAGTACATAATTTGGCATGAGGAAGTACAGTTTGTGAAAATTGAAAAAAAAAAAAAAATTATTGGACACAAAATGTGCGTTCACATTATGCCAAACAGCATGATTAGGCGAAGCGGCAAAGCTGAAATAGTGTCGTCCTGGCGGCACGGTGTCGGTTCGGCTTTCGTCAAGGCAACAAGGCCGAACGACGCATTCACACTATCTCCGCTTTGCTGCTTGGCCTAAGCCAAATAATGGCCACTGGCCAGTTACTGGAAGTGAGGTTTTCACGGAGAAGAAAACGACAGCGTGGCACGCTTTCGATCTCCCTGTCGTGACCCTTGCCTGATTGGAGATGGAAAATGAATCTGCTATGGGTCGTGCCGTTCACACAATCACGATTCAGTATTATTACATATTGGACAATGGCACATTGTCATTGGAGGGGGGGGGGGCTCGCTTTGCTCGGCCAACCACTTTCTCGGACAGAGTGACTCGCATCGCTTGATGTCCCCCATGTTCTCCAGGTCCCCGGCAGACCTGACATACCGCGCTATAAGTCGCAACATACCCACGCGCGATCGTGTTGGAGGGAGCGTCTCGGAGATAACTAAAACCCCAGAATATATCCGAAATTAATTACTTCTGAAAATTGGAAAATAAAAGTCTGGCACGAATCGGGAGACCTGAAGAGTGGTCGGCCCCTATCAACCCCGGGCTTCACCCTATCTCTCGCCTGCAACGAACGCGAGCCGCAAAATTCCCTGCGTTCCCCCACCAACTGCTCAAACCTGACAGACCACCCAGGGGCCGGCCCCTATTAGATCTAAAAATCGTTCAAATTAAACTCACCGTCTAACTTTGCCGATCGTCGGAATTCGTTCTTTCAGGATTTAGTATTAAGATGTGTATTCCAGGTAGGATACAGAGGAAACGCCATCTCAATCAGACTGTAAACAACGAAGATATGAAGGGTTGCGCGGATTTGCGCGCTTCGGAAATGCGCTCAATTTGCTTATTGGACATAAAATTGGCTGGGAAATCCGAATTCGCCAAACATTTAGGGGTTCCCATTTAAAACAAGAAAGTTGGGCGCGAATGTGCCGATTTGTAGCTAAACGGGGATCCGAGACGGTAGAAAAAACGCTGCAAACTTTACACAAGGGTTTATTATTGTTTGATAAAGGTTACTTCTGCAAAAAATAATTCTGTGTCTGTAAAAAAATTAAACAAATTTTTTCAAATTCAAAAATGGATTCTACGTCCAAAATTACTTCGAAAACGACACCTAACTCGATCCCATAGTCAAAACCCTTCAAAAAGCCCCTCCCGTAGCCCCATAGCGCCCCACGGGTTTCGGTGATCGGGCTGAAAACCTTGTAGGCACAACTAATGATTAACCGAGTATTTTGTCAAAATTTCAGATTTAAGAAAAAATTCCTACTGCCCAAAACGGCCCGGACGGCGGGCGGCGTAGCGGACGGACATTTCGGTTTTGGAATCTAGACCTCTTGAAACGGATAATGTCAAATTTTGAGGCCGATCCGAGTCGTCGACCTCCGTCGCGATTACATTCCAAGAATAATAAAGCGAAATCGGCGTACTTTTAGAGGAGAAGGTTTGTGACATATTCCGTTAGATAGTCAGCCACAGACACGTTCTGAATTTGTGGTAGATAGTGATATCCCTTGAATATCCCTTGAATTCGACCATTGAGGAGATTTTTGTGCAGTTGTGCAGTTTTGAGTTCAGTTAATTAAATAATTAATTAAATTAGTACAAGGAAACACCAGAATGACGCTGTTGCGGTCCCCACTTTTGGTTTATATTATTTATAGGAATAATACACTTATGTGATCGCGACGGTGGTCGACGACTCGGATCGACCTCACAATCCGCCGGGCCGTGTTGGGCAATAGGAATTTTTTTTAAATCTGAAATTTTGACAAAATACTTGGTTTACCATCTGGTTGTGCCCGCAAGGTTTTCAGCCCGATCGCCCAAAGCCGTGGGGCGCTATGGGGCTACGGGAGGGTTATTTTGAAGGCTTTTGGCTACGGGGTCGAGTTAGATGTCGTTTTCGTAGTATTTTTGAACGTAGAATCCATTTCTGGCGGTCCCGGAACGATCCGATTTTACTGTGGCGATTTATAGGGCTTTCATGTGGCTACAAATTGGATTTTTGAAGGATCCCAAGAATTCAAATATTTTCCGAGTAAAAACGTAGGTTTTTAAAAAAACAAATTTAGCAAAAAATAAAGACTTTCCAAAAATTTTTAATTGACACAGAACTTATTTTCGCACAAGTAATCTATATCAAAGAATAAACCCTTGTGCAAAATTTGCAGCGTTTTGACATGGATATGTCTTAGTTCTGGGGTCTTGCAAAATTTTGCGACACAAAAAATGTGACGTTTTTATGGGTTGCACCCATGGCAACCCACTAGCATCTGGGGAGAGGAATAGTGAGGGCTAACGCGAGCGCTCACTTGAACCGCGGCGTTTAAGCGCACTAACATTATCAAGGAGTCTACAGCAGTGTTGCCATCCACGGATTTTTATCCGTATTTATACAGATTTTTGGGGGTCTGCATAGATCATCAAGATTCTGTCGTACGTATTTTGCTCTCTACATAATATTAGGCAACTAAATGGGTAACCCAACACTCAAAACGTGTTGAATATGAGTAAACAATTTATTAACAAGGAGAAAAAATTTTTGTTTTTTTTTTTTTGTTTTTTTTTTGTTTTTTTTTTTAAAATATCTTCTCTCTATTCTCTCTAGCCTCTAGCCTCACAGACATGGTGTAGATTTATATTTTTTAAACGCTGTGAATAATAAGTAGGTATATAATATTAAATATTATATTAAAAAATTTTTAAAATCTCCTCTCTCAGTCTTGATAGATGCTGGGCAGACACCCCCCCCCCCCCCCCCCACTTGAATTGCCCACAAGGGTTCAGCAAATCAGATGTAAATCTATGTAAATCTATGACTATGGCAAATCAGATGTAAATCTATGACGATGTTTTTTTTTTTTTTTTCAAACTACAATTTTGTAAAATACTTAACCTCTATAGATGAATTCTTGAAGTATGTACTCTGAATAAGACACTTTTTAAGACCTCCTGACTTCCTTCAAACATTTGAAGCCCCATTGATAGGTACCAACGGTGAGAATGGGGCTGAGACCCAAAACATGGATTATACTCCCAAAAATTCTAACAAAGCGACACCTAACCCAACCCCATGGCCAAAACCCTTAAAAAAAATCCCTCCCGTAGCTCCTTTTTATCCCCACACCTTAGAGCGATCGGACTGAAAACGTAGTGGTTACAACTAAATGAGGAACTGAGTATTTTGTCAAACTTTCAAATTTAAAAAAATGGACGGCGGGCGGACATTTCATTAGGTACCTACATTGTAATAAAACCACCCAGTCACGTAGCACATAACTAGACCTTTTTCGTTAGCATCTAGCAAGGTAACTTTAGCTTTGAAGGGTTTTAGCAATCGTTTGCTGACTCGATTCCCCTCTTCCATTCCTTAATTTTGGCCCATTGGAGAATTCCAGCGTAGATGGTTGGATGCGCACGTCATGCGTCTTCGAGTCCCTAATGCCTTCGGGCCTAATGCTCGAACATCTCTTCTCATGAATGTAGATATCTGATTCGATCGGGTTGCCGCACGTTGAACACAATTGTATCAGTAAAATTGGCGAAATCAAAATCTTGGAATCAAGCACGCTAAAAGCAACAGTAGGGGGTGATAAGATGGGTGGAAAGCACAGAGTAAAAACTCTTTGAAAACGTTAGTTCGCTTAAACGCCGCGGGTCGAGAGAGCGCTCGCGATAGCCCTCACTATTCCTCTCCCCAGACGCTAGTTGGCAACCCGTCAACTTAATTTTTCATAGCAACAACGCTTGTTAGTTTCTCGTAGTGAATTATCAAATTCCCGTCTAACAACAACTATAATATAATATATTATATTATATCATACGACATAATATTATCCATGTACAGATGTATCTGCATGCAGTGTAGATACTCGTCAGTTTTTTTTTTTTTTTTTTTTGCTTCCAACTAGCTTGCCGCGGCTTGATTCCGAGCGTGAGCGTTTGTGGACTCAGACGGAGGCAATTCCACGCATTCGGGAGAACCTTTACTACCTTACTCTGTGGGAGAACCCCACTTTCGTGTGGACGGCCCTCGTGGGTTCTCCTTTTATGCACCAGAGGCCACTGGGTCTTGGGACGCGGAATTGAATCTCCGCGAAGATCATTTTACTCTGAAAACCTGAAGCCCCACTAAAATACGCCATTCGTCGCTTCGAATGTTTTTTTTTCGAAACCTGGGGAGAGTTCCAATATCGTTTAGCGCTAATTGGCAGGTGGCGGTGGTTGCATGATAGTTGGGCGTGTCCGAGTTTCATGTCCGACTGGAACGGCCCAGATAATCATGAAGTAACGTGGGACCAGGAGTGGAAAACAAAAAATGACGAAGAAGATACACCCGAACTAATCATATAGAAACGGGTGCACTGGGGAATCGCCCTTCTCCGATAAGGATGGGGCGACGTATTTAATTAAATTTGATGGTGAGAGAGAAAAGGGGGGGAAGAACAAGTTTGCATGTTGAACGGCACGAGAGGCCTCCGGCGACTCTTTAGGGGGTTTTCGCAACGGAGAGGAAAACGCCGGATGTCTCCCTGATGATTACAGCATCGCGTGAGGGTCACTTTGATGAATGGTGATTGATAGTTGAACTTGACTGGCACTTTCCCTCCCACATTATCGGCCACTCAATCGACACAACCATCTCATGTTTCGAACAAACGATTTTGGAGGCAGGCCTGGTAAAAATTCTTAGTCGCACTGTTTTGGCCAGTTTTGACGGCGTTTGAGGAGCTATGAAGCCAGAGGTATAACTATGAAGGGCATCTTGCGAATTGTCATAGTCTACGGACCCAGCGGGAGATGCAACCACAGAGGAAGACCTGTACTCGCCAAGCTTACCTGATATATCAGGATACTGTGACGGTGCTAGATCTTAGGAAGGAAACCGTGCAGATGCTGATACCCAACACGATATGTCGTGGCTGGTATCAGTCACTGGCTGGGCTCGCAGCGGAACTGAGATCAACGGTTATGGCTACCTCAAGCGAATTGTCGCTAAACATGGCCTGGCTAGTTGATCGGGCGGTTTCCAACTGCCACCCAGCTCGCAGTGTTCAGTCGTAGCGCTGATCAGCCTGGTTCAAATCTGGGGACGAAAAGCTTTGGCGCCAGTCAAGGGGAGCTATGAAACCGGTTTGAGGCGCATCAATAAAATATTTGGAGAGAGTTATGAATCTTGTTGGAGGCTCAATCAAGCAAACACAGCGACGAAACCTGCTTGATTCGATCAAACGCCAAGTATAAATGATAAATTCATTATTTCATTCAATCACTCTCCACCAGTAGTCCGCTCCTAGGTGTATGTCAAATGTTATGTTGTCTCGATTTTACCACGTTGACAGCTGTGGTAGGCTGGGCGTGTGAAGACATTTTTCCGGTTTCGTTCTAAGCCGGAAACTCCTTGGGGGTTCGAAGACGGAAACGTCGGGTTTTTAGTTCGGCAGAGCCTTTCCATTCACGAGGAATCGGCTACTAACAATGAAATTCTTCTGCCTGCCCTTTCCCTTCGTCGGCCTTTTTTTTTCAACCCATTTCCTCTCCTTCCCGGGTTTCCGGATCATAACTCCGGTCACAAAAGCCTTCGCCAGGAGGTTGTCGTTCGTTAGTCACGCGTGCGAATCAGCTTCAGACTGAGCGATCATCTTGACAAAAGGGATCCAAGTCGAAGTGACATTGCCACTAATCCGGGGAACTTACTCTGCTCATTGAACTGCCGAGTTGGAAAAGAACTTCAACCGAACGGTTTCGCAACGAATACTTTGTTACAAAGCTCTTAAAAAGTTGGAGGTCTGAAAACATATTTAGGAGATGGATACTAGGGATGGAAAACCAAAATTAATATCCGGATATCGGAGATCCGATCAGATGAATATCAAGCGTCTGGAAATGTCTGCCTTTCAAATCCGCTGTTTTTCTGAAAGATCCTTGATTTTGTTCATTTTAGTATGACATCACTGCTGCTATCTCAAGGGCGAAGTAGAATGCAAGAATCCGCGGAAATGGGGTTTAATTTCTCACAAAGGGCAGACCTAAAACTACAAAGAACAGAATAGCAGTGCCGATACTAACGCCATCTCTCGTTGGCCACTCTGAACTACAATGAAGTATAAGCGATTACACGAGGCCAGTAGGCAGTCCAGCTGACTGGCGCCAGTTCGCTGGCCTCGTGTAAACTACACTGGCTTCCCGTGCCATGCCAGGAAAAAAAGTCGCTCCAGTCGACTGTCCTCAGGAGTAGGTTTCGGGCCATTCCAGTTCCCCCCACCTTCAAAAGTCCTGAGCCGGCTGACTCATTGGACGCCAGTGGTGTTTACATTAAGCCAGTCAGCTGGCTTCGAATTCACGTCAGTCAACTGGCGCCAGTCAGCTGGACTGCGACAGTTGACGGTGACACGTTAGCTAGCTAAGCAATCGAATCGAGCTCGCCTTCTGTTTTATTTTCAAGCAAATATCTTCGATTTTCAGAATTTCTGAAAAAGTACGGATATCCGATACACATATCCGGTTACCGGATATTTCAACCCTCTTCTATCCGGCCACAATCTATCGGGATATTAAAAAGAAATATCTGGATATCGGATATGTCCGGCCTTTCCATCCCTAATGGATACAAGTTTCAAGAACATCAAAACCACTTTCAGGAGCCATGAAGCTAGTTTCATGACCGATAAACCCATCTGGGGAACTATGAATCATAAAAAGTGGTTTGAAAAGCTATGAGGATAATAATTATTATTTAGTTACCTACGGAGCAAGTTTGAGTCTCATCAAAACTGGTTTAGGAAGCAGTGAAAGCAGAAACCAGTTTGGCCAGCTATGAAACCAACTTGACATCAAGACGGAGGTATAAAACCGGTTTGAGGAACAGTGAATTCAGTTTAGGATGCCTTTGAAGCAAGTGTGAGGACAAGGAAGTCTGAAACCGGTTTGAGGAGCTTTCGATCTGGAGTGAAGTCCTCTAAATCCTGTTTGGTATTGTCAACTGCCAAACATGAATTGTTATAAGGAGCTTTGCGGTCAGTCTGGGGATCTAAGGATTGCTGTAGCCAGTTGAAGAAAGGTCTTGGGAAGATACATTTCGAGGGTCTTAAAGCCTCATGTCGTATCACCAAATAAACAAAAAAAAAAAAAATCTTATTCTTAGTCGATAGAATTTTGTTAGAACGATTTTCACATTATTTTCATTTTAAAAGTGCCAAAATATTATGAAATTTGCTCAAATCAAAGAAGTTTTCCATCACCACCATGGTTTTGAATAAGTTGTTTGCCCCGTCTGAAAAGTTATTAAAAATGTCTGTGTGGGTTTGTATGTGGTTGAGACCCTCAATACCTATGTGTCAAATGCTATGATTGTGCATATTTTCTTAATGCAGCGGGTAGGAACCTCCTCTAAGGTCCTTTTACAAAACCAGCCGTTTCCGGCTCAAAACCCACCACCATAAAGTCCCCACGAGTAAACACTTCAGCACACCGGTAGTGGGTTTCCTACCTGGGGGTTTCCGGGTTTCCGGTCGTGACCACCTTTCAAAGGGCAACCACATGGCGGCCATAAGGTCTCCCGATGTCCGACAATAAGCTCCCTCGAGACTCATTCAAGAACCCCGAAGGATGTCCGCTTCCTGGCCTCGGGGATGTTCGGAGAAAGGATGAAGGCGATAGGAAGACAATGAACGGCCAGAATCACACCAAGTGGGCGTCAAATTTACGACTTGATTAGATCTTTGATTGCTGTCGAAGTTTGCAAATTGTAAAATCCTCTCCCGAGTCCGTTTTTGGCGACGATGCGAAAATTCAAGAGCACGAATTGTGTGTGTTGTGCCAATCCTGTCAAATGTCACTCTCGATAATCTCATCTGCTTCGTCCGTTAGTTTCATACATCTGCTTGTCAGCGTTTCAACCGATAAGCTTTCGCTGATTTCGGACTGTGTCCGCCATAACATCCGGCCCTAGGAGCCAGCTGGACAGTTTTACTCTCAAGATCCCGAACAGATTCCCGATCGTTCGTCAAACTGCGTGGCCGTATATTTCATCACGAAGCCGCTCTGGTTGTTTTTTGTTCATTCATTACACGGAATATGCTAAACAGACTGTGGTGCCTTTTGCCCTATAAATATTGAAAAGCTTCTCTCCCCCCACCTCCTTGACACAACACCCTCTCTTTTTCTGTCTCCGTCTTTCCTTCCCAGGATGACCTTCTGTTCGACGTGGATCCCACACGCGGATTCGGCCGTCCGGGTGCGCGCAATGTACCCCTGTGCTTCTGCACGTCATAATACACCTACTGGAAATTTATTATTTGGAACGATTACTAAGATTCAAGTCAGATCTCAAAAGTCCAGCAACTGGAACTGTTGTTATGTACACGGTCAGGGCTTGAATTTCTTCTCGGCGTTCTCAGTATTTAGTCCAGTCAATTAATTTGAGTACCTAATTTTAGCTTACATGAAAATTTCAGGTGATATGCATGAAATTCATGCATTCATACCCATATTTAATATGGTAGAAGCTTGTCTGTTATTAATCGGTCTATTGAGATGCCAATAAGAGGGGTCCAGGGTTTACTAACAACATTTTCGATGGGAAAATTCTGGACAGCGTAAAACCCACGTTTTTGCGATTTTTTTAAGGTTTTTCCAATATCACTCGAGAACAAATTGTCCTAGCAATATTGTTCACCAGAACGGTTTTGAATTTCATGAAATTACCAACAATTTGCAACCCTTAAAGTTGTTTTTAAACCCAACAGCAAGCAAGATGCAGCTCGTTGAAATTTGACGATTTTTTTCCAACTTTTTACAAACTCGCGGCAGTTTCTTCATTTCTCTTTCACTATGAACCCTCCTACGTGTTAATTGAACATCATAGACATAGTAGTATAGTATCAAGATGAATAATAATTATTGTAATTTTTATAGATATTTGAAAATTTTCAAACCCCCCCCCCCCCCCCCTAGGGGCCCTAGTGGGGTTATTATGGGGGCGCGTCAATAGGCTTGGTTGCCTTATAAGGCAAGTAGGTACCGAAAGCCAAATTGAATTGTCAAATTGAGCCTTTTTCAGGTAGATTTATCCCCCGCACCATGCTAAAAAGAAGTACCTGTATAAAAGAGGACATTTCATATCATTGCTTTTAATATGAAATTTATGACAAGGAAGATTGGAGTCAATTTAACATTTTTTTTATGGCTTTGAGTTTGCATACTTTCTCCTGACCGAGTAGTTTCTGTAGGTGACCTCAAAATCACAAAAGAGATGAAAGTTTCGCTGAAATCGCAATCAAAGTTGAGGATTACAATGCAAGAAGGATGAGAGTCAGTTGTCATGTTTCTGCACCTGTACAAGGCGGAAGGCAGGAAGCTTGTAAGTAGGGCCCGGACAAACATGAAAAATTTCGGGTAATAATATTTTTCCCGCCAGAATAGGGCCGCAGCACGCCAGGTACTTTTCTACTTGAAATCGGCTCGTGAAACAATCCGAAGTTCACGTCTCCGGAGCACGCCGAGAAAATGTTTACGCACTGTATTGAACACGTATAACAACGACACAGATAAGCCCTGATCCAGTCAGGATAAATCAATGCACGACGGAGTTTATTCAGTATTACCGTGACTTCGACTTGGAGTGAAAACCGACGTTGTTCACCAATGCCTCGTCACCAGAGCCAATCTCTCTTTCCACTGTCTGTCCGTACTATTCCCTAGGCTCATGGGACACATGGAAACAGTTTACTCGACTATTATAGTCGTAAACTATGGGACCTGGAAGGTAACACTGTACCCCACTGCACTCGAGTCGTCTCAGTGCACGTGCCCTCATTTTTCAAAACAAGCACGTTTTGGGAATGCGAATTCGCCTGAAGCTGGTGGAGCCGCATCCTGAATCCAAAACTGTCAGTATGGGCCAGAAAAGGAAACGAGGAAGGCCGAGCAAGGCGAAGACAGCTCTTTTGATTTAGTTTAGTCTTTTTGATAACTTTTCTTGATTTTTGTGTAATTTTGGTTGACTGATTTTGTTGTTCCACTGACTTATTTCGACGTTGAGGCAGTGGCGTTTTTTTTTTTTTTTAAATAAGTTATAAGTTATTTTAGAGCAGTGAAAGCACGATTGCCTGGCGTGCCTTCGCCCTTACTCTGGCGGGCGATTAATCACGCCCAAAAATTGCAGACCAAAAATGCACTGAAAATGCCAAAACATGCAAAAAATATAGTTTTAAAATAATTCAAATAAAACTTACTTTTTTGCCATGAATTCTTGTGAAACCCCCTTTTAACGAATATACATAATATGTATATATCCTGTATGTATATATACCTGTCCATGGCGGCCATCTACTCCGCCCTGAACCAACACCAACACCGACGTGAGGAGGGTGATTGATAACGATGATAGCATCGAAACGTTTCCGAGGTACACAATTTTCATCCTTTTTCTATGTAAATCTTAATTTATTCAAATTTTCGTAATAATATGTATATATTATTTATATACATTAAAATAATATATTATTATTATGTATAGGTACGTATTATGTAATGTTATTACAATATGTACATGTAGGTAAAATATTAAGAGTATTTGATCGAAAAAACCTTAAAAAAGTTACTGATGAATAAATGAATTTAAATAATTGAAATTTTTAATGTTATGCGAAAATAAATAAATGTGCAATCTTCCATTGCTTTTCATTTAAAATAATATTTTAAATGAAAAGCAATGGAAGATATTATCTCAAGCGGATTGCAAGGAGTGTTTCAAAAATGAGAACTTAAGCTAGTTTTAGGTTTTATTATCAAACTAGACAAACATTTATTACGTGCTGAAAGATATAAAAAAAAGGTCGCATTCTTAAATAATGCGAATAATTCTATAATATTCTAAGCATAATAATTATCATTATATAGCTTTCTGAATTTTAGAGGTACAATATTCTTCATGCTCTCTCCGATCAACCTGCTGTTTAAAATTACATTTTACAACTAATACCTTCTGTAGGTTTCAAAACCTTGTACCTACGCTTGTTCTCACTTGAAAATGTCTTTTATGTGGATAATAATTAGTACCTTCTACATCACAGGAGACAATGGATAGAAATCAGTTATTAAATGACTGATTTCTACGGCGATTATAATTTTTCAGCATTTATTTGAATTTGAACCTTGAGTAGGTTTAGCCAATCACCCCATTTTGGTTTGAAAAATTCTGTTAGAAAACCATCTTCCACTGGTTTTGGCTAAAATTTGTTAAAACCAGTTTAAAATTTGTTGTGCGGCTAGTGTGCTTGAAAAAAAAATTGGGGGGGGGGGATAAACACGTAACATGGACAAAACATTCGGAAATCAGGAAAGCATACAAAACAAATATCTTCTTTTTAAAAACAAATAACAAACGTTTTTGAAGGTTTCGGGCTTCAGATAAAAATCCGAGCCCTAGTTATAAAGTAGTCCTACAACCACCGTTTGATTTGCAATATTGTTTTGATATATATTTTTTCTACAAACACAATTTGGTTCCGTGTCTGTCTGTCCGTCCGCAATTCCTTGTTATAGCCATAACTTCCACAATTTTCCGATTTCGGTCAAATTTTCAGGGATTGTGCGGGTCCGGTCACTTTAGGTACCATATAAATCTTTTTCTTTTGTGTCCGACAGATTGGGATGTTGATCACTACCTCCGTGAATTTCATTAATCTTAGATCAAAATTAAGGGAGATACGGCGATTTTAGTAAAAGCTCTCCGTGCGGACACTCCAACTTGCCTAAAATATTCTTGTCACCCGATCGTAATTATTTACGGAATATTTCATCTCTTGCTGAACATCTTGTAAAAATTTCAGCACGATTGGTCGAGAACTTGAGTAGTTAGAGGTTCCAAACGGAGACCCCTTTTTCATGTCAAAAACAAAGGGCGGGTTTGGCGCGCTTGGGTCCCCTTAACGCATGTCAGAATCCCGCAAAAAGCGCAAAAGTATATTTGTGATTGTAAGTATTTTTTTAATAGCGAGTTTTGGAACTTTCAAAATGGATTTACTCATTTTCAAGAAAAGCTGATTCCTATTTTTCGTGGACTCTTCATTTGGTGTCAACACGGTATCCAATTTTTTGTCCTAGATTTTTTGTCGATATTTTTCTCGATTGAAAAAAATATCGATACGCTGTTGGACGATATATCGTCAATATATATATATTTTGTTATCGGCACCCTACGTCCGTTACAATCTTTACTATATCGACATGTCTAGTTTGGAAGATCGACCCGAGAAATGAATTTTCGTTTGGGCCGACCCTTGTGGCTTCACACCACACTGATTGACGAAGACACTAAAAGCCTCCCCCCCTCCAGCCTTTCATGAAGGGGGGGGGGGGGCTTAAAACCAGTCATTCATAAGAGATCCGTTTCCCTTTCCCATCTTCCTCTCTTGACTGATATCTTTGCCGACTTTTAAAAAAAGGAACGGAAGTCTTCTCAATGCGGCGGTTCGAGAAGGGGAGGAGGGGGGCTTCCGGTCGGGCATCTGTGATAGAAACCTTCTCCGTGTTGCCTCCGCCCAGGAAGTCGACTTCCTCCCTTGGCGGGATGGTGATCTTGTGAATGAAAACTGTCCCTATCTTGATGGTCCACGGGGGGTTTTTGAAATCGACGTAGAATTAGCCTCCTGAACAATGACGGATTTCCGGGAAGACGATTGACCCCGAAATTGATAAGACACATTGTGCTTTTTCAATTGTGTCAATGGGCGTTGACGCCTGTCACGCGCATGGGATCATGTTACGTATGAATGAAGAGCGGGAACAGCCCCACTATGCGGTTTCTACTGTCAACTTTTTTAGTGTTCGACTAAAAAAAATAATAAAAATAAATAAAAATAAAAACGAGAAGCGAGTTTTTTTTAATCTGTTAACAAAAATAATTTAATACGTTTTCATTAATTTCAGATTTGTTATTGGTTTAGGGCAGACCCGGGACCCCCATTAATGGAAACTACGTTCAAAAATACCTCGACAACGACGCCACACTCGGCCTCCTCGTCAATGCCCTTCAAAAGTCTCATTTTCAGCCACATGAGCGCTCCATAAAACCCTAAATTAGTTGTAGCCGAATGGTTCACAAATTTCCGTATATGAATTCCACGTCCAAAACGCTGCCAATTTTACACAAGGGTTTATTATTCAAAAGGTTAATTGTACAAAAATTAATTCTGGGTCAAGAAAACATTTTTGAAAAAAAATCTACATTATTTGGACAGATGTACCTAGTAGCCTACTAGTAGTAGGTACTTCAAAAAAATGGATTTTGCATCCAAAATTACTCGTAAAACGACACTTCATTTGACCTCCTGGGAACCTTCAAAAATCCCATTTGTAGCCCCATAAAAGCCCCATAGATGGCCACGGTGAATTCGGATCGTTCTGGGACCCCAAAAAATGGATTCCACGTCCAAAAATACTCCAAAAACGATACCTAATTTTGCCACCTAACGACCCACGGGTTTGAGCGATCGTGCTAAAAACCTTGCGGGCACAATGGGGAGTTCGCATTGATTTTAGATTTGGAAATCTGCTAAACTGTTGTTTCGTTTTTTTTCTTTTCGTTTGTTTCGTTTTTTTCGTTTTTTAAAAAAATTTTTCCGTTTTAATTTTTTTCGTTTTTTGTTTTCGTTTTTTTGTTTTTTTCGTTTTTTGTTTAATTTTTTTCGTTAATTTGTTTCGTTTTTTCGTCAACATGTTAATTTTAACAGTTACCCGCAGCACCGCAGCTCTAATTCTCGTGAGGGTCTGCGAGGAAATTCCGGGGTCTGCGCCTCATTCAGGATGAGGTCGGTAATCGTATATATACGCATATATATATACTATATACATATGCGGAACATAAAAATGAATCCCTACTCTTTATCAGATCTATTGGGGTGTAAATTATGGTATCCCTCCCTCCCTAAAAGGTTGATTGGAATAAAAAATTCAAATTTTTCGCTTTTAAATTTAAATTAAATTTTTTTGGTGATTTTCTAGTTCACATTATGGGTTAATTATGGAACCTATCTAGGCACATTCATTATCATTATGGTAAGCTTTACGTTTTATTTCTAAGATGCGAAATAGCTAATAATATTATTTCTAGTCATTTTTTTTTTTTTTTTAAAGATTTAAATACGTTCAACATTATTGGTATTTTGTATCGCGTTCCTACCTATGGCTGTACACTTAAAATTGACTTGAGGTCAAAAAAGATAGCCAAAACCGTAAATGTTTGGAATTTTATTATATATGTTGTTTTATTTAAAGGCCCTCACCCGCAATTCATCAGATCCTATCTAGATAACACACACACAGCACAGACAGACACACATCACGACACACCCTCAACAGTCAAATTTCACTATATTTACTTTCATAGTCAAACTAGGAATAGGTACATTTTGTAATGTTTTCGTGGGGTTTCGATCTAAGGGGGGTATAACATAGATTATGATTTTAAAAAATTCAACAATAATCGAAATTTAAGAACTCCAGAAAATGAGGATCGAAATTATCCTTACTTTCGAAGAAGTAAGGATACTTTCTTAAGGAAGTAACAGTATCCTTACTTTCGAAGAATCACCCATATTCAATGTCCTGCATTTTGAAGTTTTGGTGCTGCAACTCACGTTGAAACTGGCTCTTTTCGTTACTGGCGTCCTACGCGTAGTATCAATTTTGAAAGGAACGTCCCGTCAAACGAGAGGACCATGTGCGCCGTTCGGGCCGACGGAAATGAACCCACACGGTTGACGGTCCCTATACGGCCAAAGGATGCGAGCGTGTGTGTGACGAGGATTACAGGGGACACCTACCATGCCCTGTGGGGGCCCCGAGATGGGAGCCTGGAAGGAAAGCTGCCACGGGGGTACGCTCGTCCTACGCTCGGCCGCACCTGGCGTTCCTGGCATTTCGGCCCTCGTCCGCCCGTCCAGGAAATGGACCGTTCCGAGAAAAGTTCGCCCTACCAGCGAGGGTCGTTCAAAATGGGTTTCGTCGGGTTCCGAAGAGAAGCAATTCGAGTGTAACCCCTTGAAGGGCCGAGGGAGGGCTGTGCGTTTTAAGGAGGAAGGACCACGCGATAATTCCCACGATCGTTAAAATCGGTTCAATGTGAAGCGAGTAAATTCCTCAAAACGGCAGAAACAGCTGAAAACATCATTTTTCAATGTAAATAGATTAAAATTTCAAATTAGTATTACCGTTAGGTATACTATATCGAAGAATAATAAACCCTTGTGTAACATTTGCTGCGTTTTTGGTTTATTATTCGTAGAATAATCGCGACGGGGGTAAACAATTTCGATCGCCCTCAACGCGTTTCATAACACGTAGATTTGAATAATCAAACAAGGAGGCCACTCCTGCCCTGCGGGCTACGCCAGAGAACCTGAGACCCGTCAACTTATAGAGATACAGGTGGGATGCTGGGGTGGGGGTAGGAGGCCGCCGCGCCACCGTCGGACACGCACCGGCCCACTGCCATCCCAACATCCTGTCAACTGCTCCAGCCCAATTTTTTGACTTTTGGAGCTACTGATGCGCCACATGGAGCAACTTTTTGTGTTTTCAGACTTTTAGCGCAACCTTTCCTCAAAAAATGGAAAGGTGCGCTCAGCTCTTCGACGTTTTTTTTTTTTTTTTTTTTTGGTGTGTTTTTGTGTATCACAGCATCACGCCCGAGCGGCTGAACAGATTTTCGTGAGGGTGGTCTCATTGTGATCAGCGAGTTCTGGGGGTGGTTATAGGCTATCAAAATCACCTCCGTCGTCAATATATTCGTCCGATCCCGAGAAGATGACGAATCGTCAACGAATTGTCAAGTTACGAATTCTTAGTTACGGTTTTGTTTTCAATAAAGACGCGGTAATATTTCGTAGTAACAGAAAGGTTGCGCTCATCTATTCAATTAATAATTACCAAAACTAATTTTCAGTATTTTTTAAAATTTAAAAACAATTTGAAATCCTGTTTTCACCACTTTTGAACCTTTGATACCACATTATGGTTTTGGAATCTAGACCTCTTGAAACGGATATTGTCAAATTTTGTGGCCGATCGGAGTCGTCGACCTCCATCGCAAAAACGTAGGTGTATAATACCTATAATAATTATTCCAAGAATAATAAACCAAAATCAAACGTCCGTCCACCGCACAGGACGTTTAGGGAAGTAGGAAATTTGTTAAATTCTGTAATTTTGACAGTATTTAATACCAGGTATACCTATGTATAGGTATAAACGAGTATACTCGTTTTGGGGTGGTCATGAGGCCCAGGAAGATGTCGATTTCCAAGTAGGTATGTTTGTACGTAGAATCCGTTTTTGGGGGTCCGAGGACGATCCGATTTCACCTTGGGGATCTACGTGGCTCTTATGGAGCTACAATACACTTGATGACGGCGCTCGTTTGTCATTTGATGTAATGCCTAGCAATTGATAGACCGTATACTGCAAAACCACGTATGTTCCAAAATCAAAATTTTACAGGAGACACTAAAAACTGCATACAGACGGTTTGCGATGCCCAAAGCACTTCAAATCGACCAAAGTTTATGAGAAACCTTCAGTAGAAGTTATTATTAATTTAGGGTCCAATATTTGCCTAATTCAAAAATGAACAGCTGTTTTTGGACATACGAGGATTTTTTTCAAGAACTCTTCCAGACTACGAGGATTTACACAGGATTTATACAGGACTCTTGTATATTTATATAGGACTCTTCCAGACTTAAGAGAATTTACAGGCCGAAAGTTGGAACTTACACGTTTTTACAACCCTCGTAGAGCCTTCCAGACAGACTGGCTATTTCAACGTAACACTGAGAAGATATTTCTCATCGTACATTCACGAAACTTTGCACGATGGATCTAGAGCCTCAAATTTTCCCAGAAAACTCAAACCTTTATTTGGCCAAAAATCGGACTTAAGTGGTTTTGCAGGTATACGGTATATTATACACTTCGCCGCTAAGATGTATAAAATTTAAAGCTTTTTTTTTTCAAAGTCAATTCCTTTTTTTCCTCATACTGCTAGAAGTCCAGTGCGTAGGTCCGCCAAAGGGCCGCCTTTTTTTGTGGTGGGGGTCTCCCCTTTCTGGATCCGCCATATCGAATTTCGCTCTACCCCGATATGCCGAAAAGGTGACTCAACGCCTGTGATAGTGCCTTCAAAAGGCTAATTTTACGAAAAAGGGAATGAGCCCAAGTCTTTTAAAACGAGCCGAGCCAATGAACACCCCCTCCTACTCCTCGGAGGGTTATGAATCACCTCTGACTCGATTAAGAGACGCCGAAGGACCCCTTAGTTGCCCTGGTGGTAATTTATGCCCTCCTGAGTCAGATGAGAAGGCTTTTTGTCACCCAGTCACAACAATGAGTGAATCAGATTGTTTCGCGTGAATCTGTCTGGCACCTCACAGTCTACTCTGGGAAATGACGGTAGTCAGTAGAAGTTCATGGCCAAGTGAGTTAAATCATCTTTCCAAAAAGGTACTACACGTGGCGTGTATGGAGTGTAGGTGGCCGTGAACTGACTTCGAAAAAGGGGATGACGGGCTACTTGGTGATATCACCAACGGGCTGGCACGTTGGTGATATAGTCCAGTCACCAGGTGATTTTTCGATGCAAAGCGTTGTGTAGAATTTTTCTCAACGGATTCCTGTTTTTTTTTTTTTTTTTTTTTTTTTTTTTTTTTGGGGTGCTGAACACGAATCCGAAGCTTCCCAACAAAATTTCTGGGACGCTCACCGTCAAAATCGTAAAAAGCCTCGAAATTGCGGCACTCTTTTTGGCTTTTTTACAGATATCTTTGAAAGGGTGCGTTACGGGTGAAAGTAAAGTAGGTAGTAAATTAAAGAGCACAAAATTCTAATGAGCAACCTTAAAGCCCATTGTGCAAGCGGTAAGGGCGCGATAGATTCTACTCCAAAATACTTCGAAAACGGCACTTAAATCGACTCCATAGCCGAAACCCTTCAAAAAAAAAAAAAAAACCTCCCATAGCCCCTTTTTAAAACCTCAAAGAGCCCCCCCCCCCAAGGGTTTGGGCGATCGAGCCCAAAACCTTGCGGACACAACTAGATGTAAACTAGAATAACAAACCAAAAGAAGAAATTCTCAATATGTCAATATATAGAGATGTTCATTTCGTTGTATCCAAACCGCCCCCTTAATGAAGGAAAAGGAAGAAAGTGTCAGCTGACGACCGGAAAGTAGGTTTCTGTGTTTCCCTTTTAAGCCCCCCCCCCCCCCCCCCCCCCCCCAGGGCTATACGAATTAGTCCCTGCCGACTCAACCCTCACAAAGTACACCCTTCAAAGGGCGGAAGTCAAACCCCCCCGCAGGTTCGGCTCAGCTTCCGGGATGTTGTTCGGTCTGTGCTCTGCAACCGTGAGAACATCCTCCCTCGAACAGAAACCCACCCCCTCCTGGAACATCTCCCCTTTGCAGGTTTCCTACCTTTCAGACGTCTTCGGCGTGATTAGTGAAAGAAATACGACTCGGGTGTCAAAACAGGGTGGAAGTAGGTTGGATGATTAGTAGCCTCACGTCGATTTTTTTAGGTGGATAGAAATGTAAGAACAGTTATTTTCAGCATACCTGTATGATTCAGGGGCAATATCGCGGGCCCGCAAGAAAAGTGACACAACTCAAAAACACCAAATTGTTCCGGATAGCCAAAATTAATATTTCCTTTTTTCAGCTTCCTGTAGTACTATTGGGCCAGTCATATAGTACACTTAAACAAGCCATCAATTGAATTGAATAGATGAGCGCAACCTTTTTGTTATTACGAGAGAAACTAAGAAACAGTAGGTATCTAGCGACCAAACTATGGCACACAGCACAACAAAAATATCCACGTGATGCTCATTACGTAAACAACTGCATCCTAACGACCGATGCTTAAGAAAACCTTATGCCGATCAGAGGTAACGAACGGCTCAGGCTGCAAAAATCGTTTTGGAGTCGTTGGAATCAGCCTGAAAAGCTCATTCCATAGACCCTTGTACCAACGAAATCGGACAAAAACTTTCGTCCCCCTTTTGAGGCCTCCTTAGTTACACATCAGAGATAAACAACTTTCGTCGTGAAGGACCTCCCGAAAACCGATGAAGGGGATGAGGGAGGAAAAATCAAGGTAGCCTATAACCACCCCCCAAACTCGCTGATGACAATGAGACCACCCTCATGAAAATCTGTTGAGCCGCTCGGGCGTGATGCTCTGTACACAAACAAAAAAAAAAACAAAAAAACAAAAAAAAAAACATACATGTCGTGGAGGTGAGCGCACCTTTCCATTTTTTGGAAAAAGGTTGCGCTAAAAAGACAAAAATCGCAAACTAACGTGTAATGATGTTTTGATACTATGTTGTTAGGGTTGTAGTGGGGGGGGGGGGGGGGGGGGGGTCAGGAGCACGTACCCAATTTTGCTGCTAAAAACATTGTGAGCAGCTCGAAAAACCGCGAAATGTTCGCATTTGTTTTGGTTTTTTGGCTAAATCTCCTAAACTAAGCGATTTAACGAATTTTCTATACATACCTATTTTAAAGTAGATAAAATTTCCACGAATTTGAGCACAATGCGAGCTCAGTACGACGTACGGTTGTCAAGATACAGCCTTTTGAAAATAGGCGATTTTTCCAAAACATTTCAGTTTTGGTCATTTCAGACCCGAATTGCGGCCAAAATACTTATTCTACGAGGATATTCGTTTCAAGTCAAGTTGTAGAAAATCTATTTAGCTTTCATTTGAGCTCTAGTAGAACTCTGTAGGACACAATTTGTCCTATTTAATAGGAACCGAGAAAACGAATTTAAACCAAAGCAAGAAACGCCGAATCTGACACCGTGTAAGCGGAAAACCACGTTTTTCAGAACGTTTTCGGCTTTACCTCGGCAACTATTGGCCCAACTCTAATCCCCCACGTGAAAGCTGAATAAATTTTTCATCGCAGCAATTCCACGTAAACTTTTGATTTGAGCTTTGATAAGAAAGTGGCAAGCATGACAAAAAAAATGAAAAATTTTGGAAAAAATGTGTTTTTTCGCACTTTTTTGCCCATAACTTGGGAACGTTTAGTCCGACTTCAATTCTTAATGTACTGCTCCTTTTATAAAATTTAATCAGCTTCCACCAGAAACAGAGAAAAATTAAGATCCGACTAACTCCCGAGTTATAGGCAAAAGATGAGGCACATGAATCTCTTAAACTCTCCTATTACACACAAGAACATCGTCACAACTCTGAGATGTGTCGTTGTTCAAGAGCCATCACATTCCGTTTTCGATGGCGGCAAAGTGACACATCGCTCACTCTAGCGGTTTTCCGTGCAACTACATTTATGAAACTTTTCCTGTTGCACGCCATGACTAAACCAATTCTATTAAATAGAATTTTGTGAAAACGTATAGTAAATGTTCGGAAACACTAAACTAAATGTGTAACTTCAGCCTCACTATTTCGCCAGGCAATGGTAGATACTCGAACAATTCACTCAGTAACTGGCTATTAGGTGCAACAAGTTGTAATTGACAATAAAATCTGTACTTGTACTTAATGAATCAAATTATTGTAATTAAAATACTGCCAATTGCGCCCACTTTACGTTTCTTCGCTTATCATTCAGTAAAGCAATCCAGATGGCTCAAAAAGAATGACACTAGATCAGGCAAAATCCAAAGGCTCTTCTTATATTATCTTACTAGCTGGGACACCCGTGCTTCGCACGATATATCAAATTCCCGTCAATGACCTATCAATAATGCAACTCATGCCTCACTCGGAACACCCATGGCAACCCGTCAACTCATAACGTATTAAAAAACGCTGCCCCACTGCAGGCTTGTACAGACCGTAGCCATCACCAGTTCAAACAAAGAAATAGGATGGTTAAGAATCATGAAACCTTAAAATGTATAAATCAGAACGAGGTTAATATTATGAAAGTTATTTTATGAACGACCCGATTTCACCGTGGAGATCTATATGGCTTTCATAGGGCTACAAGTGGGATATTTGAAGGATCCCAGGAGGTCATATACTTAAAGTGTCGTTTTCCCAGTAATTTTGGACGCAAAATCAACTTTTTCGAGATCCCACATCTGTCCAAACATTGTAGATTTTTTTTTTTTTTTTTTCAAAAATATTTACCTAATAACAGAATTAATTTTTGTACAATTAACCCATATAAAATAATAATAAACCCCTGTGTAATATTTGCAGCGTTTTCTTTATTGTCTATGGTTCTGAATCATTTAGCGATTTAAAAAAAAGTTTTCCTTTTTCCCCCTCTTTCTTTTACGTATCAGACCCCTCGTGTTGCACCTTAATTCAAATCTCACTTCGCCGTTTGGTACGAATAAATACTGCACTGATGAGCCTCCTTTGCTGGAAAACAGTTCAGTGGATAAAAATGTACCATAATAATTTGAAACCAGCAGAACGGAAACGACCGCAGAAAAAAGCGGTAGTAAAAGCGGGTGGATGAAAATCCCCGAGAGGAGAAAAAAAAAATACAGGAAACTAGCGATATTTTTAATAAAGTGTCATTCGGGTCGTAAGAAACTGCGTCGGTGGAAGTGGTGGGGGGATTATGATACGATGCACTTCCTTTGGCGCCCTTGTTGGAGGTTTTATTGCCCCCGTACGACAGGATGTGGCGGTTTTTCGCTCGGCGCTCATCCTCCGCAGCCTCCCAGGAAATAACTTCGTGGGAAAAAGGTGGGAAAATGAGCGTTGAAAAACCCGCGGATGAGCGCGGTTCTGGAGCCGCGGAAACGTCCAAAAGAGAACAGGGGGGAAAAACGCCAAACAGGTTGTTCACAATGGAGCTGATTAATTATTCCAATGAAGAAGACAAAATGATATTTTCATGAACGGATGAGAGGAGCCCATCAGACGACAATAGGCGGCAGTTCGGCAGTTCTGACAGGGACGGTTGTCATTAGCGATTCAAGTGAAGACCTATCCGGGAAGCCAACTTCCTGCCTGAGTTGATCAGTATTCCGTCGACGGGGTTCGAGCCCCAGTAGTAGAAACTTCTGGCCCTCCCCAGTCGTCGAGGCATTCCTGGAGCCCCTTCGGGGGAGGTCGATCCTTGAAGCGAAACCCGGGCGTTTTAAATTCATCGGCGAGGCCGCCGGCATGATAAGCGCATGATCTCGAAGGCGAAGGAGCGCCAAAAAGGATCGACGGACCGGCCGGATCTGTCACGAATCCCTGACGAGGTTCACATGTCCATTTGAACCAGCTTATAGTGTCCTTGATGCTTGTTGGTCTGAAAAATTACGAGAAAATGTTCTGTGTTTATCAGGAGAACAAGGGGGGGTCTTCTTCATACCGTCGATGCTTAATAAATTTAGATCTGTAACCCTTACTATCCATGGCTATCTAGCTGTCTATGCAACCCCTCCTCCTCTCCTGGCCCAGCCTCAAACCTGGCTCAGGACTTTTTTTTTTTTTTTTTTTTTTTAGCGTGGAACATACTTTAGCCATGACCTTACCGCCCAAAAACGTTAGTCTGGGAGGGAGACGCGGGAGTGTCACGTTTATATATTACGTAATATATAGATCTACATTAGGCCACTATTTTGGCATCCTCACTTGTCTTACCGTCAGGCCACTAGTGCGGCGTCGGACAGTTACTTTTCCAACACGCAAGTTCAATCCCTCGGTCAAGCATGTTCCATATTTCTTGAATTGCTGTTGTCCACCATTTGGCGAAAAGATTTCGAAAGTAAGGTCGATTTTGTTATGCACTCATCCGGAATCCATGATGCGCCTGTCAGTACCGCTGCGATGAATTTCGATTCCCCTTGAAGATCTATGGGGCTAAAAATGGGGATTTTGAAGTATGCCAGGAAGTCGAATGATGGGTCATTTTCAGAGTTTTTTTTTTACGCATACAGTATCGTCCAATTTTTCGGGGTCCCACATCCGTCCGCTAACTTTACAAGAAAATATAAAAAAAAGATTACCTACCTAATTTTTTTTTTTTTTTAGTCCGCGAAAATATTTATTGAGCATAATTAAAAAACGCTGCAAATTTTACACAAGGGTTTATTATTCTTTGATATACGTTACTTGTGCAGAAATTTAATTCTGTCAATGAAAAAATTAAAAAAAAAAATTTTTTTTGGATTTTTATCTCAAAAAAAATTTTTTTTTTTGGATTTTTTTGTTCAAAAATGTGTTTCTTCAAAAACTCTGTATTTTTTACTCGAAAAATATTTAACATCCTGGGATCCTTCAAAAATCCCATTTTTAGCCCCACGAATGCCCTAAACATCGCCCCAGTGAAATCGGATCGTTCCGGGACCCCAAAAAATGGATTCTACGTCCAAAAATACTTCGAAAACGACACCTAACTCGATCCCATAGCTAAAAGCCTTCAATAAACCCCTCCCGTAGCCCCATTATAGCCCCATAGCGCCCCACGGGTTTGGCCGATCGGACTGAAAACCTTGCGGGCACAACTAGATGGTAAACCAAGTATTTTGCCGAAATTTCAGATTTAAAAAAAAATCCTACTGCCCAAAACGGCCTGGACGGCGGACGGCGGACGGACATTTCGGATTTAGAATGTAGACCTCTTGAAACGGATAATGTCAAATTTTGAGCCCGATCGGAGTCGTCGACCCCCGTCGCGAAAACATAGGTGTATTATTCCAAGAATAATAAACCAAAAGAAACGAGCTGGTATCAGGGCCTTCGTTTTGGAGAGAGGCCAACCTCGCCATCGAAAATTGCTCTGATCGCCTAAATTAATTTTTGTTTTCGTTGTTATAGAATTAATTTTTGCACAATTTATATCGCGTAGTAATAAAACCTTGTAGAATACCGCACGGCACGGACATTAGGTGGGTACCTAAGGAAATGGTAGGTAAACACTCCGAAATACGGAGGTTGAATAGAAAATTTTCCCCTGAACCGGAAACCAGTGAAGGTGATTAAATAAATTTTATTGAGCCCCTTACCATTTTTTTTGTCACTGACCCAACGAGTGAATGGGCAGTTTGCCACTCGTGAGTTTAACCCTTGTAGTATCGTGTACCAAAAAACCCCCTAGTTAACTGGTTGCTCGGAGAAAAATGCTCTATTTTGTTATGTTTGGCTTAATTAGAATGGGATTGACTGGCAGCCACCTCCCCGTTGGTCAGCTAAAAATAAAGGCAACTCAATTATTTAGTCCCTCCACTTATCCATTCAAAAAGTGCCCCAGCATGCCCAAGACCCATAAGCCAGGGCTGCCGTTAGGCCACTAGTGCGGCGTCCTCACCTGTCGTACGTTAGGCCACTAGTTCGCCATCCTCACTTGTCTTACCTTTAGGCCACTAGTTCGGCTTCCTCACCAGTCGTACGTTAGGCCACTAGTTTGGCATCATCAATTGTCTCGCCACCAGTCGGACAGTTACTTTTACAACACGCAAGATGGGTTCCTATTCCACGGAACATAATAAAGTATGTTCCATGTTTCTTGAATATCAGCCACATTGGTCACCAGAGCTTGACGTTATGGCCGTCTCAGTGATCACACCCTTTTCCAAACCACCATCTTGCGCTCCTAGTCAGCGGCCCCTTCATCACAACTCCCCAACATCAAAGCCATCGTTGAATACCTCATCATTTTCCTTCCTGACGTTTATTGTCGAACATTTTCCCCAGATTTCGACAGTAAAATTCGAACCCATTGTATTCTCCTTTGTTTTACTTTTTGTAATTTTACGCCTCTTCGAATTTTAACACCCACACCACGTTCAAAGCACTCCATAAAATAAATCGTAAAACCCACCAAACACGGGTGATAATGCTGAACAGATGGCTTGAAAATGACTTTTTATTTTGTGTTATACGCATTTAATGCTTCTCGCGTTTAAGATGTTGACGTGTCACGGGATTTCTTAGGTACGTTCAAAAATTCTTGAAACAACAATTCACAAAAATAAATTTGAACCATGTTCTACAAATTTCTTGTATTATATGGAGAATCTTTCTTTTTAAATTTGCACAATTTTACATGCAGCCGAACACTTAGCAATTAAGCAAGCTGGTCCCTCGTCTTTGACCATCTTGGCTGAACGTCACACCAGGATGGCAGATCTGGAGCAGCCAACTGACGACCTTGTTGGAAGCTTTTCAATACGTACGCAACTTTGCCGAACAGTACCAACAGCCTGTGTTACCAGAGTCTTGGTCATTGGCGGCGAGAAAGAAACGGAGCATCCCAGTCTCAAAAGTTGATGCACACAGAAACCAGCAAACGGCAGTGGACCCAGCAGTTGCCAGTATTTTCGTTTGCGACCAAGACATGGAGTTAAGCTTGGATTACTTGAGAAACCCCTTAGTTGCCCTTGTGCTGCCATTTTGATCTTCTGAATCAGTTAATGCTGGTTTCTGGTTGCATTGGCGTTTGCAATTGGGATGTTCTGTTTGTTTCTCACCAGCTGCTGGTACTGGTTAGCAAAGCTGAACAGCTTCCAGCACTGCCTTTGGTATGCTTCAGATCCATACCAACGACACCATGCATTCCTTCGTTAACCTAGTCAAAGACGAGAGACTCTACGCTGGTCCAGTTGCTTGGATCTAGCAAACCGAACTAGCTGCAATATCATCGACTTTCTTATTGAATATTGTTCTCTGAATGTTGCAGTATGCCAACATTAGGATAGGACCTGTGGTCAAGAAGGATGTCATGAAAGCATCGATCATGCTGGAGCATGACAGCCAGTGAGTATCACCTTTTTTGCATTTAAACTGTTGTCCTTACTGGCGACGGGTTAAGATCAGTCGCAAATTCTTGACCGAATGGTAGCCATATTGGTACAGGACGTACAATCTCATTATCTCAATTCCTGCAGGTATGCCGTCATTCTGGCGTTTGACGTCAAGATCGAAAGGGACGCTCAGGATTTGGCGGATTCTCTCGGCGTCAAGATTTTCCAAGCTGACATCATATATCACCTCTTCGACAAGTTCATGGCTTTCCGCGATGAGTTGAAAGCCAAGAAAAGGGAAGAGTTCAAATCCATTGCCGTCTTCCCTTGCAAACTCAGAATCCTTCCTCAGGTAAGAAACGAGGTGCTCGATGGCAGCAATGATGATTGTTTCTGAGGGCATTGATTGTTTATTTTTATTTATTCGTGTATTTTTTTCAGTTTGTTTTCAACTCCCGTGACCCGATCGTCATGGGTGTGATGGTTGAAGCCGGAATAGTTAAAGAAGGGACTCCGATATGCGTTCCTTCCAAAGAGGTAAGCGTTGGAAATTTGCTCATACAACATTTTCTTTATGGAAACGTTATTTGACGATTTGGGGGATTTCGGTTTCAGTTTGTCGATCTCGGGATTGTGACGAGTATAGAAAACAACCACAAGCCCGTTGAAAGCGCCCGGAAAGGGATGGAAGTGTGCATCAAGATCGAGCCCATCCCTGGAGAGTCGCCCAAGATGTATGGACGGCATTTCGACGAGAAGGACCACTTGATTTCCAAGGTGAGTCCTGGCTGGTGGTTGTGGTTGTGGAAGTTGAACGTCATCTCTTGTCAAGTGGTTCCTTAGATTGCGGCAGGAGGTGGTGCAGTGCAAAGTTTAGGGAAAATGTCCTCTTTGCAGACAACGCCGTAAATGATTCTGGTTAATTTGGTCTGTCTGATCATTCTTACTGGATGTGAAGGCAACTCCAGATCCAGTGCAGCAGTCTGAGGCTTTGTCTGTTTTGGCTTTGGAAAATCAGACTCAACATATTTACGGTATTTGCGGGCGAAACTGCGATACCGTCGATCTCCCTTCAGGTTTGGTGGATTGTACTATCTTGGCGACTCTAGTGAACATACTCTAAACTAGAGTAGGCATCCTCTACCTGCATGAATTGTTTTTCCTAATTAATTATTATGTTCGTGGTGTGGATGGCGGAATGCGTTCGGCGCAGTGTCCTTGGTTAAGCCGCCAGTGTTTTTGGAGGATGCAGGAAGGAGTACAGGTGGAGTTTCATCAGAGGCATAACACAAATTGTCAATTTGTTGTCATCTGATGGCTCTGAGAAATCCAGCTGCAGAAATGGAGGATCTGGGTTCCTTAAAATCACCCGAAGTGACGGAGTATTCTTATTTATTAATAAAAATGTACCCAGCTCTGTTCTGAACAAACCTACCGCCTCCAGCCGACCACTCCGAGGTACTACTGGGGAAAGCTTCCGTGGAACACAAGCGGCAGCGATGTGTAACATTGTACGGACACCTCAACACGTTACTTTTTCGTCCTCAGGTTCAATTCCCGCACCGAGCATGATCTTTGTTTTTGCCTCGCCATCAACACGCCCTTGTCCTACCTGTGCTCGTGTTCCCTCCTAATTTATGATCGCCGTTCACATAAAAATCTCCCGGATCCCCTCAACTTTTAACTTCCAAACCTTCCGATCAGGCTCGTAGGACGAGGCCGGTAGCAGTAAAACCTACCTGACACCCACCAGGCCCCAAGTCCTCCGCCTCTTCGGGCCCACGCTTTTCCTCAGACGGTTTCCTGTCCCACATGTTTCCACGTGAGGGTTTCACATCTTGAATTCTGAAACATTCGTGTGCATTGAAGCCCTTTTTAGACATTTTAAAATCAACTCCGTTTGTATCCGGAAACTCCGCGTGCTTTTGACAGGTTCACTGCCGCCCACTCAGTCCATTTGCAAGCTTCCAGTTGTTATTACGCTCACAAAAATAGCCTCTTCAGTGAAAAGCGTCAGACTAACTTTGGAATGGCAGGCGGATTTCGTTCTTAACTTCGTCTCTGCCCGCAAAAAAAAAAAAAAAAAAAAAAAAAAAAAAAACGCTAATTTTAGAGAAGTGGGAAGTTGAATATCGCTTATTAACGTCGAAGTTGAGTCTGTGAAAGTGGTAGGTCTGGAATGGGTTTGGGGTTAGGGATTATGCCGGGAAGGTTGGAAAGCGTTGTTGGAATGAATGAATAGAGGCGGTTGTACGTGGGTGGGGCTGCCGACGCCCACGGGGATCGCTTATATTGATTGAGCCACCACTAGAGCTCCTCCAACGGGGTCCCTCTATTTATGTAATCCAAGTATATTCTCTGAAATTCCAATTAGGATTCCATCATTAGAGTTGCGTAGGTTGTCTTCAGTTTTCAGACTTTTTTCTTCTGCTGACTGCACATCCTTGCTGTGATAAGCTTAGGTGTTAGGGAGGAGTGATGTTGCGGAGAATCGGCAATTTTCCCTCAGAATACCTATTTCGGGAGACATTTTACGGGCTTTTCCTGCGGTCTCCAGGGAAAATCCTACTATCGGTTCTGAAAGGAAATTTAATCAGCTTTCGCGTGGGGCCATGAAATTTCGATCTTAGAAATAGTCTCGGAGGGAGAGAAGAAAATGATCGTTTTCGAGTTAAACTGGATAATCCCCGATATAATATAAACTTCTCCCAGCAAAAATTTTGCTACCATTTCTGATATTTTGTTGTTCAGACCCATTCCAACGCTGTAAAAAAATAAAAGCTTCTTCACCATTTATTGCACGTCTCTCCCCCCCCCCCCCCTCAATCCTCTGGCGACTGGCCTACTTTGGGTTCAAAACCGGCTGAAGGTTTCTGAATCCACTTTACAAAGTTCAAATTACTCAAGAGAGTTATAACTGATTTGGGGCTTCAAAATTGGTTTGAAGGGATCCAAAACTAGTTTGGAAGGGCCAATCAGGTTTAATCCGACTTTGGAAGGGTTTAAAGAGAGTTTTAAAAGAAGGTTCAACTTAGCATAGAGATCTTCAAAACTGGGTTGGTGTGGTTCGAACCGGCTTAAAACCAGTTGAAGAGGTTGAAATTCATTTTGAGGGGTTAAAACTTGTTTGGAATGATCAATGTGGCTTAGAGGAATTTCAAACTTGATTGAAGAGATCAGGAACTGGTTTGGAATTGTTTAAACCTGGTTTGCAGTGGTTTAAAACTGGGCTGGAGGGGTTAAAACCTGGTTTGAAGGATAAATTTGGTTCGGAGCGGTCTAAAGCTGGTTTGGCGTGGTTGCAACCTGTTTGGACGGGGTTCAGAGTTGTTCAATCCTAGTGGAAATGGACTTAACTGGGTTGGATGTGTTCAAATCTGGTACCAAACGGTGATTTGGATGGAAACATTGAATTTCACCTTTTCTGTTCTCGTGAATCTCTCTGAATTCGTGCTTTTAGTTCATTGGCTGACCACCAGAGAGCCCTTCTTGGAAGCGCCACTCCTCCAGATTCAAAGTTGAAATTTTCGAATGTGCCCTGCAAATTTGTATTACACCGTAGGAGCCCAAAACTCACTGCTATGGCTTCAAATTATGAAGTTCTTTCAGAAAAAGTATTAGTCGACAATCGGTTCCCTAGCCCATTGTACATTCTACACAGAGTGTGGCCCATGCGGCCTTAGGGTCTACCCATTATGAAATATATAAGGACCAATTTTGAGGCCGATCAAAAAACCCAAGTGTTGTATTAACTCGAGAATGACAAACTAAAACAACTTCAGGTTCTCACAGGACGCTCATCCTCGTCGCACAATCGGGACATTTTATTGCGCCTCACGGATTTTGATTTTAAACACGTTCCTCCTCTCGGAAATATTCGAAAAAAAAAAACCTTTAGAATGGAGTGATACATAACACGGGCTCGGGGGCCCATTTTTTCCGAAGTATCCGCAATTACTCGCCCACCACCTGCCCAAGAGGACGACCTCTTGATGAAACGGGGGCGAGATTTACGAGCAAAGTCATAAATTAGATCCCCACAAAACCCCAGGCACCTCATCCCGAGCGTCCAGATCCCTCGGACAACGCTCTTAAATAAAAAGGGTGTTTCGAAAAAAAAAAAAAAAATTAAAACGAATATGACGGGATTTTTTTTTTTTCTTATACGGTCCCTCTTTCCAAAAGGTTCTTACTACTTTTTTCTCTCGTGCTCTTAACAGAACAAAGGGACAGGAAGTGCGTTATAGTGACGGAGATGGTCGTTATGGTAATATCAGTTTATAGCTCACCTTAGGGCTGTTATTATACCCATGTTGGGCAAACAGTCGTTTTTCGGATACGGAAAATGATGGATGACCTACATGGTTGGGAGGTGTTTTAAGGATAAGCTCATTAATCCTCAAAAGAGGAGAAAAATTGGTACGCGTTGGGAACTAGTAGTTACACGTTCACGTGTGGCTCCAATTTGTACAGATTTGGGTGGCACAGGTTCATCCTTTAGGTTCCCATTGCGAAAAAAAATCCGCCCATTCTGAACTTTGCCCCCCTTCAATCGTGAATGGTCGATTGAAGGAATTTCAGGGGCGCGGGGGCGGATGACACGTGCCGAGATTGCCAACGTAGGTCGGGACACGTGCGGCCTCCCGAACTGGGTCACCCGTTCAAACCTTAGGCCTAACTTTCCCACGAGGCATGAAGGGGGTTTGAAAGAAGGTTCGCCAAAAGAGGCCTTGAACCTGCTGAATCGGCAGTCTAAATTTAGACCTAAGGAGTTATTAAATAACAAAATTTTTGGATTAGTGCATATTTGAACGATTCGTTACCTTTTATATTAACTACTATGAATAAAGGGGCATTTGAAGGTTTTAAATTTGGTTGTTCACGTAGTGATCAAATGGGCCAAGGAACTAGGTCAGAGAAATGGGAAAATTCGGCCGAACATAGTTGAACTAGTAATGAACAAAGTACTCAGTACAGTTAGCACTGATAAATTAGGTGTCTGAGCAGAGGAAATCACTAGTGAATATTTGGCGTTTTGAATTTTCCCGCGGTGACACTTTTACTAATCCGCCAGAGTGCGCTAGCATAAGAAGGGAACGACGGGAATCTGCCGGAGGTGACGGCGGAAATGGCGGCCGTGTAGCAGCCAATGAGAGAGTAGCGCCACTTTTCCCTCCAGATTCAAAGTTGAAATTTTCGACAGTGCCCTGGAAATTTGTATTACACCGTAGGAGCCCAAAACTCACGCTATGCCTTCAAATTATGAAGTTCTTTCAGAAAAAAGTATTAGTCGACGTTCGGTTCCCGGGCCCATTCAGCTCAACTCAAACCTCCAAGGTAAGTTTGGGTAATGGATGGTTTGCGAGAAGGCAGACAATTCATGTCACCGAGCCAATGCTTTATTAGGGGCCAACATTGTTGGTCCCAGATATTGCTCTGACGACACTCTATTAACCCCATTGTGGGGAATCTGGGAGATAATAGCCTCAATTAACTCGGGGCCCCGCCAGCCTGCCAGAGTTAGTTCTGGCGGGAGGAGCGGGAACGGCGCAACGGCGTGAACCCCTCTTCTCCCGCGAGCGGCTTCACCGTCCCCTTCCAAGCCCCATGGTAAGTCTGCTATTAATTTACCATTCACATAATATGTGAATGGTAAATTAATAGCAGACTTAATATTATTAAGTCATTCATAATGTCTGAATGCTGTTATTGTTATGGGATCAAACCTGCCGACCAGGCCTCCTCTAATGGCGTTCATTTGAGGAAGCTTAATCAGCGGGAATGATCCTGAGACATGGGTCCGTTACCCAGGCACTTGACGACAATTCGTTTGAAAGAGCCGGGAGTTCGGTCTCATGTAAGACCGGGCCAGCTGACCAGGCAGGACCGGGCAGGTTGGATGACATTTCATCTAAGGTAGCCAGGCACACTGTTCCCAGTAAAGCTGCAGGCTCAGGGAGAAACGATACGGGCCACGACTCATCGTGTTGGGTATCGGCTTCCCCTCAGCTCCCTTCTCCACAGTATCCTAACACATCAGGTAGGTGGCTGTATCTTCCACCAGGTCTGCAGATTGTGAAACTTTGAGTTATGCCCTGGACGGGAATGTTCCCACACTCCCGTGCTATTCCTCCAACACACCTGGCGGCCAAATCCTAGATTGCAGCCTTCTGCCGAACATAATACAAACTCATGTAGGTATACGCCCAACATCCGAAGTCCGACTGCTTTTTCCAGTTTCGAGAATATTTTCGCGTTATACTGAAATGGATGGCCCAATCGTTATTCCTGTCATGTGTCCCTAGGGTAGTACAGTCAACTTCAAGGATCTCTATTTTCCATAACCGATGTACTTTTCAACGTCTCTTATTAACCAACCAAATTCTCTATTATCCCTCTCCCCAATCCGACAAAAAGAGAGGAAGGAGAAAAAAAAAACGCTGCAAATTTTACACAAGGGTTTATTATTCCTTGATATAGGTTACTTGTGCAAAGAATATTTCTGTGTTAATGGAAAAAATTGGGGAAAAATTTTTTTGGATTTTTTTTCCAACTTTTTTTTTTTTCAAAAATTCTTCATTTTTTGCTCGAAAAATATTTAACCTCCTGGGATCCTTCAAAAATCCAATTTTTAGCCCACCTCTTGAAAAAGATAATGTCAAATTTTGAGGCCGGTCGGAGTCGTCGACCCCCGTCGCGAAAACAGGTGTATTATTCCAAGAATAATAAACCAAAATCAAACGTCCGTCCGCCGTCCAGGCCTATGTGAGCATTTGGATTTTTTTTAAATATCTACAATTTTGCCTTAATACTCGGTTCGCGCCATCTTTTTATCCCGATCAGACAAACCCTTGGAGCTAAAAAGGGGCTACGAGAGGATTTTTGAAGGGTTTCGTCTATGGGTTCATGTTAGGTGTCGGTTTTGAAGTATTTTGGACGTAAAATCCATTTTACGCGGTCCCACATCCGTTCAATCAATGTACAAAATATTTTGCATTATTAACTTTTTTAATAATATTTTATTGACATGGAAATAATTTTTGCACAATTTGTATCAAAGAGCTGCTGAAATTTGCAGAATCAAAATCTCAAAAATTTCTATCACAAAAAATAATTCCAATTATTGGAATCGGGGGTTTTAAAGGGTGCTGAATCTGAATATGATGTTAGAAATGAGAAATTCCGACTTTTTCAAGGAGCATGTTAGAGGTAGTTATACTCGTAAATAACATTTATTTAATGAAATTCTGAAGCTGAAGCTATGAAATAGATTTGTAGCGCGAATGATGAGATGTAGCGTGAATGATGAGACAAAGCAGATCTGTAGTGCTAAAAATAGAAGCTATGGAAGATGGTCGGTGAAGAGATGGTGGGGGGTTAATCGATAAAAGGCACCTGTGATAAGACCGGGGGCGAGCTTGAATGGAGCTGTTGCTAGGGTATGGGTGTCCTGGCCAGGGTAGAGAAGAGTTTCCAGGGTTAGGGTATAGTCCCTTCCACGGGTTCGGCCCTTTGGGGTCGCACACGTGTCAAAGCCTATTTCCCTCGAAATGTCCCCCCCACGTGGGATCAAGGGCGGTGAAAACTGGGTCAGCGACGGGAGTCGGAAAAGCGGGCTACAGGAGCCTGAAAGAGCGTTTGGTTTCAGATGAGACACCTGGTCAGCAGGCCGTTGAGAAGAGGGTTCGTATTTTTGGACTTCAAGTGAAATTTATCTCTTCCATGGCCTAAATACTTCGCCCCCATCAGTCTCCAAGGAGGAGATCGATACTGTGAAAAAAGAGCTAAAAGCCGGACGCGTTTCCTGCGCCTGAGCCCAAAAATACTTCGCCTTAAAATTATGTTTCCTCCTCAAATCGAACCCTCCTGCGTTTCCTCGATTGGGACTTACCGCGCCGGGATTTCTGGAAATACGCGATTTTTTCTCTTCCCCCGACCCGGTTCCGTCCATCAAATCCAATAGACGAAAAATAAACTCTCCCCCGGCCTGCGTGGGGAAGAAGGTGGGCAGAAAAACTTGGAAATGGGGTCTCATTTCCCGAACGTCAAAGCCGGGAACAGATAGACGTATCTAAATTGGAAGAGGAAGCTGTTATGAGTTGATATCAGAATATCCGGTGAGCGTTGGGGAAGAGGCACCCGCCCACGAATCGGCCCCCTTGTGACTAAATTAATATCTGATATAGTGATATACAGACGACGAACAAAATAACTGAAACGGCACCGTGATCAGTCCTTGAAATCATCTTGTTTGCTAATAAACCCAATCGTTGCCATAACACCCCCTGTATGTCACCGAGTCAGCCATGGCAGTTGACGCTGGCCGGTACGAATTGGCCGCCGAGGCAACTGCATTTGACGCGAATCCGGCACAGGAAACCTCAACTCATACAAAGGAAAAATGAAATAGCTAATTATTATTTCAACAAACGAGTAGATACAAAATGTAGGTACTGTGCTAATGGCCTTTTGAGGAAAAATCAGAAAAATTGTTATTTCGGTGAGGAAGGAGGTTCTCGGATTTTGGGCATCACTGGGAGTGGTTAACAACTTTGCGAATATCAGTTCAGCCGTCAATGTCAAATTTTAGGTTGGTTGGAAAAAGGTTAGATTTTCGTTTAAAAATAAATAAATAAACAACAAGCTTGTCCAAGTTGTATGGCAGGAGGCGGCTCCGTCGGCTTTGGATGGTATATAGGTACAGTTGAGCTGAAAATCCTTATTCGAAAACCTAACGTATATTGAAACTTTTTCGATTTTTATTCGATTAATCGACGTTTTTCCCCGGAAATAATCGAAAAGTTGAAAATATCGATTTTTTGCAGCACTAGGGAATGATAACTTGACAGCGAGATTTGGGTCTGCGTCGTGGGCGGTGAAACGCAGGACCGCCCAATCTCGCCGCCGACTGCAGCGCTTCCCGAGGCCCCTCTCGGGACCACTTGTGGCGGGCTGGCGAATTTAGCAACAAGAGTGGGGCCCACGAGCTCCCACAGCAGCAATGCCGAACGGCGCGTCGCACTAGTTCAGCTTTGCCACACATGCCGACCATGTTGTAGACTTGCAATCTGAGAGGCAAAGCCGTACTAGTGTTGTCACGTCCTTTGGCCTCACCGAAAGCCTAACCAAAATCATGCCGAAAACATGGCCGTCATTTCGAGCAAGTTGCAAAGCGTCTCGCGGCTCGAGCCACCGGGCTCATTCAGCATCGTGTGGTTCTCTTTCAAGAATACCTTGCCGGGTGTACATCCTTCACCGTCAAACCTCCGTGGGAACTGGGACGACCTCTTGCAGTTACAGCCTTTTCACCCCCATGAATGAAGTTACCGTCATTCACATTCATTGCGATCAATGACGAACCCCAAACCCTCCCCCCCCCCTTCCGTAAAGGATTATTCATTTTCGTCATACTACACCCCATGCCAGGTAGATGCGTTCTCACGATCTCCTCAAGCCGATACGTAATTTGCATACCACCCACGCCTTATCGTCGGTGAATGGATTACAATTAACGTCTGGGATGTGAAGGGCGTTCCGGAAAACCCTGCCTTTGAAGTTGACGGACTTTATTACGATTTGCACAATTCAAACGTAGTGGCCCGATAATAAACCGCCTATTTCGAGGAAGTCGCCTCTGTCCGCCTGGTCGTTATTGATTGAAACCCACCGGTTATTTTCCGTTGAAGTTGACACTTTGATCAAAATTTGAATCTCCCTTAGGTAAATTGGATTGTGTATTTAATAGAAAATCCAATTTACCACCTACGGGAGGTTCAAAGGGCCTAATAAATAATAATAGGTAATAAAGCGGATTTCAACGGTAGAGAGTCCCATTTTTCATTAAACTGCACGACAAAGGCGAGGGACATGGAGACAAAAGGGAGGAAATATATTGGTTGTGACGTCACTGCAGCCATCGCTATGACGTCACTGCGGTTATGGCCGCCCATTTCCTCTAAAGCGTTTCCCCATCAGGATAAATTTGGTTTCCAACCTCTCATTTCCCAAATTGATTGCTTCCTAATTCTGCCGTCTCGAGAGGTACTTATTACATTTTCCTCAGCGATGGGATACCAAAGTGAAGAAATTCGGCTTTTCAAGCGTGTCCTTTTTTTGAGTTCGGACGGAGCCCAAAACCGTCACCTTATCAGATCTTTCCGACTGAGTCACTAACGGATTTGGCGCGACTGTCGGCATTTTTTTTTTTTTTTTTTTTTTTTTTTTTTTTTTTGCCTTCTCGTCTTAATATAAAAGGCCTTTGAAAAACTCGGGTAAACAAGTCGGCGGAAATAGTCGGCGGTGCAACGAACGGTATGAGCTTTGTGAAATTTGATTTACGGGGTGCAACCGGTGGAAAGAGTGGGATTTGGCCAATCTGGGAGGACAAAAATATTTGGACCTACGTTATTTCAATGTATTTTCTGCATTCAGTAATCCAAGTCTAAGTTATATTTGGTGTTGAACCACAAAAATTACGATTCCGAGGTTCATTTGGGTTTTATAGTGGGTCAATTTCAGAAGTGGATAGTAGTTGAGATTGGTGTTGAGACTAAATTTTTTTGGATGATGAATCTAAGGAAAATATTAACAGTTCGATTTGTACTTTTTAAATAAAAATATAGGTATATAATTTAATTGAAAAATATACTATAGACAGTCATTGACAAATGGAGAACGAAACAGCAGCCCTTAAAACTAACTACTACAAATCACGGTGATCACAATATTGGTATAACACAAAGTATACCATTCAATAACATAAAATATACCATAATTTATATACCATTAGGAAAGTTTCCAAATCGAATTCTACTTTTTCCAAATAGGTATAGGTTTTTCCTGGAAAATGTCGAAATTTATATTCCAAATGTTTTGGAAAATATCGAATTTAATTCGAAAAGTGTCGAACTCAATTTGGAAATGGTGTGAAACCCCCACAAATGGACTAAAATTACTTCGAAAACGACAACTCATTCGATCTCCTAGTCAAGGTCCCTCAATAGCCCCTTTTGTTACCCCATAGAAGCCTCATAGAATCTACATCTGATGTGATCTGATTTGTGTGAAACCTCCAAAATTGGATTCTATGTCCAAAATAACGTCGTAAACAACACCTCATTTGACTTTCGGCCCAATTCCTCTAAAAGCCCCATCTGTAGCCCCCCTGGAAGCCTCAAAGATCCCCATGTGTGGACGGATGGGCTGAAGACCGCCATAAATGTCTTTACGTAAGCGACACCTCACACTTCCTCCTTATCTAAATCTTCAAAAACGCCCTCCCTCAGTATCATTTGGTAGAGAGGCTTTTTGCCGGATTTATGAAAAGCTCGAAACAACAAGCTCTGCGTGTACACAATCCCTCAAAGTCCCTTAAAAAGCCGGGCAGCGTTGACCCCAAGTATGCCGTCGTTATCCAACTTTCAGGTTTAAAAAAAGCCCCCAATCGGATGACGTAACGGCGGTCAACGTGAGGCACTCGCTTGGCGGATCCCGGCGGAACGATGAATGAACCTCAGGAGGCCTCCCCTCCACGAAAACTTCAATGAACGTCCCCCGACCTCGCCCCCGGGCCAGCACGGCCTTTCAAAACTGAAGGGAAAGTATCGATTTCCCAACTGGCCCGCCGTTTATTATTAGTTCCTCCAACGCTGCCACGCTGGCTCTCCCGATGTCTGGCCACGTCCATTCATAACGTCTTACATTTTGAAGAAAAGATGGTAGAAAAAAGACACAAAAAACGAGAAGCCGCTCTTCCAATTTTACAACAATGTGACGACACTTTTCACTTGAAAATGGTGATTTTGGTTGTTTTGTCATTTAGTATACTATAGTATACTGGCCAAAGCGCCAGTTTCACCGAAGAGGTCCAGTTTATGTCGATCCTCAGTTTATTAAAACCACAGTTTAGTAGATTCAAGTTTGGATCGTCGGCTTCACCGCTTCAACGTAAAGTCGCCTAAAATCAACGAATATGCTGTAAAGAAAGTAAAGATTAATCTGAATGCTGGGGAAATTAGGTTCCCAAACTGTGGTCCGCCGACCCTCGCTGGGGGGTCCGCGGCGAACTTCGAGAAAAAATGGTTAATTCCAATATCAATACAATTAAAATTCAAATAAATAAACATAAAACTAAAAAATTCATTGCACTGCAAATGAAAATAGTAAATACAATAATAATCATGACTAAACGTGAAAACACCAGTTGATGGTTAAAATGGTCCTCAGATTTTTTTGGTGGCCGGGGGATTTTGGGGGTACGATGTTGTCAGGTTTTTTGCCATCGGGGGGGGGGGGGATTTATATTTTATCTTAGGGAATTTGGGGGAAATGTATCGGAAAAATTATAAAATCTTTTCATCTTCAGATTAATTTAATATTAAGTTATTATTCAATAATAACAATTAAATAATTAAATTGAGTAATAATAATTATTAAAAACATGAAAATTTCTCATGTAAATTTTCATCCTTACCTCCCTTATAACCATATTTTTCTCCTTTTTGCGTTTCCTTCTTCGTATAAAAATACAATAAGCAGTATCAAAGTTTCCGCTCGTCCCTGCTCAGTCCGCTCCATTTACGGCAGGAATTTTTAGCATGTGGAGTAAACTAGCTTAAAGAGTGGAGCGCTTGCAGTGAAATGTAAAAACACCATTCCATAGACATAGAAGATAGCTGCTGGGTATTTCCTCCACACCATCCCCGAGAAGGCAGTCCGTCGTCCCATCCCTATTATGGACCATCTGAAAAGTCAAGATCGGGGAGAGCCATCTCCTCGAAGCTCTGCGAGTGTAAACGAGACGGGAGGAGTTTAGGCATGATTTGCTAGGTCGAATGTTAAAATAACCTCAAAATTCGCCACTTTGTTTTTTTCGAAAACTCAGCATTTCTCGTGGAAACCCGCGATTAGCAAAATTAATGAAAACTAAAAATTTCCTACAAAATGCTCACACTACAGTTGAAGATCGGAACAATAGTATTTCTAGCATAGAGCCCGCTGAAAAAGGCTCTATCGCTACTTATCAAATCTAATAAAACCCCATTTTCACTTAATTTTTTTTATGCCCAACATAATAATATTATGTTATGTAGTGATATTGATATGCACAGTTCTAAGTTTGAAAATGTGATGATTGTGTTCATAGTGTTATTCCCCTCCACCCCTAATGGCCTGGCTAATTTACTTAACTTTTATTTACCACAAACTAAAAATTAAGCGTCCTATATATAAATCTAAATACTTGAGTAAGAGGGGTCCGCAGTAGATATTGTTCCGTGAAAGGGGTCCGCTAGCCATTAGGAAGCTCTAATATAAATATCTCTGATTTTGGTTTATTGTACTTGGAATAATACACCTATGTAATCGCGACGGAGTTCGAAAATTTTGATCGGCCTCAAAATTTGACTTTATACGTTTCAAGATGCGTAGATTCCAAAAATGAAATGGCCGTCCGCCGCCCGAGCCGTTTTGGGCTGTAGGGTTTTTTTAATCTGACATTTTGACAAAATACTTGGTTTACCATCTAGTTGTGCCCACAAGGCTTTCAGCCCGATCGCCCAAACCCGTGGGGCTCATTGGGCTAAAAAGGGGCTACGGGAGTGCTTTTTTGAAGGGTTTCGGCTATGGTTAGGTGTCGTTTTCGAAGTAATTTTGAACGTAGAATCCATTTTTGGGGGGTCCCAGAACGATTCGATTTCACCGTGGGGATCTATTGGGCTCTCATGGGGCTGCAATTGGGATTTTTGAAGGATCCCAGGTGGTCAAATATTTGCCGAGTAATTTTGAACGCATAATCCGTCTCACATCAGTCCGAACAGTGTACCTAGGTACCTACCTACAGATTTTTTTTTTTTTTTTTTTTTTTTCAAAAATATTTTTTATTGACAGAATTAATTTTTTACGAGTAACCTATATCAAAGAATAATAAACCCTTAATGTAAAATTTGCAGCGTTTTTAATTCCATACCCTTGAGATTTATTTAAATCGACGGCGGTATAACCAGTTTTTCAAGGGGAGACCACTTGAATTGCCAGTTGAACGTTTAATCCCGGTTTTAAATTCTCAGTACCCCTGATTTGCCCAATTGTTTGCCCTATGTAATCTGAAGCTCTGGTTCCAGTGATCAGTGACTTTCGTCACGTTTCTCAACGGTATCAGAGCTGATGAATGGTCTGTGTCCGCATCCCCCCCTCCCCTCTTCTCGTTCGTCCTTCCCTTTCAATTCCAGCTATTCAACTGATCTCAATGGGGAGTCCCGGAGTAACTACATTGACCAGCCCTCTCCCCAACGATACCCCTTATCGCCCCGAATCAGACGTTCCGGATGTCCCAGATAACTTGACTCATTGTGAGATTGTGTCGAGGGGCGGGGGGTTACAGTCAATAACAGGAAATGATGAGTGACCCCGACCATCCCGGGTTTGAAACGGTTGAACGGTCGAAACCTGGTCAGAGGACCCTGAAGTCGCCGAAACCTTAAACTTGTGTTTGCCCGGGGAAGGTTAGCTCCGAAAAGGGCCGTGGGAGGTTCCAAGGGCAACTTCCCTGCGAAGGAACGTTTGCCCTTGGCAACACCCTTTAGATCTTATTTATATGTAGCGATACCCTCGAGAGAATTTCATGTTTGTCTCAGTGGATGAAAACTACTAGGGACGTTCAAAGGATGAACACGGCCGAAACACATGAAAAATCGTGCCAGAGGGCCAAGTGTGGAATCCTGGATACGCCAGTGTCTTCAGGTAGAAATGTCTCAGACAAATGAAACCGTCCTTTTGAATGGTTCTTGAGCGCATCTTTGAAGTCGCCTACCTTGATCTTGATCTGACGGGCATGCAAGACGTTGTAAATAGTGAAAAGCAAAGGACATTCCGTGCTCTACAAGATTGTTCCCAGGCCGAAATGTCCTAAAAAGTACCAGAACCAAGTTTTCGATCTCCAAAACCATGGTTCCTTAGGGTAGTCATCACTGGGCGGCAAAGGCTCATCAATTCATCATCCCCCCCCCCCCCCCCCTGTGTCCTATGATCGCAGAGATAGACCCAGGAAAACACAAAGCATTAGCCTCAAATATGATAAAATTTGTCAATTTTGTATTCTCCGCGGTTGGCAACCACTTCACCAAAACAGTCTCTATCTGTGGGAGCTGAAAAAGATCTGTTGCTCTGGTAATTCCTATTCTTTGACTAATTTTCAGCAGCGTCTATGCTTTCCATTGGCCCACTCCTCTGCGCAATCTTTTCCATCTGCAGCAGTTCATATTTCGTGTTCATCATAATGTGCGCAAACATGCAACATGCCGCTCTGTGGTGGTCAGAAGCTCCCTCTGTTTTGCTGCTGAATATAGTTGTACCCATCCAAGGGATCTTCAACGTCCTCTGGATCAACCACATCTCAAACGCCTCAAGCTGGTTGATGCCCGCAGTCTCAGACTCGACATCATACATCAAAATGCTCAAGAGGCTGACCCATAACTGCCACAGTGCTTGCTATCTTACGGACCAGACTTAGATAAATTGACCTCGGTCGTTGTCACATTGATCCCCAGGCCATACTGGCTGCACGCTGCCCTCAATCGATCAGTGCTTGGAGCTCCACTGGAGAGTACGCCTGGATAACGGCATTAACTGACTGATCACAGGGCTGCTTTGAGGTGAGAGATTAGGCTGTTGGAAGGGAACGGTCAAACGCCTTGATCCATTGGCAGAGGGTGATGATACTCTCCCCATCTGTTTCTGCAGGTACTCGGGTCCGTGAACGGCTTATCTTTGCTCGCGTCACGGATTAGGGTGGCGACCTTGGAATGTCTATAGACATTCCAAGGTCGCCACCCTTATAGCTATAGCAAATTGGGCATTCAACCATACCAATCCCGCAGAATTTGGAGAAATGATCTCACACTCCCAACCTCCAGACTCCGCCCAGAAAGTCCATAGGGCGGATAGATTGTCTAGCAAGTTGGCAGGGGGCCTCACTTCGCTCGCCCCTTACCTCCGGTCTGCGCCTAAAATCCCAGAATTTACCCGAAATTAGTGAGGATCAAAAATCTTCTCCCAAGTTTCCAGTAATATTTTTGAAATTTCTTTCTGAATTATGGGTCGAGGGAAGCAAATAATTTATCGCCCCAAGTGGGGATCGAACCCAGGTCTCTTACACTGCAAGCTTGAACCAAGAAGATCCCCTAGGTCCAAGAGTTATTCTGATTTTAAACTCTTCCTAAAGCCCTCCCCATCGTCGAAATTCGTTTGTTTGAAATTTAGTATTAAAATTCTACGTGAGAGGAAGGCGCCTAGATTGGACAGTAAACATTGAAGATAGATGCGCCTATTTCCACTGACGCAAATTGGGATTGATGACGTTGTCAGACCAGAAATTGATTTAGGGTTACTCTTTGTTCATCGAATCTCACCCTGCTCGTAGACATTATTATTTTTGAATTAGTGGTAGGTACTAATTCAAATTTGTTTTTAATTTTAAATTTATTTGAGTCCTGGCCATCTTTGTGGTGTTCTTCGCCCAAAGTCCTTGTGAAGGATCGACGGGAAAACAGCGACCTTCATCCAATGACGTCACGGGTCTCGGGGGCGGCACCAGGTCGGGGGAGGGGCCAGGTCTGCGGGGGCGGCGTTGCCATGGAGACGATCCCGGACCATTTATAGCCCCTCAAACCGGAATCCCCTTTGAACCCAGACAGGTATATTGACTAGGAAATTGAGGACCGGGGAATCCTGCAAAACGCGAGTTCTTCGAAATCGTCAACTTCTCGAATCACTTTCCGTCGCTTTTGTCCGACAAAGCGTTCCAAGTGATTACGTCCTCAAACTTACCCATTCACTAACCCGCATGCATCCCATTCAACCCCCCCCCCCCCCCTAAATATCCGACATTACCATCATATTACCATACGGGTGCGATGTTCCCTACGTGGTCCCCCAGCTGTGTCGCAACGCGTTGCGTGACCGGCCTCGATTGTGAAGTCGGCAGAAGTCCACCCGGTGAGGACGACGATTGGCCAACAAGATCACACGCTATGAATATCGCGCCGTTATTGTCATCTCCCGAGAAAATTATTAAATTCAGTGAGCATACAAAATTTTTGTCTATGAAGGAAGGCTCACTGAATGCGATGAGCGCAGCTAATTTCGTCAAAATTTCCTTTTTAACCCCCCCCCCCCCCCCCCCCCCAACACGTTTTCATAATCACTTTCCATCTGTTGCAGATTTCTCGTCAGTCCATCGACGCCTGCAAGGACTACTTCAGGGACGACCTGGTGAAAACCGACTGGCAGCTCATGGTCGAATTGAAGAAACTATTCCAGATCCTTTGAGTTGTGTTATTATATATTTAAATAATATATTATTATATGTTTCGTAAACGTGTCGGACCGGAATGATGTGGTTATTTCCTCCGTCTGCCCGGTGGGACACGAAAGTGCAACTCGATGCCCTAATACGGTCAGCTGAAACTCGTAGGGGCAATTTTCGTATTTATCTAGACGGCGCACAGTGTCTGAGGGTGGCAAAATCCCTATTTTTCGACTTGATTGTTGATTCAATTTTAATTTACAGTTATTGTAAATTCAAATTGAATCATCAATCAAGTTGAAAAAATTGGGTTTTTAATTAATTACACAGTTCTACAAAAAAAAGGTCACTTCGCGCTCGAGAGGTTTCGGTGGTTGCTCTCCATGTTTTGGGGTCTGGTGAACACGAATCCGAAGCCCGTTTTGAGCCATCACGTCAAGTTTTTTTTTTTTCTTTTTTTTTACACCTTCGTTTATCCAGAAAAGCTAAAATTCCCTTAATTTCGACTCTAAGTCGTCTGGTTTCTGTAGGTAATTTTTCTGGGCGCTCTAAGGTACGCTATACTTTAGATTTTTTGCGCTGAATCGAATGAGACCAATTGCAAGTCGCTAAGATAATTAGTTACGGAGATACGACCTCTAGAAGTCATTTTTTAGGTCGGAAAACGCTATTTTTTCCACTGTTTTTTTTTTTTGCACTTTTCTATTAACGCAGTAAAAAATAAGGGTCCGGGGGAATCGGCTCCAACTACAAAGTAAACTGTGGACGTTTCTGCGTCAAATGCAGCCAACTGCACCTCTGTAAATGCAATAGCCGATTTTTGGCGATTTTTCAAAGATATGAGAAATTTTACTCTCCCTTTTTCACATTTCCAACTACTAAATTTTCTGGCTCATCTGCGTATTCATCCTAACCGCTTAGACTTACGGTACCCTACAGAATGTTTTGCGTTGAATCGAATGAGACCATTTTCAAGCCGCTACAGTGCATAGTTTTGGGAATATAAGCTGTGAAAATCATTTTTACAGTCAAAAAACTGTTTCTGCTCTATCTTATTCTGCAGAACAGCATATATAGTAGGTAATAACATAATAAGCTACGGAAGAGACATTTCTAATTACATAGCATACAGTACTTCTTATCAAAATCTAGTTATAAGCCCAAGTAAAATCACAATGTCGCACCCACTTACTCAACTGTTACAGGATTTTCTTCGGTTAGCAGCACTATGATTGTCTCGTTGAATGTTCCAACAGTAGTCTGCCATCATGTTCTCATCCCATCGACCCTGGTATCGAAATTCCGTAGTTTTCAGGTCTTTGTGAAACCTCTCACCTTGCTCTTCGCTGTAGTCCCCCAGGTTGTAAGTGAAGCGGTCTATGTAGCTGAAGAGGTGGTGAACTTTAATGCTAATATTGCACCCAATTCGTTTAAAATTGATGAGCATATTTTCAACAAGTTCCTCGTAATTTTCTGCTTTTCGGATGCCGAGGAAATTTTTTATTACTTCAACGAAGGACTTACAAGATTGGAGCTCATTACCTTCCAACGCATCAGCAAATTCGGGATCCTTTATAAGTGCTCTAATTTGCGTTCCATCGCAAAATACAATTTTTTGACTGTAAAATGGTTTTCACAGCTTATATTCCCGAAACTATGCACTGTAGCGGCTTGAAAATGGTCTCATTAATTTCTGCGCAAAACGTTCTGTAGGATACCGTAAGTCTATGCGCTTAGGATGAATACTTGGATGAGCCAGAACATTTTGTAGTTGGGAATGGGAAAAAGGGAGAGTAAAATTTCTCATATTTTTGAAAAATCGCCAAAAATCGGCTATTGCATTCACAGAGGTGCAGTTGGCTGCATTTGACGCAGAAATGTCCACAGTTTACTTTGTAGTTGGAGCCGATTCCCCCGGACCCTTATTTTTTACTCTGTTAATAGAAAAGTGCAACAAAAAAAAACCAGTGGAAAAATAGCGTTTTCCGACCTAAAAAATGACTTCTAGAGGTCGTATCTCCGTAACTAATTATCTTAGCGACTTGCAATTGGTCTCATTTGATTCAGCGTAAAAAATCTAAAGTATAGCGTACCTCAGAGCGCCCAGAAAAATTACCTACAGAAACCAGACGACTTAGAGGCGAAATTAAGGGAATTTTAGCTTTTCTGGATAAACGAGGGTGTAAAAAAAACTTGACGTGATGGCTCAAAACAGGCTTCGGATTCGTGTTCACCAGACCCCAAAACATGGAGAACAACCACCGAAACCTCTCGAGCTGAGCGTGTGACCTTTTTTTTTTTTGTAGACCTGTGTTATTAATGTTTGGAGGAGTAAACTAGTACATTCCATGGTTTCATTGGTGAAACCAACGATTTTACAATAATTGCTTGCCTCAGTGAAAGCAGTAAATGTTCATTTTAAAGGCACGTACGATTTTTATGACAATGCTTTCACAATTTAGATGAGCTCAATGAAATGACGACGAAAATTGACGTTGTAACTCAGGGTTTCGATTTTGGGCTATCATTGAAGCTTCAATTCATTCAAAGCGAATGGGCTAGGGAAAGCATCTCGATTAGCATTTTTTTCTGAAAGAACTTCATAATTTGGAGCAGTAGTGGAGAGTTTTAGGCTCTTACAATCTAATTCAAATTTCCAGGACACTTTGAATTACCTATAGTGTTGAATGGGTATCTCGGTGGAGGGGGGAGGACGGGTTGGGGGGGACAGGCTGTATTCATGGCCACCAACATAACAAAAAAAAATGACTACAGAAAATTTGGCATTTTGAATTCTGCCCTTTAAAGCTAACTGGGGGTCTATTGGGGGTTTCCAAGGGGCTAGGAGGTATGTTGGGACATCGTTTATGAGGTTATCGTATGAGACCAAAGCCCCAACGAAGTGTGGCAAAATAGTACGTAATTAGTAGAACCCTTCTTTACTTCGCCGGTCTTTCACTATTCATGTTGCTTGAAAAACATGATACTAATAATCCGTAATTGTGATACTATAGCCAAGATACTTGGCGACGTCTAAGTTTTTCGTGGATATGATTACGAAGTGTTTTACTCTCGACGTTGAAGCTTCACTGTGAATACTCTCAATGTATTTGAATGGTCAACGAAGTTTAGAAAATGAAAATGGTTGGCGTTCTTATTGAGGTGAAAACGAGATGCCGGCTTTAATCAGCCCAAAAAGGTTTTGAGGAAAAGAAAACAATTTCCTATCAGCTGAAACCAGAATTTTAGAGCATAAACCAGTTTCTTATCAGCAGAAACCGGGCTTAGAGAGGCTACAAGGACCAGAGGTTACAATAAGGAAGGACTAGATTTGGGGAATCCCCCAGAAACCGGAATTAAAATGAGTAGAAACTGATTTTGAGCGGGAAGAACATTATAAGAGCTTGCAGGAAGGTTATTGGGGTGGGATTGAGATCTCGTTGAAGTACTTTAGGACGCAGAATTGATTCGTGCGCTGGAGGATTCCAATGATTTTTATTTCATGGAAACCTGTTTTCAGTGAACAGTTTCTGCAGATCGGAACCAGTTTTAATCATCAGTGGCCGGTTTCAAACTAGCAGATGTCAGTTTTTTATGGGAAGAACTACTCGAACCAGGACGATCAGGGCTCAAACTGGATTGTTATCATACAAAGCAAAATCGTCTCAGTCTGGGATCTGAGTGGTTCTGATCACTTCGCGCTACATTCTTATGAGGCAACGGGTTCTAATCCCGTTGAAGATCTAGGCATTTTCGGGAATAAAAGTGCGACTGGGTTTATGTGAATCATACACGTATGAGTCGTGTCAGGCAGATTTGCTCTACGTTCTTGACGTATAACTCTCTTTTCCTTTTCCTCTGGGGGACCATTTCCATGATTCACTTGTCGTATGTCTTTGGTGTGGACGCCGAATGGCGCTCAGGTCGTCCTTCGACTGCAACTGGGGGTGAAGCTTTGCAGCGTTTTATGGAGATTTTTTTCTCGCCTGAAGGGGGGAAAAGCTGTATACAGTGCAGGGGCCGTTTCTCCTCGGTAGTGTTGGAATCTCGATGGCTAAAACCCCACTTCAAACGCTCGCTGATAGAGCCAAACCAGGACCACCTGAATTACTTCAGGGTAGCTCTCCTGCGCTGGCTCATCTGTTCCAGCCTGCTATTATTATTGCTCCCACATTCGGCCCGTTTCCTTGGACTTAAGTGTGGTAGTCACAAAGGCTGCTACTGCTTCCCAATTCTCACTCTTCTCCAACAACTTGTCTACGATGGTTTCTGGCTGTATTTTCCCTAAACCCGCACTGAGGTCTCTGCGGTCGCTGTCACACAAAATACGCGCGGCATGCCTCATTGACGTATCCTCCACAGTACTGTACTTACTTACAGGTGGGGTCATCAAGCTTCCGGTTCGCAAGGAAGGCTGCCCAGTGAGGAACGTGATTGTTGTCCACTCCATGTTCATTTCGCTCTTGCCATCCATCGACCACGAGTCGCGGCCAACCAGGAGCCGACTCTCCTTTTCATCTGAAGAATGTTCCTCTCCTCCTGTGACTAATAAGTTATTAGTTATTGGTCCAAGCCCTAGTACTTCATTAGATCGATCAACAAGCCGGGGTCTCAGTGACTGTCAGCTGTCTAGTATACAAGCCTACTGTATTACATTGCAGTGGCAAACGGCTGGCCCGACGTCTTCTCCCGTATGGTACCCTGTACTGTCCTCCGCCTGCCACTAGGCCGCTGTGCTGCGTAATGTGGAGATTGCCCACAACGGACTCTTCACGTCAACAGTCGCAGATCAGCAGATAACGTAAACAAGTTCGCTCCTTCACGTTGGGCTACCTTGTTCAAACTTGGAATTTTGCTTTTCCGAAATGTACGAACCTATGGAAGAGACCGTGTCTGTACCACGTTTGTCTCCCCCACGTCCTCCATTCTTGCCCAGTTTCTTTCTGAATTCCCCCATCCCTCCGTCCGTTCCGTCTCTCTCGCACAGACTTCCACATTTAGATCGGGCGCCAAGGCCAACTTTTTTTGTATTTCAGAGAACCTCACCCCCCTCGCCGCTTCGCAACATCGCCATCCTGTGGACCCCTCGAGATTATTAAGAGGCCAACGTACTAACCCCCCCTCGTCCTACACATCTGGAGCTTTATTTCATCTTTCTAAATACGTTGAAAAAAAAGAAGAAAACTCGGCCCTTTGGGCCTTGCCCCCGGATGCTTTTTGCTTGGAGCCTACGGCTTAAGTTCAAGAAGCATGGAACATGTTTTTTTACCGAATATAAGGGTGATTCCACGAAAACTGGAAATTTTTGATGTCCAAATATGAGTGAAAAATTCTTTCTTTCTTTATAGATTTTTTTGATTAGGCTTACTTTGAAGGTGGTTCAGATGAAGTTTAGCAACGAATTCAATCATACAAGTGGTCCGTTTAGCAAGAATAGAAAATTTTGTAAATTCGTAAGATGAGGGAATGAGTTAGGTATGAGAGAATGAGGAAAACAAATAAAATGAGACGCCAGATTGGTTTTGAATGTATAATAAATTGACTCTCGCGTACATTGCGTTGGTCTACTCAATTAATGAAAAATAGGAAATATATTTAGGTAATATAATAAAATCGTAAGAATGTAGGATCATCCTCATTCTCTCATTCCGAACCTCATTCTCTCATTTACCTATGATTAACGTGAGAGAATGAGAATGAGAGAATGAGGTTTTTGGCTTCAAAATAGGATGCTATTGCACACATTGTTATTACTGCAATTTTCAAAAATCACATGGCACAAGCACTTAGCAACGCTCACTATGCGACTGATAATCAAAATTCTGAAACTTACCGCAACTAGTTTTATGAGAGATGAGAGAATGAGAATTCAAGTGCCGAAAGATAAAATTCTCCCACAAAACAGGACGCCGACTGAAGAGGGAGAATATTTTGACAATGACGGTTTCTCGACGTGCAGACGCGATGTGTGGAAATGTTGCTGACCCATTTTTCCGGTCCTACTAGGGGCATGGTGGACACACGACTTTCTCAAAATAATGTGAGAGAATGAGGTGACTACCTCCGTGACAGCCACATGATGTTGTCCTTACTCAACACGGTTCACTGTTAAAATCCGTATTCTCTAAAAAGTTGAAGGTGAAGAGCAGGTGAAAATAACGATACATTGGATTTTGGCGAAAATCTACTTGGTTCATCGTCAGTAGTTGTTGAAGTTGGGAACTCCGAGAAAGGGACACGTGAGAGAATGAGGATATCGAACTTCAAATTTGAAATTTCATACCTAAGTTTTCAAGGCAAGGGATGAAACTTGATTCGAATTAAAGCTATCGTCTTCTCCCTTAAGCCCAAAAAAATTTTTTTTTTGAAAAATCAAATAGGAGAGCCATCCTGTTTGAAAGACCTAAAATTTCCAGTTTTCGTGGAATCACCCATAAATGTATAGGTTTCGTCGGGACCTGTTGGCTATATATGTTTTCGGCTTGTGGGATTGAAACCCATCTTGCGTGTTGGAAAAGTAACTGCCCAACGCCGAACTAGTGGCCTAACAGTAATACAAGCGAGGATGCCGAAATAGTGGCGTAACGTACAACCGGTGAGGATGCCGAACTAGTGGCCTAACGTACAACCGGTGAGGACGCCGAACTAGTGGCCTAATGGTAAGACAAGTGAGGATGCAGAACTAGTGGCCTAACGTAGGCCTACAACCACTAAGGACGCCGCACTAGTGGCCTAACGTATATTATTAACGTGACACTCCCGCGTCTCCCTTCCCGCCTAACGTTTTCGCGCAGTTAGGTCACGACGAAGGTTGACGACGAAAGAGCACGTTTCACCCTTTCACACGGTGCTGCATGAGGCGTTTCTGACGGGTTCGTCACCATTCCGGCAGAACCTGCTGGAAATTTGAAGCCTCACAACAGGAGATGCCACCATAAAGTGATGTTGTTAAAAGAGAAGTTGAGGAGTTTTTTTTTTTCTAAAAATATCTTCTCCGTGCAACAGCCCGGGGGTGGGGGTGTTTATAAAATAAGTCGACTTAAGGGGGGGGTAAAAACAAGGCGGAAGTCTAAAGGCGGTGATGGGCGGTAAAGAGAACAGAGTGGGCGGCATCCTGTACCACCCAGGGGGGTGGTGGGGGGTATTTCCGGTTCTAATTAGGAAACACCTCCTCATCTAGTTCTATAAGGTTACCCTGCCTTCAACTTGAAGTATAATTTGGACGCAGAATTGAAGAATGCTTTTCAAAATTTCCAAAATAGTTCACCGTTCTACAGACCCTTTTTTTTAAACTTTCAGCTTTTCTTGCTGATTCCGATATTGAAGATAAACATGACAACGTGCTCTGCTCAAGAAAAAAAAAAAAAACCATCCGGATATAGACGTTCGTAAATTTTTTTTTCCGGCCCCAAATGTTTCTACGAAAACCCAACGTCGCTTATAACGTTTTTTTAAATTAGTGGATTCCTGGTAGACAGCGGAGGTGAACGCCGGAGGAGAAAAAAAGGGGTGTAAAAAATTGTATTGGGCTCTCAGCCAGGCCCCGTGTTTACCTTTTTCACTTCCTTTGCTGGTAGGTGCCTACAAGCTCTGGAGTTCCCTTTTTTTCCATCACTTCGGGGGTTCAAAACTTGTCACTCGACGGTTCGTCGGGGTTTGAGAGAGTTGATATTTCATGCCAAATCAGTAACAGGAAACCGCCGCCCCCAAAACGCGGTCGGAATGCGATAAAAGGCGAGATTGCACATCGAGGTGAGACCTTTTAGACCTTACAGTGGACTCTGAAAGTCTATTGGGGCGCAGGATATGATCCGAAAGTTAAAGTGATGGATTGGGCCGTGATTTATAATGCGGTGGCCCATTTAGGGTGACAAGGATGTTGTGCAGATGTATTCGACTTTAGGCACCCACAGACTGTACCTACCTATAGGCGTAACGCCAAAAACGTGAAAGTGTAGGTTTACTTCACAAAAAACTTCTTTTGCACAAAATGTTTTTTCTGTGGGACTTGCCGTTTGAAAATGTCCGTCCGTCCCAGGCGCAAGCATACCTGCCTCTCCGCCCTCCAAACACGTTCCCTCGTCTCCTCTACCACTCCCCTGTTCTACTGTTTCTCAGCAGCATCCCTCAGATCGGTCCCCTCGGCGGAATTATCGAAAAACGCATTCAGTGTTTCATTGGTGTGATCCTCGATCATAACATTCACAATCCGGGGGTCTGGGGGTGTCCCCCAGCAGTAAAGTATTTTTTAAATCGCTTTTTAATTTTGAAGATGTTAGTTGTTTTTAATAAAAAATTAAAAAAGAATTAAGCACTTGGAAAAATGATGTGCCAAATGTGCTGCACCTAAAAAGGAACGTGAGGAATTTTCTGTGGTTGAGAATGGTGCAGAAATGGATTTTCTGGGGGTGGGCTCGATTTTGGGAAACGGGCAAGTGAGGAACTATCAGCAGGATGAAATCAAGTAGACGGCATTCACTGGTACTCAGACGTCACAAGAAACATTCTGGGGACATGGACATCACGCCTATAGGCATTTTTTCAATAAATTGTGTGGAAGTCATCTGTGGGAAACCCACTAAGAGAGTCCGTGGTGGAATCGTAGCTGCCCCCCTTGGAGAGTGGGCACGAACTTGCTAAATCTAGACATACCTAGGACATCACCGCCGTCAGAACCCTCTGGTGTCACATCCATGGGTAGGTCAGACAGAATCAACGGTGTCATCGAGGCAGGGCATACTGTGTATCCCATAGCAGCAGGATGGTGTATAGATGTAAACAGCTCAAGTGAAGATCCACTGCTTGCTCCCATTGGTTCCACCGCAGTGCCTTCGCAGCAGGCATAGAAGGTATCCTTGACACAGACCCTGGGATATCTAACTTGGCCCACAACTTCCAATCCTCCACAAATAAGCAGTGGCGTGAACATGATGTATGCTCCTGCAGAACTCCACCCAACCCACGTTAAAAAAATAACATCCTTGTTGTTGGGTCTCTTCCCATAGCATCCCCTGGCTGTCCAGAGGTAACAGAAAACAGTCCGGGGCCTGCAAGCCTCGTTTCGGGATGTGGATTTGCTCTGGGTGTGAACCAGTGAACCAGTGACTACAGAATAGTTTGTCTGTAATCCGGGACCCACCCCTATTGGTCGCCAACCTCATCCGTCCCCAGTGTCACCGGACAATCCAAGACCATCGATTTCTCCTGTTGAAGGGTGAAGGGGGGGGGGGGGGGGTCTGGAAAAGTGGCGGTCCGTTTCAAACGATAACGACCTTTGAGTGGCCCCCACAGCAGGCTCTACTATTATAAATAGCTTTGGAAATGATGTACACTTCCTCTTTAAAGCCAACCCTCCCTCCCTCCACAACCAGTAGAGATGTTTCAAGGAGAGGGAGGGGTGGATACCACATCTCTTCTCAATGAGGACATCCGTCCCCCCTCCTCCCCTGTTCTCCCCATCACTTCACAGTCAGACTGATTCGACGACCCAACTCAAAACCACTGACCAGAGTTTATATTATGTACACGAAATGAGATATTTCTTCTTTTTTTCCATGTCACCTCCGAACACTCGACGAATCCTCGACATCATCGTAACTCTCTCGGAGTGACGTGAGGGTTTGCCAACGTCCGAATTTCTCGTACGGATTTAGCGGAACTTCGTCGCGGATTTGCTTATGTTGAGTTTTAAAGACGCAAATCGCCTGTTTCTCTCTCTCTCCGGGGCCGGATCCCTAACTTCCTCTTGTCCGGCCGAATGACGTGAATCCGATTCTAACCGTGTAAACAACCTTTTCAAGTTCCTGGCACTCAACCAATCCGACAATGCGTATCAACAGGAAACTTTTTTTTAGGCTTAAAACCGCTCGCCGTCAAAATGGGGGGGGGATTGTTTGGTTTTCAAGGCGACGAAAATCAAAAGTTAGAAATTCTTTGAGCATTTGTTTCATTTTTTTGAACAATCACAATTTGATTTGTCACCTGAACCGACGCAAATGCACAGTCCCCCCAACTTCCAAAAAGGAGGCCTGTATAGGTACTTCATACATGATCTTGGATTTTCCTGTGGCAATGTCCCCTGACATCTGGATGCCTTCCAGAGCGGCTCCAGAGTGCCATTTCACTCTGCTCCTGTCATTCAAACATGGGCACGCGTTGAACGCGAGGTCAAGTCGTCTTCTCATTGAAGCCTCAAGGGAACATGCGTAAATCGTATCACAAATTGTGATTCACAATACAGGAAAAAGGTTGCTGGTTCGATCCCCGCAGCCGCATCTTCTTCATAATGATAATCACCTCTCAGAAGACATTGGCAAACCACCGAGAGTATCTTGTCCTGGAGATCATCTCACATTTGCCGTTCAGAGCCAGCGTTAAACAGTAGGTCCCTACTACTTCTTTAATAACAGTTATTAAAGACTTCACACGCTCAAACAGAAGTTAGTAGCGAGAGATCGCCGGCGCCTGGTTACGGACCTTTGGGCTTTGTAGCACCCAGAGAAGAAGAAACTTCTTTTTTTTTTCAGGTTCCACCTATCTAGCTGCATCTGCCTATCCGCCCCTGCTGGTGCCAGTGTTGCGTACCAGCCTGGATACCTTCGATACCACCTCCTTGGCAGCTAGCTCCTGAGTCCTCTCCTTTGAGACTGGGTCCATTCCCGGCGTTAATATTCAGTTGGCTATATTCTTCCCAAACGAAACTTGCAAGCCGCACTAAATACACGTCTAGGATCCCAGACCAGTGCCAGTATTGTCTGCCTGTTGGATACTTGCTTCTCCGCGCCTCCACTAGAAAACGCCATCATCAGCAGCTAACTCGTGAATCCTCTCCTCTGTGACGGAGTCCATCCCTGGCGCAAATCCACGTCCTTATGTGTCATATTGACCCCATTCATAGCCCGCCGGATCAATGAAAATGTGGCCGGCGTTGAAAAGGCCGATAAAAACAACGAAAAAAGTTCCCTTCACAAAAATAACATCTGTTACGCCAAATGAACGAGAATGGTGGAGATGGGTGCTCCGTTATCTGAGTTCCGCTCCGTATAAAAAAGAACATCCGTCCTGTTTGTCATTTCCAGGGAGGTTTGGGAGGCAGAAGACATTTGGGAGTTTTGGAGAAGAAAAAAACTGCTGACCAGGAGCCTCGATGTAAATTTCGGGAAATGTTTGCCGGCAACACTGTTAAATCACAAAATAAAAACCGAAGACGAAAAATAGGCGTGATTGTTGTGATTTAATCACAACAATCACGCCTATTTTTCGTCTTCGGTTTCAGCGCTCGTGAAAACTCTCTTTTTCTTTCTCTCTCTATCTCTGTCTCTTTTCTTTACGAAGAGAGAAACGGCAGCTCCCGAAGACGTCGGGGAGGATGGGCGGGTCGGGCATGATTGGCAGCGGATGTGACGTCACTGGAGTAACCGTAACCGGAAACTGGACGAGGCAAAGAGGGGCAGGACATGAATACACCGAGACTGCGAACAAGAACACTTTTAAGAAATAAAAATTAATTATTTAAAATATTTGAAAAATAAAACATTTGTAATGCCTATAAATGTTGAGAATTGAATAATCTTTTTAGTAATATATTATTTATACATTACTAAAATTTAGTTAAAAATGAATTATTTAATAATACGTTGAATGTATTATGCGTGAGTAAATTAGAGTACATAATTTACATTCAATTTACTTAAAACAAGTTACCCTTAAAACCACAATATTTCGAAAGTTTACAAAATTTGTTCTTATTCCTGAACACTTGTTCGGGAGTGTCTGGCTGGTTCCCAACATTTGTGGTTGTACGTTTGTCAAGACGGAGTTGCGGCTTGAGGCTCTTCTCAGCCTATCTTTCATCGCTACACGATGTCACTGACAGGATTTTAATACCTACCGTATGTACAGGTATCACTTGGTTTGGTGGGGCGGTTTGTTCCAATTTGTGAACTTGGTGAACGTCAACTTTAGCAATTTTTTTTTTTTCAGTCTAGACAAAATTTGTCCTGGCGTGAGCCATGTGGTCAACGTCAGGAAACCGAGTCCGGAAACCCTCCGTCAACTCCCTTAGGGGTGAGTTTTAATGAAACTTCCGTTTTCCGGAGACAGGAAGACAGGAAGACGAAAAAAAAGGGCCGTCTGGCTCATTGCGGGGTTGACGGATTCCAGTGGGAGTTTCCTTCCCCAGAAATACCTATTATATCCGCCAATGAAAATAGATGCTATTTTTAACGCGAGACAAACTGACATGTTACTATGGAAGGGCCCCTGATCTTGGCTCCTGTCAGCTTTAAGAGCTGACTCGATGGACGCGGGTCACGGCAAAATCTTCCCAACAAAATAAAGAATTGATTAAAAATTAACTCTATCTTTTTAAACACTTTTTACTTGAAATTAAATTTTTAAACACTTTTCTCACAGCTCCTCGTATAAACCAATTCAAAATTCTGATTTTTCTCCTGAATATTTTTTTCTCAATACACTCAATTCTCATTAGGTACCGACCCAGTAACCCTCTTTGTCTTTGAGATGTATTTCCAGTGTGAAAAGAATTTATGAAATTGAAAGAAAACTCAATCCTTTCCAGGAACCGATTGATGTGATTTTTAAATTGACTCATCATGAAAAATAGTCGCTGGAAAACAATTCCAGTCACAGTTTGATTTTAATTTTTGGATTACATTGGGATTTACAAAAGTGATGGGGTGGTAGTAATGAGACCACCAAAATTCGTCAGGACGAAGGTTCGACCAAAGTTCGAAAATTAGGATAGGACAACGGGTCACCTTGGAAATGAGAGATTCACAAGAGAATTATTTCATCACCGCTCCCTATTAATCACCGTATTGATTATTGAAACAAGCGAATGTTTCATTTTTAGAATCATAATGGGGGATTTGCATTTATTTTAGATTTGGAATTCTTCCCTACCGTTCAATAATATGGCTAAAAAGTAACTTGCACAGCCTCCAATACCAACGAAAAAAAATCATTGTAGGAGATACTATAATAATCGTTAAATTATAACGAAAAAACGTTGCAAATTCTACACAAGGGTTTATTATTCTGTGATATAGGTTACTTGTACAGACATTTAATTCTGCCAATAAAAAAAATTTAAAAAAATTTTTTTTTCGATTTTTATATTTCAAAAAAAATTTTGGGGGGATTTTTTTTTTTTAAATGTGTTTTTTCAAATATTCTTTAATTTTTACTCGAAAAATATTTAACTTCTTGGGATCCTTCAAAAATCCCATTTTTAGCCCCATGAAAGCCCTATAGATCGCCACAGTGAAATCGGATCGTTCCGGGACCCCCAAAAATGGATTCTACGTCCAAAAATACTTCGAAAACGACACCTAACTCGATCCCATAGCTAAAAGCCTTCAAAACACCCCTCCTGTAGCCCCATTTTAGCCCCATAGCGCCCCACGGGTTTGGGCGATCGGACTGAAAACCTTGCGGGCACAACTAGATGGTAAACCAAGTATTTTGCCAAAATTTCAGATTTTTTAAAAAATTCCTACTGCCCAAAACGGCCCGGACGGCGGACGGACATTTCGGATTTTGAATGTAGACCTCTTGAAACGGATAATGTCAAGTTTTGAGGCCGATCCGAGTCGTCGACCTCCGTCGCGAAAACATAGGTGTATTATTCCAAGAATAGTAAACCAAAACGAAACGCTCAGTTTGAATCAGGGTTTTCCCCACCAGTCACTCTTTAGTGACGTCACAGTTCCAGTGAATCTCACCAGAAGCGCTAGTGTCATTAGCTTATATGAGAAATTTATAGCAATTATAACTTGATACGACGGAAAAAATAATTAATAATACACGATACTTGAAGTTTAAAGCCTTATCAGAAGGATTAACGGCTCAATTGAATTTTATTCTGTGATGAGTAGTGGAGTATCAACCCTGGGCTCTAAAATAGGTAGGGACGTCACGCTCCCTCCATGGCCGTGTTCTTCGCGTTTTTCGAACGCCGTGATTTTCGTTAAATTATTTAAATTTTCTGGAAGCGATTTCAGGCGGCTGACTACTGTTTCCCCTACATTCTCAGGGAGTACTTTCAGAAAAAATAGATGCAAATCCCCCATTACGACTATTAGCAGCGCATTCCACATGTCCACATAAATACCGGTTCGAGCGCAACCATCCATTTCTTCTTCCAACAGAGTTGGAACACTGGGTATTCACCAGGCTTTTCTTCCATCTGCTTCGCACCCACCTGAGGAGTTTTAGATTCTTGATCATCGCTGGTTGATTCAGTTGATCACATACCACATCAGACTCATTCAATGTGGCTTGATCTTGAATCAGTCTTCAGTATTTGACATTTTCCATGCTCGTCTCCATTCCATCACCTCTTGCTTTGTCGTTTTTCAGCTCGCTGTCTCCTCATCGGTGTTGCGCTTCTCTTCTCCGATTGTCAAGTTTTTGGACGCATTGAGTCCTAAAGTTTTTCTCCACACTTTTTGAGTAATGCAGATAATGAGGTGAGTTGTTAAGATGCTTTGACTGGTGTCTGACTGGTCTTGATTGGCCTCTGGTCTCCGGTTTGGTCTCTCTCGATTGAACCGCAAACTGTACCAAACGGATTATCAAAGAAGCGTTTCCATTTCTTATAGAAGCTCTCCTGAATGTGCCTCTGGCCCGTTACCGTCCTCGCATTTTCATCCTGGTCACTTTGGGAGCTCTGTCCGTTTTCACGGATTTCCTCATCGATTTCCATTCCCAAAAGATCCTTTCAAATTTGCTCAACTGTATCCTTCCGCTCATTCTGGCCATGAACTGCCACCAAGTTCATTATTCAACGTCTCATCAGCTTACATGTTGGTTGAGTCCATCACCGGTGGCTGTTTCTTTGCTGGTGGCGCTTTCGTTCCGTATCATCAACGGCCAGAAGATGAAGATTTCACAGAAAGCGCTCGCCAACACCAAAACAGCCAGAGATGACGGAGCAAAAGATCCTCAAGAGGACACTATCCTGTTACTAAGGGTTTAACAGCCTTAATTTTTGCCAAATCAGCGTCTAGCGATATCCTTTAAAGAGACCCTCTACGTATCCAAACGTGACTTGGGAGCAACGAATCCCTCATTTCTCCGCTTTCATTTTCAATGCCACCCCGAACAAAAAAAGAAAAAACGGGCGGTCCCCATTTCGGGTGTGAAGGCGCCTTTTTGGGAACATTTCCCCCGATGGAACAATCTGCGCACCTTTTATAGACCTTTTCGGACGAAGGTTCTGCTCTTTGTTTTCGATAGGATCACAGTTGTGGGCGATGTCGCTCCCGAAACACTTGTCAAGGTAAGACTGCTTATACGAAGTGTAATTTTCCAGGTTCTAACAGCCTTAAAACAAAATTTGCCTTTGAAGGTTTTCAGTCTGAAAGAATTTTCATGTTGTGAATAACTTTTTGATCACTAAAAATAGTGAATAAAAATCCATTGTCATGGTTACTGAGGACGTTTTCAGGTCATCGCCAGGTTTTAACCGCCTTAACATAATCTTGAAAAATGCCTTTTTCTGTCGAAAACGGGATAACAACAATGTTTTATATAATCTATATCTATAAAAATGAATCAGTATTTTGTTGCTGATCGCATAACTTGAGAACGGCTGGACCGATTTGGCTAATTTTGGTCTTGAATTATTTGTGGAAGTTCAGAGAAGGTTTCTATATAATATAATATAAAGGGTCAGGGTGGCCCAGTGAGCTAAGGCGACAGAGCTTCGTCTGTTTACAAATCAGTCGGAGCGCTGATCAGCCTGGTTCGAATCCGGGCCGAACACCAATGTTTGACCAAAAATCAATCAAGTGTTGTAATACCTGGCTTGTCGTCAGACAATTCACCTCTGAACGCAAGTTTATGTGAATCCTTTCTCTGGAGCAAGACTATCTAAGACTCTCTAACTTTATCCGTGATTATCTGGGCGCATTGTGGGGTCGGCTCCTGCCCCACTTGTGAGAACCAAAAATGGTTAAACACAATAAAACCCACATTTATAATATAATATAATAATATAATAATGGAAAACCGCTATATTCCGCCGAAATTCCTCTCAAATTAATTCGACGATTCAAATGACGGGAAATGTTAAAAATCCGTACACTGTTAAAAACTATCCTGTTGAAACATTCAGTATGGGATGGTGTGTGGGATGTGTGGGATGTATGGGACGTGTGGGATGTATGGGATGGTGTGTGGGATGTATGGTATGTATGGGATGTGTGGGATGTATGGGATGTGCCCGATGTATGGGATGTGTGGGATGTATGGGATGTATGGGATGGTGTGTGGGATGTATGGGATGTGTGGGATGTATGGGATGATGTGTGGGATGTATGGGATGGTGTGTGGGATGTATGGGATGTGAGGGATGTATGGGCTGCATATAATTGGTGATAGACGGGAATTTGATAGGTACTTCACTACGACAAACCAACAAGCGTTTTTACTATGAAAAATTAAGTTGACGGGTTGCCACGGGTGCATCATCGATAGGTGATGGGCGGGAATTTGATGTTTCGTGCGACGCACGGGTGTCCCAGCTATGAAATAATGAATTTTCAAAATCTTTAGAAGTGCAGCGAAGCGCGCCAGGTCAGCTAGTTGTTTATAATAATAAACGGGATAGGTACCGAAACAGAAATGTTATAAATAGTTGCGCCTGTTTGCGCCCAGAAGGAGAAACGGAGTCAGTGAGTGAAAATCCCTTAATTTTATCGTTAACCCTTTGAGCATGATAAGTTTACGACACATGAGCATGCATATGGTTAGGATTATGGTATAGATAAGTGTAGACATTTCCATTCTTACCCCACCTGGCCTTTTCCTGCCATGGCGTCGTCGAACCGCATCCACAAGGACAAGATCATCACTAAACAGATCTCTGACTTCTCCCAAACCTGGAACTTTTCCTCAGTGAAAACAGCAAGTGCCCACCATCACCACCTTATCATGATTCTTCGTACTGCTAAGAGTCAAAAGTCATCATGAAGTGTACTCAAGTATTCGATCTTAGCACCCAACAAGGTCTCGCAGCTTCAGCAAACACGTAGACCGTTCAAAACAAAATTTGACGGCTCCATCACTTTACTCGCGACGAAGTAAACATTTTCCCTCGTACCGTCGACGGACACCAGGTTGATGAACTCCTGAGGCTACGTTTACCTCGAGTTTCCCATGTGACTCCTGCTGACCTTAGTACAACGCAGAACCTTCGAAGGCTTTGGCTGAGCTCACCGAACGGCAATGAGTCAATTGAAATGCGTGAATGTTATGGGCACTGAACCCAGAGGCGGAGGTTTTGTAGCAATTCCTGCCACCAGTAACTGACTAGTATTCCAGGCAAATGAGCTCCTTTAATGATTTTTTAAAATGTTTTTCCTGCAAAGGTCGTGCTTCAAAAGTTACGAAAACGGGTCCATATTGCAGAAAACCCGTTTCAATTATTTATAGGGCCTTAGGAAAAATATGATATTTGAATTCCGATGTCTAGAGAGGGGACATGACGTGGGCTGCTTCGTCGTCTTTTGATTGGCCAGGAGATCCCTCTCTCTCTCATCTACGCAAGTCAGCCAACTTTACTACGCGAAAAGTCGACCCCAAAAATCGAAAATCGTGTTAATCATTATAGAAGGTCATTCGAAAATTGAGCATCGAGGTTATTATCAAAGAAGGTGATTCAAAAATCGACCCGGGCTGAGTGTCTTTATTCCGATTCTGTTCAGATTTATTATTTAGCGCTCTGGCGGCTCAGTGCCCAACTACTCGACGCCCAGCCTGGCGAGGTGTGACGTCAAATATGCCTGGCGTTCATTTCAAAATCTCTAACATTTCGAAAACAGCTCAGCACGTACCTATACGGATTTTCGAACTAAAAATGGGGGTCTATGGGTTTTAAAGGGTGCAGAATCCGAATATGTTGTCAGAAATGCTGAATTCAGACCTTTTCAAGAAGCCCATTAGAAAAGTTAGCGTAAAGTTTTGACGAGTTTAGTAATAGTCGTAATCACCACGTTCTTATATGTTTTTTGGGTCGCTAAACACGAATCTGAGGTTTGCTGACAGGATTTTTGCCCGGAACATTGTCAAAATCGCAAAAAACCTCGAAATTTTGGCACTATTTTTGGTTTTTCGCTTATATCTCCGAAACTACGCGTTCTAGCGACATGACCACTCTATACAAAATGAAAGTACATACAATTTGCTACGAAATGCTCTAGGAGCCGACTCAATTAGGAGAAGTATGTTTTCCCAGTGTGACACTGCCGGAAAACACTGCCAGTGATTTCCGAAACGGGTCCGCATTGTGGACTCCGCAAGCCCTAGCACTACTTTCAGTTTCCACCAGCTGGGGGAAAAGCGTCAAAACTCCTGGGGTCTCCCCAGGTCTGCCAACACTGTCGGGAAGGGAGTGCCCTGACGTTGGGTTTAACGCGCATTGTGACGCACTGGTGAAATACAACCGGTTTGGTTACTTAGGCACACTAACCTATTGATCGAATAAAGTGACGAGTTTAGTAAGATTTACCCAAATGTCACAACGGCGTGAAAAACATCAGTGAAATTGAACAAATCCTTTTGTTATTGTTAAAATTGTTCTTCTTCGTCTTCTTCTTTTCGTTTTCAACGGCGGTTGGTTTTTTTTTTTTTAACCGTTCCAACTGATTTGAGTCGAGAGGCTGTCTCCGGAGCGGAAGAGACTTTTTGCGTTGCAGGACTTCCACGGAGTCTGCTGGTGTCTCTGTGAAGACCATTCGACCTTTAGACCTGCCAGGATGTCCTCTCGTTGCCTTCCTGTGACGTCTAAAGGTTCTGCGGTCTGCCGGTTTCCACGAGGCTTTTCCGAACAGTTCGTTCACCCGACCGGAAATGGTCCGCTGATCGGTGTCACTCGCTGCTTGGCATCGCGGTACCAATTCACCTCGTTTGTCTCCGTCCTGGAAACTCCCAACGCAGGCGTTCGCACGATGTCCTCAGAGGTTGTTTAACTTCGGGCGTCGATGACCGGACGTTATGGAATTGGCCGAGTCGACGAAAACCCCGACGTCCGTTTGAGCGCGTAGTACGAAAAAAAAACCTACGGGTGATCGACCTGCCGTCAACGTCGTACTTTTACCGAATAACACCAAACGACCTCGACAGATACCATCCTAGTTCAAGAGATTCCGGCGTTCTAGAAAGGGAAAGCAGAATAAGTGACGTCACGTCAAGAGCGAACGGGATCGAAAAACTTTCTTCGGGATCCTCAAAGCCGTTTCTAATCGCGCATAGGCAACTCAAACGGTCAATTTGTTCGGGGCCCAAACTTCGGCAAATATTTTTGGAAATCGAATCAGTCTGACACTTTTAGGAGTCTTCTGTCCCAAAAACACCCATCAAGTGGTGGCTTTCAATTTCCAGACAAATTCCAAATTTTCTATTGAAACATTTTTAAAAATCTAAGGCTGTTAAAACCGAGCGTTTTAACGTGGAAATGTCCTTCGTTGCTGAGTGAAAATGTCATATTAATTAACAACAATAACAATTATTGTTATTATACAAGAACTATTCTTTCTGTACATACGCAATGTTTTCTTGGTCACTAGAACTTAAAAAAGTATACCTATTGAGGCTCTTCATTCCGCAAAGTAACTTGATGTAGGTTGCTATGACGACGGATGAAAATTAATTTATTTAAAGGTACCTAAGTACTTGTGTTTAAAAAAATGTCTCCGATGTCACGGAAAAATACGACCACTTCCTTAGTTACCATAATAAACTTATTGGGAACCAGATACCGGTTTTGAGACAGCAAACAATAGTTTTTAGTGATCAAAACCGGTTTTGAGAGAGCAGAACTATTTTAAAGGTAGCAGGGATTAGCTTAAAGAAGAAGTGATGCGGTTTTGAAGTAGCGAACACTAGTTTATGATACAAAACGCTACAAATTTTACACAAGGGTTTATTATTCTTTGATATAGGTTACTTGTGCATATAAATTTAATTCTGTCGATGAAAAACAATTTTGGGGAAATGTTTTTGTTTTTTGGTTTATTATTCTTGGAATAATACACCTATGTTTTCGCGACGGGGGTCGACGACTCCGATCGGGCTCAAAATTTGACATTATCCGTTTCAAGTGGTCTACATTCTAAATCCGAAATGTCCGTCCGCCGTACGCCGTCCGCCGTCCAGGCCGTTTTGGGCAGTAGGAATTTTTTTAAAAATCTGAAATTTTGACAAAATACTTGGTTTACCATCTAGTTGTGCCCGCAAGGTTTTCAGTCCGATCGCCCGAACCCGTGGGGCGCTCTGGGGCTATAATGGGGCTACGGGAGGGGTTTTTTGAAGGCTTTTAGCTATGGGATCGAGTTAGGTGTCGTTTTCGAAGTATTTTTGGACGTAGAATCCATTTTTTGGGGTCTCGGAACGATCCGATTTCACTGGGGCGATCTTTAGGGCCTTTCATGGGGCTAAAAATGGGATTTTTGAAGGATCCCAGGATGTTAAATATTTTTCGAGTAAAAAATACATAATTTTTGAAAAAACACTTTTTTGAACAACAAAAAATTTTTTTGAGATAAAAATTTTAAAAAAAATTTTTTTTTTAATTTTTTCATTGACAGAATTAAATTTCTGCACAAGTAACGTATATCAAAGAATAATAAACCCTTGTGTAAAATTTGCAGCGTTTTTTGAAAAAATTTTGTTGGATTTTTTTTTTTTTTCAAAACTGGTTTTTGACTCGAAAAATATTTGACCTCCTGGGATCCTTCAAAATCCCATTCGTAGCCCCATGAATGCCCTATAGATCGCAACAGTGAAATCGGATCGTTCCGGGACCCCCAAAAATGGATTCTACGTTCACAAATACTTCGAAAACGACACCTAGCTCGATCCCATAGCTAAAATCCTCCAAAAAAAACCCCCTCCTGTAGCCCCATAGTGCCGACCCTAATTTTGGTCGATCGGGCTGAAAACCTTGCGGGCACAACTTGATGGTAAACCGAGTATTTTGTCAAAATTTCAGATTTAAAAAATTCCTGCTGCCCAAAACGGCCGGACGGCGGACGGACATTTCGGTTTTGGAATGTAGACCTCTTGGAACGGATAATTTCAAATTTTGAGTCCGATCGGAGTCGAAGACCTCCGTCGCGATTACATAAGTGTATTATCCCAAGAATAATGAACCAAAAGCTCGACAATGTTGACTCTTTTTTACGATTACGACCCACAAAACCTTTAAACAAGTTGGAAAACTTATTACGTCATTTTGTTTCCCTGGGAACGCCGTATTTGAACCTAGCCGGACTGAACTCCTGGACATTGAAGGATGTGTACAGGCTGGAGGTTTTGTGTGTGGCTGATCCGACGGAAGCTGAGAGTTCCCTGGACCTCCTGACCCCGGAATGACAACATTCTCCTTCAAAACTCCCTGAAGAGCACGATGGTGATGGTGAAAAGGTGAAGAAGACCATCGAAGTTGTAGAAAAAAAGTGGATGTGCATCAACCAAACGGTAGGTTTATCAGCAAGGTTACAAGATCGCGAGAGTCCAAATGTGCCGACTTGTGCAGAGCCAACCTGGTTGTTAGACCCAATGAGCTCCGAGGGGCTAATTGATTGCAATCGTGGGAAAATATCTTAATCGCGAAAACCACCTAATTGCTGCCCGTTAATTGAGTTCCGTTTCAGAAAAGTGACTCCGGCAGGAGCTGAGGTGAGAACATGAGGCCACTGGTACGCCGGGTTATCTCGTCGATGGGCTCCAAGTGACCGGAACAAACAGTCCGAATTCATAAAAAGACTGACCGAACATTTCGTCCCGAGCGATTTATCTCAACGGCGGATCCTCGAGGGTTTTATCGGAGAGGGAATCTCGACTGAATGAAAAGTGTTTTCCTCGGGGGGAAAAATCGGGGTCAACTCCGATACCGGATTTCGAGGGGAAGTCTCGGAAAAGAGGGCCGATAAACATTTGTCGCAAATCGAGGCCACTCCGAAGGCAACGGTTCGGATTCCCTGCGATATAGCCTGTCGAATTGTCACACATTTTGACCTACAATAGAACGACATTAATGTTTCAGTTAACGAAAATTTTCATTTAAACTCGCTGTTTTAACATCCTTAACCGTTGATTATTATTATTTTTTTTTTTTACAATAATAAAATTATTATCCTAGTTTTCCATCTAGTTGGGTCCTCGAGCTTTTCAACCAAATCGCCCGGACGCTTGGGGATCTGCGGGGCTGCAAATGGGCTGCAGCAGGGTTTTTTGAAGGTTTTAGATTAAGGGTCGAGCGGGATGTCGTTTTCGAAGGTATTTTGGACGTGGAATCCATTCATGGGGATGTCAGACCACATTGTGGGGATCTATGAGGTGTTAGAGGCTATGGGGCTTTTGAAGGACCGAAGGAGATCGAATTAGCTTTGTTAGTATGAGGCAAACCACGGAGAAGTGCTGGGAGCATAACGTCGGCCTGCATATGCTTTTTGTGGACTTCAGGCAGGCTTTTGATCGCGTGAACGAAGTCGCGCACGACGGGGGCCTTATGACTCCGGGAATTGAAGATCCCCCAGACGTTGAATGACGTTGAATGGTACTCTGTGCAAGATTATCTTCAATGGCGAGGTCTCAAGAGATTTCCCAGTGACGACGGGGGTCCGCCAGGGCGATGCTCTCTCATCAACGTTATTCATCCTTGCCCTTCAATATTTGGTCCAGAAGATGAACGTTACAGGCCACATAATTAACAGATCCAAGCAGATATGCGCCTACGCCAACGATTCATGACTGATAGCAAGATATATGCGTGCTGTGGAAGAAATGTTCCTAGAAATTAAAACGGAGGGAGAGAAGATGGGATTGGTGAAACCAAAGATGGGAAGTTGGGAAAACCAAATATACGTATATGCCTAAATATGGTGAAGGAATATCCACGCAAGATCTAACCCTGCACGGCTGCACCTTCGAAAAGGTCCGTTCGTTGCCGCTGATATCAATTATGAAAATAAAGAACTGGAGGATATCAGGAAAAGAATCATTGCTGGGAATCTATTCTACTTTGCTAATCTTATTCCGGTCATCCTTGCTCTCGAGAACCACCAAGACCAGACTATACAGAACATTAGTCCGGCCCATAGTCACTTATGGTGCTGCAACGTGGACCTTGAGCGCAGCAGCCAGCTATTATACGGGTATTTGAGAGGAAAATTCTGCGGAAAATATTTGGACCGGTATGCGTAGGTGGCAATTGGAGAATTCGGTCCTACCAAAAGCTGAAAGACCTGTACTAGCTAGAAGATATTGTCAAGTTTGTTAAATCAAGAAGGATTGATTGGCTGGGTCACGTCCATCGTATGCCGCCAAACAGGATGCCCCAACGACTGCTCTTTGCGACTGTAAAGAGTAGGAGAAGACCAGGTCGACGAAGAGCACGATGGGTGCAGGATGTGGAGAGTGCCCTCAGGCGCATGGGAACCAGGAACTGGAAGCAGACTCAGGATCGCACTGAATGGCGAAGGAAGCCAAGGCCCACCCAGGGCTGTAGATCTACGTAATAAGTAAGTAGGGGTTTTTAAGGGTTTAGAATAGGGGTTGAGCGGGGTGTCGTTTTTGAAGGTATTTTGGACGTGAAATCCATTCATGGGGTTGTCAGACCCATCAGACCACATTGTGGGGATCTATGAGATGTTGGAGGCTACAAATGGGGCTTTAGGACTTTAGCCAGGAGATCGAATTAGCTATGATAGTAATTCGGAGCATATTAATGGAGTTGTCAGACCCATTAGACCACAATCCGAGGTTCTATGGGAGTTCCGGAACTGGGGGCTATGTGTGGAACCATGGGGGCTAGTGGAGGACTTTGGACACAAGGTCGAATGAGGTGTCGATTTCAAAGTAATTTTGGACGTTGAATCCATTTATGAGGGTCTGAGACCCATTTTTTTCGATAGATACCTATACGGGTTTTACAATTTTTCAATGATTTCTTTTATTGACAAAAATCAATTTTTTGTGCAACTTATTCAAAAAATAAAAAATAAAAAATAAATAAAATAAAATGTGTTTAAAATAAATACATTTTTCTTTCAATAATTTTTAGCCATGGCACCTTGTGGCAGTGGCATCTTGTTCACTCTTAACAAGTTCACTCTTGCCGACACGGCAAGCCTCAACTCCAACTTGGTTAAATATATATTATGTATTTAGTTGTAATATATACTGATTTTTAAGTGTCAATTTTTCAAAATTATCTAAAGAGCTACCTACCTAATGCTATCTACTGTTGGTTTATTATTCAGGAATCGCGACGGAGTTCGAAAATTTTCAGATTATGCATTTCAAGACTCGTAGATTTCAAAAACGAAATGTCCGTCCGCCGTCCAGGCCGTTTTGGGCGGTAGGAACTTTTCTGAAAATCTGAAATTTTGACGAAATACTCGGTTTACCGTCTAGTTGTGCCAGCAAGGTTTTGAGCCCGATCGCTCATATCTGTGGGGCTTTGTGAGGCTAAAAAGTGACTAACGGAGGATTTTTTAAAGGCTTTCGGTTATGGGATCGGGTTAGGTGTCGTTTTCGATGTATTTTTGAACGTAGAATCCATTTTGGGGGGGTCCCAGGAGGTCAAATAAGGTGTCATTTCCCGGGTAATTTTGGAGGCATAATCCATTTTCCGAGATCCCACATCAGTCCACAAATTTTACAAGAAAAAAAAACGTACCTATTTAAGTAATAATTACTTAATTCAATTATTGAATTTAAATTTTTTTTATTGATAAATTAATTTTTGGATAATTTATGTCAAAGAATAATAAATCATTCTGTACAATTTGCTCATATACATGATTTTATTTCTTTGTTCTTCTACATTTCACTATTTGAGTACTTTTTGGAAATATTGAGGGATTTAGAATGAAAGTGTTTTCTAAATTTTCCTCGTCTTGATTATTGAAACCGTAATATGGTTTCCCTTATTATTTTCATCAGATTGGGTCAAACCTTCCCTCAAGCCTGCATTTCCTTCTAGTTACAAAACAGTTTCAAGGTCAGCGGGCCCGCTTGTTATGAAAACGGCCCCCTTTGGAGGCTACGCCCCTATAATGTCCCGTATAGTACGACCGAGCGAATAGAAACCGAAGAAATCCCCCCCCCTGGGGGCGTTTATTTGTCGGTCATTTTGACGAGACATGACATAATTACTGTTTAGATAGCGGGTTCATTTCACTTCAATTAACTTTTATCGACGAGGCCTCGCCAAACCAAAACGGGTCGAGAATAGTTTCACTCAGAGAAAGCCGGCAGTGGGTGTTCGTGGCCGGAGAATCACAATTGGGATTATTGTCGGTTGAGCGAGTATATTATGGTAGGTATAAAGAGACTGTTGGACGCTTAATGTTGATACGGCCCGTTCATATTAATTCATTTACCTATCCATAATTATTTGTTCATTATACAACTCTTAATTACAACTTAACTCCCAACAGAACGATATTCAACAATGAACCGGTTGGGAGCCGTCTCGAGAACGATGAGCGAGGGGTGGGGCGTTGAGACACCATTGTGGTGACAGGGTGGTGGGGTGGGGTGGGGGGATCTCTACGGTTATGAAGTCACCGCTTTTCAACCAGTTTGCCCCCGTAAAAACATGTACCATGTTGAAATAAACAAGTTGTAGTCGTGAAAGACTCCTCTGCTGATTCCAACGATTTGATGGCCATGTCAGTCTGTGTGGGACTAAATGAGCTGGACACAATGAAGAATCGTTTTTTGCAACTTCAGTTGATGCCGAAAGGGGATTCGAGAAGGGAAGAGACGCCAAAAGGGCGAGCGCAGGACCGAGTGACCTTGGATGACTCCTCTGCTGATTACGATGACTCATTTCATGGTCATGCTATTACTCTGCTTGCAATGACGCGAATAGGACAAGCTTGGGACGATTTAAAGCTAAACACAATGACGACCCCTCTGCTGGTAATGGTGGCTCTTTTTGTGTAAACGGTCCTTTGTTGCCTTCGGGAAACAACTCATCAGCTGGACTTGAGTCATGACGAAAAGGTAAAACAGATGCAACAGATAAGTGCAGTACCGATTGAACTTAGACGGCTCCTCTGCTGATTATGACGACTCATTTGGTGGTAGTGTCGTCAATCTGATGACTCCTCTGCTGGTAGTGTCGTCAATCTGATGACTCCTCTACTGGTAATGGCCGCTCATTTTTCGGAAATTGCTGTCTGCTGACAAAAGTTGTTACTTCTGCTTGCAATTATTGCAAGCAGAAGTAGCAACTTTATAGTAGCGCCTCTAATATTGACTTGTGAATGGCATTGACCTATCTGCTGTTAGTTTGGTTGAGGCCTGGAGAGGATGTTCATACCACGATCGAGTGATCACCTCTTTTGATTGATATGACTGATATGATGGTAATGGAGTCCCTCTAGCAAGCACGCAATTACGATAAATGTGGGATCAAGAGTGCTTTACGCAATAACGACTCCTCTGCTTGTATTGGCGGTTTTTTCTGCTAATGGCTCTTTGCTCCCGCGAGGTGACGACTCTTATGCAGGGAATCGAGGGTACTTGCTTTGGTGAAAGAACCATAAATAGGGACCTATGATGCACTTTATGAGTATGAGCACGAATATGTGCATTTTATCTGGATCACTAGATCTCGAGATTTTCTGGACCTCTTTTTCCGGATTTTTTTAGATCTCTGGGTCTTTCCTGGATTTTGTGAATTTCTGGACTTCCGGCGCTCTAGATCTCTGGTTCTGTGGATTTCTGGAACTCAGGATTTCTGAATTTTCTGATATCCAGATATCTGAATCTCTGAATCTTTTTCTGGATTTCTGAATCACTAGAGGGGTTGATAGCAAAAACCCCACTAGTCACAGAAACTGAATACTGAGTTACAGTCGCCATCGTGTTGTTTACGGCATTCCTCACATGGTTACCGAATCACTTCTCTAAAAAAACCCACTAGTCGGACGGTAGAAGCCACGAAAAATACGGTGATTCGGCAAAAACCCCACAAGTCAGGAGCGTTTCGAGCATGAACCCCATTAGTCGAGGGAGTTTCGTGCAGCGATGTCACATTATTTTAGTGTTATTGTACACATTTAATATTTAGTGTTATTGTACACATTTAATGAAAAGTTTTATCTCCCTCGTTTTTCTAAAATAAACCAAGTTTCATCGACTTGTGGTGTTTTTCGTTGAATTCTGCCAAAAACCCCACTAGTCCAGTATATTTCCCTCCTCCACGGTCAGAGGAATTAATTCAGCAACTTTAAATTAGTACAGTAGTTTAGTAGTAGTAATAACTAGTTTATACAAAAAATAACAAAATTTTAGTAATTTACGGGATGAAGATAAACGATTTTTTTCACTTCCTCAACAATTGAGTTCTGTGACTAGTGGGGTTTTTGCTATCAACTAGTCTAGTTTTTCAGGATCTCTGGATTCTTGCATTTCTGGATTTGGGGATTTCTGTGCCAAAGGACCAGTGAAGCTAGTCACATACATTCTCTTGCTAACCCCAGTCGAGGTGTGAAGGTGATTGGCCAACGGATCACTGGAACTGAGCTGGCGGAGTTGAGATGTTATCACTTGCTGGACTTTGGCGGAGTTGAACCGCCCTTTGATAGTCATCTTGTCTCAGCATTATCACGTGCATTATGGCTTTACCTGCCCAACCTGAGTGACCCGTTGAGGGCATCTATTGCAGGCCCGAAAAATCATCCAAGGGATACCGACCACGCCGTTTTTCCCGAACGCGTTTCCGGTGGACCGATAGACCGAACGTAGTCGGGGAGGGGTTGGCGAACGGCGGTACAAAAACGGTCGGGGGGGGGGGGGACTTGAATGAAAAGACAGGCCGTGGAACGTGGCACGGCCCGGGGGGACGGAAGAGGGGGGGAACCCGAGGAGAAGTTGTTCATTGATGAATACCAGTGTAGTTGTAGTCGGGAGAGTGTGTCCGTGTGAGTTCCCCCTCGAACACCTCCCGCCCCACGCTACAGGCCGCATGAATGGGACCTTCTCCCCCTCTCAGGCGCATGCGCAGTTCCCCCTTTTCTGTCCCCTCGACGCCTTCCAACCATTGAAACCGTCCCCCCACTTGCCTTCAGTTCATCAAGTGAAGTTGCCCTGTTCAGTTCGTCGAGCATAATTTTTATTTTTTTTATATTTTTTTCACACAAAAAGTTTTTTTAATTGTTAGTTAACAATTTGACATTTTACCGTGTGAAAAAAACCTTCCCGCGCTGCGTCTGTGCGATTTGTATTTTTCTTCCCGGATTTGAACAGTGCGGTTTTTTCCCGGCAGTGCTTCCGCCGAATTTTTCGGGGCGCTTTTCCCACGTCGACGTCCCAGAAAGTCTCCGAACTTGAACCTTCAGCCGAACCAGTGTTTCACGTACGGTTTCGACCTCAAAAACGGGACTGATGTTAGAGCAGAGGACGGGAAGCTTGGTCGCCGCCTAGAGGACCAAAATGGCTTCCACTCGCCTCTAACACGCGGCCTGCCCGCTCGACCCGTTTCAGTGTTTTTTTCTTCTGCTGAATATCACGACAATTTCCGACATCGTCACTTTTGAAATTCGCGCGACAAAATCAGTTCGGGACCGCTGTCGTTCGGACCGAACGTTGTGTCAGTGTGTGATAGTGTCCAGCCTGAACTATTATGAAAGAGCATGGAGTCTTATTTGAACCAGGTAATTTCCGTTTATCGCTATTTTTCCTTTTCTTCCCCCCTCTCACCGGTTTTCCCCCCATTTTCCACCCTTCCTAGTTTCCTGAACGGTGTACGGTTTCCATTCAGAGCAGCTCAAGAGGCACGAGAGGCGGACAGGATGTGACGTATTCGATTCCCAAGGTGACTCCCAATTCACGGGGTTTCTCCTCTAAGCGGTGGGGAGGGGGATGTGTAATTGTTCCATTCATTCTGTAAATACCCCATTCATTAGTTACTTCTGTATGTCCCTTAATACCTTCCCTGCGGGCTTCATACCCGCACCGAAAAGTCCTATTTGGAAAATTAACGTTCGTCTTGACCCCGAAAAATCATTCAGAAATTGTCACCCTGAGTATCACACTTCTGTGATGCTCGATAACTCCCGTATGTTTGTTGCATAAAATGCGCTGCAATTACTTCTCTATGGGAAATTCGATCGTAACATTTTTTATTAAAATAACTTCTCTGTGTGTCAACTAAAAACACGTTAGTTACAAAACTTCTGTATGAGTTGGAAACTTCTGAATGTTCTTTTTACTGAAAAAGGTTGCACTGTTTTGAATTGACGCCAACCCACGTGTATCTCTTCCGTATGCTTTTAGCTCCTTGGAGCGTCTCGGATAATTGTTTTCGATGGTTTTTTTTCGAGCGATGGCAGCGTTTGTCGCTCGCCGTGCGGCAATACCGGACCGGATGTTACGTTTTGAAGTTTTACGACCCGTTTCATTGATATCTTTTCTATGAATGGGGTTACCCCCCACCCCGGCCTGTCGATCCGTTCACTTGTTCTCGTTGGTGGAGGGGAGGGGGACCTCGTTTGCCAATATTACCAACCGAATGTGTTGACAACCCGATGGCTCGCATTTAGTCGATTGAATGACGTCCGCCCGGCGTTGAAATACGCGAAAGTATCCGAAGAAATTGGAGTTACGATTGAGTATTCCTTCCGTATGATTTGTCGGCACGGCCCGCACCCCATTTCCCTCCGCATTCAGTAGGAATACATTGAAATATGCAAATAACCATTTTCCACAACATCCGCACGAAGCAAAACTTCTCCGTGATTCGGCGGAACGTTTTGCCGTCAAAGGGGCGTTATTCTGCTATAGTTATGAACTTCAACAACGTTTGGGCTTGAACTAGGCGATTCCTATCATCCAGTAGGTATTCTACATATACCTTGTGGATTTGTAAACCAGTATATTCACAATCAGAACATAAGGAACTGCAGCGGCACCCGTGAATAGTAAATTAAAATTAAAATTAATTTAAAAAAAAATTAACTTTTTAAAAACTTCATAAAACAGTCGTACAGCATTTGTGTGGTGTTTGCCTACGGTGCAGAGGTCTAATCCAATGAGGTGGTTAGGGTGAGAAATGACTCCTCTGCTGCGTCAGCAGAGGAGTCATTTCTCACCCTAACCACCTCATTGTACAGCATTTGATCAGAAACACGATGCTGATTTCTCCTAAATGTGCAAAACTGTGATGTGTCTAGTGCTGACAAGTTGTTTTTTCTCTGTATTAACGTATCGTTGATCAAAATTTATGTCAGCTTACAAAAAACTACCTTGTCGAAAATTGTGAGTTGGCTCATTCAGCAAATTATTGCTGATTTGAACTGGTATTGGTAGTATTCCTGAGTTTGTTTGATTTGACTGCTCAATTTTGAGATTTAGCATTTTCTGGCTGTTTTCGGGTGTTACCTGGTAGTAAATATGGTTGTCTTTGGGATTGTAGAATCATTCTGGCCAAATTTTTTATTGTTTTCTTGTTCAATTTTTGGAAAATAATGAGGCCAAACAAATTTAACATGCTCTTCATCAAGGGCTATTTTGCGTTTTTAAAGCATGAATCTTTTTGGTTGTACTTGTAGCTGTTTTTGGCTTTCATTTTTACTGAAGTTGCGGAAATTTGCGGTATCCCAAGTCTGTATTTGATTCCTTGAGGTAAAGCCGATATGCGAATGGATTGCGTGTGGGAAGGCTCGAGGGAATGCGGCCTGGAGATGTGGGGAGTGTACCTTCCAAGCCCAACATCTTCTTGGCGACCCCGAAGAGGATGAAGAAAAAACCGCCTCGGGGCAGGAGTGGTGGGGAGGTGCCAGAAGCTGGCGAACCTTCTGTGTGTAGGGAGTGTACAGGAAACCACGCGGCCGGATGTTTGCTATGAATGAGACCCCAGAAGGGGAAGGGAACCTCCCCAGACGGGGGAAACGGCCGGAGAACGAATTCACCTATATTTTAACGATATTACGTATCTTTTTGGGGGGCGTTTTTCGATGCAAGACTTCCCACTTCACACCCAAACATGGCTAAATCCACCAATACACGCCCCAAAGCAAAATCTCTTCCCCAAATCGTGCTCACCATCGACTTCGCCGTCACTATTCGAATTTCTATTTCAAAACTGCGAAAGACGCCAAGACAGGCTTTGAATAAACACTACCCACTTCTCCATGGGCTAGAAATCCACACTACCCACATCTCCAGGCCGCATTCCCTCGAGCCTTCCCACACGCAATCCATTGGCATATCGGCTTCACCTCAAGGAGTCAAAATTTGATTTGCTATTTAATACCGACTTGGGATACCGCAACATTAGTAAAAATAAAAGGCGAAAAACTGCTACAAGTACGACCAAAAAGATTTGCTTTAAAACGCAAAAAAGCCCTTCACGAAGGGCGTGTTAAATTTGTTTTGCTTCATTATTTTTCAAAAGTTGAACAAGAAAACAATAACAAATTTGGCCAAAAAGATTCTACAATCCCACAGACCATAATTTACTACCAGGAGACATCTGAAAACTGCCAGAAAATGCTAACTCTCAAATTGACAAAACGAGCAAGCTGAAGAATATTACCAATAACAGTTCAAAACAGTAATAATTTACTGAATGAGCCAATTCACAATTTTCGACGAGGTACTGCTTTGTAAGCCGACATAAATTTTGATCAACGAATCGTTAGTTCCATCTCCAGCTATCCCACTCATCTCGTCAGACCGACTTGAAACGCTACTTTCAGCAACATTGAATTCTCGCCGCCTTTTTTTCACAAGGAATTTCATTGTGGCATTCTGAACATAATTACCGTCCCATAGTTATGCTCTGATTCGCTGGACTGCCCCCTCTGATAGTGTCAAGCCAGTTTCATGACCTTCGCGGTCGGCCGCCCATGGCATCAATGGAACTGTTCACGAACCTGAATGAAATACCAAAAACAATTTCGAGTATCTCAAAACGTCTAATGCAACAGTACATTTTCGTGCGCATAGTTTCAACTTGTTTTCCCAGGAGGCCTCCGAGGGGTATTCCGCCCGTTTCAGCACTTTTCTTTGTTTTATCTAACTGTCGCCTTAATAGGAGCCCACAGGGCCCCCATTCCAACCTTTTCTGGAATAATCTCGTCTTTTTTTTCCGTTTCCTCTAAGCGCCTGAGCAGTTCTCAAAATCCTCCAAGTTCTAAACCGCCATTCCACGATGGCTCTTGCATATTTTGCATGTCCCAATTATTCTGTATCTAACCACATTTGTGGTTTGCAGATTTCACGGAAAGCTGTACGTTTTGACGCCTGGAGCACACAAATATATGCAAGGTTGGTGAAGATTTGTTTCTCCTAGCATTAGTTATTGAGTTCTTTGGTTTAGGTTGACAGCAAAGGATGGTTGGAATTTGATTTTTCATTCGATGCTTTTGAAATTAGAAGCTGTGAATTCGCTCAGCCGTTGTCTAGTCCGAGGGGAAAATTTTGAGATCTTGATTGAAATCCAAAGCTTTTGATTGAGTTTTGGTGCATCCAACTGTCAAGAGTATTAAGCCAAGAAAACAAAAAAGCAGTATCTTCTTCATGAGAATTGTTCATCATGAGCACTTGTCCAAGCAGAGATATGCCTTGCAAAGTCTGTCTTGGTGAGTATTGTCTTTGAAAGTTTTAGGCGATGGTATTTTTGGTATTGGTTTTGGTGTTCAAAATCATGGATTGCTTTGGACTGGGGGGATTTGAATTGTGAGCTGTTTCTCCAAGCTGCTTTCCGTGTTGATAGATTCTTGACTTTGTGGAATCTCGCGCGTCAATTCCACAGCGGACGTCGAAGCATCCAGTGCGTTTGAAATCAAGAAGTCGTGTATTTGAAGCCTCCTCCAACCCGTTTGGGGTTTTGAACGGGAGAAGGGAACCCAACACAGGATAAGAACGACTGTGCGTGCGTCCGTCCGACCTCCTATCCCGGCGCGTCCGTCCTGTGGACCTTTTTCACGTGGTGGGGACTGTGGAGCGTGTAACTACAGTAGCTGGATGCTAAGGTCGTCAACAAGGACCTTCTCTTTGCCCCCACCACGCCTCCTTTTGGACTTCCTTTCCAAACCAGAAACGACCCCCTCCTTCCCACAGCATCCCAACCCCTTCTCTCCATTCCATTCCACGCTCATTTTTATTAGACACCCTTTCTTCTCTGTCGCCGTTTCCTGTGTCCTCTCTCGCTCATTAACACTGACTTATCATACCAACCACTTGAGCGTCCAATTGTACCAGCGAAAATCACTTGTGTATTTTGGAGCACATTCACAGCCTAAATCGTCGTTTATTCTTCTTCGCCCTGAACTACAAATTTCGTGCATTTTTTTTTGTACGCGCCAAAGTTAATTTCATTGATGAAAATTTTCCCCAGACAATCTCTAGCTGTCGCATATCAAGATAGTACTGCGACAGCCTCACAATTTTTGCTTTCTCTCCTGAACATTTTCAAATTTAGAAAATATTCACACTTGAACCACCAAATTTCGTACATCTGTTAATAAATGCCAGAATTAATTTCGCTGATGAAAATTTGCACCGGGCAATCTCTTGCTCCCAGATGGCACTGCGACCACCTCACAATTTTCGCTTTCTTTTCTTAACATTTTCTCATTTTGAAAACGTTTCCAGTCTGTGGATGGTTTATCCACAGCTGGCTATAAGACCCAAACCATCAGAAACGTCGTGGTTAGTACTTGGATGGGTGACTGCGTGAGGAGCGGGGAGGTCACCGATACAAGTATTTTCTACTCTCAATTGGACGGCGAACTCCCAACCCAGGGGGACGAGGCAATCGTCAGACAAGTTCCGATCCTCCATGAGAGGACGGCTGACGACGGCAGCAGCCAGTCGGACGAAAATTCAGGGTGAAATTCCTTTGTTTCGTTTCTATTCGTTTCCATCAGAAACGTTTGGAAGGATGTTCTGCTTTGGGCGATGTTCATTGCGGTAGTCACTTATCTTTTTCTTTGGTTGTATTGGCTCTTGCCATGTTGAAAAAAAAAAAAATCTTCCAAGAGCGAAAAACCATTTGCACTTCCAGTTTTCATGTTTTTTCTAGTTCCTCTCCGATTTTTTTTCTTTTTCCGTACCTTGTTGGTTTTCTCTATCTATCTCTCTCTCTCTGTCTTTCATCTTCATCTTCTATTTCTTGGAGTTTTGTTGTTGGCATCGGCAGGAAACGGTCGGGATGAGAGGTGGAGGGTTTTAATGGGCTCGCATCCGGCCCACCTGGTTCAACCAGCTTCTCCCATTATGCGTCTCCTGGGGATGTTTTCTTCCAAGGTAGTACTCGCCTTCCAATCCTCCAGAAAGGCCCCTTCAATGTCCTTCACCTCGTCAGAGCAATCTGGATGTTTTCCGATTCGATCCCGACAGGAAGGTTTGCGTTTGGAGGGGAAATGAGGGACGTTTGAAGGTGGAAAATCGATCATTTTAATTATTTGACGTCATTCTCGGATTCGGCACGCGTTAAAACAATTCAAAAATCCACATAGTTGAGCGGAAAACAGCAAAATCACAAATTTCGCCCGGTTTGGTTGTGAAATCCGTCGACAGATAGCGCTGAGATCATTTTATACTACTTCATGTACACTGGAAACCCATTTTGGCGTGTCCACGACGTTGCCCGTTGATTTCCTCTCGTTTTAACTCTCGCAAAATGCTCATTTAGACGAAATTTTGCGATTTCCCTTCGTTTACGAGGGAAGGATTTTTTCGTAGAGGAATTATGAGCGTCCCCTCCGGCTTGTTTGCTGAGAGCTTGAGAACCTCCGGTAGCTGTTTGCCTTGATTTTATGATATATTTACCCATCCGCCTCTCCTCCCTTGGAGTGAACGAGGTTCTTCAAACGCGCGCGCGCGCAAAAAAAAAAAAAAAAAAAAAAAACGGAGTAAACAGACGTAAATGGAAAAGAGCCCAGAGGCTGCCTGGTTTTTCGCTCGACTCAACATCCACCGTTTTGCGGGATTTTTCTCGTCATAAACTTCGTCTTTTGTGGAATTCATCTCGTCAGTGGGCCCACCAGACGGTTCGCCGTTAATTTTTCCCATGTCCCCATTCATGCGCCGGTCAAAGGAAGTGAGTTCCCATTGGGCGAGAACGAGACGCCGCTGGAGTTCAACCTATGGCCGCTAATTTTACAAAACCTACTGACCTTCCAAGCTACGGGAAAAAAAACTCCTAGTTTTCCAAATTTTTTTTAACGGATATTAAGTGAAAACGCATTTTATTTTTCCTCCAGTCGTGAAGCCTGTAGTTTTTGTAAACACGGTTCTCGGCCTCCAGCTATTGTGAGGCTCTGGAATGCGGTTTTGTGTTCCTCCCTCGACCGATCACGAACTTTCGGGATCTTCCCACTTTTTTTTCCTTCTTTTATTACTAAAATTCCCGGTCATCTCATTCACATCCTAGAAATCCGGAAAATCCTCGAGCTCGGAGCGCCTCAAAAACCGCTTCCTGGGCTCGAACTTGAGAATTTTCCACTAAATGACAGCCGAAAGCACGTCACAGATACCTTGCACCTCATTTGGACGTGATTTTTCTCTCTTCAAATGTTTTTTTTTTTAAATTTTCTTTGTGACTAATGGCAACGTAATTTCTGAGATTAACGGAATCTCGGAAAAATTCCCGGCCTTCCAGCCTGACTCATAACACTCGACCAAGGTGAAATATTATCACCTGGAGATATTTTGACGATTTCCTACGGCTCAAGCCTCTTTACGGATGTTACTAGGTATTTTAAAAATAGTTGAAAAATACTTTTCACAATCTTACAACAAAATTATTTTGAAAAGTATACATACTTAACTTTAGGTTTTACACAAAGTTCTGTTCTAATTCATTTTAATAGACTTTTACATTTTTTAAATTATACTTAAAATTTTAATTTTTTATTAACAATTAAATAATATTTAATTGTTAATAAAAAATTAAATATTATTATAATATAATAATATTATATTATAATATTATATTATAATATAATATTATAATATTATATTATATTATAATATTATATTATAATATTATATAATATTATATAATATTATAATATTATATTATAATATTATATTATAATAATTAATATTTATAAAAAATCAATTTTTTATATTATTTTAATACAATTATTGAATCAATTTCAAAATTGAGGCGGTAGCTGCAAAAAGGGCGGATGTGCCAAAATCGAAATTTCAAGGATAAAATTTATCCTTATTTATTTAATAAATGACCTAGAGAGCGCGTTTACAGCGTTCTCCGCAAAAAGGGCGTTTGGGATCATCCGCCCTTTTTTCAGCTACTGCCTCAATTATTTTAAATGAAATTAAACAAAAATATTTCATAAGTAAAGCAAATTTAATTATAATAACTTATTAACTTTCTAATAATTCTAATTAACAAAATCTTTATTTTTAATTAATATTAAGTAAAAATGAAAAATTTAATGTTAATAATTAAGATTTTGAAAATTTTGTGCATTTTTAAATTTTTTCATTTAATTTTTTTTAAATTTATTAAGGTACTTACCTAAAAATTTAAATAATGTAAAGTTTGGTGTTGAATAAGAACGGTTCGATTCGTCTGAAAATTTTGCCTCATTAATTGGAAAAATGCATGGTGGTTGTTGTATTGTGTTTTTTAAGGTATTTGCTGCGGCAGATGTTGAGCTGAATCAGTTTTTCGTGTGCAGGAAGTAGAATAAAGCGATCTCAGCGCTGTCTGTGGGTGGATTCTGTTAGTTTGTTGTTTTACGCTGAATTGTTAAGTTGTAGATTGATGAAAAAGAGTTTTAATGGGTGCCGAGCGTGAAAATGAAGTCAAAGTCTGAAAAATTCCCGTTTGGTTTTTAAAGGTCGCGATTACTCTGTCTTTGTACTGCCGAAACGTCGACTTGCTCCAAATGGAAATCCTTAAAATTTTCGACCTTGAGACGAATCAAAGGATTGGAATTTGAGGCAAAAGCCGGAGAGAGAGACGGAGAGACCCTCATCGGAAACTCCGGGGTGTGTCAGACGAAAGGCGGGATCCCCGCTGGTGGACGGGAGGGGGAGGGATACAAGGCGTTCATATTTAGGGAGTGCTTCGCCTTCTCCTCATTCAGGTCGGGCAGCCGGGTTGCCGCCTTGTGCTCTCTCTTCGCCCCAACGGGAAGTCCGGCAACGTTGCTTTGTCCCCTCCCCCCACCCCTAAGGTGCCCCTCCACCCCCTGGGGGTCCGGTCATTCCGTCCTCTTCCACACAAAACAGATGCTTTTTTTTTCTTCCATCTTTCTCTTCATCGTCTTCTGCACTTGAAGATTCTGCAAGCAGGAAATTTTGCAATTAGGGAAATGAATTGCTATGAAAATCAAATGGGCCTTAAATTGACGTGAGAGTAAATCCTAGGATGGTGGGTGGGCAAAGGTTTCCAGTATTGACGTTCGGCGCTCTCCCGCCGATTTGAAAATTGGCTTGTATTATAGTAACTATAATGCAAGCCAATTGAAACGAACTGTTAACATCTTCGTTTCATCCAGTAAAAAAATAGTTCATTTATCAAAACATTTAGAGTGCGAATTTTCCATTTTTCCGAAACACCGGGCAAAAGTTTCCACGCGGGGGCAAATGTTTCCAGAGGCAATTTTCCAAATTTCCTTTTTTTTATCGTGAAAGCTAAATAAATTCCCCATCGCAGCTATTCTATGTGAAATTTTGATTTGAGCGATGATAAGGGAGGGGCAGGCACGGCAAAGAATTGGCAAATATCGAACAAACCGTGTTTCTTTGCACATTTTTGCCTATAATGCGGGAACGGTTGGTCCGATCTTACTTTTCTTTTTTTTTTAGGTGAAAGCTGATTAAATTTTATACTTGGTACGGCACATTGCATGTCTATTGAAACAATAAAAGTGCCATTCGTATTCGTCGGAAAGGGTGGAAACAAGATATTTGACCCTCTACAACCACGTTTTTCGGAAGATTTTCTTCTCTCCCTCCAAGACTATTTCTCCGATCTAAATTTTATTGCCCCCACGCTTTTTAAAATTTAATCACCTTTCACCTATAAAAAAGAAAAGTAAGATCGGACCAACCGTTCCCGGGTTATAGGCAAAAATGTGCGAAGAAACACGGTTTGTTCGAAATTTGCCACTTCTTTGCCGTGCCTGCCCCTCCCTTATCATCGCTCAAATCAAAATTTCACATGGAATAGCTGCGATGGGGAATTTATTTAGCTTTCCCGAGAAAAAAAGAAATTTGGAATCGGACCAATAGTTCTTGAGCTACAGCCGAAAACGCTCTGAAAAACGTGCTTCCGCTGTCTTCAGGTCTTCAACTAAAATGTTCACATTTTGGAAAAATTTCCCTATTTTCAAAGTGCCATAACTCTAATTGACCTACACAGCTCCGGTTGGGCTTAAATTGTCGCATATTTAATGCTATTAAAAAACGCTATTAAAAATATAGAAGTTTTCCTCGGACAATGCATAGTTTATTAGATATAGAGCAAAAACTGAAATAAGGCCGAAAAAATCGCGGTTTTTCGTGTGCTACGCGTGAAGCACAGCTTTTGGGAAGTTGCGAAATTGGGTAAACACTACCCTAATGAGTCCAAACATCATACCAAAAAACTGGGGTGTGGTTTTATGAAACCACGGTAAAAGTGAAACTTTTTTCCCACTCGCTTCGCTCGCTCCCCTAGTGGGGTACGTAGCATCGATGGACACGTTTTTTATGGTTAGTCCCCCCCATCTCCTACTCATTCACCTACCCTTGTATCTACCCACGGCTTCATTTTGGCGTTTTCTCAAATTGATTTCTAACGTGGCAACTGATAACAACAAAACAAGCGACATTGTTTACTGCATCCATTAATAACATCAATAAATATAAAATGGGGACATAATGACAAAGAACAAGTACGAAAGAAATGCGTGATAAATCGAGAGCTTTCCAACGAATGGTGAACGATTTTTGTACGATTATAACTGGCGAAGATGAAGTTCCGTAGCAACGAATCGGTTGTAAGCGAAAATCAACGGTAGCGTGACGTTACAAGAAACGACACACAGACCAAAAAATTTGTGACGATGTAATAAAAGTTTCACTTTAAAAATCAGAGATACATCTCGTTTTGCGAATTTAGCGATTTTTAGTGTCGATTTTGACTGGCCTAATAGATCAACTAATAAGAACTAGAGGAGTGCACTACCTACTTGATTTACATCGAAACTGTTCCCGGTTTAAAAAAAAAAAAATGTGCCTGGATACTTCTGCTCCCCCCACTACCCTACCTGTAGAAATCCTGAGTGTCCTTGCGAGGTCCCTCCGGAGTCAGCAGAGTTCAAAAGCGGGTTCTAACACGTTCCACAACCTCGCAGTTTTCGTCCTTCGCAGTTGTCTTTTTGGCGCGCACGAAAGGGCTCCTAATCAGGCACGCACGGCCGTCCTTGTATTGAGCCACGTCAGGGTGTCCATACAGACTGCTGCATGGCTTGCCAACGCGAGAGGGTCCAGAGCGATCAGGATACGCCGATATGAGGACCTCGGTCGCGTGTTTTCGGCATGACCTTCCTGCTAAGAATGAATTAGGCCTGTATGAAAGGCCTTCCCAACTTCATGAATCATCAGGGCCTGCGAGCCAACAGGTGGCCGAGGGCAGGGTAGGGCCTGGAGGGTCCAGGGGGGGGGGGGGACATGAAGAAAAAGGAGGCTGGATAGGGGACCTTCAAAGGATGTACCAGTTCTCCAATGACCGCCGCTTATTTGTAAATAGTGGCAATTGGTTTTGTTGAAAAAACGGATTCAACCCCCGGTGGCGCGTGGCAGCCAATCCCCGCAGCATCAAACAATACACCTTGATGATCCCTCATTATTGTTAAACAATTTCTACAAATCTTACCACGTCCACTTACGCAAGGTTCTCGGCAATGCCTGGGGGTATGCAGGCTGGGCAACTGAGGAAGGCTAGCCCACTGTGCCCTAATAAGGCTGCTGTATCCCGCTCCTCGGCCATCTTCATATAAGGAAGACTGGTTTTTCACATGAATGGGACTCCTCCGCAATGGAAGTCGGTGGAAGAGTCGGGTGGTTGAAATTTGCCGGAGCTTAAAAGCTTTGTCATCAACCTCGACCATTTGTGCTCGTACCGACGAATTGCACCGGGCGACAGCTGGCAATGCTTAAATTCACGGTATGCAGACGAAAACGAAACTTCCTTTCGGGCAAATGAGCCAAAATATTATTATTGGACTCGGCGGGGAACGACGGGGGGGCAACGGCGGTTTATATTTGTCCCAGAACGTCCCCCCACTGCTTTCGAGTCCCGTCTGTGTTCGTCCGACTGCGCCATTCTTACCGAAAAGCTCGGCGAAAAGACAACTCCGCAAAGTCCGAAATTAGCTTGCGAGACGCGAGTTTGTTTTGGATTGGGGCCCGAAAATGGATATTGAAGAAATACTTCGGTCCCCGAGCTCTGAGAAACAGAAAAATATGAATGAGTGATGAGTTTATGAATTGCGGTGGGATCTAGTTGTCTTGGTTCTTGACGGAAGCCGGTGAAATGTGATTGGCGATTCGTGAGCTAGTCTCATAACTAAGTTGATCAAGATACTGTGAATGATGAGAACTGCAGGGAGAAGGCAATTGCCTGCCGGTCATCTCCATGGGCTTATTCAACTACTACTAGCACTCAGACATATGGCCTCACTTCGCTCGGCCGACCACTTAATCGGGCATCACACACCAGAATATATACGAAATTAGCGTAGAATGAACCGTTTCCCAACCCCCACCCCCGCCCCTCCACCTTTGTAAGGTCCCTGGCGCCCTCAGGTTCCACCTGTTTTGAAGTCCGTCTTTGAGATGTCCCTGACAGCGTCCGGTATCAAAGTGCAAAACGCGCCCGGATCTCAGGAAATTGTTCAAATTAAACTCGCCGTCTAAATTCGCTCATCGTCGGAACTCGTTGTTTTGGGATTTCGTATTCGGGTCTCTAGGTAGGATACGGGCAAAACCCCATTTCAATGCGACTATTAACAACGAAGATACAAATAGTTGCGCGGATTTGCGCGCGCCAAAAATTTGGGTTATCAACCCCCCTAATGGTCGTTAAACGGTCCACCGAGACGATAGGAAAAATCGCAGTATTTTTACCGTTTCGGAGGAGTAGGCTCCTGCCAGACCCACCCAGCCAGCCAGACGCAGACGCGGTGAGAATTAGTGGTATAGAGATAGATACATTGTTCCATATTGATTTCCCAACTGCACTCATGGATGGACTGTGGACCAATCGTCAGTTTTCAATCCTCAAAGATGGCGGAAGATCGGCAAATCCCTGCCAGCTTTCAGTAGGGGCTCACGAAGACTACGCTTATTGTGTCAATTTTGATTGTGGGTGACTCAATGATCTAAAAGTCGGAAATTCGCTAGGTTGACCGTTTTGAATCATCGAGCCCTCACCTTCTTCCAGCTCCATTTACAATCTGACCGCGAAAGGATTTTAACTTCCCCGAACGCTCCTCGTTTGTCCAGCTGACATCAGCAGACTCCAGAACCCTTTTTGCCTGAACCTCGCGATGACGTCTAGCACCTTCGGGGAAACCGGGTATCAGCTAAAAAAGGTTGAAGAAGACGCGAAGGTGGAAGATTTCGTGTTTGACGATGAAGAGGAGGACGGGGAGGGATGTTGGGAGAAAGGAAAAAAAAATACCGGTGCAGGCCTGGCCGATCCGCCGACCTTGCACGGGCCTTGGGGGGTCGTCCTACATTTTTCAACGGGCCTCGGGAATTTCGTCTTCCGGTTCTTAAAGGCTACAATAATCTATTTTGTTTAATACTCCACGAGCGCAAATTGTTTTTCATTTACATTTGTCTATTTTGGCTGTCACGCCATTTCTGAGTCTTCTCTTGCTTCGACAGTAAATTTTCCTCGCTGTGAGTTTTACTGCCTGGCGTGAAGGAATCCGAGTAAAGATGATTCAGTCCGAAAACAATGATTACCCGAAAACAATAAGATTTTTTATTTTTTAATGAGGATTTTTTTTTCCTCGAACGTGTTAATTAATTTTGTAATGGATTTTTAACTGTTTCAATAACCAAAAAGTAGTTTTATCAATTAATTCATTTTTTATTTCCCTTGCGTATTTTCTGTTTCATCTTGACGGATGTTTCTCTCATTAGGGTTGATGAGTGAAAAACAGTACGTCAGCCGGGTCGCGTGATTGGCCCAAGAATTATCGGTTTCGCCGTCGCCGAGCGTCACGTCCGTCAATGAGTTTTGAGGAAGGAATTTTCCTCATTTTGTCGAAGAAGGCTTTCGGCCGTTGTTAGAAAGTCGTTTAGATAAAACCGGGATTGCGTCATTTCCGTTAAACACATCGAGACTGTCACGTTGAAGTCACACTGACCGATTTGGGCTTTAAATTGAGGAACTCGCCGAGTGATGAATGGCGGTGTAGGCCTGGTGAAGTTTTGCAAAGTGTCATAAAGGCCGCCATATCTCATGCAAAGCGTCTTAATAATCACCCTAGTTCATGCAATGTGTCATAATAGTCACACTAGTTCCTGCAAAGTGTCATAATGGGCGCCACATCTCACGCTAAGCGTCTTAATAGTCACCCTAGTTTGTGCAAAGTGTCATAATGGCCGCCATAGTTCGTGCAAAGTGTCATAATGATCGCTAAAGCACCTGCTGAGTGTCATCACTACCATTAAAATCCATGCAAATTACCTTACTGGTTGTCTTAGTTCATGAAATTGTCATAATGATCACTAAAGCACGAATGATCACTAAAGCCAAGTGACATCAGTTCCTTTAAAATCCATGCAAACCACCTTACTGGTCGTCTTAGTGCGTGCAAAGTGTCATAAAGGCCATAACATAATAGTTCAGGCAAAGTGTTATAATTATCAGTAAAGCCCATGCAGAGTGTCATCACTACAATTAAAATCGATGCAAACTTCCTTACTTGTTGTCTTAGTTCGTAGAGAGTGTCGTAATAGGCAGTGCTGGCAGGCTGTGCTCAGTTGAAGCAATGTGCCATAAGTGCCTTTCTAGTCCTAGCAACGTGTCATCTTGTGGGCAAGTTGCAAATGGCCTTCAAACTACAGGAGGGCGTTAATCTGTATCGATAATGTGTCGTCATTCTGAAGTTGATGCTGCAAGGTGTTCTTACGTCTTGCAGGCCCCTGCGAGGAAGTTATCTATTATCCTATGACATTCAAAGGGTTACATTTCCGGGTGTCAACTTTGCAACGTCATTTAAACGGGCAATGCTGCAGGTGGCAGGCTGTGCTCAGACTCCGCTAGTGCCTCAGCAACTATCAGTTCTCGCTAATTGCCGCAGCACAGGCTCGCATCATAACTATACCAGCAGTCATGCTTGGTATCCAAATCGCCACTCACCATTTTGACACGAAAAGTCCAAATTTATCTGCCCGCCTGGTTGTTTGGGCTGACCCCCCTCCCCACCAGTGGTCCCCGTTAAAGACACGTCGACTTTCCAGACTGTTTTTCTCGTGATTTTATTATTGTCCGTAAGGGGCGTTCGTGTCCCCCAGACGGTTTTAGAACAGTCGCAGTTATTTTTTTCTCAACCGCTTTCAGATCCTCGGATTATTTTTAACCCATCCCGACTTGAGTTGGGAATTGTTCTTTGGTTTCCATGACTCTCTGTTTCTCTTTTTACCTTTTTTCTGTATTGTGTGTTGACTTTGATTAATCGATTATTAACGTGATGTTTAATTTATTTGTTGCAGGTGTAGGGGCAGATGGCAAAAAGCGGCGTGAGTCTAGTGGCACCTCGGCCGCCAAGCGTACGAGCTACCAATGAATATATCGACACACCGCTGCCGAGGTAAATATAACGGATTTTGTATACTTGCTGGTATTGCCAGTGTAATGAGCTGTAGTGGATGGTGACCCTGGCTGAGGCAGGTCGATGCGTTGGGTGGTGTCGTTGCTGGAGCTTGGTAGCTTGCACAAGCAAGATCATCGAGTACTCAACTGGTTGCTAACCGTTGCTGTGGTTTTTCTGTTTCAGGGTCCATCGACCAGTCCAGTATGACCGCGCTCACCTGTCCGAGGACAGAAAGAAAAAGGAGGAGTTGGCCGGTGTCACTCGAAGCCAACCCAAACCCGCCCTCGTCTCTCCCCTCGTCTCCCCTCCCACTCCCTCCGAGTCCATCATCTGCCCGGACTGCGGCCGCTGCCGTTGCGCCAGCTGTCGCACCCCACCGGACCCGCCGTCCGCCTGGCTGTGCTCGGACCTCTGCTACGTCAGCCCGGACTCTTGCGTCGACTACGTCTCCTGCCTGTGCTGCGTCCGGGGCATCATGTACCATTGTTCCGCGGATGAGGATTGGAGCCGCGACCCATGCTCCTGCTCTTCGTCCAATTGGCTTAAAAGGTGGACGTGCCTCGGACTCACGTCTCTTTTCCTTCCATGCCTATGTTGCTACTGCCCCCTGAAAACGTGTTCGGACTCTTGTACGACGGCGTACGCCGCGTGCTCCCACCGGGGTTGTTCCTGCAACACTTCCTAAGTGACTAAAATTTATATATATTTTTATTTCAAATTTCCTCCCCTTAAAACCCGTAAGTCAAGGGTCATTGTAAACATTTTCAAGGGGACTGACCGAATCACGCTCCAAGCCGATGAACATTCTCACCCCTCCAAAACGGGTACCTTTTTTTAATGTGTACATTTTTATTTATTGTAAAAAAACGACACATGCAAATTTTATGTTGAAAATTTTCATATTAATTCCTGACTTCCAACGTCTTGCGCGTGATTCGACGAAGTTTCCTCTTAGAAAAAAAAAACTCGATTTTTTCGAAAAAATACAAAATCCAGTTTTTTTTTAGACGGCCTCCCACCTCAAGTAAAATTGCTGTTCCAAGTGGGAGTTCTCAACAGGTGTGACGGTTCGTTTTTCGAAAATTTCCCCGAGCGAGACGACGAAATTTTCCCAGAATCTCCACTTGTTGCCAAGTTTTTGAAGTTGACGTGAAGCGCGGATTTTTCAGGGCTCGAAAAATCCGCCTCTTCCCGCCGGGAAATTTCGAAAAAGGAAACCCGTCACGAAAAAAAAAAAAAAACATCTTGAATTTCCCAACTCTGCGCAGATGTAAAATAAAAGAGAGGAAAAAAAAGAAAAATCCAATTTTTTCGACTTCTTGAGATCAAGTTGAGACCGCCGACCAGGAATGTAATTTCGTGTCCTGCGCAGTATCTAGTCTTTATTCTGTACGGTCTCGATTTTGTCCTTGAGCAAAATTTTGCGTCGGGAGCTCACGGATTTCTCGTCCCCAAATAGTAGCCCGATTTCCTCCGAGCTTGTCGCTTATCGATGTGTAATTGTCAACGATGTCGCTTCGTCTTCAACAGCTAAATTTTGTGATTGCTTTTTTTCTTAAGTCTGCGAGAAATCCGTTTTGCTGTCATTTTTTCGAGAAAAAAAAAACAACCTTGATGTTTCCCCTCCCCAGAATTTCAGTATTATCTAGTCGACCCTCCCCCCTTCCCGTCTCCAAAAAATCGTATAGACTTTGTAAATAATGCATACTGTAATTTATTTAACATGCATTTATTTGTTTTGTTGTTTTTTATTTTTTTATGTAATTTTTATTTTTCATTTTTTTATCGCCATCAAACGTTGTTAGACATCACAATCGGTTTTTTTCGTTTTGTAACCGCTTAAAATGTCCTTAGGCAGTCAAAACACGTAATCAACATGAACTAATTTATTGCAGTTTATTCGATTTTTTTTTCTTTCCATATTTTCTGTTATTTTATTTTTTTAAATGAAAAGTGAACGTACACGCGCCTCGTACGAACGAGGCTAACACTTTTATTCAAAGTCATCTTTGTGCTTCGTTAAATAGCATAATCGATTATTGTAAATATTCTATAAATATATAAATATATATAAATATATAATTTAATGTAAACAATATGTAACTTTAACAAAAATATATAAAATAACAAAACATTTAATTTATTTGGCGGCTGAAGTTTGTTCCCCTTATTTTTCATGAAATATGAATTTTTCGTTAGGGGGCGATTCTTTAAAAAGGGTCTGAACATTGAGAAAGACAACCTTTTAAAAATGTCAAAAAATTCATGAGGCATCCTGAGATGATGAAAATTCATTTTCAAGTTTTAGCCCGTATTTTTATAGGGTGGTGGTTTTGAACGCTAATTGCAACGCAATTTCAGCTTGCCCAGTTTTTCAAGACAGCCCCTAAAATCATGGCATCAACACAATAACTGTATTTTATTTATTAAAATGACATATTTACGTCGATCCACTCCAATCGGAGTTTCCGAAATGGGGCCCGCGAATGAGCAGAGAGTCTGGCGGTTTTGAGCAGTAGGAATTATTTTAAAAATCTGAAATTTTGACAAAATACTCGGGTTACCATCTAGTTGTGCCCGCAAGGTATTCAGCCCGATCGCCCAAACCCGTGGGGCTAAGGGAGGGGTTATTTGAAGGCTTTTGGCTATGGGATCGAGTTAGGTGTCGTTTTCGAAGTGTTTTTGGACGTAGAATCGATTTTTGGGGGACCTGGAACGATCCGATTTCACTGAGGGCTATAGGGCTTTCATGGGGCTACAAATGGGATTTTTGAAGGATCCCAAGAGGTCAAATATTATTAGAGTAAAAACAAAAAAATTTTGAATAACACCCGCAACCGCAAGTTAGATGCATTTTGTAATGGAGGCCCATATTGGTCGCACTGATTCCAATTACTGCTGTGTTCATTTAAAGTCGGCGGAAATATTGAAAATGTCCCGTTCGAGAGCTTGTGGCCGCTGGACTAGTCTGATCTGAACCAGTCTGCAAAAACGTGTGATTGGACAAATTTAATATTATAACTGCAGAAGATCGATTACCATGCTGGTAATAAACTAAATAGACAAACAGGTCTGTAGCATTGTTCAAGCAAGTTTTAACATCTGTCGTATGGTTTGATGGAAAAGTCGTATTCAAATCTACTTTAAAAGCAAATTAGCAGCAGATGTTTGAAAGCTGTCGTATTTCTTTTATATAAAAGGAGTACGGCAGATATTCAAAATTCGCTTAAAACCCCAATTCGTTTGATAAACGAAACGAGCCACAAAAAGTCGTTCCGTGCCGTGTTTGGTATTTTTGTGTGGGCGGACTATCAAGTTTTTACGGTCGTATTTTGAAAGAGTCGAATAATTTTCGTTGGCGTTTTCCATTTTGGACTGACCTTTTCGACGTTGTGCGAGGACTATGCTAATCCGACCTGGGCCTAGTATGCCGTATGGTAATGTCCTAATCCCGCCGAAGGCTGACGGGGGAAAAAAATCGAGGCGTTAGAGCTCCCAGTGGAGTGGTTTGAAAATTTGGGCGAAAAAACGCAGAACGAATGAGCATTGAACGGCATATCGACAACGGAGGTTGCGTGTTCAACTCACGTCGGGGTCACCAGTATGTAGGGCAACCCTACTACTTGTGTTGGGTGTGTCTCTGCATGATTTGTTTTTTCCAATAATCTATTAGGTTTGTGGTTTGGTTGGCGGAATGCATCCAGCACAGCGTCTGAGGTTACGCCGCCAGGTGTTTTGGAGGATGCAGGAGGGAGTGCAGGAGGGAGTACAGGTGGTGGCTCAGAAGGGTCAGTAAAGTACCGTCCCACCCTGCACGATGTGTCGTGTTGGGTGAAGTTCCCATTTACTGCCGCAGTTGTACCGAGGGGCCGTTCACTGGCTTCCAAACACGAATTGTCGAGGATGGACGCCCAGTTCCCGTCCCTGGTTTTACAAGGTCCCGCTTTACCGGCTTCCAAACTTGAGATGTCGAGGATGGACTCCTGGGCAACGGGCCCTGGCGAAAATGCTATTTGATCCCCGGAATCCCCGAACAAAGTGTCAGAAATAGATTAAAAAATAACTGCGATTGAACATTTTAAATTAAAATGCAATAATAACGGGCTTTGACAGAAAAATGCAGGCTTCTTTGAGGGCCCCCTGAGTCGGCCGCTCTCGGGAGAAGTGGCGAATGCCAGCGCGCCGGCCGTGAGCCCCTCGAACCTGCGTTGTCGGGATGGCTATCGATCTGACTGGGTAGAGTTTTCCACACACTAGGTAAATAATAATTGTTGGAAGAAAGTGTTCAACAATCCATCCTCCTAGATCTATCACACTGCAAATTCCAATCCCCTCCATGAGCTGCTTTCGGAATGCAGCGTCACCCCGTGTTTCATCAGCGAACTCTTCAGTGTACCGCCAAAGCTGAACCACACTTATGAGCCGCAAGTTGCTGCACATGAAAAACGCCCCTTCAGGGTAATGGCGGTGCCAGCAGGGGCATTCTGTATTCTCAAAAAGTATTCCTCTCTGTGACCTGGCGAAAACTCGGCCCTGATCTAGAAGTCCGTTGACGTGCCATCTTTTCCAGCAACTGCTGTACTGGGAAGATAGACTCTTTTCCATCATTGGAACTAGTGGCCGCTCTCATTTTCATGGACAAATCCACAGGAACCAACGACTTGACGACCAAAGGGATCTAAGCTATGAAAGCAACCGTTATTATAGAAATTATATGTGACCAGGAGTAGCCATTTTTCACAAATTGAATTTTGTTTAATTGAACCCCAGGGCTTGAGGTACAATGAAACAGGGCAAGGGGGTACCTTCCATTTATGGCACAATGAATGAATGAATGAAACGTTACTTATGGTCTCTTTTATGGGTGAATTATAACCTGAAACGTGAATTATGGCGTTTTCCGGTGTTTAATTGTTAACTCTGAGGCGAAAATTTGTTGACAGAAAATTTTTACTTTCACGGCAAAAAAATATCAAATTCCCGTTCATTCCTCATGCAAACACCCGCAACAACCCGTCTCTTAATTTTTCATAGTAACAACGCTTGTTGGTTTCTCGTAGTGAAGTATCAAATTCCCGTCTATCACCAATTATATGCAGCCCATAGCAACCCATCAAATCAAAATGAAATTACCTAGTAAGTACCTACCTATCAAACTCATCGAAGGCTCGCAAAAAATATGTACTCGTATCCACCTACCGACGATCTTCGAATAACTTGCGAACACCCGTTCGCACCCCATCGCACAGAAATCGTTTTGTACTCGTTGAAATCCCCGCGAAAAGCTCGTTTTAACAGACGTAGTTTCGTTCTAAACCGACGCCAAAATTTGTACCGGGTTTCGGAGTTTCGAAAATTTTCCTAGCGATCCCTAGTAACGACGCTATTTGACCCGTCTCTCGTTGCGAAGGAAAGCTCCGTTCGCGATGAAGGAAGAGTTTGGTCATCAGTTTTCACCTTTTAAACCTTCTCTGAACTTCCACAAATAATTCAAGACCAAAATTAGCCAAATCGGTCCAGCCGTTCTCGAGTTTTAGCGAGACTAACGAACAGCGATTCATTTTTATATACCTATAGAGATTAGTTGGGTTTAAATCTATGCTTTTGGAATTTTCTAGTCTTCACTGCGGATAGGAACTCCTATTTGCCATTAAAACCTAAAATTCCTCCTGATTTGCCATAAAAACCTAAAAATCAACATAGTTATGTTGATTTTTAGGTTTTTATGGCAAATTGTGGATGTAACACGATTGGCTATCGCCGGTGGGAACTGAACCTCGAAAATGCCGGAAGTTGGTCGAATCGAAACGACGTTGAGCAATAAAAATGTGTTTTACAGGGACGTTTTTTTTTTCTTCTCTCCAACTGTGTGGATGTGATGTGGGCATCCGGCGTTTGATGTCCCACGTGTGGGCTTCCCGTCCACGTGGGCAGCCTCCCCCTCCCTTCCGGCCCGGAGGACGTGGGACGAAAGCATTCTGACCCGAGGGGCCCGCTGACGAGAGGACGACTCCACCCGAAGCCGCTCAATCGCTGTTAGCCAGCCGATCAGCTTCTTTTTTTTTTTTTAACGTCAAGCACTCGTTGAGCGGACTCCGTCGGGACCAGTGGGCTTCCCGGGGGACGTACGAAGGTTGCGACGTGGGACGAACGTGTCTCAACATGTGTGTCGTTCTTGAGGCGTTTTTCCGCAAAAGGCGAAACCCCCCCCCCCCCCCCCCCCCCCACCCAACGCCACCACCAGACCCCCAACCATATAGAAGACATAGATATAGGGAAAACGTGTAGCGAAATAAAAATGCAAAGTAAATAGATACAAAAGTAAAATTTGTATCTATTGAAAAAGGACCAACTATTTAATCATTTGTTTTGACCGTCGATAACGTTTCTCTCCTGGCTTATCGCCCTGCTGAGCTAAGCACCGTTTGGGGTGTTCAGACAAAAACGTGAGCTGATAACCCCAGTGGGATCCCAGTGCCGAAATTTCCTGAGGTCAAAAGCGAAATTCGAAATAAAGAAACTGCAGCGTCAACCTTCCCGGAAATATTGAGCGTAATCGGTACGACACCAACACGTATCGAAGTGATCTTTTGAACTGAAAATTGATTGTTTTACGAACTGTTACGAATAGCTTCTTTTTTCTTTTTAAGAGCACGTTTTGAAAGCTCGGAAGCAGGTGTCTGGAAACTGGCCGCTGCCAGAAAACGAAAAAAAAAAAGAAACGTCCACACCTTGAGTTTAATCGAAATTGGGATTTTTTTATTAAGTGAGCTACATAATACGAAGAAACGGTCACGCAAGTACTCTGCAACCGAAATAAGCGCGCATAAGTAGGGGAAGGTGCCTCTGGCCAGGTTTTTGAAAAATTGATTTTACGATAAGTAACAGAATAGTCCTGATTTTCAAATTTCTCAAAAAGTAACTATTTGGCTACTAAACTGTCAAAATACCAATAATAATTATTGCCCCTGTTAGAAGAGTACATTACTCTTCTTACAGGAGCAATTCAGATAAAAAAGTGAAATTCGGTCAGAGGCACAACCATAGCATGTACTTCTGGCCAGATCTGTTTCACATTATTGGAGTGTAAACGAGAAAACTCATTTTTGGTCGATGGCTTCATAACCCAAAAGTGTGAAGTTGCTTCGTGGATCAATAAAATGAATTGTTCAGGTGGCCAGGGTACAAACACAAAACTGGCCAGAAGTACGCAAATCGCACATTTGAAAAACGGCCAGAGGTACGGGACCTTCCCCTACAAGTTTGGTATCCACCCACTAGATCACAAGCAACCAACTTTGGAAATTTGCAGACCCAAAAACGCCTAATTTGAAAAGGCGACACTCACCATTTGTCTTGGGGACTGACACCTGTGGGAAGACTGAAGGGAGCTGCAGAGGATGTATCTGAACACCTCCAGTAAAAATGCTGCAAATTTTACACAATTCTTAGAGATAGGTTACTTAGACAAAAATTAATTCTGTGTCAGTAAAAAAAATCTTTTTGAAATTTTTTTACTCGGAAAATATTTGACCTCCTGGGATCCTTAAAAATCCAATTTTTGGCCCCATGAAAGCCCATAGATTCCCACAGTGAAATCGGATCGTTCCGGGACCCTCAAAAATGGATTAGACCTTCAAAAATACTTCGAAAACGACACCTATAGGTTATAACTCGATCTCACAGCCAAAACCCTCCCAAAAACCTCCCGAAGGCCCCATAGCGCTCTCACGGGTTTAGGCGATCGGGCTGAAAACCTTGCGGGCACAACTAGGTGGTTTTTTCAAAAAACTTTTTCAATTTTTTTTTTTTACTCGGAAAGCATTTGATCTCCTAGGATCCTTCAAAAATCCCATTTGTAGCCCCATGGGGGCATGCATGAAAGCTCTATAGATTTCCACGGTGAAAACTGATCGTTCAGGGACCCCAATGGATTCTACGTCCAAAAATACTTCGAAAACGACACCTAACTCGACCCCATAGCCAAAAACCCTCCCGTAGCCCCCATAGCGCCCCACGGGTTTGGGCGATCGGGCTGAAAACCTTGCGGGCACAAATAGATAGTAAACCAAGTATTTTGTCAAAATTTCAGATTAAAAAAAAATCCTACTGCACAAAACGGCCCGGGCGGCGGACGGACATTTCGGTTTTGAAATCTAGACCTCTTGAAACGGATAATGTCAAATTTTGAGGCTGATCCGAGTCGTCGACCTCCGTCGCGATTACAAAGGTGAATTATTCCAAGAATAATAAACCAAAATACTTCTTTCATCACGCGGGAACGCACGACCATTCGAGTGCGGACTCTGGAAAAGCTAACTTGCCCAGAACTCTCGCCTTTCCTTCAATTACATCCTGCGTCTCCTTTCTGGTTCCTCGTATTTGGACGACCCCTGCTTGAGGAAGGCGCGGCCCAGCAAACTTACCAGGAACCCCTTCGACTCCGAAACACTATTTTCTAGACGGTGTAGCCTTCTTCTTAATCTCCCCCTTTCGTAACACTGCCCCTAAATTTCCCACACAGTGACGCCCCTTCTAGTTTTCCGCTCTTTTAAAACTTGAATAGTTACAAAAATCGACGATTTTCCCCGCTCCGGCAACACTGACCGGGCCTGCAGGAAACCTCCCCACACGAAGCCTTCTCCGGGTTTACAGGACCACTTTCTACGGGGCAATTTCTTTAAAAAAAAACCGGACTGCCCAATAATTATCCTACACATCCCCCCACACGCCTCATCCGTATTCACCTCAACGAGATCTGACTCGAAAACCCGTCTTTCAAAACTGTTTCATTCTGAGGCATCCTTTCCAGGACCAGTTTTCTAAAAAAAAAAAAAGAAAGAAAAAAAACTACGGTTGCGAGGTTCATTTTATGATGAGCAGAACAACAGCACCTACTGAGAAATCAGGAAGAGCACTTTAAAGTAAAAATTTAAGCACAAAACATACGAATCTAGATCCAATTTAGTAAACTCCAAATGGTTCTTCAACCCAGTTTTGTAGCTCTAAAGACTCTGCAAATTTTACGCAAGGATTTATTATTCTTTGATAGGTTAATTGGGCAAAAATTAATTCTGCGTCTTTAAAATATTTTTGAAAAAAAAAATCTGTAGTTGAGTATAATGTTTGGATAGATGTGGGACCTCGAAAAATGGATTATGCATCAAAAATTAAATGTCACCTTATTTCACCTCCTGCGATCCTTCAAAAATTCCATTTGCAGCTCCGTGAAAGCCCCACAGATCCCCACAGCCCACAGTGAAATGGGATCGTTCTACTTGGAAAACGACACCCCGCTCGACACCATAGCCAAACCCCTCCCGTAGTCCCTTTTTAGCCCCAGAGTGCCCCACGGGTTTGTCCGGGGGGGGTGAAAGCCTTTTGGGCACAACTAGATGGATTTCAGATTTTTAAAAAAAATCCTACTGCCCAAAACGGCCCGGACGGCGGACGGCCATTTCATTTTTGTAATCTACGCATGTTGAAACTTGATAACGACAACTTTTGAGGCCGATCAAAATTTTTGACCCCCTTCGCGAATACAGATGTATTATAATATAATTATTATGGAATATTATTCCAAGAATAATAAACCAAAAGTGGCAATGTGTCTTTGCAATGAGTTCTATTCGTCATGGCACCAATTTTATAGCCCTTCAGAACGTTCTGCAGATCCTTAGAAATTCTCACAACCAGTTTAATCTATCTATACTAATGTTAAAAAATTCTATTTCTGTGAGTACCCGTGTCTGTCTGCATGTGCCCAGTAAACTTCCTAACGGCTGAACCAATTTCCGTGCGGGTGGGCCCAAATTGACAAGCGAGTTCTGACTTAGATACTAGGCTTTCGTTAAAAGGGGCAACCTTTTTTGTTTTCATAACTACCTATGGTGACAGTCAACAACCGTTGTTATTAAGAAAAATCACGGGTTACTACGGGAGTTCCAAGTGAAGCATGGGTTGCATTATTGATAGGGGGTTTTGCGGAATAACGAATTTCTCTCCTGCTCATCCCAGAGCGCTAAAATTTGGTACGGGTACAGCTTCTGAAAGACCACCCGAAGTGAACCTACATGGACAGGTAATTTTACCTTCTCTTATTCTACAGGCCTTCGATTCGAGATACTTCACGATAAGACACGGGTTAACAAGGTTGAATGGGTTGGACGTGCTTGCGTTCCGAGTGAAGGATGGATGAATTATTGAACGGGAATTTGATATTTGATATACCGTGCCAAGCACGGGTGTCACAGCTCGTAAACTATAATAATATTATAGTGTGTACCTACTATATTATAAGTTTGTTGTAAGTAATATTGGATGAGGGGTCTCAAACCCATCTGTCAACACCGTGGGGCTGTGAGGCTACACGAGGGGGTTTTGAAGGTCTTTAGCCATGGCGTCGAGTGTGGTGTCGTTTTCAGAGTAATTTTGGGCATAAAAGGAGGGGTCTCCAATCTGTTCAAACAACAAACATGTTTAAACAACATCCGTTTATCGTGAACATTTCGTGAATTTCTCATTTTTAAAAAGTAATTTTTAATCCCGACTTTCCAGAGAACCACGTTTTTGGGAAAATCTTACGGAAGGGTTTCGGGAAGGCTTTTGGTATGTGGCGGAGTGAATGGTCGACCTCGAGGCTGAAGGAAGTCGGCAGATGTGGACCGGATGTCCTAATAGAGGGCTGGCGGCCTGAAGACGAGCGGCTGTCGGGTGGGGAGAGACTGAAGAGGCGTGCAGGACCTCGTAAGCGTGGACCAGGCGTGAAGAAAATATGGAATCCACCAGAACTATATCTGGGGATTTGGTGAAACTGGTCCTCAACAATTGAATCTTCTAAGAGGTGCAAGTGGAGAAATTGGCAAAACTGGTCATTGCACGGCAATGCACCGAATGTGTCGAGTTTGTTCATCCAAACAAGAAAACATTTGACGAGCGAAATTTCGCTACACGTTCATTCGTACAACGTCCTTGACGATGATGCTGAGGGGTCATTCATGTTCCAGAGCATTCATAGCCTCTCGCATCCTCCAAATGGAACTACCAGCAGGAATGATGCGCCTTTAAGCTGTCAGCTCTGATTTTATCGTAAATTGAATTCCTTCTGAACGGCGTTTATTTCTATTACACGGTAGGATTTGGAAAAAAATACACGAACAAAGTTGGCACCCCGGGTCATTTCGCGATGTCCAAGCTGGTCCAGTTGATGGGCTTCAAGGGGAAACTCGGCCCTTTGGGAAGCCTTTGGGGACCTTTGGGACAGTCGGCGCAGTCGTCCAAATGATGAGTTTGAGCTCCCATTAACATCATCGTCTCTCGGTCGGCTCCAACTTGCGCGCTGCTGTGACTCGAAGGAGAAGCAAGTGACTCCTGGTGACAACGAGGTAGGTTAGAATGCTAAATGTTTTCATGGACTGCCACCTCTGAGAGACGGCTAACCCTCAATTAGGTTGGTATGACTGTTTCAACAGTGAAACAGTGTCTTCGGGTGAATATTGAAAGGAAGATAAAGACTCACGGAGAAAATCCTTATTTATAATGAACACAATTGGTGACACTCACTGAACCATCAGTTCATATTTTTAAACCAAAATCCAACTAAGTGCGAAGAGGGGAGTTCGTAGAGCAATTCTGGCAGTTTGGAATCTTTCGGGTCATGGACCGAATCAAGCCATCAAGCTCAACTGGTCTGCAAACGCAGAACTCCTTCGGACTCATTCGAAATCGACTCTACTGTCTTTTTACAACTTCTAGAACTCATTCCGACTGCTTCCTCAATAGTGAAATAGGCCAGAACTCGCTCTGCGAACTCACCTAACCTAAACCCACCTTTTGAAACGGTTTGAGGTTTGTTAGGCAAATTATTCGTGAACAAGCAATGTAATCTAAGTCAGTGCAAAAGGTATCATACTATGTTTACAATCTCAGCCTATCGTGTTACAAATACTACCAAAATCTACGAGATGCGTCTCCAAAGTAAGGTTCTTCATTTTCTAACTCAGTTGGACACCGTCCTACAATCAGGAAAATTTGAGGGAATGTTTGTCGGGGTGTAGTTGCAACGCATTTTTTTCGAGCCGTTCTGATCAACTATGTTTACGGGGAGAACTTTATGAGTGCGCAACATATGCGGAAATGGAGGAGATTGTTCCTGGAAGGGGCGAAGGAGCGGGGAAGATGCGGAGCGTAGTGGGCGGCCTTAGACATCTCGTGGAAACGAAGCAACTTAGACGGCATCATGCAGATTCTCGAAGACGATCAACGAGTAACGGATTGATGCAAATATTGCTTTGTTGCCTCTACACATTGAAGCCAACCATCAGTTGGGAGGATATTTGACGATCAGGGGTACCAAAAAGTTTTCTTGTTCCACGATAATGCTTGCCCCACTCAAAAGACTCATTCAGATGAGATGTTTTTGGCCACCCACCACATTCACCTGACCTGGCACCAAGTGACTTTCCATTTTTTTCCCATCTGAAAGCTTCCGAACCGACGATGAGCTCAAGACCGCTTGGACTTGGACCTCTAGTTTGGACACGCAGTTTTTCAAGAAGGAGTTATACATAAATTGCACCCCCGGCTCCAAAAGGGCATCGATCGAGCTGGGAAAAATGTAGAAAAATAATGAGATGGCACTGCAATAAAAATAAGTCGAAAAAACAAAAACATTTTTGGGGGGGAATTTTTTATAGCATAGGGAGCCGTACTTTTGAGATCCCCTGGTATTTAACAAATTTAATTTAATTTTTTTTTTCATTTTAAGTTTATCTTAGTATTAATTTTTATTCATTTTATTATTTGCAAAAAAAAAACACGTTAAATTCAGGAAAAACGATTCCTCTAAAAAATTGGAGCATTCCAGTGTTCCTGGTTTAGCTCAGAAAGCACAGACAATTTTGCCCTTGAATTTTAAAGTTAAATTACTTCGGTGTTGTCGCTGTCCCGGCGGTCGGGCATGACGGGCTGAAGTGTGTTGTCGATTTGGGCGATTTGAAGGCTGAATTGGGGAAAATCGTTGAGGAGGTTTTCCAAGACGGTGCGAAGATTGTTCATCAGCTGGTTCTGTTTGTCCTCTTCCGCCGCCAGCGCTCCGGGCGTCTTGTGGGCGCATTTGTACCGACCGAATTTGAAATCTTCGAGGAGTTTGGCTTTCTTTTGGCGGTAGAGCGTCGTTTCCAAGCACTGAAAATGAAATGACGTCAGGCTGTGGGCTTCTCTGAGACGAGTAAAGCAGCTAAAAGACGCTTACTGCGTGCTTGTGAAGCTGGCCTTCTTCCATTTGCCGCTCGAGCTCTTCCAAACTGTTTTTGAGCGTTTCAATCCCGCCTTTGATGTTAGTATATTCTTCGCGGACTTCAGCCAACTGGTAACTATGCTCCAATTGCTCCTTGTTCATAAGGGCGTTTTTCTGTGGAAAACGAGTCAATGAAAGAGACCATTCAAGACCACAATCAGATAGTTACTTACTTACTCTTTTCAACGACTGAATTTTATTCTTCAAATCGTCCATCTTCCTCTGCACCTGCATTCTCGACCACTGTTTCCCTATAAAAACCAAACACAAAAACATTTTCTCGAATTCCTCTGCATCACACAGCGAAAGTTGGCCAACCTGTAGCCTGCGAGCGAACTTCCCGGGCTTCGGCGTTGTCGATCAAGCGGTCTCTTCGAGTGATGCACTGCTCTAAATCCACTAGAAGCTTTTCCTGAGCTTTCTTCAAATGCGAATACCTTACCTGTAATGGAAGAGATTGAGGGCATGATGTTGTGTGTTTGGCACCATTGAATTCAGGTTTCTTTCAGTTTGATTCTGCAGACCCTAGGCTGGGTGTGTTTAAATCCTTTTTTCCATATCTGCTTCTGGTTCCATATCACACTGAATGTTCTTGACGTTCATTGAAGTTACCTCCATCCTGTGAATTTCCTGCCGTAGTTGGCCCAGTTCTCCGCTCGGAGCTTGAAACCTTTCGATTTTCGTTTTGGCCATGTCTGCCAAGTCTCTCTGTTTCTCTGCTTCGAGCAGGTCAGCTTGGAGGCGGGCCGTTTCTTTCGACAGATCCTCAATTTCGGAACGGAGTTGATCGATGTCACTTTCGATGTGGTTCGCATCTTTTTCGGCCTCCTGAAGGACACACAAGGAGAATGAAAAATTACAGAGCGAGTGGATCAGCAAATTTAAAAACTTACAGCAACGTCGTCAACGAATTTCGTCTCCAGCTCGGTAGTGGCAGACATCAAACGGTCGAGTTTACTGTTCGCTTTGGCCTTCTCTCCCTGCCACCTGGGGATTCAAAAGTTGGCAGCACCGTGGAACAAACCACTACACATGACATTATGATTTCTTGTACCTCTCAAACAGTCTCTGCTCCTTTTTGATTTCCTTGTTGGATTTGACGAGAGTCTGTTGTACGTTGGTGAGGTTTCTGTCGATCCTCATCCGACATGAGTCCATCGTGTGACAGTCTGAAAGGCCAAACGTTAATGCAAGTACCTACAGGTTAAACATGACGCAACAGGTTACAACAGTGCACATGATGCATTACTTACGTTTTCTCTTGATGTTGAGCTGATGGATCTGTCGAGCTCTGTCGTCTCTACGTTTCATAATGATGTTTTGCAGGTTGAACCAGCCGTCGCTCAGCTTTTTAGTGAACTCGGTGACAAGTTTGAGGGCGTCTTGCATCCTTTTCATTTTGGTTTCGGCCCAAGAGGCCGCCGAAGCGTTGATATCCTGCGGACAATTTTGGAAACGTTCAATGGCAAATATAACCTCGGCGTAACCTTCCTCGTGTTCACTCACAACGGCGTTCTCGGGGTCGGCCTTATTCTTAGCGGCCAGCCTCTTCTCCAAAGTGGCGTGTTTGGCGTTCAACAGGCTCAGCTTCCCTTTCAACCTTTTGTTCACCGCCGTCGTCTCCCTCATTTCCTGCTCAAACTCCCGCTTGTCCTTTTGAGCACGTTCGAAATCGCTTTTCGCCCGCAAGAGAGCGCTTCGCAACCTCTCGACGTCCAACAAGGCTTTGGCCAGGGACAGCTCGCAATCGACAATCCTCTCTTCCTGCGAACAACAGCTACAACCTCAGGCCAGTCCGTTCAAATCAGCTCCGATGTTCTTGAATCAATTAGTGGCTTCAAACTCACAGTATTCCGATTGAGGTCTCCCAGTTTCTTGATTTCATTTTGCAAGTGTCCAATGCCTTTTTCGGTCATCCGTTTTTCGATGAAAAGGTCGTTGAGAGACTTCTTTAAATTTTCCATTTCGTTCACCTTATTGTCCACGTCTTTGTCCAATTCGTTTTTGAACTTAATCATGCAAAGTTCTTCCTGTAAAAAAAAAAAAAATAAAATAAATAAATAATAACATAAAATAAAATAATGAATAAATTTAAGGAAATATAAAAATTGCCACCTTTGGGGTCTATTGCCGCATGATCGAGAATTGAACCAATTAAACACAGAATGTGTTTTTCGGTGATTCCAGAGTGATGGTGAAACACCTATAGGTGTTACTATTATAATAGTAATCAGCCATTTTGGTTTATTATTCTTGGAATAATACCCCTTTTTCATCGTGACGGAGGTCGACGACTCCGATCGGCCTCAAAATTTGACATTATTCGTTTCAAGAGGTCTAGATTCCAAAACCGAAATGTTCGTCCGCCGTCCGTAGTAAGAATTTTTTTTAAATCTGAAATTTCGACAAAATACTTGGTTTACCATCTACAGTGAAACCCCTCTATAATGGACAGTGATGGGACCAACACAGATGTCCACTGTAGAGGGGTGTCCATCTTAGAGGGGTGCCCCTCTATAATGGACACTTGATAGGTTTCCACTATAGCGGGGTTTTTCAGAGGCAAACACTTGAAAAACTCACTTTTGTTTAAAATAAATTGTACCTATGTATGTATATAGGTAACTCAATCCTCTTTATTGAGCAAATCAGTTCCTGGAACCAATCCACTTTATCGAGCGTTTCGTTCCACTCCTCTGAGGGAGGGGCTTGATCTTCGAAACCGATTTAACTGCTCTCTACTGTTCACTAGAATCCCTCAAGTTAGAACTGTTTCTTTGAGTCGATAGAGCTCGTTTATTTGAAGCAATTCATATAAAAAAAAGTGGTTGTTTGTCGATGGTGCAGAGGTCTAATCCAATTAGTTTGGTTAGGGAGAGACTCCTCTGCTGAATACTAAATTGTTTATTCAGGTAAACAATTATAGCGTGGGGACTGGTTTCGAGCAACTAAGCTCATCTACAGCCCAGAGTGACTTGAGGTGGTTGAACGTACAATCAGTTCTGAACCTGATTGTAGGTTTGGTACTGATAAGTGTACTGATTGGTTCAGAACTGATTGTACGTTCAACCACCTCAAGTCACTCTGGGCTGTAGATGAGCTTAGTTGCTCGAAACCGGTCCCCACGCTATAATTGTTTACCTGAATAAACAATTTAGTATTCAGCAGAGGAGTCGTTCTCTCTCCCTAACCAAACTCATATAAAAAAAGAAAAAAAAACGCAGTTTTTTGAGTTGTGACACTTTCGTCGCAAGGGTGCGATGTCTAGATTCCAAAACCGAAATGTCCGTCCGCCGTACGGGCCGTTTTGGGCAGTAGGATTTTTTTTTTTTTAATCTGAAATTTTGACAAAATACTCGGTTTACCATCTAGTTTTCTCAACTTCGAGGGGTTCAGAAAGACCATTTTAGTGTCCACGTCCACTGTAGAGGGTGTCCACTATACAGGGGTTCAAACACGTTGAATCCCCTATCTCTACGCCGCACAGTGGGGCGAGTGACCCGATTCCGCGGACATCCCACTTTCAGACCCTTAAAAATTTTCTTTTGACACGTAACCTGGGTCTTTCATGTTTTTTGGTGTGCTGAATCCGAATCTGAAGTCAATTTGTCGCTAGAGGATCACGTTTTGGAGGTACAGCCCCGTAAAATGGTGTAAACGTGCGAAATTGTCAAGTTTCGATTCCGCCCAACTAAGTGCGCCATTCTTACATGAAATTTAACGCTGAACACGAATATGCCACCCATGATGGGTCTCAAATACTCCTATGTCATGGAAATGGGCAAATAACCTACTTTTGTAAAGCGAATTTACGTAGAAAATTCGGCAATTTGTTTCGTTCAGAAATTTCACATGGTCCCCCCCCCCCCAAAAAAAAACTAGCGGAAACACCTCCAAAGTCCGTTCTATTTGTTTCCCCAATTTTGGAAATTTTAGGAAGGGGGGGTCGACTCGTGAGATACCCTATATACGTAAATCCCTTTTAATTTACACGATAAAAATCCGTTCCTTCGCAGAAAAAACCTTCTCCCTAAGAGTAATTATGAGTTCGTTTCCCAATTGGAATGTGGGGAGTGGTCCAATTTTAGAAATTTTGAAGCTATTTCAATAGCTCATTTTTTCTTTTCTTTTCTTTTCTTTTCTATCTCAATAGCTCTTTTTTTTTTTTTTTTTTTTTTTTTTCGGAAATTCGCTAAAACCGAAAACGTGACATTTACAGTGGTTGAACTAACAAATTATCACCGTTCTCGCAAGGTAGGAAAAAGTAGGTGGTAAAATTAACGACATTCCCTTCAGAAATACGTCAGGAACACGGGGATATAAGCCGTTTTTTGAACCATTTTGAACCACCTTCGAAAATGACCAATTTGTGTCAGAAACCGGTCAAAAACTCCCTTTTTTCAACGAAATAAGTCCACAAATACCCCAAAACAATTTATTTTCGGTCGGTTGCTACTACAAAACATTGGTAATACATGAACAGAATGGAATGGGGGGAAAAATTGATTCCACGAACGCATCCGAACACACCGTGAATTTTTAAAAAATCCCATACCAGCTGCCCGAATAACGCTGATTTCCCCTTACCACTCAAGTTCATTCTACCGTACGTTCCCCAAATTTGATTTTTCTGTTTCGGCAATTGGTTTTCCATGTTCCTTGGGGTATTAGGGATAGGATGTAACAGGTTTTTCATCGGTCCGAACATCTTGATTTTTCGGCCAATGTCGCGGGTTTTCTGTGTATTCGCCCCACTGTGCGCCGGGACCTTGGTCAAACTGTCCATTCAGAGGGGTGTCCACTAAGAGGGGTTTCACTGTAGTTGTGCCCGCAAGGTTTTCAGCCCGATCGCCCAAACCCGTGGGGCGCTATAGGGCTAAAATGGGGCTACGGGAGGGATTTGTAAAAAGGTGGGGCGCTATGTGGTCGAGTTAGGTGTCGTTTTCGAAGTATTTTTGGACGTAGAATCCATTGGGGTCCCTGAACGATCAGATTTCACCGTGGAGATCTATAGAGCTTTCATGGGGCTACAAATGGGATTTTTGAAGGATCCTAGGAGATTAAATATTTTCCGAGTAAAAAAAAAATTGAGTTTTTTGAAGAAAAAAAAAGTTTCCAAAATTTTTTATTGACAGATTTAATTTTCGTACAAGTAACCTATATCAAGAATAATAAACCCTTGTGAAAATTTGCAGCGTTCTTATATTAACACACGCACCGTTAATGAACGCTTATACGCTGGTACGTCTAATGTGAAAAGGCGACACATGGTCAGCAGACCCACACTATTAGGTTTATTTAAATAGCAGCCCGTTGGGATGACGGGCCATTGGCGGAGAGACAGTGTGGGCCAAGGCAGGTGCTCTTTAATGTCTAGGGAATGGGGTCGTTACGTTTCAGGAAAGGCTTCCTGCGCCATGTGAGTGTACCTATCTGAGTCCTTACCTGTCCTTAACCTACTCTTTTTTTTTTTTTCTTTTTTCTTTTTAACTCACTTTTCCCAATTTATTCTGCTCATCTTCAGCCAAAGTCAAAGCGGTGTGTTTTTTTTCCACTTCCCTTTCCATTTGTTGCATCAATCTGTCCAACCGTATCAGCTGAAAACGCCAAATGACCAAAATGTTGGAAAGCTGAATATAAGTAGTGGGAATCAAAAGAACGCGAAATAGCTGACCTTGTTGCGTTGAAGATCCAAATGAGCCAATAAATCGTTTTTCTGCGACTCCAAGTTTTCCAGCTCCATGTACTCCTTTTTCAGCTCGTTTTTCCAATAAATTTTGTTTTTGGCGATTAAATTGTAATTGTTGATCCTCAACCTGGTGGAAATGAGCGAAATTAATAACTGGAATTGAAATGCCAATAAGCACCGCAGTGGCCAGCAGAGGACGCTTTTCCCCCTATGAGTTGGTTAGGGAGAGAGAACGACTCCTCTGCTGGTGTAGAGCATCTACACCATCGGCAAACAACCACTTTTTCCCCTACACTGGCTGCTCGAGGTGGACAGAATTTCAGCAGTCTCCAAAAGGGGAGAGCCTGCACCAAAAAGGAGTAGACCATCAGGATCGACTCTGAACTGATACGACCACTAGATAGAGCTCAGCATGGACTTCTTCCAGGCCCACTCGACCTGCACGCAACTGACCCAACATAAGAAAGGTTAGTCTCCCCACTTGGTGGACTCCCCGCTACAGGTATTGCCAGACTCCACCACACCGATGAGCTAGGAATAAGTCACCATCAACTTAGAGGTCGCGATGGCGCTGGGAATGTTGTCACACATGGGTGCTTACTCGAGAGTTTGCTGCGCCACAAGCTTCCGAGAGTCGCAGTCCTTTATCGCCGCGTACATCTTCACTATCGTCGACTGGAGCATCTTGTTTTCCGCTTCCAACCCCAAAGAGTCCCCTTCGAGTTTCTTCAACAGATTCTCCAAGCAGCTTGCTGCCAACGAACAACAATTGTCACCTCATGGAATTTCAATCCTTCATCGACTTGACTTTGATTGACTTACTTTCATCGCGCATATCGAAGCAGTTTTGGGCAGAACGTTCTATTTCGTTGCTCAACCGGATGATTTCTTTTTCCAATCTCCAAATGAGCATGTCCTGATTTTACCAAGCAAAATTAATATATTTGTTTTTGTCTTACCTAATGGTTGTGCTTAATTGCCCTAAGTCTTTGGTCCATAGTTAGGGATTTTCACGTTTGTCCATAGTTTCTCGGTTTCCATGAACCCATTAAGCGCCCACTAGAGAAACTCCACCATTACCTGTTTCATTTTCTCCAGAGCGAGTTTCTTTTTTTCAATTTTTTGGTTCTTGGAAACAGCTTCGGACGTTTTCAGGTTTTGGTCTTTTTCAGCCTCGTAAGTCCTCATTTTCTGCAGAAGATCGTTGAGCGCCTCCCTTTCTCTGATGAGGCCCTCGTCTGAAAACGGAATTATGAGCAGGATGTCGTCCACGTACCGCATGAGTCTGCATTACTAACCCATCCGTTTCATGTCGGCGTGATCCTGCTTGAGCCGTCTGTGAGCGTCGCGTAGGTCTTGCAATTCCTTTTCAAACGCTTCCCTCCGGCTTGATATCTACAAAGTGACAAACGAGTTGATGGCGACAAAGGGTGTTTGAAGATGTGGGATGACTTACTTGTTCAATGTTAGAGCGATAGGCGTCAATGTCTTCTCTCTGCTTCCGGACAAATTTATCTTCACGGTAAACAGCATCAGCTCGCTGCCTGCTCTCGTCTGAGAGTCTCTTAGTGTCAGCATCCTTCAATAAAAAACGACGTGTAAGATGGGTTTTGCAAATATTCAAATCCAACAAAGTTCATGCTTACTATTTGAGTGATCTGGTCTTTGATTTTAGAAATTTGCCGGAGAAGATGTTCCTTGAGGATCTCTTGGAATTTTGCCATCATGGGGTTTTCAGATTCGAGCACCACAGGAGACTCCTGGAAAATAGTTGGGGTTAGTAAATGACGACGATGTTAAGTCAAGATTCAGGTGGCTCACCAAGTCAACAGTGACTGGCTCAGTCGGGGCAGGGTCCGTGTCGTACAAGCCAGGGAGGTAATCCCGGATGACTTCGTCGGCTTCGGTCATCGGAGTGTGCGGCCAGGTCATTTCGGAAACGGCTGAAAACCAGAATTTGAGTGACAAGAGTCGACCAGGTGGAATGAAAGATGAGGAGAGACTTACAAGATGCGGACTCCGGACTGGTGGCTGCATTTATGGCGGACGTCAGATCGAACAAACCTGCAACGACAAACTTCATAGAGGGCTGTACGGGGCTTTGGTGCTTATTCAACATTTTACCTTCTTGGCGGTCGACTTTGCTAATGCGAGGTCCTGACGAGGCGGTCTTTGAAAGGCTCTGGTCAATATTTACACCCGTCCCATCCCTGCCATCCCTCGATGGTATGTTCAACAGGTCGTCTTCCTCAACCTCCCCGAACACCTCGTCTTCAAACTGCAACCCGTATTGTTTCGATTGGGCGACGTCGGTTGCTTCAAGGTCGAGCATGTCCTGGACGAATCTACCAAGCAGAAACGATTATCTGTACGTCCACTAAGGCTAACTCCAGCAAGACTCCTCACCTTTCCAAGTGTTCGTCAAGAGCGTTTTCCAATTCCTGCCCTTCATCTTCGTCGTAGTCACCCCACTGCTCCATTTCATCCTGGGGCTCTTCTATTTCCAAATGTTCTCTGATGATCCTAGAAGACACCTCCTGATATATTTCGTCGCCATCACGTTCTGGCTCTGCAAATACCAAAAAACCGGTTAAAAGAAAACCCGTAAATTCAATGTAAACAAAAAACCAACCTTGATTTAATTCTTCAAGCCATTCACGTTCACCAGGAGATTCAACCTCAGGAAGTTCTTCATCGTCATTCTTAAAAAAAAAAAAAAAAATTGTTTTCAGCACAAGAGATGATTATTTCGCTAGAACAATAAAGTTTTACATGAGCGCACTTACTAGATTTTCTATATCTTCATTCTCTTCAACATCACCATTCTCCGGTTCCATCTTTTACCTTTAAAAACTTTCAGATCCCCAAAAATACGCTGCAGGGAAACAAATACGTCTAACAGCCGATTTTCGTTGCCTGTATAACGTGCAATAAAAAAGGACCTTTTTTCAATAGTGTTCCGGTAGTTCTTTCTTAGAATTCGGAGAACTTTCAAGATTGTACATCACGAATCAACTCAGAAGTAAACTTCAAATTTCTTCAACTCACCTGGTAATTCCTGTGACTTGAAGCCCACTCAGGCGACGTGTGTATTGGTAACCGAGACAACCCACTTGAGCCGAAGGAGCGAGAAAAGGGGAGACCCACCACTGTTGTATCAATAACTAGGGTCTGATGGAAAATGACTCACACACTCGATGGCAAACGATTGATAGAATAAAATAAAAAATAATAACGACAAAAACCGTGCAGGTTCAGACAAGAACTTCATGAACACCCACGACTAGCATGAAGAATATCGCAACGAGCAAGTTGTCTAGGAATTTCCAGGCGATGCACGAACAACAGGATGGTAATTTTGTCCACATATAGGTGGGCATTTTGAAGCAAATCACCCCATTAAAAAACAACGACAATTCGGTTGAGGATGCTGTCCAGGACCCCACTTTCGACATTTCGATTGTGGGATCCAGAAAATCGGATAAGATAAGTCTTATATGACTGGATCTGCTGGGCAGGCCATCTTTAGCGACAGTACGCTTGAGGTAGCTGTAGCAGCAGTCTCAGTTTCTACTGCAAGCCCAGGGCGAACCAATACTGGCCACGACATATCGTGTTGGGTATCAACATCCCCGGTTCTCTACTGGAAGTTCTGAACCCTCTCAGTACCTACCTCGATATATCGGGCAAGCCTGTAGAATGTGAACTTCCCTATTCTGTGGCTGCATCTTCCGCCTGGTCAGCAGATGATGACAATTAATGTTATGCCCAGGAAGGAAATGTTCCCATACTCCCTTCCTGTTTCTCAAAAAACACCGGCAGCGAAATCGTAGATTTACGCTACAGGCCTTCCACCGAACACACTACTTTAATGAATTTAAATTCGAATGTAGGAACTCAGCAACAGGTCACATTGTCATTCAAACTGAGGGAGACCCAGAAAAAAGTGAAGTATCTTGAAATGGAGGACTGAGGCGCCCTTGGCCCGCAAAATGAGAATAGCAGAGCAAGACACAATCCCCACGTTTATTGAGACAATACTTCATGACTTGTTGCGAACAGTGGTTTTTAGCTGATTGCTGTTCTGCATGTTCTTCTCTTCATTGTTACATTGTATGTTCTTTTTCCTGGATCACCCTGTCTCGAGCCCCTAGTAGTGTGGCCTACTTGTGAATTGTTGTCTTTGCGCTTGTCCTTGAAGGAGTTTTGTCCTGGTACATCCTTTCCTAGTGTCCTTGGGTTCTGCATTTATTGCGTAATAACGCAATCATTGAACTCTATCCTTTTATTTCACCACTCCAGTTTGAAAACAAGCCGTAACCAAGTGGAACCAAATAATATGTCACACCCAAATAGCCAATTTGAGTACAGTTCGTCAAAATGTGGGTTTCATGCGCTCTGTGGGTTCTTGCAGTCTTGATGGCCGGCGGGGTCTCCCAAACAGTCGGGGTCCACCGAATTGATCTCAAACAGGCACCATTTTTGGTAAGCGTGCAGGATGACAGACTTCCCTTTTGTGGAGCATCCTTATTGACTCTGACGCACGTATTATCGGCTTGTCACTGCTTGGGGGCAGCGGCTGTTGGGATGTCCCACGAACAGATCCTGCCCAAGCTTCCCATAAGTCTTACGGCGGTTGTTGGCGTTGAAAATTTGGAGGACATCTCACGCTTGGGGCAGATGAAGCCCATCTACCGGATTATGCTACATCCAGGATGTTCCTACCAACTAATCCTCGTCTACGACTTTGCTCTTGGTATAGCCAACGAACCGTTCATTGAGTCAAGCAAAGTGAAACCTCTTGGGTTATTTCGGGACCAAATGGTGTTTGATGAAAATACGAAGGCATTGCTTGGTGGACAAAAAGAGTGCTTGGTCGCAGGATGGGGCTCACCCATGCATGTTTCCACCAGCATAGTGAATGCAGTACAAATGAGAGTGATCCCTGACGCCGAATGTGCACAAAAACTCGGCACTGTACACAAAAAATTCAAAGGTTACGATTTTGCTGGCAACGCCCAACTCTGCACTCTGGCGTCTGGCCATCAAAAGAATGCGTCCGACTGCATCGGCGACTCCGGCGGCCCGTATTTCTGCGGCTCTCAAGTCTACGCAGTCGTCAGCTACGGTTACGAGTGCGGACAATGGGACTTGCCCAACGTGTATGCCAAACTGTCTTACGCCGTCGACTGGTTTCACGATCTCGAAATGAAAAATGTTCGATTCATTGACGCTCCAATGGAAGAGAGAACCTCCGTGGTGAAGATAAATGACGACCACAAAGACATAACATCGGGACAAGATGCATTCACGATGGAGCGTCTTACTTCGTTCCCACTTCTGATGTTGAGTCTGATTTTGGCATTGCGTTGAAGAACTGTACGAACTTCTTAGGCGCTTATCACTTTTTGACAATCAGTTATGTCTCTTGTTTTGCTATTAACAAGTTTCTTATTGAATTTGAGCTTGTTTTGGGTTTCTTGGAGACTAACAAGCACACTTGTGGTTAAAAATTGGTTGGTACGCTTGACCAGAAAGATATCATTGTTTCATTATTGTCCACCATTAGCGAGGGCAAACGACGTTGTGAGGCTAAGTCAGGGCCTCCAGCTTGAAGCAAGGAACCAGCGTTTCCATAAACAATAACTAGCAACAACTGCATACATTCCGTAAACTCGCATTTTTAAATCAAAGCTAAATTATATAATAAGTAATTAGGATACATTCTTAATACAGTCTTATTATTGCCTTTTATAAATATAGATACTAGGGGCCTGTTGGGGCTTTCCAAGCCCCAGCCAAGTTGGTATCTTTGGACATTGTTTATGAGGTTATCGTATGAGGCTAAAGCCCCAACGAATTGAGCATTAATGATTTGGCAAAATAGTACGTAATTAGTAGATCACAAGGACTTCCCGATGCAAAGGAAATATCAAAATCCCGTCCATCGCGTATCAATAATGCAACTCATGCTTCACTCAGAACACCCGTTGCAACCGTTAACTCGTAATTTTTCTTAGAACAACGCTTGTGGACCCGTTTCTCGTCGTGAAGTATCCAACTACCTCGAATGGAATGCTCGCAAAAGATACTTGTTCTAACCTACGTAGGTACTGACGTAGTTCCGTTCAAAACGCCAAAAGCCGTGTTCGCGATGAAGGAGGAGGTTTAGAAGAAAGGCGACTTGCAATAATCTCGGGGACTTCCCGATTTCAATGAGCCGCCTAACGTTGAAATCGGTTCACGGCTGGGCTCAGAATTCCGGCAGACACTACCAAATTATATATAAAAAATTATTCTATAATATACATTATTACTATTGTTGTTGTTATTATTAGGTTTTATTTAGTGAAAAAAAAGTGTTAATATATTATTATTATTATTATTATTATATTCGAAAAAATGTAATTTCATAAATTGCCTTCGATTCTTCAGTTATGAACTGAAGCCCAATCTGGTTGCGTTGGTTATTCTCAAACGAGCCACACTAGGATTGTTCGGTAAATTTTAAAATTACCCCTAAGTTCTTTAAAGCTTCACCAAATGCAACCCTAATATCAGAAGGGTCAGACGCTCCCCAGTCGTCGTTGCTCGTCCAAGTCGGTCGTCACTCTCGTACTCTTCCTCTTCTTCTTCTTCGTAAGTGGCAGCGGTTCGAACTCCATCGCTGAATACCTCGTGAATCCATTCGACGGCGTCAGACAGCTTGGTGTAGACGTTGGGCAAGTTCCATAGGCCGCATTCGTAGCCGTAGCTGACGGTTCCGATGATTTTGGCGGCGCAGAAGAATGGGCCGCCGGAGTCGCCGAGGCAGTCGGACGCATTCGTCTTGTCGTACGACAGAGTGCACAATTGGGCGTTGCCGCCATAATCGAAAAGTTGGTACTTGATGTTTCTCGCGCCCAATAGTGTTCTACATTCGTTGTCGGAGATTATTCTCATTCGAACGATATTCAGTATGGGGCTAGGTTCTCTCTTGTCTCCCGTCATCCCCCAACCGGCAACGTAACAGGGTGTTTTCCCACGGAACAATGCCTTCGTCTCTTTTTCGATAGCCTTTTTGTTCAGGGTCATTCCCAGGGATATGCCAACAGGCTTCACTCTGTCCGTCTGAATGAACGAATCATTGAGGATACCAATAGCAAAGTCATAAACCAGGACGAGATCGTACGAACATTTTGGGTGAAGCAGAAACTCGAAGAAAGACCTCACCTGTTTCGACTTAGAGGTGTTGACGATGTTCTCAGTGCCAACCATCGCCGTAAACCCATAGGTCCTCATGGGCGTGATATCCTCGGCTTTCATTCCGATACCGGCGTTCCCCATGCAATGACACCCCGACAGCACGTGCGTCAGCGTCAAAAGGCACCCTCCAGCAACGTGCTTTGCTTCGTACTGCAAGCTCACTAAGAACGGCACTCGCTTCAGATCTATTGGCTGACCCCCGATGATTTTGGATTGCCCTTCAGCCACCTTCAAGACTGCAACCAACACTGCGTAAAACGTCCACATTTTCAAGGTACTTACAAGACAGCCTTGGTTCATGATTATTTTACACATGAACCCCGTTACCACATAGCAACGTATAGTCATAAGATTATAGCAGGAGACAACAAAAGGACGTCCTCGACGCAAAAGGGACCAAGACAACATGAGAGAAGTCATCAACCACAGCAACAAGAACAAACAAGGGAAGGAAGGAGATGAACGGGGATGAGCAAGGCACTGAACGCCAAAATGAAAAATCGCGGACAAGGACACCTTTGCTGACGGCGAAAAACAACGCGAGTCTGCAATAATGAGGATCAAGGACAACTCAGTTCAAGACTTCCCTAAAGTTAATAAATGACTTAAATTTAAAAAATATTTCATCCAAGGTCTGCCAAATGAGATTGACGCCTGCAAGACCATTGTTCACGTATCGAGGCTAATTCTGAGCTCTGTACCAGATAAATGAGTGGTCTTGTGGTCTAATCCCTCTTAAGTCGAGCTTGCAAAGGACAGTTTGGAGTACACGTGGGTCCCATTGGCCATAGTCACAGCTCCTGCCAAGCTGATAGCAACCACTGGACCGGGCACAACGAGAGGCGGGAAGTGCAAGTACTAGTAGCGGCTCCGTGGCACGGAGTCCGTGCACAACGTGAGGCGATTAATGGTATTGGAAAAAATAATTTGTATTCACTCCCACAAAGCCAGGAATAATTGTCGTACCATGATTTGTTAAAGGCTCGACGGAAGGTCTTACCTTGCTTCTTGTCAACGATCAAAATTGTGATGACTGGTTTTGGCTTCGACGATCCCAGAGTGAAAGGGACCAGAAATCCCGTCAATGAGAGAAAGGGGTTTCCAGCAACAAGCAAAAAAAAAATCGTTCGAAGGCAATGTTATTTATAAAACCAAATACGAAAACAATGGTCTTGAAATTGAAGGAAATAATGGAGAAAACAGCAGGGGCGAACCTTTAGTACGTGAAGGGAACTATGACTCCATTTCGTCAAGACGTCCATTCCCTATCAACTGCTCGACAACCAAGGGTTGTTGCCGAGAAATTCGAAACCACCAAAAATTCAACAAACGAAAATTTATTGAATTCACAAACAGGCAGATTTCACAAATCTCTGCCAAACGACGCCACACCCACCCTTGGCCGGATAAGGTTCATACCGTTTGCTCTTTAAAGCATCGCCAAATTCAGCACCAATATCAGAAGTGGAAACACAGTGGGGCGCTCCATCGTCCATTGTCCAGATTTTCTCCATCCCGAGCCTTCTCTCCTCTTGATCATTGGGGTGCTACCTACTATTTTTAGCTCAGATGGACGGATAACTGGGATATTAAGCTCGCGGAACCAGTCGACGGCGTAAGACAGTTTGGCATACACGTTGGGCAAGTCCCATTGTCCGCACTCGTACCCGTAGCTGACGACTGCGTAGACTTGGGAGCCGCAGAAATACGGGCCGCCGGAGTCGCCAGAGCAGTCGGAGGCGTTCTTTTGATGTCCGGACGACAAAGTGCACAGTTGGGCGTTGCCAGCAAAGTCGAAGCGTTCGAATTTGCTGTTTAAAGCGGCGAGTTTTTGTGCACATTCGGCGTCAGGGATGACTCTCATTTGTGCCGCATTTAGTATACTGCTTCCCACCTGCAGTGCGGGGTTGACACTTGTTGCTCCCCATCCAGCGGCAAAGCACTTTTTCTTTTTCCCGAGCAATGCTTTTGTCCTTTTATCGAACGTCGTTTTGTCCTTAGGTAACCTGAGAGGTCTAACTTTGACTGATTCAACGAACGGATTATCAACGATGCCAAGAGCGAAGTCGTACACGAGGATAAACTCGTAGGAACATTTTGGATGGATTATAATCTGGTGTAGGTTCCTCAACTGCGCCATACGTGAGGTGTCCACAACGTTCTCAGTGCCGACTACTGCCATGATTTGTGAAGGCACCCTGGGCAATATCTCTTCGTGGGTCATCCCTAAAGCCGGTTCCGCCAAACAGTGACAAGCCGATAGTACGTGGGACAGAGTTAGTACGGACCCTCCACAAAAGTGAAACCCATCCTGCTGCAAGCTCACCATGAATGGTGCTAGCCTGAGATTGATTGGGTGACCCCCGACGATTTTGGAATCCCCCTCGGCCGTCGTCCTGACCGCAAGAACCAACACCGCGTACGACACCAACATTTTCGTAAACTGGATGCCACTGACTTGATGCTGCTATTTCGTGATGACATGTGTTATCACTTAGTTACGGCTTGTAGTAATATTTGTTCAAGTAACTATCACTTAAACTATACCTACGTGAATAATAGGGTCGCGTTCAGAGATAATATTCTGCAGAAGCACCTCCTCCTTGGCTGAGTGAGCTAAGGCGTTAGGGTGACGTCAGGGTAAACCTCGCCCTCCAGGTACTCCACTGAGCCCTCCAGATTGCTGCACCATGTAACTGACACGTCACCAGCATTTACTGCTATCAGGCGGTGCTTTGCAGAACTTCCTCACCGCCAGCACCCAAGGTGAAATTAGACTCCCCAATGTCCTCTCTTATTTCATTATAGCGCCTATTGTTCAAGTCTTGCAGCTCAGTGAAGATTGAACGAATCGCTACCGCAATCATCACACTGGCCTCATTATGATGTTTGGTAAACATTTTTTCGTTTCGATATAACCAAACGGCCCTTCGAATTCCTAGTATTCAAAACAACTGATAACCTACTGGGACTCACAACCCTTCACGTTTACGTTAGAAAGACCACACATCTGGGGGCAGTAAGGCTGCAATGGACGGGAGATAACACACACATAATTGTAGGTCGCCTGCACAGAACTATCGAAGATCCTTGGCAAGAGGAGGCGGTGGTAACTGCTACAGACATAACTCCAGAGCAGACCAATGACAAACTACTCGTCCAAGAAACGGAGCGAGAAGGAAACGTGGAACAGGTGGCTACAAGCGCACAGGGCCTTCAATGGCAACGAAGAGGCTGACAACCTTGCGAAAAAGGGAGCAAGGCTCAGATCCCATTCTTAGGCTTGCACGCGACCCAATGGGAAAGATCACCAATAACTGCCCTCTGGAATAGCACATCAGGGCTCAGGCAAACCAAAAGCCGTAACACCTTCTGCACCCAGGGGTAGGGCCCTACAAGAGGTTTTTAGCAGTATTCTCACGGGACACTGCCCACTGACTTACCACCTCATCAAAATGGGAAAGTTAGACCCACTCCCACGGCCGTCACCTCTGACTAGACTCTTGAGGAAGAGGAGACGGCGAAGTATGTGCTTTGCGCGTGCCCCGTCTTAGCTGCAACTATAGTTGCATCTATAGAGTCCGGCACGTCCTTGAATTCCACAACTTTGAGGAAACCCAACAAAGAAAGAGTCGGAATGATTTTATGAGTATTGGACAAAGGCGAAACGGACTGCTTAATTTCGCCACGGCTGGAGTTGAGATGGAGGGACACTTGGTGAATCTTTTCAGCTCAGGATTCATGGTAGCCCGAAGGTGGAAAGACACAATTCTAAGATGTCAGGCGATCAATGAACGATTGTGCAATTCATCAATCTGACGCTAGTTTCGACACACGCTATGACAGAGGGCAGTGAAAAAGTGGTCAACTTTTCTACGGAGTGTGAAAGAGTGTACGATGGCCTGCCAAAGCGCCATGCAATCATGATTTTGGGGAACTTTGATGCAAAATTCGGCCAAGAAATTGGATTTAAAAAAAGTTGAGGCCCATGTTCTCTAGAGTACTGTAGCGCTGCAGAAAGAAAAGAAGAACTACCAACTCCATCTTGACAACTGGAATGTTTCAGTACGCTCCAGTGGTTTAGTTTTCTACACTACACAATGTGTGTCATCACCATCATAAGGGCTGTTTCTCCTCCGCAGAGGGGAGCTCGGCTGAAGGTGAGAAACTTGGGATAGAAGGATGGAGCTGGAACTGTAGCCTGTTTGTGTAGACTGATTGCCTGACTTCTCGTTCATTGAGCTATGACCGTAGCACTACCAAGGGCGGATCCAGGATTTTTCTGAGGGGGGGAAATGATTGAATGATAGATACCCCCAAACCAAAAAAGTGTTCCAGGCGACCCCCCCCCCCCCCCCCCCCCCCGGGAAAATTTTCAAATATTGAGCCTTGGGCTTGGATAGTTGCATTTGGGCTATATTTATCCCTACGTATTAGTAGACTAGTAGCGAGAAGAGGAAAAATCTGCTTCAAGATTCAGTGAAGCACATTTTTCCTCTGAGTCAAAGTTTAGCTGTTTAGCTATTTCTACAACCTGTACTGACGATCTGTACAATTGAAGAGTATTTATCGTTTTGTTATAGTTCCTTCTAGTGTGAGTGATTTGTTTCTGCTAACCAAATATGTCATCCAAATCATTTCGCAGAAGTTCGTTTGCCCTATCTTTGGAGTGTTGACAAAGTTCAATGAGAACAGCTTACCTACTTATGAACAGACGATGAAGCATTATTTGTTGGTTGAGAAGGAACTGCGTGAATTAGAAAATAATAAGGACCCATCTGTGAAAGCCATCTGCCAAATCGTCGTCAGGGACTTGAGAAGAGTGAGGGATAAAGCTTCGATACCAGTGGTGGGTGAACAAGAAATTGGTCGCTTGATACAGAACTATCATCAAAAATACAAAAAGTTAAAAAAAATCCCGAAATTGAGAGCAGAGAGGAATGGGGAGATCAAGACGTTTGTAGCACACGCCAAAATGACCCTCTTTGACGTGGTCTTTTGCAAGTGCGTAGATTTCCAGTCTTGCGAGTGCAAACAAAAAGTACCCATTGCTGAACGGGCGTTTTTGATTGATCAGAGGCAGGAAAGAATGATGATGATTGGGGGAGTAGATAAAAATACTACGAAAATTCTAAAACGTCGATTTGAGAGACAAGTGGAGAGAGAAGGGCGCGCCTCAACATCAAAATTCGGGTAGGTACCCGTTCGTGAACTCGCTGTCCAGAGAATCCAGAATGCCAGAAGGTTTGGAGGGACTGCTGATATTCGAAAGTTCGATGTTCCTCAGTTGGATTTCAACGCTGACGAATATTATACCATGGTTTCATTTGAAGATAATACAGAGGAACCTCCATCTACGATCAATTTAAGCGATGTTGAGCTGGGGGAAATTTCCCAAAATGGCATCAAAATGGATATTGCTGCAGTTCCGTACGGAACGGTATGGCACGTGCCATTCCCAGGCAGTTGAGAGGCACATAAAATTGGTAACCGAGGCCTCTACTTCAGTTTGAGGTGAAACCAATAGAGATGGGTTTATAAGGACCCGCAAAAAATCCCGGAAGCAAATTCCACGATTTGAGACAAAGCGTCATTTTTTCAATGGTGGTGACCAACCTCAGGATAATGCTCCACAACAATGAGTTATTTTTAAAATGATTTTTCAAGCCATTTTACCACGATTTGTTGGTCAGAAATAATAAAGTTCTTTAATTTTCGCGCTTTTTCATTTTTTACGCAAACCTAAAACTTTTAACGATTTGTGCCACCTCAAGATGACCGAATTTCGGCCACAAATTTTTACACAACCATTTTCAACCAATTTCGCCACTATTCCAGGGTCAGCGTTTCTCCGGTTCTCAAACTTTTTTTTCGGCCGTTTTCACTCCGCCCTATTCACTATACCCCTGTTGCTTGTCGTCCTGACACCTTCTCGGCACAGTGATGAACGCAGCGCAGCCACCACACAACACACAGACATTTAATCAAATTTATGTTGAGTACTTCTCTTCAAATTTAGGCGATTATAAAATTTTAAATCTCATAATATCTGAAAGTATATTATATTTTCTCGTTGAGGGGGGGGGGGGGGGGGGGGGGGGGGGGGCGTGCGCGCCCCCCCTCTGAGTCCGCCACTGAGCACTACGGTCACGTCCACAGAGGATTTAAAAAAAAAAAAAGAAAGTAATCATTAAACAAATAAATAACAAAACTTTGTGTAAAAAAAAGGATTGTTTTTAGACGCCAATGAGCCAACTGTTTCAAAATTACCAGGTAGGTACATGGGTAGTTTCAAAGAAGTGGTTTCATTGAACATTAGACAACGTTTTCTTCGTCCATTGTATCACTCGTTACTTGATGCTTTTCACCAATCGTCCATTCCTGATTCCCTGAGAAATTCAATTTACCAATCTCCCGCTACATTTTTTTGTTTAAAGACGGACAAGTAAGAATACTATCATCCCCTGCGTCACCGCGACCTCAGAACGGATCTATTGTGACAACATAATGAAAACGTAGCCAAGTGATATTACCATTCGTTTCTAAAATAACATTTTCGAATCATCCAGAGTGTTTCCAACATTACCTCTTGTTTATGTGAGCGATGGAGTGCGTTCTTATGAAGATATGTGGATTATGTGCACTGACGGTTCTTGCAGTCAGGGCGAAGGCACATGGCGACTCAAAAATTTACGGGGGTCACGTAATTGATCTCAAAGAAGTGCCTCACTTAGTGAGCTTGCAAAACGACGGGGTGCACTTTTGTGGTGGGTCCCTGTTGACTCTGACACACGTATTTACAGCTTGTCACTGCTTGGGGGAAATCTGCACAGGGATGACCGCAGGGGAGATAAGACTCAAAGTTTTCATAGAATTGACGGTAGTCGCTGGCACTGAGAACATAGCGAACAGATCAGAGTTCGCGCAGGAGAGGGTCATGGTTAAGCAAATGCTGCATCCAAAATGTACCAACGAAAAAATCTTGTCCTACGACTTTGCTATTGGAATCGTCGACAAACCGTTCATCGAGTCAGTCAAGGTGAAAGCTATCACTCTTTCTCTCGACAGAATGGCATTAGAAAAAGAGACGGCGTCATTACTCGGTGGGCAGAAAAAGTGCTTTGTCGCTGGGTGGGGAAAAACTGAAACCCACCCTCAAGCCCACAACGATATGCTGTTAGCAGTAGAAATGAGAGTAATCCCAGATGCCGAATGTGGAGAAAAACTCGGCGATCCCAAATTCGCAGGCTTCAACTTTAGTGCCAACGCCCAACTATGCACTCTGTCGTACGGGCTAAAGAATGCGTCCGAATGCACTGGCGACTCCGGCGGTCCGCTCACGTGTGGCTCTCAAGTCTATGCAACCGTCAGCTACGGCTATGAGTGCGGCCGAAGGGATAAACCCAACGTGGAAGGCAAACTATCTCTCGCCGTCGACTGGATCCACGAGCTGGACATCGCTGGTATACGACTACCTGTCGGTCCAAAGAAACTGGACAGTAGCCCGAAGGAGGAGAAGAGAGAAGTCGCGAAAATTAGATCTGGAAAAGATGCTTTTGGGCGGCTCACTTTGCTCCCACATCTGATGTTTGGTTTACCTGTGGCGATAGATTGAAGAACAACATAGCGATTCATCAACGAAGGCATGTTCAACCGCCATTCTAACTTTACCACTGGGATACGCTGAGGTGAATCCATCCTTAACTGTATTTAGTTCTGTTTCAACCTAACGCTGTCTACGTCCGAATCTGTATTTTTTCATACCACTAAGTCCACATTGAGCCAATTCGCAATAACCGCCGTTGAGGACCGTTGGACGTCAATTAGGAGTGTTTCTGTCGGCTTTGTCGTTGATTCATCCCCGGTTGGCTCGTAGGGACTTACCAACTCAGGCAATTTACTTCGATTCAAGGGCGGATAGGCGGTTTTGACCCCCCAAACATTTACCTACCGATCCAAACTTGTAATATCTTGGTGAACTTAATAAACACTTTAATTGCATACATAACCAAATTATTGGTATCGCAATATAACCTGGGTCGGATGATGTTTGAATAGCGAAAGCGTTTATATTAAACTTCAAGTCAAAGGGAGCTCCATCACCCGCCATGGGATTCAAACCCATGACCCCTACATCGGCATTCAGATAAGTCCCCCACGCTGCCACTGCGCTACCGGAGGCCCCTGGAGAACTTAATACTTAGGTGAAAGAGAAAAATAACAGCGCCTATATTTAGGAAAAATAAAAGTAGCGCTTGGTATGTGAATTAGTACCTTCCATACAAACAAAATAGTGCTTCAAGCTAGGTTGCATTTTGCACATTATATTATCACATTATCACAGCTTATTACGGCTTATGAGTGGTGAGAGCAACCACCCATGATCCGAAAACTGCAAGTTTCAAGAAGATGCAGAAGAGTAGTTTCACTATCTCAAACGAGATTGGGAACTGCCTGATGGTGCAGAGGTGCTGATCCATTGCATTGCCCATCCGTTCTCGCAGAAGAATAGGTACGGTCTGTGGCATTCCGCAGCCACCAACGACCTGAACGCCACAGGTTACAAGAACAGGTGGAATAGTAGGTCCTCTGTGATGAATCCTGTCCCAAAAAATATTCGAACCAATTAATTGCGATAAGACCTTCTTTAAACCCCGGCACCTCCATTTTGGTTCATCCCAGGCACACCAAAATGGTGTGATTAACGCTGGAGGGGACAGGAGGGCCCGCTGTACTCCCTCTAGAGGGATTGCTGAAGAACAAGGAAGAAGATTGAAGATTGAAGAAACAGAAGTGCACTTCCCCTATAGGGGAAGAAAGCGAGCAGATGTTACGAGAAAGGTTGTGATGGGACAGAAATGGCCTTAGATACAACCTAAGAAGCTCGGTACAGCGGGTTAGGCTGCTGCAATATTATGATGAACGTAGCTAAGTGACAGTACAATTCGTTTCTAAAATAAAATTTTCGAATCATCAAAAATGTCCGACATCAGTTCAAATTTTAAAATTGTTGAGAGCAATGGAGTACGTTTTCATGAAGATAATACTATGTGGGTTTAGTGCACTGATGGTTCTTGCAGTCAGGACGAAGGCACATGGCGACTCAAAAATTTACGGGGGTCACACAATTGATCTCAAACAAATTCCGCACATAGTCAGCTTGCACGACAGCGGAATGCACTTTTGTGGTGGGTCCCTGTTGACTCTGACACACGTACTGACAGCTTGTCACTGCTTGGGGGACACTTGCTTCGGGATGACCGAAGAGGAGATAAGACTCAAAGTTTTCATGAAATTGACGGTAGTCGCGGGCACTGAGAACGTTGTGAAGAGATCAGAGTTCGCGCAGGAGAGGAACATCGTCAAGCAGATGCTGCATCCAAAATGCACCTACGTAAACATCCTGTCCTACGACTTTGCTATTGGTATCGTCGACAAACCGTTCATCGAGTCAGTCAAAGTGAAAACCATCACTCTCTCTCTCGACAGAATGACATTAGAAAAAGAGACGGCATCATTATTCGGTGGGCAGAAAAAGTGCTTTGTCGCTGGGTGGGGGGCAACTGAAATCCATCCTGAAGAAGCCAGCGAAATACTGTTAGCGGTAGAAATGAGAGTAATCTCTGATGCCGAATGTGGAGAAAAACTCGGCGATCAAAACCCCAAATTCAGCGGCTACGACTTTAATGCTAACGCTCAACTATGCACTCTGTCGTACGGGCTGAAGAATGCGTCCGAATGCGTTGGCGACTCCGGCGGTCCGCTCACGTGTGGCTCTCAAGTCTATGCAACCGTCAGTTACGGCTACGACTGCGGCAGATTTGATGAACCCAACGTGGACGGCAAATTAGTTGACGCCGTCGACTGGATCCGCGAGCTGGGCATCGCCGGTATACGATCACCCGTCAGTAAAATGAAAGATGACAGTAGCCCCAAGAAGAGGAAGAGAGGAGGCAGGAATATGACATCTAGACAAGATGCTTTGGGGCGGCTCCCTTTGTTACCGAGTCTGATATTTGGGTTAACTGTGGCGATGAATTACCAACCTTAAATGATCATGTGCTGAAAAGAAAACCGCTAAAATTGTTGTTTGTGAATAAACAATTTTCGTACAACAGCAAAGGAGTCATCCAATCTCTACATTGGATTCCACCTTCGGCAAACAACCACTTCGAGCTAACTTCTCACTTTGCCCATATCCATCACCAAAACGTTGGCTCAATGTGGTCCATTTGAACCCAAAAGGGTTCAAAAATAGGTTAAAGACCAGTTTAAAGAAAGTTGGGATGGTGTGAGAGTGCAGGATTGGTCAAAAAAGGGGTAAAAATAGATTTCACCTTCCCAATGAATCATTTTACATTCATCCTGTATTTCTTTTAAAAAAACTATTCATTATCGAAAAGCGAGTAGGAGAGGTATAAGGCCAGGTGGGCTAAAGCGAGGGAGGAACAAGCGGCCAGCCAGGCCACAATGGCCGCGCCCCTAGTTCTATACTATTAAGCCGCAATTCGAGGAGTACTTCAAGATGACGGAAAAATCTGAAACTGGTCTTTAAAAAACTCAGCTCGGTGAGCATAGTACCTAAACTCAGCTCGGTGAGCATAGTACCTAACTAAAAAAAGTCTGAAACCATCAAAAAGTTGCTCCGAAGGTGGTCAAAAAAAGTGACTGGAGCAGTGGACAGGATATTGCGATGGCGGTGGGCTGTCTCCTCCGCCGCTCTGGGGTTGCCCTCTAGTTTCCCCTTCCGATTGGCGCAAACGTACCTAGTTGTCGTTTCATAACCCGAATGGCGCAATCGTAGGGTTGCCCCAAATGTATTATCACAAATATTATAACACCAGTAACTAAGTGGTAACACAAATCCATATTGGGTTTACCCAAACCAGTAAATGTGAGCATCTCGGTTTATTTTCATGAAAAATTTTAATGTGGAAGTTTTACGGCGTGTTGGTTCTTGCTGTCAGATCGATGACGAACGATGACACTAAAATCGTCGGAGGGCAAAAGTATGACCAGAAGAACGTGCCATTCATAGTTAACTTGCAGGATGACTGGACTCCCATTTGCGGCGCGTCCCTAATGACTCTGTCACACGTATTGACGGCTTGTCATTGCTTGACAGACCATTCTTTAGGGATGGGCTACAATGAGATCGAGCAGTCGAAAAGCCGAGAATTGATAGCAGTCGCTGGAACTGATAACATTAGGCACATGGCACCGTCCGCGCAAATAAGGGATGTCATCCACGTTGAGTTACATCCTAAATGTTCTTATGAAGATGAACCTATCATGTTATACGATTATGCTGTTGGGTTCACTGATGAACCGTTTACTCAATCACCACAAGTGAACGCTGTGAGTATTCCGATGGACAAAGCAATGTTCGACAAAGACACAAAGGCATTGGTCGGTGGGAAAAAACAGTGCTTTGTCGCTGGCTGGGGGGCTACTTCAAGGTACCCTGAGCGTGGGAAGGTTCAGTCCAGCATCACACTGAAGGCAGTACAAATGAAAGTGATTCCTGATGACGAATGCGGAAAAAAACTCGCTAGAGAAAATGAAAAATTCAGAGGTTACGACTTTGCAGCCCATGCCCAAATGTGTGGTGTGTCAGCCAAAGAGAAAGACGCGTCCGACTGCACCGGCGACTCCGGTGGTCCTTTCTTCTGCGACTCCCAACTCTACGGAATCGTCAGCTACGGTTTTGAGTGCGGCGAATCAAACAAGCCCAACGTGTACGCCAAAGTGTCTTACGCAGTCGACTGGATCCGCGGTTTTGCTATCGAAGGAGTCGAAAAACCGTCAAATCCTATGGACCAGAACCCAAGAAGTGAGGAGGAAGGGGGCGAGAGAGCGTTATCAGGACAAGAAGCTTTGTTTGAGATGCGTATGATAGTTATCCCACTTCTCATGTTTGGAGTGACTTTGGCCATGGCTTGAAGAACCAGGACGAGAACGGTACATCTGTGAAACCCACTTGAGTCGACGAGGGCCACAGATCTTTTAGCACGTCATTAATGTAGCAGCATTAATTAAATTAGCCTTTTAAACGAAATAAGTGAAAATATTTGTATGAAAGAATTAGTCATCTCCATGGCAATCGCCATTTGTGAGTTTGATTATCAAGGTCTGTAATTTTCTGCTTGGGGTTCAGTACGGCTTCTTAGTCGACAGCTGTTTGAGTTATTCACCACAGATTTGGGTTGGTGGGATTGCTGCGAGAGCGTTAATGAGCGCTGAGGTCATTCTGGGTCTTAGGAAATGCTGGGCTCAGGGTGGGGCTTGCCAGTACTTGAAGAAGTAAGATGATTCCCTGTTGGTTGTTAGGCAACGAAATGATGAACAGTTGTGATCATTCCTAGTTTAGTTCAGTTATGATTTTGTATGAGACGTGAGTTTTACGCTCGGAAATATACAGTTCTAACAAGGGTTATACGGTCCGCATTATGGCTGAAGGAGGCGAAAGATTCTTTGATTCGATGGACAATCCGTCGGAGAATATGAAAGTAGACAAGGTGATTGGCATCGTTAAGCTAAATAAGAAAAATTACAAGACTTGGGCGTTCTATCTCAGGCTTGAGTTACGCAGTAGAAAGCTGTGGGAAATCGTCTCAACGACCGACGACGACGCCTTTGACGCGATGTCAGCGGAAGCGAAAGAAAGGGCTTACTTATTGATCGCAAGAACTCTAACTGAGGATATTCAAGAGTCCATTTTGGACATTGAGTGCCCAAGGGTATTATGGCAAAAGTTAGCTGGGAGGTTCCAGCCAAAGACTAGGTTGAGAAGACTTCAAGCCTCAAAAAGCCTGTACTCTGCTAAGATGTTACCAGCTGAGGATATGGAAACGTATATCAATCGAGTGCTAGGGTATGCCTCGGAGATCGTGAAAGCTGGCAGTATGAGAATACACGATGAGCAGGTATGTAATGTAATTCTAAATGGAATACCTGAGGAATTTGAAACAACCGTCAGTATGATATGCACATTCGGTGATGCGGACTATACGCCAGAAAAGATCGAAAGTATACTTTGTGGTGAATTTAAAAGGAAATTGATGAAGAAAGAGGAAAGTGAATCGAATAACGCATTACTCACAAAACGGTTTGGCGGCGTAAAACCTATCGAGTGCTACAAATGTGGTCAGGTTGGTCATTTTGCCCGATCATGCGAGCAAAATAAGGATGATAAACCTAAGGATTTTAAACTTCAACAGTCCCTGAATGTGGGTAAAGTATTACGGGATGACGAATGGTTGCTGGACAGCGGTGCAAGCTCACATTTCTCTCCGGAAAGATCAGATTTCACCACGTATGAAGAACTAACAACCCCTCAGATTGTATCGCTAGCATCAAAGGTGAATTGCACGGTCATTGGGAAAGGGTTAGTGGTTGTTTCCACAAAAACTCGTGATGGAGAGTTTACCATTCGTTTTGAAGAAGTATATCATGTACCCGACTTCAGTTTTCGATTGGTGTCAATTGCGACGATCGAAACGAAGGGTTACAAAGTAGTTATTCAAAATGGAATATGTCGAGTATTTAACAGAGATGGTTTTGCGGTGTTGGAAGCTCCGCGAAATCAAGCCAACATGTACTCTCTGAAGAAGGAAAGTATCAAATCCGCGTGCTTAACTCAGACCAAGCATCAGGGTTGGCATCAGAGGCTCGGCCACATTAATCAGGACTTGATCAAATTGATGTACAGAAGAGGCTCGGTGAGGGGACTTGACGATGGAGTTTTGAAGGAACCAGAAACTTGCGAAGCGTGCATCATAGGGAAGAACGCACGTAAACCGTTTCCGAAAATTGGTTAGCTGGTTACTTCACAGTTACTGGAAGTTATTCACTCGGACGTATGTTGCTTGCCCGTGGAGTCGTACTCAAAATTCAAGTATTTTGTGTCATTTATTGATGATTACTCAAGGCGAGCTACAGTTTACTTCATAAGAACCAAAGATGAGGTTCTGGGCTGCTTCAAAACGTACAAGTCGATAGCCGAGAATCAAACTGGTAAGAAAATCAAGTGTTTGAAAAGTGATAACGGACGAGAGTACATCAACAAAGCGTTTGAGAAGGAATTGGAACGATGTGGAATAGTTCGTCAGCTGTCTTGTCCATACAGCCCGCAACAGAACGGATTAGCAGAAAGATTTAACCGAACCATTTTAGATCTGACAAGGTCGATGTTGATTGAATCCAATGCGCCTAAACGTTTTTGGGCGGAAGCTGTCAACACGGCTTGCTACGTGAGGAATAGGTGTCCATTAGATAATGGAAAAACACCTGAGGAAATTTGGACCGGCAGGAAACCAAGCGTCAAGCACATGAAACCATTTGGGTGTAAAGCGTTTGCTCATGTACCAAAGGAGTCTGAGAGGAAGAAATTGGACGGCAGAGCGACAGTATGTACAATGCTAGGGTACGCTGGGGCCGCCAAAGGATATAGATTATGGGACTTCAGACGCAGCAAAGTGTTGATTAGTCGTGACGTTACATTCAAGGAAAGCGAATTCCCATTCAAGGGAAAAAACCAGACAGCAGAGGTCTACACAGAAGATGAAGAAATATTCATCCGAAACCATGTAGAGGAAGAAACTGGCAGAGCAGTTGCAACTCAACCAGAGGCTTTGGTAGAAGAGCAACACGAAGAAGAACCAGAAGAATTAGAAGCTCTAGAAGAGGAAGAAGAGCCCGAACACAACGGAAATCATAGAATGCAGTTAAGGGACAGGACAAAACTCCAGAAACCAGAAAGATTTGCGAATTCAGCTGAAAGAAAGGATCCAAAAACATACAAACAAGCTATGTCTGGACCAGACAAGGAACTTTGGGCTGAAGCCATCCAAGAGGAGCTGACGTCACTGGAAACAATGAACGTACGGGAGTTGACTGATCTGCCACCTGGAAAATCAGCAGTGGGTTGCAAGTGGGTTTTCAGAACCAAGTACATGGCTGACGGTAGCGTGGAGCGCTACAAAGCCCGTTTGGTTGCCCAGGGATTTACCCAGCAAGAAGGAGTAGATTACAACGAAACGTACAGCCCTGTGATCAGTTAGTGCTGAAGCTAGCAGTAAAGAACAATTGGTGGATCCATCAGATGGAAGTCAAAACGGCATACCTGAACGGAATCTTGAAAGAAGAAATATATATGAAGATGCCTGAAGGTTTATCAGAAGTCGGATCAGACCAAAAAGTTTGCAGGCTGCTGAAGAGTCTTTATGGGCTGAAACAATCAGGTCGTTCATGGTACGAAACTCTCAACACCAAACTTCTCGACGGTGGAATGAAAAAATGCAAGTCAGAGCCTTGTATTTACGTAAGCAAAAGAGCGTCAGGGGTAGGCATAATTCTGGTTTATGTGGATGACCTGATATTGGTATCGTCAAATAAGGAATGCATGACATATTTGAAGAGCATGCTAAGAAAGTACTTTGAAGTAAAAGACTTAAGAGAACTCAAGTATATTCTTGGTATCGAAGTCACGAGATCACGAGATGGAACGATAAAACTGAATCAACAAAAGTACATAAAAGAAATTTTGAGTGAATTCCGAATGGTAGATAGTAAGCCAGCCCTGACACCAATGGACCCATATCAGGAGATAAGCAAGTCACATAGCCCAACGACAGTTAAAGAAAAACAAGAAATGGAAAGGGTACCATATCGAAGACTAGTGGGGAAATTGATGTACCTGTCCCAAGCAACGAGACCAGACCTGGCATTTGCAGTCTCCAAACTTGGACAATTTTCTTCTAATCCCGGGATGGCACACTGGATAGCTGCAAAAAGGGTGCTCCGCTACCTGAAGGGGACGCAAGAAAAGGAGTTCATCATTCATGGCCACGGTAATTCCATGGTAGCCTATTCGGATTCGGATTGGGCGGGAAACAAGGATGACAGGAGATCAACCACAGGATTCACTGTGATGATTGGCAGCACTCCCAACAAGCAAGAATCTGTTGGTTGTTAGGCAACGAAATGATGAACAGTTGTGATCATTCCTAGTATAGTTCAGTTATGATTTTGTATGAGACGTGAGTTTTACGCTCGGAAATATACAGTTCTAACAATTGCGATGGCGGTGGGCTGCCTCCTCCGCCGCTCTGGGGATGCCGTCTAGTTTCCCCTTCCGATTGGCGCAAACGTACCTAGTTGTCGTTTCATAACCCGAATGGCGCAATCGTATGCCTGCCCCAAATGTATTATCACAAATATTATAACACCAGTAACTAAGTGGTAACACAAATCCATATTGGGTTTACCCAAACCAGTAAATGTGAGCATCTCGATTTATTTTCATGAAAAATTTTAATGTGGAAGTTTTACGGCGTGTTGGTTCTTGCTGTCAGATCGATGTCCAACGATGACACTAAAATCGTCGGAGGGCAAAAGTATGACCTGAAGAACGTGTCATTCATAGTAAACTTGCAGGATGACTGGACTCCCATTTGCGGCGCGTCCCTGATGACTCTGTCACACGTATTGACGGCTTGTCATTGCTTGACAGACCATTCTTTAGGGATGGGCTACACCGAGATCGAGCAGTCGAAAAGCCGAGAATTGATAGCAGTCGCTGGAACTGATAACATTAGGCACATGTCACCGTCCGCGCAAATAAGGGATGTCATCCACGTTGAGTTACATCCTAAATGTTCTTATGAAGATGAACCTATCATGTTATACGATTATGCTGTTGGGTTCACTGATGAACCGTTTACTCAATCACCACAAGTGAACGCTGTGAGTATTCCGATGGACAAAGCAATGTTCGACAAAGACACAAAGGCATTGGTCGGTGGGACAAAACAGTGCTTTGTCGCTGGCTGGGGGGCTACTTCAAGGTACCCTGAGCGTGGGAAGGTTCAGTCCAGCATCACACTGAAGGCAGTACAAATGAAAGTGATTCCTGATGACGAATGCGGAAAAAAACTCGCTACAGAAAATAAAAAATTCAGTGGTTACGACTTTGCAGCCCATGCCCAAATGTGTGGTGTGTCAGCCAAAGAGAAAGACGCGTCCGACTGCACCGGCGACTCCGGTGGTCCTTTCTTCTGCGACTCCCAACTCTACGGAATCGTCAGCTACGGTTTTGAGTGCGGCGATTCAAACATGCCCAACGTGTACGCCAAAGTGTCTTACGCAGTCGACTGGATCCGCGGTTTTGGTATCGAAGGAGTCGAAAAACCGTCAAATCCTATGGACCAGAACCCAATAAGCGAGAGAGCGTTATCAGGACAAGAAGCTTTGTTTGAGATGCGTATGATAGTTATCCCACTTCTCATGTTTGGAGTGACTTTGGCCATGGCTTGAAGAACCAGGACGAGAACGGTACATCTGTGAAACCCACTTGAGTCGACGAGGGCCACAGATCTTTTAGCACGTCACTAATGTAGCAGCATTAATTAAATTAGCCTTTTAAACGAAATAAGTGAAAATATTTGTATGAAAGAATTAGTCATCTCCATGGCGATCGCCATTTGTGAGTTTGATTATCAAGGTCTGTAATTTTCTGCTTGGGGTTCAGTATGGCTTCTTAGTCGACAGCTGTTTGAGTTATTCACCACAGATTTGGGTTGGTGGGATTGTTGCGAGAGCGTTAATGAGCGCTGAGGTCATTCTGGGTCTTAGGAAATGCTGGGCTCAGGGTGGGGCTTGCCAGTACTTGAAGAAGTAAGATGATGATTCCCGTTGAAGCTCTGAGCCGATGATGCGTGAATGGCGCCACTTGGAGGTAGTAGGCATGCGCAGCTATTTTTTTCGCCAGGAATTAATCCTAAATGAACAGCGTGCACAGGCCAAAATTTCAGATTCAATGCTGTGTCAAAGGCCTAGCTGTGCTAAGGGCCACTTTCACCAACTCACATGCCAGAGGTTTAAGGAAGACGGGCACAGTTGCCGAGAGTTTAGATCGATTTGCCTTTCACGAACTCTCCTACCCGTCCGGTACCTCAAACCCTCGGTATGTCACGCGTTAAGGTTAACTGGTCCAAGGTCCCACCGTTGACCGAACTAACGGGACGGTAAGTGATTTTTTTATGGCAGCCACGGATGCAGATCCGGCTTCACTTGCAAAACCAAGGGGAGCAGAAGTTTCTTCTAACCTCCTTGTGCAAAACACATCGATTTTGGCAAAGAACGTGGTGTTTGAGGTAGCACACGTGGCTGCGAGGCATTAGAGAAAACTTCTCAGAACTTGGACGTACAATGAAATTTACGAGGGGTTTGTGGCCGACTTGGAAATAATTGCCGAATGCAGTGAAAGTAAAAATTAACAAATGGGTCATATCATTTAAAAAAAAAAAAATTGATTAATAAAATAAATGAATAAATTGTCGACCAACCTTGTAATGTGAAATGGTTTTTCCGTGTTTTGGGATACCGTATGTGACAACTTACCGCCGCACAGTGGGCCATTTCCCGAAAAACCCGATCAAAATTATTTAGGGCTTGGAAAGCCCTATTGGTTAGGCATTGTATATGAGTATTATATGATTAAAAAGTCTTAGGTCTCGCTAAGAGTAGTTCTATTCGATTCGGCGTGCCGGAAAACATGTAAAACGTTACAAAACACTGGTTTCTTCATAAAACCGCTGATCCTTCTTCGTTTGCTCACCACACTCAATCCACTGAAAGATACAGGAGGTCGCCCGGCATTCGGATTGACCCTTTTTGGAACAGAAAAATGTAAGCTGCCCTCCAACCAGTCACGGTTTTTCGATAGGAAGAGGCTTTTCCAGCGCGAACATTTGTGCCATCTTGAATGGAATTCATGTTTGAATTTTTTCAGTCTTATTTCGATATCTCCATTCGAGCGTCCAACTCTTGATTCAACCTTCTCGCTCAGGTAAATAAACTTCTGCTTAATATCCACTTCAGGAGCCTCCCATAACCACTCGCATAGCTGTTGACGTGTTATTATTATAGACGAGTCAGACGACCCTGTAAGAATCAGTTCACTTTCAGTTCGATTGGTTACTTACTTTATATCTAGGTATTTATTTTTATTTTTCTCAGTTTACAAGCTATTCAAGGATTATCACTCATTCTCTAGGCAAGTGTGGGTATTTTTGCTTTTTAGTGAATTTCCGAATTGAAAATAATTTAATTTATTGAAAATTATTACATTAATATTGCGCTCGTTCTGTTTAAAAAAAAATACCGGTAGCATGAAAACTGTCCTGCACAAAATGTGCGAATCCGCGCTATTACAGGTAGCATATTTTACTCTAGAAAGCTGAAATTTTTACAGCAGACTCCTATGGGGCTAATTCAGACTGAACATGAAGAAGAGCACTCTTGGTGCAATAGCGGCCGGTCTGGAGCACGCTATAGGTCGAAAAACGTGTTTTCTTCACGAAAAAACGGTAATTTTTTGTACGTTTCTGGTTCTAGCTCGGCTCAGGAGCAAGCTACGAAGACGGGGATGGTACCAATCGATTCAGCGTGGAAAAATACATTGAAAATGATACCCTGCATAATCATTAAGGAGTCCTGTGCGTTATTATGGAATCATTTCTGTGATTTTCTCTATGTTTTGCCTTTTTTTTGGACAAAAGTGAGCACCATTCAGAGATTGGCAGGTATTGGCAGGATTTTTTTGCATTTTCTCAACCCTCAGACCTTCCTGAACAACGCCTTGCCAGAGATTTAGCTGAACTCGTTGGAACTCATGCGCGTTTTTTCGATTGTATTGAGATTTCGAGTGCTGAAATTGGGTCTGATAGCCACCCTTGTAAGGCATTTAAGAAATCGTTTTAAAAACTTAGAAAAATAATTTTTAAGTGAACATACCTCCAGGCAATGAGCTCATCACAGAAGGAGATCGATAACTTCACTCCTCGAGCACTGAGACGCGATTGAATGCCCCTTTGTTCGATGAGAAAATATCGGCGATAAGAGAGCGTCATGATTTTGCATGCAGTGCATCTAAACGGCTGACTCCTGGACCCGTTCCTTTGCACACATGAACTCTGTTAGGATGTTAGGAAACGAACCACACCAGAAAAGGCGACGATTTTGAACTTTTTTTTTTTCAATTTTGATCGGGTTTTTCGGGAAATGGCCCACTGTGCGCCGTATTTTTTGTTCGGCTCGCCAGTAAGTTTTGTCGGCGAATTCCATAAAATTGGCCAAAATTCTGGGTGGGACCTGATTAGCAAACTCAGCGCACATTTGCCGACAGTTTATAAGGGCTTCCTATTGGTAAACTATACTCATCACCCAGGTGGTTGGGATGATGACGGCAACAAAATTCGTAGTAAATTTCGAAATTTAATCATACTTTCAATAATAGGAATTTAAACAAAATATTGTACTTCCCCTCGCTTTTCGGGAAGATCTAAAACACCGTAAGACAAGTAAACAAATCAATAGGGAGATCACAAGTCAATTTCAACCCTACTGGGAGATCACAAGTCAATTTCAAGGTTACCGTTGTTGCTGTCCCCAGTTTCTCTTCTCCAGGAACTAAAGTATGGACACAAAAGACTCTTTTGGGCAACGCTGCACGAAACGGTAAACGACAGCCTCTGCGTTAAAGTTGACGTCGGAAATGAAGTGGTGAAACGTAATTTTCTAACGACTCGGTAAACTGGCAGGTCAAGGTTAAGATTTTGGTAAGTTAAACCCACGGTGCGGCTGTTCGGTGAAAGTGGCCCTAAGCTGCTGAACTTGCTGTCGGACTTGTAAAAGATTGCACTTGGTGCAATACCACTTCATCAAGCTGACATTTGGTTACCAAGGTCCGATCTACACATTCGTTGGTAGACTGAAGATGCCTAACTATCGTCAATATCGGACATTGCCTCAAACCACAGCTGTGGTGGCTTTGCAGTGATCCCGTGACCCGAGCTGAGCGGATCTGGAGGAAAAGCAGGAATATCCAATCTGGGTGCTACACTGGAGTTTACCAATGAGGAGCACTGCTCCGGCTGACGAAGTTTACCTGAGGTCTGACTCCCCATGACGACTCTGTCAATGTGAGGCACTGAGATGGATATCTGTCACTTTTTCGGTATCTGCATTTCTTCACTTTTTCAAATTCATGGTGAAATGCTTGATGGTAGAGATCGCTGGTTGAATGTAGCGCAATACGGTTACAAAGCCTGGAAGAACAGGAGTCAATTAGTTTAAAAGGGATGGTTGCAATGTGATCGCTGAATACATACATGAAAGCGCTATTATATGGCCATTATATGGCCATCGTCATTCTCGGATGTCCTGGAGGTCTGATGCTATGCTTACGAGTTCCTAAACCTGCTTTTTACGTTTCAGCGACGTTTCGCAGACGTTAGTGATAATTTAGGGGCCGAGAACGGTAAACATCATACGCTCGTAGCTGGTAGTCAGCCAACGAAGGATTTCCAGGCTAGAGTAAGTACATTTTGGATAAGTACATGCACAATTATTGAACCCTCAAGGCTAGTTTGAGAACCCTCTACTCTTCTCTCTCTCCTAAACCTGTTTTCTCTTTTTCGCGCTCTTCTCTCTCCCTCAATATTTTGAACAAACCACAGACTATTTGGAGAACAAAAACAGCTAAAGAACGTCTCATCGATAAACTTTAGGATATAATTCTTCAAATAACATAAACCGAACAATAAGCAACAAAAATTACATACCGCAACCGAATCGCAGGTTTTCCTATAAAATATATTTAATATCATTAAGATAAAATACTACCATTGAGTGAGGAACATTTCGGCACTATTTACAAAGCCGTTCAAAAAATACAAACAAGAGGAATGGTAAAACCCCAACGGTGACGATTTTAATACGAAAATCGTACGTTGTGATGAATAGTTAGAAGAGGATTTGCACTTAGTTCGAGGCGACACATAACGAAATAATCTCACTTCGAGGCCGAGCCCCATTTTTAACCTGTTAAGATATTTATAATCGGTGCAACACCCTAGGGTGAAATTCAGGGTAACTAAATTACGAGTAAGAAATTATCGTATAATACAAGGTATTTATCAACCACTTGTCCAGGACAGGTTACGGACAAGAACGCATGCGCACTAGAGAGTTATGACTACCGAGCGTATTCCAACCACCGCTAGGACAGTTCCAGGACCGAGTGTTCCGGATTTTTCTGAGAACGTTACATGTTCTGGACAGGGAGGTTGGAAAATACCTACAATGCATTGTGTGTGGGATCGATCATCGTGGAATCGATTACAACGATTACAATCGAACAACCATGTCATGTTCGATGGGCTAATCGATTCCACAATGATCAATCCCACCTCCGTCCGGGTAAGTTCATCACGATGATTTGGAGATGTAGAAGAGGATGTAGACTTCGGGGTTGTTGAGGACAGACGAGTCAGACAAAGGGTAGACGGACGAGTCGTCGAACATGTACCACCTGGGGGGCAAAAATCAAATGAGAGAATATTCAAGAGGGCTAACGAAGTCTTTACGAGAATAACGTAAGGTGGATGCGGCGAGATAGTGGGAATCCATCCTATAAAAAGACGATTTCAGACGAAGTAGTCTATTTCCACGATAAATAAAATAAAATTTGTAGACGCGTTTCGGTTTACTAAACCATCATGTATTGTACTGATGATGGTTTAGTAAACCGAAACGCGTCTACAAATTGTTATTTTATTTATCGTGGAAATAGACTACTTCGTCTGAAATCGTCTTCTTTACGAGGAAACAAGACCACAAGTTAAACGAAGACTTGCAGCTCATACCCGGTGCTCTCAAAATATTGCAAATGTTGCAAACATACCGTTTGGTGTAAAAATTCTTGCACATAGCCCGGTAATGGCCACTCTGCAGGGTCCCCGAGTGGGTCGACATGGCGTATAGGCTGTACATTTTATGTCGCTGTTCCGACCCTGGAACGGTGAACCGGGTCATGTCGAGGCGGTCGAGCGGGTAAGTGACGAGGTTTTCCCTTTTGTGGAGCCACGAGTCGTGTTCTTGGGCGAACCTGGAAGTAAATTTCGCTTGTTAAAAAAAAAAAAAAAACGGGCGCAACAGGTGGGCGGGGAAGAGTTGCCCTAATGTTCTCGCTATCTGTGGGGGTTATCATCATGAGGAGATAATCTCATACGCAAAAAGGGCCAACGTCTCGATAACAGCCACGAAGGGTCAACTCCACTACGCCAACTTCATTTAGGTGATATGGAGGACACCCACTGGTGGCTACGCCAGAAAACGCCTGATCTTTCGCACCTGGCCTCACACCCATCATTTTTTAAATTCAGGATGCACGTAAGGGTTCGGTCCCAGTACCGCGCGTGACCTCCGATAGTCCCACAACTGTGCGCAGTTCCTCTCACACGTGACATAGGGTTCCACAAACAACAACAACAACAAAATCTGTCTTGAGCCATCAAGGCGAACCACCAGTGTCCGTCGCCTGACTCTGGCTGGGCAGAGGAGTGGGGGCGATCAGTGCCGGCGAGCCCAGCGATTGCTGATCAGGTGAAGATAGCCAAATATGAATAATGTTACAACGAAACGCCTTACCATTGACATTCACCATGTAAGAGCGATTGGGCAAAACCTCCACAATCACTCCTGGAACCTAGAAACCAGAATCTGATACCAGATTAAATCAGGTTTTCGTACAGGATGTGGTATTTAGATTATTTTTTTCCCTTCGCCAAACAGGTGCGAGCTGGAGCGTGCCGACCTGTTGCATAATCCATCTGACCAGACTTGGCCTTTACCGCAGGATCAAACACAACTTTTGGTTCCAAACCGAAGGGATTTACCATGATTTTGGACTGCAGCAACTCCGCTGGCGAGTATGGAACATTCGCCACTGGGGTGTTTCTGTAGTTGAGCAAGAAAAGCTCCAAATCGGTTATGGTGTGAGTAGCCTTCTGATGGAGGGACACATATCTTCTGTCCAGAAGTTGGAGGGGTAGAATGTCATTCTGGTTCGGACATCGCAAACACAAGAGCATAAATTTGTTTGTTCTCAATATGATCCAGTAGCACGATGAACAAGTACGATGAAACAATAGCAACTACAGGGTGCGCCACTCTGTATTCATGGTTCAGGCACGCGGTTGTTGGAAGGCAGCTGCGAGGCTATGATAGTGCTTCAGTAGGGGCATGCGCTTGTGGGACGAATATTCGTGTCTTCGAGGTAAATATAAACACGCGCATTTATGGGAACACACCTCGTGAAGGGATTCATTCGGCAAAATAAATTTTTACCCTATTTCAGGCAATTTACAGAGTTCAGATATACAACATGGAGCAACTTCTTGAGGTTTGAGACTTGTAGAAGGACTTTAAAATAAAAACGATTCTCATCCTCCTCCTCGGGCTGGAGCTCCAATATACTAGACTAGGGACCACCCCTGCTGGCTTAAGCCAGCCAACCCCCCGACCATATCCCACCTAACCTTAGACCACTTCGACTCATTTTTCGATATCGCAATTCCAGTTTACCCTGGCAGGTAAGAACGAACTTGGCTCATAGTGGGAAGGGTGCTGTCACTAATTGGTTGGCCCATTTTACATACAATAGATGAGTTCTGAAAATTCCAAACCATTCGGCGCATGCGCAGTATGGTCTTTTGCAAGGGCCAAGAGTGCTACTGGATATTGGGGGTACCTCGGCTTCCAGGAATTAAACACGCATGTTCTGATGCTCTGTGAACGCTTCAGAATTGTTCGGAATCGATTCTGGCAGTTCTATTTTTTTATTAGAACTTCCAAAACTGCCTCCTCGACTGTGGAACGTCACACATGCACAATTCATTTCATTCTGTGATCTTGAGGAGGTTCGTAGTTACTCGTCGTAGGGACTACTTTTTCGCTTGTGGAGGACCGAAGTTCTGGCCATTTTAAAAGTGGAGGGGAGAGTTTATTTCCTGGAAGCGTTCAAGTTCTGATTCCATTCCAGAAATTACTCTGCGAACTCACCTAATGGTGACAGGCGAGGGTCAGATTGGCCCACCTTACAATCGCCCCAGTAGGTTGGGAAACAAAACGCAAAAAATTACCTTTTGAGGGCAATGACGAGGACAGGCGGTAGCCTCGATATGTCGATCTTTTTAGTGGCGTTTCGTTCCGTTTTACATTCGGGACACTTCCACCCGCTTATCCTCTCGCCCGACATGTACAATTGTAGACAGTCCTGGAATGGATAACAGTGTTATCACTCGTCACAAAAAAAAACCAAAAAAACAGCCAACACCAAAATGTCGACTCACGTTCAGCGTGACTTGGTTCTGGTTCGAAGGGATTGGCACAAACAAGTTGAAAAACTGTTCAAACGTTGCCGACACGTGGCCGCAACTGTCGCAAGTGACTGTCGACTTGTGCTGGCCGTAGAACAGCTGCTGGATGATGGAACAGTTTTTCCGCCTGAACTCGCCCCACGCCTTTTCGCCGGTCTCCTCTACCGCTCCAGCAAGTGTACCTACTTCAGCCGGCTTAAAAAAATGTAAAAAATAAATTAATTAAATAAATAAATATATATATAGACCAGTGATAATTAAGTAAGTTAGATAGCTACAAAAAGTAACAAAACAAAATGAAAAACTCAAGAATACAAACGAAATAAAATTAAAAATAACAAAAGTTTAAAAAATAAAAGTAAACCAAAATTTAAAAATAAATAAAAAATTCAATAAAATAATAAGAGCAAAAATAAATTAAATAAAAAGTCAATAAATGGATAGAAACTTACAACATTGAGGTCTTCGTGTAAATGTTCCAACAGAATCATAAGGAATTCGTTAGAATCTTGGTGTAAAGAGCCTTTGAATATGTCCTTGATGTCTCCCATCAGAGTCTGAACGAGAAAGATAATAAGAAAACGATATAAATTGAGGTTCGGGCCTGATTTAATCGAACGATTGTCGACCTGAAATGCTACCAACTTGACAGCACCAGGCCCCGCCGTGATTCAAATCCACTCACTTTGAGGTCCCGAATCGAATACACTCTGATCTCCCCGGACCACATGTTCCTGAAAGCTTCGATCATCTCTTGGGCGATTTTCCCTTGCCGACGCCCCCTACATTGTAACGACGAGTGGTTTTGAACCAAATCGACGACCAGGGGTTCCGTGTTGTTCAGGCACTGTACGATGCTGTTCATGTAGCAGTTGTTGGCGAAGTTCTTTAATCCGGTCAACCCGGGGGCCTGCAAAACATAACGCATTTATGATGAACGACTTAAAACCAACACCGAGATGATTTTTTTTTTTCTTCCAAGACTTCTCTTTTCCACCTTTACATAAGGCTCCAGTAACAACTGATGGAAACGACAAGATTGCAAGGGTCATCCGGAGGGGTTACGCCATTCAAGACGATTATGTAAAGAGTCACGTTGCGCCGGCTTAGGGCCACTTTCTCCACCCGAGAATTTCAACGAAAGAAACATAACTTGATGCAATGGTATATACTGTATACAGTGGTACATAAAATACAGAAGCAATAAAACTTGTAGATAGGGCGAACTCTGACATATGGCGGTAATTTCCAAGTATATGGGCTACTGCAACCGGTAGGGGAAGAGCCTTCTGGAATCCGACAGGGTTCAATCTTAGGCCCTCTGGCCTTCACCTATCTATATATCTATACTTCTATACAATTGGGTTTCTGTGTGTGTGTATCGTGCCTTATAGGCGCCTAAACGGCTGAACGGATTTCGACGAGGATTTAAAAAAATGATGGCGCACAACATAGGCTATATTAAAATCCCGCGCGACGTTTTCACGTCTAACCCTCTTTTTTTTTATCGCGGATTCGGATTCTACGTTAAATTGTATGTCCGAAACATCCGTGAGGATGGTCGGCCGAGCGAAGCGAGGCCTTGGGTCAGGACGGCTAGTTGTACGTACAAATGACTTAGCGGCCTACGTAAAAAAATCGTTCCCAAAGCGCATCGATGCTCGGGTGGAGAAAATCATTACGCTGATGATGTGACTGCGCTCATGAATGCAGACTCTCTAGAATCTTTCGAGAGGGCCTCGGGCATCGTGAGGGACATCATCTCCAAGTGGTGCCTGGCAAACCAACTGAAGCTCAACGCAGGAAAGACCCAAACCCTACGTTTTAGAACCAGTGGACGGGATGGTCGTGCAGCCTCGATCCTGGGTTTCCAGCTTATCTGGAACCGTCACATCTCGGTGCTATCTAGGGCTCTTGCTGGGTTTGTTTACCTCCTCAGGCGCCTGTCCTTTGCTCCGACGGTGTTCTCCTCTGGGGACGGTAAGCAAACTTGGGGCAGGCCTTACGCCAACAGAAGGCAGCAGTGAGTGCGATATGTGGGTGCCGCTGACGAACGCGATGCCGGCCTTTGTTCTGGAAGCTCGGAGTCCTGACCTTGCCTGCACTATATGCCAAGGCCCTGCTGTCCCGTATACTTGCTCCACTCTTCCACGCCAGGGAGACACACACTCCTATGAAACTCGTCACCGTGAAGACCTTTTTACTCTCCGCCATCGCCTCGCCACGTCCCCGACTTCAACCTCCTGCCCGTTAAATTAAAGAACCTCCCTAATGGCGCAGTTTTGGAAGCAGTGAAGGTGAAACTCGTTGTGGTTGCACCACATTTGACATTTGACATTTGAAAAAGTCTTGAATGCAACGTGGACATAAATGTGTTTCTCCTTTTCCATTTTTAAGTATTTTCTCCATTTACGATGACGGCTTGTTACGTATATTTACTTACACGTCAGTAATAAAATATCTATCTATCTGTCAGCCCCCGTCAAAATGGATTCTATGTATAAACATACATCGAAAACGACACCTCAATCAACGGGCGATTTCCGAATGCGCCCAAATCCCTCTGATGATGCGATTACGAGAGCTTATTTTCAGTAAAGTGGCTAGGAAAAGTGGGGAGAATGGTATTGCTCTATTGCGCCCATCTGAAGGAAAACAAAGTGGACTTTCGTGCCCAAGACCTGTGATTGCGAAATGACGCAGTCGAACAGGGGCTCATACCCGATGTCAACGATCGATCATGGTGCACGAGTCAGGAGTTTCCGAAATGGGCCCCGCGAATGTGGCATACGGAAGAAATGGGTCCCAACTAGCAGTTTTGTCACTGTTACTACAGTAGTTGAGGACCAAAAGGTATTGTATTAGAATAATAATTATTGCAATTCTTTCGTTGGTTATTTTTATAAAATAAGAGGGTTACTTTTTTCTTCTTCTTAGAACCATATACTATTGCGCTGATGTTATGACGTTGTGCCTACTTATGTGGCTACGAACTAATCATGTTTTATATTTCATCGTTTCTTGGCTATGAGTTTTTTATAACGTTCTTTTGATGATTGAAGCTAAGGAAAAATTGTTCAAAAAAAATACCAACCACTTTCATCTGTAGTAAAAAATAATAAAATAATAATAATAATGATAATAATAAGCATTTTGGGCCGAAAGTGGTCGTGACTGTGTTTTGTTGAATTAATTTTTTTTATGAAAAAAGCGGGAAAAGAAATTCAAAGAATTTCCAAAAAGTGAATAAAACGCATAAGTGGAATTATTACTTGATCAATTGTATCAAATGAGTTTGGTTAGGGAGAGAGAATTGTATCAAATCAAGTTCGACGAACGATGGATTGAATCAGAATATGTACTCATCACTAATCACACGCTATTAATCTTGAAAATTTATAGTACTTCTCCTCCTTTTAAAGAAAAATGTCCTACATTTTCATTTGGATCATCCTCCTTTCACGAAAAAGGAGATGGTAACCCTGATTTAGAGAATCAACGCGTCTTAAAAAGTAAACCAAAATTAAGTGCCTACCCGTTTGAGTTTTCCAATAATTTGCCGAAGCTCGAGTATTTTCCGGAACCAGGCGTGGTGGCGCCGTTTTTCACTAACAACCATTTTTGAACTCCGGAGGGGGCGGTAACTCGAGCGAAGGGCATCAGACCTCAAACTGAAAAGCCGGTCCGGGTCCAAAGCCGTGAACAGGTGTCCAACTTAACTGGCTACCGGCCTAACAAGATTCGCACTGAGGCGACCGTCCATTTCCACGTGCTCGGGTTGGTAACTGGATTAAGGGCTCCTAACCGGCGTTACCCAATGAAGTCTCCGCGTAGCCTAATGTTTCCGCAAATACCGGCAATCCCATTAACAACGCAAACCCGCGAAAGATGTCGGGAACACGTGAAACGTCCATGTAGGGATGCGTGCAATTCACTGCTACCAACATCCCTGTCATCATCGCTCAATTCCAATATTTGGCTCAATAAACTCTCGTAAGTGCTCCAGTGTGGCTCCAGTATCCAATGGCTGCAGGAATCAATGAAAACATTCTACGTTCCGAAAATAACAACTACCTAAGGAAATTGTTGTATTTTTCACTGAATAATAAATTTAATTTTGACAGATCTGTAAAATGCCTGGGTTCAAGTTTTTGGGTGAGATTTGCAAATTGCGTCTTCAAGCTCTCTTGTGTCGACTAAATAGGGATTGAGTACCAATGGGCTAGCCACCCACATCTCGACAAACTTTTATTTCTGAAAGAACTTCTTAATTTTTAGCAGTAGTAGCGATTTTGGGCTCCTACAATCTAATGAAAATTTTCAGGACACTTTCGAAATTCTCAATTTTGAATTAGAGTGGGGAATGGGTATCTTGGCAGAGGGGGGGGGGAGGACAGGCTCTCTCGTTGGTTGTTCGTTGGCGGGGACAGGCTGTATTCATGGTTACCAACATAACAAAACCGAAAAATAATTTAATTCTTTTAATTGGGCGATTTTTCTTCCATTAAATTGAAATTTCGGATCAGTAAAGTTAGGGCACTTCTCAGCCCCGGATCCTCCGCAAAAACGATGAAGTAAAATGGACTATCTAGTGGCCCAGTCAGAACCAACGTGGGAAACTCCACCAATCTGAATCCACACATGAGCAGAACCATTAAACGCTCATTTGATCCATACAAGGTCAATTTACACTCTCAGGGTTTCTTCAAGAAGAAAAACCATGATTAACATTATAACGGTTGATTCAGTTGTCTTCGCCTAAATCGCCACTTTAGCTTTAAATTTCTGTGAACCAACTCGATACTACCTCAAGTTTTACCAATGCGTTTATTGATGAAAGAAAAATGTGCTTGCTGAAAAGAGTAATGGGGTGGGTAATACTAATTATAGATGGCGTTATTCGTAGGTACAGTACCAACGGACAAGCACGTTGTTCGTATGTAGGTAACTGCAGTCTGTTGTATCGACAGAGGCAAGTTTGCGAATTAGATTACATAATTTCTGAGTGGAAAGGTTATTGTCAAACTTACTCTCAAGCACCCTACAGATTTGGCCAGCTTTGCAATTGGCTTTCTTGAGGTCCGACACCACCTCGGTTTCCCTCGCTCTCAACTGCAAGATGCCAAAACGTCTTCGCTCACTTCATGGTTATGCTATAAATTGGCGGACATTATTCTCACTTGGGTCGAGCCACTTGATTTGTAGCACGTAACTTCAGCCATACAACCCAAGATAATTACAGCGTATGTGCGTACGTTTACCATAACTTTGCGATACCCCGTTTGTGTTCATGTCGGCAATGAATCGTCACCTGGCGATTATTGTTCGATGATAAGAGTTCATAAGTTGCGTTGCAGAAATCGAGAAATTCTTGCAGAAAGGCTCATAAGCCATGAATGTGCATCAACTGTTTTCCTACTTCACCAAACGGATGTTTCCCAGCCATAAAGCATACATATGTATGGAAGAAAGACAGAACGGAGGTACTAAACACAGAATCTGTGGGAACGAGTCAGACGAGGATCACAAGAGAACCTGAAGAAAGTTGTTAGCGTGATGAGAATGCAACAAGTGCGAATCTATACCACTAATTCAGACCGTCTCTGTATGACACAAGCCTCACGCCGTCTCGTATGTTTGTCACAAGCCTTCGCCTCCAAAACCGTAAGTGATCCGGGGGATAAAAATACGGTAATTTTTAATACCGACTCGACCTTCATTTCCAACTCGCGGGGGGGGGGGGGGGGGGGGTGAGATCCCCTCAAAATGCGCGCGAACTGGCGCATTTGCGCTTAACTCATTCTTATTTTAAATGGGAACTCCTAATTTTTATGTCGAATCAGAATTCCCGAGCGAATTCCACATCCAATTAGCCCGTTGAGCGCCATTTCCGATGCGCGCAAATCCGCGCAACTATTCGTATCTTCCACCTTATAGGGACCAGCCCCTGCGAGGTCCTTGGAGGGCCGTCTGGCCTTCCCCGTCCTCCCACACCGCTCGGTCCTTCACCCTTTTCAGCGAGCGTTTGCTCTTCTATTGAGAGAGCATGACGCCGAGGACAGCTTTTTCATGTCTCAAGAAGCAGAGCAAGGCCGCAAATTTGAAAAAACAAATTCTCGAAACATGGAAATTGCACATTGGTGATTAAGGCATAAGAACTGAGCGGAACAAATTCGATAAATAGAAACATAAGGAACTGTCTGGTACTCACGTCTGTCTTCCCAAAAGTCGAGTCCAGCCGTTCATTGAAAATGAACTGTTTCCGAGGAACTGCAGGCTTGTTGGCACGGGAGAAGCTAGGAACGTATCCCAGAGATTCGTCGTCCACCATCTGAATCGTTCAAAATGAAGAAGAAGAAGTTTAAGCAAACGTAACAACAATCTCTACAATTCCCGAAGTAGAGAAAACAAAAAATCAACCATGCACATCAGCAAAAACGATTAGTCAATAAGGCACACGTGTAAGGCATCCATGAGAGGCAAATGGTGAAAATATACATTTCTTTCAAAAACATGACACTTTAAAAAAAGAAGAAATTTTTACGTGAGGTTTTTAACCCATTTCAATTTCATTTGTATTCGTCTCAATTCATGTTCGTCACCAATCGAGACTGGATGAGGTTAGCAAAGCGCGCTATGTCAATTCGTGGAGTGGATGCCCAAGCACCACCAAACGGGGTGGTTATTGCACACAGCCTCCAATGAACATGAAAAGGACACAAGCGAGCGGGCAACAAGTGGCGGACGAAGAAGAGTCAATTAAGGACATTCCTGACATTGATGAAAGCCAACCTCAGGACTCAAGAAGAAAATAAAGAAGGCCCAGTAGAAGAAACGGAAGATTAGTGGATGGAAAGCATCAATCAGACAACTCAGATGAAAAGTAAAAACAAGTCAAGAACTGAAAGGCATGCCCGAAGAAGACAGACGGAGAATCATCATAAGATGAGCCTTCAAAATCTGAAGAAGAGGAATGCTTTATGTGGCAGAGGACGCCAAATGTTGTACGAGCGAGATGAACAGCTCTGGTTTCATGAAGAATGGACAGAACGAATTATGTAACTTGGAGCAAAGGTCACAGAGGGCAACTCTTCGTAGGACTGAGCATATTTAATCCCCAAGATTTTCTGGAGGACTAACCGTTTTCACCCAATTCACCGTTTTTTCTCACTCATGAGCGCAGCCAACAACAATCAGCACGGATGAAAGATGATGCGGCTACAGCTCTGCAAGGAAGAGCTGGAGCACGAGAATATTCTAGTAGAGTGACAAACCTCGTCCTGAAATGCCCAAAACTGGTCATCGAAGTAAAACAATGGGCCAAGGAACTAGGTCAGAGAAATGGGAAAATTCGGCCGAACATAGTTGAACTAGTAATGAACAAAGTACTCAGTACAGTTAGCACTGAGAAATTAGGTGTCTGAGCAGAGAAAATCACTAGTGAATATTTGGCGTTTTGAATTTTCCCGCGGTGGCACTTTTACTAATCCGCCAGAGTGCGCTAGCAAAAGAAGGGACCGACGGGAATCTGCCAGAGGTGACGGCGGAAATGGCGGCCGTGTAGCAGCCAATGAGAGAGTAGCGCCACCTTTCCCTCCAGATTCAAAGTTGAAATTTTCGACAGTGCCCTGGAAATTTGTATTACACCGTAGGAGCCCAAAACTCACTGCTATGCCTTCAAATTATGAAGTTCTTTCAGAAAAAAGTATTAGTCGACGGTCGGTTCCCGGGCCCATTGTGGACTTTCTAAAGCGGTTTGCTGGAGGGTGCCACCAGTCCAGTAGCCATCGAGGTCCGGGAAGTGATCAAGCCCGTCACAGGAGGATGACAGAGTTAGATTGATACCTGAGAGGATAAAGAAGTGGGTTCCCGAGGGCCCCCATTTCCCGCACTTAGGCCTATAGACCCATTGTGCTGATGACAGAGTTACAACAGATTAGCAAAATTTCGACTCAATATTTAATATAGGGTCGACGCAATCTCGAGATACACGAATCAGTTAGAACTCCCAACTTAGGGGTATTCCGAGGCACTAAACAGCCGTGTGAACAGGCTCCGACATCTCTGGCAAGTTGAACATCTTAGACTTGGCAGCTGCGGCAGCTGCCAAGTCAAAGATACATTAGCTGTACTCGACTGAAGAAAAATGGTATTCATTCATGACGAAACGTCGAAAATCCAAGCACAAGTAGCGATGCTTGTGGAATCTCGAATGATTGAAAATGTTGATGAGCTCGATTCGACCAGTAAAATGAACACGAAGGAACAGTTATTACCGAGACAAGAGGTTATCGCCACTTTGATCAACCGCTGCGATCGTACCGCCATTTTCAATGGTCTTTTCAAAGATTCGATCCCCTCAGCCAAAGGGAAATCGAATAGTGAAAAGTTGAATGTCGACGATTCGACGTTGGAAGTACCTGACCACGAAGCCCCTTATTCACACACCACACTTTGCTACCAGCTCCATGAATATTCAAAATGTAAGACAATATCTTACATTATATCATATTATACTGGTAATTTCAACAGTGGAGCTGTAAGTGGAAAACATTTACCTTTTTAATGTTGGGAGATGAAGATGAGCGCCACAGAGGGCCGCTGGAGGATCCATCCTTTAAAGGCACGTGGCTAACATCTAGGGGCAAATTAAGAAGGTTACTACGTGATGGGATTACCAAGCACATTAAACAGCTAAAACGTTAAGTGCGCTCACTGTTGAGGTTGGTAGATGTTGAACTCGACCTGAAAAATAAAAAAAAAGATAAATTATGATCGACTAGGTGCGCTCGAGCGTTCACTGAGGTTCTTCATACTTACGTGTTGTCGTCTCCGTGTGAATCAGGGCGAACGTTGTTGCTGAAATCAAATGATAATCAGTCATAATGCAGCCGGCGAGAAATGGGATAACGGAAAGTGTGGGATAACTCACTTATTTACATTCGATGGTTTCAGCTTCCGTAAATTTTCCACCACCGCCGAATCCGGCTTGTTCGACTCCTCGTGCCTTTCAGTAGGAGGGGATTCGGGCGTCGAACTGACAGATGGTTCAGGTTCAATCTGAAAGAGTTTTTACATACTGTTCATTCAGACCGCTTCTAGCATTGGCTGGGTATGTCACAGGGTATTCAGGTAAAAGCGATAAATTGTGGGCGTTTTTCCAACTGACTTCCAATCCTAGCCCTCTCCTACTGAAACTTCCTAATTTCTCCTGATAAACCCAATTTTTTCCCCAGATTCGGATTTTGGGCCAAACTTGGCGGAAGGTATGCCCATTGAGCACAATCCGGAAAGGCGCAATTATTTGTGCCTTTATTGATTTCGGTCTGATCCAGGATAAGATGGACGGCCTCCTGCGGAAATACCCAATCCATGAAAATAAAACGTCCGGCCTTGTAAAAGCGAAGCAAGTAGTGGAAGGCGGGGCATTGCCACATTCCCCAATAACATACAAGAAAGTAGAGAAATCTGGAGCCGACTTTCCCTACCATGAGCCCTCTTATTGAGTTGGATTCACATGGTCAGTGGCAGTGTGCGGTGAATAGCTATTAATCTTCCCTTTCCTTCAATCGCCGTGTCTCTAAAATACCCTCATAATAGCTGGCAGCCATTTTAGTGCAAGTCCAACTTTGAGGCCATACCGGATATCGAGGGAAGGGGCCAACCAGATATCTGGTATGACCCCACTCCTGGAAAGTTGCTTTATTTTGTCTGATACTTTTAACCGTAACAGAGGAGCTACTGCCATTCACACGTCATCTTCCCATAAAGCCAAAATGCAAAAAAAAAAAAAAAAATAAATAAAAAATAAATAAATAAATAAAAATCGAACCACCTACGGCCACTGCCAAGAAAAGGAAAATCAAGGAGGAAGAAGAAACCCCCAAAGAACGAAATTCTAGGGGTGAGAAGGGCAAGAAGAGCCAGATCGTTTACGTCCTAACAACATATAAAAAAATCAGAACGATTTCTTGTAAGCATGACCCCCTTCATGTACATCTTGACTGGACTACACCTTAACCCACAGTACCGAGCTTCTTCGGTTGTGTCTAAGGTCATTTCTGGCCCATTACAACCTTTCTCGTACCTTCTGCTCGCTTTCTTTCCCTAGGGGAAGTGCACTTCTGTTTCTTCAATCATCTTTCTTCTTCAGCACTCCCCTAGGGGGAGTACGGCTTAACCACGGCGTAGTCATCACAATTAATGCGGATGGCCTCTGTGGGTATATCAGATCAGGTAACCGACAGAATTTCAGTATTATCCCCTCATTTTTATTGGACCTAGTCGGAATGGATAGAAACCCCCCTTTTTTCGAGCTTACGTGGCCGTTAGGAATGTCATCTTCAGATGAATAGTCCATAGGAGTCGGCTCATTGGAGCCATTGAGTTCGACGTTCGCGTTAGTTTGATTCGGTTCAGCCGGCGGCTCTTCGTCACTGGAGTCCGCCAACTCGTCCATTATCTTGTTCAGGTTCTCCGGCGAAATCTTCTGCGTCGGCTGCAAAGAAAAATATTCGAAAAAAAGCTTGTGACTTGGTTTGCACTCATCTTATCCACTTCAAGTTACCTTCGTTGTCCGGTCGACGACAGTGGGCGCTGAATTCGGGACATCCCCGACACTATTGACTGGATCAGGCACTTTTGGAGGTGGTGGCAATCTCGGCTCCAACTCATTGATCGGGTAGTCCAACGTGCTAACTGTAAACGATTTGAGTTAGCAACGCAGCGAAGTTCACAACAACTTCTTCCAGTTCTTCACACTACTATGAAACTCACGCAGGTCGCTGGAACTACTCGTAAGGGGACGAGGAATTTCAACGCCGGGGTCGGTCGTTAGCCCAGGATACCTCCCAATAAACTCTTCGTAACCCCCTTCCAATACCACAGGTGTGCTTTTGTAATTCGTCAGCGGGTCCCACTGAAAACAAAAATAGTGTCCGTAACTGGCAACAAAGACAGCGATGGAAATTACTTACCGAGAACTCACTTGAGTAATTATATTCCTCAACACGGTGACTTTTGAAGGTTGGGCCGAATCGGACGACGAGAACCAGTCGAGAACCACCAGGAGGTCCGCATCCCCTCTTTTCTCCCAGAGTTTGTCCGGATCAGCGAACTTCTTGCTGAGATTGCCCGCCGACATGCTGCAATCGGAGACAAACGAGTTGAGAAACTTTGCGGGGCAACACTGTTAATGTGAAACTGGGCTTTGGGAACTTAACCTCAATGAAAACGGATCACAAAAAATAAAAACGCTGCAAATTTTACACAAAGGTTCATTATTCTTCAATATAGGTTAATTGAGAAAAAATTGATTCCGTGTCAAAAGAAAAACGTTTTGCAAAAATGTAAAAGAAAAATTATTCTGTACCATGTTCAGACAGATGTGGGACCTCGAAAATGGCCATTACGCGTCCAAATATAGTTACTCGGAAAACGACAGCTTATTTGACCTCCCAAGGATCCCCCAACAGCGGGGTCGGTGAGCATGCCAATCAGCTGTCTAGAATACAACTTATTTGACCTCCTGGAATCCTTCAAAAATCCCATTTGTAGTCTCAAAGTGATATCGAACCGTTCTAGGACCCACGAAATGGGTCCAAAAATAATTCGAAGACGACAGTTAACTCGACCCCATAGCCGAAAACCTTCAAAAATCCCTCCCGTAGCCCCATAGCGCCCCTTGGGTTTGGGCGATCGGGCTGAAAACCTTGCGGGCAAAACAAGATGGTAAATCGACTATTTTGTCAAAATTTCCGATTTATAAAAAAATGGCTAATGTCCAAAGCGAAGGAAGGCGGACGGACAGTTTAGTTTTAGGAATCTACGTGTCTTGAAACGGACACTGCCAAATTTTGAGGCCGATCAGAATTTTCGACCTCCGTCGCGATTATCTAGGTGTATTATTACGAGAATAATAAACCGGAAATCAAAATTTGAAAAAATATAGATAATAAAAATAAAAAATTAAAAACGGGTTTCTTGTTCAAGTTTTTGTTTTTGTTCATGTTTTGGATTGTTACCTTGATAAGGAGAAAGGAGTGGAAATATATCACGATTATTATTTAAAAAAAATTAAATAAATAAAAATGAAAAAATAAATAAATAAATTGCCGCCTGTGGGTGTATTGCCGCTTGTGATTTGTGTAGTTCATGGTACATGTATTGTCTTTTGACTTACCTGTGGGACACCCCCAGACCCCCGGATTATCTAAGTTTTGATCAAGGATCATAGCAAGGAAACATGGTACATGTTTTTCGGATTGATATATTTGACATGACATGACATGAGTCCAACCCCTTGACATAGCAGCTTTGAACAGTGCTGAATCCGAATTTAAGCCTGGATAATCATCTACGGCACAACCCGCGTAATCCCTGAAAATTTCATCAAAATCGAATCAATACCTATTGGCTGAAATCCCCTCTCCTTTCATTCTTTAGGGAAGGAGAGGGGGCTGAAGGAGGGGAAAACGGAAAAAATCTTTGAGGGCGCTCAACCTATCTCAGAACGTAGATCATTTTTGAATTTCTCGAGATTTTCAAGAATATATATAATATATTATTCACCTTCTATATACCTATATAATATATTATATTATATAATATTATATAGGTATATAGAAGGTGATCGGGTGGCAAGGGGGTAGATGGGCGAAGGGGAGCGAAATACACGTTGCGCCCAAATTTTGCAGGGTTGCGCGCGTCGGGAGGGGTTTTAATATAGTCTATGTTGTGGGCAATCGCACCCGAGATCGTTAGAAAAAAACCCGAACAAATCCGTTCAGCCGTTTAGGCGCCTATAGGGTACGACAGACTTTACGGGGGGGGGGAACGCTTCAACATTCCATCCTCATTCCAATCCAGATCACGCCCGTAAAAACATGTTCCATGTTAAAAAACATGCAGAAATTTCTAAACGCACCTGGGAACGAGAATTTCTGCGGGGATGTTGAGCAGTTTGCTGTATTTCAAGCGGGACGCTTTGAAATCGGCGGCGGGGCGGACGTCGAACACCAACACCATTTCGGTCAGTGTTTTACTTGAAATGAGAAAATAGAGCGCGTTGCAATCGATAAACCCCTTTTCGTTGGCTGCCGATATCCCTGAAAAATGAAAAGTTTCATACTGTCAGCAATAAATTGGCAGGTAACCGTGCAACATTCTATGAGGCTCTGGGTTCCAATCCCGTTGAAGACGGGTAGGTAATGTTTCTACCATTGAGGAGTGGTCGACAGATCAGGGACAAATCGATTACGCGTCACAAATTCCGAAAGCGACACCTCACTTGACTCCCGGGCAAAAACCCTTCAACAACTCCACCAGTAACCCCTTTATAGCCCAAGAGAAACCCGTGGTATGGTCGGACGGGCCTGAGATCCCATAAATTCACGTATACAGGTGGTGGAAAAACATTCAACTTACGTGAGTCTCCTCCTCCATTTCGGTTCCCCCGATTTGATTTCAGTTTCCAATTTCTGCCTTGTTATGCCCACACTACACCCCATCATGTAAATTATTCAAACAGTAAGAGGAATAAACTGATACATACACTTACTCCATCGATGAATTTTCCTGAACGGAACAGGAACAAAACCAAAAACTGCTTTCGCATTCTTCCTTTTCATTACTAATATTTGCTATCCTCGCTTTTCTTCATTCCTTTAGCAATTCGCTACCAACTGAATACGGCAAATCCATTTATTTATACGTAAAATGCGAACGAACTTTATGGAATGTACGGCGAAACAAAAACTCATAAAAAGGGGACGGACACAAATGTAAACAAACATCGACGGATTTGTTGACAAATTGTGAACTTTAAACCGGCTCGGTGATGCGGTGAAAGATTCCCCCGAAACTACCAGTCTGCCACACATTGAGGCATTTTATGACTTTATTATTAACGGGTACTGATTAATATCAGGCTCGAGCATCCGATCATTATCGATGCTGCTGTAGAAAGACGTGTGCGCGTCTTATTCCAACCTGGATACCAATTTATTGTGTTTGTTGTTGACCAGGAGACGCTACTTAGTTACAAATTTCGTGATGCGATACCAGTACACTAAAAAGTAACGCTTTTATCGGTTGTGTGCCAAAGTAAAGACATAAAATGTCAAAATATCCCAACTTTGAACAGCTTTCCCATTTTCTACCCCCAGACTGGTGGCCTCAGTGGAGAGAACGGCGAGGATACATCGAACCTACTATAAATCGATTCATTTTCAAAATTACCTCCCACTCGATTCACTCGCTCAAACTCTACGAAAAACCCCATTTGAATCCCGAAATAACTAAACGATGTGGTCCTTTATAAATAGGTAGTTAATAATATTGATGATAAATTAATATCAATTAAATTAAATTAATAAATATAGCTTAATGAGCTTAATTTAAATTAACTTTTTATATTTAAAATTTTTTAAATGGGTAGTTAATAATATTAACTAACTTAGTTAACTATATTATAGTGTAAGCTACTTCGGTTTAAGGCTGGCTTCGGGGGCAGTAGCGTTCGGCACAACGTAGTTATCAATAGAAGAAGCTTTGCAAAAACAGTTAATTGAATCAAAACGATACGATACACTCTCTCAGACTGGGACAGGGTCAGATGAAGGAAGAACACATTGGAACAATTTAGGTTGAAACAAGATATAATGAAAATATGTTCAAATGTACAAAATAAAGGTTATTAACAAACGTAGTGAAATTCGTACTTCGTTATACATATACACTAAACAGGGGGGAAATATACAAATATAATGAGGATTTTGCACCTGAGGGGTGCCACGAGTGTACCTAACGGGGTAAGCGTAGTGTACCTCGAAATATATGTCGGTGGTGAAGCCACAAGGTGTATCTAGATGTAACCTATGCTCGGCTGTACCTGAAGGGTACCTAATGAAGGTTTGGGGGGGTGTATCTAAAAGCGTACTCAAATGTGTACTTAAATGTGTACCTGAAGGGCACGGACGTAGTGTACCTGAAGGGCACGGACGTAGTGGCACTGAAGGCGCGGAAGAAAAGGTATGAAAAGCACCTACACAATCACAAACAATATAAGAAAAGAATACGAAAACGCCGGAGGCGTACCTACTCGAATCTGACCAAAAACCAAAGTGTACTGGCTGTAGCAATGATATGAGAGGAAGTTTACTGTATTTACCATCGGTCTTCGGATGTAGAGGAGTCGTCCTGACTATGGCACTTGGCTGTCGTACCTGCAGAGTCGCCTGATGGATCTTCAAACACGTCGGCGTATCCAGTCGAAGAAGGGAGGAAACACGTGTCACTGGCGGATACGTGGCGAGAGAAAACTGACAGAGAAGGGGACTTTTCTAAGTCAGGGTGTACCTTTTGGCAAAAGAGTACGGAAAACGATACTGGAGAAGGTAGGATGACGCTACGAAAAACACTACACAGTCTGATCTGGGCATAGACACTTGGGCCAATAGATCCTTTCACTTCAGAAGTTAGCACGGGAATGATTTGGTGGTGGGCACGGAATAGAATGAATAGAACATTCTATTCCGTGGTGGTGGGAGCTGGAGCTTCAGGTCCCAGGGGAGAGAGGGCTTCCCCCTCTCCTCTTGTGAGCAGCTCAGTCTGTGAGGGCGCCGCCCGGGCTGGGGGAAGGCCCTGTTAGAGGAAATAATCCCTCGATTCCTCCATAGGTAGCGCTGGATGGTTTTACTGGGAGTGTCGCCCGCTTACACCCCTCCCCTTTTTTATAGCTGTCGTCCTTGACAGCCTTGCCCTTTCCCCAAGCTGATGGTAGCTGCAGGGTTTTCCGGGGATACGATTTCTTCCATTCGAGCTCGTAGTTCTTGTGTCTGCAGAGCTGACATTTGCGTACCCTTTTGGGGTGAGGTACGGTACACACGGTGTTGAGGGTTCCTTCCTTGTAGTGCTGCATCAGTCTAGTCCAAAATTGCTTGCAGCAAGCACATCGGAAGACGATCAGTCTCTTTGATGGTTCCTTGCAGACTGGGCACCGTTGCAGGCGGATCCGTTGCACTCGTTTGTGTGGGGCGTCGTTGGCGGTCGGGGTTGCTCCCACTTCCGTGAGGATTATCTTTGGCTCCAAGATGTTCGGTGTCTGTGGAGTCGAGGCAGGCTCATCTTCGGGCTCCGGCTCTTCCTCGGAATCGGTGAGGATTCGGCGGCTGGTTGGACGTTTCTTGAGAGGTCGGGACTCCGGTGTTGGTAGAGTTGACTGCGTAGCTGGTGGACGGGGTTGTGCTGGCGTTGCTGGGTGGGATGGCACCGGGGTTGACGGCACAGTTGGCGGTTTTGGGGTTGGTGGCGCAGACGGTGGGACAGACGGCGGTCGGGAAGCGGTCGAGGATGCTGGTACGGTTGTGGTCGCTAGCGTGGGTAGATTGACCAATCGCTCCAAACGCACGGTGGGCTGGTAGGCGGAGAGTTCTCTCTTCAAATGGTCGTTCTCACGTTGTAGCTCAGCCACAGCTTCCTATATATTGACTGCCTATTACTCGTATATTAACTACCTATTTATAAAATGTTAAATATAAAAGTTAATTTAAATTAAGCTTATTAAGCTATAGGTACCTATCACCGATAAGGGATGATTCTCCGAAAGTAGGAAAATCCCAGTCCGGAGCTTCTAACAGCCAGAGTATGGTAAGTAGTAGATTTTTTTTAATCGCTGCCAATTCTGCACAGGGGTTTATTATTCTTTGATTTTATATAAATTGTGCAGAAATTAACTGAATCGGTCATTTTGAAAAGGGGTTATTTCCTATAATTAAAAATAGGAGATGACCCCTTTTCAAAATGACCAATTCAATTCTATATCAATTTTCTGAAAAAATTCAAAAATTTAATTATTAATTTTTTTCAATTTTCTTGTAAACTATGTGGACGGATGTGAGACGCACGAAAACCTGGTTAGGTATGCATCGAAAATTACTATGAAAACGACACCTAATGCGACTTCCTGACATCCTTCAAAAGCCCCATTTGCAGCCGCTCACGGTGAAATACGATGGTTCTTGGACCACAAAAAATCGATTCTACGTCCAAAATTCCTTCGAAAACGACACCCAACTCGACATCACAGGCTATGATTCATAGCCTAGTGCCTTCAAAAACCCCTCCTATACCCCTTTTTAACCCCGTGGGGCGTAGTTGAACTCGGCACCGCTAATGACCGTTCATCTTGAGCCACGAGAGAGGTAAACAAAGTGATTCAAGTACTCGTCACCAGCCGAGGGCAGAGTTTACTCATGACAATATTGAATTCGGCACTGCCCTGGGTTTTGGCGATTGGGCTTTTCAGCCTTGCGGGCACAACAACCGGGGGAGCCGATGGTAAACCGAGTATTGGGTTAAAATGCGTGTAAGCCACTTCCGACACACCTTCCGTCTCTCACACACCCGTGCTTTCCTCCAAGTGAGTGTTTTTTGTTTTTTTTTAAATTTTTATTTCGACACGAGTGTATTGTAATGATGTGAAGATGTGCAAGTGGTGGAATCTCAATTGATTGTATTCATTGCTTTCAGGACCTCAACTCCATTTAATTTTCACATACCTAGCGAGGACCTGAATAGGACGATGAGGTCCTGAAAATAATCCAAAAACTTATTTATAAATCAGTGGTCAGTGGTCAGAGAAGGTGCGCTACCACATTTCTCAGTCCCTCCCACGTCACTACCATAGTCAGTCCCTCAACAGTGCAATTCAACTGAATCAGAGTTTCAGGATATTCTGTTCCGATTTTTTCGAATTTCAACTCCAGACAGTGAACCTTATAGCATGGTACAAAAAAATTCGACAAAATGTAACTTTTAGTTCTTCAAAAAAATTATATACAACTTTCCGCACTTTCGGAGTGTCACCCACATAATATGTGGGTGACACTCCGAAAGTGCGGATAGATATTATGTCGGGGTCGAGTCCCGGGGTCATTCCCTAGCTCTCCTTCTTCCAAGTCCTCTCGAAAATCACGCCTACGGTTGGCCATGCCAAAACACACAATACATTATATAATAAATCAAAAATGGATGAAAACGGAACATGAGAATGAATTCAAATGGATATAGTTGTTGGAAATGCGCTCTGAATGAGACGAAGGCTTGCAGCTTGAAGCCGTACGTCTTCAAGTAGAAGACATACCTGTCTCTATAGAGAAATATATGTGGAGTTGATTTCATCAGTGATGATTACTATCGAAATACTCGTGGCACGCCTGGCTCCCTGGTTTCATGATTTTTTTCGAGAAAAGTTATTTATAGAGCAAAATTAATTTTTTATGGGGGGCCCAAGACAAAACCAGCCCCTGTATAACGGCTGTCTTGAGCGCTCCTAGCGACGTCTGGAGAACTATGGGTAGGAGGTATAATGTAAACGGAAAAACGTAAGCTTTAACCGTAATTATAGATTCAAACTAGCATTCAACCACTTTTAGAGCCATAGGAGAGAAAAAAAAAAGGATGAAGAAAAAGCTCTCCTGTTGTGTACACTCACCAAAACACCATTCTCGTCACATTCAAGTGTCATCAAAACATTCAACATTTCATCAAAACCGTTTGAACAGTAAGCCTCGCCTCCTTGAGCGATGGCTTAGCTGCAGGCAAAATGAGATGGAGGATAAGAAAGAACTGGGGTTTCTCTGTGCTATAAATTCGACTGGAATGATCGAAATAAGCCAAAATTGAGGTAAACTAGAGAAATAGAGGTGAAGAAAATCCCAACCAACGGACCAATAGTTTTCTGTGTGGCCGCTTGGCAGCATCACTCTGGAATGCTTCAGTGGGAGGAAATGGTGGAGGGGAGGGACCTTGGTCACCCTCTCGCCAGGCCTGTCTGGTGGTGGAGTCAAGTTATCTGGAAGGAGTGATGCTGGTGGCGAGCGCTTTGGACGTTAGGACATCATCTTCACAGCAGTTGCCGTGGTGGTGCTGGCAATAAGGGTGCGCGGGATGGCTCCGCATTTTGAGAAACAAAAAACCGTTTTCAAGCGGTTTTTGAGATTGGGCTACGTAATAAAATTGTAAGCCGATCTAGTGCGGCTTTAAAACCCTCATTTATAACGGCATAGATCCTTACAGTGAGGTCGGATGGGTCGTGGACCACCGTAAATACCTCTAAAACAGGGGTTCCCAACCTTTTTTTACCTCGCCCCCCCTAGGTCGGTGTGAACACCATTGCGCCCCCCCCCCCTTTGTTCTATGTAATTATACTCTCCCCCTCCTCAAAAATGCTAAGTATAAGTATAACCATGGTATAATTTTAATGAGTAAATTCAAATTCAAATGGAACTTTTTATTTGTTGTTGTATTCATGTTGACAAACACTCACGCTCCAGCCTACCTAAATAATTAGGAATGGAAGCGTTTCTGGATTATTATTTTCTTTTTTTAATCGATAGAAGACGTCCAAATAATACTACAAATGGGGTTAAAACACAAACTGCAAGCTCGTATGAATTTATAAAATTTATGGAAAAATTTCTATTTGAATTTTTGCGGAAACCCGAGGTCAGCTCCTATTGGTCGAAGAGTTGGCCACCATTACAAAACTAAAAACTAGATTAAGATTTTAGAGTCTAAAATGACACCCCACTCGACCCCTATCCCGCAAAAGCCATTCCTCAAGTCCCACAGAGCCTCTCGGGTTTGGGCTGAAAACCCAGTTGGCACAACCAGATAGAGAACGGGGCCTTTTGTCAAAATCTCCTTTAAACAAATTCCCACTGCCCAAACAGCGTGGACGGTGGAAGGACATTTCATTTACAATCTACACATTTTTCAAATTTTAGGGTCGATCAAATTTGTCTCCCTCATCGCAAAATTATAGGTTGATTAATCTGAGAATCTTACTGGACGTTGGCGTTAGGACAGCAGGTCGCACGTTGTTTTCTGCCTTCTTGGGCTCGTTCGCGGGCACTTTAGGCAGCCTTTTGTCCATCTGAGCTGACTTATATCTGAATACAGAACATTTAAACAAATCATCGAGTGTACAATTCCGACATCCTCCTGAATCGAAAGTCATTCAACTCACCGGGCGATCAAAGCCGTCTTCAACTCGTCGTAACGAGACAAGTTCTTCATTCCCCTCTTCTGAGCCTGCTTTTTCATCGAAAGAATTTTCAAGTCTTTCGCAATGTTCGTCTTGTGTTTGGACAGGTAGTTGCACAGCATTAGATATCGGTGCAGTAAGAAGAATTCTTGTTCTTGATCTTCATCGTTTCTGGCTTTCTCAGCACTATCGTTCAATTTGTCCATTAAATTAAGGGACCTGTAATAAGACACAATGTCATTACGGAGGTGAGTAAGATGCCGGTTTATTGAAGACCAACAGTTGCTGTAGAAGATAGCAGCTAGAGATGTGGCGTTCAGTTCAAAACGGATATGCTGACTACTTCTGAACGGGATTTTAATTAGTGAGATTAACTCCTGAGTAAGTACTTACCTATTAATAATATTCTTATAAAATGAACGCTTGATGAGTTCTCAAGGCTCTCAGAAAAATTACTTCGAAAACGATACCTCATTCGACCTCCTGGCCGAAGTCCTTCAAAAACCCCACTTATAGCAACGGTGGCGAATTTTTTCGGCGTTGGTCACTTGAAGCTGCTTCCTGATGAGGCCACGGGTTCGAATCCCGTTGGGCGTTTTACGCACATTTAGCGAAACGTTTAAGAGAATCTGATACCAAGTGTGATATTCAGGCCGATTAGGTGAAAAAAACTTGACGTCAGCCCTTAGGCCCTTTTAGGTTTTGGAATGTATCTCTTTTGCATCATAGCACAGAGTGGGCAGTCACCAGCTGATTTTGTAAGAAATAAGGAGCAGTACTGTACTGTACTGTAACAGCAGAATCATTCTTATGGATGTGAGGTGTCTTGGAATGCTGCATTGAATGGGAGCGCCTCCCTGGGGCCCCTCAAGGAGGCGGATTCCGAGTCGCTCCCTGCCTCAGCTCGGCCCTGCTCTTTTCGTCTCATCGAACCCAATGACAATACAGGTTCCCAAACCAGGAACAACTTACTTTTCATAAGGCGTCGACGGTGGTATTTTCAAATCACTCATCTTCACGAGAGCGTCGATATCTTCGGCCATGTACAACTCCTTAGCCATGTTGGAAAACCCGGAAAATGCCTTTGGCGAACGCCTCAACGGAAAAAAACCACCTCACCCGAAAAAACAAACTAATTCCGTGGGCCTACCATAATTCGATTTGTACCATAACATCTCCCAATTATGACGTCACCCGCGCAAACCTCACAGCAATACGCGAAACAAGTGCAGACAACAAACAAGTGCAAATCCCGAATTTCAAGGCTGATGAAGTAAAAAATTATGAACGAAACTTGAAAACGAGTGATTTAAAAACAAATTTCGACGTAAAATAGCACACATCCAAAACTCCCAAGCCACATAAACAAGTTGGTCAAAACAACAACAACTTTTGTAAACTTCAAACTAGGGATGTAAAAAGGGTATCGATAGTTATAAATATCGATACATGTTTGAAAACCCTTCGAAAGGCAAAAAGTACCTATCGGTTTATCGATAGTATCGATTCGATACTATAATAGTATGCGAATAATTCGCACTATCCAACCGATACCAACTAGTCATTTTTTATTTAAATTGTGAATTTCATACTTAAATTGATGACGAATCTTAGTATGAAAATCCTATACACTAGGTACCTATTAAGAGCCAATGAAACAGATTTTTTTTTGTTTCCTTCAGACTTTCAATGTTCTACAATGTAGAATCTACATGAATAAAAATCTCATAGATATCGCTCTAAAAGGATGATAGTTTAATTATCATTTTGTTGTAAAAATATGAGAAAATACCCTGCCAAGGAACACACACACACACGAGCACCCCCGCACATGAGCATCCTCGTGCCAGGTTCAAAATTAGGTTTGTTCCAGGTCTAACTGGGTCTGAAAGTGGGATGTCCGCGGAATCGGGTCACTCGCCCCACTGTGCGGCGGTTAAGTAGCGGACTGGCATTCGTTTTTGGAATTGTTAAAATATGAGGCCGACCATAATTTTCGACTACTTTTTACCAATAATGTATCGATACGTTTTCAAAATATCATGATGTGTACCTATCGATACTTCTTGAAAAAACGGACAACCCTACTTCAAACTAACCATACGATGGTGGACACAAGTAGTTCGTGGAAGAGATGGAAGAAGAAGAAGCTGAAGGTTAATCCACTTTCAGGTTATCCAAACTTACGCAGCGTCATCTTTTACTCCCGTTTCGTGATTATTGTGTGAAAATTTGTTACGGAGTATTAGGAGAGACTGTTAATTGTATTGATTAATTTTATACTAATTCCACTGAAGGTAAGTGCGATTGTGGGTGGTAGTTGTAACTTACATCATAGCCTGAAGTAGTTCGAGTAGCCTTCCAGGCCCGACGGTGTGGTCGGATGGTTGGGACCCCCCGTATAATTGGTGCCGTCTAAAATTATTTTGAAAACGACACCTAAATCGATTCCGGCTGGTCTTACACCTCGCTAGCAGACCCATCGAAGCCCCTCATGGTCGGTCAAGAATGTAGTGTCCAAAACGTCATGTTTTCTTTGTACATACATGGTTAACAGAATCTGAAACAGAGTACCTACCGAAAGGAAGTTTCTGATGGCATGGGTTGCCATCTGTAAGTGCGGAGTAGGTACTTCGAGTAGGGCTACCTAATTTCCTAATTTACCTGGAGATTTCAAGGGTGTCCTGACCTTATCATAAAATTTATGATAAGGTATATTTAATGTAAGCGTTACATACTTATGTTCTTTCAAGGGGCTACAAATGGGACTTGTGAAGGATGACAGGTCCAGTGATGGGCAAATTCCCGGGAATTTATTATTGGGGAATATTCCCGACCCGGGAATTTATTATTTTCTCCTGTTATTTAAACTATATTCCATGAACACAGAAGGAATTAACCATTTTTTCTATATCACAAGGCAGCATTCTAGTCGTACCTATTAGGATTCCTAAACATTAATTTATGACGAAATGAATTCAAAAATATCATAATATGATATTATCATAAATTGCTAAAAGGGTAACTACTACTTAGGGGACAGAATAATATCTCATAGGCATGTCCATAATATACTGATGTGATACATAAGTATTTTGGCGTAGGCGCTATTCGTACAAATAAGTAGGTATTATGCCTGCTCATGTAATTTTCTTATTTGCGTTCTTCCCCTTTCCTGGCAATATATGAAAATGATCCCAAACACAGTCTTTCCTTGTCGTCCCCATTTCAAAATCAATATAAACAGTGAACAGCCGGAGCAGCGAAGAAAATAAAGAATTAAACCGTGTTGACTTCAGGTCATAACAAAAGCTGATTGAGGTAAATCAACCTGCCACTTATCACAAGTTCCCCGTCTCACCCACCCTCCTCTTCTTCGATTTCAGGACGGATTTGGTGTTATTTGTGTTGCTGTTGAAAAAGCTTTATGGCTTTATGGGATCAGGGTTCAAGAATCATGAGGCAGCAAAGGTAGATAGGTACTGTGGCCTATCAATCGATTAGAAAGAGTTTAAAACAGGATATTAGGGGGAATATTCCCGGGGCACATCACTGGTCAGGACGGGGTTAACAAAAACGGTTAGAATGTGGAAAAATTGTGCTTGGTCTGATTTCTGCGTGATGATGGCCTGATTTTTCTTCACTATGATTTTCCTCTCATTTGCAGCAAAATGGATTCTCTAAATTTGGCTTCCGACAGCGGGAGGATCATCAAAATGGAAGTTGATTACGACTCGGTCTGCGACGAGAAAATCCCTGACTGCAAACGGATGGCGGCCGAAGGGAAGCTCCACGACGCTTTGGACATTCTGCTTGCTTTGGAAAAACAAACTAGAACCGTAAGTTGCCCTTTTGCGAAGAAAAACTACCCCTTGACAACTCAAGAAATTGCGCATTGAGTTTTTTTTTTCAGGGCGCCGACATGGTTTCGACGGGTCGCGTACTCGTCGCCATCGTTCAAATCTGCTTCGACGCCAAAAACTGGGTCGCCCTGAACGAGCAGATCGTCCTCCTGTCCAAAAGGCGGTCCCAGTTGAAGCAGGCGGTTGTCAAAATGGTTCAAGAATGTTGCGGCTACGTGGACAAAATGCCCACCAAAGACTCACAGTTGAAGTTGATCGAGACGCTGAGGACCGTCACCGAAGGGAAGGTAAATTTTACACGGGTTTATTATTCATTAAATGTGCGAAAATTTTATTTGATCATTAAACAGGTTTAAAATCAATTTAAAAGAAGAAAAGATTTAAAATAAATTTGACCTAGTGAGTGTAACGGTGTTGCCATTACTCATCAATTTATTATTATTATTATTATTATTTTCAGATCTACGTCGAAGTCGAGAGGGCCCGCCTCACTCACAAACTCGCCAAAATGAAAGAGGTCGACGGCGACATCAACGAAGCGGCCAACATCATGCAGGAGCTCCAAGTGGAGACCTACGGGTCGATGGAAAAGCGGGAAAAGGTAGCGATTCGGTGCTCCGATGGCGGTGTTTCCTTACCCCCCCCGAATTGACCGTTTTGATCTTTTTCTCCAGGTGGAGCTGATTTTGGAACAAATGAGGCTTTGCCTAGCAAAGAAGGACTACATCCGCACGCAAATCATTTCCAAAAAAATCAACACTAAATTCTTCGATGATGCTGACACAGAACAGTTGAAAATGAAATTTTATAGGTTGGCCAACTCAACAAAGTTATTTTTATTGTATAATTTGGGGATTAGGGAGGAAGATGCCACATTTGCTGATGGTCTAAATTGTTTATAAGCTAAGCCCACCCACAGCACAGAGTGACTTGAAGCAGTTGAGCAGTACACTGAGGTTTAGACTATTAGTTGGAACTTAGTTTCTCTCAGAACTCGAGTTCCAACCAAAAGTTCAGTACTCTACTATACTACTGGTATATAGTATATAATATATACTATATATACGCGACTCGTGAGGGAGGCAGCTTCGCAACTGCACCCCCTCGATGCAGAAGGGTGTGAGGGGGGGGGGGGCTACCTATTACCTACCTAAAAATGAATTGAAAATCCTTGGCTCGAATATCTACGTAAGGTCTACAACCAACTTATAGACCTTACATAGTTTGCGGAATGTCTGAAAAGCCTGTGTTGATAGTACAATGATAACGGATTCATCCTCCATTTTTGAGAGCACTGCACCTCTTGAGACGATTTTTTTTGCATGGACCTTATGGAACAACGAACTAAGTGTGAAGGCAGAAATTACGAAATGTGGTGCAGATTCGGGGACTGCACACCCTTCCTGTGATTGGCCAACTTTTATCACCAGATGATAAATCACCACCACGTTCAGTGTTGGCAGTCTTCGTTCATGGGCAGGGAATTTTCGTTTTTAATGAAGGACTTATTCAGGATCAAATCTGACCCAAATCATGGAAAAAATAGGGGCTTACTTTTGGAATATTTTGAACACTTTTTGGTGTTGATATATTACTTTGTACGGTATGAAATAATAAAATTTCGATCGACCAAGGTTTCTGATTTTTTCAGTTTTCCCGCTTTTGTGGGGAAACTGCGTATTTTCTACCAAAAGCTGCAGCACTGGTTGAGGGGATGGCATTAGAGGTTTTGTGTGCTTCCATGTTTTCTGAACTCCGTGATCTGCGTTTGTCTCATTTATAAGTTTTTTATTCGTTCGTTTCATTGTTAATTTCATAAAGCGTTTGATGAATAAACTGTATTGATTTCATCTTGAGGTAGTTTTCCCGTTTTGGCGTGAGTGAGAAGTGTGCCATTCGCGACATGGGACGGCCAACATGTATTGATATGACACGGCCAGTGTCATGTATTTTGAAACGAAAGGAAACTGGTAATAGTTAATTGGAATTTTTGAACGAATAAATTCATGAACTATAGAAAATCTTGATAGTACTTTTTTCAAACTGTATTAGGTGCAATAATATTTTCATAAAATATAATCACGAATCCGTGATTGCACCCCCTTGTTTGGCCATCACCAGTCGGGCCTGGTATATACTATAGTATAGAATATACTGGTATAGTATATTCAAACTTACCTGAATATAGTGCTCTACTGATTCAAGTCACTCTGGGCTCAAGATGAACTTAGCAGCTCTAAACCGATCGTCACGCTTGATTGGTTTATTTCGAAGTCAACAGTTTTGGCCATCAGCAGAGGAGCCATCTTTCTCCCTTATCTCCATATTGGACCTCTGCACCATCGGCAAACAACCACATTGTGCAACTTGTTTTACCCAATTCATTTGTTTCAGGTTGATGATTATGGTGGACCAACATGAAGGGCAGTATTTGGCGACGTGCAGACATTACAGAGCTCTTCTGGCCACTCCAGCAGTTCAGGTAAGCTCTGGTGGTGTGCTGATGGTTTGGTTGTGTTGGCAGGACTGCAACGAGTGTTTTGTTCGTAGGAGGACAAAGCGCAGTGCCAGGAGGTTCTTCAGAACGTGGTTCTCCACCTTGTACTTGCTCCGTACGATAACGAGCAGGCTGACTTGTCCCATCGTGTGTTGGCGGATCCTCTTCTCAACAGGCTGCCTCAGTACAAGTAAGAATGTGATAAGAAACATTCTCGTTTTAGGGCCTGGTCTTTCATGTTTTGTAACATGGGCTGGTGCTTGGGTTGTGATCTTTTCTATTTGCTGCCAACAATTTTGTCTACTTCTCCAACGACGTACACTCTGATTTCCCAGGGAACTCCTGCGCCTCTTCATCAACCCCGAGCTCATCAAGTGGTGCGGTCTGTGCGAAGTGTATGAGGGGCTGTTGAAACAAGGAACTGGCGACATCCGTCCCACGACTGTTTTCCAGCCCAATACTGAAATGGGGGACAAGCGGTGGAAAACCCTCAGATCCAGAGTCGTTCAGCATGTAAGAGATGAGTTAATTAATTTTTCAATTTTGTGGTACGCTGTTGAGATCCAGCCATTGACGTTTGTTTGTTCCAGAATATCCGAGTGATGGCAAAATACTACACCCGAATCACGTTGAAAAGGATGTCTGAACTGTTAGACATGTCAATTGAGGTAATTGTTTTCAAATCTCAAATTTCAACACCCATTTGGCTTCACCATTCTCTACTAAATCTAATCGATCCTACAGGAAACTGAAGAAACCCTCTCGGAAATGGTCACCGGGAAAACGGTTATGGCCAAGACTGACAGGCCCGCCGGCATCGTCGTCTTCAAAGCCGCCCAACAGCCCAACGACGTCCTCAACGACTGGGCTCACGGCCTCACCGATCTGATGCGCCTCCTCAACCACACGACTCACCTCATCAACAAGGAACACATGATACACAAACACCTCCAATCCGCTTGAAACACGTTTCTGTTTATAATTTATGTTAGAAAACCTAATTTCTAAGTATAACTAATAAAAAAATTACGTTCTTTATAAATTGTTGAACTTCCACATCACCGGTGAGGGGGGGGGGGGGGGGGGGGGCTAATATTGGACGACGAAACCCGCTGGAATTGAATGGCGGGTCTCTATTGGGCTACTAGAGCGCTTATGGATGAATTCCCAAATAATGCAGTGACATTTTTTAAAACCGGTCTTAACACCATCTCAATTTGTCCGTAAATGGCAAATCCCAAATAGATGCGCCCAATTGCGCCAACAACCAGCACTCGAGGGGTGTATCAGGCATGAGCTGAGTCGCATACTCAGAGTATGATACTCTACTCACTGGGAAGGTATGGATTGAGTCGGCCTAATAAAAAACAGTAACTGGAATGGCCTTGTAGATTTCACACTTTTGGTTTATCATTCTTGGAGTAATACACCTATGTACTTGCGACGGAGGTCGAAAGTTCTGATCGACCTCAAAATTTGATATTATCTATACTTCTATAAAATATGACATATAACACATAAACATTGTTTCAAGAGGTCTAGATTCAAAAAACCAAAATTTCGTTTTTCGGCCGTTTTGGGCGGTAGACATTTTTTTTAAATCGGAAATTTTGATAAAATAGATACTCGGCTTGTCATCTAGTTGTGCCCGCAAGGTTTTCAGCCCGATTGCCCAAACCCGTGGGGCTCTGTTGGGCTAAAAAGGGATTTTTGAAGGACCCCCTTTTCTAGTCTAATACTACACAGCCGTGTGGTTAAAAAAAAGTTTAATGATTTCATTTGAAGACCACAGGGGAAAAACGTGTTAACTCACTTTTTTTACAATTGTAGGTAAAACCGGCTCTTTATGTTTTGGCACACGAGGAATCCGGTGGTGCTATTATTTCAGGGGAAAAACGTGTCTAAATAGGCGAAAACTGAAGGTGAGTAAATCCCGTACAGGGGAAGGACGTGTTAGGTACCCCAACGGTGCAGGGGAAAAACGTGTCATCTTCGGCGGCCTGCCGGATCTCGTCTTCTCGGCCGGGCACAGATTTCCGCGAAATTCGTCTCATTGCAGGTCTGAACATGTCTCAGTTTTACCAATTTCATAACCAGATCAAGTGAATCCTTTCAGTTCACATCACAGAGTAACAGAGAGCAGACACATTTAACCTCCACAATGTCAAGTTCGGGTGATACAGATGATGAACAAAATCACTCAACCAACACCCGGAAGAGACAGAAGACTGGAAGATTGACTGATGTCGCCAAGAAAATTCGTCTACAAGGGCACGAGACTGGTGAAGACTGTATGTAAGTTTGAGACTTGCATGTTTTTCAAAGATATCAACAGATGAAAGGGCAAATATGATTCGTTTGTTCAACTTGATGCCTACATGGAATGAACAAAGTGCTTACTTGACTAGTATCATAACTATGCTTACAGTCATGCAAAGATCCTCTAAAACTCCTAATGAAGAAATGCATGCACCTAATATTTCCACGAACGATGTGTATTATAAAAGGCAGCTTTCTCTCTACTCGTTCAGTGTCCATCGCCTCAGTGACCAAGATGTGGTTCTGTACGCGTACCCAGAGACGATTGCCAAAAAAGGAGCGAAAGTTTCCTCGTTTATTTACGATTATGTTCATAATTACCTGCCCAAGGAAGTTCGGCATTTCACCATCTTTAGCGACTCTTGTGGAGGACAAAACAAGAATTGTATGGTTTTTCGATTCTTACACTGGCTAGCAACCAAGGATGGAAGGTTCGATTCCATTAATGTTGTCTTTCCAATAAGAGAGCACTCTTATAATATAATAAGAGTGCGACATGTTATGGCGAGATATTATGGAGTGCGACAAAGACATGGCCTGCATCGACCAGAACTTCCCAGGAGAATGGATGAGAGTATTTAGACAGGCACAAACAAAAAAGTCGGGGAAAAAATGTTGGGGGTACCAAGTGCCCTTAATACAAAAGAATAGGTAATGGAACCTTGTATACAATTTGCAGCGTTTTTGACGTGTTTTGGTGGAGATTTTAAACCTTACACTGGTGGCAATCTAAATCACGCTTATAAGCTCTACTCCAGGGATTCCCAACCTGGGGGGCACGCCCCCCTTGGGGGGGCGTGAAGGCTCTCCAGGGGAGGCGCGATCAAGGCCAAAAAACTGACAAAAAGTCTTTCACGTAGTTTATAATCATTTAACGTGACGTCACCTATAGTGGTTCCGGTTTCCAATCAAAAAACACCAGAGTGCAGGTCGATTTTGGTTTATTATTCTTGGAATAATACACCTATGTTTTCGCGACGGGGGTCGATGACTCCGATCGGGCTCAAAATTTGACATTATCCGTTTCAAGAGGTCTACATTCTAAATCCGAAATGTCCGTCCGCCGTACGCCGTACGCCGTCCAGGCCGTTTTGGGCAGTAGGAATTTTTTTAAAAATCTGAAATTTTGACAAAATACTTGGTTTACCATCTAGTTGTGCCCGCAAGGTTTTCAGTCCGATCGCCCAAACCCGTGGGGCGCTATGGGGCTATAATGGGGCTACGGGAGGTTTTTTTTAAGGCTTTTAGCTATGTGATCGAGTTAGGTGTCGTTTTCGAAGTATTTTTGGACGTAGAATCCATTTTTTGGGGTCCCGGAACGATCCGATTTCACTGGGGCGATCTTCAGGGCTTTCATGGGGCTAAAAATGGGATTTTTGAAGGATCCCAGGATGTTAAATATTTTTCGAGTAAAAAATACAGAATTTTTAAAAAAACACATTTTTGAACAAAAAACGCTGCAAATTTTACCCAAGGGTTTATTATTCTTTGATATAGGTTAGTTGCACAAAAATTATTTCTGTGTCAAAAGAAAAAATGTTGGAAAAGAAAAATTTTTTAATTTTTTTTTAATTTTTTTGTTTTTTCAAAAATTCGTTATTCTTTACTCGAAAAATATTTAACCTCCTGGAATCCTTCAAAAAACCCCATTTTTAGCCCCATGAAAGCCCTATAGATCGCAACAGTGAAATCGGATCGCTGCGGGACCCAAAAAAATGGATTCTACGTACAAGAATTTACTCATTAAAATTATACCATGATTATACTTATACTTAGCATTTTTGAGGAGGGGGAGAGTATAATTACATTGAACAAGGGGGGGGCGCAATGGTGTTCACACCGACCTAGGGGGGGCGAGGTAAAAAAAGGTTTGGAACCCCTGCTCTACTCCAATAAATTGGGGAGTTTGGTTACCATTTTGGAATTTCTGGCATGAACTAGGTATTTGGCGTTAAAGATGGAATTACCCGTACGTATAAAGCGAAAATCCGATGTCCTTTTGTAGCTTGCCAGGTTGTGTAGGAAGTGGTTCAAAGCCAAAGGTTGACCAATGTTTTCCCCCTACAATCAGGCCAGGTCTATGAATACTGGTAGTGCATGTTTGACCCTAACCAGACTCCGACGTTGGGCGATTCCCCGCTGGGAGGAACTTTTTGGCAGAACCGAGCGGCCAAATCCAAACAAGGACGGGAAGGGGGGAAGCCGATTCTTTTTTATCTCCGTCTCGTCCGGCCCAGTCCGATCGGGGAACTCGACTCGGATCGCGTTTTTCTCTCGTCGGCGTTTTCGGGGGGGAAACGTTGAAAAAAAGGAAGGAAGGGGAGAAAAAAAGTTCGTTGACAGTTCCGCGAGTGGAGGTTCTCCCCCAGGCGGCAAAGTGTATCGGCGGTACAGCATGGTGACCCCCCCTAGCTGGGCTACCAGGCCTGGCCAGGAAGGGGTCGCCGGTTCGGAGAGGATCCCGATGATGCCACTGAGGAAGATGTCGTCCTTTCTCGGTAAGCTGGTAGGTGACAAATAAAAGAGAAAAAAAAAACCAACTCCACTTTCCTCTCACCCATCAAATCGGGGGTTCTCAAACTGGAGCATCTCCCAAAGGATAATCCACGTCAATCAACTGTCCCGAAAAAAGTTTGAGAACTTCCCACATCACCAAATTCAGTTTTTGTACAGTTCATCCACTGACAAGTTCGTTCAGCGTGCGATACGGGCCGATGTAAAAAACCCCGAAAGATCCCGTATGGCTCGCTGGGCCTAACCCACTTTTAGATTGCATGATTCACATTCCTTAGTTTTTCTAGGCTTTACAGCGAGGGGCTCTGCCCCCCTCCCCCCCCCCCCCCCCCCCGGGAAAATATAAGGCAAGAGGTTGGCGTAAGAGGACTGGGGGTGGGAATGACCAAGGTCGTCCTGGCTTGGACTGGCGTGGTACTGAAGATTGAAACGACAACAGCAGCAAACTGGGTTAGGCTCGCAAATGAATTGACCAAGAAGGGGTTTGCTGTAAGGCAAGAGAGAGCCCCAGACATGTCTTTGCTTGTCACCGTAAATGGGGTGGACAGGCAGATCTCTAAAGGGGATCTGCCTGGGACCAGAAGCAAGGGATAAAGGATCAATTGAGGAGCTTGTTTCCAAAAGATACCATATCGGTTTTGGTCTAATAATATTAGACCTCATATTATGAGGAATTCACGGACACCATTGAAGGCCCGTGACAGAAAACGTTTTATTAATGCCTTCTATATTTAATATTAAAATGCCGGAAAAAGAAGTAACTTAATTATTAACTTAGTGGAGCTTTGAAATTTCAAGAGTAGGTATGAATAATATTATTATTCATACCTACATTATATATTCATACTATTATATTGTAGTACTTATTGGAATCAAACCTGGCGTTTAGTACTTTTTGAAACGTAACAACGTGGATATGTTATGATTTTCAAGCTCGATGTCCTACCACCTAGGGCAACTTATGTTTATAGACTAGTAAATTACGTTTTCAAATCTCGGGACACGTTTAGGCAGCATGAGGTGGTAAAAATACAAGGACTAGTCAGACAACCATTTTGCGAATTCCTCATCAAAAAGTTGACTTCTTCACTCGGCAGTTACCCTGGCTTGCGCCTGCGCTATTTGAAACCCTGCCTTTCTCGTTAAGGACCGCGAGGTCAACGTCAATTTTCAAAAAAGAAGCGCTACTTTATTTTAAGAATTTAGAAAATACAAATTATATTTTAAGTCGGTATAAATAATTTATAGCGACTTAAAATATAATTTGTATTTTCTAAATTCTTAAAATAAAGTAGCTAATTATTGTAATTTTAATTGGTATGTAATATTCAATAGCTGGGAATGACAGGCCTGGACAGGTCAGAGACTGTGGGGAAAAGGAACTCAAAAATTAGGCACCGATTTTCGCAACCACTGAAATAATGATGATGCCATGATCCTATATTAAATATCCAAATTTTGGATAAATACAATATTCGGGCTGTTTTGCCTCTAATATATTTTATTTTTAATAAAATAATGATGACGTAGGTATAGTGGACTGTAAGTTATTTCGGGCTATAAGAAGAGGTGTGTGTAACCTACGGAGCTCCTTACAGAATTAAATTTGTGTGCTATCATCGATCGAATTGATTTATCGTGTGAAACCAGAAATATTATTGAGGGTATCTGACCGTAGCGTGGATGATGATTTTGACCACGTGCACACCCAGGAGTGGTAGGTTTTGGTTGAACGACGGCGACGATCGGAGTGGAGACGAGACGAAGATCGGAGAAAATCGACGACCAAAACGACGGAAAATAAAGGGTTCCGTCTGGGAAAAAACAAAAGGAAAATTGCCCAATTAACAAAATATACGCTTTTATTGCCAAAAGAGATCTCATTTTATCCAAGGTGAGGACCGTAAGGCTATAAAACAATAATAATTATCATAATAATAATAATTTAAATTATAAAATTTATAATTTGGTATGAAATAATAATAATAATAATAATAATAATTATTATTATTATTATTATTTATCTCCAAGGAGATCGTCGAAGTTCTCAAGCAGTTGTAGGCAGCTGCAGCCTTCTTCCTCCTCTGTCCTACACTTTTTCTGGAGAAAAATAGTTTTTCTTTCAATTCGTAAGTTCCTTGACACTGCGCACTTTATATCCAGTTAAATTTGGCAAAAAAAAAAAAAAAAAAGCACCTAATACTTTTAATGCAATAATAACCTTCAATAATGTCCCACCCCAGAGCCATCAGGGCTGCATACATAATAATAGCGCGCCCTACATAATGTCAAATTTTGAGGCCGATCGGAGTCGTCGACCTCCGTCGCGATTACAAAGGTGTATTATTCCAAGAATAATAAACCAAAAGGAAGACATTTCCTGTAAGTGGAGAAACGCGCTCGTGACTGAAAAGTGGTGGACTTTCATGGAATGACCTGACTATATCTGGGTCGTAGAACTTGGGACAGGAGGTCGTTTTCGTTCTCAGAACCATCCGACTCCACCGTGGCTCCTTCCAAGTTGAACATTTCCATAAAATCAATGGATTTTTGTTCAGGGTTGGATTGAGACGGCCCACAGGGTATCGATAATAGGGGTGAGATGGACAAAACTCTTTTTCCGGCGGATTCCTTCATTAGTGAATTTCACGCAGGTTGCGAAAATACCCTCTTGTTAGGGTCGCAAACAACTCCTTTGGTAAGTGTGCAAAACGAGAGAGAGTGAGAGAGAAAAAAACCTTCAAAATCCGCTTTTTTACCCTGTAACCTGATAATAACTTGGTTGCTAAGGTAGATTATACAATGTATAATCTATGTCATCTTATCTATAAAATTATCGTGTCACAATGTTCGTTCCCATACTCCTCCGAGACGGCTTGATCGATTCTCATGAAATTTTAATTGCATATTCAGTAGGTCTGAGAATCGGCTACTGTCCGTATTAGATTTCGCCAACTCTCTTCCTTCGTCGCGAACGGAGCTTTCCTTCGCGACGAGAGCCGGGTCAAATAGCGTCGTTAAGGATTGCTAGGAAAATTTTCGAAACTCCAAAACCCGATACAAATTTTGGCGTCGGTTTTGAACGAAACTACGTCTGTTAAAACGAGCTTTTCACGCTGATTTCAACGAGTACAAAACGATTTCTGTGCGATAACGCGTTTGGAAGTTATTCGATGATCGTCGGTAGGTGGGTACGAGTATTTTTTGCGAGCCTTCGATTATTTTGATAGGTAGGTACTAGGTAATTTCCTTTTTGAGTTGATGGGTTGCTATGGGCTGCATATATGCTATATATGCAGCCTATATATGCAACTATATATAGTTGGTGATAGACGGGAATTTGATACTTCACAAGGAGAGGCCAACAATCGTTGTTACTAAGAAAAATTACGAGTCGACGGGTTGCTAAGGGTTGCCATTGGTTTCCGTGGCACCCGCGTGCCAATAACAATAATTGTTCTCAATTATTGAGAACGGCAGGGCCGATTTGGCTAATTTTGCTAACCTAACCTAACCTGAGGTTGGACGGGTTGGACGTGCTTGCTTTCCGAGTGAAGGATAGACGTATTATTGAACGGGAATTTTAAATTAGATATTTCGTGCGAAGCACGGGTGTCCCAGTTCGTCTCTGTGGCTGGCTGTGTCTAATCCACGCTACCCAGCCTCAACGGTAGAGCCTAAATTTAGCGCATTGAGCGACTGTCACTTGGTGGTGACGCCCGATAAAGGTGATGGACGGAGTGCAGCGAAGCGCACCGGGCCCACTAGTAATGTATAATTCTATCATAGTGTTCAATTTTCCTGGAAAAGCCGAGGACAGAAGTCGAGGCTATTATCGGTGAAAGGCTTCAAGCCACACCAACAGATTTTGTTTCCTTTTTTATCTTTTGTATATCTTCAATATAATATATATAATATAGTATATATATATATACTATGACCACTGTGGCAAATGACGAACTAGATGTCATTGCACTTAGCCATAGGGGATTAACATAATAATATTATTATAATATTATTGTTACTTCAATTTAAAGTTTTCATTACCTCCTAATGATACCTTTACTTCTGATGAGCTGGTGGTGATTGTCCCTTCTAAGGTAAGATGTGTTTCTGCAATTTTCATAATATTATTTTAGAGTCAAATTAACAAACAATTTAGAGTCAATTAGTGGATTGCCTGTGCTGTTCTCTATGTTTCTGAGCTGTATGTATTTTGTAGTGTTGAAGATGGTGTAGCAATATACCGAAACGTTGGCTTAGTAGAACTAGAAGCTTTTTATGACTGAACCTCGCTACCCTCAACTATTACTCTCACGAGGGTCTCTCTTTTGGTTTTTTTCTTTGCAAATGATATGTACTCACCCTGTGAAAGAATGTCCATCGTCAGAGAACTAATACATCTCGCGGAGAACTCGACTGTATTAATGATAATGATTACGTATTTTTCACCTCAAGCCGACTCTCCCAACTTTGACACGTTCAGACGTGATAAGTTCGCCTTCGATCGACCTAATAATCGTTATTTACTCATGACAAGGCTCCGGATCCAATTCAAAACTTCACTTTTATGAATTTAGTCGATTCAATGTGCCGCCCCAAAAATTTGTATTTCTGTTTGGAAGGAACGTTCGGAATTCGCGTGCGGGAGCAGGTGGGCTCGAAGCTCTTTGATGTTTTGGCAGGCGTCTAACTTCCTCCCGAACGTGAAACTACTAAGTTTTCATCCCTTCAACACCGTATCGTGAGAGGGAGGGGAATATGTCCAAAACATCTCCAGCATCCCCTTCTCCGTTAATAGTTTCCTCTCCCCACTCTACTTTCCCCGGATTTATTTCGAGTTTCTCGATCGTCTCCTCGGTTTTTTTCTCTCTTTTCCCACTTCGGGAGTTTATCTTCGCGGCGGCCTTTCAGTTGTCATGTGGTTACCGGAATGCCAACATTTATGAACGCTTTTCGGAAATACGGTCACCTCTTGGCGAGCTCGTGTTCGACGGGGATAGACGACGATCAAGTGGGTTTGAGACTCATACTTTGAGTGGCTAATGCGTTTTACCAGTCGTTTGGGGTGGACAATTTCATGCATATGGACGAGTCAATAATATCCCCGCCTTCACCGCCTCGTCAATTCACTTTGTGTCATGCACTGAGACGTGCGGTTTGACGACGTCAGGGCTTTGAAATTTGCGGGAAAAACATTAATTTGAAGAAAACTGCCTGCGATTTTTTGCATTATGCAAACCGTAAACAACTGTCACAATAATTATTGTATAATGACCAACATTATTATTAACAATTGTTAATATTGGGTTATTATTTCAAGATGTGTTGATTCCTAAACTGAAATGTCCGTCCGCTATACGCCGTCCGGGCTGTTTTGCGCAGTAGGATTTTTTTTTCACCTGAATGTTTGACAAACCACTCGGTTTCCCATCTAGTTGGACCCGCAAGCTTTTCAGCCCGATCGCCCAAACCCGTTGGGCTCTGTGGGGCTACAGGAGGGGTTTTCGAAGGTTATCGGCTATGGGGTCGACTTAGGTGTAGTTTTTCGAACTTTTTTTTTTTTTAATGTAAAATCCATTTGTGGGAGTGGGCGCACTCCTGGAAAACTTGCCATCCCCCCACAAGTGGTCCTGAGAGAGGCCTTGGAAAGCACTGCTAGGTCGACGGCGAGATTGGGCAGTCCCGCTTCTCCCGCGATCGGCCGTACTGCTCACGACCCAGACCATCTCCAGTCTCGCTGCCGATAATGATAATTATCATACACTGACCGTTTACATGCTATTATGAGTATTCGCAGTGACTTTTTGGTTGATCCCGCCATCCAGGAATCCTCCACTGGTTGACAGTTCGTTTGAGGATGCCAGGGCAGTAAAACCAATTATTACGCGCGGGTCCATTGCCCAGGCATCTATTAGCGACTTTTAGCTTGTAGGAGCCTGGAATGTGGACCTTCGTAGGATTGGGCCAGCTGACCAGGACTCGTTTAGTGACAGTTCACTTATGGAAGCCAGTCAAATGGTTTCCAATAAAACTGCGAGCTGTGGAAGAACTGACATCAATCACGACGCTTGGTGTTTGATATCTGAATCCTCACAGCCCCATTCCAAGGATCGACGAATGGGTGTCCTACAGTGGGGGTCCCAGAACGATCAGATTCCATCGTTGGGATCTATGGGGCTCTTGAAGGATGCTAGGGGGTTGAATGAGGTGTCGTTTTCCGAGGAATTTTGAACGTAGAATCCATTTTTTAGTATCCCACATCCGTCCAGAATTAATTCTTACTATAGTGTGTAAAATCTTGAGTTTTTTTAAATGCACAAAATAATTCTGAAAAAAGAGTCGATCCATCGTGTCGCTGCCTCGACTTATATACACATATTCCTCATAGAAACGCAGCAAAAAGATCAAAGTTTAATATTAAATATTAATTTGAATATTCAGTAATTTAATTTAACAGTAATAGTAATAATTATTTAAAATTAATATTAAATTTTAATATTCAGTACTTGGGTGTGCAGAGTTGAAATATACGAATAAGGAATCCATGTCTTTAACTAGTGTAGCAGTTGAGAAAGCAGTGCGATGAACTTGGTGACCTCAAGTGTTCTTTTTATGACGACACGATAGAGCTACCTACGAGCAGGAGGAGGGGGACAGAAAATATTTTTGCTCCTATCCGAGGTTAGGATCCCTTTTTGGTGGAGGCGGTGGGGGGGGGGGGGATTGACGGGAGTTTTCCAGTTATATCCGGACGCGAGAATCCCACACGAGTGAAAGATTTCATATGGCCGGCTGAGTTTTCGTGATTTCAAACCATCCGGATCGCACCTGAAAAAGTCGAAAAAGCCTAGTTTAGGAGCTGAAACGCGGCAAAAACGTAAAAAACGGGCTTATGGATGAAATTGGTACTTATGCATTGCAGGCCCTGCGACTTTATCGAACTTGTTCTGGTCTTTCACTTTTAAGTTAACTTGAAATAGGAGAGTTCTACAATGAGTGTACTAATTTATTCAGTAGAAGTGTCATCGGTTATGTTTATACACTAAAAGTTGTCGAAAATGTTTGCGAGGAATTCAGCACAAAAATGTGCGATGTGTGATTTTTGTGACTTCGTGGGTTGAAGATTCGCAGATCGAATGCCAAATGTTATTTATAAATACAGTCCATTTGGTGAACCAAGTACCCAGGAACGGAGCCAGAGCTGTAAAACCGGGTTGTGGAGCCACCAAACCTGTTTGAGGAGCGACACAACCGGTTTAAAGAGCAAGAGGAGTGACAAAACCAGTTTTAAGATAAACAAAACGAGTTTGAAGGAGTGTACGAATGAAACCAACGAAACCAGATGTGCAACGAAACCAGTTTTAGGAGCTATACCTAAACCCTTTTGAGACTTATGTAACCAGATTGAGTAACTATGAGATAGATTCAAGGAGCAGCCAAGCATGAGAAGGATAAAAACGGTTTGAATGGCTTTGATACTGTTTGTGAAGTCGTGGACCAGATTTAGGAGCTATAAAACCAGTTAACGGAGTTCAGGGATGGGTCTTTTATGTTAAACCCATGTCTTATTACTTATTACTTAGTCCCATTACCTATAAGAAGAAGAAAAGTTCATTTTTAACATAATGCGAACATTTATAGCTAACACGTGTTGACATAAATGAACAATTCGGTGGATGGGCATGGTGAAAAAGTGACAAAGGTAGAAAACTTCGAGGTTTTTTTCGATTTTCGAGATGAAGCTTTTTGGACGCGGCAAACTTTTGGATTCAGCGACGCAAAACCAAACTAGGCTACGATTGTTCTCCTGTAAACGCTGTTTTTGAACCAAGCCATACTGGACAGTATTCTAATATTGAAATGATATTTCAATATCATACGATTATAATACGATTCAATATAATACGATTATGACAATGTTTGATGTTTGATTGGTCAATATGGGACGGAGCAGGTCATACTAAAACCGCACGACTTCCAAGTCGTCCCGGCGAGGTAGCTCCGACAATTCCATTACAAAAGTCAACACCGGATCCGTATCCACCATTTGGACGAAGATCATTATCCGATGATTGACCAACTGTCCCAAACACATCAACTTGTTGCTACTACTCTCATCGTGTTTCGCACGCGATGTTTGTTTTGCTCAAACGATAGAAGGGTCTGTTCGTGGTGGAAAACGCGGGGAAAAAAGGGAGAGTTAAAAGGGATCCCTTTCAAAAGTTACTCCTGGTTCTGATTCGTGCCTAACAGGGATGTTATTTTCGTCGGAAATTAACTCTTTGTGGTGTTTAACTTTTCGCGATGCTTTGAAGTAAATTTATGTTTTGTGGTACCTTTGGCTTCTCTATCACACAACTCATTAAAAAATCATTTTGAAAAATTGATGCGTACATTCGTACTGTATTTTTCGTTTGCCTTTTTTTCGTTTTCTTCATTGGTGTTTCCTTGAAAATTAAAAGTCAATTTCCTTCTGAAGGCTACTAGAAATTCTATCTGGAAAGGTCATGCCCGATCTGCAAGAAGCCGGCCTAGGAAGGCTCTGGGCACCCTCGGTTTTCCTATGAATAATTCCACGGATGACCCTACTTTAAAATGTTCAATCAGCTCTCCTGCCAAAGGTGCACCCGGAGTGTTGCTTGGGCCTCTTAGGATATTAATGAGGAAATGAAGGTCAGCCGGATTATCTGAGAGGCCGAACTGGCCCGATGGATTTGCAATGGGCGAGTTGAAATATGGTAGTGGGGGGATAACAAATGGGTCTTGACGGGAATCGATTCGGACATACAAATGAGGTATTCTGGCAGAAAATGAGGATTGAGCCGGTCGGAAGTGGGAGGAGGAGCAGGAGGATAGCGACGTCTGTAAGACTGCTCATTCTGACTATAGGGATCGTGCACAGGGCTGGAATGAGGGCGCTCTAGCGGCAAACCAGGCATTACTGTCAGGGTCCCCCCTCTGATGATTAACACTGGAGACTAAGAATCTTGGCTTTACGTATGAAATCACTCTGTTCAGAATATGGGGTAGGCACCATCTCATCAATTCAGCGCGACCACTAACCAGGTGCTTTAACTATTTAAACTTTTGTAAGTATTGTTAACCAGCGATTTACCAGAAAGAGATCACCATAGCAACGTTTGCAGCCGACACAGCTGCAGCACATGACATTTGCTGCACATTGTGCTCGCAGTTGGTGAAACGAATAATAATTATTTAGCAAACCCAAAAGTAATCTTACTTGAAGATCTATCAAGCAACTGGACATCAAAATGGAGGCTCAAGATGAACGATAAGTCATTCATGCCGTCTTCACCAAGCGAAAGCTCTTCTATATTCCGGTTCTTCTAAGTACGTACTACATGTCAATGAAGTTACTTATCTGGGCAAGACCCTCGATACAAGACTGCGTTCGAAGGCACAAGCGAACAACACTTCCAACAATCAAAACTAACAGAGCTTGCGATTAATCCAAGTTTGAATATCCATCGAAACAGATACGTATGTCAACAAATATACATTGTATTAACTTGGTGAATATATAATTAAAACCACAACAACTAAATTTTTCCCCTTCAGGGAATAACATCAGATCATGGATATGTCTTTGGTAAATATCACCAACTCCGAGTAGAAACAGTTTTTAGTAACCAACCGCCAAACTTCCTTACAGACCAATCATGTGATTATAGTTTTCGCGATTATGTTGCGTAACAAATTTTGGTGTCGTTACGCAAATTTTAGAATGACCCCAGCCCAAAAACATATCCATGTTAAAACTATGTAAACCTATTGTTTCCTCTAAAATGAATGGGATGGAGTACTCAAGGTAAATAAAGGGAAATAAAGTCTACATGAACCGAACCTAGGTTGCCTAAAAATCTATAAGGATGTATTTTGTGACCGGAAAATCTCCTCTCCTCAAAAATCCAGTCATTTTACTACGGCTTGTCTGACAGTGGCTTTATGGACTGGCAGCGGGGAAGTCCCCGCCCTTCTTGTGGGACTCCTGCTTACATCAGTATACCCACTAAAAAAACACCTCGATTTCTCTCAGGAAGCTGCCCCGGAACTACGTAGTTAGTATTACTTCAGGACAGTTCCTTTGGTTGGCCAGATATGGCCTCTTTTTGTAGTCGGTGTAACTCTGTGTCTCCTGTTTTTGAGGGAGATAGGGATAAGTGTGGGAGGGCAGGTTCTTCAGCCTTCCTCTTCCTTATCTCCATTCGCCTGTCCTGCCCTCCTGTTCTGCCGGTTCCTCTCCTTTTCATGGGGTGGTCATTCGTCAAGGCGGCTCCACATATGCGGGTGCTCGCCGAGCGAGCTGAGCACCGCGCAACTCCCCGAGTACCAAGGCGAATAGCTCGGTATTCGGCTCCCTCCTCCACACATTCGGTGTTCGCCTTGCTCGGTGCTCGTTCCAGGAGAGGCGAGCAACTGCCAGTTGCTCGCGATGGTGGACTCGTAATGCACGCGGAAATCGAACAAAATTACCGGAGGGGAAGAATCTACTTCTCTAGACGTTCTTCTTTTGAAATTGACGTATTATGTCTAAGGGCTGGGCTACCTGAGTACAAAAATTCTACAATAGAAATGCATCGTTTACTAGAATTCAAGAAATGTATTATCATAGTATTAACACAGTATTATCAAAATGAGACAGTCTATTTAGTCCATTCAAATTCCAACTCATTAATTTAAGTTTGTGCAGCACGGTGTGGGTGGTAGAGCCGGGGGTGAACCGCTGGAGGAACGGATTCAGGTGACTCGTTACTTCCTTCTTCTACGGTGGGCTTCTTATTATGGCGCCATATCTTCTCAGGGGAACTTCCAGAATCCGGCCATCGTCTTCTGCGGTTGGGGTTGCCACTGCGACTATTCTTCCATTCATAACCGCTTCCTCGTGCTCCTTGGTTTGACTCCTCTTCAACAGGTTTTATTTCTTGTTCAAATTTTTCTCTGAGTTCCTGTAAGGTCCAGACTTCGTTGTTGGCGATAAGCTTGTCGTACCTTATCATGGCTCTCTGTCCATCGCTGAGAGCTCTTATTCGGTAGTGGTTCAATTCCCTCTGTACATCTCTTACATCATCGGGGACATCCGCTCGTATTCCTATAGGTAAATATCAGTGCCCTTCAAATTTCTTGAGTGGCGCAAGCACTCCGCTCACAGTTCAGCAGAAGTGAAATTTAATAACACTGCTCGCGGTTTATCAGGCTGAGGTTTCATAAAGTGCACTCGTTCGATTTCCCGCTGGACCAGGTCCATATGTAATTTTTCCTGAATGAAGTTTTTGACGGCATCCAGTAGTCTCGTTCCCTGGTTTGGGGACCAATTATATATGATCAAATTTCTGGCTCGTTCCTTACTATTGAGCTTGCGCAGGGATCCAACCACCTGGCCGAAGCTACTAGTATAGTTGACTAGGAATCTGGGATCATCGTTTATTAATAAACGATGATCCCAGATTCCTAGTCAACTATACTAATTGTCTTGGTATGATTGACCAGTGCTGCCGCCACCAAGAAGAGCGACTGAATCACTAATCCCGAGAGGGTTGTTCCAAGAGAAAATGAGGGTTTTGGCATTAGCTGGGAAGGGAGGATTGCCATTGTTTGCCAAACAGCTAACGTCTGCAGCATTGTGCCGTGGTATTGACGTTTCTCGGGTGCCGTCCCAGAACCCTCCAGACCTGCAAAACCGCGTCCTCGCGCCTTTTCGACTCCCGTCCGTCTCGGACCGTCCTGGGGACCTCTTACCTACTGACCCTGTCAAGTGTATGCCGAACGGGGTTATCCCCGGGACGAGGAGGGAACATATCTGGAAACAGGTAGGGGGTTGGGACAGGCGGCGCGGCCTGGCGGGAGTGACTCCTCTAAATCAATAAACTTGCGCCCCTCGTCTCGTAAGGGTGGCGGTGTGGAGGGGTAGAGTCGTGGTTGGGCTCCCAGTGCACAAGGAGCCTCCTCAGGTGTGTTGTGCTGCCCCCCGTGTGCTCTGGCCCTCACCTCCCTCCCCCTTCAAACAACAAATTATAAAAAAATTAAAAACACTTTTTACAAAAAAATTCCACCGTGAATTTGATTAAAAAAATCACTCAGGGGGAGAACGGCTCGTCCCAAGTCGTTGTGAAGGGCCACAATTTTGATTTTTATTTGCGCAGTTTCCTTTTGGATTTTTATATCTCCCTCCCAACATTTTTACTAGTGCGCGACAGTGCCGTCACAATTTTCGGTACCGTTTTCAACCGCTGACGCGACCCCCGCTGACGCCGTTCCTCCCGAACGAAACCCCGAAACGGTAGACGCGAAAAATCTGTGCACTCTGCAAGAAATAAACGCGAATCAAAACACGAGAAAAAAATTCCTTTCCCGCGAAACGACCTGAAAAATGCCTCAAACCGCGCGGAAAAAGTGGCAGTTTGTGCGTGTTGAAGTGATCGTCTCCTGAATGTTAACACTTGTCAGTATAACCAACTCGGTGCCAATGTCTGGGCTTATTAATATGGCGCAAGGGAAACTTAGCAGGTTCTTCAACTACAAGGTATATTTTTGGAAAAAAAAAGCTACGAAATGTTTAAATGATGGACAATGTGTAGCATTATATCTCGTATGCAACGAAAAGGGATCTTTTGAAATCTACAATTTGGCCTCAACTTTTCGCTAATAATAAAATCCCTATCACTTTCCATAGAATCCCTTCAATTGATTTACAAGCTTTCCCGGTCCGTGTAACGGTTTTATAATCGTCGACTTTGTTCAGGAACAACTTCTGAAAGTTGAGAGTAGATTAATTTTTTTTTCAGCAGTTGAACTACCACGTCGAGGCGATAGTTTTGGGAGGTGCTGGATTCTTAACTATAATCATTTTTACGTTCCAGGTCACGATGGCGGAATTTTAACAGAAATAAGAGTAAATTTCCCATGTTTTCGTACTCAAATTAAACTGAGAGTCCAACAAGCCTTGCGTCGACACAGGGCTCCCGAAAAACGCAGTTTTACCTCATTTTCGATCACGTCCCGACAATTTTTCGCAGTTTCAGGACAAACTGTACATGTCATGTACCTACTGCAACATGAAAAATTAGGGTCGTATTTTGGGACATTTCAACGTCGAATGCCGTCAATCGCATCCCTGTGGTGATTTTTAAAATTTTCGACATGAACTATCAACTTCTAAAAATTGACAAAAATAATAGGCCATAGATGATTATTGTCTGTAGAATCTACAAGATGTCGTTGGCGGCATCGACGCATAATTGTCCAAAAATATTATCTAGGTACCTAACATTATTTCAATAGCTAGGTAGGTAGGTAACATTATTTCAATTCAGTACACTATGTAGTCTGTGTATAAGCGCCTAAAAAGTGTAAAAAGAAGCAAAAATACATTTTTTCCAATTGAATTCATGCAATTTGTGCAAAAATGGTACAAAGTGGTTTTTTTTTTTTCCAGAACCCTTCGTCATCTGCGAGTTCCTCTTCTTCGAGACTCCGGACGGTCCGGGCAAAGTCCGGCTCTCTCAGCTACATTTCTTCAAAATACGAGGTAAATGCAAAACAAATGTCACCTTTACGAAAACGGTACTTGGCATAAGCGTCTTCCCGGAGCTCTAAATCAAGTCTGTCCCTGTTAATGAAATGCACTGTTTATCTGTTGGGAGGTTCTCCCGTACATACATAACGTCGGTTACATAACTGTATTTCGAATGCACACAAGCGCGGTGGCTGGAGCTTTCATAAGGGGGAAACGTTTTTTCGACAAAACTCCCCCACAACCAGAGCCAGACAGAAAAACACTTGGGCCCGCTGACCGGCTGCAAAACTAACCTCCCGAATCCTCCTCGGATCCCGTTGAATGGGACGGTGTTCAAATAGAACCTCCCCTTTCGCCATCCCACAAATAGTTTGTGTTTTTTTTTCCTCTCGTCGCAAAATAGGAGAATGTGGTAAAAAGACCGTCTAAATTTGACCTGTCCATTTTTAAACCCTGAGTGGGTTCGCGGGAAGGGCCTTGCATTTGTAGGCCAAAGACTTTTGGCTGGTTGCACAATTTCAGACAGGTGTGGTGGACCCACCCAAAAGGAAAGAGTGGAAGGTTTCCTTTGAGCCGTTCTTAAAGAGAGTTGAATAGTCGATGTATGAATTCAACAATTACCTAGAGTGTCGAGGTGGACAAAAATGAAAAAACGAACTATTATATTGACCGGAGATAACCTTTGGATCATATTCAGAAATGTTTATATCTACACGAACATGAGGCAGGAAGGCGAGAATACGTCAGATTCATGTCCAAACAAGTCGTCAAAGGGTAATGAAGGGGGGTTTCAGAGCGCTCATTTGAGTGCAGTTGAACAAGAGTCAAATTTCCTATAAGAATGTTAATAATATTCTTATAGGAAATTTGACTCATAATATGTTTTTAGATTTTTGTCCAGAAAATGGCCATTCGTAGACCTCGCTTTCAAGAGGTTCTTAAAGAAACTTCCAGAGTCAAACACATTCTGGAAAGAGGAGCTCCCGGATTCTAAAAGATCATAATAATATTATCATATTATGATCTTTTCATATTCCTTAATAATATTAAGGAATATGAATATATCATATTATGATATATTATAATATATCATATTATGATATATTATAGGAATGAACTCCTCGATTCATTCTAAGAGAATCTTGACTGTTCTACAGTAGAACTCTCTGATTCTTGAGTGAGGAGCTCCCTCATTCTAAGGAATTCTAGAGTGAGGAACTCCCTTATTCCAAGAGATTTTTAGGCGAGGAGATCTCTCATTTTAAGAGATTCTCGAGCAGACCCTCCAAATTCATTAGCATGAAATATTCTGATATGAACGGCTCATCTTAGCTTTCTCTTATGTGCAAAAAAAAAACTTTTGCTTACTAACGGTGCAGAAGAACGACGGAAAGGATTCCAAGACGACACAGTTGAATGCGGCGCTGAATTCCTACAATTCTCGGGCCCTCATTCACCTCGCAGACTCCCCTTTTTACCAGTCTAATTAACGGAGTGCTCCTTGTTTGCTTAAAATCCCCGTGTGCAAATATTAAATTTTCCTCGAGCCGGGAAATTGAAGAAAAACGGGTTTTCCATTTTCGTCGTTGCAGTCGTTGAAGTCGTTGCAGCAGGCTATTGTGTTACGGGGGGGGGGGGGGGGGATTTGAATGGTGAAATGTAGTTGTTACGGTGAGGGAAAATGTCACTCAAATTGACAAATCTGATGTGGCGGGAGGCTCTTACACCTACGCCTTGTTGTTTTGTTTATTGAAAGGTTTCTCACCCGAGAGGCTCCCATTTACGTGGAGGTTGTTTGTGGGAAAACAAGCCGATGAGCTCGTGAAACTGGGTGGCGAAGGCGGGGACTGATAAATAAACACTTGAGTGACCTTCTGGATATCCGGGGGGAGGTTTACAAGGGGATAATCGCGTGTCTACCTCCTCAAATCTGAACTGGTCTGACAGTTCGGTTAATAAGTTTTTTTTTTTTTTTTGGAAACGTGGTATCTTCTTCTTTGGGTGCCAAACCCGCAAACGGGCGTTGGCAACCTCTAGCTACTAACTTCTGTTGAGCGTGTTGACCAGTTAGCACAGAAGTAGTAGGGACGTACTCTTTAACGCCGGCTCCAAAGGGCAAATGTGAGAGGCTTTCCTGGGCAAGATACTCTCGGTAGTTTGTCATTTCCTTCCGAGAGGTGATTATCAGTATAAGGGTGAATTCACACTGCACGCGAAGCGATTTGAGGCGCGAATTTCCGAGCGAAGCGAAGCGATGATGTGTTTCACACTGCTAGCGATTACAGGCGAATAGGCCAGACGAATGTTTGGTGCCCCGCAATGATGTCGTTCCAATTAAACAATAATAATTATTCTCCAATAAAAACGAATTATTCGTTTTTATTGGAGAATAGTGCATTAAAAAAGAAAACGTAAGCAGGTGCATGAAGTCAATCAGCCAAGACACGTACGTTAGGTACGTAGGTACGTTAGGAGAATATCTACGGGGCTTTCATGCGGCTACAAATGGGACTTTGAAGGCTCCCAGGAGATCAAACAAGGTGTAGTTTTCCGAGTAATTTGAGACATAATCCAATTTTCGGGGTCCCACAATGTATCTATTTAAATATTGTTCAGGAAAATGTCTTCTTTTATTTATAGTTTTTATGTAGGGAAGGTGGGCGAATAAGAGACAAAATTTTTTTTTTTACAGCCGAACCATTGACTTTTTTCCGTTGTAAATTTTTGTGTAGGTTGTTTGTGACAAATGGAAAACCCACAATTTTTTTGAGATCCATAGAAAAACCCAGGTAAGAGAGAAAAATCGTGAAATTTTTGGTAGCAGTCAATGTCTCTTATTCCCGAAAATGATAAATAAGAGACACATCACGAAATCACTGTTAGAGAAGTCAGAAAAAGACTTAGGAGACCTAAAGGGCATTAAGAGACAATTAGCAACGCGTCTCTTAATACCCTGAAAGTTTCATCGCATTTGGTTCAAACCAAAAAAAGTTATGAATTTTCAAACTTAGGCGAATAAAAGGTCAGCCAAAACTTTCGGCTCTCAGGTCCTGAGAATGTATAAACGTTTTATTATAATAAATTAAGTAGGAAGAACAGATTGAATAAAAATCACAATGTTTGAAGAATAAATAAACTTACAAAATTTTAACAAATATCACTGTTTGACTAAAATTACTCGCTGAAGGCAGGCTTTTCTCAGTCAAATCACAATCTGAGTACAGAATAACTTGAATTAATATTTAGAAGATTGAATTGAGATCAAAATGTTTGAAGAATAAATAAACTTACAAAATAGTAAGAAATATCACTGTTTGAGTGAAGGCACTCGCTTAAGGCAGTCTTTTCTTATGGCAAATATCACTGATTGTATAATATCACGATTATAGTTGCACCGAATTCCCTTGCCAGCGTGTTTTGGACCCATGATGGAACTGAAACAAACAGGAAACATTCAATAATGAGATTTGGATTAATAAGAGACAGACCGTCTACTATTGACCCAACTGCACAACAGCTGGGGTGAATAAGAGACATCGTCATAAAAAATGAAGAAGTAATCTGACGGAAATCAAGGGCTCAAGGATATTCAACGTATTCATAGAATAAGCGTTTTGAAAAACTTACCAGCACCGACGAACGTCTTCACGGACTGGAAAATGGTGTACCGAAAAATAAGAGACACTGGGAATCTGAAGTTGATGGGGAGGTTCTTCGTAGGTTGGCCAGTGTTGCCAGGGAAAGAGGCTGTTGGAGCGAATGACCCCCTCAACTTTTAGTTCAGATCTCCAGCTACCTTTGTAGGTACTTTTTTGAACATTTCGACCATGTGGGATATTTTTAAATGCGCGTTTCTCTTATTGGCCATGTCTCTTATTAGCCCACCTTCCCTAACTTTTATTGACAGAATTTGGGTGGAAAGTTCATCGAAACGGTCAACATCATCATCAACCATTGACAGAATTTATTTTTACCAATTTACCTTCTTACATTAAAGAATGATGAACCCATGTGCAAAATTTGGAGCTTTCTTCTTTAAAATTTAAGGAATTTTTAAATTCAGAATAGTCTTTTTGATCGGGATAGTCTTTTGTGGGACCGCAGAGCCGGACGTTGATGAACTCCTTGAATTAACTTGAATCCAAATTATTGAATCGAAAAACAAAAGATTTGAAAACAAGAGAACAAGCAGAAAAGCGCGAAATCCGCGTCAATTCGCTTCAAATCGCAAAGTTGCTAATGATTGCATGAGACAACTCGCGCAAAATCTCTTGTGATTGCTTCGCTCCGCTCGGAGTGTGACCACCCATCACCCTCCCCCATTCAAAAACCCTGCTCGCGCGGCGTTTCATTCTTTTTCGAGCGTGATCGCTTCGCTCCAAATCGCGGGCAGTGTGAAATTCACACTGTGAATTGACTCTAAGGAAGATATCTAGCGGCTGCTGGGATCGACCCAGCAACCTTGGACTCAGCAGTCCAATGCTCAAACCACTGAGCCACTAACCGCGTGGTATGGGATGTGTTTTAGGGTGTTACTCGTGTAATGCCAGGTCTCCCGTTGGAAGCGTGTGGGTTGGCAGGTTGGTCCAGGCGTGGTGTGCAGGTTCTCGGTGGAACAGGTTTCCCAGGTTTGTCGGTAATGTCTATATGATTTTTTGGGTCTACTGTTCGAGAGGAGTTGAGGGCAGAAGTCAACAGCAACGGCTGCATACTCCACCAAAGATTGTTGGATCATGTGTATGGGTTCCAACTGCCTGTTGGTTTTTACGAGGATCGTCAGAAAAGACGGATCATTCTCCAACAACACTCACAAGTATACGTCCTTGGGCATTATATGTGTACCTAACGCCATGTCATACAATGCCAAGAACCATGCGTTAAGAAACGCTCGGGGATCATCTCCGGCCTGTCGGGCTGATTGGAATGGGAAGGAGGAGCCTCCTGCCTGGCTGGTGGTACGTAGCAACGCGTGATACTACTACAGCTACATTTCGTACGGCTCTGGCACTGAGCATGCATGCTCTTCATGAAGAGTGCCGATCATGGCGTACCTTGGTGGACCACAAATCAGATGTGCCAGTCCTCAAAACGTGCAGCTCTAACGTGAGGTCTCTTTCAATACACCCCCATAAAACCTAATTGGCGAAATGTTTTTCCCCACACACACTTGTGTTTTGAATATCATCTAATGATTGGCGGAATGGGAAATGAAGTGAACGCGAAGAACGAAAATAAAAACCCCTTGTAAGGAAAACAGGGTTTCTCCGGAGTTCATTACTTTAGCACTTTCCGCAACCCCGTGGAAATTCGTAGCGTCGGAATGTGCCTGCGTTGGGGGAAGCTTATTCATATTCCGTTATTTAAGGGCGGAATATATCACCTTCCGCAACGCGAGGGGTCTTTTGCAGTGGGAAATAGGGCTACCTAGAATGCAAATTAAACTGCTAAAAGTTTCCCCACTCCCTTCCCTAGGTAGAGACCGCAACTTCAGGGTGGCTACTACTGTTTCCCGACCCAACGCTTTTCCATACTCCAATCTCATGAAAGCGTTATGCGAGAGTAAATTTTTCAACTCAAGTTATTGCTTTGAACTGTTTTACTCTCCGAGGGCTTCTCAACGTCTCGTTAGATTATTCATAGGGCTTTAGAGGAGAGCGAGGAACCTTTCACAGAACGATTGATTCGAACCGAATAATTCTGTTTTGAGGATACAGAAGAAGTAAGTGGGTTAACGCACTGAAGATGCAGACTCGTGGGATTTCTTTGATGTAGAAGATGTTGCAGAACCAAGAATTTTGGCAAATCGTTGTTTAGAAGATAATATCTTCGATATTATCTTTGATATTATCAAAAACAAATTTGTATTAAAACCTCTGCTAACGAGGAAGTGCGAAGTTTGTTCCAGGTCTGACGGCGTCTGGATCCAAACCACACTCATTCGAGCGGTCGGTTTCTGTCCAACTGCTCCCAACCTAAGATCGACCTGGAACAGCAGTTTCTAAACTGTGCATGTCTCCGTTGATTCCCAAACCTGGAACAAACCTGGGATTATCGGATTTTGTCTGGCGGAGCTTTTTTTTTTTTTTTTTTTTTTTAAAGCTCTGAAATTCAACTTGGGATTCACAATCCCGAGGCAGGGGGGGCAGGCCTACCGTCGTGATTAAACGGTAGTGCCCCTTCGTCCTGAATCAGGAGTTTGACCCCCTGGGCACCGCGGCTTCTTGTTTGACATCCAATTCAAGCAGCATAAGAACGTCCGATTTTTCGTGTCGTCCTGTTCAGCTCAATGTTCTTCAATAACTTCCAAGTTATTCAACCGTCCAAGATCAAACCTTGATACGAGCTTCCGGTTCAGAAATCCAACTTGGGTATCACAATCTCGAAGCAGGGGGGACAAATCCACATTTTCATCCTGATCAGGAGCTTGAGCTCCCAAGCACCTCAGCCCTCGGTAGACTTACGAACCTCAGAGACGCATCCTTTTGTTGACGTTATGACTCCATAACCCAGGTGTGGGGAAACTCTGTCCCACATCGATGTCCTTCCCGCTCATACACGTTCGGGTGTCCGACGCTCAGCGCACTACTGAGCTCAAGCGTTCTGACGCTCGCTACTTCTCCCGTGATCGGCTCAACGCCAGCCGACTCGGGAGGCCCCCTCAACAAACCGTGAGCAGCTGTCCATTATTCACTGCACTTTAGCTTACCCAGGTTCAATCGCAGGGTAAAAGACGAATTGCGACACATGATTTCTGCCCATACCTGGACTTATACCTGGGCAGTCTCGAAGACCTTTAGCTGTCAACGGGCTAATCCGATTTGACGAAGGCGAGCTGTTTATGACCTCTGCCAGAACCTCCTCAAGTGGTCAATACTCAATGGCTACCTTAATTCAAGTGAGAAGGCCGGCTGCCCGGAGTCCAGGATTGAGAGATACTAAATTGCAGTAAAATAAAACTCTTGACTTAGGTCTTTTGGTATAGGTCATCACCAAAATTTCATTATTTATAATATAAGTAATGTTCAGCACTAATGAGTTACCACTTTTGGTTTATTACTCTTGGAATAATTTACTTGGAGTAATTATTATTCTTGGACGGGGGTCGACGAATCCGATCGGCCTCAAAATTTGACATTATCTCTTTCAAGAGATCTACATTCAAAATCCGAAATGTCCGTCCGGCGTCCGGGCCGTTTGGGATGTATAAATTTTTCGTTAAATCTGAAATTTTGACAAAATACTTTTCAAACCAATGAATCAGGTACCTAATTAATCAGTGTTCAATCAGGATCACCTAACCATCCCTAACCATCTCTAACTATCTCTAACCATCCCTAACCATCTCTAACTATCTCTAACCATACCAAACCCCCCTAACCCATCACTAACCATCCCAAACCATCCCTGACCATCACTAACCTGGATAAGTGAGAATCGGATTTTTTTCCTGCGAATACGACGGTATACGAGTGTATTTTCATTTTTTCAGGTATGTTCAAACATACCTAGTTTGAACCTATTTGAGTATTTCATCATCGAGAACACGAATATCCGCAAATGTTTTCGGCGAATATTCGTATTTATTCGTCCGAAAATACGAATATTCGTATTTACAGTTGAGAATACGAATAAATTCGTATTCGTATTCGCAGGTTGGGTGTGCTTTGGGTGATATTCGTATTCGCAAATACGAATACAAATACGCCCATCTTTGACATTAATATATAACTAATATATTAGCTATGTTAGTATGTTAGTGGGAGAATCGCTAGAAGTCTCGTTTTCACCCCTATAGGCCTACTCATAATATAGCTGTGCTTCGTGTAGTGGGCCTTGCTTATAGAGTGTCTCAAAGGGCCATCTCATGTACTCGGAACGGTCATTTTTACCGGCGTATACCGATTCGCACAGGTTGGTCATTAAACTGACTTTTCATACATACCGTTTCGCACAGCTACCTGCTCACCAGGTAAAAAGAATACCCTACCGTTTCGAACAGCTAGGAAAAGGGGCAGAAGAAAATTTTTTCGTCAATAAAATTGAAAAATCGTCAAAATATAGGGTAGTACAAAAATAGCTGGTACCTATAAACTACTACTGTAAACATTACAATTGCTGCAGCCCTATATCCTTCACAAACGTCAGGAGGTTGATTTCATTACATTCCAATTTTTGCCTAAGTTCCGCAGCCAAGGCTGTTTTTGAATTAGCATAATATGCCATAGTTGGCCTACTATACAAAGTTGAATGGCTCCCCGAATTTTCGCATTTTGATCTTGGTATCAACTTGTATTTCTTTCAAAACTTCCAGCTACCCAAATATTAGGAGAAGCGGTATAAAATTGCCCGTTGTATTGCGCATGAAATGACTCTGGACCATTAGTGGTCCTCGGTCTGTCCATCAGAGCAGAAGCCCACATATCTGGAGGGAATGGGCAGAACAAAATATAATATTTCAGCAGGTAATCGGTGAACCTGACAAATTCGGGGCCGTCGGCGTAATTTCTTTGCTTTAAAAATTTAAACCACTCCACAACTATCGCGATTGAACGCTTCGACGTCACTTGAATTATTGGGGGAGCCATAGATCTGGACATGTGACAAACCACTGAGGATGATGTAACGATTACTGGTTGAGTCAAGCCTGTGCGAATCGGTGACCTACGATAAGGATGCTTATGAGGGTCAGCTGTGCGAAACGGTGTGTACCTTGGATTGACGAGAACAATAGAAGTGTGCGAAACGGTATGCATCCCATTTTTACGACCATGCTAATAACGACTTCGAGTTCGAAGCGTAATCCGACCCTTCGTGGGTCCGACCTAGGGAACCCCGAAAATTATGTGTCGCAATTCGTCCCAAGCCAATCGCAGATATTTTCGCTCTATTTCCGACGATCCCCGCTGACCCTTCAGATGGGATTTCCGAGGAGGAAATAGCAATGTCACGCCGTTGTCCACGAGTCCATACTTACTTGACTGAGTCCATACAAGATTGGAAGCCAGGTAAGCAAGCGGTCCCTTGTAAGACCAGGGGCGTCAACCGAGAGTCCATACTTTACGACTGGTCGCCAAGTATGAACTCCCGGTTGATGCCCCTCGTCACGACCCTTCGTGCAGGGTAAGTCAGTTTTCTCCTGCTCCTTCTGAGTATCTGCCATGGCCTGCAGACTTAGAACATCCTGTCACGACCCTTCGTGCAGGGTAAGACAGTTTTCTCCTGCTCCTTCTGAGTATCTGCCATGGTCTGCAGACTTGGAACACCCCGACACTTTGGGTGCACCAGCTGCAGAAATGGAGGATCTGGGTTCCATAGAATCATGATTCTAAGGAACCCAGATCCTCCATTTCTGCAGCTGGAGCATTCTCAGAGCCAGCTGATCGCAACACATTGCATTAAGCCTCTGATGAATCTCTCCTACATCCTCCAAAAACACAGGCGACGCAACGACGCTGCGCCGAACGCATTCTGCCATTCACACCACAAACCTTATAATCAATTAGGAAAAACAATTCATGTAGGTACACACCCAACACACACACACCTGGTGGTATGCTACACCAGGTTTCATCTCGGACCTTTTCCGTTATCCTCACTCCCTCCGAAACCACCCGAACCAATACCCCCTCCCCTCCCCCCCACGAGATTTTAATATTTTAAATATTTTACAATTAAACAATTGATTATAATACATTTTATTATACCTAATCGATTGTTTATCTGAATTCCAAACAATCACAGGACCCCGTTTTTATTCTGGGTGAGGACATTCTATTCGTCATCTGGTCTGAAGATTCCTCCCCATCTATGCTTGTGCACTGCCGTGGTGGGCATTTCGTTGACGTATTGGACGTGTGGGAGCTGGGGATAAGGAAAAGGACAAAACAAACTTTGATGAGAGACAGCCTAGAACTCCAGACCCTTGTGTCTTTGACCCGGCATCATTATCACTTTGCCAACGACGGCCCCAAGCCTCTCCTCGGAAGTAGAGTGGCACAGAGAACAACATTGTTTACTGTTTCCGGCCTCAGCGAGGTCTTGGTTGGTTTCACTTTCTACCTCCTGAACCACTCTTCAGTGTCTCTTCAGGTGCCGTCTTCCTTCGCGGAGTCCCCATAGGTTTCAATGAAGGATCAGCACTGATCCCTGTTTTGGGCCAGCAACTACAGTTGGCCCACTGAGCGTGCTTCTCTCCACACTCCAGCACCACGCCGTAGTTAGGTAGTTTTTTCTTCTTCCATGAGGATAACAGTAACTGTTATCCAACTGTTGTAAGCGTCATGCTCGTTCCGATCCGGGCGCACCTCTTCATATTTAAGCGCCCGAGTTACAGTACCACAACCCGCAGACAGGTTGCGCCCTCCAGGGACTGAGGACCCCCAAACCAGACTGGATCCCTTTCCAAATACCAATCCATTGGAATCTGAGGCAGCTCTCGTCCCTTTGGACAAAACCACAGGAACTACCTGGATGCCCCCAGTGACACCACAAGAAGTGTTTTGTCTCCCTTGCCTCTAGACTGAAGATCAAGGAAGCTACTCTGACGGTTCAATAAGCAACCTGGAAAACCTTTCCTGGAAGCCCAACTTCCTTGTCGCATTCAGTTCAGCAACCAGCCATACACAATTTTCCCCGAAGTCAACCAACTTTCTAATATAGTTTTCCCTCTGACCCCAAAATGCTCCATGGCGACCCGTACAGTGTAATTTTAATTTTGCAGCAGAAGCAGAGGTCACCGAAAGGGAAAATTTCAACAAAACAAATACCGCAGTTTAACCAAAACTCACCGAAGAACTCCTATTGAACACGTCATAATGGTTAATTATTTCTGAAGATTTATTTACCTTTCCCCTAAAAAAATGTTTGTTTCAGTATTATTATCTGACCTCAATGTGGCGAAGTTGAAATGAAAATCCTTTTCCGCGGAAAGTTTGTTGGGTCAGGTTTACCTCCGTCCATAAGCGGATGGCGTTTCATCAAAACTTTATTTCTAAAAGTTGTTTGAAGTTTTTCTCAATAAAAATAAAGGGGAAAAAAAATCGTATGAATGTTGGCTCCCCTCTACCTTTATGCAGAATGCAATAAAAGTGTTCCACAAATTGCGTACAAGGTGCACCGAGAGAAAAGTACTGGAAAGCTTCTGTGGTATTAACTGGGACATTTTATGCTCTGTTGGATTTTAATCTTGATTAGAAAGAAGTTGCGAAGCGAACCCATTAAGTATAATACTTGCAACAGGGCGCAAAATTAATTATACACATCAAGCAAGATGCAAGTTTCGCATCTCGCATCTCGCCAATATAATTACGTTATAATACATCTGTACATGGATAATATCCCTATTATGTCGTATGATATATAGTAGTGTTAGACGGGATTTGATAATTCCGACCCCCAGCCCTTCCCCTTGGCCACTAGTTTTAACGTTTTAACATACGTTTCATCAGGCATCAAAATCTGACCGTTTCGCCCAAGACATAACAAAATCACTCATATCCCTTCAAAAAAACCCACAGGGGTTAAAAATATGCCAAGCATCAAAAACCTTGATATCAAAGTATAATATACTATCAAAGGATAATATATTATCAACCAATCGATTGAAACCGCAACTTTTACACGTTCCTTTGAGCCCAAGTTGAGCCATCACCTATGTTGGTTTAATCTTGCAGGAAAAATGCATATGGGCTCCCCGACCAATAATTATTACATTAGCATTGGAAAGTTAATTTAAAAACCTAATTCATCTGGGAATGAATTTTTAAAAGTTGATTGCCAAAAAAAAAAAGCTGCAAATTTTACTCAAGGGTTTAAGGTTAATTATGCAAAAATTTAATTCTGTGTCAACGAGCAAAAATCGCAGAAAAAAGTTTTTAAAAAAGTTCTTTGTTTTTTACTCAACAAATATTTGACCTCCTGGGATCCTTAAAAAATCCCATTTGAAGCCCCTTGAAAGCCGTATAGATCGCCACAGTGAAATCGGATCGTTCCGGGACCCCAAAAATGGATTCTACGTCCAAAAATACTTCGAAAACGCCACCTAAATCGATCCCATAGCAAAAGCCTATGAATGGATTAGAATAAATAATAGTAATAAAATGTCTACGTAATAGATTATTCATACATGAAAATGAACTAAAACAGGAAATTAGATGAAAAAGTGTAAGTAAACATACCCAGAATAAATGACACCGTCAACTGTACAACGTACTAATAGATGTAATTCTGGTACCGTGCTAATAGATGTAATTCTGGTTAACAATAATTATTACGAATGGGTATTGGTAAAAAATTATTAATTATTATCTAAAACAGAAAATTATTTGAAAACGCTTCAATTTACAAGGGTTCGTCATTCTTTGTTATAGGTAACCTAATTGGGCAAAAATTAATTCTGGGCCAATGAAAAAATAAATAAAAAAAATTCTGTACATTGTGGTACAGATGTGGGACCTCGAAAAATGGATTGTGCGCCCCAAATTAATGGCATAACGACACTCCTTCTGACATCCTTCAAAATCCCCACGAAAGCCTCATAGATCCCCACGGTGAAATTGGATCGTTCTGGGACCCCCAAAATTAGAGTCCAAAAACGGGCCGAAAATACTTCCAGATTAAAAAAAAAAATCCTACTGCCCAAAACGGCGGATTTCGTTTTTGAAATCTCGACATCTTGAAACGTATAATGTCAAATTTTGAGGCCGACCAGAATTGTTGACCTCCGTCGCGATTACAAAGGTGTATTATTCCAAGAATAATAAACCAAAAGGGTAAGTGAACATACCCAGAGTAAATGACACCGTCGGCGTCAACTGTACAACGTGTGGGCTTCTCAGCCAAGAGTTTAAAAGTCGGAGTTTGCAACCGGTTGGTTGGCACAACTTTGATATATCAAGGCTTATGATGCAAGACATATTTTTTTAGCCCTGATGGTACACTGTACAATGTTAACATCCCGCACTTCGACTTTCGCAAATTATATAGCTTCACCCAGTATACACTGTATACTGAACAGATATACACTTTGCGGACGTAGACCTTGTAGATGATCCTGTGAAGTCTATGGTCTCCCCAGGCCTGGGAAAAGGAGGCGGTTGGGCCTATATAGGTCACGTGACAAAGGTCGCGACCCAGATCCGCCCCCCAACGCCCCCTTGTGGTACAAACTTCCATAACATTCCCCCTTTCGTCCTGTCAGGATCCCTACGGGACATTCCTAGCCTACCGATGGTTTTTCTATTGAGAATTTTTTTATTAAAAATTCACAGAGAGAAGGAGGACGATAGAGGTGGTGGGTCTCTCTGTACGAGGGAACAATTGTTTAGGTACCTAATCGAATACACGTTGTGGGATTATCACAGCCGAAAGCGCCCTTGAATATTCAGCAGAGGAAGAGGGCTTCGAAGGGTTTCAATGAATTTTTCAAATGACGGGGTAACCTCTCCAAACTTGGAAATGATGGCATGAATTTTTTATGAATGATCTCCCGGACAAGCCCGAGCCATGAAAGAATTATATTTACTGAGGACGCGGATTAGTTGTGATGCACCTTAAAGTCAAAATCTGTGATTTTTATTCAAAGTAGGGAGAGTTAACACCCCAATGACAAACAACTTCATGACTGATGTAGCGCTACATGGAGGCAACATACGTGTGGGATGGACTCTGGGTCTGGTATGAGACAAAGATAAGTCCATGGACGCAGTCATCTAGCACGATGGATGATGGAGTCAGCTAAGGAACGCACAGCCTGCAGCGCTAAATTGCAATTTTGCTAGTAAACGATCATGCACCAACCCCTTGTAGATGGAACACATAACACAACAGTACCACAACATAACATAACAGTAACACAAGCTAAATCCCGAGCGATAACAGTCTGCATGAGAAACCCCTTGAGAGAAGGACCCCATGGAACTGCACTCATTGTTGGACAGCAGTGGGGATTACTCGGCAAGGTGGGAGAGATTCTTCTCAGATGGGTAAAGATGCTGGTAAAACAGAGAACGACAAGACAACCAGCAGGACCTGAACTTTGTCAGAAGCGATCTTCCAGTGGTGGTGCAGCAACGGGCATGACACCGCTAAAAGTGGGAAAGAACCCCACATCAGCAGCGTGAACACACTATGATGGCTTCCCCACATAGTGAAGGTGAACGTCTCCATTCATGGCAAAAAAACCCTTGAGATTCCACTTGCCTTGCTCAAGCACTTCAAATGTCAGGCCAATGGAGGACAAACTGCGCCAAATTGGGATACGTCGATCCTACAGAATCTGAATGGTGGGCAAGTCATGCATCAGGCTGACTGACTGACTGGTGAGCATCAGTCAGGAAAGTCGATGTTTTAGTCATTTTGTAAATTCCCAAAACCTTGGGAACAACGGCGAAGGAGAATGTGAGCCGAAATGAAGGTACAATTGAAGAAACCAACTATCGGGATGGCTGGACCGGTATGAGATCCTCGGGGTTCCGTCAGGAACCCAATCATCAAAACCTCTCGGACACCTCGAGATTCAGACTGCTCGCGACAGTGGCGCTCTAATATTCATTATCAGTTAAACCTCTAAGCTGGAAATATTTCGACCACTCGGAAAAATTCCCGGCCAACATCCTAAAAAAAAAACGCCATTAAGCGCGTAACACGAATTAACCTCGGGAAGTGGGCTGTATTGTTTCGGGTGGGGGGGGGGGGGGGGGAGGTCGAAACAGGGGTTTAAAAATAACAGACGTGGGATGGTTATTTTTAATCTCGGATGTGTTACAAGGGCTGAGGTACCAGCCAAACCTGCGATAACGGAGGTGTTAGCAATAATGTCGATCGACACTATCAACACGGAACACTCTGCTAAGGTGTCACCCTACCATTAAAATGTCATCGGAAAGAAAGGAGTGAAATAAAGAACCATAGGATGCTCAAGCGGAATGGAATAAAACAGTGCCACGATGCCAAAACTGTTGCCAATTTTTGAGAAAACTTCTTTCAAAAACTACTTCTAGAGCTTTCGATCGGTCCAACTTTTTCTTCCATCCTTTATTCCCTACAGCCCTAACGAGATGAACAAACCTAATTAATTTTTCCCCCTTTTCCTGGTAATTCGCCCTCTTCCTGATTCACTTGAGAGAACTTTTCTTACACCCAGAAAATCTCGATAGAGTTCAGTTGGTTTTCATTTTAATCAAGCAAATCCCGGACGTCTATCCGATTGCAATTAGCGAATAAAAGGGAAATACAAGAAAAAAGGCATCATTAAAATGTACAATGGGTTCGATTTGATTTTCTTCTATAGGGACACTGAGATCTGTGAATTAGGTCAGGTTGAAGGAATTTGACGAAATAAGAAGTCGCTTTTTTCTTTGAAAGGGACAGTGGAAACTAGTTTGGAACCTCAAGGAATATTTGATTTCAAGTGTCTTTGATATGATGATATAATAAACTGTCAAATCAGTGACCTTCATCTATTGGGGCAGTAGGAGTAACGCTCCCAAAAACTGGGTTTTCATCATCAAGAATCGGTTTTTAAGAACAATAATCTGATTTTCAGCGTCAAGACTCGAATTATCTGCCCTCTACAGCAGATTGAGTTGACTTTGCCGAAGAGCTTACTTTTCTAAGAAATTATTGCGTCATTGGGAGATTATTTACAGCTTCAAGGAAAAATTCACGTCACTTTGATATGAAGATTGAGGCTAAATATCCTCGCAACCCGTCGACCAAGAAGATGCTGTATGGATCCCATGTGAGTCGTTGATGTCGAAGGTATCAAGATAACAATCCTAGGAGATCTTTCATCAGAAAGAAACGTGAATTCATAGTGAGCTTTTTATTTTAACTTTTGAAGACCACCTGGCAAGTTTGATTGATTGAATGACCTGCAGCGTTGTCAGATCGCCTCAGGAACTGATTACACAGGATTAGAAGAAGACGCCTTACGCAAATCGAGACCCTAACCATTCCAGGCTCCAAGAACAGATTTCGAGGCAAGGCCTACGGGATGTGGTGGTTACTAGCGAAGCGATAGCACTCACAATCCCATCGTCAGACGAACAACACAAAAACGTATGTTACTTGCTACCACTGCCAAGTAGTGCTTACGACTGAAACCCGAGGACGCCAATCGTGATCATCTCCTGAAGGAGGAGAATGGTTTGTAACGAGTTATTCTCGTGTTGTTGAGCTAACTTGTCATGTGTGCCTCCAGCATGCAGCACGCAACAAACTAATCCAAGGAGGAGCACACAAGCCCCCAGACAAGCCCTCGACCTTGATTATTTTGACGCCTTCGAAGGATACGATACGACGTGAAGCAGCATGATCTCAAAAGAACTGAGCTTGTTGGATGTTTGTACGGATTATAAATTTTTAATCACCCAACCGACGGCATTCAAGTTGGATTCCCCAATATGCTGCATTACGGCCTTTCATTTCTACTTGTTGATAGGCGTGGTTAGCAACAGGTCGCATCAAAGCCCAGAAACCGACGGGCCTTGGAGGTCTTCTCATTTCCCGTTTGGCTCCCGTTCCTACCCTCTTCGCCCGTCATCTCATATGCCATCCCAGTCAACCCCGACGACCGTTTCTGATTACTACCTATACCGCCTCCTAAATGCATTGTCACAAACGGCTTTTGACGTCACCGGAATGTGTCGAGGGGTACAGGGTTCGATCCTTTTGCTCCCTGCTGCCTTTATCAGTTCCTCATATCACGTTTTGCGCCATACCATCACTCTAGAGCTCATACTACTGTTTCGCGATCAATAACTAGGAATTAGGTTAATAGCAATCAAATTCCCGTTGACAGACTGATGAAACTCGGTATGCGGGTAACGTTCGAAGTCTTGAGTGAAGAAGAAGAGAGTGGACTGCTCGTCTGTCTGTCGATCCAACAAACTGGGATATGTCGTAAAGATGTAATGATGGGCCTCAACTCAGGCGTCCATCTCTTAACGACCGGTTTAGTTTCATCCGTGACCCCATTAGGGTGGGGGTACGTGGTTGAGTTGTGGGGAGGAAGAGCGCTGTTTCAGTCGCTTTCCACCACTCCTGTGAATGAGTTAAAATTTATTTAATCTTTAAAAAACGTCTGGTGATCTTGAATAAGCTACTTCTAACCCTTCACGTCTACCAACACTACCCTGGCTCCTGTTTGGCCTCCTTACCCTGCAGTGCTACCGTAAAGTGCAAAAGTCAAACGCTCTTCACCCCTAACGCCCTTACAATGCAGTTGAGACTTCCAACTTTGAATGGTAGAAGTTTGCACAAGTTGCCAAAGCTATCACTGTCCCCCGTCGTAAATACTCGCTTGCTGTTGTTGTTAACTCCTAATTATTGCCCCTAAACGTTTTCAACTCCTGAGATTCACCATTCCGAGCAATCTACCCCTTACATCTATCAAATAGAATTAACGAAGTCCAAGGATAAAAACGGGTTAAATCCATTAGCGGATTAACCAACCGGCAATGTTCTCGTCAGAACTGCGCATTTGCATAGTAGAAACAAAACCAGAGGCGGTTATTATTCGGTTTGAATAAGCAATTAGAGTTTGGCTTTGTGGGTCACATCCGCAGCAGCAGGGTTTCTGTTTATCACGAATGGAATGCTGGAGTATCTGGATGTACGGGAATTCCTGTAGAAAATTAAAGTACATAACTAATAAACAAAAGACTGGATATAATATATATACGAGGTATATATAAATATTCGGAGTATGTGGATATAATATTATTCGAGGTACCTACTGAAATGAATGTGTAAATGGGTTCGAACAAAACTTCATTTTCAGTTAAATGATTATCATGTTTTTGAATAGTCTATCCACGGTTGAAATTCCAAGTGATAAAGACAACAGAACAAAACAGATGAGTCGGGTTGGGGATGAACAAGATGGAAAATAGCAGCCAGCGCTTGGGATGACGGTGATCAGAATCATTTTATGAGTGCTCATCATGGTACATACCTATTTTGTTTTATGACTTCTGAGGGACACCCCCAAACCCCCGGATGCTCATCTTGAGCCTAACAGCTACTCAAAGGAGGATCGGGGAACACGCTTCACTGGGTACCTAACTAAATTCGAACCAAACGCCAATGTTTGTTTTACAACATACCAGTGCTTGTCAGGAGTCTCTGTGGCAATGGTTTCTAGTGTCGTTTTTTGGTGTCGTGTTTTGATAGGTAGGTCACCGTAAAAGCGTATATTCCACACAAAAAGTAAACAGCTTTTCTCATCAGTGCAAGATCTTGGTCTTAATGATATGATTTTTGACTTACGTACATTTTTTTATGTTTGCTCATAATCCAATGGTAGAAAAGTCCAGCTAAGTAGAAGCAAACCCCCCTCAACCCCATTAATTACTCGGAGGGCTGCTCATCTTTTCATAATTAATTAAATATCTTCTTCCACTTTTATAAATCATCACCCGTCCGGGGTGTTCTGCCCTTCATCACTCTGAGGGAAACTTAGGGTTTTTTTTTTCGCCGTATCTCTGCCCCCTCTTTTTTTAAGTCATTAAGCCCAACAGTTTTTTTGAAAATACATGTTGATTTATATTCATTTTGGAGTAAGGTGAGACAGTGTGCATTTTAATCATGGTGGATAATTGAGATGCGCGCGTGTATTGTAAGAAAATGCATGAAAGAACGACAGTTCCAGTTCATCCAGTTTGGTGTTGCTAGATGGTGCGGTTCTGCGAGGGACATGTTCCATGTTTTAGGGAATTCACACGGCACAACATTTCACGACATTACACAGCTTCATGCTGGGAAAAGGTAGACCAGCGGTCGTCGCAGGGTTATTGTCGATTGGGTGCTTAGTGACTCGAGGGGGGGCTCAAAGCACGGATCTCCACTTCCGAAAGGGCGACGATAAAATGATAAAGCCGGTTTTTCCTCTTCCCTTCGAGTTATGAAGGAAATCGGTTGAAACGCCATTCGGAAATATTACCGCAATGGGATATCTAGCAATTTTGGTGGTGGGAGGGTCTGAAGTTTCAACCGAACAGCCTGTTCTTAGAAGGGACAGAAGCTGAAAAGGGCCATTCACCATGATGAACTCACAAAACCCTACAGTGGCGTTTGTTGGGCGTTGAAATGAACAGCAGGAAATCTTCGAGCTCATCGACATTATCGGAATTCATTTCAAGAGGGTCGTGTTTTGTGTACTCGGCTGACAATATGGTGCCACACTGCATCGGAATTTATAATAGGGCGACCCGATTTCCTACCCAAGGGATAATTATCCCGCGTTGAGAGGGCCATGAGGGAAAACCCCTATTTGCATTCCGGGCTCCCCTTCAACTCTCGTATCAACAACGCGTTTGTCACTACTGGGTCAGCCCGATCGAAACAAAACCTTGATTGGCTCTCTAAAGTCCGTTTGCCTTTGATACAACCTTCGTGGACGTTTCGCATGGGCGATTTTTCAGCATATAGTGAAGTACTGAAAAGTACAGTTGCTTGTTTAAGAGCAACAGCCCACCATGTACAGGAACTGGCAAATGGTCTTTTGACGAGCCATTGCGGTTGTCCACAAATAAGCGGCTTAATGATCAGAGACAATGAAGAACCCAGTCAGAACCCCTCAGTTCAAATTAAAATGGATCAAACAATCCACAACTGCCGTCCCCGGAAAATTTTCCATTTTCCTCCTTCCTCATTTGTGGATAGTCACTTTCTTGTCAAGTCTCGCATTCATGAATATTCACAAAACAGTTTCAACTCATCTCCGTTTCATCCCCATCACAATCCATTTTTCAACCAACGTCTGAAAATGACAGCTTCACCACAAATTGTATCCGTTATCAGCACAAGTTTCAGTACAAGCACAATATAGTGTCAGTTCGTCGAACTTTGAATATTCCAAGATGTAAGAAATCCCTACGGTAAACGAAAATGTTTTTCCACCCTATGCGGCGTTTTTAGTTTTCTCGACTCCGTACATACATCATAAACTTTGCGAAGGACCGCCTGTTTGTCTGCATGAAATATATCATAACAGAAGGGAGAAGGCCAGAGTTTTCATTATGAGCTGAGAGGACGAAGAATTCGCTAAATCAGAAGTTGAAAATGAGCCAAAAACAAAAAGAGGATCTCATTCTTTTAAAGGGACTTTCTAGAGGTCTTTATTGGGTGTTGGGGTGAACGTCCGAAGGTCAGTGTTAGAGGCGTTATTACTAGAGATGGGTATTGATGCCAGATTTTACAAAAAAATCGATTTTTTACAGTTCCTCAGCCTTCAGCATGAAGTAAAATGGCACTACCTTGTGGCCCCGTGAGATCCAAACGTAGGGACATTCCACCAATTGGAATGTGCGCATGGAGCATCATCAAACCCATTTGATAAATAGGTACAAGGAACAGAATGTTCAATTTACCATTCAGGGCTGGTTTCACCAAAGTAAAACCAACAACGATCTTAAATTGGTGATGTTAGTTGTCTTGTCATCGTTCCAGCGATAAATCTCAGTTTAAAAAGTTTGGTGGAACTGAGCCTAACCTACTCGTTACCTACTTTCTTACGTTTTGCCAATGAGTTTATTGATGAAAAAACTTTCCGAAAATTGCTCAGTGAGTATTGACTGGAGTTCCAATCTTAGTTTGTCTGTCAATAGGTACTTAATAGGTGCCAATTGTTGGCACCTATTAAGTATTGACAGACACACTAACATTGGTGAGTTTCCTACTACCTATGTTGATGTTGATGTATCTTGCCGAGGATAGCTTTCTCGAACTCGAAGGATCAGAGCGGCACATTTTTAAAAATCGATTTTGTGGATACCCGATTTTTTTCAGAATTGATTTTCAGGCCAATGGAGTATTGAATTTCGGATTAAATCACCCTGTGCCATGTTGTGAGAAGTCAAAAAGAGAAACACTTTATTTTTGTGACAAAAAGTCTTTCACGTAGAGTATATTCATCTAAAGTTAAACTGGTCGATTCAAAAGGGACGTGCGAGTCGTCACATACGGCCCTTCCAGTTTGACGGTTTGTTTCCCCACCATACACACCAGACTTCAGATCAATTTTTCATAATATGAAAGATATTATCTTTTCTTGATTTTCTTGGTGATGGCACTAGTGACATTGGAGTAACGCGAAAATGGCCGTGTCCGCTTTGATGTGATACCCACCCCTAAAATGATAAGTGGGGCAAAATTTGCCTCTGGAAACATTTGCCCCACACGTGGAAACGTTTGCCCCAGTGTGTGGGGCAAAAGTTTCCAAACGGGTGTTTCGGAAAAATGGAAAATTCGCACTCTAAATGCTTTGGTAAATGAACCATTTTTTTACTGGATGAAGGGAAGATGTTAACCTACAATGCAAGCCAATTTTCAAATCGATCGGACGTTTTGGAAGGCGGGGAGAGCGCCGAATGTCAAAACTGGAAACTTTTGCCCCCAACTCCCCTAACAAATATCGATACATCAATGATGAAATGTCGATAGTTCGATAAGTCGATACCCATCAACTTATTTAAGCCGACTATAGTTCGATAAGTCGATGCCCATCCCTACATGAAACCCCCCAGTGCAGATCTCAACCGGTTTCTGCATGCAGTGGTAACTGTCCACTATTGTAAATCACAACCCTGAATCCACCATTTTTCTCTTCGGACAAGCAAAACCCACCGTTCCAACCTTCCTAATTTGGGCTCAATAGGTACAAGATAAATAGCCCAAAAGGCCGAGCAATTCGGGTCAACTCCTTCAGCCCCCTATCAGTTATACAGCGGCTTTGCCCAACCCCAAATATAATATATCACTCCTAACTTCTCCCCCAGTGAAGAGCTACACTGTTTTTGAGAGCGTATCGCGATAGGAACTCTCTCTGGCACAAATGAATAATGATAATGGGACTTAGGTAAAATATAGGGAAGAGGAGACCAAGCTGAGATAACCGGAGAGAATATAGTTGAGAGAAAAAACTTTGAAGGTTGCATAGCAGTTTGAAACAGCTCAATTGAAAACTTGTCTCTGTTACGGGAACAAATTCTTATAAATTACAAGAAAACCAGGTGCCTGATACGAGTTACTAGCGTTCTTGGAGTTCTTCCGTGGGCAACACTGGGTGTCTGCGAGAGGAAAACTAAACGTACAATAAACGTATTTCAAGGGCAGACCAACAGTATTAACATTACGACCTCGATAAAAATTATCTCAAAATTCTTTGTTGCTCGACTGGGGGAGGCTATAACTACACCGAAGGGCAGAATCGTAAGCGTCCACAGTGAAACTTGAAGGCGCTCTAAGTCATTCAGGGCAAGTTACAGCGTAGTTACCCGACGCACAGTAAAACGGGAATGAAATTCTTCTTGTTCGAATAGGAGGAAAGCTTGGGAGATGGCCAAACCCCAATAATTGGAAAGGAAACAAGGACGGCGGAGCAGTGGGTGAGAACTGGAAGTATCAGGATGTCGTCACGTGCAGTTCAATCGGACACCGTCAACTCTGTCTTTTTGAGGGTTTGAGAGGAGTTTCTGGTGGGGGTTGTTTGTCTTCACCAACTTGGCCAAAAGCGCCTTCACTCACTCCGCCATCTTTGGATTCCCGGTGGAGGGTCTGGGATATTGCTTTTCAGCCTCACCCCCACCACCGAGACGATGTCGTCTGGGGGAAATGCGCGGTCGAAAACTAATTTTCGAATGGGGCACCTTTTACACCTTTCCTTCCTGCATTGCGATATCTTTCGGTCGAACCGGATGGGGAAATGCCGAACGGGGTACCCCTAGGGACTGTCTTCTTGCCACGTTGGTACAACTCTATAACAAGGCTCAGGGCGCAAACATGTGGGGGTTCTCCACAATAGGTGTATTAGACATAGTGGGGAAAGACTAGGTATGGTGGGTTCAGATCCTGAACTTCAGGACTCTGGTAACCGTGTGTGACTATGCTTTTCACCACAATCTTTGACATGGAGGTAGGTATGTACCTTAGCTGAAGAAAAAGGAGAAGAACCTGTACCTATGGGCGTTTCATCTGCTTCAAAAAATGAAGCAAACCAAATTTTGGTTTCAATGAGGCTAAGACCTTGAATCTTGCTCCAGCTCCACGATACAGGCTGAAAAAAAAGAAGAAGTTACAGGTAATAAACAAACAAACAAACTTTTTTAGTCAATCGTTAGCCGTTGATCAGCAGGCTCCCACCAGGGAGCGCCACCAGGCAGGTTGGGACGACTAGGATACCAACCACCTGGTTCCACCTCCGGCTGCCCACTAAAAGAGCAGAGGACTTACCAACTGATATTCAACCAGCGCCTGTGAGGACGCTTACTGGTAATGTGGACCCTCAGGTCAATAAACAAGTGTAAAAGTAGAAGATGGGCGGACCATAAATTGTAGAAGCGACGAGGCGAAGGTAAGGGGTCGCTGCCGATAAACGTAGCGTAGACGCAGGGCGCACAGGCCAAGTAAATACAATCTCAGACTCAGGGGCCAGAGGCCAGGGGCCCGACTCCAAAAAAAAAAACTCCTTGATAGCCGCCTATCAGTCCTTATCTTCCACTTCGCGGTGATCTCATCTCATAAGTGCTGCCATTTTGACTGACAGCGCTCTGGTTAAAAGTAGCCCGCGGGGCGGATTCGGGCGGAGATTGTTCGATTTAATTTATCAATTTCCAACGTCCTCCACAGGGAACTTGGAGAACGTTACACAGCCTCCCCCAGAACGAGGTTCCGACCAGGGCGGAACCTGGCCACCGCCATTAGTCAGAACAAAGCTGATGTGGGCACATTTGACGGGCCAAGTCCTCCCCACAGGAGTCACGGCGGTGTGAGAGGAAAGAAAACTCTCCAGACATTCCGGAGAGGTGAACGCCACATGCAAAACTTGGGACGAAAGAACATTCAAGTGACATGCCAACAAACAACAACAACAAAAAATCGGCCAGAGCCGCAACAAAACATCACATGCACCGAACCATGGGCATTGGACAATTGGAGATGTTACCAACTGGGCCATTGTTGCCTGCTAGGCCGCTGAAGCCTTCAGAGCAGCCATTGCAAAGGCAGCAAACGTTTAGAGCATGTCTAGACAATAATATCCATCCCAGTCCATCCCTAGTCCATCCCTATGACGTTGAAGAAAAATTAAGCCCCTCCATGAATGCCCATGCCGCTGGTTGCTGCACCTTGCACAGCTGAGAAATCGCATGATCGGAGGCCACCCATGGCATCTGCAACCACTGCCCCCATAGAGCGAACTCAAAGACGAATCTCCTAGGAGATTCCACCAGCTGGTGGCCTCACCTGGCCGACCCCTCTTGCCTTTAGTATGTACGTCAGGCTCAAGAGGATCCAGGATTAAACCATCGCCCTAGCACCTTCAACGTGGTCAGCGCCGGATTAACCTCTCGTGGGCCCCGGGGCTGAGACTTAAAAATGGCCCCCTCGATATATGTACATACAGGTAAACATATATATTATATATGAAAGTGGATCCTCTGGCAGGATTATCACGTAAAAACCACTAGAAAATCGCGTCTGTCGCTTCACAACCAAAAACTGGGTCAAAACAGTAATAAAACTCCGAATGCAGGGCAATCTATTTTTACAAGTAAAGTACTAAAGTAAAGACAAAAAAAAGTTTCTTTTTACAATAAATATAAATGCTGCAAATTTAACACTAAGTATAGTGTTAATAAGAATAATAAACCCTATAGGGTTTATTATTCTTTGATATAGGTTACTTGTGCAGAAATTTATTTCTGTCAATGAGAAAATCTCAAGAAAAAGTTTTTTTTTGGATTTTTATTTTTCGAAAAAATCCTTTTTTTTTCGAAACTTTTTTGTTTTACTTGAAAAATATTTGATCTCCTGGGATCCTTCAAAAATCCCGTTTGTAGCCCCATGAAAGCCCTATAGATCGCAACAGTGGAATTGGATCGTTCTGGGACCCCCAAAAATGGATTTTACGTCCAAAAATACTTCGAAAACGACACCTGACTCGATCCCATAGCCAAAAGCCTTCAAAAAAACTTCTCCCATAGCCCCATAGCGCCCCACGGGTTTGGGCGATTGGGCTGAAAACCTTGCGGGCACAACTATATGGTAAAACTTCAGATTAAAAAAAAAAATTCCTTCTGCCCAAAACGGCAGGTTATCCGCTTGCGGATAACGGGAGAGGCACAGCCCTGGCGGGGGGCGAGCCCTCCTTAACAAAAAAAAAAAAAAAAAAAAAAATAGACAACAACTGCCCAAAACGGCCCGGACGGCAGCTGCCGTCATTCTAGATGGCGGACGTCATTGTATGCGTGTTCAATTTCAGGGTGTGTCATTGTATGTGTGTTCAGATTTTACTTTTATATAGGCTGGTCGTGTTAGTTTTAGGGAGGGGAGGAAATTTTGTAGAAGTACTCGCCTCCACCAGACAAGTAAACGTGGAGAGAGCAACCACCCATGATCCGAAAACTACAAGTTACGAGAAGAGGTAGAAGAGTAGGTACGGTCTGCTGCATTCCGCAGCCACCAACCACCCGAACACCACAAGTTTCAAGAAGAGGTGAAATAGTAGGTAGGTCTGCTGCGATGACTCCTGCCCCAAAGAATTTCGAGCCAATTTACATGATAAGACCTCCTTTAAAACCAGGCGCCTCCACATTGGTCCAACCCAGGCACGCCAGAATGGTGTGGCTGGAGGGGACAGGAGGGCCCACTGTACTCCCCCTAGGGGAGATCTGAAGAACAAGGTAGAAGAAAGAATATGAAATCTTAAGCATAATTATGCTTAAATTTTAAGTGCACTACCTCTGGGGGAAGAAAGAGAGCAGAAGGTATGAGAAAGGTTGTGATGGGCCAGAAATGGCCTTAGACACAACCTAAGAAGCTCTGTACAGCGGATGGCGGACAGTGGACTGCAGACGGCAGACGGACATTTTGGTTTTGGAATATAGACCTGTTGAAACGGATAATGTCAAATTTTGAGGCCAATCGGATTCGTCGACCTCCGTCGCGAAAACAAAGGTGTATTATTCCAAGAATAATAAACCAAAAATTTAACAAATTATTTTTGTTTTTATGAACCAAATGCGGTGAACACACCATGATCCTACGACTTCGACTCTTTCTCCGGTAGCAACAACGAATGGATTGATCAAATATCAGCGGCTAGATTCTACGAGTGAAGGCGATCAGAGCAATTTTCGATGGCGAGGTTGGCCTCTCTCCAAAACGAAGGCCCTGATACCGGCTCGTTTCTTTTTTAATTATGCTCAATAAATATTTTCGCGTAAAAAAAAACCAAATGCGGTACAGAGTCCAACCCGCTTAGCAAACTCTGAACCACCACTACAGTGTGGAAAATCCGTGAGGTCTATAACTCGCGTTGGGAGTGTAGACATGGCGACTCCATGAGGTTTTCGAGTAAGTAGTAAGGAAGGTAGTGGAAGACTTAGTGGAAGGTAGGTAACTTGAAACTTTCCGTTCACCTTCCTCTTTTTCAGGAAAACAATTTTTTGGATATCATCATAGGAATAAGGAAAAACGGTTTGTTGATTTTTACCACAAAAAAAAAAAAAAAAAATCATAACGGTGGCGAAGTGGCCCCCTTGGGGTGTGCGCCCGGGGGCTATAGCCCCCCTAGCCCCCCCGTTAATCCGGGCCTGAACGTGGTTCCCAAAATCTGAAAACAGTAAAAATACCTGACTTCGCATCTCATTACCTCCGGATCTGTTGGACCGATTTCGATGAGATTTTGAGCACATGTTGATAAGCTGGGCGATAATCTATATTCTTGCAACTTTGGATAATGCCTCAGTGTTGCCTAGTGGTTTGATTTGAATTTTTTATTGGACGAAAAGCTTAAAAAAAATTACAGAAATATGTCATAAAAAAATTGAAAAAGACCTCTTAGAGACTAGACTAGTCAAACATTTTATTATAAGAATAAACGGAGGAGCATGTCCCTAAAAAAAGCCGTTTCGTCCCACTGTGCGAAGGTAGAAAATTCTGATCGGCCGTTCCACGATGTCTAGATTCCAAAAACGAAATATCCGTCCGCCGTCCGAGTCGTTTTGGGCAGTAGGATTTTTTTTTTTTTAAATCTGAAATTTTGACAAAATACTTGGTTTACCATCGAGTGGTGCCTGCAAGGGTTTCAGCCCGATCGCCCTAACCCGTGTTGCGCTACGGGGCTAAAATGGGGCTACGGGAGGATTTTTTAAGGTTTTCGCATATGGGGTCGAGTTAGGTGTCGTTTTCGAAGTATTTTTGGACTTAGAATCTACTTTTGGGGGTCCCAGAACGATCCGATTTCACCGTAGGGATCTAAGGGGCTTTCGTGGGGCTACAACTGGAAGTTTTGAAGGAACCAAGGAGATTAAATAAATTGTCGTTTTCCGAGTAATTTCGGACGAAAATCCATTTTTTCGAAGTCACACTTCTGTCCAAACATTGTACAGACACTTTTTTTTTTTTTTAATAAATATTTGATTTTTGGCATCATTGACACAGAATTAATTTTTGCACGATTAACGTATAACGATAAAGCTTGCAAGTATAATAAACCCTTGTGTGAAATTTGCAGCTTTTTTTTCTTCTGCCAAATTGGGGTAGAAAGATGGGGCATGAGATTGCGGTCAAAACCATTTGCATGAGGGCTGTTTTCAAAGAAATGGTCTATTATACAGGTGCTATCGTACGCATTTGTCTACAGGAACGTTACGTGAGCAGCAAACTCCAACTTTTGTTCCCGGTCAAGTTTTTCCAACTGGAGCTGACTCGAATCAAATTACACAACACAATCATTATACTAATTGGACTCGCTTTTATTGGAGGGTGACAAGGAGATGACAAAAAAACCGCCCCCGGTTGCCAAGAATCTCAAATGGGTGATGGCTAAAAAATTGGAAGGGAAAGGCCAAGGGAAAAGTTTTGATAAGAACCTCCCCCATCCTCTCCCAGATCACTTAAAGAATGGCCCGGGGGGGGGGGGGGGGGGTTGAGAGAAAAAGACCTTGCCCTACTTCATACCGCTTTCTTGATCTACTTGGAGAAGTTGTTGATTCATTAATAAACTTTAATGGACGAATATTTTACTTTCGTTGATCCGTGTTTTATGGAAATTTGATTAAGTTGAGTTAGGAAAAGTTAATGTATAACAGCAGAATGTAATTAGGTAACTATTTTCTTCCGATTCCAACGAATACCAAATTATTAGGGGGTCGCTTGGTACAGTTCGTCGAGGGAAAACTGTCAGCGATCAGATGTGTCCCAACTGGCGACAGATTGAGTTGGGGCTGATGACACCGAAGGGAAGTCCGACGAATTCAAGAACCATCTTGGACAATGGGAGCCGAACATTTCCTGACGATACCCCAGCAGAATTGAACTTTGGACGGAGACAAATGGCTGCTCGTCACGGGTTGGTCGACCCGATTTGAAAAGCAGATGATTTAGGGGTTTGAAGTCGTTTTGAGTCTGACGTTTCATAAGACTTATGAAACGTCTACGGTTGCTGCTTTGGATATCAGCGATATCCTATTATCCTTCCGTTGTCAGATGTTGGCACGGCGCATTTTCGGCTATAAATTTCGGTTCAAAAACTCACATCAAAGATTCAATTTGCCTTTGGTGTATAAAATACCTTCAATTTTGTTCCTTAACTTGGAGTAATAGTTAATCTTTTTTCATGACGGCGAAATTTGTGTGTGACTTCTGGGCGGAGTTTGTCTCTTGGAAGAAGATGTTCTGAAGAGGAAGAGCCGTCATAGCCGTCGCTGGCGGCGGTGGCAAAAATGTTGGACCTGGAGGCGATTCCTGCACCTGCCTGCATTCGGCTTTTTCGGGAGTAGGCATGGAGGAATAGAGAAATTGATTGCTTAGTTGTGTACACTGTGAATGCAAACGACGGAATTCTGGACGGAATTCGCAGGGGCGCCATCTTTTGGTTCAGTTTTGGTAACTTCCACCTTCAAAGTTCACTACGTCTCGTAGGGGTCGCGCTGCAGTCGCAATCCCACCCGCCGTTCCATCACTGGGTTGGCGTTTTGGGCACGCGGTTTAACACAGAGTGAGCTCTCCTCTCTATTCCTCCATGGGGAGTAGGTAGTATGATGAAGATCGACAGGAGCCAATCAGTGGAAGCCTTGAAAAGAAAAGCGAGGAGCCCAAAGCCAACATCTCATGGAATTATGGAAACCGCAAATTACAACGCATGCGAGTGACCTCGGAAGAGCTTCAACTTTCCGTCGCATTCGGCGTAATGGTGCAATAAATGGACCCCATTGCTACCTCGTTGGAGATGTGGATGAAACCTTTGATTGAAAGTAGGTAGTGTGAAGATGACAATGACTTGGATGTAGGATGGATTCCGCCATTTTCTGTGATAAGTCTCATTGGATCTTAGAGTAGACATAGTAAAAATTTCAACATTGTAGCTTCATTTGGCGCCATTTTATGAATCGTTTACACAAACGCTTATTTTCAATTGATAGAAAACGAATAGAGCTGAAACGACTGTGTTTTCGCAAAGAAACATTTCCCACAGCCCCTAACAAACCATTAGTCCGAAATTCAAAAACTTGGCGTTTAGTACCTTTTGTGATGCAACCCCCTCAATTGTTACAATGAAGCTAAGCCAATTTAAAAACTGCGGTATCTCCAAACTATTATATCAGCTAACGACACATTACACTGAGAGAAATCAGACTCCTCAGTAGCACCAATCGATTAGAACGCCGATTATTTGCTTGGGAAGCCCCCACAGCGGGATTTATGTAAATCTGTTCGGGAATAACCCCATCCATCCGCCAAACAAGTCAACGAGGGAACGTACGATTCCGTTTTTGGCTCATTTCCATCCCAAATGAGTTGGCTGTTTTATTATCTTTAATCCTGGGCGGTGATTACATTCGGGGCGGGCCCTGAAGGGGCTTAAATTGCCAGGGGTTATAGAAGAGGCACCCCGCTGTGTCGCAGGGTTGAAGGGACGCCGAACATGTTAAACAAAGGGTATGCAAAGTAGAAAGTCGTGTACAACTATTTTACAACGCCCGAAAAAATGTCACGGAACAAACGACTGTTTCATGGAAGACACTATTTCAGGTACTTTTTAAGGAACCGCATCGCTTTGAGACCCTCGCAGTGTTGCCTTCCCTCGTTGAAACTGTCTATTTCAAGCGGCTCTAGCCGATAAGCCCGGTCGATTAAGCCCAGATCCTAACAGGGGAGGTGGTTGACGAAGCTTGATATATTTAGGGGCTGAGATGATGGAAAAGCTTGTTCCACTGGAGGCGAAGTGAGACGGAAAATACTTGTTGCACCTGTTTTAGGGGGGTGAGCCCTCTAATGAAACCCTGGGGGACCTTCCCCGTCCGAAGTGTTGGAGTTGGCTGACACGGTTTGCGGCTCCTGTCCTTGACTCCCTGGTGTCTGTTTTACCTGCCTGGTTTATTTCAGCAGGAACATGTAACAAAATAGACGAGGGCCTTTTGGGAAAGATTATAAAAACCAACTTAATTGCATAAAATGCAAATTTTGCAGTGTATTTTCGACACACCAACAAACTCTAAACGAATACCAATCTGGTATACAGGCTAAACCTATAGGTCTAAACATAGCTGAGGGGCCGTCGATGGTGTAGTGGTTATGATGCCGGGTCCACACTCAGGTGTCTGGAGTTCGAGGCTGTCTCTAATAAGGTTTTTTGTCCTTTTCCTTTTCACAGCTGGGTGAATATCACAAAAACGGACATTTTCAGACCTCCTACTTTTGGAAAAATTGACCTTGCAGGAGAGTGCCCAGGATTTTTTTATTTCCTCTTTAGGTTAAATAAAATTGTTTAATGTGGTCGACATAGATCAAAATCCGTTTAAATTTAAATTTTTTAAAAAACATTGTACCACGTCAATGAGATACTTCCACGCTTCTGAGGTTAACTTTCTCAGAAGATATAAATAATCTAGGTTTTATGATTTTGTAAACTTGTTGCAGGGAGGGCAAAATGAAGGTGAAAGTACCATGAAATAAATTAATTTGGTTCTCAAACCTACCTATTTGAACCCATTTCAGCATCTAGAACGTTAAAAAAAATTGACACCTCATTGTCATGGAAGAATCCTCAAATGACGTGGATTGATGAATCGTCCACGCCATTGAGGTCTATTGTTCCACGACATTGAGGATTCCCTCTTTGAAAGTTCACTGTCAACTGTAGAGGCGTTATTTAGTGAAAAGTGAAGCATGGGGTGATCAGGCACAATTAAGTACCTCTACACAAACAAACAACTTATAAAAAATAATTGTGACAGAAAACGTAGTTTTAATTCGTCCACGTCATTGAGAACAATAAACGTACACACCTGACTAGGTCCGCTGCAAAGCCCATGCGCCGCCCTACTGTGGCGTCAGTTGAAAAACGGCGGTTTTGTTAGAGCCTCCAGTGTTGCCACTTCACGTTCCATTTTTTCCCATTCCGAAATTCCTCCATGGAGGCCATGGAGAAATGTTCATGATTGTTCCACGACGTTGAGGTTGTACTTCAGGTACCGGAGTTTTGTTGTAATTATTGATACATTTACAACAGGAAAAATTGAGTTTCATTGTTTCTCAACCAGGTCAACTGCCAGGTATCGGAAAATCGGAATTATTAGGAGGTGTGAGAGTTAACAGAGGATGAACCAGCATCAACACCTCAAAATATGCATTTGGATACAACCACGTCATTGAGAAACTTCATCTAAAAACGCAGTTAAAATGTTCTTCTGGGGTCTAACACTATCCCTAAACGTTGTTCCTCACACAGGGACAATTAATTCTAAGTATGACAAGTGTCCCCAGGACAAAATCTCATTACTTCCTGAGTGAAGCTACAGTGACTTGAAAATACCCGTTTTTGTGATATTCACCCAGCTCTCGTTGAACTTCCAGACAATTACAGCAATAAAAAGTGGCAAAACATGCAATTCCGGCGGCTCTATCTCATGTTGACATGTGTATGAGATAAAACCTGGCCTAGGGACTTAGGACATCAACACATGGATGCGTCGAATCTGAAGTTCAATCGCGTACAATCAGTCCACTTGAGGACTGCAGTGCCGTTGGGGATCAAAATCCTGTCCGGATGAAGGGGCACCATCGTCTAGCCATGACGGTGGGCTTGTCCCCCCTGCTTCGGGATTGTGATTCCCAAGTTTGAATTTCAGAGCTTTTTTTTCTAAAAAAAAAAAAAAAAAAAAAAAAAAAAAAAAAAAAAAAAAAAAAAAAAAAAAAAAAACAGCTGAGGACTGATGTGGTCAGGATGTCTGAGGACAAAAGGCGAGGTATCGACAGTAGATGTACTGTGCTTGTCCTGCGTGATCTTACCAAAAGTTTTCTGCCTTTTTCAATTTCTCGTCTAGCGCATGCACGCTAATGGGTTCATACCTCTTTGGCATGACCCAAATTTGTCTCTCTGAAGGATCTTAATTACACTCCTCAGCCACTACTATCAGGTGTGCCAGAGAGTTCTGTCCTGTTGCCACAGATTAATCAACTGCGTTTTTTCAGACTTCATGATTCCTGAGTCTGGCCTTACATAGGCCTACCTCCTGACGAAAAACCATATTTGGATTTTATTAAATAACAAATTGTGTTATTGTTATTATTATGAAATATAATGTTTCATCGATACGGATTACCCCCTTTTTCCATTCCCCACCTTTTTCTTTTCAATTTTTGTTTTTGGGAATTTTTTTCCAGGGATTTTCTTCCGATTACCGACTGGTTACAGATCGCAACGTCGCCAAGTTTCTGTTTCTAACCGGGGCAGGTTACTGATTCTAACCTGGACGTGTTGCTGTAGGATGGCGAGGGGGGGTTCACCCAGGTAGAAAATTGAGGTTTGAGGATACTGTCATCGTGGACTTTTTCACCCCACAGACATAGTGGTAAAAATACTACGACCCAGCTATGTTGATTGACAGTGATTTTCGAGTCTTGTGCATTGCAATCTCATCAAATAATGTTTATTATATATTCTACATTATAGATCATGGGTATGGGACCACCTCAAACGCAAAATATGACTCGAGTTTGGGGTTCAACAGTGAGTCACAACATCTTCCCCCCAAATTTCCCCCTTTAGAAAAAAACCCCTTAATCTGGAGGGAAAACCCCCGATTTGGCAGCACTGACAGTGACTCCAGTGTTGGGGTTCAAGAAGAGCCTTTTAGCAAAAGTTCAGTGTTACGAGCACTTTTGACCTTTTGTGTTTGTCGATCCGTAGGAATGAGCAAATTTGAAAATTCAAGAGCTCCTTTTACGAGAAATTTAATGCCCAACAAGTTTATTTAATAGGCATTAAATTATTTTGATTAGGTAGCCTTTTTTTGTCTCAGTCGTTTGAACATGAGCATAACTCACATTTTGTCAAAGTTGGTTAAATTGACGATGTTTGACGATCTATCGTGACTAAATTCCTTGGCCGAATTTGACGTTCTTGGAGCCGTCGAAAGGAAGTTTAGTGCTCTTTAATTTGGTATGCAGTGACGTTTTCCGTAGAATGAATCGATTTTGAGTTATAAGCCGAAAACGGAACTAAGTGCCAAAATATCGCAGTTTTTCACCTCTCAAAAGTTAAGCTCCTCTCAGAAACCGTCGCATACTCATATTACAATTATTTCGAATGCTCAAAGTGAAATGAGCGCACTACTATTACTTAGCAGAAACCAGGATTTATTATGATCAGGATCAATTCTTGGTGCGTGCCTGCCTCCTCAATCCTTCATGTCAATCCATCATAATTTTGAAGTAGGATTTATCGCGATCAGCGATCGACTATTTCTCTCTTGTCTTCACTCTTGTTATTCCATACAGCAAAATTTAAGCTGTCAAGATTCATTCTGTCAAGAGCCTTCCTTAGTGTCATGCTCAACATGGGCCAGCCATGTTTCGAAAATATCTTGGTTGGCCACACTTCACTAGTTGCAGTAAGTGGCATATACTTGGGCAGTAAGTGGCCCATTGCGGGTAAGTGGCCTTGCAGTAATATGTCACATTTCAACTACCTATAGCGCTATCCTGCATGTTTGGTCGAATGGCAGTGCACTTAAGGCATGCCTTAAGTGGGGCATTGCGTACGGTGTTCAATGCTTGTGTGCGTTATGTTTTTCGTCTGCGATCCAGAGAGTATTTTTTGCCTATACTGGCCGATTGCTTGGCATGGGTATCTACGGCTACGGGTTCGGTTAGAGCTCGTAGTATGGTGGCCCTCCATAGTGCATGGCGTAAAAATTGAGTCATTTCACCCCATTGGGACAGGGAAAAAACCTGGAACAGGGGAAAAAAATCTGGTTGATCGATAATGTTGCCCATCGGTTTTTACAAGGTATTAATCACTCCGATAGCTCTCTGTCCCAACAATAGAAGCCCGGGCGAGGTGATTCAAGAGGAGATAATAATTTGGCAGGGTCCGACTACAATGGGCGGCCCTGAATGGACCAACACGCCGTGTTTCTGCCCTTCCATCACCCTTGAATTTCCCTTCTGATAGGGGCGTCATCCGTCAACCCCGGGGCGGACGCCCGTGTCATCCGTAGAATTCGCCTTGTCCTAAACGGGCATTCTCGGATGATGAACTTGTGTAACTTACCGCAGGATGGATGTAAACGGCGAGGCTGTAGTCTGATTAGGAACTATGAGTAGAGCTAACTTGTTCCGGGAAAGTCTCACCGGCTGATCTGGTTTTTTCTCCATGCACTTCTTCACGGTCGGATCAATGCTCCTGAGCTTCTCCGTTCAATTGGTCTCCGTGCTTCCCATCCCTCGTCACGTTTTGCTTCGCTGTCCCTTTTTCGCCAACAAATTACTTTATATCACCGTACGCTTTTCCGCTTCTCCCATCCTCCCCCATATCTCGACTTGTTCTCCTCCTCACCTGCTCACCTTAAACGTACCTTCCATGAATTTTTCCTCTCTTCCTGACTCTTCTTTTCTGATCCCGATTGCCAAAAAATTTACGTACATACCCATCCATTCATGTACCCATGTCATTTATGTACCCATTTAGGTATCCATTTATCCTTGTATAGTAGTGATTTTCTTTTCCTTTTTTATTTCTCTTATTATACCTTCGAGTGTGTTATATTATTTCTGTATAATTGGGCTGCCCGTTTCTCAATAAATGAATAAATGAATAAAATACATAACCAAGTGGTGGACCATACTTTTCTTCTTTATTCGCCATACGTAAGTGGACCATACTTTTCTTCTTATTAACAGTTTTTCTTAATTCGCCGTCTCCTCGCGGATGTTGGCGATCCAAACGGCCAGCTCTTCTTTGTTGGTTGCTGCGCGGAAAACATCGACCGATGAGCTTACAGCTCCTCAGATCCTTCAGCCTCGAATTCTGCCGCCTTACGATCGAACGCCTCCATTGAATTATTCCTTCAATAATGAGCCTCACAGCTCATAACGACCCCCTCTCATCACGTGCCCAGAGTACCACACTTTTCTCTCCTTGACGGTTAGAAGGAGCTAGGGTCAAGCGTCCAGCTTTCACACCAATACAATACAACCGAAAATGTGTAGCACCTGATCATACGCATCCTTAGAGCCAGACTCAACGAGGAGCATCATTTTGAGAAAGTAGCCCGTGCCATTTCAATCCTGGCCCTAACTTTCTTTTTACCCCCGCTCCGAGGTATTTATACGAGGTGACTTGCTCCACTCCTGCTCCACTTACGAACAGATCAATATCTATTCTGCGTTTAGAAAACACCACCTCCTTTGTCTTGGAAACGTTCAACTCCAGGCCGAACACTCCGCTGTGCTCCACGATTAAGTCCATGAGGCACTGTTGATCTGCCAGGCTGTCAGCAAGTACGACGGTATCATCAGCATATCAGATGTTGCTGATGCACATGCCATTGACACAGATGCCCTTTTCATGATGGCGTTCGAGGGCTCCTTTGAAGAATGTCTCCGAGTATAGGTTGAACAACAGGGGTGACAGAATACACCCCTGCCTCACGCCTTTCTCGATTCGCACGGCATCTGAGGTAGCACCTCAGCTGTCTGGGCCCAATACAAGGTCGATATTAAGCCAACTTCTCCCCGGTCGATTCCTTTAGCCTTCAGGATGGTCACAAGCTCATCATGTTTAACGCTGTCAAACGCTTTACGATAATCTATAAAGCAAGCGTGCACATTCACGTTCATATACCTGCACCTCTGTGTCAGCACGTTGAAGAAGAAGAGAGCTTCGCGCGTGCCCACTCCATTCTGGAAACCAAACTGCGAGTCGCCAAGCAAAGCTTCTCACTTCCTACAGATCCTCATGTGCATCATGCGGAGGAATATCTTCAATACATAGTTACTATCTATGTTACTATATAGGTATAATTAAACTCCAGATACTGTTAAAGTATTGTATGCATGATATACAATACTTTAAAAGTATCTGGAGTTTAATGGTTGGAGGTGATATGGCGGATAATTCCATCCTTCCACCTCCATTAGTTCAATTTGTGATGCACCATCAGCAGTTCCACTATTTACACCCACTATTACAGTTCTCCAACTGTCGCCACTTCCCCTATTCATCTCAGGTATGCACTGCCGAGTGTTTTGCGAGTGGGTGGAAAAAGACCTCGAGCAAAGTTGTCGGAGGAAGGACCGCTTTATCTTTCCCTCCATGAGCTCAGATATTTTTCAGGTCAAAAGCTCCGGGGAAAAAGAGCCTAAGGCTCCCCCACTCGGGAGAAATGGCATCAACTTTTCAACCGTTGTACACACTTAAGAGATTCTCAGACAACCGCAGGAAGTTAGAGCTCTTCTTTCCCAAGGAGGAGAAACCCCCTCTATTATTTTTCACGCATTGTCCTTTTAAGAGAGGCGTCACGACGGTAGACCTCTGGATGATAAATTAAAGAGCTTGCGGATATGCCTTTTTTCGCAATCTCTTGGGTTAGGGAGTGTTGCCAATCTAACTCTATTGTGGTAGGTCTGGGTAGAGGTGTCCACATTTTAACTGAGCCCTAGTCTCTCATTATAGAGTTCATTGACATTTATTTTTAAACCTTTGGTAACCTTGGCTTTCTTTGAGGCAGATATACCATCCTCTGAATTTGTTTACCCAGTCTGAGATAATTCCAAGTTAAAATTAGATCAAACGGTGTATTATTTTCATTCCTCATTCAACCACAGCCTGAAAACTCTTCTCACAACACCCTTCAACCAGACAGTCTTTTTTGGCAAATTTAATTAAGAGCAAAAATGTAAAACAAAGTTAGGTGATTGCTTCGCTCAGTCTCTCAAAGCGTCTTCAACCACATTTACATCACAAAGGGTTGTAGATTTCGAAGGTTTCATCCTCCGTCAACTGTGAAATATTACATAAAAACAAGCAAACAATAGGGGCGCCACCGTCGCTGATAACCTTTGACGATTTTCCCATTTCACGGTCCTTCGTTATCGGTGGAGCTCCTCCGGGTTTTCGAGATTAGCACCTTCAAGTTGGCTGAGAAAAGATGGAGTTTCCCGTCATTATGAAGTAATTGCACTACGTCTTAAGGGGCACCAGCCTGTAGAGACTCACTTCCGGGCGAGGAGATTAAAACGCTATTATGAGGCTGTGACGCGGACTCTGATGAGAAACCCCGGACGGGAGGGGGGATTAATACATCGAGAAAAGAGGTGGGTGAAATTTCTAACGATTTTAGTTACCTAATTCAATAGTTAATTAGTACTCGGATGTTTTTATGAAACGCCAGGCGTAAACTGATAGGTTAATTTTCCTTCTTTTCTCGACTTTTCGGTTTCTAGCCGGCAAAGTTATTTTTGGTTCTTTAGGGGTTTTACTTATAACCTTACAGATAAACTTCCTTGTGTCCATTCTATCCTATAAGAATGAATACAAATTTTCGTAGCGTCAAGGCGCGTCCACACTGCCGAATGGGGCCAGGTTATGCAACACGTTGAATTTGGGAAACTTGGTTAGAAATTACGTCCACACTAAGTGGGCGTAACAAGTCTTGTTTTCATCGGGCTTTTGGAAAGGAGCAAGTCAGACCTTGCCGCACGGCAGAGTATGGACGGGGCTTTCTTCATTTGGTCTGTGTGCACTCACAGATCCTAACCGTCAAGCTTGCCGGTTAAAATTGCACGTTAATTGCTCAAGCTTGCCAGCAAAACTCAATTGTTATAATGCAATCATGCTCATTATAAGCTATCAAGATTTCACCCAAGAACTAGCCCATGGACCAGCCCACAATGTAGAACGAAGAGTGCGTGGCGAACTTCCTGTTGCTACTCTGTGTGTATTACACGTGACGTCAGCGAAATCCCCAAGACCTGAAATGTATGGGCAACGGAGGTTAGGCTGAAGTGCAGGGCCAAATACTATTTCACTATGATTTTGTGCCCTGGCAGCCAATACATCACGCAACTGTCACTACCATGCGGTTTTTGGCATCATATCGACACCTTTTTTTTAAAAAAGTCAAGTTATTAAGGGGTTTTACTCGGAGGAATCTGATGTTCCTGATGGTCTCAAGGTGAATCATTCAGGTTTCAGACGGCCCCCATGTTTGGCCGTACGGGAGATAGGCCGTCTGCCAGGAAGCTGTTTCTTGGCGCTGGGCCGATGTTGAGGTGAGCCGTTTTATAGGTCACTACCTTCAACCTCAACAAACCTTCGCGAGAATTCGCCCGATTGAACGCTCAGATTTCCCAAAGCAAATATTCTCTCTCTCTCTTTCTCTTTCCCCCTCATCATTCTTCCCCTTTCACGTCATTAAAGTTATTACAGGTTATCTCCCTCCCCGACTGACATTTTTTCTCCACGATAGTTCTTCTTTTTCGGACGCACAGGTTATTTCCGGGCGGTGTCATTGAAGACGTGCCAAAGAATCCCACTCAGACCTTGTGACGTCCATCTTGACTTGATGTCTACCATTGAGGAAGGTGGATTTACCGTTGTAAACAAACTCAACACCCAAAATCAGGGCGCTAGCGGTGCAATGCTGCAAACGCAACAACATTCCTCCTGCTCAGATTTTTGTTTTCGAGGTTAGCCGGATAAACTAAGTGAATAAACAACAGTACCAATCAAACTTGGGCAACTTTTAATGGACCGAAAAGAAGAGTTGAAATTGCTTTTTTCCTCGGATCACCCACCACACTCCCTCTCGCTCTGGACTCCCTCAGGCGGAATGCTGGGTCGCTTCGGGAGAAAAGGTCAATCTATCAAAACACCATCTTTCTTCGGATTTGTTCAGAGCTTTCCCCCAATCGATATTCTTGGATTAGAATTGAATTTTTATAACTTTTGATTTTGTGGTACGTGAATTGTGTGCTAGTATAGTGCTTCCTCGTATAGTTGACGGTGTGGTTTTTGCCGTCGGTGCAGAGGTCTAATCCAATGAGGTGGTTAGGGTGAGAAATGACTCCTCTGCTGAGTACTAAATTGTTTATTTAAATAAACAATTGTAGCGTGGGGACCTCATCTCCAGCCCTAACAAGAAAAACATTAGTCATTAACATCACGGTTGACAGAGCAATTCTGGCAGTTTGGAACAGTTCTGCGCACGCGCAGTAGAGGCTTTTGTAAGGGCTGAGAGTTGGACTACCGCGGGTTCCAGGAATATTTCCCTCAAGCATGAATGCTCTGCAAGTGCAGAACTTCTTCAGGATCGTTTGAAATCAGTTGAAAAGTGTATGGGAGAGTTTGTTTCCTGGAAGCGTTCAAGTTTTGATTTAATTCCCAACGGCCAGAACTTGCTCTGCAAATTCACCTTTCATGACGATAACGTGAAAACATCGTTTTCGAGTTGTTAATAGAGATGTCGCTGTGAAAAAATCGATTTCATTTGAAGGAATAGGCTCTGCTGAAGTGAGGGGCCCATCTGAATGCCTGATTGATTCGGTAGTTTCCTTGAGGGGAAGCCTCATCCGTCAAGTTTCAAAGAATGTTGACAGACGGTAACAAGTCAACGGTGACGGAATTCAAGAACGATCGTCCCCATTCCTTTTAGTTTTCCCCCTCTTCACCTTTCACTTTCCTTTCACTTCCCCCTACCCCTTTAGCCGGATCACTTTGGCCTCCTCCCATCAGTCCACTCATTTTTTTTTTGCTCTCCGTAAAAAAAGCTGGGATATCGAAGAAAGCACTACGGCTAAATGAATGAAGTGAGGGTTGACAGGTCTCCCTCTCCTTCGAACTCCACCTCCAATATGTCTGAGCGATGCTTCAGGAAGGGCCAAGTTTGCTCTTCGGATCATCCCGCTTTACTTACAAGTAGGCTGACTCGTCCCGAAGCCGTCACGTTGAAAACTGGTTGAAAAGGTTAGAGAAGTTTCCCCCCTGGGGGAAGATACACCCCGGTGGGATTCAGCCCACCGACCGACCTTCATCGTCTTCTCATCTGGCATCCTGCTTGAGAAACGAGGATCGATTTATCCGAATCAACCCATCTCTGCCGTCTATGAATCAGCCTTTGGCTCTCGCCGTGGTCGTTTTTTTTCGGGGAAAATTGAGACATTGTCGACAACTTCCTTCAAGGAAGAAACCCCCGAACCGGAATGTCAGAGGTAAAAAAACAAAAAAACAAACACAAGCACAGTAGATCAAAAATACTTGTACAATTTCACCTCGAACCACTTTCAAAGGTTTGATTTATTTGCTCACTAGTTCGCTGTATTGTTCAAACAAGCAGGGAGCTCTCTCGGGGGAAAATATTGTCAGAGCCGTGTGCAAACTATTATCACCCCCTCTCAATGTCTCACTTTGTTTGAATAACCTAACGAGTTTGGGACAGCGAAGAGTTTTGGGCAAATGAGTTTATGAACTTTGTTTATTAAGACTTCGCCCCTTCTTCAAAGGGAAACGACATTATAAGGGGGATGTTTGTTCCGGTTCTTCATAAACTCACTTGGTCGGAAGAAACCCTTTCGAACAAAATGATTCTTTTCACGCCTGTCGTTCTCTGGATTTTAGACGTCGAGACTTGTTCGGCGGTTTGGATTGAACTCTTGGGGCCACGACTGTGTTAGCGATATTAATCTCGCCGCTCTAAACGGAAGCTAATGATGTAAAAGGCTGCCGTAAAGGTGAGAATGGAAGGGGAAATTTCACCTGCTTCCGGGAGGACGACGTAATTGGCTCGGCGCCGTTACAAAGGACAAGAATTAAATTATTGCCAAAGGGCTTTGCTCTCCTTTACGCGAGTAGACCTGTTGATACTGAAACTCCTTGAAAAATCTTAGGTTTGGGCGCGATTTGCAGCTTGCAGAATGGCCACGGATGAAACAACGCACGCAGTTTTATGGCTGATGAAAGAATAGCTTACATGGAGTTTGCCAGAGATAAACTTGATTGGATAGCGGCACGTCTGCCTTGCAGGCGCGACTGGTGATGGGCAAACAAGGGGGTGCAATCACGGATTCGTGATTATATTTTATGAAAATATCATTGCACCTAATACAGTTTGAAAAAGTACTATCAAGATTTGCTATAGTTCATGTATTCATTTATTTATTCGTTCAAAAATTCCAATTAACTATTACCAGTTTCCTTTCGTTTCAAAATACATGACATGGGGTTGGCCGTCCCATGTCGCCAATGGCACACTTCTCACTTACGCCTAAACGGGAAAACTCCCTCAAGATGAAATAAATGCAGTTAGGTACATATTCATCAAACGCATTATGAAATTAACAATGAAACGAACGAATAAAAAAACTTATAAATGAGACAAACGCAGATCACGGAGTTCAGAAAACACTTCCCAGAAAACATGGAAGCACAAAAAACCTCTAATGCCATCCCCTCAACCAGTGCTGCAGTTTCTGGTAAAAAATACGCAGTTTCCACACAAAAGTGGGAAAAATGAAAAAAATCAGAAACCTAGGTCGATCGAAATTTTATGATTTCATACCGTACAAAGTAATATATCAACATCAAAAATTGTTCAAAATATTCCAAAAGTAAGCCCCTATTTTTTTCATGATTCGGGTCAGATTTGATCCTGAATAAGTCCCTCATTCCAAACGAAAATTACCAGCCCATGAACGAAGACTGCCAACACTAAAAGTGGTGGTGATTTATCATCTGGTGATAAAATTTGGCCAATCACAGGAAGGGTGTGCAGTCCCCGAATCTGCACCACATTTCGTAATTTCTGCCTTCACACTTAGTTCGTTGTTCCATAAGGTCCATGCAAAAAAATCGCCTCAAGAGGTGCAGTGCTCTCAAAAATGGAGGATGAATCCGTTATCATTGTACTATCAACACAGGCTTTTCAGACATTCTGCGAACTATGTAAGGTCTATAATTTGGTTGTAGACCTTACGTAGATATTCGAGCAAAGGAGTTTTGATTCATTTTTAGGTAGGTAACTAATTAGGTAGGTAATACGTAGCCCCCCCTCACGCTCTTCTGCATCGAGGGGGTGTAGTTGCGACGCTGCCTCCCTCACGAGTCGCGCCTGGCAGTGCCTTGTAATGTAACGATCCCACTGCATAGACATAGAGGAGCAGTTGCAATCTCCATGCTGGCCAGTTTAGTTGAACGGCTTTCTATTGGTGAGCCCTGATCAGAGTCTTCATGCGTTGGATATTCAGAAACGATCGGATTTCTCCCAGTACATCATTGTCAAGGGTCATAGTCAATGGCTTTTGGAATTTCTTGGTCGTCAGTACCTACTTTGGGTAGTGCATTTCAATACGTAGAATTTCCGAGCCTAAATTTCTTCAGGTGAATTCGACACATCCAAGTTTTGTAGGTTAGAACTGAACTACGAACAGGACTACGGTAACCCACAATAATAATTAGAATTATTCTAAAATCCTTTAATTGACAACACAACTGGTTAAAGGATAGTCTGGTTTAAGGGTACAATGAAATAATGAACTAAAATCTAGCTGTCCAACAGTTCACATAATAATTATATTCATTTATAATAGTTATATTCATTTTAGTAATAATTACTAATTATTATACTAATTATTAGTATAATTACTAAAATGACACAGTATATTTAGTACAAAAACCCTTCATTGAGGAAAAAAGCTCTAGTCCTAATACAATTCACTAAAAAGCAGTACATTTTCTTAGAATCTAGAAAATCACTGAAAGAGAACAGACAGGCCAAGTCATTGTGGGACAAATCATTGAGGAGAAATGAGGATTGAAAGTTTTTCCAAAACGAGTCAATGTTTTTAACGAAGCGAGTCAGGTTGAAGTCGGTGAAGTTCTGAGACACCCAGGCTTGACCTTCACCAAATTTAGTGAAGGTTACCAACATTTGCGAAAACGCTGCAAATTTTACACAAGGGTTTATTATTCTTTGATATAGGTTACTTGCGCGAAAACTAATCAATTAAAATCAAAACAATTCTGTCAATAAAAATTTTTTTCAAAAATTGTTTTTGAACAAATTTTTTTTTACACGGAAAATATTTGATCTCCTGGGATCCTTCAAAAATCGCATTTATAGCCCCATGAAAGCCCTATAGATCCCCACAGTGAAATCGGATCGTTCCGAGACCCCCAAAAATGGAATCTACGCTCAAAAGTTCTTCGAAGACGACACCTAACTCGAGTCCATAGCCGAAAGCCTCCAAAAAAAAAAACCTCCCATAGCCCCATTTTAACCCCATAGTGCCCCACGGTTTTGAGCGATCGGGCTGAAAACCTTGCGGGCACAACTAGATGGAAAACCAAGTATTTTGTCAAAATTTCAGATTTAAAAAAAAAGAAAAGAAGCCTACTGCCCAAAACGGCCAGGACGGCGAACGGACATTTCGGTTTTGGAATCTAGAGCTCATGCAACAGATAATGCCAAATTTTCAGCCCGATCGGAGTCGTCAACCCCCACCGCGATTACAATTATTCCAAGAATAATAAACCAAAGTGTGATATGAGAAAAACATCAAACTCAGCTCGCTCCCATGTTGGCCGCACACGGCTGCCCTTGGCAGCTGGGTCTATGGCATGCTTAAATATGGCTAATCGGATTGCTTTTGAATCTGTACCGAGCCTCGAGTGGGGATTATGGGGGTTGATAGAAAAAATCTTGCAAATAGACGTATTGCCAGAGTGGATGTATTCCGGAGCTGAACACAAAAGCTTTGCAGAAACCAACAAAGCAGCAGCCATGAAAGGGAAGGTCATGGGAAGGGGATGATGGATGGGGTGTCGGAAGGTTAAGAGGTGGAGGGGGGGGGGATGGGGTTGAAACCATGCTGGAGGGGTGGTTGATGTTTTCATCCAAGAGAAAAAGGGGCGCAGGGTTGGGGTTCATGGGTTCCGCCATGGTGGAAGGTTAATGTTGAAACGCGCACTAAGAAAACGAGGGCAATACAGCTTTTCGTGTAATTAACATTTCCCCTTCTCCTTTGGCTACTTTGTCTCTGCTCGCGCTATTCAAACCACTCAATACTGCAGTGCTGCCACTATTGGAACTACTCGGTTAGAAAAACTTCGGACATTTCCCGGCGGCAGCTGTCATGTAATATTGCGCCTATGATCGATCAGGGAGTTACTGTTGACCTATAAACCTGCAATTCCTCCTGGATCAAAGGATCCTCTCCACCTCTTTCGTCCATCACGGCGTGTTCTCCGATGTTCCCGCCACTCTTTTCCACTCGAGAAACTCCGGTGTATGAAAAGAATCGGGTTAAGTGCTCTTCGCGACTCGTAATAAAGCCAGTTTCGAATGTACACTAAGAAGTCTCCCTCAACTTTAAATCCCGTCTCAACCACTTTTTGCTCTTTACATGTAAGAGCAGGGATGAGAAGGGTTTGGATTGATGTTCAGTTTGAAGAGGTGTGAATTGTAAATTTTCCAAATACCGCTCTAGGAGATTGAACCTCATCAAGAGACCCCAGTGTTTCGAAACCCCTGGTCTTGAAACGCCAACCAGCACCGTAATTTGTTGGAAATTCCAATTAATGGCATTCCAAGCTCAAGCCCGTAGGTTTGAATGTACAGGCAGTCCCGAACGCTTCGGGACTGGCCACGCCCCTTTTTGGCTGTATGGACTGTGATCACAGCGAACTAGTTCGGGATGTGTAGTCCGCTGTTCAAAGAGTCAGCTCGGGACTGTCGAGAACTAGTTCGTTCAGTCTGGGATCTTTTTCCGAACAAAATTGGTTGGAAATTTAATTTCCTTACCGCCCCAACGAAATTTCCTCTTTTCTTTCCTACTTAGGTAGGTAACCGATTATGACCTATATTTCCGAAAACAGCAAAATCTCGACCTTTTTTCAGTTCTCCTAGCTAAAAACGCTGCAAATTTGACACAAGGGTTTATTATTCGTTGATATAGGTTACTTGTGTGAAAATTAATCCGTCAATGAAAACTCGCAGTGAAGTGAAAAGGTCAATTACGTTTTTACGCCGAAAACAGCATTTCGAAAAATTTGTTGGATGGAATGTTAATAGACCCCCTTCAATTGTATTTCCTAAACTAAGAAGGCTTCATTGTGAATAAACAGCGTTTTAATCTAATCCTCAATCAAGTTTTCCTAGTTTAGTCTTTTACATCATTTGACCAGAATGGTAGAATAAAATGGGTAGGTAAATAGGAAGTATTAATTAAGAAGAATGAGCCGAAATTCCCTATTTGAAAATGTGAAATGTGGTAGGTAGGTTACGATCAGAATCGCCAGGAAGATCAGACGAGTGTAGGTAGGAATCCGTTATGAAAATAGAAGAGATCCTGATGAAATTTTTAAAGGGCAGTCTGCGATAAGCGGCACAACGCAAATTTCCGTACGGGTTGGTCACCCTGCTGTGGAGTTGTAGCTGTTGTGGAGCCACGAATAGCCCTATTCGTAGTGGTGGTTATGGATGTAAGCTATCAGTTCCGAATTAGGAATGGAAACGTGTCTGGATTATCTTTTTTTTAATCGATAGAAGGCGTCCAAATAATACTGAAAATGGGGTTAAAACCCAAACTGCAAGTAAGTACGAATTTATAAAATGTATGGAAAAATGCGATTTGAATTTTGGCGGAAACCTGAAGACAGCTCCTATTGGTCGACGAGTTGGCCACCATTAAAAAACTAAAAACTGAAGGATCAGTCAAGTCGAATAAGTTAATTTATATCATGAGTTGCGTCAATAAGCACAATCAAATTCACAACAAAGCGAACACGGCCATTTTCGCCTTACCCCAGTGTCACTAGTGCCAACCACCAATAAAATCAAGAAAAAATTTGAAAATCGACCTGCACTCTGGTGTCTTTGATTGGAAACTGGAACCGGCGTAGGTGACGTCACCTTCACCGGTTTTTGAATCGGCCAGATGATTATAAACTACGTGAAAGACTTTTTGCCACACAAAATGATTTATTTTTCCCTTTTTGACTTCAACATGACTTCCCCATGATTAACAACATGGTACAGGATGATTTAACCCGAAATTCGGGTGCATTTCCATTCCTAATTGCTTGAAAACGCGTATTTACTCCGAGGAGTTCTGTAAGGTTCGCATCCCTTCCCTTTTGGTTTATTATTCTTGGAATAATACACCTTTGTGATCGCAACGGAGGTCGACGACTCCAATCGGCCTCAAAATATGATCCGTTTCAAGAGGTCTAGATTCCAAAACCAAAATGTCCGTCCACCGTCCGGGCTGTTTTGAGCGGAAGGATTTTTATTTTAAATCTGAAATTTTGACAAAATACTCGGTTTACCATCTAGTTGTGCCCGCAAGGTTTTCAGCCCGATCGCCCAAACCCGTGGGGTACTATGGGGCAAAAATGGGGCTACGGGAGGGTTTTTTTAAGGCTTTTGGCTGGGGATCGAGTTAGGTGTCGTTTTCGAAGTATTTTTGGACGTAGAATCCATTTTTTGGGGTCCCGGAACGATCCGATTTCACTGATCCGATCTATAATAGGGTTTTCATGGAGCTACAAATGGGATTTTTGAAGGATCCCAGGAGGTCAAATATTTTTCAAGTAAAAAACGACAAATTAAAAAAAAAATCCATCCATTTTTAGCGCAACCTTTTTCCAAACAAGCCATCAATTGAATTGAATAGATGAGCGCAACCTTTTTGTTATTAATATTTAATGAGCGAGAGAAACTAAGAAACAGTAGGTATCTAGCGAACAAACTATGCCACACAACACATCAAAAGTATCCACGTGATGCTCATTACGTAAACAACTGCACCCTAACGACCGATGCGTAATAAAACCTTATGCCGATCAGAGGTAAGGAACGGCTCAGGCTGCAAAAATCGTTTTGGAGTCGTTGGAATCAGCCTGAAAAGCTCATTCCATACACCCTTGTACCAACGAAATCGGACAAAAACTTTCGTCCCCCTTTTGAGGCCTCCTTAGTTACACATCAGAGATAAACAACTTTCGTCGTGAAGGACCTCCCGAAAACCGATGAAGGGGATGAGGGAGGGAAAATCAAGGTAGCCTATAACCACCCCCGGAACTCGCTGATGACAATGAGACCACCCTCATGAAAATCTGTTGAGCCGCTCGGACGTGATGCTCTGTACACAAACAAAAAAAAAAAAAAAAAAAAAAAAAACATACATGTCGAAGAGGTGAGCGCACCTTTCCATTTTTTGGAAAAAGGTTGCGCTAAAAATGGAAAGGTGCGCTCACCTCTTCGACATGTATGTTTTTTTGTTTGTTTGTTTGTGTACAGAGCATCACGCCCGAGCGGCTCAACAGATTTTCATGAGGGTGGTCTCATTGTGATCAGCGAGTTCGGGGGGTGGTTATAGGCTACCTTGATTTTTCCTCCCTCATCCCCTTCATCGGTTTTCGGGAGGTCCTTCACGACGAAACTTGTTTATCTCTGATGTGTAACTAAGGAGGCCTCAAAAGGGGGACGAAAGTTTTTGTCTGATTTCGTTGGTACAAGGGTCTATGGAATGAGCTTTTCAGGCTGATTCCAAAGACTCCATTACGATTTTTGCAGCCTGAGCCGTTCGTTACCTCTGATCGGCATAAGGTTTTCTTACGCATCGGTCGTTAGGGTGCAGTTGTTTACGTAATGAGCATCACGTGGATATTTTTGATGTGTTGTGTGGCATAGTTTGGTCGCTAGATACCTACTGTTTCTCACTTTCTCTCGCTCATTTAATATATCGTAATAACAGAAAGGTTGCGCTCATCTATTCAATTCAATTGATGGCTTGTTTTCTCATTGACACAAAATTAAATTTCTGCACAAGTAACCTATATCAAAGAATAATAAACCCTAGCGTAAAATTTGCAGCGTTTTTAGTTCAATCTCGAATCAAGTTCGATTCTGAACTGGTCCAGGGCCCGCTGTACATACAAACCTCGTATTTCCTACAGAAAATGGCCGACTTCCGCAGAGTTCCAACTTGACAGCAAAATCATTTCGAGGACGCGTATAATTTTTCTCCCCTCTCCCCTCCGATTTTATCAATAACGACGATTTTCCACCTCCATTGAGTAGAGAACGACGGTGTCACAAGAGCTTCAAAATAACGATCTCCTCACTTCCCTTGTCAAATCGAATTAGCGCTGGGGGACGTTCCCAAAGAGGGAAAGGGACCGATAACGATGTTTGAACCCGAATCCCTGAGTAATCAGCGCCTGGAAATCCCCGAGAGGACCCAAACTCTTCGAGAACTACTCCACTGCCAGGTTGGTTTCATAGTCAATGTCGCCTTTAGGTAGTTTGAAGAGAAAAAGTCGTATTGAGCAAAAGTTCAACGACCTATTGTAAAAAACTAAGCGGCCGAATAAATGAAACCGGAGCGGCTAGAATAATGAAAGAAAGAAAAACTCCCAGCCGACGAATTTTTGGGGAAACTAAAATATTTGAATAACAGTGTTGGTGCTCTTTTTTTGTAATCTGGTTCAAGGAAAGTTTTTGAATGTTGATTTACTCTTTTAGATACCTAATTATCCCCGACTATTAATTGATGTGATCAATTTCGACCCCTTCAGTGAATGGCAAGGTTTTTCAACTCTCAACTGGAAGTCTCTTCCTTGCCTCATGTATAAAAATTTGATAAAGAGGTAATATCGAATGACATTCGCTATTTAATAGCGAATTTCATTCGATTATAATTTTCATCAAGCTATAATCCATATAAAAGAAGTGACCTATTATAGGTCACTCATGACCTTTGTAATTTATCCTCTATAATAGAGGATAAATTACAAAGGTCATGAGTGTCCTTTTAATAATAAATGATTAATATACCTATGTATTATCTATTAGGGTTTACTCTTGAGAACAGTAACTGTTAGATAAAATGATCTCCTTGTGGTTTATTATTCTCAGAATAATCAACCTATGTCGACAATTTTGAGGTAACAAAATTTTCTATACATTTCATGATGTATAGATTCCATAAAATAATTTGTAGAACTTGAACCAAACGAAGCGAAACAACAACACGAACTTGTAAAAACAGTTGTGACAACAGAAAAGCTTTCGGAGGAGGTAAAAGCAGTGCAAGGACTCTCTAGTACAATTTCATAACTATAACCTCTCGTCTTCGTTTGTTGCAGAGCTTGGACTATGACACGTGTGAGAATCAGCTGCTGGTGGACGAGGAGAGGACACGTGGTTACACATACGTCGTCCAGACCGACGTCGCCCGGTGGTTCCTTTTTTTCCTCATCGGCATCTTCACCGCCGGCCTCGGCGTCTTCACCGACGTCTCCATCGCCCACCTCGCCGACCTGAAGTACAAGTTCCTCAAGCACTGTATCCTTTTTTTTTCCTCAGGGGAAATCCCCAGTACGCGGTGGAAGTTCGTTTTCGGGCGTATCGTTAAATGTGGGTCACGGAGCGTGAGGGGTAGTTTTGTGGACAGGTTGGGTGATAAATATTGCTGAAGATAACCCCTTAACGTTCTAACTCCTCCCACCCACCTTACGGGCAGTCCCAAAACCTAACGAACCTCCGCAGAGTTAATGGCTCGAGAAATCTTCTGATGAGTCAACTTACCTCATTTTCGAGTTGGGGACCCGACCTGGCACAAAATGTTGGGTAACTACCCCGCCTTAACTCTGATCTGATATTCGAATTTTCGCGCTTACGCTCATGGTTTAGCGCAGCTATTTTTACAATAATTGTAAAAATAATTATTATTATCGTAAACATTAAAAAAAAAAAAATCAAAAAAAATCGGCGTTTCGGACGGCAAACCTTGCGTGGAATTCCAATATTTCAAAAATATTGGGAATCACCATTTGAAATAAGAAAGCCTAGTCACTTGCGCCTCTTTGAGCGCACCAGGACCCCCCAGTACGCGGACTTGCGCTCATTTTTAGCGCTCTTTGCGCCAGACCGCACAAAGAGGTGGGAGTCTGCAAAAAGAAAATGTAATCTCATCAATATGACTACGAAACTCCCTTTTCATCTCACACCAGGCCAACTTCTTGTTCACAGTCATCCTTTCCAACGTTCCAGCATTTGCGTCTAGGATCCTGTAGCATTGGATCTTAGCTTTGCCAGCTAAATTGCACTCCTATGGGGACCCGTGATAGCTTTAAAACTAGAAACTGGTAGTATTTACCCCCACCTACCCTATTTAACCTAATGTTTAGCTAACTCACACAAAATTTGTGTACTTATTTAATACTTATTTACTTACAAATACAAAATTACTTATTTAGTAAGTAAATTTTACGAATGTATGTTTTCTATTGTAAATAAATGCTTTAAAAAAAAAGCTGGCCATTAGGGTGTGATTACATGCGACAAACTCACACCTACAACCTAATTAGTGGTTTAATCTCGTTATTCCAAAGCTAAAACAGATAACTCTCGTTTATTCAAGCATTTAATGCAGATTGGATATTCCACATTTTATAGAGATATTTAACAAAGCGTTATCAGGAACTATTATGTAACGTTATGATGTGGGTGTCTAATCTAAAATTTAATGAATTATAAGCTAGCGTTATTGTTCCGTGAATTTTCGGTTTCAGAGCGTCGTGAATCATGACACTCAACGGTGGGTGTTCAGAGGAGGCCGCGAAATACCAAGAAACTCCGGGGGTTCATTACGATAAAGCCATTGTTCGGGCCTGTAGGGAAATGGGGTGTTGAGAGTTTGTCCGGGAAGGGCGTTGAGTGACGATTTGACGCCAGGGCGGCAGGCGAGAGAGATATTATGCCGCATTCGTGGAAACCCCAAGGGGAAATTTCACCGTAACCTCGGGACAATAAGCGATTTCCGGGATATCGGCAGTCGTTTAAATATTCGTTTGTTTTTCGCCCGACCTCACAATTTTCCTTCCAAAACGGGCTAATTTCCTTTTTCCCGGTAGGCACACCTGCTCTTGTCAAGGCGACACCAGGCGCAATTTGCCCACTTGTCCCCGTTATAAGACAGAACCTGTTTAGTATTCCTGTCACATCTTGTTGTTAGAGATCCCTCTAGAGGACTCTTGGAAAACAAGGTGAGGCCGAGCCCGAGAGGAAAATCAGGGTCAAGGGAACTCACAGGAATGAGGAAGCCACTGAGTGAGGATTCTGTTTTGTAATTGAAACGGCTCAAATGCGTTGGCAGGTGAAACACCGTAATTGCGAAATGATCTCATGAGATTGGTTTGTGCAGGGATATTTGTCTCTAACGCCAGAGAATGGGGGTGTAGTTCTTTTTCCATACCAGGGGTTGCCAAATATTGGCGTCATCTGGAAATGAGTCACACTAGCGCCATGTGAGATCTCCAATATCAGACAACAAGCGTAGGTTCTCAAGTTTCTTTCTACTAAGAGGCGTGATTTCATCATACATTTTTCAGGGCCATGTTTTGCACCAGCGTAGAGACATTTGGATGCCGCCACTATCAGACTCCCTCTGTTTCTAGAGATAAGACCTAGAATAAAACATTAGTAGGAGTGTCAGACTCCCTATGGCTGATTCTGAATGCTGGCCCCTTTTGGAACCCAGTAACACGCACCTTCAGAAATTGGTAATGATAGGTTGGTTTTGTCATTCCAAGCAAAATTTAGCTATCCAATCCAATAAGAGTGGACCTATCCTATCCTAATCCAATAAGAGCCGGTGGTTTTCAAGGATTACGACGGGGTTTTTTGCGCCAACAAAAACGGCAGGTGGTTTCTCTCTGTTTATTCGTGTTCAAGCTTTCGGCTACACGCCATCATCAGGAAATATACTCTGTAAAACACGTTAAGATTACCAGCTAGGACTAGGGAAAGGTAGCACAGGTTTACCTAGTTACAACAATTGTTATACGTACTTCGTGTGTTATTAAATTCTGACAGGATCCGACTTAATAACACACGAAGTACGTATAACAATTGTTGTAACTAGGTAAACCTGTGCTACCTTTCCCTAGTCCTAGCTGGTAATCTTAACGTGTTTTACAGAGTATATTTCCTGATGATGGCGTGTAGCCGAAAGCTTGAACACGAATAAACAGAGAGAAACCACCTGCCGTTTTTGTTGGCGCAAAAAAACCCCGTCGTAATCCTTGAAAACCACCGGCCATGAAAGCCCGACGGGAAAGAGCAACACGAACTATAAACTAATCCAATAAGAGTGGACCCTAATATAATGAAAAAAACAAAACAATTAAATGGTGTGGGAGCTCTGGGCCCCACTCTTGCAAAACCAATTATTACGCGCGGGTCTGTTGCCCAGGCCGTATTGGCGACATTTCGCTTGTAGGAGCCAGGAGATTGTACCTTCATAAGATTGGGTCAGCTGACCAGGGTTCTTTTGGTGACATTTCACTTAGGTATGGTCGCCGGTCAGCTGATTTCCAATAAACTTGCGAGCTGTGGGAGACCTGATACCAATCAGATGTTTGATTTTGGTTTCCCCTCAGACCCCTTCCGAGCATCGACGCACTCCAGCCAACTCGACAAATCGTGCCAACCTCGAGCTCGCGCATCCTCCTCAACAGCATTGATATCACCTTCTAGATCTGCAGATCGTGACACATCGCGTCATGCCCTAGATAGGTATATTCCTGCACTCCCTTCCTCTTCCTCAAAAGACACCGGAGGCGTAATCCTAGATATGACGCTCGAGGCATTCCTCCAACCACACAATATAAATAAAAATGAACATAATAAACGTTAGGAACATATTATAATCATGTAGGTACACACCCATCACCCGTAGTTAGGGGTGTCCTACAAATGGGGAAAATATACCATGGAAGGGTTGCGCACCTCTTAGCCTCACTGTCAATGGACCCTGCCACCAGCGTACTGATCTGGAACCTTCTAAGCATAACCTTTACTGAACTGGGAGTAATGAACTCTCTGAGTTCTAAATTTTACTGAGACCCACGAAGTAGATGTGCCATTATCTATTGTGTAATGCGCCTTGGAAAAGGCCTCGAACCCGTCTAGAAACTCTCTAGAAACTCTCTAGAAACCGTCTAGAAAGTATTTAGCACTGAAGTTGAATGTGTCTGATACTGGGCCAGTGTCTGAAACTGATGTCTGCTTCCTTCCGCATCTTTATGCACACTGGCACCCCCTGGCTCGCACTTGTTCCCCGTTGCATGCCCTTCCACCCTCCAAGATTCTGATTGTGTTTTTGTGTGCCCTTTTTTTATGCAATTAGCGCTTGGTCCTAGACTTCAAAGATTCCAGGTGTACCTTCTTCATTTTCCAGGGATTGCCGAATATTGACGCCGTTTGGTACTGTGTCACACTTACACCACTTTACGCGAACTTGTACCCCTTTGCTTGCCCCTGTGCCTTCAAAGGTTCTGAATGTTTTTCTTTTTCCAACTGGTATTGGCATCATTTGGAATCGGGGCACACTCGAGCCCTTTTTCGCACATCCCCAGGTCCCAAACGTCAAATATTCTGAATGCGCTTCTTTTTCCAAGCAGCAGCCCAATATTGGTATCATTTGGAACTGGGTCACACTCGGTTGATGGGAGAGTGTTGAAGTAAAGCGAGCGCGGTGACAGATGGGAGGCCATTCAGTCTTATGGAGGGGGTAAGTAAAGGGAGGGGATGAGGCGAAAAAACCGGAATTACAAACAGATTTTGTAGAAAGGGGAGGTCGACGCAGAATATAAAGCATCGCGTGTCGTGCAAATGGGAGCTTTTCCTTTTTCCACGCCGTGAAGGAGAAGAAGAAAACTTGGGGCGTGCGAAGGTGTCAAATGCGGTTTTCCCGCCGTCCGAAAAAAAAACGTCAGCGGAGGGAAAATGGCGAGGAAAGCGGCATTGTTAGTTGTGTGCTTTAAATCCCTGCTGTTGAAGGGAGTGGACGAAAAGAAAATGTGGCACCTCACCACAACGATAAAGTCCATGGCCACCGTCAACGAAGGTGAACAAGATGACGGCTATTCAAAAATTGACTTCTGTTTGGCTTTCGAAATAGTCGTAAATTGTTGGGTGCATCTTACCGCCCATTTTGAGCCTAAAATAATCATTTTCTCTCCTATTCCACTGGGCTGTGTCAGATTAGGCGCGATTGTGAGCGAATGCGCGCAATTGTGTTCAAACGGGCGCAAATGTAATTTCCTTACGGTTTTGGATTCCACATCCAATATTCCGACGTAAGTTTCGTGTCGCTTTTGCTATCAATTTTGCCGCTCGATGAACGACTCTGTTAGGTTTATGTGCCTGGACGACATACGGGTTTTCCGCTCGAATTACCAGGACGTCTCCTGAAAATTTCCTTCCGACCGACGGTTAAAAATGTAACAACTCGAATGAAATTCCATCTGAGGCCCGCAGCAGGTTTTCCATGACAATGTCGCAGAGTTGAAAGAGGTTTGAAAAAAAAAAAAAAAAAATGCAGGATGAAAAAAAGAAGCAAGAAAAGATCCAGAGCAGGGCCGTACTATGTGCTTTCTCGGCGAAATGGTAGTGTCGTAAGGTGAAGTGGGGGGAAGAAAGTACCGAGCGTCTTTTTCTACTTGGGGGATGATGGCAACGAAGGTGGAGGAGGTTGTGGTTTCTACCGTAGTGAGGTAGGCAGTTTGTAGAACCCCCTCAGACCTCTTTTCTGTCTGGGTCAGTGGGGGTGTGTTAGATACATGGACGTATGCAGGTGGATGCTGTTATTGGGACGTTATAATTGGTTGTGGTAGCGTCGGGATCGTTTATGATATTTTCATTTTTTGCTTGTACGTGCCCGAACAACCCTTATGGCACTCTTAGTGACTGCGGGTCTTAGGCGCATCACGTTTTGTCGATCCCGCCGCCAACCTTTGCCAATCTTAGAGAATTTCTGGCTTCAAGTGGTTGTGAAGCAGGGGAGAGATTTTTCACGGTTGATAAATAGAAGAACACTACGGCAAAACGGAGACGTCTCTTCCAGACATCAGCTCGACGAAGGGAACAGCTGGCAGTTCTCAGGAGGACGACTCTCCACGCTACGTGACCGGCCTGTACGTGATCCTTTGAAAAAAAGATCCCCGCTCCTCTTCAAACCCCTTTCAGTCAGGGCCGGCTCGCTCAATCGGGATCCCCCCCTGCAGCATTTTACCCATAACACAAATTGTCATCATTATGTTTGTACTGAAACCATGTTGACCTTAACCTGATATCTACCCCGTAGACATGGACACATGTGTGCGGGATGACTGTCTGTACATCACGTACGGAATGTGGCTCTCAATGGTTCTTGGACCAGTTCTCGTCGCTTCGATTTTGGTCGTCTACATTGAGGTGAGTCAAAATAACCATTAGCTAGTATTTTGTGAGATGTTACATCGTTGGTGGTCGCCCATCAATCGTCCTTATAAAACTGTTGGTCGACCACCAACGAATAATTTTATTATTTAGACGTTAATGTACTTGTAAAACTTATTAGAACTAGCACTTTGTTAGGGGGCCTCGCTTCGCTCGCCCATTTGAATAATAGGTCAAGTGATGGGGTAGGATACAGCGGATACAACTCAATCGGACTTGGTTAGCAACGAAGATAAGAAGAGTTGCGAGGATTTGCGCTCATCGAAAATTACACTCAACAGGCTTATTGGACGTAATATTGGCTTGGGAATCCGAATCCAACATAAAAATTAGGGGTTTCCATTAAAATAATAAAGTTAGGCGCAAATGTGCACGTTTGCGCTCATCTCGGGAGGACCTAAACCCCATTTATCAGTAGCCGAAGGGGAATCTGAAACAGTGGAAAAAATCGGCATATTTTATCACTTAGGTACCGTTTCAGAGAGAAGGCTTGTGGCATACATAGTCAGCCAGCCAGCCACGGACACGGTCTGAATTAGTGGTAAAGATAGGTAGACAGATAGTAGTCAGTAAGTTCATCAAGCTTTACTTGGTGTCAGGAGTAAGTAGCACGACAAGACACCTGCATTCAACCAGCCAGATTCATTAATTGCCCTCTCCACAAAGATCAAAAACTGCAATGCCCATGCCACCAGAGACCACTGTGGCCTTTCTTGGTGGAGTTCCATCAACCATGACTGGGACGCTATAGTAGGTACATAATATGTACCAAGCGAGTGCAAGCATATTATGCTTGCACTCGCTTGGTTCTCGAACAGCTGTGCCATGGAACATGAGTCTAACAGTAGAGCTCACTTGAAAACTTTGACGGGGTAAACTGGGACGGATGCAGGTTCCAGTGGGGGAGGATTGAACATATTAGGTGGAATGAAAACACAAACCTGGCACCCTAGAAGCGACGATTGGAAGAGAGTATCGGTGGTCATGGCCAGGATCCAGTTTCAATGAAGCACTGAGCTGGTGCTGCACAACTTCATAATTGGCCAATGAAATTAGGGTACAGGGACAGGCCAAGGATCTTTGATGATGCAGGAGTAGTTATGGAACAGAGCTACGATACGTACGGGCAGTAGAGGTTCAGCAGACAATGGCATTAGGAATTTCGGACAGAGTTCTCCCGATTCTCATAGACTCTTCCCCTGAGCTGCCCACTGCTCCTGTTACATTCGCCAAGAACCTGAAGACGTGCCGCCACACCACGACTTCCAGGGCAGTTCTCTCTCGAAAGGATAGGTGAGATGGTGTGTTAGTTTCCTTAATATGGAATGGTATATTATACCTTGCACATCGTGCCCCTTTGAAATCGAGGTTGACGGTGAAATCTCCTTTTGGAACATGACACCTCCAGTCGGGGAGCTCTCGAAAGGATGAACTCGGACCACACAAGCCTTGCGGAAGGTTCTCACCTTTTTTTTTTAAACCCAATTTTCTCACTTTCTTGATCCTCTGCCAAATTTCACGGCGGTCACAAAGAAAATTAAACTACGTAAATATCAACCCTACCGTGAAATAGGCTTATCCTAAAGGGAGGGAAACCCTGCAAACAGCGCGAGATATAAAAATCTTTTTATACTTACAAACGCGAGCTGTTGCAAGATCCTTTTTCTCCCAGGCTGAGGTCAGCACGGCGGTTCGGGGCTTTTTTGTTTTCTCCCCCCAACCCTTCGTGAAAGACACAAACGCAAGTACACAACACACGAACCGCTTGGGAACGGGCTATTTTATGTCGAGCTCAGTTCGTTCAAATTGAATCCACTTTATTTCCCTCTTCGCTCTCCTTCTTCGATATATATGCCGTCCATAAAATAAAAATACCAGTCTCGGGGTTTTGTATCCTTTTTTGCGTTGCTGCACCCCGTTGTGGGTTTCGTTCGAGGTCCCTTCGGAATTACGTCATTTTTTTCCAACTTGAAATGTGAAATATCAATTAGTTTCAACAAAATTTGTTGAATTTAATTCAACGTGTAAAACCTGGAGAGAAACTGCACGTTGAATGGCTGCGGGGAAAATCGACAAATGGGCCGAATCCGTGTAGCTAAGAGGGAGTGAGACAGTTTGAGGTGCGAATGAATTAGCGGGAAACCAATCAATACATCTGTCACCCAGCCCGGGACACCCCCCCCCCCCCCCCCACCGGTTTTTCGCTCCCACTCAACCGTCCACTTGACATCTCACTTCCCATTTTCTTTCTTTTTTTTCAATCGCTTTATACAGCTTTGCTTATTGAACTGATTCCGTTTCGGGGCGTCGCATAGTGGTCCGAAAGAGCGACAAAGCGGAAGTAAATAGTTACTCCTACACATTATCGATCTAAAAATTCAGCAAAAATCATTTCGTGCGTATTTTTGACGGTAGAATCGATTCTAACTGTGGGGATTGTCCCCCACGTTCCTTCTTCGCTGTATTGCCAGCCCGCTAGAGTTGGTACCGGTGGGAGGAGCGGGTCGCGCTACGGTCGCGACGCGAGCGTGCGAAACCCCTCTTCTCCCGGCGGCAGCCCAGCCTCCCCATTCGAAGACGAGGAGGAATTTAATATTCAATTTGATACCTTGCTGTTCATTTATTGCGACATTAACGAAATGCCAATAAGCCGTGAGAGAAATGAGTTCGGGTCCGCTGGCCAGGCCTGCATTGCCGACACTTCGGCTGTGGAAGCTGCAACAGCGGATCCTATCCCGATCCCTGGGTCCGTTGTCCAGGACTTCATTGTCTGACAACTCTTTCACTGTCTTTAATGGCACATCGTTTGAGGCAGCTGCAACAATTTATTTCTGTTCCGCTGCGTGCCCAGGGAGAACTGATGCCGGACACGACATATCGTGTTGGGTATCAGCATCCCCTCGGTTCCCTTTTGAGGATCTCACACCATCACAGTATCCTGCCACTTCAGGTAAGCCTGACGAGTGCGGGTCTTCTTTTGTGGCTGCATCTTCTGCTAGGTTCGTAGACGAAGACAATTCGTACGATGCCCTTGCTAGAAAATTTCTAATGTCCCTTCATTTAATGTTCCCACTCTCCCTTCATCTTCCTCCACTACAAAAAGCGGCAAAATTGTGGATTCACGCCACTGGCTAAACACACTACACAAAATTTGATGCATTTAAATTTAGGAACTCAAATTCACTTAGGTAAACCCTCAACATACGATATGCAGGAAGCTCCTACACTAACTATTATCAAAGTCATCACACTGCTCCTTATGTCATAAGGAGTTGCCGCCTGTGGGGTGTATTGCCGCTTGTGACTATGTACATAGATATGGTTAACTATATTGCTTCCGAGTCTGCAAGGCTGAGGAAGCATTGTTTTCACTTTCGAAATGAAAAAAAAAAATTTGTTCTCCAAAATCAAAATTTCCACTCACGTTTTACGTTTCAGAGCCTCCTGACCAAATTTGGTTCCGTGTCTGTCTTCTGTCTGTCGGTCAGCGGACCCATACTATTTTTTTATTTAAATCGCTGCCCCTGGGTCAGCTGACACAAAACGCCTACTTTGAAAAGGCGACTCATGGTTAGCGGACCCACACTAACGTATTTTCAAAAGGGGCCGTAAAACCTCTGTAAAAATGTATATATATAATCTTGGAATCCTGGGTTAAGAAACAGAATATGGTTCTCCGTAAAAGAAATCATTTATTTGTTAGGCAACATAAGAGTCAGTAGGAAGATGAAATAACACTTGAAAAGAATTTTTCATTTTTTTTTAGTCTTGGTTCCTAATTCCTGGAACCCTACCTCATCTCTTCCCCTTGCAAAAGGCTCTACAGCGAACGGATTTGAATTGAAGCTCTGCGAACTCACCTAATGAAATGAGCTCTTTGGGTGATTAAAAAAATTGTTTCTTGGAAAGTTACGAAAACGGGTCAACTTCGCAGAAAACCCATCTCCATTATTAAATAAATTTTAATATAAATTAAATATTAATTTTATAGGGCCTTAGGAAAAATGGAACATTTGAATTCCGAGGCGTGAGACTGGAACGTGACGTGCGCTGCTTTTTTTTTCTTTTTTTTTAGGGATCTGATAAATGCAAGTTAGCCAACCTTGCATTGCGTCAAGGCGTTTTTGGGGACATCAATGTAAAATCACTCGTCAACAGCTTTTAAATTCTTATAGGCCATTCTCAAAAAATCTGGTCAGTCATTACAAGGAATTCACGTTAGCGATCCGCAGTTCTTGGAGACAGGGTTGCATTGTCGTGCGTGCTTAGTAGAAAAGATCACTGCTCGGCTCGGTGTACAACGATGATCAGCAAGGTCCATTGTGTGACGTCACCGGCCTCAGGTTTCAGTTCAAAATTAAAAAATTTCTATATCAGCGCGTAACTATACGTATCTTTGAACTGAAAATTGGTTTTTACTTAAACGTGCTGAATCCTAATAATATTCATCATATTATGATTTTTCAACATTTGTAACAGTTAATGCGGAACTCCAACTTCTGGTTTATTATTCTAGGAATACGCCTATGTAATCGCGACGGAGGACGAAAATTCTGTTCGGCCTCAAAATAATATATTATGACGTATAGGTATACGTTTCAAGAGGTGCCCTCAAGGTTTTCAGCCCGATCGCCCAAACCCGTGGGGCGCTGTAGGGCTAAAATGGGGCGACGGGAGAGATTTTTGTACGTTTTCTGGTATGGGGTCGAATTCGATGTCGTTTTAGGAGTATTTTTGGTCGTAGAATCTGCGGGGGCGGGGGGGGGGGGGGGGGGCAGAACGATCCGATTTCCTTGGGGATCCTATAGTGCATGGGGCTATAAATAGGATTTCTGGAGGATCCGAGGGTGGCAAATAAGCTGTCGTTTTCCTGGTAATTTTGGACGCATAATCCATTTTTCGGGCCCCCCACATTTTTTTAAAATCTTTTCAAAAATATTTGTTTATTCACACAGAATTAATTTTTGCACAATTAACTCACATTGTAGAATAATAAACCTTTGTGTAAAATTTGCAGCGTTTTTCAAAGAGCTCATTATCGTTTTTCCTGGCTATCAAGTATAGGCATCTGGAGGAACCAGAAGCTGAACCACTGAATAGACTGAATCAGGATACTCATTCGCTAATTAATACCCCAAACCGCTGACGAAATACGGGCGGCCCAAATGACCCTCAAACCTGTTGCACAGCTGCGACCATAAACTTTAGTGCGGATTTACTGCTCATAATCTAATCCCCCTCTCTGAATAAGCGATTCGTATTGCTGTTGGACAACGAACGGATTGGAAATAACTTTATAAGGGATTTCGGGACGTGGAATTGAACGCAAGTAACTTTTTCAAAGTTTTTGAACCTTGCGAGATTGTCTTAGACCTGGTCCTGCTGACCAAGGCCTGCTGCCTTGTTGATAATGGAAGTCCCACTTTCGTAGGATATTTGGGGCGTGGAGGGTTTAGGCGCAAAAAGTACACAGCGGGGGCGGGCAAAAAGGTCCTAATGCCCCATTTTAAAGCCCCCCCCCCCCCCCCCCCCTTCGACTGTTGCAGTGCTCTGGCGGGGGGCACTCTCTCTCTAACGGGAGTAAACGAGATACGGGAGGCTTTTCCCCCAATCCAGCTTTCCATTCTTTTCGCCTCGAGGTCCAATGACAATCCTCTTGATCCCCCTCCCCCCTCTTTTTACCCGTGCCTGTTTCGGAAGGTCGATAAAAGGGTTCATAGGGTGGTGGATGTGGGGCGATGGAAGCGGGGTGCTGATTGGTCGCACGGGTATGAGTTTGAACCACGTAGAGATGGAATGGAAGGCGTCAGCGTTGTCAGAATTCGCAGTATACAGTCGAATCTATTCTGCACCTCACCTGGTGAACAATAGCAAGTAGAAGAACTAATCAAACGTTTCTTCAATCTGTTTGCCAAGTCTCCAGATCGCACAGATCTCATTGAATGCCTTCAAATCATCAGCGCCATATCTGAACAAGATTCGAAAGGAGGTGAGGAGACAAGGGAGCATCATGCTGAATGGGACTACTTAAGACAGCACCTTAACCTGGGGACCTTTATAACTGAGAATAATAGCTTGCAAGAGGAGATACGAGGATGGGTTGCGGTAGGCACCGATGATCTCAAATTTGCTCTCAGAAGAAGGTTTCGTGCCTGGACACTTATCAGAAACCTGAAGCTTACCGCATACCCGACTACCATAATGGCGAGGCTCGTTGTTCTGTATGGTTCGGAAACATGGACCTGTGCTTTCGAAGAATTTTTCTTTTCAAGGAGATTCGTAAGGAAAATTCGTTTCAAGATATTTGGCGCAAGGTTTGTCAATGGTTGCTGATTCAGCAATGCTGAAAAAACTGCACAAATCACGCTCTGGTGCAGTTTGTATTGGAAACCGGCCATCTTCACGTAAGATAAGCGAACTGGAAGGAGCATTGCCCACGTCGAAAGGATGGGAAACAACCGAGCTGAGAAGGAGGTAGGAGGCCGTCGATTGAGACCACGGAAAAGGTGGCTGGATGACGTGAAAGACTTTAGGCAGATGATAGCCGTTTGATGGAGGTCCAAAGCCTATGGTTGACTGTTGTCGAGGGGGCCAACGTTGCCTGTACGTCCATGTAGTAAATAAGTAACCTGAACCAAATTATCACAAATGGCGTTCTCAAACATTCGTTTGAAAAGCCAGATGGATGTCAACGTCTCACTGTTCCTGGAATTTGTGTGCGTGTGTTGTATATTCTAATCAGGGTCTACATGTTGACCAGGACTACCCGTGATGGCGGCGTGGCAGGAACTTGAATATTAGAGGTTGACTTTGAACCACTCTTCACAGCCTTGATGTGCTCGCCTGACCTAAGCTCGTGGATGCGTTGGGTAAAGTTCCTCCAGAAAATTCTAGGGTTGTAGGGATAGAAGGGCTACACGCTATTTTTGCCTTCTGCTCAAGTTGTTGAGATCTGAGAGACTTGATTCCTTGTACCACCTGCAGAGGACCACAACTTCACAATTCGAAGCATCACAGGCAATTCAAAAGGTTTTCAACTGACATTACGATTCCATTTATTTTCATTTCACCATTTTTCCATTCCATCTCTATTACTGTCTCAGTTGTAAGAACGTGGGAGCTGGGCGGAAAGAGGAGAAATGTCGGACACAAGGCAAAAGTGATTAATCAGTCGACACGATGGGGAAGCGTAGCTGGGGGGGAGTTTGAGTGAAGGATACAAATGAAAACAGAGATCGTTGGCTCATCTGGAGACTGATGTGCCCTAATGCTCCGCTGATCCGTCCAGAATTTTTTGAGTGCTCCCCGTAAAAAAGATCTGTGACAATCAACTAGTAAAAGTACTGTAAGCGGGAGAGGAATTCTTTATTCCTTTGGCAGCCCAGCTAAGTAAATGTAGTGAATTACAAGGATGAGAAAAGGTCGCATTAGGCAGCTTACAGCAGACAAGTTACATGTAATACATGAGATGATTATGATTATTGTACTTATGATTATTATACTGATGGTTTCCCATTGTTGAATTCCTGACGACCTACCGATTTCCTCTTGAATTGAATATGGTTCCTCAGTCGTTTTAAAATGTCGACAAAACAAATTCCTTCCTTGAAAATGACAGTTCCATTCGAAAGAAGAAAAAAAGGTGGGGTGGTGGGCCTCCCTGGCAAAAGCACTCAAAAGATAAATTATTCCTTATTTTTAAGACACTTGTTGCTTTTTCTATGCCTTTCGCCTCTTCACCCGTTTTGCAGGATATTCCATTTCACCACTGGAGTCCTCTATTAGATTTTAACAAAAGTATGGTGTTTGGGGGGAGAGTTTTGAATTGTTTTCTTTGTGCTAATGTAATTTTCAAAGGTTACTTAGTATACTACAACAGGGGGAATTGACCTTTCTGTTTGGCCTTAATTATAAACCTGTGGAATGTGGATTGAGGATCTTTAATTGTTAAGTACTTCATTGAAAAACGCTGCATATTTGGTGCAAGCGAGAACATTTTACTCGAGAGAGTGTGAGTGTGAGATAGGTACCCGTCTAACTGGTTTGCTGACTCTTTTCTCTTTGCGAGCAGGCTTCAAATCAGTCGAGCTGGTATCTTTATTCTCTTCTCTGTGTGCTTCAAACGTGTCAAATTGGTCTGTTGATTCTCTTCTTTGTGTGAACATGCGGCAAACTCGACAAACCTCTCCATGTTTTCTTCTCTGCGCTGTCTGTATTTCTGTGCTAAGGTAATTTCCTTCTATGTCCGCTGGTGCTACCGTTACCATCTCAAACATTTTCTCACTATCCGTAAGTAATCCGTAAAGGTTCTTCATGGCATATTCCTCAGGATTTTCCCGCACCGCGAGCTTTTCCTTCCTCATCGATCCCTCAACTAACTGCTCTGGCGCGATTCCAAAGTACTTGTCAACCATAATTGCTTCGGTGGGAACGGAGGCGGTGGAAGAGGGTGTGGTAGAATAGAATAATGTAGTGTGGCGGTAAAAGGAGGTTGGGGGGGCTATATTCCTTCGAGCGAAAGTCCTTGCCAGATGGCTTACCGTCTCATTCCATCCACTTAATCCCCCTTAACGCCTCTTCGACCTATTCTGCCTGTTTTACTGGGAAAACAATAAAAACGTTGTTTTCAATTGGATGGAAAGGGAAACAATTATGTTTTCAGTCCTTTTATTTCAGTCATTTTTATTTTCAGTCCTTTTATTCGGTTAGAGGCCGCAAAGTTTTGTACGAATATCTGTCGCACGTTCCTCGTTGGTTTACATAGTGAGGAAGACCTCTGGGTGGATATCTTTGGTCCCGTCGCGAAACTCCTAAAAACTCAGCAATCTTTTAGCCCCAGTCCCCCTCGACTCACTCAATGAATGAGGACCCCACCGTACCTAGCTAGGCCACTCCAGTCATTACGCCTTTCACCCCTTCCACTCCCCGACAAAAAAAAACCCCCTATCCGATTCCCAACTCCCGACTGAGCCGTTTATCTTGGAAGCGCCCCCTTTTCCGTTGAAGCCTTTGGTAACTTGATTGTGGGTAGCCAGCGTTTTTACTTATTTATAAATAGGTTGTGCTTAAGTACTCCATCTCTCCACCACTTTAATCCAGTTGTTTTCCAGAAAGCTTAAAAACTCCATTCAGCAGGAGTTTTTTTTTTTTTTTTTTTTTTTTTTTTTTTTAAGTGTAGAAGAATTTATACAAGATTTCAATCACCTGTATGGTTTCAATTCAGCTGTGAGGTGATCTGATGTTTGCTTCGGAGCCGTTTCACCGGAAAACCGCCGATCGCGTTTTCTCTTGGGGCTTTGATCACTTGTGCATGACAGGAGGGGTCAAAAGGGCTCGAGTTACCGTGAGGAGGGGGTCACCGCTTTCTTCTGGGAGGTAATCCGATTAAGAACAAAGGATAGGGACCAGGGCAAACGTGATGCTTTTGTATGGAGAAAATTGGTCGAAACGTTGTCTCGGAACAAACCGTCCTCAAAGACTTTCTCATGTTGAAAAAAATGTGGCCACGGGGCGGTCAAGAGGTCACTGAGTGCCTGGTTGTTGATGCCCGTGTTCTTGCGATGCCTAGTGGTGGAGGACTTCTTGGAACCCCTCCACATTATCCGTCCGTTAGTATGGAGTTTCCATATTCAGTGAATATTATTCACCAGAGAAGAACTTGAGGCACCTAAAGACAGGAACTTGAGTTCATTTGAGGTCTACCATGGGGCGATGGTTTGGGCTGAGCCGAGAGGCCAAACTGTACTAGTGTGGACGCGTCGTTCTGCAATGCCGACTCGCCGAAAGCTAACTTGGATCAATCGGCATAATATGACTCCAAGAAACCCAGATCGGCAAGATATTATCTGGGTTTCTTGGAGGTTTGAAGACTTTCTCCTTGAATTCGTGGGGATCTCCTGCGGTATATCAAACCAAGACCAGACCATCTGGCAACACTGAAGCGACCCACCTGTCCCGATGGTGTTTTCCGTAATCACCAACGTTCAGAACTTCGATCGCCGTGGTATGTCTTGAGCAGCCTCACTGATGCGCGTGGACGCATCGTTTGGCGTTGCTGCCTTGCCGAACGCCAGCCTGAATCAATCTGCACGTCATGCCTGTCCACGTCTCCCAAAGGCTAGTCCCGCCTGCGCCATTTCGAAAGAAGCCAGGATTCAGAAAACTTGGTTCAGCATGACTTCCTCAAGTGTGTGGTGCAGGGTAGGCACCAAAAAATTCCAAGCGTTGATTCATGTTCATGCATTGCCTGAGTGAAGGACCACAAATTTTGTTGTCGACTGAATAGAACTGAAGCCGATCGACACGTACCTTTGCTCCAATTCTCTCATTCATCCAAACTAAGAACTTTCGGCTTGTGTAGACCTTTGGCGCGGGAGCCGAGCCGAACGTGTTCAGGAAAAATGTTCCAAAGGTAGGAGATTTTGACGTACAGTGTGAATTGTATGTATTAACTATGGTACATAAAAAATAATAAGGTGTCCACGAGGACCCGTGTCATATATTCATCGTCTTGCTCTCACCACGGTGATATTTCCCGACAGAACCAACATCGTCCAGTGAAGTTTACAAGGGTCACTCTGGGAGCTATAACCGAAAGGGGTGTACCTTGTCCTGTTGCCATACCCTGTGTCCCATACCCTTCATGAATATTAGTGAGATAGGCCCGTATCGGGTCGAACCCGGAGCGGAATTGGCTCAAAAATTGCATTGGGTTCTCTCCCGTGTCCTTATACGTCTCCCCCTCTCGCCTTTACCTTCTACCCTTATCCTCTACCCCCCTCATGACCGTAATTCCGTCCCTTATACCTTTATATACCCCTCCGCCCTTTCCTGTTCCTGGATCCGGCCTTCCCAGAATTCCTTCATCTTCCTTTCACCTCTAACGATCCCGCCTCTCGTCTTTCGAGGGTCACTTGACAGTGAAATCGAATGAACTCTCCCGAAAACATCTTATTCAGTAGAAAATTCACCTCGGTCGGAAAAGATGTTTTTTGTTTTCATAGTATAAAATGGGCTTATTCGACGGATCTGAACGAAATTTCTTGGTTGACACATTAGGACTTTTTTTGGTCTCCTGCTCCATTAATAACAGTTATTAATGGAGCAGGAGACCAAAAAAAAAAAAAAAAGGCCCACTATTATGGTAGTTACTACCATAATAGTGGGCCTTTTTTTTTTAGACCCCCGTAATATGCTTATAAGCTTTTGCGTTATATGCTTATAGCTCGTCTCGCTTGATTTTTACCGCACCTACAGCTGCTTACTCAGAAAAGTTAATAACAGCAAAAGGAATCTGAACGAGCAATAATTGCTGTTGGTAATTGTGTTTTTCGGTGTTAACACAAGCAATAATAATTATTGCAATAATAATTATTATTATTAACACCGAAAAACCCAACTATAGTTTTTGGGTATACCCCACAACGTTCGTACACATACAAATTCAAGGGGGTAAATGTGTATGATATCAATAATCTACACAAGGAATGAAGATTTCGCCTTGAAACTTTCACAGTAAATGTGAAAGTGTATTACTTTATTATTCCTTAGGTAACCAATTAGAAGGCAGACTCTTATAAAAGGTTAGAAAAAATGTAGAAAATAATGTTTTTTTAGGTATTTCCCTCCTCATTTTACATTCTTCCCAGTTATATTTTTTATATCACGGGTCATACTAAGACATTTATCAAAAAAGGGAAGTCCGAAAGTCCAAGGAGCGAATGAACCCTTCAGGTCCTACAACACCTACCTAACTCTGACCCCACTAAATTGGTATCGTCCTCCCAAAGAAAATTCGACCATCGATGAGTGACAAGAGAGAAGCTGGATGAAGATCTAGAGGAACCAGAAGGCGAACCCAGGAAGCTTCTAAGAGCGCTCGGTACCTACTTGCAAGGTTCCATTTGGAAACAAATTTGATGACATTCTAGTTAGGAGTTTCAAATAAATTTCATTCGAATCATAAAATTGTGTAGTTTTTGGAAACATATTAACCTGAAAAAAGATATTTTCGACTCTTGGTGGGTACCACACAACTCCCCTCTGCTAGTTTCCATCCCTCTGTTTTTTAAGATATTTTATAAAATAAATATTGATTTATATGCTATGCAAGAATCAACCCATGTTTCTAAATTTGTTCCATTTCTGTTCCAGCCGGCGGCCTCGGGAAGCGGCGTTCCAGCTGTGATAGGGTACCTGAACGGTGTGAAAATGCCCCACGTGGTGGAGGTCAAAGTTCTCATCGTTCGGATGCTCAGTACGATAGCCACGTGCGTCGGGGGGCTGGCAGGAGGCAAGGTCAGTAACCACTCGTGTATTTAGAGCTAGATGTAGGGAATACATTTGTTAGCGTTCTATTCTATTTTCTTGTTTTCCTACCTCCTCCTTCCCCTAAAAAAAGTCTAATGGCAAAGAAGATTGCGGTGGGTGGTGAGGCCGCAGGGACCGCTGTTTGTTTTTCAGTTGTTTCCCTCTCACCAGCTGCGGTTTTTTATTTCGAACCCCCACCATCGAAGGCTTCTGTAGTGGCTTGTGGATTGTTTCTTAGGAACGCCGCCGGTCTCCTCAAAGACAAAATTACATCGACTTGTTGTCCCAGTTCGAAAGGCCTGGATGGAAAGGTTTACCATAATAATCTAGGGGTTGAGTTTTATGTTTTGCTTTTTGTGGGGGGGTTTTCCTTGAAATCTTTAACTTCTATCTTTTCGGTTGGTTCTGACGAATAAAACATGATTCCGTGAAAAAATCAAGACAATATCCCCAAAGCCCTGCAAGCCGAAAACGTCACCTGTTTCCCCACGCCAGGCGTTTCCCCACAGTTACTAGTATGGACGGCGAATTTTTGAACCATGATTGTCTTATATCTGGGTACAATTTACACGCCACAACGCATTTGTTTATGTAAAGTTATCTCAGGCGCTTCCCTTGTAAATTTGTACCTACATACTGTCCACTACACGCCATGTCATAAGGTTTTGTTTTTTGATTTTCCTTACACTAGCACTCAGACATAAGGCCTCACTTCACTTGGCCAACCACTTTCTCAGACAGAAGGCCTCGCTTCGCTCGGCCAACCACTTTTTCGGTCAGGGGGGCTCGCTTCGCTCGCCCAAGTGACAGTCGCTCAATGCGCTAAATTTACCGAGCGGAATAGAGAGATAAATTGAGAAATGAACCGTTTCCCAAAACCTCCCCCCCAAAGTTTCCCCGCCTCTCCTTCTTTCCACGGTCCCTGCCACCCTCCATTCTCCCGTTCTCTCCATTATTCCAAGGTCCCTGGCACCCTCCCAAGACAAACGGCTAACGCACGCAGGATCTGTTCAAATTAAATTCGCCGATCGTCGGAATTCGTTTTTTCGGGATTTCGTGTTTAAATTTGGATCTCTATGTAGGACACAGAGGAAACGCCGACTCAATCGGACAATGAACAACGAAGATAGGGATAATTGCTCGGGTTTGCGCTCATCAAAAATTTCGCTTAACGCGCTTATCGGACGTAAAATTGACCGAGGAATCCAAATTCGCCAAAAAATTTAGGGGTCCGATTAAAAATAAGAAAGTTGGGCGCAAATGCGCCTATTTGCGCGCATCTCGGGGGGGAGGGGCAGTTTTGTTCATTTAAGACATTCCCATCTACATAATATGTAAATATTATTTACTATTAAAAAAAATATAAAAAAAATAAAAAAACGGAAAACAACCTTTGTTTTTGTGTTTTTGAACACCTAGGAAAACAATTAGATACCTACTCTCTTTTTTTTCTTTTTTTTTTACGTGATATTCAATCGTAGGGAGTTCAATCGACGTAAAATTTATTGCTCTAAAACTTTCCCTGTGTTCAAACTTCGAGAGAATCTTTGTTAGGCTTCCACATTTAAAAATATACAGGAAAACTTGTTTTTTCGAAGCTTTTGTTTTGTTTTGTGAAAAATACAAAAGCAGTTTTAGGTGTAAGGACATGGGTATATTCGTGATCAGCGTCAAATTTCCTCAAATTATGAAGATTATCAGAGGCCTTTTTAAAACATGGCCATTCGGTACCACTGTGCGCCTTGTCTCATTCGGCATAGTGTAGACACGCCCTCAAAGTGTCACCTGTTGCCATCTATGGTAAACGAAGCAGACGCTAATTCAAAATTCCATCCGGGCCAACCATATTATTTCAATATTATGGTTTACTTAGACGAATCTCCTCAAACATTCCGCTTTCCCCTCTCCTGAGGTGTTGATACCACCAGAGAAGGTTTTCAATATCAGTGGCATGAAGTTTTCCTTCTGAATGATGGATGAGCTAATAAGCTCTCCCCCTTTACCGTCCTTGCTTTCGATCCGTCAGGAAGGATCCAGAAAAGGAGCTTCGTACGAGGCATTTCCTCGAGACATATTACAATTCACCGCTTCATCTCCTAGCAACATCCTGTACAAAAGGGATGGCTCAGCGTTGCCACAAATCAATCAATATTTTCCCTTGAAACACTCAGTGTTTCGTGACTTTTCCTCGTTTTGTGATGTTACGGCTTGTTAGCAACACCTGATGATAATTTTCCTTTTGTTTTTCGCTGTAATTGTTTCCCAGTTCGCATTTTTCGTGTGTTTCATTCTCTGTGAGTGTTGCCGCGTTGTTCCTTTTTGTGTGTTTTACTCATTTGAAGACTCTCGCTGAAAATTCCAGGATAAAAAGTCGTAATTCCTACATGGAAGTTGTTTTTGTCCGGATCGATGAGAGTTCCACGAAACATGAGGTCCGGTGTTCCGGATCCCACCTGTGTGAATGTCTCCCTTATAGGGCCTTCCCATGACTTTTAAATCGTCCTTCGGAGAAAAAACGGAAACGTGCCAACTCGTCATGTTTCGAGGGACAAAGTTTCTGTTCTAAAATGTAACAGTAGATGAGAAAAATTTTCATTGGGGACCTGATGCGCCACGAAGAGCTCTCCCCCGTTGAGATTCATGAAAACAGCGGTGCCTTGGAAATGCCTCGGCTATTCTCTCTCATTGAATTAATTTCTATTTTCGAGAAGAGAAATGACCCGCCGAGGTGTGTTTGCGGGCGAGGAGGGAATTCATGAGGAATTATCGGGTCTTTCTCGCATCGTAAAATGGACTGTGTTGAAAGATATCAGACAGGTTAGGAATACGTTTTTCCCACATTTCTCAAGGGTTCTAGTAAACGATTCACACAGGTTCTGCGATGCAGCCGTATTATAAACAGTGATGTCAACATTATAAAAAGCAAAAAAGCGTTGCAAATGTTACTCAAAGGTGTATTCATCTTCGATATAGACAAATTTGCGAAAAATGCTTCTGTCAATTAAAAAATATTGAGATCCTTTACAATGTTTGGAGAGATGAGCGAAATCGAAAAATGGATTATGCCTCCAAAATTTCACGAAAAACACCTTATTCGACTTTCTGGCATCCTTTAAAAGCCACATTTGCCTCATGAAAGCCCCATAGCTCGTCGCTAATTAAACTCGATCCTGCTGGGACCCCCAAAAGTGGATTCTACGTCCAAAAATACTTCGAAACCGACAGCTAACTCGACTCCATAGTCGAAACCCTTTAAAAAACCCTCCCGTAGCCCCACAGAGCCCCACGGGTTTCGGCGATCGGGCTCAAAACCTTGCGGGCACAAGTAGATGGTAAACGTAGTATTTTGCCAAAATTTCAGATTTAATACAAAATTCCTACTGTCTAAAATGACTCGGACGGCGTGATTTTGAGACCAAAATATGAACTTCATTTGGTTTATTATTCTTGGAATAATACACCTATGTAATCGCTAAGGAGGTCCAAAATTTGACATTAGGTATACCTAATGTCAAAAAACGTACCTATACATAGGTTTAAAAATGAAATACCTCTTGAAACGTATACATACGTTTCAAGAGGCCTTCATTCCAAAAACAAAATATCCGTCCGCCGTCCGGAGCCGTTTTAGGAACTTTTTTTTTTTTTTTTTTTAAATCTGAAATTTTCACAAAATCCTCGGTTTACCGTCTAGTTTTGATCGCTTTGGTCTCTATGGGGCTGAAATGGTGCTATCGGAGGTTTTTTTTAAGGTTTTCGACTATGGGGTCGAGTTAGGACCTCATAGTCGTTTTCAAAGTATTTTCGGACGTAGAATCCATTTTCGGGGGTCCCAGAACGATCCGATTCACTGTGGGGATCTATGGGGCTACAAATGGAATTTTTGAAGGATCCCACGAGGTTCAATAAGGTGTCGTTTTCCGAGTAATTTCGGACGCACAATTCTTTTTTTGAGGTCCCACATCTGTCCGAACATTGTACAGAAAACTTTAGTTAAAAAAAAAAAATTCAGAATATTTTTGTAATCACACAGAATTAATTTTTGCACAATTTTTCTATATTAAAGAATTATGAACGCTTGTGTAAAATTTGCAGCGTTTTCTATATCAGCGGCTTATTTGAAAGTGGGAATTCTTCAAAAATTTAATTAGATTTGTCAGTAGTTTTTAAACATTGAATGCCCGTCCGCCGTCCAGGCCGTTTTGGTCAGTAGCAATTTCTTTGAAATGTCTCCTTGAAATGGTCGGAATTCATCATTTATATCAACATAGGATTCAGTACCCTTTAAAACCCCCCTACACAAATTTTGAGTTCGAAAATCCGCATAATTACGTGCAGAACTGTTTTAGAAATGTTGAAGATTTTGAACTGAAAGCGTAGAGCACGTGACGTCACATCGCCTGGCTGGACGTCGAGTACCTAGTTGGGCAAGTAGCCGCCAGAGGCGCTGACTAATAAATCTGAATGGAATCGTAATAAAAATACTAGGTCAGGGTCGATTTTTGAATAACCTTCTTTGATGATAACCTCAATTTTTGAATGACCTCTGATGAAAACCTCGATTCTCGGGGTCGGCTTTTCGCGTAGCAATGTTGGCTAACCGACTGATTGGCCGAGAGAGAGATCTCGGCCACTCAAAAGATGAAGAAGCAGCCTACGTCATTTACCACCTCCATACCTCGAAATTCAAATATTATATTTTTTTCCTAAGGCCCTTCAAATAATAGAGACCGGGTTTCTGCAATGTTGACCTATTTTCGTAACTTTTGAAGCATGAACTTACGAGGGGGGGGGGGGGGGGGGGGAATCAGTAAAGGAGCTCATTGTTGGTCATAATTTGGTCATTAGAACATTAAATTTTAATGTTGTCCATCTTATTGTGTCCGAAAGGTTCTCATCCTGATTGCTCTAACCCGTGTCGCTGTGGGAGGCGAAAAAGGGGTAAAAAATCGAGTGGGGTGTCAATCTTGACGTATTTTTTTGACGTAGAAAACGTTTTTGTGATTAAATCAATTTTCAGAACCATCCGATTTCCCCTCGGGGATCTTTGGGGCTGTTGAAGGATGCCAGGAAGTCGAATAGGGCGTCGTTTCTCAATTTCAGTCCCGTTTTACTGTGTGGTGTGAAATCTGGTTCAAATGGGCGCACTTGCACACAAGTTTTTTAATATTTCAAATGGAAAACCCTTGCTACTCTGAAATGGTCGGTATCTGCCTCAATTTAGTTCCCTGCTTGTTTGTTGTTTTCGGATTTCAAGGGAACGTTACTAATTTCCTGCCCACCTCAGGCAAAGCAATGCGAAGCCCCTTTGTCCGAGTGGTTGTTTACTGTGCAAGCTTGTATAACTGCAATCAATGCAGTCCAATCAATCAGTAATAAGAATTGGATTAAGGACGCCTGGCATTTTTTTCATCGACCTCTGTATACATCTTGGTTTGGTCTACTCCATCTGGGAAAAATACAGGTCTGCGAATGAAGGACACTAAATAACCATTACGGCCGGTTTTTCCTCACAACCTCCCGTGGAGGCTTAATGCACATAGAATTGCAAATCTTATTTATGAATTCGTATTGGGTTTGAGTTTCTCCTCCGAGCTTCCCCTGGATCCCTTTTTCGCCCTCGGGGGGTAACCCGGGGTGAAACGCTGGCCGGATCGCAAATAAATCTGCACGGTAAAATATGAGAAGCTAGTCGCCCCAGTGGAATATTGATGCGGGGGGTCGTAGGGCGCTGTACCTAAAGATGGGAAAATGGCCTGGCCTGCTTAGCAAGCTGATTTCAACCCTTCCCAACTTGTGGAGAAATTCTGGACAGAAGCTGGGAATCGACGTAGTTGCTGCCTCAGCTTGAAGCATTTCCTTGCGGAATTTTAATTTAACGACCATATTAGTAGTAGTTACTCAAGTAGGTGACGACTGAAAGGACCTCGCGACTTGGAGTGAGTCTGAGAATGCTCGTTTAGAGGTGCCTTGAAAATGCTGAATTCTGCAAAGGACCAACCGGCAGGCAGTCTCGACCTGAGTGGATTAGTAAGTCGTATCGGATTGCTCACTGTCACAGCTACGCCTCCACCGGATGTAGGCTTCTACGTGGTGTCAGCGTTTCTGGCTGACGTCGACGGGTCTAATATCCTCCTTTGCCTCTCGCGGGTTAAGGAAAGCGAGCAAGACAACTAGGGAGTATGGGGATTTCACCCACGATCTTGGCTGTATTGTCAGCCCGCCAGAGTTGGTACCGGAGGGAGGAGCGGGTCGCGCCACAATCGCGACGCATTTACGCAAACCCCTCTTCTCTCACTGGCGGCCCAGCCTCCCCGTTCGAAGACTGGGAGAATTTCAATATTAATTTTGATACCTTGGGGTTAATAAATTATTAATCTTGACATTATACGCAATGTCAATTAGCAGTGAGCGAAAGGGATCAGGTCCGCTGGACAGGCCTTCACCCGCCGACAATTTGATTGTGGAGCTGGACTGTGGGAGCCGGAAACGCGGATCCAGGTAAGACTAATTGGTCAGGTCATCTTTAGCGACAATTCGCTTGAGGCAGGTGCAACAATTAATCTCCGTCTCCACTGCGAACCCAGGGCGAACTGACACCAGCCACGACTTATCGTGTTGGGTATCAGAACCCCCTCAGTTTCCTTCCGTTGATCCAGCACCGTCACAGTATCCTGGCACTTCAGGTAAGTCTGACGAGTGCGGGTCTTCCTTTGTGGCTGCATCTTCTGCTAGGTTCGTAGACTACTACAATTCGTACGATGCCTTTGCTCGTACGAACCAAAATTAAAATGTCCACTTGCATTTTGCGTTTCAGAGTCTCCTGAGCAAATAGGGTACCGTGTCTATCTGTCTGTCTGTCCGGACCTGTTCCACAATGGAGCTCAGAGATGGGCGTATTCGTATTCGCGAATACGAATACGAATATCACCCAAAGCACGCCCAACCTGCGAATACGAATACGAATATTCGTATTCGCATATAGGATTACGAATGTATTTGTATTCGCATGTACGAATACGAATTTATTCGTATTCGCAACTATAAATACGAATATTCGTATTTTCGGACCTATAAATACGAATATTCGCAGAAAAAAAATGCGAATATTCGTGTTCTCGATGCTGAAATACTCAAATACGTTTGTACATACCTGAAAAAATAAAAATACACTCGTATACCGTCGTATTCGCAGAAAAAAATACGAATACAGTCGTATTTGCAGGAAAAAAGTGCGAATACGTTCGTATTTGCAGGAAAAAATACGAATACATTCGTATTCGCAGGAAAAAAATGCGAATACCGTCATATTCGCTGGAAATAAGTACGAATTCGTTTATATTTTCTGGAAATAAATACGAATTCGTTAATATTCGCTGGAAATAAATACGAATTCGTTGATATTCGCAGGAAAAAATGAGAATTCGTTGAAATTCGCAGAAATAAAATGAGAATTCAGCTATAATTTCTCAAATTCTCAATATGCCACGATATGACACGAAGAAATGAATATGAGTTGGTGGTAACGATTTGGCTAACATGAATTAGGGGTTTTAGTTCAGAGGATAGCCATATTCGTATTTTTCCACGGCTTTCGTGGATGAACTGTGATGAAAAAAGATCCGGGAATAGTTACTGTTCCCCGATCTTTTTTCATCACAGTACTAGTACTGTACTAGGGGTCGCAATCCCGCACAATTTTCAATTCCGCGTGATTTCTAATTCATAAAAATTTTATATAAGTAAATTCATACAAATTATTTAATAATTTAGCAGTAAAAAAAAAGTCTACAAAAACGCGGCAAATTTTTCAAAAGGGTTTATTATTCGTTTATATAGGTTAATTGCACAAAAACTAATGCTGTAAAATTAAGAATAAACTGGACAAAAAAAAATAATAATAAATAAATAAAAATTAAATAAATAAATACAACTTTGTTTTCTGTGAGATGTTTGATAAGATGTGGGATCTCGAAAAACGGCTTACTTGAAAAACCACACCTTATTTGACATCCAGGGATCCTTCAAAAAGCCCATTTAGGTATAGCCCCATGAAAGCTCCATATATACCTATTATAGGTATATATGGAGCTTTCATGGACTATAATAGGTCCTGGATCGCCCCCAAAAAAGGATTCTACGTCCAAAAACACTTCGAAAACGACACTTAACTCTACCCCCTCCCCATTTTAGCCTCATCGCGCCACACGGGTTTGGGTGATCAAGCTGAAAACCTTGCGGGCACAATTAAATGGTAAACTGAGTATTTTGTCAAACGTTCAGATTTAAAAAAAATCCTACTGCCCCAAACCGCACGGACGACGGACGGATATTCTGTTTTTGGAATCAATACATCCAAACGTATACGTAAGTATAATTTCTAATTTTGAGGCCGATCAGAATTTTTGACTCCATCGCGATTACATAGGTGTATTTAAAAATATTTAAACAAATATTAGGAATTTTAATAAAAAAGACTTATACCTTTAAATTACCACAATAAAGTGGTAATTTAAAGGTATAAAAGTCTTGTTTATTCAAATGTGGAGGATTACCACAGAAGGTCGCCGGCCACTTTGGCAAATTTGATGAAATATTAGGAAATAAATTCATTGAAGGGAGTGAGATGGAGCCACTCTGCAGCTGGGTGGGTGTGCCATCTGAAGGGAGAACTTGCTGAAAGAAAGACCACATGAAGGTCAGTTAGTTAATACTTTCTCTCGCCCAAATTTGATCGGAGCTATTGCAGAAATAGCTGTAGAGAAAGGCTCTCACTGACTCCTCACTCGTGAGTGAAATCGTCAAACAAAATTTATAATAATATGGGGCGCTATCTCCAGTTTGCATAATAAATAAGGGCTCCAACTACAAAGTAAACTGTGGACATTTCTGCGTCAAATGCAGCCAACTGCACCTCTGTGAATGCAACAGCCGATTTTTGGCGATTTTTCAAAGAGAAATTTTACTCTCCCTTTTTCCCATTTCCAACTAAAAAATTTTCTGGCTCATCTAAGTATTCATCCTAAGCGCTTAGACTTACGGTATCCTACAGAACTTTTTGCGCTGAATCGAATGAGACCATTTTCAAGCCGCTACAGAGCATAGTTTCGGGAATACAAGCTGTAAAAATCATTTTTACCGTCAAAAAATTGTATTTTGCGATGGAACGCAAATTAAAGCACTTATAAAGGATCCCGAATTTGCTGATGCGTTGGAAGGTAATGAGCTACAATCTTGTAAGTCCTTCGTTGAACTAGGTAATACAAAATTTCCTCGGCAACCGAAAAGCAGAAAATTTCGAGGAACATGTTGAAAATATGCTCATCAATTTTAAATTTATTTATTTTTTGTCTCGTTGTATGTTCCAACAGTAGTCTGCCATCATGTTCTCATCCCACGTTCAGCTGCACCACCACTCTCACATAATATGTGCATAGGTACAGTATAGTGCAGCGATGTGGCATTTAGGTACCTACTTATTTACGTAAGAATAAACGGAAAACCCCATTTTACCAACAGCAATTAAATACCTATTTTATTACTCCCGACTGACCATAATTACCTACATAGTCAGCCTAATTCATGAAAGCCAAATTACTCATATTCATTTCTTTGTAACTATATTGTTGAGAATTTGAGAAGTTATAGCTGAATTCTCATTTTATTTCTGCGAATTTCAACGAATTCTCATTTTTTATCCTGCGAATATCAACGAATTCGTATTTATTTCCAGCGAATATCAACGAATTCGTATTTATTTCCAGCAAATATCAACGAATCCGTACTTATTTCCAGCGAATATGACGGTATTCGCATTTTTTTCCTGCGAATACGAATGTATTCGTATTTTTTCCTGCGAATACGAACGTATTCGCACTTTTTTCCTGCGAATACGACTGTATTCGTATTTTTTTCCTGCGAATACGAAGGTATACGAGTGTATTTTCATTTTTTGGTTTATTATTCTTGGAATAATACACCTATGTTTTCGCGACGCGGGTCGACGACTCCGATCGGCCTCAAAATTTGACATAATCCGTTTCAAGAGGTCTACATTCAAAATCCGAAATGTCCGTCCGCCGTACGCCGTCCGCCGTCCGGGCCGTTTTGGGCAGTAGGAATTTTTTAAAAAATCTGAAATTTTGGCAAAATACTTGGTTTACCATCTAGTTGTGCCTGCAAGGTTTTCAGTCCGATCGCCCAAACCCGTGGGGCGCTATGGGGCTAAAATGGGGCTACAGGAGGGGTGTTTTGAAGGCTTTTAGCTATGGGATCGAGTTAGGTGTCGTTTTCGAAGTATTTTTGGACGTAGAATCCATTTTTGGGGGTCCCGGAACGATCCGATTTCACTGTGGCGATCTATAGGGCTTTCATGGGGCTAAAAATGGGATTTTTGAAGGATACCAGGAAGTTAAATATTTTTCGAGTAAAAATTAAAGAATTTTTGAAAAAAAATCCCTCCAAAAAAATTTTTTTGGATTATAAAAATCCAAAAAAAAAATTTTTTTTAATTTTTTTTATTGACAGAATTAACTGTCTGTACAAGTAACCTATATCAAAGAATAATAAACCCTTGTGTAAAATTTGCAGCGTTTATCTAATATTATTTATCTTTAATTATTTAATAACATAAAACACGGGTTATTCTATTTTGTGGCTTTTAATACCTTTAAAGTATGTCGAATCACTCAATTATCAGTAATGAAAGTTCGTCAGGTGGAAAAAGGGCCTTCATTTTGATTTTTGCAAACTCGATTTTCGAGTTCATATTGGCCGTAAATGTTAAATTTTGGTATCATTTCGTTTAAAGAAAGACCTGAATGAAAGTGTGCCGAAAATACATAAACCAAATTAACTTTGAAGGGCGATACCTCAAAACGCAAATCTTGCACAAGTGCCCTTTTGGTTTATTATTCTTGGAATAATACACCTGTGTTTTCGCGACGGGGGTCGACGACTCCGATCGGCCTCAAAATTTGACATTATCCGTTTCAAGTGGTCTAGATTCCAAAACCGAAATGTCCGTCCGCCGTCCAGGCCGTTTTGGGCAATAGGAATTTTTTTAAAAATCTGAAATTTTGACAAAATACTCGGTTTACCATCTAGTTGTGCCCGCAAGGTTTTCAGCCCGATCGCCCAAACCCGTGGGGCGCTATGGGGCTAAAATGGGGCTACAGAAGGGGGTTTTGAAGGCTTTTGGCTATGGGATCGAGTCAGGTGTCGTTTTCGAAGTATTTTTGGACGTAGAATCCATTTTTTGGGGTCCCGCAGCGATCCGATTTCACTGTTGCGATCTATTGGGCTTTCATGGGGCTACAAATGGGATTTTTGAAAAATCCCAGGAGGGCAAATATTTTTCAAGTAAAATACAAAGCAAAATTTGAAAAAAAAAATTGTTTTTTGAAAAACAATCAAAAAAATCTTTTTTGGAAAAAAAAATAAAATAAATTTTTTTACATTTTTTTCATTAACACAGATTTACAACTAATATAATAATTAGTTGTAAAAAGGGGTTTCCCCCATGTGACCTCCTCCTACCCCCCAACTAAGGGGGGCTTTCCCCAAATAGTCACACCTTCCTCACCAATTTGATTAGGTTACTGGAAAAAGCATCAAGCCTATGGAAACAGCCAGTAAACGTTCCGGGCAGGAAACAGGCAGTATAAATGCTACATGCAGCAAACAGGCAGTATAAATGCTCCATGCAGCAAACAGGCAGTATAAATGCTCCATGCAGCAAACAGGCAGTATAAATGCTCTATGTAGCAAACAGGCAGTATAAATGCTACATGCAGCAAACAGGCAGTATAAATGCTCCAGGCAGGAAACAGGCAGTATACACGCTCCATGCAGCAAACAGGCAGTATAAACGCTCCATGCAGCAAACAGGCAGTATAAATGCTCCATGCAGCAAACAGGCAGTATAAATGCTCCCGGCAGGAAACAGGCAGTATAAATGCACCATGAAGAACAAAGGCAGTATGAACTTGCCATGCAGCAAACAGTCTTTAATTATTCTATGGAGGAAACAGGCAGAGGACGTTCCTTTTGGCCACAAGGCATTGTGTTGTTTCATTAACACAGATTTATAACTAATACTAGTCTCTCTGGCTCGCTTCGCTCGCTCCCCTAGTGGGGTGTATTGCCGCCTGTGGGGTGTATTACCGCCTGTGGGGTGTATTGCCGCCTGTGGAGTGCTTAGCATCGATGGACACGTTCAAACCCCTACTCAGACATAAGGCCTCGCTCCGCTCGGCCCCTCCTATTCGTAGCAGAGACGATAGAAAAAATCGGCGTATTTTTAGGGCTTACCGTTTAGGAAATTATTATTTTTAATTCAATTCAACTTTTTTTTAAATAAAGGCCTCTCCATCTATCAAAGTTCCCTGGACCCTCCGTTTTCTAAGATCCCTGGCCCCGCGCGAATTAAAACGATCCAATTGTCTTCTCACCGTGAAATCGCCCCCTCCCCCTCGGTTTTTTTGAAATCCGACTTCGGAATCGGATTGGCCATATTTTGGCGCGCATTTGGCTCGCGGATACCATACCCAAAAAATGGCTCCTTACTGGGTATTTTTGAACCCGAAAAAACGTGGGACAAACGCGAGAAAGACGATTTTTCGACGAATTTCCGGCGAATTTCCCGGGCGAATTTCCGAATTACGATTTGACCGACGTCTTCCTCCAGGTCTGATCTATACGGCTCGTATTTTTTCGTAATTTTTTCGACCCCTTAAACGGGCTTTGGCGCGAGTTGAAAGTGGAAAACGTAGGACAAACGGGAGAAAGACGATTTTTCGACGAATTTTCCCTGGCCCCGCGCGAATTAAAACGATCCAATTGTCTTCTCACCGTGAAATCACCCCCTCCCCCTCGGTTTTTTTGAAATCCGACTTCGGAATCGGATTGGCCATATTTTCGCGTGCATTTGGCTCGCGGATACCATACCCAAAAAATGGCTCCTTACTGGGTATTTTTGAACCCGAAAAAACGTGGGACAAAAGCGAGAAAGACGATTTTTCGACGAATTTCCGGCGAATTTCCCGGGCGAATTTCCGAATTACGATTTTACCGACGTCTTCCTCCAGGTCTGATCTATACGGCTCGTATTTTTTCGTAATTTTTTCGACCCCTTAAACGGCCTTTGGCGCGAGTTGAAAGTGGAAAACGTAGGACTAACGGGAGAAAGACGATTTTTCGACGAATTTTCGACGAATTTCCCGGGCGAATTTCGGATTTTCGATTTGACCGACGTCTACCTCCAGGTCTGATCTATACGGCTCGTATTTTTCGTAATTTTTTCGACCCCCTAAACGGCCAGCGAGCGGAAAGTGAAAAAACTCATTCGGGAACGCTTTATCCCGTACCAACAAACCACACGGCCGTCTACCACACGGCGGCCAACACAATTTTATATTATTGTACTAGTCTCTCTGGCTCGCTTCGCTCGCTCCCCTAGTGGGGTGTATTGCCGCCTGTGGGGTGTATTGCCGCCTGTGGGGTGTATTGCCGCCTGTGGGGTGCGTAGCATCGATGGACACGTTCAAACCCCTACTCAGACATAAGGCCTCGCTCCGCTCGGCCGAGCGCTTATTCGGACAGGGGGGTCTCGCCTCGCTCGGCCGGGGGGGGGGTCCGCGGCCCCCCCCCCCTATTCGTAGCAGAGACGATAGAAAAAATCGGCGTATTTTTAGGGCTTACCGTTTAGGAAATTATTTTTTTAAATTCAATTCAACTTTTTTAAATTCAATTCAACTTTTTTTAAATAATCGATTCAATTTAAATCGATTCATTTAATTTACATCCATTTCCGTCAGGGAGAGATGTCGTAGACCTAGCGAGCGCCCCTTAAAGGCTGATGTCCCACCCGCTCAGAGTGAAGAATGATGCCGGGGGGGGGGGGGGGGGGGGTAGAGGCAGTTGGAGTGAAGCCGAGCCAAATTCACGTGGGGTCAACTGCTCCTTCAACATCAACCCCCTGGACCCTCCGTTTTCTAAGATCCCTGGCCCCGCGCGAATTAAAACGATCCAATTGTCTTCTCACCGTGAAATCGCCCCCTCCCCCTCGGTTTTTTTGAAATCCGACTTCGGAATCGGATTGGCCATATTTTGGCGCGCATTTGGCTCGCGGATACCATACCCAAAAAATGGCTCCTTACTGGGTATTTTTGAACCCGAAAAAACGTGGGACAAACGCGAGAAAGATGATTTTTCGACGAATTTCTGGCGAATTTCCCGGGCGAATTTCCGAATTACGATTTTACCGACGTCTTCCTCCAGGTCTGATCTATACGGCTCGTATTTTTTCGTAATTTTTTCGACCCCTTAAACGGGCTTTGGCGCGAGTTGAAAGTGGAAAACGCAGGACTAACGGGAGAAAGACGATTTTTCGACGAATTTTCGACGAATTTCCCGGGCGAATTTCGGATTTTCGATTTGACCGACGTCTACCTCCAGGTCTGATCTATACGGCTCGTATTTTTTCGTAATTTTTTCGACCCCCTAAACGGCCAGCGAGCGGAAAGTGAAAAAACTCATTCGGGAACGCGTTATCCCGTACCAACAAACCACACGGCCGTCTACCGTCGGCCAACACAATTTTATATTATTGTATGATGATGATATGATATGATATGATGATATGATAATAATTAGTTGAAAAAGGGGTTTCCCCCATGTGACCTCCTCCTACCCCCCAAATAAGGGGGGCTTTCCCCAAATAGTCACACCTTCCTCACCAATTTTATTAGGTTACTGGAACAAAGCATCAAGCCTATGGAAACAGCCAGTAAACGTTCCGGGCAGGAAACAGGCAGTATAAATGCTCTGTGCAGAAAACAAGCACTGTAAATGCTACATGCAGCAAACAGGCAGTATAAATGCTCCATGCAGTAAACAGGCAGTATTAATGCTACATGCAGCAAATAGGCAGTATAAATGCTCCATGCAGCAAACAGGCAGTATAAATGCTCCACGCAGGAAACAGGCAGTATACACGCTCCATGCAGCAAACAGGCAATATAAATGCTCCACGCAGGAAACAGGCAGTATACACGCTCCATGCAGCAAACAGGCAGTATAAATGCTCCATGCAGCAAACAGGCAGTATAAATGCTCCACGCAGGAAACAGGCAGTATACACGCTCCATGCAGCAAACAGGCAGTATAAATGCTCCATGCAGGAAACAGGCAGTATAAATGCTCCCGGCAGGAAACAGGCAGTATAAATGCACCATGAAGAAGAAAGGCAGTATGAATTTGCCATGCAGCAAACAGTCTGTAAACATTCTATGGAGGAAACAGGCAGAGGACGTTCCTTTTGGCCACAAGCAGGAAAAGGAAGACGTTCCAACAATGGAAACAAACGGTGATAACTTTCCACAGGCAACAAGCAATGTCCAATGGAACTTCTCCTCTAACCAAGGGCTGCTCAATATCGCCTGACGCCAAACCCTATGGTCTTGACACCAATCCTTGGTGAGCTTGAGGCGACGCATCAGGTGGGCGACCCATCTTCAGTCGGCCTTCTGGAGAACCTGCCCAGGTCACCTTTCTACAGCCATACAACAGACATGCCCGTACCATTGGGGGCTGCTTCCTGTCCAACGGCCTGGCTCCGGAACTCAGCTTGAGAAACATGACAATCCGATTTGCACATTCCTGACTTGTCAATGATGGAACCCAGAAACTTGAAAGAATGCCAACCTCAAAAACCTCTAGGGCAACCTATGGAACCCTAAAAGAAAGAGAGCCAAGAGTAGATAATCAGAACTTACATGTCTTCATTTTTCCAAAGGACTCATCTAAATATAAAGCTTCAAATAGAGGGCTCACAAACACAACTTTCTTCTATAAAGACAAAACAGTACCTAACTACTCTCCATCAACTTTCCTTCTTACCTTTCATAGTTAGCTGCTCCTCTTGACGCCATTCTTCCCCCACCATTGGCAGTAGCGCCAGACAGAAGACCCTTTGGGATCTTGGGGGGCGTTCTATAAATAAAGCTATTCGCCAAATTATTTGCCTTCCAGGTGATTTTATGCAGAGTTTGGCGACACCATTGCTGCAGCAACTCTGGACTGGTGTGTCGCTGTAGAAAAACTGGATTGGCTGGTAGACGACTAGAAGATATATCTTGGTGGTCATATCGTTAGAAATACTACAGTAATGACGCTGATGCTCCCAAGAAGTCTGCCATCGCTGAAACACAAAATGACAGTTTAGCACAGAAATCCACTCCATATCTATTTCACTGTAGACAATCAAACTCAACAACAATGTCTTCTCTGTAAATTCAGTCAATGAAGGCGGCACAATGGCAGATAGTGAGGACTGTTTCGTGGAGTCAAACAATGACGAGTCAAACGAAGAAAGCTACGAAGCTGTATGCATTGCTGAATCACCTTGTCTGGGTGCCTGCAGAATCACTTCGCTTCACTGCAGAAAAACTGGATTGGCTCGTAGATGATGAGCAGATGTATCTTGGTGGTCTTATCATTCAGAGTACTTCAGTAATGACGCTGATGCTCCCAAGAAGTCTGACATCAAGGCTGAAAAACAAAGTGACCGTTTAGCAAGGAAATCCACTCCATATCTATTTCGCTGTAGACAATCAAACTCACCAACAATGTCTTCTCTGTAAATTCAGTCAATGAAGGCAGCAAGATGGCAGATGTTGAGGACTGTTTCGTGGAATCACCTTGTCTGGGGTACCCGCAGAATCACTTCGCTTCACTGCAGAAAAACTGGATTGACTCGTAGACGATGAGCAGCTAATACCAACATAATATGTCACATAATTATATTATAGTAGGTACCTGCTTACTTCAGTAAATGACGCTGATGCAGTCATGTGGTCTGTCATCAGAGTCCGGTTACTGAAATGACTGTTCTGCTAAATAAAGAAGAAGTACCTAAAGATGAAACAGCCACCATGCCTGGTCGTCATATTCCCCAAACTGAGCACAGTCCACCAAACTTCACGGATGGACAACACAGTAAGAGATATTCGATTTGCACAATGTAGAAGTCAAAGACAACAACATTATGCCGACGATATCAAATATTGTGCCGGTTGGAGAAGCCAACACCTGGCTCCGGAACTCAGCATGAGAAACATGACAATCTACAGCAATTTGTTTCACTAACTACCAAATACAAGAAGAAAAGACAAAAACAGTGGTAACAACAACCAGGCCTGGTCGTCATATTCCCCGAACTGAGCACGGTCCACCAAACTTCACGGATGGACGACACAATAAGAGATATTCGATTTGCTCAATGTAGAAGTCAGAGACAACAACATTATGCCGACGACATCAAATATTGTGCCGGTTGGAGAAGCCAACACAGCGTGAGAAACATGACAATTTACAGCAATTTGTTTCACAAAGACAACAGTCTACCTAATACCCTAATTGCTTTTTGAAAAACCTTGGAGCCACTGGCATGCAATTTACTACAGAATAGAGATGGATAAGAGAATGTTTGAAGCCTACCACTTCAAAACACAACATTAGAGCTGAGTTGTTCTCTCTTGAGGAATTGGGGGGGGGGGGGGGGATACAGTTGAGTCAATTTATGGGGGGGGGGGGGGGGTTGAGTCAATTTATGGGGGGGGGGGGTGTTGAGTCAATTTATGGTTTGTAAGGTGAGGCCACAAATGTAAACTTGTTCAATTGTAAACTTATTGAGATTTTTTTACCAGCTTTTCTGTGTACCTACATGTGCGGTTTTTTATACTGGTTTATGCAACAACAAAAAGTATGGAGTTGTGGGAGTACTGAAGAATATTCTAATTCTAATGAACGACAACATGGGTTTTGTGGACGACAACTACTTATTGTTTTGTGGATTGCAATAATTGGAATTGTCTAGTAGTTTTTGTATATTGCTTGATTTGAAATGACATTTTGTTGTAATGTATGAGGGTGTGAGTGTGCGGGCAGGTGTCTGTTGTATATATAACCTTGCAACCTATTTGGGGACCTACTGTTCTTGATTCTTGAAACAAACAAATGCCATGTGAAATGTGACTGTGGATTAAAGAAGTTCTTCCTTCAGCTGAAGTTCTTGAAGTTCATGAAGTTCAACATGCCAAAGGGGGGAAAGAGACTAATTTCCAACAGTGGCTCCATAAAATGGCATTCAGGTAGGGTAGTATTAAATACTAATAGTATTAAATTAAATTTTAAGCATTGCATTGCATAGTTCAGATTGACCATTTGACGAATTTCTTTAGGGGTTTTCTCGAAAACTCCAAAGAGTGGAAAATGAAAATCAAGTGAGTAGTGACCATCAAAGTCACAAGAATGTTGAAAAGGAACTTGAATGCCATCTTGAATGGTTTTACATGGTTTTGAATTGTACCTGGCTCAATAATTGTTGATGAGCATGCCTGAAAAAAAAAAGAAGAATGAAATCATTTTTAAAAAATGATGTGAAACAGTACCTACCTTACTTTTCAACAAAATGTACACAGAATTTACTCACCAACCAAACCTTGTCTATGAAGCGTTCAGGAACCTCGGAGAAACTCGGAGAAGACCCCCACACCCACCCCCCACCCAAACGCCGCGAGACTTGGGAGCATTAACGGACACTCGCGTGTTGAATGGATGTGGCAGCAGCAGCAGCGATGGCGACGCAAGTTGTGAAGTCGACAAACGCAGTGATGGCTGAGGAGGTCTGGACGTCTCAAGGTCTTGATTGAGTCTAGAAGTTTTCTTTTCTTCTCGGTGGTGTCAAAACAGGAAGTGTGTTCTTACACTACCATCACTGTGATAGCCCACGCGCACAGACTGGCATTGACGCTCTTCAATCATTACGTGCCAATGATAATATATACGCCTGATTGTCGAGTTCAATGCTACTGGCAATTAACACAGTAGAAACGTTCCGAGTTTTGTTTCTCTCTGGTTGGCGTACCTAGTCCCCCCCCTCCCACCAGAGCCTACCTACACAATCAGCCCCACCATCCAGATCGAACCAAACTGAAACTCCATCACTGTGCCAGTCCACCACGCCTGCCACTAGCATCGGAAGTTCAGATCCGTTTACCAAGTTTACCAGCTGTTGATAATTGGAGCTGACCAACCAAAGCAACCTTACTCTCACAGTGACCACCCACTCACATGCACGGCGAATCACCATGGCAGAAGTGATCTCCAGCCTTGCTAACCACTTCGGCCACTTCATCCGCCCTAAGACTACCTACCTACCCGAGACCTAATGGGAAAGACTATAACTAACTTACAATCTATAATCCACGCGGCAGGCAGGCAAGGAGGGACAGCTTCGCAAGCTTTCAAATAATGAATGGCAGGCTGGATCCTACGAGCTGGCTTATCCTTGCTGCGTACCACGTTTACCTACTAACCGTCTCACACATCCCGTTGACACCACTCAACTAGCCTACGCGCACTTAATCACTTAACACTGCACTTTAACACTCCGATGATGCCCAACGCGGTTGCTCCTATTTACGCTCCCAAGATCAACTAATTTCAGCCCAATCACTGATTCACACTCCACTTTACCTGAATGTTAGAAATAAATTTTGATTTTTTAATTACTCTGGTTGATTCTGTCACAACTGATTTGGCGGTGGTGAGCGCTTTCGATGTGAAAACCTCATCGTCTGATCATTGATGACTTTATCACATCGAAAGCGCTCGCCATCACCAGCAAAACAGCCAGTGATGACAGGCTCAACCAGAGTATGTAATCACTGGCGGCCCTACAAACCCTTTACGTTCAATACCATTATGGCTTTTTATTCAATTTGATTGGATGGACATTGTGAATTAGTTATTTTCTCGATGGAATTTGGCGAATGATTTTGTGAACTGAATGGCGCTTGATTCAGGGCAACAAAATAAGGCACCAATCGGTGGGCAAAATCCTCGGTTTACCATCTAGTTGTGCCCGCACGGTTTTCAGCCCGATCGCCCAAACCCGTAGGGCGCTATGGGGCTCCAGAAGCAGTTTTTTGAAGGGTTTTGGCTATGGGATCGAGTTAAGTGTCGTTTTCGAAGAATTTTTGGATGTAGAATCCATTTTTTGGGGTCCCGCAACGATCCGATTTCACTATTGCGATCTAAAGGGCTTTCATGGAGCTACAAATGAGAATCTATGTGTCCTATAGATCGCAACAGCGAATTCGGATCGTTGCGGGACCCCGAAAAATGGATTCTACGTCCAAAAATACATCGAAAACGACACCTGACTCGATCCCATAGCCAAAACCCTTCAAAAAACCCTCCCGTAGCCCCATTTTAGCCCCATATCGCCCCACGGGTTTGGGCGATCGGGCTGAAAACCCTGCGGGCACAACCAGATGGTAAACTGAATATTTTGTCAAAATTTCAGATTTGTAGACTCTAAAAAAGATACCCTACCGCCTAAAAGGGCTCGGACGGCAGGGGGCATTACATTTTTGGAACCTTGAAACGTGAAACAACAAATTTTGAAGCCGATTCCAAAAAAACTCCCGAGAATTATAAAACAAATTCATTAACGGTAGAAAAAAAAAGCTCAACAAGAGAGACGGAGAATCAATATGAGGCCAAACTAAATAAACCAATCAGGAGGGTTTGTAAGCTCCACGAATAGAGAATACCGTGAGTGAGAAACAATAATTATTCGTAAAAGATGAATTGTAATCATCAGATCTTACCAAATAAGTCACTAAGCGATTTTCGTCTAAAACACGGCAACGCCACAAGATTTCTTCCAATTTGTTACTCTCCCTGATGATAATATCACAATTTTGCGATAAGTGGAGGTAATTTCAAATGAATTGGGCTGAAATTACATTTAAATTTGAAAAAAACCCATAGACAACCTCCCCGTCGAGCTGGTGGGAGATAACTGAGTGATGACGAGGACGGGCCACACCCTTCCCGGGAATTCGACCTGGCGTGTTGCACGAACCTCGCTGGCGTTCGTGTAAGGTCTACACCTGCAAGTCTACTGCGTGTAAGTAAGTCTATTGCGACACAAACAGACCTCTCGGAGACTCTGTGGTTCCGCGAGAGGGCTTCAAATTAGTAGGTAACAATGAATAAAAATTATAATTATGATTATTATTGTTAGTTAAGTACCTATACTAAATTTTTGACCCCCCTGGGACTCATCATTGCCCTTAAACATCTCAATAAGCGAAAATTCCATGAATAAAGTGAATAGTATTCTTTGATAGGTACCTATAGGTTAATAACGAAAAAATTAATTCTGCACCAAAGGAAATATTTTAGAAAAATTAAAAATTAATTCTGCACCAAAGTGAATATTTTTGAAAAAATTAAAAATAAATAGTTATTAGTTTAGACAGATGTGGGACCTCAAAAAAAAAAAAAAAAAAAAAAAAAAAACATTAAATGTCTAGATTTTTCAAAAACTGTTTAATAGGTAACTAAATTTTAGTTACATATTAAACAGTTTTTGAAAAATCTGAAATTTTGACAAAATATTCGGTTTGCCATCTAGTAGTGCCCGCAAGGTTTTCAGTCCGATCGCCCAAACCCGTGGGGCGCTATGGGGCTAAGATGGGGCTATGGAAAGGTTTTTTTTAAGGGTTTTGGCTATGGGATCGAGTTAGGTGTCGTTATCGAAGTATTTCTGGACGTAGAATCCATTTTTGGTGGTCCCGGAACGATCCGATTTCACTGTGACAATCTACAGGGCTTTCATGGGGCTAAAAATGGGATTTTTTATGGATCCCAGGAGGTTAAATATTTTCAAGCAAAAAATAAAGAATTTTTGAAAGAAAAAAAAAAAAAAAAAAAAAAAAAAAAATTGGGGGGGTCCCAGAACGATCCGATTTGACTGTGGGGATCAATTGGGCTTTCAGGGGGCAACAAACGGGATTTTTGAAGAATCCCAGGAGCTCAAATAGGTAACGTGTAGTTCTCCGAGTAATTTTGGACGCAAAATATATTTTTTCGAGTTCCCACATTTGTCTGAACATTGTACCTAAGTACCTACAGATTATGGTTTAGTACCTATTCTTGGAATAATACACCTTTGTAATCGCGACTGAGGTCGACGACTCCGATCGCCCTCAAAATTTGACATTATCGGTTTCAAGAGGTCTAGATTCTAATAGCAAAATGTCCATCCGCCGTCCGGGCGGTTTTGGGTAGTAGGAATTTTTTTTAAATCTGAAATTTTGACAAAATACTCGGTTTACCGTCTAGTTAACTAGACTACAATAATTGTACTAGAGTACAATTGTACCCGCAAGGCTTTCAGCCCGATCACCCAAACCCGTGGGGCGCTATGGGGCTAAAATGGGGATATGGGCGGGGTTTTGAAGGTTTTCGGCTATGGAGTCGAGTTTGGTGTCGTTTCGAAGTATTTTTGGACGTCAAATCCATTTTTGGAGGTCCCAGAACGATCCGAACAATGTTTTTAAGGGTTTTTTGAAGGGTGCCAGGAGGTAAAATATTTTTTGAGTGGAAAAAAATTAGATTAGGAAAAAAATTTTGTTCCTAAATTTTTTTAACGGAATTAATTTTCGCAAAAATGGTTAACCTATATGATAAACTGATTTTTGTACTACAGTACTGCTGCAAGGTATGTGATGGGCACTGCTGTACACAGAGACCCTACACCTAAAATGTACTGCTTCTTGAAACATCTGGCCACACCACCTATATCAAAGAATAATAAACCCTTGTGTAAAATTTGCAGCGTTCCAGTTATGTACAAACGTATTTGAGTATTTCAGCATCGAGAACACGAATATTCGCAAATTTTTTCTGCGAATATTCGTATTTATAGGTCCGAAAATACGAATATTCGTATTTATAGTTGCGAATACGAATAAATTCTTAATCGTACATGCGAATACAAATACATTCGTAATCCTATATGCGAATACGAATATTCGTATTCGTATTCGCAGGTTGGGCGTGCTTTGGGTGATATTCGTATTCGTATTCGCGAATACGAATACGCCCATCTTTGATGGAGCTTGTAATTACAATTATAATTACAATTGTAATTACAATAATGTTTCATAATCTTCAATCCTTAAAATCGTCCATTGACGATTTTATTTTATCTTGCAGAATTAATGGGAAAATCGATACACAGAAACACGGGCTTATCATTTACGCGCTGTTTTATCAGTTATGGGCTCTTTTTCTTTGTCTCAGTTATGCGCGGTAGGCAGTCATTTTCGCGTTTTCCTCGTTTTGACATGGATAATATCCATGTACATATTATGTACTTTGGCTGGGGGTCATGGAAATCCTAATAACCGAATACAGGTTTTCATCTTGTTCAGATTAATAACTGTAAAAAAAAAAAAAAAAAAATTCCTTCCACACAGGCCTTAAACACACACCTGACTAGGATCAACGTTTCCTGAGTATTCGATCCGTGGAAGAAGAGAAGGACACAATTTTGAAGAACATAAATTAATTACAATGAATCGGCTTTCGGTAACCATTTGCCAAAAACCCGTAGATTCACCTTCGTCCCCGAAGACCCCCGTAGAGGAAATAAAAAACCCGAAGATCTAAGGGGAAACACGTATACGTGTTAACCCTATAGGGTTGGTAATGCTACCTTTCTCCTTTAAGAACTCCACTACCGCTACAGATGGCAAGACACGCGATGCGACTCCTGAAAAAATAAACCGTTTTTATCCCCTTCTTTTCCAAGAGCTTTTTAATTACGTGACTCTCCAACTTCGTCAATCGGGGGTCAAACTAATGAGCGAACTGGTACAGGGGAGTTCCAAAGTAATGAAAAACGTGGTCGGGAGTAAAAGGATTTCGAGTGATGTGGTTTAACGGGGAGGAAGGACTTTGGGCTGAGAAGAGAAATTTATTAACAACTAAGTTGTAGAATCGCTGATTTAGAGCGGGAAAAAACCCCACTGATGAAGAGGTTTCAGAGTTTGGAGCTCTTTCAGCTTAAACTACCCAGGCGCCTAACAACTTTATTTGGCACCTACGAGGAAAGTTGAGGTCGCGGTGTGCTATATCTCAAACGGCAAGCCTGGCAAATTGGTCTAGTTTGCCCCTAAAGAAATACTGGTCTTGGAGGTTTTTTTTTTTTGGTTCCAAAAGATGTGGAAGGCGTAATTTCTCTATTTAGAAGCTGTTCAATTAAACGCTTAATTACACGCAAGGCGGCACTGCGTGAGGGTTGAAGACTACCTTTGAAGTCCCTTGTAGAATCACATTAGGCGAAGATCCTCTGACCGTGTCTCGAAGTCGCGAGGTCATTTCAGGCGGCAGCACTGACCGGGTGAAACCCCTGTTAATTTGCTCAGGGCGGCACTGCATACCGGTCGGACCCTTGCAGTATTCAGGCGCCCTACCTCACTCTCTCTAAGCTGCGAGGTCGGCACTTCGTAACACCTGCAGGTGTGTAATACGACTTACTAATCTGCTCTGGGCAGCAATGTTAGTTGGACAACTCCGACAGTCTCCAAGTCGTGAGATCCTGCTAGTCGTCACGAAGCACCTCTAGCGTGAAACAAGACTGTGGGATAGCCCGAAAAGCTTCCCCATGATGAAGAGTAGCTAACTCCGGCACGAGTTGAAGAGTCAGTCATTAATTTATGTTCTTCAAAATTGTGTCCTTCTCTTCTTCCAGGTCAGGTGTGTGTTTAAGGCCTGTTTTTTTTAACAGTTAATCTGAACAAGATGAAAACCCGTATTCGGTTATTAGGATTTCCATGAACCCCAGCCAGAAGACATATCCATGTCAAAACGAAGAAAACGCGAAAATGACTGCCTACCGCGCATAACTGAGGCAAAGAAAAAGAGCCCATAACTGATAAAACACCGCGTAAATGATAAGCCCGTGTTTCTATGTATCGTTTTTCCCATTAATTCTGCTAGATAAAATAAAATCGTCAATGTACGATTTTAAGGATTGAAGATTATGAAACATTACAAGCTCCATTGTGGAACAGGTCCAGACAGATAGACACGGTACCCTATTTGCTCAAGAGGCTCTGAAACGCAAAATGCAAGTGGACATTTTAATTTTGGAGGGCAAAAATGTTTTCGTTCTTGAAAGTGAAAATAATGCTTCCGCTACCTTCGGTAGTCTCGGTAGCAAAAATGTAGGCGCCTATGCACCTTCGGAGGCAGGTTCGTCCTCTTGAGGTCCCATATAAATTTCATGACGATTGAATCAGCGGAACTCTGTCTGCTGGCGAAAACGTGTGATTCCTTGTTACAGCCATAACTTCCACAATGTTGATCCAACTTCAGTAAAATTTTCAGGGAATTGTGCGGGTACGCCCACTTGTGCTCCCATATACATTAAATTTTAATGTCGATTGATTCAGCGGAACGCGGTGCGCAGGAGCAAAAAGGTGATTCGGGTCACCCTCAGCAACGTGGAAGAAGTTGGTTGTTAGGTCGGTTTGTTTACGCAGCCATCGATTTAAAAAAAAAAAAAAAAAAAAATCTCGAGTCAAAACTTCAAGACATGAATGTATTCGATATCCGAAGAATGAAGTGCAGTGCCTTTCACAGTAATCAGACCCAGAGACAGTAAGCAGTGCCGCAAGACCACTGTATGTAGGTTACCTATGTAAAAATGTTCAAAATCCGGACACTGCTTAAATCTCTCCTGTTCACTCTTGGACGATGAAATTTGAGATGGAGCCCTTCTGGGAGTACAAGAGGCGATTGGAATGACAGGCTTTTCCCCGATCCGCTGAGTGAGCTAAAATATTTTAAAGCGAGGAAGCCATGTGCCATGTCTCACTTGGCAGTGTATTTTCAATAGTCATACATGTTACCTGAAATATTATTGTTTCAGATGTTTTTGATCTTCAATCGCAATCGATATTTTTCTGTGTTTCCATTCCTGATTATTTACGATAGGTAGTTTTAGGTACTCCTAGTTTGTTGATTGAGACTGTACTACAGTCACTGTAGGTATAGGTACGATTGTTACCTCAATGAACGATTTGGAAAAGGTCTTCTTCAATTCAAATCCAATGGTCCCAAAAGTTGTGGCTTTTTTGTAGACCATGTCTGTGAGAGGGTGTGTGCGCGCGTGTGTAGATTCCTTCGGAAATATCTACGGTATTTTATAAAATACCTACCGTAGATATAGAGCTATAGTTCTTCGGGTTTTGGACACGGTCGGGTTGGTTACACTGGGGAAAGGTGCTGTTGGTGGTTTTCGCTTTGTAGAGCTACACGCTCGAAATGTTTTATAAGTCTAGAAACGTAGCCCCGAAATATCGTTTGGCCCTATTTTGAATATTTTAACGCTCCGGCGTTGGACCGCAACCGCATGATGTGACCCGCCATTGAGGAAAAGCTTGGGGGGATTTAAGTCCTTTCATCTCTGGCCCCACAGTGAGCGTCGGGGAGGTAGTGTGGCAATTTCGCGCTCGGCGCCTCTCCGGGGTCTAATTGGGGCGGTTTTCGAAGAGGACCGCTTTATGGATTATCCACAAGGCCTGCGCTGGAGTGTAAAACAAGAGGTAATCCAAAGGCTTCTTTTCGCATTATGGGATAACCTATTGTTTTCCGCTCGTGAATCCGGGAGGGGTGAGGGATATTTACCGCGCACAGGTGTTTCTCCCATTTTTGGTATGAAGGTCGGATTGAGCCTCAATGGGTTGTTTGATTTGTTGTGCCAAAGCAATACTGTCCCAATTCCGCGTAAGCTGTTCATTCCATGAAACACTTGGTGCCCTAACAGGGCGGAGTGCCCAGATCATCGCAAATACATTCATCCTCCTTGGGGATCCTATGAAGGCATTTCCACGCGACTAGTCAAGAACCTGATGAGCCTCACCAAGGGCATTCGGTATTTTTTGACTGGGCGCTACAATAATTGTAGTAATTATTACTCAGTAGGGCGGGCTCAGTGCATCCTCAATCCTGTTCCGCCATTTCTCACCCATGCTTGGGGTCTTATCTTGTTGGTTTACAGGTTGACCATCATTGACCAATCATCAAATTGTTATCATTCATTGTTTCAGGAAGGGCCGATGATCCACAGCGGGGCGATCGTTGGCGGGTCCCTGGCCACAATATGGCTCCCTGGGTTGGGCCCTCACTCGGTCTTGCACTACTTCAGACAGGACCACGAGAAGAGGGACTTCGTCGCCGGAGGTTCGGCAGCGGGGGTGGCTGCCGCCTTTGGTGCTCCAGTTGGTGAGTTCAAAATATGTACATTGATTTTAAGGTGCAAGCCACTTTAGCGACCCAAATTGGGCTTGACGGTAGATAACCGTCTATCTTGGGTCTCTAATGTCGAGGGTTCTGTCTTGGGGTCTGACGGGGTACTGCTTTCGATTTACCATGCCTATTTCACGAGCATCATAGCCTGGGGCAATTAGGTCCTCTCTGTTAACATCTTCAGGCTAAAAAAAAAACAAAAAAAAAACGTGTTTTTAGAATCCCAGTCAATCAGTCGTGGAACGAAAGTAACAACTGTTGTAGAGCCTCCTTTGCTCGTCTTTGCCTGGTGACCTGTGTTTGTGGTCTATCGTTTATTCAAAACTCTGCCCAGGAATACGAGAGCTCCCTATCAAGTCTTTTCTCAGGACTGTGGAATTTAATCTTATTAAGGTTAATTGTATGCTCTAGAGGAGTTTAAGTGGATTAGCTAAGTTGAGAGTTATGAGTGGAATTATCTCCTTAGTAGTGTTCGTGTATTGCTGGATTCGTAGTATGTTGTAGTGTATCTCTGTGTATATCCTGTAATCTATGTACTCTATGACGTTTGCACTGCCTTCTACGAGTAGATTTTATAAAGAATAAATTCTTGATTATCGATTCTTCGGGATTGGGTGGGATTGTCGGCATAGACCGACCGCTTCCGAGATGACGAGTCGGTATACCTACACGGGATAACGCTTGTTAGGAGAAACTGAGCTCAGCAGACTTTCGGGAAGTCGCTGTTTGTGAACCTCACCCCCATCGTACGGTTCAATGTTAAACATAATTGCCTGTTATGGGGAGAGCCATGGATCAATTCTCGCCCTTTCCAAACGGCATAGTGATTTTCACGCTGCATGGCTTCAATAGAACAGCAACTTGCATTATCCAACTGACGCCAATTCACGGTGACTATTTGTAGTGCCCCTTGGACCTCCAAGCAGATAAGGCGTAGTGGGAATGTGTCCCCCACTACGCCTATCCTATCAATGTATCTCGCTACTATAAAAGAGGCCAAGGGGCCCACGAAATAGACAGTTCATTACCAGAAGTATTGAAATGCCACTTCCCATCGTTCAAATGTCCCAAACGCGATGCTCTCGCGTAAAAATCCTTCTTTGCTGGGGGGGGGGGGGGGGTGTGGAAGAACGACGTGAAAGCTAATTTGCAAGGTTAACGGGTCAGGTGCCTTTCGTTTTGAAAAGGGCCTGGAAATTCAATTTTGCTCCGAAGCTGCCGGTCCCTCCGCTAATGAATCCAGCAAATAAACCTTTAATAACCCCTCTTCATTGGAAAGTGATTGAATACCGAACCCTGGCAGTTACAGGTGTTTGTTTACACAGTTAAACCGCGGGTTATCGTTCAGTGTGGGTTTTGAAGAGCCACGAGTCCATTTAACATACCTCGACAATGTGTGGGATTCAATTCGGTTTTTTTTTCGTTTACAGGTGGCGTGCTCCTCAGTTTAGAAGAGGGGACGAGTTTCTGGAGCCTGTCGTTGATCTGGAAGATCTTCCTGTCTTCGATGGTGGCCACATTCACGCTCAATCTCAGCTTAAGTGCCGTCGAAGGACATCCAGGTGAGACTCAGTGAGACCAGCATGTTGACGTAGTTGTCGTTGTCGACGATTTTACAAATCATTATAGAAATTATTGAATTGGCTGAAAACATCGCGTCAAAACGAATAAAATCAATGGATGACACCTGTTGTGACTCCCAACTGGTTTTGAGTGGATGAATCAGGATGTTAGTGAGTCTGAACAAGTTTTAGTTGATGAAACTTGCTGTTAGTGGCTTTTGGTGTAGAGAGCTGTTAGAGACCCCAAAGCCAATAAGGCGTTGTATGTCCAAGCGAAAATAATTGCGTTATTTCAATCATTTAGTTGTGGACGAATTTGACAATTTCGTTCTTTCAGCGACCCCGTTCAATATTTCAAACTTCGAAGAAGAACATTAAAAAAGGCGAGTTGTCCTTTATTTTCATGAGAAGCGGAATTTTCTAAAAGAATCCGTCGGTAGGTTTCGTTTAGATGTAGGAGGAACTCCCCCCCTCCCTCCCTCCCCACATCTCTGATTTAAGAGTCCCACGAAGGAGGACGAGGAGGGGGCGATCAATCTTAACCCTTTCCGTTATCTTTCACCGAAAATCTTCATCGATTTCCTCCTTGAACCCCCATCCTTCATTGGCCCTGTCATAATAATTTCAGTGGCACTTCCCCATCCCCTTTAATTTTATTTTAACGTGAAAAAAAGCGAAAATTCTTGAGAAAGCTACCTTGCGAAGTGCTGAAAAGGTCCTCGTAGCAACAGAGGAAAAAGATATTCGATCCGACACAAAGAGTAGCTTATCCCTTGCAGTTCATTTTGCTTTCTCCCGCCGCCTTTATTATTTTTATTATTTTCTTTTTTTTTTCGGTATCTCCCTCTCTCTCACCTCCATCGTTAAGGAGGCCACGTTATTTCTCGTTTTTTTCTTTTGCTCCGCCTACGTGTCTTCCTCAACTTAAGCCGTTATAATGTTCGTGCAGAGAAGATGGAATGAAAGAAAAATGAATCCAGCCCCCCCCCTCCCCAACCAACCCCTTCCCTATTGGGAAATTTTTTGCGACACTCAAGTGAAGATTGCCTTCCGACAAGATGAGGTCTTTCTGTGTGATGTCGACCTAGAAAACTGTTCATTTCCGTCTGCCACAATTACCTCTCTAGGAGTTTTTTCCCCCTTGCATTGAAATGATTTCAAACGCTATCAGAGTTATAAAAGATGATTTGTAGCAAATAAGAAGTCCCCTTGGATAGGGGCAATTTCTCTATGGCTTCATTGCGAGGTAAAATCGAAAAAGAAAGCGACTAGTGACGCAACGTCGATATTCTTGCGCTTTTGATCACACGCCATGAAACTGGAAAAGTACTCGCAGATCAAAGTGGCATTGACAAAAAGGTCACTAAGTCGGATTCTACAGAAGACCACCGAGTCCGTTTTAGTCAAGTTGCCACTGAGTCACACCACTTCAGGTTTTTTTTAAAGTTTTAATTCGTTCGCATAAAAAGCACAAAATAAAATACCGAACTCGCTACAGCTGTAATAAAATAGCCGAAGCTCTACAGCTCGCTGCAGTGAGCTAGCTCACTGTCAGGTTCTGGTATATGTATATATTAACTATAGTTAAATTAAACACTGGATCGACAAAGGAACTCACAGGAAAAACACGACGTTTCGATTTCTCGTCATCACTGATCTGTCTAAAATCATTTTAGGCAGATCTTTTGAAACTGATGATCGTTTATTGGTCTCAGCGAGTGTCAACAGCCTCGACTGTCAAGTTGCCTGCACCAGAAAAAATTGCTTCCTTTTTTTTCTCTTTCCCGATAAGTGGATTTACTCAAGTTGAGTTTATGCATGCGAAACGAGGTTCTATGATGGAATGAGATAACCACTCACGCTGTCAACACGTTGAGAGACCTCCGATGTTTGCTTGCCGTGATGAAGTAGCCCACCCCACTTATGAAATAGCAGATTTTTTCCTCCGCCTACTTCAATGAATAGTTGCGAACGAGGGAAATTGAATTTCCTTCGGTTTTAGCGGCTTTGTAAACGAGTCTTTACCGGCTCCTCGAAATGTTCACATGTTACACATTTTAGTTACTGCATTTTCCTTCTTTTTTCAAATAAACATTTCAAATACACACCTAACAAAGGAAATTTTTCGATTTTTTTTAAACTGGGATCCTCAAAAATCTTTCGACGACGCTCGTCAGTTGTGCTCGGTTGGCAGCACTCCACAAAATGTTGTGACGACACGCTCCCTCCATGACCCGTTCCCCCGGCGTTTGAAGATAATTTTCGATAAATTATCTAAATTTTCTGGTATTGATTTCAGTCGGCTGACTATTGTTTTCCTTATTTTCTCCGGAAGTACTTTCAGAAAAATAAAATAAAAACAAACATGCGAATTAACTATTGTTTTCTGTACGCGTGCGCCACGATATGCACACTGTGCCGCCCTACGTTTACCAGGCGTTAATAAATTGTCTCCGCCTAAGAAATTCTTCTCTACCGTAACACTCGAGTTCCTATCTATTATAGTTACCTACTTACTTCACGGAAGGTGATAGCTGTTAAAAGAGGAACGCCCTCGCCGTCTCAGTAAATCACGACGATTCACCTCCTGGGAGGGCAACTAAATGCGCTTTACGAACACCCTGCGGGCTCCAACCAGGTCGCAAATCCTTGTTTAGGTGGAAACAACGGTTTTTTATAGCCTGATCGTGCAATCTCTTTTTTTACCTTTCTCTCTCTTTCGTCTTCGAGGCTTTAAATCTTTTTCCCCGGTCTAGGAGCGTATGTATACAAATGTACGGTGGTGCTCTGGTAAGTGTAAATTTTTGGGGGATTAACGAGTGTGGTGAAAACTACACGGGGTAGGTTGCACTTGTTTGAGGACCCGGGACAAGTATGGCGGTGAATAAATCTTTGAGTCTGAAAAAAACTGGTTAATGGGGTTTGGGGTTTGTGATAATTCATTTGCTTTGTTTTGCGTATCTGATGGGTGTATGGCGCAGGGATGAAATTTAAATTGTGATCTACTGTTGTTAGTTTCTGGCAGCACTGTAGCCACCTTAACACATTGTGATGCCATATTGCCTCACTGTGTCACTTGTGACACATTGGGTTCGTTCGGAAAAACCAGTTTGGGTTCGTTCGGAGAAACCAGTCCCGAACAACCCGTGATCGTGACGTCAGTCGTGGATATGTGCCTTGAGGGAGGAGGTAAAATTATACCGATACGCATGCTCCAGATCCATTCACTACAGGCGTGAGCTGGAGTAGTCTTTGACGATCCCGGACTATCCTGAATTCACAATCCCCGCTCTCTTCAAAAAGCGGGCAACTCGTCCGCGTGGCACTACTGGACAATCCAAGACGTTCTCCAAACGGGCTCTTGGCTCGCTGTGTCCCCATCTTGGTTCACTATGCTGCCATATTGCCTCAGTGTGTCGCCATCTTGGCTCACTGTACCATAATCTTGACTCTGCCGCCATCAATCATCCTTTGCTTGTTCCAGGTCAACTGACCCACCCGGGCCTCTTGTTCTTCGGCAAGCTCAACGACACGATCACCAAGTACGAAGTCTTCGAGTTGCCCATTTTCATCTGCATGGGCGTCATCGGCGGCCTTTTGGGAGCCGTCTTCGTCGCCATCAACATGCGCCTGATGGTCTTCAGGATGAAGTAAGCTCCCCCTCCCCTTCTCTAATAATCGATCAATACAACTTGTATTCACTCCCTCTGGTCGGGCGATTTTGAACGAATTGACGACGTGAAGATCGGGAAGGGGATTTGCGGGGAACAATTCCCTCCGTTATTGCGGCTTTGAGAGTTAAAGCGATCAGGAGAACTTTCTGGGGCATAATAAGCCTCGAGACGTTGATTCCCGTAGGCTGTTCGGATTGTTAGTGGAAACAGGGAATGTTTGCAACGGTATAAATACCATTTTCCCGCAATATCTTTTTTATTTTTTATTATTATTATTTTTTCAGGCACATCAAGAAAAAATGGGTCAAGTTGTTGGAAGCTCTTAGCGTAGGTTTTCTGACAGCATCCTGCGGTATGCTATCCGTCTACACCCTCGATTACTGCAGAGACTACACCGAAGCCAGCCCTAAATTTGCCGTCCAGGTAAATATATTATGAATTCATTAATGAACATATTTGATTTGGTTGGTAAAAGAGGAAGCACTCTGTGGACACAACTACCCATGTATAGTTTGTTGGCTCTAAGCAATCAAGCCGTGATGAAAATCCTTACTCCACTACGTTCACAACTGATTCCTCAAAATGACTCGGAATTGGCTACATTCCGGCTCCAATGTTAGCCCCTTGTAATATGGTGGTGCGTAAGCCTGGGGAAATATTGCCAATAAAGATTCCGAGCATGCGGCTAAGCTGAACAAACACCAAGGGCATCGTCGGTTTTAGATACGTCGGGAGGAGGGTTTGCGTTTGCCAAAGGACCTTTTCATTCAGAAACAATAGGAAGGACGTGATCACGCTCGGCGGCTCCGTTTTGCCGAGAGGGAGCCCCGGAGGTTTATCCAGAGGAATGCTTTGGATTCCAGTGAAGTTAGCAGTATTTAATTAGTACCATCACCTTCTGTGAAGCGAGTTTGGCCTTTTCCTCTAAACAACTACTAGAAATTAGTTATGTTAAGTTTGAGCGAAGATCCCACTTCTGATGTGGGAGGCCGTGTATTTGAAGTGCAAATTGTATTCATGCGCTTGTACGCCCGTTTACCCATTTGACTCCGCCGTTTAATCAGAAAATGCTTCACAGCAAACTATTCAAGAGGCAAAATGCCGCCATTTAATTATTATGTTGGTAGCCTGTTTTGATTTCCATCTCCTCAAACGCTTTCTAGTGATCCCACTCAGCGTAGAATCCATTGTTGATTGTAATGAGCTTGTAAAATTTACAAGCTCATCATTTAATGTTGCCATTCTTTGCATTAAATTTTAACCGAATGTTCTCGTTGTTATCCCACTTAGCCCAACGTTCTATCATTTCAGCAGCCGCACAGGGAGGCCCAATGGCGTAATCTATGCATGTTAGCTATGTCATTAATTGTGTTCACTGAATCACAGACGTGCACTGCTAATTTCCAAGGGATCAGACACTTAAAAAAGTCAAACTGTTGATGTACCGATGATAACACTACACAAAACAAGTACACACCAACGAAACCCATGCTGACCGATTTATTCTGATTTGATACTTGATCGCACCGTCTATATTTCTTGCTTATGTTTCTTAACTTCTTGATATTTGTAGAGTCCCATACAGACGTATACTACGCATAATATTGAGACAGCTAACGTGGCACGTTAAACGTGCTTATTGATCAACCCGTTCATATTTGATCACGATGTTCACCACTTATACTTAATATTAGGCGAACTTTGGTGGGTCACGAGTATTTGAACTATCCCAACACTGTGTGCTTAGTACACCCGCAACAATACTATCACATTCACATTAAACACTAGTGATGGACGATATTGCACTGGTTTTATTTCACTGCAGTCATTGATCACTGTGATTGAAAATATCAATTATCCTCGTAACAGCTGATTTGTGAATATGGGCGGCAAAGTGTATAACCCGGAATTCTGTAGAATGCCTTAGAATTTCATATACGAGGGCCGTCAATACCTATTTACTTTCCCTAGTCTTTTTTTTCAAAATTTTTTACTGACAGAACTAAAGTATGAATTCATACTATGCCTGGATTGTACACTTTGCCGCTAACATGAATACCGAATCGCGTCAAGAAAACACCGTAAATCAATTCAGGCGCTCACGCAATATCTGACAAGCTTAAATCACCGGATGATAAACTGTGGAAGCTGGATCTACAGGTGCCCATGTTTGACAGAGTTGGGTGCTTTCAATAAGTTCTGGGCGACACACTGCGGTCAGCAGTTGACTCGAGTTGCTCCAAGTTCAGAATTGAGAAAGCAGGCGTGCCCTTACGATTGTTCCTTGTGAACTTGGTCTGTAATTTCCTGTCAAGAATATGATTGTTTTAATGAGTGGATATCGTTTGTCTTGCAGATGTTCTGCGGGGAGTCTCAGCACAACGAGCTTAGCGCTTTTTGGTTTCAAAAATCGGAAGACACGTTGAGGTCTTTATTTCACGATCCGAAGGGTGAGTATGTTTCATGGTTTTGTGTTTGGATTTGTTATGTAGAAGGGAGACATCAAAACGCTAGAAACGCCACTCTTCTTCAGTTCTTGAGCCTTGAGTACAAAATACTGCCATTTTCTCCTAGATGGTGCCTATCCAGTGGTAAAGCGGATTAGGGGATTAGAGTCGTGGAGGCACTGGGTCTGTCCACTTTCCTCCACTGTCAGCCTGGTAGGTTTGAGCCGCATTTTGATTTGTGGCCCGAAGGGATTCTTGTCAGGCGTCATGCTCATCTGATTTCAGATGCTGGAATTGATCCTAAGTTCTTGCCCAGGTTTTAGGGAATCCTTCGCGTCTTCCGACGTTGATTGGCTTGGACGGAGGAAACCCAGATCCTCTTCAAACTCCACACTGTTAGAGCCCATGACAGTTTTCACGTCCGTGAGCAAAAACCATACAAACCACTCCCCGAGGTAGGGCGTGTGTACCTCATATCCCGTGTATCCACGCTAGTGCAGCCGCCCTGTCTCCCATCGCCAAGAAGGTCGGGCAGTGCATCCAGACCACTCTGGTGAAACCTCCTGCTCTCTGCCTCACTCCACGAGCATCATTGGACCCATGAATTCACAATAGCTCTCCCATTAGTCAACCCTTAAATGTAATCCCTTTTGATTTATTATTTTTGGAATATCTATGTAATCGCGGCGGATGTTGAAAATTCAGATCGTTCTGAAAATTTGACTTTATCCGTTTCTAGGTGTCTAGAATTAAAAAACGAAATCTCAGTCCGCCGTCCGAGCAGTTTTGGGCAGTAGCCATTTTGGTTTATTATTCTTGGAATAATACACCTATGTTTTCGCGACGGGGGTCGACGACTCCGATCGGCCTCAAAATTTGACATTATCCGTTTCAAGAGGTCTACATTCAAAATCCGAAATGTCCGTCCGCCGTCCGGGCCGTTTTGGGCAGTAGGAATTTTTTTAAAAATCTGAAATTTTGACAAAATACTTGGTTTACCATCTAGTTGTGCCCGCAAGGTTTTCAGTCCGATCGCCCAAACCTGTGGGGCGTTATGGGGCTAAAATGGGGCTACGGGTGGGGTTTTTTGAAGGCTTTGGGGTATGGGATCGAGTTAGGTGTCGTTTTCGAAGTAGTTTTGGACGTAGAATCCATTTTTGGGGGTCCCGGAACGATCCGATTTCACTGTCGCGATCTATAGGGCTTTCATCGGGCTAAAAATGGGATTTTTGAAGAATCTCAGGAGGTTAAATGTTTTTCGAGTAAAAAATACATAGGTAAGTAATTTTTGAAAAAAAATCCCCCCACAAAATTTTTTTTAATTTTTTTTCATTGACAGAATTAAATTTCTGTACAAGTAACCTATATCAAAGAATAATAAATCCTTGTGTAAAATTTGCAGCGTTTTTTTTTTTTTTTTAAATCTGAAAATTCGACAAAATACTTACTCGGTTTACCGTCTAGTTGTGCCCGCAAGGTTTTCAGCCCGATCGCCCAAACCCGTAGGGCTCTGTGGGGCTTAAAAGGGGCTAAAGGAGGGCTTTTTTTTAAAAGGGTTTTGGCTATGGGGTCGAGTTAAGAGGCGTTTTCGAAGTAATTTTGAAACTAGAATCCATTTTTGCTGGTACCAGAACGATTCGATTTCACCGTAGAGATCTATTGGGCTCTCATGGGGTTTCAAATGGGATTTTGAAGGATTCCATGAGATCAAATATTTCCCGGGTGATTTTGGACAACCATTTTTCGCGGTCCCACATCTTTTTTATTTATTTTTTATTTTTTATTTTTTATTTTTATTCTTGGAATAGTCCACCTATGTAATAATGTAATATAATCGCGACGGAGGTCAAAAAATGTGACGTTATCCGTTTCAAGATTCGAAAGAAGAAAATTTCTTCTGTATTATTTAATGGTCCGTCCGCCGTCCAGGCCGTTTTGGGCTGTAGGATTTTTTTTTTTTTTTTTTTTTTAATCTGAAATTTTGACGAAAAGTATGTGATTCTCGGTTTACCACCTAGTAAGTGCTTACCACCTTAATCTGAAATTTTGACGAAAAGTATGTGATTCTCGGTTTACCGCCTAGTAAGTGCTTACCACCTTAGTGCCCGCACGGTTTTTAGCTCGGCCGCCCATCGTCTGGAGCTAAAAAGGGCTTTCGGGAGAGGTTTTGAAGGTTTTCGTCTATGGGTTCGAGTTTGATGTCGTTTTCGAAGTATTTTTGGACGTGGACTCCATTTTGTGGGGTCCCAGAACGATCCGATTTCACCGTGGTGATCTTTGGGGTTTTTATTGGGCTACAAATGGAATTTTTTGAGGATCCCAGGAGGTCAAAATTTGACCATTTTTTAAAATTATTTAATAAGGTGTCGTTTTCCGGGTAATTTTGGGCGCATAATCCATTTTTTCGAGGTCCCACATCTGTCCAAACATGATACAGTTTTTTTTGTTTTTTTTAATGTTTGAAAAAATATCTTCTTAATGACACTGACTTGATTTTTGCGAATTAACTAGTAACCAAAGAATAATAAATGGACTAAATAAATAAATTAATAATTGAGTTGTATTGAACAACAATCCTGAAATTCCGGTGCGCTATTACAACAGATTTTTAACGGAGGTCATTTAAACTGCCAATTCCATAATAAATCCAATTATAATTCATCCAATCATAAAACATAATATGTTTTATAATATATTATATTATATGATATTTGGGAGCGAGTTTTGTTTTCCCCTTGTTGTTAGGTTTTCGGCGTTAACGGCAAAAATTTTGACGAGATCAACGGCAGAATCACGGCATTGTGTTACGCAGAGAAAATCTCGTAATCGTATCGGTTGCCAGGATACCGGCTCAGTTAATTTTATTTTGAACGTTGATTACCTTTCGGCTGAAGGAGCGTACAGAATCAATGGGCTTCAAAGGAATTGGCTCGAAAATTCATCTAAATTGACAAAACGTTTCCTTAATTCCTTTGATCTCGTCCACGTAATCTTGCAATCATCTCTGGAAATCTGACCTGGATTTTCCTAGCGTCAGATCCTCCATTTCAAGCGGCGGCAAGATTCCCTCCAGCAGTTTTGACACTCTTAGGACGAATCCACACTAAGTATGGCGGATGAAGCCGGCCGTCTCAAGCTGCGCTGCTCGTTTATTTGGGATGCTTGATTTTAAATTAAGTTGACTTTCTGTTGAATTGTGGACGCCCCAAAAGAGGCCAAGCCTCAAATTACCTCTTTGTAAAGAGGTAATTTGTAAACACTGTGCTGTTTCCACACATTTGCTTCAATTCGGTCATTTGCTTTCATTCGGTTCGGTTTTCGGCACAATGTGCTTTCCCATACGACCATAGGCAGCAGTACCTCTGCTTCTTATTGGCGGTCTCTTAAGCCACTATAGACATAGTTCTTAGAGCTGTAGTGATTTATGAATTAGACGACCTCATTGCACTAATTCTTCTCCTGTCAGTTCAACTCAAATCCATCAACCCAGTAATTGCGTCCTGCCGACCTCAGAGCACACACAAGCAAATTGCTTTACCGATGTCAATTGCAGATGAAGAGGGACAGCCCATACGCCCCATCACTCCATCACACTCGGCTAATGGGGACACAATTAGGCGAAGGGTCCCGTCCCATATCCCTAAACTCCCTTCAGGACGGGGAACCGACTCCTACAAAATTGGAAACTGTCCAACTGTGTTGTCAACGGAGGGGAGTCAATCGTCTTTGAAAAATGTTTCTCCCCTCGTGCAACTTTCGGGCCGGAGTTGGGAAAAGGACGTTTTTTCGGCTGTCGAGGGCTGCCAAACGGAGCCCCACACTATCGCACATACACCCACGCATTTTATCTGTCTCAACTCGTATGATTCATCTTCTCCCCAAAATCGACCTGAGATCTTGAAATATTCAAACCTTTTCTGCCCTATTTTCATCGTGAATATTTTTCTCGGGTAGTTTTCCTCAACGGTCCGAACTAAGACTGTCTGAATAGGCGGAATGGGTCGTGATTCACGTCATATTCAGGAAATGTCGTCAACGAAAGACTTTTCGAGTCTTTTATGAACTCTTATCTCTCAGGAATAGCTTGAGTGAAAACTATCGAGGCTGAACTTGATTCTAACTTAATAAATCTCAAATCCCTGGCAAGTCATGGGACCATTGAGGGCAATGAAGCTGTAAAGGAGGACCTCCTGGACCTTCCCCACTTTTTATTCTTGATGAAGAGAGTGCGCACAAAGGCTCCCTAGTTAGAGGTAGACGACTCTCCAAATCGGGAGCCGGAGAGATGCTCATCGTGGAGATGAGTGGTAACATCACTGCATATTATGCAATTGCTTGTTGGCCACCAAACAGGCCACTGCTCGATCCGGTGTCGCCTTCATATAATATGATTATTAAACTCTGATCGCCGTTTTTGAAAAGTCAACGCGGAGTCAGCAGAGCTTGTACCATGTACCTATCGTCGGTGCGGCAGCCAGGTGGGGGTTCAACTGAGAATGTGCATCAGAGCTGGCAAACATTTGCGAGGGAGAGGTCCTTCCTGGAAGCCGATTCTTGGCCTGACGGCGCACAGTGGTTCGGAATCGTCAAAAAGCGCTCAGAACTCGATTTTTTAAATGTATTTTCTTCAAACAAGCCTTAAATTTTGGCCTGCGAATTTGCATTATTTTGTCATGCCTGCTCTTCTCGTATTGAAGCTCAAATCAAATTTTCACATAGAATAGCTACAAAAGGAAATTTTATCAGCTTTCACGAGAAAAGAATAAATTTGAAATCAAGAAAATAGTTTCCAAGCTACAGCCAAAATTGTTTTGATAAACGTGGTTTTCCGCTTAGCGAGCGGTGTCAGGTTGGGGGACTTTTGGTTTATTATTCTTGGAATAATACCTACACCTATGTTTTCGCGACGGGGGTCGACGATTCCGATCGGGCTAAAAATTTGACATTATCCGTTTCAAGAGGTCTACATTCTAAATCCGAAATGTCCGTCCGCCGTCCGGGCCGTTTTGGGCAGTAGGAATTTTTTTTAAAATCTGAAATTTTGGCAAAATACTTGGTTTACCATCTAGTTGTGCCCGCAAGGTTTTCAGTCCGATCGCCCAAACCCGTGGGGCGCTATGGGGCTAAAATGGGGCTACAGGAGGGGTGTTTTGAAGGCTTTTAGCTATGGGATCGAGTTAGGTGTCGTTTTCGAAGTATTTTTGGACGTAGAATCCATTTTTGGGGGTCCCGGAACGATCCGATTTCACTGTGGCGATCTATAGGGCTTTCATGGGGCTAAAATGGGATTTTTGAAAGATCCCAAGAAGTTAAATATTTTTCGAGAAAAAATTAAAGAATTTTTGAAAAAATACATTTTTGGAAAAAAAATCCCCCCAAAAAATTTTTTTTGAAATATAAAAATCCAAAAAAAAAATTTTTGTTTAAATTTTTTTTATTGACAGAATTAAATGTCATTATGTACAATTAACCTATATCAAAGAACAATAAACCCTTGTGTAAAATTTGCAGCGTTTTTTGAGGGAAGGTTAAGCTAAAAAACTAAAACAAGTGCCAAAAAATCGCGGTTTTTCGGGCACCAAAAGTTAAGCACAAGGAGAATCTAGTAGAAAATGCTAAAAACACGTTCCCTAGGCACCCATAAGTCACCCATAAGTCACCCATAAAAATTCCCGTCTGTCCAGATTTAATGCTAGCAAACCCCCCCCCCCCCCCCCCTTCCGCACCAACAGTTTACCACTATACCGACTGGACTAAGTCCTTATTGATCTTATCCTAGTTTCAACCAAACACACTCCTTCCTAGAATGGACTTCGGGCTGACTCCTGCCAACATCACTCAAACCCCACAAGTTGGAAGTCCCTAAAGTGTTCGCGAGAGGGCGCAGCGCCAAACCGCAACTTTCACCCGCCCTATCGGAGATTCACCCGCGCGTACCTGCCCGACGCCGACGTGAATTTCCCTTTTATGGGCCAAACTTTTTGGAGGGGAACAGGCTCAGGCAATATATAATTTAGATCGGATGCGCCTTCCCTGACACAACATCGCCTCCCAGGGCTGACTAACGGGCCATATGGCGGTTTATCACTTGGTTTTTAGGGAAGTTCGGGGGGTTGTAGCCGAAAACCCCGAGTTAAAACCGCCCTCTGAACTTGTCGAAGGGGTTTCCGGGATGGGCCTTATCGGGTTTGAACGACCGCAACATATTTCAAGTTGAACATTTTCAAAGTTGTAAATGGCGCTTGACCCGTGGAGATGAGTTTCTTTAATGATTGATGATCCGTGAACCTTGCCAGGTTCGCTATCTGTTATCATCTGGTATATCATTTAATCACGGTCTGAACACCGCAAATATCTGTCCCATTAGCCGCACGACGACCAAAGCAACAGCCTCATCCGGTCAGGATGTTCCCCCGTCTTGCAGTGATGTCGTACAGGCTTATAATGACGTCGGCTGGCACCTCGCCAAAGTCCCCCCCTGACCGTCATTCGGTCCAACTGTTGCATTCCGGTATTAAATCCTGTAAAAACGCCTCCATTCAACATTTGAGTTATGCGGCCTCGTCAGCGGTCTCGGCAGCTCCTTGGCGGGCCGAAAGGAAAGTTTAATCGTTTGACCTAGGAAAGGGATATACTTGGGCTCACCTAAGGGAGAGAGAGCCGGCGTCAAAAATAAACTACAATCCCAACCCCTGAAACACTAACCCTAGCCTGCCCCAACCCCCAGACCCTGATCCCAACTAGGGAGAGTTGTAGATTAGAAGTAAGGGAAGGTAACCAACGATGCAATTCCGGCTACACGTGTAACTCAGTGAGGAAAAAAACACCCTCTATTTCTATGTCAAGCTCGCTGTTACCAAGACATCGATTCGGTAGAATCACTTCTGCTCTCCACAAGGGTCCTTCACAGACCAAACAGAGTTACTCCCAGACATATATTATATCCTTTGTAAAGGTGCGACCGTCTTGTGAAACTTTTCACCATGAAGATATAATAATTACCTCTGTCTCTGTATGTGGGTACGTTTGTATGTATGAATGTTGACGCATCTATTTGCTCCTTCTTGGATTACGGTCAGATCTAGATGGCACTTGTGCTCGCGCTCTCCTCAAGAATTGAAGATCAATCTTCAATCTCAATTGAGAGTAAACTAGGAGGCCATCCCCTGCTGGCTAAAGACAGCCAACTCTTGACCTTCACCACCTGGCCACAGACTAGACCCAACAACTTGCTTTCTGTTAGTGTATAGAGGAGAGCCCCCCCCCCCCCCCCTTAAAAGAAATACTATATGAAAGTGAAAGGATTCATTTGGAAGGTAAAATTAATTTTGACATTTTGAAACCTATTTTTGACTTTCGTAGCTTAGATAAGTCCCATGGTTACACAGATAAGTAACTTATTGGTTGTTTTTTACTTTTCTCGTATGTACTACGCTCGCCAGTTCCCCCCCCCCCCCCCCCCCCCGCTATTTTCCCGACGACCAGACGAATAAAGATGATTCTCCTCATCGTCGTCCTCCTCGTGTTGGTGCTTTAATAGAGAAACTAGGCGGCCACCCCCTGCTGGCTAAAGCCAGCCAACCCCCACCTCTCCCACGTTGCCTCAGACCCCTCCTTCTAGCTTATTGATAGTAAATGGTTTTATTTTTGATTCTTAAAGAAATACAGGATGAGAGTTAAAGGATTCATTTGGGAGGTGAAATCTATTTGTACACCTTCTTTGTCCAACTCTCAGCCAAAGATCAGTGGTTTCTCCCTCGCAGTTGCCTCCTTCTTGGGCTGCAACTCCAATAATAGTACTAGGGGGCCACCCCCTGCATGCTAAAGCCAGCCAACCCCGACTTCTCCCACCTGGCCTCAGACCCCTTCTACTCGCTTTCCCCTAATTGGTAGTTTTCTTAATAATTTGGGGGGAGGGGGACGCTATAAATGGTTTTGTGTTTTTTAATAATTTCATTGGTGGGTGGGGGGGGGGAGAAGTGCATTTTCCCATATTGAGTAGTTTTTTCTTAATTAATTAATTTCCTTTGGGGGTGGGGGCATGGTTAGTTGTTGAGAAGAGAAAATTGAGTTTTCATCAATCATTTCATTGGGGGGGGGGGGGGGGGGGGTGCCCACCACTATTTCAACACCCTCTCAACCGCTCCAGCTTTTGTGGTGGTTTCAGATTTTTCTCGTCATCTATTGGCCAAAACTTATTCATTTATTATCATTATTTTTTCAAATTAAAAAAGTTTAAAATCCAGTTTTCTCCACCTTTGGAGCTTATGATATAAGCCATATAAGCTCCCCGTGGAGCAACTTTTTGGTGGTTTCAGACTTTTATCGTACTACGCTTGCCGAGCTGGATTTTTTAAGACCGCAGATTTCTCCGACCGCTAAAAGTGCCCTAGAATAAAAATGAGCATCCTCCTTCTCGGGCTGGAGCTCCAATATGATAGGATTTTGAACGAACGAATTCCGACGATTGGGAGGGTTTTACGATGCGTTTGAAATTTACATAAATCATAGACAATGGCGCTGGCTTTGAGAGGGAGACTCCATCGGGGAGGATAAGGAGGAGGATGAAGAGCCAATGGTGTGGGAGGACGTCCCTGTCCACGAGCTAGTTTCTGTTATTAAACAATGTGTTTTCCTCTTGTTTCAGGTTCGTATAGTGTGGTGCCGCTAGTCGTCTTCTTCCTAATGTACTTCTGCATGTCGATCATGACGACGGGATTGAGCGTCAGCGCTGGGGTGTTCGTTCCTGCGCTTTTGTCCGGCGCCGCTTGGGGGCGCCTCATCGGTCTCGGCCTCCAACACATCTTCCCCGAGGCGGTAAGAAAAAAAAGTCCAACCCCGGTCGATGAGGAAACACCGATTTGATGTAGTTACTTCCTCGTAATGAATTAAAGTTCTCGTCAAGCAGCATCGCAATCAGTTTCCCAGACGACGGGCGGAAACCCTCCCGGAGAGGCGAAATTAAAGGCAGTAATTACAAGGCGGAGGCGGCTGCGGTCTTTCAGATGGTGTGGGGTCGATTGGGGTGGTCGAGAGAAATCATGTCGTGGGGGTCGAATGGGCCTGTTTGGGAAGGAATTGAGTTGTTTGCGGAGAATAGATTGGCGATTGGCCGGGAGAGAGAATTTCTGTAGATACAATTTGAAAATAACGAAATTCCCCGCGTAGAGAAAAAAACCAGGTCAAGCGACTCGGAGTATTCACTGTGAATCCATCCTTGAAGTTTGCCTGAACTTTTTCAAGGTTGGCTAATCTTGCTTCAAGCTGGAAAATAACGTCAGGCGACGGTAAAATTGGCGTTGGCTTCGGGTAGAGGTCGGCAAAAGGGGTCACCGGTTTGACATGATTCTTGAAAGCAGGGCATGAGGGGGAGCTGAAATGACGCCTGCTGAAGCGACATTGGGGGAGGTCCTGTTGGACAGGAAAGACAAATGGCAAAACTTTAAATTACATCTACCCCCTTAGTCACTACCACATCCAACGTAAACTCGCTTACAAGTGAGAGCGTCCATTTCTTGTAAATAGCGGGTGAAGTTTTCCTATTGATTTTCACTTTTCGGCCTCCTTGAAATTTGTTGATGTACCCACTTTACTCCACCCGCTAAAATTATCATACTGAATAGAACGGTATTGTGGGGGCATTCCACGTCGAATTATGAACTCAAATTTACCCCTTGGTGAGAAAAACTCACTTGACGCTGTAGGGATCGTGCGCATGACTGAAATGAGAGCGCTCTGGCGGCAAAGAGGGCGTTACCGTTTTGGGCATTTTTTCAACAACGAAGAGTTCAACCCAACTACAGTAGGGGCTTATGAAGGGCTTTGGCCATGGAGTTTGTGATGGGATTTTAGACGCAGAATCGATTTAGGGGGGTCCGAGGAGCGTCATGTGGGATTTTTTGAAGGATTTTTCTTGGGTGAGTGAGTTGTTGAATTCTCATGAACGATATTTGACTAATTTGAGTAATCAATGCAGTGAAATCCAATTTAGATAGAATAAACTGAAGGGATTCTCAGCAAGTTCGTCTGCTTCATTACTCTGCTGAGCAGAAAACCATTATAATATAATATATACCCATTATAATATTATACCCATTCATAACATTTCTAGCGTTTGGATTCATTCATCTTGGAATCACACACCTATGTATTCGCGAGGGGGTCGAAAATTTGGATCGGTATGTAGGTAGATTCCGTCGTCCGAGCAATTTTGGGTAGGAAATTTTTTTTAATCTGAAATTTTGAAAAAATAATCGGTTTACCATCTAGTTGTGTCCGCAAGGTTTTCATTCCGATCACCCACCCCCACGGGGCTCCGTGGGGTTTGCAGATTTTCGGTTAAGGGGTCGAGTTAAGCGTCGTTTTCGTAGCATTTTTGGACGTAGAATTCATTTTCGGGATCCCACATCTGTCTGAACATTTTGCAGAACTTTTTAAAAAATACTAAATAGGTAGGTACTCTTTTTTTTTTTTTTTTAAATATTTTTGGTTTATTATTTTTGGAATACTAAGTACACTTAGGTAATCGGGACGGAGTTGGAAAATTCAGATTGGCCTCAAAGTTTGACATTATAGCTATTCAATCCGTCCGGCGTCCGAGCCGTTTTGGGCATTAGGATTTTTTTAAATCTGAAAATATAACAAAATACCCGGTTTACCACCTAGTTGTGCCCGCAAGGTTTTCAGCCCGATCGCCCAAACCCGTAGGGCTCTGTGGACTAAAACTGGGGGGGGGGGGGGGTAAAGTAACCTATAGCAAAGAATAACAAACCCTTGTGTGACCCTCGTAACCCTCCAGTCTAGCCCATTAATAGATTCTTCGTGCAGAATTAATAAATTTTTTATTTGATTTTGCCGTTATTTCTCATTTTTTGTCACGCTTTTTGGCTACATCTCCTGGGGTTCCTTTCGGTTACTTACCGAACATAGAATAATTCTATTACAGGTTTGGAATGGCGTTCTGTATCATCCCGACTGTATCGTGCCAATCAAATGATCGGAAATCGTCTTTGTGAGTCAGCAAGGAGGGATAGTGCAATTGCCAACACCAGGACACTCGAAGGAAGAGGGGAGGGGTAATGGGGTCGAATGGCCTCTATGGGGAGGGTTGAAGTGGTGTAATCGACGTTAGTGGTCCCGGAGTGGTTCACATGCCCCTATCCGGTTATCCCATCAGTCTTGGGGTTGGATCCGAGTGTCTGTGCGGTCCCGAAGACCCTCACGATCGAGAACTTTGCCGGGTTAGAAGGGCCGATTGGTTTCGTGAGTTATATCCACCACCGCCCTTCCCCTTCACGACAAACACCACCACAACCGCACAATCATCTTCGTGACGGCGCGTCGCCATCAAACGACCCCAATACGATTGCCTCTCATAATAAAAATTCTCGATAAATATCAGTGGTGTTTATCGTTTTTCTGCCTGATTTTGAGTAAATACGGCGTTTGGGTAAGTTTTTCATTAGTATCCGCGATAATTTCCAATGTCCAGGTGTCTTACTACAAAATCCCTGACCTAGGGCGAGTCCATTGATTCTCCGTCTGGTCTGGCGAGAGCCAGCGCAGAATTGTGGAATCTCGACCGTATCACGGCAGGTACGCTCTTCGCCCCCATCGCCTCCAGCAGCACAATGTCATCTGACAGCAAGCCCAGGGGTAATTCTTGCGCAGTGAACACGCTAGATACCTGCTCCAGTCCTCTCTCACACCAAACCTTGGTCTCTAGGATGGCCCTCTCCCTTCCAAATGCCAGGCAGCTAAGGAGCACATCCTTTGATGAGCCTTTTGGGTTGCTGCACCATGAACTGCCTGGACCATTGTCCAGCACCAGCAGGTTTGTTAGCAAGTCCTCATGACCACTCAGTACTGAAAACGGAGACGCGGAAGCCACTTTGCCAAAATTGGGCAGTGATTTGCATGAGGAGCTGCCCCACACTGCCCACAGCCTCGTCAAGCTGTAGTCATCATCTCAAATGGCCAAGATTCTCATGGTCAGACGAATGTTCTGTACTGGTCACAATCCTCCTGGCTGCAGACCAGAAATGGACTGATCCGCCTACTGGCTGATGAACTTGGTTGGCCAAGAAAATCCTCAGCAGGCTGGCTTCACGTCGAAACTGTTCTGGACTTGGGCTATCGAGACACGCAGACCAACAATTTTCAACAGGGCCTGCAGACTTGATCTGCCAAATGTGATTCACGACTCATGAGACACGGCATCCTCTGTAGCGGCTGCACTGAGTTTTCAATACTACGCAGATTCTGCTCAAAGCCAGGCCTTTCACTGTGGAGTCATCAATGTAGCTGACATTGGGAAAGATAATTTTTTTTTGTGCCTGCTCGATTTTGGCATAGCTCGCTGGCTTTTGGAAAGTCAGTGCAGCCGTCTACTTTCTGAATGGTCTGGTGAAAACTAGTCAGAGTGGGTATTGTCATGAAGATGTATGTTATTTCAGCAAGTTCTTATCCACTTCTAGGTACTCTAATATCGTATGGATTTCAGGCGTGGGCGGAACCAGCAAAATATGCGGTCATCGGGGCTGCGGCGCATCTGGGCGGGATCTGTCGTATTTCGATAAGCTTGACAGTGATGATGATCGAGGCGACGGGTAACATCACCTTCGGTCTCCCTCTAATGCTCACCCTCATCACCACCAAGTGGATCGGCGACTTCTTCACCGAGGTGAGTTCTCGCAGATGAGTTGGCAGCACTGCCTGGTTGACAACAAATCGTCGAAAGACCGAACATAGATGGTTGTTTCGTGTAGCTTTTGGGAACTGCTCCCCTTCACGGCAATGTTTTTTTAATCACCTCCCCTTTGTAAAAACCACATTCTTTTTTCTCCATTGTGGTTGTGAATTATTCATTGCTTGCCAGAGCGTTAAGTAATTTCAAAAGAGAGAAATAAGGGAGGAACTGTTGGGAGCCTTAATACCTACGCGCTGAATTCCCTTAAGCGCCCTCGAGTGGCTCTCGAGTGTCTCAGCGTCCTCCTCAACATCGCTATAATAAGGAAACCACATTTTCCTTGGTATTTTTCCTCGTGTGGAGGAAAAAGGGTCTTTACTATCGTGTTTACACAGTGCTTTGGTTTATTGCGTTGAAATATGTTTTCAGGGGATCTACGAAATGCAGATCTACCTGAACGGAGTGCCGCTGCTGCCGTCCGCGCCGCCGCCCCTGTCGTCAGATATCAAAGCGACAGACGTCATGTCCGCCCCACCGGTTGTCTTTCCTTCCAAAGTGAAAGTCGCCCGGATCATCGACACGCTCGACAACGTGCCCCACAATGGGTTCCCCATCGTCGAGCCGACGCCCGCTTCGGCGTCCCACGTGTCGAATCAGGTGAACCAACCGAAGTCAAGTGTGCCAACTCCACGTTGTTGCTCGACTGAAATAAAGTTGTCCCCTTACCAGATAACGTTTGTGTTCCGCCGGGAACTCGGAAACATTGGGAAAGCTGTTGACACGTTTTATATGAAACCCTCGGGGACAGATAACGCGCGCGTGCCAAAGATGTCAAAAAAAAAAAAAAAAAAAGGCGAAAAAAAGTGGCCCGAGAAAGGAGAAAGTTGAAAGATTTATTTAGGATAGCGAATGAAACGTTTGGAGCCCGAGGGGGTGGGCTGCTGAAAGTTCGCCCCATGAGGCTACAGCCAAGTCAATAATTAAAGAGGAAGTATGGGAAATTGGGGAAAAGCGTAGTGGGAAAGAGGGGAGCAGGAATGAGTAGGGAATTGCCAAGCTTGAAGTTTCATTCCCCTGGTGCCGTTGGAGGAGGGGAACCCACCATCTTTGTTATTGGCCACGGGAAGAGTAACATTCATCATTGATGGGGGCCTCTCAAAAGTGGGATGAGTTTCCTATCAGTGGGATGATGCCCGTCAAATCTGTGCTACTTTTTGACGTTTCCTTGAGGGGGACACGCACGAGCTGTGAGGTTGACGGTTCCAATCTACGGCAGAGATTTTTATCTTGTAGGCTCGAAAAGACGTTGAAGAATTAGGGCAGAGTGTGCCACATGGTGGACATGAATTGGACACTGGCTGGCTATACAATAACTCGATGTTTTCTGAAGTTCTGATCTAAAGATTCGGCTCATATTGTTTCGTATGGGTTTTGTAAAAAAATGAGTTCTTGATTCGGTAAGACTGATGGGGGCAGAGGAACCGTCGACTCCGTCGTAGGGGGAAGGGGCAACCTTCGCGTGTTCCCACCCAGCCGTGTAATCGTAACTTACGATTCGTAAGCGGTGCCTATAGCGACACTTGCTGTTTGAATTACACTATGTTCTACTGCTTTTTAAATTTTGAGCTATTCCTACTTCGTCCTAATAACTGCACAACGGCCAAACTATGAAATAAAAGTTTTTAGGTCCTCTTCAGTCATGTGAAATTTAAATTTTTTCCCATTTAGTTCAACCGTTTGAGGGGTGTAAAGGTATTCCTAATTTTTCATAATAACTGCACCACAACAAAACTAATATAAAAGTCGTTAGGTTTTATTCCGGGGCCACTCGTGGCAAAGGCATCCGTCTCAAACACACAAGATCGAGGGATCGAATGAACCTCTCTTGGGAGTCCTCTGGCAGAGCAAAACTTTCTGGTGGGCCTGTCAAAACATGCCTTCGTTTGCTGAGAACGTTAAGCTAGCCACAGCAATCTACGGCTGAGGGGGGATAGCTGGGGGCTGCTGACCTAGCTAGTTGACGGACCTACACCAATTTCACACCGTTCAATTGAAATAATTAGTAACACTTCCTGGGAAAAAAAGGAAATCATTTACACACTGAAATAACTCAATCAATGGCAGGCAGAAAAGTGAACATTTTAATAATTTGGGGTTGTCAAGCTTCTCAAAACATCTGGTATGGCTTGACTATTGGAGTCAGGGTCCAACATTCCTCCCCCTCTGATCGGAAGATGCGCTTTCCGCATCTGATCAGCATGAACTCTCCATTCCAAGCCGTCGAGTAGCACCACGTAGGAAAGCGGTCCAGTGCGCTCCTTCACTTTGGCCTTCACGAATTCCTTGTCCTGTCTTCGCCTCTTGATCCAGGCGTCTTCCCCCTCTGCAAATTCTTTGAACCTGCCCTCTCTATGCAGCTGTTGCTGCTGCAGAGCTTCATCCAATTGCGCCGCGAGGTTTGGCTTCAACAGCGAAAGACGAGTCCGCGGCTCCCGGCCGAACATCATCAGCGCCGGCGACCGGTTGGTAGAGCTGTGCACGGCCGTCCTGTACGAAAACAAATATCTCGCTAAACGGCCCTGCAAGCACCCCTCGTTCTTTGAGGATGCTAGCCGTTGCTTGAATGTTCGGACTGCCCGTTCCGCCAAGCCGTTTGTCCGTGGATGGTACGGGGTAGACGTAACATGCTTGATATTGTTGCTGGCACAAAAATCAGCAAACTCCCGAGACGCAAATTGTGGCCCGTTATCGGACACAATTACCCTCGGCAGGCCGAACCTGGCAAACAGCTCTTCCAGTGTTGTTATGGTGACCTCCGCTGTGTGCCTCTTCATCGGGACAATTTCTACCCATTTGCTGGTAGCATCCACGACCACCAGCCAACTGTGTCCCTCAAACGCTTCTGCAAAATCAATATGGATTCGGGACCAGACTTCTGTAGGAACATTCCACGAATATATAGGTGATTCCGGATCCCAAGGCCTATTCCGCTGGCAGGAGTCGCACGTTTTCAAGAACTCTTCAATGTGCTTATCCATCCCAGGCCACCATAAGTGCAACCTTGCAATAGACCTCATGGCTGACGACCCTGGGTGACCCTCATGCAAAATCTGCATCACCTCCTTCCATAACGACTGTGGTACCACAATTCGCCCATTCCACAGTGCTACGCCCTCTTCGAAGGACAGTTCATCCTTCTTCTCGAAGTATGTGTGGAACACATCCCCCAAAGCTTCTTTTTTCGGCCAGCCTTCCTGAATATACCGTACCACCTTTCCAAGTACCGGGTCAGCCACCGAACGCATTCTCAACAGTTTCTTAGAGATTGCAATGTCTTTAAACCGGGTACGCGCAACTTTCAGACCAAAATCAGACACATGGGCCTCAGTTTGATGCAACGGCAACCTCGATAAGACGTCAGCTGGCCCATTTGCTTTCCCTGCAATATACCTACTCAACTGAAAAATCAAATTCATAGAGCATTATGGCCCACCGACTCACACGACTCAACGCTACCCTTGGCAGCGCAGCATTTTCACCAAAAAGGTACACCAACGGCTTGTGATCCGTACGCAATATGAATTTTCGGCCGTATAAGTACCGTTCGTTGCTTCCTCCTTGCCGACATAACTGTTTCAAAATTTCTCGTCGCCAGATGAAATAACTCAATCAATGGCAGGCAGAAAAGTGAACATTTTAATAATTTGGGGTTGTCAAGCTTCTCAAAACATCTGGTATGGCTTGACTATTGGAGTCAGGGTCCAACACACACGTATCTGGTCCAATTCCTTCAGATAATTATTCCCAAATGCTGCCAACTTGGCAGTTTTACCCTCATCATGTGCCGCAATGGTTGGTTCGAACTGAGGTAATAGCCTCCCCTGGCCTAATGAAAGAAAATGTAACGTTTATAAACCACTATTTAACACGGAAGGGGTTGATTATTTTGGCTGCACTGCACTACTGAAGACTGTTTTCCTGCGCAAAAGAAAAAAATGGTCTCGTTAGAGGAGCTTTTGCTTCACCGTCGTTTTCTCCTATTTTGCGTCTGCTTCACTCCTTTTTTCTTCTAAGGAGTTGTCTTTTAGTAGTCTGCGCCTCAAAAGAAGCCTCGTTAAAAGAGAGGCGTGAAAAAAAGGCGTTTTTCCTCGCACGTTTCACCGTAAACTCCCCTTCGGCACGGTGTGAAATGGCGCCGGAGATGGTCCAAGTTTATTTCCAAGACTGTTGCTTTGGCCTGGAGCATTTCGAAAGTTCACGCTTTTCCGCGCAACTGGTTTCAACACTCCTCGTGGTGGGGGGAGTTAAACATGCGCAAACCTGAGTGGGTCGTGACGCCTCCGGTCACGATTTGCGAACGAGAAACGCCAGTTTAGTATCCCGAGTTTTGGCTGCGGCCCCGACCAGGGGGAAAAAACACCATTTAATTTAGAAACTAAAGGGATCCAAACTTTTTCCATTGAGCTCCCTCGCCCCTTCAAACTCCCCAACTACCACCACAACTCGTCAATATTGACTACATGGGATGAATTCATATCCGAGTTCTTTTTTCCTCGTCTCGAATATAACACATCTGCACTGAAGGGATAAGGAACGTGTGGCGCCTCCACATATTTTATATTAAATATCAATAAATTCGAATAAGTAGAAAGGAGTTGAGATACGTATATACGACGCGCGCCCTCTTAGAAAAGGAGGCGACCTCAGGAGATTTCCCCCACTGACAAGACTCAACACTCAATGAGAACCTAGAGAGGGGCGAGCCTCGGCAGTGGGGTGGGCTGACTGAGGGAGAACTGATACCAATGTTGACAACTAATCTTTGAAATCAGATTCCCCTTTCCACCCTTCCGAGGATCAACACATAACAGGTCAACCTGACACACTTCCCAACAGCCTGAAGAATCTCCAGTGGAGATAGCGGATCCTCCACTCATGGATCATTATCACCTCCCAGGTCAGCAGATCACGACATGCATTCATTTCCCGGGATGTTCACGCACTTCCCTCCTCTTCCTCCAAAGACACCAGGGCGTAATCCTATATATGACGCTAGAGGCATTCCCCCAAACACACATCACAATTAATGATAGACTGAGAAAAACAGTCAAAACGCGGAAATCATGTTTTAGTAATCAGCTGATGTTTCGATCACAAAACTTCCATTCCTGCCATTTAAGCGCTATAGTGTCGCGTTACCCTGGCTTCTATCGTAGACGGCCATAATGGACGTTGTTTTTCGAGTTTCGAGAACTTTTGGGGTGAAAGAGTGAGGAAGTGCTCAGGAAGGCGTCGTTTCCTATGAACTAGCTAGAAATGTCAAAAAAGTGTCGGTATTTGAAGACGACAATTGGGAGCTGTTGCCATCTTCAATCGTTGCCATTTGTGCAGTTTGAAAACTTGCTGCCACAAGGGATGTTGGCAGGAACTGGTTAGGAGCCACCGAGCTCTGCTTTCAGGCAACGACAGAAAAAGCCCTGTACCTCAAGTTGCTGGAGACCTGCTCCGGTTCTCCCTGGCACTGTTTCAAAGAGCCTTCTGGGTCGTCTGCTCCAAACCACGATTTCAACTTGAACTTTTCCCTTTTCCAGGGCGTCCTCAAAAGCGCGGGCCGCCTGAAAGGGCTCATCCTCAAATCGCAACTCCTCATCCTCCTTCACAGCAAGTCTTTCAACGAACTCGCTCCCAACACGTCGGACCAGCTTCGAAAGAAACTTCATATGTTCAGGGAGGCTTATGCAAAGCACCAGAAAATTCAAGTATGTCAAGTATGTACCGCTATCACCGCAAGCAGTGTTTTTATTTTACCGTTTTTTCCTCATTCCCCTCCATACATTTTTTCTCCCCACCTCCCGTAGATAATTTTGGATTAATTTCAATAACTACCCCATTCGAACGGATGCTTCCCTCGTCAGTTCTTTTTGGGTAGTTTTCGTTATTGCAATCCAATTCTCCCGGTCCCTTTGAACCCTCTAGAGCCCGATAATGGTTTAGGGCTAGGGACAAACGGGTATAATGCTGAATAGGTATGTTTTAGACTAAGGTAAGCTCTCAAGTTTTAGAACTCTAGAAAATGCTGGTCCCTATCGAAAATTGCATGGTGAAAGTTTTTCAAATGGGATTCTACCCCGAAAAGCTTCCTATAGGTTTTAACCGTGAAAAGGATTCGTGTCAGTGAATGCAAACATGTTGACACTTTCAATATTCCTCACCTCACACCACTCAGGATTTACATACCACCTTTCACAATGTCACCGAGTGAAGCCAAAAGAGACTCAACATATTTGTATTCACGCAAAATTACGAATGCGCCAATCTATTTTCTATCGCCTCTGACTTCCATTTCGGTCAGCTCGGCCTTTTTTTTACATCGTAGACAGTAACGCTATCTATCGATCTTTAAAACACCCTCTTGCAAAAAAATGTATATTTGAGTAGATAGCCTGTTTACCCAGCTGTAACTGAAATACGCGCTTTGACTGCCGGAATTTTCACTTCGCTTGGACTACCGAGGGACGTTGCGATATTAGAAAATATCGATATTTCCTCCGATATAATAATTATACCGATGTTATGATTCGATAATTATTATCGAATCATAACATCGGTATTGCCGCCTATCGAATGAAAAAGCTGAACTGTTTAAATGAAATTTGGTTTGTCTTTCACACTTCTGATAATTTGTCGGAAAAGTCGTCAAATTTGAAAACCCACTTTTTCGGTTCTCAATCGAGGTTAGGAACAGTTACTCTGAAAATGGCGATTTCAGCGTACAAAGATCTAAATCGCAGTCCCAAAAACCCCTAATTTGGTAATTGGTAATGGGTCTGGTGACACCCACACTATTCGTTTTATTTAAATTGCTGCTCACAAAACGCCTGAATTGAAAAGGCAACACATGGTCAGCGGATCCAGACTGTTTGTATTGTTTAAATCATAGTCCCTGGGTCAGCAGACTCGAAGAAGTCAACTATCGAGTATTATTTTACCATAAAATAGGCAGGTACAAACGTGTAAATATCGAATCAATTTGGAAGAAACTAAGAGTATCGATATTGAAAAATAACGGAAGAGCTATGATTGATATCACATTACCGATAATGGGAAGGAAAAGATCAATATTTTCAATTACCGATAATATCTCAACGTCCCTATAGGCCAGTCATTATATATATAAAAGGGGGGGTCACTTGAGCAAAAGGTGGTGTAGTGATCACATTTCGGCGTAACGGCTGCTACAGTGGCCGCTGAGGTAGCTAATCTGAAAACTACATAGGATGATCACCTAATGTAAAATTTCATGATCTGCAACTTTCATTCTATGCATTTTTTGACTAGGACTAACCCTTTTGAAGTTATAACTGCTGGAAGAGCACTTTGAAAATGTTGCTGGGATTGGCAATTTTCCCTCTGAATTCCTGTTGGGAAAATTTTACGGGATAATTTCCTGAGGCCTCCAGGAAAATCCTAATATCTGTTCTGAAAGGAAATATAATCATCTTTTGCGGGGGGACAATGAAATTTCGATCAGAGAAATAGTTCCGGAAGTGGTGATCAAATTTCTGGTTGCCACCCATTCCGGCAAAATTGAATACTGATGGCACTTTTGCTGTCTCAACAGAAATTCAATGTACCGTCCCTTGTATAAAATGTAATCGTACCAACCGTTCCCGAGTTATGAGCAAAAATGTGCGAAAAACACGTTTTTGTCTAAATTTGCCTTTATTTTTTATTTTTTTGCCCTGTCTGCCCCTTTCTTATCAAAGGTTGAATAAAAATTTCACATAGAGTAGCTGCGATGGGAAATTTAATCAGCTTTCACTAGAAATAAATAAATTTGGAATCGAGCCAATAGTGTCCGAGCTACAGCCAAAAACGTTCTGAAAACCGTGATAAAAATCCTATTTTTCAGCCCAGTTGGAAAAAATTGCCTATTTTTGACGGTTGATTGTGACTAAACGGCTGAACCGATTCTAATGTGTTATCCTCTCCATTTTAATAAAAGCGAAAAGTTTTCTTTGCGATGCTTAGTTTTTGAGTTATAGGAGGAAAACTGGAAAATGCCAGAAAAAAACGAGGTTTTTTGGCCACCAAAAGTTCTTCCAGCAAAACTTTTGCTACCATTTTTGATATTTTGTTGTTCACGCCCATAACTACAACTTAAAAAATAAAAGCGTCTACGGTGAAGCTTGAAACAATAATATTGTTGTAGGATTTAAGTGGCTCAGGCAAGTAATGACAGCAACCGAAATTTGGAAGAAGCAGATTTCAGGAAGTGAACTTGAGCGAATTTGAAAGTTTTGGTATTACCTGAACGTAGAATTCGATTCTCTACAAGGTTCAGTCTATGAGTTTTTCGTTTTTGGAGGACCCGTTTTCAACCTAGACATTTAAAATTCGCTGATTGCCACTTTTGGGCAAAGTTGGTAAAACCGGCATTTTTCGACCATGGTTTTTGACTATACCACTTGACCGATTTATACTGTTATGGTGCTCATTCGATGCTGAATTTAATACTCTTTAAGTTTGTGCTGCGTAACATTTTTGCTGGGAAGCATCGTATAGAAGAAAAACTTTTAAAAGTCCCATAACATAGAGGTTTTTAGGCTGTCAAGAGTTCTCCCGACATTTTTCATGTCATCATTAAATGATGACATGATGATGATTAAATGATGAGATGATGACATGAAATGATGATTTTTCATGTCATCATTAAATCAAAATTTTTTTGATATTTACTTTGTAGTGCACATACCTACAAGTACCAAAAATAAAATTTACTACACCACCTGCTGATGTGTATAATGACTGGCCTTCTTGGTAACAGAGACGAATTTAGCCTCAAGCACGGAAGTAGGTTGATTATGACGGTAAATTGCTGTATAAAGGCGGCATGAAAGGAAGTTTGCTTATAACGTATTGAATTTTTTATGGGTCATGGGTTGATGAATTTGGGTAGGATGTAGTTACGGATGGAGGGCAGTTAGGGTTGGCAGCACTGTTCACAACAGGCAACCGTGCAGAAACCTCTTTTGGGGGACGTAGGTGTACAAAATCAACTTCCTCACCTTCTAGATTTTATAAAAGCTTTTCTCACGCTTCGGCTTTACTCGCTTTTTTTCTTTTCACCACCTTCCCTCCATTTCTATTCTCCCCGGCCCCATTTTATTTACCGCACTATGTTTAAGTATTGACGCCCAACGCGGTCAAGTGTTCCGCTGGTTGAGCTTTGAGCCGATGAAGTCATCCTAATGCTAATTAGGACCTCACAAGCACGTCAAACGCTTCAATTCACTAACCTTTACACTATCACTCGGTAGGCTCGTAGCTGTATTCTCGAACTGTAAAAGTTGTCTTGAAATAATAGTTCTAGTTTTGTTGATTTGGAATAAGGTTTGGAAATAATATTTATTCGAACATTCAATGAAAACGCTTATGTGGAATGGAATGAGTTGTATGTACTTTACTTCTTCGTGAATGATTTTGAATAGAAATTGAAAACGACTAAGTATAGAACAAAATCTGGGCAATTTTTGTTATGTAGCGCTATTCTTTGAGTCCTTTTCTTGATACGAGTGTTTTTCTTTTAGCTGCGATCTGGATGGATTGAGGTAACACCATTAAGGCGATTATGTTTTTCGTGATGTTTGTATCTTGAAAATGACCAAATAAAAAGTTGAGAAGGTGACGCTAAGTGATTTCTTTTTCGTTTTTCAGGATGTGCAGATAACCGAGGAAGACTGCAACCAAGTGCTGGATCTCAGGCCATACATGAACCCCTCCCCGTACACTGTTAAACTAGTAAGTGGGAACTATTCCAGTCAAATAAGACGCCTAAAAAGGGGGAGGGGGTAGATGTAATTCCCGGCTAGCTGAGAACCCTTAAGGTAGATCTGAAAACAAGTATTCTGAGTTTACAGCATCGCAGGAGGTCTGCGTTTTTTATGGCAGCCAGAAAACCTTGGTACTTTTTTTACGGTTGTGGTTTATTATTCTTAGCATAATACGAGCGTCGAAAATTCTGATCGGCCGCAAACTTTGACATTATACGTTTCAAGAGGTCTAGATTCCAAAATCGAAATGAACGTCCTCCGTCCGAGCCATTTTGGGCAGTAGGAATTTTCTCTTTTTTTTTATTCTAAAATGTTGACAAAATACTCGGTTTACCGTCTAGTTGTGCCCGCAATGTTTTCGGTCCGATCGCCCAAACTCGTGGGGCGCTATGGGGCTAAAATGGGGCTACGGGAGGGGTTTTTGAAGGGTTTCGGCTATGGTGTCGAGTTAGGTAACGTTTTCGAAGTATTTTTGGAGGTAGAATCAATTTTTAGGTGTCCCAGATGGATTCGATTCCACTGTGGGGATCTATGGGGCTACAAAGGGGATTTTTGAAGGATACCAGGAGGTCAAATATGGTGTCGTTATCGAGTAATTTTGGACGCAAAATCCATTTTTCGAGGTCCCACATCTGTCCAAACATTGCACTAGTTCGGCGTCCTCAATTGTCTTACAGTTAGGCCACTAGTTCAGCGTCCTCACAAAATCATACACGCAACCGTCACACTCCTGCAGTGGCTCAAATGAGGATAACTTTATTATGTAAACTGCAACCGATCAGTAATGTCTTGTTTTGACAAGTTCTGACGAGTTCTGGTGAGATTTCCCTGGGGGAACTCTTGCTGTTCCTTGATTTTCAGCTCCTTGTCAGTCCAAAAAGCCACTTTTTTTCTTTTTTCTTTCCAAAAATATTTTTTTAATGATCAACCGGCCATTACTGCCTTATCAGTTGGAAATATTTTAAAGTTGAGGGGGTAAATAGACGCAGAATTTAATGCTCTTTCGTCGGCTAAATAGAAGCATTTGTGAAAAAGAGCTTAGTTAAGGATTATACCTTTAAAAAAAACTGAAACAAGTGATAAAATATCGAGGTTTCTTTGGCATTTTACCTGTTTTCATTCAGACATAACTGAGGGGATTAAAACGATTTCCAGCTTGCCGGGAATTACATCCCGGTCCCTATTTTGCTAGATTAAACCCTTTACGAGATGTTACGTTGGCAGTGTGGACAATTTGATGTTTGTTGCAGGACGCATCACTGCCCCGGATTTTTAGGCTGTTCAGAGGTTTAGGCCTTAGGCACATCGTAGTTGTTAATGACGTCAACGAGGTGAGGATTTAAATTTGAAAATTAATGGAAAATGTAAAATTGAATTAGAATAATTTCGGTGTATTTTGCGTTTAGGTCGTTGGCATGGTGACAAGAAAAGACCTAGCGAGGTACCGTACGTGGAGGCATGCTGGTACTATGGGTCTCAAAGAGCTTAGAGTGCAAGTATGACAAGGTTGGTATTTATGAATATTTAGTGTACATTTCCTATTAGTATCGTGTAATGATCACGCTTTTCCTTTTTTTTTAGACTTAGTGTACTTATAAGGTTTTTGCGAGAACCTAGTCCAAAGACGTAAGATCAGAGTGTTGAGTTTTCATTAATTAACAGTGACTTTTACTTAAACATTGTGATGGTGTTATTAATCGTGGAAGTGCACTAACGGAAATAGGAGGCTTTGTATGAGCAGATGTCTACGGCAGATTTGGTGTGGTTGGGAGATGTCTGTGGGAAATTTGTGCGTTAGTGGGTGCTTCAGACACAATGGTCGCCCGAGCTCTGAAGGGCCTTAAAACTGATTTGAAGTCCTATAGAACCAGTTCCTGAGCTATTATAGCTATAATAATACTGGTTCTGAAGAGTGTCACTCTCTCAACATGAGGTGGAAATCTGCCTGATGCAGAGGTGTTTATCCAAGAAGCAGAGGGGGTCACATTCATCGCCAAACCCTTTCTTGTTCTGAAGAGCTATAAAACTGATTGTAAGTCCAGTTGCGAGCTTACAAAATCAGTTTGAAGTTATATAAGACTGGTTAAGGAGCTACAGAGCCGTCTCAAGGGTTGTAAAACTGCGATTCAGTTCGATTATGGATGTCTCCAAGTGAGCTTCCAGTTGGCCCAACTTTACTTATTAGCTCCCACGGGTTGCCCCAAAGTCAAACCGCCATCACAGGCCCAAGTTACTGAGAACCCTTCCACTTTTCCGGCGCCTGTCGCCTTTGACGAACCTCGCCAGGTCACTGGAACAGACAGCTGGAACCATAATTTCATCTACGAATGTGGCCGTTTACTTAGGCGAAAGGAAATCCAGTCCGGAACCTGGCAGTGGATCTGTTCCAATTATAGTGATAGATATCAGCCGACCAAGCCGGAGATGCCTGCTCGTACTCAGCCCGCTAATGCATTGTGTGCGATAACGTGGGACAGTCAACAACCGTGTCGGACGAGGTGATATGCGGCCAGCTTAGTTAATTGACGTTTTTAATTCCGGTGAGATGCGGCCCCCTCTACCTCCGTGAAACTTTAGGCCCAAGGAAAATATTGCAGACCATAGGCCAGAGGTTCCCAATATGTGGTCCGCGGACCCTCACTAGGGGCTCAGCGACGAACTTCGAGAAAATTGATAAATAATTATTAGTATTTAATACTATTAAAAACTCAACAATTAATTTCATTGCAAATGAAAATATAATCAATAAATAAATAAAATAAAAACCGTGAATACTGAATACACCAGTTGGTGGTTAAAATAGTCCCCAGATTTGTTTGGTAGCCGGGGTATTTTGGGGGGACGATGTTGTCAGGGGTTTTTGGGGGATTTATACCTATTTTATCTGGGGGAACTTGAGGGAAAATTTATCGGAAAAAGTATAAAATCTTTTGATCAACAGATTAATTTTATTATTATTAACAAGCCATCAATTGAATTGAATAGATGAGCGCAACCTTTCTGTTATTACGATATATTTAATGAGCGAGAGAAACTAAGAAACAGTAGGTATCTAGCGACCAAACTATGCCACACAACACATCAAAAATATCCACGTGATGCTCATTACGTGAACAACTGCACCCTAACGACCGATGCGTAAGAAAACCTTATGCCGATCAGAGGTAACGAACGGCTCAGGCTGCAAAAATCGTTTTGTAATCGTTGGAATCAGCCTTCAAAGCTCATTCCATAGACCCTTGTACGAACGAAATCGGACAAAAACTTTCGTCCCCCTTTTGGCCTCCTTAGTTACACATCAGAGATAAACAACTTTCGTCGTGAAGGACCTCCCGAAAACCGATGAAGGTGATGAAGGAGGAAAAATCAAGGTAGCCTATAACCACCCCCCGAACTCGCTGATGACAATGAGACCACCCTCATGAAAATCTGTTGAGCCGCTCGGGCGTGATGCTCTGTACACAAACAAACAAACAAAAAACATACATGTCGAAGAGGTGAGCGCACCTTTCCATTTTTTGGAAAAAGGTTGCGCTAAAAACATGAAAACTCCTCATGGAAATTTTTATCTTCCCTTAGAACCACATTTTCTCTCATCTGGATGGATTACCACCATTGTTTCATTATTCTCTTAATAACCAACCCACTCTTTTTCTTAATGGGAGTGAAACCAAAGTTTTCGTTCCTTCACAAATGTTGTGAAATCATTTGCCTTTTTGCGTTTCTTTCTTTGTTCAAAAATCAGTATTCAAGTTAACACTCGTTAAATCCATGCTAAGTCCGCTCCATTTACGGCAGGAAATGTTTTAGCATGTGGAGCATGGAAGAAATAGAATGTTTCTTCCATGCATGTGGAGTAAACTAGCTTAAAGAGTGACCCACCTGCGACCCGCCTGCAGTGAAATGAAACAACACCACTCCATAGACATAGAAGATAGCTGCTAGGTATTTGCTCTACACCATCCCTCAAATGGCAGTCCGCCATCCCATCCCCATTATGGACCATCTGGAAGTAGCCTGAAAGTTCAAGATCGGGGAGAGCAGCTCCTGTGTAAACCAGACAGGAGGAGTTCAGGCACAATTTGCAAGTTCGAAAGTCAAAATAACCTCAGAATTGTCCTTTGCTTATATTTCGAAAACTAAGCGTTTCTCGTGGAAACACCCAATTAGCAAAACTAAAGGAAACACAATTTCCTACAAAATGCTCATACTACAGTTGAAGATTGGAACAATATTAAAGCCGCTAGAGCGCGCTGAAAAAATACCACTATTTTGCTATACCTATACCAAAAACTACTAAACCCCAGTTTTACTTACTTAATTAACCCAATTTTATTATGCCCAACATGTATAGTGAAATTGATATGCAGAGTTCCAAATAAAGTAGAGTTTGTAAATGTGGTGTTTGTTTTCATAGTGATATTCCCCTACACCACAATAATAAAGCATGGCATGGATAATCTTTTATGTACCACTAACTACAAATTTAGCGTCATGTATCTAAATCTAAATAGGTACGTACTTGAGTAAAAGGGGTCAAGCCGGACTACTGGAGTAAAAGCCAAGAAGTTTGGGATGCCCTGCCATAGGCAATACTCGATAGGAATAGGCCTACTTTATCTTTCTGCCGTTCAATCATAGTTCAGTCCCTTACGGCTGACTCAATTTTAACTTTAAGATAGCTCATTCGACGCAGCATTTTATGCTCTTTAATTTACTACATCGAATATTGTTCCCTAAAACGCAAAATTTCAAAGTTAACCGTTAAAAACCAAAAAAACGCCGACATTTCGTGGTATTGTTTGAGTTCTTGACAAGCCAAAAGTCAAAACCAATTACGTATATAGGGTTCACATTTCGATTCCAATTCTAGCAAATAGTTGAGTTTACGGATTATGTGTCAGAGAGGTCACCTATTTCACCATTTCCGTCACATATTTGAGCACAGCATTCAGCTTCGACCAATTTCGAACGCGCTGTCGAGTCGAGTTAACGTAGTTTTCGAAGTAGGTACCTATTTATTTTCGGGCGTGTATTTTTTTTGTATCTGATTTGCCGATTTTTGACAAGACAAAATTTATGGGAGACTGGATTCAGCCTACCTCCTCGTGGTGTCTCACGGGTCATGCTGAAGGGCTGATTTCCCAGATTATCCCGTCAAACGGACGGGCCGCATCCCACCATATCTCGGGTGCAAGCCCGGTCGGCCGCACCTCACCGTCATTAAATGGGATTGGGCCGCACCTCACCGTCTCCGATCGTGACCATCTGACATTGGCCTGTCTCCAATACGTTCAACCATTTATTAACCAATGTATTTCTTCTTCAGAGGAGAATGCTGTGGTCGGAGAAGGGACGAGCGGGCTGGAAGACCAGCTCGAAGAGACCATCTGAGCGCCCGACTTCAGCATTTTCCCATCGTGTTCGACCGCCGGCTTCGCCATGTCGCCAAGGGAAAACTCGTGAATTCCCTTTTTTCTCTCCTAAACAGCTTTTTCCATTTCTGTCATTCTCAAGTTGTCAATTTTCCAAAAAACCCCTCAGCGACATGTCACAAACCGTCTGCCAAAATCGTCCCTGCGGTCCTCAACTCCGAATACGAACTATGAAACCCTCTCGGTTCATTCTCTCCCCCCAGGAACCTTCTTTTCGTGTATTATTTCTTTTGGAAGTGTCAATAATGACAATAAATGAACCCTGAATGTCGACAGGACACTATGACGGATGGCCAAAGAACGTGGTGCCAACTTTTTATCCCCGTTTGTTTCGTAAAACTGCCACCGCAGTCTTAATTGTTTAGAAAGAACAACGCCAGGCGAAATTTATCGCTTCCGGGTTCCACGTTCATTTTGAAAAAAAAAAAGAAAAAAAAGCCGCCCGAAAGCGACAAAATTCGCCTGGCATCCGCAATTTCGCCTTTCCTCGCGGAAATATTCAACTTTTTTGAAATTAAATGTGAACGTAGTAAGAAAAAAATGAATTCTCTTTCAAGGAGGGATCGACAAACTCCCCCGCAAAGAACCCTCCATCGGAAGATAATTTGGGAATGTTCGTTTGTTGTCTTGCCTTATTAAAGAAAAAAATACAAAAAAAAATTATATTATAAATATACACTGTATTATTAATAGCCGTATGAGAACGATTTTTTAAAGTAGGGTATGAGGTAAGTTTAAAACATAAATGTTGAAAAAATACAAAAAAAAATTAGGTCATATTTTTCCTCGGTATGGTTGAATAAATGAAAGAATAAACAAAATGATTTTACTTGTTACAAACTAAGATATGTATTGGAATTTTGCAATATGAACTGAAGGCAATATTCTGTAGTGAGTAGAGTCTTTAGAATAGGAAGTTAATAGACTTTAGTCGACATAGACAACGTTTATGTTTCCTATGGAAATTCGTTCATCCCACCTCTGATGCTCATTTGGTTTTGTTTTTTTTTAATTGCAAACAAAAAGTTCGTTTGGAAATTCCGTGAGGCGGAGATCGGAGGAAATGTGTCGTTTTAGATTTCCTGTGTAGCTTAGGAGGGGCGATAACGTTTGCCTGTGTGATCTGTGGATGCCAGAAGGAGTGGGTTGAATGTAAGTACCGCCAGGGCTCTTTCGGGTGTCCTTAAGTGAGCATAAATCGGTTTTCAATGTGCTGAAACTTGTTTCTAGGAAGCAAAAACTGGTCTCTAACTGGCCTAACCCCGTATTATTTGTGTTGACGTTTCCTTGTAAATGCACGTTGCTGTTCATTTGTAAATTTGAATAAAAAAAAAAAAAGGCTTTACAACTAAGATTCCTAAAAATTTCGGACTTTTTCCCCACAAAATCGCTTAGTTGGAAAGTATGCATCCTAGCGTGTCCGTCACTATTAAATAACGGTAACCGAATGAAAGTAGACAAAATTCCCTTCCAAATGCACCAGTCACATTCAATCTTCGAGCGCAGGGCACCGCCGCTAGAGCGCGCTGAAAAAGAGCGGCCTTTTGGCAGTTGCCGAAAATCGAGGAAAAACTCCTCCTCCTGAATAGCCCCGGATGCTTTCTTATCGTGTTTTCTCCATGAATATGTGTTTTTTTTTCATGTTATATGGTGCTTTCATGATTCCAACCCACGGAGTGTTAGGAATTCATACAGGACCAATCAAGCTGTTTTCTTATTTACATATTTCAAAAATGAAATGAAATTATTATTAATGAATATGAATATACCTAATGATGACAAATGTGATAGCGAAGAACTAGTATTACTAGTACAATAATTGTACTAATTATTACGAATAATTTGAAACGTTCGATTCAGTTTTTCTCATTTTCAGCGCGCTCTAGCGGTGGTACTCTGCGCTCAAAATTAAATGTGACCAGTGCATTTTGAAGGAAATGTCGTCTACTTTCATTCGGTAAAAATTAGGGTATGAGGGAACGCTAGATTGCATAATTTTCAAGTTGTAGGTGATTTTGTGGAAGAAGTCCGACATGTTCAGGGATTTTTTTTTGCGATTTTTGTTGTGAAGCTTTGGGGGGGGGTGCAAACTTCTGATTCGGATTCAGCACAACGAAAAACGGAAGGATTCGTCGAGAAACCTGCTACCCGAGTTTTATTCTTAAACCTGAAGTTCTGAACACCGTATGACACGTACTATTATCAACTGTTTTGCCGCATAACTGGGTCTGCAACTTAAATAAAAACAGTGTGGGTCCGCTGACCGTGTGTCGCCTTTTCAAATTAGACGTTTTTGGGTCAGCTGACCTAGGGGCTGCAATTTAAATAAAAGAAATATTTTTTACTGACACCGCTTTTATTCCAAACGGTTTCTCTAGAATATTTTAACAGATTTTACATCATTTGTATTTTTTTATTAGGTAAATAAAAAAAATTCCACATAACTGGGTCAGCCGACCCGTTTATGTGGAAAGCAGTTGAAAGAGAGTTGATGGGAATAGTACAGAAGATAGGCACCTGGAAGTGCTGGCATTATGTTGAACGTGGCTCTGGCGATTCCTTCCCGACAAAGCATAGCAATGAGGTGGTTATGGAGAGACAATTACTCCTCTGCTGAGTACTAAATTGTTTATTAAAGTAAACAATTGTAGCGTGGGGACCAGTTTCGAGCAACTAACAAATTTTGCATCAGAGATAACCAAATTGGTTCCATGACTGATGGCCAGTGAAACATTATATGTTCAAATTTTGAAAACCAATTAGGCCACACTACTGTATACTAGTGGTAATACAAATACTCGATATGTGAGCAATTAAGGAAAATCAGATGTGAGAATGTAAGGGAATTTTAAAAATATACCCATTTGACAAGGTCATTAATACTTACTAGGGAAGATTAAGTTGGAATTTTTATTGTAAAACAATTGGCAAGTAGAACTAGAGTAAACAAGAAATTGATGACATACCTAGTACCTAGTTGACGTGGTTAGGTGAATTTTGAATTTATACAGAAGGTAAATTTTAATTTTAGCTTCGTTGCTCGAAACCGGTCCCCACTCTACGTTTACTTACTACAACTGTTTACTACAACAGCAGAGGAGTCATTGTCTCTCCCCAACCACCTCATTGGAACAGACCTCTGCACCGTCGGCAAAAAACCACACCGAAAAAGCATAGCAATTCCTTCCCCTTAAAGTAAAGGCGATTCCTTCCCATTACTCGATTGCTTCCTGCTCAGGTGTAATGTCAGTTTATCGCTGAAAAATTCCCCCAAATTTCACACAGACCCATTGCCCAGCGCCTCCTTCTGAGTTCTCCCATACGATTTGTCATGCTGAATCCAAATGTTGAAATTTGGATTTCCAAAAAACCTCCAAGTATCTGTATTTCTCTAAGATAAAAAAAAAACTACCTATTCATTATCTTGACGTGTGCTGATAATATCCCATCGGGCTGTCATGGCCAGTTTATTGTATTAGCCGTGTAACCCCGACGTTCGGTAGTTTTGTAGACATTAAGATGGCACTTTTGAGGCCGAAAGCTTGTCAATGAGTCAAAGAAGCAGAACTTTATACGCACAACCCATCAATCCCTGATACAATAAACTGGCTAATCATTATCGTAAAGCGAGTGGAAGGAGTCTGAGGCCAAGTGGGATACGGTAGGGGGATGGATGGCTTTAGCCAGGAGGGGGACCCCTACTCACTTTGACAGGAAGGAATCGCCCGTCCCCAGACGCTCCTTCATAAAACTCGGCTGAATTGTCGTCACCTTTTTTGCCTGAATTGAAGGCGGGCGGCAAGTCGATTAGGCTTTCTTCGATCTGGACTGAGCTGTTTCGGTTCGGCTTTCGGCAAGGCCTAACAACTCATCCACACTAGCTCAGCTTTGCCGCTTAGCATAGTGTGTACGCCTCTTGCGGATCGGATGCTCACTAAAGATGCGTCGTTCGCGGTATTTACATTGCTCAATCCAAGAATGGCAGAAAATTCACCAGGGATATGCAGGATTTGCACCAGCCCCTTAGCCATTGTTTGTTTTGTTTTTTAGAAAAAGTGTGAACGTGTCTCCTCTTTCCCATTTCATCGCCTTTTCCCCCTTTCGGAGCGAAGCCTTTTTCAAACGCTCCGCATTGTCACGAATTAATCGTCAAAAAAATTTGTTCTCGTAGAACTCGAAGCTGCTCAAAATATCGTTTTTCCGTTATCAAAATTTTCAACATAAAACGCCTCACAGGTAATTGGCCCCTTCTTACATCCAAATTTCAAAAGGCCCTGTGAGCAAAGCACAATAAACGAGAAACAAATGGATCAGCGATAAAATTTTTATGAGTGCTTCAAGCACAATGAAGCGCAACATTAGGTATAGGCGGAAAGAACAAATTTGGTGAGAACTATTTTTATTTTGAAAAGAAAAAATTCAAGAGAATTCCTATTTTTCTTCCGACCCCTTTAAACATCGTAAAAAATCTATCGATAGATTCTACCGTTTATTTTAGTATTGAACTTTTTCGAACTGTGTTACTACTCTAATTCAATTGAAATTATTTTTAATGTCTTCGATGTGTATATAAATTTGTTGGATGTCAGAGTAGTATATTTCTCGTATGGTTGCAACCTCATACCTTTTTAGCGGTTAGACACTTTTGTGATAAATGTGAAAAAAATTGAAAATCCCACCTTTTTGTTACCATAGCGGGGGAAAATTGTTTAAAAAAAAGAAATAATACAGTTTTTATAGATATATATATTTAATGTTGACACCTAGTTTTTGGATTAGGGATGTGTGATAAAATAGATAGAGCCGTTTTTATGTCTATAAGATATTATTGTAATGTTGAAAGTGTTCGCCCCCCCCCCTTTTTTTCCTTCAGAAACGTTTCGCTCCGAGTTTCGTTGCACTTTGGAACATGAGGTTGTCTTTCAATATTCTTGTGCCAACATGGTGGACTCTTAGTTTGACAAGCAATAAGCGTGAAATTGTCCCATTGGAATTTCCGTTGTGACAGTTTTCGTGTTCATTCGAAATTGTGCAAAAAAAAAAAAAAAAAAAAAAAGAAGAAGAAAAACCCAACGTTGCCAAAGTTGTAATTTTTGAACAAAGTCAATTGGTTAAATTAAAAATGTCAATTGTTTCTAGCGTTTAGTTGGCCATTTCCAGTTTCATTTCGTCAGGTATTGACTCGGTGGTGAGATTTCCAGGTTGTAGGTGTTAAATTTGAACAGTTGGCGTTTTATGAGATTAGGGTAAAAGGTGTTGGGCAAGCGAAAACGGGAGTGTATTAAACTGTATTGGTGGTTTTGCGAGATTGTGCAGTTGATTCAGAACACCAGGACATGTTTGGCAAGATTGTCTATGTGTCAATATAAGGCCATCATGCGAAATGTTGTCTGGATCTGTCAATAATAAAGTACTGGCCATGTATGACAAGATTGTCTATGCGTTGTCAGTGTAATAAGGCCATCATTTGCAAAGTTGTCACGATCTTTCGTGAATTCAGTACACCTGGCCATGTGTGGGCAAGATCGTCTATGTGTCAATGTAATGCCATTATTTGCCAGGCTGTTTGGATGTGTCATGAATGCAGTACACCTGGTCATGTGGACAAGATTGTCCACGCGTTGTCAATGTATTAAGGCCATCATTTGCAAGGTTGTCTGGATCTGTCGTGAATGCAGTAAACCTGGCCATGAGTGACAATCCTCACCCTTGCCACCTTTCTCCACCGCACTCCCAAACTCGCACATCTCGCTCCTCAATTTTGCTTTTTTTTCTTCTTTTCATCACCGATTTGAAACCGGGCTGTTACCGAAGTTGCACACCAACCCCAAAAACGTTTCGGGCGCAAAAAAACTGCCTCCCGTGTCTGCAACTTCGTTAATTTTTCAATTTGTGCCTAAAAAGTACAATGTGAAACAAAAAACAACTGTGAGATTGTGACAAAAGTTACCAGTTTGTTGAAATTAGTTTGAATTGAACTACAAAAAAAAAAAAAAGAAAAACTCGTAAATGAGCAAATTTATTTTCATGAATTTATTCCTGTTTTAGCTTTGCGTACTTTTCGCAAAAGAGAACTTTAAAATTTGTTTCTTTAGCTTTTAAGAGATTTTGTAGCGTAATATTATAAAACTTTCGTAGTGGTTCTGGTCAATTTCAATAATCCTGAGCAAAAGTGGGTTGATTTATTTAAACCTGAAAAAATTGACAAATTACCTACTTAATGACGTTCTTGCGAGAACAAATTTCACAAAATAGGCCTACATAATTGTATACAAGAAATGTAAAAAAAAAAAATTCTACTTTTTAGTGGAGGTAGAGTTTTAAAAAGCTTTATATATCATTCCACGACGAGAGAAAGGAAAAAAAATCGCCATTTTCATTATTAGTCAGTTCACTAGTTTTTCCTATAGTTTATAGTTTTTTGAGGAGAAGTTCGGAAGAGGTACAATTTTTTCTAAGGTAACCAGTGGCGGTTCTAGATTTAGCGGTTTTTCCGTCACTTCGGTACAAAACTCGCCTTTTGCTTCGCTGCATCATTTTTGATAGTTTTTTTTTTCGTCGGTGATAAATTAAACTTGAATTTGTAGTTTTTTCGATAAAAAAATTGGCGTTTTTCCCCTCCATTAGCCGCCTTTGTTTCAAACCCCGCTAGAACCCCCACTGAGGACAATTTGAAGTAGGAAGGCTTGCAGTCTAGCGACAGATAAAAAGGAGAAAAAACCTATTTTATTACAAAAAAATTAAAAAACGTTTCACGGCTTTGGTTCACGAATTACCAAAATTATACACAACGGTAGTTTTGCTCCGCTGATGACCTGCACTTATGTTAACGATAAGTTTTAAATTTAGTTACCTATTGAAAGTTTGTTACATACGATTTTGTTATTGTTGTTTTAAAATTAAGCCTCTGTAAGCCACTGTAGTTTAACCCTCAAAGGAAACCACAAAGCCAAATAAAGATTCGAATTATTTATCGAATTGTTCATTGAAGGTGTTTCTTCTTCCCAAGTTTGTTCTTTTGTGTTAGTCTGGAAGGTTTTTGACACGCTGGAATTAAGTAGGTAAGAATCACAAATGTTTATTGCAAGTATACTACGTAGAACGCTAAAGTAGTAAAACACGTGACAGTCATTTTTGATCAGTCATCTAGAATCTTTGGATACGTCTGGCGCCAACGGGAGCGCTCCCTGGTTACAAAATGGCCGACGTGGCAGCCCTGTTGAGCCCGCAAGTGCCGTCGCCCCTGTAGGCCATGTAGTAGCCCTGGAATAAAAACCGAAGAGGTGATATGCCGTGAGGAACAATTTTTAACGCAAAGGACCCGACAGATCTTACTTGGACTCCCCACTGTTCGCCCCAGCTGTTTTTAATCAGCCAAAAGGGCAGGGTTTTATGGAACACGGGATAATCTGAAATGAAGAAAGACAACGTGAGACTAACCTTATTGCCCCAATGGGGGCCCCAAGAATTCTTGATGAGCCAGTAGGGTAGTAATTTGTGGGTGAAACGGGTACCTGAAAAGGATAAGTAGAGAGCAAAGTGGGATTTGGCGAACACGAAATGTTAGATTGTGCGAACTTGGCATTTTGTGCAAGGTGGTGGAAAAGTTAATCCCGCCATTTAATCCTCCTGAAGGAAGAGGCCAGTTAAGTTGGCAGCAGTTGCGCACACCAGGGGTTAGCAATGTCAAACTGTCAACAGTGAAGTTTCAAAGTAGCAATAACATGTTACCTCAATGATAACTGTTATCAACCTCAATTATCTTCATCTTCCAACTTTATGCATCAATGAGATTGGTGAAATGTAAATCTGTCTAATTATTGGTCGTTGCTGAGTGTTAGTCATTGGTTAAGAGTTGGTCAAAGTGATGCTCTGAATGAATGATGTTCAAGTTCAACTTCAACAAAACATCTGAACCCCTTGATTTTTGATGTACTTACAATTATTGATCTTTTGTAGCCCTGTCAATTGTGAGCATTACGACAAAAAAAGCTTCCAAGTTCAACTTATGCACTTGCCCATCGAAGCGAGGTAAGTGCGTAACCGGCCTGTCCAATCTTTAGAACACTTATTCCAGTTACACTGGGGCAAGGTAAAAAGAAAGGAAAGCCCTCCTTTAGCGATTTGACAATTTAAAATCAGTGAAAAACGGTTATCAACGTTCACAGATCATCAAGTCAGTACCAGAATAATTAAAAATATCAATAAACACAAATAAACCTTGACGAATCCGCTCTTAACATTAATAAGTTGCATTCAGTCTTTACATGAGGTATTAATCTCAAACTAGACCATCACCACGAGCTTGACTAACCACACATGCCCCTTCTTGAAAAACTAATAGAGGAAGTGCATGGTAGGGCCCAACTCACCAATGGAAAAAGATAACATTGGATTTCAATTACCTATACGAGTGAAGTACTACTACTGAACTAAATTAAAAACACTTCAAAATTTTTCAGACAGTATTAAATACTGTCTGAAATAATAAAAATTAAATTTTAATGCTCTATGATTTGAAGGATCGAACTCAGTAAAAACGGAGCAATGTGACTTCATAACCTTCCAGTCTGGTTACCATTTGCGTTGACGCCATCTGGTGGATAAGTGATGTCAGGCTCTAGTTTCAAAAGCGCACACTAGATTGCATCCGATGGAAATTTTTCTAAGTAGCATTAAATGGATGTAAATTTTACATCCAACATTACGCACTTGCCCCATCTTTGCACTTCCCCCACCTGACCATAACCCATCTAGCCATTACGAGTGGTTTGTTTGCCCTGCTGTGCACATCTGAACAACAATCCTGAAATAGTGCTGAGAAAATGCCAGAGGGCTTGCATTCATTGTGCAAAACGAAATTTTATATTTTTGGAGGATGAGCTCATCAGAGAAGCAATCACTTTCATAAATGGTTATCACTGCTTTGTCAAACTACTGCAGTGATAACTCGGTTTCTTTTCGAAATTCGATGGTCACTGTCAGAAGAATAGAATCGTGGAAGGAGGCAGATTGCATTGGCTCTCTTCAAAACTTCACTTTCGACAATGCTTTCAAGCTTTCACTGAGTAGGTACAGTAACCCACTCTAAATGTGTGTATATACTAGGCATGGAAGAAAAATCTGAATAAATTCGCCAAATATAACTCACGATGGATTCCATATCCGACAATGAGTACCCCGTGGTCGAGGGTGTCTGGGTTGCAGAGGAAGCGGAGAGGGTGAGACACACCGCCCATGTAGAACTGTAAACACGAGAAAAGGAAATTTAAGAAATTAGACATGCAAAATTCCACAGCTTGAGCGTCATCCAATGAGCTATCAATAATAATTATTGATTGTTGTTGATATCAATTAACATCAATTATTGATGTTAATTGATATCAACAACATGCTAGACGGGATTTGTGCCACATTAGGTACCTTGAAAGGTCAGAAATTCACACTTCTGGTACCTATTTATTCGGATTCAACGCCCTTTAAAACTTCCTTACACCAACCTTTAGGTACTACTTCGAAAACTCGCATAGTTACTTGCCGAGCTAAATCTACATTTTGCCCAGTTCTGATTTTGCTTCCAAGTCTACCAAAGGTAGCCAACGCATTGTTTTCACTTTCGAGATCGAAAAAAGTGTTGTCCTCCAAAATTTCACACATTTCGGAGGGTTGCAAACTTAGATTCAGCTTATCAGAATAAAATCACGTTTTGCGAATTTACCGATTTTTGGGTCGATTTTAACTGTCTATTATGAGGTTTCGAATAAAAGAGAAAAAGCGGGTCAAGGGGCATCGCACAAACCAACCCGCTGCTCAAGTGTTTTTCTCTGTGCAGCCATCGTTATGTCTTCCAGGCCTTCCGGATGTTGAAAAAGTAGATACTGACATGCAATTCACTTCTTCCTGTATACACTACTAGTCGTTGCAGCTTGGAGTGCTGAAAGTAGGCTCAGAACGTCTTTTGCCAATACTTTTCGACCAGCCAACGTCACCAAGAAGGTGGATTCAACATGGCGGTGATTAATCATTAGCCCTTTAACTCACCTGCATGGCGTTAGCGTTGAGAGCGATGGAAATGGGGCCGTGGGAGACGAGGTATTTGGCCATTTCGATTTCATCCGAAGTGATGTTGACGTAGTCTGAGATCTTGACGCGGATCTCCGATTTGTCCATGTGGCACTGCTCGTCATGTCCTTTGTAAGGATAGTCACTCTCGGCTTCGAGGCCTCCAAGGTTTTCGATTGACTCGAACGCCGTGTTGAAGAACCCGCCGTTGCATCCGGCGTCAAGCTTGTCGCAGTCCACCAACTCTGAGATTTAAAAAAAAAAATTGACGGACAAGCAGCAACCTACCGTTTTCTACTAAACGAGGACTCACCTTGTTCAGACAGTGATACCAACGTGTTGTTGGCAATGGCGTTGAGACCTTCAATGTTACCAGTGACGGAGAAAGCCCAACACGATCCACACGATCCCTACAAAAAAAAAAAAAACACATCAACTAGAATGTTACACCCTAAAGTTCAACTGCTAGACGACTGACCTGATTTTTCACAGGCGTGACAACACCGTGATCCCGCCAGTCAAATTCGGCAGGTAGGTCAATGTTGGGGATAACCGCCATCTTCGGTCGTCTCGATGGTTCCTTTTTGGAGTCGTACACCAAACCCGTGTACCGTCTGAATTCGCTTTCTGCCAACGCAAAAGATGTTTTTAGTGTTGCCAACAGCCCCCCCCCCCCCCCCCCTCCACTCAAATCGCCCATCAAAAACTCACTTGTCATGTCGGCAAACATGGTCGCCCCATACCAGGCGGTGCCCTGTTCAGTCTTGTTCAGATAAGCAGCTTTGACCATGTTGGCCCGAAATATGCGGAACCTTTGAGACATTTCCTTGTCCGTCTTGTACATTCGGGAGTGCCTCTTCATGAATCCGGTGAACTCTAGGAGGTCCTTGTCACCGACATCAACGCCCAGGATCTTGGCCATCTGGAATGATACTCAATAAATGACTGCTTCAGGCAGATGACATAATAATTATGTTAATTATTAACATCAGCCAACGGGATAGCCAGCTGGAAATGAATCGTAACAATCTGTTATGGACTTAATACAATAGACAAAATTGGAAGGACAAAAACAGTTACAGTAGAAGTAATGCTAGTGAATTCCCCAGTTGTTAGGAATCTCCTCTATACGCCTGTAGAAAAATGTTTATCGTCAAATAGCGGTCAGTTGTATCCTCGATCTTCCCCCAGAATATTGTTGATGTCACCTCCTGAAATCACTTTGTGGGTGGCAGGTGGAGCCAGGCAGGAGCCAAATCAGCCTGTGCTGGTGGCGCTCCCTTCACATGGACAACGAGCTGGCAATCCTCAGGTAGCTCCGTCCGTGAACAGCCAAGGAATTCAAATGTGAGAGGAGATGAAAATGATACTATTTATCGAAGGCATTGGCATAGTCGGTGGAAATGACATGTGGAGACCCTGATAAAAGCGGCCCAAGACAAAGTCCTGGAACTCCAGCAGGTAGGAGATCACTGAACGGCCGTGAAGAAATCCCAGCTATATTGGCGCCGCAAACGAAGAAAACTTCAGTGACATCAGTCCTCCACAAGCTTAGGCATAAGGGGCAGACGGGGCAGTAATGGTTGATTTCACAGTTATCTCCAGCCTTGCGTGTGACGTAGGCTATCCACTTCAAGGGAAACCAGACCATTGCCAGTGACTTATTGAAGAGCTCAGTGTTGCCAACATTATTTCAGCAGAATAGGTGGCGTGCTGTACGGAACTATTCTTTGGAACCTAATCATTCTGCGCAGTAATAATTATTTTCGGGTCAGCTAACCGTGTGCCTCATTTTCCTAAATCCTTTGTGCTGTGGAGCACATCGATGTATTGATGTAACTGCGGTTCCATTTAATAATAGAGCGCCACCTCCTGCTGGGGTGCTTTCCAACTGAGGGAAAAGGACCCAAAAGACAATCTTAAGTCTGGGATAAGCCTTTGCATCTTACTGAGGGAAGGTGAAAGTCAAGAATACGATGTAACTGGGGGAATCAGTAGGTATATTTTGTACATAGTCGTAGTCGTTCGTTCAGTTCACTTACTTCATTCGTCAGTGCCAGTCTCTGCCTACATCCCTGCCATTTTTCAAGAGTTAGCAAAGCTGAACCAGCTCCTGGACACCCCCAATAAGAGCTTGGTGGCTTTAAACAGTTCCTGCCAACACCCTTGCCTCATCGCAAGCAAAGATAAGAACGATCTTACGTGTTGACGTTTACATTCTGCTCAGGGACTCTTCGTGCATAAACATGATAATATCTTAGCTCTTACTAATTATATTATGCTATTAGTACGAGCGGGACTCTACGACTACACTCCCCTTCCCCGTGCAGGCCGTGAGGCCAAGAGCGGCCGCTTATCGCGAGCATGACCCCAGTTCAATTGCGTATTGCGACTCAACCATTCCCCCAGTTCCGCTGTCCAGCAGACGCTCTCCAACCAGTTCGAATAAGTCCCCCTGCTGGCTCAAGCCAGCCAACTCCTGACCTTTCCTACCTGGCCTCAGTCCGAACAACTCCCTTTCCCATGATAGTTATGATTTTCCCATTAAAGAAATAGGTACTGCATGATGATTGGTGCCCAGTGCCCCCCCCCCCCCTAATCATTGTATTAGCCCCCGAAAATTCACCCAAAAGGGATACTTGGGGATGGGGGGGGGGGGGGGGGAGTTATACATAATGAACTTACCCGTTCGATTTTATTCACTCTCGGCGAAGTTTCCTAAAAAACAGAACAACTAATCAAAACTCAAAACCCTATTTTTAGTTCCCTTAAAAAAACACTCCTATTAAGTGCAAAAGCAAAACCGGTGAAAACATGCAGAAACGTTGAACACAAGGTACATACCTTAGTCAGAGTCAGGCCCAAACATGCTACTTGTCAAACTACGGTAAGCCCACAATTCCTAAAAAAAAGTGACGACAATAGCAGAACAGAGTCAGATGATTGATGAGGTTATTGGTGTTTCCCAAAGAGAATCGGTAGAAATAAAACCCAGTTTTTTTCGTATAAAACGTATATTTCTACGCTAACTTCGAAATAAATAATTTTTTCGTTTGTTTTGGTTCACATTATACCAACTTTTGCAGTCTTACAATAATATCCAAGTGGCACAGGCTAAATAGGGTTATTCCAGTTTGGGGTCGCATTTATACAGACAATCAACGGGACTTGCCACGTTGGGCGATCCGACAATCTGAAATTGAATGATAACCGAAAATTAAAAGCGGGGCAAAAAAAGCTTTGAGAAACACCAAAGGTAGAGTAGAGTGAGAAGAGAGGGGGTCATGCTTTTAATTGTCATGCGAGAGGATATTGCATGCTACTTGAAAAAAAAAAAGTTGGTAGACGTTTTATGTTGGGTTTAGAATGGTTGGCATCGCTGAGAAGTAGTTAACCCGATGGGGAATGGCGTTAAGTGAAATGGTTTTGTTGTGAGTAACGTACCGAAGAGACGGCGTGGCATTCGCTTTGTGTGAGCTCCTTCTTGTTGAGCCAGGGCTGCTCGTGGATCGACACGTAACAAATCTGGTGACCCTGAAATAACGATGTCACAATGTAAACGATTAAAACGTGAATTCACGTTCATTTATTTACATCTATTCATAGATGTCGCTAGCGGGCTGTCAAACTTGTCTGGTTGTGCGAGGAATTGTCCAACTTGCCTACTACGAAGCGAAACTGTTAAGGGTGTCAAAAAAGTCCTAAATTTCATTTCCAACTATAATAAGGGGTTTTGACTAAGTCGCTTCATACAGAAAATGATTCAGAAATCTCCTCCTAAAAAAAACTAACTTGTGAGCTGAGGCCGCATTCGCTGGGAGCCCGATTTTCACCCTTGAGACATGTCGTGTCGGCAACTCGGACAGTCGCTTTGGTGAGAGTGCCCGACACAACCTGCAACAGTTGAGAAGTAGATTACAACAGGTGGCTTTCCTCTCCCAACGTCGTCCCTCACGTTCCCCATACCTGAGTGGTCGAATTCAAAACTTCAACGACTTTCTTGACGTACTCCGAATTCGACCGGGTCGTCAGTTGCTGCGACAGGAACCGTTTCAATTTCTCAATCACCTTATCAGAGTTCTCAGTCGGCACTTCAGCTCCGAGGATGGACTGGAACGCAAAACAAATTTGAGGTTTCGGCAAGCGACGACAAAGGCGTTCAAAACTTGCTCAATTACCCTTTTGGTTTTGGTACTGGGTCGGTGGGTGGGCTCGATGGTGGAGCAGGTGGACTTTTTGATTTCAATCTTCCTCTTCCACGGCCGGTCGAACATCATCAGGTGGCAGACCATTTTCTAGAAATATAATAACGGCACAAGTTAACCTCGAAAGTTAATTCTAACACTCCAACAAAGTTCGAGATACTACGTACAGATCGCTTCTCGTCCGGATCAAACCCGCAAATTTGTTCCGACCTGTTGATGTCATGTTTGAGGCAGTTGGTCGAATGGAGTTCCAATGTGAGATAAGTGTTCATACCTCCGGCAACCTGCAAAATATGGAATGTTGGGAACAGTGTTTATATTAAGCAATAAGGGATGGAATTCAAAGATGTTTCTCAGATCTGAGTCCGGTCGTCGTCGTGAGACCGAACGGCACCTCAGCATATTCATAGTCGGGACTCACCTCGCTGTCTTGGACATGGACTTGAGGCCATCTCAAATTCGTATTCATAAACCAAAATGACCCAAAACAACCGAGATCGAACTTAAGTTTTCAAATGTATTTTATATGTATTTCAACCCTGACTCAAGGCACCAGAAAAACTTGAGACCGACTCAGGACGGATTGAGGCCATTTTCGTCGTGTTTGGAGGAGGTTAGAAGGATCTAACCTCCTCGATTCTACCAAAATATTCCACAACAAAAACTTTTTTGGTTATGAAGACCCTTTCGTTCTGGTTCAGGCCGTACGGCATAATTCTCTTGATAGTCACAGGACTTGTCACAGGAAACAGAAATTTCGATCGGCCTCAAAATTTGTCGAATACGGCAGATGACATCATCTGACGAACAATTATGAGAAGTTAGTCAACATTCTAGATTGCTATAGGGGGTGGATCTGCCGAAGGACGTTGCATTCGTTGAACATTCAGAGAAAATAAAATACTTTTCCGTACGAACCTTCTCCGAACGAGAATGAAGTGCAGTGCCCAAAATTTCCGTGGGAGTTTTCAGGCTACAGAGCTGGGAGTTCTAATTTTGAAAGCCGAATGTCCTGAAGTAATTGACGAAACCTTTATTCCCATTATTTCTACTGGAATCACAATCGGGAGTTTTCCAGGAAAAGCAAAGGAAAACATTCACAGTTGTTGCCGGCACTACCAGCAGGCGGTAGAAAAGCTCGGTAACAACGAAATATTTGTAGATGCTGTAGGTCGCATCGCATTTTCTTCATTTATGTAAACGATCATCATGTCTCTCAATAATTGCCTTTCCGGCTTCTGAGGAGGTGCAATTCCACGCAGCATTCATTTTACGAAGACCAAATCAAACGACGCACGGAATTATTGATGAGGTTGCAAGTAGCAGGTTATAACCTTCAGGGCCCGGAGTCTGGGCTCAATAAGAAGAAAAAAAAAATACTGGGGGGGGGGGGGGGGGGGGAACACCCAAAACGCCTACAATAAGGGAGTTTTCCCCTATCATGATTACCAACCACCGTTCAAGTTACGTCTCGAACCTCATCTCTCCTTAAGTCCTTACTTAAGTCGGGGAAATGCTCAAGCTGTTCAACATTAGATTGACTGTCCTACTAGGTTTGTTCCACGATTGACGGACTGTTAACAGAAATCGACGGAGACATGCGCAGTTTAGAAACTGCTGTTCCAGGTCGATCGTAGGTCGTACGGTTTCCGTACAGCAGTTTAACGGAAACCGACAGCTCGAATGAGTGTGGTTGGTATCTGTCGACAGCTGTCCAACTTCTGTCGACAGACGCCATCAGACTTGGAACAAACCTACTGTCGATTTGTTTGTCTGGTATAAATAGCGTTTTTCTACTTCCAAAACCTACCTCTGGACAGTTGTGTGCTATGGAGGCTTTCGCCTATCAGCAGGCCCCCCGAAGGGAGCTCCACCCAGCGGGGTCTTAACCTTCCGCGGGCTCCACCTCCCAGCAGGCCCCACGACCCCCTTGAGTCTACCTCTGGACAAACATGCATCTACAATACCGAAGCTAATTCAGTTAAGTGATGTCAGCATTCAAGACACATCATCTTTCAGGATATATCCTATATATATGCTAAGTTAGCATTGCTAACTCTGGCCATTCGAACTTACGTGAGACCAGCCATGGAGTATGGAAATGAGCTGCTGGTAACCTCCTCAGATTCAGCAGATCACAAGTTCGATGTTGTACAGAATAACGCACTCCGAACTATAGCAAATCAACACCAATTATTGCCATGGAGCTCCAGACTAGCGTAGACCCTCAAAAAGCAAGAAGGAATGATGCTGCGTTGGCTCTGTATGAGCGCCTGCAGAGAAATGGAGTCCCTTACTGGCCAGAATATACGCCAGCTACTTATAATATACTTACAACTCAGATATTTTTGGGGAGGGGAGGAGTTATTAAATTCAAACTGAAATTGAAATCCAAGTTATGAATTTATAAGTTATTTCAAGAAAATCAGAAGGGTAAGGCCGAAAAATTTATTGGGCCCCAGGTGGGACTCGAACCCACAACCTCTGCATTACTAGTGCAACGCTCTACCAACTAAGCTTAGGTAAGTGATTGAGAAATCGGGACAACGAAAGGCTGTGATTTTTATTGATTCACCGCGCATTCCACAAACACGTGCACTGAATCCCGGGATGTGGTTAGGGGGAGAACACACCTAGAGGAATTGACCAGAACTAGGTTAACCATGGCTATGCAATGGATCCCTTCCCATTGTGGCTTCCTAGGTAACAAGCGAGGTGATGCACTTGCCAAGGAGGGATACTTGATGGATATGCCATCTGCACCGATTGCATCACAAGCTGCAAAGAGGTGCATAAAGGACTCCAGAGACAACTAAGGAAGCCCAACGCCGTGCGGCAGAGGACAAACGATGGGAAGCCTTGGCTGGAAGCAGAAAACCGCGTCCCACTAAATCTGGAGCGCCATGAGTCTGCGGCAGGTTTTCAACACCTAACAGGTTACGATTAGCGCCCACCATCACAGGATACGAGTTAAAGATAACCCAGGCTGTTCACTCTGCCAGCCGACCGCTCCAATGATCACAGACCACTAATTTGACTGTCCTCAACTCGAGGATGAAAGAACCTTTCTATCCGACAACAGCAACTGGTCGACGATATCCAAATGCATTGGGCTGCAAGAAGTCGCATGACAAGCTAGCTATGACCTGATGGCGAGGGGGGGGGGGGGGGGTTAGATGTTAATACTCACTTGCGTTTTGGCTTCCAAAATCTCAGCAAGTTTGAACCAGTAAAGCGAATTCGTCATGGAATTAAGTTGGTCGACGGCGTAGGTGGCCATGTCTTTGATGTATCCTGAGTTGGATTTGGAGTCTCTGACCTCACTGACGTAATCGTACTCGTCTTTACATTCCGATGATACAACCTGCAACAGGATAGTTGTAAGAGGGTTCTGATCTGTTATTTTCATTAACAACATCCGTCATGCCAAAAGAACTTTCTCACTTTAGCATTATAGGGTGACTTATCGGCGAACGACCTGTGGACCCGGATTTTGCAGATTTTTGGCGTATTCGTCGTCTTCGAGAGGCAAGAATCGTCGACGCTGAGGTCCTCGTTTTCGAGGCAATCCGTGTCTTGGACCTTCAACTCCAAATGGTACATGATGCCGTTTACCAACTGTGAAAACACAAAAAGCTCATAGACGAGAACCAGGGAACAGTGACTCTTCGCAGTAGTCCGTACTAGGGATGCTCAAAAAGAATCGATTCTTGAAAAAATTTTGAAAAAATAATCGATTCTTTTAGATTCTTTATTTTTTTGAAGAATCGGCCTGATTCGATTCTAAATTTCCAGAATCGAAAACCGATTATTTTCTGCTCTTAACAAGTATTTTTATATTCAGTTGCTTTATATTCAGCTTTATTGCTCTGTAAAACAGATCCATGTATAAAAGAATCAATATTATTTTTTAAATTGAGTCACTGCAACGACCATAGGTAACAGCTGAAGAGATGGAAACAGTTGCACAACAACCTCTGACACAGCTGAAGCTTTCCTACCTACCTTTTCCTACGTAATAGTGCTGGTTTGCAGTTGGATTTATTAGTAATTGGAATTCAGGTTTCGTAACGCAATAATGCTTCTTCTTCTTCTTCTGATAAATTTGAAATTTAACAAATAATTTGGAAAAAAAATCGATTCTCAGATGTATCGATTCTTTTTGAAAAAATAATCGCGATTATTTTCGATACTTTTCTAAATAATCGATTCGATTTAAATCGATTCATTTTCGAGAATCGGACATCCCTAGTCCGTACCTGTTTTTTGGCATCGATGATGTCGACGACGGTTCGTTTGATGTTGTCGTCGTCAACATCGTCGAGGGTTTTGACGGCGAAGTCGGCCAGTTCTCGAACCAGGTCGGACTCCGTGTTGGCGACGTCTTTCAGTTCCCCCAAGATGCTCCTCCTGTTGGATAGTCAGATGGCAGCACTGTACAAGCTTACTGTCATTCTTATGAGTCGTCAAGTCTAAATATAAAGTGTTTACCTCTTACGTCCCCAGCTATCTTTCTCTTCTGAGAACGGGCCAAGATCGAGATTGTCAACAATATCATCGAACGCGGATGATGCGTCATCAGTCCCGCTGACCTGCAAACAGTAACATAATATGTATATTATACGCTATCATAGGAAATTCACAAACACAGTACCGTTTGGGACGGATTCTAACGGGTGGAGTGAGTATGGCGGAATCAGCCCAGGAGTGAGGGCGGGGTCATCAGGCACTGATTATGATAAGCACATTATTACATGAAGTATGAAGCTTTCAAATCATAAAACAGGATTAGGGCAAAATGGAAGCAAAGGAAAACCATAAGAGTCAGAAACAGATTATTCAATAGATTATACATAATTATTTCGACTGAATATAATCACTTATATTAGAATACGGCATTACCATTGAAAAAAAAATGTATAGCATTTTTTCAGCAAATCATCAATTCTATTAGGTGAATACTTTTTTAAATAATAAAATTTGAAAAAAAAAATCACGTTGTTTATTATAATTTTTTTAAATAAAAATTTGGAGGATTAAGTATTATAGTATTTATTCGAGGCTGTAAATACCGGGTAAATATCCAGTTTTAAAATTCCCTACCGACCGGATATTGACCCCCTTTACCTTCCTGAGTCTAAATCGACCAAGCTGCAAGTCCTAGTCAGAATAAAGACACAAATCGTCGCCTAGATTACATCCGGTGTTGGTGTACTCTGAAGGCAGACGAAGGAAGGATAAAACGTCACGAAACCGGACGAAGGCCGACGACAGAGCGTGCGTGACTCACGCAGAATAATAAACCCTTGTGTAAAATTTGCCGCGTTTTCCGGGTAAGATTCTCAGAGAATCTTACCCGAAAAACGCGGCAAATTTTACACAAGGGTTTATTATTCTTTGATATAGGTTAATAGTGCAAAAATTAATTCGTTCAATAAAAAAATGTTTTTGGAAAAAAAAATCTGTAGGTTTTTCCCTACATTGTTTGAAAAATGGATTATGTTCAAAAATGGATTAAGTATGCGTCCAAAATTACTCGGAAAATATTTTAACTGCTTGGATCCTTCAAAATCCCACATTTTGTAGCCCCATGAGAGCCCAATAGATCCCCACGGTGAAGTTGAATCATTCTGCGACCCCCTAAAAATGGATTCTACGTCCAGAAATACTTTGGAAACGACACTTAACTCGACCCCATAGCCGAAACCCTTCAAAAAAGCCCTCCCTCGGCCTCTTTTTAGCCCCACAGAGCCCCGCGAGCTGAAAACCTTGCGGGCACAACTACATGGCAAACCGAGTATTTTGTCAAAATAATTTTGAAAAAATTATTTCAGATTTAAAAAAAAATTCCTACTGCGCAAAACGTCCCTGAGGGCGGACGGACATTTCGCTTTTGGAATCTAGACATCTTAGAATGTATAATGTCAAATTTTGAGGCCGATCTGAATTTTCGACCTCCGTCGCGATTACACTATGATAGGTAGGTGTATTATTCCAATAATAATAAACCAAAACGCTGCAAATTTTACAATTTTACGCATGGGTTCATCATTAAATTTTCTAGTATCAATTTGCAAATTCTGACGATAATTTAAAACCACTGCCCAGAGAGCGGACAGTTAAAGGACCCCCAAAAGTCGACTATACGTCCAAAACTAATTCGAAAACACGTCCTGATGTCCTTGAAAAGCCACATTAGCCCCATTATTATCTCCAAGGTGAGGTCGGATGGGAGTAATTTATTCTACTTCCAAAAATACTTCAAAAACGACTCCCCACTCGACCCCATTGCCAAAGACGTTCAAAAATCCCTCCTGTATCGCCTTTTAAGCCCAAAAGAGCCCCAACGGTTAGGGCGATCGGGCTACAAAATTTGTAGCCCGATCGCCCTAACCGTTGGGGCTCTTTTTGTTGTTGTATGATTTAATCATACAACAACAAAATTTGTAAACACCCGAACTTGGCACTTACTTGCGGTTTGGACAACAGACAGTAACTGTAATTTTTTACAAACTGTTGGTAAAAAATGCTGGGGGTAATTTTAATTATAGATCGTGGCTGGTTGGAGTATATTGTCCCTCATCAGTTCATTAACATTGTAAAAACATAAAAAGTTAATGAACCAAGATACCTATTAAGCTTATTATAATTTGGTAGCTCATTAAGTTGTTCATAAACAATATTCTTATGAGAACCCTTCACACCAATCAACATTACTGTCATTACGTGGGGACTCATAATTAAAAATTTTTAAATCGTCGCTTGAAGCCATATAAAAAGTAATGAAAATAGGTGGTATTCATAGCGTAATAAATCATTGCTTTGACCTTTCTTTATACTGAATATTCAACGAAAGTAAAGTTATAGAAGGAGAGGGTGATTATGTGCCCTTTTATGGTAAAGTTGTAAAATTTAATACTATAATACGATAAATAATTTATTTTAATAATGAGCTTACCAACTGCAGGCCTACGAAACTGATGGCAAAAACAATCAAAACAGCCTTCATGGCTGAAGAGTCCTGCCGTGTAGAAAACCGAATTCCCCCCAAAGATCCTTCGACGTCTTCCAACTTGAACCGTAACTCAATTACCGAATGTCGACTGTCGAAGAATGCGCTGAGAACAAAAGGGAACGAACGGCGACTTTTTTTTGCGCAGCAATCACGATCAACGGGATAACAACAAATCAAAATACCGTCCAGTGTGGCCAGAGGGATTTGATCCCGAGGGAAAGGAGAAGAATTAAGGGGGAGTTTTGGCCGTGAAAGGGGGAATTTCTCGTTTTTGGAGGGTGTCTCACAGTATAAACTACTGATGTGGTGTGTCTCCAGGCGAAAAGGAAACATCGATTTAGGACATGAACTGAAATCGATCACATACACAACTCGATTAATTATAATACACCTATAATAGGTAAATAATTAACCTATGTAGGTCGCGACGGAGGTAAAAAATTCTGATCGGCCGAAGAAATAATATTTCTATATGGAGTACATATTATGACATAATATGTGTACATTGTACTCCATTTACCATTGGAATATATTCCAAGAATAATAAACCAAAAAGACCTCCGATTTGCCGGCTTCTTTGTATCAGATACAAAGTAACAGATTCTGTTCTAGGGGTTCTTGAGGGTGCTCAATCCGAAAATGACAGCCGTTTGTTGTTCGGTACAAACATAATATTCGTCGGCTTACAGCAGAAACTCACTAAGTCAAAAAACTCAGTTTCGAGAAATTTGAGTTTGAAGTTTTTCTGATTTTAGAAGTTGAATAGCTTCGGCTAGGAAAAAGCTAGAGATACCAAATTTGAGCCTGTGGGTTTTCATATTGTCTTATTTATACTGATACCTATCTCAATCATGTACGATGTACTAAAAGTAATAAAATTACCATTTTTCTGAAAAGGGCGCTTGACTTAATGAATTTATCCAGACTAATGATGACTTAATGAATTTCTCTTGTATAAAAAATTGGATATGGCGCGACTTAGTTATTTTCTCTTATCCATTTTGGGTGATTATGATGATCCATTATTAGATAGACAGGAGAAACTCATTAAGTCGACAGTCGTCTGCTCTTCTAGACAGGAGAAATTCATCAAGTCAACTGTAGTAGGTATGTTCTTCCAGGAGAAATTCATTAAGTCACTTATAGTGAATTTCTCCAGTATAATTTCGACAAAAAATGACTTAGTGAGATTCTCATAATGTGATTTCCATGGAAACGGATGCCCGGAGGCAAAAACCGATGACGCCAATCGAAAGAGCTTGAAAAATTATTGTAGGTAGGTAGCACTTAAACCCGAATTTCGACAAAAATTTACTTAGTGAGTTTCTGCTGTAAGCATATTATGAGCTGTAGTTGTGTGGAAATCGCCATCAGATTCACAACTACTGAGTATGATCGTGAACAGTTAGGTACACGAAAATACTTGAAACTGGGGCTGAGTCTTGCATTTGAGCCGTAAGGACGTATGAATTCCTTTTTTTTTTTTTTTTTTTTTTTTTGCTGTTCTTAAATAATTTAAGATCAGGAAAAAAAAAAATTATTATTGAGGCTAAAACAGGTACCTACCCGATAAAATACCCAAATTACCCGGATATTTACCAAGCATGCTTGTGTGCACACTAAATAGGTACCCGATTTAGTTTATTATTCTTCGAATAATACACATGATATGTATACATATTTTAGTTTATTACACAATGTTATTACACGTATCAATATTATTCCAAGTATAATAAACTAAATCGGGTACATATTATGTAATCACGACGGATGTGGAAAATTCAGATCGGCTCCTCGTCTCAACTAGAGCATTCGGCGTGGCCCCAAGATTGGCATTGAATGCACTGATACCACAGCTCATCTTTCCCTTGTTCTCCGCAGACAATGGGGTTTTTGTCGTCATCATCAAACTCCATATCCATATCATCATCTTTTTCGATGTATCTGTCACTATCCGAAGATTCTTCATAAGAAGGGAAGAAATTCGTCGTCTTACCCCACCACGCCATATTTTTTCAAAACAGTTCCATCAACATGCAACTTTAGAGCAAACGACTTCAATTAGCAATGACACTGTAGATTTTGACTTATAGATTCACAATATTAAAAAGAGAAATTCAAATGACTTGCCAAAAAATCGTGGTCGCTTAAGAAACGAGGAGCAAAAGTTGCATGACCTACCTGCGAAATCGAACTTTGTTGTACTGTTCACGCCTGGGGACATGGATGGGAATTACTGCCGTTGAATGTGGAGGAGCACCACGAGAGGTCAATGGTTCCACTGGAACGGTGTCTCTATCTTGTTTTAATCTACAGAAAATCAGAACTCGTCATCTTACCCACTTCGTCATCTTACACCCCCTTCCCATAGGTATCCGTCAGCCGGCCGAGCCGTTTTGGGCAGTAGGAATTTTTGTTAAATCTGACAAAATACTCGGTTTACCATTTACATATGCCCGCAATCTTTTCAGACCAATCGCCCAAATCTAAGTACCTATTTTTGGACGACGTCGTAGAATCCATTTTTTGGGTCCCAGAACGATGCTATTTCTCTGTAGATCTCCACAGTGAAACAGGATCGTTCTGGGACCCCAAAAATGAATTCTACTTCGAAAACGACACCTAACTTGACCCCATAGCCGAAAACCCTCCCGTTGCCTCATTTTAGCCCCATAGCCCCACACGAGTTAGTATAATCTCAGAGATAGGGCTTTCAGGGGGCGAAAAATGGGACTCAATCTCAAAAATTTTTTGAAGGATCCCACGAGGTCTTTATTTAATGAAGAGTGAGTCGTTTTCCGAGTAGGTATCTAATTTTGAACGCAAATTTTTTTTTTAAGGTCCCACATCTGTCCAAACATTGTACAGAAAAAAATGTTTTTAAAATTTTTTCAAAAATATTTTGACCCAGAATTAATTTTTGCACAATTAGGTAGGTACCTACTTAACCTATATCAAAAAATAATAAACCCTTGTGTAAAATTTGCAGCGTTTTTTTCTCTTACATCAGATTCTCTGTTTACAACTAAGACCTTTCTACGCCATCGGTGACCAGCGCCTCCTGGTTAGCGGAGCTTCCAGTTTTGTCAAAACTGTTTTGACGTCGCATTCCCCGAATACGCTGCTGGGTTCTCATGTCAAAAAGTCGCTGTATTTCTTCTTACATTGTGAACAAACCGATTGGACGTTGACCGTTCCTGCCTTGTATAATGTTAGTTTATTGTGCTCTATCACCCGGACGCTCCTTTACGTATTGTAGATAACCCTAGGTCAGTGGAGTAGCTATCGGCGTCTATTGGTTCAAAAAGGCACAAACAAAGATTAATTTTGATCGATCATTTCGGGACAAACAATATAAGAAACTCCGGGGGATAAATGGGACTAGGATGAAGCGGGTGCAAAGTGAACTCCTTCGAGTTTTGACGTTTCTATCCGAACATGTCATGACGAACATTGTTTTCTTTGTTTCCTTTGTTGTGGCGAGGGAAGCATCTCTAGGTAGGTACTTGTCAGTGTAATAATATGAATAAATAATATGAATTATATTAAAATTAATCATAATATCTAGGTAGGTACTTGCCAGTATAATAATAATATTATTATACTGGCAAGTACCTACCTATATCATACCTACCTATTCATATTATGAATTATGATATAATTCATCATATAATGTATATTATACATAAATGTATATTATACATTTATGTTATAGGTTTATGTTATAACGTAATAATTTCATCATTAAAACAATAATTATTATTGTTTTAATTAGGTACTTCAATTGTTTTCTTCAGCAAGTCAACCTACGTAAAAACTTTTTTTTATACTTAATATAAAAAATTATAATATAATTTTTTATATTAAGTATAAAAAAAAGTTTTTACGTAGGTTGACTTGCTGAAGAAAAAAATTGAAGTACCTAAAAAAATTATATAATACATTATATTATATAATTTTTTTAAAAACTAAACAAAACAAAATAAATGCAAATTTGAAGGGTTGGGTATTTACGGGAAAATATTTATTCGAGGCTTGGGTAAATACAGGGTAATAACCAATTTTTAATACCTTACCTATAGGTAAGGTATTGAAAATTGGTTATTATATAAACACCTGGTGGGTATACCCACCAGGTGTTTACCCCCTTTACCCCCTGGGTGTAACGTCTAGAGAAAATCATAATTACACCCGAATTTTGTATGTACTTGCAGTTTTGTTACAGTGTACAAAATAATCGTGTAAAAACTTCGAGTGTAATTCGATACCTACTGTTCAGTTACCCCCACCCCCCCCCCCCCCCCCCACACACACGATTTAGGTTACGTTTCGATGGCTTAATCAATTTAATCAATACTAAACTATTCTCTACGGATGAGATTTATGTGTCAATATTCCCTTCTGAGTAGGAATTTGGGTGCCTTAAGGGGGTTATTAGGGAGTTATAGCTATCGGGAAGGGTGTGTATGAAACTCAAAAAAAGGGTGGGGGGGGTATAACGGTGATGCACCCATGAAAATAAACTTAATGAACCATGTGTCAGATAATTAATACCTAATTACTATGATAATAATCCATATTATTCACTTCACACGCTGGGGTTCATCAAATTTTTGAACCTTTCAAACGAACCAACCATTATTACCATTGCTATTATTATTGCGTGGGGCATCCACGGGTTTGGCGCACGTAAAAAGAAAGTAATGAAACTCGGAGGTCATATTCATAGCACTACAAACTAGTGCTTTGAATGACCTTTCTTTATAGGTACCTAATGAATCTTCAACGAAAGTACAGTAATAGGAGGAGCGGGTGTTTGAGTACCTACCCTTTTATGGTAAAGTTGTAAAACGCATAACTATAAATAAATAATGAACTTACCGACTGCAGACGCACGAAACTGAAGGCAAAAGCAATGAAAATACCCTTCATGGCTGAAGAGTCCTGCCGTTTAGGTAGAAAATCCTATTCCTCCAAGTTCCTTGGCGTCTTCCAACTAAAACCGTAACTCAATTCGCTAAGGACTGTCGAAAACCACGCTGTGCACTGAACTAGTGATGGAATGCCGATATCAATATCATCGAAATTTTGATATTTATATCGACATTTTACGTTCAATAATATCGGGATATCGCTATTTTCGACTAAATTAGTCCCCGCATGCGGGGTGCACCCCGAACCCCTTCCTGAGAATTCCCTCAAAAATCAATAATTGAGGAGTTTACTTTCAAAACAATTTAATAGTTAACGATAGTCATTCGAAATATTATTCGTAGGTACACTGTACCTCGGCTGTACCGATTGATCGTAGGTTGGTACTGGATCAATGGCTATAGTAGGTATAGGTATCTACAGTTAGGTATCTACGAGAGGCTCGAGACCACACCCGGACCACTGGTGCTGACGTCTAGTGGCCCGCCGTGACACTACGTTAGCTCCACAAACGGTCTGCCTTGCACCGGCTCCGGCGTGTGCTTGACTTCTCATCTCATTTCATTTACGTAGTCATTTACAGAGTCATTTCAACGACGTATTTCATTAAAAAATTGCTGTTTTCTCGTACTTATATTATTTTCATCGTTTTATTTTCAAGTTGCTCTTTTCACTCTACTATAATCTTTGTCATTTCTGAAAAATTTGTGCGTCTTTTTTCTGTTCCGATGTATGGTACCAACTTATATAGTCGGGAGACATATTTATGGTTGGCATAAATTTGTAGTTGGTATCGAAACGGTGAATTTGTTCTTTCGTGAGGCGTCGTACCTAAATAAATTTGACTTTTCCTGCTGCTAGCCACTTGTAAGGACACGTGCAAAGAGTCAGTTGCCTGAAACTGAATTATGATTTAATAGGTACCTCTTCTAGTGTTCGTGAGCAAGTAATAAATTATGTACCTACCTGTCTGTGTTACTAGACTAGTGATGAATGGTAATACATTCCAACGGTTATGTAACCATCTTAAAATATTATTTTTTGCTTTTAGTGTCCTTGTGCAATGGAATTAATGTGTAGGTACGATTTTCCTAGTTACCTCCTGAAGGAAAGAAATAATTTCTTAAGTAATTATTACTCATAGAAATTACTCGATAAGTATACCAATCTACTTTCATAAATTTTATTAATAATATATTCATTCATTAAATCGGTAGGATTCCAAGGGGGTGAGGATCTCACACATTTCAGGAAACTTAGCTGGTCAAAGTGAATGGATGATACTACATCAAAATATGATATTTTAATAGAGTTTAGAGATGTCATTGAAAAGCGGGCTAAATTTTCCATCTCGCTGAAACCTAATCAACATTTTCGATTCGGCAGCAAAAATTACATGAAAAACCCTCCACATTTTTTACCCATAGGTAATATGGGTCCGATCCCTCATAGGCAACGATAATATTATTATCGTTGCCTATGAGGGATCGGACTGCCCAGATTCAAGACCAACTGGATCCTAAACGGAGTCTTTCTGTGAAAGAATGGGCTCTACGCTTCAAAATAGGTGAGAAAAATACCGGACGGCTGATGGACATTGCAGGTTTGTACCTATTCTACACAATAAAAAACTAAATTAATACCTATGGATTTTAAAACCTTTATCATCATCGGACAGAGCCCATAATAATGAAATGGATAAGGAAATTGTCGTGGCGGTACCTACAGAAAAGAAGGAGAAAACTTCGCAGATCGCCTTTCGGGTGTCAGAAGTAGTGTCACGGCTGGCCACTATGCGTCAGCACCAGTGGTCCGGGTGTGGTCGCGAGCCTCTCGTTATGAGAAAGGTTGTGATGGGCCAGAAATGGCCTTAGACACAACCTAAGAAGCTCTGTACAGCGGATGGCGGACGGACATTTTCGTTTTGGAATGTAGACTCTTGAAACAGATAATGTCAAATTTTAAGGCCAATCGGAGTCATCGACCTCCGTCGCGAAAACATAGGTGTATTATTCCAAGAATAATAAACCAAAAATTTAACAAATATTTTTGTTTTTATGAACCAAATGCGGTACAGAGTCCAACCCGCTTAGCAAACTCTGAACCACCGCATCAGTGTGGAAAATCCGTGAGGTCTAGGTATAACTCGCGTTGGGAGTATAGAGTCTATACTATAGACATAGACGACTCCATATATACTATAGACATAGACGACTCCATATATACTATAGACATAGACGACTCCATGAGGTGTTCCGGTTTTCGAGTAGTATAGTAAGTGGAAGTTAGGTAACTTTAAACTTTCCGTTCACCTCCCTCTTTTTCAGGAAAACAATTTTTTGGAGATCAGCATAGGAATAAGGAAAACGGTTTGTTAATTTTCAACAACAAAAAAAAAAAAAAAGCAACGGTGGCGAAGTGGCCCCCTTGAGGTGTGCGCCCCGGGGCTATAGCCCCCCCGTTAATCCGGGCCTGCTTACAGTGCTCTCCGTTGAACACAATAAACATGTTGTAATGTAAACGTTACAATAAAACCACTGTCAACTACGGAGACAATTTATTATTTAAAACACTTAACAAATAATTATTGAATGCGCCCGATCACACCTAACCACTACTCAATAATTACACAACAAAGTTGAAACTATTTACACATATAATGAATGTGCTAATAAGAATAAAATTGAAGGCACATAAGTTCTTGTACATGTCCACAAATGCACAGGATGAAGTCCAGCAACATTTTCTATTTATGTAACTCGATTATTATGAGAAAATTTATATGAATGAACTATAACATGCATGGCATTTTGAAAGGCAGTTAATAGTGCATTTGATTAGAGAGTCAATCAGAATCATAACAATCAATATCACTCAGAGAAATACCTACATTTAATACACATAGGTAGGTACATTTAATACACATAGGTAGGTACATTTAATCCGAAAAAGAACAATGACATAAAAATTGAGTTCAGATTCTGGTTCCGTTTCTTTTCACGTCCGCAGCGGTGATGTCATCCTGCAACAACAAAAATCACCTTTTTAGCTTAATCGCCCGAATAGGATTCGCATGATTCATTTCCCGTGTGGTATTATATATCCAATTTTGAAGGGAAATCATCGGTAGGTATGGGGGGAAAGTAAAAAAAATTAACGAAGTCAGGTTAAGGGATAATCCCATTTTCAATGCTTGATGCAAATGATGCCACCGACCGTTGTAAGGATAAGGACGAGGATGAAATGTAAAATGGAAATGAGAAGATAATCAGCTTTGATTGAACGACGTAATTTCCGACAGTGGATTTCCATGTACTCCCCGCTTTTTTGTGCGGTTCGTTTAAGAAAAAAGGGGAGGGATGCCATTTTGTAATGAAACCCTACAGTTACCATCAGATGTCGAACGCTGAAAGGGGCTTTGGGTCGGAAACCGATGTCTATCTTTCCTCTAAAAGATGAATAGGGTTTGGAGTTCTGACTTGGTGTTCCTTTTCACAGTTTGCTATTGTGAGGCGAAAAAAATCGGAATCAAGGGGGAATGTTCCAATGGCTCAAAATCAATCCAAGGTACTTTTTCACGTTAATGTGCTTGATACTGAACATGTTGTCTAGTTCTCTTCTAGTCCCTGTTATTTTCTGGTCCTACTCCTTCCATTTATATTATTTCTTATGATTAACTAGCTACGAAATAAAGCAGATAAGCCATTAAGAATGAGCAGGCACGAAGACGCTCACAGAGTCCACCACCTAGGGGTTTTCCCAAGGGGCCTCCACCTGCGAGACTCAGCCCTGTCTACAGAGGTAACCCAGAGAGGGGCGAGGCAACAGTGGGGGTTGACTCACTATGAAAAGACCAGTTCCAGGCCAGTTCTCTCAGTACACTTCGCATTCTTAAAATTAACTAGTTGCTCCTTCTAACTCTCTTACGTAATTCCTAACCAGTGTCCTGTCATTGTTACTTCTATTCTCCTTATCAGGAAATAGACATTTTTCTTCAATTCTAAACACGACAGGATCTCAAACTTGGGTTCACGAACTTCACCAACTTGTTGAGTCAATTGCCTTCAGCTTCAACACATAAGGATCCCCAATCCTGGGTTTTCGCATCCTTATATTATTATTATTTCAACCTCCAAATCTACCGGAAAGCAGTAAGCGTCCCAAGGTATCCAACTTACATCTCCAAAAAGATTCCTCTCCCGTCTTGACGTGAATCTTATCGACTGTCAGCTCACCGGGTTGTCCTCTCTCAGGCACCCGAACAACTTGAGGAACGCCTTCCGGAAACTCGAATTCATAAAGCAGTACGTGATGGGGTTGCAACAGCTCGAACTGTAGGCCAACAGCTGGAGGAACGAAATCCACTTGTAGCCAAGTCTACCGTACACGGCGTGAGGAGCGAACAGAGCAATCTGAAAAAGAAAGGAAAAAGTAATAATCACGATAATCAACATAGACGAATAACATAACTGTAATATCAATAAGGGAAAGGGGTCAAACCCTAATTTTTGATAAACGAGAAAATTTATCTATATTAAATATAGATTAAATTTTAATATTGATACTCTTCATGTAAAATATATACATAATAGTACAGGAGGCGCAACTTCCTGAACCAGAGCTGAGGCTCATGAAGACCTTGAGAAATGCCACTCAGAAGTCTCGGACTTTGAGAAACTAAAGAGCTTGACTTCAGGCATTACGGCGATCAGCAAAATTTGCTAACATTTAACATTTAATGGTAAAATTGCCTCCGTGAAGGGGTAAACTTGAGGGGAAACATCAGCCACCCAAACTGTCATGCCAAACCAACCTACAGGGAAGGAATCAGTGGAAGGAGCAAAGACTGGTCCCTGATCTGCGGATCCACAAGCGCGCACGACACCTGAGGGTACCGCTAACAAGACTATTATACCTATAATAGGTCTACCACAGAAAGTTTGCGTCCCTTTGGCGCATTCTTCTGGAGAAAATAGAACTAGTTATCTCTTATCATCGCTTATCATCAAGCAGATTCCCCTTCGTACGATAATTTTTCAGGAATTTCTTCCCTCAAAAGTGACATGATTTCCCTCCTGGGAAGGAAGAACTTGAGAGCACGCGTTCACAGCGCAGCCACTACAGGATCATCAAATTTCTCACCGCTCCAATTTCCGTGTCAAGGTTTCACAATGGAAGGTTGACTCGATCGTTAGTACGCGGATCCGCCACCTAGGGGGCGCCACACGGACGCAAACTTTCTGTGGTACACCTATAGCGAGTCGACCATCTTGGCGGGGTCGTTTGTTGGAGGGTCACCACAGCAAGTATACCTATGAATATTTTGTCCATCAATACTCATCCCTGGTCTATATGGGTTTACACAATTAATTTCCTCTAGGTTCTATTCACTAGACCAAGGTATTCCATTTAAGATAGATACACAGCTTAGCAACTACGGATTGATCAACTGTTGATTGTACAGGACGAAAAGGAAGCGAGCCCCAATAGACCCTAAAACTAGCGCTCTCTGTAGATCTTAGAAGTGAGATGTAGTAAATAGTAAACGGCCACGTTGAAAATTTATGGCCTCGGAAACGACCGGACACTTCTCAAAGGTTGTGTTTTCACAGGGTATCTATACCACTTATCTATACCTACAGGGTATCTATATCACCGTGTCCTTGGCTGACTATGTGGGTATGAAACTTGCCTTCTCCTCCTAAACGGTAAATGATATAAATACGCCGATTTTGGTTTATTATTCTTGGAATAATACACCTATGTTTTCGCGACACGGGTCGACGACTCCGATCGGCCTCAAAATTTGACATTATCCGTTTCAAGAGGTCTACATTCAAAACGCTGCAAATTTTACACAAGGGTTTATTATTCTTTGATATAGGTTACTTGTACAGAAATTTAATTCTGTCAATAAAAAAAATTAAAAAAAATTTTTTTTGGGATTTTTATATTTCAAAAAAAATTTTTTGAGGCGATTTTTTTTCAAAAATGTGTTTTTTCAAAAATTCTTTAATTTTTACTCGAAAGATATTTAACTTCTTGGGATCCATCAAAAATCCCATTTTTAGCTCCATGAAAGCCCTATAGATCGCCACAGTGAAATCGGATCGTTCCGGGACCCCAAAAAATGGATTCTACGTCCAAAAATACTTCGAAAACGACACCTGACTCGATCCCATAGCCAAAAGCCTTCAAAAACCACCTTCTGTAGCCCCATTTTAGCCCCAGAGCGCCCCACGGGTTTGGGCGATCGGGCTGAAAACCTTGCGGGCACAACTAGATGGTAAACCGAGTATTTTGTCAAAATTTCAGATTTTTTAAAAAATTCCTACTGCCCAAAACGGCCTGGACGGCGGACGGCGTACGGCGTACGGCGTACGGCGGACGGACATTTCGGATTTTGAATGTAGACCACTTGAAACGGATAATGTCAAATTTTGAGCCCGATCGGAGTCGTCGACCCGCGTCGCGAAAACATAGGTGTATTATTCCAAGAATAATAAACCAAAATCCGAAATGTCCGTCCGCCGTCCGCCGTCCGCCGTACGCCGTCCGCCGTCCGGGCCGTTTTGGGCAGTAGGAATTTTTTTAAAAATCTGAAATTTTGGCAAAATACTTGGTTTACTATCTAGTTGTGCCCGCAAGGTTTTCAGTCCGATCGCCCAAACCCGTGGGTCGCTATGGGGCTAAAATGGGGCTACAGGAGGGGTGTTTTGAAGGCTTTTAGCTATGGGATCGAGTTAGGTGTCGTTTTCGAAGTATTTTTGGACGTAGAATCCATTTTTGGGGGTCCCGGAACGATCCGATTTCACTGTGGCGTTCTATAGGGCTTTCATGGGGCTAAAAATGGGATTTTTGAAGGATCCCAAGAAGTTAAATATTTTTCGAGTAAAAATTAAAGAATTTTTGAAAAAACACATTTTTGAAAAAAAACAATCCCCCCCAAAAAATTTTTTTGAAATATAAAAATCCAAAAAAAAAATTTTTTTAATTTTTTTTATTGACAGAATTAAATGCCTACAAGTAACCTATATCACAGAATAATAAACCCTTGTGTAAAATTTGCAGCGTTTTGGTTTATTATTCTTGGAATAATACACCTATGTTTTCGCGACGGGGGTCGACGACTCCGATCGTCCTCAAAATTTGACATTATCCGTTTCAAGAGGTCTACATTCAAAATCCGAAATGTCCGTCCGCCGTCCGCCGTCCAGGCCGTTTTGGGCAATAAGAATTTTTTTAAAAATCTGAAATTTTGACAAAATACTTGGTTTACCATCTAGTTGTGCCCGCAAGGTTTTCAGTCCGATCGCCCAAACCCGTGGGGCGCTACGGGGCTATAATGGGGCTACGGGTGGGGTTATTTGAAGGCTTTGGGGTATGGGATCGAGTTAGGTGTCGTTTTCGAAGTATTTTTGGACGTAGAATCCATTTTTGGGGGTCCCGGAACGATCCGATTTCACTGTCGCGATCTATAGGGCTTTCATGGGTCTAAAAATGGGATTTTTGAAGAATCCCAGGAGGTTAAATGTTTTTCGAATAAAAAATACATAATTTTTGAAAAAAACATTTTTGAAAAAAATCCCCCCCCAAAAATTTTTTTTTGAAATATAAAAATCAAAAAAAAATTTTTTTTTTCATTGACAGAATTAAATTTCTGTACAAGTAACCTATATCGAAGAATAATGAACCCTTGTGTAAAATTTGCAGCGTTTTCTACCGTCTCGGTGAACCGTTTAGCCATGAATAGGGAGGTTGAGATCCCCCGAGATGCGCGCAAACTGGCGCATTTGCGCCCAACTTTATTATTTTTAAATGCATTTATCCCATGGGAACCCCTAAATTTTTGGGAGTTTACCAGTTGCGCCCAGAGTGAGAAAATCCCTTAATGCCGCGGCGGTTCGTCTGTATCCTACCCCATCACTAAGTCAAGTCTTGACCTATCACTCAAATGGGCGATAGAAGCGAGCCCCCCCCCCCCCCCCCCGTCGGATAAAATGGTCGGGCCGAGCGAAACGAGGCCCCCCTTTCAGAGTGCAAGTCTAATATAAATAATGAAGAGTGGCCCATGTAATGCAGTTGTAGTGAGTCACCTTGCAACGTTCAGGGTTGACTCAGGGGCGGATCCAATCACTAGAGAGGAAACAAGGTGACATTTATGCGTTTCATTTTAAATTTTAAACAATTTGTAACAGCATGTTTGCTGATATTGCGGCTATTCAATGACCACGCCCCGAGAATAAAAAACCCACGCTGAAGTGGTTCTGGCCACCTTAATTGAATGTTGCCGACTTCACTCGGACAAACAGCTTACGTGATAGATTCAAGCCAAACCCGGAGATAAACCCACTGCTCTTTCACAACCAGTTCCTTCACGCACTGCTAGTTTTTTCCCCGGAAAGATGCCCACTTTCCACCCGTCGTTCTTCCAACCGACCCTTTTCAATTTGTTCCACATTCAGAAAAAAAATCTAGGAACTTGGAAATCATTTTAGCCAGTTTTTTTAGGGTATAAAAAACCGCAACTCCGTAACTTTCTCAGTTTTCGGAAATGGGCCTTGAAGCTAACCTTGCCGTGCAAAGCCATCGTGAAATCTCACCATCAAATCCTGGCTTCAATCAACCACCTGTCTTATCCTGGGGCTGTTCTCTTAACTTCGTCATTGTAATTTCACTTGAAACCTTTCAAGCTTAAAGGGATATTCCAACAGGTCTAAACACAACAGACGTTGTTGACTCAAATACATTTCATTCAATTATTTCCAGGTCGGCAAATCCCTTCGGGGTTTCGTAGATATAATATTTACCTGGGCGGAGCTTATTTCCATCATCGGGGTTGTCTATAGTCCTAGATTGAACGGCTCTAGTCTGGAAATGTATTGCTCGTTGGATCTCCGTGGAGAGAAACAACAGGAGTAGTTAACGTTAGTCGGAACGAGCGCATAGGGAAGGTACATGGAAGAAATCTTTCTTCCATGGGGAAGGTACAAACCACAACGGGGGGGGGGGGGGGGGGGGGGGCTATAGACTATTACGAGGTCCTAGAATGGCAACCTTGCATTAGAACTTTTCGAACAAATTTTATAGGGACCATGCAAGGGACTGAAATGAGAGCGATCCGGTGGCGAAACGGTACCAATAGGGTCGTCAGCTGAATGAATATCATTACGAAGCATAGGTAGTATGAATTTTGGTTTATATGACCCAATTCCCTTGGGCCTAACGAACTGTAATACTTTCATTGGATTCAGCACCCTACAAAAATGTGAGTGGGTGTAAGGTGGGCCAATGTTCCCGCTAACTGCGGGGGTTATCATCTGAAGGATGTTGGGGGTGTACCTACAAGACGATAATATGTTCCCAATTGCTTCTCAGGTTCGTTATTATATAATATATGATATCGAACCTATTATTAACATATTATGTGTTGTGTGGTTGGCGGAATGTCTCGAGCTTCATATCTTACGCCACCGTTGTTTTTGGAAGAAGACGATGGGAGTGCAAAACATCCTTATCGAGGGCATAACGCGAATTAGAGTCGCGATCTGCTGACCTAGTAAGAGATGTCGCTGCATTAATGGAGGATCCGCGAGCTCCAGGTTGGCACGAACTGTCGAGTTGACCAGGAGTGCATCAACCCTCGGAAAGGGGGCTGTGGAGATTCAGATATCAAACATGAAGTGTCACGATTGATTTCTCTTCGTCCACAGCTCGCAGTTTTATTGGAAATCCCCCAGCTTCCACATTGTGGAATCCACAAGACTTCATCTTCACTTCTTCGACCTGTCATTTCACTTAGTGAAATGCCACTAAAAGAGTCCTGGCCAGCTGACCCAAATTTACGAAGACCCGTTCTCCCAGCTCCTACAAGCGATGCGTCGCCAATAGGTGCCTGGTCAGCGGGCCCGCGCGAAATAATGGCTCCACTGTCCTGGCATCCTCAGCCAAAAATCCTCATTTCGCCAGAGGATTCCCGGACGGCGGGACCAACCAAAAACGCTGCAAATTTTACACAAGGGTTTATTATTTTTTGATATTGATATAAGTACGTTACTTGTGCAGAAATTTAATTCTGTCAATGAAAAAATTAAGTTTTTTTTTTGATTTTTATCTTGAAAAAAAAAAAAAAAAAAAAATTTTTGATTTTCTTGTTCAAAAATGTGTTTTTTCAAAAATTCTGTATTTTTTACTCGAAAAATATTTAACATCCTGGGATCCTTCAAAAATCCCATTTTTAGCCCCATGAAAGCCCTATAGATCGCCACAGTGAAATCGGATCGTTCTGGGACCCCAAAAAATGGATTCTACGTCCAAAAATACTTCGAAAACGACACCTAACTCGATCCCATAGCTAAAAGCCTTCAAAAACCCCCTCCCGTAGCCCCATTATAGCCCCATAGTGCCCCACGGGTTTGGGCGATCGGACTGAAAACCTTGCGGGCACAACTAGATGGTAAACCAAGTATTTTGTCAAAATTTCAGATTTTTAAAAAAAATTCCCACTGCCCAAAATGGCCTGGACGGCGTACGGCGGACGGACATTTCGGATTTAGAATGTAGACCTTTTGAAACGGATAATGTCAAATTTTGAGGCCGATCGGAGTCGTCGACCCCCGTCGCGAAAACATAGGTGTATTATTCCAAGAATAATAAACCAAAATTCACTGATGAAAATGGCGACGAGAAAGGTACGGTCCCGATCGTGAGTGGTGAAGCCGCTAGCGAGAGAAGCAGGACCACCCGAACTCACTGTCGACTGCAGCGCTTCCCGTGGACCCCCTAGGGACCACTTACGGCGGGCTGACACATTTGAAAAGAAGAGTTGGGCCCTGTGCGCCCACATATACATACCTATATTTACGATTAATTCATTAGGAGATAATCCAAGGAATTCAGAAAGGTAAACGGCTCCGCCAGACAACCCCCGACCTCACACCAGTAGTTTAATCTGTGCCTCACACCCACATAAAAACTATATTAGTTTTTTGTTTTTGTTTTATTCATTTATTGCATCGCCCGTATTCGAGCCGTGAAAGCACGATTTCCTGGCGTGCCTTCGCCTTACTCTGGCGGGCGATTAAATCACACCCTTTAAAAAAATAATATCATGTGAATGTTTTTTATCCGTCCGAGCCGTTTTGGGCAGTAGGAATTTTTTTAAATACCTGAAATTTTGACAAACTACTCGGTTTACCATCTAGTTGTGCCCGTAAGGTTTTCAGTCCGATCGCCAACACCCGTGGGGCGCTATTGGACTAAGGGAGAGGTTTTCGAAGGATTTGGGCTATGGGGTCGAGTTAGGTGTCGTTTTCGAAAAGTTTTTGGGCGTAGAATCGATTTTAGGGGGTCCCAGAACGATCCGATTTCACTGTGGGGATCTATGGAGCTTTCATGGGGCTACAAATGGGATTTTTGGAGGATCCCAGGTGGTCAAATAAGGTGTCGTTCTCCGAGTAATTTTGTACGCATAATCCATTTTGAGAAATGGATTTTTTTTTTAACTTTTCCAAATGACACAGAATTAATTTTTGCTCAATTCACCTACTTATATCAAAGAATAATTAACCCTTGTATAAAATGTTCAGCGTTTCATCTTGGTTGCCTGCAGCAAATTTGAATTTATTCAAGACAAATTTCACATTTTTCTCCTCGGGCTGGAGCTCCAATATAGTTGACAAGGGAGCCGCCACCTGCTGGCTAAAGCCAGCCAACTCCAAACCGTATCCCAACTGGCTTCAGACCACTTCTACTATTCGAGTTCTTTCGCCCACTTTGCCCAGGCTGGTGAGAACGAACTTGGCCCACTTTACAAATTGGGTGACTGGCGAGTGTCAGATTGGTCCAACTTACAATCATCCAAAAATGTAAATGTCAACACCAAACTCAACTTCCAACCACTTTTGAAAATTTACTCACTATAATATAGGGTTATATTATAACTCAAATTGGCCCCAGAATCTTTTTTTTTTTTTTTGTGGTTCGACGTCAAAATTTGATATATTTAATATGTCTTAGACAAGTTCAGCAAAAACGTTGAAATATCGTAGTGCCCAATATTTTTGTCCTCCCACATTGGCCAAATCCCACACTGTGGGGCGGTTGAATCTGGGCTTTACCTACTACATCGTGAAACGTATAGGACAAAACCGCCCATTAAGCGAGTTAGGAAGATGAAAAGGCGCCGTTGGGAGTTCAAATGCACACGAAGTTAGAAAACATGCCCAACAAATGGCTACACTGTAGTCACTCACCGTGGAAGCCAGGTGCTTGTAGAAGTGTGTGTGTTCAGTCAAAGGGGTTCATTAAAGGACAAATTTTGTCCACTAAGGTCCACTAGGGTCGAGGGGTTTGACTTTGGTCGCGTGGGAATTCTCTCCCAGGGACTTTTAACAGATTCAACGCGCAAGAGTGCACTCAACAATTATGTCGTTGGTGTTCATGGGCGTAGGCAGGATTTAGCCAAGGGGGGGGGGGGCCACCCCACTAAGCGCTATTTTACATATATATATATACATATATACACGCTGCAAATTTTACACAAGGGTTTATTGTTCTTTGACATAAGTTATTTGTGCGAAAATTAATTCTTTGCCAATAAAAAAATATTTTTGAGAAAAAAAAAATCTGCACATTATTTGAACGAACAGTCATGAAACCTCGAAAAATGGATTAAGCATCCAAAATTATTCGGAAAATATTTGACCTCCTGGGATCCTTCACAAATCCCATTTGTAGTACCATTAGAGCCCCCGGTGAAATTGAATCGTTCTAGGAGCCCCGAAAACGGATTCTACGTCCAAAAGTACTTCGAAAACCTATAGGTCGAGTTATAACTCGATCCCATCGCCTAAGCCCTTTAAAAAACCCTCCCGTAGCCCTTTTTGTGAGCCCCACGGGTTTGGGCGATCGGGCTAAAAACCTTGCGGGCACAACTAGATGGTGAAATGAGTATTTTGTCAACACCTATTTAATCGCGACGGAGGTTGACGACTCCAATCGGCCTCAAAATTTGACATTATCCGTTTCAAGAGGTCTAGATTCCAAAACCGAAATGTCCGTCCGCCGTACGCCCGCTGTACCGAGCTTCTTAGATTGTATCTAAGGCCATTTCTGGCCCATAACAATCTTTCGCGTACCTATCTTCTTGCTCGCTTTCTTCCCCTAGGTGAAGGTCACTTATGTTTCTTCAAAATTAAATTTTGGAGAAACATTAGAAATCAAATTTTGATGTCTTCTTGTTCTTGATCTTCAGCACTGCCCTAGGGGGAGTACAGCGGGGAGGAGTACAGCAGGCCCTTCTGCCCTCTCCGGCGTTAGCCACACCATTCTGGTGCGCCCGGGATGGACCAACGTGGAGATGGCGGGTTTTAATGCACCCCCCCATGGGTCTTGTTCAACTTTCATTCGTAATTCTTTGGGACAGGAGTCATCGCAACGGACCTACCAGCCTAAAAATTCCAAGAGACCTCCTGTCGAATTCAGACTCCCAGAATTCGACCTGTCGAATATTTTCCGAGTAAAAAATTGCTTTAAAGAAAAAAAAATGTAAAAAAAAGTTTGTTGTTGTTCCAGAAATAATATTCGGACATGTAACCTATATCAAAGAATAATAAACCCTTTTGTAAAATTTGCAGCGTTTTTCTATCGTCTCGGGATCCCTTTCAGCTACTCATTGGGGGGTTGAGATCCTCCCAAAATGCGGGCCTCATTTGCGCCAAACTTTCTTATTTTAAATAGGAACCCCTAATTTTTTTATGCATTTGGAATCCCCGGCCATTTTTACGTCCGATAAGCGCATTGAGCGAAATTTCTGACCCTCGCAAATCCGTACAACTCCTCCTATTTTCGTTGTTTACAGTCCAATTGAGTCGGCGTTTGTTCTGTATCCTATCTACAGATCTAAATTTTAATACTAAATCCCTATTATTCAAATGGGCAAGCGAAGTGAGGCCCCCATGTCGGAGTGCTAGTGTTTACAAATTCCAATAATTCCAATAATTTCCTTTACTTGCCCCTACCTACGCATTCTTTCTTTTGAGTTGGGCAAGCGAAGTGAGGCCCCATGTCGGAGTTCTAGTGTTTACAAATTCCAATAATTCCAATAATTTCCTTTACTTGCCCCTACCTACGCATTCTTTCTTTTGAGTTCAGCACAATTTATTTTTGTGTTCCCGAAAATTCTAGGGGGGGGGGGGGGGGGGGGGGGGCCGCGGCCCCCCCCCCTGCCCCACCCTGTATACGCCCATGTTGGTGTTCCACAACAGCTTCGGGCTGATTGATCGCTAAGTAGACGTATTAACACCAAAATTTGGTATGGTAGTTGTAGGACGTATAAATACCAGAATTTAATTTGGTAGTTGTAGGAAATCACCCACACTGCTCTGTACCCAGGATCAGTGCACGGAAGATGGAAATGAGCGATTTCTCGCTCAATCATTAGATCGTGGTGAGCGCCCGCGCTCCTGCTCGATGAAAAGTGGGAGTAGAGGTGGATAGCGAGTGATCTTTTCTCAAAGAACTTCTCTTTCAAGCGAACTTGTCCCAAAATTTGAATTTAATGACCTGCTCCCGTGAAGACCTGATCAGGTTGGTGAGTGTTGGGAGAGGATCCTCTCCGGAGAGCCCTCGAGGGCCTGAGACTCCCATCACTCACCAACCTGATCAGGTCAGCGGAATTGCACTATTGGTAATATTTCATTAGCTAAACGTGGACAGAGAACGTTGGTATTGTAAAATGAGACACGCGGTAACAATTTTCACAGACCACTTAACCGTAAAACGTTCGTATTAAAAGTTCTCCGGCTGCCCCTGACTTACTTGGCGCCTGAGTCGTCTTGATTACGCATGCGTAGCAAATTGAATTGCCACCAAAAATAAAATCGCACCCCCCTCCGCCAGATCTTACGTTCAACAAACATTCTGAACCCATTCATAACCGCCAAGCCGACCCTTAAATCAACCTGTTGGCACGCAATCAACGCGATGGCTTGAATTATACCAACCCCATTCCTCGATGTCTTCCGAAAGGAAGATCCTCCCCTGCGACCCTCCGGGAAACAGTAATCAAGTAAATGGTCGCCTCTTGAAATTATACGGTGAAGTGTAACTAAACAAGAATAGCCAAAGAAAAGTGTTACCCTTATTTCAACGGAAGAGAAGAAGAAGAAATGCTAATTTTCTGGACTTCCCAAGGAATGGTTTAATGGTGGTCTCATCAAGTTTCAAGCCCCGGCCGAAATAAACCAAGCAGGATAATCATTTAGAGATTAATTAACTCAAAAAGTACCTATAGCATTAACCAATTAAGACTATGGAAGAACGGTTTCCCAACTTTTAATTCACCATTCTTCACGCAGATTGTTGTTACCAACGTTTTGGAGTGGGGAAAAAGGTGGGAAGCACTGGACCGGCACCAGCTGGTATTTTTCGAAACCTTGAAAGTGTCTTCGTAATTTAAAACTCAGCGTTGTTAATCGGCGAAGCGGTTTCACCCTGAAACACCCAGTTCTTCACTGCCACGAACTTTTGTGAAAAACCAATCAATAGCAACGCGTTGAAGAGGAATCTGGTGATCGGGTAGTTGACATGAGCCAATATGCGCTCTGCCACAAGGAGCTTAGAAGAAGAAGCTTCTTCTAAGCTCCTTGCTCTGCCACTTTCCACAATTCGATTTATGTACCATGGCCGAGGGTAAGGATGGCCATCGATAGTCGATAGTATCGAAATATCGATGTTTTACTCCGATATATCGATACTTTTCTATCAATGATGCATAGTCCGATAGTATCGGGTATCGATACCTACTTAGTGACCGATAGTTTGGGCCGATACTTTTTTATATCCGACATAATAAATTTTCATAATATCCAACATAATATTATTATGTCGGATATTATAATTCATAATATATTATCTACCTATTATATTATCAGATGTGTCGTTCTGTTAGGATGCCCATACATATATGGGTGCTTTATATATAAGGATGTCAATAATAAGAGGAATCCAGGGTTTATCAAAAAAATTTCGATGGGACAACTCTGGGTTGCGTAAAAACCAAGATTTTTTCTTAGGTACCTTTTTCAGTTTTTCCAATATTACTCGAGAACAACAGCTGTAACTTGTAGGTAAACCTATAGGTACCTATAGGTACTGATCCTAACGACATTGTTTACCTAAATGATTTTAAATTTCATGAAATTACCAACCATTTGCACCCCCTGAAGTTGAAGTCTGAAATGGGAAAGTGTTTTCCGCGTACCAGGCGCCTCAAATAGGGACTCGGACTTACATAATCATCATTAACTTCCTCCCAAAAATGAACCGTTCCCGGGCTGAACTTCCCACGTTTTGTATTGTAGATTTGTTGATCTTTCACCAGGATTTCACGAATTAATGTGCTCACGGTGCATTTTAGAGATAACGCAGAAACCTAAATTATAATAATAATACAAAGTGGTTGAATGCCGATGGTGCAGAGGTCTAATCCAATGAGAACCGGGCAGAGGTCTAATCCTCGAAAAACCGAAGGCCGAAAACGAAAACCAGCAGAGGAGTCGTTCTCTCTCCCTAAACCAACTCATAATAATAATATATATTCTTATTATATTAATAAATTATAATAATATTCTCTGCTTCCCGTTGTTTTCAATTCGTTGATTGGTTTTGGAGTATTGTAATTTCACAGTTAATCACCAGCTAAAAATACACGGAACGAAAACTGAAACTCAATTATAACCTTGTCAAGTGACGTTATGGTGCCGCTAAACAAACACAAACGTTGATGTTATTTTACGGCGCTCATATTTTCCTTCGACGATGGAAGGGTGGAAGAGGGGGAGAAGACTCCGAGGAAACACAAGAAGATACTCACCGTGTTGATGACGTAGAGGGGGGTCCAGCAGATGAAAAATTCCAACACGACGGCGAAAAGCATTTTGACGACCCTTTTCTTCTTCTTGAGAGCTTTCCCAGTGTTGGAGCGCCTGAGGAGGTTGGGGCTCCCGTTTTGCTTCCACGAGACCCGCCGGGAGTTTTCCTCTTTGCAACCTGAGTCATAAAAGTATCGACGATGCAGAAAGCATTTCTGTGGAAGGGAAAAAGGAATTTGGACAGGCCTACATGACACACAGTTGACACCTGTTGAGTAAATAGTGAACCAGTGATGGTACTGATTGAATTTGGGATTAGTGGGGATTGAAGTGGCTATACGTAAGGGAATAGTGTGCCTGTCCGGCTGTGAGCGAAATTCAGAGGACCCGAACGGAGAGGCCTTCACCAAATTCATAAGAGGATTGGTCCTTCCAACCAGTTTGGGGGGGTTAAGTATGTTTTAGTTCGTCAAAAGATTATCCTGCACTTGCAGCACTCAGGTATTTTCTTGAAAAAATACATTCGAATCCTATGTCTTGTATTTTTCCCAGTTTCTCATTCTCACTTGGCAACACTGTTTACACCAACTTTTATTTTACTGTCAATTCACTCTCCTTCAAGCTTTACGAAAGAAAAAAGATTCCGAAAGGGGTTAGCCGGGAAAGTTTTGTCTCACCCGACTTGTAAACCCTCCATAAAGTTCTCGCTACGAGAGAGTACGTCGTCACCATGACGACCAGAGGGATGACCAGAAGGAGGACGTCAAGGAGGATGTTGTACACTCTTTCAACGTCGTCGCTCGGCCAAATTTCCCGACACTTCCGGTGACCTGAAAAAAAAGAAGGAAACCGATTGATCACAATTTGTTCGGAGAAATTCGTTATTTAAGTAGGTACCTACCTACTACCTGGTTTATCATTTTTCCAGAGTAATTTTTTGGGGGTTTTGCACAAAATGGTCGAAAAAACTCTTCCCAATGGAATCGGCCAGAAAATAGATTGAGGTAACACTGCCCAAGACAAAACGTTACGGTACAGTCCCCCAGTTAGCTCCAAAACTTGTAACTTTATTAATGGAAAATTATGTGCTACAACGTGTAGGTAGGTAGTTTAAGTTTTTTTAACTAGGTATAAAAACCCCCAGTGAGGTGTATGGAGCCCTGGGTTCGATTTCCACTCATTCCTCAGCAGGAGCAAGTCATTTCTAAAATGTTTCCTCCTACCTATGTAAAATAGCGTATGAAGTCGAAATGTGACTACATTAAATTTTAAAGAAGTACACGAGGGAGGATCAAATAAGGATAATAAGGCTCAATAGCATCAAACACATCCTGGCTGTGCGATATTGACCCAAAACTGAAAGGTTAAACGGTAAAAGTAAATCCTTACTGGAAAAAATCTGATCATGAATAGGTACATATTCCTGTTTTTTTTCCTGTAAATTTCCCCTTTACTGCGAAAAATAGAAATATCCGTGATCAGATTTTTTTCCAGTAGGACTCTATGAAAATGGTCTTGATAAATGATTTAAGTCGGGAAAAAAGTAAATTATTCATCCGACATATATCTATGGGGCTTTCATGGGGCTACAAATGGGATTTTTGAAGAATCGAGTAATTAAAGAAGTTTTCCGAAAAATTTTGAACAAAATGGTCCCTCATCTGTCCAAACAATGTACAGAAAAAAATTGTTTTTAAAATTTTTTTAACACAGAATTAATTTTTGCACAAAATTTTACAAAATATTCATGATTCTTTGGTATATATTATTTAATAATCTATACCAAAGAATCATGAATATTTTGTAAAATGTGCAGCGTTTTTTAAAATAATGTTTTATTTATCGAATTTTTTATTTCTAAAGTTTTTTTGTTTAGGTAAATTTTTAATTTTGGTTTATGATTTTGGAATAATACACCTAGGTAATTGCGATGGAGGTCGACGACTCCGATCGGCCTTAAAATTTGACATTATACGTTTCAAGATGTCTAGATTTTTATTCCAAAAACGTAATGTCCGTCCGCCGTTTTTTTTTTAATCTGAAATTTTGACAAAATAGACCTATACCTACTCGGTTTACCATCTAGTTGTGCCCGCAAGGTTTCCAGCCCGATCGCCCAAACCTGTGAGGCTCTGTGGGGCTAAAATGGGGCTACGGGAAGGGTTTTCGGCTATGACATCGAGTTAGGTGTCGTTTTCGAAATATTTTTGGACGTAGAATCAATTTTTGAGGTCCCAGAACGGTCTGATTTCATCGTGGAAGTCTATGGGGCTTTCAAGGGGCTATAAATGGGATTTTTGAAGGACCCGAAGAGGTGAAATAAGGTGTCGTTTTCCGAGTAATTTTGGAAACATATCCATTTTTTGGGGTCCCACATCTGCCCAAATATTGTAGAAAAACTTTTTAACATGGTACATGTTTTTACGGGCGTTCTCTGGATTGGAATGTGAGTACACCCCCCGTAAACCGTCGTGCCTTATAGGCGCCTAAACGGCTGAACGGATTTGAATGGTTTTTTTTTCTAACGATCTCGGGTGAGATTGCCCACAACATAGGCTATATTAAAACCCAGCCCGACGCGCGCAACCCTGCGAAATTTCGAAATTTCGAAATTTTGTACTCACCTTACATGGTTTTTCGTCTACTCCTCCTAAACGGTAAGCAATCAAAATACGGCGATTTTTTCTATTGGTTTGGTGGACCGTTTAAGTATGCTTAGGGGGGTCGAGCCCCCTTGAGATGTTGAGCTTTCTGTCTGTGTGTCTGTTTGTCTGTGTGGAATGTGAGTACACCCCCCGTAAACCGTCGTGCCTTATAGGCGCCTAAACGGCTGAACGGATTTGAATGGTTTTTTTTTCTAACGATCTCGGGTGAGATTGCCCACAACATAGGCTATATTAAAACCCAGCCCGACGCGCGCAACCCTGCGAAATTTAAGAGTTTTGGAATGTGAGTACACCCCCCCCCCCCCCCCCCCGTAAACCGTCGTGCCTTATAGGCGCCTAAACGGCTGAACGGATTTGAATGGGGTTTTTTTCTAACGGTCTCGGGTGAGATTGCCCCCAGCATAGGCTATATTAAAATCCCGCGCGACGCGCGCAACCCCGCGAATTTGCGCGAAACGAGTTGGACTGCGGATTGGAATGCGAGAGTTAAGTCCCCCCCGTAAACCCTTCGCCATCTACCCCCTTACCGTCCGATAACCTTCTATATATATATATAATATATCAATATAATATATAGGTATATTATATATATAATATATATTCTTGAAAATCTCGAGAAATTCAAAAATGATGTAGGTTCTGAGATCGGTTGAGCGCCCTCAAGGATTTTTTCCGTTTTCCCCTCCTTCAACCCCCTCTCCTTCCCTAAAGAAGGGAAGGAGTGGGGATTTCAGCCAATATTGATCCGATTTTGATGAAATTTTTTTCTATTGGTTTGGTGAACCGTTTATGTCTGCTTAGGGGGGTCGAGCCCCCCTTGAGATGTTGAGCTTTCTGTCTGTGTGTCTGTCGTGACTTATAGGCGCCTTATCGCGAATTTAAATATACCAATCCGAAAAACATGTACCATGTTTCTTTGCTATGATCCTTGATCAAAACTTAGATAATCCGGGGGTCTGGGGGTGTCCCACAGGTACCTAAGTCATAAGACAATCATGTACCATGATCTACACAAATCACAAGCGGCAATACACCCACAGGCGGCAATATTTTTATTTTTATTTTTTACTCATCCGTGGACGGCTTCAGGACATAAACTAACGTGCGATCAACGTGATCTAACTACCTACCTACCGTAGGTACCTCCTCTGTTATGTGGTTGTGATCATGGGAATGGGCTACTCTCCATGCCAATGCCCAGCTGGTTAACTTCCATGCCCCACGACATATCGGGATATCGATAGCGTGACCCGCTGTCGCGGCGACGCACAGTGGGCTAGATCGCATAATTAGGTGGAAAAACCCCATTTTGAAAGTTACCAGAATGCGATTCTAATAGGTGGGTTTCATAGAGGTTTTGTTTGCGAACTCTGCCCTGGAAGGGGGGGGCGCCAATGTTTACACCGAGAGGCGTGAAACTATCGGAATACTCGATTTATCTCTTTTCTCACTTCATAATGTGTTTGTCTGCTGTGGTGTCCAGTTGCTCTTCAGAATTAATTTGACGATGGAGAGTTCCACCTAAGGTAGGTAGAAAACATCCTTCAAAGTCGACATTTGATTAATTTCAATTTTTTTGCTGTTCCTGCTAAAAAAACTATGAAAAAGTCGATTAAATTAGCTTTAAAATAGTATTACTAAAATCGCAGGTAATTGCAGGTTTTGCGCTCCTTGAACAATATTCATATATTATGTGATCTACTCGAGTTCTATTCGAGAAATATGGAAAAAACGGGCCGTTAGCACCCCGCGATAAGGCGTAATGTTGATGTCGAGTTTCTTGGAATATCTCATATTTTATGACAATTTTTGACACAAAAACGAGTATAATTCATGAAATGTTAACTTTATCAAGTGGAGGGCAGTCTAAATCGACTCAGTACTTGAAAATACATTTAAAAAGCGATTTTTAGCCAATACGATACTTATTTTGAGTTTTTTCCACCTAATTATGCGATCTAGCCCACTGTGCGACGGTCGTGTTCTGCTCCCGGGGAAAACCCCGCTCAAGCACAAAAACAACAAAGCTGTACTGCCCCGGGGGCAGTGCCCCCAACATACCTAATAACTCAATTAATTTGACCTCCTCTAAAAATTTCAGAATTGATCGATTGAGCAATTTTCTCCCCCTTACGCCGAATGTGAACGCTGTTCAGCCATTAAACTTCTGGATGCCCCAATATAATTTTGCTAACTATTTTTGACCAAATGGTCTCGTCAGTCAGCAAATAGGAAACATTTAGGTATCTACCATCAACACAACTAAAAAAGAGAAGTGATTTCTGTTTTGAAGCTGTTCTTGAGCTGTTTGAAGAAGTAACTTGAGCTACGAAGGTTATTTACCATTCGCCCGTTTCTTACCGTTGCTAGTCGGTATGAGGTGACTCAAAGCGGCTATGGGCGACATCAGCGTGAAACTGGACAGCCAAACCCCGGCGATCATCGTGTACGCGTGCCTCAGCGTCTGCCACGTCCGGGACCTCAGCGGGTGACAAATGGCGTAGTACCTTTCGACCGACAAACACACCAGAGTCCATCCGCTGACCGCTACGCTGCATGCTGAAATGTAATGAGCAGGATGAAGATGAGATAAGGAACAAACTCTCGATCATCCACTGCGTTGGATTTATCGTTGGCAACTATCATAAATCGCTGCTTTGGAAACATCGATGTTTTTGAGAAAGCCCGATGTTTTTTCCATCGATGGTTGGGTGCCGATGTTTTGTGGAAATCGATGTTTGGCTACCGATGTATCGATACATCGATGTTTCCGTCCACCGATGTTTCATCCATTTGTCCTCAAAAAAATGTTTGAAGTTAATTTAAAAATGGATTCGTTGGTGGTTTACAGAATCAAACGTGGGTCTTTTCGAGGTACCAATCGTATTGAGTTGGTAACCTAATAATATATAAGTAGGCACCGTACCTACTGCACCGTAACCAAAGCTCCCCCTACTACATACCTACCTAGGTCACGACGAGCTTCGGCGGTCGAGGTACCTGCTGGGCTTGAGGTTTGTGTTGATGACTGTAACAGTCATGAAAAATAATTTTTCATCACGATGGTAGACCATTTCACATGATGGGATGATGACCATTTGTGTACGTGTAGGGACTACAGGAGGGTTATGTATAATAATATTATACATATTATACATAAAGAGATACTGATGACGGCTGAATGTCGACAATTTTATCATAAGGTAACCAAAGTTTTTTGTATGTGATTTCTCGTCCATTAAATACAAATTTATATACATAAAGTATATATTATATACTTTTCGCCTATGGGATCGAGTTATTGATGACTGTAATTATGTTTCGTTTTCGAAGTACCTACCTATTTTTAGACATAGAATCCATTTTGGGGGGTCCCAGAACGGTCAGATTTCACTGTGAGGATCTATGGGGCTACAAAATTTAATGGGACTTTTGAAGGATCTTCCCGGCAGTGCCAACCACCAAGAAAATCAAGAAATAATTTGCCATCTTGGCCAACTTGGCACTATATATTATATAATCACAATAATATAGTGGTATAGATTACCTATAGTGATATTATTATAATATTATTTAGATTATTGTGACACTGGACTCCAGTCCAGTGACTGCAGTAACGCAAAAATGGCCGTGTTCCCTTTCAAAGTCACTGGACAAAGGGACAAAGGGACTAGTGCTGTCTTAATATCGATAGTCACGACTATCGATAGTTTCGATACTATCGGGAAAAAATATTGATATTTATCGATAGTTTGGATTTTCCCTAAAACTATCGATAGTTTTCTATATTTTTTCTTCCAAAACTCGATATTTTTTCATCTTTTTCCCAAAACTGTTCCGTGGCTATGGCTATTTTTCGATTTCATAAGGGAAATTTGGGTTTGACAATGATAATTCCAACATTTTCCCCGGTCAACTAATAGTTCAGGTGTCAGGGAAAAGGAGGTACTAAGGTAGATAGATATAAACATTATTATCAGTTGTCATTTTTAAAATGATTTATTATTATGAAATATACCAAAATGAATGGAATATTAATGGAAGCATGATTGAAAAAATACAGAAAACATTACTGTTGGAGCTTGGAGTCATGATTTAAACTTTATCAATTTTCAAAAGTTCTTTTAGCATTTCTCTGCTTCATGATGGTTAATCCGGCTGTAGAAAATGCCCTCTCAGATGGCACGGAGGTGGCTGGGATAGAAAAATACTTGTTGGCCAACAGATTCATTGGATGGAATTTCTGGACAGTTGATTCCTGTCCAGTGTGACCACCTGTTGAAACTCTTGAAAGGTCGATCAATTTGACTAGGTACCTACCTAGTTTTGTGAGGATGAGCAGAACAGAGGATCAAAAAATCGGTGATCATCTTGAGATAATAATTTATACTTTTTTAGTGTAGGTAATCAAGAGATGGCGGGCCGTAAAACCCAATTTTTGGAGGGTTTAATTTAATTTTTTTTTACCGCCAAAAAGCACAGCTATCGATAGTTTGAAAAAACTATCGATGTTATATCGACAGCCTCAGACTATCGATACTATCGATAGACTATCGATATTAAGACAGCACTAAAAGGGTCTAGGGATGTCCACACTGAAGAAAAATATCGATATTCGATATATCGATAGTTTTAAAAAATATCGTTTTACTAGGTCGATATATCGTAGAAAAACATCGATATTCGATATATCGTTTAAAAAATATCGATATATCGGATATTTGTCCAAATTTTAAAAAAATCCATGCCTTTCACGACTATTGATCAATAGTAAATAAATTAAGGTTATAAATTCTTCGAATAATCTGTAATGAGTAGGTAATTATTTGTAAAATCAGAGAAACAATTTATTTGCTTAGTTTATAATGTTGTTGGAAACTTGTTGAGGGTCAGTCAAATAAGACGAGATTGTTTTGCCGACGTTTCAAGAGATATATTCTCCTATCATCAGGGCCTAATGAAATGAACAAAACACGGATTTACACTTTGAATTTAACAATTGATGAAACTATATGATAAATTTACAAAATTTAAAAAATTTTACTTACAAGTGCAGGAAAAAGGGCAGCACACGATGTAAGCCGTCGCTGCCGTACAAATATACTAAATAATATGTAGGATGCAGACATACAGAAGGAACTGACAATTTTCGATGGTGGGGGTTGATTTTTTTTTTTTTTTTTTTTTTCCCCTTTAGAAAGTGGTAAACAGAACTCAAAGGATGCCGACTTTTTGTAAGGTTTGAGGGTTGGTCGGTGAGCAGGCAATTAGGCGTTAACGGTTTCATGTCGGCGGTCTCCCTTTGTGGATTAAGTCAGAGTAACATTTACTGAGGTGATTGACATCTGTTCTGAAGTTAACTGTTTGATGTTTGTTGCGTTCAATATGGATCATTTCCAACATCTCTCGCTTGAAAAGGATGGGTTCTTTACCAATGATCTTGGCTTTATTAAATTGAAATTTATGTCCAGCCTCCCTAGAATGGATAGTCAAGGCGGTGGACGTGGGTTTTACTGGACCAGAGCTCTCTTTTTCATGAGTATTGATACGCTTTGACATGAAATTTGCAGTATGGCCAATATAGCGTTTGGGACAATTTTGTTGACATGGGATGTCGTAAATTATATTGTTCTGTTTGTGATGAGGGATGGGGTCTTTGGTTTTAGTGAAAAGAGTTCCTACAGTTTTTTGGTTTTTAAAGGCAAGCTGAGCAGAATCAGAATCTAAAATCTTGGAAAGTTTTTCCGATACCCCCCGTACATATGGGGTAGAGCAATACCTACGGGGTTGTCGTAAATTTTGTGGTCTAGTGAGGCTAGCTGAATGTTGGGTAATGATTTTATTGATTAAAGAATTAGGATAGCCATTCTTAGTAAGAACAGTACGGAGACGTTCATGATTTTTTTGGTGAAACTGGGGGGAGCTGAGTTTGACAATTCGATCTAAAATATTTTTGATGGTATTGATTTTGTGTTTGTATGGTTGGGCTGATTTATAATGAATAATCCTACCGGAATTTTGAGGTTTAGTGTACCAATCAGTTTCAATATTTCCATCGGAGTTTCTAATTAAGAGGGTGTCAAGGAATGGAATGGATTGGAACTCATTTTCACTTTCTATGGTGAAATGTAGACGTGGGTGAAATTTGTTAAATTTTGATAGAATGATGTGTTCTGAATTTTGAGGTATAGCTGTTATTGTGTCATCCATGAATTTGAAAATAAAGGGTAACTGGAAAGGCAATTTGGGGATAACGTTATCAAATACTATGTCCAAACAGAGCTCAGCCAGTTTTGGGGCAATGGGCGACCCCATGCTAGTGCCAAAAATTTGTAAATAATGTTTATTATTGAATTGAAAATACCCATTTTTTGTACAAAGGTTGAAGAGTTTTAGAAAATTGCGTTTAGGGATACGGGTATATCGTTTGATTTTAGACCAATTATCTACAATTAACTGAGTGATAGAAATAATATACTATTAATATATACTATATATATAATATATAATATATACTATAATATATACTATTTAGTATATTTGTACGGCAGCGACGGCTCACATCGTGTGCTGCCCTTTTTCCTGCACTTGTAAGTAAAATTTTTTAAATTTTGTAAATTTATCATATAGTTTCATCAATTGTTAAATTCAAAGTGTAAATCCGTGTTTAGTTCATTTCATTAGGCCCTGATGATAGGAGAATATATCTCTTGAAACGTCGGCAAAACAATCTCGTCTTATTTGACTGACCCTCAACAAGTTTCCAACAACATTAATTGAAACGGTCAACATCACCATCAACTATTAGTTTATAATGTTCTGACAAAACATTCAGTACATTGCACTAAAATGAATTGTTCTGCTCACCAACATTAAGTACATTATTAACTCTTCACACATGTGATTTTGAACCGGTAAAGGGATTAGGAAATGAATTGAAAGCCGAGGTCTATAATAGATAATATCTGAAAGTATTTCAAATCAAATACCGTGTTCAATTATTGAACATATTATGTTCAATAATTGAACATGGTATTTGATTTGAAATACTTTCAGTACAGTTACCTACACGGTCTTTGATCCTATTTCTAGCTGGTGTTCGGATTTATGTCGAATCTCTTTCAAAAATATCGGTTCCCGATATTTTCAAAATAATATCGATATATCGATATATCGGTGGAAAAAATATCGCCCAAAAATATCGATATATCGGCGGAAAAATATCGATATTTCGATATATCGATATTTTTTGAGCATCCCTAAAAGGGTCCCTTTGTTGTGAATGTGATCGTGCGTGAGTGACTCAACTTTTTCGTGATATAAATTACCTTATACGACGTGACCGATCCTTCAGTTTTGGTTTATTATTCTTGGAATAATACACCTATGTTTTCGCGACAGGTTAGTGCTGTGGAAACTGCTATGGAGCCATGTTTTCGCGACAGAGGTCGACGATTCCGATCGGCCTCACAATTTTATCAGATCAAGAGGTCTAGATTCCAAAACCGAAATGTCCGTCCGCCGTCCGCCGTTTTGGGCAGTAGGAATTTTTGTGAATGTGAAATTTTGACAAAATACTCGGTTTACCATCAGTTGTGCCCGCAAGGTTTTCAGTCCGATCTCCCAAACCCGTGGAGCGCTATGGGGCTAAAATGGGGTTTGGCTATGGTATCGAGTTAGGTGTCGTTTTCGAAGTATTTTTGGACGTAGAATCCATCTTTCGGGGTCCCGCAAAGATTCGATTTCACTGTTGCGATCTATAGGCTTTCATAGGCTTCCATTCCTAATTAACACACTCAGTGCTGATGGCACAGTGTATGTGCCGCGCCAGTCTATCGCCGCCAACTGAACAGCTCCTGTGCCAAGGTATGTGCCAACGTTCTAATCGCATGCACGTATGTATACAAAATATGAATATTAATCACTTTCAAGATACCTATATTATGGCCTTTTTGAGGAAAATTCAGAAAAAAATAGTTGTTGCAATCAGGAGGAAGGCTCACGGATTTTGGGTCAGCACTGATAGTGGCAAACAACTTAACGAAGAGAACGATCAGTTCAGTGGTCAATATCACATTGTGGTATTTACAACCCACAAACCCTCCACCATTTCTAATCCAGCTTTGGGCTGAATCAGTGTACAGTTTGGAGGCAAAAGCGCGCTCCAATTGGTTTAAACCATTAACGATTTCGATCCCGCCTTTGGGATCAAACAGATTGTAAATACGCGACTGGGAACGATGGAGTAACCAATGAGTTAAGTATCTCGATTCCCCTGAGGGATGGGAAAGCACAGCCCAAGGGACACACACAATGGAGGGGAGGGAGGGGGGCTTGTGTTAGTCGAATTTTCATTACATTCTGTCCCTCGTTGGGACCCTGCCTCTCACCACTCATCTCCAGCTCAGTTTCATTGGACCTAGCAACCGTTTAGTAAATTTCAGAGGAGATTACTAATGCACCCATCTCTCTATTTAGCTTCAAATTATTTACATACTTACCGCTCACGCCGAAAAAAAAGCGGGAATGTTGATTGGTATCAAAGTGATCCACGTTTCTCCAATGATTAACCGTCAGATTCAAGGTGATAGCAATGATGAGGTGATAGGGGGTCTGGGGTATAAATAAACTAAACTAAAGTAGTTTTTTTTTTTACGAGATGAAAAATCCTTTATGGACTGTCAGCGGGGAAGTCCCCACCCTTCGTGTGGGAGTCCTGCTTACCTCAGTTTACCCACTAAAAAACACCTCGATATCTCTCAGGAGGCTGCCCCGGGACTACATAGTTAGTATTACTTCAGGGCAGTTCCTTTGGTTGGCCTTGTATGGCCTCTCCTTGTAGCCGGTGTAAGTCCGTGTCTCCTGTTTTTGAGGGGAATAGATTCCCTCCACCAGTCCTGATCTTCTGTTCTGCCGTTTCTTCTCCTTTTCATGGGGTGGTCATTCGTCAGATGAGAGAGGGGGTGATGGAAGGGTTGGTACAGCACCAATTCCCTCCCACTCCCTGTCTCTCTCTTTCGTCTTCAGTATTGCTATGACGAAAGTGTTAACGACCCATATGGCAGCCGTGCGAGATGGGTCTTCAAACCAATTCTGCCTATCGTCGCCATGTGTATATTGTTCACTAATGAGGACTATGTCCGCCTTCTTTTCTTGGGCTATAATGTCCATGAGGTTATTTGCTGTTAGGCTCCTGTGTAGGTTCACTTGAAGCACTTTCATGCTCTCCTCTTTGTCCTCTTTTCTAAGGCTGTGCATCCTTTCCTTCCACTAATGTGGCTATTGGCCACTCCCAGATCTGTACAGAGTGGGCATTTGGTGTCATTTATAATATACCTATAATATACATACTTAATATTAATACAGTCGACTCGCGTTATAACGAAATCCAAGGGACCGGGAAAATATTTCGATAACGAGATTTCGTTATATCAAGCGCAGATTCAAAACATTTCTGAAAGTATTTTGTCCCAATGACTCTGAAGGATAGCTCTAACGACTCTGAAGTTTAGTGTTGTTGGGCCAGTTGTTCTGTAAACTTGAAAAACCCACATGTTTTAAAACAGTTTGCTATTGTTTGTTGACTAACATTGCTCCACGCTTTGTGTGCCATGTTCATTGCATCTTGGATGTTTATGTTAGGAGTCTCATTTCTTTCCATGCATTCCAACAACTGATGAACAATCTCTTTTCAGTACATAACTTTGAAATTTTTTATTATCCCTTGGTCCAAAGGCTGGAGTTTAGAGCTGGTGTTTGGTGGGAGAAATTCAATTTGAACGTTTGAGAGAGGGGGAGGGTTGTTATGGGCGGTGCAGTTGTCAATTAACAAAATCACTTTCCTTTTGTTCTTCTCATGTCAAGAGTGATTCACACTTGATGAGGCGGGGTCAACGGAAAGGCCAACGGCCATACATACATATAAACAACGAATAATTAAGGCCTGAAACGACAACAAACTCTGTTATATCGAGCTTCAGACCTCAAAATTTCGCTACATCGAGAGCCCGAGCCTCAGAAAAATTTCGTTATATCGAGGGGACCAAACTCCATAAGGAATACGTGCAAAATTTCGTTATAACGAGGGGACCAACACTTTACTTCGTTATGTATATCGAGCATTTCGTTATAACGCGAGTCGACTGTATTATTTTAAATGAACTAAACCAAAATTAAAATTACCCAAATAAAGTAAACTAATCTTTAATTAAACCTAAATTTTATTATATTAACTAAATTTTAACACTTTTTATTTAAAAATAAATAAATAAAATTTATTAATTAAAACGGATTTAATCAAAATGGAAGAAAAATTTTTTCCAATTTTAACACTTTTTATTTAAAAATAAATAAATAAAATTTATTAATTAAAACGGATTTAATCAAAATGGAAGAAAAAAATTTTCCAATTTTTTTAAAAACTTTTCCCAATTTTAATTTTTTTCAAGCATCGTAAATCTCGAAAGTAGGTACTTACTTACTGATGTTTTCGAACCAATATTATCGACTTATCGATACTTTTCTTTCGATATTATCAGGTAGGTATGCGAAAACTCCCTAGTTTTGACGAATACCATGGAATAGAAAGAAATCCACATGTGGATTCTTGGTAGGAATTATAATTACCAAGAATCAACATTTCCATGAAAATTTCTAGCTTCGCTTGCAATAGGTACCTATCGCTTGAAATGTTCTTCCAATCCTATCGACGTCAGATAATTTCTTAATAATATTAATTAATAATCCCGTATTAATAAATAATAATATAATAATATTAATTAATAACTTATAATATTGATTAATAACACCGTCAGATAATTTCTCAATAATATTAATTAATAACCCCTTGAAAATTTCAGGGCTTCAACTTCCTCGATCTTAATATCTTTAATCCAGATTCAACGCTGGGAGCACTTTTCAACCGTCTAGCCCTTCATTTCCTCTTTTACATCAAATGTAATCCGAGGGATATTTTTTCCCTGGAGCATCATGCTCACAGAGTTCTTTAATGATATTGCCTTCCGGCTCATATCAGAGTGAATACCTTTTTTAGCGCAACCTTTTTCCAAAAAATGGAAAGGTGCGCTCACCTCTTCGACATGTATTTTTTTTTGTTTTTTTGTTTGTGTACAGAGCATCACGCCCGAGCGGCTCAACAGATTTTCATGAGGGTGGTACAAGGGTCTATGGAATGAGCTCTTCAGGCTGATTCCAACGACTCCAAAACGATTTTTGCAGCCTGAGCCGTTCGTTACCTCTGATCGGCGTAAGGTTTTCTTACGCATCGGTCGTTAGGATGCAGTTGTTTACGTAATGAGCATCACATGGATATTTTTGATGTGTTGGGTGGCATAGTTTGGTCGCTAGATACCTACTGTTTCTTAGTTTCTCTCGCTCATTAAATAATATTTAATATTATATCGTAATAACAGAAAGGTTGCGCTCATCTATTCAATTCAATTGATGGCTTGTTTTTAATACTAGTTCACCGCCCGGAGAAGACAACTTTTTCAGAGTTTTAATTTTGTTCAATTTACTGTTATGTAAAGTCTTTATACAAGTAAAAGGAAAAGGGGCAGCCATCCTGAAATTTGAAGTTCTTAATGCTCCTATATTTCTTGTAACACGGCGTAAACAGTTGGGGGAAGCACAGGAAGAAAAATAACTGCGATGTTTTAGTACACTTCAATATTGTGAATCCTTTGAACGAATTCCACCGGGCTATCAATTATTGTCCTCCAAACATTTCTTCCTGAAAATGCTGTCGGTGAAGATTTCATCAATTGTTAGGTATAGTTAGCCGTCAAAGACGGGAAATCAATTTGATTCATAAGCCCTCGAGGAAATTAAATTCTGCTCAATCTAATCTCTTCAGTGAGGCCCTTTTCATCCAATACTTGTCTTTGAAGAGTTTCCTAATGGAATTGGAGCCGGGGAGAAAAAAAGTAATTGGTTGAAAAAAAAATCATCGGGTTTTTTTTTAAATAAATGTTAATAGTGTTCAACGGGAGGGTTCGGAAAAATGGGGATTTGTTTCATCCAATTATTTAACTTGAGCTTTGTCATGTTGCTTGGTCTACAAATCCTTTTGAAAAAAATCATCTGCAAACTAGGTAGGTACCTCCAGAATTCGAGACACCAGCAAATTTTACGCAAGGGTTTATTATTCTTTTCCAAGTATAAATTTTGCCAAAATTAATTCTGTTGAGGCAATTATTTAAAAAACTTAAAAATTAAAAAAGAAAATGTCAACCCTGTACCGGTAGTTATAAGGGGTCTCATAATTGGATTCCTTCGAAAACAACACCTCTTACGACCTTCTGATGTCCTTCAATAGCAGCATTGAATCAATCATCGATTTGTTGCTGTTTTTCGCATGCAGTACTGTCTGATGCCAGACGGATCGGTGGTTCGGTATGGTTACCATACCGTAGGTGTGAGGTCACCTCAAATAGCAGAGACTCTGTCTTACGTCATCAGTAGATACCCATCTCTTCCTGAAAATGAGTGGGTTCTTGAGCCAGACTTTCCTCGATTCGTAGGTATTCTGTTGAGAGTAATTTACAGAGGAAATTTTTGAAAAAGACCTGCAACTTTTTTGTTGCTTGTTACCAAGAGTGGATCCTCCTTCAATTTCGCATTATACCAAAGTTTATTTCGTTTCAAGTCTCCTGTCTGGCGACAGGAGTGTGAAAAGAAGGTGTCCACGTCTGGCGAACATTAACAAGTCGTTACCCTTGAAAATAGTCTAGTTTTACGATTTCAACTACACGCGTTTCTAAATCTTCCTTCCACCGATGGATCTGTTATGGATGGTAGAGCTGGTTCGGGCGATGACTACCATCTTTCAGGCGGAAGTTAACGCCATTGGCACAGGTGTGCACCGGCTGCGACATACTGCTGTGACAGCAGTGCTGTCTACATACTGTCAGACAGTCAGGCTGCACTGAAGGCCTTGGCCTCGTTTTCTATTACATCGAGGCAGGTCTGGGACTGTCTGAGCAACTCAAGCTCCTCGCAAGGGACAATAGAGTGACCATCGCATGGTGCCCTGGCCACCAGGGCATTGAGGGTAATGAGGCTGCTGACACCCTTGCAAAAGGGGGCTCAGCATGTCTCCCAATAGGCCCCGAGCCATTCCTCGGGACAACAAAGAGCTTTCTGTTGAATGAAGAGCGCTGCACTAGCCAGAGACAAGCGAGGTTGTTTATTGTATTCTCCACGTCAAGAGCAAGGGAGATGCTTTAGCTGGAGAGGGGTGATATGCGGGTACTTTTGGGCCTATTCACAGGCCACTGTAGGCTCCGGTATCATCTCCATAAGTATCAGACACTGAGGAGTGCCGTTTCTGTAACGCCGAACCAGAGTCTGCGGAGCATGTACTGTGCACATGCAGTGCGCTTGCACGGCTCCGTTTCCTGTCCCTGAGGTGCGTCACTTGTACTCCTTGGGACATAGTTAAGACAAGCCATCAATTGAATTGAATAGATGAGCGCAACCTTTTTGTTATTACGAGAGAAACTAAGAAACAGTAGGTATCTAGCGACCAAACTATGCCACACAACACATCAAAAATATCCACGTGATGCTCATTACGTAAACAACTGCACCCTAACGACCGATGCTTAAGAAAACCTTATGCCGATCAGAGGTAACGAACGGCTCAGGCTGCAAAAATCGTTTTGGAGTCGTTGGAATCAGCCTAAAAAGCTCATTCCATAGACCCTTGTACCAACGAAATCGGACAAAAACTTTCGTCCCCCTATTGAGGCCTCCTTAGTTACACATCAGAGATAAACAACTTTCGTCGTGAAGTACCTCCCGAAAACCGATGAAAGGGATGAGGGAGGAAAAATCAAGGTAGCCTATAACCACCCCACGAACTCGCTGATCACAATGAGACCACCCTCATGAAAATCTGTTGAGCCGCTCGGGCGTGATGCTCTGTACACAAAAAAAAAAAAAAAAAAAAAAAAAAACACATGTCGAGGAGGTGAGCGCACCTTTCCATTTTTTGGAAAAAGGTTGCGCTAACAAGGTTGGGAGATCTCTTAGGATTCATAAAGTCCTGGTCGATGATGGACCAACGTAGAAGTAGAAGCTAAGTTTTAGGTAGGTAGAGGAAAGGGCTGAAGTCCAATCCTCATAAATAGCTAAATGGTGCGGATGAGAATCCACACCGTGTCGCGGGTCTCTGGGTAGGGCGTGTGTCCTACTTGGAGAGCCGGATAGGACGGGCGAAGTGTCCAAACCCAAAACACTAACTAGATAGAGAGACTAAACACTGGACTAGATAGAGGGGCTTTTGCCCCATCCAAGGGTTCCTTCGGGAAGGGCATAATATGTGCCCAACTTACTGGATGCAATACCACTTTTGGTCATCCAGCAGCTGCTGGTGTCTGCGTAAGCAGAGTGTCAGCCTAGCAGGCAGGGGCGTTTGTCGCTGCCTGCCGCCACAATCAGACCCATCAGGGACTGCAGTGGTATCCATTGACTGTTATAAAAAAATAAAGAAAATCTTCCTTGCACACAAGGGAAAATTTCCAAGACAATTGTAAGCAGGGCCCTCTACCACACTCTTCAAGCTACATTTGAATGTGTTGGCTCTGGAAAGGACACATCCTACCACATTTTCACTCCGCACCGTGAAATATGGGGCTGTCATCACCGGTCTTTTGGAATAAAAAAGAAGGAACGTTAGGGTTATTTCGATAACCCCTACCCCCACCCAAGAAGAAATATGATGGATCCAGGGTAGAATAAATAATATTTACTATTATGTCATGCTGAACGATCCGTTTGATTTGCGTGTGGGACTCTCTTGTTGGACAAGCAAAACTTAGTCTTTTAGAATTTAGCGTAAACCGGGTTAGACTAACAATATCGTTTCTTTGGTTTGATCCAGAAACTGGGTAAGGGTGAACACTTTTTCGAATTGAAGAAGAAATAACCGCTGAAGCGGTGGGTAAGTGATGGGTGACTTTTTTTCGCGAAAGAAAAATACTCAGCTGAATCAAAATTTGCATCAACTCCCAGGACCTGAAATAACAGTTTTACCCGTGTTGACCTTACCTACACCCTATCCGATGAGGAATATCTAAAACAAAACACACAAGGGAAACGTGAGATGCGGTAGCTGAAAAGCAAGGAAAACCTTTTGCCAAGACAGATCAATATTGTACAGCGGTAAGAATGAAAGAGAAATGTCATCTCCTGTCCGGAAAAGGGACGCCGATTCAATTAAGAGCAAAAACCTTCCGTAATGAGGGCAATAAGGGTGTCGCCGTCTCTTTCAGACCACCAAATCAGGCCCCTATCCTTCCTGGTCGTGCTTTATCCAATTGGACCGCTAGACACAGAACTTCCAGAAGTGAAGACACTGCAACCTCGGGCTATCGAATTGAACTAAGCCTCATCGGTGCCAAATTGATGCCCAGTATTGTCTGCTGGAACGTCGACGTTGACCCAGTTCCTGGATGTCGATGGTCTACCCGTCCACCAATGTCAGCAATGTTTACCCGTCAACCAATAGTTGCCCAAGGAGTCTAGTCATGTGGAAAGTCGATGATAGGCAATGTATCCTATAGTTACTATACTAAGTCTGTAGGTCTCCCACAAGAATATTGCGCTCCAACACTGCAGTCTGGTGTCCGCAAAAGGAAACGCCGATGTGGCATCCTGAGCCAAGGATGAGTGAAGGGATTTCGCATTTTTTCTGTCAAACATTGAGTCAGCTTGCTCGCCTTTTTGTTCACCTCTTCCGGTTGTTTAGTTTCAAACTACTAGTTTGGTATTTGTGAAGTTTTGTTATTCCTAATTCTTCCTAATACAAAAGTTTTTGTAAAAGAAGAAAACAAAAATTTCTCGGGGAAACCCATTGAGGAGTCAGGCGAGGGGAATTGTCTACTCCGTCTGCCTGGAAATTGTCTACGTTCATCGCCAGGAAGGAGGAAGAATAGAACGTTCGCGATGTTACTGTTATTTAAATTTTGAGGTACTCCTAATTCTTCCTAATAACTGCACAACAGCAAAACTAAAATAAAAAGTTGTTAGGTTCTATTTAATCATGTGAAATTCAAAAGATTTAAATTAATAAATCCGTTTTAGGGGAGAAAAAGAGAAGTGCTGCAACTAGGAAGGGAAAATCTAGAGGGACTAGTTTGATTTCTGCCACCAGAATGCAGTGTCGGAGCGCAATATTCTTGCGGGAGACCTATTATAAGTCTGACTATAATAGTCAGCCATTAATTGCTCAAGGGGCACAGTTCACTGGCTGTTGATGGTGGCCCGTTCGTGCCTACCCTTCAGCCCCAGGGGTCTAGTCTCGTGGTAAGCCAACCATGGCATCAGGAACTATTTCCAACATTCATCGAGCAAGGAGCTAGTTCAGTGGATGGTGATGGTGTTCCAAAGGCCTTGCATACGTACCTGTCAGCCAGTATTATATCACTCGACACACTGAAGTCTTATTGTTCTGGGTTATGATTTTCAGTTTCTGCAGACTGTGGAGATCGACCCGAATGTATTAACTCGTCCAAATCCCGATACGACAGACGAATTTTCAGTTTCTCCCTAGCAATATTTTTAGAGCCATTATTGATGTTTGTTTATAGCAAAAAAAAAAAAAAAAAACGTAGTTGTTACTTCCATCCAAACGACCCAATAATTAATTATTATTACTTAATTATTTATGTTCAAGGAACAATGTGCTACTTTACTCGTTGCTGTATAAAATAAAATTTTATTATCATATCATATCATATCATACAATAATATAAAATCGTGTTGGCCGACGGTAGCCGTGTGGTTTGTTGGTACGGGATAACGCGTTCCCGAATGAGTTTTTTCACTTTCCGCTCGCTGGCCGTTTAGGGGGTCGAAAAAATTACGAAAAAATACGAGCCGTATAGATCAGACCTAGAGGTAGACGTCGGTCAAATCGAAAATCCGAAATTCGCCCGGGAAATTCGTCGAAAAATCGTCTTTCTCCCGTTTGTCCTACGTTTTCCACTTTCAACTCGCGCCAAAGGCCGTTTAAGGGGTCTATATATATAAATATTTTTTTATATATATAAATATATATATAAATATTTTTTGAATTAGGTATTGGGCATCTCGATGGATTCATATGATCACCTGGCCTATGAAGAAAATGAAATGGCCACTGGCCCCCATCAAGTAGAAGTTCGATTGGCTACCAATCAAGGAACCGAATATTTCAAAAGAATCGTCTGATTCATGGCATCAAAATATTCGATTCTTTAAAGAAGCGGTGCATTGCTTTTCAAAAACACTGAAATGAACATTGTGTGTGGGAAAGAGATTCATGTATTCTCAATTCTGATTGATTATGCCGACATGCACGAGAAGGGATAACACTTCTCGCGCCTTCAATGAATAGGTTCTTTTTAATTAACTAAATCAGATGAATCTTTGAAAGAGTTGAATATCCCCTTCCTACTAAGAAACCTCACACCCTTTAATCAATGTTACCAAAAGCGATTGTGGGGTCAAACACACTTTGTGGTAACTGATCCCTTTACTGGTTTGGGGTTAATTAAATGGGTCTTTGCAGCGGGGTGTTTAAACGTCACTAGGTCCAGACAGCAAGTAACCAAATTAGTGATCCGGTTCAGTTAATTTGTTGGAAGGCATTTAAACTCGGGCTTTAAGTTTCACCAATAGCCCGTTGCCTCGTTTTTTAAGCAGGAAGAGGCCCCACGTGGCCAATAACAGTTGTTCTGGTAAAATGAGGGAGACTTATTTTTCGCAAGCTGGTCGTACCTACTGGTATTGTCAATGACTCTTTGTAAGTGTTGGTGCGTGGCTTCCTTTGTCCTTGTAATTCAGTCGTCGTTCTTCCGAAAAGAATTTTCGAACTTGTTCCTCCGTAAACGGCAACAGCAGTAAAGATGAACATGACAGTGTTTGCTCGAACATCCCAAATGCCCTAAAAGTCGCGAGTGAAACCTCCCAAATGCCGGGCCAAACATATTCCCGGGGTGGCCTCGATTGTATCTCATGTCAAATATTTGGAATCCTTTTCGAAGCAAAGTAAAAAGCTCGACTTTCCTCCCTCACAAACCAGATCCAATGGAGCAAAAAAGAAAATACCTTAACCGGAAAAATTGAGAGAGTGAACTGACACCTTATTTTGCTGGGCCGGCTTGGTTTATTATACTTGGAAAAATGCACCTAGGTATTCGTGGCGAAGGTAGAAAATTTTGATCGCCCTCAAAATTTGCCTTTAATCGTTTCAAGATGTATAGATTCCAAAAATGAAATGTCCGTTGTGGGTAGTAGGATTTTTTTTTTTTTAATCTGAAATTTTGACAATATGCTAGGTTCACCAGTTGTGCCTGCAAGGTTTTCAGCCCGATCGCTGAAATCCGTGGGGCTCTGTGGGGCTAACAAGGGGCTACGGGAGGGATCTTTGAAGGTGTTCTGCTATAGGGTCGAGTTAGTTGTCGTTTACGAAGTATTTTTGAACGAAGAATCCATTTGAAGTTCCACATCATTCCAAACACTGTAGGAAAACCGATTTTGTTATTGATAATTATCAATAAAAAAATTATTTTTTTAAAAATTACCTATGTTTAATTGACAGATTTAATTTTTTGATAATTTATACCGAAGAATAATAAACCCAGAGGGGTTTTCGGCTATTGTTGAAAGTAGAATCCAAAATTTGAATCCTTTTAATAGAATCCAAATTACAATCCTATTTAATAGAATTCGGGGGCCCCTGAACGATCTTATTTCACCATGTGGGTCTTTGGGGCGTTTGTGGGGCTTCAAATGGAGCTTTTGAAGGATGTCAGGAAGTCAAATGAGGTTTCCTTTTCCGAGTAATTTTGGACGAAGAATTCATGTTTTGGGGTTCTAACTCTAGAATTAGGTACTTTTTTCAATTTTTAAAAAATATGTAGGTAATTTTTTTTATTGACAATTAACTGTTGAAACTCATGTAGGTACCAAGTATAATAAACCCTTGTAATTTGCAGCGTTTTTATATAAAGGGAGTTTTTCTACTTTGCTCCAAAAATGTTACAAGTTCAATTTTCAACCAGATCCACAAATGGTATCTGACATTGCTCTCTCGAAAACCAAATCCAGTAGGTAATCCTACCGTCACGAGCCAACAATAATAAAAATGTTTAGAACCCCAAACCGGGGAGAAATGGCCGATGCAAATCAGCCCTGGATTATTTACAATGACACGCATATCTCAGTCACGCGCTTTGAGAGAATTTGTCCCTTGAACATTTGTCTCCCCCAATTCATTTCCACTTTGAACACCTTTCAGAGTGTCACAGGTTGATGAACGATGTGTCATAATATGGATGGATATTATCCATAATCACTGAAAAACCATTCGTGCGATTGATTTCTCATCCCACAAAGGCAGAAGTTGTAAAAAACTTCACGACATTGGTTTCCAACTTCAGAAGCACCCACTGCCAAAACCATATGCGCCAACCCTCGAAATGTCACTGTCCAAAAGCGCCAGAGCTGAATTAATAGTGTTTAGTGAACAATAGAATCAACACTCCCAAAAGCGCCAAATGAAATTCGAAACTGAAAGGTTCATAAGCACCACTAACGTTACCACTACGTCGCTTGGCAATAGACGTAGGTCACAGGCCTAGTAGTATATGATCCTTATATATAAAAGAGAAGAGTATGTGTGTTTGTCTGTGTGTCTGTCTTAATTTTGTATCGAAATCTCCGAGAACATTTTTTCCAAACAACATTCGTATCTCCGTTGCCGAGCACATCGGTTTATAGTTACGATCACACGTTGGAGTTTGTAGGGTTTAGCTAGCAATGGAAATTAGTTTCCAAATTGATGTAGGTAGGTAGGTACGTACTTATAATCAAGAAGTTGCGTTATCTATCAGCATGGAACACTCAAGCGAGCGAAGCGAGCGTTTGCAACCGGATCACCAACCGGGGTGTCCAGCGAGCGATATTTAGCCATGTATAGTCTCCTTGGGACTTACACTTTAAGCAGCATAGGGTAGGGCTGGGATCAGCTGAATAGCTACTAAAGCTAATTCTATGCTATTCACTTTATGACGCTGTAATTTGACATGTAGCCATCTAATTATTTACACTTTAGCAGAATAGTGTCGGGATCAGCTGAGTGGCTCCTAAAACTAATTTCTATCTAGGAAGAAAATTAACTTCTCATTTTTTTCACTTTTATTTAGCAATTTCATCCTTTTACATCAATGGAATTTGTGTCCTCATTCTATTGCCCGTTGTATTCTAAACAACATTATAGATGTTCAGCCGTTCAGATTCTGTTCATCGGAATGGATCGTCGAAATTCGGTAGGTACCTATTCAAAACGGCGTATTAATTTTGTATCGAAATCTCGGAGAACATTGTTTTTTCCAAACAACATTCGTTTGTCCGCTGTTAAGCAAAGAGTTTGGAATTTTTGCGCTAATAATGCCGCGGAAAAGGAAGTCCAACTTAGAGCAGGAGTAAAGCAAAAGCTAGGCGACGAGCTGTCTTCATAGAAACTCCTTCTCAATCGCAGGTAGCAATCATTTTCCTCATTCGTTTATTTTCATGCAAATCTCATACTTCTATATAAGAAACGGTTAGATTCTTACATCACCAATACACGAATTTGCAGGCACGTAGAAAAAAGGACGCAGCCCACACCGCCAGTCGCAGGGCCAATGAAATTTGCAATGCATGACGGCGTGTCGGTCATGGATTAACAATGATTGATTTTTATTTGCAGAACCGACAGTAGACAAATATGCAATTATTAGACAAATTCACCATGATATTGAAGGCGTAAAAAGGAAATTAAAAGAAATGGAGGAGGAGCGTAATGAACTAATCATTAAACAGGCCCGCCTTGCCATGGAGCTGGAATTTCAAAACAGTAATAATTTATTTTCGCAGTATTTTCATCATTTATTAATATTTATTAGATACTTCTTTTGATGGTGATATTTAAATAAACACCTATGTTGTTTTTTATTTAGCTATTGCTTCCGAGTCTGCGAAGCAGCGGAAGCCTTGTGTTCACTTTCGGGAGCCAAAATATTTTTGTTGTCCGAATTCAAAATTTCCACTCGCATTTTGCGTTTCATAGCCTACTGAACAAATTTGGTTCCGTGTCTGTCGGTCTGTCGATCTGTCCGCATTTCCTTGTTACAGCCATAATTTCCACAATTTTGAATGAATTTAGCTCAAATTTTGAGGGATTATGCGGATAAGGCTCCTTGAGGTCCCATACGAATTTCATCACAATAGAATCAGCGGTACGCTCTGCGCATGCGCTAACGTGAAATTCTTGAAACAGGCATAACTTTCACAATTTTGATCGGATTTCAATCAAATTTTCAGGAATTGTGTGCGTATAGCTGTAGATGGTACCCTGTCAGTTTCATCACGATTGAATCAGCGGTACTTACGCTCAGCGCATGCGCGAACGTAATTTCCTTGCCACAGCCATAACTCCTACAATTTGATCGGATTTCAATCAAATTTTCAGGAATTGTGTGGGTATAGCCCTAGATGGTTCCATATCAGTTTCATCACGATTGAATCAGTGGTACTCCCTGCGCATGCGCGAACGTAATTTTCTTGTTACAGTTGTTACGTTCATTTTGAATTGGCACGAGGAAGCTCATGTGCCATTGCCTTGGCAGTGTATTTTATTTTGCAATCCTCTCCCCTCTCTTATATAAAAATTATAATAATACAATTATTGTATGTCTGTCTGTCTGTGTTCGATTCGCGCCCGAATGGCTTGACCGATTTTGATGCAGGTTTTTGATATATATATATATATATTTTTTAATCAACAATATATCTAAGGGAAAAAGCGGAAATTGAAAGCAATGGATGAAGAACCAAAAATGAACTTTTCATTTTGTTCACTTTTATGTAGTAATTTCATCCTTTTACATCAATGACATCGTGTATTCCACGGAATTCCATTCCGTGGTGTATTCTAAACAACGGGCTTTCCTGCTAGTATAATATATAATATTAGTATACTTGTTTATTATATTATAATAAACAAGTATATGTACTTGTTTTTGAACAAGAAGAATGGCCCAACATTCGCCCCCTCTCGAGGTGAACCCGCCGATCCGAAATTTGTTTTTCTTATACTCGGTGTGGGGCAAATGCCCTGTCCAGAAATATACAAAATTTTGACGGTTTCTCACCTTTGATTATAAAAATTAAGGGTGCTCAAAATGCAAAACACTCCCCCTTGGCTAAATCCTGCCTATAGGGCGTATACGGCGTATGGGCGTATACTATACGCCCATGGAACTTCCTGGTCACACAATGTGCGCAGCAAGGATTAATATTAATCCCAACCACCTGCTTACTGATTTTGAACATGCTGCCCATATAGGCTTCAAACAAGTGTTCCCATGCTCCTCAGTCAAGTGCTGTAATTTCCACTATGGACAAGCTTTATTTCGAAAAATAGAGAAAAATAGATCATTTCTACTAATTCCTACAAGTGATTCAAAAATCGTAGATTTTCTGGAGTACTTAAGTAAAACGTACGTTGGACCTCAGAGTGACTTCCCACGCCACTTGTGGGCAGACTGCCCATAAGGGGTTAATTCCGTATTGCTTCCATTCCGTATTGCTTTTTTTCCTCATATATTATCTTCTTTTGCTCATCACCAGTCGCAGTGTAAATTGTAATTATTTTACTCATTATATTTCTTGTTATTGGGCTCGACCCGTATTATTCAATAAATAAATAAATAAATTCAATAATAAACGGTAGTCAATTTCACATGTATGTTAGGTATACCTAACCTACTTCTTTTTTCACGTAGTACCTACCAAGCCTTGATTGAGGTCAAACTTGTTGGCGCATCTGGGAATATTGCTTTTTAAGCGTAAATATATTGTGGCGCATTTGGGATTTTTTTTTTTGCTCTATGGATAAGCCATTGGCGCTTTTAAGCGCCTTAAAAGGGCAATTTCCATGTAATGTGCCATTTCCATGTAATGTGCCATTGACGCTTTTGTCATGTACCGCTGCCAAAACGTGATGACACGTAAGTACGTATATGTTTCATGTTAACATATACTTACGTTATATTTATAACGTCTTCACTCACATTAAAACTTCTCAGAAATCCGAGACATCAAGAATATCAAAGCGATGAACTTTGTGATTGCCTTCCAAGAAATCTAGACGAAGTTTGCGTTGAGAAGTTTACTTTGACTTCTCATCAAAGGCTCAACCTCCAAGTCGCTTTCATATGCCGCTACACGTCGCCTCTTTCAGAATGGTATTCGTTAATTAGCGCTACAGATAGGTTTTGCTCGGCTTGTAGAAAGGAGCATGTAATAGGCGTAGGCAGGATTTAGCGAAGGGGGGGGGGGGGGATTTACCCAAGCGCTATTTTACATATATATATATATAATATAAACGCTGCACATTTTACACAAGGGTTTATTATTCTTTGATATAGGTTACTTGTGCGAAAATTAATTCTGTGTCAATAAAAATAAAATTAAAAAATAAAAACGCTGCAAATTTTACACAAGGGTTTATTATTCTTTGATATAGGATAGTTGCGCAAAAATTATTTCGGTGTCAAAAGAAACAAGCCATCAATTGAATTGAATAGATGAGCGCAACCTTTTTGTTATTACGATATATTTAATGAGCGAGAGAAACTAAGAAACAGTAGGTATCTAGCGACCAAACTATGCCACACAACACATCAAAAATATCCACGTGATGCTCATTACGTAAACAACTGCACCCTAACGACCGATGCGTAATAAAACCTTATGCCGAGCAGAGGTAACGAACGGCTCAGGCTGCAAAAATCGTTTTGGAGTCGTTGGAATCAGCCTGAAAAGCTCATTCCATAGACCCTTGTACCAACGAAATCGGACAAAAACTTTCGTCCCCCTTTTGAGGCCTCCTTAGTTACACATCAGAGATAAACAACTTTCGTCGTGAAGTACCTCCCGAAAACCGATGAAAGGGATGAGGGAGGAAAAATCAAGGTAGCCTATAACCACCCCCCGAACTCGCTGATCACAATGAGACCATCCTCATGAAAATCTGTTGAGCCGCTCGGGCGTGATGCTCTGTACACAAACAAAAAAACAAAAAAACAAAACATGTCGAAGAGGTGAGCGCACCTTTCCATTTTTTGGAAAAAGGTTGCGCTAAAAAACATACATGTCGAAGAGGTGAGCGCACCTTTCCATTTTTTGGAAAAAGGTTGCGCTAAAAACATACATGTCGAAGAGGTGAGCGCACCTTTCCATTTTTTGGAAAAAGGTTGCGCTAAAAATGTTGGAAAAAAATTTTTGGATTTTTTTTTTTCAAAAAAGTTTTTTTTTTGGATTTTTTTTTTCAAAAAAAATTGTTTTTTCAAAATTTCTTTATTCTTTACTCGAAAAATATTTAACCTCCTGGGATCCTTCAAAAATCCCATTTTTAGCCCCATGAAAGCCCTATAGATCGCAACAGTGAAATCGGATCGCTGCGGGACCCCAAAAAATGGATTCTACGTCCTAAAATACTTCGAAAACGACACCTGACTCGATCCCATCGCGAAAACCCTTCAAAAACCACCTTCTGTAGCCCCATTTTAGCCCCATAGCGCCCCACGGGTTTGAGCGATCGGGCTGAAAACCTTGCGGGCACAACTAGATGGTAAACCGAGTATTTTGTCAAAATTTCAGATTAAAAAAAAAATTCCTACTGCCCAAAACGGCCTGGACGGCGGACGGCGTTCGGCGTACGGCGGACGGCGTTCGGCGTACGGCGTACGGCGGACGGACATTTCGGTTTTGGAATCTAGACCACTTGAAACGGATAATGTCAAATTTTGGGGCCGATCGGAGTCGTCGACCCCCATCGCGAAAACAAGTGAACCTATTATTCCAAGAATAATAAACCAAAATAAATAAAAAAAATTTTTTTACATTGTTCGAACAGATGTAGTAGGCCTTCAAAATACGGATTGCCTAGGCGTCCAAAATTACTCGGAAAATATTTGACCTCCTGGGATCCTTTAAAAATTCCATTTGTAGCCGCATTAGAGCCCAATAGATCCCCCCCCCCCCCCCCCCCACCCGCTGAAATCTAATCGTTCTATGACCCCCGAAAATGGATTCTACGTTTAAAACTACTTCGAAAACGACACCTAACTCGACCCAATAGCCGAAACCTTAAAAAAAAACCTCCCGTACCCCTTTTTTAGCCCCACGGTTTTGGGCGATGGGGCTGAAAACCTTGCAGGCACAGCTAGATGGTAAACCGAGTACCTACCTATTGTGACAAATTTTCAGATTAAAAAAAAAAAAAAATCCTGCTGCCCAAAACGGCCCCAAGAAGGCGTGAAGTTTTGGAATCAAGTCTTTTTTTTTCTTGTGGGTTTATTACGGAAAATAATTTTAATACAAAGAATAGTGATAAATAATATCAAAATGAAAAAAATCGCTTGAGAAGTTGAAGTCAACAGCTCGATAGAAAGAAAAACAACGTAAATTAAATAATTCACCTATGAAAAAAAGTCTGTCGAGAGCCTTTTAAAAGAAGGCAGTGGCTAGTCGATGTCAATCACATCCTGCAATGAGTTGGCGACCCGTTGCAATCTTGAAAGAGGCCTGTTGAAACTGTGGCTTCGTAGGTGGAAAGGAACGAGGAATCTTGAAACGTTTAATGTTAAACTTAATGTTAAATTTTGAGGCCGATCTGAATTTTCAACCTCCTTCGCGATTTCATAGTTGTATTTTTCCAATAATAATAAACCATAGGTATGCGTGCGCATATTAATGCAAATGAAAGGTACCGACGAATTCTAAATTCCGAGAGATAGGTAATTTTCACGATAGATCTTAATTTTAGCTTCTCAGAATTATTGACTCTGCTTGCAGACGGCGGGAGAGGCACTGCTGTGACAGCCCTGCAGTGGGCGAGCCCTCCTTAATTACTAGAGACTATAGTCTCTAGGCATTATAAATTATAATTTATAATGCCCATGAAAATGGTCGGCCGAGCAAAGCGAGGCCCCCTGTCAGAGTGCTAGTGTTCCCAAATTTCAATAATACCTTTCCATGCACCCTTCCACCTACGCATTCAATTCTGTTGTTTCTATTAAGTCCAGCACAATTTATTCTTGTGTTCCCAAAAGTCTAGAGGGGGGGCCGAGACCCCCCCCCCCTGCCCCCCCCTGTCTACGCCCATGGAAAGGAGTCATCATTAATCTTCTTGGCAGTACCAATCAGTATTATCAAACAGCAATAAGAAGTGTGAAATCCTTGTCTGACGACGTAGATGAAGATTCACTTGTGAAAGGGTGAGCTAGGATCTAACTCTATGCTAACTTACTAGATGGTATGATAACTTATCACTCCATTTCTTACCCTTTCAACCCTCGTCACCCTCTAATCCAAGCAGACGGGTGAATGTTTCATCAACTGCCGCCAAGCAAATTAAATTTCATTGTTTCCTCACGTGAAGCTTGGCTAGCCAACTTGTTGGGATGAACTTGTTTTCACCTCGACGTGCCTAATCGCACTTTTTACCTATACAATATTAATAACATTCCTTTCTCTATGTAATACTTCAACACCACGGCGACTGACATCAAAGGTGAGGTAATAATCTTGGCCAGTGATGCCAGAAGAGGAATCTTCGTACTTCGTTTCATGAAATTTCAACAGACTTTGAATTGCAGTCTTTATCCCTCAATTCAGTTTAGTCAAATTCTAAAGATTAAATAAATAAAAAATTAGTAAAAACAATCAACATGAAAGATAATATCATATAATGATTTTTTGACATCTCTATTATAGACTATAATTTATAGTAACTTCATATAATAGAGATGTCAAAACATCATCGATTCTTCAAAGAACTGTTGCCTACCCGAGTGGTGTCCCCCCTGTTCAATGTTACTATGTGGTCCCTACCCTGCTGTTTCAGACCTAAAAATGTTTTTCATTCTTTAAATTTTTAGATGATGTTAACCGTTTGAATGAATATGGATGGAAAGTAGGCTTATCCCTAAGACGCTTTCAAGAAGATAAACGCACCCCTTACGATTTCGTGATCTGAATTTATGCTTACACCCAGCTAATAATAGCGTGGGCTTGATCTGTGAGTGGTGGATTTGGATTTGGAAGGAAGCCGCTTTTCATCTGCCTACGAGTTGGTTGAGTTATAACGGGCTTTTGTTCAAACATTGACGCAACCCTGGATGAATGGTAACGTGCGTCATTTACAGGCTCCTTCCGGAACTTGAAGGCCCCACATCAAGAGGATAATAGGTACCTAATATTAACTACATTATTCTCTTCAAGAGAAGGATAACACAGATTACACCGAAAACTGTTTACACAAAATTTGTGTGAACAGTTTTCGGTTAACACGATCATACCTACCTAATAATAATAAATAAGACAACGACTACCTAACCAACCACTTCGTGTTTTGCTTCCGAGTCTGCGAAGCAGCGGAAGCCGAATTCAAAATTTCCACTCGCATTTTGCGTTTCATAGCCTACTGAACAAATTTGGTTCCGTGTCTGTCGGTCTGTGGGTCTGTTGGTCTGTCGGTCTGTCCGCATTTCCTTGTTACAGCCATAATTTCCACAATTTTGAATGAATTTAGCTCAAATTTTGAGGGATTATGCGGATAAGGCTCCTTGAGGTCCCATACGAATTTCATCACAATAGAATCAGCGGTACGCTCTGCGCATGCGCTAACGTGAAATTCTTGAAACAGGCATAACTTTCACAATTTTGATCGGATTTCAATCAAATTTTCAGGAATTGTGTGCGTATAGCTGTAGATGGTACCCTGTCAGTTTCATCTCGATTGAATCAGCGGTACGCTCAGCGCATGCGCGAACGTAATTTCCTTGCCACAGCCATAACTCCTACAATTTTGATCGGATTTCAATCAAATTTTCAGGAATTGTGTGGGTATAGCTCTAGATGGTTCCCTATCAGTTTCATCACGATTGAATCAGTGGTACTCCCTGCGCATGCGCGAACGTAATTTTCTTGTTACAGTTGTTACGTTCATTTTGAACTTGGCACGAGGAAGCTCATGTGCCATTGCCTTGGCAGTGTATTGCTTCCGAGTCTGCGAAGCAGCGGAAGCCTTGTGTTCACTTTCGGGAGAAAAAAAATTTTTGTTGTCCGAATTCAAAATTTCCACTCGCATTTTGTGTTTCATAACCTACTGAATAAATTTGGTTCCGTGTCTGTCGGTCTGTGGGTCTGTCCGCATTTCCTTGTTACAGCCATAATTTCCTCAATTTTGAATGAATTTAGCTAAAATTTTGAGGGATAATGCGGATCAGGCTCCTTGAGGTCCCATACAAATTTCATCACAATTGAATCAGCGGTACGCTCTGCGCATGCGCTAACGTGAAATTCTTGAAACAGGCATAACTTTCTCAATTTTGATCGGATTTCAATCAAATTTTCAGGAATTGTGTGCGTATAGCTCTAGATGGTACCCTGTCAGTTTCATCACGATTGAATCAGCGGTACGCTCAGCGCATGCGTGAACGTAATTTCCTTGCCTCAGCCATAACTCCTACAATTTTGATCGGATTTCAATTAAATTTTCAGGAATTGTGTGGGTATAGCCCTAGATGGTTCCCTATCAGTTTCATCACGATTGAATCAGTGGTACTCCCTGCGCATGCGCGAACGTAATTTATATTCTTGAAAATCTCGAGAACGTCAAAAATGATGTACGTTCTAAGATAGGTTGAGCGCCCTCAAGGATTTTTTCCGTTTTCCCCTCCTTCAACCCCCTCTCCTTCCCTAAAGAAGGGAAGGAGTGGGGATTTCAGCCAATATTGATCCGATTTTGATGAAATTTTCATGGATTACGCGGGTTGTGCCGTAGATGATTACCCAGGCTTTGGGTAAAAAATTGAATCAGCGGTACGCTCTGCGCATGCGCTAACGTGAAATTCTTGAAACAGGCATAACTTTCACAATTTTGATCGGATTTCAATCAAATTTTCAGGAATTGTGTGGGTATAGCTCTTGATGGTCCCCTATCAGTTTCATTAAGATTGAATCAGGGGTAAGCTCAGCGCATTTTATAATGGTGTCACTTTGATTGTAACGAGGAAGCTGCTGTGCCATCTCGTTGTTTTTTTTTGCGATGGTCCAAGTATATATACTTCTACTGTAGAAGTCAAATAACCATTTTGTCATGTCAGATTAATAATTATTATTTTTCTCAAGCTTGCAACTTTACAGATAGAAATGTATAATGTGAATTTTTTTTCATTTCACTGTACAGTTTTTGCGCATCCTTGCGCTTTCTTAATTTCCACGGAAGCCACCTATCGAGAAACACCTCCAACAATAGTTGCTGCTACCGCTTGCTATCTTGGGTACCAGAGTCGTATTTATCTTGAAAACGTCAAGCAACGAAAAAGACAATCATCAGGTTCACTAGCTTTAGATGAGGAGGCTAAGCTAAGCTTCTCCTATATCCCGATGATGATGGGGATAAAATCCAATCATAAAACGAAGAACACGTGGATAGAAATGATGCTGGTGAAGTTGCAGGCTGCAACTTGCAGCACATTACATGGATCATCGAGAATAAATTTAAATGTTGACTACTTAATTTGAATTTACTTTTTATTTAAATTTGAATGGTTTTTGAATTTTGATTTAATTTTATTGGAATTGCATTTAATTTGAATCGTCTAATGAATTTTTGAATGATGGAAAATCTGCAGCAGGTTTCATGGATCATCGTGAAAATTTACTTTATGTCTTTAATTTGAATTCAACTTTAATCGTCAAATGCATTTAATTTAATTGTAATCTTTTAATTAATTTAATTTAATAGGTACTGAATTTAATTTTCATCGTTTATTCGCAAACGATTCTTAAACAATTTTTAAAAAGTCAATCACTTGTAAAAGAAGCAAACTTACGATTTCTGGCAACATGGCAAACAAATAAATGATTTTATTTACAAATGTTTCACGATATTGCCCTTATTTTTGAATTTTTAACCCAAAGGAGACGTTGAAATGATCCAAAAATGATTCCATTGGATTCAGCATGGAAAAATATTTGTAATAACACACGTTTTTTTCTGATATCGAATTAGACAGTTCATTTTGAACTATAAGCACGTTTTCGCATTTTCTCCCCACTGCGTGCCGGTGTGCCTCGGCCAAGGATCACACCCAGATGTCCAGGGGTGGATATGGATATGGAAGAGCTAGTAGAACAATAATAATTATTGTTCACAATTATTGCTGTGCAGTGCATAGGCTGGTGTACACCAGTGTTGCGTAGTAGGCAGGTGTACACCAGTGTTGCGTAGTACCCTGTTTAATACAAGACTTGTATTAAACAGTGACCAATTAAACTTGACCAAGGAGTGAAGTACCTACTTAGTATAGTAGTGCTTGATGTGTTTCTTGTGTCCACACTGGAATCAATACGAGGGTCTTCCAGAATTACGACGTTATTAGTCCCGACTGCGACTAAAATCACATGCACAAAAACTCTCGGCCTCCCTCGAACGGGTAATATCTACCCCGGCCATGCTTTTCGGAATTAATGGCGGCTTTGAGGGAGGGGAACGATGCTGAGCGGGCGGAAATTGTCGAGTGGAGGCGGATAGTATTAAAATATTCGACACTAATGCCCTCGTTTGAGGCCCTTGGTGACACGAGGCGGCCCCGAATTGTCGACGGCAATAGGCGCCGAAGAAAAGGTCTGGAATGTTCGAGAGAACGTCCATTCGGGTTATTTTCTCTAAATAGGTCTTCATGAACCACACAACAGTTGATGTCTTACATGTTGTTTGCCGTAATAACGAAAGTGATCCTGGTTTGAAATTTCTCTCCCAATTTTTTAGTATCATTGATCACCACAAATAACTGCCTAACCCTGCATTGGCTGATAGGAGTTGCGTTTTGTCCGCTTACATTTGCCCAATTGATGGATGGGTTTTTGGTGGGTGGGAGTTTCGCTGAACAGTACTCTTCCGCCATGCTGGACAGTCCGTTTGATTAATTGCTGCTGCAACTCATTAGTGTTGTAAACTCAGGACCCTTTTTGGCTTCAATAAGGGAAAAGCTGTTGATTCCGAGGCCTCCCCCTTTTATAGCCGCGTTTAATGGGACCTTTGAAATACGAGCTCAATTTTGCCGCTGGAAAGAGGATGGAAAGACGGTTTTAAGACCTCAATTAGAGTGGAATGTTCTCAAGCATACCCATTTCGTCTAGAGACGGCTTCAGGGGATGCCCCTGGACCAGGAAAAGTTACAGTTGCCCCAGGGATGATGTTTACCCGTGTAGAGATTACACGGTTGCAATAGAGATAGTGCTGAAGGCTTAACATTTAATGAGAGCCTGCTGGCGGCAAAGCAGGCATTATCGGCTTGGACGCTGGCATTTCCATCTTCTACTTCTTTTCCTTTCAAACTGCACACTGATCAGATTCTCTGGGTGGACAATGACAAGCTATGATTTACAGTCATTTCGGGTAACTTTGTACACCTCAAACACGGTTTTTCGCGTCCCCTGGGCGTAATTTACCTTGGATCCTTAAAAATCCGTGTTATTTCGAAAGATATCGATTTATACTACCAACTGTGCAAATAATTCTGTAGATGCACTACAACAAGAATCATTGAAGCTTAAACCCATGTACAAAGTTACACCCCCGTTTTGGGTAACTTTGTACAGCATCCAAAAAAATCGTAAATAAACGTTAATATTTTTAATATTATTATACCAATTGGTTTTATTGAAGCTAATAACGGTAGAAGAACCTTAGGAAATGAGTTAGTGGGAAAGAAAAGTTGACTTGAGCCTACTGAGCCGAGTAAGGGCAAGATTCCGGTAACCAGCAAAAATGAGCAAACCAAGAACATTCAAGAAAACTTTATTTATAAAAACGAAATACGAACATATGCAGAGGTTTGAGCCTAAAAATGTAATGCTGGAAGGCTTTTCTTTAAACTAGATCAGTCAACATTATGAGATCACAAGGGAATGCCATACTTTTTGGCAGAACCAAGCTGGCTGATGTGCCCCGCTCTCACGTCATTGAGAACTTTTGTCAAAGTTTCTTCGGTGTAACGGCTTTTGAGGCCATAACGCCTAACGTTCGGGTCCAGGCCGCTTTTCGATGGCATTTATCTGTAAGAAAATGCAATAAAATGTCAGAATTATGTTTTAAATGTGAGACTTCTGGAATGTGAGACACACTAGATGCAGGGTACATACATAACTAGATTCTAGCTAAATCTGTGGGTTTAAACCTTGAAATCATACCTTGATTTCTAGTTCACGGTTCAGTTACTCAGAATATAACTAAATACGAGTGGATTAATTCATAAAATTTATAGGAAAACATTAGTTTTTGTAGATTGGTTGATGTGTACAAAGTTACCACTAGATAACAGCTCAGAAGATGCACAATGTTAGCCTGATTGAGCCTCAATGACTGCACAATGTTAGCCTGATTGAGCCTCTTTTTAGACCTTGCCCACTTTATCCATATTTTTGCAGTGAAATAACGAATATTTCCACTCGGAAAAGCTTTCTACTCGTGGTTTGGATGTTTGAGCATGCAATAATAACAATAATGAAACTTACCAGACTAATTGGAGATCCTCTGGTGCTTAGCAAACTCACTACTCTTCAGAGGTCACTGGAGGACTGTTGACATTTTGTAACCTGACAATTGTATTATCACTCCAACAATGTTTCCAACATCACAAACTCGTAAAATGGGAATTGCTGGTTCGAAAACACTTGAAAACTTAGATAACGCGTCTGGTGGCTGTTCCCTGAACGATTCTGAAGCGTTTTCTAGGTAGGTGTACAAAGTTATCCTAAACTGTACAAAGTTACCCGAAATGACTGACTGTACGACCAGTACAGGTCAGCTCTTCTGAAATAGTCCTGCAGGGATGTCGTGTTCACATTCAATACCAATCTTTGCCTGTGGAGGCAGCACCTCCTGGACCAAGCTGAAGAGCCGCCATTGGTACTTAGTGTTTGCCTTATCAATACTATATTGCTACATGTAACATGCCCGATCCCTTACCTTTAGACAGTTTTCGATTATTGCGATTGTATTGTATTTGATATGCTAACATTTATAGGTACGTGTCTAAATACGCTCACCTTGTGAAAACGGTATTAGGCGGCACATGAAGTGACCAAATACGAAATCTTGCTTGATCGATCCGACGAGCGTGAATGGCATGCAGAGTACGCCCAAAAGGAGATCCGATACGGCCAAATTCAGCAGGAAGACGTTCGTGACGTTTCGCATCCCTCGGTTTCGAACGAGCACCAGGATGACCAAACTGTTGCCGATTGTCCCCAGGAGGAATATGATCGAGTACAGAGGAATTTGGAATTTCCAAGCTTCCCACCACTTTTCCGGAAGCATCCTGCGAACATGCAAAATAAGGAGGTTAGATTTGTTATATATTGAGAAGCTGTGGTGAGAATGTACCTATTGGTGAGTGGGTGTTTGTTCATTCAGAAGGTCATGAACGAAGCAATCGAGGAAACAAGGACATGATTGGCTTTGAGGGTGGGTCTTTCAGGAAGCCGGGTTCCCAGAACTTTCAGGTTCAAAAGTTTGGCAAAAACCTTTTTTTTTTCTTCTTAATTTATATATGAAATTGGGGAATTATGTTGCCTGAAGAGCGGTCTCCCGTGTCGGCCATGTTTCCTGCTCCCATAAGGAACCAACGTTATTCTCCCGACGTCATACTATGACGTTTATTAAATCCTCGAATTATGCACCGATTTTCATGATTTTTTTAAAATCTTCAAGTGAGACCAATGTCTAGCGATCCGCCGAAGCGTTTTTGGAGCTAAATGTCACTGGAAGCTGCAATTCATCAACGAAGTCACGCCTAAGGGTGTTGCTCTCTTCAAGTGACCATTGCTTAGTTGGATGATGTTATCGAAAATCCCCCTCGACCGTTGTCTTCCTTACTTTGTGGTAGGTAGACGTCGGAGTTTTTCACGGCCGTTGGATTCATGACGGTTTTGACGTGAGAGCCGATCCAGGTGTGGAAATCGGCAGATCCAAAGGTGGAAATCGGTTCGACGGAATCATGTCGGTGGCCGACCCGGTGTGGTGCTTCGGCCGTAGGGTAGGTAAATGTACCAGTCATTAAACAGGGCCCAGTTATTGAACACTTCACCCTATTTCTGCGTATAAGGATTTGAAAGGGATTTCCGCCCTGTCTCTCTTACCTGAGGCAAGAGTAAACTATAGTTACTATAGGTTACTTTTTTATAATGAGAGTTCAATGACATGGCCGCGGAGAGTAGGGGAGCATTTATAAGTTTTAAGTAGCCAGAAAGATTTTGTGAGGTCGAAATCTGCCGGATTTCTTAAGGATTTGGTAAGCCGACTGGTTTTGCTCAAGACGTTTTATCTTCTCCTTCCCTAAATGTTTTTGGTTGTTTTTCAATTTTCTCACATACTTGAGATGTTTACCTTTCGATTAAGTAGTGCCCAAAATTTTCTCCTGAACTTTTTTTTAAATATTTTTAAATGAGGTGTTCAATAACTGGAACATGAAAGACCAGTCGGTCCAATTATTGAACGGGTATGCAATAACTGGGCCATGGCGTTTTCCTTCATGTTCCAGTTATTGAACGCTTGAAGAAAAACTTCTTTAGAGTTGATGTTTCGTTGTTTTCGGCTCCTCTTGAACTTAGTTTATCTTTTTAGAGCGATAGCACCCTCCCAGACGATAAGAGAGAAGAGAATCGGAAACTTTCGAACTCGCCGAAATTACTGTCAGGAGGTTTTGAGTAAGGCCTGACAGAAGTCACAAATGGTTCACTGGGTATTCACACTGCCTCAAAAGAAAATAAAGTACAAAGTACCATTCTACCCTAATCTTCGAAAGTATACTTTCGAAGACTATAGTCCTCAATGGCAAATGGGATTCTGGCAAAGGAAGATGATGAGGCATTGTTGGTAAATTGGATCTCTGAGTGTTCTAAGAAAGGTTTACCAAGCGAAGTTTGGAGGTCCCACTGAGCGTTCAAGAATTCCTCAACCTTAAGGGGAAACAAGCCTGGAATGAAATAGTTACTTGGATTCCTCAAACGACATCCAAGCATCGTTTACCGCACTCCCGAAGCTGTCACCAGCTGTCAAATGCCAGTGGATGCGTGTGTTTCCATGGAAGATGTCGTGTGATGGCTTTCGTCTGTTCAAGAGCTCTTGCGGGAAAAAGGTCACTCAGATATTCTCAACGATCCTCGCATTTTCAATGCAGACGAGTCGGGCTTTGTCTTTGAGGGAAACGGGGAAAAGTTCTGGCCAGAAAGGGTGCAAAGAACGTATCTATTTGAAGTTGACTGCGCTCACTGTGATTAATCACAGTGATGTTAGCATTCGTGAGACATCGTACCTTCTTTGGTAGTGTACTCCTCTAGGTTGTGGACCTTTTTATATAATATTGTAACAAAACACTCTTGAACAATGTGTACTGAACCAGCCCTCGAGGTCGCCTTATCCCGGCGAAGTCCATTTTTCCACGTACTGCACTCACTGATTGATTATTAATTTAACCCATTAAAAACTTGGGCAAATTATAATTTATACATATAGAGTCTGTATATTGAGTCTGTATTTAATTAAAGACTATAGTCTTTCATTAAGGTTAACAGGGCCCATCTTTGAACGTCAGTTTTATATTTTAGCAGGAACCACACAGGGGGATACACCTTGTGATGTAGGTATTCTGTCAAGTCTCTTAGAACAGCAATGGGACGCTTGGTTGAGACGTAAAGACGCAGAATATGATTTGTATTAGTGAGACATTTTCCCAGGGTTCCACCTTGTAAGGGATTTTGGGACTTCCCCCACACTAAATGGGGTAAATTTCGTGCAGGTACTTTTCATCTGTACTTAGGTCCAAACCTTCAGCCATCTGTGGCATGTTTGACTCCCAACGATGAAAGTGTTCAATTTGGTTGGTTTCACATATCCCTCGAGTAACTGAGGTTAACCCATACAAAATTTTCAGAAGGTGTCGCAATGAAGCTCATTTTCATGAAATAAGCAGATCAACCATTGAAAATATGTTTGGAATGTCTTATCTAGTTTTGCTAGCGCACCACCCTTTCAACCTGTATATATATTGATTCCTAGGGTGATATAGGGTGATTCCTAAACTAGGGGCAATTTTGATCAGAGAAAAATGTTGAAAAATGAGTTTTGAAAATTACCGAAATTTTTTTTATATGGATTTTAGTTACCTCCCCTAAAGCAAAAAACGCAATGGCAGCTCATGAATGACTTCTAAAATTCCAAAATTTGATTTCAAATTCGGGTCCACGACAATGTGAATTGAGGCACACGACAATGTGGATAAATTTCTTTTCGTGGGAGTAACAATTTTTTTCTTGGGTTGATTAAATGAAAAACGCTGCAAATTTTACACAAGGGTTTATTATTCTTTTATATACGTTACTTGTGCAGAAATTTAATCCTGTCAATGAAAAAATTAAAAAAAATTTTTTTTTGGATTTTTTTGTTCAAAAATGTGTTTTTTTTTTTTCAAAAATTCTGTATTTTTTACTCGAAAAATATTTAACATCCTGGGATCCTTCAAAAATCCCATTTTTAGCCCCACGAATGCCCTAAAGATCGCCCCAGTGAAATCGGATCGTTCCGGGACCCCAAAAAATGGATTCTACGTCCAAAAATACTTCGAAAACGACACCTAACTCGATCCCATACCTAAAAGCCTTCAAAAAAACCCTCCCGTAGCCCCATTATAGCCCCATAGCGCCCCACGGGTTTAGGCGATCGGACTGAAAACCTTGCGGGCACAACTAGATGGTAAACCAAGTATTTTGCCGAAATTTCAGATTTTTTAAAAAATTCCTACTGCCCAAAACGGCCTGGACGGCGGACGGCGGACGGCGTACGGCGGACGGACATTTCGGATTTTGAATGTAGACCTCTTGAAACGGATAATGTCAAATTTTCAGGCCGATCGGAGTCGTCGACCCGCGTCGCGAAAACATAGGTGTATTATTCCAAGAATAATAAACCAAAAACAGCATTGTATTTGGAAAACTCGTTTCTTAAGTCAATAGCCGGTTAAAAAAAATTTTGGTGTAGGTAATCTTGGTTTTGGTTTATTATTCTTGGAATAATACACCTATGTTTTCGCGACGGGCGTCGAAGACTCGGATCGGCCTCAAAATTTGACATTAGCCGTTTCAAGAGGTCTACATTCTAAATCCTATATGTCCGTCAGCCGTCCGGGCCGTTTTGGGCAGTAGGAATTTTTTTAAATCTGAAATTTTGACAAAATACTCGGTTTACCATCTAGTTGTGCCCGCAAGGTTTTCAGTCCGATCGCCCAAACCCGTGGGGCGCTATGGGGCTAAAATGGGGCTATGGGAGGGGGTTTTTGAAGGCTTTTAGCTAGGCTTCGAGTTAGGTGTCGTTTTCGGAGTATTTTTGGACGTAGAATCCATTTTCGGGGGATCCCGGAACGGTTCGAGTTCACTGTGGCGATGTATAGGGCTTTCATGGGGCTAAAAATGAGATTTTTGAAGGATCCCAGGAGGTTACATATTTTTCGAATAAAAAATGAAGAATTTTTGAATAAAAAAATGTTTAAAAAAATCCAAATTTTTTTTTCAAAATTTTTTCTATTGACAGAAATAATATTAATTATTAATTTTTGCACAAGAAGAAGAAGAAAATCCAAAAAACAAATTTTTTTTTAAACAAAAATCTAAAAACATTTTCTCGTTTTCTTCTCAACCTCGCCTCTTCTGAAATTCTCTGCTCCCCCATTTTTACACTTTAAATCATAAGTTGCGCCAGTCACTAAACAAGTACCTTCGTAGTGGTGCCTACATAGTACCAAGGGTTGGTAAAAAAATATGATTACCTAATTTTAACATTGTCGTGGACTTTTGATAATTTTGAATGTCCACGACCATGTTAAAAACTAAAAGCCACGACAATGTTATTTTCAACTTCAAGATCACATTGTGTCAAAACTACTCATGTTTTAAAGTTCTTCCAACGCTAATTAATAAGAGCCTCTTACGACGTTCTGAAAACATGTATTGGATGGAATTTTGATTATTAAAATCATAGAACCAGATGCGACCATGACAATGTTACTAATAACCTACGCACCTGAAATATTTCCTCTATAAGAGTTGGTTCGGCACTGAGTGGCCACTGGCACTTGGTGCGCATGATGGCAAAGACCGACAGGAAGCCCCCTACATGTGACGAACTTCAACTTCCAAAATATCCTGAATGCCCTTTGCCCAGCAGAGGATTTCTTTTAGCCACGACAATGTTGAAAAAAGTTGTGGACAGCTTTGAGTTGATCATAATTGTTGACATGATTTTTACATGAGCATTGCAAGCCCTCTTTTCAAGACCTAAGATCCCAAACTTGAATGAGGAAAAAAATTGCATTCATAGAAAACTTATAGGAGGATGAAAATCAACTACTGAGTCGAGTATTTAACTTTTAGACCAACCACGACAATGTGAATAGGTAGGTAAATGACCTTGTTACGTTTCTTCAGAAACCAAATGTCCTTTTTTTTTCCCAAATGGTATTGAAGAGCTCATCAGAACCTGCAATTGGGGAAAAAATCAAGGGCATAGGTCGAATGAGTGAAATTTCACAGGTTGTAGACCCGAATTTGCCCGTAGTTTAGGAATCACTACTGGTTGCAGTTCCGTCACAACCTAGTGGCAACCTAGTTGGCAATCGCCTTTGTTGTTCCTGCACTCGTTTTAATCAATGAACAACAAGTAACCCTTCCAAGAGGTATGTATTTGAATCCTAAAATGAATATTGTGGTTTTTCTTCATGGACGATACGTAATGAAACATTTCTCTTGAGTTTTGGAACCTGAAGGACCTAATATTTTTCAATAAAATTTTGTGGGCGTGTTACATGCCTCAATAGGCAACAAAAGTCACTATTCCAATTCAATTTTCTGGATTTCGGGAATTTGCTCCACCCTAATCTGAGGGGTGATAAGCTTGACTGTCTCCCTTGTTCTTTTGGGATCGAGTACCAGTTTGTCAGCTTGGCGTTATGTTGGATGACGGAGGTTTCTTTCCAATAGGGCGACTTTCTCACCTTGGAATTCAGTCATGGAGGCTCCATGATGGAGCTCTGGTGAGCCATTGCGAGCAAGAGTAGAGAGTAGCAAGAGTGAGTGCCCAGTGTGGGGATTAGGGATCCCCCAAACACCAAATTGGCTTATTGTGCTCTTCCTTAGCGACCGAAGTCTAGTCGAGGAGACCTATTCCCTCACAGGGGTTGAATCCCCACGGATGTCATACCTGTGGTGAGCAAGTGCCAGACACTCTGGACCATTGAGTGGGTGTAATCGAATTTTCCTCCATTAGAGGTTCAAATTTGGTAGGTACTAAAGTTGCTGCAGTTCACATTTGGAACTGCAGTCAACGCTGAGTTTGAATATTTCTGTAAGGCATTCCTTTCTCTATTCAAATAGAGCCGTTGCTTTCATGTCAATCCTCAAAGCGCGAATTCCATTAATGGGATCAGCTCTTCACTTGAGGTTATTAAAAAAAAAAATGCAAGTCTAGTTGAATAGTTGAATCCTGTCTGAAGTTCTAAAAGACGAAAGTTGGAACCTTTCTTTATTTCCCTCAAAACACTTGCCCCTCTGGGGGGATCAAAAGTTCCTTATTCATCACCGGCATTCTCGAATTTCTCTAATGGTATGCTCGTAATCTACGTGAAAAGACGGCCGTCATGAATAAGACGACCTCGTCTCGCGAGGCATCCCTCAGAATAATATGATTGCAAATCCCTGGAAATTGAATTGAGCAAAAGCCCCAAGCAGAGAAAATGACTTTCCTCGTCAACTTGGCGATGGATAAGTTCACTGAAGGATGTTCTTAAAATTTGTGGGTGACTGAATATAATACTGTTTCTGGTTGTATTTGTGTTTCAGTTCGAAAGGACGGCGTCCAGAGACCTTGCCTTCTGCGAGGAAGCACAAGTGAGTTGGTAGCGGAGCTGTGACTGGGGTGGAACTATACCGGCACTGATGTAGCTATCATATCTCAAGTGAACAGTTCATTCATTTTTAGTTAATAAGAGAATCCATTGCGAAGGGAATTGTATCAAGAACTGAACTGTGAACGATAAAGTGAATGATGTAGTTAGTGTCTCAATTCCAAAGGTTTCATCAAGTTCTTCAATGTTGGGGGGGGGGGGGGGGGGATTTTGCCACATTCGGGTATTGGAACCGTACCGCCAAGTTGAAACGGTTTCGTAATAATTACACTTTTCCCACAACGATTGTCACTGTAACAGTTGGAACCATCCCTGGTATTTGCCTGAATTGACACCCGTAGTAGGGTAAGATTGTGTACCTTGAGTCGCATGTACCGCGAGTCATTCGAGGTGGGAAATCGGTGGGAAAGACAGCCATCTAAAATGTGGCGGCCCTCAAAAACTACTACCTCCATGGAGACAAAGTAAGGGACAACACTGCTTCCTTCGCTGGTAATGGTCGCAAAGTGATAGAAATTGTCAAAGTTCCTGTTTCTGATTTGAAATATTTTGCTGCCGTACATTTTATGGTTCTGAGCAAACGATATGATATCGATGTACCTATATTGATATTGTTAGTTTTATTTTCCAAATTTTATTTTTGCGAAGTGATGTACAATAAACAGTTGCGCCGAAATTATTAGGTACGCTTTCGATAAAATTCATCTTCGGTATTTTATCACTGGATGTTAGGTATTCTAGAGTTCGTCTTGACTTGTACCCCTTGTGTGGGTCTTTGGGAATATGGAAGATATTCCCCACAATTATCTCGTTATCTCGCCAGCCCGCCAGAGTTAAGTATTTCCTGCGAGAGGAGCGGAACGAGACGCGGTCGTGGCGCAACCACGTGAACCCCTTTTCTCCCCCGAGCTGCTTCACCGTCCCCTTCGAAGACCCACGTAATTCTGCTCTCAATTTGACATCCACTGTTCAATATAACGTATAATATAATGTTTAAGCACAGTTCTTTGAAGAACTGCAAATAAATCCCATAAAATTTTATGCATAAAATCCCATGGGATCGAACCCGCCGACCAGGCCTACTTTAATGATAATTCATTTTAGGAAGCTGAACGATCAGGAACGATCCCAATGTATGGGTCCGCTCCCCAGGCCCCTTTTAACGACAATTCGTTTGAAGGAGCTGGGAGATTTGCCTCATGTAAGACCGGGTCAGCTGACCAAGCCACCTTTGATCACCGCCACCTGAGGTAGGACCTAGTTGCAGCAGCTGTAAAACTGCGAGCTCAGGGCGAAATGATACCGCGCTCGACTCCTCGAGTTGGGTATCGATCCTTTTCTGCGGCTGGATCTTCCACCAGGTCTGCAGATTACAACACTTCGCATTATGCCCCCTGGGAACGGGAATGTTACCACACTCCCCTCCTTTTCCCCTAAAACACCTGGTGGCGAAATTTTAGATACGGCACTACTGGCTTTTCGCCAAACACAACACAAACCAGGGTTCATTCATAGCTATGAGTCATGTGAGTCATACAACTCATCGCTTTGAGTCAGAATAGTCATAATATGAGTCATAAGGTACCTACAATCATAGCTGACCCAAGGAACTGTCATGATTGTACCCTAGGTCATGTTTTGAATTTAGAAAAAGAGCCACCCCTCTATGTGTCTCATCACTGCAGGGACAATGACATTGTCTAATGGCTGAGTCAAAATTGTCTCAAATCCACCATTAGCGATAAGGCAGTGCCGGCTCGTGCAGGGGTTCAGTGGTTCAGAGAACCCACAAAGATAGTTAGAGTGAGCGAGAGGAGAGAAAAATTTCATTTAAGTATTATCAAATCAGCTTCCCATAGTGTCACTGTTGATGCAAGTTGGTACATAACAAGTTCTTACTATTTTTGATAACAGTTCCATTCGGCTGGGGAGTGACGTCAGAACTTGGGTTCAACTTCAGCTTTGAACCAAAGCAGACCAAAGAATGAGGACAGGAAGGTGGGAGGGCGGTTGGGAAAGGTCACGTGACTGGGCGAAATTATAAGAGGGTCTCTCGCTGGCTTCAGGTGCAGCACATGGAGTATTTTCCACAGGTACGAAGATTAGGAACGGGTACGAAAAATAGAAGAAACAGTTGCGCAGCAGTGTTGACAACACATTTTTAAGGAAGGGGACTTTTTGTAGGGGAAAACGGATATTATTCCCAGTGAATTCGGATTGTAATCGCCAAATCCTCCTGAAATGAATCAAAACAATTGGAGATAGAGCAACCATTGCTCTAAGATATAATCGTAGGGTTTTTTGAACACTAAACTGGAAATAACAGAGAAGAAAAAGAAAAGGGAATTGTCTGTGAGGGAATTTTTACTGATAATTAGCGCCCTCCTTACATGCCCGTTTGTTTTGGTAAATTCTGCCTACACTGTAACACAGGGCAAAGGAGTAACAGAGGACAAGGTTTCAGAGTTCGGCCTCGTTTTGTATCGTTCGAGTCAGTCTAATAATTTTCTAGTATTTTTATTGTTTATTGTGTGTGTGATTTTCGAGAGATGAATACCCGTCGCAAGAACATTCCCTTCGGCCCTCCACCCTTGGAATACAGATACGAAATGAAAAGCATGGGCTGTATGCATGGACGTGGAAAGTGAGTCGGTTGTATTTTTCTTCTAAAATGAGACTTCTTGCTAAAGGTTTCCATTCAGCAGACGTAGGTACGCGACTATACATTCGGGTGTGTATTAACTAGGTAATACGAGCATGTTCTTAATTTTGCGGTCGAAGTACGGTTGAACCCCTTCTTGCCTGTAGCACGAGCCGCCACTGCGATAAGGCCTCCTTCCAGAAGGTTAAAAATGATCTTAACCGGATGAGAGAATCATTGAAATATCCCTCGTTAGGTACTCTAACATTTCCAAAGGAAACACCCCCCAAAGCCACAGTCAAAGCCACCTTCTCACTTATAACTTTAGGGTCGAAGTTGTCTCCTGAACTTGTTTCCAACTTGATAACATTCTCAACCTAGTAACTCAATGTCCTCCAGTGGTGGTTCGTCAAGGGGTTCACTGGTTCAGAGAACAAAGATAGTGTTTGAGATAGAGAGAGAGGGAAGGTTAGAGTGAGCGAGAGGAGGGAAAATAATAGCTTCCCATTGTGTCGACTGTAGATGCAAGTTGGCAACTAGTTCATTTTTTATAACAGTTTCATTTGGCTGGGTAATGACGTCAGAATTTGGAGCTGACTGCCATTCAGAACCTCACCACGCAAATGAATGATTCCGGGGGGGGGGGGGGGGATGGCTAGGGAAGGCCAGGTGACTAAGCGAAATTATAATGGATGCATGAGCTGGCGACTTTGCAGCCCCTATCTGTTATTTTCACAGGTTCGAACATTAGGAACGGGTACGAACAGCAGTTTCTGTGTTTCTGTTTCGCAACAGTGTTGCCAAATAACATTTTTAATGGAAGGGGGGAAGACGGATATTATTTTGTAGGGGAAAACGGATATTATTCCCAGTGAATTCGGATTGTAGTCCTGAAATGAATCAAAACAACTGGATATAGAGCAATCATTGCTCTAAGATATAATCGTAGGGGTTTTTTTAACACTAAGCTGGAAATAACAGAGAAGAAAAAGAAAAGGGAATTGTCTGTGTGGGAATTTTTAATGGCAATTAGCGCCTTCCTTACATGCGTGTTGCAAATTTTGCCAACAGTTTGCCTCCTTATGTTTCGTTTGACTAGAACTAGAATCTTGACAATTATTAGACTCGACTCAAACGGTTCGAGTCGAGTCTAATAATTTTCTGGTCATTGTGTGTACATTGCAAGTACATTGCCTTCGGCACTCCTCCCTTGGAAGACAGATAGGAAATTAAACGCATGGGCCGTATGTAGGGACGTGGAAAGTGAATCGGTTGTATTTTTCTTCTAAAATGAGACTTCTTGCTAAAGCTTCCCAGTCAGCAGACCTACTACGACTATACATTCGGGTGTATATTAACTAGGTAATACGAGTTTGTTATACGGCAGTACGTAGGTATTAACCCCTGAGTTTTGCTGTTGAAGTACGGTTTCAACAGGGGTTCAAGAACCACGTACTTTGCCACGAAACTGCTCTGCAGTTTAAAATCCTTTTCACTCGAACACCTCGGAATATTCCACAGTATAAATCAACCAACACCGTTAATGAATCGACGGAATATAATGAGAATAAATCTGAATGACAATTTCTAAAACGGAATTGTTATGGAAAGGATTTTGTTCTCCATAATCCTGAATAAACCATTTCCCGTCTTCGGGCTTTTCCTGATGGGATTAATTTTCTACGCCTTTTATATACAAAGAAGGGATCATCCTGAGGTCCGAATCTCTTTTCCTTTAAGGTGCGAGAATGGGGGCTTTGGAAATTCAATTTGCTTCAATGGCTGATTATATTTTATCAGCGAATTTCTTGTTTTTTTGATCAGTATTCAAAAGATATCGTCGGCCCCATTCGATTCAGTTTTGATAGTAAGTGGAAACGTTAGGTGAAAATGAAGCTGGGCTTGAATTTGAATAATATTTCATTATATTTTAATGAAACTGCGGCAATGTTAGCCCGAGTTTATTTTAACGTGGTGCATGTTTTTACAGGGGTACATAACTCAATTCTTGGAGCTTGAGCGTCCATGTGTATATCTCACCACTTAATCCCCCGCCGATACACACCGTCTGTCAAGGACAGTCTTCCCATTGGCTGCCAATTAGCCCTTTCCAGTACCACAGGCCTCCAGTTGTTCCTCGCGCGATATTAGAAGGTACATAATATAATATACTAGTCTCTCTGGCTCGCTTCGCTCGCTCCCCTAGTGGGGTGTTTGCCGCCTGTGGGGTGTATTGCCGCCTGTGGGGTGCGTAGCATCGATGGACACGTTTAAACCCCTACTCAGACATAAGGCCTCGCTCCGCTCGGCCCCTCCTATTCGTAGCAGAGACGATAGAAAAAATCGGCGTATTTTAGGGCTTACCATTTAGGAAATTATTATTTTTAATTCAATTCAACTTTTTTTAAATAAAGGCCTCTCCATCTATCAAAGTTCCCTGGACCCTCCGTTTTCTAAGATCCCTGGCCCCGCGCGAATTAAAACGATCCAATTGTCTTCTCACTGTGAAATCGCCCCCTCCCCCTCGGTTTTTTTGAAATCCGACTTCGGAATCGGATTGGCCATATTTTGGCGCGCATTTGGCTCGCGGATACCATACCCAAAAAATGGCTCCTTACTGGGTATTTTTGAACCCGAAAAAACGTGGGACAAACGCGAGAAAGACGATTTTTCGACGAATTTTCGACGAATTTCCCGGGCGAATTTCGGATTTTCGATTTGACCGACGTCTACCTCCAGGTCTGATCTATACGGCTCGTATTTTTTCGTAATTTTTTCGACCCCTTAAACGGGCTTTGGCGCGAGTTGAAAGTGGAAAACGTAGGACTAACGGGAGAAAGACGATTTTTCGATGAATTTTCCCTGGCCCCGCGCGAATTAAAACGATCCAATTGTCTTCTCACTGTGAAATCGCCCCCTCCCCCTCGGTTTTTTTGAAATCCGACTTCGGAATCGGATTGGCCATATTTTGGCGCGCATTTGGCTCGCGGATACCATACCCAAAAAATGGCTTCTTACTGGGTATTTTTGAACCCGAAAAAACGTGGGACAAACGCGAGAAAGACGATTTTTTGACGAATTTCCCGTGCGAATTTCGGATTTTCGATTTGACCGACGTCTACCTCCAGGTCTGATCTATACGGCTCGTATTTTTTCGTAATTTTTTCGACCCCTTAAACGGGCTTTGGCGCGAGTTGAAAGTGGAAAACGTAGGACAAACGGGAGAAAGACGATTTTTCGACGAATTTTCGACGAATTTCCCGGGCGAATTTCGGATTTAAGATTTGACCGACGTCTTCCTCCAGTTCTGATCTATACGGCTCGTATTTTTTCGTAATTTTTTCGACCCCCTAAACGGCCAGCGAGCGGAAAGTGAAAAAACTCACTCGGGAACGCGTTATCCCGTACCAACAAACCACACGGCTACCACACGGCTTACGGCGGCCAACACAATTTTATATTATTGTATGATGTATGATTATAGTACTCTAATATTATTGATCTTTCTAGGCTTCAGGTTTTTCTAGGATTTACTTCCTTCTCCTACGATATACTATTAAATAGTATATCGTAGGAGAATAGTAAATTTTACTATTCCCTCTCCAGCACCAGAAGCGTTGTGCCTGCAAGGTTTTCAGTCTGATCGCACAAACCCGCGGGGCTCTGTGGAGCTAAAAAGGGGATATGGGAGCGTTTTGGTAGAGTTTAATGGGGTCGAGTTAAATTGCAGCAGTTGAACGCCTAATTTGAAAAGGCGACACATGGTCAGCGGACCCACATGGTTTGTTTTATTAAATCCCAGCAACTGGGTCAGCAGACCGAGAAACGTCTGATTTGAAAAGACGATACAGGGTCAGCAGACCTTCGGACACAGCTAGATAGGGAACCGAGTATTTTGTCAATATTACGTTTCATGATGCGTAGATTTCAAAAATACTACACATCATGAAACATAATATTGACAACCATTATAACACTATTATGTTGGTGGGGTGATGCGTCATGACTGACTGGGGGGGGGGGGGGATTACAGGAGGAGGGGAACGACTCGGGGCTTGGGGTGGGGTTAGGAGGAGTTGCGGTTCTCGGAAGCTCGGTTGGGAAGCGGTGCTCGGTTGGAATATTTCTGTTGAATCTTACCTTACACTCGCCCAACCAAATAACCTTCGTAAAAACACATTCTGTGCTAAAACTATTCAAAACTAATTTTGGGCATTGAATCCAAAATGGAGATTGGGTGAAAATTTCTCCTACATTTAATGTAACTCCTCTGTTGATGGTATAAATTGTTTGTCTAATTAAGCGATTTCGACCATCAGTAGAGGAGTCATCATTCCCCCTAACCTACATAATATGATAATATTATTATGCTTAAAATCTCTGTACGAGGGGCAAACAATCACCTCGTGATAGAGAATCCGTTTTTGTGAGGTTCTCAGACTCATCTGACTTCACCTTGGGCTTATTAGGGGCTACAAAAGGCAGTAGGTCGGATGAGGTATCGTTTTCGAAGTAATTTTGGTCGTAGAATCCATTTTCGGGGGTTCCTTGTCTGTCCTAAGGGTAGTTTCTGCATGGAACACAGTTTAATTTAGGTATAATAACTATTCTTCATTGCCATAGATATTTCGCTGCTTAAGTAAAAGGCTGCTTCAAGTATACGGCTTTATCAGAACTTAAGCGGCGATTTGCGCTCTTGTTACTAAAAATAATAAACCCTAAGGAAGTGTGCAGCTTTTTAAATTGGGTAGTGTCTGGGGTCAGAACAACTATGAGACGTTTGGAGCTTCTGGAGTAAGTAATGGATTCTCACTTGAGAAATGGAAAAGGGGGTTGTGTCTGACAAATTATGGGTACAAAGAAAAATTATTAGTCCGTAAGTAGCTTTTGCTAATAATGCGCTTACAATAGGCTTAATTTAAGAGCTCTGTCAGAGAGTAACAGGATTTAGCGCAGAGTTTGATCGTCTCCCATTATTGAACGTCAGGGGGTTCTCATCGTCATTACTCCAGTGGAAGCCAGTTTTGCGAAAGAGCGTAGCACCTGGAAGACCCGAAAAAAGTTCGAAGTGCTCACAGCGTAGAACTCTATTAACTGGAGTGGCCATAAAGAAGGATTTGTATTGTTTCTTTTCCTTCGTATAAAAGAAACCGAGAAGGAAGAGAGAGAGAAAATGGAAAAAACTGCTAATCAATCTGACTTTTTTTCCTCTTTATGCCGAATGAAACCCTTGTGTTTCTCCCGGGTATGTAGTTTCTTTCCCGGAACGCGAGGAGGTTCCACAAAATCGCAATAACCCCCCCATACATCTTCGCTTCAACGTGATCGTATGCGTGTGAGGGTGCGTGGCATTTTCTGTCCTTCGGTATTCAGGGCGCCTTCAGCGTTTCTAAGTCAACAGGATCTTGGAAACTGTTTCATTTGGCTCGAATGGTTGGAAGGGGGTTGATGGAGGACGCTGGGACGTTTTTAATTCATTGGGCACTGTTCAGCACCGTAGTGATGGTGATGGCTTGTGACGTTTTGCTGTTACAAGAAGAGAGCAGGAAGAAGACAATTAATTGGACGCAAGCACCCCCGTTTGCGCCCAATCGTCGTTCATAAGTTCTAAGACTTATGAACGACGATTGTGTGGAGAGGAAAGCGTCCAAGCGCCATCAGTAATTTTTGCTGAAAAAAGATTTTATTCTCTTAATATATTATAAATAATTTATAATCGTAATTATTACGGCTCAGAAAATACCAAACGCATTAGTTCCCGCTAGGAAAGCATCTTGAGCTGGGAACTGGAGCATTATCTACCTAATTCAAAATTTAGTGAAAAATATGGTTTTCTTACATTTTTTAAAAATGTTCACAATAGTGCGTACTCGCTTAACCCTAGAACACAAAATTTTTCAAATTTGATTTCACTAGCACTATGACAGTGGGGCCTTGCTTCGCTTGGTCGATCATTTTATCAGCCAGATGGGGGTTGATGTTGAAGGTGCAGTCGACCTTGATGTAGGGGTTCGAACGTGTCCATCGATGCTACTTACCCCACTATTGACGTTGATGCAGGGTTATGAATGTGTCCATCGATGCTACGCACTCAACTAGGGGGGGTCTGGGGGCGGAGCCCCCCAGCTGGGTGCGTAGACGAGCAAAGCGAGCCGGAGCATCTAGTAATCCTAATAAGTTATAATCCTTGAATTGATAATTGAATTATCCTTGATTAATTTTTTAATCGAAGATAAATAAATTCAAAAACCTACTCGTTTTCAACCTACCCCTTTATGAAAGTATAGTCTTTGAGCTACCGTAGTTTTCAATTTAATGCTTTCGACAAAACTTTACTTGCACTCAGCGTGCCAACGTCAATTCATTCTCTCTCTGTAGGTATACATAACGAAATCAAAATAAGTAGGCGTCCTCTTGCGTCAGCCTCCTTGAAAAGTCCAGAATTTCACATTTTTAACAACATACCTACCTATTAGGGTTCAGTACCCTGTAAAACCCCCTGATACGAATTGTCGGTCATTCCTAGGTACGCACGACATGGCAACCCTGCTTGCTCCAACTTGCATAGATGCAGATCTGCATCTCTCAGACGAATCGGAAAAATGATGAAGCGGTGTCACTTCCCACTCTCAGACCTCGGAATTCAAAATTTGAATTAGGTACTTATTTAATAAGTATTCTGTTTTTCCTAAGGCGTTATAAATAATGGAGATAGGTTTTCTGCAATGTCGACCAATTTTCATAACCCTCCCAGGAAAAAACCCCTCATAGTTCTAGAGTTGGCCACCACGTCGCAGTACGCAAATGAAGCAATTTTACTTGGATGGAAAAATCTCTCCTATGTCGGGGGACATTTAGCCTTAACGTAAAATTAAAAACATTTGGGGTAACCAGTTCAAACAGAAGAGTTGGGTGCACTTGCGCCTGATCCATTACAGCACACAGAGCGGAGGATGGGTTCCGGAAGAAGGTAGGAAACACCCATAAGTCAATCTCACATGGCGGAACATCACTAAGTCAGTTCAAGTTAGCATCACTCGCCATATTCCATTCTTCACATAAGCTCCCGTCAAAGAAAATCTCTCCGACTCTACAAGCTTCTCCATTGTTGAGATTTCCTACCTTTCATATTTCCCAATCTGATAGGATTGCCATATGTCAATCAGTTGACTTGAGGCGGGTGGTTCCCAGGCCAAACCCACCTCGTCAAATTCCCCTTCAATACGCTCACGACGACGGTCTCATTATTTTTTCCAGCCCAGAGAACGGCTTTGCCTAGAAATTCAGCCCAAGCTCGCCCCGTGGGTTCTTCTCGGCAATAGATTTTCGTTCGGATCCCAAGCAAGGCGGAATAATGATGGAGGATTTCCGGGTAAGAGATACCTACATGTCTCAGGACTATGATCAGTCGAGCGAATTGGATTACACGAGGGTTTATTTCATATAATTACCTACCTATTTGATAAGTCTGGCATCGTCATAAATCGATTCTTCCGAGTAGTAAAATGCCTAGGTACAAGTTGTTTGGCGTCCAAATCGCGCCTTCAACCAATCCTGCCAATTTTTGGACACAACCTGCTCGACCCTCACAACTCCCATTGGACCCTTTCACAAACCAGCGGATTCTCATTAATAGAAAAGAATAGAATAGAAGGCGCTGCGGTACGTTCACTAACCGAATTCGGTGCGATGGAATCGATGGATAAGGGGATCCATTCAGTCGCGACGAACAACTTCGTTCGTTGCTATAAGTGTGACATGAACGGGTACTATCATCAAAATTTGATGATGATGATGAGATTTAATCTCGGTTGATATGAATCTCACATGGAACACGATACCGTAGAGCAGGGCTATTTTAAACAACTTTCGATTTTTTGGCCCGCTGACCCAGGGGCCAACATTTAAATGTATTTAAATAAAACAAATAGTGTGGGTCTGCCGACCAGGTGTCACAATCTCAAGTTATGCTAAGTTATCTAATCTAAGGTTTTCAGCCCGATCGCCCAAACCCTTTGGGCGCTATGGGGCTACGGGAGGTTTTTTATTTAGGCTTTTAGCTATGAGATCGAGTTAGGTGTCGTTTTCGAAGTATTTTTGGACGCAGGAATTCGATTTTTGGGGGTCCCGGAACGATCCGATTTCACTGTGGTGATCTATAGGGCTTTCATGGGCTACTATATAGTAGCGTAGGTCCCGGGTCCGCTCCTCCCCAATTGTGAAAACCAAGTTGGTTAACACATAAAAACCCACTTTACTTTTACTTTTTTTTACTTAATTAACTTGAGGAACTGGAATGACATTCTCCTCAAGAACCTCCACTTCTTTGGCTGTGGTGGTACTCGCGCGCCCACTCCTTGTCCAATATAGGCGTTTTTGCACGTTTTATTTCCTTCAATACAGACTCAGTTAAAGGTTGGAAGTCAAATTCTTCGTTGTCAACCTTTACATGGTTCAGTCTAGTGCGATACTCACGCGCTCGTTCGGTATCTGATTTCGCATCGTGTTTATCCACCCGTGATTCCTTTTGCGCACGATATTAAAGCGCTCGTTTGGCGTCTGATTTGGCGGCGTGTTTAACCTCTTTGATTCCTTTCGGTCGCGACATTCACTCACTCTTATCTGAGCCTATCCTGTGGGAATCGTGTCTGATTTCGCATCGTGTTTATCCACCCTGATTCTCTCAAGAGCTCGTTCACCATCCGATTTTGCAGCACCCACTTGTATGAGCGTTGTCATATTGAGTCTTGGGTTTGTAGATATTGAGCAAATTCTTAGTATTATTATTATGAAAGATTAGTGGTTTCGATTATGAGAGAATGATTTCAATAATCGAATGCCGCATTCGATTCGATACTAATGGTAACAAACATCACTATCACATGGTAACAACAGTGACTGTTGGTGCTTTACTTATCTCCTCTGTTGTAGTGTTTTTAATTTGATAGATGGACGACACTGCCACATGCGTTTCACCATATTAATCAAATTTCACGCTGGCGAGTTAAGGAATAAATCTGATTATCTCGTCACTGTGAAATTGCCTCGCGTCAGCTTTTCTCTTCTACCAGGGGATTTAGAGTAATTCTAAATCCCCTGGAACAATTATTGTTCGGATAGCGCTCAGTGTTTCAAAATATGAATCTAGCGTTTCAAAAAAAAAAAGGGGGGGGGGGGTTGCAAATTGTACACTAGGTTTTATTATTCTTTGATATAGGTTAATGCAATTGAAGAATTGTGCAAAAATTAATTGTGTGTCATTAAGAAAAGTTTTGAAAAAATTGAAAAAAAAAACCACATCGTTTGGACAGATGTGCGACCCCTAAAAACGGATTATGCGTCCAAAATTAAACGCGTTTTTATTTATTTATTTATTTATTTATTTTTTTTGGTAGGGAAATCTGACTTCACCATCGCGTTCTACGTTAAAAAAATAATAAAATAAAAATAACGTAGGGATTCACGTTTTAAGGTTCAGGAAATTTTGGTAATGGAGCGTCAGGACTTTTGAACAGAGCATTCTAATTGGGATTGACGTTTCGGAACAATGTGCAGTGGTTGCTCTTCCGTTCGTAGTTATCCCTCAAACTCATCTCGCCCTTTCAACATCTTGTGGTCGATAGCCTGCTTCCCGACCCGGATTTCTCCCGTTATAGGTACCTATTTCAAAGGGTTTTTGGGGGCCCGACCCCAAATAGAAAGTTATTTGCCCCCGTTGGAGTTATTCACAACGAGCCGACTCGTGGAAGTCGGAATGGATGCGGAAAGTGATTTTCCTCCGGTATTTTGCAGAAGCTTCAGCACGAATGCTCAACTCCATTACGGCAATTGGGAGCTTCCAGCCCGGAGACAAAATTGACTAAATTACTGAATTGCCGTATCGGCCTGCCAAGTCGATTTTCGTGGGAGATATAATGTGGTATAGTGTAGTAACTAGACCCCAACTGTTGGGGTATCTATCCGTTATCCCCTATTTGAGTGAGGGATTAAAATCGGGGTGAAAACAAAATTGCTCGGTGTAGTCTATAGACTACACCTAGTATACTAGGTGGGATCAAGGGATTTAGCTAGTCTCTTGAACATCACCCCTCGGGGGAAATCATCTTTTACCTAGTTCCTCGGTCTTCCCAAATGAGCGCTTATTGTAAACCCTCCCCCAGTTAGTCAACGCCCCAGCAAAAATTCAGAGGACATCGTTAATAGCCCAGGAAAATAGTGCTAGAAAACGGCCTCGATGAGAAAAAATAGTTCACAGTTGGAAATCGTTTTAACCCCTTTTGGGGTCACCCATCTGAGTTTGCTGACGGTTTCTAGGCTGTGCTTCAGATGTGGGGGGGGGGGGGGGGGGGGGTACCTCGACATTTTCGCTATTTTTTCAGTATTTCGCTTATAACGGGAAAAGTCCGCATCCTACTCGTTTATTCATTTTTTTTTATAAAGAGGATTAAATTTACCGTCGAATGGTGTTAGTTGCATCGGAATCGGTCCAGCCGTTCAGCCGCAAAAGATTGGTGATTTTTGCAAACTTAGCTGGAAAGTTGACTACCCTCAACTTCTAACGCCTGTAGGTCACAAATGACTGCACTGATCGAAAAATGTCAAAATTTGACCAAACTTGTAGGATATTTAATTGTGAACAGATCTTCTTTTTTGTTTGAAATTCGCACAGTCCACTGCTGAGATATGAATTTTTTTTTCTTAGCGCCAAATTTCCACTAAGGCAGTACAACGAAGAAAACTTCTCACTTTCACGTAATTGGCTACATAATCTATGGTAGTGGTTTGCAAGATGTTGTCTGCTTCCACTATCATGTTTGGCCTCTACTACTCCAGAGCTGTCAGAGGGCACATTCTGGCTCAGCTTGCTCTGAGTAAAATAGTAGGACCTACTGTCATCGCGGTCACTGTCAGAAGAAGATAATACAGCTCTATTCTTTTTGTATACTTGTTTAATTTTAAAAAGATACCACTTGCGATTGTTATAGATGTCAGATTTCTTGTTTCATTTTAAAATGATGCCACTTGCGATTGTTATAGCATGACACATATAATATGACACATGACACATATAATAATTGTATTACGACAGGACGACGCCCCCAGACCCCCGGATCGTTAAATGTTTTCATTTTGGACCATGGGCCAAAGCAAAGGGTAAGACTTGTAATTACACGATCGTGCATGACATAAACTCGTGAATTTTTTGTGCGGGTGATTTGGCAGCACTGCAGGAAATGCGACAGTAGTACTGAAGTGCCAGGGATGGAGACTACTTGGGCAGGTTTTCTTATTTGGACTTGGGGTTATAAGTGGTCAGTATGTCTTTAGAAAACTGGTTGAGGGTGCAAAGCATGGAATAAACAAATAACAAGCCATCAATTGAATTGAATAGATGAGCGCAACCTTTCTGTTATTACGATATATTTAATGAGCGAGAGAAACTAAGAAACAGTAGGTATCTAGCGACCAAACTATGCCACACAACACAATGTGTTTTGATGTCATCAAAAATATCCCGTGATGCCGATTACGTAAACAACTGCACCCTAACGACCGATGCGTAAGAAAACCTTATGCCGATCAGAGGTAACGAACGGCTCAGGCTGCAAAAATCGCTTTGGAGTCGTTGGAATCAGCCTAAAAAGCTCATTCCATAGACCCTTGTACCAACGAAATCGGACAAAAACTTTCGTCCCCCTTTTGAGGCCTCCTTAGTTACACATTAGAGATAAACAACTTTCGTCGTGAAGGACCTCCCGAAAACCGATGAAGGGGATAAGGGAGGAAAAATCAAGGTAGCCTATAACCACCCCCCGAACTCACTGATCACAATGAGACCACCCTCATGAAAATCTGTTGAGCCGCTCGGGCGTGATGCTGTGAGAAACAAAAAAAAAAAAAAAAAACATGTCGAAGAGGTGAGCGCATCTTTCCATTTTTTGAGGGAAAGGTTGCGCTAAAAACCAGATTTGCAGTTTTAATTTTCCTGTTTGATGAGCTCTGTCGAAAAATGATACCACCAAAAATAATTTTTTGTTGCTTCTTATTCAATAACAACAGTTCAGCTCATATCCTGCCGCATTGTCAGATGCCAGATTTAATTGTCAAATCGCCGGTTTTTTGGGTGATATTCGCATATTTCGCCCAAGATGGGTTGGCATCCAGCCCCTCAACTCTGGCATCCGAAAAATTTGGCATGAGATGTGTTGACAGCTCTTACCCCCAATCAAAATGAGAAAAGCTGCTGAAATTTTCGGACCAAACGCCTAGTGTCTAGCAAACAGCCAGTTATGATTCAAGAAGTTTTCATTCCCAATACTTCGGCGCTAGCACACTAGTGTCGCATTCCCCCACTTCTATAAGGAGACTATTAATATGCTGAATTCAAAAGTTGGTAACCACCTTGTACATTCACTATAGTGAACGTACCTACAAGGTTTACCTGCAGGTATAAACATGTTTATGTTCCATGACTTTGAAACCATTTCAAAGTTTACGGGTTCCCCGTAATGCCATATAATAGGCAGCAAAAGTTCTTAGTTGAAAATTCGTTTTTAAGAACTTCCTCTTCCAGTTCTCTATCCCAATTCCATTCCACCTTAGAATTAACGAGTGGTGAAACCCACTTTGTCCCTCTTCAACTTCGCATTTTCCGAAGAGCATTGTTGAATTTCGCAAAAAGGGAGTGTAGAAGTTTCGCTCACAACTCGCGAAGTTGGGACTAAGACTTCCCCCAAAAACGCGAGGGAATTTCCCGTTTATTCCTCCAGACGGAGTGATAGTGGGGTGGGGGGTTAGTAAAAGGCTCAATCGAATGGAAACTCCCACAATTCATACGAATGAATATGGTGAGAGTTATAATAAATCGAGGAGAAAACTTCTTTTGTGGCCCGACGTAAATGAAGAAGCTTGTCAGTGAACTTTTTTTCATTGTTTAATTTGGGCTAAAGGAACCACCCTGGCAGATTTCGCGCCTGTGTTTGTGGGAAGTGCAACGTCAGGAAGTGCAATTTCAGTGAGTTGCTTGGCTGACGAGTCTGACATATGCCCCTCCTTGAATTTGAAAATTTGGAACACATTTTCATAGTGGCTTTCCTAGTAGGTTCCAGGCCGCCCCACTATGTGGCTTGGTGCGCCAATTCGTGATCTTGATGTTGCCATGTTGATCCTTGAGTGCTTGTTGTTCGGGATCCTTTGTTCTTCTTGTTGTTTCTCGTCAGAACCGTCTGAAGGTGCTAATGTTGCAGCTCTGCTTGTTGGTTTCAATTATTTATAACGTTTCCTTCCCACGAAACCGATTTTTTCTGTTTGGTATGGTAGGTACCATCAACTAGAGTCGACAACAACATCTGGACAAGGGCTGAGCGAGGAAATTTCGGTTTGTCGATACCATTCCCCAAACATCCAAATTATCAGTTCTGTTTTGTTCTTATCATTCCGCAATCAGCATGTTTCGGTTGCTACCAAATGCCATCAAAAAGTGCAATTTGGAAACGCCTATGTATTCGCGTCGGAGGTAGAAAATTCTGATCGGCCCAATAATTCGAGATTTTCCGTTTCATAACTCGTAGATTTCAAACACGAAAGTCTCCACCGTCCGAGCCGTTTTAGGCAGTAGGTATTTTAGTTTTTTTTCTAATTTAAAAATTTTTAATGTTGAAGAATTCTCGGTATGCCATGTAGATAGTTGTGCCCGCAAGGTTTTCAGCCTGAACGCCTCAACCCGAGGCTCTGTGGGACTAAAAAGTGGCTAAGGGAGTGTTTTTTTTTTTTTAAGGTTTCGGCTATGGGGTCGAGTGGGGTGTTGTTTTTTGAAGTATTTTTGGACGTAGAGTCCATGTTTTGGAGTCCTACGATGCGATTTCACCGTGGGGTTCTATGCGGCTGCAAATTAGATTTTTGGAGGATTCGAGGGAGGTCAAATAAGCTGTTGGTTCTGGAGCAGTTTTGTACGAATAATCCATTTTTCGAGGTCCCACGTCGGTCCAAACATCGTACAGTAGGTATAGATTTTTTTTTTTCAAATGTATTTTATATTTCCCCTCCAGTAGGGAAATGAATAAAATGGTAGTAGCGGAATCACACGGTGGTTACGAAAAGTTAAAAAAAGTTCAGTATTGATTTGATTTCCCGGTGATTCCGCGACGTTTATTTGCAAAGTTAATTTCGAGTATTTATTTGAGTGCACGGAGTGAGCGGAGTCATAACACTGGTGACCCCGACGTGATTTGAACACGCAACCTTTTTTTTTTTTTTTTTTTTACATGCCAAAAGCGCTGCAACGGGCGAAGTTTGTCTTCGTGCGGTCGGGGGCGCCCACCACGGGGTTTCAGCCGGCTTATACAGGGCCATACAGAGTGCACTCCAACGACGGCAAGACGGTAGTTATCGAGCAAGGTAGGCGAAGAGAACGGGTGTCCGTCGACAGGATCATGCCAGCAGGAACTCATCCGGATGACCGACCGAGGAAAACCGTCACGTTCGCCTCCGAACCGGCCCTCGTGGCAGCGACCAGTGAGATGCCGGGCCCAGGCCGGCGTCGGGCGTTGGGAGCCGAAAACACCTCCGTCTCCACTCGGTGTTTGGGGGGAGGCGTATGAGTATTTCCCCTCCAGTAGGGAAATGAATAAAATGGTATTAGCGGAATCACACGGTGGTTACGAAAAGTTTAAAAAAGTTCAGTATTGATTTGATTTCCCGGTGATTCCGCGACGTTTATTTGCAAAGTTAATTTCGAGTATTTATTTGAGTGCACGGAGTGAGCGGAGTCATAACATATTTATTCGTTCATTTATTCATTAGTTTTGGTTTATTATTCTTGGAATAATACACCTTTGTAATCGCGACGGAGGTCGACCACTGACGAAGAATCCATTTTTGGGAGTCACGGAACGACGAAGAATCGATTTTTGGGAGTCACGAAACGATCCGATTTCTAGGGCTTTATAGGGGGATTTATAGGGCTTTCATGGAGCTAGAAATGGGCCTTTTGAAGGATCCCGAGAGGCCAAATATTTTCTGAGTGAAAAAATTTGAAAAAAAAAAAAACGCTGCAAATTTTACACAAGGGTTTATTATTCTTTGATATACGTCACTTGTGCAGAAATTAAATTCCGTCAATGAAAAAATTAAAAAAATTTTTTTTTGGATTTTTATCTCAAAAACATTTTTTTTGGATTTTTTTGTTCAAAAATGTGTCTTTTCAAAAATTCTGTATTTTTTGCTCGAAAAATATTTAACATCCTGGGATCCTTCAAAAATCCCATTTTTTGTCCCATGAAAGCCCTAAAGATCGCCCCAGTAAAATCGGATCGTTCCGGGACCCCAAAAAATGGATTCTACGTCCAAAAATACTTCGAAAACGACACCTGACTCGATCCCATAGCTAAAAGCCTTCAAAAAAACCCTCCCGTAGCCCCATTATAGCCCCAGAGCGCCCCACGGGTTTGGCCGATCGGACTGAAAACCTTGCGGGCACAACTAGATGGTAAACCAAGTATTTTGTCAAAATTTCAGATTTAAAAAAAATTCCTACTGCCCAAAACGGTCTGGACGGCGGACGGCGTACGGCGGACGGACATTTCGGATTTAGAATGTAGACCTCTTGAAACGGATAATGTCAAATTTTGAGCCCGATCGGAGTCGTCGACCCCCGTCGCGAAATCATAGGTGTATTATTCCAAGAATAATAAACCAAAATAAATAAATAAGAAAAACAATTGAAAAAAATACAATGTTTCTTTCAAAGAGTTTTTATTGACACAGATTTAATTTTCGTACAAGTAACCTACATCAAAGAATAATAAACCCTTGTGTAAAATTTGCAGCGTTTATAAAAATTCGGTGATTGTTATACCGCTAAAATTCCAAACTTTTAGCTGAAAATGTTAGGTTCATTCGAACGCACTGATTTTAACATTCAAGATAAGATATACATTTTTTCACGCATTCAAATGGAGAACAGTAGTAGTACCTAATTACAGTCAGTAACAACAGGAGTTGTACGGCAGTAGCAACAGAACGGTTCTGTTCGATAAACTTACTTGTAGAACTAGGGCTGCTGTATCATTTCCTCAACATCAATTAAGAAAACCTTTGTGAATTTCTTTGCTACACTATCACCAACATTTCATGTTCAATTTCATATTTTTAATTTATTCCTTGGAGATTGTACCTTTACTTTATCATTATTTTCTTTCTCATGCTTCGGCGAACTCTTGCAAAAAACTTTTGTTTACCACAATAAATCAATCAATCAGTCAGTCAGTCAGAAACAACAGAAGTTGTAAGTACAGTATTAGCAGCAGAACTATTCTGTTCGAAAAGTAGAAGTAGGGTTGTATCATCCGAGCTCCAATGCTGATGTTCATTCGAGTAGGTATCTAAATCATTCGTTTTGTTCGTCTGAATTTTCTACCATTTTCCTTTTATTTGATCTTTCTGCGTTTGTCTCCAGGTAGTGCGATTTTCAGAAACTAGGACATTTCTGGGTCCTTTAGAGGAAAAAATAGTACGCAGGACGTTGGACTGAAAAGTGATACATGTCCTTACAAAACTAGTACGTCTGGTCACCGTACACATAACTGGGAATGTGGAAAATCGGACTACTTCCCTTATGAACCGACAAAACAATGGTTTTGTAATTTTCAATCCTCCGAATGGTAAATTACGTCCCTCAGAGGTACAATGTATGTCGTAAAATTCTGATTTATTACTTGCTGCTTCAAAATTTAATGATGGCCGGCCAACTAACACACACCGCGACGAAAACCTTGTCAATAAACTAGCAATAACGTACAAAAACCTATTACGTACTACCCTTTATTTACTACTCTCCTTGACTATAAATCTGCCAATTTCATGGTCCTGTTTCCGACAAAGGATGCTTGTTGAGTGCATATTTGGCTTGTTCATATTAACCAACCATCCTCAGCACAGTAAGTATTGTGTGGATTAGTGCTTCTTAGAATGTTGCTAGGTATTTCCCAGTTTAACGCGATTGAAGAAATTGTTCGAGAGTCGCAAGGATTACGCCAATGTTTCAAAAGATTGATTATTCTACTTATTATTGTTAATTTGAATGGAACAAGAATTTTAATGCACTGGGGGGAAAATTTCCCGTACTTCGTTTTCCAGTGCCTCTCTTCCAGTTACGATGGAAGGCCTTCCAACCAAAGTACACTGATTCTCGAATTGAGGTTCGGAGTAGGCCGACTAGTGGGAGTTCCATATGAAAAAAGCAGAAATGATTTAATTTTTAATGAAGTATGAATAACGTACGATCACAAATAAATGAAAAGAGAAGAGCATTGACATGGACTACTATTATAAATATAATATTTATAACGTTGTTGGAAACTTGTTGAGGGTCAGTCAAATAAGACGAGATTTTTTGCCGACGTTTCAAGAGATATATTCTCCTATCATCAGGGCCTAATGAAATGAACAAAACACGAATTTATACTTTGAATTTAACAATTGAGAAGTTTTAAGAAAAAAATTTATACAGGTACTTACAAGTGCAGGAAAAAGGGCAGCACACGATGTGAGCCGTCGCTGTCGTACAAATATACTAAATAATATGTAGGATGCAGACATACAGAAGGAACTGACAATTTTCGATGGTGGGGGTTGTTGTTTTTTTTTTTTTTTTTTTTCCCCCTTTAGAAAGTGGTAAACAGAACTCAAAGGATGCCGACGTTTTGTAAGGTTTGAGGGTTGGTCGGTGAGCAGGTAATTAGGCGTTAACGGTCTTTTAGTTAAATACTATTCTTTCCCAAATCTTCTGTCAGAATTCGGAGATTTTTTTTTTAATGTTGTCGGAGATACCATGGTCTTGACTAAACATTTTCGTCCATATCTCGATAAGTCACTCTGGGCTGTAGATGAGCTTAGTTGCTAGAAACCGGTCCCCACGCTATAATTGTTTACCTAAATGAACAATTTAGTATTCAAACCAGCAGAGGAGTCGTTCTCTCTCCCTAACCAACTCATTATGATAGTCTTGTTCCAATGGAACGACATGCTTCTCAAGCCATAAAATGATGGATTCCCAATTGTTTCACCATCTCCTCTTTCTTCCGATGGCTGAGATGCACATGCATGTAATAATATTATATGCATATATATTACTATATGCATGTGATAATATTATATGCATAATATGCATCTATTATATTATATGCATGTGAGATAATATCTATCTCTCTATCTTGCCGGAAGCCCTTCTGCTAGCAAGGGTTGCCTTCTTATTGATAGTACCTATTGCAGAAAATGATTCTCCTAATACCGTCCTCAAGGGCTCTGAACCCTCCAAGTTGCTTGACACCCGTGTCACGACTTCCTCCTAAATGAAGGAAACGTGAGCCTTAGCTCTCAACAAGAAAGTTCTCTGTACGTGTGGAGAATCCTTTCAGTACACATATTAGGATATGGCTTAATTGGATATTGAAAAAGAATCTTTTTTCTTCTTCGTCAACTTGAAAAAACTTGTGCCTCACTGTAAGGCTTAAATGGTTAGCTGCAAAGACTCCGCAAAAATAAAAAAACGTTGGTGTTCCTAGATTAGGTCTCTGCGAAGCTGTTTGAGACAGCTGACCATTCTATTAATCCTACCCGTTCCGCCACGTGTTAGGGCCAACCATTTGGGGGGGGGGGGGGGGGGGTGCCGAAATAAACGCCAGAAACTCCGGGGGTTTCCTCGAAAGGGTTAAGTGGCCGCCGGCAATATCTGACCAGGAACCGCCTCTGATAGGGTCGGATTTCCCCTCTTTTCTTCCCTTCTCCGTCAACAATAGGGAGAATTCGTCAAGGGGCTTCCCCAGGCCCAATGAGATCCAACCAAAAACAGTTTGGTAGGCCAGTCAACGGTAGAGATGAAGACGGGAAAAGTGCACCGGTAGGTAATTAATTTTTGCTGGTGAACAGTTCTGCACTGTAATATAATCCATTTGGATGACACCCCCCCACTGCTCCATGTTGAACACCGAGGAATTTCCAACTTTACTGACTGAGTTAATATTCCATTAATAGTCTCAGTAAACGATATTTCCAAGTGGAAAACGGTTTTAAGGAAATGAACGTGCTGAGAGAAATAATTTCACATAATATGTGAAAAGAAAAACGTTGTAAATTTTACACAATACGTGTATAGACAAACGTTGATATAGACAAACTGCAAAAATTAATTCGGTCAATAAAAATTATAAGTAAGTAAAAGAAAAACGCTGCAAATTTTACACAAGGGTTTATTCTTCTTTGATAAAGGTTACTTGTTAGAAAATTAATTTTGTGTCAATAAAAAAAAAATATTTGAAAAAAAAATTCTGTACTTTGTTCGAACAGATGTGGGACTTCGAAAAATGGATTAGGTGTGCGAGCAAAGTACTAGGAAAATATTTCACCTTCTGGGATCCTTCAAAAGTACCTACCATTTGTAGCCCAATAGATCCCCATTGTGAATTCGAATCGTTCTGGGACCCCCGAAAATGGATTCTACGTCCAAAAATGCATTGAAAACGACATCTAACTCGACCCCATAGCCGAAACCCTTCAAAATAGCTCTCCTATAAGTAGCCCCTTTTTTGCCCCACATACCACCACGGGTTTAGGCGATCGGGCTGAAAACCTTGTGGGCACAACTAGATGGTAAACTGAGTATTTTGTAAAATTTTCAGATTAAAAAAATAAAAAATCCTACTGACCAAAACGGCCAGGAGGTACATTTCCTTTTTGGAATCTAGACCTCTTGAAACGGATAATGTCAAATTTTGAGGCCGATCAGAATTTTTGAACTCCGTTGCGATTACGTAGACCTACGTGTATTACCTGTGAATTATTCCAAGAATAATAAACCAAAATTAAGAAGAAAAACACTGTACAATGTTTGGACAGATGTGGAACCCCCAAAAATCGATTCTGCGTCTAAAATTACTCTGAAAACGACACCTCATTTGACCTTCTGGCATCGTTCAAAAGCTCACTTGTAGTCCCACGAAAACCCCATACCATCTCCACGGTGGAATCGGATCGTTCTTGGACCCCCAAAAATGGATTCTACGTCGAAAAATACTTTGAAAACGACACCTGTCTCAACCCCATAGCCGTAACCCTTCAAACACCCCTCACGTAGCTTCTTTTAGCCCCACGGGTTTGGCCGATCAGGCTGAAAACCTCGAGGGCACTACTAGATGGTAAACCGAATATTTTTTCGAAGTTTCAGATTTTCGAAAATTATGCCTACTGCCCGAAACATGTCAGTACCTATTTTATCAGCAGAAAATTGTAGAATTAAACCGCACTGACTTTTGAGACTGATTTCCTGTACCGTCTTTGTTGAATAAAGTAAAGGATCTTGGCTCCTCAGTTGTGTTGATTCTGTGCCTCTCTAGCATGTAGGTTCATTAAGTTGTTGATAAATATTCGCTGTGTGTCTGTATTCACGTCTTTGTGGAGCTGTTTAGGAAGTGCCTAAGATTAATCTTAGGCAGACACGGTGTTTCCTTTACCACTCGGCAACCTGCGTATCCCCTCGTCTTAGGCTCATTAGCACAGTAACTGTTGGTAACCGTGGAGTGTAGCCCACGGTAGGTAGAACCTTCTACTTAGGTAGAAACTTCTACCTACCGTGGTGTAGCCTGTGGCGCCCTCTGTTTGCTAATTCATTTTCCTTCCTTCATACCTCAAATACACTCCGGTTCGCTCGGTTGCTCCCTTGATAGACGTCCGAAATGCCCCGAGCCGCCGAATCCAAAACGTCAATCACTCCAGCCTTCAAAACCACCAAGAGTGAGGCTAACTGAATCAGATGTTGATTGACGCCCGCCAAAGCCAGTTTGACAAAGTGCAGCTTAATTGATACGTGAATTCCTGGAGGAGAACACGATTGGGAAAATGGGGGCGAGAGTCCCTATGAAACGCGACACTACTGGGCACATAGAATAGTCATAATTTGGGAAGCGATAAAAGGCACGTGTTTCTGGATTATTCTTTTCTTTTTTTAATCAATAGACGGGTTCCAAATACCACCGAAAATGGGGTTAAAATACAAATTTCAGGCTCGTACCGGAACAACTTTAGAAAATACCTACCTACGTGAAAGACATTTTGTCACACAAAATATGTATTTTTCTCTTTTTGACTTCTAACAATATGGCACAGGATGATTTAACCCGAAATTCGGGTGTACGTCCATTCCTAATTGAAGGCAGAAGCCTCGTTGTTCGTTTCACTATCGAAAGAGGTAAGTTGCAGAGCTGTTTGCAAAGGAAAGCCTCCGAAGATGTGTCCACGAAACCGAGCAAACTTATTCCAACTAAGCTCGAAAAAAAAAACCTGTCTCACACTTGGAACATAGCGACATGAGGCCATCCGGCTTCCAACCTGCACAGTTGCTGACAAACGCTATGTTTTTGCGGAAGGAACCTTCTCTCGAGCCCCCAATTTTTTTAAATAGACCTAGACAGCATACCGTAGTAGGTAGGTACCTATGTAAAAAATGCGTCGTCTCTAATAACAGCTAGGTAACTATCATTTTTCTCCTTTAAAGAGTGTTCCCCAATCGTGACTAGTTCACAATTGCACTAGGTCACTATCTCAATGAGATTGGAACTGCCAGATGGTGCAGAGTTGCTGATCCAAGAGAACGGATGGGCAATGAAGGTGACTTCTCTGCTTTTTCCTTTAACTTTGTATTTAGGCAAAATACATAAGTTGGAGACCGGTTTCGAGCTACACGCTCATCTTCAGTCCTATAAAACAAACACTCGAAATTACCAACTCTAATACACTTACAAATTAATATGAAACATTAAAATTAAAATTACAAAATTGTGTGAAAGCTTATACAATTCTACTTATACAACGGGCTTGTTGAAAGACAATTATAATCTTATAATAAAAGTTAAAAGTCTTTAGTCAGTGGTCGTAAACAATTAGGTTATGGGTGAAATTTGAAAAGAAGAGAAATGGCACGTACCAGGAGACGATGGTGATGTTGTTGCAAACTTCCAAACGTGAATGAGGTTTTCCGATTCTAACCAGGGAGTGAAGGGAAGGAAGGTATCTCAGTCAGTTGGGGGGGGGGGGGGGGGGGGGGACTGTCGGCGCCTAGTACCCCATTATATTATATTATTGTTAACATTGCAGGTCAGGTAAGCGGCGGTCGGCGTTAGATGAAAGGCTATTTTTACTATTGAAAGGCTATTTTTGCGATTCACTATTATGTCCCATTAGGATTCTGGTTGGCTGTTAACTTTTAAGAAATCTAATATCACCGACCGATACATGGTATCCCTCTCGTTGCAACAAGATGCTGGATCTTGTGCAAAAGATTTCAAAATCTCCAAGTTCTCCCAAGTATTCAGCCTGTTTCCTTTTGTCATGAAATGGAGATGCTGAAGGCATGATGACCTTTCTATGGGGTGTCCTGATGTAATTACGTGGTCACAGAAACTATTGTAACCCTGTGACTTCAAACGGATTGCTGCTAGGTGTTCTCCTAGCCTTTTCTCAAACGATCTCCCCGTTTGCCCTATATAATTTTGGCTGCAATTTACCCCACCACAAGTTAACTTGTATACACCCGACTTTTTATTAGGCTCAATCACATCTTTGGTTCTGGACAAAGACCTTCCTGTTGTGTTGGGTGCCCTAAAATACTTATTTGTTCTTCATGATAAACTCACAATTTTACCTTCATCAGAATTTGATGAATTTGATCGGGAGGCTAGATTACAAACTGAAATGCTTGCCAATGAAAAACAAATCATCATGGATAGGAAGTTAGAGAAATTGCGTAAGAACAAGGAAGAACGTGTCAAATTTCAAGGTTCCACACATGCTGCCCACACTAATGAGCAGATCCAGTTCCCGGATAGAGTTGTTAATCTAACAGGAATTCGGTTCTCACCTAGCGAGGAATCCCTTCTAAACAAAGGGCTGAAACATTGCTCGGCAGTCAGATTAGGCAATAAAGTTATAGAGGATATTGGTGTGTCAGTAGAGGCCTCAATAGGCAGGGGTGACTCCATATCGAACAATGTAGCAAAATCTATCTGTGCACAACTTTTAAGAACGGAAAATGAAATGGTAGAGGATGAGGGAAGAGAGGTGGAGGGTCGAGCACTAAAATCAATTAAGTCAAAACTCGAGCATAATAATTTGGTTCTAACAAAGGCGGATAAGGGTAATGCAATAGTTATAATGAGTCGTTTGGAATATAACCACAAAATTGAATCCTATATCACAGACAACAGATTAAAAATTTTACGTAAAAATCCGGTCCAGGACTTTGATAAGAAAGTGAGGGAGTTCATACGGGAAACTACTTTAATCACTAATGGGTACGAGAAGAACAGGCTGATTGAAATGAATCCCAGACCCCCCCTGTTGTATGGGCTACCGAAAATTCACAAAACCCCCTTGAAAATTCGCCCCGTTGTGAGTTACATTGGCACACCAGTCTACAAGCTCGCTCGGAAAGCTGGTCATTTGTTTAAGGAATATACGGGGTTCAAGTCACAGAGGTCCATAGAAAACACGTCAGAACTAATAGACAAGATAAAAAACATTAATGTCCCCCTTTCTTCAAAACTGGTTAGTTTTGACGTAGTTCAACTATTTAATAGAATTCCGCCCAAGGACGTGCAAACGATAGCAGAAAATTTAATCCTTCAGACTAGAATGGAAAATACGAAGAAAGTTGAATTAATGAAAATGTTGGAAATTTGCATATCACACAATTACCTACAATATCAAAACACTTTATATTCAGATCCGAATGGCTTAAGTATAGGAAGCCCTTTGTCCCCACTACTTGCGGAAATATTTCTCTCAAACTTGGAACAAAAAATCTTTGAGAGCCCTCTCTCGGACAAGGTTAAGTATTGGTTCAGGTATGTAGATGACGTTATCGTTCTTTTCCATGGAACTAACAGACAACTAGGCATGTTCCACAATTTCATCAATTCATTGCACCCTACTATAGAATTTGAACTGGAAACATCTGAGAATAACACAATTAACTTTTTAGATTTAACGATATCCATAACAGACAACAAACATGAGTTCAAAATTTTCAGAAAGCCTACACACACAGACACAGTTATTCACAACAACTCATGCAGACCTTGGGCCCACAAACTTGCTGCATTCCACTCAATGGTTCATAGGCTAGTTCATACCCCACTCAAACCGGAAGCATACGAGTTGGAACTAAAGACCATCTATCAAATTGCTGTTAATAATGGGTACAGTCAACAACTAGTCAATTCCTTAGTCAGAAGAAAGGAGAGGGAATTAGTCTCCTCCCAGCTCATCCCTACGCCTCCGCCCACCATTCCACAGCAACAAAGTCATTCTCCCATTGATGAACTCAAGCCAAGAATTTTCATCCCTTATTACGGTTACATTTCGGAGAAAATGGGGAAGGAGATGAGAAAGTTGGGGTTTAAGGTTATTTTTAGGGCACCCAACACAACAGGAAGGTCTTTGTCCAGAACCAAAGATGTGATTGAGCCTAATAAAAAGTCGGGTGTATACAAGTTAACTTGTGGTGGGGTAAATTGCAGCCAAAATTATATAGGGCAAACGGGGAGATCGTTTGAGAAAAGGCTAGGAGAACACCTAGCAGCAATCCGTTTGAAGTCACAGGGTTACAATAGTTTCTGTGACCACGTAATTACATCAGGACACCCCATAGAAAGGTCATCATGCCTTCAGCATCTCCATTTCATGACAAAAGGAAACAGGCTGAATACTTGGGAGAACTTGGAGATTTTGAAATCTTTTGCACAAGATCCAGCATCTTGTTGCAACGAGAGGGATACCATGTATCGGTCGGTGATATTAGATTTCTTAAAAGTTAACAGCCAACCAGAATCCTAATGGGACATAATAGTGAATCGCAAAAATAGCCTTTCAATAGTAAAAATAGCCTTTCATCTAACGCCGACCGCCGCTTACCTGACCTGCAATGTTAACAATAATATAATATAATGGGGTACTAGGCGCCGACAGTCCCCCCCCCCCCCCCCCCCAACTGACTGAGATACCTTCCTTCCCTTCACTCCCTGGTTAGAATCGGAAAACCTCATTCACGTTTGGAAGTTTGCAACAACATCACCATCGTCTCCTGGTACGTGCCATTTCTCTTCTTTTCAAATTTCACCCATAACCTAATTGTTTACGACCACTGACTAAAGACTTTTAACTTTTATTATAAGATTATAATTGTCTTTCAACAAGCCCGTTGTATAAGTAGAATTGTATAAGCTTTCACACAATTTTGTAATTTTAATTTTAATGTTTCATATTAATTTGTAAGTGTATTAGAGTTGGTAATTTCGAGTGTTTGTTTTATAGGACTGAAGATGAGCGTGTAGCTCGAAACCGGTCTCCAACTTATGTATTTTGCCTAAATACAAAGTTAAAGGAAAAAGCAGAGAAGTCACCTTCATTGCCCATCCGTTCTCTTGGATCAGCAACTCTGCACCATCTGGCAGTTCCAATCTCATTGAGATAGTGACCTAGTTCAAGCTCTGACAAAGCTTCTGCCGCCAAAACAACCACCGTTTACCAACGATCAGTCTACTCTTCATCTCTAATCAACATGCTACCTCATACAGCAGCAACGTCGGTGTCCTCAACACTTCAAACAGTAGCTTCCGGATCTAACATTGATGGTCCTGGGCCTTCAACATCACTTGACTACACTACCAGATTAGCGCTTACAGGGGAGGACGATAGTAGTGTGTCTAGTGAAGACAGTTTCCACTCATTAGACAGTGTTTTCAGGGACCCAGTTCGTCAGATACCAATTCAACAATTCTCTAGTCAGTCATTACGCCACAACTCTGTAAGTGTGCGCAACAGGGGCCGTGCATTTAGAAATCACAACGCGGGTAGGCGTGCCAGCCGGACCAATAACAAAGTTGGGAAGTTCTCGATTCTCAGTGGGGAAACCGTTGACTACTTGAAAAACTGTGACGTGAACCATTGCAAGATCCTGTACGTTCGTCTCCGGAAAAAGTACATCACTGCCAATAAGAACATTTATTTCAATCGAACATGCCTGAAGGAGGGGTTGGATCCTTCTTACGCGACGCTACACTCCAACAGCTTCTCTTCGTCAGCCAAGAAAGCCATCGCAGCGGCAAAAATCAGGTGGGTGAAATTTGAATTACAAAAATGGTACTCTACCAGGGACGCGTTATCTACATACTTATTTGTTCTTCATGATAAACTCACAATTTTACCTTCATCAGAATTTGATGAATTTGATCGGGAGGCTAGATTACAAACTGAAATGCTTGCCAATGAAAAACAAATCATCATGGATAGGAAGTTAGAGAAATTGCGTAAGAACAAGGAAGAACGTGTCAAATTTCAAGGTTCCACACATGCTGCCCACACTAATGAGCAGATCCAGTTCCCGGATAGAGTTGTTAATCTAACAGGAATTCGGTTCTCACCTAGCGAGGAATCCCTTCTAAACAAAGGGCTGAAACATTGCTCGGCAGTCAGATTAGGCAATAAAGTTATAGAGGATATTGGTGTGTCAGTAGAGGCCTCAATAGGCAGGGGTGACTCCATATCGAACAATGTAGCAAAATCTATCTGTGCACAACTTTTAAGAACGGAAAATGAAATGGTAGAGGATGAGGGAAGAGAGGTGGAGGGTCGAGCACTAAAATCAATTAAGTCAAAACTCGAGCATAATAATTTGGTTCTAACAAAGGCGGATAAGGGTAATGCAATAGTTATAATGAGTCGTTTGGAATATAACCACAAAATTGAATCCTATATCACAGACAACAGATTAAAAATTTTACGTAAAAATCCGGTCCAGGACTTTGATAAGAAAGTGAGGGAGTTCATACGGGAAACTACTTTAATCACTAATGGGTACGAGAAGAACAGGCTGATTGAAATGAATCCCAGACCCCCCCTGTTGTATGGGCTACCGAAAATTCACAAAACCCCCTTGAAAATTCGCCCCGTTGTGAGTTACATTGGCACACCAGTCTACAAGCTCGCTCGGAAAGCTGGTCATTTGTTTAAGGAATATACGGGGTTCAAGTCACAGAGGTCCATAGAAAACACGTCAGAACTAATAGACAAGATAAAAAACATTAATGTCCCCCTTTCTTCAAAACTGGTTAGTTTTGACGTAGTTCAACTATTTAATAGAATTCCGCCCAAGGACGTGCAAACGATAGCAGAAAATTTAATCCTTCAGACTAGAATGGAAAATACGAAGAAAGTTGAATTAATGAAAATGTTGGAAATTTGCATATCACACAATTACCTACAATATCAAAACACTTTATATTCAGATCCGAATGGCTTAAGTATAGGAAGCCCTTTGTCCCCACTACTTGCGGAAATATTTCTCTCAAACTTGGAACAAAAAATCTTTGAGAGCCCTCTCTCGGACAAGGTTAAGTATTGGTTCAGGTATGTAGATGACGTTATCGTTCTTTTCCATGGAACTAACAGACAACTAGGCATGTTCCACAATTTCATCAATTCATTGCACCCTACTATAGAATTTGAACTGGAAACATCTGAGAATAACACAATTAACTTTTTAGATTTAACGATATCCATAACAGACAACAAACATGAGTTCAAAATTTTCAGAAAGCCTACACACACAGACACAGTTATTCACAACAACTCATGCAGACCTTGGGCCCACAAACTTGCTGCATTCCACTCAATGGTTCATAGGCTAGTTCATACCCCACTCAAACCGGAAGCATACGAGTTGGAACTAAAGACCATCTATCAAATTGCTGTTAATAATGGGTACAGTCAACAACTAGTCAATTCCTTAGTCAGAAGAAAGGAGAGGGAATTAGTCTCCTCCCAGCTCATCCCTACGCCTCCGCCCACCATTCCACAGCAACAAAGTCATTCTCCCATTGATGAACTCAAGCCAAGAATTTTCATCCCTTATTACGGTTACATTTCGGAGAAAATGGGGAAGGAGATGAGAAAGTTGGGGTTTAAGGTTATTTTTAGGGCACCCAACACAACAGGAAGGTCTTTGTCCAGAACCAAAGATGTGATTGAGCCTAATAAAAAGTCGGGTGTATACAAGTTAACTTGTGGTGGGGTAAATTGCAGCCAAAATTATATAGGGCAAACGGGGAGATCGTTTGAGAAAAGGCTAGGAGAACACCTAGCAGCAATCCGTTTGAAGTCACAGGGTTACAATAGTTTCTGTGACCACGTAATTACATCAGGACACCCCATAGAAAGGTCATCATGCCTTCAGCATCTCCATTTCATGACAAAAGGAAACAGGCTGAATACTTGGGAGAACTTGGAGATTTTGAAATCTTTTGCACAAGATCCAGCATCTTGTTGCAACGAGAGGGATACCATGTATCGGTCGGTGATATTAGATTTCTTAAAAGTTAACAGCCAACCAGAATCCTAATGGGACATAATAGTGAATCGCAAAAATAGCCTTTCAATAGTAAAAATAGCCTTTCATCTAACGCCGACCGCCGCTTACCTGACCTGCAATGTTAACAATAATATAATATAATGGGGTACTAGGCGCCGACAGTCCCCCCCCCCCCCCCCCCCCAACTGACTGAGATACCTTCCTTCCCTTCACTCCCTGGTTAGAATCGGAAAACCTCATTCACGTTTGGAAGTTTGCAACAACATCACCATCGTCTCCTGGTACGTGCCATTTCTCTTCTTTTCAAATTTCACCCATAACCTAATTGTTTACGACCACTGACTAAAGACTTTTAACTTTTATTATAAGATTATAATTGTCTTTCAACAAGCCCGTTGTATAAGTAGAATTGTATAAGCTTTCACACAATTTTGTAATTTTAATTTTAATGTTTCATATTAATTTGTAAGTGTATTAGAGTTGGTAATTTCGAGTGTTTGTTTTATAGGACTGAAGATGAGCGTGTAGCTCGAAACCGGTCTCCAACTTATGTATTTTGCCTAAATACAAAGTTAAAGGAAAAAGCAGAGAAGTCACCTTCATTGCCCATCCGTTCTCTTCACAATTGCACCTGCAATAGTGCTTTTCCAGTTCCCCAATAGTGGTGGCAAACCGTTGCCCAATAGTTACCAAATTGCCCAATCGTGATTCCCCCCGTTCCTGTGGGTTTGTCAGTGTTCTTGGAGTGAATGACATGTATGGAAGACAACATTATAATATAATGGATATTATCCAAACTATGAAACTGATAAGAGATGAGGGAAGACCCATTGAATGGTTGGTTAACATGGATCTATAGATGGCCAGGCACTTTTTTTCAAATTTGAAATCTGGGAAACACATTTGGTTGCCCATCTAGTTGTGTCCAAGTGGTTTTAAGCTCAATCGCCCTAACGGCGAGGGATTTAGGTAGGGGCCGAGTGAGGTATAGTTTTCGAAGTACCTATTCCCTACTTGTGGGATTTGAACCCATTTGACTACATCGTTGGGCTTCTGTTGGGATACGACTGGGGCTTTTGTAGGTCTTTGGTCAGGAGGACGAATGCGGTATCGTTTTCAAAGACTCCAACGGAAGCTACAACGTATTTTTGAAACTGCTGCAGCAGTCCATGGACATTTTTGTGGATAGGAAGTTGGGTCGTGGAACCCGAACTAGTCCAGGAGAGCAGGAAGTTTGCCTGCAGCCTCCAAACGCAAACGTCTTGGCTTCCACTGAGCTCGCCTCAGACAAAGGGAAATGTTAGAACTTTATATTGTAAATGTGTATTAGTTGGTTTAGGATTTAATCCTAAATCAACTAATACAAAAATACAAAATTGAGTGATATAATGTATTATATTATTAATATTATTATTATATTATAAATAATAATATTACGATTATATTCTGTAAAAAGAGAGAGAGCAACAAAACAAGCTATAAGAGCCGCCTTCCGTTCTTCAGATCTTTCTAACGAATTTACAAAAAGAGATGAAATCTGCGGATCCCGAATTATTAGCTAAAACTGAACATGAAATCTAAACTGAAAATGAAATGAAAACAAGACAAGGAGTGAACATTTTAAATTTAAAATTATTTATCAAAAAAACGTCTATAGCGATAAGCCCCCTTTCAGTAAGCCACCAAGGACCATTCAGAATACTCACTGCCTCATCACGGCTCAAGACCGGTCTACCAAAGACTGCCACCCTGAACTCGGAAAGAATCGGGCTAATATAAAGGAAGTGATATTCGTCCTCCCTCTCGTGAATGTTATGCATCGAACATTCCTCGATTGGATCCATCTCAAAGGGCTTAGCATTCAAAGAGATCAGTTCCAGCCTATCTGCCCATCTCACTTCGCGTTGGGATATACCTACTCGAGTACCAATTCGTCCTTTTTGATCATGTCCCTCAGGAAGTGGTACCTACCGATTGTGCCTGGAATGGGAGCTGACTGTTTCCTTAGGCAAACTCAAAGGCTGACTGGTTGCCACAAAGGGCTTTGAGGATTCCATTCAATACGTTCCCCTCTTCTTCAGGCCGCTTCCCAGACAAATTATTTCCATTGCCGATGACGCTGCAGCCACAAACTGCAGTGGAAGCTTGCTGGGCCTATAACCCTTGTTAGAATTAATTCCGAGTACAAAAACTACGGCTTCGTATAAATTCATAATTAAGAATATCTAGGTATAAACAACTGTTCGCTGTTCATTTGCTACACAACCAACAGAAAACAGAAATCGACCCACCTCGACCCAAAATTGTACCCATCCCTTCTCTTGTGATGGGGGGGAGTTGGTCCTACCTCTTTTTGTTGACGCAATGCCCGTTGGGTTTAGGCCGAGCGGCAAAGCCAAACTAATGTGGACAGGTCTGCTCTGCCGAAAGTTAAACTGAATCCTGTTGACATCAAGTGTAGACGACATTTCGAACTAAGTTTCCTGTATTGCGTAGTGGATCATGATCCACCTGGCCGCATTCGGCATAGTGTGTGTTTGGGGAATCTGGACAGATTTCCCCACTCTCCTTCTCGCGGATCGCCAGCCCGCCAGAGCTAGTACCGGCGGAAGGAGCGGCTGGCGATATGGTCGCGGCGCCCTCTTCTCCCAACGGTGACACCACATTTTTTCCGTAGACGGGATGATTTTCTCCTTTCAATCAACTCCTTTCAATATCAATGCTCATAACTGGCGTTATGTCCAGGATCATTGATATCAATGGGATCAGACCTGTTGGCCAGACCTTCATGGCCGACAATTCGGTTGTGGAAGCTGCAACAGTGGATTTCGGTAAGACTGGATTAATTGGTTAGGCCGTCTTTGGCGACAAAATTTCAGGAAGCTGCAACAATTAATCTCACTTCCGGTATTAACCCAGGACGAGCTGTGTTTCCTTCCGTGGACCTCCTATCGTCACAGTAGGTACCCTGACATTTCACAAAAGCCTGAGGGGCGCGGGTCTTCGATTTTGGATGCATCTGCTAGGTCCGTAGACTTCGACAATTCGTACGATGCCCTAGCTAGAGATGTTCCCATACTCCCTTTACCTTCCTCCACAACAACAAGCGGCGAAATTGTGGATTCACGCCACCGGCCTTCCGCTAAAGATAGAACACAACATCATGTAGGTACACCCTCAACCTCCGTTTTTCAGGGGGCCCCTACAGTGTGGGCGTGCCAATTTTTTGCACAATTATCACAAAATTGTGGTAATAGGAATTGTAGGGATTGCTTCCCCACAACACAATGTACAATACTGCAGACTGGCTTTAGTATTCTCCCTCATTTGTACTAGCGAACGCCGCTAGTTGCGACGTTCACTCGTGATAAATTGACATGAATGCTTGAGGACCTGAGGAGGGCTGATGATGGGGATCTGGGAAGTAACCTCGACGCTTTGAGCAGTCATTCCCGAGGAACATCCCATCCTCTCATACACCTTTCGGCGTTATCAAGGAATCTGCGCACATTCTGTTCTTACTCCGCCAAGAACATTCGGCTCTGTTTCCTTCAGGAATTTTCCCAAAAATCTGAAACGTCGACGAAAAACACGTTATTCACATTAAATGTGTAAATAAATTTTATACACCAAATAAATATTATTTGGTGTATATAAATTGTATCCCCTATTGGTCCTCCAATCTCCCAGAAGGTTATCAGAATGACATTCTCCATCTGCCCTGAGGACGTATTTCATAGCCGAGTTGCTGAAAAACGACGTTAGCGGGTCTTCAAGGGCCAGAGGGCATTAGAGGTCCCATTGATGGCCTTCGCAACCTCCCCGAAGGTTTTCCCATCGCCCTTATTGAAGAATGAGATTACACGCATGAGAGGCATGAATCCTCCCCACGTTGTCCTCTATGGCCTCCGGACTGGCCAGGATATTTCAGTCTCGAACTCCCTCCTTTCCGCCCGAAGTTTGGCGAAGTTTGTGAACCCCGAGGCCATACGAGGATTTGTGGCGAAGCGGCGTAACTGTATTTAAGCCCGTCAGATGGCCATTCCCACGAGGGTTAGGCTGGTCAGAAAACTGACTTTCCGGTCGGATGTTTGTGTTTAAAAAGTGCTAGGTTTAAGAAAGTACCGTTCAAGTTGTATACTGTATACATGCAGTAGATATTTCGCAGGCACATAGGTAAATCAGGCATTTACGTAAATGCCTAGGCAGATAGATAAATGTTTTGGCGAACTCAATGTTTTCTTATCTGCCTAGGCACTTCGGTAAATGCCTAGGGATTTACGTAAATGCCTAGGCATTTACCGAAGTGCCTGGTGGGGTTCAGGCATATAGATAACTCATAAGTTGAATCTATCAGGTAGATAGGTATATTTGTCGATCACTCAAAATTACAGTTTAAAAAAAACCTCGTCAAACCTACAAGTACATAGTACGCTACTTGTTGGAGCATGTGGTTGATGCGTGACACTTCGATGAACATCAGGTTCAGGCAGATAGATAACTCATAAGTTGAATCTATCAGGTACAGGAATGACTTGAGGAAATTTTGGACTGCTTCCCTCACACAGTGTTTTATTTGGGGAAGGGAGGAGTTATTAAATTAAATTAAATTCATACTGAAATTACTTAAATGAATTCATAATTAGAATTTCAATTTCAATTTCAGTATGAATTTAATTTAGTTTAATAACTCCTCCCTTCCCCAAATCTATCAGGTAGGTAGGTAATAGTTTTTTTTTAAACTGTAATTTTGAGTGATCGACAAATATACCTACCCACCTGATAGATTCAACTTATGAGTTATCTATCTGCCTGAACAAATTTTGTCGATCACTCAAAATAATTTTGAGTGTAAAATTTTAAACTGTAATTATTTAATTTGAAACTGTAATTATTACAGTTTAAAAAAAACCTCGTCAAACCTACAAGTACATAGTAGGTAAATCAATCAGTAGTAGAATAATATAAATATTATTCTACTACTGATTGATTTCCTTGCAGGTCTACAGCAAGTGTAATTGCAAGAGCCTCTCCAAAAAATGTGAAACGGCCAAATGCGTCTGCTTTAAGAAAAAACTTAAATGTTCATCGAAGTGTCACGCATCAACCACATGCTCCAACAAGTAGCGTACTATGTACTTGTAGGTTTGACGAGGTTTTTTTTTTAAACTGTAATTTTGAGTGATCGACAAATATACCTACCTACCTGATAGATTCAACTTATGAGTTATCTATCTGCCTGAACCCCACCAGGCACTTCGGTAAATGCCTAGGCATTTACCGAAGTGCCTAGGCAGATAAGAAAACATTGAGTTCGCCAAAACATTTATCTATCTGCCTAGGCATTTACGTAAATGCCTGATTTACCTATGTGCCTGCGACAGATACAAGTAGTAGTGTTATATATAACACTTGTACATATACAAGTTTTCGTGGAAATGGACTATATCGTCCAAATTGTCTTTTATAATGTACCTTACAGTAAAGTACCGTTATCTATTATTTAAAGCTCTCGTAGATCAGTAGGTGCTAAAACAATATGAAGAACTGACGAATTCAGATTTTACGGTTTATTTCCATTAATTGGAACAATTATTGTTAACCTAAACGAATCTGGACGAAATGAAAGAACGTCTTATTTTTCACGGCTGGTGTATTTACGTGACATACTAAAACGTTTTGGCCTCTGGAATTTGGTTTATTCATGACCCATTTCATGATCCTTAGATTTCAAAAATCAAATGTCAGTCCGCCGTCCATCCCCGTTTTGAGGAGTAAGTTTTTTTTTCTTTTTTAATATGAATTTTTAGCAAAATACTCGTTGTGGGAAACTGTACAATTCCACTCAGTCCAATCGATGCCCTTCCCGCTCACGCAGATTCGAGGGTCCGACGCGCAGCACGCTACTGAGCTCAAGCACGCTGCCACTCGGCACTTCTGGTCCATCCATCCACTCATCGCCACTTCCGCCGGCAGCTGCCATAGCTCGTATTTATGTGCATTAGCAGTCATGTCTAATCACAAATCTTTTCGACCTATTTCCGACGATCCGGAAATCCCCGGACGGGAATTGCCGAAGAGGAAATAGCAATTTCACAAGGGCCCGTTGTCCAGGAGTCCGTACTCGACAATTCGAGATTGGAAACCGGAAAAGCGGCCCCTTGTAAGACCAGGTATCACCACGGCTGCTGAAAACCTTACCCAACACGACCCTTCGTTCAGGTTAAAGCATTTTTTCCCGCGTTCATTCCGAGGATCTGCCGGAGTCCTAAGGAACCCAGATCCTCCATTTCTGCAGCTGGAGCATTCTAAGTGACAGCAAATCACAACAAATTGTGTCACCACCTGTACCTACTCCCTCCTGCGTCCTCCAAAATCACTTGCCCCGTAACCACAGACGCTGCATTCCGCCACTCAGACAACTTACCTAATAATCTATTAGGAAAAACATTACATGTGTGCCTGCATGCCAGGTGGTACGCTACAGTCGGTTTACCATTAAATGGTAAATAGTAAATTTTAATTATGCCCGCTTGGTTTTCAGTCCGATTGCCCAAACCCGTGGGGCTGAGAAGGGGATACGGAAGGGATTTTTGAAGTTTTTCGGCTATGGGCATGGAGGAATAGAGTTCTATCCCTCCATGGGCTATGGGATGCCGTCGTTATCGGAATATTTTTGGGGATCCCAGAACCATTCGATTTCACCGTGGGGATCTATAGGGCATTTAAGGTTTTTTTAAATGATACCAGGAGGTTGAATAGCGTGTCGTTTTCCGAGAGATTTTGGACGCATCATCCATTTTCTGAGTCCCAAACACTTCCTGTGAATTACGAATGCGCCGGTCGCTCCAATTTCTAGTCAGTTTTAAGGTACGAAAGCGCCACTGAAAAAAGTACGTAAGCGCCGCTGGAAACGTGCAGATGTGCTGACCCCCGAACAGAAAGCCCCAGATGACGGTATGTTGTGTGGCAATGGTTTACCATTCTGCTTATCAGATGGGGAACCTCTGAGCCTCACTGATGTCTGCTCAACGAATCCGGCCGCCCACTCTGACAATACCACTGGGATCCTCCAAGGGATACAGCCTGGCATGGTTTTGTTCGATGAAACCAAACATTCGCCCTTGGAACAGGACCTGGTGATGATTTTGGGTCCAATTGATGCACGTGTTCAGGGCTAAATCCAGCTCAAATGGTAACGTGGTCATGTACGCATGGAGCGACAGCAGTAACCAAGATGCCTCACGTTGTGGATCCACCTCTTGACCCAGGCTATAGCTGGTAATATATGATCCTCAGGATCTTCAGGCAATTTGAGTGGTTTTCCATCGAAGGGATCAGCGGGAACTGCCTTTGGAGGAGGCAACGAGAGAGGCTTGGATCTTGCACGATGCTACTCATGGTGAAAGTGACTGGAGTGAGGAATCCCAATGGGTCGTTGAGTCTTACCACTACCGAGAGTAGACGGGACACACCAACACTGCCCTCCACTGAGTTTAAGATGGTAGTTCTCATACTCGGCGCTTTCGATATGATTTTTCTCTAAAAAGTGGCGCAAAAAATAAAATAAAAATAAATAATTGTAAATATTTGGCGCTTTCGAACCGCATTCCAGAGTCGATCGGAGCTTTCGTAATCCACCCAACACTTCGCAAGACATTTTCGTTTTTAACTGATCGAATTGAACTTTTTTTAAATGATTGTAGAATTAATTTTAGCACAATTTATATCAAAGAATAATCAACCCTTGTGTAACATTTTCAACGTTTTTACAATTTCAATTCATAAAAATGCAGTTCAAAATTGGTCCGTCATACTCATTTGAATGGTTGAAACGACACTTCACTCGACATTTCCATTTCCCATTTTTCCATTTGTTACTCAGCGGCAGTTTCATACAAAGCTAGGGATTTGGTATGCCGTAAATGTTTCCGCTCGTTAAAACAAATCCCGTCCCTCTGGTCAAACGGGACCTATTCTACTGGAAAATGTACCTCCTCGGGATGGTCGCTGTCCTGTAGGACACCAATACAGGACACCCCTAGCAGAGTGCGGAGGCTTCGTACTCCAGGAAGAATGACAAGTCTTCCACCCACAGAGTAAGGTACCTAGTAAAGAAGTGCTTCCACTCTCCTGGCCCTTCAGAGGTAAATGTCGTCAGAGAGTGGGGCTTCAGTCCTCCCTCACACCGTCAGGAAAAACCTCATCCCCCAAGATGGCCCTCTCTCTCGCAAATGCTGGGCGGCTCCGAAGCAAATGCTTTGCTGAGCCATCCAGGCCCACCATGCGAAGCCAGGATCATCAGTCAGCGCCAGACAGTCAACCGGGAAGTCCCAGTGGCCGGTCAGTTACAGGCTTGGACGCCACCCTTGGCATACGAGGTTATCACCGCTTTGTTCAACTGCCGTTGCAATCCAGACCAGGCCGTTGCAATTGGATCACAGAATGTGGACGCGCGTGCACATTAATTAGACGCTGGAACTCCCGAACCATGAAAACCCCTTATAATGCCATGGGGTTTAAACTAGAAGCAATAAAATGTTTATTTATCTAAAATAAAGAGGGGTTATTCATCCAAAGCTATCAATAATAGCTTTGCCAAAGTTAATAGCATTCAGAACTATTCCGTTCACACCCCCCATGTTTCATACGTCGTTAATTTGCAGTCGTGGTTGTTTCGGCTCTATATCAGAGTTTGCGGGTCCCCTTTGACACTCATATTAAATTCCCACTGCTCGTACTTGGGTCGTTATGGAATCCCACCATTCTGAACCCTAGTAAAATTTGTCGTTGTTTGAATTGGCAGAATTAATAAGAGATACGATTAATAATTAATTATTAATAATTATTCTCCGTACCTATGAACTCTCTAGTCCGATGTTGTTTCCGCACTTGTTAACTTTCCATCCTCTTCGAAGTCCATACATTTTCAAGAAGGCCATTTCCATAGAATTTTCGGGCTTGAGACAGTGAATTGATCATGTTTGTTGCTTCCGAGTCTGCGAAGCAGCGGAAGCCTTGTGTTCACTTTCGGGAGAAAAAAAATTTTTGTTCATTCAAAATTTCCACTCGCATTTTGCGTTTCATAGCCTACTGAACAAATTTGGTTCCGTGTCTGTCGGTCTGTGGGTCTGTCCGCATTTCCTTGTTACAGCCATAATTTCCACAATTTTGAATGAATTTAGCTCAAATTTTGAGGGATTATGCGGATCAGGCTCCTTGAGGTCCCATACGAATTTCATCACAATTGAATCAGCGGTACGCTCTGCGCATGCGCTAACGTGAAATTCTTGAAACAGGCATAACTTTCTCAATTTTGATTGGATTTCAATCAAATTTTCAGGAATTGTGTGCGTAAAGCTATAGATGATACCATGTCAGTTTCATCACGATTGAATCAGCGGTACGGTCAGCGCATGCGTGAACGTAATTTCCTTGCCACAGCCATAACTCCTACAATTTTGATCGGATTTCAATCAAATTTTCAGGAATTGTGTGGGTATAGCCCTAGATGGTTCCCTATCAGTTACATCACGATTGAATCAGTGGTACTCCCTGCGCATGCGCGAACGTAATTTTATTGTTACAGTTGTTACGTTCATTTTGAACTTGGCACGAGGAAGCTCATGTGCCATTGCCTTGGCAGTGTATTTTTTTTTTTTTTTTTTCGGAGTTCTTGATTTTCTGTGGATAATCCCGAAAGGTTGGCACTAGTTATCTGCAGGATGGATGTTCAACTTCGAATACACAAAGCCGACTCCGAAGCCCTTTTGATAGGGCCAGAACATCATTAGTTATTGAATCCGCTCCCATTCATGGTAGGTAGGCAACCTACCGTAGGTTATTACATCAGATTGCCCAATGGTTCTCCAATATATCGTATTCGTCCCACGCTAGCCGATATTTCCTGTCGAAATGAAAAACGCAAATTTAATACGAGGGTTCTGAATAATGCAATTATTATTAGGTATCTGCTTTTCCACAATTTTTCTATGTCATAGAAAAATTGTGCAAAAGTGATTTATGTCAATAAAAAATATTGCAAAAGTTATTAAAAAAATTGTTTTCATGCACAATGTTTGGACCGATGTGGTACCCTCGAAAATAGATTATGCGTCTAAAAGAAGTCGGAAAACGACAACTCATTCGACTTCCTGGCTTCCTTTAAAAGCCCCATTTGTAGCCCTATGAAACCCCCATAGCTCCTCGCGGTGAAATCCGATGGTTCTGGGACCCCCCAAAAAAGGGGTTTGCGTCCAAAAATACTCCGATAAGGAACCTATATCGAGTTATAACTCGACCCCCTAGATGAAACCGTTCAAAAACCCGAAAAGTAGCCCCTTTTGAGGCCCACAGAGCACACGGGATTGGACGATCGGGTCAAAAGTTTGCGTGGGTCCGAGTATTTTGCTAAAATTTCAGATTTAAAAAAATCCTACTGCACAAAACGGCTCGGATGGCGGAGACGGACATTTGATGTTTGAATTATCGGTATATCGCTCCAAGAAATGCATTTGTAAAACTCATTAAAAAAATAATAAAATTCTTGCTAAATTTGTAAAACCGCTAGAAAAATAATCGCTTCAAATTCACCAACAACAGAAAACTGTTTTGTTGTTGGTGAATTTGTGGTTGATTTGTCATTGTTATTAGTCCAGCACATCATGGTGTTTGATATCATTATTTCGCTTATTATGTCTACTTTATTTTGATTAGTGTTAAATTTTCATTTTTTTCATGTCCAGATGTCAGACAGGTAGGTACCTATTTTTGAATGTTGATAATATGTTATTTCATTTCTGCTATTTTTCATTAAGTAACATTTTATAATTTTTTATATTTTTATTTGGCCAAAAACTGCGCTATTTATTTTATTATTAAACATTTCTGTGGATTGAAATCCAATTTTTGTTTTTCAAAACACAACATATCCCTATTTTTTTTATATTTTTTTTTTCCAAAATGAAACATCCATTTTCTCAGTAATTCAGCATGTATTAGTGGTAAAACCCGGTGTTAGGTCAGTCGGGTCACAGAATTGTTCTCTAAATATTTGCTCTAGTTTTTTTTTTTTTTTTTTTTTTTTCAAAACACTCACTAAGCACAAACAGTTTTTTTTGTTCCTATAAAAAAAATTTGCATTTTGGATATGTCTGGCTTTGATTATAGTCGTTAATAATTTTTAACGGCTCATATAATATCGATTCATCAACTAGGTTCATCAATGGTAATATCGATTGTGGTTCTGTTACGACGCTTAAATTATCTTGACATTTTGTCGTTACCGCCGACTTCTTTGTACAGGTACGTAGGTCTACGTGATTTTCAAATCACATGACAAGCGACATGAACCAGTTGTGGTTAATAATTCTTTTGATGCAGTTATTCGTAGTTGAAAATTGGTGTTTATTTTCTCGACTGCAAACTTTTCATTTAAGGCGCCACTTATGGCGCCATTAGCCATCATTCAATCCCTTTACGAAAAATACAAATTCCGCTACACTGGAGAGCAGAGATTATTGGCTAATGTGAGAACTTTATATATCCGAGTATAAAACTCACAATTCATTCCAATTTTTAACAGTTATGAATATGAATTAATAACTTTTGTTTATATTTTCAGTTATTGAGAATATAAACACAATTAGTGACGGAGTGGTTCAGTATCATGTTCGTGTTTCGTTGTTGAACAACCGACGGGCACTGCCCATTATTGGTGCTCGAATACATCCCAATGCGCAATGTTGTTGATGTCTTCACGAAGCCCTCGCCAAGGTTCAAGCTCGAAGTTTTCCCAAACATGGTGTTGGAAAAGATGGAAAAACAAGCCAGAATACCTGGGTTGTACAACACCGAAACACTAACAAGATACTGAACCACTCTGCCACTGGTTGGGTTTATACCTTTTGTTTAGGTATATTCTCAGTAACTGAGAATATAAAGATGAAATAATTTTAAATTTATAACTGTTAAGAATTTGAATGAGTTGTGAGTTTTATACTCGGAAATATAAAGTTCTCACATTAGCCAATATGTATGAATTTTTATTTCGGGCAGTGCCCCATTGCGCCCAAATCCCTCTTGGTCGAAGTGGTTACCCCACTTAATTATGACTCAACCCAGACAGAATAGTCTTTTGCTCCCCTCGGTTGTGACCATCAACTATAGAATTGCGCCCATGCTTCGCAACTACGAGATGGACCACTGCGCCCATTGTAGGTACTTTTCTTCACGCTTATCATTCAGTAAAGCAAACACTAATGGAACGTGGGAAATAGCCATCATGCACATAATTGCAAATTGCATCTACCTTGGAGTTGTCACAGAAATCTTCCAAAAAACAGTCTGAAACAACCAAAATGAGCAACATTTTGGTTGGGCATCTTTGCTCCGGTAGCTCCGAATTTCTTTAGGGGAAAAAAACTATGCATTATCAAAAAAACGAGTAAAAGGGGTCTGAGGCCAGTTGGGAGAGGTCAGGGGTTGGCTGGCTCCCTAGTTGAATAACTCGAATCTGGGATTCATTTCGGTCGCACCCAAACGCCTTGTCAAACTCGTTGGGCCCATTTCAGTCCTCTCTTACTGCGACAAAAAAAAACAAGCCATCAATTGAATTGAATAGATGAGCGCAACCTTTTTGTTATTACGATATATTTAATGAGCGAGAGAAACTAAGAAACAGTAGGTATCTAGCGACCAAACTATGCCACACAACACTTCATCCACGTGATGCTCATTACGTAAACAACTGCACCCTAACGACCGATGCGTAATAAAACCTTATGCCGATCAGAGGTAACGAACGGCTCAGGCTGCAAAAATCGTTTTGGAGTCGTTGGAATCAGCCTGAAAAGCTCATTCCATAGACCCTTGTACCAACGAAATCGGACAAAAACTTCCGTCCCCCTTTTGAGGCCTCCTTAGTTACACATCAGAGATAAACAACTTTCGTCGTGAAGGACCTCCCGAAAACCGATGAAGGGGATGAGGGAGGGAAAATCAAGGTAGCCTATAACCACCCCCGGAACTCGCTGATGACAATGAGACCACCCTCATGAAAATCTGTTGAGCCGCTCGGGCGTGATGCTCTGTACACAAACAAACAAAAAAAAAAAAAAAAAAAAAAAAACAAGCCATCAATTGAATTGAATAGATGAGCGCAACCTTTTTGTTATTACGGGAGAAACTAAGAAACAGTAGGTATCTAGCGACCAAACTATGCCACACAACACATAAAAAATATCCACGTGATGCTCATTACGTAAACAACTGCACCCTAACGACCGATGCTTAAGAAAACCTTATGCCGATCAAAGGTAACGAACGGCTCAGGCTGCAAAAATCGTTTTGGAGTCGTTGGAATCAGCCTAAAAAGCTCATTCCATAGACCCTTGTACCAACGAAATCGGACAAAAACTTTCGTCCCCCTATTGAGGCCTCCTTAGTTACACATCAGAGATAAACAACTTTCGTCGTGAAGTACCTCCCGAAAACCGATGAAAGGGATGAGGGAGGAAAAATCAAGGTAGCCTATAACCACCCCCCGAACTCGCTGATGACAATGAGACCATCCTCATGAAAATCTGTTGAGCCGCTCGGGCGTGATGCTCTGTACACAAACAAACAAACAAAAAAAAAAAAAAAAAAAAAAAAAACCATACATTTCGAGGAGGTGAGCGCACCTTTCCATTTTTTGGAAAAAGGTTGCGCTAATTTTTTGGAAAAAGGTTGCGCTAAAAACATACATGTCGAAGAGGTGAGCGCACCTTTCCATTTTTTGGAAAAAGGTTGCGCTAAAAACAAAAAACAAAAACTAGTCTGGACCCTTTTCGTCCGCATGCCTCATTCGCGGGGCCCATTTCGGAAACTCCTGACTCGTGCACCATGATCAAGCGTTGACATTGGGCATGAGCCCCTGTTCGACTGAATCATTTCGCAATCTCAGGTCTTGGGCGCGAAAGTCCACTTTGGTTTCCTTCAGATGGGCGCTGTCGTGCCTGACTTGTTAGTTTCTGTGACTGATTAGTTTCAATGAAAGAAGAACGTCAATTCAATAGAATTCCAGAGCCGGTCCATCTCGGTGTCTCAAGTTTGAATAAATAGTTTGAAGTTTGAAGTTTGCCTGTTGAAATTTGAATGTTGAATGAATAGAATTGATGAACATCCTCTCACGGGTTTCTTGGTTGGCTACCAGGCGTGTTTCGTCTCACCGAGTGGACCAACTTCTCCAGATACTTTATTTTATCAAATCACCAATAATAATGTAATTTCCCAACATACCTCCCCCCTGATTTAAAGACAGAAAGTTGGAGAAAGGAGGTTGTACTGTGCTGTTGACCTCCCCGGGTTGGTATGAGTTCTGACTACTTGGGCCAGCTCCTCGGTAACCCGTAGTAGTGGGTAGACGGTAGGTTTCCGTCGACTGCGTGCACGAAGTTTTGTCGTACTTCACGGAGTCGATCGGTGATGTTGACGGGGGCGTTGAGGTCTTCTGTGATGGCTTTGAGTCTCTGGTGGTAGTTGTGTTAACCAGAGCGTTTTGACGATTTCGGTCGACGTGGAGTTCGAGAGCTGGTAGCGAATTACGTTCAGTGCGTGGCAATTATTGAGTTGCCGTGTTCTGTGTTCAAAATTTGAATACGTCGTATAGTGATAATTGTGGGGTGGAACGGTTTGATCTGGTTGAGTTGCCGTGTTCTGTGTTCTGATCACGTCGTGTTCACCAGTGTCGTGCCTGACTTGTTAGTTTCTGTGACTGATTAGTTTCAATGAAAGAAGAACGTCAATAGAATTCCAGAGCTGGTCCAGCTCGGTGTCTCAAGTTTGAATAAATAGTTTGAAGTTTGAAGTTTGCCTGTTGAAATTTGACTGTTGAATGAATAGAATTTGTGAACATCCTCTCACAGGTTTCTTGGTTGGCTACCAGGCGTGTTTCGTCTCACCGAGTGGACAAACTTTTCCAGATACTTTATTTGATCAAATCACCAATAATAATGTGATTTCCCTACAGGCGCAATAGGGCAATACCACCCTCCCCACTTTTCTCTTTGTTTTGTGAGCTCTCGAAATCGCATCACCAGAGGGATTTGGGCGGAATGGGAAATCGCCCCGAACGGGAAATTATTCTTCCTTCCTGATAATCTTTGGGGTTTCCATCCAATACGTGCTCCATTACTTTCAGGACGCCTCAGCAAATTTGGGGCGCCGAAGCTGCAGCCAGTCAGATTAAGAAACGACTACGTTTGCGCTGACACAGGCAACTACGTTTGCGCCAGTTTGGGAAGGCAAGAGGCATACGTTTGCGCCAATCGGATTAAGGGAAAATTGGAAAAATGTCCCTACATTTGCGCCAGTTCTAGAACTACGATTGCGCCAGTCGTATTCGACCAAGTTTTCTGGAGGTAGGCAGTAAGACCATGAGATAGACGTAATCTACTGGATAGATGAGGAGAAGACCAGGCCTTCTTACTGCCAACAAGAAAAAAAAGTCCCAAAAGCAAAAGCAGCATTACTTAGCCAAATGTTGAGTAGATTTCGCTGAGGGAAGGCTGACCTCAATTGGCTACCTGGAGGCAATCACCCAACAGGAGCTTCAAGATGATGACAACTTTGCTACGTAAGTAACACATTGAGGGGGTCCCCCGCAATTTTTAAATTTTGAAGCAATCTCAATATAGCTAATTTTTTCTTCGAACATTCGCTAATAATCTTTCTCTACTTTTTCAGGGATGAAGAAAACTTGTGAACCACTTGTGACGACCGACAACTATTTTTCTAAATGAGACTTTTGATGAAAATTGTATGAACTTTAAATTTTAGAATTTAGGAAAATGTGAGTTTACTAATTTACGCACAGATTAAAAACTATAACCGCTACTATTGAATTTATAAGAAAACCCCTGTACTACTTTCTGACGCTTCTTGCTGAACGAAGCCCTGGCGCAAAAGAAGGTTTTTGGAGCGGCGCAAACGTAGGTTACAAAAAATTATTCGCGCAATCGTAGTGCTAGGACTGGCGCAAATGTAGTTGGATTTTTCGCCTTATTTTCGGCGCATCCATTGTACTGTTTGAACTGAATTCGACTTTGAATGAAAACGACGTTGTCGAATTGTATCAGGTATTTCTTTTTATGAAAATCTTAGTTAATTTCGGTTTCCCTGTTTAAATTCAATTTTATTACATAATGTGCAATCGTAACGACGGGGTTGTCAGAGCAAGAAGGTCGCTTTACCCCCCCCCCCCCCCCCCCCCCCCCGATGGTAGAATAATTCAATTATTGTTACATTGTGTTGTAATCGTTAGTAGCGGATTAAAGCGACCGGAGAGTGGTCAGAGTTATAGTGATTAATATTCGTTTAATTCAGCGTTGCTAATCCTACATATTAAATATGTACGTTTTGTCGGATTTATGGATTGGTTCGGGTTTCCAGGACGTTTTCAGAATCTCATATTTTTCGACGCTTCTCTCAGAAAAATTGAAAACACATAAAAACAAACAAACCGTTTTCACCCTTCTATGTGTGATTCTGAAGCAGAAGAACAAACAAAGAAAAAAACAATTTCACAATGGTACAAAGATTACAGCTTTGTACAAAGAGGGACGGAAGGTCTAAAGAAGGACAACAATAACAGTTTTTTTTTTAAATATTGACTATGGGTGGACAGATTTGACCGAACCTCGACCACTTTCCACCCTCATTCATTCAAAGGTCAACATCAATACCAACATTAATATTGATTCTTCTTCACTGATCACCTTAATTCTTTTTATAGGAACACTATTCTATCTGAAAGGTATGGAGGCGAAATGAAATACCAGTTTTATGAAAATAAAGATGAAAGTATGGAATATTGACTCAATTTTGAAAAAATTAAAAAAAAAATTATGATATAAACTTGATTAATAGGTACATTTTACCATCGTATTATTTTTGAAAAAAACAACTTTTTACTTAAATTAATTGTCTCCATACTTTTGAGGTAGAATAGAGGAACTGTTCCGATTATTCTAAAATAGTAGATACTATATACTAGATAGAATTCATATTGTACTAATCCTTTTTTGTATAGAATCTTTAGACCTTAAATTTTTCCTAATTTATAACTTATACTTCTTGTATTAAACTGTCATTTTAAGTGCTATTTGTGAACTTGGCCTATTTTAGAGAAGGCTTTTGGACTAAAAATGAACGCGATGGTTGCAGGTGACAAAGTGTAGCACTTCATTTCTGAATATCAAATGAATTTTATCGAACGTGCCAGTTCTCAAATAATTTTGATCCTTCGGGAAAGTCGGAATTCGTCACCCATTCAATATCCAGGTTAAATTATGAACCGATTCCTATCAATTCCGTTTTCTGTGGTGTCACCCGCGTCGAGGAGAGGGAATGCATGACGTCACGTTTTAGTTTATTATTCTTATAAGAATAATAGTTTATTATTCTTGGAATAATACACCTATGTTTGAATAGTTTATTATTCTTGGAAGAATACACCTATGTTTTTCTCGACGGAGATCGACGACTCCGATCGGCCTCAAAATTTGACATTATCCGTTTCAAGAGGTCTAGATTCCAAAACCAATATGTCCGTCCGCCGACCGGGCCGTTTTGGGCAAAAGGAATTTTTTTTTTAATCTGAAATTTTGATGAAATACTCGGTTTACCATCTAGCAAGGCCCGCAAAGTTTTCAGCCCGATCGTCCGTCCAAACCCGTGGGGCGCTATGGGGCTACGGGAGGATTTTTTAAAGGCTTTTGGCTTTGGGATCGAGTTAGGTGAGGTTTTCTAAGTATTTAGGTCCCGGAACGATCCGATTTCACTGTTTCGATCTATAGGGCTTTCATGGGGCTACAAATGTGATTTTTGAAGTATCCCAGGAGGTGAAATATTTTCAAGTAAAAACAAAAAATTTTTGAAAAAAAAATTCAAAAAAAATTTTTGAAAAAAAAAATTCAAAAAAAATTTTTTTTCCATTGACAGTATTAAATTTCTGCACAAGTAACGTAGGTATATCAAAGATTAATAAACCCTAGTGTAAATTTGCTGCGTTTTTCAGCTACCCCTCGTGATGCACTTTTTTGGGAAGCCCAATCCTCGTTCCATGTAACAGTCTGTTACAAGCTCGCCGCAAAAAAATTCGCCGAAGAAAAAAAGTTTGCACTAGTTTTACATTTCTTAAATTTTCGAATGCGTAAGATGGACCTAACAAGTTTTGTCGGTCGAGTTACAAAATTCCAATTTACAATATAAATACTATACCTTGTTGGTTGTCTCAGTTTTGTCAAAAGGTACAAGTCTCGCGATTTACGGGGGTTTTATCCGTGCGAAGGGTGGTGAGAGGTGATTGTCGAAGGGTTGGTTAGAAACTGAAAGCCAGGAGGGGCAGTGCCCCCCTGTTGTTCTCCCTCGTACTCCCCACCACTCACGACGTTCCGTGCGCTCAAAGGCCAAAAACTGCACGTCCGAGCGTTCACGTGTCGCTTTTGAATTCATAATTGAACTACACCGTTCACTTTGCAGCTCTTTGTAGGGTAGTTCAAGGATCAAGAATTTTTATTGCCAAGTACACAAAGTGCAAAGACAAGGTTAAAATTTCTTGGCAAAATCAATTCAATAATTGAGTTGCACTTGTTGAGATTATATTGGTAAATAAAATACCTATAACTGTTTTTAAACGAGTAACAAGTAAAAACAAAAACATAAACAAGGAACAACGCCGCCTGCATTGGTAAATAAAATTGTATTGTTAAATTATACTTGTCAATGAATGGAGAGGTAGGGCGTAATTAACGAGTGTTTGTTTGTGCTGCAGATTTACGTCCATTTCTCCGGTGACCGTCTTAGACGCCGGCTGAACCTGAGGCTTTATGGGGGCTCTTTTCCGCGAGGTGGTACAGCATTCAGCAGGACACCACCGGAAATGAGATGGAACCCCACATCAGCAGCACCATTATGGACAGTCCAGATCTTACCAGGATTAAAGCAACATACGAAGAAACTGTAGGTTGTGCGGAGATGGGTAAACTGCTGCTCACCTCATCTTCGAAGTCGAAGCCCTGAAGCGCAGAAAATGTTATAGGTACCTTAATCGCTGCTCCAAGGTGAGATTCTCACGCCAAAGGATCTTGTAGGGGGTCCTGTCCTTCAACTGTTGCTTGTACGACATCATTTATTAAAGCTGTACTGCGCCACGATAGGTGGTTTTCAGCACCTGAAAGGACAGGACCCACTACAAGAATGTCATTCCGACCCCTTTCCTGATCCAGCGTCTCTGCGCAGTCCCAACACTGTGACAGAAATGGATATCGAGATTCGGCGCTTAGTTTTTGCAGATGATTTGAAGTTGTTTCAATGGTTGAAAATGACTGCAGCGAATGCTGCCCCATCAGTAGAACCATCATCCTTTTCAGCTCCGAGCTCTTCAACATGGAGCACCTCTGCGGTCCTGGTGTGGTGTTTGGCCACCGTGTTTCGTGTGAACAATTGTTAATTCACAATGGGTATATGTCCAATGGTAATGCATAAGGACATAATATGTATGTCAGAATATTATTCTCTTTGTGAATTAAGGTGTCGACGTGATCCTTTTGACTTGAGAGCGGACCCACACAGCACAGGCTGAGGGCCCACAAAAGGAGAATGAAAGACCCTTCTGTTGTGTTTTGCAAAGGCATTGATGGAATTCATCCCCAAACCACTCGTGACGGATTGCTTGAGGCTGTTTGTGCCGTTATTAATGCTCTACTGAATCGACGAGAGCGTTTTCGGCTCATTGTGTCCCCGTCTCAAGCGCTGCCCCAGCGATTACCGCTATTCCTACCTGGTAGTTATCCTGTTTGTGGGCTCCAGCGCCAACGTGCACCACAGGATCCTACTACCGATAACTTTGTGAAGATTGAAGGAAAATTGCTGATGGTTATCTTGCCGTTTTCCCCCTCCTACTTTTCGCTCCCTCGTCGTCATCCATCACTCGCAGTCCTTTTTGTTCTGAATCCGTCAGGTGACAAAAGATACAACTTGAACGAAGGTTTCCCACTCCCACGCTCGCATCAAAATGAAAAACAAATACAAACAACTCAATGAGTTATGATGACATGTGATTCAGATCAAAACGTACGCAATCAACCTAGGTGGTGGCAAATCCTTGTAAAACATCGTCGCAATGGACTTTTATGGACTGCCATTCTCTCAGCTTTTAAAAGAGCTCCTCATTTTTCTCTCAAGCCTTTCAGCACAATATGGAATGAAATAAAGGCTTATTTTTGTCGTAAGCATTTTAAAACTTTTGTCATAGAGGGATCGTTCGAGTCTGAGACCACATAAATCTATTCAACGTATGAGTACATTGACATTTAATATACTTATACGTAGAGTAGATTTATGCCTATGCATTTTTGGGATGCTAAGTCAACGATACGTCACCTGACGGCCGGGCGAAATGATGTCACTCTCTATACCGGACATTTTTAGGCGGCCAGGGACATTATTGTAGATGGGCAACTGCTAGTGTTCAGTGGAATTATCAGCAGGCACCGCCAGCGGGGTAGGAGCGCCATGAGTACTGAAATTTAATACAAATACAAATTTTGTTAACGGAGGGCTTGCCCACTACCAGAACAGTTTTACCTACTGTCTGTCTCCCGCCAGCTGCAACAGCGTCCTGCTCTGGGCCTCGGCCTCCTGAATGGTCATTGAGTATTGCCCTATTGCTGCCACCTCGTCTATCACGGACCAATCACTTGCAGTAGGGGTTGAGGAGTACTCAGCCGATGAGTACTCCTCAGATGTTAGGCCTCTGAGATCTTATCGTCCCTGACTTCGACATTCTTGCCCAGTCTCCTGGCTTCCTCGGCCTTCTGCCTGAGGGTCAGCCTCAACTCCTTGATTTCCCTCTGGAGAGCCGAAATCCCCTCCAGCTGCCGGTGGGGGCCTCTCCTTGTATCTCACAGGGCAGTTATACCCTGGCATTCTGGTATCTCTATTCTGTTAGGGCAAACCTGAGTTGGAGATGGCCTTCCTCCCTGGCAACATGGACTGCTCCTTCATCTCAATTCCTAGGTCGCGCCATGCCTTGGCATGCCTGTCTTCCTCTTCGTCCTCCCTATCACCCAAGTCCATCCCCACGCTTTTGGGGTAGAGAGTGGTCCCATTACCCCTTCCACTAGGTACTTGGTGTCTAGGCGCATTGCAACCACGACACCTTTGGAACGTTTGTTGGCAACAGCCTCCGTAGCAACCCCATTGATGTCGCCCAGTCAGGCCGGCAGATGCCCCTCCTAGATTCCTCCTGGCTGTAGGAATCGCGTTCTTCGGCCACCTAATCCGCATGGTCTCATCCTCACGTCCATTTCGATTGAACATTGTCCAGGAGAGCGCGCGGAACACACTTTGTCATCCCTTGTTTATAGTACTGTTGTCATAAACCAAGTCACAATCGGTGCATCAAACCAAGTTACATCCACATTTGAACTCTTTCAATTTTGTTCGAATTTTTATTACCTACTGTTTGGAGGTTGTAATGTGGTCATCACGTTGTAGGTACCGGCTGCGATGTGGTTCTAAGTTTACGGCAATGGTAGTGTGCATGGCACGGTGCTTCGGTGTATTATTTTCGGCCATAGATTTCGTATCAAAAACTCTCGTGATAGAGAAGAGGAGGCGTGAAGAAATTTGGTGTAATTACGAAAAGTGACATTTGAGAAACGTGCACCAGAAGGTGAACTAGAATTTTTTTTTCATGAATCGATTGAGGTGAACTCAGGTACCGGTTCTCACGTTTGTAAGGGAAATACAACGTCTATAACCCTCCACGTGTCTATTGGGTCTGTGAGACCCGCCGGAAATTTTGATTTCAAAATTTGGCAGCTTTGCCTCGCCCGAACCCCTACACCCCCTTTTTTTGGTTTTTTCATGTATAGGGCTTACATGGGGCTAAAAATGGGATTTTTGAAGGATCCCAGGAGGTTAAATATTTTTCGAGTAAAGAATAAAGAATGTTTGAAAAAAAAATTTTTTTGAAAAAAAAAAAAAAAATCCAAAAAAGTTTTTTGAAAAAAAAATCCAAACAAAATTTTTTTTTTCCTCAAATCATTTTCCTTTGACAAGAAATAATTTTTGCACAAGTAACCTATATTGATCAAAGAATAATAAACCCTTGTGTAAAATTTGCAGCGTTTTTCTAAAAGTTATACGGTCTGAGAGACCTAATAGACACTGAGGGCAGGACGACTCTGTGGATTGTGTAGGTATGCTTGTTGTATAATATTGATCATTGGCATTAAAATTTTCTGTAAGTACCTATATATATATTTTTTTAAATTTAATCTTGAAATGCTAGTTTTACAGCGATCAGTGTGTTTCTTTTCCAAGTTTCGCCGTAAAATCCAGGTTCTCAGATGAACTGGCACTCTGACAGAATAATGAATAATCTGACTGAATAACAGGTCAAGGCTTGACATCAATAATTGATAGTAGTCCTAATTATTAGGAATGGGGTAGGATACAGAGGAAACGCCGACTCAATCGGACAGTGAACAACGAAGATTGCGCCGATTTACGATTTTGTACGACATTTGCGCTCATCGAAAATGCGCTTATCGGACGTAAAATTGGCCGAGAATCCAAATTCGCAAAAAAATTAGGAGTTCCCATTTGAAATACGAAAGTTGGGCGCAAAGAAGTCGTATTTTTATCACTTACCATTTAAGAGGATTAGGCTTGTGACACACATACCCAGCACCGTCTGAATTAGTGGTATAGATAATAATTATCTATACCACTATTCCTCGCTATTAAGGCAATTATTGCCTTAATAGCGAGGAATTACGTGCAAGAATTGGCCTTCAATGTATTTATGAAAATCTTATTCATGACTGGGTTTGATGTGAGCGGAGGGTCTGGAGGGACCCATGCGCTCCCCGCAGTAGCTCTGGGAATGAGCTACGTTTGAGCTAGGTTTTTGGTGAAATTTTCCTATAGGAAGGAACTATGTCAGGGAGCTTATTTACTGGATCGAGTACTTTGTAAAACCCAAAAGAGAAATTTTCGGGAAAATTTGGACCGAGATGGTTTTGCTACTATATTAGGTGGATTTGACATACGTACGCCACAGCTCAGCAACCACCATAACAAATCAAGCAGGATAGTTTATATTTTGTTCTCACTTGTATTTACGCTGTACCTGCATATAAGTAGCCTATAATATAGGCATATTATGCAAATGATATAGGTATAGGTACAAAACATTATCTTTCTTGTGGGTCATCCTTAACCAAACTTAGGTGAAAACATCGCATGGTGTTCAGGGCTCGCAACGATAAAAACAAGCCAAAAATGTTTTTAAATGCATTTTGTCCAATACAATTGCTATGTCCTATTCTTTGCTAACGTTTTGTTTCGCTTCAAATCAATCGGCGTCGTTTTGACCGCGGCTGTGAACAGTTGTTGGTGAATTCATTGATCATCCGTTTAGCGTAGAAGCCCAGCCATGACGCCAAGCACTCTTCGCCTTTGCCCGACCTGTACTCGACGGTGAACTTGACTCGGCCGAGGTCTACTGGAGGGCCCTGGAAAGTACCCGTGAAAAGTCAACAGCCTTTGACAAGCTTTCCCGGAAATGGAATTGAAAAAACTTCAGTTCACTCACTTGAGTTGTGTATTTTCGGATTTCTGTCACGTTATCGTCGACATTGTTTTTCTTCAAAGCTCTAATCAATCTGTCTTTAGCTCGTTCAAAGTCGGTACTTGCATGCACGACGGGTTTCCACTTATGCCACTCGAGGTTCACCTATTGAAGTGTCATCATGTATCAAAATATTTTACAAGCAGCGCTAATAAAAATAAAAAAAATACAGTCGCAATAGATACCACTTGACAGCTGATTAGGTTACCCACCTCTTTGGCAATGTTCATTCCAACCACGACTACCAAAACCAAAACTGACCCTTCCATCCTTGCGGTAACTGCAGACTGAAATGTTCTCTGTAAAATTTTACTTCAGCGCTGAGAAACGACTTCACTCTTCATTACATTTTAATAGCGGTACGATGGTTTTTATCATACGCCTTCCCGGGGAGTGTGACGTATACACGATTTATTGCTGGGCTTTTGCTTGATCAGCGAAGAATCATGTGAACCAACGCGAAAGAACTGTTCGTTGCTCAATAAGTTTGCTAAAACCTTTGCTAATTATTAGCCCTGTTGCTGATTGGTCTAAATCGTTTAAAAATACGAGTTAAAAAAAATAATAATAAAAAAAAAGATTTGAACCTGGCAAGGTTTATTATCATTCAAATAATGATCGGTCGGACGTTTGGATTTGCTAGTGCAATGACAGGAAAAAATGCCACAAAACCAACCTTGCCAAATCAACCAAATCAAAACGTTTTGCACGACCTTGATAAAAGAAGCGTCTGGAGCTCCTCCGCGTATCCCCTCGCTCCCCTAGCAACTCCAGACGCTTCCCTAGCAACAGAATCTGTATCTGATCCCGGCGGTGGTTTTATTCTTGACCCTCGAAAATATTGGGATTCATATTGCATATTCATATTGAATTTTTTTTATTTATATTTTTTTTTTTTATGCGTAAGTAGGTTATTCTACGTGTACGAAAGAATGTTGAGTTTTTGGCTCTGGAAGCCGAAATAGTTTCTTCTCGATGACGACGCAAACGGATCTTGCTGGATATTAGAATAAACTTGAAACACGATGCAACTTAGCCCCAAATTCTGCCGGTTTCTATTTCGAGGTCATTTCAGCAAAACGTTCTTTTGGTTGAAAATGAGGTTTTATTCTTAATAGATGTCCCCTCTAGCGGCGCACCGAAGTAGGGTCACCTACTAACTACCTACATTAGGTAAAAATCACTAGGTAGTGCGTAAATCGCGTTATAGTCATCACCAAGCAAGGTCAATCTGGTGGCCAACACCACATAAAGACAGCCGATCCCAATGAAAATATAGAAAAAACTGGATTTGGTTGTCAGGGAGAGCAGCAAACTATAGGTGAGTTCGCAGAGTAATTCTGGTAATTCCGAACCGTTCGGCTCATGCTTAGTAGGGTCTTTTGCAGGGGTCGAGAGGAGGGGTAGCTCGGCTTCCAGGAATTAAACACCAAAGTTCTGATGCTTAGCGAACGCAGAACTCAGAATCGATTCCGGCCGTTCCGCTGTTTTTTTTATTTTTAGAACATCCAGAACTGATTCCGACTGCCGCCTCGATTATGAAAAGTCACGCGTGTGCGATTCATTTCCTTCTGTGATCTCGTGGTGGTAACTAGGTAGGAGACTACTTTTTCGTTTGCGGAGGACCAAAGTTCTGGCCGTTTTAATTCCTGGAAGCGTTCGAGTTATGATTCGATTCCGGATGGCCAGAACTTACTCTGAAAACTCACTCGATCCTGGGTGCCAGGGCATTGTGGTATACCAGGCAACGAACATGCTGACGCTCTGGCCAGAGATTGCTCTCAGACCCCCTTCACTAGCCCAAAGCCAACAGGTGGCCTACCACAAACCACCTTCAGAGACGCTGATGAGCTACTCAAGCTGAAATGCTAGATGGCTGGTAGGCTTGATCACCGGCTGCACTTGAATCGCTTAGGGATAACACAATCATCAACCTTATGCAGGCTTTGCGAGGGGCCACACACATCATTTTCGAGTCTCCAGCACTCACACACCGCAGATTTGCCCTCCTCGGGGAGCCCACCCCCATGAGGACATTCCCAAGCGACCACCTAGTCAAGGATCTAAAAACCCTTATCAGGGGAATAGACATACTGGATTTGAACCAGGGCGCTCAGCCAAAGCACAATCCCGGACCTCCTTCCTGAGCAATCCCACAAACAATTTACAATGTAGGTAGCTAGTTTTGTTCAATTTTGTAAAAGCGTCCATTTGAAAAGAAAAAAAAAAACAACGAATTCCTGAGCTAATCAAGATGGCGAATCACGAGTGGGTATAGGTATATGCGGTAGGCATGGTGTGCATGAATGTGCCCATGCATACTACCACAAATAAATATTAATAATGGACCATCAAATGATCGGTTCAATCTCAGATCTCGATCTGTCAATTACAGTGCCTAATGACGATGATAATAAAGAAAAAGGGAGAGAATAAAAGAGCGTTAAAATTTAATGCTCTGAATCGTAAATTGTATTACCTGTCTGCTCTATTTAATAGTAATTAATAAATAAATGACATCTTTGATTTTTTTATCAATATTATCTGACGCTCAACGAACGAAAATTTGTTTTACGACAAAATGAACGAAATTTGCTCTTTCCATTTTCTTTTTAATTAAAAATAAACATCAGCGGCGAACGAGGTGCTTGCAGACGTGAATTATTTTTTTAATAACAATTATTTTAATTAATTTTACGAGATTATTAAATGTTATTCAAAATAAAATAATTTTTAATTTTTGCCGTTTTTTAATTTTTATCTAATGTACTTACACCTTGGGGGAATGGAAGACAAAAGTTAGTTGTACTATAATATACTACACATATTATGACACATTTTACGTCATGGTTGGTGGAAAGACCTAATGGATGGTGTATTAAGCCGAAGGTAAATCTCTTAATTGAAGAGAAAATTAATGTTAGTTACGCATCGCTGGGTGACTCCTTTAGGTATTTTGTAGAGGGGACCGTGTCAAACAAGGTTAACCATGATGAGATAAACGGAGCTGCGGGCTTGTCGACCGGTGGCGAAACAAAACAAAACGCTGCAAATTTTACACAAGGGTTTATTATTCTCTGATATACCTAGTAGTAGTCCAGTCAAATAGTACATCCTCACAAACATTAAATCAGGTAGTAGCGATTTTTTGACACAATGTTCGGGGTGACGTGGGAATACTCTGGTCAAGTTTTCGACCTCGGGGCCCCTGCGGAACCTAGTTTTCCAGGCTAAAAACAGCCTTTTTTCCGCATTCTTTTCAGTTTTTGCCCATATTGACCACGAAGAAATGGTTTTTCGACCATGATTACCCTTACCTTTTTTAAAGTAGATAAAATTTGCTAAATTTTGAATTTTGTTGTGTTTCTGTAGACCCAATAGTTTTTCAGATACAGCCTTTCGAAATTTGGTGTTTTTTTCAAATTAGCAAATTTTTAGCAATGTGTAATGTTAAATTTCATAAAATCGCCCTGGTATCATCAAAAAATGTTCAACGAAGTAAATTTTCGTTAAATTTACGTCTCAGGAAGAGGTGGGGGTAGTCATGTGTGGGGGGGGGAAGGGGCGTACGGGGGGGTCAAGGGGTGTTCAGGGGGGGGGGGGGGGGGGGGTTGCTCTAAACTGTCAGTCCGCGAGTTACTTGCTTCTTATCCTGTACAAAACAAGTCGATGAGGTGTGAGCGAAATCCCCCCCCCCCCCCCCCCCCCCTATCCCAGCAACCCTCTTTTAATATCAGTATAAGTACCTTGATTTGTACACATTTTACGTACCCAGGAGATAGGGGATGTAGTTGACAATTAAAAAAAACCTTATGTACAGTACATTAAACGTTTATTAACTTTTCTTTCCCAGGCCCGTTTGGAAAGTCCTGGGCCCATGTAACCTACCTCGGGATCTCGAGTAGCGCGCGGGCATCAGTGTTGTCTTCATCAGAGAGCGGCTCTTCATAGTGCAACAATACTATTGTTGGTTGTCTTCCAGTTGCTCCGACAGATGGGGGATTGACAGCTCCTCGTCGTCGAAGATATCGTCCAAATCGTGGGCTTGCTCGTCGACGTCAATCTCGAAATCTGGGAGGTTTTCACCTGACTGCCCACTGCACTGTCGGCATATGATCGAGCACTTCAGCCGGTTTTCCTGCAGCTGCAGGCGTTCCCACACCGTTTCAGGCAGTTGCAAGATATTATAATATAATATCTTGCAACTGCCTGATATTATATTATGTAAAAGTGTGGATGGGGCAGCTGCCTGTGTCATCATTATGGGGACCAGACCCTGGGGGGTACGTTTCCATCCCCATTGCGTCGGGCTCAGGTCCGGCGCCATCCACTTCTGCACTTGGTGGTACACCCGGAAAGAGTGGAGCCCTGCAGCATGTGCAGTGGGAGGTAGCCGGGCTAAATTGAAGGCGGTCTTGGCTGCAGCTTTTGAAAACATTTGGTAGCGAAGGGACATGGGAAGACGAAACTGCTCACTGCACTGGAAGTGAACCCCCAGCTTAAGGAGCAGGCTGCAGCTTTTTCCAATGCAATGGCGACACCTGCCGAGATAGTAGCTGCAGGGGAGAAGATAACAGTGGCCCTGTATGGCGGCAATCCTAATGTTGAAACACTTAACACCCTTCGCTACCACATGTTTTCAAAAGCTGCAGCCAAGACCGCCTTCAATTTAGCCTGGCTACCTGCCACTGCAGATGCTGCACTCTTTCCCGGTGTACCACCAAGTGCAAAAGTGGATGGCGCCGGACCTGAGCCCGACGCAATGGGGATGGAAACGTACCCCCCAGGGTCAGGTCCCCATAATGATGACACAGGCAGCTGCCCCATCCACACATCTACGTATAATATCTTGCAACTGCCTGAAACGGTGTGGGAACGCCTGCAACTGCAGGAAAACCGTCTGAAGTGCTCGATCATATGCCGACAGTGCAGTGGGCAGTCAGGTGAAAACCTCCCAGATTTCACGATTGACGTCGACGTGCAAGCCCACGATTTGGACGATACCTTCGACGACGAGGAGCTGTCAATCCCCCATCTGTAGGAGCAACTGGAAGACAACCAACAATAGTATTGTTACAATACGAAAAGCCGCTCTCTGATGAAGACAACACTGATGCCCGCGCGCTACTCGAGACCCCGAGGTAGGTTACATGGCCCAGGACTTTCCAAAACGGCCCTGGGAACGAAAAGTTAATAAACGTTTAATGTACTGTACATAAGGTTTTTTCCCTCACTGCATAGATTAAAAACATAATATGTTGATATATTATATAAGCAAAAAGTGGTTGTCAACTACATCCCCTATCTCCTGGGTACGTAAAATGTGTACAAATCAAGGTATACTGATATTAAAAGAGGGTTGCTGGGATAGGGGGGGGGGGGGATTTCGCTCACACCTCATCGACTTGTTTTGTACAGGATCAGAAGCAAGTAACTCGCGGACTGACAGTTTAGAGCACCCCCCCCCCCCTTGACACCCCACCCGTACGCCCCTTGACCCCCCCCCCCCCCCCCCCACACACACATGACCACCCCCACCTCTTCCTGAGACGTATATTTAACGAAAATTTACTTCGTTGAACATTTTTTGATGATACCAGGGCGATTTTATGAAATTTAACATTACACATTGCTAAAAATTTGCTAATTTGAAAAAAACACCAAATTTCGAAAGGCTGTATCTGAAAAACTATTGGGTCTACAGAAACACAACAAAATTCAAAATTTAGCAAATTTTATCTACTTTAAAAAAGGTAAGGGTAATCATGGTCGAAAAACCATTTCTTCGTGGTCAATATGGGCAAAAACTGAAAAAAATGCGGAAAAAAGGCTGTTTTTAGCCTGGAAAACTAGGTTCCGCAGGGGCCCCGAGGTCGAAAACTTGACCAGAGTATTCCCACGTCATCCCGAACATTGTGTCAAAAAATCGCTACTACCTGATTTAATGTACGTGGGACCGATTTTGAGGTACAATTTGACTGGACGTTACTTGTGCATGAATTTAATTCTGTGTCAATAAAAGTTTTTGGAATTTTTTTTTTTTTCAAAATTTTTGGGATTTTGTTTTGTTTTTGTTTTTTACTCGGAAAATATTTGGCCTCCTGGGATCCTTCAAAGATCCGATTTGTAGCCCCATGAAAGCCCTTTAGATCGCCACAGTGTAATTGGATCGTTCCGGGACCCCCAAAAATAGATTCTACGTCCAAAAATACTTCGAAAAAGACACCTATGATCGGGCTGACAACCTTGCGGGCACAACTAGATGGTAAACCGACTATTTTGTCAAAATTTCAGATTTAAACAAAAAATCCTACTGCCCAAAACGGCTCGGACGGTGGACGGACAGTTTGGTTTGGGAATCTAGACCTCTTGAAACCGATAATATCAAATTTTGAGGCCGATCGGAGTCGTCGACCTCCGTCGCGAAAACATAGGTAGGTAGGTGAATTATTCCAAGAATAATACATAAACCAAAACACAGGAACACTAGTGATGTTCGCACAGCTGATCATCTCGAGATGTCCATGATGTCTGGCGCGGAAATCTTCAATTTTGAAACACAAATAATTCGTCAAATCCAACAACATGGTGGGGTTGAAAATGCCACGCCATGAACGGATAAAGACAGACGAAAACAGTAGTAGCTACGGTAGTGTAGGGATGTTTGATACTTCTAAAGTATCGATACAGTATCGTATCGATACATCCAGACAGTATCTGAAAGTATCGATACGATACATTCAATAAAGTATCGGTATCGAAGTATCGATACTTTTCAAAAACGCCTGCAAATTTTTAGTCAAGGGTTTATTATTCTTTGATATGGGTTACTTGTGCAAAAATTAATTCTGTCTCAATGAAAAATTTTTGAAAAAAAGGTTTTTCTTTTAATTTTTTTTTACTCAGAAAATATTTGACCTCCTGAGATCCTTCAAAAATCCCTTTTGTAGCCCCATGAAAGCCCTTTACATCCCCACAGTGAAATTGGATCCTTCTGGGACCCCCAAAAATATACTCTACGTTCAAAAATACTTCGAAAACGACACCCAACTCGATCCCATAGCCAAACGCCTTAAAAAAAACTTTCAATTGCCCCATTTTAGCCCCATAGCGCCCCACGGGTTTGGACGATCGGACTGAAAACGTTGCTCCAAGCCTCGGGGGGTAGGTACAGGTAGCAAAAAGGGGAACATTCCCTCGTTTGGTGTAGCTGTGGCCACACTAATTTCTACTCTGATGAGTGAGTTGGGTTGGTTGGTTGGGCCAACATTTTGGTGGTCCGGCCTTGATCGAGGACGGCTGATTCTTTTGATATGAGAGCTGGTGCAGCTCCAGCAGGTGGTGGGAGGTACCTACATCAACTTTCTTCAATTATTGCTGGTCAAGTTAGAGGTACTGTCAACTACCTGTATGCCGTAAGTTTTGAATCTGATGAAATGTGAGGGATAAAAAAAGTATCGGCGCCGATACCGGAAAAAAAGTATCGATACTACGATATGTATCGGGGACAAAAAGTATCGATTTTTTTGAAAAGTATCGATACTTTTAAGTATCGATACTTTTTCAACATCCCTACGGTAGTGGCTACTAGTTACACCTAGGGTTAGGTATACCTATGTCAGAAAGTACTAGTTTTTATCTGTGCATACGTTTACTCGTTATCTAGGGACACTAAAGCATGAGTTTAGCTAAGAACATTTTGGGAGAAAACGCTAAATATTTTTCGAAGAAACTGAGGCAGGAAAGCACCATAATTTTAGAATGACCCAGCTATCACCGAGTTAGGGGGTTTGAATAACTGCATTATTGTGCACATGCAGTGCACTCGCACGGCTCAGTTTCTTGTCCCTGAGGTACGTCACTTGTACTCCTTGGGAAATACCTACCTAGTTAAAACAAGGTTGGGAGATCTCCTAGGCTTCATAAAGTCCTGGTGGAGATGGAAAGGCCTGGAGCCCACTCCTCATAAATAGCTGAATGGTGCGAATCAGAATCCACACCGTGTCACAGGTCTCTGGGTAGGGCGTGTGTCCTACTCGGAGAGCCTGATGGGACGGGCGTAGTGTCCAAACCACTAACAGGACCAGATGTAGGGGCATTCGCCCCAGCCAACGGTTCCTTTTCGGGAAGAGCATATATGTGTCCAACTTGCTGGATGCAAAATCCGCTTTTAGTCAACCAGCAGCTGCTGGTTTCTGCGCAGGCAGAGAGTAAGCCTAGCAAGCAGGGGCGTGTGTCGCTGCCTGCCGCCACAATCAGACCCATTAGAAACTGCAGTGGCGTCCATTGACTGTAAAGAAAAAGAAAAAGACCATAGCAGACACAAACAAAAAGCTGAGCAAATGAAACAAGGAGGTTAGAAGGTGCAAGAGAATGACGAGGAGAGCGGTTAACAGGGCCGTGGAGAGAAAATCCGGGCCCGGGGGCAAAATTCATCGGGCCCCCCTAAAAAAAAAAGGTATGAAAAGGATTTTCCTATATTGATCTGTTCCTTTTCCCATTTTGCCTCTCCTACCCCCTTTTATTACAAAAAAAAAAAAATTCTCAAGAAAATCCGGGCCCCCCTACGAAGGCCGGGCCCGGGGGGCAACGGGTCCAGTGCCCCCCCCCCCCCCCCACTCTACGGGGCTGGCGGTTAAGTACGTTGACCTACCTAGGGGTAGGTTGAAATCAGTAGGTAGGGTACCTACTTACTTTATAGGGGTTTTTGTTTGCGTCCTTTTTTTTAAAGGACGCTTAGTAAAAAAAAAAAAGGCATAAAAGAACCCTCCAAAAAAGGACGTATGGCAACCCTAATCTAGGCCCTGGAACGGAATCACGCTAGCGAGCGCATCGTGGCGTCATCCTCCTAACCTTACACTTAAATAAAACAAAATTTGTTTTATTTCAAACAAAATTTGTTTTATTTCACTTAAATAAAACAAAATTTGTTTTATTTAACTATTTAATAGTGTGGGTCCGCTGACCACGTGACACCTTTTTAATTGTTTTTGGGTCTTCTGACCCAGGGCCGACAACCTACCGTTGCCATGACGCGTCCTGCGCCTCCAAGCGCCTACCTGGGTACCTACTCTAGAGTAGAGGTACAGCTGTACCTACCACTCTTCTTATCTTACCTTGCGTTTTTTGTTCAACAAATAAATTTATAAATACGTGGACAGTTTGAATGTGAAAACTTAGGTAACACATGGACCACGAACTTACACCATTTATTTAATTTAAATCGTATCCAGCCTCTGGGTCAGAAGACCCAAAAAGGTCTAATTTGAAAAGGCGACTCGTGATCAGTGAAGTAACGAAATTCAATCAGTCAATCTCTTCATGTGGGGAGGGGGGCTTTCAAGATTCTCTTTCTCGCCTTCACCTTCAGCGGTGCTTTTTTTTTCTTTTTTTTCCCCCTCCAACATTGAATCTATAGAGCGCGACTGAATGGCTTCGTTAACTGCCAGCGTAAAGTTACTTCACGGTTCTGAAGACTACCATCAACATTGTGACAGTTCGGCTTCCTTACGGCCCCTTCAAATTGTGTTTATTACTGCGAGATAGAGTCGTTGTCTGATGGGCCAATTTCAATCTAGTTTGCATTTCAAGGTCGCAAAAATCGTTGACTCATGAACAAACGTTGGAATTTTTTATTAATAACGAAGTTTCCGAAAATTATCTCAATAAACGTTTCGCTTGTTTTGTTTTGATTTCCACTAATGACACTTGTGAAAAATGTCATGAGGGTGACGTTCATCACCCTTGTGTTCGGTCCATGTGGCGGTGCAACGATGTCCTTTCTTATTTTCGAATTCCACTAAATATTTTATACCGCGCGGGTGTCTGCTTGTCTAGAACAAATGAAAACGTGAGTTATGGTAGAGTTTTAGGGTAGTTGGTAGATTCGGAAAGGGTGATGGTTGGGGATCTTGTAGGCACCAGAAGGCCAAAAAAGAAGGTGTACGATGCAGAAAATGGGGAAGAATGCTGGACTGGTGTGGGGCAATGACCTAATCTGCCACCAGCCTGCTCCACGGGCTCTATAGTAGGTACCTACAAAGAAGAAAAAATAAATAACCAAGGTTCACCTGCCACCCAGGTCTTGTTGCATCAGGATCTCCATGGGTGCACCCAGTCCAATGATCAGGAGGTAAGATACTCGTTCACTGTTGTTTTCCTTCATAAACAGGGTGGCGCAATAGGATCGGACGCATTTTGAGTTGTTCTCAAATGGTCAATTTTGAGGATACCGGTTTGAAATAAAGCTTAAACTGTCGAGTTAAAAAGGGAGTTTGTTTTACAGTCTAGTTATCTTAATTAGGTATGAAAAATTATGTCCATAAAATGGCCTCCTTCGTGAGCCATGTTTTTGAGTCAGTGTGACTTTTTACGGATGAAATTTCAATTCCTAGTTGAGAATCCTTTGAAGAGACCGACGTGTTAGACCTACCTAAGCCAAGTACTTGCGCCCGATGTCTTGTTGAGCGTCGCAACCTAGCAACTACAACAAGTCGAACACGTTTGCCATTCTCTGGGGTCCTCGCTGACAGGGCCGTGGAGAGAAAATCCGGGCCCGGGGGCAAAATTCTCCGCCCCCCCCCCCCCCCCAAAAAGGTATGAAAATTTTTCCTATATTGATCTGTCCCTTTTCCCATTTTGCCTCCTAAAAAAAACGTCCTCAAGAAAATCCGGGCCCCCCCTACGAAAGCCGGGCCCGGGGGCAACGGGTCCAGTGCCCCCCCCCCCCCCCCCTCTCTTCGGGGCTGCTCGCTGACCTCAATTTCCCTCAGTTTGAAGGAACACATGAACCAGTCGTTCGGAGTTAACGCACCCAACTCAAAATTGTGTTTCACGAAGGCAGTACACCGCGATTGGGAATGTTGAACCGCCGGCAGAACGCGCTTGACAGCAATGATTGACTCCGCACAAACTCCTCAAGTGCAAATATTCGATGTTTAACCGACCACATCGACATGGTAACTGATACTCCCCTTCTTTTTGCACACAACAGGCGGGTCAACGACCCCCAGACCCCCACCATTCAGCCACACCCTCGCTTTCAAATGTGTCTGATCCTATTGCGCCACCTGTATATTAAGACTACCTACAGAATGATGGTCTTTGCTCATCACCTCAGTTCTGTTGAGTTGTTCCATGAAGTTCCCATGACCTTTGTAATATTAGTGGATCCGACTAGGAGAGCCGACACCCACGCTTACCTTTCACCAGATGGGGTAGCTCAGGGGCCCCTTCCGCTTAAGTAAATCCTCTTGAATCAGGAAAGCTGACCTACACCCGTGATGCCCATGAAGACGTCTGTTCGATCTCCGCCAACCATGGCCCTCGCTCGCAATCCATCTTGGGCGGTGCTCACCAGCCCGTGACTAGGCCTTTATCTTGGATTCGCTGACAAAAAAAATAAATTAGGTTCCCATACCTGCGTTAGAACTCTGTTGAGTTTGGACGCTGAGTTGGCACCCAAAACCATCTTCATTTTGTACTTGATCTCGTCATGATATTGCGGACTAACCACTGATGGGAAGTACCCTTTTGTAGCCTGTGGATGAAATGACTTCTAGAATGTAAGCAGCAAAAATAGCGTTGTTTATATAAAATAAATAATCTGAATAGTATGCACCTGTGTGGTCAATAATTGACCACACGGGTGCCACACTATTGTGGCACAATTATTGTGGCACCAACGAAATCGGTTATACAAAAAATTTAGGTAAGTAATTTAAAAGTTTAATAAAAAAAAATTAAAATAATTGTTTCCTCTTTTTCACGTTTTTAATGCGCAAATTTGCGCACGATCAGACTTTGGAGTCACATTCTGGGGTTCTTACTGAATACAGAGAAACAAAAAACTCCGGTGAACACCGCGACTTTTTTTTCCCATTTTCTGATTTTTTTCAGTATTTTTTATCTGTAAAATTGATGAAGGCCAATTTAATGAAGATAAAATTTTTAATAACTTAGGATGCATAGCCTGATTAGGTAATTAATAATACTATTATGTGGGGCTCGCCACAGTGAAAGAGCTGTACTGGTGAAAATACCGATTTCCAACTTTCCGCCCTTCTGCTCACCTCCTGACAGTACGAAGCGACAAAACCAGTGTGGTTCTTTGTTCATAATATATTATATATATGTGTGTGTGTGTGTGTGTGTGTGTATGAACAAAGAACCATACGGGTTTGCTGATATATCGGTTAAAGAATCAACATTAAACCGATAGGCCAGTTACGTTTTTAATTTTTCGAATTTCCGCCATCTCTTAGCGGCATCGGCTTCACTGTGTGTCGTCGGAAGACAGCTCATCATCGGCTGTTTCCGCCTTTCGCGAGCGGGCAGGCGCCTTTGCCGTCCGCTTGCACTTACTTAAGACTTGCTCGATGTTTGGAAAAAAAATTATTGTCAAAATAAAGTTTTGGTTCTTGGAAATTGTTCAAAATTTCAAGATCTGTAATGATACCTACGAACGGTAAAATTTCCATTATGTAAACATTCCCATTTTTGGATTGAAAAAATCTTGATTAGTTCTTTAGTACCTACTGGGGGGAGGGGAAATACTTCTGATGCGTGCCATCTCTTATCTGAGAAACTTAACCCATGAGCCTTTCGTACAGCTACACTCACCGCTCTAGAGATACCGCCAACCGCAACAGCCAAACCGCCAACCAAGTAAGCTAAAACCAAACTTTTCTTCATGTAGGATGATCGCAAATTACCTGATGCAGTGTTTGGAGCCTTCTGCTTGACAACTGATTTCAATTGCCTTCCAGCTCTACGACGGGCACCTTGTTATCTGTGTAAGATGACGCTGTCCATCAGGGTCTTTTTTCAAGTGTTGAGCACAAAAGGTTTTCAATTATCGCCACATTATTTTTGCACCATGATTGATATTGGTATTTATATTACCACACAATGCGCTGGGTCCGAAACGGGCAATTAAAATAGAAAAACAACTAAAATTTGATGCATTTCAATTTTGACGCGATGAGAAGAAAAAACCGCTGCGAATTGGATTTCACGAAGGCTTAGTATTTTTAACAATCGAACATTGTTGTAGAGTATCTAGTTGAACGGGTATGGGACCCCGTAAAATATTAGGTCTAAAATTACTTCAATACGACACTTACCTGAATCATTGGCATCACAGTATCGGACTGATCAGGAATCCCCATAAATCGATTTAACCTTGATCGATTTAGCTTCTTCTTTCTTCGAGTCAACGTTTCCCATCTTACACTGGCGCGTTAATTTCCACCTGAATTATGGGAGCCATAGCCCCAAGTGGTTCTGATAACCTGCTTCTTGGGCCAAAGACGACCGAACCAGCTCTACCATTCATGACTGATCCATCAGTGTATCAGACCGTAAAAGGCGTGTGCTCATAGCGAAGTCTCCCCTCTTTCCAATTCGACCGCTCATGAATTACTGGAGAATTTTCTCTAGGAGAAAAATTATTAGCGTCCACTAATATTTAATCAACACTAATAATAATTATTGTGCAACAGTTCCTACAATTATTGTAGGATATTGTGCAACAGTTACTAATAATATTAGCAATATAGACCAACAGCGACCATTTAGCGAATTTCGGTAATGATATTGGTACATGTAAAATCCCATTGTGATTCAAAAATGTACAAGTTCACTAACTTGTATTGACATGAGTATTAACAATATCCATTATTATATGGATAATATCATATTATCCATTGGATAATATCATCAGGTACGTCTTATGGTTCGTTTTTTCATAAAACGAAAAAAAGCAAAGTTGATTTTATTAACTGATTAGGTCATTTTTGTCATTAAACGAAAAAAAGTAGAGTGGATTTTGTTAATCGATTAGGTTTTCACAATGGAGTAGGAGCCGACCCCGCTCTTTACTCATGCCTTGCTCCAAAGAACCTCTAACCTCTTGAAAATTTTAATTGACAAGGCTGGGACGTGAACAGTTACTGTTCACGTCCCAGCCTTGTCAATTAAAATTTTCAAGAGACTGTAGGTCCCCATGGTGAGTTCACCAAAGTTATCACGCTTTAGCTCCCTCGGCCAACGTGGAAGCTTCATTAAACGTTTCATGATGTGTAAATTTCACAAATCAAAGTAGGCGTTTTCACAACCGATTGTCGCGTTTTTTGGATTGCTGACCCAGGTGCTGCGAATTAAATGAAACAAATAGTGTGCGGTCCTCTGATAGGCATATCCATGCACAGATGTATCTGCATGCAGTGTAGATACTCGTTGTCGTGGCCCCACATAATATATAAATAACTAAAGCTTAAATAAACCGAATAAGCAAGTGGAAAGCAGCAGACATAGGTACACGCTAGGACACTTCAAGTCAGTGGAAACCGTGGAGGTTTCCCCACGGATCTTCCACCATTGAGACTGAACCCTCTCTATGGGTGAGAAGCCTGAGAGGGGTGAGCCCCACAGTGGGGACTGACTGACTGTATAAAGGCTGGTTCCAGTCCAGCTCGTTTAGTTCCAATCGAATTTCTTGAATTAGCTAGTCGCTCCTCTCTACTCTATTATGTAATTCCAAACCAGTGCCCAAACTTTGGGTTCACGAATCCTTACCACTCATTCTCATAATTCACTTCAACACAATGCGGATTCTCTTCACGAGTTCACAAATCCATATCAAAACCTGTACATTTCACAATCTAAATTCTCGCTCAAACACAAATAGATGTTTTCCAGGATCAGCCTCCATTTCAAGTCAATAAATGTAACTTATTTTACTAACATGAAAGGATACCCACGTGCGTTCATGCATCCGTTCCAAACACTTCAGACACCCTCCCTTGCTATAATCTAAATTATGGCTGTGATCCTCAACGTGAGTTCACATCCAGCCAAAAACATTATACATATTTGTATCCATTTTCTTCCACGCCATTTCAGTGTTATTTCCGCTTAACACTCGTGTCACTTATTATAATAAAACGAGAATAAAATTCGGTTATTATAATATTATTTATAATTAATAATTATAATTATTATAATTTAATATAACTTTTAATATAATTTTAATATAGTAATTATTATAGTATCCATATTATGGACTGCCGACGGCCATCCCTAAACACGAGGCCCCTTTAATGATACCTATAGGCTATAGCCAAAAACTGTCAGGCGTTTGAAAATGGAGTGACTCTTTAATTGTAATAATACAAGTAAACACCCACAATTATGGTGCGATGTGGTGGCCAACCCCAGTGCTATGAGGGGACATTTTGCAGCCGGTCTTATCCACACTCGCTGTTCGCTGCGTTGACGAAGCGGGACGCGAGCGAAGGGGGACGTCGCACTCACCCCAGGAATTTGGGAACAATAAAAAGTACTTTTTAGACTTATAGAAAAGTTCGAGTTGTTTTAATACGCTTTGATGAAATATGATACAACCAACGTAGCACCTACATTCATTCATCCAAGATGGCCCCTCGGTTGAAGGGTCAAGGACACCGTCAGTCCACGTAGCTGTGGACTCTTGAACATAGTGATTTTCCAACCTACGTGAAATCTTTATTTGTGGTGTTTGCTCTTTCCACGTGCGAACTGCAAATGACAAGACGTTTAGGCTTGCGAGTGTCGAACAAAACGTACAGATAGAGTTGTATTTCTGGGGTCAACTGGTCTTTGCTGTAAAGGCTTGTACACAACCTAAGCCGATGCCTAATAATATTAGCATTAAATCTATCTTGCCACGGGGTATAATCATATTATGATTATACCACGTGGCAAGATAGATTTAGGAGCGCCCACTGGCATAGGGAGGCCAAATGAAGCCACCCTGCAACAGACAAGGACATGAGTTCAATAGCCAACGGCTTTGGAAACGAAAATCGAAAAGGAGACGCCCAGCACTGATACTATCATATCATGAGGGTTACTTACTTGTCTTGCCACGGATATGTCTACGCCTGGACTTTTATTCTTTGCTGCCAATGATTTTTTCATTGCATCCAATATAGAGGGAAAATCGTCAATGTCGTATGGTTTGGGAGCCGGATTAGTGGTTGTAGGGATTGGCGCCGACGTGGATTGACCGATGCTATTTGGTAGTTGCGCCTGCATCTGCTTTGATGGGTCGATGCTGGTTGGTAGATGCGCCTGCTTCTGCTTCAATGGACCAATGCCAGTTGGTAGTTGCGCCTGCATCTGCTTCAGTGAGCCAATCCCAGTTGGGAGTTGCGCCTGCATCTGTTTGGATTGACCAGTGCTGGTTGGTATTTGCTCATGCATCTGCTTTGATGGACCGATGCCATTTGGAATTTGTGCTTGCCTCTGCTCAGATTGGCTGATGCTGGTTGGTTGTTGTGTGTGCATCAGCTTGGACTGGCTGATGCCAGTTGGTATTTGCACGTGCATCTGCTTGGAGTGGTCAATGCCAGTTGGTACTTGCTCATACATCTGCGTGGATTGACCAGTGCTTGTTGGTATTTGCTCGTGCATCTGCTTCGATGGGCCAATGTCGTTTGGAATTTGGGCTTTCATCTGCTCAGCTTGGCTGATGCCAGTTGGTAGTTGTGCGTGCATCTGCTGGGACTGGCTGATGCCAGTTGGTATTTGCTCGTTCATCTGCTTGGAGTGGGCAATGCCAGTTGGTAATTGCACATGCATCTGCTTCGATGGGCCGATGCTGGTTGGTATTTGCCCATGCATCTGCTTGTAGTGGTCAATGGCAGCAGGTATTTGCCCATGCATCTGCATAAATTGGCCAATGTCAGAAGGTTTTTGTGCAGGCCTCAGCTTGAATTGGTCGCTGCCTGTTGGTATTTGCTTGTGCAGCTGCTTGGATTGGCCAACGCCAGTAGGTATTTGCACGTTCATCTGACCAGATTGTTTGGTGCCGGTTGGTATTTGCGCATGCATCTGGTTGGATTTGTCCTCTTCGTGTGGTACCTCTTCTTGGGCAAACCAGTTGGTTAGCTTTTTTCGTTTCTTGCCTTTCCCAGGTGAATCGCCTTTGCTATTACTTTCCTCCTGGTGCCTTCCAGGTGCACCGAAATTGAAATTGCTGTCAGCACCTCCCTTTCCGATACGTTGTTTCATGTTGACGGCATCATTGGGATTACGTTTGCTGTCATCATTGGTTTGCCATTGCATCATTAACTGGTCTGATTGCTGGGTTGGTCTGCTTGGCCGTTTCGTTGGCCCCGAGCTCACAGTGGATTGATCCTTACTGGTTGACATCTTCGAGGGAATCTGATGGGGTGTGTCCTCGTTGGATGATTTTTTTCCTCCAGTGGACAAGTTGTCGATCTTCCATTTTTGTTTCTTGCCTAAATTGGGTAAAGTGTATTTGCTATTATTTTCAACTGTGGGGCCCCAAAGGGGGTTATTCTGGTTCCATTTAGGTTCCAACTCAGCCGCGATATTCAACTCGCTGCTAGGACTGCCCTGGCGAGGCCGCCCGGTGTTTTTTGGTTCCAGTTTCATTGTGACATCATTGGGATTACGTGTTTTTTTTATGCCCCAGTCAGGTAAAGAGTATGTGTTATTATTTTCAACTGTTTTGTCCCAAGGGGATTCCTCTTTGTTCCATGAAGGTTTCCAGTCAGCATCGGGATTCAACTCGCTGCCCAGATCTCCTGAGTAAGGCCACTTGGGGGGTTCCAGAAGTAATTCCTGTCGGGCATTTACTTTGGGCTTGCTGGGTGATGCAGTCCTGTTATAATTCCCTATTCGAGGGGACCGTTTGGGGTTTTCCTGGTTCCATGATGAGTTCATGTCAACAAGGGGAGCCTGCCCTTTCCTGACCTGACCTCCCTGGGAAGGCCACTTGGTGGGTTCCAGAAGTAATTCCTGTCGGGCGTCTACTTTGGGATTGCTAGGTGATGCAGTCTTATTATCTTTTGCTATTCTAGGGGACCACATGTCTTTCTCCTGGTTCCATGAAGATTTCTGGTCAACACGGGGATTGAACCCATTGTTCAGACCTCCATGGGAAGGCAACTTCAGTTGTTCCGGTAGCCATTGATTTGGGGGGTTTACTGTGGGATTACTGGGTGATGGGGGTCTATTATCATTTCCTCCTATAGGGGGCCATTGGGGTGTCCCCTGGTTCCATGAAGATTTCTGGTCAACACGGGGATTGAACCCATTGTTCAGACCTCCATGGGAAGGCAACTTCAGTTGTTCTGGTAGCCATTGATTTGGGGGGTTTACTGTAGGATTACTGGGTGATGCGGGTCTATTATCATTTCCTCCTATAGGGGGCCATTGGGGTGTCCCCTGGTCCCACGAAGGTTTCTGGTCAACACGGGCATTGGAGCCGCTGCCAAGACCTCCCTGGGAAGGCCACCCAACGCTACCTGGTTGCCATTTCTTTTGGACGTAATCTATGGGATATATTTTGCTGCCATGATTGGTTTGCATGGGTGGCCATTTCATTGGCCTTGATGTCCAGTTGGACATTCCCTCAAGGGGTTTTTCTCGGCCGTATGAGTTGCTATTTTGTTGCTTTTGTTTCTTACCCTCTATGGGTGAAGCGTGTCTGTTATCATATCCTCCATTAGGGAACCATATGGGTTTCTCCTGCTTCCATGATTGTTTCCCGTTAGCAAACGGATTTAACTCGCTGTTAGGAACTCCCTGGTCAGGCCACCTGGCGTTTTCCTGTTGCCATTTCTTTTGGACATCTTCTTTGGGATTTTGTTCGAGGGTAAAATTGCTGGGTGATGCAGGTCTGTAATAATTTCCTCCGGTACGAGACCATATGGGATTCTTCTGGTTCCATGTAGGTTTCCAGTCAACTCGAGGATTGAACCTGCTGTCAAAACCTTCCTGGGAGGGCCGCCATCTGGTGTTTCCCTGTTGCCATTTCTCTTGGGCGTTTCTAGTGCTATTGGTTGGCGTGATTGGCCATTTCGTTGGCTTTGAGGTCCATTCGAAGGGAATTTGCCTGGATTTTCTCCCCTCAGGGGTGCCGAATGTGTTGACGTACCTCCGTTTTCGTTTCTGGGCCCCACTGAGTGATAGGTCTTTGCTTAAGTTTTTTCCAGAAAGAGACCGTTTGGGACTCTTTTGGTTCAATGTAGGTTTCTCGTCACGACCAGGATTTAACCTGCTGTCATGACCTCCCATGGAACGCGTGGAGTTTCTTGGTTGCCGTTTTGATTTGAGAGCATCTTTGGGAGAGCTTTTGCGGGCATGATCAGTTCTCTCCTCCAACCCCTTAAATCCATTTTCATCCTGCTTATTGGGAGACAAGCCTGCCTTTAAGGATGTCTGTTGTTCCCGTCCCCGTTTATCCTCAACGTTGGGTGGTGTGGTGGTTTTGGTTGGTGATATCGATGCGGGTTTCTTCAGTTTTGGTTTTGAATCGCTGTCACTAATGAGAACTCCATCCTTGATCTTGTTTTTTTGAGGTGATCTCTTCTTTCTGATCTGCTCTGTCCTCTTTGTGGATATGGCTCTGCTGCCAGTACCTGGAGTTACCTTCTTCTTTACCCTCTCCACTTTGCCCCCTTTAACATTGTAGCTGTCACCGCCAAAAACTCTTGACGGATCCCAGAGAGCTTTGTTCTCTGTATTATGCATTTCGTCGGCCAGGGTTACGTATTTTTGAGTGTCCATATCTACCGTAGACCCCAACAAGGTGCCTTTTATTTTTGGCTTCAAAGAGCTTAGGAGATCAGGGAAGTTAGGGTTAAGGGGCATTTCTGTTCCTGAGGTCCTATATGAGTTTTTCCCTTTTTCTCCTAATGGCCATGGAGTTGCCGTGTCCACTCTATTCTTGCCAGTTGCTCCGAACCCCAGGAGCCCACTAACACCATTACTCGGCCATTGTTTTTTCGGTTTATTCAATTTGAAATCAGTTCCAAGATTGCCATTTCCGATGTTTCTCTCAAAGTTGCTTATATCATTTTGGAATGAAGGCGTCAAGATCGATCCGATGCCAGCATTCCTGGGAAACATCTGGTTGTTTTGTGGGTTGCTTCTGTCCCATGTGACCTATTGAATAAGAATCAACATGATATAAATCGAAAGTAACGAAAGAAGGTGAAATTGCACTTGCGAAAGCTTCATTGACTATTCTACGAGGCATCATTCCCATTCAAGTAATTCCTTTTTAATTGCTGTTGGAACATTTTATGTCCAAATCACGAGAGCGTGACTAACGTGATCCGACAGTGTAAAGTATTCACTTCCCCAAACCAGCTTGTATTTCCATTGTGTTAAACAATATTATAAATAATATCGATCGGAAAACGTCTCTTCATGTTTATAGCAACGAGTTACATTCAATCAAGCAGCAAATGGCTCTTCGGGCTTGTTTTTGCTAGTCATGAATTTTTCCTCAGCTGTTAACGCCGCCATTTACTCGCCGCTTCCTTTTTAAAAAGTGCTTCCCCATATGCTGCTTATTTTAAAACTTAAAAAAAAATCAGTGGAAATTGACGACGATTAAGATGAAAAAGAGAAAGACGATTTGGTTGTGGTAATCGAGAGGTTGTCAAGAATTGACGACGATTAAGATGAAAAAGAAAAAGACGATTTGGTTGTGGTAATTGAGAGGTTGTCAAGTTGCGCTTTAATAATTATTGTGCCATTAGAAAAACCTACGCCCATTGAAAATTATACATTTTAATGATCAAGGCCATGATGCGATCACCAGTCAGACGGGTGGGGTTCGCGACTAGAATAATATTATGGATATAGGCATCATATTATGATGCCTAAGTAAGATCAGCCAAGGTGGAGGCGTTTTGACAAGTTTCAGTGATTTTTTTTCTAAGTTGATTAAAAGTAGGTAGTTGAATTTGATTGCATCGAATGAGCTTTACTTGACATTGATGGTGAACATTCCACGGATTCATGGACCTTGTAGGGATGTCATACCACGATGTCAAGCACCTTTGTCCGTTTCCGTTCTGGTAATTCACGGCAAATCCAGTGACAGGGTGTTCTGGGTCGGGGCGGTGCTGGAAAGAGTGAAACAAAAGGACTTCTGTGGAATCGCAATGCCCTCAGCTGTGTGGGAATCCTGCCAGGTTCACCTGGAGCGGACGGTCAATCCCAGAAATAGTGGAATTCAGTGCGAAAATGGGGTAAATATAGCGTACTCGGCTTGTTAACGAGTGGGTTCGAGTCACCGTGGTGTCGCTTTTCAGTGATGCCAAAACGGCTTTCAGTCTGGGCAAAATGAGCGGGAATTCATGGTCACTGTGAACTGTTTGGGTCCATTGGAGCCACGGTGGTAGCCTAGGCTGTAAAAAAAAAAAAACAACAGCAAAATGAAGTCACAGGGGTTTTGAAGCATTTAGGGGGTTGAGTGGGGTGTCGTTTTCGAAGACGTAGAATTCATGTTAGTGAGGGGGGGGGGGGGGGGAGACCAGCCCGATAACACCGTAGAGCTAGGGCTACACGGGCCTTTTGAAGGATCCCTTGAGGTCCAATGAGGTGTCATTTTCGAAAATTTTATGCGCGTAGAATCCACCTTCGGGGTCTCGCATCTGTCCAAACACTACAGGTAGCGTTTTTTAAAGTGTTTAAAACATTTTTTTATTTTCAGAACAAATTTTTCCACAATTGTAAGTCTTTTATACAAAAGAATAATAATCCCTTGTGTAAAATTTGAAGCTTTTTTTTGTGTGCATATTAAGTGGCGAATAAATTGCCGTATCTCACCGTTGCAACAATCAAGTCAAAGACGCCAACGACCACAATAATGAAAACCCACAATTTTCCCATGTCGTCGTCGATGAGCGACTAACTGTTCAGGAGATTACAATGGCACGGTGGGCAGTTGTCCGATTTTACTTCTTTTTAACTGCTGGTGTTCCGGTGATTTATTTTATGAGCATAGCTTTACTAACTTCGTTATTTGCCAGGGTTAGTGGGGTGGGTTTTTTTTCTCAGACGGTGAGAATCATTGCAAATCGTACCAGCAACGTGAAGACTGGAAAGAACCAAAGTGCGGAGTGAACTCGACAGCACTAAAGCAGATCGAACTTGCGATTTGTACTGCTCAACAGGTAGGTTTTAGTTTAGGAACCAGCCAATAGTCATGCCGCTAGATTAACTTCTTTTTTTTTTTAATTCCTTTGTAAAAAATTTGCCAGTCTCAGTATGTTATCTGTGCCTCACAATCTTTTTTCGTATTACATACGGGCGGTATTACATACGGGCTTCAGGGCGGTACATGTTTTTTTCCAGGGGTAAAGTAGCTCCAAAGCGGGACTCCCGTGTAATGAAACGACCCCACTCCAAAGACAGTAAAACATCGAAATCATTCTGTGCTCCTTGGCCCACCACGGTCCTGCTGCAGTTAGGCGATGCTGCTAGGACCTTGAGGCCGGGAGGGGCATTCCACTCCACAGCGGCGGATCAACCACTGGGCCGTGGCCCGGGCCTCAATCCTCAGGGGGCCGCAAGGTTGAGATTTTGTTCGCTGTTTAAAATTTTGAATATATATGAACAATCGAAATCAGAAAAAGGGGTTTAGCGATAGAAATATGGTTCGATTAATAATTAATATATTACCTACGTAGTTCTTCGAAACCGTTAAATTTAGATGAACTACCTGTTAAATTTTTGTCCCGGAAAGAAAGAAAGAAAAGTTAATTTGTGAAAGACAATATATCAATGATTAGATACTATAGAATAAACATTTGTAATAAGAATATGAAATCTTAAATTAGTTATATCCCAGGGGCCGCAACAACCGTAAATGTACGGTTGCGGATTTATCCGCAGCTGCCACTAAGGTAAGACACCTGTTCGTGGGGATTACCTGGTACCTACCTACGAGATTGACAACGTGGTACCTATGTAGATGTGGAAGGAATCTCCTAAATCCCATTGTTGTTACTGTAAGTACCGGAGAAGAAAAAAGAAATGAATCAAGATAATAAACCCTCTAGTTTTATGGCAGTGACCCTTCCAGTAATGCACGCTTCTCCACCTGAGTGCACTAATTTCAGTTTTGTACCCAATGCTGACATTTCGGACCAAATGTACAATTTATTTATTTTAGAAAAACCATCGTTTATTTTTTATATATTATTAAATAATATAAATTTTGCTCATTTTTTTTTTTTTTAACATTTATCAATTAATTAATTTACTTTATTTTATTAGTTTATTATTATTTTAATAATTAAAATAATAATAAAATAAATATAAAAATAAATTATTACATGTTTTCTCTTTTGTTTTTCTTTCCTTATTTACATCTATCTACCCTACATCCCCGTCCTCCCTATCAACCACCTGGTTCCTAAACCACCAGGTTTTATAATAAGAATATAAAATATTTCTAACAACAAAAACAACAGCAGCAGCAGCATTAACAACACCTCCAAGCAGCTGGCTCCACTGGAGCCGCTCCAGTATCCTGAGGGTTCATTTTGAAGACGCAAAATGCGAAACATTAATACTCGTGCAAGTTCTCCATCCCCGTGGGTTTTTTAAATTTTATAATTTAACTAGCTGGGACACCCGTGCTTCGCACGAAATGTGAAATTCCCGTTCAATTATGCTTCACTAAGAACGCAAGCACGTCCAAGCCGTTCAACCTTGTTGACCCATTTCTTGTTGTGAAGTATCAAACTATGTATCTCGAATCGAAGGCCCGTATAATAAGAGAGGATAAAATTACCAACCCATGTAGGTTCGCATCGATTGATCCTCAAGAAGCTGCACCCGTACCAGATTTGAGCGCTCTGGGAGGATTAGGAGAGAAATTCGTTATTCCGCCAAACCCCCTATCGATAATGCAATCCATGCTTCACTTGGAACGTCCGAAGCAGCCCGTCAACTCAACTTGTCGTGAAGAATCAAACTATCTCGAATCGATGGCTCGAAAAAGAAACTCCTACCTATTGGCGATCTTCAAATAACTACCCATGAAGGTACCCTAGCTGGGACACCCGTGCTTCGCCCCCAAAATATCAAATTCTCTTCCATCATCTATCCCCAGCTGTAATTTTGGACGCATAATCCAATTTTCGAGGTCCAATATTTGAGGAGGTTGCTAGCAAAAGTCAACTTGTCCAATTCTCAAAAATTTTCAGGAGAGGCAAAAAACTTCCTGTGCAGTCCCCTTTGATGATACAATTAATCAGGTCGGGGAATATTAATCCTGAAGTCAGAGTAAGTTTTTCCCCTGAATACCAAGTTTTTAACATATTATACTTCGAACATACCGACTTAAATATTTTGGACATGTTAAGTTTTGTTAAAAAACTATGGACAAAACTAGTTTTGAAAGAAAAAAATCGTTTTTGACAGGGAAAAATTAAGAATCAGTACGCTCAAGCCAAAACTTCCTTTATAAAATGTATAGAGAGCAAAACATAAAGTAATAGAAATAGAAGATTAGTACAAAAGTGCACTGCGAAGGGACGTGACAACAAGAAAAGATCAAACGATTCCAGAGTTCAAACGTGATAACGCTCGAACTTCCGTGATTTTCTTGATACCCAGTTGCCGCACATGATCGTGCGAGGCATCTGTCGGAGCGCCCATGAAGCAGGAATTCAAACAGGTTAGCAAGTGGGTGCTGCCATCTTGTGAGGGGAAGAGGGAAATTCGGGAAACGTTACCATTCCAAATGGGTTTGGACAAATCGAGTTATGAAAAAAAAATGTTTCGCTTAACTGTCGGCAAATACGTGGACAAGTCGAGTTTTGGTGTGAAAAACAAGAGACATTTCCGAGGAAAATGGGATGATGGACAAATCAAGTTTTGGACGAAATGCCAGAATTCAGAGGCCTCTTTACTCGGGAAAAGTTAAGTTTAGCTCGGTGAAACTTCGCGGACATGTGGACATGTGCCAGAGGAACTGGAATATGGAAAAAAATAGATTTCGATCAAAGGTGGACAAGTTGACTTTTGCTAGCAACCTCCTCATTTGTCCAAGCACAATATTGATTTTTATTTTATTTTTATTTTTATTATTATTACTTACTATTATTTTTTTTTTTTTTCAACAACATTTTTTTGATTACAGAATTAATTTTTGCACGATTAACCAAGGAATAATAAACCCTTGTAAAGCTTGCAGGGTTTTTCTAATAAGTTACCGTTTTCTTCTTTTGGTGTTCTTCCGAGGTAGGTACTGTGCTATGACATCAAAATATAAAACCAAAGAAAAAAAGATTTTGAAAAAAGCGTGGCAAATCCACGCGGAAAGAAGCTGACGAGAGTGGCGCATTCACCTATAGTGGGACTTGTGAGAACTACAGAACGGTTGGAGCCAGACGTTCGTTGTTATAACTGTCTTTTACCAGCTGACTTGAGACCACAGATTAAACTACTGAGTTTGAGACGATCGGTTCATAAATCTCGCAGTTAGCAGAGTATAGACCGTCTAGTAGTTTGCAGCATACTGTACGCTGCCACATACCGTATGTGGTGTGTAGGTGGTGCGGTACACCTACCTACTTAGTTTTCTAGTCGTTTCGAAGGTAACAGCCTCATGGAACACCTGATTTCTATTTATGACAATTCAACTAGGGAAGTGGACAACGATGTAAGCAACTCTCTTGGTAGGTAGCGTGTTGGTACTAGTAACAAGTCCTCGAAGGAATCCGCCCCATAGAGCCCCACGGGTTGAGGCAATCGGGCTGAAAACCTTGCGGGCACCGATAATTTTGTCATTGTACAAAAAATGACAATGCGGGGTGTTGCTGTAAGACCCTCGTTATATATAGGACCCTATATTACCGTTAGGCCACTAGTTCGCCATCCTCACTTGTCTCACCGCCAGGCCACATACCTTCATACTCACAGTGCCTGAGACTCACCTCCACCCCGCTAGTTATGCCACATCATCAGTTAGGTGTTTCGTTTGCAGTGACGAGGCGGTTCTTTCTTCTCCTTCCCACCTCTGATGTTAAAAAGGAACGAAGAATATGAAAAGAGTTTCGTCTAGTGAGAAAAAGGTTTTACTTTGTTCACTAAATTTTCTTTTTCATTCATTCTACCAGATGACCATCACCTCCTTTCAATAAATTCGATACAATCAACAGCTCCGCTGTGATTTTGCTTTGCGCTCAACTTGGTCCCCACATCTGTTGGAGGCTTCGAGCGGTTTGGCGGTTAGTGTAGGGACATCAAACCAAGAGGTATAGCACATCTCGCCTCGTCCGTTTTTGTAATGCACTTCAAATTTTGTTTGAGGGTTGTGGCTGGCGGTGCTATGCTGAAAAATCAAAAGTAATCGAACGTTTTCGAGGGACGTAATGAGCAGAGAACGCTCATCACACAGAACTGGCCAGAACCAAAAGCCACAAGGGCATTAAAATAGGTTAGCTCACCCGTGTTGTCATCTTTAAGATTTCGACCACTTGATGGTTGCTTTTTAATGTCGCCAAGACGGTTTTCAACCTGGGCAACACCCTGGGAAGTTCGCCTTTCGTATAGTCTTTCTGCGTCCATGAGGTCCATGGGGGTAGTGCCTGTTATTGAAGAAGTCTTTAAAATATCAATTACGAAAAATGTCAACAGGGGTTTTAATGTTTCGGAAGTTTTTCTTTGGAACCAATGCGCATGCGCTCCGACTTTTCCCACAGGCTGAGGGACCGAATCACTGAAAGAGTCGTCAAGTGGCGTTGTGATGGTAGTGGTTTTCAAAGCCATGATAACAGTCATTTTATTAACCAATTCACGTAAAACTGGATGCCGCAAGGAGTGCTATGTGCATTTGGATTTTTGACCATTGGACAGTAAAAAGAGGAACTACCTATCACTTAACAAGACGACCAAAGCATACGATGAATGATGAGATAAATTGACACACCATGCTTCGGCTTGAGGAGCCCCGGTCACCTTCACACTTGTTCTTGAGATGCCGTGGTTTGGAGGTGATTGTGGCGACGTCAAACCACGAAGCTTTACACCTCTTGTTGCTTCCATTCGTGTACGTCACATCAAACTTGATTTGTTGGTTGCGGGCGTTGGGGCTCGTCTGGAAAGTCAAAAAGCCGTTTGAGAGGGACACAAGAGAGCTCGTAGCCTCTGCAAACGAAAAAATTAAGTATCGGCTTACTCGAGTTATCAATGTTTCGACTCCGATGACCTTATGTCTGCCTTTCAGTGTCTTCAAAACAGCTCTCAATCTGGGCAGTATCCGGGGAAATTCCCTGCTATCACGCTCTTTCATCGGCCAGTTCTCCCACGGCTCTTTAGCCAGCTGTTTCCCTGGCTGGAGAAACATCACCATTGAACAGATTTCGTATAGCGTTTAACTATACTTTTTTCAAGGATCTAAAGTAACAAACCTGGTTTCGTTCTGCGTGGCTTATGCCTGACCCATTGCATTTGTTCTTGACCATCCGCGGATTGAGGTTAAGCTTGGGGTCGAACCATGAGGCCTCGCATGTCTGACCGAGGGCGTTTTTGTATTCCACGACATATTTGATTAAAGGATTCTGCATCGGGGGACTGTTCTGGCAGGCGTGAAAAAAAGTAATAGTTTTGATCTGCCACAGGGGAAGTAAGGCAAAAATGGGATAAGTAGTTTTGGACCACATTTTTGAATGAGGCTAGTTGAAGCAATTCACGCCTCCTGTATTGGCTGAACTTGCAGGGTTTGAAGGGGTATGCTCTACTACTCCAGGCTCTACCAAGATGGCGCTGGGGTGGCATGATGTGCTAAGCAACTGCTCTCCTATGTCTATGGAGTGGGGTCGTTACATTAGGTACACTATGGTCCTATTCGAGCCAGTTTACCGTGCTATGACGTGAGTGTAGGGTAATATCCTATTATACATATTATGTTCTTATGTCAACCTCGATGACAACATTGAGGTAGACATAAGAACACGTTCGCTTACTCTAGTTGTCAATTTGACGACTTGGACAGCTGAATGGTCTCCTTCCAGGGTTGCCAAAACTACTTTCAACCGGTGTAAAGCAGCAGGGAAGTCGCTTATTGAGTGTACCACCAGAGGCCACGTTTCCCAAATGGGTGGGTTCTGCAAACATCACAATCGTTAATCCGGAGAAGGCGTGTTGTGGGTTGTAGCACTAAACCGGCTAACCTGTTGTTGTTTGGAGTCAGCACGGCCCAACATGGTGGGGGTGGATAGCTGTTGGCAGTTTTGATCGACTTCCAAGGGTTGGCGGGCAAGCGATTCACGTATGTCGAACCATCCAGCCGAACATTTCTGTCCTAAGCCATTTATGTAGTCCACTTCAATTCTGTATATGTGAGAGTCTTTTTTGGAGCTGTGCTGGAAGGATTGAGTGATTTAGACGCTTGTGACCACTGACAGAAACCGTCGCAAAAGAACTTCACTTACTCGAGTAACAAGTTTGATGACTTTATCCACCGTATGGTTGCCTTGCAGAGTTGCCAAAACGTTTTTCAATCTACCCTTGATACAGGGAACATCCGAGACTGGAAGTTCTGTCTGGGGCCACGTGGGCCAATCGGGTGGAACCTAAAATCCAATTCCAAACAAAATCATAAAAAAGATTTAAAAAATCCTCGTCTATAAAACGGAGTTATTTCCCACCCTTTTGAATAGGGTACCCAGTTGAACCTAGGGTAACAAAATCAGTGGTCTCCACCGCGTTGCTCGAAGCTTTGAGGTGAGCCTCTTGGATTCTGAAGCTGTGCGGGACTCTGCCATCCCAAAGTCCCTGCTCCAGGCGCCGAAGTCAGTCAGAGGCACATACAGCGTTTCCCTCGAATCCTTGGAGATGCAGGAAACGAGTGGGATATGCCCCTAAACCAACGACACCAGCGTCAGGGGAAGGGGAGGAACCCGCATGTTCCCGCCAATTAGGAATGGAAGTGCACCCGAATTTCAGGTTAAATCATCCTGTACCATGTTGTTAGAAGTCAAAAAGAGGAAAATACATCATTTTTGTGACAAAAAGTCTTTCACATAGTTTATAATCGGCTTAAAAAATTCTGGCCAATTCAAAAATAAGTGTGGGTGACGTCACCCAAAAGTGTTCCGGTTTCCGATCAAAAGACACCAGAGGGCAGGTCGATTTTTTCTTCTATTTTCGATTTTTTCTTGGTGTTTGGCTCTAGTGACACTGGAGTAACGAGAAAATAGCCGTGTTCGCTTTGTTTTGAATGGGATCATGCTTATTTACTCAACTTATATGTGATATAAATTAACTTATTCCAATGACCGATTCATTAGTTTTGTAATGGTGGCCAACTTGTCGACCAATAGGAGCTGACTTCGGGTTTCCGCCAAAATTCAAATAGCAATTTTTCCATAAATTTTATAAATTCATACGAGCTTGCAGTTTGTGTTTCAATCCCATTTTTAGTATTATTTGGACGCCTTCTATCGATAAAAAAAATAATCCAGAAACGCTTCCATTCCTAATTGGTGTCGAGCGTTTTGATGCAACTAGATATCGCCAGGCGGCGCTAGAAGATAGGCCTAGAAAGCTTAGAAAGGGTTTTTTATCGACGCCTGTGTGTCTTGCAGGGTGTACGATACGCCACTGTGTGTTCCTACCGAACTATGTTTTTCTGAAAACACATTATCAGCCAAATTTCTCGTCAGGTAGGTACCTACTAAAATTCAATAATTGTTACAACGATTTGCCAATCCTAGCAAACTCTGTTGTATTTTAGCTCATTTACAAAATGGCGAAAAATCGAAACATTCATTTTTATTATTGATAAGTTGAAACTACATAAAATACACAAAATGATCTAATTCCAACTTTTCGAGTAGTAAGAATATGGTACAGTCACAATCCTGTATAGTCACTTACCAACGCAGCCACACTGGCAACACTGGCTACCACAACACTCAACACCCAAACGTTTTTCATCACGTTGAAAGAGGGCTGCTGAATAGGAAAAGCGAAATGACACAGAAGTCCGATTTCAAGTCTTTTAACAGAAAAGCTAAAAATATGATTTATCACAAAGGGGTTATTTTAGATTTTCACCATTTATTACATGTACGTACGTCGTTAAAAATAATTGTTGTTGAGCCCACCAGAAAATAAAATTTAATGCTGATTTGTTTCTTTTGTTTTGTATTTATGAATCTCTTAAACAGAACTCAAACCAGAGCTATTAACGTCGAGTTTTGAGATTGGTTGTTTCTCCTCCTTCTCCTCATGGAGGCTAAATTAGTCAGTGGAGAACAATTAAAGTTCACTTGAACTCTTAAAAATTACTACTGGAAAACTTTACGTTTATTGCACTTTTTATGATTCCGTTCTATTCCATAAGAAGCGTTTGCCACTGAAATAAAAATGCTGATTGAAGAAGAGATGAATGATATAATATATCCAATTTTTCTCCTATGACTAGTTTATGTACCATTAATAAGCTGGTTAGAACAATAAAAATGATTTGATTTATAGCCTCACTGGGTTTTCCAGGGTGAATGAAAACCTGCAGGACTAACTAGGAGATTGGGTTATCCATGCGTCCTGCCGAGTGAGAGGTGTTTATCTGATATAATATATTATCGTATATTATACGATGCGGCCCGAAGGTGATTAGAAGCGTATGTCACTACTTACCTCTGGTAGGTCTTACCTGCCTTCTCTCCGTCCTGGAAAAGGTGCTCGAGCGACTCCTGGCAGGGAGGATCCCCCCCCCCCCCCCCAGCTTGAACAATCTGCCGCTCCGAAGCAGTTTGGATTTAGGCCAGGGTTACCCATATCTGGACGACATCGACCGACTGCGCGGATCGTTGACGAGGCTCCCCAGAAGTATGTCCTCAGCTGGTAATCCAGGACCCGTTGGACAACGTATAGTGGCCGCAAGTCTTGGCGGAGCTAGTGAGAAGAGCCCCCTGAGCTATTTGGCCGTACTCTCGAGCTACTTGCCTGGGAGAGAAGTCAAGATGGTTGACCGTGACCCGGCCGTTGGAAAGCCCGTGACCAAGGGCTGCCCCCAAGGGTCTGCTCTGGGGCTGCAGCTGTGTAAACTGGGTTTTGACGGTCTTCTTCCTGGGAACCCTGGGAAATCTAATATTGAAGATCATGTGTCAACATCAATATTAGTTTTCCCTTGTCCCTCAGTATTAACTGAAATCAGTGGAGGGGCTTCCACAAACGAATTGTTTCAAATGGAGGCCGGGCCCGCTGACTCAGTCTTACGGAGGTTTGGTCTTTGCTATATTGGCCTTGGCCGATAAGAGTTGTTGGAAGATAAGTTGGTTTAGTAGGTACTCAACTAGTTCACGGTTGCGATGGAACGCCCAGCATCGATTTTCATTTCTGAAGGCAGCAAGTTTGGCGGGACCGTAATTTTCCGAAACGGGTTCAAGTTCAGTTTTCCCAAAGTTCTGTCAGGTGACGTGAAACGATGGAAATACGCACTTAATCGCTCATGTACCGCTTATGTGAAAACCATTGGAACTGATACAATTGAATCGCGTGATGAACATTCTCATGAAATCTTTGCTGACGCGGAAGCTAAGTGTTTATTCCAGCGGAAAGAGGAAGACCTGCTGACGAAGACCTGAGCTAACTTCTAAGGTGCCCACAGTGGTTTATAGAGGAAAGACGAATATGGAAAGAGTTTCGTCAAGTGAGAAAAAGGTTCTATTTTGTTCACTAAATGTTATTTTTCAATCACTGGCTCTATTTACCGGTTAACCATCACCTCCTTTTGCTATAAATGCTACCAACAATCCTCATCTGGATTTTCTTTGGGCGCAACTTCGTTCCCGCATCTGTTGGAGGCTTCAAGGGGTTTTTCAGTTACTGTAGGGACGTCAAACCACGAGACAAAGCACTTCTCACCTCGTCCGTTTTGGTATTCCACGTCAAATCTTGTTTGAGGGTTGTGGCTGGCGGTGCTATGCTGAAAAATCAAAAGTAATCGAGCGTTTTCGAGGGGTTTTGTAACGAGAGGGGAACGTTCATCAAACAGCTTCAAGTGGCTCTAATCACAAGCCAGAAGAGCATTCAAAGAAGGTCGCTCACCCGAGTTGTCATCTTCAAGATTTTGACCACTTGATGGTTGCCTTTCAATGTCGCCAAAACGGTTGTTAACCTGGGTAACACGCTGGGAAAGTCGCCTATCGTATAGTCTCTCTGCGGCCATGCAGTCCATGCTGGTAGTTCCTGTTATTGAAGAAGTCTTAAAATATCAGTTACAACAAAATGTCAATAGGGGTTTTAATGGTTCGAAATTGTTTATTGTTTTTGACCGATGCGCATGCGGTCCAACTTTCCCCACGATTTTCCCTCGATTTATCCCAGGGTTTCGACAAAATTTGTCCATTTAATGGATAGTACAAAGAGGAACTCTCACTCAACGAGACGACCGAAGCATACGATGAATACTCAGAAGGATGAGATAAATTGACAAACCATGCTTCGACTTGAAAAGCCCCGGTCACCTTCACACTTGTTCTTGAGATGCTGGGGTTCGGTGGTGATTGAGGAGGCGTCAACCCACGAAGCTTTACACCTCTTGTGGCTTTCATTCGTGTACGTCACGTCAAACTTGATTTGACGGTTGTGAGCGATGGGGCTCGACTGGAAAGTCAAAAAGCCGTTCGAGAGGGACACAAGAGAGCTCCTAACGTCTGCAAACGGAAACATTCAGTATCAGCTTACTCGAGTTATCAATGTTTCGACTCCGATGGCCGTATGTCTGCCTTTGAGTGTCTTCAAAACGGCATTCAACCTGGGCAGTATTCGGGGAAAATCACTATGCCCGTGATCTTTCATCAGCCAGTTGTCCCACGGCTCTTTAGCCAGCTGTTTTCCTAGCTGTAGAAACATCACCATTGAACAGGTTTTGAATAGCATTTTACTATACTTTTTTTTTTTTTTTTTTCAGTATTTAAAGTGACAAACCTGGTTTCGTGCTGCATGGCTTATACCTGCCCCATTGCATTTGTTTTTGACCATCCGTGGAGTGAGGGTCAGCTTGGGGTCGAACCATGAGGCCTTGCATGTGTCGCCGAGGGCATTCTTGTATACCACGTCATATTTGACTAAAGGATTGTGCATCGGGGGACTGTGCTGGTAAGTCACAAAAAACGCATTATCACTTTTGATTCACTGCTGGGGAACTAGAGCAAAAAATAGGGTATATGTTTTTCCCAACATTTTCAAATCAGGGAAGTAGAAGCAAATCCTCCTGTACTGGGTAAACTTGCAGGGTTTGAAGGGGTATGCTCTACTACTCCAGGCTCCACCAAGAAGGCGCAGGGATCAAGGGCGTACGCAGGTCTTCCATGTGGGGGGGGGGGGGGGGGGGGCTAAAAAAATATTGCAGGTAGGCATGCTGCCATCTAGGGTAGTTAATTTAAAATTAAAAACGCAGCAAATTTATTTAAGGGGTTATTATTCTTTGATAAAGGTTACTTGTGCAAAAATTAATTCTGTCTGTAAAAAATTTTAGAAAAAACCTGTTTTTTTACTCGGAAAATATTTGACCCCCTGGGATTCTTCAAAAATCCCACTGTAGCACCACTAAAGCCCCTTACATTCCCACGGTGAAATTGGATCGTTCCGTGACCCCCAAAAATGGATTCTATGTCCAAAATTACTTCGAAAACGACACCTAACTCGATCCCATAGCCAAACCCATTTTAGACCCATAGCGCCCCATGGGTTCGGGCGATCGTGGTGAACACCTTGCGGGCACAACTAGATGGTAGACCAAGTATTTTGTAAAATTTCAGATTAAAAAAAAATTCCTGCTGCCCAAAACGGCTCGGAGGGCGTACGGCGGAAGGACATTTCGGTTTTGGAACCTACATCTCTGGAAACGGATAATGTCCAATTTTGAGGGCCGATCGGGGACTTCTACCTCCGACGCGATTACAAAGGTGTATTTTTCCAACAATAATAAACCAAAATGATCGTAACTTTGCACGTATTTAATCAAAATAAATAAAAAAATAGAGTGGTAGGTAGGTACCCAATATTGTAAATAATATTTCACAGCTTTGACTTGAGTAATAATACAAAATACATTTTACAAAATCATTAGTTGTAGTTTTTTCTTTCCTCTAAATACACAAAATGTGCACAACGTAAGTAGGTAGGTACCCAACAATGTCAAGTTGAATTTTTTCCCCTTTAAATTGACAACATGAGCCGCCTCGGGTTTTCTGCGAATGTTTCAACCGCTACCTACGTCCATTATTTCTTTCTTCTGAGCTGAAAGTGTATATATATTTTTCGGGTGTTCAGCCCTCCTAACCCCCCCCCCCCCCCCCCCCTGCGAACGCCTATGGCAGGGATGTCATGATGTGCTAAGCAACTGCTCTCCTACGTCTACGGAGTGGGGTCGTTATATTAGGTAGTTTACACTAGAGCCCTGCTATTCGAGCTAGCCCTGGCCAAAAGCACCATGCTACGATGTGCGTGTAGGACCATTGAAGGTGACATTATTATTAATAACACGTTTGCTTACTCGGGATGTCAATTTGACGACTTCTACTGCAGATTCGTCCCCATTCAGGGTTGCCAAAACTACTCTCAACCGGTGTAAAGCAGCTGGAAAGTCGCTTTTTGCGTGTACCATCAGAGGCCACATTTCCCAAATGGGTGTTTTCTGCAAACATCACTTTCGTTAATCAGAAAACGCTGCAAATTTTGCACAAGGGTTTATTATTCTTTGATAGACTACAAAGAGTGCAAATAAACCAAAATTAACTCTATCAATTAAAAAAAAAAAATTTTTGGAAAAAAGTTTTTGTTTTTTCAAAACTTTTTTACTTGGAAAATATTAGACGTCCTGGGATCCTTCAAAATCCCATTTGTAGCCTCATGAAAGCCCTATAAGTCCCCAAAGTGAAATCGGATCTTACTGGGGCCCCCAAGAATGGATTCTACGTCCAAAAATACTTCGAAAAAACCTAACTCGACACCTAACTCAACCCCATAGCCGAAAGCCTTTAAAAAAAACCTCCCGTAGTCCCATTTTAGCCTCATAGCGCCCCACGGATGTGGGCGATCGGACTGAAAACCTTGCGGGCACAACTGGATGATAAACCAAGTATTTTGTCAAAATTCCAGATTTAAAAAAAGATGTAGACTTCTTGAAACGGATAGTGTGAAATTTTGAGGCCGATCTGTATTTTCGACTCCCTTCGCAATTACATGGGTGTATTATTCCAAGAATAATAAACCAAAAGACGTGTTGGGGTTTGTAGCATTAAACCGGCTAACCTGTCGTTGTTTGGTGTCAGCACGGCCCACCATGGTGGGGGTGGATAGTTGTTGGCATTTGTGATCGACTTCCAAGGGTTGGCGGGTGAGCGATTCACGTATGTCGAACCATCCAGCCGAACATTTCTGTCCTAGGCCATTTATGTAGTCCACTTCAATTCTGGTTATGTGAGAGACTTGTCTGGAGCTGTGCTGGAAGGATAGAGTGATTTAGCGGCTTACGACCACTGACAGAAACCGTCGCAAAAGAACTTCACTTACTCGAGTAACAAGTTTGACGATTTTATCCACTGTATAGTTGCCTTGTAGAGTAGCCAAAACCTTTTTCAATCTACCCTTGATACAGGGGACATCCGAGACTTTAAGTTCTCTCCGGGGCCACGTGGGCCAATCGGGTGGAACCTAAAATTAAATTTCAAACAAAATCATTTAAAAAATGTTGCCACCTGAGGATGTATTGCCGCTTGCGATTGTTTCAGCATACATAATATGGGTACATTATATGGTTTTAGGACTGCTGGGGGTGACCCACAGACCCCCGAACTATTTCTGTTTCAATCAAGGATTAAAGCAAAGAATAGTGAAAGAAAATTGTTACAATACAACCAAGTGTACACCATAATAACATTGTGGTCCTTTGGCGACGTATTTTCGTTACTCGATACCATTCCATTCTCGTGTGACATTCTTCGGCAATTCGGGCAAGTCTAAAGTACGTTCCATGCTAAAACCCCCCCGAATATTTAGCAGAATTATTCCGCTCCGTTCTGGGTAGTACCTAATAAGGAATAGACGTGTTTCTGGATTTTTTTTTTAATCGATAGAAGGCTTCCAAATAACACCGAAAATGCGGTTAAAACACAAATTGCAAGTTCGTACGAATTAATAGAATTTATGGAAATATAGCAATTTGAATTTTCGGTGGAAACCGAAACAATTTGACATGTTGCCAAGCTGGCCACCATTAAAAAAATTAAAACTGAAGGATCGGTCTTTGAGGTTAAACCACAGCGATTGTTAAATGTGACACCACAGCCATTGTTGTGATTTCGTCCTTGGGTTATGGCGAATAGCAGAAAAACTTTTTATCTTTATTTAAATTAGTTTTAAAAATGTCAAAAGATTGTTTATGGGAACGATCTACGGAAAAAGTCGTTTTCTGAGTTGGCATCCCTGGCCGTCAACCCGGAAGGTCAAAAGGTGACGTCACGCACATACTTTATGAATCGACCAGGACAACTTTAGATGAATATAAACTATGTGAAAAATCTTTTGTGAAGATGTATTTTCCTCTTTTTGACTTCCAACAACATGGCACAGGATGATTTATCCTGAAATTCGGGTGCACTTCCATTCCTTATAGAATCCCCAATTAGAAACTTCTTCACATCGAACTGGCTTGCAAATCTTATGAAATTGGACCATCTGTGAAATTGAATCCCCTACCCCCTCCCAATTCATTCACTGTACCCCCACCCAAATTGATCAGGGTACTAAAAAACTCGCCAAATGATGGGAGTTGGGGAGAGGCTCAGCATTAATGCTGAAGTGAATTCACTCTTAACACAAGTTCCTCATTAAATGAGGAATTTTGTTGGGTCGACAGACAGACAGCTTTTTCCCCAAATACACAAAAAATGATCTACTTTCAACTTTTCGAGTTTGTAAAAACATGGTATAGGACACACCGAAAATCAGATGGTCACCATTCTGTACAGTCACTTACCAATGCAGCCACACTGGCAACACTGGCTACCACAACAGTCAACACCCAAAGGTTTTTCATCAAGTCAGAAGAGCACTACTGAATGTGAAAAGCCAAATGGCACAGAAGTCTGATTTTAAGTTTATTTTAACTGAAAAGCTATAACCATGATTTATCACAACGGAGTTATTTTAGATTTTCACGATTTATTGCATGAATTACAACATTTATGCCGTTAAAAATAAATGTTGTAGAGCCCATCCGAAAATAAATGCACAAGCCTTGATGTTTTCTTTTCTTTTTCTTTTTTTTTTTTTTTTTTTTTTTTTTAATTTACATTTTTTATGAATCTCTAAAATAGAAACTAAGCAAGAGCTATTAATGGCATCGTTGACTTATGAAATTGGTTGTTTCTTCTTCTTCTTATCATGGAGGAAACATTAGCCACTGGAGAACTATTAAAGTTCACTTGAACTCTCAAAAAGCACAACTTCTAAATTTTACTTTTATTGCACTTTTTGCGACCTTTCACTCCCACAAGAAGCGCTTCTTGCCACTGAAAAACGCGCGTTTGCCACTGAAATAAAAATCCTGATTGAAGAGGAGCTGAATGATATAATATATCCGATTTCTCTGCTCAGAATAGTTAATGCTTCATCAATATGCTATTGTAGTATTGTTATGTCGGTTCTTACAATAAAAATGATTTGATTTATAGCCTCACGGGGTTGTCCAGATGAATGTATCATGATCGAGGCATCACGACCTTCGAAATGGAAAAGATATATCAGAAACATTTATCAGCTGATTTAGGTTAGGTTAGGTAATCCGTTAATAGCCCTTCAGAGTGGGACCGGATCCTCTATAGCTTTCCTTGTACCATCCGTTGGCGACCACTCCTCCTTCCTCCCTTACACAGCCTGCAGTGTCCTCCCAAGCGCTCCAGTCTCCACAGTGATGAAGTCGTGCATTCCCGTCCGTCTCCAGATGTCGCGAAGCCATGAGAGTTGTTTGCGGCCAATGCCACGTCTTCTCCCTAGGAAACAACCGCTGGAAGGCGTAACGATCTCCTCTGAAGACGTGACTGAGGTATCCTACCTTCCGCGTTTTCACATACTTGAAGAGCTGACCTGCTCGGCACAGAACCTCTATGTTCTGTACCCTACAGACCCACGATATTCGAAACATCCTACGGAGGTAACACATCTCAAAAGCCTCCAGGCGATTCACAGAGACAATTGAGAGGCTTAATTGTCTACGTCTCAACGCCGTAGAGGAGGACCGACCAAATGAAGCACCAAAGCGTACGATAGCGAATGCTAAAGCTAAGGTGCTTATCATAGAAGAATGATTTCATCTGGATATACGCCGCTCTGGCCAGAAGAAAGGCCAGCCTGCACAATCCTGGCGCGAATTTCGGCTTCAGGATTCCATTTCTCGTTCACAATAACTCCAAGATATCTGAAGTTCTGAACGCGTTTCAGTGAGATGACCCCAACATTGGCCTGCACAGAACTCGTCGCCACGCATGACTACAATCCATTTCGTCTTTGAGATGTTGACCCTAAGGCCAATCAACTGGCTCTTCTCAGCCACTATGTTGTCGAGGTGCTGAAGACCATTTTGAGAGTCGGCTGGATGTTGACATCTGCATAACGGATATTGTTGACAAACACACCATTTACCTTGATGCCAAGCTCCACTGCAGGGAGGGAAGCAAACGCTTGCTCCGTGTAAATATTGTACAGCAGCGGAGATAGGATGAAGCCCTGTCGGACACTGAATGTCAAATTCATCCGTCGTTGAACCATCAAGGAGCTTCACAGCTGCCCTCTGGTTCCAATCAAGGCATAAATAATTCGGATGGCCTTCTCGTCAAAACACCGATCCGTTTGAGAGACTCAACCATTTTGCCATGCTGGACACTATCAAAGGCCAACAGCGCATCACTCGTCTAAATAGCTAATCATTAGTGAGCCAGGAGAAGGTTACTACTAAGCAGCTGACTGGCAGAGGCTCACCTTTTCCAATAGGTAAGGGTTACCAACATAACTGAGTACATATTGAGAAGGTTTACGAGGCAAGGGGCTCAAACGGCGCCATTTTCAAAACCTTTACCGCATTTGCCCCTTTTCCACATTTACCCCACTCCACCCTATAAGAAAACCTGCTGAGCCATCCTTCAGCATGATAATGGTCCCTAGGCAGAGGATCATACAATAGTTCGGTTTTATACCAATCACTAAGCCTGGCTAGTTAGAAAAGCCTCCACAATAAAAGTATCATTAATTCAGATTCTTCATCTTAACAAGGTAAAAGTTGTACTTAGAGACTGACATTGATTATGTGCATCGGTCAAGGACCCGAGACCGCCAAATCCGAAGAGCTAGAAGACGCACGGCAGTGGTAAAGAGCCTGGTGGGTGTAGTAGTAGTATAGTAGGAAATTCAAAGGCTATAATATGATGAATTTAATAGGAGTCTCTAAATACAAAGGTAAGGCTGACAATACGAGTTAGAGTATTGAAGTCCAAATAAGTGGTCCCTTGTGGGGGGAACACTTATCTGGCGACGGTCAAGAAGAAGGCAGTTGAATCATACAAAGTAACTTGAACTTACTCGATTCAAAGCCTTGGTAGTTTGCTCTGGCAAAGAACTCGTTTTTGAGCCCAAAACTGCTTTCTGTCCACTCACATTTGCCATGGATTCCAATACGGCTTTCGGAGTGGAGCTTCTCCATGCCAGCATAAATGGTCTCACCGCATGACGTGATGATGGTGGTGCCTGTTCGTCATCCAACTACAGAAGTGCAGAAAGAAAGACCTCAATAAATTTGCCCATTAGGTGGAAAAATGTTTATGAAGGTGCAATAGATTGGACTGACGATAATATAGACGTACAGCACTTCGTCTAAGGGAGCCTGGTGATAGGGGGTCGTAAGGCAGGGAGCCCTTTGATCGAAGACGTTGCGGTAGGAAGCGTTGTGATAAAGGGTCACGCGGCAGGAAGCCTTGGGATCGGTAGCGTTGTGGTAAGGAGCTTTCTGTTCGGGAGCCTTGTAATAGAGGACCTTGCTGTGTGCCTTGTGTCAAGAGTCCTCGTTGTTCTGCTACCGGCTTCTGGCTACCGAATTTTCTTTCGGTTCGCTGGGGTAACGGGGAAAGCGTCGGAGCATCGAACCAAGACACGTAGCATTTTTGTCCTTGGTTGTTCTTGTATTCCACGTCATATCTGGTAACTGGGTGTCGCCATGAGGGTGGGCTGTGCTGAAGTGGATAACAAGATTGGGTGTTGTCGACGTCGTTAACAGTGCAGTACCTAAATTTTGGGTAAACAAAACTTACTCGAGTCGTCAATTTGAGGATTTCCGTCACCGATTTCTCGCCCTTCTGTGTTGCCAAAATGGCTTTCAATTTGGGCAAAAATTCGGGAAAGTCTTTCCGTGTATAATCTATCTCAGGCCACCCACTCCATGGCCGCTGCGTCTGATAATACGAAACTATGAACATTAGATACGTTAATGGATATAGAAATAAATCAAAAGAACTGAAATAATTTCTGCTAATTATTAGCACCTTGGCGGGTGGGGGGGGGGGAGTTCTCGGTCATTAACCCTTGAGAATGATTGATACCAATGACTCGGGTTGCGTAAGACAACGACATAATATTATTTATGGAGGGCCCTCTCTCCGCCCTCTAACACCCAATCCTATAGGATTGTATACAACCCAGGATGGGGACGGGATCGAGTCGAATCAATTTTACAGAGTCTACCGAAATTATCGATTTAAATTAATAAATTGCGGGAAAATAAACTTTACTCACTGGTGCCTCACTGGCAACGCTCGCGAAAGCTACAACGGTCAAGCAAATGTCGTAGATTAGCTTCATCAAGCGCCCTACCGGATTATATTGTGTAAGTCGCGCTAGACACTTGTCCGGTTTTAATTTCCTTTCAACTGATTTAACTGCAGAGGCATCCACTTTTAAATGATTTATAGGTCTGGGTTTATTAAGGGGAAACGATCACTCACTGGTAATCACAAGTTGTGACTCATGAAAAACATCACCGGCTAGAATTATATAGGATTTTCAGCACAAGTATTAAACTGCCTTGGGCCGGCTAATTTGCTCAAGTTGAGCTCATCTGTTGTTAATGAAGACGACAAAATACTTATGTATATTCTAGTTTTTTATCAAGCACAACTACTAGATGTGGATTTGGGACGTTTTCGTCAGGATCACATGGCAGCTTTTGTGTTCGATAAAACCCGTGAGAAAGAGTGATCCCCAAAGACTTGGACGGTATAAAGTATTTAACCATCTCCTTAGAAAGCCTTATGGAAACAAGTCCGACAGACAACCAGAGAAACCTCTCCCAGACTTCAATCTCGTCATATCCTCGACAACTCGGTAAAAGTTGCTGCCAACACTGCCAAAGAATTGAATTGTTTTGTGTGATTTATTGTGGGGTCCAACTTGTGGCAGGGCTTCACGTTAAATGACAAAAATTATTGGTGTAATGCCTTCATACAAATACCTGGGTGTCACTTTCACGACTCTCACTCGACTCTCTTATCATGTGCTGCTGATACATCCTGAGAATGATCGCTCTCGCCATGGGAAGCGAGTATATTGTCACCCTAGATCCGCTGACTGTATCATACAGCGAAGGGAGGGCGCGCCGCGGCGCACAGAATGACCATATTTGGAGGGGGGGGGGGGGATCCTACTGCCATTATACGTTGCAAGATGTGGATTCCAAAAAGGAAATTTTGAGGTTGATTGTCATTGTCATAGTTCGACCTCCGTTGCGAATACACAGGCGTATTATTCCAAGAATGGCCGTAATTAATGATAGGTACGCTCATTACGTGAACCTACGAAGCAAGTATCAAGAAAAACCATCTTACGATGAGCAGATGAGCACGGAATTTCTGAAATTTCTGAAGCAGGAGGGCGCGTACCTAGTTAAAATATGTTATGCCGGAGGGTATGTATGTGAAGCAGTCTGTACGTTCGATGAAGCACGTGCTTCAACTGGAAATTAGAGACTGAAGTCAGTGCCAAAGTGTAATTTAAAATATCAAAACTTGGAGTAATTACCATCCGAGTAGATGGCAGGTTATACGATGAAAACGTAAGGGACCTTCGGGGAACTTTCTCACCCCTGAATCGGATGGTAGGCGATGGTAGGCGATGGTAGTTCATACTTGGCGTGGATACGTTGATGAGTGGGATCAGCTGGAAAGATAAAAAAGATACGTTAATTTCTGGATCTATGGCGCATCCCCATGGTGCACCATAATTCGTAAATAGACGGGGCGAATTTACTAGCGGTGAGCATGCCAAGGAAAACCCCCATTCCACCGCAAGCAATCCAAAAATTACGAGTTATGGAGATAGTCCAGTAGTGGACACCACACGGTTAACTTCAATTAGTAAAACTCGTTAAGTTGTCATCCAGTCAACCACAATAATTGTAATTATTACTAGAATGTCTAATGAAAAGGTGATATCGACTTGTTATCCTACAAACAGCCCACACCAGCAGAGCAAATTCGATAAATGTATCAACAACCACGTCGACAACACAATAGAATGTAGGTATTATTTACATTTATAAAAACCCTAGCCTTCGGCCCAAATTACAAAACATGAATATTGCCTAGAACGTCAAGTACCTATCGATCAGTCATCGATCCAGGAAAGTTAATTATCGATCGGTGACGTTGAACCATGGATGAGGAAGCATTATGCAGATAATGTTTAGGGGAGGTCAGGTAACTAGCCATTTTAGCGTCCGGTATTGATAATTCAACGCTGATCAATTACGAATAAACCCCATGTTTCTACAACTATAATGGGCTTCTTGAAAAGGTCAGAATTCAGCATTTCTGACAACATATTCGGATTCAGCACCCTTTAAAACCCATACACCCAAATTTTTAGTTCGAAAATCCGTATAGGTACCTACGTGCTGAGCTGTTTTCGAAATGTTAGAGATTTTGAAATGAACGCCGGGCATATTTGACGTCACACCTCGCCAGGCTGGGCGTCGAGTAGTTGGGCACTGAGCCGCCAGAGCGCTAAATACTAAATCTGAACAGAATCGGAATAAAAACACTTGGCCCAGGTCGATTTTTGAATAACCTTCATTGATAATAACCTCGATGCTCAATTTTCGAATGACCTTCTATAATGATTAACCCGATTTTCGATTTTTGGGGTCGACTTTTCGCGTAGCAAAGTTGGCTGACTTGCGTAGATGAGAGAGAGAGGGATCTCCCGCCCAATCAAAAGACGACGAAGCAGCCCACGTCATGTACCCCCTCCAGACCTCGGAATTCAAATATCATATTTTTCCTAAGGCCAAATAAATAATTGAAACGGGTTTTCTGCAATATGGAGCCGTATTCATAACTTTTGAAGCACGACCTTTGCAGGAAAAACATTTTTAAAAATCATTAAAGGAGCTCATTTATCATACTGGGCGTCTTGGAAGAAAAGGCCGGGTTGTTGTAATGCATTTAATCCTTGGATGTCAAGAATTAGGTTGAATAAAAATAACAATCATCGTCTACAGAGCAATACAGGATCCAATCAAAGGATCCAGGTCAAATAATACATAATCGATAACAGCTGTACACCGCAATGTGCTCATATAATTTCATATAAAAATTCTAACAAACATAGGTATTTATAAATCATTTCTAGTCATCTCAAATGAGTCTAGTCGTCAAGATAAATCTAAACCTCAATATAGTTAAGCCATTCACGGTTGATGCGATGTTTGTGACAAGCAAGATGTGACCCAGTATTGCTCTGTAGACGATGATTGTTATTTTTATTCAATCTAATTCCATAATTTTAAGGTCTTGAAGAAAGGCTCTCAGCCAAGCCCGAAAGCTTGTCTTAAGGATTAAAAGCATTAAAACAACCCGGCCTTTTCTTCCAAGACGTCCAGCATAAACAAGCCGGTTCTCCTCTCCTACAATATAGTTGTTCATTACTCTTATTTTCTCTAAAAAAAAACCTTGAAGAACCACGTTTTCAAGTATATTTTTCAGTGTGAAAACCAAACAAGGACTCTCACGAAATTTTAAAACATATGAAAAGTTATAAAGCTATACTTTTTGCGTCGATTGAACACCCTAAAATTGAAAACCGCTACAAAAGTAGGAGAGGAATAGATGATTTTGATCGAACACTCGTATGATTTCTGATTGAACATTGATGAATTTGGTTGACATCGTTTATACAATTTATACAAAAATAAGAAATTCCCAGCAGGTGATTTGTATCGGAAAACAACATTTCTGAGTAGCCACCTAAACCCCAACTAAAAAAAAAATTCTTGTTCGAAAAAACCCGCTCGTTAAAATTGAGCCGTTTTTAAATTAAAGTCACGCGACTTTGAAACGGCACTGACACCACAGCCGTTACAGGCCGGTAAATTCACAGGACAATTAGGTTACCTTTCGAAAGAAAAAAGCTCGTGGCCGGGGGGAAGGCGGTGCCTTTTATGTAGGCCTACCTACACTCCAAAGAATTTGTGCAAATCTTACTCTTTTAAAGACCATCGTCTCTGTTATGTATCCTTGCAAAGAAATGACTGTGTGAGCCGGTTAATTTTTTGCACCATCTAGTATACATACGTGTATGTGTGAACAGCGTAGAAAATTTCAAATTTTTAGCTTCAATGGCAAAGACGAACGAATGTGTTTGTAGTGATAGATGACGGTTTTTAGCTGTCTTGAAAAACTGAACTTCAAGGAGCACCCTTCTATAGAAAAAATTCTGGTTAAAAAACAACTCTTTCCCACTTTTTAGCAAATAATAACAAGTAGAAATACTGCCAAGTGGGACATGGCGCATAGCTTCCTCGCGTTCAAAGACTACCCCGATATACAGCCAAATTTGATTATTAGGTCATTACAAAATTTATGACTGTAACAAGAAAATTTAGATCGTGCATGCGAACCATCATCATGAAACTTGTACATGTTCTCGAGTGGCCGAACCTGCACAACCCCTGAAAAAGAAGAAGAAAAAAAAGAAAAACTGGGTTTGGGTTTTGACACCCTAACGTTCACATCTCAAAACAATTTGGTTCCATTTGTCGGCATACAGCCTTCTGGACCTCAATTTGCTCCAGCCAATATTGCCCTGATGATGGACAAATAAATTGTCGGAAACGTTGGCGAATCAGTTACATCCACTTCATTGACCGACCCTCAACAACCCTTATAAATATCATAAATAATTTATGATTTGATAATTATGTGATGATTGATAATTATTCCTAATTAGGCCACGGATTGTCCTGTGCCAAAGTCTATTGATTGTGCTGCTCACATTTTCTCTTGTATTAACCACATTTTCTCTTGTATTAACCTAGTCAACAGACAGCACGCAGTGTTGCTGAGCCATCTGTGATATTAACTTTAAAACTTTTAAATTAGGTATTTGTAGATTATCATCTGGAAGAGATGAGCAGACAACTTGACTCACTGAGCTCCCAACCAAACTCATTCGAGCTGCCGGTCCCCTGCCAACTGCAGTTGAACTGCTGTCAACCTACAGATCGAACTGGAACAGTCGGTGACGGCAACTGTCCGCCGACTGAGCGACCTGGCACAGCAGTTATTGCAACTGCGCATGTCTCCATCGATTTCTGATAACAGTTCGTCAAACCTGGAACAAACCAAGACTTAGTGTACTGGGTTGGGAACTGTCGAACTTGATAACCCTTCCCAGTTGAAACCTTTCTCTTAACCTTCACACTTTATTTTGATGTTAGGCGTGTCAAGTAGGGATGTTGGATACTTCTAAAGTATCGATACAGTATCGTATCGATACATCCAGACAGTATCTAAAAGTATCGATACGATACTTTCAATAAAGTATCGGTATCGAAGTATCGATACTTTTCAAAAACGTCTGCAAATTTTTAGTCAAGGGTTTATTATTCTTTGATATGGGTTACTTGTGCAAAAATTAATTCTGTCTCAATGAAAAATTTTTGAAAAAAAGGTTTTTCTTTTTAAATTTTTTATTTTTTACTCAGAAAATATTTGACCTCCTGAGATCCTTCAAAAATCCCTTTTGTAGCCCCCTGAAAGCCCTTTACATCCCCACAGTGAAATTGGATCCTTCTGGGACCCCCAAAAATATACTCTACGACGTAGAGTATACGCCCAAAAATACTTCGAAAACGACACCCAACTCGAACTCATAGCCAAACGCCTTAAAAAAAACACTTTCAATTGCCACATTTTAGCCCCATAGCGCCCCACGGGTTTGGACGATCGGACTGAAAACCTTGCTCCAAGCCTCGGGGGGGTAGATACAGGTAGCAAAAAGGGGAACATTCCCTCGTTTGGTGTAGCTGTGGCCACACTAATTTCTACTGTGATGAGTGAGTTGGGTTTGTTGGTTGGGCCAACATTTTGGTGGTCCGCCCTTGATCGAGGACGGCTTATTCTTCTGATATGAGAGCTGGAGCAGCTCCAGGAGGTGGTGGTAGGTACCTACATCAACTTTCTTCAATTGCTGGTCAAGTTAGAGGTACTGTCAACTACCTATATGCCGTAAGTTTTGAATCTGATGAAATGTGAGGGATAAAAAAAGTATCGGCGCCGATACCGGAAAAAAAGTATCGATACTACGATATGTATCGGGAGCAAAAAGTATCGATATGTATCGATACTTTTTTTGAAAAGTATCGATACTTTTAAGTATCGATACTTTTTCAACATCCCTAGTGTCAAGTTGTCCGCTCATCTCCTCCAGATGATCATCTATGGGGCTTTACCAAATTTGAAGCCCAACGAAAAACCCATAGATCCTCAAATCAGATGGTTCTGGGAAATGGATTCTAAGACTAAAAATACTTCTAAAACGACACTGTATAAAATTTACAGTAACTTAAATAAGGTACAACAGTTTGTTCACGGTTCTGCGTTCCTGGTCTGCCTGTGCGCTGTTGGACAGAACTCAACAGCGATTCAGAAGCTGTCGACACACTTCTGTTGATGAACGCCGTCAGACCTTGAACAAACCAGATAATGTTCTTGGTCCATGACTACAGCACAAGGTACGAGTACCCGTAGGTATGTGTGGGTTGGACTGTATACATGCAGATACGCCACCCACTTCACGCACAATACGAACGTCCTACAATAATGCCGTTCTAAGAATAGGCCCCATATCTCAATTTCAGTTATTGGTTTTTAGCAGTTTTGGAAGCGTTGGTTTCCATCGGTTTTGCCAGTTTCAAAGTCGTACCTACTTATCTGCTCAGGAAATGACTCAAAACAACAAACGATTATCGAGTTTACGAATTTTTTGGGTTTTAAGTAGGTACTAGTGAAAAAACATGTAGGCCCTGATTCGCAAAACTGGATTCCAACGGGAAGTGTAACTTTCATTGGTTTGAACTTGTGGTAGCGGTCAGAAAGGACCTGCAGCGGTTCATTGCCTTCCACGTCTTCTTGCCACTGCTCTTCACAAACTAACACCTACTTACCGAAAAAAAGTTCATGCAAGAGACTAATATCGAAAATGTCATACTGTTGCTCATGCAGCATTCCGTCGTTTTGTTCCAAAGACCTTCTTACCATCTTCTTTGACGCCAACTTTGTAACGTTGAGATTTGCGCCGGAGGAAATGGGCGGCTTGGGATTTCGGGATACACTCTGACTTCGCGTCGTCAAGTTTTCGTAGATTATCTGTTGGAATACTTCAAATAAGTGTAATTTAAATATCGATGTCGCTGCCTCTCTGATCAATAAATCGTTATCCTATAATCGATCACGAAGTCGAAGACGAAGGACCTGCGCAGAAGCTACTGCGCTACTACTCCGAGTCACCTCTGGCGACACCTACCGAGGATCTACCCTTCTGCTCCCGACACCCGTCGTGTTCTTATCTGCTCTTGCGCTTTTTACTAAAATCCTTAATTAATAACGATATTGACAAGTCAGTGTATTTATCTCGATTATACTTCTCGATTACAACTTGATAAAAGGTAAGACGTTGTCTGAATTGTTTAATTTCCCCGCCGCCTCGACATACATGTATGTTCGACTTGCGGTGGTCTTGAACGTTAGGATTTGAGATTCCCGAGGTCGGCGTGAAAACCATAGTATCCTCGTTAGTGTAATTGATTCCGATTGATGTAATTGATTCCGATTGATGAACAACTTTCCGATATCCGAATATTTGATATCCGAGTACCGAACATGCTGAGTGAACAAGTCCACTTCACGGCGTGGGGAGTAAATCATAGGCCTATGTGATGTGTTTGGGGATTGCTCCACCCCGGTTCCGATGATTCGAAGAAATAGATTTCCTAGTGCCGAACCAACCCCTGGGAAAACTATTTACCGATGCCGATATTGTTAAAATGGTCCATATCCGAGATGAAGCCGATTGGGTTGGCGTGGCAATCCGATGGTTGTTCATCCCGATACCGATATTTATGAAAGAAAATGCATCCGCTGACGAGAGGAGGATCTATGGTGTTTCACAAATATGACATAGTTGCTAGTTTATGTCGTGGGAAATTTCGATTTGGAATGCTGAGTGACTCCGATGCCATAGTACCGAAGAGCTCTTTGTCAAACATGGCGGACGTTAAGGAAAACCTTTTTATTGACCGGATATTGATTTTCAGTAAAAGCGTTTTGACGGCTTCTAGACTCTGAATTTGATGTTTCTCTTGATAAAATTAAATGTCGAATTAATCTGGATTAGTTCCCATAGTGATCTCCTAGGATTTCTCGAGTTTTGAATATTCGAATAATAAAACTGATAACGGTGTAGGGAAGTTCTGGAGCAGAAGGGATATTAACAAATTTTGTTTCTTGATGATCCTTCGATGTTCGATAATCGATTTTTGGACATCGTTCGATTGTCTCGAGACTTTATTTGACTAATCGATCGTTTTTGAAGCCGATTTTCAGGGTAATTCGATTAATGATATCTTTCGAGGCCGATTTTCAGGTTGATACCGATTAATTCCGAATGAAAGCCGAAACCGTTCTTTTTGATGCATTTTCTCGGCTGTAATTTTGAGTTTCGAATTTCGAGTACCGAATCGATATGTCTACACGGATGAATTGAAGTTTTGGCTCCTGCCGCCAGGCCGACTGTTGTCTACGGCACCCATACGCCCGGTTGGTTCCGCTGCCTGGAAATTAATCCGTTTAATTTCTCGGGTACCGTGCTAGTCGCGTCATAAATGGCTGGTCCGAGCGCCTCCGTCTGGTGGGCACAGGCCGGCTTTCATGAAGTCTATCGTGGACATAGGGAGGTAACGAGGGACCAGCCAACCCACACTGATTAGACCGATAATTACCGGAAATTTATTTGATTATTTTGAGGGCCGATACTTTCGATTCCGATATTTTCGATTCCGATACTCTCGATACCGATATTTTCGATACCGATACTTTCGATTCCGATATTTTCGATACCGATACTTTCGATTCCGATATTTTCGATTCCGATATTTCCGATACCGATATTTTCGATCCCGATGTTTCCGATACCGAAATTTCCGAACGCCGATATTTCCGAAATTCCGATACCGACATTTCCGAGTGCTGATATTCCTGCCGATATTCCCGATTCCCGATCCCGATTTCCGATCCCAATTCCCGAATACCGATTTTCGATTTTTATTGTCGATTTCCGAATGCGCCGATTTCCGAGTTTTGACAATTTGATTTATGAATGTTGCAGTTACTGAGAATCGATTTGATACTTGACTACCGATACTCCGATACCGAAAATTCAACCCACTACCGATACTCCGATACCGAAAAAAACTCGATCTACTACCGATACCTCGATTCCGACAGGATGTCCGAACTTCGACGCCGAACACGACAGAGGAATTCTCCTCCGTGTGACTTCGGAAATCCCCCAGAAGGCCGAACCGAGGAAGAACAAAGACAGTGGCTTAAGTCTTTGTTGGAGGATCTGTTGATTGAAACCGAAAGGGATATTCGAGCTAGAGTAATGAGACTCGTGACCGAACAACTGGCCGAATTCCAGGACATACTCGACACTCGATTGCAAGGATTCCTTTCGACACTGGCCGAACAGGAAGAGAAATTGGAATTGCTGAAAAATATTCCTAAGGAAGAGATCGTGAAACTACTCGAAAATTTGAGACTGCGAGGAACAAACGAACTCGATCCCGAACCACAAATTCTTGCTGCCGAAAGAATTATGACCGATGACGACACCACTCGACGATCTTGGAAATACGAGAGAAACCCGGCGAGCGTCTCACGCTGGAACCGAGTCCAGTTCCAATCGATTGACTGTCAGCTGACTGAAGAGAAAAGCTACGTCAACTGGAGAGATAAGATTGTGTCCGAAATACAATCGCAGGGGTGTGAATTTGTAATTCAGGACCCACCTCAAATTCCGATAGATGTCACCGATGAAGAGTTGAAGCTGATCAAGCTGAAGGTCCGAAACTTCATCTTGAGGCACCTCGACGAAATACACCACAGTATTGTTAGACAAGATACCGAGCCGATGGAAATACTGAATAAACTCGATAGACAAGGCGAGCCGAAAGTGTTGACAGTGGGAGTCAACAAACTGGCCGATATAGCAAAATATCTCCGATTCGATCCGGAACAAGGCTCAGCTACAGAATTCATCTCCGAATTCAACAATCGTATGGCGGAAGTTATGCGACATGGAACGGAAGTAGGAGATATAACACAGAAGCTCTACTTCATCATGGGCATCTCCAGCTTTTGCAAGAGCTTAGAGTTGAAGAGCTCCGAAGAAATCGAAAGCATGGACCTCACCGATTTGAAAAATTATCTTCTGAAAGAAGAATCTGCTTTCCTTCTCCGAAACCCGGATTTCAAGAGGAAGACAGCCCTCATAAGTCAAACGAAAGGGGCGTGTGCACAAAGGACCCCTTCGAAATTCGTGTTCAAACACAATAGATGCTACAGGTGTGGATCCGAGTCCCACAACCACTTCGAGTGCAAATCGAAGAATATCTATTGTTATGGTTGCAAAAAGCTCACCGATCACGTACGAAAAGATTGTCCCGAAGTAGAAGGACAATTTCGACCCCGAGAACAACAAGAATCACGAGAACCACGAGAACATGAAAAACAAGTAAAACCCAAAGCTGCAAATGACAAGAAGAAATTTCAGCGATTGTCGTTCAAAAAGGCGAAACAGCTAAACAATCGACGGAAACGACTGGGCAAAGCCGCCCTGGCGTTCTTCGAAGGCATCTCCGAAGAGGACAGATTCGACGATGAGGACATCATCCTCATTCCCGCCGATCAGCTGGAAGAAGGCGAGGTACAGGCCTTCTACGCCGACTTGAAGGACATTGAACCCAACTATGGAGAGGCGACAGCCTACAAGTGTGAGTACCCTAACACGAACAAAGTTTCATTCATTCTTGACACAGGAGCTACAGATCACATTTGTAATTTTTCTGAGAAATTAATTAATGTTAGGAAATTTACAGTTCCTAAAAGAATAGTTTGCGCCAATGGATCTAGCGATGCCGATTTATTAGTTGAAGCTACTGGAGATATAGTCATTGGGGATAAAATAGGTAGACCGATTGGGATTTTGAAAAATGTACTATATGCTCCGAAATTGTCTGATAATTTATTTTCTCTTCGAAAATTAATCAAAAATGGCGTTTATGCTCTATTTACAGATCAATCAGTTAAAATTGTTGATTCAGAATCTGATGTTGTAATGTCACAAGGCATTTTTGATGGAAAATTTTGGAAACTCAGCTTCTCGCTTCCTTCTTTATCGAGCGAACAGACTCTAGACTTACTGTCGTTCGATGGTCCTCAAAATTTAAGGGGGACAGGAACCTCCGATTCAGTAAATTTATCAAACAATCGAAAGAGAGGGAGTGAAACTCTAGAGGCTGTGAATCCAAAATTCTTCAAACCTAATACTTATGTCGCCGATAACCAATTCGATAGTGTATCCAAAAATACCGAGACATTTTTGAGTACACAAGCCGATAATACCGATAAAACTGATAAAGCCGATACAAATCACAACACCGAATCCGATACATCAGACAATGAAAACACAATCAATTTCACCGATCCTGTACAAATCGAAAACAATACCATACCTAGCATTAGAACAGCTGAAGGATTAATCTGGAATTACAGGCTTAATCACTCGTCTTTAAAATATTTACAGCACTTTACTAAAAGGGTTCCAATGTTGAAAAAAATTAAATTCACCGATGAAATACTTGATTGTGGCGATTGCAAGCTAGCCAAGGCAAGGAGACAACCGTGCAAAGGTTTAAGGGATCGTGTCAAGATTCCCTTTGCTAAAATTCATACTGATTTGCTGGGACCTATAAAACCTCTTGCCCTAGCTACGCAAGCAAAATATATTGTTACCTTTTCATGTGACTATTCCCGATATGCCATGGCTTATGGTCTGAGGGACAAAACGATAGTGCACACAGCACTCTCTGAATTTCTAACCCACATAAGATGTATTACAGGTCCGGAAACCAAAATAGCTGAATTATTTACTGACGGAGGTACGGAATATCAAACTAAATTGATGAAAGAACTTTTATCTGCCGAGAAAATAGTATTGACAACTTGCCCTCCGTACACTCCTCAATTAAACGGTTGTTCCGAACGCTTAAACTTAGAATTACAAACTAAAATTCGAGTCAATTTATTGTCAGCCAAAATGCCGAACTATTACTGGCAACATGCCATGAGACATTCCGTATATATACATAATTTAACTCCGAATGCTTCTAATAGATTTTTGTCGCCCTATGAAGTACTACATGGTAAAGCTCCTGATTTGAAATACGTTAAACGTTTTGGAGCCGAAGCATATGTATTCATCAATGATACCAAAACCAGATCGAAATTCTCTGAAAAGGCGCGGAAAGCTTTTCTGCTGAAATGCAATGAGATGGGCTATACGCTGCTGCTTGCGAAAGAAAAAAAAACTTATAGTTCATTCGAAAAATGTTGAATTTGTCGAATCCCGAGTCTATGGTGACTCTTTTGGTCCGAAGACTTACCTACCCGATCACGAAGAATTTTGCGTGGGTCAGTCTACGGATCAGAGGGAGAATCGTTTCGAAACTCGAACCGAAGCGTTGCCGTCGCCAAATGATAACGACAAAAATCAGCCGACCACTTCACAAATAAGTAGTGACTCTGAACAAATAACCGATTCTAATAATCCCGAGGAAAATCTAGAATTAATCGAAGAAAATGCGGATGCTGAATTTTATGTAGACAAAAATGAAGATGCCATGTTAGCATTTATGTGTCTGCAAGCTACCGAAAAATCACAGCAGGATCCAGCAACCTTTTCTGAAGCAATAAATAGTTCCGATAAGGATAGATGGATAGAAGCGATAAATGAGGAATTCGATGCTTTGTACTCTAACGAGACCTGGAATATAGTGCCCAAAAAATTCAATTCCGAACAATTCTAAAATTATTAAAGCTAGATGGGTACACAAGAAAAAGCTTGAATCAAACGGAGATATTCGATATAGGAGTCGACTTGTCGCGAAAGGGTACGCTGATAAAAATCAATATGATAGAACCGAAATTTACTCACCTGTTGCAAGATTGGTCGATGTCAAATTTCTGTTCATTGTTGCGAATAAATTTAATCTTGATATCCAACAATTCGATATTGGAACGGCGTTTCTAAACGGAAAAATCGAAAAAAAACAGTTTATATGGAAATACCCGAAGGATTAACCGAATATTTACAAACCGACGAATCCTTTAAATTGCACAACGTGTGCGAACTCCGGAAAGCTTTATACGGATTAAAAATCTCACCGAGAAGATAGTTTATTCGATTTTCCGAGACGGCAGTCCGATTGAATTTTCAAAACTATGAATTTCAACCCTGTCTATTTGTTTGGAAACAAAATGATAAATTTGCACTGATGTTGTTGTACGTTGACGATATTTTGATAACGTCAAACTCGAAAAGTAAATTATCTGAAATTCGGGATACGTTGCACAAGGAATTCAAAGTTACTGATATGGGAGAACCTTGTAAATTTCTCGGAATAGAAATAGTTCGTGATCGCGAAAATCAAACTCTATTTCTGCATCAAAGGCAATTCATAGAATCATTGGTCAATAAATTCGATATTTCCGGGAAATTTAGCTCGCAAAATCCGATGTTGCCGAAAAGATCCCGAAATTCTGAACCTCCGACAGATGACGAGAACGAACTCGACACTGACTCCCAGGAATTAGATCTAAATCTAATCCCATATCGACAAGCCATAGGGTCCTTACTTTTCCTTCAAAATTGTACTCGACCCGACATAACCTTCTCAGTGAATGTTAAAAGTCGTAAGCAAACCGATTTTACATTCGAGGATTGGAGGGAGGTGTATCGAATTTTGACTTACGTCAAAAATACTTCTCACCTCGGATTGAGATACGAAGGTAAGGGAAACGAGCTGGAATGCTTTGTGAATGCATCCCTTGGTTCCCAAGACCCCCAAGGTTTTTCAACCAGTGGGTACGTAGTTAGACTGTTTGGTGATCCGATTGCTTGGCGCACCAAAAAAAAAAAGCAAAATCATGTGGCTCTTTCTTCTGCCGAAAGTGAATACGTGGCTCTAAGCTTGGCGTGTAAGGAGCTGATTTGTGTAAAACACATGTGCTCTTCCATTATAGGATGGCACACTTTACCGATTATATGGGAGGACAATAAAGCTGCAATTGAGTTAGCTAAAACCGATGAATCCTCCACATTAAAACACATAGTTAAATCGTGCTATCATTTTATTCGATCCCAAGTTAGGGAAAACAATGTCTCTATTAACTGGATAAGCACTAAAGAACAACTTGCCGATATTTTCACCAAACCATTGCCCACGAAAATATTCCTGCATTTGAGAGAGCAGTCGGTTAATACTTGGAAACCAGTCGAAGATGACAACGATTGACATTGCTTTCTCAGTTTCAGGAAAATGGTGTTGAAACCATACCGATACCGCCGATAGTCAGTGCCGAATACCTGACGACCTCCGACCGATAAGATCAGCGCCGAATTCCTGATCGCATCCGCCGATTTCCATTTGACCGATACAGCTCATCGAAAGTAGGATGGGGACTTATTGTGAAGAGAGGGAGTGTTGGAATACTTCAAATAAGTGTAATTTAAATATCGATGTCGCTGCCTCTCTGATCAATAAATCGTTATCCTATAATCGATCACGAAGTCGAAGACGAAGGACCTGCGCAGAAGCTACTGCGCTACTACTCCGAGTCACCTCTGGCGACACCTACCGAGGATCTACCCTTCTGCTCCCGACACCCGTCGTGTTCTTATCTGCTCTTGCGCTTTTTACTAAAATCCTTAATTAATAACGATATTGACAAGTCAGTGTATTTATCTCGATTATACTTCTCGATTACAACTTGATAAAAGGTAAGACGTTGTCTGAATTGTTTAATTTCCCCGCCGCCTCGACATTATCCTACTAGGATAGACCACAGAGAAACAGAGAACAGTACTAACTGTATAACTGTTATACAACAGGGATAGACTCAGCTCGGCTTTCTTTGTTATAATATTTATGTTATTTATTTATTATCTCTATTAGGTATCAGATACCTAATAGAGATAATAAACTACAGATTCTGTTATACATACTACTATCCGTTATACATGCCATGAATACTATCCGTCGAATAGGGATGGCAACGACACGTCGATGTTTTTGAGAAAGACATCGATATTTTTTCCATCGATGGTTTTTTCTATATTTTTTTATTCAAAATATTGTTGATAGTGAGCAACAAAATTCAATTTTGTGCAATGTACAACAAAGTGAGCAATAAAATAAATAAATATTGTTAATAATTTTATTACATTATATGTAATAAAATTATTATATTATGTAATAATATGTAACAAAATTCAATTTTGTGCAATGTACAACAAAGTGAGCAATAAAATAAATAAATATTGTTAATAATTTTATTACATAATATGTAATAAAATATAAATATTATTTAATAATAAAATTCCATCGATGGTTTTTTCTATATTTTTTATTCAAATATTGTTGATAGTGAGCAACAAAATTTGTGCAATGTACGACAATGTGAGCAATAAAATAAATAAATATTGTTAATAATTTTATTATCTAATAATAAAATTATTAACCAGCCAATTAATTATTAGCCAAACATCGATGGTCCACGAATCATCGATGTCTTTCTCAAAAACATCGATGTATCTTGTAGGGATGGGAAATCGGTAAGAAGTATCGATTTTTTGAATCGATTCAGAATCGGATGCTCCAAATCGATTTCCCAAAAAAATCGCCATAAAAGTATCGATTTTTTGGAAAATCGATTCATAAATCTGTCTCACAAAAAAAACCGTTTTTTTAATGAGTGATAACTGTAGATATATTTAATGTAGGTAGGATTCAAGAAAAAATCGTTAAAAAATTTATTGAAAATTAAAATTTCATTAGTTTTCAAAAATTTTGATAATAAACATTTGATCAGACGAGTAAACAGTTTCGCTGTCTGACAAAGCCATGGCGAACGTCGCTGGTAACTAGTGAGTTTTGTTGTTATTAGCTATTATCATAATTTTTAATCGTCCTAAGGCTCGAAATTTGCTTGAATCACTTGAAATAATAAACTAATCTTTATAAATGACGAAAACCGATTCAAGATTTTTTTAAAAATCAGTAGTAAAAATCGATTCACGATTTTTACAAAAATCGGAAGTAAAAAATCGATTCACCTAAAAAATCGGAACCTAAAGATCGATTAAAAAAAATCGAAAAATCGGAACAAAAAATCGATTTTTCCAAAAAATCGGAAATCGATTCCCATCCCTAGTATCTTGCCATTCCTAGTTTCCACGCGGGCTTCTGGATTTCCTGGAAATTCCAGGAAATTTCTTGGTCTAATTTGTTTCTAATTCTTCAAAAGAGCTCTTTGTTATCGTTCAATTAGTTTCAATTCTTCGAGTAGTACCTATTTAGTTGGGTTATTCCCAACGTCTTTTTGCCAATCGTCTATTTTGATTAGATTAAATCCGTGGGCCAGCTTTGAGGTCAGATCCCTCTTCCTTTCCATCAAAACAAATCCTCTTGTCAGTGTGATATCGAGCCAACAACGGATTCCCCCAACAAAATGAAATTGTTGGCATTTGTGCTGGCGCTTTCAGCGTTTTTCGAGTATTTGGAGGCTGCACCAGTGAGCATTTTTGTGGCGCGTTTTTTAATGAGATCGACATCAATCTATCACGCTATCTATTAACATGCAATTTACAGGTGAAGTGTGACCCCATGGAACACGATACGAGCGGACTCTCAGTAGATTCTGTTAAACGGAGGCTTGGTATCGTTTTGGAGATGGCCAAAGTCAAAACCCCAATTAGCAAGATGATCAGTATAAAATATAAGGTAGGTGTTGGCCAATTTACTATTTCCTAAGCAAAACCAGACTTTTAGGAGTCAAAATGGGCATTCAAAATGAATCTACATACATAGGAAGATTAGGTACTGTGGGGTTCCACTCTCTGCGTGAGGCATTTACGTCGATTGTGGTTCGCCTGTACACCGCGAGTGCGTCACTCGTCTTCAATGATAGCTGAGCAGCTATAGTTTTTAACATTAAATGTAAAAAATTTTTTTACATTTGGGCATTCGGCCTACCTGCTAACCCCTTAAGAAAAAACAGAATCGTAAATCGTTCAAGAAATGCTCCACAAGAATTTTACGATTGTGATTTATAGGGAATTTAGTTCAGCTAGAGCGAAAGTCAAAATGACCCTAATAAATGACAACTATATTTCAGTCGCCATCAAAATTAAGACAACCCGGTGAAAAGCCAGCGAGATATTTTTGGTCATAAAATACATATCAGGTTCGAAATTCAAGAAATCAACTGGTATAAAACTCCGAATCCAATAAAAAGCTGTTTTATCGCGGCCAATTTAGGCGTTAGTAAAACAGATCAAATGTTTGAAGGTATCATATTGCATGATTCGAAAGCTCAACTAGATATTATGGGTGTGGGTGATTCTCCAAAACTTTGAGGTGTTTGGCTCAGATTTGTTTCAGGTAGGGCACCCTGGTTAACGAATGTTAAAGGTGTACATGCACAAAATGAGTTCCTTAATTATTCAAGAATCAAGAATCAAGAACTTTTTATTTGCAGAGGCCTAAGTATAGACATTGCAAACGTCAGGAAACGGGTAATACTCAATTACAATTTATAGGTAGGTACACATTATTAGTCCAAACAGTTGGTGGAGACACGGCACTTCAATTAGGTAACAAACAAAAAACACACATCAGCACAATGAAACCGCACCACAAGCTGGACCGCGGCACTGAAAATCCCACACAATTCCAAAAAACTCGTCAAGCGAGTACAGCTCTGCCCTAATGAGATGAACTTTTATGACCTTAGTGAAAGACTTAATAGGCAGCTCTTGAATATTTTGGGGTAGGGCATTATACAAACGAGAGCCTACTTGGATTGGGTCATTTTTCTGAGCTATACTTAGGCGAGTAAAAGGAATCGCTAGGTTTCTTCGGGATCGGGTTTCGTGCTGATGAACATCGGAAACTGCGGCAAGGAGCGATATGTTTACTTTAATCAGATTCAAAACTGCCAAGGCATATGCACTAGGTAATGTAAGGAGACCAAGGCGAGCAAACGAACCCCTACAACTCTCATTCCATGAGAGTTTGGCCAAGATTCTGATGGCACGTTTTTGTTATTTAAATACCTATGTCAATTGCATGACTACTGTTTCCCCATGCTACGATGCAATAAGTTGCTCTGCTGGCAAAGCAAGCATGGTAAACAGGACGCAGGACCTCATCAGAAAGGACGCTCTTCAACCTTCTAAGCATAAAAATAGAAGTTGATAATTTGGGGGACAACGCCTCAACATGGGCCTTCCAGGAAAGTCGTTTATACACCGTCAAACACAGGAAATTAACTGCCTGGTCCAACCATCTGTTGAGACCCACTAAAAGGGTCTGAGTTTTAGTTTTATTCAATACCAAAGCATTGGCCTAGCACCATTTTTCCACTATCTCAGACTTAAATTGCAGATTGTGTTGCATTTCTTCATGGGAACAGCCTGATGCTAGGCATGTGAAGTCGTCAGCAAACAGGAAAATGTTGTTTGAATCCTCGAACTGGCTAGGTAGGTCGTTAATATACATGAGGAAGAGGCAAGGGCCGAGGATACTCCCCTGCTTGACACCACAGGAAATTGCAACCTCACTAGAGGCAGTCCCATTGTAAGAAACAACCTGGGACCAACCCTCCAGATAGCTCTGCAGGAACAGAACCATTCGATGGTTCAATAGGTCTACCGTTGATTGTGTTAGGTCTTGCGTTGTTAATGTATTTTGGGGAAGGCCTCCAGCGTAACTGGGATTTCGCCCCCAGTCTATGGAGGAAGAGGAAGGGATTATACTCCCTATACTACCTATAGGTACCTGAATACCCCTTCCCAGGGCATAACCCGAGGAGTCGCCATCTGCTGGCCTGGGAGGCTGTATCGAGGCAGAGTTGGGAAACCTGCGATAAAGATAAACTGTATATATATGTATCAAAGGATTAAATGTTTCACGTAGGGGAGGTTCCCTAAAATTTTAAAGGCAGACGTTATAATACTGATTCCAAAAAACTCGGCTTTCCCTTTTTCTTTACACTGCAGTGGATTCTGCCCAATCTCTAAACTAGGAACCAACTCATTTTTGTGGGGTTCTTGCCACCGGACGTACAATCAACTCCACCGAGCTCAGAATCAGAATCAGAATCAGAAAGCGTTTTATTTGCCATATTACACAGAGTGCTTTTGACAATGGTCACGGTTAATTAAAGTTGCGATTCCACCGGGAGAAGAGCACCATTCAGACCCCCCCCCCCCCCCCCCTTCAATTCAAACTCTTTGAAGATCCCCGATTTTATCCTTTTGGTTTTCAGCCCGATCGCCCAAACCCGTGGGGCTAAAAAGGGGCTACGGGAGGGCTTTTTAAAAGGGTCTCTGCTATGGCGCCGAGTTAGGTGTCGTTTCGAAGTAGGTATTTGTGGAAGTAGAGTCCATTTTTGGGGGTCCCAGAACGATTCAATTTCATCGTGGGGATCTATTGGGCTCTCATGGGGCGACAAATGGGAGTTTTGAAGGATCGCAGGAGGTCAAATATTTTCCGAGTAATTTTGGATGTATAATCCATCTGATCAAACAATGTAATTTTTTTTTTTTTTTTTAAGGAAGTGACAGGCTTCACGTACACAATAGACTACGAAGGGAGCTCCGGTGACAAGTGCCAAATCGTGTGGACAGACGTGCCGTACGATGCGATTCATCCCCAGGAGATCAACAATTCATGTCAATCAAGAGCCTCTCCGGTCACTACGGTCTTTTACGGTCCGATGAGATCTTCACAGAAGGTAGATTCTTCACCGGCATCGAATAAAATCGTGGAAATGTAACCTGTAAATCTGCTTAGATGTCCTCAATAAAATACCGCAAATTAAATTACTCTGGAGGATTCCAGAGCTGCCATCACTCCATTAGTTTTAAATGTGATGACCTGTTTCTCCCTTAGGGCGTGGCATGTGGTGCAGTGCAGCGTACAAATTGATTTTATACACGTACAGCCAAGATTCGTGCGTTCTATATTCATCAACGGGTGATCCAGCCGGTAAAGCCTGTTGTACAAATTGAGAGCTTTCCAATGATTTTTGGAGGTGTAAAACTGAGTAACAAGTAACGACTGAGTAACATTTTTCCTGGGGAGTTTGAGCAAAGAGCTTTGATTCTACAAAAAGCTGCCAACTTAGCAGAAAGCTGTGACGAATTTTTTTCTCGAAAGAACCCTTACAAATTTGGTATCATTCGACTCGTTAAGATGTCTACTACACGTTACTGGAAAGGGCGAGATAGTTCGACCATTTTTGGGAATGCTAAACTGCTTTTTAGAGTAAAAAGCGTTGATATGAAAATTATATACTTTTCAATACCTCATAGTGTATTCTATAAATTAAAATTGTTAGCTTCTTGAAAATGAACTCTCACATTTGCAAAAAGGACAAGTTTTAAAAATTCTCGATAGGGACGGTCATGAATTGGGTAGGCCATAATATGATATTATCATTGGGGCGCCTATGATGGAGCTTGGACGTTTAATAAAAATTCAAGAAAAAAAAAATAATAATAATAATAATAATCAGGGTGGCCGCCAAGCTGGGAAAAATTAATTCCCTGACTTTTCCCTGACCTTTCCCTGCAAAAATACCTAATTTCCAGACCCGAAATTATTCAAAATCTGAGATTTTAATAATTTAATTATTAATAATAATAATTTAATCTGAAATTTTATTTATTCTGATAATTTTAATCGCTTGATTTTTTTTTTTTTTTTTTTTTTTTCGTTTGTTTGTTATTGAAAGTTGATTAGAAAATACATAAATTTTTACACCAAACAATTAAAACCCAGGGAAAGTACATAAGTAAACTGCGTTTTAAAAACTATTTATTTGACAAAAATAGTAACACTTGAAAAATAAAAACGCTGCAAATTTTACACAAGGGTTTATTATTCTTTGATATACGTTACTTGTGCAGAAATTTAATTCTGTCAATGAAAAAATTAAAAAAATTTTTTTTTTGATTTTTTTTGTTCAAAAATGTGTTTTTTCAAAAATTCTGTATTTTTTACTCGAAAAATATTTAACATCCTGGGATCCTTCAAAAATCCCATTTTTAGCCCCACGAATGCCCTAAAGATCGTCCCAGTGAAATCGGATCGTTCCGGGACCCCAAAAAATGGATTCTACGTCCAAAAATACTTCGAAAACGACACCTAACTCGATCCCATAGCTAAAAGCCTTCAAAAAACCCCTCCTGTAGCCCCATTATCTATAATAGGGGGCTATAGCCCCATAGCGCCCCACGGGTTTGGGCGATCGGACTGAAAACCTTGCGGGCACAACTAGATGGTAAACCAAGTATTTTGTCGAAATTTCAGATTTTTTTAAAAATTTCCTACTGCCAAAAACGGCCTGGACGGCGGACGGCGTACGGCGGACGGACATTTCGGATTTAGAATGTAGACCTCTTGAAACGGATAATGTCAAATTTTGAGCCCGATCGGAGTCGTCGACCCCCGTCGCGAAAACATAGGTGTATTATTCCAAGAATAATAAACCAAAAACAATAGAATAATTTATACCTTAATTGGAACTTGGTCGTATCCATATGACATGGAATTACTAGGATGGGATCTATTACATCTAGTCACATTGTTGCATATTACAGAGATGAATTAAATATATTTAAAAGACTAGTTAGATACTTTTAGGTACCTACGGTTTTAGAGAGCCCGACTGCCTAGTCACAACCACAATCAGAGATCCCCTCACGATGTTTTTTTTCCCCCATGAGGCTTGTGAGAGCTCTCACACCCATGTTGCTAAGGGAAAACTTCGTTCGACAGTACATACTTACTCTTCGCACTAAAAATATTATCTTCGACAGCCTCCAACCAATTGGCATATGTTTGATCCTTCTCCCAACGCGGGTCGAATCTGGTATTCTTCCCCATCTTGGAGGAGACGCAATATAAAAACAATAAAACAAAAATACCCATACGAAACGAGCGAACGAGTGGAACGAAAAAGGAACAACGCAGATAAACAATGTTCCGTTATGTCATACGAAGCAGGAGCAAGGTGCAACTCGGCAGTGTTGCAGTGCTGCCGCCTGCCGGTGCTCCCAACCCGGATTTCCCCATCATATGCTCAAAATTTTCCCTACTTCCCCATCAGTTTTAACGGATTTCCCGATAATTTCTCCCTACATTTTTTCTAGCTAAAAATAATTTTCGAGAAGACAGATTCTGCGAATAAAAGCAGGGTTCGGGTACGTACCCGAACAGAAAAAAATCTTTTTAATTAACTAGTAATGATTACAAGGACAGAGATCTCGAACCAAAATACTAAGTGAAAGATTGATAGGTTACTTCGTGGGTGAAGTGGAACATTCCATTATGAAGAGAGGGATATTGGTGCATGAAGTGGGACTTTTCATCGTGTGAATGGGGATATTATATCTGTAACGGGAATTCCGCCAACTCATTGAACTTGTGCGGGCAACATGGATGAAGAGTGAGGGGAAAACAAACCCGGCAAAGTCGCTCCCACAAAAATTCAAAAATTATCATCATTTTCGGGACGGAAGAGAGGGACAAACTTGTCACCAAACAAAATTCGTATTTTAATACAATTTTTGATTTTTTTTTTTTAATCAACAATTTTTCCCTGACTTGTGACCGATTTCCCTGACTTTTCCCTGACTTTTCCTGAAATTTTTCATTCCCTGACTTTTCCAGATGGCGGCCACCCTGATAATTTAAGTTAAAACGGAAAATTAATGTTGTGCATCATGACCGTCCCTTCAAGATTACTAATGCAAGGGACGGTCTTGAGCGGGATGGTCATGAGAAATATTACACTTATTTGGCAGCTATCTTGATCTATTCAACACCAGAGGCTTGAAAAGCACGCATTTTCGAAGACCACATACAGACTAAACGACTGATCACCAGGTTCACCCCAACAGCCCTGCTGGTAATTTTACACAGAAGAAGACGGTCATGAGAACATTTACGGACGACAAGCCTTTCAAAGGTCTTGGGAATGGTCGAGGGAGAGCTGATGGGCTACCGTCGGACCTATCGCCCTTCCTGAAGATAGGGGTAACAACGGCTGTCTTCCAGCAGGCTGGGAACTCAGTTGCCAAAGAAGCGTTGAACAGTGAGGTGAGAGGGAGAGCAAGAGAGGCGGCACAAGCTCGTAAAAGCACGGAAGGGGGGGGGGGGGGGGCACGCCGTCAGGACCGGGGCCCTTGGAAGGATCAAGGTCAAGCAGTGCCTGGCGGACCTCAGCAACCCAGAGGGATAGTTTGCCGAGTGAAGTTGCGGCAGGGGAAGCGATCGAAGGAGATAGGTGTTGATCGGGGATGATGATTTGGTTCGCGCAATTGAATGGTTGGCAAAATTCGATGGTTTAGAGCAAATGTATGATGGGATTAAGGGTATTAGCGGTAGTGTACGCCACCGGCACAGAGTGCTGCAGGCTGATGGTGAGGTGCGGCCGGATTAGTAAACAGGCTGGGAGTGCGAAGGTTAGATGCGTCCGAAAGTTATATGCGTCCGAAGATAAGATGCGGCCTTTTCTGACTACGTCTGGGAAAACATCGCTCCGGACTCCACATTCCCTCCACGTATTTTCTAAGTTGAACAGTAGGTAGGTACTTGACGTGCTCCTAGGGGGGTAGGCGGAAACGTATGCTCAGTGCAGGAGCAAGGGACGAAAAACTAAAAAAAAAAATAAAATAAAATAAAATCGCAGAAAAGGAAGAATAATGAGCTCCTTTAATGATTTTTTAAAATGATTTTCCTGCAAAGGTCGTGCTTCAAAAGTTACGAAAACGGGTTCATATTGCAGAAAACCTGTTTCAATTATTTATAGGGCCTTAGGAAAAATATGATATTTGAATTCCGATGTATGGAGAGGGTACATGACGTGGGCTGCTTCGTCGTCTTTTGATTGGCCGGGAGATCCCTCTCTCTCTCATCTACCCAAGTCAGCCAACTTTACTACGCGAAAAGTCGACCCCAAAAATCCAAAATCGGGTTAATCATTATAGAAGGTCATTTGAAAATTGAGCATTGAGGTTATTATCAAAGAAGGTTATTCAAAAATCGACCCGGGCCGAGTGTTTTTATTCCGATTCTGTTCAGATTTATTATTTAGCGCTCTGGCGGCCCAGTGCCCAACTACTCGACGCCCAGCCTGGCGAGGTGTGACGTCAAATTTGCCCGGCGTTCATTTCAAAATCTCTAACATTTCGAAAACCGCTCAGCACATGCCTATACGGATTTTCGAACTAAAAATTGGGGTTTATGGGTTTTAAAGGGTGCTGAATCCGAATATGTTGTCAGAAATGCTGAATTCTGACCTTTTCAAGAAGCCCATTCTAGTAATTATTACTACGAACGGCGATGGCGAGGCTGCAGAGCAAAGCGATTTCTCGATTTCAATTCGTCAAATCGTTGGGCTTCAAATTTTTGACCTGTGATCGATCGAAAGGATTGACATTAAAAAAAAAAAAAAAAAAAAAAAAAAAGGCAAAATTGAAATAAATGATGAGTGAATTTGAGCTCAACCTCATGGGGGACTACTCAACCGTCCTCTTCGCGGTGTCTCCTGGGTAACGCTAATAGGCTGATCGTCGGGATGCATTTAACCTTTGAATGCCCGGCCGTGGAACGCATCTAACCGTCATTAAGGGGATCAGGACGCACCTCACCATACCCGGTGCTGCAAACAAAAAACATGAAAGTATGATGAGCGGCCGAAGATCTCATAGGGTCATTCACACCACAGCAAATTCGACGCGTCCTCAGAAGAGCAACCAAAAAATTGGCTAATAAGTGAGAAAACCCATACTCCCAAGTGGTTGGATGAGCCTGAGTTCGCGTGCAGTTCGCCATCTGAGGGCTTTTTCCCTTCGGCTGGGGGAGAAACTTGGGACAGGAGGACGGAGCTGGGGTTCCTAGCGCCCAGTACTGATTGCCTGGCTTCCCGCCGTCGTTTGTCGGTCAAGTCTGAAGATGATTTAAAAAAAAAAAAAAAAACTGTTTTCAAATGTGAATATATATTTAATGGTAGGATTTAAACCCTTCTTGCGTGTTGGAAAAGTAACAGTTACTTTTCCAACACGCAAGATGGGTTTAAATCAGACAGTTTCTGTCTGACGCCGAAATAGTGGTCTGACGTACGACAGGTGAGGACGCCGAAACAGTGGCCTAACAGTAAGACAAGTGAGGACGCCGTTCTAGTGGCCTAACATGCGACAGGTGAGGACAACATAGCATGATCCATTTCGTGACACATCTGCGTCTCCCTTCCCACCTAACGGGATGCCTGCATCCACGCCGAAACAGCACTTTCTTTGTCGATGGCACGTCATGGAAGATATTCCCTCGACTTCTTCCTCATAGGTACCTACTTGCTGAAAAATTCATTGAGGATTGTATCGTTCACTTTTGCTCTTTTTTGTCTAATATTTCTTTCAAATCTTTGCAACAAACAGCTCTTACTCCTCTTAAAGAACTATTCGCCCACTCCCATCCAGGGAATATTATTCTTGAACTGTTTCATGGTTCTCCCAAGCCTTTTCAAGTATGCTCCACCGATACACCTAACGTCAAAGAGTGATAATGGCAATCCCATATCGCTGACCACGGAGACATGTTCGACCAACGAGTTTTCCTCTTCAGGCGAAAATAAGGTCGGTCTTCCTATATTTTTCATGTGCATCCCTTTACGTTTGTTTCTTAAAGTGTTTCTAGGTATTCCATACTTTATCGCCGCCGATCTTTCTGAAATGAGGCCTGCCTGGATCTGTCTCACGGCTTCTTCCAACATTTTCTGGCTGTAGTTGGAGGGTCCATACCGCCGTTTTGGAGCTGCCAAGTCAACTTTCTTCATTCGTGTCGGCATCTGAAAATTGATGGGCTGGGATCAGGTTCAGATGCCGACACGAACATAAGGATCCTGATCATCAGGAAGGGAAGGAGGGAGCATGGGTTAAGGAAAGGAATGGGCATGAATATTGTCTGTTCATCGGTAACAAGTACGACAATATTCTGCCAAGGGTACCGAAAATAAGCTGTGAGCTGTCACCTTAGGTCCTACATTACCTACTCGAAAATATTTCTAGGAAAAACATTTAATGCGATTTTTTTTTCATTTAACTTAAATTTGAACAAAGAAATCTTGAATATTTCAGTGATCGGGAAACGTCGTTCTAACTTTGCACCGGTTCAAAGTTACCCGAATCCAACTTCGTTTTGGAGGTGCCCTCACATTTTTCACTCTACCTACTAAAAATATTGATGGGGAAAACATCCAACTCAAGACTATATACTATTCCACAGATGTTCCTGTAGTCATGGAAACAAAAAAAAAGGTACTTACCTACCGCTAAAATCTTCGTTTCTGGGGCAACCAAAATTTGCTTTAGGGCCGGTTTTTGAAACCATAGTCAAATCACCGCAAACGAGTGGTTTGGTGACCACCGTCAAACGCGATTTTACAGCCGCTATTTTGTCGGCGTTTTTAGAACCATAGTCAGCGTTCCGACAGCTGACCACGCCGCTAAAATTTTGGCGCCTTGAATATTTTCCCTAGGTGAAATTTTTTCGTCATTGCGGGTTTTGACAACTCATTTGTGAGGAAGGAGTTCACATTTCCCGCTTCTTCTGCCTTCAACATGTCATTATTTTGAGCGTTATTTGAGCGAAAAAAGTAAACAATTATCTCCATCTCTTTCTACCACTCCGCACCCTCCGCGCCGGGGTTCCTGTAGTCATGGAAACAAAAAAAAAGGTACTTACCTACCGCTAAAATCTTCGTTTCTGGGGCAACCAAAATTTGCTTTAGGGCCGGTTTTTGAAACCATAGTCAAATCACCGCAAACGAGTGGTTTGGTGACCACCGCGGCGGAGTCCGCGGCGGGCCGTCTCGTCAGTCAGTTGTTCCTCGTCAACCAATGAAAGCGGTGGTCACGGCTCCGTAAAAATTTGACCCCAGGGTCCTGCTGTGGTTACCGTTTCGTAAAAATAGCGGCCCGTAAAACGGAAACTAAGGTTCAAAAAACGCTTTTTCCGTTTTACAGCCGTCAGAGTCGTCTTTTACGGCCGTCAGAGTTAACTATGGTTTCAAAAACCGGCCCTTAGACTTAGAAATTAGACAATTTCGTCACCGAAGGGCCTTGGAATAGGCGCCTTTCAGCTGGTTTAGCCTTATGTCATCATGCTAACAGCTGGTGTATTATAATCTACAGTAGTTGACTCTTAATATTCCGTTCATTTTGTTTACCCATATTAGGGTGGCAATTCTAATCAAAAAAGGCGAAGTGGTACAAAGTTACCCCCCGGTTCAAAGTTACCCGGATTGACTGTACCACAGAGTAACAGAGAACAACTGGACTGTACAGTTTTTAATACCGCGATTTCTACCTCGCCGAAAAATTCCCTAAAAAAAATCATCCGTCGAACTCGTACAACTCCCAGTCGTCCGGTCGGATGTGAAATATAAATGTGTTCCATGGCTTAAACCAGAGAAGAGATTCTCTTCTCTGAGCCTCTCCCGGGAACATTCAGACTTAAGGATTAGAATATACAACACACCGGATACTGATACACGGCGTTTTATTTTTACAAAAAAGTACAAAAAAAGTCTTCGTATAACGAGGTTCGCTCCTAAATTAGGTTAAGGGTCATGCTTTTTTTTCGTGTTTTGGCTCATTTGAATCTGAAAAAGAATCAAAGAATATCAAACCGCAAGTAGCGTTTGTGAGGTTTCTAAAACGTGGCCATTCGATATTTCGATCGTGTAGGTTGTGAGGGAAAAAAGCCACATCCGTCTACATCACAAATAACAAAAAGAACACTTGACATGTTTGATTTTACTGCATTACACAACTATAAGTCAGGATGAGTTACAATGCCAATGGAAAAAGCCTTTTGGCTAATTTGGTTGACTCAACAGGTAACTTTAAGAGTTTTAATTTAAAAAAATAAATAAATATTATGTACATTTTAAAACGTTTAAATTTACTATAGCCAGGACCTTCTATAGACTTCATAGAAGAGAGCAAGAAGGGTTTGGTTGAGCTGCACACTTGTGACTTTCACAAAGTATGAACACAGAGCAGGTACTTAACAACGAGGTTGAGCATAATGAAGAATATGACTAAAATGTACATTAAACTGTTGAGTGTAGCACAGGGGTGGCAACTTTGGCAGATGGTAAGCCTGGAGTGCTATCAGTGAGGGTTACTGGATGTTACATGTGACGGGTGTCAGTTTTGATAGCGGGTGAAGCTGTATGGGAGAACTTGAGAGAGAAGAGTCGGCTTTTGGGAGACTGGTTGGTAACCCTGGGCACGGATGGGAGCGTATGGGGCGGCGCCGACGCGACCGAGAGGGCTCAAAGATTGGTAGCTTTGGCGGTAAGACCCGAGCGAATTGTCAATGGGGCCGAATCCCGACGAGATCCTTTTGTGGTCGCAGATCGTCCCCTTGAGAACTTCGGCGACGGGGGCGATATACACGCGGAAATTGATGTCGTTGACGAAATCCAACTTGTCGATGAGGTGGTTGGGCATCCTGTCGGAGATGACCCAGAGGTGGCCGTAGCGGACGCGGACGTCGCTGGGGAAAATCAGGCCGATGTCGTCTTTGGCGACGACTTGTTGATTTTCCGCGCTGAAAACCACAAACTCGTCAGCATACCTGTCAAAAGTCAGTGTTACCAATCCGACAAAATCGTTTACCTGTAGGGGGAATCCCAGTTCCAGCAGCCGACGGCATTTTCGTCGATCATATTGAAAAACATGATGCCATCTTCCGTCATCACCTCAGAAGTTGAATGACTCGATCGCTCTCCAAGAGCCTAAAATCACACCATGAAATTTGTTAATTTGTTTGTTTGTTTGTTGTTGTTAGTTGTTAATTTGTTGTTCTTGCCAACTAACTTTCAACAAAATCTCTTCTACTCGTCACATTCTCTCATACAAAATGAATAGATTTAAAAAATACCTAGTTTTTCTTTTGGAAAAAAATATAAAAAATCGAGTAAAACGATTGATGAAACTCAATATTGTGAGTAAAAAGGTAGAAAATGAAGAAATATTATTACATTGAAGTGATTCGATTTAAGAATGTTTAGGGATGAAAACGAGAAGAGAAGTATCAATTTTTGATTCTCAAGATTCTGAATCGAATCGTTCAATGGGCAAATAAACAATCGAACAAGGGCAAATAAATGGAGAAATTCGTTAACGAACAACTTTTTCAATGTGATTAGAAATTAGATGTCTGAACAGAGAAACTGACTAGTGGAGGATGGCGTAATGAGAGGCAGGGCTTTTAAATAAATGCGCATTTTAAAATAGCCCGCGAAGCTGTATTATTCCGAAAAGTGCCTAAAGAGGTCGCCAGTGGTCTATCCACAGCCACTTTTCGTGGCAACACTGGGCAACCTACAAAAACCCTTCTTTTTAACTACATGTTATAAGTGTCTCTTATTTCCTGTGATCGGTTCATCCAGCAAATAAGGAGGCTTTTTGATTCTGGAATGTTTTTCCAGACATGTCTGATGTGGTGTTGTTGAACATCAATTAGCCGCATTTACTTGCCGGACTTGCTTTATTAGGATTTTTTTTATTGAGGGTAAATGTGGGCAATCTGAACGCTTTTTTGAAGATTTTGAAAATTCGAGACTTTTTTTGGCGTGAACCTGGAGGGGTGAAACATTCAGGGTAATAAGAGACACGTGGCCATTTGCTTCCTATAACACCAGAACAGTAGCTGCTCTGGCTGGTCAGACAACGTGAGGTGATTCATGAAACAAAGAATGCATGCACCAATGTTAACTTGGCTAGGTAGGTAGTTCTGGTTTTGGTGGATTTTTGACCAGAACTCGACGATCTTCTTCCCATCAACGAGAGAAAGGGGCCTCCAATTACAAGCAAACATAATCGTTCGCCCTTTTTTTAACCAAATACAAAAACCGTGGTTTTTGTACAGATGGGGGGGCGACACCTTTAGTAAGCAACGCAAACTACTACGCTATCTCGACTCCTTCGTCAGAAGTTCATTCATCCCCAACATTCACTGCTCAATCAGTTATGGGCCGGATGGACGGGGGGGGGGGGGGAGCAGGGTGGGCAAACTGAACTGATTTATCAGTCCCCTTATAAGTCCAATCGCCTCAAGGCGTCCTCCGTTTTCCATCCACGGCCCGGGATGGGCTGTTCTCTGGTTGTAGTTCATGGCGTGAATGGTAGTCTGTTCCCGCCGACTTCAAACAGTCTACTCAACCGTGGGGTTTAAGAGTCACTACTTCAAAATTTGATGATTTCAAGAATTTGATTTAATCATATTCTTGTAGGTAGTAAGTTAGGCTGTATACATCGCTTTGCTGGTGAAAAGTATGTTATCTGAGTGAAGTTGTTTCCTCTCATCAGTAAGGATCTGAATGTACTTAATCGATGGTGGGTGGTGAATGGTCAGGTGAAGCGCCGCCTCACTTGCCTCACCTGGAGGGCCTCCACTGCACCAGACGTTTCCTGGAAGAGTTTCTGACTTGCCCATTGATGATTTTCACATGTGGGTCATTCTCTTCCTAAACGCCTTTTTCGTTCTCAGAATTGTACAGAAAATCTTCTCCGATTTTTTTTTTTTTTAATTCATCCTTGGGTTCCCAAAAGTGAGTTCCCGAAGTTTGCCTTCATAAAAGTGTCTAGTTTCAACCATTCAAAAATTTCAGCAGGAAATGGTTGTGAAACGTATGAAAACGTGGCAAATGGGGATTACCCGAGGGTTTGGTACTCTTAAATAGGGTCAATGACGCCCAGTGATGACGACCTATGCTTAATATTTATTCGAATAGTTTTGATAAATGACCATTTTTAACTTAAAATACACAAAGAAAAAACAAAAAACAAAAATAAATAAATAAATAAAATTTAAATAAATAAATAAATAAAATAAATATTTTTACAACCCTGCCATCAGAGAAAATGGAAATGACAGGGTTTTGAATGACACAAACAATTCTCCGCAGTGAAAAGTTGTTCGTTTGACTAGAAAAAACGTTTTGTCTCTAATAGTGAAAAAACGTTTTGTCTCTATAGTGAAAATGTGACATTCTGAATTCAGCCTGCTCCCCATTGAAGCTATTCCGTTCGAGTGCACTCGCACGAAAAATACTGTGCTAAAAAAATTACAATTTATTTGGTTTTGTTATATTGGTGGCCAGGAATGCGGTCTGTCCCCGCCGACGAACGGCCATTGAGAGAGCCCGTCCTGAGATACACATTCACCTACTCTAATTCATCATTGAAAATTTAGGAAGCGTACAGGAAATTTGAAATCAATCGTAAGAGCCCGAAACTCACTGCTATTGCTTCAAACTAATAAATTCTTACAGAAAAAAAGAAAAAAAAATTGTCGAGATTCAGTTTCTTAGCCCATTCTTAATATGAAAAAATATTTATAAGACGTACTTTTTTTAACTTAGTAGGTACCTATTGTTTTGTTTTTTTTTGTTTTTGTTTTTTTCGTAAACAGTAGATTAATTTTGAGCTCATTGTTCTATTTAGCTGTAATTTTGCTTCAGTAGTACCTGAATGTAGGAAAAAACATTCCTGGTAAAAACTTTCCCATACTTTTAGACTCACTAGGAAAATATTTTCCCAACCAAAACGTCACCTCGGAAAAACTTTCCCATCTAAAAGTGTACGAAATCATCAACTCTTTAGGGCAATTTCTGCAAACAGTGGGGGACATTTAAAAGCCAGCGAGTAGGTGCACTGGTGTAAATGGTCAATAAACCCCGCACCCTTTCAAAGGCTTCGATTGAGACGGAAATTCGATCAAATACGACCGATATGCATGAGCGAGCTATGCAAAACGTAAAGGACCGACTCCATAAATGCATCACCTAAAAAGGAAGACATTAAATTTCCATTAAACTTTAATGTACGTAATCTCATAATTAACAACATTTGTTTTCTTCGGCAAATTTCCATTGTTACTTAACACTTTAACGTTTATTTTAACTCGATATCTTCAAAATTGACGATTTGGCGACTAGTAATTTAAAATCCACCCTGCATAATGTAAATGGCGAGGAAGACGAAGAAAACACCAATGGCACCAGAGACCAATAGATGTACCTAGTCCAATATTTTGACGAACAAATGTACCTGCCATTTACATTATATCTAGTCGCATTGCACAATTTTTACATGTAAACTGTTTGCACGAATTTCCCCAAAGAGTTGATTATTTCGTACACTTTTGGTTTATTATTCTTGGAATAATACACCTATGTTTTCGCGACGGAGGTCGACGACTCGGATCGGCCTCAAAACTTGACATTATCCGTTTCAAGAGGTCTACATTCAAAATCCGAAATGTCCGTCCGCCGTCCGCCGTCCGGGCCGTTTTGGGCAGTAGGAATTTTTTTAAAAATCTGAAATTTTGGCAAAATACTTGGTTTACCATCTAGTTGTGCCCGCAAGGTTTTCAGTCCGATCGCCCAAACCCGTGGGGCGCTATGGGGCTAAAATGGGGCTACAGGAGGGGTGTTTTGAAGGCTTTTAGCTATGGGATCGAGTTAGGTGTCGTTTTCGAAGTATTTTTGGACGTAGAATCCATTTTTGGGGGTCCCGGAACGATCCGATTTCACTGTGGCGATCTATAGGGCTTTCATGGGGCTAAAAATGGGATTTTTGAAGGATCCCAAGAAGTTAAATATTTTTCGAGTAAAAGTTAAAGAATTTTTGAAAAAACACATTTTTGAAAAAAAAAAAAAAAAAATTCCCCCAACAATTTTTTTTTAAATATAAAAATCCAAAAAAAATTTTTTTTTTAATTTTTTTTATTGACAGAATTAAATGTCTGTACAAGCAACCTATATCAAAGAATAATAAACCCTTGTGTAAAATTTGCAGCGTTTTATTACTTGGGAAGATTTTTACAGTGGTGACGTTTTGGCTGGGAAAGTATTTTCCCAGCGAGTCTGTATTGGGAAAGTTTTTTTTTTTTCGCATACCGTAGTACGTACCTGGAATTGGTGATAAGACGATGGGTTAGGGCGAGCCTTGAGGACGCTGGTGGACACCATGAATTCCCTGTTGCTGGCCAGCGGGTGGAAAAACAAGAACCGGTCGGTGGCACCGCGCGGAGTGAGAGCCATCCCGAAAATACCTACAAAAAATCATCTCATTTTACACTCACATAACCAGGGGGGGGGGGGGGGGAAGAAAAAAAAAAACCGCTTCCGCGAGGAGAGTTAAGTAGGATTCACACTATACGGGCAGGGCAAGGAGGGCGAGGATCATTCAATGACTTGAACGTGCCTTGACGGATCTCGAGTGTTCACATCGCCCGGGCACTTGGCGAGCAGGGCAGGCAGTTTGTTGCACACAAAAGTTGTTAGTTAATTTTGTTACCTATTGCATCGTTTGTAAATTTTGTAATTTTGGGCTTGTACGATGCTTTAAACAACAACGCTCATAAAAGTAGCATTGCTACTTGACGAAGAGGAGGAAGAGGCGAGAGTACACCGAAAACGCATTTGGGTTCACAACATCTTGAAGAGAAGAAAACAGGAAGGAGAGTTTCATACGCTATTTGGAGGACTATTGGACGACGAAACCAAATGTAAAAAGAAAGATAAACGCTTGCATACGAGTCTGCAACACATTGGGACATTTTATGTCTAAACAAGTTCCATTTCCCTAGAAACGGGTTGGGACAATTTTCGTCAACAGTTTTCGTGACGATTTTTTTGTTTATGTGGCAAAGCAAAGACATAAAATGTCAATAAACAATAGCGCGGACGTGAACGGTCGGGAGGAACGGAGGAGGTGGAAGTGAAGCCTGTGAGTGAAGGGTGGGGGAAGAGGCAGACACCGATTTTGATCGGTCCGATCTCGAGGGACTGGGCAAGGTCCGGTCAAAGACCGGTGCTTGAACGGACCTTGCCCGCTGAGTGTGAACGGTCGCATTACATAATATGTAATATATATTATAATATGTAATATATATATTATATATTGGAGCGATCAAAACCGAACCCTACCCGGTCCTTGCCCTGCCGTGCCCTGCCCGTATAGTGTGAACAGGGCTTAACGAACCAGCAGACAAAAAAAGGCCAACGCTTCGCTAAAATCGTAATAGCGGACATTCAGTCAAATCTAACAGCTTTATTATGTCAAGTCTAATTGATATTTAGTCAATTTACTTCCAGATTGCTGTAATAATTGTTCGTGCTGTTGATCAAACGATGTCAATATCGAACGAGCAATCAAAGCCGTTTCATCAAGCTGAACGTGAACTTTATAATGACTATTAGAAAACTCACAGCTCGGTATTGGAAATTGGTTTCGAAAAAGTTTCCCATCCCGACTGAAAGCAACACTGTGATATTGCCAATGACAGTGTTGTTGAAAATTACCTTAATAATTGAGGACAACTATTTTCGGTACTATCCACACTCTTATCAACTGTTTCCCGCATAACCCGGAGGGTGGATACGATTTAAATTAAATAAATAGTGTGGGTCCACTGTCGTTGTGTCGCCTTTTCAAATTAGGCGTTTTTGGGTCTGCTGGCAGGGGCTGCGGTTTAAATAATACAAATTGTGAGGGTCCGTTGACCACGTTTTCAAATTCCACCTTCCATCAGAAACCATCAGGTATTGTTGTGATTTAACTCTTCACTCAACAACTACGCAAGATAAGAAGACGAGTAGGGATGTTTGACCCACCCTTCGGTCTTAATTCCATAGCCAAAAGCATTCAAAAAACGCCTCCCGTAGCCCCATAGCGCCCCACGGGTTTGGGCGATCGGGCCGAAAACCTTGCCGGCACAACTAGATGGTAAACCAAGTATTTTGCCAAAATTGCAGATCTTTAAAAACATTCCTACTGCTCAAAACGGCCCGTCGGCGGATGGCGTAGAGAGGACGGACATTTCGGTTTTGGAATCTAAACCTCTTGAAACGGATAATGTCAAATTTTGAGGCTGATTGGAGCCGTCGACCTCCGTCGCGATTACAAAGGTGTATTATTCCAAGAATAATGAATTGAACGGTATCAAAAAAAAAATTGTTACCTGGAACCTGAAGTCCTCAGTCTGTAACAATCGGGAGCCGGAAAATTTAGTTTTTGTGGTTACGTTTGACGACATTGATATGCTCCATTGAAACCTAAGTGATAGCGCCGCTATCATAGCGGGAATCTTACTCCCGCCAAAAGTTAGTCCTAGGAGGCCCCTTCCAGTGTTGCCCAGCTTTCGTAAAAAATAAAAATAAAAATAAAAAGTCCGTAGATACGGTGATTGACAGTGGGTTAAACATCCCTAATTTCCCAGGGATAGGCGCTGGCGTCATTGCCCTCAGCGGGTAGTAGCCCCAGGGTCAGCAGACCCAAAAACGCCAGATTTGAAAAAGCGAATCATGTCAGCGGATCTAAACTTTTCGAAAATTTAAAACGCATGCCCCGGGTCAGCAAGACAAATTACAAAAACCGACACAATGACAGCAGACCCACTGTACTTGTCCCAATTCAATCACGTCCCCTGAGTCAGCAGACTCGCAAAGTTGGTAATTGAAAACTCGACACAGGGACAACGGACCCACACTATTAAATAGATTTTAATAAATTTAAAATTTAAAATTTTATTTAACCTTGAAATCGTACCCCGCCTCTGGGTCAGCAGACTTGAAAGCGGCCGTCATGGCCACAGTGGGTGCTCAACACGTGATCCCGAACGTCTCGTCTGGATTGGTCCCCAAATTCTCCAAAGGAAGAGGACTCGCAGGTTCCAGGTCCAAGCGTTCCCAGTTTTTAAAGATTTCACTCAATAATGAAATACGAATCGAAAAGCTACCCATTTATACTGACGGATACACAAAAGTACAAGTTCGGTCTTTCCAAAGCCTAAAGTTATTAAGCCATTTACGGAGCCTTTTCACTGTTATTGATGACAACCCGTTAAAAACTTCCCTACGCTCCAATCTGTCGTTATTAATAGCGAAGCGGATTTTTTTCGGTCAACAATATCCTTACGGATTTAAGGAAAGGGAGGCGAACCTGTCGACGAGCAATTAATTTTAAAAATAACTTCGTCACTGATGAAATATTTTGACGCTCACCTTCAGCTTCCCATTGGAAGTTGAGTCCGCCAATGTTGAAATCCCCTCGGAGGGGGTCCGGATGGAAAAAGCCGTGTTCGAACCTCCACGAATCATTTTGTTCGAGGCTGTAGACGAGAAGGCCGTAGCCGAGTTCGTCCGAAGCGTAAACGTGAACGTCGCTGCAGGTTTTGCCCACCTCGACGGCGATGTTGGCGATGAACGTGTTGGCGTTGACGTCATCATCTTTGAACTGGTACCTGAAGGAAAATACGGATTATTTACAGAGTAAGCCAGATGAGGAGCCGCTACATAAAAATAAACGAGATTTGGGGCTTAAACGGTCGTTTATTAACCAGCAGAACCCGCATTTACTCGGCGAATACAATGTCATGTGATTAACGGTTGGTTGGTGTGAAAGCGAGGTATGGTAGGTGTTTGGCTGCCTCGAATTGGAGGGACTCGGCCTTTCGATATTAATTAACATCCTTGTATTAGTACATTTAAACAACTTTTTTTTTTAATATGAGCCTCTTTTGGTTTATTATTCTTGGAATAATACACCTATGTTTTCGCGACGGAGGTCGACGACTCGGATCGGCCTCATTATCCGTTTCAAGAGGTCTACATTCAAAATCCGAAATGTCCGTCCGCCGTACGCCGTCCGCCGTCCGGGCCGTTTTGGGCAGTAGGAATTTTTTTAAAAATCTGAAATTTTGGCAAAATACTTGGTTTACCATCTAGTTGTGCCCGCAAGGTTTTCAGTCCGATCGCCCAAACCCGTGGGGCGCTATGGGGCTAAAATGGGGCTACAGGATGGGTGTTTTGAAGGCTTTTAGCTATGGGATCGAGTTCGGTGTCGTTTTCGAAGTATTTTTGGACGTAGAATCCATTTTTGGGGGTCCCGGAACGATCAGATTTCACTGTGGCGATCTATAGGGCTTTCATGGGGCTAAAAATGGGATTTTTGAAGGATCCGAAGAAGTTGAATATTTTTCGAGTAAAAATTAAAGAATTTTTGAAAAACCACATTTTTGAAGAAAAATCCCCCCCCCCCCCCAAATTTTTTTTTGAATTATAAAAATAAAAAAATTTTTTTTAAATTTGTTATTGACAGAATTAAATGTCTGTGCAAGTAACCTATATCACAGAATAATAAACCCTTGTGTAAAATTTGCAGCGTTTTTATTTTGCCCGTTTATTCCCTCTTTTTTGCCAATCTTGAAGAAACTTTATTCTCTTCATCACTACTTTCACCCTTGTCCATATTGAGTACCTACTACCTAAGTAAACAGCTGAATACAAAAACGACATCAGAATGAAGCAGGAATGAGATTTTGAAACACATAATCCCATTTTTTTGGAGCTCCCTCGATTTGTGCGAGCCCGACTGCTGTTCACTTGTCGCTTATATCTCTTGATCGGAGAGGAGACGTCACAAGGAATTTCAAATTGGCGCTTAATACGAGAAGTAGAAGCCAGCACTTTACAGTCCCTTTGTGCTCACTCATAGTTTCACAAAGAAAGGAGCACCCTTTCAGGTTCACTTTGCCCAACAGACGTACCTGAGAATTTGACGGTCGGTCTTCAAATCGAAAGCGTGCAGAGCATAAGGGCAGACTTGTTGTGTGGTGTTTCCTGTAAAGTAGTTTCACCGTGTCAGACAGCTAGTAGTTGTAAGAAAATGTATCACACTGAGTCGATATCTTACCGATTCCAACAGTTCCGGAGTCGAGGACCCAAAGACGATCGCACTCGTCAACGCGCATTCTATAAGTGGTCGTCAACCCGTTGCAGTTGCCCTGTTCGTTGGTCGCCCAGTCAGGGTAAGGGTTCAGCTTGGGCGATTTCGTGTAAGATACGTCCAACGGCACGTAGTTCAACGTTGAAGGAACGCCTGGAAACAAAAGTTAGGTTCAGTTATCATAAACAGTGGCGTATCTGAGGTCGGAAAGGGGAAAATGAATTTTACTTTCCAAACGAATCCTTTCACTTTCACAACGTTTCATACTGAACACATAGAGAGCGGCTCGCTAGGCCGCAACGTCTGCCCCGCCAGGGTGGAACGACGGCTGGCGTAGCCAGTATGAAGTGGCCTTTTAGTGATTTGCTTAAATTTCCAACTGGACGTGGAACCCACCCAATGCAATTCAAAATTTATTATTTAAATTCGATTTGAGATGAAGGAGCAAGGAAAGGAAGTTCCATCGACATCGTGACTGTAAACAACGAAGAGGAGGAGTTTGGTTTTGGAGTTTTTATAATATAACAACATACAGTAAAAGCCCCATTAACCAGGGTCGACGGGGGCAAGACTTTCACGGTTAATCGGAAACCCCGGATAATCGGAATATTAAAAAACTAAACGAAATTAACTAATTTTTTGCATAAATCAAGGTCAGGCCAGGTTTTATCTCATACACATGTCATCATGAGATAGAGCCGCCGGAATTGCATGTTTTGTCTGTGCTGTCACTTGTTACTCCATCATCATTTATGGTGAATGTCCCCTGTTGTGAAAGTTTGAACAGTAAAACTCGAGACATTTACGTTGATTTTGCTTAACGTACACGGTTAATGGAGCGAATGGAGCGTGAGGGTACGAATTGGGCCGAGAACCCCGGATATCGGAGCGCCACTTTTCGGGAGAAAAACCCCGGATACGGGAGCTGCCCGGTAAATCGGACCCCGGTTAATGGGGCTTTTACTGTAGTATGTTTTTATAATATAACAACATAATATTATCATGTTGTTACCTAACTATCAATGAATAAAAAAAGCACTGGCGCAAAGCGCGCAAAGTTGCGCAATAGAGGAATAACAAACGTAGAACATTTAGGTTTTTTTCTAGTCAAAGAATAATGTTATGTTAGGGGGACCTTATTGAATTTCGGATTTTTTTGTGATCATATCACAAAATATTATTCAGATTCTATAGAATCTACAAACAGCTAGAAGTGATTCATTTTTTCTGTTAAAAAAAAACAAAACAAAAAAAAAAAAACAATCTTTATAGTTGTAATTTACCTATTATGTTACTTTTCTCAAAGACAACTACCTACCTACTTGCCAATAAAAACGGATTATTTATTGCTTGGCTGACTTCTTTCACGAATATATAACTATGCCAATTCACAAGAACTCTAAAATAACCAATTACTAAATAAGGTCCTTTCTTCTTTTTTTTATTCAGAGACCAACCCAAATTCACGTTTTTTAGTAGTTTTTTGTCGATAACTCACTAAAACTTCAAATAAAAACCATATTATGGGTTATATTCTTAATCAGCGTCAAATCGTCAAGAATCGGTCCTCACGGAATTTCCATACGCTCAAAGTTCTGTGCAACGGTCTCAAAAAATGTTTCATGTAAAACAATGTTACATGAATTATTGAGAAAATTCAAATCTATTCATCATTTCCCCTTTTCATTCGGGGGAATGAAACGGACTGGAAAACGTTCGAAGCCTTCCTTAAAAAATACCCTCACTGATGAGCGAAAAAAAAACGGAAATGCCATTACGCACTCAATTTGACAAATTCGACGTCAAGTGCTTCCTTCTCTGAGTTTAATTTCAAGAGAGAGTCCTTTCAAGAAAAAGTAACCTAATAACGGGGAGGTGGATTACACGTCCGACGCAGAATTTGGCGGATAAAAAATGAGCTGAAAATCATTCAAGCCTCAAGATAAAGTACCTACGTCGAGAATTGACAGTATGTGGAACTAAGGTGGAACATTGGTCAGGGGTGAAGGCTCAAGTAAATCCACCTCCGAAGAAGGAAAAAGGGCGTGTGCAGAAATTATTGTGGCCGATGCTGAAATAATACCCTCGACAAAAAACAGTCCTTTCACAATGTGAAACTTCACATTTATGTCATTTAAAACGGCTTCAGAGGCCGACGCGTGAAAGAAGGGCGCCCGCAGGAGGCTCGTCGGGGGACAACCAAATTCCCTCGACATGATGTATGCCGACGAAATTTTACTAATTATGTACCGGTTGCGTCATAGAGGCGTGGTCGTGTCGAAATGGTTTCGAACGATCTGAGGCCGTTTTAACAAGAGGGAAGCCATAAAAAAAAGAAGGCGGCTCGCGTAGGCCGGATGCACACAAAAAAGGCCCTGGCCTCGTAAACAGCTTGTAAAAACCATACATTGATTAATAGGCGGGCAATACTTTCATTTATGTTGCACGATCTTTACTCACGACAAACTGACCCATTCAATTAACCTTTTTTGCAATTTTCACGTTCAAATAGGGAAACTTACCTACGGAAACCTACAGAAATTTGAGTCCACAGGGGACAATATTTTTTTTTTTTAATTTTATGAACGATAAATACTTGCTTGAACAACCTGGTTAGACATAAGCCAATCAACATTAATTTTTATGACCAATTCTGATAATATCAGCCAATTTACCTACAAAGAAACGGTCCAAATTTAGTTCTAGTTTGAATTGTGAAACTAATTAGTTTGTTGTTTGCGATTTAGTTGAACTACATTTTTAGGAAACTACTCCCCACTCTGCTACCTATAGGTGACTATAGTCACTGATAGGTTCTATTGGTCAATTCATTCCAGAACCACTGGAGCGACCTTTTGAATTTCTTATTGCCTCAAGAAGAAACTGGAGTCTGGTCACATTATGCAAGGTTGAAAGGCTTATTAAATAAGCTATAAATTTTATAGCTGCATTTGCTCAAGTAGGCTTATTTACCGTCGCACGATGCAAGGCGAAATCCCCCCCCCCCCCCTTGATACGCCTGAAACGTCGAAAACTTCCACTCCGATCCCTTAATCATCATCTCACGTCAGTTAATTGGCAAGTGCCTCGTACAATGATGGGAAAGACGTTCTGCATACAACCACGCCCCAGACGGTTTGGGCGGTTTTCGCGAGAAAGGGGAAGTCCTTGAGACGGAAACAGTAGTATTAGGAACTCCCATATCCGACGAGGTTGACCCTCTTCAATGACAGAAAGGCGGTTCTTGCCGCACAAAAAATTTTTTTTGCCGGCCTACAACAGGTTTTTGCAGATTTATTACCTGCCCAAACTCGAAAGACTGTAGGTACCTAATTAACGCCGGGCAGAGAACGGAATCAATCTCTAATACGTAACGATAATGACCATGGCAAAATACACCAAGTTCAAAATACACAGTTACATAACTATGTGTGTACAGCTGGCACTTTAATAATTTTTTCTCCAGCTCAACTAGTCGAACTTTAATGAAAATAAAACGCAATGTAAAAGATCCGATCAACAGTTTGATTGGTGATTTTCGCGAGACCATTAGTTGCACACCCTGATGGCACATAAATGTTCATTCTTGGAGTAAAAAAATGTTCACCGGCCTAAAGCAATCCTTGAAACATTATTACTTACCTACCACCCCAAACAAGGAAGGTGGTTATCAATTCGTTACATAATATAGGACAAGAACCGTAATTTGCATTTTAATCCAATAACGACCACTGCACTGGCCACGCAAAACAAGTTTAGTAGGTATGTAAAGCAATTTTGGCATTGAAGAAAGTCTGAGCGGATTAGAGAGTGCGTGTACGCACCTCTTGAAGGTGAACAACAGTTATGACTACCCATTTTGCCTATGAAAACTAAACTATTCAACAACTTTAACAAACTTAAACAATTCTAAAATAATTAATTTTAAAACTTTTCCCCCGCAAAATCTTATTTTACTTTCTTTTTTTTCTTCAAGAAGTCCATATCGTCGGCTAAACGGCAACGCGGTGTATGTACTTTTTGGCCAAAATGAGTTTTAAGTGCTACTAGCTTGATTTTTTTCTCGCGGAATCCGACGAAAACATCCAAATTAGTAGTCAACGATTTTCTCAAAACGACGAATCTGATAGATTCATCGGATTCCGCGTGAAAAAATCAAGCTACTAGCAATTCAAACTCATTTTGGCCAAAAAGTACTTACCCGGTATTGCCGATCAGCCGACGATATTATCTATCAATTGAAAATATAACGGGGTACATACTATAAAGTTGCACTAAATGAGATGCTGTTTTTTTTTGTTTTTTTTTTTTAATCTTGTATATATTGTAGAAAAGGTAAAGAACCCACGTTTTCGACCTCCAAACCCTCGGCAAAATTTAGTGGGGCAGAAAAAACCACAAAATTCTTGCCCGTCTTTCAGTTTTTGGCCTAAAACATGAAATAAACGCATCCTATCAAAATATACCCCATCATCAAAATGAAAGAGTGTTAAATTACTCGTCAAATTAATTTTAAATTTTAAAGGTTAAAATTCCATCCAGGAGTATTGGCGTAATGGGGAGTAGAAAAACAACTATTGACTACCAACTCTAAAGTAATTCACACTGGTTTGAATCAGGGCTCGAAAAAAAGTTCCTGAAAAAATAAAAGCACCCTAAATGAACGCTCAAGATGGGCACTTTATTTATCAACTCCCTGTGAATTCTGCTTCCAAAAAGTAAGGTTTAGGCCAAAATTTAATTTTTCGTTCTTGGCGGGAACCGTCCGTTCCCGAAAAATGGAAATTTTGGGAATAAAAGTGCAGCTGGGTTAAAGTGATTCATCATTAAGTTAGGGCCCCATCATGTCAGGTCCAAGAAGTCAAAAATCTTGACGTAAAACTCACTTTACCCTTTACCCTCCATACACAAAAATCACCAACATGCCCATTGATGTCGTTTTTATGAACTCGGAAAAACCCTGAGCAGCTTGAGAAACTCTGCCTTTGAATGCTTCAAACCCCTTGGAAGGATACTACAGTTAATCCACAATGGTAAAGTAACGTTTCGATCCTTAGAAGTACCATCTTCTTCAATATTGAAAACAGCACTAACATTATAACTATCAATCATAACTATTATTCGGCGGTCCCACACCTTGACAAGGGCGTCGACTTATTGTGGGGATCCGCGTTCCAAATCCCGTCCAGAGCGGAAAAATACGAGACAAAAACACGCCATCGAGCACGCAACGTCTTAAGAATTGCGTCACCGGTTGGGGGCCCTCCAGAGTCCTCTAATTGTATCTACCTAAATGACATAGTAGAAATATTTTTTTCTAGGACGACCCTGAGATAGAAACGACGTATTTACCAGATTTTTCAGATCAAGGTTTAGATCAGGGGCTCTTTCTCTTGAAGAGAGTAATATCCCGCTTCGAGATACCGAAATTATGTAAAGACCCGGAGAGCGTTGAGGGTCGAGACCAATGATGACTCCGAGAGATCAATAAGCACGACGATTTATTGAGGAAAACTCAGCAATAGCGAAAATTATGACATTGACAGAAGGCAGCAGAAAAGCTAAACCGAACTTAGCACTTCGTCTCCGACCTCCATAGAGGAGCCGGGACTTGTGAAACGACTCACTAACAGCCTAACATCCTGACAAGACTATGTAGAAGAAGCTCCGGAACTCCGGAGCTCTGAGGCTCGGGAACTCTCCTTTTCCGGTCTTCCTATTATACAATTACATAGGGTTTTATACATATTGCCACCACTACTAGCCTATCTCCAAGGGTAGGAGAGGGTAAATTTAGGGGATTTAGGCGGGGTTAAGGGCGGTCCTACATCCTCAAGGGGGGAGATAAATGAGGTAGAGTAGGGATTTCGAGTCGTATGAGAGGGAGAAAAGTAGAACGTAAGTTGGGGGGAATTCCCAGGTTCGTGAGAAAAGTAGCTATTAAGAATTTGTTGAATAGGGGTTGCTTTCTTAATATGGATTTTATGACCAAGGGCCAAGCGTGAGAAAGAAACTATTTCACAAGTTTGGGTTTACCTGGGCGATAGCCTGCCTTAATAGGGATTTTATGACAAGGGACATGCGCATGGCGCCAGACAAATATTCCTTAGAAATTGCAAAGATACGTGTCTGTATGAATGTAAGGCGCCTTGTCGGCGTTAGATAAAAAGGTTAACAGTAATTGAATAACGGGAATGGATTTGACATGTTTTGGTGGAACCAACCACGTGGGAAACATGTGTTGGATGTTCAAAATAAAAATAAATCCAAAACGTAGGAGACTTCAAGAAAAAAATTATAAATCGTTAATTTAGGGAAATGATTAATAAGGGGTGAAGGATGAGAGCGGGGGATATGACACTACCTAAATGACATAGTGGAAATATTTTTTTCTAGGACGACCCTGAGATAGAAACGACGTATTTACCAGATTTTTCAGATCAAGGTTTAGATCAGGGGCTCTTTCTCTTGAAGAGATTATCGGACATTCGCTATTGTGTAATTTCGCCCTTCACGCATTCGCTTATCTTCACTCTTACGCATAAATCCGGTCTTCCCGCTGTTAGCAGGCGGGCCAAGTTTTTTGGGTAGATATCTATCTTATAATCCGGGAAGTCCTGTGGGAACCGGCCTTCTTTTATTTGTCACCTTGGCAACCCGCGTCCAAATCGCACTACAAACTTCCTGACCCCACAAATTGCCGTAGGGATCATAGGTATCCCTACAATGTAGCGATATTATCCTTTGTGTTTTGTCCATAGTGGTATAGTGGTATTCTTCACTCATTGTAACAGTATGTGGGACTTGTTCTGTAGGTACTTACGAGTTTTCGATAGGTACCCCTGTACTTTTTTATATCCCTAGACTCACCTTTGTCGGTCCAACGGGGCACGCTAATGAAGAGTTTGTTCTTCCAAACTTCAATCCCGACCGGAAGATTGTTTTCGGGGATGTAGAACCCATCTTGGATGGCCAGTTGACGCTGCATTTCGCTCGGGAAAGCGTAATCCACCGCACTCCAAGCGAACTTCTCCATCAACTGGGCGGATTCGGCGGCCGCCAGAAGCCCTGCGAACATAAATTTAAAGTTCAAAAAAATGCGAGCGTTGACAGAGAGCGTTGACTAAGAAGCCAACCGTTCATGCAGACCCCATTGGGGTCTGATCCTATATCGGAAAAATAAACAAGTTCGGCCGAAAATCTTTCCAGTGGGCCGAAATAAAAGGCATAAACGGGTCGGTCTATATCGGAAAAGAAAATAGCTCGCCAAAAATTCAAATTGCACTGGAGGGGTCCAAAACCCACTTTTCCTGTATCCGGACGTGAAGTAGGACTACTTTATCGGAAAAATAGATATCAAGACACAGTTCCGGACCCCATTGTTGTCACCCGTTATGGTAGCAGTTTCAGGACAAGAAATTACATATCTACAACAGTAAGCCGATGGTGTTTAAGCTCCAATGGTCACAGCACCAATAGAAACGTTCAATACAACCAAGGTATCAATAGGTACCCATACTCATTCTAGCACCAAATGAGTATCGATCTTCTGGACAAGAAATTGGAGACCATAAACAAAAACGCCTTCTCTTTCACGGGTTTTCTCTGACTGAGCGATATCCCTCATAAAACACCATCGTGTTGTTGTTGATGACAATTCCTTGTACTGAAGATGGTACCACGAAGGGCACAAAACCAATTTAACGGTTGGTTAGAGCTCACTGATACGAAGAATTCCGCGTCAATAAGTTCACACTACGATGAAATCGTATGAACTCATTTTTGCCAGAAAACTCGTAAGTCTCTGGCAAGATTCTCACGAAATGTCACTGAGCCCTAATACATCCTTGAAAATTCCCAAAAAGCTCCGAACCTTCGCTCAATTGCCTCACAACTCAAGGCCTCACTCCAGACCTCCCGGGTTGGCCCAGATATATAGAACCGCCTTTCTGGTCCTTCATATCTCACATAATTGCCGGCGAGACTACCGACAAATGTTTTCAGGATCAAGTAAGTCTCGGATTAACCAGACGAGAAACATATTTGAACGGATTGTTTAAGAATGTGTTCAACCAAATCAAATCAAAATTTACTTGTAAATTTCTTGATTTGTAAATCAAATGTACAAGAACTCAACAAGCCTCACCTACCAAGCGAGTTTCGAATGGCGGAATCGCTCCTATTACTCAATCCCATTCGGCGAGAGCCTTGGGACAGCTAGACACCCCATGATGGAATCCCACTCCAAACCAATCAGCGAGGGCAATTGCAGTGATTGGAAAGTATACCCATTTTCTACAACTGATAAGGAATATCGTAGGAGACCTAATTTGCCTGTTTCTCACATTCAGTTGCGAAAGATCACAAATGAGTCAACCTTGCAAAAGATGCCTACTTAACTTGGAGAGCTTGACTACAAAATGCAATATGAATTAATGCACCTATATTATTTCATATTTTCGACCCAAGAGCTGTTATGGAGACAACGTTGAGGAACCTCGTATAAACCGTCATTCTAACTGTACGATGAACTATAAATACCTAGTGAAAAAAGAAAATTTAACGCTCTACAAGCGTGTACCAATTCGAATAGAAATGTTGTAGAGCTGAGATATCGACCGTTGGAATTGCTTAGGAATTGCTCAAATTTGGGAAAACTTTAAAGTCCGGTACCTCGTGATCTGATGGGCGTACGTCCAAACATAAACAGCGAAAATGGAAGGAAATTAAACGCGCAACAAGAAGGGTTCGGGACGGAAATGTTGTGTTGTTGGTTTGAGGCCGATCAGAATTTTGGACTCCCGTCGCGATTTCATAGGTGTATTACTCCAAGAATAATAAACCAAAATTAAAAAACAAAACCAAAAAATATTTTCAAAATTTTTTTCATTGACACTGATTTAATTTTCGCACAAGTAACCTGTATCAAAGAATAATAAACCCTTGTGTAAAATTTGCAGTTTTTTTCTTTTTTTTAAATAGTGTGCGGGAATTATTAAACTTTTTTTCCCCCCCTTAATATTCAACTGATTTTTGTGAAATAGGGCTTGAGATGAAAATATATACCTCCAACATTTGGCCCATTCCACGTATTACGTAGCCCACTCTTAAAAACCGCGGGAAAACAAGGCCCCTAATCTTGAGGTTTCGTTTCCAATGAAATTCTGGACGCAGAACCCATTTTCAGGGGTCCCTTACGTGCCCCAACGCACGAAAGTAGGTATAATTTTTTAATGGTTTTTTTGTTAGGTTTAACCTAAAAATTTAACAACAAAAATCACATTCCATTATAATTGATTTTTGTGGTGTATTCATACAAAATAATTGCAGCGTTTATTATTATTTTTTAGCTTTCTTTCTTCCACAGCATAATATGTTGCAGCCTTTCTGTAAAAAGCCTAAGTTTGTTTTACAACACGCCGCTTATTTGTGATCAGGCTTTTTGTAGTAAGGCTATACTAAAGCTTGGTTTTTTACAAACATACCTACTTTTCAGCACCTGTCATCCGGACATCTACCTGTCCTTTATAGCCTCAACCTCATTACAGTGACGCGAGACGTCTCCTTGCCTGTAAACAGCCTATTCCGGCCGATTTAAGTGGAAGGGATGCTTGGGACTAAAAAAAGAAGGAAATTATTTTTTAATTGGCGTTTTCCCCTTTTCGTCTTTGCTCAGGACTTGACCGGGTCTAACCTTCCGACTGGTTACCGGGAGATGACCGGTTTCCGACGAACCCGGCGAAGGCGGCCTATTTTTAACGGCCTGGTGTTGTATCGGAAGAGCAGTGACATAACAGTATAGAAATCCACGTAGGCTTTGGCGAGAATGCGGACGACTTGAGATGGGCATTTTGTGAAAGGGTGGACATTGGCATGCATTATAATGTAGAAAAGATAACAGAGCCATATTGTTGAGACGAGTGCTCAAAGGGGAAAGCATTGATAGGTATTGGTAGAAAGAACATGACAGGTTGAATTTAGAAATTACAGCCAGTTTCAATTCAGGTCTCAATGTTGAAGCGGTTTTATCGGGTCTTCGAGTTGTCAGACGTGGGATTTATGGGATATGTGAAGTTGGCGCTAGGCCAGTTCATTCGCAGTTTGAAGGAGGATTTAATTGGGCGAGGTGGTTGCGAATGCTGAAAACACAACCGCCAAATCTGCAAGGACAGCCAGAAACATCGCGAATCTGTAGCCACATATGTTAACAACCCTTTCGCCAGGTGGCTGCCTGGGTGGCAGTTGTGAGCCCATCTGGCATTTGCAGAGGAAGTGGCAGACTCGGGTGGAAGAGGAGGACGAGGTTTGAAGCGACCCAATTGTTGTCACTCGCTAAAAGGGTTAATGAAGCCACGTCAGGTAATGAGCTCTGGTAGGTGTAGTCTCCCAACGGTAAAGAAGTTAAGTGTCACGGGTTTACTGTCATGGAGAAGCAGGAACTTCTCTTCCAGACAGGTTTGATGGGACCCCACGTTTTCCGCCACTTTAGAAGTGTCGCTATTGATTCCTATCGGCAATAGGCCGTCCTATAATGTCGAATGATGTAAGCACAGTCCCGCATTCGGGGAAGCTGTAGCCCCAGGAAGTCACGCAGACGATTCCAACAGAAGACTGGGAAATTTCTCCTTGTCGTCAGATCCTCCTCAACACAGTCCGATTAATCTAAATTCTTGAAGGTTCAAGTACAGGAAAACGAGGAGGGCCACTCACCAACTCTACAGTGGTCACATCATTGACGAAGAAACCACCGAGAAAAAAAATCTTGCCCTGAACCTCGTTGGAAACCAAAGGAGGAGCTTTCCAGGAACTACCACCAGGCTGCTGAAAGTAGCAACGGTCAAAGACTGGCACCCTGCAGCTGATGGAAGCAAGTGTAGTGGAAGTCTGCAGATCAGCAGGGCCAACAGGTCACAATGTAGGGACTCGGTAGTGTTCGAGATGAACTAGAGAGAAATTTTCAGTCAGTCACGTGACAACCGACGGAGGTAGGAGGAAGTAACTAATACATGACATGTTAGTTACATAGAATACAATGAATTCTGTAATGCTGCATTGAATTTAGAAATTACTCAACTTTGATTCAGTTATCAATAAATTATACTCAGAAAATGAATATGCCAATTGACTAAAAAGTAAAAGCGTTTCTCAAATAAATGAATGAGTTCGAGAGAACCCACACAGAAGGAGACAGAATGGGAAAAACCTGCCAACCTTGATTCAGTTTTTGAGAAGCAATAAGAACAACTTGGACTCAAATTTCAAATTGAAAATAAAGTGAAGATTCTCACTTTCCGTAGTGCTATGTGACGTGATGGCGAGTGAATGAAATCTAGATCATGATAGTACTATCTACAGAAAGCGCAAATTTTAAATTCGATCCAACATTTTTCTTATCGTCTTCCAAAAACCTTAAGCTCTTTCCACTTCCACCTTCTTCTTCGGTGTGGTTGATTTATCTTATCCTCGACGTGAGTTTCCGACGATTCTTTTTCAAGACCTGGATCCTAGTTTTTTCTCGATAAATGTGTTTAGAAATACATTTTCACGACCTTCATTATAAATTCGATAGTTATTTAATTAGCGATGTATCATGCGATGTTTGGACCGAAAACTTAGATTTGGTTACACTCACACAAAAAAGTAGGTACCTAGGTAATGGAAATATTTTTTTGTGAGTTCATGAACTTTTGTTGAAAAGCAAATAAATAAATTCAATTAAATAAGAAAAGAGTTACCATGTTTAGATAACCTTAAAGTTGAGCTCAAATTGAACAACTTTTGACGAGACGTTGCAATTGATTCAGAAAAATAACGAAGAAAAAAACGTGGAAAATGGTGGTAAAACGACTTCGGTTAATGCTGCGGAGTGCGCTCGTTAATTCAGTTGGAGTCAGTTTTAAAAAGCCAAGTTTTACGTCCATTACGTCAAGTTTATTGAAGTCTGAGGGGGTTAGAGGTATTTTTTCAAGGTTTATATCACTTTATTCGCTATAAGACCACGGCCACTACCCGGAACGGATTCCGTTACAGTTGGCAGAGCATCGCGGGTAACAGGCGTGTTTACGTTAGAGTCAGGACATGTTCAGTTTGGTCGATTCCGAATGCCATCTACATACTCGACAGGGATTCCGCACTATCGGACAACAGGTTGAGTAGGTAACTCCATAAGGCAGCTTCATAAAAGCCAGGTACCGACGTGCACCTGGCAGTACTCAACGTCTGAACCAGATTCGAGCGATAAGAAAGTGTCCCGCTAAGATTTTTCAGAGGAAGCCCGTCCGGATTCCAACATGCCCGCAACGAGGAAAATGCACTGTGAGGAAAGCGTTTGATTTTTGAATTCCGACGGCGCTCCGAAGCCGGTATCAGTGGAAAACCCTTGTTGGTGACTATTTACGTGTCCCGGTCGTAGCCTGTGACGACACAGCCGTTGATGAGGGCTTGAGGGTGTCTTTCACCGCGCCCCAATTGTGCCAGTAGTTAAAAAACAATCAAGGCCGCCCGATTTGGCCCGTATGGTAGAAAGTGACATAATAAGGAAGCGAGTGAGGGAGAATTTTGAAGCGGCAACTCCAGACGGATTGTGTGGAATAATAAACACCCACAAAAAGAAGAGACCCAGCGGTTTCTATTAACATGGTAAAATGACCAAAATCTACAACATTTGACGAAGAAAAATGCTGCAAATTCCACTTGAGAGTTCATTTTTTGAATAAATTGTGCAATAACTAGATAATGATTAGGAATTCAAAAAACAAGCAAAACCTGTAAAAACAGATAAGGGACCCATAAAAATGGATTCGACGTCCAAAGTTACTTCGAAAACTACACCTCATTCAACCATATTATGGCCATAGTCCTTCAAAAGCCCAATTTCTAGCCCTAAAGATACCCTCTGTTTATCGGTTGGGTCAGAAAATTCCCATACATGAGTTCAACGTCCCAAAATACTTCCAAAACGACACCCCACTCGACCCTAAGCCATTCCAACAACACCTCCTACAGCCCCACAGAGCCTCACATTGTGATCGGACATGTCTGGCATCTCCATAAATCGACTCTATGACACAAAACCCTCGAAAACGACTCCTCACACGATGTTGAAACTTGACAAATAGAAAAACAAGCGAGCGGCACTGCGTACCGGTCTGCCTTTTGGTTTATTATGTAATCGCGACGGAGGTCGCAAATGTTGATAGGCCTCAAAATTTGACATTATACGTTTCAAAATTCCAAAAATGATACCGGTCGCCGTCCGAGCGGTGGCCACTGCCAGAGCCCTTTTGGGCAGTAGAAATTTTTCTAAAAATCTGAAATTTTGACAAAATGCTCGGTTTACCATCTAGTTGTGCCTGACAGGTTTTCAGCCCGATCGCCCAAACCCGTGGAGCAAAAAAGGGGTTACGGGAGGGGTTTTAGAAGGGTTTCGGATATTGGTTCGAGTTAAGTGTCATTTTGACACCTAACTCGAACCAATATCTGTTATAAAAAATTTTTAGATGACGAAACCATTTCTGTGGGTGCCAGAACGATCCGATTTCACCGTGGGGATCTATGGGGCTTTCATGGGGCTACAAATGGGATTTTTGAAGGATCCCAGGAAGTCAAATAAGGTGTCTTTTTCCGAGTCATTTAGAACGCATAGGTACTTAAGTAATTCATTTTTCGAGATTCCGCATCTGTCTAAACATTGTCAAAAGAATTTTTTTCCAAAATATTTTCTCAATGACAGAATTGATTTTTGCACAATTTTTCTATATCCGAAAATAATAAACTCTTGATTAAAATTTGCAGCGTTTTCCCCTTCAAATAAGCTTCTGGTCGTTAGGGCGATGGGGCTGAAAATTGTGACAACTAGAAGGAGAAACGAGATTTAAATAAATCCTACTACATACCCAAAACGGCGAAGTAATCATCATAATTACGATAGAGAAAGAATTGCGTACATCCAACACATGCTCATCAAGAAAATTACACGTTGCGTTTCTCAAAAAGATAATTCAAATAGTCCACCGTCTAATTCCTTCGTACTTTTGCGTAATAACTGAGCAACCAGTGAAGATTGCGAGGTTCAGAATTAGGTTCCAAGGTGAGATCCGCGTCTACTCCAGTCATCTCCGGGTGATAGAACGCGTTGGCAACAAATTCCTCGTCGTCGAAAAACCGCGAGAAAACGAGGCAAATGAAGGGGAGTCGTTAAAAGCACGCTCTACAACGCATTCGGAGGTGATTTCAAAGATCAAGGGGGTTGAAATCAGCTAGAAATTATGAAACGAAATCGTACTTTCAAGGAGAAGCTAATTAGCCTTTAAGAGAGTAATTTGTTTACATTTCAATCTAGAATCACTTAAATTACCATTCATGTTTTTAATAAATAAAAAAAAAAAAAGGAAAAAAAAAATCATCGCGCGTTCCTCTTGGCATGAGTTCGCTACAAAACTTAAAATTAACATTAGCTTTAAATTTCCTTTACTTATTCTCAAAATTACATTTATTGCAATTTTCGGAATTAGTGAAGGAAATTTATATGTAATTGAAATTCAAGCTCCACAAGAATATCTTTACGTAAAAATTGTCGCAAAAAGCACCATAACTGAGATATACCTATCCAGCCAACCGACTCGGAACTGCTCAGGAATTTTTGGGACAACAGCCCTGTATCTCGTGATCTAATGGGAGTAGGCCAAAATGTGAACAGTGGAAACTGAAGAAAATTTTAGGCTACACTACAAGAAAGATTTAGGCGGCAATGTCACCGGAAACACCAAAACAAAGTTATCGACCAAAAATCAAAAATAACACCAAAATAACCGTTTTTATGCAACAAAAAATCCTTTGAGTCGTTTTTAGAAATTTGACAAAATTAACGCTCTTTATTTTAAACAACCCACCACCTTATTCGTCATTGTATACAACACAGGTCATTGTATTTCATAATGCGTAAATTCGAGATTTTTTCTTGGCAAGAAATTTGGAAAAAATATTTGTCGGGTAAAAAAAAATCCGTTTGTAAAAAATCGCAAAAACAATTGCATCTTACAACTTTTATACCTCGTGACCCAAACAGTGAAAATTGAAAGAAATTTAGCGCTCTACAAGAGAATGGCCCCGGATAACAATGACATTGGAAACACCAGAAGAAAGTTATCGACCAAAAGCCAAAAATAACTACAACTGTTTTTAACAATATTTCTTTCGTCTAATTTCCAAAAACTACTCATGTTCGGCAAAATCAAAAATTTATATTTGAAAAATAATTTAAGTTTTAAAAAACACAATAAATTATACTATTTTTTAGGTTTTGTTTTTCATCGTTGGGGGTTTCTCAAAGTTATAATGATTTATAGGGTGGTTTAAAATTATGTTAATTTTTATTTGAGAAAATCCAGAGACATTTTTCAAAATTCCTTACATTTTAAGGGTAAGGCTCTCATATACAATACCCAATGTTCAGTAATAAACTTTAATAACGCGTGATGCTATGGTCTATTACAGTTAAAATGTTATTACATTAAATGCAATAACATTTTGGAGTTATACGGTGTTGGTAACAATTTATGATAATTTTAACTTGAATAGACCGTTAGGTACACCACGAGTTATACAAGTTTATTTTTGCGTTCCTGAACATTTTTGTACATGTGAGCCTTACCTACCCTTTTCTCTTGTATCCCTCATTTATTTTTCTCCCTCATGTGTGAAGATTTGTACACACTTTAATTTTGCTCTGGTGATGATTTATTAGCATTGCACGGCATATTTCAGTTAACTGTTACTGCCTTTTGCCATGAGGGCAGGAACTGCACTATTTCATCTGAAATTGAACATTTTGGTTTGGGTTACTTCATGGACGAGAGTTATTTCCAGTAACGTCGAAACGGCTCCATTCCGCGATGCCACGTTATTTGTTGTAGGGAAGTTGACCAACGGGATGACAATGCTCGGGCGCGACGGAACGGAAAATACACACGACACACACGAAATGAGGCAACTATCGCTATTTGGTTTTTTTTTTTTTTTTTTTTTTTGTTCTTTTTTTATCTTACCCAACACGAAAAACACTGTCGGTCCAGCCATAGCGTGTGTACTTTACTGGTCGAAGCCGACGGGCACCCGAAGACTTTTATACGGAGGTGCGAAGGGGAGGGCCGTCCGTTTCAACCCCTCGGGATCTCAAGAAGTCGGCGAGGAGATGGGAAGCCTCTTATGACGGACACACACTCCTCAGGTTCGATCGACATAGGTAGGACTGTCGCGCAGAGGGGCAAGCAAGCCTAAAAACGAAAAAAAGCTCATTATCTTAGAAACAAATAGTCATATTGACTTGGGAACGGTCTTATTATAATCAAATGTAAAAATACATTTGACCTACTTATTATGTAATAACAAAATGTAAAAAAATACATTTTACATATTACGTAACAACAAAATGTTTTCTGAAATGTAAAAAGAGCAGTAGAAAGAATCCATGGTAACTAGGGCTCGGATTGATGTGCTCGATAAAATCAGCAAATATTCACGAAAAACATCTGTTTTATGATCAATAGTTACCTATGCTCGAAAGCCCAAATTCAAAAATAATAATTATTGTTGAATTGTTGAAATTGCAAAAATTATTTCATGTCAATAAAAAATTAGGGTAGAGGGACCAGTTTCAGACAGGGTAGGTACCCTGTGACAGACAGTATCAACTTTAAAGTTGAATAATAAGACTATGTACTGGCGGTATTAGCTACCCCCCGTATTCCCAGACTCATAGGACAGGTCGAAGATGAGGAGATGTTATAGAGTGGTTTCTGACGATTTGTAGAAAGTGCTTTCCAGGTTGGTGTGAGTTAGGTCAGCTTGTTGTGCGAATGGCTAAGTACTCAGTAGGTAGGTGAGGTAGTCATGTTGTCATGATTACGACTAATGATTTTCTTGTCAGGGCTTTAGATGAGCTTAGTTGCTCGAAACCGGTCCCCACGCTACAATTGTTTATTTTAATAAACAATTTAGTTCCTACAAAGCAGAGGAGTCGTTTCTCTCCCTAATCAACACAATAATTTTTTTAACATGGATATGTTTTTGGGCTGGGGGTCATTCTAAAATTTAAGACCGAAAAAAATGCAACGCAACAACCGTTAAACAAATTAGCTCTTGGAGCTCCGGCAGCTCCTCTTGAAACCCTAATACGAGTGGATAGCGTGTTCCGTTACAATTTAACCAAAAGTGGACCTTAAAGGTCCCACACCCTTGGTAGATAATATTATATAATATTATTACATAACCTAAAACCCGCTACCTGAGTAGGTGGTACTACCCATTCCTGCTTGGCCAGTCAGCCCAAACTATCATTGAGTTGACGCTAGTTACCATTTTTTTCAGAGGATTTTCACTTTCACTTCTTCGTCCATTTTCATATTTTAGGTGATTTTCATTTTGTCAAATAGTCAATGTATTATTTTTACAAGAATGCATGATATGAGTTTGAAAACCGTTGTTACTAAGAAGGTCGGCCAACCGAAATAAGGTAAAACTCGACTATACCGCCCCTACTGGTTGCAATGAATTGCGTCCGATAAAGTGAGTAATGACTGATAATATCATATTATAATGAGAGCATTTTTCCCAAACATCCTCTCATTGTTTCTAACCGTCCGCCTCGTTGGGCCGCATATTTTCGAAACTTTGCGAAGGCGAATTCATGAAACACTACTGTACCACCGCCACTCTAATTGTGTGTCTTCAAAGCACTATCCTCCCAAAACAGTAAACCACCTAAAACTAGAGCACAGCACGATTTTTGTCTTTCGTATAATTCTACCCAAAACGGGTCTGTAATAAAGTGTTATGCATCCAAATTTTCAGCAGATTCTCTAGTTTTTGTTGTTTTCAAGTGTTGGAATTCTTGGAATTTTGCTCGCTCTCAAAATTTGCCCGCTTAAAGGACCCACTAAGTCTTTTGAAAGCCATCAGTCATGGAGCCAATAATTGGCTCCTACAATTATTTTAAAAGTGGGTCCATATTCCAAAAATTATTATTGTCAAATTCTTCACTGGTTTCATCCTTTTTACTTTACTCAATTAGGCTGTAGATGAGTATAACTGCTCGAAACCGGTCCCCACGCTACTAAAACAATTACGTACACAAATAAACAATTAAGTAGTCAGCAGAGGAGTCTTTTTCTCTCTCTCTCTAACCATCTTATTTGATTAGACCTCTGCACCGTCGGCAAAAACCACATCGTATTTTATTTTAGATTTTTTTTTTTTTTTTTTTTTTTTTTTTTTAAGTAAAAATCCAAAAACCAATTGTGTGCCAAAAGTCGCGATCCATGAAATGACGTGTACCTATTGTGCCCTTAATGAGTTTTTTTTTTTTTTTTTTTTTAAACTCAAAAATATTTAATTACCAAATAACAGCGTTGTTCTATGACAAAAATGGATTCTACGTTCAAATCTATCTCGTGAACGACACTCCACCCACTCGATATCATTGTCGAAAACCTTCACACAAAAAATCTCCTGCAGTCCCACACGGGATTGAGCGATCGGGCTGAAAAGCTTGCAGGCACAATTAAATGTAAAATCGACCTACCTACCTAATTTGTCAAAATTTCAGATTAAAAAAATGCATGCTGCCCAGAACGGGGGCGGACGGACATTACATTTTTGTCCGAGTTACACATCTTGACACGTAAAAGTACAATTCTTGAGGCCAATCAAAATTGTTGGCCGTCGCGAAAATTGTCAATTGATTGATTAATCGAGAATGACAAACGGTTGTTTTGAAGCGATTTTTAAAAACTACTGAATTTATGGTGTTTTTACCGCCTTTGCTCCTCCTTGCGCCGTGGACTGGATACTTCCACTCGTAGACCCGTCTGTCGCCATCTGACAAGTTTTCTCTCTTAAAAATTGGGCCCATTGAACAAATAACATTATGCTCCATGCAGCGTCCAACTCCTAAAACGAACCAAAAATGTATAAGTGACATAAAAACATTGTATGTAAGCAACATGAAATCCTATCCTATGAGGCAAAGACAAGAAAACTTGCAAATAATCAGGCATTGTGATTCTTGTAATAATGAACCGATATTCTAAGTATGTAGATTGAAAAGTTTAACATAAAATTTTCCATTTTCTGTTTCATGTGCTGTGGGTAGAAAGACCGAAGATGTCAAACTGGGACCTGTTTATACAATGTACAAAAATCAAATTGCCAACCCTTCTACTAAGTGAGACCCTGCAAACGTCCATCCCTGCCAGGGATTCCCTGGTGCTAATAAGGAATGGACGTACACCCGAATTTCGGGTTAAATCATCCTGTGTCATGTTGTTTGAAGTCAAAAAAAGTAAAATATATCATTTTTATGACAAAAAGTCTTTCACGTAGTATATATTCATCAAAGTTGTCCTGGTCGATTCAAAAAGTACGTGCGTGACGTCACTACGGATCTTCTGGTTTGACGGCCAGGGTTGCGAACTCAGAAAACCACTTTTTCTGTAGATCGTTCCCATTAACAATCTCTTGACATTTTTAGAACTAATTTAAATTAAAAAAAATTTTTTTCTTAACGCGGCAAGTCAGAGCATTCACTAATTCACTAATGATTTAATTACAAATTTTGTAGGTAACTCAAAACTTGCTTCAACACTTTGCCCATTATGGGGTTTACCTAGCAACGTCTACATAGCATCAAGTGACGGCATGTCGTGTCGCTCGGAAAATTTGGCGAAAGTCATGTCAATCATTAGTGAATGATAACACAGGTTTACAAAAAAAAGGTCAATCTCAGGCGCCGCAGAAAAAACCATCAAACTCTATGTTTTATGGGGTGCTGAATCCGAATCCGACCCCCGTTTTTTCCGGTCACGTCCAAATTTCCGAGATATTGGCGATTTTTCGTTTTTTCGACCTTTTTCCGTTTTGAAAATCACAGCTAAACGTGCGGATGCCCAAAAATTCCACAAAAACTCTCTTCTTACTGGAAATTTATCGCTGATTCCGAAAATATAAATGAGTTGGTGTCTAAAACCACGAAAAATGTGTGATTTTGCCACAAAAAAAAAAAAATGTTGAAAAAAGTGGTTTTTTCAAAACCAAAGTCACGTTTTTTGATACTTTTTACCTTCTAGCGTGAAAACTAAGGCCGTTAATAAAAATTTTCCAACGAGGTCTTGTAGGTAGATTGTTTCTGCGTCGAATGGGACCAACCGTGATTCTTTACCTTCCATAATAAGGGAGCTATGATTTTTCAAAGTTTCTGGGCGCTTGTTTTTCAGGGCTTCAAGTGCAATTCCGTGAGTTCTTGATGAATAAAACCATCTTTGAGTCGGTCTGAATTGATGCCTCCGAGTCCAATATATTCCTCTGAACAAAGTTTTGTTGTGATCAAGTTGCATTGCCGACTCAGGAGTTCATGTTCTACGACATGGCCAAAATGGGTAGAAACTTTGAAAAATCATAGCTCCCTTATTATGGAAGGTATAGAATCACGGTTGGTCCCATTCGACGCAGAAACAATCTACCTACAAGACCTCGTTGGAAAAATTTTATTAACGGCCTTAGTTTTCACGCTAGAAGGTAAAAATTATCAAAAAACGTGACTTTGGTTTTGAAAAAAAAAACACGTTTTTTCAACATTTTTTGGCAAAATCACACATTTTTCGTGGTTTTAGACACCAACTCATATATATTTTCGGAATCAGCGATAAATTTCCAGTAAGAAGAGAGTTTTTGTGGTATCCGCACGTTTAGCTGTGACTTCCAAAACGGAAAAAGGTCGAAAAAACGAAAAATCGCCAATATCTCGGAAATTTGGACGTGACCGGAAAAAACGGGGGTCGGATTCGGATTCAGCACCCCAAAAAACATAGAGTTTGATGGTTTTTTCTGCGGCGCCTGAGATTGACCTTTTTTTTTTTTGTAAACCTGTGTAATTGAAAGTTTTTCTGCTATTCACCTCAAATCAACGATCAAACCCACGAACGAATCGAAACTGCAGCCGTGGTGTCACGTTTAACTACCTTCGCTGTGGTTTAACCTCAGAGACTGATCCTTCAGTTTTTATTTTATTTATTTATTTATTTTTTTATTTTTTTTATGGTAGCCAAGTAGGCAACATGGCGAAATCGTCGTTCAATGGGAGCTGATCGCTGGTTTCGCCCGAAAATTCGAATTGCTATTTTGACATTTTATGTTTTTACTTTGGCACACAAACGAAAAAAGCGTTATATTGTGTTTAAAAAAAAAGCGTTACGGGTTACGGCCTAGCAACGACTAAACTAGACATAAAAATTTTATTTTAATGTTAAAATGTGTTGCAGACTCGTATGCAAGCGTTGCTAGGTTTTTTGCTTTTGGTTTGGTTGTAGTTTAATTTTCCCCTGTACTGTTCACTTGTTTCCGAAAGTGATTAAAACCATTCATTACAGTCGAGGAAGGAATACCAATAAAAAATATATGTATCCGGTATAATAACCCGGAAAGGCATTATTGAAGAACCAGGATAAAAGGAGGGGATGGACGAACAGTCGTCAAGTTGGAAAGTTTCGCCGCTAACGAGCCAGTTGGTTTTTGTAGGTACCATAATGAACACACATCACTGGCGGATTTTTTTAATATGTTTCATCTAATTGCAACATTGAAGTAATCAACTTCAACATCCAATGAATTTCCATAAATTCTTAGGTACCTACCGTATGAATTTTTAATTTGTGTTTTACCCCCATTTTAGGTGTTATTTGAGATCCTTCTATCGATTAAAAAATAATCCAGAAACACGGACTCTCCTTATTGCGACCCTCGACAATGCGACCATTTTGTCAGTTCGTTTAGCGTTACGCAGGGATGTGACTGTTGCACGCCTCACGTTCGTTAACCAACCGTCGCGACGCGTCGTCTCGTAATGCCGTCAAGGTAATGGTTGGTATTAGGCAAAAATTTAAAGGAGACAAGAATTCCACCTCTCTGTAATCTCTCTGCTCGTCAGGCATGACATCTTCTCCAGAAGGTATTCGTGCTTTTCGCTCTTCTTTGTATTTCTTTAGCGCATTAATATGTAAGTATGCGAAAACATGGCCCACATTTCGGGTGGGTACGTTTGCGTCGGAGTGTACGTACGCATGTTTTATATAATCGACGAAGGCTCGAACTTGTAGGTTTCCAGGGGGCATTTACGGGATAATTTCATTGTCAAGGAATTGTCTAAAAAAATGACCTTAAAAATTGAGCAACTTTGTCTTGTTCTTTGTAAACACTGCTGAGGCCGAGATTCTGAACGGGAAACTGCGGGGATCGCACTTTGAATTGGTTCCAAGGGCTCGAGGTCGCAGTTGGCATACCTACACCCAGTAGGAATTGTTTCAAAATCTGATCAATTTGAAACAAAAAAAAAAACTTCTTATTTTACTTCATAGGTACTTGTTTATCACAGCTGGTTCCCGAGGGTTTTCAGACCTGGACGCTGAACAAGTGGCTGCTGTTGGGGTATTTGAACCAGTGAGCAGAGTGAGGAGTTGTTTTCAACCGAATTTTGGACGCGGAATCGATTAGTCTCAGCACTATTCGAACATTCTGCATGTCATTTTATTCTCGTCCCAAATATTTCGAAATAATAACAGCCTACCTGCCACGGTTGAGTAATAGCATTTTAGGTTGCTGCTATAGGCCGATAAATTTTTTTTTTTAATTATTGCAAGAAACAACCTCGACCGAACTTGTCTCGCCGAATAAGTCAAGTGCGTGCCACTGGAGGCCTGCCTTTCACGCGTAACCGTCAAAACGGTTTTGCCTGACTGGTGTGGTCAGTCAAATCCATAGCATTATTTTTATTACGTAATCATGTTTATTTAAGTATATTCCCAACGTCCTAAAACTTTTCGAAAACGACACCTCATACTGGCCAAAACCTCACCCCAATACTTAGCAGTTTTTCATACAGATATTATTCCCCACTAATTCTTACTGATTTTGGCTAATCATTAGTAACTAATGATAATTAGTAACTAATTAATAACTGTTATTCCAAGTCAAAGTTGAAAGGGAGTTCTCATCTAGTATTTGGCCACTTGTTGCTCAATTTTGATCAACTAACTAGTCACTTGTTCCTTGTGTTAGTCTTTAGTCCATCAATTATTCCTAGTTAATACGAAATACATATCTTTATTGGTTAAAACAACTGATTATCACAATATTCACCAGAATTGAACTAATAATATGTGCAACAGGAATTTGGATACACACATTGACACACAGAGCCTATGTCACGGTACGCTACTGACACACACCTATGACACACATGCTTGGCGAGTGACATTTCGATAGTTTGCATGGACCTGATTCCTACTATTCTGACTCTCGCAATATGGAAGGTGAAGATTTAGATTGTGAAACAACCACAATAGACGAGATAAAATTCGTATTTAATACAAGATTCATGTTCGCCATGAGGAGTCAGGGAAAGGGACACGGTTCGATCCAACTTGTGCCTTGATGAATTTACCACCCCAACCAGCAAAATTTGGTAAATTTGATTTGCTTGGATATTCTCGTATCATTTTACGATTATTCATTTGCTCATCATTTTTTCTTCGCGTTTTAGGTGTGACAAGTTCTGTACGGAAACTCCAGAACGTCGAAAGAGAGAGGGCGAGGAAGGAAAAAGAGCTGCGGCATGAATCTCCATAAAAGCCAGGATGTCTGTGGCAAGAAAGAAACTGGAGGATGTGTTTGAGGGATGGGAAATTAGTAGGTACAATTTTCTTTTTCATATCTTTACCAATAAGATAAGTAATTATAAAAAGCGTTGATTTTCGTCAGAAACATCACAGAACAACTTAGAAACATCACCGAACAACTTCTGAAAGTCCAAAACAGTAAGAAGGGAAATGAACAGGAATAGATGAAGAATGGAAATAGAGAGAACAAATAAAAAGAAAATTTTCGCCATTTTTCTGAGTCCGACTCCCCTCAAGTCAATTTTTGGACAATTATTTTTGGGTACCTAATTTATAGTTTGATTTCACTCAAGAAATCACAAGGCCACCACCAGCATTTCCCGGCTGTTTACTGTGTTTACGTCGATCCAGTCAACGTTTAGAATCAGACCAATTGATCGGATTTGTTTTGCACTCCGTTTCCCGCTCGCACGAGCCATCGTCCTCGTAGCCGGTTACGTGCAAAATTTGCATATTTAATATCCCCGCGAGGCTCAATCAGGCACATCTGAGGGCAATTGGTCAACTCAACCCGCGAGCCTAAATTCCCTTCATGAAGCTACTTACGGCGTTACGTGGTGAAACAGGGACGAACCCAATTAAAATATTAAAAAACCGTTGACCCGTCCTTGAAGTATCGACCAAGTCGTCAAATAAGGGAAGTATGAAGCACTGTGCATTAACATTCCATACGGTAATAAATTAATAATTTATGGGAATCTACTTGATAGGTATGGATCTACATAATATGTAGATCCATACTAAGTATTATCAAGTAGATTCCCATGTTCGAAGGAATTGTAAATAACATCACCGCACTGAACGCAATTAGATGAAATGACAGTATTATTATGAATTATACTCGGAATGAAAAATGTAATTGAGACCCCAAATTGAAAACTAAAAACATGACATTGAATTGAACTGAAAACATGACATTGGTTTATGTGAAAGATCAATAGAATCAATAGAAACATGAAATGTTATTATTTGAAAGATCAACAGTGAAAGTCATTGGTGAAAACAATTTAGTACCTAGTAGGTTCGTTTATTCTCTTTCCAACCGAACAAGACTTTCTGTTTGTGAAGGTGTTGAAACGAATTGTTGAACTAGTTCGAGAACTCCCTTGCCCTGAAATGCCAAAACCGACGGTCGCATCGATTCACGGCTGACAGGCTCACAACGTCCGTCGGCATCCGTGCTTGAAAATGTGCATCTGGTCAAAACGGAAGCTCCGCTTTGGAGAATGACAATTGCGTCAGAGGCATTTCACGGAGTTCTATCGGTCTATCGGTCATTCCTAATCGAGACGGGCCTCGTAACTGACTCGGTCTGCAGTCAACAAAAATTCAATGACGAGATGTTTCCGACAGTTTCTGTTCCTTTCTTCAGGCAAAATCAATTCAAAATTGTGAAACCCAATTTGGTAACAAACTGTAGGCCCACCGATAGCGTGGGCTGACTTTCGTGATATAACCTTCGTATAAATTATCTTATTACGAAGTTTGCCTCGCGTGGAGTTATCTGAAATACTTGAACCGTACAGTTGGCAGTTAAGGCGTCCGTTCCTCTTGAAAAATTACAGTTTAAACGAAAAGATTATAATCTCGTCGGTTAAGAAGCAACACCGCCTAATTGACTTTTGCCAACTTTACAGGAGACACAAAACACTGTTTTATTAAATCAATTTTTCATTACCAATTACTTATTTGCCATACTAGCTGGGACACCCGTGCTTCGCACGAAATATCAAATTCCCGTTCAATAATGCATCCATCCTTCACTTAGAACGCAAGCATGTCCAACCCGTCCAACCGTGTTGACCCGTTTCTTGTAGTTAAGTATCAAACTATGTACCTATCTCGAATCGAAGGCCCGTATAGAGAGGGTAAAATTACCTGCCCATGTAGGCTTACTTGAATTGATCCTCAAGAAGTTGTACCCGTACAAAATTTTCGCGCTCTGGGATGAGCAGGAGAGAAATTCGTTATTCCGCAAAACCCCCTATCAATAATGCAACCCTTGCTTCACTTGGAACACCTGTAGCAACCCGTCAACTCGTGATTTTTCTTAGTAACAACGCTTGTTGACCCGTTTCTTGTCGTGAAGAATCAAACTACAGTGGTCGCCGGTTATTTCGTCGCCTGATATACCGTCATATCGGGTATATCGTCACAAAATGCCGGGAACGGAACGAAACGCGTTCCAACATTGATTTGTATCCGGTTGTACCGTCACTCCCGTCGGATATAACGTCATGGACACATGAAGTGTTTGTTTACAGTTGAAGAGTTTCGTGATCAGATTTTTCAAGAGATGAAGTGTTTAAGACGTGATCAGATTTTTTAATGGAGTTAAAACTGATGAAGCCTTGCTCGTACGGTTTAGAAAAGCTTCGGCAATGAATGCACCAATAAATCGATCTGTTTTGATTCAAAAAGGCAATGAACTTGGAGAACTGGTAGGGGACGACACACTCTGATGGTTGGCTAACTCGTTGGAAGCAACGTCATGGGATAATTTTCACCTGATTACCTACGTTATGATTATCAAACATGGTTCTGCTTCTGCCGGGAAAAAAACGTCGGTTATACCGTCAAAACCTGAGATTTCATAATTATGACGGTATATCCAATTCAGCTATACCGTCAGTCGGCTATATCGTCACAAAACGGCTGGTCCCAATTGTGACGGTATAACCGGCTACTACCGTATCTCAAATCGATGGGTCGAAGAAGAACCTCGTAGGTACCCACCTAATGACGATCTTCAAATAACTAGCCAGTACCCCAGCTGGGACACCTGTGCTTCGCACGAAATATCAAATTCCCGCCCTATAATTGTTATAGGTGCGTTATAATAACGCTTGCAAACACCCGTAGCAACCCGTCAATTTTTCTTAGCAACGATTAACCGAGTTGACCTGGCTCTCGCCGTGAAGTACCTACCTATCAAAAAATACTTTGATTTTTTAGTATGGAACATGCTTTAGCCTTGGACTAACTAACCGAAAAACGTGACGCGGATGGGTGACGAAATTTTGCTTGGCAACGTTACTAGGCAAAGCATGTTCCATGTTTCTTGAATTTTAGCCAAAGGCTCGAAGCTACCTGTGGGTTTTTTTGTTTTTTTTTTAATCGATGTTTAGGTAGGTACCTACCTACTCTTTGATGGTTTTTGAACAACGATGTTTTCCCCATTCATGTTTTCTCGAAAGCAATTTCGGTTTATTTTTCAGGTAATATTCGTGTCGGAGGGCGAAATTCTTCATCATTATATTTGTCATTAATCGTTTCATGTACGAAAGAAATGCGAGATAAATCCAGAGCTTTCCAACAAATAGTGAACGATTTCTGTCCCTTGAAAACTAAAGAAGTTTCATTTTCCCAGCAACGCTTGCATACGAGGCTGCAACACTTCGGGACATTTTATGTCTTTAGTTCCCCCCCCCCCCATTCCCAACCCTTTCTCCTACCCAAGTATCTCTACCCACGGCTTCATTTTGGCGTTTTCTCAAAGTGATTTCTAACGTGGAAACTAATAACAACAAAACAAGCGGCATTGTTTAATACATCCATTAATAAGTTATTAATAATAACATCCATAAATATAAAATGGCGACATAAATACCAAGAACAAGTACGAGAGAAATGCGTGATAAATCGAGAGCTTTCCAACCAGCGCCGGATTAACCTCTCGTGGGCCCCGGGGCTGAGACTTGCAAGGGGCCCCCTTTATATATGTACATATACATAAATATTATATATGAAAGTGGATCCTCTGGCCAGGAGTATCACGTAAAAACCACTAGAAAATTGCGTCTGTCGCTTCACAACCAAAAACTGGGTCAAAACAGTCAAAAAACGCTCCGAATGCAGGGCAATCTAGTTTTACAATTAAGAAAAAAGGTTTTTTTTACAATAAATAAAAATGCTGCAAATTTAACACTAGGGTTTATTATTCTTTTATATAGGTTACTTGTGCAGAAATTTATTTCTGTCATTGAGAAAAATTTAAAAAAAAAATTTTTTGGGGGATTTTTATTTTTCAAAAAAACCTTTTTTTCGAAAATATTTTGTTTTACTTGAAAAATATTTGACCTCCTGGGAACCTTCAAAAATCCCGTTTGTAGCCCCATGAAAGCCCTGGAGATCGCAACAGTGAAATTGGATCGTTCTGGGACCGCCAAAAATGGATTCTACGTCCAAAAATACTTCGAAAACGACACCTGACTCGATATCACAGCCAAAAGCCTTCAAAAAATCCTCCCACAGCCCCATAGTGCCCCACGGGGTTGGGCGATCGGGCTGAAAACCTTGCGGGCACAACAAGATAGTAAGCCGATTATTTTGTCGAAATTTCAGATTAAAAAAATATCCTTCTGCACAAAACGGCCCTGACGGCAGATGGCGGACGTCATTGTATGCGGGTTCAATTTCAGTGTGTGTCATTGTATGTGTTCAGATTTTATTTTTATCTAGGCTGGTCGTGTTAGTATTAGGGAGGGGAGGAAATTTTGTAGAAGTACTCGCCCTCCACCAGACAAGTAAACGTGAAGAGAGCAACCATCCATGATCCGAAAACTGCAAGTTACGAGAAGAGGTAGAAGCAGGGCCGTGGAGAAAATCCGGGCCCGGGGGCAGAATTCATCGGGCCCCCTAAAAAAAAAAAAAAAAAAAAAATCTCAAGAAAATCCGGGCCCCCCCTACGAAGGGCAGGCCCGGGGGCAACGGGTCCAGTGCCCCCCCCCCCCTCTCTAGGGGGCTGGATAGAAGAGTAGGTACGGTCTGCTGCATTCCGCAGCCACCAACGACCCGAACACGGGCCAGTTACGAGAAGAGGTGGAATAGTAGTTAGGTTCGCTGCGATGACTCCTGTCCCAAAGAATTTTAAGCCAACGATCTCCTTTAAAACCCGGCGCCTCCACATTGGTCCAACCCAGGCTGCCTGGGCCAGGCACACCAGAATGGTGTGGCTAACGCTGGAGGGGACGGGAGGGCCCGCTGTATTTCCTCTAGGGGAGATCTAAAGAACAAGGTAGAAGAAAGAAGATTTTAGCAACGATAAGTGGACTTCCTCTGGGGGGAAGAAAGAGTAGGACGGACATTTTGGTTTTGAAATGTAGACCTCTTGAAACGTATAATGTCAAATTTTGAGGCCAATCGGAGTCGTCGACCTCCGTCGCGAAAACATAGGTGTATTATTCCAAGAATAATAAACCAAAAATTTAACAAATTATTTTTGTTTTTATAACCAAATGCGGTACAGAGTTCAATACGCTTAGCAAACTCTGAACCACCGCAGTGTGGAATATCCGTGAGGTGTTCCGGTTTTCGAGTAGTAGTAAGTGGAAGTTAGGTAACTTGAAACTTTTCGTTCACCTCCCTCTTTTTCAGAAAAACAATTTTTGGAGATGAGCATAGGAATAAGAAAACGGTTTGTTAATTTTCAAAAAAAAAAAAAAAAATCATCGGTGGCGAAGTGGCCCCCTTGGGGTGTGCGCCCCGGGGCTATAGCCCCCCTAGCCCCCCCGTTAATCCGGGCCTGTTTCCAACGAATGGTGAACGATTTCTGTCCCGTGAAAACTAAAGAAGTTTCATTTCCCCAGCAACGACTCGGTTGTAAGCGGAAATCATCAGAAAACCAACCGTTACGCTTTTAGCATAGAACATGCTTTGAGCTAACTGCCCGAAAACGTGACGCGAGATGAGTGACGCGAGATGGCTGACGTAGAAGTGTCACACGAGTATTAGGAGGTTAGGAGAACAAAGGAGCTATTTTTTATCAAACCATTGCCAATTGTTGGTTTCTTTCTGCTTGGCAACGTTACTAGGCAAAGCATGTTCCATGTTTCTTGAATTTTAGCCAAAGGCTCTAAGCAGTAGGATTTTTTTTTTTTTTTTTTTTTTTTTTTTTTTCGTTTATAAACGAGAATGTGCCAAAGTAAAGACATAAAATGTCAACAAAGGCTCGCAAAAGAAGCTCTTAGTAACACTTGTTTACATTTTATGTCTTTACTTTGGCACATGACGAACGAAAAAATCGTTACGGGTTACGACCGGAACTACAGTTGCTATAGCAGTGACTAAACTAAAGACATAAACTGTTATAATGTGTTTCGTCAGACACGTATGCAAGCGTTTCTAGGTTTCGCTAAATTTGGGATCGAATTTAACTATGTTGCCTCCACCAATGATTTTCATCAAACTAATGTTGCTCTTTCTGTCTCTTGCAAAGGCAGACAAATCCAGGTAGTTTTTCAAACCCCGTCACTCAAACAGTTTGAACATAAAAAACGCTGCAAATTTTACACAAGGGTTTATTATTCTTTTATATACGTTACTTGTGCAGAAATTTAATCCTGTCAATGAAAAAATTTAAAAAAAATTTTTTTGGATTTTTATCTCAAAAAAAATTTTTTTTTGGATTTTTTTGTTCAAAAATGTGTTTTTTTCAAAAATTCTGTATTTTTTACTCGAAAAATATTTAACATCCTGGGATCCTTCAAAAATCCCATTTTTAGCCCCACGAATGCCCTAATGATCGCCCCAGTGAAATCGGATCGTTCCGGGACCCCAAAAAATGGTTTCTACGTCCAAAAATACTTCGAAAACGACACCTAACTCGATCCCATACCTAAAAGCCTTCAAAAAAACCCTACCGTAGCCCCATTATAGCCCCATAGCGCCCCACGGGTTTGGGCGATCGGACTGAAAACCTTGCGGGCACAACTAGATGGTAAACCAAGTATTTTGCCGAAATTTCAGATTTTTAAAACAATTCCTACTGCCCAAAACGGCCTGGACGGCGTACGGCGTACGGCGGACGGACATTTCGGATTTTGAATGTAGACCTCTTGAAACGGATAATGTCAAATTTTCAGGCCGATCGGAGTCGTCGACCCGCGTCGCGAAAACATAGGTGTATTATTCCAAGAATAATAAACCAAAAGGGAGGATTTAAGACGAAATAGTCTATTTCCACGATAAAAATATATTTGTAGACGCGTTTCGGTTGATTAAACCATCATCAGTACAATAGATGGTCTAATGAGTCTACGATGATGGTCTAATCAACCGAAACGCGTCTACAAGTTTTATATATTTTTATCGTGGAAATAGACTATTTCGTCTTAAATCGTCTTTTTTAAGATGGATTCCCACTATCTCGCCGCATCCACCTTACATTACAGTTTGAACATTCCCAAAGCTTTCCTTTCTTGGGTTGAAACGTAGGTTTGACCCATTGGGTCATTAAAGGAGTCTAAAAACCACCTCAATAACCTCGAAATCATTATCCAATAGAAAAAAATCAAATTCAAGAAAATGACAAATTCGATACGATTCGGTCGTCGAAAGCTCTCAGCATCTCATCGGTTTCGCCATCCAGATCAAAAGGGTCCGTGACCAAAGCAGCTGCGCATAATAATTCGGGCACGAAAACACGTGTCGGCAGTTAAGGCCCAAGTTTGGGTAACAAGATATAAATCCGAGTGATACGAAGATGATTAGGTGGCCTGGTGATACCTACCAGGTCGAAAACTCGAAGAAAAAAAGATTTTTTTGACCCGTTTCTAGTCGTGAAGTAGGTATCAAATTCCCTCCTATCACCAATCAAAAATGCAGCCCATGCTTCTAAACTCATAATTTTTCTAAGTAACCTTTTTCTTGTTGACCTGGCTCTCGCTGAGAAGTATCAAAATACCTCGAAGGCTCGCAAAAGAAACTTGTACCTTCCCACCTACCGACGATCTTCGAATAACTTCGGAACGGGTTATCGCAGAGAAATCGTTTTATACTCGTTGAAACCAGCGTGAAAAGCTCGAAATTGTGACCAACACACATGATTGATTCCGGGAACTTTGAAAATTGATGGGCGCACCTATAATGTAGTATTTTTTAAAAGTTGTTTTGCTGTGCTTTGCTTACTGTTATTACGGAAAAACGCAAAAGATTCTCAAATCAACTCCCTCAACTCCCTTTTTCTCGGGTGATTGACGTCTTTGCTGACGGTCTACCGACCTGACCATTTCCCAAAGTCGGAAGTCGGGCGGCCCGACGTCAGCGGAAAGTAGGGAAGTCGAGTAAGAAATCAGCGCCTGCCGCCCAGAAAAGTAGGACCTACCTACAGGCAGCCTTCGGATAGTTGTCGTCCATCGACCGATCATCACCCGTCGGTGCTGATAATAGCCGAACCGTCGAGATCGATCCCGGGTCTCCTGGACCTCCACGATCGTCTCCCGGATCCCCTGGACCTCTGAGACACTCTCCCGAGCCTTCTCCACGATCCAGACCTTCGGACGCGGACTTCGTCTGGACACCATGGGGATTCAGGCCATCCCTACAACGGCGGCGCTCTCTCGGGCAAAGACAATTTGGAACCGCGATCGGTATCAGTAACTGATACATTACTGACGGATATTATCAACTATAATACTTATCAATAACTGTTATTGATAAGTATTATAGTTGATAATATCCTGCAGTAATGTTACTGTCTAATAAATAATTGCATAATAAATAACGCTTAGGGTCACAACCCTTGGGAACAGCTTTCCATTTTCCTGACTGCCTGGAGGAGAGAGAGAGAGTTGGTATTTGATGAATTATTTGATAATTGGTGCATAGATTAGATTCCGCCCCTGCTGTAAATGAACAGCACACAAAAGCCGACACCGACGTTGGCTCAACGCTATGTGCTACATGGGATCTGACGGCGACTTTTCAGTTCGCCGCTCGAGCCATTTTTGGCAGTACCTAGGCATTTTATAAAAAATCTTAAATTTTGACAAAATACTCGTTTTACCATTTACTTGTGTCCACAAGGTTGTCAGCCCGATCGGCTAAACCCGTGGGGCGCTATGAGGCTAAAATGGGGCTACGGGAGGGTTTTTTTTTAAGGGTTTTGGCTATGGGATCGAGTTAGCTAACCTAGGTGTCATTTTTGAAGAATTTTTGGACGTAGAATCCATTTTTTGGGGGCCCGGAACGATCCGATTTCCCGGTGGGGATCTGTGGGGCTTTCTTGGGCTAGATATGGGATTTTTGAAGGATCCGAGGGAGGTCAAATAAGGTGTCAGTTTTCCGAGAAATTTTGGACGCATAATCCATTTTTTGAAATCCAACACCTGTCCGAACATTGTATTTTTTTTTTAAATAAATATTTTCTTATCGACACAAATAATTTTTGTACAATTTTATATAGGGTAGGTAATTTTTAACCTTAATCAAAGAATGATAAAACCTTGTGTAAAATTCGCAGCGTTTTTCTTGGAGCCCATTTGTATCGAACGTTCGACAAAATCCATTATTTCCAGCATTTCAACATCGAGAATCAAAAACAGTTGATGGTTCATCGTGAGACAATGCAAAACTAATCAGTCAACTCGGCTCCTTATAGTTGGAGGAACGTAAAAAGCTGGTCGCGAGCAGCTTTTTACGTTCCTTTTAGTGGAGTCAATTTGTATGGGCATTTTGAAGGATTCCTTAAGAAACGCATTAACCCTGCACCTCTGCATTCGAAATCAGCCAAAGGAATGATTAAGTGAATGATAGTAAAGTAGTCGAGGATTCCTAAAGTAAAAGGACCGCTTTATAAAGGAAGCTGTTATCAGTGGAAAGGAAGGTTTCTGCATTACGAATCGAATAAGAGGATCCGAAAAGGCCTACTTCAGGATTCCTTTTAAATCCTGGACGTCTCTGCTTAATATGCAGAGACGTCCATATTGTGGCCCTAAACCACTTTGAAAAAAACGCATCTTTTTCTAGGAGATCTAAGCAGTTATGATGAAAAATAACCTCGTCATTCGATTTCGAGCCAACAGCCATAACCCTTTTGATGAATAATAATTATTTCATTCTACGATTCATACAAATAGGTATGCGAGGAAGCTATCATAGCCCATAATGGGCTATGTCCCACTTGGCAGTGTATTTTTTTCCCCCAAAGCCCGTTGGTTTTCTATTTGCCATATGGGTTCAAATGGATATCGATAAATCGATATTTTACCTATACGTCGACACACGGAAATAATTTGACATTCCAAAATTTGGAAAAATTGACATTTCCAAAAATTGCATAGGTATCGATATTATGTACATTTTTGAACATTTAATGTTCAAAAATGTACATAATATCGATACCTATGCAATTTTTCCTCCGAACCCAACTAGTCAAATTTGATAGTAGGGATGGGAATTATTAAATCTGCTTTCAATTATCAATCAATCAACACAGCTAATAATAATTATTCGCCAAGACTTATTAATTATAAACACTCATGACGTCACCCTTTCAGAGATTAATATCACAGCGTAAAAGAGAATCAATGCAGCGAAATTATCAGAAAATCACACAGTCGTGAACTCTACTACCTATCTATAACAACGTCTATAGAGATATCTCTATAGACATTATATATACTAGATACTATATATTATGACGACGTCATTAGCGTCGTGATTAGGAAGTGATTAGGAGGTAGGTACTCGCTGTCATGTTCCCATAATTTATCGCATTTTTAAAATCATCTTGTTTCTCTAGCTTCTTGGTAAAATATTACCTAGCCTTCAGGATTGTGATTTGCCAGCTGACAAGTATTTTTTTCATTCGTAGAGTCGACCACTCCGAGCCAGTTGACTCTCACTTTTTGTCAAAGTGAAAAAGGACATCCGATAGCTAATTGGAACCTTCGAGGGATTACCGTTCAGGAAGACGGTGTAGAAATTTCTACAGTTTAAACTAGTTGGATTAGTGGAGTTCATAATAATGAAGAAAGTGGTAGTTTGAACACGGCGTGAAAAGGAAAGCCTTTGGAAAGCTCAAATATCATACACATACTCGGTATAATCCCGAGTTTAATGCGACCTTCCCCTTGGCCTTAGTGTTAGAATACATTGTCATGAATACCGATCGAGCGAATACATTATACATCTCGCCATGAAACTCCATGAATAACCAAAAGGGGGAAATCCCTTAATCCTTTGCGGAATTTGTCTTCCCGTTGAGAACCTCCCCCAGCCCAAGGACTCTTTTCTCGCCTAGTTTGTTATATTAGGTACCTATGTTATGAGCCGGGCTCGCAGATTTCACCCCGTTGTCGAACATACGAGAGACCCCACAAGTCCACCTTTTCCGAAACCTTTTCACGTTGAGAATCAACTGGGTCCATATTGACATCGTGTACAAGTTGTCTCTGAGGTGAAGAAGAGATAAACAACTGAGAGTCGACACAGATCTGTACAGTTATTTTTTAAGATGAAGCCGTGAAAACAGTTTTGAGGATTCTGAATCCGATTACAGGTCACAATCAACATCAAACTCACCGAGAAACCGATAGGCATTCCAGATCATCACTTCTCTGTTTTCCAGATGTAATTTCCAAGAGAAGGAAATTCCAAGAACGAAATTCAGCGTTGCCAACTTATTAGGGATGCAAATCAGGGGTGCTTCACCTCCGATTTTCCGTTTGTATCCCTAAATCGATCTTTATTGCCGAATCGATTTTTAATGAAACCGATTTAAATTGGGGTGTTTATTTTAAAATAAAACAAAAAGGATACAAAACTAGGAGTAGATACTATTATAGTATCTATCCTATAATAGAATAGTATAGTATCTAACCTATAATAGGATAGCTACTATCCTATAATAGGATAGATACTTCTGTTAAAAGTCCGTCAAAGCGGACTGTTAACAAAAATCGACGGAGACATGCGCAGTTGAGAAAACTGCTGTTCCAGGTCGCTGGATCGGCGAAAAGTCGCCGTCGCCAGCTGTTCCAGGTCGATTGGTAAATTGACAGCAGTTCAACTGCTGTCGGACGGAAACCGACAGTTCGAATGAGTTCCGTTGGATGCTGTCGACTAGGATAACCCTGCGACTATTTTTCCTTGCGATTTCACCTTTTCTGATCTCGTGAATCTCTCTGAAATCGTGCTTTTAGTTCATTGGCTGACCACCAGAGAGCACTAAGTCTTCTTGGAAGCGCCACTCTTCCCTCCAAATTCAAAGTTGAAATTTTCGAAAATGGCTTGGAAATTTGTATTACACCGGGGGAGCCCTAAACTCACTGCTATGGCTTCAAATTATGAAGTTCTTTCAGAAAAAAGTATTAGTCGACAATCGGATCCCGGGCCCATTGACGTAAATAATTAGAGTCTAATTATTAAAGTCAACCCTTGTATTCATCCTCAAGGCTAATATCAGGGAGAATACAGAGAAGTTCTCTGAGAGAACTAGTTCGAAACCTAGTTGGAGAGCTAGTTCGAAAGTTTCTTTCAGCAAAAGTCTTCGTAGAATTCAGCCTGAGACAGACATCCCGAGATGGTAGGGAAAATTCCCATAATTTTACCTCATACAGTTTAGAAGTAGTAAGCTTGTGACATACATACACACATACCTACCCATAAAAACGATCTGAATTAGTAGTAGTGTAGATGATTTTAAGTGCCATGAAATACTTGGCGTTGTCTGTCAATATGAATGTCAATGGTATTAAAATAAATGTATTTTAATGAATAATAACAACGAATTTAAGGGACGGTAATCATAATTATTATTATTACCTTTTTTATTATTCATCAAATTCATTATGAGAAGAAGAATAAAAAATAATAATAAGTATACCTACCTATTAGAAGAAGAAACGAAAATTTTTCTGATTACATAAGTACGTGTAGGTAATCAGAAAAATTTTGTTTCTTCTTATCAAAGTTGGATGTTATTGTACCATTTCCCTCTCGGTAGGAATAGGGAGTCCATTAAATGGTCTCTAATCTTTTCCTGAGACATAGATCTGAGATTTTATTACAGATATAAATTATATCGATCGTAAAATGTAGAAACTCAGGAGGAAAAAAGTTTGGTAATCGTTATAAAAACAATCGATTATCCAATTAATTGTCCTCCAACAAACTAATAGATACCATTCCGTTAATTTTCTGTGTTCATTAGGGATTGAGCATGATGAAGTTTAATTGATTTTTCGTGCAAAAAATAAATAAATAAAATAAATAAATTGTAATTTTCAAGTTTTTTAAACATTTTTCACCTCCTCTTTTTTTCTACCTCATCAACCATCCATTAACAGTCATATTAATCATCTCCGGGATGGTCAGAAATACGTTTGGTCTCAGAGACCCACTGCACTAAAGAATCGTACTTTCAAATCAGAGGGTATAAGACTTATACCCTCTGATTTGAAAGTACGATTCTTAGTGTACGACTTAGTGTTATCATTCCCTACATGTCAGTAACAATGCACGAGGGGGTAGTGCGGTACTTATCAGGGAAAGTTGTAAGGTACAAACAGAAATGTTCCAAATCATTGCGATCAAGACCAAAGGTAACCCCCTAAGGGAACTAACTACCTACCGTACGGTAAAGCAAAAAGACTTCGAGGAGGCATTCAAATGGTTGGGAGATAGATAGGTAGGTAAGTATATCATAGGCGGTGACTTCAACGCGAAAAATACGTACCTACTGGGGCTTCCGGATCACAACCAACAGGGGACGAGAGTTGTATCAGTGGATAGCCGCCATTGTGCTCCGTACTCCACTGGCAAGCCAACATACTGGCCAACAGACATGAAAAAGAAACCTGATTTACTCGACTTATTCATAATTAAAAAACATATCGGCCAATTATGCAACTGTAGGTGAGTGTTTTGATCTCAGTTCAGATCACTCAACAATCATCCTCACTCTAAGTGAAACAAATTATGCAAAAACAGCGCATTCCTGGCCTGGTCAATAAAAAACCCAATTGGGGTAGTTTTAAGATTGATATCAATAGATACGTCGACTTGAATGACGTACTTGACTCACCTAGAAGGGGGGGGGGGGGGGGGGGGGGGTGTGTTGTTGATCGCGAGCTTGAGCAACTCGTGTACAACATTCAAACAGTAGCGTGGGAAAACACCCCGGAGTTTCCCAGGAAACTGGAAGGGCTACATTACCCACGTGAAATTATTGCAGTCATAAAAGAAAAGCGCAAGGCCAGACGTAAGTGGCAGCAGACCCGTACTCCTACACACAAGGCCAAATGGTATGAACTTGCAAGTGAACTTCGGAATATGCTGAGAATAATCAAGGAAGAAACCCAGGAAGAATTTATCACGTCTCTCTCAAATAATTGTGCTATTGACTACTCTCTGTGGAGGGCACATCAAACGTCCCATTGTTCAAGCACCACCAATCAAGGATGAAGCAATGGCACATGGATTAAGTCTAACCAAGAGAAGGCTGACGCATTTGCTCGTCATTTGGCCACTATATTCACTCCAAACCCAGGAGATCTGGGCGAAGAACCGTTATGACAGTAGAACTAACGGGTCATGTGGTTAGAACACCACACAAGAAGGGGGGAACTGACGGGTTATGTGGTTAGAATACCACATAACGCAGTCAAAGAAGTTCAAAACACCATTCACGATGAAATTAACCCCAAGAAGTCATCTGGGTATGATCTGATTTCAGGACATATCCTCAGAAACCTTCCCTCGAAAAGTTATAGTAAAAACGCAGCAAATTTTACACAAGGGGTTATTATTCTTTGATATAGGTTACTTGTGCAGAAATTTAATTCTGTCAATGAAAAAATTTAAAAAAATTTTTTTGATTTTTTTTCCAAATTTTTTTGTTTTTCACTTGAAAAATATTAAATATTTTGACCTCCTGGGATCTTTCAAAAATCCCATTTGTAGCCCCATGAAAGCCCTGTAGATCGCAACAGTGAAGTCGGATCGTTGCGGGACCCCAAAAAATGGATTTTACGCCCAAAAATACTTCGAAAACGACACCTGACTCGATCCCATAGCCAAAAGCCTTCAAAAAACCCCGCCCGTAGCCCCATTTTAGCCCCATAGCGCCCCACGGGTTTGGGCGATCGGACTGAAAACCTTGCGGGCAAAACTAGATGGTAAACAAAGTATTTTGTCAAAATTTCAGGTTGAAAAAAAAAAAAAAATCCCCGGACGGACATTTTGGAATCTAGACCTCTTGAAACGGATAATGTCAAATTTTGAGGTTGATCCGAGTCGTCGGTCTCCGTCGCGATTACATAGGTGTATTATTCTAAGAATAATAAACCAAAATGTCGATCCAAAACTAATTAACGCTGTACAATCAAGTCCTCAAGCCAGTTTGACTAGGGAGCGCAGCTGAGGGGGTGAACTGCTCAAAGCAACGAAAATATCATTCAAAGGTTTCGAAACAATGTAGTGAAGTGTGTTGTTGATGCATACCGATACAATAGAAATGTCAGACTCCACAAAGAACTTCAAATCCCTACAGTAAATGAGGTGATCAAGATTCAAGCCATAGCTTGAGGCTAAAAGTACACGTCAATGAAGAAGCGGTGCAGTTGCTCGACGTAAATGAGGTGATCAAGATTCAAGCCATAGCTTGAGGCTAAAAGTACACGTCAATGAAGAAGCGGTGCAGTTGCTCGACGTTGATGAGGTGCTCTGACGTCTCAAGTGGAAGAAGCCTCATGACCTGTTGGTGTGAGCGTGTTTTTCAATTTGTATAGTTCAATTTAGTGAATTCCAAGTGCAGTTTACAAGTCACTTTTAATAATCACAATTGACAGAGACTTGGTGAAGTATGTAAGTTTGAAGTATCAATCAAATATGTACCTACCTATGTCAAAAATATGTTGCTAATAAGACAATATAAGATAATTTTTTGTGTTCGGTTATTTTCAATGAAAGAAAACGTCAATTCGAGTGATATCCAGAGCTGGCCGTACTCGGTGCCTGAAGTTATGAAACTGATTTGTGAACATCGTCTCCCGGTGTTGTCTACCAGGTGTGTTTTATCTCACACCTAGTAGCTACTATCTTCCGAGTGGATTTTATTTTGTAAAATCACCGAATATTAGGGGAACATTCCATAGTTTGTATTCGCTATTGCCTCAATTATTAACTCGAATTACATCACGCATAGAAAACTCTATGATCATCGGCCAAATAGTCTTTTTGAACTGGAAATATGTCAAAACAAACTGGTTCCTCACATCCATTACACCACATCAGAACCGACGGGTGGCAGTCCTACAAACATTTTTGACCACGACGAGTGGCAGTCCTACACAAATTTCCGACCACGACGGGTGGCAGTCATAACAAAGCGAAGAGCAACTTTTTTTCCCCCGCCATTTCAATGCTGAATCAACGGGTGGCAGTCCCAATATGCCCGTCTATTGAAATGAAGTGATTACTCACGTTCGGATTGACTCTCTTGAGACATCTTTCAACTGCACAAACACTTTATGAAAGACTTGAACGACTTGACAGCAGGAATTTTATTGTAGCAAAACGCAATTAACTTGAAAACCGGCGGAGGAATAATCAACATGACGACAGCCAATGAGAACTGAGAACGTACACCAACAGTGGTACCAATTCCCCCAGTTATTATGAACGCTAATCTTTGCGAAATGACTCTACATAATTCTGATCGTTTGAGTAAATAATTACGAAATTAATAGCACTCCCGAATATATAAAGTTCATCGTTAAACTGGTGAGATAGTGCAGAACTATGGAGAAAGCGCTCTGGGTGGTCGTCTTCAGTACTAAGCATCCCGACGCGGGAGGGCAGAAGTGGCCCAAGAGCCAAATTCTCAACACCGTCATTTTATGTAGGTACCTGCTCTGCAGTGAAGATAGCAGTCTCCATGTTTCACTAATCATGAAACGAGATGGAGCTGCTGGAACCAATGACAAATTTGTCACTAGCCAGGTAAGGAGTCTTTGGCTCGTCCACAAGAAAACACTCATCATCCCATGATGAAATACTTTTAATAATTAGTACAATACTCGGATAACGCATATTCCTAGTAGGTATGTATATTTTTATACACGTAACAACGAACAAAAAATTATATTGAAATTCTATTTGTTAAGCGAACATCTTTCGAAAAAAAAAAAAAAACCGACGAATAAAAAAAATCGTTTTTGAACATAATATGTTTATATTATAAACATCTAGCCAGCTAGGGAAATGTTATATACACTGGACTGCATAACCTCCACGACCGGTTAAATCTTCGGCTTGAAACCAACCAACACAAAATCCCTCTAAAGAGCGTTACGATTACATCACTTTTTTACTTTTGGATTTAAAATATGTAAATATGTATAAATACGAAAGGTTTGAAGTATCATGAACTTTGGCTAAGTGTATAATGAGTACGATTTATATAAATGTGGCAAGAGTAAATGTTGCTCGAAAAAAAAAAAAACAAGTTCTAACAAAACGATTTCGAACGAGTGAAATGCCTCATGAAACGGAATAAAAAAAACCATAGGAACAAGAGGTGTTTAAAAAAACATATACATAATAGTACAAACACAATTTACAAACGCTACGTTTTAAAAATATCAACAAAAGCGTGTCGTTTACGGTTTTGTCACAAAAAAAAAGGAAGATACAAAAACTGTGATTTCAACGTTTCTCGGGCTCGTCGGGCGACACGAGTTGAAATTTTGTACATTTACTATAACATCACGCACTTACAACTCTCACTATTGCATTTATGCAAGTATTGTAGCTTCAATGAAAAAAATGAAAAATAACAACGGGAAAATGAAAAAATTAAGAACAGTTGAATTAAAAGAAATTTTAAAAACTAGTAAAAATTGAATTGAATGACTTTAAAAACTAAAAAAAAATAAATGAAAATAAAAAAACAAAAACGCGTTAAAACTGTTTTAAATAAAATTGAAACTTTAAAAAGGGGAAAAATGATAGCAAAAGTTAAAAATGAAAAACAAAAAAGTTATACAAGATGCAGTTGAATATTAGGCAATATTTTAGAAATGATGACATTTTCCTTAATAATAATTTCAACTTTGTTTTTTGTTTGATTTTGTTTAAGCGAAAAGGCACGAAACACTTTTTAGGCTGCTTTTAATCTCATGAAAATATCAAAATAGAGATTTTTTTCGTGCTTTTATTTTAGAACTTTGGAGGCGAGACAAAAGATCGGACTAACCGAAATTACGCCGCTGCAATTTTATTAAATTTTTTTATTTTTTTTATTTTTTTTTTTTTATTCGATTTTTTTCAAATTTTTTACAGATTATAAAAAAACGCGATAAATTAATGGTAAATGTAAAATTGGCTAATACAGAAAGGTATTTACAATACGAAATTAATTTTACAATTAACAAAACTGTTACAATTGTACACCGGCTTTTTTTGCCACAAAAACAAAACGAAATTGGCACACAATAAGTTTGTACATTTTCTCTACGTCTATTTGACAACCATAATGAAAATCAAACAACTCACAAGGAACCTTCAGTGTGCACATTTTTTGTCAAAATAATAAATAAGTGAGAAACGGAGGGGGGGACGAAACTTTTTAACAACGGTTATTTGTTTATTTATTTTGTTACTTTTAGTATTAGTGAACCGCCAACTTTACAGCAGTGGATGGTTATTTTGAACTTGTAGAAAACCATTTATTGTATAAATATTCCTTTGTGGACAGAGCCGAGGTAACAAGTTGCCTGTTCACTACAATTGACAAGGATGGGTTAGAATAACCGATTACGAGTTGGCTCATTTTTTACAGGGGAAGGGGGGGGGGGGGGTATTTGGGGCTAACGAACTGGAAGGGGAGGGGGAACGGACCTTAATCGCTACGCAGTCTTTCGTTATTTATAAATCGATTACTTTCGATTTTATTCTATATCGATACCGAGAGTTTGAGGAGCTGAACAATATGGCGAAGTTTGCAGCGTTTGGGGTTCTACTTTGAAGCGACTGAAGGTTAACACTGCAGCTCCATTTATACATACGGTTTTTTCAAAGATAATCGATTAGGTAGTGAAGTAATACTTGGAAGATTATAGCGTACCAATTCGGTTCTTACACTTCGTAATAGTTGTACATTTTAAGAGTAAAATTTTGAATAAAGTTGTAGATACCGTGTAAAGAATATGACCTGTTTGGGTCCTGAGAGCGTGCCGCCATTTTGAATTACTGGCTATGCAACCTGTTAAGAGATTTGGGAGTGGCGCCGATGATCCGGACCCGAGTGACGTTTTTGGCCCCTTGGTCGGAGAACTGAGGAGGCGGGGCCAGCACGGCCTCTTCGACGGCCGGCGAGACCGCTGACTCGGTGAATTCCGGCGGAGGGGGAACGACGGGTTCGGCGTCGTCGACGTCCGTTTCGATCGGAGGGGGAAGTTGCGCGAGGGAGACGGCGTTCCGGGTGAGGTTGGTCCGGGAAGAGACGCGCTCTGGGCGGGGCAGCGTGGACACTTCTTTGGGAGCTTCCACCTGCGGGGGGTTGGAGATCTCCTGGTCGGACGACACTCCGCTGGAGGAATTGTCGCCGTCTTCGTTCGTCTGAAGGAAGTCGTTCGGATAGGACTTGCTGCTCTTAAGCTGTGTTCGCACCTGCTCAACAAAACCAAACCATTAGACATGCTCCCACCTAAAGCTACCACTCTCCAAAATAAGGAATGGACGTGTTTCTGGATTGTTTTTTGGTTTATTATTCTTGGAATAATACAGCTATGTAATCGCGACGGAGGTCGACGATCGGCCTCAAGATTTGAAATTATCTGTTTCAAGAGGTCTAGATTCCAAAACCGAAATGTCCGTCTGCCGTCCGAGCCGTTTTGGGCAGTAGGGCTTTTTTAATCTGAAATTTTGACAAAATACTCAGTTTACTATCTAGTTGTGCCCGCAAGGTTTTCAGCCCGATCCCCCAAAACCGTAGGGCGCTATGCGGCTGAAATGGGGCTACAAACGGGACTATTGAAGGATCCGGGAGGTCCAATACGCATTTTGTTTAAGACGTCAAATTTGTTTTTTTGGTTGTAATTTCCGAGCAAAAAAAAAAGTTGCAAAAATTTTTTATAAGTGACACTGAAATTAATTATTGCACAAGTAACCTAAGTATCAGAGAATAATAAACCCTTGTGTAAAATTGGCAGCGTTTTTATCGATAGAAGGCTGCCAAATAACACCAAAAATGGGGTTAAAACACAAATTGCAAGTTCGTACAAATTTGTAGAATTTATGGAAAAATAGCAATTTGAATTTTCGGCGGAAACCAGCAATCAGCTCGAGCCAAGTTGGCCACCATTTAAAAAAAAACTGAAGGTTCGGTCTCTGAAACCACAACAAAGGTTAAACGTGACAACACGGACGTTGTTACCGCAACCTTTTTCCAAAAAATGGAAAGGTGCGCTCACCTCTTCGACTTTTTTTTTTTTTTTTTTTTTTTTTTGTGTACAGAGCATCACGCCCGAGCGGCTCAACAGATTTTCATGAGGGTGGTCTCATTGTCATCAGCGAGTTCGGGGGGTGGTTATAGGCTACCTTGATTTTTCCTCCCTCATCCCCTTCATCGGTTTTCGGGAAGTCCTTCACGACGAAAGTTGTTTATCTCTGATGTGTAACTAAGGAGGCCTCAAAAGCGGGACGAAAGTTTTTGTCCGATTTCGTTGGTACATAAGGTTTTATTACGCATCGGTCGTTAGGGTGCAGTTGTTTACGTAATGAGCATCACGTGGATGATGTGTTGTGTGGCATAGTTTGGTCGCTAGATACCTACTGTTTCTTAGTTTCTCTCGCTCATTAAATATATCGTAATAACAAAAAGGTTGCGCTCATCTATTCAATTCAATTGATGGCTTGTCATGATTCGTTCTAGGCTAAGGTGAATAGCAGAAAAACCTTTTGTTTTATTTTAATTACTTCTAAAAATGTCGATCGAAAAATGGGACCGATCTACGGAAGAAGTGGTTTTCTGAGTTGGCAACCCTGGCCGACTGGTAGGTGATGTCACACACGTACTTTTTGAATCGACCAAGACGACTTTAGATGTATATAAACTACGTGAAAGACGTTTGTCATAAAAATGATCTATTTTCCTCTTACTCTTCTTACAACATGGCAAAGGATGATTTAACCCGAAATTCGGATGCACGTCCATTTCTTATTCGCCACCAAATTTCCTACCTTTTGGATCTCATCCACGCTGAAAGAATGGGGTATACTGCCAGAACTGGTGCTACTATTCCCGGACCCTTCAGTGTTGGTCGTGTTGACTCGTATGACCGTCTTCTCCCGTTCGGTGTCGCTTTCCCCTTCGCTCAAGGAGTAATCCGGGTCCGGTATGGGCGGTATGGACGTGGACTTGGTCCTGCCGTTGCGGAAAGGTTGGGCGTACGGGTTGGTCGTCGCGTTGGGAGCAGCTGCCGGAGGTTGGTTGGGCGGCGGGGAACCCTGCGGCGGCTTGAACGTGCTCGACGGTGACCGCAAGCTTTGAGATTTACGTATCTGCAAGGAATTGGTGTTAGGAACCGGTCGTTGTTTGGGCGGAATGAACGTGATGTTGAAACTTACTTGAGGACGTTGAGAGTGATTGGGTAACGACCTTGAACGATAGCCGACGGATTTAACGTCTTCAGGCGACGCGTACAATTTGGCACTGTTGTCCGGTTTGAAACTGGACATAATCCCATCTGCTGACCCCCCTGAAAAGACAGACTAGTCAGCATTCGACCATCGAACCCTTCATCAAATGTTGACTCTTGACTGACCTGTTTGATCCTTGTTGAGCCCTTGACGGTAATGACCGTCGCCGAGCTCGACCTTAACAATCTGCGGCCCCTGCGTCGGAGGTGGCGGCGGTGGGTGAGTCGGCGGCGGCAACGGCGGCCTGAGCTCTTCCTGGCTCCGGTGCGTCCTCGTCGACGACGTCCCGTTGGCCGTCACAGGACCCCCGCTCCGGACGTTGGCCGCCGTCAGATCCGGCGTCGAATGGAAATCCCTGTGGAGCTCTCCGGCGACCGGCTCTCCTCCTATGATGATTCCCGCCGTGCTGAACCTCACTCGACCTCCTCCCTGCAACATGACAAGTGCGACTATGTCTACGCGCTTCCAACGAGAAAACATCATCACATTTTCACGATTCATCGATAAAACCCAATTCGACTTGAATTCAGTCACTCACTTTCAACAGTTCACTATCCCGCTAGTAAAACGAGTCACCTTGAGAAGTGACGTCATTAAAGATTATTCAACCTCCTCTTAGCACGCAGTAGTTTTTAAAACGAAGAATATCTACGCAATGAAGGAGTTACAGAGAAGAGATAGGCATAGTAGCCGGGACAATAAACCAACCAGGAACAATCCAACCAGCAATTTTTTACGATTTTTTTAAAGACTTTAAAATTACCATCGAAGTAGCAATTTTCCAATCCATTCACGCCACACAGAGTAGTTTTACCATTTCAACAATCGGCTCCTCCAACGAGTTTAAAACTTTTTAATGAATTTGACAAGCTTTTCACGGTGAAGAAAATAACAATTGAGACAGATTGCGCGTATCTGAGTGAATACGGAACACTGCTGAAATACAGGACATTAACCCTTTGGGAGGATGGATGCTCTCTAAATAATGCTAAATTTTTCCAAATTGCAATTTATGTACCTATCGTAAAATTTCGGACATTTTTTCTTTGGATAAAAAATCGAACAAACAAAATTTTTGTTTTTCCCCAAAAATAGGTTACCTGGCACCGATTTTTGAGGCTCGTGAGTTTGTAATTTGTTCAAAAGTTTTATACTTTTTCATACTTTTGAATTTTGATATAAATCATTCTTTTGTAATAATTATAAGTGTTGTGTTATCACACAAAAAGATGAGAGTAGGTGGAGCAAAATGTTCCCTAGCTCACTAAGGTGCGTTGATAATAACACAGGTTTACAAAAAAAAGGTCGATCTCAGGCGCCGCAGAAAAAAACCATCAAACTCTATGTTTTTTGGGGTGCTGAATCCGAATCCGACCCCCGTTTTTTCCGGTCACGTCCAAAATTTTGAGATATTGGCGATTTTTCGTTTTTTCGACCTTTTTCCTTTTTGAAAATCACAGCTAAACGTGCGGATGTCCAAAAATTCCACAAAAACTCTCTTCTTACTGGAAATTTATCGCTGATTCTGAAAATATATATGAGCTGGTGTCTAAAACCACGATAAATGTGTGATTTTGCCAAAAAATGTTGAAAAAACGTGGTTTTTTCAAAACCAAAGTCACGTTTTTTGATACTTTTTACCTTCTAGCGTGAAAACTAAGGCCGTTAATAAAATTTTTCCAACGAGGTCTTGTAGGTAGATTGTTCCTGCGTCGAATGGGACCAACCGTGATTCTTTACCTTCCATAATAAGGGAGCTATGATTTTTCAAAGTTTCTGGGCGCTTGTTTTTCAGGGCTTCAAGTGCAATTCCGTGAGTTCTTGATGAATAAAATCATCTTTGAGTCGGTCTGAATTGATGCCTCCGAGTCCAATATATTCCTTGGAACAAAGTTTTGTTGTGATCAAGTTGCATTGCCGACTCCAGGAGTTCATGTTCTACGACATGGCCAAAATGGGTAGAAACTTTGAAAAACCATAGCTCCCTTATTATGGAAGGTAAAGAATCACGGTTGGTCCCATTCGACGCAGAAACAATCTACCTACAAGACCTCGTTGGAAAAATTTTATTAACGGCCTTAGTTTTCACGCTAGAAGGTAAAAAGTATCAAAAAACGTGACTTTGGTTTTGAAAAAACCACGTTTTTTCAACATTTTTTGGCAAAATCACACATTTCTCGTGGTTTTAAACACCAACTCATATATATTTTCGGAATCAGCGATAAATTTCCAGTAAGAAGAGAGTTTTTGTGGCATCCGCACGTTTAGCTGTGACTTCCAAAACGGAAAAAGGTCGAAAAAACGAAAAATCGCCAATATCTTGAAAATTTGGACGTGACCGGAAAAAACGGGGGCCGGATTCGGATTCAGCACCCCAAAAAACATAGAGTTTCATGGTTTTTTCTGCGGCGCCTGAGATTGACCTTTTTTTTTGTAAACCTGTGTAATTATTGTTGTTTTGGTAAAACATTAAATTTTTGGGTAATTTTAGACAATATCGGAGAGATATCGGAAAAGTGTCGGGAAAACATTGTATAAATCAAACAGTGTAGTTGTAGGAATAACTTCAGAACACTTAATAATTAAGTTATTTTAGTTTAAAATTATTTTAGCCCAGAAGCTCTTTTGGAAATAACAAGACTGATGAACCCAGTAATCATCTATATATCGTCTCGATATTCGAATTTATAGGCGAATTCGTCATGTTGATAAGACAGAAAACGAAATGAATTACCACGTAGCAAAAATGGTACGACTACATGTAGGCTTTTGTGTAATGCGATGGATGAGAAATTTGAACATTTAAGTGCGCCCATTACGAGGGATCTCATGCCCGAGAACTTTCATTGCATGGCATTTTTTGATGAGAGTAGCCGTTGATCACAGTCGTTTGAACATGAGCATAACCCTCTGAAGGACTTTTTCGTGGCAGCGGATGGTTGGACTCCAGACTCATAAAGCATGCCTTATCACTTTACTTCACTTTGCTGAATTGGGACGATTGACCAATTCCATTTGTATGCTGACAATAAAAAAACGATCTCTCTCTAGCCCAAACTTTCGCAAAGTAGGTAAAAAATTGACGATTTTTTACGAGCTACTGTGACTTAATTCTTAGGCCGAATTGGACGTTCTAGAGGTCATTCGACGGGATAATGAGCTCTTCAATTTGGTTTATAGTGAAGTTTTCCGTAGAACCCACCGATTTTGAGTTATAAGCTGAAAACGGAAAAAGCGCCAAAATATCTCGGGTTTCCGGCTCCCACAAGTTAAGCTCCACTCAGAAACCGTCGCAAACTCATGTTACTCTTATTTGGGATGCCCAAAGTAGATTAACGTAATTTCCAGCTTTGCGCTATTTTATTGGAGGCTCGACCTTTTTTGGTCTAATTTGCCTGGGCTAATAGGTTTTCCTCCAATGAACTCTGCCTGAAAAATTTAATTTGGTGCATGAGCGATAGGAAATTGGAGTGCCTTTTCAACGGAATGGTCAGATTAAATTTCGATTGCAATAATATAGCAGAAAATAAAACTCATCCAAATACGTTATAATCCCTCATAATATGAGGGGATACGAAACAATATCGCTCAGGAAGTAAAACATAACCCGGAGAACGAAAAAATAAAACTAAAAATCTGATTGAGCGATCCTGAATTATTAAAATCCTACAAATTTGACGCTAATAATATTCTTTTTTCCTTTGTCAAGAACTGGCTCTCATCCTTCTTGCACTGTAGTCCCAAACTTTGATTGCGATTTCAGCAGAGCTTTTTACCGTTTTTGTGATTTTGAGGTCACCAACAGAAACTACTCAGGAGAAAGTATGGCCAGCCTCAGCCCATTTTCAAAATAAAGGTGACTCGTCCTACTTGGAGTGGACGCTTCAATTGGAATAAGTTTCGTAATTGATTTTTACTTGGTTATTTTACATTTTTACTTAATTCTCATCCCTGAGGTTTTGCCAAAAACGGAATTTCCAATGTCTGCAAATTGAGACGAAGGTCCCACAATTGCATTTTGAAATCCAGCGTTCCAAAGCTTTCGCGAGAATGACCCAAGTAAAGCAACTTTTGCAAATCATCCCATCCATTTTGGTTTATTATTCTTGGAATAATACACCTATGTTTTCGCGACGCGGGTCGACGACTCCGATCGGCCTCAAAATTTGACATTATCCGTTTCAAGAGGTCTACATTCAAAATCCGAAATGTCCGTCCGCCGTCCGGGCCGTTTTGGGCAGTAGGAATTTTTTTAAAAATCTGAAATTTTGACAAAATACTTGGTTTACCATCTAGTTGTGCCCGCAAGGTTTTCAGTCCGATCGCCCAAACCCGTGGGGCGCTCTGGGGCTATATTGGGGCTACGGGAGGGGTTTTTTTGAAGGCTTTTAGCTATGGGATCGAGTTAGGTGTCGTTTTCGAAGTATTTTTGGACGTAGAATCCATTTTTTGGGGTCCCGGAACGATCCGATTTCACTGGGGCGATCTTTAGGGCTTTCATGGGGCTAAAAATGGGATTTTTGAAGGATCCCAGGATGTTAAATATTTTTTGAGTTAAAAATAAAGAATTTTTGAAAAAACACATTTTTGAACAAAAAAATCCAAAAATAATTTTTTTTTGAAATAAAAATCCAAACAAAAAATTTTTTTTAAATTTTTTCATTGACAGAATTTAATTTCTGCACAAGTAACCTATATCAAAGAATAATAAACCCTTGTGTAAAATTTGCAGCGTTTTTTCAACGAAATTAACATTCAGCTGTTGACTTTTCAAATTGTCACGTTTAAAAAACTGATATTGACTGATGAAAATAAATCAACTTTTCTAATTACTTTAATATCAGATTTTAGTGCTCTTTTATGATTCTGTTTTTGTGAAATGTCTTCCTATTTACTTATTTAGCTCTTTCTGCTTTGGTTTCCTCAAGTTCTAAAGTCATCCCCCAAACATTCCACCCACACCGAAATCCAAATTTCAACTAGGGATGTATGAGACCTCGAAATGTATCGATACACATCGTATCGATATTTTAAAAAAAGTATCAGGTCGATATTTTCAAAAAGTATCGATACTTTTCAAAAAGCATTGGACTGAACGAAATTCTAATCTTCCTTGGCTTCTCTGTGATGGGTATAATATACTACCTATAATATTATTATAATACTTATAAAAAGGTATATTATAAGACTTATTTTACAGACTCAGTCTGAAAAATATTATGTTGCTGGTGATTTTGGTTTATTATTCTTGGAATAATACACCTATGTTTTCGCGACGGAGGTCGACGACTCCGATCGGGCTCAAAATTTGACATTATCCGTTTCAAGTGGTCTACATTCTAAATCCGAAATGTCCGTCCGCCGTACGCCGTACGCCGTCCGCCGTCCAGGCCGTTTTGGGCAGTAGGAATTTTTTTTAAAATCTGAAATTTCGACAAAATACTTGGTTTACCATCTAGTTGTGCCCGCAAGGTTTTCAGTCCGATCGCCCAAACCCGTGGGGCGCTATGGGGCTATAATGGGGCTACGGGAGGGTTTTTTTGAAGGCTTTTAGCTATGGGATCGAGTTAGGTGTCGTTTTCGAAGTATTTTTGGACGTAGAATCCATTTTTTGGGGTCCCGGAACGATCCGATCTCACTGGGGCGATGTTTAGGGCATTCGTGGGGCTAAAAATGGGATTTTTGAAGGATCCCAGGATGTTAAATATTTTTCGAGTAAAAAATACGGAATTTTAGAAAAAAAACACATTTTTGAACAATAAAATCAAAAAAAAAATTTTTTTTGAGATAAAAATCCAAAGAAAAAATTTTTTTTTTTTCATTTTTTCATTGACAGAATTAAATGTCTGCACAAGTAACGTATATCAAAGAATAATAAACCCTTGTGTAAAATTTGCAGCGTTTTGTACTAGTGACCCTAAATCTTAGGGCGTAAAATATTATGACAAGGGGGTTTTTACTTGCGATAGCGACCCTAGACTCACACAGTGTTCTAGGATCGCTTATTTTCACTTATCAAAATCGACCTTGTGGATAATTAGATTTTCGACAAAACTTACTATTTAATTCAGTAGAAAGGAAAATCCTCGGAAGAAAAGTATCGGGTCTGATACAGGTAAAATTGTATCAGTATCGTGAGACTTTATTTTAGAAAAAGGATCGATAATTGTTCAAGAAAATATCGATATTTTAAAGTACATACATCTCTAATGTCAACAGAAGATTACTAGCTAAAGGATAGGGTAGTAAATGATCCACTTTAGAAACTTTTTTTTTACATCCATCCACCAATCAAATAGTTACAATACGATGCTCGTGAAACGAAGTAAACTAAAATGAAGGTTTGTAGACCAGACAGGAACTTAAAAGAGGAGCCTCACCCGAGGAATGTTCTGCAATGGTGCGTCAGGAAATTATTAATTATTAAAAAACTACAGGTGTGAAAGGAGAACATGCAAGAGGATATAAAATGATTAAAAAACCGATAAGCAAATAAAAAAAATAATAATTAAAATAGTTTTATTTTAACATGCTGGATTTATAGAGGCAGCCTTAAATTTCCGAATAAACGTACTTTTCCTTTACTTCTCTTCATCTCGGCAACACTGGCGTACACGCGGGGCGTCCTGGCGGGAGACGACGGCTGCGACATGTTGCCCTGCATGACAGTATCCTCCGTTATAGTCAGTCAAATTAGCCCGAAAAAGGGCAAATAGAAAAACGTTGTAGTTCTGGAAATCTCCAGTTCTATAGTATTTCGGGCTGCTGAACTAAGTCACAGATAGTCTGAGGTTTTCGACTAATAATTTTGGCCGGAATTTTTTTCCAAAAACGTCAAAATTTGGGGAGTTGTCACGGTTTTTTGTAAATAACTCCGAAACGTTTGCACAATCAACCCTTTAGTCGTCAGAACGTCCGAAAAAAAACCCACCAAATTAGTCGATCATTTTTGACTGGTTGTAAACCCCTTCCGTAGAAACGACCATAGGTACCTGGAAGTTACTCGTGGCGATGGACGACGACGGGCCGCCGTTTTGCCTTTGGAAAAGCTCTTCGAGCTCGGCGGCTGTGATCCGGCTGGAAGTTGGACGAGCTCGTATGCTGGCGGTGCGAGGTTGGACGGGGCCTCCGCTCTGGTGGATGCTTTCAGCGCTGCTGCTTTTTCCCGTTCCCGTGTCGTCGTCACCGTCTGGAAATTTTGAGTGGTTTGAGGGATGTTTCAGCGTGGAACGGTGTACGAAGGCGACTGGGGAACACCCCCAAAGCCCCGAATCATTTTGCTCGAGATCAAGGATCAAAGCAAAAACATGGTACAATGCTGCAGTACATGCTGTAGTCTACGTTCAGCCGAGGGGCGCCATGGACCCTCAAAAAGAGAGGAAAAAATGAATGGGATTTGAGAAAAAAAAAATGAGTAAAAAAAGGAGCCATGAAATAAAAAACGAAAAAAATAAAGAAGGTAGCCAAAAATATTAAATATTTTTGGCTACCTTCTTTGCAAATTTTGCAAAACTCTCAATAAAATTTCTTCAAATTTCTTCAAAACCGAATCCCCCTAAAAACATGTACCATGTTAAAAAGGAAAGACAAAACTCAGGTGACGGGTACCTCCTCCTCCAACAACCATGGATCTGGCTCGGGCTCGGCCTACGCTAAGAGTTGTCTTGGGGTCTCTTCGAGGGGGTAGCGGAGCTGGTGACCTTCCTGTAAACAAACACTCGGTAATTTCCATCGCTTCATGAGTTTTCTTCAACCTCAGCTGGCATCTGCACTCACCTAAAGTCCCGGTCGAAGACAGCTTCCTGGGCAGTGTCGCGTAGTGCCTCGGATTCCCCAAGTCCTGGCCACCTTGGGTTCCCGGCCCGGCGATCTGAGGCCCGGCGGACACGACAGTCATCGACACCAATTCGCCCGACCGTCGGATCAGGTCGACGACGTGTTCGTGAGACGACGTCGTCACGTTCTCCCCGTTAATCTACAAACAAAATCAGTCGTTCATACAAAGAATTATCACAATATTAAACATACCGTCGTCACCTTGAGGGGCTCGATGTTAACCCGAACGCAACACTAAGCGGACTGCATCGGTGATCGTATCAAATTTAACTCTCCATTTAAACTTAACAAGGTGTTCCCCCTCAGGGCCGGATTCCCACTCGTCAGTACAACTGGAAACGGATGAGAACCCAGTGAAGGGGGATCGTCCCCCTCGGAATCAACGTGTTTAATTCTCTGTCATTCTCCTGCGTTCCCCCCTCACACGGGCTCGAACACAATCAAAACAAATTGCTCGACGAGAGCAGTTCTAAGGTGGCAACACTGGGACGTTCATGAGAGAAAGGCCTGGTCAACAGACGTGTGTTTGCCTTTTTTATGTTTGAGTCAGACGTGATAATGACGGAGGAGAGGAAATTTTAGACTCGAGCTCACCATGGAGGAAATTTACAACTGCCATTGGGAAAACTCCAAGCTACAAGAAGATGGAGCAGAGTACCTAATGATGCTACAAACGGCAACAACCTGCGGCACAACTCCATGATACAACAAGAAAAAAAAGCAGACCATCTGTAGGTACAGAATGTCCGGCGAGAGGTGACCACGAAATATTGAGACTCCTGACCCAGCAACAATGAGATTAATATCGCACCAAAACCCAGTACCTCCACCTGATCATGATGTGGCCAACGCTAGAGGGATCAGGAGCTGCACCTCAAGGGGGAGTGTTGAAGTCCGAGAATCACCAGTCACTAGGCGGCCAATTACTCACCCCAGTAAAGAGATAAGACCCAGAGCCAAGTCCAAAAAGAAAGAGCAGAAATAGAAGCAGGCGTTAAAGATATTTTTACAACGGATTTTATTGGCTCGATACAGCAGGTCAGGAGACCACGGAGGAAGGACTAGTCTGACCCTGATCTGTCTGAACAGTTGGACCTTTAAACTACATGACATTCTTAGGATTTCAAATGTGCGATTGGTGTCACTTTTACTGTCATGATACAATTAACTTTTTATTAGCAATGCCTTTTCACTGTCCTCAATTCACACCACGTGAAGGAACAACTCATAACAGCTGGGTCGTACCCAGCCTAACACAACCACCTCACAGTCCCATAATGAAGGAGGCACAGTGACCATTGAATGCATCTTCCATCTGCTCCACATCCACTTGAAGCTTCTTCGATGGTTTTTGAGCATTAGACCCCGTCGATTTCATCGAATGCTGGTCTGAATTTTGTTTTCTCCAGGCTCTCTGCTTCCCAGCTTGCTGGCCGTCTGTGTCCATCATCTTCTTCTGTCTCCACACCCTTCAACGCTCAGCCATGTTCATTCTGCAACTGTCCTCAATGCTCTCCGGGCAATTTGGATGCATCCTACGTTGCTTGTAAGTTGTCAGTGTCTGGTCTGAGTTTGGGATGTTGATGACTGTTTTTCATGATACTACCTAATATATTGGGTATTTGCGAAAATCTTTGCAGATATCGCTCCAACAACTTAATCCTAACTATCTTCCTCAAGATTGATTTCCACCTCGCTTAAACCGTGTATCTCATATGCTTCTTGTGCTCTTGACTTAGTCAGGTCCACTCTGAAATAAACTAGCTGACTGCTCCTTCTGTTCAAACCAATTCACCCTTGCCACTGCAAATCTCATCGCGTTCATCATGTCAGATCTCACCTAAAATAATCCCACTTCTGAAACTAATTATAATAACACCCAACAATACTTACAGCTATGAGGTAGTCGCCTTTTTTCAGTCCTGCCATATCCGCTACGCCACCTTCATCGACGTCATCGAGGTACTGCAGTGCTGGACACCTGGACGAACACGATTACAGTGAATAAAGCACCATGGCCAACATCATCACCCTCCAGGTTAGCTTAGGTAATTTACCTGTTGGATGGCGTGAGCTCCATGAGGGGGGAAGTGGCCTTGGCTCCTCGGAGAACGAACCCGAAACCGCGCCGCCCTCTGTGGAGCACCACCGTCCTCTGTTCTGCTGGTAACCTGCAACCACCATTGTATAACAGACATCGCAAAATTGTCATCGAGGCAGCACAGTCAGTCTGCTGAGTCAGTCTACAAGCCCCAAAAGGTCCATCAGTGCTGTATCTACAGTGTCCGAGTACCTCCACCATCCACATGGTCCATTTTACCTTTCTTTGTCAATTTTAGTCAAGTCGTTAGCGGCAATTTCGGTCAGATCGGAGTCGTCTTCGGTCGTCGATTCGTTGCCCGAGTCGCAGGGCGATCTAAATGAAAGTAGCTGACAAGGCCTCGTGTATGGAAAAGAATGGAAAAATTCGAGTGAAAAAATAGAATAAAATGAATAAGAGAAGAGATGAAATAAGTGGTTTAGTTTTTCTTTGAAAACCCGAAATTTGGTGGGATTCGGTGGGATGTTGCTGGCAACAGACCGCTTCACTCCTTTGTCCAAAGAAGTAGAATTGATGAAAGCGTAAGGAAGTGAATCCCGTCAGCAGGCCTACCAACCTTCATATTTTGCCACGATTCAATCTGTGCAGCATAGTAATCATAGTATTGGTTTGGCCATGATGCGCTTACTGTGAGCGTGACTTTCGATCTGTCTCCATCTGACGGCATGGGCATGTGAGTGCTGTTGATGGCACCTCTGAAGAAGTTCTTGGTAACCCTACAGCCGGCTCAGGGCCCACAAATGTGAGCCCCTTGCCATGAAAGTAACCCATTCGTTACCCCACGCCCCGGGAACCCCAGAGGTGACTCTGTTTCGTTTCGCCAGTGTCGACGGTCTAGCCGCAATGCTGCCACTATTAATGGCTGCTGTGTGTGCCTAGATCGAGAATAGGATGCAGAGGTGGGCTTAAATGTGCCCTGTCGCCAACTTTCCCATACTACCAAGTCGATTGCCACGATTCCTCCCTGTAAGACTAAGATGTAACCATGAACGTCGATGATGAACTAACAGTTGAGGTAAAAGTTGTAAAGAATGCTACTGACTGTTGAAAATGCGGAGTTGTGAGAGACATGAGAAGATGAATGAGCCAACCAAACTGACTAATGGGATATGAGAAGGACATTATCAATGTCCAGTTAATGAGGTTACTGAGACACTAAGAACCTCAGTGAGGTCTATGGGGCAATCAGGGGGTATCAATCTCCTAAAAGGAAGATCAAAGAGTCGTTAAAGACGATGAGATTGACGAATACTGTGAGAAGAGGGAGTTTCTATACAGTCAGTCGATAGTGTTCACATAGGTCTGGAAAAACCTTTCAGCCCTTAAAGCTGCTACTCTGTTGTGGGCAATGAAAAGTTCCGGAATGCAAAGAAGGGATCAGAAAGACCAGAGAGCACTCTATCACTCTCAAAGAGACACTCAGTAGTAGGTGACTCGATGGGCGACAAAATACACAACCGCCCACTGGAACTTCAGGGGCGAAGGCAAGCCGAAAGGTTTATCATTTTGCACCAAGCTCCACCTGCTGTGTCAGTCTAGAAGTGACATCATTATCAGCTCCATGTTGGCCCACTTACCATCTCCAACAAGATGGCCAAGTCAGAGACAGTAGCCCCAACATTGTGGAGACAAAGTCTGAGGACATACTTGGCTTTATAAAGTAGGTAAGCAGCTCTGGCAAAGTCTTACACTAGCAAGGTCTAAGTCACAATAGTTCCTCATGGGTGAAGTGAGTGGAAACACAAATTTACCGGACGATAGCGGGGGACTCACTGTTTCTTGTTGCGGGGAGCGGTGGCGAAATGTTTCATGGCGACAGGATGCGCCACAGGGCTGGGCTCCCTCCTGAGCCGAGTCGAGGGTCGTCTTCGGGTCGTCCCTCGGCCCATTTCAGGACCCGACGGTGGCGCTTCCTGGACGCAATGGGCGGGGAAAAGCCCCGAGTCGCCCCGGAGATTCCCTTCGAGAAAACCAGAATCCGTAGCGCCAGTGACTGAAAACGTGAAAACAAACCGAATGAACGTTTAGTTGTGATTTTTTCGCATTTCTATGCTGTAACGAACTGGCAGTTGTGTTTATTGTTGGTTTATTGTTCCCCTTCCAGTTCTGTCTGCAGGGTTATTAACCGGTCGGGCTAAAAAGTACAGGAGGGGTCTTAAAAAGGGTTTAAGGAAGGAGGATCGAATGGGGCGAGGCTTTCGAAGCATTTTTGTAATAATTACAAAAATTTTTAATTATCAAACCCGGTCTGAATACACTGTGGGGATCTATGAGGATTCTATGAGGCAACACAAGGGGGTTTTGATGGATTTTGAGATGTCGTTTTCCAAGTATTTTTGAACGAGGAATTCATTTATGAGAGTCTCAGGCCTATCAGACTACACCATGGGGAACTGAAAGGCTTCAGTGAGGATAAAAATGGGGCTTTTAAGGACTTAGGACAGGGGTCGCTTGAGTTGTCGTTTTCGAAATTATTTTGGACGTAGAATCGATTATTTAGGGTCTCTTCTCTGTCCCCAACGCTATACAGTCGTGCCGGTTTTTGTGTCTAATTTCTACATAATTCGTTTAAAATGATTTTTTATTTTTACACACTTTATACAAAAGCATAATAAACCCTTGTGGGAAATACGCAGTTTTGAAAAATCAAAAACTTACGTGAACCGCATCGACTTACGCCTGGTTGAAGGGAAAGATGTGAGACTGATATCTTTTTGGGAAAACATGAACTTTCGATCCATATTTCTAAAATACTGGAATAAACACAAGAGCAGCCCGAGCAGATCTGAAGAGGCCGATCACTTCAAAAGTGAGTCGAGGGGGAATATCTACAGAGGATATCCTACACAAGATAAAGAGTTTGGTTGAGTCACTTGAATTCAGCCATTAAATAAGCTACCTACGTTGTGAGAAAAAAAAGAAAGATTGGAATTAGGGGAGACAGGGGTATTAAGAGACATGAGCATTTTAAAATAGCCCGCAAAGCCGTAGGATTGTTTTATTTTTTCTTCTGGAAAGTGCCTAAAAGGTCGCCTAAGATCTAATCTATAGTTTGGGTAACCTTCGAAACCCCTTCTTTTCAACTAGGTACAGGCTAATAGTGTCATTTCCTGTGATTGGTTCGTCCGGCAAACAAGGAGGCTTTTCGAACCTTTCAAGTTTTTCCAGACATTTTTTGTGTTATTATATTTAATATCCATTTGCCGTATTCCTGTACGACAAGTACTTCAATATTTATTAAGAATTTTTTATTTCCCCCAGCTGGGATAATTGTGGACAGTCGGTCTCTTATTTGTTGAAAAAATGAAGGTTTATGTTGCTATCGGTGTCTGGAACGCTATTCGATGATGAATGTTGAGCTCAGAACTGAAAGTTTTTTCTGACTTTTTTGGGCAAATTTTGAAAATTCGAAACTTTTTTTGGTATGGACCTGGATGGATGAAACTTTCAGGGTATTAAGAGAGAGATTGCCACTTGTCTCCAATAACACCAGAAGTTTCCTGGAAGAGTTTCCTATTTACCCATTGATGATATTTACATCAGTCTCTTATTAAATAGAAGACTGCGACTGCATTAATCTAGACATATTATTAATCAGTCTCTTATTAATCTAGAAATAGAAGACTGCGACTGCACGTAAAAATTCTATTTTTGTCTCCTACCCGGATGACGGCAAAAAATTATGGCGTTTCGAATTGTTATAGGCTTCACACACACAAATTGCCGACATCAAAAAGTGGTTGGTTTGGCTGAAAATGTTTTTTTTTGTCTATTATAATCCCCTCCTGTCTCTTATTACCCCATCCTCTTGTACCTGCGCAATCAAGTTCAAAGTTGAACTATTGAAAAAAAGCATACGGGATTACCCCATTACACCCTACCGTTAACAATTTTCCCCCAGGAAGTCTACCCGTTAACCAAGGGGCAACTAAATCCGTACCTTCGATCATATCCCCTTGACAGATCCGCAGGTAACCGGGTTGTGTGGAACTGTAGTTCTCGATGCAGACGGCCATCGTACCCGGGAGCAGCACCGTCGTGCTCATGTCGCTGCTGGCAGTCCCAACACCCGAACTGTCGCTGATGATGTCGCTCGTGTCTCCGAGACTTTTATCTAGCGAATTAGATGAGGTAACTCAATCACAACTACAGAAACATTAATGCAGAAGGCCTTGAATGAAAAGAACGATGCTTCCAATACAGCATTGTGTAGAAAATTCATGTTGAAGATAAACTAACGCTAATTTAAAGTGCATAAGAAGCAATGCAGGAAGGTAAAGTAGTGTCTCAGGCATTAACTTTGTTCGAACCCGCAGTAAGTGCGTTTCATTGAAAAATATATTGAAGCATAACCTCCTACTCTGGAAGACAAAAAAGCTGATGAATACTGAAAGATAAAACTGAGCTAAGAAGATGTTTACTCCCATTTCCAAATAGACATAAAGAAAATGTCAAGATCATCCACCTCTTAAAGGGCTTATTTTTCACGGATTGTTATAAGGTATGGTGAGGTACATGTATCTCTTCTATGACTGACATAAATAATATTAAATTTAGTTCAAGAGAAGTTAACCTCCTTAGAGTTGTGGCAACCCTGATTTTGAGTGGCTACCTGTAATGTATGAGGCGGCATCTTCAACGATCTTGTTCGAGGCGCTGGACCCGTCCGAGAGGCTGCTGCTGGCCGAGCTGAAGGGGGCGAGCGACCTGTCCGAAGGGGAAGGGGAGGGGGGAGACAGGACCGGTGACGTCAGGATAGGGGACGACAGCATGGACGGGTTGATCAGCGTCGATCGCCTCCTCGGGTTGTACCGCGGGGCCTCGCGGAAGGGAACTGAAATAAGAACTTGGCTTTGTGGCAAAGGCTGTACGGGTTCGAAAGGGGCGCTCAGGTGATCACAGGTTGAAACAGCAACATTGTTTTGGAGACGCGAAAGCGCTCAGAGATACTCAGGTGTGACAACAAGCTTATGGTAATTAGACAGTGATAACTGCCAAGTGTCCAAGACTGGCAATGACTGGCACTTAGTAACTCAACAACTTGAAAAGAAATTTCTGGACAGCATCGAGAAGAGGGTCATCCATACCATTCAGGCAGACCTCGATCATCCATAATGAGCAAGTCTACAAGAGTCACCACAAATTTCAATAAATTATTAAACCTCATGCCCGTTGGGTCTCCAATGACGTAGAGATTCCAAAAAAGTATCGATACTTTTAGATTCATCCCCCCCCCCCCCCCTACCAAAGGTATATCGGAGAATCGAGTCACAATTTCGAGAGTCAGCCCGACTCTTTTTATTTTGAAGGAAAACTTTTGACAATCAAGACAACCAATAACATTACCAAGTAAGTTATTAAAAACTTGCATACTTAAATCGATTCTTTTTGAATAATCTGCCGTCCCAACCGCCATTGAATGCCGGCCTTCGGCAAAGCACTGATCATCATCTTCAAAAGTGGGGGATCAAGTTGGAGTACCACATTTTGGAAGTCCTCTGGAACTTCCAGACTGGAAGTGCAAACATCTCTGATGCACCAGTCAAAACATGCCCTCGTTTGCTGAGAACATTAAACTTGGAACATCTGAGTGCCACTGAGATCCTGGCTTGTTGACGAACACGTGGTAGGCCGTACCCATATTACAGAGATGCTGGAGAAGCCTCACACAGGACCTTGACTCTTCTGGGAAAACGTGAGGAACACTACCAAGCATCAGCAGACGTTGACCATACACAAGGCCCCAGGAGAAGTTAAATGCCGATCATTTACTGGCGCTGGCCGAGGCATGTGTTCTTCAGCCGGCCAGTATTCCTAATGACTGGAGCAGATAACTCCAGATTGGGACTGGTGGGGGACCACAGCTGGTTAAGCAACAGCTCCCAACACTGATCCTCGGCCCTCGGATCCCTCCCCATAAGGCGCGATTGAGAGGTTGCTCCCACCCAGGTGAAAAGTCTCCCTTTCGCACTCAATCTGTGGTCGGCAGGAGATGGAGCCAGAACGATGGCTGGTTAGCCCACCTGGAGACGCACCCTGGTGGGCCTGCTGAGGACCCCTGAGGGCTCAATTACCAATAAAGAAATAACTATAAAGCTTGCCATGTTTTCTGAATTCTCATGAGCATGGAAATACAACACAGTAGACTATGACTGAAACATCCCGAAAGACTGATAAAATGAAAAAAAGACAAACAACATCAGTAATAATGAAAATGATGCTTTTAAATGAAGCTGAACTGAGCAATGATGACTTTGCCAATGAATGACGTTAATTATGAATAAAACATGATAAAACTCAATTGTAGAAGCAATGGACAATTTAAAGAGAACTCCCACATGTTTTAGTAGTAACCCACAATAGTTATTAGTAACATCTACTATTTACATAAGTGAATCCACGAATTTCACAGTGTTTTTGAAGAATAATTTTTACAGAGGCCAGGGATACCAACCCGCTACACAGAAATGCCAACAAATGTGTTTATGGGTGACACAGTTAAAGGGCAAAGGATTCCTACTTGGTGATTGTGAGCTTTGAGAAACTGAATTGAAGGAGATGAAGGAGCAGTGTTGCCGATAGGTAGTGTAAAAACGACGTTTACAAAGTGAAATGTTTTAACTAAATTAAAATATCAGGAGGCACAATGAGCCTCCTCAATTCCCATCGGCAACACTTAGTGAAGCAGTGAAAAATGTGACATGAGTGAAACATGAACCGTGAAAAAACCAAACCAAACCATGCACCCCGAAGGAAACGTCAAAAAAGCCATCGACGAAAAACCGATCGCCAAAACCACACAAACTGCCACTCGGGGAATCACCGCCACCAGAATACAAAAACCCTAGAAAGAAGAAAATACCAGCACCATCACCTATACCATAACCTCTCAATGAAAGATACGCCCAAAATTAGCCAAATATACAAAGTGCGACCTTCACTAGTGTGTTCTAAGTACAGTGCCAACCACACAAAAAACAACGTGCAAAAATGATTGAAATGAAATTAGTTGTAATGAGTACGTTAACATGCATGTTGAGGAAGCGCTTTTGAAGAGGAGGGACCATTAACTGGTTGTTCCAGGGTTTCACGAGTTCAACAAATATTGTAAGTTTGCGTTACTGGGGACAAAAAACCTCCTCTCCTACAAGTGATTATTTCTCCAACAAAGTACTAATAATTGTTGGAGAAATAATTATTATGTTTAAAACATGTTATGCATTACTTTTTTAAAATGTTTATTATTACCTATCTATTCTCATCATTTCATTTTCATCTTTTTTCTTTAATTTTTGATCAACTTTTCCCAGTTTTGGAAGGTTTAATTTTTTCTTATTTCGGCTAATGTTTTTAAAAATTTTCCCCTCATTTTTTTAAAGTTTTTTTTTACTTATCTATTTTTTATTATTTTTTTTATTCTAATTTTAATTTTTTAATCGTTCAAGTTTTTTAAATTTAGGTATACTTACCTATTTATATTTTTAATTTTTCCATTTTATCTATTTTTTAATTTCATTTCTTTGATTTTTAATTTTTTTTAATTGAAATTAAAGATTCTCCCATCAAACGTTTACACTCGTTTCATTAGGGAACACACACAAAAAACAAAAAACAAAACAAAAAAACAATCAGGACAAAGAGAAAGAACTGCGAGTAATAACATGGCCAGTGCTTCATTGATTTGGTTTATTGGATAACGGGGCCAGAAAGGAAAAGCGTGAGAGGGCACCGACAAGGGGGAGTCTCCCACAATCACGCACATTTTCCCAGGCCAACATTTCTGACTTCCTTTTTGAAAAAAAAAAAGAGTCCCTTGTTCCAGTTACGCCCGCGACAGCAACGCAAATTTCAATTTTGGGCCATTTTTTTCTACCGCTATCAGAAAGTGGGAAAAAAGGAACACAAAAGTGGCCCACCAAGTTTGAATTCTATGCCTCCTAAAATTTACTCTTTCACCGAAATACAATCCAAAGATCCGACAAATTGGGCTTCTCCCGTTCGAAGTTTCCTACTCATTGTCGTCTTCCTCCTGAAAGAGCTCAACTTCGGTGGGAAAAACTTTGTTATCACCTGACCGACAGTGAAGAAAAGGATTAGCGGGGACTGAGGCCCTAATTGGTTTTTCGAGTTGGTTCAGAATCCTCTTGGAGTTTAATAAGAATACTTCTTTTCAAACAGAAGTTCTCAAGAGATTAATTCGTCTTTTTAATTGCTCTACAGGCTAATTATAGTTTTTTCTAGACCTTATCAGGTGAGTTGAGGTTACAGTTTTGTAAAAAATTAAGGAGTGGAATAATTTAACTGTTTTCCGTGATTTCATACAGATATTAGAAGTGGGATTAGTTCTGTACAGCCAGTTTTTTAAACTAATTTTTACAGGCTTTGTCATGCAGACGAGGTGCTGTGAGCGACTTACCAACATTCTCGGGCCTATGGTTTTGTATGACTTCAGCGAGGTCAAGATTGCCAGCAATGACGGCCACCTGGTAAGGGGTTTGGTTGGCGTAGTTGAGGGCGTCCCTTTGGCAGCCTCGGAAAAGGAGCAGGCGGGCGCAGGAGTCCTGGCTGTTGACGGCGCAGACGTGGAGGGGGGTGTTGCCCGAGGCGTTGCGGGCGTTCATGTCGGCGCCGTAGAAGAGGAGTTGCTCCAAGTGTTGGACGAGACCGATCCGGCAGGCCTGGAATTTCAACGCTATTAGCATCAGGCCAATGTCATTGTCGTAAGTGTTTGAGGAAGTGTTCAAACCTGGTGAACCTCCTGCCACCCTTGAAGGTCCGTCGCGCCAATGATCGCCCGGTCGTGGAGCAGCCCCTCGCACAAAAGTGGGTCCGTGGGTTGCATCACCGCCCAGTACAGCGGCGTCAGCCCTTTGGCGTCCTTGTAGTTCGGTGAGCTCCCAAGTTCCAAAAGGGTGGACACTGCCTCCAGTGAGTTAGCTTGAACGGCGCGGTGGAGCGCAGTACAGCCTTCCTTCGTCCTGTAGTCCAGAAGAGCACCACCATTCACCAGAGCCATCAGCACTTTTCCCGGCTTCTTGATCCCTGCAGCTATACTCAACGGCGTTTCTGCAAACAACACTTGCAATCAGCATCGACCATCCAGAAGCAAACACAAACATATTACACGAATGCTCACCTCCGCTATCAGGACAATGGAAATTGGGGTCCAGCCCTTTGGAGCACATTTTCGTTATCTTTTCGACCTGAGCATTGTTGACATACTCGAGGAACCGTCTGAGGTTGGTCCTCGTGTGCAGCGCTTTCAACTGCTTCTCGTCCAGGGTCAGCTGCTTGTAGACTCTTCTCTTGTACTTCAGCTGCAACGAAGCGCATTACTTTAAGATTTCCAGTACTAGGGAGAAACACAGCTTTTTCAAAGACCAAGCTTTGGAAGATAATGCGTCGCTGGAGGCCTCCCCAGCATCTTTCCGTGAGGTGCTATAAAACGGGAATGACGTAATAAATCTGAATGAGGTTTGAAGTAGTATGTGGGACAGCCTTCACTATGGATGTTGGGTGTGTACCTACATGATAATAATGTGTTCCTGATTCCATCTCAGGTTCAATATTACCTATTATTTGTGTTGTGTGATTGTGGAATGCCTCAAGCGTCATATCTAGGATTAAGCCACTGGTGTCTTTAAAGGAAGAGGATGGGAGTGCAGAAACATCCTAGGGCATAACGCGAAGTGTCAGACCTAGCAGGTGATGTTGATGGAGTTATGGAGGATGTGCGAGCTACAGGTTGGCACGATTTGCGTCAATCCTCGGAATGGGGCTGTGGGGAGTCAGATACCAAACACAAAGTGTCGTGATTGGTGTCAGTTCTCCCACAGCTCGCAGTTTTATTGAAAATCAGTTGACTGGCTTCCTGGTAAGTGAAACGACACTAAAAGAGTCCTGGTCAACAGACCCAATTTTACGAAGGTCTGCTGAGCGAACCCACTCTCCTGGCTCCTACAAGCGAAATGTCGCTAATACGTGCCTGGGCCACTCGTAATAATTGGTTCCCCTGTCCTGGAATCCTCACACAAAGCGTCAACAGAGGATTCCCGGACGGTGGGACCAACCAAGAATGCACTGCGATTAATCATTATTAAACGGTCAGTAGATGACAATAGACGGCGAGATTTTGGACGGTCCAGGTCGGGGGCAGTGAAGCCGTTCGGGGAGAAGTGGGACCGCCCAATCTCGCCGCCAACCCCAGCGCTTCCCGTGGCCCCTCACGGGACCACTTGTGGCGGGCTGGTAAATTTACCAGCAAGAGTTGGGCCCTTTGCGCCCATATAGTACAAACTACCAGAGAGTTGTACCAGTTTGAGAAGCTGTACAGTTGTCCAATCTGGTTGTACCATTTTGAGAAGGTGTTCAACCAGACTGGAGAGCTAAAATAACAACCGGTAGAGGAGGTAAAAACAAAATTTCAGGAGCTATAATACAACCAGAAATAAGAGTAAAAGAACCAGTTTGAGGAGCTATAAATCAAATTTCAGGAGCTGTACGACCAGATTGGAGAGATAAAAGACCTAAACAACGAGATTAAAGAAGATGAAAACCAGTTTGAGGGTCTATAACACAAATTTGAGGAGCTGTAAAATCAGTTTGAGAAGCTGGTTTGAGAAACTGGTTTAAGGGAAATGTGCCCTGCATAGAGACATGCTCTAAACTTGCTCCGTTTTCGGATACAGCAGATTAGACTTCAACTTCGCCCATGGCATTGTGACGCAACTCCAACTTCGGATAAAAGTAAAAATCCTCCTTTTTTCATCATTCGGCGATTCTCGCATAACAATATGTTATTCATCCGCACATAATTGTTATTCATATCAGAGATGTTCCTCATTCATTATTCAATCTCCCCGTTACACTTCACGGCTGCACCTTCAGTCACTTTCTAGTTTTCAAACTGTTCAACCCACTCAGCCTAAGCAGCTCATTTCTCTTCGGGCGGGAATGTGTGGAGTCTACTCAAATACGTTAAAATGATCAATTTGAGAGTCAAACGCTCCACCGATCTACCCGGAATGCTTTCAATTCCTTAATTTAAGATTCTTCGGACGATGCTGACAACACAGTTCAATCCGTTCACTGCTCAAACTGTCGCAGACGCGATTTCAATTTTCTAAGAGCTCCCCGGACAATATCTCGCCAAAACGTTGATTTTGACTCCAACACGACAAGGCAATTATCCCAAGCAGTCGTATACGTTGAGTCCCTGTTCACTACACTTTCTTCACTCGGCCCAAATAAGTGTTGCTCACTAATTGGTGAAATCCTGTATGAGAAATGGCATTTTTTCCTTTTCATGGAAGCAACGAATTGCCATTTCAATTATCGATAGGAATGTTGCTGAATATTTAATTAATTTTCACCCGGGGTTTCCATTTGAGCAAACCACAATATTTTCCGTTGAACGGACTCTCGGCAGAACTTGTTCATTTTATAGGTTGCCTCCGGCATCGGCGATAACTCGGTTCAATGATTTCATTCGAGTACAAAGCGTCTCCAGTAGGATTTACCTACGATTGAAGTTTATTCATATGAGAACGAAACTTTGAGTGAAAACTGGACACAGCGGAAGCGAATGATCCGTCAAAGGGATTTCACTGAGCCAGCGGAGAGGTTCAAAGGGTTTTATGAGAGTAACCGAATATTTTAAAAAGGGAGACATTTGTTATAAATGTTGCAAATGGATAAATTATTATTATTACTTTTTTTCCAACGATTCTTTGTAGTTTTGATGGGGTCGGAAAGGTCTGGGACTGAATTACTTCGAAAATTACACCTCAGTCAACTATTCTGACTTAGTTCGATAAAATACCCATTTTTAACCCCAAAACAGAACCAAACGTCCCCATTTAGATCTCAAAACAGGCTCTGGAACCCCCATGAATTGATTTTACTTTTTTTTTTAAATTACTTGAAAATTACACCTCACTGGACTTCTTAGCCGTAGAAGTTTAAAATTCCCATCCTTGCCCCCGAAACAGGCCCAAAATACAATCAAGAACACAAGTTTGAGTCTGTACGGTTCCACAGATAAACACATTTCCGGGATGGTCTTGTGAGAGGTTTGTCGTGGTGTTAATAGTGTTAATTAATGTGACATAATTAGCGAGTGGCAACTCTGAAGTAAAAATTCACCTGTTGAACGGCTCGTCCATCGATCAAAGTTCACGCACAAGTTCTATCCAACACGCCTATGTACACACATGTAGCTCGTTAGACACAAATTTCTCACCGAGACAGCTCGGAAATGACGGTGGAAATCACGAGGTATCACAATCGCGGGAGAAATCACGATCGAGAGACGACAGGCGGAGCACGTATCGCGTCGGAAGGAGGACTGCGAAAAAAACGCATGAGGGGCTCTGTTGGGGCTCCCGGGGGGCGCGGTCGAGTGGTTCCCTACCCCAGACCCGCCCAATTAGCGGTAATCACCGAACGGTATTGAAAGAAAAAATGAACTCGAAGAAAAAACTGATTGAAGACAGTAAATTCTTACTTAATGCACAGCAGGCTACTAGGCCCGCTGACTTATGAAGTGCCGATCTTCCCTAGGACACTGGCGTGCACCGCCGCTTCGCCAACTAGGGCAATCAGTCGCACGCAAATCGACCAGAAGCTACGGGCGGAAAAAAATCTTCAAAACACGTCCATTTGCCGGTTCCCACCACTGATGGAGCTGAAAGAATCCCGAGACCTTCCCCTCCACTTCGTCACGCCTTCTATTAGCAGGCCGATCCAGAAATCCTTCCGAAGACTTGGAAAACCTGTCCGGAAGATGCCCAGTTCCAGGATGACCTCCCCGGCTCGTCACCTCGAGGACCGACTCAGGAAAACACAACGTTTAATGTATTCGTCATGACGGCTCGAATCAGTGTCTCTGAATATTCCTTTGCCATTTGCTTTTATTTACGGGCGAGTGAAAACAAAAACAAAAAACCAAACACAAACTGTAAACGAAAAGAGAAAAAAGAAACAATTGAGGAATACACTGAGGAGAGATTAAGGCCATTAAACATTGAATAAATCTTTGGGACGACAATAGACAGAAGAACAGTATTGTCTACATATTATAACGACTGAAAAGAGGCACCGTAGATTTTTCTAGTCACACTGGGAGGAGCCCTCGAGGTCATAAAACCTGAAGAAGTCCTCTAGAACTGTCAAACTTTCAAAGAGACAGTAGACTGAAAACAGTTCGAGTAGATTCATCTGTAAATACTGTGAGGGCCAGATAAACCGTTAGAAATCATCCAAAAACGTCAGGGGAATACAATGAAACAGACTGTAGATTCAATTAGCAACACTGGGAGAAGCCCTCATGGTCAAGCGAAATCCACCAAATTTTGGATTTATTTGAAACACCAGCTGACAGCCAATAGGATTATACAGAACATACATTGTGCAATCACATATCTTTTAATGGGAAGCAGACAGACTGAATAGGAACCGTAAATCTGCCTAAGAGGAGTCATCGACCAAATAGAAAACTCGTAGAAATCTCCCAAACTAGTTAGAATTCCGAAGAGACCATGAGAAGACTGAAACTAGCCAACGTTCATTCACCTGGCAACATGGCAAAGAGCCGTCAGAGAAAGACAACCGTCTAAATCATTCAAAACCTCGGAAGCTTGGGCGGAAAGTCATTAGACTGCAGAGTAGGTACTATGACTACTCCGGCAAGGGGGTAGATTTAGTCTGAGAAATCCACCAAATTTGTAAAACGCATGAACAGTCAATTTACTGAGAGGAGCTATCTTAGCAAAGCAGAACAAGGAAATCCTCCTAGATCTACCTATATGGCAAGACTGGGAGGGGCCATACTGGGACCATCTTGACTGCTGCTCTCTCTGCGTAGATTTATGAATAGTCACCGACATAATTCGATGAATGAGTCTACGGAGAAATAGAATGACATTGCCAACTACATCGTCACTATCCTGAAGACAAAGGAGGCGGGCAGAGAAAGGAACGGTGAATATCCCTACAAAAAAAAAGAAAAAAAAAAAAAAAGAGGCTGAGAATCAGCCAGAACAAAGCCTGTCCTGAAGTAGTAGGCACTGTGTACAATGGCAGGGTAGTCTAAAGATGATTTTTTAGAAAATATGGAAAGAATCGATTGCATTTCCGCTCAGGAAGCCAAACAACTCAGCAAAAGAGCTTTTCACGAATCCCATCCATAGGAGGAAAAAAGTTGAGGCTCTGTTTGCCCCCCTTTGGAACCTTCGTTTGGTTACTTGCCACTTATGAAAGGAAAGCATTGCCCAGTCCTATTGGTTGTGAGTTCAGACCTACGCAGACTGGAAATAGGATTAAATCCGCAGACTGCACATTTTGCAGATCTGCAGGCAACACTGAGAGGAGACGTACTGGCCATTGACTCCTTCTCTCTCTGGGTCGACTTATGAACCCCCAAGGGTCACACTCATAACCTCAAAACTTCCAATACTGTGTTTACCTCCAGATAGCCGACAGGACCGTTGAAGGGGTAGTCTCCCAAGCGCCGTTCCTCGTCCAAGAACTTCCCCGCCTTCCCGTTGACGGGAGGACAGAACAGCCCATAGTTGAAACTCTCCTTCAGTTCCTGTAAAAAAAAAAAAAAAAAAAAAACCAGGTGAGAAAACAGAATAAAACTTCTTTTTTCTGCCGGCTTCCCTCCTGAACGCGTAAAATAAACCTAATTACGTTCCCCCGAGGTGGTACGCCTGTTCGGGAGAGAATAATTAATCCAATTTAACCGCCCGTGGTCAGCCTACACCCAGACGGTTATTAGCATTTCAGTGTAAAAGCTAATTCGGGGAGGAGCGTCAGCGATACACGAAGAGGATTATTTCATGCGGTTTTCTCTGAGAGAAAATGTATAAGAGGAACTAAGCAGAAATTGAGTGAAAATTGGGTCTAATGCAACCTTATTTGAGACAAGTGATATTTAAACGTTACATCTGCTTTTTGGGGGATAATATAATATTATATTATTATATTTACGTATAGGCTGAAATGAGAGCGCTCTGGCGCTGCAGGCGTTACACCAGCTGATGAATGAAATTACAGAGCGTTTTATTCTTTGCTAAAACATCATCGACCCCAATATTCTACACAGTTTTGGTTTAATATTCTCAAAATAATCAACCTATGTTTTTGCGACATGGGTCAACAATATTGATCAGTCTCCAAATATCCTGATACGTTTCAGGATTTGTAGATTCCAATGATGAATTGTTCATCCACCGTCTAAGCCGTTTTGAGCACTAGAATCCATTTTTGGAAGTCCCTCACCCATCCAAATACAGCACAGGTAGGTACTTTTCAGTTTTTAATTTAAAAATAACACTTTACTTACTATTGTCATGCAAGTAACGTTTGCCCGGTAATGGGCAGCGGTTTTAAACTAACCGATGATGAATAAAAATGGCTGTCTTGGCCAAATTCATCGAAGGACATCGTTCAAGTTTAAAAGCGCAAAAAATGACCTGCCCACAATTCAGATTCTTGGCCCCACCAATGGTTCTACTTTTCGCCGCCAGGGACCAGCTTTGCAAACCTTGGACCGCTCTGGAAAGGTAGGACCAGCTTCTCAAGCCTTGGACAGATCTGGAAAGGTGGGACCATCTGGGCAAGCCTTGAAGACCCTTAGCCTGCTTGGGACCAGCTTTGCAAGCCGTGGACAGGTCAGGAAAGCGTGGATGCCATCGTGACAAGCCTTTAAACCCCCTTAGCCAGCTTGGAACCATTTTGGCAAGCCTTGGAAACCCGTGGGTGGAACACCGTCTGGTGCCGCAGGTGCAGTTCCGTTTTCGGGAGCGGATCACACTGACCTTTGATCGGCAATCGAATCCCCTTCACTGTTCTCGTTCGTCGGATGTCAATCGCCCTGCTCCATAGGTCCAAGACGCAAATTGTTTTCCGCTTATTGTCGGATCCTAATCCTACCGATTTGCGACTTTTGAGAGTGTGCCACTCGAGGCGTAAAAGTGAAAATTCCCTCCGGCTGATCCAATTAACTAACTTCGCCCAACAATTAATTCCGTGAAGTGAAAAAAAGTGAGGTTTCCTCTTGTGCATTCCACTCGACGGGAAAGCCGCTAATGTAACGCCAACTCTGCATTTCGTTCGGAGCGCTTTTACTTACCGCTTCAACGGTGTCACATAACAAACACAACACTGCAAATTTTATACAGCGGACAGATAACAGTGTTGGGACAGATAAGGTGCCTCCTCAAAACGGATTCGACGACCAAAAATTACTTCTAGAACGACACCTAATTCAACATACTGGACAAAGTCCTTCAAAAGCCCCAGTTGTAGAAGCCTAGCCCATCGATCCCATCAGTGAAGTCAGATAAATCTGAGACCTCCATAATATGGAGATATATTATATTTGTTCTACATTAAAAGTTACCTCGAAAACGTCACCTCATTCAACTTCTTGTCCCAAGTCCTCAAAATGCCCTCTAGGGGCATAATATATTTGTAGCCCCGTAGGAGCCCAAGAGAGTTTTACTGCGAAGATGGATGGATCTGAGATCCCCATAACTGGATTCGACTTAAGAAAATACTTTGAAAACAACACCCCAATAGACTCCCTACTGTAAATCCTTCATGAAGCCCTCGGAGGGTTGCCAACTCCCAAATTCTGTTCGGGAGGACGCTTGGAAAAATTGGGGAGGACACCGTGTAAAAAGGGAGGACATCCACTCCAAGATTGATATTAAATATAAAATATATTGCAAATTTTGCAATATATTATTAGCTTTACAAATTCATTATCAAATGAAAATAATTGTTCTAACGTACGAAGGGCCGGAATAAAAATTAACTGATTACAAAAAAAGACAAAACAAGTTTACTTATGTTTGAAAATACAGAGTTGTAGGTATTAAACCAAACTAGGTAGGTATTGACTTAGGTAGAACACTCAATAAGTATTAAGCTAGGAACTCAGAAATAATAATGCTCATGAAATGCAGAAAGGAACTAGAATATAATGCATCACTCTTCGTAAAATCATTAAATAATTAAATTAAGTATTTTTGTATTTTTTACACATTTTGTATTTTCATAAATGCATACCTGCATTCAAATATTCAGGTATTGATTGTCGTACTTCAAACACATGACGAACGTCTTAATTTGGATATCACCGATGATAAATTTTACATCGTAAGTTTAACTTTCCAAATGGTCCTTTTCCTCTTTTGCGGGAACGTTCAAACACGAACAACGTAGATGAAAAATTTCAAAACACAAACAAAATTTTGAGATATATAAAGGGAATTTTATTTATGTTAAACGAGAAAAATCCCATCAACTAACACGAACAAGAAAGGGAATCGAGATCCTCGAAAAATGGATTATGTCCAAAATTACTCGGAAAATATGTGACCTCCTGGGATCCTTAAAAATATATAGATCCCCACGGTGAAACCGGATCGTTCTGGGACCCCCAAAACTGGATTCTACGTTCAAAAATTCTTCGAAAACGACACTAACTCGATCCCATAGCCAAAAGCCTTCAAAAAACCCTCCCGTAGCTAAATAGCTTCCACTATTTAACAGCCCATGATACAATTTTGTCAGCGGCAACGATTTTCTCAGTTTCAGGAGTGCATGTCGGTCTGGACATAAAGCATGCCAACGTTTTATTCTGTATGACGGCAGAAGCATTACTTTTATGAGTTTGTTTGGAGGCATGGCGTTTCAAAGAGCTTATTCCACCATATTTTATAATGAACGATTCCTTGCAAAAGGAGCAATAGGTACGCTTTTTTTGGGATTTACCTTATCTACCCGCGCCCATAGGTAATCCTTCTCCCACAACAAGTTGAAATAACACGCACGTTTAGAAGTTCAAGCCTTCGAACACTTTGGGTCTTCCTCAACATCACTGTCGTATTGTGAGTGAAGCTAGATCATATTGTAGGGCGGCTCGAGTCAGATAGAGTCGAAGATAGAGGCAGGCGAGTCAGAGACGGTTGAGAGAGAAGACGAACTGGAAGAGAAGATAGAGGAAACCCGTACTGCAACACCGCTTGTCATACCAATCTTCAGGGAGAGAACGCTGAGCGAAAAACGTGCGACGAAGCCAAGCCGCTCACCCGATGGTCGCGAAGAGCCAACCTCCAAGATGACAAACGACTCTGAACGCATAGTCCCCTGCAGCTCGTCAACGTCAGTTGGTTCCAAGGACGAGAACTGCAAGGAGGCCAGCGTGGATGATTTTGGCGACGATCTGCTGGGCGAACCTCAGGACTCGGAGCATGATAACTGGGTGCCATACCGCTCGAACAGGCGCCGAGGACATCGTCAAGTGGTCGTTGTCTTCGTCGTAGGCCGTCAAGTGGTCGTCGTGTTTTAAGGAGGCCAATATGCAAACGACCAGAAAAGAAGAGACGCGAACGAGGTCAGGAGCTCGAGGAGGAAGCCGGACCAATGGGGAGAAGAGATGGCTGAGAACAGTTCGGCCGAAGAGCTGAGGCCATGGCCAAACGCCATCAAACGATGGTGGCGATATAGGAGGCTCAAGGAGTTGAGTGTCCTTCTTCTACGTCTTTCTCCTTCTCCTCCCAGCTGCACCGGCTCAACAGAACCCTACAGGGCATTTCTTGAAGAGGAGGGAATGGTGTAGGGCGGCTCGAGTAGTTATGAGGGGTTGTTGAGTGGGCGAGAAGAAACATATGGACCGTTACTGACAAGTAGTGTGTGTGTTGAGTTACAAATAGTTGGGAATAAAAGACGTTGAGTTGTACCGGATTCCTTACAATATTGTTTGTTGAAGAAACATCAATCCACAAACAGAAAAGGGAGGACATTTGAGCGTCCTCCCGAAGTCCCGGGTTTCGGGAGGACAGATGACCAAAAGGGAGGACTGTCCTCCCCGGGGGAGGACGGTTGGCAACCCTAAGCCCTCCTGAAGCCTCTTTTCATCCTACAGAGCCCCACAGATTGGGGCGATCGCCCTGAAAACTTTACGGACTCAACTAGGAGAAGAACCGAGTGATATGTCAAAATTTAGGTTTTTACATAAACCAAAATGTTGGTGATCGGGGCAGCTCTGCGTCTTAGTCCTAACAACATGGAGTATTGTAATAGGTATTCGAAAAGAGGAATTTTCGAGTTTCTGCATGGCATTGTGTTGACATTGCAGCGTGAGGTTAATTAACAGTCGACTGCCGCCACTCCTAGCGAACAAAAAAAAATCCCTTGTCGTCACGGCATGGGGAACAACAAGGCCGAAAATCCCTCTCGTTGTGTGCTCGACATAAACTGGCCAGCCGATTATTATAGCGGCACTTGAGGTAGGTGGGAATCATCGGGAACAGTTGGGGCGTGGCACACCTGCGGTAAAACGGGGACAGCCGGACGGCACAGATAGGAAGTTCCCAATCAAGAACTTTTGGCCCATTCGGTTCCCAAAATGATAAAAATGAGAGAAATTGGCGCGACTCAACGGTGGAAATTGTTTTGAGGAGTTTGCGTGTTGATGCTTGTCACACTGCGCACGCCTGGACACATGTTACATGCTACATTGCGGCAGTGAAGATACTCAGCATTCTTGATGCCATTAGCTTTTTACCAACGGCGTCCTTTTTTGTTCCGCTTTCACTGTCGGATCATCCACGGAACATCGAAGAGCCGGCCGACATGCGAGACACTTGGAATGTCCAAACAGTGGCGGATTCATGACTGAGGTGGATGGGAGTGACTGTCACAAATACACGCCCTTTGAAGGTCCGCCTGACTTAAACATTTCAACGTCTAATGTGTTCTAGAACATACGGATTGAACACGGGACTGAAATGAGAGGCACCTGAACCCCAGACTCAAATCGCAATTTCTTTATGGTAGAGGAATCTGCCTTCCGCCTCAGGAATAGAAATCAATTACACCTATCAGTAGGATTTTAATTAGTGCTCTTTCCTTGTTATTGTTGATGTTGTGCGGTTGGAAGAGGTGGTCAATTTGAAATTGATCATTTGATCAGATCAATGTTGGCGATTCTACAGTGTAGCAGCAACACCCTTCTCAGTTACTCTGAGCTAGGTAGGTACCAGAAACTCACTAGAGATGGGCGATATGATAGCGATACAACGAAATATCGATAACTTTGGAATATCCTATATATAGGATTGTTTATCAGTCAACGCCATGATCCGATATAGAGGTTTTGATATATCAAAACCTCTATATCGGATCATGGCGTTGACTGATCATGACAAAACTTCTGTTGTCCCTAAAGATTTCGGGGTATTTTTTGTTTAATAGGCCAAACTTTGACCAATACAAGCCTCGTCAACATCAGAATAATTCTGAAAAACATTTTCAAAGCTCAGGATCTATGGTTCAACTTTATGGTACCTACCATACTATACCTAACATTCTAGTTTGGATACTAAATTGTTTATTTAAATAAACAATTGTAGCGTGGGGTCCGGTTTAGAGCAACTGAACTCATTTACAGCCCAAACAACAAAACATTAGTCATTACTAATGACTCATTAGCATAAGAGACGACCGTAATAGCATGATATTATTATTCTGAAGATATAGGAAAATTTTCCTATACACCTCATTGGGTTAGACCTCTGCGCCGTTGGCAAACAACCACATCGTAATATTATTATTAGGTACCATAATGATAGTATCATTATTAATATTATTATAGTATTTTTATTGTGGCATTACAGCACCTGAATGACCAAAAATTTACATTTTACATTAAAAAAAATGTTATGTTTTTCTACACAATAGGTATAACTGATCGAATATAAAAAAATAAAAAAATTTCTCTGGGAAATCACACGTCTTGTTTTTTTAGAGAGGAAGGTTATTATAATGCCTGGCAATGCCAGGTTGGCATTATAACAACCACAAGTCAGAGTTGTTCAAGCACGACATGAAAATGAAAACAAAAGTGTAGTTGTTGTTGTATTATCGCTATAATATATAGGTAGTTGACGTGTCGTAAAAGCTTATTCTTCTTCCTTTTCGTACTTCTGAACTCTCCAAGCAACAAGAACAGATGTCGTGGAGTTTGATTCCACAATTATGACGTCAGGGGATGAACATCGTTCTCTATCAGAAAATCGCGTTTCCTGAGAAAATTGAAAAATCACTCGTTTTTTTTTGCTCTTGTTCTTATTTCTCTGGTTCTTCTCGTCAAATCGCGTTGATTTTTTTTTTTAAATGTACCTACATCAATACATAATGAACCAGTGCTGCCGTGGGGTTTCCAATCCATTATACCGGGATATCCATGGCACAGTTCTTAGAGAATTTTTTGTGCTTGACAATAAGCATTATTTATAAGCTTATTTATTATAAGCATTATTATAAGCTTATTTATTTTTAAAAAATCCATGCAAAAGGTATGTACATCCCGAGAAATAGGAACATGAAGAAGACCCTTTTTTCGCATGTTTTGAAAAATTTCCGTATTGGTAGGTATACAACTGAAAGTCATTCAGGTGCTGTTATTTAATAGTACCTATTGTGTTCCAGCGCTACAATACTTTTATGTTGCACGAGGGCCCATATTATATTCATAAAAATTTTATTTTATCCTAAATTTTTTTATTTATTTTTTATTTATCAACCTGGAAACTGGTTAATAAAGGCGATCCCCCCCCCCCCCCCCCCCTGAAAGTGAGAAGAAACAGTGAGATGATTAAATGAATTCGTTTTTGAAGTGTGTATTGGTCGAATTTTGAAAATTTAAAGATTATTGTAGGCCAATCTGCCGCGAACGAGCTCAAATCAACAACCAATAAAACTATACACTTGAGCCCGTGTTCCCGCCATGACTTTAAATTCCATAAACTCACACGTACCTACGTGCTATCCTACTTCGAGTTCATATTATTCGGAAGCCTTCGATCGACAAAAAAAGTGTCTTTCAAGGCGCGTCCATTTCTGATTTCTGAAAGGTGCGCTTTTTAAATTCCCCAGCATTTTTCGGTTTTAATAAGAAAATTACTCAACTTTTCAATTATATGCTTATTACTTGGCGGGGTAGTTTTTTTTTTTTTTTTCAATTCAATTTTATTTTTTATTTATGAAGATTTTGCCTCGTAGGGGATTGTGGCTCAACGTGTTAACGCTTCGTTTCTGAAAGAAGTAAAGTACTTTTTCAAATCTAAGGCGGGTGTCAATTGTACTTTGCGCAGGTAATCCAGTCACGTAACTAATTCCGTTTACAACAAGGTCTCGTTGAGATTATCCAGCGAATTTAATCGTATTTCTAATGGCGTTCCTACACCTTTACACCCCCCCCCCCCCCTCCCCAAGGGTTTCCGGGGAAAGGCAGGAGATTGAGAGCGGTAAAATTTACTCTTCCAGAAGGATTAAGTGCTACTTCATCTACTCAGCGCTTTTGCCCATAGACCTCACGGAATTTAACACGAACGTCAGACCTATGGACGGGCCCTAATGACGGAATTACTTCAACCCTTCGAGAAGCCTTTTGCAACCCAATTACGACCCCGATGGTTTTCCATCGCAAGAAATTGGGTTTTCATTGGTTGCCGAGAGCACCCCGGATGCCGCTATTTAGTCTCAAATCGCGAAGAAAAATTTAACGTTACAATAATAATATTATCCTTCCCGTTCAAAGAATAACGCCTTCACAAAATGAGATATGCAACATACAATGCTTGGCAGAACTGCGGGCTTGCGGTCAGGTGTACTGAAGATGATCTTCAGGACTCTTCCAATCTACTCGGAAAACTTCCAGTTCGGAATGAGCTCTGCGATACCTTCGAGCAACGCCAAAAATCCCGGAAAGGACTTAACCGGATGTGCACAAGACGAGGAAATTGGCTTTCCCTGGACTCAGTAATCGTGGGGAGGAAAGAAAAAACAGAGAGAAACAGAAAACGAGATAAAAACGGAAGCGCGTTATTTCTTCCTCAAAGAGCGCTAGGCGACTTTTTTCCCCCACTTATTTTCCCTTTCCCCACATCTTGTGATTATTTTCTTTTGTCGGAAAGGGGGGGGGGGGCTCACCTGCTACTCCGAACGAGATGGTTTCACGATAGGATCGAAACCGGCTGGGTGGAAAATTGAACACGAAACTGGAAACCTACACGATATAGCAATTGATTCGATTTGTAAGCTGGAAAATGCTTTTCGGGATATTGAACGGAATTTCAAAGTAGAGATGGGGATAGAATGCAAAAGTATCAATGCGGGGCATACCGAAGCATATACATAGACCTATGTATACGTGTGGGTGTGTAAAAATGTTTTCATTGATGAAGAATTTTTTCGAAAAAATTCATTACCTAAATTTATTTTTTTGGAAAAATTTACAAGTAAATTTAAATAAGAAGTTTCTTATTCGTCAAACTAATTATTGGCATTGTTTACCGATCACAAAAGCTGATTTGGAAAACTAATAACTAAACAAATTAATTAAAAAATTGAATACCTACCTACATTTTCTAACTGAAAATACTGTAAAGAAAGAAGAAAAACTCCCAAAATCTAAATAGAAAGACAGAAATACCCTTCCGTGGGATTCGATAAACTGGTTTTGAAATGGATAAGTCGATATGTTGTAGTCAATGTGTGAAATCCGGCATTATAATATATATATATATATAATATTTACGATTAACATTTGGGTTTGATTACCTAGAAATGATAACCCAAAAAAATATATTTAAAAAAAATTGCGTTGACTAGAAAATGAGGGGGGAGAAAAAGAGTTTAAAAAAATCAACTGGAACTTAGATCAGAAAGTTTACTTCTTATCAATATCAAAAGTGGAAGATCAAAAAATCAACTGGAACTTAGAAGAGAAAGACTTCTTATCAATATCAAAAGACTTTTGATAGTCTTAGTGGAATTGAAGGAATCGCTGAATCTTTCGCTAGAATCAAGGTGCCGTGGGCATTATATAGAATGCCTAGCCATTATAATATAATGGCTAGGCATTGCACACATTGTATTGTATATTATACAATCCCTATTCAATGTGTGCATGAAGTTCGAAAAATGAAAAAATTATACACATTGACTAAAACGATCCAGCATTATATAGAATGCCTAGCCATCACAATATTAAGTAATGCCTGCATTACGCACATTGACTATAACAGATACATCGATGACCGTCATATTGATATTAAAATTTGTATCAATATGACGATGTTAATTTGCATCGATATATTTAATATCGGGATATCGGCATCAAAACTATCGACATTACGGTATATTGATATCTTATCACACATCTCAAAGTGTGTCGAATTGGTCATCAAGTTGTAAATATGTTTTGTCGTCGGATCTGGCAAATTTCATCAAAGCAGTACTAGCACTTTTGCATGCCAAACACTTGAAGGGTTTTGGGTGTGAAGCGAGCAGGACGGTTGCCAAAGATGCGCCCTGAATGTGTAATATCTCATCAACTCGAGGGTATTACTGGCAAAGTAATTAGGCCCTGTTATCGAGTTGGTTCCCTCCTAAAACTTCCCTAGGGGTTGCGCCAGGTCCAGGAAAGTCTCAGGTGAGGGGGTCTCCCATCAAACTTTGCCACTTCCTCCCTCCAAGTTCCGAGGGCTACGAAATATCCCTTCGGAGAGGCAGGCACCCTGATTACCTGGAACTTTGTCCCTCCCTCTTGGCGACATTGGGGAATCCCGGACAAATGTCTGGGAGTGATTTGCCTAAGTTAGATAACCGCTTTGAACTTCCCAACACGAATCATGGAAACCCGATTCATTCGAATAATTCTAACGGCCCAATTAATCACAACGAGCAAAACAATTCCGAAAACTCCCAACCAGAGAGACAAACGAGCGTTGGACACATCAGGAGTGGGATACAGCTCAGCCTCATTCGAGGATGACTGCCCTTATGGGGAAGCACACTGGAATCGACCCTATGCCGGATACACTCCTGACAATAAATTATTTTAATGGAAACACGTGGAAGGGATAACTGGGCCCAGCATTACAATTTGATTTGTTGGAAAGGACCCCTACAAGGGCTTTGGTCCCTTATGGCCATTTACATATTGTCGTATGGCGGCCTCACAGGGCCAATTGTTCTCAACTTTCCTGGCTAAAGTTGTTCACATACCTGGGAAGGGCTTATTGGCGATTCATTCTGAATGTCAAGAATAATTTGATAATTTGACGCCAAAAACAAATTAGGGTCAGGGGTTTTGACCATCTTGACGATTTGGCTCCACACTCACTACACTGCAGATTTCACTGAGGATTCACATTGCAAATTCATCTCTCGTTTTAATGTGAATCCCCTAAAAGGGCAGTTCTTCCTTGATGCAGTTTATCATCTGTTCACGCATACACATTTCAAATTAGGAATATTGACAAACAACCAACTCTCTATCTATACTTCTATAATGGGGCCCATAGGAAGGAATAAATCCTGCTGAAACTGCCCCTCTCCCAAAACCCATCTACGATAGCGTGACAAAAACACATCCAAAGCCCATTCGATGGGATACGAGGGGAAACGCACCCTATGGGGTGGCTAATGCTGAGCAGCTAATGACCCTGATACCCTTCAAGGCTCGGTATATCCCATACTGAACTTTTTTTTTTAATGGACTGAGCCAGTCAACAGAGAGGAAAACTGAAAGAGCGGTAGGCCACAATTTTTACGAAGAATTACCCTGAGGAGTTCTGTAAAGGAGAATAAGTATGTATTTGCATTCTGTATCAGTGTGCGCTGTTTGTTGAGCATAAAAGACACTCCACAGGGGAAATACCGTTCTTGAATTAGCGTTTGTGTCGCCGTATTCAGCAGGCTTCGCCCTCGCGGCGCTAATTGGACCGTTTTGTTTCACAGGGTGCAAACGGCCTAATGAAGGGAGGATTCCGCTAATACCTTCGTACCTGGCATTATGTCCCGGGAAAGGTGGAGGAAGGCACTTAGAAGGATTAATTCCCGAGAGCCGTTATTCATTTTCCGAGTGGTTGTATAAAGGCAGTGAAAAAAAGTTCGCTTTTTCGACGGGGCAGATGAACTCGGAAAAAATCCCCTGTGAGGAATTGAACTCTGCTGATTCGCACGTTTTGCTGTGAGAGGGCTCTTCGCCGACAAGACAGACCTTTTCAAAAACACGTAAAAGCGCATAGGAGAGCCACCTGAATAACATCCTGTAAGAAACGAAGTAGGAAATTGCCGATACATCGCCGTCAGCCATTTTAACCTAAGAAGGGCCGGAGTTATTTCCGGTCGTGGACTGAAAAGGAAAATCACATTTTACATAAAATACGGACCCTTCGTTACACGGTGTTTACCGCCACTGAGCACAACCAGAGGATAGGCAGAAAAGAAAATTAAGGATTCCGCCGTATTCCCCTTTGTGGCTCAACCCGAAAAGGGAACCTCTCGAAAAAGGTACTGATGACTACGTCTGCCCGAAAATCCCTTCTTTGGAAGGTAAACGGAGCGGAAAAGCGTAGAATCTTCAGGACCTTTTGTTGGAGCGCCAAACGCAACTCAAATATTCACATCCCATTTGTGCTGGTGGAGGGTGAAAGGGAGGAAGGGGGGGGGGGGGGGGAGAATTTGGCATTCCCTTTGGCGGATACGTTTTCCCCGTCGTCAATAATTCAAAAACAAAGATCCCGAAAAAAGGGGGAGAGGCGTTGCTTTTATTATTTAAGCACAACGTTTGAGTAACAATAAATAACGAAATACAAAAGAGAGAAAGACCCAAAAATACATTTTTTAAAGCCCTTTAGAAGAATATTGAAAGTTAAAAACAACTGTAGACCTGTTACAGGTCTACAGGTCTACAGTAGACCTACAGTGTTAGGACAAATGACGGACCACCAAAAAATGGATTCAACGTCCAAAATTTCTTCGAAAACGATCCCTCATTCGACCTCATGGCTAAATCCCTAGAGCCCGATTCCTAGCCCAATGGATCCCCACAAACCCGCTTGTGGTTGAAGTGAAGGAATGGACCTAAATGGATATAAATCATAGGAGAAAGTTCGCAAAACGAGGCTTAACTTTTCAAGGTTTTGGCCGCATTTGCCCCATTGTGCCCCGTCGCAAAAATATGATTATTTTGAGAACAATAAACCAAACTGAAAACTCAAATGTACATAATATTATTATGTACTTATTAAGTTGGCTCGAAAAGAACTGAAATAAATTAATACAAATTAGATTAAAGTCTGAAACTCCTGATTTTTCCAGCTCCATCCCCCCATTCTCAATAGAAACATCCCAAAGAACGCGGAAACACCCTGTTATCTAGCGGGGCCTGGCATCTTTTCAACATAGTTAAGTTTCCTAGTTTACTTCCACCGTTGTGTAAATGTTTGTCGACTAAACATTGACTTTCACAACTAACCGCTTCGGAAGAGGGGGCGAAACCTATAAAAGAAACCGGGTTATTTTAAAAACGTTTAGGGACTTTTAGGAAGGAGGGCTTAAGCCCTAACGATGTGGAAGTCAGGCGGTAAATTTTCCCCCTGATAAAACGTACAATGCTGCCAACATGCCTTATGACAATTACTTGACCATTCTTCGAGAAATAATGCAGTCTCAAAAACATTTTCTGCGTACAAACGTATTCATGTTTGTTTTGGTGTGTGTGTGTGTTTTTCCCTGAAAACACCCAAATTCATAGTTGATTGCAAAAATGTGACACCCTCAGCATCGTGCATGCAAGTGTCCAACACTTTTTTGCGCACAGTACATTTTTTTTTTAGGCGCATGCGCAGTTCTTCATGTTCATGCGCAAGTGCGGGGATGAAGATAAAACCGATTTACGTACCGTAAACCACGAAACCACCTGTTGGAGAACCGAAAAAAGAAAACAACAAAAAATTGAGAAAAAAGCACAAATAAAGCAAAGCAACGAGATAAAACGTGATTATAAGGGGAGGTTGTGGTGTGTTTAAGTTTAATTCAACAGACAGCACTATCAATTTTGAACAGCCTCGATCTAAGGAATTACAAAAAGGGTCCACAAATAGTTTGAAATCCCACTAGGGGCGCCAGTGAGCCAATAGTGACCTCTCTGTAGATAATTTCTTCTATATTTGTATGTTCTGAAGTTTTTATTTTTATACATTTTTTTCTACTTGCATACTGCTTCAAGATTCCACTTGCATACTGGTTCAAGATTATCCGTCTCCATTGGTTATTAAACCCTTCCGTTTCCGTTGGTTATTAAACCCATCTGTCAAACTGCCACCTGTTAGAGTCTGTTCAAGGTTGATAGCGACGTTGCGATCAGTCCAAACGAAAACACCTTCCCACAACCACCCTTTTAATCAATCTGAAAACCAAACATAATAATATCATCCCTGTAAACAATAAAATTATAGCGTCTGTTACAAAGCAGAGAAAGCTAGGCGTTAAGTTGTTGAAAATATAGCATAGCGTTAAGTAGTTGAAAATAATAACAAAATGTATACCTACTCTTCAAACTCGTTTGTAACCCCTACAAACCACTTATGGGCCCTTTAAACCACTTTTCAATCTCGCCAAACAGTTTGCCCCTTCCCAACCTGTTCTCAACATCGTCAAAATTGTGTCAAACTGGTAAGAAACGTAACTTAACTAGATTTCAACCACTGCGAACCGGATTTTAATCCTTCCAAACCAGTTAAGCAGTTAAAACTCATCAATTTTATTTTTAAACTCTTCAAACCGGTATTATCTCTACAAGCTGGCCACCTCTTTCAAGCCGGGGTTTTAACCCCTCCAAACTTGTGCGTGAACATCACAGGGTTTCACATTTTAATTCGGTTCTAAACTTCTTCAAACTGGCTAATCCCTTTAAAACTGGTTTTCGACCCCTTCATCACTTGTTTCTTTAAACCTCACCAAATCGAGGTTTTACTGCTTCAAACAGGCACCAGAAGATCTTCTAAGAGGATTTCCTACTCCTCTGAACGTGTAATCGCTTCTTCACAACAGTTCGTTTGTGAGGGACACCCCATGAAGCGGGTGATGGGTGTGTACCAACAAGTGTAGGTATTTCTAAATTTGAATTTCGATTCACTATTTATTGCGTTGTGTGTTTGGTGGAAGGCTTGTGGCGTAAATCCACGATTTCGGGGTTTTTGGAGGAAGAGGAAGGAAGTATGGGAACATTCCCACCCTAGGCATAACACGAATAATTATTACTGACGTGATCTGCAGACCAGGGGGAAGATGCAGCCACACAAAATGGAAGACTCGTTTACTCCAAGCTTACCTGATATGTCAGGTTACTGTGAAGAGGCAGAGTCTTCGGATGGGAACCGAGGGGAAGACAATACCCTACACGAAGTGTTGCGGCCGGTATTGAATCTCCCTGTGCTCGCAGTTGTACTGAAGTCAGCTACTGCAGCTACCTTAAACGAATTGTCGTTAAAGGTGGCCTGTCCAGCTGACCCAGTCTCACATGGGAACACACACCCCCATGGCTTCCTTAGACGAATTGTAGTCAAAAGAGGCATGGACAGTGGATCCATGCGTTAACGCATCCCAATTGGGATCTCACTCGCTGATTCAGCTTCCCTGGACAAAGTATCGTCATGGGAGGCCTGATCAGCAGGATCGATCCCTGCACAATTACTGCGAAATGACATTGTTATAATGTTACAATGACTCACAGTGAATGGTAATTAATACAGAATATTACTCCCGTCTTCGAAAGGGTGGACTGATGTACTGGCTGGAGAAGAGGGTTTCGCACGGTCGCGCCGTGATCGTGGCGCGACCCACTCCTCCCACCGGTACTAACTCTGGCGGGCTGGCGAGATACATGAGAAAGTGAGTCAAATCCCCCACAGTTTGTTTCACCTTAGCCTCAAACGAAATAGATTTTTCCAAAGCTCGGCAATAAGGAAGATTTAGATTTATTCTTGCTGACCAGCCCCAGAGAAAAATGAAATGAAACGCCCAATTTTGAAAAACAAACAAGGACTTTTTAAGGGAAAAAAAGCAACCCTAAAATACAATTCCCTCTATTTTGCATCAGCAGATTAAGAGCCAATCGGAGTTTTATTTCGGGAGATCGAGCAGTTTTTTAAGCGCCAACCCTCATTCTCTCAACTCGGAAAAAGTCTCTTCCCAAGTTAACTTGATAAATGCGGCCGTGAATAACAATTCGACTGGATCTCCCCTCCCCTTCCTCTGTCTAGAGTCGCCCGCAGTACTTTTCATCCCCGGAAAACCCGTTTTCATCCCTCCCGCAGCCCGACGAGAATTCTTCGGCTAAATATTCCAAGCCAGAGTTCTTCGGAACCTTTCATTCATAAAATATCCTGTTTCAGAAAGCCGTATTGTTGCCAGATACTAAACAATGTTGCTCCCTTCTGAAAATTTCCATTTTTTGTCGTCTTTTCTTTTCAACCCCGATCACCCCCCGTCACTTTCCCAGTTCATTAAGTTTGCCGTTCTATTTTTCATCATCCCCCGCATTTCCATTCATTTCCTTCTTCGTTTTTTTTTTTTTTTTTTCTCTCTCTCCTAAGCTCGGGCTGATTCATTACTTTACGGAGGGAAAGTTTTTAATTTCTAGTTCTATTTTGCGAGTAAGAAGTGTCGCAATTTACAACGTCCCGAATTCAATAGCAACCAATCGAACCAGTTGGGTATTGTAGACGAAAGCAGTTAAAATCCTCTTAATGAAAACAACCGTACATTCAAGACATAAAAGTTAAAAGACGTCAAGACAAAAAAAAACTGAAATAAGAAGCTGGGGAGAATCTACAGAACAAAAAGGGGCGAGTCGATAAATTAACAGGGAACGAGGGGATGTGGCCAATGTAGATAAATTACTTTGCAAGAGTTGGTGGGTTAGCGAAGGGGGGGGGGGGGGGGGGGGGGGTTTGAAGTGGGGACTTAGTGCCGAAGAAGGACCTACCAGAGAGAGAAAAAAAATGTCCATTAATTTTGTAACAGCTTCGGGGTGATTGTTTGAGTGTTACGACCCAAGCTGTGATATCTGTATGGAATATTGCGACTTGGGAGAATACTCGAGTCAATTAAAAACGAAATTATATAACGTCCGAGGCCAATACAACTCAGAATCAACCTAAAAATAAAATGTTCAAACTTTTTGTTCTGTACTTTCCCCAAGAGAGTCTGCTAGCACCAACCCAGGGGAGAGCTGCAGGTTAATGTTTTGTTGTTGTTGAGGGAGCAAGTGATATATTGTGTCCGCCATGAGATAAATGAGACGCAATCCGTTTAATGGGCGGAAGGAAACCGTGCGGTTTGTCTGCGTCTAGGTTATTTGTATTTAGTGTGCAGAGAAAGGAAGACGGAGTGTATAGTAGTAATGAAATCACTAACGTCCAACGCGAGCGTCTGTAAGCAGTGGCTCAAGCCCGGCATAGTGAATTCAGGAAACTTGTTCGGAAAAGAAGTCCACACTTGTCGCGATTCGGTTTGGCTTTGGGCAAGGTAGGGCCGAACGACGCCCATGCTAGTTCGGCATTGTCTTTCAGCCTCGGCCGAATCATGCCGATAGGCACAGTGTGAACGTGCCCTAACGAGTCACACTTACTTAAAGCCATCGCAAATGCTCCACAATGGGCACTTGACGAGTCTAGTGGAATTGAACAAAAAACCTAAGGTAGCCAGCAAGTTCACCTGAAAACACGGGCCTCGTATCAGTACCTTCAGGTAAGATTGGTTGGCGTGCCAAAGAGAGGAACCCACTACCATATATATTCTGTCTGGTATCGATCTGACTTGCCGCTCTGTCTAAGCCAGATCAAAGCTCTTCTTCACATCCACCATCCACTAAGTTCTCCAAGTGGGCGCTTAAGATGTGAAACAAAATGTTCCCCTAATGATGGGCTTACCTTGGGCAAGGCGGCGAGGCACTGCTGCTTCACGTCCCATACCAGCTGATGCGAGGGGAACTGAAGGCATTTGTGAACGTTCAGCTCAGGCACATGGACCCTGAGGAGAAGGTAGCCCGGGACAGGGCCCTCCCCGCCAGACTCCATCCCTCACTGTAACAAAAAAAAAAGACCAAAATTTCAGAATAAATTCACAAATAAAATATCCCCAAAATATAATTTGCCACAACCTCCTATGTGGCTTCAACGTGGAAACTCCCTGAAAACCTTTAAGCATCGCCAATTTTCATTTCAAAGTTGTCAAAACCAAAAGCGGTTCGGCGTCTGGAACAAGAAAAAACATTTCAAAGCGGGCTTTTCAATTCAAAGGAAACCTGATCAAAACCTGGAAGAGCGCATTTCACTTGAAGAACCCAGCGGGGAAAATGCCGTGGAACCATCCGAAATTCCCGTCGTTCTCCGGCTGCTTCTGAACGGTTCATTACCTCCTTATTAGCTGAGAGGAGCCCAAGACAAAAAAAAATTTCCCTCTTTTCCGACAGGCAAACGAATTTCTTTCTTTCACTCCCAAAAGAAGCGCAATGTAAACCCAGTTAGAGTAAAGTGGAAAATTCAACAAAAACTGCTGCATTTGACGATTGGGGGATTGTCATTCGTAAACAGGAACGTAAAAATCTTGGGGCACTTACGAAGTTACTTAGTTGCTTTTGTTCCTCGAGAACTTTTTGTTCGCTAAGTGGCAAGTTTTGAAGGACATCAGTCAACTCAGTTGGAAAGAGGTCGTTAACAAGATCTGAAAGGGCCAACTGTTTGGGATTCACTTGAGGATTTCGAAGCTGACTCGGTGGGATATTTTGATGGGAGAGAAGAAGAAGCGCGATTTACGGTTTGGAAGTTGGCGTGAGAAATGGGGGAAAATGGAGGATTGGTTTAGCCTGAACTATGTGGTCACAGGTTTCAAGCTATCTACCTCCTAAAAAAAAAAAAAAAAAACCACTAGGATAAGAAAAAAATTCTGCACAGTAAAAACTGCCTTCTGCTCCCTCTAAACCGGTTTCTGCACAATGAAAACCAGTTTCTGTTCCCATACCTTCTTGATCTATGGTGCTGCGCAGAACATCAGAAACTTTATCAAAAGTTCCACTAATTTTTTGGTTTATTTACTTTTAAAAATCAACCTAAAAGTAGTTTGACCAAAACTAAAAATTGGAATGTTTTTGGGAAAATCGCCTATTTTTCCAAGGCTGTATCTTGAATACCATTCATCGTACAGAGCTCGAGATGTGCTCAAATTCTTGCAAATTGTATCTACTTCAAAATAGGAAAGTATAACAAAATTTGAACAATTATAACAGAATTTAATTAATTTAATTTAATTTAATTCGTAAGAACGCTTAGTTTAGGAGATATAATCAAAAAACCAAAACAAGTGCGATAATTTTGAGGTTTTTCGAGCTGCTCACTAAGTTCCCGACGTTTTTTTTTTTTTTTAAGCTGCGGAAATTGGGGACCCGAACAAAAAAAAAAATTGGAATCGTGCAAATAGTTTCCGACCTACAGCCGAAAACGTTCTGAAAAACGTGGTTTTCTGCTTACCGAGAGGTGTCAGATTGGGGGACCTTTTTGAAATCATCACCCATTTTCAGTTGACTGCATTTCCGCAACCAATGGACCTACAGAGCTTCAATTGGTTTTAAATTGTAGCAAATTTAAACTTCTTTAATGGTGTATTGGGTGATGTTTGTCGAAATTTCGAAATTATTATCTACTCTGCATAATTGGGGTCTTTTGGAAAAACTGAAAAAAGTCCAAAAATGTTGCCTACCAAAATGTTAGCACAAGGTTTTCAGGGTTGCAAATTTAGGTATAAACTCCTCTAAGGGACCCAAACAAGGTTACATGCAACTTTGCGAGGTTCGACATTAGATTAACTGGCCTAATTTCCAACGTAAAATCCATTTGTTCGCCCGTAACTCGCAACTTGAAAATTGTCTGATTCTATTCACCACGATGTTGGACGTTGAAGGCCGTAATTGGGGGAAGACATTTGAAATGTCATTTCTCGCAGAGGATGATTTTATTATTATTTTTTGCTTTGCTATTTGAGACAATATGTTGCTATTTGATCGTTGAAACGTTTGAAAGGGCGCACTCCTTTTACCAGCCTGTATCAACACGTGAATTGTGAACCCTTCAAAGTTTTCGAGCTGACCGTATTTGAATTTCGAAGTTGACGAAAATTCACCCCTAGGGGTTGAGAACATAAGGGCGATCCTTCGAGGGGTAAAGTCGGGGTAGCATCCCTCATCAGCCACCCCCGTCAGTATAAACTCCCTTTTGTTTACCTAAAAGGGCGTAGGGCGAGGCACGGAAGTGGTCTTTCCCCCGGCTAACCCCTTTTGAACTCTTATTAGACAATTTCCTTTCTCTCCTTTGGGATGCAAAACGTCTTTCGAACTACGAAACGGCGTAGGTTCGTCTTTCAAGTGGCTGGTAAGACGTGTAAAACTGTGTCAGAGGATCGCCTCGCTCAGCCAGTTTTTCAGGTTCACGTTGGAGGCTGAGGGAGTTGCGTAAATATCGTAACTTATGGAATGAGTGTCCCAATGAAATCCTCCTGACCTTGAACTTTGAGCTTCACGCTTTCTCCGCCCCCGTCCGGCCTAATAGTCACTTTTTGATAAAAACGTAGTAGGAAATATATTGAATCCTTCTGTCAGCTCCTTTATGGTTCATTATTATTCTCTGACTTTTGCAAGCTGGGTTTGAAAACGGCACACGCGCTTCGAAAACCCGGTTTGAGCCAGGAAGTTGGGTGAGGTGTCATTTTCTAAGTAATTACGTAGTGGGACGTTTTAGGGGTCCGAGAACTGTACGGCCATCTCTGTTTGCCATAAGGGCCTACACGAGGGGACTTCGAAAACTTGGAAATACACGGAAAGCTTGGACCAGAAAGGCGTCCACACAGCTTTAATTCAGTTCAGCTCAAACCGAGCTGTTTTGGGTTGGTTTCAGCAAGATTCGGTTCAGCTTTCGGCGAGGCAACAAGGCCAAACGATGCGTCCACAAGTTCAGCTTATGCCGAATCACGCCGATGTGGTCTCTGTAGACGTCTTTCAAGTTTCCGTCCCCCTCAGGACGCCATCTGATGGCTGAACTCGACGGAAGTTTTTCGAAAATTTGAACATAATAATATTATGTTGAACATATTATGTTCAAATAACCAATATTATGCGTTTTGAACAGTGCTGAATCAGGATATCAAATCGAAATACAGCTCATACCTCCTATTAGCGGCATTTTCGTTTATTATTCGGAGAATGATACACCTATGTATTCGGCCTCAAAATATGTTATTAAACCTTTCAAAATTTTTAGATTCCAAAAACGAAATTCCCGCACGTCAAACTCTGGCCCTGTGGGGCTGAAAAGAGGCAAAGAGAGGGGTTTTTGCGGGTTTTCTGGTACATGTATCGAGTGGTGTGTCGTTTTCGAAGTAATTTGGAATGTAGAATCCATTTTCGGGGGTCCCACAACCATCTGATTTCACTTAGAGACCGAGAGGAACTATGGGGCTTTCATGGGGCTGCAAATGGGGCTATTGAAGGATGACAGGAAGCCGAATGATGTGTCGTTTTCCGAGTAATTGTGGACGCATAAACCATCTTTCGGGATCCCACATCCGTCCGCAAACTTCACAAAAAAAAATATAAAAACTTTTTTAAATTAGGTAGTAAGTAAATTAATTTTGTTGTAAATTAATACAACTAGAATTAATTTTTAAATAATTTATATCAAAGAATAATAAACCTTGTAAAATTTGCAGGTTTTTTTTGGGGGGGGGGGGGGGGGGTCCTGTGTGACATTTAAATTGTCGAATGTCACCCCCGCCGCTCGGAAATTTCTCCCCGTATTTTCGGGCGTTTATTGCCGGAAGGTCACCGCCGTTGACGGCGAAGGTCACAGGGACTTTAAGGGCGCGGGTTTTGACATTTTGGCGCCTTTCTTCACGGTAATTTGACATTTTGACCTCGCCCGAAACCCACCTTTTCTGGGCATCGGGGTTGACATTTGGAGGCGTAACGCGATGAGCTTTTTCGTTTAAGTTTCCGTGATCCCGCGAAATGTTGCGGTCGTAAACGAACCGAAAATAGCGTTGAGCGCCGCCGAAGATTGACTGGGAAATCAAGGAGGAAAATTTAATGTTGATTATTTCAACTCCCAACCGCTTCTCATTCCATTTTCTGCGAGCTTATACCTCTTTTCCCCGAATTTTAACCCGACGAGCAATCTATGTCGTCATCCAGAAAATTCTTCTCTACGCCATTTACCTTCTCCGAGGTCTTTTTGCACGCGACAACCCGCTAACTGGGATATCTTGGGAAGTTGATAAATGTAATTTAGTTGTCTGGGGTGGCAAACAACTGTTAGACACGACATCTGGCCACATTGCCCTGTGCACACGACATATTGACCGTTTAAGTTCACCACCGCGAAAATCGGGGTCGAGGTGTCAGCCAGGAATTAGCCCTTTAAAAGCCTCCTCGTACCTCGGGGATCGAACCCGTTCCTTGGAGATATTTCAAAATCAACAAAGGCCGCGCAGGGGTCCAATTAAGGGCATAAAGGCGCGGTTGTGAATTATGTCTCTATTCGGCCTCAATGTTCAATTCATGAAGAGATCGAGAAATTCACCTTCGATCCGAGCAAAGCGCTATTAGGATATTCTTCTCACGGAGGTTGTAGAGTTGAAATGCAGCAAATAAAAAAACCAATCTACAAGAGACTTGACCCAAGGAAGTTTTAGTGTTACCCTCTTCCGAAACGTAACATTTTATTACCGTCGATTATTATTTCTCTCAAACTCGCTGCATTTTAAAATTTAAATAAATTAAGGTTGAACCACAATGATGGATAATTATTTATTCTGAAAATTCGCTAATGCTATGAAATGTTAATCTTTTGTTTCCGCGGATACCGAAGCCTATTCCTAGTGATCAGTTTCGATTTAGGTGGACTAAAGTCTAGGAGGCACGTATGTTATAGAAAATTTCTCGCTGATTACGAATTCACCCAATATGATGGTCCTTAAATTACTCCTTGACATTGTTTCCCGTAAAAAAAACTACTTTTCAACTAGTTTTCCTCATAATTTGGTGGTTTTTAAATTCCATTTCTCCAAGGTTGCAGCAGAAACCAAATTCTATAGAACTATTTCCTATAGTATTGAACTATCAACATCATGCTTCAGGTCCAATCAACATCATGCTTCAGGTCCACAAGGTATTCAATTTTATATCAATACCTAGAAATTGCGCACAATTATTTCCGCTGACCTGCAGGCATGGAATGTAACTAATCACACCGGATCTCATAGGAACTCAAATTTTGATTCTCATATCTCATTGAACCATTTGTACCATTGATACTCTTCTTGCTAAGATCGGTTGCCAAAAACACCATTTAAAAATGAAAAAACTTTAAAAAAAAGGCTTATAACAAAAAATCGCAAAAAACGCTTGACGCATAGTTACGGAAATGCACAGTTTGACAAAAATTTGAGCTTAAAAAATTCTATACCGCTTCACAGCGATGATCCTAAAATTCCGGGGTGTGACCTTTGCATTCAGTGAAAGGTATCTGACTCAGAAAAATTCCAACCAAAAATATGAAAAGCCATGTTTGAGATGTAGGCAATTTCTTTGAGGGTTGATTTTTTCGTCAAAATCCCTCGAAAATATCTTGCCTTACATGGTGACTCAATCAGCGGAACGCTCTGCGCATGCGTGAACTTATTTTTCTTGTTAGGTACCTACACAAATGAATTTTGTGATGATCTAATCCAATTTGGCAGTATATCGGGGTTGTCTTTGAAAGTGAGGAAGCTATGTGCCATGTCTTCCTTGGCAGTGTATTTGTCTCTGAATAACATGGAGGAAAAAATAGCACCTCGCGATGGTATATTAACACATTTACGCTTGTTTGCTGAGGTGTGTAAGTTGCGCCGTCAACGGCCCCTGTATGTATTGAACCAGTTACTGGTTCAAGATCTACTGTAGATCTTGGAAGAGAATGCTTTCCCACTCCCAACTTCCAGGTTACAGGACTGGTCCACTCCCCTGCATTTATGGTCGGTGCAGTAATGGGATACCAGTGTGAGCCAAAAAGCTTGCAGCTCTTTTTCTCTTTGCGAGGATGTGGTTTTCATCAGTGATGTTCTTCGGCAACTTTCAAAAAAGACTACGGTAATAATATTACCATATATTATTACTGTATATTATACAGCTTAGAAGTTTATTAAAATTTAATCAAATGTAATGTAAACTTTTTCCCAATAAAGCCACTCCATGAATTTACAAAGCTGTTTGATATCAATGATGTCAATGACGAGTGTATCCTACATTCACAGCAGTTTGGTTTTCGGGCGGGTAAAAGTACGACGCATGCTGCTTGTGCTCTAGCAATGGACTTGTATGAAGCTCTTGAGTGTAAGAATCGAGCCAGTCGCCTCTCTGATTTGATAAGGCCAGTCGCCTCTCTGATTTGATAAGGCCAGTCGCCTCTCTGATTTGATAAGGCCTTCAATCTTGTGCCACAAGTCTCTCTCTTAAGAAAACTCGCTCACTATGTGTTCTGCGAGACTACCTTTGAGCAAGTCTTGAGTGGCTGTCAACAGGGGGCGGTGGTCAACTCGCCCACCACATCAACTAGCCCCCCTCCAAAAAACAATCAACTTGCCCCAACAACGACACAGCAACTCAAAACGGCATATCCAACTTGGACAGCTCTTCAACGGAGACTTCTTGACTTCTCGTCTGAGTCTCGGCCCCCCGGAGCGCTTGGGGCTCTTTCTTCATCGGGCCTCTGCCGCCCACTTTCAATATGCTCCTCTCATAGTACCTACACTCTCGTGGGCTTTTGCCGGTGTCACCTCCGTCGGAAGGGATTTCCGAGGAGGAAACAGCAAACACGCAGGGGCCCGTTGTCCAGGAGTCCCATACTTGACAAGTCAAGATTGGAAAAAAATGCAAAATTCCGCCCTCTCGGAGAACCCCATTATGATTTGTGATTGTGAATCGGCCTTCCGTGATGATATCGATTTGTCTGTGTTGTTGAGTGACAACCTGGTCAAGTGATGCACGCTCTTGTCACTCATGATAGCGCTCCCTGCCGACTCCAGACTTATTAACTTCCTTTATTTCCCGAACCAATCAAAAACGCCGTCCATCAATCATGACAAATAAAAAGGGCCGCCTTAGCTCCGAGGCTGATGACCTCCGCCGGTTAATCAACCACCTTTTGTTTCTTTGTTCATTACCATTCCTCGTGTTTCCGTGTGAGTGTGGGGGCTTACATACAGACGGACACAAAACCTCGTTTTTGCGGGACCTTTCGACCACGGCTCATTCAATCAACTCATTGAGGTCCGACCGGGAAAATGATTCATCGGGGTCGTAAATCAAATCAGTCTTATTAAAAGGATGAGACGATTAAGGAGGCTGTTTTACTGTACGGAGTTAATTTAACGTGAGGTTCGACAAAAGGCTCATCTCTGAGGAATTTGCTGCGGGGGTGTAGAGAAGAGGGCCTGAGCATGTTGGTGGGTGGCTAAGGATACGTTAAAAAAAAAAGTCAAAAATCAAAAACTACAGACTACAGAAATGTTGCATTAAGGCGCATCCTAACTATGTCGACTGGCACGATTCGGCTTAGTCCAAGTGGCAAAGCCGAACTAGTGTGGACGTCATTTCGAACCAAATTTCCAGAATCAAACACCTCCAAACCTTCTTCCAACAGAAAATGTTCTTATCTCTACCTCAAGGTAACCTCCGATGAACTTTTAATTGTTTCCCCAACGTAATACCCCCTAGATGAGCGGACCACACCCGAAGCCGACACTGCACGGTGTCCGTTTCGAAACCGGCTTTTGTCGTATCGCCCTGGCCTCGTTGTCGGAGGTTCGGCCCTATAAGCGTGAAATGAGAACATAAACCATTCCCAAAGTTGACAGTCAGAACGAATGAAAGGAGAGTGAAACCAGTCGGGTGTCGAGACGGTTGTAAGAGCAGAGCTACTACCAACTACCTTAATCAGTCGTTCTTGGTTTATTATTCTTGGAATAAGTAATACACCAATGTAATCTCGACGAAGGTCGACAATTCTGATCGGACTCAAAATTTGACATAATATATTTTGGAATCTAGGCATCTAGAAACATGTTTTAAGATTCCAAAAACAAAGTCTCCGTCCACTGGTCGCCGTCTGAGCCGTTTTGGGCAGTGTAAGGCACCCTGCTGAAAGGATGTTGGGGAGTACTTACATGCATATAATATAATGTAAGTACCTACTCTCATAGGAACACTATATTATTGTGTTCCTATGAGATTAATAGGTCTATCAATATTTGTGTTTGGGGGACGGCCTGGAGGCCGTAACTGGGATTCCCCCCCCCCCCCCCCCCCCCCATCGATATCTTTGGAGGAAGGTGAAGGGAGTACGCGAGAGCGTATAAGAGCGTATAACGCGAGATGTCGCGATCTGCAATCCTGGGAGGCGGTATTGAGGCAGAAATGGGAGTCCCGCTATCGTCAGGCTGGCATGAAGTGTAGTGTTGGCCTGGGATGCGTAGAAGTCCAGAAGGGAATCTAGGGGAATCCAATACTGAAGATGATGTGTCAACACCAGCATTGGTTCGCCCTAGATTCGCAGTACTTATGAAAGCCAGAGGGCTGGCTTCCACGGACAAATTGTTGCAGGGGGGGGGATGAAGCTCCCGGCTGCTCTAGTTGAAGTGTCAACAAGCGCAAGTCTGGGCCATCAACGCGAGCGAAAATATTGGTCCCGATGACCTGCCTTCCCCGGACTCGCCAGGCGAGGCCTGGTCCTCGGGTCCAATAAAAAATGAACTGCGAATTACCATTGTACTAATGTAAATAAGCGGTCAGTGAATGATAACGCCGGCGATCGTAGAGTCCAGGAAATTAGCAGATTCTGCTCCCACGTTAGCAGGGAAAGCTGGACTTCCAAATCAAGCCACCAGAAGTGGCGATTCCCGCGGCCCACGACTGAACGAAGTGGGGCGGGCGAGCGAATTTAAGCCATAGAGTTTGGCCCACAGGCAGCAAGTTAGTTATTTTTTCTGTAAATCTGAAATTTTGACAAAATACTCGGTTTACCATCTAGTTGTGCCCGCAAGGTTTTCAGCCCGATCGCCCAAACCCATGGGGCTCTGAGAGGCTAAAAAGGGGTTTTTAAAGGTTTTCAGCTATGGAGTCGAGTTAGGTGTCGTGTTTTCGAAGTATTTTTGAACGTACATTCCACTTTTGGGGGTCTCAAAATTATCCGATTTTACCGTGGGGACCTATGGGGCTTTCATCGTGCTACAAATTGGATTTTTGAAGGATCCGAGGAAGTGAAATAAGGTGTCGTTTCCCGAATAATAGTGAACGCAATTTTCGAGGTCCCACAAACCAAACCTCGTATAGGAAAAAGTATTTATTATTAATTTTTTAAATAAACTTTCAATCAACAGAACGCAATTTTCTTCTTCCTATATTAATTAATAATAAACCCTTGTGTAAAATTTGCAGCTTTATTATTTTTTTATTTTTTAGAGTTTTTGTCGTAACAAATTTCCGTTTAAGTATGTGGTGTATTGAATTACGTAAAAAATTTACGTACCTATTAAATGTAACATTTCTTCATTATTTTTTATTTTTGGTAAAATTCCTGAGCATTAAAAAAGGCATAGGTTGGGCGAAAACACGTTCACACCGTTTTTATTTCATTATTTTTAGTTAAATTACTTTTTCAAATGTGTATCCATAAGGCTTCCATAAGGATCGCTTGTGGGGATATGTGTGTGCTTATGGGGCTCTCTCAAAATTGGTTCCTTCTCGCTGAAAACCGGTTGTTGTTTAATTAAAAGTGACGTCAACTCCCTCAAGACAGGTTCTGCTCAGTAAAAACTGGTGAATAGAGGGCAAGCACAGAATTTATTTTAGGGATTCCTAGACCACTCTATAACGTTGGATTTTCTACCATGAATGCTGATCCCATGTGTAATTTGATTAGCAGTCTTTTATGTGGTGGTCGATTCTGTGAGCTTCAACTCTCAGTTGAAAACCAATTGGAAGCGGAATTGTGGAATATCCCAGAATGAAGTGACGGAGGTGGACTGGTTTTCGCATTGTGGTGTCGACGGAGGTTGATTAGCAGCCCGCAGGAGGCCCTTTGATGAATATTTTCTATTTCTGCTCCTGCAAGGTCGACCCCCCTTCAACCCCTTACTTAATTTTAAACCCCGCTAATGAAGAAGAGCCCTTCAAAGCCCAACAAGGGTCTGGAGAATCTCTTGCCCCCACTTTCCGTCTACGGAATCCTTTTCCAACTACAATTACCCCTCGGGTTCTGCCCTTTGATCCTTAACCTGAGTTTTTTGCCGTCTTGATTTCAAAGTTCCACTGTTTTCGAGACCGTTGAAACCTCCCTGAGACTCCTATCGATTGCCCTAATCCCACTCTTTAACAATGTGAATTCTAACTACACACTACAAAAGAGCAGCTCGGCAAATTAGGATGATTCATTTCCGTGTCAACGGGAAGAAATGCTGGGGGATGAGCAGAGTTGAAGTGGAAGAAAACGAAGGGTCTCAAGATGTCAGCCGGGATGGATTCCCTGAAATGTGAGGCCTTCAAGCTGATTGGATCCCTTTTGGAAAGACGACTTTCCCTCCTGACAAAACCCCTTATCCCTTCAACCCCCGTTTCAACGAGGTATCTCTTCCAAGGTATATTCCCGCATTGTGCCGTTAGCTTGAATCCCTTTGCCAAACCAACATGTTAACAAAAAGCATCCCGACGGAGGTGGTTTTCTTCAAATACCTCGATAGGCAGTAATGTAATTATAAATGCCATCGTGTGTTTTGGGAAGCCCGCTGTGTAACTGAATAATTGTTACTAAGAATATAAAACCGTCAGCTTCCTCAAAACTGGTTTCTGCTCAGTAAAAACTGCCCTCACACCTGCAAACCCGATTCCTTCTCACTGAAAACTGGTTTCTGCTACCTAAGTTAAATACCTCCTTCATTGTAAGGGTTGTAAAATAGCTCCTTACGAAACTCATTAAAAAAACCACCTGCAGCCCCATTTTAGGCCCTTAGCACCCCAGGTTTCGTTTTTGCAATCTAGACATCTTGAAACGTAAATGTCAAATGCGACAACTTCTTTAATGCGAAATAGCAAAAGTAAATCAAGCAAACAAATAAGAACGTTAAGGGGGGTCGACTTCAAGAGAGCAATATTATATATATGGCGATTTTTTACACACACGAAGGGGGGGGGTCAGCTGTTCATGTTCAGGGTGTCTAGATGGCAGCACGAGCCAGTGCATCCAGGGCTGCAGAATTTAGCGGCGTCTCCATATCCTCCCCACCTTGAAGAGGGATCTTCAATGACGGTTCAGTACCAATGTCCTCGGTGACGGGCAAAGGACACAGCAGCCGAACGTTGCGCCTGTAAAGGCCTATTACCTACTGCCCTTCCGAGCGATTTAGGGCAGAGGCAATTTTTTGTTTAAATCTGAAATTTTGACAAAATACTGGTTTACCATCTAGTTGTGCCCGCAAGGTTTCCAGCCCGATCGTCCAAACCACTGGGGCGCTATTGGGCTAAAATGAGGCTACGCGAGGGTTTATTGAAGGGTTTAAGCTATGGGGTCGAGTGGGGTGTCGTTTTCGAAGTATTTTTGTACGTAAAGTCCATTTTGTCCAGAACGATCCGATATCACCGGCTTTAATGGGGCTACAAATGGGATTTTTGAAGGATCCCAGGAGGTCAAATAAGATCGTTTTCCGAGTGAATTTGGACGGCTAATCCTTTGGGGGGTCTCACATCTGTCCAAACAGTTCGCAGATTTTTTTTTTTTTTTTTTTTTTTCAAATTTCAAAAAAGTAATATGACACAGAATACATTTTTGATCAATTAACTTATATCAAAGAGTGATAAACCCTTGTGCAAAATTTGCAGCGCTTTTTGACGTCATATTAGAAGTCTACGCCCCGAAAAACCTTACAGTAATAACTTATTACTAATGAGTTTTGAACAAATATTCACTCTCGTTTCACCCCTGCTCGTTTTCTATCTTTCAACCTAACTTCACTCTCTCAAGTTCTTAATCAAAATTCTCTACCTTCTCTAGTGAACATCATAATCAAACAGATCGTGATGTTTTTGTTTCTTTTGTTGTTATCAAATTACAATAAAAATTAAAATTAAATTAAATTTTAATTTTAATTTAAATTGTCATTTAATAACAAAATTTAATGCTGTTATATTAAATAATATTTAATATAATTTGATATATTATACCAAAATTTGTTATTTAATTTTTGTTGTTTATCTTGTTAATTGTTGTGTTTTGTCATTCCCCTGGACGATCCACTTGCTCTGTGTGAATAAACCACGCATTTATATTAACATCTCGTAATTCTCAAACTAAGGTGACCTTGACCTGAGTCAAAACAGAAGGCCGATTCTCAAACTCCTTGTCCCTTCCGGTAGCAAATGGACGTGGTGGATGGGTCACTGTTTATGGCCAGGTAGAGGGGGTTCGAAATTTCATTCCCCCAACAAAGAAGGGGGAAGTGAAATGTGAATGTTTTCAGTACCGGTAGTAAAAGGCGACGAGAGCACATCCCCCTTTCGGGAGGGAAGTTCAAAGGCCGCTCCCGAAGGCAGATCGATCTCCCAGCGCCAGTGTCGCCATAGCAACGAGTCAGTGCAGTTTCCGAGTCTGTTCCTGTTGTTCGGGGCGGGGGAGGTTCTCATTGGTGTCCCAGACCTGTCTTCATCCCCTTATAAAGGACTTGAATGAGGTGGGAATTCGCACACTTTCATAACCCATACCAGACGGCCTTCGAAGACTCGACTGGCGATCTTGTTCAAACGAAAATTCACAGTTATAACCAGGCTGATGTAAAAGTACGTCCAACAGGACCGCACTGTCACCCTGTACCTTGTTGGCGTAGGTGCAGGTCAAGATTCGACGTCGTTTTCGTGATTTGTGAATGGTAAAGGACGCTCGTGACTCACGAACAGGGTGTTTCAAGTTCAGCGAACTCGCTGGTAAAAAATGCATCCTCAAGAAGAATAATAAGTGAAGAAAAATGAAGACTTTTTTTTACGGTTGCGACATGTTTTACGATGCGGAGTTGAGAGTTCCATTCTCGGAAGACATCCGCCGCCCACAGCGGCAGCAATTTAGCCGCACTGCCGAAGAAACTTTTATTGCTCGATGGTCACTTGGGTTGTCAGGATCTACACTGGTGGGATGTTTCGGATGGTTCGTGAATTCTCAAGTTTTTTTACGAGCCTGACCTTGAGAATCAGTTTTGAGCGGAGAAGCTGACGCTTTTGGGAAGGTCAATGTTGGAGTTCAGGTTGGACTTCAGGAGAGCTCCGAAACAGTTCGGCGAAATTGACTAGTTGCCCAGTCAACGATCTACAAACTTCTCTCAATATAGAATCCAAATGAGAAACGTTAGGCTCGGGAAACTTCTTTACTTCGGGAGGTAAACTGGAGGTAAACTGATGACTGGGGATTGGGATTGCATGCAAATAAAATAGCCCCCATTTGATCCCATTTTCAGTGTCACTTCTATAGATTTCTAAGAAAAATCTATAAGCATGTTCACAACTTTCCAATTACGACAATCCCTACTGATGACATAATATGTCACATTATATTTCAATCACTGCTATTCGAGTACCCCTCACACCAACCATATCTTGCCATCGCGCTAGCTTATGGCTAAGTTATCACAACGGGTAGACAGCATGACCATACATTGTATGGTTGGCGTGAGGTCGGTGTAGCTGACAGCGGATTTTTAAATTTATTATTATTATTATTATTATTTTCTTCTTTTTTTCAAGATTTTTTCACCAAGCAACTTGTCAATTTATGAATGGTCCACACTGTTACACCCTCTGCTGATCCTCAGTTCCCTCAACGCAAATCTGTCCCATAATTAACTAAAATCCTGTAACAATCTCTTCAAACAGAGTCGTCAAGTGAAATACCCACATCAGCCCTCGACCGAATTGGCGAGCACGTCCTCCGTCACTGATCTCCGCCAGAGCTCGTCCCGGTTCACGGATTAAGCCGTATCGTACGTTTCGGAGGGTGCACCGATCTGTTTAGCCTTCCCCTCTGGGAGAGTCCCAACCACAGATAGCAGTCATAAATCATAATTGAAGACGAGGGTGAAACTGCCCAAGGGAGCGCCGAAACGTGATTCCAGAACCAAATTCGACTAATGAATCGGTACGGAATTTTGGCTGATTACACAAGTACACGACCAAAAAATATATTGAGTTTGGAGCGCTGCATCCAGGAAAAACAGCCAAAACGTTCCATCTCGTCACGTTTTCTTGTAAAAGTTGTGTTCTAACTGATAATGGGCTAGGGAACAAGGTCAGAGAAATGGGAAAATTCTGCCGAACATAGTTGAACTAATAATGAACAAAGTACTCAATAGGCCCTACAGTTAGCACTGGGAAATTAGGTGTCTGAGCAGAGGAAATCACTAGGTAGTGCATATTTGTGGTTTTTCCGACGAGACTGAACCCTCACTACCGGGTGAGAACCCAGAGAGGAGGGGTGAGCCCCGCAGTGGGGCTGACTAACTATATCAAGGATGGATCCAGCCCAGCTTGTTCAGTACAACTTAACTTCTTAGATTAGGTAGTCGCATTTGCTCCCATTCTTCTTGCAGGACTTAATCGTTTTCCTCAACTAACACGTAAGGATCCCCAACGTTCATGCATCCTTACCAACTCTATATCATATTTCAGATCTGTATTCAACGCATCCTCCTTGCGAGCTCACTAATCCGTATTAAATTCTGTAACTTCCTATTCCAAGTTCTATTTCTAACAAGAATGGATCCTTTCAAGTTCAGTATCCATTCCAACTCAATTCAAATAACTTCTTTCATCAACAAGAACGGCGGTTTAGCATCTGCTCCAAACACTTCAAAAAGACTCCCTTGCATTATATCCAATTTACTGCAGTGATCCTCCACGTAAAATTACGCCAAAACATTCGAGGCAGTAAAAAAATCATTTTGGGTCTCTGTGTCATTTGGCGAATAATCAAACTTTAATGATAGATTTTAAAATATGAAATTTCAATTAAATATCTGTAGTTTTGATTGAAAGAATTTGAAGAAGTTTTATGTAATAAAAAAAAGAAACTTCATTCGCAATGGGGGGGGGGGGGGGGGAGAGAAGAAGAAGAAGAAGACAATCGTAAGGCAGTTGGTAGGTAGGTAATTTTCCACGGACTTCGGACAAAAGATCGAAAGTAGTTTTTGAAGTGATTTTGATCAGAATCCATTTTGGGGGTCCCTCATCATGTGAGGGATTTTTACTGTTCACCTGTGTAGTGTTGGGACAGATTCTGTGAACAGTAAAAAAAACTTCTTTTTTTTTTTTCATCGACACCATTAGCTTTAAAATTAATCCATCACACCAAAATCAAACCCCCTTTCGTCCGCAGTTTATTTTCTCTCGTTCATCCCCAGAGTATAAACAGTGTAAACACTCAGCATTAATCACTCCCCAACCAAATACCTTAAAAAACCGGCGCCCGAGCAACCGTAAACAGCTTCACTTTCCGAAGGGTCGTCGGGAAGGGGAAAAAATGTTTGTTTTTCTTTTTTCCCCCCTTCTGCCATATTTTACGTCGCCGGCCGTTTCAATCATTTGCTGCTACGTTGCAGCAGTTTTTAAGTAATTTATTTACCCATTTGTAGCCCCTTTTTGCAGCTCTGTAAGGAGCAAATCGTAGCCGTTGTCTTAACGTTTCCAACTAATATTATAGGTTTTTTTTAGTAGCAAGGCTAGAAAAAAGTGGGTTGAATGGGGAAAAAATCGTTAGAAACTTATTAAAAGGAATTGGTATAATATATTATAGATCTTTCCATGATTGGTAGAGTTGGCACGCTGCGTTGTCTATACCTATCGTGAAAGTGAGCAGATGTCGGGAAGGAAGGTCGCCGAATATACTATATTAATATTTAAAGGAGCTTTGGGCAGATTGTGACTTGACAACAAAAGACCAACAAACTTGAGTTTGTGCCGAACGGTGTGTCCCGGTTGATTTGAAGGGCTATAGCCGGGCTGTCTGCTGAGGTTGGTTGCCCTACGGCCACCGAGAACGACCTCCGTAGTTGGCCTCAGGAAACGTTACGAGGTCTTTTTGTGACGTGCGCTAAGAGGGGTTTACTTCATGATGAAATGATGATGAAAAGGCTCAAAATAGCCTGAAGAACATGCTAACAATTTTTGCCATTACTCAAAGCCAAATCCTGTCGCCAGGTTCGACGCCATCCGCGTCAAAAATTGCCTTAATAGGCCTCTCAATTGGTTCTGTCGATACCTCCTGATTTGTGGGTTGTGGGAACAAATCGGTAGCCACATGATTACAGTTGTCCTCCCGGGTGTTGCCGAAATGACTGAATTCCGCGGTGGAGCTCTCGTAAATGAGGTAAATTGATCTTGACGGATAGAGTGATTTGGAGGAGCGATGGCTCGCTTAGGATCAGGTGGTTCCTTGGACGGATTTAGGCCAAATCCTCGACGATGAAGAAGAAAAAAAGAGTGATGCGAAAACGCTTTTCACTCGGAAGCTCAAATGACTCCAGTTCAATGCCTCGGAACCTGCTGTAACCCTCGTCGTCTTGGGGCACGACGCTTTTACCTTTGGGTGCTATTCTGAACGACTACTTTCCCATTATTCATGCCGGGTTTGTGTTCGGGCCGGGAGAACGACCGGGAGGCTCGTAAATGCAAAAGTTCTCTCTGGCGGAACCGGGCGGGGAAGAACCGAAGTATAGTTTATGGCCGATGAACCGCGGAAAAGGTTCAAACATCCGTGGACACCTGCGTAAATCTTTGATCGGTCCAAGTGAGGCCGATGAACCTGGAAACCCCTGAGAAATATTGGTAATTTTCAGGAGGACCCGAATCAATTTAATATAAGCAAAAAAAAAAAAAGACGCAAAAAGCCGAAAAGAAAAAAAAACACACAAACACACATACAAAAGATAACTACAAACAGCTACAGTAAAAAGGTATGCAGCAAAAAAGCCACGGCAGAAGCATTAGAAGAGTATGAAGATAAAAATTAATAGAGAAGAAGACGATACAAAACACACAATGAAAAGCTACAACAAACAAGTTGGAATATACGCAAAAACAATATATGCTACAAAAAATCAATTCCAGACAGAAACAGTACCTGTTGTACAAGAAGCTATACTAAAGAAAAGCCGCGAAAGAAGCTTGAAAGGACAATAAAGATGAAAATGGAGAGAGAGAGAGAAAGATACCCATGTAAATCATACCGCTAAGTCAACGGAATGCCGAGCTTAAAAAAAAATAGAAAAAATTCTAAGACAAGGATGCAACGAAAAGACGGAAAAAGATGAACAAGAAGTAAGGTGAAGAAAAGTGCACAGCAAAGGCAGAAGGCACAAGGTTTATAAGTCAAGAAAAATTACAATAGGTAAATGACTATCTCAAATTTTGAGAAAAACGCTGCAAATTTTACAAAAGGGTTTATTATTATTTGATATAGGTTACTTGTGCAAGAATTTAATTCTGTGTCAATAGAAAAAAAATTGGGAAAAGATTTCTTAATTCTTTGTTTTTTACTCGAAAAATATTTAACCTCTTGGGATCCTTAAAAAATCCCACTTTTAGCCCCATGAAAACCCTATAGATCGCCACAGTGAAATCGGATCATTCCGGGACCCCCAAAAATGGATTCTACGTCCAAAAATACTTCGAAAACGACACCTCATTAGAGCTCCTCGGATCCTTTAAAACCCCCATTTGAAGCCCCATGAAAGCCCCACAGATCCCAACGGTGAAATTAGTGAAAACCTCCAAAAATCAATTCTACGTCCAAAATACTTCGAAAACCCTACCCGTAGCCTGATTTTAGCCTCATAGCGCCCCACGGGTTTAGGCGATCGGACTGAAATCCTTGCGGGCACAACTAGATGGTAAACCGAGTATTTTGTCAAAATTTCAGAGAAAAGAAAATTCCTACTGCCCAAATCTACACCTCTTGAAACTAATAACGTCAAATTTTTAGGCTGATCTGAATTTTCGACCTCCGTCGCGATTACGTAGGTGTATTATTCCAAGAATAATAAACCAAAATGAGAAAGACAACAGCAACAATCACAAACAAAACCAACAACATAGGCAACAGCCACAAAATTATCGACACAGTTAAATAGCAAAAACACGTACACAACTAAAGAAAACGACATAGGTATTATTTTTTATAGTAAACAAAAATCACAACAGAAGAAATTTGAAAAAAAATCAAGGAAGAGTACGAAAAATCATTAAAAAGACAAGCGACTAGAAAAAGCAACAACAGAAACGACAAGAAAAAAGCAACACCAAGTGATAAGATTCGAGGAAAAACTGTAAAAAGAATGATGAATTACTAATACTTTTGGGTCACATTTTTGTAACAGTTGGTTTTCCACAAATGAAAGCCACAATCAACGTAGATATTTTCGCCCACTCAACCATTAAATTTTTATAGTGCTCTAACGCAAGAAGCGACTTGCTGTTATGTAAGTCATGTTTTCATTTGGTTTTTGTGTTTTTTATATCCTCAGGCCAGCTTTAGGGTGCTTATTTTTATTCCTCCGTCCCCTCCCATATTTCCCACAATATTATTCTCTCTCTGAACTGCTCCCAGGATTTTTTTTCTGGCCCCCCGGACACCTGGGGGAAAAGGCGCTTTACAACTAATCCAGGTTTATTGCTCCTCGAGATGCGCCTTTCTCTGAGCGTCGCGAAAAAAAGAGGAAAAATCCTCTGGCTTCAAATCCACACTGCGTGAAGGCGTTTGTGACATGGCTAAGCCCCGCCATAACAAACCGTTCTATCTGATTCACGATGGTACTTTCACGGTAAGAGCCCTTCCCAACGGTTCGCGTTAAGTGGTAGACTAGTCCATAATATTATTGTAATCATGTTTTGAGGGAATTGTGGGAGAAAAAGATAAGAAGATATCTGCGGCGAGATAGGATTGAAGGAGGAGTTTGTGATATGTGCAGTGAGATAGGTCATCCTGTAAAGATTGCAGTACGCGGCTTGGCGCCAATTCGGGAGGTCATGGCACATTCGGTACAATTTTTGACCTTTTTCGTGTTGTTGTGGGTGAAATTTTCGAATATGACTCGTTGCGAAGCCAACTGTTTCCTATTTGGCGTGCAATCAAAGGTGTTCACTTTGAACAATGTGGAGAATGGTGGAGGTGAGATAAGTGAACAGGATTGTTCTCATCTCGAAGAAGTTCTGCTGCCGCTGCACAATTCAGTGAGAAACGAAGTGGCGAGTGGGAGAGACGGGTGGCCCAGTGCGTCTAATATGCGACTACTTGAATGGGACAACGAATTGGAGAAACAAGCAAACGAGAATTTGGTTCGGTGGTTGTCATCGAGCTGCACGTTGACGGCCGAAGAGTGTTTTTGGTCTTCGCCCGTCGACACCATCCAAAACTACGCCATGTCCGGCCGTCCGGGAGACCCCCCCGACGTCGAAGACGTCGCCGCCTCTTGGATGTTCCGCAATTCGTCCGAACCCTTCGACGACGTTGTCCGTCAAAAATTCGGCAGAATCGTCGTCGCCAACACAAGCCGCTTGGGGTGCGGCGTCGTCGACTTCACAGAAAACGGCGTGTCGGCGAGGTTCCTCCTTTGTTTATACACCCCCTACGGAAAAGACTCCAGAGACCCCAGAGAGGGCTACAAAATCGGCCATCCTTGCAGCAACTGCCCGCCAAGAACTGCTTGCAACGAGACATCGGACTACCCGAGTCTTTGCGCTGAAGTGGAATACGATGACGTCGTGGACACACCCGACAGTGCAGCAACGCCTTCATCCCCAATACTGCTTCTCAACCTTCTGGTATTCTACTGTAGCGCTTCGATTTCAGACAAGGTGATATTATAGCAGGAAAGAAAACTCTCTTTTATATTCAGCCAACCTGGTGGATGTTCAAATCTATAACTTATAAACATTATCCTAAAACATACAGTTTTGAAAAATTTAGGATATGCAGTGACAATTTTTGAATAATTTTTTGAAAGACGAATAATTCTCAGTAATGCAGCCACCGATTTATACCTAACTCAAGCAGTCATTCTCATACGAGTAAGATCGTACGATCTCACGAGCGATTGCGACCTTAATCTATTCCCTACTGAAATCTGTGATAACAATGTTACCAACATCACAGTAGACTTAGTACGTAGGTGTTTTCATCAGGGTTGAATAATATTTCGTGACCTGTCAAAAAGGACCTGCGCATAATATTATTTTACTTGAATGTTACGGGTTATGGCGTCTCATTGTGTCGGTCAGTAGTCACTGACTACTAGTCAGTAGTTTAATCTGTGGTGTCGGTGCTGGCTCTGAGACGTCTCAACGCTAAATCTCTTATGAAAATCAAACCTCCAACTTCAAAAATTCCTGTGTCAGCAACAGTTGCTGACACAGCAGCAGTTACTGCTACAGCTAGAAGAAAACGCTGCAAATTTTACACACGTCATTTCTTGATAAAATTATCCAAAAATTAGTTTTGTATCAATAAAAAAAATTATATTTTTTTTGTAAAGTTTGTGGACAAATGTAGGACCCCAAAAAATGGATTATGTGTCCATAATTACTCGGAGAACGGCACCTCAATCGACTTCTCCTCATCCTTCAAAAGCCCCGTTTATAGCCCCATGAAACCTGGTTCTATGAGGCTTTCATGAGAGGTCCTCTCAGTGAAATCCGATGGTTCTGGGACCCTCAAAAATGAAGTCTACGTTCATAAATACTTCATAAACGATACCTAACTCGACCACAAAGAAAAAAAAAAAAAAAAAAAACCCCTCCCCGTAGCCCCAAAGAGCCTCACGGGTTTGGGTGGTCGGGCTTAAAACCTCGCAGGAACAACTTGGTGATAAACCGAGTATTTTGACAAAATTACAGAAAAATGTTCGTCGAAATTTTTTCAAAAATTCCTAGTGCCCAAAACGGCTCCGACGGCGGACGGACATTTCGTTTTTGGAATCCACGTGTCATGAAACGGAAAAACGTCAAATACTGAGACGAATACATAGGACCTAAACGACCCTTTTCCAGCGCGTCTACAACATAATTAGGCCTAATATATAAGGTAAATCATGCCGATCGGCATAGTGAGCATTCGCCTAAATACAGTCACATGTTCTAATTTACTTGTAGGGTACCTACTCACAGTTTATAGCGTAAATTACGATTTATAAGTTATACTAGCTGGGACACCCGGTCTTCGCCCGGTCCGTAGTGAACACGAACCAAAACTGAATGTTTCAACAGGAGATATTTTAGCAGTGTACGGATTTTTAACATTTCCCGTCATTAGAATCGTCTCTTGTACTCTCAGAAGGGCTCCCTCTCACATTTCAACGTCCGAGAGTGAACAGGAGAGAGTTTAGCTCACTCAGCTGATCAGGAGAAATCCCCTCATTTGAATCATCTCTAGTTGTCCTACAACGGCTAAAAACGGCTAAATTTCAACGTCCAAGGGGGAACTTTAGCTCACTCAGCTGTTCAGGAGAATTCCCGTTATTTGAATCATCTCTTGTAGGTAGGTACTCCCAGAAGGGCTCCCTTTAAAATTTCACCGTCCAAGGGTTAACGGGAGAGATTTTAGCTCACTCAGCTGATCAGGAGAAATCCATCATTAGGATCTTCTCTTGTACTCCCAGAAGGGCTCCCTGTAACATTTCTACGACCAAGGGTAACAGGAGAGATTTAGCTCACTCTGCTGATCAGTAGAATTCCCGTAGGTAATTATACCGCTCTCGTACCTACCTATCAAACCCGTTCATTCCTCATGCAAACACCCGCAGCAACCGGTCAACTTATTATTTAGACGTAGTTTCGTTCTAAACCGACGCAAAAATTTGTACCGGGTTTCGGAGTTTCGAAAATTTTCCTAGCGATCCCTAGTAACGACGCTATTTGACCCGTCTCTCGTCGCGAAGGAAAGCTCCGTTCGCGATGAAGGAAGAGTTTGGTCATCAGTTTTCACCTTTTAAACCTTCTCTGAACTTCCACAAATAATTCAAGACCAAAATTAGCCAAATCGGTCCAGCCGTTCTCTAGTTATGCGATCAGCAACAAAATACTGATTCATTTTTATAGATATAGATATTGTACTATTATAATAAAGTCCTATTACAAACTAACTCTTCCTTTTATTTTAACTCCTAATTGTTTGATAACCCATTACGTCGCACTAGAAGATGACTCCACATAAATCAGACCTCGTTAATCATGATGTTCGTCGAGCCGGAAACACACAGCGCAGTATCATCATTGACTAGAGACGTCACCGCGGTAATTTACATTTTCCGAGGTCGTGCATGATGCGACAGGAAACGCCCGGAGAGTTAATTTGTGACCTGTAGGAATACTAATTGTTATACGGACGTCTTGTAAAGGGCTTTTATCGTCCGATAGCGTCGAACATAATTGGAGGCGATAAAGAACTTACAAATGGCGTGATTTACCAGGATTCGACGTAAAAATAGTTTGTTTTTTTTTTTGGTACTCAATAAAATGTCGTTTCAACCAATAAATAAGTCATTCTCATTACCAAACTGGGGCCTTAAAGTGGATTTTACAATCCCCACTGACTCAGAAAATAGGTTGACTCAATGTCAACCGTGTGTTTGAATTCTCAGTTTATCAGAGGACCGATTGAATAATCATTATCATTACAACTTCTTCAGTGTGGAGAAATCAACAAATCCAGTCGTTTTGGGGAATTGACAATCTCTACGCCACCCCGATTTTAATCCTTCTGCCTGTTTCGAAATCCTCAAAATAGAATATTTGTATGCAGGTGTAGCACAATCACACGAAAATGAGTAAAATGAAAAGAAGTACCTATTTAGATTAATGTGGGTCATTTTATTTCGTGTTATCTCTTTTATTGCACATATCAATTTGTTGATTTTAGTCAGACTAATTGAATTTTCAAGCGACTTCCTTTTCCTTGCTATTACGACGACCGCTACGTGAAAGAAGGCGTTTCCTAAGGCTAAAAACGTTTGTGGAAAGCCGAAGAAAAACCACATCTAATCCGTTTCAACGGATCATCCGGCGAGGTTCAAGGTAAGTTTGATGAAGCGATCCGAAGAAGCCTCCGACCGTGAAAATGCCTCAAATTGGGGGAAATACCCGGAAGGCCTGGAGCACTGGGGGAAATCTGCTGGCATCAAATTTTTCTCCGGACGGAAGTTTTGTACCAAGCAGGAAAATTCATCGACTAAGGTGCCGGCCTCAAACGAGCTAAGATAACAGACAAGTTCGACCAACTTTTAACGTCGAGAAACTTCGGGAAACTCCGTTTTTCACCTCACGGAACAATCTTTCCCTCCCGAAAACTCAATTTAAACGCTACTTCACTTTCACGATGCATACAGATAGGTAAGAAGAGATGTAGCTGTTTCAAGTATGGTGGACAGGGTGAGGGGTGACCTACCCGCTTTCCGCTCACTTTAAACTTGGTTCAATAGTAATTGGGTTTTACTGTGCCCAATTGCAATCTTTTTGATAGGAAAGGGGGAAATCTGGATCCGGGCCAGAATTCCGTTAACCCTTCGTCTGGTCTGGCGAGAGCCATCAAGGGGAATCTGGGTTCCTTTTCGATCTTCAACGTGGACAGAACCTGCGAATGCATGTAGGTCCAAGGGAGTTGGTGGCAGCACTGTGGCAGGGGCAGAAGGTTTACTCTGACTTGTACTGTAAGCACACATCCATTGTAGCTGACCAAGAGGTAATCTTTGCAGGGGTAAACATGGACCCTGGGAATGCTAACCCGGATTACAACTCAAGTTTTTTGCATGTCAAAAAATTAGGTTGCCGCCAGTGGGTGCAATGCCATAGGTGATTGTTTAACCATGGTGCATACATGGGAGACACCATCTGGATTGGGTTTTGTTTAGATATGCTTTTCCCAATTTTGAATCTCATTTCGAATCAGAGTTAAATTAAATTCATTAGGAAATTTTCCAATTGGGGTCGAAAAGTGACCGGAAACACATTGTTCAGTGAGGTGTGCGCATTGCCCCTTCAACTGGTCCTACCTCGACCGAATCGTAGGAGGGGGGAGGGGGTGCTATTCCACTCCAGCCTACTTCCATAATGTCCATGAGTCGAACAGTGGCAGAACAGTGAGGCACAGAGGTTGCAGCTCTTTCATGTCTACGGAAAGGGATCGTTACATTACAACGCAGGCATCCACTCTTGGAGCCAGTTTACCCCTGACAAAAAGCATGCCAAACGAAGACCATCCTTTATTTCATTACCTATCGTCTCAGGTTCCACATTGAAATATTCCTTTTCTAAACCTCTGTTCCCAATAGAGAAGCAAAATTGGCTTGTTTTATCTTGAGGAAAATTTATTCTTCAGGTTAGGATGTGTATAGACACATCCGTGGAATTATTTTAATATTAAACAACACCTAAAGACAGGCAAATTCTAGTTTTTTGGCCTCTTTTGTCTTTTCTAAAATATCCCTAACCAAGGCTTTTTTATATTCGATTATTTCTCGCAGAAGCGGTGAAGTCAAACCAACATGCTAATAGGCGGGTTGTAAACTGCTGACCTCAGCATCGACCCGGCTCGTGATAGTCTCAAGGTGCCTTTACAGCCTACATGGCCCATTTTAGTGCGGGCATAATAATGCTTTTCCGGGCTTCTCCTCCCCTCCAGCCTCATAAAGGGACGCAATATTACCCCGCATGGATACTCTTATCGCACACTGAAATTCAAGAGTGGGATCGGCTTATTACAAAAGGTTCACCTCCGTAGTTTCCACTCAGAGTAATCAAACAACAAGGGAGAGATGAATTCAGCGTCAAGCTTCGGAGGGTTATATGAAAAATTGCTTCATCTCCCCTTTTTTTGACCAACCTGGTCACGCAAGTGTAGCACAATTGGATTTGCCGGGCTCTCAGTCCAGTCTCAAAACACGATCCCGTTCAGCAGTTCTACGCGGATTTACTTCAAATCTGTGTAGTTCTGGCCGAGGTTGAGCGATCCTTTTAATGGGACTCGCGTCGACTCGATTGGGGTTAATGAGAGGGCACTTTCCGGCGATTGCAGGCTCTCTTTGCCTGGTTTATATCTCATAGCTTAGCCCCCATCTCAATTACAATGTCCGAGCAAATTGGTTTGATCCAATTTCCATGTTTGGCGTTTTTTCCGCCCGCTACACCAGCGAGCTTGAATACGTTCGATTTTTAATTCCTCAATTTTTAAATACCAAACTCTTCAAAATATTTTCCATAAGCTATTCCTTTTGCCACAATATTTTTTACTCATTTTTCTTTATGGGAAGAAAAAAAAAATCCCCCTGGACCCCCGGATGCTTTTTGCTTGGAGCCTAGGGCTAAAATTGAAGAAACATAAAACATGCTTCATTAACCAAAATTTGGTTAATTTTTCCATCATGCCACAATATATATTTAATTTAATATATATTGTGGCATGATGGAAAAGTACCTAACTGTCCGACGCCGCACTAGTGGTCTAACGCTGAGACAAGTGAGGAGGCCGAACGAGTGGTCTAAGTTTAAATTAACGCTATGACAAGTGAGGATGCGGAACTAGTGGCCTAATGTACAACAGGTGAGGACGCCGAACTAGTGGCCTAATGTACAACTGGTGAGGACGCTGAACTAGTGACCTAACGGTAAGACAACTGAAGACGCCGAACTAGTGGACCACTAGGATCCTATATACTCGGCATCCTATATACAGGATATAGGATCCTTTATGTGGGATAGGATCCTTTATTTAGGATATGGGATTCTATATACAGGATAAAGGATCCTATCCTGTATATAGAATCCCATATCCTACATAAAGGATCCTAATAATATATCCAATAGATAATATCTATAATATCTATATATATTATAGATAGGTAAGGAAGAGTGTCCGCCATGACATCACACACGGACAAACTGGATTCGGCAACTTCGCGATCTGCTGCCACCTACCACCGCCAGTCTTGAAAACGGATGAATCCGAAAATTTGACCTCTCAGGTATGTCTTAAATTTAATTGTATATAAATCTTCAAAAACGTATATATATTATATTATATATATACAGGATATAATATATTACATTAGGAATATATTATATATAACTCCCAACGTAGTGCATGTGCATGCATTTCGTGACTAATGCATTAACGTTTTTGGGAAGTTAGGTCACGGCTAAAGCATGTTCCATGCTAAAACGAAAATTCATATTCAACATTTAACGCCCCGAAAAACGTGGAAAATTATAGGTACCTTAGAACTTCCGAGCACTCGTTGCCCTTCTTTAGTTGAACTGTGTTAGAACTACACACGAAGGGGCATGTACGAACACTGAAAAATCAATCTTTTTGTAAGCCCGTGAATTTCTATTATCAAAGCAGAAAATGAGAAAACATGCACCGACTCGTTTTGAAGGGCGTTTGTTGCGCAAGTATTTGGAATCCGCGACCCATTTCGATTTGAACGCGCAGATAGCGTTGAAGCCGACGTAGAACCGGTCTCGGGAGTTCGGTTTATTAGGAAATAATAACTTCTCAAGTTGTTTTCATTCAGTACTCGCGACCTCGAGATTTCGGTGTACGTGGGGTGTGTACGCGAGCAATTTTCGGATCATTCATACGATGTAGCGAATAAAAAAAAATACGAGGCCGGGTTTTGACGCTATTTCTCCCCCCGAAACGCCTTCCAAGTGTGAATAAATCATACAATTCGACAAAAGAGGGGTTCTTCCGGGTTTGGGGAGGACTGCCGAGTGAAACACGATAAAGTTAATATCAATAAGAAGCTGTCAAAAGGGGAAAACCAGACCGTCTCCAGGGGCGACCTGCGTCTACGTCAATACACCAAACACGAAAATTCTGGTTTACTGAACGAGAAAAACCCTCAAATCCGGGATAAAAGTGCCGATCGGCATTTATCGAAATATTTATCAGTGCAATGAAAACAACGGAGTTGTACGACTCGTTTTACATGAGAGGCTTAAGAAAACAACATGGTTTATAAACCATAAATGGAAGAAGATATCACGGAAAAAATCTCGATCAATCATCTTATCTCAAAAACACCTGCAGTGGCGCTTTTTGAGGAATTATTGAGTTTTCTTGTTTTTGTTTTTGTTTATGTTTTTGTTTTTGTTTGTTTTGGCTTGTTACCTTGGATTTGAATAAAGTTTGCTATTTGAATTTAAAAAAGTTTTCTTGATTTTGTCAGGATGACTTTTTTCTTTTTTAGTTTTTTTATTGTGAAATATGAAACAAGACGTTCAAATGCATAGGCTGACGTGAGAAACGGTTGTCGATGTTCCTTCCCATTGAAATTAAAGCTTAAAAATCTTGTTGTATAGTGCCAATTTTAGAAAGGGCAGTTGTCCCTTTCTCTGATAAGGACAACTGCCCTTTCTCAAATAAGTACAGTCAGAGTACGTTTGCGAACTTCCGTCTAAAAATGGCTTCAACCTCTTTTTGCCGTTGATTCGTCACGGTTTTGGTCCGTTTATTGACATGTTTCATGCCTTTAGGATGGGCCGCAATTGCTTTTTGCAGGACTGCGAGGCGGGATGCACAAAGCTCTGCTAAGCAACTGCTGACGTCATAGACTATGATTCATAGCAAACCAAAGAACTTCTTATTAGCCAAGAAAACATCAGTTGGGTACTAATCTAGAAATAATTTCATCCTTTTCATATTTTTAAATAAGACAAAATGAGAAAAAACAAAAATTAAATAACTAACAAATTAAAATAAATAAAAAACGCTGCAAATTTTACACAAGGGTTTATTATTCTTTGACATACGTTACTTGTGCAGAAATTTAATTCTGTCAATGAAAAAAAAATTCTCAAAAATGTTTTTTTTTTTTCAAAAATTCTTTACTCGAAAAATATTTAACATCCTGGGATCCTTCAAAAATCCCATTTTTAGCCCCATGAAAGCCCTAAAGATCGCCCCAGTGAAATCGGATCGTTCCGGGACCCCAAAAAATGGATTCTACGTCCAAACATACTTCGAAAACGACACCTAACTCGATCCTATAGCAAAAAGCCTTCAAAAAAACCCTCCCGTAGCCCCATTATAGCCCCATAGCGCCCCACGGGTTTGGGCGATCGGCCTGAAAACCTTGCGGGCACAACTAGATGGTAAACCAAGTATTTTGTCAAAATTTCAGATTTTAAAAAAAATTCCTACTGCCCAAAACGGCCTGGACGGCGGATGGACATTTCGGATTTAGAATGTAAGTAGACCTCATGAAACGGATAATGTCAAATTTTGAGCCCGATCGGAGTCGTTGACCCCCGTCGCGAAAACATAAGTGTATTATTCCAAGAATAATAAACCAAAATTGAAAAAATAAAAAATAAAAAATAAAAAATATTATGTTATTGTTTCTGTTATATTTTTATTTTTATTTTTTCTACTTATTAAGTAGAAAAAACCTAGTAGAAGTTAAAGAGCGTTCCATTTACTTTAGAAACTGCCGACAAATTTTGTAACAAATAATATATTATATTACTAACAATGGCCACCCGTTGAAGAGTTATGAGATTTATTGCAAATCAATGATGTCAGCTATTAATTGGACCCTTGTAGAACATTACATATTTTCCCGAAAGCATTCCTCAAAAACGAGGAAGATTTTTTTTTTCTCGAAACTTCAAGAATGGACAAAAGCCCTTCCTAGAGTAACAAATTCAATAATTGAAGGTTCCCCCCATACAATTATTGTATGTCGGAGAACCCTCTTTTTCATTTTTTAGGAGCGCTCGGGACGACCGCCGGTCAGGTCGTCTGTGTCGTCAATCCGTCCGACGCCTTCAATTCAAAAGAGCGAGAAAGCAAGCGCCATGGTCGCTGATGGTTCGTACGTCCAAGAGAGAGAGAGCAGTACGCGTGGATAATAAAATTTGATATATTTTCCAATCCAACTTCTGATAACACTTACGTTTAGAACGCTCGTCATCTGTCGAGGAGATTGATCTCCTTACATTACATGTAAACCTTCCATCAGCAATCAATTTAATAGAAGAACAATTTTGCAATGGAGGAGTTCCAGGCTCCCAAAATATTTTTTTTTAATAAATACTTTTTAATTTTGAAATTAATTTGTATTATTATAATGAGTTTTTCTCCAATTTTTATTATAATTTTTTTCAGTTTTTTTTTTTTTCTTTTTTTACGTCATCAGTCTTCTCTGAAATTGCAGTACAGGTCCAAAGCGTTGTTTAGATTCTTGGTTCATAATGTTTCTTTAAGAAATTCCCCTTAAATTTTAATTGTAACAGACTCGGTTACGAAGTCCCAACATTCTGAAATTTTGTAACCACAATTATTTTTTGTCCATTCTATGAGGCCCTGATGATACAGGAATATCTCTTCTGAAATGACATCATATACCTACAGGCCCGGGTTCTTTGGCCGAACCTCAAAAAATTTACGGCCCACAAAACCCATAGACTCTCGTTGGCTTGGAGTGAGCAAAACTCCATCCCATCTTTCCCTTGAGTGTCAGTGAGAATGCAAAAAGAAACATGTATTGCGCGTTTTATTTCTCACGAGTTGGTAAAACTGGGAAGCAGACCAGTGGCTGGGTTATCATTACGGCAACTACCTGCCAGCGGGTCAAGTGCAGAGATCCTATTGTTTCAAACATCTCGTTTCAAAGGTTTACAGGGCTGGTGGAGGTTCTACAACCCCTTAATGGCATCAGGAAAACGCTGGTAGGTCGGGCTATTCCAAAGATGAGAACCGTATGGGTTGAGTTCAATTAGGTGGGGGTGGAGAACAAAGGGTCTTTGTGGGGTGTAAAACTCGGGCAGGTTGAGCACTTGGGAAATAGGAGAGGCATTGGGATGTTTTTGCTGAGTGCGTCCAAAACTATGGAGGATGCACTGGACCCTGTCTTCAGGAAGCATAGAAGGGCATGAGCATGCGCAAGTGGACCTCATCAGGAAGCATAGAGGGGCGTTTTCGCACAGTGTGCCCTTTTCAGGAAGGATTTAGGGAAAGATGTGCACACTGGGCCCTCTTCAGGAAGTATAGAGGGCGTTTGTGCACACTGGGCCCTTTTCAGGAAGGAATGAGGGACGTACGTGCACACTGTGCCATTTTCAGGAATCATAAAGTGGTTTATGTGCACACTGGGCCCTCTTCAAAAAGAATATAGGGGCGTAAGTGCATAACAACCTCTTTTCAGGCAGCATAGAGCATGCCCCACCACGGACAAAACTTTCAATTAGTGCGACTGGGTCCCGTTTTTGAGACAGCAATTTGGCTATTATCTTTGGGGAGGGGGAGGGTATCAAGTGGTTGGGTGAAAGTCGATCGACATGGTGTGGTGAGGGGGTATCAAGTGGCCCTCGGGGATACTGACTTGGCACTTCGCCTCATCAGCAGGATTTCATGTAATGCGTTGCTTGTCAGCTACTGTTCTCCCGTTTCAGCACCTTTCGACGTCAATCGCCTCAACGCAGTACAATCACTCTATTGTTCCTTTCTCAGACGGTCCCAATTAAACAATTAATTTAATACTCAAATTGAAAAGATGTTATCTCTATTTGTAGTGCGCTGAAAAGCTCAAATACACTCGCAGCCGAAAAGAGGCGGAAAACTTATCTCAGACGCAAATCTAAGCACGTTTCCCTCATTAGGGACTTCCCTCGTGGAATATTAAATTGACGACCGCCCCGTTTTTACATAATTCCTATTTTCCCGGAGAATGTAGCACGCTTTTAAAACGTAATGAAAATACAATGAGGTTTTGTAGGGTGATTCTCATCTACTATACCCGCAGACCAGATGCCACACTTGGGCGATGCTCCAAAATCGGATTTTTTTTCGCTAAGTTGGCTCAAGACGGACTTCAACTTCGGACGTTAACTTTGTGGCCGGACTTTCACGAAACGTGAGCCACAAAGGAAATGACTTTCTTTCCTATCCTTTCACCCGCTCCAATACCCTTCTCTAGGACTTTATGGCATCACGTATTTTTGCTGTTGTACGTAAGATGAAATATTTGGAGATTCCGCAACTGTAGAAAATTACTTTAACCCCTGAACCAAAACCGCCAATATGGAAAAAATTAAGCAACAAGATGTTTTGATATACATCGGTATCGTGCAAGGGGATGAAAGGAGAGCGCTTTGGCGGCGAAGAGGGCATTTCCGGCAGGGTGACTAAACAGTGTATGAATCTTGATTTTTCGCGATTAAAATACATTGTTATGGAAGGTTGATTTTTCAACTCCAGAAGAAGCATTTTTAGACCCATTATTTCTACAAATAACAGACCAACTACAAATACACAGAATAAGAATTCTCTGATTAAAAAATTCAAGGTTCGTAAAAGAATGTATGGGACTTTGTCAATGTTTCATTCATTTGTTCCAAACTACAGCATGATCAAGATTTTTTTTTTTTTTTTTTTTGTCGGGTTGGACTACCTGGGGACATGCGTACTTCGCGAAGGAGCCTGAAAATCAATTTTTCGTCTGTTGTTTTTTTTTTTTTTTTTTTTAAGGGAAGGCGTTTCATATTGTCATCATTACAACGAGAGTCACTCCGAGGAAGAGATGAAATGGGGGGGAGACGTCATTGTTTCGCAAACGCCTCTTGAAGTACAACACCCTCTAGACGTGAAGTGACACCCACCTCTAGCGAAGACTTCCAGGCAGTGGTGCCAACAACAAAAAACCAAAGTTGGGAAAAGAAGACGGAAGATTCAGGATGAAACTGGGATAATACGTTGTACTGTAGATTCACACACAAAAACTGTAGATTTTTGTGGTTTTTTTTCTACTCCAAACGAACGCCCTCCTCCCACAACCACACAATTACATCCCCCTATTCCAATTTTTCAGTCTCTTTTCCCCTCTGCCGTCATCCACTTTTGGCTCCCTGCACCACATACTCACGTTCCCTTCCCCTTCAACTTCCATCTTCAGCCCTTTTCAACCCTCAACGAGACCTCATTGACATTGAAATTCATAATGCAACCCGTAATGCAAATCCACGTCACTTTCTCGTTCGAAATGGAAAGTAACGCCCCGCGCGAATTCCGCCGATGAATCTTAAATGGGACTCTGGGAATGTTAAATGGTTAAGATATTCATTACGAACCTAATTCCGTCAAGTCAAACTTCCCTCTCAGGCCCCCAAACAATATTGGCTCACGCCCACGCCAAGTAGTAAAATTTGCAGTGCGCAATACCTGCACAACCAGCCTCGGGCTCGACCTCAGTGATATTCCCGTTGACCTGAATCCACCTTCCGAAGTTAATTATAGGCCGAGATATGTTAATTGGTTCGGGGATCGTGAATTAATTTAGAAGGATGACGACGACCGAAGGCAACACCGAACATGACCATGTTATTATAGTTGATGGAAGGGGACTGCGAACAAACCTGGAGGGAGTTTCAGGGTCGGGGCAGCTTCACACCTGAAAATAAAGACATAAATTAATTTTGGAAATAAACTACCAATTTTGTAAGTATAAATACAAATTTTTTAAATATTTGTAACAAAATCTTTACAAATTACTGACGAATTTAAAAATTGTGACCAGGAAGTGGGTATTGAAGTAAAATACTTATAACAATAAAATAATGACAACTACAGTGGGCGAAGAGCAGAGATGACATATTATATTATATTTGTCCATTTGAGAGAAGGATGACTCCTCTGCTGGTCGACCTATTTCAAACGCTATTTTGTTGATTTACAAGTGAGTGAAATTTGTCGCGTTTGACGAAAGAGTCAACGGTGAAATTACACTCGAATGTGCCGTGAGCTCCCTCTGATCTCTAATTTCCTCACTGCCTGTTGAAACCAGGCTCCATTAAAGGAGCGGATGATCCCACTTTGGAGCATATCAGGTTATCAGGGCTTTGAAGTCCCTCTCGTACAATTTTCTATCATCAGCCCTGCCCGACGAAAATCGTGCGTTCTTGCGTGGGCGGTTGTAAGCTATTAGGGGAAGTGTTGCTTTATTCGAGGGTGTTGTAAGGTTTGGGAAATAAAATCGATGCGAAGAGGGTCTTCGAAGACTGTCTGTCTTTCTTGTCTTTGTTCGTTATCGGCCGTCTCAACGGTTCTATTTCTGCGACCGGGGATTTGATCTGTCAAACCGTTGTCTCCCTGGAATGATTCCCGACTCGAACTCCTTCGACCCCACCCCGATATCCGTTTTCAAAAGGTCTCCTTTTCGGTCTCTCACGTCCCCGAAAGGGCTTCCTTTTCTAAGCCTTCCTTTCTGCCGGGTAACAGAGGTGAGGTGACTGGCCATTCTGTGGAGGTGACTTGGCCGCGTGGGGAAATCGATATGTCCGTTTTTGGCTTGGTGTCCGGTCCAAGTGAACTCAACGTAGAACTGGCACAAAAGGGCAGATTTGTCGATAGTTCAAATCCATGGGATTTGACGCAATTTGTACGTGTATGTAAGTTGGCAGGCAAGTGGGGTGCAGGCGAGGTGTCCAGGTTCTCGCTATTTTACAGATGACTTGCAAATCTCCAGTTTGTCATCCAGAACTGTCCGAGTGACCTCATGAGTGCACTGTCCCATAGGAGTTGGAAGCAGAAGTCTCTCCAAGGGTGGTTTCACCAGCAATGACTGGGTACCCGCCAAATCCGTTGGATGGGACTTCTTCGGTTACTGCGAGAACTGCAACAAGTTACTACTGTCCGGGCATTGCCGGTTCGTCTGAAAAGATTGAGGATTCGTCAACCAGGATCAAGTCCCCCAAGTCAGATGGTTTGGGCTCATCAGGCTTCAGTGTTTGGCTATCTCCTGGCAAAGACAGCCAGTGCAACACAAAAGACCGAGGGATTGAATCTGCAAAACCTCTCATGAGATTACTCTGACGCGGAAACGATTCTGATGGGTCTAGTCACAACATGCCTTCAGGTCCTGAGAACTTTTAACTAGCCACACAATCTATGGCTTTGGGGGGGATAGCTGGAGGTTTGTGATTAACGCCATGGTATATTCACTGGCTTTTTGAGGAAAGTGAAGTGCCTCAGGCCTCCAAGGCAATACAGGAGGCGTCAGTTGAAGGTGTGCGATGGTACATAATGGTACCATAATATTATTATGTATTGTGTGGGGAATTTGACTCACTTTCTCTCGCATCTCGCCAGCCCGACAGAGTTAGTACTGGCGGGAGGAGCTGGTCGCGCAAGTAATAATAAATAATGCAGTAATATTCGGCATAAATTGACATTTCAGTGTGTGTCATTATAACCTTATAATAATGTCTCATCGCAGTCTATTTTTAGGGATCGAGCCCGCTGACCAGGCATCCCCAACGACACTTTGTCCAGGGAAGCTGAATCAGCGAGTGAGAACCCGACGCATGGCTCCACAACCCAGGCCTCTTTTAACAACAATTCGTCTAAGGAAGCCACGGAGGTTTTCCCATGTAAGACCAGGTCAGCTGGACAGGCCACTTTTATTGACAATTCGTTCAAGGTTGGTGAACCCCCTGGCTTTGGTAATACTCCAAGCCCTGGACGAATCAATACCGGCCTCGAAACTTCGTGTAGGGTATTATTTTCCCCACGGTTCCCTTCCAAAGACTTTGCCTCTCCACAGTACCTTGACAAATCAAGTAAGCCTGGAGTAAGCGAGTCTTCCATTTCTGTAGCTGCATCTTCCCCCTGGTCAGCAGATCACGACATAAATTCGTGGGGACGTAAACATTCCCACACTCCCTTCCTCTTCCTCCAAAAACATCGACGGCGAAATCGTGGATTTACGCCTTAGGCCTTCCGCCAAACACAACAAAAAAATAGTGAATCTAAATTCAAATTTAGAATTTCATACACTTGTAGGTACACACCCATCACCCGGTATGGGTGGGTGGGGTGTCCCACACATTGGTATGGCTCAGGACTCCTTAACGCCTCCAAACCTACGTGACATACTCACTGCTTTAATCACACATCACTACCAAGAATCTGAATCTCATAACAGCATTAACATGAACCCCTGGACTGAAAGTCCTTGAAATGTTGAGCGGTCGGCATTGAAAATTCCGCGGGCATCAGAGCATTCGTAATGAGACGCATCCCCATCATTGCATTCAGAGTTAACAAGAGAACACGTCCAGACATGCATAATGGAAAGGCGCCGGCTAAAGTCCCAGAACCTGTTGGTCAAAAGAGAGACTCATTGATTTCAAAGACGTAAGAGCCATGGATGCCCAGGATAAAAATGGCGCGATGAGCACGCCACAGTGGACATTGTATCCATCCTATCCAACTCAACACTTCACAAATCACGAATAAGCTCCACCAAGAGGATCGCCAACACGTACAACAGTTCCGTTTCGAATTCCCCGCATCCACGAAAAATCTGCCTCAGGTCATCCCATATGCAAATCCCCCTTCCCATGATCCCCAAACATTTCTTCTACTTTACAACCGCCATTTGCATCTGAATGCCATCTGATTTCCCCGTTCTCGTTGGAACTTCAACAGGAACCGTTTCAAGGAATTCACCCCCAGGTATTTTCAAGTCGGATAGTTAGCACCACGCGCGTTCCCATGGAATAACGGGCATCTAATTCTAACCTATTCACCCACTATTTACACTAGATAACATCATATTATGACATCAAACCATAGGTATAAGCAATCAAAACATGGCAATACGTATAATCACGGGGGAAATGACAAAGGCCCTCTACAATCAACTGTGAAATGACCTAGTCTACAGCAATTACACCAAGCTAAGTGTTTTCCGTGAAACAAACTGTTATAGAGCTTGATATTGACCTCGAATTCCAATACCTTTCTAATTGACGATAAAGATTTTGTGTCCGGGTGAGTATGATGCAGACTAATGAAATATGAGGAACAAAAACACAAAACTTTTGTGTTAAATAATATATTAATATTAAATATTAATTAAATATTAAATAATAATACCATAATTCAAAATCAACCTAAACTAAATGTGACAATCTGAAAGGGGTGACTCATGGCTTCGATTCAATGGTATAACAATATGAAACTATTCATTTGCCTGGTGAGTCAATACCATTTACGATGATGCCTTGAAACTCGAGTTTCTTTGAACAAGTGTCTTTCGTTTGCATGAACTACGCATGAAATGAAGACGGCCTTTTAATGATAGGGTTTAATTGAATAGCTGGAAGGTAATACAAGGGTGTGGGTTGTAGAAACAGGAGCCGACCCGGTTGTTTTGTATGCCATTAGTCAAAAAGCGCAAAATCCATGTTCTCGCCACCGTCTATGCTGGAAATTTCTCCACAATTACAGCTCGTAATCGTGAAATCATTCGCTTGGCGCCACTGGACTTGAACAGCCCTAAAATTGACATTAATTCTAATATGATTTTCTTTTGTGAGATGAAGTTCTTAAATATAAATCGCTTTATTGTCCAAAATAGCAACTCCTGGGAAGTCTCCATTCTTTTTCATCATTACCTAACCATATAATAAAATTTTTTAGGCCGAAAATGCATTCATGTTGTGAGGTGAAAGTGAAAATGACGATAAATTCAAGATTACTTACGTCTCAAGTTGAAACTTATTTCTTTACAAACTATATTTTGTCAATTAAAAGATTGTTTTCAGGTTTATTCATTGTTAGTAACCTTGAAAAAAAAAAAAAAAAAAAAAAAAAAAGATTAACATTGAAAACTAAAATTTTTTAAATTTTTGAAGAAAAAAAATTAACAGCCTAAATAAAATTTTGAAAGGTTGGTATTTATGGGAATGTAGGCCTTGCGCAATATCGTAACCAATGAAGTTCTACTGAGGTGCGATTATTGCTTATGGGAAGGTAGGTATTTATTCGGAGCAAGGGGAAACCCCCAGTTTTTAAAATACCCTACTGAACGGTTAATAGAGAGTTTTTGCAGACCTTTCCACGAATCCGTAGCAGGAAATCCGTATGGGCTGTCTAGGCCGAACATGACTGGAAGCTAACCACCTCAACCACCCCACTACAGATTCCTTACGAATCCGTATGGAAAAATTGACTACTAAAGTGACGCGCACGTTGTTTTCACTCTCACATACCTCAAGAAAAAATGGTCGCCGTGAAGTTTTGACTTGTTGCGTTTGAGTATTTCACAAGTATTAAATACTTGTAATAAGAAATTTTCTTATTACAAGTACGAGGACTCCTACTGCCACTCGGTTTTTTGTGAAGAGGAAAATGGATGAAAATCCAAAAAAAAAATGGTCGCCGTGAAGTTTTGACTTGTTGCGTTTGAGTATTTCACAAGTATTAAATATTTGTAATAAGAAATTTTCTTATTACAAGTACGAGGACTCCTACTGCCACTCGGTTTTTTGTGAAGAGGAAAATGGATGAAAATCCAAAAAAAAAGGTCGCCGTGAAGTTTTGACTTGTTGCGTTTGAGTATTTCACAAGTATTAAATACTTGTAATAAGAAATTTTCTTATTACAAGTACGAGGACTCCTACTGCCACTCGGTTTTTTTGTGAAGAGGAAAATGGATGAAAATCCAAAAAAAAAAGGTCGCCGTGAAGTTTTGACTTGTTGCGTTTGAGTATTTCACAAGTATTAAATACTTGTAATAAGAAATTTTCTTATTACAAGTACGAGGACTCCTACTGCCACTCGGTTTTTTGTGAAGAGGAAAATGGATGAAAATCCAAAAAAAAGGTCGCCGTGAAGTTTTGACTTGTTGCGTTTGAGTGTTTCACAAGTATTTCTTATTACTAGGGTTGCCTGATGAGAGAAAAGGAAAAAAAGGACATCAAGATATATAACGTATAAATTACAAAATGCACATACTATATTATAATATAATTATAAGGTAAAGGTTTTTCATCAATCAGATGGATGATGGTTTGTTACCTACCTAATCGGGTATTATCATATGTTGAATGTTGAAACTAAAAACTTGAAGTGGATTCTATTCCTATTAGAATTAGATCATTTTCTATAATATAATGATATTATATTATAGAAAATGTAATAATATTATAGAAAATATAATAATATTATATTATAGAAAATGATGTAATTCTAATAGGAATAGAATCTACTTCAAGTTTTTAGTTTCAACATTCAACATAATATGTTGAATGTTGAAACTAAAAACTTGAAGTAGATATTATTATAATACCCGATTAGGTAGGTAACAAACCATCATCCATCTGATTGATGAAAAACCTTTACTGTGGGGACATGTAGTCAGTTCCTCTCATCCACTGAGAGTTCATCAGAGAAAAATTTTCTCTGATGGAATGAGAATATTTAATATTCTCTCGACGTTGGCATTATGGGCAGGAATGGCGAAAACAATTTGGCACAATTTGAGAAGCTGTGAGTGTTTCTCTGATTGGTCGACAAGATGGAAATATTCACACCATCTTTGCACCGCAGTTCATGGCTTTAAATTTAGTGAGAAATTAGATTTAGGGAGAAATTTCTCCTTCAGTCTTTCAGTCAGAAAATCTTCGACTTCCTCCAACGAAGCTAGCACCTCCAAAACTGAGTTATGTTTGGCTTCCAATTTTTTAATCTTTTCATTGAAAGAAAACATTAATGAATGTAGAAACCACAAGTCACTTTCATTTTCTGGCTATTCAAACAGATTTTTTATTAGGATAGGAGGGTTGCTCTGAGACATAAAATACGACGCCAGAGGTTCATACATTTGAAGCACACGATTTATGCAGGGAAACAACGACAACCAACGGGATTTGGAGTGGCGAAGAAGCTGCCTGTATTCGATGTCAACGCCCACGATGGACATAGGTTTAACAAGAACAAGATTTTTTCTAAGCAGGCTGTTCCAGATAGGTAGGTAGCCCAAACGATTTTCAGGTAATTTCGAGGTAATATCAGAAAATGAGAGATTTAAAAAAAAAGAGAACATTTGCCCGAAAAATGAAAAAAGAGAGGACGCCCGGACAGGGTGTGAAAAAGAGGACATGTCCGGAAAAAAGAGGACGTCTGGCAGCCCTACTTATTACAAGTCCTACGAGGACTCCTACTGCCACTCGTTTTTTTGTGAAGAGGAAATGGGTGGAATAAAAATTTCCAATTCATCCATCGAGTGTAGAACAGAATAAAACAGAAGAGAACAAAGCGAACTGAGAACAAAAAATAACAAAGCAGAATACAAGCCCGTTTGTTTACAAGATAACATCTTGAGGTTACAACGGGGTTACACAAGCGTCAGGTTATGTTGCTTTTCATACAGATTTCTATACTGATTTGGTAACCCGTAGGAATAAGGATTCTTACCGCCTACTGCTACAGATTCCTTACCGATTTGTCCTCGCGCATGCGCACTCCCCCTTTCCTTACAGATTCGTACTACGGATTTCCTCCTACCGATCGGTGGAAGGGTCTGCAAAAACTCTCTAATAACCCCTTCACATACCTAGAGTTGGCTCGAAATTACGATGTCTCACAAGGGCTTTCGAGACATAGCCTAGAGGAGTCAGTATCCCACAGGACAACGCCAACAACTACTCGAAAAGGTAGGGGTCCCTAAAGGGTCCGCTGACTCCGGGGTTGGTTGACGGACATAAATATGCGCTAAGAGATAATTATTTGATAATTAATTGAAATCTGATTGCGTGAATCAATGAAACTCAACCCCGAACCGTCAACTTAGGTACAGGGAAGAGGCGATGGTCCTATGCCCCCACGCCGAATTCAATAGCGACGCCCAGCAGCGCGGGCGTGTAAAGAACCGATTCAAAGTACTGAATAATGATTGGTATGTACTACATACCAATCATACTATGTAGTAATCGTTTGCGGTAACCGCAACATGTGTCAATGGTTACTTTTATGGACGCGGTGTCAACATTGCATTCGTCAGAACTACGAAGTTGATATGATTGGAAGGCGATCGTGAAACAAATAGTAGGGTCGATCGTCTCGACGCTGATGGATAGGCAAATCCATTACCCTAATAGATGAGGCCTCGCCTGGCCAATCTCCGGGCTCGATAAGGTTGGGAAACGTACACTAAACACGACAGCTGTGAAAGGTTCTGCCTCACTTCAAGCTGTCCGGGAAGTTTTCTTGGTGAAACAAGTCCCGAGGTCTGCTGAAGAGCTTTCAATCTTAGGCTTTTTAGTTTGGCATTTTCAACACCGAGGAAAAAGTCCACTTTATACCTTTCGGAGGGGCGAGAAATGTGCCAACGGAGAAGCTTCCCAACTGGAAATATTCACTTCGCAGAATCCCAAATTACGCTGGAAAATGTATCATAACGCAGGATCTTCAACACAATTTTTAGCTTCGAAGATGTCCAGTAAACCGCAACACGATGGCCGTACACCAATAACGTTGGTGGCCTTCCCGGGAACTCTTAATCCTCAACGACTGAATGGAACCCAACTTCTTTTGTCCGTAGAGGTTTTCGACCGCGTTATGAACATCCCGGCCAAACCTATGATTTCCAACCGCCGATCGGCAATTTCGACTACGTGGCCGATGAAGGCCATTACGAGCCCACCTGGACGTAGGTGCCATTGTTCGAAGGCTTTTTTTCATCATCCGGGCCAAAATCCGCACGTAGAGCCACTTCGAACTTGTAGGGAAACATTCCCTCATCATTTAGTCAACGCCAAAAAGCACTTCCATCGGCCTTCTTTCCCTCCCGATTCCTTTCAGCCCTTGACACTTTTCCCGTGTAAATTTATTAGGTGGGTAATTCTTGAAAAGGGGGGAAAAGTCGGCAGACACTAGAGTGACAATGTGACAACATACTGCGGAAAAGCTCTTTTAGCAATAAGTTTTAATAAATCAAGTATAATTTAAGAACATATAAGTATTTAATTAATATAAAATTACATTGAGATGATGCTATAGCATAATGATGCTTCCAGTCTAGTACTATGGGCATGAACATTGCGGCAAGCAATCTTATTATATTTGAGCTCAAGCCCGAGGAAGAGAACGAGGATGACCTAAGAGGACAATCATTATTCTAGGCTCTAGCGGCTAGAAAAATCTGAAATTGGTCATAAAAAATTCAGCTCGTCGTTAAAAATAGTTGCTTCACTAGGCGCATGTAAGCTGCAAAAGTGGAGGAAAACAGGATTTTCAAATTTTCTTTAAAAATTGGTTAAAAATACCAGAAATTAGTTTTGGCGAGTAAATGACGAGAAAAATGTGAAACCACCAAAAATTGCTCCATGTGGTGTATCAGTTGCTCCAAAAGTGGCCCAAAAAGGGCTGAAGCAGTTGACAGGATTTTGGGATAGTGGTGATGCGATAGTAGTGGTGGGCCGAGGGGTGTCCAACGCGGCTGCCTCCTCCCCTCTCCCCCTCCGACCGACCCAGAAAAACATGACATGTATTTTTTTAAGAAACAAAAACTACACAATATGGGAAAACGAGTTGTAGGATCTGAGGCCAGGTGGGATATGGTCGGGGGTTGGCTGGTGTAGCCAGCAGGGGGTGGCCCCCCAGTATACTATAATATAGTATACTTTTATTATAAGGCTTGCCTGAAGAAGAGAACCATCTTTATTCCAGTGTAGGTAATAAGGTCGTCGGAAAAATTTGAAAAATACCAAAAATTCATCCTGGCAAGCATTGTAGGTACCAGAAAAGTCTTAAACCACTTAAACGTTGCTACGTGTGGCGAATTTGAGCTTCCAAAGTTGCCTAAAAAAGGGGTTCAAACTAATTTGGAAATAAAGGGAAAATATCAAAAATTTATTCTGAAAAGTAGATGACGAAAAGAATCTGAAACCACCAAAACGTTGCTCCATGTGAGGTATCGTGGCTCTGAAAGGGGTTAACACTAAATTTCACCTTTCAAATGAATACTTTCACTTTCACCTCAGTTTGGTGAGGTTCAGTTTGAAACTACCAAAAAGTAGCTCCTAACCTATGTTTTAGAACGTCAGGAAGACTGTTGAAACATCATTCCTACAGGAATGATGAAATGGTTGTCCTCGAATGATGTTTGAAGAGGTGTGTCGGTCGAGGTAATTCCAAGGAACGGATCCAACTGCTACAGTGACAATTATGTAACAGCTCCAATTTAGCGGTATAGTTCCGACACCCGAAGGTGGACACTTCACTCCTGCCCCTCACCGTCTATAGGTCTGCCACAAAAACTTTGCGTCCGTGTGGCGCCCCCTAGGTGGCGGATCCGCGAACTAACGATCGAGTCTACCTTCCATTGTGAAACCTTGACACGGAAATTGGAGCGGTGAGAAATTTGATGTTCGTGTAGTGGCTGCGCTGTTAACGTGTGCTCTCAATGCACGAATTTCAAGCTGCAGTAGGAGGGAAATCATGTCACTTTTGAGGGAAGAAATTCCCGAAAAATTATCCTACGCACGGGAATCTGCTTGATGATAAGCGGTGATAAGAGATAACTAGTTCTATGTTCTCCAGAAGAATGCGCCAAAGGGACGCAAAGTTTCTGTGGCAGACCTAAATATATTATATAGCTAGTATGTATGGCAAACATACTGCTGTAGCAGTACCTATGTCTTACTCATTGAGTGAATTACCTCATACTCTGTTGATTTACTTACCTCATTCACTACTCCGCTGATTTCACTTCTCCCTTATACGATTCCCTAATAACACACTATTATATTTAGGGTGGCCAGATGTACTGCTTTTTGCAGTACAGTACTGCTTTAAGGTAGGTGATACTGCTGTACACAGAGACCCTTGTGTACACCTGAAATGTACTGCTTTTTGAAACTAGTAGAGTTTTAGGCTCGCTACTTCCTGCCAACTTACTTACGCACTTGGCAATATCTTCCAAAGAATGTTGGTGCTCAGACGCCCGGACCCTAAATTAGATTGAACACCTTTTATCAATAATTGTCCTAATTAATAGGAGAAGAAGAAGTTGGTTGGTGGAGCTATGGTTTTTATGATTTTCAAATGGGTTCTCTAGTTTTTAAATGCAGTCGAATAGTATTGATCTCTCGGTATGGATCTCCTTTATGAGATGTAGATTATATCATATAGTCATAATATTTTTGGTGCCAGTGGCACCATGATTTAACCTAATGTGATGTTTTATTAGACATTGAAAAACTTTTTTCTCTATCTAGACAAAAAAATTTTAATGTCTAATAATAATAATTTTGTCTAGACAAAAAAAGGCTCTTGTACTATAGTAGGTACTATATACACATAGACTATATATATAGTATATCATACTATAGTGTCCGACGACTATTTGTTTAATGTACTGCTTCCTCGAAAAAAATATCTGGCCACCCTAATTATATTACACATCCAAGTGTATTAATTGATAGAAAAACGTTATTCAACTCCTGACGAGCGGAAGGATCCGCTGTCTGCCACACTTTCACTCGCGGTCGGATTGGGTGACGAAAATGACGGACATTCCCTCGAAAACGATTACACGAGTTGGTCCACAAATTGAGGCTCAACTTCCTGGCAGTTGTGACCAGAAGGAAAAGAGAGAGAAAAAAATCTTGTCCCACAACGGACGGAATTCAAGGGGTTTTTGATTATAACGCCGAATTAACCCCGTTTGCCGTCCCGAAAAGGGGAATTGCGCAGTTTGAGTCCTCCCGGTGGTTTTTTTCGAGTAGGTATGTTGAACGATTTTGAAAAACTGAGCGGTCGTCACGCAAACAGGAAGGGTGTTTTTCTAGAGTAAAAAGTAACTAATCCCATGCGATTTTTACCGAGGTGGTAGTTTTTTTTTGGCGAAAATTGCATAAGTGTGTCGTGGTAAACGCTCACTTTCCAGCTCCTCGAAACTTTTTTTGAGAAAGTTCTTCAATCTATGTGCATTGTACAGAGTCATTTGTGTCCACCGAGACACCGCGAAAATGGGAGGCCGTCAGGTCAGCGCTGGAGGATGAGTCTGGCCGGCTTCACGGCGAACCACTTGCTCGTGAACACATTAAATTTGTTGATTCGGAATCGTCAGTTCGAATCGTTGAGTGATTATCAGCATAGTAGTGAATGAAGAGCGAAATCTGCAGAGTAGTGCATGAGGAGCGAATTCAGCTGAGCAATGAGTGATAAAAGCAAGCAAGGGAGTACAGAATGAGGTACATGTATGAGACATATAATATTTGTGCATGCACATATATGGTGCATAGCTATGTCTCATATTCCAGTACGAACCCCTGACATTAAATTAACTCAAATTTTGAGTTCGGTCAAAATAATGAACCATTAAATGAGTCATCAAATTTCGTCCGCAATAAAGTTATGTGATTTCATACTTTCTTTTTCTTACATCTTACCATTTTGGAACCTTTTCGCCCACATTTATGGTGACATGAGACAGTGTCTTATAAGAATAAATGTGGGCGACGACACGTAGTGTCGTCATCACAATATCAGCATTTAGAGTTGATACTCTTAGTTTTTTCAATTTCCCAGTACTTGTTCATTGTTGCACTGTGGAATTAGGGAGAAATGGAGAAATCTAAATCGTCTGCTGACGTTCTATATTGTTCATTTTTTAATAAACAACTAGCGTGGGGACCAGTTTTGACCTGGTACGCCCAGAACGTCACGAAGTAGTAGAGGACAACACTCAACAGAATCTGCTATTTGCGGTACATACATAGCAGAAGTGACTTGCTGTTTCTTAAGCGACGATATAAGGAATACACATTATATTCCTTATATATTCGCTTATTATTATTATTGCATCCTATAGTATATATTATATATAATATATACTATAGTAATATATATAGACTTGTTTTCTAAGGTTAATGAATCCATCGGCTAATGGATCCATTTCTCAGGTGTCTCATGATGTTTATACGATTTCACGCTAAGCCAGGATATGCCTACGTGTATTGAGGGTCTACGGAATTTGACTAGAAGGGACAAAATAAAAATTAAAAATTGAAGAGTAGTCACTATAATAAGGATGATGCTGGGTGATGTCTTATTAAATTAGGCGTTTTGGGGTCTGCTGACCCAGGGACCGCAAATTAAATAAGGCAGGGGGATACATAATTATTGAGTCAAATTTTGAAATTGAACTTGACTAGAACTCTGAAGGGAGGCCTTGTAGGCAAGGGGGCCTCACTTCGCTCGCCCAACTACTTCCACCGCGGGGGGGGGGGGGGGGGGGAGGAGGAGGTTTGTTATAGAGGGTCAACTATTCTTATTAGACTTCTAGCACTCTGACCAAGGGCCTTGCTTCGCTCTGCTGAACATTTCATCGCCCAGGGGGGCCTTGCTTCACTCGGCCAACCATTTTGTGGCCAGGGGGATCTCGCTTCATTCAGCCAACCATTTCATTGCCCAGGTGGCCTTGCTTCGCTCGACCAACCATCTCGTCACTCAGGGGGGGGGGGGGGGGGGGCCTTGCTTCGCTCTACCAACCAATTCATTGCCCAGGAGGGCCATGCTTCGCTCCACCAACCATTTCTTCGTACAGAGGGGCCTCACTTCGCTCAGCCGACCACTTACTGGGGGGGTTATTATTGAGGGTCAACTTTTCATATTAGACTTCTAGCACCTTGACCAGAGGGGCTTGCTTCGCTCGACCAACCATCTCGTCGCGAGGGGGGGGGGGGGGGGGGGGTTGCTTCGCTCGACCAACCAATTCATGCCCAGGAGGGCTTTGCTTCGCTCTATCAATCAATTCATTGCCCAGGAGGGCCTAGCTTCGCTCCACCAACCATTTCTTTGCCCAGAGGGGCCTCACTTCGCTCGGCGACCACTTACTCGAGGGGGGGTTATTATTGAGTGTCAACTTTTCATATGAGACTTCTAGCACCTTGACCAGAGGGGCTTGCTTCGCTCGACCAACCATCTCATCGCCCGGGGGGGGGGGGGGGGTTGCTTCGCTCGACCAACCAATTCATGCCCAGGAGGGCCTTGCTTCGCTCCACTAACCATTTCTTCACTCGGCCGCCCAATTCCTCGGGGGGGGTGTTATTGTGGGTCAGATATTCTTATTAGACTTCAAGCACTCTTACTAGGGGGCCTTTGCTACACCCAGCCAACCATTTCATCGCTCAGGGGTTCTCACTTCGTTCGATCAACCATCCCCCGAGGGGGGGGGGGGGGGGGGGGGCTTGCTTCGCTCGGCCGATCTCTTCCTCAGGGGGGTGACGATTGTTCGATTTTACCCTTTCGATCCTGCTGACTCAGGGGATGGATTTAGGATGAAGGTGGTAGGTACCAACTTTGGGTATGGGTGCCAAACGTCAGTGAGCTATTTATTGAGACTCTAACAGGCAAGAGGGCAACGGGTAAAAATTTGAGGCTGATTGAGTCGATAATATTAAAGTTGCATTCATTTTGTGGGAAAAAGCACTTTCAATAATGTCTGTTTGAATTAAGTACCTAGGTAGGTACCCCAACAAAAATTCATTGTTCAATTTCAAACCTAACCCAGTATGATACTAGTTACTTCCGGACATTCTGTCAAAGTATGAGCCCATCCAGAATTTTCAAAGTACCTACCTACCTCACCTTCCCTAACCATTGGTGGTTAGGTACATACATGGACCTTCTGGACTGTATGTATACTTCTGGACATTCCGCCAAAAGTTGAGCCCGTCCAGAATTTTCAAAGTACCTACCTACTACCTACCCAACTCTCCCTAACCATCGATGGCTAGGTACTTCCGGACAGCCTGAAAAAATTTAGCCCGTTCAGAATTTTCAAAGTAGGTACCTTACCATCAGTGGCTTCCAAATTTTCTGTCAAAATTGTAGGCTGATTGGTTCGCTGGAATAAATGTAACATTGATTTTGCGGGAATAAGTCATTTGAATAACTTCCATTGGTGGTAGTGTTCACATGTTGACTTAATAATATAGATTATTATATGAACAGGAAAAATGGATGAATACCTAATGAAAAATTGTCAGGCAGATTGCTAGTCAAGTCTAATTTGAAACTCGACCCTTAGTAACCCTACTAGTAATTTTCTGTTTCTTTTTTAATTTTAATTTTAATTTAATTTAATATTAAATTCGCGATCACATAGGTATATTATTCCAAGAATAATAAATCAAAAGCTCCTGTTCATATTATGACAAACTCGGGATTTTCCGTCACGAAAAATCATGGAAATGAGTTTTAATGTGGCAGGGAAATAGTGAGATTTTTTAGAGGTTTTTCACAAATACCTACCTACCTCCATGGGCATTAATAGAAAAGGCATTAGTAGAAGGTTTTTGGCTATGGGATCGAGTTAGGTGTCGTTTTCGAAGTATTTTTGGGCCTGGAATCCATTTTTGGGGGTCCCGGAACGATCCGATTTCACTGAGGGAATCATGGGGCAGTCAAGGGGCTTCCGTGGGGCTGCAAATGAGATTTGTGAAGGATCACAGGAGGTCAATTAAGGTGTCGTTTTCCGAGTGATTTTGGAAGCATAATCCATTTTTTGAGGTCCCACATCTGTAGTAGAGATTTTTAGGTGGGTAAACTTACCTACTCTGCAGGTAGGTAAATTTCACTTGTAAAAAGTAGGTGGCAAAAATCCTGAGTTATCCCTGATGAAAAATACCAGAAAAATATTGAAAAATGAAGGAAAAATTGTAGGGATTTTTAGAGGGGTAGGAAAAGGCGATTTTGTGGAAAGTTCGTAAAGTAACGCTAAAAATTATTTCATAATTCGGGCCATCGCATAATTATCCCTGATGAAAAATACCAGAAAAATGAAGGAAAATTTTTAGGGATTTTTAGAGGGGTAAGAAAAGGCGATTTTGCAGAAAGTTCGTAAAGTAACGCTAAAAATTATTTCATAATACGGCGGTTAAATCCATTGTTTTGCTATATGAAAAACCGCTTAAATTCTTGCTAAAGTAGGGGAACATTTTTGGGATTCATTTGAAGGGTCAGAGCTAATTTTTACCCTCAATAATAAAACATACCTACTGTAGGTATGTTTTATTATTGAGGGGAAAAATCGATTCTCCCCGAAACATCGAAAAATCAATTTAAAAAATAAAATGAAATCGATTTAAGTCGGATGCTAAAAATCTCGGCTTCCGCGGAAAAATGAAATGTTTAGGTATTTTAAAATAATTTAAATAATTGAAAACACCTGAAAACTTTGAAACACCTACGTGCCTTCTGACAATGATTGGGCTGAAAACGTTGCGGGCACAACTAGATGGTAAACCGAGCATGTGGTGACAAGGAACAAGAACAGAAACCAACAAAGGCTTAACCAACTCGAGGTATGTGTTCGTCATCGTGAATAATTCAAACAAAAAACAAAAAAAAAACTTGAAAATTCATTAAAATTACTCGGACATTAATTATTAATGTCCGAGTAATTTTAATGAATTTCCAAAAGTTTTTTGTTTGTTTTTTAGTGATAAGTACCTATTAGGTAACCTTGAAATTTTTAAGATAGTGGTCAAAATACTCGATTGAGGAACAATCAAAATCATTTTTCAGTTGAAGAAAATTATAGTTGAACCTAAATGTTATTCTTCACTGTAAAATCATTTTTCATAAATTTGCTCCTACTAAGATTTCAATCAAATTAGGATAATATTTAATTTAAATGTCACAGGTAGGTACCTACTAGCTGAAAGTTGATATGTAAATGCTATTAGGTACGTAATTTTATTTCTCGTTAAAGGAGCGCCCAGAACTGCTCTTACCACGATTCGAATCAACTAAAGGGACGACTGAAGTAGAAAAAAACAACGATAGGTTCAAAGTTTTTGGGATGGAAAATTAACGATGGAAAATCCATATTCCAACCGAAGTGTTCAGAATCCGCATTCTGCCAAATGTCTCAATGAGGTAAAGAATGTTGGTGGAATTCATTCTGAATGACTTTGTAAATTAGAGAAGGCACTTGGGTGTTTCAAATTTTTCAGGTGTTTTCAAAACAGTAAACAAAAGGTAAAAAAAAAGTATTTAAAAAAATTGAAATTAAAAAATTAAATAAATAAATAAACGTTATAACATTAATTAACTTGAATTCAAATGAATTTAATCTTTAATTTTATTCAATCAATTTAATTTTAGATTATAATAAATTTAATTTTACATTCAATTTAAATTTTTTGAATTTAAATTTAGTTCTAAATTTAATTTATTTTATTAATATATAATTCTTTTAGTTATTATTTACTTAGTCCCGATAAGGTCCGTTGAAATATTTAAGCAATACTGTTAGGACGTTTGAACTTTGTGCCACCACCAGTTTACATTTACATTTTGAGTATTTGTATATGAGCCATTGAGGGTGGTAGGTACGAGATCAAACGCGGTATCGTTTCTGTGTTTTTACGCTTAGTTCGTTTTGGGGCCTCAAATCTGTCCGAACATTGTGCAGATTTTTATAGATCTATATTTATTTTTTAATAATTTTTTATTGGCAGTAAATCCATAGGTATCTCAAAAAATAATAACCGTTGCTTAAAACTTGCAGTGTTTTGTATTACTATTCTTGGAATACCACTATTACACCTACCTACCTACCTATTTTCTATAAAACGGAATACAAATGTTGTGGAAGGTAGGTAGGTACTACTTCAAAAACTGTTAGGTACCTACTTATCTGATAGAGTCTCAATTAATAGCTCACACGTTCGGCAGCCACGCCTAAAGTTGGTACCTACTACCTAACACTGAGGCGAGCATAGCGAGCTAGTTTCCAGAAATGATGCCCACATTTTTCAATCTGTTAGAGTCCCAATAAATAACTCACTGACGTTCGGCAGCCACGCCTAAAGTTGGTACCTACTACCTAACACTGAGGCGAGCATAGCGAGAAAGTTTCCAGAAATGATGCCCACATTTATCAATCTGTTAGAGTCTCAAAAAATAGCTCACTGACGTTCGGCAGCCACGCCTGAAGTTGGTACCCACCACCTAACACTGAGGCGAACGTAGTGAGGAGGTTCAGGAAATGATGCCCACATTTTTCAATCTATTAGAGTCCCAATAAATAGCTCACTGACGTTCGGCAGCCACGCCTTAAGTTGGTACCTACCACCTAACACTGAGGCGAACGTAGCGAGGAGGTTCAGGAAATGATGCCCAAATTTTTCAATCTGTTAGAGTCTCAAAAAATAGCTCACTGACGTTCGGCAGCCACGCCTAAAGTTAGTACCTACTACCTAACACTGAGGCGAGCATAGCGAGCAAGTTTCCAGAAATTATGCCCAAATTTTTCAATCTGTTAGAGTCTCAAAAAATAGCTCACTGACGTTTGGCAGCCACCCCCAAAGTTGGTACCTACCACCTAACACTGAGGCGAGCGTAGCGAGGAGGTTCAGGAAATTATGCCCAAATTTTTCAATCTGTTAGAGTCTCAAAAAATAGCTCACTGACGTTCGGCAGCCACGCCTGAAGTTGGTACCTACCACCTAACACTGAGGCGAGCGTAGCGAGGAGGTTCAGGAAATGATGCCCAAATTTTTTAATCTGTTAGAGTCTCAAAAAATAGCTCACTGACGTTCGGCAGCCACGCCTGAAGTTGGTACCTACCGCCTAACACTGAGGCGAGCGTAGCGAGGAGGTTCAGGAAATGATGCCCAAATTTTTCAATCTGTTAGAGTCTCAAAAAATAGCTCACTGACGTTCGGCAGCCACGCCTGAAGTTGGTACCTACCACCTAACACTGAGGCGAACGTAGCGAGGAGGTTCAGGAAATGATGCCCAAATTGTTCAATCTGTTAGAGTCTCAAAAAATAGCTCACTGACGTTCGGCAGCCACGCCTAAAGTTGGTACCTACTACCTAACACTGAGGCGAGCATAGCGAGCAAGTTTCCAGAAATGATGCCCAAATTTTTCAATCTGTTAGAGTCTCAAAAAATAGCTCACTGACGTTCGGCAGCCACGCCTGAAGTTGGTACCTACCACCTAACACTGAGGCGAGCGTAGCGAGGAGGTTCAGGAAATGATGCCCAAATTTTTCAATCTGTTAGAGTCTCAAAAAATAGCTCACTGACGTTCGGCAGCCACGCCTGAAGTTGGTACCTACCGCCTAACACTGAGGCGAGCATAGCGAGCAAGTTTCCAGAAATTATGCCCACATTTTTCAATCTGTTAGAGTCTCAAAAAATAGCTCACTGACGTTCGGCAGCCACACCCAAGGCGGTACCTACTACCTCTGGCGAGCCTAGCGAGAAAGCTCCACATCATAATAATTAATACCTTATTTCAATATGTTAGAGTCTTAATAAATAGCTCACTGACGTTTGGCAGCCACACCCAAAGTTGGTACCTACTAGGTACCTACCTCCATCCTAAACCCATCCCCTGTGTCAGAGGGCTCAAAATGGTAAAATTGAAAAAAATCGCCCCCCCCCCCCACCCATGTGGTCGGCCGTGCGAAGTGAGGCCCCCTAGTCACATTGCTAGTGGAGCAGATGATACAACTCCAAGGCACCTTTCCAATGAATCTATTTTTAGCTCTTAAGGAGGTTGGTGAGAGAGGGAATGTGGAAGTGGTAGGGTGGTAGGGAGGGACAGGCAGGTCACCAGGAGGAGCAAGCACCATCTATTGGTGGAACTCAAGAGTGAAAGAAGTGGACTCATTTTTGAGCATATAAGTGCCCCTTCAAAGTGTTTAATGAATCCAGTTATTGGAGCCAGAGCTATATATGAATGGATCCATTAACCTGCGAAAACGTCTTTGCTGGCTCCATTAAGCTACCTTGTGAATCCAGTTAATGAATCCATTTTCTGGATCCATTAACCTGCGAAAGTAAATAAAATGGATTCACTAACCTACGAAACTAAAAGTATAATAAATACTTATATATATATATACTATAGTTACATATAAATATATTGTATCCTATAGTATATATACTATAGGATACAATAATAATAATGATAACGGTAATGTAGGATATTCTATATATTATTACCGTTAGGCCACTAGTTCGGCATCCCCACTTGTCTTACCGTTAGGCCACTAGTTTGGCGCCCTCACCGGTCGTTCGTTAGGTCACTAGTTCGGCATCCTATTTTGTCTTAGCGTTAGGCCACTAGTTCGCCGTCCTCACCTGTCTTACCATTGTTCCATGAATTTTAGCCGTAGGCTCCACGCAAAAAGCATCTGGGGTCCAGGCCCTTCAGGCCGAGTTTTTTTTTCTTTTTGTACGCCCGCTAGATTTGTGTATTTCCAAGTAAACAATTTAGAACATTAGCAGAGGAGTCATCTTTCTCCCTAATCTCAATTTTGGATTGGAGCTCTTCATCTTCTGCAAATAATACTTTATTCTTGCACGCTCAAAGCTTTTTTCTTCGGTGCCTTGTTGACGCGAACCGAGGGAAAGTCAAGTTTCTGTCACATTATTTTCACCCTTACTTTTTTTCTTTTCATTGAATCTTTCGTGTTATTCTTCCCTCGCAGACTCCTTCACAGACCTTACAGAGAGATCCGTCGACGTCCTGGCGGTATTCAATCTCCCTCGGGAGTCCCCCAAACTGATGTTTTATTCAGCCCCGAGCCGGCGTTCCCCTTTTGATGGAAGGGGGTGAGGATCTCGACGCCAGGATTTTCCGAGAAAGTGGAAGAGGAAAATTCAAAAATGAAAAAAAAATCAAACTGATGAGCGCGGTCAATTGAATTACCATAGCGGTTATTTTAGGTGACGTAACTGGGTGATTTGTGAGAGCCGTAACAAAAACTACGCGTCGTTATCCCGTCACAGCCGGGACATGGAAATTGGATACCGACATTCACGCTAATGGACCTCTAAGTGATTCGGCGAAGTGAACAAAAAAAAAAAAACGGCGGGGGAGAAATGATTGATCCCCTCATAGACATTGTAAACATGGAATTCCTCGTAGAACAAAATTGTGACAAGGGTGGCCAAATAGATCCTTTCGGGGACACGTGCGGGTCGTGTCCACGTGTGCCCTGCCACCTGCCACCCCCGACTCCTGAGCTCATCCACTCGACGAGAAGACCTCGCAGCTCACAACAAACACGCACGTAAGGCCCATCGACTCGGAGGGACTTTTCATTTGGTATTATGCAAACACCGAGGGACGACCCTCCCTCATTTCTCACCGCCCAAATGATTCATTAGTGTGGAATATGAAGAGTCCATAGACTGACAAAAACTGGATCGCACCCAAATAACCAAATATAATTTATTTAAAATTAAAAATTCGAAAAAAGGATTTTAAATAGTTGACGATTAACTTTACTTTTTTTAAGGTAGCTGAAACCATCATAATTTTGTACTATTAGAAAAATACTTTTTCGACTTTTCAATTTTTTGGTAGTGTAGTTAATAATTTATTAATTATCTTTCATTTGTTAACTGGTTAAAATTTACTTTTGTTTTATTTAAATAATTTAATAGTAAAAATCATTTTTTAACTAGTTTAATTAAGTTTAAATTTAATTGATTAGTTTAATTAGGTACTTTAATTTGGTAGTTTAATTTATCCTTGGAATAATACACCTATGTAATCGCGAAGGAGGTCGAAAAGTCAAATCGGCCTCAAAATTTGACATTATCCGTTTCAAGATGTTTAGATTCCAAAAATGAAATGTCCGCCCACCGTCCATTTTTCGTAAATCTGAAATTTTGACAAAATACTCGGTTTACCATCTAGTTGTACCTGCAAGGTTTTCAGCCCGAGCTATGGGGCGAATGAGGCTACGGGAGGTTTTCTTTTAAAAGGTTTTCGGCTATGGGGTCGAGTTAAGCGTAGTTTTCGAAGTATTTTTGGACTTAGAATCCATTTTTGGGGTCCCAGAACGATCCGATTTTACCGTGGGGATCTATGGGGCTTTCATGGGATTACAAATGGGATTTTTGAGAAATCCCAAGAGGTCAAATAAGGTGGTTTTCCGAGTAATTATGGACGCAAAATCCATTTTTTTCAAGGTCCCACATCTGTACAAACATTGTACAGAAAAAAAATTTTTTTTTTTGATCTTCAAAAATATATTCTTAATGACACAAAATTAATTTTTTCACATTAACGATAAAGAGTAATAGAATAATAAACACTTGTGTAAAATTTGCAGCGTTTTTTGATTGAAGGTATTTAAAATTTGGCCAATTATCATAATCATCCAAAGCAAAGCTATATAGAGAGGTAAGGTGAATTTAACGCAATAAGTTTTAATTATTAAACGTATAGCAATTAGTGAGATAGCATACTAGGTTCTCGGAGCGTACGCGTCGATCACACGCTGACCTGCGATCGCATATTGGACCAAATTGGAACCAAGTATCAACAAATTCAATTAGTTTAAAAACAATCAAGCATCAAGCTCCACCACGTATTTTCAAAAAATCCAACTTGAGCTTTGAGAACGAAAAAAAAATTATCTTTTTATTTTGAGCATTCGAAATGCATTAAGCCAAAGGAACGAAAAATTGAAATTGCGATCATCAATACGGCGTCCGGGCGAGAATTTGTTTTCTAGGTTGCTCCAAAGGGTAGGCAGGTGCCAGAACTGGGTTACAGAAGCGATTCCGAGGGTCTCATCGTTTCCGACAGTTTCTCCGGTGGATACCGCACTCATCGTTCCAGTTCCCATGGTACTGCAGGACTGTTTTTCGTCTCGATAAAACGAAAGCTTTGCGATCGCGTTATGAGTGGAGCTCGTTGGTTTCAGTGAAGGTGTCGAGTAGAAAACGTGGTTTGCCAATGGGCGACACAGTTGACGGCAATTTATTTTCAAATCATCAAACACGATCGAATTGACATTTCATTTCTCGTCAAACGACAAGTTTTTTGCTTCCGAGTCTGCAAGGCAGACGAAGCATTGTTTTCACTTTCGAAATTAAAAAAATTTTTTTGTTCTCCAAAATCAAAATTTCTACTCACGTTTTGCGTTTCAGAGCCTCCTGAACAAATTTCGTCTGTCTGTCGATCGGTCTGTCTGTCCGCATTTCCTGGGCACAGCCATAACTCCCACAATTTTGATCGGATTTCAATCAAATTTTCAGGAATTGTGTGGGTATAGCCCTAGATGGTCCCATATCAGTTTCATCACGATTGCATCAGTGGTACTCCCTGCGCAAGCGCGAACGTAATTTTCTTGTTGTTTTCACAACTACGTTCATTTTGAACTTGGCACGTGGAAGCTCATGTGTCATTGCATTGGCAGTGTATTTTTTATTTTTTTTATTTTTTTTTTTAGGTTTGCCTCAGAAGTGGGTCGACATCGTATCGAAACGCCTGCCAGGTCCCGTTAGAGGTCGTGGAAAAGGCGTGTGCTGCAGCGTCACAGATGGCGAATGCGATCAGACGGATGCAAACGGCAGATTCCGAATGCGCCTTCGGTGTGACCTTCCGTCCATCGACCGGTTTCGAACCGACCAGAAAAGTTCACGTCGTCTGGTCGCCGCGTCAATGAATGACCCCAAAGATGTGAGAGGATGATAAGAATTTCCTAACGAATCTCATCGATTTGGTTGTAGCGAAGTTACGAAAGGGATTTCGGTGTTTGTAACGGCAATCCGGAAACTGAGGCTACCTGGTTCAACTTTTTCGAGGCCGAAAACCATGCCACGTAGCGGGATGATCCGATCACGACCGGGTCAGTACCAGAAGTTCATTCGTGATTTACAGCTCGCCCCGAAATACGCCAATCTTAGTCAAAATTTCACACAACATGGCTAACATCACGATCCGGAGGAAATGGCCCAGAAGCACGAAACCACCCCGAAAGTGTGACTTTCACGAAGAAACCTTTGAAATTGTCTATAACACATTAGGTGTATTTAGTTTTACCGGACGTCCAGGGCCATTTAGGAGTCAGGGAAAATTTTGATTCTTAAGAACAAACAGCCTCTTTGAAGTAACTCAAAAACAGAAAAAAAAAAACTCGGCCCTTCGGGCCTTGCCAGGGACCCGCGGGTGCTTTTTGCTATAGCATAGGAGCCGGTAGGCCTTCGGCTAAAATTCAAGAAACATGGAACAAGCTTTATTAACCGAATCTGCTGTCGGGGAGTGGGATTGAAACCCATCGTGCGTGTTGGAATAGTAACTATCCGACGTCTAACTAGTGGGCTGACGGTGAGACAAGTGAGGATGCCGATCTAGTGGCCTAACTTAAGACAGGTGAGAACGCCGAACTGGTAGCTTAATGGTCATGGAAGAAGGAAGAAAGAATTGTCTTCCTTCCGTTGAAGGAAGGACGTCGAACTAGTGCCCTAACGGTAAGGTAAGTGAGGACGCCAAACTAGTGGGCTGACGGTGAGACAAGTGAGGATGCCGATCTAGTGGCCTAACGTAAGACAGGTGAGAACGCCGAACTGGTAGCTTAATGGTCATGGAAGAAGGAAGAAAGAATTGTCTTCCTTCCGTTGAAGAAAGGACGTCGAACTAGTGCCCTAACGGTAAGGTAAGTGAGGAAGCAAAACTAGTGGCCTAACATACGATAGGTGAGGACCCCGAACTAGTTGCCCCCCGAACTAAAGGCCTACCGTTAAGTCAAGTGAGGACGCCGAACTAGTGGCCTACCCCCCCCCCCCCCCCCCCCGGGCAGATAAAATGGATGGCCGAGCGAAGCAAGTACTATTGCATTATTTCATTCGCACGCTCCTGGTCAGTGGGCCAAAAAGGTTGATTTCGAATCCTCTTATGCAGTACATGTTGGCAGACCCGCACAACTTGTCCCAAATTAGCCCCTTCAACGTTGTTGTACATAATATGTACATATTATATTATAATATATGTACAAGTTACCTCGTTAATGTACCTCATAATATTATTATGAGGTACATTAACGAGGTACTCTTGTACCTCGTTAGCCCTCGAGGGATCCGATCCATCGGTGTATCAAGGTACAATAACGGGGTATCTTTCGTACATCACTGCCCTGCGGATCCATTTAGCCGTACCTGGTTAACCGGTGGATCTATTCTTATCGAATATAGAATCTATCCTTATTCTATATTATCCTGTTTCCATAAATAAGATCCTGTATATGTACAGAATCTTATATTATAGGATCCTAAGTAGGGATTGCAATCCCGAACGTTTTTCTGAATCCCGGGATCCCGGGATTTTTCAGAGGCAATCCCGGGATCCCGGGATTAATCCCGGGATTGATGATTTTTGTTTGAACGTGAAAAAATTGATAAAAAACGACAAAAAACTTGTTTATTTACAATAATAATTATTTTAAATTATATAAAATATTACTTCTCTCATGAAGGAAAAATTTCACTCATGTACTCAAAAAATGTACTTTTAGAAATCATAATGTTGGATCTTAGAAAGCACTCAAAGTTGGATCAGCCAATTAATTTGCTTCTTAGCTTTGTCGAAAATAGTCCTGCTACCCAAAAGGCCCTCTCAGCTTCCACGGAGGTCAGTGGGATAGTCCTACGTGTTCTGGTTGTGCTTAAATTGAAGCTGAATCACTGCTCTACAATTTCATTCCTCAAAACTTTCCTCGTGGGATGAATATTCTAGCCCATATTCCGTACTGAAGAAGGATAAAACCACGATTTCTAACATTTGGGGGAAAATGGTCAATGTTTGAAGACGGTTAATTAATCTCGGGGCCCATTGGTCCTAGAAAGCTGCCGTTGCGCTCAAATGGTAGCAAATCTTGTCTACTTGAAAATAGTATACAGTGACTTTTTCGTTAGGGCGCACATTTTTGAAGTTAAAAGCCAAGAACTGGAAAAAAAAAAAAAAAAATCCGAAAATTTCGCGGTTTTTCGGGCATCCAGCATTTAGCACAAGGGTTTCGAAGCTGGTACCGTCCCTGAAAACATTTAAAAAAAAATAGAACGTGTCTATTTTTCCGTTCTAAGCCCTCTTTTTTTGTCCGCTGACCGGCCTAACAGGAGATATTAAATATCCACAAATTTTGTATACTAAATCCAAATGGTGGCCTCGGCTGCCTCCATTTTTGAACAGGCTCGTTTCTTTTTTAATTGTGGTCGATAAATCTTTTCGTATTTTCGGCACCGGCACCGGCTGGTTCATAGATTTCCGAATCCTTTCTTCAGGGGACTTCACAGTTTTCATCTTAGAGCACTTTCACTTAGCCTTCGAATTATTGTCCGTTATTAAAAGATTTTCCCGACAAGACTTGAACAATTTACTTACGATGTGCAATTAATTCTCGAACCCCGGGATCCCGGGATTGACTCCACGAATCCCGGGATTTCAAATTGGCAAAAATCGACCGGGATCCCGGGATTTCGGGATCCCGGGATCCCGGGATTGCAATCCCTAATCCTAAGTCCAATATATTTAAATGTGACACTCCCATGTCTCTCGTCCCGTCGTTTTTGGGCAGTTAGGTCACGGCTAAAGCCTGGTGCATGCTGAAGAAAAACCATGACGACCGTTTTGACTTAAACGAGATTATGAAAATGCACTGCCCACCAAAACATCCCATATTTAATATTTTTCATGAAGGGGAGAAAATTTGATTTGAGAAGTTTAGCCATCCAAAAATCAAGGAATTTAGCAATAGTTTCAGATTTTTTGGTAGATCAGTGTTGAAACAGAAAGAAACTGGCACTAAAGCTATACCCATAGGTATTATTGTGTTAAGGCCGGTTTAAATGCAATAAAATATGTTTTTTTCTTCTATAAGACAGGTTGAAGAGCTACAGAACCGGCTTGGAAGGCTATAAAACAGATTTGAAATCAGAATCTGATTAAAGCTCTGAACCCGTTTCTATCTGATAGAAACGGGTTCAGAGCTTTAACTGAAGGGCTTATAAACTAATTTGAGGTCCAATAGACGTCGCAGAGCTACAAAATCAGTTTAAAGAGCTGTACAACCAGTTCGAAGTGATACAAGGCTGGTTAAAAAGCTATAGAACTGGTCTGAAGGGATATTCATTTGGTTTGATGACCTAAAGAACCGTCACTGAGCTTTAGAGTCTGTTTGAAGAGCTATGAAACCATTTAAACTCTCGCTCGTTAAACAACACATTTTGGAGTTAGAAGGGTGGATCTGTGTTCTTGGTACTGTGATCTTTTGTGCTTTAATTTTAAATGTTGAAAAATTGTGCTTGTCCTGATTTTCCTTGTCTCCGGGCGTTGTGGTCCTGCTTCTCTAAAATTCAATGTATCTTACCGCTCTAGGTGTATTATGTAATTCTGCAACGGGAATATTATTTCGTCCGAGTAAACAGCGATAAAATCATATTATGAGGAACGGTGGGAGTGTGAAGATGAACGGTTGAGTGCACCGTGTAGTAAATGGTTCCATTCAGCACTGGCGGGTCAACAAACCGAGACGGGTACTGACGTGCCGTATCGTCCCCCCCGTCCGACACGATTATCGCGGGAAACGCGTTCAAACACGATTAAACCCCTCGCCGTTATAGAAACCCCGATACCGGCTGATACTTGCGTTTGACAGGGTTGAAAGGGAGGATGTGGACCGCGTAAATTTCTCATTACGTCGAACGCGGCGTGAAGATTACCGCACGTGAAAAGGCGAATTTAACTGAGTTTTGACCGTGGGCGAAGCAGCCCCCCCCCCCCCCCCCCCCCCCCCGCGACCAAAAAAAGTTGTAAAAATCCACCAACAAGCTTCCGGTTTTATCGAGTGGATCCCCCTGATACGAAACAAAGGAATTTAAGGGCCTTCCCGGTAAGTCCGGTCCCGCGACGAACCCGAAAAACCCCCGCAAAGTTTAATGGAAAAAGTTATCCGGGACCAAAACCCGCGCGGCCTGAAAAACAAACATTTCTCCCAACTCGGCGCAGGTTAATTGAACGTAGGTTTTCCAGGAGTTGAAACCAACCTGAGATGAAAACTAACTGTAATTGGAGGATGTCGGCAGATTTGAGCAGATCGAATGGCGTTGTTCATTTAACGAATTTTTAAACTTTACCTAGGTAATGAATTTGATAGATAATTGATGAACTGCCACTTTCATGCTTGAAAACGACGAGTGTAAAATTATTTAGTACATGGCCGAGCTTGAGAAAATACAAATATCAAGATTTACATCATTAAGTGATCAAGGTTGATCCTGACAAGGTTGATACTACTTTAGGTTGGTATCAACTCGTTGAATGAGCCCCAACATTTGAGTTGGTCTTGATACTAGTGGTATCTATAGTCTTGTTTTGCTCATTGAATCGATCCATGTCCAGTTCCATGAGGTTCCAGTTCTTACAGTCGAATCATCGAATCGTTAAATTCCATAGCACTTAGCGCTCCTTGCGGCATCATGGGAGACTAATCAATGTTGGAAAGCCAGGGTTCCCAACTCTACTGATTTTTCCGATTTCTACTGATTTTTTTATGTACCTATAGGTATACCTGCGAATTTTGGGAAGAAATCCAAAATCGGACCTTTCCTGTTATCTACCCGCCACGCTGCATCTTTCCTGTTATTTGCCCCCCACCACTGCCTGCCAATGAAGAATATGAAAGGAAAAAGAAATTCCAATTTTTTGGGTGAAAATATTCTAATTCAACGTCATGCAATAACAATAACAGTTATTCTCAGTACTCAAGGTGGGAGTATGTCGCGAGCGCCTGCATGTGTGCCGTCATGTAAGCAGTGATCGTGTTTTGTTGGGCCGAAATTGGTGCACGGTAGAATTTTCCTTGTGAGTGTTGATCGAAATAGTTCGGTAGTATTTTTTACGTCTGTCCTCTTTCAAATCGCTTTGAATAAAGTTCAGTCCAAGGAAAGTGTTGTGTCAGTTGTAATTAGCTGCAGTCCCACAAGCCGTCGATTTACGACATTGTGGCGTCCCTTGTGAAAAAAAGGAAACATAAATAAGGACTGCACTCGAGCGAAGGCTGGCGGGCAGTGGTGGGCAGATAACAGGAAAGGTCCTCAAAATCTACTGATTTTTGACGTTTTAGGCCGATCTACTGAAAAATTATCAGAAAATCTTATTTTTCCTCCAAAAATTGATTTTGGTTGGGTAGGCTTGCATGCGAGTCGGATGAAATGGGTTGCTAGCACCTAAAACCGTTTAGAGTCAATCCTAAAACGGTTTTAGGGTCGTTAGTACCTAAATCTAGAAGGGTCGCTGTCAGCCAACCTTATCGCTTGCCGTAAAAAGCGTGCTTTTTGCGCTGCGCTGTAGCGTTCACACTAACACGGAGGGTCATTTTGTAAAATTGCAAATAACAATTTTGTTATTTATCTCATTCCTCATATTCGATGTCTGCTGCATCTTTTTGCTTCTACGAGTAGTTTTGTGAACATCGGTATAACTTTTAGATGAAGTTTGTGGATTTTGAAGGAAAATTAAGCTATTTATAGACTTAACATTACCTACTGTGGGTAGGTTTTGATTTTTGCTTTTGATTATTTCCAATAATCGTCGGTGACCATATATAAGAGCCTAATTCAGTTTTTGGCCAAAATGAGTTAGATTACCTACCTAACGTATTAAATACAACGTACAAATTTTGTTCGTGCCCGATCGAATGGTTCCCATGGCGAAAAGATCGTAGCACTGAAAATGGCAACAACAAAAAACGCTTAGAACCATCACAACCTTATCAATGTAGAACCGAATCGCCGCCTGTCGACCAACTCCGTGTTGTCGGCGTTTCACCCGATCTTGGCTGTATTGTCCGTCGTTTTTCTCGCAAGTAAGTGAATTTAACCCCAAAAATCGTACTTATAACTATAGTTGGTGAACGTTTTTTGTGCCTCCTGAAAAGTTGGGAAAACTGAATGGGCTTCTTGAAAAGGTCAGAATTCAGCATTTCTGACAACATATTCGGATTCAGCACCCTTTAAAACCCATAAACCCCAATTTTTAGTTCGAAAATTCGTATAGGTACGTGCTGAGCTGTTTTCGAAATGTTAGAGATTTTGAAATGAACGCCGCGCATATTTGACGTCACCTCGCCAGGCTGGGCGTCGAGTAGTTGGGCACTGAGCCGCCAGAGCGCTAAATAATAAATCTGAACAGAATCGGAATAAAAACACTCGGCCCAGGTCGATTTTTGAATAACCTTCTTTGATAATAACCTCGATGCTCAATTTTCGAATGACCTTCTATAATGATTAACCCGATTTTCGATTTTTGGGGTCGACTTTTCGCGTAGTAAAGTTGGCTGACTTGCGTAGATGAGAGAGAGAGGGATCTCCCGGCCAATCAAAAGACGATGAAGCAGCCCACGTCATGTACCCTCTCCAGACATTGGAATTCAAATATCATATTTTTCCTAAGGCCCTATAAATAATTGAAACGGGGTTTCTGCAATATGGACCCGTTTCCGTAACTTTTGAAGCACGACCTTTGCAAGAAAAAAATTTTAAAAAATCATTAAAAGAGCTCATTAGGCTCTGATAGATGGTCACCGACGTAATAAGATTTCGTAATCGTATAGCAACAATTTTTTATAACCCCCTCCCCCCCGCGCCCACACATTTGGTCATTTTTTTTTCATGATGTGTAGATTCCAAATCTGCAATGTCCGTCCGCCGTAAAGGTCATAAAACGCCTTAGAATTGATGTGAAAAAATCCGTTCTTTCACACACGGACTCCACTGAGGGTCTAGGTCCACGGTTGGTCCAAACGTCCAGCCAGCATAGATGCTATGGGCCAAAAATTGGATTTTCGATGTTTTTCCTAACATAAGCAAGTGAGGTGTCGTTTTCCAACTAATTGACTCGGGTAGGATTCAGATAAGGAGAAAATTAACCATTATAAGGATTATTTAATAAGCCACAGCAAAAAATAGCAAATTCTGGGCTTCAAAAAATCACAAAATTTAGGGTAGGTTTTGTATCGTCTAGTATGGTTTATTTTTTAAAGGTATTATTATTTTTTTCGTGGCATATAATATAGTGGTGGTTTTGGTAGTTTTGAGTATGTTAATGAACGAGCTGAGCTTGATATCTGATGTTCAGTATAGGAACCTACTACAGATATTTTATAAAATAATCTGCACACTGAGGGAAACTAGCGTTAAATCACTAATCGTGATAATTTATACCTATTTACGTAATAGGTAATTTTACTACAGAATTTTTATCGCTGGTCTACCGACTATTACAGTTGAAGGGAACGATCTACGAAAAAAGTAGTTTTCTGAGTTGGAAACCCTGTGACAAGCTCGATTCAGCTGAAATTAAGCTGCTGAAAGGAACAAAGGGCGGTTATCCCCGAGACTTTTGGTTATGGCCATTTAAAAAAAAACCACGCTTGCATACGAGTCTGCAACACATTAGGACATTAAAAGGAATTAAAATTTTTATGTCTCTAGTTTAGTCGTTGCTAGGGAACCAACCGTAACGCTTCTTTCGTTTATGTGCCAAAGTAAAGACATAAAATGTCACAATCACGAGCTGAAATCCCAGCAGAACGTTCGGTGGCTTTGTCGACGATTCGATGTCCTCCGTTTGTGGTATTCGTGGTAAGTGGCAGCGCATGCGCATTGGCTCACCGAGACTTAACTTTCGACGATTCAACGTCAATAGTATTGACGTAATACATTATTACCAGACCATGATGTATTATTGCCAGACCATGAAGACCCCTATTTTTATCTACTGCAAAACGACGAAATGCTGATTTCTCACTTGTGAAAATGACAAAATTGGATTTAATCCACCTTTCACTTAACATTTAATACTTGGTCAGGCTTGAGATAAACAAATAACAAGATTTACACCTCTTAAGCTTGACTAAGTAGTTGTTACTTACTTAGTTAAATGAGACGTCAAAATTCAGCTGCTATTGATTAAAACCAATCCCTGATCAAGTATGAAAAAGTCTAATAAGCCCCCGTTGAGAATGCATTTTTATCTTCACCGTTAATCTCATCGGTGACATCACTTTGGCCAGCCGCCAGGGTTCCTGTCAGCGTGTATCGCTTGTCGAGCGAGTCTGAACACCAGTTCCGAGAAGACTTCGAAACGCGATGCATTTCCAATTCGGGTCGTGACGGTCCAAGTGAATCCCTGGACGTTCCTCAAGTCAAAAAGACGGAATGAATAATGATTCATTTTAAAAAACTGATTAAGGGTATCATCATGACTCTTAGGAGCTAGAATGAGCGAAATCGCTTCAATGAACTCACGGCCAAATAAGAAAATTTGAAGATGATTGAAGTTGTGCACGTCTTGTCGTTTTACAAGTCCAAACCGCTTGTGGAGCTATCTTAACAGCCCCCTTCGGCAATGACATCAACTCTGACGTTTATCTAAAGAAGCTCTCAAGCTGGAAGTCCTTTTTTTGGAAAAAATGTCACGTGCGTTATTTTTTTCTTGATAAAAAGGGACTGAATGGAACGGTGATGGCCTTCCTCTCACGAGACCCCCTTTTGGTTTATTATTCTTGGAATAATACACCTATGTTTTCGCGACGGGGGTCGACGACTCCGATCGGCCTCAAAATTTGACATTATCCGTTTCAAGTGGTCTACATTCAAAATCCGAAATGTCCGTCCGCCGTCCGGGCCGTTTTGGGCAGTAGGAATTTTTTTAAAAATCTGAAATTTTGACAAAATACTCGGTTTACCATCTAGTTGTGCCCGCAAGGTTTTCAGCCCGATCGCCCAAACCCGTGGGGCGCTATGGGGCTAAAATGGGGCTACAGAAGGGGGTTTTTGAAGGCTTTTGGCTATGGGATCGAGTCAGGTGTCGTTTTTGAAGTATTTTTGGACGTAGAATCCATTTTTTGGGGTCCCGCAGCTATCCGATTTCACTGTTGCGATCTATAGGGCTTTCCTCGGGCTAAAAATGGGATTTTTGAAGGATCCCAGGAGGTTAAATATTTTTCGAGTAAAGAATAAAGAATTTTTGAAAAAACAATTTTTTTGAAAAAAAAAATCCAAAAAACAAATTTTTTTGAAAAAAAAAATCCAAAAATATTTTTTCCAACATTTTTTTTTTGACACAGAAATAATTTTTGCGCAACTAACCTATATCAAAGAATAATAAACCCTTGTGTAAAATTTGCAGCTTTTTTTTTTTTTTTTTTTTTTTTGTCGAAAGACGGAAATCAATTTTGGTGTGATTAGGATGGCTCACGTAAACGAAACGTGAGTTTCACAAGCGATGAAGAGTCGGGTGTTTGGCAGGAGAGAAACTCGCGGATTCCGCGATTTGTTATGAATTGGGGCGTCCTTGGTATCATTTCATGAACTAACTCCATTATGTAGGTTCGAGGGTGTGGGCGAGTTTTGTGCGAGGTTGTAGAAAACGCTTGCCCACAAGTCGACCCTCGGAGGCCTCACGTCCGACAATGCCCTGCTGACCTTGATGGCCTCCCTCGACCCCCCACATCGGCCACAACGAGAAAACCCTTCGACAATGGAAAGTATAATACACACACGGTGGAGGATGAGCTTCAGATAACGTCCAAACATATGCGTTCCTCGTGAAATTGGACTCCCCATCTAAACCAACGGTGAACAGATTTTACAACCAATCTCAGTTACATGACGTCACTCCACGCTCGAGTAATAAACAAAGGTAATAAAGCGCGTCTTTTTCACGGTCACCCTAAAAAACGTTGAGGAACACGTTTTACAACCTTATTCCTGACAACAGGAATAGTGCACGACAGGGTTCATGTTTCTGGACATCCCCCGACCAAACTTATAGATCGGGGCTGGTGAGCGTGAGCCTGGCTGTCCATCAAGATGACAGTCGGCAAAATTACGTCATAAGAAATTAAGGCTAATTAGACTCCACCGCCTAGACAGGCGAAGCAGCCCTGATTCCCGCCCACTGTTACGTCAAGGGCGAACCTGTAATAGGACCGGTGATGGATCCACAGAGCCCGCGTTTTTAACACCCAAAAATCTTTTGATACTTGGAATTTTCAAAATTTGCAAGTCTTAAAACCGACCAAGTATAAAGCTTTGCAAATAGGTAACAGCAAAATTTACTTCAGTTCCAACATCGACAACGTTGGCGATCCCCAGAATTACGACATCATCAAATCGCCCAACTCAGTTCAGGCCACTTAGCACAATGAATTCTCGAAACGACGTTGTTTCCGACACGGTTTGGTTCGGCTTTCGGTAACGCTGCAAGGCCGAACGACGCATCATGGCCGGCTTGAGAAGCCACGCCATTAAATTCAGTAAACTTTAATCAACCCGGTGTCCGCCCTTGTTTCTGGCATGGCCAAACGACGCATAGCATGGACGCGTCTTTTGCCGATTCAACCACCTTTTACATGTTTGTCTCTGTCCCCATCCCCTAGTTCCATCTTCGACTGATTTCTTTTATTTCACCCCAAGGGCTGCTAAAGATGGCGAGAGATTGATCGGTCTCCGGAGAAAAACCCCAAGTTTATTTCCGAGTTCCCCTTTCCCAAGTCGAGAAAGTCGTTAGGAAGGGAAAAGCTCTTGTCCTAGGGTGAAAAGCTCCCCTTGGGGTGACTAACCCCTCCAACAGAAATGTTTATATGTGTTTGATAAATGACATGGTTTACATGCTCGTGATGAATACACAATGCGTGGTAATGCAGACCTTGCAGGGTTCCTGTCATATTATGGTCCAGGACGTTTCCATGGCAGACCGATTGGCGAATTTGGAATTTAATTTTGGATTTTTAAATTAAGGCAAGCTTTACTTTCGAAATGTGAACCCTAGCTCAACAGGACGGTACAGTGCAAGGTCCTTGAACCTGAGAAAGGCAGCATCCTCCGGCCGTCGTGTATTGGAATCACGAATAAGAACCCTCAAGTTCATCCCACAACAGTTACATCACACTGCACCTCGAACCACCTTCGGTCCCAAAAGGCCCTGAGAAAATGTGTTCGTCAAAAATGGCAATCGGCCCATTGACAACGGGCGACGGTTTACAGGTGGTTGCCCGCCAGTTATAAATACTTTTTATCGGATCAGGCGAGGTGAATGAAAAAGGGAGAAGGGAATTACGGTGGTGGAGGAAAAAGGGAGAGAACACCACCTCAACAAAAGATGTCTGCTTGTGTTAATTTGTTGTCAGGCTTTTCCGCTACACCACTTCTTTGTTAGTATCTTAGGTTGTGACTACCTACATAGTACTAATAAATTTGATTAAATCAAAAGGTGGAACACCAAATAGTTATAAAACTATGATGGAACCTGAGGATGTTGAATACGCACGACCTATAATCGCGAATTCCCAACCGTTTTCCGAGATACAGCCCTTCAAAAATAAGCTATTAGAAGGGCAGTTTTCACCCATTTTTCGTCTTTCACGCCCAATATCTTTGTTTTAATGCATTCTGATACCCCCCCCCCCCCTCTTAAGGGTATGGGTTGATAGCCAATTTAATTAGCTTTCATTTGAGCACTAGTTGAACTCAGTAGGTCAAATAGGAACCGAGAAAACGAGTTTAAATCAAAACAACAGCCCAATCTGACACCACTGAGTAAGCGGAAAACCACGTACGATTTCGGCTGTAGTTCGGAAGCTATTGGCTCGGTTCCAAATTTCCTTTTTTTTTTTTTTTTTTTTTTCTCATGGAAGCCGATTACATTCACCACCGTAGCTATTCTGTGTGAAAATTTGATTTGAGCTTTAATACGAGAGGGGCATCCATGGCAAAACAATAGTAAATTTTCACAGTGTGGTGTTTGCCGACGGTGCAGAGGTCTAATCCAATGAGGTGGTTAGGGTGAGAAATGACTCCTCTGCTGAGTACTAAATTGTTTATTTGAATAAACAATTGTAGCGTGGGGACCGGTTTCTAGCAACTAAGCTCATCTACAGCCCAGAGTGACTTGAGGTAGGTGGAACGTACAATCAGTTCAGAACTTAGTTGCTCGAGCTTAGTTGCTCGAAACCGGTCCCCACGCTACAATTGTTTATTCAAATAAACAATTTAGTACTCAGCAGAGGAGTCATTTCTCACCCTAACCACCTCATAGTAAATTTTGGCACAAACGCCTTTCTTTGCACAGTGTTGCCCGTAACTCGGGAACGGTTAGTTCGATCTTAATTCTCTTTTTTTTTGGTGAAAGCTGATTAAATTTTATATAAGGGTCGGTACATTGCATTTCTATTGAGACAGCGAAAGTGCCTAATTAGGCAAACGTATTAATACGTTTTTGAAAAAATTTGCAATAAGTGCTTTGCCATGGCTGCCTCTCTCTTATTGAAGCTCAAATTAAATTTTCACACAGAATAGAATGGGATGGGAAATTTAATCAGCTTTCACAAAAAAAAATTTTCTTTGGAATCAGGAAAATATTTTCTGAGCTACAGCCGAAAACGTTCTGAAAAACGTGGTTTTCCGGTTACCGTGCGGTGTCCGATTGGGGACTTTTTTGAAAGAGTCAATTTTGAAAGAGTCAAGAGTCATTTTCAGTTGACTGCATTTCCGTAACCAATGGACCAATGGAGGTTTCCTAACATGGAATTTAATTCTCTACAAGTTTGATTAAGTGACATTTTTTGATTGGGTACGCTGTTTTTGATATAGAGGTTTTGAAACGTGAGAAATGGTTAAATTTCAAGTTTTTCGAAAAAGTGACTATTTTTCGAAAAGCTATATCACGGAAACTACTACAGAGCTACTACTACTACTACTGTTTCTACTTACAGAGCTGCGGTTGGTCTCAAAAGTAAGAAAAAAATTTCTACTTTAAAAAAATGAATAATTGTTTTTTTTAGGATACACCCCTACGGCGATATAAGCCAAAAACCAAAAAAAAAGTCCGAACATTTTGAGGTTTGACTGTTACGCAGCGAGCTCATTTTTTTCGAACCTGCAAAGTTGGGTATACACACACTACTGGGAGTGATCATAAAAAATGGGGGGGGGGGGGGGGGAATAGAACAAGCCGTTTTCTTGCGATTGTAATGTACTATTTGACTGGCCTAATGTGAAATTTTGATTTGAGCTTTGATAAGGGAGGGGCAGGCATGGCAAACAAGTGGCAAATGTAGCCTATTTTAGCAAAAACGTGTTTTCAGCACATTAGATTGAGCAAAAATGGGACCTTCTCCCCCCCTCCCCACACCTTGCGGCACCCCTAGACGAGGGGGTTTACAGTATGTTCTCTTTCGAATCACCCTAAACAAGTTTCTGAGGAGAACCCTTCTGCTTCCGAAATTCGGAGCTAGACCCCGATTATTCGCTTAAACGCCCTGCTGTAATACGACTTCGAAGAGGTTTCGCAACTTTGTTGCCTCCTTTTTGAACACCTATTTTCGGGGTAATCGGATTGTTCCGTGAGTGGCTCCGTAGAAAAGTTAAGTGGGTCGAAGTGTCAAGTCGCGGTCTGACGATCCGTCCCGGTCCGCTCGATTTACCGCTTCACAATCTGTTTGCTGTCGGACAAAAGGTAACCCGAAACCTCTCCCCCTCAAAACGGATAATTATTCTGGGAAACTGATAGTCGAGAAGGAGTTGAATACAGACGAATGAAATACACGTCAACGGGCGAGCGAAGCGAGATCGCGAACGACCTCGGCCCACAGTGTCACGACGGTGTTTGGGAGCTCATGACGCTCGTTCAGCGTTTTTGAGGATCTGCACGAAATCCCAAGGCGTGACCTACTATTATACATACACCGGTACACGTTCATTTCAAGGCCGTTTCGTACAATGCGTCAAAAACACGATTTTTTTGTAACATGTTGACCACAGAATTAGGGTAAGGTCGAATGGGAATTTTTTCAGAAAGTTTAGAACGAACTTGTTTCATTGAAATCAGACGAATACACAGGAGAATGCTCGTCGGCCAACCTTCTTCGGAAGCTGGAACGAAAAAAACGTAACCCGAGATGGGGACGGTAACCGGACGAGAGGTTTTAGTGTCGTCATTAACCGTCAATTTTCCCACGGCTTGTGTGGTCAGCCCTCCATGGGACGGAAGTCTATGACTCCGAGTGAAATAGAAATAAACGAGGACGTCCCTAATGGAGGCGTGAAGGGGGAAAATCAGCGCCCATTTTAAGGGGCTCTCTATGCACTTTACTCCGCTGAGGAAGATCTGAAAATTAAAGATGCCATTGCCAAGTTTAGCGTCCTGTTTGTTCAAGGGATAATAGTTTTTAAGTACATGCATTTTTTTTTTTTATAGTGACAGGAGAGTGCTTAAAAATTGATATCTCTCGAACAAACAGGAATGTAGGCTCATTCTACAATCTTTCAGAGGCTGGATGGGGTCATTAAAGGTAATATAATTACGTTTGAGAATAGTGGAAATAAGGTTTACGGTTGATTTGCCAACTGCCAGGATAGTGAATGGTACCAAATAAAACATATCCACACATGTTCCAATGGCCGTTTCCCAGCTTGTTTTAGAGAACGAGGGTCATCTGAAATGCTCCACTGGTGCCAACAAAAAAGAAAGAAATTTCCTGATCTCAAAACCGAGCCATAGCTCGGTTAAGTTCAAGCAGAATTTCAAAGAGAGTGAAGCAAAACCTGGGTGTCTTGGTATTTTACAGACCGAGCAGTTTTGGTAGCTTCGTTTTCGAGCTTCTTTGTCAGCTTCGGCTTTTGGGAAGGAAGCAGACCAAACGACGCGTGGACACTAACTCAGCGTAGTTGTAACTACGCTGAGTTAGTGTCCACGCGTCAACAGTTGATGCGTCTCCTCCATGAGTCTTCTCCCGCCAATTACCGTGTCCATCGCTGAAATACGCGTTAATAAATAGGCATTAAATACGCCTGCTGGTGGAACATTCAGGTGGACCAGACTTGATGCCCCCAAAAATCTGACCGCCCGTTTGACTCCCGGTTTTTTCAGCGGCTCGTGTCAACCAGAAGAAAAATTCAAAAGGTCTCCCAAATAACCCCAGCTTTTGAACTTGGCAATGAAAACTCCGGAAAAACCCCCGACAATGAAAAGGCGTCCTGACAGCGTCAATGGAAGGAAGGGCCCGTCATTAGCGTTTCGGCACGGGTTGGGGAGTTGAACCCGATTTTTACCTCGAATTTTCCACGAGCCCGGACTCACAAAAGAGAGTCGATCTGGGGCAGACAAACAATTCCCAAACCAGGTGACCAGCGGCACTCTGCTCAATTCAGTTCAACAAAATGAATCGTTAAATAAAGACATGTTTAAAAAAATGTTGCATGTTTTACCAGGCTTAGATTCGTTTATTTCTCCTCCTTCAAAGAGCTAACTGTTTTCTAAAATTGCACGGTTGTTAGTTCAACTTCACAATAATAAAACCACTTAACTTTGTCGACTCAAGAGTGGCAAAAAAGGCCGTCTCAGCCCACGCCTGCCAGCTCACTCAAATATGCACCCAGTCACCGTGATTGGTCGTGTTGGAGTCATAGAAGCTTTTTTTAAAACCAAAGTTGCCTCTTCACTGTTGGAAGCGGGTCCTTTCTAACCAAACACGAGCTGTACTGTTACTTTTTTTCCAACTCCCGCAATACTGTTATATCAGGGATCGATTAGCCCCTCGATCCTGGCAGATCCTGAAGTCATAATTGTCTCGCAAATCGGGTTTACGGGTACCTTTGACAACTCAATGCGACCGGAAAATGATCAAATCGCTTTTCCTTATTAAAGGAATGGATTGGAGTATGGTAGAAAAGGCGCTTTTACACTATGCCAATGGACACGGCAAAACTAAACTAAAGTGGACACGTCGTTTGGTTTTTATTATTCTTGGAATAGGTATTACACCTATGTAATCGCGACGGGGTCGAAAATTTTTATCGCCTTCAAAATTTGTCAATATACGTTTCAAGATGTGTAGATTCTAAAAATGAAATCGAACTTTGTGTGATATTAAAATTTAATATCACATCAAATTTAATATCATTTAAGCATTTAATGCTTAAATGATACCTATTAATAAGAGGAATGTGAAGAAAATGTGCTTGTTCTGATATATCCTGACTCCTGGGTGCTGTAGTCCTTGCTTTCTCAATATGACATATTGACACATTGTATGTACCTATCTGGCAACCCTAAATTCGCACCCCCCAAAACAGGGGTAGGTTTTAGGTACGGTTAGGTTTTAAGTACGACGTTTGCTCAATTATTCCATATCTTGGGGGTTTTAGCCGTTTTCAGATCACTGTGCGAGGTCCAGGCCGGTTTAGGCAGTAGGAATTTTTTCAAAAATAATATTTAAAATTTCACAATTTTTAGTGCCCACAAGGTTTTGAGCCTAATCGACCAACCCCCGTTGGCTCTATGGGGGAAAAAGGGGCTACCGGAGGGGTTTTTGCAGGGATTTGGGTATTAGATCGAGTGGGGAGTAGAATCCATTATTTTGGGGTCCTGAAAACCATCGGATTTCTTAGTGGGGATCTATGGGGCTTTCATCGGGCTACAAAATTTGTAGCCATTTAATGAGGCGTAGTATATTATATATATTATTGGGCTACAAATGGAGCGTAATATATATATTAAGGATGCGAGGAACTCGAATGAGGTGTTGTGAGCCGCCAACTCTCCCCGAAGTCCGCAGAAGGTCCTGCCGAGACTAACAGTAGGTACCTATGTATCATCACATTCTGTGAGAAGAGCAGCAGCAGACCTGAGACGTATCGGCGGACTGATTAGACAATCTTGCAGCAGTAGTGAAGAAAATAACGCAACTCATACCAAACTCCGCGGAAGGTCCTGCGAGAAAAGCATCGTCAAATAGAAGGGATAACACCAAAAATCTTTTTCTATGTATCAAAATTCTGCTTTCTTCTGAACTTGACATTCAAATTTTATAGTAGCTTATAGAGTTTTGTACCACTTACACACCTACACGTGCTATCAAAGTCCTCGCCCCTTTTTGCAGGACACCCAGAAGGCCCGAAAAACCCCTTAACCGTCACACCCAGCGCCCAAAGCTCGAGAACCTCATCCATATTTATACCGAGCCCGCGGCACCTTATTGTTCCTTACGAGGGCGAAAAAACAAAAACAAATTCAGACCGTCACTTGAGAGACTCGATATTTATAACTATCCCTTTCGCGACCTTTCGTCGATTGAAAACGACTGTCGTTTTTTTCAGCGACTCTCTCTTTTCGCCTAAGTTATTACACTTCGCCCACGACGCCGTTTTTCGCCCTATTGTTTTGCGGTTTTCCCCTCCAAAAAAGGGTACTCGTGTTTCCGGCGGTAAATCCCTTTTTGGATCGCTTCTATCGGGTTCGACGTAAAAGGTGAGCCAATTTGAACGAGGAAGATGTATGACGGGTCGACCTGAGGTTTGGGATTTCACTCGCTAAAAAAGTCGGGTTTCGGGTGAGGGTTATGTGTGGAACAAGAGTTGAAACAGTCTTCGGTGTCACCCTACGGGACCCAATGAGGTGATTTTAGCGGAATTAAATCTAAATCAGCCAAAGAGACAGAAGTGCTGGGAAGGGGTGATTGAGATTGATTGGTGTGGGAAATGTGGAGGAGGATGTTCCCTAGTAGGCCTCAAGGGCAGACCCTTCTCCCCTGATAACTGTTAAAATTTACTATTTACACTTTGAGGTGGATGAGAAGAGTTCGGACGCGTCTCTAGTTGAATGTTGAAAGTTCAGGGAAATCATAAAAAACTGCCTAGCATCTTTACTCAGGAAGGAAATCACTTGGAACATGCTATAGCATAGAGGATGATGTTCAACTTTCAACGAACTATCAGGGTTTAAATTGTTAAGTGTTTTTACAACATTTTGATCCACTCAAGAGTTAATTAATTAAGATTGATTTATTTTTTCGGATAAAATGGGATGTTAAAGTTTTTGTACAGAATTTCACAACATTGAATGGCCTTGAAAAGGTCAATATGAGCAAAATTCGACTTAAAAATAAGAAATACGAGTAAAAATTAATTAATTTGTCACATTGTTATTAATCAATCATTAGCTGAAGCCTTGTGAGACCAATTACTGACCTTAAGGGTCAGAGAATTCTCTGATGGTCTTTCTTTCAGAATGTTCGCTATTTTCCAGCTGCAGAGAATGACTTCATCTCCTTCCCTTCAATGCATTTATTTCCTAATATTTGTTCAAATATTGATGAATAGGTAAATTTCGGTTTATAATTCTTAGAATAATACATCTATTCAATAGCGACGGAGTCGAAAATTCTGTTCGCCCTCAAAGTTTGACATTATACGTTTCAGGATGTCTTGATTCCAAAAACAAAATGTCCGTCCGCCGTCCGAGCCGTTTCGGTTATTCTGAAACATTAATAAAATTCTCGTTTTACCATCTAGTTGTGCCCGCAAGGTTTTCAGCCCGATCGCCCAAACCCGTGGAGCTCAGTGGGGCTAAACGGGGGCTACGGGAGGGGGTTTCGATTTCGTCGTATTTTTGGACGTAGAACCAAATTTTGGGGTCCCAGGGCGATCCGATCCAGGACCTATTGGGCTTTCATGAGGCTAAAAATGGAAAAATGGGATTTAAGGATCCCAGAAGGCCAAATAAGGTGTGGGGTTTTTTTTACGCCGTTTTTCGAGGTCCCAAATCTGTCCAAACATCTCACAGGAAATACTTCTTTTTTTTTTAAAAAAAAAAAAAAGTATTTTCTTAACGACAGAATTAATTTTTGCGCAGTTTACCTATATCAAAGATAGTGGTTATCAGTGGCTCAATGGTTTGAGCGTTGGACTACTGAGTCAAAGGTTGCTGGTTCGATCCCAGCAGCCGCAAGACATCTTCCTCATACTGATAATCACCTTTCGGAAGGCAATGGCAACCCACCGAAAGTATTCTGCCGTGGAAAACCTCTCAAATTAGCCGTTCGGAACCGGCGTTAAGCAGTAGGTCCCTACTACTTCTGTATTAGCTGGTCAACACGCTCAACAGATGTTAGTAGCGAGAGGTCGCCAACGCCCGATTACGGGTATGGCACCCAAAGAAGACGAAGAAGAAAGAATAATTAACCCTTGTGCAAAATTTGCAGCGTTTTTGTTAAGAAATTGCGGTTTTTAAGGAAATTATGTTATTAATTACAAAATCCTGCGGGATCCCGCGGAATTGTCTTGAATCCCGCGGGATTGCAACCCCTACATTGGAGTAGGTAAATAAATAATAATATTATTCCCTTATCAATAAACTAAATCCGGAAGAACGCCCTTTCAACATACAACGATGCGCTTATGAGTTCATTTAGGCAGAAAAACGAAAATTGAAAATGTAGGAGTTACGCCATTCAGCGTCAGTTGTGTACAAAATTTAATACGCCTCAGCCAGCACGTTTTTGTGGTTTTCGAACTCCCTAAAAAAACGGCCGAGTTTATCTTCCACCTCGTAATACAACTTTAATAACACTTAATTACAAATCCAATTTTGATGATATCAGACCTCGAATGGCCTCAGTGTATCGCATTAACGACGATCATTTCTGTGGATCTCATTTGATTCGACGTGACCTTGAACGAGGCCGTTTCAGTCGTCCCATTTGTCCTCGAAACCCTTCCAACCATTCGAAACCGCATCCCCACAAGGATTTCGCAATTGCCTTCTTCTCCCGTCACAAATAAGGCGACGAAATTTCCCAAAATCGAAAGCGCATCGATGGAACTACGTTTGGGTGAGTCCCGTGGAGGGGAAACTTGGGATCGAAATTGTCGAGTGTCGAATGAGGATGCGGCTCATTGAAGGTTCGGAGTAGAAAACAGGACGTGCCGGCTAATTGGCGCCAACAAAGTGCATCCGAGAGGGCTGAGTTTGTCACAGGCGGTAACTGTAGTAACAATAGTGTTCGTGTTATGTAAATTTTTGATGGTCGGTGTTCTAATTAATTAAGACGTTAGAGAAAAAAACACGGGAGGGACGTGACCAGCCGGACCTCCGCAGCGCTCCGATTTGCCAAAATGTATTTTAAGCGCTGCTCTGGAAGCGCAAATTAATTTTCGAAAAAACGGTCCTACAACGATGAATATTTCTTTAAAAAAACATATTAACTGCCTACCTAATGAGCTGAAGTTTAATGAGAGAAGTGGATTATCCCCATACCACAAATAAAAATTGTGGCTATGTTTAACTATACTTCTACCGTTGTACAGGGGGACACACCAAGACCGCCGCATTATTTCTGTTATGATCAACGATCAAACCAATGGAACGCAGAATGCGTTTTTCGGTGATTCCACATAGGACTGGTGGAATAGGAAGGTAGGCACCTAAAAGAAATCAGTCAATAGCAGGCCATACACCTGCCGGTTTTTTCGACGCTCCACGGGTTTTTCCGCGGAAACCCGACAGCCATCATAGTATGACAACCAACATATCATGTTGACGGAGTGACGCATCAAGACCGGGGAGGGGGCTCATGGAAGGAGGGAATCGACTCGGGGCGTGGGGTAGGGTTAGGAGGAGTTGACATTTAGCAACGTTGCGGTTCTTGGTGGGTGGGATATTTGTGTTGAATCTTACCTTACGCATGCACAATGAGCTATATAAGCTTTTTTTTCTGTTTATTGTAATTGAAAGCTAGTTCCATGAATTGACTAATAACGCCCTGATACCGCAAAAAAAGTCCGGATTTATCCTTCAGGACCTTAAGTAAGTTGGAAGGTTTGAATCCGAAAAGACAGTAAATGACGTCATTTACCGTCCCGAACCCGAAAGCAGACCTGACTACAGTTCTCAAATATCTGTAGAAACTGACACAAACAATAATATCCGTAGAAATCGACTTGAAGGGAGGTTCAGATTAGCCAACCTTCGCGGACATGAAATCTGTACATTCGATGCCACCGTCCAAGGTGGCGTTGTGTTGTACTACTTTCGGAAGGTAAATCTTACCCCCAAAAGTTCAAACGCTGATTATTTTCATACTCTCTCCTGATTTCCGTAGAGGATTAAAAATTGTACAGACGGTATAAAAACAAGACTTAGTATTTTTTTAAATACTTAGTATTTTACTCTACAGAATGGGATTCGACTGAAAAAACTGCGATTTTCAACAGTAGTTATATAGCCCATTCTGTGTTAAAAACGTGTCAATTCATTTCAGCCCTCTACCAGATATCTAAGTGGACTGTGTAAACTTTACACTGTAAAGAGTTGGTAGATGAAAGCTTTAAAGAAAAAGCCAGCCAAACCAGCCCGCCATTTAGTCACAGCTGTTCTGCTCCCATACCCGCTAATGGGTCGTTGGAGTAGCTCCTCACGAGCACCACTGCTGCTTATGGGGGCCGCTAGTCTACTGTTCGACTTGTCATCACCAAGTGAAGCAGAAGTCTTCTGCTGCTTCTGAGGATGCTGAAAAGAGGAGCCGCTGCTCCTCTACACGTACCAATCCGCAGTCTCAGCCTTACTGTTGTCCCTTTCTGTAGCTCCTTAATAACCAATTCTGAGCAATCCAGTGGATGCGTCTCTTCCTGTAGCGGGGCTGAGCAGATCAGCAGAACGATTCGATTGGGGGATTCATATCTGGTGACCAATAGTCAACTCTGATATGCCAAACATATAATTTTTTCTTCATTTCCCATTCATCTGTTTCAATATCCAACACTTAACCGGACTGACCTTCAAGAAGTAAATCAAAGGCCGTTATCATAAACCTTGTCGGAGTTCTTGAGTCTTCACACGCCATCCCCCCGGAAGGTGTTCCGGTCTCCCGGCCAGGTCTGTTCCGGTCTTTCGGTCTCATTTGCACTGTTCCAGTTCCGTGAGCTTCCAACCCTGTTATGACTGTGTCAAGGTCGCCTGCCAGGGGGAGGTCGACGCTCCCAACGCGGCGTTTTTCCCTCCTATCACGGAACCCCGCGTGGACCGGCTAGGATCACGAACAACAGCGTGTCGAGGAAGTTTCGTTTTTCTTACGACCGTCTTTATCAGGGTGTTATCTCTCAATCCGGACGAAGACTTCTTCGTGCCCACCCCAGATGGCAGATTCGTAACTTTTTTTGTTTTGTTTTTATTGGTGACGCCAAATCCGCTCCTCCACTAGACGCACGTGATGAGGTTATTTTCATCTTCTGTCACGATGTCCCTGCAAAATAATTTGGTCCCATATCTGCATTTATAAAAAGTTGAAAAAAGCTGAAAATTTTTAAATAAAACTTGTTTCAGTCAATAAAATCAATAAAGAAAAGAATTTACCAACCGTATAGCGTTAGGACAGTTGAAAGACACCGAAAAATGGATTCACTTCTGGAATAAATATTATTAGTATCAATATTATCATTCACTTGATGGGCAAAAAGTTAGTTAGGAAGTGAAATTGTTGATGATGATGTTGACCTTTTCAACGAATGGAAATTTGTTGAGGTTCGGTCAAATAAGACGTGAATGTGCCAACGTTTTAAGAGATATTTTCTCCTAACATCAGGGCCTAATGAAATTAACAAAATGACAGTACCTATTCAGGGGGGACATTCAAACAGTGTTTAAAATGGATATTAAAACATAGGTATATAAGATATTCGGACATCTAGAAACTTAAGATATTTAAACATCGTACAAAGTGACAAAGTGCACCTATATGGTATAAACAATGAATGGGTGGGGGGGGGGGAGAGAGGCGAAAGTAACTAAAAAAAACAAAAACAAAAACAAATATATAACCAGAAAATTATAAAATAAAACCAAATGAGAGGGTAAGGGTAAGAAAAATAAATAAATAATAATAGGTAATACAAACGATACAAAATAATTTACAAGATGGGATTACAGATGATGGTGGGGGGCTTTGATTTAATAATAATTATTAATAATATTAAATTTTATATTAATATAAAATTTAACACTTTTCAATTCCTCAAATACCACCAATAATACAATTATTGTATGATCGTTATTAAATATATTTTTTTATCATTTTATCATTCTATGAAGTATTCATAATAATAATTCATTTTTTCAATATTTATAACCCTATAACAGCATAATCAGTGAGCAACAACGGACTGCAACCCATGGCACAACTAGATGGAGAACCGAGAATATTAAGAAATTATTGTAATACTATTAAATAGACAAATTTTGTCAAATACTATCGTAATACTATTGAATTATATTTTGTCGAATTTTTGTAATACTTTTGAATAAACAAATTTTATCTAAGTTAAATCACTGCCCCAACCAACAAACGGAGGCATACTCAAAACCGAGGAATTTGAAAAGGCGTTGATCCAGGAGTAACTCAACCCCGGGCTTCCCCCTATCTCTCAACGGCATCGAATGTGAGCCGAAAAATTCACTGCCTTCCCCCACCCTTGGAGGGACCGATGCCGACCCGGGCCCTCACTTTTGCATTGGCCATCGCCGTGATCAGTTAGTTTTTAACCAAATAACGTATTTATTTCACTAATAATTTGTCGAAATGGTGAGTTATTGTGTAGCATATGGTTGCAAGAATAGGCACACTAAAGGTTGCAGACTGACATTCCACAGGTAAGAAGTTATTTCATGATATTTGTAGTAGTTACTAGCTAGCAGGCTTCGTTTTTATTTATTTTAAGCTTTCAATTCAAGCATTCTATGCATTTGTCTGGCTCAAATTCTTTGGTGTAGGTATCTGTTGATATTAGAACCATGTACATACTAGGTAGGTGCCATAATAATAATTATTATGGTAGGTACCTAGTATGTACATGGTTCTATGATTATAATAATCATGATTATTAGCAACGGGAAAACGGTTAAATATATATACAATATAATAAATTGTATCATTATTGTATATTATATCATGATTTATATTTATGCAATATAATATGATTATTATATAGGTACAATAATAATCGTCATCAACACGTTTTTCCAAGTTTATGTATGTTCTAAGAAACAATTCAAGTAGGTTAACAATTCAATAATTATAACTTTTAATATAAGTTATAATTATAATATAATAACTTATAATATTATAATTATATTATAATTATTATAAGTGATATTTTAATTTCAGTTTTCCCAAGAACCCAGAACTTCAGAAAAACTGACAAAAACCATCTTATTCTTAGTATGTACATGGTTCTTTGATGATTATAATAATCATGATTATTAGCAACGGGAAAACGTTTATATATATACAAAATAATAAATCGTATCATTATTGTATATTATATCATGATTTATATTTATGCAATATAATATGATTATTATATATATGTACAATAATAATCGTTATCAACACGTTTTTCCAAGTTTAATGTGTGTTCTAAGAAACAATTCAAGTAGGTTAACAATTCAATAATTATAACTTATAATATAAGTTATAATTATTATAACTTATATTATAATTATATTATAATAATTATTATTATAAGTTATATTTTAATTTCAGTTTCCCCAAGAACCCAGAACTTCAGAAAAACTGACAAAAACCATCTTATTCAATAATGTTTAAACCTTTTTCTATCAACCACATACCTATGCAGCCATGTAAATAGTCCTACTGTACCTATTGTATATAACTTTGTAAACCTGGAATAAATTAATTATTGTCCAATACTACCTACTTCGAGTGATTTATATATTATAATCAATATATTGAAGATTCCTTGAGTTGGATTGATGGTTTCCTGTATCCCTACCACAATCTTCCTACCTTTAGCCCACAAAATGCAATTAGTTTCCACATAGGTGTCCTACCTGTCGTCAATAGAGACGAAAAACGTTTACAATCATTCGAAATTAACTTTTAAACGCGAAAAAAAAGGCGAGCCGCAATGCCGATCAACGTAAGGTTGCCTGGATCCGTCCCTCCAAGGGAGGGGGAACCCTCCGAATTTTTCGGACCGCTCGGCCGCTCGGGAGAGGCCCGTCCATAGATATATATGTCTTTGGAGTAACTACGATCTAACGGAGTCATAATTTCGTATGGTTTTTTGTCGTTTTATGGCAAATAGGTAAAAACAAAATCCGTAAAAACTTATTCTACGTTAAAATTGAAAATCAAGAAAAAGCGTTTGAATGAAAATGTTCGAATGCCTTGGATGCAAGTTTTGCGTTAACTTAAAGACTTCCAAAACCTCTCAGAAGTCACTAGGTGGTTGCTCAAACTCCGTTATCGAGTTCATTTCACCGGTTGTCAGTTGGTGTTCGACCTTTTTTCGACGTGATAGCCTTCCCTGCCGTTAGAAGTAGAAAAAAAAACACTCTAGCGAACGTTCGAACCGATACGAGACGAAAACGATCGTTTGAAAGACGTAGTGATGGATGCGAACCCCGTAAGAGTTTCCCATTAGGATGGGAAAACCTCCAAGTGGTCGTGAAAACTTAACTGATGGAAAGTTCACGGGAGGTTTTTTTTTTTTTTCACGGGTTGATGCGTACGAGGTACGCTATCGGTTGGCAACTACGTGGGTGGAAATCGTGAACACAAAAAAACCCTCGTCAATTAACCACCCAGCATCTTATTTCAATTGCCAGAAAATTGGATTTTCCATCCCCGCCCATTGTTGTCCCTAGCGAAGAATTTAATTAAGAAAACAAAAGGGGGTCCGCTCGTACATGAAACGCGAAATAAGATTTAGCCCGGAAGAATACGTTAAACAGGGCGGAGAAAAGGAAGTTGCCTCCAAAGTCTCATTAGACGAGTTCAGTTAACTAAGCTCATTTCCGTCAGTTACTACTTTACAAGGGATTTTTTTTTTTTTTTTTTTTTTCAATTCAAAAACAAAAGAGATCCTACAACGGGACTCGTTGGCTCGTGCTAATCTAGAAGGTTGCTTGTGGGGGCTAACGGCATTCATGAGGGATTTAAGAGTTGCCTTCATTAAGGGGAGCGATACAGCCATCAGAGGAGTCGTTAGTGACCGCAGGGAATTAAGCGCAGTAGGTTGGTGGAAAGATAATATTGAAATGGATGTTAGGATGAAAGAAAGGTTTGGAAAGAAGATAAGGTGGTGTATGTGGCGTATCTGAGAATAACAGGGTTCAACTGTTGGGGAGAACGCCCCACAAACCTGTCTGGTTGTTCGCTGATTCCTATCAGCCTGCTGGCCCAGCAGCTGAGGAAACCCCGACCCAAACCGGTCCGTAGACTTTGAGCGAAAACAACCTCATACGCCAGTCGCCAGAGGGTTTGACTTGTGCAAGAAATGGTGTAGAAGCTTTTATTTTTATTTTTTAATGGTTTTAATGGGTCTGAACAACTAAATATCAAAAATGGTAGCAAACTTATGGCGGGCAAAAACCTCGATTTTTTAAGGAATTATCCAGTTTTTCACCTATAAATCGAAAACTAAGCATCGCAGAGAAAACCTATGTTGTATAGCATCAAATTACTAGTTCAAGGAGCACCTGAAATTAAAAAAAATACTACTGCCAACCGAGAAAACGAATTTAAATCAAAATAAGAAACACCCAATCTGGCACCGCTCGGTAAGCGGAAAACCATGTTTTTTAGAACGTTTTCGGCTGTAGCTCGGAAACAATTGATTCGATTCCTAATTTTCCTTCTTTTTTTTTCGTTAAAACTGATTAAATTCCCCATTGCAGCTATTCTCTGTGAATTTTTGATTTGAGCTGTAATAAGGAAGAGCTTTCACCAGAAAAAAATAAAAAATATAATTAAGATCGGACAAACCGTTCCCGAGTTATGGGTAAAAATGTGCAAAAAACACGTTGTTTTTTTTTTTCTTCAAAATTTGCCATTTTTTTGCCTTCCTCTATAGAGGAGTATACTCTTTCTCTATTGAAGCTTAAATCAAAACAACAAATATTTTGAGACAATTCATTAAATGAATTGTGCAAATTTTGCATTAGCCTTTCATAGGTTACCGGGGTTGAAACATGAGCGAATCGTATTTTCAGCCAAGTTGGAAAAAATTGCCCATTTTGACGCTTGGTTGTGGCTAAACGACTGAATCGATTCTAAGGAGTGCACTGTGATCCTGTGTAAGGAGGTCATTCGACGCAGAATTTTATGCTCTTCAACGTTTTCTTGTAAACAATTTCTTTGCAATGCTTAGTGTTCGAGTAATAGATGAAAACGCTGCAAATTTTACAGAAGGGTTTATTATTCTTTGATATACGTTACTTGTGCAGAAATTTAATTCTGTCAATGAAAAAATTAAAAAAACAAATTTTTTTTGGATTTTTATGTTTAAAAAATTTTTTTTTTGGATTTTTCGTTCAAAAATGTGTTTTTTTCAAAAACTCTGTATTTTTTACTCGAAAAATATTTAACATCCTGGGATCCTTCAAAAATCCCATTTTTAGCCCCACGAATGCCCTAAACATCGCCCCAGTGAAATCGGATCGTTCCGGGACCCCAAAAAATGGATTCTACGTCCAAAAATACTTCGAAAACGACACCTAACTCGATCCCATAGCTAAAAGCCTTCAATAAACCCCTCCCGTAGCCCCATTATAGCCCCATAGCGCCCCACGGGTTTGGGCGATCGGACTGAAAACCTTGCGGGCACAACTAGATGGTAAACCAAGTATTTTGCCGAAATTTCAGATTTTTAAAAAAATTCCTACTGCCCAAAACGGCCTGGACGGCAGACGGCGGACGGACATTTCGGATTTAGAATGTAGACCTCTTGAAACGGATAATGTCAAATTTTGAGCCCGATCGGAGTCGTCGACCCCCGTCGCGAAAACATAAGTGTATTATTCCAAGAATAATAACCCAAAACTGGAAAATGCCCGAAAAATCGAGGTTTTTTAGCCGCCAAAAGTTCTTCCAGCAAAATGTTTGATATTTTGTTGTTCAGACCCATTACAACCATTTAAAAATACACTACCAAGTGGGAAATGGCCCATAGCTTCCTCGGATATTGTATGAAATGTTGAACGAAATTTGGCATTTTATCCTTGAGTCAGGATAAAATGGTCGGCCGAGCGAGCGAGCCAGAGCAGCTATTTTTGTATAAATAGAGTGAAAACAGCTACAAAACCGACATACACATGTTACGCTCAACACATGATATTTCCAGGTTATGATCATTTGCGCGCAACTGGCGCTTCCCTGACCATGCAGCAGTGCCCGCGTATCAACTTGAACCAAAATCCACTCCCCCAATTACTGTCTGATTAAGATTCACGATCCACCCATTTCACTATCTGAAATTCCCATCCAGTAATCCCATTAGTGATCTGAACGGCTCGTTGGGAGTAAAAAAAACCGCCTAATCCGCGTAAAAAAGTACCACCGTTTTCACGCAGCGGTAGGTTTTTATCCTCGTAAGGCCAAAGGCTACCTGCTCCGAGAAAAGCTATATTTTCAGAATTTATCTCTTGTAAAGGTAGACCCAGAGGGGAAGCAAGTCGGAAGGCGAGTTAGGAAGTTGTCGTATATCACTGGGGGAGGGGGAGTTAATAAACGTCGACCTGCAAGAGGAACGTAGAAGAAGAAAAAAGCTAAAAATAGGCCTCTAAACCTGATTAAAGGGAAACAGTAGGTTTAATCTTCATCAGTTTTGGTTCCCCTTTGTTTCGATGGTTGTGCCACGTGTTCAATGAGAGCGAAAATGACGCAAGTTCAAACCCGACGAGCCGGTTGGAGCCCGTAAAAAAGTGATCAGCGTTTCAAATCGCGCTCACGTTGATTTCCGACCTTCGCAGCGAGAAGTTCGCTTTTTTCTGTCATTCAGTTGCGCAAAGTAGAACTGGGGCTCCCCTCGGTGTCTTCAGCATCCCGCCCACCGACGCTGTCCATCGGCGCCTTCAAAGAGACGACGTTAATTATTACGGCGATATTTCACCCGCGACCTTCACTCAAGGCGATGTCAACGTTCGACGGGAAATGAATTCTCGAAACGTTCTAGCCAGACCTTCACAAATGGCCATTTCCTCCATTTATTCAATTGAACAGTCCAGCGTTCTGCATCTAGCAACGGTAAATGGCGTGCGAAGGCCTCTAAGCTAGATAAAAATTTTATATTTAATACCTCACGTAGTTTTTTAGTTGACTGTCCGTACATTTTTCACCTTGAGCCTGGGAGTAACCATGTGAGGCACTCAGGTCCAAGATAATTGGGCCCTCGGAAGATACACGAGATCCCTCAAGGACCCCCGCTGAAAGGAACTCATCAAGAGTTTTCCTACAATCTCGAAACTCCGAAGGACGCGGAAGATAAAACGAGAGCTCCGATAAAAGCGCCATAGAATCGTATCGAGGCAAGAATGTTACCTGAACCCGTCTGAAGAGCGTCTGAAGACCAAAAAAGGACTGTTTTTCCCCCTCTTCGTGTGACATTTGTAGCAGAAGCAAAATGCTGTTGAGTGGAACCCCAAAAATTGACAAATTTAACGCGTTTCTTGCGTTGAAATGTGAACAAAAATGTACACGTTGACGTGCAAAAAGAAATCGTCACTTCGACACAGTCCAACGAATTTCAATCAATCCACAATCGTCATTCGGCGTTTGGTGCGGAGTTGGCAATCGTTAAGGTTTGACTCATACTAGCTGGAGCGATAAATAAGATCGGTAAAACATTACGCCAATGCTGCATTCGCGTATGTCAGACGCTGCTTGTTAATAAAGCCACGATTAACGATTTTCGGAATCCCCCTTTTCCGAACGATTTACTACTGCTGTACTTATTGCAACTACATTCGAAGGTCTCCGCGTCGACTGTTTATGAAATTTTTACGACTACGATGAGCATGTGAAGCACATGGCGCATCATCTTGTACCGAAATTGACAGTGAACCAATGGCTTGGCTTCGTTGCACTGAAACCACTATTTAATGAACGGAGTCGAATCTTTACTCGATATCGATTGAGTAACTTCCGTAACAAAGCGGCTAAGTACCAAATTCACTTATAACCGTTACGAGGGAAAACAACGTGGAAAGTGATGATGCCCTCTCGAGCGGCAAAAAAAAGACCAAAATAATCGGAAGATGTTTGTGTTCTCAAAATGTTGATAGCGACTGGGGGTTCGGAGGGAGTTTGTGGAATGCCGGACGTTCCAACGAAATGGAGGCCTGATAGGTCGATATTAGCTATTTGGTTTCGTCGACCGCACAACCCCCCGCTAAAAAAGAAGAAGACGTGAAAAAAAATCTCGGGATCTTTCACCTTCCGCGTGGGGGGTTTCTTCAGGTGATCCCGCAGTCTCGGAATAAAATATCTTTTTCTTACCTTCGTCAGGACAACTCTTGCTCTCCCGAAGGACTTGCGGTCTGTCACCAGCACTTTTTCGTCGCCTCTAGTTATGCATGAAGCGTTTTTCAAGAACGCAAAAAAATAAAATAAATAAATAAACGATTATTTCAGGTTGGTTTCGAGTTTGCATAGCCAAACCAGTCGTGCAAGAAAAAGTGGGTACCGATTGTAGTTGGTAGCCCTACTCTGTTCATTTTCAGATTTTTCAATTTAAATTTCAAGCGATATCAAATTCAAATTTTTAAAAACTGCAAATTTTACACTATATCATTCTTTGATATAGGTGAATCGAGCAAAAATTAATTCTGTATCTTTGAAAAATATTTATTTTAACAATGAGCTCCTTTAATGATTCTTTAAAATGTTTTTCCTGCAAAGGTCGGGCTTCCAAAGTTACAAAAACGGGTCCATATTGCAGAAAATCCGTTTCAATTATTTATAGGGCCTTAGGAAAAATATGATATTTGAATTCCGAGGTCTGGAGAGGGTACATGACGTGGGCTGCTTCGTCGTCTTTTGATTGGCCGGGAGATCCCTCTCTCTCTCATCTTTGCTACGCGAAAAGTCGACCCCAAAAATCGAAAATCGGGTTAAACATTATTGAAGGTCATTCGAAAATTGAGCATCGAGGTTATTATCAAAGAAGGTTATTCAAAAATCGACCCGGGCCGAGTGTTTTTATTCCGATTCTGTTCAGATTTATTATTTAGCGCTCTGGCGGCTCAGTGCCCAACTACTCGACGCCCAGCCTGGCGAGGTGACGTCAAATATGCCCGGCGTTCATTTCAAAATCTCTAACATTTCGAAAACAGCTCAGCACGTACCTACACGGATTTTTGAACTAAAAATTGGGGTTTAGCGGGTTTTAAAGGGTGCCGAATCCGAATATGTTGTCAGAAATGCTGAATTCTGACCTTTTCAAGAAGCCCATTTACGAAAATGTTTCCAATACACTGATTTGACAGATGTGGGACCTCGAAAAATGGATTATGCGTCCAAAATTACCCGGAATACAACACCTCATTTTACCACCTGTGATCCATCAAAAGTATAATTTGTTGCCCCACCATCCACAGCACCACCCATTTGGTGCCCTCCATAGATCCCCAAAGTGAAATAGGAACGTTCTGGGATCCCCCACATTGGATTCTACGTCCAAAAATACTTTGAAAACGTCACCTAACTCGACCCATTAGCCGAAACCCTTCAAAAAACCCTCCTGTAGCCCCTTTTTAGCCCCACAGAGCCCAACGGGTTTAGGCGATTGGGCAGAAAACCTACAACTAGATGGTAAACCGCGTATTTTGCAAAATTTCAGATTAAAAAAAATTCCTACTGCCCAAAACGGCTCGGACGGCGGATGGGCATTTTGTTTCGAAATATACACGCCTTGATAAGTATAATGCCGAATTTTGAGTCGGATCAGAATTTTCGACCCTCCTCGCGTATTAATACAGGTAATAATTATTGCCTGAATAATGAACCAAAACGCTGCAAATTTTAGGACAGCTGCCAACTTCAGAAAGAGACGTTATATCCTCTCCAAACCTCCTTGAAGACGGCTAAATTGGCCAATCGATTCCTCTCACTTCTGCTGCTGCTGAAAATGAAACAAGACACGCGTGGCAGAATCCTCGAGATGCTGTCCCTCCAGGCGACTCCTCCAGCAGTTTCACTGTCCCGACCAACGCCGTGACGATGATTTTGAGCCAAAAACATCGAAAGTAGATTCACACGAGAATATTCTTTATGAAACTACACCTTCGCTGCCCCCATTCCCCTACTAAGCTCATCCACACTCACCCACACATTATCAGCTTAGAACGGTTCACCTGGTGATTGACGTTTGACACCACGTTACGTGTGCTTCTGACGTGCCACTGCACAAGCCCGCTTTCCCTCCCAATCCAAAACCCCTCAAGGCTCTTCGGCACTTTGAAAAAGGTTAATTGTTCATTGTTCATCTAATTACGACCCGACCTTTTATTCGTCAAGTAGGTAGGCCTTTAGAAAATTTTGGACTATCATCGCCTAGCACACACAACTGGAGACGGGAGCCATAACTGGATGACTGTTTCTTAACAGCTCGTCAACAGGGCAATAAGAATACGGAACGTAACGAATTAAGTTATATCATTCAGGACGCAGATATCAAGACCAGTTTCAATTATTTTATAACAGCTTTATAAGGAAAGGAAGTAAAATAATTTTTTTTTTTTCAAATTAAACAACTCAATCGCCTGCTGTGACCACAAAATTTCTATTTGTAATGAGAATTTTCGTAACTTAATTTTTCAAAACCACTAATCTACAAGAATTGGTTTTGATCATTTCAAGCACCTTCACCCCAATGCAATTGAATCCGGAGGAGTGTTCTGACCCGTTCTACATTCGTCCCATTTGCATTCCAAAACTCGATGATTAATTAGCATCACCAAAGGCGCCCGATCCCTCGTCACAAATGCGTTTTGTTTTGCAGTTTTTTCTTTTCGAATCGCCATCCCCCTTCGTCAAGCTTTGTTTAGCGATGAATCGCTTTGACGTTGAAAGTGATAGATAGCCTGACGGGAACAAGCCTTTTATTGTTCGAGAAGTTATACACAAAAGGAAATGACTTACACAGGGTCGGTGTAATTGTTTAAGTTGCCGGGGTGGGATTGCGAAGCGAGGAGTGGTTTAGGGCATCATTCAAAAACATTAATCCCCCCCCGCAAAAACTACAAAACATAATTTTGAAAACCCCCAATAAGCAAGGTCCGTCACACGGCCCCCTCGGCACAGTTATCTCTACTTTCAATGATCGCGGACAGTTTCCGTCGCTAATATTGAAAATATTACGATTTTTCTTAACAGCTGCATCTTAAAATGATCTATGAAGAGCGCTACTATCTGGATTTTTGGAAAAACCAATTAGTGCTCAAAATTACAAGATTTGCAATCACATCAACCCGAAAATCCATTTTATGAAGTGATTCCCGTTTTCAGATTGAAAAAACTTTGATTAGAACCTGAAATACTCCAGCAGTACTTTGAAGCACTAATATGAGAAACTCAACAGACACATAGTTCATTCTCCCTTTTTTATAACTTTAAATGTGTTAAGCATACCTACTCTGAAAAATTGAAACAAAACTGTAAAGTTGACAAAGTTATTATTTTTGAACTTATTTTAAAAATTTTTTTATTTAAGTATTAGTAACTTAAAATATCATGAATTTTCCTGCAAAAGTGATCAAAAGAAAGTTCTTACTGTACACCAACACCATCCAACGAGACAGCCAATGGAACTCGTCTTACCTGAAAACAAAATTATCATTATACAATAAGCTACAGCGAACAACAAATTAAAAAGAGACAATTTATTTTGGCCGTACAATCGATTCTACCCGGAGGCACGTGCCCCAGACGTCTTGCTTGTGTTTCGTAAAAGTGAAACCAGACTTGTGATATTGACGTGGAAGGGGGTTGGGATTTTTGAGGCGACCTCCGACCTGCGTCGACCTTTGGTGAATGGAAAACACAACGAAAGTTGAGTAAGAGTGAGATAGTTTTTGGTCGGGAGGGGTTGAATGGGAGAATCTACCGCAGAAGAAAGAAAAAGAAAGAGAAGGCCAAAAATTACCAGAGAGATGTAGAGCGGGTTAGTTTGGTTCATTCTCTAGATGAAATTGATTGCTTCGCGTGAGGAACCGAGACATCCAGATAATCGAAGGTCGACAAGCGTCAAAAGTTAATTAATTACAGGAACATCGACCCAAAGACTAGACGTTCTCCACAGCTCAGAAGATCCAATACCTTTCTGATTTTCCACGAGAACTTATTAATCCCTGAATAAACATGTACATTTCAACTAATAAGTGACGAGTACCTCAGCAGTTCTTGTTACTAGTATTATCGTGCCATGATAATTACAATTTGGTAGCCTTTCAGTCACATTTCAGGCACTTTTTAACAAACAGATTTAAACGAGAGAAAACCCTTTGCATACAGCATGAACGATTTGTCCATCTGTCAGGGAAGCCATGAGCCTTAAGACTTCATCAACAAACTTGACAAAATACAAACAGAGGGGCTACGGTAGCTTTAACGTTGCCTTTACATTTTATTACGTATCTATAGATAGTTGTTTAAACTTTCAACTTCATTTCTATTAATTTAATTGGCATTCCTCCCGATTAAACTCCGCCATCAATCACTCTCCATATTGCCAGGCGTAGAGACAAATCGAGCCACACTAATTCGTATACTATAGTATCTAGCAGTGCCATCATTTTTCCATTACGTCAGGACGCCCTCGCTAAGGAATCGAATCCTGAGCTCGACAAGAATAGAGCAGGCTCCAAAAAGTGCAGGACAGTGTTGCCCACCCCGAGGTTGCAAGTCGAGACAACGGGAGGAGTCAGGCTGCCAGTAAAGGCCGGAGTAAGCTCCTCTGAACAGCAGGATCCACAACAGGTGATCCTGGGTTTCCCCAAATAAATCTGCCGTAGTGGCAATAGGATCGAGCGAGCAGGGTGTTTCGAGATAGCACGAGACCTCATAACGCCAAACTTGGTCCAAACTAGAGCACCCATTTGGGCAGACGAAGTGTACAGTTTCGAGGGATGCCCCACAAGAGCACAGCCGTGTCCCCAGGTCCTTAACACACAGAATGACCTCACAAGCCACCACGAACTGTCTATGCCACGCCTTAACGATGAACCCCACGACCTTGCTTAGGGTTTATGTGAATATTGGGTTGACACCAGTCTCGAGGTACACGAGAGGGTACTCCGAGGCAGACCAAAACCAATACACTGCGAAGAGCCTAAAAACCTGTTTGAGGGAATCAGCCATAGCCACAGCGTTGAAGACACCAACCATACTGATTGTCGACTGAAGAATGACAAAAGTAGACGTTAATTCCTTATTGGAAATCCATTGTGTTCGAGGAATTCGCGTCACGGCCGGTCTTTTCGAAAAAGCGGAGTCTTTCCCTATTCCAAAACTCGAAATGGGAGGGGAAAACACCTCCTGGTTTCCCCCTTCAACCTTTGGCCACTACGTGACCTCCTTGGAGGAAATAAGGGCTCGTGGAAGGAATCCCCGTTCCCCCTTCCAAGCTAACGACCGTCCAATCCTCCGCATACAAATGAGCTCGGGAAGGCGCCGGTGGCAGTCGAAGGGTTCCCGAAAGACAGAGTGCTTAAGAAAAGGCTTTTCTCACACCTATCTCGACGTTTCGGAGAAGAAAAAGCCACTTAAGGGGAGGGCGGGTCTTTTTTTGCGCGAACATTCAAATTTACTCGGCTCCTTCAAAGATGTGCTTGTTTCACGGTTGAGGGGCGCCTCTTTTCAGCCCGTTCCGGGATGATACGGAAATAATGATGGTGCAGCAGATTCTGCTATGGGACACATTTTAAATCAAAACAGAGCGCGTGTTTGTTTCAGGCAACGGACGGCAATTTGATGTATAAATATACTTCAACATTTTGGATTTGGCTCGGAAGCGTGAAAACTGAGAAATGTGCTGGGTGTAGCGTAAACGACCATTTCTGGAATAACTGCTGCAAACCTGGCATACTGGTTTGCCAATGAGCTCTCATGCTACCCCGCGCCAGCATCTCTTCCCTAAAAACTGCGTCGAACCGGTCCATCGATTTGTCTCAGCTCTGCTGCCTCTACCACCACGGCCAACGGAAGGAACTGTGACAGCAAGTCCTCCCAACCAACTACATCAATGTGGTCACATCAGCCCTGTTGCTCGATAAACTGAACCTGTTAGACCGTTGTTATTTGCCTCAGCCCAGCTGACTGCAAAGCAGTGAAACGAGCTTTGCAGAGGATCCCACGCACAATGGACGGCTCTGCCATCAATTCCCCAGGAATAAGTTCAAACCGGTGAAACCAGTTCGCTAATTCGTCTCAGCCTTGAAAGTGCCCTCAATGTATTATCCAATTTTCAAAATTTAATATGTGCCAGTTCACCAATCCACTCAGTCTGCCAATACTCTAACCTGAAGGAGGTCATCTGGCACACTTCTTGTAAAACTCGTTGCGCAAAAAAGAAAAAAAAAATCTTCCGAAGATACCAGCCCTTGTACGGCGTCGACCCCCCACATCCCGGTTTCTTGTCGATGTTTCATAAACCTCCATGTTCTTTTTTTACTTCTCTTGTCGGCTTATCTCCACCCGACCCCAATCTGTTGTACAGACGCTATTAGACGAGTCATCGCTCGATTGCAAAGAGATGACCAATCAGGTTTTCAAGATTCGCTGAGAAGCGTGGACAAAAAATGCAAAAGTTATCAAGAGTGAACGACTTGAAGCTCTCGCCTGAATGTGACACGTTTTTCACCCACCTTTTTTCGTTCATTTTCACTACTATTCCCAATTATCGCCGTGGGGGCAACGACAGAGGAAACACCCGATGGAGCCACTCACGATGTGTAAAAAAAAAAAAAAAAAAACGAAACGTGATGTTAGAGAAACTGAAATGGCTTTCTTTCATTCGTCAAGTCTTCCCGAGCGGCTTTTTGAGGATCATGACGGTTTTTTTTTTTTTTTTTTCGTTTTTTTCGTCCGACTAGTGGCAGATGAAAAGGAAAACCAGAGAGGTTTCCCGTTTTGGTCGGACGAATAGAAAATGAAATGTTGTGATACGGCGAGATCGAAGGTACTTGATCGGGGACCGGGTCGATTCTTCACTGTGGCCTGCTGTGTTGCCACGCCCCGTGGACTTTATGCAATCGGCATTGCAGAACGAGCGGAATACCGTTCGGGTCCCCGGCTTTTATTCAACTCCGACCGTTCGAGATATACCGGGTCATTGATGGGTGGTTGTAGAGATGAAAGAATGGAGATGATGACGAAGGGAGTCTTGAGGTGAATCCGATTCACTGAATCGGTGGACCGGTTGAAGTAAGTGAAGAGGAGGAACAGCAGTAGGGCTGAGGGAAGCAGCGGATCGAGCTGAGGTCAAACTGATCATTATCCACGAGAGGTTCAAATACAAATAGGTACAAATACGCGAACTGGTTTCAAGTGGGTGTGTAGAGGAGGTACAGGCGCCACCACTTTTCACCACCAACAGAAAGTCACACCATCAGACCAAGCTGAGGCCAGACCTGACAACCATTCATAGGAGGGACTGCTATTGCTTTCCCCCGCCCAAAGAAAGGAACAGTTGCAGAGAGCAGGGAAGAAGCAGACCAAGCTGAGATCAGAGCAGATCTTTATCTGCGAGAGGTTCCTCCACGGAACGAATAGACGGACCAGATTGAAGCAGGTGATGATGACATTAAATCTTCAAGAAATTTTCTTTCCCCAACCCATTGGAAGGAATACGGCAGAGGTAGCAGCGGACCAAGCTGGATGATCATCATCCTGGGGTACTTCAATGTGAATGAGGGCCCCTTTCACTACCCGAGTTACCGAGAGTCTAAGCGTTAACGTCCCGGTTAAACCCCCGAGTGAGCACCGATTAGCATGGGGATCCGTGCAGAGCTCGGTCAAATTTGCGGAGATTTGCCCAAGCTCCGCACGGATCCCCATGCTAATCGGTACCACCAGGACGCGTTAACGCTTAAACTCTCGGTAACTAAATTTAGTTACCTAAGGGCCACTTTCACCAAAAAGCCGTACCGTGGGTTTAACTTACCGAAATCTTAACCTAAACCTGCCAACTTACCGAGACGTTAGAAAATTACGTTTCACCACTTCATTTCCGACGTTAACTTTAACACAGAGGCTGTCGGTTACCGTTTCGGTAACTTAACGTGCAGTGTTGCCCAAAAGAGCCATTTGTATCCACATTTTGGTCCCCGGAGAAGAGAAACGCAGGGGACAGCAACAACGGTAACCTTGAAATTGACTTGTGATCTCCCAGTATTGATTTGTTTACATATGACATTTTCTTCGGTGTTATGGATCTAACTTTGCCGTTCGTTCGCCGACAAGCGAGGGGAAATACAATATTTTGTGTAAATTCCTATTACTTACTGAAAGTATGATTAAATCACGAAAGTATGATTAAATACTACGAATTTAGTTGCCGTCATCATTTCAACCTCCTGGATGATGAGTATAGTTTACCTCATCAGGGGTACAAGCCCTCATAAAGTGTCGGCAAAAGTGGGATGAGTTTGCTGATCAGGTCCCACCCAGAATTTTGGCCAATTTTATGGAATTTTCCAACAAAAATTACTGGTGAAGCAAACAAAAAAATACGGCGGTAAGTTGTCTTTCTTCTCATGCTTTCACTGCATTTGGCAATTATTTCCCAAGTCGGCTACAAATCCCTCGTCAATTTCATTGTAAACCCAAATTGTGAGAAATTTTCCTCTAATGCCTCGCAGCCATCTCACCTTACGTCTGTGACCACAAACATCACGTCTTTTGCCAATCTGCATCCGCGGCGGCCATTAAAAAATAGGACTTACCGTCCCGTTAGCTCGTTAATCGGTGGAGCCTCGACCAGTTAACCTTAACGCGTGAGATACCGAGGGTTTGAGGTACCGGACAGGTAAGTCCACCGTCGTGAAAGGCAAATCGCTCTAAACTCTCGGTAACTCTGCCCGTTATCCTTAAACGTCCGGTAAGTGAGTTGGTGAAAGTGGCCCTCAGCGGCCCTAACTTAAGTTCCTCCAATTGGGAGGTGAAAGCGGCCCTGAGTGTTCCTATAGTTGATTTTAAAATTGTTGTGTGTCTTTGGTGGAGATCCGAAAGCGCAAACTGAGACGGAGGATGTGACAGGAAAGATCATCCGAGTTGACACTCGGGTAAAAGCGTCGAAGCATCAGGAGGCTTTGCAGGCGGACTCAGTTTGCTTTTGCAGGAATACTAGTATCACGAAAGTATACTTGATATATCACGTCGAACCTGCTGATGCCGCCATACGGGGAAGGGACGACCGTGTGCACACGGAGTACCTACAAAAGATGCGACACCTATCGGTAAAACTGGTTTACAGTGTCACATACTGATCGGTATCGTACTGTTCGTAGAGTTTGAACCGTTACAGGAACTATTAAATAGTTCCAACCTTTTAAGTTTCTTACCTAGAAATTTTCCTAACTTGGAATCTACCACATCCACATTTCCCACTTCAAGTGACAAACGCCACACCCGAAATCATGTCGGAATACGCACTCCTGCTTTATTTCTTATTGTAAAAATAAAACCGACAGTAAATCGCCCCGTATAATTCTCCAACTTGTTGCACCCAGAAAACCCTGATAGCTTTGGCCCCGTGAAAATACCTTCGTTTCGATGAAACAACCGACAATAAAGAGTTTTTACTGCCGAACGTTTTTCCACCGACGAAGCAATTCGGAATTTTCGTTACGTGATTCGAGTTAAAATTCGAACTCTGTGAAAGAAAAAAATCACCCCCAACATTATCGATTAATTTGACCATTTCGTCGTTAGCTTTTTCCCCTCTCTGCAATCAGCCACGATTTTCATAATACCTCAATTACTACAATTTAGCCTCCTTTAGGCACGGGACAAACTTTACGACCAGTGACTGCAAATTCCAACTGCTCGTTGAACTCCGCATTTTCCTACTCGTTTTCGCAATTGTTGAAACAAAACCCTGAAAAAGAAAATGTTCAGCTAAAGGTTTCTTTCCCATTCCTAGTTTTCCTTGAGACGGTAATTAGCGAAGTTGTTTCCTCCGAGTAATAACAATGTCGGAATTGTAGGCGCATTTACCAATTAACTAGGATAACAAGAAGCTTGGGAAGGTAGTTAAAAATGGAGGAAAAACAGCAAACAAGAGCATTAGAATGGAGGAATGAATAGAAAGTCCGGATGAATATTGAAAGATATTAGCAGCCCATTTTTAACTCATTCAGTCCACATGATTATCACGGGGTACATTCAAACTTCCCAACAATGTTAATAGGGAATCTGTAACACTAGTTCAAACGGCCTGGGTAATTAAATCAGTTTTTCCTACCGACATGCAATCCTTGACCCATATGACTGGGCAGGGTAGTATCAGGCGCAGGTGGCGCAAACAGTGCACTTGCTCTCAACATTCGGTTTTCAGATGAAGGCGCTGATTGGCGTAGCTATTTCCATCTTCATTATTTACAGTGTGATCCAGATGGCCTATTTACAGTGTGATAAATTCCCCTCTGTCAAAATATGGGTCATGTGGGAGTCTTCAAAGGGACATCTCCCGCCACCTGCAATGCCTGTCTGTTATCATTTGATACTGGATGTTATCATGTTTGGTTTGTGTATAATGTTATGATCTCAAAATGCCCTTGAATATCCAGATACGTTCAGGATTCAATTGCTAAAAAGGACATTTAAATTGTTCTACATAATTCAAATTGTTTCATAAACATGTAGGTGACATAACTCCAGTTGGTAACACTAATTAGAAGGCTGTGGCAAAACTGCGCTTCCCGGCTTCCCGGTGGCACTGCTATTCGTTCGCTTCGCTCGCTGCTGTGTGCTTGATCAAAGTGATTATTACGCTTGTGTGCTTTTATACGTTCTCAATTAAATCTCTTTCGTTCTTGAATTGTGCTACAAAAGGAGTTTCATTGACATCTACTTATCTTACAGTCAAGTGAGTATGATCTTGATTAACAATGTGAAAACCGATCGTTTTGAAACATGACAGCAATTTGGTAACCTCACGGCAGGCTTTTGAACTTGCCAACCGACACCCTCAAATTGAATTAGGTGTAATATTAAATTTGGCACGAACGAATTCTGGGAATCGGGAGAGTTTACGAAGAGTTCGAAATTTAAAAAAAATACTTTAAAAAAAAAAGACATCGACATAGCCACCCGGGTTTGGAGGGTGGGAGGAAGACTCGTTCAACTCAAGACCGTGCAGGGCACATCCAAGCACAAGCACAAGAACAAGCCCTCTCTTTTTGGTGATGACCGGTTGTGGAGGGCGAGGGAGAAGGAGACGATAGGTAATCGCTTATTAAGAGCATAGATTTTGAGTAAAATTTTTCATTCAAAGCCAACATTACTCACTCACTCACTGCCGAAGCGTCTCCCTGTTTGGCTTCCGGGCGTCACATTTCACAATGAAGACGACTTCAATTCAAGTGTGAAAGTGAAGTCTTATTACAGATAGAATTAGGATTTTGAGTATTTTGGCATTGGCTTTGGCAAAGGGACGCAAATGGATTGCTTGGCGTTCTCATGTTGGTGCCCGACCGAAGCAATGTTGGTGCCCCTCACCACATGGTAGTTCCTCAAAACTAGCAGTACCTATGTCAAGATTGGTTTGTGTCCGCGTCTGGCATTTCCCAATCGAGAAATTCTTTTTAGTTCATCCACAAATTATACACACAAAACGAGCGTATAGGGAATAACTAATACAAACCGAACTAACAAAAATTGCGAACAAATCTCGTGTTTTCTGGATGTGCAACACGTTTTTAACGTATTATGTGTACCTATTGTAATCTAATGGTACCAACTGACGTTTAGACGGGAAAAAGGAAGTGTGCAATCGCGAGCCCAGACAACAGGTAGGTCGTTCACATTTAGATACGAGTTGGGTCAAAAAACCTTTGGCAGACTTAAAACCCAAATCATAATATTATGTTTAAAAGTCAAAATAACTCAAAGGCTGGTTCGGGGGACATTGTGATGTTTTAATTTTATTTGAGAGAGTGACAAGGTAATATTAGAGCTACACGGTGTGGTGTACTAACACGGTGACCGACATTTTCGACCGTCTTCTGACGTGATTAGGCGAATTACGGGGAGTTTCAAAGGGGTTTGAAAATACTCGACCTCTAATAAGCCGCATCAAAGTGGGCCATAAAAGGCTCGATAATGTTTCGATATTACGGTGAGCGTAAAGAGTGTCGGCCTCGATTGAGAACGTTTTTAGGTTGAGGTGAAAACCCCGGAGGGTGTCACTAGGGACAGGATCGTGGAAGCTTGGGTACTCTTGGAGGCTACTTGTATCACAAATTTCTTGAAGTACGTGGGGGTAGAATGGAACACCATGTTCATCATACGTTGTCGAGATTTGCTTTTTTTTCTAACTCCCTTGCAAGTCCAACCCAAGCGGTCTCTGAAAGAGCGTGTGCATTCCACCTGTCCAAATGTGGCCATCCAAAAACCAGCAGTTGGTTTCCCACAGCAAAAACGCAATCAAGTAAGCATGGCGTGTCACTGCTTATCGCCACAATCAGACCCCGCTGGACTACAGTGGCGCTCTCGACTGGGGGGAAAAACGCTGCAGGTTTTACACAATTATTCTTTAATATAGAAAAATTGTGCCAAAATTAAATCAGTCAATAAACAATTAATAAAAAATAAAAATAAATTAAAAACATTTTCTGTTTGGGCAGATGTGACCCCAAAAAAATGGATTATACGTCCAAAAATACTTCGAAAACGGCACCTAATTCGACCCCATAGACGAAAAACTTCAAAAAACCCTCCCGTAGCCCTTTTTAGCCTCTCAGAGCCCGCGGGCTTGGGCTATCGGGCTGGAAACCTTGCGGGCACAACTAGATGGAAAACCGTATATTTTGTGAACATGTCAGATTTAAAACAAATCCTACTGCCCAAAACGGCTCCGAAGGCGGACGGACATTTAACTTTTGAAATCTACGCGACATGAAACGGATAATGTCAAATTTTGAGGCCAATCGACATTTTCTCCCCCGTCGCGAATATGTAGACCTGTTTATTATACAAGAATAATAAATCAAAATGGTATAAAAAGAACGTAATCTCAAGATTCAAAACGAGTATTTCATAATTTTACAAAATGATTGAAATTGATCGTATCTTCAAAACTAGGCTCATAGCGCCACCTTCACAATTGCCTCAGATAAGGTTTGAAATCTAGTTCACGTGACACGGTTGTTGGCTGACGCTATTTTTTCTGTTTTTTAGGACATCACCATAAAACTTGCTCACGTTGGCATCCGAGATGAGATCGTCGGCGGAGGAGAGCCTTCCTTTCAAAAGAATCTGCCCGCCCCGCTCGTGACTGCGCTATACCTTTAATTTTACACCTGATGACCCACAAACCGGCTTTAACTCGACGCAACCTTGGAAATTATCGCCCACTTTCTTAATTCCTTTTTTTTAAATAATATTTTTAATAAGGAATTAAGAAATTATTATTGCGTTTCGGGGGAAGATTGAAAATGACTGTAATTATGACGTCAAACACGATTTTGTACAGGAACTCCTATTATAACTGTAATTCCCAAAATTAATTTAATGTTGCGTCACCTATCAAATATTGTCTGTTGGGAATTACGAATCTTCTAAAACTAATAATTAGAATTATTCACTGCGCTCCATCTGTAACGATATAGTAGCGGTCTTCGTGGTCTAGTAGTATTGGCTTCGAATAGTCAAGAAAAGAGAGCGCATGCATCTCACCATCACCATTGTTGTTTGCTTTTATCCTCGATCTAAACTGAAAAAATGTGTCCCCCAGTCATGGGATATAAGAATACATGGAGCGCTACGAGCACTTAGATTTTCAACTTCTTATAATATAAGAATGGATATTATCCAGATGGCAACTCATGGAACTCTCACTTTCGATTTGTGCTCTACAAGCAACGAGGACCACGGACAAAGCATAATACCGACCTGCATCTTTCCCAAATTAGAGCAATATGAGTTTGTTCCTGAGCGGAGCTCAACTTGTGGAAGCCGAAAAACCAACATAATATGTACCTAAAACATGGTACATAAAAATATTATTTTGACACTTTTTCATTTTTCGGCTTGTAACTCAAAATCGGTTTATTCTACGGCAAACTTCACTGTATACCAAATAGAAAAGCACTAACTTTTCGATCGAATAACCTCTACGTAATGTGAAGATGGCCTACGGATGCACTTGGGAGCTGAATCCTCATGGTGGCGTCCCCCCTCTACAGGTGCGACGGTCGGTCGCTGTCTGTTCAAGTTTTTGCCCGAACGATTTGATGTGTCTTCGCAATTTGTAAAACCCCGTTTAATTAATCAACCCGCATTTGTTCAAAGGGGTCTAATTGCCGCGGAGTTGTTAGGTCTTCCATCTATCCAGTCCTATCCCGAATTTCTGTTATTTAAGCTCCAGGTAAGCGGCTCCAGGTATCCCGAACCTCGTCGATTTGTTAAGTTAAATTTACAGTTCACTTCTCTTTGTCTATACCTCGTTTGCCCCTCTCGCCAAACCAGGTAGGTATTTGGTTCGTCGTCACAGATTAGAAAGAAAATTTCTATTCTGTGGTTCTTTGTTTTAGCAACATGACGAAGTTGCCAATAAATTCGAATACCAATAGGTAACATGTATTCCTACCCAGACCAACAGGTAGTATGTATTCTATAATAAATCTATAGGTACTATAGATGATTTTGGGGTTCAACAATCACGCATTCAAAAAGAGTGTTTCGAGTACTTTTGGGCTTTTGAGTGTTTCTATGCATAAGAGTGAGCAAATTTGAAAGTTTAAGAGCTCCAATTACCTACCAGAGATTTCATGACCAACAACTTTCATTATAATTTAATTTTAAATTCTGATGAACTGCGTTCACATCGTGATTTTCCTTAATCTGATACTGGCGGTCAAATTTCTGGTTGTTGTGGATTAATTTTTTGCACATCACACAAACCACTTTCGGATCATGAAGAGATTCCCAAAGGCGATTAGGGTGACATCTGTAGAGGTAGTTACGAAGACTCTCCCTACTCCTCATCACTGAATTGCAAAACAGACTCTTCATGATTCATATTATTATGTAGGTATTCACTAAAGATAAAGCCAGTTGACAGAAGAGAACGATAAAACGAGCGGAGATAAGGGTGATAAGTTATCACTGATAACGATGGGAAGGCACCGGCACCTGGCGGTGGAAAGGCACACTTCGTCCGTTTCTACATGCCTGCATACCAGCATGCCCAGGTCGAGTCTGTGCGGACTAGGTAGTTCAAATTCAAAAACGTTGTGCGTCTTTGTGTTCATTGCCCAAAGTTACAATTAATAAAGTTAAATTAACACTTTTTGTTAACCCATTTTGTGAGATAGGTAATATCCATATTATGGATGAATTTTTATTGGTGTTGGCATTCAAGTTTCCATCAATTTTTGTTTTTTTGTTTTGCGGATCACTCTAATTAAATTGTCAAATTCTTGGCATAATTTGTCAGCTGATGTTACTTTAGTGCCCTCTCAATGTACACATCTAGTTTATCAAGCGTTTTTTGATAACAAATTTTTTCTACCCGAACAACACTAAAAACCAACTTTATTTATATTTTTTCATCGAAATAGCAACGAATGAAGAACTTAAGTTGATAATAATTTTAGAGTTTTCGATGAGGTTTTTGCTCGATGAGCGGTTCTGTGCGGGCGACTCAGTAAGTCGAAATTTCTCGTTATTTCTTTAAATTTTGTCTGTTTTAGCCATCAGTGAATTTTCGAGGTGACCGGAGAGGTTTTTGCTTTTTAGCGGAGACGAACGTCCGAAAATAAGGTCGTACGACGACTTTGTGGGTGTCAGCGGGGATGTGGAAGAAGGTCGGGTAGGTCATCGGTCTTCTGGAGGCGTCGATTATCTTGTAGATGTGTTTCCTGTAGACGTCTACGGGGTAGGTGACGTCGTCGTCGAGATGGGTCGGCCAGATGATGCGACGCGGGTCGATGATTGGTGGTTTTTCGTGTTGTTGGACGCCCATCTCGTGGAAGAAGCCGTGCTCGAGGGCGCCGTAGGACGTCAGGCGGCGTTTGGGACTGAAGACGAGGAGTCGGGATGTGAGGTCGAGAGCTTTGAGGTCGACGCCGTCAGGGAGAATCTGCTCGAGAGACTTGGTCTCCCGGGGTCGCCAGTCGTACAGGAATCCTGCCAAAGAGTCTCTCCTGGTTTGGTCGACGAGCTCGTCACAGTCGGCTTTGTCCGGAGGTGAAATGGTCGTGAGAATCAGCTCCAACTGGTTGAGCGCTGACGTCCCCGGGAACAGTGGCGCTCCCGTGTACATCTCCGCAACAATACACCCCAACGCCCACATGTCAATGGCACTGGTGTACTGAACCGTAGTCGATATCAGCAACTCTGGCGGACGGTACCACCTCGTAGCGACATATTCCGTCAAAGGAGCTACCGTTCCATCGAAACCCGTCAGCGGCAATCTTCTAGACAAACCGAAATCCGCTATTTTGACGCCATAGTGCCCGTTGACGAGGATATTCGCCGGTTTGAGGTCCCTGTGGACAACATTGCCGGAATGTATGTACTGGAGAGCCGCCAGGATCTGGTACGTCATGTACTTAATGTGGTCCTCTTCCAAAGGTGTCCCTCGCTTCAGCAACCTCTCCAGGTCAATCTCCATGTACTCAAACGTCAAGTACAAATCCCTGTGGTTGGACGCTTTGTGGATTTGAAACAAATGGACGATATTTGGATGACCCCGGAACCACGTCAAGCAGTGAATCTCTCTGAATACCCTTTTGGCATCCGTGGAATTGACCAAGCAGTTATCCACCCTTTTCACTGCCACAATTTTCTTACTGTGTCTGTGCATCGCTTTCCACACCGTGCCATAGGCTCCTTTGCCCACCAACCTCTCCACGATGTAGTTCCTGCTCACAGCCAAATCCACTTCCGCTGGTGGCCCTCGTGTTCTGTTCTGCCCATTTTGAGCCATCGAAATACCAAAAATACCTCAATTCACACAGAAAAAAAAGGCCTAAAAAAAGCAAACAAATCAAAATTCCTCTTCCTTGTATTGATTTTGCTCCTCAAATCTTCTGGGTTTGGCTTTGAAACTTGATTGTTGCTATCCCTGATTCTGTCGATATCATAGGGGTGATTCCATGGAATGTACCGCATGTATAGCTTGAAACATTGTCCCAGAAGTTGTGTTTTTAGAATTAATTTCGGTCTATTTTATTTACTGCAACCTACTTGATATCTCGGCCAACCAATTGTGTTTGAAACAGTAGGGAGGCGATCATTTTCATGTTAAACATTGTCAAGTTGCAAATGAGGTATTTTTGGTATTCTGATGCGCAGGATTCTTCGACGATGAATTTTTCATGAAAAAAAACTACCTGTTGCTCGAATTTGGGGAGAGTCGCTTTCATGTTTCTGAAGGTTTTGTTTTTCAACCTGTGAGAAATTTGGAACTGGCTTCAATTTTTGAACAAATTTTAGGTAGTAGGACGGAAAAAGCTATCCAGGATATGTTTAAAGTTGTTTTGAAGTTTCAAGGCATTGGATAAGAAGTTGTCTCTTAGGGTTACTTCTTCAATATGAACAACTTATACGGTGGTCTGCATTACGGACAAGGCAATTTGCGAGACAGTTGAAGGAGAATCTTGAGGGAAATCATCCCGAGGCGGGTGAAATTTGTGTGCCGAAGTGCGGAGGTGTTCCAACAATTATTTTGATTTAAATCTGTGTTTTCAAAAACACTGTTTTGAGTAGAAGGCGTTGCGCCCTAGTTCTCGCCGACGCTTGTGAGGGTGTGACTGAAAGTTTCAGGGTAGGTTCTTCAGGCATCACATCCAGAGTTTCCACCAGGTTCAAAAAAATGCGTGAGGCAAGTCGTTAAACGAACAAAGTGTCGACTAGTGCATGGCGGTAAGACACGGGGGTCACCATGAACCTGCTGAATCGGCATGCGAGGAAGGGGCTGCATCCCTGCCTTCCCTTGAGTAAAGTGAGAGGCGAGATCTAGCGACTTGTCAGCAATGTCCAACTCGTTTTATTGCACAGCAAAGTAGCAATGTTTCCTACAATTCTGTCATGGTTTGTGGTTAGGGGAAGGAAGACGCCGTAGAGGCAAAATGCTGCCATCTAGCGGGCCTGGCGTGACAGTTGCATTACCAGTCTGAACAACCTCAATCAAAATACGAGCTGAAAGTGACCAGTTGGCGTGTGCCGTTTTGAAATCGGCTCAAACCCACGCAGCCTCGTGTGGGAAGACCTTTCATATTCTCGCTTCCGGAGGGATTTTCTTCTCTCTTCACCGCGGAAGTTACCGCTTCTCTAATTGCCTCTAAGCCGCTCCGGTGACAGAGTGCCCCACATCCCCAGAAAAATCCCATTTCCCCACATGGCCTCGAGAAGGTTTTACTGGCGCATTCACCCTTTTACCGAATCCGGCGGTTTCATTAGTCGTGAGAAGGCGGACGCAGTTCGCACGATTATCGTGTAATTTTTAGGGTTTTCCTTTTTTTCATAAAGACTGCAACTAAAAGTGAAACTTGACCTTCACGTCCGGTCCACTTTCTTGCAGTTTTTCACCTCAAGTGAATACCTACTACATTAACCATGCGAACACTGGTTATCAAAATATTTTACCAATAATTGGTAGGTAATTATTCATTTTTTCATTTTGGTTTATTGTTCTTGGAATACGAGTAATACACCTATGTGATCGCGACGGAGGTCGACGACTCGGATCGCCCTCAAAATTTGACATTATCCGTTTCAAAAGGTCTACATTCTAAATCCGAAATGTCCGTCTGCCGTCCGGGCCGTTTTGGGCAGTAGGCATTTTTTTAAAGATCTGAAATTTTGACAAAATGCTTGGTTTACCATCTAGTTGAGCCCGCAAGGTTTTCAGTCCGATCGCCCAAACCCATGGGGCACTATGGGGCTTTGGGAGGGGTTTTATGAATGCTTTTAGCTATGGGATCGAGTGAGGTGTCGTTTTCGAAGTATTTTTGGATGTAGAATCCATTTTTGGGGGTCCCGGAACGATCCGATATCACTTTGGCGATCTATTTTCTCTTTTTGTCCAGATTCTAAGTTGAAGAGCTGAACCAAATGAGACCACCCGCAGGTCGCTATGATATTTCGATACGTAGAATCGTGAAAGTCGTATAAAGGGCATAAAACAGGACTGTTTTATATGGTTCAATTTTAAACATTTGGAAAGTGATCAGAAAAAAGATTAATAGATTAAATAAGAAGGTACACTCGAACCCACTCGTACAGCGTCGAATGCTGTGGTTGGTCACTCTTTTGATTCTCATTTCGAGGGACAACCCAGCAAATTAAAAATTGTTCAAATCTTACACGAGGGTATATTATTCTTTGAAATAAATTTTGCAAAAATTGATTCTGTAATTTTTTATTTATTTTTTACTTGCCTATTTTAAAAAATTGAAAAAAATAAAAAATAAAAACCTCGATTTTTGGGCTGATTCAGAGAATAATCAACCGAAAAGGGTTTTTTTCTTCTTCTTTTTTCTATCGACCGTTTAAAACTCCCCGAATCATTGCAACCGAAAAATGTTGCTGCCGCTAATTTTTTTTACGATGTTACAATTACCGAACAACAGAAGTTATTACCACTTTCGAAAAACCAGAGTCTCTCTCGCCGGGTTAATTTCTGCCCGCCGAACCGGTTGGATTTGAGCTCGTTCGATAAACGGCAACTGGTTCCATTCGATAGGAATGCGCCTTTTTTCGGTGTCCCACATATCCGAAGGTCGTTCCCGTTTCCCGCCAAATTAAGGCACTGAGTCAGGGGAGGTCTCACTTTCAGGATGTGGGACGTTTGTTAGCTGCTCAGCGGGCCCAGCAGTAGTAAGCCAACTCTCTCTCTTGGGTGATTCGACATCGGAAGTGGGGAAAAAAACGTGTACCGACCCCTTCACCTTTGAAATGCCTTTCTCGTGTTGACAAGACAGTAACGTCTCTCTCGATCGCATTTGGTACTCTCGAAAAATTTTACGTAAGCCGCCCAGGTACGTTTCCAGGTCCGGTGACCCTCGTTCCGACGTGTCGCAAACCCGAATCGCCGTTGGCCAACATTTCAGTGGAGACGAACAATGTGTGGGAATTCCAGCCGTCGAGGGTCTGGGAGTTTTCCAAGATCCGATTGGAGCTCTTGCGAGATGGATCGATCCGAAAATCTTTTCAAAGGCCTTCCCCCGCCTACGCCGAACCCGCTTTTGAGTAATCCCCCCCACAACACTCAGAAAGGCTTATGGGAAAATCAAATCTTGTAATCTTCTTTTAGCTTTGTTTACTTCAAAGTGACTTCGATGAATGAAAACTACAGTTGTGATTGTTCTCAAGTAAATCCTGAGAGGAAAATACCTTTAGAAAGGCGACATTCTCTTCTTGATAAAACAGCTATTAACCTCGTTTGGAATCACAGTGAAACCCCACGGTGTTTTGAGGTCCTCGAAAGGCACGCCATAAACTTGCAATTGATCATAAAGCTGGAATCGGACAAGCAAGTTGATTAAGAAACCCTATTTAAAATATTATAATAATTAGTACCCAAAAAATGTTAACAATCTTGTATATTCAGAGTTGACTGGTTCAAAGTCACGTTGAGCTCGTTTTTTCGGTCGCTTGGGTTATGTGAAAAATCTCAAAAGGCGACCTCAACTATGGAGCAACGCGTTTCTAGGGCTTAACGACCCCCCGAGTTTCCCACTGTTGAACAACTCCTACATAATGATATCGGAGGAGAGACGTTGGTAGAGAATGTCGGAAAAACGGATACGACGCCGAAAACTGCAAGGTCATAACACTGTAAGGCGAATGAAAATTTATGAAAATTTATAGAGACGGGAAAGTGAAAGAGAAACGTCAGGTATGTAGCGCGGTAACTAGCGCGGACCAACAAAACGACGCTACATGCGGGCGGCACGACGGTCCGCTCTGCTGTTTTTTATTTATTTTATTTATTTTTTTATTTTTTCGTTTATCCGCCAATTCTGAGGCTTTACGATAAAATCAAAATAACCTGGATATCCTTAAGACAGATGTGAAGGATCCTCACTATGCGTACTTGAACCGGTAAAGGTTCACCTACGCGCCAAAAAGAGCCGCATGTTGGTCATGCGTTAAAACGGCAGGGCGGATAGGCAGGTTGGCGATCCAAGCTGGAATAAAATTGTATCCTAAAAATATATACCTACACGAGACCGAAAAGGAAAAGCCAGACTGAGAAGAAGAAGACGATCCGGTTTGCTTTGTTTCCTTTGTTCCTCATGTGGGGGCAACTGCAATAATTGCGTAGTTTGTGTTCTCGAGGATTTAAAACAGAAATGTGGCCTCATTTTAGGATGCTCATCTCATGCTTGGATGCTCTTTTTGATTTACAAATTTTCGTTAACGCTTTCTATGACTCAAGTCGAGCGGAGTTTTTCATAATTGAAAATCATCAAAACAAAGCTGAGGCAGACAACAATCGGGAGGATCTCACGTTGAGGCTCACGAGCGTCAGGCCGGAGCACTGGGCCGAATGGCTGCGGTCGTTTCGGCCCTCCTCTGAGGAGAGAGGTGAGAGGTTTTCCTGGGCGTGACACTCTCGGTGGTTAGCCACTGCCTTCCGAGGGGTGATCATCAGTTGTGTAAGGAAGATGCTGCTGGGATCGAACCAGCAATCTTTGACTCAGCAGTCCGACGCTCAAACCACTGATAACCACAAAGACGAAGACTAGATGAAGATATCTTAATATTAAGATGAATAACCCTATAAACAGTTAATTGTATTAATCTTTAATGGCATAAAATAATTGCGAATATTAAAAGAATCTCCGCAGTTTTACTTATTATGATTATTTTGTCGTTTTCAGTGTCAACTCGGTAAATTTTTTTTTCCCCAAAGTGAAAACAGGAAACCGACGATTCTCCGACCAATCGGTTTTCAGACTGTCCACAAAAGTCTCGGCCCGAAGGAAATTGCGGGTTTCCTGTTTCAATATATATTTTGCTGCTGGTTTTCCGGCTTTGGGCAGGAAATGAACATCCGAGCATCTGGGAGATGGGTGACCCGAGGTTCACCGGTTGCGACAAAATAGGATGAAAATCGTCGGGTTGACAGAAACGAAATTCGGGACGTCGTAGATCACGTCGAGGGCGTTGAAAATGTCTCTCAAACTCGAGCCGTAATTTTTATTTTCACTCAGACGTTTCTCCTTTTGCCTTCCCCTCTCTGAAACGAGATTAAGTTTTGCCGAGGCTGAGATTCTTCCCCCTACTCGACTCAGCCAAAAAGGAAGAGGGTTTTCCGGGATTTTCCGCCACCCCGAACGAAACTTCAGCCGTAAACCAGAGCTCCCCGAGTCGTTTTAGTTGTCCCGAAGAAGCTCCGAGGGGTAATGGGTAATGAGTGGAGGCAGAAATCCCTGCCGCCCGCGGAAAACACTTTAGAACCCTCACAACTCCCCCCTTAATTCCCCAAAATAACTTGGGGTTTAACAACCTGCCGAAAAAAAGACACAGTAAACGTGTTGGTGTCTTGAATTTACAACGAACTTTCAAGAGGGCGTTTTCATCACTATTGAACAAAATAGTAAAACTCTTGGGAGCTTTAAAGGCTGCACACTATGCCGAAAGAGGCTGAGCGGCTTGCTTCGCTCGCCCATTTCCCTAACTTATCCCCGGATCTGACCCCACTGGTGATGGAATTATCTAAAATGTATCCAGAATTAGCTAATGAGCCCCGGAAATGAAAAACAAACTTCTTTGCACATTCTAGTTCCTTCTAGTACACTTCGGCGATAAAATTCGTGGAAGGCCCAAAATACATGCTACTTTCCTATGAAAAAGACATAAACTACCTGTGTCGGACGTCGGACGGACATTTCGTTTTTGGAATCTAGACACATGAAACGAGTAGTGTCAATTTAAAATTTTGAGGCAGATCAGAATTGTCGACCTCCGTCGCGATTACGTAGGTGCATTATTACAAGAATAATATACCCAAACCATGTTGATTGAATAGCACCGAACAAGATGCCGAAATTATGTACGCGGAGGAACATCAGTCTAGTTAGTATCAGATACTAACATATCCCAAACAACTGTACCTGGGTCAATGTACGACAAGTATGTATTAAATACATATTTATAAATTTTATAAACAAATTCACCTACAATGAATGGGGAAAAAATTACATCTATTATATATCTGAGTAATGGCGTTTGTATGTTTGTTTGTTTGAGCTGCACCATTGGAGCTACTAATATATAATTCGAATTTTTAGGGGTCTTCAAGGTCTGGTAGTTTTGACCTTGAACTATCGAAAGTCAAGTTTTGGCGAGGGCCAAAGCGCATGTGCTCTACCACTTTTCACAATTGAATTTGGCAGGAGTAGAGGACATCGAATCTTCTTAAAATTTGTAAAAATAGCGCCAAAATCGCAGTGGCAGGTTATCCTAGTTACACTGCGGTTATAGCTACTGTAGCTATAACCTCTTTTTGCGATGATATGAGTTACTGGTCCTCCGCGTACCTTTTACCAGCTGAACAACATTAATTATTCTCGCCGTATTCAGCAGTGAGCGCTTCGACGGTAAAAACCTCATAGAACCCTCTTTCCGTTTACAAATTTGTCAAACGAAGCGAACCTTGAATACACATATGAAGTTGAAAACGTATTTTATTAAAATTTAATATGATTGTATTTAATACAATTTTAGGAGTCTTCTTCTGGACTACCACCCCATAAGCAGAAGCCATGGCTGGTACCAAGTTGGTACCACCAACATATAAGCATTAATCCTTGAGTCTAATATTATTTTTCTAGTCAAGTACTATTGTGACAAAAAGAACATGTCTATGTGAATCGTACCTGATGTCCTCATCAGCAGCCCACGCTAACTGACCCACCTTATTCTCCTAAAACGTGAAAGGAACAAAGAAGGGCGATGCCTCAGAGTTCTCCTACACTCATAAAGCGAAAGGTGTTTGTCGACTTTCAAGAGGGGTTATCTGAGGTTTTTTTCCTTACTTCCTCTTGCGAGGGAGGTTAAAACACATAAATCCACCGGGAAGTCTCTGAGAAACGGCGAACGTATTGTCTTTGGGGGCGGAGATAGCGAGTCTCCCGATAAACGGAAAAAGGAGGAAGACTAACGAAAAAAGTTACAAATGCGGCCTAATCCCACTTCTGACACCTCAAAAAAGCCATTCATTCACCGCGATTAACCTTAGTACAATTTCGTTGATTATTATTGATTTATGACTCAGATTAATTCCCAGCGAAAACATTTCTCGCGGTTACAGATTGTTAATTTTCGTACACCGGAAATGGTTTCGGTAAGTAAAACATTAACGTCTCTAACGTCGCTCCAAGTAAAAGATCCATTCAAGTCTTAACAGCCTGCAATAACACTTCCGAATTCCGAATAAATTGGTTTCAAAGATTATTTGGGCCTTTCTTGCCGACCGCTTTTGTTCTTTAACAGGATTCATAGTCGTTCAAAAGTTATGGTTTCACTTTCTACGGTTTCTTAATCCCTCATCTTTTCTGCGGATTCGGCCTCACTTTACTGTAACGTTCGACAAAAACGCCGCCGGGCCGGCTCCAATTTCATTATTGGATTCAAGCGGTCGTCCGAAAATCCGTCGACAAATCGATTTTTAGTCGGTAGTTACCATTCGGTGATTTGTCGACGGATTTATGGAATCCAATAATGAATACGGAGGCATTGCGGCGTTATATAAGAAAAGGCAAATAAAAAAAGACAAGACACAAGTAAATCAAAGCAACATAAAAGGAATTGAAATTATACGTAAAGTACTGTAAAAGTGAAATACCGAAAAGCATAAAAAATGTAGAGTAAAATCAACGACTGTAAAATTAAAAGTAACGTGGCCGTAATGTAACCGTAAGTAATTTGATGCTCTACAACATAAATTTTGAGCCATTTCTTTAGCATCTGACGTTCATAAGTTACAGGGGTTGAAACATGAGCGAATCCTATTTTTCAGACAAGATGGAAAAAATGGCCCATTTTTGACGATCGATAGAGGCTAAACGGCTGGACAGATTCGAAATGTATAGGGGGAGCAATCGCTTTAATGCTCCTTAATTTTAGAAGGAGTAAATATTTCTGTGCGATGCGTCGTTTCCAATTACTAATGCACAAGTGCCCAATATTATAATAATTTCTATAGAAACAAGTGGTGCAACTGATTTTTCGCAGAGCGTTTAAAAAAGAGTCTTTTAACAACAAATCTGCCAAAATCGAAATCGGATCGCAATTTTAAGATAATTTCCCTTTCAAAAACCAGGGAAAGATGTGAATATAACTTTTAATCGGTTTGGTACAATGGGGAACTCTCTTAAGTGGCCAATAACTGGTGTTCTTACCCTATTCTCAATACATTCCCCATACCTGTCTCTTCTCCTACAGTTCTACTTCTTCTTCTTGAATGTAGGAAGAATCAGCCCATCACATTTCCCTGTTGATGAAAAGATTGATGAATAGTCACACGAAGTGCATTGGCATGGAACTGCGGCTGAATTAGAATCATTTTTTATGAGAATGATCTAAAGATGAAAGATCCATGATCCGTTTTCACAGAAAACACTGTCAATTGGGGGGGGGAAAGTCAAACAATATCTTCTTATTCGTTTTTCCAAGAACATGCTGTGAACAATGTTCTTGGAATTGTTCACTGAACAATTTACAGTCTAGGCCAAATTCATCGAAAAGATGAACTTTTAAAGACCAAATGAGGCCAAGGCGCTCAGGCCATCCAGCATGTTTATTCGGAAAACAGTGTTCTCTTCAAGACAGGAATTACCTCTCAACCGACGTCAAAGTGGATAGTTGCAAATTGAACTTAGCTAGCAGTCATGTTAGGATCAATGACGGATAATATCCGTATCATATTATGTAGTTTAAGGGGAGAATTTCTTCCGAATGCGAGATTCCACCAACTGGGCGTAGTAAACAGGACTTTTACCCGGCATCTTCTCAAGTGGCGGATAACTTTCCAAAACATATCTTTTCACGAAATGGCTCACATGTTTGACTCCAGTAGCTTGTCAGGGGAAAAAAGAAAAAGAAGCCGTGAAAGTCGGGGTTTGGTCAGAGCACGTCTGCCCCGGCTTTGAATATCGGCAATTCTGATAGCTTGGAGGAGATCTTCCGATGAATGCATTCCGTTTGATTCGACGAATAGAGCTGAATCACGCTTTTGAGCGCCTCGTGCCTCCCCTCATTCCTTATATTATATGACGGCTCACCTCCGAACGCGAAACGGCCTCATTATATTACGACAGCCGAGGAGAAAGGATCGGTTTCCACTCTGAAAGAAAAACATCTCCAGGAGTTCCGAGGAAACAGACGTAACTGATGTCAAGTCAAGCTCGGGCCCCGCAAAGCTAACGAGGTAAAATGAAGTCATCACTGGCCGATAAAAATAACCGTAAACCATTTTTCCGGTCACCCCCCAAAAAAATCGTAATCCAAAAATGACAAAAAAAAGAGGTGTGTGTCGTAGTGGTGGGCGGAGGCTGTGTGATCAATATCGGTCCCTGCATTGCCCCTCGCCGCCCCCGAAATGGTCCACCCCCGTTTTCAACCCACTTCCTGGTTATAGCGGAGCCAGGCCGAAAGCCTTTTTGACTGGAAAAACGCTTGTCTCCCCCCTCCCCCCCCTCCCATTAAAGAACAACTTCGAGTATTTGCCTCGCCAGAAAACAAATACGCGATAGAATAAAATTAGAAGATCGAAAAAATAAACAGTAAAACTTGGAAAAATTAAATACATCAAATTTGTATTATTGCAATGTTGCGTAGGTAGGTAGGTACGTATGTTTGGAATATTTATTTTTTTAATAACGACTAACAATGATTAGAGGTGATGAATTTGCAGAGGCTTAGTCGGAGAAGAACGCTGAACGTGCCAAAATTTCATAAAATATATTCTCAAAATAAAACGCTGCAAATTTTACACAAGGGTTTATTATTTTTATTATATAGGAAGGTTACTTGGACAAAAATTAATTCTGTGCCAATAAAAAAATATTTTTGAAAAAAAAAAAATTTACTTTACTCAGACAGATGTGGGACTTCGAAAAATGGATTATGCGTCCAAAATGATTCGGAAGATATAATATATTATGACCCCCAGTCCCATGAAAGCCCAATAGATCCCCATGGTGAAATCGGATCGTTCTGAGACTCCCAAAAATGGATTCTACGAGCAAAAATACTTCGAAAACGACACCTAGCTCGACACCATAGCCGAAAGCCTTCAAAAAAGCCCTCCCATTGCCCCTTTTTAGCCCCACAGAGCCCCACGGGTTTGGGCGTTCGGGCTGAAAACCTTGCGGGCACAACTAGACGGTAAAACGAGTATTTTGTCAAATTTTAAGATTTTCAAAAAAATTCCTGCTGCACAAACAGCTCGGACGGCGGACGGAAAATTTAATGTCGTTTTTGGAATCTAGGCATCTTGAAATGTATAATGGCAAATATTGAGGCCGATTTGAATTTTCGACCTTCTTTGCGATTACATAGGGCCTATTTGGCTTGGAATAATACACCGCGGTCCTTACGATACGAAAGGTTCATTTTCAGCGTCTGGCCTCATTGACCAAGTGTCAGGCTCTTTTTGGCATTTAATTTACCTACGACCACTTTATACGTGTGGCTCATTGCTAAGCACCTGCTTAGCGTGGAGGTCACGCCTGTGAAGATGATTTTGAGGTGTCGGTGAGAGCTGAACAAACCCCACAACACGGTACGAGGGTGGACTATTGTCTCAGTTGGGCACCTGATGGCGTTGCGGCGGTTGTCGTCACAGCTCATTGTCCGAGATGACCTTGTCACGTCCGGGATGGATTTTCAATAGCTGCCGTCCTCTCCGGATGAAAAAAAGTTACATTGACGAGACTCGACGACGTCGACTACCGTGGCGTTGGAAATGGATCAATGGATCAGAACAATACCTTTGCCGAGGTGCATTCCACAGTTTGGGAACTCTGAAGTTCCTCCTGTTATGATGTTAAGGGGGGAATCACAGTCGAGTTGAAACCGGCGTCGCACTGTCGGAAGATTATCTCGACTCACAAAGTCGCCAACGAGGCGTTTCAAGTTTCGCTAACTCTAAACAACCGCCCTGAGAAAAGTCAACAATCAATTAACAAATCACTCCATTTTTAAATCAAGATAACCCCAGGCCGAGAAATGCTTCTTTTTTTTTTATAATGGAAAGGGTTCCAAGAATGTCATCTTTGAGCAATTTTCTCCCAACATTGAAAAGCACAAAATACGAATGGTTGTCGAAGCAATCTATTCCCAAATAGGTTTGTGCGGTTAGCTCAATAACACACTTTCAACAAGCGCTCTATAAATTTGAAATCCTTGGATCTTGTCTGCCTCTTCACAAGTATGTAGCGGGGACCCAGCTTCTCACGCGGTCATCCATCCAGGTCCGAAGAATAGGTCCGTTGATGGGGATGATATTCGCTCTCAGCTGCATCAACCACGTCATCTAAATCAGTGTGAGCAGTGTTCCTCATAATATTATTCTTAACTTTTTTGCACTAAGTTGCAATAAGTCTTATTAATGATAGAGTGTACAGGCCCAAGTCCTGCTGGAAGGTTTTTCAAAGTCTCAAATTAGCATAAAAACTACTAGAAAAACTAATTTATTCGAACCTTTTTTTTTTTGCGCTTGCTTGGAATGACCTCAGCTTTCACGTGGTAGGACGCAAAATACTGCCCGAAGAACGGAGAGACTTCTATTACCCACGAAAGATCAAATGATAGAGCGTACAAGGTACCTACTTCCAGAAGGAAGAGATGTCCTGCTGCAGCAGGACGCATCTTTCGTGGGTAATACAAGTCTCCCCGTTCTTCGGGCAGTATTTTGCGTCGAACCACGTGAAAGCGGAGGTCATTCCAAGCAAGCGCAGAAAAAAAGTTCGAATATTCATATTCTAGTAGATTTTATGCTAGGTAATTTGAGACTTTGAAAAACCTTCCAGCAGGACCGATCAATAATCTTGTCCGGATTTTTCAAAATGCCCGAAATGGTCGAACGGCTCGTCTTTAGTTCACTTGCCAATTCCACACATTTTTTGCCTGCCTCGAACGGACACATTTCAGCGAATTTCTCCTCAGCAATAAACGAATGACGCGGATTTCAATGGGAACAATAAATGCGTCTTCTGATAGATTACCTCTGCCCAAAATGGCGTGAACCGCGTACGCAGATGGAAATAGCACTTTTGAAATTTAAACATCATTATACATAAAGGGATACATCTCATATGAAGATCCCCCCCTACGAAAGCGCTCAGCGCCACTTCAAACCCGCGGGTGGTGACGTCATCGATACGTAAAAGCGACTAATAACAAACACTCAACTTTCGTCGCCTCGAGCATCGCTCAACGCTAATTTCGGCAATTTCTTACCATTTTTTTCTATTTCTCGAAATCCCTCAACTTGCAGGCCACTCTCGGGAAACCGTCACTTTCTCAGCCCCGGGAGTTTCCTCAGAGTTTCAAGCCGGCCCGAGATTGAAGGAGGACATGAATATTGGATCTATGGAAATGGAGTCACGCATGATTCATTAGACGCTTTCAAAGTCACTTCAGACGAGCCTCTGAGCAAACTTGGAACTTCACCCCGCCCCGACTACGTTTATAAACAGTAAATTGTTGTCTTTTTGTCCACCGCTGTTTGACTTTAGATGTTTGCTCCAGCTGAAGAATGCGCCTTGACCCACATCGCTGTTTTGAAAAACAGTGGAAATAACCGACACATGAACATTTTACGAGCGAAGTTCTGGTACCGGAGACTTAGCCTTAAGTTAAGGGCCTTAACTACCAGTTTACGTTAAACTGACCGACATTTTTTTTTCATTCGCTGCCCCATTCGAGAGTCCCAAGGACGAAAGGAAATAGCCGGCGAATCAATAAAGTTTCCAGGTCAACGCCACGTCAAGGTTGGGAAAGTATTGGGAGTCAGCGGGTTTTTACTTAAATGACGATTCTGAATAAACTGCAACGTTTAGACTTCAGGGAAAAAACCCTGCAAATTTTACAGAAGGGTTTATTACTCTTTGACATAGAATAACTGCGCAAATAATTAAAAAATGGTATCGATAGATGACCTCGAAAAACGGATTTTGTGCCCATAATAATTATGTTTTTATTTTCCGAGTAATTATTACTCGGAAAATAAAAACATTGCTTGATTTGATCCTTCAAAAATCCCATTTTTAGCCCCATTGAAGCCCCATATGTCGTCACGGTGAGATCGGATAGTTCTGGGACCCAAAAATATATTCTACGTCCAAAAATACTTCGAAAACGACACCGAACTCGACCCCTCCTTTTTCGCTCTTCTTCGAGCAAAAAGGGACATAAGTCACATTTTGGTTTATTATTCTTGGAATAATACACCTATGTAATCGCGACGGAGGTCGAAAATTCTGATCGGCCTCAAAATTTGACATTATACGTTTCAAGAGCTCTAGATTCCAAAAACGAAACGTCCGTCCGCAGTACGCCGGCCGCCGTCCGAGCCGTTTTGGCAGTAGCAATTTTTTTAAATCTGGAGTTTTGACGAAATACTTGGTTTACCATCTAGTTGTGCCCGCAGGATTTTCAGCTTGATCGCCCAAACCTGTGGGGCGCTATGGGGCTATGATAGGTTTTTTTTTAGGTTTTCGGCTATGGAGTCGAGTTGAGCGTAGTTTTCGAAGTATTTTTGGACGTAGAATCCATTTTTGGGGCTCCCAGAACGATCCGATGTAAGTGTGGGGAGCTATGGGGATTTCATGGGGCTACAAATGGGATTTTTGAAGGATCCCAAGAGATCAAATATTTTCCGAGTAAAAAAAAAAAAGAAAAAAAAAGAAGAAGCTGAACGTTGTTCGGACAGATGTGGGACCTCGTTATATATAATCCATTTTTCGAGGTCCCACATCAGTCCGGGCAATGATAATTTTTGTTTTCGGCTATGGGGTCAAGTTGGGTCACCCAACTTGGGTGTCGTTTTCGAAGTACTTTTGGACGTATAATCCAATTTTGAGGTCCCTCATCTGTAAAGATTAAAAAAAAAATTATTTGTGTACAATGTTACGACGTCGTAACATTGAAAACATTTTTTTTTTTTTTTTTTCGAAAATAGTCTCTTAAGAACCAGAATTTATTGTTGCACAATAAACCGTTGTGTAAAATTTGCAGCGGTTTTTTCCCCGTCGAACAATCTCCCAGCTGACCCAGCTGACCCGGTCACAAGTAAAATTTAGTATTATCGAAATCAGTCACAACTAAATATTTAAAAAATCGAAATCAGTCACAACTAAATATTTAATATTATCGAAATCAGCATGTTCGGAAAAGGAGGTTTTTGCTGCTCTTGCCCCTCTGTGCGTTCTTTCTTGATTGCTGAACCACAAAGGCCCTTGAAAAATCAAGTGAACTGTGTAAAATTGAAATTTTACCATAAACTGTCCAAATAAAAGACAGCGTTTGTTTGTCTGATGCCAGAATTTTACGTGCTGTGGGAAAGGTTTTCTTCTATGACTAGCCACAAGATAACGGGTGGTTGTATACGGAGGCAAACAAATTCACAATCTTGGTATAATTTATTCTGAATATTAATTTTTCAGACCGACTATAAGAATGTTTTTTATGGTTGGTGTGGAACAAGTAAAATTTAAATGAATTAATTAAATACGGCAAATAGGTTTTATGATTGAATGTTCGCTGTGAAAATTGAGTCAACATTAGGGCGAAATTTGCCCTCCTTGGCTTCTTGGCTGGTTATGAAAGGCTTTGCTAGAGTCATACCTACTAAGTAATACCTACGTGTCTTTTTAGCAGCGCACCAAAGATTGAACAGTTGAGACCCATTTGATACGGCTTTGTCTCAGTGCTGCTCTCTGTATTTAACCTAGGTATATTTTAGGTAGGTAAAATAGCCAACTGTGGCGGTAACGTATAACGTTACCAGCGTGGTGGTTGAAGGTGAAGAAGTTGACCCGTTTCATTTTTTTTTTATCTGATGGTAAAAGTTGCGAGAAAAAAAACTTGCCCCAGTTTCCAACCCTCTGTTCATGTTTCTCTGTATTATAATTGAATATTTATTCTCTACATACCTAACTTTTTTCGAGAAGTCGCCCACTCGGCGAGGGCAGTGCACCCGTGGACGCATGACAATCAGATAAGAGGAGAAAGGAGGGGAGGCGCCAGTGTCAAGGTTCACTTGAAAAGGCTGCATTAGCAACGGTACCCAGCCACACAATGCGTACAACACAGTGCAACGCCTTTCACAGTGAGGACGAGAAACTTGTCATCCATGTTTTCACCTCGAATGAGCGAAGACACTCGAAAAATAAAATAATCAGTTGCACATTTGTGGGGGGGGGGGGGGGGTCCTGGTTGAGCTGTCGATAATTCAAAAACATCCCTCGTTTGGCAGGATTATTCCGTCGATACCCGTCCCAAAGAGGGATCGGCTGGACAACCTTGGAAGTCGGAATGCTCGGTGTGGGCGTCCCACAATGGCCGGTTGGCTCCAACGCAGTCCGTCCTTAGCCGATAAAAATAATATCGCCGAGGTATAACACAAATGGAGCAAACGATTGTAGAAGAGGAAATCCACAATTGTAAAGGTGTTGGTCAATTTAGAACGAGAGAGAGGAACGGTGCAGGGACTCAAGACAGGACTGGCTAGGTTGAGGACTAATCGGTGAAACTAGCACTGTGTACTGGGAAGGGGGACCTCACTTCGCTTGGCCCTGTTTGCAAATTCGAGAAAGATCCCTGTGTGCGCCTTACTATGCCGCTAGCCGATGATCCCAGACGCACACGACGTGACCCAGAGGGATTGGCAGGACCGATTTCAGAATTGCATTCATCGGTAAGGTGACCGTCCAGAGGTTGAGGTCTTCCCTGCTATGCAGGCTGCAGCCTGAGGAAATACGTCTCCAGTCCATTTCACCACTTCCTGGAAACTGCGAGGTACAACATCTGGTCGAGCAATGTCTTCCAAGAAGTACCCTCGGGACTGATGGCTACTCCCAGTAAGGTGAGGCAGTTGAGCAGTGGCTCCTGCACCAGGGTGGAGGGTATCTAGCCTGTTTGTTCTCGAATCATACCCTGAAACGTGAAGCGTGTGGCCCACCTAACGATAGTCCCACGGAGCTCTTCCTCCAAGTCGGAGGGCCCCAGGGGGAGAAGGCATGGGTATCGCCGGATTGCCAATACCTTTTCTTTAAATTTCAAACTCGTCGCAAGGCACTTCCGATCAAAATTTACCATTAAAATTCGATTCAACGGGAAGGCGTAAGCACAAGTTCACAATTGCACAACAATACAAATACCGGAAGGTCCCAGGCGCACATGGCGCTAGATAGGCGTTTCAAATCGGCTGTGGAGTACAAATCTGCCAAACAAATACGGGATAAGGCTCAAGCGCGCCCATTTACAAACAATTTCACCCCACCCAGTAGGAGGAGTCAGACGGAAAACCACGAAGACCGCCTGATTTAACAGAAGGTATAGATAACTAACCGCTTGACGTTGCAATAGAAGTGACCGACGTAGTGTTGCCCACCTCACAAAGTATACCCCTCACCACATTGAACATTTTGCTTTTCTCCGCATTTTCTCGCCCGCAGACATTTTCCTCTGTACGCTCCATCGGTTATTTGTATCGCTCTGATCTAATCGAGTGGACCCTCCTTTTTTATCACGGGCCATTTATCCAACCAAAGGGGACTAGTATTCTTCGAAGCGAGGAAAATCTTTCAGAGAAATGTTTTTAAAAAAGGGAGCCTCGATAAGGTTTATAGGTACATTGATTGAAGTTCAGTAAGTATACACCATTCAATGAGAACTATACAACAAAATATATTATATTTTGTTGTATAATAATATTATACACACTGCTGTATAATAATAATAATATTATTATAATTATTATTATTATTATACGTTATCGAAGACAGTGTAGACACTGGAGTAGTGATGCGAACAACAAACAATCGGTATTTAATATCAATCACTTGTAGGTAGGTACGTACCTCATAAAGAGAAACATCTACAAAATAGTGGCAACTTAGTAGCAACTTTGGCATGAGGAAAAAAATGAAATTTACTTCCACAAAAAATTTTATTTGTAATTTTTCATTTTTTATTAATGTATTCAGCCTGCTCCCAAGCTTGACTACAGGCTTTTTTGTGATTAAAAAAAAAAGTAGGCAACTATTTTTTTAATATTTGTACATAACTATTGTCTTCTACATCAGGTTAGAAGTCAAATGCCCAAAAATATAATCATAGAATGGTCTTTTTGTCAATTCTATGGAGTTTACCATAGAAGTGAGGCCCATGAGAGTGAGGATTTCTTTGTAAATATGAGCTGTGGGCCTCCTACTCAACGACTTTTTTTTACAAGATAATACTCCTAGAAACGCACTAATTACTAGCATTCCGTTATTTAAATGAGTTTGTTCAGCTGACCCATAGATGTGAGGGCTTTTTATCAGCTAAACAACACCTTCTAACACTCACGAAATCAAAACAACAACGGAACACCAAGGATTCAAGCCAATCTCGCGGGGTCCCGCAGAATTTCTAATTCATAAAATAATTTTGCATTTTGCAAAAAAAAAACTATTTCTTAACAGAAACGCTGCAAATTTTCAGAAGGGTCTATTATTCGTTAATATAGGTTATTTGCGCAAAAATTAATTCTGTGTCATTAAGAAAATACTTTAAAAAAATAAAAATAAAACGTTTTTTCTGTGAGATGTTTGGTAAGATGTGGGACCTCGAAAAACGGATTATATAGCGCCCCACGGGTTGGGGTGATCGGGCTGTAAAACCTTGCGGACACAACTAGAGGGTCATTCTGTTTTTGGAAGCAAGACATCCTGAAACGTATAATGTCAAATTTTGAGGCCGATAAGAATTTTCGACTCCGTCGCGATTGCATAGGTGAATTTAAAAATATTTATAAAAAATTGTTAATATTCAATATCAGGAAATAAATGTATTGAAGGGAGTGAGATGGAGCCACTCTCTGCAGCTGGGTAGGTGTGCCATCAGAAGGGAGAACTTTATGTACGAAAGACCTCATGAAGGTCAGTTAGTTAATACTTTCTCTCACCCAAATTTGATAGGAGCTGATGCAGAAATAGTTACCCAACTGTAGAGAATGCTCTCTCCTACTCCACACTCGTGGGTGGATTGGTCAAACAAAATGCATAATAATATTATACTCCACTGCATACCCATTATGCAAACTTGAGATGGCGCCCCCTCTTTTCCCTCAGATAGGTTAGATAGTATCTGGATCGTAGATTCCACAAGAATTGCAGAAAAATGGTGAACTAGATCACAACAGGCATGAGGAGGACTTACATGAATCACAGGCAATGAGAATGTGATTCACAAAACAGAAAAAGCTGATTTTTTTAATTTTTAAACAAAATAAATCCTGCGGGATCCCGACAAGCCTTCAACTGGCCCCCACTCCCTCAATTTGGATTAATTACTTCATTTCCTTGTCATCATGGCATTGCTGAGAGATCTAGAACAAGATGCACTCAAGAATTCCCGCCCAGTTTCAAACGCAGATCGAGATAGGACCTAAACATTGGTGAAACTCTACCACTGGACACGCCATAGAAGTGAGGAAATGGCGTTTCATGGATTTTTATGACACTTTACGGCCATATTATCAGCATTCCAGTTGACTCATTTAGCCTCCTGAGAACATCTCTACTTGGGAAAATGTTGAAACCCCGAAAACATACTATATAGTATGTAGACGTCTCAGGACAGAAAGGTGACACTTTCTGCGAAATGACCCGTTTAACTACTATTTGAAGGATCAAGGACCCACCCCTACAATGAAGTCATCGTCGAAAATGGCATATAGATAATCTCGATTTGAAGGTTCACTGCAGTTCATCAAAGTACATTACACATGCAGCGAGACAATGGGAAATGTTGTCGACTCTTAGCATTGCATACACTCTGTGTTTTAACATGAACACCAAACGCTGCTAACAATAATCTTATTGTTGAATGATCGTTTGAGTTTCTTCGACTTGGTTTGCGCAACAGTGTTGCGGCAACACTTATGAAAACTATTAAAATTCAGTAATTTAATAAGGGAATTTTCACAGCCCGAAATTTTCAACGGAGCCCGGCAAGCCTGAAGCGGTTGAAAATGAGGAACCAGCTTCATCTCCAGTGTAGGCACAAGATTCTTATCGGGAACGATCACGCGGAATTTACACAACATCAAAGGTCCCACTTATAACCAGTAAAAAAATACGACCTAATGTGTTTTGGGATGAACCATCCGCACAGGATCCCGTTGGGTGATAGTCATCAAGGCTGTTTTATGATGAATTGGCATATCCCTTGTTTGTAAAGTTTCTGAGTGTATGAAGTGAGGCCACAAGGACGCGCGGTATAAACCTTTCAACCGTCGTTTCCCCATTCCGAGCACCTCATTTGACTACCAACCCCGTGGAAAAACCGCACATAGGCGTAACGCGGGATTGTTTTGCATTACACGCATGACCGAAAACTACAGCTTTGGGTTCGGATTCTTCCATCGCCTCGGATAACTTTCCCTTTGGGGTGAACAGTTACGCGAGAAAGGGTTTCCGTAACAGATAAACGTCGCGGATATTATAGTGACGAGGACCTGTTCATTCCGGTCAGTGGCCGTCACGACTTTTTGAACCGTTCCATCGACTTTTATCTTTCCTCGGTGAGAAGATAGTAACGTGTATCTTGAACTTGGATACGGTGCACCAGTTTTGCCTGAGATTGGCTGCACTTGATTAACTTGATTAAGGGGCTTATAGGAAGAAGAAACAATATCGACCGAGACGACAAAACGTCGTTATTTTTGCTGTTAATTGTGAAATAAGGGGCGGAAATCAGTTTTTGGGGAGCAGACACCAGATTTAGAGAGCTGAAACTGATTTTAAAAGAGCAAAAACTAGCATTTCAGGAACATAAACCTGTTTAAAGGGAGCAAAAACTAGTTTTTCAGGAACACAAACCTGTTTTAAGGGAACAGAGGCCGAGTTTAAGGGAGGAAAACCCGGTTGTTAGAATAAACCTGATTGTAGGGAGCAGAAACACGTTGTAAGTAAGCAGAAACATCGTGAAGGTTTTACGCCCGGAGCCGAGCCAGAGACACTATGTCCGAATTAATTGATAGCTGGACGTCCAAATCCTGTCAGACCCTTCCCCTCACCACCAATCACTGCCAATACGATTTTCGGACTCGTTGCGGACTTTTTGAGGGCTCTTTCATTTTGGCCACATAACAATTGAAGCCTTTTGGAACCTAAGGGCCTAAATGCCAAAATAAATTGTATTCGTTGAACTAATTTCAATTAATACTTGAAAATAATCACAATAATAGTTGTCAATAATTCACAATTTAAATTAATTAAGCGAATTCTTATGAGTATTGATTGTAATTAATTCAATAATTAATTTTATTTTGGCATTTGGGGCCCATTGGTCCCAAAAGGCTTTAATTAGAACTCAACACAAAATTTTCTTCAAATTATAACTCTCTTCAAAATTACTTATTCAAATGATGTATGTCAACATAAGGTTCATAATACTCAAAATCGGAGACAACCTTGGCAGAAGGACCTTCGTTACATCGGGGTGGCGAAGTCGGTGGAAACGACTGGAAGAAGCAGACGGTCACTTTCGTTCTTAAGACTCGGAAGATGCGAACTCCGAGATGACTAACAGATGGGACTCAACGGGAGGAGGAGGGGGGATGCGGACCGTTAAAAGATGCTTAGGTTTCTCGAGAAGAGCTTGAGGGCATAGACTTCAGAAAGAATACCTTTCAGGGTCTGGCTCGGGGCAGCCATGGAGGTAGACTTGGGGGAAGATGAAGGCCGGATTGGCCGCAGATGGCGTTGGCATGCCTTTCTACGCCGCATTCATCGCACAATTAAGCCGTTTTAAAGTTATTTACAGCCGAATTCAATCGACAGCCTTCTATCACGGCATATATCCCTTGTAAAAGGTCCACCTCTGTAAAGTCTATGCGGGCCCGACATTCCCAAGCCGTTTTCTGAGCTTCTCGAGTCAGGTGGGGTCTCCGGTGCTCGACCTCCGCGCTACTCCACTGAAAAGGGGTCACTTCCCTTCAACATGACACATAAATCCTATTACAGATTTTCATTGGACACAATCAAAAAGAGACTGTAGGATTTGTTACCAACGGGGACATGATACAAATGAAAAATGAATGTGAGCAGCACCACGATCGGGGCAGAAGATAACGACAGCCAATAAACCCTGTATTTGCTTCGAATAAACCAAAACGACCCGATTCCTCTCACGAGTCCGTTTCAGAATCAATCGCACGACTCAGTTCGATTGGTCATCGGAATATTTTAGGTATTTCGTAAAGAAATAATATTTTGCGCAACTCAAACGGGTTGCAGCGAATTCAGGTGGAATCGCTCCGTGACGATACGACGCCAACCCATAAAACCCAACAGAGCCCAAACCATTGTCGGATGATTTCGCAGAATATCCTCACCCCGAATTTCGAACAATTACTGTAATTGATTATAGGGCCCTCAGGATGAGGGTGGAATTCATTAGGGGGCCTTCCGCATTTGGTGGGGTTCTCAGGCAAAGACGTGCTATAAATGGACGAAAGGTGGAAAATTTTAGGTACGTGTAGTCACGTAAGTAATAAGAAAAGTCTTTAAAAAAACAACCAAGAACGTGACTTAAAAGACACCGAAATAAGACGTGAGGATTTTTTTTAAATTCGAAATTCAGACTAAATACTCAGTTAGAGAGTAACAGGATTGTAGAGGCAAGAAACCGGTATTAAGGGAGCAGAAATCGGGTTTCAAGAGAAGAAAAACGCTGCAAATTTTACACAAGGGTTTATTATTCTTTGATATTTGATATAGGGGTTACTTGTACAGACATTTACCTAATTCTGTCAATAAAAAAAAATTCTTTCAAAAATGTGTTTTTTCAAAAATTCTTTATTTTTTACTCGAAAAATAATTAACCTCTTGGGATTCTTCAAAAATCCCACTTTTAGCTCCATGAAAGCCCTATAGATCGCCACAGTGAAATCGGGTCGTTCCGGGACCCCCAAAAATGGATTCTACGTCCAAAAATACTTACAATCAGAATCAGAAGACAGCTCACAGCTGTCACAACCGTTGTTTCTAAGGAGAACATTCCTACCAACATGAGAACATGGAGAACATTCCTACCAAGGAACTCAATCAATCTTTGTGTAAGCAATAGAGGGTTTTTTCTAAGATGTGCTATGTGATCCACGAAGCAATTTCACATATTTGGGTTATGATGATATCGACCAACAATGAGTTTCCTGGTTCACACTCCCAGAATCAGTCGCTGTTTGGAATATTGAACCCCTGGTTCAATGATAGGTCTATGCAACTAGCCATTGTACAGCACCTTCCATTTTCCACTTAGAATTGATTTTTACGTTAGATATAACGTAAAACCCTACAATGATGAAACCGTGTGTAATTTAATTAGCATTGTTGAGACGGAGTTTGACATTTTTCAATATTTCTTCTTCCCTCACATGTATTTTGATTCATCCCAAACGCCACCTTTCACACCTTTCCGAAGTTCTTGAAGATCGAGAGGAGTCGGGTGTACACGAAAGACGAAACAGGGAATCGGAAACCATTTAGGGGGCTAAAAGCTCCCTATTGCCGAGGCAACTTTGATTATGAATGTTGTGCCGTGCGTTGGAGCGTATTGGAGGGGAAGGAAATGGGAAAACGGAGTCGCGTTGTGGTCGGTTTCTCCCCTTCATTTCACGTGTATTCCCCACCCTTTCAAAACTAACTGAAATTGGGGAGAAGACCGTTTTCGTATTGCTTGGGAAATATTGGAAATGGGAAAGGATTCAAAGTACGGTAACACCTTATTTGGGGTGTATCAATGTGCTACACTCAAGCGTGTTTTTTTTTTCTTTGGTAAACCAGTCGTGACTGTCATCTTTGGGTATTTCCTCCATCCACCCAATCAAAATTAACTACGTCAAAATGACACGTTGATTGTGGGCAGGCGCTTCCGTTGGTGTCGAGCCAGAAAAACAAAATCAGGCCCTCTGTTCCGAATACACTTCAGACGGCATTATACCACTCGAAAGGCACGTATTTATAGGTGCTCATCTGCAACTGAAATGGACGTCAGATCGGAAATAAACCATCCAACATTCCAGTGTGAGTTCAAGAGTTCACAAAAAGGGTAAACGGAAGACATTCGTTGAGATTTTAAGAAAACTCATCGTATAGATATGAAAGTGAGTACAACATTCAACTTAAATGCTGTAAGTTGTAGGGATGGGTATCGAACCGTGAAGGTCCTGATGGCCCCGTGTCTACTCCCTGGGCATGAACTTGAGGGGAACCCAGGAACTTCTAGGGACTAATCTCCAGGACACTCTGTACATCCCACTATGAGGGGAGGATTAGAAGGAATTGTAGATGAAATCAAGACTACGGCAAAAGGTGTGGACTAACTGAACAACTCCAGTAAAACCAAACTGCCCGCCAATACCGCCTCATTCACAAGTGCGAGCACAGCCGTCCCACCGAGAACGCTCGACCATTCGAGCGCTGGCTCTGGGAAGGCTTACCTGCTCTTTTTGTCTTGATTTGTCCAAATTTGTCCGAATCCTCCAACTCCAAATCATTTCTGAACAGGTCATCGATTTATCGATTAATCAAAAACTTTAAGTTGAACAAATGAAGATTGTATAACAATGTTATGTATGTATGTTATGTAGGTACAATGTATACATACATTGTTATGTCATCTTCTCCGAATTGTCCAAATTTTGCTATAAATTCCAGATAAACGTAATTTTTGTTTAATAAAAACTTGGGAAATGTGAAACGTGCTTAAAACCACGTACATAGTGGTATTTTGGTGCGCTGAGTTCTAAAATGACCACCGTTCTTCAAGGTCACGTCCATTTTTTTAGATACGCCCATTTTTCTATTGCTTCCGAGTCTGCAAAGCAGCGGAAGCCTTGTGTTCACTTTCGGGAGAAAAAAAATTTTTGTTGTCCGAATTCAAAATTTCCACTCGCATTTTGCGTTTCATAGCCTACTGAACAAATTTGGTTTCGTGTCTGTCGGTCTGTCGGTCTGTCGGTCTGTCCGCATTTCCTTGTTAAAGCAATAATTTCCACAATTTTGAATGAATTTAGCTCAAATTTTGAAGGGATTATGCGGATCAGGCTCCTTGAGGTCCCATACGAATTTCAGCACAATTGAATCAGCGGTACGCTCTGCGCATGCGCTAACGTGAAATTCTTGAAACAGGCATAACTTTCTCAATTTTGATCGGATTTCAATCAGATTTTCAGGAATTGTGTGCGTATAGCTCTAGATGGTCCCCTGTCAGTTTCATCACGATTGAATCAGCGGTACGCTCAGCGCATGCGCGAACGTAATTTCCTTGCCACAGCCATAACTCCTACAATTTTGATCGGATTTCAATCAAATTTTCAGGAATTGTGTGGGTATAGCCCTAGATGGTTCCCTATCAGTTTCATCATGATTGAATCAGTGGTACTCCCTGCGCATGCGCGAACGTAATTTTCTTGTTACAGTTGTTACATTCACTTTGAACTTGGCACGAGGAAGCTCATGTGCCATTGCCTTGGCAGTGTATTATTCTTTGATATAGGTTACTTGCGCAAGAATTATTTCTTTGTCAATGGAAAAATTTTTGAAAAAAAAATTTTTTTTTTTTATTTTTGCTCGAAAAATATTTAATCTCCTGGGATCCTTTAACAATCCCATTTTTAGCCCCATGAAAGCCCCATAGATCGCCAAAGTGAAATCGGATCGTTCCGGGACCCCCAAAAATGGATTCTACGTCCAAAAATACTTCGAAAACGACACCTAACTCGATCCCATAGCTAAAGCCTTAAAAAAAACTTCCCGTAGCCCCATTTTAGCCCCATAGCGCCCCACGGGTTTGGGCGATCGGACTGAAAACCTTGCGGGCACAACTAGATGGTAAACCAAGTATTTTGCCAAAATTTCAGATTTAAAAAAATTCCTACTGCCCAAAACGGCCCGGACGGCGGTCGGCGGACGGACATTTCGGATTTTGAATGTAGACCTCTTCAAACGGATAATGTCAAATTTTGAGGCCCATCGGAGTCGCCGACCCCCGTCGCGAAAACATAGGTGTATTATTCCAAGAATAATAAACCAAAAGGGCTCGGAAAAAAATCACCAGCATTTTCAGGTCCCGGAAAAAAAATCCCCGGAGAAGATATAGCGTTGGCTGAATGGAAATGACAGGAGATGATAATATTACCATGTACATAAAATTATTATGTACTTGTTGTCGTAGTATAGGGGGTAAGGTAAGCAGTTGGTGCCGTCGAATCGGGTCCTATTGTTCCTGAATTTCAAAACTCTGGCTAACCCACTCATCGTGCACTATGTATTTGGAAATTTTAGGGGCCAAAAAGTTTGGTCTTGACGTCTACTTAAAGCCCCCGTCAACTTTAATTTTTGGGGGGTAAAAAAAAAAAAATTATTTCCGTTTGTTCCTATTAACCTACATGGGTGAATCGATTTTCAGTCATTTTTCGTTGTTTTAGACATTTAATGTCTTTATTTCTATTCGTTTTACGCCGCTCTCACGGTGACTAGGTACAGGTTATATTTTTTTTTTTAGGTTTTAAAAGGTTCCGGGACGAATGACTGCAGAATTCGTTTGCGTTTTTTCAGACTTTATGATTCCTTTATGATTCCATTTAATGATTTCATCCCTAAGATTTTTGAGATGCTAATCGTCGAGCGTATAACGCCTCTTTTCTCTTCCCACCTTGCTGTGGAGCAGCACGGCTTTGTACGGGGACGATCAACCGTGACGAACCTGCTTTCATTTCAGGAGTATACCCTTCGAGCTTTTGAGGCGGGTGCCCAGGTTGACATGATTGCCACTGACTTTGCCAAAGCATTTGACAGACTGCCCCACTGCGTCATCTTGTCTGTGCTCGAGTCTTTGGGGGTGTTTGGAGGTTTCCTGGAGTGGGTGCGTGACTACCTGAAGAGCCGCACACTTCGTGTACGAGTGCAAGAGTTCGTCTCTGAGCCCTTCGCTGCCGCATCCGGTGTTCCTCAGGGCTCTCATCTTGGCCCCCTACTATTCCTACTGGTGATGAACGATGTCACTTCGGTTCTCTCGCGTGTTGACTTTCTCATCTTTGCCGATGACCTCAAATTGTATCGTCGTATTGAGTCCCCGTCTGATTGTCAACTCCTTCAGGAGAGTCTTAATGGTTTATCAACTTGGTGTGTTACAAGTGGTCTTGGGGTGAATCCGTCAAAGTGCTCAACGGTAACATTTGCTCGCACAATGTCGCCCCATGTTCATCGTTACCACATTGGGGGAGTGTGGCTGGCTGGGTCGGCGAGTGTCCGTGACCACGGTATTCTGCTGGATTCGCAGCTCACCTTCAGTGACCATGTGGCCGAGGTGGGCGCCCGGGCATTCCGGGCTCTTGGATTTCTGAAGCGCTGCGCTCGTGAGTTCGACAGTGTCTCTGCCTTGGTGACCCTTTATAAGGCCCTTGTGCTTCCCTTGATGGAGTACTCGTCAGTGGTGTGGAGCCCCTTCTACCAGTGTCATGTCGACCGCCTGGAGCGTGTACACCGTGCTTTCCTGCGTTTCATGGCATTCAAACTCCATATCCCGTTGGGGGAGCTTGACTATGCTGGGCTGGGCACTCGGCTTGGGCTCTTGCGGCCTTCGGATCGACGCTTCGTTGCGGACGTCTCTTTTCTCCACGGTCTCCTGGCGGGCCGTCTGGATGCTCCCCATCTCCTGTGCTGCATTGGCCTGCACCCGCCTCGTCTGGGTTCCCGCTGTGCCGAGCCGTTTGCCGTACCTTTCTCGGCCACCAATTACCTACAGCATCGACCTCTCTCTCGTTTGCCCCGTATGGCGAATTTGCTCGCGTCGAGTTTCCCGTCCATCGACTTGTTTCACCAGTCACTTCATTCTGTCAAGTCCAGCCTCCACGACCTTCTTTTGAATCGCCGCCTCCAGCTTTGAACTCCTTCTCCCCCCCCCCCCCCTCACCACCGTCGTATTGCTTTTTTTCCTCATTTTGTCCTTTCTTTTGCTCATCACCAGTCGCAGTGTAATTATTATTTTACTCATATATTTCTTGTTATTGGGCTCGACCCGTATTTTCAATAAATAAATAAATAAAAAAATAAATAAATAAATTCCTGAATCCGGGCTTACATATAGGTACCTACTGACGAAAAACCATATTTGGATTTCATTTATTGTTATTATTATTATGAAATATAATATTTTATAGTTACGGATTTCCCCCCTTTTTCCATTTTTCCCTTTTTTCAATGTTTGACAATTTTTGTTTTTGGGAATTTTTTTCCGCCATTGAATATTTTTAGGGGATTTTTTTTCCGGGGAGTTTTTTTTTCCTACCCTAAAGGCGCGTAGGTAAGTACGCAATGAGGCAGCTGGGGCACATAGAATTTGGGAAACTTTTTTGTAACGGTGTCCACAATTTTGGCACGTATCAGTTCGGCTTTGCCGGTTGGCCTTGTCATGCAATGTGAGGATGAGACTTGAAAACAACTTGACAAAACAAAGTTGACGCTATTTCGATGTAAATTCTCCACTTCACTCACGTCAGGTTTTGTTTTAGGTGTTTTCAGCATCACTTCTGCGTAAATATTTTGCCTCCTCACTTGCCAGGTTCACCCATACCCTCCATAATGGTTTCGACTCCCAATCAATTCTTTTCTCCTTTGGTCCTTAACGGTCCTCTCCCGTCCCCTTCCCCTGTGACTAGTGACCGACGGACCCTCCGTGGGAAAAACTGCGTTATGACTCGTATCAGGTGGATTCGATCCGCTCGCCACCTTTGGAAAGTGAAAGACCCCTCTTAAGACATTCTCCTGAAGACTAATTCATTTCCGTCGGCTGTTCCCCAAAGTTCTGAATTCAATGAGCCAGCGAGGCGACGCCAACCTCTTGGAAACAGGGCGGGGCCTGTTGATATTTCACCTTTGGTTTTTAGCAGGGTAGGTTAGGTAGGGCTTCTTGTTCGCCAGACCGGTTATACGGCCGTGGAATAGACGATACTCTTCGGGCTCCAACGCGGATGAATGGAAAACAAGCACACCTGGTGCCTCACGTCTTACCTCACCGGAAATGCCACAAATATACTCAAATCTGGTCAATATGAAATCAGACTTCCTTTGACCACGAATTCGACTCAGGTGGCGTTTCGCTCTATAAACCGCCAAATTGGTGTCCGAGATTTTTTTTTTTTTTTTTCGAGGGGAACCAACGATTGTTCATGGTCGTTAAAAAGCCCTAACGGACGCGTTTAAAACCTTAGTAACTGTGTCAGCAACTGAGGACGCCGAAAACGCTTTCAATTTCGGATAGAATCTTCTGCTCCGAGAAAAAACCGGACACTACCGGTACCGGGTCACAGTTCAATTTGTGGTCGGCGGGAAAAAAAATCGTGAAAATGGCATTTAACTATGGAAATGGGCTCCTCGGACCTGCACGGGATCTTCCGTTAAGAAGGCTTCGAACCTGGAAAATTGGTCACACACGACCCCGAACCCGCCGGGATGATTGAAAACGGAACCTTCTCCACTCAGGAGCCTGTAACCAATCAAGTCCGTTGAACCGATTCATCGCTGCGTGCATGATGCAGAAACAGTGAGAATCTACAGTTATATAAGCTATTCAAGGAGGACGAAATGGATGGAACGACGAAGAAAAGGTCCTGCTGTGTCGTTTCAGCGTGCAAAATGTGGGAGAGGAAGCGTTTTGAACGCTAACGTTGAGGTTTCTGTTTGGAACCTACAGTGAACAAAAAAAGTTTCTGCCGTGAAGGACACAGTTTCTTGGGGGTTAGCTGAGGAGACGTGAGTGTTTGGCCCTTGTCCCTAGGAGTGTGCCAGTCTTTCGTATGCAAAGCACCTAAAGCGCAAAGGCGGTTCCTGAATTTCGTTTGGCACTTGCTGAAAATGTCAAGGTTTTTGTTGCGATTGTTTGCGGATTAGTTGAGTTCTGCTCGTGTTCTTGAAAAGGCTTTTCTGCCTACCCTGGATTGTCTTCTTGCCCCGAATTATCTTCTCCGTTGAAGCACTGAGACCGATCCTTTCGTCATCGATCCAGCCAGCTGACAAGGATAATTGCCAATGATGTGCCTGGTGGGCAGAGTATTCCAGAAACCGAGGACTGAAGCTCAATTGCCACGTTCAGGGCAGGGCTAAAGGCGCGTTCCAAGTCCATTCGGCTCTACCATCACGCCAAAAGCTAACGCAAAATGAGCCAAAGTGGGAATTTGCTGATTGGCTACAGTTCGGTCAAAAAAAGGTGATATGTAGTTCTTCTTGAAGAGGTTCTCCTACCTGCCCAGATCTGGGTGCCTATGTCTATCATCTTCGCCATTCGTGATTGAGGGTCGCCTTCACCTGTCATATCGTGCAAAGACCGGTTAGGTGGAGAGAAAACGACCTCTCTGCCGCAGAGTTAGGTACGATACTGAATTGTTTATTCAAATAATCAAATAAACAATTGCGTTTTTTTAAAGCATGTAACATGACCTAACTGCCCAAAAACGATAGGTATTCCGAGAGGGAGACGCAGGAGTGTCACGTTTATATATATATTATGTGTATATTATAGTGAAATCGCCCAATTCACGAAATGAGCAGAAAAGTGGCCCAATTCATGAAATGATCAACCCCTTTGCCTATTCCGTGAAATGAGCAATCCCTCTGCCTATTACATGAAATGAGCAGCAGATTTAGTCATTTTTCCGCGATATAGGCAGATAATTATCGCTCATTTCATGAAATGAGCATGCATCCCTTTTCGATGTTTTTCCATCACTTTCTGTCGTTAATTATAACAAATATGAGAAATTTTGACAGGCATGTAATAGATTCATGTGACGAGAGGGTAAAGATGACGTGGTCGAGGACGATAAGGAGAGTTAGGTCACTGCCCGCCCAGAGATGTAAAGGGGGTAAATACCCAGTGGGTAGGGTATTTACAAACTGGGTATTTACCCGGTATTTACCCAATCGCCGAATAAATACCTTCCCATTAAATACCCAACCAAAAAAATACGGATTTTTTTTTCATTTTTTTTTTTAGTTTTGCAAAAAAAAAAAATCAAGTAAAAGGTCAGTTTTACGACCATTTCTGCACACCCCATGGTCGTAAAAGACTACCCCATCCCCCCCCCCCCCCCCCCTGTTATGGTTCCTCCATGACTGTAACGTAACCTACAAAATTTGTAGGTTAGAAGTGTGCCAAGGAGGTTAGAAGAAGAAGTTCTTCTTCTTAGAAGTTCTTCTTCTAAACTCCTTGGTAGAAGCCAAGAAGTGTAGTAGGTTAGAAAATAATGTAGCCAAGAAGCGAGAGTTCACGATGAGTCCAGCTCGGATGAGGATGAAGACTCAGATTCAGCTAACAGCGAACTTTCTTTGAGCGACAAGCGAACAACTCGAACGTTTGAGCAATTTTTTTTTAAATGTGCATGTTTTTTAAAGCTGGAAATAAATCATTTCCAACATTATCATCTTGAATTTACGATTATTTTTACTCCAAAACATGGTTGATGAAAAGATTTAATTGCATCTTGGTTTTTGGGCACTTAATGACCATGAAAGCAGTCAATTTACAGCTGTTTAGGTACAGGGGGAAGTGGCATATGATTTTATAGCAGTTTGTTTGTGTGATTTCCATCGAACATGAGTATTTCTTTCATTAGAGGATGATCCTGAACTCGAAAATTGTTGAAACTTTGGTAGAGGCTGGCTCTCGAGTAGTAAGAACGTTTTACGTGTTTTTTTTTGCGATCCCGATTCATTGAAGATAAAATACCCTATTAAATACCCAAAATGGGTATTTACCCGGGTATTTACCCTGGGTATTTACCCTTAAAAAAGAATACCCGGGTATTTTACATCTCTGTGCCCGCCACTATGTGGGCTGAGGGTGGCAAAAACCCTCATTTTTCAACTTGATTGTTGGTTCAATTTGAATTTACAACTAATGTTTGGAGGATTATTATTATTATAGTTATTATTATAGGTACATTCCATGGTTTTTTTTTGGTGACACCAACGATGTTACAGCGTTAAACAAACTTGAGAAGACGGAAGAACGCTCATTTTCCAAAAATGTATGTCAAAGAAAAACGTAGGGAAATGGAGCGCTTCATGTGAAAAACGAAAAATCCCTGTATTTATTCATGTTTCGATATTTATTTATGTTTTAAAATATCAAAAATGGTAGCAAAATGTTTGCCTACCAGGAAAACTGATGGCGGCCAAAATATCTCGATTATTTCGGACGTTTTCCTGTTTTTCACCAAAAACTCGAAAACTAAGCATAATACAGTTAACGTTAAAATTACAAAGTTTAAGATCATAAAATGCTGCGTCGAATCACCTCCTTAAACATTAGAATCGGTTGAGCCGTTTAGTCACAATCAAACGTCAAAAATTATGTATCATACTAATCAGGTATCTACCTATCATACCCGTAGGTATGATATATCAGGCACCTATTCAGGGTAGGTACCAGCTCAGCACCCCAAAACACATGGGTATACGATGTTTTAGTCAATTAATCCACTAATTAGAGTTTTTTTTGCCGTTTTTAAGGGTTTGAAGGCCACTGTGCATCTTCACAAATTAGGCAAAAATTTCATTTATTTATTCTATTTATTTATTCATAAAACATAAAAACATTTTCACAATAAGGCAGAGAGTCATGATTTGTATACATAGGAACCAATTTTTCTTGATTTGGCCTATAGGTCTCTGACCTGTCCAGGCCTGTCATTCCCTTAATAGCTATTGAATATTGCATACCAATTAAATTTACAATTTATAGCGACTTAAAATATAATTAAAATAAAGTAGCGCTTCTTTTTTGAAAATTGACGTTGACCTCGCGGTCCTTAACGAGAAAGGCAGGGTTTCAAATAGCGCAGGCGCAAGCCAGGGTAACTGCCGAGTGAAGAAGTCAACTTTTGGATGAGGAATTCGCAAAATGGTTGTCTGACTAGTCCTTGTATTTTTTACCACCTCATGCTGCCTAAACGCGTCCCGAGATTTGAAAGCGTAATTTACTAGTCTATAAACATAAGTTGCCCTAGGTGGTAGGACATCGAGCTTGAAATACAAGGTTTCTATTGGTGTGCGCTGGTCGGATTTGGTTGCTATCCGTAGCACGGTGTTAATTGCCACCTCAATGCAACGAAAATTGCTTGAGTAGGCACCACCCCAAATTATCATGCCATAAATTAGAATACTGTAAACATACGCATTGTACATCATGCGGTGATTATCCCTCGATAAAAAATTTCTTAGGATGATGAAGAAGTGGTAACATTTTTTAATTCTCCCCTCCAAGTTCTGAATGTGTTCATGCCACTTTAGATGTTGATCCAGTGTAAGCCCAAGATATTTTAGGCTTCTAACTTTTTCTAACGTTCCACAGGAGCATGCTGTTTTTTGCGCGCACTTATCTTTGTGAATCACTAATTTCGAAAAGTCTGGCTGACCAGTCTTATTGATAGAAAACGTGATGTACTTTGTTTTAGTTATGTTCACGGTTAGGCCATTCAAGTGAAACCATTTCAGGACTTTCTCCATAACTCGTTCCGCCTCTGAATGGACTTCTTCCCATGAGTTTCCTTTCAATAAAATGGCTAATAATCTGCCTAAATCACGGAAAACTGCTCATTTCACGGAATAGGCAAGGGGTTGATCATTTCACGAAATAAGCAAAAATAATCTGCCTAAATCACGGAAAAGTGCTCATTTCACGGAATAGGCAAAGGGGTTGATCATTTCATGAATTGGGCAATTTTTCTGCTCATTTCGTGAATTGGGCGATTTCACATTTTGGGCGTAACATATATAACGTAGGTAATATAGGCATATACATAAGGCCACTAGTTCGGCATCTTCACTTGTCTTACTGTTAGGCCACTAGTTCGGTCTCCTCACCTGTCGTATGTTAGGCCACTAGTTCGGCGTCCTCAATTGTGTTGTTGGAAACTTGTTGAGGGTCAGTCAAATAATTATTTACGTTATTTAACTTATTAATTTAAGTTATTTAGTCAAATAATTAATTAAGTTATTTGACTGACCCTCAACAAGTTTCCAACAGCATTAATTGAAACGGTCAACATCACCATCAACTATGTCCTCAATTGTGTTACCGTTAGGCCACTCGTTCGGTGTCTTCACCTAACGAAGTTAGGCCACTAGTTCGGCGTCGGACAGTTAATTTTCCAACACGTAAGATGGGTTCCAAGCCCACAGTTAATGAAGCCCACATTGTACCATGTTTGTTGAATTTCAGCCGTAGGCAAAAATCACCAGTGGGTCCGAGGGGTCTTGCTCCCAGGTGAGGCCCAAAGGGCTAAGGGTTTTTTTTCCTCTCCCTTACCATCTCATTGGATTAGACCTCTGCACTGTCGAAAAGTAACCACTTCGTAAAGACCGATTGCCGATGAAGTGATCTGGGTTGGTGAGCGGAGAACTGCATATTGTGGCAAAATAAGGACCGTAGCACAAATTGAGAAACAAATCCGAATGCAAAATACCGATTAGCAGACCCTGTGAACCAGGAATTAGTCGACTATGGTGGAGGACCCTCCCTAAAAATCGTTAAAAAAAACACTAGATTAAAGGCTTGACGTTATAGGAAACCAAAACCAGGCCTAATTTTTTGTCTCGGCTTTCCATCTGCTTCAGATGGGTGGCTGCTCAAGTGCGCCAGACCTAACAAAGCAAGCACGTTCATCTTACAGGCCCATGTTTTGCTGTGGACACCCAAAGGCATCTGTTCCCCGTCAACGAAACGGCTCCCGTTCCTCGCGTGCCGTCTAATGGGATCATTTGTTCATCTTGCAGCGGTAAAAATCCTTCCCCGCCCCGAAAACGTTCCAAAGGAACATCCCAGACGAATTGGGCCAACGTGACTCCAGACAAAAGACCAACAGCAGAATAAAATGGTTCTTCACGTCACAATGCAGCCTTTAAAATTACATTTTAAGAAACAACAAAAACATCAAAACCTGCAAAGAATTAACACTCCACTGTTTTACTTCACAAGATTTCAAAATTCGATCAGCTGTTGGTTTCTACCATAACGACGAATAATGCAATTCCAGTGTTCAACAAACAACTCATCACGAATCGCGATATCACGAATTGACAGGAAACTTATCCAAATCCACACGTTATTTCAAAGAGAGCATCAGTACAGCCTTTAAACCCATCGGGGATCAAATTCGGCAATATTCGCGAACGCGGGAACTTCCAAGAGTTCTCCATAAGTTATTAGATTGTATTCGGTCAATATGGCAACGTTGTGTAAATTGAGGGAACAATAACAAATAAGTGAAATTATGTTCGCGGGGAAACTGAGTCAAACAAAGCGAGAATTGATAGTGTAGTGGGTGTTTTCGACGTGACTTTTCAGGGTGCAAAAACCTGCTGACGTCAGCCGGGCGGGGAGGAGCCACGTTATGTCCGGGAACAGCACGGAATCACAACTGCCAGAAGAGAATCCGATATATGGACCGTTTTTCGGGGCTGTCGGCGCGGCGTCGGCCATCATTTTCAGCGCTTTCGGGGCTGCCTATGGTACGGCGAAATCGGGCCTGGGGATCGCCGCCATGGCCGTCATGAAGCCGGAGCTGATCATGAAGTGTATTATTCCTGTAATTATGGCAGGCAAGTTTGATTAGGGGAGAATGGGGGAAAGAGCTGGAAGGAGAATTGTGTGGGTCAGTGGGAGGAGTGTCCCCCTACCACTATGCTAGGTCACGTCATCTAGAGCACTATTCGGAACCCTGAGGTGAATTAAGATGTTCCTCGGTTGACAGCGCCCCTGGGATTGGTTTGTCTTTAGGAGACTGCGTCATAGCTCTTGAGAGATTTCAGCCCCCCCCCCCCCTTCCCACAGAAGGGCAAGTTCCACCTGGGCTCAACTCCAACACCTCTCAGGGAATTTGCCAGGACATGCAAAAATTGACCCTGTTGGCCATGATTCAAGCCCCGTGAGAGCCACATCGGGTCTTGGGGTCGCAATCCGGGGGATTTTTTAATCTATAAAATAATTTTGCTTAAAAAACTATTTCTTTACAAAAAAAAAAAAGCTGCACATTTTGCACAAGGGTTTATTATTCGTTAATATACTTAGGTTAATTGCGCAAAATTAATTCTGTGTTATTAAGAAAATACCTACTTGAAAAAACATTTAAACCATTTTTTTCTGTGAGATGTTTGGACAGATGTAAGACCTCGAAAAATTTTTCGTCCAATATTACGTACTTGGAAAACCACACCTTATTTGACCTCCTGGGAGCCTTCAAAAATCCCACTTATAGCCCCCTGAAAGCCCCATAGGTCCTAGATCGTCCCCCAAAAATGAATTCTACGTCCAAAAATACTTCGAAAACGACAAAAAACTCTACCCCCTCCCGTTGCCCCGTTTTAACCCCATAGCGCCCCACGGGCTGGGGCGATCGCGTAAAAACCTTGCGGGCACAACTAGATGGTAAATCGAGAATTTTGTAAAAATTCAGATTTAAAAAAAAAAAAAAAAATCCTCCTGCTCAAAACGACACTGAAGACGAACGGACATTCTGTTTTTGGAATCATGACATCCTGAAACGTATAATGTCAAATTTTGAGGTCGATCAGAATTTTTGACTCCGTCGCGATTACATAGGTGTATTTTGAACAAATATTAGGAAATGAATGCATATTTAATATTTAAACAAATATTAGGAAATAAATGCATTGAAGGGAGTGAGATGGAGGCATTCTCTGCAACTGGGTGGGTGTGCCATCAGAATGGAGAACTTGTTGAAAGAAAGACCACATGCAGGTCAGTGAGTTAATAGTTTCTCTCGCCCAAATTTTATCGGAGCTGATGCAGAAATAGTTACCCAGCTGTAGGGAATGCTCTCTCTGACTCCACACTCGTGGGTGGATTGGTCAAACAAAGTGTATAATATAATTTTTTTTTTCAACTTCTTGATGGTAACACTATTCACTTCGTAGAACTCCATGTGATTTGGAATAAAAGTCAGTAGCTTCGGGCCGAATGGGATACAGGGATACACCTTAGGGATAAAGGCTTAGAACAGAAGCTACTGACTTTTATTCCAAATCGTATAATATAATATTATACTCTACTGCATATTATGCAAACTGGAGATAGCGCCCCCTCTTTCCCCTCAGATAGGTTAGATAGTATCTGGATCTTAGATAGGATCGTAGATACCACAAGAATAGCAAAAATATTGTGAACTACATCACAACAGGCGAGGAGGACTTGGATGAATCACAGGCGATGAGAATGTGATTCACAGTGAGCAGGCGGCTGTGATTCACAAGCCAGAAAAGCGTATTTTTTCAACAAAACAAATCCTGCGGGATCCCGCGTTGACAATACCGCATTTACAAGATTGGAAAAACACGGCGGGATACCGCATTGCGGGATTGCGACCCCTAAACGGGTCACACCCTTTAGCTGCTCTTCCCAGTACGGATATTTATCCATTGAAACATACAGTCGATAGCCTAGTCGCTCTCGGATGACCAGCCACTGTACTGTAACCACACTTGACAGGAGCCTGCCGTAGCTGGGATCCAGAGAGCTCTTGCAGCAATCTCAATGAGTGATTTGTACGAGGTAGAACACACTTGATTGGTGGGTACACACGGAAACGTCATGGCCTCCAGGGCCCCACTAGGAAAGAGAGACCGTCTCTACGTAGATACATGAGATCCCCGTACCATAATACGCAGAACTGTCACCCTACCAAGATATCAAAGTAAAGAGACATAGTACAATGTACAATGTCACGCTTTTATGAACGTACAAGTTGCATGGCGCCTTCAACCACTCCTGTATTGGCTAACAGCACATAATACTGGGTTGCACATACACGTTGGTGGGTCGGATCATCTAACTCCTTGGTCATCCCTGCTGAAAGCACGTACCACACTAAGTGTGGTACGTATTCAAGTCTTGAATAATTTCCCAGACGTACAATTGCTCTTTTTTCAGGTATCATCGCCATTTACGGTTTAGTTGTCTCCGTACTGATAGCTGGAGCGCTATTCCCCCCCTCACAATACCCCCTCTACAGGGGATTCTTGCACATGGCAGCGGGGCTCAGCGTCGGCTTGAGCGGGCTGGCAGCAGGAATCGCAATAGGTAAATTGATTCAAACAATACGTTTCGAAAAAAGTTCAATTTTGTATTTCTTTTCAATAAAAACTACTTAATTTTTTGGGAAATTGCTTTTTCGTAGGTATCGTCGGCGATGCCGGAGTGAGAGGGACAGCCCAGCAGCCCAGGCTATTCGTCGGAATGATCCTCATTCTAATCTTCGCCGAAGTGCTCGGCCTGTACGGGTTAATTGTGGCTATTTATTTGTTCACGAAATAAGAAAATTTCCGAATTCTATTTGTATTTCAATTAAAGGCATCCCGGGCCCGCGATTGGGCTTTTTTATCTGCTTTTAGTGACGTTTTATGTAAATTTTATTCTTAGTTGAAGGTTGAGTTGAGTGTTTTACTATGCTCATAAAATAACGTACAATTTTATCCCATTGAGACAGACAAAGCGGACGTTTTTACGGGACAGGAACTTGTTAACGTCTAATCAGATCGTGTGGAGGGTGAAAGCGGCGATTAATGTTGAAACTGTGGGCGCCTTTCGACAACCAGAAATGATAACATGAGTTCTACTCCCCGTAATGGGTGGATTTTTTTTTTTTTTTTTTTTTTACAAGGTCGGCCAGGCATGTCCGGCACGACTCCGGACCACCCGTCTGGAATCTCCGCGTCCCCTGCGGATTTGTTGGCACCTATTGTACACCCGGCGACATGAGATACTTCGGAGCGGAAGATGCGACACCAGGAAGTGGGAAGTTTTACGGGTGGAGGGGGGGGGGACGAGTATGAAGCGTGTGCAGAAATGTGCGATGCAGAAATCGGTGAAGCTGAACCACACGGTATGTAATGTTTCCTTGCAGAAAGCTCGGTCCGGATCAAAGAAAGTCGATCCGAAGTGAAGCAAAGGTCACCGAGTGTACCTGCCGATCGGCTTCAGTTCAGTAGGGAAACGCTACATACAAAATTTGTATGTAGCGTTTCCCTAATCAAATTTAATTTGATTAGGATTGTTCTTTGGTGCGAATAAAACAAAAATTAATTCTGTCAAGAAAATTAACTTGAAAAAAAGAAAGAAGTTTTTTGGACCTATTCCTGCACGGTGTTTGGGCGGAAGTGGGGCCCCGAAAAATGGATTCTACGCCCGGAATACTACACATAACTCGATCCCATAACCAAACCCTTCAAAAAACCCTCATTCAACCTCCTGGCATCCTTCAAAAGCTCCATTCGTAGCCCCATGAAAGCACCGCAGATCCCGAAGGTGAAAGCGAATGGCTCTGGGACCCCCAAAAAATGGACTCCACGTACCAAAAATACTTCGAAAACGACCCCTAACTCGAACCCACAGCTTAAAAACCAACCAAAATGACAAAATTTGAAGCCGATCCCTAAATGTGATTTGGGGTCATTTCTGCCGCTAGACCCCTTGTGGACATAATTTCTAACGAAGTTTCTGAATGAACGTTGCGTGCCACTTAGCCCCGGAATATTGTAGAAACACCATTCATGTCCACTAAATAATCCAACCATCTTGGTGTCCGTGTTTATGGTGCAGCGGTATATCACAGAAATTTAGAAGAAATGCTGGAAATTTTACGCAAGGGTTTGTTTTGATTGTGTAAAATAAACTAATCGTGTATGAAACTGCATACTAGAAGGCCGTGTTACGACACTTTCAAATTTATTACCTCCAAATACAGGACTTGGGTATAATAAACAAAATAAAACTCCCAATAAACTCAGATAAGGATTTGATGCGTACAAGATTGATTGAAGCAATCGGCAACTAGCTGATCACTCTTATCAGTCCTTCACATAGTATAGAGAAAATTATTCATCTTTTCCTTTTCTCTAGGATTCCTTCATTGATGTCTCATACGACAAGCGAGCTCATAACATCCCTCAGTTCGGTGTCATGCTCTAAGCGGGTTTCTGCAGTTCGATTACTACTTCTATCGTGTTTATATTTAATATAAACACGATAGAAGAATAAATTTTATTTATTCATTTTTATTAGGTTTTTTTTTTTTTACAATGCAAAGTTGCAACTTGGAAGTTCTTCCAATCGCATGAGGAAAAAAGGACAACAGGCAGTGTACACCCATTGTATGAACAGTGTTACAATTTACGACTAACCTCTCTGTGAACAATCACACACATCACCTACGTGGACATGCAACTACAACAACCTCCCCAAACACGAAAATCGAACGATAAAGCCTCAGATAAACCACAAGTTCTTACTAACTGCCAACCTCATTCTTATGCAACTTCATCAAAATCTGATGATTTTACCCCATCATAAACGGCATGTGAAATACCTCGTTTATACTTGACATGTAGGTACATACCTTTCCTTTGCTGATCGAAAATAATCATTCCTGACTTAAGTTTTTTCCATTATTGTTTTTCTGCGGTTTTATTCAAATAATTTTAGTATCAATGTAATATCATTTTTTGCCGATACCTATAATATATCGAATTATCGATAGGTACTTTTTATACATCGGTATCGAAGGATATCGAGTAATTATTGATACTTTTTTAAAATTTAAAAAAAGTATTTTTACATTTTTTAATTATTATATTTTTATATTTAATATCAAATCGAACGACGTCCCTAAACAGAAAATTTCTTTAGATAGGTATTTAAGGGTATCAAAGAAATCAATCATTAACATTAAATGTTCTTGTAAATTTTACAAGAACCAACCCAATGCGGCCACACATGAGAAAAGCTAGGTAAGTTTAGCTTGTTTAGCTTGTTAGCAACATTGCAAGTTTCTAACTCCCACTAGTCAGTCTGAAAACAATTTTCAAAACGTTAAGGACGATTATTGTGAACGTTTCGTCCTTAACGAGATGTCAACCTTGATGTACTAATACCATTATGATGACCTGTTTCCATTTCAATCTGCGTTCCACAGAGGAACACAGAGGAAGTGGATCATTGAATTCTACAAATCGAAGTTTTGTTTCGAAAACAATACATACAGATAGTATGTAGGTATACCTATATATAGGTATTATTAACATGTAATGTTATACAAATTAACATATATATTAAGTATATATACTTAACATACCTACATGTTAATTTGGACCAAGTTTTGTCTGCAGCGTCCTGCAGCGTGTGTGTTGGACTAAACAATATCATGGCCCCTACTAACGAGGTTGTTGTCTGACAGCCCTGATGATCATCGAAGAACAATAAATTGTTCAAAACGTTGACAATCCCTGCACACTCTGATTATAGTCGTTTTTGGAGCAATTTTGGACAACGAATCTACTTTTTGGGGCCCCCCTCTGTTCAAACACTAGGCCAAACCTACCTAGGCAAGTCGGTTAGTTTTTTTATTTATTTTTATTGTCGATTTATTATATTTATTTATTTTTTGCTGATAGATTACATTTTTGCATACTTACCTAAGCATTTTGCATACCCTAATTTAAACAAGAGAACAATACACCCTCGAGAAAAATTTCAACCTTATGAACTAACAACAACACGATCGCAATACACAACACACACACACACACACACACCCTAATAATTCGGCCCAATGTCATTCAACTTCATCAAGTAGATTCGGAAAATTACCATCCTCACCTTGATTCTCGGTGAACTCAGAAAATGTGTGTAAACATTTACACAAGGTTTCCAAGTCCGAAGGGGAAACGGAACAGCTGTATTCACAAAACAACACGGGGAAGGTATTCACCTGAATCGGAGGGGAGCGCCCTCCGTGCTATTTCTACTGAGTGAGGACTATTCTGAGAATAATGATGACAATAAGTTGATTCGTGAAAATGTTGAGTACAATTACAAGGAGGTGATTGCAGGAATTGATTGGATGCTGGCGTATTGGGGACAAAGTCGTGTTAGGTGGCGTCAGGAGGAAATTTTCCGAATGACGAAATTTGAAGATTTAGAAGGTCTCACCAACCTTATGATAATGTATCCATAAATTGTGCGGTGTAATCCAATTTCCTGGGGTGCCTCCGGGTCGAAGACGACGGCTCCAGGCAGCAAAACCACACGCGGGATAAATTTGACACTTTTCCTCAAATCCGGGAGGATGGGAGAAGAAATTTTCCGTATCAAAGTCGGGAGGGGGGAAAAAAAGGGAGGGAGAGGAAAAAATACCGCACTCAAAAAACGAGAAAACGAGACGGGCAAAACTCCGGGACCACGCACGAGAACGACGAGACAGCCGGCCACGAACTGGAGTTTTGGAACTGGAGGGTCGACGGTGGCGCTGATGGCGGAGGGTGGCGGCGTAGAGGGATCGACATCGAAGTGCGAGCGGGGAGGAGGCCATAGACCTGCGTCACGTGGATCCACCAGATGGAATTCAAATTCTTATGGCTGTTATTCACTTTTTTGAGTAAGCAGCTGTAGGTGCGGGGAAAATCAAGCAAGAAGAGAGCTCTGAAGCAATTGCTTGTGCTAATACCCAAAAACACGATTCGTTCGTACCTACACATTTGCCCACACGGGAAAATGTGTACCTATGCCATCAATCTATCTATCTATCTATCTATCTATCTATCTATCTATCTATCTATCTATCTATCTATACTTCTATAAAATCGGGTTTCTGTCTATCTGTCTGTCTGTCGTGCCTTATAGGCGCCTAAACGGCTGAACGGATTTGAATGGGGTTTTTTCCTAACGGTCTCGGCTGCGATTGCCCCCAACATAGGCTATATTAAAATTCCGCGCGACGCGCGCAAACCCGCGAATTTGCGCGAAACGTGTTTTTCGCTCCCCTATAACCCCCATTTTTTATCGCGGATTCCGATTCTACGTTTAATTCTACGTCCGAAATACCGGTTGCGCGAATTTTTTGGCGCGCGCGAATTCGCTCAATTAATTTTTTCGATTTATTCCGCCGTTAATAGACGGAATTTGTCCGCGTTTCGTCCGTAGCCTACCTAGAGATCCGAATTTTAATAGGAGATATCGACCAAATTCATTTCGAAATCGAGTGAATTTTGAGCGCGAGTTGAGTTTTGAAAAAACTGGGCCGTCGCCACCGACCCGTCGCGTCGGGTGAATTCTGGCTCGGCTTCACTCCCATCCTCTCAACACCCTCTATCCCACCGCCCTCACTCTTCACTCTGAGCGGATGGGACATCAGCCTTTAAGGGGCGCTCCCAAGGTTTATGCGCAATGTCTCCCAGATGGAAATTGATGTAAATTAAATGAATCGATTTAAATTGAATCGATTATCGAGAAAAGTATCGAAAAATTGTATTAAATTGAATTTAAAAAAATTAAAAAAATGAATCGATTTAAATTGAATCGATTATCGAGAAAAGTATCGAAAAATTGTATTAAATTGAATTTAAAAAAAAATTAAAAAATTTATATATTCTTGAAAATCTCGAGAAATTCAAAAATGATCTACATTCTGAGATAGGTTGAGCGCCCTCAAGGATTTTTTCCGTTTTCCCCTCCTTCAACTAAAGAAAAGAAGGAGTGGGGATTTCAGCCACTATTGATTCGATTTTGATGAAATTTTCAGGGATCACCCGGGTTGTGCCTTAGATGATTACCCAGGCTTATTTAACAAAAAATCTCATTCTTTTTCCTACCTACCTACACATTCAAATTTACTACCTACCTACATATTTTTTTTTTTTTTATCGCGGATTCCGATTCTACGTTTAATTCTACGTTTAATTCTACGTCCGAAATACCGGTTGCGCGAATTTTTTGGCGCGCGCAAAATCGTCAAACTAATTTAGGTAGGTACCTTTATACAATCATTACCTATATACAATGAAAAGCCGTTTCGAGCTGTCCCAACTGTATGGATTACCTATATACAATCATTACCTATACACAATGAAACTGTGTATCCCATGTATCCTCAACCATTAGAGATAGAGAGATGGGATGTTCGGGGGGGGGGGGGGGGGGGGGAGCGCAGTACTTCTATGAAACCGTTGAAGATAGGGAGATACGGTTTTTTCCATCGTGATCTCAGGTATCACATAAAAAGTTTCGGATAGTGTCCCTTAAATTGTCCAAAAGTGTCCTGCGAGTATGAATCCCTCGGGAACGAATGGTTTACCTATATACATACAATGAAAAGCCGTTTCCAGCAGTCCCAATTTTGTACCATATGATGACTCTGGGGTGAGTTCAAATAGTGTCCTGAAAGTGTCCTAAAGTGTCCCGAGAGTGTGAATTCCCCTGAAAAAGGCGAGGGGGGGGGGGGGGGGGATTTATCTGTTTGGAGCTTGCCTAACTGCTTATCCTCAACCATTAGAGATGTAATAGGTATATTCATTCATGAGTCGACAGTGGCCTAACCTTCTCCCAGCAGGTTCAGCCAATATTGATTCGATTTTGATGAAATTTTCAGGGATTGATGGTGGACTTTAAATTTGATTTCACTAGCACTTTGACGATAATATAGAAGTACTAGCTGCTCCGGCTCGCTTTGCTCGCCTACGCACCCATCCGGGGGGCTGCGCCCCCCTGGACCCCCCAGTGGGTGAGTAGCATCGATGGACACGTTGGAACCCCCACATGAAGGAATTCCCAAATTCGCAGAATTGCAGTGCTCGGTTGGGACAGCTTGAAACATAATAATAATAATATTGAAACATGTTTCAACTTTATTATTCTACATGAGACATGTTTAAATGTTATTATTATTGTTTCAAGCTGTCCCAACCGAGCACTGCAATTCTGCGAATTTGGGAATTCCTTCATGTGGGGGTTCCAACGTGTCCATCGATGCTACTCACCCACTGGGGGGTCCAGGGGGGCGCAGCCCCCCGGATGGGTGCGTAGGCGAGCAAAGCGAGCCGGAGCAGCTAGTACTTCTATAAAATCGGGTTTCTGTCTATCTGTCTGTCTGTCGTGCCTTATAGGCGCCTAAACGGCTGAACGGATTTGAATGGGGTTTTTTCCTAACGGTCTCGGCTGCGATTGCCCCCAACATAGGCTATATTAAAATTCCGCGCGACGCGCGCAAACCCGCGAATTTGCGCGAAACGTGTTTTTCCCTCCCCTATAACCCCCATTTTTTATCGCGGATTCCGATTCTACGTTTAATTCTACGTCCGAAATACCTGTTGCGCGAATTTTTTGGCGCGCGCGAATTCGCTCAATTAATTTTTTCGATTTGTTCGGTCGTTAAACGTCCGATCCAGTTCGCGTTTTCACCTTATCCTACCTAGAGATCCGAATTTTAATACGACGTACAGAAGAAACTCATTCCGAATTTGAGCGAATGTACACGGCGATTTTATTTTTTAGGATTTTGAGTTGAACGGACGCAACAGCGGGTGGCGGCTCACGGGACGGGCGCGCGTAGGTATGAGGCGGTCCACCTCACTCGGCTCGGCGTAACCTCACACGGGCACCTTACAGACGACGCTGGGAAGTGCCACTGGGAGGACCCCCTCAGTGCAAGACATTTTAATCTCCGCTAATTTTGGCTGGTCTTGGCGTTTGTTCGAGTTATTACAACCGTTGAAGATAGATTTTGGTCGCCTATAATCCATATTTTTATTTAACGTGATTGTAGGTATCGAAAAATTGTATTAAATTGAATTTAAAAAAAATTAAAAAATTCTTGAAAATCTCGAGAAATTCAATAATGATCTACATTCTGAGATAGGTTGAGCGCCCTCAAGGATTTTTTCCGTTTTCCCCTCCTTCAACTAAAGAAAAGAAGGAGTGGGGATTTCAGCCACTATTGATTCGATTTTGATGAAATTTTCAGGGATCACCCGGGTTGTGCCTTAGATGATTACCCAGGCTTATTTAACAAAAAATCTCATTCTTTTTCCTACCTACCTACACATTCAAATTTACTACCTACCTACATATTTTTTTTTATTTTATTTTTTTTTTTTTTATCGCGGATTCCGATTCTACGTTTAATTCTACGTCCGAAATACCTTTATACAATCATTACCTATATACAATGAAAAGCCGTTTCGAGCTGTCCCAACTGTATGGATTACCTATATACAATCATTACCTATACAGAATGAAACTGTGTATCCCATGTATCCTCAACCATTAGAGATAGAGAGATGGGATGTTCGCGGGGGGGGGGGGGGGGGGGGGGAGCGCAGTACTTCTATAAAACCGTTGAAGATAGGGAGATACGGTTTTTTCCATCGTGATCTCAGGTATCACATAAAAAGTTTTGGATAGTGTCCCTTAAATTGTCCAAAAGTGTCCTGCGAGTATGAATCCCTCGGGAACGAATGGTTTACCTATATACATACAATGAAAAGCCGTTTCCAGCAGTCCCAATTTTGTACCATATGATGACTCTGGGGTGAGTTCAAATAGTGTCCTGAAAGTGTCCTAAAGTGTCCCGAGAGTGTGAATTCCCCTGAAAAAGGCGAGGGGGGGGGGGGGGATTTATCTGTTTGGAGCTTGCCTAACTGCTTATCCTCAACCATTAGAGATGTAATAGGTAGGTATTCATTCATGAGTCGACACTGGCCTAACCTTCTCCCAGCAGGTTCAGCCAATATTGATTCGATTTTGATGAAATTTTCAGGGATTGATGGTGGACTTTAAATTTGATTTCACTAGCACTTTGACGATAATATAGAAGTACTAGCTGCTCCGGCTCGCTTTGCTCGCCTACGCACCCATCCGGGGGGCTGCGCCCCCCTGGACCCCCCAGTGGGTGAGTAGCATCGATGGACACGTTGGAACCCCCACATGAAGGAATTCCCAAATTCGCAGAATTGCAGTGCTCGGTTGGGACAGCTTGAAACATAATAATAATAATATTGAAACATGTTTCAACTTTATTATTCTACATGAGACATGTTTAAATATTATTATTATTGTTTCAAGCTGTCCCAACCGAGCACTGCAATTCTGCGAATTTGGGAATTCCTTCATGTGGGGGTTCCAACGTGTCCATCGATGCTACTCACCCACTGGGGGGTCCAGGGGGGCGCAGCCCCCCGGATGGGTGCGTAGGCGAGCAAAGCGAGCCGGAGCAGCTAGTAATCTATAAAAGGAATGAAGATGTCGACTTGAAACTTTACCAATTCCTTAGATAACTAATTAGAAGACAAAATCTTATAAAAGGGTAGAAAAAAATATTGCCGCCTGTGGGTGAATTGCCGCTGGTGATTTGTGTAGATCATGGTACATGATTGTCTTATGACTTACCTGTGGGACACCCCCAGACCCCCGGATTATCTAAGTTTTGATCAAGGATCATAGCAAGGAAACATGGTACATGTTTTTCGGATTGGTATATTTAAATTCGCGATAAGGCGCCTATAAGTCACGACAGACACACAGACAGAAAGCTCAACATCTCAAGGGGGGCTCGACCCCCCTAAGCAGACATAAACGGTCCACCAAACCAATAGAAAAAAATTTCATCAAAATCGGATCAATATTGGCTGAAATCCCCACTCCTTTCCTTCTTTAGGGAAGGAGAGGGAGTTGAAGGAGGGGAAAACGGAAAAAATCCTTGAGGGCGCTCAACCTATCTCAGAACGTACATCATTTTTGAATTTCTCGAGATTTTCAAGAATATATAATATATACTTATTATATATTATATATATATGAGGTTATCGGGTGGCAAGGGGGTAGATCGGCGAATGGTTTACGGGGGGGGGGGGGGAGGACTTGACTCTCGCATTCCAATCCACAGTCCAACAGGTTTCGCGCAAATTCGCGGGGTTGCGCGCGTCGCGCGGGATTTTAATATAGCCTATGCTGGGGGAAATCTCACCCGAGACCGTTAGAAAAAAAAAACCATTCAAATCCGTTCAGCCGTTTAGGCGCCTATAAGGCTGACAGACACACAGACAGAAAGCTCAACATCTCAAGGGGGGCTCGACCCCCCTTAAGCATACTTAAACGGTCCACCAAACCAATAGAAAAAATCGCCGTATTTTTATCGCTTACCGTTTAGGAGGAGGAGAGGAAAAACCATGTACCGTGAGTACAGAATTTCGAAATTTCGAAATTTCGCAGGGTTGCGCGAGTCGGGCTGGGTTTTAATATAGCCTATGTTTTGGGCAATCGCACCCGAGATCGTTAGAAAAAAAAAAACCCATTCAAATCCGTTCAGCCGTTTAGGAGGAGGAGAGGAAAAACCATGTACCGTGAGTACAAAATTTCGAAATTTCGAAATTTCGCAGGGTTGCGCGCGTCGGGCTGGGTTTTAATATAGCCTATGTTGTGGGCAATCTCACCCGAGATCGTTAGAAAAAAAAACCCCATTCAAATCCGTTCAGCCGTTTAGGCGCCTATAAGGCACGACGGTTTACGGGGGGTGTACTTCAAAACTCTTACATTCCAATCCAGAGAACGCCCGTAAAAACATGTACCATGTTAAAATTGCCGCCTGTGGGGTGTATTGCCGCTTGTGACTATGTAGTGTTAGAAGAGATTTTAACCAAGGTGAAAGAACATCCTCTTCACACTAACAATGGAGGGGACAATAAAAAGCTGATTCAGCTGTTGGAAATAAGGCAGGAGTAAATTTGGTTATATTCCATGAAGATAAAAACTACGCTCATTTCTACAAATTCAAAAACAGACAAACCAAAAAGATCATTCATTTGTCATACAAAGGAAATTAAACTACAGGACACTATCAATAATATTGATAGTATAAATCTTAAATATTATTTAAGACCAAAGAATGGAAATCGAAGGTTAGTTAACGGAATAACCATCAAGAAAGTTATCAAACACGTCAATTCATTGTGCGGTTCAAACATATTGTGTTTCTCATTAGCCTGATTCCATCAAGGGATTTGAAGGGAGGACCTGGGGACTGGGTAAAAGGAGGATTGGCAGCACGTACCTACCTAAGAAAGATCCTCCTGGTCGCAACTTGATACAATTTAGCTGCCATGGGCGCCGGGTTGACTAATATAAATCAAATCTTGACGAAACAAGACCGTCAATCCCGGCTACCTCACAGTATATATGGTTAACTATAAGTTTACTGTTACCTGTTATGATCAAGGATCAAACCAATGGAACACAATGTGTTTTTCGGTGATTCCATAGATGGGGCTGGTGGAACAGGTTGGTACCTAAAAGTGAATAATATTATGTCATTCAGCCACAAGCAGAACTCATTCTACTATCTACTTCATTAAAGCTCCAACACAAGGAGGAGGAGGAGGAGGAGGAGGAGGAGAATGTTCATCTTTATTATTTGACACTTCTAGATGTCGGAAAAATCTGAAATTGGTCTCCAATTTCCAGTTTTGGCGAGTAGATGATGAGAAAAATTGGTCTCCAATTTCCAGTTTTGGCGAGTAGATGATGAGAAAAATATGCTACCACCAAAAAGTTGTTCCACGTGGTGCATAGACGCTCCATGAAGGGGTTGAAAAGGTTGAAAGGAAATTGGGATGGTGGTGGGCCAAGGGGTGTCGGAAGGCTATGTGCCCCCCCAACACAAAAATCTGCATTTTTTAAGAAAAAAAACTACACAACATGAGAAAACGAGTTGTTGGGTCTGAGGCCAGGTGGGATACGGTAGGGGGTTGGCTGGCGTAGCCAGCAGGGGGATGGCCCTATAGTATAATTAGTACATATTATGTAAGTTAATGTAGGTACATTTACATTAACACACACACAACTGAGGCTTCTGGGTTTTCTAGGATGTACTTCCTTCCCTCGCCAGCACCAGAGGCGTTGTGGCAGTAAGGTTTTCAGTCCGATCGCACGAACCCGCGGGGCTCTTTGGGGCTAAAAAGGGTGGACCAGGCGCGCGGTGGGGGTAACATCTCGTGCAGGCGTGCGGTGGGGTCGGGGGATCTTACGGGGACGGATGGAGGTGGACACCTTTAAACCCCTTCTGTTCTCTGTTACTCTGTGTTCAAACCGAATTACCTCCGTAAAAACACATTCCGTGTTCAAAAATTGACACGCTCCAGGAAGCAAAGCTTACCGGCATCATCAACTCCGGTGGAAAGTAAAACACTGACTGGCGCAGATTAACATGTTTCTACAGATGCAACTTCTCACGAATCCCGAACCCCGCCATTTTCTGTGATAAGCACTATTAGACCTTACAGTACACAGTAAAAATTTCAGCAATATAGCTTAATTTGGCGCCATTTTATCCCGTTTACACAATTACCCCACTGCACCCTAGCTATCTTGAGATGCACTAAAAGAGTTCAGTTAGCTTAGAGTTGCCATCTCTGCCATAGCGAATTTAAGGGGCCATAGGGACTTTAAGGGACAAACTCTCTTGAAAAATGGGACAGGATGAACAACAGCTTATTAGCCCAGAAAGTTTTCTTTAGGACTTTCTTTTAAAGTAAATTTCCTTATTTTTGCACAATTCCTTTTTTTTAATACCTATACGATATCGATATATACCTACACATTGCTATTTTTATGTTGATATAATAGCGATATCGTCGGCTAAGAACCAGCATAGCATAACTCAACTTTAACCCAAAACGAGATTTCTGGTCTTTCTTATTCAAAATTTCACGCCCGATTCAATGAAAGTGTCAGTTTCTGGCTTCGACTACGAGGAGCGACGTTATATGCAATTTAGTCAGCATCGCATTACTGAAAAGTAGCAACAGCATCACATTACGCATCTGTTTCAACATGGATCGCTCTCCTGACCGCAACCGTTTTGCTTTGTTAATCGGTATTTTGTTGTCATGGCAACTACATTTTGATTGATTTCGTGAAAGGAAGATCAGTCTTGAAATTGTGATAATAATTTTTGGAGTAAAGAGTTATAATCACTTAGAAATTGACGATCGGAAATCACGCATTACTTTCAGTTTAGTTATGCCATGCTGACTCTTGTGATTTTTGAGTTTTGCTGACTTTCTGGTTATCAGTTTTTTGGCTCTCCTGTAAAATGACGAAAATTGAGTTATGCTAAGCTGGTTCTTAGGCGACGATATATATATCGAACTCTTGTTTAAGTCCAACCTCTGGATGGAGAAGCCTCGAAATGGACAATGTGACAACTAAGCAGGAGGACTTTTAAACAGGAGGTTTTTTAAGGGTTTCGGCTATGGGATCGGGTTAGGTGTTGTTTTCCAAATATTATTCGACGTAGAATTTATTTTTGGGGTTCTCAGAACGATCCAATTTCACCTTGGGTATCTATGGATCTTTTTTCGGGCTACAAATGGGATTTTTGAAGGATCCCAAGAGGTAAAATAAGATGTCGTTTTCTGAGTAATTTTGGACGCATAGTCCCACATCTGTCCAAACATTGTTTATTTTTTGTCTTATTTTATGTAATATGTTTTTTATGACAGACAAAATTGCACAATTATTCTATACCTATTAAACCCTTGTGTAAAATTTGCAGTTTTTTGCAATTTCTCGCCATACACGTGCACTTTTCAGTCGAACGGTGAGACCCCCAACAGAAACTGGATTCCAGGCCCAGACAATTTCTTCCTTTCCTAGCCCAAGACCGGCCTTACAATAAGACAGATTGAGTTTAAAACCCGTTACGTGGTGTACAATTTTGTCAAGGAGAAAAAAGAAACGACAAAATTGAACGACACAATAAATTTTATTAAAAAATACACAATGATCTAAAACGCAACTTTCGGTTCCGTAATAAAAGTGCCTTTCATTTTTACAATGCAACTTACAATGAAAACAAAAAAGAACATTCGAATACCTAATTACATGGTTTAGTATGAAGTTTAGCACAGCAGATATCAATTAGATAGCCTACAAATCAATCAGTTATCAAAATTTCGCAGTTTCGATGTTGGGGAAACACGTCGGCATTTTGGGAAGGCTAACGTGATGCTTTGAACTATTGGAGTAACGTTAAAAGTGGAAGGTAACAGTGCTATGAGGAGTTTGGACGCTGAATTTCACGAATGACAATTTTCAATAGACAAATTTGAGTGGTTTAAATTTTTTAAACATCATTACAGTAAAGATTCGTGCCTTCGCTGAGAACGAAACTTGCGTGTCAGTCTTTAGCAGGTCGAAGGAAAATTACGACGTGAAATCATTGCGCAGCTCCATCAAGTATAGAACTATTTCCGCGGAATGGAACCTTCATTATCTACATTTATTGTTCAGACAACACTCAGTTACTGATTCCAATGGCGACAAAAAGACACAGCTGTACAAAATATGGCCGCCAGGCAGAATCAGTCGGCAGCACTTTTCACACGAAAGAATTTTTTGATAAGCTTGTACTACCATCACGCCTAACCTGACTCGATACGACTATTTGCGACTCTAGTAAACATTTTATTAGAATTACGATAATAAAAACCACTAATTTGACTGAGTGTCCTCTCCCTGGGAACAGTGTAAAAATATCGGCGTTTTGAGATGATGAGGTCTTGCGGATCTTTGGATGCGGGCAAATTTAGTTGGTTCTTATAAATAATTTGCAAGGAAGTTGAGGAGGGTGGTTTCGTAGTGCTTGGAAGCGTCCAAACTCCGCAGGCTGTGTCTCTCGCAAGGGTACACCTGATGAAGAAAAGAGAGAAAATAAAAGAGTTCACGAGGGAAATTTCAAACTAAATTGCGGAGTTTAATCAAAAGCGGGAATACCTGTAGTTGGTAGGGCTTCCCTTTTCGTACTAGCTGGGTAATTAGGGAAGAGGTATGCGTGAAGTGGACGTTGTCATCGACCAGACCGTGAACTATGAGTAGCCGTCCTTCCCTGTAAAAATGCAACGCGGGGGGTTTATTTCGGTTGGTAAGCCTGCATGGGGAGCAGAGAAGAGACTACCTGAAGACACAACAGATGAAGCAAAGGATTTCAACGTCTCCCATTATAAACTTCCAATTACCTACCTAATTAAAAATAGAGGCAAGCAAAGATACAATTATGATTTAAATCAAAATATTAGTTTAGTATAAGAATAATTAAATCTAAATCTACAAATATCTAGGTCCATAAATTAAGTCTACGTTTTTAAATATTTAAATTCAACTATACTAAAGCTGCAGCCCGAGGAGGAGAACGACGAGGAAAATAATATTTATTCTAGGTTACGTCTAAAGACGGAAAAACTCAGCTGGGCGAGTAGAAGTCTGAAAACGAGAAAAGTCTAAAAACCCCAAAAAGGAAAAAGGCAAAATGTGGTCCATTTCAACCAAAAAGTGTTCAAAATAGGTTTAAGACCACAAATTTTGTTGAAAGATGTTGAGAAGGCGCGATGGACGGGGCTTGCGGGGTGATTTCAGCGGGGGGGGGGGGGGGGGGAATGTTGACCCCCACACCCAAGCAGGATCGTTAGTCACCATTATCTGTAAGTTCAGAGGTCACAAAAACTCCACGTAATGAAATATTCACAATGAACAATGAAACGGTGCTCTGATAGGGGCGGGGCGGTGGAGGAGAAAAAGGAGGTCTAGCAAGGGAAAAACCGCTGAACTCCAATGTTGAACAAAGATGTGGTAAAAGGAGATTTCACCTTACAACTGAATCCTTTCACTTTCATCCTGTATTTCTTTAAGAAAAAACTATTCATTATTGAAAAGTAGGGGTCTGAGGCCAGGTGGTATACAGTCGGTGGTTGGCTGGCTTGTGGGGTGGGGTACCCATCTGGTACCTCAAACTCTGGGTATCTCACGCGTTAAGGTTAACTGGTACTGGGTTAGTGGGACAGTAAGTGCTATAATAGCACTTACTGTCCCACTAAGAAATAATTTCTTCATGGCCGCGACGGATGCAGATCCGTCTACACATGCAAAACATAATATGTTGATATTATCAACTTTGGGAAAGAAAGTGATGATTGTAGTAGAGACGGTTGCCAGGCATTAGAGAAATTTTTCACTATTTGGGTGTACTCAATAAAATTCATGAGGGGTTCGTGGCTCACTTGGAAAAAAAGGATAAACTATAGTATAGTTACTATACTCATGACCCAGGAGGTTGGAATGATGGCAACAAAATTCGTAGTATATTAAATATAAATCACGAAATTTTCGTGATTCAATCGAATTATAGGATTTTACACAAAATATTGTATTTCTGCTTTTTGGGGAAAGAATGGCAAAGTAAGATCCAAAACGGAGATTCATCAGGCCTCATCCCTGAGCCAAAAAACATATCAACTCCCTCCCATTTAAAAGTATGTATCCCTCCCAGTACACGCTTCCCTCCCGTTTAACTTTATCAGCCCCCCCCCCCTCACCCACCTTCAGAAATCATCCATTTCCGCCCAGGAAGCTCGGTAGAGAAAACTACCAGAGCCTAGATTTGAGGTTTTGTCGGATGTTTTACCCCTATCCTGAGGGCAAACTTATCTAGCATTAAGTTGCCCTGGTTAAATAGTTGTTAACTGCCCCCCGGAACGTACAATGAATGAATTAGTGAAAATAGTTGTTTTGGTTGAAAGTGCCCCATCAGTGGGGTAGATTCAACCGCCTGGTGGGGCATTTTCAACCATGAGGTACATCGAAGAAAAGCGAATGGAAAACTTCATGAAACATGTTATTATGGGAATGAGGTTCGAGTAACATGAGGAAACTGATTAAGGAAAAACGTTCTTACTTTTCAGCGAATGCTCAAACGCGTCGTAAGAAAAAGTAAAGTCGTAGCTGAAAATTAAGAAGTCCCTAAATATCATGGGGCTCTCCAATTGCCCATAACCGATGTAAAAGAGAAGGGGTTTCCCCCATTATTTATCCATAATGTACTCCCACTCTGTATTCGTTTTTGGTTTATTATTCTTGGGATAATACACCTTTGTGATCGGATTCCGATCGGCCTCAAAATTCGTCGGACCATCCATGATTAATGTGATACTGGTCAAACGAGGTGAAAAAGCCAAACCTTTCCGCCTCGGCGTGGAGGGAGGGAGTTGATACAGTGAGGACTCTGACACGGGAGGGAGTTGTTATCGTTTCAGACTCTGCCTATGGAGGGATTTGAGTATCATACAATCGCCCCGAAGCCATCCTTAGGGAACCAATGGCCCTCCAAAACACCTAAGATGGACTCCACTGTACTGGAAGTTAATTTTAAGGGTACCGTTGTTGCTGTGCCCACGAGTTTCTCTTCTCCAGGAACTAAAAATCTTAGTTCACATTTAATACAGACACAAGCGGCTCTTTTGGGTAGCACTGCACGTTAAGTTAACAAAACGGCAACTGAAGGCCTCAGCGTTAAAGTTAACGCCGATAATGAAGTGGTGAAATGTAATTTTCTAACGTCTTGGTAAACTGGCAGGTTAAGGTTAAGATTTCAATAAGTTAAACCCACGGCACAGCTGTTTGGTGAAAGTTGCCATAAGTCTGGAAGTTCACCAAGTTGCCTTAAGTCTTAAAATCTATAAATCTAAATATGATTTCAAAAATTAAATATGATTTAAGCCTCACAATTATGATTAAATCTGGTAACTGAAGTTTCCCCAATTTTGATTGGTAACCGATCTTAACCATAATGTAAAGCGTCAACCCAAGACACAAAATCGAACATTACGATCACCACCCAAAAAGGTTATATGCGATGGACAATAAACAACGAGTTACTTTGGATGTGAAAGTTAAACGGAGGCTTGTTCATTAACCATAAACAAATGTAGTGGGAACTGGTTTTGATCTGCTACAGCCCTGCGTGACTTGAAGCAGCTGAAGAGGGGTTTGAAAGGTGCTGAATCCGAATGTGATGGCAGCAGTTAAAATTTTGGACAAGGAGCCCTTGCATTTTTAATCGTTTGCCCCCTTACTGTCAGGTTGTGAAAGTAAAGCTTTAAATCGTTTGTGATGTCAAACCCACGCAGTCTTTACTACGTACAGTTAAAAATAACTTACTCGTTAGGAAACTGGTTCACGTAGTTGAGTATAGATCCAGTCTTGTAGCCCTGGGGATTCGCCGAAGGGAGGTCCATGTAGCGCTCCGTGTACCCAGTGTCGTACAACGACCAGGAGGTGACAGGGGCTCCTGCGATGGCCACTTTGAACACGTCGGGGTACTGGGCGATCCCCATAAGGCTCAAGTAGCCGCCGTAGGACCAGCCGAAGATGGCCACCCGAGACATGTCGATGAGTCCGATTTCGTTCGAGAGCCAGACCAACATTTCGATTTGATCGTCCAATTCGACGGTACCCTGGAATAAGACTGAATGAGCGTTCCGATCTATGGATTGTCTACATCACTACACACTACACCCACCATTCGATGTTTTATGTGAGATTCAAACTGCACTCCGCGATTGTATGAGCCACGGGAATCAATAGACACGACGCAATATCCCTGTGACGCTAACATGTGCATCCTTAAATACCTCATGTCCTGAAAAAAAGAAGAGTTGAATGATGAAATACATCTAAGTAAGTGAACGACTCCGTGAAGCCTCTGGAAACCCCTACGACAGGATGAGGATTGAGGTTTTGATACCTGAAGGCCCCAACGGTAACAAGGACAGGCGGGCAACACGTTCACACAAGTCCCTGGGGGACCTTTCCCATAGGAAGGGGTAGTCGAGCAGGTTGCTCCCACCAGGGGTGGATAGTCTCACTGGCAGGATGTGGAGCCAGGCGCTAGGCAAGTGGCCCCAGTGGAAGTCTGCAGGAAGCCATACAGGCTCTATAGCAGTCGCTTCTTCACAGTCAACGCATTTACTTCCGCCTGAAAGATGATAGCCATGCCCAAACCAGCCCCACCATCCATGACTGCTCCATCAGCACATACGATCAAACTTGGTTCTCCCCTCACTCAAACTCAGCTTCTCCTTCCTTTAAAATGATGAGAGGATTGTACAGGCTCAAATTGAAGGAAGCTGAGATAGCATTCAATGATTCCAGAATTGTCATGACAAAAAACAGATCCAAGGTTTCATGGGAAATTACTAACAATAACCTAAATAAATCTCAGCTAAGCCAAACAGAAACACGGCACATATCGTGAAATCGGTCGCAGCTGAAATTGCCGAGCCAATGTCATATTTGTTGCGTTGAGTTGGGTGCTTTTCCAGGACACCTTAGACTCGCTATAATTGTCCCTGTTCCAAAGAAGGGTAGGCTGACCTACGAATGTTCAAGACCAGTGGCAATAATAACGTATTTTGGCAAGCTAATCGAAATGGCAGTGCAGTACCAATTGACGTCGTTTTTCGAGCAAGAAGATTTAATTTCCGCCGCACAGTTTGAATTTCGGACTGGTCGTTACACGTCCCTTGTCCTTACTGAGGTCGTACATAGAGCGGTGGAAGGCTTGGATGGTGGGAAAAAAGTAACTTTGGTCATGTTCGACATTTTCTGTGCATTCGATGCGACAAATTGATCAATCCTCGAGTTGAAACTCAAGTTTTATGGCTTGGACACCTTGGCAGTGGGACTACTAATAAGCCTACTTAAAGGTTGGCATCAGCAAGTCGAATAATATTATTATGGTAAGACCTCGCAGCCCCTGGAGCTCCGTACCGGGGTCGGGTACGGGTCCATAGTTGGTAAGCAATAGGGAGTTCCTAGTGGTGAGATACGTCGTGGTATCTCGATTCCATCCGTATCCTACTCCAGCAGTGCGCATGCGCGATCGCCGATGGTATCGTATCTGCGATCCGTCGGTGGTATGTTTACGGAAAATACGATACCACCGGGCGATACGGAAGATGGTATCTAGTGAATCCTTATCGCAAAGTAACCTGCCTAATTGATAAACAGCTTCCAAGAAGACATACAAACGTCGACAACAACAACGAAATCCAAGAGCAGCACAGCTGGCAGCTCAGTGCTGCCAGTACTTTCCTCTGTTGTCCTGAGTTTGTTAGGTGCCGTTAGGTGTTGTTTAGGTGCCGATTTCACGAATCACCGCGGTTTCATTTCACACCAGTTCGTTCGTTGTTGAAAGAATTTGGAGGAGCAACGAAACATTACACTATTGGACGCAGCAATCCAGATGAGTTAAATGTTACAATCATTGTAGGTAACTCAATAATTATTATTGATTTGAGGAGCTGAGCTTCAAATCTCTCGCTCGTTCCACTCAATCGCAATTTCCAGAAATCAAGAAAAACTCCGTACATACTTGCAACTGATCAGATCAAAATGGTTATGAAGTTTAATAAATCTAATAAGTTTCCTAAGGAGGCACTTTCGACGACAAACCCCAAAAACAACTCCACTTCGAATGCTGAATACCGCGGCGGTCTTACCGCCTGATGTTAATGAACTTGTTTTAATAGTAACGTGACCCGTTACTCCAAGATCCTACTCGGAGATACCACCTAAAAATGCAAAATGGTATCTCAATCAATTTTGGTTTGCATCGCGCTTGGTTTCCCTAGATACGGCATCCGTATTCCAAGTGGTGGTATCTCGATCGTATCCACTAGGAACTCCCTATTAACATCTGACGAACGAGGAACACCACGCTACGCTTGTGGGCCTGGAAATAAATCCGGCGCTTTGCTGGTCAGTACACGTTGGCAACACGCTTGCCAAATTAGCCAAAGCAAACTACATGCTACGTAAGTTAACCAGACAATTGTCCCGCCCAGTCTTAAAGCAGGTTTATCATGCTCACTTCGAAAGCCACGTGCACTACGGCCTCTTGATTTGGAGAAATTCCCTCGACGCCTTGGCCGTACTTAGAAAACAGAAGCAAGCGCTAGGATTGATAAGTGGAGCAGGCCGCAGATCCACGGAGAAGAACATTTTGACTGTATTTGGGCTGTACGCCCTTGGTTTGTTGTTGTACGTCAGGTCGAGTTTGGATGTTCTCCCAAAGAACAATCATATTTACGACACATGCCACCGTGAGGATCTAGTGACTCAACGACACCGCCTGACGACAACACAGAAGAGCAATATCCTTTTTATGGACACAAGACTCTACAACATGCTTTCGAATGATGTGAAGAAAGCGGGTACCCCGAGATTTTTCAAGGCGAAACTTAAAGGAATATTGTCAGCCAATTCATTATACTCAATCTCAGAGTTTTCAGACCTATGTAGTAAAATTTACCATTTAATGGTAGTTAGGTACGTCAAATAAATTGAATGAACTGACGATTGTCTAATGCCCAATGTATTATCGGCAATAAACAGTATTATTGTTCATGAAGTTGACGTACAATTTTTGTCACTAGCGCTGCCTAAAATGATGTTCAAAATACCACTAGGCGTACTAATCTTTCCACGTTGCAAAACATTTAATGAATACCTTAAATGTGTTGGTGACGATTTGAACTTCAGGGCCGCCATAAACGTTGAGAACTGTGGGATATTTGACGCCGGGTACTGCTCCGTATGGTCTGAACACCATAGCATACAAGACGTCTCCGGAAGAAATTTCGTGGCTGTAGAGCTCGGGGAATCGTAGAGGTTGTTCAGGAACTGCCAAAAGAAGATATGAGGTTATTTGCAAGGTGCGTTAGACGGTGAGCTCTTCAAAGTTAAATAACTGACCTTGAGGTTCGACTAAATGGCCTATTGGTGTAAGCGTGACGCCTTCAACGGTCGAATCCGAGTGTCCTATCCTGAAAACCATACAGGCTGGGGGGTTGCTTACACTGGAATACGTGGCTACGGCTATAGTACATTCCTGCAATCAAACACCACTATTGAAGATAGCACCAGGAGCGTTGTGCCTGCAAGGTTTCCAATCCGATCGCACATACCCACGGGGCTGTGTGGGGCACAAAGGGGCTATGGAAGCGTTTTTGAATAGTTTTAGCTATGACGTTGAGTTAAATTGCAGCAACTGGGTCAGCAGACCCAGAAACGCCTAATTTGAAAAGGCGACACATGGTCAGTGGACCCCCAGGGTTTGTTTTATTTAAATCACAACGCCTGGATCAGTAGACCCAGAAACGCCTAATTTGAAAAGGCGTTACGGGGTCAGAGGGTGGAGTGGGGTTAGGAGAAGTAGCGGATCTCAGTGGTGTTGGGTGGGTGGAGGAAGGGATATTTCTGTTGAATCTTACATTACGCTCGCCCAACCAAATAGCCTCTGTAAAAAAACAAAAACATTCTGTGTTAAAATCAATTTGTGGCAGAGTTAACGTTCACTTACGGGGTTTATATTGACGGAATACGAGGAACCAGTGTGGGTGAGCAATCTGACTTGTTCTGGGGCCTCGAGCGACACGACGTACAGGTGGCGCTCCAGAGGGGAGTCTTTCAATCCGATGAAGTACACCAAAGAGTGAACGGTGTCGACCCAAAGGCCTTCGTCGACCACCGGCCAGTCCCCAGAAGTCAACGGGACGCTGGACACTTGCCTCCACCGAACTGAAATGACACAGGTTAAAATATCTCCCACGAAGGCAAAATGGTTCAATCTAAACTGCTCCCTACCGTCAGTGTTTTCGTGAACTCCGTTGGAATGGGGGCAGCTAAGTTGAGCGGTGACGAGTTGAAGGTGCCTAAAACCCGTTTCTTCCGTTGACCAGATGTAGGATATTTTCCCGCTGTCCGCACCAGGGAATATATGCAACAAATCAGTTACCTGGAACAACGTGATGGAAGGTGATAAATCTACATCAAGGTCATATTACAGATCCGTCCTGCATAATTTCCCTACAACAGCCACAACACGCTTGGTCAGATAGTCACCAGACTGGCCAATGTGAAAATTGTTAAATTTTCGGTCTTCGCGTTTTCCCTTTTTTCTGAAATAACACGTCAAATATTCATGCAAATGCAATGACCCACGACTCAAAATAACGACCTCTCCTACTTTCAACATGGCAAGCTCAACCGTGGAGACATCAAATATCCGTGCCTGGCAGATTAAAAATCGGTTGCTGCTCACTCAAAAAGCCTAACGAGCTACATAGTCCTAACTTCTCGCTAGACATATCTACATTCAACCTGAGGCCAGTCTTCACCTGACCCAGCTGTTACAGACATCTTAATACATGCCACCACAAAAATAGAGGGTGATCGAGTCGGCACTAACTAAGCGTCACAGGTCGCCATTTCAATAGTTCCAAATACGTTGAAAATAAATGCATGAACTTACATTAATCCAAATGTCAGATGTCTGCCTTCCTATAACATACACGGGGGGCGAAGGGGTTTCCTCCGGTTTATCGCTAAACCTGAAATAACGAAAACACTTCAGCGACTGCTCAAACTTCTCAAACGGCATAATAGAACAAACAACTCACCGAAATACGTTCGGCGGGGGCTCGACGAAGTTTTCTAAAGAAATTAGAACTAGTTCCAGTCTTTGTTGTTTCCTGTCTAAAAGTTGAACCCACACGCTGAAACAAGCAAAATTGTTGGGACAAATTTTTTCAACTAGTAATCAGCAAATGTGGTGGGACTTACTGGTCAGAATCCGGCGTCCACCCGGCTCTCACGACGTATTCCATCCAGGGGAACATGTGGGACAGCGGGTGGAGTATTTCTAGAGCTCTCGTCCTCAACACTTCGTTCTCATTTACGTGCAACTCCATCATTTTCAAATTGGATTTCGAATTGGGGGATCCGGCTCTGGGGAACCTGTCAAACCAAATAGAGAGTTTGTGGGTTTGGTTAATTCAATGCATTTTTTGGGGAGGGGGAGCACAATTACTGCACCATCTGGCGAGAACTGCAGGCAGCGGTGAAGAGAATTCAGCATTTTCATCAATACCTTTACAGTCGACACCAAGTCGCAGTTACTCTTCACGCTGAATTCGCTGCCTTACAGTGGCTCTAGGCTGTTACTGTTAAGCAGGGTTCACATCCATGCGGCATCCGTCAATGCGTGAACGCGTCAGCAGTGGGGAGCAGTGGAGGGGATTCCGGTCAGAAGTTCACAAGCGTCCGGCACGTTTTCTGATTGCGTTGCACACAGCTGCTGTTCATTCTCGCGTTTATTTGTTTTATTGATGTTGCTATGGCAACCACAACAACCGGGATGCGCAGTAGTGAACTGCACAGGTTATCGCTGTTATCATTGCGGCATCATGGTAAAATATCTGATTTTTCGGATGAGTACAGTCAGCTTCGAAAGTGCTTCTCCGGCAAAACTAACATCATCCCACCCACTGGCATTGGCCAATCAGCAGACTGAACGCAAGGCCGGAATGATGCAATAACGCATTGCCGCATGGATGTGAACCCTGCTTTACTGGCCAAAGGGTCAACGAGCCCACGGACTTGAATAGCCGCGGCTGCAAGCATTGCTATGAAGCTGCCCAGCATTTGCGAGTGAAGGGCATTTTTCCAGACCGTTTAGATACTGGGCGTCTGCTACTGGTAAAGCTTTGACGGCAACAAGGCACACAACAGGCATCAATGGGCCCGGTTGAGCACGAGCTGGTCGAGCATCAGCTCCCAATAGTTGTCCTCACAAACTGTACGGTCTTCCCCCACGCAGGAGCAGTTGGGTGGCAAGCATGCCCTCTCTCACTCACTTCATGGGTGGCAGGAGAAGGAACCAGGAGATAGCCAAGTCCTGGTGGTGCTCTCTGGAGGGAGACTGCTCTAAATCAGGGACCACAAAAACAAAAACCACTCCGTCCATAGTCTGTTGGTCTTATTGAAAGGCTCGACTGGACGCTGATCAAGTACTTGGTTTTCCCAAATGATAACTAGAATGACTAGTATGAGAAGCTGTTCTTGTTCCTGGACTACAGGTTTGTCACCAGATTTCCACTCCATTTTCAGGAGTTCAGCCTGTAACACACAACTAACAGTACGACTATGCAACGCTAGGTGCCGCATGCGGGTAATTAATAATGCAGTTTGGGAGAACACAGGGAGCAACCCCTTCCCCATACAATGCTAGCCCCCTGCTCAGTGGGTCTACCTAGTTTTCATCATTCATATTTGTGACTTTTTTTAACATCTATCGATTTAAACAAATCTATAGGCATGTCAATTCCTCAATGTGTGCAGCAACTCCTCCAGTGGATGATTTGAACATCAACCGTTTGTTATGCCAGATTTATGAATTTATTACCTATATTGTTCGACGTCGGAATTGAGTAAAGACGTCGAAGATGGGAAGGTAAAAACTTTGACTTCGGAATCATCCACTTCTTCGTAGAGTAAACGATAAATACCATCTAAAAAAAAGAAGGCGTTGAAGAGCTTTCAAGAAATTTCACCAGTGATGTAAATATTGGCGGGTGAGCTTACTATTGGACTGAGGTTGCCACCAAAAGCCCTGATATCTGGAGAATTCCTCTTGTGTGACGTACGATGGCGTTCCAGCTGAGAGAGGATCGTCCACTAGATTTCGGCTCCCCCGGTGGGAGTAAGTCAGCCGCTCGGAGGTACCTGATGTGAAAAATTAAAAAATTAAGTCAACGTCTATCATCTACTACTAATCGGAAATGAGGCGCTTACAAGAGGCTTCGTGTGATAACCAAATATCACAGTTGGAGACGTAAGCTATCAGATCGGGATTCGACGGGCAGATTTGCGGAGTCAACCTCGCCCCAATGTTGCCGGTTCTCAGCTCAGACGGGAACAGAGGTCCGTTCTGTAACAAGGAACCAGCACAATGGAACTGCTACGGGAAGCAGACGCAGGTGCGAAAACAGTCTTCGGAAGTCGTAAAAGAGGCTCACCCTGTGAGGACTGTCGTTGCACTGGTACAAAGCTCCAGCAGCCGGGAAAACAATTTTTCCAGACGGGGGATGGAGTTCGTACGACGTGATGCCCCATGTCGTCAGACGTTTCCTTTCCAGAAGGAGCAGTTCCTCTCTCGAAGATCGACTACAACACAAAAAACTACTGCAAATGCTGGAAATTTTATACCCAAGGTTTATTGTATCCCTAGTGCAAAAGAGTAAATATAGAGCGATCGTGAAGTAGGCCAATCTCACCCTCGCCAGTCACCCTTCCATGGTAAGTGGGCCATGGTAAATGGCAGCACCCTCCCCACTATGTAAACAAAACAAGTTCGTTCTTAACTGCTAGGGTAAAATGGGTCAATCCCAAGAGGGCGCAATAAGAACTCAAATAGCGAGTAGAAGTGGTCTGAGGCCAGGTGGGATACAGTCAAGGGTTGGCTGGCTTTAGACAGCAGGGGATGTCACCGTAGTCTACTATATCGGAGGAGGAGAATCATCTTTATTCTAAGGAACTTCTACAAGACTGAAACTACCAAAAGGTTGCTCCATGTGGCGTATCTGAGCTCCAAAAATCGACCAAAATAGGGCAAAAAAGGATTTAGTTTTCCAAATGAATCCCTTCACTTTCATCCTAAATTTCTTTGAGAAAAAAAAACTATGTTGGGAGTGAGGGCAGGTGGGAAAGGTCGGAGGCTGGCTGGCGTAGCCAGCAGGGTGTGAACCCTATCACTGTACTGAAGTTGGCGTCCGTTTACCATTGTGGCTGTTTACCTTTCCGACACCCGTCCGTCTATATACACCTCCTTCTAAATGGTGAGATCCAGCGCAAATGTGCGCAATTGCGCCCAACCTTCCCATTTCAAATGAAAACCCCCAACTTTTCGCCAGATTCCCATTCCAAAAAAAAAAAATCACGTCTAAAACGCCAATTGAACGCAACTTACTTGTCTCTTTGTTGTTTATAGTTCAATCCAGAAGTTTGAATGAATTTTGACGACTAGGGGAATTTTACGAGGAGTTGGACATTTTTAAATGCCTATAGACATAATGACGAACCAGGTTTAGGACCGGGTGGCTTCCATCGAACTGAAGCATTACTAACATCTTCTCCACCTAAATGCCAAGCAAAGCGAGGCCCCTATGTTTAGACTCCAGTTGCCCTGCGGCGGGGGCGCAAACGAGCGAGTGAAACCTGAACACGTTAATGGGCCAAGCAGAGCGAGCCCTCTCCCAATGCAAGCAAACAAACAAAAAAAAAAAAAAAAAAAAAAAATCCAAGCCCATTGGTATACCTGTGTGTCGCCGCCGGGTTGGACTGGAAGTTGAATTCCAGCAGTTGTTGCCAATGGAGTTTCCCCATCGTCCGGGTATCTTCCCCTGGGATGTCGGCATAATGGAGGGTCGTTTCCCAACCGTTGGCCAAAGTACCTGGAAACGAATAGTGTACTGGGGCTCAAGTTCGGACAATGTGTGAGGCAAAAAGTAGTAGTGGAGTACATACCCAGGAAAAAGATGCGTGTAGTTCCATCGGGGAATGTTCTAAAGGTAACGGCTGATGGAACAACAGCAGAAATGGCAGAAAGTTGACGCCTGAAAAAATGGAATCCACGATGACAAACAAAAACAACAGCAGCGATTGGTTTCGCAAATTAGAGAAAGCTTCAGGTTACCTTATTTCGCACAAAGTCGCTTTGAGTTCGGACCAGCTCTTTCCTCGAGTCGTGCCATTTCCGCCAGATGCCGCTCCGGGCGTACCGTTGCTCCCCTCTTCACAGCCATCTTCCATTTCACAACTGCAACACCGCCTTCAACCAAAAGCAACAAACGTTCATGGACGAAGAAACAATTTGAACTCCTCATTTACGAATGTGGGGCCGACGTAGATGGCTGAACGGCTGTAAGATTCGGTTGAGCTTCAAACGTTCGGCCGCTTGTGGACAAGGTTTAGGAACAGTGTCGCCAATTTCAAGAAACCTCAGAAACGTTCCAAGTGGCATCACTGCAGTTATACAATCACGTTAAAAAGACCCACGGTGCATCAAAGTGCCCCATGCAGTTATCGTGCAATGAATTAGGGTTTAGTAAACAAACGGATAATTCAAAATGGACGAATAAATAACTTAATAGCCAAACCAAGAAATCAAATTGAAACACTTGACTGCTCCAATGTCTCCTCACGCTTATGTCAGTGAAGTTAACTTCTTCAGTAGGTAGTTTTGAGCCAATGCGAATGCACTCCGCCACTTTTCAAGAGCATCAAATCTTCGAAAAGGTCGTCAAAAGTAGCGCTGCAGTCGCAGTGGCAGTTGCCAAAGCAGGCTCCTCTCATCTCGGTGATATCAGTTGATTTGTGTTTCTTTTAACAGATTAATTGAGCATCTTCGTCGATTTTCTTGCTGAAAGCTGCAAGGAGTAATGCGATTGGATTTTAGATGATTTGACGGAAAAAATGGAGGATCCTCGTCAAACTCTCTTGGCCACTCATGAATAGTCGTAATAAAAAGTGGGAGTTCCAAGAAGCTCATACAGCTGTTACACTCAAAATGTCGAGAATCCAAGAACACACCGCACTCCTAGTGGCAACCTCTGAAACTATCAACAATGATTAGCTCGATTCAGCTCGGAAAGGGAAGGAGTGGTCACCAAGTTATGAGGTTATTGCACCTTTGTAAAACTATCACTGCGATCGCAGCGCCACTTTCGACGGCATTTTCGAACATTCGACGCCCTCGGTAATGCGCGGTGGAGCGCATGTGCAGCGGCTATCGTTGAAACCTCACTTTTGACGAATCGACTCCCATTTTTTTTAAATGTGCCCATCATCAACAGTTTCAAGTTCCAGGGGGTGGAGGAGCATTAGGCAGAATCACCAACATTGTAGTGACAAAGGGTCATACCCCTACAATTGCTGTTGTCTGGAACTGTAAGCTCCCAAGTGATTGTATATTCAATAGGGTGGTAGTTTTAAGTTCACAGGTATTCATCAGGGTTTGGAGCAAGTTGACGTCATTAATTTGTAGTACCCCCAGTAGAAAGACCAATGGATTTTTACCAACCTTGGAGACATTAGAGCACAGTCAACCGATTCAATTCCAAATACTTTGATTTCATTATCGACTTGTCAATCCATTTTTCAAAATTAATGTGTTTTTTTTTTTTTTTACTTTTGGCACTAGTACTAAATAGTAGAAAATAAAACCAGACCTTCCGAATCCGTTAGCGATCGTGCCATACAGTAAAGACGTGTAGTTGGAGTGCACATCCTTCAACCATTCTTTCATTATAGCTCGTTCAACCATTTCGACTCAACCACATTTGAAATTCAAGCCAGAACTAACAACTGTGAACATTCCATCGATCGATTACATAATCAAGTAGGTAGGTACAGTTTATTAAACCCAAAACAAATGACGATAAAACGGGAAGTGGACGCATTGATTGACTGTTTAGAAGCGTTATCTGGAGCAGAATTATCTCCACGTTATCGACTAGGGGGAAAAGTGCTTTATAGCGGTTAATTGAGTGGCGTAGTGTTTACAAATTGAAACGTTTTACTGGACTGTAAAGGCTATCAGAATAGCAAGGACGCAGCGTTTTCAAGATTTTTAAAGTTTTAGTAGTCAAGTATGGCACTATTAGCATTTGGTACCAGTCCCTGCACCAGGTCCGCTGACCAGGCCTCACACTCGTCAGGTTGGGTGGTTCCGCGGAACAGACGTGGAAGACGAAGACAATAATATTATTGTGGACAACTACTTCCAAAACGAGACCTCATTCGACCCTCTCCACGGCGGCTCGTATTTTTTCAAAATTTCAGATTTAAAAAAAATTCCTACTGCCCAAAACGGCCCGGACGGCGGACGGAGATTTCGGTTTTAGAATCTAGACCTCTTGTAACGGATAATGTCAAATTTTAAGGCCGATCCGAGTCGTTGACCTCCGTCGCGATTACATAGGTGTATTATTCCAAGAATAATAAACCAAAACTACCGAAAAAATTCGGGTTAGAAGGTTTTTGGCTATGCGGTCAGGTTAAGTGTCGTTTTCAAACTATTTTTGAACGTAAAATTAATTTTTGGGGGCCCCAGAACGATCTCACCATGGGGAATTATGGGGCTTTCACGAGGCTACAAATGGGGCTTTTGAAGGATGCCAGGAAGTAGAATGAGGTGTAGATTTCCGAATAATCTTGGACGCATAATACATTTTCGGGGTCCCCCACTTGTGAGAAGTGTTTAATTGGCTGCTCGTTTCCAGGTTTAGAGTACGCAATTGCCATACGGCCTTTAGATAAGATACTCGGAAAAAAAAATTGACAAAACGACGCGAACGCCGCTCCGTAAGCCTCCCACCGCCTGTCAAGATCCCCCGAGACCTCAGCGTCAACGCTCTTTTTCTTCTATTTTTAGTATTTTTCTTTCAAACTTTCTGGCCAGACTCCAATCCAATGAACCGGATCCCGTGAATATTGTTATGATCGCGGTACTCCATTCCAGAAGCAGGCCATTATTTACTTTCCAAAATTGTCAATAATACGGTCTTTGGATTCAATGTAGTGTTGTTCTAAATTTAATGTAGACCAACACTACATTGAATCCAAAAACAGTAGTATTGACAATAGGAGCTTCGTTTGTAACCTGGGTTTTACAACAATGATTGTAGAAGGCTTCTTCTGCTTAGCATGTTCCATGTTTTTTGGGGGGTGGGTCGTTCCTAGCAACACTTGGATGCGCGAACCCTTGTGTCAAGTTTACAGCGTTTTATGTTTGGTTTTGCGCTTCGGCTCATCTCGCCTCTCGAATCGAAATGTAAAAAGTAAACGTAAAGTGAGTTTTAAGTCAAGATTTTTGAACTTAGCGGCCTAACATGACGGGGCGCTAACTAGTTGGTAATTCACTTTAACCCAGTTGCACATATTATGTACAAACAGCTGCACATATTATGTACAAACTTTCCGTGGTCTTCGAACCCGGGGCCTCATCAGAATGCAGCGCTGTGACTGGGGAAGCGCCAGTGGCGCGCAAATTAACAAAACCTGGGAATATTCCCGACCAGTTGAGCGTGGACTACTGCCCAAAATGGCAAGCCAGTTGCGCGCGAAGGCTCTGGAGGTCAGCAGATCGTGCGAGCGTGTGTTTCGTAGCTGTGTTAGTCTGCCGGGGCAATGTTCAGCGTTGTTAAATCGTCTGAATACAAGACGTAGTAGGAATCACTGTACGGCTCCTACAACATCTACAAGTGGAGCGAGTGTTGCGACCGGGCAAGGTAGAATAGATTTTCCAGTCTACCAGTTTTGTTTCTGAGAACCCAGTCATCAACTTGCCAGTCTTGTATGCATTTGGTTAGTATTTTGCCCATAATTCTACTGTTCTCAGCCTTTCAGTTAGTTGGCGTTCAAGTTCATCTCCTGAACTTCTTGCCTGTATTTATTCAGTATTGAGTACAGTATTGAGTCTGCTTCCAGTGAGTTTGGTCTTAAATGTGCGAGAAAAATTAATCTAATTAAATAATCGAAATTAATCTGCGTGTAAAATTAGTCTTTGTCTTTAGCTTTTCAACTCCGTCATTCTGGTTGAGAATCTGTTAACATTCAGATCTTCTGCTTCCCAACGTCTCCAGTCTTCAGTCTTTTACAACCAAGTCAGGGTTGGCTGGTCTTCTAGATAGTTTGGCCTATTATTTAGGTCGTCAGCCTGTTGTACCTCGTAATCTTCCAGTCTTCACACTGTTGGCCCTTGACTTCAGTGTGCAGTCTTTTAGTCAGGATATCTCTATAGTTTTCCAGTAAGCTGGTTTAAAAGTCTGTCGGTCTTGTTTCTTAGAATCCTCCAGTCTTCAGCCAGCCTGGGAAGCCTTCGCGCTCAACTGGCAGTCGCCCAAGTGACTAGCGCACAGAACCACTCGGCTAATCCGGCCGCCGAATCGAAATCTAAAGCTAAAATTACATTAAATGTTGTAACCAAATTTTAAACGAGCGAATTCCCACGATTGGGAGGTTTCTCGAGAATTCAAAATTTGAATAAAATTTATCTTATTACTTGAATAAGATTTAATCTTAGCTCTAGCCGACCGGGCACGCTGGTTAGAACCCAGAAATGTTTTGCGCCCCTTACCCCACGATTCGAGAACAAGTAATTTCTAAAGCATTGCCAAAACTGGAGAGACGATTTAATTTCCCACCAATTTCCGATTCATCCGATGGGACTTGAGGTATTTTCACCATCAGAGGGGTCGGATGCAAGCGGGCCGGGGGCAAGCGCGTGACTGAGCGAAGTGAGTCCCCCCCCCCCCCACCTGTGATTGCGTGCTAGTAAACCAAAAGAAAGCACTGCACTCTCAGCTAAAACTTCCTCAGCTGGTCAGTGTGGCCTGTTGATTGTTATTTCATCGAGGAGGACGATAGGAGCCTACCGCACGTAAACAACGTCTCTGTAGATTATCGGAAAGAGGTAATTAGCTATTTCGGAGTTATTTAGGTGATTGGTATCACTTAGGACTGTCATTTACTAACAACAGTTAGTGAATAATATTATACTAACTGACGACACAGCCTACGCCAGGGAGTTTCACGGGGAGCAACACCTGGACGCCAAGTGACGTCAAATACATACTGCAGAAACTTTACAGCAGGGATGTCCGAACTTATAGACGAACTTTTCCCTGGTGAAGGCTGAACCACCAAACACTAATTTACCCGGTAAACTTTAACGTGAGGCTTCTGGTCAGCGGATGCACAAGTGGATGTCACCAGACCTAACAAACTCTTTCCAATTTAGGTTATGACCTGGTTGGGATGAGGATCTTACTACAACAAACGCTTCGTAAATTGCAGGTTGAAAACGTCCGTCTCCGAACGAAATCTCCAAATTGCCAACATCCACATGGACCCATTCAACCGATAGGGGACAAAATATCGGATTTATCTCCGTTCAAAATGAAGGTTATGACATGGTACCTACCCCCGAAGAAACGGCAAATCCGGATCCGATGACGAGATTCCGTCGACTTCCGAAATCACGGCAGCTTCAAACAAAAAAGTTGAGCGGTTGTGTGATTGTTGAAATGCGAACCTGTAAAAGCGGATTCGACTTATTTTGAGAGAATTTCATGGAACATCGAAATGCTAAGGTGGGAGGTGGCACTTGCCCGTCACAGACCTTTCAGGGGATTCGTACACTTCGGTAAGGTCTGCGCAATGGACGTTGACGTAACAATCGATTAGGGAAATCGAAGAATCGATAGCAACACAACGTATTTACCTCATTTAAATGTTCCTCCCAGAATTTGTGGGTAGGTACCTATCATTTGGAGGAACATTGTTAAAAAACTGGTTAGGGAAAAATGTTTGGATACCCCCAACCCGGACATTTGATTTTCGATATCTAAGCGCCATGAAACGTTTCATGACGCGTAGCTATCGAAAATCAAAATTTCATTTAAAGTCCGTTCGATCGGAAATTTTTACAAAATAAGTACTAGGTTCTCCGTCTAGTTGTGCGTGCAACCTTTTCAGCCCAATCGCTCAAACCAGTGGGGCACGTTGGGGATGAAAAGGGGCTACGAGAGGGATTTTGAAGGGTTTCGGCTGTAGAGTCGAGTTAAGTGTCGTCTTCGAAGTATTTTGGACGTTTAATCCACTTTTGGGAGTCCCACAACGATCCGATCCCAACGTAGGGATCTATGGGGCTTTCGTGGGGCTTCTGAAGGATGCCAGGAGGTCGAATGAGGTGTCGTTTTCCAAGTAATTTCGAACGTAGAATTCTTTTTCTTTCTTTTTTTTAGCATGGAACATGCTTTAGCCTTGACCTAACTGGCAAAAAGTTTCACGTTTTTCGGGAACGGTATCGAGGAACGAAAATGCGACCCAAAAGTAGCGCGTGGTAATAGGTTTGTTCCAGTTCTGACTGCGTCTGTCGACAGAACTTGGACAGCTGTCGACAGAACCCGACCGCACCCTACTCGAGATCTCAACCTACAATCGACCTGGAACAGCAGTTTCTAAACTGCGCATGTCTCCGGCGACTTCTGTTAACATTCCGTCAAACCTGGAACAAACCTATTAGGAGGTTACGATACCAAAGGAACTATTTAACAATTTAGGTACAAATTGTACCGTACAATGTAGGTACCTATGTCATAGTAATTTTGCTTGGCAACGTTACTAGGCAAAGCATGTTCCATCATGGAACTTCCATGTTTCTTGAATTTCCAAAGGCTCAAAGCAGTAACCTGTGGTTTTTTTTTTTTTTTTTTTTTTTTTTAAGTGTCATTGGTACCTACCTATCTGTCCAGACAATGTACTTTGCTGTCTTTTACATTGGGCAAATGTTAAGTGGAGGTTTTGGACTACCTACCTACTTGGTGCTGTTTTGCTTTCAGCATGGTCTTTCTTCAAACGACTGTAACTTTTTTTATAGGTTGTGTTGCGCGGCAGTACATGCATACATCATGAGGAACTTGTACCTACTGTTCAACTTTAGATTAAATCTAACTAATTTTGTTACCCGAGAGTGCTGCACTGCGGCAGCGTGGAACCTCCTCACATTTTGCAAGGAAATTGAACTGAAGAGTTGGCTCGTCTGTACGATCTTCGGAACTTGTGCAAAAATTAATTCTGTCTGTAAAAAATGTCCAAATAAATTTTTTTTTTTTTCAAACTTTTTTACTCGGAAAATATTCGATCTCCTGGGATCCTTCAAAAACCCCATTTGTAGCCCCATAGCGCTCCATGGGTTTGGGCGATCGGGCTGAAAACCTTGCGGGCACAACTAGATGGTAAACCAGGTATTTTGTCAATATTTTCTGATTTTTTTTTTTACACAATTCTACTGCCCAAAACGGCCTGGACGGCTGACGGACATTTCGGTTTTGGAATCTAGACCCCTTGAAACGGATAATGTCAAATTTTGAGGTCGATCGGAGTCGTCGGCCTCCGTCGCGATTACAAAAGTGTATTATTCCAAGAATAATAGGTAAACCAAAATGTAGCTGGATGGTGAATGCTCACCGGTTAACAGTGGCTTAGTTTCTTGGCCATTCTGTTGGCCACGGTTTCTTTTTCTTTTTTCGACCTTCTCTGAATATTGGAGGATCAGCAACGTCCATAATAATTATACAATTATTGCACATTTAATAGGTACAGAAATCATAGGTACGCAGAAACCCACCAAGAATCGTCCCAAGCACAGGCAGTTGAGATGAGTAGGTACCTGTCAAAAATTTTCAGGAAAAATCTACTCGATTAGATCGAGAATCGATTTTTATGCCGAATTTTGAAAAATCAAACTTTTTTTTCTTTCTTTGAAGATAGAATTTTGGATTGTCGTAGGAATGTTGTGTTGTTGAGTCAACATTTTTCAGCCCCAGATCCTCCACAACTGTCGGAGTAGGTAATCGTAGGTAAAGAGTAGAGTAGGTCTCGGTTTTTAAATGTAAGTTCAATATTAATTAAATAATTAAATTTTTTTTAATTAATTAATTAAAAGTGAAAACAGATTAAAAACAAATTTTAACATTTAATGGTACCTAAAATTGTTTTTTTTTTTAAATCTGTTTTCACTTTTAATTTTAGTTTTAATTTAGTGTGAAACCACGGTACCGACCTACCTACCAACTCGGTATTTCATGTATGTACCTCACGTTTTGCCAATGAGTTATATCTCATTGAAGTACCTACCTAAGAAAATTTTGTGGACAACGTGTTTGAAAACAAAACAGCTAACTTTCACCCTTTAATTTCTTTCTTTGATTTCTCTTTTAATTTGACCACAATTATTGAGCTGTTACAACGAGCTGTAACGAAATGTCACCTTCAGGAACTTCTGTCTCTGTCGTCAAGTCCTCCCCGTTCACCACTCGTTACTTAAGTACCTAACTTACTTTGATTCGTCAACGCGAACCCCCTGCTCCATCATGTCAACCTGATGTTGACGTCCACCTGGGGCACAGAATCTGTGCCACAGATTAAACTACTGACCTGGAGTGCGTGCGTTATCCCCATACTCTACAACAGTTGTTACTGTTGATTTGATCATCAGTTACTGTCTCTCCTCTGATGATCAAACCAATTTCTCCACCCTCGTCGTCTTACAAATCCCCCCCCCCCCCCCCCGGGATCTTCCCTCTTACTCATTTTCCCACCCCTTGCTTTCTTTGGCTTGCCAAAGAAAGCAAGGGGTGACAATTTTTACACAAGGCATTCTTTGTATAAATTATCCACAAAAAAACGAAAAAAAATTATTTAGAAAAAATCTGCATCCCTATTGTGTTTGAACATAAGTGGCACCCCAAAAAATTATTAAATAAATTTTCTGCGTCCAAACTTACTCGGAAAAATACACCACATGCTACCTCCTGGCGTTCTTCAAACCCCCCCGGAGAAATCGGATCGTTCTGGAACCCCCAAAAATTTTACGTTCGAAAACGTAAACTTTTCACTTTATTATGAATAATTGATAATAAAGTGAAAAAGTTTACGTGTGCAATAATAATTGTTGCTTCCCACACGGCCAGTCGGGTACCTACACCGGATTCGTTGGATCGCAAAAAAGTGGATAAATGGGGTTAGAAGAGAAGGAAGGTACCTACTTACCTTTTCAGCACCTTCCTCTTTGGACAACGACGGCTCTGGCAACTTTCAACTTTATAATGGTTGAAGGTACTCTCTCATACAAATGTACACCAACGGGATGGCACCAGATCCGATGTTCCTCGAGGAACATCATTCGAACAAATATTTCTTCTTGACATCACCAACCCCTGATGGGTTCCGAGCCGAAATGCTGAGGCAGTTGTGCCATGCAACAGACTAGGTTTCGTTAGGCACCTAACCATATTATAATCGATCTGTAGTTATCCTAATTCACTTTTTTCTATCATGTTTTTTTAACTAGGTAGTGCTTGTCTTCACACGAAGGCAATTTTCAACAATGCCTGTATAGAGATGGCAAGCAATCAATTTTTCAATTCGCATTGCCACATCAAACCGTCTCATTAACACTAACCACATGCAAATCCATAGATGATAATTATCCCGAATTGAAAATGAAAAAAGGCTCCTACGAGGGCATTTCCCAAGAAATTATACGTAAATGTATACATTTAGGTAGGTACCTATAATTTCCTTCAAGTTGAGCAGGACAGTTAGAACATCGGAACCGCAACAACTCGAAAATAATACCTATAGGTATGTTCTAACAGTTAGAACTTGAAGAGAAAATGAATGAAAATGAGAACACTTGATACAATTTTTTTACGAATTCCTAATGTAGTGTTGTCATAACCACCACCCAATTTAGACCATTTCAACTTGAGCTGTCTGGTATTGCCATCAGTTGGCAATACCAGTTACTTACTCGGATTTTTGGACTCAGAATGCTACATGAATTTGACATTTTGTTGAGAAGGTTAACTGCGTTCTTTAAGGTTTAGATACAGGTATCTGTTGTAGGTCTACAACACTTTTTTCTCTCATTTCATTAAAACAAATTTTGTTGCCAATGAATAGAAGATTTCCTATGATAGCTACTAAATAGCTTTCGAATCAGACGGCCCAAAATTGAGGCAACGCTTCCTCCTACGACCAACAGCGCATCCTTCCACCTCGTGGGTAATAGGGTAAAATAAAAACAAATCGGTAATGGAAATTTAATATTACCTACAATGACCTAAATAACTACTAGGTATATATTTATATGTTATTATATTAGAACAAATATGTTAAGTAAATCTTTTTTGCTCTTGTTATAAGCGGTGATTTCAAATACAATAAAACCAATAAAGCATCTCCCCATTCATTCTTCGTCATCAGGTTCCTCCAAATGGTCCAGTTTGACTGCCGTCCCTGCCGCAACGAGACCGGGTTTTTTGGGCGTTTTGCGTTTTTTCTCCGCCCCAACGACATACTCGGGCATTGTAAGTTTACCGTCGACGAACGTCGGTTTCTCAACTGGGTCCACTTTGTCGGCGGATTTGGACGATCCGTCCGGCTTGACGTGACGGTTGAACTTGACCTGGGAACGGAAGTGAGGATTTAATTTGGTGGAGGGATCGACACTATCCATGATTCGGTTTAGCCTGCTCTTCGTATTCTTGAGTGGTAATTATTAGAATCAAGACTCGATGAAAAAATAATTCGCACTGCTCAAAATCGGGAGTTAGCACTTCCCCACGAAAGAGGTTGTCCTTTTTTCTAAATAGGGAAGAGATGTGCTTTGGAGTCTTATAAAATTTAAGACTTTATAAGACTCCAAAGCACATCTCTTATTTAATCATGTCCCTGCTAAATCATATTCAGGCAACAACCGTGATTATGGGTTTTCTGATATATTTTTTTTTTTTTTAGCATCAAAATGCAAGCAGATCGGAAAAGAAAACTTTCAACGCCAGCCTCGGAAATGGAAGATACCGGTCAACGTCCGCAGGAACAAAGAATCCGCCAAAGGCAAGCTGAGAGCACACAATAGCTCTACATGAAGGACGAAGTCAAATCAAATCAAATTCATTTATTTGCCGAAGACAGGGCCAGTTTCACCAACGAGTCTGGCTTAACTTAAGAATAGATTAAATCAGTAATCGGCGATTTACGCACGAATCGGGTCTCACCGGGGCCCGCTTAGCGTAAGTGAAAAAAATTATAAGTGAAAAAATCGCCTAAGCTGAGATTAAAGTTATGCGGCCAAGCGGAATATTGTACGTTTATCTCGGATTCCGCCGTCCGCCATTCCAGCCTTGTGTCTACACTGCCTGCAGTTACAGACGTTTTTGTTGACATTTTTGATTTTGAGCAGTGTATTTGACGTTATGAGCAGAATCCAGGCCCTCCAAATGATCTTCGTGGATGAGGACGATGAAGATTTTTATATTCGACGGGGAAGGCACTACGGGGGTAGGCATGAGGGAGGATAGGAGAGCTGCGTCAACCAGGAAGTAAAGAGGAATAGTACCCTTTGTAGGACCGTACATGTGTTGTGTCATGTTGTTGAGGAGGGCTCGTCCCCTTCCAGGGCCTCTCCTGCCGTCTGCAACCAGACGACTTTGCAGGGGCATGGAGTCCCAGCCAGGATCCCCTCATATCTCACGCCAGGTGAGAGTACTTGTTTGCTTAAGCACCAAGAAGGGCGAATGTCCGAGCTCACAATCAACTCCAACTGAGGGGGACGGCCGGTGGGTAGGTAAAGCTTTCCGTGGTAACGCTCCAGTCGGAAGCCCGAGAGGGACAGATGTCGCGTCCCCTCTACCGCTTTACATGCCTCCAACTCCAAGGTGAACATTACAGGGGTAGGCATGAGGGAGGAGTAATGTTTCGAGCAAGGAGACTAGGACCGTACACTGGCGAATATTCAACATACCACAGATTATGAGAATACAAACCTGCGGTCGGACAAAAGTCTCGGACGATCCCGACGTGGATCCGCCATCGGACTTCCTCTCCCCGAGTTCCTTCAAGAAGGACATGGCCGCTGCCTGGTTCGATCTCTCCGACATGACGTCGTCCCCCAGCTCGTACTTCCTCCATTTTGTCGGGTGTTTGACGAAATCCGGGACGAAATTCAGGTTCCTCCCGGCGCTGCGTCTCTTGAGCGGCTCGGGTTCAGCTTCAAGAAGAAAAAAAGGAAAAACAAGCCATCAATTGAATTGAATAGAAGAGCGCAACCTTTCTGTTACTACGAAACCAAAACCGTAACTAAGAATTCGTAACTTGACACACTAGGTATCTAACGACCAAACTATGTCGTCGGGATCGGACGAATCGTCGACGACGGAGGTGATTTTGATAGCCTATAACCACCCCCAGAACTCGCTGATCACAATGAGACCACCCTCATGAAAATCTGTTCAGCCGTTCGGGCGTGATGCTGTGATACAAAAACACACACACACAAAAAAAAAACCATGAGATGAGCGCACCTTTCCATTTTTTTAGGGTTTGAGGGAAAGGTTGCGCTAAAAACTCGTAAGTAGATGCAGACAACACTCAAACCAAATGATTGGCGGACTGACCTTTGAAAAGGCTTTCCTGGCCTGCAAACTGTCTCGTTTCTCTGCGACCCGACGCTACGACAACTCGTCTCTCCCTGAACTCATTTTCACCCTGCACGTATCTACAGCCAAAAATTAATTTCAAACATTATCAATCGCAATGTGCCAGGAACACCCTTTACGCACCGATTTTCAGGCCTGGACGTCCCCAGACGGTCCAACTCGGCAAACACATTTTTCTGTCTCGAGGAAAACTCGTCGTTCCCGTTCAAGTAGAAGTCCTGGCTGATTTTCACCATAACTGCTTATTGACACTGACGCGTAGCAAGTTAAAGGTGGACCATATTTTGCGTTAAGGCGCAACAAGACAGATTATTAGAAAATTGGCGATTTTGCTGAAAAGTGGTATCACAACAGTTTTGATGAACCCAAACAAGGAAGTTTTGAGATAAATCTTATGACACAATTGTAATCACTGATAAATAAGGGATGGGTCAAATGCAGCAGTGACGTTTCTAAAAATAATCACTGTTCCAGAGGACCCCCCAATCAGTCTACAGGGGTCATCTATGGAGTATCGAATTCGTTCCTCCGTCACGGTTTGAGGCTCAAACTCGATTTTTTGGAAATGTTTGTGGTATCGATATTCTGCTACCTATTAAAGGAATGCTTCTATTATGATCTCAATCCACTGTTTTGCCGCTACCTACCTTCAAACCTTTTTTACATGTCTGTAATGTAAATGAGGATGGCCCCGCGATTCGCAATTCAAATTTTGAAGTTTTGGACCGCGGGGCGGGATGAACTTACAGGGGCTCCTATGGTTCTTAGCTGTCAACCCATTCGCTTTAGGTATCTATGCAACAAGAGTCCTTAACAACCGCGTTGGTGGTAAAGATCATGGTTAGATTATTAAAAGAAGTAGGAAAATTGAAAAACAAGCCATCAATTGAATTGAATAGATGAGCGCAACCTTTCTGTTATTACGATATATTTAATGAGCGAGAGAAACTAAGAAACAGTAGGTATCTAGCGACCAAACTATGCCACACAACACATCAAAAGTATCCACGTGATGCCCATTACGAAAACAACTGCACCCTAACGACCGATGCGTAAGAAAACCTTATCCCGATCAGAGGTAACGAACGGCTCAGGCTGCCAAAATCGTTTTGGAGTCGTTGGAATCAGCCTAAAAAGCTCATTCCATAGACCCTTGTACCAACGAAATCGGACAAAAACTTTCGTCCCCCTTTTGAGGCCTCCTTAGTTACACATCAGAGATAAACAACTTTCGTCGTGAAGGACCTCCCGAAAACCGATGAAGGGGATGAGGGAGGAAAAATCAAGGTAGCCTATAACCACTCCCCGAACTCGCTGATCACAATGAGACCACCCTCATGAAAATCCGTTGAGCCGCTCGGGCGTGAAGCTGTGATACACAAACACACACGCAAAAAAAAAAAAAAAAAAAAAAACATGTTGAAGAGGTGAGCGCACCTTTCCATTTTTTTGAGGGAAAGGTTGCGCTAACAATTCGGGTCTGGGGCATTTGAGTCAACGATTGAACGTGGTAGAGAACTGGATCGAGACCATTTAGGTGGGTAAGATCTTGTTGTTCTACATCAGTAAAAGGCCGCGCCCTTTCAGGGGTCCCAGTCCGGCCCTGATGAAGTGTTGCTTCAGCACTTATCGATATTAAATATCGATCAATTTTAATATCGCCCAAAAAATTTACCTTGAAATAAATATAGATAGTTCAGCTGCAAAAATTGCCATTTTATGTCAAAAAACGCTTGCATCGCGGGCCATCCTTATTACAGACAAAAAAGTTTGAAGGCAGGTAGCGGCAAAACAGTGGATTGAGACCATAATAGAAGCATTAGGCATTTAAGGCATTAGCATTATCCTACTTTGATAGCTAATATTGCACTTTAGTTCTCAGTAACTGAGAACTGTTCCTTAACTCCTCCTCAGTATCTCAATTCCCAAAATATGTTTATCTGATTTTTCTCGTCACTGGTACATATTTTTCGTGACACCCTGGAAACTGCTTCATCTTAATTTTAAATCCACTGTCACCCAATATCAAAATTTGAATAAATATAAATAAATAAATAATATAAGTAAATAACAATAATATTATTGCACTTTATTTCTCAGTCCCTCAATCCCCAAAGTGGTTAATTTTAAATCCACTGTCACCCAATATCAAAATTTGAATAAATAAAAATAAATAAATAATGATATTATTACACTTTAGTTCTCAGTCCCTCAATCCCCAAAATGGTTTATCTGATTTTTCTCGTCACTGGTAGGTACATATTTTTCGTGACACCCTCGAAACTGCTTCATCTTGGAGGTAATGACCGTCATATTTCACCAAAAAAATTTGAAAATTCCACAATTTTTGCTCTATATGAAAAGGGGCGTGAATATCCGGCTTTTCGTAGAATCACCCATTACATGTTTCATACTAATGGCCGATTTCACCGATGCCAAAAAGCTCAAGTGGCCAAGTAGGTACTTTTGATTTTCCCCTACCATGAGGGAGCGACTGTTTGGAACCGCTTACCGTCGTAAGGACAGGAGAAATTCCTGGACCGACCCACCACAAAGATAAGTGAAGAGAAGGAACAGTGCTGCCATACTCCTCAAACTATAAAATTTATATATAAAATTCATTTATATTTATATATATAAAATTATTATATCACCTTTTTCCATAAAAGAAGGGATTCCCAAGCAGAAAACTCTACCGACAGTCTACATTTCATGTTCACATTTTCTTACTATCTAAAAAATTATACGGACCGATCAGTTTAACTTTCTCAACACGTTCTTCGAGAACTTGATTGTTATCTACAGATTTCGCTCCCAAAACTTGAAAGCGGAAAGCCTGTTGACAAGTCCATTTCCGCCAAAGAGTCAAAATTGATTATCCGGAGTAAAAGCTCCATATTACCTACCCACCATTTAATGATCGTAATAAAATTCAGTGACAAGCTTAATCGCTTCCGATGATTAGTTAAGTAGTTGTTCAACGTAATTTATCCATCAATTTTTGGTTTATTATTCTTGGAATAATACACCATGTTTTCGCGACGCGGGTCGACGACTCCGATCGGCCTCAAAATTTGACATTATCCGTTTCAAGAGGTCTACATTCAAAATCCGAAATGTCCGTCCGCCGTCCGCCGTCCGCCGTCCGCCGTCCGCCGTCCGGGCCGTAGGAATTTTTTAAAAAATCTGAAATTTTGGCAAAATACTTGGTTTACCATCTAGTTGTGCCCGCAAGGTTTTCAGTCCGATCGCCCAAACCCGTGGGGCGCTATGGGGCTAAAATGGGGCTACAGGAGGGGTGTTTTGAAGGCTTTTAGCTATGGGATCGAGTTAGGTGTCGTTTTCGAAGTATTTTTGGACGTCGAATCCATTTTTGGGGGTCCCGGAACGATCCGATTTCACTGTGGCGTTCAATAGGGCTTTCATGGGGCTAAAAATGGGATTTTTGAAGGATCCCAAGAAGTTAAATATTTTTCGAGTAAAAATTAAAGATTTTTTGAAAAAACACATTTTTGAAAAAAAAAATCCCCCCCAAAAAATTTTTTTTGAAATATAAAAATCCAAAAAAAAAATTTTTTTTAATTTTTTTATTGACAGAATTAAATGTCTGTACAAGTAACCTATATCACAGAATAATAAACCCTTGTGTAAAATTTGCAGCGTTTTTGTCAACTTCTTGCGCGGTGCGGCGGATTCGGCGGTTCGTTCTTGGCAACTCTGTTTGGTCGCTTGCCTTTTTCGGAGCTCTCTTTTCTGTGTACCGTCAAATTCTGAAACCTGGCGTTTTTTTATCAAGTACCCTCATATAGTTGACAGTTGATTCAAGTTTCAGTTCAAGTTGATTCAGTTTGCTGAAGTTTTGACGGTGAGTTGAAAGTATCGAAAGCTAACTAGACGTGAAAATAAGATCAAAACGCTAGCGGTTTGATCTAATGAGTTCATTCCACGTCATTTCAAGTTGGGGTAGTCCTCTTTTAAAGTTGATTGTTTACATAACTTCTCGTTATTGACGAGTCCCTTTCTCGTAAATTGTTACGTAATTAATGGATGTTTGAGTGCGCTCGAAACCGTTTTAGGAGATTTTTGGAAGTGTTTCGACCGATTTGAGGTTTGATCCTTCGTCGTGGGGTTGGACTTTTACCCCCAGACCCTCTGTGAGTTCCTAATCTGATGTAAACTGATTCAGAGGGATGGACTTCCTGAAATGGAAACCTATTGTGGCTTGGCCCACTGTGGAATCTGAATAAAAACAATGTTACAACAAGGATGCTACTGGATGGTTATAAGTTATTTTATGTTCATTTTGGGTAGGTATTCATGGTGTGTTTCGATCGTCGAATCGTAAATCGAAAGTGAGAGTTCCATTAGGCTCCTTTGGTGTTAACCATTGAAACGTCGAAAATGCACGTAGGTAGTGCCTCTTGTGGCATTGGGGATCGTTCAAGAAGGTCGGCACCCGCCGGTGTCTCTCAATAATCTTCTCAAACAAAACTTCGGGAGGTATGCAGCCCCGTAGAGAGGTGGGGAGGGCACTGGACCCGTTGCCCCCGGGCCCGGCCTTCGTAGGGGAGCCCGGATTTTCTTGAGATTTTTTTTTGTTGTAAAAAATGGGAGGAGAGGCAAAATGGGAAAAGGGACAGATCAATACATTGATACATAGGCCATCCGTTTCCAATCTGGACGCGGTTTGAAGCCCCTGGTCAGCGGAATACACATCGAACTATGGGTGGGCGTGGGCCCCGACCGATTACGGAGATAAAACTGCAACAAGGATATGAGGGAGGTAAACAAAAGGTTTCCCTGGGCTGTGAATCAGAGCATGTGGTTCACGCAGATTTCGCGTGATTTACATACATACCTACTTCAAGTAGGCTACTTGTTTAGGACAAGTGGTTTGTGATTTGAAAGCTCAAGGCTGAATATAATGTACGTACAATTATTTATGGTCGCTATGAACCTATTAACCCTTTATTGCATGATTTTTTCTTTTCCTATGAAAAAAATCTGAGAGGTTTTGTCAACATTAACTTGTTTATTACTCCTTGGGAGCAAAGTACAGCGTTCAAAACCTTCCAGTCCCTTTGACACATGTTGATGCCTATAGGAAACGAAATATAATTGGGATAAACCTCGACAGAGTGCTCTGGGAGTGTGAAATATAATATGATGCCTGCAGGCATCACGATGCAACAAAGGGTTAAAACTAAATTTTAGTTTTTACTCTTGTCAAGTAGGTACGTTTGTTGCCTACCTTAACTAAATTTAATTTGTCCAACTCAGAGCTGAATAATATTCAGGCACTTCATTGAATTGCATATTATGCAATTCAATGAAGTGCCTGAATATTCTTGTATGTGCACTCGTTTAAAGGCATGTGCTAGTTTTAAGGTCGTTTGAAGTTTTAAAAGCTCCCTGGTTTACTTAATTTTAACTTATTTTTGAAGTATTAATACAGAATAAATAAATAAATAAAATAAATAATAAATACACACATACAAAGCTGTAGAACTCGATCATTCTCAATTTTCCACAATTGATATTCCTCCCTCAATTTCCTCTCTCGAAATGGCTTATAATTTATTACGGTATATGATTACAGTAGTTCGTAGACGCTAGTTTTTGATTTATTATTTTTGGAATAATACACCTATGTTTTCGCCACAGAGGTCAACGACTCCGATGGGAAAATTCAAGATGTCTAGATTCCAAAAACCAAAATTTAATGTCCGTTCGCCGTCCGAGCCGTTTTGTGTGGTAGTCATTTTTTAAGGATCCCAGGAGGTCAAAAAAGATGTCATTTTCCTTATTATTTTGGACGCAAAGTCCATTTTTTTCGCCATCCCACATTTTTTAAATTTTTTCAAAAATATTTTGTTAATGGCTGAATTAATTTTTGCACAATAACCTAGGTATACATATCAGAGCCTGATAAACCTTCAAAATATTTTTGAAAAATTGAAAAAAAAATTTGTGTACGATGTTTGCACTGGTAGGTGACCTCGAAAAATCGGAATTTGCGTCCAACATTACTCGGAAAACAACTCGGAGGTCACACCTGGCATCTTTCAAAATCATTAAATCATAATATGATTATTGCTTAAATTATAAGCTACATGCCCTCCGCCTCTGTTAATTCCATTTGTGGAATGCAGCGGAGTACTTGGTGGGCTTTGGCTCCTTGGTTTCCATCACCAAAACTCAACCGCGCCATTTTGCCATTCTCAAGTTTTCTTTGTAGTTTCAGAACATGCCGAAGAAGGCAGCGCCGAGTGGCTTTTATTACTATATGCTGGACGTCGCCGAAGATGTTGAAAGAGAAAAGGGTTACCGCCCGAATATGAATCAACTCAAGGATATGGCCGCTCCAGGGTGGAACGTACGTACTGGAGAATGAATTTCGTTGTTACGGAGGTCTTCAAGGTTTGATCCAAAAACCTGCCTTCGCATTGGTTTCCCTCAGCTTAAGCTTTTTTGGTTTTCAGTCTATGTCAGCAGAAGACAAAGCCGTTTACCACCAGATGGCCAAACAGGAAAAGTTGAAAGCTAGGAAGGAGCTCGACCAGAAATTCAACTCGCTCGGGATTCCCCTCTCCGAGATGACCGCCCAAGAAAGGGAAAAAGAAGAAGCCATTGAGAGCATGAAGGCCACCATCAGGTCCATGATTATCAACTCGGCTGACGAAAGTAAGTATCATCTGGGCACCTGATGGTAAGCTGAAAATCTCTGTTCAACTCCTTCTTCCTTTCAGCCGTCCGAAAAACCCTCTTGTATGCCGCTCACGTGAACTACTATTACAAAAAATTCATCAACCCCGAAGATTGGTTCTGCCCATGTGAAATTGCCATCATAGAGTTCTCTCTTGAAGACGGCATCACCAACATATTCCATCAAATCTTACACGAAGGTGAGAAAAAAGTCTATATAAATACTCAGGTTACATTGATTCTTTTTCAAAGAAAAGTTGTAGGATTTTCTATAACGATTTCTCCGAGCTTGTGCTCCAAAACGGTCGCATTTTTGTGAAGAACTACCCCCCTAAAACCGTGGGTTAAGTGTTGTTTTGACGAAAATGGTCTTTACTTAGTACCTTTTGGAATCAAACTCTTCATGTGTATTTGTGAAAAAAACATTCATGTTGAACTTCAAACTTCATTAGAAGGGAAGAGGTTCATAATTTATCGTGTCGGAGTTTAGGGCGATTGAGGTGGTTTCTACCGCCACAGTTGACGAAACGATCGCTCACCCAAATTTCGTTTCGACAGAATCTGATCATTCGTCGAAACGGCCTGCAGCGATTGTATCAGATACACATTTACAGATTCTGTAAATTGTTGGGATAAATCGCTCGACTTTTTAAAAAATTTTTCAATTGAGTTGTGAGAGCTATGGACCCCACTCTTGTTAGTAGTCCTGAGAGGGGCCTAGGGAAGCGCTGCGGACAACGGTGAGATTGGGCGGTCCCGCTTCTCTCGCAAGCAGCCTCACCGCTCACGACCCAGACCTTGCTGCCTCATCCCAATTCTTGCTGCCGAGTATCATACACTGACTGATATTATCACGATTAATCGCAGTGACTTTTTGGTTGGTCCCGCCGTCTGGGAATCCTCTATTGACAATTGGAATGGAAATGCACCCGAATTTCGGGTTAAATCATCTTGTACCATGCTGTTGAAAGTCAAAAGGGGAAAAATACATCATTTTGGTGACAAAAAGTCTTTCACGACGTCGTAGTTTATAATCATAAGTTGTTCTGGTCGGTTCAAAAACCGGTGTTGGTGATGTCCCCTACAGTGGTTCCGATTTCCAATCAAAGAGAAACCAGAGTGCAGGTCGATTTTCAATTTGTTTCTTGATTTTATTGGTGTTTGGCACTAGCAACGCGAAAATGGCCGTGTTGTGAATGTGATCGTGCGTATTGATTCAACTTATTCGTGATATAAATTAACTTATTCAACTCGTCAACCAATAGGAGCTGACTTCGGGTTTCCGCCAAAATTCAAATTGCAATTTTTCCATAAATTTTATAAATTTGTACGAACTTGCAGTTTGTGTTTTAACCCCATTTTCAGTATTATTTGGACGCCTTCTACCGATAAAAAATAATCCAAACACGTTTCCATTCCTAATTTGTCTTGAGGATGCTAGGACAGTGAAACCAATTATTACGCGCGGGTCTGTTGCCCAGGCCCCTATTGGCAACGTTTCGCTTGTAGGAGCCAGGAGATTGGACCTTCGTAAGATTGGGTCAGCTGACAAGGACTCCTTTGGTGACGTTTCACTTATGGAAGCCGGGCAGTTGATTTCCAATAAAACTGCGAGCTATGGGAGAACTGCCACCAATCACAACACTCAGGCCAACTCAACAAATCGTGCCAATCTAGAGCCCATGCATCCTCCACATGTACATCGTTATCACCATGTAGGCCTGCAGATCGCTACACATCGCGTTATGCCCTAGATAGGGATATTCCTGCACTCCCTTCCTCTTCCTCCAAAGAGACCGATGGCGTAATCCTAGATTTGACGCTTGAGGCATTCCACCAACCACACAACACAAATAATAATAGAGAACCTGTGAAGCAATAGGGAATATATTATTATCACGTAGGTACATACCCAACATCCACAGTTGGGGGTGTCCCATACGAGTCAAAATCGATTTTTTGTCTTGACAAAATAATTTTTTTAAATAAATCGAGAATCGATACCTTAGTTGAATCTAACTTGCCGTTATCACCGTCTGCTTATGCATTCCTCTCAGGTGAGGTTCCTCAGGGGGTTCGGGCCGACGCGAAGGAGCACGCTGAAAAATACCATCAAATACATATGTTTAAGTCAATCCCCAAAAAGGAGGACAATATGCAGCTTGTGTATTCCCGGGTAGTTGAATTTCTGCGGGTAAGTTCGTTGTAAATTCAAGCTAACTAAATTTGTCGCCGTTCGTTGATGATTTTATTTTTGTCAGAGAGGAGCGACGCGTGATGTTGCCGGCCGAGAGGTGCTGCCACCTGTATTCACGATGCCTAACTCGGGAAGTCTCAACAATAGCGTGACCGCTGTAAAGAATGCTTTGAACAAGTTCAGTGAAGCCGCTCGTGAGTATCTTGAAGGGTGAACCGGCTCTTTTGGAACGTTGGTTTCAACTTTATTTTGACCTCAGACGAACGTCGGGATTTGTTCCGGGTGTACTCCATCGTCGAGCTGTTCTTCAACCTGAAACTGAAATTTGACGGGAATTACAACGCGGAATACGGATCGGCAATTTTGAACGTGGAACTCGAAAAAGACTTGTTCTCGACAGCTTCCAACACTGAGTGTGAAGTGAGTTTACTCGGAGTTACAAATAGCCGTTTGCGAATTTTCGGTCTGTGGACGTTCAAACTTTTTTTTTTTTTCTCTCTTTCGAAAGTTCCACTATGATATTGAGGGAGGGAAGTGGTGCAGCCAATCCGTCACCCTCCGGTGGGTGTACACCATTTTGGACCACATTTGCCACAAAGCGGGAGTCGAGCCAATCCCTGGGAAGCACTTGCCCCAACAGTCATACATTCCTGGCAGACAGGTGAGATAACATATTTACCTAGTGATGTTTACTTATTTCATTAGGGGTATTCATGCTCCGCTTTGGTCGTTGAATCGTCATGAATTGAAAGAGTGGATTATTGAGAATTCCCTGACGCTCTTATAGAGGGAGAGAAACAATTATTGCAGTTAAGGTAGAACGGGGTAAGTGTCAACGAGGGGCAAGTGGAAACCATGGTTCTGTGGTCGGAGATATGAACTAAATCGGCCGTAGCTTGTTGAAAGTAACCCGCAGGATCATGCATGCGTGTGGGCAACCCCACTCTCTCTTCCATGGGCAACCCTATCAGTTCAATAGGTACAAAGCAGGGAGCCATTCAACAGTTTGGTTCAAAATTTGACTTCCATCAGCGTGGACAATCCCCTGACTTCCCCTCTGAAGGAATCAACGCAATTTCAGTGGTTATGCTCTCTTTTGTTGTTGCTTTGTGTGGTGTACAAGTTGGGTGAGAATAATTCCACCTGGAGAGGGGTTTATTAAACAAATTTTGTGGGTTTTCACTTGCCCCCACTTTCCTGCTTCATGGGGCAAGTGGAAACTATGAATTAAGTACATTAAGGAAAATAATGAATTAAGTACATTATTATCTTAAGTACATTAAGATAATATCTCTGTTTCTCTATATTATAGAGAAAGAGAAGAATTGAAATTTCTTAATAAAATGCAAGATGAGAGTAAGTTGGAGAGGAATTGAAAATTGTGGATTTGGTGAGGGTTCAAAGTCGAACTTTGAAAATTCTAGGTTCCACTTGCCCCGATCTCCCTTACTGTTATCACTGAAATAAGAGGTTAACTGCTTTGAAGCCCTGACGCTATAATAGCTTTTCACAGATTTGATGCCCTCAGCATCAAATCTGAATTGAATCACGCAAAGAGATAGGCGCTTTGATTATTCATGCAAGTTCCTGTGCAACCTTACATGTTTCAACATTTTCTCGTACATTTTTTAGGCTAGCAACCCCTGGGAAAGTGGTGAACCCAAGTTCGAACAACCTGAAGAAGATGGATGGACTTGGGCGAAGACCAAGGTGAGTTTTTTTTTTTTCACGTAAAACCCCTTTCGCCGTTTCCTTGGAATTTTTTGACTCTCAGCCCACCGTTTCACAGCCATCAAGCTCGTCCAAGAGGCACGTCACTGGCGATGGCGTTCCCCCAGCTCCCTGGAGCGCCCGAGGGTGGAACAAGAAGGAACCCACGCCTGACAGCTTCCCGGCGATGAGCGACTTTCCTGCGCTTGGAGAAACAGGTGTGTATCTGGATTCTCGTTTGAAAATTCGTATGTTACGTGAAGATGTGATTGAAGTTTCCAAGATTTTGAACTGAAAGGAAAAAAATATTACGTCACGCAACGAACGTTGGGCATCGAGCCGCCAGAGTGCTCAGTGATACAAATTTTGTACTTAACGCACGACGCAGCAACCTTGTTCACATCATTTTACTTCTCCAAGAACTGCGGATCGCTAAGTACATTTATTTTGTTGACTGGCGAAAATTTGGAACGCTCCGAGAGAAATGATGTTGACAAATGATTTTCCATTTGATGGCGCCAAAGGGAACCTGGCGGCTTGACGCGTAGCAAGGATCGCTAGCTTGCATCTCCCGGAATAATAAAATAAGGGTGATGATTATAACGTCACATCCAGCTCTCTGGCCCAGACTCAAATGTCGTTTTTCCTACGGCCCTATAAATAATGGTGATTATCGAAAGCGCAAATTACATCCTCATAAGGGATATTCTGAGTTCGTGCTTTTGATGCCATCAGAAGCGCTTAGTCTCACTGGATAGGAACGTTGGCAACGCAGCCCCTAGGGTCTAGTATATAATATTATTTCCTGCTACCATCAAACATGGTACTTTCCATTTTAAGTGGGTGTATTGTCGCTTGTGATTTGGGAAAATCACGTTATATTGTCTTTTGACTGGCCTGAGGCAGACCCCTCAGTTTTGATCTCGGATCATAGCAAGAAAACATGGTGCATGTTTTACGGATGTACAAGGATATCGCTCGTCCATAATTTATCAATTACATATTATGCAACTCTTGATAACAACATAACTCACAAAATAAAGTTATTAAATGATGAAACGATTGGGAGCTGTCTCGAGAACGACAAGGACGGGAAGGCGTCGAGTGCCCCCCCCCCCCCCTTTGGGTAGTTGATGGTGGGGAGGAATCCCCCCAACTCCAACATCAGGAGGTAAACTGTGGCTGGGGGGGATTTTTTTTCTTCCATTGGTGAAAAATAAAACTGCCCTCGGCACGTTATTTGTGACAAAACTGTAACGAAAAAAAAAATCCACCTCTTATTATAAAGAGGTGGAATCAAAATTTTCCCCTTCAGGGAAAAACATCGGATCATGGATATGTCTGGTAAATATCACCAACTCCATCGTGTGATGTTTCACCTAGCAATGATTTTGTTTAACCTAGATACTGGGGTGAATCTTTCGTGACGAGTGAAAATTTCGTTAAGTACGCAAATTTTTCCATGACCCCCAGCCAAAAGACAAAAAAAAAAAAAAAAAAAAAAAAAAAAAAAAAACGGCCCTCGCATCTCGCGAATTTGTTTATCTTTTTTAAAGTGAAACTTTTATTACATCGTCCCAAATTTTTTGGTCTGTGTGTCGTTTCTTGTCCCGTCACGCTACCGTTGATTTTCGCTTACAACCGATTCGTTGCTACGGAACTTCATCTTCGCCAGTTATAATCGTACAAAAATCGTTCACCATTCGTTGGAAAGCTCTCGATTTATCGCACATTTCTTTCGTACTTGTTCTTTGTCATTATGTCCCCATTTTATATTTATTGATGTTATTAATGGATGCAGTAAACAATGCCGCTTGTTTTGTTGTTATCAGGTGCCACGTTAGAAATCAATTTGAGAAAACGCCAAAATGAAGCCGTGGTTAGAGATACAAGGGTAGGTGAATGAGTAGGAAATGGGGGGGGGGGGACTAGACATAAAAAACGTGTCCATCGATGCTACGTACCCCACTAGGGGAGCGAGCGAAGCGAGCCGGAGAGACTAGTGGGAAAAAAGTTTCACTTTTACCGTGGTTTCATAAAACCACACCCCAGTTTTTTCATCATTTATCGTTTCTTCATTGTTTCATCGTTTTATCATTTTTCATCACGATGGACGAGCATGTTAATGAATTGCACATCGAATTGGTGAGGAGAAATAAAAAACCCAACTGTGGAAAGCCTTTGAAAAGGGGTACCGCAAAATACCGCAAATACCTCAAATTCCGCAAAATACCTCCTAAATTGGGAGGAGATCGCCGTTGTTTCGTCGAGGATACTGAATGTATGGTTAAGTACCTACCGACCTAGTTAAATTACTTACATCTCCGAAAGAAATTATTTGCATTGGAAAGTTACCTACTAACCTACTACAAATAAACGCGGGAAGGAACGGCTGTCAGCTTCGCATTCAGTCAATTTGCCGGACGCTTGTGAACGTACGACCGGAATGCCCCTCCTCTGCTCACCGTAATCGGAAAAAAATCCCCTAAGAATAATATTCAAGGGCGGGAAAAAAATCCCCAAAAACAAAAATTGAAAAAAGGGAAAATGGTTAGGGGGGGGGGGGGGATCCGTTTTTTAAATTTCTTAATAATAATAACAACAACAAATAAAATCCAAATATGGTTTTTCATCAGAAGGTATGTAAGCCCGGAAAAACGCTAACGAATTCTGCCATCATTCGTCCCGGAACCTTTGAAACCTTTGACCCCACCCATGTAGGTAAATAGGAACAATCGGAAATTTTTTTAACTCCCAAAAAATTAAAATAGACGTTGGCTTAAAAGTAGACGTCAAGACCGAACTGTTGGGTCCCTAAAATGTTCAAATACATAGTGCACGATGAGTGGGTTAGCCAGAGCTTTGAAATGGGCCCGGGAACCGAACGTCGACTAATACTTTTTTCTGAAAGAACTTCATAATTTGAAGGCATAGCAGTGAGTTTTGGGCTCCTACGGTGTAATACAAATTTCCAGGGCACTGTCGAAAATTTCAACTTTGAATCTGGAGGGAAAAGTGGCGCTACTCTCTCATTGGCTGCTACACGGCCGCCATTTCCGCCGTCACCTCCGGCAGATTCCCGTCGTTCCCTTCTTATGCTAGCGCACTCTGGCGGATTAGTAAAAGTGCCACCGCGGGAAAATTCAAAACACCAAATATTCACTAGTGATTTCCTCTGCTCAGACACCTAATTTCTCAGTGCTAACTGTACTGAGTACTTTGTTCATTACTAGTTCAACTATGTTCGGCCGAATTTTCCCATTTCTCTGACCTAGTTCCTTGGCCCATTGAAACTTGTTCAGGAACAATAGGACCCGATTCGACGGCACCAACGGCTAACCTTACCTCCTACGATAACAAGTAGCAAGCATTGCGGAGCTGGTTAAAAACCACGGTTCAGACGTGATTGCGTTCCTAAATGCTGTGGATTTTGATGTGCTCACGTGATTGTGTGCGGATTGAGTGACCTAATTGTGTTCTTTCGGTCGGAGTTCTGCAGAAGCAGAGTTAGTTAAGGTCAAATAAGACAATTATTTCTTTTGTATCTATCTGAGAAAGTGTAATTGAGATTTTCAATAGCCTGTAGTCAAATGTTGGGAGCAGGCTGAATATTATTAATAAAAAAAAAAAAAAAAAAAAAAAAAAAAAAACGATAACAAGTAGGTACATAATATGTAGGTACATGATAATAATATTATTATCATCTCCTGTCAATTCCATTCAGTCAACGCTAATTCTTCTCCCGGTGTTGGAAATATTATTAAATATTATTAATATACGTCAAAGTTTTCACGGGATCGATTTCAGCATGGAACATGCTTTAGCCTTGGACTAACTAACCGAAAAACGTTACGCGGATGGGTGACGAAATTTTGCTTGGCAACGTTACTAGGCAAAGCATGTTCTATGTTTCTTGAATTTTAGCCAAAGGCTCGAAGCTACCTGTGGTTGTTAGCGCAACCTTTTTCCAAAAAATGAAAAGGTGCGCTCACCTCTTCGACATGTATGTTTTTTGTTTGTTTTTTTGTGTACAGAGCATCACGCCCGAGCGGCTCAACAGATTTTCATGAGGGTGGTCTCATTGTCATCAGCGAGTTCGGGGGGTGGTTATAGGCTATCTTGATTTTTCCTCCCTCATTCCCTTCATCGGTTTTCGGGAGGTCCTTCACGACGAAAGTTGTTTATCTCTGATGTGTAACTAAGGAGGCCTCAAAAGCGGGACGAAAGTTTTTGTCCGATTTCGTTGGTACAAGGGTCTATGGAATGAGCTTTTCAGGCTGATTCCAACGACTCCAAAACGATTTTTGCAGCCTGAGCCGTTCGTTACCTATGATCGGCATAATATAAGGCTTTATTACGCATCGGTCGTTAGGGTGCAGTTGTTTACGTAATGAGCATCACGTGGATGATGTGTTGTGTGGCATAGTTTGGTCGCTAGATACCTACTGTTTCTTAGTTTCTCTCGCTCATTAAATATATCGTAATAACAAAAAGGTTGCGCTCATCTATTCAATTCAATTGATGGCTTGTTTTTTTTTTTTTTTTTACATGGATATGTCTTAGTTCTGGGGTCTTGCAAAATTTTGCGACACACAAAAAATGCAACGTTTTTTATTGGTTGCACCCATGGCAACCCGTTAACTTAATTTTTCATAGCAACAACGCTTGTTAGTTTCTCGTAGTGAATTATCAAATTCCCGTCTAATACGACAACTATCTATCTATAATCTATTACTATTGTATAAAATTCTCTTTCTGTATGTATGTATGTATGTGCCCAGTAAACTTCCGAACGGCTGAACCAATTTCGCAGCTGGTGGGCGCAAATTGACCCGCGTGTTCCGACTTAGATAATAGGCTATGTTAGATTTCGTGAACTCTATTCCTTCATCGCGAACGGAACTTTCCTTCGCGACGAAAAGCCGCGTCAAATAGCGTCGTTACTAGGGATTGCTAGGAAAATTTTCGAAACGCCGAAACCCGGTACAACTTTTGGCGTCGGGTTTGAACGAAACTACGTCGGTTAAAACGAGCTTTTCACGCTGATTTCAACGACTGCAAAACGATTTCTGTGCGATAACCCGTTCGCAAGTTATTCGAAGATTGTCGGTTGGTGGGTACGAGTATTTTTTGCGAGCCTTCGATTAGTTTGATAGGTAATTTCATTGTTGAGTTGATGGGTTGCTATGGGCTGCTTATAATTGGTGATAGACGGGAATTTGATACTTCGCAACGAGAAACGGGCTAAGAAAATTACAAGTCGACGGGTTGCTAAGGGTGTTTGCATCGGGGATGGACGGGAATGTGATATTTCGTGCAAAACGATTTCTGTGCGATATCCCGTTCGCAAGTTATTCGAAGATCGTCGGTAGGCGGGTGCGAGTATTTTTTGCGAGCCTTCGATTTGTTTAATAGGTACTGGGTAATTTCATTTTGAGTTTATGGGTTGCTATGGGCTGCATATAATTGGTGATAGACGGGAATTTGATACTTCACTACGAAAAACCAACAAGCGTTGTTACTATGAAAAATTACGTTGACGGGTTGCCACGGGTGCATCGTTGATAGGTGATGGACAGGAATTTGATATTTCGTGCGAAGCACGGGTGTCCCAGCTAGTATAATATTATCATACGACATATCCATGTACAGATGTATCTGCATGCAGTGTAGATACTCGTCATCAGTTTACTGATGATTTTAGTCCTTTTTTTTCAGTTTTTTCTACTCTACATTTTTTGGCTCCCCGACTGGGAATTGAACCCCAGTCTCTCCCGCATGACAGGCGGGGATACTGACCACTATACTACATTTTTGGCTCCCTGGACGAGGCAATCGATGGAGCGGCTGAAGAGGTCTCTGGACCTCTTCAGGAGGACTGATAGGAGTTTATGTACTAGGTTTTTACAGCAATTGAGAGTAAAACTAGCTGCCGAGCTAATCGACCATGCGGAATGGGCCGGAATAGAGGCCAACTTGTGGCGTGTGCAGGGGCATTTCGAGGCGCTTCGCGACTTGGATAAAGCTGTCTTCCAGGCAATGTTGGAAGACGTAAACGTGGCAGATGGTCAGTTAGAAGAAGATGCGTTTGGTACGAGCAAATACTACTTTGATTTCAACGAAATACAAGCCCTGTACAATGCGCGGAATCGTCGACGACGGAGGTGATTTTGATAGCCTATAACCACCCCCAGAACTCGCTGATCACAATGAGACCACCCTCATGAAAATATGTTCAGCCGTTCGGGCGTGATGCTGTGATACACAAAAAAAAAAAAAAAAAAAAAAAAAAAAAAAAAAAAAAAAAAAAAAAGGAGAGATGAGCGCACCTTTCCATTTTTTGAGGGAAAGGTTGCGCTAAAAATTAAAAAGAAATCATTGTTCATTATTGTTTGTTCCAGGTTCGACTGAAAGGGCCCCTACGAGCGGCTGGGGGCAAACACCCCCAAAATCATTCGGGAGAGGAAAACTCTTCGAAAACAAAAGAAAGTAAGTCTTACTGGTTTTGCCACACAGTCATGAACCATCTCATTATGTCAATATCAATCGGTGTCACCAACAACGTAAATTTGCACATCTGGTTAACAGTGTCTTCCTTTTTTCATTGCAGCTGAAAATGGCCGCTTCCTTTCCCCTTACTACCAGAGAAATATCTCACGATATTAAATTCTTTTATTTTATGTCCTTGCAATTTTACCTTTTTTTTACTACATCTGGTACATGTGATTACCAATGAATCTGGTCTGTGTAAGAATCCACAGTAGATGAACTTAATCATCACAATCAATTAAAAAGGAAAGATGTGATATTGTGAATGTTTCATATTTTTTTGTAGTTTATTAAAACATTCTAATCGGAATACCCCTAGAGAAGTGACCTCACTCCTTTTTTCCTGGCGATTCTTCCCAGACTTTTGGATTTTACGTCCAGAATGACTTCGAAAACGACACCTCACTCGTCCCTTTTCTACGATCCTGCACAAACCCCATCTAGAACCTCACAGGGTGGATCGACCATGCTGAAATCCTTGCGGGCATAACAGAAGAGGAACCGAGTATATTGCCAACGTTTCAGATCATGTTTATTGAAAATTTAGGCGTCCTAAATGAGGCATAGACGTGGGTTAAGTTTACTTTCTCGAACAATGAACTAACTCGTTTCATTGCATGAGGTAGGATTGAAAGAGGAGGAGGAGGAGGTGTATTTGCCGACGTCGCGCATACTTCAGCTCGTTGATGTATGACGTTGGTAGCAGTTTTGACCAAATCGTTTTTCTGATGGGTTTCCTGTATGAAACACAATTCTGCTTCTCGAAAGGAACGGAGGATGTAGCAGAATTCCTAACAAAAACCTGGCTTGAGGGAGCTGAGACGTATGTATGAATTTATATAGTTCCCCAGAAACTATACGTTTAATATACTTACATAAATTATAAATCTGAGGCGGTCTCGTCATTGAGGTTTGACGTCTCCATACCACGCAACTTCATTGGTTGTTGGTTCGTTCGCGGCTGGTTGACCCGAATGTAGGAAAAATATTTCCCATTTTAAATTCGCTAGGAAAATACTTTCCCAAAACGTCTCCATGGAAAAAATTTTCCCAAGTGAAAGTGTGTGAAATAATCAACTCCTTAGGGAAATTCATGCAATTAGTTGGGGTTATTTAAAACCCAGAGTGAACACCAATAAACCCCACACCCTTCTAGAGTTAAAGGCTTCAATTGAGACTGAAATTCGATCAATTTCGACCGATATGCTTGAGCGAGCTGCCCGAAACGAGAAGGACCGACTCCATGAATCCGTCGCCCAAGAAGGAAGACGGCGGCAGCACGTTAGGGGAAATGGAGCCCAAAAAGCAACACGTTAGGGGAAGGGTTTTATGTGAAAAACAACACGTTAGGGGAACATTGAATTTGACGATATCATCGTGAAACGGAAATGAATTTTCCTTTACATTTCAATTGGCTTATGTGAATATCGAGGAGATAACATATTTTGATTTTGTGTTGTCGCACTCAAATCAAATAATTGTAGAGAGAAAAAAAGAAGTGTTTCCGCCCGGGGCTTAATATCGTGCAGTTTCCCCTCGTTTTGTGTTACCTAACGATTTACACAATTTTGAAGGTTTTTTTCTTATATATTTTCCTCCCTCATTGAACTTACTTTCCAATGAAAGTATAATGCTTACATCTCAGTGTCTTCAAAAGTTTAACAGGTGGGCGAATTTGGGAATAGTATTTCGTACAAAACTGGTAGGCATTTAATCTTACAATATGGACCATAACTGCATTTTCTTCCATCATTACTGGTTTTTTGTTTATCTCTTCCTATGAAATTGATCGAGCTCAAACTATGAATTTTGAGAAGGCCCTCGTCTTGGAGAGACGGCCCTCAGAAAAATTTCCCCGGCCGTGTTATTTATCTTTTCCCCTAACGAGCTCCTTTTCTAGCGTTGTTTGAGGGTCTCGTTTCCCCTAACGTGTTACGGCCAGACATTAAATTTTAATGGACATAATCTTCCTAGTGGGGCCCCCTAGTGATTCTTAAATGGGAAAGTTTTTCCGCAAATCGATTGGCTCACAAAAAAAAATAAAATAAAATAAATAAATAAACTGTCCTACAAAAAACTTACATTCAATGGAATTTCATTACTTCGTTATAATACACTAATAATATAATAATATACCTATAATAATAATAATAATGATATACCTCACATTATGAGGTTTCTAATGTTGTTCTTGAAATGAGAATGTATACCTTCACAAACCCATTCTGTTTTTAACCAATTATCCAGTGCCCCCCGAGTCCTCCTTTCCCTTTTGAATGCGTCTTTCCACTTCTTTTTTTTTTCCAGTTCTAACTAATGTTTTAGGTTATTTGTGATTATAATAAATTATTGAATTAATAATTTACCACCTTGATTTTTGCACTTATTTATTAATAATTCGACGGCGACCTTCTAACACAGCCTAATTCACCGTATAAAAGGGAGGTGTTAGAAGGTCACCGACGAATTGGACATAAACCTCACCAAAAGCATCGGTGTACAATAATATTCAATTCAATTCAATTTATTCACAAATGTTTACAGATATACATTTACAATTCGTTCGTATTCCAAATTGTTTTGAGTACATTCCCAATACTCAAGTCTAGGCCTATAGGTCAGGGACCTGTCCAGGCCTCATTCTCTCCCGATTAATGTGTGCTTATCTTAATATAACATATTATGTTATGTTAATTATTTCTAGGCAGTACAGCAACAGCTTTACATAGTGCTACCTAAATAAATCTTATAATAAAATTTGCAGAATTGTGCTGGCGTTTTCACTGTTTTTCAAATAATTCTTAGCTTCATTCTTGAAAGTACCGAAGTGTTTGGCTGTTTTCATTCTGTAGGGTAGCTGTTCAAAAATTTTTGGCGCTAGCCAGGGTAGTTGCCTAGTGAAGAAATCATTATACGGCCGTGGAATGTCTGTTACTGCAGTCAAGTTTGCCCTAGTAGGTCTAATGTCCGGTTGCTTAACGAAATTGCCAATTTTTTTATAAACGTACAGCACTATTCTATAATATAGTATATTATACTTTTGATATTCTAGGTTTCATTACATCTAACTTTCTGTATAGAGTCTCAACGGGTGTGTGTCTACGCGATTTTGTAGCTATTCTCATAACTGTGTTGACTGCCGTGTCCAGACAGAGGAAATTGCTATGATACGCCCCTCCCCATACTAAAATCCCATATATTAGGAGACTATATACATACGCATAGTAGATCATTTTAAGAGTGTTACGTGCCATCCATTTTCTTAGGACAATAAAACAATGGAATGATTTTCTTATCCGTTTCACAAGGTCTTGTATGTGAAATTTCCATTTTAGGTGCTGATCAAGTAGGTAACACTCCTAGATACTTGATGAACACCACTTTTTCTAGACCTTCACACTGGCACGACATACAGCTAGTGTTACAGCTGTCTTTATGCATAACTATTTTTGAATCAGATGGTTGCCCAGATTTATTAATAGAAAATGTTACATATTTCGTTTTTGATAAATTGATCGTGAGGCTGTTCAGTTGGAACCAATTCACTAGTTTTCTCATAATTGTATGTGCGTTTTCATGGGTCTCGTCCCAAGTATTTCCTCTAATGATGATAGCCACGTCATCAGCAAAAGCGATAAACTTGCCTGCTATGTGCATTGAAAACATATCGTTGATGTGTATAAGGAACAATAAGGGGCCTAGTACTGATCCTTGCGGAACTCCATAGTTTATGACTTCTGTTGAGCTTTGAACGCTTGAAGTTTTGACATATTGCCTCCTATTTGTGAGGTACGATCTGAACCAGCTCTGTGCCACATCTTCCAGGCCTAGCCTCCCCAGTTTTAGTAATAGTCGAGATGTTTCAATCGAATCAAATGCCTTAGTGAGATCTACAAATATTCCCATTATCTTCTCACTTTTATTTATTCCATTAGAAATTTCAGATACTACATCAGCTAGTGCGTCTTGAGTGCTGAAGTTTTAACTAAATCCATATTGTGAACTAGCTATGAGATCATTTGCATCAAGATATTCAACTAGTTGAGATTTGATGATTTTCTCAAAGATTTTGGCAAAATTAGGCATTAGAGAAATAGGGCGATAATTGGTTTCTGAGGTCCGAGAGCCTTTCTTAAATATAGGACGTACCACGGCTATTTTTAGAGCATTGGGGAATTCCCCATATAAAATACTTAAGTTCACCAGATGTGTTAAGGACGAGGTTATTGCTAGGGCCACACTTTTAATCAGATTTGACGATATACCATCCCACCCTGGGCCAGTTCCCCCTTTTACAGACAGAATCGTACCGTAAACCTCCTCCTCAGTGACTGTACGGAGGCTCATTGCCGATTGTACGGGACTAGGTAAATGTAAGTTTGGATCATAGTTACTAAATTCCGCATTTAATTCACTCCCAATTGTGGTGAAGAAGGCGTTCAATCGATTCGCTATTTCTAGCGGATCCGTCGTTTCATTATCTTCACAGATCATAAAATATTGTATATTATATGTATATTATACATAAATCTGAAAACAACTTAGTTTTTCTTAAATTGTCCCACCTTTTTATTTGATTGAAAGAAGCAACGATGCTGTTGGTCCCTAACTTTCTTTTAGAAAATTCACAGAACTGTGAATTTTACGGACTCGCTTCTTTTTCGTTTCTGCATCAGTACGTTTCATGCTGCGACTTGTGATTGGTTTTGGAGTTTTGAACTACACATGCGAAAGGCATCTCGAATGACATAAACGGAACTGATTCTTGAGCTTCAGTCAAGGGGTCTTTTGTGCCAAACGGGCGCAGATATTGTTAGAAATTTGGGTTTCCCAAGGGTGCGTCAGGTAAAAGACATTACCCTTGATCACTAATGTTTCGCTGGAGGTTCAGTCCCCCGGCCTGTAGTGTCTACCGGTCAATGATTGGGCCTTATGAATCCAACAAGTCGTACCTGATTAGAAACTTGATTCTACCGTGCCAAGCAGGTAAACAAGGGTCAGTAAGCCGTAGGATTACCGTTAGAGGGTGAGCGACCTTCAACAATACTTAGTGTAAAGGATGACTCGAGTCCTTCAGCAACTTGAGATAGTTCGTCGAAGTTCACCCTGGTGTCAACATCGCGTCAATCTAACCCCGTCCTTCAACTTCTTGAATTTGGAGTCAGCCAGGCTCCTACCATGAGTTCGGTTCGTCCGGAGTTGACGACAGAGCTGAGACTTGTGACTGTTCATCGACTCAGATCCGACGACAGGCAGTGTGGGAACTTCTTAACGAAATGTAAGTGCGATTTATTGGTAGATAACTCTGGAAGTTTGACCCAGGGGTTTATTATTCTGTAGTAGGTGTGAATTGTGCAGAAATTTTCGGTCAATAAAAAATGTGTTTTTAATTATTAAGTGTACGAGTAGAGTACCTTGAGCCTCTTTTTCAATTTTGCTTTTTCTTGGAATTAGTTTTGATCCTAATTAATTTGTTGGTACCTACTTGGATCCACCAACTAACTTGTTGGTCACGTTTTCCAGTCCCTAAAATATTTTAATCGTCATCGCTGTCCATTCAGCTTCCATTTTCCCGGAACTTTCAAAACTGGCTCAAGCTACAAACCTGGTAGCAAATGGAGCCAGAATAGGATGTACCAACCCCAGTTGGCATCAGGCATACGCCACATTTGGAGGCTCATGAAAGCCCCATAGATCCCTACGGTGAAATCGGATGAATCTGGGACCCCCATAAATGGATACGACGTCCAAAAATACTTCGAAAATGACACCTGTCTCGACTCCATAGCCGAAAATCCCCTACCGTAGCCCTCTTTTTAGCCCTACTGAGCGACGGGGGTTGAGCACGCAAGCTAAAAACCTTGCGTGCACAACAGTTACTACGTTTTCCATGCTCAATTGAGAATTTTGCAAACCTAATGAGAATTTTTCAAACTGAATTGAGAACTTTCGATTTCAATTTGAGAATTTACTCTTTTTTTCCTCCGAAAATTCTCGGAGCTTGGAAAATCTATACCTAGTTGTGCCCGCAAGGTTTTTAGCGTGTTCGCTCAACCCCCGTCGCTCAGTAGGGCTACAAAAACGGCTACGGTTCACTTTGGTATAATTTAATACCTGTAGAAAAATTCTGCAAAAATTAATTCTGTACCATTAAGAAAACATTTTTTCTTTCCGATGTGGGACCTCAAAAAATGGGGTTTGCGTCCAAAATTACTCGGAAAACGACACCTTATTTTAGTAAAATAATTTTACCTCCTAGGATCCTTAAAATAATCCCATTAAATGGGATACAAATTTTGTATCCCCATAAATCCCCACGGTGAAATCGTATCGTTCTGGGAGCCTCAAAAAAGGATTCTACGTAGGTACAAAAATACTTCGAAAACGACACCTAACTCGACTCCATAGCCGAAACTCTTCAAATCCTCCTCCCACAGCACCCAAATCCCTCTGGTGATGCGATTACGAGAGCTGGGAAAAGTGGGAGGGTAGTATTGCCCTTTTGCGCCCAAGACTTCAGATGGGGCCTCGCTTCCTCTCTACCGATAATCTATGCTAGAAAAGTGCATGACAAGGCCAATGTCCAAACACAACGGACTAGTCACTTCTCACTGGGAACATCTCCTGCGACCGGGCCTGAAGCGGACGAATCCAAATTTTGAACCGGCTGTGGAGATGGAAGCTCCCAGGCAACGGTGTATCTTAACCAAGCTCTTGAACCCGTTGCTTCATCCGAGAGCCATAACGTCACCTTCTAGCCCCGAAAGTTCTGTAGCTATGATGTTTCACGATTTATTTGATTAAAGCCTTATGAACACCAGGTTTGTGACAGCTTCAACACAAGAAAACCATGCTTACTCCTCGCGCAATGGTCTACAGGTAGGTCTACTTGATGGTCACCACGCAGGGGCGCAAAACACTATTTTGTCTGGGTGGCAAGTGATATTAAATGGGGTAGCCAATTCGACCAAGAGGGATTTGGGCGCAATGGGGCACTGACTACCTTAGCCCCATAGTTACGGGTATGAGCGATCGGACTGAAAACTTAGTGGGCACAACTAGATGGTAAACTGAGTACCTAGAACCTTGTATCGCCGGAAGGCTTGTACAATTAAACCTTCTCATTCTCATTCTCAACTGAGTACCTAGGTATTTTGTCAACATTTCAGATTTTTAAAAAATCCTACGGCGGATGGACGGGTTTTTGGAATCTAGTCATTTTGAAACGTATAATGTCAAATTTTGTGGTCGATCAGAATTTTCAACCTCCTTTGCGATTATACGGTGTGGAATTATTCGAAAAATAACCTAAACCAAAAATCTGGCCAGATTCTTTTTCTTCTTCTTATTTCATAATAATATTATTTAATAATAATATTATTCTTCTTTCATTATTTCAGATAATATCTGAAATATATTATATTATATCTGAAATAATGAAAGAAGAAGAAGAAGAGTAAGAAAAGACTTTTGTCCCCCCTCTTTCCACCATGGATCCGCCCGTCCGTCATGCGAATACGTTCGTCGCGATGACTCATTTCCGCGACAGATAACTTTTCTCACCACTATAACCAAAACTTCAAAATATTACCTTCCGTCTGATGATTTTCTGTACGTTTCCTGGTTTTACGCTTTTACACAACGGAAACCCGTCAACAGCGTTTTTCGCTTATTTATTTTTTCTCTCCCACCTCATCACCAAATTCAAATTGACTCAACCGCGGAGCACGAACGGATTTCGTTCCATGCGAGTACAATTCTAAATGCAGAACAGCGGTACGAAACATAAAAGTAAAGGTAAGCATTGTTTGTGAAATATGGTGATCAAAGCAGTTTTTGGTGGCCTGACGCGTAAACACCTAGATTTTTCCTCTTTGAGGAGTAGGTACCTAACAAACGTGATTATTTTGTTGCATGTTATGTGAGCTGCTTCGAGTTATGGTTATGGTGTTTCTTTGTTTGGGGTGTTGATGTGTCAACCCAAACGGAAATCGCTTTTTGATGAAGTGATTTGTAAGTGGTATCTCCTTCTAAGGAGTAGACCAAATTGGTATAAAATGATGGGGAATGTACGAATGAGAGTGGAATAATCTCACTGTCGACTGTTATTGTCGTGGCGGGTGAAAGTGGGTCGTGCATTGTTAGCCGTGAAACTGCAAAAATATGTTGAGTTCAAGTTGAGTTGAGTAACAACGCTTACAGGGCAAGATTGATTAAAGTCATTAGATGGCTCGCTGGTGGTGAGCGTTTTCTTTGTGAACACTACGTGATATCTTCGATTGGCTGTTGAGTGGTATGGGATGTGATGAGATAGTCGCGTGTTTAAATTTCATGGTCTGGCGAAGGGTTTTGGATTGGGGGTCGAGTGACGTGTCGTTTTCTATGAAATTTTGAATAATCTGGGGTTCGATCTTGTTTTTTTTTTCCTAACTGAAATTTTGACAGGATATGAAGTTTTCCTTCTAATTGTGTTCGCAGGGGTTTCATTCCAATCGCTCCTCTTATTCTTGTTTTTGTTTTTCAGCTGTCCAGAATTTGTTTGCCAAATTCAAAGATGCTGGCAACTTCTCTGACAAGGGAACCTTCAAATTCCCTCCTCCTCCGGTTGTCCATGAATCAAGGTGAGGATAATTTTAGTCCAGTACGGTTACAATAATTGTCTGTGCGATGAGTGATGCTGACACTACCCCATACCAACGACAAATCGGCTCCCGAAAGTATCGGCTGTGTCAAAACGCACGGACATTAGATTTGCCGTCAAATACAGTCAATTTGCCGTCAAATACAGTCAGTCAGTTCAACACTTCTCAATTGCACACGGGGTAGAAGCAAAAGGTGTAGATACCTACTCCGGTATCTGAAGGGAACGCCTGACTATGACATCCTATTTGACAGCGGGGAACCCCTTGGTTGGGCAAACTACAAAGATAGGAGCTTATAATCCGAAATAATCCGGCCGAAGAGGCTCAATCCAGTGTCGAAGCTGAGTACATGCCCTGGGAGAAGCCGCAAAAGAAGCCATCCACCATTGGCGAGATCGGATTAACCAACACTACGCACAGTGCGACCAAAATCCACCACAACATGAGGAGCTCAAAAAACGTACAGAACAAAACAGACGCTAGACACATTTCATCAGGGACTGCCTCAAACAAAACGTTATCTCGCTCGACTATAATATGCCAGCAGAACACATGCCAGAAGATCTGATGCAAAAGCGTTGCCAAGAAGTACATAATATTACGGAATGTTCCCCAGACAAATTAGAACAAATACTAATATTATGTCTTGCATTTTATCTAGATTGATGATAAGAAAAACTTGCACAAATCGATCTAGAGATATCAATAATAATTATTGATCACACCAGAGGAGACCAGATGCACAATAGAACCAGTGAATACCGGTTTCTGCTTTCTTCTAGAAACAAGTTTCAGCTGAATCAAAATTGTCTGTAGGAACCCAATAATTGGTTTGGGATTATCCTAAATTGGCCAAAAATGCACTTGCAGCAGACAACTTATTTTTTCTTGCCACTCGTCTAATCCGTCCCTTTTTGTTTCTTCCAGGGTGTCGCCTATCTGCAATTCCGACACATCGGACAGCCAGGGGGAGCCAGCCAGAGGCAGGAAACCAGGTTCCGCCGCCAAATCGAGCCGCGTCTGTCGGACGGACAGCGAGTCGGACAAACTACCTCCAATCGGTGTCTTCTGGGACATTGAGAACTGCCAGGTAAGTTCTCCCAGTGGTTCCGGCCAAGTCCTGATTTTGCCAGACGTGACATATTCATTTTGACGTTGCAGATCCCTCATGGAAAGTCCGCCTTGACTGTCGTCCAAGCGATTAGGAACACATTTTTCGACGAACACCGCGAGGCGGAATTCACTGTAGTTTGTGATGTTCACAAAGAAAGCCCTCTAATTATTCAAGAGCTGAACGACGCTCAGGTAAGTTAACTATACGATGTGGGTGCGTTTGATTATGGCGCTTCTAGGAAGGAAAACTCCCCCCCCCCCCCCGGTGTAAAAACTCCCGGAATAAAAGTCCCACGATTTGGAACAGGCGGAAAAAAAAATCCGCGGGCCAGGATTATGAGATGGGTTCCTAAGACTCGTTTTTATTTTTGAACATAGGTATGTACTTAATTGTGGTAAAATTAATGACTAATTTAAGAATTTTCACTGATTTTTGTATGAAATGAAATTACTAAGTGATGTTGAACTATTTCGTCCAAGCCGTTATAGGCAGTAGGATATTTTTTTTTTTTTTTTTAGCAGAATGTGTTTGTACGGAGTTTATTTAGGCGTAAGGTAGATTAGGAAAATCTCACCGGCCGCCCCCACCTCATGCCACGAGTCAATCCCCTCCTCAATGTGGAAAATCCTTTTGGAAAAATAGTTATTCACCGTCAAGTTGGCTCGCGCAAAAAAAAAATCAAGTTTTATGCCAACTTTAGGAACCAAATGTCAACGTTGGGATCAGACAAAGGGCAGTTGGTACCTACCACAAAAAAATGTTTTTTGCTTTTTTCTTTTACTTGTTTTAACACAGAATGTGGTTTTACTCGGGAGTGAATGAATGGCCCCACAGAGCCCCGCGGGTTTGTGCGGTCGGACTGAAAACCTTGCGGGCACAATGCTCCTGGTGCTGGAGAGGAAAGGAAGTAAATCCTAAATAAACCAAGAGCCTCAGTTGCGTGTGTGATTATTTTTAGGTACCTACCTATTCTATCAGCCCTCTGTGGAATAACCGAAAAACAAATTCTGTGTTCCATTGGGTTGATCCTTGGTCCCCAGTACAACGGTAAAAATATAGTTAACCATACCCACATAGTCACAAGCGGCAATACACCCCATAGGCTGCAATTTTTGGTTTATTATTCTTGGAATAATACACCTTTGTAGTCGCGACGGAGGTCGACGACTCGGATCGGCCTCAAAATTTGACATTACCCGTTTCAAGAGGTCTAGATTCCAAAACCGAAATGTCCGTCCGCCGTCCAGGCCGTTTTGGGCAGTAGGCTTTTTTTTCTTCTTTTTTAATCTGAATTTTGACAAAATACTTGGTTTACCATCTAGTTGTTCCCGCAAGGTTTTCAGCCCGATCGTCCAAACCCGTGGCGCTCTGTGAGGCTAAAAAGAGACTACGGGAGGGGTGTTTTGAAGGCTTTTGGCTACGTGATCGAGTTACGTATCGCTTTCGAAGTATTTTTGGACGTAGAATCCATTTTTGGGGGGGTTCCGGAACGATCCGATTTCACTGTGGGGATCTACCTGTAGGGCTTTCATGCGGCTACAAATCGAAAAACACCTGGAGGTCATATATTTTCCGAGTAAAACAAAATTTGCAGCTTTTTTTTTTACATTTTTGGAATGTTGACATAATACCATCGAGGTTTTCAGCCCATTCGTCCAAACCCGTAATGCCAAAAAGGGACCACGAGAGGGGTTTTGAGGTTTCATTGCTGTGACATCGAGTGGGGTGTCGTTTTGGAGGTTTTATTACTATTATTACCAAATCGCGGGAGTTTTTTCCGAGTTTTTTTTGTTTCCGGTTCTAGCGATTAGCACTCACTGACTTTAATCTGTTCCAGGTTGATCTCCTTCACGTTATATCTAGTAGTAAGAACGCGGCAGACGAAAAGCTTAGACAAGCCATCCGGAGGTTCGCCGATCTACACGGAACCCCCTCGGCGGTAATTTTAATTTCCAGCGACATCAACTTCGCTCCCGACCTTTCCGATTTGAGGCACAGGTAAGCTGGATTCGGGAGGTGCTTGTTGTTGTAAAGCGACACTTGCGTCAGTCACTGTTTACGTTCGCAGAAAAAAGATCCACGTCATCCTCCTCCACGCGACTAATTGCTCCGAATCTCTCATCATGTGCGCCAATGAACATTATAATTTCGGAGAGTTCGTCCAACCGCTTCCCATTCGAAACCAGCAGGTTAGTTCCAGACGGAGTTTTCACCCTGCAGGTATTTGTGGCCACTCTGTTCATAACCTCTGATGAAACCTCTCTTTGCACTTTTGGCGGTGTCAATATTTCTATTTGTCTTGTTAATGTTATTCGTGTACAACTGAGCTGTTACGGGAATTGTTTTTTTTTTTTTTTTTTTTTTTTTTTGCTTGTTGGAAAGCCTCTCACTTTGGGTATCCATGTCCTTCTCTCGCCAAATCGTCGTAAGTTGAAAGTGGGAGTTCCATGAGGCTCTGCCGTATTTACCCGTCCAACTACATGTACTTGCGATATCTGGCGAGATTGAGCAATGTTGATAAACTCAATTTAGGCAGTAAAAGGAACGGTTATCACCGAGAAAATGGATTGCCGCTTTTGACTCTCGACGACCTTCTTGAAGATTCGATGCCCCTGGATAGTGGCAGAGCGCAAGCGCAATGGCTCTCGTCGAAGCTTCACTATCGACGATTCAACTAAATTGAATCGTCGATTTTCAAAATTTTTGAAACTACTGGACCATGAAGACCTCTTACTGTTCTGCACTAGCAGCGCTTGTGTTCATGTGTTATTAACCTCTAGGTGTTGGACTCGCCACAGTCGGCAGACATATTTGTTTGGAACCTGCCGATGACTCAGGGTGACCAAAGGATCCGGTGGAGGCTCAAAGCGCTGTCGCAAAATTGTGGAGGTCGAATCATCGTCATTAGTCGGCCAATGGCCGTCCTCAGGTTCCCCACGTTGGAAATGGCTAAAAGGTTTGTACAAATGTTTTTTTGGTTTGTTTGGGTGTGTGTGTGTGTGTGTAAATTTAGGGATCAGGGAAGAACTGTTTGGGTGAGCATGACGTTTTTATGTAGGCTCAGTGAGACGGTGGCACCTGTTGGGCCTTCCTATTTCACGTTTCAAAACCATATCAACGAATAGGGGGATTAAGATCCCCTCAAAATGGGCAAAAATTGGCGAATAGTCGCCCAACTTTCTTATTTCAAATAGGAACCCCTAATGTTTATGTAGGATTTGGATTCCCGAGCCAACTTTACGCCCGGTAAGGTAAGTCGGTGAAGGTCTCCCAACTCGAGCGAGAAATTTTTCAACCATCGGCTTTTAGGTATTTTCAACACTAGAATTAGAAAGATCGGGAGTTTTTTACACATTTAAAATGTACATAAATCATCACTTGACCTATTATTCGATAGGGCGAGCGAAGCGTCCGAGAAAATGGTCGCCCGAGCGAAGCGATGCCCCCACGTCAAAGTGCTAGTCTAGAACAAAACCCTTTATGATTTTCATTTCCCGTATTTGAAGCCTACGTACCTACACGGAAAACGACACCTTATTAAATAAGGACAAATTTTGTCCTTCTGGGAGCCTTCAAAAATCCCATTTCCCCAATAGATCCCCATGGTGAAATCGAATCGTTCTGGGCCAAAAATGGATTCTACGTTCAAAAATACTTCGAAAACGACACATAACTCGACCCCACAGCTGAAACCCTTCAAAAAAGCCCTCCCGTAGTATCTTTTTAGCCTCACAGAGCGCCACGGGTTTGGGCGATCGGGCTAAAAACCTTGCGGGAACAACTAGATGGTAAACCAAGTATTTTGTCAAAATTTCAGATTAAAAAATAAAAAACGCGTACGTACATTTGGTTTATGGAATCTAGACCTCTTGAAACGGATAATGTCAAATTTTGAGGCCGTTCAGAATTTTCGACCTCCTGAGACCCATGTACACCTGTGTATTATTCCAAGAATAATAAACAAAATTTAATGTAAAGCTCCCAAAAAATTGAATTAAATTTTCTAAAGAAACCAAAGAATTTAGGTAACCTACTTTTTAAATAGTTTGACAAATTAAATTTAATTCACCCAAAAAAAGGAAATGATGTTTGTTACATAATCCATTATTTTCACGATTGAAATCCTAAAGTGAATTAGTGCAAAATAATTATTGCCGGTGTTTGGAAGGATTTTGTACTTCGTTTCGCGGAGTCAGAGTGATTTGATTTGCTCGGGCCAGTCGACAGAGCGGCCAGTCTTGGCGGAAAACAGCCCGTAGGGGCAAAAACGTGCCGCCCATTTCGAATAAATTTCCCACTTCTCGTCTAATGTCATGTTACTCAGTTCTAAGTGCGGGAATGTTTTCGGTGAAAATCGGGGCTTTTATTGTTTTTGTTGGGGCTGGGCGGGTTTGACTGGTAACCCGTACGTTACCCGCTAACTTTCAGTCGCCACCTCCGTGCCGACTTCCACCGACTGCACGGCTTCCGCTCGCTCCAACGCCGATGGTTTGGTAAATACATTATTTTTTCTCGTATAAAACCACGTCAAAACCTCGACAATCATGTAATTTTACTTCTCTGAGTGTTGATAATAATATTTTAATCAATTATACTCAATAATGTTATCAACATATTATGTTGAACGATGAATATCTTTCACGGGCTAGTTTCTTCACAACATGTCACCTTTCGTTCAGTTGGTTCATTCTTCGTTGTTTTTGTTTGAATCACAAATTAAGAAGTACTCAGTGTACGAAATGCTCTCAGTTTCGTCGATATTCGCATTGTAAGGTGGAAATAGTCAATTTGCGATTTCCGCAGCGAACGCTTTCATGTGACCCGATTTCATGAACGTTCATGTGTTATTTTCATCGGCACTGTGACAGTTTTTGTACCGTATCCTGTAAAGGTTCAGCGGAATTTCGACTTGATCTACGGAGTTTTGAGGGTCGTTAGGAAAAATACGTGTCTTGCTAGGATCATACTTGAGGTCGCACGCAAAAGGGGTTTTCTCACTTTTTTTTTCGAAAACTAGTTAGACGCGGGGATTTATTCTTCTCGTCAAAAGCGATCCGACGGATTTTTTTTTTTTTGTGGCAAAAAAAGGTCTTCTTCTTCGTCACCTTGCGACCAAAAAACCTGCTTTCTCCATTTAGTAGCGAATCAGATTGCCCCATTTGATCGTTCAGTTTTGTTTTTAACCAGGATGTCACAAATTTAACTTTTTTCAAGTTTTTATCATTTATTATAAACTTATAAGTTTATCTCGTTCACCAATTTGTTATTACTTATCTTTCTGGCTCACAAAATCCATGGATACACAAACATTGTGGGCAAATTTGAGGTTGCTTTGCGAACATTTCAGTCAAAAGGGGGTTTCTTCATACTAATTTTTAGTTTTTCACTAGGTACTGAAATAATGATTTTTGATTTGTTTTTTATTAAATAAAATTTTTCTATTTAATTAATTTTTTTAAAAAATATTTTTAAAAAAAATTACTTCGAAAAGACACCTCATTCGACCTCTTGGCCCAAGTCATTCAAAGCCCCACAAGTTGTCAATTTTTTGTTTCGCTTTCCTTTCTATCTACAGGTTTCACGTGTTTTTCGAGCATATTTAGGAGAATATGATTGAGATTTCGACCATTTCTATCGAGCATTAAACCGATGTTTTTTGAACATACAATTTCATTGGACATGTCAATTTTGGAGATGTTATCGAGCATAATATCAATCCCTTGCCCTACTCATTTCTCGTTACGAATTTATTGATTTTTTCCCAGAGCTCAAAAAAGGATGGACGGAGAATTGGTTTTCGGGCAAGCCATACGGGTGGGCGTCTCTCATTTTATCGACCCTCCAGTCAGATTCGACAATAATTGTGGTGAGTTTCACTTTTTGCGTGAGTTTATTATAAGTACAGTTCAAAATCACCGTCAATTGTTCGTAGTTCCTGTCAGCCGATCCCGCAGCGGTCATTCGATATCGTACAGCGCCAACGGGGGCCAATCCTATCGCGAGCCGAGCCAGTCAAGTTTTTTACCGATCAACCCAAACCCGTGGATCCCCCAGAACGGGTAAGTGTTGTTGTGGCCTCGCTGTGTTGCCAACGATCGTGTTCTAATGGGGTTATCACACTGTCTGAAACACCCAGAGAGCTGGCGGAGCGGCCTTATTGTCGAAGCCGCTATTATGACGTCACAATCACGCCCCCCTCCATCTGTGAACGCCGTGCACACGCCGCTGTGGCGGCTGTTCTGAACAGTTCTGACTAATCGACGCCATATTTCCCTTTTTCCCCTTACTTTTCGTCCCGGCAAGTTCTAGGTCATCATGTCTTTCCCAGCAGTGTGATGATCCCGCTGTTTTCATTTTGCAGTCACCCGGATTTTCACAACAAGCCGTCTAAACCGTACGAAGACGCCCTCAACCCTCTTGGCAGTTTTAGCCAATCACCGTGGAACTGGAGCAAGGTAATCTTCGTGCAATGCTGTTAGTTACTTGATGGTGAGACAGTGTTGCCAGTAAAGGTTATTTTTCCCCCCAGGAAGAAGAAAAGATTGACACACCCAAAAATGGTCACAATGTGTTGAATGGATTTGCCAAACTTAGCGTTACCAATGGTGGCAACGCCCAAATCGGTCACGCAGAGAGCCACGAGAGATATTACGCACCAAACGGTGAGTCATTGATGGTTGATTGCTCATTATTTTCTGTTTTGAACCTTGAGATGCATTTTGGGGTGACCGGGACCTGTTCAACGACACTGTGAGGCTACAGAAGGTTTTTTGAAGGCCAGCTGGGTCGACAATTTCAAGTTTCTGTACTTCTATTCATCTTCAATTAATCCTGTTAGGGTCCAGCGCTAAAAAAAGTTGGAACAACGCGACTCCGACGTTCACTACGGCTTTCGTGGACCCCCGCGATTGGGCTGACAGCGGTGGAAAACATCGTCGAACGTCTCCCGTCACAAACAACAATAACAACAACTATGTTCCTCAGCATCGCAAGAACTCCTGCGGAGATTCAGGGTGGAATTCGGCCAAAAGCGTAAGTCATGACATCAAAGTTTTTGGATAGGTAATCGATGTTTTAATCCCAAATACAATCCATCTACATCAGTATCAATACATACACAAATGATAGTAAACACCTGATAGCGACGAAAAATTTGGTACCGAATGAAGTAATTGGGTCAAGTACTTGTAAACGTCGCGATATTATCGAAGTTTTACCAACTATGGTTGTTTGCCAATGTTCATGTAACATCAAAGGTTAGCTTTCGAAGGTGACGTAAATGTTCTTCATCCATGTTCCATCCCTAGTGAGTCCGGCGGCGCCCAGTTGGGCCGAATGGCCTTATTTTAGAAAAAAAAAAAAACCTCTAAAAACCACGTTAAGTAAAATTGTCGGGTACAAGGAGTTCCTCAGGGTGGTTTTAACTAGGCCGATTAAAACCACCCTGAGGAACTCCTTGGACCCGTCAACCCAAACCAAGTAAAATTGTCGGTTAGGAAGTAAAACAAGGATTCTAAAGAAGTTGGAACACGAAGAAAAGTTGTAGAGCAATATATTTTGGGTTGAGACCCTAATACTGAAAATTACTGCCAAAATGATAGAGTAGTAGGTGATTTCTATCGAACACCCTCATGATTTCTCAGTAAACACCCTAAAATTGACAATAATTGTCAATTATTTCAATTGAACATCCTAAAAATTTAAAAAAAAAAAATTCTTTTAACAGAATCTCTTTTAACAGAAGGTATACATATAAAGAGTGCACATAATATGTGCCGGTCAATTTTTTCTACCATCAAGTTGGTATGTAATAACAGCTTGTTTCCAATAATTGGAAACAAGCTGTTATTAGGTATATACCAACTTGATGGTATGCAATTATTGTTCGCTGTACTTTTTAGCCATCTGGAAAACCTGTACTTTCAGAAGCATCCCTACTACCAAAACAAACAATTCTGGCGAAAAAGCAACTTATCTCAATTTCTATAAATTAATATCAAGACTTGGTGGTTATCAGTGGCTCAGTGGTTTGAGCGTTGGACTACTGAGTCAAAGGTTGCTGGTTCGATCCCAGCAGCCGCAAGACATCTTCCTCATACTGATAATCACCTTTCGGAAGGCAATGGCAACCCACCGAAAGTATTCTGCCGTGGAAAACCTCTCAAATTTGCCGTTCGGAACCGGCGTTAAGCAGTAGGTCCCTACTACGTCTGTAATAACTGGTCAACACGCTCAACAGATGTTAGTAGCGAGAGGTCGCCAACGCCCGATTACGGGTATGGCACCCAAAGAAGAAGAAGAAGAAGAAGAATATCAAGACTTGATATTAAATTATATAATTTCTATTCTACTTAGTAGAATAACGGAGGAAATAACGTCGAAACCTTTTTTGGGCGATTTTTTCCAGCCCTGCCCCACTGTTTGTTGTTTCCAGGTAGATAAAAATAATATATATATATATTTTTTTTGTAGAATGGAAGCCGTAAATGCCGCACGCCTTCGCCGTACATGCAAACCAACACGAAAATGGCTCATCCTTTGGCGGTCAAACCGGGCGGGTTGAACCTTCCGAATCAGATCCCCACGCATAAAGAATACGAAGCCAAAGATGTAAGTAGCTTCAGCTCCCCCCCCCCCCCCCCTCACAGTACATTTCAATATCCATCGTGTTCCAGAAGCACCCGTCATCGCCCGGTGGCAGCGTGGAACTTCACGTGACCAACCTCGATCAAACGTACGACCCTCTCGAAATGAAAAAGATGCTGACCAGCCTCTTCAACCAACACGTCGTCAAGGTGAGTTGCTTCAAAATGGTCCAACCTACGTGAATATCTTGATACTCATTGGGGCTGTCTTCAGGTCGTGAGCGTATCGATTTTCATCCAAGCGGATCAAACGTACGCCGCGAGCGTTAAAGTCCCGAGCCTCCAAGACGCTCAAGTTATCATCTCGCGGTTCCACCGGCGCAAATTGGGTTTCCGCAAGATCAAAATTTCCAAGGCCCACCCGCCACAACAGCAGGACTTCCAATATTTGAAGTAAGTTGTTACTTTAACCCTGTTGCTTTCCGACGGCATTCGCTAAACATCCGTTTTTTTCGCAGGTGGCAAACGATTTCTTTACTCCAAGACGTTCCTCGCCACTCATTGCCACTTTTCAAATTCATTGAAATGTTCGAATCCCGCTACGTCACGCCCGTTTCGATGACGGACCTCTTCAAGCTGAACGACGTCTGCACCGTGTCGGACGAAAGCGTTTGTCGGATGATCACGCTCAACCCAGAATTCACCGGCGCCGTGTCCCCCGTCTTCCAAACCATTCAGGTAACCCTCGAAAGACAATCACAACCTGTGCATCAATCGTCGAATCGTTTATCATTATTTATCCATTTCAGGAAATTCCTCCCTACTGTGCCAAGCACTATGTACACAATCAGTCCAACAGCAAAGGGTGGGCAGAACAGGAAGCTCGCCCTCTCCCCAACGTAATGGTCCCTCTGCCGATATTTTCCGCGAATATCAAGAATCTTCTTGCCTCGCACAGCAACGTACTGCCAATTTCTAGGTGAGCCATTCCCACTTGAAATCAGTATTGTCAAAATAATCCTCTAGTTCAAAGCGACCGGTCATCGTTTGTCAGTCAGGTCAATGTTAGACAATTTAGACGTGACAATTTCTCTTTTCCAGTCTTATCGATTGCTACAATGCGGAATGCGAGCCGATTAATGTAGTCGATCAAGGAGTTCCTCTCGAACACTACGTCACTTGCGTCAATCAAGTGGAGCTCATAACGGATTCCAGCGGTATTAAATACCTTCGCCCCGGCGGATCGAAGGCCGTCGAGGAAACGCCTGATGGTATGTTGAAGGAATATTTAATATTCCATAATTTAGGGGTCTTCACGGTAGAAATGTTTTTAATGACCAAAATTATTGAGCACCCAACGTTAGGATGCTGTATGTTAAGGGTAATGTGGACGACAAGTGTGCGAGAGAGAGGGATAAAAATTATTTCCTCAGAATATCAGTACTTTCCTCAAAGCTGCAGTGAAACCCGTGGGGAGGGGACGCTATTCATCCCTTTTGGCAATCAACTTCATAGCCGGTGGGGATAAATATTAGGAGCTGTCGCTCAACCAGCTGTCTTCCCCAATTAGGTCGAATGTTGCCGGGGCTTCACGGCAGGTGCTGCAAAGACAGCAGGACGGCCCTCTTCCTCGCCAAATTTGCATTTAATGCGGGACAACTCCGAAGCAGCTTTGTCTAGCCTGCAGGAGCCACACCATGTGTAGCGAGGATTGCCAACCAGCACCAGGTGGTGCAGGTTAGCAGGGAGTCCCCATGGCCGCTCACTAGCTGTGTGTTCTTATGATCAGCTGTGTGTTCTTATGACCACTACATCTGCTACCGTCGAGCCACAGTGGAAAAACTCAAACGTGAGACTCTGCTGTCTCCTCCTCCTCCTGCCACTGGCCGTCAAGCATGGCCAGCACATCCTGGCTCAGCTTGGCCCAAGAAGGTCCAGGCTCAAAGCTTTGCCCAGCACCTTGAAAGCCCCCCCCCCCCCTCCCTCGCGAATCCTATGGGCAGCGAAAACGGCAGGCCGCCTCCTGAACAATAGGGGAACCCTAGCAAAAACCTGAACCGATGCACCCGAGACTGTCCTGCAGGATCGCGTTACCCTAATGAGGGCTGTCCTCTGCGCCGATCTCAATCTCCTGAGATCAGTTTTCTTCAGGAGGTCAAATATCCTCCTGACATCATACTGGAGGATCCCCAGGAAGAGGTCCTTGTATAACACGAGGAGCTCGCTCAACCTGGTGCTCCAGCTGCTACCTCCAAGGCGCGCAACCTTTGAATAGGCTGCTATGGCTCTTGCAGAAGAACCCTCAGCAAGGACGGCAACGTACCAGAGTATTTAACCGAACGGTGGTAGTGGCTGAGTAGGGAGAAAACAGCTGGATATATGTGGCCATGAAATCTACCACATCTTGGCCTAAGTAGTGTACGCACAGGTGCCACGGCTGATAATATACTTACGATAAATTTCATTAACTCGAGCACATCTATAACGTTAACACGTCAAGAATGGCCTGACCGTGAAGACCAGTGTTTTGTGGGAAGTTTTTTTTTAAATGTTTACACGAAGCGTTTTTTTTTCTTTCAGAGAACCCGTCCGTAAGCCCGTCTTTGTCCACTGTGGTCAAACAGTTCGAAAGGGAAGCGGTCGACTTGATGAAGGTGCAACCTCACTGCCAGTTATTGTTCAACAAGTTTATACCTGCATACCATCATCATTTTGGGAGGCAGTGCCGCGTGGCGGATTACGGGTTTACTAAACTTATTGAACTCCTCGAAGCTGTGCCGCTTGTGATTCAGGTGAGTTGACGGAAGGGAGCTGGGAGGAGGGGGCGTTAGGAGCGTCAATGATTTTATTTGTTGTGTACAGGTTATGGGAGAAGGTAACAAACGTGTCGTGACACTCTCCCACCGCGCTCAGACCCGCCGGTTCACTTCGGACATCATCCGGGCCCTGAGGACTCAACCTGTCAAGAAGATGACGGTGACCGAGCTGCCTGCTGTCTTCGAACGTGTGCTTGGCCGACCCTTCGACCCCAGGGACTATGGGTTGTGCAGGCTTGAAGATTTGGTGTCCCACCTGTCAGACAACAACGTCTTTGTCGATCAGGAAGGTGTTTTGTTAATCCCTCAGCGGAAGAGGACCGAAATGGAAGAGAAACGCACTAAACAGTTCGCTCAAGAGGTACGTTTCCCCAGCCGCTCACAATTTCAGCGTTGCCAATTTTCTTTTGGTATCACTTTCGCCATCTTCAGGTCATGGAAATTCTCAGCTACATGCCCAAGTACTCAATGGAATTCGACAAATTCATACCAGCCTACCACCGCCATTTCTCTAAGCAGTGCCGAGTTTCAGAATTCGGCTTCACCAAACTTATCGAGTTGTTCGAAGCCATTCCCGACACTGTCAAGGTTCTCTCTCGATGTATCAATGTTTGTAGGGAATGAAATCATAACCTCCGTGTCTCAAAGATACCACTGTTGTTGATCAACACCAATGTTGAATAAGGGTTTGCAGATGGAAATTCCACGTGGATTGCATGAGTGTCAGATTGCATGAACACCTCAATGGCGGACCGAACGTTTGTCTGTTACACCCTAAATCCCGTTCACTTTAATGTTTTCCCTAGTGAATGTTTGTCACGATGTTGGGCCCCTCAAAAGATTTTAAACTTCATAAAATGGGAAGTTTTAACAATACCGGGAAATTATGCAATAACATTTTATTATGCAAAGTAGATGAGGGAATGATGGCCATCTGGTATGATTGGGGGGTTGGGGGGATTGAGCTCTACTCTTATTTAGGGTATAGTTTTGGATTTAGCCAATGATACCCACTTCTTCCTTGCCCTGAGAGACGCGAGGACCCCTCTGTTCAGATCCTGGGCATCCATTGGTGGGCAAAACAGATGGACTTGGATTGGAATTGGATCACTTCGGACGCTTCAATCCTGTTAAACCAGTCTGTTAATTCTCTTCTATGTTAGGTTTCTTCTATAGAGAGTTCCTAAAGCCACTTTTTGCGTAACGGCGATGAGTTACGGTCGACGTAACTCGAGATTTCACGCATGCGCAGACGATAACTTAGTCCTTATGCCTAACGTCGAACGTCTTTTATTGCCGTAAAGATACGGCGATAAGCTTACGGTCTTAAGGATAACGCCGTTAATTTCGAACAATATAAGGTAAACAGCGGCACTTTAAATTTAGCGTGACTTTTGATAAGACGTATCTCTGTTACGGTGTTATGTGAAGTTAGCTTTTCTTTGATTCTCCCTAGACAAATCCCTTACGGCGATAAAAATTAACGGTCGACGTATCTCGGATGTTTCTTTAGGAACTCTCTTATGTTAGAACAGATTTCAAACCCGTCAAACCAGATTCTAATAATTATTATCTTCTCTGTGAGAACAGGAATCAAACCAGACAATTCAGTCTTATGATTCTCTTCTTTGTGAGGACAGGCTTCAAACCCCCACAAACTGGTCTGTTACTTCTCTTCTTTGTGAGAACAGGCTTCACACCAGTCTGTTAATTATCATCTATGCTAAGACAGGCTACACACCTGTCAAACTGGTCTGCTAATTCTCTTCTCTGTGAGAACAGGCTTCATACCAGTCTGTTAATGCTCATCTTTGAAGGGACAGGCTTCGAACCTGTCAGACTGATCTGTAGATTCTCTTCTCTGAAAGAACAGGAATCAAACCCGTCAAACCAGTCTCTTGGTAGTTCAACCCTGAGGACTCTCGAGACAATGTTGCCAACACAGTTGCCACAGATCTATCCAGTTGCTCGCTTGCAGTTTTCGTCGTCAATTTTCGTCTCGCCATGTTAATTGTTTTTTTGTTCATAAGTTTTTATTTAAATGTTTGGTTTTTATGTTGATCATTTAATTTGGTTTATTTAATAATTTATTTTTATTTTCCTTTATCGTCAATCCGTTAGTTGGATGAGGATTCTGAAGGGCGGAAGATTTCCCTCCACTCGGACAAGAAGATTCAAGTGCTTAGCGAGCAAATGATAGACCTGGTTTATCCGGCGAGCCCTCCTGGTCTCCACTTGAATAACGTGGAGTCACGATATTTGTGGCACTACGGGTACAGCCTGAGCCCCACCTTGTACAATGCTGCCAACTTGGAGGACCTCATGTCCCGTCTGGACAGCGTCAAGGTATTAAGCGTCGACAGGTTTTGTTTTGTTTTTTTAAGACGATTTCGAGAGCCTTTTTGGTGGGGTTTGCAGGTGGTGGCGACGGATCAGGGGAAGGTGCTTTTGCCTTTGGAGAGCGCCCTGCTCAAACAGATTGCGACCAAAGTAAGGGCGTTTTTGATCGACTCGGAAAACGGTCGGATGCCTCTGGCCAAACTCAGGTCGCACTTTAGCGTCTACCACGAACCTCACTTGACGCCGCAAAAGCTCCTCAACAACATGCCCGATGTTCTTAAAGTAAGTGCTCAAGTCAAAAAGCCAACCCGCCCCCAATTTGTCGTGATTGTCACTCTTTATGTTGCAGTTGGACGAGGAGGACGGCGTCATCGTCGTCGAGCTTACTCCCGTCTACCAATTAATCCGCCAGCTGGCGAAGCTCATCATGAAACGCGAAGGACGTCTCGACCTGGCCGGCGTTGACGACGCCTACGAAAAAGAGTTCGGGGTCTCCCTCGACGTAACTCCGTACGGCTACTCGTCCGTCGAGGATCTGATGCTCGACGCACCCAACGTCTTCGCCATCAGAGGGAAAGGGCCCAGAAAACAGGCCTTGCTCAACAGAGAAATAACCACTTCTCTTAGTAAGTGATAATAACAGTGTTACCAGTTTTGATAACCCTGTTGTCTCGCATCTCAACCGCCTTATCACTATTTTCCTTGCTTTCAGAGAAACCGATGATCTCTGGAATTTTCTCCGGAGCTGCGATTTGTCGGCCTCCTTCTTCGTGCAGCAAATCCGACACATCCGTAAGTTCGTTACATTTCAATGATGTACAAGTGTGTTGCTAAATGTCTCGTTCAAACTTCTGCCTGTTCAGATTGCTACTTCAGGAGACGAATCCATCGGGAAGAGCCCTTCGGTAAGTGTTGAGGTGTTTGACGTTTGAAACGGGCTTGTGCAATTTGACGCCGAAAATTTTCTATCGCAGGCCCTCATGTTCGCGTTGCCCGAACTCTCCGCCTTCGAGTTCCCGGAATTGAACTCCCTCTCCCCCTGCAAAGGCATCCTCCCGGCCCATTTGCCGCCCGACCCGTCCGAGCTGCCACTACCCACGATGCACTTGGCGTCCAAGACTGAAAACGTATGAAAAGGCCTGACGTTTTTTCTTTATCGTTTGGCAACAGTGGAGCATTCGTTCTAATTTAATGGATGGTCGCAGGAAATCTTCATGCAGTCCGCTTTCAACCCTTCGTATCCGGATCTCTTCCCCAACCGGCCAGGCTCCGTCTGCTCGTCCCGTTCAGGCACCGATCCCGCAACGCCAGGATCTTCCGGACAGAAACGTGAGTCGAATCAGGATTATTTTCCCAAGTGGTTTGTAAACATAGCTTGTTTTTTTGGTTGATTATTCTTGGAATTAGACGAAATTTTACATTATCCGTTTCATGACCCGAAGATTTCAAAAATCGTAATATGATTTTATGTCCGTCCGCCGTCCAATCCGTTTTGGGCAGTAGAAATTTTTTTAAAAATCTAAAATTTCTGCAAAATACTCGGTTTAACATCTAGTTGTGCCCACAAGGTTTTCAGCCCGATCGCCAAAACCCGTAGGGCTTTGTGGAGCCTCCGGACCGAAGCGGAAATCGTTTTAATACCTTCGAAATTTGTTATTATGATAACCTCGTATCTCAATTTTTGGCCTTTTTCTCATTGCATTTTCTGAATGAAATTCTCGTGTCTCATCGGCCAGTATTTGAATGTTGGCGGAAACGCATTTTTTCTGCCCTCTAGTGCCCTTTTTGCTAACCAATTTTCCGTAGTTACGAGGTTATCATTTTTAGAACAACCAGAAATACGTGGTTATCATATGATAACCACGTATATTTGGCGTATATCTGGTTGTTCTAAAATGATAACCTCGTATATTTGGCGTATATCTGGTTGTTCTAAAATGATAACAACTACGAAATAAAATAGGTTTTGCAATATTTATTTTAGTTTCTATTGATGGGAGTTTGACCATATGCTCCCAAGCCGCTGAAAACGGCCCTATTTCCTCCCGCCTGGGAAAACCAAACTCCCGTTATGCTCCCAGTCCAGCGACCACCCCTGCCGTTATGCTCCCGCCAGTAGCGCCCGTCAGGCCGTTATGATCCCAGAGCATCCCCCGGTCCAGGTAGACTATTCCCTCCCCAAATGGTCGGTAGGCTGATGGAAGGAAATAAGTAAATTATGTGATCGTGCAATAATTTAATACTAAGTACTTAGGTATATACGGGGCGTAAACGCTGTGTCAATAATGCCAAAACAAAAACCACAATCAACAGGCAATAAGGAACAAAAAGCCAATCAAGAAACAAACAAAATGACTAGAAATGAGGGCGAAGTTTGTAAGAAATGACTCTGACAAATTTGTAAAGCGTAATTTCATTTGAGTTGAGCTTGTTAATCCATTTGTTTACCCATTCTTGCTATTTTTGAATGACAGATCTTGGTAGGTGTGGTTCGCCGACTGAATTTAGTTTTGGGTAAACATCGGCTTGAACGGACAATAGCTCCTCAAAAAAATGTAAAAAGGTCGGGATGTGCTGTATATAAGTCTTTATTAAATGTTGAGTGGAAGGACTCGCATGCATTAGTCGTGCGGTCAACGTCAGCAGTTTTAGACGCCCATAATGTTGGAGGGTAGGTCGTGTCATGATTCAATGAGAAACTGAGGAATTCCATGTTAGATTACAAGTACGGGCGAAGCGACTGACATGATATGGTCAAACTCCCGAGAAGATGTTATCTCCGAGCAGAGATCACTCGCTGGGAGCATAACAGTGCTAAGCGTGCAGAGGTTTGGGATCATATCGTCCGGCCCGCCGTTTCGTTCGGGAGGAAATAGTCTTACCCGCGAGCGGAGTTTTGACCGCTGGGAGCATAAACGTCTACGCCCCTATTGAGACACATGGACGGTTGATGCAATCAAAATTTCTGACTTCATAATCAGTTTTTTGTCTTCTGAAAAGTTTGGTTTTTCTGATATACGAGGTTATCATATTATGACGCCATCGTAATGGTCCTAAATACACGGAATCTGAGTTTGCACCATCGCAGCTGGTGAGCTTAACTTTCGGCAGCCGAAAAACCGCGAAATTTTTGCACAGTTTTCAGTTTTTCGCCTCTAATTCGGAAACTATCCATCCTACAGCAAAATTTACTTGACAAAATGAAAGAGAATTAAAATCGCGATTCAAAACACTGCATAATCATCAAAATCGGATCAGCGGTTTAGCCACAATCGTTCGTCAAAGATGGGCTATTTTTACCAACTTTCGTAAAAACCACATTTTGGTCACAGTAAGACCGCTGTAACTTCTAAACAACGGCCCAAATCGAAAAAAGTTATAGAATCAAAGTTGTAGAGAATAAAAAATACGAGAATAAATAAAAATCGGATGTACATAACATTTCTGGTGGTGACGTAAATGAGCCGTCAAAGACGGCATTTAACATGAAATTTTATTCTCTACAACAAAGTGCTGCAATTTAACTCGTCCCCATAGTTGAAACTCTTCCATAGCCCCTTTTGAGCCCCGCGGGTTTGTGCGATCAGACTGAAAACCTTGCAGGCACAACGCTACTGATGCTGGAGAGGGAAGAAAGTAAACCAGAATCCTTAGTTGTGTGTGTGTGTGTTAATGTAGGTATGGCTGAGTGACTGAATACTTTTAGCATGGAACATGCTTTAGCCTTGAGCTAACTGCCCGAAAACGTGACGCGAGATGGCTGACGTAGAAGTGTCACACGAGTATTAGGAGGTTAGGAGAACAAAGGAGCTATTTTTTATCAAACAATTGCCAATTGTTGATTTCTATCTGCTTGGCAACGTTACTAGGCAAAGCATGTTCCATGTTTATTGAATTTTAGCCAAAGGCTCTAAGCAGTACCCTGTGGGGTTTTTTTTTTTTTTTTTTTTTTTCATTTTTCACTGACAATGGCACATCTTCAACTGTCCCAGACGTTTTGCCGTTCATTTCCACGGTAAAGAGGCGGCCAAACCAAGCTGTTGAAATCAAAGTTTGTTTTGTCCTTCCCTTTGTTGGGAATTTTTTCATGCTGTTCCACGTCTTCACGTTTCGGAGAATCATCCATATGCCTGATAACGTTTTTTTTAGGTGTTTGAGGAGCCCCCAGAATCGCACTAACGCCACATCTCTTAAAATGCTCATTAAATGAAATTTTCATTTTCAGGCCGAGTCCGGCTCGCCGCTCAATTCAACCAGCCTCTGAAGCACGTTTAAACCGGCGCTACGTCAACGTGATTTCCTCCGCCAAATAAAAATAAGGCCCGAGGAAATGAATTACATTTTGTTATTTCGTTTTAATTTTTCCGATTTTTTTTATCGACTCTTCCGTCTGAGTCCAAACCCCGTTGATTGGGCAATTTCGTATTTTATTCAATGATGGTTCAATCAGTGAGCGAAATGCATGCTTCGCCAATCATGTAAACAAATTTCATCGTTATGATTCAGGCGAATTCTCTACTGTCCCTCGATTTGATGTGCAAAATATTTTTATCAAATTGAACATTTTCGGTTTCGGTGTATTTTTTTAGTACGTTGTACCTGTTTTCACTTGTTGAATTTGCTCATTTGAAAAGATTTTTGATGTTGGGCGCACATTGAAACTTTTGAAGTCGGTGATGCCTCAAGAGCAAATTTTGAAATTTCTCAACATTCCTTTGGAAAAGATTGATCGATGTCGTCGTACATGTCTAACGTTGTTTTTACTATTTGCAATTATTTGTACTTTTCTTTATAAATTGTTACGTGTTTGAGCAAAATGGAGTTGTTTTTTTGTTAAAACTTGGGAAGGTTGGAAATGAAACAAAGACGTTGAGCTAAAATTTTAATTTACGCAGGTGCTTAGGAGAATAACAATGGGAAAGTATGACTGTACAACGATAGGTAAAACGGCAGTTCAAGAATCTAACACTACGATTACATAATATGAATGCAATGGCTGACACCAGTTTTTTTTTCACGACTCAAAAAAGATCAGAACGTATCCGTAAAAATCAAGGACCGGGAGTGTCCGCCACTGGCGACGAGGTCGATGAATTCGCTACTACAGCGCCTGCTGGATGGTTATTTACGACCCTGAGGGGGGGGGGGGGGGAGTTTCACGCGATGGCAGTGCTGCCAGTTATGATGAAGTGGAGGGGGGGGGGGGATAGCCTCTAAAATGAAATACAAGAAGGGTCTCGCATTTGGCTAGGGAATTTTTGCAGAAACCCCAATGGGACCTTATTCCAAATAAAGGAAGAGTGGTCCTGGGTAGGGATGGATATCAATACCCAATTTTCGATTTTTTTACTGCAGTAAAATGGACCTACCTAGTGGGACCAGTCAGATATGACGCAGGGAAACTCCACAGAATGCTCACATAGAGCGGAAGCATGAAACTGAAGAATACGAAGAACAGAAAGGTCAATTGACCATGAAGTGCTGGTTTCACCAAAAATAACATTAAATTGGTGGTGTAGTTGTCTCAGTCTTCAGCACAGCTTTCTCATACAGGGACCGGTACAAGGGTCGGACGTTATTGAAACGACTACTACTCCGCCCCTATTGTGTCGACAGAAGTGGGGAGAGGACTAGCGGATTCGGGAGGTCTTAGCATTTTTTTTACGTGGACGGTGGAGCAACGACAACAATGAACGTTATTCGCCTTCGCTTCCCTTGACGATTTATTTCCACGTTTGGTGACGTTCGTTGGCCTCCTTGGTCCCCAGATTCGACCATCCAGCACAAGGAGTTGAAGGAAGCAACGTTGGAAAAGATGCCTTTTCGGAAACATCCAAGAAAGACTCCAGCAGTGGATCGCCAAACAAGGACGCCACCTGACTGAGGTGCTCTCCAGTCCTTGGATGAAAAATGCGGAGCGTGTTGAAAAGAGGGGCGGGAGGGAATTGTTGGATGAAAAAGACAGACCATTGACGACACTATGGTGAAAAGAGGCGGGTGGATTCCGAGTTGAACAGACGAATAGTTGGTAGCAGCTTTGGAACTGAGTTGCGTGGAATCGAGGAGGGGGGGGGGGAATTCTTGCGTACAAGTTGACAGCACCGGCGCTGCGATGCGGAATCCTTGGATGAAAAAAAGGCAACTAGCCAGCACTGATTTGTGTAGAAAATAAGAGGTGGAAGTCTCGGATGAGGAAGGCAAACCCTTGGTAACACTGCTTAGTGTTGAGGGAGTTAGATGAAAACGATGTACAGTTGGCAGCCCTTCTTGGTGTTGAAATGAAGGGCTTACGGGAGAGGGCTTGGGGAGTGGCAACTGTTTCTCGAGCCTCAACCCCCCCCCCCCCCCAAACGACCCCTTCTTATCGCGTGAACCTGTCACACTACTCCCAGAAGGCCTCGCTTCAATGGGAGCCTGGCAACGCTGATTTTGGTCAGAATTTTTTACTACACCTGCACGCGGGTTAAAAAAAAAACAACTTCCTAAGTAAAAATCATCGCCTACAGCAAAAAAATAAGCTTTTTCAAAAAAAGGTATAAGTAACTAGCGCCACTAAAACCCCCTTTTAAGAAAAAAGAAAACGCTAATAAAAAAATAAATCAACAAAAATATAATTCTAGGAAGACGAAAATCGAAACTACTTTTAAATAAAAAATATGACGAAATACTAATAACCCAGAGAAAATAATAAGCTTTGCCCGACCTTCTTAAAACCCCAATTTTCAAGGTTCTGATTACAACTTTAAATAACACTCACTCATACAACTCAAATATTGCGAAATTCAAATCAAACCTCAATATTTTACGCATTCACCACAATTGTTCACATAACATTTTAGCACCTACTAAAATGTGTTTGGTACAAAATATCATACAATACTCCAAAAAGAGAAAGAAAAACCTGTTACACACCATTTTTTAAATTCCTTTGTATCTAATATATTTGACATTAATAAATAATCGAGATTGAACTTAAACGCTACACAATAATTTTTTTTAATATGATGTACAACAGATTGTAATTTTTTTTTTTTTTTTTTTATCGAACCATTTCTGTACAAAGTTGTCCAAAAAAGTAGTTGACGGAACTTCGTTGCGGTTGTTCCCCCCCACGAGACTCGACAAATGGGGTTTTGGCCCGTGAAGTGGATTTGGGGGGGGGGGGGGGGGAAGTGGCGTCCAGCTTGGGGGCGAAATTGTCACTGGCGGGTTCCGTCCGCCTGGTTACCGTCGTAAGGAGGAGAAGGGGTAGTCGAGGTAAAAATGTGAAAAGAGGACTGGTTCATTTTTTTCCTTAAAATAATACTCGATGAAATTGAGAAATCCCTCTTTCTTGTTTTAGTATTAAACCTTCGGACAGTGAGAACAGTTTATCATTTTTGTTTGTTTTGCGTTTCCCTTAAGAAAACCTCTGTCGTTTGCTGGGGGAAAGGAGGTCGTTCGCTTCGTCGTCATCTTCGTCAGAATCGCCTTCGTAGTCCACCAAACCCTGGAAAATTAAATTTTTCGAAACGTTAGTTAACTAGACTAAAGTCAGCAAGCCAGTCTCTGGCTTTTTTTTTTTTTGTTGCAAAATGACAAAACAAAAGGCGCGTCCCCACTAAGCTGAAATGAGGTTGGGCGACACGTTGTAATTGGGAAACTTGGATCACTGTGTTTTGCTGATTGATGCCGAGCGGTTGAATTGTGACCCCAATTATTGAAGTCAATCAGCTCTATTTGATCTAGAGCAAGCTGTTTCAGGATTAGTACGGGAACAAGGGGGCCACCCCCTACTGGCTAAAACCCACCAACGCCTGATTGTATCCCAGCTGGCCTCAGACCCCTTCTACTCGCTTTTCGATAATGAAGTTTTTTGAGTCTTAAAGAAATACAGGATGGAAGTGAAAGGATTCATTTGGAAGGTGAAATCTACTTATTCTACCCCTTATTTTTCCAACTTTGAAGTTCAGGCGTTTTCCCCTTGCTAGCCCCCCTTTTTCTCCTCTCCTTTCATCGGAGCCCCCCTTTATTGTTGACAGTGTTGTTTCATTACGTGGTTTTTATGACCTCTGAGCTCTGCCCAATGGTGACAACGAGGGGGCATAACTTTTCCCTACCTCCCCCTCCAATCGGTGGATTCACTGCCTGCAAGCCGTCCATCATGTCTTCCGAACATCCTTTCAACAAATGGTCTTGTTCCTATTTTTTGAACAATTTTAGCTACTAATGGACCACCTTTTTGATGTTTTCAGGTTTTTCTCGTTATCTACTAACCCAGCTGAATTTTTCAAGTCAAATTTTAAATTTTTCCAATTTTTAGAAGTATCCTAGACTAAAGATTGTTCTTCTCATGTGTTGCAGCTCCAATATTGTACAAAAGAGAGGGGGTTTCTTGAATGAAAGGTTGGCAACACTGCTTTGTGCTGAAACATGGTGGTGACAGGATGACAAAGAATGACAGTTCTCAGCACAAAACCGGAAATATGGGAGAGCGAGGACAGTTGGCAGTTTTTTTGGAAAAACTTTGCTGGTGTCGGCTGTGCCGATCCTAATTAAAAAAACAATTCAGTCTTCGAATCTACTAGTGCTAGGCTACAACCCCCCACCATATGATGATGGCCATCCCAAGTTCCAGATGAGAAATTACTGTAGCCGATCATGCTAACCATCCCCGTCATTCAAAGGAGCTTTGCCATGGAGAACAACGAGGGTGTGTACAACGTGAATTAGCCGTAGTTTAGGGGGAGACCGGGTCCAGTTGGCATAAGGGGTCGGTTGTCATAGAACAGTGGGAGGGCTACCACTCTCATCACGTGACTTTCTTCTAGTTTCGTCAGCATCAGAGGAATTTGCGCCTTTCGTTCAGGAGAAAACCCATTTTTGTAACCAGTAGCCATTATCATTAAATGGTAAATTTTACCAAGGATCCTTTCACTTCCAAAAGGTGGGGTACATTCTCAGACACACTTGAGCACTTGGAGGGTCATTAAATGACAAATTTTGGCATAGTTCACACAAACAATATACCTTATGCCTACCAACCCTGGTTCGAAGTATACCGACCGTACCTCCTGGAGCAGAGCAGAGTACGGAAAAATCGTCATAGTGAATGATTGCAAGATACACACAACACCAGACAATACTTGGTTACAAAAATGATTTTTCTTGGGCGCAAATTCCTCCCTTGCTGACGAAACTTGGAGAGCCCCCGAAATACCACCAGAGAGTGGTAGCCCTCCCACTCAGCTACCATCTATGTCTACTTTTGGTCGAAATGAAACTAACAACGCCAACTATTGGGGTTTCAAGAGTGCTTTCAGATGGTCTAGTCTTATGGGGGAAAATTCATCGGCATCCCCTACAAATGTGAAAAACGAAAGGTGTAAGAAGGAGGAAAGTTAAAATTTAGTTTTTTGGAAAAATTGACCAATTTTCAAAGAGCCACTGCTCAGTGCTTAATTGAACTACAGAGCTCCAGGTGGTCTGAAATCGTGGCAAATTCAGTTCTCTTTAAAAGTTTAGTTGGAGGCGATTATCGAAAAATGCATAGTTTGGGAGATATAGAACAAAATTTGTCATTTAATGAAACAGGCCAAATATTTCGCGGTTTTTCGCGTGCTACGCACGTAGCACACCATTCAGAGAATTGCAATCTTGGATATAAACAACCCTATTGGGTCCGAACAACAACATAAAAAATTCGAACTACAACGTTAAAGCGACATTTTGGCTGAGCTGGACGAGTCTAATTTCTCCATTAAAGGTACTCACTTTTTTGAAAAGAGCTTTGCACTTGGCATCGACGTCAGCTTGGCTCAAACCTTCGGCCGCTGGTCCTAAATTTAAATTATTGTTCATGAGGGATTTCCCAGTGTTGTTGAACACTTTGGTGCTACTCCCTTCCGTCTTCTTATCCAAATTTTTACCTGAAACAAAATTCACGTTATTTTCGCTTGTACGGTCTGCGCGTGAGTTGACGTTAAATAAGAAAATCAACTAACCTAAAGAATCCAATTCCTGCGTTATTTTTTTGTTTATTATGTTGCTGGCGGGGGCCGGCACGACGGCTTCGCCTTCGTCGAAATCGTCGTCTTCGTTGAACCACATCTCCTCCTCTTCGTCTAATTGTCGTGGCTCCCGTCGGAACCTGTTGTTCCTCAAGATGGACGGCACGCTAGAACACACCCCACAGGATACAGTTCACAGAAAAAAAGAGAAGAAAACAACAAAATGGCTGATGGTTTTGGTATCTGTTACCTGTCGAGCGCCGCTTTGTCGCGGTCTTTGAGCTTGTCCTGGTGCTGGTTGTAGCGGATTTTGAGACCCTTGAACGTCTGAACGTAGTCAATTTCGTCGAGAACTTTGCCGTAATTTTCAACCACGTGAGTCATGAGAGTTTTTATGTCCTCCTGTTCAAAAACAATCAAGTTCATCAATTGATTCGTAGTTCAGGCACCAGGTGCCTCAAAAGAGGGTTTCGATGCAACGTTCGGTGTAGAACTTTTTTGAGCGGTGTCAGGTGGGGTAAGTGTAAACCATTACCGCCCCTGTTGTAGATTGTGGAACTAAATTTCAAGCAATCCTTATCAATGCAACGTCAATGAGAGATGCAAGTGGATTCTTGCATTTTCTGAACAGCCGATCATCACATATCAGGCGAGTGTTCATAGCCTTGTGATAAAAATTGAAAACCGAAGTGGTCAGTGACGACCAAGTTGAAGAGCCCGTGACTGCATTTGAAAAGCAAGTTTGTTCATGTTTTAATTCGCTTACGATGATAAGATAACTGATGTGAGTTAGATGATGATCGAAGCTGTCATTGCTAATGAGCAAAATTTGCTCCATTAGCAATGACAATTACAATTACCCCATACATTTTGCTATATGGGGTAAATGTAAACAAAATGGTTTTTTGTGCGTTTCCATTGGTTTTGAGCTATCAAAGTAAACGTTTTTCGTAAATGGTCACTTCGTATTGAACACACTACAATCATTTGTTTCAGATGCCTGGCGAATATAATTTGATTTTAAATAGGTTTAAGTTGGGTAAAGTAGGGTGAAAAACAGTCAGCCGTTGGAGTAAAAACATGCTTTTATCAGTAGAATAATGGGCCAAGGAACTAGGTCAGAGAAATGGGAAAATTCGGCCGAACATAGTTGAACTAGTAATGAACAAAGTACTCAGTACAGTTAGCACTGAGAAATTAGGTGTCTGAGCAGAGGAAATCACTAGTGAATATTTGGCGTTTTGAATTTTCCCGCGGTGGCACTTTTACTAATCCGCCAGAGTGCGCTAGCATAAGAAGTAGTGTAAAAAAAAAAAAAATAAAAAATGACAGCAGCCAATGAGAGAGTAGCGCCACTTTTCCCTCCAGATTCAAAGTTGAAATTTTCGAAAGTGCCCTGGAATTTGTATTACACCGTAGGAGCCCAAAACTCACTGCTATGCCTTCAAATTATGAAGTTCTTTCAGAAAAAAGTATTAGTCGACGTTCGGTTCCCGGGCCCATTGAAAGACTTTCAATTGTTTCTCGATCGTCCAGATAAAATTTATCTTAACGCGACACTTAATGCGACTAAGTGAGGCTAGTGAGGGAAATTTGAAAAATGTTCGAAAAACCGTGTTGTCACACAGTCCCCCCCCCCCCCCCGCAGTCACAAAGTATCCCCAATATTCTATATTTTTACCTGAACGCACCCTTTAGAAGTTATCCCAAAAAGGTGCCGAAATTTCGGGCCACAAATTTTGTTGGGATTCGTGTGCAGCACCCCAAAAACATGAAACCGTTGAGAAAAATGCTACACCAAACGTTGCATCGACAAAACACCTGGTGACTGGACTATTATAGTAGTTATTTCTAACTTTGTACCCACCATACTGCCGTGCTAACGCAAAGTGCAGTAACTCCATAATTGTGAAAGTGGAGAAAAACACCAAAAACCCTCAATTCGCCGGGCCACCTGTTAAAAATATGATTTTATCGCAAAAAGTGGCATCATATGTTGGAATTGGCATCTTATTATAGCAATTTGAAAAAAAATATATTTTTCTTTACAATTTAACATGTGGCTGGGCGGATACTGCATTTTGGCTTAGCAAATCACTCTTAAACACTACGCTAAAATGCAGTAACAGCCATATAATTGGAGTTACTGCATTTTGGCTTAGCAAATCACTACGCTAAAGTGCAGTAACAGCCGGAACAGCATCAGATTGTCATTCCAAGCGGCCTCCTGAGTCGTGGAGTTACTGCAATTATGTGTTGAGGCGATCTAATTTCCCTAAGCTTAATTGCAGTATCCCATTTGCTAGGCTATATCGCAGTAACTCCAAAACATTGAGCTGGAGATACTGCATTTTAGCGTTCGACTATGGAGTTACTGCTATATAGCTTAGCAATACCCAATATTCGTGGCGCTTACTGCAAAATTGCTAATCGATTTTGGCGGGAAAAAGGGCATTAAGGGTGAACTTTGACCCTCCATATGATGCATTACATATCTAAGATACCCCCTAGGGGTCTAACTCAAAACCGGCAAAATGTGGAGTTACATACTGCACTTTACGTTAGCACGGCAGTATAGGCTACAACTACAACTATTTACATTGGTACAACGCTTACCAATTTGATGAACTCGAACATTTCCAAAATGGCCGAATCCAGAAGATTGTACCGCCCGTTGTTCCTTATGAAGGCGTCAATCACCGGAGCGAAGAGATTGCCTTTGATGATGTACCGATTGTAAAAATCGTCTTTCAACGCTATTATTTTCCTCATGAATCTCAGAGCACCTGAAAAATCCACGCAACAAATTACTTCGCCGTTTTACGCATATTTACTTTCGCGAAAACGAAAAACAAAAACCCTCACATAAAACTAGGAAAGTATGGGTCGACTTCATGAGGACGAGTATGCACCGGAGGAGATCCTTGTTGATGATGCAGTTCTTTATGTGGAACGTGTGGTGCTCCACGCAAAAGGACAACAGTTCCAGGATTAGGCCGAGGAGTTGAACTGTTCTGTAGTCGTCCCGCGCCAGCGACCCGTTGGCAGTGTTTTGTAAAAGGGGTTCTACAAATGAGAGAAAATAATTGTTTTAAAACCGTAATTTTTAAACATTTTCCAGGCCGAGGAGCGACCCTCAAAAAAGAGGAAAATTACCAAATTAGAAAATGTGCAGAATTAAGTAAAAGAATTTTTTTAAACTCCTGCAATTTAAAAAGTTAGTAGGTATCCACTATATAGTTACCGATAAGAATGTGGATGCTGTGTTTGTAAAAATAATTTAGAAAATCCGTTTTTTCCGTCTTGTTGATGGACGCGATCATGTTTTCGGGGTCGATGAGGATGCGGAGGATCCCCATGAGTTGCACGGCCCGCCCCAGCTCTGGATCCGTGTCGCACATCATCTGCTCCATGATGACGTTGAGCAGGACCAGATCCTGGAAAAGAGAGGGTGTAAATGGGGCGAGAGTCGGATTCCGATGGAGCGAGAGAGGGTTGGGAATGGGTCTTACGTCGTCCGAATTCTGAGTCTCCTGGAGGGTGTGCTCTCTGACGACGGAGGGTGAAAACTCGACGAAGTACGTCAGGATGTCGATGGAGGCGGTTTTCGTCTGGATGTCGTCGCAGGATAGCGTGATCTCCAAAGCGGGAAGGATGCCTAACGAAGACAGTGTCTAGAAACGCAAAACACGAGAAAATTAAACAAAATAGACAAATTTCATTTTGGCATGCCGGATACTTATCTGTTGCCAATTTAGCTAAGGCAAAATGGTAGTCTAGTAAGCAGGGGCGTTTGTCGCTGCTTACCACCATAATCAGACTGGAAGGGACTGCAGTGGCGCCTTCATCTGTAGGATAAAAAATTCTCCTTCCTGAGGCCAGGCCCGGCTTTTCATACTCTGCCCCCCTACAAACCTGGTGGTCTTTCTCAGGTTGGTGGGAGGATCAGAGAGGGGTCTCCTTCTCGAGCCTTGCTTCCCACTAAGAGTGCGTATTTTGTGATTTCAAACTTGTAAAACCCTCCTGTCCTGATCCACGGAGTTAGGAATGGACGTGCACCCGAATTTCGGGTTAAATCATCCTGTGCCATGTTGAGTGAAGTGAAAAAGAGAAAAAGACAATATTTTTGAGACAAAAGGTCTTTCACGTAGTTTATATTCATCTAAAGTTGTTCTGGTCGATTCAAAAAGGATGTGGGTGACGTTTCCCACCAGTGCAGATCGATTTTTCATATTTTCTTGGTGATTGGCACTGGTGACATTGGAGCAACGAGAGAATAGCCGTGTTCGTTCTGTTGTGAATGTGATCGTATATCGACTTGATTTTTTGTATTGGTAACCTCAGAAACCGATCTTTCAGTTTTCAATTTTTTTAATGGTGGTCAACTTGGCAATACGTCAACCAATGGGAGCTGATCGCTGGTTTCTGGCGAAAATTTAAACTGCGATTTTTCCATAAATTCTATAAATTCATACGAACTTGTAATTTGCGTTTTAACCCCATTTTCGGTATTATTTGGAAGCCGTATATCGATAGAATAAAATATAATCCAGAAATCCGACTATTACTAGTTGAGTTGTTTGAACGTTGGTATTAAAATTCGCTTTGCAGGAAGTAGTATCAAACTGTAAACAATGAACATACAAATGGCGTCTAATTGCACGCATTAAATTTTGTGCACAATCTCACCCTGAACAGTAGGAGGGGATGGGGAGTCGTTAGAAAAAATAACTGTTATTTTATCGCGTGACAAACAATGGACGCATAGGAGAATGTCCAATGTAGTGGTACATAAGTGAAAAAAGAGAAAGATTCTCACCTTGTAGAAAGTTTCTTTTCCCTGGGGCTGGAGGTTCTGCGAGAAATTGCAGTACTCCTTGAGGAACAGCACCAGGTCCCTCCGTTTGAGAGGGGGGGTCGTCTCGTCCGTGATAAGGCCCAAAATGTCGCTCAGAAGCTTGTCGTCCTCCTGCGATGCCCGATATTGCCAGTTATACCAACAAAATAATCCCGCAAGTCGTTGAAAGTGAAAAAAACCAACCTGTATGAGGGTGACGATTTCGACTTTGTTAAAAAAGATGAAACTCGACAGCGTAGAGAGCATGTTGTCTTCAAAGACGGATGGCGTTGGGAGGACCACGTCTTGAATGTACTGCACGCGGTACGTTTGATGAATTTTCGACAGCAGCTCGTGATTCGTAATTGGTATCACTTCTTTAAACTTCGACATAGTCCGCAGGTAGTGTCTATGCCTTTTCGGTGTGGGCGATGAGGGGTCATATTCTAAACAACCGACGACATCGAATATTGTGTCCTCTGGAACAGTAAAAATTATCATTAGACGGATATTCTAAACAACCGACGACATCGAATATTGTGTCCTCTGCATCAGTAAAAATTATCATTAGACGGATCAAGGTTTGTTTAGGTGTACACTTTGTATCTAAATCGATTCTTTTATAAAATAAAAATTCATTTTGAAGAAAATTGCCGACTTTCCCCCATTTAAACCCTGTAAAGGATTTTCACAAAATAGAAGATGAGCGAACTCCATTCAGAGGAAGTTTCAGTCATAGTTACATATCAGCCATTCTCGGTTTCAGTTTGGGACCAATTTGGAAATTCCAAATCGCCATCATGCCAGTTTTCTTCAGTGGCATCATATAGTCAAAGGCCTAATTTAATTTAAATTTTTTGATATGTCACGTTTCAGTTTTATTGAGAAATATTTTTTCCTGTTTTAAAATCTATCTGATGAATAAAAAAATAATAAAAATAATTAATAAATAATCAAATCAAACAAATCCAATAATTCAGGGTTTCCCAAACTTTGGTCCGCCGACCCTCACTAGGGGATCCGCGGCGAACTTCGACAATAATTAATACATTCTTACAAAAATAAATGTAGAGTGAATGAATACAATTAAAAACTCAGAAATTCATTTAACTGCATATTTAAAAAATGAATAAATAAAACAATAACAATCAATACTGAAAACATTTGCGTTTTTGCGTTTCCTTCTTTGGATATATACAAATCAGTATCCATCCTTTTGTAAACATTTACAAACAAATTAGTATCCAAAGTTGATACTCGTTAAATCCATCCTTGGTCCGCTCCCTTTACTGCAGGAATTTCTAGCACTATCTTAAAGAGGGGGGGGGGGGGGGGGGGGCAGTGAAATGTAACAGCACCACTCCATAGACATAGAAGAGAGCCATCTCCCAGATGGCGGTCCGTCATCCCATTCCCATTATGGACCATCTAGAAGGAGCCTGGAAGGTCAAGACGAGGAAGAGCAATCTCCTCCAAGCTCTGCGAGTGTAAACGAGACAGGAACAGTTGAAGGCACAATAATTGCCTTATTTGCAAGGTCGAGTGTCGTAATGACCTAAAAAATATCAACTTTTTCGGTTTATTGTTTATATTTTGAAAACTAAGCGTTTCTCGTGGAAACACACTATGAGCTAAATCAAAGGAAACAGAACTATACTACAGTTGAAGACCGGAACGAACTCACCAGTAATCCTCACACTGAGCGACCAGATCATCATTAAGCCACACAATCCAGTTTTAGTTAACAAGCTAACAAATTGGCATCAGTTCAAAATGGACGCGAATCAACGTATCGACCTTAGTGTGACATTGACCACGCCAGAAGAGGTTGACGGCCAGCTGGAAAAAGTCGTAGCTGCCATACAAGATGCAGCTTGGCAAAATACTCCTGAGCTTTCTAAAAAGCTGAAGGGGATAAATTACCCTAAGGAAATAGTCGATACCATAAAACAGAAGCGTAGAGCCAGGAGAATCTGGCAAGCCACGCGTAACCCAGCCCATAAGACCAAATGGTATAAAATTGCCAATGAGCTTAGAGGAATGATCGAAGAAATCAAAGAAGAACTCCTTTCAACGCTTACTAGCCACAGGGACACTGATTAATCCCTGTGGAAGGCAACAAAATACTTGAAGCGTTTAGGTACCGCCCATACTGGACACGATGAGCAATAGGTGGATCAGGACCAACCAGCAGAAGGCTGACGCATTTGCTTCTCACTTGGCTAACATCTTCACCCCAAATCCTGGCAGCCCCGACGAAGAGCCGCTCAAGGAGATTCGGTCGAGTGACCAGGAGACTGTGATCGAAAGAGTAACTGTCAAACAAGTGCAGCAGACAATAAAAAATGATATTAACCCGAAGAAGGCGCCTGGATATGACCTAATTACTGTCACCTAATTAGGTCACCTTCTGAGGAAGGTGATTGTTAAACTCACACAGATTACAATGCAGCCATCAGGCTTTGCTATGTACCTCAGCTATGGAAGCTTGCTGAGGTCATAATGATCCTAAAACCTGGAAAGCCTGCTGAGGAATTGAATTCATATCGACCAATATCTCTGCTGTTCTCTCAAAGCTGTTTGAAAAAATCATTCAAAAACGACTGTTGAAAATAGTAGAGGAACGGAAACTCGTTCCAACCCATCAGTTTGTCTTTCGTCGACATCACTCCACAATTGATCAGGTGCACCGAATAACGCACATTATTGAACAATCTCTTGACCAAAAAAAAGTTTGCTCAGCCGTCTTTCTTAGGGTGGAATTCACAGACGTTTCTCAGCTCTGAGACCGTCTCAAGTCGTCGTCTTGAGACGACGCGGTAACTCAGCACATTCATAGACGGCGCTCAAGACGCCGACTTAAGCTTTTACTTGAGACCGTCTCAAGTTCGTATTCATAAACCAAATCGACCCAAAACAGCTGAGATAGAACTTAAGTTTGTATATATATTTTATATGTATTTTGTTCCCGTCTCAAGTCACCAGAATACCTGACTTGAGACCGTCTCAGGACGCATTGTGGCCATTTTCGTCGTGTTTGGAGGAGGTTAGAAGGGTCTAACCTCCTTGATTCTACCAAAATGTTCCACAACAAAACTTTTTTTGGTTATGAAGGCGCTTTCGTTCTGGTTCAGAGGTACCCACGGCATAACCTCTAAATAACCAACCAATGTTTGTGAGAACCGGAAATTTCGATCGGCCTCAAAATTTAACGAATACGGCAAAACATGACATGAAAACATCTGATGATAAATTATGAGAAAATACGGGGTGGATCTGCCGAAGGGGGTTGCATTCGTTGATCATTCAGAGAAAAATAAAATATGTTTCCGCACGTACCTACGAACGAGAACGAAGTGACTCCAAAAAATCGCAGTGCCTCAAACTTCCGTCGGAGTCTTCAGGCTAAAGAGCTGGGAGTTCCATTTGAAAGACGAATTTCCTGAAGTGATTGACGATACCTTCATTCCCATTATTTCTAGCGGAATGACAATCAGGGTTTTTCCAGAAGGGCAAACGAAAATATACACAGTAACTGTTGTTGCCAGTTGTTACTACCGGCAGACGGTAGACAAGCTAGGTAACAACGAAATTTAAATTTCCTAGTTCGCATCGCATAATCATAATTATCTCTCAATAATTGCTTCCTGCCTTCCGAGGCGGAGCAACTCCATGCAGCAATCCTTTATTATTGCAAGTATTTATGAAGACCAAAACAAACCACGCACGGAATCCGTGAAGAGGTTGCAATTTGCAAATAGCAGGTTATAACCTCCAGGGCCCGGAGTATGGGAAAAAACTGTGGGAAAACACCCAGAACGCCAACAAAAAGGGAATTTTCCCCATTTTTAAGGGGTAATTTCCCTATAATTATTACCAACCGCCGCTCAAGTCACGTCTCCAACCTCATCTCATCTCAAGCTCTGACTTAAGTCCCGGCTCAAATGTCCGACTTAAGTCTCGGTCTTGAGCAAATGCTCATTGTCTATGAATTTCATTTGTTCGACATTTTTAAGTCGGATCTTGAGACGGCGATTTGAGTCAGGTCTTGAGACGAGTCTTGAGCAACGTCTGTGAATTCCGCCCTTAATGTCACACAGGCATTTGATAAAGTGTGGCACGAAGGACTCAACTATAAACTCAGAAAAATACTTCCCGCCTCCTATTCCAAGTTGCTAGAGTTCCTACCTCTCAAACCGATTTTTCCGGATCAAGCAAGAAGATGCGTATTCGAAAGCTCAAAAGATGGAGTAGGTACCGCAAGGTAGCGTACTGGGCCCACTCCTGTACGTCCTTTTCACCAGAGATCTTCCCGAAAGAGAGGAGAATACCATAGCGACGTTTGCAGATGACACTGCAGTCCTTGCTGTCGGCGATACGAACTTGGAATCAATTTCGAAACTATAAAGGTCAATCAAGAGACTGCACAGCTGGACTTTAAAGTGGAGGATTCAAATGAATGAGGCAAAATCGGTACATGTCGTGGTCACAAACCGTAGAATCTGATGTTCACCTCAACAACAAAGTCATACCGCACGCAAATGAAGCACCTGGGCATGAACCTCGAAGCAAAGCTTCGGTGGAAAGCAGATGTCCAAAAAAAAAAAAAAAAAAAAAAAAAAAAAAAAAAAGGAACTAACCACCAAATTTCGGAAGATGTATTGGCTAATAATGGGGCGACGGTCATCTTTGTCAATCCACAACAAGCTTACACTATACAATCAGGTCTTCAAGCCAGTCTGGGCCTATGGTGCACAATTGTGGGGCTGCACCGCTCCGAGCAATCGCTTGATAATTCAGCGATTTCAAAATAACGTGCTACGAGCGTACCGTTACACCAGGAACGAAAGACTACACCAGGAACTTCAAATTCCTACTGTCGAAGAAGTCATAAAAAAAACAAGCCCATCAGCAGAGGCTCCGGGGACACATCAACAGCGAGGTTGTCCAGCTCCTCGACGTTGAAGGCCTGCTCAGAAGGCTTAAAAGAACAAAACCTCATGACCTGTGGGAGTGGTGTGCACTGTGAAAGTTAGCTCAGTGAGTGACTACTAGTGCGTCAGTTGCACAAAACAACAAGTCGCATAGAAGAAGTGTTATGTGTCATAGCTTCTTGCAAGTCATTTAGTATACATCAATTGTAAATTGCTGATAAGTTTGCAAACTTGGTGCAATAAAAGTTTCAAAAAAACAAGTATCTAAATCTAAAATTTCGATTTAATACTTGAGTAAGAGGGGTCCGCAAGGGGGGGGGGGGGGTGGCTAACACTGATACTTACCTGCAAACATAACTTCGAACAGAGCGTTCTTGTTGAGAAGGAAAATGTTCTTGAAGATCTCGTACAGGATGTGGAGGCCTTCGATGTTTTCCAAATCCTCGCACATGTGAAACATGTTGAGGAGCTTCCTGATATACCCTTCCGTTTCCAGGGCGGTGGCGAGTTTCTCTTTTCGTGTTGGCATCGTTAGACAGGTGCCGATCAACTGCAACGAGAGAAAAAAAGTGTAAACTTTGATGGTTTTTTTCTTCTTCCAACGCCGAATCAACGTGAAAATTCAACCCACTTCGTTAATTTCTTCGAGACGGCTGAGTTCACAGGGCGGGAGCTCAATTGGGGGAGCCGTGTCGGACATGTCGTCGAATCTTTCGTCCTCGGATTCTTCGACTATGTCCTGCGTTATCTCCACAGAGGGGTCCTTCCCTTGGACCTATAAAATCAATCAATAAGTACCAAAGTATTTTTATAATAAAAAAAAATTTAAACAAAAGGTTCAACGCCTCACCTGGCATATTTTCTCCCATATTTCGTCACAGCCGGCCTTCTCTTGGAAACTCAAAGCCAAATCGAAATTGTCTCCTTCGGACCAGACAATCAGCGTGTCCTGCACAGGAAGAGTGATTACAGGTAAGTCACAGAAAACACTCCATTGAGGCATCGCGATAAAATGAATGGTTTTGAAGGGAAACAGTGGGAAGGAGAGGCTGACGCAATGAGTGACGCAATCACGGGAGATGCTTACCTGCTGCTTTTGATACGCCGTGTCCGGCTGGATTTTGGATTCTAGAAGAAGTGAACCTGAAAAAAGAAGTTAGATTTTTTTTAAATCAATAATAAAAAAAAATTATTAAAAAAAAAAAAAAAAAATCCATCTTAAAATAGCTCACAGACGAGTGTTGAGTTTATTCTTTCACACGACATATCGTGACGAGAGATTTCCAAAAAGACGCTACGTGAGGGGTATTCAATACACATCAAAATCACGAAGTGATTTGTCAAATGTCAGGCAAAAGGTTTCATGACGTCGTCAAGAAACTGCCGTTTGCGCTTAGAAGTCATCATCAACTGATCGATATTGACGACAAATTGACAATTTTTCTGACAGCGCACAGAGGGCGAAATCGCAAAAAACACGGCCAAAATTCGAAAAATAAAAATTGAAATAAAATTCTTTTAACCTATGGAATGAGGAGGAATAACTCCCCGAACGCCTACACATGCTAGTTTCCCTGTCAGGGCCGTCTGGATATTTTTCCAGATGGTTTCTCTACCACAGGGTAGGCAACCCTTATTGAATATAGGCAATAATTATTGAATGGTAGGGAAGATTTCCAAATCTAAAATCAATGCGAACTCCCCATTTCGGAATGATAATAGGATTTGTTTTTGACATGTCTATGTCTAAGGCGAGGGGGTCAGGAAAAATTTGTGTAATCACGGAAAACATGCAACGTTTTTTATTGGTCACTACTTCTGTTGGTAGTAATAGGCGTTGTTTTGTTGTCATGACATAGACCGGGGATTTATGGTTTTTTATTCAAAATTTAGCTTGGTCGGTTTTTTTTTAATACACAGTCATCAGGACTGCTTGTGTTCCAACGAAAAGAGCTTTTCCAATGGATTATGGAAAATGGGAAAGGCAGGATTGGTGATGGACTTCCACGCGATTCTACTAAAAAGTGCCAAATTGATGTCCCGGCGTTTTTCACCGCTTTAAAAAAAGTTAAACATTTTTCTAAACTCCTGTCTAAGGACAATCTTTCCAAGACCGGACTTATTGCTTCCGAGTCTGCGAAGCAGCGGAAGCCTTGTGTTCACTTTCGGGAGAAAAAAAAATTTTTGTTGTCCGAATTCAAAATTTCCACTCGCATTTTGCGTTTCATAGCCTACTGAACAAATTTGGTTCCGTGTCTGTCGGTCTGTCCGCATTTCCTTGTTACAGCCATAATTTCCACAATGTTGAATGAATTTAGCTCAAATTTTGAGGGATTATGCGGATTAGGCTCCTTGAGGTCCCATACGAATTTCATCACAATTGAATCAGCGGTACGCTCTGCGCATGCGCTAACGTGAAATTCTTGAAACGGTCATGACTTTCTCAATTTTGATCGGATTTCAATCAAATTTTCAGGAATTGTGTGCGTATAGCTCTAGATGGTACCTTGTCAGTTTCATCACGATTGAATCAGCGGTACGCTCAGCGCATGCGCGAACGTAATTTCCTTGCCACAGCCATAACTCCTACAATTTTGATCGGATTTCAATCAAATTTTCAGGAATTGTGTGGGTATAGCCCTAGATGGTTCCCTATCAGTTTCATCACGATTGAATCAGTGGTACTCCCTGCGCATGCGCGAACGTAATTTTCTTGTTACAGTTGTTACGTTCATTTTGAACTTGGCACGAGGAAGCTCATGTGCCATTGCCTTGGCAGTGTATTTTATTCTTATTTTTTCCGGCATTCTACAGTAACTGTTAGCATGCTCAGAAAAAATGAAAACGAGCGAATTCTCATTCCCCTAACGTATTTCCAGCCATAGGTTAGCCCCTTCTGACTGTCACTGCAGCCTTACATTTCAGTTTATAAAAAAGGTGAAAGCCCATAGTGTACTAACCCATCATTACTTCCTTAATTTTCAGAGCATTCCCTGGATAAAGGTAACCAAAACTTGTCCAAGGGGGTTCCAATCATTGCCCTGGTGAGTTGGTTCAGGAGGCTGTACAGGAATCCAGGACGCAAGAAAAGGCCCGAGCAACTTCCAAAGACTCCAGCACCATCGAATTATGGGAACAATATTCGCCAATAACCCGCCTCCAATACGTCACCAAAATTGGCTTCTCCCAGGTAGTGTTGATAGCTCAACCAGGAAGTTAGCGCAAATGATAATTCGGAAGTGATTCGCAAGTGATTGGTAGGCAAAACTAGATGGCTTAGCGCAAAATTTGCACATTCAATATATGGTGGGATTAGGAGTACCTATTAGTGCTAGGGTACGCCACCGATGGACCTGGCTGTTTGCAAAATGTGCTGAAGGCATCCTGTGTATTGGGGAGCGATTTCCGCAGGTTTCAAAGTGCTTTGAAACAAAGATGGGGTCACTGCAAGCGAAGCATAAGTTTTTTGGAAAAAAAAGAAAAAAAAAAGGATTGGCTTATGGGAAGTGAGTCCCTAAGACACGAGGCCCAGGCGGCCAAGGAGTACTTAGGAATGGCGAAAATTTGCGACAGTCAACCTCAGCTAATCAGGCCAATGCGGCTCAAATGGTGTAGGTATGTATCAAAAACGCTGCAAATTTTACACAAGGGTTTATTATTCTTTGATATACGTTACTTGTGCAGAAATTTAATTCTGTCAATGAAAAAATTTAAAAAAAATTTTTTTTTTGGATTTTTATCTCAAAAAAAATTTTTTTTTTTGGATTTTTTTGTTCAAAAATGTGTTTTTTCAAAAACTGTATTTTTTACTCGAAAAATATTTAACATCCTGGGATCCTTCAAAAATCCCATTTTTAGCCCCACGAATGCCCTAAACATCGCCCCAGTGAAATCGGATCGTTCCGGGACCCCAAAAAATGGATTCTACGTCCAAAAATACTTCGAAAACGAAACCTAACTCGATCCCATAGCTAAAAGCCTTAAAAAAAACCCCTCCCGTAGCCCCATTATAGCCCCATAGCGCCCCACGGGTTTGGGCGATCGGACTGAAAACCTTGCGGGCACAACTAGATGGTAAACCAAGTATTTTGCCGAAATTTCAGATTTTTAAAAAAATTCCTACTGCCCAAAACGGCCTGGACGGCGGACGGACATTTCGGATTTAGAATGTAGACCTCTTGAAACGGATAATATGTCAAATTTTGAGCCCGATCGGAGTCGTCGACCCCCGTCGCGAAAACATAGGTGTATTATTCCAAGAATAATAAACCAAAAGAGGGGCTCTATGATTCTGCCTTTGTGGTGAAGGATGTTATTCCGAGTTCCCCATCGAAAGCTGCAAGGTACAGGAAAGGCTTAAGCGTAGCCCCAATACCAAAGATGAGTCCCGATCGCGCATTAGCAATGATTTTAAATGCGAAAATGTCAAAGAACGATCACATTAAAGTTATGTGGTTTTACAGTTTACTTTTCGTTTTATTTATTGCTTCCGAGTCTGAAAGGCAGATGAAGCATTGTTTTCACTTTCGAAATGAAAAAAATTTTGTTCTCCCAAATCAAATTTTCCACTCACGTTTTGCGTTTCAGAGCCTCCTGAACAAATTTGGTTCCGTGTCTGTCTGTCCGCATTTCCTTGCCACACCCATAACTTCCACAATTTTGATCAGATTTCAATCACATTTTCAGTAATCGTGTGGGTATAGCCCTAGATGGTCCCATATCAGTTACATCACGATTGAAGCAGTACGCTCAGCGCATGCGCGAATGTAATTTCCTTGCCACAGCAATAATATTACGTATTATGAAACTCCCACAATTCTGATCGGATTTCAATGACATTTTCAGGAATCGTGTGGGTATAGCCCTAGATGGTCCCTTATCAATTTCATCACGATTGAATCAGCAGTACGCTCAGCGCATGCACGAGCGTAATTTTCTTGCCCTTGGCAGCTTTTTTTTTTTTTTTTTCCATTAGAAACGCGCTATTTTCGTTTGTGTTAAATGCTGTCTAAAAAGGGTCACACGAGTCATTACCATCGTTATGTATCCAAATCCCAGTTTTTATAGGTAACGTACTGATTTTAAAGACTTCCAGCGCCAAAAACGTGGTCTAGACAACAGTTAAAATTTTTTTTAGACCATTTTCCCGTGTTCAGCATACGAAAAGACGTATAATATACGGGATAATGCATATTATGTAATACGGGACTTCCAGAGTTTTGGTCAGGTTTTTAGCGATTTCGCCCACGGTGCAACGTTTCGGCACCGTTTCGAATAAGATGGAAGGGAGGATGTCAAAACAAAATACGGTTCAATGTCAAAGTGACGCGGTGGGAGTGACGTACCGTCCAGTTCGGCTCGGACGAGGAGGGAGATGCCCTTGAGGCGCTCGACATAAGACGAGGACACGTGGCCGGTCCCGCGGTCGTCCCACTGACGTTCGGCGTTCAGAGCGTACAACTTGACGCGCCTCCTGGTGTCAGCCATCGTCCCGGAATCAGGTTTAAAAACGCTCGTTCAGGGAAAGTCTCCGGTCCACCACCTGGAAGGAGAAAAGAGGATCATTTTTGGGTACCATTTGCGAAAAATAAAAACTACGACTAAGACAAAACCGTATGTATCTGTACATTTATGGTAGCGGCAGCGGCGGAAATAGTTCAAAACGAAAACTCTGCCCAAGAGCGTCAATTAAGGGAATTAAAACTGGGCACTTACTCATAAATAAGACATATAAATAGTAATTTTGATGTCAGATGATTGGGAGCGGGGTCAGACAGAAAACTCTATTGCATTCGCCAAGCTTTCGAGATTATACTATGCCTTCCTTAGGGCCTACATAGTGCATAAATCTATCAGAAGGTACTGAGATAATCTTATAAGATGTTTCATGTAAAACAATGATTTTCTAATTATTAGACTAGAAATTGAAAATTTACTCATCGTGGGGGGGGGGGGGGGGGATACATCAAAGATGATGAGCACTAAAAAGAAAAGAAGTGAGAACAGACAGTGCGAGGTGGTGGTACAGAACAGCCCACACAGTGAGCAAGAGGACTTATTACCAACCTTATGCAGTATTAATAGTTTATAGAACAATGAAATCAATGGCAGAACACTGGCACTTGACCTGAGGAAGGCATAATATAATGCCGAAGAGTGTTCTGTCTGACCCCGTTCCCAATCATCTGACATCATCATAATAATATTGTGGGTCGATCACCACTTCATTGAATACATAATATTATTTGAGTAAACAATCATTTTGAGCGTGCGATGAGCAAATTATAAAGCCCCTTAAAACGCACGAAACTAATCAGCCAACCACCTGGAACAAGCTGAAAAACCCAAACTCCTTCCGTAAAAGGGTTTGACCTGCCTTATTGAGCCTGTTGATTCGAAGCACCAGAATGAACTGTCTTTACCACAAAGGTATCATTGGTTCAGATTTCCTCAACAACGGTTTGAAATTTGAGCCGTTTTCGATGAAAACCATCAGCCAACTTCCTGGAACGTTTCAAGCTGCCTTTAACCATCGTTACAGTACGAACTCCCTCAGTATGACGGTTTGAACTGCCTTAACGAGCCTATCGGTTCGAAAAGCCAGTTTCAACTGCATCAACTGACGTATCGGTTCAAACGGCCTGAACCAGAGCACAATGGGTTGAACTGCCTCAACCAGTTTATACTGTTATCAGTTTGAACTAACTCAAACAGTATAGCGGTTCGAACTGCCTTAACAGCGTAACAGTTAAAACTATCTCAATCAGTTTAACAGTTTGAACTGCCTCAACAAGCCGATCGCTTCTAAGTTCCTCAATCAGAGGAACACCTTGAACTGCCTTAATTGGCGTAACGGTTCGAACTCCCTTAAACAGCACAACTGTTCGTATTGCCTGTGAAACGGTCTAGACTCCAGCACAACAGACAATAGTGGTAAAAGCAGTTCAAGCAGTAGTGGTGGTTAAGGCAGTTCAAACCATTATAGCTGTGAGATTAAGGCAGTTCAGCTGATTAAGGAAGTTCGAACCGTTCCAACTAAGGCAGTTCAAACCGTTATGGTTGTTGAGGCAGTTCTCCCTTAACCAGCGGCATGACGGTTCAAGCTGCCTTCACCGACGTAAAGCAAGTTAAAAATGCAAAAGGTGCCCGCTGACTAGACGGGTCAACACAAAAAACCCATAAAATCAGTCAGTAGACAGGACGAGCCAGTCAAGACTCACTCCGCCGTTCGTCAAATCCATCAAATGAATACAGTACAAATCGCGACGGATCGTAAACGAGGAAAACCCGTAAATTTTTTCCTAGTTAAATTTTTTCATGACAAAACGCCACGAGAAACAAAAATAAACGAAAAAGATAACGCAGATTACCGCCAGAGGAGGTTGACCAACATGGAAATCACAAAAACAAAGACCATTATCGATTATCAGCAACCAACGCATCCCAAACAAAACGTAAACGAGGGAGAAAGGAAAAAATGCGTCCTAAAAAGAAATTTCGGGGAATTTTACGTTGGCGGCGAAAGTGAGATAAACAGGACACGAAAATTGAAGAAACAGCGGAAATTCGTTTTTTGGTGAATGGTGTTGCAGGGGTGATGAATGAAGGCCGCGGAAATATCCGCAGAAGGTTGAGAATATTACGACCAGAAGGGACGCACCGTGAGGTGTCTTTCACCATTAGCGACACTCATTTGATGAAATTGACGAGAAAAAAAAGAACGACCGTGAAAAACGGGGAACGGGCGAAATACAATACGGAAATGTTGAGAGTGAAAAGTGGGATATACAAACCCGTCACATAAGCGAAGCACGTTTATACGTTCCAACTGGTCAATCGAAATTCGAGATCCCGTCGAGAATTTATGGTTTCACAGTTTAAAAAAAAAACACTCGAAAAACTCACTGGCCCCGACTACGCACAGTTCTCCACCGTTGAATCGAAAGTCGTGAATGTTAGATGTTTTGGCTGGAAAGAGAAATCGGCAATCATTGTTTTCATACGAGCGAGGGGGGAGACCGCGGGTTTCGATCACTTCCCGGGAACTCCGGAAGGAGCCGACCGACCAAAACAAACGAACCAGGCGACGACGTTATTACGGAAAACGAACGGACGGTCGAGAAAATAGGAAAATGGGGGAATTTAAAGCGAAATCAACTGGAAATTGGCAGAAGACGAGGTAAACGAACAACCATCTTGCTTCGCGAACGCCATTACTGAGCTGAGCTTCAGACGGGGAGCGCTAGTGTCGCCTTTTTTTTCCTCCACATCGAATTTTCGTTTTCCCCCCTAAACCTCCTAGAACAACGTCCTGAAAAAAATCAACCATTAAAAAAACCACCTGGAAAACGAGCGTTTTCCGCCGGAATCATTCTCATTTTTCGATTTTTCGCCAAACAAAAAATGCCATAAATTATCGTACGGCCCCAAAAAAATTTCCCCTCCGTAACAAATCAACGCCACATCGATTACGCATTCGTAGTAAATATCCTTTTACGACTTTGTCGGTTTTGTTTCTAGTTCAAAACGTTCCATTCTACTTTTTTCCGAAATGATGTGACGGGATGTAATTGAGTTCCGATTTGAAGGGAATTTCGTGGAAAGGTCATTGAACCGGTGGAGGAGGCGTGGTGAGGTATGACCGTCATACTATGACGTCACGTTGGTAGAACGAAGGGCTGCCTCCCCGACGGCTCGTAATCGGAATATTTCGTTATGTAAAACTGAATATGTAATCATACAATGTATATGTTTTAACCGAATCGACGTATGTTTTAACCGAATCGATTTTTGACCTTGGGGGAAGGTAATTTCGCAACACATTTGTTCGTAATCTGCAGATGATACGTCATGGTGGTAGGACACGGAGACTTTTGGTAGGTATCACGGTCTCTAAAGTCAAAATTTGTTCCTTTGGTCAATTGTGTTAAATTCCGTTGGCCTCGATGGATTGATGAATGCTATTATGAATGTAAATATCATTAAATGGGGGTGTAGCTATCTATCATTAACTTAGCTACTTATCTACCTACTTTGACCTACTTTTAGGAACGGCAACGTTGTATCGATATTCACAATAAATCGATGAATTACGTTTGATGTATCGACACAGGATCGATAATAGCGGTTGATATCACTTGAGATGGTTTCTAATTTCTTCATCTTCATTGTTCGATATAATCGATGTTTTTGTAATAAAAATCGATTCAAATCAAATGAAATTTTACCTTGGTTTTTTTACTGTGAAAAAATTGATTTAATCAGGCGCGGATCGGTACTGTAAAAAATTAATACTGTAACAGTATTAATTTTTTAGGGGCTAACACCCAACATTCCAGTAATAATATTATCCATAATTAATAATAATATCCAGTACCTACGTACTGATCAATACTTGAAAAATGCATAATGGTGTTATAATAGTTCCTCATCGACACTTGTCTTACCACCAGTTCGTCGTCCTCACAAGTCGTACGTTACGCCATGGCTTTAGTGCACTAAATCAGCGTCCTAATTTTTCGTTCGTTATTAGGCCACAAGTCACGTTAGGCATCGTCCCACCGTGCGGCCACTATAATTATAGTTTGGCGTCAGACAGTAACTGTTACTTTTCCAACACTCAAGATGGGTTTCTATCCTACGGTAAGTAAAGCGTGTTCCATGTTTCTTGAATTTCAGCCGTAGGGTCCAAGCAAAAAGCATCCAAAGTGCTGAGGTTTTTTTCGAAAGGAATTTTAAATCTAAACGAATTCAAATTTTGAATGAGACAAATCTCCTTGAAATCATTTATTAAGCTTTATAAATTTACTAGCTGAGACACCCGTGCTTCGCACGAAACATCCATCTCCCGTGCAAACACCAATAGCAACCCGTCGACTCGTAATTTTCTTGTTGGCCCGTTTCTCGTTGCGAAGTATCAAATTCCCGTCCATCACCAATTATATGCAGCCCATAGCAACACATCAACTCAACAATGAAATTACCTAGTACCTATAAAACTAATCGAAGGCTCGCAAAAAATACTCGTACCTACCCACCAACCGACGATCTTCGAATAACTTGCGAATGGGTTATCGCACAGAAATCGTTTTGCAGTCGTTGAAATCAGCGTGAAAACTTCGTTTTAACCGACGGAGTTTCGTTCAAAACTGACGCCAAAAGTTGTACCGGGTCTCGGCGTTTCGAAAATTTTCCTAGCAATCCCTAGTAACGAAGCTATTTGACCCGGCTTTTCGTGTTGAAGGAGCACCCGAAAACCGATGAAGGGGATGAGGGAGGAAAAATCAAGGTAGCCTATGACCATCGCACTGGTTTTTGGAACAGGTCGCAATAAACGCCACGCGAATTGGTCAATCCGTTCAGGCGTGAAAAGGAAACAAACAGACATTTCTCGGTTTTTAGCGCACCTTTTTCCAAAAAATGGAAAGGTGCGCTCACCTCTTCATGTATGTTTTTTGTTTTTTTTTTTCTCACAGCATCACGCCCGAGCGGCTCAACAGATTTTCATGAGGGTGGTCTCATTGTGATCAGCGAGTTCGGGGGATGGTTATAGGCTACCTTGATTGTTCCTCCCTCATCCCCTTCCTCGGTTTTCGGGAGGTCCTTCACGACGAAAGTTGTTTATCTCTGATGTGTAACTAAGGAGGCCTCAAAAGGGGGATGAAAGTTTCTGTCCGATTTCGTTGGTACAAGGGTCTATGGATTGAGCTTTTTAGGCTGATTCCAACGACTCCAAAACGATTTTTGCAGCCTGAGCCGTTCGTTACCTCTGATCGGCATAAGGTTTTCTTACGCATCGGTCGTTATGGTGCAGTTGTTTACGTAATGAGCATCACGTGGATATTTTTGATGTGTTTGTTATGATCATCCAGTTTATTATAACCGTTCCAGTTGTTAGACACTGGCATGTGTCTTCACTCCAAATTTCTTAATGTTACATTTCACGCTTATTGTGACTAATAAAGCCTAATTTGCAAAGGTTTTTACAACAATTTATTAGTCACAATGGATAAATTTTTGAGACCGGAGAAGTTCGACGGTGATCCACACGCGCCTACAGCTACTCAAGAATGGAGTTACTGGCTAAAGACGTTTGAGAACTTTATTGAATCACTCGGGAAGGTGGACGAACAAAGTAAGCTACGATTGCTCACTAACTTCATTTCACATTCTGTGTACCTCTTGATTGCCGACAAGGAAACGTATGAGACGGCTATTGAAGTACTAAAAGCAACGTACGTGAAGCCAATAAACGAAATATTTGCTAGACACAAACTGGCTACACGTAGACAGTCTCCCGATGAAACAATTGACCAATACCATCAAGCTCTTGAACAATTAAGCAAAAACTGTCAGTTTGCGGACGTCAATGCTGACACTCATCGGAAGACGTACGTTCGTGACTCGTTTATCCGTGGTCTCAATTCTCATCAAATTAGGCTGAGACTATTGGAGTTCAACAAGCTAACTCTCGATGAAGCTGTTGAAAAAGCTCGTTCTTTGGAATCTGCCAAGAACCAGTCGGCTTCATACTCTTCCGAACTAACTCTAAATGCCTCATCATGTTTGCCTCATGAAAATTCATCTGAAGATTTAGCGAATTTGGCAGCGGCCAGGCCCAGCAATTCCGGATATCAGAAATGTTATTTTTGTGGTCGGCAGCGGCATGCATTTCGTCGGCAGTGTCCCGCTCTAAATGATACCTGTGGAAAGTGCCAGAAGACGGGTCACTGGCGAGTGGTCTGCAAATCAACTGAAAACGTCAAATCAGCAGCACTCATCGCAGCCTCAGCCGTCCTTGATAAAGCTACGGTGCCGGTACAGGTAAATAACACTCCTACCTTTGCTTTGATAGACACGGGGAGCTCGGAGACTTTCATAAGCGCTTTGCGGATAACTGTAAGCTGAAAATGTACCCCACCACTGGTAGTGTCTCCATGGCTTCTACATCTCTATTTAGGCCCATTTCGAATTACTGTGTTGCACACTTGGAGCTGTTAGGTCACCATTACGCTAAAACAAAGCTCAGTGTTCTACCCGATTTGTGTGCTAACATTATAGTTGGACATGATCTATTAAAGCAGCATTCTGAGCTCAGGGTCTCCTTTGGTGGAACTAAACCCCCATTGACTATCAGTTACCTGGCTCCAGCAAAAATAGAATTCCTAACTAACGATGTCAAGCCTATAGTCACCAAGTCTCGAAAGCATTCTTTAGAAGATACTGATTTTATGAAGAAAGAAAGAAAGAAAGAAGGCCGGGAAAACAGAATCAGGTAGCGGATATATTCTCCAGGGCATGTAACGCCACACAGATAGACTTATATAAGTCTAATATTAAGTATAATATTATACTCCCTACACTGTGACTTATGCCATCCCGGAGTGACCAGAATGACTCACTGGGTAAGAACTCGTAATTTACCCTATTCGGTCGAGGACATTAAAAAGATGACTGCCTCATGCCCGTCTTGTAACATTGTGAAACCTCAATTTTACAAGAATTCAAAGTTCACTCTGGTGAAGGCCATGCATCCGTTCGAGAGAATCAGCATGGATTTCAAGGGCCCACTTCCGTCGAAGTCGAGAAATAAATACCTCCTGACGATCGTCGATGAGTATTCAAGATTCCCTTTCGCCTATCCTTGTCCCAACATGAACTCGTCAACTGTAATTGACTGCCTTACTAACCTTTTCACCACTTTTGGTTTACCTTCATACGTTCACACCGATCGAGGAACCTCATTCGCATCCAAGGAGCTACGGGAATTTCTTCATACCCGAGGAGTAGCTACTTCCATGTCGGCCCCTTATAACCCCACGGGAAACGGCCAAATCGAGCGGCTAAATGGCACAATCTGGCGCACAGTGTCTCTTGCTCTCAAGCACAGAAAATTGGACCCTTCGGATTGGGAATCGGTGCTTCCGGATGCACTCCATTCCATCCGATCTCTATTATGCACGGCAACCAACGAAACGCCTCACGAGAGGATGTTCCGCCACAACAGAAGATCAGCTAATGGTACTTCGCTTCCGACTTGGCTTTCACCATCGAAAAAAGCGCTATTGAAAAAGCAAGTACGGATAAGCAAGTACGATCCTCTGGTCGAGGAAGTCGATATCCTTGACGTTAACCCACAGTATGCCAGGGTTCGCCTCGATGATGGACGGGAGACGACGGTGTCTTTGAAACACCTGGCACCTCCTGGTGGTATGATGATTGAGCCAGAATCAGTGGAAGCTGAGACAACTGAGCAACACGACATCGAACCTCCAGCATACCTTACACCGGAAGAAAACCAGGAAGACCCCGAGGGCACCCCAGAAATCCCGACAGTTTCTTCGCAACCTCGTGAAAATTCCCCGCGTCGTTCTTCTATTCTTCAGGAAGAATGTTATGATCATCCAGTTTATTATAACCGTTCCAGTTGTTAGACACTGGCATGTGTCTTCACTCCAAATTTCTTAATGTTTCATTTCACGCTTATTTTGACTAATAAAGCCTAATTTGCAAAGGTTTTTACAACAGTGTTGTGTGGCATAGTTTGGTCGCTAGATAGGTACCTACCTACTGTTTCTTAGTTTCTCTCGCTCATTAAATATATCGTAATAACAGAAAGGTTGCGCTCATCTATTCAATTCAATTGATGGCTTGTTATTAGGTGGGATGGGATATTCACAACCAAAATGCCAAATGAATGTGGCTTTGTTTGCTCCCATTAATGACAAATTTGCCACCTTGGCAGGGGGATGTTCGACCTCTCCTGTTGAAATTACCACTTGCTCATTTTGGAGGCGCAGAATGATTTGTTGTCTGTTTCTGAAGTATCCCCCAACACAGCAAGAAGGCAAATTAACTGTATTATCAATTTCAATAAAACTTATAATAATTATTGTGAATTCCCTACAAAGAAAAGTCAGCTACGATTTTCCCGTCGTTTCTGAGCACGGAGAGTCTCCTTGATCCAGTCACGGTGAACACCGACGTTGGTGAATGCTCCGAACAGGTTGGAACTTGTGGGCTTTATCGATACAACCCCGACGACAAAGTAGATGTCTCCATTCGACACGACGACTCCACCTCCACTGTCGCCTTTCTGCGGGCCAGAACCTAATAAAAAAATAAAATAGACTAGTGAAGAATTCGAAGGAGTTGTTTTTGCTGCAGGCGCCAGGACAGCGCTAGGGAACGTTACCGTTTTGATAAAATCCGCAGAACTTGTCGAAAGTGAAGTACTGTAGAAATTCCCTGTCAAGTTTTTTGCACTCTTGAGTTTGCACAACTGGGATAGTCGTCTCTTTGAGAACCTCGCTCGGAATCCCGCTCACGCCAACTTTGAGCCCCTTCTCAGTGTGTCCCCATCCAACCACCTAGAACGGACAAAACTGAGACAGGGGCACCAACTTGATACGCCCCAATACAACCACACTCACGCCAACTCTGGTGACTTTCTTGAGAAACATCGGTGTCGTTGTGAAGAAATCCAAACAGCAAGGAAGGACAAAATCCGTTACGTTGAAAGGCGTCACCAGCTCCAACAGAGCGATGTCGTACTCGTACCGAGTGGCATAGGCTTCGTACAAGTCCGGCACGTACTTCTCCCTAACCTGTACTAATCGTCTTGTAGAACAATATAGAACTATAAAACTATTATTGGATCACTGCTGCACACTCACTCGAGACTGTTGTTGTTCTGATTCGATTGCGTTCAAATCCCTCTTGACTTTCCCGCCTGCCACAAGCAAGTCCTTAGCAGCGTACGATTCCAAACAGTGCGCCGCTGTGAATGACATATTATTAGTTGGACAATTAGACAATAAGGAATGAACATGCTTTTAGATTTTAACACAGAATGTTTTTTAAGGAGGTTGTTTGGTTTGAAGGCGTGATTAAGTAAGTAAGGCCCTCCACCGCCCACCCATATGAACTGCGCCCCTCCCTCTCCTCCAGCCACGACTAGATCCGAGTTCGCCTGGAGTTGATCCAATCCACCACATCCCTGCGTGAGCAACCCCTTGGAAAAATAATGGGCCCCCGCCCAACACCCATATGGCTCGGCCGCTCCACAGCACAAATAGTGCCCGCAGACCATGTGTCGCCTTTTGGTGTTTTTGGGTTTGCTGATGAAGGGAATGTGGTTTAAATAAAGCTAAAAGAGGGTGTTCGCTGACCATGTTTTGGGTTGTCAAATGTGGCGTTTATGGGACCCCCAAAAATGAATTCAAACTTTCATTCAAAGGTTTCATTGGTTTAATCCTCGATCATAACATGAATAATCCGGCGGTCTGGGCGTGTCCCCCAGTACAACGGTCAAAATGTAATTAACCATACCTACATAGTCACAAGCGCAAACACCCCCACAGGCGGCAACTTTTTTTAATCGATAGAAGGCTTCCAAATTCACCGGATACAGCTACTCCCCAGTCATCTCGGGCCCTCATTGGTCATTGGAACATCGCTTGAAACATCTTCGGTTAAATATCCACATTAGGTACGTCCATTCATTATTCACACACGTTTAGGTAAGTACAGATTACGTTACCTGTTAAAACCATAGTTGTACTAATGATCGTCCCACCGCAGAATTGCTGCCAGGTGCTGCTGGTGCGGTTCACAACGTACAAGCCAACATGCCAGGGGAACTTCCCGTATGAAGCGTTGCGTCCGTGAGTGATCGTTGGGGTTGCAGAGTCTATGAGGTTAGGCAGGCCACATTCTGAACAGACCAAGCAAATTCAGTTCAGGGAGTTTCTCACTGACTTGGGCGACTGCATCGTCTTACCTGGAATGCAGGTTGGTAGCTCTGCGGACCATATCCCACCGTCCATGCATTTGGAACGCTCGTCAGCCAGTAGAGGGTCTTTGATTTTATACAACCGCTGGCATTTTGCAGTAGCGACAGTTCCGGGGCTCATGTAATCCGTACAGTCCACGCCGGCTCGGTTATGTTCACAATGGACGATCACTCCGTGTTGTATTCGAGGGGGACACATCCCTGAAATTAAGGTAACCGGTGAAATCAGAGATCATAAAGATTGGGAAACATTAAGAGATAACTTACGGACGCAAACCGGCCTCGTTGGGAACCAGTCGCCCTCATTGATGCAAGCAAATCGCGACGCGTCCAACGGCGTCGTGCCAGGTCCACACGTCATCTCGACAGTTTCCCCCGAATTCAGTGATGTCCCAGGCAGCCTCAAGCACGTCACCTCATCACAATGCTCAATCTTATAAGTCACCCCGCTTTGTTGTATGGGAAGCGTACACCTAGAAATAGGTAGCTTTTTAAATAAAAAGTGCGAGGTAATCTTCACACCTTTCACTGTGAACCAGGGAACCACCACTCACCTCCCGTGCTTGTATTTCCCTTTTCCTAGCAACAAGAAGCTTTTACACGTCTCCTCCGACTCATCCGTCTTATCCGGACAATCTGACACACCATCGCACTTCTTCTCAAGTGGTATGCACACGTTGTTGTCACATAAGAAACCGTTTCGACACCTAAAAACACACCTCTACAATGACAGAACGTTTTTCACGTTGGCAGCACTGACCACTCACTTTTTCGCTTCCCATATATGAGTCAGAGTCTCCATCAGCCACTTCCGATGTTTCGTAATGTTCGTCGCCACCGTCAAATTGTCCCCCAGATACGCGCTCATGACTCCCTGCAGAAAATATTTTCCTCCAATTGGGACAACCAACCCCGACCCTTGATCTTCCACTGTTCTTCCTGTAAACGAGTTGTTGGTCACTGCAAAGGGGGAAAATTATTTATAAAGCTAAAAGAAGAAGAAGCGTTAAGAGAAAGAATAAGGAAGGAGATGAAGTTGGCAGGTTGGCCAACTGAATGATTTATTGTTTGTTTTTGAGTGGTAGTAGAATAGGAGCGATTAGATCTAATTAGAGTGTTAGTTCAAAAAGAGATTCACACCATCTCACCGCTTGGTGTGATGATGCAGTACTTGTCGTAGTTGACGTATCTTTGCAGCCGGTTTCTTCTGTATGTTGATCTGCATTGGCGGTTTGGGACTGTTGCAAACGTGGCCTCTTGCAGAACTTCGCTGAGTGACCCTCGTTGCAAACCCCAACCTGCAACCTGAAATGTTCGATATTATTTGGATTTCAAAAAAACTGTTATGTATCGGTATTTCTCAAAGATGAAACGCTACACATTAGGTATTCTAAAGCGAGTAAAAGGAGTCCGAGACCAGGTGGGATATAGTCGGGGGTTGGTTGGCTCTGGGTGTGGTCCCCTAGACACTTTGAGATTGGAGGGGAGGCAACAGCCAAACCCTGGCACACTAGCCTGCCTCACACCGGAAGCAATCGCAATCTCCCTAGGGTGCTAAGCCCAACTTTCACTTTTACAGGAAGGAATTGCTTGTCGCCCCGAGAGAGAGTGGAGCGCAAAGGACATTCGACGCTTGAACGTACAGAACTGAGCTGTCTGGCAGAACTTGTTAAAATAGGCCATGATCCCTCGTGAATTGTAGTGCCACGATGCCTAACTGCTGCAGTACTTCAAACCCTCCAGCAGAAACTTTTAAACATGATCTGGAGTGATTTAAGAGCTGCAAAAGCGCAACTATCATTTTTCCTAAAATTACAACCAGATGCAGCGGGGTAAGTGCGAACTAATATTAATATGACTTTGGCCCACTTTCACCACCAGCCTCCATCAGAACCACAGTTTTCATCCAATCGCTTTCAAGTTTTCATTGGATTAGATTGTATATACATAATATATTATTCTTGATATTTTGGCCTACTTTCAAGTCGACCTGTCCATATCACGAAAATTACAAAAGTGATAATAATATTATCATATTAGCTCGACCACATAGTATGTGGTCGAGCTCATATTGTTAATGTGAAAATTTGTAAAAGACTACATTTGTAAAAAAAACAGTCAAACAATCTCATATCGTCTTATTTACGTCTTATTTGAACTGGAACCACATTACACTGTTTCTAAACCTAAAGCAACATTTTTACAACAGAAAACGACCTAATTCTCACTTCCTCACACTTTTTGGGTCGCACTTGCCCCTCACTCGTTCCAGAAAGGGGAAAAGTGCGCGCCCCCCCCCCCCCCCATCTATAACCCTCCCACGCGCACAATAATGCGCAAATGAGACATAAGCACTTCAAGTTGTCAATAAAGAATACTTACGAGTAGAATTCGCTGGCTTCCATTGGGATAGAGTTTCTGATCATCCTAAGGAGCACTCCAAGTTGGAGTGCTCCTTAGGATGATCAGAAATGAGTTGGAGTCTCCAACTCACACTCCTTAAAAAAGGAGGACAGTTAGAAGCCTTCTCCACCAAGCTAATCTTCCATTTCAGTTAAGCCACCTCACGAGAATGGTAGTTAACAGCTCTAATAAGAAAGTTTTCAAGCATTTGTAATTCACGACTCTCCCAATAGAGCAGGAATCTAAGGTGGTCACGCTTTGCCCCCTGGTCGCGCTTAACCCGCTTTACCTGGGAACCGAAATAATGTGAAACTGGTTTGATTCCACCTGCCTCCTTCCGCCCAGGGAGCACTGTTTATTCACCAGGCTCTTCTGATTTGCACCCTCTTACAGCTTCGTTCGAGCCATGATGACTTGATCCATGGCTTTGGTCCAAATTATTGCAACCATCTTGTGACACGTTTTGCCACCTGGACATGTTTACAGTCATGCTAGCTGCCATGTCTCTATACACGTTAAAAAATGAAGTTATTCGACGCTACGCTGCAAACAGCAGGTTCGACGTTAACTCTACCTCTCGGTACTCACAAGGTAAAGGTATTGTTCAGCTTCTGCCACTTCACTCCTCCAATCATCGCCCAGAGGCTTTTAATCCAGGCTATCTACTTACGTTCGTTGTTGTCGATGATGCCAATTGTGACTTCTTGCCGTTCCAATCCACACAAATGGGCGCCACTTTGTCATTGAACACAAACGGAGGGTCCACTGCGAGGATGGCCAAATTGTCAGTATGAACGGAAATCTCACCCGTGTACGTATTGTGGGGACTTATCTTCTTCACCTGAGTAAAACATTTTACAAGTGAGTTTATGGTTATTTTGTGGGGCTAATTGATGGATAAAAGGTTACCTCGGTGGGTTGTGAGGTTGCGACATCTTTTTTCAGAGAGAGGTGCAATTTGGCAGCGACGACTCGAAGCATAGAAGCGTTAAAAAATACTCGTTTGTACTCGACGAAGACGCAACTTGCAGCTGTAAGAAAAACCCTCAGTAAGTCTTCTGATAACCCAACCATGCGGAACCACGACGCGCTTTTTACCCGTGAGGACGATATCCGGTGCAAGGATTGTACCGCTGCATGCGAATTGCCAGTTGTTGGGGTCATCGGGCGGCACCTTGTAGACGACTGTGTGCCACGGGCTGGAACCCAACGGCGACGCCGCCAGCTGCCCTGGTCTGCCAGACGAGACGTGCGCCGCCGCCCGACCGCAGTCCGCTTTCAACTCATCTATACGGGGAACACGGCAAATTTGCCAATATTATAAATATTGGCAAATTTGCCGTGTTCCCCGTACAGATATAAATATTGAGCTGTTGGCATTGCTGTACAATTTTGAACGAGGCTTCCTCTGGCATCTTGAAGGACCCAAACTTAACATACCATAATGTTTCAGAACTTGCCTCTCTCAAACGCTTCAGCACGTTGGCAAACGATCAGTAGGATGATACCTGAAAATGTGTATACATATTTTGAAGAGTTGCCAACACAACACCAGTCCCAGAAGAACGTAATAATATTATTCCCTTGTTGAGTTTTTCAGAACGGGGTGAAAATGTTTGATTTGGCCAAAAATTCGTCTAATTACGATTCGAAATTGGAAAAACAGCCGTCGACTTGTCCAAACACAAGGACGATTGCCCATTGCGCCCAAATTCCTCTGGTGATGCGATTACTATAGTAATATATAGCTCATTAAGAGGCAGGCAGCAAAGAGGCTGAAAAACGTGGGGACGGTGGTATTGAATTATTGCGCCCATCTGAAGGAAAATAAAGTGGACTTTCGCGCCCAAGACATGAGATTGCGAAATGACGTAGTCGAGCAATGACTCACGGCTGATGTCAACGCTAGATCATGCTGCAGGAGTCAGGAGTTTCCAAAATGGGCCGCGCGAATGAGGCATGCGGCCGAAATGGGCCCCAGTTTTGGTTTATTATTCTTGGAATAATATACCTGTTTTCGCGACGGAGGTCGACGACTCCGATCGGCCTCAAAATTTGACATTATCCGTTTCAAGAGGTCTAGATTCCAAAACCGAAATGTCCGTCGGCCGTCGGGGCCGTTGTGGGCAGTAGAATTTTTTTTTAATCTGAAATTTTGACAAAATACTCGGTTTACCATCTAGTTGTGCCCGCAAGGTTTTCAGCCCGATCGCTCAAACCCGTGGGGCGCTATGGGGTTAAAATGGGGCTATGTGAGGTTTTTTAAAGGCTTTTAGCTATGGGATCGAGTTAGGTGTCGTTTTCGAAGTACCTATTTTTGGACGTAGAATCCATTTTAAGGGGTCCCGCAACGATCCGATTTCACTCTTGCGATCTATAGGGCTTTTATGGGTCTACAAATTTGTCTCATTTATGAGATTTTTGATGGATTCCTGGAAGTCAAATATTTTTCAACTAAAAACAAAGAATTTTGAAAAAAAAAACTTTTTGGAATAAGTATGAAAATCCGAAAAAAAATTTTAAATTTTGTTCATCCTCAGAATTAAATTTCTGCACAAGTAACCTATATCAAAGAATAATAAACCCTTGTGTAAAATTTGCAGCGTTTTTTGACAAGGCGTATGGGTGCGACCGATATGGACCCCAGATTCCAGGGAGCCACTCTCTGCTGGCTAAAGCCAGCCAACCCCCGACTTCTCCCAACTGGCCTCAGACCCCTTCTGCTCGCTTTTTTGATAATGTGCAGTTATTTTTTCCTAAAGAAATTCGGAACTACTGGAGGAATCGCAAGGAGCAAAATTTTGGTAGTTTCAGACTGTTTGTTGGATGATTAAAATTTAATCTAACTTTAATATTTTTAATCTAATCTTTAATATTTAATATTAAACCAAATTTTGATCTCTGTGAAGCCGGACAACTGCAAGGTAGATGCATTTTGCAATTACGCGCATGATGGATATTTCCCACATTCCATTAGCGTTTGCTTTAGTAAACGTTAAGCATGAAGAAACGTACAGTGGACGCAATAGTCCATCTCGTAGTTGCGAAGCATGGGTGCAATTCTATAGTTGATGGTCACAACCCAGGGGCGGAGAAGGCTATTCTATCTGGGTCGCAAGTCATAATTAAGTGGGGTAACCACTTCGACCAAGAGGGATTTGGGCGCAATGGGGCACTGCCCAAACACACCGTGGGTCTTCCAAGGGGCTGCAAGAGGTTTTTTTTTAAAGGGCTTGGCCAGGGAATCGAGTGAGGTTTCGTCTTGGCAAGAACATTGGGGGTTTCAGACCTGGCCAACCAAACAATGGGACTGCTTCTAAGGTTACAGTGGGGTTTCAGAAGGAATATTAATATTCCGATTGATTTATAGGTGTCGCAGACCTGTCCGGCCATACCGAGGGGCTTCCAAGGGGGTTTTAAAGGGATTTGGCCTGGGCAACGAGCGAGGTGTCGTTTTAGAGAGATTTTTGGAAGCAGGATTGATTTTTGGGGGTTCGAGATATGGCTGAACATGCTGTGTGGATCTGAGGGGGCTCAGGTGAGGATTTTGAAGGGCTTTGGCCACGGAATCAAGTGAGGTGTCGTTTGAGCAAGAACTTTGGTCGTAGAATCGATTTTTTTGGGTTTCAGACCTGGCCAAACGATCCTTGGGGCTGTGAGGGGCTTCTAAGGGAGTACAGGTGGGGTTTTTGAAGGGGTTTGACCAAAGAGTCCTTGAACGTCTAGTATTTCGTGCATAGAATGGCACCTGACGGAAAAACACTTCATCAGTCGCTCGATTTAATTATTTGGACAATCCGATACGGCTTAACTTGGCGTCCCGACAACTTGTTGAACTTAACGCACCTGGTCAGAGGAACAACTGGGCACTCACTTGGGCAGAGTCTCAAAAGGTCCCGCATTCCATCTGTTGTTCAGCGCCGGAGTTCGGGAACGGCCTTCGCCGCGGAGGTCATCAAGAAGAAAACAAGTCGGCTCGGGGCTCTTGCAGAAGTAATCGAACACTTTTTTATAACTTCTCTAAGATGAAATGCAGCTTCTCGTACCGGCTACGTGTGCTCCGCGGGTTTTCTCCTCGGACTGATTTGTTTTTCGCCCAACGAGGAAAAAACCCGCCGGTAATTCCTCGTTCCCATCCGGGAACCTGGGCCTTCCTGGCTCTCCCACCTCTCCCCACTACCTGACAAGAGTTATTTCTCAGCAGCCCGGGGGGTTTTAAAACCCAGTTCAGATCGAAGTGGACAATAAATTGCCGAACGTTATTACCTTTAAGGTAAGGTAAGGGTTAAACGTTCAAATTTTCAAAGGGATCGTGCACGAGGCTGAATTGAGCGCATTCTGCCGGCGGAGCTGGTGTAACTGGCAGGGTCAACAGTTGATGACGTTAGAGAGCGTATTATGAATGTTGGCTTTACATGTATGAAATCAATATACATTTTTTTAACTTAATTTATTTTCATTACAAATACAAACAGAAAAAACGCTGCAAATTTTACACAAGGGTGTATAATTCTTTGATAGGTATGGGTTACTTGTGATAAAATTAATTCTGTTTGAATAAAAAATATTTTTGAAAAAAAAAAAAAAAAAAAAAAAAAAAAATCTGTAAGCACACACCTACATTGTTCGGACAAACGTGGGACCTCGAAGAATGGATTATGCGTTCAAAATTACTGGGAAAATATTCGACCTCCTGGGATCCTTCAAAAATTCCATTTGTAATTCCATGATAGCCCAATAGATCCCCACGGTGAAATCGAATCGTTCTGGGACCCCAGAAAATGGACTCCACGTCCAAAAATACTTCGAAAACGACACCTAACTCGACCTTTCGGACCGAAACCCTTCTAAAAAGCCCTCCCGTAGCCCGTTTTTACCCCACGGGTTTGAGCGATCGGGCTGAAAACCTTGCGGGAACAACTAGATGGTAAACCGAGTATCCTGTCAAATTTTCAGATTAAAAAAAAAAAAATCCTACTGCTAAAACAGCCCAGACGGCGGACGGACATTTCGTTTTTGGAATACCTATAGACAGACATCTTGAAACGTTTAATTTCAAATTTGGAGGCCGACTGAATTTTCGACCTCCGTCGCGATTACATAGGCGTATTATTCCAAGAATAATAAACCAAAAGGAGAAAAATTACATTGTATAAATCCTAGTTGTGGGTAAGTGTTTAACACTTATCCACTGTGGATAAGTGTGACACTCAAGCGCAAATTTTGTTGGGATCCCTCACTAGCACTGCACTGGGAAATAGGTACCCATTTCCCTGGCCACACCCCAAGGAACCCCTTCATATTATTGGAAAAATAGTCATCCATATGAGCCATGGCCTTGCAAGGCTCGTGATGGAGGACGAATTTTGGTCTCAGGCGAAACAAAGAATATATAAGTGACATTAATAATAATAATTAATTATTAATACTAAGATTCAAGAAGATTTTAAGAAATTGAAAAACGAGATTAAGATTTTAAGGAATTGAAAAACGAAGAATATGATAGATGAATAATATTACGATTCATATTATGAAACAACAAGACCATAGAAGGCGCTTACGAAAAGTATACCTATAGGTAGCAAGACAAATGATTAAAAGTAGGTATACCTACTTTTAATCATTTGTCTTGCTCCAAAGCATGGAACAAGAATTTTCTAAACCTTTTTCAAGAAGGTACACCTGCCAAGTACCTGCCCCAATTGTGAAAACCAGTTGGTTAACACAAAAAAAAAAAAAAAAAACCCCACTTTACTTTTTTTACTTTACTTTTAAGCATCTGACAATGGCATTTCTTAAACACTTGTTGAATTTCTCATACCTACAATGGTTTTTTCCGCAGTTTTGAGGGGAGTGCATTGAAACCATTTACTTATTCCTTGATATTTGTATGAGTTCTGAGCAAAATTTTGAAGCAGTTCGGTAAAAAGGGTATTTAATCCGACAATATTTTAAAATTTTTCACAATTGTGAATCTGGTGTTTTGGGTATGAATTGAAAGATTATAGTAGGTACTGATTCTACAAGGGGAAAATATATTTGCTCTAGTACCTAGTTTCTTATTTAGGATTCGGGACAATTTATAAAAGATATAAGTTTACGCCGCACTTCGCTACATGTCCTTTCCCTGAGAGGGCACCTGGTCAAATGATCAAGTAGGTAGGTATTCGCTTTTCCCTGCACTGTAGGTCCCAAGGTTTAAATTTGGAAAAAAAAGGTGCGTTAACGGGAGTTACTGCTTTTTGAGGTGAACTGGAATTCAATTAATCAATAAACCAGAAGCTTAACCACTCTTGTTTTATTTCTTATTGATTCTTTTATTATATTTCATTATGCGATTATTTCATAATCATAATATTATTATGTTACCGTGTACCATTTCTGGCAGTTAGCAGTCCTAAAAATCTTTTATTTTCTTTTTTTAAAGTTTTACAAAATATTTGTTTTTTCATCTTGTTGAGTAAGGCTATCAGCCCGATCACACAAACTTGTAGCGCTCTGTGAGGCTGAAAATGAGCAACAGGAGGGGGTTTGATGGGTTTTGGCCATGAAGTTGAGTGGGGTGTCGATTTCACAGGTTTGTTCTCTGAGGGTTCTCATCTGTTCCAAAGTACCTACCTCTTACTAATTAAATAAAAATTTATTGACAACTGATTTTTGCACTATTTATATAAATAAAAATATTACGTAAAATTTGCAGTATTTATCAATAATTGATGAATTGAATTATGTTGAATAAATTTAATAACACCCATTCGAACGAACCTGCCGATGTTTCCTATTTTCGTCGCCCTTAGCGATTGTCTGTCCCATGGAGTTGTTAATCTGACGCCTGGTCAACGGTACCAATCTCAGTTGCATTAGGCAAGAACCTTGTCTCGGGTTGAGGTCAATTCAAATCGTTGCAATATTGACCGTCATCGATGACCTTGGTTTAGGTACATAACTCGAGCTCGAGATAACAGGAGCCTCGTGAATCGTGACTAGTTTGTTGAGGAGAATGATTTATAGCGTAGGTAGTCATGCACAAACTTACTGACACAGGTTTCTTCTACGTAATACAAATAATAATAATATTATGAAAGGAAGACTCGTGGAGGGGCTGCTGTCAGCAGTAGCTGCTGAAGTGGAAATTCATCATTCATTCATGAATGATCCACTGAGCCCCACATAGGGTTCGCAATCCCGCACAATTTTCAATCCCGCGGGGGATTTAAGCCAATCCCGCGGGATTTCTAATTCATAAAATTACTTGGAAAACCACACCTTATTTGAAAACCTTATTTGACCTCCTGGGATCCTTCAAAAATCCCATTTGGAAATAAAATTATACTTTATTATAATTATAATAGCTCCATAGGTCCTGGATTGCCCAAAAAAAGGATTCACCGTGCAAAAATACTTTGAAAACGACACTTAACTCTACCCCTCCCCATTTTAGCTCCATAGCGCCCCACGGGTTAGGGTGATCGTGCTGAAAACCTGCGGGCACAACTAAATGGTAAACTGAGTATTTTGTCAAAAGTTCAGCTTTAAAAAAAATTGCTACTGCCCAAAACGGCACGTACGACGGACGGACATTCTGTTTTTGGAATCAATACATTCTGAAACGTATAATGTCAAATTTTGAGGCCGATCAGAATATTCGTTTCCGTCGCGATTACATAGGTGTATTGACATTCGTGGTTATCAGTGGCTCAGTGGTTTGAGCGTTGGACTACTGAGTCAAAGGTTGCTGGTTCGATCCCAGCAGCCGCAAGACATCTTCCTCATACTGATAATCACCTTTCGGAAGGCAATGGCAACCCACCGAAAGTATTCTGCCGTGGAAAACCTCTCAAATTTGCCGTTCGGAACCGGCGTTAAGCAGTAGGTCCCTACTACTTCTGTATTAGCTGGTCAACACGCTCAACAGATGTTAGTAGCGAGAGGTCGCCAACGCCCGATTACGGGTATGGCACCCAAAGAAGAAGAAGATTGACATTTTATGTCTTTACTATGGCACATAACTCAAAAAGTGTGACGGTGACGTTACGAAGAAAGCGTTCCGAAAAATTTCTAATGATTTTCACGTACAACCGGCTCGTTAACTTCGCCAGTTATCATCGGAGCACTAACAAGGAAGACATGTTCGACAAAGAAGAACAAGGAACATGTCTTCCTAATAGTGTTCCATTAGAACTCTGTAGGTCAAAGAGGAACCGAGGAACCGCCATCAATTGAATTGAATAGATGAGCGCAACCTTTCTGTTATTACGATATATTTACCTAATGAGCGAGAGAAACTAAGAAACAGTAGGTATCTAGCGACCAAACTATGCCACACAACACATCAAAAATATCCACGTGATGCTCATTACGTAAACAACTGCACCCTAACGACCGATGCTTAAGAAAACCTTATGCCGATCAGAGGTAACGAACGGCTCAGGCTGCAAAAATCGTTTTGGATCGTTGGAATCAGCCTAAAAAGCTCATTCCATAGACCCTTGTACCAACGAAATCGGACAAAAACTTTCGTCCCCCTTTTGAGGCCTCCTCAGTTACACATCAGAGATAAACAACTTTCGTCGGACCTCCCGAAAACCGATGAAGGGGATGAGGGAGGAAAAATCAAGGTAGCCTATAACCACCCCCCCCCCCCCCCTCCGAACTCGCCGATCACAATGAGACCACCCTCATGAAAATCTGTTGAGCCGCTCGGGCGTGATGCCATGATGCCGGGTACACAAAAAAACAAACATGTCGAAGAGGTGAGCGCACCTTTCCATTTTTTGGAAAAAGGTTGGGCTAAAAACGAATTAAATTCTAATCCAATAAAACGAATTAAATGTTAATCCATCACAAGAAACGCCCAATCTGACACCGCTTGGAAAGCGGAAAACCACGGGTTTATTTAATAACGTTTTCGGCTGTAGCTCGGAAAGTATTTGCCCGATTCCAAATTTCTTTGTTTACGTGAAAGCCGATTAAATTTCATTTTTCAGTAGGATCCAGGTTTTATCATTCTACACTTTGAACAAATGGACAAAGTGCTGAATTAAATTTTAATAGTCTTCACTTGTTCAGTCTAGTCACTTCATTCACTCGTCTGAGCTGATTTAATCCAAGTCAGTATTCGGCTTGGAGTAAAAGGACCTCGAGCTAAGTTCCGAAGAGTTTGAGAATTTCCCTCAAGTTTTGCAGATCTACCCAATCTTGTCTTGTCTTTAGATGTTGGAGGAGCAGCGCCTTTGTTCGCGTTCCTGTACAATATTTCCTCCACCGGTTGTTTGATCACCGATCTTCGCCTGGATTTGATTTTGACACCCGGCCTTTTGACCAAGTCCGGCCTATCCGCCAAAACCCGACCCGCTTTTTCCTTCCAGGCCGTCCTTTGAGCTGAAGACCGCTCGTCGGATTTCGAAGGTTTCCCGGGATTTGAGAACATCTCGTTGAGGGCGGTCGTCCTCTTGAAGAGCGTCGCTTGGGATTGGGTTCGAGGGAGTTTGGGAAGTTTTTCGAGGAGGCGGCCCAACTTTTGTTTGTCCACGTCCCGTCCGCCCTCCTGACTGCTTCTCACTAAACAAAAATAGTTGTCTTCGTCACCTGTACAGCCACGTCAAGGTGTAGGTATCCTACTATCACTCCTACGCTAACTAGCAACTATCACACAAACCAGCGCCAACAGGTCTTGCACTATGGTGCTTTGGAGGAAGTCCAGAGTAGGTAGTTAATTTTTGGCATACAACTTTGGTAGACTCTGATAATTAATTATTAATTTTTTCACCAAGATCTTTCTTCATAATTTCATTACACCCCTTGGGCTATCCTGAAGTTTAAAACTTAACAGTTTTGCCGTCAATTTATGATACCTATTTAGAATTATTGAAGGGTACCTGAGCAACAATAAAATTTTTTCTCTACTCCACACTTATTAAGGACTTAGTAAGCTGGGTAGGTGCGGAATGTGCTTTCATTTCACGTCATTTTTTCGAAAAGTAAATAGAGAGATTCTACTAGATGCGAGGGTAACTACGGTGACGGGAGTAACTTACGGAAAACGCAAATACTAGGGCGAGCCAAGGTGAATGCTAACCGCACAGCCACTTCTTACGAGACGCTATTTACGGGATTTCATTGGTAGGGGCACCAACGTGGAATGAGAAGTCACACTCAACGGTTGATGTTGAAAGAAGTAGTGTGATTGTTTTGTTGATACAGGGATTTTAGACTAGGTGTTACTTTTTTTGAGAGAAAGTGAAAAATATAATTGAGATGAGTTGTAGGATACACATTGTTTTTAATATTGTGTTCTAATTCTGAAATATTTACTTATACGAGTATGTTTAATTAGCACAAAAGGAAACAAAACACTGTTTGAGAATCTGTGACAAGTAGAGGGGGCTGGCTCATCTTTTCCAGAATAGGTTACCTGTCGAAGAGGATGTACAAGTGCTCATTACTTTCAATTTTTACTGTTACCTTGCTTACGATAACTTACAATTGGATAAAGCTTGAAACCCCACATTTTTAATTAGGTATGTATTATTTTGAAACATTGAGCAAACTTAAGGGAAGATGAAGAGACCAGGAAATTTCGACGGCAATACCTATGTGTAAAAATTTTGCTACTTCAACCTGTTATGCTACATGAGTGACTGTTTATTCCCTTTTTGTCTGGGTATTTTACTCACAAATGCAGTAGGTATGTATTTTAATACAATGCAATCCAAGCACAAAATAAGTAGAAGCGTGGCTGTATTTACAATTTTTTCCCCAGGGGAATTTAATTAGATTGTGCAAAAAGCCAAAGTTGAATAATGAAATGTTTAGACATTTCAGTGTCATGCGATTTTCAAATTGAGTGGTCCACTTCGAAACCTACCTACCTGAGTAGGTACCTATCCTAAAGTTTTCTTGAATTACTGGCGGGCCTCATTAGATTTAGTACCAAAAAAATTACAAGTAACACTATTCATGAACAAAATATCATTTCATGTACCTAGGTACCACAGTACCAACAGATACAGAGCGATTTCTGTTTTTCGCATTATACCTAATACAGCACGCTACTGATGTACACACGCGTGTATTTTATGTACACGCTCTTCTCTACTTTACTACAAACTGCTACTTACCTACCTACTGCTCATGAATCTACCAAATTTTCTAATCTAATCTAATGAATCTATCTAATTGACCGTCAGGAGACTCTCAAGTAGAGAGGGTTTCGCCCATCAAACATTTCATACCATTTTAGAAGTAGGAAAACTGATTAGATAGATGCATATCACTTACCTATTCTGTGCAGTAGTTTAGTTAGTCACCACAAAAATACTAATGAAGAACGAGGACGGAATTCCCTTCTGACCTGAGCAACTGATAACCAGCCAGACGGTGAAGGGTTATCTATCCAGAAGGTACTGGTTCAACAGCCTTACTACCTTACGGGGTTCTATTTGCGGTTCTATATGCGGTCCCTTCCCGGATTAAGAGCCCATTATGCGGTTGTGGTCCCGCACGTACGACTACCTGCGTTCCCGCGCCGCCCGTATACCGTATTTACGAACGCAAATGGGGCCGCATCAAGCCCCGCGCAGGTAGTAGAAACTCTCTAATAGGTGAGTACAGAGAACACATAGGTAGTTAGGCACTCAGACAAAAAACGGAAAATAAAAAAGACAATAATTATTCAAAAATTAAAAACTGTCTAGATGAAATAAAAACCTCAACTCATCAGTTTTTTAGCATAATTGATTAGTTATTAATCAATTATACAATAACTATTTTAATCATTAGAATAATTATAATGCTATAACTATCCTGTAGCATAAGGATAAACTATGCTATGCAACTGATGACTGATTTTTACAAAAGTAATGATAATCATTAACCACTTGATAATTTAATTATAATTATTGTAGTATTATTATAAACTAAACTATATTTTACTATGTAATAGTACTATGCTCTTTTCCTACGGTATTATTAATTATTTACAGGAGTTATAATGCTCATTATAACTATGTACTAGCTATAGTCCGTACGCTGGAGTGTTATAGCATACTATTATATTGCTACAATACTATTAGTAAGATTGCTATTCGGCATAGTATAATATACACACATAATATACATTGTATTGTTACATCCTGGTTTCATCCATTTCGAGGGAAGTGCGGACCCCCCCACTTGCCCATGGCCCTCTTCCCCTGGCAGTATATACGGGGAGAGTGCAGAATAGGTAGGTATTATTTTCGAAAAACCAAAATTTATAACAAAATCTCGTAATAAGTATACCTAAATGTGTGATCACAAATCATGTAGGTACTTACGTAACTAAAGTGTGTGAATAGAGAGTTCCTAAAGAAACATCCGAGATACGTCGACCGTTAATTTTTATCGCCGTAAGGGATTTGTCTAGGGAGAATCAAAGAAAAGCTAACTTCACATATCACCGTAACAGAGATACAGGGTTATCAAAAGTCACGCTAAATTTAAAGTGCCGCTATTTACCTTATATTGTTCGGAACGGCGTTATCCTTAAGACCGTAAGCTTATCGCCGTATCTTTAGGGCAATAACGTTCGACGTTAGGCATAAGGACGTAAGTTATCGCCGTTATTTCTGCGCATGCGCGAAATCTCGAGTTACGTCGACCGTAACTCATCACCTTTAGGCAAAAAGTGGCTTTAGGAACTCTCTATTACCCTACAGGCATAAGAAATAGGCACCCAAGTGGAGGCAGGAGAAACTTGGATTGAAAAAAAGGTGATCACCTCTACTTCATAGGTGAAAAGGCTTGTGGTACCTACCTTTGTATAATATGCGGCCTACCTTCCACAGCTGTTAAATTCCGAAATATACGAGAGAGTCCGAGACAGAGCGAACCCAAGAAAGCTGCAACAAAAGGGTCCAGGTGGAGGCGACTCCGCCTTCAGCGGGGGCAGCCAATCAAACAGCAGCACGCTGAGCCACGCCTCTCGCGTTTCCCCCAGCCCACTGCCTGGGGGGTATAAAAGAGCGTGCTCAGCAGCTTCCCAACCACAGAGTAACAGAGAGCAAATCCAACTCACTCGTGTTCAAATTTCTCCATTGAGAGGGCTAAGCTCTGCCCGGCACTCTATTGACTTTTATCCAGTATTTTTTCTATCACCTTTTTCTCTTGAAGTTGTAAATGTCCCGTTCGCGCACAAAACCTCTTAGAACACCTTTCACGGCCATCTCTGGGCTCGAGCGGCCTAGGACCATCGCCTGTCAGTGAGCATAAAAACTCCAGACAGCTCGAGCGGTCTAGGACCATCGCCTACGGACGACAAAAGCACACCTCACACACTTACGACACGTACGGGCAGCACTTTGAGTCAAATTCGATCAATTCCTGGAACCGGTATAGTTCCGGAGCGTCTGGGGAGAGGAATAGTGAGGGCTAACGCGAGCGCTCGGCGTTTAAGCGAACTAACATTATCAAGGAGTCTACAGCAGTGTTGCCATCCACGGATTTTTATCCGTATTTATACAGATTTTTGTGGGTCTGCGTAGATCACCTTTGAGCCTGCTGACAAGATAATTCAAATGTTTTTCAAGGGCTGCTGAAACCAAGGTAGACAGTCCCCATTGGTTTTCGCCAACTATTCTAACAATTATTTTCTCCAACTATTCTACCAATTATTTTATGGAATCTACACTAAGTGTAAGGAATCAGGAAGTGTGGAATCTACACTAAGTGTATTAAGTCTTAATGAAATGTAGAAGCAAATTTCATTGCCGTTCAAATTTGTTAACCTCTTTCGCGAACACTTTGGTCGATTATTCTGAGAATAATAAACCAAAAGGAAGGTAACTGTGATCAAGATTAATTAATAAAATGCTCGTTACCTTTTAATTTAACCTCTTTGTACGCTTTCTTTTCTATGGATTCTAACTGCTTACAAAGTATGTACAGTAGAATGAAATCTGCTATTTCATACAGAGGCAAGAACACTTCCAGCTGAGACCCATAGTTTAAAAACTTTACCATTGACTGCAGAGGTCGAAATTACATCAAAATTTGATTATTTAATAATGGACCCTAGTTGGGATAATAATCATTAGGCAACTAAATGGGTAGGTAACCCAACACTCAAAACCTTCTGTTGAATGTGAATAAACAATTTATTAACAAGTGTTTGCTTAATAACAACTTATTAGCAAAATTTGCTAATAACATTTAATGTTATTAACATTAAATGTTAATTTTGCTGACTCGATTCCCCTATTCCATTCCTCATGAGCAATTTTGCCCAAGTGGAGAATTCCAGAGTAGATGGTTGGATGCGCACGTCGTGCGTCTTCGAATGGTAGCCTAGTGCTCAAACATCTCTTCCCATGAATGTAGGTATCTGATTTGATCGGTTTGCCGCACGAATCAGTAAAATTGGCGGAATCAAAATCTTGGAATCAAGCACGCTAAAGCAACAGTAGGGGGTGATAAGATGGGTGGAAAGCACAGAGTAAAATCTCTTTGAAAACGTTAGTTCGCTTAACCGCCGCGGGTCGAGAAAGCGCTCGCGATAGCCCTCACTGTTCCTCTCCCCAGACGCTAGTGTATAGTTCCCTGTCTCAAGATACGCCGTCACATCTCGACAGAACTCCCGGAGAAGAATAAGAAACTCTTCGGCCTCTACGAGCTTCCAGTCTCCGCCTCCAGTACGTCAGTGTCAAGCCCATGGGATTACGTGCCGTAGAAAGTGTTCAAGGTAAATTTTAGACCTACTAAATTTACCCAGTTAAATTCGACGACTTCAGTGACAAAAGGTGAACCAAAGTCAATAACGCGAGTTCATAGGCACAACATATAATATACAGTAATGACATTACTTATACTATGTATTGAATAGTATAACCTTAGTATAACCTATAGGCAACAATGTTTAGTGGCTGGCACGAAGTCTCTTCGTATAATTATTAGGTACTGTATAATTATTACACAGCACCCATACAGGGTATCCACGTCAGCCCCAAAGTTTGATTTTAAAATAACCCACTTACCCCATTTCTGTACTTCCCCCGACACACCTTACCATTTCCCAACTCACTGCTCCAGTCCGTTCGAATGATTTCCTTCAGTTGCCAAGTTGTGGGATCTTTTTTAGGTCGTTTCTGTGCTGCCACATTCACTCGAGCCGAACCTGCGTTCTCCTTTTGCGACAAATTACCTCCAGCAGTTTTTTCTACATCTTGTACTATCCAGTTGTTTCTTTGTAAAATATTCCTCGGAATCGCTATGCTTTCTTCTTCTGTATTATTAATCTAAGAAATACAATTGTTACTTGTTGCTGCGCCATCTTATAATATAAGATCATATTATGATCAGTGTTCTGTGTTACCTTGGTCTTTGTTCGACTCAAGTTTTTCGGTTTGTTTCGATTGGGATGAGCATCTTTTTGAATTATTAGAGAAACTTTTTTTGACGCGCTCAGTTGAATTGGTATCATGTCTAGTTGTTTTGGGGTTTCTAGAATTTTGACGGTTTTGTCGACTTTCTTCAAAACTTCTTCCGTTTGATTGCTCGTCTCCTGAAACGTTTAGATTTTCGTGTTAGTTTCCTTGTCTTTCCCTCACAACAAAACAGCCTCAACTCACTCTGGCGAGCATCCTATTGAGATATTCCCACGCCCTGTAAACGTTCTTCTGGTAGTTCAAGGGTCCTCCCAATCCTCGCGTGATGCTTTGCACCCTAAAGCGGAATTTCTCGTTCAATTCTTCGGCGGTGAAGTCCGTCATGTTCAAAATCCTCATCGCCTCCGGTACGCTCAGGGAAGCGACTTCTCTTATATACATTGCCAAGTATTTGAATGTCCGAGTGAGCGGTGAACGCTTTATCCCTAATTTGATCCTACAAATACGCAAGAACTCAGTTGGAGTACCTGGTCAGTGTTGCCACGTGGTTTGTCATACTCATAGGATACCTAATTGTTTGACTTCAACGTTACCCATATGAGGAATCCAATAAGAACAATAAGGGACAGTATTAAGCTAGCGATGATTATTTTCCCTAGTAAACAGCATTGACAACAGGCCTGCAACATGACAAAAAAAAAAAAAAAAAAAAATCGGTATTACAAAATTTTATTCTACTTTCACTTTCCCGCTCAACTTGGCTTTCAGCTTACCAAGCCTGGAAAATCACGTTCACTGTGTTCAGACCTCGTATCATCTTGATTCTTTTTGGAGCGTTTCATCGGGAGACAATGAAATATCTGCAATGTTGGCAAGACTGGTTGATGTGCCAATTGCTGTTCTACGATAACACTGCTGTCAAACTACACGGATTTCTACTCACCCCTTTTCACATTTCTTTGTCCCTTCACCTGACGAGTTTCAATTGTAGTGTTTATTGCCTGATTGTAAACGACCGGATCGTTTTGGCTGTTCACGTAAACGTGATGAAACACTGTTGCAAAAAAAAAAAAATTATTTACCTTGATGGTAGTACATTGAAGCTCTAGCGTTTCTTTCCTATTGTACTTGCCAATCAGTGTCAGCAGGAGAACGGACACTCCCACAATTATGGCGGCGGCTCGGAGAAATCTACCGCGAGGTGATATCGCTCTGTACATGTATCATTTTTCAAAGGATAAGCTCTAATAGTGAAGATACTCTTACTGAAACAGCAACGACACTCGCCAAAAAATAAGAACAATTTAAATTTGTTGTGACGGTGTCCATGGCGGAATAACTTATGGGGTAAGAACCAACACATTGTATAAATTGTAAACAAAGTCTTACATTTATTATCTTAATGACAACTCTGATATACATACTATGCTTTTTATCTTACAGTGTATAATATTTTATTACAGCTAAACAGCTATGTTTACTCTAACAATGTTATGAGTGGCCATTGAAATCATGTCATGATTTCAATGGCCACTCATACGGCTTACGTTATCAAAGTAAAAATGACAAATTATACAAACAGGCTTTTTTCATCTCACTTCTTTGGTGTTTTATGGGTGTGCAAGGTTGAGGGCGTTGAAAACTGGATTGGAGGTTCAAAACAGGATTAGAGGAAGTATAGACCGGTTTGGAGTGGTGTAGGGTGTTCAAAACCTGTTTTAAGGGGGTTAAGACTGGTCTAAGAGGACTTGAAACCAGTCAAGGCGTTGAAAACTCGTTTGGAGGGGATTAAAACCGATTGAATGGTACTTAAACGTGGTTTGAGGTGGTGAATGGAGTTTATAACCAATTTGGAGGGGGTATGATTAGTGTAGGGTGTTCCGAACCAGATTGAACGGATTAAGACTAGTTGAAAGGTACTTGAAACCACTTTAGGTGTTGAAAGCCGGGTTGGAGGGGTACTTGAACCCTGGTTCGAGTAGGTGAATGGAGATAAAAACCAATTTGGAGGGGGTTAAGAGCGGTTGAATGGTACCTACTTGAACATGGTTTGAGGCGGCGAAGGAGTTCATAACCAATTTGGAGGGGGTTGCGACTAGTGTAGGGAGTTCCAAACCAGATTTAAGGGATTAAGACTGGTTTAAGTGAACTTAAAACCAGTTTAGGTCTTGAAAACAGGTTTGCAGGGGGTTAAAATCGGTTGAATGGTACTTAAACATGGTTTGAGGCAGCGAATGGAGTTTTTAACCAGTTTGGAGGGGGTTGCACCTGGTGGCAGGGGACTTGAACCAGATTTGGGGTGGTGTAGGGTGTTCAACGCCTGTTCGGGGATAAAGGCCAGTTGTTGGGGTCTTAAAACTAGTTTGAGGCTGTTTTCAACTGGTATGGAGGGGCCTTAAACAGGTAATGCCAGGCAGGTCGCAAAGCTGCCCTTTTCCCCTCAGTGGATACACCACCCCTTGAACACCCAAGTTTGATTTGGTGGTGTTATAAACATGTCACCAATTTTTGTACCTGTAACTGTATTTAAACGATAAAAGATAAATTCAAGAGCAAACACATTTTTCATAGATACATTTTACATTCAAACACACCCGATTTTATAGCTTCCATAAATATTTGCATCAAATTTTCTCCTGAGTAAATTCTATGCTATACATGAAAAACACAAGCAGTGTTTTCTATGCTACCCATAAAAATGTCTACCTTTTTCTGATCTATGAATGTAGGTGTTTATTTTTTATATGAACTCAAATAGGTTTTTTTTATACATTTGGGATTACGATATATTACATTTACATCACAATTGACTTACTACGTTTGGACAAAATATGGTTAAGTCGTGAGCATCATAACATTCGAAAGAAATATAAATCCATAATCATTTTGAAACCTGTGGACATGATTGAATAGTTACAATTCGTAACTTTAAACAGTGTTGCTCAAAAGGAATCATTCAACACCGCGCAACCATCATGATCGGTAATTTTGGCCTCTATTAGTATTTTAATTTTTTTTTTTTTTTACATTTTTGTCAGGTACACAATACAAAAATATATCACTCGCTCTCAAAATCCTCTCACGCATAGATGCTCGCTATAACCTCTGAAAAACTATCTACTGTTTCATAATCGGAAAAAGGGAATTTCCCTTTGGGGAGAAAAAAAAGTTTCTGTCGAGTAGATTCACAAATAGATTTTTCTCTTGTTGCAAACCAATCAACTCGTGCTGAGTCAAAAAGGGCCCCTTCGCAGTTGCCGAGTTAAGTGAATTTTTCTGATCCCGGACGGTTGTCCTTTTGATCTTTTTTTTTTTTATAACGAGATTTGTTCTCCTACGGGATCCTCACTCACTTTTTTCGTCAATCCAATATTGAGATCGAATTTCAAGTGTTCCTTCATTTCTACTGACAGTGTTAATTGATTTTTGTAACGTTAATTGGAGCGCAAGTTGGTTTTATCAGGTTCTGCTGGATTTGTTCAAAATTGGTTTCTTTGAAAGTGAATACATTTTCAGTTTTGTCAAGGCTCGTTAAATTTAGTAACATCAAGCAGTATATATTATAAATCTTGATGTTACTAAAATTTGACTTATTTAATAATATTCAGTCAATCCAAATCAGAATGAATATTTTAAACTAAGCAGTTGTTCTTCAAAATGTTATTATGGGTACTTATTTGGAGATGCAAATAGTCTGCTGTTTGTTAATTTTTCCCCGTTGTTTACAAGCTGTCACTAGCAACACGATTGTGAAAAGTGACGACTTCTGGTCATTCTCTTATGGTTTTAATTCCGAGGTGCAGCATTTCTCAGCTGCGTTCTTGTTTTTTCGAGTATTTATAGATTTTTTATGTGTCGAGAGAGTTGGTACACATGTTACAGGTCGAGGTTGAGGGCCCGCTACCAGACGATGGTGCAGTTTGTGGCTAGAGGTGAGCCGCACCATCGGACTTGTCTGAGAGGTGGGCAGGACGCTCCGCCGCGGCGAGCTGGTCGGGCGACTTCCCGAGTACGGGACATTTCACCGACGCCGCAGGAGGAGCTGCAGCCGCTCCAGTCACCCCATTCGCCCACTTTGCAGTCCCGGGTGGCTTCTGGAAATGAAAAACAGGATTTAGAGTGGCGTTCCAAGATGAGCTCTGTAGGGTGCCCTGTATAACAGACGTTGAAGATGAACATACATGCACAAAATGAGTTCCTAATTGATAGGTTTATCATTAATTGTGCTGTGTGTTTGGGGGAATGTTAAAATGTGCAGTAATAATGAATTTAAGCGATCAGTGAAATGATGATTGACGGGAAAAAATCCTCCCGTCTCCGAAAAGAAATACGAAATGTGGTGTCGCCAGCGGGAGAAGAGGGGTTTGCACGATTGCGCCGCGACCGTAGCGCGACCCACTCCCCCCGCTGGTACTAGCTCTCGTGGGCTGACAATCCGCGAGAAGTGACTAAAGAAATCAGTCCAGATTCCCTACAAGCTCTCATGAAAATTAAGTGAAGGATGGCTTTAAGCTTCGGCTCTCTGAAAGGTCCGATCAGGAGCCATTCGTATTCGTGGATGACGGTGGCGCTGACTCGCATTACTACAGGTCCTGGCAGCAGCCTTTCAGATACTCTTACTCCACTAGACCACCATCTCGCACAATACTCACTGTTCTTCTTTAATTTGAGCCTCGACGAGTGCGTCCCACGATGATGATGGTAGGACTCGACAATGCTGTTCACCACCGCTTCCTCACTTCCCTTCCTGATGACGCCAGGGCCCAGCGACCCTGAGACCGAAGCCTGTGTCGTTTTCGTAGGAATCGTTGGACTGCAACAATTTACAAGATAGCGTCACACAGTTTCTGGCGTTATCTGAGACTTCTCATTGTGTGCAATACTTACATGAAATTATCCATAACAGCAGTCGTCTGCTGGTTCAGGAACATCTCTTGTTCCTTGACTTCCTCTTCGATTTCCCTCTCGATGACGTCATTCCCTTGGATTTCGTTGATCGAGTTGGTCTGATCCGACTTGACGATTTCGTAGCTTTTTTCATCTTCCGAGTGGTGGAACGTTTCGCTCACTTCGTACTCTTTGAGCTAAAAAAAGAAGAATAATTATAAATTTGAGTAGGTACGTGCACCAATTTGCGCGAATTTTCATGTTTTTGCGCCGAAATAACAACATATTTTTGAAGACCCTTTGAATTAGACAACACGATTATAAAGAAAATTCCTGCTTCAATTCCTTGTCCGCTTCAATATTACTCTCCCACTTTTGTCCCATCAAATATTCAACGGGTAGACTCAAAAAATAGATAGCTTTCAATGAAATCAAATCACCGACTCAACTTGGAAAATGTACTTTGTCAAACCATTAAGGGGAAAGAGTGCTGCACCTGTCAGGGGGGAAGGTTTCAGTGGAAAAGCCTCTTTCTTCAAGTAAGAACACTAATAAGTTTTAATTCCTCTCAACTGGGTCTCCCTCCAGTCATCCTCTCCCCCCCCCCCCCCCCCTCACAAAAAACTTGGAAAATTGGGAAGGAGCATTTTAATGGTTGTTCGGGGAAAAGGGTAGGAAAAAGGGGCTTTTCGTGTAATTAAGGTGATTAAGGTTATAAATGTGGTGTCCTGGGGGAGAGTGGCAACACTGAGTGGAGGGGTGACAAAGTAGAAATAGTGGGGGGGGGGGGGGGATCACCCACAGGCACGGTACTCAATAACGGACAATGGCGAATGGAAGATGGAAGCGCTTCCTTGCTCAGTCACTTTGACACAACCGCCTGCTCTACACCCTCTAAAAGGGTGGGGGCTCCTCCCCCCCCCCCCCCCACTACCGTAGTCCTTTCTACTCGCTCTGCAATTATATTATGTAAAAGAAAAACACGATATTTTGGCTGGGATGGGAAGGGGGGTACCCTGGACTGGAGTGGAGGGCGTGGTGACTCGTTGTCTGGCCCCACGAGGGCTTGGACCCGAAATCTTTCTACGGTACTGTCACCAAGACCTTATGTTGCTCGTAGCAGGCAACGTAGTCTTCCGTGTGATTGGGGCTTTGTAAAACTCAAGCAATGTGAATCGCAATAAACCCTGTGAATAGCATCAGAAAAAAGGTCAGGATGAGGAGAGGGGCGGCGGCAAAGCGGTATGAAGGATGGAGCATCGAAAGGAAAACATCCACCATCACCATTATTTGTCTTTTGTGTATTTATCTTTTTCTCTCGGCGGCCCTGCTCAAAATTGTAAAAATTGAGCCCAATTTTTAATACTTGCACTTACTTTAATGAACTGAAAAGTGGCAATGGGAGGAAGTCGCTTGATGTAGGGGTAGTAGAAGGAGCCAGCAGGGTGAGCTGGGAACCGGCTGGTTATTCTGTAGACAACTCCTTGGGGTTCTGTCACCCAGTTGGGGGCAGTGAATGTGAACCCGTTGTCGGTGCCCGCGTCCAAAGGGTCAACCTGCGGAAAAGTTCGATTAGTTCGTCACATTGGAGCATTGGTGTGGCAACACTGGCGACTCATACCTCTATGGTGATGGTGTCCAGCCAACTCCCGTCCACGCAAAGCTGGAAGGAGTCGAGCCCTACAAACCAATCAGGCGATGGGATGATTCGGGACATCAGGGACACCTGCAAGCGCCTATTCGTTAAACAAAGTCCTCTCATTTGAATTTGCCCAAGTCTTCCACTCACCCTGGAATGGTTGCCGTCGAGGAAGAACTGCGCTTCGGTCCTGCCCTGTCCCTGAGGCACTGGCGGAGCACTGAACTGATCAAGGAGGCCGAGACTCCCTTGCCCGTCGATCGACTCCCATCGTCCCGTTTCGGCAAAAGACTTGACCTGCTGGCTCACCGACCTCCCAACTCGGAACAGCTCCCAGTTCTTGTCGTGGGACATCCCTGAAACAAATGCGTCATTATAAATTGCGATTGTTGCACCACGCACGAACACATTCTGAAATGATGCAGCGAGCTTAATGAAATTAACACTGAAATCTGAAATATCGACCTAAGCTTCCCCATCAATCCAGGAATTATTCCCCGGCCTCGAAACACGAGCGAAATCTGTTTGCACGGCCACGCCGTGGATTAGCTGGTTTGATATGTGATGTGGCCCTTACCGGGAAGTGCGGGTGGAGATAGGTGGATCATATGATGAATCGATTACAAATTAGGTGTTCTGATCCTATCCCTACGCGAAACGCGGACACCGTCACCCGTCATGAGGTAATTTCAAGTTGGACCTCGTCAATAAACTTATGCGATGGCCGAAGGATTATGTCCTGACAGTCCGATATTAGAGAGGAATTGAACAACACAATTTATGATGTGGGGAACTAATCATTCTTAGAGTTTTTCGAACGAACTGTGTGATTTTTCGAATATAGCATTTATGATATGGCAGAGCACAGAGTTCAAACACCTACCCCATTATGAGCCAGTCCAATTCGACCAGGGTACAGCCTGGCATGGAATTCTAATAGCTCTTTATAAGAGTAAGTAGGTCGCCTAATTCGACTAACTGCGCCTTTCAAGAGTCAGTAGGTCCCTGAATTTGACTTACTGCTCCTTTCATGAGTCAGTAGGGCAGTGATTTCGACCAACTGCACCTGTCAATGTCGCCAAATGATACCAAATGCACTTTTCAAGACAGCTCAATCAACGGCGTCATTGAAGATATTTTAGGTTTGTTCCAGGTCTAACGGCGTCTGTTAACAAAAGTTGATAGCTGTCGACAGCAGTCCCAATGCCTTCTGAATCGCTGTTGAGTTCGGTCGAACAGCCCACCTGCTGACCTGGAACGCGATCTGTCAACAAAATTTGTTGAAACAAGTCACGTGAATCACCTTGAAGTAATGCTACAACAATTCAATTACTTCATGGTGAATCACGTGACAGTAAATTTCATATGGAAAAATCCAAGTGATAATTTTTGGTTTATTGTATTCAGAATAATCAACCTTTTTCGAGAGAGGAGTATCAGAAGGGCGGGAATGAGTCATTTGTTTGAGTGTATCTACAGAGGACTTCGGTAGGACGTGAGTACAACTTGACGCGCCGAGCATAAAGTGAGAAGGTTATGAGAGAGGTTTCAACTGGGTAGGGTTATCCTAGTCGAGAGCACCCAACCGAACTCATTAAAATTTAAATTATTTGAGCTGTCGGTTTCTGCTGTTTCGGAACTGCTGTCAACCTACAAATCGACCTGGAACAGCCGGCGACGGCGTCTTTTCGCCGACCCATCGACCGGGAACAGCAGTTTTCTCAATTGCGCATGTCTCAGCCGATTTCTGTTAACAGTCCGTCAAAGCTGGAACAAACCTTCTAGGACACCGAATTCGTACAAAAGGTTGGCATTACAGAGTCAGTAGGGCACTGAATTAGACCAACTGCTCCTTCTGAAGAGAGAGGTTTCAAGCCGGCGTGACATCATATTCGACCAACAGCTTTGAACAAGTCAAGTAAAGCACTGTGCAACGTTAGTGAAATCCGGTACACTTCCCATTCTCCATCTCTTCCTGACTCTCAGGCTAATTTCTCCCACCTATTGTTTCATCGAGGCGGTTTTGTTCGACTCCTTTTGACCTCCCCCTTTTTCTCACCACCGTAATGCACTGCTCCCTTTGAGCAACTACCGCCAAGAGCAGAATAAGGAAAAACCTTCAGAGACGTCACCCTGGTCTGGGCCTTTGTTGTCAGGCAGGGGATGTTTGGATCGTAAAGGCCATAGAAAGTGGTGTGGGGGGGGGGGGGGGGGATCTTGACGGAAAAGGTCGTGTGTTGCTCGCTATTATTTAATGAGCTGGTTGCTGCTTCGGGAGAGGGATGCGGGTGGAAAACTTCCCTTTGCATTTTCCTTTGGAACCTCCCGCACAAAGCTGACTCACAACTTTGCGAGAAAAAAGGACAGGAAGGAAAAAAAAGAAAAAAAAACTCCTCAAACTGCAATATAATTACAATAGCAATAAATTATTTATTGACCGCGAATTCGTAAGATTTTGTTCACCTTAGTTTGTCGAATCATGAATTATACGAACCCCTTTTGGGGAAGGTGGGGAGCTTTGGGACATGGGTTTTAAATAATTTCACTGGAGTCGTACAGAAAAGATACAAGTATTCCAACCTTCGGAGAGCTGACCGTCTTTAGTCGTCTAAATATGCTACGAAATGGATAATGACGACTTGGCAGTTGGGGGGTCCTTTACCTCAGTAAATTTACTTATACCTGGGAAATCTGACCTACCAAACTTCGTCGGTGGAGAGCCGGTAGGTACCTACATTTCCAAGACGCTACATTAAGCCAAATATGTTTTATAAAACATAAATTTTGACTCTTATTTTTGACGCAATCATTTTCAAACTTTCTCCCACTATTGAGCAACAAATACCTACCATGCCATAGCAATTTTCCTAGAGATCGAATGCCCTAAGAAAACGCATTTAGGAGTTGACGAGCTCACTTGCAGAGAGAGATAAGCTCCACCCAATTTGCCCCCACCCCCTTCCACCATCACTGCGCCCACTGACAGGGTTTTTAAACTCGTTTGAAAGTGATGCTGTGTAAACTCGTCTTCTCACTGTCCTAGTGGTTGTGAAAACATAGTTTTATCTCGTCTCGTTAGGTCGTAAAAGCTTAAGGGTCATTTCGCAGGCCGTTTTGACAAATCACTACAGAAGTGAGAGAAGCGAAATTGGTGGATGAAGTGGTGCTATGGGCTAGTTTTTTTAATTTTTTATTTTTTATTTTTATATCATTGGATGTCGAGGATTGCTTCATATTCAAGCTCCTTCCGATAGCACCTCAGGATTAAGACTCAACTCTCTTGGCGATGATTGGAGAGCGAGTCGGCCTTGTGTTAGAAAAATTCAAATACTAATTTGTACAAGGACCTGTGAATTGTTCAGTGTTACCTATTGTGGCTGACGTCCCCCTCGACCTCCTGACTTGCTTCACCTGGTGACGGGGAGTTGGCAGGCAAGCATCAATGAGCGCAGCGATGGAGTGGGGGGGGGGAGCTTATCTCATTCTGCAAGCTCTCCCATATACGTTTTCCTCGGGCAATCGGACTTTAGTACTTACAAAGAGAAAAGTCACGACTCACGATAAGTGACGCCACAGAGCAGTGTTGCCAACACTCTGAAAACACTGCCAAAACATTCCCACCCCTGCTCTCGAAATATCCCCACACTTCTCCCTCCACTACATTGATGTTAATTATTATTATACTACCCAGATCATTTTTCTTCTAACCCTTTCATTAAAATGTAAAAATTATATTACAAAAATTTTAATGCAACGGTACATAGTCATTAAACTTTAATGAAAGGTTCATTGTGTGATGGGGCCCGACGCGTAGGAAACGTCATCTCTATCAGATTGTGAACAACAAAGATACCAAAATTTGGTATCTTGATTTAAAAATTGACAAATTTAATTTGTCAATTTGTAAATAAACTATTTAATAGTTAGCGCCATTTGCGCGGGATTTAAACCAAACGTGGTCACCAAACCAGACCGCAACATGTGGGGAAGTGGCGACGCCCCATTTTTTTCCAGCGCCCGAAACGAACGGCGAAATCTAGCGGACCGTCGGAGATTCCAAACCAGTCAATCGGCACTTATTGATTGGTGTCTCGCTCAAACTCCTTTCTCCGACCCGAGAAAAGAACCCAAAAATGAAATACGACCTAAAAACGTGAATCCGGGTCGGATTATCGCGGGAAATCCCATCAAATTCAAATCTCGCGTCAAAATCTCCCTCCCGCCTAATCGCTTTAAAATTACCTCAGGAGGCTTCGAATTTTTTCACCCCCTCCAGAACTCCCTTTTTCGGATTAAAACGCTGTGCCCCCCTCCCAGATGATCGTCACTTTTTTCCCCAACGATGGCGCAGCTGGCCAACCACCGTAATGGCGTCACGAGAGAGAAAAAAATGCAGCTAAGCTTAGGTATATTTGTTATGGACGCGTATTTACGCGTATTTATTTTAAGCATTATTTCAAACGTATGAAAAATTGTTTCTTTTCTCTAGCATTGAAAAGACTAAAAAAAAAAAAAAAAAAAAAAAAGATTGTTTAGTCAAGAGTAAAAGGCTTAATTATCAAAGGCTTTTTTTTACGCTGAAATCCATCCTTTGTGTTATGATTAAAAGATTTCTCCTCCTCTCTTCTCCACGAAATCTCAAACGGTAAAACCCATCCATCCGTATTACTGGGGAACTTCGTGGGCCTTTCTTCAAAGAATTTTTTTCCCCTCTTCAAAGGTTTTTTGGCAACTTTATTCAATTTAGGCGTTACTCTGTTAACTGATTGATAATAAATTAAATTGTTCCGGCGAAAGACTGAATGAGTTGAAAAGCACGAAATAGGGCGAAGCGTGACAGATGAAAATCCTGGACATTTTATATTGGACGTTTGGGCCCCAATCCCTCAGGTCAAGGCGATAGGAGGGGCCTCTCATCCGTCGTGAGTCAAAACAAGGAGGGTCGAAAGTTCCCTGTTGGGCCCCTGCGTGGTACTAAGGCCGTGGCGGTGATATGGCCGCAACTTTCAGCTTCTCCGCCGAGATGGCCAAAGTGTAGTCGACGAATACTAGTTGTATTGGTCTGAGACGCCCATAATAAGATTTTTCGTTTAAAAAACCTCGAAAACAACACCAAACTCGACCCCACTCCCCTCAAATCCGTCAAACACCCCCTAAGCCCCTTCGTGGCCCCACGGATTTTATCGATCGATTGTTTTCAGGTAAACATTTTTACGAAAAGAAGCCAATTAGTGAATTAAATGTTAAGTACATTTGTAGCTTTGAACAATATCCACTTTAAAAAAAAAGTTAATTCGAACGGATTAATTTACCTTTTACATTATCTTCATCTGTTTGTAAAATACCGTACAGCATCCCACTTCTAAATGACTCTACACGACAAGAAAACGCTCTCCGGAGCTGAAAATATTTCTCGAAAAAAAAAAAAGTGCTTGACGATTTACAAGAACATCAAAACTTCGCAACTGAAAAAACTCAAAGAAGAAAACTTCGTACAACTTCGAGTCTTTTAGATGGCAGTTTTTTTTTTTTTCAAGATGAAGAATTTTCTTCGGAAAAGTAGGAAATTTGTTGTTTGATAGTTGAAAAAAGTAATGGAAGAGAGACAAAGTTGATAATTAGGTTTAAGTTGTGAGCTATGCGAGGGTGGAATGATTTAAGTTGTCAGAAGGGTTTGAAACTTAGCAGTTCTCCGTGAAGTTTTGTTGGTTCAATTGTAGGTGGCGTGCACGAAACTGAAATGAGAGCGCTCTAGTGGCAAGGACGCGGTCTTTCGCTAAAGTTGATCTCAAATAAAGTGAATTAACGAACGGAAAAATTGCTCTGTTCGCCACGAATTGCTGGGGCATGAAAAAACGATTACTGGTTTTATAAAAAACGGAAAAATCACATTAAATTAATAATCAAATAAAACAATCAAATTAAAATTCAGATCGATAGATAGGATGCAGTGGAAAAGGCTACTCAATCGGTCAGTAAACAACGAAGATACAAATTGCGGTTAAAAGGCGTATCGGACGTAAAATGGCAATTGCCATGGGTTGGGATTCCAAATCCGACATTTAATGTCCTTTTGCGTTTCTCGCTCTTTTTAACCACTTTGAAGCGAAATTTTGACAAAAACCAAAGTATTGGTGCCGACAGTAGCCAAAAATTCCTTCTAGTGGGCTCAATTTTAATCCACAGATCCAGATCCAGATTACTCCGCGATGAGATACGCCAAACGGAGCTGCTTTTTGGTGGTTTCGGACTTTTAACGAAATATGCTCACTGAGACATTTTCTTAACAGATTTTTCAGACCGCTTTCAGACACGGATTGGTGTTTCTAAATTGTTCGGAATTCGTGGTTCCAATGTTGTAAACATTTTACTGAACATGCAAATGCCGCCCAAAAACATCGACTTTCATATCTAAAAAGAAACAATGACTTGCCTGCCGTTTAGATTCTGTAAGAAAGATCCTGCTGATGTTTCGCATTCGAAAATTTGCTGTCGAAATGCAGGGTTCTGTTTATACTCGTAAATATTTTTTCCATCAAGAACGGAGCGTGTATGTTAGCCCTCACGACCGGAGAGTGTTGCTGGTTAGGTAAACCCTGACGCCATTATTCTGCCTTTTCACTGTCGTGCTGAATGAGTGAAGTCGACGAAGAGCTGAAATTTCCACGTACCTACCTATTTACTTTTTTCTGGAACCTGAGATATTCCCATTCGAACCGTATTACTGTACGTGAGCCAAAAATGCCATCCGGAATTTATCAAAAATCTGAAATTCTCACAAAACACGTTTTGCCTTCAAGTTGTGCCCGCAAGATTTTCAGCCCAACCGGCTATGAAACTTTATTGGGGCGGAAATGGTTAGTAAAGCAGGAATTTCTTGAGTGGTTACAATCGACATCGACATAGTTTGCCAGGGGTAGACGCGAACGAAAACTTTTGGGACTCGCAGAGACGAATAGACCCATTCAACTGATTTCGTAGGGATAATCATCGTAGGAAGAATTGCTGTGCTTTTAAAAAAACTCAACAAGTCGATATGCGCGCACAAGTTCATACTAGACGAAAAACTTGATATTTTATGTTTATTTTATGCCTGACATAATTTCATCCTCAATGTCAGGATTACTCACCTCTATGTTTTTAATTTTAATTTTAATTTTTAAATAGGTCCGATCACTGAACTTGAATACTGCGTTTTTAAATTACAAAAAATTCTGATTTTAAAAAAACTTTGTTTATCGATACGAAATTAATTGTTGCCCAATTTACACCAAAGAATAATGAACCTTTGTGTAAAATTTGCTATGTTTTATTTGATTAGTTATTTCAATCACGAGCACAGCAGCACGAGCACGAGCACAAACCCCATTTGTAGCCCCATGAAAGCCCTATAGATCCCCACAATGAAATTGCATCTTTCTGGGATCCCCAAAAAATGGATTATACGTACAAAAATACTTCGAAAACGACATCTTACTTGACTCCATAGCCGAAAACCTTTAAAAAAATCCTCCCGTAGCCCCATTTTAGCCCCATAGCGCCCTACGGGCTAGGGCGATCGGGCTGAAAACCTTGCGGGCAAAACTAAACTTCGTAAACCAAGTATTTTGTCAACATTTGACAAATTTAATCCAATATTTAAAAAAAATTCCAACTGCCCAAAGCGGCTCAGACGGCGGACGGACATTTCGGTTTTGGAATCTAGACCTCTTGAAACGAATAATGTCAAATTTTGAGGCCGATCAGAATTTTTGACCTCCTACACGAATACATAATTATTCCAAGAATAATAAACCAAAAAGGCAACGAAGCTTCCCAAAATCCCCCAAAACCCCAAACCCTTCAAAAACCCTCCGACAATGACAACATCGCTTTTGCCACCGGGACAACGGAAAGTTGATGAAAAGGTTCAGTAAATCAGTTCGAAAAGGGTCATTCCGGCGTTCAGCCTGTTCCGCTAAATCTCGTGATAAATCGCTTAAACTTTTCCAGAAAGCAGATTAGGCCCGTGCCGCTCTATTAAGGCCTCGTTCCACTCCCGGAAAATTTACCCCAGCCGGGTGTTTCGTACCGGCAAACTTTACGTGTCGAGTGACACCCTTCGGACTCCCTTTTCAGCCCGGAAGGTACAAAACTCGTGAAGATACAAAGTGACCCATTTAACTCGGGGCGGGGTCCCCTGACGCGGCGCCCTCCTGAACTTCCCTCGCAAACTCTCATTTATTAAATTTATCTTAACAAACCTCTTTACTGTCTGTCCGCGAGGGGGGGGGGGGGGGGAGTACGGGACTTCATAATTAGAGAACAAATGGTGGCAGTTAGGGACACCTCGTGCCCTCTTTGTCTCGCGCTATCGTCCCTCTTTATCTTTTCACTCCCTTCCCCCCTCCGCGACCCTTTGTCTCTTTGTCCCTCCATCCCTCCATGGAATATGATTCATCCCACGACGATATAAGCACTGTAAGGGTTCGCCCGTCCGTCCTTACAAGCTTTACGACTAACCTTGATCTTTTGATTAATCTTTTCAAAAATATTGTTTCACTTCTGGTTTATTATTCTTGGAATAATACACCTAGGTAATCGCGACGGAGGTCGACGACTCGGATTGGGCTCAAAATTTGACATTATTCGTTTCAAGAGGTCTAGATTCCAAAACCGAAATGTCCGTCCGCCGTCCGGGCCGTTTTGGGCGGTAGGAATGTTTTTGAAAATCTTAAATTTTGAAAAAATACTTGGTTTACCATCTAGTTGTACCCGCAAGGTTTTCAACCAGATCGCTCAAACCCGTGGGGCTCTGTTGTGATGAAAAGAGGCTACGGGAGGGGTTTTGGAAGGGTTTCGGATGTGGATTAGAGTTAGGTGTCGTTTTTGAAGTATTTATGGACGAAGAGTCCATTTTTGGCGGTCCCGGAACGATCCAATTTCACTGTGGCGATCATAGGGCTTTCATGGGGCTACAAATGGGATTTTTGAAGGATCCCAAGGAGGTGAATATTTTTCGGGTTAAAAACCAAACATTTTAAAAGAAAAAAAAAATCTTCATATAAAAATCAATTGCTGTTCGTTAGTCTCGCTAAAACTCGAGAACGGCTGGACCGATTTGGCTAATCAGTCCAGCCGTACAGAAACAACTTTCACTCACGTACAAGAAGGGGAAGTGTCGTGCTTGACTTGTACGTGAGTGAAAGAAGAACGGCAATTCAATAGAAATCTGTAGCTGGTCCAGATCGGTGTCCGAAGTTTGAATGTTGGAGATTCAAATAAAATGGTTGAGAAAAGTTTGAATGTTGGAAAAAAAAATTTTTTCCCCCAAACTTTTTTTCTCGTTGACACAGAATTAAATTTTTGCACCAGTAACTTATATCAAAGAATAATAAACCCTTTTCTAAAATTTGGAGCGTTTTTCTTAGAAATTGCTATTTGGGCCCAAAATGTGTTGGTGCACTCCAACCTCATCGCAAAAAGTTCAAACCATTAAACAAACCATTACAAACCATTAAACCTCAGTAAAAAGACAATAATAAATGTGTACAAAAATTAGGTAATTAAAAAACAGAAACAAAAATGAATAAAATTTGATTTCTGCATTTATTTCATATTTAATATGAAATAGATGCAAAAATCAATGAAAGGGTGAAAATCAAAATGAACCAAATAACAGCAACAAATTTTACACAAAGGTTTGTTATTCCTTTTTTGGTAGCCCCCATGGTGAAGATGTATGGGGTACCCCATGAAATTAATTGTGCATTCGAATACTTCGAAAACGACACCACACTCAGTCCTAAGACGGAAAACCTTAAAAAATCCTGTAAAACCTTAAAAAAAAGAAGAACCGAGTATTTTTTCCAAATTTCAGATTGAATTTTTTTTTTAATTTAAAAAAAAAAACCTTCGGCCCAAAACGTCCATGACGGCGTTCGGACATTTCATTTTTGAAATTCATTCATGAAACGTGACAAATTTCGGGCCAATCAAAGTACGATCATTCATTAAATAAATTTTTTTTTAAATCCTATATAATGTCTGGACAGGTGTGGCTCCTTGGAAAATGGATATGTGTCCAAAATAACTCGGAAAACGACACATCATAATAATTCTTATTCTTATTCTTATTTTTTTATTTCACGGGACGAGCCCAATTACATTCTATAAAATCAGTACGTCATTCTAGCCAGGGGAAAAATGAATATGAAATGAATATAAAGTGAATATAAAAATGATAAAGGTAAGATGCAATGGAAATTACAAAGTAAAAAGAAGCAATATAAAAGGGGAAAAATAAGCAAAAAAACAGGGAAAACTGTCTCTAAGTATAAATGATAGGGGACGAGGAAAGTTTTGATTTTAACGTGGCTAGTGAAAGTCGAAATCGGGGTTTACAGTCAGGAAGAGGTTCGCATTGCGAGGAATTCTGCGTAGGGGTTGGCTTCTCTGGTAGTTTGTAGGAGAAAAAGGGATGTAAAACAGCACTTGCGAGCGGGTAGAGGTTCGCTGTGCAACAAGGCTGATCTTCGACAGAAGCGTAGGGCAGTCGATTTGGTTATTCAGTAGCTTGAAAAGCAACGTGAGATCGGCTGAGCCACGACGCCTCTCCAGGGACTCCAGGCAGCACCGCTCACGAATATAATCGTACTCAACATCGGCTGAGGGGATACCCAGCTTGAAAGCAACAAATCGTAAGCGTAAAAAATAATATTATGATGTGTCGTTTTCCGACATATTATGACCTTCTCATCCATCACAAGTCCAATTTGTAACCCCATAAAAGCCCCATAACTCCCCATGATGAAATAGTATCGTTCTGGGATTCCCAAAAATGGATTCTACGTCAACAGATACTTCGGAAACGTCACCTAACTTGACCCCATATCCTTCTATCCCTCCCGTAGCTCCTTTTTAGCCCCACGGAACCCAACCGGTTGAAACCCCTAAGGACAAAACTATGGATGGTAAACCGAGTATTTCCCAAAATTTCGGATATTTAAAGAAATTCCTAACATATGCTCAAAACGGAACTGACGGTGTACTGTGGACAGCGTAAGGCCATTAAAACAAATTTTGTTTTATGAAATATTCGCATATACGCGTCATGAAACGAATAACGTCAAATTTTGTAGTAATCTCTAAGTAAGTATCTCTAATGTTGAGCCCGATCTAAATGTTCAACCCCCGTCGTGAATACATAGGTGCACCTATACATGTGTATACAAAAGAAATGTAATAAACAACAAATTAAAAAAAAACTACTGTAAGCAATTTTCAAATCAGAAAACGCCTCGGAAAATGTTGAACACTTTGTTGATTAATATAGTAATGGCATTAATTACAACCCTTCTTGTTTGATTTGATTCAATACAATATAAAGTATTGTAATAATTACAATATAATTATTATATTATAATGTAATTATATATTATATTTTTTTAAACGATTATTTATTTAAAAAGGAATAAAAAATAGGTAAATAATAAAGCACGAGCGTTCAAGTTTGAGGAACTTTATCAAATGATTGTTCATTCAATATTTTTAATTTTTGCACCCGTTTTTCCTGGCGCAAAAAAATCAATCCCGATTTTTACGTGAAAACAATAATACTATCGATAATGTCAATTATCGAGATTTTTGAAACGAACTTCAATCCTTTTTATTGTTCTCGTCAATTTAACTTCCGGAGACTCCAAAAGATAGAGGAAGCCCGAAGCTCACCTTCGTAGTCGAAAAAATTGTTGCCTTTTTGAATAAAAAATTCCACTGTTTTGCAAGTTTTTTCTAATATATGATTTTTTTTGCGCGGGATTTCGTTTTCAAGAAGTTGACGATGGTCCAACCTTTGTATTGTCAACACCAACAAGCGAGGGTCCGGCCCTGCGAGGGGGTCACAAACTCCTGTAATATTTCCGACTGTTGGAGGAGCCCCATTAAGGGCTTATCTGTCGTGCACTGGGGGCGCATTAGACCCCCCCCCCCCTCCTTTCACGCAGAAATCTAAACCTTAATGTTTCCATATTAGTCCTTCCCTGTTTGTCTCCCGCGTTTTGTTTCGGAGGGAAACCTTCCCCCGGAAAAGGGGAAAAAAACGCGATACCGGCCGAAAGCGTCGAGGAAAAAAAGGACAAAGAGACAAAGCTTTGTCTCTTCGGGCTATTGAAGAGACCGGCGGTTTTTTCGGCAGCGGCGGAGGATATTGTCCCATCCTCATTGTTCCCTTGTTGAAGAGGGTCTAATTAAATTGTCCGGGTTACACGACGGGAAGGTTCTTTATTTAACGCGAAACGCGTTACAATGGAAATTGGCTGTTCTGTCGTATTGTACATTCTTTAGCTTCTGACAGCGTGGAATTTCTCAAATTTATACGCATACACCTCATATGGCACCTTTTTCTTCCAGCCTTCGTCAAAATTACAACCCCCAACAGCTTTGTTTTCTTTATTTTACAAAAGACGCATAAAATTTGCAATGCAAAGAAAAACTGGAGCTCAAAAGAGACTTCGCAAGGGCAAATTTTCATCGAGGTAATTACTATAATGAAGGGGCTCTTCGGAGTACTTTTTACCTGCCCTTTTTCATTTTCTCGAGGGGGGGGGGGGGGGATGGAAATAAGTCGTAATTAAAATTCACGAGCTAATGGGGCGCACCTGCTCGAATGTAATTGCGATATCTTATGAATGTTTAATTGAGTCTTCGCATTAATTAAAATTGCTTAAAAAAGAGGAGAAGTTTACGACGGGAAGGGGAGGAGGAGGGTCGATAGAGAAAGGAGATAATAAAGAGGATTGCGGTGATTGACGTCACGTTGAAACTTCCATATTGCGCACCGAGGTGTGTCAGTACTCTTGAATATAGGTAAGTGACGCGAGTCTCCCTGAATGTGCAAGTGAGAACTCCCGAGAAGAAAACGTGTCAGGTCTCCTTGGAGGAAGTGAGTGCCGTACTTACTCCCATAGTATTCCTGATTAGGAATGAACTGAGTAAAATTAAATTTATAAAATTTGTGTTTTACATGATTGTCATATTTTTATTTTATAGTCACAATTGGGTGATATAAACCACTAATTCTCACCGTGTCTCTATCTGACTAACTGACTATCTATCTATCTAACTAACTAACAGAGTATGTCACGAACCTTCTCCTCCGAAACCATAAGTGATAAAAAGTACGGCGATTTTTTCTACGGGTTAGGTTAGGTGTCGTTAGGGGGGGTTGAGCCTCCCCTGAGATGCGCGCCAATAGGCAAATTTGCGCCCAACTTTCTAATTTTAAATGGGAACCCCTAAATGTTTTTGGCGAATTTGGATTCCTCGGCCAATTTTACGTCCGATATGCGCATTGAGCGAAATTTTTGATGAGCGCAAATCCGCGCAATATTCGTATCTTCATTGTTAATGCATATTCGTATCTTCATTGTTAATGGTCCGATTGAGTCGGCGTTTCCTACCTAGAGATCCGAATTTTAATGCGAAATACCCGATGAACGAATTCCGACGATCGGCGAATTTAGACGGCTAGTTTAATTTGAACGATTTGAAGAGATCCAGCGCGCGTTAGCAGTGTGACTTGGGACGGTGCCAGGGACCTGGGAAGGATGAAGAGAACGGGAGAACGAAGGGTGCCAGGGACCTTGAAAAAGTCGAGAGGCGGACTTTTGGGGGAAATTTTGGGAAACAGTTCATTCCACACTTATTTCGTATATATTCTGGCGTGTGGAAATAGGGAATTTCAAGTCTTTTGAGCATGGTGGACCCCTCTTACTCAAGTACCTACCTATTTAGATTAAGATACACGATACTAATTTTGTAAATTGTGTTAAGTAAGTGGAACTGGAGTTTTACTAGTTTTTGGCAAATAGCTACTAAGTGGCTTTTTGACATTTTCATGTCTTTACTTTGGCACACAACCGAAAAAAGCGTTACCGAAACCCTTGGCAATCCGTCAACTAAAAGCGTTACAGATTTCAACGCGCTCTAGCGGCCTTACTATTGTTCCGATCTTCAACTCTTATAACATTGCATTTTGTAGTAGTTTTGTATCCTTTAATAGTGTGTTTCCACGAGAAACGCTTAGTTTTCATACTATCAACAAGTTTCAATGCTGCAAATTTTTCACAAGGGATTATTAGATTCTTTGATGATATAAGCAAATTGTGCAAAAATTAATTCTGTGTCATTTGGAAAAATATTTAATATTAAATTTTATTTTAATTTAATTGGGACCTCGAAAAAGCGGATTTTAGCCCAGCATTACTCGGTAAACGACACCTTATTATTAATAAGTTATTAAATAAAAATTTTGACCTCCTTGGATCCTTCAAAAATCCCATTTGTAACTCCATGAAAGCCCCATAAATCCCCACGATGAAATAGTATTTGGGATCCCTAAAAATAGATTCTGCTTCAACAGATACTTCGGAAACGTCGCCTAACTTGACCCCATAGCCGAAAACCTTCAAAAGCCCCTCCCGTTGCCTATTTTTAGCCCTACAGAGCCCCACGGAGAGGATGGGCACAACTAGATGGTGAACCGAATACTCTAGCCGGTCTTGACCTTCCAGGCTCCTTCCAGATGTTTAATAATGAGGATGGGTTGCAATCTGAAGGATGGTGTCGCGCAACCTTGCAGCTACTGTATATGAAGTGGTGTCGTTACATTTCACCGCGGGCGCCCCACTCTTGGATTTAACGAGTATTGATTGATAATACTCGTTGATCAACTTTGATACCTTTTTTGTATAAAGATATACTTACATGAGAAGTTTTCATGTTTTTAATAATTAAATTATTCTGGAGATCAGAAGATTTTATAATTGTTCCTATAAATTTCCCCAAACATAAATTCCCCTCCCCCTAAAAAAATCCCTGATACTTGTCGTCCACAAGAAACAGGGATTAGTAAAATTTCCTTTTACTTCATTAAATTTCGGTGTCCAGTTTCTGCTCTGGTTTGCTTTTCTCATATCCTCATTTAATGATGAAAGGAAACGAGAAAACCAAACCAGAGCAGAAACAAATTTTGCTGTAAAACATGGTCATAGTTAATATTGGTCTGAGCGCTGCATTGGGACGTGAACCATGTGATTTGGTGGAAACGGAGATAATAACATATTAATATCTGTGTTATTAATATTATTATTGATATTATCAATGTGTCCACTGATGTTTGGTATATTTTGAAGCCAAAAACCTCATTCTATCATTCTCATTCTCTCACTTTCATCATAAATAAGAGAATGATGAGGAGCCTATTATTCTTACAATGTTATTAGGTAGGTAACCTACTATTTTACAAGGCTGATGGAGTTTTCATTAAGGTGAATTAGGGATCATGGCTTCTCACAAGAGTGGACTATGATGGACGATTTACTTCTGTGAGGTGTTCTGGGGGCAGGTACCTTCTTCTGTTCAGATGGCTGAGGATTGGATTGATGTAGAAAACAGGGAAGATGCCCATGCTTATTAAAATTCATTATTTAACGGAGTTGGGGTTGCCACGGTTAGTTTTAAGAATTTACAAAGTTTTTGATTCACCCTAAATCAAGCACTTGTATGATTGAAAACTTTGCTGAAAATCATCTGAACATCTAGATGACAAACAAGAAAAAAAAAAGAAAAAAAAAAAACATTTTTCAGAAAAACTTACCACGAGAATTTCCAACATTCGTGGAATCACCCAATTAACTCCCAATCAATCTTGAACCAATCATAGCTGTGATTACTTTTTGCTCTTCCCCGGTCGTTTTAGGTTCTTGAGAATGGCATAATTTCCGAGAGCTGGAGGCTTTGCCACGTGCCAAAGGGCCCAGGATATTGTTAGGTGGGTCGCTTATCCTTTTTCCCCCACCCTTTCGAACGGATTCCCCTCCCTTCACCCCTCCGGAAATTAAAAGTCACATCCCGTACGAGCCGTTAAAGGACTCTGGAGAGAAAACGTTCATTAGCCGCCTCCATGGCAGGAACCCTCACGACCTTTCCAAACCTTCCCGTGAAGATAATAATCGAGTTAACCCCCTCCGAAGGGTGTCCCCCAACTGGGGTTACCCGGTTCGGGGGTTCAACTACACCTTCATGTATACTAAACGGATTTTTTTTGTCGACGAAATTCAATACCCGTCTAATAAATTGGCAATATCGAATAATAACCGAATGAACGGAGATTTAATAAGACACAACCCCCCACCCAATTCTTCTCTCCCAATATTAACATTTCCTCCTTCGCCACAGCCACTTGATTAAAGAAATCAGCTCCGACCCTACATGAGAATTTCGATGGATCGAGTGACGTTGTATTTTCAGATCCACATCTGCGTCGATAAAACGCCTCTTATTATTTAATACTATACTAGACATATTATAGAGTTCCTAAAGCCACTTTTTGCCTAACGGCGATGAGTTACGGTCGACGTAACTCGAGATTTCGCGCATGCGCAGAAATAACGGCGATAACTTACGTCCTTATGCCTAACGTACTTTCGACCGTAACGTACCCGCCGTACAATGACGGGACCACTTTCCTAGGAAACCAAGGCTTAGCGTCGGCCGTTAAAGTTACGGCGATGAAGCTTACGGTCTTAAGGATAACGCCGTTAATTTCGAGCAATATAATGTAAATAGCGGCACTTTAAATTTAGCTTGACTTTTGATAACACCGTATCTCTGTTATGGTGTTATGTGAAGTTAGCTTTTCTTTGATTCTCCCTAGACAAATCCCTTAAGGCGATAAAATGAACGGCCGACCTATCTCCGATGATTCTTTAGTAACTCTCTATTTATAATAGTACAAGCCACTAGTATCAACGGTCGCGTTAAATTGGTGGGAACGCATGAGAACCACACCTTCCCAGCACGACAGTACGATCATTTTCGGGGTGGCTCTTACCCTACTGTAGGTAGTATTTGTGGAGAGAACTTCCCTCTCTTGTTCAATCGATATCCATCCTGCCAACGCAGGTTCGAGGGGTTCACTCCCAGCACGCTGCTGAGCTCAATCGCGCTGGCATGTACGCCACTTCTCCCGAACCTGGTTCAACGGCGGCCGACTCGGGCGGGCCTCAAGAAAACCTACCGCCAGCTGTAAGAACCCATTTCATTCTGCCTTTAACGTGCAATGTTTAATTGTAGTTATTTTCGGTGGTATATTTCAGACGATCCGTTGATCCGAAACTTCGGTCAGGGATTCTGGGGAGGAAATAGCATTTTTGCAAGAGCCCGTGGTTCAGGAGTCCATCCTTGACATAAGTTCGGAAGCTGGAAAATCGGGTCTTTGGGAGACCGGGGACGGAAACTGGGAGTTCATCCTCGACAATTTGAGTTAGGAAGCCAGCGAACCTCGCCTCGGTACAACTGCGGCAGTAAACGGAAACTTCACCCAACAAGACACATTGTGCCGGGTGGGGCGGTACTTGATTGACCCTTCCGAGATCTGACGGACCTACAACATCTCGACACTTCGAGCGAGCCTAAGGAACCCTCATCCTCCAATTCTGCACCTGGAAAACCCTCAGAGTCTGCAGGTCACAACGATTTGTGTTATGTATAACATGTGTATACCTCTGATGAGTCTCTACCTGTACTTCTGAAACCTCAAAACACCTGGCGGCGTTACATCAGACGCTGGGCTGGATGCATTCCGCCAACCACACCACAATCCTAATTAGGTTAATAATATACCTACATACATCGTCACCTAAGTTCTAACGCCACGGAATTGACATTTTGACGAAAATGAGTTTATCATTCCATTTGCTAGGTATTAATTTACATAGCCGAAGGCATGGTGACCACGCCAAGGTCACCTGGAAACATAAAAACGAGGAAAATGCGAAAATGATAAAAGAGTACATACTTAACTGAGAAAAACTGCTCGTAACCGATGAAACAACTTAGCTCAAAACAGCGCATAACGGATGAAAAAGCGCGAAACTGATAAAACAGTGATTAGGTAAGTGATAAAACAGCGCATAGCTGATAAAGTTTTTGGCTTCCCCTGTAAAGTTGCGTAAATGTCAATGGGCTAGGGAACAAGGTTAGAGAAATGGGAAAATTCGGCCGAACAAAGTTCTCAGTACAGCACTGTGTTAGCACTGAGAAATTATAATTCCTAGGAAAACACTATAGGTGTCTGAGCAGAGGAAATCACTAGTGAATATTTGGCGTTTTGAATTTTCCCGCCGTGATACTTTAACTAATCCGCCAGAGAGCACTAGCACAAACAGTAGAAAGTGTAAAAAAAAAACTTTTTAGCGCAACCTTTCCCTAAAAAAATGGAATGGTGCGCTCATCTCTTCGACTTTTTGTGTGTGTGTGTGTGTGTGTGAGGGTGTGTGTGTGTGTGTGTATCACAGCATCACGCCCGAGCGGCTCAACAGATTTTCATGAGGGTGGTCTCATTGTGATCAGAGAGTTCTGGGGGTGGTTATAGGCTATCAAAATCACCTCCGTCGAAGACGATTCGTCCGATCCCGACGACATAGTTTGGTCGTTAGATACCTAGTGTGTCAAGTTACGAATTCTTATAAGAACTAGAACTATACCTAGTTACGGTTTTGGTTTCGTAGTACCTAACAGAAAGGTTGCGCTCATCTATTCAATTCAATAATTGAAGCGCAATCAATCATTGATGGCTTGTTTTTTTTTCGTAACCCTTCGTTTGGGTCATCTCTTGATCGTATAGGTAGGCTTCGTTTTTCACGTGTCAGTTTAATTATATTTTTATTTTAAAAAATGCCGAGCTTCCCAGAGTCAACACGATGATTTAATTCGTCAGCTCGCGAAACGCAAAGAAAAAAACGTGACATGCCAGAAAAACCCTGATAAAACACCCCCCCCCCCCCCCCCCCCAACCGCTGGCCAATTTGTTTGTCCCGCATATTAGCTTCCCCCTCCCCCTCATCCCTTTTCATGCTTTTCCGAACGATGCACCGACCGCCAATTTCACCTCCGGGCTTTTATACCCCGAAAAGGGCTCCGTCGATTTCGGAATTTATCGTTCGGACGAAATTCCGATGAACGCTTTTCAACTCGTTTGGAAACTCCGCCCCCGTCCGGCATCCCGCAGAGAAAATTAATCAGCCGTTTCTCACCTGATAAGGGAAATGAGGACGTCGATTGGTTCAATTAATGTTGGGTTCATTATTCTAGCCGAAAGGCAAACGACTCGAATGAGAAGGTTTGGAGCGGTGCGAAGTTGTTTGAAGCGATATGAAATTGGTTATTGAGCAGTGGAAACCGATTAAAAGAGTTATATGACATTTAGGAGCTATAAACTGGTTTGAGAAGTTATAACACCAGTTTTAGATGTTCCAGAACCCGTTTGAGGAGCTATAACACTAGGTTTATGGGAATAGAAACAGTTTGATGAGCTGTATAATCAGTCTAAGAGGCTACAGAACTAGTTTGAGGAACTATATAAGCGGTTTAAAAACCAGTATGAGTAGCCATACAACCTGTAAGGGGCTACAGAAACAGTGTGAGGAACTAAACAAGCAGTACAAAGTTCTATAGAATCAATCATTGTATGGCTTCTGGTTGTATGGTTCCCCAAATTAATTGAGAAGCCATACAACCAGTCCGTGGGGCTACAGAACTGATTTGAGGAGCAATACAACCACTTTAACTTGCTACATAATTAGTTTAAGGAGATGTAATTTTACATGTTTAACAGGTTTAAGTAGGAAAATTTCAAAATTTTATTTAATTTATTTTTCAAAATTTTATTTTACATTTCTCGTTTAACCTGTTTTAACAGGTTTGGTAAAAGTAATACTGAATAAAATACAAGTTACTGCAAGCGTTAAAATGTACAAGAAGGGAAGGAAAGTACGCAAAGTCTCAAGTGCCCTATGATTAGTCTCTATTGTCCTCCTCCCGCTACCGTCGCCATCTTGTCCCTTTCACTTCCTCCCTGACTCCCAGTTTGCCTTGAGGCCCTCGGAATGCTATTAACTTTAATTGAACCTCTCCAAAAGTCTCCCCTGTCGGGTTCGGGTAAAGATCATACACATCGGTCTTTTTCTGTCGCACCTGGTCAACGGAATATTGTTCTGTTCCATTCTTCTCACACGCGGGCTTTTGACCAAGTAGAACTCGGATAATCAAACTTCTCCGGCACCGGCTTAGCGACTTTCCAGAGATCTCAAACTTCCATTTTAATTCTTGGGGAAATCCTCTTACGACCGAGGAAAATTTCACGCGGGGATTAACTGCGGTATCAACCAGGCGTGGTCGGAGTTAATTCTGTCCAAGTTGCGAAAAAAAGTTTGATTTTTGACTCAGTTATTTCAACTTCTCGTGGGATCGCTAATCGAATAAAGCCACTGCGGATCCGAAGCCAAACATAAAATTAATGCAAATGTGTTCAAATAACGCTCCTTATCGTAATACGAGGCGAGTCCTCTGTGTCCTCCGGAGTCACATTATCATATTCATTGCTCCAAACGTAGTCAGTTACCGCCTCATGACTTTTTATTGGCCAGTCAAATAAATTTCATGTTTTCATTAGCTGCATGTGAAGGTTACTCGTAGACGTTGTATTGATGGAGTTTGTTTCATGTTTAAAAAAATGTTTAGGTATGTTATTAGTTGGACTGTTTTTTCCTCGGAAGACGGAATAGTAGATTTTACCGACCCGTTCTGCGCATGTCGATGGCGGACATAGTAGCGAGGCCATCAAAAGTAGGAAACCCAACAACTCGAGGAAGGAGGAGATGATAAGGGCTGTGATAAAAATTAGGACATTTAATGTGATATCTCTGTAATAATTGCGTCCCGTAAAATAATTCGTTCAGAGCTGTGGCTCAACAGCCATTCAAGAAAATAAAACGCCAAATTCGCAAACCGTGATGTATCTCTGATTTTTTAGTACATATGTTGTTCGGACCCAATAGGGTAGTGTTAACCCAATTTTGCAACATCCCCAAAGCTGTGCTTCACGCGTAGCACACTAAAAACCACGATTTTTTTGGCCTTAACTCAGTTTTTGCTCTATAGCTAATAAAATATGCATTGTCCGACGAAAAGTACTATATGAGTTTTTAAATAGCATTAAATGTGTGCTCATTTAAGCCCAACCGGAGCTGTGTAGGTAAATTCGTTTCAGAGTTATGGCAATTTGGAAATAGGCGATTTTTTCCAAAATGTGAACATTTTAGTTGAAGACCTTCCTTAGACCAAAGTTGCGGGGAAATCATTAATCCTAAGTATGAAACTCATGGAACAGACATTGTAGGCAATATAATTAGCGGGGTCAGTAGGCCCTCTAGTTCTTTCAATATCTCAAAAATCGATATAGGTAACGTAAAATCGCATTTTTCCAGAAATTATTTGCTATATTTTGAAAACCTTATTAGGTAGCTACCTTTTTTTGTGTGTGGAAATGACAAAGAAGGCATGATACCATTTAAAAATGTCGAAAATTTTCAGATTAGCAGGTCGCAAAACCACCGTAATTTCACCGTAATGGCCATTATGGCCGTTATGGCAGGTACTCTGAAAACTAGGATGATCAACTTACCTATGTAAAATTTCATGATCAGATCATGAAAGTAGATTCTACAACTTTCATTCGATGCCTTTTTTTTCTTTACTAGGACTAACCATTTCAACGTTATAACTGCTGGAAGAGCACTTTGAAAATTTTGCGGGGAATCGACAATTTTACCTCTGAATACCTATTTGGGGAGGCACTTCATGCCTGTTTTCCTGAGGTCTCCGAAAATCATAATATCAGTTCTGAGAGGAAATTTAATCAGCTTCGGGCGGCATATCTAACAATGATTTTACAATAAAGAATCGTAAAATCATTATGTAGGAAAAACTCTAAACAAGCGTACTTTCGGGTAAAAGAAAACTACAAGTACTACGTAGCCACGATAACCAAGCCTGATGATGACAAAACGGTGTCCGAAAAGGGTAGGCAACACAACAAACGCTGATATTGTACGAGAAATCTGTAGGAAAACGGTTGTTTTCTCAGGTTGGCACAGCGCATGCGTATCTCGATTTCTGTCGAAAAAATCTACTATTGACCTCACCTGGTTTCACTCTCGAGGGGTCCATCACTCCAACGTCTATGGCCGCAAGCGTTTGTGTGCCACCCGCATTTGTACCGGTAGAAGGGAAAAATGGTTGGGAGCCCGAAAAATAAAATTTTACGATTGTTTTCTCTTGCCCGGGATTTTTTTTTTCTTTCCCGTCGGGTTTGTGTTCTGGGTTATTGTTTAGCGCTTGTAATGAACTCGAGACGAAAGGGGTGTTATGGGACGCAGTGTTGCCAGGCGGTTATGTCGAGAAATTGGGATTTTCGGTGCTTTACGATTAGAGATGGGGTTTGATGGGGGCAGGCAGTGTTGTCAGGTGTACGGTAATTCCGGGCTCTGTAGGATGTACGGTATCACCTGTAAGGTATCTATAATTTAGGATTGAGCCTTTCTTCCTGACGTTCTCAAAGATTTTAAGGAAAAAACACTCCATCCGTACAATTTAATAATAAAAAAAATTGATTGATGGGGGCATTTGGAATCTTCTTCAAAGAGTTCCAAAACGTATAGTAAGTAATAAACCTTTTATTTTCGGTGTTTTTCTTTAAATTCTGCGTCCCCACGCCTTCTCTTTTTGAACTCAGGAGTACCTGGTCACCTATCTTCCTCAATTTTTTCCCCGCACTACCTACCAAACTTACACAAAAACACTTTACTTCATATCAGTACCTAACAGTAATTTTGTTTCAGCGCTTCACATTAAAACCAAGAAGAATTGTTGGTTTTAATGTGAAGCGCTGAACCAAAATGACTGTTACTGATATGAAGTGAAGTGTTTTTCTGTGTAAGTTGTATGTGTAAATTGTATTTCGTTTGTAATTTGAAGCCTGTAATTATTATTACAGGCTTCACATTACAAACCAAATACAATTTAGGTACAAACTAACAAATTACCTACCAAAAACCACAGCCAACAATTTTTTTTTTCAAGGTCCAATTTATTTTCCGGCTTTTTCCCTTGTTAGACACAGGTCCAAAATAGCAGCGAATGTTTAATATTGGTTGTTGTTTTCCAATTCAGTGTTTTTATGAGTTTTACAGTTTCTACAATGACATAATGCGTACGGTAATTTTGGGGGAAAAAAGGTAATTTTGAGAGGCTCGTACGGTAACTCAACCTTGCAGACCTGACAACACTGGGGGCAGGTGGTCGAGAGGGGTGACATTTTCAAAGTAATTCCTACTCTGTGTAAGTGTTCAATGTTTTTGTTCATTACCAAATTATTCAATTTTTTGTTACTTAATATAAAAATGACATTTTTCTTATTTAATAAACCCACGCCTAATTTTTTCCTATTTTATTTAACTCAACTTTTCCCGAACACCTCGTGAGTGGGAACTAAGGGTCGCAATCCCGCGGGATTCAAGCCAATCCCACGGGATCCCGCGTGATTTATAATTCATAAAATAATTTTGCATAAAAAAAAAACTATTTCTTTACAAAAACGCGGCAAATTTTGCAAAAAGGCTTATTATTTGTTAATAATATTAACCTATAGGTATTATAGGTTAATTGCGCCAAAATTAATTCTGTGTCATTAAGAAAATACTCGAAAAAAAAAAATAATAATAATAATAAAACTTTTTTTCGGTGAAATGTTTGGTAAGATGTGTGACCTCGAAAAACGGATTTTGTGTCCAAAATTACATGGAAAACGTGGATTACGTGGAAAACCACACCTTATTTGACCTCCAGGGATCCTTCAAAAATTTCATAGGTCTTGGATCCTTCCAAAACAAAGGGGTTCTACGTCCAAAAATACTTCGAAAACGACACTTAACTCTATCCCCTCCCCATTTTAGCCCCATAGCACCCCACGGGTTGGGGTGATCGTGCTGAAAACATTGCGGGCACAAGTAAATGGTAAACTGAGTATTTTTTCAAAAGTTCGGATTTAAAAAAAATTCTTATTGCCCAAAACGGCACGGACGACGGACGGACATTCTGTTTTTGGAATCAAGACATCCTGAAACGTATAATATCAAATTTTGAGGATGATCAGAATTTTCGACTCCTTAGCGATTACGTAGGTGTAGTTAAAAATATTTAAACAAAATTTGTTCAATGCATTTATTTCCTAATATTTAATATTAGGAAATAAATGCATTGAAGGGAGTGAGATGGAGCCACTCTGCAGCTGGGTTGGTGTGAAATCAGAAGGGAGAACTTGCTGAAAGAAGGATCACATGAAGGTCAGTTATTTAATACTTTCTCTCCCCAAATTTGATCGGAGCTGATGCAGAAATAGTTACCCAGCTGTAGAGAATGCTCTCTCTGACTCCACACTCGTGGGTGGAATCGTCAAACGTGTATAATATACTCTATGTATGTATTTATAATATACTCTACTGCATATTATGCAAACCGGAGATAGCGCCCCCTCTTTCCCCTCAGATAGGTTAGATAATGTTTGGATCTTAGATAGGATCGTAGATACCACAAGAATAGCATAAATATTGTGAACATGAGGAGGACTTATATGAACCACAGGCAATGAGAATGCGATTCACAAGACAGAAAAAGCTTCTTCTTTTTTTAACAGAATAAATCCTGCGGGATCCCGTGGTGAGAATCCCGCATTTGCAAGATTGGAAAAACACCGCGGGATCCCGCTGTGCGGGATTGCGACCCCTAGTGGCCACATTGACGGTTCTTTGAGGATTGTAAAGCGCCCTCTGGAGGACTCGAGTGAATGGCGAGAGGCGGGCGCGAAGGTTCTCGGGGTACTTACTAATGGCGACCACAGTGGGGAGCCTCAACAGACCTCATTGATGGTGAGCGGGAAGAGCTGAAGGCAGTTGTGCGGATCAAAGGCCGGACCCCCCCCCCCCCCCCCAACCGCTCGTACCATCAGCAAAATAGGCTTTTCCTTTGCCTCCCTCCCCCTTCGTTACAGCACGAGGGGGGGTACAAGCATTAAGACCCATTACCCCACCATTCATCCCCCATCTTGTTCTACGTGTGTTCCCTCTCCCCCATATCACGGCCTACACATCACTACACGTCCAGACACGTTCGCCCTTCATCACACATCCAACCCGACAGCTCCCGCCACACACTATTCTCTCATCTCTGCCCCCCCCCTCGTTGACCACCGCCTCCCACCATCAATTCCACATCTCTCGGTCAAAATGACCCTTCACTTTCACGCCCTTCAATTGCCTTCTGACGACCACTTCAAGTGAAAGACAACACAATAAAACAAAAGACAACCACGTAGGTACATGTATCTTTAACATGAGTGGGGGAGGCAGAGAAACGATACTTCACCAAATAGGAATCAGGGGCACTGTGGAACAGGTTTAACAAGCTACACAACCAGTTTGGGGAGCTGTAAAACAAGTTTGAAGATTTATAAAACTGCTTTTAACATCATCAGATGATTTCACAGATTCTGCGCTCATAAATATATTATATTTTCTTCCCTAATTTCATCTAGTGCAACGCATAAAATGTTTTTCCTTTTAACTAGTCAAAGATGCTTAAAATACTATGGAAGGGCGGCTACCTTCAACCACTTTTTGCTTATTCTGATATTTCTGTTCTGCATTAGCAAAATTTGAATTGGTTTTCCCTTCTACAATCAGTTTAACTATTGCCCCGAACGATTAAATAGTAAAATCCTTACAAAAACAGAGTCAAATACCCGTATTCTATGTCCATAAAAAAATTGTTTTTTGGTTGAAGCTACCCCACCAGTGGGGTACCTTCAACCACTTTCATAGGGTAGGTAGGTGAACGGGTACACCCATTAAAACGCATGAATATCTTTATATTAGGTAAAATATTAAATCAGCATTGGTAAAATGAGGTCAGTTTTTCTCTAAACGGTATTAATAAAGGTACTTTTTCGCATCACAATAATGAAACAAAATACTTCAGCTTCAAAAATTAACTCAATGGGCTCCTTGTAAAGGTCAGAATTCATCATTTCTAACAACATAATATGTTGTTATATCCGAATATTAGGTATATTCGGATTCAGCACCCTTTACAACCCCTCTACATAAATTTTTAGTTCGAAAATCAGTATAATTACGTGCAGAACTGTTTTAGAAATGTCGGAGATTTTGAAATGAAAGAGGAGGGCACGTGACGTCACCAAGTAGTTGGGCACAGAGCCACCAGAGCGCTAAATAATAAAATTCATTATTTCGATTATTTAAATCGACCCGGGTCGATTTTGAATGACCTTCTTTGATGATACCTCGATGCTCGATTTTTGAATGACTTTCTCTGATGATTACCCCGATTTTTGACTTTCGGGTTCGTATTATCGCATAACAAAGTTGGCTAACTTGCATAGATGGGCCAATCAAAAAATGATCAAGCAGCCGACATCATGTCCCCCCCCCCCCCCCCGGCCACGGAATTCAAATATTATAATATATTATTTTTCCAAAGGCTCTATAAATAATAGAGACGCGTTTTCTGCAATGTTGACTCATTTTCATAACTACTGAAGCATGAACTTTCCAGGAAAATTTCCTGGAAAGCTCATTTAATGTTTTTAAAAATCATTCAAGGAGCTCATTGTATAATTTATTTCTCTCTTATTTCTAAAGCTAAATATCTCAGTCGTATGAAAACTTTCTTCATTAGGTACATCCGTGAATTCTTTCTTCTATTGCATCACAGCTTTGACTAATAACTAGTTTCATCACAAAGAACAATAGGAATTCAGAATAACTAAGCAATTTTGAAAAGTAACAAATAGATGGGGTAGATTCAACCACTCAAAAAAGTGGTTGAATGTACCCACTTCGTTCTGGTTGAATGTAACCCACCGTCACTTTTTCAACTAAGTGTGACTTGACCTTCAAAAAGAGCATGCAATCAGAAAAACTCAAGTTGTTCCTAAAACTAGAGTAAATTATGAATCTAATGATGCAGAGTTCATTCCAAAATACATATCCTGACATGTACAACACAGTAAACAAAAATTATGATTTTACAAACCTTGCACCGCTAGAAAACACGTTTTAATCTGCAGCAAGCCACACAAATGAGCTGAAACCTTCAAAATACGGTTACAATGTCTTCTTCACTTCTTCTTCCTATCTAATTTTCCTATCGTAATTTTCTCAGCCCTAAAAACGTGCATCATGGCGGACAAATCGCCAGTGGTTGAAGGTACCCCATGGTTGAAGGTAGCCGCCCCTCCCCTATAAGAGTTTTTCATTTAGTAAACACGATAAATAGTTCATTCAAATTTTAAGCGCACATAACAACCAACTTGATTTTGCTAATGTAACAAGTTAAATGTGAGATGATGTTGTTGAGCTCGGAGGTAGTTCAAGCACGTTAGTTTTAGACGAGATGAGAGTTGAGTGAAAGTTTCGACGCGTTAAGGGGAAGGGGAGGGGGTTGGATTCCAGAAGGGTTTATGAGTCAATCAAAGTAAAGGGTTTTGTGCAGGAGCGTTCCTGAGGTCTACGGAAGGATGAGGAGGGGGGTTATTCAGGTTGGACGGCCGAAGTTTTAGGAATGACGACACCGCTGAGTGCTGTGGGAAACCTCTCATCTTTTGTCGTTAGAGTTCACCATTGCTTTTCACCCCCGTGAACACCACCGTTCTTGTAGAGCTCATTTCAAGTGTTCCTCGTAGGTAGTTAAGTAGAGTAGTGCTGAAGATAGTTCACTTCAACGTCGTTTAATACAACTGGACGCTCACCCCCTTCCTCAAAACGTTCTCAGTGAGTACTAACTCCGTTCAACATCACACAAATGAGCGACGCAGAGCGTTTGGCCGATCTGGGAGGACAAAAATACTGGAAGCTAATTAGACTCCAGTAATGTCAATTTCAATGTATTTTCTGCATTAAGTTATCCAAATCCTAGATATTATCCGGTGTTGAACCACAAAAAATAACGGTTTCGAGATCAATTTGGGTTAGTGGGTCAATTTTCTGAAGTTGATATAAGTTGAGTTTGGTGTTGACGTTTCCTTGGGGAGGGGGGGGGGGGGGGGGGAGGGGGGAGCTGAGTCCAATGAATTCAAGCAAAACTCAACATTTCCACTTTTGGCCAGAATCGATTTTTTGCATTTTCTACTGACTATAGCACATCTTCATAATATGAATAACATATTATGAAGCAACAACACATGATATAATATATCATAATACGATAATATGATATCATAATATAATATATCATAATATTATTATCTAACGTTTTGACGAAAACGAGGTTTTTATATCGCTGGATGCAGAATTTTGCTCCGCGTAGAATGGTAACATTGGTGATTCGTTAAAACGCCGCCAAAAGCTCTAAAATCGCTTAAATGTTAACACCACGCACCTATCTAACTCCTGCTCCTGCCTTGTTATCGGCATCGACTCGGTCTCTCCCCTGGATTTCTACGATACTTACCCCCGAAACAGACCAGTATATTGCATGAAACGCTATAATTTATTAAACAATAATTTAAATGAGCGCAACCTTTATTAATAATACTGAGTAGAGAGATCTCGCCAAGAGAACCCCAACAAAAACGAAAACAAAAACGAAAACAAAAACAAAAAACAAGAAACAACAACAACGAAACGGCAACCAACAGAAAAAGCCTGGAACAGGGAGCCTGGAGATCCCTCGGTGTTGTTGGAGATGCTCTTGTGCCCATCCGGGCGCCGGTGTTCTGGGAGTTCTTGGTGTTCTTGGTGCCGCCACCGTTATTCGCCGCCGCTCACCTGGACCACACCCGCCCCATCTTCTGTGCCGAGCGTTCGAATCCGCCGGCGCGTGTTCCGGATCCGGAGGCCCACAGCCCTGATGAGAACTAACTGGGTCTTCACCCTGACCCACCCGGAAACCACGGAATACGGCTTATCCCATTTCTCGGCGAGCGCATGGGCCAGGCGCTTCAGGTAGCAGTCGAACTCTACGTGCATGGCACCATCGCAAGACACAACCAGTGGAGTGAAGGAGCCCCTCAGGTCTTCCGCAGCCGCGTCATACTTGGAGTGCTTGGCTCTTGCTGCGTTGTTGGCTGTAGTGGCCCAGTCCTGGGAAGAGTAAGAGACGGCGTCAGCATTTATAATGCGGACGTCGAAAAACGCCGGTCTCTCCCTCTCCCAGACTCCACGGGCTTTGAAGTCAGCCACTAAGGCCGGGGATACCCCATCTGCCTCTTGCAGAACTGGCTCTACGGAGACTCCCCCCCAGGCACTTTCTGCTAGTTGGGCGCAAGAGTCCCGCAGCTAGTCGTGACCTCTTTTCACCAACCCCCCCTTCATGCAATTCAAGGCGTGGGTCAGCCCGAACGGTTCCTCCCCACACCCATCGCATCTCCTCGGGAGTCCCCCTGGTGTGCGACCATACCGAAGGGACACTGCATCGCGAAACTCACTGGGGGAAAGGTCGTTGCCATCGGCTGCCGTTGGGACCACTGTGAGCCACTGAGAGGTACCCATCACCCGCTTCAGGATCCTCTGCTTGGCTGCGGGTAGTGTGGCGACCAGCCCGTCACTTCGGCACTTCTGCACTGCTTTCTTCCTCCTCCGCTCGGACACCAGCGCTGAATCCACAGCCTCCCGGTGTTCCATGAAGTTCAGCGAGGACCCCTGGCAAATCGACGACGTCAGTACCGTGGTCGCATTCCTCGAGGCCTGCAATGCGGAGGTCCCATCCCACGTGGGGTGTTCAATGCCAAGGCCCCCCAGGCGAGCCGGCAGGGCGAACAATTAAACAATAATTGTTTCTATTTAATGAATAATAAATTATAGGTAGTGTTTCATACAATAAACTCATCTGTGTCGGGGATAGTATTGGTGGAGACCAGGAGAAACCGGAACGGTGCCAACAACGGGGCTGGAGTTTCAGACTAGGTATTGTTACAATTAGGAATGGAAGTGCTCCCGAATTTCGGGTTAAATCATCCTGTACCGTGTTGTTAGGAGTCAAAAAGGGAAAAATACATCATTTTTGTGACAAAAAGTCTTTCACGTAGTTTACAATCATCTTAAGTAATTTAGGCCGATTCAAAAACCACTGTGAGTGACGTCATCTACAGGTGTTCCGGTTTCCAATCAAAAGACACCAGAGTGCAGGTCGATTTTTTCTTCTTTTTCGATTTTTTCTTGGTGTTTGGCTCTAGTGACACTGGAGTAACGAGAAAATGGCCGTGTTCGCTTTGTTTTGAATGTGATCATGCTTATTTACTCAACTTATTTGTGATATAAATTAACTTATTCCAATGACCGATTCTTTAGTTTTTAGTTTTGTAATGGTGGCCAACGTGTCGACCAATAGGAGCTGACCTCGGGTTCCCGCCAAAATTCAAATAGCAATTTTTCCATAAATTTTATAAATTCATACGAGCTTGCAGTTTGTGTTTTAACCCCATTTTTAGTATTATTTGGACACCTTCTATCGATAAAAAAAATAATCCAGAAACGCTTCCATTCCTAATTATTAGAATCATCAGATGATTCTAATTACAGATTCCGTATACTGATTACAGTTTACAGTTCAGTTATTCTGAAAATCGAGTGCAGCGAAACAGTAGGTAGTAATCACAATATGCTTGGTCCGTTGCGATATTCTGGTGGGATGAGGTGGTCGAGATGAGCTTGAGCTAAATAGCGAAATAGCTAATAGTTTGAGCTTGAGCTAATAGCTGCTAATAGCGTATAGCTTAGCTAATATTGTCGGCATAGTGTCAGTACCACGAATGTGCAAATGTCAGTTTTTGAGTTATTGATAGTTTCCGAGCAATCATTCATTAACGTTAATCGTAAACGTCGACGTTCGCCATTACGACGTTTTCATTAATCATGATTATATTATAACATTATATTATATTATGTTCCACGTTCCTGTTTGTTACTCACTTAGAATCTCTAAAATTTAGATTTTTATCTCTAAATTTACTATTTAATAGTAGACGCTGCCAAGAATCTCGACTACAATATAACGACGACGGATTATTAGTATCACAACCCCTATCTCGCCATTTCGTGTTTTTCAAGCGCCATGAATAGAGGAGACCGGGGAAGAAAAGAAGAAGAAGAGAAAAAAAAAAAAAAAAAACCCGCGTAGGTACCTAAGTAGTGATAATATATTATATATCGTAGAATATGAACGCATGGAAATGATATTATCACTCCTTCTCTCTCTCTCTCTCTCTCTTTTCTGAGACGAAACATTGCACGTGATTCGCACAGGGGGTTGTCTATCTACTAATTACGTATTAGGTACTTTGCCACACCACTGATGCCTAACTTCGTTTGGCCTTTGGCCTCATACGATTATCTCATAACCGATGTCCAAACATACCTACTAGATTGGGGCTTGGAAAGCTTTCTTCTTTTGTAGATTATGTTGGGAAATCGGTATTCAAAGACAAGATTCACACCGACCTGAAAGATGAACCTGAACATGAAAAGGGCTACACAGCAAGTTTATGTTGGGAAATCGGTATTCAAGGACATGATTCACATCGCACTGAGAATAAAATATATTAAATATCAAAATAGTTTACTATTTAAGAGATAGATTGTCAGGGAATTCGTCAGTCAATATATTTCTACTGTCATTGGGAAGTGAACGTAAGTCTTTCAAGAACCATAAACGATCGCAAACAGAACATGTAACTCCGAACACTGAACTTGTTTATTGGTTGGAGTGACGAGACGTTGCCGACAGCTCATGAGTACAAGCAGCGCTTCATCTGCGGAGCGTAGTGGAACTAATGTTATCACTCTCGTCAGCTGTCAGTTCCTATTTCTTCAGTTTCAGTTCCTATTTCGTCAATATATTATATTGACGAAATAGGAATATTATATTGAATATAATATATTGACGAAATGGGAATATTATTGTGGTGAGAGTTCCCTACCTTCTTTATTGCTTCCGAGTCTGCAAGGTAGAGGAAGCATTGTTTTTACTTTCGAAATGAAAAAAACTTTTGTTTTCCAAAATCAAAATTTCCACTCACGTTTCAGAGCCTCCTGAACAAATTTGGTTCCGTGTCTGTCTGCCCGCATTTCCTTACCACACCCATAACTTCCACAATTTTGATCGGATTTCAATCAAATTTAAGGAATTGTGTAGGTATAGGTACCTACCCTACATGGTTCCCTATCAGTTTCATCACGATTGAATCAGCGGAACGCCGTCCGCAGGCGCAAACGTGTGATTCCTTGTTACAGCCATAACTTCGACAATATTGATCCGATTTCAGTCAAATTTTCAGGGATTGTGTGGATAAGGCCACTTGAGGTTCCAAATAAATTTTATGAGGATTGAATCAGCGGAACACGTTGTGTGGGCGCAAAATGGTGATTCGGGTCATCCTCAGCAACATGGAAGAAGTTGGTTGTTAGGATGGTTTGTTTACGCAGCCATCGATTTTTTAAAAATCTCGAGTCAAAATTCCAAGAGGTTAGAGATCCAAAGAATGAGGTGCAGTGTCGTTCACAGCAATCGAACTCGAAGCAGTACCGCACTGCCACTACGGTAATGCCACTGCCTTTAAGACCTAAGACTTAGTAGGTAATGTAAAAATGTTCAAAATCTGCTAAAAGTTGAGAAGGAGACCTTATGAGAGTACAAGAGACGATTGAAATGACGGGTATTCTCCTGGTCAGCTGAGTGAGCTAAAATCTCTGAGCTAACAGTGAGCTAACAGCCATAACTTGTGCCCTATTGATGAAAAATCTCTTTCAACATTTCATACAATATCCGAGGAAGCTATGGGCCATGTCCCACTTGGCAGTGTATTTTGCCTATTATATATAATGTAATGTAGTATACCTATATACATAACGTAATAATTAGATTTGAGTCTGGTTAGGGAGAGAGAACGACTCCTCTGCTGAATATTCAGCAGAGGAGTCGTTCTCTCTCCCTAACCAAACTCATTGGATTAGACCTCTGCACCATCGGCAAACAACCACTTTGTAGATTTGAGTCGTAAAATTTAAACCACGACATGTGATCTCCAAGACTGCATACTCTTGACTGCACGATATTTTTGTACCTTTCTAAGAATAGCTTTTTTGAGCAATAAATATACTCATAATTAAATAATGATAAAATACAGCAATAAAATATCACACGTTTTTTCTCCTTACCTGTTGAGTCAGTAGATATCCCCTGAAAAGTAATCACCGGGATCCACTTAATTCAGCGGTTAATTTGCCCTATATTGACAGTATTTAACAGCCCGTTCAGCTAAAAGTAAAGGAGACAAAAATATTTTTCCGAAAAAACTGTAGACTACAGCTATCTATATGGAAAAATCTGTAGACATTGCGAATCTGGCGTCTGTGACTAGTTCCTCTACGCTCCGCAGATGAAGCGCTGCTTGTACTCATGAGCTGTCGCCAACGTCTCGTTGGTTGGAGTGGAGCTAACTTGTTTGATACCGAGTATCAGATTTCTAGGATGATCAGGGGCGAAACTAGCTTCAGGAACCACTCAGCTGATTGGCGTCTCATACAATTTATGAGATCTTTTGTGCTTCGTCAGCAGTCAAAACCAGCGGTCCGCTGAAAACCTGGTGGCCGAATTGAAACGGACTCTTCAATAATAACACCTGTTATTACTCGAGGAGTTCTGCATTCAGAATAACATCAGGCAGAAAGCTTTCGTGGAAGTGAGGAAGATTCGGCTTCAAATCACCAACGAAATCAACCTGTATCATATATGATAACAACACCGAACTTTTTTATAGGTTGCGTGACGTTTTTAGCGCAACCTTTTTCCAAAAAATGGAAAGGTGCGCTCACCTCCTCGACATGTATGTTTTTTTTGTTTTTTTGTTTGTTTGTTTGTTTGTGTACAGAGCATCACGCCCGAGCGGCTCAACAGATTTTCATGAGGGTGGTCTCATTGTCATCAGCGAGTTCGGGGGGTGGTTATAGGCTACCTTGATTTTTCCTCCCTCATCCCCTTCATCGGTTTTCGGGAGGTCCTTCACGACGAAAGTTGTTTATCTCTGATGTGTAACTAAGGAGGCCTCAAAAGGGGGACGAAAGTTTTTGTCCGATTTCGTTGGTACAAGGGTCTATGGAATGAGCTTTTTGGGCTGATTCCAACGACTGCAAAACGATTTTTGCAGCCTGAGCCGTTCGTTACCTCTGATCGGCATAAGGTTTTCTTACGCATCGGTCGTTAGGGTGCAGTTGTTTACGTAATGACATCACGTGGATGATGTGTTGTGTGGCATAGTTTGGTCGCTAGATACCTACTGTTTCTTAGTTTCTCTTGCTCATTAACAAATGTAAAGGTAATAACAAAAAGGTTGCGCTCATCTATTCAATTCAATTGATGGCTTGTTTTCTTTGTGTAACAAAATTCCCGGTTGACCCGTCGACTAAGACATTTTCAATGTCAAAAAGCAATGTCTGCGTTTCAATTTTTTTTATATATTGAAAGTATAGTGTACTTACAGAAAAAAATATGAGTGTCAAAATCTGTCTTCCATCTGTCGTGGCGACACGTTGAGAACAATAATTGTTGCTGATAGCTATAGCTAATCGAGCTAGATTATAATCGAGTCATTGTTGCATGAGGCCGGGAAAACCTCATATTCAGACACGTTCCAAACTCTTCTACCGGGCCTTAAAATGCCAACACATGTGCTATGGGTATCCTAGGGCAAGCTTGCACTATGAACTTGACGCAGGTGGCCGTTATAAATGATCGTCGAGTTTAAAGTTTGTTTTTATCATTTTTGTCCTCCCAGGTTGGCCTAATCCCACACTGTGCACCGCCTGGGCAATTACATATTGAGCCAACTAAACAAGCGAAGTATTGTACACCACATACGTCATCGTCATCTTCCTTCAGTCCTTCACTCCCACTTTCACTTCAATCCCCCAAATCCCCGTTTCGATCCATTTCTCATCCTTCCCGGAAATCCTCCTCTTTTCCCGCCTTTTAACAACACGCATTACTCCGCTAATGTTCTCCGGATCCACCTTGTCATTAGCCTCCGGGAAAACCTTGTAAAGTGAGATCAGACCATCCCGTTACGGTTTCTTCCAGTTTCTCCCGTCATTTCTCTCGCTCGTCTCAACACAAAACCCCTTTTTCCGAGGAGGACGTGAAATCTGACGGGAGCTTGTCGACGCCACACGCCATTAGAGGTGAAGGGAAAAGGAGATTTTGCCGGCCTCTTTTTCATTGACATAAAAAAACTCTTAACATCCCCCCCCCCCACTCGCAAACCTCTCAAAGACAACAAATAAACGCAAAATACGTTAAACTACTAAGGCCGAGAGGACTTTAGCATGGAACATGCTTTAGCCGAGAACTAACTGCCCAAAAACGTTAGTCGAGGAGGGAGACGCGGGAGTGTCACGTTATATAGGTATTACATAATATATAAATATACGTTATTATGTTGGCCACTAGTTCGGCATCCTCACTTATCTTACGTGAGGCCGCTGATTCGGCGTCGGTCAGTTACTTTTCGAACACGTGAGATGGGTTTCAATCCCACACGCCAAAAACATACGTGTCACAACTCGAAAGTGGTCAACTTTTCAGGAAACGCAAAAAACATCTACGGCACCCATTTACGGTTGTATCGTGGTTGACTCCTCACCTATTTTAATATAGTGACCAAAAATGAGTTTTCCCATCATTTTTAGATGAAACATCGACTCTTATTTTCGAAATCGTCAACAAATCCAGGTTTTCCGAGTTATCACACTTTTATGAATCACTCGGGCATGGAACGACTTATCTCGAATTGTGACAGTTTCGCTGAAAATTCGTTGGGAATGATTATATTGGGAGCAAGTCACTGCTGACCAGAAATACGCATATTTCGACTTGATGATTTCGACTATCATGATTAATTTAAATCGTGAAGAAAAGGGATAAAAATGTTATACATATTTGATATTATGAATATTTAATATTCAAAAAAATCTAGAACAATAGACTGTTCATCAAGTAAAACGCTGCAAATTTTACACAAGGGTTTATTATTCTTTTATATACGTTACTTGTGCAGAAATTTAATCCTGTCAATGAAAAAATTAAAAAAAATTTTTTTTGGATTTTTATCTCAAAAAAATTTTTTTTTGGACTTTTTTGTTCAAAAATGTGTTTTTTTTTCAAAAATTCTGTATTTTTTACTCGAAAAATATTTAACATCCTGGGATCCTACAAAAATCCCATTTTTAGCCCCACGAATGCCCTAAACATCGCCCCAGTGAAATCGGATCGTTCCGGGACCCCAAAAACTGGATTCTACGTCCAAAAATACTTCGAAAACGACACCTAACTCGATCCCATAGCTAAAAGCCTTCAAAAAACCCCTCCCGTAGCCCCATTGTAGCCCCATAGCGCCCCACGGGTTTGGTCGATCGGACTGAAAACCTTGCGGGCACAACTAGATGGTAAACCAAGTATTTTGCCGAAATTTCAGATTTTTAAAAAAATTCCTACTGCCCAAAACGGCCTGGACGGCAGACGGCGTACGGCGGACGGACATTTCGGATTTTGAATGTAGACCTCTTGAAAAGGATAATGTCAAATTTTCAGGCCGATCGGAGTCGTCGACCCGCGTCGCGAAAACATAGGTGTATTATTCCAAGAATAATAAACCAAAATTACACAGGTCTACAAAAAAAGGTCACTTTGGACTCGAGAGGTTTCGGTGGTTGCTCTCCATGTTTTGGGGTCTGCTGAACACGAATCCGAAGCCCGTTTTGCGCCATCACGTCCAGTTTTTTTTGTACACCCTCGTTTATCCAGAAAAGCGAAAATTCCCTTAATTTCGACTCTAAGTCGTCTGGTTTCTGTAGGTAATTTTTCTGGGCGCTCTGAGGTACGCTATACTTTGGATTTTTTTGCGCTGAATCGAATGAGACCAATTGCAAGTCGCTAAGATGATTACTTACGGAGATACGACCTCTAGAAGTCATTTTTTAGGTCGGAAAACGCTATTTTTTCCACTGTTTTTTTGCACTTTTCTATTAATACAGTAAAAAATAAGGGTCTGGGGGAATCGGCTCCAACTACAAAGTAAACTGTGGAAATTTCGGCGTCAAATGCCGCCAACTGCACCTCTGTGAATGCAATAGCCGATTTTTGGCGATTTTTCAAAGATATGAAACTTTTACTCCCCCTTTTTCCCATTATCAACTACAAAATTTTCTGGCTCATCTAAGTATTCATCCTAAGCGCTTAGACTTACGGTACCCTACAGCATTTTTCGCGCTGAATCGAATGAGACCATTTTCAAGCCGCTTCAGTGCATAGTTTCGGAAATAGAAGCTGTGAAAATCATTTTTACAGTCAAAAAATTGTATTTTGCGTTGGAACGCGTATATAATATATACGCGTTCCAAGGCATATTATATTATACGCTCTAATATATTAGAGCACTTATAAAGGATCCCGAATTTGTTGATGCGTTGGAAGGTAGTGAGCTCCAATCTTGTAAGTCCTTCGTTGAAGTAATACAAAATTTCCTCGGCACCTGAAAAGCAGAAAATTACGAGGAACTTGTTGAAAATATGCTCATAAAATTTAAACAAATTGGGTGCAACATGAGCATTAAAGTTCACCACCTCTTCAGCCACATAGGTATACCGCTTCATTTACAACCTGGGGGACTACAGCGAAGAGCAAGGGGAGAGGTTTCACCAAGACCTGAAAACTATGGAATTTCGATACCAGAGTCGATGGGATGAGAACATGATGGCAGACTACTGTTGGAACATTCAACGAGACAATCATAGTGCTGCTAACCGAAGAAAATCCTGAACAGTTGAGTAAGTGGATGCGACATTGTGATTTTACTTGGACTTGACTAGATTTTGATATGAAATACTATATGCTATGTAATTAGAAGTCTCTCCCGTAGCTTATTATGTTATTACCTACTGTATATGTTGTTCTGCAGAATAAGATAGAGCAAAACAGTTGCAAAATACAATTTTTTGACTGAAAAATGATTTTCACAGCTTCTATTTCCAAAACTATGCACTGTAGCGGCTTGAAAATGGTCTCATTCGATTCAGCGCGAAAAATGCTGTAGGGTACCGTAAGTCTAAGCGCTTAGGATGAATACTTAGATGAGCCAGAAAATTTTGTAGTTGATAATGGGAAAAAGGGAGAGTGAAAGTTCTCATATCTTTGAAAAATCGCCAAAAATCGGCTATTGCATTCACAGAGGTGCAGTTGGCGGCATTTGACGCAGAAATGTCCACAGTTTACTTTGTAGTTGGAGCCGATTCCCCCAGACCCTTATTTTTTACTGTATTAATAGAAAAGTGCAAAAAAACAGTGGAAAAAATAGCGTTTTCCGACCTAAAAAATGACTTCTAGAGGTCGTATCTCCGTAAGTAATCATCTTAGCGACTTGCAATTGGCCTCATTCGATTAAGCGCAAAAAAATCTAAAGTATAGCGTACCTCAGAGCGCCCAGAAAAATTACCTACAGAAACCAGACGACTTAGAGTCGAAATTAAGGGAATTTTCGCTTTTCTGGATAAACGAGGGTGTACAAAAAAAACTGGACGTGATGGCGCAAAACGGGCTTCGGATTCGTGTTCAGCAGACCCCAAAACATGGAGAGCAACCACCGAAACCTCTCGAGTCCGAAGTGAACTTTTTTTGTAGACCTGTGTTATTGGCATCGAACAAAAAATTTGGCGGCCTTACGAAATTTAGATAAAAATCCATTACACAGAGGGAACAGATGCAGCTGCAGCTACCTATGATGAATTGACGAAAAAGGTGGCCTGATCAACTGCCTCGGTCTTACATGGGACCACCCCCCAGGGCTTGTCACCAAAAGTGGCCTGGGCAGTGGACCCATGCGTTGGAATCTCACACTGATTCAGCTTCCCTAAGGGAGGCCTGATCAGCGGGAATACTCCTAATTGATCACTGCGATTAGCCATGATGTCGCTAATAATACACAGTAAATGGCAATTTCCCGACTTTGGATGGGAAGGCTGACATACCGGCGGGAGAAGAGGGGTTTGCACAGCCGCACTGTAACCATAGCGTGACCCGTTCCTCCCACCGGCAGCCCCGTAGAGAGGGGGGGGACTGGACCCGTTGCCCCCGGGCCCGGCCTTCGTAGGGGGGCCCGGATTTTCTTGAGAATGTTTTTTTGTTTGTTTGTTTGTAAAAAAAGGGGTAGGAGAGGCAAAATGGGAAAAGGGACAGATCAATATAGGGAAAACTTTCATATTTTTTTTTTTAGGGGGCCCGATGAATTTTCATCTTACCTTTTTTTTTTCTTTTTTTTTTTTTTAGGGGCCCGATGAATTTTGCCCCCGGGCCCGGATTTTCTCTCCACGGCCCTGCCCACTGGTGCTAACCAGCGGGCTGGCGAGAATGAACAAGAACGTTAAACAACTATCTAAAGGATAAATTCATTTATAAATAGTAGCAAAGCAAATGCAAACAATTTTCCCGTTATATCTAGTTTAATCCTGGGGTTACGGAAGGGTGTACCGCCCCACTGGATTTTTTCTCCGCCTTTTCCATAAGTGGGAATAACGTTCCAAGTGGAAAATGGTGGATTTTCCCTTAGAACGTGACAGAATTACGGCCCACCTTCAGCCTCGTTTAGCCGCCCAATAAAACCGGCGCTGGCAACCCCGCAACACTTCCCTTAAGGGATGAAAGTGTGTTTGCGTAAGGAAGGTATACGATGGCAAAAAAGTCATATCGTTGTGTTTTATAGTTTTAACTCTATTACGTTCCCCCGTTTTACACTACAGACCCCCTACACAATCCCACAGGAGGGGTGAATTACATTTTCGCCGTCACGACCCCTCCCATGAATACAAATTTACTGTAGTTACTTTTCGTTGAGACGTTACTTGGTATATTCATCCTTAAAAGGTACAACGACATTTTTAAGGAGCGCATTTAAGGACATGTTTTGTGATGCACAAAAATCGTCCTTACAAATTAATTTTTTTTAATAAGTAATTTCCCCAACTACGGATTTATGAATACATAAGACGGGATTTTAGGGTTAGGGGAGTGGATGGCTCACAAGGGGGAAAAGCCCGCAACGCGCTCGACGAAAAAAAAGAAGCTCGTCCAATTAAAATTTACATAGTCGGTTTGATATGTTAATGCCACTTTTAACCTCAGTGCGCCAAACCCCTTCGAGATGACTTTTTTAAAAATTTCATGCGACGGTTGACGTTCTCTTGCGGCAAAAAGGGACCTCTTTATACGGACAAACGTGAGGCTTTTGAAATCCCGGTTTTGGAGGGATTGCACAGTCTGTTAAGATCTTCTGGTTATTTGAAAAATATACAACTAATTTTGGTTTATTATTCCTGGACTAATACACCTAGGTAATCGCGTCGGAGGTCGAAAACTCAGATCGGCTTCAAAATTTGGGAGTACCGTAAAGTGAGGTTATTTGAGAAAGCAACGGTTTTTTTCGAAAAAAAATCATTAAAAAGGCTAGGAGCATCTTATAGCATCGATTGAAAATGTAGCAGCCCCTCCAATCATAGGTCTATGCGATAAGCGTCCTTATCAGTGGTTATCTGATACCACCGAATAATGTCGGCAGTTCACAATTTTCCGGTTTGTCGACGTTTTCCGAGAAGGTGGTCGAACTTTTGTTTCCATCCTGACCAGCGTAGGATCCAAGGTAGGTTCTCCTGTACTATTGTTTGAAACAATGTCTTATGAGGATCCTATCCATATTTGAAGTAATTAGGTCCCAAAATGGCCGCGCCATGTCATTTTTTTGTAAAAAGGGGCAAATTGGGGAAAAATTCAGGGGCTATTTGAGAATGTTTTTCGGCATCGAACAATTTTCGGCATTTTGTTTTGTGATTGAAGACGACGACGGAGGAACATTGTTTTCAGTGGACTTTCTAAAGAAAAAACAGAAGACTGATGGATTTTTCAAGCCCTCTGACGTTGACAACGACCTAATCAGTCGAAATATGACCAAACAACTCAAGAGATCCAAAAACAAGGTTCTTGATTCAGGGAAATATATGTTTTCCACGAAAATCTAGATAAATTTCGTTTTTATTGATATTTTTATAAAAAAGGGGTTCAGTTTTTTTTTTTTTTTTTTTTTTTTTGGGGTGTGTTTGGGATTTTGTTCCAGAAATTTTAATTTTTATGAGTTTCATTTTTATAAGAGTCATTACTAATGTGACCGTTTGTGATCGTTACCAGACGATATAAGAATCTTATAATTATAATCACAAACAAATTTTCTTTGTGATTATAAAACAGAATCTGATGTTCCTGGCCTTTCGTTACTATTTTTGTCGGTTTTCTTATAAAAACTCGTTTTTTGTGTTAAAAAAAATTATTTTTAACGTCCCTCAAGCTTGGAAATGATTTTTTAAAACTTGGAGGGTTGTCTCGATTAGCCCCATTGAGTTAGCGATTTTAAAACATGCATTTTTGTGCGTATTCCCATTATACCCCAACCATGAGGGCTATTTGGGAACGCCATTCAAAAAAATATATAAAACTCCCCTCCAGGGGGATTTTAATTTCTAAAACGCAGAAATGTAGCTCAGAGGCCCTTCTATCCAAAAACATTTTTTAACTGGTTAAAAATAATTTTTTTAGTACTTACCTAAAATTGAGTTAGAATGCAAAAACTTTCTCAAATAGCCCCACTTTACGGTAGGAATTTTTTGAGCTCAAATACCTACTCGGTTTACCATAAAATCGTTCTCGCAACGGGAGGCGTTTTAAAAGGTTTTCGGCTCTGGGCTCGAGTTAGGTGTCGTTTTCGAAGTATTTTTAGACGTAGAATCCATTTTCGGGGGTTCCGCAACGATTCGATTTCACTGTTACGATCTATAGAGCTTTCATGGGGCTACAAATGGGATTTTTGAAAGATCCCAGGAGGTCAAATATTTTTCAAGTAAAAAACCAAAAAATTCAAAAAAAATTATTGAAACTAAAAATTCAAAAAAAAAGTTTTTTGAAAAATAAAATCAACAAAAATTTTTTTAAAACTTTTTTTTCATTGACACAGAATTAAGTTTCTGCACAAGTAACCTATATCAAAGAATAATAAACCCTAGTGTAAAATTTGCAGCGTTTTCTTTCTTGCTTGGAGGAGAGCTTTGGTCTTTTTGAGCATATACTTAAGTGCCCCTAGTTTCACACAGATTTGGTGATAACCCACTCAATGTAAAGTGTTCATGAAACATTGTATGACTTTCTATGACTTACGTAGGTATAGGACTACGTAAAATGCAAGCAGTTAAACTTCGAAGTTATACCCATAATATTATTATTGTACATATTATGCTGAAAAATGCTTCTTAAAAATTAAATACGTTCACCTGGTCAGCGGCCTCGGAGGGATTCGATGCTCCAAAGTGGGAGGTGGTGACCTCTCAGAACGAGAGCCTCGGTAGCGCAGTAGGCAGCGCGTAAGTCTCATAATCTTAAGGTCGTGAGTTCGATCCTCACCCGGGGCAAAAATTTTTGCCGTGAATAGTTTTGGAACAAGCCCTCATTAACTTTGAAAAATTATATTGTCATTGGGGTAAAACTTGCGGAATAAAAGCTGACGAGAAATTTTGGGCCGTTTCGGGGGATTTTAGTGTTCGGTAGAGGAATTTTTTTTTTAGGTGTGCTAATCGAAGAAAACGCGGGGGCGTGCGGGCTGTTTTCTTAGGAAATTTCGGGTCACAAGTTTTCCAAGTTCGCCATTTCGTTCGGTGGGAGAAGTTTTCTCGTTTTGTGTGAGATAAAGTTGTTTTTCGCGTGTTGGATGAGAAGGCTTTTCGCAGAATGTTGTTGAACCAGATTAAGGAAGAAGTTCAGAGCACCCCCCCCCCCGTTCATCCCCTCCATCACCGCCAAAAAGGTTAAAACAATTTCAACAGGAGCGCTGCTTGGTAGTCCTCGTCGGAGCCACGGGCTTCCTCACAATGGCATAACTACTAGTAGAACGTGCGGCCCTTTCGAGGGCCGCCCCTTTATGAGCGGCCCGAACTTGGGACTCGTCCGTGTTAGTATTGGGAGGAGGGGGGGTTGTCCCAAATGACCCCGGGAGGAAAAGCCGATTAGTATTCCGGCGGCGTGAGGCGGAGGTTGGGAAAAGCCCTGGAAAGGAGGGGGGGGGGGGGGGGTTAACAAGAAGCGAAAGGAAAGCCTCCCGGACTGACCCAATCGGCTGCCGTTTTCTGACGTGAGTAACTCTCTATAAGGGGACCGTGAAGGGGGGGGGGGGGGGGGGGGGTGCTGCGGACGATATCGACAATAACCAGGCGTTGAAAGGGCAGAGGGGGAATTTTCATTCACAGTCTCCCACCCCTCTTTAACTTTTCTACCGCTTTCCTCTGCAGAGCACCTTCTCCGGAGGATCATAGCCTCCTTGATTGTGTGTGTGTGTGTGGGGGGGGGGGGTTAGTCTTGATGGAGGGGTATTGTCAGCCGCCGGCTCCCCCTTGTTGGACCGGAAACACGTGAGTCGAGTGCTCAGCTGGCTGACTAACTGAATTTACTATCCCTTCGAACGCTAACACTTTGGGACCAAATTTTAAGGATAATGTGGACGACAATTTGCACGAGAGAGGGGAATAAAAAGTATTTCCTCAAAATCTCCCCCATCGCTTGAAAAATTCCATGTTTTGATTAGCCTAAAAAATTGAATTTTGTCCTTGATTCACGATGATGAATGTTGAATCAAGTGGGCTGGTGTGTCATAACTTAAAGCCCTTCAAATGCCATTTTTTGCCCATTTTGAGGTAAAATGCCATTTTTTCCAATTTGAGGGGAAAATGCTATTTTCTGCCATTTTTTGCCTCTTTTTCTCTATTATTATTATTATTAATAATCCCCCCCCCCCGTGGATAGTCTACTTCGAGCAGCAGAGGCCATACGAGAAGAGTATCCCCTAGTGAACAAGCTCATCTCTTTGGGGAAGAAAATATTCCTGAAAGCACCCCAAGAGGGTGGCGATTTTCAAAAAACATTTACCAGGACCACAGCCTCCGGATCTTGTAATCACGTGGTGGGGCACATGGTTAACAGCTGCCTCCTACTACGTAAAGCATTTCGACTGGATCAGAAAAGTGAAAGAGGAGCTGGAGGACGATGCTGCTTCAGTGAGAACGGCCATAGAATTGGTTAAGAACGGATCCATCCTTCCTCAGCTTGTGTTTTTGGAGGCGAATTTCAAGAACATTCCAGGAACGATAGAGCTGATGCAATCTCAAACGGTGTTGCTGACAACATCCGTTGAGAAAATGAAGGAGATTGAGTCGACCTGCTACCCTGGAGCTACTGGGACGACAATTCTAGAGAAGGTGAAGGCGGTTCTCTCCCGGAATTGTGGATGGGAGGCGGTGAAGACTGTAGCTGCTAATCTGTCAGGGGAAGAAGCTACCCTCAAGGAACACTGGGAAGCTGCCGACGTCCTATCAATGAAATTCGCACCAGCAACATCAGCAGACGTGGAAGGAACCTTCTCCAAATCATATCATCATACAATAATATAAAATTGTGTTGGCCGACGTAAGCCGTGTGGTTTGTTGGTACGGGATAACGCGTTCCCGAGTGAGTTTTTTCACTTTCCGCTCGCTGGCCGTTTAGGGGGTCGAAAAAATTACGAAAAAATACGAGCCGTATAGATCAGAACTGGAGGAAGACGTCGGTCAAATCGTAAATCCGAAATTCGCCCGGGAAATTCGTCGAAAATTCGTCGAAAAATTGTCTTTCTCCCGTTTGTCCTACGTTTTCCACTTTCAACTCGCGCCAAAGCCCGTTTAAGGGGTCGAAAAAATTACGAAAAAATACGAGCCGTATAGATCAGACCTGGAGGTAGACGTCGGTCAAATCGAAAATCCGAAATTCGCCCGGGAAATTCGTCGAAAAATCGTCTTTCTCGCGTTTGTCCCACGTTTTTTCGGGTTCAAAAATACCCAGTAAGGAGCCATTTTTTGGGTATGGTATCCGCGAGCCAAATGCGCGCCAAAATATGGCCAATCCGATTCCGAAGTCGGATTTCAAAAAAACCGAGGGGGAGGGGGTGATTTCACGGTGAGAAGACAATTAGATCGTTTTAATTCACGCGGGGCCAGGGAAAATTCGTCGAAAAATCGTCTTTCTCCCGTTTGTCCCACGTTTTTTCGGGTTCAAAAATACCCAGTAAGGAGCCATTTTTTGGGTATGGTATCCGCGAGCCAAATGCGCGCCAAAATATGGCCAATCCGATTCCGAAGTCGGATTTCAAAAAAACCGAGGGGGAGGGGGCGATTTCACGGTGAGAAGACAATTGGATCGTTTTAATTCGCGCGGGGCCAGGGATCTTAGAAAACGGAGGGTCCAGGGAACTTTGATAGATGGAGAGGCCTTTATTTAAAAAAAGTTGAATTGAATTAAAAATAATAATTTCCTAAACGGTAAGCCCTAAAAATACGCCGATTTTTTCTATCGTCTCTGCTACGAATAGGAGGGGCCGAGCGGAGCGAGGCCTTATGTCTGAGTAGGGGTTTGAACGTGTCCATCGATGCTACGCACCCCACAGGCGGCAATACACCCCACAGGCGGCAATACACCCCACTAGGGGAGCGAGCGAAGCGAGCCAGAGAGACTAGTTAAAATATATTTTGAGCGACCGACGCCTTGGTTTTTCAATGGACAGCATCACAGCCCACCTGAAATTATTTTACAACAACTGTGACCCTGCTACAATTTAACATTCATTTGTAATTTTTAACTCAATGCAATAAATCGATAGTGAAGTAGTAAAACCGTCTAAGTTGAAAATTCCAAATTTTTCAGCGGACGAAAAAAATGTATATATAACGTTAGTCGCTACCTCAAATGACTCCAGGCTGGTTACAGTTCAATATGAAAACCTTAGAAATCTATCTAAGCCAAAAATTTGAAAATATTTGCGTAACAGGTTTTTATTCCCTAGTTTACAACTTAGGTGGTTTTATCACGTATTATGTGAACTTTGACATCAACTTAGACGGTATTATACTTAAACTTAGACGGTATTACCGGTATTATTAGCCTTCCACATTCAGATTATGAGTGATGAAACCGTCTAAGTTATCAATCATCCCCAAAAAGATGAATAACACAGAACTCGAAAACACCCTAACGATATTTATGATAAGAACCGATAGAACTATTATAAACCTCGATATCCTTAAACAATTTCATCGATAGAACTCGAAAATCTAGGGGAAACTCACCTTTTATCCTGGCAACGCGAACAGTTCACTCCAAGTTCTCCAAATAAACAACATAGACTCTTAGATTCACGTTAGGGAGGTAACAAACTTAGACGGTTATAATAACACTCATACAGAAGTACATAATGGGAGCTTGTGGAATCGTTTTGAAGGATCAAGACGATGCGCAAGGACACAATTTACCAGTATAGCTCAAAAGCTTATTTTCGGCAAAAATTAAACTTAGATGGTTTTACTGCTTCACTATCGAAAAATAATATTATTCGAACGGCAATAGTCTGTTTTCCCATAAAATCAGGAACGGGAAAAAGGAAGCCCAGAAAATAAATTCCATGAAATAAATGCCCTTTTTGACAAAAATAAGTGCCATGTTTTGAAGGGCTCTGGTCATAACTTCGGGTCGGATTCGACCATGTTTGATTTTTGGCTCTCTAAACACTGAAAGAAGCCTTTTGGTAGTATTTTTACCTCTCTGTGACCAACAGAATTTAAATTTATCGAGCATTAAAATGCAAAAAACGCAAGATTGATATGATGATGTCATTGAAAGTCGTAGAGTGCTTATTTTTAAATTTTACACCGGTCAGTTTCAAAAAAATTGTTTATATATATATTTTTTCAGCAGGGCAATATTTTTCAATTTTGTCGCATTCCAGGGAACCCACTGAACATGCCCAGTTGGAATCTGCCCGGAACCAAGCGAAACACTTTATTGACAGCTGTTTCCAATTTTACTGTTTATGAGAGCTGCTTCTTCTTTGGGCGCCATACCCGTAAACGGGCGTTGGCGACTTCTCGCTTCTAACTTCTGTTGAGCGTGATGACCAGTTATTACAGAAGTAGTAGGGACCTACACACTGAGAGAAAAGATTTTTTTAGTGGCTAGGTTAAATCCGAAATAACCTCGAAAAGAAATTGAAACCACCTAGAATCAATTGATTCAACCTAGAAAAAAATAGGTCCAGGTTAAAGTAACATCGAAAAATATTAATACAACCTAGACCCATATAGAAACAACCTAACCCGTTATTACCCGCCCTCAAACCACAACCTGGAATAAAAAAGTGTCAACCTAGACCAATTGTGAACTTCACATTTGGTCTAGGTTGACATTGTGAAGACCTAGAAAATATATTACCTACCTTTGACTTTTAAGTGGGGTAACCTAGAATTGAATGATTTGACCTTCCATATAATTCCCCTCCATTAAAGTCTCGGTTGTACAACTGAAAACAACCGAGAGATTTAAAAGGCGAGATTGCTACTTTAAGTAACAACCCAGAAGAAAAAGTTAGACTTTCAGTCTCGGTTAAAACTACCGTTACGGAAGTACTACGGTAGTACTACAAATAGTTTTAGGTTTAAACAACAGTGATTGTAATTCATTCAATAAATTCCAGGTTGTTTCTACAGCCTGGCGGCCGCGGAGAGCGCCACTGTAGGCGGTGGGCGTTAATTCTCGTTGTCTTGGCACCCCTGCTATTTAGCCGGTGGGGTTGAGGCCAAATCTTTGTCAAATTCTATTCATCTAATTTCTGTCGCTATGTGCAGTCCTATTATGACGTCACATTCAAATTTTTGTACTGAGTTGGAAACAGAGACAACCCAGAAAGATAGTTGAAGTTGATAGAAACAACCTGCAATGGAAGTGGAGCAAACCTAGAAAGAAAAGTGGACCACCTAGTAATTTATTAGGACCAACCTGAAAAGAATAGGAAGCTACCTAGAAATTTAACTGGAACAACAGGGATAGTAATTGAAACAACCTCGTAAATAAAGGGACACAACCTAGAGAAAAAAGGGTTCTAGGTTAACGCGCCATGGCTGTAAATTGTTTGAGGTGGGGTGAGAACGTTTTTGTTTTAGGGTAAATCAACCGTCTATGAAAGTGAAAAACATTGAATACCAGGGTGAGACAACCAAGACATTAATGTTTTTAACCTAGACTGTAAATGGATGGAGGCGGCGGCACACACCGTTAACTTAACCTAGAACTAAAGTGTGGGGGTGGCGTATTTTAAGTCTTGGTTGTTTGCATTTTTAGGAAGGTAACTTCACCAGTATTTTCAATCTAGGTTAAATTATATTCAACCTAGACTAAATTGTTCCACCCTAGAATGAAAACCAAAAAAAATCTAGGTTGGCAGCATTTAACCTAGAAAAAAATCGAAAAATAACCTAGAATAGGCCCTTTTTTTCTCTCAGTGCAGTAACTGTATAACGCCGCTTCCAAACGGCAAATTAGAGAGGTTTTATAGGGAGAATACTTTCGGTGGGTTGCCATTTCCTTCCGAAAGGTGATTATCAGCATAAGGAAGATGTCCAAGCAGCTGCTGGGATCGAACCAGCAACCATTGAGCAGTCCAACGCTCTAACCACTGAGCCATTGACAACCACAAGACAGCTGCTACGTTATCAAAATTCGACATGTACGAATTACAATTTGTGAAAGCAGGTTTTCCAGGCCTAAGGAGTTCGTTCGCTTTTTAAAACGCGTCTATTATACAAAGCTCCTCCGAACTAAAAAATTTTTTTCACAACCGGTGTTTGGGTGATCACCCCGTTTTGAAACGCGGTTCGTACGCCATCAGGTTTTTTAACGTGGACCCCAACTTCGATATGGCGTTTGATTTCACTACGAAGCAAAATTTCGCCCCTTTATGAAGAAAGTACACGTAGTAAAAAAAAAAGGCGGCCTAATAACCTGCAGCCTACTGATTTACGTGGGACTTGAGAGCGGGGCCTTAACGGGCTTCGACGAGCTTCAGATCTCAAACGAAAAACACTATAAAAATCCCCCAAGCCTCTTTTTCCCTTAACGATACTCCCCCTTCCATTCCTCTTACCTTAATACGAAAAGTGTAGCAGAGGTTAGGAGAAATTGCGAAAAATGCCAAAAAAAAAAAAAAAACCATAAATCCGATCGGGGTCATAATAACGGTGTGGAGTGAGAGGGGGAGCAATATCTGAGCCTTCAAGGGAGAGCCTCGGGTTGCTGAGCGTTATTGGAATTCCTCGACTGAACAAATTGTTCGGGCTTCGAAGGTGATTTACTCCGTTTTTAACTCCCTCGCCCGCACCCTGAAAAATTTATATTTCTGCGTTACAAAAAAAAAAAAAAAAAGAAGAAGAAGGCGTTTAGTCCCCAAAACGGCGTTTCAGTGTTGATGGGAAAATTACGCGCGAGCGATAGGACGAATCGTGACGCGGTAGTTCAACGGATCCGCGAACGAAAAAGAAAATCCAGTTTCAATTTATTACACCCCCCCCCCCCCCTCGACAAAGGCAAAAACAAAAAGTAAACCGTCGCTAAGTTCTAAGATTGAAAAACGGCTCCTTTTTGTGGGAATTAGAGCGCCTAAGAATTAATTGAAAAGGGCAGAGGAGGTTTGGGGGAAAAAAAGAAAAAAATCCCCCCCCTCCCCTCCTCAAAAATAGAAAATAAAGCGGAGGAAATTCCCTAAAAAGGGTTTGAGGTGAGAAGTAACCCAGGAAAAAAAGCTATTGCCAGCTGATTTGTCTCTTTTTAAACCCCTCCGAACGTCTCCTTTCCAGCAAGGCGGTCATGGAGATAACAAAAGTGGACTGAACTGAGAAAACACGGAAGTTAATGACTACAGTACATCTGGAGGAAATTTCCTGCTTCTCTTAAGAGAAGGGATTAAATCTTCAAATTTTGAAGGGTTTGAGCCGTTTTTTGCCATCAAGTAGGATTACAAACAGGGTTAAAACCTAAATGAATGAGTTTCAAACTTTGAATGACAGTTTAAAGAGATTCAGACCTTATAGAAGGGTAAAATGGCAGTTTTCATGGGGATCAAGCTTGAATGGGTGGGTTAAAACCAGTTTGAAGGGCTTTAATAGATTTACCTACCAGTTTTGAAAGGTTGTAACAGTTTTGAAGAGTGTGGTTCAGCAGAGGAATCGTTTTCTCTCCCTAACCAACTCATCAGTTATGAAGAAGTTTTTACCTCCATAAATGGGGATCAAAACCGGTTTGAGGGGACTCAATGACAGTTTCATGGGGCTCAAAACAGGTTTAAGGGGGTTAAAACCTACCTACATGAATGGGTTCAAAACACGTTTGAATGCAGTTCTAAGAGGTTGAGGCCTCATTGAAGGGTTAAATGGCAGTTTCAGGGGACTAAAAGAAGGTGGAGGAGTCTAAAGATTGCATGATTGGGTTACAACCAGTTTGAAGAGCTTTGATACCAGTTTCAAAACGTTGTAACCGGTTTTGAACTTATTGGAGTTTAAAGCCCTTGATGGAGTTTAAGGTATGATGAGGTTTAAAGAATACCAGAATATTTATATTTTGACAGGTTTTGGGTTTTTTTCGGTCATTTCGTCCTGCCAACGGGTAGGTCCACCTCTCGCACGTCCACGGAGCCCACAAAGGTATTTCCCCGCCTTTCCCAAAAGCTTAAAAAAAAGCTCCACAGCTTACTTCGCTCGGGTTTAGATTGGATGGCCTCGGGATTAGCCTGCACCCGCCCAGGACTTACTCGCGGGATATTCTCATTCTAATTTTCTCCAGGAGGAAAAAAGAGGTGTCTTCAGGGCGGTTTTGAGGGCGACCGAAATGGGAGTGTAGAGCAACAAGTTGGAAGTTTTTTTTTTTTTTTTTTTTAGAGCCTCTTGTTTTCAATTGAAAAACTGCTGGAAATTATTTGGCTCGAAGAACTCCGTCAAAATCCATCGTTTCAACGTCCATGTCCTCAACCATGGCTCCTCCGGCTACTCATTTTTCCACCGCTAAATGTGAAGGTGCTCGGAAAACTCCCTCTTTTCCCCCTCTCAATTTCCCCCGCCTAAAATTCTCTTTTTCCCCGAAGGCAGAAAAAAAAGCTATTTTATTTTCTCCAGCTCCTAAATTTCCCCTCCTTCAAGGGACACCCTTCAAGGCGCAAATACATCCACCCTGCTGATTCCAGTCTTGACTGATGGATCCCAGATTTAAATTCTATCTGTCTAATGGTCTATGAAATCCACGGGACGCTATTTCCCCTTTTCCGCTTTTCCATTTCCTCCTTTTTATATTGAAACTCCTCCCTCCTGCCCTTTAACCGTTTTCCTTTACCTCACTCTTTTTTTTCTCGTTCTCTTTCTCTGTTCCGTTCCATCAATAAGAAACGCACTCATTCTCTATCACTTCCCCTTACTGGATGCTACGGGTTCTAAATCCACTTAGGTGTTTGATCCCAAAACTTCCGACAGAACTGTACAAAGCCAAGAAACTGGATGATGGAAGTTACCGACGTTAGGTACGCAAAATCCGCACGTTGGCACTACTTTTGTATGGGACAGTGCAATGCACGTATTTAATACCAGGCAATGGCAGGAGCATTGAAACCAGCAACGGAGGTTTTTAACGGAGGTATGAAACGGAGCTACGGAGGGCTTTAAAAACGGCTTTAATGGAAGCTAAACCGGTTTGAAGAAATTGAATACCAATTCAAGGGGTTGAACGTGGTTTGAATGAGTATACAAAACCATTGGGTGCCGGTTCGGTATGCGATCTACCTGCGATGTAACCGGTTCGATATGTGATCTACGTCGGATCCCCATCAAATTTCTGGTTCGGTACGCGATCTACCATCGAAAATAGGAATAATCCTTGATTTCCATCAGCAGGGCAAGATATATGCCCGGTTTTGGTTTATTATTCTTGGATAAGGTCTACATTCTAAATCCGAAATGTCCGTCCGCCGTCCGAGCCGTTTTGGGCAGAAGGAATTAAAAAAAAAAAAAAAAATCTGATCTGGCTAAAAATGGGGTTTTTGAAGGATCCCAGAAGGTTAAATATTTTTTGAGTAAAAAATAAAAGAATTTTTGAAGAAAAAAAGAAGTTTTTTCCAAAACTTTCTTCATTGACACAGAATTAAATTTTTGTACAAGTAACCTATATCAAAGAATAATAAACCCTTGTGTAAAATTTGCAGCGTTTTTCAGTTCTGTATTTTCGCCAGCAATAATAGCTACACTGAGAGAAAAGAATTTTTAGTGGCTAGGTTAAATCCGAAATAACCTCGAAAAGAAATTGAAACCACCTAGAATCAATTGATTCAACCTAGAAAAAAATAGGTCCAGGTTAAAGTAACATAGAAAAATATTAATACAACCTAGACCCATATAGAAACAACCTAATCCATTATTACCTGCCCTCTGACCACAACCTGGAATAAAAAAGTGTGAACTTCACATTTGGTCTAGGTTGACATTGTGAAGACCTAGAAAATATATTATCTACCTTTGACTTTTAAGTGGGGTAACCTAGAATCGAATGATTTGACCTTCCATATAATTCCCCTCCATTAAAGTCTCAGTTGTACAACTGAAAACAACCGAGAAATTTAAAAGGCGAGATTGTTACTTTAGGTAACAACCCAGAAGAAAAAGTTAGACTTTCAGTCTCGGTTAAAACTATCATAGTACCACAAATAGGTTTAGGTTTAAACAACAGTGATTGTAATTCATTCAATAAATTCCAGGTTGTTTCTACGGTACGCTAAGCGGTCGGGGAGAGCGCCACTGTAGGCGGTGGGCGTTAATTCTCGTTGTCTTGGCACCCCTGCTATTTACCCGATGGGGCCAAATCTCTGTCAAATTCTAATCATCTATTTTCTGTCACTATGTGCAGTCATATTATGACGTCACATTCAAATTTTTGTACTGAGTTGGAAACAAGACATCCCAGAAAGATAGTTGAAGTTGATAGAACCAACCTGCAATGGAAGTGGAGCAAACCTAGAAAGAAAAGTGGACCACCTAGTAATTTATTAGGACCAACCTGAAAAGAAAAGGAAGCTACCCAGAAATTTAACTGGTACAACAGGGGTAGTAATTGAAACAACCTCGTAAATAAAGGGGCACAACCTAGAGAAAAAAGGGTTCTAGGTTAACGCGCCATGGCTGTAAATTGTTTGAGGTGGTGTGAGAACGTTTTCATTTTAGGGTAAATCAACCGTCTATGACAGTGAAAAACATTGAATACCAGGGTGAGACAACCAAGACATTAATGTTTTTAACCTAGACTGTAAATGGATGGAGGCGGCGGCACACACCGTGAACTTAACCTAGAACTAATGTGTGGGGGTGGCGCATTTTAAATCTTGGTTGTTTGCATTTTTAGGACGGTAACTTCACCAGTATTTCAATCTAGGTTAAATGATATTCAACCTAGACTAAATTGTTCCCCCCTAGAATGAAAACCAAAAAAAATGTAGGTTGGCAGCATTTAACCTAGAAAAAAAATCGAAAAATAACCTAGAATAGGCCCTTTTTTTTCTCAGTGTAGTCCATGAACGTGGAAATATCGACAATCAGACCGAAAACCCTACGCGTGCTCCGTGGTTTCTACTATTTACTTTAATGTTAAATAATCATTTTACCACTTCGGCATCGGACCTTCCGATGAAGGTTCTATCTGAATCGGGAGGTTCATGTTTGTAGATCACGGGGGACAATAGAAGGGGACTGGTAGATCGAGCGGATGGCGTAGATCGCATACCGAACTGGCACCAACCATTGTATACAATATATACAATGGTGGGAAGAACACTGGTACATCTCCAAAAATGCACTTTCGATTGTGATAATATGGTGTGGTATACTATACCATTCGAAAGAGTTTCATATTTATGGAGTTACTGCACTTTGCGTTAGCACGGCAGTACTGCTCTCCAGATACCACAACACTTCCCTCATGGAAACCAACCAATACTACAACACTCCCCGATTCGCGCCGCAGTGAATATTTCTCGTTTCTGCTCGTTCCAAGCTACCTAAGGATTTCCAAAGCATGCCAATATGGCGCCAAGCTGGGTAAGGCTTTCCAGGACGGCCCCAAGCTTTCCAGACTTATTCAAAGCTTGCAAAGTTGTTGCCAAGCTGAGGATGAATTGAGAACAAGAGAGACTTCGTCCAGGGATAGATTGCCTTAACTGGGATGGATCGGACAGAAACCGGAAACCGGTTCCCTCGCAACACATCGCTTCTATACAATCTATTGGAGATAATTTTAGGGAGTGCAGTGGCGAAGTTCACGTTACGAGCAGCACCGAGAGTGCAGTGGCTATCAAAAGGCGAGCGAAAAGTGTAAGTCCGACCAGCGCTCCTCCATGCTATGAACAGTCCCCATATCATCATTCACCGGTTGCAATATTCCGACGCTCGTTCGCTGAATGGATCCGAGAAGCACTAATGGTCAAGAAGCTGTACAAGACATCGCAGCAACTTAATGACTTCGTGATGGCCCTCGAAACGTGTTGCAAAGACACCATAAACCTCCTTAACTCCCCTACCAAACGACATTTGCAGCTCACTTCGGGACCCTACGCCATTTTCGGGGGTGTTTTAAAGGGAAGTGGTTTTAGGGTTGTTATGAACCTTCCCCCTCGGAGTGAGGTTGTGAAAGGGAAACCCCCATCCCACCTCCTTACATCCCCTAGGTTGCTAATGGGTCCAGATGCACATTCTCGAGGTATTCAGCCCCTCTGCCATCCGTCATGTTTTCCCTCCAAGACAACCAAAACCGACCCATTCCTTATACGGCTTGAAACAACAGTTGTGCACACCAAGTCAACACAAACAAAGCGGCTTCAGAGTAGGGTTTCCGTTTCCTATTGAGTTTATTCAAATACCTCAGGAAATGCAAACTCCTTATGCTACACTACCAATTCAGCACCCATAACAACATCCCCAAGTGTACACAAGTGGGATTAGCATATCAATGAGGTGATCCTTCTGAACGGGCATAATCTTCTTCTTTATAATCTGAACAACTAATAGAGACAAAACGCGGTCAATTTCACACAAGGGTTTATTATTTTTGGGTATAAATTATTCAATATAATTCTGTCGACATAAAACGGCCCCGCGGGACGCCGGACTGGTGGCCTAATGGTAAGTCAAGTGAGGATACCGAACTAGTAGCCTAACGTACAACACGTGAGGACGCTGAACTAGTGGCCTAATGGTAAAACAAGTGAGGATGCCGAACTAGTGGTCTGACAGTCAGACAAGTGAGGACGCCGAACTAGTGCCCTACTGGTAATACATGTATGTATACAATATGTATACCACCACCGGCACCATACCATAATATGGTATTATATAATATATATTATATATACCACCATACCATTTCGTGACACATCTGGGTTTCCCTTCCTGCTCGTTTTTGGGCAGTTCAGTCACGGCTAAAGCATGTATCATGCAACAACAAAAAAGTGTTTGAACAGACGTGGGACCCCCAAAAATGGATTCTACGACCACAAATAGGTACTTCGAAAATGACACCTCACTAGACCCCACAGCGGAAACTCGAATATTGAAATATGAATCCGAAAAACGTGCTAAACTTACTTGCTTCGACCTAAACTTGAACAATCCACTGGTCTGTGGGTGTCACCCAGTCATAAGACCTGTACCATAGACGGCAACATACCCACAGGAGACAACTTTTTTTCATTTTTTTGCTAAATTAAAACCTCTTTGTTACAGTTTCGTTGGAAAATCCCGTTAAAAATGTATATTTCCATTACTGAAAGGTGAAAGGTGAAAGGTATACTAGAGGAAGGGTCTGATGGATATATAAGGACGTGAGTAAACACAAACTCCGGGGCCCTTTGCGTGTGTTTACATTTCTTCACACTTGGTGCGCTGCTCGTTGGTTCTTCCCGGTTTAACTTCATAAATATTAATATTGTTTGCCCCTTAGGTACGTCGAGCTATCGAACATTCCCTCATTTTTCCGCGCTTTAATCGACGAGACGACCTAAAAATGAAGAAATGGCATTCAAACATTCACCTCGTCTACATCGAATACATCTCTTTCAATCGGAGTGACGCCCATTTTTTCCCCCTTCCTTTCGTCGTCTTTTTGAAACGTCGTTCTTTTTATAGCGTAAAGGGTTTTCCGTCGAAGTCTCTCTCAAAGCTCTTTGATATCGACTATTTATTAAAACGGAGCCAAGTGGAGCGGAAAACATGGCGAAAGCGGACGAGACAAACACAAAGGATGTGGTCAATGCGACTACACGGGGAACAACTCTTCAATGCTGGTTTAAACTCAAGCGAATTATTAGTTGACTGATTACGACTTTTAGCTGCCATATGCGCCCAATCCGCCCAGTAAAAATGAATGAGCCTGGCAGTTTAAAAAATAAAATAAAATCAAAAACTACCTATATAAAATTGTAAATAAATCTATACGTAAATAAACCTATATTATTTATTTTATTTTTTCACATTTTGTTTATCTATATTTTTAATTTTTTTAATTGATTCATTTTTATGATTACAGTGGCGAGTTTAATTTGAAAGATTTTGAGAGATCACACGTGAGTATGCCGTCTATCTTATAGACCTTGTGGGCCTGCCGCTGCGCGGTCTGAAAAGTCTGCCTTTGATGGGGCGAGAGCCTGCCACTCCTGTTGAGAAATCGTTTACCTAATACATGCCGCGATTCTGGAGAACGCTTTTTTAAGATTTGGAAGACAGTTTCTTCCACACTAATTTCGGAGATATTCTGGTGTGTATCTTCGATTTCGGAATATTTGTCACTCTGGGGGGCGTTTCTACTGTATCCTACCCCCATCACTTGACCTATTATTCAAATGGGCGAGTGAACTGAAAAAGTGGTCAGCCGAGCGAAGCGAGACCCCCTTGTCAAAGAAAGTGGTCGGCCGAGGTGAGCCCCCCCCCCCCCCCCGAGAGTGCTAGCTAGTACTCTGAAATAGTGGTTTAGAACCCCCCGAAAAATACCCCTCTGGGGCTAAAAAGATGCCAAGCGTCAAAAGCCTTGATATCAAAGTTGTGCCAACCAATTGGTTGAAACTCTTCACTCCAACTTTTGCGCGTTCTTTCTGAAGTTGCTCCACCACCTATGTCGTTTGGACTATCCGTTCCTGCTTGGCTGGGGAGCCCATACCATTTTGTAAGAGTATTACTATAATGATAACGAATTAATATAATTACTATAATAATAAAATTCAATAAATGGAAATCATCAACAACATGAGGGTGGATGAAAAGTGAAAAACTCTTACAACATGGTATGGGCGTTTAAGGTCGTTTTGGCTCTGCCTAGGTGGTAGGACGGGGACGATGCAAGCAGCCCGAAAAAACCTTTCATCACTATTCAAGCATGAATGCCCCTCACACTATGACATACGTACAGAGGTAACCACATTAATATTAAATATTGTAAATTTTATATTAAATATAAAATTTACAATATTTAATATTAATTTTGTAATAAGCAAACAATATTACAAATTTTGTAATAAGCAAACTGTAGTAAATGGCGGGAGGTCGGGCAGTTGGCATGCGGACAGTGTGCAGCTGCTCTTCTATGTCTATGAAGAGAGGTCGTTACGTTTCAGCAGGTGTCCCAGAGCCAGTGTGATCGACTCCGTCGGACCGGAGAAGTGAAGGAAATTCGATTGCCGTTATAAAAAACTCACCACGCCAACAAAATGTTATTTCATTCCTGTTGTTTGTTTACATTTCATCATGTGAGTTGCCAATCATGGTTCATACGCCGGTTTTAATCCTCTTTTCAGCCACCCCATTTATACCACACAGGGTATAAATCATTTACAACAGGAAAGACTCGAATCAAGTGAAACGTCTCTTCCATAAAACGTTCAGAAATACTTAAAAGGCCATCATTTATTGACGACAGAAAAAATGTTCCGGAAAAAAGAGGGGGGAAAACTCGAAACGCCCGATTTATTGTCGAGAGTTTCTCTGTTTGTTTTTCACTCTCAAACCTTCCCAGGTTTTTAGGTTGTTTTTTTTTTTTCACCCTATAAATCTGAGGATAAAGGCGGGAGGCGCGGGGTTTCTTTTCTCGAGGAGGCATAATAAAAAGAAAAGCGGAGCGTCGAAAGGCGAACCTGGGAACAGAAGCATTTTGGAAGGTTGAGTGGGAAAAAGTGGAAGGACAAAGAGAAAAGTGGAAGAGGTCAGTTGTTTGAGGGCGTTGGGCCCGAATAAAGCTTTCAATTTCCACAAAAGGGAGAGACCGACTTTTGTTTTGTTGGGAAACCGCAAAAGGGAGAAAAAAATAAGTCTTGGAGAGTCTTCGGGAAAATTTGTCAAGTTGAATTGGCTCTTGGATTTGGACCAACTCATCGACGTAACTGGTCCACCTCACGACGTCTATGAAGGTTCCTAAGTCCACCGCCGTTCGCGCCACCACTTTACACTATGTTGAAAGCGTTGTTTCACTTCCACAACATTCACACGTCAGGGAGCATCAAAGTTCGCCCGAGAAAAGAAAATTAAAACTGTCCTCCGGGACACTCCGGGTGAGTGCGACTTTGATAATAAAAGCTTCGCAGAACTTCTTTTAACTGTTGTGTCTAGTTGCAAACGAAATTGTTCTCTCGTGAAAAGAATACGTGGCTAGGAGACACTCCGGAATAGAAAAGAGCTCGGCTCTCGAGTAACAAAAAGGCCACCGCCCACACGGGAAAATGTAGCGGTTTGTAAAAGAACACTGGAGTTTGCCACTTGAAAAGTGACAGAATGAAGAAAAAAAGAAAGGAAAAAAAAACGCCATCAAAAGGTGGCTGCTAAGGAAATCCCTCCGAGGAATACCTACATGATGGTGTATCCCTTCTACGTGACCTTTTTGCTCTCTGCCCGGTGCAGCTGCACAATCATTTCAACTTTGAACAGATTATTAACCCCTTCTTTGGTTCAAGGCCCGTTTGAGGGACTTACTGAAAGCCCTCCGTTGAAAAATACTCCTGAGGTAACCCTCGTACATTAAAAAGACACCTTGGAGCTTTATCTGGGACCTTCACTTAAACATGGTGGATGATGAAAGCTCTAGCACTAGGAAAAGCGCCACCATAGCATGACAAAACTGCTGACAAATAAGAAAAAGTTCAGGAAAAAAAATGAAATTGGGGGAAGAAGGAAATAATTGGCGAAAAGCTGGAAGTCCCTCCAATCCCTCCAAAGAGGCTCAAATGTGAGGAATCTGAGTTTGCACCATCGTGGGAGGATAGTTTAACTTTAAAAGTTAACATTTGCTATCCGCCCACCACTTGAGAGTTACTGTCCCAAAATGGCCACATAAAGGTCAACAGCATTTTTGCTCATTCTTTACTTATGCGGACCTGAATGTTCGAATTGCTGCGTACTGCTGCTATGTATTCTTGTCTGTAGAAGTGGCCTGCCTAGGCCTGATACGAGATATCAAGCGAGGCGTTATTTTGGACCGATGCTTTGGAACCGTTTACGAATACCCTTAAAATAACTACATTATTGCAAGGCGGTCCATGCAACGTTCAGTGCCCACAAAGGCTCAGTCGCGAAAGGGTTATTATGCCTCTTGCCTTCCCAACCAGGCGCAAACGTAATCGTTCCTTAAACTGACTGGCGCAAACGTACGGTAGCCAATTTGGGACAGAAGTGTTCGCACTTGGGGTTATTAATATGAGGTTCTCACAGGAATTACCTTCATGGCATGCTGTAAAGTCAACAGGCATAGGCGAGGTTTCGAATTCCACTTCTTTTTTTTTTTTTTCAGAGATGTCCCATTCTTTCCCAGTAAGGCTCATTCGAGTATCACAGACTGACCTGTAAGCAATAATAGAAATTAGTACGCAGACAGTAAAGGTATAAATACAAAACAAGCCAGAAAAATGGAAATAGTAGAAAATTACTACAAATAAAATTAGGTGCCCTCTGCTTGTAATTAGTGGAGAATTAATTAATCTTGAAATAATGCATGGGCTTCTGCCCTCGCTAGAATATGTTTGGATTTTTGTTGTGGCCTTAAATTATTTATCACCGGGCCAGAAGTCAGTCTGGTTCAGACAGCTAAGAACATTGAACTGACTAAATGAATGGACTGCGATCTTACGTGACATGATCGAAGTTTCTACCGATAAACCTATGGAGTATACACCGTAGTGTTCGATCAAGGTCGTTACCTCGCCGAAACCGGCTGAATCGACCATAATATGGTCGATTCAGCCGGTTAAACCGATATTAAACCGATATCATCATTTAAACTGATATTATCATTTTTAAAAGAGATTCCCTAAGGTGTTTTTCTGCCTCAATGGGGAGTTGGCATTGTTTTTTTTCTATTTTTTTTTTTTCTGAAAGTACTCCCTGAGAATGTAGGGAAAACAGTAGTCAGCCGCCTGAAATCGTTTCCAGAAAATTTAAATAATTTAACGAAAATTACGGCGTTTGAAAAACCGGGGCCATGGAGGGAGCGTGACGTCACGTCCTCAATACAGCTGAAGAGCGTCGTCGATAGTGTTTTGTTCTTGACAGGTGAGGGGATTGTTCCGCCCAGTGTTGCTATTCCACTGCTCATCACTTAATAAAATTCAAGTGAGCCGTAAATCCTTCTGATAAGGCTTTAAACTTCAAGTATCATGTATTATAATTAAAAGTTAATTATGTTTTCCGTCGTATCAAGTTATAATTGCTATAAATTCATCATATAAGCTGACGACACTAGCGCTTATGGTGAGAGATTCACTGGAACTGTGACGTCATGTCCTCAAACAGTGACTGGTGGGAAACGCCGGCCGATTCAAACTGTGCGTTTCGTTTTTTCGTTATATCTCCTACAATGATTTTTTTTCGTTGGTATTGGAGTCTGTGCACGTTACTTTTTAGCGATATTATTGAATGGTAGGGAAGATTTCCAAATCTAAAATCAATGCGAACTCCCCATACTGCCTCATAGGTCAACAGATTGCGACATGACGAGTGTCGTGTTATGCTCTAGGCAGGGATATTCAGATAGGTACTCCCATCATCTTCCTCGAAAGACACCGGGGGCGAAATCCCAGTTACGCAGGAGGCCTTCCCCCAAACACACAACATAATTAATGATAGACCAATTAAAGAACTAGGAACTCATTTTATGCATGGAGGTACACCTGTAACATCCGCTAACCAGGGTACGCTACAACAACTATATATAGTCTAGTCAACAACTATATGTATATTATACAAGATATATAAACCATTGGAAATGAGCTGTTTCTTGCTTTGCCCCACTGTACACCTTGGAACAGGCTTTTAACCACTTCAAAAGAGGTCTTTCAAACCCGTTCAAACTTCTTTTACTTCAAACCCACTTTCGAGCTCTGTTTGTTTGCAGCAGTTAATCAAATTCCTTCCATTGATTGTAAATTAAATTCCCCCAATTTCTACGAATAATGTCCTACATGGGGATAGAGGTAAAAGACGCGGACGCCCCCACGCGCAAACTCCGGCCTTTGAGGGCAGGAATGCGGTTTAAAACATGAGCCGAAGACTCGGGAAGCTTATAAAGGAGTTATACCCTACGTGGAACAAAGGGGGCACATGCCCCCCTCCCCTATCTTATTGTATTCCACAATACAACCCCTGGAAGACATACAACGTCCACGAGGGAGGAGGACCTTTTCTGGAAATAACGAATCTCCCCCTCAGACATTTTCCGCCAGACTCCTCTGTTCTAATAATTTATGATCCTCCCTAAATATTTGCTCATTTTCGGCTCGAGTTCCCGAACAAGACCATAAAGGGTGTTGGGGGATTGCGAGATCCGAGGGAAACGCTGGGCTCAAAGGATTCCTACATTCGCTTTATTACAACTATGCAAGAAGGGGTGCATTGTATAATAGGGTCAATATTGTATCTTCCAAAATCTTTCAATTTCATATAAATGAATAATATAGTGAATTCATTTCACATGAAAGAGGAAACCGATTGAGAGGTCAGCCTCAACAGTGGAATCATAGAGGTGAAGTATGTGAGGGCAGTTCAAGACGTCAAACTAGAACCCACAACTCAATAGGGTCTGCGAGAAGGCAAGGCAAAGCTTTATGATGGTACACAGGGCCTATGGGGAAGACTTGGGGGCTTTCGCCCAACCTGGACTCCTCGATATATATATATATATGGCGATTGTTGGACACGGCTGGTGGAAAAAGGGACAACCATCTCGGCTCTGGCAGAGGGGACCATCCATCTCCGCCAGAAGTTCATCCAACTCCGCCAGTAGAACGAATGGGTCCAACTCCGCCAGTAGAACGAATGGGTCCAACTCCGCCAGTGAAAGGCGTTTCACACATCTTAGTGCAATGGGATCCTTGTATTCCCGGCTTTTGTGGATCACTACATCACGGGATTTCTAGATCCCTGGATTTTCTGGAGCTCTTTTTCTGGATTTCTTAGATCTTTGGGTATTTGGATTCCATGATTTTCTGGATCCCTGGATTCCAAGATGTCTGAATTTTTTGGATCTCTGGATCTCCCAAGGTTTTTGTGGATTTCTGGACTTCTGGAGCTCTTGTATCAGTGGGTTTCTTGAGCTCTAGATCTCTAGATTCCAGGATCTCTGGTACTGTGGATTTCCAGATATAAGGATCTCCAGATGTTGTGGAACGCTGGATTCCTGCATTTCTGGATTTTGGGATTATGTGCCAAAGGTCCAGTGAAGCTAGCCACCTATTTCATTTTCCTTCTTCTTGTACATTCTTGCTAACCCAGCAAGCGCAGCTGGCGGAGATACTAGATAAATAAATATAAATTTATCTTTATTGTCATCAGCAATCAACAAGTGCATTAAAAAAAAAAAGTACAGGGATAGGACAAACGTCGGAGGGAATAACAAAATCATCGCGTGTCGAAAAAAATCGTCCACGGCATAAAACTCCTTATCAACCAGGAACTCTTTGAGGGACCTCTTAAATTGGCGGAACGGAGAATCAATGGTACTGTAAGTAGTAGTAAGTTGTAAGCCTAGATAAAGCTTAAGGAGAGAAAAAACAGAAAAAGCAAAAAAAAAAAAACAGCTGTAAGCCTATTCTCTGAGTGGCAGCACCTAGGCCTAGGTGGTGAGGAGCCATTCAGAAACCCCTTCAAAACCACTCTGGTAACAATCTAATCTGGTTAAATCATCTTTAAGAAAAGCCAGTCAATTAATCTAAAAACACAAAACTCACGGTGGAGCACATCACGTGGGTCGACCTGGTTTGACCTGGAGAAATGAAATTATTCCGAAGCAGTGGGAGTGGAATTAATTTTCATTAAGAATTCCTTTTTTTCTCTCTCTCCTTAAGCTTTTACTTTGAGCGAAAACTGACGGACGCTTTTTCATTTAGACGCCGAGAAAAACAAACAACAAAAGCAAAAAAATAAAAATAAATAAATAAATAAATAAAAACTCCACAAGTTTTGATCAGGGATATTTTTCTTGGAGCTAATAATTAGTGATGCGATTTGCTAGGCGATCGATGGAATGGGCCTGAACCCGAAATAGCTATTTATCAGGGGCGAGTTCCCTTTGGGATTATGTGGGGGCAATTAGACGTAGGACGTGATAATATATGCCTTCCACGGAGGGGTAGCTATGGTATCAGTTCCCTGCTTCATGATGCCTATTCACTCTCTGATAGTATCCGCGGCAACGGGTGTTCATGACGCCATAATGGTGCCATATTATGTGACAGAGTATTCATGTATGGGGAATATTGGCGTCCTTGAATGAGTGATTATGGTCCATGTATTAACCGCTAACGTATAAGGACACTTACTGAAGAAATAGGAAAGTTAAATGTCGGGCAGATACGGTATTCATGAATTTGGAAAAAGTGTTCTGCTTAGAGCAACACCTGTAATATTTCAAACCGAGCCACTTTCAAATGGTTTTCTCGTACTATGCTCGCTGAGACCAACAGGTCTGAATGAGATGACTAGGAGGCCATCCCCAGCTGGCTTCGCCGGCCAATCCCCGAACTTTTCTACCTGGCCTCAGACCCAAAACTCGCTTTCCGATAAAGATTTCTCTTAAAGAAATTTAGGATGGCGTTTTTTTTAGAAATCTGAAAGTGGAAGGACACATTTAGAGGGTGAAATCTATTTTTACCTCTTGTTTGGCCTTCTTTCATAGATCATATACATCTCATGGAGAATACTTTTGTGGTTTCAGACTTTCCTCGTTCTATACTTGCCGAGCTGAACTTTAAAGAATCTTTAAAACTCTGATTTTGTTTCAAGTTTTTCCGACAGCCAGAAGTAGGCACCCGTGAACAAAGAACACCAAATTTGAATGACCTTCCTCGTCCTTGTCCCAGGTTCAAAGCCTGCCTGGGGTAACTCTTTCCAGCCAAAATAGAGTTGGGGCTAGAGAATAGAATAGAATTGTGGGAACGACTGCCAACCAGGGGAGAGACCACGATGTTTACCTACCTATCAGGTAATCAACGGAGTCTCACCTTGAACATACGCCCGGACGGCACATTGTTCACTGATATGGTACCGATGACTCTATTTGCCTCCTGGTGGTCGAGGTCCAATCCCTAATACAAGACTTATATAAGTCGTATACGACTGTAGGTCCGTCAACAAGCCGGGTCAGCGGCCCCCAGCTCTCCCCCCTCAGTCGTAGATTGCTGTGGCTAGTTTAACGTTCTCAGCAAACGAAGACAATGTTTTTTACCGGTCCACCAGAAAATTTTATCCCGGTTCGAGGTCCCAAGAGAGGTTCGTTCATGCGATCCCTCGATCTTGTGGGTTGAAGACGGATGCCTCGGCCGCCTTTGCCACGGGAGCCTCTGCTAGTATAGGATTCACATAAACGTTTCGAAGTTCAGAGGTAAATTTTCAACCGACAAGACAGGTATTATAACACATAATTGACTTTTGGTCAAACATTGGTGTTCTTCCCCGGATTCGAACCAGGCTGATCAGCGCTCCGACTGATTGTAAACAGACGTCTGGTTGTCCACGGGGCTACCCTGTCCCCTGAGTTGGGGTTAAAACAGGGATCCAAAGATGTGAAAAATATATAATACCAACACGAGCGAGACCGACCCAGTGGCCGTTGGATATGACGTGCTGGGAAGGACAGTGTCCGTTTTCCTATGCTCACGTAGCCAGCGGTGAACCGCTTTCGACTTAAGAGCTATCTCTCCCTCAAAGGTTAACATTTTGTACTGCCCAATTTATCCTAAAGGAACACCGTAGAGATACGATGAAATGTGAAAGGGCAAAATGACGATCAAAAAGGACGACTGGACTCAGCAGATAGCCTGATCAACTTCCCCTCCTCATCGTTTCATGTTCAATGATCGTCGTCAGGAGAGGGTCCGACAGCCTATTACGTGATGGGAGATGACCAAAAGTGCGATGAGAAAAACCAGGGGGGAGATCGCCCAGGATTTAACGTTGGAGACAGAAACGCTATAAATCCCTCGACCGCAGAAAATTACCTTCTTTCTCTCTCATTTGACGTCCTTTTATGTTATGAATGTGACGGCAGATCGGGCAGTAATGGTACGAACGTGACGTCCATGGCGTTTCCCTCTCGATACCGCCTGGGGCTGTTGTTCTACTAAATACCTCACGTACTGTAGGTAGGGGGAGCATTTTTCTCTATTCAGGTTCATTGGCAATTTCCGATCGGACAATTTGGAAAAGAGAGACTTATTAGTCAGGGTGGGAGATTCGTTTACTGCTGACTCGACTGTTACCAGATGGATGTACCCCACACCCAGTGGCGGCTCGTGCTTCAATAAAGAGGGGTTCAACAGAAAAATTTAATTCCCTCACAGACAATTTCCTTTTCTTTTTCTTCTCCGTTATTTCCAGCAGTGTTAAAAAAACCCCTATGATTATATCTTAGAGCAACGATTGCTCTATCTCTAATAGTTTTGATTTATTTCAGGAGGATTTGACGATTACAATCTGAATTCTCGGGAAATAATCCCTTTTCCCATACAAAAGTCCACTTCCCTTAAAAATGTGTTTTGGCAACACTGCTGCGAAACTGTTTCTTCAGATCTCCGTACCCCTTCCTAACCTTCGTACATGTAGAAAAAAACCGCACGAGCTGCAATGGGGACCAGCTCTAGCAGCCATTATTATTTCGCTAAGTCACGTGTCCTTTCCTAGCCGTCGTATATCAGATAATATCTGGGTATCGATACTATAATATAGTATGTATCTGGATATCGGCACTATAATATTATCGTATCGATACCCAGATATTATCTGATATGTCAACGTCCCTACTCCTTAAACTAGTGACCACTCCAACCGGTTAAAAGGGTGTCTTTCCGCTTCAGTTTCTCTTTTTCTTTCCTTCATTTTCTCCCGATATTTTCTTCATCGATGAGCAGTCGAATCGTACGGTTTAGCTTCCGCTTTTCTTCGTTTTCGATAACGACGTCAACGTAACGCATTTTTGCTTGGTTGATCCACGATAGCTTGATGTGAAGGTTGATCGACACTATTAAGAGTTTCTCATGTCTGGTCGCTTGCGAGATCCCAGATTTCCAAGTAAGCTTCTCGAGAACTTTCTTAGCAATTTCCTAAGAAGTTCTTTCGCTTTAGTTTATGGGTATCGATTTATGAGCTCGCCAGCCATTTCTATGGAACTGCCACGCCAAAAATGCGCTATACCTAGCGTAAGCGTTCTGCCACCCACACTTTTTTAATTTTTTCTATGATAGGTTTCACTGTACCTAAATTAGGTAGGATCCATAATAATATTACAGGTAAGTTGTACAGATAGATAGGATGGTATTTATTATGCTTTTATTTGGGATAAACGAACATGAGAATCCGCCGAGTCTCCCTATCAAATTTCAACTTCTTAGGGTGAACCAGAGAAAATTTAGCTCATTCAGCTGTTGAAGAAAGAGACAATTTGAATCAGCGCCAAATTTTCCAGTTTCTCTTTATCATTCTTTTAATTCGTTTTTCAGTTTTTTCTATGATACATAAATAAAATAAAATAAGGTAGGTTCTTTAATAACAGCAACAGATCCCCTCATCTTTGAATGTGAGACCCTGGAGCGCAGAAGGTATCTTGCTCTGGGCTCTGTGGACCGGGGAGAGGTTACTGGCGCAAAAGGACCTGGTAGGAGGACTATTGAACCTCTTCAATGGCACAGAACTCCTACCATAGTCACTCCGAGAGGCAGCACAATGGGTCTACTGGCCTAAGAGCAGGAAGTGGGGTGCCCTTCAGGAACCCACTTCCATACCCTCTCTGGTATCAATCTAATCTAATCTATTTAATAACAGCAATAATAATAATTATTATTGCTGCTATTAATAATTATTATTAGGTACTATTATTAAAGAACCTGTAGAGCACCCCCAGATGCGTGTGTTGGGTGTTTTTTTTTTTTTTTTTTTTGCAAAGACCACCCATGACTAAAGTCCTGCGGGTGGGTTGGTGTGTGAATATTCTTACATTTTATTACAGAGCAATGTTAGGTACTTCACTAACTACTCGCCATCCATAATCAACACAAAACATCGACATCATCTCAATATCAACAGCAGGTACCGCTAATTTTAACTGATGAAACAAAAATTATAATTATTATAATATACGATATAAATGTAGTGCCTATATGACCATCATGGTTGACACTTCATAACCTAACACAGGAATCACATACAAAATTTCCTAAGATCTAGGGCGCTTTAACAATTTTTTTTTTTTTCAAATTTTCATTATTTTTATTATTACTATTATTTATTTATTTATTTATTTACTTTTTAATATTTTTAAACAGTGGAGTTAGTGTATTAATCTTGGTCTTTTTGTATTAGTTTAAACTTAGCTTTAGATTTCGGTTCATCTGAAGGAAGGATTTAGTTTTTAATTTCATGCTATTGAATGAGTAGGTTGAATGGTCGTATGAAGTAGGGAGTATCCGGGGCAGCAGCTGGTTATAGATCTGTGGTAGTATGTATGCTGATTGATATCGGGAGTGGGTATGTATGAAGTTCTTCACGGCAAGTTCTGTGTGCCACGATCTTCTGGTTCTGGCTCTATCCGGGTTGTGAATTTTTACGTCGTATTTTGCGAAGTTCTTTACAACGTACAAGAAACCAGCTTTGTAATAATGGTGCTCGAGGCTGAGCGTTTTGATCTTACTTATTTTGTCCGCTTCGCTCCTTGACGAACCCGAACAGGTGTGTACCTACATGTATTGTTTTTCCTAATAATAATTATTGCTTAGGTTTGTGGCGTGAGTGCGTTCGGCGCAGCCTCCGTGCTTACGCCACCAGATGTTTTGGAGGATGCAGGAGGAGATTCATCAGAGGTATGATGCAGAGCAGCTGCGATCAGCTGACTCTGGCAATACTTCAGCTGCGGTAATGGAGGATTAGACCCTCCAAATATTGGAAAGGCCCGGACGGCGGACGGAAATTTCGGTTATGGAATCTAGACCTCTTGAAACGGATAATGTCAAATTTTGAGGCCGATCGGAGTTGTCGACCTCCGTCGTGATTACATAATAATATATTATATGCACCTATAGGTGTATTATTCCAGTAATAATAAACCAAAACATGCACGATTAACATAAGAAAGCGAGTTGTCAGGTCATCATAGGTCAGGTGTGATAAGTAATCCCTCTCAAGCGGTTTCCAATCTGAAATCACCTTTTCAAACCAGTTCCAATCATTTCCAGTTCACCTTAATCGGGACTAACCTTTATCAAAAGTAGTTTTAAACTAGTTTAAAATCGCATAAACTTGTTTTTATATCCCCTCAATCGAATAGAGAATCCATTTTTTACTCGCACATCGAATACATCATCCGCGTTCTCCTTTCGATAGAGACAACTACAAAAACCAGTAATACGGGTGTAAACCGATTGGGCCAATCCGTTCGTATTCCCTCCCGCTTCCGCACTTCCAACCTTTTTGGATCCCCATTTTGTCCTCATCGCCCAACAATCGACCTCCCGTCTGTTTACCGAACTCAGGCCCTTTTCAGTGTTTACTATCCGAAGGGGGAAAACTCTATGGGGGTGAGAGAGGGCCAGCCTGGGCGCAACTTGGTCAAACTGCCGCGCGTATCGATCAAACTTCGCTAACAACCTCGTCCACCAGATGTGGAAGGGGAGGGCAGAGTTCTGATGGAGTGAAAAGTCGACGGCGACGAGGCCTGGCGGGGGTGGAAATTGGCACGGAGGTAGATAGAAAACGGAGTTTTGTCGAATTGGGACCGTAACAGAGGAGTGGAGGGGAGGTTTTGAAGGGAATTCGAAACCTTTTGTGAAGGCCATTCATCAAACCGGGTGCCGATAACCCCTGCTTGCCATTCCCTGTGCCAGAATCACGGAATTACTCTGAAGCGCTTTCTGTGCTGAATGAACGGCAGATTTGAATGAGAAGCTCCGTAAACTACCATTTTAACTCTTTCTCTTAAAGGGGGTAAGGTTACAGTGACCATAATTCAAAGTCAAAACCCTGCAAATTTTACTCAAGTGTTTATTATTTTTTTATTTAGGAAAATTGGGCAAAAATTAATTATGTCAATAAAAAGTAATTTTTAAACAATTTGAAAAAAACAAAACCTGTAGGTACAATGTTTGGACTGATGCCGGGCACCAAAAAATGGATAATGCGCCTAAAATCACTAGGAAAACGACAGCTCACATCCTTCACAAGCTTCATAAGTCTCAACAATAATAATATTGATTATGTTTCATGATATTAGTTTTCAAAAATGAAACTCCCTTTAGCTGCGGCACACAGTGAGACAAAACGGCCGAAAACCCGAGAAATTAGGAAATTTTTTATACAGAACCTAGTCGCCCCATATATCAGTCCATTCCGTACCAAGAGTTTTTGGCCGGTATAAGCAGCTGGGCGGTATAGCCGATCGGATATAACGGCCAAATCCTTAGAATTTAGTTATTTATTTAAAAACTTTATTTAACTTTTATTTATTCACTTAAATTGTATTTAATATCCTTATTGGCCGACGGACATAGAAAAGCTTCAAAATTATTTTTCAATCTTCAAAAAGTATCTTTTATTTCAATAATCAAGATTCAAAAATACATACATAACATTATAAAATTAAAATAATAATAAAAAAGTTTTGCCAACATATTTTCAATAAATTTGGAGATGTGGGTTTGGGAAAGAGGGAATCCAGGGAGCAAGTCCTTTTCAAATTGGTGGAGGGTAGAAAAGTGACGAGAGTTTGCAATCCCGAAAGTTTTTCTGAATCCCGGGATTGAGGATTTTTTTTTTAATGAAAAAAATTGATTAAAAACAACGAAAAACTTGTTTATTTTCAATTAGGAATGGACGTGTTTTGTTTGTTTTTTTAATCGCCAGAAGGCTTCCAGACAACAGCGAAAATGGGGATAATTGCAAGTTCAGACGAATTAGTAGAATAATCGCAGTTTGAATTTTCGGCGAAAAACAGCAATCAGCTCGCAAGTCGGTTTATGTTTATTAGAGCCGTAGGTACGTGACCTTTTTGAATCGACCAGAACCACTTTAGATAAACTACGTGAAACATTTTGGTTGTCTATTCTTGGAATAATACACCTATGAAATCGCGGTGGAGGTCGAAAATTCTGATCAGCCTCAAAATTTTGACATTTGACGAAGAAGATGTCTGGATTCCAAAAACGAAATGTCCGTCCGAACCGTTTTGAGCAGTATGATTTTTTTTAGGAGTATGAAATTTTGTCAAAATACTCGGTTCACTCGGTGCCCGTTGTGTTTTCAACCCGACCGTCCCAACCCGTGAGGGGTTTTTGAAGGTTTTCGGCTATGGGGATTAGGTGACGTTAACGAGTACTTTTGGACGTAGAATTCGTTTTGGGGGTACCAGAACGATCCTATTTCACCGTGGGGGTCTATGGGGCTTCCAAGAGGCTACAAATGGGATTTTTGAAGGATTTCAGGAGATAAAGTAAGGTGTCGTTTTCCGAGTAATTTTGGACGAAAAATCTTTTCTGTTTTTTTAAATATTTTCAAAAATATTTTTTTAATGTCACAGAATTAATTTTTGCACAATTAACCAATTTCAAAGAATAATAAACCCTTGTGTAAACTTTGCAGTGTTTTTTCAAACAAGACTTGAGCAATTTACGTACGAGGCGCAACAAATTCTCGAATCCCGGGATACTGGGATTGACTCCACAAATCCCGGGATTTAAAATTGTCAAAAATTGATGTCAAAAATCGCCCGGGATTGCCAACTCTATCTTCAATAGCCCTCCTAATGACGTACATGGCTCCCATTTTTTTAAAGTTTTTTTTTTTCCGCGTCCGACATAGATTCGATTTTGAGGTGCTGTGTCGACAGTACTGTAAGAAACTGACTCATTGTGACAACAATAAACCGACTTCTGTCGAAATGATGCCTAACAATGTAAACATTGGTGCCTATTTGTCCACGAAATAAGCCTTCGGTTCACAAACAAGCTGGTCGATATAACAGACGATATCCTTGTGTTGGAACGCCATTCGTCCTAGATTTAGCCACCTTCCTTTTTCCACAAACTTTACAAGAAAATAAATAAATAACTTTTTAAAATAATTAAATTAATTTTTTTATTGTTGTAGAAATAATTTTTAGTTAATTTATATCAAAGAATAAAGAAAACCTTCTGTAAAATTTGCAGCTTTTTTTTTTTAGAACTTAGGTAGCGAATGAACCAGCTCCTAATAACTCAATACTTCATCATTTTAATAATTATTAAAATATTCCGGGTTTACTTACTACTTGAACACTCTACCGCTCTCCCCCTTTTCAAGTGCAGCAAGTTGGTGAAACTTGTCTTTGCATCAGGTGGCATTAAATTAACAAGATGGGGGGTTGATGAAGGATGATGAATTGTTAATCAACAAGAGGCAATCGAGCCCCGGACAGAGTCTTCCAGTGCGTCACTCATCTGCATTAGATCTTCCTCCGCTTCCCCCTTTTCATACTTTGCACCTACCAAGTCTCCCATTGGGGAAGACGGCAGTAAATTTTCACTTCCTCCTCTCAGGATCGCACCTGGGGCTACACTTGTATTATTCGGAAACCAACCTCGGGGTCCACAACAATGAATATTCATTACCGCATAAATTGGAGTTATTGTCGCTGGATACCCTTCTGCTGCAACTGGATAAAATAATAAGCAACATGAACTCCTTGGGAGGAATTAGAAACATTAATATACAACCCGCGAGAAGCCTCGAGAAACGTAGAAACCTATTTTACCCGGCTGAAGATTGTTTTAATGAACTGGCCGAGGCAGTAACTCATAATTATTTATCTCATCCTGTTCCTGAAACCTGAAAACTGAACTTGAGACATAACAAATTCGGGGAGCTGCAGCGGTTTATTTTTTTTATTTTTTTATTTTTTTCCAGAGATATTACCGGTCTGCAGAGGTAAACCCCGGTTTTAGGAGCTTTTAAACAGTGTTGGGAAGAAATGGTTCAAAAGAATTGAAGCTTCAAATGAATAGAAAATAACACTGTTATGAATAACCGCGGCGGAGTTTCAGGTGTATAAAAACGGATGATACCTACCAATATGGCACTCCCAGTTGATTTTCAATCATTTATTACTTCGAATAGCCTTATTGGTACTCGTAGGTGTTAACTGTTGGTATACCCATGCTCAAGTCATTCAGGTACTGTACTACAATACTTTGATGTTGCCCAAGAGCCCTGAATAAATCCTGCCACGCTGAAAAAATAGTTATAATTTTTATTAATTACAAAAATCGATATGCTTTGATTTTCCCACATGGATATATTTGAATAAAATTAATCGGATAATATCCGATTTATTTTGTTCCAATACATACTATGTATCATCATTTAAAAATCTCGCCGAATCCATTCTACGATAAAAATCATTTCAAAAACGACTCCCCACGCGACTCCATCAAAAGCTCCTCCACCGAAGCGACTGTGTGGTTGAAATTGCAACCTATCCTTTACACTTTTATGGTAACCATAATGATTTAATCGTGCCCACTACAGTAGTAACTGGGAGGAAGGTAGAAATGATAAAAATCAATCACAGGACTGCGTCAAGGAGGATCAGAACGGCTCCCCATTGCCTCGTCCTCCTGGGTTGAGAGGAGTTCACCGTCCGATTGAACACAGAAAATAATGGTATCGGTAACCTCGCTCCTCACGCGGTCACCCATCCGAGTGCACTCCGACGTTGATTATTCCGCCAGTATCGAGCCACAAATGACGTCCGATACGTTTTTAGCACTTTCCCTTGTTTTCTTCATCCCGCGAGTGATTCTTTTCGAGTGATCTGTTTCCAAGTTAGTTCGAGCACTACGCAGTTTGGAGGCGGTTTCAGGCCAAATGACACTAAAGGGCTCTCTTCTTAATGAACGAAGGAAACGCCCAATGAAACCCGACAGTTTGCGTCGTCAAAACGAAGATAATCGACCCTCTTGAAAATTACCCAGGCCTGACGTTACTGAGGCCTCAAACCCACGAGAGTGACTCACGCTAGGAGGCCACGTAGGGCCTTCGAAATTCACAATATGTTTAACCATATTAGGTCTACCTACCTGGTCACCATGTAATTTTTCGATGCAAAGCGTAGTTTTTCTGGGGTGCTGAACACGAATCGGAAGCTTCCCAACAAAATTTCTGGACCTTCAAAATCGCAAACAACCTCAAAATGTCGGCACTTTTTTTGGGGTTTTTAACGGATAACAGAGCAAAAATAATGCTACTTTCGGTCAAAAGTAAATTTAAAAATGTATACTTAAATGTTCGGAAAAAATCTAAACTAATAATTAGTTTAGTTACACAATTATTGTGTAACTTCATTCTTACTATTTCGCCAGACAATGATAGAACTCGAACATTTCACTCAGTTACGGAAGTAGGTGCAAAAAATTCTAAATGTCAATGAAATCTGTATCAAATTCAATGTATATAACAAGTGGTGGACAATAATCTAAACTAATTATTAGTTTAGAGTGTGTACTAACATTTTTACAGTTTTTGAATTCACGTTCGACCAAAAGAAACAATATTTGTGATCTCTGCTCGCAGAAGTAGCAGCTGCTGCTCTCCAACTTCCGTTCAATGAGTTGTTAATGAGAGTAACCATTTTTGAGCAGCAGACATTCAAACTTGAAGTAATCTTGATTTTTCGAAAAGTTGGAAAAAATCGACATTTTTTGACGACCCGTCGCGCCCGGCTGGGTCAAGTTTAACTTTAAGGTACCTAGCTCATTCGACGCAGAATTTAGTGCTCTTTAATTTACGTCTTAATTGTCTTTGCATCAGGTGGCATTAAATTAACAAGATGGGGGGTTGATGAAGGATGATGAATTGTTAATCAACAAGAGGCAATCGAGCCCCGGACAGAGTCTTCCAGTGCGTCACTCATCTGCATTAGATCTTCCTCCGCTTCCCCCTTTTCATACTTTGCACCTACCAAGTCTCCCATTGGGGAAGACGGCAGTAAATTTTCACTTCCTCCTCTCGGGATCGCACCTGGGGCTACACTTGTATTATTCGGAAACCAACCTCGGGGTCCACAACAATGAATATTCATTACCGCATAAATTGGAGTTATTGTCGCTGGATACCCTTCTGCTGCAACTGGATAAAATAATAAGCAACATGAACTCCTTGGGAGGAATTAGAAACATTAATATACAACCCGCGAGAAGCCTCGAGAAACGTAGAAACCTATTTTACCCGGCTGAAGATTGTTTTAATGAACTGGCCGAGGCAGTAACTCATAATTATTTATCTCATCCTGTTCCTGAAACCTGAAAACTGAACTTGAGACATAACAAATTCGGGGAGCTGCAGCGGTTTATTTTTTTTATTTTTTTATTTTTTTCCAGAGATATTACCGGTCTGCAGAGGTAAACCCCGGTTTTAGGAGCTTTTAAACAGTGTTGGGAAGAAATGGTTCAAAAGAATTGAAGCTTCAAATGAATAGAAAATAACACTGTTATGAATAACCGCGGCGGAGTTTCAGGTGTATAAAAACGGATGATACCTACCAATATGGCACTCCCAGTTGATTTTCAATCATTTATTACTTCGAATAGCCTTATTGGTACTCGTAGGTGTTAACTGTTGGTATACCCATGCTCAAGTCATTCAGGTACTGTACTACAATACTTTGATGTTGCCCAAGAGCCCTGAATAAATCCTGCCACGCTGAAAAAATAGTTATAATTTTTATTAATTACAAAAATCGATATGCTTTGATTTTCCCACATGGATATATTTGAATAAAATTAATCGGATAATATCCGATTTATTTTGTTCCAATACATACTATGTATCATCATTTAAAAATCTCGCCGAATCCATTCTACGATAAAAATCATTTCAAAAACGACTCCCCACGCGACTCCATCAAAAGCTCCTCCACCGAAGCGACTGTGTGGTTGAAATTGCAACCTATCCTTTACACTTTTATGGTAACCATAATGATTTAATCGTGCCCACTACAGTAGTAACTGGGAGGAAGGTAGAAATGATAAAAATCAATCACAGGACTGCGTCAAGGAGGATCAGAACGGCTCCCCATTGCCTCGTCCTCCTGGGTTGAGAGGAGTTCACCGTCCGATTGAACACAGAAAATAATGGTATCGGTAACCTCGCTCCTCACGCGGTCACCCATCCGAGTGCACTCCGACGTTGATTATTCCGCCAGTATCGAGCCACAAATGACGTCCGATACGTTTTTAGCACTTTCCCTTGTTTTCTTCATCCCGCGAGTGATTCTTTTCGAGTGATCTGTTTCCAAGTTAGTTCGAGCACTACGCAGTTTGGAGGCGGTTTCAGGCCAAATGACACTAAAGGGCTCTCTTCTTAATGAACGAAGGAAACGCCCAATGAAACCCGACAGTTTGCGTCGTCAAAACGAAGATAATCGACCCTCTTGAAAATTACCCAGGCCTGACGTTACTGAGGCCTCAAACCCACGAGAGTGACTCACGCTAGGAGGCCACGTAGGGCCTTCGAAATTCACAATATGTTTAACCATATTAGGTCTACCTACCTGGTCACCATGTAATTTTTCGATGCAAAGCGTAGTTTTTCTGGGGTGCTGAACACGAATCGGAAGCTTCCCAACAAAATTTCTGGACCTTCAAAATCGCAAACAACCTCAAAATGTCGGCACTTTTTTTGGGGTTTTTAACGGATAACAGAGCAAAAATAATGCTACTTTCGGTCAAAAGTAAATTTAAAAATGTATACTTAAATGTTCGGAAAAAATCTAAACTAATAATTAGTTTAGTTACACAATTATTGTGTAACTTCATTCTTACTATTTCGCCAGACAATGATAGAACTCGAACATTTCACTCAGTTACGGAAGTAGGTGCAAAAAATTCTAAATGTCAATGAAATCTGTATCAAATTCAATGTATATAACAAGTGGTGGACAATAATCTAAACTAATTATTAGTTTAGAGTGTGTACTAACATTTTTACAGTTTTTGAATTCACGTTCGACCAAAAGAAACAATATTTGTGATCTCTGCTCGCAGAAGTAGCAGCTGCTGCTCTCCAACTTCCGTTCAATGAGTTGTTAATGAGAGTAACCATTTTTGAGCAGCAGACATTCAAACTTGAAGTAATCTTGATTTTTCGAAAAGTTGGAAAAAATCGACATTTTTTGACGACCCGTCGCGCCCGGCTGGGTCAAGTTTAACTTTAAGGTACCTAGCTCATTCGACGCAGAATTTAGTGCTCTTTAATTTACGATATAGAATATTTTCACGCACCCTCTCAAAGTTATTCGTAAAAAAAGGACCGACGTTTCGAGGTTTTAAGCGATTTTGACGGAGCAATCTCTAGGGAAGCTTCGGATTCGTGTTCAGCACCCGAAAACTTATAAAAACTTATTAAAACCGCCGAGAAAAAGTCTACACCACGCTTTGCATCGAACACCCTTTCTGAGGCACCTGGTGGCAGGAATAATGAGGTTCTCCGAGTATGAAAAAAACTAAAAAAATTAAATGAATAAATAAACGTGGGAAGGAGTGAAAAAGGCAAATTTGTTCGTTATTTACTGCCCAACCAAAGACAAACTTTTTCGTGGGTCTTCGCCGTCTTCCGAACTCTACGGCCGTCCAGCGTGAGTCATCTTCGGCTCCAAAGGCCTCCCTCATTACGCCATGTGTATTCACCAGTAGTAGGGGGAACTGATTCATCAAATGAAATCCCACAAAGAAATCAGCCAGGGGGGAAACGGGAACGGGAGGGAGAGTTTCGTCGCAAGGTCGTTTTCCCGCTCGGTTCGGAAGGGGACAGTCGCTCTCGGACGGTTTATCGTGATAGTTCGCTCGAAGGTTGTTGAACTTGACGACACACGTTTCAGGTAAAACCGTTGCATCATTAACGCAATAGATTATTTCAGGCGTAAACCCTGACCTTCTCGTATTCATGGACTTTCCCCCTTCAACGTTCCAAAACTTTCAATACTCTTCCAAGTCTCCATCCACTCCTTCCTTTTCCATCACGAGGAAAAAGAAGGAACTTTTAACCACAATCTCTGACCTCTTCTTTGCGGATAAGTTTCCAACGTCAATATCTACTTGACCTGGAACCCACTAACAGTACTCCTTCAACCGATGCTGGAATAGTAAAGTATTGAAATAGTTTATTACTTTTGCTACTACCTAACTGTTGATAGCTCTAGTAAGAAATTATTTCACGTAGTGTTTATTAAAATTTAATAATTTACGATTTGAATAATTTTTGTGATTCTGCAATCATATGAAGAATTTGACATGTGGCAATTTTCCATAGTTGGCACATGAAGACTTTGAGTAACGCTAGAAAAAATTTATTAATTTAAAAAAAATTGAAATGGGCCTAATATATAAATTTAAAAAATGTAACGTGATGCACAACAAACTATGCTGCAGCAATATTTAAAAAATCAGCTTGCAGACTCGTCTGCAACGACAGGAGACCATTTTCATGTCTTCGTATTATTATTCCCCTTATTGTGTTTGTTGTTGACCAGGAGGCGCTACTTAGTTACAAATTTCGTGCTGCGATATCTATACCACTAATCATTACACTAAAAGTTTACTGGTTGCCACGGGTTTCGGTAACGTTTCAAAAAGTAACACTTCAAAAAGTAACACTTTTAGTTTACTAGTTGCCACGGGTTTCGGTAACGCTTTTTTCGGTTGTGTGCCAAAGTAAAGACAATGTCTCATGTCATGATAATGTCAAAAACCAACTAGTTTATGTTATGTTTTCGAAGTGTGAATGACATTCACATAGTGCGGAATTTGAAAAATTTTCAGAAACTGGCTCTCGTTCGCTTACTTAAATCAACGTTCGATAGCAGCTGCTGTCAAATGTGACCTAATTCACAAACTTCAGCACTTGTAGATTTAAAATTCTAGCTTTGACGAGAATACGTCTTCTACGCAGGGGGGGATATTCACGGAAAAATACTGGAGGTGCTAACACTGATTTGGAAGTATTCAAAGAGGTTTGGAGACCTGCAGAACTGGTTTCAAGCAGCCGTTATCTATCTATCTATATTTACTTATATTAAATTAGGTTTCTGTCTGTGTGTCTGACGTGCTTCATAGGCGCCCAAACGGCTGAACTGATTTCGACGATTTCTTTTTTACCCGGGTAGGTACTAATAATCATTAATAAAATGATGAAATAGATAATGAGAACACACTTGTTTTTTTTGGCAGCCAAGATTCCAACCTCAACCCAGCAATCTGATTGGTTGAATCACAGTTTGGGATCAAAGAGAATCCCATCCGCTAAACTTTCAACTCCAACTTTGGGTCCAACGTCTGTTTTTCACAAGGAAGGGTTGCAGATTGACTTCAAACGACTTCTCTAACGACTTCTGCGTGAAAAATACTCTCAGAAACCGCCATAACCTATGTTATCAACAATTTGGGTAGGATGCGTTTTGATTGTGGACTACTCAAGCATCTGCTCTCTCAAAACCGGTTTCTGCTCGCTTAAACAAGTGTCTGCCTCTTCAAAACCGGTTTCTGCTCACGACAAACCTGTTCTCGCTCCCTCAAAACGTCTTTCCATTCCTAAACTGGTTATTGCCGCTTCAATCCGTGGTTTAACTCATCCAAATTAGTTTTTGCTCCTTTCGAACCGTTTTTAACCCTTAAAAGACAGCAATGCCTTCAAATCGGTCGATAGGCTCCCCAAAATGGCTTGTCCCCTCACGACCAGTTGTTTACTGGTGTTCAACCCCTTTAAACCGTGTTATATATAACTATATAACTAAAGCTATAGCACATTCAATCGGGCTCTCGACCTCCATATTAATTTGCACACGCTAAGTGAGTTTTGCCTTCTCGTTCCATCTCCAATCTCTACAATTGAAACCGTGTTATTTAACCAGTTTCTGTGGACTCCTCAACACAAAAAACCTTAACACCCCTTGAAACACCTCACGAAAAAAAAACCGATGACGTCACAAGTTTGTCTATTTGCCTGGATTTCGAGCAACAGGTTGTGTCTCCAGCCCACGTCGACATCGGCGCGTTGAATCATCGCTTATCTGTTTATCTGTATGTTGATTCGTATGATCTTGATCCAGTGTGTTGCATCACTGAAGACAATGACAACAATTGCTATGTTCAATGAACATTGTTCATATCTCAAGTGTGAACGCTAATCCATCGGCATTTTCGCATTGTAGGTTTTCAACGGCTGGGCCTTCTGCCAAAAGTAAATGTTTGGTCGCATTAAGTTTCAAGCGTTTGATAATATCCAGGTTCCTTGTTTACATCACATAAGCCAACACTTCGCACGCGTATCAACATTGTTGCAGGGCAGATGAAACAACCCGTGAGCCAGCTGTTTGAAAGGCAAATTCGCTTTTAGACCGGCAATTCGTTAAATAAACAGGATGGTACGGGGATTCGTAAAAATACGGTCGTAATGGGTGCACAAGGGTGTTCAATAAATATTTTCCATTGCACAATAGATAACACGTATTTGGATTGAACTGTTTCAGACTGCTTGAAGGGGTTGGGCCGGTTGGATGTTGGCAGCTCTGCGACCTTGAAGATGGACGAGCTGCGGTCCAGGATCGTTGCCATCACAAAAGCGGGCGTCTTCGGTCAGCCTGGCGCCTGGCCGTACGTCCGGGACAACAACGGGGAGCACAGGTTGGGGTTGAATTTCGCGTCTGAAATTGAATTCTACCGGATCGGGCTCCACCGTAGCAGCACCGGCGGGCCCGACGACTACGAGGAGGTCTACATCGCCGTCAAGACGCAACTGAAAGGAGTGAGAGAGCGGGAGTTCACCAGCAACGACGCCATGTTTTTCAACGAAGTGTACATGTACAAGACGATTCTCCCTCTGATAGACGCCGAAGAATTGGCGCTTTTTCCGAAATGCTTTTACGCGGAAGCGTGCGGAAGCAACGACCCGCTGCGAGACATAGTCATAACCGAGGACATGTCTCACCGGGGCCACCACCTTATCCCAGGTCTCAATTTAGACCTGGACCACCTGAAAATAGCTTTAAGGAACTTGGGAAAGTTTCATGGGATGTCTTACAAAGCCAAAAAATCCTGCCCAAGTTTTGCTTCCAAAGTAAAAGAACTCAAACCAATCAAGTTCGATGAAGAATTTGAATCATTGTTGTTAGCCACAGCGCAACGTGGAGTTCTCCCAATAGTAAACAAATCTGATAATTTGAATCGGTTCTTGCAGATCATGCAAAACAGCCGTACAGTCTTGAGGAACTTGAAACTCCCCGAAGAACCGTTTGCTGTCGTCTGCCATGGAGAGTTCCACAAGAACAACATACTGTTCTCGAACGACGATAGTGGTGCTGTAAACAGCGCGATATTCATCGACTTGCAAATGTCGCTGTACTCAGACCCTTCAACAGACCTGTCCTTCTTGCTGTTCATGAACGCTTCCCAAGACACACGACAAAACCACTGGGACGAACTGATCGCCACCTACTGGGACGGCATCATCGCCATTGAGCCTGACCCCGGATTCGACTTGGACGCGTTTTTACGAAACTTTGCGTCCAAATCCGTCTACGGCTATCTCCCCGCGTCCATTTTCCTTCCTCTGGTCGTCGCCGAAATGGACGCCGACGAGTCGATAGAGGACTTCCTGAGACACCCGGTCGACGAGAGGATCGAACTGATGGAAGAGATTGGAGGAAATGAGGCGACTCAAGCGCTGTCGAACATTATGGAAGAATTGCTCGAACGAGGGCATTTGGCAATGTTCTTTGAGAGATTCTACGGTTAAATGGTTAAATTGTTCTTCCTTACAATGGCGCCTTCCATGGCCATTTGTGCAAACTATTCTATATGTGCCTTCTTCGGTTTTCGCTTGCTAGTCTCTTGTAAAGTTCAATAGTGCTGAAAGATGAAAATGTACAGAATGTCTTTGTATGTAAATGGACTGCATTGATCCTATAAAAATATTTGGAACAGACATTAGCCTTGGGCAGGTATGGTAAGCTTGATGATCATCTTGGTAAACCTTGCAACCCCTTAGCCAGCTTGGCACCAACTTTTCAATCCTTGGACAGGTCTGGAAAGCTTGGTACCATCTTGGTAAACCTTGGAAACCCTTTGCCAAACCCCTTGGCACCAACATCGCAAGCCTTGGACGGGTCTGGAAAGCTGTGGGAAGTGGAACGCGGGCATTTACGTTAACCGGGACGGATTGATGAAACGACTGATGCCTCCTCTCAGGTGGATAGGCTAATATCTGGCTTTGATCTGGTCGCCTCACAGAATTTACGGTACTCCAGTAACTCTTAGGACTGATAGAACAATAGTTGTGGAGCCTTCAAAATAACCCCTCCCGTAGCCCCATTTTAGCCCCATAGCGCCCCACGGGTTCGGGCGATCGGACTGCATACCTTGCGGGCACAACTAGATGGTAAACCAAGTATTTCTCAAGCGACGCTAATTGCACCTTTCACTTTTTCGGGGACGGGTCACCTGTTACTCAAGTTGACAGAGCAATCCTAGCCGTTCGGAACTTTTCGCACGAGCACTATGACCACGAGTGGTGAGGGGGGGAGGCTCGGCGCTCAGAATCAACCCATCAAGCGTGCACAACGTCTTCAGAGTCGTTCGGAACTGATTCGGGCTGTTTTACTGGTTTTTTAGAACTTCCAGAATCGATGCCATCAGCCTCGTCGATTGTGAAACAATGGTACAAATGAAAGTCGCAAGTCTGGTTCACTAATAAAGGGATGGCGACAGACGGCTTCTTCATAATATGTTATGTTAACAGAATTCGTTAAAGTCTCAGTCATTAAAGTGATCAAAATGTGTACGTAGGTATTCTTCCATCCCCATATGCCTCTTTCAATTGTCAGAAGCGAACAAAATCTTACAACGCGTACAAAACTACGAAGCTGCTTTCGTCATTGCGCAAAAAAAGTACTTCCAAAAGAACCCCTTAAAATGTTTTTTTCTTTACGATTATGGCTTCTTGCACTCGTCTCAGGGGCTTTTTTGATAATTGCTCCTCCTGGGGGGAGTTTCAATACCCTTAGATTTCACCCTTGGACTTTTCAGGGGGTGCGGGCATTACAGTAGAAATCGAAACTGCGCAGCGGGAAAATTGTGTTGGGGCAAAACGAAAGAGGCTGGTAAGGTGCGAGTATCCCTTTACATAATAATCTTCGCGCCCCCTTGAAAAAAAAAGAAAAAAATCCCTCCAACATGATAATGGTCTCACTAATTGCGTAAGTTCACGCCTGAAAGAAAACGCATTTTTCCTGGTTTCGGGGGAGTGAAAAGAAAATAACCCCTGGAAAGAACAGGGGAAAAAGTGTAATTTGGTTTGAGATTTATACTGGCGACGAAAATCCCGCTTTGAGGGGAAAAATTACTGAAGAAGGTACCTACGAGGGTTTACAACGTCGACCGCAAATTATAATAAAAAATAAAATGTAAGGGGCAGGAGGACAAATTACACTCATTATGATGCATAAAGGGGTTGTTCGAAGATTTACAAAAAAAAAAAAAAAAAAAAAAAAAAATAGCGCGTTTGTCACCACAGTATGCTGTGGTAGATAAGACTGAAAGTCTGAGGGGAGAAATTGCGGGCTAATTGGGCTACATCGGTTACATAATAGTGCTAAAACCAGTGAAGAGGGGAAGAACCGGTTTGAAGAGAATAGGAGTTGGTTCGAAGGAACTATGACTGGTTTGGAGGGGTAAACAACTAGTTAAGAAGAGTAAACGAGGTTTGAAGACTTCGGAATTGGTAATCGGGCCAAGAGTAGTTCGGAGGCTATTGAAACCTAATGGAAGAGCTTTAAAACTGGCTTGAAGGAGCTACAAACAGTCTAGTGGGATCAAAAACTGGTTTGGGGAGGTGAAAGGAGGTTTGGAGACCTTCATAACTGGTTTGAAGGAGCCATTAATTATGGTATTAGTTTGAAGGGGTTAAAAACCGGAATGAAGACCTTCCGTACTAGTATGAAGGACCCATGTTCAGTTAGGAGGGGTGAAAACCCGGTTTGGAGACCTTCAGGACAAGGCATGAAGGAGAAATGGCCGTTATGGAGGGATTAGAAACAGTTTGGACAGCTTCAGGAGGCAGAGCTTCAGAACTGGTTTGTAGGTAGGTACATCAAATATCAAGGGAAATCCCCCGTTCATTTCGCGTTGATTGAATCCTTCAAGTTTAATGACCAATGTATAAGGTAGTAATCGTCGGCTGAAAACCGAAAATTGTTTCAATTATCGCTCAAACTTACCATTCATCGAATTACACTCGTTTGTAGCTTCCAAATATCCTATTGTGTAGAAAAATCCTACAAAATAAATGTTATGAAAATTATCTTCAAGCGAAAGTTATCGGAATGTAGCATATCGGACCTTAAAATTGCCCAAATTTCAACATTGACTAGCTCTCCAAATTTGCCGTTAGATTCTCTACAACATTTTTACATTAGTAAAAGTTGATAAAAGGTAGTTTGAGCGAAAAATGTTTCCCGCCATTTTCTCTCAAACTACCTTTCATCGATTTTTAACCGGCGCTTTTCAGCCGACGATGTCTACCTTATAAATTGGCCAAAATTTGACCAATAAAAATTATTAAACTATTATTTTAAAGTTGAGAGGCTCTATCGACGCCGAATTTAATGTTCTTTCATCGACCAGTTAGAAATATTAAATGTTCACAAGTTTTGTGAAAAAGCTATACGCGAAAAACAAACAAGTTCGAAAATTTTGAGGTTTTTCTGGCCGCCGCAGAAAATGCAGACCGCTTGTGATTGTGCAAACTCAGGATATTTGTTTTCAGATTGTTTTCAGAAATTGATTTTCATATTGCCGGGAATTACGTCAAGGTGCTCCCCTTTTCGGTCTAATTATAGGTACTGAACTAAAATTACTAGTTGAAACAATATTTGGAAATGTGGCTGTCAAGCGGCGTGAAATACGATGCCAAAAGTAGAAGATTTATTGCTAATGCAGTTATAGTGCTTTTCACAAGAAGGCTGTTTGTTCAATAGCAGTTCCGAATCACGGATCAATCAAACCCAGAGTAGAATAATTTACCTAACTCGCGTTGGCCTCGGTTTCGTTCCCCAGATACTCCTGTTCAAAACAGTCCAAGTGCCAATTAACTTGAAATTGTATTTTATGGAGAATGAGGTTTTTCAACAAGAACGCCAACTGAAATATTGGAGTAAGAGCAGGAAATGTATGAGAAGGAACTCGTAAGAAACGCCGAAAATTAATAAAAATGCCTTCCTTGCTTCCATCTATGTCCTCATTCATATCCTTCCTTCCATATTCCATATTGCACCCCCTCATTAAGGAGGCAAAGCAGGACAAAAGCAAGGAGAAACAAGGTTGAATGTAATAATAAAAAATAACAAAAGCCCAGGAGTGGAAGGGTGGAAGCTCGTAGCTCACACAAAACAATGAGTCATTGGTAACCTACCCCATAATTTTGTCAAAAAAGTGTTGCAGGTTGTTATGTAAGTGATAGATAAGCACTCAGGCCGTTTTGATCTTTTGATTAGATTAGTGCTTAGAGCAGCACATTCGAGGTATCACTGATGGTGCAGCTCCAGCTCGGTACTTACGACCAATAACACACTAAACACTTCCTTCGGAAAATAGGCATTTAGGCCGTTTTGCCAATGGCACTCTTCATGTGCCCATTTTTAGTAAAAGACGTCGGACAGGGGAATCCTCTACGACCAGGAGGAATTTCACAAAGATCGTAATCCAGGGAGTCCCGACAACCGTTTTCCCTTCAGGGTTAGGGGAAATTTTAAAACATCCGTCTACCGAGAAATTGAATTTAAACTTTGGACCGCACGGTCTGACGCAAACTTTCAAACGCTGATCTCTGGTGGATCTTCGCACTCCCTATTTTCCCTGCTGAGCTCAGCATTGTAGGGTTTGTCCACCCTTGCGGACTTAATCAGTTCAGAGGGGTTGTAACCCTGTTACGTGCCCGAGTTTGAGCTCGTACGGCCCTCAGCCCGCACCCGAGTTTTAATTTGATCCCCAGGGAAGGGGAAAACCCCCTTCAAGAACGGTGTAAGGAATGGACTGGTGGGAAAAGTTGTTGGTGTTTATTCGGTGTGTAGTTTTTTCTGCGGCGGAAAATGACGTTGCAAGTGACAGTCAACTATTGCGAATCCATCTTCGACAGTCACTCACTTACTAAGTTACGACTGTTCGATCCTACCAACCATCATCTCTTACATCCATGACTTCTTCCTCTTCGTCCCCCCAGAAGTCCCCAAGAAGGCCCCTCGTTTATTTATTTACCTCTTAATCTTGAAGTAGCGGTCAGTTTCACTCCCATCCAACTCCCGGGTCACGTCTCCTCCATAAACATTCCGCTAAAACCACAGACTTAAAAACCAAAAGTAATCAACTAATGCACGCCCCACAATCCTTTTAACCCTCAGTTGAAAATTTCAACCGGCCATAAGGCGAACACTTCCTGAATTCAATTTGTGAAATTAATTTTTACCGCTTTTTCCCAATCCCAAGAAAATGAATCTTCAAAAAATAAGAATAGCGGTTGAAACAAAATATAACGAATAATAATATAAGGAACGAGTTAAAAGCGCAACACTTCGTTACAACAAAATTTAAAATTAGCTTAAGGAAAAATTCAAGCATTAATTAATTTAAAATTTTAAACTGGTATGCTTTTTAAGGATTCAATTGACTTTACCTTAACCGTTCTATGTTATTCTAGTAGTCACGAGCAGATAACAACAAATTCGTGAGCAGTCACTTTTTAGAAGAAGCGGCCATCAATTTTGAGGGAGCAAAAACCTATTTGAGGGAGCAGACAATAATTGTCTTTTGGGAGCAGAAATCAGTATTGAAGAAGTAGCCAGGGACTCCATCTGTTTTGAGGAATCATACTCCTGTTTTAGGGAGCTTTCAAAAGTCTCATGAAAAAAAAAAGTACCGATAATTATAATTATCGATGCCTTTTTCCAGATAATAATATTATATATATCGTAGTATCGAATATCTTGACAGTACCTTGCTCGGAGACCAACCACAAATTGAAGAAAGTTGATGTACCACCACCTTCAGCTCTCAGTAAGAAACAGCTGTCGTCCATCTAGGTAGAACCACCAAAATTTTAACCTAACCAACCAACCCAAATCAAGCTGCGTTGCCTTGTCTTGTCAATAATTGTTTCAATAATTTTGAAAAATAAGTGCCCGCACACAAAAAATTTCAAATGAAAAAAGAAGTGATTTATTATTCCAGGATAATAATAGTATATCATTATCCTTCATCTATATTGATCTTTATATTATAAAGAGATCTTTAGATTATTACTAGCTGCTCCGGCTCGCTTTGCTCGCCTACGCACCCATCCGGGGGGCTGCGCCCCCCTGGACCCCCCAGTGGGTGAGTAGCATCGATGGACACGTTGGAACCCCCACATGAAGGAATTCCCAAATTCGCAGAATTGCAGTGCTCGGTTGGGACAGCTTAAAACAATAATAATAATATTTAAACATATCTCATGTAGAATAATAAAGTTGAAACATGTTTCAATATTATTATTATTATGTTTCAAGCTGTCCCAACCGAGCACTGCAATTCTGCGAATTTGGGAATTCCTTCATGTGGGGGTTCCAACGTGTCCATCGATGCTACTCACCCACTGGGGGGTCCAGGGGGGCGCAGCCCCCCGGATGGGTGCGTAGGCGAGCAAAGCGAGCCGGAGCAGCTAGTACTTCTATATTATCGTCAAAGTGCTAGTGAAATCAAATTTAAAGTCCACCATCAATCCCTGAAAATTTCATCAAAATCGAATCAATATTGGCTGAACCTGCTGGGAGAAGGTTAGGCCAGTGTCGACTCATGAATGAATATACCTATTACATCTCTTATGGTTGAGGATAAGCAGTTAGGCAAGCTCCAAACAGATAAATCCCCCCCTCCCCTCGCCTTTTTCAGGGGAATTCACACTCTCGGGACACTTTAGGACACTTTTAGGACACTATTTGAACTCACCCCATATGGTACAAAATTGGGACTGCTGGAAACGGCTTTTCATTGTATGTATATAGGTAAACCATTCGTTCCCGAGGGATTCATACTCGCAGGACACTTTTGGACAATTTAAGGGACACTATCCCTAAACTTTTTATGTGATACCTGAGATCACGATGGAAAAAACCGTATCTCCCTATCTTCAACGGTTTTATAGAAGTACTGCGCTCCCCCCCCCCCCCCCCCCCCCCCCGCGAACATCCCATCTCTCTATCTCTAATGGTTGAGGATACATGGGATACACAGTTTCATTGTGTATAGGTAATGATTGTATATAGGTAATCCATACAGTTGGGACAGCTCGAAACGGCTTTTCATTGTATATAGGTAATGATTGTATAAAGGTACCTACCTAAATTAGTTTGACGATTTTGCGCGCGCCAAAAAATTCGCGCAACCGGTATTTCGGACGTAGAATTAAACGTAGAATCGGAATCCGCGATAAAAAAAAAAAAAAAAAAAAAAAAAAAAAAAAAAAAAATATGTAGGTAGGTAGTAAATTTGAATGTGTAGGTAGGTAGGAAAAAGAATGAGATTTTTTGTTAAATAAGCCTGGGTAATCATCTAAGGCACAACCCGGGTGATCCCTGAAAATTTCATCAAAATCGAATCAATAGTGGCTGAAATCCCCACTCCTTCTTTTCTTTAGTTGAAGGAGGGGAAAACGGAAAAAATCCTTGAGGGCGCTCAACCTATCTCAGAATGTAGATCATTTTTGAATTTCTCGAGATTTTCAAGAATATATATAAATTTTTTAATTTTTTTTTTAATTCAATTTAATACAATTTTTCGATACTTTTCTCGATAATCGATTCAATTTAAATCGATTCATTTAATTTACATCAATTTCCATCTGGGAGACCTTGCGCATAAACCTTGGGAGCGCCCCTTAAAGGCTGATGTCCCACCCGCTCAGAGTGAAGAGTGATGGCGGGGGGATAGAGGGTTTCACCCGTCGCGACGGGTCGGTGACGCCCGCCCAGTTTTTTCAAAACTCAACTCGCGCTCAAAATTCACTCAATTTCGAAATGAATTTGGTCGATATCTCCTATTAAAATTCGGATCTCTAGGTAGGCTACGGACGAAACGCGGAAAAAATCCGTCTATTAACGACGGAATAAATCGAAAAAATTAATTGAGCGAATTCGCGCGCGCCAAAAAATTCGCGCAACCGGTATTTCGGACGTAGAATTAAACGTAGAATCGGAATCCGCGATAAAAAATGGGGGTTATAGGGGAGCGAAAAACACGTTTCGCGCAAATTCGCGGGTTTGCGCGCGTCGCGCGGAATTTTAATATAGCCTATGTTGGGGGCAATCGCAGCCGAGACCGTTAGGAAAAAACCCCATTCAAATCCGTTCAGCCGTTTAGGCGCCTATAAGGCACGACAGATACACAGACAGACAGAAACCTCATTTTATAGAAGTACTAGCTGCTCCGGCTCGCTTTGCTCGCCTACGCACCCATCCGGGGGGCTGCGCCCCCCTGGACCCCCCAGTGGGTGAGTAGCATCGATGGACACGTTGGAACCCCCACATGAAGGAATTCCCAAATTCGCAGAATTGCAGTGCTCGGTTGGGACAGCTTGAAACAATAATAATAATATTTAAACATGTCTCATGTAGAATAATAAAGTTGAAACATGTTTCAATATTATTATTATTATGTTTCAAGCTGTCCCAACCGAGCACTGCAATTCTGCGAATTTGGGAATTCCTTCATGTGGGGGTTCCAACGTGTCCATCGATGCTACTCACCCACTGGGGGGTCCAGGGGGGCGCAGCCCCCCGGATGGGTGCGTAGGCGAGCAAAGCGAGCCGGAGCAGCTAGTACTTCTATATTATCGTCAAAGTGCTAGTGAAATCAAATTTAAAGTCCACCATCAATCCCTGAAAATTTCATCAAAATCGAATCAATATTGGCTGAACCTGCTGGGAGAAGGTTAGGCCAGTGTCGACTCATGAATGAATATACCTATTACATCTCTAATGGTTGAGGATAAGCAGTTAGGCAAGCTCCAAACAGATAAATCCCCCCCCCCCCCCCCCCTCGCCTTTTTCAGGGGAATTCACACTCTCGGGACACTTTAGGACACTTTCAGGACACTATTTGAACTCACCCCAGAGTCATCATATGGTACAAAATTGGGACTGCTGGAAACGGCTTTTCATTGTATGTATATAGGTAAACCATTCGTTCCCGAGGGATTCATACTCGCAGGACACTTTTGGACAATTTAAGGGACACTATCCAAAACTTTTTAGGTATGTGATACCTGAGATCACGATGGAAAAAACCGTATCTCCCTATCTTCAACGGTTTTATAGAAGTACTGCGCTCCCCCCCCCCCCCCCCCGAACATCCCATCTCTCTATCTCTAATGGTTGAGGATACATGGGATACACAGTTTCATTGTGTATAGGTAATGATTGTATATAGGTAATCCATACAGTTGGGACAGCTCGAAACGGCTTTTCATTGTATATAGGTAATGATTGTATAAAGGTATTTCGGACGTAGAATTAAACGTAGAATCGGAATCCGCGATAAAAAAAAAAAAAAAAATAAATATGTAGGTAGGTAGTAAATTTGAATGTGTAGGTAGGTAGGAAAAAGAATGAGATTTTTTGTTAAATAAGCCTGGGTAATCATCTAAGGCACAATCCGGGTGATCCCTGAAAATTTCATCAAAATCGAATCAATAGTGGCTGAAATCCCCACTCCTTCTTTTCTTTAGTTGAAGGAGGGGAAAACGGAAAAAATCCTTGAGGGCGCTCAACCTATCTCAGAATGTAGATCATTTTTGAATTTCTCGAGATTTTCAAGAATATATATTAATTTTTTAATTTTTTTTAATTCAATTTAATACAATTTTTCGATACTTTTCTCGATAATCGATTCAATTTAAATCGATTCATTTAATTTACATCAATTTCCATATGGGAGATCTTGCGCATAAACCTTGGGAGAGCCCCTTAAAGGCTGATGTCCCACCCGCTCAGAGTGAAGAGTGATGGCGGGGGGATAGAGGGTTTCACCCGTCGCGACGGGTCGGTGACGCCCGCCCAGTTTTTTCAAAACTCAACTCGCTCTCAAAAGTCGCTCATCGTCGGAATGAATTTGGTCGATATCTCCTATTAAAATTCGGATCTCTAGGTAGGCTACGGACGAAACGCGGACAAAATCCGTCTATTAACGGCGGAATAAATCGAAAAAATTAATTGAGCGAATTCGCGCGCGCCAAAAAATTCGCGCAACCGGTATTTCGGACGTAGAATTAAACGTAGAATCGGAATCCGCGATAAAAAATGGGGGTTATAGGGGAGCGAAAAACACGTTTCGCGCAAATTCGCGGGTTTGCGCGCGTCGCGCGGAATTTTAATATAGCCTATGTTGGGGGCAATCGCAGCCGAGACCGTTAGAAAAAATCCCCGTGGAAATCCGTCCAGCCGTTTAGGCGCCTATAAGGCACGACAGATACACAGACAGACAGACAGAAACCCGATTTTATAGAAGTATAGATAGATTAGATGAAGTAAACACGTAAGATGTGACAATGTGTCATATTCATTGTCACGCTGACGGAGAGAAACAAAAATGACATTTCTATCCATATCGATACTTTTGATAGTCTCAAGATGTATCTGTCGCTGGCTCATAGGTAAATCAGGCATTTACGTAAATGCCTAGGCAGATAGATAAATGTTTTGGCGATTTCAATGTTTTCTTATCTGCCTAGGCACTTACGTAAATGCCTAGGCGTTTACGTAAATGCCTAGGCATTTACCGAAGTGCCTGGTGGGGTTCAGGCAGATAGATAATCGCTCATATGTTGAATCTATCAGGAGGACCTTTTTCATGAAGAACCGAACCATGAACTGATCGCAGGAGTAGAAGAAGAACAACGGAATTTTCCCTGCTCATTATGCGGAAATTCAAGGAGACTGTACTGAAACAGAGCTTATCTGCGAACACTGCGATCGAGAGAGAAACATAGCTTCGATTCAAGCTGATTGCCACGAGAAGCAGAAATGTGCCGCTTCCAAGATGTAATGTAACATTGCAGCAGCAATAGAACATGTCTGAAGTGAGCCCAAGACCGGTGCTGAGTGTGCAGTAGCTTTGGATTTAGCTTTGGTATCAGCTTTACTGGATCTACAAACGTTTGGCCAGTGTCCAACTTTAGTACATTTAGGACAGATGTCGTCTTTTGCAGGGCATTGTTTCCGAGGATGATTCGGTTGGCCACAGAAATAACACGAATTGTTGACGGGGGCAGCAACAGTGCCGACGTCGTTTACTGCGTTCACTACGTCATGAGGATCTTGGTAGAATTTAGCGTTGAGTTGAGCGGATTCAATAGCACGGGCTTGAACGTGTGCTTCGGTCAGCGATACGGAAGGAGAGTTTTCTAGCAGCCTTTGCCTGATCACTGGGCTGGTTAAACCTCTGATAAAAGCGTCCCGAATGCATTCATCCCTGTTAGTTTCCGCCGTTACTGCCTTGAACTGGCAATCGCGACTCAACAAGCGGAGCTCAGCTAGGTACTTGTCAATCGATTCGCCTTGCAGTTGCTTCCTGGTCAGAAGTTTGTGGCTTGCGAAAACCTCACTGGTGGGCTTAACGAAAATCGATTGTAGAACAGCGATTGCGTCGTTGTAAGTCGCGCAATGTCTAATGTGATTGTAAATTTCAGGACTTACATAGTTAATGAGGAGGTGGAGTTTGTCTGCCTCAGTTGCTCCTGCACTTCGAAGGAAGTTTTGGAAACGGAGCCGCCAATGACCCCATGTTGTCGTTGCTGATGGTGACTCAGGGTCGAGATCTAGGTTGTCGGGTCGCAGTAGGCGCTCCATGGCCAGTTCTTCACGAGCGAAATTCGTGTAATAAATTGTAATGAAACTGTGCTCGACTTTACCCTTAGAAAGGTTTTATTACCAGGAATTACTCTAAGAAGGTCCTGACAGAAATGAGAGAATTTGGACTTGACAACACAGTCATATGATCAAAAGGAATTTGGAACGGTAATAATTTTGCAGCTCACAAGATGATTGCAAATTCTTCCAGACTCCACGAAACCATTGAAATTGGTGCAAATGTTGTAGTTTCCGTACCCAAGATAGACAGAGGACCTTTGGACGGACGTACTGTTCGAGGAGTCGTGCTTGATGTTAAGGACAGCTCGTTCAAACTCGGTACAGCTGCAGGTGTCTTGAAAAATTGGTGCGGTAGAGACCAAATAACCACAGTAAGTGGTCAGTTAACGGATGGAGATGTGCCGCTTTCAAAAACAATCTCGATTAGGGAAGCAGTTTCATTTTTTCAATGTACGATGGCCAGGGGTACAGCAAGTGTAATTGCAAGAGCCTCTCCAAAAAATGTGAAACAGCCAAATGCGTTTGCTTTAAGAAAAAACTTAAATGTTCATCAAGTGTCACGCATCAACCACTTGCTCCAACAAGTAGCGTACTATGTACTTTTAGGTTTGACGAGGTTTTTTTTAAACTTTAATTTTGAGTGATCGACAAATATACCTACCTACCTGAAAGATTCAACTTATGAATTATCTATCTGCCTGAACCCCACCAGGCACTTCGGTAAATGCCTAGGCATTTACGTAAGTGCCTAGGCAGATAAGAAAACATTGAGTTCGCCAAAACATTTATCTATCTGCCTAGGCATTTACGTAAATGCCTGATTTACCTATGTGCCTGCGACATATCGATACGGTACTTCATTGACACTTTTGAAGTATCACACATCCCTACGGAAACAAAAGGTCAAGATGTTCATGTTTACGACAGGCTGAACGGGTCCCTGTCCTTTAGGGCTGGACTGGGGGTTACTGGGAGTCTAGCTATAAGTTTGAACATAGCATAAATGCTAGCTACCTATAATTCGGCTAACAAACACACATGTATATTGTTATGTTTATGTATAATATGCATAAACATACACACACAACAACAACATGATATTATAATGAATAAATAATTTGAATTATGTTAATTTTTTATCGCGCTTCCCATTTCGATTGAGTTTAGTTTTCGATTTAGTTATACCTGCCTAACCGCAGCAAATTTTACACAAGGGTTTATTATTCTTTGATATAGAAAAAGTGTGCAAACATTAAGTAATTCTGTGTCATTAAAAAATTTTCGTTCAGTACAATGTTTGGAAAGATGTAGGAGCTCGAAAAATGAATTATGCGTCCAAAACTACTCGGAAAATGCATTTGAATTCCTGGGATCCTCCAAAAATCCCATTTTAGCCCCATGAAAGCCCCATAGATCCCCACGGTGAAATCGGTTCGTACCGGGACCCCCAAAAATACTTCGAAAACGACCCCAATGCCGAAAACCTTAAAAAAAACCCTCCAGTAGCCCCTTTTTAGCCTCACAGAACCCCACGGGTTTGGGCGATTGGGTTGAAAACCTTGTGGGCACAACTAGATGGTAAACCGAGTATTTTGACAAAATTTTAGACTTTTAGAAAAATTCCTACTGCCCAAAACGGATCGGACGGCGGACGGACATCTCGTTTTTGAAACGAGTAATGTAAAATTTTGTGGTCGGTCAGAATTTTCGACCTCTGTCGCGATTACATAGGTAAGTATCATATTCCCTGAATAATAAACGAAGATTGACCTTCCGTGGGGAAGCAAAGAAAGCGCGAGGGGTGAGACCTAAAGGCCCAATTTTCCGTATGTACATCCGACGTATCGGATGTCCCAGTTAATTTCTCACACTGAAACCAGTTTTCAGGCTCAACGTCGGGCGGCTTACGAGGGACGGAAGTTGATTGGCTAGGGGGATAAAAAAAAGGAAAGACAGAAAAAAAAGCTCGCTGCCCGGAATATCAAAAACCCCCCCTACGGAAAATTGAAGGAAAAACTGACCCCGGCACCGAAGGAAGGGAAACGGGTTGGAGGGAAGCTGATAGGGTTTCGTGTCATTCACATTGGGACAGGATCCAAATGAAAAAATTATCCACCGGAGCGGACGGGAGGGTCAACGATTGGAGATGTTCCCTTGACGGGGTAAAATCGGACGTGATGTGGAAAATGGGGAACGTGTGAGCTGCGAGAGACGTTCGTTAGGGACGTTTCAAGTTTTGGAGTCAACTTGAACGTTTTTATTTATTTTGGCCCCTGGCAGAAAAATACGAAGCCTCACACACTGGGTCGAATGACCATCGTCCGAGAAAAAAAAAAAAAACCTCTGAAAACCTCCACATGTGCATACAGGAAATTTGATGCTCATCACGAGTATAGGTACATTTGGAGTATACGTGGGACATGGCCCATAGCTTCCTCGGATATTGTATGAAATGTTGAACGAAATTTTTCATCAATAGGTAGGGTGGCCAGATTTTTGTTCGGGGAAGCAGTTGGTACATTAAACAAATAGTCACGGGACACTAGACAAAAACGTTTTAATGTATAAAAATATACTTAAAATACCTTAAAGCAGTATATCTGGCCACCCTATCAATAAGGCACAAGTTATGGCTGTTAGCTCACTAACTCGAGCAAGATTTTAGCCAGCCCCCCCCCCCCCCCCCCCCCCCCCCCCGAGCTAGATTTAAGCTCACTCAGCTGACCAGGAGAATACCCGTCATTTCAATCGTCTCTTGTACTCCCATAAGGTCTCCTTCTCAAATTTCAACGTCCAAGGGTGAACCGGAGAGGTTTTAGCAGATTTGAACATTCTTACATTACCTACATAATATGTATTATGTGGCCTATATTATAGTGGCAGTGCGGTAGTGCTTCGAGTTCGATTGCTGTGAACGACACTGCACCTCATTCTTTGGATCTCCAACTCTTGGAATTTTGACTCGAGATTTTTAAAAATCGATGGCTGCGTAAACAAACCATCCTAACAACCAACTTCTTCCATGTTGCTGAGGATGACCCGAATCACCATTTTGCGCCCACGCAACGTGTTCCGCTGATTCAATCCTCATAAAATTTATTTGGAACCTTAAGTGGCCGTACCCACACAATCCCTGAAAGTTTGACTGAAATCGGATCAACATTGTGGAAGTTATGGCTGTAACAAGGAATCACACGTTTGCGCCTGCGGATAGCAGATTCCGCTGATTCAATCGTGATGAAACTGATAGCGGACCATCTAGAGCTATACCCACACAATTCCTGAAAATTTGATTGAAATACGATCAAAATTGTGGAAGTTATGGGTCTGGCAAGGAAATGCGGACAGACAGACAGACACGGAACCAAATTTGATCAGGAGGCTCTGAAACGCAAAACGTGAGTGGAAATTTTGATTTTGGAGAACAATTTTTTTTTCCCCCATCTCGAAAGTGAAAACAAGCTTCCTCTGCCTTGCAGACTCGGAAGCAAAGATGGGAACACCGTCGAAAACGAAACTTTTTTGAGGGCGTTTATTCTCATAGGCCAGTCAAATTAGACACGAAAAATAGACCCAACCTACATTAATTGTGGTAAACTTAATTTTTTTATATGTTGTTACGGCTCACCTAGATAGTATAAATCTAGATTTGCAACCCTCAAAAAGTTCGGCGTCAGGAGATACTGCCGAAAAACCACGAAATTTTTGCACTATTTTCAGTTTTTCGCCGAAAAAGCATCGAAGATAGCTTCTGATGAAGATCTGTACCCTAATCACTTTTAAACTGCATAAAATTACCTACAATTTGAGTGGTATTGGAGCTCTGTAGCTTTAGTAGTTCCCCAGATACAGCCCCTAAAAGACGAGCTATTTTTTCCAAAAAGTGAAAATTTTAACTTTTGGTCTATTTCGGAGCGATTTATTGGCCAAAGTACTAATCCTACAAAAAACACATCGAAAAGAAAGTTGTAGTAAATATTATTACTTTCATTTTAAGACGTGAGTGATGTCCGTAGGCATGATAGTTTGCTCAAAAATGACCAAAAACCAAAATAAGTCAAAATAGTGTTTAGGGAGACGTTGCAATGAATGACTCTCATTCAATGCGAAATGTTTGGGCCCTCGTTTAAACTATTATAACAACATGTTAGTGGTAATTAGTTCAGGTACGTGTCAGGTATCAAGTGTGGGAGGGGGGTACAAACGTACATCCCCCCACCCCCCACCCACCTCATTTGAACCCTATCCCATTTCCTCTCCTTTCCTACTCTGATTCCTTTCGTCTCGGTATGTACAATTTTACGGAAAAATTCATGTTTGAGCTTCTGAACATTCATTTGTACGCACGAAACGAATTTAAAACCAAGTAAGAAACGCCCAATCTGACACCGCGCGAAGAGCGGAAGCACGTTTTTCAGAACGTTTTCAGTTGTAGCTCTGAAACTAATGGTCCGATTCCAAATTTCTTTTTTTCTCGTGAAAGCCGATTAAATTCCCCATCGCAGTTGTTCCGTGTGAAATTTTGATTTTGGGAGGGAAAGAAGAAATTTTTCTGAAAAACGCGATCGCAGATGGTCATACTTCTTGTTTCCACACTTTCCGACGAATACTAATGTCACAGGGGCTGTATCTGGGGAACTACTAAAGCTACAGAGCTCCAATACCACCCAAATTCTAGGTAATTTTATGCAGTTTAAAAGTGATTAGGGTACAGATCTTCGTCAGAAGCTATCTTCGATGCTTTTTGGGCGAAAAACTGAAAATAGTGCAAAGATTTCGTGGTTTTTCGGCAGTATCTCCTGACGCCGAACTTTTTGAGGGTTGCAAATCTAGATTTATACTATCTAGGTGAGCCGTAACAACATATAAAAAAATTAAGTTTACCACAATTAATGTAGGTTGGAATGTCTAATATGACTGGCCTATCAGCCCTGCCAGACTGTGCGTCGGATGCTTTTGGCGCCGAGTGGCGAATCTTATCCTGCGGCAGTTAAGAACGAATTAATCATCTGAATAGTGCTGGTGGGGGGGGGGTTTGCACGCGCTAATTTCCCCAACTGCTGTGCTCAGATACCTGCAGATTTCGAGTCCCTCGTCCGTCACGCCGTTTTCCGGCCTCTAATGTTCTCCGAAAAAGGCGGGAAGCTATTTATTCTCAACTTTCCCGCCTGCCGTTAGCTCGACGAAACCATGCGGGGAGGGGCAGTAAGGAAAACATTAGTCAGAGAAGGTTATAACAGAGGAGGTTCAGTTTTTTGGGTAAAGCTCAGTAGGAAGTGACGGTAATGGTGGGGGGGGGGGGGCTGGTTGTTTGGACGAAACCTTCCTTTAGGAGATTAATGGTGAAACGACGAGGACGGTTGCCAAAGGCCTGAGGTGCTTAGGCGATGCCCCGTTTTTCTGGTGCTGCCTGTTCCATATACACCAATTGGTAACTAATGCGTTTCTTCGTAAACTATCCTTCAGCCTGCCGAGGGATTTTTAGGATTTGGAACAAATCGCTGAGGAGAAATTTCATTAAGAGGAAGAGATTTACCGGAAATGGACGATTTTCCTTTAAAGACAACAAATAGTTGCATTAGGCACGTCAACAATCTTCAACTGCCATTCGAGGGTTCAAACGGGTTCTCAACAACTTTTTTTTGACAAATCTAGACAGTTCATGGCCCCTTCAAACTAGTAATTAAGGAGGGGGCGATCCAATCTAATTGCGTATCGTCACTTAAGTTCAAACACCACCTAATTGAAATAAAATCACCTAGGCGTCAAGAGGTCGAATGAGGTGTCGTTTTCCGAGTAGTTTTTTCCCATTTTCGGGGTCCAACCTCTATCCAAATACCGTACATGAATCAAGTTTTTCAACGAATAACCATGGTTACTCTTGCAAGACCACATAATTGACAATTTCAAACACCAACACCACCTAATTAACTAATTTTCGTGAATTTTCAAGATATCCTGAAGTCATATTAGAATTGAGTTTCTGGGACCCTATTGAGAGGTAACCGTATTCAATGGTTAAAAAACGTATTCAAAATTTTATACATATTTCCTAGATATATCTAGGCTGTATATACATATATATATAACTGTATATACAGCCTAGATATTCCTAGATAGGAAACTATTCAACCTACAGACCTCTGGTTGAGCTCAAACTGTAGTAAATTTTAAGTAAGTTATCTAAGGTAAGTATGTGTTTTATGTAAGTTAATGGAGGTATCTGTACGCGGAGAGGCACATTTAGGAGCCTCCGAGCTAAATCGAAATAACTCCGAAAAATTTTCTAAAAAATTAATATTGCGTTTAAAGTGACCTTTGACGCTTCAAGGTTTCGAAATAGCAAAATTGTGTGTACAACTGGGAACGACTCTTGAAACAATACAAAATAAAATCAACAGGATTCAATGCAAAACTTTCGGCATTGGTGTTTAAAAGGCCCAAAATGCTCAACACATGGAGTTTCAACTTCTGCGACTAGGTGCAAAATGGGTAGAGATTTGAAGGCGAAACGGTGGAAGTATTATTTTCCATAATGTCACCCTTTCTTGACGATTTATTTAGTTCAACATCCGCTGTGATTTCAATCAGACGAGAAAAAATATTTCTTCCTCTCCGCCAACATATTTTCCCCTCTCCACTTTTTTTTTCGAGGGTTTTTCGACATCTTTCCTTTCCGCTTGTTCGCCTCGAGAGCGATTTGCCTTATCAACGGACCCAATGCCACAAGAAAAAAAAAAAACCCCCTCCCAAATAGCGCCATCTTCATCTGGGGTTGGAACATCCCTAAACCCTCTCCGTTCACTTTTTTAAAGGGCGTTATCGGTTTCATCTTCCTTATTCCTCCTGCCAACGGCAAAAAATCGCTTTTATCCTCGACAGTTTTTTTTTTCTGTCGAGGGATGTTTTCAAACTCGACCCGATCGGGGTAATATCCCGAATAAAAACCCGCTAATGTCGGCGGTGATATCGCCCACTTTTTAGATTGTAACAAAATGAGTGAAGAAATGTCGTAAATGTATTTTGAATTGTTACAATTCACGATACGCCAGCTTTGGCAGGTCAATAATTTATTTAAAACAATTCATTATTTTAATGTTTTACTGTTGTAGAGTTGTGGGGGAGGATGAACAGCCTTGAACGAGACCGTGGCCTAAATACGGGCCTGTGGGCGGGTTTTAGGGGGAAAGTGTAGTTGTTACGTGAGGAGGGAGTGTTGGGAATGGTGCTGCCAGAGTGGCTTGTCTCATAAATGCAAATTGACTTCGTGTATTCACAAGACCTAACCTCCTCTCCCTCCAATGAGGGGATTTGGCTCTCGGGGGCAATAGCTACCGGGGAGGGGGTTAAGGTTATGCAGAGTGTGGCCGGAATGGTGATGGAAGGCGATGCCGAAGCGGATCTCCCGAAAAAGGCTGCCAGATGGCGAGAGGGAAAAGGAGGAAGAAAAAAAATCGGGAAAATACTCGGGAAGGGAACGGGGAAATATGCGGGGGGTTCGGCAGGCGTGTTTTTGAAACGATACCAAAACAGAAGAGGGGAATAATATGACGGAGACGATGCTTATACACCGCAACATCCTCCTCGTGGTAAATTGGCCCGCCCTAAATTCCCATCTTGCCGAGAGTCTCACAAGCCTAACATCTACCACCACCGGCCTCGATCATCTCTGGCGTTATTTTGCCGGCAAGATTAGGATCCCCTCCCAAAGAATTGCGAATGAAGAATGCTCTGTGAATTGCGTTTCTGTAAAAATTACAGTTGCAAAATAATAATAATAATAATAATATTAATAATAATAATAATAATAATAATAATAATAATAATAATAATAATAATAATAAATAATAATAATAATACCTAAAAATAAAATAATAAATAAATAATAATAATCTCCAAAAATTAGTAGGTAATTTGACCACTACATGAACTGGCGATCGTTTCCGCCTGGTGAGAAAGCATGGCGATTGATCCTGGTTTGTCAACTGCTTTCCCTACAACTTGGGCAATAGGTAATTGCTCCTCGAAAAAGTGAAAGTTCTATTTGTTTCTATTAAAAAGTGGCGGTTGATCCCGGTGGAGCGGGCAATCGCAGAGTGGGGTTCAGCGATTGCTCCCTGCCCGGTTGTTAGGGCCTATTTCCTGACGAGTGTTTGGACAGTTTTGGGTCCCCATCAAATGGATTTTAGTCGAAAACAACCTCTCGCGTCATCTCACCCAAATCCCTTCTTCCTCAACTGATCCGCTGCACAATCTTGTAGTCTAGATATAACCAATAACTTTATTGGGGGGAGTCGCCATACCGGCAGGAATCGACAAAAGTTGCAGAGGGAGCAGTTGACAAACTGGGATCAATCGCCGAAATTTACAGGGGAATCAACCGCCATGTTTTCCCAGCAGGCGGGAGCAATTGCCAGTTCCCATACAACTTTCGGCGATTGCAGCCGTCTTGGGCAGCAAGGACGAGCATTTATTCCCCCCGAGCGCAATTGACATTACCATCACACCTTGCCCTCGAACGAACCTCATTAGTGCTTCGTAGATCGGCTTAGTCATAATCCTATTACTCAGGCGCAACTGACCTGTACCCTTGCGGACAAAGGCCGACGGCGGGGAGTGTGATGGACTCCCTTCTTTTGGATACAGCAAAAAAACCGAGGTAGACTCTCAAGCAGAAAATTGCCTTAGCCAGCTTGGGACCAACTTAGCAAGCCTTGTATGGCTCTATTTATGAAGCTGTGCCTATCAAGTCTTCAAAACCCTTAGGCAGATTGGGATCAGCTTTACAAGCCTTGGAAAGGTCTGAAAGCGAGGATGCCATCCTGACGAGCCTTGGAAACACTTAGCCAGCTTGGGGCGAGCTTAGCAAACCTTGGGCAGGTCTGGAAAGCTTGGCGCCATCTTGGTAAGCCTTGAAAACCTTTATCAACCTTGGCACCACATTGGCATGCCTTTGAAACCCTTGTCCTATTTGTACCAGCTTGGACAGCTCTGGAAAGCTCGAGAAGCAAGATAAGGATTTTCACCACTTTGCCGCCTGGGATAGAAGGTGCAGCATCAGAACGGTTGTGGGGTGTTGAAACAGGTTTGGAGAGCTGGAAACCTGTTTGGAAGGGGTTGAAAATCAGAGCGTCGGAGGCCGTTGGAAAAGTGAAAAAAACCTTGGAGCTTCAGAACTGGTTATGAGGAGTCGATATAGGTTGGGGTTCTTCGGAAACGATTTGGAGGAGTTAAAACCTGCTTGGACAGATTCACATCTGGTTAGGGGGATCAAAACCGGTTTGGAAAGCTTGAATAGATGATTGGAGGGGCTGAAAACCGCTGAGTGGAGCTTCAGAACCAGTTTGGAGGGTTTGAAATCCGATTTGGAGAGATTTTGGAGCTTAACGCCAGTTTTGAGATGTTTAAAACGAGCTAATTAGTAGAGTTGATAACCCTTTTGGTGAGATTAAATCAACAACAATAATAATAAGGTTTCCCTGGGCCTGGTTGAAAATGGCTCTAATGTCCCTTGAAAAGGGATTTTTGTTTTTCATACTTCATTCAACAAAGGGCCGGCGAAGATCCTTCAAATAACAAAATTCCAAGAATACCGTAGACCCAGGAGAAAAACCATCTCTCCCCGACGAGATTCAATCCTTAACCGAATTTACTCCGTCGGCAATAAAAGGCGTTTATCAGAATTCTCAACGGCCGCATTCCACTGAAGGAAATTCGCCGTAAAGTAGGAGATTATAGCTTTTCCAGCTGGGTTTTCAAAAAGTCACTGATAAGCTGGAACTAAGTTCGCCCTTTTATGCCCCGATTTAATACCCCCTCCCATCATTCTTTTCAGCCTCTTAAAACGTCTTGAGTGAATCCAAGAATTTAGTAGTACATATTTCAGTTTGCCGCCGGTAATTCCCTTCATCAAAGGTCCTTTTCGTTGCTGAATGAAAACCTGAACTCGGATTTTCAAAAGGTCCCAGGTTATCTGTGTAGCGGAGAACCCCGTGAAGCCCCTCCTCATATACGGCGGTGTCTGGCGGTAAAGGGGCTACGTGCCTCAAGGTTGTCTGGGGAAAACCCGCAGAGCATAAAAATGACAGCATAAAAGTCCCCTTCGGAAGTTGGCAGACCTGCGGCTTCATACTTGACACCGGGTTCTTGTTGAAGAAATAGACGTGAAAGAGTGGATCTGAAAGTATTTTCGAGGGAATTTCATGCGCGAGGAGAAATGGTTCAAATGGCGTGTCAGCGAACATGTTTCAGAACGTTACCGTTTCTGTCAACTCATTTCGCTCAATTCACTTCTCAACTCGTTTCATGGGAAATCTTTCAAAATTCATAGTCGCAGAAAAAATAGGTAGGTACACAAAAAGCCCACAGATACTGAGTAAACCCTTCTATCCTCCTACTTATACCATCAGATGGTATAACTAGATTCTAGTTGTGCCAGCAAGGTTTTCAGCCCGATCGCCCAAACCCGTGGGGTTCTGTGGGGCTAAAAAGCAGCTGCCGGAAGGTTTTTTGAAGGGTTTCGGCTATGGGGTCGAGTTAGGTGTCGTTTTCGAAGTATGTTTGGACGTAGAATCCATTTTTGGGGGGCCCCAGAACGATCCTAGCCCACCGTGGGGATGTACGGGGCATTCATGGGGCTCTAATTTGGACTTTTGAAGGATGCCAGATGGTATAATGAGGGGTCGTTTTTTGAGTAATTTGGACGCCTAACACATTTTTGGGTGTCCCACATCTGTCCAAACATCGCATAAGAAGATTTATTTTTTATTAATTAATTAATTATTTAATTTATTTTTGTTGTTGTTTCAATTAGTGGGCAATTTTCAATTCACAGAGGTTCTTCAGTACTGCCCCCCACCTTCAAATTGAGATTTATCTTCCAAAACCTTACTCTTTTTGAAATTTAATGAGTGATTTCGAAACGTCTAGGCCAAATCACGAATAACCGTGAGATAGCCGTATAGACGAAATTTTTTCGATTGGATCATTTAATTTCGGGAAGTTCGTTAATTTTGGGCCGAAAATAATGCGTGGGTGCAACGAATTGATCGATGGGTCAGGTTCAACAGTAGAAATTGATGAAACACAAGTTGGCAGATGTACAACCGCGGCACATTAGTGGAAGTGCAACGGGTTTTCGGTATGAAAGGGTGACAAAAGAGTTTCGGTCTGATTTTTGCCCTAACAACAAAAGGGATGCAAAGAGCCTCTTACTTATTATAATAATAATAATGATAATTATAATCATCTCCGACCCAAGGGCGTACGCAGGTCTTCCTTAGGGTGGGTGGAGGGGGGGGGGGGGGGCTAAAAAATATTGCAGGTAGGCATGCTGCCAGCTAGGGTAGTTAAATTAAAATTAAAAACGCTAAAAATTTTAAACGAGGGTTTATTACACTGCTCTACAAAAAAGTGACCTGAAAGTTGCCGGCCCCATTTTATCATGGAAGTGGGTTTTCGAGGGTGCTGAATCCGAATCCGTTGTCCGTTTTTTTCCGATTGGGCGATTTTTTTTTCTTCGACGTTTTTATGGTTTTTATCGTAACGTCGTTAATTACAACTTTTGAGAGTTCCGGTTGGTCTCATTGACGCAGGAGAGTCTAGACTTTTGAATGGTTGTCCTCGATATTTTTTGGCAGGTCCATAGGAGTCAAGAAAAACAAAAATGTAAGTGAAAAATAGGCAAAAAATCTACAGTTGTTTCTCTCTACAGCTTTTCAATAGGTTTTTGAGGGATTTGGAAGGTTTGGATCAATCTGAGAAAAAAAAAAAATTGGGTCATATTTGGATTCAGCATGAAATTTCCTACAAATTGCAACATTTGTCCCTGGTCAGAGGACCCAAGGGGTGGTGTCGTTCCACAAAAAAATAAAAAAAGGAAAAGCGGGGTAAGGCACATCGTGCCACACCTCGTGAGCATTTAACTAGTTCCCCCAGGGGGGGTTTGATATTGACCCTGGGGCTCTGGTCAGCAAACACGAAATAAATGGTATTAATTTATTAAATCTTTTATTCACCTTTAGACATCGCTAAAAAGGAGACAGCGGTGGATTTGCAGAATTGCAGCATTCACAGAGTGGTGGCTCATCGGCCAAAATGGTTATGACTCGACATGGGGATCCCCAGAAACTTCACAATAGTAACCTGTAAAGTGCAGACGTTTTAGAGGACTTAACATTCAAAAGAACTAATATTTACATTCATTATCACAGAAGTTGATTATAGTAGAGGCGCCTTATGGTGGCCGCAAACATGAAACATGCTGAAACATTAATTGATTATGTCCACAACGTGGTGGTAATTTATATGGGCACTTGAAAGTGTTCAGACTTTTGGGGTATCACATAACTTGGATGGGTATCGGCAGGAGTGGCCTGCCGATCGAACGTTGTGGGGTCACCGCCTCATAGCGTTGAGAAGAAGTGCTCTGAGAGCTGTCAGTAGAAAATTCACGACAGGCTGACATGTCCAATGCGGCACGAAGACGAAGACAACGATCCAAAACGATCCCAAACACACCAAACGCTTCAAACAGGTCAACCGGTGCAAAGCTGGGGTCGCAGGAATTTCCCTGCAAGTAGAGTCAAGTAAGTCCCTGTGCTAGCTCCTGGCACTTTTAAAGTAAGAAGGTCAGCATGTGAACTCACCTGTGGTTCCTTACGTAAGCCTAGGGAGGCCTGAACCCATATCCCCCATCAAAGCAACACGTGACTGAGCAATTTGCAATCAGTCGATTTTTCCCTGAAAATTTCAGGTAGTTTATTAAAGAACTCCTCACAGACGAGGGTTTATTAGCCGCAGTTGCCGACTGGCAAGCGGAAAGGATTAAGTTCGATCAATTTACCTTGATTGTTGGGTACGATCAAGTGAGGTTAGTCCGAAACACCCGATCGCCGAGATAAGTCCGCAGCAGCCGGTGGCGATTTTCCTTGATCCTCCCCGTTAGCACACACTGGCTTTATTACAAATCCGGGTTGGATTCTGAGGAATTTTGGACACAGATCCGGATTCGTTCGGATAAAATTCACTGCCGCCCGGGCAGACGCCCGTCGAAAAAACGACCAAGTCCCCTTATCTGATAGCGGCCTATCAGTCCTCTTCCCCCCCAGCAGTGTTACCTCTGGGAATTATCATAGCATGATTTCCAGCTTTTTCCTCTCCGTCTAGGCCCCCCGGATTTGGTCCGACTCTCCGGAGATTACTTAGGGATTTATTGCTCAAATTTGCCCTAGGTAAAAGCCTTCGGGGGAGGTCCAGGAAGAGTTTTTGGGAACTTGGCTCAAACAGAAGACATCCGTTATCACTCCGCCATGGCAGCGCGCGGCGGATTTCCGCTCACACCGTGGACTGAGGCGGAAATTTATAATATTTAAATTTCCTCGCTTGCTTCACGAGGGGTAGGAGGGGTAGGGATGCTACAAAATCTAGCCTCATTATAACGGCAACTTTCAGGTCACTTTTGTTTTGTTTGGTAGAGCAATGTTATTCTTTGAAATAGTTCGCTTGTGCAAAAATTAATTCTGGGTCAATGAAAAAAAAAAAAAAATTACACTTTTTTTTACTCGGAAAACATTAAATATTAACTTAAATTTTGATCTTATGGGATCTTTCAAAAATCCCATTTGTAGCGCCATCAAAGCCCCATAGATCCCCTCAGTAAAATCGGATTGATCCGGGACCCCCAAAAATGGATTCTACGTTCAAAAATACTTCGAAAACGACACCTGACTAGGGCTTTCAGGGGTTACAACCGGGATTTTTGAAGAATCCCAGGAGGTCAAATATTTTCCGAGTATAAAAAAAAATCCAAAATGTTTTTCATTGGCACAGAATTAATTTTCCCCCGAGTACCCTAGGTAAACCGAGTAACCGAGTAATCTATATAAAAGAATGATAAAGACTTGTGTAAAATTGGCAGCGTTTTTCCTGATTAATGTCGTGGTGGGGCAATACTAAAGTTTTTGCCTCGGGAAAATCTTTAGAACTCCCCCCTCCAACAGTTTTTTTATTTGATAAAAAACGCAACTTATGCGAAACTCGATCGTATCCAAGCAGAAAGCACATTAAACAGTGCAGTTCGACGTTTCAAAATCACTCATTAAATTCCCAAATGAGTAAGGTTTTGGAGGAGAAATCGTAATTTGTAAGGGGGGGGGGGGGTACTAAAGGACACCCGAATTACATTTTGAACAATTTTTCTATATCAAAGAATAACAGACCTCTGTGTAAAATTTCATTTCATTCCGTAGTTCAAGGAAATCCTTCATAAATCATAGCTCTTGCGGAAATCCACCAAACTCATCCTGGGGAAATCCCGAGCACATCCAAACGGCTCACGTCCACGTCCCCTATGTCTATGCAGATGACGAATAATAGACCGTAACATTCCCTCAAAGAAAGTGCTTCAACTTTTATCGCGTCCGACCCTCGCACACTTCGCAACTTGCATAACGCTGACTTGACAACGTTAACTTTATAATCCGGAGGGCTCCACCCCCTTTTTACACGGCACAAAAGATTGAAAAAAAAAAAACCTTCTCCCTGATAACTGATTAACCATAAACCGCCTCTCAGCTCTCGAGGACTTTTTTTAATGTTTGCAAGGAGGGCGAACAGAGCTGATGGATGATTTATTCACGTCGGGGCTCCTTCGTAACACTATTGTGCTTCAAGGGCTCCCTTTAAAGATATAAAACACCCCCCGAGAAACGATAGGAAGGTAATAAAGGGGGTCATATAGCCTTTGTCATATTTGACGCTGTCAAGTGTCGTTACAAGAAGGTATCAACTAGGGAATTACGTTAAGAGTTGTGGTAAGCTTAGGGAAAAGTGGTAAGCTTCATGGTTTTAGATTAATGAACTACTGTGCTAAATGGGGTGAGAGATCCCGACCAAATGTGCGCTTGTGAGCGCCAACTCCAAATGGTACTTTTTCGGTGGATTTGGATTCCGCACGAAATTTCACGACCGATACAATCATTGAGCGCAAATTTAACCAGACTCAAATCGGCACAACTAGGTATTAAATAATGTCGGATGGCCGAAGCCATACCAAAGACTCGGCGTACCTAGTTAGAAAAAAATAGATAGGGGGTAATATGGCCAAGGGCGGTAATGTGAACAACTGCGTTTGCAGAGTGTACCAGTTGTTCACATTGTTCACACATTAGTAGGTCCTACTAAAAAAATGCCATAGGGTAGCACGCTTGTCATGACGAGGATGTTGACAACTTTTCAACGTAACTTTTTTTTTTTTTTTTTTTTTTAGTAGGGATAGGATTGGAGCAATTTTATTACTACATAATAATATTATGTGAAGGAGTGAAACCGTCTAAGTTGAAAAATCCAAATTTTTAAGGAGACGAAAAAAACAAAACCGTCTATGTTAGTTTTCCACATTCAGGTTATGAGGTGATGAAACCGGCGAAGTTTTCAATCACCCTCGAAAACGCCCTAACGAAATTTATGATAAGAACCGATAGAACTATTATAACCCTCGATATCCTTAAAAATTTCATCGACAGAACTCGAAAATCTAGGGGAAACTCACCTTTTATCCTGGCAACGCGAAAAGTTCACTCCAAGTTCTCCAAATAAACAACATAGACTCTTAGATTCACGTTAGGAAGGTAACCAACTTAGACGGTTATAAAAACACTCATACAGAAGTAATGAGAGCTTGTAGAATCGTTTTGAAGGATCAAGACGATGCGCAAGGACACAATTTACCAGTATACCTAGCTCAAAACATTATTTTCGGCAAAAATTCAACTTTGACGGTTTTACTCCTTCACTATCGATTTATGATTTTATTTATCATCAAGTTTTCTGATTGTAAAAAATTTTTCTTAAATTATATTATAATGTATACTTTCCTTAGTTTTTGGTTTTTACATATTGCATAATATGCTATATATTATATTATATAATATATGTATATGTAATAATATTACGTAACATATTATGTAACCATTCAGCGGGTGCCCACCAAGACAGCTGTGTAATGAAGAAATCACTCTTTGGAGCGTTCTATTGCCAACAAGCTAGTAAATAACTGTTATTGTCGATCTTGTGAACCTACTTTTATGACACTTCTGGAAATCATCTTTAATCGTGTACACATAATAATATTATGTGTACACGATTACATATTATGTAATATATTAATGTAATAGATATATATTGCCAATATATATAAATCTATATATACCCTCTTCTATATACAAATCTATATATATTCTCCCTTCCCCCTCTGCCTTGGCCGGCGATGTGAACCGGGCTGTGAACGTGGAGGATCCGACAGTATTGAAAAAAACGACAGGCGAAACGTCTATTTATCACGTGAGTGAACTTTGTTATAAATAAATCTATACATAAAAGTCATTCTCGGTGTTAATATTTCAAGTGTGCTATATTGGTTCGCAGAGGACGAGCGCCTGTTCGATTTCAATGCTATTCGTAAAACTGTGTTGATTGACAAGGGGCTCCTCTTGATTCGAACTTTGGTTATACAATTTAATTTTGAACGAACGAATATTGACGAATGGGAGGGTTTTACGGCGAGTTAAAATTCAAATGAAACGTGAAAATTGAGGATCTCTTTAGTTCGCGCGCGCTTGCAATGAGATCTGGGTTCGATCCCCACTCGGGGCTAGAAATTGATGGCTTCTGTTGAATGAAGATAAAGTAATTTATAGCATTACTAAGACTTGGGAGACAATTTTATTCTTCACTAATTTTGTATTTTCTCCACCAGTTGGGCCGAATGGGCGAGAGAGGCAATCCCGCACAGGCAATGGCAAGTGACCGAGCGGAGCGAGGCCCCCCCCCCCCCCCCTGTCCGCATGCCAGCATTTATAAAGTACCGAGCTAAAGTTTCTCTTCCGGCTAGGCAAACTTGTACGACACCAGCACCTAATGCAGGGGTGAAGTTATCAAGACAATTTAATGATTTGTGTAAAGGGAGGGCGGTGAGGACTTGTTACGGGAGGTTGGGGCGGTTAAGGGGCTGTGAGGGCCTCAGGGGATAATTATTCTGACCCCCTCAAACCCGCCACGGCCGATGCTAATTGACCTAAACAGTTGCGACTTTAGCGGGAAACTTCGGGGTTGTTGCGAAAGGCCTCAAGAGGTCCCTCAAGGAAGGTCCCGGACTCGAGTCGGGGAAGATTCTACACTCGGGATCTCTTATTAAGTTTGACGTCGGCCTGGAAGGGGGGGGGGGGGGATAAGGACAACAGGGTTGGTGATGGTGGAACGTTGGAGAGTGGCAATAGACGTAGAACCATGGATTGACTTTTACGGTGGATGGACACTGTTTTGGGGGGCACAGAAACCAGATATGAGGAAAAGTAAAAAAACGCTGCAAATTTTACACTAGGGTTTATTATTCTTTGATATAGGTTACTTGTGCATAAATTTAATTCTGTCAATGAAAAAATATAGGTTACTTGTGCATAAATTTAATTCTGTCAATGAAAAAAGTTATAGAAAGTTTTTTTTATATTTTTTTTCCAAAACATTTGTACAAAAACATTTTTTTTTTTCAATTTTTTTTTTACTTGAAAAATATTTGACCTCCTGGGATCCTTCAAAAATCTCATTTTGTAGCCCCATTAAAGCCCTATAGATCGCAACAGTGAAATCGGATCGTTGTGGGACCCCCAAAAAATGGATTCTACGTCCAAAAATACTTTTGGAAAACGACACCAGACTCGATCCCACAGCCAAAAGCCTTCAAAAAACACCTCCCATAGCTCCATTTTAGCGTCCCACGGGTTTGAGCGATCGGGCTGAAAACCTTGCGGGCACCTTGCACAACTGGATGGTAAATCGAGTATTTTGTCAAAATTTCAGATTTTAAAAAAATTCCTACTGCCCAAAACGGTCCGGACCGTGGACGGCGTACGGCGGACGGACATTTCGGATTCAGAATGTAGACCTCTTGAAACGGATAATGTCAAATTTTGAGACCAATCGGAGTCGTCGACCCCCGTCGCGAAAACATAGGAGTATTATTCCAAGAATAATAGCATCAATATCTACTGCATTGTATTCTTGCCCTATTCTTTCATCGTAGCAAATAATTCAGTAAAACTCACCGCCATCTCATTTCTCCTCTTTTCAACTCCTTATGCATTTTGTATTCATATCGCTCGATCTCCAACAGTTCTTTACCGTTTTACTCTTTATGATGAGCATTAGTGCACTAATGACCCACAACACAGAGATGTTCAAGGTGGGGACCAGTTACATCTGAGTAAACTCAGTTGACCTCTGTTTTTTGGACTCCTGCTCTCGTGGCGGTTACACCCGCCCAGCAGACTTTTAGAGCAGTGCTTTTGGAAGTTTAAACCGGTTATGAAGGGACTTTTTACGGTGAAGTTGTCTCGGGGCGTCCCAAGGCCATCCCAACATCCTGTCAATTGCTTCAGCCTGACCTATTTTTTGACCACTTTTGGAGCAACTGATTCGCTGGATGGAGGAACAAGTGCAGTGAAACCAATATTTTTTCAAATTTTTGAGCCTCTGCTGGGGTTGCTCTTGTAACCAATTTTAGTGATTAAAATAATTTTAATCAAATCAAGATTTTTATTTTTTATCTAAATTATTTAGATAAAAAATAAAAATCTTGATAAATCTGGAAAACAGGAAAAACAGTCTGCCTATGATTGAGTTGTGGCTTGTTCTATTAAGATCAACTTGTGCACAAGGGTGTCGATTCATTTGTTGTAAACATCATGCCGTCTCTCCCTGAGAACGCCAGGATCAGGAACTATGCCGGCTGACAAACTGAAAAATCGTCGACGACGAAGCGCCCTCATTTTTAGCTTACCGCTGTTGAGTCCAGCGCCGACATGTTTTATTGCTCAAATCTTGAGTTTTGTGGGTAGGCCACGGCCACATTTCACCTTTGGAGCCACTTTAGTTGAAGAAGTTGTGCCTCCTACGTCGTTAACTGGGGCGATGTTGCTAGGCCCAAGACTCCCACGCCCCGCCCGGATGCTGCAACAGTATACCTTACAGCAGGGCTTCCCAAACTTGTTGGCTTGCGGTCCCCTTTCACGGAACAATATCAACTGCGGACCTCTCTTACTCAAGTATTTACATTTAGATACATGACACTAAATTTATAGTTAGGGGCAAATAAAAGTTTAATAAATTAGCAAGGCCGTCTTATTGTAAGAGGTGGAGAGAAATATCACTATGAAAACAAACATTAAATTGACAAACTCAACTTTATTTAGAACACAAAAATCAAATTGAATAGAACGGAATCGATAGGTAGGTTCAACTATTGTTTTACTAGTTGTTGGCAAATAGCGAAAAAGTGGCCCTTTTTCAGCGCGCTTAGCGGCCTTACTAAAGTATACATAATATAATATATAACAATATTATTGTTCCGATCTTCAACTGTAGTACTTACTGTATGTGCATTTTATAGAATTCGTTCTACTATTGGTTTTGTAAGAATTTCTCTTGAAGTTCGCCGCGGACCACACTTTGGGAACTCCCGTCTTACAGGTTCCAGCAATCCATGATGAACCATCCTTGATCAGATGCACCCTAATTCAGGCAGTTCTACGGCCCAGCTGGATCTACCCCTCTCCACTGAATCAGCTGTTCTACAGCACCACCTGGAATTTCATCATGTTCGTGCGGGAGACCTGATTCAAAACATCTCAGGAGCTGCTCGTCCAAATCTTGGAGCGGTGAGGACCTCGACCCAAAAGAACTTTAAAGTGAGAGGAGGGCCTTCGAAAGACGGCGGATCCACATATTCTCAGATAGCCAGGCTGCTCTGAAATCATGAGCGGGAACATCTACAAACTCAAAACTGGTACTTGACTGCTGGGCGTCCAATAGGCGTGTTGGGGACTCTAATGACATTATTCGCAAATGAGTACCTGGTCACGCTGGTATTCCAGAGAACGAAAAAGCAGACGCCCTGGCCAGACAGGGGTCCAGCGAGGATCTAATAGGACCCGAACCCTGTCTAGGTATCACGGGGGCGCATTTCCGCGAGGTTGTAGCTGCCATCACAGCTCAGCCGGATTTGGGAAATAACCCCGCATCAGCAGCATTGAAACACCATGTTCGCACCGTATAGGTGCGAATTCGTGCCTTCATTTACGACGGACACAACTGAGGTTCATAGCGGGTCTGTATACAGGACATGGGAGCTTCAGGAAGCACTTAAACAGGATTGGGGTCATAAATTATGAACCCGCATGCAGGTTCTGCGGAGAAAAGGAGGAGACAGCAGATCAACTCATCTTCGAGTGTGTGGCCCTGGAGCGCAGGAGGTATCTTCCCCTGGTATCAGTGGACTGTGGAGAGAGACTGGCGCACCAGGACCTGATAGAAGGACTATTGAAACTCTTCGAGGGCACAGAACTCCTACCATAGTAACTCCGAGAGGCAGTACAATGGGTCTACAGACCTAAGTGTGGGACGTGGTGTGCCCTTTAGGAACCCACTTCCATCTCCTCTCTGGCATTAATCTAATCTAACCTCGACCCAATGCCAGCAACAACCCACCAAAGTCCCCTAATGGTCGGCATGAGTCTCATTTTCTAAAACCAATTACTTTTTAGAGCCCATAACCCCCTCCTCCGCCCAATAATTAATTGCATTTGTAATCGTAATTTATTCGCAACGGTAAAAGTAATTATATTAAATGTAATTTTGGATAAATCAAAGGTTAGGTCAACCATTACGCGGATTATACAAAAATAATAATAATCCCACGTTTAATACAACTCTTTTTTCACACCACTCTGAAAATTAATTAATGCTTAAAAATTTAAATATGCCGCAGTTAAGCTTTTCATTATCCCTGCAACGCTTAACATAGAGCGGTTTAAGCTGCTAGAATTTGCCGAGGTTGTTCCAACGGTCGAGACGCCATCAAACTCAGCTAGTTAGTAGCTCAGTGCGAGGGCAATTCCGAGCAACCAGAGTCGAGTTCTTCATTGTAATATATTACGCTAAGCACTTTCCACACCCTTCCAGGCCCTCACATCGCACTTCTTGACTTGGGAAAACGAGGAGGGTTTGTCCGGAAGGTTTCTCCATAAATCCCGGAACGCAGGGCTTTTGCGCGTGAAACTAATTACCCTGCCGGGGAGTTGTTAGGTCGAAAGGCAGGAGGCATATTGGTAAGAGCATTCTTTCTAACCTCTCAAGCGTCATATTCCGCCATGTTTGTTTACGTCTTGAAGCTATTGGAACAGTTGATTGACTTTGAAAGGGTGGAAAGGAAACTCAGGTGGCTAGGCTGGATATGATAATTGCCGAGGGGTTATTTATGAGCCGATATTTGGCCCAGTGCCCCAGTCACCCCTCGTCCTCGCCAAAGTTCACCTACCACTTGAATAATCGCTTTCTTCCGTCGCTTTGGCAACCCCTGGCTGACACAGCCCAGTTGATCCCTTTAGTTGAATTTCGATCAACTACCGCTAGACGGCGGACGGGGCGTATTCGATTTATTATCAGGGACAAAATTTTTGGGGTTTGAGCCTTGTGCAGCTTTGAGAAAAAATTTAAACACTGTGGGAAACTTTACAGTTCCACTCAGTCCAATTGATGTTCTTCCCGCTCACGCAGGTTCGGGGGTCCGACGCTCAGCGCGCTACTGAGCTCAAGCGCGCTGACACTCGTCTACTTCTCCCGAGATCGGAAGCCAGGGAACCACCCCATGGTATCAACACGACTGCAGAAAACCTTAAACAACACGACCCTTCATGCAGGTTAAGTCAGTTTTCTCCCGTTCATTCGATTCTGCCGGACTCAGGTTGCCCAACACATTGGGAAATCCTAAGAAACTCAGATCCTCCACTTCTGCAGCTGGAGCATTCTCAGTGTCAGCAGATCACAACAAATTGTGTGATGCCTCTGATGAATGACACAGCTCTGCCTGTACTCCCTCTTGCATCCTCCAAAAACACTGGCGGCATAACCACGGATGCTGCACCGGACGCATTCCACCACCCAGACAACCCACCTAATAAATTATTAGGAAAACATTACATGTAGGTAACCCAACACACATGCCAGTTGGTACGCTACTGTAAGAAATCAGGTAGAAAAAATGTGCTGAATAAAAATGAATGGTGTCTTGTTTGATATAATAAGTAGGATGATTGTTTTATATATGATCGTCTTATATTATCATTTTCAGTGCCCTCTGATGATGTCAAAGCCAAATACCAATTCCATGCACAATAATATATAATAATAATAATAATAAATAATTATAATTATTGTGCATGGAAATAGTTAACTCAACGAGTTTTCAACATTTAATTATTACATGTTGAAAACTCGTGAAAAAGGATGTTTTGAACTGTTAGACGTAGTCACACTGAACCTTGAACAGTTGCGGGAAATTATTTTGGAGCCGGAGTTTCGCGGAAACTTTACAAAAACCGCTGCAAATTTTGCACAAGGGTTTATTATTCTTTGATATAGGTTACTTGTGCAAAAATTATTCCTGTGTCAATGGAAAAAACTTTGGGATAAAAAATTTTTTTTGGATTTTTTTTTTCAAAAATTCTTTATTTTTTACTTACTCGAAAAATATTTAACCTCTTGGGACCCTTCAAAAATCCCCTTTTTAGCCCCATGAAAGCCCTATAGATCGCCACAGTGAAATCCGGGACCCCCGAAAATGGATTCTACGTCCAAAAATGCTTCGTAAACGACACCTAACTCGATTCCATAGCTAAAAGCCTTCAAAAACCCCCTCCCATAGCCCCATTTTAGGCCCACAGCGCCCCACGGGTTTGGGCGATCGGACTGAAAACCTTGCGGGCACAACTAGATGGTAAACCAAGTATTTTGTCGAAATTTCAGATTTTAAAAAAACTTCGTACTGCCCAAAACGGCCCGGACGGCGGACGGACATTTCGGATTTTGAATGTCAAGGCTTGTCAATGGCTTGAATATCAAGTTTAAGATGTTATGAAACAAGTACATAGAAACAAGGAGGTGAATGGATCCTAAAGTCTACGAGAACAGCCAGTTAGCGCAGCAGCAATGTGCTGAGCGGATTTTTTTTGGAGTTCTGTACCTGCAAAAATGAATGAACGAGACGTTTTTGTGTCGCTGTCGTATTCTACAGCCATTTCCCTAACAAGAAATGAAATTGAGATAAATTTAAACACCATTTCGAATTTTAAGGGTTTTTGCCGCGTGCGGCGTATCGAGATGAAGGGCTTAATCTAGCGGCCTGCCAGTGATTGAAAATCAGTTCTTGGAACGAGCACAGCGGCGGAGGGGGGGGGGGGGGGGTAGTCTCCGTCTTGGTCCAAAGAGCAATACAACGATGACCCAGCTAACAAACACGTCCAGCCGAGGAGTAATCGCAAATCTGGGATGATAGATGATGAATCTATCAGCAAACAAGTTCCAAACAAACGGTAGAAGAGTTTCCCATAGAACAGCCGGTAAACAAACATTATTACAATGGTCTTTCGGTGGACGGGGGGGGGGGGGGAGGGGGGTAAATGGGTTCCTTACAGGGGGGTGTGTTCCGCCGAGGAAACGCGGGATTGGTAGGGAAGATTGTTCGGGAAAGGCCGTCATCAATCAACTTCCCTTCCCGGATGACGTGAGAAAACAGCAGTCTCCCCTTTCCCGGTTGGAACAACTGAAATTTCATTCATCAAGCACATATTCTCTCCCCCCCCCCTCGGCACCTCCCACCCCCATACTCCTCCTTAGGACGAACAAGAGAAATTTCATTCATCAACCCCCTTTCGGTGTCGCTCGCCTGCCATTAGCGGGAAAGGGCCAGGAGATTGAAATCTGCTGCTCATCTCATTGTCGGGAGTTCAGCCGATGAATTTCGAAGTAGAATTAGGGCCGAGATATTATGCTCACTTTCCATTTCTCCCATCTCGCCCCCCCCTCCCGCCCTCACTCACGAATAAGCCTGTTATATACCCCCGCGGGCATCGCAACCCCTATCATCCACATCATCAAGAATCTCATTATAACGGATAACGGGGGAAACTGTAATCAAGAATGATTGTTTTCCTGATGACGTCCATTTAGCGTCGCATATTGGAATCGGTTCACGCTACGAGTTATACTACACCTTCAATACCACCAAGTGTTGCGGAAATTGCCTAGTCAGATTTTCCGCGCTGCTCGATTTTGGTTTGTGTTTTGGTAGGGTAGGGGAAAAGCCCTGCAATTTCCGGTTTTTAGACGTTTGTAACTGATTTGAAGTAGATTTCCGATATTTTTTGTTTGAATTTTAGGTCGGGCCCTTACCCATAACCCCTAGGAAACACAGTCATCTTCAGTCAATAGTAAAAAAGAAATTCGATATTTGAGAAAAAAACATTTTTTGCAGGGCTTTGCCCCATAAAATGGGTGGAAATGGGTTAAACGAATCCTGCTTAACAAAAATACTGAAAATTAAGTTATAATTTATCTTTGAAAAATACAAAACAAACAACTTGAACGGAAGAATAAATACAAAATTAAAACAATCTTCTTTGACGACTAGGCAACAGGTCTCACCTCAGGGAGATGCGAATCAACTAGAAACAGACAGTGAAATAAAAAATAATATGCATCTTTCAAAAAAGTACAAATTGACCTGCTCGGTGACTAGCTAAAAAATGGTATAATTAGTCAAGTCTTCAAAGAAAGTAATAATTAATTATTTATTAATTAATTTGCAGCGTTTTTAAAATTATTGCGTGCAAATAAAGTTATTTAAATAGGAAATTATACATCAGCCAGATGGACACCCAAAAATGGATTCTTAACCTAAAAGTGTGAAACGTATGGAAGGCAACTTCGATGCGTTCTGAAAAACGTTTATTGAACAATAATTGTAATGATAATTATTATTGTCGACAATAATGACGATTAATAACCAACGAAGGGCCGTCGATGGTGTAGTGGTTATAATGCCGGGTCCACACTCTGGGGTCTGGAGTTCGAGACTGTCTATAATAAGGTTTTTTCTCCTTTTCCTTTTCACAGTTCTCGTTGAACTTCCAGACATGTCTGTATTTGCAAATACAATACCTAATAAAAAGTGGCAAAACATGCAATTCCGGCGGCTCTATCTCATGTTGACATGTGTATGAGTTAAAACCTGGCCTAGGGACTAGGAAACACATGGATGCGTCGAATCTGAAGTTCAATCGCGTACAATCAGACCACTTGAGGACTGCAGTGCCGTTGGGGATCAAAATCCTGTCAGGATGAAGGCACACCATCGTCTAGCCATGACGGTGGGCTTGTCCCCCCTGCTTCGGGATTGTGATTCCCAAGTTTGAATTTCAGAGCTTTTTAAAAAAAAAATAACCAACGAGAATAATATTGAATAATAACCAACCTGAAAAACGAATCGAAACGAAGAAGCCTTCTTTCGGCGTTTATTTGAATTTGAACATTTTCTCGTTCACACTGACTGGTGCCGTAAGGATAAAAAACAAGACCTACGAGACGGGGGGCAAGCTACAAAGGGCCCCTGTGTATGGAGTGAGCCGATGAAGAAGTATCGATAAAACGACGCGTTTTACACGCCCAAAATAACTCCGAAAACAACACCTTTTACAACTTTCTGTGCTTCTCCAAAAGACCTCTTTGTAGCCCCTTAGGTCCCTACGGTGAGGTCGGGAAGATCTAGGACCGCCGTTAATGGGTTTTGTATCCGAACGTTTTTCGAAAACGTCAGTCCACTCGACCCCATAGCCAAAGACCTTCAAGAACCCCTCTCTTAGCCCATTTTTAGACCCAAAGAGCACCAGATGGGTGTCAGCTCTCTCAAAACCCATTTTTGCTGCCGGAAAACCTGTTTCTGCTTCCTCGAAGCCGTATTTCTACCCTCGCCATTCCGATTTCACCAATCAATACGACGAAGGAAATTTTGTCCAAATAGGAGTATAGTTAATTCAGAGTTTTGGTGAACGTAGCCCGACAAAAGTTATGGAAATCACGATGATGAATACAGTTTTACTTACGTTGCAGAAAGCCTGATTGGAATTATTGAGCATCGTAATTTGATCATTGAACGTGAATAACTGAAATCAGCGAGGACGTCCCGAGTGTATACTGCTACCAAGAGTTATCTCCGTTCATTAATTATCCAACCTCAAGTGCTCCTTCCTGAATTCATTATAATGATTTTTACTTCTCTTGCAGAAATAAATCCTCCCCCTCGAAAAAAACTGGTATCCTGAGGAGTTTGTTAGCGTGACAAGAAGACCTCCGAACGGCTCTATAGGCATGAAAGGGGTAAAAAAAGTCGGGGGAGTGGGGGAAGAGGCATTTGCAAAGTAAATGCAATTCCGATGCCCCTTTCCGGTATTTGTTCTGTCACCTTGGCAACCCGACCATTGACTTTTTTCTCTTTCCCCTTTCCACGCGTTTATCTCGACCGTGGATATCTTCCGGGGGGAAATTCGCCCCGTGAGAGCTCGGTGGACCGGCGAGAGTGTCAAATTTGATCGATTGGGAATCGATACTTTTTGTGGCTTTTCTTTCAAACACTGAGAGAAAAGATTTTTTTAGTGGCTAGGTTAAATCCGAAATAACCTCGAAAAGAAATTGAAACCACCTAGAATCAATTGATTCAACCTAGAAAAAAATAGGTCCAGGTTAAAGTAACATGGAAAAATATTAATACAACCTAGACCCATATAGAAACAACCTAACCCGTTATTACCCGCCCTCTGACCACAACCTGGAATAAAAAAGTGTCAACCTAGACCAAATGTGAAGTTCACATTTGGTCTAGGTTGACATTGTGAAGACCTAGAAAATATATTACCTACCTTTGACTTTTAAGTGGGGTAACCTAGAATTGAATGATTTGACCTTCCATATAATTCCCCTCCATTAAAGTCTCGGTTGTACAACTGAAAACAACCGAGATATTTAAAAGGCGAGATTGCTACTTTAGGTAACAACCCAGAAGAAAAAGTTAGACTTTCAGTCTCGGTTCAAACTACCGTAGTACTACAAATAGTTTTAGGTTTAAACAACAGTGATTGTAATTCATTCAATAAATTCCAGGTTGTTTCTACAGTACGCTAAGCGGCCGCGGAGAGCGCCACTGTAGGCGGTGGGCGTTAATTCTCGTTGTCTTGGCACCCCTGCTATTTAGCCGGTGGGGCTGAGGCCAACTAATCATGTAATTTCTGACACTATGTGCAGTCATATTATGACGTCACATTCAAATTTTTGTACTGAGTTGGAAACAGAGACAACCCAGAAAGATAGTTGAAGTTGATAGAAACAACCTGCAATGGAAGTGGAGCAAATCTAGAAAGAAAAGTGGACCACCTAGTAATTTATTAGAACCAACCTGAAAAGAATAGGAAGCTACCTAGAAATTTAACTGGAACAACAGGGATATTAATTGAAACAACCTCGTAAATAAAGGGACACAACCTAGAGAAAAAAGGGTTCTAGGTTAACGCGCCATGGCTGTAAATTGTTTGAGGTGGGGTGAGAACGTTTTTGTTTTAGGGTAAATCATCCGTCTATGAAAGTGAAAAACATTGAATACCAGGGTGAGACAACCAAGACATTAATGTTTTTAACCTAGAACTAAAGTGTGGGGGTGGCGTATTTTAAATCTTGGTTGTTTGCATTTTTAGGAAGGTAACTTCTCCAGTATTTTCAATCTAGGTTAAATTATATTCAACCTAGACTAAATTGTTCCACCCTAGAATGAAAACCAAAAAAAAATCTAGGTTGGCAGCATTTAACCTAGAAAAAAATCGAAAAATAACCTAGAATAGGCCCTTTTTTTCACTCAGTGAAGAAATCGACAAATTAAAAAATCCCCCCCCCCCCCCCCCCCCCAGCCCATTTGGCCTGTCTCACACTCACGATTCAGGAACAAACCTTTTGAAAGCAGACTAGCAACCCCCCCCCCCCCCAAGGTGCGCCTCCTCCCACACCGACATGCCATCTGGTTTGCGTAGAATTCCGCCTCCCAAAAATCCCTATCTGGTACCCAGGGAAGCCGAATTAAAGGCACAAAATACTTGCCCTTCACTTTTCTGTCATTACGGAGTAGGTGCACTATATATAAATACTACATGTATACATGGTACAATCTAATATTATTACACTGTACCATACTTGATGGTCTTAATACGTTTTTTTGTGAATTAGGCACCGATCAAAATGTCGATCCTGATCTTATCAATCATTATAAGCACGCTGGTCCTCGCAGGGATTCTGAGTTTGCCTTTTCGTCGGTTACGGCCGACGAAGTTAGAAGAGCTTCGAGTGCCATCTCGTCAAAAGCGATGGGCCCTGACAATATTTCAAACATTCTAATTAATCTTGTATTAGAACAAATAATAGATGTTTTAATTCATATTTTCAACTTTTCAATCGACCTGGGTATTTACACTAACACCTGGAAAAATGCCTATGTCTTACCTCTTGCTAAAAATAAATCCGCCTCAATTTATAAAGATTTCAGACCTATTACGTTGATTAGTGTGCTCGCTAAAATATTTGATAAGGTTATTTATGTTTAATTTTCTACGTTTATTGAGGAAAACAACGTTCTGGATGATTTTCAATCAGGATATCGTAAACATCATAGCACTCAAACTGCTTTGATTCAAGTCACTGACGATATTAGAGCTAATATGGACAGTAGTGAGTTGACCATTTTCGTCAGCATTGACTTGAGTCACGCATTTAATAGTATTGAACACTCTCTGTTTCTCACCATTCTAGAAGCAATTGGCTGCAAAAACTCCGTGATCACCTGGTTCAATTCGTATCTGTCTGATAGAAAACAATGTATTCGTACAAGCAATGGTAATTTCTCATCATGGTCTAATTTAAAAAGAGGTACCCCTCAAGGGACGACTTTGTCAAGTATAATTTTTGCTCTCTATCTGTACAAAATCTGCGATGCTATTTCAGTGTGCAGCAGAAGCTTATATGCAGAATATCTAAACTTATACACTTCTTCGACGATCAATGGACTCTCTGGCAATGTAGCTCTAATCAACAATGATTTAAAGAACTTATCTTCATGGTTCGAGAGACATGGATTAGTCGTGAATCCTCGGAAAAGTACCTACTTCTATGATAATAGGTCATTCTAGACTTTTGGCCAAAGCTTCGATAGATGAAATTCCAAAAATTATCGTAAACAATGTTGAGTTGGACTATCGGAATGAGGCAAAACGTCTTGGAATAATTACACAGGTTTACCAAAAAAAGGTCAATCTCAGGCGCCGCAGAAAAAACCATCAAACTCTATGTTTTTTGGGGGTGCTGAATCCGAATCCGACCCCCGTTTTTCCGGTCACGTCCAAGTTTTCGAGATATTGGCGGTTTTTCGTTTTTTCGACCCTTTTCCGTTTTAAAAATCACAGTTAAATGTGCGGATGCCCAAAAACTCCACAAAAACTCTCTTCTTACTGAAAATTTATCGCTGATTCCGAAAATATATATGAGTTGGTGTCTAAAACCACGAGAAATGTGTGATTTTGGCAAAAAATGTTGAAAAAACGTGGTTTTTTCACAACCAAAGTCACGTTTTTTGATACTTTTTACCTTCTAGCGTGAAAACTAAGGCCGTTAATAAAAATTTTCCAACGAGGTCTTGTAGGTAGATTGTTTCTGCGTCGAATGGAACCAACCGTGATTCTTTACCTTCCATAATAAGGGAGCTATGATTTTTCAAAGTTTCTGGGCGCTTGTTTTTCAGGGCTTCAAGTGCAATTCCGTGAGTTCTTGATGAATAATACCATCTTTGAGTCGGTCTGAATTGATGCCTCCGAGTCCAATATATTCCTCGGAACAAAGTTTTGTTGTGATCAAGTTGCATTGCCGACTCCAGGAGTTCATGTTCTACGACATGGACAAAATGGAAGGTAAAGAATCACGGTTGGTTCCATTCGACGCAGAAACAATCTACCTACAAGACCTCGTTGGAAAAATTTTATTAACGGCCTTAGTTTTCACGCTAGAAGGTAAAAAGTATCAAAAAACGTGACTTTGGTTGTGAAAAAACCACGTTTTTTCAACATTTTTTGCCAAAATCACACATTTCTCGTGGTTTTAGACACCAACTCATATATATTTTCGGAATCAGCGATAAATTTCCAGTAAGAAGAGAGTTTTTGTGGAATTTTTGGGCATCCGCACGTTTAGCTGTGATTTTCAAAACGGAAAAAGGTCGAAAAAACGAAAAATCGCCACTATCTCGAAAATTTGGACGTGACCGGAAAAAACGGGGGTCGGATTCGGATTCAGCACCCCAAAAAACATAGAGTTTGATGGTTTTTTCTGCGGCGCCTGAGATTGACCTTGTTTTTGTAAACCTGTGTTATTCAAGATACTGACGGCGTTATGCGTTATTTATCGTGGAATGTGCAAACAAATACGATTTGTAAAAAAATCTATTCCTTACTTTATGGATTTAAAAAGCTACTAACGTATAAGTCACTTAACATTAAGAAAACCCTCGTAAACTCATTTAAAATGCCACATTTAAACTACAACCTGTCATGTGTGACCTCAAAACAGAATAAAGCTGCAAAGAGCGCTCAATAGCTCGGTTCGATTTGTTTTGAATTTAAATTTCGATGATCGCGTCTATGAAAAGTACAAGACGTTGCAGTTTTTGAAGATTGATGAGTTGATCCAGTATAATATAGTAACGTTCACGCATCGAATAAATAACTCACGAAAAACCCGTCTATTTATTCGAAAAATACAAATCTTTTTCAGTTATCCACAATGCTCACACTCGAAATAGTTTGCTTTCTTTTCGCTTGCCACTGTCAAGGACACAGGCTTATCATGAATCGTTTTTATGTAAGAGTATATTATTGTACAATGGCCTCTCTCAGAAAATCAAAGAAGCTAAGAGTCATTTCACGTTCAAAAACTCGCTTAAAGAATACCTTATAGCCATGTATTGATTTTCAAACATATAGTAGCACAAAAAAGTTATATAGTTTCCAAGAAACACACATTTCGTTCATTAATTGAATCGTCCAGTGGTGAAGGGAACTAAGTGCAAAAATTCGATTTTTCAGGAGAAGCAAAAAACAGCTTAGATTAACAACTGCACAAGATTTTGACCCAGTTTTTTTCCTATTGGAAGGCCAATACTAGTGACGTTCAAACATCAATGAACTGCGGCAAAATTTTGAGGGGGGATAACAACAAAAAAAGTTTCAATTTTGGGAACTTAGTGCCTTTCACCATTGTATGACCTGGGCATGAAGAAAATAAAGACGGAATAGGATGAAATACCTTTTATTGGAACGAACAACACTGTGTATTGTATAGGGATGGGTATCGATGAACAAAACATCGATGTTTGGACATCGATGATTTTTTAAAAAGAAACATCGATGTCTCAAAAACATCGGAGAAAAAACATCGATGTTTCGATACATCGATGGTTTTATATGTAAGACCGGGCGGGGGGGATGTTATGAAAAAAAAAAAAAAAAAAATCTCCATTGTAGTTTTTGTAGAAAATTCGAAAAAAAGTCATTAAAACTTGAAACAATGAAAAGAAGTAGGCAGTAAAAAAGTCGGTAAAGAATAATCTTATTAAATAATTTTTTTTAGCAAATTTTACTTAAAAAAAAATTCTCGCCAGTTCCTCTGAGAGACGATTTCTCAAGGAGCTTAAAATTAAGCCTGCTTGAGAGAATAGCCTCTCAGAAGGAACTGATGTTGCTACGTTTGGTTCATTCTTGAAAACAACTTCGGGAATGATAGTATCATTTCCGAAGTTGTTTTCATGAATGAACCAAACGTAGTAACATCAGTTCCTTCTATTAGAGTTGCCCGCATGACCATCCAAAACCCCAGTGTTCTGTTCGATTTTTTCGTTCGGAGCGTTCAGTACAGCGAGAACTCAGCAGGGATTGAACACAGATAACGACAAGTGCAACGAATCAACATTAAATGTTGATTGAAATTTTCGATAATTACCTACCTTGAAATTACCTACCTATTGAAATTTCCGATAATTACCTACCTACTATTCGATCGACACATCGATGTTTCTTGAATCTGTACCTAAAGTATTACTTTTATAGAAAACCGAGTAAGCATTTATAAAACATGAATAATTATTGTTCAGGTATAAAAGTACCTACTATTTTTACATAAACGACCAACAAAACAATTTTTTTTTTCGCGAAAAAACATCGATGTTTTGGGGAAAAACATCGATGTCTAAAAAACATCGAAGAGTAAACATCGATGTATAAAACATCGATGTTTTTGAAACATCGATACATCGATACCCATCCCTAGTATTGTATTAACTAGTGAATATAGTTACGACAGCGAACATCAGCAACGAACATGCCCGCGGAGACCCAACATCTGGTGGTGGGGGGCACTTAGTTCCTTTCTCCACGAAACGCTCGGTGGTGGAGACGAATATCTCACATGCCGACGCGAGAACTTAGTTCCTTTCACCCCCCAGATGATGAGTCTTGCCAAGGAGAACTCGAAACTCCAATAAAAAAAAAATTAAAAAAAAAAAAATCGACTTTTTGCACTTAGTTCCCTTCACCACTGGACGATTCAATTGTATACTTTAGTTAATCTAATTTTTGTTGGTTTTCAAATATATAATAGCACAAAAATGTAATATAGCTTCCAGGAAGCGCACACACTTCGTTCATTATTTGTATACTTTAGTTAATCTAATTTTTGTTAATTGATTTTCAAACATATAATAGCACAAAAATGTTATATAGTGTCCAAGAAGCACACATTTCGTTCATTATTTGTATACATTAGTTAACTAATAATTTTTTTATACCGCAGACTTACTGAATAAGTTATGTAATATCTGTATTTCTGGTTAGGTGTAAGAGTGGTCATTTCATGACCAAATCTCGCCAGATTTTTCAATAAAAGACGTTATTCATTCATTCATTCATACTAAACAATCGCAAGCAGCAATACACCCGCAGGCGGTATTGCTTTTTTTTATATCCTGACTGTTTCCGACTTTTCCGAGACTGTAGACACTCGCCCTAAAGACGATTCTCGCGGAACATTAATCTGCGGGTCGAAAACCGCGTTCGGCGCTTCAAATAATTAACCCGTTCCCGCCAGAGAGCGTCACATCGCCCTTAACCCATACCATCTTCCTTCCCACCCCCCTTCCCGAAATGTTCACAGAAATTAATGACCCCCCCCCTTTCGTTTACCCCCCTCCTTTCGGTGCCATAAAGGAGCCACAAACTTGGCTAACAACATCTCCCTCTGTTTTACTGTTGATGAACTGCTTGTCTCCGGTCTCCCTTAAACCTTCCGCCCGGAGCACAATATATTTGGAGTTTACAAGTTTAGTAGGGGGGGGGGGGGGGGAGGAGGCTTAAGAAGTTTATTTTTCAATTTACTTAACTCAACCCTCCCGCACAATGTCTCAGTTTCCCCGTACCTCATCAGTACAGACTTAGAGAGTTTTAAACATTAACTTACCACTCGCCGAGTCACCCTACGACCCAAATGGCGATAACATAAATAATAAATAAATAGATGAATAAATATAAAACTGGGTCTGCCCAACATTCACAAATTTGAATTTTGGTTCGTTCGAATGAATACACCAATATATAATTAAGTTAACGTAAATTCCAATTCTAACCAGTGTTCAAAGTTAACGAAATTTATAAGGAGTGTTTAAGTATGTCCGCCAAGAAAATTAACTTATAGGTAGTTAATTTGTTAAGAATTAAATTGGTGATGGAACACATTTTAAATTAAACGAAGTCTTAAACGTTCTTTTCGGGGAAATAAGATGAGAATTTGTAAATCAATAAAATGAATAAAATCTATCTTTGACTTTGATGCGTGTTGCCAACCTGTGGAGCTCCGAAATAAAATGTGTTGAAGAAAGAATATAAAATAATAATATTATTTTATATTCCTTCTTATATATTCTGTATATTATACAATAATAAAAATTTCTGAGTATGAACAAATTTGGAAGTTTCAACGACGTGCAGGTGGACGTAGCATGATATTATCAAAACAACGACTAAACTGAACTGGACAGGTTGAACTGGAAGTCGCATAGTTTTGCCGTCATGGTGGTTTGTAGTAGCAACGTTTGGTAAAACGTATGTGTTCACAACGCATTTTCAGGTTTTTTTTTTTTTAAACTCAAGTGTCACAGTAAAGGCATGAAAATGGAGGAATTGATTAGTTTTGGCGTCTAATGATTGTCACTTAATTGACCAATATTATTACAGTATAATGCAATGTAATTACAATGTTGATGTTGAGTCCTGGTTGGGTTTGGCATTCAGTTCGCACCCAATTCGAGCGACATCTACGACCTCCACTAGATTTTCATCTCAACTCTAAACTCGGAGGATTCCCCTCTACGTGCCCTAACCAAAGGATTATCCCCCGAGGCTCTAAAAGCAATAGCTGGTTTCTCTCTCTTTCGCCCTCCCCTCTCGCACCTATCGCCGTATATAACCCGAGCAACTCTGTGGGGGGCCGTTTTATTGGTAAATAGGGTTAGGCAAACGGCTATACCGTGTAGGGAGGGGGAAAGTGCGTAAGTTGGCTGGTGGCCTAAAACTTGGGAAGCAATGATTGCTAGATTACCGGGGAAGAACCCACAACGCGCCAGGGGAGCGCCCTTACCTTCTAAAGTCGGCTCAAATGGAGCACTTGGATTACAGCGATGCTGAAAACCGCAACCGTATATTCGTATTATGAAAGCCATCACGGCTAAGCCAATTCAAAAACACTCAAGATAAATCTACTCAGAAGATGTACAGAATGTATGAACTGGAAGTAGCTACCAAAACAAAAAACTGCAAAAACTCTACTTTCTATAGAGATAGATCTCTACTTTAATTGCAACAGAGAGGTGAAGGATGTGGATGGATGGGGGGGGGGGGGGGGTTGATGAGGAGGGGCGTCAATTTTGGTCTCATCCATTACGGCAAATAAAACTGAAAAACGAGTAGGTATTTCTCCGCGAAAAACGTCGTCAAATTCTTAGGTAAGTAATCCCAAGTTCAAACCGTCAAATTTCTCTAAATAATAGTTAAGTAATGTTTCCCAAAAACTTAATTCAAGCTGAATCCGAAGTTTAAATAGAAACGACTCGTAGAGTTTTTTCGATGACTCCTTCGGTCTTCAAGTTTCTCATATTTAAACCTATTCTTCGGTACCATTTTCCTATGCAGTTTATCGGATTTCCCCGAAAAGTCCACCCTGTGTTCCACTAAGACAAAATAAACTGAATAACGACTGATAATATTTCCTAATTTGTTCAGCTAATTATTATTATTTATTTGTATCGTTTCCCAGAACGTTTCACGCTGAGTTCAAATTTTATTACGTGTTTCCAAAAATTGATCACCGTGTATTTTAATTAAGGCAAAATAGACTGAATAACGTCATCATGCATTTCATTAAGGAAAAAAAAAACGCTTCAAATTTTACACAAGGGTTTATTATTCTTTGATATAGGTTACTTGTGCAGAACTTTAATTCTGGCAATGAAAAAAATTTAATTTTTCAAAAAATGTTTTTGGATTTTTAAAAAATTGTTGTTTTGTTTTTCACTTGAAAAATATTTGACCTCCTGGGATCTTTCAAAAATCCCATTTGTAGCCCCATGAAAGCCCCTTAGATCGCAACAGTGAAATCGGATCGTTCCGGGACCCCCAAAAATGGATTTTACGTCCAAAAATACTTCGAAAACGACACCTGACTCAATCCCATAGCCAAAAGCCTTCTAAAAACCCCCTCCCGTAGCCCCATAGCGCCCCATGGGTTTGGGCGATCGGGCTGAAAACCTTGCGGGCACAACTAAATGGTAAACCAAGTAGGTATTTTGCCAAAATTTCTGATTAAAAAAACAAAATTCTTACTGCACGTTCTAGAGGTCCACTCTGAACGAACGGGAGCGTATCGTAACTCGAGCGAGTGAACTTTCGCCGGTCGGGAGCGTATCATAGTTCGCCCTCTACAAGTCATTATTTTATTTATCGTTGAAATAGACTACGTAGTCTACGTAGAGTACCTACTTCGTCTGAAATCGTCTTTTTATTGGATGGATTCCCACTATCTCGCCGCATCTACCTTACGTTACATTTATATGAGTTTATTCTGAAGACTGCTATTTTATTCATTTATATGCTCAATAAATTTAAATTCTGTTGGTCCCAGAGAGGTGAAAATACTGCCACAGGGCTTCTTTCAATGTTTGCTAGACAGGAAAAAAAATGCTGGTATGCTCGAATCCGAGCCCTGCTGATAACATTGTCAGCTCTGGTCACGAAGCTAACGAAGCACGTAGGGCTGTCTTGCAGGGCGCATGTACGAATGCTCCCCGGGAAGGAGAAAGGGAATTTGTCGGACCCTCACCATACATGTACGAATACTCCCCTCAGTGCCCAGTCAAATGTACACGAACGCTCCTATTAAGAAATACGACGAAGGCTCGGATCAACTCCATTCATGTCTCGTATTAAATTTTCTTTTTTTACGGAGCCAAGTGTCCACCCGCTGACTCCTACTGTGCCACGAAATCCTGCAAATGTGCAATTAAAACAGTAGGCCGTGACATTGTTGAATGAAATCGTGGGTGATCAACTGCGGAACAATCGTCGTCACTGTCTGGTTTTGGAACAGATAAGAGGCCCCACAAATGGATACTATTATTACTCAGAAAACGACGTTCCATTCGACCTCCGGACATCCTTCAAAAGCGACGTAGGTAGCCCCATAGCGTACGCACATACTTCGAAAACGACACCCCACTCGACCACATGGCCAGACCTTAACTAGAATGCAATACGACGCAAAATAGGATGTCGTATTCCGCGCGATCGCAAGAAGGTATTTGAGGCTCCCCGCACGATTAACACCACGACAACACAAGGAAAGGAATTCTTGTCGCTCATAGACGAGCGAAATTAAGTAAGGGAGCGTTCGTACATGTACGACATGTACGTACATGTAGGGTAAAGCCCCGTACCTCGCCCATGCTCCTACCTCGCCCCACCAGTGATATTACCTAGGTAGAGAAAGGATATAACAACTTTGAGCCACTGATTCGGTAGCTCTCTGAAAATGGTTGAATTGGCTGTGTACTTTTTTGTGATATCTAGTACTGTTATCTTAGGAGAAGGTTAAAACGTTTTTGAGGTGCCAGTTTGTGATCGTGGAAATTGTACATTTGATCTTCCCAGGGCTGAGTTAAGTCGTATTTTCGTACAATTGTTTGTTTAATGTGTTGTCCAATATGTCTGTTAAGCACTAAAAAAAAAAGTTTTTGAAAAAAATAGGATCTGTGGGTGTCATGACCGTTTTTCAAAATTGGTGTGTATGCACGTACCTTGCCCCACCTCCTTGTGCGTACCTCGCCCCTAGGATTTTGTGATACCGTTGTGGTTACCAACCAATTCCTAGCCATATTTTTCTAATTATAATTTTTTTGTTCACTATGAACTTCAGTCAATTTTAAATTTTACAACTTTAAGCTTAACAAGAAAAGTATTCGTCCTTGACAATAATTCTAGGATTTTGTGATACAGTTGTGGTTATTCCTAGCCATGTTTTTCTAATTATAATTTTTTAATGCATTAAAGTTTTATATTCAATATAAAATAAACGTATTTGATTCATTTTCCATACTTCTGAGCGCTCAATTTCGAGAAATAGGGTAGGTGGCGCAAGGTACGACCCTATCCGGGGCGAGGTAGGTACTATGTTCGTACCTGGCCCCACTTTGGAGGGTTTTAGAAATTTAGCTCTAGAAAACTCGAAAACTTGAAATAACCCATTTCAACACCTGGATCTTGTAGACAACTTATTTCCCTAGCGATCTGTAAAAAAAAACGATTCGATCAGAGCCCTAGGGGTCTCCCAAGAGAGGAAAATCTGAAATGTGGGGCGAGGTACGGGGCTTTACCCTACCATGCATGGTTGCCTGAAAAGAGAGTGCCCGTTCGGGAGCGTTCGTACCGTCCACCGTCTTGCACACGACTTGTAGCTCCAAGTTCTATTCATAGAGAGCGTTGACATCGCTTGTTCACAATTACCCCTTTTCACAATAATTTTGTAATTATTACTCCGCCTGATCCTACACACAGCAAGACCCTAGAACCCCTAATTTGGCAACCCGCACAGGAAATTACTCGTAACACATTTAATAACTTTTTTTCCGACTTCCACGTGTATTTAAAGGGGCTTCAGACTTTTCCTCCCCCGTCCCGACTTCCCGGGGAGAAAAAAATACTAACTGGAAAAGTCTTTGTATATTTATTCGGCTGAAAGGAAAGTTTTCTTTCTTTTTGTTTGTGAAGAAAGAGAAAGTACAACGGTCGAGGGGGTTAACGTTAAATGTCCCCCAGGTGGGGAACCAATACCATTTAGGCAGGTAGGGGAACGAAAAGTTGAGGAAATCCCTCCTTCGAAGAACAACCCATAGAGTTGAAATTGGTGCAAATTACGTACGGGTGTGGATGAATCTCTCCGAGGAAAAGCTAATTGCTCTCCAGGGGCGATCCAACTCTGCCAAAGTCTAGCTAATTGCACGTGAAAACATCTCAACTCCGCCAGCTCAGTTCGAGTGATCCGCTTTACCCAACACCTCGATTGGGATAAGCAAGAGAATAAAATAAGAAGGAGAGCGAAATAGGTGACTAGCTTCACTGGACCTTTGGCGCAGAAATTTCAAAATCCAGAAATGCAGGAATCCAGCGATCCAGAAATCCAGAAAATCCAAAAAAGATTCAGAGATATGGAAAGCAGAAAATTCAAAGATGATATTCAGAAATCCACAGATTCAAAGATCCTGAAATTCAGAGATCTAGAACTCCAGAAACCCAGAAATCCACAGATCGAGAGCTCCGTAAGTCCAAAAACCCATAAAATTCTTGAAAAATCGAGATCCAAAAAAAAAAAAAAAAAAATCAGAAATTTTGGAATCCAGAGATTCAGAAAATATGGGAATCCAGAAAACCAAAGAACTAAGAAATCCAGAAAAAGAGCTCCAGAAAATCCAGGGATCTAGAAATCCCGAGATCTTGTGATCCAAAAATCATGGGATCCCTGTGGCACAAAATTAAATTTTGTCATATTTAATATTACATCATCGTGTGAAGCTCCTTTCACTGGCGGAGAGGGATCCCCGGCTCTCCTGCTCATTCCAGAGCGCTATAATTTGGTCCCATAGCTTCTTTAGGATTAAGAAAGTCAATCTTTCTCTTCTTAAGGATTAAGAAAGTGAACCTGTAAGGACAGGTCATACTTGTGGGCCCGTGAAACGCACGGGTATCGGTGGTTTTGTAAAATTTCGGAATTAAATTAGGATTTAGATTGCCTGATTGAAATAAATGCCAGATTTTCTAGTTCATGTTCCTCTTCTCCGACAGCTCCACCTGGTTTTCCAATCCGCTTCCGCAAAGTTGGATTGAAACCGTGACCCGGTCGGATGTTCCCAGCGGATTTCAACCTCTTCCCTCCCTCCTCCACACCCAACACGACCTTAATTTCCTCCAAAAGCCTTCTCCGGTAACAAAGTAGGCCGCGAACGTGACACTCCAGGTAACATTAGAGCCTGGTTGGACCCCGGCCAGAGTCTCTCTCTCGTTTGAATGCGGCGGTTTTATCTGATCTGGCAACACCGCCTTTGTCACAGCTATCCGTTCCGAAGCCGATTTTCGGGGGAGGCATTCGGTTGGGGACGTGAGAACCTTAACGGTTGGGGTGGTTCATTTGTCAAAAAGCCAGGAAAATCTACTATACTAAATATAGTAGATTTATTAAATATAGTAGATTATTCGTAGTATAGTATAAATTTTATACTATACTACGAATACGCCAGGGTTTATTTTTGTGTGAGCAATTTTGGCAGGTCATCCTGTCAATAAAAGATGTGTGCGGATAATTATGTACTCAAAATACGACACCTCATGCGACCTCCTGGCCAATGTCCGTCAAGAGCCCTCCTTTGTAGCAAAATATACTCATAGATCTTCACAGTGTAGGTACTCGGAAGGGTCTGAGACCTCCATAAATGGACAGTACTGATACTAAATTATAGACTAGGTGCAATTATAGGCGCAGTCCAAAGCTGAGTATGAGGCTGAGAACAATATTTTTTGAAAATGTAAGAAATTTTCAACTTCTGCTCTAGACCGGTTAGTTATTTTTTTACGTGTGAAAACCCCAAAAATCTCGAAATGGGGCGACCCAAAAAAATTGTACCTAGAGATTACGACCACCCCAAAACGTACATTTTATGGTTTATTATTATTTGTCGACAATTCTGATCAGTCTTAAAATTTCACATTATATGTAGGTACGTTTTAAGAGGTCTAGATCCCAAAAACGAAATGTCCGTTCGCTGTCGGCCGTCAGAGCCGTTTTTTTTTTTTTTTTTTTTTTTTTTATGGCACAAGTAATTTTTGCACGATTAACCTATATCCAAGAATAATAAAACCTTGTGTAAAATGTGCAGCATTTCCCCCTAATTTCACCATACAACGATTACTGGCATGGTATATAAAATAAAGACATTTTTGGATTCACTGACCAAAATACTCATTAAATAAAGAGTGAATTGCCGTAAAGTAAGTAAAAACGGTTTTGTTTGTCGGTGCTTGGGAAAAAGACTCTCAAAAATCTGTCGCTCGTAACTCAAACCCGCAACACGCTTTGTGAACATTGATTGCATTGCAGAAGGTACCAACAACCAGCCCAATTAGTCTGACAGTAACGAGGGGCGAAACGATTTTTCCCAGAAACTCCTGACGGAACGGTTTCCACGTGGGGAGTGTTTGTGCGCCGGGGGAAAAGTGACGTTTTGATAAAAAATGGGAAACCAAAGGGGTCCCAACCTTTCCCCCTATCAAAGGTTTACGGAAATCTACGTTTATTGGACTGTCGCCTGGAAGGGATTTCCTTTAGGGTGCGGTCAATGAGGTCCGAAAAGAGCCCCGAGTTCCCTTTTCCTGAAAAACCTTCCGCTTTCGAGACGGTCAAGGGAAAAATACATCCCTCTTTTCGGACCGGCTCGTTATCGCTGCAGGAAGAAGGTGGAAACCGAAAAAAAAGTCCAAGAAAAATCAACATGATTTATATCCCACTTGTCCGTTGCGGGGGGAAAGACCCTTCGAGTGGTCGAAGTCGTTTGGAAATTGACTAATGGCCACTCGAAGTCTCAAAAGATTCTTATACAAACGATTCTGTTCTTTACGAAAAGCGGCAAGTAATTGGGTGGTGGTAGTTTTTCTTCTTAAATTGGTCAGAGGGGCATCGAGGTTCACAATGGGATGTTGATGCATATGGTTTGCGTTAAAAAGTCCTTGTAAAAAAATCTTAATTGGCCCCTGAGATGAACTCTGACAAAAGGAAAAAGCTTTTATGAAACCACGAATCGATAGAAATTTTTTTAAAGAAAACCCATCGACCAAATTCTTAATTGGCCTTCCATTTCAACGATACTGTCTGATGAAACCACAAAAAATGGGCTAATCCTAGAAGGAAACACCCAAATTTACTCAGGGGGTTGCTCTGTTGGCTAGTAACCGCGAATTTTAATTACAGCTTCCTTGCGCCTCTCAGGAGAACATCAAGGCCTTTCCATACCCCGCATAGCTTTGCCTGCGATGTTTTCCCCCTTTCGGAGTTTTATTAAGTGTAATTTATCGCTGAGTTAACAGAATGTTGCGGTTGCGCCGCTTGAAACGGGAAAGCGGGAGGTCGCGCGGAGGAAAACTTTTCCGGCTCGTTGGGGAGGATTAATTACTACGGTCATTATATTTGCAATATTGGACTCGGAGGAATTTGCTGACGGCGGTCAGGGTAGTTTTCAGTTATAAAATTCCTCTTCCCAATTCTTCTGAGGGAAATTCCTCTTTTAAGTAGATGGGATTTCATGCGGTTGAGGGATGTGAGTTTGGGTTGTGCTACCAGAGTTAGGCGGTGTTACTGATGCTGGTCTTTGACTGCTGCTAGTAAGGATCTTTGTCTCGCAGTGAACCAATTGCTATATACTGCAGGTTCTGATCCTGGTTTTCGTGCATCACTGTTCCTGCTATGAAACGCAAAATGCGAGTGGAAATTTTAAATTCGGACAACAAAAATTTTTTTTCTCCCGAAAATGAACACAAGGCTTCCGCTGCTTCGCAGACTCGGAAGCAATATGCTAATAATATGGTAGAATCCGAGCCCTACCTATCTGCCACCAGTTCCGATCCTGGTCGTTGATTGTTGCTGGTGCTGGTGTTTGCACCCCCAATGTTCTTATCGACATCTACCCCGGATCTGAGCACGTTCTCTCTCCGCTGCTGTTGGCCAACTTTCGTCTCGATCTTTAGTTTCCTCTGTGCTTACTCATCAAAGTTGCAGCGGGTCCTGATCCATGTCTTTGCCAGCTGCTAGTCCTGATATCTGTCTCCTTGAGCGCTTTTTGATAAGTATAGCTGGTCCTGGTCTTTGTCTAACCCCCTGCTCTATGCATTTCTAGTGCCGTCGTCTTTGTTTTCTTTGTTCTTACCAATCTGAGTTCAATTAATATAAAATTTATATACTGATTTAATCAGTATCAAGGTCCAACTGTCACTGGTTTTTGTCTTCCGGGTCTGAAATTTGTCGTTAGCGCTGGTATTGTTTTCAATGTTGGTTTATCAATGTCTGATTGTAATAGTTCTTGGCTACTACTCCTGACCCAGGCTTCCACTTCCCGACTTTTCTCTGCTCTTTGTCAAATGCTGGCATGGTATTTCCCAGATGTTACCTACTGCAAATCTTTGCTAGCTTCCTAACTTCTGTCTGTCACTATTACTTATCGTTGTCTTGAATTGGTCTTTGTATTCTGACAGCCCTGTGCATTGTATTCAACCATCGGCCTGTGTTTCCGACGTCGCCGTCAAGTCGATTCCTTCTCCCATCCTGTTTCATTTCATCCTTCTTCTGTCCGAATGTAATTCCCCCCATTCGATTTCTGCGTTCTAATTTCATTAGCCCGTCCGATTTCACGACATGTGTAGGTCCCCAGCCGAAATGCGACCTCCCACTGGATTTAATTACCGCAACTCGTTCCGGGTGATTCCGCTGTTTGGAGCTTTGTGCCGGGATAGCCAACTCTTCCTCTTCCCCCTACGACGCTTGAGCCTCTGCGGTTTTCCCGTTGAAAACTGATTTGTTTCCATCCGCTGGAGGGAGCTCTCATTTCCGAAGCCTTAATCTCCACCAGATCACGTGTACCACAGTGTATTTTGAGCCTTAATCTGTCGCAACGCCTAATTTCAAAGTGCTCAGTGGGTTGATGGTATGCAAAGACCCTAGGGATTCCGGGCTGATTGGATTTTTCCCATTTGCCCCACAGGTGTTTATAACGTTGTGCTGACTTTGTCCGATGAATTGTTGGAATCTGCAACTTCGCCCTGCGGGAACACCAGGATTTCACGACATTTTCTCCGAGAAACTCGACGAGGAAGTTGTGGAGGGAGAGGGAGTCATAATGATTCAGAAGCAACCGGTTTAATGGTACAGTCGAAAGCAAAAGACGTCATTAAGTTCCCTCCCCCTTCCACGAGACGTCCTCATTTGGGGGTTTGGGCTTTGGGGGGAGGAGACAATTATCACTGCAGAAACTAACCTTGAAAGGAGTTTGGTGGTCGTGGAAGGCGGGAGGGGATGTTAGAGTGTGGGAACTGAACAATTATGAGCAGGAACAGAACAATCACGGCAGAACAATGCGACTTGCTAAATTGTTACAACGATTGACAACCTCCTTCTTGCCAAGTCCACCATCTTGCCGACCTCCCTTTCTCTGTGCCTTTCACTAATTCCTCCACCAAACTTTTTTCTTTTTGCTCCTTTTTCTTGTCATTTCTTCTTCGAAAATCCCGATTTTTAAGTATAGAAAACAATTGCAATGGCAGAATTTTTTCTTTTCCTGAATTTACACGCTTAATATTTAACCGATTTGAATGAAATTTGGATAAAAACGTTAGGAGAAATGTCCCCGAGACATAAATTTCCTACTTATTGAGAAGCTGAGTATGCTCAGCTGAAAAGTATACTTATTGGTGAAACGCCTTTAAACTTATGGGTGGAACTTATAGGTACTTATGGGTGGAAAGCATAAACCCTAAGGGAATGCTAAGCCTAGTCAGCTGAGTACTTATTGTAAAGCCTAGTCAGCTGAACACTTTATAAGAAGCCTAGTCACCTGAGTACAAGTTTATAAAGCAGTCTAGTCAGCTGAGCACGTAATGTGGAGCCAAATCAGCCGAGCCGTCTGGGTCAAAATCATATCCCAAAAGTTCTTCAACAATTCTGAACGACGTTAACAGACACCCATCTAATCAAGTATCCGCATGAAGAGCGGATACTCATTAGGATTTAAAAAAAAACACAGAAAATCAGCGGAGTTACTGCCACCGTTGAAGTCAGTTTTAAACTAATCAGAAAGCTGATCATAATTTGATTAAACTAACCAGCAGAAATGATCAAAATTTGACAATTTTACGATACCATTATGTCTGTGAATAACCTATATCGGGTTTCTCTTCGGAAAAAAAACGGGTTGAACTTGTTAGGTTCGCCAATCTGTCCTTTTGCTCTCTATGGAATATTCACTAAGGAAATAACACGAAAAAAACGCAACAGGTTAATAAAGCACGTTTCAATGTTACAGTTGAAAAAGGTAACGCGGGGGTGAAAATAGGTTTGGTGAATAACAAACGGTGTTTTTCTCTTAGCAAAATGGGACTTTATAAATTTCCAACGAGACCCCCTTCTTCCTTTTCCTGGCCAAAGTCCTCCACTACGTGGCTACTCCTGGTGGGTAATGCTTGAGGAATTATTTAGCGGGAGAAGCTCTTCCCATCGATTTTCCGCAGCATTTCCCGCCCTTTCAAATTCAACCGGACCGTTTGAACTGCGGGAGAGAAATCACCAAGGCGTAAAATTGTCAACGGAAATTTTCCCATTACGAAAAAAAGCATTTACTTTTCATGAACAACTTTCATTTTTGTAGGTTATGGGCCCAGTTGTGACGCCCAAAATGGCAGCCCTGACGAGCCGGGTCGAATTAACTCGAAGCGGAGCCACTTAACTCGGCTAAACCTTAACCCATTAAAGGTTGATAAAATTAATTCCAACATCCGAGAAACTCTCTCCGCCCTGCGGATATCTTAATAGGGTCGGCCTAATATCCCCTCCCCGATACTATCTTGGTGCACCCCTCGGCCATGTTGGCACGCCGTTCCAAACTTTCCAACAACCAAAACGCAATTGTGCTGTAGGGGATTGGAAGTAGTTGGAATATCCAATATTCATGACATTAGGAGACTGTCGATACTGATGGAAATAACGAAACAAAGTGTTGATATTGTAAAATATTGGTCTTATCAAATCATCATTTTGTTTACAGTTTTCGAGCCTAGTTCATGGATGTGCCTTGGGTAGGAGGTGTGAGGGCATCCCCTTCCCCACACTGCTGTGCTGACGGATCCTAGGGGACCCCTCAGTTTCTCGCATTTGAATTCATTTCAGCTTTCGGCTCATCACTAATGTCTGACTACCTACTCCCAACTAGCCCCTCTATCACACAATGTGTATGAAGCAGTGGAGCAGTGAAGCAGTGGTATGTGTGTGTGGATGATGTGTGTGTTCATCCTTTTTTAGCAACTAAATTTATCATCGAGCATGGGTATATCGTGTTTCAAGGCAGCAATTTTACTGTGTGTGGGGATTTTACCCCCCCCCCCCCCTCACCAGCCTGTCAGAGGTAGTACTGGCGGGGTACTGGTAGCACACCACAATCAACAAATCCAGGAATCCAGGGATCCTAAAACACATACATGTGTGAAGCTCCTTGCACTGGCGGAGTTGGTCCCATCCCTTCTATTGGCGGAGTTGGATGGTTCGCCATATCCCACCCAGGAGGACAAGGCAATGAAGAACAATGAGCACGATCATCGGAGAGAAAGGGCGACGACGGCGATGTCCTCAGCGGCAGCAGCCAGTCAGACGAAAATCAAGGGTGACTAGTCATTTCTTTCACTTGATGGTGGCAGTGCGAATGACTCTCGAAAATTGAACTGCAATTCCGACCCCAGGCGGCGTTACGTGGGTGGCACCTAATAGGGAGTTCCTAGTGGATACGATCGAGATACCACCACTTGGAATACGGATGCCGTATCTAGGGAAACCAAGCGCGATGCTAACCAAAATTGATTGAGATACCATTTTGCATTTTTAGGTGGTATCTCCGAGTAGGATCTTGGAGTAACGGGTCACGTTACTATTAAAACAAGTTCATTAACATCAGGCGGTAATACCACCGCGGTATTCAGCATTCGAAGTGGAGTTGTTTTTGGGGTTTGTCGTCGAAAGTGCCTCCTTAGGAAACTTATTAGATTTATTAAACTTCATAACCATTTTGATCTGATCAGTTGCAAGAATGTACGGAGTTTTTCGTGATTTCTGGAAATTGCGATTGAGTGGAACGAGCGAGAGATTTGAAGCTCAGCTCCTCAAATCAATAATAATTATTGAGTTACCTACAATGATTCAATGATTGTAACATTTAACTCATCTGGATTGCTGCGTCCAATAGTGTAATGTTTCGTTGCTCCTCCAAATTCTTTCAACAACGAACGAACTGGTGTGAAATGAAACCGCGGTGATTCGTGAAATCGGCACCTAAACAACACCTAACGGCACCTAACAAACTCAGGACAACAGAGGAAAGTACTGGCAGCACTGAGCTGCCAGCTGTGCTGCTCTCGGATTTCGTTGTTGTTGTCGACGTTTGTATGTCTTCTTGGAAGCTGTTTATCAATTAGGCAGGTTACTTTGCGATAAGGATTCACTAGATACCATCTTCCGTATCGGCCGGTGGTATCGTATTTTCCGTAAACATACCACCGACGGATCGCAGATACGATACCATCGGCGATCGCGCATGCGCACTGCTGGAGTAGGATACGGATGGAATCGAGATACCACGACGTAACTCACCACTAGGAACTCCCTAATGACTTGACAAGTTTCAGTTGCAAAATAGAAGGATTTATCAACGATCGATTCAGAAATGCCTTCTGCACCACCAATAGCAAATTTTAATTGCACACCCTTTTTACGACGGTTGCGTTATGCGTTGAAATAAAATCATTGAAGGTTAACTAAGAGGCTTCAAATCGCCTGATCCACGAGCCAAGTTCTTATTACAGCTCTTTTGAGAAACTACTAATTACATTCTCTTGCCCATTTATTTCCACAAAGAACCCCCTCCACTTTCACATGGAAACCCAAGTGCGATTGAGGTAATCCCCTTCAACTCCGCAGAAACATAACGGGTAAATTAGCTTTGAGTGGATTAACAAAAGCCACATTGCTTATTGAAGTGGAGCTGAAATGAGAGCTTTCCCCTCATCAGGAGACCCTTCAGAGAGATTGCAAGAACCTGCTCTGCCGTAGTAAACCTCCAATTCAACCCTCCCTAGTGGTATTCTCATAGCAATTATCCGAAACTGACCCCTTCCCTGTTGTAATTTGTGTTATCTCCGCATTTCTTTATCCTGTAAGCCAGTAATTCGTCGGCACAAATGAAGGGGATTTTTTGTTGTTTGTTTGTTGTATGGTCAAGTGTGCTAATTTTTGTTCGCAGGGGTTTTCCGGTGTTTCGTTCGTCATAGGCCGGGCGGGCAGTAATCCAATTGGAGTCTCCCCTTCGGGATGAAGTCCCCTTCGATTTCGACTTCCCCTATGCGTTTCTGGTAGCTCGGAAATAAGAGGATGTGCTCATGTCCTTGATGTGGTAAATTAATTTTCCGCCGGGGGGATTCATCCCTTGAGGACGTGCATCAACAACCGTGTCCGAATCAATTGCACAACGAGGGGAGAATTGCCGGGATCGATGCACGACGTCATTTCAAATTCCTTTTTTTTTTCTATCTACTAAACCAAACGCGTGTTTCCCGGGCCTTGATCTTTTCCCGACGCTTTTCAGTTTCCACGAGGAAGGCGAATAACGACGGATTTTATTTGCATTTTATACGCCATTCGGGCCGCTCTCCCCAAACAGCTTTGTCCTTCCGAACACCGAATCCCCTCCCCGGAAAACCCGTGTTGGTCGGAGGGATTTTAAAGGTTTTTCCGGAACAAGGAAACCGACTTCCGGTGTTAAAATAGGATTTGATGTTTTTTTGCCCGCGTTCGCCTCGGTTGCAGTTAGAATGCGAAACTCCCACAGGAAGTCGACAACAGGGAACGTGTACAGACGGACACGGAGGGGATGTAATCGTCATCGTTTGATAGTTTTCAGGTTAAAACTGGTTGCAACTCCAATATCAGAAAGTATTACGCTAGTGCCTAGAAAAAGCCTTAAATTTGAAGCTCGGGGGTCAAGTGAGGGGTCGTTTTCGGAGGGGCTTGTTAATGAGATGGTGAACTGATTGATAACCAGTCTGAAGGAATGAAAAACTGCCTAAAAGAGAAGGGGAATCGATATGAAGAGTTATAAGGGGCTAATGCTGAGGCTTAAACTGGTTTTAAATATAAAACCCGTTAGAGTAGCCTTAAAACAGGTTGAGATAATACGAAACCGGTTGCAGGGGTCCATAACACGTACTAGAGATTAATTACGATTTTGACCTCCCTCCAATAGCCTTCCAACTAGTTTCAGAGTTTAACCCGGTCTGAGCAGCCACAAAACTGATTTAAGGTAGTTTAATACCAGATGGAGGAGTTTTAAGCCAGTCTACGAGGTTTCAACGAGTTTTGATTTTGTCCAGTAGCCTCAAAACTACTTTCAGAGGGTTGAATTCGGGTTGAATAGTCGTGAAACTGATTTGAGGTAGTTGAAAACCGCTAGGAGGAGTTTTTAACTAGTTAGAGAGGTTTCATAAGTCCGAGTTCCTTCCGGTAGCTTCGAAACTCGTTTCAGGGAGTTAAAACCCAGTCAGGGTAGCTCAGACCGGTGTGGTGGAAACAGGTTTGAGTACCCTTAATACAATTATTGGTTTAAGAGGTTTTATGAATGGTTCTATTGGTCACAAACTGACTGCAAAGGTTGTAACCTCGATTTCGACACAGGAACCCGGAGTTTTAAACTGATTTGAGATAGTTGAAAACTGGTTGGAGGGGTTTTAGCCTCTTTGAGAGGTTTGGGGTGACTGAAACCAGTTTGCATAGTGGTTGAGTAGTAAACCCGATTTCGCGGGTAGAAACTCGCTATGAGTAGCCTTAAACTGGTTTACAAACCAGTTTAAGGCTACTCATAGCGTATACAAGTATAGTTGAAAACGAAGGAGGAGAGGTTTCATACCAGTTTCCTGCCAGTAGAGTTTAAACAGCTAAACAAGAGTTGAGACCGGTTTGGACAGCCTTAAAGCGGGGTTGAGTATCCTTAAAAAAGGGTTTGAGTTGCAACATGACCTAAAACAGGTTTGAGATGTTTAAAGTTCGAGTTGGTTATTTACAGGCTTGACGGGATTTCAACTGGTTTGGTTCTGTTGGAAACAGGTTTGAACAGCCATAGATTTAAGGGGGTCAATACGGGTTCGAAGAGCCCTCATGGGGCTCCAACTGAAATTCAACGTAATTACCAGCAAAACTATCTTTACAAGCTCCTTGATGCAGGCGAGTATTCTAATAAAACGAGACGGTTGCCGCTGTTGCCGTGGCAACGGCTTCCCCGGGGGTGCCCCCTTCCCGACGCTGTTTGCCTCCGAGTCTTTTCATGGCGTTTTACACGCTCATTAACCTCCGAGTAAATAGAAAATTAAACCTGGGCGGGAAGTCGAAGGAGAGGGGGGAAAGCAATATAATATCCGCACACTCTCTGAGGACGACAAAATTATTTCTGTCTGAGTTTAAATTGGAGATACGGTTCGTCATTTCCCCGAGTGGTAACTAAAGACTCAACTAACTCTCTGAATTGTGCTCCTCAAATTATAAAATGAAAGAATTGTTTTTTTGACGAGTATTTGAGATTTTCCAGTCTTTGCTTTGCCATAGGAGGAAATGAATGTTACACGAAACTGACACCGTTTTAATGATATTCAATCTAATATATTAAAGTTGAAAATAAAATTGTTTGAAAAATGTGATTAGAAGACTCGTGGACCGTCTGGGTGGCGCCTGGAGACTGTGAGGGAGAGCAATCCCCTCTAAGCTCTACCATAATAACGATGACTTCCGATAATATCTCTATAGAGATATTATCGGATTTTGAGATAATATCTCAAATATATCTGGGATATTATCTCAAAATCACTTAATTTTCAAGAGAGCCAAAAAACTTCCGAGACGATTTCCGAGTTTTCAAGTTTTTGGCCTAAACAATCATTACTTGAGCGATTTGGTCGATTATGACTTTCTATTTTATAGTATTTATTACGCTGAATCGAATGCACGGCAAGTTTGTCGGGCTGATAGATTCCGAGATACGGCAATATTTAACCTAAAAACATGAGTTTTATTTTTTTTTAAATTATGTTTTTCAGCATGAATGTTTCATAACTCCGGGAAAGTTAGTCCTACCGACTTGCGGTACGTCTCATTCGATTCAGCGTTCCAAAATACGTAAAATACAATCACAGAAGGATGGTATCAATCGATGCATGGTGTTCACCTTAACCAAAGTGAGCCATAAATTAGATGAATTTGGTAAATTTGTTTGTTAGAAAATACAATTTACACTTCGAACAGAACGCATTATAACTATAGTTACCTATAACTACCATAATACCTACCATAATACAGCCTTCAGTCTCTGAAGCAAACATGACTAGATTCCTAAAAAACAACGGATTATAGAAATAATCCAGACAATTTAGTGGTGACTTCCTATAGATCTATAGATCTCCGAAAATGGAGGCTACTCATGAGTGATGGACTTGTGCATAAATTTAATTCTGTGACAATGAAAAAAATTGTTTGAAAAATTTTTTTTTTGATTTTTATTTTTTTTAAAAGTTTTTGTTTTGGATTTTTTTTTTCAAAAATTTTTAGTTTTTTACTGAAAAATATTGGACCTCCTGGGATCCTTAAAAAATTCCATTTTTAGCCCCATGAAAGCCCTATTATTATTCATGGGCTACAGTGAATAAACATCGCAACAGTGAAATCGGATCGTTCCGGGACCCCCAAACATGGATCCTACGTCAAAAAATACTTCAAAAACGACCCCTAACTCGATTCCATAGTCAAAACCCTTCAATAAACCGCTCCGGTAGCCCCATTTTAGCCCCCTAGCGCCCCACGGGTTTGAGCGATCGGGCTGAAAACCTTGCGGGCACAAGTAGATGGTAAACAGAGTATTTTGTCAAAATTTCGGATAAAAAAAAAAAAAAAAAAATCTACTGCCCAAAACGGCCCGGACGGCGGACGGACATTTCGGTTTTGGACTTTAGACCTCTTGAAACGGATAAGTAATGTAAAATTTTGAGGCCGATCGGAGTCGTCGACCTCCGTCGCGAAAACATAGGTGTGTTATTCCGAGAATAATAAACCAAAAAATAAAAATAAAACAAAACAAAAAATTTTCCCCCAACTTTCTTCCATTGTCACAGAATTATAATTTTCGCACAAGACTTAGTACCTAACCTATATCAAAGAATAATAAACTCTTGCGTAAAACTTGCAGCGTTCTAGTTATATTTTCACCACTTTGAGCGTTGTAATCGGTGAAAAGGGCCCAGGTGGCGTAATAAATGGAATAAAAAAGGCAATTTTTGAGATATCGGAAGTCACAGTTACCCCTGGGGCTGTTAGTAGTAGGCGCGATTTGTACACCTCACAAAGCAACTCGTACGTTAAAATTTAACGTACATTTACATTTAATGTATACAGGAATTTTATAACAGGGTGCATCATGTTCTTTAGTTTGATCCTTGATCTAAACAGAATAAATCCAGGGGTCTAGCGATGTCGTCCAATGGCCATCATACAAAACATGTACCTGAGATAGCTGAAACTACCACAAGTGGCAATACAACCACAGGCAGCAACATTTCTTGGTCATACAATCGAACGCATATTTTCAAAATTTTATCGTTTTCCACCAGCCATCTACCTTCTTATTTGTTCCAATGCTTCATCACTCTTTCATTGTCATAATACAAGTACCTACAACCACGACAACTCGTTCCGTTGTGAGCGAGCTGAAATGAATGCGCCTCCCGAGTTTAATATTCCCCTGTCAACAAGTCACGTATATTACTGAAATCATTTGTGTCCGTCTTCCGCTTCCTTTTCATCGGCTTGTCAGAGCGGAATTGCTTGGAAGGAGGCGAAAAGAGGGATCGGGGACGTCTCAGGTGAAAAGAGAGTTGAATGATGATTCTGGTGTTAAAAAAAACTTTTAGGGCCGAGCGGAGTCTCACAATGGGTCTGGATTTTATTTTTATGTCGGCGGAACCTGCGCCATCTTGCAGCTGGAATTTTTCATTTTTTGATGCGGGACGATAATGACGGTGGCCTACCACGCTGCTGATTCAAATGTACAATTTGACGTGAAATCGGAAGTCGTCTGTGATAGTGTGTGTTTCTATAGTGTCATTAGCAGTGTAAATTGAACAATAACTTGGAATTATTCCAAGTTACACATCGCAGGTGACACCAATTTTCAAAGTCAAAAGTTTTTTATTTTGGATGGGTTGTTCTGTTAGTTTGATTGGGATGGGATGTCTGCGTTGTTATGAGCAGTGAGAGTAGTGATACGATTATGTCTGAGATGTCTTCTTTTGAGTCTTGTCGCAAAACCTGGTGGAGCTGTGATTGCCGCGACGCATGGATTCATGTTTCCTTCGGCCTTCTCCACCAGTTTTGTGTATTGTGTAGTGATGGTCTCTTGAATTGTGGATAATTGGAGGTCTTCCCGGAGCACGTCGTTTCTCACGTACCACGGGGCACCAGTTATGGAACGGATGATCTTGTTTTGTTGTCGCTGAATCTGTTGTGTGGAAGTGTAGCAGGCTGTACCCCAGATCTCGCAGCCATAAATCCATATAGGTCTTATGAGAGCCGAGTAAAGGAGCTTCTTGTTCTCCAAACTCAGCTTGGATCTCCAATTCAGCATTGGCCAGCATAGGAATGTCCTCTTTTTCATAGCCTCTCTGACGTTCTTGATGTGGTACTTCCAAGTTAGTCTACGGTCTAGGGTCAAACCTAGATACCGAACTTGACTTTTCCTTGGAAGTAAACCACCACAGAGACTGACGTTGCAGACTGTTCCCGGCCTTAGCGTGAAGGTGATGAGCGAGGACTTGGTTGGATTGACCTTCACCTTCCATTTGTTGAGCCACTCTTCAGCTTTAGCCAAGTGTCTCTTCAGGTGCCATCTTGCCTCCATGACGGTGTCTCCTGAAGCGAGTATTCCTGTGTCGTCTGCAAACTGGGCCAGAAGCGTGTCACACGTATCAGGGAAGTCATGGCAGTAGGCGTTGTAGAGAAGCGGGCTGAGAGGCGATCCTTGTGGAACTCCCGCGCTGATTGTCTTGAACGACGAATATTCCTCGCCGATTTTCACCCTAAACGTTCTTCCACTCAAGAATGACTTGAGGAAGAGGAACAGGGAATTCGGGAGGAATGGTCGGATTTTTAGGAGGAGTCCATCGTGCCAAACTCTATCAAACGCCGACTGTACATCCAGAAAGGCTGCTGCAGTATACTTCATTCGTTCATAGCCATGCAGGATGTAGTCTACAACCCTGTGTAGTTGCTGAGACGTGGAATGATCGCTTCTGAACCCAAATTGATGGTCCGGGATGATTGATGACACCTGAAGAGCACTCTCTAACCTCTTGAGAAGAATTTTCTCGTACAGCTTCCCCAGCAGAGGTAGCAAGCTGATTGGGCGATAGCTGGCCGGGTCCTGCTGAGGTTTGCCAGGCTTCAGAACAACTATGACTACAGCATGTTTCCACACTGCTGGCATGTACCCAAGGCGCAGGAGTGCATTGTACAAGTTCAGGAGGAACGCCTTGCCCTTCCTGGGGAGGTTCTTGATCAAATCTGCAGTTATCAAATCATATCCAGGAGCTTTGTTATTCTTTAATCCTTTAATGGCCCAATTCAGCTCGTCTGGATTGATAGGAGATGGTGGAAGTGACATCTGCATTGGGCTTGTGAGCTCATCCTTAACTCGAGCAGAAAAGTGAGGGTCGCCTAGGTCGTGATTGGGATGGAAAATCTCTTCAAAGTGACATGCGATCAACTCAGCTTTTGCCCTGTCCTCAGTCAACCACCTTCCACCGTTAGCTTTGAGTGGGGGGGATAATTTTGATTTCCTCCCCAGGAAGTGCTGGGCAGTCCTCCAGAGTCTACTTGAGTAGTTGCTGTTCGAGTTTGCGTCCATCAAGTGATTGGAGAATCGTTCATTTTGTAACTCAATAAGCGCCTCCTTCACTCTTCTGCACCAGTAGTTGAATACAGCTTTGTTGGTGGGGTCACGGGAACGTTGCCAGTTCCTTCTCGCCTCCTTTTTCTGGGCCATGAGTGAACGAATTGGAGCAGACACAAATCTTCCAATTTTTCGGCATTCGACTGGCTTACTACTGCTCCAAGCACAGCTGTGAATTGTTTTCACCAAGTGATCAATGCACTCATCAACATCCTCGCATGTAGAAAGGGAAAGTGACAAGTCAATTTCTTGTGAGAATTCTTCGCCGTACTGGTCCCAATTCATTTTTCCGCGCTTTAACTGTGCCTGTGATGTCTTGGGCAACAGCTGCGCAGACGCGCAGGCAAGTAAGACAGGATCATGGTCGGAACTGAGATCATGTACGGCATCTACGTTGCATTCGCGAGAGAATCTTTTGGTGATGTAGATGTCCAGAATCTCTGGTAGCTTCCGATTTGATGTAGGCCAATATGTGGGGGATTGTGAAGCATGAACAACTAGGTTGTGTTCTCTGGCTACACTCAGCACCATACTACCCCGATCGTTGGACGAACGACAGCCCCAGACTGTTGACTTTGCGTTGAAATCTCCACCCAATATTCCTTTGTCACCAAGTGCATTGATCACCTGGAGAAATTGATGCCTTGGCAGTTGCTTTGAAGGAGTAGAATAGCAACTTCCCATGACAACCCGTGCCCCATCAACAGTAACCGAGACAAATGCAGCCTGTATGTGCTCAGAGGAGATTGCAGGAAGTTCGCAGTGTCGAATTCTCGACTTTATCAGCAGCCCTGCACCTCCTTTGACGTTCCCACCACCAGTATAGTCAGCTCTGTACATTTTGTAGCCGGGAAGACTGAAGCGTTTGTGAACTGTGAGATGCGTTTCCGTGATTAGTGCAATGTCTATGTTATGTTGTTCTAAGAATGTGATGAGTTCTTGTTTTCGATTTTCCACTCCATTTGCGTTCCACGTGACAATCTTCATAGTTGATGAGTTGAGGTTAGCGGCCATGGTATTGGGTGAGTAGTGTTTGAAGGCTGTTTATAGATGCAGTCAGTTGGTTCATGAGCAGTACAAGTGGTTGGAGCAGTGAGTTGATAAGTGTAGTTACATCGAGGGTCGAAGAGCTTTGAAGGTGGTTTGGTTCTGGTCTTTGGATCCGTGATGGTGTACGTTGGCTAGGTAACTGTGAATTCCCCGGCAAGGGCTGTTGGCTGGGTAGCAATGGATAGTGCTGGCTTGTCATTGGTGGAGGGCCTAATCTTTGAGAAGGGCTTACTACTGGCCTGTGGTGGTTTTGCAGAGGGACTTCGGTTCCTGGCTGCTGATAGTGCTGATGACGAAGCTGTTGTTGTTGCGGTCGTTGTTGCTGCTGCTGTTGGTGTCTTTGTTGCTGTTGTTGGGTGTGCTGCTGTTGCGGTCGTTGTTGTTGCTGACGCTGCTGTTGATGAGGAGAAAGCGCGACTTGAGCTACTCTTCTCTTTAGAAGAAATTTGTGAACCTCGCATCCTCTGTAGTTCGCCGAGTGTTGACCACCGCAGTTCATGCAGGATGGGGGCAATTCACGTGGTTGTGTGCAGTCTTTGACGTTGTGATTTCCCTTGCAGCGAGCACATCGTGGATCGTGTTGGCAGTAGGCTCTTGTGTGATTAAATTGTAAGCAGTTCGTACATTGTGGAATTTGGAATTTACTGTTGTATGCTTCTACTCGCACCACGCAATTAAGGAGATTGTTCAGCGAGTAAATGGAGGTAATGTCGTTGGACGGTTCCAGGTCGATGTAGAACATTGGTAGGGGCCTTTTGGAACTTGTGGCCAGCACATTTACTACTTGACGTACCTGGTATCCCTTCTCTCTCAAGGCCTCCTTGATGAGTGAAGGAGGAGTAGTGGGATGAAGGTTCCTTAGCACCACTCTTACAGCCCGCTTTTCAGCAGGCTGATAAGAGTGAAAACTCACCTTCTTGTGTGTCAAGATTTGGACCGTTTTTCTGTAACTCTCGCCTTTTGAGAACGTCAGTTTAATGTACTTCAGAGATGATGTACTGAGTTTAGGAGTATGGGCAGTATTTCTGAGAAGTTCGTCTTTGAATCTAGAAACTGAACTACACCAATTTTATTATTAAATAATGTACACCTGCGATGTATGGTGGAACTGGGTATCCAGTAAATAATTTTGCATTTCAGAAGTGGGATACACAGTACCACCCACTACTTCTTAACGCGTCTCTTGGCGGAGAGAGGCGTTCCTTCCTTCCCCACCAAAGCTGCTCTCTCATGTTTTAGGAACCCTCAGTGAGCTTAAATTAAACAAAAAAGCGGAGTTTGGAATTTACGCAATATAATAATTATATTAAAACAATATGTTTTAATTATTAAAACAGCAACAAAAAGCAAAACACATTCCAAATCAGCAAATTTGGAGCTACTTACATTTTTAGTTACCTACATGAGATTCTCTTAATTTTTTGTGTTCATCTCAAAGATGTTTTACGCTGAATAAAATTACCATGTATTTCACTAAGGCAGCAAACACGAAATAGCCTTTTTCAAAGATTAGTGTGGCCTTCCATTTTCTCTTCTTATATCTGACATTCTTCTGTATCATTTTTCCATACATGATTTTTCCTTATTATTATTCTCGGTATTTGAAATTTGATTTCCTTCAAAACCGTCATCATGACATGATGATGACAAGAATCACATTGTGATTCTTTAAAAAACGCTATATAATATGGAAAAGCGAGTTGTTGGGTCTGAGGCCGTGGCGGAACAGGCGGGGGTTGGCCACCTAGTTTGAGGCCGCCGACATTACGCACGTTGTAAAACATACAACCTACAGACATCATGAAACATAACGGACGATTTTATACTCACGGTATGGGAAATGAGAAATAAATTAGCCAGAGTGCGCCTACCTGAAAATGAAAAAAAGTCCACTGTCAGCACAAGAATTTTAAATTTGAAACAACCTATTATTATGAGCGTCGCTACAATATCCTCATTTTTGAACGCCTTTCATAAAGAAACCGACGACACCTTTGAATGAAAAAGGGTGTAGAGGGAGGAAAGAGACTGAAATTACAATTTCCAATATAGATTTTTATCGTTGGTTCCTGCCTCCTCTCAACACTATCTTCCACGTAAATTATCTCCATTCTTCCACTCTTTTTGCAGCCTCTCCTTTTTTTTTTTTTTTGTATTCAGTGCCTCGTCTCCCCACCTCCTTTCTACAGCCTACGGAAATGAGCCAGGAAGAAAACCCTGATGAAAAGGTGGGGGCGGTGGTCGTTTATTAAAAGGTGTTATCACACTGTGGTGGACAGAAAGGGGGGATTTATGACTTGCAAAGGGTGATAGGAAAATGTCGGCGAGAAAAACGCGATGAAGCAGAGGGGAAGAGGAGAGGAAAAACATTTTTCGGCCTGTTCAGCTGTGTTGAGTAAGATCACAAAATAACAATATAATTATACGGGTAGTAAGTATACACAATAATCCAGGATGGTTTTAGTGGACATTCCGCTCTTCTTCATGGCCTGCAGGCCATATGACAGGTTGAACATTGATTACAGGGAGCGTTGCAGATAGCCAAAGGAAAGCCCCCATCTGCTTGCGATAATACAGGAGTATCCCAGATTTCCTTTTGCGGTCCCGGAGACAAGATCTGAATGCAGCTATGCCGTCTTCTCCAAGTGTCGTAGACCTAGAATATAACTAGGCGACCATCCTCTATAGAGGTATATATACTATTCCATGTTATATATTATATAACATGGAAAGAGTCGTCTCGATAGCTCCTCGATAGTCCTCACTCTTGAGTGCAACTAAGTGCTGCATTCCTGCATCTCCGCAAAGTATTTCGCAAAATCTTTGCAAAGTGCTGCATCTTCGTATATTGCGAGCCAGAACTGCTCTTTCCGGCCAATTCCCCACCTTCTTCTTTTCCCTTCCAAGACCAAACGCTGGAATGTGTAGCGATCTCCTATCATGATCTCACGTAACCGACTTTTCTCTTCTTCATGCTCGTGAAAGAGTTTCCAATCCTGAAGACTGCGGCTCCCCAAAACCTTCGTGTTACGTACGCACGGGATCAGAAGCATTCTACGCAGGCACCATGTCTTGAACGCCTCAAGGCGGCTAATTGACTCAGCCCTCAGCGTCGAGGTCTCAGCCCCGTAGAACAATACCGAACAAACATTGAATGCGCGGTGCTGGATGTCAAATTTTAAGTGCTTGTCGCATTAAAAATGATCTGGCTTGTTTTATCCGCGATCGAATCTCGACGTCCGGGTTCCATTTTGGTTTAAGTATAATCCTTGGAATAATACACCTATGTAATCGCGATGGAGGTCGAAAATTCTGATCGGCCACAAAATTTGACATTATCCATTTCAAGAGGTCTAAATACTGGAACGAAATGTCCGTCCGCCGACGGCGCACCGTCCGTGCCGTTTTTATTTTGGACAGTAGGTAGGCTTTTTTTTTTTTTTTTTTTTTTTTTTTTAAATCTGAAATTTTGAAAAAATACTCGGTTCTATCTAGTTGTGCCCGCAAGGTTTTCAGCCCGTTCGCCCAACCCGAGGGGCTCAGTGGGGCTAAAAAAGGGGCTACGCGAGGGGTTCGTGAAGGGTTTCGGCTATGGGATCGAGTTAGGTGTCGTTCATCAAGTATTTTTGGACGTAGAATCCATTTTTGGGAGTCCCAGAACGATCCTATTTCACTGTGTTGATCTATGAGGCTATGGGGTCCAGTCTATTGCGCCGCTTTTGATGTCAATTGCGCCGGAGGGGGGTATGTCAGTTGCGCCGCTTAAACTTTACCTACCAGTAGGCGCAACTGACATCGACCATTATCAATACCATGTCAATTGCGCCTATGCACCACAACTAAAAACTGACTGGTCACCTACCGTTCTATGTTTTCCTTCTACCTTTCCTAAAGTTGATGTAATTTGACCCCCAAAATTGTAATTTTTAAAATTTAGTCTGCCAGGGTATGGCGACCGCTTTGGGATGGCAACATCAATAAATCTCTTATCAACACCAACCCCAAACTCTGTGTAAAATTTCAAGTTTCCTAAAGTTGATGAAATTGAGGAGGAAACATGGAAAAGTGCACAAGTCAAAAAATGGAGAAAATTGAGTTAAGGTTAGTTTCTGGGTCCGTTCCGTCATTCAAATAGCTTGGAATAGTCAGAATCGAGCAAAACATCATAAGTTCCCGTAAAAACCATTGGCAATGTAGGCAGTTCTGAGCAAAATCGCACAGGTCCAAGGCGGGGTGCAGGGCAAAGAGACACAAGTCCATTTCGACCAATCAGATTCCACTAACGAGTCACGTGACTGAGGCAAATTTCAGAATTTTTGGTCCGATTTAAAATTGCTGCCAATTTTGAATCCGGCGGCTTTGGAATGGCAGACATAGCTCTTTTCACTCAGTATGAACGATATTTTGATTAAATTGCGATGGAGAGGACTATAACAAACAAAACATGGAATTGCGCCGACCTGCGCAGTTTACATTACGTACACACCTTGCCCTCGAACGAACCTCATTAGTGCTTCGTAGATCGGCTTACTCATAATCCTATTACTCAGGCGCAACTGACATATACCCGAGGCTTTCATGGGGCTACAAATGGGGTTTTTGAAGGATCCCAGGAGGTCGGATAAATGGTCATTTTCCTAGTAATTTTGGAAGGATAGGTAATCCAAATATTGTACAAAATCTTTTCCCCAGTTTTCTCAATAATATTAGTATATAGTATAATATACTATATACTACTGGGGAAAACTGGGGAAAAGATTTTGTACAATGTAGGATTATTATTAATAGTATATATACTATTAGTATATATACTATTAATAATAATCCAACATTAATTTACAATTATTGCATAAAAATTAATTATGTGAATTCCTTCATTTTACACAAGGGTTTATTATTCTTCAGGAAATCCGCAAAACATGAAACCAAATTTACCCCAAAACCCACACTTTTAATTAAATTTGTTAACAAATTAAATCAAATCAGAAAAGTGAGGAATGGAACAGAGAACGGACTAGAGACGATGAATCAAATTTCCTGTTCAACTCGCGTGTGTCGAAAACAAAACCTAACCCACGGAGAAGAGCTTCGCGCACGAAACCGCTTAAATCCAACTTCGTGATGGGGAAATAGTGATAAATTCACAATGGAACTAGATCCCGACAAGCACGGCTCTCATCCCTTTTCCCCACACCGACCGTTTTGTACGGCTCGACACAGCTCCCGTTCGTACGGCGGGGAGGGCGGATTCCCGCGCATTTGGAGGATTAAATTTACGACGGTAATGGATGGACTGGGACGTCCGGAGACGTTCCGCGGGGAATGCGAAATGCGACGGTTTTCGGGGATTGTCGGCGATTTGAACGTGACCCGGAGGAGACCGGAGCGACGATTTAGGGGCAGCTTAGAGGGTCAAGCCACAACGGTTTTGCGAGAACAACTCAACGGAAATATCAAAAGCTTGTTTAAATTGTTGACGAAAAAACTAAACATCCTTTGGGATATTGGAATTTGGCTAATTCCTTCTTCAGATTCTCATTTCACTCCCAGCCAAATGAATTCAGGAAAATGCACTTGAAAGGAACTCGGTTTCATCTGCATAAGAAACCGTCTGCAACTCGACGAGACGAAATTAATTTTCTCTCCACTCAAAGCGGCTCTATTTTCATTAGACTGAGAGAAAGGTGACGATGCAGGTGAAGTCGGCCTCGGAAAACTTCGTCCGGGATTCGTTTTGTGCTTCATGAAAGGGGCGAAGAGGAATACGTTTTATCTTGGAAAATAAGACCTTTCGGAAGAGGGAGGAGAGAAATGTTGCTAATTTGTAGAAGTTGATAGTAACGTAAAGGCTCTCCCACAAAAGGTAGCGAAAAGGGAGAAGCTTTTTGAATTAATATAAAGTCCGGAGGGGGGGGGGGGGGGGGGGAATCCTTCAGAAGGAACTGCGACTTTTGAAGAAAAGTTTTCGAGTCACTTGTAGAGCGGAAAGTAAAACGGTTACTGGCGGAGCCTTATTAAAAGTTTTGAGCGGCATCGGCCCCCTGATGAAGGCTCTTTGAGAAGGCACGAATGGTTGAGTACCTGAGATCTGCACAGTGTGGAACTACAGGGAACGAGGAGGGTCGTGAGACGATGCGGAAAAGAAGCCTCTGGTCTGTCAGGAATGACGTCTGCCCCAAATGGAAAATGGCGGATTCAGGACCATGCCACGCATTTAGCTACCATATTAAACATTAAACTTTCAAACACAAGTCTTAAATTAGTGTAAGTTTTTTGAAAGTTTTGTTATTATAATAATTATAATCTTACTTGTTCATAATTATTATTGTTGTTGGAAACTTGTTGAGGGTCAGTCAAATAAGACGAGATTTTTTGCCGACGTTTCAAGAGATATATTCTCCTATCATCAGGGCCTAATGAAACGAACAAAACACGAATTTAGACTTGAATTTAACAATTGATGAAACTATATGATACGATACAAAGTGTATTAGATACGAAACAGTGTAAAGTGTACATAGAACAAATGAATATGATATAAATAATTTGGAAGGTAAGTAGAGCAAAATGATTGAGTGAGCAAGTTTTAAAGATATACAGAGGTACTTACAAGTGCAGGGAAAAGGGCAGCACACGATGTGAGCCGTCGCTGTCGTACAAATATACTAAATAATATGTAGGATACAGACATACAGAAGGAACTGACAATTTTCGATGGTGGGTTTTTTTTTTTTTTTTTGTGAAAGTGGTAGACAGAACTCAAAGGGTGCCGACTTTTTGTAAGGTTTGAGGGTTGGTCAGTGAGCAGGTAATGGCTATCCTAATTCTTTAATCAATAAAATCGTTACCCAACATTCATCTAGCCTCACTAGACCACAAAATTTACGACAACCCCGTAGGTATTGCTCTACCCCATATGTACGGGGGGTGTCGGAAAAACTTTCCAAGATTTTAGATTCTGATTCTGCTCAGCTTGCCTTTAAAAACAAAAAAACTGGAGGAACTCTTTTCACTAAAACCAAAGACCCCATCCCTCATCACCAACAGAACAATATAATTTACGACATCCCATGTCAACAAAATTGTCCCAAACGCTATATTGGCCATACTGCAAATTTCATGTCAAAGCGTATCAATACTCATGAAAAAGAGAGCTCTGGTCCAGTAAAACCCACGTCCACCGCCTTGACTATCCATTCTAGGGAGGCTGGACATAAATTTCAATTTAATAAAGCCAAGAGCATTGGTAAAGAACCCATCCTTTTCAAGCGGGAGATGTTGGAAATGATCCATATCGAACGCAACAAACATCAAACAGTTAACTTCAGAACAGATGTCAATCACCTCAGTAAATGTTACTCTGACTTAATCCATAAAGAGAGACCGCTGACATGAAACCGTTAACGCCTTAATTACTTGCTCACTGACCAACCCTCAAACCTTACAAAAAGTCGGCACCCTTTGAGTTCTGTCTACCACTTTCACAAAAAAAAAAAAAAAAAAAAAAACCCACCATCGAAAATTGTCAGTTCCTTCTGTATGTCTGTATCCTACATATTATTTAGTATATTTGTACGACAGCGACGGCTCACATCGTGTGCTGCCCTTTTCCCTGCACTTGTAAGTACCTCTGTATATCTTTAAAACTTGCTCACTCAATCATTTTGCTCTACTTACCTTCCAAATTATTTATATCATATTCATTTGTTCTATGTACACTTTACACTGTTTCGTATCTAATACACTTTGTATCGTATCATATAGTTTCATCAATTGTTAAATTCAAGTCTCAATTCGTGTTTTGTTCGTTTCATTAGGCCCTGATGATAGGAGAATATATCTCTTGAAACGTCGGCAAAAAATCTCGTCTTATTTGACTGACCCTCAACAAGTTTCCAACAACATTAATTGAAACGGTCAACATAACCATCAACCATAATTATTATGAACAAGTAAGATGGAAGGGTAAATGGACCAAAGAAAAACCGAAAGGCTCGTTTAATTTATAGACAAATCAGAATTATGAGAATACTAGTTTACATGAAGCCAGTTACTAGCGTCAGCCAGCTGGCTTCGAATTCATTTCTGTCAACTTGGCACCAGTCAGCTGGACTGTGACTGGCCTCGTGTAATGGCGCCATAAATTCCAAAAACGACCTCAAAATTTGACATTATCCGTTTCCAGAGGTCTAGATTTCAAACCGAAATGTCCGTCCGCCGTACGCCGTCCGTGCCGTTTTGGGCAGTAGGATTTTTTTTTTTTAATCTGAAACTTTGACAAACTACTCGGTTTACCTGGTAAACTTTACCATCTAGTTGTGCCCGCAAGGTTTTCCGCTCAAACACGCGGGGCTCTATGGGGCTAAAAATGGACTACGGAAGGGATTTTTGAAGGGTTTTGACATTTTTTGAAGGGTCGCTTTGGAAGTTTTTTTGGACGTAGAATCCATTTTTCGAGGTCCCACATCTCTCCAAACCTTCCTTAATGACATAGAATTAGTTGTTGCACAATTAACCTATAAAATTTATAGATTATATGTATTATTTAATAATATATATAACCAACCTATCTCACAATTAAACTACCATATCAATGAATAATAAACCCTCGTGTAAAATTTTCAGCGTTTTGTTGATGGTGATTTAGCCGCTGAAATGCTTACTTACTGAGTTAGAGGCCTATAATAGTAAAATATCGAAAATATTATCAATCTTAGCAAATCTCAATTTTAGCGCGGTTGTACAAAAATATTCGAGGAGTAATTTGCAGGAAGTTTTGTCGAGTGTGATTTAGCTCTAGCTTTCTAGTTGTTAAATTTGTAATTTATTGAATTTTAGGCCAAAGACTGGACCAAGATCCCAAGCGAAGTGCCAGTCAGCTTTCGTTGCCCCACTCTCGTTTGGACGTCAGTAGAACTTCTACATCGTGGTGGGGAATAAAATTTTTTAATGCCCTTCCAAAATCTGTCCGAGAAGAGCCTGTGCCAAAATTTAGAATCTCATGTAAATCCCGACTGTCACAAATGGTGCCTTACTCATTTGAAGACTTTTTTCTCAACATCAATCCAGTGAAACGTCTTTAACGTGTACATGCCCTTAATTCATCAATTTACGATTTAATACCATCTTACTTTGTATTTTCAGGCCTAACTTTAATTAACCGTGACCATTGTCAAAAACACTCTGTGTAATATGGCAAATAAAACGCTTTCTGATTCTGATTCTGAAGCATTTCAGAAATCACATTAAATGTGACAAATTTTGTCAGTGCGCTTTAGCGGCATAGTGGTTGTTCGTGAAACTATTTGCGAAATTTGCTACTATGAGGCGCTGGCGGGTTCATTCTCGAATATTAAAATATACTGCCGATACATAACAACGAACTAGCAACAACTGAAGGTGACATTCTAACGACATCCTCCCCTCTGTACTGGGGGAAGATCCAGCAGTAGGTGTCTTCCAGCGCTTTTCCGTTTTCCATTCGTCCATTTCCGTCTTTCATCTGCTCTTTATTCGTCCTTCGTCTCCCCGCCGCTTTCTCGCCACTACCATCTCCTGAAAGGATGAAATCCTTCGTGTACATTCATTCTTCTTAACTTTCACACTCCAAACGGTCCAATACTGCAGATCAGTTCATCCGTCGACGAAGGAGGTGGAAAAGAGAAACAAACCAAGGTTATGACGATATTGCAGTAATAAAAGTTCGCTGGGTGTTGCGATTGGATTAACTGCGTTGCCTTCGACGTTTGAACAAGAAAAAAGTTTTTCTTCTATTTTGCCTCAGTAGAATTTACATAACCTGAATAGACCTAATTACGGGCGGGTTTGGCGAGTGTAGCGACCGCGTCTGGCTTTTTTCCCCTCACACAACGCACGATGAAAAGAGGCAGAAGAAGAACGAGGGTGAAATTCGCGGAGGGGGCGTCGTACGGGAGAGATTGTGGGAAGTTCATTAGGAGGGTGAGTGCTAATATTAGATTAACCCCCCGCTACCCCTGGCAACACTATCGCCGAGCTAGTCAGGGTTTTCCAAAAGGGGTTCCTCTCCAAACCGACAAGAAACACACGTCTTTCTAATTTATTGAGCGGCCCCGCCGAGATCTGCTTCCAGTTCGGTAAAGACGTTCACGCTGGATCGAACAGGGGAATTTGAACGTGTGGGGGCACAGCGGAAATCCAATTCGAGTTATTAATAATCCAGTAGGGAACCTTGACCCTTCCTGCCAACTTGATGCAATAATCCGCTGTGGGGAGATTAAACGGCCCAAATCCTCCCTACCATAACATTGCATAAATCCATCTGGTTGTGGAAGCTGGCTCCGCACGTGCCGTGATTTGGTTATGTCAACCTGTCAGGGCAATAAGTGGGTCAAAGTAAACTAACTATGGTCCATAGTCTATGGAGCATGATACTGTACATAATAGTTATCCCCTTCTGTCTCTCTAAGGATTAATTTTTCTATAATTTATTCCATAGTATTCTATGGACATAGATTATGTTAGGTAACTATTTTAACCTTTTCGTAAAATTTGCAGTATTTTTTAATGACGTTTTATTGATGTGTATCACTATTACATACATAATCAATAAAAGTCAATAAATGTTAATTAATCAAATTTTGTTTAATCAAATCTGAAATTTTGGCAAAATACTCTGTTTACCATCTAGTTGTGCTCGCTAGGTTTTCAGCCCGATCGCCCAAACCCGATGGGGCTACGGGAGGGGTTTTTGCAGGTTCACGGGTATGGGGATGAGTTAGGTGTCGTTTTCGAAGTATTTTTGGACGTAGAATCAACTTTTGGGGGTCACAGAACGATCCGATTTCAACGTGGGGATCTATAGGGCTTTCAAGGGGCTACGAATGAGATTTTTGGAGAATCCAAGGGAGATTAAATAAGTTGTCGTTTTCCGAGTATTTTTGTACACATTATTCATTTTTCGAGGTCCCACATCTGTCCAAACATTGTATAGAAATTTTTATTTTATTTTTTCAACATTTTATTCATTAACACAGAATTAATGTTTGCACAATTAACATTGTACATCAAAGAATAATAAACCGTTGTGCAAAATTAGCATTATAATATATAAACCCTTCCCGTAAAATATGCAACGTTTTTGGCGTCTACACCATTATGAACGTTCAATTTTACTTCAAGAAGCAGTCAAAATGTGGTAGGTTCGCACTTAGTAGTCATTTCCGATATTGGGTGAATTGCCTTCAACCACTTTACTTGTCGATTTCTACGACGCTTTAAAGGCAAACTTCGAGTGAAATCACCCGATTCCCCCACCACCCTTTCCACCAACTCCCTCTAACACTTCCGACCTTAACGCTCTCTGGGCATAATTGGCAAAGTTTTATGGGATCTTTCCGCTCGATCCATCACCTCCCTCTGGTGGCCGACTACGGCGAGACCGGTGTGTCTCCGACTAGGCCGAATCAAATTGACCGTGTTTTGTTATTTTGAACAATTGCAAAATGAAATTATACATTTTGAAAAAATCGAAACGTTATTGACCGTTTGTTGCTTTTTGAGTGGTTCCAAAAACTTTGGGGGCCGCTCGGGACATACCGCACGCCCCCTAGGCACTTTAAGGGGGGTTTCCAGGCGGCTGTGTCCGTTTTCACGATAGGCCGATCTTAAAAGGCAATTTTCAAGATGATTTTGATAAGAACTCGCCCTCGAAGGGATCGTTTAAACAGACCGAGTGAATGATTGCACGTCCAACTTGGGGATTTATTCATGAGAAGTTGGTAGTCATTACCGGCGAAGCGAGAAACTCGGTCAGCCGAATCCCGAAGCCGGAAATTCGAATAGGTTGAAGTCTCTGGGGCTCATTAGCGAAAGTCACATGTAGAGCCTCTTGATGAACGATTCAAACGGGTGCAATCGGTCGGTAGAGAACAAATCCAGACGTAAAGTCGAAAAAACTACGAGGAAATTCCCCAGGTGCAGCGAATTAGTTCTTCCCAGGGCCGCCAAGAGTTCTCCACTGCACTGATGGGAAACATTTTAGCAAATGCCCGGTGTTACAATGAAGAAAAGGTTTCAAAGCACTCCCAGAGGATTTAACTTAAGGAGCGTCGATTTCGGGAAAACCGCATCGTTTCCCCAACTTACTCGAACTTGAGCAGCAAGCGCTAAGTACTGTACTGTAACAGCTCAAGACAATGCCAATTAAATTGATTAGTCGGGGAAAACATGCGAAATGACAAAGCGGTTGTTTGCCGATGGTGCAGAGGTCTAGTCCAATGAGTTGGTAAGGTTTCGAGCAACTAAGCTCATCTACTACATGATGCAGCCCTGACAAGAAAACCATTTGTCTTTGGACACAAAAACCGGTCTCCACGCTATTATTGTTGACCTAAATAAACAATTTAGTATTCAAACCAGCAGAGGAGTCTTTCTCTCTCCCTAACCAACTCACATGCGAAATGGAACAAACAGTGTTTTCAACAATTGTCCCTTTTCTAAATCGGCGAAGGTTACGGCGCCCTACGTTAGGGTGGCGCGCCTTGCAGGGATTTATTATGGCCTCAGGCTGGGTGACCTGGGTATAATACAACACCCTTAATATTATAAAGGGGCCTCTTCCTGGGTATCCTCTTTTATGTCGTCGGGGGAATCAACGACCTCTTTAACAGACCACACCTCAGGCGTGCGGTCGGCACAAAAGACAGCCATGAACATGATGAATCACGGTTACCAGGTTCTTTAGGATTGTGGACGGAGCGCTGTTGCAGGTCCTTGCTGAGGTATTTCCCGTAGCAGTGGAAGCCGCCCGTCGTTACCCAGCTTGCAGGATCCAGAAAAGGCTTCCCTTTGGACTTCTAGGACAAAGCTTCGAGCTTGGGCCTCCCCAGGCTCAGCTGCACTGGGAAGTGATGGCCATGCACTTCAGTCAGCGGCAAGAGGATTGGGCTGCCGAGTCCACCAGGAGACTCGCTTTCGAGTTCTTCCCATCAGCCAAACACATGTTTCCAGCCCTTGCCTTTCCAGCAGCTGCCTTGTGATTCCCGGCGGCAGCAAGGCCTCCACAGTCAACAACAGGCTCTGAAGTGGACGAGCCCTGGTCGAGCAAGGGCTCCCAATAGCCTCCTCTCAGAGTTCTCTGGTCACACCCCATTATAAGGGGTGGTCGAGCAGCAGCTCCCTTCCAGGATAGCACAAGCCCTTCCCGCTCCCTCCCACAAATCAACACTTCCTCTTCCCTTATTATTAGCTCTCCTCAGCTCATGCTGTTGCCAATTTTGGTTCCCAGCAGCATTTAAAAGTATCCGTTCCTAGAGTGTTTCTTCCTCACGACTGCTTATGATTCCTGGCTGCAATGGGTTTCCCTTCCAACCGGTAACACAGCGGGAAAAAGGTTTCACCCGATTAAGGTTTCACTTCGGCTTAATTCGCGATGAATTGGCCCGCTCAACTTTAACCCTCCGAAAAAAAAACTTGTAGTTGGCAAAAAGGGTGGGAGGTTGGGGTGGAATTTTCGCACGTTTTCACTTACCCCCCTTGCAAAAAGAAGTCGAAGAATGTGCTATTGGCGGGGTGGGGGCCCCTTTTCCCGCTCAATAATTCAACTAAAGCCCGAACGCAGAGCTTGAATGTTAACGAAGTACGAGAGGAAGCTTTCAGTTGAGGAAATGCGTTTATGTAGATGAGGTGACAAAGAAACCGTCTCTTGTAACGTGATCGATTTCCAAGCTGCTGCGTAAAACAAGATAGCAAGTAAAAGTTTAAGCCTTCTGGGACTTTTAACGTTTTGTTTTTACGGTTGGTATTGTCTTTAAAATTTAAAGCTATTTAATAGCTTATCATAAATTACGACTATGGGCTCAAATTTAAGGAATATTATTGAACACACAATTATGTTTAAGGGCTGAGGATGGCCTTTTGAACTGTATATTTGCATTTCTTACTTCTCATAGCTCTCTCAGTTGGACATAAACCAGTTTACATGGGTTGGAAACAGCTTTGTTGGGTTTAAGGACTGGTTTATAGAAACAATAACCAACATAGACGGATTGAATCGGAACGTACAGATTGATTGATATAACATGGAATGCAATTTTTTGTTAACCTGATGAACAACGGTAGTTGCACTTGACACAAATAGTTCGGGAGAGTGAGATTGGAAGTCCGATCAGAATGTGAAAAGAGGTTTGAATGGATAGGTTTTGCACGGGGAAGAAAGAACTCCGGGCAACCCTTTCGGTTTTTTCATCCCCCGCAAATGCTTCTTGTAAAAGCCTGGCATCCCCCCCCCCCCCCCCCCCAACGGACTATACTTCCCAATGCTATCTCAATACCCTCCGCCGGCCATACTTTCCTAAACCAATCTCCTTCCTACCCTTTATCCCGGAACTCCTTGCTGTTTTCGACTTGGCAAGGGGAAAAGAAAATTTTCCTCGGTATGATTTGGGACGTTGACGAAACGCTGTCGAAGATGCTGGCGCAGAGCCGATGATGCGATCATGACGAAAAAGCCAGCAGAGTCGTTCGTCTATATGGTTGAGCCTCTTCTTCCCCTAACGTGTGCAGAGAAAAAGATGAAAAAGAAATGATCCGTTACCCAGATCTGCAGCTGACGCTGATATGAAATTGAATAAGTCAGCATTCCCCAAGTTTTCCTCTCCCACCAAGGAAGGATCCCAGGGAGAAAGTGACTGATGTGTTTAGCATTGATTGTGGCTTTTCCGTTCAATATCCGCTTTTTTCTCGAATGACTTGATTTTTTCTCGTGGTGCGGCTTTGTCTGGGAAAAAGGGAGGAAACCTGCTAGAAAAAAAAGGACCGAGGTTGTTTGATAGGAATCGAGGCAAAGAGAGAGAAGAATATGAAGAAAGCGATAACAACAATCGTGATTAAATGTTGGTGTTGTCTGCTTGAATGAACGTGAATCATTTATGATTATAATGGTCTTCGCTTCCTGGCTGCATTTGCCACCCAAAGTTTGTCGTTACTGGGTGCTTCCAATTCCTAGCTGTGTTTGGTTCTCAAGGTTTGTAGCTCCTGGTTGTAATGTTGGAGAGGTTCCTCAGGCGCGTCCATATTCATGCTGCCATTTGTTTTTAGGAAAGAAATGGGGAATACCAGGATAGATTCTCCATGATGCTTGTTCAGAGCCTCGAGGGAGCGTTCCAGATTCGCATCCCTGGTGGTGTAGGGAGCGGACAGCCCGGTCAGCATGCTTTCGCTAAAGCCCTTAAGGCCTTGCCTCTTGCCTTCTGGTGGGGCACGGTTTGCTTGATGTGCCAAGATCTGCCGTGGGCCTCTTGAACTCTGTCGATTTAAAGGAGCCAGTGCATGAGCGCATGCCACCAGTGTGGTTAACCAATCCCCCTGCCAAATCCAATGTTTCCCTCGGGTTTGGAAAAAATGTGCCTTCGGTCATTGCAAAAACGCGAGCGGATCACCTTGAGACCGTCGACACTGTGGTATGAAGACCTTCGGGCGTTCCCGCCTGTTGGCTCATATGGACGAAGACACTTCAACAACGCCGTCTGCTGCATGTATCCTGCCCTGCAAAGTAGTTGTGCTTGCTATAGGTGGCTTGAGCTAAAGAGATCGATCTCTTTATGGGATCCCATCCACGTCTCAAACAGTTGTTGATTGCTGATCTTGCCATCTTGACCCGACCGCAACTCCCCTTCATCGACCATGTCTCTGTTACCCGCTGGCCTAAGTAGGACCTGCCTACTCTCGCGGACCTGCCCGTCCACTGGATAAGGTCCACAGGCAGCCGGACCAGCCGTGACCTTCACGTTAGGCCGGTTATGATAAGTTACATTAGGGAAGTCGAAACTTTCCAAATAAAGTTTGATATGTGGACTCCAGTTCAGTTGAAATTGAAGACCTCTTGTTTCAGGCATGGAAAGTTCTGGACCCGGAGTGGTGGAAGGAAAGCCTCTGGGATCGGGGACGTTGGGAAGAGCGCTGGCATCGCCTTAGAACCCCCTTGAGCGGAACTAATTCGGAAGGAAGCGGAAACTAGAATAGCTGAGGTAGAAAAGCTTTGTCTTTCTCCTCCCAACGTCCTAGTGATGGCAAAGTTAAAGGGGAACCAGTCAACTGAATTCTCTCACAATGATTTTCTTGTCTGAGGAGCAGACCAATGATGAGAATAGAACTGTTTGGACGGGCAAAAAAGGATTTTTACGTTGTTAGCGAAGGTAGTGTTTTCCAACGAAGAACCAGTTCCGTTTTTTAAACAAATTTTCGTTCGAGGTTTACCTATCATAGCAGTCCTCAAGGATCCTACCACGTTCATTAAACTTTCACTAAAGTGCTTGATGTGATGCTTGATTGTAGACGGTGAATTTGTTGAGGTTAGGTAAAATGATAGGTACGAAGAATAAACTGATCAGAAAGTTTAATCTCATCAGGGCCAAGTAGAATGAACAGAAAATGACTTTTGTAACAAATTTGTAGAATGTTGGGGAATTGACAGAAATTCGGAATATTTGAGATGGACACAATATGAGACAGTTACTGTAAAATTCAATAATAGTGGAATATGTTGTGAAACTATCATCATTGGGAACCAGTACCTAACATTGATGTGAACTAAATATACCATTATTCAGTAGGTAGTCACATTTAATTAAGTCCGTCGTTATGTGAGATATTCAACAAAATTGACCGACCTTTCAGCCGTAGTAAAAAAATTTGATGTTTCCCGGGTTCCTGTCAAGTAGGAATTGCAATCCCCAAAGTTTTTCTGAATCCCTCTACAAATTCACTCCTCATTACTTTCCTCGTGGGATGAATATTATAGCCACGATTTATAACATTTGGGGAAAAATGGCCAATGTTTGAAGAGGGTTAATCTGTTAATCTTTGGACCGATTGGACCTAAAAGCTACCGTTGCGCTAAAACGGTAGCAAATCTTGTCTACATGAAATTGTATACAGTGACTTTTTCGGAAGGGCGCACATTTTTAAAGTTAAAAGCCAAAAACTGAAAGAAAAACCGAACACTTCGCGGTTTTTCGAGCATCCAGCATTCAGCACAAGGGTTTCGAAGCTGGTAGGTACCTTCCCTCACAACATAAAAAAAAAAAAAAATTAGAACGTGTCGATTTTTTCCATCCTAAGCCGTTTTTTTGTCCGCTGATTTAATATCAGCAGATATTACATATCCACAAAATTTGTTGTATACTAAATCCAAATGGTGACCTCGGCTGCCTCCATTTTTTGAACAGGCTCTTTTTTTTTTTTTTTTTTAATTATGGTCAATAAATCTTCTCGTATATTCGGCACCGGTACCGGCTGGTTTATCGATTTCCCAATTATTTCTTCAGGGGAATTCATCTTGGAGCACTTTGGAGCAGCATCCAGTTTTCATCTTGGAGCACGGTTTTTCCGTTATTAAAAGATTTTTCCCAACAAGACTTGAGCAATTTACGCACGGATCCCGGGATTGCAACCCCTACTGGCACGCATGACGCTGGACTCATTATGACATGCTAAAAATTACGCCCATTGACATAAAAAATTAGATAACTAGGAATTTTGTTACATATGGTTGGGGCGTTTAAAAAAATTGCACATTTTTTGACGGTCAGTTTCGGCCAACGAGTTGACCAAATAGGGTCGATAGGGTGCTCATTCGACGCTGAATTTTGTCTTCTTAAAAAAAGAATAGTAAAACTTTTTTCGTCAGACCCTTTCATTTGGGTAAAAATTGACAACCCCCCCCCCCCCCCCCCACCAATATAAAAAAAATTTGCCGTTTTTGGTTTCTTAAAGTTGAGCTCCTCACGATGGTGCACACTGATTCAAGCATGGACCCTGAGAATGCTAACCCGGATCAAAATCATTATCCAAACACAAGCTGCAGCGAGAACATGGAGTTCGCTCCTTCTGAACACCCCAACCCACAATATAAACTTAATATTTCGAAAAAATGTACGGTTACTGTTACAGTACTAGTCCATTATTTTACATCACAATGAAGATGAGCCATTCCACATCTGTGACGTCAACTCTTGTGCCAAGCCCTACTGATGCATCCTGTCATCCCGACCCCGTTTACGCCATCTTAGGCTCGTCGTAGACAGTTTAGCGGAAGAGGCCTTTGTAAGTAGGTAAATCCCTTGTCTCAAATCCCTTCCCAACTTGTTTCCAAACTGTTGTAGCCCGTGTCGGAACTTGTCGAGCCAGCAGGAGGATTGAGAAGGGGAAAAAAAGGGTTCGCGGCGAGCTCGAAAAGAAATTTATATCCCAGCCCTTTCGCCTGCCCTGTTTTGGCTTCTAAAGAGGGTTGTAATGTGTCGAGGGGTAAGTGAAATGCTGGGACTAACCCTGGGGTTAACCTCAGGATTCCCTAGGCCGGGTTCGGGTCTTGGGCCTAAATCCTCCCACTCCGAATATCCGAGTCGGGTCGTGGAATGGCTCCTTCGGATATCTTCATTCTCACGATACATTTCCTCCAGGGTTTTCACAACGAGTGACCAATTTATCAACCAAAATAAAATGTGTTTCCTGAGGGATTGAATTCCCCGCCGAATCGCTCTGCACATTCGACGATAATTCCCGCTGACCCGGAACGTCCCAGAGGACGTCGAGGTGAACAATAGAATTATAATTAAACTGAAGTGCGCGACAACTTCCCCTTAACTCCTCCTGTCGCTCTAACCTGTGTTTCACCGCCTAATTGAAAATCCCGTAAACTCGTCGGTTACCCCTTCGCCGTCCTCGGGATCAGTTGACATCCTCGGGGCGACCACCGAACTTCCAAACCTCCACGTAACAGGATTGGAGCAAATTGAATTTCCGCGGTTTCCACTTTCAGAATGCCCAGACTGTCCAGAAAATTTACCTGTTTTGCGTAAATTGATGAGCATTTAAACATATTTTGTTCCTTGTGCCATCGGGCTGAAAACGAGTTGGTGGGTACGACAGAGCTACTTTGCCGGCATCGTGAGAAGAAGTGAAACCCTCATTTTAGTTTAATATAATCATTTTGCCTACAGGATTTTTAGCATGGAACATGCTTTAGCCGTGACCCAACTGCCCGAAAACTGGGCAGGGAGACGCGGGAGTGTCACGTTTATATAATATATAGATATACGTTAGGCCACCAGTTCGGCATCCTCACTAGTCTTACAAATAGGCCACTAGTTCAATGGCATCACTTATCTTACCTTTAGGCCAATAGTTAAGCATCCTCACTCGTCTTACCGTAGGGCCACCAGTTTGGCAACGTCACTTGTCTTACCATTAGGCTACTTGTTCGCAGAGATGTAAAATACCCGGGTATTCTTTTTTAAGGGTAAATACCCAGGGTAAATACCCGGGTAAATACCCATTTTGGGTATTTAATAGGGTATTTTATCTTCAATGAATCGGGATCGCAAAAAAAAAACCACGTAAAACGTTCTTACTACTCGAGAGCCAGCCTCTATCAAAGTTTCAACAATTTTCGAGTTCAGGATCATCCTCTAATGAAAGAAATACTCATGTTCGATGGAAATCACACAAACAAACTGCTATAAAATCATATGCCACTTCCCCCTGTACCTAAACAGCTGTAAATTGACTGCTTTCATGGTCAATAAGTGCCCAAAAACCAAGATGCAATTAAATCTTTTCATCAACCATGTTTTGGAGTAAAAATAATCGTAAATTCAAGATGATAATGTTAGAAATGATTTATTTCCAGCTTTAAAAAACATGCACATTTAAAAAAAATTGCTCAAACGTTCGAGTTGTTCGCTTGTTCGCTCAAAGAAAGTTCGCTGTTAGCTGAATCTGAGTCTTCATCCTCATCCGAGCTGGACTCATCGTGAACTCTCGCTTCTTGGCTACATTATTTTCTAACCTACTAAACTTCTTGGCTTCTACCAAGGAGTTTAGAAGAAGAACTTCTAAGAAGAAAAACTTCTTCTTCTAACCTCCTTGGCTTCTACACTTCTAACCTACAAATTTTGTAGGTTACGTTACAGTCATGGAGGAACCATAACAGGGGGGGGGGGGGGGGGCATGGGGTAGTCTTTTACGACCATGGGGTGTGCAGAAATGGTCGTAAAACTGACCTTTTACTTGATTTTTTTTTGCAAAACTAAAAAAAAAATGAAAAAAAATTCCGTATTTTTTTGGTTGGGTATTTAATGGGAAGGTATTTATTCGGCGATTGGGTAAATACCGGGTAAATACCCAGTTTGTAAATACCCTACCCACTGGGTATTTACCCCCTTTACATCTCTGCTTGTTCGGCGTCCTCACCTGTCGTACTTTAGGCCACTAGTTCAGCATCCTCACGTGTCTTACCATTAGGCCAATATTTAGGCATTATCACAGGTCTTACTAGTTAGTTCGGTGTCCTCACTCGTCTTACCGTAGGGCCACTAGTTCAGCATCGCCACTTGTCTCACCATCGGGCCACTAGTTCGGCGTCGGACAGTTACTTTTCTAACACTCAAGGTGGGATTCAATTCCACGGATAATAAAGCATGTTCCACTTTTCTTGAATTTCTCTTTTCTTTTTCTTTTTTCTTTTTTTTTTACTTTTGGAAATAATTTTTCATTGGCAGAATTAAATGTTGTAAATTTTTTCTATATCAAAGAATAATAAACCTTGGTGTAAAATTTGCAGTTTTTTTTAAGCCGCTAAGGAGGATCACAACTCGCCGCCAGAATCTCAACTTCTGATTGGTTATCAACTGTTTCATGAAGACACGAAACAAGCCCCCCCCCCCCCCCTTACCGCAAGAGTGGCAAGACACCGGAAAGGGTCTTTGACGTCCACTGTTTGAATTGAGCTGCTACGCACCGGCGTTTAGTGCCACAACTCGACCACTCACTGGCTCAAATCAATATCAGTCCGGCTAAACTTTACGTTATGGGCTGACATTGCTCCCATACATTCTCTTTTCCAGAAATATTTTTTTCCGCCGAAACGACCAAATTCCGCCTTCACCAGTATTTATCTGACAGTTCCTCCTCCCTTCGCCTGCTTTTTTTTTTTTTTTTTTTTTTTCCCCTCTCAACTTTGAGATGTTTACGTCCCTTTCTGGTCCTCAGGGGCCGGATGAAGGTCTCCCGACGTTTCAAATGGGTGGGACAAACAACCCGGAAAATACGACTTTCGACGGACCGTAGGGTTAACTGGTGCCGGGTCGACGCCAAATCGTCGATTAATCCCCCCGTTAGCTCGAGCGGTAGAAAAATGTGTTCACAGCAGGAGACAAATCTGAGCGTATGTCCGCCACTTCAAAGTTCTGTTGGATGGGCTTGAAATGGTTGACTGAAGATTTCAGCGAAAATACCAGCACTGCCAACTACCGCTATAACACGACGCAGGGGAATCACCATACGAGCGAGGAGCCCAGCATGGACACGTGGGTAGCGGACTGATGAAAGCAGCAGTGGAGAAGATATAGGAGCTGAAGAAGACCCCAGGATGCTGTTGCAGCTCGGAGGTGGACGAGAAGCGGGGAAAGGAGGATCCCAACCAGCAGGAAAGTAGGTCGTTCCGGGGCCGACTACTGGTCACGCAGATCTTGGGTGCCCAGTGCCAAACCTATAGGTTCTTTCAAAGTACCAAACCTATAGGTCTTTCAAAAGTATACTTTTGAAAGACCTGGGTGCACACAACTGTTCGGTTTTGAGAAACCTTAGTGCCAAAAGCATTTGGGTGCCGAACGCAACTGTCTCATTTTAGCATGCTGGATTCCGAGTCCCCCCCCCCCCCCACCTCCAACCACTGGTTGTCATCAGTGAGGCGCCAGGTTGTGGAAGGTAATGCTACTCGAGCACTTCGAAATATCCATCGTGTGTCGCCACACATTACAAAAGGAGTTACTTCTTGGACTGATAGCCCAGGCCTTGAAGCTTCAACCAGACCCCCCCGCCGTGACATTTGGTAATCAAACGGGCTGCAGTGGAAGGACTGATGGATTCTCGAAATGATAGCTTCCCTCCAATGAATCGCCCAATTTCATTGGTTGCTTCAACTGGAGGTGACTACTGACTTACATCACATGCATATGTGTAAGCTTATGTTGGAAATGAACTTCTTGGCTAATTTCTTGCTCTCTTCGACGTTGACAAACACCCATGACCCTTTTTCTCCATTGCTTCTGCTCTTCTCAAGTCAGGCGATCATGATGATTCTCATTCTTGGATTCCTACCTCAACTTCACTCTTCTCAATTTAACTTTCGCTGGTCCTCCCAAATACGCTTAGTGTCCAGGACATCCGATAACGTACCCCATCCCCAACGGTAATGACTTTTTGCACCTCATTTAACCCCACACGAGTTGAGTGGGTCTTACGGGAAAAGGCCGTAAGAGCGAAAAAAAACCTTCTTGAGATGGTTTCAAGTGCAGCGCTGGGATTACCTTGCCGTGAAACGGAGAGCGGAGACTCTTCCCCTGTAATTGGATGACCCGGTACAGGGTCATCGTTGGGGCGAAATCTTTTGACCCACTACGGTCATTGCGGAGGAGGATCGTCAGAAATGGGCAAAGAATTGAAGCGGCAGAACATTTGAGACAATACCAAAATCGCTCCGAAAAAAAAAAAACGGCCTTTGGCCAATCTTTGCAATCGATAAGGGCAGCAAAACCGGTTCCAGCATAGGGCCAAATTTTTGCTCTTCATCTCGGGCGCGAGAAAAATGGGACGCCACTCCTTCCCCGCACAACGTTGGGGAAAGGGTGCTACGCAGCGGCGCATGAAGTGACTCCCCCGATTCCATGCGCCCAACTGTCGGGCAGATGATGGAGAGATCCAACTAAACAAGAGATCCGCTAAACAGCGGACGAGGCCTAGGCGCCCCAAAGTGTCTGAGAAACCCTGGAACAACATCTCAGGTTCAATCCCCACACTGCGCTTATGAGAGAACTCATGCCATGCTCTACAGTTGACACAAACGAGCTTAATTTTAACTTTAATTAAAACAATAATCTCTTTGTGGTTTTCCTCCCGTATTTTATTTTTCCCGTGCCCTCATTTGCGTTAATCAAAACTTTTGACGAAAAACTCTTTATATTCTTACCTTCGTCGGTCAAAGTTTAACTCTCTCCCTTCCAGCTCTGATTAATAAAAGACCCTTTGCCGGCAAAGGCAAAGCTTCCACCGACATCACCGCGCGAATTAATAGGTTAATTAGAGGCGGTTGATTAACTTTCGGCTCTCTGTCGCAACTGTTGGGGTAGATTGGGGTAGCTCAGGTTGTGAGAGGGAAGTGGAAAACCGGTGAAACTGGGTAACCTCCCCAGAGGACCAAAGTTGTTTGGGGGCCCCGTGAAGCCGACGAACGTCAAAGCGGGTTTGTGCTTCGAGGTAGGAGTGAGGTCGTAAGACCGCCATTGTGTGTCAAGAAGTGGCCCAGCTGCTGGTACTTCACCAATCCTGGTTGCACCGGGGACAGCTGGGTTAGCATGATGCACATGGCTGAGAATCTGAACAAACCCCCTGCTTCTGAGAATTACTCACCTTGTTCACTGGGTTGGGTAGGGAAAGTACAGAATCTGCTGCACAATCGTGATGACTTCTTTTTTCTTTTTTTTTCGGATTCCAGCGAGACACGGTCTCTGGCAAAACTGTCGTCAGCCTCCAACTGCACTGAGACCAGTAAACCAGTGTCTCAGACAGTAAACCACATGGACCGAATTCCTGTAACAGGGTTGGTGGATTCTTTGACAATCTGAAAGGATCTGACTTCTGGAGTAGGTAGGTTACTTAAGTATCTAGGTACTTCACTGACTCGTGTTCAGCACCCGGCAGTCGCGTGTATGAGAAATATTTTCGGGGTGTCCATATCCGGGGTAGTAAACATTTTCTAAAATCAGGTGGCTAAAATCTAATAGAATATTGATTCATTTCTCTTAGTAAAATCATCTTGAAATTCTAATTATTTATCGTGATTATTTCAGATTGATAAAATATGTTCTAGAATGGTTTCGAGTATATATAATGTTTTTGGTAGGTAAACCTATATCCTTTTGGTTTATTATTCTTGGAATAATACACCTATGTTTTCGCGACGCGGGTCGACGACTCCGATCGGCCTCAAAATTTGACATTATCCGTTTCAAGAGGTCTACATTCAAAATCCGAAATGTCCGTCCGCCGTACGCCGTCCGCCGTCCGGGCCGTTTTTGGCAGTAGGAATTTTTTAAAAAATCTGAAATTTTGGCAAAATACTTGGTTTACCATCTAGTTGTGCCCGCAAGGTTTTCAGTCCGATCGCCCAAACCCGTGGGGCGCTATGGGGCTAAAATGGGGCTACAGGAGGGGTGTTTTGAAGGCTTTTAGCTATGGGATCGAGTTAGGTGTCGTTTTCGAAGTATTTTTGGACGTAGAATCCATTTTTGGGGGTCCCGGAACGATCCGATTTCACTGTAGCGTTCTATAGGGCTTTCATGGGGCTAAAAATGGGATTTTTGAAGGATCCCAAGAAGTTAAATATTTTTCGAGTAAAAATTAAAGAATTTTTGAAAAAACACATTTTTGAAAAAAAAATCCCCCCCAAAAAATTTTTTTTGAAATATAAAAATCCAAAAAAAAAATTTTTTAATTTTTTTTATTGACAGAATTAAATGTCTGTACAAGTAACCTATATCACAGAATAATAAACCCTTGTGTAAAATTTGCAGCGTTTTTGGAAAAAGACGTCGTGGCCGCTTCTCGACTCTCCCGCAACACAAATGTCTCCTTCAGTGTCAATCGTTGGGAAGAAACTGACTATAATCACGTTGAAGATAGTGTTTGATCTGATGAGATCTGCTGGATGATAAGATCCGTTTTTTTGGTTTATTATTCTTGGAATGGGCCAAGGAACTAGGTCAGAGAAATGGGAAAATTCGGCCGAACATAGTTGAACTAGTAATGAACAAAGTACTCAGTACAGTTAGCACTGAGAAATTAGGTGTCTGAACGGAGGAAATCACTAGTGAATATTTGGCGTTTTGAATTTTCCCGCGGTGGCACTTTTACTAATCCGCCAGAGTGCGCTAGCATAAGAAGGGACCGACGGGAATCTGCCGGAGGTGACGGCGGAAATGGCGGCCGTGTAGCAGCCAATGAGAGAGTAGCGCCACTAGATTCAAAGTTAAAATTTTCGACAGTGCCCTGGAAATTTTTATTACACCGTAGGAGCCCAAAACTCACTGCTATGCCTTCAAATTATGAAGTTCTTTCAGAAAAAAGTATTAGTCGACGGTCGGTTCCCGGGCTATACACCTATGTTTTCGCGACGGGGGTCGACGACTCCGATCGGGCTCAAAATTTGACATTATCCGTTTCAAGAGGTCTACATTCTAAATCCGAAATGTCCGGGGAGAGTAGGGTATAGTAGGTACGCCGTACGCCGTCCGCCGTCCAGGCCGTTTTGGACAGTAGGAATTTTTTTTTAAATCTGAAATTTTGACAAAATACTTGGTTTAACATCTAGTTGTGCCCGCAAGGTTTTCAGCCCGATCGCCCAAACCCGTGGGGCGCTATGGGGCTATAATTGGGCTACGGGAGGTTTTTTTTTGAAGGCTTTTAGCTATGGGATCGAGTTAGGTGTCGTTTTCGAAGTATTTTTGGACGTAGAATCCATTTTTTGGGGTCCCGGAACCATCCGATTTCACTGTGGCGATCTGTAGGGCTTTCATGGGGCTAAAAATGGGATTTTTGAAGGATCCCAGGATGTTAAATATTTTTCGAGTAAAAAATGAAGAATTTTTGAAAAAAATTCAAAAAAAAATTTTTTTTTTGAGATAAAAATTCAAAAAAAATTTTTTTTTAATTTTTTCATCGACAGAATTAAATTTCTGCACAAGTAACTCATAACAAAGAATAATAAACCCTTGTGTAAAATTTGCAGCGTTTTTTTTTGTCGATGTTTTGGATTGTAGGTACGCAAAAAGTCACGCAATCTCTAGTCCGCTTGGATAGTTAACGCGCTACTAGGTATATATACCTAGAGAGTCGAGAAGCGGCCACGACGTCTTTTTCCACAAAGGATATAGGTTTACCTACCAAAAACATTTGAAATCTTGGGAAGTGAGGTGGATCTCACAACAACAAGCGGAGACCTATACAAAGCTTCAGTCGCAAGAACTAGGGGGGGGGGGGGGGTTGTTACTAAAGTAAATGTACAAAAGAACAAACCGCTAAAGATGGGTGCCCAGTGAAAAAACTCCTTGGAACGCTTGGGTGCTCAACGCAATGGTGTGCCGAGTGCAAAAGTTCGTTCGTAACCGCTCCTACACCCACCGCGTTCACCAATTGGCACTCAAAGATCCACCTCTTGCCAAGGTAGTACTGACGCGGTCATTCCTGCTGGTTGCAAAGTAGGAACTGATATCCACCCACCAATCTCTGAAAAAGCTGAAACCATAGAATGTAAAAGATTTCCGCTGCCCCCCCTTCTTGGATCCCCTACCCCCTCACAGTTTTGCTCAGTAGAAGACAGTTGCTTGATACGTTCAGGTTAATTAAAAGTATTGTTCCTCTTCACTGTTTGTGACAGGAACCAAATTATTACAGCTGCTCTTCGGACGAATAAAAAATAACGAAATACTCCTGTTATATCTCGCGTCAGCACAAAAGAGTTGATACACAGCAGGATACGACCGAAATGAAACCACTTTTACAACCGCCTGTTTGGAATACGATATAATATATCGGTCAGGAGGTTGGGGAAATTTTTTATGCGCGATGTGAATCCCCCAAGGCAAAGAGGGAGGGGGATGAAATACGTGTTATTATATTTGACAGGGAACGACACGTGCTACAAATGTGTGACACGTTTCGGCTGGCTCAGCCCCCATATTGTCTAACGGCGTCTACGTGAACGATGTCCATTTGCGAGGGCCATTGAGGGATATGACCGCAAGCGGGGAATGATATTTCTTTTCAAAACACCGGCAAACGACGGAGTTGCCTAAAAACAACATTCAAGCTTCAAAGTACAATTTCCAGAAATTCCGCATGAAGTATTCAGTGACATGTTGCAAACTTGGTCCGAATTGTTAACTTTCTTGACGGTGCAGACCCATTTGAACGTCCATTGCCGTATCAACCGTGACACGCGGCCTTTTCTTGTTTTCACATGTGTTTTCACTCCACCGGTTGAATATTTCATAAGTTCAGTGGAAATGCTGTCCGAAACTCACCGTGTTTGCCAAGTAAAGGCAACGAGGTGGGGAAATTCGAAAATGAAAGATGGAACGCAGTGTCGCCATCTTCCAATGTTACCACTTAAATTGCGTTCTCGTTGGGAAACATCAACCTTATTTTTTTCGTAGGGGATAACGGATGTATGGATTCCGGAATCGAACGTTCAATGAATTATGAAGCCTCCCCCTTCCTTCCAAACCCTTCACAGAAATGGAACCCTTTTCCTTTTCCCCTTAGGGCCCTTTACACATTTCTCACGGCCTCCTTGATCCTCTTCAGGGGCGGACAAAGACGTATGTATGGCTCCGGGACCGTCCGGATCTGAGCCGACCAGATTGCAAGGGGAGTTTCACCTTTTTACAAAGCCGTGCAGAGACTTCCATTTTAGCTTTTGACTCATACAACCTCGACACGCTCAGAAACTAATCAGAATAAGTAAACTGGACTGTGTATTGGGAAGAGGCCTCAACTGTCTCATCGCATTGGTTTATCAGAGACACCAACCCCGGAACTTCGAAGGAACTGGGCAAATGGAAATGCAGAGATTACAAATAGAACAATGAGCTCCTTTAATGATTTTATAAAATGTTTTTCCTGCAAAGGTCGTGCTTCAAAAGTTACGAAAACGGGTCCATATTGCAGAAAACCCGTTTCAATTATTTATAGGGCCTTAGGAAAAAATATGATATTTGAATTCCGAGGTCTGGAGAGGGTACATGACGTGGGCTGCTTCGTCGTCTTTTGATTGGCCGGGAGATCCCTCTCTCTCTCATCTACGCAAGTCAGCCAACATTGCTACGCGAAAAGTCGACCCCAAAAATCGAAACTCGGGTTAATCATTATAGACGGTCATTCAAAAATTGAGCATCGAGGTTATTATCAAAGAAGGTTATTCAAAAATCGACCCGGGCCGAGTGTTTTTATTCCGATTCTGTTCAGATTTATTATTTAGCGCTCTGGCAGCTCAGTGCCCAACTACTCGACGCCCAGCTTGGCGAGGTGTGACGTCAAATATGCCCGGCGTTCATTTCAAAATCTCTAACATTTCGAAAACAGCTCAGCACGTACCTATACAGATTTTCTAACTAAAAATTGGGGTTTATGGGTTTTAAAGGGTGCTGAATCCGAATATGTTGTCAGAAATGCTGAATTCTGAACTTTTCAAGAAGCCCATTCTTCACATGAAACATAAGTTCCATCCACATTCTGACGACCCACCCAACATGGACGAAGCACTGAAAAGCTACTACACTACAGGATACAGCTCACAGTGTAATAGTATAGTTGACATTGTATGTCGACCGTGATGAAAGTTCATTCATTCATTCATTAATTGAAAGTTCATTTGAATGAACTTTCAATATTTATAGTTACTAAATAGTTTGGTTGTTTATGTTCATGAGGTTCGGTCAATAAAATGAACTTCTGGTTTCCCGACGTTTCGGCTGTTTATTCACCCATTTTCAGGGCTACAACAAAAAAATGACAGAAGGGTTAATTAATCGTTGATACAGGTGACTTGTGCAAAAATTAATTCTGTCTGTAAAAAAATGTTTAAAAAAATTTACTTTCAAAATTTTCACCCTTAGCCAGAACAGTGGAAGAAGGGGGAGGGTCAGAGACCGATCAGTGTCAATGGGGGGGGGGGGGGGGGGGGGTAAACCTGTAAAAAGGATGAGCACTTCAAAAGGATGTTCGCGTGCTCGTCGAAACGGACCTCAACCGTGATAATAATCTGTTTGAGAGTTTATGGGGAAAGCAACAAGGAGTATCTTACTGTATGAAATCTTGATCGTAAATCAACCCCATAATATAAACCGGGCTCGGGCAATCAGAGCCGTATTATTGCTTTTCCCCGGGTCCGGGAAATGGATGGTGGTGGTAGGAATGCAAGGGGGGGGGGGGGGTCCCCAAAGGGAACAATATCTCTAGTTGTGCTCCCCTCAAGGGAATCCAAGCGCAATCGAATTAATTCACGTCTGGTAAATGACTCGTTCTCCCACGTGTTGCGAATTCCCCGGTGGGACGGTGTGTGCACAATTTAACCGTGAGGGTTGAAATAGTAATAAAGTCCCGTTACGAAACTACGAGAGTTTATGGGAAAGTGCTGTTACCTGTGCGGGAAATTCTAGTAGGTCGATTTTTATTGACGTGTACGCGAATCCGTCGGCGAAAAAATAATGTGACGATGTTGGATGTACTGTAAAAACTGAAATGGTCCGGAGGGTGTGACACCGATTCGGGGTGGTGGGGCAGGGTTCAAAACCGTACATTGAAGGCTTCCTTCAAACGAAACTCGTTTTGTCATGCCGATTAATGCACAAAAGAACTCAAGTTGAAATCACTTTCAGCAGAAATGAATTTGAAAAACGCCGCAAATTTCACACAAGGGTTTATTATTCCTTGCTATTGCTTAATTGTGCAAAAATTAATTCTGGGTCATTAAGAAAATATCTGTGAAAATTTGTGTAATCTGTGTTGGGGCAGATGAGGGGACCGCGAAAAATGGATTATGGGACAAAAATCACTCGGAAAACGACATCTTATTTGATCTCCTGGGATCCTTCATAAATCCTTAGCTCCAAAATTTTTAGCTCCATGAAAGTCCCTCAGGTTCCACAGTGAAAACGGATCGTTCTGGGACCCCCAAATATGGGTTCTACGTCCAAAAGTACTTCAAAAAACGACGCCCTGCTCGACCCCATAGCCGAAACCCTTCAAAAAACCTCTCGTAGCCCCATGACGCCTCACGGGTTGGGGCGATCGGAATGAAAACCATGTGGACACAACTAGATGGTGAACCGAGTAATTGGTCAAAATATCTGATGTAAATATTATTATATTCGAGTAAGATTTTTGGAGGCACAGCAGAGCTCTCAGTAACGTTTCTAATTTTCACCGGTTTTTTATAGGTCCGGTAAACGTTGTTTTGCCACGTAACCTCTTGGAATTATGACTCGAGATTTTTAAAAAACTGCCTTTGAAAAAACCAAAAAAAAAAAAAAAACACGATCTCATGCTTCAAGTCTTGAAGCATGACCTCTTAGAGGTCTAATAGTGGTCCTGGGGGTTTTTGAGGGTGCTGAATCCGAATCCGAGGCCCGTTTTGCCCCTAGACGAAGAGGTTCCGCTGTACATTACCCAAATGTTCAAAAAACTCTCTTAATTTTCAACTTCTTCTTTTACAACGAGCAGGTGCTATTCCTACAGGAAATTTAACGCTGAACACGCCCATATATATCGTCGCCTAAGAACCAGCTTAGCATAACTCAATTTTCGTCATTTTAAAGGAGAGCCAAAAAACTGATTACCAGAAAGTCAGCAAAACTCAAAAATCACAAGAGTCAGCATAGCATAACTAAACTGAAAATAATGCGTGATTTCCGATCGTCAATTTCTAAGTGATTATATCTCTTTACTCCAAAAATTATTATCACAATTTCAAGACTGATCTTCCTTTCACTATCAATCAAAATGTAGTTGCCATGATAACAAAATACCGATTAACAAAGCAAAACGGTTGCGGTCAGGAGAGCGATCCATATTGAAACAGATGCGTTATGTGATGCTGTTGCTACTTTTCAGTAATGCGATGCTGACTAAATCGCATATATCGACGCTCCTCGTAGTCGAAGCCAGAAACTGACACTTTCATTGAATCGGGCGCGAAATTTTGAATAAGAAAGACCAGAAATCTCGTTTTGGGTTAAAGTTGAGTTATGCTATGCTGGTTCTTAGCCGACGATATGTTGATGGGTCTAAAATGCTTCCTTCGTGTGTTTCATGGGTTCATCTTGAAGATTTTTGTTCACTATTCTGACGATTCTTCAAAACCTGCAATACTTAGCCAAACCAACAAAATCTCGCCATATACGTGGTACATTTCTGCCTCGAATGCGACCACCCACACCGCGGTAAGTGCAATAGCCGATTTTTGGCGACTGTTTAAAGTTTAAAACTGGAAATTTATAAACTAGATCTAAACCGGGAATTAGGTGTTTTTGCCGATTTGGGTTAAAACTTTAAACAGTTTTGTAGGTTTTGCAGAATCGTCAGAGTAGTGAACAAAAATCATCATGATAGACGGAAAAACCATGTTTTTGGTAGTTTTTCGGCAAAAAACAAATGAAGGAAGCATTTTAGACCAATCAACATATACCTATGGGCGCGTTGAGCGTTAAATTTCCTGTAAGAATAGCACCTGCTCGTTGTAAAATAATGAAGTTGGAAATTAAGGGAGTTTTTTGAACATTTGGATACTGTACAGTGGAACCTCTGCGTCTAGGGGCAAAACGGACCTCGGATTCGGATTCAGCACCCTCAAAAAACCCCAGGACCACTATCAGACCTTTTGAAGCATGAGATCGATTTTTTTTTTTTTTTTTTTTTTTTTTTGTATAGCAGTGAAATCGATGGCTGCGTAAACAAACCAACATCTTCGGCATTTTTGAGATGACCCGAATCACTAGGAAGTAGACTATAGAGCCATTTTGTAGTATCGGGCATCACCGCCTCAACCCTCGGATTCAATTTCAAGAAAAATCATTCAAATCGGTTCGACCGTTTAGGCTGTAGAACGTGACACTCTTCTCTCATTTAGTACATATATATAAATAAATAAATATATTGTATGAAATGGATAATAATTATTGTTCAATTCTGTCTGTTGTTGCATCCCCTTCGTTAGATCTGCTTTTGCGCCCCCCTGACACAACCCATCTGGCATCTCTCTTATTCTTCTCGTAGTTAGAACTCCCCTCACATCCTTCCGTTTCACCCTCGCCAAAGTCGTGACTGGCTCTTGTCAGGCTCTTGCCGGCATTGATCACGAGGATTAATGAAGGCCTTTTCTTGGCGGTTCCAGGCATCGCATTTTCCGTCCAATGAGGTTCTCCTGAGGGAGGGAAGCCTTTTCCGTCAAACTCGGGCAACTCGCCTTCCGGTAACGAGGCTGATTTAATGCGTTCCCCAAAACTACGAGGGGGGTTTTAACTCGTGTGGTTTCCCGGCGGGTTGTTCAGGGACGAGTTAAACCGAGTGATAACTCAGCATGAACAGTTTGATGCCACAAGAGTGAGACGTCAAACTTTACCGGGTAAGACAAAATGGTGAGAAAATGCTGCATGTGAAATCCGGAAAACTCACCCGGCAGTAAAAATTGGGTTTGGAAGTACCTACCTTTCCTGCAACCTTTTCTCCCTCCGCCATAACCCACTCTACGCTCATAAAATATTACCGTCAAGCGCAGGCTGACCAACTCGGGTTTGGGGGTTTGAATAGGCTAAAAACTCGGAGAAACGGGAGCGTTTTTCAATAAAATATTACCTCCCTCCCTTCCTCCGTTTCCAGCGCCATTCAAAGATCTGAAACACGTATTGTTTGTCCCCCTCTTGCCAACCAGCCAGATATAAACCGCTATAGCGACAAAACGCCGTTTTTGTCCCCAGAGGGGATTTTCGTTCCTCTAATAAAAAAAATCACCCTCTGGCCATCCAAGCGCTGCCAATAACTTGTAATGTTTTCCCAACGCCAAATTCGCGTTTATTTTGTTTTGCCCCTTTTCGTCGACATTCCACACGTTCACGAGATAGAATTCATTTGGTAGTTGTGAGGCCCGAGGCCTTATCAATTAAACTGACTAGCACTCTGACAGGGGGGGGGGGGGGGGGCTCGCTTTGCTCGGCCGACCATTTCATTGTTCAGTGGGGGCTCGCCGCTCGACCACTTTCTCAGACAAGGGAGACTCGCTTCGCTCGGCCGACCACTTCCTCGGGCAGGGGGGGGGGGTCTCTTTGCTCGCCCATTAGAATAATAGGTCAAGTGATGGGGTAGGTTACAATCAAACTGTAAACAACGAAGATAGGAATTCCTATCTCTCTCTCTCCTCTTAAGAGTTGCGCGGATTTGCGCATGTCGAAAATTGCGCTAAATGTGCTTATCAGACGTAAAATTGGCCGGGGAATCCAAATTCGCCAAAAATTTAGGGGCTCCCATTTAAATTAAGAAAGTTGGACGCAAATGAGCCGGCTCGCGCGCATCTCAGGGGTTTTCAAACCCACTGATAGTAGCTAAACGGGCCACTGAAACGACAGTAAAAATTGACGTATTTTTATCACTTACCCCTTTTAGAGGAGAAGGCTTGTGGCTCACTTCGCTCGGCCAACCACTTTCTCGAAGGGGGGGGGGGGGGGGGGGATAATAGGTGAAGAGATGGGGTAGGTAGGAATTCTAATCCGACCCTTTGCGGGAGAGAATCAAATTCCCGACAGCTTAACGAATGCGGCACCTTACGAACGTCTTACCGCCACCTTACCGACATCTGAAGTAGCCAGCAGGAGAGGAGTCAGTCAGGATTGAGGGAGATCTCATAGGCCTTGCAGGCACCCCTATAAGGTCGAAGACACACACCAAACAGACTCACGCCCCCAAACGAACGCAGCACAGACTTCAAAGACCTCAAGCACTCCGAACCCAGTTATGTTAATTAAGAATCGTTTAAATTCTAAATTAGCCGATCATCGGAATTCTTTCTTTCGGGATTCAGTATTAAAATTGGTATCTCCAGGTAGGATACAAAAGAAACGCCGACTCAATCGGATTTCACAAAGAACGAAGATAGGAGGAGTTGCGCGAATTTGCGCGCATCAGAAATTTCGCTTATTGGAAATGTGCTTATTGGACGTGTTTTGATCAGGGGGATCTCAACCAAACTATTCATAGGGCAACGGGAAGCCGAGACTATAGAAAAAATCGGCGTATTTTTATCACTTACGTATATATAATCACTTACCTATATATGGCTAACAATCTAACTGTCAGAGTATGTCATAAGCCTTCTCCTAGCTATAGCTTCGGAGGAGAAGGCTTATGACATACTCTGTCAGTTAGATTGTTAGCCACGGACGCGTTCTGAATTAGTGGTAAAGATAAATTTAAATGTACTAAAAACCGGTTTCTGGTTCCCGAAACTGATACCTGCTCCCTGAAAACCGGGTTCTGCTCAAACAGAAGTCAGCTCATTCAAAACCAGTTTCTGCTTCGCAACTGTTTTTGTCCCCCCCCCCCCCCCCCCCCCCAATAGAAGTGTATTCTTCCTCAAAACTGGCTTCTGATCCCTCGAACAAGTGTCTGGTCCTTCAGAATCGGTTTCTGCCGCCTCATATTTATATATAAGGGAGTCGTAACTCGTCTCCCTGAAAACCAGTTTCTGCTTTCTCATTCAAGTGGTTTCTACCTCAAAACTGGTTTCTGCCCCCTCATATTAGACTATTTTCCCTGAAACTGGTTTCTGCTTCTTCAAAGAAGTGTCTACTCACTCAAAACCGGTTCCTGCTCTCTTCATACAAGTACATAGTTGCTCCCTCAAAACCGGTTTCTTCCTCCTCATACTTCTGGTCCCTCAAAAACAGTTTCTTTCGCCTCTTACAAGTGTTTGCTTCCCCAAAACAGGTTTCAGCCCCCTCAAGCAAGTGCCTGATCGGTCGAAACTGGTTTCTGCTCCTTCAAAACCGGTTTTCCTCTACACTGTGGACCCAAATCGTTTCCGTGTGTCGCAGACACCCACTGCATCCTCGCGAACTCGAATATGTCAGCACAATCGCCCCTAAGGCCGAACTTGGAACTCTGCCACTTGGCCTCAAGTGGAGCCTCTTAATTTTTCGAGTTAACAAGTGGCCGACTTAAATAAATACCGGTCCAACAGGAGGGATTTCCGGCGGGATTGTACCGACCGGAAAATCCGCCCCGGTACACGCGGTGAAAACACCCCTACGTGTAAAACGCGGTTAATTAAAACTCCTCTGCCGCCCTCCACGCAAATATAAACAGGCGTTTCGAATTTTCGTTTGAGCCTCGAAAGGTATTTGTCTAAGCTGATGGTAATGGGGGGTTGTTAAAATTGTAACTTCACCCCCCACTTCCCAGGTTAACACCCTCGCTTGGAAATTTCCTCTTGGCTTCCTATCGTTCTGGGCGTTTTCATAATTAACCGAAAACAAGGCTCTTTTCGGAAGTCTCCCCTCTTCGTAATTATATCCTACACAGAGCAGAGATTCCCCTTTGTATCATAATCCCTTTTGTGAGGCTGAAATGACAGGCACAGCTATACCAGCCATAAGTGGACCTTGCTAAGGTTTACAAAAAATTTTAAATTCGCTAAAATTTTTCTAGGCAAAATGGAGTCCTATGTGGCAAAATGGATTCCTCGCGCGTTATTTGCATCACCTAACTTCGAAAGGTGATTTCCTCAGCTACGCCCAGCAACGTATGTAAATTCATCCGAGAGCAATCTGCAAGCTAATACGACTAAGGAAAACCCGTTAGGCCCGCGAGAAAATCCGGCCCGATGAAAATCTTGAGGAAGCGCTCCGGGATGTAACTTGGAAGGAAAAGTAAACGAATAAATTTAGTTTTCCGAGAGTGCTGCGCCCCACGTTTCCCTTTCCGCTTCCCCAAACGAGTTCAGGAATTCATTAGTTCGGGTTCTGGGAAGCTTTTTGGGTTCCGAGTGAATTGAAACTCTGCGGGTGAAGTTGAAAGAAGCGGGTAGTTGGTGACCGGAAAATGCTGTTAATAAATCTTTCCCGCCGACGAAGTGATTTTGTAAACTGATGCAGGGAATTACTGTGGGAATCTTGAAGAAACAACTCAGTCAAGAATTGGAACACAGAACTACCAAATTGTTTAAGGGGCATCCAGGGAGCTGTTCAGATTCTTCGTGTCTGCAATGTGTGAAAGGGTCTGATCTTACGGCGGAAAAATAAACAAGTTCGGCTGAAAATCTTTCCAGGGGTCCTAAATAAAAGGCCCGGGTCGGCCAAGAAAAGGAAATAGGCCTTCAGTGAAGAGAAAATTCCGAAGGACAATACTGTATTCCAACCGAACTGGGAACCTATCCAGAAAAGCAAAAACTAATCCGTCAGAGCGTACAAGCGCTGAAATGAGAAAAGTTACCTGACTTCGTCAAATTTCGAGGTTTGTTCTGTTGGTCAACTTGGTTTTCAATGGGCTTGCACTTAAGAGTGCCGCGAATCTTACGATCTTGTTTAGTCGTAAAATCCAGGTAAGCTACGATGAACTATGAACTATTTACTTGGTGGTGTTTGACACCTCTTAAAGGTTCCACCTACAGTAGGTGGACGTTCGCAGCCGTGAACCATTGAATGCGGCGTGGGGACGGTCACCATCAATTTTCCTTAGGTGCTCGTGCTGAGGCATACCGGAATCGCACACGTTTTTGATTTGGCTCATTGGCACAGAAAATACTCGACAGCATTTACCGAAAAATCATGAAATATGAAGGAATGGTGGTGGTTATTTACTTGAATAACCTTAATCTAACCTGCTTGTGAGCTTGCAGCCTCCAGTCCGATTTTTCATTGGTCAGTGAGTGGCCAATCACACAGCTTTCTACTCGGAATCTTGAGTTTGCGGTTCCATTAAAAAAAAAAAAAAAAAAAAAAAAATCAATTTTTGGTGGCTCGCCAACAATTCAAATTGCACTGGAAGGGACCTAACCCCACTTTTTTCGTATCCTGACGTGAAGTACTTTCTCGGAAAAATAAAGATCAAGACACGGTTCCGGACCCCATTCGCTATGATGGCTCTTTCTAGTTCTTCTGCTGCAGCTGTCAAGCATAAGAGGATGTACGCCTTAGGTGCGGCGAGACTGCATGATATGAGGTAGGCGCAGCTCATCTGAGAGACCTCATAGAGGAGCTCAAGGTGCACCTACGGGCAGCAACGCCAGCAATTTATGAGGATACTCTGCTGTTTCACGTCCCAGTGCTTGCGCTGGAGGCCAATCTGCCACAGTAATCCAGATGGCTCTGGTGGTCAGGGAGCACAAAATTTTAGGCACCAAGTACCTCCTCCAGGCCTGGTGAGAGTCTGGCTTCATATCCACTGGAACCAGTGACCCCCGCCGCCAGCAGGTGCCGATGTGAATGAATATGGTTAATGCACACTGCTCAACCAACGCAACGCAACGGTCAAAGAGACTAAGCTCCTAAGATTCCGGTTTTCACCACAAAACGAAATCAATTTAAAATTGATTCAAACGTTGTCCGTAGTTTCATTATCGTGATGATAGCTCCTCAATTATCCTCCACTTCTTCCCACAATGATAGCAAAAAAGCTCTGACATCCTCAGCACCCACCACCTTGAAGAAGACTGTTATATCTCCCATCCCTAAGAAAGGGAGTTCCAATGAGTACGAGGGTTTTCGTCCGGTCTCTAAGTTGCCCACTTTGGTGAAGGTTATAGAGGGGGTCATGTTGCGGAGAATTTTAGGGCATTTAGTTGACCATGATGTGCTCCATCCTCAGCAGTTTGGCTTTCGCAAAGGCCGTAGTACTTCTACAGCTGTGATCTCACTGATTTCTCAGTTATACTCCGCATTAGAGAGTAAACAACACACCTCGCTTAGCCTCTTCGATTTGTCGAAGGCTTTTGATCTTGTGCCGCACGACCTGCTTCTCAAAAAACTCGACCACTATGGTTTTACTTATAAATCACTTTTGTTCATCAAGAGCTTTCTTGAAGGGTGGTCGCAGGTGGTTTACTTCAACGGTTGTGTTTCCCAGGAAGTAGCTATACCCTGTGGTGTCAAACAAGGTAGTATCCTAGGTCCATGTTTTTTCCTTATGTTTATCAATGACTTGGCTTATCAGTTTCCAGACTCGAAGACAATATTTTTATTTGCTGATGATATAACTAGCTTGGCGAGGGGAGCTTCATGTACTGAGCTTAGGCATGAATCTTTAAACAGATCAAAGATTATCGAAAGTTGGTGCTCGGCCAATGAATTAATTTTAAACAAAAGTAAAACCCAGACTCTGGAATTGGGTCTAAACAGGCGCCTGGATCAATCGGTAAATTTCCTGGGCTTGATGGTGGATAATCGTCTCTCGTGGCTTTCACATGTTGAGGTATTGTCGCCTAAGTTATCATCTGTTATTTACATGGTTAGGAGATTGAAAGGAATAGTGTCCGACCAGGTCCTGCTTTCGGTTTATCATGCTTGCTTTGCCAGTAGAGCCTCCTATTGTATCATCGCTTGGGGCAATTCAAATCATGCTTTAACCATATTTAAACTTCAGAAGCGAGTCATCAGAATAATGGCCAATCTATCATGGGGTCAGAGTTGTAGGGGCTCTTTCACTCGTTTAGGAATTCTTACTATTCCTAGCACTTATTTATTGGTTGTGTTAAACCATGTAAAGTCCAATTCTTCGTGTCTGCCCATTGTTGCTGACTCGCACCAGCATAATACTCGCTCCCGGGGTGATGTCATCATCCCTTTCACCCGCCTCTCTAATGCCCAACAAAACGACCCAATACAGGTGGGCTCCCGTATGTTCAACTCCCTAACCCACCATGTTCGGGATTTAACAGCTAAATCCTTCTATAAGTACGTGAAGTCCCACCTTGTAAAAGAAGAATTATATTCTCTAGAGGAATTTTTCAAGATCAAATGGCCTGTGGTGAATTAGTCTTCATTGTCTTGTCATTGTCTTGTGCACGGCCATTCATTGTGTACATCTGCAGTCGAGTTGATGCTATTTCTCGGTCATTCCCATTGTTACAGTCAATATAATCGGCTCTATAACCAGTCAGCTTATTCTGTATGTTCTAACTTGTGACTTTTGCTCTGTCATTATTTGGCTTTGGCAAATAAAAAAATTCTTGATTCTTGATTCTTGATTCAGCCATATGGCACATTGCTCAATCTTTACCTCCACTAAACCTTGTTTGACTTACAATATGACTATCACTTGGTCAGAAGGACTAATCTCCTGATACTACGGTTTCCTCCTAAACAAACATGTATTGGTTCTCCCGTCGTCTGTTGATGTAGGTTCATTATGACTGTACCAATTCAATGATGGCTCCACAAATGATTAAAACCGCCAGGTTCACTTCTTGCCACAGTGATACCAGAGCAGCTCTGAGATCCCCAGCACCCACTGACTTGAACTCAGCCTGCTGGCAGGTTGCTCAATGTTTACCTTCGATACATCTTGATTGACTCACGATACGACCATTATTTGGTCAGCAAGACTAATTTCCTGATACACCGACCCCCTCCCCAAACCAAACAGCATTGTTTTTCGTATTGATTCTTCGTCTGTTGTAGTTTCATTATGAGATTACCCAATCCATGATGGCTCCACAAGTTATGACGCTCCCTCCTCTTCCAAGAGGGCATATTTCTTCGTTTGAGGGAATAAAGGATTTTCAATTACTCGGATGGGCCTTTTCAGAGAAGATAGGAAGTCAACAAGGTCCCCACCCCGCCTTTCATCACTTTTTCCTCTCTTCCTGTCTATATTACCCCCCAACCACCGCTACGATATTCCTACGGTGTTCTTCAGAAGCTTTGTCAGAACTTAAAGGCCACAGAGGACGGATGTTGTGTTTACCTACCAATCCCATTAGGCCCCTTCCTTCAACACCGTCGGGTAAATCCATTTTCAATCCTTATTAAGTAGCCGTGATGCCGTCGAGGGAACTGTTTTGAAGTTATAATTTATGGGGTAAAACGGAATTAAAATGGAGGGAAAAACCTTTTTTTCGGGGAAAATTCCAGTCTTTGGGGGGAAATGAAGCGGGAAATTAGTCGCGATAATGCTGAATGACAGCTTGGCAGCGAGATGGGGGAGTATGGAGGGTGTTTCCCCTCAAGAAAATCTCAAGGAGGGTGAAACAGGGAAAAAACTGCGACGAAGAGGGAACTTGGAATATCAAACGAAGCCAAGAGATTATGCGTCACGACAGGCGATAATTAGGAGTATCATGCTCGGTTTCACACAACATCCTCCCCTCCACCCAATACTGCCGTTAGGTACATTTTGAAGGGAAGGGATGCAATTTCCAGAGGATTTTGCGGTGGGGTGCCTCGACGTTTGATACTTCGCTGAACACAGCCATCTTCCTCCCCCACAAGCCTGCTGGTATAATTTATTCGAAAACAGGGAAATTAGCGTCTGTGTTCAGGAACAGATTCACTAAACGTGAGCTCGTCGCTGTTAAGGGGGGTTTTCACGGGGCGTGACACGCTAGCGCGGGCCTCGTAGGCGTGGAATTGCCTCCGTCTGAACGAGTGGTCGTGAATTCTGTTGTTAACGTCATAAAAACGAGTTTGATTTTCAGGCGTGGCACGCTAGATGGAAGCGAGAAGTGGGGACCGCAACAAACACCTATCCATAACACTACTAAGAAACGCTATATTTGTATTATTAGTTTTCGTTAATTTTAATTAATTGTAATTATTATAATTAATTATAATTATTTAATAATAATTAATTCGTAAATTATAATTTAATTTAATTAATTCAAATTTATTAGGTACTGTTTTTTGTTGGCGTTTGAATATCGGCGCCACTACAAGTGGATCCATCGCAGCCTTGATATCAAGTGATAGGATGAGATGACGTAATCAATATAAGTTATATCACGCTTGCAGTACGTCTCTAATAAAATCCTCTTTATCAATCCCGCTCTTTTGAGGTTCCCGGATCTCCAGGGCTTTATTTTTTTCACAATTTATAACAAAGAATAATAATAAACTCTAACATTTGCACCGTGTTTATCTGTCCATGTAAGTCTCTACCTTTCATCTTACTATAATATAGTTTCATATTATTAAATCTGTTAGATCTAAACCACTAATTCAGTGTCCCGACGATCGGGAGGTTTTGACGAAGAGATGTTTTCTGTTCATTCAAATAAATTATATTTATTAAGTACATGTATTCAAGTATATTATGAAGTACATTATGTAAATACATGTAATATAATATTATATTACATTTGAACGATTCTCAGACATAGCTCTTGCATTATGTGAGGTCCATTGTATTAGTCCGTGAGATGATGTGTTCGATCCTGACTCGGGCGAGACATATTTTGCCTCCAACGATTTCGGAAGTAAGTAGGTACCTACATTTCTAAGATTCGGGAGACGATTTTATTCCTCCCTAACTTCTGAGGTATCTTTAACATCCACGGGGTCGGATCGGAATTCCAACGACCAGGAGAGTTTTAGAAATTTGAAATAATTATTTGAAGAGATCAGTTACTGTTAAACTTGGGGTTTAGGCCCAGTTGCTCACACTTGCTGACACCGATGTTGGTGAAGACCATTGGCAGGGCCAGAGTCAATACCGATGCTGGGCGGGCCACGGACAGGCTTCAGGGAGGAAACACTTTTATTTCTCACTGATTTCGGATACATTCAGTGATTTTAGATTATTTCATCACTAGCAAACTGCACAACTCTTAACAAAAAGCTCCTCCATGGTCGGATTGGCTTCAGAGGATGAACCGAACCGTTATCGTGTGAACGGTCCACGACCCCCTGCTGATTCATTTTCCATCCTCAATCGGGCCACAGGTCACGTCTGTGAGTTCGAAAGCGGTCGTTTAACAGTTCCAGCGTATTCTAAATACATGACGTGATAGCTGAAAGTTCTCTTGACAATAAGGCCGACAAGTTTGCTTCGCCGGGTACAAGAGAATCCACTCTAATGCAGTAACAGTCTTCACCCGGAACGGGCTTTATTACGGCAAACTTTGGAAGGTCAAAGCCCACAACACCCTTCCTATTGGTTCAAGTTTTGAATGGTTGTTTACCCATCGGATTGCTTTAGTGGCGTCCTCTGGTATCAATTTGGTGCCGAACAACAGGGCGTACAGAGACCAAAACCCTATCCAAAAAAAAAAAAAAAAAAAAAAAACCTCACCCCCCTCTTCTTGGACCATTCAAAACGTTAAATCGTTAAATCTGGCTGTATTTTCGGGTTAGAGCACCCGTAAAAGCGACTAGTCCGTTTGAGGATCCGTCGAAAGATCGAAAACAGAGAAAACAGGCGAAAAACCTCCCCCTCTCCCTCGAACCGAACGGGATATTCCCCGAATAAATCCCCCTCCGGGATGGGCGAGGGAGAAGGAGAGCGGAAACAGGAGGGATGGAGGCTGGATAGAATTTCCCGTTTGTAGACCCTCACGACCGTTTGTAGACCCTCGACATCCCTCCAGGTCCTCTTTCGCCCTTAGGTCCTTCACAGTCACAACAAACTCGGTGTACAGAACCTCCTCTTTTACAACCAAGTTCGTAACGGAGGGAAAACTGTGCTTCAAGTGTGCTTAAACGCTTGAATGTATGTACATACGTTTGGATTTCTCCGTTATTCATTTTTGAGAGTAATTAGGGCCAAGAAGCCAATCCATGGATGCAGCAGCAGACCTACGGATTGAGGAGCCACATCACTGACACAGCTGCCCTGAGTGGACCTTGGAGACGAGGTCCTTGATGAGTTATGCTTGACGGGTTATGATTGATGAGCAGCACCCACGCATCCACGGCTTGGAGCAGCGCATAATCCGAAATCCGGTCGTCAATGTCGAGGTCCCCATCCATTGAGTGGCTGGTACAAGCGTGCCTCGTGTTGTGAGCCTCAGAGGCTCATGCAGAGGCTCTGCATCATCTTGAAGCTGAAGGGGATTCATCAAAACCTCCCCAGGCGGCCGAAAAACCATCAAAACCTCCCCGTTGAAGAAACCATCAAAATCTCCCCGTGTACCAAAACCTCCCCGTTAAAGAAACCGTCAAAATCTCCCCGTGTATCAAAACCTCCCCGTTAGAGAAACCAAAGGAATACACAAAATGATGAATAATGTTGAGTGTTATAATATTATTGCTTATAACTAGGCCACGTTCTCCTTGCAGCATTATGAATCGGGCCTATTACCGATGACTCCCGTCGTCTGAAAAGTGTGGGAGTCATCGGTAAGGTCCGATTCGAAGCCTGGAGGGCTCTCCAAAAACGGAGATGTACCGATGACTTTTGCGAGCGCATTACCGATGACTCCCTTTTTTCGATGGCCGAAATAGTTGTTATTTTTAGTTTTTGTAGCAGGCGAATGAGCGGATGTTACTGTTGATGTTAGGGTGAATGTTGTCTCTAGTCGTACGTGCGGTCAAAGTCAGCGGTTGAGCTGTCAGGTTCGAGTCACATCTATCTAATAAGATAAGAGTAGATACCTACTCAGGAATGTGTTCGCTGTCCGACCATATACATGGATGGCACATTTAGTTATTGCCCCAAGTTTTTCCAGCAAATTTTCTCCATCCATGGCTACTCAAGTGGACTCGTGGCTCGTGCCACTGATGACATACTGTACATATTTTTGTAACCATTCGTGACGAGATCTCTCGAGGAGATCTTGGCACTAATAGGTTCATCTTTGACCGGGGAGATTCTGATGGTTCCCTGCTCGCACGCCGGACCCTAGACCGGGAGGTTTTGATTACTTCCTAACTCACCTTTCACCCACTCGGGGAGGTTTTGATGGTCGCCCAAGCTGAAGACGAACTGTCTGGTCCTCCAGCCAATTAGGCCCAGTCCACCACAGAGGATGGGCAATCAGTTCTGTTGGGCAAGATCCCTCAGGAGGCTCCCGTGCTGGGATCACATGAATCCATTTCTTCCTCGGCACTTTTCTGGTAGTGTCAGCTACTCTATTGCCGACAAAGGGTTTCCACTCTGGTGCTGCTGTTGTCCAAGATGGTGCTATCAGAATAGGCCAGAATATGTGATGTGTCCAGATTTGGAAATAGTGGACCAGCCATGTGTAAGAGGCCAGGAGTTGAGATGCCCAAACGCTCTAAAGTAAAGACTTTACTAAGTTTGATGGGGCCATTGGTGTGCATTTACCAGGCGGCTAATTCATCCAGAGCTGGAACAGGAAAAGAGGTACACAGCGGCAGCGTATGCCTTTTCAGAGGCGTCAGCAAACCCGACCAGATATAAATTTTGGTTCCTGACTGGCATGAACCAAGGTATGGTCAAATCCCTGAGTAATATTGTGCAGCGATGTGTCGGCCCGCCTCTCCCGTCGGAACTATTCCCGGAGCGCCGCGGTGGGCTGGCAATACAGCCATAGACGTGAGAGTAATTACCCACGCTTTGTATTAATTGATCATAGTAATTGAATATTGTGTGAAATGGATTGCAAACTAAATAAAAAGTTTATTTATTAATTTTTTGTTGTTGTTGCCATTTTAGGAAACTTGGCCCATTTTTGAACCTTCGTAACTTGGTACCTATTTGATCAAAAATTAAACTTAAGTAGTGGAAATTGTTCAAAATTGTGTCCTCTGTAACTTTCAGTTCGATTAGATTTTCGATTGGTTGCGTAGGAAAAAGTTAAAACCCAAAAACTGAAAAAAGTTCCAAGACATCGTGGTTTTTAGGGCCCCCTGAAGTTAGCACAGGTGGTCTCAAACGACTCACCAAAATGGCGGAAAGTTCCGATTTTTCGCAAACGGGACCCTTTTTTCAGGATATATCCGGAATATATTATATTGACTGGACTATCACGCCAGCTGTGAGTTGCGGTCCTTCCGTAACCAACCTCCACTTCAATAAAATTCACCGTCGTTGAAATCAGTTAAATTCAGATGTGATTTCACGGTACACGCCAACTTTTCCGGGCAATTTAAGTTTAATGGAATTCAATTAAAACTTTGCAGCACAAGGAGGGGCGCTACCGAGGAAAAGGCCAATGTAAACAATATTTTATAATTGCGCTTTGTTTCGGCTCCCCCCCCCCCCCCTCCGCTACCATCGTCACCGGTCTTCCCTCTTTCCCATTTTCGCGGTTTCATTTCCTCGTTTTCCTTTCCCGAATCCATTCAACTTGTGGTCTGTTGCCTTTTACTCCCCTCCCCCCGCCATCAAACCACCCACCGAAGAGTTTTTCCCCAGCCAAGAGCCTCTCCCAATCCCACTTCACTGAAGTCACCGAAAAGAAACGATACCCAACTTTTGCGGTTAGTTTCCCCGGCGGAGCCGGAAGTTTGACCAAACCGTTGTGACGGGGGGGGTGTTGTCTTTTGTTTAACGAAGCCAATTTTGATGAACGGGCCGAGTTGTGCCTGTAAGTTGTTTTGACCGAGTTGGCACGAAGTTAGTTTATTTGACCGTTTTCCCACCGAATGAACATAATGAAAGTGGATCGGATCCGCTAAAACGTTAACAATAACTCTAACCGTTCAAAATGAACAAAGCTGGACTAATGGAAGGTCGAATGAACTCGTTTTTGGTTTATTATCCATGGAATAATACCTACGCCTTCGAGAAGGGAGTCGAAAACTTCAATTTAACACTATTCGTTCATGTCACGTAGATTTCAAAAATGAAATGTCCGCCCGCTTCCGAGCCGTTTTGGGTAGTGCAGTTTTTTTTAATTTTAATTAATCTGAAATTTCGGCAAAATATTCGGTTTACCATCTAGTTGTACCCGCAAGGTTTTTTGAAGAATTTCGGCTGAGGAGTAGAATCAGGTGGCGTTTTCGAAGTACCTAGTTTTGAACATAGAATCCATTTTAGGGGGTCCCAGAACGATCCGAGTCCACCGTGGGGATCTATGGGGCTTTCACGGGGCAACAAATTTGGACTTGTGGCGCGAATGAGAAGGTCATAATGATTAGGTTATTATAATGTGTATATTATAATGTGTTGAGTGTACTTAAAGCAGGAATTCCCGAAGTGGGCTTTAGAAGGATGTGAGGAGATCAAAATTTGATTTATTTGATTTGAGTTATTTAATAACGTGGTGTCGTTTTCGGATTATTTTTGAACGCATAAGTGTTGAAAATAACTACCCATTAGTTATTATTACCAACAAGCTACAGGTGTTTCGAATGTAAAAATAAAAAAGTTCAGTTCTTCCTGATAGTTTCATGAGATCTAAGTGTTTTCCTTTCATTAAGACATAGGGACAAGTCGTTCAACGGTCAGGTCGACCTAAGTGATTTCAGTCTAAATAACAATGTGGCTCCACGGACGAGGAATTCGAATGGAGCGGCTGCAAAAGTCCCGTAAGGTTGAGAGAAGTTTAGTTACAAAGTTTGTTAATCAATTGAGAGTACAACTAGCTGCCGATCTAATCGATTCGGCAGACTGGGCTAAAATTGAGGCAAACGTGAAGCGTGTGCAGGGACGTTTCGAGGCGCTACGCGACTTGGATAAAGCTGTCTTCCAGGCAATGTTGGACGACGTGAACGTGTCAGAGGGTCAGCTAGAAGAAGATGCGTTAGATGCTAGCGAATACCACTTCGATTTCTACGAGTTACAAGCCCTGTACAATGCGCGGAAATCAGTATGTGTCAGGGAGGAATCCGCTTCGCTACTTTCTGCACGCGAGAACCATTCGGCGGGTGGAGGGCAGTTCCGTTTACCACAAAACGAATGGGGTTTGGACAACAAGCAGATGCTTATGACCAGCTTCCCCACTACGTCACCGTCCCCCAGCGAAGCCTCGAGCAACGCCCGAAGCAACTGGGAAAAGAATTCGAAACGGGAAAGCGGTCTCGAGTCGGGAGACGTTAGCGACGCTGGCGAGAGCCCTTCGGATAAGAAGTGTCCTCAGAAGGCAAAACCCATCGAAAGCTTTAACGATGTAAAGATAGAGAAAGAAGAATGCCATAAATCTCCTGAAACATTCAGCGAAACCCAACCTGAAGTTCCTAATCAGCTGGTAAGTAACAATCCCATGTACGATCAAGGAAAAGAAATGGAAAAGAAGAAACTCGACATGGATGAGTACAGGACTCGAAGAGATATCGCCAGGTTGAGCTCTCCGGTCAAGTCCGGTAGCATCGAAGAAGCCATTTTGCCGAACAAGGAAGATGAACCTAAAGCTGTCGAAGAGGAAAATACTTGCGTTGCTGAAGTTCGTATGGGGTCTCCTCCCAAGAAGCAGACCGAAGACAAGCGGCGGCGAGACTCACGTAGTCACGAACAGACAGAATCTAGATCATCCTCCAGTTCATCCTCAGAGTGTCGAGTACGCTCCATTCGTGTTCGAGGGAGCGTCTCACGGTCCATGAGCAGTACATCTTACTCAAGTTCCTCCTTTTCTAGATCGAGGAACCATTCTCGTTCAAGATCTCGTTTTTCGAAGAGATACGGCGGCCGATCTCGCTCAAGGTTGAGGTCTGCAAGCAGATACCGAATAAGGACCCCCCGAAGACGTTACTCAGATGAGTGGAACAACGTGAAGCGTTTGAAAAAGACGTTGCGTAAAGCTCGGGTCGACGCGGAAGAGCTCATGACGCTGATATGCGATTGTGAGATGTGGATGTACTGTCGTCCGCTAACCTACGTCAGTGCAGCCATGTTCTTGAAAGACCTACCAGAGATGTGCATGCCAGAAGTCGACATGGTGGAGAGTACTAGTCTCGAGGCCCGTCTGCGACAACGCCAGAAGGTCCGCAAGGCCTTAAAATCCAGGTTCCGTACAGAATACCTGGGGCAACTTGTGCAGAAACCATCCAAATATGAAGGCAGGAAGTTGGCCGTCGGTGATGTGGTGCTGCTGGGCAACGAAGGGAAACGTCGACAAGATTGGCCCCTAGCTAGGGGCGAAGAGTTGATTTCAGGGCGCGACGGGCATCCTAGAGTCGCCCGCCTTCGAACTGCTGCCGGTCAAGTAATGACCCGTCCCCTGCAGAGAGTCTATCTACTAGAAGGCGCCAGGGACGAAGACGCTATGAAGCGGCTTCGCCGCTAATCTCGTCGCGTGGGAGCACATAAGTAATCCATTTTTTGAGGTCCCACCTTTATGTGCCAAAGTGAAGACATAAAATGTAAAAAAAAAAAGCTGCAAATTTTACACAAGGGTTTATTATTCTTTGATATTGATATAGGTTACTTGCGCAAAAAATATTTCTGTGTCAAAAGAAAATAATTTGGAAAAAAAAAGTTTTTTGGATTTGTTTTTTCGAGATAAATTTTTTTGGATTTTTTTTTTCAAAAAAATTGCTTTTCAAACATTCTTTATTCTTAACTCGAAAAATATTTAACCTCCTGGGATCCTTCAAAAATCCCATTTTTAGCCTCATGAAAGCCCCAACAGCCTTTTTAGCCCTATAGATCGCAACAGTGAAATCGGATCGTTCCGGGACCCCAAAAAATGGATTCTACGTCCAAAAATTACTCGAAAACGACACCTAACTCGATCCCATAGCCAAAAGCATTCAAAAAAACCCTCCCGTAGCCCCATTTTAGCTTTTAGTTTTGGCGATCGGACTGAAAACCTTGCGGGCACAACTAGATGGTAAACCAAGTATTTTGTCAAAATTTCAGATTTAAAAAAAAAATTCCTACTGCCCAAAACGGCTCGGACAGCGGACGGACATTTCGGATGTAGAATGTAGACCTCTTGAAACGGTTAATGTCAAATTTTGAGGCCGATCGGAGTCGTCGACCCCCGTCGCGAAAACAGGTGTATTATTCCAGGAATAATAAACCAAAAATGGATATGTTTAGTTTTGGTGCACAATTATAGTGGACAACTAATAACGGTGTCAATGTCGGACAATTCTGTTTCAGTTTCACTTATGTATTGCTGGAAAGGCTCCTATCCAAGGCCATGACCTTGCCGAGATTAGAACTTTGTGGAGCACAACTTTTGGTCTGTAACTCGGGCTGTAACAGTTTGCAGACGACACGGGAATACTCGCTTCAGGAGACACCGTCATGGAGGCAAGATGGCCCGAAGAGATGGCCAAAGCTGAAGAGTGGCTCAACAAATGGAAGGTTAAGGTCAAACCAACAAAGTTCCTTGCTCATCACCTTCACGCTAAGGCCGGGAACGGTCGGCAACGTCGGTCTCTGTGGTGGTTTACTTCCAAGGAAAAGTCAAGTTCGGTATCTAGGTTTGACCCTAGAACGTAGACTAACTTGGAAGTACCACATCAAGAACGTCAGAGACGCTATGAATAAAAGGACCTTCCTATGCTGGCCAATGCTGAATTGGAGATCCAAGCTGAGCTTGGAGAACAAGAAGCTCCTTTACACGGCTCTCATAAGACTTATGGCTGCGAGATCTGGGGTACAGCCTGCTACACTTCCACACAACAGATTCAGCGACAACAAAACAAGATCATCCGTTCCATAACAGGTGCCCTGTGGTACGTGAGAAACGACGTGCTACGGGAAGAAATATCCACGATTCAAGAGACCATCACTACACAATACACAAAACTGGTGGAGAAGGCCGAAGGAAACATGAATTCATGCGTCGCGGCAATCACAGCTCCACCAGGTTTTGCGACAAGACTCAAAAGAAGACATCTCAGACATAATCGTATCACTACTCTCACTCCTCACAACAACCAAGACATCCCATCCCAATCAAACTGACAGAACACCACATCCAAAAAGCTCATCGAAGCTAGAGGAGAAAATAACAAGCCATCAATTGAATTGAATAGATGAGCGCAACCTTTTTGTTATTAATATTTAATGAGCGAGAGAAACTAAGAAACAGTAGGTATCTAGCGACCAAACTATGCCACACAACACATCAAAAGTATCCACGTGATGCTCATTACGTAAACAACTGCACCCTAACGACCGATGCGTAATAAAACCTTATGCCGATCAGAGGTAACGAACGGCTCAGGCTGCAAAAATCCTTTTGGAGTCGTTGGAATCAGCCTGAAAAGCTCATTCCATAGACCCTTGTACCAACGAAATCGGACAAAAACTTTCGTCCCCCTTTTGAGGCCTCCTTAGTTACACATCAGAGATAAACAACTTTCGTCGTGAAGGACCTCCCGAAAACCGATGAAGGGGATGAGGGTGGGAAAATCAAGGTAGCCTATAACCACCCCCGGAACTCGCTGATGACAATGAGACCACCCTCATGGAAATCTGTTGAGCCGCTCGGACGTGATGCTCTGTACACAAACAAAAAAAAAAAAAAAAAAAACATACATGTCGAAGAGGTGAGCGCACCTTTCCATTTTTTGGAAAAAGGTTGCGCTAAAAACTTTTAACTATGACTATGTTTTGTTGTTCTAAGAATGTGATGAGTTCTTGTTTTCGATTTTCCACTCCATTTGCGTTCCACGTGACAATCTTCATAGTTGATGAGTTGAGGTTAGCTGCCATTGGGTGAGGTAGTGTTTGAAGGCTATTTATAGATGCAGTCAGTTGGTTCACGAGCAGTACAAGTGGTTGGAGCAGTGAGTTGATAACCAAATCGTTCATTTCGAAGAGGTACACCGAACTTTTGACTTTTGAGTTCTGAAAGCCGCGTAGAAGCAAATATGACGTTGTAACCCGTCAAAATTTCCCGCACATTCCGCTTCAAACTGTCCCAACTTTTCAAGGAGGTTCTTCCCCCGAAAAAAAAGGTGAGCCTGAAAGCTGCAGAAGAAACGAGGAGGGGGTAATTCATTATTCATTCTTTTCCCCGTCTCTTTCTGCGTGTATTCTAACGACTTCCGCCGTTAAAAGGAATAAAAAAAAGGGGGAAAACCTGAAGGTTGATATAAAAAGAAAAGGGTTAAAAGATGGTGTGTTCGGGGTGGGAGGGGGTTTGGTGGGGTTACTTTCACTACGATACGAAAAGAAACTTTGTCGTCATTCTGAACGGGAGAAGAAAAAGAATTTGCTTCAAAAAGTAAGGAGACAGAAGGGAGTTCGTTTTAAGATCTAAAACTTGTTCAAGTCAATTAAAAATAAAAATTGTCATCTCAGAATATTTCAAGTTTTTTTTTTCTCTCGATATAAAAAGCGGTTTTGCGTGTTGCGCCTCTTCGATTCCCTCGTTTGCCTGCAGTACTGATGTACTTTATCACCTTCTAGCTTCTGCCGTATTGCGGACGTCTCCGTCCAGGGAGCTGTGATTCCCACGCACGAGAAGAGCGCAATAAAAACGTGTTTTTCCTATGCATAAGTCATGGACCGTAAAAAAAAAAAGTGGTCGGGGGAGAATGGAATTCACAATATTGTCCCCCTTCGCCCTTTTGTACTTTCGTCGGAGAGGGAAGGGAGAAAAGGCTTAAAGTTGACGCGAAGACGTCGCCTTCGAGGGAGAGGAAAAGACGAATATATTCGGAAGCTCTCCGAGAAAAGGGAGAACAGACGTTTACCGGCAGCTTTGTAAGACTTCATGATAAACCTATAAAATCCCCCTGCGCGCACCTGGTCCCCACATACATAATACATTTCCTAATATATGAGACTGTGGCACTCGCTGGATACATCAGGCAATTACATTTGGTGGGGCGGGTTTCACAATAGGTATTTGAACTTTTTTTCCTCGCAAAAGTTCACTTTCCTGTTTATTGTCATTTGGTTGGTCAGAAATCAGTTCCGCATTTTGAAGAGATTCAGCGACAACAAAACAAGATCATCCGTTCCATAACGTGAGAAACGACGTGCTCCGGGAAGACCTCAAACTATCCACAATTCAACAGACCATCACTACACAATACACAAAACTGGTGGAGAAGGCTGAAGGAAACATAAACCCATGCGTCGCGGCAATCACAGATCCACCAGGTTTTGCGACAAGACTCAAAAGAAGACATCTCATACATACTCGTATCACTACTCTCACCCCTCACAACAACCAACACATCCCATCCCAATCAAACTAACAGAACAACCCATCCAAAAAGCTCATCGAAGCTAGTGGAGAAAATAAACAAGCCATCAATTGAATTGAATATTTAATGAGCGAGAGAAACTAAGAAACAGTAGGTATCTAGCGACCAAACTATGCCACACAACACATCAAAAATATCCACGTGATGCTCATAACGTAAACCACTGCACCCTAAAGACCGATGCGTAATAAAACCTTATGCCGATCAGAGGTAACGAACGGCTCAGGCTGCAAAAATCGTTTTGGAGTCGTTGGAATCAGCCTAAAAAGCTCATTCCATAGACCCTTGTACCAACGAAATCGGACAAAAACTTTCGTCCCCCTTTTGAGGCCTCCTTAGTTACACATCAGAGATAAACAACTTTCGTCGTGAAGGACCTCCCGAAAACCGATGAAGGGGATGAGGGAGGAAAAATCAAGGTAGCCTATAACCACCCCACGAACTCGCTGATCACAATGAGACCACCCTCATGAAAATCTGTTGAGCCGCTCGGGCGTGATGCTCTGTACACAAAAAAAAAAAAAAAAAAAAAAAAACACATGTCGAAGAGGTGAGCGCACCTTTCCATTTTTTGGAAAAAGGTTGCGCTAAAAACATACATGTCGAAGAGGTGAGCGCACCTTTCCATTTTTCGGAAAAAGGTTGCGCTAAAAACTTTTGATTTTGAAGAGGAAGTGCCACAAGCAGAAAATGAGGAGCCCAGTCAGCTGAGTACTTAATGAGAAGCTAAGTCAGCTGAGTACTTGAGGAGGAGGAGGAGTAACTCACGGTCCTGATAATTAGGTACTTAGCGAGATCAATTGAGTACCTACTCAGCTGATCTCGCTCCTTATTAGGTATAGGTAGGTAATCAGTTGTCCAGGCTCTTCTTCAAGTACTCAGCTGACTTGGCTCCACGTTGACTGCTCTTAAGAGGTTGTGTCTCTTTCATCAAATGCTGAGCTTGATGGAACCAATGCAATCCGATTGCACGGTGCAATTTGCACCACTGCTCCGAGTTGCGTCTCGTTTTTCTCGCTAACTCCTCCTGGTCCTCCCTTCATCACTGTTTTCAGCGAGCACAACCAGTCGCTTTGTGTTGTGGGGGGGGGGGGGGGGGGTGTCCAAGCTAATAAAGTAGTAGGTAACATCAGGAGCAATAATTCAAAGGACCCTACGGTATAACGATTTTATCGCGTTACGGGCCGGTAGAGAGATAAGTGAAGTTGGCAACACTGGAGGGGGGGGGGGGGGTTGATGGGGGTCACCATAGTTAAGGGGGACGGTAACAGTGAAACACAACTGCAACACCGCAAATAAACAGAGGGCAAGATATTAATTTAATCGTGTGATGCGGGTGACTACAAGGGGGGGGGGGAATGGACTATTTTAGGGGTGGCTTTGCAATCGCTTGGGCAGCCTTTGCGGCATCCGGACCTGATGAGATCGCCGGTTTTGGGGAGAAAACAATTTCAAGGTCGAAGGTCAAAAGTTTTTATGTGTCTCCTCTTGCTTCGATGAGCTCTTCGGATGGGCTGTTAGTTTGGTTGGGATGGGGAAAAAAATCACAAAGGGAGTTTGCGCATCAGCGAGAACACCTTTCCGCAGCGAATGCAGCCGGTGGCCTCGATAGCGGAAAGGATCCCGCTCAAACGAGTTTTCGAGAGTCCCTGAATGGGTACTCGAGTGGGAGACGGTGAACGAGGTGGGCGGCGGTGAATGACGTTGAATACACCGAAGGGATGCACTCAAGAGACTCCCCTTCAAATGAACGAGGAAACTACATCACTGATGGGTTGGGGGGGGGGGGGGGGGGTGGAGCCCTCCAGCAGACGGAGTGCACTACATAACTTCTGCCGAAGGGGATTGCGGATAGTGCAGGCGGAGAATTGCACGGCGGATAGTGTTCATTGTTCCGCCCGTGATAGCGTTCCGACGGCGGGAGGGGTTTAAAACGGGCGCTGATGGAGTTGACTGAGTAATCGGCGGAGGGGATCATCTCCGCCTCGAGTCGATGGAAATGCGAATTACTTATCCGCTAATGCATACAAACTGCTTTTGTGATCTCCACGATATTCAAATTGCTTCGCCGTTTGGGATAACTTGACAAAAATTGTCATCTCCCAGGTTTGTCAGTGATGGATCATCTCTGTTCCGCCTTTTCATCGTTTCGGCCCTTTTCAAACCTTTTTCTTCATGAAATTCGCAGTGAAAAATGTTTATCTCGTCCCGTTCAGAACAGATTTATCGCTTGAAAGGACTCCCGTCGAGATGGAAACGGCGTATGACCCGGATTTTCTTTTTTTGTTTCGCCCCCAATGGTCGCGGAATTCGAACGCGGAAAATGACAAATCGCCGTGTGCGATCTACAGTGCCACCCACGGCAATGGGGGAAGAGAGAGTCAAAGTGGCGAGTAAAAGGGTTGTTTCATTGTGCCGCCCCTTTGATTTGTTTTCATCAAGGGGGTAAGAAAGTGCACTGGGGACGCCCTTTGACATCAAAAAGGCTACTCTGCCCCTTCTAGGCGACAAAAAACGTGAAGCGATTGATTTCAGGGGTTTTACGATGTAGTTGATTTTTAAAAGAAAACGTAGCCGCTAAGGCGAGCGAAATTTATTAACAATCGTCGGCGGAAACATTCAAGCGATATTACTGTCAAGTCTTTGAACTCGTTTCGCTCTCGTTGGCGGATTTCATTCCGTCGTCACTCCTTTTTGCTCGCTCCTCCGTCGCGTCCGTCTCACTCAACGTCACGCGGGGCGGCTTCAAAAAGGAGTTCGCTCCGTGGGGGGGGGGGGGGGGGGACTTGTTATTCAAGCGATGACGGCGGAGACCTGTCAGAATGTGTCTGCGGAAGGAGCGGAAAGGCTGAGAGGGTTGATATTGAACGTGGGAAGGGTGCGGGGGGGAGGGGAGGAGAGAATAGAACTTTGGACGAAAGCCGTCTGCCGGCTCCTCGACTTTGCGGGGCTTGCGTGAGGGGGGGAGCCCCCTTTAGGAATACGGAATGATGAATTAATATTGCGAAAGGGAAAAGCCTTTGACGGCGAGCCCCTCCACGAGTGGGTTGGGGGGGGGGGGGGGGGGTACAAAAGTACGCGCCTCCTCCGGACTTCTGACGTCGGAGGCGATTATATTTGCTTTTTGCCGACTCGGCTCCTCGTTCAAAGTTGACCGCTACACACCCTCATCGCGACCGTTACATTTGAATAGTATGTCAGATGGACCGCGCATAATGCTCATGAATTCATGACGGGCAATGAACGGTTAGAAACATTTCAGGGGGCGTCGCGGACAAATAAACGAGCCACTAAAAAACCGTGGATCCGACAATCTCGCGGAGTTGAGCCGCTAAAACACTGCGAGCCTATGGAGAGAAGTCAACAAGCAAGAGACAATCTCGCCACTAAATTGCCGAGGAGATATCCCGCGAAGAAATTAACAAACTGGAGCCACTAAAAACTGCAAGCTCCCCATTTTGTGGACAAATTAGCTGAAAGGCCCCTGTGGAGTCAAAATGAGAAGCTCAGTCAGCTGAGTAGTGAATAGATAAAGAGCCGAAACTGCAGAGTAGTGAGTGAGAAGCTGAATCAGCAGCCTGATTTGGCCCCTCACTCACATATCTGCTGATGCAGCTCCTCTCTCACTTGGTACTCTTCGATGTGGCTCCTCGTCCGCTATTCTGAATTCAATGAAGCTCCTCGCTCACGACTCTGCTGCTTTAGCTCCTCATTTATCAGCTCTCCTGAATTCGCTCACTACATTGCTGAATAACTAATAAAAAGTAAATTACATTAAGTATTATATTATTGTTATCAAGTACTGCTATCAGGTATTGTTAATCTGTAGTATCCTACTACTAAATCTCAAAAAGTCTGTCTGTGTCCTTTTCACCCTAAACGGTAGCTCGAAAAAATACGGGGTTTTGGTTTATTCAAAGTCAAAGTCAAAAGTTTTTTATTTTCTCCACTAGCTTCGATGAGCTTTTTGGATGGGTTGTTCTGTTAGTTTGATTGGGATGGGATGTCTGCGTTGTTATGAGCAGTGAGAGTAGTGATACGATTATGTCTGAGATGTCTTCTTTTGAGTCTTGTCGCAAAACCTGGTGGATCTGTGATTGTCGCGACGCATGGATTCATGTTTCCTTCGGCCTTCTCCACCAGTTTTGTGTATTGTGTAGTGATGGTCTGTTGAATTGTGGATAGTTGGAGGTCTTCCCGGAGCACGTCGTTTCTCACGTACCACGGGGCACCTGTTATGGAACGGATGATCTTGTTTTGTTGTCGCTGAATCTGTTGTGTGGAAGTGTAGCAGGCTGTACCCCAGATCTCGCAGCCATAAGTCCATATAGGTCTTATGAGAGCCGAGTAAAGGAGCTTCTTGTTCTCCAAACTCAGCTTGGATCTCCAATTCAGCATTGGCCAGCATAGGAATGTCCTCTTTTTCATAGCCTCTCTGACGTTCTTGATGTGGTACTTCCAAGTTAGTCTACGGTCTAGGGTCAAACCGAGATACCGAACTCGACTTTTCCTTGGAAGTAAACCACCACAGAGACTGACGTTGCAGACTGTTCCCGGCCTTAGCGTGAAGGTGATGAGCGAGGACTTGGTTGGATTGACCTTCACCTTCCATTTGTTGAGCCACTCTTCAGCTTTAGCCAAGTGTCTCTTCAGGTGCCATCTTGCCTCCATGACGGTGTCTCCTGAAGCGAGTATTCCTGTGTCGTCTGCAAACTGGGCCAGAAGCGTGTCACACGTATCAGGGAAGTCATGGCAGTAGGCGTTGTAGAGAAGCGGGCTGAGAGGCGATCCTTGTGGAACTCCCGCGCTGATTGTCTTGAACGACGAATATTCCTCGCCTATTTTCACCCTAAACGTTCTTCCACTCAAGAATGACTTGAGGAAGAGGAACAGGGAATTCGGGAGGAATGGTCGGATTTTTAGGAGGAGCCCATCGTGCCAAACTCTATCAAACGCCGACTGTACATCCAGAAAGGCTGCTGCAGTATACTTCATTCGTTCATAGCCATGCAGGATGTAGTCTACAACCCTGTGTAGTTGCTGAGACGTGGAATGATCGCTTCTGAACCCAAATTGATGGTCCGGGATGATTGATGACACCTGAAGAGCACTCTCTAACCTCTTGAGAAGAATTTTCTCGTACAGCTTCCCCAGCAGAGGTAGCAAGCTGATTGGGCGATAGCTGGCCGGGTCCTGCTGAGGTTTGCCAGGCTTCAGAACAACTATGACTACAGCATGTTTCCACACTGCTGGCATGTACCCAAGGCGCAGGAGTGCATTGTACAAGTTCAGGAGGAACGCCTTGCCCTTCCTGGGGAGGTTCTTGATCAAATCTGCAGTTATCAAATCATATCCAGGAGCTTTGTTATTCTTTAATCCTTTAATGGCCCAATTCAGCTCGTCTGGATTGATAGGAGATGGTGGAAGTGACATCTGCATTGGGCTTGTGAGCTCATCCTTAACTCGAGCAGAAAAGTGAGGGTCGCCTAGGTCGTGATTGGGATGGAAAATCTCTTCAAAGTGACATGCGATCAACTCAGCTTTTGCCCTGTCCTCAGTCAACCACCTTCCACCGTTATCTTTGAGTGGGGGGGATAATTTTGATTTCCTCCCCAGGAAGTGCTGGGCAGTCCTCCAGAGTCTACTTGAGTAGTTGCTGTTCGAGTTTGCGTCCATCAAGTGATTGGAGAATCGTTCATTTTGTAACTCAATAAGCGCCTCCTTCACTCTTCTGCACCAGTAGTTGAATACAGCTTTGTTGGTGGGGTCACGGGAACGTTGCCAGTTCCTTCTCGCCTCCTTTTTCTGTGCCATGAGTGAACGAATTGGAGCAGGCACAAATCTTCCAATTTTTTGGCATTCGACTGGCTTACTACTGCTCCAAGCACAGCTGTGAATTGTTTCACAATCCCCCAATGTTCTGTTCTCTGGCATCACTCAGCACCATACTACCCCGATCGTTGGACGAACGACAGCCCCAGACTGTTGACTTTGCGTTGAAACATTTTTTTTTTTTTTTAACAAAAAATCAAAAAAAAATCTTTTTTGAAAAAAAATCAAAAAATTTTTTTTTCATTACTTAACAGAATTAAATTTCTGCACAAGAATTTCTATATCAAAAATAATAAACCCTTGTGTAAAATTCGCAGCGTTTATCATTTATTATACGGCGTATTATTATCATAAATTATACGGCGTATAATACGCCGTACGCCGTCCGCCTTCCGGGTCGTTTTGGGCAGTAGGAATTTTTTTTTTTATCTGAAATTTTGACAAAATACTTGGTTTACCATCTAGTTGTGCCCGCAAGGTTTTCAGCCCGATCGCCCAAACCCGTGGGGCGCTATGGGCGCTAAAATGGGGCTATGGGAGGGGTAATTTGAAGGCCTTTGGCTACGGGATCGAGGGAGGTGTCGTTTTCGAAGTATTTTTGGACGAAGTAGATTCCATTTTTTGGGGTCTCGGACCGATCCGATTTCACTGTTGCGGTCTATAGGGCTACAAATGGGATTTTTGAATCCCTCTAGCTTCGATGAGCTTTTTGGATGGGGTTGTTCTGTTGATTGGGATGGGATGTCTTGGTTGTTATGAGGAGTGAGAGTAGGTTCGTTCCAGGTTTGACCGACTGTTAACAGAAATCGAAGGAGACATGCGCAGTTGAGAAAACTGCTGTTCCAGGTCGCTGGGTAAATCTAATGAAAAAATCTTCTTTCCCTATGTCGACTACTGGTGCAAAAAGACACTTTCGAAAAACTAATTTTTTCCCCCATTTTAGCTCAAAGTTTATTAAAATTTACTATTGCATCTGAAAAGCTCATCGAAGCTAGTGGAGAAAATAAAAAAACTGACATTTTGACTATTGCATCGTATAGAGAAGGGATTTGGGTAAACCTTGAAAAAGTGAAATAGTGGGAAAACTCGATTTTGGGGGTGGGAGATACAAAAACCTGTCAAAAAGTGCGTTTACTTTGTAAGTTATACTCACGGAAACGTGAACGGTAAATTAATAGTTGAGGCCAATGAGGTTGGAATAGTTGCTTGAGGCAACCAAGAACATTACAAAATTTATATTTTATAAATTTTGTTTATTTATTATTAAGTCACGGAAACGGTAACAGTAAAATTAGTTGAGGCGGTCAACTGTTAACAAAAATCTTCACACTCTTATTCAACACTCAGTTCAATTTGTCATTTTTTAACATTTTACGTTAACAAATCAACAGTTTTCGAAAATTAGCAGAAACGGCCACCTCTAGTCTCGCGGTCCACCTACGTCGATGTCCATGAGCCGAGCCAGGTGAACAGGAGAGGTCGGCTTCCATCAGCCGGGAACGGTAATATTTATTTTCTCGTCCTCTCAAAGTAATTCGGGGTCGCTTTTGTTGGCCCAATCGTTTTCCGGTCGAACACGCGCTACCAAATCAACCGATGGAATCAAAAAGCCGGACAAAAAAAAAAAAAAAACCATTTCACCCGAAAAGACACGCATCATCACCTGCTAAATGAAAACAAAAGTTGCATGAGTTTCAATTTGCTGGTAGGCATTGATTATTTTCCATTTTCACGGCGTCAAGCCTCAATTTCACGTTCGTTTCTCCTCAGACAAAATCCCCCACGTGGTGAAGGGCTCCCCACAAAGTAGCAATATCGGAGACTCCTTTTCCGCTCGGGGGAAAATAATGGTCATCCACATTCTTCATCTTATCTTCTATTAAATCTTTTTCCCCTCGGACCACAAAAAAAAAAAAAAAAAAACTCCCAAGCGTGGGGCGAAATAATTGATACGCCGTCGGAAAAAAAAGGGGACAAAGAAAAATTTCGAGGGGGAAAAAATCCCGGAGATTAATCAAAAGCGGAATTACCTCGTTTATGTCGATGGTCGTCGTTGTACTCTCAGGAAGACAGACAGACGGAGTTGGAAAATGAGCTTCAGGTCGTTTAAAGAGAAATTAAAGCCGTCTTCGGACTGCAGGAATTTCGTTAATATAAAGGGAAATTAAATGAAATGGCAATATGAAAATTAACGTCTCTTTTAATTAAGCGGAAAACGGGAGGAAATGGCGCGGATGAAATGCAAAAAGGGTTCAGCTTTCCTCCCTTAATTCCAGATTTTTTTTTTTTCAAATTAATAAGGGTATTTTCTTCTGGTAAGAAAAAGGGGTGAATATTGAGTGGTTGAACAGGGTGGGGGGAGGGTTTTTTTTTTTTTTTTTTTCATCCCTCTGCGAATTGGATGAAAACCGAGGGATTAGCGCTCTTCCCCTTTCGTTGTCGTGGCGTAATAAATGTCCTCCCCAATAAGAGGTGCACCTGAAACGGAGTGGTGGGTCTGTGCGGGGTGGGGGGTTATTTTAGGGGTTCGAGGGGATATTCGCTTGGAGAGGGGAATTTGTTCAAAAATTAAGAGCTTTAATTAAAAACGGGATTTCTCGCTCAGGTGTCCGAACGGGAGAAAATTACGAAGCGCTCGGGAAATGTTTTCGAAAGAATTTTCCCGGGAACGTAGTGATTTTTTAAAGGCAAAATGGGGGAAATGTCGTCATTTTTAAGGGAGTGACGTTTTCACGCAGTATTGAGGAAACGCCGTGAATTTCACTTAAGGGCTTATTAAATTTTGCATAAATGTCATTCTGTCAATTAAAAACGCTGCAAATTTTACACAAGGGTTTATTATTCTTTTATATAAGTTACTTGTGCAGAAATTTAATTCTGTCAATGAAAAAATTTAAAAATTTTTTTTCATCTCTTTTTTTTTGGATTGTTTTGTTCAAAAATGTGTTTTTTTTTTTTTTTTGTTTTTTTTTCAAAAATTCTGTATTTTTTACTCCAAAAATATTTAACATCCTGGGATTAGAAGCACACGCGCAACACGGCAACCAGCCACCTGGAAGAGCTGCCAGGGTCCTGGGTAGAATAATAAACCAAAAGAGGGGAGCAACTGGTTCTGAAGCAGCAGAAACTTATTAGAGGTAGATGAAATTGGTTTTGAGGGAGCCAACATTCGTTTGAGGAAGCAGAAACCAGATTTGAGGGGCAGGCGGTCGTTTGAGAAAGCAAAAACAGATTTAGAGAGAGCAGACTATTGTTTGAGGTAGCAGAAACCGGTTCTGAAGGAGCAGAAATTTGTTGAAAGAAGCAGAAACCAGACTTTTTTTATTTTTTTATTAGACGGAGCTAACAATTGTTTGAGAAAGCGGAGACCAGATTTGAGGGAGCCTGCCTACTGATCAATTTTGCGCTTGAAGGCGCCATTAGGCAATCAGAAATTCAGGTTGGTGGAATGATCTTCAATCGCACGGCACAACTCCTCGGATACGCTGACGATATCGACATCGTCGGTAGGACGTTTGCAGGCATGAGTGAAGCCTTCACAAGTCTTCAAGCTGCAGCGGCACGTTTTGGACTGGAAGTTAACCAGTCGAAAACCAAGTATATGGTCACAAACGCCACAAGAAGAGTACCCGAACGCATTCAAGTCGACGGATACACATTCGATACTGTGAATGAATTCGTATACCTGGGATCTCTAGTAACAAAGGATAATGATGTGGCCTCAGAGGTGCAGCGAAGAATACAGGCAGCCAACGGGTGCTACTTCGGACTGGTCCCACAGCTCAAAAGCAGGGTGATTTCCCGAACAACATAGTTGCGCCTGTACAAGACCTTAATCAGGCCCGTCCTCACCTATGGCTCCGAGACATGGACGCTGACCAAGGCATTGGAGGAGGACTTACGTCGCTTTGAAAGGAAAGTGCTGAGGAGAATCCTGGGCGCAACCTACGTTCCAGAGGAACTCGCCTGGAGACGCCGAACAAACCACGAAGTAATGAACTTGTATAAGGACTAAGGGTTTTATAAAGGTGGGAAGGCTCCGGTGGGCTGGCCATGTTGCCAGGATGACCCCAGAGGAGCCACCTCGAAAGATCCTGGACGACCTCTGCCAGAAGAAGGCTTGGGCGGCCCAAACTTCGCTGGCTGGATGGTGTGACCTCAGATGCCCGCTCCATCATTGGGGCAAGGAACTGGAGAGCGGCAGCACAAAACAGAGAGGACTGGCGGACATCATTACAGGAGGCCCTGACCCCTCGGCGGGTTGTAGCGCCATAATAATAGTAGTAGTAGTAGATTTGAGGGAGCAGACAGTCTTTTGAGTTAATAGAAGCAGGTTTTGAAGGAGCAGACAGTCTTTTGTGTAAGAAGAAGCAGGTTTTGAAGAAGCAGACTTTTGTGTGAGGAAGCAGAAACCAGATTTGAGGGGCAGGCGGTCGTTTGAGGAAGATGAAACAAGTTTTGAGGGAGCACAACATTGTTGAAGGAAGCAGAAACCAGATTTGAGAGGCACAGTCGTTTCAGAAAGCAGAAACAGGTTTTGAGAGAGCAGACTGTTGTTTGAGGGAGCAGAAACAGGTTTTGAGGGAGTCAACACTTGTAACTGGAAACAAAAATCTACACGACACTTTATTTGATCTCTCAACGTTCCGAAAAAGCATGTGTTATCCACCGTGTGTTGATAGCTGAAAAGTGACACCCCACTCGACCCTCCACGCTAAACCATTCGGATGGCCATTTGTTTGTTCATTTTTTATTTGTTAATTTTTTGGGATCTACACCCCATGAAATATTTAAGGACAAAATTTGAGGCCGATCAAAATTGCCGACCCTCGTTACTGAGAAAAATAACCCGAAATTGTCACTCCCCACGTTTTTCCCCTCCTTGAGGTTTATTATTTATTTCAATAAAACCTTAATCCAATTATCTCCTCCAAGCACACAAACAGGATCAGGAAATGCTGGAAGGATTGAGGGGTGGAAAAACGAGGGGAAGTCAGATGTGGACGGGAGCGGAATACTTATGCGGTTTTTAAGGGGAGTTGTCTAGCTCTCGAACGATATGTCCCGTGAACCCGAACGACCACACAGCGTTCAGGCGGGAGACGTTGCCAAAATGTTAATCCATGAAACTTTCTCGGAAGTGTAGGGGTTGAAGGGGGGATTGAAGTGAGGGAAAATCCGGAAGTACATAATAACAACTCCCCGCAGAGTTTGAGGGCTTTTCAAAGGAGTTTCTACCTTATCACGCCTCCACAATGAGTCCCCCCCTTTCCCTGAGGAGGGTGAAAACTGTCGCCCGAAACGTCTTTACTTTCGGGGCGGATTGCCCGGGAGAAGTTGGCGGATGTGGGGGGTGCATTTGGGATGCGTCGCCTGCTAGATATTTCCTTTTATGCGCAGACGAGATTATCTTGGCGGGGAAGAGGAAAAACCCCTTTGGCTTTACACTGGGGTGATATTCGAGTGGAGTCTTTTCCGAGCAAGTGAAAAGTCCCAGGAGGTTTCGTGGGGACAAATGCAGTTAAGGGTAGAAAAAGGGCGGGGGAGTGTGGTAGTCCAATTGAATGGAAATACAAATAAGAATGAGAAGTGGGAAGGGAAATCGGTGGAGCTCGACTGAGTTGTTGGTTGAGGTGCCACATCGTCTCACATAAGAAGCTCTGTTCAGGGGCTACGTCACTGTCAAGGGTCAAGAAGCAGATCCCGTGGAACTGCTAGTTGAGGAGCTGAATCACCTGTCGTAAGAGATAAAAAGCGGCTCCTGCTCACCCATGAGTTCAGGAGCCAGATCACACGTCCAGAAGATGTAGTAAGAGCTCCAGCTGACCCGTGAGTTGAGGAGCCACACGTGGGTCTTGCTGCCATGTGAGTTCAGGAGCTACATCACCTTCCATACACGTCAAAAAGAGGCTCCTGCTTATTAGTGAATGGAGGAGCCAAACTGCCGGACAAAAGGATCAAGACACGACTCCTACTGAGCCGTGTGCTGAGGGCCACATCACTTGTCATGAGGGTCATGATACGATCAGATGATGTTCACAGCTCGGAGATTCTCCTATAAGGGTCAACATTCCACTCCTGCTCATTATATTTTGGTTAATTAGCACCGCAGACCACCCACATCACAACCCATTTTGCCTTCCCGGTTTTTTTAAACGAATTCACGAAAACAGGTCGAATTAGGTTTCGAGGACGGTGGACTTGAATTACCGGAGGCCCGTTTGTTTGCACATAGTTGAAAGCCAAAGTGTGGGAGTTACCGTCCGTGGGAGGGGGGTCTGAATAATTGAGTTAATTTGCCTAATCCAATAGGAAATGTTTGGGGAGCGCCCTTGTTTTTGCCTCCACTGCCCCCTTTCGGTTACCAAAGCCGTATCTTTTGCACCACTAGACCTATTTTGAACACAACCTCCACGAAACGTGCAATAAATTTGGAAATTCCCGTAATCGTCAAGGATATTTGTTATTTTGCAGCAGCTGGTTGTTGCAGGTGGTCGACGTCTTATTTACAACACTCTCTTTCTGGAATTCGAAGTTTTACAATCTGGGAGGACAAGTTCCAACTCGGAGAAGCATAATTCTAATCAGTAGGTTGTAGTAATAAAACATGAGCTCTTATCCGAAAGGTGAGAATCCGAGGGTGGTTGAGTGTCAAAAGTTGGCATGTTTTCAAGTTTTTAAGAGAGGGTGGGGAATTCTTGAAGTTTCCCAGATATCAGAGAAGGTGGAAGGAAACTTCCTATCTACGCTGCACTTCCAGTCTTATTAGGGTTCACGACAGTCTCGCTTGATGATAAATGTTGCAAACATTGCGGAGGAGGAGGTTTGAACTGGATCAATGGGATGAGGTTGGGATTACTCTGAATTAATCCTGGTGATGGTGGTATGGAGATGAGAAGCCAACGGGCAAGATCCAGGGAAATCTGCATACCCACCACTGCATACCCGCCAGTTGAAGAGCCAAATCACCTATCATAAGGGTCAAGGATCCACTCCTAGTGAGCTGCAAGTTGAGGAGCCACATCACCAAGGGCGTACGCAGGTCTTTCTTTAAGGGGGGGGGGGGGGGGGGGGGGGGGGGGTCAAAAAATATTGCAAGTAAGCATGCTGCCAGCTAAGCTAGTTAAATTAAAATTAAAACGCTGCGAATTGTACACAAGGGTTCATAGTTTGGTATAGGTTAGGTACTTGTGCGAAAATCAATTCTGTGCCAATAAAAAAAAATTTTCAAACTTCTTTACTCGGTAATATTTGACCTCCTGGGATCCTCATTAACCCATTTGTAGCCCCATGAAAGCCCCATAAATCCCCACAGAGGAATCGGATTGTTCAGGGACCCCCATGAATGGCTTCTGCGTCCAAAATACTTCGAAAACGACACCTCACTCTACACCATAGCCGAAACCTATAGGTTTGTATATATACAAAAAGCCCTCATGTACACAATGTATACATTACATGTATACTATACATGTCTATAGCCCCACGGCTTTTTAGTCCCACAGAGAGCCCCACGGGTTTGGGCGATTGGGCTGAAAACCTTGCGGCACAAATAGAATCTATTGTTTACCATCTGATGGTAAACCGAGTATGTATTTTGTCAAAATTTCAGATTAAAAAAAAAATTCCTACTGCACAAAACGGCTCGAACGGTGGACGGCGTACGGCGGACGGGGCGGAAATTTCGTTTTTGGAATCTAGACCTTGTCACGCCCCCTTTTCGTGAGACGGGTGAAGAGAGGAGGACAGCAGATAAAAAAAAGGAAAGAACTGAAAACACAGTTCTCGAGCAAGAGAGTTCTAGTCCCAGGGAGGGGAACGAAAAGAAAACCTCTGGGGCTCTGAGCGAGAGCAGGCACAGAAGAATAGTTGGTTGTATATTAAAATTATTATATGTGATGTGTTTTATATGAACCTGTAGGTGTTGCTACAAGAGGAGATCAGTAGAAATTGCAGGAATGCAGCTTTACATTCAGGTGGCTCATCGGCCAATACTTGACTATGACTCGAACGGGGATCCCCAGCAAATTACACTTTGGTTACCTGTACACGTTAGAAAATCCAGTAATACATTGATGACTAGGGGTTACAAAATTGTGATAATAATTATTATTATCACAGAACGTTGCCTTATGACGGCGGCCTGGCTTTAGAACGTGGTAAAAATGTTAATAAATGTATCCACAGAGTGGCAACAATAGTTATTCAAAATTTGAGTATTAAAAAAAAGAAGATAAAATTACGTAACTTGTGTCCAAACGCTCATGCGACGTCGACGATTAACGGTGGACGGCCTGCTAATCAGAGGATAAGACAAACGTAGTGGAATTACCACTTTGAAGCGCGAATATTAAGGGTGCTTAATGCTTAGGGAGCTAGTAATGGATTTATAGTGCCAGTGTGGCGGGGTAGACAAATCAGTCCGAGAGGACGGCTAGAGTTCCTGAAGAGTCGTGTCTTCACGCAGCCTGGTAGGAAAAATCGCTGCCGAAGAGCAGAAGTAGAGCGCACGTCCGCTCCGAGAAGAAATGGTATGATAGTGTGCGGCAGAGCACGTGACGAGGCACGCAACAAGACAGTCAACTAGCAGCAAACAGCAAGCCGCAAAAGAATACAGTAGACTGCAAACAGGCACAGGGTCGCAGGAATTCCTAGAAGAATTCAACCAGTGAATTTCTGCTCTAAATCTTTAAATTCTTAGCCAGTGGCTGATCACTCACCTTGTGGTGTTCTCGTTGGATGCGGTAACCTCACAAAAATCCCCTCAATTAACCAACCAGCTCAATATCGCTGCGCCTTCAGCTTCCTCCTTATTTCCGTTGAAAGCACGACTTCGGCTTCATAAAATCCGGAGTGACATCAGCTGTCATAAGAGCTAAGGAGCCACTCCTGCTGAACAGCGGGTGGAGGAGCCACATCACCTGTCATAAGGGTCAAGATACCATTCCTGCTGACCTGTGAGTGAAGGAGCCACATCTTCTGTCATCAAAGTCAAAACGTCACTCCTGCTGTCCTGCGAGTTGAGGCGTCACATCACCCGGCTCCATGAGCACCATAATATCGTCGGCCACGACAAAACTCAAATTGAAAGTTTCATAGTGAATTCTAATGTTCACGACCTAAACCTTTCAAGAACTCACTCCAAGAAGTCGTGTTAAGAGCGAAAATGAATAACGAAGGTGCTCTTTAACGTCACAGTTGGGGCAGGTTGTCTCGTTCCTAAACGGCAGAGTTAAGAAAAAGGGGAGCGGGGTGTTTTTGCTGTTTATAAAATCAAGCGCCCCACCTTCTCCATCATAACTTAGTTAAGCTGGGTTCTCATCAAAGTGCTTAGCCCTAACAAGGAGCTACCGTTCTGGGTTCTTTGGAGTAACTTCCGGCGAAACTCCAAGTTTTACAGAATTCACTTTCACTTGGAGCGGTATTATTTCGAGAAGTCGCATTTGTTATTTTCATATTTTTTAATTCCACCACCTCCTCAAGATTGTCGATATCATTCACTCCGGCGAATATTTCCGCTCGGTTCGGTTCAGGGTCTTGGTGAAAAGGAGGGTCTGTGGGAGCTTCCACCCGGAAGTTTTACGAGAAATTAACTCTGCTCGATTGAATATTCGTTCAGCAGAGTTGAAAAATTTTCGACGCGAGCGTTTTTCGTGAACTGCGGTAATTCTTTTCGCGGAAGCCCCGCCAGTGGCGCCGTCACGCGTTCAACTGCAGCGCCGCAGGGGATCCATTTTCAACCAATCGGTGAGCACCGCATAATGTAACCTAACCGTATTGAAAAGAGGGGTTCGAACTTATTTGAGTTGGCTTCGAGCATTTGAAATGAGGGGAAAACAAACAGCGGAGGGGAAATGAAAGGGAAAAAGGAAAAAAAAAAAACACCCAGGTTCATTCATCTGTGCATTACGAAGGGACCCAACTGCATTCAATTGATATGCTGGCATTAAAAGAGGAAGAATAAAAAGGCCAAGGAAAATAACACCCCCATCCCTCACCATCAAGACTTGCCATAGAAATAGTTTCATTCAGACTTTCAGAAGAGCATAATCGAGACATTTCGTCTCAAAAACTGCTGATACCAATGAAAGGGTCCTTTCGAAGAAGAGAAGGGAAAAAAAAACGAGCCGCAGAATCGGGAAAAATATGAAAGTTGGAGAAGATATCCCCTTTTTACCCTTTCGAATAAGTAGGTTGATATTTCTTTCTTTGCGACCATATTATGTTTGTGGAGGCAAACGGATATTGTGCAGACTGATTTCAAAGTTGTGTCTCTTCTCGGATATCCAATGCCTCAGTCAGGTTTTGCCTAGTCCGAAGTAGAGGTGCACACCACAGTGGTGCTAATTGGTTAACTGCAAAAATTAACATGTTAACCAAACAAACAAAAAACGACCGAACAGTTTAGCAGATTCCAGATTAACAGTTAACAAAAAACCAACAAGAGAAACGAAAAACATTTAATTTGAAAGTTAAACTCATGGTTAACAGTAAATTAACAGTTGAGGACGAGGCGGTTGGAATGTTTGGTGATCAACTGGGTTCACAACGAGACGTTGCCGACAGCCCATGAGTACAAGCAGCGCTTCATCTGCGGAGCGTAGAGGAACTTATGTTACCTATCACTCTTGTCAGCTGTGTCTCACTCTTGTGACAAGACAAAGAGTCTTGTCTTAAATTTCGGTTCCTATTTCGTCAATAATGTGATCATCTAGTTGATATATATAATCTTAATTATAATTTCGCGACGGAGGTCGACGACTCCGATCGGCCTCGAAATTTGACATTATCCGTTTCAAGTATTCTAGAATCTAGAGTCTAGATTCTAAATCCTAAACGTCCATCCGCCGTACGCCGTCCGGGCCGTTTTGAGTAGTAGGGATTTTTTTTAAATCTGAAATTTCGAGAAAATACTTGGTTTACCATCTAGCTGTGCCCGCGAGGTTTTCAGCCCGATCGCCCAAACCCGTGGGGCGCTATGGGGCTACGAGATAGGTTTTTTGAAGGCTTTTAGCTATGCGATCGAGTTAGGTGTCGTTTTCGAAGTATTTTTGGACGTAGAATCCATTTTTGGGGGTCCCGGAACGATCTGATATCACTGTGGCGATCTACAGGGCTTTCTTGGAGCTAAAAATGGGATTTTTGAAGGATCCCAGGAGGTTAAATATTTTTCGAGTATAAAATAAAGAATTTTCGAAACAAAAAAATCCAAAAAAAAACTTTTTTTGAGATATAGGTAGGTAGCAATCCCAAAAAATTTTTTTTTTAATTTTTTCATTGACAGTTAAATTTCTGCACAAGTAATGTATATCAAAGAATAATAAACCCTTGTGTAAAATTTGCAGCGTTTTTTCTATTATAATATAATATGTATAATATACATTATACATATGTATAATATTATTAACTAGAGACTATACCTACACCTGACTCCCAATCCGCGCATGCGCAATCGCACTTTTTTATCGGTAATCGATGCGTTATGAGAAAGATCGATTGTTCGCTACGCGTTTCAATCGATGTTGCCTTAACTTCCAAAACCCGCCTCTTGAAACAATGGAGGGCGGTTTTTTCATTTTCTTTTTCAAATTCTTTGTTTTTTACTCGGAAAATATTTAACCCGCTGGGATCCTTCAAAAATCCCATTTTTAGCCCCATGAAAGCCCATAGATCGCCACAGTGAAATCAGATCGTTCCGGGACCCCCGTAAAATGGATTTTACGTCCAAAAATACCTCGAAAACGACACCTAACTCGATCCCATAGCTAAAAGCCTTCAAAACCCCTCCAGTAGCCCCATAGCGCCCCACGGGTATGGGCGATCGGACTGAAAACCTTGTGGGCACAACTAGATGGTAAACCAAGTATTCTGTCAAAATTTCAGAATTTAAAGAAAATTCCTACTGCCAAAAACGGCCCGGAGGGCGGACGGACCTTTCGGATTTAGAATGTAGACCTCTTGAAACTGATAATGTCAAATTTTGAGGCCGATACGAGTCGTCGACCTCCGTCGCGATTACATAGGGATCCTTCAAAAATCCCATTTTTAGCCACATGAACTTGCCTCGCTTTTGATTTCCACTACACCACAGTCGATCCTCTGCTCGCGCTTCGAATGTCTGGACGCCTTTTTGGACAGCCCCGAAATCCGACAACACCTCGCACAAATAAACCGAATATAATAAACGGAATATAATTTGGGGTCAAAAGGAAAATAACTTCTAGGCGCCCCAGTCGAGTTGACATTTTGGATTTGGAATGAAACCTCTTGATCAGAGAGGCTAGATGTGATTCGTTATTCACAGTGTATCCACATGGGAGCAGTTCAAAATAGGAAACCGCCTCACTGTCTGGCATAACATGGCCGTGACGATAATCGAAGGTGATGGAACATCGAAACGAAGATCGAACATCGAAACATTACCGATAAAAAGTGCGATTGCGCATGCGCGGATTGGGAGTCAGGTGTATGGGTAGTCTCTAGTATATTACTATACATAATGTGATCATTAGATTTGAGTCTTAAAATTCCATTTACGTTGATTTTGCTTGGAGCGTGAGGGTACGAATTGGGCAGAAAACCCCGGTCATGGGAGCGCCACTTTTCGGGAGAAAAACCCCGGATATGGGAGCTCCCCGGTAAATCGGACCCCGGTTAATGGGGCTTTTACTGTAATTAAATAATGATAAAATAGGTATCACACGTTTTTTCTCCCTTACTTACCTGTTAATTATTAACCTCTGAATTAAGTGGATCCCGGTGATTATACGCCCTAGGAATATATTGACAGCCCGTTCAGCAAAAAGTAAAGGAGACAAAAATATTTTTCCAAAAAAACTGTAGGCTATAGCTATCTATACGGAAAAAACTGTAGGCGATGCGAATCTGGCGTCCGTAACTAGTTCCTCTACGCTCCGCAGATGAAGCGCTGCTTGTACTCATGGGCTGTCGGCAACGTCTCGTGGGTTCACATGGCGAAAAATTTGAAGAGCGATCTGATTGGCTCTTCAGATCTGTTCACCCCACCCCACCCCACCATTGGCCATCTGATTTCAAATAAATTTTATTTGAAAGTTAAAGTCACAGAGGAAACGGTAAAATATCAGTTGAGGCGATCAGCTGCTATCCAAAATCAGCACACAACGTCAACGCTCAGTTCAATCTGTATATTTCTAACAGTTTACGTGAAGAGTTAATTCCCGTCAACGAGCGTTGATCAACAGTTTTCGAAAATGAGCAGAAATGCCCTCCTCTAGTCCGAAGCCAGTTCCACCTTGAAAGCTCCACTGAATAGGGACTTTAGAGAATCTTTTTTTTTTTTTTTTTTTTTCGCAATTTGGAGAAAGCTCACCTTCACCTTTTCAAAAAAAAAAAAAAAATCCACCATCGGCACAGGCTTCACGTAGCTAAGAACATCCCCAATTAGCGGTAACCAGTATGAACTTTCTTTTTCTGGATTCTGTCTGAGCTCAACTTTATTTCCCATTATTCCCCGAGAAGGAATTATTCCCCGAGGAAATAAGGAAGAACAGGGATAAATTCGGGATCACAGGAACCGCTTTGGGAATTTATAATTAGCCTCGAGGCTAATCGGTCGACCTGATCGAGAGATCCAGTTTCCGGAATTTTGGAGAAGGACGCCGGTGACCCCATTCTCTTCGTGCAGTAGGAGGATGTGGATTTTCAGGAGTTGTGAAGCAGTGAACAGAGCCGTTCCACGAGGAAAAAAAGGGGATTTTGCGTGACGCCAATCGGCGTGATCTATTAAACTACACCACAAGGTAAGGCTCAAGTGGCCAGTGGTAGAGCGTTAATTTAGGGCAGAAATTGACTGGGGTTATGTTTCAGGAATTCCTGCAACCCTAAGTCACCTGCGTGCGTAATTTTCACGAGTCTTCCGAACTTCCCCCCTTACTTGTGCACCCTTGCAGCACAAACTCATCTCACCGTTCTCCTTTCCCTCTTCGTGATCAGGATGTAAGCTCGTCGTATCACTACGTTCGTCTTCGTGGAAACCAAAACCGGGTTCTGTCAACACTTATCAACCCACTGAGTGGGTCTCTTTAACTCACGCTCTAAGTTACGTGCTACTCTTATCCACTAAAGTTACCACAAACTACCTATTCAAATTGCGTGTTCACTAGCCAACCCTCCAGCAATCATCAGGAAGGAGTCTTGCTCACTTTTTTTTTCTCATTTAGTTTCCCCCATCTCTGCCTTCAGCGAGAGGGACGTGACACCGGACAACATTATTTTTTGAGAAACATGAATGAGAAAGAAAAACCCGGTTTTGAGGGACCAGATACTTGTTGGAGGAAGCCGAAACCGGTTTTGGTGAAGCACTAGTTTGAGGGAGCCGAAACCTGTTCTGAGGGATCAGACACTTGCTTGAGGAAGAAGAACCCGGTTGAGATTCTCCTAGATACTGATTTCCCATTGTTTCTTAGGAAAATCCATCCATTTCCAGAAACCTTGGCGCATCGTGCCTCGCCGGGAATGGATCCCAGAAATTCTCTAAGCCATCACTGTGAGATTAACTGCTAAATGTTGGAGAAACGTGTAACACAATCCTGATCCAAGTTTAATTACTTCCCATCTCAATACACCGTAATTGTACTCATCTCATGATGGTCAATCGAGAGGAAGGAAATGCCTGAAAGAATCCATCAGTCATTTTTCAGCAGGTTCATTGCGTGGTAACGATAGTCGTACGGGATGGGGCAGCGGAGTTGGGGTGTGGGGGTGGCAATTTATCAACCTTCGCGACTTACGATTTGTATTCATAGGGCCTCCGCGCAGGTTCTCTTCCTTCGGCGGTTTTTGACGTTGTGATGGATCACCCCGGATGGATCACGAAGAGGAACAGGGGGAAGTGAAATACAACATTGACGTATTTGGAGCGGAGTCCATACTGAGACGTCGAGAATGCTAGTGAGAGTCATGCCGAGCATTGCCTTGATGACTTATGTGATTTGTGTCAGATTAGACTTGTCCAAAAAATGGATTCTACTTCTTCTAAAAGTACTTCGAAAACGACACCCCACTCGAACCCATAGTCGAACCCCTTAAAAAAACCTCCCGTAGCCCCTTTTTAGCCCCTAAGAGCCCCACGGGTTCGGGCGCTCGGGCACAAGACCTTGTGGGCACAACTAGATGGTTAACCGAGTATTTGGTCAACATTTCAGATAAAAAATAAAAATAAAAAAACCTAAAGCCCAATACGGCTCGGACGGCGCACGGACATTTCGTTTTAGGAATCTCCATGTTTTGAAACAGATAATGTCAAATTTTGAGGCCGATCAGAATTTTCGACCTCCGTCGCGATTACGTAGGTGTGTTATTCCAAGAAGAGGAGCTAAAGAACGCCATTTGGAGAAACCCTCCGAAAATTCACAGAAATGTGGAACACACGAATTTGAACTTTTTCAATCACCAACTTCTCATTTACTGTGCTTTCAACGAACACAATATCCACTGGATATAATTTAAATTCCAATTTAAATGTGCCAGGCGGGGAGCGCTCAACCTATAGTTGGATACAAAATGAATGCAATCCGGATCAAAGTGCCGTACACGTTTAGCGCGTATAGGAACTAATTTCATTCCTTTTCAATTAACCGAGTACAATGACCAGGAGAAGGGGAGAGTCGCTATTATAATAGCGACTCCCCCCTTCTCCTGGTCATAGTACATATATGAACCCTGGGCTCCGATACGTTTTCAATAAAGAACCTTTCAGAGATGAATACCACGTTTCGCTTCAGATATTCGCTAAATATGGCGGGGCGTTTGAAAATGTCAAAATTAAATAGAAACGCTGGAATGATCGGAGTTCCCATTCCGGTAAGGTCAGTGAAAGTTCGGGTCAGTGAACATGAACTGGGGAAGGAGTCCCTCCAACTCCGCCAGTGAAAGGAGCTTCAGACATGTTTGTGTTACGGGACCCCTGGATCTCTGCATTCCAGGATCTGTGGTTATGAGGATCTCCGGACCTCTGAATCTCCTAATTTCAGGATTTTCTGGATCACTGGATTCCTTAGATTTTTTGTTTGTTTAATCTCTGGATCTTTCCTGGTTTACTGGACTCTTGGAGCTCTAGAGTTCTGCATTTCAGGATTATCTGGATCTATGGATTTCTAGATTTCTGGATCTTTAGGACCTCTGGATCTTCAAAGGATTTCTGGAGTTTAGATCTCTGGATTCCAGGAGCTAGAGCTAAAGATCTAGAGATCCCTGAATTAATTTCAAGATTTTTTGGATCTCTGGATCACCCCTGAACTTCTGCAGCTCTAGATCTCTGGATTTCTGAAGCTTTAGATCTCTGGATTCCAGTATCTCTGGTTTTGTAAATTTCTGGAACTCTTAATCCCTGGATATTTTCCTTAATTTCTGGATCTCTAGATTTTGGGGTTTCTTTGTCAAAGCTCTCCATCTTCTTGTATTCTCCTGCTAAACCCAGTCGAGTCGTTGAAATCAAGGGCAAACGGTTCACTGGAACAGAGCTGGCAGAGATGCTAGTCCGTACATTGACCTGATAAGTTATCAGGTGGCGGCTCGTGCTATGTACATCAGGGGGTTCAACTGTTGAACTTCAACATCAAAATTTAATACCTACTTACTGCCGTATAACATACTCGTATTACCTAGTTAATACACACCCGAATGTATAGTCGTAGTAGGTCTGCTGACCAGGAACCTTTAGGAAGAGGGCTTATTTTAAAAGAAAAATACAACCGACTCACTTTTCCCGTTCCAACATGAGCCCATGCGTTTCATTTCCAATCTGTCTTGTAAGGTGGAGTGCCAAAGGCAATGTTCTTGCGACGGGTAACAGTATTCACCTCTCGAAAATCACGCACACAATAACAAATTCAACGACTAGAAAATTATTACTACCTACCAAAAGGAGGCAAAACTAGACACGAAAAATTCACAAAAACAACCTGGCAACACGCTTGTAAGGAAAGCAGTGCCCTCGGGGCACTAGACTAGTGCCACTAGTTACCAGTAAAACTTCCCTCACAGACAAATCCCTTTTCTTTTTCTTCTCTGTTATTTCCAGCAAAGTGTTCAAAAACCCCTACGATTATATCTTAGAACAATGATTGCTCTATCTCCAATAATAATTATTGAGATAAATCAAAACAATTATTGTTTTGATTTATCTCAATTGCTCTATCTCAAAACAATCATTGTTTTGATTTATTTCAGGAGGATTTGACTATTACAATCCGAATTCACTAATATCCGTTTTCCCCTACAAAAAGTCCCCTTCCCGTAAAAATGTGTTTTGTCAACACTGCTGCGCAGCTGTTTCTTCTGTTTTTCGTACCCGCTCCTAATCTTCGTACCTGTGGAAATAACAGAATCTGATAACACTATCGGATAGGAGCTGCAGCTCCAGGCAGCGATTGCATCCATTTAATTTCGCCCAGTCACGTGACCTTTCCTAACCCCCCCCCCCCCCCCCCCGTCCTCATTCTTTGGCCTGCTGGAGGTTCTATCTCTTCGATGAACCCAAGTTCTGACGTCACTCCCCAGCCGAATGGAACTGTTATCAAAAATAGTAAGAACTTGTTACCAACTTGCATCAACAGTGACACTATGAGAAGCTGATTTGATAACAGGTAAATGAAATGTTTCTCTCCTCTCGCTCACTCTAACCTTTCCTCTCTCTCTCACTATCTTTGGGGGTTCTCTGAACCACTGAACCCCCGCACGAGCCCCCGCATCGCTAACGGGGATATTTTCACTCGCAATTACATGTACATTGGCAGAGTTGGATCGCCCCTCTGGGGAATCCAACCTTCACTCAGGCATTAGGTGGGAAAGGTGTGAGTAACGTCGTACATTAAATGTACCTATTTAATTAAATTATACAATAATTAATTAAATAAAATAACATAAATTTTATGTTATTGTAATTGAAACAGCGAAAAGCGCAGAACTGAATTAACCTGCCTCTCTCTCAGCCCCCCCCCCCCCCCCCCCCGCCCCCCAATCCGACGCAGGAATCAAACGACTCCTTGGTTTTACCTTACTGGAGGTGCACCGTATCTCGAGTGAAAATATACTGGCCATACTTTCTTTAACTACCTCTGGCGAGGAGAGCGCGGAATGTCACTGCGACGCCACGAACAAACGTCTCAGAAGATCTGACCAGGAATTCTCTATCCCTTCCACCAAAACAAGCAGTGGCGTGAACATGAAGTATGTACTAACAATGACAAATAGTTGCGCCAGTTTGCGCCCATTTGGGATATTTGTGCTCATTTGCGCCAGCTGCTCGGTGCAAATTGTGCTCTATGGGCGTAGGTACCTATTTGACGTCAAATTTGTTAAGGAAACCAAAGACGGCAGACACACATGAGGCTGTCGTATAAAATAAGGGAAGATTGCGCCGGATCTCACCTGCAATTGCAGCAGGAGGCGGAGGAAGACAAGTCTCAATACGGTGACAGGCAGCCGGATTAACCGAGTGGTTCAGGGAATTTGTCATTTTGCGCAGCATTCTTATGAGGCCACGGGTTCGAATCCCGTTGAAATGCAACTGTTAAGATGAAAAATTGACGTAACCCCCACTTTCTTATTTCTTGGTTCTTCAATACGGGACCACCCACTCTTACGCACATACTTTTGTCCAGACTAATTGACTTTTCTTTCGTGAATTCCCACTCATTCTGATCAAAGACCCGACCTCTGAGTGCATTCCCCTGGAAATGAGACCTCGCCAGGTAAAGTGACTGAATTGAATTTTCAGACGGCAGAAGAGGATATTTTTTTAATGGGGGGGAGGAGGCAGGCCGCGTAATTCGCTTCATTTTCCCGAGCTCCTCCTCCCCTCTAGGCAATTTCCTCCAAGAAGGACTTTTTCTTCTCACTTAATTGTTTCTCGTATAATCAGACGGCTAGGATGCCTGAGCTCAGCAGATCACGCGAATAAGGTAAAGGGGGTGGGGCATCTTTTGTTTTCAGCGAAAACAAGGTGCAAAGGAGACAATAAAGGCAGAAAGTTTTGAAAAAGAACTTTTTTCTTTTTTTTTGCTTTTGTACGACAAGAAAGAAGGAAGAAAAAATCCAGAAAACAAAATTAATGGTCTTAAAAATGCATGCCGGTTATGATTGGGCTCTGACGACACCCGGGACGCAACACCGGCAAAAAATGTGATAGGATTATTTTCCCCTTTTGCATTAATCATTAGAGAACCCCCCCCCCCCCCCCCCCCCCCGTCTACACCAATTTCGCCGTCCACTTTATTATGTTTTTTAATCATTTCAAATTAGAATCCCGCCTTCGCCCCACTTTTCCCCCAAGTTTTTATCAGCATTCCCCTTTCCCCCTCTCATCTCTCGAGGGAAATGGAGAAGATTGAGGTGGGGGAGAAAAAAAAAATCGAGGTTAGGGACAACAAGGTTAGTCTAACCACCGGAGGAATTTTCTCGTTACGGGCCTTAAAGCCTGCGGGGGGCTTATCAATTTTTTTCTCTCTCTCTCTTGTTTTTTTATCTGATTTTCTTTCGAATTTCTTTGGCAATAAAAATGTCTTGGGAAATATAAAATGACAATTTGCTAGGAGAAAAGACAATATCCTTGGTGAATTGGCCATTTCCGTTTGGAACAGTGTCAGAGTCAACCTGATCATTCAATAGGAGAACTGGAACACTCGAAAAGCCAGAATTCCGGCTGTGGAAGGTGGATCGGGGTCGTTTTCCACGCTTATCTGATGGTGATACGATGTAGGCTACCCATGGAGGTGGTGGAGGTGGACCTAAGCTCAAATGAAGTTAATTAAGTTGATCCGCAGCGGAAGTTCGTACTTTGAGCAGAACTGGTTTCGCTCACATTTTCATGTGGTTTACACTTATAAGACAAGGACAGGTGGAGGGAGACAGAGAGGGGGAGCGCTGAAGAACTACCTGTCCTCTCACACTTATCCCTATCTCCCACAAAAAAAAAAACCGCGTGACATGGACTTACACCGAGTACAAGAAGGGGCCATACCTGGCTAACCAAAGGAACTGCCCTGGAGTAATACTAACTACGTAGTTCAAGGGCAGTTTCCGGTTACCCGGTTTCCAGTTACAGAGTGACCAGTATGGCCCTGTTTCACTTTGGGGCCCAATGTTTGGGCCAGTGATCTTTTTCAAAATCAGTTTGATCCTACGTAGAATGTTGACCTTCCTAATCCATCTAAACATATTTGAGAGTTAGAATGTGGAACAGCAGTGATGAAAATTCAATTTTGACGGATTTATCGCTGGAAACCATAATTTTGGGTCATTTTGGTCACGGCATTTTAAATATTTCTAAATTTCCAAAAATTAATTCTCCTTTAGTTGTACGGAAGGAAATGCTGCCCCGTGGTCCCCGTGAGAATGGATTGATGTGAATAATTCACATACAGTCGATAATAGGTAATTATTATTATCAACTGTATTTATCAAAATGCACCACAAACTTAAGAGAAGTCACTCCAAACTCTCTCACAGTTCGAGGGAAAATTCGCTTCATTCCAGGCTCTCACTATGGGCGATCGAGCCTAAGTTTATGAATCATCTAGTCACATTCAATTAACACTGTGGTGGGATCTTGAGGTTCAGTCAAAAAGGTTGAATTCGCTTATGAATTTTGACTGAACCTCAAGATCCCACCACAGTGTTAAACAACCCAGTCGAGAATAAAAAAAACCCTAAACATTCAATTAAATTGAAGACAAATTTTTCCTTTATAACGAGTATTATAGAAATCTGCGCCGAATCCAGTGCGTGACCGTTCATTTATTAGACTAGACGATGAGAGGGAAAGTCATGAGAAATTGAAGGGGGTAACAAAAATTATTTCAACCAAAAAATCGATTTTGGGAAAAACAGTTTTCTGTAACTACATATTACGCAGACCATTCCTACATATATTACGCAGTAAATTCCAAAATCTTATACTAAAAAAAAAAAAAAATGCAACCTGGTGTAAATGACTTTCAAAGTGCGGTCCGCAGGGGTTCAACATGGGCGCGTCAGAAGGGCTCCTTCGCTCTCTGATTTTCCATTTTGAAGAAGATACAATGTATCTTCTTCACAATCGCGCAGTAGTTATGTCATAACTACTGCGCGATTTATCAGACCTTTCATCAGGTGTTTGGATACTAGGAGGATCTAGCAGTGAATCTAGAGATACCTGAGACTCCAAGTTCGATGGTCTAGGTTCTCCAGGATCCAGGTTTTCAACAAGTGAGGGCTGACGATCATCAGGCGTTTTCACTGTATGCCATCTACCAGGAGGGGTGCTTTCTCCCTTATAAAGAGTCTCAATGACTTCGTCATCGAAACAAGACGAAAAGACGCGAGACAAACGAGAACGGAATGACAAAAAGCCGCGCGAGAAACATAAAAATAGCTGATTTTGGAGTCAGACAAGTCTGATCCACCTTGAGAACACAACCCCCCCCCCCCCCCCCCCCGAACGGTCCTTTATTAGGTCGGGGGAAAAACATGATGGACGGAAAGATTGTTTGGCGCTATTTGAGGATCGAAATCACACGAAATCTTGTCCTTTTCGGAAAAAACGCCTCTCCTGAAAAATTGACTATTTTGACACAAAAAAACCATTTACGACGAAAATATTGGACCTAAAGAGCTGAAATTTTTATGACAGTTTACTTTCATCATATTGACGCTTTGGACCAAAGAAAATCCGAATCAGAAAAATTTTTAACACTGCGCGATTTTTCATAGTTGCTAGGAATGGCTGGATTTTGGCCAGTTTTGCAAATGGTGCGGTTTGATAACAGTTGATGTTATCAAAATTTCCTTTGATTAATCGACAGTAAACAATGTGAACGTGATGTGCTCAATATTTCATTGAGATCCGTCCAGTACATCCGAAGATATCGGGTTCCAAAGTAAGCATATTTTACCCCTTAGAAAATTATTTTGGTTACATCCTTCAGGGAGAAAAAACAAAAGACAAAACAAAAAAGAGATCAAAGCAGGACTCTAGGAGAAGGACCTGCCAGCATGAAGTGGCTGGTGAAACAGGTCGATTGTGGAGAAACTCGACGCGAGGAAATTCGCCATACGGGGCAGACGAGAGAGAGGGGACGATGTTGCAGGTAGTTTGTGGCTGAGAAAGGTACGGCGAACGGCTCGGCACGGCGGGAACCCAGACGAGGTGGATGCAAGCCAACGCAGCGCTAGGAGAAAGGGAGTTTCCAGAAGACCAGCCAGGAGACCATGGAGAAAGGAGAGAAAGGATGTTGAACCAAAATGACTATAACCTAGCTTTCCGCTAGTTTCTGAAACAATATGTAGGTACCAGAAACATGGATAGTCAATATCATTAACGTTTTCAGGGTTTACATTTGTGATTACAAAAATCACGCTAGACTTTTCAAAACCCGAGCCCCAAGAATATACCTACTACTAGATATTAGATATCTTAATTCCCACAATCCTCATCTTGAAAGTGAGTGCACAACTTGATAGGCTTAGATTAGGTTGGAATTTTTAATTCATTAAAGGACGTTAACATGGTTATACAGCTCAGTATTCGCAGTTTCCCTCATTTTGGTCACTGGGAAAAACGTCCATGGTGTGACCAAAATGATGATTTTGTGTTTGCGACGGGAATGATGAACTGGAATGATGATAAACTGACTTGGCCTCTCTACTCACCACTGTGCAAGAGAAGCAATAACCTCACCTACCTAGTTATGTATAACCTTTATAAAGGCTTGAATTCATTGAATTGAAAATATCAAGAAACATAATAAAATGTTGGTTTCAACCGACCATGCCCATTGCCACGATGTAAGTGTAGAAGAAGATGGGTGTAGAAGTGATGTCAGGTGGTCTAATAACTAGCGCCCTCGATACTTTTAAGCAGGGTTCACATCCATGCGGCATTCCGTAATGGGTGAACGCGTCAGCAGTGGGGAGCAGTGGAGGGAATTCCGGCATTCCGGTCAGGCGTTCACAAGCGTCCTGCAAATTTTCTGTTACGCTGCACAAAGCCGTTCCTTTTCGCGTTCATTTGTGTTTTGTTGATGTGGCTATGAGTCCCCAAACTGACGCTAGATTTCGGGACGCACGTTTTTTCTTCACTTTTCCGAAAATCAACTAGGTGTATATACTCTTTAAGGATGTATTTCTAATTAAAAGTACATGCACTTATTTTCAAAATTAAATATCAGTGCAGTTGCTAAGTTTTAGGGTGTTACCAAGAATGTGACCAAAATGACGAATTTCAACTTCGGAGTTAGATTACTATAAGAATGGATACTTTCTCCCAAAAGCAATGGACAGTGTGGATACCATTGGGCACAACATTAAAAGAAATATATGAGAAATTCTAATCAAAATTGACTGATTTGCGGTCTGGGGACATCAATGTGAAACAGGGACGTATCCCCACCCCAAACATTACCGTGAAGTTGGTTCCAAGCCTTTCAAATCTATGGATTCCTCAAACACCGCAGTCCAGTTTCATTACTGCGCACAAGGTAAATTGTAGAGTTCCGGTGAAGAGGCAAAGACTTTGACTGAATTAACTTAACGATTGACGTTGAAGGGATTGAGTGGCAACACTGGGGGGGTGGGGGGCTTCATTAAACCGCCCACGTTTTAAAGTTCGTCGCAATTGAAAAGAAACTCACCCCTTTTTTTAACCAGTGTTTTTACTCCACGGGACCCGAGGAAACAGATATTTGATGAAATTAACACGCCTGCTTTCAGGTCTCTCCGAGAGGTTTCCAATCGCGAAAAAGGACTGAATAAAAAGAAGAAAAAAGAAAAAAAGACGAGAGAAGGAAAAAGAGGTACAAAAGAGGTGGCGGAGGCGACAGAGGGAGAGGGGGGTCTTCTGTCAATATTTGACGTCATTACCGGACGTAGCTGGGCTCAGCCGTTTCTCCCTTTTCCGACTTGGCAACCCTCGGCACGAAACGGACTTGACAAAATCAAGTATCTCCTTTCAATTCGCTCTTTCGTTTTCCACCCTGTTCGGGTAGTGGGGAGGGGGGGATTGACGATGACGTACTGAGCTCGGTGGACAACTTGCTCCATGAATTGAATGATAATTTCCTATAATTGCTCGGCTAGGTGTTATAGGAATCGAACCTCATGGAAGTTGAAGGCACTGCCTTGTCCGACCCCTCCTTCAAACCCTGGTTTTCCTACCGTTTTGAAGAAAACGCTGAAAACCCGGAGTCGCCGTCCCGTTTTTCTGTAACGGGCAAGATCTAGCGGTATGCTGGTGGTTCTGAACCGGCTTTGCTGCACTCATTGCAAAGTTATTCAGTGCAGGGATATTTCATGTTGTTTCACTCCTCGTGTCTTCAACAAAACACCTTGCTCCATGTTCATTTCAACCAATTAGCAGCCCTGCACCACACTTCGCAATACTCCCCGTATCCATCTTTACAACGTCCACTGGCTCCTTTACGGTTTAGGAGTTTAATTAAAGGAAAGGAATCCCCCTCCTTGTTTTTTCCTTAAACGAATAGTTGCGGAAAGTGGGGTTTTTCTTCGGGAGTATCCTCTTTTTTCCGACTCTTGCCTCATTTATCACCCGTTGAGAGGAGTCTGGCTTTTAAACCGATCGAACGGCTTCGGCCACTGGTCTCGAGGAACAGTTTATTTTGCTCCACTAGTTGTAGTTTGGGCGAAAATAGAAAAAAAAAAAAAAAACTCGTCTCGCTGATCTTTCTTTAATTTATTCAGCCTTTGTTGGTTCTGGTTTGAGCAAACTCAAATCCCATTCAAGGTCTCATATGTGACTACTTTCTTTGTTTAGGGAAGAAAAGGGGTTTTGAATAAAAAATTTCATCGAGGATCCATTCCGGGTTCCCGAGTCCTCTTCAAGGCTCCCAACTCTCTTTTCTATGGATACTTGAGGTCAAGCTACCTTTTTTTCTTCCCTCTTTTCTCTCTCTCTTTTTCGGTTTTATACGCCCGAGGACTTACCCCAATTGTTTTGCGGGCCCGAGACCCCCTACCCCCTGTGGACTCAACCATAAACAAGGATCCGGAATAAGAGGTCCACTTGGAGGGATGGGGTGGGAGTGGTGGCTGTAAAAAAGCCCTGAATCTCGCTGAAACTCGGAACTTATAGAGATGAAACTGAAGCAGGGCTGTGAAAATGTCAAATTCAACTTTTTTTGGCGTTATTAAAATTTCAAGTATTGATAATATCATGGTTTGGTTCGACATCTACTAACAAACACACCAAACATATCTACAACAACCGCAAAAACCAGTTTGGCCTCTCTCCCCACAATCCCCTACAGCTATGAAAGACTGAATTGGCCGTATTCTTACACTCACACACCAGACTTTTCACAAACACAGTGGCGTTAAAACTAGATTGGCTCACCTACTTACACTCTCACACCAAACAGTTTACTACCTTCTTCTTCTAGTGCTGTGCACATCATGCGTTGGCGATATCTCTCCTAGAAACCGGTTCTTGGGTCCCTTCTTCAGCAGCCCGACGAAGCTCTTCGATCGCCGAAACGCCCGTCCAGCAGCTGATGTTACGCAGGCAAGACAGCTGCTTCCAACCCACTCCTCTCTTACCTCTTGAGGATCTCATAGCGAGCACCCCGGAGGATGTGCCCCAGATAAGATATCTTCCGGGTTTTGACTGTGGTGAAGAGTTCCCTTACGATTCCGGCCAGCACGTGCACGTCTACGATTGGAACTCCATCCACCCACGGAATCCAGAACCTCCGCCTTAGTATGCACATCTTGAAGGCCTCCAGCAAATTTTATCGAGTCGGCTTTTAGTCCACGTCGCAACGCCATACAAGAGAACGGACCAGACATAGCATTTCACCAGCCGGTATCGAATGGCAAACGCCAGGTGACCGTTACATAACAAAGAGCGCTTGACAATCCTGCTCCGAATCTCACGTTTCATGTCCCACTTTTCATTCAGTAAGGTGTCCTGATATTTGAAGGTCTGGACACGCACAATCTTTACACTGTTCAGTGAAAATTTGTTTTTCCGTATATTCATTCTCAGGCCCTTTGAAAGAACCACAGCAATCATAGTGTCGAGCCGAGCCTGCAGATCTCCAGGACTGCCCGCCACAAGCACAATGTCGTCGGCATAACGCAGATAATTGATCCAGCTGCACCCCACCCGAAGCTTCGTGGAACATAAGTAGAGGCACAATATAATTGGCAAGAGGATACAGCCTTGGCGAACTCCTTTTTGTATGTCGAACTCCTCTATGAGTAGGTAGGCCATCGGCTACTCGAACTACCGCCTTCTGGATCCAATAGAGATTCTGGATGAGCCTCACATCCCGCGATCAATATCCGCGTCCAACAGGAACTTGAGTCATGACGAATGCTGTCAAATGCCTTCTCGTAATCGATAAAGCACATAGGAAAACATCCTTCCTCTGGCCATAGCAACTCTGAACCAGCGAGTTCAAGCAGAAGACTGCCAGTTCCCGACTTGAAACCGATCTACATCTCGCCGCTCAGTGCCTCCAACATGCAGTGGTTTACTACCACAGCATCAGCAAACTGGTTTGGCTCCCCATCTACTTACACACACCAGAAAGACCTCGTAATTTGAGTTTGCCCTCTCTCCCTGGTATTGTCACCTCATGAGAAAAAAACTCATATTTACGTGATGCAATCAAAGCAACCAAAAACCCTTGCTCAGTTTTCTCAGTATTGTTTGTTCCAAAAGAATAGGCGGACTCTTTATCCGCTGACCGGCGAATTTGAACCAACGAGACTTTTCATTTCACCTCCCCCACGTTTTCCTTTCACAAATATTTCCGACAAGGGCAAATAAATTGCAATGTTTACAACCCTAACGATATTGCATCCCCCGCAAAAGGTAGAAAAATTTCATCCGGATCAGGGCGGAAAAGACAAAACTCCTAAGACCTTTCCTATCGCACAACTTTACTGGCCCGCCCCGGTGTATGAAAAGTCGGGAAGGTTGGAAATGAAAATACAAACGTCGAAGGGCGAAAGGCGGACAAACTTGCCAACTTTACGGCTCTTGAAGCGGGGGGGAGGAGGAAGGTTATGGAAACCGGAATCGTAACCTTACCAGTATATGTAAGTTTACCTCGCACTATGTACGGGTAGATCAACTTACAACCTTCCAACCAAAATATATTTCTTTCAATGCAGTGTACTTTATGTGTGTGAACCTCACATACCTCGTTACTTTCCTTTGGTCGATTGTACACATTCTCATCAATCTTACCTGAAACAGAAAATTAAAAGGCATTACTTCATCATTGAAAACCTCATAAATTGCATTTGCAGGCTTTTGACTCGAGTTTCACCGCCTTTTTTATATTTTCTTTTTTTCCTTTCCTTTCATCAACTTCCTCGCCCAGTCTGTCAATTTGACTTCGTTTCTTTTTCGAATGAACAGTTTCAAATGGGACCTTTTGTGATCCCGAGGAAACCACCGAGAAAAAAAAACGCCGTTTACGTTTAATGCGGTTATTTTGGAGTCCATTGTGAATAATCTGCGTCGAATTTCTATCTAAAAAGGGGAGAAAATTAAAAACCGCCTCGGGGGCGGGTATTTACGGGAAAGTCGAGGACAGCCCTGCAATTGCCACGTAAATATTCGTGCGGAGTTTGTCTTGAGGAATAATCGCAGGAAAATTGGACTTCTGATAGTACTGAGTGATTCCTGTTTTGTGGTTAGGGTGAATGGAGTTTGAGAGAAGGGTGAAAAATTCACACGAATCCAACAAAGGAAGCTTCGGTTGGTAACATCGCTGGTCGTTATGAGCCAACAAATGAGTCGTCCAGTTCAGAAAGTCTCCATGTCCTCACTACCCAATTTGGAGATATTCGTGAAAAACTGTTATGGTATTTCAGAATGGGGGTTTCAGCCTTTTTTTTTTTTTTTTTTCATCACAATTATTTTTTATTTAGGATATATTTTGAAAACCCCTGACCTATACCTATATTCTTGGAATAATACACCTATGTATTCGCGACGGGAGTCAAAAATTCTGATCGGCCTCAAAACTTGGCATCATTCGTTTCAAGAGCTCTGGATTCCAAAAACGGAATGTCTGACCACCGCACGCCGCCCACCGCGGCGCGCCGTCCGAGCCGTTTTGGGCAGTAGAAATAAATCTGAAATTTTCACAAAATACTTGGTTTACCATTTAGTTGTGCCCGCAAGGTTTTCAGCTCGGTCGCCCAAGCCCGTGGGGCGCTATGGGGCTAAAATGGGGCTACGGGAGGTTTTTTTAAGGGGTTCGGATATGGGGTCGAGTTAGGTGTCGTTTTAGAAGTATTTGTGGACGTTGAATCCATTTTTGGGAGTCCCAGAACGATCCTTTTTCACTGTGGGGATCCCTCGGGCTGTCATGGGACTAAAAATGGAATTTATGAAGGTCCCAGAAGGTCAAATATTTTCCGAGTAAAAAAAAATCTTTTTCCCCAATTTTTTTTTTTTTACTGACAGAATTTATTTTTGCGCGAGTAACCTATATCAAGGAATAATAAAACCTTACGTAAAATTTGCAGCGTTTAAAAAAAATCCACTTGAAAGGTTGGACATAGTGGGTCTTGGTACTGTAAGGTGGACATGATGGGTTTTGAAATAGTATACTACTGTAAGGTGGACATGATGGGTTTTGAAATTTCAAATTGAAATTACAAATATAGTATACTATTTATAGTATACTATATTTGTAAACCAATAGGTTTATAAACCTATGTATACATAGGAAAAAGTGGAAGTTGAAAAAAGTCACACCCGTTCACGAATGACAACCTTTTGTAGCCGTTCAGCCGTTTGCGCGTGATGTTGGAACATACATACATCCATTCTTATTGATATTATAGATTTATCATATATTTATTATATCATCAGGATTCTCCTGAAAGTCTGCGACTTGCCCTTCCTTGTCTTCTTCTTCTTTGGGAGCCACACCCGTAATCAGGCGTTGTCGACCTCTCGCTTCTAAGGGGTGACTACTTCTGTAGAGCGTGCTGACCAGTTATTACAGCAGTAGGGACCTACTGTTTTAACGCCGGCTCTGAACAGCAAATGTGAGAGGGTTTCCAGCGCAAGATACTCTCAGTCGTTTGTCATTGCCTTCCGAGAGGTGATTATCAGTACCTATAAGGAAGATGTAGAGCGGTTGCTGTGATCAAACCAGCAACCTTTGACTCAGCAGTCCGACGCTGAAGCCACTGAGCCACTGATAATCCACCTTCTTGGTCTATTATTAACGATTCGCTGGCTGATAGTTCATCTTCTTCTTGGACATCAGATGGTAACTCTTCCGTAATCGAACTATTTGCCGATTCAGGGAAGTTTTTCTTCTTTTTTTTCTTGTAATATTCGAGCTCCACGAGGTATACCTTATATAATATATAAGGGGTATACCTTATATAGTATATATTGTTTACTCTTATAAGAGTTCAAAAACCACTTGTTAGCAATGATTAAAAAAACATTGCTACCAAACAAGCTTGTCTCGTGTTATTCATTAGCTTTGCCTCTAGCGATTAACAGATTACCAAAGTTCGAAAAACTAAAAGCTGAAAGATAAGAACACAGTGGACAAAGTGAGTTTTGAAACACAATGATAAAGAAGGGTGCCAACAGTGTGGAGAAAGTGGGTTTTGAAACGGTAGAAATGAGATGAACTTGGCGGCTTTTGGAACTCCATTCCCTTTTGACATAGATGGTTTTGGAACGCAACATGACTGTTCAGGGCCGTTTTGGGAGGACACAGTGGGTTTAGAAAGAAAAAAACTTCACCATTCGATTTGTCACCTTCTTAAAGTCAGTCTCAGTTAAAATCGATAGTAACTATACTCTATTCACGTTACCGTGAGAGTAAAAGTAAACAAGCTACATCCAAAATTAGCCAGCGTAACTCTCATGCGAGGCGGGTCAACCTACCACTCACCTTGCTGCCGTAACGCCCCATCTTGCCTTGCAGCATTGGATTTCATTGTAATAAAAGTACAAATGGGAATCCATTTCAGCTTCTCATCAGAGAATAGATTGATAAGGTTTATAAATGTACACGGATAAAAATATCAAAAGGTATTATTTACAAATTATCATTATAATCATAATACTAATACAAATTACTTTACATTTTGAATAGTTGAGGGATCAGTGCTGATCAGTATTTACAATCAATTAAATTTAAAAAATCAATCAGTGCTGCTGTCTTCGCTCGTGTCGTTCCTCGTGTTTACGGTCACTTAATGGGATGCTCAAAATAGGAAGCACCTTTCACTGTGTGGAAAAGGTAGGTAGGCCCTTGACTTTACAATACTTGATTTACTGCTTGTGATCAATTGTATTTCCTGATGAATGATTGTGTCATTCTGAGCTGTTCGAGTATTTGATGAGCCCAAAAACAAGATCACGTTTCAATATTCCGGTCATACAAACCCGCCATGCAATGGAGCGTTGAAGGCTCTGCGTTCTGTTTACGTACTCTCACGGTAACGTGAATAGAGTATAACTGTTATCTCGAATTTTCCGAAAATTTGACAAAGTGGCATTTGGAACTGGGCGACTCAAATGAAGAAGAGGGCCGGAGAAATTGCTGGCAGTATTTCAAGGGGCTCACTAGTCAGGAAAAAAATCCATACTTATTTTCTCATTTCAGTCATTTGGGGGAAAGGAGTTTCTTCCGAAATTAGTGGAAACGAGGTCGCGAGAGGCGAAACATTAGCCGGGATGGGTTGATTGTCTCATCCTTTAATAAAGAAATGGGTACTTTGATACTCCCCTCGCCCATTCATACAGTGTACATAATACATTACCGGCTTCCCCCGTCAAAAATGCTGCAAAAAAGCAACTTCCCCGGCCCTTCCCGCGTTTTCACCCCTTATTTTCCTCTTCACCGTCATAAACCGCAGGGTGAAAGCCATGCGTCATAATGGTGGCTTATGTTTTTAGCCTTCAAACCCCCCCATCCTGAACAGTGCCATTACGTATATTCCCTTCACGCCTTGACGTTTATTCCATACACCTGGTTAACTTCCTTTTATCCTCTTTCTGGGACTTCACATTCACTTTCGGGCTTAGAAAGAGACGCTTAGTCGCTTATGCAAATACAGGAGGGAGGAAAAAGATCAATAAATGTTGTGATACGCAAAAGAGATGAAGTTATACATTATTTATAATGTGAACGATGTATCATTTTGCGTCTAACGTATCATCATATACCATCTAGCGTGTAGAGTTCTAAAATGAAGGGGTAGGTAAGGTACCTACTGCAGACCGGATCGGCTTTGGTAAATGTCTATGTTCAAGCCAACGCCACTAGGAGAACAACTTGCTTGTACGGAGGGAACGCGCAAAGGTCATCTCTTCCTCACATGACGGTTTCCATGATTCTGCGGTGGCCCTCACCCTCCCTCGCCGCAGATTGCCCCACTAGAAGGTCAGGAGGCATGTCGTAGCAGCCGACTTTGGCAACATCAATCATACATACCAAAGCTGTCCATGGCTTGCAGAGCTGGTCCCAAGCTGGCTGAGGGTTTCTGAGCCTTGCAATTATGGTACTAAGCTCTTCAGACCTTTCCAATGCTTGCTAAGCTCATCCCAAGTTGACTAATATTGTGCTAAGCTGGATATGGATTTCCAAGGCTTACCAAGATGGTTCCAAGCTTTCCAGACCTGCCCAAGGCTTGCAGAGCTAGTCATAAGCTGGCAAAGGGTTTTCAATGCTTGCGAATATAGAGCCTATCTTGCCAGACCTGCCCAAGGCTTGCAGAGCTTGTCCCAAGCTGGCTAGGAGGTTCCAAGGTTTGCTAGGATGGCTTCCACACTTTCCAGGCCTGCCCAAGGCTTGCAGGTCCCTCTGAACAAGCAGGCAGCAATTCTGTGCTGAAGAGTAGACCGCCGTTTTAACTTTGTCCGAAACGGGAGCCGTTTGCTGGGAGTATATCGCTTCAGGAGTGGACCGCAATTCCCCGATCCCATGATGACGTGAACAATGAGTATACATGCGCCTTTGGAACTCTGCCAAACCTTGCATAGATTTTTTTTTTAAACACACCAGTATCGAGTTCAGGTCATACTTATGTTAACACCGCAGCCTTAAAAAAAAGTTCATTCATATTCATACAATGCCGCAAATGGCCCATCCAGAGTGTTGGAGCGTTCATTACTGTACTGGACTCCCTACTCGTTTAGTTTCATTAGTGCATAAACTCGGGTAGACGTGAAGTGGGACTTATTAGACAAGAACCTGAAGTTCATCAAGAAAGGTAAACATAAAGTGGAACGAAGTGTTCGGTCGGTGGAGTTGATATTTGAATTTCGAAGGAGCCGACTAAAACCCTCGACAACTCAATTAAACTCCTCAGGGAAATAATGATGTATTATTTAATAATACATCATCATTTCCCTGAGAGGTTTAATTCCAAATTTTGGAAGATTATAAATATTAATATAGCACATCCCGTCTACTTCCTATTTAAACTAGCAACAATAAAGCAGACAACAGAAAATTTATCGCCCAAGGGATACTCGAGGGAACATAATGAGGCAACATGACCCAGAAAATTTGACTGCGATAAGCGAAAGAAAATTAACCTTGTGAATGGGTCGAAGAGAAGGGAATAAGGGGGAATTGTTAAGAAAACGACGTCAGAGATGAAGGAGGACTCGGATATTAAAGTCGTTCTGCCGAGGTCTGGATGTATGTCGGCTCGTGAGTGTAGCAGATGGGAAGGTGGATGAGACACTGGGATTTCCGGATGGTAAATCGCAGTCTTTTTTCAGTCCCGCTCCACGGCGGGAAGATAATTTGAATGTCTTTGTGACAAATGTTTCAATTTTCCGTCGCAATTATAGTTGAACAAGTTCAACCCGTTGTCGCAATAATACACAAATTTTCATGGAGGTTGAATAATACAGAAGGGTGGACAGCTGGGTGGTTTACACAAGAGGACGTTACCGATGACGTCTCACGCTTCTTAAACTCACACTATCACAGCTAAGAAAACCCGGTTTGGCTCCTCATCAGCCAATTTATAAATTATAATTAGCAGTATACTGCTATAGGTTAAATTTACAAAACCGGTTTGATTTCCGTACTTACACCATCATACAGCAAGGGAAAACCGGTTTGGTTCCTCAACTGCTAGCCGTTTTACTACCATAGGTACAAAAACCGGTTTGGTCTCCCTATTTACACTCTGCTGGAGCTATGAAAAACTAGTTTGGTTCCTCATCCATTTGCCCTGATAGACCAAAAATTTTACAACCACATGGCACGTACCTACCTACATTGTACGGTCACCGGTCCCCCCCCCCCCCCCCCCCATTCATACCCTGCCTTTGAGTTTCAAAAACCGGTTTGGCCACCTTATACTTACACTAATGAAGAGTCCAATCGGATATGGAGATCGAAATTGACAAAATTCTCAAAAATATGATACCTATTTGATTTAATAAGCCAATGATATTATTCCTTGAATAATAATAAACATATTCTTGGAATAATACACCTATGTATTGATGTTCAAGGCCGAAAATTCTGATTGGCCTAAACATTTGACATTAAACGGCTATAGGTTCGAATTAGGTGTCGTTTTCGAAGTATTTTTGGACGTAGAATCCATTTTGGGGCCGCTAGGCCGAACTCTTCTTTAAATTCGCTTGTCTGCCCCCGCTCGTGGTCCAGTCGCGGTCCACGGGAAGTTGAGGGAAATTTAAATTCTCTCGTTAACGTGACCCTCGCTAATTACGCGGACGGCCCCAACTGCACCGTCGACTTTATCACACGCTGACCATTCGGTTCATTGCATTTAATATCAATGACCTCACACAGCGTATTTCTGATCGGGGCCGAGGACTGGGGCTCCTCTGGCGACATGTCTTCTGGGGGCGCTAGGTCAGCGGACCCGATATTTAATTCACGCGAGTCTTTTGGGCTGGCAACCATTGTCGACACATCGACTGTGGTCGCCGAAAGATCAGCCTTCCGTAAGACAGGGCCAGCGGTTGGTGACAGCTGCTCGTCTGGGGAAGCCAGCCCTCTGATTCCCGTAATCGCTGTGGATTCAGGGAAAGAAAATAGGTTTGTTCCAGGTCTGACTGCGTCTGTCGACAGAACCCTACCGCACATACTCGAGCTGTCGGTTTCCGTCGAACTGCTGTCAACCTACTATCGACCTGGAACAGCAGTTTCTAAACTGCGCATGTCTCCGGCGATTTCTGTTAACATTCCGTCAAACCTGGAACAAACCTTGTATTGTAGTTGACGCATCTACCTCAATACTGGATTTCCCTGAACTCATTTCCGAAAACCAACGTACTTCAGGCCAACACGACAGTTCGTGCCAGCCAGAAGCTAGCGAGTTTTCCCAAACTGCTTCGATACCGCCTCTCAGGTCAGCAGATCGCGACATCTAGCGTTATGCCCCGAGCAGGGATATTCGAGCACTCCCTTCCTTATCCTCCACAGACATCGGGGGCGATAACCCAGTAACGCTGGAGGCCTTCCTCCAAACACACAACACAAATACCTATTGATATATCAATTGATCTATCAATCTATTAATCAATCAATTGATAGGTATATCAATTAAGTCTATAGACTTAACAATCAATTAGGAAAATAATGTTTGCATGTAGGTCCACCCACTACACCCGTCTTGTTGGGTAAACCCAAAGAATTTTTTTTTTTTCGTTTTTGGAAATGGAGCATTCCAAAAACGAAATGTTCGTCCGCCGTTCGAGCCGTTTTGGGCAGTAGGATTTTTTTTTTTTTTAGACTGACGTTTTGACAAAATACTTAGTTTATCATCTAGTTGTGCCCGGAACGTTTTCAGCCCAATCGCCCAAGCCCGTGGGGCTCTGTGCGGCTGAAAAGGGGCTACGGAAGGGGTGTTTGATGATTGTTGGGTTTGATTGGTGTGTCGTTTTTTTGTCGTAGACTCCATTTTTTTGGGTCCGAAAACGATCGGATTTCACCGAGAGGACTTATCCTGGGCTTTCTTGGGGCTACAAATGGGGCTCTTGACGGATGCTAGGAAGTCGAATGAGCCTCATTCAATTAGGTGTCGTTTTCCGAGTAATTTGGACGTATAATCCATTTACATCCGTCCCACATCCGTCCATAAACTTCACAAAAAAAAGTTTTAAATAATTAAATTAATTTTTTTGTGATATAGAATTAATTTTATGGACAATTTTTATCGAAGAATAATAAGCCCTTGTGTAAAATTTGCAGCGGTTTTTTAATATAAATCTTCATGATTATATCATAAAGATTTATATAAAAATTGTGACACCCCATTCAACTTCAACCGTCCAAGTGACCTCAAAACGCCACGAACATGCGGCGGGAGCGGCGTGGTTGTTGTCGTTCGTGTCATTCACCGTCTGCACCAGGTGTGGCGGAGGTCGAGATTTTTTCTTTTCCCCCCTTTTCGTTTTCCCGCCTTCAAATCAACAAGCCCAGGAGGGTCCCCAACCTCATTTCTCGCACGTCGTGACTGCACTGCGGGGGAAAAAAAACCTTCCGGGCAACACCCCCTCGTCGGTAACACCCGTTAGTTGACAAATTGGTAAGAAAGGGGTTAAAAAAAGCAGGTGAATTATGTTTTCATTTGCTTCTCTGAGCAGGCAGGCTGTTTTAAACCTCCCCAAGGCCATCCCTGCAAACCCCCTAACACCCCCTTCGCAAACTGCCTCCCCGAGCCCATAACCTTCCGTGTAGTACTAGAAAAGAGAAACTACCTAATAATACAATGTTTCCCCGCTCGCCCCTTTCCGGGGAAAACGTAACAACTGCCGTTTAGTCCTGCGCAAATGTTTTGAAATATCGCCATGTTTTCCAAGGAAAAAAAAAAAAAAGAGCCCTAGGCCGAAAGGAACAGTAGGAAACAAATTGCTCGAATAAGCCGGGACGACGGTGTAAGTCGAATAAAGAATGAGAAAAAAAGCGAAAGAGAGAGATGTCGAGAAAACGGATCCCTGATAATACATACACGTTTTAGAGTAATCTGACCAAAAAAAGGAGGATAACCAGAAAAAGGGGGTTGTAGAGGAATTTGGGTTACTCCTTTTTCGGTCTCACGAAGAGTCACTTATGACGGATTCAATTGGCGGTAGGGCTCGACTGTACTAACACAAATCCAACCAGAACAAGCCATGCAATATTGAACGTAACCTATTGAGCAAAAAGCGAGACTGGAGAGCAACTGAAAGAAACAAATTGCCCGAAGAAGTCGAGGGGACGGGCGGCTAAGTCGAATAAAGAACGAGGAAAGGCGAAAGAGATGTTGAGAGAAGGAATCCCTGATAATACACGTTTTCGGGCAATCTGACAAAAAAAAAAAAAAGACCTCGGTAAGAAGTTGGGGATGTAGGAAATCGCGAAGGGTTAGCGAAAGGTATTTGGAGGGGGTGTTCCTTTTGGCCCGTTTCATTTGAAAGAGGGGGGAATGTTGAGCCGTCGGGTTGATTTGAATTTGATTTCCCCTCGGAAGGTGAACAGAGATTTAGGCACCCTTTTTCTTACAAAAACTCGCACGTGGCGGCAAAATTGAAGGGGTTTGTCGTTTCCGTATTCCGCTCGATGCGTTTTACTCGTCGGAATGAATTTAAGGCTCGATGTTTAAACATGCTCCAATCTAGGATGAAAAAGCCTTTAAACGCCCATCAGGATGAAGATGAAGGGAATACAATGCCATATTCATTATGAAGATACGTTGAAGTGGATTCAAAGCGACAAAACCAGAATGAAAGAAAGAAATTGACACAATGACACTAGAGTTGTTAGACAATGACAAATTGGGCACTGGAAATTTTTTTTTTTGGTCAAAATGTTTTTATTTATTTTTCTTGTACCACCTAAGGTATTTCTAAAGTTTTCACTAAAAAAAGTTAGGTATTTCTACATTGATTAAAAAAAGTTACCTACCTCAGGGGCCGGGGGGAGGGGTCTAATGCAGATCAGCCCCGTAGGATGAACCATCCGCTTTAGCCTCGTTCATGGCCTCTTCCAATTTTCTTCTAGCCAGCTTCTAGCCTAGCCAGGCTTTAGCAAGTAACTGTTCGTGAGGAGGAAATTTTGTGGGGGGGGGGGGGGAGGTAAATTCATTACAGCACACATTATTCTAGCCCCAGTTTTCCCTTTTCCAATACTTCGCATGGCATGGACAAGCTTTGTACACTTTGTTATTTTCGACACTTGTGACAGTAGGGCAATTTCGTATTGAACGATGAGAGAGACAAGCCACAGTTATTTCAACAGCTAATCCCACTCGATTCGTGACATGAAAGACGATGTCTCCACCACACACCTTGCAACCAAGCACCTGTGACAATATTATCGTATTTGTTTTGGCTTTCAAAGTTATCATACCTCGGTAATTGACTGCCAAACGTTTTCCGCTGACGATGAAACTGAGCTTGAACGAGAAGGCGATGCAGAGGTACGAGGCAAATCTTCATCAGTGTCATTAAATGACAAAATTTTTCACTTCCTGCAGTCGGGGCTATAAAACCCCCAACGGTAAAGAACTGGGTTGGTATGTCTTACTTTCTTCCGGTAACGACCCATTATAATTAGACAAAACCGTGAGCAAAATTACACGCAGAAAATCGAAGGAAACAGGACACTTCGAGAGAGAAAACGCGACGGAAAAGCGAATTACTGGGTTCCGGCCCGCGGATTTCAGCTGAAACCTACCTCACGAAAAGGAAGAAGACAAACTGAATAATATTCAGTAGACCTTAAACATATATTATTAAATATATGTTCTGTAAGGTCTACAGTCATCCTCATAGAACTATAAGGATTTTATTGAATAAATGCGAAGTCTATAAGCGAGCGTGACGACGGCGCAGTGTGTCAAGCGCTCCTAGTTGGTTTTTCGGCTCTCCTGTAAAATCGTCAATTTTCGACTTCGGGAATTCGTAGCACCGCGAAACATCAACCAATCTCCATGCTTTTTCTTTTTATTTTGAAGCTTAGATCCAGGTGAGTGAAATAACATATCTATTTCAACAACGCGAATCATCATCGTTGTTATCAGTAAATCGTCACAAACACGACAAGAAGAAAATTTCTTTTTCATTTAATGACTTTTACGAGCATGTTTTTGGCTTTCGTGTAAAGGTATTGGTAGGAACAACCTGCAATAGACCTTATGTCATTTTATAGAGGAGATTATGATGAACAAAACTAAAAAAAAAACCAAAATCGGATGAACTAGGCAGTAGATACAATGTTCCGAAAACACCCCTGAGTATGGCGGGAGGGGGGTGGGTACCCATTGCCCTTACTCGTCGGAATGAATTTAAGGCTCGATGTTTAAACATGCTCCAATCTAGGATGAAAAAGCCTTTAAACGCCCATCAAGATGAAGATGAAGGGAATGACGCTTATTTGACCTCCTGGGATCCTTTTAAAAATCCCTTTTTGTAGCCCCCTCAAAGCCCCAAAGATCCAACGCGGTGGAATCGGATCGTTCTGGGACCCCCAAAACTTGATTCTACGTCATAAAATACTTCGACAACGACACCCCAATCGATATCACAGCCAGAAATCATGAAAAAAAAAAAACCTCCCCTAACCCCTTTTTGACCGACCCAACAGAGCTCCACGGGTTTGGGCAATCAGGCTGTAAACTTTGCGGACACAACTAGATGGTAAACCGAGTATTTTTCAAAACTTCAGATTTAAAAAAAAAAAAAAACCTACTGCCCAAAACGCCTCAGACAGCGGACGGAATTTCGTTTTTGGATCTACGTGTCTTGAACGGATAATGTCAAATTTTAAAGCCGACCAGAATTTTCTATATCCGTTGCGGTTACAAACGTGTTATTATTCGAAGAATAATAAATCAAAATCGAACTAGCAGGTAAAATGACGAAAACAAAGAGGAAACAGAAGAATTGCATTACCTACAATGATAGCCATTGGGCATTAGCATGTATTTTAAATGTTGAATATTACCCTACCATTATAAGAGTTATCATCAAAGAAGGTTATTCAAAATCGACCCGGGTCGAGTGTGTTGCCGATTCCATTCAGATTTGTTATTCAGCGCTCAACGGCTCCGTGCCCAACTACTTGGTGAAGTTACGTGCCCTCCGCTGTCATTTTAAAATCTCCAACATTTCTAAAACAGTTATGCTCGTAATTATACGGATTTTCGAACTAAACATTTGTGTAGGGAGGTTTTAAAGGTCGCTGAATCCGAATGTGTTGTTAGAAATGATGAATTCAGACCTTTTCAAGGAGCCCATTCAGTTATGTTATGAGCAGTGAAGTAGCAACACAGGGTATAACCATTCTCACGTCACTTTCACGCTATATGCTTTGGGTATTGTTTATTTGGTTTATATATTCTATTTTTTAATTTAAATGCCGCGAGTTTCCCGACATGAAAACACCATCGACGAGGCTCTTCAGCTCTGCTGAGTTGGCAGCACTCTTCAACTTATGTTGGACAGTGCCGGGTCCCCCCCACCCCGTTTTTCAAACTCCTTATTTTCATTAAATTATCTCAATTATGTGGAAGCGATTTCAGGCGGCTGACTATTGTTTTCCTTATTTTCTCAGGAAGTACTTTCAGAAAAATTAAAAATAAAAAAAACCATGCAAATTGCCACATTAAATGTTCAAATTTTCTGCAGTTCAAATTTTGAACTCGGTTGAAGTGCAGTTGAAATTTTGAACTCGGTAACTTAACGTCCTTGGAACTATTGGTAACTAGACGGTACCTAACTAGATATTGATGAACTGAAGATTGATAGAATCGATAGAATTGATAGAATTGATGCAGAGATTGAAGCAAAAGGAAACGTTTCCTGTGGGAAAATTTCAGTTCTGTTGATGTGGAAGCAACTTTATCGTAACGGGTGTTTCTGTGGAAGAGGTTCTTCTTTTCGTAGAAGTGGTTGTGGAGGGATATAAGTGCGAGGTCATTTTTCATTGTGAAGGGGGTGTTGGAAGCAATTATAGAAAGTTGATAACTTAAGTTGATAAAGCGGATAACTTACAGATCGTTGGCACTCGTGAGATTTTTCTTGGCATTAAGTGAGCGGTCGCCCTTTTCGTCGATGTGAACACACTGGACGGCCCTGAAGGTAGGGCCGGGAAGGGGGCAGGCGTCGGCTTTACTTGAGCTCAAATCCGCGTGAGAAAAGCCCAAAGAAAAGACGGATTACGGGGTGGTGCTCCCCTCACCGACACCTCCGATAACGCGAGATATTGAAAGTGTGAAGTGAGCTCACCTCTACCGTCGTTTACCGTTTTACCGATCTGGAGGTAGCTTTGCAAAAAGCCTCCCAGGTTGTGTGGCCATTATGTTCTCTCGTTGCATGTTTTTCCATTTGCGTCAGTCAAGGTGGTGTAAAATACAGTTGGTTCGCACCGGTCCGACACTTGGAACTGACGCCAACTATTGCGACATGGGTAGAACTATTATAGTCAAGGCCGTACCCAGGAAAAATTTTCGGGGGGGGGGGGGGGGGTTGTGGCACCATGCGGGGTCCGGAGGCCCTACCCAATAAAACTTAAGAAAAAAACGCTGCAAATTTTACACAAGGGTTTATTATTCTTCGATATAGGTTACTTGTACAGACATTTAATTCTGTCAATGAAAAAAAAAATTAATTTTTTTTTTAGATTTTTAATTTCCAAAAAAAAAAAATTTTTTGGGGTTTTTTTCTTCAAAAATGTGTTTTTCCAAAAATTCTTTATTTTTTTACTCGAAAAATATTTAACCTCCTGGGATCCTTCAAAAATCCCAATTTTAGCCCCATGAAAGAAATAATATTTCTATATTATAGACTAGTCTCTCTGGCTCGCTTCGCTCGCTCCCCTAGTGGGGTGTATTGCCGCCTGTGGGGTGTATTGCCGCCTGTGGGGTGCGTTCAAACCCCTACTCAGACATAAGGCCTCGCTCCGCTCGGCCCCTCCTATTCGTAGCAGAGACGATAGAAAAAATCGGCGTATTTTTTGGGCTTACCGTTTAGGAAATTATTATTTTTAATTCAATTCAACTTTTTTTAAATAAAGGCCTCTCCATCTATCAAAGTTCCCTGGACCCTCCGTTTTCTAAGATCCCTGGCCCAGCGCGAATTAAAACGATCCAATTGTCTTCTCACCGTGAAATCGCCCCCTCCCCCTCGGTTTTTTTGAAATACAACTTCGGAATCGGATTGGCCATATTTTGGCGCGCATTTGGCTCGCGGATACCATACCCAAAAAATGGCTCCTTACTGGGTATTTTTGAACCCGAAAAAACGTGGGACAAACGCGAGAAAGACGATTTTTCGACGAATTTTCGACGAATTTCCCGGGCGAATTTCCGAATTACGATTTGACCGACGTCTTCCTCCAGGTCTGATCTATACGGCTGGTATTTTTTCGTAATTTTTTCGACCCCTTAAACGGGCTTTGGCGCGAGTTGAAAGTGGAAAACGTAGGACAAACGGGAGAAAGACGATTTTTCGAAGAATTTTCCCTGGCCCCGCGCGAATTAAAACGATCCAATTGTCTTCTCACCGTGAAATCGCCCCCTCCCCCTCGGTTTTTTTGAAATCTGACTTCGGAATCGGATTGGCCATATTTTGGCGCGCATTTGGTTCGCGGATACCATACCCAAAAAATGGCTCCTTACTGGGTATTTTTGAACCCGAAAAAACGTGGGACAAACGCGAGAACGACGATTTTTCGACGAATTTTCGACGAATTTCCCGGGCGAATTTCGGATTTTCGATTTGACCGACGTCTACCTCCTGGTCTGATCTATACGGCTCGTATTTTTTCGTAATTTTTTCGACCCCTTAAACGGCCTTTGGCGCGAGTTGAAAGTGGAAAACGTAGGACTAACGGGAGAAAGACGATTTTTCGACGAATTTTCGACGAATTTCCCGGGCGAATTTCGGATTTTCGATTTGACCGACGTCTACCTCCAGGTCTGATCTATACGGCTCGTATTTTTTCGTAATTTTTTTAAAAATACTTCGAAAACGACACCTAAATCGATCCCATAGCTAAAAGCCTTCAGAAAACCCCTCCTGTAGCCCCATTATAGCCCCATAGCGCCCCACGGGTTTGGGCGATCGGACTGAAAACCTTGCGGGCACAACTAGATGGTAAACCAAGTATTTTGTCAAAATTTCAGGTTTAAAAAAAAATTCCTACTGCCCAAAACGGCCCAGACGGCGTACGGCGGACGGACATTTCGGATTTAGAATGTAGACCTCTTGAAACGGATAATGTCAAATTTTGAGGCTGATCGGAGTCGTCGACCTCCGTCGCGAAAACATAGGAGTATCTATTATTCCAAGAAAACCCAAAATTGTCAAATAGGTAACCCATTTTTAGGCCATTTTAAGCTTTCATTGACAAAAGTTAGAACGACACTAAGTATATAAAGGGGGTTGTGGCACCAGGCGGGGTCCGGAGGTCCTACCCAATAAAACTTTTTAAAAAATTGTCAAATAACTATATTGTCAAATAAGTTTATTGACAAAAGTTAGAACGACACTAACTTAGTGTCACTAAGTATATAAATAATAACATAAAAATAATTTCCCCTGTTAATTTGGTGACTAGGAAAATAAATAGATAGACAATACAAATAGACTCAACATTGTTTAACATATAAAAACATATTGAACATAGAAAAACAACCTACAGAATATAGTCAGGGATTTGCAAAGTCGAATGGCGGTCATTTTTCGTGCTGCTACCTATCGTAATACATAGCGCCAAACTACATGCTTTACGGCAACTTCCGTAATGGAACGTTCGGGTCTACGCCGTTAGCGGCGGACCGCGTCCATCCACGTACGCGAATGGGTTTGTAAAATTGTAATACATTTTATAAATTATTTACGTATACTTTTAACTAGAAATTGTTTTGTACTCTTCCTTATTTACCTATGAAGATCAATTATAACTTGAGTAAATTTAATTCCTATGTGTTTGAAAATGCTTATTTTTGGGAAAATTTCGGGGGGGGGGGGGGGGGGGGGGGTTCCAACCCCTCTACCCCCCCCCCCCCCTGGGTACGGCCCTGATTATAGTATAATACATACATAATAATAGGTTTGTTCCAACAGAGGGGCATACGGTTCGTTAACGTTCAACTGCATTCCAGTGCCTTCTGATCACCGGAATTCCGAAATCTGTTAACTGCGGTTGAACGGTTTTGAACCTCGCCTCCCATAAAGGTTGGTTTCCTTCCAACGGCCGCCCCCCTGGTGGAACAGCCGTCGACGTCAACTTTCGGAAGGTATGACGTGACGGAACAGCCGTTAAGTTACTGAGTATGCGCACGTTGGTTTCTTCCATTTCCTTCCATCTCCATCCTTCTGTTGGAACAAACCTAATATTATTTACATAATATATACATACAATATAGCATAATATAATACATATAATATTATACATATTATGCATAATATAATATCATTATATCGACGTTCTGTATCTTGATTGTGAAGATTTTGTGATGATGATGATTTGATAAACGACCTATGATAACATTCGCTTTTTCTTAAGTAGGTAAACTTCCACAAGGGCTCATTTGGCAAGTCGAACCTTTGGCGCCTTTAGAATGAAACATTGTGGGCTCGATCGGGCAATGGGGATCTGGGCTCAATTAACAAGTTCCCCGGGAAGGAAGGTCCGTAGCGCTGTCGGCGGCTGAAGAAGCTCGCATCCCGATATCAACTCCCAAATGCTTGACAGTTGAAAGAGTACCCCCTCAGGAGGGGGTTGAGAAATTTGAGGAGCCAAGTTAATTTAATATAACCTCCGAAACTTTTCCCTGGATTGGTCAGGTAAGAGAGAGAGAGAGAGAGTGAGTGAGAAGGAAAAAAAACCCTTTCGACCGAAAAATAAAATCTGAAGATGGTGGGATAGGAAAATCTTTTCAGTGGGAAATGAACACGTCAAGTGGGTCATATTTCCTTGTGGAAAAAAGGGGAAATAGTCGGCAAGAAGAGGAAAATGGCATAGGAGGGAGAGGGGGTGCTTTTCAGATGCCAGTCATGGTGTATCTCGTGGTGGGGCGGGGGGTGCCAAGTATTTCCCTTCAGGCTGACGGGCCCAGTAGTTACAAGAGGGTAGAGGGGATATTGAAAAAGTTTCAAGAAGGTTTCTTCTTATTATTTAGAAAAAAAACCTTTCTCTTCTGATTCGCGGACCAATTCATCACGTCTTTTCGGTGTTTGTTACGGAGTAGATTAATTTTGACAAATTCATATGTGCAAGCGGAGACGAAGCGACGGCGGACCGTTTTTGAAGGCGGGATGTTCAGGAAAAGTCTTACCGAAGACGGGGGGGATTTCCTACATCTTCCATTCCCGTAATGACTCTAATCTCGTGCGGTTTCCATCTTGGGATCCTTACGGAGCTGCCGCGTCCCTTTTAACGGGATTGGATGAACGTAAAAAGGGACAAAAAAAGAGAGAAGACGAAGAAACTCCGAAAAATACGGGAGCAGAACGGGGCCCCACCTGCCGAAGACTGAGTGGGTTTCATGTGGGATCCGACTCAAAGGGATTCCACCTAATACGCCTGATGCCGCATTCGGGATTTCCCTACAATGATACTTTTTCGTCGGATGACGCCATTTTGAACGTTGACGATTCCCAACTGAAATGAAGTCGGCACGGTTTCCCGCGTACCTGCGCACAAAGCAGACACAAGAATGTCAACTTTTTCAACGGTATAAAAAAGTTGCAAAATTTACACAAGGGTTTATTAATCTATGTTGGTATGTGCAAAAGCTAATTCTGTGTGATTAAGAAAATATTTTTGAAACAAATTAAAAATTTTCTATACAGGTATAGAAAATAGGTAGGTCTACTATGTTTAGACATATGGGAACTCGAAAAATGGATTATGCGTCCAAAATTAGTACTCGAAAAATTACACCTTATTTGACCTGGGATCCTTCAAATATTCCATTCGAAGCCCCATTCATTGATCCTCACGGTGAAATCGGATCGTTCTGAGGTCCCCGAAAATGGATTTTAATAGTCTACTATCGAGGGGGGGGGGGGGGGGGGAGTTCTTTGGAATGGACTATGGTGTTGCGGAGAGAGGTACTCATCCAGTCATTAACCAACCCTGAACTCCTGAACAGGAGCAATGGTTTTGTTGTTTGTTGTAGCGAAAAATAATTAATATTCTCTCCTCAAATCAGGACCTTGGCAGCAGGATGGGATAGGTACACGATGGGTTCCGGACTTTAGTAGGGGCTAAAACGTTTTACATGTTTTAATCTCTAATAAACGTCCTAATAAATGGTGTATATTGAACACAAATTACCTCAGCGCGAATGTTATTTGATCGTTTAAGTTATTTTGAGGGATGAAGTAGCCAAGGGTTGTGAAGGATTCTGAAATTGATGAGTTGAGCCGGAGTGACGTGGGGCGGTTAAAGTACCATTGAGTACTTAACGCGCAGCTTTACGGATGACGAAAATTGAGTTGGTACGGTCTGACCTGGTAACTGATGAGATAAATTCCGGAGATTTTGGAATGGAAACTGACGACGAAATTACGCGCTTTTAACGTGTCACACTCGCAAAGGAAAGTTCTAAGGTAGTAATGCCCGTCCCCGGAACACGCGAAACCCTCCAGAAAAACGCTGCAAATTTTACACAAGGGTTTATTATTCTTTAATATAGGTTACTTGTGCGAAAATTAATTCTGTGACAATAAAAAATTTTTTGGAAAAAAGATGTTTTTTTTACTCGGAAAATATTTTACCTCCTGGGATCCTTCAAAAATCCCATTTGTAACCCCATGAAAGCTCTATAGATCCGGGACTCCAAAAATCTTGTAAAAAAAAATACATCGATAATGACACCTAACTCGATCCCATAGCCAAAAGCCTTCAAAAACCCCTCCCGTAGCCCAATTTTACCTTCATAGCGCCCCACGGGTGTGGGCGATCGGGCTGAAAACCTTGCGGGCACAACTAGACGGTAAACCAAGTATTTCATCAAAATTTCAGATTTAAAAAAAAAAATCCTATTGCCCAAAATGGCCCGGACGGCGGACGGACATTTCGGTTTTGGAATCTAGACCTCTTGAAACGGATAATGTCAAATTTTGAGGCCGATCGGAGTCGTCGACCTCCGTCGCGATTACAAAGGTGTATTATTCCAAGAATAATATACTGAAACGCCGCATTTTTTCGAGCTACCCTTTAGGACTCTAATGTTTGGACTGATTTGGGGCCCCAAAAAATGGAATACGCGTCCACATCACGCCACGCGTCCACATATCTGTTTGTTCTATTATGATAACCTCGTAACAAGAAATAAACTCGGGTTTGCAATATTTATTTTAGTTTCTATGGCCACAAGGAGCTTAAAATACTTCGAGACGGTAGTCCATTGAGACAAATGGACGGTTGATGCAATAAAAAATCAACATTTCTGACGTCATAATCAGTTTTTTGTCTGCCCTGAAAAGTTTGGTTTTTCTGAGATACGAGGTCATCATATTATGACGCCATCGGTATTACTGGTATATTACCATATGGTTAGAATATAGTGGTATTGATTTGTTAGAAGGTTAGTTAATGAATTCTCACATTACAGCATTTCATATTGGCGTTTTAGCAACAAAAAAAAAAAAAAAAAAAAAAAAAAAAAAAAGTGACGAACGGAATGAAACCGAAATGTAATCCAGAGGGTTCGGAAGAGCCGAAACCTCCCTCGTAGAGCGGGGTCCGGAATGAAGATCACATTTCGGCAATATTGTTTTCTCATTGACCCGAAATTCCGGACCTTTCGCGAGAAGACAGAGCGGCGGCGAGAGGTGGTGTGGTGCCTGAGGGGGGGCGAGGAGCTCTCTCCCCCAAACGCCCGCTTTTCTATAACGTGCCCTCCCCTTCATCCCGTGGTTTCCTTTTGGGATCGAGGCCTTCCCTCTCCCCGCTTTTTCCCTCTTCCTCTACTTCATCCGGGAACGCACACCAGACACGAGATACGCATATAGGCATGCCTTGTATATAAATACATATATACAGGCGCAAACGCCCGGCAGCTTCTCTCCCCGTCGCATTTATCCGGTCTGGAATACATCAGAACACCCGTATTTCCCTCCACAACACACTTCCATTACTCTGACCTTATTTCCCACACAAGGAGTTCATGTACATTGTGCTTCGACTGCAGTCAATTCCCTCACTTCCCGCCAGCAAATTCATCGCTGTCTATTTATATTCACTAGATGCTCCGGCTCGCTTTGCTCGCCTACGCACGCAGCGTAGCTAGCTTATCAGGGGACGGAACAGGCAACGATAGGCTTTTCCCCTGCACGCCTGTTCGGTAGAGAGCTGTCAAATTTTCAGTCAATTCGTTGCGTTTTAGAGGACGCCCAAGCGTATTTTCCCTCTTTGTTAGATTCGTACTTTCTCCTCTCTAAGAATTGAATAAAAATATTAATCGGACATCACAAAATTAAGTAGGTGTAGTCGAAAAATATTGTCCCATAATGTCATAATAATTAAGCATTTCGACGAAAGAATATGTTCGTTATAACGATTAACTGCAAAAAAATTTGAATCTGCCAAGTACATTGAGGTGGTTGAGGACGTCTGTGAGAGTGTATGAGTCTATCCCGTCTTTACAACTTCCTTCAATGTATTCCCCAGCCCGCAATGTTCCTCTTTTATAATATTGTTTGAAATTGGAAAATATCGCATTTTCACTACCGCGATTAATATCCGCTTCTGATAGCTTTAACCTTAAATTTTTTATACCAGTTGGTGCGGACACCGATTTGTTAAAATTTTAAATTACATGATAATAACATTATGTAATTTCAAATTTCAACATTTCGGTTTCGATTATTATGTTATAGGTTTGTAATGTAATTTAAAATTAATACTCGAATCAATAGGCATCAGGTTTGTTCCTGGAGCATGAGTGTAAGTTGAGTGTGAGCATGAGAGGATTTAAGTGTGGGCGTGAGGATGCTTACTCGCTCACACTGCTGGAACGGATTTTTCAAGGATGTAGGCATACTAAGTATGCGTGCGCGTAAGTCTTACGCGTTAACGAGTTAGGTTTCCTTGGATTAACGCGAAACTCTGTCAGTCACAGCACCAAGGTGAACAAAACAAGCAACAAGCAACGCTCCTTGTTAACAAATATCTGAAGTCAGGTTATAAGAGATCTGGCCAGGCTACACAAGGTTATCAAGCGAGTTGGAGAGGCTGTAACTCACACTCTCATGCTCACAGTCCGAAATGTGTGCAAGTGTGAGCCCCTTCCATCGCCTCACACTCACACTCCTGGAACTGCAAATTCGATGCTCACACTACCTTGCAGTCACTCCTGGAACTGTGAGTTGGTGGGAGTGGGCAACGAAACGTAGCACTGCGTATGCGTAAGCTCCTCACATCGCCTCACACTCACGCACCAAGAACAAAGCTATTGTGTTGGTTCGTCGAACTTCATTAAATTCTTCCGCTTGTTTGGGGATGTCCTCTGCTTCGGAAATTAAGCCAAATAATCGAATTCAATCATTGTTATGGAGTTCTGAGGAGTGTATAATATTTGAGGAATATAATGAATGATAGTCAAAGTTGAGGAGGTTGAAGCTACACAGGAAGGAAGAAAAAGGAGTAACTTAGCACTGGGAAAGTCTAGATTGGGAACTCGGGAGGCTCTCTTTTGTGTAAAGGGGTACAGAGGGGGAGGGGATGAAGTATAGAGGCCTTAGGTGAGAGAAGAGTGGCGGAGAGGGGGTCTCCGTTACCGGAGTAATCTAATTACCAACTTAGGGAAAATACGGGTCATTTAACTTCCAAGAAAACCCCCTCTCGGCTTTTCATTCCCGTTGAAGCCTGCCGGAGGTTAGCGAAAAGCGTTGCGACGAAGGAAATGGACGGAGTGTTACAAAGTCACCAAGGTCAAATATTTCCAGGTTAAAAAGTGCCGCTCAAATACATCTTATATTCAGGGCTATCGGAGTGAAAGCCTTTCAGTGAAAGATGCCCCCCGATTGGCCGAAGAGACAAGAAAGGCCTATTCCACCACCCTCCGCGGCCCAATGAGATTTATTTTGGGTTGTATACATCCTGGAATCCTTCCTCCCCAACATATCCTTCCAACTCCCTGAGGGAGGACCATCTCCGAACAAAAGGGGACTTTGTCGTGTTCAGGTGAACGAGCCGAAGGGTTGTGTAGTACCCATCCCTTAACTCAATTAACTCCCAGCCCATCCCAAAATTTATCCGACCTTCGAAATACCAACTTTCGTCATTTGTCCGTTTATGGACAGTTGATGGACATTAAATTTTTAAAAAGACCCCCAGATCTCCAGATTCACCAACGGTTGTAAAATGCCTAGGTACAAATTGATTGTATTGTATTGATTGATTGTGATTGAAGTAGGGATGTTAATTGGCAATTGATCAACTATCGATATTTACATTTTTCGCAGATCATCGATGTTTTACAATCGATTGTCATGTTCCGCTTATCTATATTCTTGCACTGATTAGCGATTGTGAGTATACGATCGGATATTATTCTTTATAATAAAAAAATATTAAGGATTATTTTGCTTATTGTTGACAAAAATCAGGTACAAACCTTCAAATAAAATATTAATAAATAAAAAAGTATAAAAATATATTGTTTTTATACTTTTTTAGTGTTCCCTCTACTACTAATACGATCTGTCTGAACAATCAAAAACGTATATCTCGTCGCGAGTCTGTCAATCTTTTGAAAAAACGATTAAATAAAAAAAACATACATCATTTTGGTTAATTGGGTCAATGTTTGATTCCGAATGGATTGGTTTTTCTCTTATGCTAATGACAAATGGTTTTCTTGTCAGGGCTGTAGATGAGCTTAGTTGCTCGAAACCGGTCCCCACGCTATAATTGTTTACCTAAATAAACAATTTAGTATTCAGCAGAGGAGTAGTTCTCTCTCCCTAACCAACTCATTGAATTAGACCTCTGCACCATCGGCAAACAACCACTATGTACCTACCTCCTACAACAATAATTTCCGACAGGTAACGCCATGGGAAATCAGACATCCATCCATAGCCATCAAAACCTCCAACTTAATTCATGTAATTCACGTGTGTAGGTACCTACCTTTCCCACATTCGGAAGTATGCTGAAAAAAGTGGAAAACATTTCTTGTAGATTTTTACATTTCCAGGAACCGGCAACCTTATCCCACTTTCGAGGCTGTCGAAAAGGATTTGCTTATGCCGCGTCATGCTGGGCTTACGAGGCGTCTTGGCGGGATTACGTTAGATCCTAATCCGCCCCTCCCAGCTTCCGCAGGTTCCCTTTCAAACGCAAATATTTGAAAGCAAATATTGAAGTGGAAGAGGAAGAAGGGCCTTCCTTCGTTCCGGGTGGCGGTGGGGTGATTACCGATGTAGAACAGCTCCTCCAAGGGGAATAAATTTGATCCTTGATGTTTATTCCCTGTCACGAACTGGAGAAACACCGCGAATGTTTGTCATCAACTGTTTGGTAGGTACTATCGTTTCAGACTTTCTTGGCGGCCATAATATTATTTTGGTTTATTTTTTTTGGTATTCCAAGAATATAAGAATAATACACCTACCTATGCATTCGTGTCGGAGGTCGAAAATGCTGATCAGCCTCCGAATTTGATATTTACGTTTCAAGACACGTAGATTCCAAAAACGAAATGTCCGTCCGCCGTCCTAGCTGTTTTGGGCAATAGACTTTTTCTTAAATCTGAAATTTGGACAAAATACTCGGTTTACCATGTAGTTGTGCCCGCAAGCTTCTCCGCCCGATCGCCTAAACCCGTGGGGCTCTGTGGGGCCGAAAAGGAGCTACATGAGGGGTTTTTGAAGGGTTTCGGCTATGGGATCGAGTTGGGGGTCGTTTCGAAGCATTTTTGGACTTCTCATTTTTGGGGGTCCCAGAACGATCCCATTTCCCCTTGGGGATCTATGGGGCTGTCATGGGGCTACAAGTTGGATTTTTGAAGGACCCAAGTAAGCCAAAATTTTAAATTTACCTTATTTAATAAGGTGTCGTTTTCAGAGTAATTTTGGACGCACAATTTAAGTACCTACGAAAAAATCTTATTTATTTTAATGTTTTCAAAAATAGATTCTTAACGACACAGAATTAATTTTTGCACAATTTTTCTATATCAACGAATAATAATTTGCAGCGTTTTTCTATTTTCGTTCGGATCTGTCACAGTGGTTGTATTTTAGTCTAGGTATTTTCCGTACTTCGGCATTGAATTTGAAAAAGAAAAAACCACTTGACCATCGTAAATACTTGACATACGCAATGAAAACGCTGATAATAATGAAGTGAGCTGAAATCCAACGCTATAACGGGCTGGATAGAATTTCCCAAAAGCCACCAGATTCCTCGTCTGAGCCGCCCATTAATGAAGCTAAACCCGCTCAAAATCGATACTTGTTTAATTAAAATGTGTAGCCTTTTCCGAAGGCCTTATCGAAACAAAAGGCTTTCAATCCCCCCTCCCTCCCCTCACCATCAGCGATGCGGTCAAATTAAACGAGGTTGATGCGGAATAAACCTTGTTTTCATTAGAAATCACTTTTCATCGGGTTTTCCGAGCTGGGAGAAAATAGTCGGCCCAGTTATAAAGCTACCTATGTTGGATCACAAAGCGTAAAAAAAAGGCTGTGGCTTGAAGAGCAGGACGCCCATCGTGCAATGTAACGATCCCATTGCGCACATAACATAACACGGACGGCCGTCATTAGGATGACGCGATCCTAATATAAAGGACAGTCTCAGGAGCAGGGGTTCGAGGTCTTGCTGGGGTTCTCCCTGTTGAGGCAGCCGACCGTTTTGCGGCCTGTAGGATCCGTGAGGGGCGCCCTTTTTAGGTGCAGGGCGAAGCTTCGAGCCTCGGCCTTCTTTCTCCAGCCCAGCGAGCTTATTATATACTAAGCGGTGGTTAAATAATGCCAGGTTGGCCCGGTAGGCTTGGCTCCGACCAGGGGGCCTGCTGAAAGCTCCACGCTATAGCTATAGCTATAATATATCTATATTATAGATACCTATGGTAGTTGCCACAAAAAAAAAAATAAATAAATAAATAAAAAAAACCGTGTCATCCCAACCTCTCGTCTTCCACACGGTAGTCCTGCTTGAGAGATGTAGACGATTTTGTAGGTTGTTTCACTTTCCTCGCCGTAGATCCCTCATAACCGCACTCGCCTATGACAGGCCTCATGAGACCCTCCAAATTGTGTTAACTGAGAAACCGATTTAAACGATTTTCTACGCAGACAAGCTGAAAGCTGAGATCACGTTTCCGAAACCCGAATCACTTCTCCCGGCAACGCGTTAAGCGAAGAATGCTTTCCTCCCATCGGCAGCTCCTGCATTCCTAAATGCTCCAGTTTAAAATCCCATTTGAAGCACCGGCTTCCTCCCAGCCGCTTTTCACGTCTGGCGGAACCCTCCCTGTGTTCAGGAATTCCTTCGAACTCTCAAACGTAATGCTACCATTCACCGAGGCATTTCCCCAGGACGGACCTTTTGCGCCGGCCATCAGCGAGCCCAATGATTTGATCTACCACACGAAACGCACAACGGCTTTGCATAACTTCACATTTTGCATCAACCACTTTCGTTTTTCCCCTGCCAGTAATAAGGGTATCGTTAATAGGAGGGGCAGCACCGGGAACGACAAAAGGAAGAGCAAATCCTATTACCTATTGTTGAATCTCGTTACAGGGATTTCTCAAGTTCCCTTTCATTAAAGGCCTTAAAGCGCCCTTCCCCTTTTAAGCCCTTAAAACGCAGCCCGGTGCACCATTTAACGGAGCGTATTTAGAGCTAACTAGACATTTACGGCTGTTGTTCCATTCTGTGGAACTCAAGCGCATGGAACAGAAGGGAATAGTTTTTATGGATTAATGTTACAATACGTTGCAGAGGGATTTAAAGAAGAAAATTTAATGGATGTACTGAGGATGGGACATCATCCACATAGGAGTGTGCAAAACGCATTGCAGAGATTCAACGAGGTCTACGGATACGGATGCATTGAGCTTTGGATCAGTCGGCCACATCTGGGTCTGGAACATGCGTCTGATGGCTTGATCCTGGTATCATCTAGCGAATCAAGGCTTTAGGTGCGCGAGCAGTTGGAGCTCCATGAAGAGGACTCGGGTTTAAATTTTGAAGACCAATGAAATTTACATCAGGCCAATCATGTCAAAAATCTTGACCTAATACTCACTTTATGTGGCGTTCCCATCTCCAATCAAGTGGGGCCCAGGAGCCACTAGCGCACTGCGTTATAGAAACATTAAGGCCAGGATCAAGGCACGAACAGTCGAGTCCTCCTTAACGATTGAGTCGGGTATGTGCCTGGGCAGTGGACGCGTACCTCCGAGCACTTGCCAATTCCACTCTCCCCTTAACACCTCTGGGAATACGTCGCATAATATCTCCCTCGACACGTAATCCAGAAACGTGACATCCGGCACAAATTCAAGATCAGGAAAATCACATTTCCGCGATATGAATTATTTAAAGTAGGTTAGTCGTGATGGCAGGGATAGGGACGGCTTGACGGGAGTCCCCCGGGGTGTCCCCTAAGGCCTCCCCCCTGAAAGTTCCCTGTTGTATGTTTCAGCCCGGCAGCAACAGGTAAATCACCTGAGTTGGCGACGTGACCCTGTGGACGAGAGGAGGGTGCCATTACCCCAACCAAGTCCCCCCTGCCGCAAGGCCGTCCCTTCAATTTCCATATGGAAGTCACGACATCCATCCCCCGTGGAGACTCAGACTAGACACAACTTCTCTTCACCTGAGCGCTAACCCGTATGAAGCAGGTTCAGTTGACCAGAGTTTAATGTCACAAACCAGTCTGGAAACTAACATGGATTAGGTTCTTCAAGCAGTAAACCCAACCTGTAATTCGAACAGGATGACTCCCCCAGCTCTAATCAGCTCCTCTCCACCCCCAACCGAATTTCCCTCTCCGTGCTGATTAAACGCTCTTCGGAGTAAATCTTTTTTTTTTTCAGGGAAAGGTTGGGGGGGGGGGGCTGTAATTCCCTCGTTCGGTGCATTTCAATGAGGGGAGCTAAAATAAGCGGGCTTGACTGAGTGGGATTTATCCCGAAAGGGGGATATCGTTCAACCCTTCCCTCCATGGATTTTCCACAATTGGCTTTCCCCGAGGGGACGATTGAAACAACTCTACAACGTAACCAGCTCTATAACCTCATAGGAAATTAGTTTCTATCCTGTTCGATTGGAATACAATTAAAATAAATTATTGTTCTAACATTTCTTTCGTTGCTGCTCAAAAGGGAAAGCCTCCATGATTTGGTATTCAACATGTTGTATCTCTTTGGGGTAGTTGCTAAATGAACCATACAATCTTGAAGGGGGACTCCATTTGAATCTCAGGCGGAGAACTGTGTCAAGAGGTGTTCAAAATTGCATCCAGCCGTCATGCCTAATTATTCAGAGTTTGCTCCATTTGCATATTGGATGCTCTCCTTGCCCGCGAGCGACGTGGTATTGATCATGTTACCAAGGCTTGAGAAGCATTTTTCTTCCAGTGTAACCTTCCCTCGAATATTCTCTTCCACCTAACCTGTCTATCACCGGCTAAAACGAGGTTCTACATTTCACCCGATGGCGGGAGATCTCCGGGCGGGTTTCCGTTTTCCAGGCCTCCCCAAAAGGCCCATTTGCGTCGTCCCGTAAGTCGTTGAGCCCCCTGGAGGGGAAACACCCCTCTTTCCACCAACTGGGCCTTCGAGCTCCCAGGAGGCGATACACTTCCCCTGCCGCGTCACTCTTGAACCGCACAGTAAAAAACCGTCCCCTCGCTAGAAGCTTTCCACGAAAAAAGCTTTCCCGACGCCCCCGGGATCTTTGGAAGATGCACTCTCCACCTCCGCAACCCTCTTTGCATATTGCTTCATTACTTCTTCTTGTTCAGAATATAACAGTATATTTTTATTCATCTTCCATGGCATCCTTACTTTGCCCACCGGGCCTGATCCAATTGAACTCCATGCAGACTGGAAGGGGTTCCAGATGGGGCTTTCTAGAAGACGGTGTTCGCGAACACCGCGGTGTTTTCATTTAGGGAGTCCAAATTCAAGGGTCCCGAGATTAAGAAGACTTAAGAACTAAAGGTTTGTACGTACCTACAGCCAGCCCCGAACGGTTCGGGACTGACCACGCCCCTTTTTGGAAGTATGGACACTGCCCATTGGACAGTGATCGAACTAGTTCAGGATTCGTAGTATGCTGTTCACAGAGTCCATTCGGGACTGTCGAGAACTCTTTCAATCAGTCAGAGATTTTTCTCAGAACTTCTAGTCCAAAGCATGCGCAGTTAACTTATTACCCCCCTTTGGAGCAGCGTTGCTAACCTGCCGAGAAGAAATTTCTTTACCGCACCTCCGAAAATGTCGGACATTCAATGTCCTTTTTTCGGCCTATCATCCGTACAATTTCCATACATAATATGTACGATCGAGAGGTTGCTGAACGGAAATATAGCTCATATTATGGAGCAGTAAAATCTCGACCTTTTTTCAGTGCTCCTAGCTAAAAACATGAGCACCGATAAAAATATCACTTAGGTACCTAATGGATATTTTCCCCTAAATAAATCATCAACATCGACATGAAGGTGGTTTTGAGGGTTGGTAGGTATAGGTAGTAGTAGGTAACAAGACCAAGGTCGGGGATTGAGGTTTTGCGGATCAATATTTATCTATAAGTATCAATATATTGATATCGTCGCTTAAGTTCTATCGTGGCCTATCTCAAATTCAGCAACTATTCAGGAGAAGCAAAAAACTGTTTTGTAACTACAATTTTCACGAAAATGGAACATTCTCTCATTATTATTCATCTATCCTTAATTACAATTGTAAAGCAATCGCACTAATTGATGAAATAATTTTTTTAAACAAATGGGCTTATGGGAAACCCGGGGATATTATTGAGATAGGCCATGATAGCGTAATTTGGAGATGCGTTAGGCCATGATCTCGTTCAGAATCCATGATCTGATGAATTACCCCATGCTCTAAGCAGTTTGAGATAGGCCTTGATCGCGTTTCCGCGTCCAAGTCTTGAGCAGGGTTGTGAACAAAGAACCAACTGATTTGCGGTTATCATCAACAGAACCGTCAAAACCCTATTGGCATATAATATATTATCACGTTGGGAAAGCAGATTCGGGCCTTATACATGCTCACCACGTGTGAATACCTTTTATACATAATCCTCCCCAACGTAATCTGCTTCTGCTGTATCGTCCGCGCGAGCATTCGCAGCTGAAACCATTTGGAATCTCCGTAAATCCCGATAATTCCTGGTAATGACTTGCTTGGCTCGTGGAAATTAATTTTACCAGGCGGCAGTTCCTAACAACTCAATTCCTTGCTGCTGAATTATCATTCACTCTATCATAAATTATAAACAACATTTTGTAATAATTACAATTATTGTTAGAGCCCTTCAAACGGCATATTGCCATGGCACCATACAAAAATGTCACATTCTGCCGATTTTTGGGGGATGAAAATATTCCTGAAGGCACCGAGGAGGGTCGCAGTCTTCAGAAAGCGCTAGTGTGGCATTGCTCTACCTCCGGAACCTGTGATCACTCGGTGGGGGCACTTGACTCTCAGTTGCTTCGAACTACGAGCATTTTGAAGGGTTTAGGCGAGTTACAGCCGGTTGGATTACAGTTATCTTAGAGCTGGAAGACGACTCTGCTTCGTTAAGCGCTGCTGGAAAATGCTAGCCTCTTCCTTCAGAGATCTCTTCATTGAGTCCAATTTCAAGGATATTCATCATTGAACGATGAATTTCAATCTTTCAATCAAAGATGAATTTTCAAAGATGAAATTCAAATGATTGAATTTCAATCTTTTCAATCAAACCGTGCAGCTGGGAACAAGTGTCGAAAAGATGAAAGGGTTTTCGGACACCGTTTATCCAGGAGCCACTGGGAAGAGGATTCAGGATAAAATCAAGGCCGTCCTCGGCACGAATTGTGGATGGGAGGAAATCCACAATATTGTTGCCACTCTGTCTGGTGAGGAGGCCACTCTGAAGGAAGGTTGGGAACCTGCTGAATCAACAACTTCAGCCGATGCTGAGAGGACTTTCTCAAAAATGAAGTGTCTCATGCTTTCATGCTGTTCTTCGATAATTATCGATTATAATCATTACTGAGTTACTCAATAGAAACTTTTCAGATTAAAATATCTTACACGAATTTTTTTTTTTTTTTTTTTTCAACTGCCTTGAGTATTAAGACTGATTTTTACGTTTTTGGTGCGCTGAATCCAAATCTGGTAGCCAATTTGCTCCATCTCGTACAGATGTTTTGCTACATTGGGTTAGCCTTAGTCATTGGGTTATAAATAAGGCTCATTTCACTATGGTAATCACCAGCAAAGATTTATTTCAAAATTCCTTAAATGGAAATTCCGTAAATGGAAACAAAAGAAAACAACACAGTTTATATGAAAAGTCAAGGAATCTCCTGGTGGGTCCGTTTCTTCTTCCCCTGAATGCTCCTCTCGGCAGGGCCGTGGAGAGAAAATCCGGGCCCGGGGGCAAAATTCTTCGGGCCCCCTAAAAAAAAAAAAAAAGGTTGTATGAAAATTTTCCCTATATTGATCTGTCCCTTTTCCCATTTTGCCTCCTAAAAAAAAAAAAAAAAAAAATGTTCTCAAGAAAATCCGGGCCCCCCTACGAAAGCCGGGCCCGGGGGCAACGGGTCCAGTGCCCCCCCCCCCCCCTCTCTACGGGGCTGCCTCTCGGTGCGTTGTTTGGCGTATTTTTCATCAGGGGTTTCCCGTAGTAGCAACCAGCAGAAATCGGCCATTATATTGGTGTTCCATCTTCCTTGGTACCTTCTCTCGGCGTCCTTGATGTCTGGTGAAACCGCTCACCCTGCTCTTCACTATACAAATGCGCTAGTGCAAGTACTGGATTGATCCCCCCGCCCCTCTCAATCGTCAAGTCTTATGTGAATTGATTAATTGATTAATTATTAATGAATACAAAACCTCCCAAAATATCATGAGGGAGTGTTTCAAGCATTACAACGTCTATTTTGGGCCAAAAAAATCAACTGCCGTCAGCCAAAAAGAAATAATCTGAACATTCCTTATAAGAAAATGAAATGAAATTTTGCAAGAAAACGTGACGTGTTAGAGCATTTTGGCTATTTTTCCAGGATTCAGCGCTCCAAAATCTATAGGAATCAGTAGCAAAACCGGAGTCAGTTTTTTTGGTCGTGTAGGTACCTGTGTAATCGTCCGTATAAAATTATCTAATAAAATAGATAATTTAATAGATTAACTTGTATGTTGTAATATTACCCTCTCAGAATCGCTATGGGGGCGGCGATGGATTCACCACGGACCCTCATTATGAGCTAAGAGAGGCTTAGGAAAATCTTGGGATTCCACACCATCCATAACATCGACCTATCAACACCCTGGGATTCCGCACCCTCCATTAACATCGTCCAACCGACACCTTGGGATTCCACTCCAGGTTGAGAAATCAATGCCAATCCATCGAACTGATCGAGCCAAAGCAATGGACCAACAGATCGAGCCGTTGAGCAGCTGTTAACAAACGTAGTTTCGTTCAAAACCGACGCCAAAAGTTGTATCGGGTTTACGCGTTTCGAAAATTTTCCTAGCGATCCCTAGTAACGACGCTATTTGACCCGTCTCTCGTCGCGAAGGAGCACCCGAAAACCGATGAAGGGGATGAGCCTCATCCGACGAGGGAGGAAAAATCAAGGTAGCCTATGATCATCGAGCTGGTTTTTGGAACAGGTCGCAATAAACGGCACGCGAATCGGTCATTCCGTTCAGGCGGGAAAAGGGAAAAGCTAGGTGGACATCCAAATCTCCCAGACTGAACTTCAACAAGACTACGGTAACTTCCTGGGTTTTCGGATCGGCTATGGTTGGGGAGGGTTGAAGAATAAGTGCCATATTTTGAAGGTTATTTTATATTGAAACAGGTTCCACACGGTCACATTTGGAGTTGAAACTGTGGTTGTGTAACCAAAATAAATGGTTTGATTATGTGACCGGACTGTTCGAAATTCCGCCCTTATTTGCAGCGGAATTAATAGAGAGTTCCTAAAGAAACATCAGAGATACGTCGACCGTTAATTTTTATCGCCGTAAGGGATTTGTCTAGGGAGAATCAAAGAAAAGCTAACTTCACATAACACCGTAACAGAGATACGGTCTTATCAAAAGTCACGCTAAATTTAAAGTGCCGCTATTTACCTTATATTGTTCGAAATTAACGGCGTTATCCTTAAGACCGTAAGCTTATCGCCGTATCCTTACGTAACGTTCGACGTTAGGCTTAAGGACGTAAGTTATCGCCGTTATTTCTGCGCATGCGCGAAATCTCGAGTTACGTCGACCGTAGGAACTCTCTATTGTCAAGGGCTTCGTCGAAAGGCAGTACTGAGTCTCGTTTGAGCGTGAAGGTAATTAACCCCTAGAATAGAGCGAAGGCCTATAGTTAGAGCTAGTGATATTCACGATGGATGAGACGTTCGGTTAGCGTTCATTTTGTGTGATGGGCGGTGATCCGAAGGGGGTAAGATCCGTGTTCTCGCCGCCAATTGTGTTTGGAGGAGGTTCGTAATCCGAGTTGGCATTCCCAGGGTTCATGATTGAGTCGTCAAGGATAGCGTTTGCTGCAACGTGTTCGTGGGGACAGTGGGGACGAGCAACTTCACTGGATGCTTCCAGAAAGAGTACATTTTCTGCTTCCACCTCAGCGCTGCCGCCGATTCCCTTGGGCCTGCCTGAAGGATCACCCAAGGGTCCTGGCGACGGGGAAGATCGAGAGGAGTCCAAATTTCTCAAGTTGTGTTGACTCCTGTTAGACCAGAAGAAGGATTCTCGGCCGGGTACAGGATATTCCCCGTTCCCGTCAAAAGGTCGTAATTAGGCATTGTAAAACTAATAAATTGATAAAACTGTGGCGCTCGTGGAAAGGGAGGGGCTCAGTCTATGACCGCGGGCTACGTCGCGCATGGATGAGGGTCTTTGCCATGCGCATGAACGGGTGCAAGAAGTTACGGCTTTGGCGCACTGAGCCGGGGTAGTACCCAGTGGGTATACCGTAGCCCGCTTTTGCATGATTTGCCACTTTTGCCAAGCTGAAACAAAGCAATACAAAGGCGGCAAGGCATTCTTTAATTCTCGGTTTTAAACGAATGGCTGTCCGTAATGAACGTCTATGGTTCACAAGGATCAATGGGGATGTGGGTTCGAATGTATGCAGTATCGCAGCAGTCCAGGCTGACAGAGAGAGGCTCGACAGAACAGGACGATACAAAGGGCTCTCCGATAATTAAAATTACCGTTGTCAACACTGCGTGAGCCACTTCCCCTCCCTTACTACGCCTGGCACCCCTTTTTATTACACAGGTGGGAAAATGCTTCCTGGCGCGAAGGCTTTTACCCGAGTCTTTTCCCTCCCGTGTTTTTATTAGGCGTGTGATGCCCGTTGCGGGTTTCATTTCACGGGGCTCGGTGGGAAGGAGTGGTTAGAGGGGGGGGGGGGGGTGACAGTTACACAAAGAGCTGTGCAAAACCTCGCGCTACGGCTCAACTCCCTTAACGTTCATAATGCTATTGTACGTCACTCATTTCATTTCATTCATTTCACTGAATTGACACTCCAAAAAATTAAATGTGAAAACGCCAACGGAAATAACATTATACCACATACCAATCCTGACTTTGTTACCGCTGTATTCTATGCGGTTTTTGAACAAATGAAACAAATTGATTTAGCTTGTCAACTCGAAACGAATTCGACAAGGGTAACTTAGTAATTAATTTCGGAAGTGAAAATAGACCTTTGTTAGCGCCTGAAACGGATAAGGTTGGGGTTAGAAGGAACGCCCCGCTTTCAGGAAGCCAATCAAGGCATATCAATTTGACCTGTCCAATCCTGCCAGAGTGTGTCTGAGCCTGTTCCCCCCTCCCAAGGTTCCCCTAGCTCCTTCCCGCACTCTGAGGGCGTTATCAATCAACCTAGACCCTGAACGTCCCGGGAAGGTCCCAATCTGGGTCGAAAGACGGCGCCGGAGGCGGGCGGGGGAATTTTCTTACAAGAAAACTACATCTGCCCAAGTGGGCATTCAATCTCCCCACACCCCATTCGCTGATCCACTACTGAGGATCACCATCGTGTACACTCGGGTTGAACGATTCTGGAAGAAAATGGAGAACATGATATTCCCATTTTAGAAAATTAGAACACGGCTAACAACTTACATCACACTGCAAACTTTTAACTGAATGGAGAACTATAGTTATAAAAAGAAATTAAGATTTTCAGTGGCGGCACTCCAGAGGTGAGGCAAGTGAGGCGGCGCACAGTGTTTTGAATCAGCAATCTAGCGGGACAAAAATGAAAAAATTAGTATCGAGTATTTGATTGGCAAAGGTTGCACTAAGCAGAAATGAGTCAACTGATTCAGGTCGAAGGGGAAAACCGAGATAAAAAATTGCAAGCTGAACATGTGCTGTTCGTCTGGACTCCGACTTCGAGCATTTCATATCATATCTTCACAGTTGTTCAGAGCAGGCGTACGTTTCTCCTACTCCATTTGTTGCATCATGCGGTCTTCTACCAATGGTAAGTGAACGTTTAACGTTTAACTGCCTCAGATCGGTCTTGAAAAACAATTGAAAATCGCCTACAATTTTATACCTAAATTAGTCAGAATTGGTGCGAATTTTCATCATTGCGAGCATCTGCTGATAAGCTGCTGCTTCTCTACAAGGGACTTTTAGGGAACCATTGGGAACTTCATAAACCCTTCAGGATCATAAACTATACATATCCTGAAAACTTTCCCAATAAATTTTTAACTTTTCTTTTGCATCTGATGCGAAGCTTAGGAAATAATATTTCCTATTATGGGAGCAGGGATGCTGCTAGTTTTGAATTTCCTTTTAACTTTTCTTTTGCATCTGATGCGAAGCTTAGGAAATAATATTTCCATATTATGGGAGCAGGGATGCTGCTAGTTTTGAATTTCCATACAGCATGGCACATTGTGTTTAATATTTTTTGAATAATCGAAGAAAATGCCTCTTTTAATTGATCTGGTCATGTATGTTTTCTAATATGAGCAATTCTTCATAACTATTGCATTATACCTCCCTTTACAAAAATATAAAACATGCGTATCATGCGCAAGTTTCGTAACCATAATATGGTTACGATATTATCTTCGTACTGGTTATGATATGGTTACGAATTATCTTCGTAATATGGTTACGATATTATCTTCGTACTGTTTTCACCTTTAATATTCGCTGTATAACCAACTATAGCACTATTGTGACTCTAAAAACGTGTTCTACGATGAAAAATATGCGAGGAAACATTTTTCTTAACGGATTGTTGGATAAAAAGGTTGTTTCTCTCTCCTTTCTTGCATGAAGCCATTGAGATATTGCAGATAACTCACAAGTATGGCAGATAACAGACTTACGAATAATTTTCTCAACCAGCTCATTAAACACTTCAGAAAGGGCCCAACCAAGAAGTCGGCTAATTTTCAGGTGAGGCTGATGAACAGTTTTACCCGCTTCACGAAAACCCTGAAAAAGCTCTTGAGCTTCTTGCACATTGAGATAAAAATTGCGTAGAAACTCAATCCAATATTGGTCTCTTAGCAACGCTAGTTTCCACGTTGTTTATAAATTGTAGATAGTTTTGCGCTTTGAAGATCGGGATCTTTGTAGCGTATTTGTTGCGGAGAGGGACTTTCTAAGGATTTTTCGCGTGTAGGTCACTTGGCACAAATTAGTAAATTATCGTGTGTGTTATAACAACAAATTTCATGTCTGAATATTCAATGACGAAGTGTCCGAGCCTGATAGCGTTTTCGGTCGGTGCGAATCACGAGTCGAAGAGCAGGTGGGTTTTGCGCGTGATCACTTTTCGTCCCTGGAGGAAAGCGAAAAGGGGCTTCCAATGTCAGAGCCCGATCGTCGAGGAGGACGTGGAAAATGAAAATGGGAGAGCGTCTTTGCCGATGAAGTCGCGCCTTAAAACGGGGTTCGTCCGTTTGATTCGACGTCGACGCGATGGGACGTCGAGACGGTCGCGAAGCTCTTCGACGAAACGTCCGAAATTGTCGGTGATAATGAGGCCGTTCGCGTCGTTGCGGCGAAGAAAAAGAAGAAATTTGGGGTTGGGGGAGTTGAGAAGTTCGAAGAAGCCAGTGATCGAGTCTAAAATCGAAATCAAATCCGAGCAGACGGCCAAATGCCAAAAATGGCTCAACGAGTACATCCCTCCGAATTTCTACGGTCCCAGAAAATTCGTTCGCGACGTTTCCGTCGAACTGGGACCCCTCAACCATGCTGGAAGATTGAAAACAAGATGGAACCGCCTTTTCCGAAAATTCAAAAAATCCCGAATCCTCGAAGAATCCGTCGCCAAAAGGCTCTCGAGCGGCGATTCCGTCGCCATCAGCCTCATCGACTTCATCGACATCGACCGCCAATCGAAAATCTGGGCCGACGCCGGCTCTTCGTCGTCGTACGAGTCGGATTTGAGCTTCAGCGTCGTTCAGGCCCGACCCCGCCTCAAACCCTTTTTCGACGACAACGTCACCGTAGCCAATTTGAGTCTTCACAGAGAATTCCCCCAAGTCGAAGCCGTCCGGAGCGTCAGCGACGTTCTGAGGAAAATGTCGGCGTCCCGTTCTTGATTTGTGTATACATGTCCGCTTGGGAGCAAGTTAACCAATTAAATTCAACTTTCAAAAAATCGTAAATTCAACCACCGGTTGCCTTCTTTCACCCAAGAGAACTGGCTGGGTGGGCAAGTTTGCTACACCAACTTCTGATCAAATCCATAAACCTAACTGATCCAGTTATCGAAAAACAAACTCCTCACCACTCTTTTTTTCTCTCCTGTATTACATTTTTCCCCTCTCACCCTACATTTTCCCTCCAGCTCTCCCCCAACAAACCTCTTTCAAACGTCAACGACATTTCAACCCGATAAAGAATCACCTCCCCACACCTTTTTATATTCCAACAATTTCTCCCCCCCTCTTCGGTTGTCTTATTTTTCCGAGGGAATAATTCCCTGCACAAAAATTATTCGAATATTATACAGCACCAAAAGGCCTGAACACAACTCAGGTATTCCCCTCAACCCGCTCATATTTATTGCCGTTTCTGTAATGCTGTAGATACAGTCGATACATACGACCCCAAACGGGTTTCTTTGCCAAATCCGAATTTTTCACAAAATTATTTGGCTGCCTATGCTTCAGGGTGTGATTCCAAAAGTGCAATGCCCATCTACCGTTCGCCAATCGCCGTTCAAGCCTTTTTGGGCATTTTGAGGCGGAGCAACTCCTCGATAGGTGTATTATTATTATTATTATTATATAATATCAATCTCACAAAGTTTGAGCCTGCTGATAGCTCTTATGCCGGAAGGGACATCCTTAACTTTCTCGCGGCTTCTAGCTCTGAAGGGACCGGCACAGCCGCCCCTGATGATGATCTGTAGCTTGAGGAAAGCCGCCCTGTCCCTTAGACCCCCACAGTGAACTCGGATCGTTCTGGGAGTCCCAAAAATAGATTCTACGTCTGAGAATAATTCGAAAACGACACCCCACTCGACCCCATAGCTGAATACCTTCAAAAACCCGTCCCGTAGCCCCTTTCTTGCCCCTCGGGTTTGAGCGATCGGGCTGAAAAGCTAGCCGGCACAACTAGATGGTGAACCGAGAATTTTGTCAAAATTTCAAATTAAAAAAACGTGTTGGGTAGTAGGATTTTCTCGGCCTGAACGGCGGACGGACGTATGATTTTTGAAATCTAACCGTCGTAAAACGTGCCAATCAAAATTTTCGACCCTCGTTTCGAACGCATTGGTTTATTATTCCAAGAATAGTAGATAAGACAAAACGGATTTCTCCCTGCTGTGCGGCGTGGATCATGCTACGTGGTAAGCTCGTCCGTGAATACCCCTATTAGCCAGGAATATTACTATCATGTTCCGTATCACATAATGCTGGATATCACTTTCATTTGGCGTTCTCAAACGGAAGGGAACCCCATGATGAGATGAGCCCGGGAAAGAGACGGGAAAAGCCCTGCAAGACAGGTGGAAACGAGTTGGCTTTGAAGACGATGAAGAACGGTGGGAGTGAGGGAGGGGGGAGTACGTCAAAATACTCGCATATTCTCTCGCCCTTCTTTTCTGCCCAGGGGAGTCTATGTGTGGAATTGGGGTTGATAGAGCGGTAGTGTAGTGGAGGGGAGGGGTGATGCCTGCGCCTAATAATACCGTAGTGTTGTCGAAAGATGCCTTACCCTTCAAAGCACACATCCCTCCACCCTTCGCCCGTACAAAATTTCCTAATACCACACTCTCTTCTTCCCCCTTTGTGCATCAGTCTTATGCTTTTTCACAGAAAAAAAAAAAAAAAAAAAAAGGATGAAATCCGAGCATGCTTTCTTTTTCCTGCGTGCGGTTTATCAATACGGATAAAGAAAAACTTTTTTTTCGCCTGGCTTTCGAGGGTATTCTTTGACTTTCATCCCCTTCACACGTGGTTCATTCTCCACATAGGAATATCACTACCTACCATCACCACCATGCTGAAAGCCTCGCCAATCTCTTCCTCCTTTACAATAAGATAATAGGATTAATCTAGTATATTTTATTAAGAGTCGTACAGGGAACGGTCGAGCCTCGCGCATTTCCTTCCTTACGAGAAAATGCAGCCCCTATGAGGTGTGGGGGGGGGGGGGTCATATTTTGAATATTCAAAAACTGTTTATTCCTTTTTCTTTGATGTGTCGATTTGAAAAATATTTTGAATTTTTGATTTTTTTTTTAAACCCAAAACCCGATCTATGGGGCTGATAAGGGGCTACGAGAGGAGTTTAGAGGGTTGAGGTTGTAGAGTGAGGTGTAGAGTTGAAACTACTTATGGGAGTATCGGACACATCCACCGTGAGGCTTCTCTGGGGTTACAAAATGAGGCTTTTGAAGAAATTGAGCCTAAACGTCGAACGAGGTTGCGAAGTAATTTTTAACGCAGAATCTATTTATTGGGGTGTTGGATCCATCTCAGTTAACGGTGGGAATCTGTCAGCAGGGGTTCTATGGGGCTGAAAATGAGGGTTTCTGAAAGACTTTGCCCAGAAGGTCGAACAAGGTGTCATTTTGGTTTATTATTATTCGAATAATACACCTTTGTAATCGCGGAGGAGGTCGAAAATTCTGATCTGTCAAAATTCGACATTATCCGTTTCATGACACGTAGATTCCAAAAAAACAAAATGTCCGTCCCCCTTCTAAACCGCTTGGGGCAGGATTTTTTTTTTTTTTTTTTTTTTTTTTTTTTAAATTTGAAATTTTGCCAAAATACTCGGTTTACCATCTAGTTCGGCCCGCAAAATTTTCACCCCGATCGCTCAATTCCGGGGGCTAAAAAGGGGCTACAGGAGGGAATTTTTGAAGGGTTTCGGCTATGGGGTCGATTGGAGTGCCGTTGAAAAATTATTTTTGGACGTAGAATCCATTTCTGGAGGTCTCAGAATGATCCTATTTCACCGTGGGGATCTATGGGGCTTTCATGGGGCTACAAATGGGATTTTTGAAGGATCCCAGGAGGTCAAATAAGGTGTCGTTTTCCAAGTAATTTTGGACGCAAAATTTTTTCGTCCGTTTTTCGAGGTTCCACATCAGATGGAACAGATTCTGTCCAAACATCGTAGGAAACATCCCGGAATTTCGGACGTGATCTCCGTTTTTGGAGGTACATTTAGGCCGTTTTATCGTCAGTTATGCGTTTAATATTGGCCTGGAGATGTGTTGATTCAATAATAAAATGTCCGCCCGCCGTACGCCGTCCAGGCCGTTTTGGGCAGTAGGAGATTTTTGTAAAATTTGAAATTTGGACTAAATACTCGGTTCTCTATCTAGTTGCGCTCGCAAGCTTTTCAGTTCGATCGCTCAAACGTGTGGGGCTCTATGGGATTCACACAGAACGGGCGTCGGGCGGCGCACAGTGGTCCAGAATTCAAATCTAGCTGGACAAAAATCATGTTATCGACTTGGAAGTAACAACAAAGCCAGGTTCAAGCATGTATTCACAAAGCTCTAAACTTGCACTGACTTATCGCGTACGTGATACAGCTATTTAAAAAAGGCTTCTTAGCTGGCTCGAGAACTTGAAATACTCCTAAATAACCTACATTCTATCTTTTCATTGAAAATTCGCTCATGAAATGATGTAAATGGAATCAGCGATATTATTGCCTATTTGTTTTGTTTTTTCGTGAAAATGTTCTTCAGGAAACTTGAAAACTGAAGGGAACTTCATTTTATGACTAAATGGACCCGAAATTTGGAATCTACGCCCCAAAAAACCCTTAGATACAAAATCTGGTCGAAAACGAACAGTTTTTGATTTTTGTCCAGCTAGATTTGAATTCTGGACCACTGTGCGGCGTCGTGCCGCTGACCAGGCATGTCGTGGCGGCGACGTGACCCATGCAATGCACACAGAAGGGGTGGTGAGCCGGCGAGAAAGGACGTCAGTATCTGGTTATGTCATGACATGGATTTTTCAAGCAGTGACGAAGATGAAAGGTGCTGGATTTGCAAAACTTGGCTAATCTGAATAAGAAAAAGAGACGATATTGGGTTCATCCATTGTGGCTGAAGAAGGGGAACTGTTGCGCGATTTTCTACCAGGCCTGTTCTTGGGCGTTCTTATTGCAATAAGCAATTTGCACTTTTATGTTCATACACGGATTTTTATAAATTTCTTCGCAAAATTCAATATTAAATACAAAATCATCCCGCATGATGATGAGATGTCTCTAACACTGAACTGGTGCGCCACTTCTTCTACGCCACGAGAGAGCAAACGGACGTGACAAGAGTCGGAGGGCGGCCGCCCGTGCACGGGCATGCCACGCCACTTCTGTGTACCATTCGGTTACAAGAGAAGACGCGAAAGGGACAAAATTTGTCATTCAACATTAAATATTTGTCATTTGACATTAAATTTTAATGTCGGCGCCCCGTCTTCGCCCGACGTCCGTTCCGTGTGAATTGAGCCTGAGGGGCTACGTGAGGGGTTTTTGAAGGGTATCGGCTATGGGGTCGAGATAGGAGCCGTTTTCGAAGTAAATTTTGGTCGTAGAATCCATTTTTGGGGGTCCCAGAACCATTCGAATCCTCCTTGAGGATTCATGGGACGTTGTAGGAGCCAAAAACAGAGTTTTTGAAGGATGTCAGGAGGTCAAAATTTAATGATCAATCATCAATCATTTAATGATGTGTCGTTTTCCGAGTAATTTTGAACGCATAATTCATTTTTCTGGGTTTTACATGAGTCCAAACATTGTATAGGAAATCGTTTTTTGAAAATTATTTTGAATACTTACCTAGGAATTAAAAAAAAAATTTTCATTGACTTGGAATTAATATTTGCGAAATAATAATTAAAATCAAAATTGTCAGTGTTTCAAATAATTTGTTACTGACTTCGGTTTAATTATTGCATAACCGTGAGAAGCGTTATTTGCAGCGTTTTTCTTAATTTTCTCGGAATTCTGTTAGATGCATTTGACTATCTGCATGTGTGTACCCCACAGAGCTTCCCATGTATCCTACCCACAACCAGCCAGCGGTTGATATTAACGCGGAGGATGAAAAGCAGTTTACAATTCAGAGCCACGTCATAGTCGTAGGTTCAATCCGACTCCCGTTTCGTACACTGGTGGGGCGACCCGATTGAAATTTCAACCACATTTTCGCTCGGGCCCGTTCAAACCGTCCAGCGTGGGGGAGATATCCGCAACACCCATGTGCCCCCCCCCCCCCCTTTTACGTGTAAAGCTTACGTTTTGGAATACACCCACACTAGGCCTTTCTCTCTATTGTCAAAGTGAATAATGAATTGATTTCAAGTTTCTCTCTGAGCGGGATTTATCGTGGTAGAGCTTTGCGTGCCGGTTTTCCCCATTGAAAAGCGCTTTCCCGGATTGCCGTCCGCTTACAATGACCATTGTAAACGCACTAACAGCAATTTCCTCTTAGCAGTAGGCTGTGCAACTGATCTTCACGTTAGTAGACACCACAATTAAATGGTATCCAATCTTGGTTCATATAACTATATATCGGTGTATTATGTATTTGTTGAATATATAGTTTTTATTCATGAAGATTTTTCATTTTGGTTTTTTTATATTAAAAGTAGATAATTATAATAAATCGAATACAAATTGAATAAATTTGTTTACCTATTATTTTGGAGAATTGAGCCGTCGGCCTCCAGTCCGGATAGTGTTTAGGGAACCTGTCCCGGGTCCAAAACGTGTGCATGACGACGGTGTATGCGGCCAACTTGTCCCCTGAACAGGACGAACCCGACGCCGACGCCACGAGCGCCGCCGCCGCGAACAACACAGTCGGCCCCATCCTCACGGCGAGGCGGTTTCAACGCGAGTGGGAAATATAACCTGGTGGGAGTCTAAGGTTTCCGGCCCTGCGCGCTCGCCCGGTCGTCACGAGACTGAAGGGAAACACGAAGGGGTGGATGCCGCCCCCTGAAGACCCCCCCCGACAGAACACACCCTCCTCACGACACATGCCACCACTGCGAATGGTTTGATCAGTGACGCCAATTACGAACAAGCTCGCTTTCAGTTGCTGTACATTAAAATGTCGACCAACAGTGCTACCAACCATACATTTCCAGGTCCCCCTCCTTTCTTCTAAACACACTTGACGAGTCCTTTGTCCTTCATCGCATGACACATCCCAGCCATTAGAAACATAAACTCGTGCAAAAGGTGGTGTAGTAAATTTTATTTTTCCGTGGATAACACAATTTTACAACACTTTACCCAACAATTTTATTTTTGGTACTTGTAGGGTGCATGAGTACAGGGCAAAAATGTTACTGTGAACAAAAGAGCATGAAAATGAGCAAAATAACTTTATAAATAGGTCAAATGGTGGTGGTCAAAAACCATGGTCAAAAAATGGCGTTTTTTTCCAACTAAGCCCATAGGGTATCAGCGTCTAGGTTGAAAATGGGTCCTCTAATACGTAAAACGCATAGAATGAAAGTAGTAGATAATCTAATTCTGCGTTCAGGCAGTACCAAAACTTTCAAATTCGCTCAAGTAAGGTTCTCGACCATACCACTTGACCTTACTGGGGTACTCAAAAAACACCCATAACAGTCCTGCTCCTACACAAGTCGTTCTGCTCGAAGACCCTAGGGGCTGCATCAGTTCTCTTCATCAAGCTCTATAAAGTGAGGTCAACCCGTCCAGGCAGTAACACTGTTTACTGGCAGAAAAGGTCAAAATTGTCTTTATGATGCTTTTCTGAACGCCTGTAGTTTTCTATGGAGTCTGTGGTGCTTCGAGCAAGGAGCACCACCAGGCAGGCTGACTTGGGTACCTACTGCATGGCTCTGCATCCCGCTGCCCTTAAACTGAGTGGGGGCGATTAGATTTCCCAGCCTGGGCAGGAGCAACCCTCCAACCACCCCTTATTGTGAAGAATGAACCTAGGGCTGGAGAGGCCGACTCTTGTACTGTTGCTCGACCTTGTTGCTTCAGGGTAGCAGGCACCCTGTACAATATACAGTACATTTTGCTCAAGTTTCTATATTGGCATCTTCCTGTTCGAGGACCTTTCGTCGGCGTTAAGCATCCATGGATCGTTGCAACGACGCTAAAACCACGTCATATCCAGGCCAAAGCAGCAAGCTCTTCCTGTTCCCAGGACAAGATCATCCATTCAGCAGCTTAGCCATCTACAGCAAGGACCACCCCGAGGTACACACACATGCTGAGTGCTCAAAAAATAAACTCCATTAAATTTTGTTGTGCTCGCCTGTCCTAAGGAACCTCAGGGGGTAATGGAATTGTGTTAGTGGAGAATACAAGCCTCTTATGAAAGGGGACGGGCTAGCAGTCGGTCCCAGCTCCAATTGCAGCGCATCCATCGCTCACGGTAGTCCAATAAACAATGTTCATCCCCTTATAACTACCCGAAGATCAATCAAGCAGATTCAAGAAGCAATGAAGGCCCAAGGCTAAACCATAAAACTACTACCGTATCAGATACCGTATCCTGAAACCCTTAGGGATATTCCGCATAAAACCGGTGTAGTCGAGCTTTTTTCGTTACAACCTCGCCTCGTTTCCCGTATTTCCTATACAACACCTTTTACATCCTTCCCATCCACCCCGACAGGGGAAAAGGAAAACTACGGTATTTTCCTATCTCCGAGGCGAAGCGGGGATAAAAAAAAACACACCGTTAGGTTCGATTCTTGAAGGAGAAACTCATGTATATTAATGTCCTTTAGATTCGATATGTATCTCCGGGCCTTGTTGGATTGTGTAGGATAGGCATCAATGGGTTCGGAAAGAAAGGATAGAGAGGTAACAGCAATTCCGATATTTTCCCCCTTTTTTGTCCCCCTCACACTTTCCCAATATCCGCCCGCCCTGGTTTTTATGCTGATGGCTCCGGTGTCAGTATTACCAGGTCAGTGCAGAAAATCCGTAAATGCCCAAAAAAAGTTTTTTTTTATAGAATGAGTTAAATATGTAAAATTTACGGAAAAAGGGGTATTATGGAAGACATTTTTGGCCAACAAACTCATGGGAACACTGCTGCCAACCTCAGTTGTTCTATTCTGTCATCTTGAAACCTAAGGCGGTCCAACGAACTGTCAGAAAAGATATGAAGAAGGGAGAGAATCTGCTAAGGGTAAAGTTTTCCCCTGAAATGTTACTGTTGAACGCTTCTTGATGAAAGATGAACATTTTGGGAAGTGAAGAAGGGTAGGTATGCGGTTAAATTCGCGGAAAATACGGTTTTGGTTACGCCCTCCAGGTTCCCGAACCTGAAACAGCCCGTACAGCGATTTTCAACATTGGCAGGTGGGCAGGGTGAAGTGGGGAGGAGGGTTTAGTTATTAAAACCATCCGTTGATGAAGCCCGATAATTGAATTTGAAGGGTAAGCGGATCAGACGTAATTCTATCGTATGAATTTCCTATAAGGGCGTTCGACAGGGTCCGGGGTTTGGCCGTAAATTAGTGGGGTCCATGAGTTTCGCCGAAGAAAACCTGGTAATGGCATAGGGACGGCTTACTCTATACCATCAACTCCTGCAAGTACTAGGCGAGGAAAATCCGCGAGGGACATCAGTCCAAAGAGAATTTACCGAACTGATGACAAGCAAAAGTCTCTGATAGCTTTGAAAGCTAGTGCTCTGAGCAGAGCCCCATAAACGCTCCCCAGAAGTTCAAACTTACTTAATTGTACAGGTTCCACGATTTGATCTGAACTTGAGTAGGGGAAGTCTTCGTACCTTGGACAGTTTTTTCAGTTACCTACGTTTTTCCCGCATAAATATTTGTTATTGGTCAAACAAAGAGTCTATAATTTACTACTACGCCTAAGGTGTAATAATATGTATACATAATTATGCAAATCCTTTAAATACCCCAAAGCTAGATTTGTCATATTTCCAATTTTGTCCCAAGGGGCAAACTGGGTAAGTTCTCTTAAAAGTGAAGATAGTGACGTTGCATGAAATTGCCACATCTTGAAAACCGCAGAATCGTGAAAGCAACCCTTGAATTGATGGAAAACACAAAGTGGTTGTTTGCCGATGGTGCAGAGGTCTAATCCGATGAGTTGGTTGGTTGAGGTTTAAACCAACTCATTTGATGGAAAACAGTTCAAAGCAAGAGGACTTCAACTTACCGTCCTGGGAGAAGATCCTGAAAACAGACAAAACAAAGTTTGGGCAGCAGATGAAAACAAACAAGGGTTGTCACATAGGTATACCTATAGGATAGTACCTACTCATGGACTAAGATAGCAAGAAAAGCCGCATGTACACTGTGTTACCACTTCACCCATCACTGAATGAAGGGCAGTCCGAATTTTTCCCTCTTCTTTTCAAATTTATTTGAGTATTGTCCCAAGGTACGAGTACTTCCCCTGCCGATTTCGCCACCATAGATTATCATATGAGGCATAACAAGATATTATCTTGTTTGATGACCAGGATGGCCCATATAGGAGAGGTAATGAAAGAGTGAATTCCCAGACAATATCAGAAATCCATGAGTATTTTCTGTTGACGCATGCTTACATGTGGGATATGCAAGCAGGGCAACGTCGAGCTGGTTGTCTCAGTCTTGTGGTGAGCGTCAACCATAATTTCCAACCAATTAGATATACAGTTGAGACATTCCACCTGTTCATCACCTTGAGGATGTAGTGGTGCAGTATCATACTACCCGTAATTGGTCGTTGTAGTGTGAAACTCAGACAAGACAGCTCTCTGGTACCCTGTGGCGCTCGTGGGCTTCGTCAGCCCGCCACAGGAAGCTCTGTGGCTGAAGGTGAGATCTGTCGGCCCAGCTTCTCATGGGGGAGGCTTCACCTCCCACAACCCGGACCGTCCCTTATCTCACCGTCAGGCATCATTTCACTGATCGTTTGCTTGCATTATTCTGCTAATAATTAACCGCAGTGACTTTTCGATTGGATCCCAGGCATCCCTTGCCGACAATTTGGTTGGATTGGCCGGATCAGCGGAACCAATATTTACGCGCGGAGCAGCTGCCCAGGAACCTATTAGGGACACTTCGCTTTAGCGACAATTTGCTTGTGGAAGCCGGTCAACCAAATTTCAATTTAACTGCGAGCTGTGGGAGAACCGATACCAATCACGAATTAGTGTTTGATATCGGATTCACCCCCCCCCCCCCCCCCTTCGAGAAAAGACACACTACAGGACAACTCGACTCTTCCAACCATCCTGTAGCTCGTGCTTCCTCCATTACTGTATCGACATCACCTATTAAGTCCATAGAGCAAGACCTCAAATCGTGTGATGCCTTAATTAGGGGTGTTCATACTCTTCCCTCCTCTCCTCCAAAGACAACGAGATCGTAATTCTAGATAAGACGCTAGAGGCATTCTCCCAACACAAATTGTAATACATATCAACCCTGATAAGCAATATCAACCTGAGAAGCAGTTAGGAACATTATTATCATGTAAGTACACCCTCAACATCCGTTTCCATGAGTGCTCCTACATACCCTTTGCCGTAAACCCCCTCATGAGTGCTGGTCGATCAGATTGTTCGAATGCTTCCTTAGCTCATAGGCAGCAACACTTGCAGTGTTCTTTCGTCGGAGGACTCTCCGATTCAACAAACACCAATTTACTGCTGCAACGATTCAAACATGAATATCCATGCCTTTGACTCCACACTCACTCCCCGGTTCGTCCTCCCACCTTGTCCTGTCCTTTGCCATCAATCACTGGTGTATTGCCCCACAATACTCTACATGTCTCATACGAATCCCTTGAAATTCTTTTTGTTTTTTGCTCCACTCTCAGAAGACGTTTCACGATCTCTGGCACGTTTGTGCTTGGCCTCCTCCTCAGAACCAGGAACGCCTTCAGTAGGCGCCAGCACGGTTTTGAATCGGCTCATCTCGGTTTTATTGTTGTACAAATTTATCAGTACCTAAGGGAAATATTGAACTCAGCACAGATCAGGCGCACCACAATATTAAACAGCTTTCCCATCGGGCGCTCCTGCTCGTGACGTTTCACTTTGCTCCACTAGAGCGCCCTTCAGGAACATCAAAGGCCCCAGGGGCGTCTCGTCCTTAGAAACTCACATAAGACTTACATAACATCTCATTCTACACCACGGAGTTTTCCCTGCAACGTACCGTCAATCACCCAAGTAGGACACCGTTCCTGAAGGGCGTGCCCCGAATGAAACAAACAAGGAACCGTACAATGTCACACACAGGGCCACCTCTTGTCAAATTATTTACGACTCCCAGGTTCGGAAAATGCCCGCAAACACAGCGGGAAAATCCTATAAAAATATATGTATTTATACGACACGGTTATTTATAACCGAGGGGGCACTTTTATAAGCCCAGAGAGAAATATCGAGGACACGGCAGGGGTCCTGTACAGGGGGTTTAATTGACAACCCCAAACGGGTTCTGTGAAGTACAGTTATTGTTATGGCACTGGACACAGAAAACTGGGTCGCCTTTGAAAAATGAGCTTTTCCCTTCTCATTGTGTGTGCCTACCTATTTTTCACTTTATAATTTGCGTGACTTTTTTTTCAATTCGGTTTTTTTACTGGGGAATTCACCATTATTATCGGCCTAGCCGCGAAATGTTTCCTCGGAAAACGTCCGCCAGCCCCTCCGTCATCGCAGAGGAAATTGAAATTCCCGAAACTTTGATCGAGTCAAAGTGAAATTTCTGAATTAGGTTTTCCGGTTTTCCGGCTTCGAAGGACCTCCCGGAAGTTATTTTAGATTAAATCTCCTTTTCCCTCGGGAGGATATTACGTCCCCGGAGAGAAGGAGGGGTGAATGTCTCAGTCGACAGGGGAAGCAATAATATTCCGTCTTATCCGCGTAAAATGTCGCCCATTTGCGAGCCTCAGAAGTGGGATTGAGTTGAGGGCCCGTCTGGAATTGTATGGAGTTATGGTGATTGCATCAGCGTTAATGTTCTCAAATAAGAGCCACCAAAAAGAGAATTCAAATTATTGATGAAATTATTAAGGGTTGACAACCAAGGGATATTGGTGTATGAACTGTTTTAAATTTCATGAATTTACCAACAATTTGCACCCTAAAGTTTACTTTGCATCTAAAGTTGTTTTTATCCGCAACAGCAAGCAAGATACAGCTCTTTGAAATCTTTGATGAATATGAGGAGGTTGAAGATGTCGTCTCACTTGAATCAACCCGTTGATGATGAAGAACCTGGACCATCGTCCCAGAAGTGATTGAGGAGTGATTAGCGTGCAATCGTTTTCGATACGCTTTCAAGTAGGAGCTACAATCCATGCATTTTCTTATTCTCTTGAAATTTTGGTATTAAAAACAAACTCGGCTCTTCGGGCCTCTCCAGGGGGCAACCACCCTGGACCCCCGGATGCTTTTTGCTCAGAGCCTAGTGCTGAAATTCAAGAAACATGGGACATGCTTTATTAACCGTGGGATTAAAACCCATCTTGGGTGTTGGGAAAGTAACTGTCCGATGCCGAACTAGTGGCCTAACGTACGAGAGGTGAGGACGCAAAACCAGTGGCCATGGAATAAGGAATTTCTATTTCTTCCATGACCAGTGGCCTAACAGTAAAACAACTGTGGATGCTGAATTAGTGGCCTAACGTCCGACCAGTGAGGAGGCCGAACTAGTGGCCTAACGGTAAGACAAGTGAGGACGCCGAACTAGTGGACTAACGATAAGACAAGACGTGTCACTTAGTGAGGATGCCGAACTAGTGGCGCAATGTACGACAGTAGAGGATGCCGCACTAGTGGCCTAACGATAAGACAAGTGAGGATGCCGAACTAGTGGCCTAACGGTAAGACAAGTGAGGATACCGAATCAGTGGCCTAACGGATATTTATTTATTATGTAGGCCTAATATATCAACGTGACACTCCCGCGTCTCCCTCCCCAATTAACGTTTTTGGGCAGTTAGGTCACGGCTTCAGCATGTTCCATGCTAAAAGTTTTCTAGAAACTGTTTCAATGTGAGTTCTCCCATACTGTGAGGGGGGGAGGGGTTGAAAATATATAAACAAATTACAATTATTCCCCTTGAAACGATAGCAGTCTAACGTTCAATAGACACTTAGGAGGGTTCACTGTGAAACTGTAGATTTTCGTGATTTTTGACAAATTTGGAAAACAATTGTTAAATGTCAACGAGCCTGAGTATGTACCTTGCTTGCTGTTCGGGTTAAAATCAACTTTAGGTTGCATATTGTTGGTAATCTCATGAATTTTAAAACAGTTCAGGTGAACAATCCCGATAGCATCACTAAGAAATACCTATTGGAAAAACCGAAAAAAATCAGAAAAAAGCCCTGGAAATTCTCCCTTTTACGGAAAAACATTGAATCATGGATATGTTTACTGTAAACTCGTCGTCACAAATTTTGGTTAGCGAGTAGAAACAGTTTCTAGTAACCAACCACCAAACTTCCTTACAGACCAATCATGTGATTATAGTTTTCGCGATTATGTTGCGTAACAAATTTTGGTGTCGTTTGGTGTCCATTTTAGAATGACCCCCAGCCCAAAAACATATCCATGTTAAAAATCGTGGTTTTTACGTTGCCCAGAGTTGTCACATCCCTGGATTCCTCTTATCGGCATCCCAACAGACCGATTGGAAACATAAAATCTTCTAGCATATTTCATGAAAGCATGACTTGTTTCAACAAAAACTCAACGCCCTCCAAACAATACACATTTTTTCAACAAACAATGTACATACACGGAACTTGTGATTTCGAAGAGCAGAAAATTGAGTGATCGGAGCGTACTTGGATTTGGTACTTTTCCGTTATAGCCCCCCACGCGATTTCGTGTTTCATACACACCCCTCCCGATGGCTTTAAGGCAACCAAATTCGAGTACTTTTCCGTTATAACACCCCCCACCCCCTCACACTCGATTTCGAGTTTCATACACACCCCTCCCGGTGGCTTTAGCCTAAAGCCACCGGGAGGGGTGTGTATGAAACTCGAAATCGCCTAAAGTTTAGGGCACCCAAAGCCAACCAAAATCGCGGGGGGGGGGGGGGGGGGGTATAACGGAAAAGTACCTCGGATTTTCCCCAGAACATCGCCATCGAGTTCGCCTCGATCGCGTTTCATAAAAAAAAGTTGACCATGTTTTGTTTTGAGTCAATAAATCGGTATACATTTTTGAAGCGGTGGAAGCACTTTACCGAAGGGGATTGATAGAGCCATTCCGACGAAGCGGAAAAAAAACTCCCTCGAGGGCCCGTCGCCGACGGCTTTGGATATGAAATTAATGATAATCCATTTATCATAGTTTATCGAAAGCGCTCGAGATATAAGAGGCGGAGATGTTCGCGAACGATAGCCGAAAGGGGGATGGGGTTTTTGGCGAGGAGTGAAAAATATTTCGCGCTTTCCAACTCCGTACGAGAAGGGGGGGGGGGGGGGGGGTGATCGATTTCCCTCTGGGTGAGACTCCCCTCCTGCTGTCATTAAAGGGAGAATAAACCTGTAAATCGGTCAATTGCAAGGCTCAAGTTTACACCGTAAAAAATGTATTTAATAATGGCTGGTTTTACGAAAAAAAAAAAAAAAAAAAAAAAAGAGCGTTACCTACTGTATCAGTGCAGAGACGTACTGCCCGATACTTAGTAGGTATTGTGAGGTTTTAGAATTTCTACTTCCAACCTTTTTTTCTTTTTTTTTTCTTTCAAATCACTTTGGAATTTCTTCAGTTAGAAAAATTACGCCATCCATTTCGAAGGGGCGACCGGTTGAAAAGTGAGCAAAAGCAGGACTTATGCCAGAAAATCGGATAGCAGCGGAGGGGAACTTATGCCCAATTAGGCCTTTACAGGTTTTTTTTTTTCGCTGAAATTAATTATTTGTGAAAGACGGAACGGTTTCGGGAATGGACCGGAAAAAATCGGGGGATATGGCTTGCAGTTAATGATTTAAAGGGGGTGGATTGGAAAGGGAGGGATTTTGTAGGGAAGGTTTTTTGTGGGAGGAGGAAAATGTTTTTGATCCAGGGACGTGCACACAGAAAATGACCCCTAGGAGAGATGGACGCGACCTGATTGGACTGGACCAAAACGGTTTTTGCCCTCTCAAACTCCCAAACGCGCGTCCACCTTTAACAACTCCATGAAACTCCCGCCGAAAAGGGTGGATTGTGATAAATGTTACATCCGGTGTTTTAATGGGTTTTGTGGAGAGGGGAACCCGAAACGCGTCGTGACAAGAGAGAGACGATGCACCCCCGAAAATCAACCGGAGTGGAGAATTACTTTCGAGCGGGTTCCAGCCGGTGTTTTGGTTTCATTTACATTTACATAAATTGGCTTGAGTTTGTCGCAAATTGCCGGTTTTCGGGCCGCAGCGTCAATTTGGGGGAGCGTGAAATTTGTAGGTTGCAGGCCCTCTGGGGGCGGAATCGACGAGCAGGTGTTCGGTATCATGCACAAAACAAAACAAAAACTCGAATACCCCACATAACACACGAAAAGGGAAAAAACGACGTGGAATCCAACCTCAATTAAAAAAATATATGCACATGCTCGGTGTATTGTGTATTCTAACAACCAGTGTGGTGAGAATTTGAAACCCCTAAAAAGTATGTAAACCTGTTTTGGAGAGGTATGGGAGCTAAAACCGGTATTAAGAGGCCGAATCAAGTTTTGATGGGTGTAGGAGAGAAGGAAAGAACCACCTTCCAGTTCAAAATAGTTCTCAGTCTCTTTTTCGCTTCTTAAACCATCAACTTGTTATAACCGGTTAACTATCCCAGCCAGTTCTTAACTTCTTCGCACGGGTACTTAAACCTTTTCGTACCAGTTTTAGTTTTAACCCTTCCAAACCAGGTAGTAAGTAGTTTAAACCGGTTCAACCTATACAAATCTATACAACCCACCCAAACCAAATTTTAACTTCATCACGCCTGTTTCTACTCACTCGAACCAGTTCTAAGCATCTTTAAACAGGTGTCAACCCACAAAAACCTGTTCTAAACATCTTCAAACCGATTGCAACCACCCAAACCAGCTCCTACACTCGCCGGTTTCAACCCATCCTAACCGGTTCTTATCGTCTCCCAAACGAGTTTTTACTCCATGTAACCACTATTCAATCCCTTCAAACCAGTTATTGCTCTCGTGAGAGACTAAGGAAACTGTGAGGAGTCCGAAAAGTGTCTTCCTAATAAACAAACTGTTATGAATATTATTCATGTTGAATACAGAAAATTTATAGTATTTTGTCGCAGTAGAAGCAACAACGGCTAACCCACTCCATACTGCTAACCTAACCCATCTTCCCAACTTTACAGGGAAAAACTTTTCATTAAAAAAAACTGTTTCGTTAAAAAAATTGTTTCATGTAACTATTTCATTCAAGGTTATGGCAAACCTTGATCAGTAGTTTAATCTGTGCCTTGATACCAGGAAATTACATCACCGTATGAATAAGAAATGTCCTACTCGGACCGCACGCGACACGTTTACACAGAAAATGGGATACATTTTTTTACGTAAATACATTAAAAGTATCACCTGCAGTGGGTATAATATTCCCACTGCATATTATGCCATTTTTACTTGCAATAGTCGACGAAAATGGGGGAAACAGCGAGAGCCCATCCCCGCGGGAAGTTTGTTCATGCGAAAGGAAAAGTTAACCGATAAATTATCGCGAGAAGATTAAGTTGAGAGTGAAATTCAAATTTGATTGCTCCCAACAACCGGGCGTTAAAAGAGGAGCGCAAAAGGAAGGAGGGTGGGGAGGGAGCAGGAAGTAGCCTACCAGGAATGTTGGTATCAGTGGAGGATTAGGAAGGCCGAGTGAGAGGAGAGGGGGATTAGAGGGGGAGAGGATTTAGAGCAGTGGGGGGAAATCGAGAGAAGTTGGGTGCGTTTCTAAATCCGCGTTTAACTTCTCGTTGTAGTCTAGCCGAACCGAGCGAGGGGTGAGGTTGGCAGAACTGAGTTTAAAAGTAGATTAGAAGGTAATTGGAGCGGATATATCTCACACGGTGGGGTAGGTAACTGGATATGTAAAACTAGTGGAAATAGTACATAACTTGAGATATCTGATCGACACGGGGGTAGTTCCGGAGGGCTTCCCTTCCGTGTGCACTGGATCAGTAGGCTTGAAAAAGAAAATTATTAGAAAAAACCCGATGCAAATTTTACACAAGGGTTTATTATTCTTTGATATAGGTTAGTCCACAGATTAAACTACTGGGTTAGTCCTACTCGTGCAAAAATTAATTCTGTGTCAATAAAAAATTCTGTACTTACATTGTTCTATTGATGGGGGATGGATTATAATCCATTTTTCGTCTCACACCTGTCCGAACAATGAATAGATTTCATTTAATGGTTTTTTATTAGATAGGTACCTACTTTTTTAAAGATTTTTTTTTCGAAATTTTTTTCAACTCAGAAAATATTAAATATCGCTATGGGGCTACAAACGGGATTTTTGAAGGATCCAATTTGTAGCCCCATGAAAGCTCTATAGATCCCCACAGTGAAATCGGATCGTTCTGGGACGCCCAACAATGGATTCTACATCAAAAATACTTCGAAAACGACACCTAACTCGACCCCATAGCCGAAACCCTTCAAAAAACCATCCCGTAGCCTCAATCTCCCGTAACCTTCCCTTAGCCTCAACCTCCCGTAGCCGTAACCTCCCCATTTTAGCCCCATAGCGCCCCACGAGTTTAGGCTGAAAACCTTGCGGGCACCACTAGAAGGCAAACCAAGTATTTTGTCAAAATTTCAGATCTTTTAAAAAATTCCTACTGCCCAAAACGGCTCGGACGTCGTACGGTGGACGGCGTACGGCGACGGACATTTCGTTTTTGAAATCCCCCGGGTCCCGAGTGGGTTTTGACTTCTTGAAACGAATAATGTCAAATTTTGAGGCCGACCGGATTTTTCGACCACCTTCGCAAATACATAGACCTATCGAAAAATCTGATCGGCCTCAAAATACAAGTGCACTTGTGTATTATTTTCAAGAATAATGAACCAAAAGTTCATCATATGATGAAATTTTGGTTCATTGTTATAGTTACTATATTGTTATAGTTACTATAACAATCAGGCGAGTTTTAAAATCATGGCTCTTCATCTGACGTATTGATGTTCTCTGCAATAAAAGGTTTTTACGTTTTATAAAACGTATATGGTAGGTAAGTAGTAGAAAGAAGACGAAGTGATTGTGATTGCTAAGCTTGGAAAATGTGTCAACGTTGATAGGTACATAACAGTGAAACGGGTCGATAATATTTAATATTATCGAACCATTTCACTGTTATGTACCTATCATTTCGAAGCTCTTCGAACAACTTTTCTTGAAGTGACAGAAAAGGACGTACGTGACTGTAATCCAAGAAAGAAAAATAATCCCTGAGCAGCGGGATCAGGGAGCAACATTCAACCATTGACAAAGTACACACGTTAACTATCGAGATAGAAAAACGTTCAAAAGAGAAGAAAGTTTGCTCTGCGGTTTTCTTGACGTCTTCGACAAAGTCTGACACCATGGAACAAGGAACAAGGTTCCATGGTCTGACACATAGGACTACCTACTAGCGAAAATTTACAGGAATCTCCCAGAATAATCCTACATCACACAAAGACACTTCGGCGTGAAGCAGGTGTTTTCGGGCATGACCTGAAGAACCTACTGTTTTCGGTCTGCTGACGCAGGGGCTACGATTTAAATAAAACAAATTTAGAGAAACTATTTATAGTTATAGACCATGTGTCGCCATTTAATTCAAGTATTCAACGTCTCGAATGTGGTGCCTGGGAAACTTACCCAGTCACTTCCTATTACACAACTAGCGGCTTAGATTACAATCTTAAATTCAAATAGAATTATATAAACCCCTTCTCACGTAGTTACACAATTTTCCATCAATATTATTAGGTAGGTAGGTCAGGTTTCGAATGCCTCAGGGTAACCCCCAACGGTGGCTTTGTGACGCAATTTGCTGCAGTGCGATAAGTCGAAGGAATTTCCTGCGGCAAACGCGTATTGTTTACGGTGCCATTTATGGTTCGAGTTATAACTCGAACTAGCCACACTATACGGTGAGACATCACCGGCATCAACCGTCAGAGAGACAATGCAGTGCTAATTCCTCGGGAACGCGGTTTAATGATAATGGAGTAGTTTAGTTTGAGTCTAGTTTCTAACTGCTATCGATTGGCACGTCGGTGACGGCGGTTGAAGCGAAGGAGGAGGGCCCGAGGTTAAAACAGACGCCTGAGTTAACCTGTGGTTAGTTAACCGTCCCAAGGGGAGTCGCAGTAGTTGCCGGGGCGGAGCGGTTGAGCCCCTAAATGTTTCGGACAGGGGTGAGAGCAAAAGTTGCAGACATTGAAGGGATGAACCAGTAGTTATCAAGATGGGATACTGTACAACCGCGATTACTTTGCGTATTTTTTCAGAGAGAGTGTGTCCTCGCCATTGCACCCGTAGTGGGGGCTCCAAGACCTTTATACACCTTAGGCAAAAACATTGGATGCAACAATTGTTGCGGGGGTTGGTGACTGGAGAAGAGGGGAAGGGTGGAACTAGAAGGAAGTAAATCCAAAATTTAATTAAACCCAAATTTTGGGATCTGCCGTATTTTTTTGGGCAAGACTCATCATCAAGGTCTGTAACATTGTGCATCAGGTGCAGATGTGAGAGCATCGGAGTCAAAAGCATGCTCTATGTTCAGCCATTAGGCATCAAGGGAATGTGGAATCAAGATGTCCACTCTGGCGAAGTACAGAATTTCAGCATGCACATACGTTCCGTGCTTCAAGAGCGGAACGCCTGGCTTCCAACTCCAATCCGTTGACATAGCAAAACAGCAGCAACTTGCTTCCTACAGGCTCTTTGCAGCACTTCCTGGCATCCCGTCTTGACGCCTTTAGTTGATTGAAGGGCGAATCGTCTCATGGACCTTTAGGGTGGATCAGGCGGAGCCTGACAGTCGGCAGTGGGAGAGCATTCCCTTCCAAGCTCTGCGGGATTAGACGAAACAGGAGCAGTTGAAGGTGCAATTTGTACGCCTCATCAGAGAAATCGCATCGCAGCACTCTGATAAGCCCCAATTCGAAAATTCAGTCTTCATTATGAGAGGTGGGACTCCCACTGAGGGAGTACTATGTTTTTGGGTTTGATCCTCGACTTCCTCAAGTGGCCATACCCCCAAAGGTGGCAACGCTTAAAATTTTTTAAATTTAAATTGTTGTTAAAAAACTCATCAGTATTATTGGGGCCCGGATTTGCGAGAGAGATAGTACAACCGACAAAATGGAAAAAATTGAGTTAGATACCGACAGGTATCGACTTTTATGTAAACTTTCTCGAGGAATCGGTTGGTGTCCATGGTTTTTCAAAACGGGACGAATCTCACCTGAACGACGACATAAGAACATTCGAGCGGTTTGGCAAAATGGCACCGTTTCATCGAGTTTATTCAAAATGGTACTACAATATTTAGTGGAAAGATTAAAAGAGTTCTATCAACAACGTAGGTACCTAAGAATAGATTTGTATTCGTTAGTTTGTGCCTCAATCCATTCAGCTCAGCTAATAATTCTCACAAGTTGGAAAAAATCTTTTAAAACGTTGCCGCTTGAGGGGTGTATTGCCGCTTGTGACTATAATATAGTAATAACATATTATGTGCCACTAAGTAATGTGACTACGTAGGTATGGCTAACTATATTTTTACTTTAGTACTGGGGGACATCTCCAGACCCCCCGGATTGTTGATGTTATGATCGAGGATCAAACCAATGAAATTCAGAGTGTTTTTCGGTTGGAGGGGGAATGGGTGAGGGTACGCGAAGGAGGGTGGAGAGGGTAGCAGGCAAGGATGGTAGAAAAACAAGGTAGGGCTCAGGGGGATGCCGCCGGGAAATAGTAGAGCAGATGTGTGGTTGAGGGGGCGAAGGAACGTGAAGGAGGGCGGAGAAGCAGTTGTGATGGGCCTGAGCGCAACGGTCGGACATTTTCATACAGCAAGACCCTTGAAAAAAACATATTCTGTTTTAAAATAAATAAATAAAAATTTAAAAAAAAATGAATAAGTAAAACATAAGTAGACAATAAAATGAAATCTGAATGTAGGTTAAATAAATTATTTTGACCTACTTGGATTGAAAATGAACAAAAACAGTATGTTGTACCGTTTTGTAAAACCGCTTCACTTCCATGTTTGAATTTTGATGGGATGGAAAGGATATAGCCATCATGTTGATGCGTTGATGTAATTTTAACGTTACTAGTTTATTGTAATTCGGGGAGTAAATGTTTCTCAAAACTCAATATGCAAAGATTTTTTCGGTTCCTGAAGATTCACCTTTTTCAATAATTGAAAATTATTGAAATAATTATTATTACTACAATAATTGTAGTCATTTTGATGAATTATTCATCAAAATATCCATTGAGCAGGCGTCTATGACAGTTTGGGGTCTGTGGGATGTTGGCTCAGTCGAGGGAGGTGCGTTGAAGTTGGGGGCGGAATGTCGCAGAGTTCGACAGCAAGGGAGAAGGGGATCGAAGGTAACGACGTAATTATTTAAATATGAACAGCTCGCGGAGAGATTTGCCCCCGAGGGGCTAAGGGCGGAATGATGAAATGGAGGGAAAATGAGGAGGGTTGATGGGAGCGGGAAACCGCAGGGGTTGACGTCAATGAGTCAATTTCGAATATTGATTTACCAATTTGCGCGAAAGGGGGTGTTTCAGGTAAACGGCCGACACGCCCTCCTAATCACCAGGTGCATATTGCGTTCGGCTGATGGATGCACTTCGGTGCAACTGTTGTGCTGAGACAGACAATTGTAAACAAAGAGCCTGTCTGGGCAGTTTTTACTGGCATGTTTACACGTGTCCCCGTGAGAAAAGCGTGACTGAGTACACGTGTGTAACAAGAGGGCGGGGGTTGTTGCCCCAAAAGTAAAAGCCTTGCTTCGGGTTTGCTCTCCAAAAGGGGAAGACCTCGTCGAGTTCAACTCCCGTCAGGGCTATGCCGCCTTCCACCATCTGCCACAAATCACGTGAACAGGTAATGGCTGTAAATCATCTTCTGAAAACCTGCTCCTCTCCCCGAAAACTGGGAGAAAAACTTCCGCCTTCCGCACTCTGTTATGGTACATGAAGACGGTTCCCAGGCTGCGCAGTTGGTTCTGAATACGTCAGTCTTGAACCTTTCCATGGTTGGCATTTTGTACATTTTGTCTTAGAGGGATTTCGAGAATATAAATTGTGCAAAAATAATTCCAAGACATTAATAAAACTTATTAATTTATTTAAAAAAATTAAAATAGACTTGAAATAAGTAGGTATTACCTACCTACCTATGAAAATTTAAATTTATTAATTAAAAAATATAAAATAATTTATGAAATAAATTTAATAATTAAAAATTTTAAATAGTTATTACAGTTGAATTTTTTCAAAATTAAAAAAGATTTTCTTGAAAGTTAAGAAAATTGGTTTTCAATTAAAAAAAAAAGTTATTACCTATTGGTAGGTTTGAGAAAGATTATTTTTCAATCTTGAAACAAAAAATAAAAACACACATGAAGTGTTTGGACAGATAAAGAATACCCAAAAAATTGATTCTATAATGTCATCCAATCATGGAGGAATAGAGATCTATTCCTCCATGGTCATCCAATATTACTTCGCATGGAGGAATAGAATTCTATATTCCTCCATGATTACTTCGAAAACTACACCTTTTACGACCTCCAGATTTTACAGGACCTGTTGTCCTTCAAAATCAACATTTTATAGCCCCATAGATCCCTAAGGTTCGACTGGGACCCAAAAAAAATGATAATAATAATGGTACGTCGAAAACGATACCCTACTCGATCCCTTGGTCGAAATTCTTCCTGTAGCCCCACGGGTTTGAGCGATCGGGCTGAAAACCTTGCCTAAACAATTAGATTGAGATTTGATTATTTTGTCAAAATTTCCGGTTTAAAAAAAGTGAACTGCCCAAAGCTGTATAGACGGTTTTTGAAATCTACATGTTGTACCTGTATAGACGGTTTTTGAAATCTACACGAAACACACAACGACAAATTTTGAGGCCGATCAAAATTGTTGACCTCTGTAGCGAAAACATAGGTGAATTGTTTTGAGAATAATAAACTAATAATTGCTCCAACATTTATTTTGGTACCCGTATTGTGAAAAAAGGAGATTTCAAGACGAATCAACCAGACAACCCTTGTCTTAACTCTTCACGGTTTTCCTGCCCACACTTCATACTCGGTCTCTTCACCTCGACACAGTTCGAACTCTGGAACGATAAATCGCCTCCAAACTGCTTCCCAAAACTTCGTCTTTGGAAAACCTCTTTTGTTTTCTGACATCGGAGAAAGTTTCAGTTGGATGTGATGTTCGCCCGAGCGACCTTCTCAGAACCCACCCCGAGCAGGGCGCCCAATAAAAGATGGAAAGGGGCCGTCGAAGATTTATGCGCAGGGATATCATCATTGGGAGATAAGGAGGTGACTTGGGGCGATAAGAGACACGCGGTTTACGAGGAGGGTCCATTAGTGAGATGAGACGTGCGAGAGGCCCGACACACACCGATACCGATTGTTCCTTGTCACGTTACGCCAGTCGAATCGTTAAATCGAGAAAGTCGGTAAGAGAAATAAAACTGAAATACACCCAGACAGGGCGAATTCAACTTATTTTAAAAGGCGACAAATAGTCAGCAGACCCACACTATTAGGTCTATGTAAATCGAAGCCCCTGGGCCAGCAGACCCAAAAACGCCTAATTTGAAAAGGCGACACATGGTCAGCAGACCCACACTATTTGATTTATTTAAATCGCAGCTCCTGGGTCAGTAGACCCAGAGAGACCTAATTCGAAAAAGTAACACACGGTCAGCAGGCCTACACTATTTGTTTAATTTAAATCGCAGCCCCTCAGTCAGTAGACCCCAAAAACGCCATATTTGAAAAGATTACACAAAGTCAGCTGACCCAAACTGAAGGATAAGAAAAGCGACGCTAGGATGCGCTCGTACGCGTGATTTCGTCGCAGGGGCTGCTCCTGGCGTGTGTGGGGAAGAGTCACCCTGGATCACTGGAAGTCACGCGGGAAGGGACGATCCGCGAATGAGAAGCGCCATCTTTCGGGCGAATTGAAGCGTTTGGTTTCGCTGCACCCGTTCCATTTCTTCCACTTTGGCACCCCTGTTTGCACAAGGCTGAGCACAGGGGTGAGGATGAGGGGGAAGTAGGTAATAAGAAAAAAAACTTTATCCAGTAATGGATTTCACTTCCAAAGTAAACTTCGGTTTCTACGGAGGGGGGTCGCAATTACTCTAAGAGGGAGACGTCCCCAACTCGAATCCAACAAAAAAAAAACCGTATAGAGTTAGTGGTAGAGGGCTAAAAGACTGTAAATTAAAAAAAAAAAAACCTGGACGGCGAAGTGAATTTACCCCATACTACTCCCCCCATCCAGAGCTCGAGGCGATCCTTCTTGTTTGGGGGATTTCTTTTGACGCTCCCACCCCCGTCCACCTTCTTTTGTCTTTCCTGAGGAAAGTAATTTTATGGATGGGAACAACGAGGAGCATAGACATTGCAAATACTATATAAGGTCTAGGGGTTTATAGACAACGTGAAATTTATAGCGGGCTCAAACTTGCAAATCCTTATTTCCATTAAAGAACGGGAAAAAAAACGGGTGTTTCCGCGGCAGCATGGTGGGTGAGTTGGAAGGTGGACAATAAAGGTTTACAAAATTATGAAACCATGGCTGGCTGCGGCCTGCAGTGATGAAAAAGTCAACCTGGAGTCGAGCAAGATGGTGGGTGGACAGCTTGGAGGAAGATCAATCTGAAGTTGTAGGCGCTGCGTCAAGTGCGTTTTGGAAGATAGGTAGCAGGAGAGGGAAAACTGTTGAAGGTTTCGCAGGTAGCTCGTCCAAGGTGACAAAGTGGCTTCCTGGGTCTGCAGCACCTGAGGGGTTGCAGGCAGACTCATTGAAGTGTTACTGGAGACGCCAGGATACGTCACCCCGCTAAAGCCAGGGAAGTGCCACCATAGGTCCTGATGACTTGGGAAGGTTTCAAGAAGTCTGTCCTTCTCAAAGCTGGTGATCGGAGGAATAGATAAACGGGTAACAGACTCCTGGCCTGGCGTTTCTTCTTGTACTGCAAAAAGTGTGTTATCTGCCATCATCGAAGCTGATAATACTGTACTACTATCACCCCACACCTTCCAGCACCGTCATGTAGTAAACGGGCAACGTCCTCCCCCCACCATTACACCAAGCTGTTGTATCAAGCTACACATACAGCACCAGTAGGTAGGTACCAATGACAACAATTATACTCAGGTGGTTGTAAAATTATGGTAAACTACACCACAACTCTGTTGTCAACATGTGCAGGTGGAATGTCACAATTTAGTTGATTAGGGATTTGAATTAAGAATTCAAATCAACAATCAATAATTGATTGATTAATTATTAATCCCAACCAATGACACCTGGCAACCCAAATTTTAGTAATACATTTTGAACGAATGAACGAATTCCCACGATTGGGAGCGCTTCACGATGAGTTTCAACACCCATCACCAGAGCCGCCGCGTTTATGACTTTACTAGGACTCAGAGATAAGGCCTCGCTCCGCTCGGCCGACCACCTACCTACCGCCCTACCACCCGGTGGCCAACACGATTTTATATTATTGTATGATATGATATGATATGATAATTTTTTCATTTCATGACCTTTATTTCGTGACTTTTATGACTTAAATTTTCCTGTTGCATGCCGCTTATTTAATAAAAACTTGCTAATTTCATGACGTTATATCCAAAAGAGTGTGACGTTTGTTTCACCAATAAATCAAATCTCGACCCTAACAAATTCTAGCCCACAAGCACCTCAAATTGAAGTGTAATTGTCTTTCCACACTTGCAGACATTATATTTGTAAACGACACCAAAAATTCTCGTTGAAAGCCCTTGAGTGGTGGTCCGTTTGGACTAAAAAAAAAAGGGTGTGCTATTCGTCATTCACCTGCGATTGTTATGCAATTGAAATATCTTACTCTGACGGTAGTTGGAATGATAAAATAGATGAAAAAAAAAAAAAAGTCGGAAAGGCATGCAAATCAAGAATTAAGACTATCCTTAAAAAGACTATCCTTAGAATTCGTCGTCAGAAGTAACAGGTTGTTGAGGACTGAAGTATGACACTGGGGTTTGTTGCATTGTTTGGGTCGTATAACTGGCCAACAAAAAGGTTATGCATTCGTTGTTCGTTGACCCACATAGGACGTTGTCATCTTAACACTGGCAGCGAGCGTGGCCCCCTGGTCTGAGGTGGCCTCATCAGCGGACTTTGATTGTGAGAAACCGATGTTTATCTTCACTATTCTGTCTCTTGTTTTCATGTTATTGTTATTGTAACTAGGTACCAACGCAGGTGCTTGAAAGTTAAAAATAGGTAGTATGATTTCAACAAACGATGAGAAGTATCTGTTTGCCTTTCCGACTTTTTATTTCATCTATTCTATCATTCCAACTACCGTAAGAGTAAGATAATATCTATACTAAGATAATATCTATACTATACTACTTATTGAAATATTATTTCAATTACATAAAAATCGCACGTCCACCAATACCCTAAAAGGTTTTGAGGACCGAACTGCTGCAAAATGGATTGCACAAGGGTTTATTATTACTTTTGAAGAAACTACGTTCTATAACCATTGGACAGATCTGGGACCCCTTTTAATCGATTCTGCGTTCAAAATTACTTAAAAAATGACACCCCACTCGCCTACCCGGTCAAAACCTCTCGAAAAACCTCATTTTCGCCCAACAAAATCCCCATAAAACCCCGTGGGGGTGTTCGATCGACCTGAAAAATTTGCGGGATCAATTAGATTGGGTCCCAAGAGGTTTGTAAAAATTTCATATTCTTTGAAAAATGCCTAGGAAAATTATTCTACAGTGGTCGGGCTGGTCTGGGACCCCTTTTAATCGATTCTACGTCCAAAATTACATTAATATAAATATGTGTAAATTTACTCCCCACTCAACTCCCTCGCTAAAATCCTCAAAAACCCCCATTTGTGGGACCAACCCGATAGTTGTGCCAAAATTTAAATTCTTTCAAAAAATTCCTACTGGCGTAGACGACGGAGGAAAACTTAATTTTTGAAACCTACATGATCAAAATGTTCGACCTCCGTCGGGTGTACCATTCAGAGAATAATAAACCAAAATCTAGGACATCGATCAAGAACACATTCAAATCGTGACGTTTATTTTGCTGATTTGCATTTCATGACCTTTCTGACAAAAGTTGATACATATTTTATGATAAAAACCGATTACTATTACGCTCAAGACTTTTTACATTACACATTGCGGATCTGTGGCTCAAGCTGGCCGTGCGCGCTTGCAGTGTGAGAGACCCATTTTTGTTTAATTAATTTCCACAAAAGGCAGAGAAACATAGCTGAATTCAGTGAAATACAATGGTAGAGAAAATACCACAGCAATATACCTTGTGAGTAGGGTGAAAAAATACATACCTACAAAAGATTACAAAAAATGAGGTTTTGCAGACATCAAAATTTGATATCTTCATAATGCAATCTTCATTCTTTATAGCAGGTTAATTTGAAAAAATATCCCTTTAATAACTTGAATTTAAAAATATTATTGTCAGACGATCTTAAAAGCTCGCCTAAATCAGAGGAGTACCTACGTGAAGAAACATCATGTTACGAAAATACAAACTAATGGATTTTTAAGTAAGTACATGTACCGTTCAGCAGGAGGCCATAAAGTAACAATGATTGAGCAAGCGCATACATGATTCGCCAAACTACAAGTGGTAGGTGAATCTTGAGCTTTGTAAAAACATACGTCAATTTTCTTAGTTCCTTAGTACATAATATGTAGATGTTATGTATTATAACATAATATGTTTTATGTACATATAACATAATATGTTATATTATATATATAATATTATTATGGTTATCCCATTTAAAATGGGCGTCAAGAATAAGTCCTAAGTATTTGGTAGAGGATCTTCTCACAATGTGGGTATGCTGTACAATGAAGATCTGGGCATTCCGGCAGATGCACGCGCAACCCTACCATTTGCAGGGCATGACCACTCGTCAGGGGAAAAGTGATGAAACAGGTTTTAGATACATTGAGGGTTATGAGAGTTGAGTTTACGTTCCGATTTTACCTCAGCCTCGGCCCATTAATCACCAGAGGAAACAAGAACAGGATCGTCTGCAAATAGTAATATTTACCATCAAAATCAGCTGCATCAAGTCAATAACATAAAACAAGAGGCCCCAATACAGTTCCTTGCGACACACTAAAATCACCCAAAACAGCCCGATCGCCCAGAACTCCATTTAATCGCACAACTTGTAGCCGTCTTAACTGATAGCTTCCAATCCATAGTGCTACGATCCCAGAGACCCCAAAAGATCAATGTTTTGGTTTCCTTGACTGAATTTTCCGTGCCAAGTCATTTGTAAAGCATTATTCATGCCTGGGAGACGATTTTATTCCTCATTAATATGAGATCATAGATAGAAAAAATAGATTTTCCTCCTTCTCGCGCAGAGGTTGGTAACACTGACAAACACTTGGAAACTTGCCGAATCAATATAATGGTCGACCAGGTAACTAAAATGAGAGTGCTCTGGCAAAGCAAGTTTCATCGGCAGGGACACCACCTGATGAATGATCCAGGAGCGTATTAATCAAAATTTGATTCTTATTAGTTTAAATCAGTTTCTAAATAATGGAAAGGATCGCGCACGAACAGAAACAATAATAATTATTTGGAAATTGTTTCGACTTCGACACTGAGATCATTTGGATACACTCCCACTAAAACCTTTCCCTTCAGAATACTTTCAAAAAGAAAAAAAAAAAAAATCCCCCCCGAGCATTTTAAAAATCAACATGTCTCCCCAAAGAGGGAACAACCCTCTGATTGAAGCCCTTCGAATGTTCAAAGACAACACTGAGAGAATCCGAAAAGTAATAAACTGTTACTATTTTTTTTTCTCCTTCGAGGTATGTATTTTGAAATATTGCGCGTGATTTTAACACAAAGGAACAAAGGAGCCGGTCATTTAAAAAACACGACAGGTACTCCGACGTACAGAAAGAGAACAACGGGTTGATTTGGGAGAAAAATTGAAAAAGTATTTTTTGCCCTTCGTCAAAAGGTTTTTTTTCGTGATTAGCCTGTTTGTTATTCAGTCCGATGGAATTGGCGATGATTGGGTAGTGGGAATTCAAAACAAAGAAACTTTACCGTCCACTGGATTTTTTTTGTCTCTGAGGAGCTTTTGATCTTAAAAAGAGCTGTAACAGGGAAGGATCGTTATCGGTTTCCATGGAAACTTACGATTACAAATTAAAAAAAAAAAAAGCGGAAGTTGTGGATGTTAATGCAATAATTGCGACGGTGAACATTTTATTTTATTTTTAAAATTTTGTGTCTAGAAAACTGAACTTTGTTTGTTGTTGAATGATTAGGGAGCAAGTGATGACTGCCCTCAAAATACGATTCATACCATTCGTCCAAGTCGTGATTTGCTCAATATCTACATAAATTGTGTATTTGTTCACTTCAATATCGTGCGCTTACATTCTATGAAAAATTGAAGGCAGCTTTGTGACTAGTGAATTTGTCAGGTATCGGGAACGGAGCCAAAACTGTTCCCGGTACCTGACAAATTCATCCTTGTTAAGTGGGTCGATATTCACAAACATTTGTGAGTAATCATGATATTTGCCACTGTGGCAGGTCCCACAGACTGAACGTCCGTTTTGAATCTCCCATTGAATGGAATACCTTCAACGACTTGCTTTTATTTTGTTGTTTTGTTCAGGAGGAACCACGTGACGCCCCAGAAGAATTCGGGAGGAGCGATGAGGTCGTCACCGTCCATGAGGTTCTTCACTTCGTCGACTGTCAGCTCGACGACTTCGATCATTTCTTCGTCGACGCCGCCACCCGGGCCTGCAAGTTACAAAGCGATTAACGATAGAACGTCCATCTGTATAATACACGATGGACTACAAATAATACTGAAAACGGGATCTTTCCAGGTTGTGTGATCCTTGGATGTTACACGATGGAAAGTACAGTACGTACTGTACTTGGGTGTTACACGATGGAAAGTACAGTACTTTCCACCTCCACCAGGCATGGTCTTGTCGAGTAGGTACAGAAAAGCAAAAGAAGGTTTGCCGCGCTTGTGGCTGATGTAGGCAAGTGGCTTAAGCCTTTTTTGGGCTGAGTTTTTTCCCACCCGATTCAGTATACAACGGTTTTCTTTCTCTGGTGGCCACTGCTCCAACAGACCTCCATTGATTTATCTGCAACGTCCACACAACGTACATTGAAGATGACGCCTCGTTTCCTCCAGCTACTGGCAAGAAGGGGTTCAACCGTACTTCGACAGCAAAATTGGGCCTCACGGTGAGGCCCTCACCCCAATATATTCAACTTGCGCGAGTTCTGAACGACATGCAGAGCGACACCTACATCACGGCAAGGAGTAAAAACAACCGTACCAACAAGCAAGTTATGCTCAAAACGGAGGTTGTTCGTCAGGCCATACAGGAATTTAGTAAAGGCGATTTGAGTCGTCCGGACTAAAAAAGTGTGTTTGAAGGCTCTGCCTAAGTGCTAAGGCTACATTGCACCAAATTTGACGCAAACTCAAATTGAGTTTATACCTACTTCATGCACTGGGAGCGCACACATTTTTGCATGCATAATGCATCCCAGAATTTTTTCGGGAGCCACTTCAGAATCCAACAAGCTCCAACATGGGAGCCTTCTCAAGAAATGGGAGCCTTTTCAATTACACTCACTACGTGGGCTGCTTCCCTCCCTGATAGTCATGTGACGACTCCAAACGGAGCTGAATTGTTATATACCCCACATCCCAACATATCACGGGGTACCTTCATTCAAGGAGATCCAAAGAGTTGTAAAAATCGAGGCCTGGAAGCGAGGTAGTGTCAAAAAACTCAAGAAGGCTGCTGCTGACAACCTTAATTTCATTAATAATTCATGAGAAATCGGTAAAGCAATTGTGATAGACAGAAGGGTCGTAGCAGGAAGTCACACCTTTCGCCAATTTCTAGCCAGATGAAGGTTTAAAGCAGGGTTCACATCCATGCGGCAATGCGGTATTGCGTTTGGTCTGCTTATTGGCCGATGCCAGTGGCCGGGAAAAAGTAAGTTTTGCCGGAGAAGCACTTTCGAAGATGGCTGTATACATAAAAAAAAAGTTTTTTAACGGAATGCCGCAATGATCACCAGCGCAGTTCACTACTCCGCATCCAGGTTGTTGTGGTGGTTGTCGGTACTCAAATGTTGGACGCCTCATCTCGCCTCTCGCGAATTTGTTAATCTTTTTTCATCATTTATCGTTTCCTCATTTTTTTTCATCGTTTCATCATTTTTCATCATCAGCCGAGCAGTTTAATGAATTGCTCATCGAGTTGGTGAGGGGAAAGGCCCAACCGTGGAAAACCTCTGAAAAGGGGTACCGCAATACAGAGATGGCAGCAAAAAATTGGGGGGAGATGTCGTTGTTTTGTCGAGTATAATTACTGAACCTACCTAGTTAAATTATTTACATCTGGGATAATTTGAAAGTTACCTACCTACTACAAATAAACCCGGGAAGGAACAGCTGTGTGCTACGCAATCAAGCAATTGCAAGACGCATGTGAACGTCCAACTGGAATGTCGGAATCCCCACCTCTGCACAGTGGCCAAAATCACCGATCTAGATGGACGAAGAGATTCGCGGTGAACTGAGACCCAGTAAACACTTTCCCATAACTGTGGAGGTGAACTCAGACCCTGGAGCTAATTGACCAAAAACCAATTGAGACCCGCCGGTTATCACCGTCATGCAAGGAAATCTCAGTTGCCACGATGGAATCGATGCGGATTGAACGGGGTGCTATATCCTCGTGAGTGGTTCCAGGATCCGAAAACCAAAAATCTAACTGACGGTGTTGAATGGTGGCTGTTTTGCGAACGGTCTCAACATAATATGACCGATATTATCTGTCTCAACAGTCATAAACTTGCAATATCTAGTTCAGGCTACCGTACTGTATGTCGACGGAACATTTTTAAGACCTCCCCCAAATTCTTTACCCAAGTTTTCAAACTCCACACGCCATGTAAGCCCAGCTCACCTTAAGCAACTCACCTTTGCGCATATCATCGGTAACCTCAACGTAGTAGATGGTCTGAGGTTCCCCCGCAAAGCCAACAGCAGGACGGCAAGTGCCGATCTTGGTTAGGGCTGAAGCAGGAACCTCGTAGCCCGTCTCTTCAAGCACTTCCTCAGCACAAATCTGTTCCAAAGTCAAAGGTTTGTCGACTATCCCGGCGCACAGCTCGAGCGTGACGCCATTCGTAGGCGGGTACTTCGCGGTGTCAATCTTGCCCTCGTCGACTTTCTCCCAGGCTGAAGCATCCACTGCGTTGATGTACACCTGGCACGATCAGTAATACCGTAACAAATAGCTGTGAAATATTTAATATTTCACATGAGCCTAGCCATACCGCAGGGTACTCACCCCGGGGCGGAACTGCCGAACGAACACGAGCTTCTGCCTTGTGGTGTTGAATATGACGACGCCGACGCTCGCCCCAGCCCGGACGGCCTCCCAAGTCTTCCTGGCCCCGTTTTGACAATAATTGATGCATACAGGCACGACATACTTCGAGCCTCGTCGAAGAGGTTGGACCACAACGTCAGTTATCTCATCCATGCGAACTGCAACACAATCCACAATGTACTTCATCAAGCAATCTTGTTGAATTAATTCTCCCGTAATCTACTACCTACGTAGGACGCAAAACAAGAGAACCCGCTGTTTCTAGCCTATGTTGTGGGCAATCGCACCCGAGATCGTTAGAAAAAAAAAAACATTCAAAGCCGTTTAGGCGCCTACAAGGCACGACGGTTTACGGGGGATTACTTCAAAACTCTTACATTCCAATCCAGAGAACGCCCATAAAAACATGTACAGTTCGCAGACGGAAAGAATGCGGCTGGGGAGAGATATACCCATGGCATAGGCATAATGGTATTCCTGTTCGATTCTCAACCTACTACCAGTTTGCAAACTGTTGACAATGCTGGGCTGGATTGTCAAAGGATTTAAAAAGGGTTCAATGAAGGTTTTCAGCAGGTAGCCAGAAGGGTGAGAACGGGACATGGACGCGCGGGGTGCGGGGGACGACGACGGCTTGAAGACAACTTTTTCAGAAAAGATAGTTTGGGGAATCGGGCTAGACGCATTCTTTCCGTCTGCGAACTGTACCATGTTAAAACGTATTTCTGCATTTAAAAAACGCTGCAAATTTTACACAAGGGATCGTTCATTGATATAGATTCTATATCAATGAATGATCCCTTGTATCTATATTATAGAAGAATTGTGCAAAAATAAATTCTTAGTCATTAAGACTATACATTTTTCCATCCGAGGCGGGAGTTCACACTCCTATTTGGAAATAAAGGTTTTTGAATTTGAATTTGAATTTGAATATTATTGAAAAAATTGAGAAAAAAAATCTGTACAATGATTGGAGATGTGGAACCTTGAATTAATATCTTTACTCTTATGGCTTTAGTCTTACCTATATCTTTAGCTTTTATCAGCAACTTGTCCCCGGACTTGCCGAAACCCTCAAGTGTTAACATCGAGTTTATGATACTAATAATATAATATTATTATAATATAATAATATTATATCATTAGTATTATAAAACCGATGTTAATATATTATATAAGTGTGTCCGCTCAGCGGACACGGTAATAATATAAAAAGACGATTTCAGACGAAGTAGTCTATTTCCACGATAAATACCTTACGTTATGTGCGGTAATAATATATTATATTATATTACCGCGTCAGCTGAGCCGACACAACCACGAAATTTACCTGTTGTTGATAAATCCTCAACGTTCTCAGAAGTAGTGAAGGGCGCGCAATCACTCGAAAGACGTTTGTAGTTTTGAAGAAAAGGGTACAACAGTTGTTGTTACTTAAAGTTACTTTAAACAAAATTTTTGTTATACCCGGTTGACGAAACGATTTATCGCAGTCTTATCATTCCTGTGTCCACCATACGATAACAACCGGGATAAGTTGTTCCTGACACAACGCTTTGCACCCATTGGGGTCAATAAATTTGAAACCACACCAGGTGGTGGGCGTTATTGCCGTTTCGGCACAAGACTCGTTTTTCAACGAAGAGCCAAAAACGGTTTTTGATTAATCTAGAAAATTTCTAAGAAATGTTTCAATGTTTTTTGAATTTTAGCCAAAGGCTCTAAGCAGTAACCTGGGGTTTTGTTTTTTTTTCAATCTGAAATTTTGACAAAATACCTACTCATTTTCCATTAAATGCCCACTAGGTTTTCAGCCCGATCGCCCAAAGGGATAAAAGGGGATACGGGAGGTTTTTTTTTAAGGGTTCATCTGTAGGGTCGAATTAGGTGTCGTTTGAAAAGTATTTTTGGACGTAGAATGCATTTCTTGGGGCCCCAGAACGATCTAATTTCACCGTAGGGATCTATGAGGGTTTCATGGGGCGACATTCGGGATTTTTGGGGGATCCAAGGCAATCAGAATCAGAATCAGAAGAAGCTTTATTTGTCGTGTACACATGGTATATGACAATGGTCCTAATGGTCCTGGTGGAGGTCAAAAGGATTTAATAAGCTGTAGTTCTCAGAGCAATTTTGGACGCAAACCCCATTTTTCGAGATCCCAAATCTGTCTGATTATAATCAGACAACAATAATTATTGTTCTGAAATTGTTTTTTCTCTCTATTTTTTTAAATTTATTTTCTTATTGACAAAGACTTAATTTATGTCAGGAATAATAAACCCTTGTGTAAAATTTGCAGTTTTTATTGACCGAATTAATTTTTGAACAATACCTACCTACCAAAGAAGTAAATTTATCTATTAGTAGTAAAATTTATTATTTAGTAAGACTTCTTAGTGTACCTATTAGTACCTATTAGGATTTAATCCTAATACCTACTAAATCCATGAGGAAAACTTGAACCGTGGTCGTTTGTTCGTTGGACCTGATTGATTAAAATTTAATGAAATTTTGAATGAGAATGATTTCAGCTTCTAAAGCAATAGGAAGACAATTTAATGAGTTGGTAAACTTTTTAAAGCGCGAGTAGAAATTTATATCAGCTACATTAAATCCCAAATTTTGGGACCCACCTCTAACAACACTGATCAAGGAGGTTAATATTAGGGGCTAGGGATGTCCGATTCTCAAAATGAATCGATTTAAATCGAATCGATTATTTAGAAAAGTATCGAAAATAATCACGATTATTTTTTCAAAAAGAATCGATTCTTTTTCCAAATTATTTATTAAATTTCAAATTTATCAGAAGAAGAAGAAGAAGCATTATTACGTTACGAAACCTGAATTCCAAATACTAATAAATCCGACTGCAAACCAACACTATTACGTAGGAAAAGGTAGGTAGGAAAGCTTCAGCTGTGTCAGTGGTTGTTGTGCAACTTTTTCATCTCTTCAGCTGTTACCTATGGTCGCAACGAGTGACTCAATTTAAAAAATAATGTTGATTCTTTTATACATGGATCTGTTTTACAGAGCAACTGAATATAAAAATACTTGTTAAGAGCAGAAAAGAATCGGTTTTCGATTCTGGAAATTTAGAATCGAATCAGGCCGATTCTTCAAAAAAATAAAGAATCTAAATGAATCGATTATTTTTTCAAAAAGAATCGATTTTTTCAAGAATCGATTCTTTTTGAGCATCCCTATTAGGGGCTGATAACGGCATTGTTTATGGAGTTGTATTTGGGTCCCAAACTTTGGGATGTGTGAAACAACCCTTTGGAACTGAAAATAAGCCCAAATTGGCGGAAATGACGCGTTCTACGAGTTGTGCGAACGGGTTAATTTAGTGACAGTAAGTAGAAGGTATTTTTGTCTTCGAATCAGATTCAGCCGATTTCAAGTTATCTGAATCTGTGCGATAATGAGTGACTATTAAATAGTCACTAATTCTTTACGGGTAATAGTCTCTCAAATTTTGCGTGTTATCTTTGAGCTGAAACGCAAATGCATGAATTGTGAGAATTCGGTCATTCTCTGGCGTAGTGACGTTTTAGTACCTATAGTAGGTCTCCTATACCGAAAATCCTCGAACTGTGGAAACACCATGTCTTGGAGTTTCGCAAGTGTCAAAGCCTGAAAAAGGGAGCTTTAAAAAATGCTGAAAATATGATTGAACGTGGGTTAATTGCCTATTCTTAAAAATCGAAAAGGGTTATGGTGTGATCAGACAGGTCTAGTACCCCTGAAAAATCAATGCTGTTTACTGAATTATTTCCATAATCCATCTCTCTAGTCAAAACAATCACGGACTGGCCTGGAACCCTCATTTATTGATTTTGATTAATAAATCGATTGTTTCTCAAAATTTCCGTGACAGAGGACAGTGTCACCTCGGACACACCCTAGGACACCTCACTTACTTTACCCTGGGATGGGAAAATTTCCGGCAATTTATTTTTGGGGAATACGTAGCTATTTTTAGATTTCATTTTTCCCTCATTAAAAATTATTTTCACCATTCCATGATGGTTCAAGGACTAATCCTAATCATAGTTCAGCTCTCCAGTAACTGGTTTAATTTTTTTCTTAAACCTATATATTGGTAATATCTATAGTTTTATTAGGAATTACTTCAAAGGGACTTTATAGCCTTCGAATGCCTCACAGATCCCCACGGTGAAATCGATTCGTTCTGGGACCCCCAGAAATTGATTCGACGTCCAAAAATACTTTGAAAGTGACTCCTAAATCGACCCTATAGCCGAAACCCTTCAAAAACCCCTTTGCCCCATTTTAGCCCCACGGGTTTGAGCGATCGAGCTGAAAACCTTGCGGGCGCAGGTAGATGGTATACTGAACATTTTGGCAACATCGCCCAAACCCGTGGGGCTCTGACGGGCTACAAAATTGAGCATTCAAAGGATTTCAGATGGTCGAATGAGGTATCGTTTGGAGGACATTGTTGCCAACTAATTGTGGTTTTGTTTCAGTATGATGGTGAGGACCTTTTGAGACACAAGTTCTAATCAAAATGAGCCAGAGAATCGCCGACGTCGTCGACATTCAATGGACTGAAGCCGACATCTTCTCCCTCCTTCTCGACGACGACGAATTCTCGTCGGATTCGTCGTCCGCCTCTTCCGACTGGAGCGAATACGAAGTCCTCCCCCGTCGGACGGTCAAATCAGAATCGACCCGTATCGTGGTCGCTTCCCGTTATCGGACTCCGTCGCAGAACTTGAGCGACGAAGAGTTCCTCGAACAGTTCCGCGTTAACAGGGACCTGGCGGATTCCCTCGTTCAACAGTTCAGGACGACGCCATACTACGGACATATCCCGGGAAATGGTCAGCCGTTGTCTGCATACGATCACGTAAAGCTCCTTAACTTATATTTCGACTTGATCTCAACCTTCCCACCCCTCTCCCACTAACACTCACCCTTTTCCCACCACTGTATTAAATACATTTTACCATTTTTACCATTTGAGACCGACACAGACCTTCTGAGTAGAGCCACGGAATAGATTCCGTGGTACATCCACATTCTATTCCGTGGTAGAGCCTGGAGACAGTAGTGGGAGAGAAACCCCCCTCTCCCTCTCACAACAGGGCTCTGCAGGTTCAGCCGTGACGGGAGCATTTGAAGGCACATGCCAAACATCGCCAAGCAACGTGTACATTCCAAGCCCACCATGTTCGTTGCTTTAACCCTTGATGTAATCTGAAATAATCCGGAGGTCTGGGGGTGTCCCCAATAATCTTAATTCAATACAAGTACTACGCTGAAAATCACAAGCAGCTATACATTATTTTCCTCTTTCAGCTAGTCATATTCCTTTGGTTCGCCGGCCACAAAGTCACGTTTGAAGCAACCTGCGAGCAATTCGAAATACCCGCCGCTTCGTTGCACCGGATCATCCAACGCGTGTCGGGGTTTTTGTCATCGATGACCGACTCCGTCATAACCTGGCCGACAGAGAGTGAGACGAAAGACAGCGCCGAATATTACCGACTCAAAGGGATACCATTTGCGATCGGCGCCATCGGAGTCGACGATATAAAAATTGACATCGACAAAGACAGCAATTTATCCCTACCGGTTAGTGAAGTTATCAACTCTAAATCTATAGGTACCACTAATTCAAGTATGTCGCAGGCTTACTGAATTCCTCTTGAATAACGTTGCAAATTTTACAAAAGGGTTTATTAATCTTTATATATATTAATTACGCAAAAATTAATTCTGTGGTAGAATTTTTGAAAAAAAAAAAAATTATATACAATATTTGGATAAATTTGGTAGGTACCTCGAAAAAGATATTACCTTCGCGTCCAAAATTACTCGGAAAACAAAAGCTCGAGGATGTGGACAAGCTGACTCGCTGGGATGGGATGGGGGTAGTGTATGAGGTGTCTCCTCCAGTTAATAGGTGTTGATGTGGTTGTAGGTTTTTGGTAACCGCGATAGCCACATTCCCCCGTCTACTTTGCAATTTCACCGTGAAATGTCCCGGACATTCCACGCAGATTGACTTTTGGCTGGTTTCGAGTTCGACCGCAAGGGGGTATCTTAAACATGTAATTCATCATAATATGATCATATTATGGAGGGTCGATAAGCAGTAAGCGCCACGAATATTGGGTATTGCTAAGCTATATCGCAGTAATTCCATAGTCCAACGCTAAAATGCAGTAGGTATCTCCAGCTCAATGTTTTGGAGTTACTGCGATATACCCTAGCAAATGGAGATACTGCACTAGGTAATTATTAAGCTTAATGCCATTAGAAATCATTCCTGGGATGATGGATCTCCGATGGGCTCTCTGATCCTCAGCACATAATTGCAGTAACTCCGCGACTCAGCAGGCCGCTTGTAATGACAGATAACCCATGGTAAAATAAATATAATTCATATTTATATACTTTTGGTTTATTATTCTTGGAATAATGATTCCGGGTCATTTCGTCTACAAACATTTCCCCACAGACCCTTTCTTCTACGGACATATCGCCGACGGCGTTTAATCTACAACCAAATGATCCACACTACCATTTCTTCGACAAACAAAATCTTCACGGATCAGTTTCACCTCAAGGTCTTTTGACCTACAATGTTTACTGGCCTTTGTAGAAGTCCCCCAACAAGTTATTGCACATGTTCCTGAACGACAACCTTTGCGACGCCAAAAACATCTGCCTGAGAATCCCAAATCACTGGACGATTTGGGTCCAATATTAGACGAGTACACCAGAACACTAGGAGATGAACGTTTCTTGATTTATGACAGCCACATGGGGGACGATGATGATTATGAAGGTGAAAACGAAACGCCAAGAATAATTGTTTTTGGAATGGACAGCAATTTAAGGAAACTTGGACGATCAACGACATGGTTTTTAGATGGAACTTTTAAAACCGTTTTTTTTTAAATTTATTTTTATTATTATTTTTTTTTTTTTTGCTCATGCGACCAATGTGGGGAAGTGTGGGGAAAATATTAACACAAAATGTGTAGGTGATAAGGACATGTGGTAAAATAGGTTGTAGGTCAAACATTATAGTGGCGAGTTGGTTAGTTGGTGAAAAGGTGTAGATGAAAGTGGCTGTGGAGAGATGGTCTGTGGTGAAAGGCTGTAGGTGAAGAGTCCGGGAACCATATTCCAAAGCAGGATGAAACGAGGGCACAGATTAAACTAGACCTTAATGGATGAAACGGTATGATGAAATGGATTCTTCATTTCCATAGACCAGATGAATTAATCATGAGTTATGCAGCATAGTTTTCTAGCAGGAAGTGAAAGTGAGGTGATAATTGAGGAATAAGGGAATTGTCTTTCGGAGGAAATTTGGTAAGTTATTGCTTAGCTAAAGTCCAGTATTAATCTTCGTCTTCATGGCTAATACTGAAGTTAATAAGACTTATTACAACACTTAGTGTTGTAAACGAATATAATATGGTAAGCTTTAGTGCAGCAACTCCAATTACATGGCTGTTAATGCAATTTAGCGTAGTGATGAAGAGTGATTAGCTAAGCCAAAATGCAGTAACCGCCCAGATCGTTAAAAATTAAACTGAAGGTTTTTGTAGGGGGTTTCCCTGGCTGCTTGGTATCATACTCGAGGTGGTTCTCTGGGGAATTCCATTAGATCAGCCATGTTCTTTGGAAGTATGTATTTTTCCATAAAAAAATTAATTAAAAATTAATTTTTTTTCTAATTGCTATGATACGATGCTAATACCAACATAATATTATGACGCCACTGTTTGCGAATAAATCATATTTCTAACTGGTGGCCCGGCGAAAGAAAGAAATTGAAGGGTTTTCGGGGTTTTCCCCAGTTTCACAATTATGGAGTTAGTGCACTTCACGTTAGCACGGTAGCATACGATCCTACAAATCAAAATCAAATTTTGATTATTACATTAAATTTTAATGACAAAAGGAGGCTGGATGCTGAGGGTCGAGTCGACTGTCGATTCCTGGTTTTGCCGCGGCTGCGTTGCTGTACCCCCTCGTCCCCGGCTTCTATATCAGGCTCAAGAGCTCGCAAATGGGTGAGCGTAGCGAGCCTCCCATCGCCTTTCCCTGTGCTAGAGTCCACAATGATTGAAGGAACACATATGAATTTGTTGCTTTCATTTTTCAGCTCCAGGTGGTTTGTGATCACACTAAACGCATCAGACACACTCACATTGGCTCAAACGAACCCGTCGGCGCCTACAAAGTTTTTCATAGCTCCCGGTTGGCCAAAGAGTTGAGCAAGTTGTGTGCCCACTACGTCATCCTGGGGGACCACCATTTCCCCTGCTTGAGGAACCTCGTCTCACCATACAGAGGTACTCTCACCCCGAAGCAGAAACTATTCAACCAGGTTTTGTCTCAAGGCAGAGGCAACGTTGAGGTTAGTATTTCCCCGATTTGATGAAGACGCCCATTTTCAGCGAATTAACTCGTTTTTTGACTTCAGGGCTGTCTCAGGAGGCTCAAGCTGAAATTCCCTCAACTGGAAAAGTGCCAACTACGAGTCGAAGGGGACGTCAAACAGTTCGTCATCGCCTGCTGCATCCTATACAATTTATCCCTCGACGACGACTTCCTCCAACACACTGGGCGGACTCTGCAGTGCGTCATGCAATTAACATCCGCACTGGAAAACTGCCCCGACATGAAAGATACGCCCGATGGATTGGCATATCGTCACGACCTTCTCACAGCCATCAGCGTCCGTCGGGGGTGGAAATGAACTTAAAATGCACAGCATTGGATAAGGTACATGAACTTTGTTTATTTATAAAATATATACTATTGTAAATGCCGATTTTAGTATTTACCTCAACCTTTCAACATCTAAGTGCTACTGCACGTTTGTATTAAATACAATTTTTGCATCAAATTTTGCATCTCTTTCCGCACTTGTTTGGCTTGACGGGCGATTGCAAAAAACGAATTCCTAATTCATGACACTGGTGAGTTTGGGTATCCCCTATTTTAGAGTTAGGATCTAAAAAAGTAATGACACTTTTTTGAAGAAGTTTGGTTTGTATAAAATTTATACAAACCAAACTTCTAAACCAAACAATTTAATTGTTTTTAGCAAAATAAAGTATCTGAATTTTCCTGACCATTTTCCAGAAATCCTTAAAGTACTTTTTTTTTCTTAAAACAAATAGGTACAGCAAATCGCGTATAATATGATATGTATAATCATATTATGATATACAATATTAAATATTGGTAGAAATTTTCTACCATGTTAATATTATATTAACATGGTAGAAATATTTACTATTCATTAAATGAACATTAAATTTTATGGAGGAAATAGGTAGGTGAGTTTGCAGATAATTCTGAAAATTTCGAACCGTTCGGCGCATGCGCAGTATGGCCATTGGCAAGGTCCGTGAGTGGGGGAACTCGGCTTCCAGTAATTTGAGAGTTAAAATTATGATGCTTTGCCAACGCAGAACTCGTTCAGAATCGATTCCAGCAGTTCTGATTTTTTTTAAAGAACTTCCAGAACTGTTTCCGACTGCCCCCTCGATTGTGGAAAGTCACGCATGCGCGATTCATTTCCTTCTGTGATCTCGTGGAGGTAACTTCGTAGGGACTACTTTTTCGTTTTAATTCCTGGAAGCATTCGAGTTCTGATTTGATTCTGAACTTACTCTGCGAACACAGCTTCTGTTCACAACTGCCACACCTTCACTTGTCTATTATTAGAAATATTTTTGCACTGATGTCAGGTGTGGATGGGTATTTTAATACCCATCGACACCTGACATCAGCAATAATTGCTAACAAATTAGCAATTGCTAATTTGTTCACTTTTCAATGCGTTATTAGTGTACGTATTTCGAAATTTACGAAAACCCGATAAGATGACTCTTTCGTGAACATTTCACAGTAATTATACATTTAATGTATAATTACATAATAATGTATTATGTCCCGTTAAGTTCAGACGACCTCGTATGATGAAAACTTTGCGGCCTGGTCAGCGGACAACTAGGACGTTGTTGTTGTTGTTGGAATGGTGGGGAGTGGCTCACTTATCAGCCCTCTCTTATCGTACCGGCCATAGACTTTATAGTGACTGTGCGTAAGTATAAGACTTCTCATCTTGAATTTTTTCCCCCATCTGATAGTTGCCGTTTCATCATTCCTTTATGAGTTACTACTAAAAACGTGTGTTCCTATCAATTTGTGCGATGAGATGAGTAACAAACGGATGAGTAGGTGAGATACAGGTCAGTCACACTTCGTTCGTCTTCTAGCGTCGGTTTGCGTCAGGACAATCAACAGGTACGTTATCACGGTTTTCTTGCGAGAGGAGTATCCTCTATACGTGTATTTCACACAGTATACGGATATTTCCTGTCGGTGGACCCACAAAACGCGGAAATTTCGAATTTTCGGGGGTTTCCTAAGATGGCTCCGCTGACCAGCCCGAAAGGGGGCTTCTATAAAGGTGATATGGGAGGCGGTTTTAAAGGATTTTATCCATGGGGTCGAGTTAGGTGTCGCTTCCGTAGTATTTTTTGAGATAGAATCATATTTTTGGTGGAAACTATCCGATCTCAGCGTAGGGCTATGGCCCCCAGCCAATGGGGCTTTTCTAGGACGCCTGGAGGTCGAATATGGTGTCGTTTTCCGAGTACCTACTTGTGTAAAATAATCTTATTGACATCAGTGTAAATTATTTTATTAAAATTTATACCAAAGAAAATAAATTGTCATAATATTATTATTATCCCCCGTTCTGACCTGACTCCTTGATCATTTCTACTTAACACTTCATAATTTTCTCCCGAATCTCTCGTTTTGGGTTTATTTCCTTTGAACTCTCCTGAAGCTTTCCTGAAGGGAAAATTTGTAAATTGCTGAAATTTCGTTAGATCCATTGGTATTTCCTGAGGTAGATTACAACTGGATTGGTAGGACTTATAATTTGTCTACCAATAAAAGTATGTCATTTTCCACAAAGTTGTAGTTTTATGTACTTACAGAAATAAAACAAGGAAAGTCATAACAGCTTTGTCAACGAGAATATTATATTTTTCGTTTCCTTCCGGAAGTAAGCCCTTCCAATGGACACGAAAATGGGATCATAACTCAGGGGGCTATGCCCCTTGGTGTATTTATATTTGAGACATCTCCATCATATTGATGTATATCTTTAGGCTAAGGGGCTATGCCCCTCGGTGTATTTATATTTGAGACATCTCCATCATATTGATGTATATCTTTCATATTAATTTATATTGGTTTCACAATTTATTGAAAATTTTAAATTTGAATGACATTGTGCGGTGGGAAGATTACCCAGATCAGCTGTTTGAGTTAGTTGAAGGGTTATTAAACTTTAATTTAATTTAAACACTTGATTTACCTAATCAAATTTTGAGCTTAATCACCACAACATGGCCCACTATGGAAAAACGCTGCAAATTTTTCACAAGGGTTTATTATTCTTTGATATAGGTTAGGGGTGAGTGGGGTTTCCCCGGTCAGAGGGTAGCCCCGGTCAGTTGGGTTTTGCTAGTAAGGAAGATTCGGAAAAGGCTCAAACTATCAGAAGCCTCTGTTGACGTGCTTTCGAACTAATTACCGGAATTCGGAACCTTCCGCACTTTTATTTCTTCACTCACACGTGTTCAAAGTTCCGGGCGTGTTTCCTTCTTATTTTGGTCCCCAGGAAACTAAGCGTGAGTCAGTGTTCTCTGTTACTCTGTGGCGTGAGTAAATTTTGAGCAATTATTTTCCAATTTTTAGCGTTTCCAGTAGTGTAGGCATGCATTGGCTATAATGATTTGAAGCAGCAACCTTGTTGAAGGGAATTAAGGAAATGCAAGATGTTTTTCAAAAATGAAGCTGTTCGGGTCAGTCCGGTCATTCGCCCTGGGGTCGCCACAGTCTATTGTCACACAGTGAAGTGACCGGGGTGACCCCACATTGCAAGAAATTTATAAAAATGAAAAAATAAATTTAATTAACCTTCCAGGGCCCGCGTGGGTGGTAAATTGGCCGCCTTTTTGAAAAAAAAAAAAAAAATGCTTGAAAATTTTTTCACATTTCCAGAATTGGAGAAATACTTGACTTCTTCCTGACCGGGGTGACCCATACCCCTGACCTAGGTGGAGAGCTTAACTTTCGTCATGGAATATTGGGCAAGATATGGGGAACATAAGATAATCTTCATGACAGAGGTCTCATCCCGCCCCTTAATACAAACCATCATTGCGAAAAACGGTACTTACTTTCGTTTTGTACCCAGTTGGGCGGTCGCAGGTCAGGGGAGGTGTAGCCAGAGATGTAAAGGGGGTAAATACCCAGTGGGTAGGGTATTTACAAACTGGGTATTTACCCAATCGCCGAATAAATACCTTCCCATTAAATACCCAACCAAAAAAATAGGTACCGAAAAAAAAAATTTTTTTTCATTTTTTTTTTAGTTTTGAAAAAAAAAAAAAAAAAATCACTTGCAGGGGGTGTTGAGGGAGAAAGCCGTTGGTTATGTTGTTGAAATGTTTATTGCATTTGATGAAGTATGCAATACAGTGTCATCTCGAGGCGCCTTTCGCTCTTCCCACAGGGTTTGAGCTCTTCAGGAGGTGATTTGGTACCTACCGACACATGATAAATTTTTTGCTTTAAGAGGAGGTCCGAGAGGACCAGTCTCGCGTCGCACAGGACCTGGTTATTTAAAATTAATAATTAACAGAATTAGGTGTGTTACCTTCAACTTTCGTCCGCCGTGCATTAACACCCCCCCCCCCCCCCCCGTAAACAGGTACAATAAACCAAGACGACTACCACGCAGCATAATAGTACCATAATGGTAACCATAAATCTGGAAACCCGGCGTCTAGGGGCGCTCTGTCGGGGGCCTGCACGGCGGACGAAAGTTGAAGGTAACACACCTAATTCTGTTTATTATTAATGTTAAATAACCAGGTCCTGTGCGACGCGAGACTGGTCCTCTCGGACCTCCTCTTAAAGCAAAAAATTTATCATGTGTCGGTAGGTACCAAATCACCTCCTGAAGAGCTCAAACCCTGTGGGAAGAGCGAAAGGCGCCTCGAGATGACACTGTATTGCATTCTTCATCAAATGCAATAAACATTTCAACAACATAACCAACGGCTTTCTCCCTCAACACCCCCTGCAAGTTAAACATGAAAGCCGCCCAAAATAAGCACACAAAAAAATCAAGTAAAAGGTCAGTTTTACGACCATTTCTGCACACCTTACTACCCTTTCCTACCTCACGACGCGATTGTTACGTACCTACCTACAGTGTGTCCTCCATGACTGTAACAAGGAGTCCAACTTGATAGGAAGAAAAAGGGTACTTAACGTAACCTACAAAATTTGTAGGTTACATTTAATGTAGCCAAGAAGCGAGTTCACGATGAGTCCAGCTCGGATGAGGATGAAGACTCAGATTCATCTACAAGCGAACTTTCATTCGATGAGAACGATGAGATGAGGGAATGATTGCTAGGTATTTAAATGCAAAAAACAAAAAAAAAACAAAAAAAAAAAAAAAAACAGTTTGAGCAATTTTTTTTAAATGTACATGTTTTTTAAAGCTGGAAATAAATAATTTCCAACATTATCATCTTAATTTACGATTATTTTTACCACAAAACATGGTTGATGAAAAGATTTAATTGCATCTTGGTTTTTGGGAACTTAATGACCATGAAAGCAGTCAATTTTACAGCTGTTTAAGTACAGTGGGAAGTGGCATATGATTTTATAGCAGTTTGTTTGTGTGATTTCCATCGAACATGAGTATTTCTTTCATTTAGAGGATGATCCTGAACTCGAAAATTGTTGAAACTTTGGTAGAGGCTGGCTCTCGAGTAGTAAGAACGTTTTAAGTGGTTGTTTTGCGATCCCGTTTCTTTGAAGATAAAATACCCTATTAAATACCCAAAATGGGTATTTACCCTTTAAAAAGAATACCCGGGTATTTTACATCTCTGGGTGTACCCAGTCAGCCTACTTTTTTGCACCTACCCAGTTGGATTTTGTTTTGCCTAAAATGTACCCAGTTGGGTATAACTGAAAAAAACTAGCCGTTCAACTCAAGAGTTTCTCGCATGACGGTCCGAGTCAGGAATTCAAATGAACGGCTACAGGGAAAAATGTGCATGTTAATTTTTTCAATTTTCGGGAAATTCAATTTTTGAGTTGAATAATTCAACTCTAAAATTGAATTATTTCTCACACGCGACGGCGGATGGATATTAAGTTGCCGGTGTATTTCCACTTGTGACTCTTCTTGTTCTTTCCCTGAAACGCTTGGGCTCTCCTTGTTTCTTCCCAGTAGGCTGGGTTTCTACTTGATTTTCGCTGGACTATCCCGGTTTTATCCCTGAAATAGTGTTACCAACTGAAAGTACTCGTCAAGGCCTACAGAATGCGCTGATGAACGAAGCGAATTGGAATGTATGAACTATCCTTTTTTTCCTGCGCCCTTCATTTGGTATCTCGCAGTGGGATATTACTAAATCCTTGTGTAAAATGTGTGCTGTTTAATTGGCCTCCGATTTGTACAAAATAACTAATAAATTCTTGTGTTAAATTTACAGCGTTTTCCGTTTTCTTCCATCATGTTTCGAACTCTCACAACACGGTGCGTTCTACTGCGAGGACTTCACACGACTCCGTCGATGCGTTTGGACCCGAGGACAGTGGAGGAGGTCAAAATCCCCGTCCCCTGGGGTCACATTGCCGGTGAGTTGTTGTTGTACTCTGTTTTAACGGGTGTTGGAAGTATGGCGGGTGTCGTGCCAAAGGAATCACAAGCATTCATCAAACCCTATTCACCGTGTTAATAAATCAATTACTGCGAATTTTTGTCTAGATGACTTGAGTAGGTATACCAATATGATCAGAATCACTTGCTCCCCGTCGGCCTATAGGCACTGCCGTAGGTGCGCTCTAGCGGCATTTTACGCCAGTTACATCTCTCTGTTTGAAGGTCTGAATGGCGGGACCCCCTATACTATTGGTATAGTGGGGATAGGCTTCAGCAGCCCAAAACATGTTCAATTCTACGAGGAGTGAATGCCTTACTATGCAAGTTGTCGCCTAACTGTTATCTGGCGTAATTTCCCTAAAAGAAAAAACTTTCCCACTAGAATGATGTTGCCCGAGCGATCTGCCAACTGCCCAAAAGTCTCAAAATTGGCACTTTATTTGTTATTTCATGTGTCAACCCCTAATTTTATTCACTATTCGGATTCTACACGTAATTTCAGGCTAAAAGGCTCCCCCGCCGATTTTTTAATCACCAAAACTGAACGAAATTGAGCAATCAAATCAAATACTATTCATCAAAATTCAGCATGTCGCATGACTTTAAAACTACTATTTTACGACTAATCCAATGTTGACTATAAATGACTACGAAACGAAACAAGGGAATTTCACCGTGAATTTTCGTCCGACTGGCTGCTGCCGTCGCGGACTTCGTCAGCCGTCCTTCTCAAGGAGGATCGGAACTTGTCGATTGCGCCTCATGGCTCCCCATTGCCTCGTCCCCCTTGGTTGGGAGGAGTTCGCCGTCCAATTGAACGCAGAAAAATTTTCTGGGTTACAAGTATTTAATACTTGTATCGGTGACCCCGCTCCTCACGCGGTCACCCATCCAAGTACTAACCACGCCCGACGTTGCCTAACTTCGCTGATCGAGGGAAACGGTAGTTTACCCGACGCGTCGGGTATGACACATGGATACTTCGGACCCCCCCACCCCCCCCCCCCCCCATAAATGACTATAAATTTGACAATTTACAGCCCGAAAATTGCCAGTTTCGATGGGGGAAAATGCTTCTGTCTTTGACAGTGAACCAGTACTCGACACCGTCAATACGAAAGAATAAGAATAGGACATGGTCTGGTGTTTACAATGGCTCTCCGGACATGGTCTGGTGTTTACAATGGCTCTCCTTGGTCCGTCGAGGTATTCTGACCGTATATTGCCAGGTTTTAGCTGAAACCAGCGTGAAATAAGTAATCAGTGAAACTTTGTTATTTCGGAATTCGTCGGAAAACATCCGCTGAGAGTTCAATTTTGCATAACATTTTGCTTAGAATCCCATTTGGGCTTTTATTTTTTCACAATAGGCCGTTGTCTACATCGCTCTGGCAATAGCGATTTAGTGGGAAAACTACTTTGGGATTTTGTGTTGCAAGTGTGAAATGAGCCATATGAAAAGATTGGCAACCCTGTATATAGAAGCTAGTTACCTTCAAGCTGAATTGGACCATTACACCCTTCCCATAGAACTATTATTGGGTTGAACTCGTACATCCTCCCGTGAAGCAGTTTCGGATTCAACTGAAGTCCTAGGCTAGGTGTCTGAGTATTCTTCGTTGAGACCACTTCTTTCGCGTGCTCCCTTGGGGTTGTTGCGGTGCCTGCAGGATTCAACATTGTTGTGTCGGTTGATATCAATAATTTTTAATTGTCTTCGAAACAAGCTCCATCAAGAGAATTCAGCTGACTCGGCATGGACAGCGTCATCATAGTCTGAGAGAAGCTGTGCCGAGCCTGTATGAGCCACCGAGGGAAATTATCAGTAATGTTTCATGTTGTCATCGCTGCAAGGCTTCAAAATATCTGAGATAGACGCTTGTTTTCCAGGGAAATGGTGGGGTCCGAAAGAAAAACCTCTGATACTGGCGGTGCACGGTTGGCAAGACAACGCCTGCTCATGGGACCCGCTCTTGGAGAAATTCCCCGCCGACTACTCCGTCCTCGCTGTCGACATGCCCGGGAACGGCCAGTCCTCACATTACCCGCCTTTCGTCAATTACACCTACCTGGACACTTCGACGACCGTCAAACGGATCGTCAACTACTTCAACCGCCAAGTCCACCTGTTGGGCCATTCGGGCGGGTCCGCCGTTTGTTTCTTGTACGCCTGCACCTTCCCTGAAGACGTCCTGAGCTACTGCGGGGTTGACTATCTCACCCACTGCTATAAAAGAGAAGACGCCCGGGTTGCCAAACTCGGCAAAGACATTGACGCCACTATCAACATGGCGCTGCGGGACCCGAAAAAGTCCAAACACTACTCCTGGGAAGAAGTAAAGGAGAGGCTTGTCGCTGCCACCCGAGGCTCAGTCAGTCCGGCCTCGGCCGAAATCCTCATGCAACGCGGCGTCCACAAACTCCCATCCGGGAAAGTCATCCTCTCCCGCGACAACCGGTACAAATCATCCGAGTTGAATCTCATCCGAGCCGAACAACTAGAAGCTTTAGTTAAACATTACACCACCCACACGTGTCTCATCAAGGCCAAACAGTCAATATTCTTTTACGACAGAGGCCTCAAACATTTTCCCGAACTGGTTGACATCCTGAAAGAGAAATGTTCTCTTTTCGAATTTCTGGAACTCGACGGAGGGCATCACGTTCACATGGACAAACCCGACGAAATCGGAGATATTTATCTGAAATTCCTTCAAAAAGTAAAATCTACTTGAGTTGACTACTTCAAAATACGCTGTTTTATAGCACCATATTTATTGTTTTGTACACTTCAGTATTGTGATGAAGAATTGGGCCAGTCAATGGCGAAGTTATCTGTGGCAATGGCTCCACCAAAATTTGGTTTCAATTTATTTGAAACTTCTTTGTAGAGATGTTACTGGTATTTTAGATACCATTCAAACATGACTGACACATGATGTTCACTTAGGCTGTAATCAGAATAATCTTGATTGTTACTTTGTAGTCCTCTATGGAATTTGTACCAGAGTTGGGAATAGTTACTTAAAAATTCGGTTCAATTAAAACGCAAACTAACTAATCAAGGTAACATGGGGGAAGTGCGTGGTATGGTGTGTAAAGTTCAACTTCAACAAAACCTCAAAAACCAGCCAGTGACATAACATCAATTTTTATTTTTGTCCTGAATTCCTCTGAATCCCTTGTTTTTGTTTGTTGTTTTTTTGTACAATTGAATTTTTCGTAGCCTTGTCAATTGTGAGCATTATGATTGAAATAGCTGTCCACATCCAACTTAAACCCCAGTTGCCCCATTGAAGCGGGGTTTGCATAATCGGCCTGTTCAATCTTAGGAATGCTTATTCTGGTTTCACCAGGGCAAGTGCAAAAAAGGAATCTCTCAATGATTTTTAGTGAATTGGACAAAAACTCAGGAGTTATCAACTTTTACTTAATATGTATTATTATATGATATTATTCAAGTCAGTACATTGACCGCTAATATTCTAAAGACATACTAAAACATCAAGGTTTACATGGAAAATGAGGTGTTTACTGACACAAGAAGGCAACCAGTTTGGGATGATTTGACAACCTTCCAGCCAGGTTATCATTTGCGTTGACTCCATCTGGCAGTTAAGTGATGTCACGCACATTGAAAATGGTAGCATTAAAAATTTTTTACATCCCACTTTTGCACTTGTCCCATTTTTGCATTTTCCCCACCTTAGTTTGAAGTTTGTCCTTTCAAACTAAAAATAATATAGTTCAGAAGTTAGTTTCAGAGGTCAAACTGAGATTAATAGTATCAGTTCGAGAAAAACAACTAATTTAGTTTCATTTATAATTAGTTTCTACCCAATTCTGATTTGTACTAACTGTAGGTTAATTGTTGATTGTTATACAATGTTGGATATTTTCAAACTTAGCTCAGCCCACTCCTTCGAAAATACTTGGTGCTGAGGCCAAAACTCCATCACTTAGGTACTTATGATATAATATATCATAAGTACCTAAGTGATGGAGTTTTGGCAATAATATTATTATGATTGTATAATATTGTATAATATTCCTACTTATGATTGTATAATATTGTATAATATTCCATAATGACAGCATACTCAAAAGTATCGCTTCCTACATCTTTCAATATGATATTATTCTAATAGGATAGACCTTTTCATCAGCGCGCATTGCGCATGCGCCATTACTTGTTATCATGTCAATGTTATCACGTGTTATCAACACGTCGGACCAACCTCCTTTGTTGTCATATTATGACACGAGCATCTGGCCGAGAGCATTGAGCTTTTTCCTTCGTTTCAAGTCGGTGTGTATTACCCACGGCTGGTTGAATACACTGTAACGGTCAGGAGGCGTGGCCGCCGGGGAATCCCCAAGGGAAGTGACGTCGCGGGGTCCCCAGACAGTCCGAGATTCCTATGCATTTAGGGTGTAACTCAGCGCTTTTTACGTTTCTCGAATTTATTTTCCCTTAAAAATGGTCTGTTGCGCGATCGTGGGGTGTTCCAACCACGACAGGCACATGAAGGAACAAAATTACACCATCCAATGTTTTCCACGAAGCAAAGAAAATCGTATGAACAATGCCCGGATGGTTCAGCATTGGGATACTTCCACAGACAATACATAATATTTGCACCCAAATTCCGCGAAATATAAGTGCTCCAATTTGAGAAACATGATTGTTGATAAAGTAGGTAAAGAGCATAATATGATATTTAATATCCTAATTTTATTAGTGTGGAACTCCGATCTAGTTTTGAAACCCATCAAGCATTAGCTCAACGCAGGGCGTCTGTAGAAGTGGTGACTCCGTGACGTCACAGCCCGGAGCACTGTGGTCTGTGGCCCGGAGTCTCCGTTTCCTGGCCCCTACCGTGTATTCAACCAGCCGTGGTAGTACCGCGGTGGTACCACCTACTTATCCATGTCGGGATTAGTGCCATACAACTTGGATGGAAGTAGCGTTCCCGGGGTGCTTCTCCCCCTATTCGTAAAAATAATTCGTTCATATCTTTATTATTTATCTTCGTTTATATCTATTTCACAGCGAATTGTCATTTCATCAAAATAATATTATGATCTTTCTCAGGGCTTCTGTGTTGCGATAGGCCACAATCCCGAGGAGTTGATATTTTATTTGACTTATAAGTTGGTATGTTCATCACTATTGGTACCTCCCTACGTACGAGTTCAGATTGTACTTACTGGTTCTCCAGGAAACTGTTGCGTTTGCAAGTTTCCGGGGAAGTGCTTTGAACAGATACCTATAGGTGTCCTTTGTGATGTAGGCAATCGAATCGAACTTCCCATCATTCCGCTTGCATTTCATCACCCACTTCTCACACTTCCGACACACCTCGCAAGAGGAAACATGATTTTTAATGTACGCTCGAGGGTCCGAGACGACGCACTGAATGCGCCCACGATTTTGATATTTTGAAATGCTGGAGTGGCGGATGTCAAGGCAAGGTTTTTGGAACGAGAAAAAAGTGATTTCGGAGGAAAACTCGGGTCTTCCTGGTCGACTAACCGAATTACAGTCCCCGAAACAACAATGTTTGTTTGCTCCGGACATTACGAATACTGAGTGACGTGACAATAGGTACCGACAAGCACTATGACCAAACTACCAAACTGACTGAATACGGACATAAACAAACTGATAGTGGTCCGACAGACCGGTTCCCGGTTCCGCAGTGTTGCAAGATCCGCCATGTTGGAAGATCACTGATAACAGATGAAAAGGCCTATTGATACTCGATAGCGTACAGTATTGATATTTTGAGCATTGATACATCGATCCGTATCGGCAAGAAGATATCACTGATATTACACCAATATTACCAACACTTGAGCAAAACTGGAGAAAAAATGTTGATAGAAACAATGATATTAGGAAATACGATCGAACTGTAAATAGATCAAGCAATAAACCGGTGATTTTACTTATATAAACGTGTGGTATTTTAGATACGATACCTCTACAGATGAAGTGATGTTAGGATATGGGGGTTGAGGTCTCAAAAAATAATTTAGGAAGTTGGGAAGGAGTCTTCTTGGAAATCTCCATTTTTTGCAAAAATATTGGGTTTCTAATGGCTACGTAGCAACCAGGAGGTGATTAATCGATTTTAGAGCGCACAGTGGCCTATTTGTGAACAATGAGGGCCTGAGTGAAGAGTAGAGTCCTCCTGGGTAACGAAGGCGTCAAATGAGTAACGCAATCTTTGTCAGAAGTAAGTTTACCAGATGCCTGCTAGGTAGAGTCCGGCTTTGGTGGTTCACGAATATTTGGGGAATATATCCTGTTCCCTCCAGACGGCGTCTGCCAGGCAACCCTCCAGACGGTGTCTGCCAGGCAACCCTCCAGACGGCGTCTGCCAGGCAAACCTCCAGAGATGGGCCATTTGTTATTTAGCGGTAAGACAGTAGTGGATGTTACCTGGCGCGATCTGTGGACGTAAAGGAAAACTCCTTGGCCTTTATTAGTATCGAGGATACTCCCAGAGGTGTCGCTAGCGGTCGAATGCAGGACCAAATGGGGGGATTTATTGAGAAGGAGGGGAGCATTTGGGCACGTCTTGCGTCTTGTAACGCAGAGTGGAGCTTCGTTTCTTCTTCCATGAGTTGCAATTTTCGCAGGATCCTTCGTTTCCAAAATATAAGCTTAAAACCGAGTCAACTCCCGAAATTTTGAGGTTTTTTTTGTTGTGTTTTTCTACCTGACAGAAGGCAGCAAACTTCAGATTCGGATAAAGCAACCCACCAAAAAAACCGAAAATCAATTGAGAAACCTTCTACCTCAATTTTGTTACGAAAACGTCATTTATGAACACCATTTACTAAGGGACCTCATACGAATTATGTATGTAATGGTATTAAATTCGACAGTTTTTCCAGAAGAAAATCCCCTTCTTGAGCGACATGTCGGCAAAAATTATTGATGCACGTGGACAGGGGGCTTTGTGCGAACTTACACCCGGCGTAACCCCCCCTCGTGATGAAACCACCCAAAATCACTGAATATATCCGAAATTCGTGAAAAATGGCCTGCCAAAGTTCCACAACAAAAGAGAAGAATCTCAAATCCACCCCCATCATGGCATTAGCGGCAAGGATCAGGAGTTGATAGAAAAAACGCTGCAAATTTTACGCAAGGGTTTATTATTCTTTGAAATACCTACTAGCTTAGCTGTGCACAAATTAAATCTGTGTCAAATAGAAACTATTGAATAGTTCAAAAATTTTTATATATAGACATCTTGAAACGTAAAAAAGTAAAAGAATTATATTATAAAAATTTTTGAATTTATTTTTTAATCGACTTTACTTTAATTATTAAAGTAAAGTCGATTTTATTGAGGTAGGTAACCATTTGCGGTTTTTCGGGGGGCAGAGGTAACCCCATCTGCCTCTGAACCGGACTTATACTTTACTCCGTTCCGGGACCTGAAGAGGGTCCGAAATTAATCTAGCCTGCTGAGGGACTCGAACCCTCCACGTCAACCACCACAGTTTGGCCGAGGTCTCGACTGAACTACGACGACTGCCCTCCATCTTGAAACTTACAATGTCAAATTTTGAGCCTGATCAGAATTATGAACCAAAACGCCGTAATTGTTCTGCTTACCATTAAATTTTAGGAGGGGAAGGCTTGTGACCTGGTATCGTGCCACCCGTCGTCCTCCATACCTACTCTCTTCAGAAGAGCCAGCCTCAGTTCAATAGTGTAACAACTCAAAAATCGTCATTTCGAGGAAATTGAGGGTGAAGATTTTGGTCTGCAGTTATGCCTTTGTAACCCACCACCAAATGTATCAACTGGCGTAAATCCACATTACCCTTATTCTCCACGTATTTGTGCTTCACACCAAGTGCTTCCAAATATTTTTCACCATAAAATAAGTATGAAACTCTAATTAACAAAAAAATGTTCCGAGTTGTTACTGTACTGCACTGCTGAGTTCTGAGTTTGATTTTCTTCATTTCTTACTTCTATTTTATCAGTCTGGGTTGTTTTTCATGATGGGCAAAGTCCGTTTCCTTATTTTTTGTGCCAAAATAATTATGAAGGCTGTAATAACTCTGTTAGCACAGAGTAACAGAGAGCAGTGCTCTGAAGCCACCAGTGCTACCACGAGTGCAACACAGTAACATTTTGAGATGTCACTCTGTTGCTCTGGAGACAGAATTGGCATTTTGTGATAAGACGAAATGTTACTGTATTGCACTGGAAAATCATCTGAATTCTGCCAAAGCAACAGCTGAGTTCTAAGTTTGATTTTCTCCATTTCTTACTTCTATTAAATAGAAATGATAAATAGAACTGATACATTTTATCAGTCTGGGTTGTTTTTCATGATGGGCACAGTCCGTTTCCTTCGTTTTTGTGCCAAAATAATTATGAAGGCTGGAATATCTCTGAAGCCACCAGTGCTACCACGAGTGTATGTATGTATGTACTTTATTTGTATAAGCCAAGGCTATTACAATGGTTGGCTAATTCATGTCATACCACGAGTGCAACACAGTAACATTTTGAGATGTCACTCTGTTGCTCTGGAGACAGAATTGGCATTTTGTGGTAAAACGAAATGTTACTGTATTGCACTGAAAAATCAAGCATGATATTTCCTCAATGAAAGTGTTGTTTTTTTGAACTGGCCGTCGTGCTTTGCGCAGGTAAATGGTGGGGTGACAGCGCGGAGCAACCAATTGTCGCTTTGCACGGACTTTTCGACAACGCAGCGTCGTTCGACTTTCTCTGCCCTCATTTGGACGTCCCTGCTGTTCTCGCTTTGGACCTTCCGGGACATGGGTTGTCCAGTCATTTCGCCAAAGGGACATCATGGAGCTATACGACGGTTCTGATGAGCTTAAGGTATTTGCTCAAGAACCATTTCAAATGGCCTAAGGTGTATTTGATGGGTCACTCCTACGGGAGCACTTTGGCGTTTTGTTATGCCGGTTTGTACCCCAAACAGGTGGACGCTTTGATAACTATTGACTGCGCCAGGCATGTTAACGCTGAGGACTTTGAAAATTGTCCTCGAACCGTGAGGAGAAACGCCGAGCGGTCGCTGGCTCTTGAGAACAAATCTTCTGAGAAACATCGGTCGTACGAAGAATCCATTGATACGATGATGGCGCGTTGGTTCGCCCTCAACAAACAACAAACCGAAGTTCTCGCCAAAAGGGCTTTGTCCAACGTCGGCTCCGGCAAGTACATTTTCAATGACGACCTCCGCATGTCGGTCTCCTCGTTGGGCCGCTTCAGCCACGCCGGTTATGACGCCATCGCCGCCCAAGTCCGCTCCAGCGCCCTCAACATCGTCGCCACGGACGGCATCCTCGTCGGGGGCGCCATGGCCTTCGTTAAAGCCCATTGCGCAACCATGTCGAAGAACTGCCATACCGTTGCTACCAAAGTCGTTTCAGGCGGCCACCACATCCACATGGACAACCCGGTCGAAGTCGCCGCTGCTATCAACGAGTTTTGGAGTGGATTGGTGTTGCCTACTGCTGCAGACAGTGTTGCCCCTTTGTCCTCTCCTTAAAATCTTGTGCTAAAATGTTCATCGAATCCTACACAATCATTCCTTGAGACTGCTATGGTGGGTACAAAGTTAGAAATAACTACTATAATTGTAACAAATAAGCCAGACACATATTTGGCGAGTATTTTTGTTTGTTAATTGTAAAAATCGTTCATGATAGTAATAAATTTTTCTTATCTCTGAAAATGTTGGTTTGGGATCGATCGCTCCTATTTTTCGATGCCCATCTTTCAATGAAATTACAAATATAAACAACAATGTGTAAAAGGTTTAGCTGTGTCGAAAGGCGGTAAAGTACCTACTGATAGGTGACGCATGGACATGATCGTGCACTAGAAAAAAGTAGGTGACGATGGATGCTGTCGCCACACTCTCCGAGCCATGAGAGGGCGCCACCGTACTTCATTATCAGGGACTTCATTGTGGGTCCCCCTCAGCCTGAGTGACTCTGCCGTAATTAATGCCATTTGCAGGTGAACTCTTGTCCCCTGGAGGACACTGAGAGGGCTTCTTCGATCTTCGGGAGAGAGTCAGGGCGTCTTTGGAATGCCTGCTATTCTGCGTTGTGTGTCGTGAGTTGAGAAAGAAGTTGAAAGATCATGTTAGGCAATCTACTAATTATTGAAGCTGCACCTCGAGGAGGAGGACCATCATTATTCTGGGGTACTTCTAGACAATTCTGAGGGGGTCTGACAATTTTGAGATGAATCTTGAAAAATTCAACTGGCCGAGCATAGTAGGAGGAAAGGTTGAAAACTCCAAAAACTCAGCTCAGTGTGACAAATTTGAACCAAAAAGTGTTACAAAATAGGAACAAGACCAGTTTTAAAGTATGTTGGGATGGGATGAATGGGGCTGGCAGCGGCGAAGGAGGCTCTGCGACGGCCGAACTGATGTAAGGGGGGGTTTGGCGAAAAGTGATCCCGCCCGCGACCCCTCAACTATTATTATAATATTAAAAATACCACCCACGTATTAAAATATTCACAAACATCAATGCAGACATGAAAAAAATTCATGGTTTAGACCCCCCCCTCACAGGCATGGCTGAATTAGGATTTATTTATTTTTGCCCTTCACTGTAGAATAGCGACAGTTTAATTTTGACATGTCTACGTCTAAGGCGAGGGGGTCAGGACAAGCCATCAATTGAATTGAATAGATGAGCGCAACCTTTTGTTATTACGATATATTTAACTAAGAAACAGTAGGTATCTAGCGACCAAACTATGCCACACAACACATCAAAAATATCCACGTGATGCTCATTACGTAAACAACTGCACCCTAACGACGGATATGAGGCGTTTCTTAATTAGATATAATTATGTAAACAACTGCACCCTAACGACCGATGCTTAAGAAAACCTTATGCCGATCAGAGGTAACGAACGGCTCAGGCTGCAAAAATCGTTTTGGAGTCGTTGGAATCAGCCTAAAAAGCTCATTCCATAGACCCTTGTACCAACGAAATCGGACAAAAACTTTCGTCCCCCTATTGAGGCCTCCTTAGTTACACATCAGAGATAAACAACTTTCGTCGTGAAGTACTTCCCGAAAACCGATGAAAGGGATGAGGGAGGAAAAATCAAGTTAGCCTATAACCACCCCACGAACTCGCTGATCACAATGAGACCACCCTCATGAAAATCTGTTGAGCCGCTCGGGCGTGATGCTCTGTACACAAAAAAACAAACAAAAAAACATACATGTCGAGGAGGTGAGCGCACCTTTCCATTTTTTGGAAAAAGGTTGCGCTAAAAAATGTGTGTAATCACGGAAAACATGCAACGTTTTTTATTGGTTACTACCTGGTTATTACTTCTGTTGGTAGTGATAGGCGTTGTTTTGTTGTCATGACATAGACATGATCTAAAAGGTCTCCCCGTAAGGGAGATTTATGGGTTTTTTGTATTCATCTCAGACTTTTTCCCCCTGATTCAAATTGGAGATTGGATTTCCCGAAAACGATTGTTTTTCATTAAAGCAACAAGCACGAAATAGAATCCTGTAGTTACATATTTCTATGATTGGTGAGGCTTCAAATTTCTCCTCTTGTATCGTATATTATTCAGTATCGTTTTCATATACATTTTTTCACCTACATTTTTTCTCGCTGTATTAAAATTTGAAACGCCATCCTGTATTTCTTTAAGAAAAAACCTATTCATTATCAAAAAGCGAGTTGAAGGAGTTTGAGGCCAGAAAGGAAAGGTCGGGGATTGGTTGCCTTTTGCCAGCAGGGGTTGGCCCCCCCCTAGTCACTCTTAAAATCCAAAATTCGTAGGAACCGCCAGCCTTTGTATGGCTGGCAACTGTTTCTCATTCTGCCACCGCCGAGTTCTCGATGTTCCGCTTTCCAGGAAAATGGTGGGGAGACCGTAACGTCCGGCCGATTTTGGCCCTCCACGGACTTCTGGACAATTCGGCCACGTTCGACGGACTCCTTCCCCTCCTCGACGTTGACAGCGTTTTAGCCATCGACTTGCCCGGGCACGGGATGTCGTCACACATTGGGCCGGGACTGACCTTAAACTTTCCGAGTGTGCTGACGAGCATCAGGTTGGTACCAGTAACGTAGGACTTGGAGGATGGTGAGTGCCATGGTTTTTAATCGTATTTTTGTTGTTGCAGGTACCTGGTCAAAAATCACTTCCAATGGCCAGTCGTAGACTTTTTCGGCCACTCTTTTGGCAGCTGTGTCTCATTCGTCTATTCCGGCCTCTACCCCAAAACGGTTGGGAAGTTTGTCAGCATGGATTGTGCCAGATTCAACGTATCGCGACAAGCTGACACCCTGCCGTTACTGCAAGTTGCTACTGACATGTTAGTTTCGAAGAAAGAAAAACTATTTGAAGTTGTTTGATTTTGTGTCATTGTTTGTTGATGAAGTGTCATTTTAAATGCAGTCTCTTTTGGATTTTTTCGTCAGGGCTTTGAATCTTCCCGAACCTCCTGAACTATCTTACGACGACCACCTGACAGCTTTCATGGAGTCTAGGAGAGATCACGGCTACCCCCTGTCGGAAGCCGCGTCCAAAACTCTCCTCACCCGGAGCCTCCGAGAAACTTCGCCGGGCAAATACGTGGAAACCATAGACCAAAGATTGCCAGTATATTTGGGCTTTCTGCCGATTCCGACGCTCGACCAACTCGCTGCCAACATGACCTGCGAGGTGAGTTAGTGTTTTCAGCGCCATGTTTGGCTATGCACTGCACTGGGTGGTTGTAAGGTGGACCAAAGTTCTCGCTACCTGCGGGGGTTACCTATCATCGTTAGGAAATAATCTCATACATTAACCCAGCCAACGTCTCGAGAAAGTTAAACAGCCACAAAGGGTAAACTCGGCCAAGGCTCTTGGATGCCAACTTCAGTACAGTGATAGGGGGCCAGGCAACTCTCGACCTTTTCCACCTGGCCAACATATCGTTTTTTTCTTAAAGTAATTCAGGATGAAAGTGATGGGATTCATTTTGAAGGAAAATCTATTTTTGCCCTATTTTGGGCAACTTTTGGATCCCACACGGTGGTTTCAAATTTTTCTCGTCATCTAGCTGAAACAAATTTTGCGAAAGTGAAAGAATAGAATTAGGTTGGAAGGTAAAATCTAGTTTCAAATTTCAGATTTTTCTGACTTGTAGAAGTTCCTTAGAATAAAGATGAATCTCCTCTCCTACTCTTCCTTGTTCTCCTCGTGCTCCAATGTAGTAACTAGGGGGCCACCCGCAGCTGACTAAAGCCAGCCCAACTTTATCCCAACTGGCCGTACACCACTTCTACTCGCTTTTCAATATCACTTTTGCGCCCACTAGACTTGGCCCACTTGTGGCAGGCGAGAACGAACTTGGCTCACTTTACATAGTGGGGAGGGTGCCGTCACTAATATGGTCAATTGGTTGGGCTACTATTACAATTACATTGTAATACATACAATGTTAATAATAGTTAATTATAATACACACAAGGGTGATTGGCGAGGGTCTGATTGGCCCACCTTACAATCACCCCACTTACTGGGTGGATGATAACTTTCCCCTAACTTTCAGCACCTGACTGTCCGTTTCACCGGCGGAGTTTTCAAAAAAGCCGTCAAAGTCGCCTACGACAAGCAAATCGCCGTAATGCAGAAGACGTGCCCCAATTTCGTATCGGTCGACATCGACGGCGGCCATCACGCTCATCTAGAAAACCCTGAAACTGTGGCTCCCTGCATCAACAGCTTCCTACGCGGGGAATGAAGCGCGAGAGGATCGCCGATTTAGGTAGGGGAAATACGCTGGTAATTATACTCAAGGGTTATCCTTTGATATGTATATCTTACCTAGGTATACCTAGGTAATTTGTGCAAAAATTATTTGTGTCATGAAGAACTTATTTTTGAAAAGGTAAAAAAATACGTCTGTACATTTTTAGACAGACGTGGGATCTCGAAAAACCGATTTTTCGTACAACATGACTCAGAAAACGACACCTTAATAAGGTGACCTTATTTGACCTCCTGGGGTGCTTCAAAAATACCATTTAGCCCCTTGATAGCCCCACAGATGTAGATCCCCACGGTGAAATCGGATCGTTTTGGCACCCCCAGAAATGGAACCTGCGTTCAAAAACACTTCGAATACGACACCTAACTCGACCCCATAGCCGAAACCCTTGGAAAACCCCTCCCGTAGCCCCATAGCGCCCCACGAGTTTTGGCGATTGGGCTGAAAACTTTGCGGGCACAACTAGATGGTTAATAGAGTATTTTGTCAAAATTTCCGATTCAAACAAAATTCTTATTTCCCTAAACGGCTCGGGCGGCGGACGGACATTTTGTTTTTGGAATCTTGACCTCTTGAACGGTACCCATAGGTAATGTCACATTTTGAGGCCGATCAGAATTTGCGACCTCCGTCGCGATTATGTATTATTCCAAGAATAATAAACCAAAACGCGTTTATCGCTACTAGCGTGAAAAGCAAACCTGCAGAGACCGTCATGAGTACCGTGGAGATCATCATATTGTTATGAACAGTGCGGAACAAGATGCTACTCATCTTTTAATGACGAGATTAAATGTTTATCTAAATAGAGTGCAAAGTCACCATTTTGTTTTTTGAAGGTCCGCCTTTAACTACGAAAACAACTTGAATTGGACCCATTGTCTCTAACCAGAGTCATCAATACAATAATAATTAATTTTATATATTGTAATCTTCACTATAATATTCACTGAACCAATGTAAGTAATAAATTGTCTTGTGAGCCGATTTGGTTATTTTATTACTCTAGTAAAGTGAGGTTTTATAACCAAATGGCCAGTGGATTCCGTGGAGGTTCGTGTGCGGTTCACCCGACCAAATAATAAAGTGGTCATAAAATGTATGCTTAAAGCTCATAAAAGTTTATAAACACACGTTTTATAACACTTTTAATGTGAAACTCAATGTTTTATTACATGAAGGGTTGTTTTTTGTTTTATGTATTAAGTAGGTATTATTTTGTGTTCTACGTAAAAAATGTTGTAAAACCCGAAGTTATTACCTTCCAAATAAATCGAAAAATCGATTTTAGTGGGATTAGCTCAAATTACCCGTTGCTCGTATGATTCGTGGCATAAAATATTCAGACTTGTTCGAGAACTTAACGAAAACTAGGAACGGGAATGGTGCTAATGGGAACAAAAACCATGATTGTGAGAGTGGCTTTGTAAGAGAAGGGACAATGTTTCCACTCAGTTTCTTGACGATTGCTGACTTGGTTGGTTGGACTGGGCCCAAAATTGAACTTGAAGCTTCTAGGGGGCGTCGTCCCAACCATTATGGGCAAAATTTCATGGGTCAACTGCTCGGGGGGATGTCAAGGAAAACGGAAGATTTTGCCATTTTGGTTTATTATTCTTGGAATAATTCACGTATGTAATCGCGACGGAGGTCGACAACTCCGATCGGCCTCAAAGTTTGGCATTATCCGTGACAATGTCCGTCCGCCTTTCGCCGTCAAAGTCGTTCTTACTTAGGCATTGAATCTAAGTTGTCCTTTATGGTTGAGTCCCAAATAACCGTCAATTTCCTGTCCCTCGACGATAACACTCTAAGAGTCTCAGTACTGAGTACTCAGACATGTTTGCATTTTTCAAATTTTTTTCTGGTAAATATTAGGTGTGTTCTGTTAGGTTACCATAAAATGTGAATGCTACCTGCTGGTTCAGGGCTGGAATCTATCCCAAACAGACCATTTGAGTAAGTCTCCTTGGCTGTCCCAGCCCACAATTTTCGATCTTAAAATTTCCTGCTAGACTTGCATTGCTACTATTTTAGGAGAAAAGGTCGTGTGTGTGATGTAAAGATTTCAGCTCAAAAACCCTCTGAGTGTGCTGTCAGTGATCCCACAAAGTCAGTATTGCGTTTCTATGAAAATTTCATATTTATATCATATTTATATCATTTGTATCAAATGGATAGGAACATTGAAAAACTTTGGTTACTACCTTACGATAAAATTTTCGACGTCAGTCGTCATCAGTATCTGGCTCTCGCGGTGGCTTCCAGAATGTTGTCTTCAGAGAGTGTTGTGTGTTGTTTATATCATAATTTATATCATATTTATATCATTTATATTATAATTTCATATTTATATCGGTATTTATATCATATTTCATATTCATATTATATTAAAAATCCATGGACTATTTAGAAAAACGGTATGCATCTCCCATGTCAGGATTTTTTTATGGGACCAGAGGGGAGAGGAGGAGACATCCCTGGTCGACAGACTACCCCAACCCCTTTCCCCTTCTGCATGATGATTTCTGACCTCGGAAGGAGAAGGAGAGAAATCAGTGACCGTCTGTCTTCAAATGTAACATCCATCTAAGTAGGTATGTCATAATTGTTTTAAATCAACTCTCCTCCCTCCACCCTATAGAATATCGAAGTTCTCAACTTAACTTCCTATAAAAATTACGTCCAGAAATGTTTCAATCCCGATCTATAATTAAAGTGCAAAAACTTGAAAACCCTCCATGGACTCTAAATTCCGATCTTTTCAACAATTTTTTCTATCTTAGGAAGGCGCAAATTTTTCGAACAGGTGGGATTTTTACTTTTTTCGAGTTGAAAATTGACAGTTATTTGGGAATCAACCTTATAAAGCACATGATCGAAGAGCACTGGGGGCTTAACGAAAATACTCTCTGAATTTATCCTCATCGGATAGTAAAATTAACTATCCAATGAGGATAAATTCAGAGTCATTCAATGACGACGAATTATTATCTCAGGCACCTTCATCACTGCGCCTTTTGAAAATTACACTTTTTCACACCGCGTTTCCTCATGTTCTGAAAACTCATCTTCCAAAATGATCAGTAATGCAAGATCTGAATCGTTCATTGTCGTTTGTGAGAGCTGGAACAGTGGAATACGTTGTACACTTTACACTATCCGTACGTTGCAACGCGTACGCCCCCCCCCCCCCCCTTACGTTCACTCTTCACTCCACCAACGACATCATTACGGCCGTACAATGACGGGACTAAGCCTTAGAGGATGAGAAGTGCATGTTTATTCACATATTTACTTATATATATATCTATATTGCTCACTGAATTAATTTTTTTCGTGCGTTGTATTATAAGGTAGTACGACATCGAAATGTAATGAAATAGAATGAAAAGGTTCATTTGTAAAAGCCTTCCGGCGATACAAGGTATGACATAAAAATGTAATTATTTTATTTTAAATTATTGCATTGTATATCTCCCGTTAATTGGGAGAGTGGCCAGAAGGCCAAAATTTTTGAGATTAAATAAATCGATAATCCATCAATCAATCAATCCCTTGCCTCTAGCTCGAAAGCTCACTCAGCTGGTCAACAACCAGCCCTTAACATGAGCGAAAAAGTGTACCTAGCATATCCTCGCAAACATTTTACTGACCCCACCAACCTAAGGCATTCATGTAAAAAACGTATGTAGTAATCATTTGGTTCGAACTAATAATTAGTTCGAAGGTAAATTATTTACCTATTATTATTAAGTATTAACGGAGGAAAATAGCATGTCCCTAAAAAAGGCCGTTTCGTCCCACTGTGCGGCGGACGAACATTTTTTTTTTTTGGAACCTGCGTGTCATGAGACGGATGATGACAAATTTTGAGGCCGAATTTTCTACCACCGTCGCGATTACATAGGTGTATAATAATTATTCCAAGAATAATGAACCAAAGGTGGTGATTTTTCGGTTCGAGTGTTTGAGTAGTGAGCTGGTGGGGTGTTTGGGCGGGAGTTATGTTGCTAAGTGTTGCCACGGCGACGTCTCATAACACGCCCGGAATTGACCTCTCCGCCGTTCATAGATCATTTACAAACCTCTTCCATCAAAAGCCCAGTTATTACCTTCATTGTGAAGAACGCCGGGACGGTTTTCTTTGAAAGTGTACTTTTGTACGAGTTTTCATAGCCCCCCCCCCCCCCCCCCCCCCCAACTTCGTTGAAAACCATTTGTCATCGTCGACGGCTCATCAATCGTCGGAAAATGTCGTCGGGCTCGGCGGCCCAAAGCGTCGAGAGTAGAGGGAGAGCTGACCGCAGTCGGAGCGACGATTCCGACGAGCCAACAGCTCCAGGTTAGTCCAGGTTACTCTAAGACTGCGATGTATGGTTGCGGTTGGCGGATGATACCGTATCGGTTCCCGTGAGGCATTAATGAGTCCGTTTAGGTTCCTGACTTATGAACATTGCTGTCTGAACCGCATCCGTATCGGTTCCGTGTCTATTATTGTGCTCTTTGCCTATATTTTCACGTTTCACGTCAGGAGTTGAGCGATCATCGTTAAAGGCGATTACACGAGATCAATAGGCGGGGCAACAGGGTCTCTCTGGAGTGGTTGCCAGGGCATAGAGGCATGTCAGGCAACGAACATGCTGACGCTCTGGCCAGACCCCCTTCATCGGCCCGGAGCCAGCAGTTGGCCTACCACAAACCTCCTTCAGAGGCGCCATCAATAGGTGTATGTCATTACAAACCGCCAAAAGATGGCAGTCTAACTCCTCGAAGGTCACGCTCACAGCAAGCGCATGGTGGCAAACACCAAGAATGCCGGTGAGCTACTCAAGTTGAGACGCGGGGAAGTTAGAAGACTGGTTGCCTTGATAACCGGCTTCTCACATTCTACATTCTCCATTCGACCTCAAGCACGAACACGAGAAAAAATACGGCAGATCGCAAAGGGTTCGCGACTTGATTCAGGGGCTGATGGGCGATTTTTCTAATGGTCGCACATCAAGAATAGACACTTTTTAACCATGCCTAAACTTTCCAACAAATGCTTGGAAACTCTAGACAGTCCTAAGCCTGTAAATGGGAAGGAGAATGTTGTTAAGTGGGAACCGAAACGTCCACTCCTCCCTCAGCGAATGGGAACCGATACGGCCAAGGTTCCTCGGGATGTCGTAACCAATACGGACGTCTGGGAACCGATACGAATACACCCCGGTTGGCACTATGACGCTAACCTTCTTCATTACCTCAGCCGTTTCAGGTAGAAAGGACAACTTCAGGGCCCACACGAAGATTACTGGTGTTTTGCGGGATCTAGAAGACGACATTGTAAACTCAGCTGTTGCTCTCCACATGGGCGCAGGTTGGTAACACTGGTGTTCTGTTCCTAGCTATTCACAAAAACTAACCGACTTTCACTTGCAGACAACCTCATGACCGATAGAAATTCTCACTTATCGGGAACTGAAAGCGTCTACGTGGAACACAACGGGAGGTTCACCAAAGCTCCCAAGCAAGTGTTAATGGATCACGTGAAAGACAGCTACAAGGATGACAACGCCAAGTATGTATCAAGGCTTGTTTGTGTTTTCCATTGACAATTCAGGTTCTAATTTGAGCTTGTAATTACAGGGCTGAAACGACGCCGTTGGACACGGCCATTTGGATGCAAAAGATGTGGTCGAAAATAGCCAAACTTTGTCTGGGACTTTTGGGAGGGTTGGCACTCCTGGAGCTCATTTTCGTCGTCCAGCTGATGCCGTCCAACCCCGACACGAGGCAGAGGTTTTTCGAGATTTACCCCTTCATGGATCAGACTTTGAGCTGCCTGATGTTGGTTTTCCTCACGCTCAGTTTGGTGGTCTTGTTTGACTGGTGAGCTGCATTTACAAAATTTGTAAATGCTTATTTAATAAGCTGTGTTTTGTGGAGTTTCAAAACTGGGGAAAATGGGAAACGTTTTTCAGGTTGCTCGTTAGCTTCCTAGGTCTACAGTCCCAGAGTAGGAAGGGAGTGAAGAATGGGAACACTTTTAACACCATCTGGCTCGAGTCATTGGTTGTGGCTTGGCACGGAGGAGCATGAGCTGCCACAGGTTCCAATGACCTTACAGGATTCAAAGAGGCTGATTTCTCAATATTGTAAAACGAGTAATGAATCACACCCTAAATCCTGTCCTAATGAGATTAACTAGGGGGGCCATCCCCTGCTGTCTACGCCACCCAACCCCCGACCATATCCCGGCTGTATCCGAGTTGCGGTCACGAGCTCGCAGTCCATTAATGAGATATAACAGTAACTGTTGCGGTCCCGTCTTCGAATAGAAAGTTAACATCCGATTTGCGGCCCATGATGAGGAGATTGTAAATCCGTAAATTCTCACTGTTGGCAGCCAAAACTCACGATGCTTATTATACTGCTCTCGATCATTTCCATCTTCATACATTGGATTACTCTCCACAACCCGTATTTTGTGTCTTAGAATCGGCTATCCACTCAGCGGTCAGAGATGTATCATACATCAGCCATAATGGCTCACAGTGACGCTGAAATGTTGTCGTTTTCATCTAGGACAGTCTTGGTTTCGCAAAATTCAGGCTTTGGGGCTCGCTAAAATGTACAGGTACAGGTACAGGGACAGGGAACCCTCACAGTCCTTGAGGCTTTTCGTCGGTCTTCCGGAAGTCATTGACTACGTTCTGGAGAACTATATACTCGAAAATTAATAGTACTCGTGGTCGGTGGAGTAGGATATCTTCCGAAAAGGAGCAATTTCTTGTTGGACAGATCGCCCGACACCAACTGGGCCATAGAAAGCACTTGAATGTACGACCGCAATTCGGATGCAACAAGGACCGCAATTCTTAAATCCTTGCCTGATAGGGGGACCCACCTGGCCTCAGACACCTCCTACTCATTTTCCAATGTTTGGTAGTTTTTCTTAATAATTTGGTGGGGGTGGGGGTGTCGTCTGACGGGATTCAATTGCAATGCTCCCTTGCAAACCGCAATAGTTTGGCTGCATATACGATGAATGTTTCATCTTTCTCGCTTTCAAGCTCATAAGAAAAGGTAGACTCCTGAAACTGATCTAGTAAATAGCGGTTATTAAATTTTGGCATCAATAAAACCAAAACTGGCATCAATAAAACCAAAACTGGCATCAATAAAACCAAAACTGAAAACCAAAAAAGAAGTGGAACCTTTTGTCCGACATGCGGCACCTAGCAGCCCATAAGGGTACCACTATCGACTTAATTGCAATGTAGGAAACCCCACAGTTGCTGCTCAGGTTTTCAATTGACAATCTTTCGTTTCAGGATCGATTTGGGCCACTTTCAGATGGCTCACGTCGGCGACTCTTTAAGCTTCAAGAAGATTGTCCTCATCATCGTTCTCCTCATGACGGCTTTCGTCCTCCTTCTGTGCAACCGCCCCATGGACGATTCCTTCCACCTCCACGAACACTCAGAGAGCAATTTTTCCTACACTCTCGTCAAATATGACCCCCAAGTAAGTAAATGGATGAGTTTGAGAAGTTTATGTCCAATAGGGGTCTTCATGGTAGTTTCAGCGTTTCGACTAGAGCCACTGTAGTTACCAGGACCTGGTAAGGTACTACCTGGTAGTTTTGACCTTGCAAAAATAATTTTATTCGTGTCAAAACTAAACTTTGGGGGCTTGCTTGTGGTCGGTTAGATAATATCTAACCGACCACAACATATTATGTTGAACATAGGTAATGAAATATGTTCAACATATTATATTGAATCCATATTTTGCACACAACATTTCCTAGTGGAATTTCCTGAGATGGAGAATTTTATCAGCTTTCACGAGAAAAAAAGAAGTTTGGAATCAGATCAATAGTTTTCGAGCTACAGCCGGAAACGTTCTGAAAAACGTGGTTATCCGCTTAGCGAGCGGTGTCGAATTGGGCGTTTCTTATTTTGGTTTAGATTCGCTTTCTCGGCTGGTAGTAGTGTTTCTCTGACCTCGTAATTTATTGCTACAACATACGTTTTGAGCCAATTCATAAGTTACGTGGGTTGAAACACGAGCGAATCCTATTTTTCGGCCAAGTTGGAAAAAGTAACCCATTTTTGACGATCGATAGGCTGGACCGATTCGAGAAATGTATAGGGAGTGCAATCGACGTAAAGATTAATACTCCTCAATTTTCGAAGGAGTAATTTTTTGTGTGCGATGAGTCGTTTCCGAGTAATAAGCGAAAAGTTGAAAAAAGTGCAAAAATCTCGAGGTTTTTCGACCACCGCCAAAATTACACTAGAAAATGTTGAGTGCAAAATGTGGATTTCACATCTTTGACCGACGACGAACACACCCCGAAAGTTTGTTATTGACGAGAATTTTTGCAAGGTGACCCCCCCCCCCCCCCCCCCCCCTTCCGACGTGGTGACTGAACTACTGCACAGGCGTGGGTTACCTTGTTGGATGCCCCAAATCTCTTTCTTTTTATTTCAGAATTTGAAGCACATTTTGATCAACTGGGAGTTTCTGTGCGTTTGGAAAGACTGCCTTATCATTCTCGCCTGGGTGCTGCTCATCCTGTCGAAAAACGAAGATCTCTTCCTCCTCCATTTGTTTGCGATGAAGAAGTACGACTACCGACCGGACTCTTCGAACATTCATCTAAACGGTCTATCTTGATGGACACCGTCAGGTTGTAAATAAGGATTCAAATTTTACACGCTCACTCACGAGTTGTTTTCATTATAGTCATAAACGGTCGAAAAAGCGAGCTGATTTTTCTGTACCTCAAAAAAAGGCGATCGTGAATGGTATGTGGGGGAGAAATCTGGTGAAACTCGGACCGCCGCAGCCGTCATGAAAGTTTCATGGGGAATTTTAGGCCTAAAACCTCCTCGCGAGGGATTTTTTCTACACCGGTGAAAAGGGACAAAAAAATGAAGGCTGGAAAACCCCCTTTTGAATATTTTAGTGGCCGATGGAGCGTAAGGTGGTGGAAGGGGCTGAAATGCCGGATTAACCTGATACTCTGCAACGTGGAGCAACCCCCCCCAACTACCACCACTCCCGAATTGGAGCTGGATGTTCAGCTCGACTGATTTCCCTGGAAAGTTGAAGACGGTTCTTAGTTATTTATCTTTCCGTTCCTTTTATTTAGGGGGGGGGGGGGGGGGGGGGGTAGCAATTTGTCAGATGTCAGTCAACATGTTGGTGGTAATAATACAAAGTTGCCAGACGGATTGATTACGAAAAATCCCAGCGATCCGAATTTGTAGAGAGCTCGGCTGTGGCAGGCGAAGAGAGGAGCTGGTTCTTGCAGGTTGGTACCACTGCGGGTGGCCACCTTTAAAGCAATGTTGTGATGGTGGAGTTGCTGAAGCTCGTCTGTAAATTTGGGAGGACGACGAAGAGGATAATGAGTACCTAGAGGAAGATGATGATGAGGAAAGGACAGGAATACGACAATGAAGACAAGACTATATGATGAAGAGAACATAATATGACGAAGAGAATAGGAATGTGAACTGGATTGTGACTGGACAAGACTGTGAAAAAAAGGACAAGAATAATATTCTAATATGATCATATCATGTTATGATGAATAAGTGATCATATTATGATGAATAAAACAGGACTATAATGTAGAGAATGCGACGATGATTTGGAGGATAATGAGGAGAGGAAGATGATGAAGAGGAAAGGACAGGAATGAATGCTACAATGAACCCAAGTCTATGACGAAGAGGAAAATAATGTGACGAAGAGAATAGGAATGTGATGAACTGCATAAGTCTGTGAAAAAAAGGACAAGAATATGATGAAGAAAACAAGACTATAATGAAGAGCATGCGAGGATTATGGAAGGGACAAAGAGAGCAGGAATATGACGAAGAGGGCAGATCAATGGCGAGATGAATTCATTTGGGTAAAGCATAGGTATCTGATCGGATTTTTAAATAGAACTTGTTCTGACAATAACGTTGCCAGTATCGTTTTGCCCTATAAAATAAGATTTAGCCGGTTATATTATCCCGTCGTAATTTAGACTCCCGTAATAATTGTCACTCTGCACCCCAACCCGTACCTATTCACGTCTTAATCAGCCGATCGTGACAGTAATGAGTCACGATGTTTGGAAAATAACCCGAACTGGTCGCTCGCCGTTTGAAATATGGGATGTCAGCGCGATAAGGCTTTTCGTCGAGTCAACGTTTGACACGAGCGCTTTCGATTGAAAATGGGAAATCGCGTGAACGAAATCGGGCGTGTTTCGCAGGGGCCGTTGAATTTTTTGGTCGTTGATAAGGTGCCATTTTTTATTTCAGTGCCGGGCCGGGCGGGTAAAATGGGGACGGGATTGTTAACCAGAGGTAAAACTTCGGTAACGGTGGGAGGGGCGGTAGGTGTCCTTTGAATTTATTTGAAAAAAAAAAAAAACCAACCAATAATTTCATTCGTTGAAAAAGTGGTTTCATTTCTTCGTCTGCGATGGAGGGTGATGAGGGAGTGGTGCGATATCCCTCGTACAGACCTCAATTTCTCACCAATCCAAGAGAGAAAAAAAACGAGAAATATTAGGGAGATCGGTGGGTGTTCTGAGTTGGCAGTGAAGGGGGAGGACTAAAATAATGACATTGTCCTCCCCCCACCTCATCCTTTTCCCTTTAATTACGGCATATCGCAATTTATCTTTTGCCCCTCTCCAAAATGGAGAATCATCCATCTGGGTATAACTTCGCGTACCTGTTGTCTATAGGGATCTTGGACGAGACTGAAATGGGAGCTCTATGTGACAAGTCTGTTGAGGACGAGTGGCGGCTAGCATGAGCGCTCTCTCTCCCAGTGTGTGATCGATGAAAAAAACCTCAAATTTCGAAAGACGCTAAAAAATTGTGTCTGATGGTCTAAACTATAGTTAACCAGGGGCGGATAGGCGGTTTTGACCGGCCCGGGCGATTCAATTTGACCCTCCCCCCCACCTTAACAGTTACCTATCCAAAGACCATCAAAGGAGGGGTTGTTCATATTTTGGAAAAACAAGCAAATGAATAGAAACGAGAATACACTTTATTAATTTTAATACCTAGGTGAACTTATACTTATTAATAAGTACTTAAGTGAAAAATAACAGCGCCTATATTTAGAAAAAATAAAAGTGGTAACGGGAGTTCACCAACTCGGCCAACCTCCACTACCTGAGAGATTAAGACGCCGAATGATGTCAACAACTCGGCCAATGGATGGGTGAAAGAGGTATCAAAGCCTCCGATTCCTAGGTGTCAAGCCGGGCCAATGTCGGCATCTACTACCAAGTACAGTGGTCACTGACTTTGAGATCGGCCTTCAAAATACTTGCATTAGGGCTTGGCCATACGCCCGGCAAACCTAACTCAGGCTTGGTGGCGCGCCATACAAAGGTTCGGTTTGTTGACAGATTACAAATCCGACATGGAAATGGGACTATGGTTGAAGCTTTTCTTCGGTCTTCCATTTTTGAACCCACAACGAGTGAAACCATGTTTTGAGGAAATTGTCCGGTTTTGGAATCTTGACCTCTTGAAACGGATAATGTCAAATTTTGAGGCCGGTCGGAGTCGTCCACCTCCGCCGCGAAAACCGAAATGTCCGTACGCCGTACGCCGTCCGCCGTCCGGGCCGTAGAAATTTTTTTTTAATCTGAAATTTTGACAAAATACTTCGTTTACCATCTAGCTGTGCCCACAAGGTTTTCAGTCTTATCGCCCAAACCCGTGGGGCCATATATGGGGCTAAAATGGGGCTACGGCAGGGGTTATTTGAAGGCTTTTAGCTATGGGATCGAGTTAGGTGTCGTTTTCGAAGTATTTTTGGACGAAGAATCCATTTTTGGGGGTCCCGGAAAGATCCGATTTCACTGTGGCGATCTCTAGAGTTTTCATGGGGCTTAAAATGGGATTTTTGAAGGATCCCAGGACGTTTTTCGAGTAAAAAACTTCCCAAATATTTCACAAAAATGTTTTTTGAAATATAGGTAAAAATCCAAAAAAAAAATTTTTTTAAATTTTTTTCATTGACAGAATTAAATGTCTGTACAAGTAACCTATATCAAAGAATAATAAACCCTTGTGTAAAATTTGCAGCGTTTTTTTCTTTTCGTCTAGTATCTCTTTCTTCGCCAACAAATACATTTCCCAGCCGTCCCAAGGCCTTCTTTAATACTTTCTTTTGCTCAGTCAAACTTGCAAGAGTCGGGTTTTCATGAGACGAACAACAGTCGAGGGTTTCAGGCTCGTCATCAATCACCCCTCGAAAAGGTTGGTACCCCTGGAACGTCCAATACGTCCATTAGGGACGGGCATCTTTTCGGTCATCATCTTTCAACTTTTTTTTCATGAACCTTAGAGGAAATAACATGGCTTTCAACGTCGTAGGGGAACGTCCGCCGGATCTCGATTCAGCTTTTGGATTCGTGCACTTGACTACCACGCCGAAGGTGGCGAAAATGTCATTTATGCGCTTCAGACTAAAAAGTTGTGGCCTGGATCCAGCCTGGGGGCTCTCAGCTGTAGAGAGGATAGAGTGGGGGATCCATGGGAAAACCTTCACAGATCATAGTTAATGTAATATTTATTTTATAAATTTTATTTGTACTACTAAAACCAACATTCGACTGGCAGCTCTGATTCGGTTTGCGGGAAATATTTGAATAAATCACAATTAAAAGATGAAGTTTGTCTTGGTACTACAGTACGTTGAAGTAATCAACCTGTACAAAACCAACCAGTGTTGCCAGGTACATATCTCTCGTCTTCTTCAGTTTTTTCTACTTTCATTAACCTGTATTTTTCTTTGTCCACTTTGTCCTTTGTGGGGGTTTCATGGTGTGAAATGATTAAATCATTATTTTGTTGGTTGTCGAAGACAAAATATCGACTTGTTCGATGCTACATAACAAGTACCAGGTTAGGAACTCGCAAGAGTGATGGGGTAGGTTTTATCCCGCGAAAGCCGCCTAACAACTCCATAAAGACCTCACTTCTTGGAAAAAGTTCCACCTACCCGAAAGAAGTTGGTGTATATTACGGGATGTTTCCCTGTCTGACCTGTTGAAGGCGTAACAGGTCGCCCAGGTAGAGCATTTCATCACTTTTTGCCTTTCTGAGTTTTTTTTCTAAGCTCCCTCTTCCAGTTCTTCAACTTTTTTTTCTCTTTTCCCAGCGCCCCGAATATAACTACCGGTGGAAAAACTAAGTTGCCTCTCGGGGCGGAGCAGATTGTTGGAAATTGGCCGCGGAAAAAGTTTTCAGGGGTCGAATAAACGCGGTGGCTCCTTCTCACGTTTTTATGGGGTGCGGCTCAGTAAAAAACACATTTGTAACGGGAATGGTTAGTCGGAACTGTTCAGAGGATGCGCAGTTGGGCCTTCTGCAAGTGTCAGGAGTGGGGGACCGTGGCCCCTAGAAATCAAACCCTTATGCTCTGCAAAGGCATAAATCGTTCGCAATCGATCCCAGCTTGTTTCTAGACCTTTCAGAACTGATTCTGACTGCGTAGTTCGTTTGGGAATGTTGCTCGTGCGCGTTTCATTTTGGACTAAAAGCAGAACAGAGCAGCAAAGTGTTGGAACGGTTCTGAGTTTGCTGAGCAGCAAAATTTTGCGCGAGGGGATGGTTTGATTCCTGGAAGTGCTCCAGTTCTGATTCGATTCCAAATGAGCAGGACTGCTCTGTGAACTCAGCTATTACCATCATATTTGGCATCCAAGGGCAAAGGTTTGCCCAGAGGCGAGTAACCCCTCCTCAGGCTTGGGTTCCAGATTCACAACAAAAGATTTCCTCGAAGCCTGACAAGATATTCGTGGAGGGCCACCGAAATGGTCCTGCTCGGCCAGCTGGGCGGGATAGGAGTAGCACAATCCACATTGCAGGAGTGGACACGCGCAGACGTCTGGCTAAATTTAAGAATAGATTAAATCAGTAATCGGCGATTTACGCACGAATCGGGTTTCACTGAGGCCCGCTTAGCACAAGCTCCGTTTAAAATCGCCTACGCTGAGAATAAAGTTAAGTGGCCAAAATGGGGCGCTTAACGTGACTAATCTACGCTTATCTCAGATTCAGCCGGCTGCCATTTCTGTTTTTATGTGGAGGTGCGTATTTTGCGAGTAATTATTGGTCAATAACGAGTGGAATAGGTACTCGAAACTTACTGTGTGAATGTGCTTAAATGACACACAAGACGATTTCTACATTCGGTGGTGAAGACAATTTCCTGAGAGTGCTGATCTGGACTGATACTTCTTCTTCACAAGGTACCTACAGGCTGTCAAAATCAAACATAATCTCTATCTCTGAATAGCACAGCTATAATTTTGATCATATTATATTATTATATGAACAGTATGCTTAGTCATGTGTCAAGTGTCTCCCACCTCCCGGCAATTCGAAAATAGTGCCCTGGACCCACAGAGTAAGGTAGTCAAGTGCCTGGACCCCAGCGTCACCTTTAAAATGGCCGGGCTTTAATTGAACCCTCTATGTGTACCCACTTATGTTTGTACCCAATTCTGAATATTTAATCATATATTTATGTACCTAATCGAGGGTGCCGACAAACCTGTATTTTGGCCGATAGGTATGAGGGATCATTTTCCTCATCATGGACTGAAACATCTCCCAAACATTGGCCAATGACATGGTTGTTCGACATCCCTCTTTCAAGTTACACTAATTGGGTGATAACAAAATCCTAGTAACAGTAAAAGCATCCTTGATGCATTTTACACTAGACGTTGGGCCATTGAGGCATATTATGAGCTGTCCACTGAAAACAAAACAAACCCCTGTCGGCTGGCAGCCGACAGTACGCAGTAAATTTTGTATCTCCCTTAGGAACCCCTTTGAACCACCACTACCGCCGTTTCAGTTGTTATTTTCGGCCGTTGGCTTCAACTGTGGCCCGCAGGCGCTACATCGGTTTTGGTCGACAGAAGCTGCGTATAACAGTTATACCTACGCATGATTAAAGTTACTTCAATCGTAACTTTGCTCGAAAAAGTTAAGCGCCTCTTTATGTGGTGAAACCCGTTTCGTTTTAATCAGAGCTTGCTCTAAGCTCAGATTTAATTTATGCGTAGGTAGATTAGACTGTTTAGTGAAACCGGCTGGTGGTATGTGTCCAGGTATGAGTTGGTAACGGCTGCTCGTCAGGGTAGTACAACGCCTTTCCCCCACGAATCTCTGGAACCGGTGACACCAGCGGCGGAGGATATTAAACATCAAAGACATCATACCTAGTCTCGTCTACGTCTATGTCCTACTATCTAATACTAATAATAGTTATTATGTCTTTGAAACCCACAGAAATCGTAGTGATAGTAGGACATAGACGAGACTAAGACGTGCAAGTCATAGTGATGAGACATGTTTTAGGGCAAGGCCTTCAGGAACCATGCAAGAGGCAAATGCAGTCTTTGGTACCTATCACCTCAATGAATTGTAGGTCGTTCTGCCTTAGTTCTGGGATGGGGGTGTGCTTGCAGGTTAAGTCGGTGGGGCCAAGAGGCATTGTGGTCACTCCTCTGGTTGGTTCTGTTCCCGAAAATCTAAATCTACATAATACCAGCTCCCTTTGATAAGTATTATGCGTGACCTGACTCGGCCGAGTTTTCTCCTCCACTTTCAATACTTCATAACCCCTTGTTCAAAATCTCCCACTCCCCCCCCCCCCCCAGTCAGTCATTGTTATTTTTCGGAATGAATGGCGGTCCAATTTTCCGCGCTTCCGCCATTGTCGACCCTCTTCCTCTAAAACTCTCTCCTCGACGACATCCTCTTTGGGGCCACCGACTTTGGCGAGATGGAGGAGACTCGACGCAGTCAGGAAAGTTCCCCAGCCTGTGGCCCCAGAATGACTCGGTTCAGCATGTCCCCTGCATCCATGCTTCCGTACCAACCTGATGCCCCAGCACCCTACAGTCTCCACCAAACTCCTGCTTTTACAACTCCAGCCTCTGCTAGAAATGTCTTCATTCAAGTCATCATTACTGCCGACATCCCGTTACCCGTTCCACCAATTTTCAAATTTTGCATACTGCAGCGGCCTCATGTCGAATCCGCGTATTCAAACTCCATGCCCCCACTTCGGCCCCGCCCTCTTCAACCCTTCCTTAAACAATGACAAGTGAAGAGAAATAATGAACCCCCTCTGCCTGTCAACCCTCTCCGTGCAGTCAGAACTGACTCTTTTTCATTTTCCCAGGAGATGGAAAATAACCGGCACGAAAAAAACGGAGGAATTCCAAGGTGAAACTAAAGCGAAGTTTAAACAGTATTTTCCATTCTCTTTGCTCATAATCGCGTTGGAGTTTTCTCTGGCAAAAAGAGTCAACTTTGCCGACGTAACGTTTTCACCCAGGAACACTCTTTTTGAGATGTACCGGAGCTGAAACAATTGAACGGCGGGATATCAGCTGTTTTATTTGATCCAGTCCCTTCGTAGATAGATCAGCTTTACGGCGAACTAAAATCAAAATCGTAATTCCAATTCTCGCGGGTCCGTTGACAGTAATATTAAATATTAAATTTGCTGACAATATCAAATTTCGCTGGCAGTAATATTGTGATACTCTGAGGGCCGGTTTCACCAACCTCATGTTAAAGTTCAAGTTAGCTATTTTGAGGTTAGAGATTGACATAAAATCAGTTTTAGCATACAACAACATAACTTCAAGTTAAGGAAATAACTTTCGAAAATCCTCAAGTTAAAAAAGTGGAAGTTAACCGTCCTGGTAACTAGGATACAGCAGCTGGTGAAACGTGAATTTTTTCGCTAACTCGTGGGTTAGCCTAACTCGAGGTGGTGAAACCGGCCTTGAGAAAAATAGATGAATGGTAGGAAATTGTCAGAAAAATTATATTCATCGGTTTTTCTTATCGTATCACGAGAATTGTAGGTAATTACCGCGAATTTGATTTTAATTCGCGGTGAATTGAAAAAAAATTACCTAGTTGTGAATTTAAAAAAAAAGCTAGCTGGGACACCCACCCGTGCTTCGCACGAAATATCACATTCCCGTCCATCCCCGATGCAAACACCCTTAGCAACCCGTCGACTTGTAATTTTCTTAGCCCGTTTCTCGTTGCGAAGTATCAAAATTTAATTCCCGTCTATCACCAATTATAAGCAGCCCATAGCAACCCATCAACTCAACAATGAAATTACCTATCAAACTAATCGAAGGCTCGCAAAAGAAACTCGTACCCACCTACCGACGATCTCTGAATAACTTGCGAACGGGTTATCGCACAGAAATCGTTTTGCAGTCGTTGAAATCAGAGTGAAAAGCTCGTTTTAACCGACGTAGTTTCGTTCAAACCCGACGCCAAAAGTTGTACCGGGTTTCGGCGTTTCGAAAATTTTCCTAGCAATCCCTAGTAACGACGCTATTTGACGCGGCTTTTCGTCGCGAAGGAAAGTTCCGTTCGCGATGAAGGAATAGAGTTCGGGAAATCTAATATAGCCTATTATCTAAGTCGGAACACGCGGGTCAATTTGCGCCCACCCGCTGCGAAATTGGTTCAGCCGTTCGGCAGTTTACTGGGCACATACATACATACATACATACATACATACAGAAAGAGAATTTTATATATTATTATAGATTATAGATTATAGATAGATTACCTACGCGGTGAATTGAAAAAAAAAAACAAAAAAAAACCTAGTTGTGAATTTAAAAAAAAATTAAAAATTATTTTCGAATAAAAAAAATGCATAGGTTTTTTGTAATTATTTACATTTTTGTGTGAATAATTTACAAATTTTATTGTGAATTTAATTTAATTTACAGAAAATGTTGTTAATGGGAAGTAATTCCCATTTACAAATACGTGAAGAATGAATTAATTCACAATCATAAACAAAGCACGACGAGAATAACAATTATCGTTAATCTTCCTTGACAAAATATGAGCTAGTTTCTTCAGTCCCATCCAAAATCGGACGTATATTAAATACTGTAGGTATCTATTTTTGACGTAAATCTTGATCTATTTTTATGAACGTGAACTGTATGCAACTGGGTAAAGTATTTATGGCAGTAAGAAAAGGTTCCAAGAGCTAGAACGTGATCGGTTCAGCAAGCACCCTCAGGTATGTATGTACATACAAACCCCGTGTATAAGGTAGGAACACGTATTTGGACGTCTCCAGTGAAAGCACATTGCTCTCCCCGACTGCCGCCACATTCAGGGACAGTGCGGAGGACCTGGGGGGAATATCAATCATCAATCGTAAGTTTTTTATTGCCAAAGCCAACACTGACACAGCAATCGTTAAATATTAAAATTAACTTAAAAGCGAATCAAACAACAGTAGTTAACAGTAAGACACGGCAATAAGAAAACTTGAAAAAACACGGAATAAACAAACGAAAAAACACGAGAAGACAAGAATACCGACTTACATAAAGATTTTACTCAGGTACAAAAATGAATTTCAAAAAAACTCAGAAACGCGAGTTCAGTTCGGCGTCAGTTAATATGCCCTTCAATGTCTTCTCAAAAGCAGACACGAGTCCGGCAAGTGACTGAAGAGGCGAGCACCTACTTGAAAAGGGTTGCACTTGAGAGAGGTAAGACTAAGAACCCTTGACAATGGGAGATCCAACTTGGCCCATCACGTTCCACTTCCTCCAACTAAAAGCCATGTCATGATTTTGGGCATTTGCCTTCGGAATTCCTCCCAACGACGGTTGACCCGTGGGGGGTCTGTTCACCAGGTGGTATGTAAAATGAAGTTCTATGCTTTGCATATCTCGAAATTTCTAAAAACTCATCAAAATAACAATTTTTTAAATTTGATATAGCAAATTTTTCGAAAATTTTGGCATGTTGGCGAAGGCTCATAATATGATGATAACATATTATGAAATAAGAACGCCACTCAATTTTTTACAGAATTTTTGTTATGAATAGTTCAGCGGGAATCGCGCTAATTTGTTCGCGAATCTTCCCTCTCACTTTCACACTTGTGGTCCCCTTTCGCCTTAACTGATTGTGATTCTTGTAACCATCCTAGCCACTGGAGTGGATCAAAGGTGCTGTCCTTTTCGACTCATCCACTCAGTTCAGGGACATGCTAAGAACGCAGGGCACTGCGGTATTGACGGTCAGGTATAGGTACGTTATTTCTATACACTAGAATCAAAATTTATCAGCCTCAAAATTAGTCCTCGTTGTTTTCAAGGTTTTTCAATAAAGCAGGAGCAAATAAATTTTTTGTGTAAATCCATTTTATTTTTTCATCACTTTTCTGCAACTATGGACGCATTGTTTGAAATTATAAGGTAGGTTAATTATAATGCGGTATCTAACGTGTTAGTAATCGCTTTTGATATACATGCTTTAGCCTTGAGCTAACTGACGACAAAAAGTGTTGCGTTTTATTGGAATGAAATTTGGGAGACGAAATTTGTCTGTCTCGGCATCACGCCTTAACGGTAGCGCCTGGGTTGACGACGTTTTTTCCGCTCGATTCCTTACCTTAGGTTTTCCTAAAGGTAGGGAACGCGGGGACTGACATAGGATAGGTTTCATTCTCCCGAGGCCCCCGTCTTCCTATCGCTTCGGGCGTTCCTTCCCGACCGAGTTTGTTTCCGTTTCCTCCGTAAATAAAGAAATTCGCCAATGCGCGAAACCCCACGAGCGGGAAACTGCGCCCCGTACTTTTTTTAGTGTGGGTAAATCCTGCTTCATTGAGTGTAAAATTAGCCCGGTCACGAAATTTGGCTTGTTCCATGTTTATTGAATTTTAGCCAAAGGCTCTAAGCAGTAACCTGTGTTTTTTTTTGTTTTTTTTTAAAGGGCGATTTACCATGATTTCAGAACACCAGAAATTCGAAAAAGTGTGGTAGCGCAGGGCGTAAAGGGCTCAAGTCCACGAGATATTAATCGAATTTTGAACCCAAAGGTGGGGTCTCCGTAATCTGGAAATATTAATGAAACCCTGACAAATCGAATGCTGTGAATGAAAGTTTGTTTCTCCCGCAATTCTATCTGTAGTAGAAAAGGGGGCGTCCATCACTTCCCTCCCAAACGCACCAAAGGGGATTACGTGGACTCTATGCCCGCCCGGAGTCAGAGTACAAAGATTATCGCTAGCCTCCCCTTCAACAGTCGTCATTGTATCGACACCCTCCCACCATGCCACGGTGCAACTCGGGTCAAGCCCGCCAAGTTACAAAATTATTTCCAACATACCTGTCATAATTTTGTAATTTGTATGTAAGTACCTATTAAATACTATTAAGTACCTATTAAAATAATTTTAATTATTTTAATTATTGTTAAATTTTAACAATTCAAAAAAATCGAGGACATAATAATATTATGGACATAATAATATATATTTGTTTGACTAACATATTATGTTAGTCAAACAAATATATGTAAAGTTTGATCGGGTCAAACTTCCAATAACACCACGGCAAACGCTATCATCCCGTTGTTGTTGTTTGCGGCTCATAGCGTCTCCCGTAATCTTGGTCCTGCGAGTTAGTTAGGCAGTTGTGGTTCACCAGTCAATGTGAACGGGAGCAGAGCTCCTGAGATTCCTACTCGAACGATCCTGTGTTTTAGATTTCTTCTTTACAGGTATGTTCAATGGTTCAGATCTCTAGTATGTAATTTAAGGTCCAGTATTTATCTAACGAATATTGTATTTGAATATTGATAAAATAAATAACTTCTTTACAGATGCAATCAATCCAGTGTTCTCCCTGAGTACGAATCTTACAAATCTAAAACACAATTTCGAAAACTTTTCGACTGCATGAAGAAATATGTCGAAATATCAGCTCTACATAATCGCAGAGGCCAGCTCCTCGGATGAGAAGACGACGATTCTAAAACTCAAGAAAATCAAACAAGCGGAGGAAGAAATGTGGTACGGTTTTCCGGATGATCAACAAGGTATGAGTCATCATAAGAAATTAGCGGAACTCCCCCCAGTTAAGAAAGCAATTGCCGCCATCAGGGCCAGAGGTCAAAGTCGGACCGTGAGTGTAATACTTCCGCCGGAAGTTGAGGCATGTTATCGAGATGAGGCTGGCAACTTTTTTTTCAATGAATTGTTGTTGTCAGAGATATCCGCTCTGACAAGTGAACCTTCACGCGCACCGGCATTTGGTTTACATGAACTGGTTGCGTGTCTCAATAAGCTGGTTGAAAAAAAAGACGACTCCCTGAACGAAATTATGAAGCATTTCCTTGTTGAGAAATTTTCAAGCAGAAACAAGAATGTTCAGGCGTGGGTCAACGATTTTGAGAGGGAAGCGGCTCGATTCAATCTGAACGGTCCACGATTGATTGAAGTATTCAAATTATGTTTAGATAAATCAATGAACGATTGGTTTTCGAACGCTCAGAAAAAACTTGGTATTGAGGCCGATTGGGATTTGTGGAAAGAGGATCTCACCACTACCTTCAGCGACGACTCCTGGACTCCAGTTCGATTTGCTTACCATTTCCGTTACATGACAGGCTCTTACGTGGACTACGTTGTGAAGAAGGAAAAACTACTTTTGGATCTCGACCACGTAATTCCCGAACAAATAATGCTGAATCTTATTGTGCTGGGTCTTCCCATAAAGATTCAGAACGAGTTAAGTAGATCCTCCATCGGATCAACGAGAGGTCTACTTGCAAAATTAAAGAAGTTCGACTGCAACTCTCCTAAGGACGTCGTTTCAACGGATTCAGCCCAGCTTTCCCGAGCGTCAGAGACTTCTGGACGAAACCGAAAGGCATCACCGACCGAAAGGAAGAAGGCTTGTTCTCTGTGCGAAAAAGGAAATCGAGGTACTCGTTTTCATTTGGAGAAAAACTGTTGGTATAAGGATACCAATAAAATTAAAACTGTGAACAATTTGGAAATAGAGTCGGAGTTGAACTCTGCAATTAGCGATCAAAAAAACTAGTGATGATACCACTGATAAAAGTCGATTTGCTTATCAATAATAGCCAAAAATGCACCGGTATTTACGATTCGGGTGCGAATATTTCGTTGATAAATTACGATTTCCTTAGGAAATCTGGCATTCGCATCTCTAAAAATGATGATAGCAAATTCAGTATGGTCAGTGGTATCGGAAAAGTTTGTGGAATTGTGAGTATTGATCTGAAAATAATGAATCTGTCAAAAAAGGTATCCGTCTTTGTAGTGAAAAGTGAGGGGTTCCGTCACGATTTTCTGCTTGGTTTGGATTTAATTGTACAATTTCACTTATGCCAAAATGATAAATTAGAAATAACCCAAAGTTCATTGGAGCATGGACAATCTAGCATCGTTTTTTCAAACTTAGGGCTTGAAGATCCCAGAAGTGTAACTGTAAACGAATCCGGGTACAGAGATACCTTTCAAGCGACCTTGAACCATTTACCGGATAAACAACAAAAACAGATCAACGATATCCTACATAAATACAAAAACGTTTTTGCTAAAGATAAATACGATATCGGTACAGTGTCAGGTCATCAAGCCACGATAAAATTAATAGAACACAAATATGTTTCAAAACGACCATACAGGTGCTCTGTAGATGATAAAAATGAAATCGAGTCTCAAATATCAAGGTTACTATCAGCCAACCTTATTGAAGAATCAACCTCCCCTTTTGCGGCACCTGTAACACTAGTCCACAAGAGAGATGAAAATAAGAAAAATAGGCTCTGTATTGATTTTACAGATTTAAATAAATTAGTTGTACCAGAAAGCCAGCCCTTTCCACTAATCACCGATCTAATAGTGAAAACCAGAGACTGTAAATGGTTTTCGGTGCTAGATATAAATAGTGCTTTTTGGTCAATCCCTCTCAGACAGAAAGACTATTATAAAACAGGGTTTGTAACACAAACAGGCCACTATAATTGGAAATGTTTACCTTTTGGCTTAAAAACCTCACCGGCAATTTTCCAACGAATATTGAGGAACATACTTCGAAAAAATGATTTAGATTCATTTTGTGTAAATTACATTGATGATATCCTGATTTTTTCAAAATCTTTTGAAGAACATTTACGTCATGTTGAAGCATCAATGCAAGCACTCATTAAAGAAGGATTCCGGCTTAAGTTTTCAAAATGCAACTTTGCTACAAATAGCGTGAAATACCTTGGTCATATAATCGAGTACAATTTAACGCGACCAATAAACGACAACGTTTTGCCAATTACAAATTTCCCAACGCCTAAAAATAAAAAAAATATAAGGCAATTATTAGGCAAAGTGAATTTCTACCGTTCATATATTCCGAAAGCCACTCAAATGCTCGAGCCTTTACATAAATTGTTAAGGAAAAATGCCATTTTCAACTGGAATAAGGAATGCGAGGAGGCTTTCAATTTAATCAAATCGTGTCTTTCCTCAGAGCCGTGCCTCGCTATTTTCAGTCCAGTCAGAAGGACAATCGTCCAGACTGATGCGAGTCTTGATGGCATCGGTGCAATTTTAAAGCAAAGACAAGACGACGGAACATTCAAACCAGTAGCCTATTTTTCAAAAAAACTAAATGAACACCAGAAACGAAAGAAAGCAATTTACCTCGAATGCTTAGCTATTAAAGAAGCATTAATATACTGGAAACACTGGTTACTAGGAATCGAGTTTGAAGTTGAATCCGATCACAAGCCTCTGGAACACTTGCGCATAAATTCCCGAAATGATGACGAACTGGGACACATGATGTTTTGCCTATCACAGTACAATTTCAAGATAAAATATGTCCCTGGTCAGTCAAACTCCGAAGCTGACTGTTTATCGCGGAATCCCGTTCTAGAATCTCTGGGTCCCACTGATGATTTGAAAATTGTCAATTTAGTCCAATTGGAGGAAATAACCCGAGATCAAAACCAATTAAATAGTCAGCTACCTCTAGCTCACCGCGTCACAAAGGAAGGTGATATACTTTACAGCAACTTTAAAAACAAAAGTAGAATAATTGTCTCTACAGACTTCTGCTATAAGCTGATTGAAAAAATACATAAAAAATTTGGTCATATTGGTCCAAAACAGATACAAATGAAAATAACTCCTTTCTACTTCTGCAAGGATATGACAAAAATGATTACGAGTTTTTGCCAAGCTTGCAGCGTATGTATTAAGAATAAATCTCGCATACCATTCACCTATGGCCATCTCTCCCAATTGGGTCCTGCCACACGACCATATCAATATATGTCTCTTGACACCATTGGTGGTTTTGGGGGCAATCGGTCACCTAAACGTTTTTTACACCTTTTGGTTGACCATTTCACTAGGTATGCGTATATCTACACTTCAAGAAACCAGAAAGCTCATGACTTCATTAAGCTCCTAACCAAAGTCTTATCACAGGGTGTTCAAATAGGCACTCTACTAGCTGACCAGTACAGTGGAATTAATTCCAACGAGTTCAAGTTGTTTTTAAACCAACATAATGTGAATTTGGTTTTCACGTCGGTCGACTGCGCATTTTCAAATGGCCTTAATGAAAGGCTAAACCAAACATTGGTTAATCGGATTCGATGCAAAGTAAATGACGAACCGTCAAGCACGACACGCCCGTGGTCAATACTTGCAGAGGAATGCGTTGAGGAGTATAATAACACAATCCATACATCCACAAAATTCAGTCCTAATTATTTGTTGCATAATGTAGACATACCGGTTGTACCCCATGGTCATAACGCACACCGTAATTTGGAGGACGATAGGAAACAAGCCATTAGGAATTCCCAAAAAAATCATGAACTAAATAAAAAGAGGTTCAATAAAAACCGCAAAATACCCACATTCAAGGTGGGGGACATGGTTTATGTACATCAAGGCAACAGCCTGAATCGAAACAAGCTGGACGAAATTCGGACAGGTCCATATAAGATTATAGGAAAACTCTCAAACTCCATCTATAAGATTGACTCAGGCTATCGAAAAAAGGAGTCAAATTTCTTCCATGTGTCCAAGCTTTACCCAGGTACCCTCGCAACACTGCCACAGAAAACTTCTTAAAAACAAAAAAAAAAATTTTAATTAAAAAAAAAAAAAAAAAAAAAAAAAAAAATCCCAAAAAAGGGGGATGTAAAGTTTGATCGGGTCAAACTTCCAATAACACCACGGCAAACGCTATCATCCCGTTGTTGTTGTTTGCGGCTCATAGCGTCTCCCGTAATCTTGGTCCTGCGAGTTAGTTAGGCAGTTGTGGTTCACCAGTCAATGTGAACGGGAGCAGAGCTCCTGAGATTCCTACTCGAACGATCCTGTGTTTTAGATTTCTTCTTTACAGGTATGTTCAATGGTTCAGATCTCTAGTATGTAATTTAAGGTCCAGTATTTATCTAACGAATATTGTATTTGAATATTGATAAAATAAATAACTTCTTTACAGATGCAATCAATCCAGTGTTCTCCCTGAGTACGAATCTTACATATATCAGATAGGTATATTTGTTTGAGATTCTCAAACATTCAAACAATACTCAAGTATTCAATTTTAAGGAATAAATTTTTACCTTATTTAATCCGACTTATAGCACTTTGGCTATCAACTTTAAGTGTAGCTTTAATATTATTACCCGTTAGTTCTTCATATAAATTTTTTAGGTAAACTACTTCTTTACAACATTCGAACATTCCAAATATTTGGAGACTTGACAGGTCAGGCTTTTTTCCGAACCATAGTTCAGCTGGCGTGGTCTTTACAGCTTTAGTTGGGCTTCGATTCTGCAAATAAACTGCGGTGAGCCACATTTCCTTGTCCAGGCCAGAGTCAAACAGTAGTGCCCGTGTTTTGTCGAGTAGAGTCCTTCCAAGTCTCTCACTGTGAGAATTTAATTGGACCAATTACATCTGTGTGAAGCAGGTAATTGAATTTCTTACTCTAAACCATTCCTGCTGCTGGAGGATATCGATGGTTCTTGAACGGAGGGAAACGAAAAATTTAAAAGGGAAGGTAACGAGGCCTGGGAGGGCATTGACGATTCTTAGGCGAAGGGAATCGATATTTTTTTACTGCCCCGGGAGGATGTCGATGAATCCCTCTTCGGATGGATCCTTCTCTAGGACTTTTTTTTTTTGCATTGACGCCCTTTAAAAAACGCTGAAATTTTTACACGAGGGTTTATTATCTTTTGATATAAATTATCCAAAAATGAATTTTTTATCAATTTAAAAATATGTTCAATTCATTCAAGTTCCGATTAAAAAAAAAACACGCCATCAATTGAATTGAATAGATGAGTGCAACCTTTTTGTTATTACGATATATTTAATGAGCGAGAGAAACTAAGAAACAGTAGGTATCTAGCGACCAAACTATGCCACACAACACATCATCCACGTGATGCTCATTACGTAAACAACTGCACCCTAACGACCGATGCGTAATAAAACCTTATGCCGATCAGAGGTAACGAACGGCTCAGGCTGCAAAAATCGTTTTGGAGTCGTTGGAATCAGCCTGAAAAGCTCATTCCATAGACCCTTGTACCAACGAAATCGGACAAAAACTTTCGTCCCCCTTTTGAGGCCTCCTTCGTTACACATTAGAGATAAACAACTTTTGTCGTGAGGGACCTCCCGAAAACCGATGAAGGGGATGAGGGAGGAAAAATCAAGGTAGCCTATAACCACCCCCCGAATTCGCTGATGACAATGAGACCACCCTCTTGAAAATCTGTTGAGCCGCTCGGGCGTGATGCTCTGTACACAAACAAACAAACAAACAAAAACAAGCCATCAATTGAATTGAATAGATGAGCGCAACCTTTTTGTTATTACGATATATTTAATGAGCGAGAGAAACTAAGAAACAGTAGGTATCTAGCGACCAAACTATGCCACACAACACATCATCCACGTGATGCTCATTACGTAAACAACTGCACCCTAACGACTGATGCGTAATAAAACCTTATGCCGATCAGAGGTAACGAACGGCTCAGGCTGCAAAAATCGTTTTGGAGTCGTTGGAATCAGCCTGAAAAGCTCATTCCATAGACCCTTGTACCAACGAAATCGGACAAAAACTTTCGTCCCCCTTTTGAGGCCTCCTTCGTTACACATTAGAGATAAACAACTTTTGTCGTGAGGGACCTCCCGAAAACCGATGAAGGGGATGAGGGAGGAAAAATCAAGGTAGCCTATAACCACCCCCCGAACTCGCTGATGACAATGAGACCACCCTCTTGAAAATCTGTTGAGCCGCTCGGGCGTGATGCTCTGTACACAAACAAACAAACAAACAAAAACAAGCCATCAATTGAATTGAATAGATGAGCGCAACCTTTTTGTTATTACGATATATTTAATGAGCGAGAGAAACTAAGAAACAGTAGGTATCTAGCGACCAAACTATGCCACACAACACATCATCCACGTGATGCTCATTACGTACACAACTGCACCCTAACGACCGATGCGTAATAAAACCTTATGCCGATCAGAGGTAACGAACGGCTCAGGCTGCAAAAATCGTTTTGGAGTCGTTGGAATCAGCCTGAAAAGCTCATTCCATAGACCCTTGTACCAACGAAATCGGACAAAAACTTTCGTCCCCCTTTTGAGGCCTCCTTAGTTACACATCAGAGATAAACAACTTTCGTCGTGAAGGACCTCTCGAAAACCGATGAAGGGGATGAGGGAGGAAATCAAGGTAGCCTATAACCACCCCCGGAACTCGCTGATGACAATGAGACCACCCTCTTGAAAATCTGTTGAGCCGCTCGGGCGTGATGCTCTGTACACAAACAAACAAAAAAAAAAAAACAAAAAAAAAAACATACATGTCGAAGAGGTGAGCGCACCTTTCCATTCTTTGGAAAAAGGTTGCGCTAAAAAGTATTTTTTCTTTTAAAGTTTGTGGACGGATGTGGGACCCCAAAAAATGGATTATGCGTTCAAAATTATTCGGAAGACGACACTTCAATAATTGTGAGTCTAATAATTAGACGCATAACGTCCTTCAAAAGCCCCATAGATCCTCTCGGTAAAATCCGATGGTTCTGGGACCCCCAAAAATGGATTCTACGCCCAAAAATACTTCGAAAATGACACCCCACTCGGTATCATATCCGAAAACCATCAAAAACCCCTCCCGTAGCCCCTTTTCAGCCCCACCGAGCCTCACGGGTTGGGCGATCGGGCTGAAAAACTTGCGGGCACTACTATATTATAGTGAGCTCGGTGGGCCTGAAAAGGGGTAAACCGAGTATTTTTTCAAAATTTCAGCTTTAAAAAAATCTACTGTCCACAACGGCGGACGTACATTTCGTTTTTGGAACTTACCTATTAGGGCATCCAAAAAAGAGTGAAGTAAATCGTGATTTACAGCTGTAAAAAATGCGTAGATGCGTAAAATTGGGGCAGAAAGGTGTCCCCTGTTTTTGTCCCACTTAGGGCCCATAGCATCTATGCATATGGGGCAATCAGGTTGGCTAGACATTGAGACCAACTAGACCCCTAGTGGAGTCCATGTGCGAAAGAACGGACTTGGCCCATTTTCGAACCTACTCAACTTGGTAGGTACTTACTTGTTAAAAAATTAAACTTGAGTAGTGAACCTTGTTCAAAATGTTGTCCTCTCTCAAACTTTCAACTTTCATTTCAGTTTTCAATTGGTTAGATAGGAAAATAGTTATAGCCCAAAAACTGAAAAAAAGTCCCAAAAAATCGTGGTGTTTAGGGCCCCCTGAAGTTAGCACAGGCTTAATCAGTCCGAGTTTTTGAATTTAGGGTTCCTGACGGGTCCCAAACGACCCACCAAAATATCGGAATGTTCCGACTTTTTGCTAGATCAAAGGATATATTGACTGGACTAATAATGACAAATTTTGAGGTCGATCAAAATTTTCGACCTCCGACACGATAGGTGTATGATTCCAAGAATGATACAAAAAAAGATTCATTTAGAAAGTGATTTTTGTTGAGAAATCAATTCAAAGGGGATCCCAAACGGCGAATGAAAAATTCAACAGCTCCTAATTTTATTTTCGCTTTTAACACCGACCGTGTTGAAGAAAAAACAAACACCCCGTTCACAGCGTGTTTTTGAAGTTTTCCCTGAAACGAAACTTTTCGGGGATTTTCGGCAGTAAGGGGGGGGGGGGGAGAGAAAAAATAAAGTGAAAACCAGTGAATGCAGTGAAAAGGCCTGGTAGCAGAGAAAGGTAGAGATGGAAGCGTTAGAAGCCTTTTTGGGCGGAATTCATTAAGGGAATTCAAGATTAAGGGCCCGAAAACGCAGAGGGAGATGAGACGGTTTTAAACCCGCCGAGGAAAATCTTTGATTAAACGCGACCTGTTTTTTTGATTAAACTCACCTTTTTTTTACTCCCCGTAAACTGGCGAATGTAGGGAAACTTGGGAAGCTTTTGTAGGTGAATGCGGGAAATTTCCAAGGAGAGAAACACGGCGGAGTGATAAGGCGAGGGGGAAAAAATTGCAAGCTGTTCACAAGTTTTTTTTTTTTCTGTAAAAGTTCAAAAAGCTTTGCCGCCCGTAGTAGGTGTATTGTCGCACAAGTGATCTCCGTCTCGTCAACACTCTCCTAAATGCGTTCTCCTAGGGCAATCGATCTCTGCGCACCTTCCGTTTGGGGCGCGACCTTTGGCGTTGTGTGGTGACCTAAAGGCGACAGGATAGTAACAGGACAGTGCTAATCCAACAAGCATGGGAGGTACCAAACTTTCTTCCACCAGAAATAAGCATAGAAACAGGGTTCAAAAGTTGACGTAAATGCATTTACATTTACATACAATGTATGATACATGTCATGTATCATATTTTAACGACACCTTTATGAAAATTTCCCATTTAATGGGAGCCTTGGGAAAAACTCATTTAGGAGCAAATCGGTTTTATTCATAACTTGCGATTTACCCCACCTGAACAATATTATTGTTTACTGCAGGTATAATATATCTGCATAATAATTCTTGATTTTCCTGATAACTTCCTTTTCAATTGAGGGATGGTTTCTCATAAATGTGTAATTGCACATACATACATTAGACGCATCGCTCCATTGAAAAGGAAATTGTCATAATCTGGATAATTAGAATTGGGCCAGATTTCCATTGGTGGGGGGGACTATCCATAGCACTCCCGGCTGGTCGGACTGAGTGAGTTCTCCTAAAAAGCCAGCCAATTTTGAATTTTTCAAACTTATTTGGCCTGTGAAATATATCACGAATAAATGTTTACGAATAAATCATGCGCAGGTAGAATTTTCCAAATTGTTTTAGGGACTTAAAAACTCATTACCTTCTTCAGCTATCATTTGTCATTAAAAATATTTTTCGAGCTCTCAACCACTAATTGTAACGTATTCTGCGGATCAAATACATATGTACCTACATGAAAGATGCTAGCACAGAAAAGTATCTACATATTGGATGAATGAAAGAGCCGCATTGAAAATTTGATTTTCTCCACTTCCCAACTGTGCGGCTTACGGCGAATAAAGATCGATCCACACATTTCAGTGTTTCAGTGAATCCGTGGCCATCAGTGCTCATTGATACAATTGAAGAGCCCGGAGCACTGATGAACAATGATTCACTAATATCACTGAAATGTGTGGATCGATCTAAAGAATTACATGTTCGGTACGTCATTGAGCAAAAACGGGGGGAAAAATGTGCTGCTTATTCAGAGGATAACACACCAAAAACGTTGTCAAATCGAGCTGGCACCGGAATTCGCTCCATATTTAAGTTCCATCGATCGCAACGAAATCAACGATATCGGTTGGCTTCGACCCCGCAAACCGAACATTTCGCAGACGCCTCTTCGACGAATGGAATTCAGAACGTCTATTTTTAGGCCGTTGAAAACAGAAGGAACACATTTCTCCCCATAAAGAAAAAAAAAAAAAAAAAAAAAAAAAACCTCACCCAACACACCGGTGGACAAAAGCTGGAACTCCAATAAAAGTTCTATTTCAGCGGAGGATCTGACCAAGTTTCTCGTCTGCTGAGAAGGGTTTCTTTTTATTGGTCGGTAAAAAAAGACCCGCTTTAGGACTAGAGTATTAAACCGTCTTGTGACCATTTTTTTACGGCCCGGATCGATCATGTAGATGGTTAATAATAGAGTGCGGTAAAATTCGTATGTTTTACGGTTTATAGTTTTAAAAAAGAGTTCGTCATCTTTCAGTCGGGGAGAACCGAATTTCGTTTCAAAAGTGTTTTTCTTCCGACTCGGAGGACGACGGATTGTGAAATGGAGTAGCATAAATGATTTTATTGAATAAAGGTTTTTAAAAACGGAGTGAAATATTTTTATCGTTGAAGTCAGAAGTGGGATAGATTCGGGGAGTTATGGAGTGTTAGAAGCCGCGCACGGGTTTAAATTAAAGGCCTCTGGCGTTACTGGCAGTGTCATTAATGGATGAATAACAATAGACAGCGTATGAGTTTTGGTTTTATGTGTATAAAATCTCATTTTTGTGGATATATATATTTTTTTAATCCTTAGAGACCGGTTTCTCTTCTTCCCAAGACTGGTTTCTGCTCCAGAAAAACGATTGTTGTCTTCTCCGTCAAATCCGTTTTTTTTTTCCTAAAAACAATCGTTTTCTCAAACTGGTTGTTTGCCGATGGTGCAGAGGTCTAATCCAACGAGGTGGTGAGGGAGAGAGAACGACTCCTCTGCTGAACGACCAGCAGAGGAGTCGTTCTCTCTCCCTAACCACCTCAATCGTTTTCCCTCCCAAAACCAGTTCCTGCTTTCTAAAAACGACTGTCTCCTTCCTGCATATTGAGCTATGCATTGGGAAAAACACTTACTCAGCACTGGATGAATCATCATTTACAGTAGCATCGTCAAGTAAGCATCTAATATAATATATTAGGCCGCATAATATTATTAATATTACCTATTAAAGCCGCAGCCCGAGGAGGAGGAGGGTGACACAATTTTGGTCATCTTCATTCTAGGGCCCTTCCAGATGTCGGAAAAATCTGAAGTTGGTCTTAAAAAATCCGTTTTGGCGAGTAGAGGACGAGAAAAATATGAAACCACCAAAAAGTTGCTCCACGTGGCGCATCTAAGCTCCAAACGTGGAGCAAACATAAAAAAACACCCACTTTTTCCCACTTTCCCCACTTGAGCTGCGGGCTGTGCGTTCCCGAGCTGAATAGGCTGTGGACAATCTGGCACTTATTGAATCCCTGCCACCTCCCATGCTGTGGGTCAGGAGTTAGTCAAGCTGTCAGGAGGTAGTCAAGTGATGGAAATCCAGGGCTCGGAGGCTCTTAGCCAGTCTCTGACTGAATGAGAAGGTTTATTTGTAAAGGCCTTCCGGCGATACAAGGTTGGAACAAAACAGTAATAGGTACAGGTAAATCAATAACTTAAGTGACACAAGGTAAATACTACAATAGTACAATCGCTACAGTAATACAACTTAATTGGTCACTCAAGTATAACTTTATACTTTCAAGTGTTATTAGTCTAATTATTAGTCGCTTGAATATAATTAGTACAAAAAAACCTTCTTTAAGGAAAAAAGCCCTAGTTCTAATACAGTTTACTAAGAAGCAGTACATTTTCTTACAAGCTAATTTATCCTCCAAGTTAATTTACCCTCTCTGCGCTCTTTTAATGATTTATAAATCATTAAAAGAGAGCAGAGAGGCCAAGTCATTATGGGACAAATCACTGAGGAGAAAAAATGAAAACCGTTCGCCACGAACCACAGGGCATTGACACATGAAATGGAAGATTGAATCTTGGGCCTCCAAATTACGATTGTTGGAAAAAAAAGTCCCCGGAAAAAAAGTCCCCCCAAAAAAAAAAGGCGCCGGAAAAAAATCCCCAGTATTTTCCGATCCCGGAAACAAATCACCGGAAAAAAGTCCCCGTAGAAGAAATAGCGTTGACTGAATGGAAATGAATAGAAGATGATACTTAAGTATTAAATACTTTTGTTGTCGTAGGGGGTCAACACTAAGCAGTTACTGTCACCTATAGGTATACTGTAGGTGACTGGTGTTTACAATGACTCGGTCAACGTCTAATGTTGTATATATTGTCCAAAAGATGGTCAAGGTCTAATGTTGTATACAATATATTGTCCAAAAGATGAGTGGCTTCTTCTCATCTTTTATCGGAACCGTTTACCTATTCAGTGTGTACTGGTGAGAAAATTAATTCTGTCAATCAATAACATTAAAAAAAAGAAATGTTTTTTCAACATTTTTTTTTTTTCATTCGGAAATTATTTGAGCTCTTGGCATCCTTCAAAAATCCCGTTTGTAGCTCCATGAAAGCCCTATAGATCGCCACAGTGAAATCGGATCAATCCGGGACCCCCCAAAATGGATTCTACGTCCAAAAATCCTTCGAAAACGACACCTCACTCGATCCCATAGCCCCATCAAAAAACCCCTCTCGCAGCCCCATTTTAGGCCCATAGCGCCCCACGGGTTTGAGCGATCGGGCTGCTTCCGGGCACAACTAGATGGTAAACCGAGTAATTTGTCAACATTTCAGATTTTAAAAAAAAAATTCCCATTGCCCAAAACGGCCCGGACGTCGGACGGACATTTCGTTTTTGGAATCTTGACCTCTTGAAACGAATAATGACACATTTTGAGGTTGATCAGAATTTTCGACCCCCGTCGCCATTACATAGGTGTATTATTCCAAGAATACTAAACCAAACGAAGAGGTTCCCTAACTTTCTATTGTGTTTTGTTCAAGATTTTTTCAATTGTTTCAATTTTTCTTTTTTGGGATTTTTTTCGGCCCTTGAGTATTCTTAGGGGATTTTTTTTCCGCCCTGCAGGATTTTTTTTTTCCGGGGAGTTTTTTTCCGATTACCCCAAATTTCACATCGAGCACTCTTCGGAATTATTGAATTTGGCAACAAAGCCTGGAGTGCACAGTTTGGCGAAATAATTCCCTGACAGCCTTGCTTGAGCCAAGAGTCTCATAATCTGAATACCCAGGTCAGAGTTCAAATAAAAAGGTAGCTCATCGTCTGCAGGCGAGTACATCCTGTAGATCTCATTGAACGAAGATTCTGGTACCCGCTCCCTGTCATTGTTTTTCCAAAACGAGTCAGGTTGATGTCGGTGGAGTTCTGAGACACCCAGGCTTGACCTTCACCAAATTTGGTGAAGGTAACCGACATTAAATGTCGGTTACCTTCCCAAATTTTGGGAAGCCCAGTTGTACTTAGGCTCCGACGTCACTTCATTCAGAGCGATGAGACGCCGGAGACACAACTTAGGGTATCTGGTGTCTTCCAAGTCACACAACTTGAGCCACCAGCTTGCAGCAAACTTCATAATCTTTACTTCCTGTACTTAGCCGGACTCTTCTTGCATAATGCAAATCATTTTCTCCTCGGATGGGACTCCCCATGCTTACCCAAGTCTTTTCCATCGTTATAGCTCAATTTTTATTTTTAAAGTTTTTAAAATTTTTGCCCAGGTTTTTCATTTTGTCAGTCTGCCTGGAAACGGTACGTATATCCACGTTACAACATCTCGTCGTCTGAGCCCCAACAGCGCTTTTGGTTTATTATTCTTGGAATAATACACCTATGTTTTCGCGACGCGGGTCGACGACTCCGATCGGCCTCAAAATTTGACATTATCCGTTTCAAGAGGTCTACATTCAAAATCCGAAATGTCCGTCCGCCGTCCGCCGTCCGCCGTCCGCCGTCCAGGCCGTTTTGGGCAGTAGGAATTTTTTTAAAAATCTGAAATTTTGGCAAAATACTTGGTTTACCATCTAGTTGTGCCCGCAAGGTTTTCAGTCCGATCGCTCAAACCCGTGGGGCGCTATGGGGCTAAAATGGGGCTACAGGAGGGGTGTTTTGAAGGCTTTTAGCTATGGGATCGAGTTAGGTGTCGTTTTCGAAGTATTTTTGGACGTAGAATCCATTTTTGGGGGTCCCGGAACGATCCGATTCCACTGTGGCGTTCTATAGGGCTCTCATGGGGCTAAAAATGGGATTTTTGAAGGATCCCAAGAAGTTAAATATTTTTCGAGTAAAAATTAAAGAATTTTTGAAAAAACACATTTTTGAAAAAAAAATCCCCCCAAAAAATTTTTTTTGAAATATAAAAATCCAAAAAAAATTTTTTTAAATTTTTTTTTATTGACAGAATTAAATGTCTGTACAAGTAACCTATATCACAGAATAATAAACCCTTGTGTAAAATTTGCAGCGTTTTTTTATTTCTTCCTTTTTATTCGAGAGATTTTATTCATTACTTTTTTTCAAAATTTCCTTTACCGTCCATCTGATGTAAATATATTTCTTCAAAGAAAATAAGAACGGATGAATTTTCATCTTATTTATTCCTATTAAACTTTATAGGATTTAATCAGGTCCATCGCAGCGCTCATGGAAATGTTGGGTGAACTTGAAAATGAAGACTTTCATTTTAATTGAACTTTCAATTTAAGACTCGTAAACAGCCCCATTGAAGCACCACACATGAGCCTGAGACCCCCTTTGCAGACGCTACGTCTAAACATACCGGAAGTTGCACCCCACTCGACCCCTTGCCCACACACCTTTAAAAACCCCTTTTTAGCTGCTCGGAGCTCGACGGTGTCGTCATTTGGGTTTGAGGATCCTAGGTGTTGAATCTACGTTCACAATTGCTTCGGAAATTACACCATTTGACTTCCTGGAAATATTATTACAGAATAAATATACCGTAGACCTCTTGAAACGGATAATGTCATTTTGAGGCCGATCAGAATTTTCGACGCCCGTGGCGATTACAAAGGTGTATTATTCCAAAAATAATAAACCAAAATGGGCTCTATCGATCGCAAAGAATAATTCTTGTTTCAACTTAGTGGACTTCAGTGGCAACCAGGAAGCAGTTTAAACGCTGTTGACAACTTCTATTGTTCAACTTGAGTGTGCCATCTCGAGTTAACGCCTTTTTGACGATTGTAGTTTCCTGTTAGCTATGCTGAAATAGCACACTAATCAAGATCGAAAATCATCAAAAACAGTCGCAACTCGAATCGAAACGGAATGTATGCCTGATGCAGGACGAATCATAACATATGTGTTCTATAGCTGTAACTCAGAAAGTGAGCATTTTCTCTCAGCAGTTTACAATTATTGGCGTTTGCGACCAAAACCGGACGACTCCACAAAACCAAATTTAACAGGAGGGACTGAAAATCATTTGGGGCTGTCAAATTGTCAAAAGTATTAAATACATACATGCGCAATTATTGCATGTTCTTACTAAGTGAGCCCCTGATTTATTCCTCAATTTTCTCCCCGATTCGACTTGTGTTTACAGAAATATGAAAAAAAAAAAAAAAAAAAATTGTCCGTCCGGTGTTGAAACAGAAATTGGCGTATGTCCGTTTTTGAAACTACCCTAATAATAAATTCTTACCAACAAATTACTCTAATAAAAAACAACAACAAAAAAAAAAAAAAAAAAAAAAATGTAATCTTTCAATATCCGAACTTCGGATTCTCTTTGATTTCCATAATAATATTATTATCCTTATATATTGTCTTATAATATCATCCTGGCATAGTTTGGTCGCTAGATACCTACTGTTTCTTAGTTTCTCTCTCGTAATAACAAAAAGGTTGCGCTCATCTAGGGCAGCAGGGCCTATGACCTATTCAATTCAATTGATGGCTTGTTTTTAGTGTGGGGAAATCCTGCTTCACTGTGTGTAAAAGTAGCCTGGTAATTCGGGTTATCCTCAGCAACGTGGAAGAAGTTGTTAGGTCAGCTTGTTTACGCAGCCATCGATTTCTAAGAGATGGGTCCCACCCAATAACCGAATGTCAGCAGAATGTAACTCGTGCTCGTCAAACAGAATCTCATGACTTCATGTTTACAAGCAAGAAACTAAAGTTCCTAATAACAGTGCCGAAGGTCGGCAAAAATCAGGAGGTACAACCGGCCAGATGTAAGGGACCTTCCCCTACGCCTAATTTTTGCGGTCGATCTTCAGCCTGGCCTCGTTGCAGGCATTTTGGTTTATTATTCTTGGTTTTCGCGACGGAGGTCGACGATTCCGATCGGCCTCAAAATTTGACATTATCCGTTCCAAGAGGTCTGGATTCCAAAACCGAAATGTCCGGAGCCGTCCGAGGTCCGTCCGGACCGTTTTGGGCAGTAGGAATTTTTTTAAATCCGCAATTTTGACAAAATACTTGGTTTACCATTTAGTTGTGTCCGCAAGGTTTTCAGCCCGATCGCCCAAAGCCGTGGGGCGCTATGGGGCTAAAATGGAGCTATGGGCGGTTTTTTTAAAGGCTTTTGGCTAGGGGATCGAGTTATGTGTCGTTTTTGAAGTATTTTTGGACGTAGAATCCATTTTTTGGGGGTCCCAGAACGATCCGATTTCACTGTGGTTTTATCTAAACCATGCGAGGGGGGGGGGGGGGGCTACATTAAATAAATTTTCCAAAAATGGGGATTCAAGGGGACGTCTGGGGTCAAGCTCTATAGGGCCCCACAGGACCTCTACCTAGCCAGGGCGCCTTCCCCGTAAGAGCCACAGGCTTTATAGGCCAATAGGTTAATTTTAGTTAGCGCGGAAGGTCCACTGCGGTCCGGGGTCACAGGACGGACATGTGGGTCAGGATTTCTGGAGGAGATTTCGAGGGCAGTGTGACAAGGGGTGAAGCCAGTCGAGGGGAAAGGGGGCCGTGAAAGGTACCAGAGGAGGGGACATGTACCCAGGTGGGTCCTCAAGGGCCTGAGGGGGAGATGCGTGGCGCATGGCCCACCCCCGTGCGGGTGGAGAGCCCTTAGTCGAACACCAACAATCCATCAGTGCGCATTGCCCCAGCCATTTCGTGTTTCCGTGCGCGTCCACACCAGCCATTAGAAAAAGGGGAAAATACATAAAATTTTAATGTAAGTAAAAATTACCTTTCCCCGAAATTGCCACTACTGAAAATCCGAATTCATTCCCCAAAACACAAACCTTAATAATTTTCCTTGAAAAAATCTCACATTATAACCAAATTTTTCAAATTTACTTCTTGCATGAGTAAATTTGACTATTTTTACTTTCGTGGAAAAGACGAGTTGAAGAGAGGTTTCAATCGCTTTCAAAACAGCGATTATGACCGTCAACACGAATATTGCATAATTCATGCGGTAATAGCTATTAAATTGTGCCCTGCGAGGGGCTGTAATTTCAAAGAAAATTATGAAAAGTATTGTTGATTTGTCTGAAAATGTATGTTGGACGAGATTGCATTTGCACTGAAATTTGAAGAAAAGTTGACTCCCCAAAAGTGCACGGTTGCGACGAACGGGGGAACAAATTTGCTCTGTGAAATCCGGGGTGAAATCCTGCCGGCGCAGGCGTGATTGTGCAGGTAAAGGTCAGCCGGACGGGAACCGGACGCCCGGCGATGAAAAGTCCCCGCCTGTTTTCCGCCGTTTTTTTAACGAAACCCCGAAAAAAAAACTCGAGAAATATTCCTCCTTCCGCGGAAAAAAGCGTCGAAACTGGCCGGCGGTTGACGCGGCGAGCTGGCGGTTTTGCCGCCATTTTGTCCGCCGTCCACAGGTGGATGAGACTCTGCCCGGACAAGAACTGGATGCCCGGGGACCCTCCTGAGCCTCTGGAATCGATCCACTTTTGCCCTATGAACCATTTTCCCAACACCCGTGATTCGATATTTTTGAAAATTTCGTGGAAAACTAGACGAATGTGGAATTTAACATTTCCTCCAAGAAGTCCTACTCTGTATGTTACATGCAGTACAGTACTGCAATGAATAATCGATTAAAAATCGAAAAACAAAGAAACGTTTCAGTGTAATATACATATTATGTAAAGGTTTCGAAAAAACAAGTTTTTCAACTCGACTGGATATCCTACCATCCAAAGACAACGGGGCCATTTTTTAAAAACAAATATCCAAAGATTTTTCAACCAACCAAAAATTTGATATTCACGACTGAACTGATAACTGAAAGTGAATACTATTCATATTATGTATGCGTTTAGATTGTCCCAGAAGAGCCCTTGGCACAGGAGCTGCTCCTTAAATGGCGGCGGTAGGCTGACGTCAGTACGCGTACGCGGCGTACGCAAACGCTGTATCAAAACGCTGCAAATTTTACACAAGGGTTTATTATTCTTTGATATACGTTACTTGTACAGAAATTTAATTCTGTCAATAAAAAAAATTAAAAAAAAAATTTTTTTTGGATTTTTATATTTCAAAAAAAATTTTTTGAGGCGATTTTTTTTCAAAAATGTGTTTTTTCAAAAATTCTTTAATTTTTACTCGAAAGATATTTAACTTCTTGGGATCCATCAAAAATCCCATTTTTAGCTCCATGAAAGCCCTATAGATCGCCACAGTGAAATCGGATCGTTCCGGGACCCCAAAAAATGGATTCTACGTCCAAAAATACTTCGAAAACGACACCTGACTCGATCCCATAGCCAAAAGCCTTCAAAAACCACCTTCTGTAGCCCCATTTTAGCCCCAGAGCGCCCCACGGGTTTGGGCGATCGGGCTGAAAACCTTGCGGGCACAACTAGATGGTAAACCGAGTATTTTGTCAAAATTTCAGATTTTTTAAAAAATTCCTACTGCCCAAAACGGCCTGGACGGCGGACGGCGGACGGCGTACGGCGTACGGCGTACGGCGTACGGCGTACGGCGGACGGACATTTCGGATTTTGAATGTAGACCACTTGAAACGGATAATGTCAAATTTTGAGCCCGATCGGAGTCGTCGACCCGCGTCGCGAAAACATAGGTGTATTATTCCAAGAATAATAAACCAAAAGTGTTAATTGAAGGGCTTGCGGTACAAAGTGCCAGTGTTTTCCAATAGCACATAGGCCCTTCAAATTTTTTTGAATAACCATAATTTGTTGCCAATATTTTGTACCTACACGTTTGTTGAAATAATGATTAAATTATTTCAGGTACCTAATAACATTTTCATCGATTGAATTGGTTTAAATTTATATTGATTTGATCCCAATTCTTCGCTGATATAAACTAGATGAATTTTAATAGTCAAACTTCATTTTTATCCTTTGCAAGAGTCGAGGTTTTCTGGATAAACAACGATTATTTTATTTTTATGGGGAAAAAGCGGGGGGTCCGTTATCAGTCGTATCACTACAGTTACCAGAATCAGTTATTTGTATAAAGAAACCTATCCTGTAGTGTAGCGAGTAGCAACCGTTTACGGGAACAGCTTTTGGTTTTTTTTTGGTGAGGGGGGCTGTAACATATGGATATAGGTAACAGTTATATCCATGTGTTTCAACTTGAAACTTTCAAGGCCCCAAGGTCAGATCATCACGGGTTAAAGCAAATAAATACAATTATTATCATCGTTAGTGCTTGGATAATAATGTTTATGTGGAAAAGAAAAGAAAATGATTGCAATATATTATATTGTTGAAACATATGTTTCTTTTGTATAAATTATGACGTGGCCAACCGAAAAGATTGCGCCTTTGTAGACGGGCCGACAAAATACATTATAATATAGTGTATTAATTAATATTATTAAATAAGTTTTATTTATAAAAAAGAAGGGTTTTTACTGCCACTCCTGCAGTTTTTGGGGGACAGAAACCGGTTTTTAGCAGGTGAACACTTTAGATGTGCTGCTTTCCTTACAACACATCACCTATTCATCCAAGTATTATGGCACTAAGTTTGAGTCATTAAAAAAAAAGAGCTTTTCGAATAAACAGCGTTTTTTTTTCAAACCTAACTTATACTTACTTTTTTTTTTATATTAACTATTTTTGTCTGTCAATCTAATAATTAGATTTAAAAACAGCTTTTATTTTAAATTTATTTTAAATTGCTTTTATTTTAAATTTATTTAAAATTACATAAATTATTTGTTTTTTGAAAAATATTTAATAATAATAATAATTATTTATTAATGAATTTCTGATTAACATGATTTTATTATTATTATTTTTAAAACGCTGCAAATGTTGCCCAAGGACTAACCGTTCTTTGATATAATATATTATATCATCCAAATATTAATTCGATATCAATTTTAAAAAATAATTTAAATATTTAAAACAAGTTATTTTTATTTCTTGAATAGTTTGTGCATGGATGGATGTGGGACCCCGAAAAATGGATGCATTCGTCCAAAATCCCTCGGAAAACGACACCTCATTCCACTTTCTCCCCGTATACCCTCACAAAAAATGGATTCTACGTTCAAAAATACTTCATTAACGACTCCCCACCCGATATCATATCCGAAAACTGCAAAAACCCCTCCCGTGGCTCCTTTTTAGCCCCACGGGGTTGAGCGATCGGGCTGAAAACCTTGCGGGCACAACTAGAACCATCTGATGGTGGAGCGAGTATTTTGCCTAAATTTCATATTTGAAAAAAAGTGTCTACTGCTCAAAACTGCTCGGACTGCATTTTGGTTTTGGAATCTACACATCTTGAAACTTATAGTGACAAATTTTGGGGCCGATAAAAATAATTTTCGGCGACCGACACGAATACACAGGTGTTTATTTCAACCATAACAAACCAAAAACCTGACGTTGCTTAAGAAAATGTCGTATTTTAAAAGCACAAGTTTTTTTGATGCTGAAAAATAATATGTTTCTTCCGCTTGATGCATCGTTGGACGCGACTCCGTCAGACAAGTTTTTTTCTTTGGGGGTGGCGAATTTCAAAAGAGGCCGTTGATTTCGTCGTCAGTCTATTCATCCTTTAGCTTTTTTTTTTTTTTTTTTTTTTTTTTTTTTACAACAGCGAGGTGCTGTGAAAAACAACTACACAATTTACGACGAGGGAAAGCCAAATCTAAACTGACAGTTACGTGCCGAGGGGGGTTCGTGGACGCAGATATTCGGCAGGGGAAGTCCGCTCGACCTGACGATAAATCAATAAGTGGCCACTTTATCAGAAACTTTTTTTTTTTTCTCTTTTCTATTGAGGTTTTGTACACACACGAACTCACCAGAGACTAGCGAGATTTTTTTTTTTTTTTTTCATATTTTTACAAGGTTATTTCCTCAGAGCCCTTCGAACGGAATTTATTGGCTTTTCAGGGCTGGGGGATATTTATTGCGGCGTCCGAAGTTTTTTAAACGCCATCGATTAAACCTCAGAACAAAATGCATTTTACTGTTTTGCGCTGTAGTTGGGAAAAATTTGGTGCAAAATGAATTTTGACGTTGGCTCCGGAAATTTATGAGAAACCCGAGATAGCGAGTTCCTTAACTCGGTCGGTTCCTTAACTTACACCTAAACTTCCCCCGGAGTACATTCTCCCCTATCTCTCCCTCCTCTTGGTCCACTCAACATCTTCCTGGTGAACTTCGTGTTCAGAGTTACAACTCTTCGCGGGCAGAATGGGCTCAACACTCCCCCTGACTCGACCCCCAACTGCCCTCGAAACTTTGCGCGTTAGTGAAGTCCTGGGCGCCCCGACTTCCCTTCCGAAGCCCTTGACAGATTGGGAGAGGAAGTTCTAGTTCTGGTGTAGTTTTTTCAGTCCTAAACATGCGATTGAGGCATTGAACCGGGTTTGAAAGCGTAGTTCAAAGGAAGAAGAATTTGAAACAATTATTGTTGGAAGAATAATGATTGTTCAAAGAGGCGGGTAACTAGTATTGAGGGTGTCCACACCACGAGGCTGGAGCACTGAGCCGAGAAACTACAGGTGTTTCCGGCCCTCCTCACCATCTCCACTCCCACCCTTCTTACATATCGACAGTAAATCGAGAAAACCTCGTAAGTCCATTTTCCTAAACTTTACAGGAGACGCAAAAAACTGATTTCACAGCTGTGAGTAATACTTGAATCCTCGTTTTGACACGAGACGTTGCCGACAGCTCATGAGTACAAGCAGCGCTTCATCTGCGGAGCGTAGTGGAACTTATGTTATCACTCTTGTCAGCTGTCACAGCCTGTCAGTTCCATTTTTTCAATTTCAGTTCCTATTTCGTCAATAATGTGATCATCTAGCTCTTATAATATAATATATTATAATATAATATATTATAAGAGCTAGATGAGTTAGCTAGATAAGCTCATATTATGAGTAGTATATATTACAGACTCTTAATTATAATGTCGTTTTTTTCGTGTTTTCATTGCGGTTATTCGTCCGAGTCGGACGGTCCGACTTCAAATCGCGTCGCCACATTGAGGGGCAGCATAATCGTCAAATCAATGAAGACCTAGCTCATACACCAACGTTTTGGTTTATTATTCTTGGAATAATACACCTGTTTTCGCGACGGAGGTCGAAGACTCCGATCGGCCTCGAAATGACATTATCCGTTTCAAGTGGTCTACTGTTTCAAGTGGTCTAGATTCTAAATCCGAAATGTCCGTCCGCCGTTTTGGGCAGTAGGAATTTTTAACGAATCTGAAATTTCGACAAAATACTTGATTTACCATCTAGTTGTGCCCGCAAGGTTTTCAGTCCGATCGCCCAAACCCGTGGGGCGCTATGGGGCTAAAATGTGGCTACAGGAGGGGTTATTTGAAGGCTTTTAGCTATGGGATCGAGTTAGGTGTCATTTTTGGACGTCGAATCCATTTTTGGGGGTCCCGGAACGATCCGATTTCACTTTGTCGATCTATAGGGCTTTCATGGGATTTTTGAAGGATTCCAGAGGTAAAATATTTAAAAATATATTTAAGAAAATTCGAGTAAAAATAAAGAATTTTCGAAAAAAAAATTTTTTGAAAAAATGAAAAAGATGTGGGACCTTGAAAAATGGATTATGCGTCCAACATTTCTTGGAAAATATTAAATATTTAGATTAAATTTTAATCTCCTGGGAAACCTACTTTAAAAATCCCATTTGTAGCCCCATGAGAGCCCAATAGACCCCCACGGTGAAATCGAATCGTTCTGGGACCCCCCAAAAAGGATTATTCGTCCAAAAATACTTCGAAAACGACACCTAACTCGATCCCAGAGCAGAAACCCTTAAAAAAAAAGCCCTCCTGTAGCCCCTTTTTTGTTCCACAGATTTGGGTGATCGGGCTGAAAACCTTGCGGGACAACGAGATAATAAACAGCTTTGTGTAATATTAAATAAATAAAAAAGTTTTTTAAAATTTTTTTTTCATTGACAGAGTTAAATTTCTGCCCACGTAACCTATATCAAAGAATAATAAAACCTTGTGTAAAATTTGCAGCGTTTTTCTATTATATACATATAATAATAATGTGATAATTAGATTTGAGTCTTAAAATTGAAACCACGACATGACATGTGACGACCACGTCATTGTGATCTCCAAGACTGCATACTCTTGACTGCATGATATTTTTGTACATTTCTAATAATAGCTTTTTTGAGCAATAAATATAGGTATTCATAATTAAATAATGATAAAATACAGCAATAAAATATCACACGTTTTTTCTCCCTTACCTGTTGATCAGCGAGTCAGTAGGTATCCCCTGAAAAGTAATCACCGGGATACACTTAATTCAGAGGTACATTATTAACCTCTGAATTAAGTGGATCCCGGTGATTATACGCCCAAGGAATATAATATAATATTATGGACAGTATTTAACAGCCCGTTCAGCTAAAAGTAAACGAGACAAAAAAAATTTCCGAAAAAACTGTAGACTATAGCTATCTATACGGAAAAAACTGTAGACGATGCGAATCTGGCGTCTGTGACTAGTTCCTCTACGCTCCGCAGATGAAGCGCTGCTTGTACTCATGAGCTGTCGGCAACGTCTCGTCGTTTTGACTGATAATGAGTTTAAAATCATCTTTGCGGTGATTTGGTACTGTAATGTTGGAATAAAACTGAGTTATAATAATAGAATAAGAGCTCGAATCGCGACAGAAGTTTAATAAACACAATTATAAACAGTGCGACCTTCGTGAATCACTTCACGACAATGGTCGAAATACTCGTAAGTCAGGACTCTCTTCACTGGGAAACCTTGTAAAGCCTTAGAAAACCTTGTAAGTCTTGGACATACGAGGTTAGATCACCCTTCTGAAAGGTATACAGACTTACGTGTAATTTTAATTCCTTCCAGAACGCGAAATGGCTCGTAAAAAAGGATCAACGACTACACAGACACGTGCTGACTGATATCCTTTACCCGATAAGAAAAAAAAAAAGGTTTTGACCAAAAATCGGACTTACGAGGTTTTCTCGATTTACTGTCGATATATCCCCCACTTGTTCATTTCCTTTGTATACTAGGCTCAACCTCAGGCCAATGGTGAATTAACCTTTTATTTGTATTTAAATTTAGTTATTTAGAATTTGTTTAAAAAAATGTCTGGTTAGTGTTTGGACCAATGTAGAACCCCGAAAAATGGATCATCATGATTACTTGGATAACGAGTCCTCAAAGTTCCATATACACACGGTGAAATAGGATAGTTCTGGGACCCCCAAAAATGTACTTTACTTTTTAGCCCCGCAGAGCACCACGGGTTTATGCGTTCGGGCTGAAAACTTTGCGGGCTCAATTCAGAGGGAAAACCAAGTAAGTATTCTGTGAAAAAAGATTTTTAAATAAATTCCTGCTGCCCTAAACAGCTTATTATAATATCACATTATCAGCGCCGGATTAACCTCTCGTGGGCCCCGGGGCTGAGACTTAAAAGTGGCCCCCCAATATATATGTACATATATACATATATATTATATATGAAACTGGATCCTCTGGCCAGGAGTATCACGTAAAAACCACTAGAAAATCGCGTCTGTCGCTTCACAACCAAAAACTGGGTCAAAACAGTCAAAAAACACTCCGAATGCAGGGCAATCTATTTTTACAATTGAGAAAAAAGTTTCTTTTTACAATAAATAAAAATGCTGCAAATTTAAATTAAATTGTTGATTAACACTAGGGTTTATTATTCTTTGATATAGGTTACTTGTCCGCCGTACGCCGTCCAGGCCGTTTTGAGCAGTAGGAATTTTTTTTTAAATCTGAAATTTTGACAAAATATCTAGTTGTGCCCGCAAGGTTTTCATTCCGATCGCCCAAACCCGTGGGGCGCTATGGGGCTAAAATGGGGTTATGGGAGTTTTTTTCTTTTGAAGGCTTTTAGCTATGGGATCGAGTTAGGTGTCGTTTTCGAAGTATTTTTGGACGTAGAATCCATTTTTGGGTGTCCTTGAACGATCCAATTTCACTGTGGCGATCTATAGGGCTTTCATGGGGCTAAAAATGGGATTTTTGTGATGGATCCCAGGAGGTTAATTATTTTTCGAGCAAAAATAAAGAATTTTTGAAAAAAATTTGTTTAAAAAATCCCAAAACATTTTTTTTCCAAAAATTATGTCCATTGACACAGAATTAAATTTCTTAATCGTAACCGATATCAAAGAATAAACCCTTGTGTAAAATTTGCAGCGTTTTTTTTTTTTTTTTTTTTTCGAAAATCTTTTGTTTTAGGTACTTGAAAAATATTTGACCTCCCGGGATCCTTCAAAAATCCCGTTTGTAGCCCCATGAAAGCCCTATAGATCGCAAAAGTGAAATTGGATCGTTCTGGGACCCCCAAAAATGGATTTTACGTCCAAAAATACTTTGAAAACGACACCTGACTCGATCCCATAGCCAAAAGCCTTAAAAGACCATCCCGTAGCCCCATAGCGCCCCACGGGTTTGGGCGATCGGGCTGAAAACCTTGCGGGCACTACTAGAATCTAGTATCTGATGGTAAACCGAGTATTTTGTCAAAATTTCAGATTAAAAAAAAATCCATCAGATTCTGCCCAAAACAGCTCTATGCCGCTTGTAGCCCCATGAAAGCCCCGTAGGTATATCCCCATGGTTAAATCGGATCGTTCTGGAAACCCGAAAATGGATTCTCCGTACTTCGAAACCTATACCTAAATCGACCCCATACCTAGTAAAAAAGCTTCCTGTAGCCCCATTTTAGCCCCATAGCGCCCCACGGGTTTGTGCGATCGGGCTGAAAACCTTGCGGGCACCAGTAGATGGTAAACCGAGTATTTTGTCAAAATTTCAGATTTTTAAAAAAATTCCTACTGCCCAAACCGGCTCGGACGGCCGACAGCAGTATTAAGATTGTACCAAGTTTTTATCCCACAAGTGTAGCATACACGAATTAACCTTACACACGTCCCATAAAGTAGGTGTGTACCAAAACAACGTCCCGTTTCTTCTGTGTGTATCCACACATGGTTCAAATTCATGGCGTGTGTAAGCGAAATTTTTTGTATCAAAATACTTCATTTTGCTTCCTGAACACGTTTTTGGACGTTTCGGCGACGTCCCGTTTCTGCACCATACACACACACACGGTTTCGCGTCCCGTTTCTGTACCATCTGCGGATAAGGGTGTGTCATTGTATGTGTGTTCAGATTTAATTTTTGTTTAGGCTGGTCGTGTTAATTTTAGGGAGGAGAGGAAATTTTGTAGAAGTACTCGCCCTCCACCAGACAAGTGTAAACGTGGAGAGAGCAACCACCCATGATCCGAAAACTACAATTGTAGTTACTAGAAGTTACGAGAAGAGGCCTCTTCTACCGGTAGAAGAGTAGGTACGGTCTGCTGCATTCCGCAGCCACCAACCACCCGAACACCACAAGTTACAAGAAGAGGTGGAATAGTAGGTAGGTCCGCTGCAATGACTCCCTTCCCAAAGAATTTCGAGCCAATTTAACATGATAAGACCTCCTTTAAAACCTGGCGCCTCCACATTGATCCAACCTTACGTGAGGTCTATAACTCGCGTTGGGAGTGTAGACATAGACGACTCCATGAGGTGTTCCGGTTTTCGAGTAGTACCTAAGTGGAAGGTTTTCCTTGTAGGACATAACTTGAAACTTTCCGTTCACCTTCCTCTTTTTCAGGAAAACAATTTTTTGGAGATCAGCATAGGAATTAGGAAAAACCGTTTGTTAATTTTCACAAAAAAAAAAAAAAAAAAAAAAAAAAATCAACGGTTAGGTGGCGAAGTGGCCCCCTTGGGGTGTGCGCCCCGGGGCTATAGCCCCCCTAGCCCCCCCTTAATCCGGGCCTGCACATTATGATCCCGTTTATATTACAACGCTCACAAACAAAACGCTCGCTGATGAGGGAGAATGGGCTGCGGCATGGAGGAATAGAGATATTCCTCCATGGGGCTGCGGTTGGCGATGGTGAGGAGGGCAGTAAACGACCGAAGCCACTCGGCTCAGTGCTCCTGTCCACAACCGGTTTCGGCAGCTTAGCACTGACTTGAAGAGACGTAGAACTGGTTTTGGAAGCTTATGGCTGATGTGATGACGGCTTATAACTGACATTGAGGTGGTTCAAAACCGGGTAGATAGGAATGGAAGGAACCAGGATAGATTTGAAATGGCATAAAATGAACCCCTTGAAACCCAACTCCAACCAAAGCTCTTACCAGCTACATAAGGAATGATAGAAGAGATTTTAATCCAAGGAAAAATCCTCTTCACACTCAGTAAAAGTAAAGCTGAATCAGCCTGTAGGAAGTAAGACAGGTGGGAGACAAACAAAGAAAAAACCCGGGGAGTCGCCTACAGTTCACCAGACAAACAAGTGATACAGTGGCTCGTCCCCGAGGTTCCGTAGCCAAGGATCTCGGTAGGCCACCCTGGTCGCAACACACTCAGGTCAGATCCAATTAAAATCATATTTAGGAAAATCCCGAATTTGCCTCCGACAAGCTAGCAATTGCGTCCGGTCCTCGGGTAGGGCAAATTCCCTATTTGGAGGAGAGGTTAGGCTAAGGATCTCATTTAAGTTCAATAAATTCATTGTGCACAGTTTAAACTTATTGTGTTTATCATTAGCCTGATTCCATCGAGGGGTTTGGAGGAGCGACCTGGGAGACAGGGTAAAAGGAGGTTTGGCAGCTCGTAAGATTGGTCCTTCTGGTCTCAAATTGAAATCAGCTGCCAAATTTAACGGTGGGCACTGGGTTAACGGAAATAAAACTTGACGAAACAAGACCGTCAAATTCCAGCTACCTCACAACCGGATGTTACGAGCTGCCGATCCTCCTTTTACCCTTTCTCTCAGGTCGCTCCTCCAAACCTCTTGATGGAATCAGGCTAATGAGAAATACAATAAGTTTAAACTGTGCAAAATAAATTTATGGAACTTAATTGAGATCTCTAGCCTTACCTCTTCACCAAATCGAGAAGTTGCGGTACCCGAGGACCGGACGCGAGCCTGGCAGAGGCAAATTCGGGATTTTCCAAAATATGATTTTGATTGGATCTGAACTGAGTGTGTTGCGACCAGGGTGGCCTACCGAGATCCTTGGCTACGGAACCTCGGGAACGAGCCGCTGTATCACTTGTTTGCTTGGTGAACTGTTGACGACTCCCCGGGAGTTTTCTTTGCTTGTCTCCCTCCTGTCTTACATCTATACTTTTACTTTGTATGAAGAGGGTTTTTTCCTTGGATTTATCCTTCTAACACTAAGTGCCAGTTCTGGTTTACAGTTTTTCACCGGAATCTACCGTTTTTTTCTTCTCCTCTTAACTGTCAATTTTTCGGCGTCACAACTTCTGAATGCGACCCTCCTTTTTGTCATGCCTGATTCCCACTCGCTTGACTGACTTTGGACTTGTCGGAGCCGCTCGCCCGGAAAACGGTATCTCTCAAATGAAATCGAAGCAAACGTTTCTGAACTGTTGAAGGGGAAATCCGACGCACCGGCGTGAGATAACGAACTGCGATACAAATCCGCTCAGAGGGGTAATTAGAACGGGCGAAAGAATCGAATTTGGTTCGGTTGATTCGTTACAGGGACTGTGCGGCGTGTGAGTGGAGTGAGTTTTCCCCTCCTGAACCCCTGGGGAAAATAAGCAACAATATGAGAAGGCCGAATCAAGCGTTGGGGGAAGGGGGACGGTTGAGCCTTCAATCTCCGATGTTCTATCATGACTGCTGGTCTCAGTAGCGTAATTGGTAGAGCATCACACTAGTAATGCGAAGGTTGTGGGTTCGAGTCCCACCCGAGGCCCAATAAATTTTTCGGCCTTCCCCTTCTGATTTCTTGTAATAACTTAAATGAATTCATAATTAGAATTCAATTTCAGTGTGAATTTAATTTAATAACTCCTCCCTTCCCCAGGTAATATTATTACCGATTTGGTGGACTTGTAGATTTGAAGAGAACCCATTTTTAACACGTTCGTAACCGAATTGGGGGGGCTAATATGGCTATGAAGAGGCATAGAAACGGTTTTGAGTGCCTACCTAGTAAAGATTTGAGGGATCGTACAACAGTTTTAGACCCCTCAATAACAGTTACTGTTATTGAGGGGTCTAAACAATTTTGGGGGCCTAGAAAAGATTTGAAGAGACATAGAATCAGTTTTGTATTTTGGCCTTAAGAAAGTGGTGCTTCAGAAAGATTAAATCTTTCTAATTTCAAATTTTGAAGGTGCTTAGAAGTAACGGCCGGGTACGAGTTGCGGCTGGAATGGGGGAGGAAAGGGTTACGTGAAAGATGAGAGTTGCGGCCGAGGTCATTAGGATGCACGTATGAATAATTCAATTATTGCGGCTTTCGAACCACGCAAATTTTGTTGTGGTTCGAATGCATGGTTCTATTTATATTATGAGGCCAGTCTCCGGAGGGGTTGACTCGTGCAAGATAAGGCGAAGAAGCTTTTATTTTTTCTTCTGGGTCTGAACAACAGAATATCCAAAATGGTAACAAAATGTTTGACGGGAGAACGTTTGGCGACCAAAAAAGCACGCCTTTTTTGAACTTTTTCCAATATTTTGCCCATAACTCTAAAACTAAGCATCTTACACAAAAACTTACTTATTACAAAGTTAATGACCATAAGATTCTGCGTCGAATGACCTCCTTAAACATTAGGTTCGGTTAAGACGTTTAGCCACAATCAAGCGTCAAAATGCGTGTGAAGTGTCGAAGCCAAGGTCAAGTAAATATGTAGTCACAAAATTTGCGAGAAAGAGGCGACCAAAGGTCCCAATAAGTGACTGAAACTGGCACGACCAATAAGCGTTGGGCCGCAACTCACACCACCCCTTCAGGAACGTGGGCTGCAACTCATACGTCTCGAAGGGGATTGGGCCGCAAGTAACCATCTACGGAAGTAGCTGGTTTTGTGCGAGGGTCCTTCAAAGTTGGAAAATGACAACGAAGTGAAATTTGTGTGTTCGTTAATCCCCAGATTGAGTTTTGTTGAACGAATGAGTTTCTTTAACATCCCTACCATCAACTGCCGCGAGGAAGATCTGAGTAAATTATTTATTTAAATATTGTTCGGACTGGAGGAAACACCTTTTAATTTTGCTGAACGAGTGAGTCAGCCTGGCAACTATATGGGATTTTAATACGAAATTAATGCTTCTTTCGGCGTGACGAAATGCTCCGAGACAAAGGGCGGCACTTTCAAAGGAGATTGGTTCGTAGAAAAGATTTTGGGAGATAATAAAACTGATGATTTGCTGTCATTTTTACGAGGTTGGGAAGGTTTTGAAGATGCTTTTTATCAAAGGGGCCGGTGCCCGTTGCATCATTGCTTGTTATTCAATCGGTCCCATTATGATTGGCAATCCAAATGTGCTGAGAGATTTTTCAATGACAGTTGGCCCGCTCTAGCAATATGCGAGGTCCTCTGGTTCGGGTTGTGCTCCTATTCTTGGTCGTGGTGAGTCTCCTTGACGACGTTTTCGGGACCCCCTTGACGGATGTGGCCCCTTACGATGACGGCTCGTCGACGTCCTACCTGTCGTATCCGTCGTCTGTGGCGTCCACCTTGACTTCCACCGTCGGCAAGATATTCAACTTCGTCTCGGCACCCATCCGGTTCATTTGGCAAAACTTTTCCAACGTTCTGCTGAATTTTATCAACCCGGTCCTTGCGAAATTGCCTTTTATGAACAACCTCGTCCAATTAATACAAGGATTGTTTGCATAAGAAGAATCATTTCAAATAAAACCAATAAGACATCTGCTGGACACCGAAGCCTATCTGGTCTGAAACCATTCAAAACAGTATTAACTTCACTGGAGGCAATCACAATGAATTCTACTTCTTCAAGACATCGCATCGTGGAAGATCGTATGTACAGCAAACGGAACAAAGAAAATGCAATAGAAATTTCAAGTTTTTCGATCTCTCAACAAAAAAAAAACACTAAATCTACATGTTATATTCTATTAAATAAACTGAATTTTATACAGTAGCGCTGCTCATGAAAATTCTCCCCCGCGGGTCTGACATAATTTTTGCATTTTTTTTTATTGTCCTGAACCCGCCGTAACATACCTACACAACATAATAAAAAAAATCTATATTTTTTACATGTATTTCTTAAATTCTTAAATTTTGAAAAAATAATTGGTAAGGATGACGCTGTGCCTAAAAATCGCAGGAAAAGTAAAAATTGATCAAAAATTGGACTAAACGCACTATGTTTTCGACCGTTTTTTCGGCACCAATGCCTTTTCGTGCCTTGAAAAAAAATGTCTGCCAATTTTTTAACGTTTCCCAACCTGTTCTTTAGAGCGTTATTTGACAAAATTACGCTCCTAAAAAAAAAAAAAAAAAAAAAAAAAAAAATCAGCCGTTGAAAAGATCGTTTTTTGATCTGATCTGTGTCGGTCTGTTCAAAAACGCTTTAAAAAATGAAAATGAAAAAAATCATCTACGAAGCGATTGAAAAAAGTATTTCAGCGTCAGACCCGTAACGTTTTTTGCCGAGCAGTGCCATCATCCTGTACAACCCAAAAGAATTTAGTTGCTTTTTAATGGGTCTCTTTGATGAAGACCGTTTTGTTTTTGTGGGCTCCCCCTTTGAAGGCGACGCCTTTGTCATTTACCGAAAAACTCACCAGATGGTAACGAAATACAGCTGCTAGATTATAAGTTTGCTGTCTCTTCTATCACCTTTTTCTGTTTTATTATATTTTTATTTTTTCTATTTAATAAATAAATCAAATTAAATCGTTATTTGTGATATTTTTTATTTTAGTTTAGTTTTAATTTTTCTTTCGAAGAAACTGCCGCGATGAGAGCAATTTCCTGATTTTTGCAGTAGGGGTGTTTTTTTATGAAGTTCCGAACGTTCAATTTTTTTCGGTGCTTCGAATTTATTCAAAATTAGGATACGAATGCGTGCATCAAACTGCAAAACATACATTTCTCATCGATTTTCGCCGCCCATCAATTTTTCGCGTCATCGCCGAGCCGTAAAATAAAATTATAATCGCAGCGAGACCTCCCGAAGAAGAAATTAATCGACCGTTACGTTCGGACCGATTAAAATACCTTTTGTTGTGTTCCGAAAGATGTCTCCGGTTAAAAACTTCGGCAAATGCGCGTCGGCACGTTGGAAATACGCGGCCGAACAACTATAAGTTTTTAGCATGAAAACATTAATAAAACATAAAGAAGACAATTTGACAATAAACATAATTTTATTCGGAACTATTAACAAAACTAAAAGGGTAAATATGAAAAACGCTCAGTATATTCCGCTCTGCCATAAGTTTCATTACCAGGACCACATTTATGACAAATTTTATGCATACTAAGGCATCAAAGGTGTCGTAATAAAAGTGCAATTGTCCCACTTGACCAAAGCGGAACGTTCAAATTACTGAACAATCAAGAGTGGTGAACGTCATTATCAAAATGATGAACAATGAGAAATATACTGAGTGATGGCCATTCACGGACGAATAAGGGGGAAACAACTTTGAATCAGGTAATATAGTCGCTCCCGTGAAATGACTGTACAAACGAAAAGCACTAACAGATTGCTACTAGTTGTTAATCCTTTGAAAGGATTGTCATTCTCTCCAAAACCGATCTTCGATCTTCCCAGTTGAAATCTCCACAAACCGGTTTTCAAACTTCACTCTCAATCACTTCAACTTCACTTTCCAATCCTCAGGCTCTCAAAATCTGTTGTCGTCTCAAGACAGGATCTTTTCCCCTCTTAACTAGATGACCCTTCCAGATTGTTTATAGCCCTTTCAAACCTGTTATCACCCCCGCAAACTGATAACGTCCCCATCAAACCGGATTTTACATTCTTGAAATCAGTAATTTCACATGCTATTAACCAGGTGTTGACCCTTCCAAATTGTTTATAGCCTTTTCAAACCTGTTATCGCCCCTGCAAACTGATAACGTCCCTTCAAACCCGATTTTACATACTTGAAATCAGTAATTTCACATGCTATTAACCAGGTGTTGACCCTTCCAAATTGTTTATTGCCTTTTCAAACTAGTTATCTCCCCCGAAAACTGGTAACGTCCCCTTCAAACCTGTTTTACTCTCTTCAAACCGGATTTTATACCCTTGACATCAGTAATTTCATACCCTGTTAACCAGGTGTTGATCTTTCCAAATTCTTTTTTGTCCTTTCAAGCCGGCTATCACCCCTGCGCACTTGTGACGCCCCCTTCAAACCAGTTTCAATCCTTTCAAACTGGTTTTCATACTCTTGAAATCAGTCATTTCAAACCCTCTTAGCCAGGGATTCTGTTCGAATTACATGGCCCATTTTGATAGTGTGGCCCTGAATGACGGGAGGAATTACAAAGCTGCAGGTTTGGCTCTTCTCTATGTGGGCAGCAAGATTTTCCAGAGCGGGACTACAGGGAGTTTGTTGACCTGCTGGAGATGGAATTCGGGGACGGGGCGCTTGAGTTTGGGGGAATGAATCTAGAACGCAATGGTTTTGGGGGAAGGCTCTACGAAGAAGGTGATGGGTTTGGGGGATCGAAGGAGAACCTCAAAATGGATGAAGATCTGCGTAATAATAAATAAAATAAATAAATAATCGTAAGAATAAATAAAATCACTCATCACACCGACTTCGTTGTCATCAAAAACAATTTCGCGATTGTTGTAGCGGACGCTCGCGCCCTCTGAATATCTTTTTCCTCGCTGTACTGCAACTCTGCAACCATACCTCATCCAGTGCTTCTTCACAACGTTTGTAGATCCTAGTGAAAAAAAGTTAGCAATTTGATTTGTTTCTTCCCTTTTATTAGGCTCTTGTGATGAAATTTAGTTCCTATTTGAGCCTCCTGCTATGAGTATACCTACCTATTCCTTTTTCGCCCATTTAGGACTACATTTTAATGATTTTTGGATTGGATATCATTTATTGCGTCAGAGCAATGTATTCATTTGAAGCAGAAGGCCTTGGCGAATACGTGGCAAGCATTTTGAATGCTGCCACTTTCGGGCTTGGCCTTGCTATGGCAATGTATCCAAACTGCCATTCCTTAAAGTAGTTTATATAATATGTAAACCATATTATGGTTTCTGCAAAGGGGTTCTTCTTATGTCGGGGCGGAGATAAATCATCGATCACCCAAACGCAATGCTGCCCTTTAACCCAAACACATTGCATATCAAACGGCCTTTCACTTTCCATTCCCCCAAAGCCAAGGTCCCCTATAGGGGACGGCCCTGGTTTTTAAGATGCAGCTCCGAGGGCGAGTGCAGCGGCCAGAAGCATAATAGCCTTTGCCAGGGCAGTGAAACAGCACGGAAGGCCTTGGGGCTGGTGCAGAGGCTGTTGGCATAGGCTCGCTTGACCAATTCCAGGAGGGGCTGCGAAGTTAGCGGGTGCGAGAAATGGTTCTTTTTGGGACCTGGCTCATTAACGGCTACTCCGGACCTGGCTGACGAGTTGGAGTGTCCCTGACAATTGATGTTACTCGATAACAGAAAGTAAACAAGTGGAATTACAAGGTCGGATTACGACTAATGAGCCCCTCCGGTGAAATAGCGAACAACGAATTGGCCCTTCAAACCGTTTCTAATCCTCTTTAAACGGGTTACAAACCCTACAAACTGGTTATAGCCACTTCAAATGGGTTCAAGTCCTCTCCTGATCGGTTCTAGCTCTCAAATGGGTTCTAGCCCTCTCCTAATCGGTATTAAATCCAGGTATTAAATTATAATCCTTACTGTTAGGACAAGTCAGCTCTTAATCTCTTTAAACTGTTTTTCTACTCCAAACCAACTTGTTTTTGACGGGTTCGCGCCCTCTCCAGGTAACTGCCGAACGCAGTGAGGCTCCACTTTGACTCAATCTGCGTTATAGCTGCCGCAATATTGGATCTAAAGACCTGTAATTGTATAAATTGTTTTATATTATAATACATTATATTATTATGTTTTTCAACCTGCAGAGTCGGTACAATAAAGTTGCTTCAATTGTGAATCCATTCAAATGTTTTGACGTACCTACCAAAATGTTTAATTGGCACCGGGTCAGCGGACCATTAATAATCAACATTATTCTTATTTAGCATGGAACCTAACTCTTATTTAGCCATAACCTAACTGCCCAAAAACGTTAGTCTGGGAGGGAGACGCGGGAGTGTCACGTTTTTATATAATATATAAAAAGTTTTTAAATAGGTAATATATAAAGACGTATATCTAATATTATACGTCAGGCCACTAGTTTGGCATCCTCACTTGTCTTACCGTTGGGCCACTAGCGCGGCGTCCTCACCTGTATTTTGTTAGGGCACTAGTTCGGCATCCTCACTTGTCTTACCGTTAGGCCACTTGTGCGGAGTCGGACAGTAACTTTTTCAACAAGCAAGAAAGATTTCAATCCCACAGCATGTTCCATGTTTCTTGAATCTCAGCCGTTGGCCTGGCAAAAATCATCCAGGAGTCCTGGCTAGGCCCAAAGGCCGACGGTTTTTTTTTTTTTTCATTTTTTACTGTTAATCGTTTTTTTATTGACAGAATTAAATTTCTGCACAAGTAACGTATATCAAAGAATAATAAACCCTTGTGTAAAATTTGCAGCGTTTTTCGTTTATGTGCCAAAGTAAAGACATAAAGTGTCAAAACTGGTTGTCCTCTAAAAACTGGTTTTCATTCCTACAAACCGATTCTGCTTCTCTCTAAACCCGCTTTCAAAACCCCCCAAACAGGTCATAGCCCCCTTCAAACTGGTTCGTAAACTTGTTCTTCGTCGAAAGCGCTCTCAATACCAATGCCAGTGATGACTGACTAAAAAAATATGTAGGTTAAAAAAAATCATCAAAGCGAAACAGCATTCCGAAGAAGAGATTCACCCGTACAAATTATGTCTTTGGGAAAAGCAGATGAGCAAGATGGAGAGGGAAATTAATAAGCAAACAACCTAAAGAGAGAAAACAGATCAAAGCTGAGGCCGCAAAAATAAGCCATTTTTTTCTTCTTGTGGGGGTCTTTTGAAGTTGGATGTTATTTAACTTTCAATTCATTTGATACGTTTGGTTCGTTAGCTTTTGCCTTTGACCACAAAAGGCTTATCATTTAAGTCGGATCATTTCTTTTTCTGTGTCAACGAAAGGAACTTAGGCGACCATACCCAAACGGAAAGTTGGCGTTTGTTGGGATTCGGCGAAGAAGTTTTGTTTGAAAATGATCAGTAGGATGTTGAAAGTTGGAAACAAAACTTCCGATGGATAAAAAGTGGTTAAGTGCATAATATGGCGGACGACGGCCAGAGTGTTTGTGACTCTTACAGTGTTGCCAAACGTTTCATGCAGTTTTTCTCTCTTACAGTACCAAAATTCTCTTTTTCTCCCTATTTTTCACTCTATTGTTCTTCTTCTGACGCATTATGCACAAGTAAACGAATCTTGTAAACAACTATGTTAAATAGTGGTATTTGAACAGCTTTGGGATTTCAAAAAGATCAAATTTATTCCAGTTCAACATTCAGGAGTTACAGCTTCGAAATGAAATGAATAATTCATCGCATAAATCAAATTCAAACATAATTGCAAGGTCTTATGCTAATGAGAAATCGTACTATAATACGGAGAGTGTGACTTATTAGTAGCTTTTTCTGCATATTTGTTATCCCCCCGCGATGCGTTGGCTGGTTTGGTGTCTTCTGTTGGCGCTGGCGTCAACCTTCGTCTGGTGTCAGGTCCAGGAGGAATCGCCGAAGAAATCCGAATTACCCGGGTTGATCGAACCGGAGCCATCGAGAATCCTGTTCAGGAGGAAGCTCACCGGCAACAGTGCCTCCAGGTGTCCACCAGGGCAGAGGGCGGATCCAAATGGCACATGTCGTAAGGATTTTTGAATTAGCCGACCAAACTAATTCATATTGTCCAATAAATCAATTTGATTAATGATGTATATTTGTTTATCCCACATTACATTTTAAAATTTTTCTTATACACAGGAGAACATGTGAGTATAGTTCAAATACCTGCAGTGAAAAGAAAAATGCAACAAAATGGTGAATCATGTTCCAACAGCCTGGGTGTGCAGTGCGGGCAAATATCTCACACCTTTTCCCCCCAACTTAGTACTGGAATTTCCCACATTCCCGCAGTTTATTCGGCAGTTTTAGTTGATCAATATTTGAATAATCCGCCTATAATGTAGCGGGATTGCAAATTTCCAGGCCGATCAATGGCAAATTGGATTATCTGTAGGTTAGTTGATAACCTAATATCATAGCTTAAAAGCTGCTAAAAAAAAGACCTCATTTTACTTAAGTAAAATAATTATGGCCAAAATCCACGAAAAACTGAACCGGTAGTTCCAGTTCAATTCAGATCCAAACCAAAAGTACATCGAAAACGACACCCCGCTCGACTCTCGGGCCATTTCTCATTGTAGACCTCATTGAAGCCCCATATTTATTTTGTTTAGAAAATTCAAAATTCATTAGTTCCCTTAACGAAAAATGTTGTGCGAGCAAGTAGAGCGTCTTCAGCCTAATTTTCAATTTAGTAAACTATATGGTTTTCATAATTTATAAAGAAATTCAAAATTCTGTTTTGTGAGCGTACTCTTTTAGAAATAGTAAAGTGATCATAATGTTTACAAGTGAAGTGATCAGATGAACCCAGAGTACTAAATCACGCTTATAACATATACATATACGTTGTCGACGTTTCCAGAGCGTTTTTTTTTTTTTTTTTTTTTTTTTTTGCAACGCTTATCCCAAATATCAAAATCCTGCAGCCATCAGATTGCTAGTCATCTATTTTCAAAAAATCGCTACCGTCAATGAAAGTTCTTACATCTCCACTATGTCCGCAAATCGCACGGAACGATCATAAAGTCGAGGCCGTTCCGCAAACAGCACGATTTTGTTGACAACCGCCCCTCTACCCTTCTTTCCCTGTCCGCAACATCGTACGTATTTAATTATACGACTCGTTCGTGGTTTGGTACCGCTACAGAATTCGCACCAAAAAACCCAGCTTTCTTGAAGCAGTTCCGAACAGTCATATTCTCGACTTGGCTCCACGCCATTCTCATGGCTTGCAGTACATTAATGCTCATATCCGTTTGGCCATACGAAATATGTACTGACGTGGCCAGTGCAGTGGGTCCGCAGAAATATATGACGAGGTCTTGACCCCAGATAAGCAAACAAACATTTGCACAAACAAATTCGCATATGCCTGTACCCACCTTCCGCCTAGGTCACTTAGCGAGGTTTCCGCCGACTCATGGTCACTTAGCGAGGGAAATGGTCACCTATCGAGTCTTCTAGGTCACTTATCGAGGTTCGAATCCGAATTTCACGTTGCACTTAACGAGGTTGTACTTTAAAATCATGTTCACTTAACGAGTTAAAAATCAATGTGAAATGGCCCCAAGGTGAAGGGAACTGGGTTTTATGGTCACTTATCGAGGATGGTCACTTATCGAGGTTGCACTTATCGAGGTTTCACTGTAAGTGGAAGAAAAAATCCTTGATTTTTTAAAATAAATTCAAAGGTAATTTTTTCACGAGATCTTGTAAAAAATTACCTCTTTATGAAAGTGTAATCTTTTGAGCTGCAGCGGTTTTCAATTTTAATGATTTCAACCTGACATCACCCACTCTCATTTATTGTCTTTATATTTTTTGTGGGTCAATCAATGTAGTTTTCTTAATCAATCCATAACTTTGAATTATCGAAACAACAAATTCATAGGAGAGGTTGTTTAATTTTTCAATAAAATTTTGATTATTTTTTTGTGGAATTATGAATCTTGGTTCATACCCACACCGGCAAAGCATCAACAAGTAGAGACTGGACTATAATATAGTTATATTATAGGAATATAGTTATATACGAAGATATTATCTTCGTAAAATTGACTTGTTAATTTTATGCCTATGAAATTTTCCCCTCTACATACTGAAATTAGTTGCGTAAGCTTTGTTGATAAGGTTTTTGATATAATTCTCCCAATTTTGAAGTTGGTTTATCATAACTCCAAGATACTTGGTTTTTTTTTCTTATTCTATGAATAGACATCTAAAATCCTCCTCACGGCCGTGTTTTGCGTGTTAATAATTAACACATTAAATTATTTTATTCTCTAAATTTCGAATGTTTGATGCGACCCAAGAGAATACCATTAACAGAACACCAGGTCTGTTTTACTGTAAATACGTTTGACGTTCTGCATTGTCAAACATTTATTCTGCTAAATGATATTTCTTGCTGCTTTCTCGTTAGCATTTTCTCCATGAATTTCTTTTAAGTATCAACTCAGACAGCAAAACAAATTAGGTACTTTCCCTTTTATGATCCTTGAAAATATAGGTACTATTACAATAATATTATATTATATTATAAGGTATAAACTTGCCAGGTACCTATACAAATTGTCCTTGCCACAAATGGTGGGAAAGAGTGATGCTTTGAGGTGCAGCATATTGAAATAAACACGGTTCACTGAAATACCTAATTAGCAATTTTAATTCTTTGTTCACGATTCAAAAGGTAGGCAACTTATAATCATCGATTAGGTATTGATAGGCGCCTTAAATCTGACTCCGGGTTAAAAGCAGGTTAGAGCATGGTTGGACAACGATTCACTCGGAATCCTCCCTTTTCCCTCTCAAAACCAGGAGTCGTGTTGCTTCCCGGCGCGCCGCGGCGGTGTTCCCTGTGAATACGAGAGCTGCCGCAGGCCTCGGCGATCTGATTTCCCGTAGGCAAGGCTGGCGTTTCGTAAAAAAAAAAAAAAAGAAAAGAAAAAATAATTGTGTCCTCATACCCATGCCATGGATCTGTAGGCGTCTCCTCTGACTTTGCTTCCAATCTATTGTCTCAGGTTGTGCCTCTCGTTCGAAATCCTTTTTGACTCCTTCAACCCTAAAATTGAGAAGGGTAATGTGCTGCAGGTACCTGGCGCCACCCAACTTTTGCACTAGGAGTGAGGATAAAAAACGTTAGATCCCTGATCTGACCATGCTTCCTTGATAATGAAGTGATAACCAGCGGATTCTACAATAGAATCCGGTACCGGTTCAATATGCTACAGAATATCTGATATATCTACCGGCGCGACGTTGCCTACCGTGCCCGGTCACTACTCTCGTACACAGCATTCTCTACCCCTGCACACATTATGGTAGATAGCATGCTATCTACTGACCGTATAGTATGCTATCAGCCGTAGTCCACTGATCTAATATGCATATTAGATCAGTGGACTACGGCTGATAGCATACTATACGGTCAGTAGATAGCATGCTATCTACCATAATGTGTGCAGGGGTAGAGAATGCTGTGTACGAGAGTAGTGACCGGGCACGGTCACTGCACGGTCAGTAGATAGCATATTGAACTGGTACCTAGAATGTACAATATGCTTCCTTTGCCCTCGCTGATATCGGGAAAATTGTACAATATGAGGACAGATGTGCAGATAAAAATTACAATTGCGTCGAAGTTTATTGGCGATCAAAATGTTGATTTTAAACCCAGCGGTATCGTCTTACTACGGGGTTTAGGGCGCCGTCCGAGCTTGCCGTTGCCGACGAGCCTACTTGCGTCGAATGCTGCTGGCTGTGCCCGTTGCAGCCCAATCTCGAGAGGTTGGGGAATCACAGATGACTGGGGTTTTGACATCACGCGGTGCTTTCGGGACTCACCCCACAAGATAGCGGACACCAGAAGAATACCAAACAGCATCCAACGCATACCGCAAGAATGGAAAACTGAAGTGACTAACTCACCACATTTACCTCAGTATTTAAAGGAAATGTTTCAATTGAATTAAAAACGATGCCGGCAACAATATTCACTCTTCTTTCAATATTCATTTCTTCAATAACTTTTTCTTTAGGCACTAAAGGCTTTAGTATTTCTCTCATCTCACAGCTACGAAAATTTAATATTCTCCTGAAAACTCATTTTGGTTTCTTCAGTGGGGTTGTTTTGGGTAGTAGTTTTTTTTTTTTTTTTTTAATCTGAAACTTTGACAAAATACTCGGTTTACCATCTAGTTGTGCCCGCAAGGTTTTTAGCCAGATCGTCCGAACCCGTGGGGCTAAGTGAGGCTAAAAAATGCCTACGAAAGGGTTTTGGCTATGGGGTCGAGTTAGATGTCGTTTTCGAAGTTCTTTTGGTAGTAGAATTCATTTTTTGGGGTACCATAACTATCCGATTTCACTGTGGGGATCTATGGGGGTTCCATTAGGAGAGCTGCCCCTTAGGAGCTTTTGAAGGACGCATAATCAATTTTATGGGTTCCCACACCCGTCCAAACACTTAACAAGAACATTAAAAAAAGTTTTACTCAAGTAAATTAATAAAAAATTGTATTACGAATTTGGAACCAATGGGCCGCCCTCTATTGCTGTACATTCGCCAGCCCGCCACGGGAAGGGCTGCGACTGGTGGTGAGATCTGGAGGCCCAGCTTCTCGATGAGGGTGGGGAGGGGGGGGGGGCTTCAACTCCCATGACCCAGACCGTCCCTTATCTCTCCGCCCTTTATCTCACCGCCACGTATACTTCACTGATCGTTTATAGTCATGATTAATACATGCAGTGACTTTTTGATTGGATCCGCTGTACAGCAATCCCTTGCCGACAATTTGGTTTGGGGACGGCACCTATTGGGGGCGACACTTCGCTTGTAAGGGCCGGGAGAACTGCCCTTCATAATACATATTACAGGAATGACTTGAGGAAATTTGACCTGCTTCCTCATGCAGTGTTTTTATTTTTGGGGAAGGGAGGAGTAATTAAATTAAATTCAAACTGAAATTGAAATTCTAATTATGCTGATTCTATTATGCTAATTATTATAATTAGAATTTCAATTTCAGTTTGAATTTAATTTAATTTAATAACTCCTCCCTTCCCCAAAAATAATACATATGATAATATGATAATCATAATATAATGATAATAATAAAAATAATAATCATAATAATCATATTATGATTGATCATAATATGATAATCATATTATGATTGAGTTGAACAGCCAGACCTCCCCAGCCGAAGCCAGTCAGTCCAAACTCAATTTAAGGGGGAACCGGAGTGGATTTGCCGAACAAGTGTGCGAGAGAGAGGGTAGATGCTCAAAAGTAGATCCAAATTAACTCGGCATCTAATTGATCAATTTCAATTCTGAAAAATGTTTTGAGCTCAGGACGACAATCCTGAAGAGGCCAACGTTGAACTTATTTTTTAATTATTGATTTAGTCAATAATTACAAATTAATCAATTTTTATTACTGAATTTTCGGTGATTAATTGATCGAAATATTCAAAAGTTGGCTTATACCGCCCTTGCAGTGAACCTAAGGAATTAGCAGGCATTTTCAAATTCAATTTAAACCTTCAGATAGCGGCGGAATCCGGTTTCCCGCCAAAATCAGTCACTCCGAATAAGAGTTCGGCTGGAATAGGGCGAGGAGGGCTGGGGCGCGCAAGTTCGGAGAAACCTCGGTGGACTTCACCCCTTCATAGATGCAGACTTTTTTTCCTTTCTTTTTTTCTCGGACCGTTTATCCAGCTTGTTTCAATGTTGCTAAATGCTCTACACTGACGATATTGAATTATTTTGACCGCACCAGAGATAACAGAAAACCTGTTTCCAACAAAGTAATAAAAAGTAAAATTCATAAAATTCAACAAAACAGATCCAGTTTGAAAAATGCACACATTATAAATAATAATAAAATAAATAAATAAATATAAATAACATATGAAAAAAAGCAAAAAAGATAGAAAGAGACTCGGAACTAATCTGGAATTTTGAAGATTGCAACTTTAGAAAACGAATAAAGTAACAGTTACTTAGTTACTTATAAAGTAAACTTATACCTAAGTAACTTATCAATTTCGGGGAGGGTATCAAATTTTTTTGAAGTCCAAATCAATGATGAAAATTATAAAGTCCCTCAGAAATTTTCAGCGTGGATCTCTATCAAAATTGACTAATGCAATTTATAGGAAATTTAATGCTCGTTCACTTTTGGTTTATTATTCTTGGAATATTACACCTATGTTTTTGCGACGGATGTAGAAGACTCCGATCGGCCTCAAAATTTGACATTGTCCGTTTCAAGAGGTCTAGATTCCAAAACCGAAATTTCCGTCCGCCGTCTTGGGCCGTTTTGGGCAGTAGAAATTTTTTTTTAATCTGAAATTTTGACAAAATAGGTACTTGGTTTACCATCCATTTGTGCGCGCTAGGTTTTGTAGGCTTTTGGCTATGGGATCGAGTTAGGTGTCGTTTCTAAGTATTTTTGGACGTAGAATCAATTTTTTTTTTTGGGTCCGGGAACGATCCGATTTCACTGTGGCGATCTATAGGGCTTTCATGGGGCTACAAATGGGATTTTTGAATAATCCCAGGTCAAATGTTTTATAGTAAATATTTTCCAAGTAAAGAACAAAAATTTGTGAAATGAATTCGTTTTGATACAGAATTAAATTTCTTCACAAGTAACCTAAATCAAAGAATAATAAACCCTAATGTAAAATTTGCAGCGTTTATGATAGTGAATTACGCAGAACGCATAGTTTCGGACTTACCTACACGAAAAAAGTGAAAACGCTGCAAATTTGCGTTTACTATTCTTTGAAATACTTGTGCAAAAATTATTTCTGTGCCAATGGAACAAATTTTGGAAAAATCATTTTTTGGATTAAAGAAAAAAAATTCTTTTTCAAAAATTCTCTATTTTTTGCTTGAAAAATATTCAATCACCTGGGATCCTTCAAAAACCCCATTTTTAGACCCATGAAAGCCCTATAGATCGCCACAGTGAAATCGGATCGTTCCGGGACCCCGGAAATGGATTCTACGTCCAAAAATACTTCGAAAACGACACCTAACTCGATCCCATAGCTAAAAGCCTTCAAAAACCCGCTGCCATAGCCCCATAGCGCCGCACGGGTTTGAGCGATCGGGCTGAAAACCTTGCGGGCACAACAGTTGTCTAGTTACTAGATGGTAAACCGAGTATTTGGTCAAAATATCAGATTTTTAAAAATTTCCTACTGCCCAAAACGGCCTGGACGGTGGACGGCGTACGGCCGACGGACATTTAGAATTTAGAAATTAGATTATAGATTAGGATACACAAAACTGGTGGAGAAGGCCGAAGGTAACATGAATCCATGCATCGCGGCAATAACAGCTCCACCAGGTTTTGCGACAAGACTCAAAAGAAGACATCTCAGACATAATCGTATCACTACTCTCACTCATAACAACCAGGACATCCCATCCCAATCAAACTAACAGAACAACCCATCCAAAAAGCTCATCGAAGCTAGTGGAGAAAATAAAAAACTTTTGACTTTGATAGATTAGGCACAATTATTGTAATACAATTATAATAATTATTATTAGTAAGTATTATTTCAATTATTATACACTAAGTGTATAATAAGTCATATTATACAATAGTATATTGTAATAAAAAGCTAAATCATAATATGATATTATGTTGGGTAAAATTCTAAGTTTTGTATTTTTTCCTCTCAAAATAATATTCAACTACATACAAAGAAGATATCATCCACCTAATATAATATATCTGTAGCCGCCCGTGAAAATAGAAAACCAAAAATTTAGGGTAGCCTAAAAATTTCGATCGCCATCTGCTTCAAATCCTCTGATAGGCTCAAGCTGAAACACCAGGCGTGAGAGAGGAATCAAAGAAAGTATGTAAAAATAAAAAACTTGCCGCAGGTACAAAGGGCATCCTGGTGTTTGTTGGTTTGAGTAAGTGGGGTGATTGAGGAGGGGGGGGGGGGGATGAGATGAGTCACCAAGCTCTCCCTTCACGGCCCGTTTCAACTCACTCCGCTAATCTAGCATAATTCTGGAAACCGGATTCCGATCGCGTTTTTTGATGAAATGATTAGTTTCGGCGAATAATGTTCATTTCTTGATGTTCTTCAGGGTGGTATAAGCTGAATTTCTTCCTCCACCTCATAATGAGCTAAATTCAAAAATTGGCTAAAATTCAAAATTAAATATTTATTTAAATAGAAGCAATTTCGAAAATGTTGCACGTTGGCCTCTTTTTGATAAGTATAGTAAAGAGATTCCCGTTGGCCGTTTCAAAAAATATTGTTTGGTTGCTCTGCTAATTTGGAACTACTTTTGAGCGAAAATTGGGTTTAATTCGGGGCGACTGGGGCGCCATCTCTTATCTGCGAATCTCACCAAACCCCACTCCGGTTCCCCCTTAACAGGGAGCTGTGAGAGAACCGATACCAATCACGACACTTCGTGTTTGATATTGGATTCACCATAGCCCCATTTCGAGGAAAGACACACTAAAGGACTACTTGACTCTTCCAGCCATCCTGTAGCTCGTGCTTCCTCCATTCCTGTATCGACATCACCTATCAAGTTCATAGACCATGACCTCAATTCGTGCGATTCCTTAATTAGGAATGTCCTTGCTCTTCCCTCCACTTCCTCCAAAGACACCGGTGGGGGGGGGGGCATAATCCTTGATACGACGCTGGAGGCATTCCTCAAAACACACAAAACAAATTATTAGAGAAGCAATTAGGAATACATTATAATCACGTAGGTACACCCCCAAAAAATGTTTTTGTGGGTGCTCACACAACCAAGATTCATTTTTGCTCAACTTAATATGTCAAAGAATAAAATTTGCTGCGTTTTACTCTTCTAACTTTCAAATCCAATAAATAATAATTATTTGTAAGCGATTTGTGGAGAATAATTATTATTCTCCACAAATCGCTAACATTCAATGTTCCCTTACATTACTTAGTGAGATTCCAACATGTATAATAATATTATACATAATATTATTATGTAAACATGATATTGTAAAGGATACTCCAGGGATGCTAGGGAATCCCATCTTTCCCCGTTGAGATGGAACACCTGGAGTAAAAGAAAAGGAGTAACTGTTGCTGGTTGCTGGTTGTTGTTAAAAAAAGATAGTATACATGTTGTTGAACAGACCAGTGTGTTCTTTACAATATGTTTACATAGTGTAAACATAATGTTATATTTTTTTGGCGGGGTTTTTCTAGATAGTTTTTATTACCATTAAATAATAAATATATTATATTAAGTAATTTAAATTCTCATTAGTAATTACGTGTTAATTATTAATTGCTTATAAGCATTATATTTTAATTTAATTTTTTTAAATGCGTGATTAATCATTTAATTATTGGATAATTATTTCAATAGAGTATCTATTATTTCTTGTGATAGACAAGAAATACCATAAGAACTTCTAAATCGTTCTTCCGTTTTCCGAACCCCTTTAAAATTTATTATTGTTTGTAATTACTTAGGCACCGTGGATGATTAATAATTAATTATTAAAAACGCCACAAATTATAAACGCGAATAAACGCAATTCCCTAATCAATCGCAGTATTGTGGATGCACCCTTCGAATGTACTAGATAGGTACCAATTGAAATTAAACACCACGCGTCTTGAGAATGACAAGAATGAATGATGAGATGATGAAAAGCGAGACCGCAACCCCATGAGACAATTTCATGTACCGCTCTGCAATTACCACGGATGTAATATAATGAATTTTATACGAGGGTTTATTACTCATTGCTATAAATTGTGCACAATTAATTCTATGTCAATAAAATTTATTTTAAAAAAAAACTATTTGAAATACACTGCCAAGGCAATGGCACATGAGCTTCCTCGTGCCAAGTTCAAAATGAACGTAGTTGTCACTGTAACAAGAAAATTACGTTCGCGCATGCGCAGGGAGTACCACTGATGCAATCGTGATGAAACTGACCGGGGACCATCTAGAGCTATACCCACACAATTCCTGAAAATGTGATTGAAATCCGATCAAAATTGTGAAAGTTATGCCTGTTTCAAGAACTTCACGTTAGCGCATGCGCAGAGCGTACCGCTGATTGAATTGTGATGAAATTCGTATGGGACCTCAAGGAGCCTTATCCGCAAAATCCCTCAAAATTTGAGCTGAATTCGTTCAAAATTGTGGAAATTATGGCTGTAACAAGGAAATGCGGACAGACCGACAGACACGGAACCAAATTTGTTCAGTAGGCTATGAAACGCAAAATGCGAGTGGAAATTTTGAATTCGGACAACAAAATTTTTTTCTCCCGAAAGTGAACACAAGGCTTCCGCTGTTTCGCAGACTCGGAAGCAAAAAGTATTCCTGAACGGTGTTCGGACTGATGTGACCCCGAATAAAAAAAAACTGGGGTGTGGTTTTATGAAACCACGGTAAAAGTGAAACTTTTTTCCCACTAGTCTCTCGGGCTCGCTTCGCTCGCTCCCCTAGTGGGGTACGTAGACGGACACGTCGACATCGACACGGACACGTCGACATCGATGGACACGTTTTTTATGTCTAGTCCCCCCCCCCCCCCCCATTTCCTACTCATTCACCTACCCTTGTATCTCTACCCACGGCTTCATTTTGGCGTTTTCTCAAATTGATTTCTAACGTGGCACCTGATAACAACAAAACAAGCGGCATTGTTTACTGCATCCATTAATAACATCAATAAATATAAAATGGGGACATAATGACAAAGAACAAGTACGAAAGAAATGTGTGATAAATCGAGAGCTTTCCAACGAATGGTGAACGATTTTTGTACGATTATAACTGGCGAAGATGAAGTTCCGTAGCAACGAATCGGTTGTAAGCGAAAATCAACGGTAGCGTGACGGGACAAGAAACGACACACAGACCAAAAAATTTGGGACGATGTAATAAAAGTTTCACTTTAAAAATAAAAAATAAAAAAATACAAACAAGCCCGATTACTATGTTATTACAGAAATTGATGTCGTAGATTGTTATGGGGATCCTCATCAAATGTTATAGAGCATAAAAGGTGAATTTATCCACTGACCCAGACTTGTGTATAATCCAACCTTGTGTATGGCAACCAGCTCAAAACTTTGACGTATTCTAATCATTGGCGGGATCATAATATTATTTTGCGCAAAAGGTTAGTCTCTTCTGTTCGTCTGGGTTGGATCTTCAAACCATTGCTTGAAAATTTTTTTTCGGACAGATCGATGACTATGATAATATAATAAATTACGCTTTAAAAAAAAAGAACAAGATAATACCTATCTTCATATTATGAAGCTCCGCTGCGGCTGAATATGGAGTGTACAATGGGAAGTGGCCAGGGTGTCGAGTGGTGTCGTTTACCAAGTAGTTTTGGACCCAGAATTTATTTGGGTTTGTCAAGCCCAACTGCACTATGGGAGATTTGTGGGTCATCGGTGGGGCTACAATTGGAATTTTTAAAGGGCTTTGGAGTAGCGAATGGTGTCGTTTGCGATGTATTTTTGGCTTGGATATGTATTTGGATTGGAGATGTACCGAGTCGAATGTGTTTTTAGCGCAACCTTTTTCCAAAAAATGGAAAGGTGCGCTCACCTCTTCGACATGTTTTTAGCGCAACCTTTTTCCAAAAAATGGAAAGGTGCGCTAACCTATTCGACGTGTTTGTTTTATGTTTGTGTGTGTGTCACGGCATCACGCCCGAGCGGCTAAACAGATTTTCATGAGGGTGGTCTCATTGTGATCAGCGAGTTCTGGGGGTGGTTATAGGCTATCAAAATCACCTCCGTCGTCGACGATTCGTCCGATCCCGAGAAGATGACTCTCGGAAAAGAAGACCGAGCGCGTTGTCGTTAGATACCTAGTGTTACGATGTGTCAAGTTACGAATTCTTAGTTACGGTTTTGGTTTACATAAAACTCTCTTTTAGAGAGTTTCTACTACCTGCGCGGGACTTGATGCGGCCCCATTTGCGTTCGTAAATACGGTATACGGGCGGCGCGGGACGCAGGTAGTCGTACGTGCGGGACCACAACCGCATAAAGGGCTCTTAATCCGGGAAGGGACCGCATATAGAACCGCAAATAGAACCCCGTAAGGTAGTAAGGCTGTTGAACCAGTACCTTCTGGATAGATAACCCTTCACCGTCTGGCTGGTTATCAGTTGCTCAGGTCAGAAGGGAATTCCGTCCTCGTTCTTCATTAGTATTTTTGTGGTGACTAACTAAACTACTGCACAGAATAGGTAAGTGATATGCATCTATCTAATCAGTTTTCCTACTTCTAAAATGGTATGAAATGTTTGATGGGCGAAACCCACTCTACTTGAGAGTCTCCTGACGGTCAATTAGATAGATTCATTAGATTAGATTAGAAAATTTGGTAGATTCATGAGCAGTAGGTAGGTAAGTAGCAGTTTGTAGTAGAGTAGAGAAGAGCGTGTACATAAAATACACGCGTGTGTACATCAGTAGCGTGCTGTATTAGGTATAATGCGAAAAACAGAAATCGCTCTGTATCTGTTGGTACTGTGGTACCTAGGTACATGAAATGATATTTTGTTCATGAATAGTGTTACTTGTAATTTTGTTGGTACTAAATCTAATGAGGCCCGCCAGTAATTCAAGAAAACTTTAGGATAGGTACCTACTCAGGTAGGTTTCGAAGTGGACCACTCAATTTGAAAATCGCATGACACTGAAATGTCTAAACATTTTATTATTCAACTTTGGCTTTTTGCACAATCTAATTTACAGCCACGCTTCTACTTATTTTGTGCTTGCATTGCATTGTATTAAAATACATACCTACTGCATTTGCGAGTAAAATAGCCAGACAAAAAGGGAATAAACAGTCACTCATGTAGCATAACAGGTTGAAGTAGCAAAATTTTTACACATAGGTATTGCCGTCGAAATTTCCTGGTCTCTTCATCTTCCCTTAAGTTTGCTCATTGTTTCAAAATAATACATACCTAATTAAAAATGTGGGTTTTCAAGCTTTATCCAATTGTAAGTTATCGTAAGCAAGGTAACAGTAAAAATTGAAAGTAATGAGCACTTGTACATCCTCTTCGACAGGTAACCTATTCTGGAAAAGATGAGCCAGCCCCCTCTACTTGTCACAGATTCTCAAACAGTGTTTTGTTTCCTTTTGTGCTAATTAAACATACTCGTATAAGTAAATATTTCAGAATTAGAACACAATATTAAAAACAATGTGTATCCTACAACTCATCTCAATTATATTTTTCACTTTCTCTCAAAAAAAGTAACACCTAGTCTAAAATCCCTGTATCAACAAAACAATCACACTACTTCTTTCAACACCATGAGAGACACCATCAACCGTTGAGTGACGCTTGACGTGACTTCTCATTCCACGTTGGTGCCCCTACCAATGAAATCCCGTAAATAGCGTCTCGTAAGAAGTGGCTGTGCGGTTAGCATTCACCTTGGCTCGCCCTAGTATTTGCGTTTTCCGTAAGTTACTCCCGTCACCGTAGTTACCCTCGCATCTAGTAGAATCTCTCTAAAGACGCGGTAATATTAAATATTAGGGAGTTCCTAGTGGATACGATCGAGATACCACCACTTGGAATACGGATGCCGTATCTAGGGAAACCAAGCGCGATGCTAACCAAAATTGATTGAGATACCATTTTGCATTTTTAGGTGGTATCTCCGAGTAGGATCTTGGAGTAACGGGTCAAGTTACTATTAAAACAAGTTCATTAACATCAGGCGGTAATACCGCCGCGGTATTCAGCATTCGAAGTGGAGTTGTTTTTGGGGTTTGTCGTCGAAAGTGCCTCCTTAGGAAACTTATTAGATTTATTAAACTTCATAACCATTTTGATCTGTTCAGTTGCAAGTATGTACGGAGTTTTTCGTGATTTCTGGAAATTGCGATTGAGTGGAACGAGCGAGAGATTTGAAGCTCAGCTCCTCAAATCAATAATAATTATTGAGTCCCCTACAATGATTGTAACATTTAACTCATCTGGATTGCTGCGTCCAATAGTGTAATGTTTCGTTGCTCCTCCAAATTCTTTCAACAAAGAACGAACTGGTGTGAAATGAAACCGCGGTGATTCGTGAAATCGGCACCTAAACAACACCTAACGGCACCTAACAAACTCAGGACAACAGAGGAAAATACTGGCAGCACTGAGCTGCCAGCTGTGCTGCTCTCGGATTTCGTTGTTGTCGACGTTTGTATGTCTTCTTGGAAGCTGTTTATCAATTAGGCAGGTTACTTTGCGATAAGGAATCCCTCGATACCATCTTCCGTATCGCCCGGTGGTATCGTATTTTCCGTAAACATACCACCGGCGGATCGCAGATACGATACCATCGGCGATCGCGCATGCGCACTGCTGGAGTAGGATACGGATGGAATCGAGATACCACGACGTATCTCACCACTAGGAACTCCCTAATATACGAAATTTTCGTAGTAACAGAAAGGTTGCGCTCTTCTATTCAATTCAATTGATGGCTTGTTTTTTTTTTTTTAACTATGTCCCTTCTTTTGAACTTTGATGTTCGGTTATCAATAATAACAAACACTGATCAATGCCCGTCATTTCAATAGTCTCTTGTACTCCCAGAAAGGCTCAATCTCAAATTTCAACGTCCAAGGGTGAACAGAAGAGACTAGCAGTGAATGGAGCTTTAAAAATTTTTAAGGGACATTACCTACATATAGTGGCAATGCGGCACTGCTTCGAGTTCGATTGCTGTGAAAGACGACACAGCGCCTCTTTCTTTGGATATCTAACCTCTTGGAATAGGAAGGCGCGGTTTAGGCGCGAATCGGACACGGTTTAGGCCTGCAGTTTTTAGACAGTTTTCTAAACATAGTTTAGATGATCCAATTTTCCGTCTTAATTCGACGGAGCTCGTGGATTATAATCAATAATTATTGATGAACTAAAACTGCCGGCTCAAATTGGGAAATGGGAATATTTCGAAATAATAAGATCGATCGGTGTGTGAAATTAAAGTTTTTCGGGTTGTGATCCACTATTTCGTTTCATTGATCCATTTTCAGTTTGCATATCGATTATAATCACGGAACTCTTGCGAATGAGAACATTTTAAAAATGTAATAAGGGATAACGAAATTTACATCATCAATGAACTTGATTTATTGGACCGTATGAATTAGTCTGATCGATTGATTCAAAACTCTTTACGACAAGTGCCATTCGGATCCGTCACCTGACCCGGTGGACACTTGGAGGCCCCGTTGCCGGTGACCCTCCTGGGATGCTTGGTTGTGGCTTTGGTCGAGCCCTTACGCTGATGACCCCAGACGGAGGTGGAAGCCAGCGCCAACAGAAGACAAAAAGGAAGCAGCCACCGCATCTCGAAACGATAGAAAACTGGCTTGCTACAACTTGAAGATAGAAAACTTGAGTGATAAACTCGCCCCATTTACCTCAGCTTTAAATAATAGGGGAGTTAGCAGAATGCGATACCGGTAAACCTTATCACTCTTTCATTTCTTTAATGACTTAGTCATTATAATGACCCTATAAGCACCGTCGAATCGGGTGAATAGGAACAGAGTTTCAACTTCAAAGCAATTTGAACATTTTAGGGGCCCCAAAGTTTGGTCTCGACGTCTAGGTACTTTAAGCCCCATTGTCAAAATAATTTATTATTTTGATTTTGGGGGTTAAAAAATATTATTTCCGTTAGATCCTATTTACCTGCATGCATGTAGGTGAATGGGTGGGGTCAATAGTTGCGTTGGCCGTTCAGAATCGAGTCAGAACTCGAACGCATCAAGGAAACTCCCCCCCCCCCCCCCCCCCCCTCTGTGAGAACGGCGGTCATCCTCAAATGAATAACGCTGCAAATTTTACACAAAGGTTAATTATTCTTTGATGTAGGTTACTTGTGCATAAATTTAATTCTGTCAATAAAAACATTTTAGAGAAAAAAAAATTTTTGTTGGATTTTTTTTTCCACACATTTGCTGTTTTATAAGTACCTGAAAAATATTTGACCTCCCGGGATCTACAGAAAATCCCATTTGTAGCTCCATGAATACATGGAGCTACAAATGGGATTTTTGAAGCCTGGGAGCTTTAAAGCCCTATTATAGGGCTTTAAAGCTCTATCTATAATAGATCGCAACAGTGAAATCGGATCATTCCGGGAGCCCCAAAAATGGATTCTGAGTCATAAAAACTTCGAAAACGACACCTAACTCGATACCATAGCCAAAAGTCTTCAAAAAAACCCTCCCGGAGCCCCATTTTAGCCCCATAACGCCGCACGAGTTTGGGCGATCGGTCTGAAAACCTTGCGGGCACAACTAGATGGAAACCGAGTGTTTTTCGGCGGACGGCGGACGGCGTACGGACATTCGGATTTGGAATCTTGGTCTAGAGGTCTACCTCTTGAAACGGATATTGTCAAATTTTGTGGCCGATCGGAGTCGTCGACCTCCATCGCGAAAACAGGTGTAGTATTCCAAGAATAATAAACCAAATGTAGTCCCTAAGAAGTTACCTCCACGAGATCACAGAAGGAAATGAATCGTGCATGCGTGACTTTCAACAACCGAGGAGGCAGTCAGAATCAGTTGGTTCCGGAAAGAACTTTATTTTTAGAACAAAAATAAAAAATTAAAATCAGAACTGCCAGAATCGATTCCGAACGATTTTGAACGAGTATTTTGAAACCGAGTATTTTCTCGAAATTTTTAAAAACCTACCTACTTCCCAAAACGGCTCGGACGGTGGACGGAAATTTCGTTTTTGGAATCTACTTATCTTGAAACGAATAATGTCAAATTTCGAGGCCGATCAGAATTTTCGACCCCCGTCGCGATTACGTAGGTGTATTATGCCAAGAATACCTAATAAACCAGAAGAGAAGACACAAAAATATAGGAACTTAGGTACTCGTATATAACAGTTAGGCCGGACTCGAAATTATTGGCCAGTTGTTAAGACTTAACAACTGTAGGACCTATACTTAACTTTAGAACCTACAGTCATTGGGTAAAGAGTTTTGCTTGACTTCCCGCAAGGTCCATGTTTTGTCAAAAATTTCAAAGCTCGGTAGATTTGAAGCTGAAACCGGTAAACCAAGAGTTGATGTAGAAAATCGGTAGAATGGCAACTAATTATCTAGGAAGAATTTCAAGATAAACTGATGATTCAACTGAGCTGATAGCTCATTAAATTTTTATCCCTCTAACTTTCAAATTCAATTCTCCACAAATTCTCTACTAAATGTCACATTAATTTATTGAGATTTTATCACGTTGAAGATGTTTTTCTGGGAGGGGGTCTTGGGGAAAATTATAACTTTTGTTGATTCTTACACTTTTTTTTTAAATTTAAAATTTTAACATTGTACCTACGTGGTTCGTCATCTAGTTGCGCCCGCAAAGTTTTCAGTCCGATCGCACAAACCAATGGGTCCATTTCTTTTTATTTAGAAGGGTATCGGCTATGGGGTCGAGTTAGATGCCGTTTTCGAAGTATTTTTGGACGTAGAATCCGTTTTTGGGGGTCCCAGAACCAAGCAATTTCACCGTGGGGATCAATGAGACTTTCCTCGGGCTTGAAATGGGGCTTTTTGTCTGATGCCAGGAAATTGAATGCGGTATCGTTTTCCGAGTAATCATGGACGCATAATCCATTATTCGGGGTCCCTCATTCGTCCAAAAACTTTATCAAAAAATTTTAAAACATGAATTAAGCAAATTAAAATAAAAATAAATTATAATAAAAGTTTTTGATAAATTAATTTTTATTTCTATTAAATTTTTTAAATCATTAATTTTTGCAACAAAAAAAATAGATAATATGTATTTATATATTATATAAAATGTTCAGCGTTTTTTAACTGCGCCAAGGTTTTTCCTCAATTAAGTTTTTTTTGTGTTCGGTTTTCACAAATTTCTACTGAAGTACACGAATAGTCCTCAATTCATCGCGTACCTAGTGGTTTCTGTGAAGTGTTCCCTTTCATCGCTTTTATCTTGACAGAACGGCGAAACTCTGAATAGAGTGACCGAAATACGATGCGAACCGGAGCAGATCTGTTTGAGACGATTCATTGCACCACCTGCCAAAAACAGACGGCTGTCTTCTTCGCAGAAATAAAACTGATGGGGATTCTCCTCGGGACCGGCGATTGTGAAAGGTTCGAAGTGTTTCGTCTGGAACAAAAAGCTTTCGGGGCATGAGAAAATGTAATTCAAAAATGTAGAGGCGCGGGATTCAGGTTTGTTTTTAGACGGTGACGTCACGATTTGACAAACTTTCGGCGGAGAAATCAATGAGGCGATCTTGGCAGTGTAGACGGGTGTACAAGTCCTAAGGCCGATAGAGTATCACTCAGATCCAACGACCTCGTGTTCCAAGCTTTGTTGGAAACTAATGGAGTCGTCATTCACTCTCGGGAATTTCTATAGCTAAAAGGTGGTGGAAAGGGGGGAGCCGTTTGACGGAACTCCCAGATAGCACAGAACTACGATAATAGAGTAAAAGGTTGTTTATGAAGGGCTGTAGAGGAACAAAGCTATTGTGCGAAGTTATATTGTATGGCGCCGATGAAATTCATTTTCAACCAGATAACGGGTCTCCGCTTCAAACTCCACGTGGAATACTTGTTTTTCCACGTAAATTCCTCTATGCTGATTCTAAATCAGTTGCTGGAGCACATTAGTGGAAAATGTCCAGTTTTTGCTGCATTTCTCAGTTAGATTCGCTCTGACGAATATAAATTGTCCAACTATGGAAAGTGAAACCAAGGCGGATGATATTAGTAGTGGAGGGGTTTGTGGATGATATATCAATCTTATTTGCTCTGGGTGTCATACCCTTAACCAGGCGTCGGCGACCTCTCTTACTAATTACTGTTGAGCGTGTTAACAGTTGTCACAGAAGACGTCGTTAGTAGTAGGGACCTAGGTGCTGTTTAACGCCGGCCCCAAACGGCAAATGTGAGAGGGTTTCCTGGGCATGATCACCTCTCGGAAGGCAAAGGCAAACCACCGAGAGTATCTTGCCCAGGAAACCCTCTCACATTATGATAGGTATAATCTATATCAGTATAATATAGAGTAGCTTCCTATATTAATATAAGGAAGATGTGTGGCAGCTGCTGGGATCGAACCAGCTACCTTTGCTCAGCAGTCCGACGCTCAAACCATTGAGCCACTGATAACCACGGTGAGGGGCTTATTCATTCTAATTTTCCGCTAAATAAGGTAGAAGCACTGCTCCGCTGAAACGATAAATCTGAGAGGCTTTTCGTTCACTTGGCAGAGATTCGGGCCTGCGTCTCTAGTTGCAAGTAGCACGACAACGATCGAAACTGCTAGCATCTAATGTAATTTTCTCTCCTCACTTGCACGTGAGCTTCGTCGAATTTTCTGGAACGGGACCGCGGACAGTGGACAGTGGGATGCATTGGAGACCACCGTAAACGATATTCTGCTAACCACTGGACATGATTTCAGTATTTTAGTCCCCCAATCAGGGGGACTAAAAAGTTCCATAAGAAGAAGAATAAGAAGTTCTGAGTATACTATAGTACCACGAAATCTTTGCTGTGAATGTAAAACATTTTTCACTCCCAAATCCGTTAAAGATGGAAAATATCCATCAAAACACTCTTCTCAGAGATAGATACATTATATAATATATAATGTATATTATAGGCAATACTAAGGGTACTTGGGGCACCCTGTACAGACACAAGGGGTATTGTAGCGACCGACCGGATGCTCCAAACGGGTGCTCCAAACCTCGATTTTAAACAAACTTAAGGGGTATATATATATCTCTGAGAAGAGTGTTTTGAACAAGTTTGCAAGATGTTTTCAATAAGCTAAACTAACAAACCATAGCCACCTTATGGTTGGTCTGTTGTTCTTCAGGATAAGTCTCCAGGATACCCAAGACTTCATACCTGCGGGAAGCGTTTTTGAAGAGTTTTGAAGAGTTTCAGGTATGGGATCATACAAGGAAGAAATAGAATGGAAGAATCTTTCTTCCATGGGGATCGAGTTAAATTGCAGCCACTGGGCCAGCAGACCCTAAAAGGCCTAGTATAAAAAGGCGACACAATGTCATGGTCAGCAGACCCACACTGTTTGTTTAATTTAAATCACAGCACCTGGGTCAGCAAACCCAGAAACCACTAATTTAAAAAGGTTACCTAAAAACACATTCTGAATATTAGAAAGTTTTAGAACAACGAAAGGCTAAGAGTAGCCCCATTTGTAGCCCTATAAAAGCAACATAGGTATCTCCACAGCGTTAGATCGGACTAGACAGTTCTAGGTCTACTTCCAGAGATATTTCGAAAACGACACCTAACTCGACCCCCCCCCCCCCCGGTAGCCTGAACGGCGGACGGACGTGTATAATGACCAATTTTGAGGCTGGTCAAAATTTTCCACTCCTGTCGCGTTGTAGTCGAAGAATAGTAAACCGAAATGAGGAACGGCGAGGATGATGACATCCTCGCCATGGTGAAGACTTCTTCTTCAGAATTATTCTATAGTGTCCCCTCCACCCCAGTACAGCCTCGTTCATCTTCTTCTTCATCACCACTAACATAAGTAACTCATCTTCGCCAAATGGTAATTTAAGAGGAAAAATGACATCGCGAAATTAGACACTATTTTTGTGTCTCTTTTGTGAGTCTCCACACTCCATGAAAATGCTTGCTATCTAATGGTTTCCACCAACTCATCATCCCACTACAAAGGAGTGTCCCACGAGTATACCTATTTGAGGATGTATAGCTCTCTCGAAGGGCCGCTTTCAGTAACTGTATCAGGTTTTTTCTTCTCTCTTTCACTAAAGGAAGGTTACTCAATTGATGCCCTTCTATTTGCCTTCAATCTCATTCGGGATATTTTTCCTTTTCCTCGCTGTTTCCTCCCCTTATTTCCTCTTTTTAGCGTGCGCCTCTTTTCAGGGCGTTACAACAAAAAAACAAACAAAAAAAAAAAAAAAAAAAAAAAAGTTCACTCCCCTGGTCTTTTTTAGGGTTTTGAAATGGAAATATTACAATATGAACTCCCTTTGACGATCGGCCAAGGTGGTCTGTGTGGAAATTTTCTGGAAACACCTCAGGGCGAAACCCTTTTAACCTGGGCCTTTTTTTGCTCGAAAAAGGGAGACACTCCCAGGGATGTGGATCCCTTTTGAAGTTTGTAGAAAGTGTCAAAAAAGGATTCTGTCAACGTGAGGCTAGAAACCGATAGTTTTTCATTTGAACGGCTTTTGTGAAAGCGTGAAAATGAAAATTTAATAGAGATATCCCGTCAAAACTCCCAACCCCCCGGAGAGTTTTTATTAAGACAAAAAGTTGGTTCGTTCATCCCCTTTGAATCCCCTCAGTTCTCTTTGGACTCAGCAAACCGGAAGAAATCCTTCGAAAAACTTGCCACTTCCCGACTCCCTCCAATAACTTTCGACTCGGATTACCCCTCTCGCTTTATAACCTTCTGTTTTATAACCTTCACGTGGGCATTTTATGAACTCTCTACACGCTCCGCAGCTCCGGGATTAAACGAGTGATATTGAGGGACGCCAGTGGGCCACGTGGTTGGTCTGCAAAACCACGTTAAGAAAAAACAAGCACATAACTCAATGCTTTTACCCTCTGAGTAGAGGAAGCGACGACTTTCTGTAAGATAATTCCTTCTCAGCGTTGCCAACTTGTGAGGGGGGTCTTCACACACCCGGGCGACGGGCAACCTACAGGCAACTCATTTTCGACACAAAATTTGCAAAAATTAATGTAGGTTCTGCTTTTGGTTTATTATTCTTTGAATGATACATATACCCTAACATAAAACATATAATATAACAATATAATATAAAATATACCCTAACATTGTGATTTTTGTTAATTCTGAAACTTTGACAGAATACTCGGTTTACCATTTAGTTGTGCCCGCAAGGTTTTCAGCCCAATCGTCCAAACCCGTGGGGCTCTGTGAGGCCAAAGATGGGTCACGAGAAAGGTTTCGACTATCGGGTCGAGTAAGGTGTAATTTTCGTAGTAATTTCGGACGTGGAGTCCATTTTTGGGGGTGCCAGACCAAAATGATTTCTCTGTGAGGATTCGTGAGGCTACAAATGGAGCTTTTGAAGGATGTAGTGAGGTCAAATGCGGTGTCGTTTTTCGAGTAATTCTTTACGCATAATTCATCCTTAGTTTTAGCTCTGTATCTCCTAAACTATGCATTTTTCGACAATCGACTCCAACTACACTTTTAAAGAGAACAAAATGAGAGAAAATTCAAGACCAACAGAACTCTTTAGGTCAATTAGGGACCGACCTGTGACTATTTTAATGTTGCCTTTTAAAATGTGAGTTATAGATGAGTGAATTCAGTGGTCATCATTATTCGGCAGTTCTTGCGAACTGAAGAGCTCGTCGAAGTGGACAATTTACGTACGAAGGGACATAAAGAGCGCACTGTAAAATTTACTGCGTGAAAGGGAGGAGGGTGGTCGACCACCGCTTGCAGCTGCTCTTCTTCTTCAGGAAGAGTCTTCCATGTCTATGGAATGTGTTCGTTACTTACATGGTGAGCGTCCCACTCTTCAAGCCAGCTTACCCACGACCAAAAAAAAAAATTATTAAAGGTAGAAGCTATCTGAACTATATGTCTAACTATATGTTCATCTTTCTGTACCTATCTACTCAAACGGAGGAAAATGAAACCAATTGAGAGCCCTGACTTGTTGAGATTCCGCATATTGATTTTCTCCGGATAAAACGAGCCGGCTCAGATATTGTGGTGATATCCCATCTGATGTGAGTGTGAAAGGATTAAATTGGATAGGCTGGAAGGCTTAACTTGGAGAGCCCTCCCCAACCAGGTATATGCCGGTTAATTCATACCGGTTTACTTTGTTTACTTACTTTGTCAACAGAGCTCGCCCTCTCCAAACCTAAGCTCCCTCTCCTAAAGCCGGGCTTTGTCGATCCCGGTTTTCCTTTTTCAATTAGGTTCGGGATGGAGGGAAAAGCGGTGTCCAATCGCGTTAGTCGGTTTCAAATTCTGTATTAATATAAACCCGAGGGATTTTATTGTTCCAGTCGGGTAGGATGACAGATGTTGGAGCGGCAAAGGGCGGTTTTGCAGATCATTCCCACAAGGGGCGCTACCAAACGACCTTCTCAACATTTGGCAGCCACATGACCTCCAAGTATTTTGAAAAACTGATGATCCAAAACTTGAAAATCTTCGACGGTTTCACTTTTTCCCAGAAAGACCGGTGGAAAACCTCGGGTTTATTCCGCCACAGGAATAAGAGACTGGCGATGCTCTTGGGGATTAGAAAGCAATACGGGCAATACCGTGGGTGGCCCTGAAGGGGTGTTTTAGTTTCCCTTTCGCGCCTGGTTTGGCTCGAGGGTTTTTTTTCTTTCCCGTTAATAAAAGCCTCTCGTCCGGGTCTCTAATCAGCCTTGCCCCCTTTCGCCTGGAGTTTTGAGTATTTTCCCAGACCCGAATCTCACAACCTTACAAACATCGCTGTATTTAGGTATCAGAAGTGGCTGAAAAGAAAATTTCTTTTTATTTAATACAAATTGAACGATGAACGTGAGTAGATAGAAAAGGCTCTAACGACTGCATTTGAATTGAATTACGTAACTCATTGGAATCAATTGCGCAGCTACCTTAGGGTTGGGTGGGGTAAGTTCCCGCACGGGGAAGTTCCCGCACGAAGCAGAAACTATCCATAATCCAGAAACTATAATGGTCAAACTGCGCTGTGGGCGTTAGATGTCTTCAGCAAGGCTCCAATGAATCATCCGTGCTCAGAAATGGGAAGGAATAGTGGCTTAGGAGTCAACAGGAACAAAAATGATTCGAACCTGCGGGAACTTACCCCACCCTACCCTACCCATCTTGGGCCTGACGTGACGGGGCGCTAATTTATTGATGAATCACTTTAACTCAACTGCACTTTCATTCCCAAAATGTCCATGGTCTTCAACGGGATTCGAACCCGTGGCCTGATCAGATTGCAGCGCTGAAAATTTATCGCCCACAACTACTCGGCTAATCCAGCCATCTCGAAATCTTAGGACCTATACCTGCTATTTATTAGATTGAAACGTTCAACGTCATCCGCGATTTTGTTTATGAAGGTCACAACTGCTTTGACCCTATTCACGGAGCTGCGCAACAGGAATGAGTGACGTCAGTCCACAATTTTGCGGGCTACAGGGGCGAGGCATGGAATTTTGCCCAAGTCATCGCAAGTAAGTTCACCACAAGGAAAACGCTGCAAATTTTACGGAAGGATTTATTATTCTTTGATACCTATAGGTTAATTGTGCAAAAAATAATTCTGCTTCATTCAAACCATCAGATATAGATACCGTTAAGATCAATGGTAATATTTTTGAAAAATTGTAAATTTTTTCTGTACGACACACATGACATGTGGAACAAACATTGTGGAACCTAAAAAAAAAAAAAAAAAAAAAAAAAAATTTTACACAAGGGTTTATTATTTTCTGATAATTAGATTATAGGTTACTTTGTACAAAAATTAAATCCGTGTCAATGAAAAAATTTTGACAAATATTTCACCTCCTGGGATTATTCAAAACTCCCATTTGAAGCCCCATAGATTCCCACGGTGAAATCGGATCGTTCCAGGACCCCCAAAAATGGATTCTACGTCAGAAAATACTTCGAAAACGACACCTAATTCGAGCCCATAGCCAAACCCCTTTAAAAAAAAACGCCTCCCGTAGCCCCATTTTAGCCCCATAGCGCCCCACAGGTTTGGGCAATCGGGCAATTGGGCTCGCGGGCACAACTAAGTCAAGACTTGGCTACTACTTAGTAGTTTCTTAAAATTTCAGATTTAAAAAAAAAATCCTACTGCCCAAAACGGCTCGGACGGCGGACGGACATTTCGGCCTCTTGAGACGGATAATGTCGAATTTTGAGGCCGATCGGAGTCGTCGACCTCCGTCGCAATTACATACGTGTATTCCAAGAATAATTAACCAATAGAAGAGAAAACTTCGTTGAAAAACAGAGCTACATTTTCAAAGAAAATTCGCTCAAAACTGAAAATACACTGCCAAGGCAATGGCACATGAGCTTCCTCGTGCCAAGTTCAAAATGAACTTAGTTGTCACTGTAACAAGAAAATTACGTTCGCGCATGCGCAGGGAGTACCACTGATGCAATCGTGATGAAACTGACAGGGGACCATCTAGAGCCATACCATGGGCGTACGCATGGTCTTCCTTTAGGGGGGGGGGGGGGGGCTCAAAAATATTGCAGGTAGACATGCTGCCAGCAAGGGTACCTAAAGCATTAAAGTTAAAAACGCTGCAAATTTTACACAAGGGTGTATAATACACATATTCAGAGATAGGTATAGGTTACTTGTGCGAAAATTAATTCTGTCTTGAAAAAAAAAAAAAAAAAAAAAGAAAAAAATAGTTTCCTTATAAGAATTATTATTTTTTAAATCATTTGATTTTACTTTTTTTTACTCCGAAAATATTGAATATTTTTTATAAAGAGATCAATTTTTGATCTCTTGGTCCTTCAAAAATCCCATTTGTAGCCCCATGAAAGCCCTATAGATCGCCACAGTGAAATCGGGTCGTTCCGGGATCCCCAAAACGGGATTCTACGTCCAAAAATACTTCGAAAACGACACCTAACTCGATCCCCTAGCCAAAAGCCTTCAAAAACCCCGTCCCGTAGGCCCATTTTAACCCCATAGCGCCCCACGGGTTTGAGCGATCGGGCTGAAAACCTTGCGGGGACAACTAGATGGTAAACCGAGTATTTTGTCAAAATTTCAGATTTCTATATAAATTCCTACTGCCCACTAAGGCCCGGCCGGTGGACGACGAACGGTGGTGCAAAACGGCCATATTTGGGGGGAGGGGGCTCTGAAAACCCCATACTCAGTATTCGTAAATTTGACGCTGATCACGAAAATGGATTCTGAGCCGTTTTTACCCAAAATACCTTGAAAAAAAAACACGTTTTCAGTACATTTTCCAGTGTGCGAGCCAAGTAAGGATTCTCCCGAAGTTTGTACAAAAAGAAATGTTGTAGAGCAATAAATTTGGCGTCGATTGAACACCCTAGAATTGAAAATTACTACAAAAATGAGGAGGTCGAAGATGATTTCGATCGAACACTCCTATGATTTCTGATGGAACCCCGTAACATTGGTGAATTTCATTGAACACCCTAGAATTGAAAATTTCTACTTGACGACGGAAAATTTCTGAGCCTGATTAGTTATTTTCATGACTTTGCAAGGAAAAACAATGTGGTCTTTTAAATTAAATTTTGTTTCGAAGGTTCGAGCCAGAAATATCTCGCTGTAACTTATTATTTTTTATCCACTACAAAGACCCTAATAGGGTATAATATACCCTATGAAACGTGAAACACACTATGAAAACATACATATTATGTATGTTTTCATAGTTTGTTTTCTCGATTTCACTAAACGAGCGCCGTAACTACCTATCGCAGGTTCTCTGAAAGGTCTATCTAGGTAAGGGCGAGTTTGAAGAAACTTCAAACTCGATCTGATGAGATTTAACGTTATCCAACGGCGAGAATACATATTTTTGAAGTTTGGTACCTATTCAGAGACTTTTCGGCGAAAAAAGGATTTCTCATAATTTCACGCATTTACCTTTTAAAATCTGTAGAAAAAACGGACGCCATTTGTCGGAGTTGTTCAGTACATAGGGCACTACATAGGGTACCCAGGAAAAATAGTCGCATACCTACCTTAGCTAGCCCAAGCTCAACTTGTGTTGAATCAAATGCACAAAAATCATGGTTTTTTTGCTTCAAATTCAGCTAAAAACGTGTTGAAACCTGTGTCTAGATTTTTTCCGCAGAAAGATAAAATTACTTTCTTGTAGCTGAGTAAAAACCGAACAAATTCGATGTCTAACGAATTTTTTCACGTGCAAAATGAGTCGGCTACGATTCTCCGTGAATAGGTCTAATACTGCTCTCGTCAACTCCCAATTTTCCAAAATCGACAAAGGTTTACTGCCCGAGTCAGGTCTACAGTACGAGTCAAGTTGATGACCTTTTGATCCAAAAACTATTCATATCAACCCTCCAACTAATACTGAATGAAATATTGGAATAAGTAGGTACCCAATGTCAAGATGATTTTTTTCACTTTAAATTTACAACATGAGCCGCCTCGGGTTCTCTGCGAATTTTTCAACCACTACTTCTTCTTTTTCATTCTTTTTATCTGCAAGTGTATATATATTTTTCGTTTGTCTAGGGGGGGGGGGGGGGGCCCTAGCCCCCCCTTGCGTACGCCTATGAGCCATACCCACACAATTCCTGAAAATGTGATTGATATCCGATCAAAATTGTGAAAGTTATGCCTGTTTCAAGAACTTCACGTTAGCGCATGCGCAGAGCGTACCGCTGATTGAATTGTGATGAAATTCGTATGGGACCTCAAGGAGCCTTATCCGCAAAATCCCTCAAAATTTGAGCTGAATTCATTCAAAATTGTGGAAATTATGGCTGTAACAAGGAAATGCGGACAAACCGACAGACACGGAACCAAATTTGTTCAATAGGCTATGAAACGCAAAATGCGAGTGGAAATTTTGAATTCGGACAACAAAAATTTTTTTTCTTCCGAAAGTGAACACAAGGCTTCCGCTGCTTCGCAGACTCGGAAGCAATATAAAACAGAGTACAGTAGGTAACTGATGTACATTCCTCCCACTTTGACACTTGTGACTAAATCCGCAAAACAATAAATAATAGGTAAGTGTACTGAACAAAATATTCCTTTCCCATTGGGCCCCGGAACCGACCGTCGACTAATACTTTTTTCTGAAACAACTTCATAATTTGAAGGCATAGCAGTGAGTTTTGGGCTCCTACGGTGTAATACAAATTTCCAGGGCACTGTCGAAAATTTCAACTTTGAATCTGGAGGGAAAAGTGGCGCCACTCTCTCATTGGCTGCTCACGGCCGCCATTTCCGCCGTCACCTCCAGCAGATTCCCGTCGGTCCCTTCTTATGCTAGCGCACTCTGGCGGATTAGTTATAGTGCCACCGCGGGAAAATTCAAAACGCAAAATATTCACTAGTGATTTCCTCTGCTCAGACACCTAATTTCTCAGTGCTAACTGTACTGAGTACTTTGTTCATTACTAGTTCAACTATGTTCGGCCGAAGTTTCCCATTTCTCTGACCTAGTTCCGTGGCCCATTTTAAAACTGGCCAAAGTTGTATGAAGTATTTGGGATGGGGGAAAAGTTTTTGCGGATTTTTGGGGGGTTTTGTTTTTCATCTAGGCTTGAATTTGTGGGGGGGGGGGGGGGGGGTATTTGAACGGCATTTGGCACTGACTCCAGTTATTACTGTAAGTATGGAAGAATGGGAATTAATTTCCAAAACGATTAATAGTAACAAGCCACAATGGGTTACATTTCTAGTGGTGCAGAGTAAGGTTCGGATTGGATGTTACCAGAGCACAGGGTGACAGCTAGCTTCTCGGATGACGGAGTCACTCCAGATTGCAGCTTGTATTTTGAAGAGGCTGGAGGTTTTCATTAAAGTTAATGGTTTTCATTTCTTTCCCAACCTTTCCAGTTTGTACCTTCAATAAATTCCCCTAAGGTTAAATTTAAATATTAAAACGATGTATAAATATTCTGCATTATTTTCACAGTAACACCATATTTACAGCCGAAAGGCCAGGCTGGATCCGGCTTTGTATTTTGTGTTGAGACCGTATCGTCCATTTCAGGTCCAGTTGATCGTGAAAAACCCTCATAAAAAAAAATATTCGGCAGGAGTTTAATGGAGCGGTTTTTACAACCGCAAAGGCGGGGGTCAAAAAAGAGAAAAATAAAAGATTGGAGGGGTAATGGGTTTTTTCTTCTTTTTTAATTCCAAAGCACGAAAACGACCTTCGTATCGGAGCGGTCACTTTTCATCCTGGATAATACCAAACGGGGCCCGCGGACGAGGTTTGGAAAATGCGGAAGTTGAACCAAGAGGAAGAAGTTCCATGTTTAGGAGGGTTGCGAAGCTCTTTTCTGGCTGGGGTAAATTTGGATCGGTTCCAAAAAGGGTAGTTTTGTGGTCAAGAGGCCCTTTCACGTTTCTAACGTTGCGTCTTCTCGCCCGGAAAGTTTGTTTTTTGTTTACTGAAAGGTTATTTATTTATTTATGACTGCGATGATGAAACGCTCGATTTTATTTCTCATTGGAGTGTTTTACAGGGAAATTGAAAAACTTTGGCACTTAATTCATATTGCCTGAAAATGACACAAATGTCCCAAAAGTGCTCAGGCTGTCGACCTCTTTCGCTTCTCCCTAGAAAAAAAATGTTAAGGGGGAATGGAATATCTTATTCCATTACGAAGAAACCGCGGAAACTCGTAGAACAAAGAAAGCCAGTCAGTCCTACCAACTTGGTAATATCCGCGCCAAAATTATTTATGATAATCCGCGACGTGAACCAAAATTACGGCAGGTGCGACGGGGACGAACCCCCTAAAGTTTTCTAATATCCAACTCTGATTTGCATGTATAATGTAACAAAGGGACTGTCCCTTTTTTCGGGAAAAGTGAATGTTCTACGGCATTCCTTCATTCTCCAGGAAGTCCTCCTCCTGGTAAAGTTTCAAGCAACAGGTGCGCCGTAGATCCTCCCAACCGCCGGATTGAGCCGATATTTCAATTCTGTAGAAAGCTTTCTTTACTTAACGCAAAAATTGCAATATTGAAATGTACACGTATACGTGCTTATTTCAATGGAATACGTGTATATTTCGTACACGATAGTTGAATAGAATTCGATAACGTGATGGAATTCATTCAGGTTTCCGCAACGTTCTGTTGTTGGGATCCAACGGGGAGTAGTGGAGGTAATTATCTAAATGAGATAAATGATCGGGAGGAGATAAATGGATCAGATCCCTTTTCCCAGCTTACGATATAACTCACACACGCGCCGTTCTCACTTGGTCGCTTCAATGGATGTTGAGTGGATGGAAATTGGACGGGAAAAGGGTCTGCGAGAGTGGGATGAACGAAAAATAATGCAGATTTATTCAACAATTAAAATGAAGACGAACGAGGAATGAAGCGGTTGAATAAAGAAATGATGAATTCATCACATTCGTGATCCGGACAGAAATATTGGAAACAAGCGGGAGAAACTGATGGTCTCGAAGGTGAAGCAAAATGAAAGAAAGATGAGAATAGCAGTTGACAGTAATGATTAAGATGAAGAAGAAAAGGAAGACCTCAAACAAGAACAACAAAAACAACAGCTGCATCAAGAACTTCAATCAGTAGCAGTCAGAAGATAAGCTAAAGATGTTAGTTTATTGGATTAGTCACTTAGTGGTGACGAATCGTAGAGAAGTAGAACAAGACTACAGAATCTGTTATCTGTTATCTGACAACGATGATGATGATAATCAGCCCCGTAGAGAGGGGGGGGGGGGGCACTGGACCCGTTGCCCCCGGGCCCGGCTTTCGTAGGGGGGCCCGGATTTTCTTGAGAACATTTTTTTTTTTTAGGAGGCAAAATGGGAAAAGGGACAGATCAATATACCTAGGAAAAATTTTCATACAACTTTTTTTTTTTTTTTAGGGGCCCGAAGAATTTTGCCCCCGGGCCCGGATTTTCTCTCCACGGCCCTGATGATAATCAGGGGGTGGATGTTATTGCTAAAAGCCACTATTAGCACTAATAACTGTTATGAGTTTGATCATGATGTGATACAGATGAAGAGTATCTCAATAAATTGAGAAATAGCCAGAATCAAAAACACATCATTACGATTATAATATAATATTATGGCGGATGACGATGCAGAAGGAGAAGAAGGCAACTCAAGTAGTGATAACGCTACACATGAAGAACAAGAAAAACATCTAGGTACAACAAATTTCATGAACAGCAGCAGCAGCCATAGCAACAAAAACAACACAGCACTCTAGAGAAATGAACTCCAGCTATGAAAACTGTTATAGAGAAGTAAAATAGGACTATTCATCACGGTGAAGATCGGGGATTGAATTGGAGCGTTTTTTATTATTCGGAATCGCTCAACATCAAATTTGGAGTTTTTACTTTTTCGCTCCCCGGGTTGAGATTTATTTTCTGAGAGATATTTTTTCGCAAAGAAAATAAAACTCAACTTTTGAGCGAAATTTTTTTGCTCAAAATTAAACTCAACCACGTTAAATTCCCTTATTGAACCATCAAAAATCAAAGTCATTTTAATTTCTTATCTCCCTAGCACCAAATTAAATTTTTCTGACGTAAAAAAAAACTTTTTAGAGATTTTTTTATGCATAAATAATACTCATTCAAGTTCAAATACTTTATTTAGCTATCAAAAATCAAATCTGATCACCAAATTTTAGTAAATAGGAAATTGAACGGCTTTTCAACGGTATGGTCAAATTTGATTTTTGATACCTAAATAAGGGATTTTAACTTCGCTAAGTGGTATTTTGAGCGAAAAAAATATTTCGCTCAAAAGTTGAGTTTTATTCAATAAAACTCAGAAAATTTTTCTGAGCGGAAAAATATCGCTCAGTAAAATAAATCTCAACCCAGGGAGCGAAAAGATAAAACTAAAAATGTGATTTTGAGTGATTCCGAATAATAAAAATTGCTCCAATTCAATCCCTGGTGAGGATGACACTCTCAGTGACACGATATATCATTCCAAGCATGTTTCCTCAAAGCCTAATTACCATCAACGCTTCGTGGATTATTGGAACCGCCCCATCCATATCAATGAGGTCCATGGAGCCGCCAAACTGCTGGGTTACCCTATCCCCCTAATTCGGGCCTCGGGAGGAGCTTTCGGGATGGGGCCAAACCGCTAATCAATACGTCCGATCTTAACCGTAAAACCCGAACCGCATCTGACGTTTTGGGCAATCGGACTTCCCCTGCCCGGGAACCTCGTTTGATAAAGTTTCCAAGGAAATGATGGCTATCTCTTTCCCTATTAAGCTTCTTCCTCTTCCTCCTTTAACTCCGTAAATCACCCCGCTAATCCCATTTAATCCGGCTTAACAATCCTCCCGCCACAGGCTGTCCACATTCTTCTTGATCTGTCAGGAATGAGTGAAATTTATTAGGACTTGGATAGTTTATGATAGAAAAAAAATCTGGGACGTTCATTCGGCTAATTTCAGAACAATTACAATGTTGCTAATATGACTAATTCGAAATTGTGTAAATGAGGAAACTTGCAAACCCAAAGGCCTCTTTAACTTTTGAAGCCACTTTTTAGTCACATCCATATGCATTTACCGTGAAAACCAGGAACCATCCGAAGTTGTACGACACGGGAAAAACTTGATTTCCGTTTCATCTGACTTGTGAAGCGGCACTGGGTGGGTTCGTTAGAAATTTAAGCAGTTCCCTTGAAAAAAAAAGAAAAGAAAAAAAGCGAGATGTTTTTTCGCCTGCGTCAACCCTTCACGCTCCAGTGTTACCACCCTTCTCGCCCCAACTCAACACTGTTGCCTCCCTTGATTGCTGATATATTATTCTATAAGAGCCCAACTTGTTCTCCTTTTTATCTCTCGGCTTTTTTTCTCCCTCACTCGTTTTTCACTCAAGCAATCCTCAGAGCTAACAACATGTCAGGCGCATTCATCGTATTTTCATCTCGAAGAAAGAATGAAACAATTTTCGTGAAAATTCCAACAATATAATATATTGTATTATGACCGTGTATGTCAAAGAGATTTACTTATTACTACTTGAGGAATCATCGAATAGAGGCAGTTAACCTTGTCATGAGCGCTCCAAGCGGCATCTGGGGAACTACAGTAGTTTTGGAGGAAAGGTTGAATGTGCTGTGGCCGATGGGCCGAACTCTATTGTAAATTCACCCACCTGCCGCCGCTCATGGTGCAGTCGCGGGCCACGGGACAAAAGCTAAAATTTAATTCTCTCCTTAGTGGAAGCTCTGCTAATTACACGGCCAGCCCCAATCACACCGGCGTTTTCATCATTAAATATTTGTAAGTTAATTTTACTGACCGATTAATCTTATTGCATAATAAGAATGTCTCAACGCAGTACATTTTTGATTGGTATTGGATCAACTTCAGTATTGGATTCCCCTGGACTCCCATCCAGGGACAAACGCATTCCAGTCTATCACGACACTTCCTGCCAGACTGGAGATAGTGGGTCCCCCTTTTCTGCCTTGATACCACCTCCTAGGCCAGAAGATAAAGACATAATAATATTATATATTATTATATATTTGATTGGTCTGTCGTTAATTTTGTTGTGTGTTTGGGGGGAAGTCCTCCAGCGTAACTGGGATTTTGCCCCTGGTGTCTTTGGAGAACCTGAATATCCCTGCCTCGGGCATATTATGTTATTAACACGATAATATCACACCTGTAACATCCATAAACCAGGGTACGCTACATTATGAAGTAAAATTCATGAAGTAATGCTTATGAAGTAAAATTCAAAACGAAATCTGATGTTTGTACTATACCCGAGACCCAGAAGTCAGTTAGTGCAGCAAATGTCCTACGGTTCTAAATAAGGGGCTTTTAAATGTGACGTATTGAGTGCAGTGATATTTTCTAACTTAGGTATTTATTTTTATAAATAATTGTGATTATAGATTTATCTATATATAATCTTTAAATTTAAGGTTTTTGATTTTGTAAACAATTTTGTTTGAGTTTTTTACTTTTATATTATATTGATTTATTGAGAAAGACCCAAAAAATTTGAAAAAATCGCAAATTGGATAGCTTGCCTGGATAAGGGTTAACTTCTTTTGTGGTTTCTATTTTTTTTTTTTTTTTTTTTTTTTTTTTACTTTATTTGTTCTATTTTTATTTACCTAATTTCAATTTAAAAATCAAAACAAGCCAGCAATGGAAAAAAACTAGAAAATACAGGAAGAGAAAATCCTTTCCCAAGGACCATAAGTTCACCGAGTGGCCGCCAGGCAGCGGCATTCCGGCACCTTTTAACAATCTCCATTGTCTCGTCGGGAATTCGGCATCCGTCATCTCCAGAAGGCGTTCGCCAAGAGAGTTTTTTCCAATCATCCAATCACCACATCATGTCAATCAAAACGCGTACACAACTCTGATTGACGAGGCCGTGATTTCTCTTTCGAGCCGGTTGTGTTTACTCGAACGAATAATTATCCGAAAACATCTCACTTGATCTGAACCACAATGGGAGTCTGTTTGCGTAGCTAAAAAAGGTCGGTTAGAGCATTGAAATTAATGGCAATTAGTCAAAATCACTGGATAAATTTTTTAATTCATTAAACAAGTCCTTTTTTCCAACGTAAATAATGAAATGTTTAGCGTGCTCTACAAAGAAATTTTTTCCTTCTCGGAAAATTTAAATTGCTTAGGCCGGAATAATTTATTCTTTGCATAATGCGCATAATTTGGTTACCCGTGCTAATGAATAAACCATGAGGCTTTGAACGGCTAATTCGATGAATGGGATTAACCCGGGAATTTCCACGTGGCTGGCGGGGAGGTCAAGGCGGGGAGGGGATACCACTGGTTTGCTGTTGATGCTCCCACCGTGAGGGCACGGGAAAGGTTTGTAAGACTGAGAGGCGGGTGTTTAAAACCGGAGTGTTGAACGAGCTATGACACGATGATCCTTGTGCTTGTAAACCGCGGAGAGAGCCACCTGAGTTAAACCTGGCCGAATTTTGAATATCCCGGAATATATTTCTGAGTACGAACGCGCTACTGTGGTGGGAAATAGGGAAATGAGGAAGAGACCCCAGATGGGCTTGTGGTGGTTTCGTGGAAAATCACGGCGCTGAGTCCAGGTCTACACATGCAATGACATGGGGCATGGGGGAGAGGGTGACATGAGAAAGGTTAAAAAAGACGATTTAAGACGAAATAGTCTATTTCCACGAAATCGTGGAAATAGACTATTTCGTCTTAAATCGTCTTTTTTAAGATGGATTCCCACTATCTCGCCGCATCCACCTTACATTATGAGAAAGGTTTCCCAGGTTGTCTGTCGGAAGCGTCCAAGTGGCTTTCTGGGTCTACAGTCTCAGTGAAGTGAGAAGCTTCACTGGAATCATCAGATGAAGTTATCAGATTCTGAGGGTTCTCGCCAGAACCCTCAGAAATAAAATCAATGGATCGCAAGATCTTCTTCGCAACGGCGAGAGCTGCCATGAATTGTGCTGGAGACTGGAGTCTCCTCGCCCAAACCAACACGTAATGGATAAGATGAGGAATTCCCAGAGTCGAGAACGTAGTGAAGAATAGGCATGCAAGGGAAAACATGGGATTCCACCTGGGCACCGTTGGCACCACCGTACCGGGAAGGGGCAAGCCCTTTACCCCACGCTGGTGAAGCGCGAGTCGGCAGGCTATGGGAACTGACCCCACGCCGTTGGTTGAGCTTGTGTGATGAGTTCTCAAATAAATTAACGGGATCACCAGGGGTCCTCGTGGTGCGGCCTTGAATTTTCCCAGACACTCGTTCTATAGAGGAGGACACTCGGCCAATAGGGAGGAGACAAGGGGTCACCAGGGCCTCCCCTCAGGGTTTCCTCCCGGAGTTGGTGAAAGAAAAGTATTTAAATGTATTTAAAATATTTGAACAAATATAAGGAAATAAATGCATTGAAGGAAGTGTGATGGAGCCATCCTCTGCAGCTGGGAAATAGCCAACTTGCTGAAAGAAAGACTACCAGAGAAGGTCAGTGAGTTAATAGTTTCTCTCACCCAAATTTAATAGGCGCTGATGGCAGAAATAGGTACCCAGCTGTAGAGAATGCTCTCTCTGACTCTACACTTGTGGGAGGAATCGTCAAACAGAATGTATAATAATATTATGTTCTACTGCATATTATGCAAACTGTAGACAGCGCCCTCTTTTTCCCCTCATAAAGGTTAGCTGGTATCTGGATCTTGAGCAGGATCATAGATACCTACCACAGTAATCACAAAAATATTGTGAACTACAGCACAACAGGCTTGAGGAGGACATAATATGTCATGACATGACATTCTCATTGCCTGTGATTCATATACATATTATATGAATCACAGGCAATGAGAATGTGATTTACAGTGTGCAGTCTGCGATTCACACCACAGAAAACTCGGCTATTTTCAAACAAGAGGAATTCCGCGGGATCCCGCGTTTGAAAATCCCGCATTTGCAAGATTGGAAAAACACCGCGGGATTCTGCGGGATTGCCACCCCTAATCTCAGTGTGCCCGGCCGGCTGCATCTCACCTTATCTCAGTGTGCCCGGCCGGCCAAACCTCACCATCAATAGGAAGGGGCCGCACTTCACCTTCTCCTTTCCACCCTTCTAGTCAATTATTCGATCAAACATGGTAAAGATGGCAAACGCTGTTGAGACCAATCAAATGGCCTTCGGATGTAACGCGCGGGGAGGACCACTTGCGCGTGCGATGGTTGCTTGCGATCTAGCGGGCGCGCGTTGATCCGCTGCAGCGGATGCAATACGCAGCAGACCTACCAGCGTGTGGTAAGATCCCCCACAACTACCTAACACCCAACTTTTATGTATCGACGATTTAACTAAACTAGCTCTCTGGCAGGGGGGGCCTCACATCAATCAGCCGACCATTTAATCGGCTTGGGGTTCTCGCTTCGCTCGACCCCTTTTTCGGCTGCCCTATTTGAATAATAGGGATTTAGTATTATAATTTGGATCTCCAGGTAGGATACAGAGGAAACGCCGACTCAATTGGACTTAGAAACAACGAAGATGGGAAGAGTACTCTTCCCCAACTGTTGTGCGCATCGGAAACTACGCTTTGTGCTTATTGAACTTAAAATTGGCCGGGAATCCGAATTTGCAAAAAAAAGTAGAGGTTAAAATTTGAAATAAGAAAGTTAGCCGTCTATTTGAGCGCATCTCGGGGGGATGTCACCCCCCCCCCCCCCCCCCCCCATGAGAAATGACATTGTGAGGGATCCCGAGACGGTAGAAAAAAATCGCCGTATTTTTATCACTTACGGTTTTGGAGGGGTGCTTGTGACGTACCTACATACAAAGCCACTGAGACGTTCTGAATTAGTGGTATACCAAGAGAGCTATACATAGATCAGTTTGAGCTCTCTAATTTGCTAGGTTCATTTCTCAAAGTACTAAAAATCGATTGTAAATCCTTTTATAGTTCCTCATTGATTCAATTTAACGAAGCTCAACCTTTATTGGCAATTTTATCCAAAAACAACTTCGTGTCTGGTATGCTGTAATCTCCTTCCCCTTCACCCTTTCAAGAATTTCGGTCTCACTCAAACTCGCACAGTTAACACAAGTCTTGTTGCCTCGCTCGGAACGGGGCTGTTTGATGTGCTGCAACAGTCAAAGGTTTCACGGTTGGGTTCAAGTTCATCAACAAAATTTGTTTGCTCGAGTTCAAATAGAGTTAGAGTCAACAAACGAAGCCGGCGGAACGCTACGGAGTTTGGTTCGAAGTTCAAGATTCAGTTTATAGAATTAAATTTGAGAATTGAGGGATGAAGTGGTCGACTGTTTTTAGTTAATGATCCTAGGTCGGAAAAATAAACAAGGTCGGCCGAAAATGTTTCCAGTGGCCCGTAATGAAAGGAACGAGCCGGTTACGAAAAGGAAATAGGTTTTCAGTGAAGAAAAAATTGGGAAGGAAAATACTTGTACTCAGACCGTACCGGGAACCTTTCCAGAAAAGCGAAAACTAATCCGCCACAGCGCACTAGCAATGAAAGCAGCTCTGAAAAGTGACGTGATTTCGTAGATTGTTCTGTTGGTCAACTTGGTTTTTGACGACCTTGCAATGATAATTGCACTTTAGAGTGACGCGTATTTCGATACTGAGGCCCAAAGTGACGCGATCAGACGATTATTTTGGTTGTTGCCGTCGAATTCGAATCCCTAGAACATTTACGGAACAACAAAAATTTACCGAAAAATCACGGAATAGGAAGGAATAATTATTCTGTGGCGAAAAGTAAAGGATGAAATCACTTCAAAATTTAATGGAGGTTCACCGCCGAGTGGTGGTTAGGCATCTACTTGAATAACCTTAATCTAAGGGCCGCTTTATCAAATACCCTGCGCTTATAACCCGCTAAGATAACCCGCTTGTGAACTTGCAAGTCTTGCAGCCACCCGTCCGATTTTTCATTGGTCAGTGAGTGGCCAATCACAGAGCTTACTACTCAAAAGCCGAGTTTTTGGTGGCTTGCCAAAAATTCAAATTGCACTGGAGGGGACCAAAGCCCATTTTTCTCGGATCCTCCAAAGTACTTTCTCGGAAAAATTAAGGTCAAGACACGGTTCCGAAGAACCCCATTGTTCATTGTAAGAGTTGAGTTTCCGACGGGGAGCACACACTAGCCCAATGGGGACGCAAGCCACGCATCACTGTGATCCCATAATATGGGAGCTGATATTATCAGCTTTTTCGACTGAACAGAAGCCACTTGTTACCTACATCCACACTGCCTGCTTCAATGTGGTTAAAATTTCTTTGATCTGGTTCGGGTTGTATTCGGCACGATTCAGAAAGCTTTTGGAAAAGAAACAAAGTGAATGACAATAGTTCAGCTTTGCTGTTGGCCTAATCTTGTTGGGTCCTTCTCAATCTAATCTCATTTAAGCGTCCTTGATGACCATCTTACGAGCTAGCTGATGTTTTGTTCAGAATGAATCTCCCTCAAAGCTGGTCTGGAGGCTTATTTTGGACTCAGATCTGCAGATCTAAACATGGCACACCAGGGATGACATTGTCTGAAGACAGATCTTTGAGGACAAGCAGATGTTTCGTTTGGAACAGATAAATCTTAATGTCGGAACTACACTCACTAATGTTGAAATGTAACTCGTAAACTAGACTAATAAAAGCCAACTCTTTCTGAGGCGATCTGTTTGTTTGTCTTTGACAATAAAAATTCAGAGTGTGGATTCCTCCACCTTTCAGTTCGCTAGTTCTGACTCAGCAGTCTAGGTGCTTCGACATAACTTCGCCAGCTTTTCAACGTAAGACTGCTGGTTCGAAGACGCTCTAGATTGGTTGGAAGGTATGGTTCATATATGAAGATTAAGAAGAAGCATACACTTCAGGGCATGGTAATTCGTCAACTATATGGTGACCCTGTTGTTAATTCACGCTTCCTCACCAGAGCGCTCTCATTTCATGCCTTTATACTCAATTATCAGACGTCAGCCAACCAGTTTGTCCTTAAATTTCGTTCCCAACTCACGTATCATAATTTCAATTCGCGATTTGTTTGATGGTGTTTGGGAGGCGGACCTTGTCAAGGAAAGCTTCGTTAATCCAGGTATGGATGGCGCCGTTTGGAAGGCTTGTCTGACCCAAGCAAAAGCCTTCCGACCCCATACATAAATTACCCAGGACATCCTCCCCTCGCTTCCATTCCAGACCCCTTCCCGCCAGGTAGCCCCATAAACGAAGGAAACTCCATCCAGAAGATGCGGAAAATGTTCTCCCTGGTAATTTATGGGGCCTTGAGACCGGGATAGGGCCTTTTTCGGGTGCCCTAAGCTGAATAAACAATTGTGTTCTCCACCATATTTCCCCAGCAAAAGGGGGTGAGTTAAAAGCGTCGAAACATTCATATCTCTCTCGCTCTCTTGAACGCTCCGACAATTTAATTGGGATTTGGGACACTTTCCGCGGGTCTGTTGTCCCATTTCCCGCTTTATTCGCACATGACCGGCTATTATAATGAGAGCTCATGTTATTCACATTCACATAATGTATGAGGCAATAATACATTCAGGATTTCCTAAAGCGCGTTCCGGTTGAACAGAGAAACGACTTTATCGAATAACCGTTTTTCGTTTTACAGAGGCATTTTAGTCCCTTGTTCTGATGTTTTCTCACAACATTTAACGAGACAGTTAAGCAAAAATAAACGTTGTTTTTCAGGAGGTGTGATGGCTGAGGGTCGGTGATCATGGCAGATTCGGACTCGGAGCTTGCTCTCTCGTCCGAGCTCGATGAAGAAGATGAGCAAGTGCCGGACCTCCCGTACCCGGGGTTCGTCACCGTCTCGCTCAAGTACCTCGACCAGACCTCACGACCCAGGAATTGGTGCCTCTTCATGATCACCAATCCATATCCTTTTAATGCTAACTGTACATTTAGGTAGATTTGGTATAGGTTTAGGTCACGCCGTACGACCGCCGGATCGCAATGGATGGAACAGGTAAGCTCATAGACATATTTGAATAATTCAACAAGATTGTACAATTATTATCATTACATAGTGGTTCTGCTGTTTTGGAACTCTTCAGGGTCAAGAGTGCAGGTCCCAAAAATCCAGCCTTCAAGCTTGGATACTCTGAAAACTCAGAACTCCTTCAGAATCGTTCCTGCTTCAGCCCCCCCCCCCCCCCCCCATTTAGATAGCTTCAATTTGATTTGACATTATAATTCATCCTGACCGAGCTGTTTTGAGTTGAATTCGACACGGCGGCTAAACCAAACGTCTACGCCGAACAGACCAGCCGAACTAGTGTGGACGTGACCATAATATTAGTTGAGAATGACCTTATTCTGCCAGCAACATACCAAAGTTTCCCAATCCAATCGATTGCTAAATTCAGCACCTAAGGGCTTCTCAAACCCCATTGAACCTTTCACATTTCGAACCCTGCCTAACCGCTCCCATCCGCCGGACATGCGAGAGAATGATGTGAATTCAACGGGGAAGCCAAAGAGGATTAGGTCATGTAGAAATGTAACACCTCCCGTATAATGGCATCTTGGAAGCAGTCTGGCAGTGTTTTGCAAGTATTACTCCTCCCGGAGAGCGCAATATGATGTAACCCGCTAGGGGCCTTCCTCCCTGACAACCCCGCTAAATGCTCATCTTTGCATGTTCCTACCTCAGACCCGAAACTCGGGCCCGCAGCTTTCTCTCAAGTATAAATAATTCATAAACCCTCCCAACCCGGTCGTAGAAGAGGGAGGGAGACTCGGGGAACTTTCAGCGAGGTACTATAAAGCTTATTCCATCACATTATCCTCTTTACCCTTCGGATAATCTCCGAGCAAGACGTTGCCTTTTGCCAGTAACAGGCGAATCCCTCTCCCGTCAGACGAAACAGCTACGGAACAATCCGACTGGAACGCAAAACAAACTCTACAACATCTCAACTTTCATCCCGTCTTTCGCAAGCTGCCGCCATATATGAATACTATATTCTCTCAAGTTAAAGCAAGTAAAATCACATTTTTCAAAAACACTGTTAGTACTAACGCCATGAAATGTGGTTAGAGGGAGAAAGCACCTAGAGGAATGGGGAGTTGGCATTGTTTTTTTTTTCTATTTTTTTTCTGAAAGTACTCCCTGAGAATGTAGGGAAAACAGTAGTCAGCCGCCTGAAATCGTTTCCGGAAAATTCAAATAATTTAACGAAAATTACGGCCTGAAAAACCGGGGCCATGGAGGGAGCGTGACGTCACGTCCTCAATACAGCTGAAGAGCGTCGTCGATAGTGTTTTGTTCTTGACAGGTGAAGGGATTGTTCCGCCCAGTGTTGCTATTCCACTGCTCATCACTTAATAAAATTCATGTGAGCAGTAAATCCTTCTGATAAGGCTTTAAACTTCAAGTATCATGTATTATAAATAAAAGTTAATTATGTTTTCCGTCGTATCAAGTTATAATTGCTATAAATTCATCTTATAAGCTGACGACACTAGCGCTCATGGTGAGAGATTCACTGGAACTGTGACGTCATGTCCTCAAACAGTGACTGGTGGGAAACGCCGGCCGATTTAAACTGTGCGTTTCGTTTTTTCGTTATATCTCCTACAATGATTTTTTTTCGTTAGTATTGGAGTCTGTGCACGTTACTTTTTAGCGATATTATTGAATGGTAGGGAAGATTTCCAAATCTAAAATCAATGCGAACTCCCCATTGACCGGAACTGGGTTAACCATGGCTGTGCAATGGATCCGTTCCCATTGTGTCATCCTAGGTAACGAGCGAGCCGATGCACTAGCCAAGGAGGGATCCTTGATGGATATGGCATCTGCACCGATTGCATATCCAGCTGCAAAGCGGTGCATAAGGGACTCCATAGAGGCAACGAATAAGGCAGCCCAACGTCGCTTGGGAGAGAGCAAACGATGGGATGCCTTGCTGGAAGCAGAAAACCGCGTCCCGCTGATTTTGTTCTGGGTTATCGACGCGTGCCAAGGTTACTCTTCTGAAAAATGTCCTTCGGTTGTTTGAAAGTTTCATTAGTAGAAACGCTTTTACTTTTTCAATACAATACAGGCCCCTTTATCATGAGGGTCACCCCATTTTCCAACTCCAGGTGACCCTCAGAACTCTGGGGACTACCCTGTCACCAAGTTCGTATCACACGGGAAAGACCCCGAGTAGTTTATGGTGATTGGGAAAACCCGGTGTCTCAAAAGGGAAGGTCCGGAGGGTCCTCGAGGAGGGATTACAGTGAATATTGGGACCCCTGCCGTAACCACCGGAATACCCTCCCTTGACAAGACCGAATCCATTAAGGCGCTGCGGTTTCCGCCTGGTGGGAAATGGAACATAGTTGGAATAGCGTGTAAACACTGGGTGTCCCAAAAGATTTTGAAAACGCCCACTCTGCCTTTCCAGTCTGATTCGACAGTTCCAGAAACAAACCAGATTCCATCGCAACCGGTTGACGGTGATGGAGAAGCAATTTATTAGGTTTGACAGGAAGCGTGTAGGAATGACCGGCCTTTTATTTTTCAAGAGGTTGGCAGCCTGCCCAAAAGCCGTCTTGTACACGAACACGTTGGGAGTAAGAACAGGAAAGAAGAGACTGAACATTCCCTAGGAATACACCGCCGAATACTCCAAAACAATATTAGAGCCCAAGCGAGATATCCTGAGAGCAGCAGAAATCTCTTATGATGGGGTCGTTACTCCCGGATTCCCAGATGTCCACTGATTGGAATGATTGGAAAAGCTGTAGCGCGGGTTCTCTTAATAATCATTTCCCGAGATATTATTGGTAGGAGAATCAAGTTGACCATCCATAACCGTAAAAAGTACTTCCTAATTATGATCGACGAATCTGGTTCTTCTTGAACTCCTTTTATTTTAAATAACGCAGGGCTTTACGATCCAAGATGAATGATATAAATTTCTTTCTTGAGCGGTGTCTTGACCTTTTTTTTTTGAATGGGTGGGTGTTATTGAACATTGGCATAATCCGGTGAGCTCGGTTTTTATTCCCCAATGGGTTTCTCTTTGGTGCCTGTATTGTGTATGTTGGGGCAGCTTGGTTCTTGAGGCAAGGTATGGAATCTACGTCATTGTGCAACGTTCAAAATCTTTCCTTTGAAGAGGTTTGCGAAATAGCAGCGGTTAATGTTAGTGCTCTCATTACAGTAATTAAGTTGTGTTTATTGTCCTCCTAATGAGCAAAATTCAAAGATTTTTGGACATAAAGGAAAACCTGTTTTCTTATGTTTGAAGCCCTTATTGTGTGTTCATTTTTATGGGAGATCAGAATAAACATTTTAAATTCACCTGTCCTAACATTTCGTATGCTAGAAACTGATTAAGGTTTGAGAGCGTTCTGGACACTTTTGGGATTCATGTTTCTTCCGCCGGGACATCATCCGCCGTTCCATTCCCGTCAAACTGGGCAGCCAGCTTGTCTCGACGTCACTATCACCAATGTGAATGGTATGCAGCCTTTGTACAGTCAGTGCGTCATTCAGTGACCACCAGAGAGTTTATTATGTCTTTTCAAACCAATTCCTGCCCTGCCGCTAGTAGTAAACTGGCTTCAGACTTATGAAGTCTGAAAATTTTGTCTCCGAGGCTCAATGTTTGTCTGCTGTGCATTGTTTTCGGTTTACAGCGCCAATGGACGTTGAGGCCTCAACCTCAGAGTTTTCTCTCATATATTCTGCTCAGCGCTGGTGCTGCCCCGTGGTGTCTTGCTCCTCGCAGCTTAATTTGAGTGAGAAGGGGTAAGCTAAAGGGGCCTTTACACGAGCAATTTTTCCCTGCAATAATTGCACCAATTCGAAAAGATTGCACTAGAAAAGTTGTACGCAACACAAAGCAATAATTGCGGTGAAAAATTGCCTCGTGTTGCATCAACATGTAGCGATGCAATAATTGCGTTGTGTTGTACAATAAAAAATTGCAGTTAATTGTCCGAACCCCTTGGACTTCACTTCCAACACAACGCAACACCTTCCGGAGCGTGTGTGGACACAAAAATGTTGGCCAACACTCGGCAATTATTGCTTGCAATTTTTTCAGGGCGAGAATAATTGCATTGTGTTGCATGTCACGTTTACACGAGCAACACTAAATCTGAGCAACACTTCTCGCACGCAATTATTGCAGGGAAAAATTGCTCGTGTAAAGGCCCCTTAAGTAAATGCCGGTTTTCGCAAGAGATTTTGGAGCTACGCGAAAGATATCATTTTAGGGACTTGGCACGGTCTTCTAGGAATCCAGATTGCACAACACTTCGCCTTTGGGGAGCTCTGATCCGCGCAGTCCGCGATTTAAAAAAAAAAATTTATTATTTATTTATTCAAAAACAATTTTAACAATAAGGACACAAAATATTAAAGAAAGTCATGATACATAAATAGTATTTATTTTTTAAATACCGATTTTTCTTGATTTGGCCTATAGCTCTTTCATTCCCATTACATAGTAGTTACTGAATAATATTATTATGTATCTATAGATACCTACGTATGATTATAATCATAACTAATGAGATTATTAACACAAAATAAATATTATTGGTGAGTGCTACATCTACTCATTTGATTACGTTATGACTAAAAATTACAGTTTGTAAGGTCTTGAAATATTATTCATATTTTCTAAATTCTTAAGGCTTCTTTTTTGAAAAGGTCCGCTGACCTAGCGGTCTTTAACGAGAAAGGCATGGTTTCAAATAGCGGTGGCACAAGCCAGGGTAACTACCGAGTGAATAAGTCAACTTTTGGATGACGATTTCGCAAAATGGTTGTATGACTAGTCCTCGTATTTACCAACTCATGCTTCTTAAACGTATCCCGAGATTTGAAATCGTAACTAACTACGAGACGTTCGGGGCGAACTGGTGTAACTCCCACCATGACCCAGAAGACGACCGTGCCACTACGTATCTTCTTCCTGCAGCTGTGGCTGCTCGAATTACGTCGGGACAACGAAGAGGGCCTTGGGAGGCATGACGGCCCAGGAAAGGCGATACTCTGGATGTCCTGGACGCGGCTCAATGGCACGAAAGTCCACGGGTGTACGATCCAAGAATACGGGAGCTAGCTCTGAAAAGAGCTGATGACAGGGTGTGCGTAGAAGCGACGGCCGACAGATAATATAGGCGCTGACAAATACAGACTGACCAGGGATTCGGGCAGACAGAAAGCCCGAACGACACGTCCACACCGGTTCAGCTGTCCGGCCTGTGCCGAATCTTGCGTGATACGATGCTCATAGACGTAAGAGGGTGGAAACAACCATCGACGTAAACTGCTGGATCATCTCAAACTATTTGGTTTGGTAAGAGCAGAGGTCTCCTCTCAACACCAAATATATGTAGTACCTACCTGAAAATTTAGCAGAATTTCGTTAAGTTCAGGTAAACGTGAGTCAGCAATTCATGTATCAATTTCACCAGCAAACATTTTCAAAAGAACGAAGCATGGTGAAATAGTAGAATGTAATTTGAGAGCTCGATTGATGATTACGAGAGTGATCTCGACAGTGCTGTGTAAAATAAAACTCGGTCGTTCCAGTAGTCGTTAATATCAATCGCGGTGGAGCGAGACGTTTCCCCGTAATAATGACGACTTCGTCAACTCTTAATTGGGTTTCAAGTCGTAAACTGCCCCAGTGGGCTCAAAATGAACTATCACGTTAATATTGCCGGCTTTTCTGGTTGGAAGTGTTTGTTGCTCGTCAAATGGGTCTTTTGGTTTATTATTCTTGGAATAATACCCATGAATTCGCGACGGGGGTCGACCATCTTGATCGGCCACAAAATTTGTCATTATATGTATCAAGAGGTGTAGAATTCAAAAATGAAATAATTTCTGTCCACCGTTCAAGCCGTTTTGGGCAGCAGAATTTTTAGCCGTGACTTAACTAAAAAAAAACGCTGCAAACTAGGGTTTATTATTCTTTGATATAGGTTACTTGTGCAGAAATTTAATTCTGTGTCAATGAAAAAAGTGTTGGAATTTTTTTTTTTTTTTTCAATTTTTGTTTTTTGTTTTTACTTGAAAAATATTTGACCTCCTGGGATCCTTCAAAAATCCCATTTGTAGCACCATGAAAGCCCTATAGATCGCAACAGTGAAATCGGATCGTTCCGAACCCCAAAAAATGGAATCTACGTCCAAAAATACTTCAAAAACGACAACTAACCCGATCCCATAGCCTCTAACCAAAAGCCTTAAAAAAAACCCTCCCGTAGCCCCTTAGCGCCCCACGGGTTTGGGCGATCGGGCTGAAAACCTTGCGGGCACAACTAGATGGTGAGCCGAGTATTTTGTCAAAATTTCAGATAAAAATGCTACGTGCTCTGAGAGGTCTGCGGGGAGCTTGGAAGGGACGAGAGCCTCCCGCTTGGGTCAGGAAATTGTTTACCTACTTCACCAGGTCCTGGAGAATGTTTTTTAAGATTTGGGAGACGTTCATTCCACACTAATTTCGGATATATTCTGGTGTGTGTCTTCGACCTTATAGGAGCCAACCTTTCTTCAGGTCTGTGAGGTCTGATGAGAGGGTGGAGACGTTTTTTGTTTCCCACGATTTCGGAATATTAAATATTTGGTCACTCAAGGCTGTAAGGACAACGCGGTCAACTTCCAGGGGCTATGGATTGACAGCAGGATTTCGTGGCGCTGTCACATGGAAAAGCTCGGTGCTAGGCTGGTATCTGTGAACTTCGTCCTTCGTCGTCTTGCTGACATCGTCTCCTTCCCGGTTCTGCGGGACGTGTTGATCGCTCTCTTCATGAGCCGTGCATCATAAGGGATTGTTTTTTGGGGCTCATCTTACACAGATATTTTCAAGCTACAAAAAGCCGCTATTAGAGTCATTTTCGGTCTAAGCTTTAGGGAGAGCTGCCGCTATATGACTGTTCCCTCATTGTTCATCTTCAACTGTTTGAGACTGGTTAGAAAATATGATTCTCTGGTTCCTAAGGGCTCCGACTTTCACAGTTTCAGCACACGAACATGTGACGAGTTGCGTCCTTCCAGCGGGCGATTGACCACATCCTTGTAAAGTAGCCCGCTACAGAATGTTATCCGCTTTTACAATAGGTTACCAATATCGCTTCGGCAGATGTCGGATAAGGAATTCGACCGTACAGTAAAAAACGCATTGATTAATGCAGAATTGTATTCTCTCGTAGACTTTTTGAAGCGAAGCTTTTATACGGACGCCCCCCGCTCGCCGCTCGGGGAGTCTCCCAGTGAAAATCGTGAGTCAGTCTCTAACGCGATATATATATGATCTAAATCACTAATTCAGCCTACTCTGACTAAACGGTAAGCCCTAAAAATACGCCGATTTTTTCTATCGTCTCTGCCGACCGTTTAGCTACGAATAGGGAGGTCGCGGACCCCCCCGGCCGAGCGAAGCGAGGCCCCCCTGTCCAAATAAGCGGTTGGCCGAGCGGAGCTAATGGGGTTTCGACCGTATCCTACCTAGAGATGCGAATTTTAATAGACAATTTTCATCGAGCGATTTCCGACGACGAGCGATTTCTGACGGCGAGTTTAAAATTTTAGATTTCCTGAGATCGGGGCGCGATTGGCTCTTCCAACCGGGCCGCTGTCAAGGAAGTCGGAAAGACGTACTCAGAACGGGTGGAATCCGAGGGGCTTCAGGGACGTTACAAAGATGGAGGAGGCGGGGAAATTTTTGAAGCGAAGCTTTTTTGAAGTGAAAATCGTGAGTCAGTCCTTAACTCGATATATATAGGACACTATACTGGCAGCTGATGCGGACTCGGAGCGCCCGCACTCACTCCCGGTGTAGATATGCAATAAAACTGATTTTGCAAAATGATATAAATCTTCGCTTCCTATTTCATTCCCCCGAGGAATGCAAATTATATTTTTGTTCTATTTTAATATATATACCTACCTAACCTAATAATATGTTGTATTGCCGATGAATTTTTTTTAAAGTAATCGTGCTGAATTTGTTATCTCTGTTTGTAATAATATGACGATTGTATTACCATTATGGCTGCTACAATAAAAAAACCATATCTATCTATCTAAGATAGAACATGAGTCGGCGTTCCCACTATAATATAGTGGAAGCATATTATGCTTACTCATCACTTGACCTATTATTCAGAATGATCACTGATTCAAAATGATTCAACTCAAAGTGGTCGGCCGAGCGAAGCGAGGCCCCTCTGTCAAAGTGCTAGATTATATGTATTTCAGAATAATAAACCCTCGTGTCAAGTTTGCGGGCGTTTTTGTCTTCAAAGGATAATAAAACGGAGTGGGAATCTGCCCCTGTTTTAGGGGCCGAGGGAAATAGGGAAATCAAGAAGGGAAAATTGAGTTTCCTGAGGGGAAAGGAACAAGAAGAGTAAGATTGGGTTGAGGGGGGATAAGCGGGTATAGAACGGCAAGAATTGCGGTCGTGAAAAGCTCGAGGGGGGTTGTGGATATTTCGTTAGTCTCCAGGCGAACCTTCCGGAAAGCCTGTCCGGTTTCCCGAATGAGATTTAAGCGGCTCACGTAAGGCGGTCTTGAAGTCCCTCCGGGGGTCCCCTCCGTCGGTGCCGGTGATTAATGATTTTAGTTCGGAGGAAGGCTAAGGTCCCAGGTGTTTGGCGTTCTAACCGTCTCGAACCCTCATCATATCACATGCTGGATAAACTACGTCGGCGGATAAACTACGTCGGCTTTTATTTACCCGCGGCCTTAGGGGGAGAATCGGCACCAGATGCCGCCATCCACGCTCCACGCTGGAATCACTTCGCTCGTTTGGTGCTGTTTAATATGTTTGAACTTATCCAAGAACTAATCCACTGGCTCTGCACAATAAATTCTAATTCTTGAAAATTTTCAAAACTTCAGCGTACCGTATAAGTGTCAAGCTTTTCTCCAGAATTTACATATTTTTTCGAAAACAGCCAATTTCCGTGATATAATAAATTTTCAAATGGTTTTCCCAGGTATCATCATAATAATATTATGTCATAATATTATGTGGGTAAAAATTTTACAACAACACAGTTTTTTGAGGCATGCTCCCACGTCACGATCTTCCATGTATTTTTCTATGATTCATTCTTTTCCACTGCCCAGCTTTATGTTGGTACTTCTATGATCGCTTCAGCCCCTCCAAATTCAGCTCGGTCCTTGAAATTCGGAGGTCACTTTCCGCTGCAGCTAATTTGAGCTTGTCGATCAGCATCCACAGCTTCGTCCATATCGTCAAGAGGCAGGTAAGCCATAGCTAAACAAATCCTCACATGCTGCCCAGCTGGGGTGGAGGGGCACTTCTACGCTGAGGGCTTTTGATTGAACTTTCAACTCTTCCGGGTCGTTCGCAACACTTCCTAAAAGCTGGCCTTCGTCAAAAACGACATAGGCTTTCCGTCCAGAGTTGCCCACAGATCCGATGAAAGTGCGATAGAAGAAATCATAAATTGTCGCGAGAGTCGAGAACGATGGCCCGGTGCACGTGGTAAAAAGGGGGACTTCGTCATGCTGGGAAGGGGCGGCGTCCTCATTTTTGCGATGTGAGAAGCGAGACTTATCGGCGTGCTGGCGAAGCAGAACCATTTTTTTGTATCAAATGAGTGACTTCTGTTCCCTCACTTTTAAGCTATTTACTGCAACCTCTCGTCCTAACATTTTCATCTCTCACACTTTTTTGAACGTCAGAATCTTCCCAAATGACCGCCAGGGAGAGGAAAGCCACCTAAATAATAAAATCGTCCCTTTTATGGCCGAAAAAAATCAATAGCACTTTCTTGAATAAATTCACATTTTATGGTACGACCCTACTTTTATGAGTCTCAACCAAGGCGATTTAAATCCATTTTTATGGACCCCTCGTTTTTCACAGTCGTAATGTCTAACGGCACAACTCTTTGGGCGTTCCCAAAGAAAAATTTATGTAAATACTCAGTTGAATAGTCAAAATTTAAACGTTTGCTTCATAGACAACTTTCAGAAGAGTTCAAGGTCAATACATCAGTTTTCAAAAGTGTGGTACCTTCCGAGGTTGGAATTGTGTCCCTTCACGGATGACATCATAATTACAGGTACCTACACGTATCAATCACAGACGTTGCTCACGTCAGTCGAATGACTTCATGTGAATGGGAGAGGGAGGGGGTCCGATTGATCACTTGCGGTTGGCGCCCCCGCTGAGGTATAATCTATAATGGATGGGATTGTTCTGTGTGCCATTAACTCGGTCATTACCCAGTTATTGCCCACATCCTCGTCATTCATAGAAGCCATTACTCTGGATTGGCGAACACTGCAATAAACTGGAGGATTTGGGTTGGGTTTGAACTGGGAGAATTGCCGGTAGGTTTTGGGAAACGGTGGATTCTAACAACCAAGACGCATTGGTCTGCCAAGCGTTCTTGTGCTGAACTCCCACGTTTGTCAAGCTAGCTGTGGAACGACGGCTTTTCCAATCTTCCAGATGATTTTATCATTTAATAATGATTAACAGGGCGTTTTCATAATTTTTCCGCAGGTAACGTCCCGAAATTGCGACATAAAAAACCGTTACGCAACATACCTAATCGCGAAAACTATAATCATATGATTGGTCTGTAAGGAAGTTTGGCGGTTGGTTACAAGTTGAGAAAACATTTTTTCGAGGAAAAAATGGTGTAAAATTAATCATTAATAAAATTTAATGATCTGACTGCAGAACCGTTGGTTGGCCGTCCGTTTTTTTTTTGTTTTTTTTTGTTTGCGCAACTTTCATATTGGTTTTTTTTTAACTACGCCGTATACGGGGCTCTGCCGCCATCCGTTCTCGAGCAGCCCAATAAAGTTTTTATTTTTTACTCCAGATGATGTCGTCGTCTCTAATTAGTTCTCTTACGTCCTGCAAGGCAGGACATGCGTCGAAATGCAGGAATGTCATTTCGTCTTGATGGCAAAAAGGGCTGTCATAGACACCGATTCTACAAAATTTGTACAATTCTACAATATTTAATATGCTTGGCCAGGAAATCATGCCCAGTTTGAATCCTAAAGCAAGCCACAACTTTGCTTTCTGGGCAGCATTTTGGGCGCAGGCTCACTCAGTAGGGGCCCGTTGCTTTCCCTCTGCAGCTCTCTCGTGGGCTTTCCGAACCAGGACTTTCTTCTTGGTGTCGATCATGCGCTTAGCTGTGCTGTAAGGGATAGGAGCGTCGGGCTGCGGTAAGAGCGATCAATTTTTGGCCAGTGCTTCTGCGTTCTCATTTCCCTCTATTTGGCAGTGCGAGGGAACCCACTGCAGCACCAGTTGGGAGCCCCTCGTCAACAACTGCTCAATGGCGGATCGGAATTGGATGACCATGGTCATGGAACAACTGATGTTGCTCTGCAGAGTAACATCTGATTCAGTTGTTCCATTGCCTATGAGCGATTGGATGGCGGCTTGTGAGTCGACAAAAATAACTCCTTGGCGATCTTCCTGCTCAAGCAGGCGCTTCACTACTAGCTTCACTGCACAAACCTCTTCCTCAAAATTGCTTGATAGTTTCCCCACAGGGAGTGAGATTTGAAAGTGAGAGCAGTATACTCCAGCCCCTGAATTTGATCTTGCATTTCTGGCTGAGCCGTCTGTAGTACGTGCAGCCAATGTTCTTGCGGATACCACAAGAGCAGGGTTTCAAGGAAAACAGCTTTTAGCATCGCTGGGGGCGTTCTGTGTTTGTCGATAGGCTCTGTCAAGATTTATGATCCTCGGGCAAGCTTTTGTGGGGCCAAATCAGTCACAGCCGGGAATGCTGTCTGTCAGCTTCTCCAAGCTCTCCATATAGGGCTAGCCCCTGCACCTTTGAGACAAAGGTGTGCAGACTTGACAACATCTCTATTGCAGGCTGATACCGCCGCCAGTTCTCGGTCTTTCCTCTCTTCAGGCGCTCATGTAGCTTAACTGCAGCGGCCTCTCTTCTGGGAGCCAATGGCTCGATTCCACTTTGCAGTTCCATGGCCGCTATTGGAGTGGATTTGGGGGCACCAGTCACGAGGCGGAGAGCTTTGTTTTGAGCCATAGTGATAGGGCTCGGACTGAGAGGCATCTGATGCTGTGACCAGGAGCTCAGCACCATACTCCATTGAAGGGCGTACAGAGGTCTTGGAAGCTGTGGCAAGTACATCCTGGGATGCGCCCCACCGCACCCTAGTGAACCGATTAAGGAGGGACATGCGCTTTTCGCCCTGACTACACAGCCTGGAGATGTGCCTGGACCAAGTCAGCCTGGTATCAAGATCGACTCCGAGGTATGTCGCACACTCAACTTGGCTATGCCAGGCTGACTCGGTACATTGTCATTTCCACCAATTTTCAGAGAGACTTTGTGCATTCGAGTGGAAACGTTTCCCAAGTGGCTACCTACGTTAATCTTCCAAGCAGTTATTTTCTCTGTTGCAGTTCGTTCAGTCATCCCAAACAACTCGACGTTCAGTTCTCCCACTCTTCCAAGCTCTTTCTTCCTACCAAGTGGCCATTTTGATTTGCCAGTTATGGTAGCTTGAGCAGCCAATTTCCTCTTGCCGAGAACAACCCCTAAAATAATTTCTACTCCCCGCCGACAATAATTTGAAGCCCAACCCATTATTAACTCTAATGACAGGAAACGACAGAAGCTTCCCCAAAATTCCTCAAAAGCCGGCTTCTCCTCGAGATAAGCTCTTCAACAAAGTCGGATTAATCAGCTTCCTCGAGGACTTCTTTTCCTTCATGTCGGTTAATCAACCAACTTCCTCCTGATGGATAGACTTTAATTAAGATACGCTTACCGTCTGAGCCCACCTTGTCCCGACCTGTTGTTCTCCCATTTTTTCTTTTCTCCTTCATCGGCCAAGAATGCGGTAATAAGAAAGTGCCATTGGATGAGGGAGGGAAAATTTAATTACAGCGCGGCGCGACTTTACTTTTTACTGAACTATTCATCATTCTTCGGATGGTTATAATAATTAAATTATTTATAGTGAAAAAATAGAATGGCGTTACAACACTTAGTGTATACAGACAGTATAATTTGTACTGTATACAGTACAAATTGTGTGTCCCAGCCGGGATCTCTTCATGACAACCACCTAGTGACGCATCATCGCTGTGGGAATAAAGTAGTTTCTGTGCATTGCACGTGTTTTTTTTTTTCTCTTATTGCTCTCCACGAAAACTTTTCAACTTGCCGCTATTACGTTTTCACGCCGCGTTTTTCCTTCAGTTCGAGCGAAAGGAAATGGAACATCAGAGTGAGAGTCCGCTCAGAAATCAAAAGGTTCTCGTCCACCGTCGACCTGTTCATTTCCGTCTCATTCCCTCACTTCCCATTTTCCATCTCTCCTCGGGGTTTTCTCTCTCAGTTGGCGTACTTCCTACGTTTTCGCTCTCCCGGACTAACATTTTCCCTCGGAATGAAATATACGCGGGGGTATCAACTTTTTTTCCCATCCGCTCCATCCGTTTATATCTTTTTGTCACCTCAGAAAAGGTGGTTGTGTTTTACCTGGATGACGTTGGTAGATGGATATGGTGTCCACGAGTTGCTCGAGTGAATAGTTTGTCTCGGAGTCTGGAATTGTTTTGACTGTCGTCTTTTCTTTTTCTGAGTCTTGGGTCGCCTTAAATGTCTTGCTCTATATTAGTCCACCATTCAACAGTTGAACCAGTTACTGGTTTAGCCTGGCAAAACGTTTTCAAGTCTGCTAACCACTTAATTTAGTCTACTGGGCATTTAATTTGGCTTTCTAAGCTTCCCTTGTAGTCCAGTCACCACGTGATTTTTCGATGAAACGCGTGGTGTAAAATTTTTCTCACCGGTTTTATGTTTGGGTTTATTATTCTTGGAATAATACACCTATGTTTTCGCGACGGGGGTCGACGACTCGGATCGGCCTCAAAACTTGACATTTTCCGTTTCAAGAGGTCTACATTCAAAATCCGAAATGTCCGTCCGCCGTCCGGGCCGTTTTGGGCAGGAATTTTTTTTAAATCTGAAATTTTGACAAAATACTTGGTTTACCATCTAGTTGTGCCCGCAAGGTTTTCAGCCCGATCGCCCAAACCCGTGGGGCGCTATGGGGCTAAAATGGGGCTACGGGAGGGTTTTTTGAAGGCTTTTAGCTATGGGATCGACTTAGGTGTCGTTTTCGAAGTATTTTTGGACGTAGAATCCATTTTTGGGGGTCCCGGAACGATCAGATTTCACTGTGGTGATCTACAGGGCTTTCATGCTCAAGATTGCTCAACATCAGATCCCGAACATTTCTATTGCCCACTTCTTTACGGTACAGCTCCTCTTTCCAGGATTAGACCTCACCATTGCCGGCTATTGTCCCTAATCTTTCTGTGCTCCAAGAAGTAAACTGGGCAATGGAGACCAAAAGTAAATTATTTAAGTTCTGCACGCACTTCTTCGAGTCTTTCACGCTGTTCTTTCAATCTCTCGTGCCAACTTGCCAACTCGAGAGAAGACGTTAACTTTGGGATAAGACGCAGAAGCTCGCTAAGTTTGATTTGATATCAACCCGAGATAATGCGGGATGTTCTCCCCGAGGCGCCTCCGCGTTCCAGACACGACCCAAAGGAGGTACAAGGTAGATCTTCGGTTAATTACCGGGAAGGTTTTCTCATTAAAAGGGACGCAGACAGTACACGGGTGAATCAAGTTTAAAACAAGATAAAGCCGGCATCTGATTTTCATTAGGGGTTTTCAAGTTGCTAAAGAGGGGGGAGGGAGGGTTCTGAAACGTGACAGAACGTGCTACGTTCTTATCGTACGTCAAGTAAGGCCTTAGGCGGCGGGGGGGAAGTGCCCTTGGAAGAAATGGATCTAGTTAGGGCTCTCCAGTTCTTGGCAGTTCAGAATGCGCCCATCTTAGCTCTGGATGCAACAATGAATTTATCCTCAAATCGTAGTTCGCTCTATTTTTCGGTACACAATAGCGACCCTTCGAAAACTCCTCATTGTGGATTTTGGCTCTTGCCCTACTTCCCTTGTAAACCCCTAGAAACCCACGAACGGCTCCCAAAGCTATTATTTTCTATAACTCTCCCGCCGGCTTTGAATAGCGGAGTTTGATTCCTCGAATCAAACTGGCAGACAGGAAACTTGGATTGCATCCGGCTCGAACTAGGAGAACAATACGGAGAACTTGATGGAACTACCTTGGAACGCTAAAAGGTTGCTATTGTGGGAGCAACTTCGGTTCCAACAATACAACTGGGGCGGCGTAATGTTTTCAACTTTTTCAACAGCACATTGAAATTTTTGATATCAACAATCGCGGAACGTTGTTCACGAAAAGAAAAACTTAATAATTTCTCTCTCGGTAATTTCCGCAAACCTTTTGTACTAATTTACTTCATCGATTCCCGATTCAAAAGTCCCATCAAATGAGGTTATTTTGCACCGCCAACATAAAAACAAACGCCCAAACGATACCCCGCCAGGAGTTCGTTATGGGCAGGAAAGAGGAAACACAACAAGCTCAATTAGTAATGAAAAACCCCGACGCTAATGAAACCTCGGGACAATGGAACACTAATCCGATATCCTTTACCACCTACCGGAACCCGGGGAGCTGTTGAATTTCCCTCGTTAGTTTTAAAGCAGCAAAAGGTAGAGGCTTAGGGCCATGGGGGTTGACAGGGTGGGGCAGCGGCCGCCTCCCCCCTCCCCCGCCCCATACACTTTTGGGAACACAAAAATAAATTATGCTGGATTTATTTGATAGAAACAACGGAATTGAATGCGTAGGTAGGGGCATGGAAAGGTATTATTGGAATTTGGAAACACTAGGACTCTAACAGGAGGGACTCGCTTTGCTCGGCCGACCATTTTATTCTCAACCCCCCTATTAGTAGCTAAACGGGATCACGCCAAGAGAGTATTTCCAATCTGTACACTGTTTTAGCCCCAAGGCGGGGTCGAAGTCGTTAACGGTTTGGAATGCCCTTTTGCATCCAAACTGTACACTGATTCAGCAAAGAGCTGGGGAGGTGGAGCCGAAATGGTGTAGGGTTTGTGAAGCGCTTCTACCCTCCAAAATGTGCGCTGGTTCAGCCCCCAATAAGAATCAACATAAAAAATCTTATGCAGCATTGTTACTCACAAAACTGTTACATTCACGAGAACTCCCGTCATTAGAATCGTCTCTTGTACTTCCAGAAGGGCTCCCAGTAAAACTTCCGATAATGGTGAGGTGCGTCCGGATTAGTAAACAGGCTGGATGTGCGAAGGTTAGGTGCGTCCCAAGAGCCGGGGAGTGCCAAGGTTGGATGCGTCCAGGGGCGGATAGGCAGGTCGGGCGATCGGGCGTCGCCCGAAGGGCCGACGGTCCTGAGGGGCCGGTCGAAACTGGAGAAAAAAGTATTCCTACAGTACTCGAGACAGAAATGAAAAACTCAGACGTAAAAGAATCTGGTTGGCTTTGTTCCTCGCGAGGGTGGATTGCAAGTTCAATAAATTCATAATTTTTGCAACAAGATATTAAAACAGTACAACCTCATGGCCTCATCGTATGCAAGACGGTTTTTTGATTTTTGGTAAGGCTTTTCACGACCCAAGTCGAGTGTTAGAGGAGTTTTAATTTTTGCCCAGTGAACATAAGAAAAAATGATGACGTCGGTCGCACATTGAAATATGACAAACAATTTGACAAAATTTGACTGAATGGCTCAAACTCATGGGAGACTACACAGCCAACCTCTTCGCGTGACTCCTGGGTAATAGGCTGGACGCACCTCACCTTTGCATGACTCGAGCATTGGGACGCATCTAACCGTCATTAAGGGGATTAGGACGCACCTCGCCATAACCCAAAATTTCAACGACCATGGTTAACTGGAGAGATATTAGCTCACTCAGCTGGTCAGGAGAATTCAACAGGAGAGACTTTAGCAGTGTACGGATTTTTAACATTATGTAAATGTTTTCCCGTTATTTGATCGAGAATTAGTTAGAATCGTCTCATGTACTCCCAGAAAGGCTCCCTGTAACGATTCGATTTCACTGGGGGGATCTATTGGGCCCTAATGAGGCTACAAATGGTATTTTTGAAGGATCCCAGGAGGACAAATATTTTCCGAGTAATTTGACACAGAATTAATTTTCGCACAAGTAACCTATTTCAAAGAATAATAAACCCTCGAGTAAAATTTTCAGCGTCTATATATATGTGAAATGGCGCCTGGGGGTGCCCCCCCCCCCCCTCCCCATCGGTAAATCCTGCCTACGCCCATGCTTCCTGCCTACGCCCTATTGCCTACGAAAAAAGGTGAAACGCTGCCCGCAACGCCACTGGGAAAACGGCCAGTTCAGGTCGCAAACTGCTCTGCAGTGGCCCGAACTCTTACGAATCTACATTTTTAGTATTTTCATTGTACAATTTGTTTTGCTTAGTTTTGTTTAATTCAATTTTCGATTCAAATGTTTTCATTTTGATTTCAGGTAAGCACGAATCGATGGATTAAGGTAATGTAAAATTTGCATGACATGTCATTTGCATGTCATGACACTCGCTGCAGCAAGTTTATTCCTGTTGGCCCAGATATCACGACGGACGCATCAACTCCCATCAAACTCTTCTTTTTTCATTGTCATTCAATTTCCGACTTCATTTGAACGTTAATCCTCGAAAAAGTTCTGAATGCCAGCGACTGTAATGAACCCACCTTAATTAATTAATTCCTGACGAATAAGCGTAAGAGTACTGTACTGTAACAGTTGTAAGAGTACTGTACTGTAACAGTTGTCAGATAAATCGACGTAATTATCCGATCGACTCCAAATAATTGAGGTTTATTCTGGTCAGAATTATCGAAATAGATAAATCGTAGGGAGCTTCGTTGTTAAAAGTGGGGAGATTTTCGAGTAGCGTAGGGGAGCAATTTTCTTGCTTTAAACAACGACACATTCAAATATAAATTATATGTTGTAAAATAACGGAATGGTTAAGCATGAATGTAAGTTTAATCACTTCCAGTGATGCGCTGTAGCAATGGTTGGTGAAGGCAGACCAGTGGGATACTTAACACTTTGCCGACACCCGGAGCTCAAGCTGAACGACTCTTGATCCACTTGCAAATGATACATACCTCCTTGCTCTTGATGACTTCTGGAGCCATTGGTCCCCACCTCTGTCGAGGCTTCCCCCCGGTGTGAGCACCACCAACGTGGGGTTTCTTCTCCTCGCAGTGTCCCTCGAAATCTAAGATAGCGTCAGGAAACGCCGTGTTCCCGGGGACACCTCCATCATGGCCCAAGCTCGTCCATTCTTCGCCTCCAGCTGCAGCAATGGTTGGTGTTGGCAGACTTTTTGTTTGTTTGTTTATTATTCTTGGAATAATACTGCCGTCCAAAGTACAAAAGCCGTAGTACAGATTCTATTCTCCTGTTTTCTACGGCTTTTCTCCTTTGTACAGCAGAATACACCTGTTTTTCCAAAAAAAATTTATTGACAGAATAAATATATATTAATTATTAATTTTCGCACAAGACTTGTTTATATAGGTTACTAAGTAACCTATATCAAAGAATAATAAACCCTTGTGTAAAATTTGCAGCATTTTTTTAAGTGGCATCTGCGTGAGCTCATTAGACCTATCAGCAGGCACCGCACTATGGCACCCCCACCACAAGTGCGCACTATCCAGGGTGGGAGCCACTGCTCAACCTCCCTTATTAGTGTCGGCAGACTAGTGGGACGTCTGACTAGTCCCACTAGTGACTGATCGATCAGTCAGAAAAAATGGACTTCTTCCGTTTCTCATTTCTCCTTTATCCTCGGACGGGCCCCCAACATTTAATGTTAAATAACAAAATGGTTATGAATGTATGGTATGACCTAAAATTGAACTAGGGTTTGCTTTTTTGACTACCTACGGAAACATGACATCATGTAATGTCCATTACACTATGTATAAAAATAGCCTAAAAAATTCGAAATGCATGTAATTTACATGGAAAACAATTAAATAATTTCCAATAATTTTACCTTTTAGCTCTCAGTCCATTACGATCCATTAATTGGTTCTAGGCCGTGCAGAATACAACATTGTTTCTGCAAAGGGGAAACCCCGGACAGAAGCACGGAATCTGGTGACACCTTGTCCAACCCGGAACCTTCAGGAGCCCGTCACCAGGACCCCTCTGATGATCTGGGAAGGTTAGAGGGTAATGTTGACCTGGGGGGGGGGGGCAGAAATCCAGCTGCTCTAGAGCTCCAGTGAAAGTAAGCTGCTCAGCACTTCGTGCCAGCACAGCGGACCAAAGTTCAGATGCAGAGGTCCGCACTGGTCCCTCAGGCCTTGGCCGTTTGGTCGTCAACCTTCGCACAGATCACAATATGATCTGGCGCGATATTATCGCGCCACCCTGCGATGACTTTCAGAAAATATATACGTTAGTATCAAATCCAGTAGCAATATTACCCGAGGTTAAATCGAACTTCCGTTATGAAAGCCGCAATGAAACCCCATCCCAAAGAGGTGGGCTGTTTATAAGAGGTAAAGAGCTTTTTCCTGGAATCCGCAGAACCTCCCTACTCCTGTTATGGTGCCTGTTATACCTCCCCCCTAATAAACCCGCTCCCGGAAGGATTATACGGAAAATCCTTCGGTTTCATCCCCCCAGGAATCAATGGAGCCTGTTGGGGCAGGTTAGCGAAAAAACCCCCCTTCGCTTTCTCCATCTTCAGTTGTAGGTACATTATTTTTGATCCATTAACTTAAAACGACCACATCAACTGTTGGCTTGCTGATACAATTCACTTCAAATTCGTACAGTTAGGACATAAAATCCTTCAAGTTTGATATCCCACAATTCCGTCCTTTGCCAGTGCTGAAATGATACCACCGTAATCTTTGAATATGATCGAACATCCCATCTTTTTCCACGTCTCTTTTGGCCGTCTCTTTTATCTCTCCAAGACTGGATAACCCCGGAAAAGAGGACTTCTCCCTGCAAATGGGACGGAATGTCGAGAAGGAGGTCGAACCTAATGCTGTTAGTTCGGTTTTTAAAAGAAGTTCCTCGTCCTGGAAAAGGGGCTCCCAACCCTCATTAGTGGGCAACGGATCTATTCTGTATCCTACCCCTCCACTCATCCCAGGAGGGTTTCTGAGTAATTACTTACTTCCCCGCCGGCCTTTTCACGCGTGTCGCCGCTAGAAAAAAAAGGATGAAAATCCCCTTTAAAATGACGACCCCATTTGGACTTCTTTTTTTTTCGTCGAGGAGCCTTTCACGTGTCCCTCTCAATGAGCCCACGAAGACATTAAATTTATTTTAAACCCCATCCCTGGCCGTCATTGTAATTCTGTCTCCCACAAATCTCACCTCAATTCCAATCGTTTGAATTATACTAAACAGTTAAACAGTAAAGGTCGATCCACACATTTCAGTGATCCGTGGCCGTCCGTGCACGGTGCCCTGCAATTGCATCAATGATAAATTGTCCACACACCAGCGTTGCATGCCGCAGGGAGTACTGATGGCCGAGGATTCACTGAAGCACTGAGATGTGTGGATCTTCCTTAAACAGTTAGTGAAATGGATAATATCCAACATATTATGTTGAGGTAGTGAGGCGAAGTGGGGCACCCATTTTGTTTTCATCGTTCAACTTCAACACGATCAACTTTAATTTTAACACGTTGAGCGCCACGCCAAAAAGTGCTTCTGACCACAGTGGACCACTCGCGTTTTTTTTTTCACCTTTGCTCTTCCTATGCTTATCTGAGTGGTGTAGATTAGTTTTTTTTTTTTTTTTTTTTTCTTTCAGATTTTGTAGTAGAATAAGTAGAGAAAAGGTCGTGTACCAAAATGGGTCACGCGGTCCGTTGGTGACAAAGCTGACCCAATTTGTGATCAGGGGACCACGTGACCGATTTAGGTGCGCACTGGAGCAACTCAAACTATATTAATTATCACAAAACCTAAGTCACCATCACTACCGAAATACTGCATGAGAGCCGCCATAAATGAGCCATACTTTGGATTGGATCTTATGCAATAAACAATAATAGTCCTACTGTAACACTTTCGGAGCTGGAGTCACTGAAGTCGTCATCTCCAGTGATGAGGCCCCGAAGCTCCTCATCGCTATAAACACGCCCACAACAAATGGGCATTACAAATGTAATTTTAGACGAACAGTCCGTTCATGGGGGGTCTCCTATCTGTCCCAAAACTGTACATATATATATTTTTTGAAGCGTATACGCCTCATTCGACCTCCTGCACAAACTTCATCAAAATCTCCAGTACAAGCCCCACAATTCCCTAAGTGTAGGTGGATGGGGTCTGAGACCCCCATAGATGGATTCTTCGTCTAAAACTACTTCAAAAAACGACATTCGACTTGACCAACTGTCCTTCAAAAGGGACCGAGCAGAAAACCTAGCGGGCACAACTGGATAGAGAACCAAGTAAATTGACTAAACTTCACATTAAATGTGAAGTTTAGACAATATACTTGGTTCTCTAACTGAGTACAGGTTTTTCCCCTGTACTCTTCTCAAATTTTGAAAAAATCATTTTTTGAATCTACACGTCAGAACATAAAAGGACAAACCCGCTGGGGTGGAAATTCGTGTTCGAAATTATGGTTTTTAAGGGGTTGGTTGGAAGCGTCCTCGGAGCATCACATTTAATATCGCAGTAAAATTAAGATAAGAAATCCTCGCAAATCCTGAGGTGGCTTGAGGGTTTCTAAGCTTTCTAAAAAGAACCACTTGGGCGAGCCGTCGGTGTTAACTTTTCTCCCACCGAAAGCGCCCCATACATGAATTATGAGATTTTCGAACCCGCCCTTCCGACATCCCCCTTCGTCAAGACTGAAAGTCGACCGGGTCAGAACCTTCCCCACCCGCCAGTTTCCGTTAGAGATCGATAGGAAGTACGATAACGTTGTTTACTTGGGCTGTGTTGCCTTCGTGGGGTTCTTCTAGGAAGAGGAATCCTTCATCTGAGGGAGTCAACAACCGGAGGACGCCTGATCGTTGGATGACCTGAAAACCCCTATGCAAGAATAATCAAGTAATCTTCACTTCAAGGATATTCACTGAATAAAGGAAATTGAGTGTGAGGGGATGCAAGCCCTCATCCCGTTCCCATTTCGCATGCTCATTCCGTCTGGTAGACAATCTGCAGGTATCTAACCAGTTCCACTGCTTCGCAGTGAGTGCATGGACGGAGAGGATCACTTTGCTGACACTAAACCAGTTTGACTGGTTCGCAGTGAGTTTGTGTGGAGACAGGGTCACATTGCAGACTCCAAACCAGTTGAATTGCTTTGTGGTGAGAGTTTGTGAGAGAAAGCGGTTACTTTGCAGACGCTAAACCAGCTTGACCGCAGCAGCAGCGCACCAGCAAGCTTATTTTTTTAATTAAAAAATTTTTTTTTAATGTGCAAGTGGGTTCACTTGCACATTGTTTATGACATGACATGTTTATTTATTTATTTTGTTTCAAGTTGAAAAAAAAAGAAGCAAACATGCCTTTTAAAACACTTGAAGAAGACGCGGCCACTTAGGAATTTAGATTTCAAGGAAAAATAAAAAGATTGGAATGTGGGAACACACCATGATTCGGATGCTACCTACATGTTTTTGTGTACCAAATTTTGGATTTAAATTCCCTAGATTTAGGTTTTGTGTGTTTGGCGGACTTCGTTCTCGCCGCCGGTGTTTTGGAGGATGAGGAAGGGAGTGAGCATGGTAACACCTACGTTCAGGGAGTCGCACGAATTGTCGTGAGCTACCGAACTGAGGGAGAGTGCAGCCCCATAAATGGGAGATGAGCTTGCTGCGGTTTGGCGTGAGATGTCAGGATCCACCGCAGAGGCATCATTTCCGGAAGGGAACCGTGAGGATGACACTATCCTCAGGCCCACTGAGGGGGGGGGGGGGGAATTTTGCCCCGGGCCCGGACTTTTACATGGGGCCCCAGCGGGCCCTAGAAAAATAAGAAATAAGGGAAAAGGGGCGAAAAGAAAAAGAAAAAAATGACTGAGTTGCCACTTGGCAGGCAACGTAGTCTTCCGTGTGATTGGGCCTTGTAAAACTCAAGCAATGTGAATCACAATAAACCCTGTGAATCACAACAGAAAAAATGTCAGGATGAGGAGAGGGGCGGCGGCAAAGCGGTATGAAGGATGGAGCATCGAAAAGAAAACATCGATGTTCACCATTATTCGTTTTAGAGGCTGCAATCGTTCTCTACATCATCTTAGAAACTTTCATGAAAGATGAAAAATACAAGTAATAATTAGTGAATGGTACCCTGAATGAAAATTGAACGGTCATTATTGTGAACCGCCCCCAACCTCCTGCTTACATGGGGGCCCTAATAGGGCATAGTATGCTCTCTTTTGCCCCGGGCCGGCTTTTTCTCTCGGCGGCCCAGACTACCCTACTCGAAGTGGTCGTGATGGGTATTGTTTTGCTTAGTGGCTGCAGCTACCTCGAACGAAATGTCTTCAGAGGTCGCCTGACCCAATGGTCTGGTCTTACCTGGACACGCCCCAGTGGCTTCCTTAATTGAATTGTCAATAAAGGAGGCCTGGGCAGCGGATCCATGGGCGTCTTCTTTTCAAATTAAAAGCTTTCGTTTTTTACCATGCAACAAGTAAGAAAACCTAATTAAAAGTGAAGTCATTAATAGCATGTCGTGTCGCTCGGAAAATTTGGCGAAACGTCGCATCAATCCAAGTGAATAATAAAAATTTAGGTGTTACCATCTGAAATTAAAAAATTGAGCACAATAATTAGCAGCAATTATTGCGCCCATTTTCGTGCATCAACCCTTTTCACAGAAAGCTCCCAACCAGAGACTCGTTTCGAATTAGTGGTACAGATCCCACCTTCTACCATAGCTATTTCCAGTTATTGCGAGTGATTTCTATTGCCACACAACTCTCCCACGTTTGGCCCTCTCTGGAACTCTCAAAACCGCCGTTGCACCGGTTTACTCCACGCGCTCGTTTTCCAATTAGGGGTTTTCCATAAGCCCGGGGGTGAAAAACAATTTGCGCCACCTCGACCCTTCGCTGGTTTGGCAATCAAAATTGGTCGAGATAGGACACGCCCCACTCGCCTTACGGGGTGAACTTGTGCCGCACTATCTCCCACAGGGAAATCCCGTCGGTTCAAAAAAATTCCAGTAGTTGGGGAAGGTTTTGGAAAAATGTTGGTAGGAGGAACGAGTTTTCACTCAAAACCGCCTTCCCATGACGTCTAACGTTGCCTGACAAGGCCCCGTATTTTCGCTTCAGCTCCAAAAGGTTTATTTTATTTTGAGAGAACATTAAATGTAGCTTGTGAGCTGCCGTGTCCGAACATCCAGGGATAATCAGGGTAACGTAACATCGGCCAGAGAGGGTGGTGCAGCCAAAACAACCCCTTCAGCTTCCACACAATAAGCTCCATTTAGGTCCTCTTGTGGAGCAACCGCTCCATTCCCCATTTGGCGGCTTTGATCACTGACGACACCGAGCTGACCGTTCACTCTCCGTTATGGACGATTTCAGTACCGCGTTTGTACGGGTGAGTATCGACTGCACCGTAAGCTGTCATTAGGCGATAATGAATTGTATCGACTGCACTTGTTTCTGTTTCAGGTAGTCAAGGGTCAACGATTGACTGCACCGTCGATCTGTTATCTCGAGTTCCCGTCGACAATGGCCATTTCATACCGGTTGTATATTCTCCATACACCAGCTACATTTCCCTAGCAACTCCGTGAGCAATTTTTCGTGACGTTTTTTAGGTTGCCATAGCAAAGGCATAACGACGCTCAAGTGAACATTGAGGCTACATTGGCACTACACATACACATGCACAGCTGACTGCATATCAACTGGAGTTGGAACGGTTTCGGGTAGGGAGGACCTTGCGAGGGGTGGGGGGGGGGATGGTTGTGTTCTCAAGGTGGATCAGACATGTCTGACCCCAAAATGTCAAAAATCTAAAAGCCGAAATTGTCTCGCCTGAGTTGGAAGATTTTGACGGAGTGGTTGGGTGAGGATGAGCGGACGACAGAGGGACCGCCGATCTCTTCCAATGCGTCATATTCTTCCCAAATTATCATAATATGATATTATTAAATTAAACTCGCCATCTAAATTCGCTCATCGTCGGAAGTCGGTTTTTGGGATTACGTTTTAAAATTCGGATCTCTCTAAGGAACCAGCCTGATTATTCCTAGACTCTTACCTCACTACCTAGATAGTTGATTTTATTCAAAACAGTGTATCCATGCTCACGTAAATGATTATGTGTGCTCACTTAGGAAACATACTAAGAGACCCTTACATTATGCTATAACGTAGAAAAAAAATTTTTCCTGATGCATTTTTTTTTTTTCAGAAAAATGAAAGCCCAAATGTTAACGAAATTTTGAAATGACCCATATCCCGTCGCCATTATAGTGTTCCCATGCAGAGCGGTGCAGTCAATCGTAAGTGCAGTCGATAGGTTTGTAAACAGGGGTGCAGTTGATCGAAAGTGCAGTTGACAACGATCCGGTGCAGATGACGATCTCCCGTTTGTACACCCTTGACCTTTATTGATAAATTCCTTAATTTGACCGCAAGTCCCCCTCCCAATAACCATATGGAGATTGGGAGGAGGCGGTGATGAATAGGCTGCGGTTCGGGTTGATCGATATCACTGATAGCTTGCTGGCTTTGGCCTATTACAACAACCCCCTCTCCCTTCTTATCTCAATTAATAATGATCGACGAGAGTCTGTTGAGATGACAAGATGGAGTGAGTCTCAACAGGTTCTTCATAAAGAAAGTTCATTGTGTCACAAACCTAATCGCCCATTAAGATGATGAAATAAGAAAAACTCAGAAACCGCTGAAAATTTTACATGAGGGTTTTATTCGCTATTATAAGATGTGCAAAAATTAATTCTATTTTAATACAAATGATTTTGGTTTATTATTCTTGGAATAATACACCTATGTTTTCGCGACAGGGGTCGACGACTCCGATCGGGCTCAAAATTTGACATTATCCGTTTCAAGAGGTCTACATTCAAAATCCGAAATGTCCGTCCGCCGTGCGCCGTCCGCCGTCCGCCGTCCGGGCCGTTTTGGGCAGTAGGAATTTTTTTAAAAATCTGAAATTTTGGCAAAATACTTGGTTTACCATCTAGTTGTGCCCGCAAGGTTTTCAGTCCGATCGCCCAAACCCGTGGGGCGCTATGGGGCTAAAATGGGGCTACATGAGGGGTGTTTTGAAGGCTTTTAGCAATGGGATCGTGTTAGGTGTCGTTTTCGAAGTATTTTTGGACGTAGAATCCATTTTTGGGGGTCCCGGAATGATCCGATTTCACTGTGGCGATCTATAGGGCTCTCATGGGGCTAAAAATGGGATTTTTGAAGGATCCCAAGAAGTTAAATATTTTTCGAGTAAAAATGAAAGAAATTTTGAAAAAACACATTTTAGAAAAAAATCCCCCAAAAAATATTTTTTTAAATATAAAAATCCCCAAAAAAACAATTTTTTTAATTTTTTTTTATTGACAGAATTAAATGTCTGTACAAGTAACCTATATCAAAGAATAATAAACCCTTGTGTAAAATTTGCAGCGTTTTTATGTGTAATATACGTACATAAATAATAATTTTAATTTTTTAATGATTTTTTTAAATTATAAAATTGAGGAGTTTGATTCCAAAAGGTACCTACTACAAAGCGGTGAACGTTGAACCCCCCTTTTGGTTTATTATTCTTAGAATAATACACCTATCTAATCGCGACGAATTTCAAAATTTGACACTATCCGTTGTATGACACGTACAATGTACGTCAATGTACCTATGTCATGTAGGTATTCCAAAAACGAAATATCCGTCCGCCGTCCGAACCGTTTTGGGCAGTAAGAATTTTTTTTTTTTTTTTTAATCGGCTTATCATCTAGTTGTGTCCGCAAGGTTTTCAGCCCGATCACCCAAACCTGTGGGGCTCTATGGGGCTAAAAAGGGCCAATTCAAATTCCGAACTATGAAAGTTAACCAATCGTGTTATCGTCACTTTTCCTCTCTCTGATTTGCGTGACCTTAACACGAACGTGAAATTCTCGTGGCGACGTTGGGCTCGAGTGGTTCCGCTGACCAGGATGCATCCGTTTTGGTCAAATATGGGGAAAACGCGAAAAACCTGTACGACCTGAAAAACGCGTTATAAGCCTTATTAAATTAAATTAAACGTTATTTTTAATAGATTTCTAAATTGTGATAAATATTTTTTGCAAAAAGAGTAAATTAGTTCAAAATGCATGCAAACAAAACAATTCAAACTGCCCAAAACGTACAGCGGACGGTGGGCACAAAACGTACGACAAAATTCGAGGCCGATAACAATTTTCAACCGAAGAATAAGAATAATAAACCTGAACCAGTTCACTGCTATGTTCATTGGTGGTCACCTTTTAAAGATTACTCCATCAACACGTCTGCCTCAACTTGAAAGAAGTGAAAATATTTACGCCTTCTTTTTATAGTCTCAGCTCGTCGGCTTCATCCTATCGACCCCGATCGATCGTTGGAGGTTGGGACCGTTTAGGAAAATTATGATGACAGAGCTGTTCGTCGTTGCCATTACCATGCAATAAATATCAATACTGACGAGATCAACAAGTGGCCTCAAAACAAAAACGGTGGCGAATCACACGAATCAGCACGCAAAGGGGAGACAAATTTCCCCTAACAATTGAGGGGAAAAATAGTGAACGTTTCATTTAAAATGTAGTAAATGGTAAGCGGTCGAAGAAAAATATTGGAATGTAGGGCAACTTATTGTAAATCATTTCTTTATACGGCGAGAAACAGTACACCAAATGTTTGCTGCCAAGTCGGAGCGAAGTTGCCGTTAAGTGGCAGAAAAAAGAGGAAAACGAAAGTTTCGTGTTGGAAGGGAGAAGTTGGAGCCGATTAGGTTTACTTTTTCTTTGGGCGATACAGGTGGCAGTGGGGAAGAGGAAAAAGAGACGGAGAGGGGGTTGTAAAAAGCCGAACAATCGGCTAGGAGTAACCCATTAGCGGGAAGGTGAAAGTGATAGATCTGGGGAGAACATAGATGTGTAGTGCGTGGATGAATGGGGTGATTAAAGGGGAGGGGATGATGTCCAGTAAGCACGATTAAGCACGAGTAAGCACGTCGGAGAAGCGGTTTGAGTGGTTTGCCGGTAGGCAGGTATGAGGGAGGGGGTTTACAGACATCAAACCGGTTTGGCTGGTTTTCAGTGAGTGTGTAAGTGGAGAGAGTCACTATACAGGCATCAAACCGGGTTGACTGGTTCGCAGTGAATGTGTGTGTGTCGGGGGTCAGTCTACAGGTTCCCCTGGTATGGTCTGCAGTGAGTGTGTGAGTGGAGGGGGGTCATTCCACAGGCATCAAACCGGTTTGACTGTTTTGCAGTGAGTGTGTGAGTCACTCAACAGGCGTCGAACCGGTTTGCCCGGTTTGCAGTGCGAGTGTTAATGAAAGGGGCACTCTTGGTTTGCAGTGAGTGTGTGAATAAGGGTGTTTCTCTTTGCAGACACTAAACCGGTTTGACTGCTTTGTAGTGAGAGTTTTGAGTGAAAAATGGTCAATTTGCAAACACCAAACCAGTTCAGCTCGTGTGAAGTGAGTGTGTGCTAGTGGAGGTGGTCACTCTACAGAGAGCAAACCGGCTGGATTGCTTTGCATAGGGAGTGAGTGAATGTAGGGGTCACTCTCCACTCACCAAACCCGATTGTGACCCCTTCACCTCGTTAAACCAGTTTCTTTAACGGCGAATCCTACCTCCTCCTTCAACACCGTCAATCCGGTCTTTGGTCGCTGCCACTGATGATATCTCGAACAGTCCTCGAAAGCTTGAACCATAAAAAAAAAAAAAAAAAAAAACTCCCTTAACGAGAGTAGATGGGTTTGTTAAGGCCCCCCTGTAAATCCTGCGGCTGGCAGTTGTTGCCCACCAATCAACCACCTTTCTTAGGGTTTTCTTATGAGCTCCTGGAAATCCTACCCGATCTCCGCCCCGAAGGTTAGAAAGAAAAAAAATTCACGAAGAGAAAAACCTGCCGTTCCTCGAGTGTTCCTCCGGTCGGTTGATTCGATTACCCCACTCCACAATCCCATTCGTCCACTCCAAATCCACAAAAATACCTCAATCCTGGAGGCAACTTTTTTTCTTCTCTTTAATCTCCAATAAGGCAACTCGGAGTTTCTCGGACGTACTTAATGGTGGAAACAATCTTCATTCAGCAAAACTATTGTAATTTTGCAACAAAAAAACACAAATCGTTAAAATGAAACGAAAGGTGGTCGTTGGATTTTTTAACGGACGTCACCGGAAACGGATTTTTTTAATTTGAAGAAAATTTAATGAGCCAATTTAACCCGACAAGCTCCATCAGTACTCTTTGCTTCGACCCCCTTCCGCCTCGCCTGAATTTCTAAGGGGATTTTAATTACGATTTCCCTTTTGGGTCGTCAAATGCAAAAAGACGTCCTATCGCCATAATCCCCTTCCCTTGCTAACCCACGACTCCCCAAATCCCCACTTAATCCCCCACCTCTTCCAATTAATCTTATCCTTCCATCTTGTATCTTTCAGCGCTTTCCCAGAAAAGAAAGAATATTAAATTTAAAAAAAGTGAAAATTAAGAAACTTTACTAGAAGGTCCCGCTAAACGAAAAGAGCTACCTATTACAATTATATCAATGATATTTTCATAATACTTGAAGTTTTTTATTGCCTATTTTAATTTGCTAATTATCAGTAAAAACTGTCTCATTTTCTGGGTCTGCTGGCCTTGTGCTTCAATTTCAAAGTTTTGCCAACCCGCTGACGAGGAGCAGCCAATTAAATAAGACATTTAATATAATATATTATAATATTATTTAATTGGCTATGGATGGGGTAGGATACAGAGGAAACACCAACTCAATCGGACTTTTAACAAGACAGGAAGAAATGCGCGGATTTGCGCGAGTCGAAAATTGCGCTTCAATGCGCTTATCCGATGTGAAATTGGCCGAGAAATCCAAATTCGCAAAAACATTTAGGGGTTCCCATTGAAAATAACAAAGTTGGGCGTAATTGTGCCAATTTGCACGCATTTTGGGAAGATCTCAACGATAAGGAAAAAAAAGGACTAATGACATAGGTAATTTGCCAGATAGATAGAAACAGACACGGCGAGAATTTGTGGAATTTGTGGTACCCTCGGCATTCTGAAATTTTGTAACCAAAATAGTTTTTGTTCGTTCCATTAGGTAGTCCCTGATAATGAGAAAATCTATCTTCTGAAAGGTCGGCATATTCAGCTTAATAAGCTATAATATTCTTAATATAAGAATAATATTCTTTGAACGAACCTCAACAAATTCACCACTCAAATTTATAGTCATCCGGTAGCGTTAAATAAGTTTACGAAAGGACGAATTATTCGTCCAAGTCAACTCGCCGTAGGGAACTGACAGGATTGTTCAAAAATAGCTGACTCGGGGAGGTCTGGGGTTCGTCCAGTCAGCGAAAACAGGGAGAGCTGAATCGGCTGTGTTTTTGCGTGAGTAACAAACATACGAAAAACCTCCCGGGGCCATCTCTCAAAGTGACATCACTAAGAAGGGTGAAAAAGAAATTCCACTAGTGTATTAGCAGTTTTTTGTCCCTCACTCCTGATGAGGCGTTGAAACTTGAAAAGGCGAGTGATTTCCTTCGTACCGGTCGATGTCGTTTTGTAATCCGCCGCCCATCGCTAATGGATTGGTTTGTTCCGTAAGAAAGTCCCCGCAAGGTTATCACCCGGTAATCCTGGTTTACTAAACACTTTTCCACTTTTCTTTCTTTCATTCCCACAATTCTTATCCTACGCTATTAGCCTAATGGATCTTGACCTTCACAACCTGCCTCTTCAGAGGAATCTCTGGGTGATAATCCTACCTCACCTCAATACGGTCAAAGGGCTCAAACCTGCTTCGCTTTGCACCACTGCACCGCTAGATGTCGCGCTTTGAACCAGCATTCGTTGCGCTTCCCCTTCCTGGCAAGATGCGTCATCGGATCTGGGTTGACCCCTGATTTCTCGAAGGATTCATATTTCTTGACTCCAATCGCCTAAATAAGAGCAATTTAAGACAATCTAGAGGAAACTCCAGATATGGTTTCCTCTAGGATCTGGGTTGACCCCTGATTTCTCGAAGGATTCATATTTCTTGACTCCAATCGCCTAAATAAGAGCAATTTAAGACAATCTAGAGGAAACTCCAGATATGGTTTCCTTTAGGATCAGGAGTCTGCTGACTAGTGCTGGGATAATATCGATATTTGTGACTACCTACTGACAGTTTCGACACTAATGGCATGAAACCGTTGATAGTTATCAATAGTTTTCAGTCATAAAATTTCTCCTAAAAAAAAAAAAAAAAAACAATCAATAGGGTGGAGTGGGTTTATTGTGGAAATGGGGCAAATGCGAAAATGTTATTTAAAATGGCGCCGTTTGTGCGCCTTGCCTCGGAAACCTCAAAGTGTACTCAGTTATGTTGGTACCCCTTACCTATCGGATCAGGCGGGCTTCCGCCAGTCAGCTGCTTTATCCTAACCTTCTCCTGACTAGTGATTAGCTCTTCAGACGAGTGGTGTGCTGTTGGCATCAAATTAGGTTTTTCCAGGAAGTGGAGTGAGTCAAGTCAATCTGTCCAACTTTGAAACTTCTTCAGGAGAGTCAGTTCAACAGTCCGATTGAGTTTACGTCAAGTTCATTATTTAGAAATAATAGTTGCATTTTCCCCAGCCCAATAGCAGTGTGGGGCAAATTCGAATTGCAAGAAAACCATTTGAAGGTGATAGGTAGTCGATAAGTCGTTGAAAAAATTAAGATGAAATGAAAATTTAAAACAAAAAACAAAAAACCTGTGGTTGTTAACAGCGGGTGCAATAACGTTCATTTTCCCCATAAAACAGTGGAGGAGAAAAATTGAGTATAGCATTCGGTTCGCTTTGGCTTTGAGTGTATTTACCCCATTAAAGCAACTTGAGGATTTACGTTTCCCCATTTGCCCCGATTGAGTCAGAATAGTTTTTTTTTAAGAAAAGCTAAAGAGAATCAAAACTGAAATGTTGAAATTTTTGGTCGCATTTGCCCCACTCAACCCTACTTATTTGTCGTTTTTGCTCTTTAAATGTATTTATAAAATAGTTTCAGAGAGTAAAGTGGAGTTTACAAACTTTTTTTTTTTTTTTTCATTGTAATAATGTTGTTATTATGTAGGTACAAAACAAAAGCTGGTAAATCTCTGATATTGAATGAATTGCTTTCCCTGATAAATTAGTTTGATGGGACCGGGTATGATTGAACCAAATTGTGTATAACGGACGAAAATAGATTTATCTTCTTCTTTATTTCTTTCGAGTCGTAACTCGAAAGAAATACTAACATCACGTAATTCTTATAAGAAATATTTATATTCATCATTATAATGTGGATATTAAATTCTTAATAATAGAGTTTCGGAAGTTTACTTTCCAAATAAAGAAGCGCACTGGTTTGAAGTTTTAAGGAAGTTCGCTAATAAAACCAAAAATTAATAAAATACTTTCATATTACTCACTGTCGATTTATCAAAGTTAATAGGGAGAATAAAATATGAAAATACAAAACATTTTTATTGATAAATTAATAATTATATTATAATTAAATAAATAAGAAATAATTTTTCAACATTCACATTTCTGGTTGAATTTTGGGAAGTTTAAAATTGCTGAACTCATTGAACAAACTATCAGGTTGTCAATCTTCATTTAATGAAGGAATAATTACAAAACTGGGCAGCAAGACGTCGGATGAACGAGACAATCGTAGAATAAAAAAAAGTTGATCATTATTTTCTCACTAGGCTTTTTCGAGGCCTAAAAAAAAACTATCGATAATAGTATCGATATTAATCCACCACTACTGCAGACCCTACAATACATAAGCCCGCAACAGATCGAAATCCCATAAAAGCCAAGAACAATATTAGGGTAAAGGCACCAATTGCAGACACCACCCCAATTACTGACACATGCTCATTCTACCTTGAATAATAAGCGTTTCACGTCACCTAGAAATTCAAAATTGGCGCTAAATCACAGTCACAGTAATTTGCTACCGATTCCCGCCAAGATCTAGTCAGTATTGATGATATGGGGTTCAAGAATGAAGTTTCATATTCAGTCTAACGTGTGCCGTCCGATCGTTAGCGGTTTCGCTAAGAAGGTGAGTCACAATTTCATTTATTATATCCGTTCCATATTCGTTTCCACATTCCAATTTCTTTTTACAGCTCCAATATTGATGTTAAACAATAAAAATACACAATTCCTGAGCAAATTACTGATAAAACAATATTTTTTTGTAGTGTTAGGATTTGGGTACCCAGAAACGTGCCCTTACCCAATTACCGACACTTGTGTTAGTAATTGGGGTTTTCGGAAAACTTTAGTTCGAAAGCCTAATTAACTAGGGTTTTCACGTAGAAAACAATGGTGCTACCCACGTTTTGGAAAAATCAATGGATCCATTTCCTAACAGGGGGTGTTAGTAACTAGTTGAGGGGGTGTTAGTAATTGGGGAATGTACGCACACCAGATACTGACAGTAAGCATATCCAATTACTAACACCCCTCTCCCTGATGCATGGTGTCAGCAATAGGTTCCTCACACTGTCAGTAATTGGTGCATGCATGTCAGTAATAGGATCCTCACACTGTCAGTGATTGGTGCATGCATGTCAGTAATAGGAGAAAAAATATGCATCCAAATTTTAGGCAGAAAAATGATTTGATTAATCGTTTTGATAATTTCAATGAGCGAAATGAAGAAAACCGATATTGGCCTGATGGAAAAATTTTAAATTGTGAGGATCGACTGATAAATACGGGAGAAATTGTTGAAAAACTACAACATTCACCTTACAGTGTCAGTAATTGGTGCCTTTACCCTATTTATTTTTGGCTTGAAGTGAATTGGAGATAGCAAAATGGAGAGCTTGAGCGGATTGAGTTGGTTTGTTGGTTCATTAAGGCCGACCTGATTGGTGTGCTAATTTGTGCCTGGGTGCCAGGTGTGGAGGGTTCCGTCCGGCTAATGAAGATGAAACTGCTACTGCTCTTATATCAAGGGCTTGGAGAGTTAGGTTAATTGGGTCCGTAGTCTTGAGTAGACTTGGCAGATCATGAAAATGGCAGTGGTGTCGGTGAAATCGTAGAGCAGTTGTGGCCGTTCGGAATCAGAAGTCGAACGATTCCTTGAATGGAACCCTTTACTTTTGTTTGGAATTCCACAACTTTTGCTCTGTCACAAATGGCACTATTAAATAGTACTAAATTTTGGTCCCACGAAGCGACCACCGGGAGATCAGAGATGGAAATGAAGTGCACATGCGCAGGGGGGCACGTCTGCTTCCAGGAATCAAGCTACCAAGTCAGGATGCTAAGTGTGTGTAGTGCTGTATTGCCAGGCCGCCGGATAAGTATAGTACCGAGAAATTTCGACGTGTGAGTCCGTTGTCCAGGATCCCATAGAAAACAATTCAACTGTGGGATCCAGAGAAGCGGCCTCACATAAGATTGGGTCCGCTGGTCAGGCCTTCTTTGCCGACAATTTGGTTAAGGAAGCTGCAACAGCCTTCCCAATTTATACTGCGAGGCCAGGGTGAACTGGAACCGGCCGCGACATATCGTGTAGAGTTCCAGCGTCCCCTCGGTTCCCTTCCTGGAGCTCCGCACCATCACAACACCTCGACATATCGAGCAAGCCTGACGAGTGGGAGCATCCCCATACTGAGGCTGCATATTTCCTCAGTGTAGCAGATCACGACAATTCGTGTTATGCCCAGGAAGGTAATGTTCCAATACTCCCTTCCAGTTCCTCAAAAAACATCGGCGGCGAAATCGTGGATTTACCACACGCCTTCCGCCAATCACATTAACTTAAATTATGTGATAGGAACACAAGATCATGGGGGTGTTCCACACTAAGCAAACGCAAAACTCCTTCATGCGAAAACCTTCTCAATCAGGAGATGATGCGCATGCGCCAAACGATTCCCGAACTGCTAGAATCGCTCTGCGAACTCACCTCGTGGCTCGAATTTATCTTCGAGGAAAAGGAATCTTTCGGGTCATTACGTGCCAAACGGTTATTGGAAAAGGACCCATATGGGTCAGGCCGTGAACTACATTTACGGTGGCTCTTTCCCTTTTTCTCATCATCCGGCAGACATCGATTCCACCCTCCCAAATACTCTCAGGGTTCCTGGTTTATGAGCCGTTGACCCTTCACGGCGTGTGAACACGGCGACCTCGCCAGATTTAAGTGACGGCCAATCACCAATAAGCTTGCAGATCGTTAACGTCTTTCCATTTCCCCACTCAACATTTCCATCAATGCGCCGGATTATCCCAACATCTGGAAGGACACTGGCGGACTTTCAGGAGACCTGCAGGGCAAAAGGGATTGACTTTTTTTTCTTTTCTTTTTTTTCATATCCTTTCACCCTGTCCGAACCTCCTCCTTTTTTATCTTCTTCCACAGTTTCAATAAAGCATAGCACGAAAAGTTCTCTGGGTTCGGAAAGGGGAGAAGGAATCCGTGGGGTAAATATTACGTGAAAAAAGGGAGTGAAAGGAAATCTTAAGGGGCCCTCCAGCCCCCGGGCGGCTCCCACATTGCAAAACAGTCTTTGCAAAGACTGTCAACACGGCCCAACTTTTACTTTGCCGTCTCCCGCCAACATCACCATCTTCAACGTCTGACGGTTGCATTCATAATGTTGAAACAGGCTCAACGCATTCTCAAAAAGCTTCAATTTTCAATTCACGAATATTCATAGGTAATTTTTTTTTAATTTTTTTTTTTTATGTTGGGGTAACTTACCATAATTTTTTTAAATAAAAACATAACAGTCAATTCAATTTAAATTATGATAATGACCGTTTCAAGTAGGTGTTTTTTAAACCATAACATTTAATGTTTAGTAAGCGTAATTTGAAATGCTGAATGTTTACAAGGATGAAAATTTCATCCGAATATTTAATATTCGTTTCCAAAGTTTTTTTTTTTAGTCATTCACGAGTCATCATTTTTTAATAAGGAAAGAAAGCTCGGAATTTTAATAAGGAAAGACCACGTTTTAACGCAGTTTTTTGAGCCTGAGCTACGTAGGTGATGTGGAAAACGTCAAAGCAGAGATACAGGTAGGTACCTTCCTTTGAAAATATCACATTGACGTAAATGACATAATAATATTATGATATATTATATTTCACAAGATGTGTAAAAAAAAAAGCAATTTTATAAATCATAAGTTTTATGAACATAAAAAAAGGTTTTTCAAAAAATGTCACAACGCCCAAATTCTTGATTTCACAAGATGTCACAAAATTTTTGACGAAGCATTTAATGTCGAAAAGCCTACATTGTCAAAATCGCCCAACATCTTCGTATTGCAAAATTATCACTCACGTTTGTGTGTCAAAAAAAAAGTCATAAAAATCGTAATTTCACCTTATAATGAATTTTGATTTATGAATTTCAACCGTCAAAGAACGTTTAAGTACTTAGTTCACAAAATGCCAGAAAAGTCGCATAATTGTGCAATATCATCGAATTGGCACAAAATGTTTTTACCTTATTTAACAACCACCAAAAAAGTTTAGTTCGTGCCCTAAAACTTCTGTTTTTCGCAGGAAAATGCGATCCCTAACGTGGTAGAAATGACTTTTGAAATCCTGGTTTCTTATATAAATGCGTTATTCCGAACTTACCCTCTTAAAAAAAAAAAAAAAAAAAAAAAAAAAAACGCTGCAAATTTTACAATAAGTTTTATCATTCTTTGATATAGAAAAATTGGGCAAAAATTAATTCTGACTATAAAAAATTAATTAAGATCATGGAACATGCTTAATTTGATTTTATTTAATAGGTAACTAAATGCGCACCAATTTTACAATAAGTTTTATCATTCTTTGATATAGAAAAATTGGGCAAAAATTAATTCTGACTATAAAAAATTAATTACGATCATGGAACATGCTTAATTTGATTTTATTTAATAGGTAACGAAATGCGCACCAAACGCCAAGCGTCAATTGCCTTCCCGGAGCACGTCGTTTCTCACGTACCATGGGGCACCTGTTATGGAACGGATGATCTTTTTTGTTGTCGATGAATCTGTTGTGTGGAAGTGTAGCGGGCTGTACCCCAGATCTCGCAGCCATAAGTCCATATAGGTCTTATGAGAGCCGTTTAAAGGAGCTTCTTGTTCTTCAAGCTCAGCTTGGATCTCCAATTCACCATTGGCCAGCATAGGAAGGTCCTCTTTTTCATAGCGTCTGAATTGCAACGATTTCGTTTAAAAAATATCATAACATTAAAAATTCTATCACTTGTTAATATCAAATACTGTTTGTAGTTATAAAATGACGATTTCAGACGAAGTAGTTTATTTCCACGATAAAAATATAACTTGTAGACGCGTTTCGGTTGATTAGACCATCATCAGTACGAAATTTGGAAATATAATATATAAATACATGTCATGTGAATCATGAGTCACGATTCATGACAAAGCGAAGGATGTCGAAGGGAAAAGTTTTGTTCTCCCAAAATTCTATCAGTGCCTAGTGGCATACTGGAGGTTTTTCTTATTTCCCGAACGTTTGGTTGCAAGGACTTACGTCCATTAAAAAAAAAACCGATTCAATTATAGTTTTACTTGAAGTAAGAATTACTTAACTTGATAATTTAATAAATGATTAAATCAATAATTGATTTAATCATTTATTAAATTATCAAGTTAAATAATTATTATTGATAAAATTAACGTTTTAAAACTAAATCAATAATTTTATTGGTTTAATCAATAATAATAATAATAATAATTGATTAAATCAATAATTTTTGAATAGTTATTCACAATTAAATGTCAATAACTTTTGCTTCCGAGTCTGCGAAGCAGCGGAAGCCTTGTGTTCACTTTCGGGAGAAAAAAAATTTTTGTTGTCCGAATTCAAAATTTCCACTCGTATTTTGCGTTTCATAGCCTACTGAACAAATTTGGTTTCGTGTCTGTCGGTCTGTGGGTCTGTGGGTCTGTCGGTCTGTGGGTCTGTCGGTCTGTGGGTCTGTCGGTCTGTCTGCATTTCCTTGTTACAACCATAATTTCCACAATTTTGAATGAATTTAGCTCAAATTTTGAGGGATTATGCGGATCAGGCTCCTTGAGGTCCCATACGAATTTCAGCACAATTGAATCAGCGGTACGCTCTGCGCATGCGCTAACGTGAAATTCTTGAAACAGGCATAACTTTCTCAATTTTGATCGGATTTCAATCAAATTTTCAGGAATTGTGTGCGTATAGCTCTAGATGGTACCCTGTCAGTTTCATCACGATTGAATCAGCGGTACGCTCAGCGCATGCGCGAACGTAACTTCCTTGCCACAGCCATAACTCCTACAATTTTGATCGGATTTCAATCAAATTTTCAGGAATTGTGTGGATATAGCCCTAGATGGTTCCCTATCAGTTTCATCACGATTGAATCAGTGGTACTCCCTGCGCATGCGCGAACGTAATTTTCTTGTTACAGTTGGTCATTTTGAACTTGGCACGAGGAAGCTCATGTGCCATTGCCTTGGCAGTGTATTTTAATTCTGGCACTTTAGGCACTTTCAACCATTGTCACAGAAATTTCCATTTCACAGAGTTTTACAAATGGCACAAAGTAAATGTGTTCCAGATATTTTTACTGTTTGAAAACCTCAATTTCACAAAATTTTAAGAACATAAAAAAACTATTATTTCACCAAATGGGAATTTTACCGAATACCTTATGTTACCTATTTGATAAAATTAACATTTTGTGACACTTAGTGTCATAAAATGTCACAAAACGTCCAAAAATATCAATTATAAAAATACCGTGAACTGCCAGGAAACCGTCACCAAATAGGTAGCATTCAATGGAAAAAAAATTGGAAACAATTTCAAATCTTTTTAATTTTATTTTATTTTATTTTTGAGATGAGATTAAATATTTGGACAATTTCCGGATATTGAGCAATATTCTGTAAACATTGAAATTTGTCTTTCAATAATGAATTAGGTAGGTAGTATATCTCGGTTGGGAAAACATTGAAAATCTTGGACTCGATCCTTAATCTTCTTCAAAAGTGATCTATTTTGCCTTCTCAATACGTATTTTATTTTATATTTGTTCATAGATTGTTTTCTCTATTTTTAAATACCTTTTCTTTTTTTTTCTTTTTTTTCTTTTTTTTTTTTTTTTTTTTTTTTTTGAACGGTTTTAATGCTGTTTAGTCTGTAGGATTGTTTGAATTCGGGAGGAAACTGAATGAAAAAGGTTCCAACTTGGCACTTGGACGTTGACGGAGGTTATGCGTGACGACGGTGGGGATATGTGGGAGTTTATCGCAATCGTGATACGATGTCGGAGGGATGGAATGAAGGGGAAAGCCGGAGAGGAACTTTCCACAATCAGGCCCGAGGGTGGTGATTAGCGAGGAGTACACGAGTGTGTGGTGGAAACTATGAGAGAAACTGTGATGGAATGGGGACGGGGTGATGAGGGTGGGATTTGGAATAAGTGTTGAGCGTCGGGAGGGAAAAGTCCCCCCAGAACTAACCCCCTCCGGTTTCCTTTTGTCTGACGCCTTTGGCCCGTGACAATGAGGGGGTGATGTTTGAGGGGGATGACGGAGGGTTGATAGGAGGCTGAAAGGGGTTGGTAACAGTGGAGTTGATAAGGCTCCTTCAAGAGGCTTAGCGGGAATTGTCAACAGGGAGAGGCACCGTCAGTCGTCCTCAAAACGGCAGACTGCGTTTTTTCGTAGAGAACCCATTGTGGACGCCTGCCGTGTAATGTACAGACCCCACTCCATAGACATAGAAGGGCACCTGCAGGGGGAAGTATGCAAGCTCCTACACAGTCCCTCCCGCCAGTCACCTGACCCGGCGCACAGTGGGACGAAAACCGAATTTGAGACGCATTTGAGTGAAATGTATCTCCTGGCACGAAAAATAGACGGAAAAGTTAAGAATTAAATATGTAATTTATTCAATTATTAAAAAGTTTTCTATTAAAAAATATTATAATAAAAATATTATAATATTATAATATAATTAGTGGTATAGATTACTGGAAAACAAACTCCTTCGTTTTTCAACTTTTGTCCCGCTAAATACGGTTTTCGTCCCACTGTGCGACGCCTGCAATAGATTGCAAGAGCACCAACCAAGAGCACCAACTGGTTGGCTACTCGGCGTAAAGGTGAACCGCTACCAACTCAAATGCACACTACAAAGTGGGGAACCACAGCTTACATTTTTAATTTTACGTTGAGGGTGAACTTGATGTTTTTCTTGGGAACACGCGGCAAAGGCGATAACTCCCGACAAGATAAGCCGCCCTCGGTAAAGTGGATTATAAAACAGAACGAAGAGGCCGTTTGTTTACCTTCAATTAATTTCCGACAAAGATCGCTTGTTGGTTTTACCCCTCCCGGCACAACTTTACCTGACAATTTTCCCAGTGATGCCATAAGACCGTGGATGAAGGGAGTGACAGTTCCGCAAGGTGGCAGCTGCAGAAGAAGTATAAAGTGTCTAAATGAACGTAGCCGTGGGGAATTCGTCTCTCTAATTCCTTTTACACTTTGTCGTTTAATGCCGAGGAATGCCCCATAGACAATGACACACCGTTGAGGCCAATCCAAAGTTCTTGCTAAAACCTCTCCCGAGGGACACATTTGATTCAGTGGCTGCGCCTGAAAAACAATTATTCCCCTCTTCCTCTTTTTACCCCTCACCTGAGCCGTTTTCACCCCCGTCGAGGCCCGCTAATTATTTTCCTTTCAGAACTTCGAGTGATTAATGAGTCCTGACCAACGTTTTGCGGTTGAGTTTGAGTAACAACGGTGAAATACACTCCAAACTCTATTCGAGCCTCCCGGAGCTCTCCTAATCGGGGTTTCCATTTTGTCGACGTCTTGAGTAGTTTGTTGCAGGTAGTAGGCCGACTTTCACGGCCCCATAAATCCTTCCACGTTCCGCTCAGGGGCAGAGTAAGAAACAGCACACAGGGGAGGCACAATTAGCGCCATGAGACATCATTGTGTTCGCTGCATGCTTTTTTCGTAGCGACCAAATGTGACGGTAGTTAAACCGTGAAAATGGGCCTTGAGGGGATCCTAGTTTCAAATGTAATATGTGATTCTTGAAGGAAATGTTGTCCTCTACGAATTTGTTCATAGTGAGCTGAGCCGTGAAATGTATAGTTAACGAGTAATATTGAAAATTCCGCGACTACTTCAAAAATTCAAGTTTTTGTGGTTTTGGTGAAAATGGCGGTTGGGGTGGTCTAATTTTCGAAAGTAATATATGTCATCAAGGAAATCTTGTCATTGAAAAACTGGTACATAGTGTATTACGTCGTAAAATGTGCAGTATTTACGATTTAGTATTTATTAATATTAAATAAATTTAGTAATTAAATTAATACCTACCTATTAATATTAAATTTTGCTAAACTGCGAAAAAAAAAAGTTTTTTGTGGCTTTTGCCAACATGGCGCTTAGAGTGGTCCAAATTCCAAATGTAGTACATATTATGTGAGTTGAAATGATTTCCTCTACGAATTTGTGCATAAAACGTTTACCGTACAATAAATAGATTTTGGGTATTATTTAAAAATCTGAGAATACTTCTAGAAAATGAGGCTTTGTGTGTGTTCGCGAAAATGGCGTTTTTGATGGTCAAAATTTCAAACGTATTACGTATACGTAGGAATCATATACCTAACAATATATGATTATTTTAAAGGAGATGTTGTCCTCTATGATTACGTACATAATGAATTAGTATCTGTATGGAGTTGGGGTCGAAAATCGATTTTTCATTATAAAACATCTGTACTTACAAAATTTATTTTAGTGTACGAACTAGTGTCCACCCACCGCGTATGCGGGCTCTTCACCTTCCGCCTCAGCGAAGCGTTCTTCGAGCGCACTTCGCCTCTGGTTTCTTCTTTGCCCCGCTTGTTTCGTTATAGAATGCGCAGCCTTTTCCGCATCTTTTACTCTCTTGACGTCAAGGAACCCCTGGAGGAATATGCACTTGAAGGACTTCCATCCCGCCCAAGTCACATGACCCGTCCACCGTTTGCTGGAAAGATTTCGTAAGTAGGTAAGGTCGATTTTGTTATGCACTCATCCGGAATTCATGCGCCTGTGGTAAATACCTACTTGGTTTACCTAGTTGTGCCCGCAAGGGTTTCAGCCCGATCGCCCAAACCCGTGGGGCGCTATGGGGCTGCGGGAGGGCTTTTTTTAAAGGTTTTCGCCGATGGGGTAGAGTATGATGTCGTTTTAAAAGTATTTTTGGACGTAGAATCCATTTTTGGGGGTCCTGAACGATCGGATTAACGATCAGAACGATTAATTTTCGTACAAGTAACCTATGTCAAAGAATAATAAATCTTTGTGTAAAATTTGCAGCGTTTTTCGTTTAGTTTTTTTGAAACCCATTTAGTGCTGATTAAACAGCGCATAGTAAAGAACGTTCAGTAAAAATTTCAAGGTCGTAAGTTGATAAATAAGGACGGTACAGGTACCAAAAGAGGAAATTGTACTTGAACTTGCCGATTTATAACTTACCCAGACCAGGTAGGTAGGTGAAAAATACCGTCGAGGCGGTCTTCAAAATATAATTGAATATACGTAGAAAATATTTGGTGAACTTGGGTTGAAAATTGTGGTCAGGACTGCGTTGAAATGTATAGTTTTTGAGTAGGAAATAATATTTGCAAAACTGCGAAAACGTAGGAAAAATTAGGTTTTTGTAGGTTCAGCATCAATGGGACATGTGGCAACGTCATTTTTCTGTTCAAGACTCCGTCATGCACTGGAGCCAGGTTGTTTTGTGATTTCACACTCTACTCATGTAAAAACGGTGTATTACACCAGAGAGGTGTCCGTTTTTGCAAAGACTTTCACATATTTGTTCACACACTGTAGTGCCGAACACTAACCCCCTGGCGACCGTCTATCTGTTCAGGCTCATCTGACACCCTCATACTGTTACAGGATTACAGTAATCCACGAGAGCTTTTGTTCCAGCTCGTAATCACTGGATGGCGAGTTCGTCCAGTTCAGCCCACACTCAGATCTCTGACCAGTCCCTGCAAGCCCTCGGTTCACTTCGGCCTGGACAGACCAACGTCTTCGACTCTCTCTTCCAACCATCTTCCCTTCCACACTGCACTACCAGAACGTTCAGAGCTTATGTGAGCCGGTCCAGCTATTCAAACACCGCCGCCAGCTGTCAAACCTTGGACATCATCTAAGAGCATCTTGACAACCATTTTGCACTAGACTTCATCAAAATCGGTTGACTATTACGAGAATGATACGGAAAACTGCAGAATTTTCCACTTAGTCAGGCTCACATTGCAACTACACAAGACGTTCGCAACAAATCCGAACCTGTAGATTTTCACCTTTCTTTCATCGCCTTCCGCATCAATAAGTTTTCATTACGCAACGAAACTCTTCCCTCGGAATGAGCGTGTTGAAAAAGAATGAAGAAGCTGAAACAAAAGGAAGCGGAATTAAAATCCATTTGGAACCCCTCCAAATGGTTCCGATTCCCTCCAATCCTTCCCAGATCGTCAACTTCATGGCAGGCACAGCAGAATCACGAGCTTTTTTCTTCCCATTTTCGCATATAAAAAAAGAGAGGGCCATTTTCTCTTGTAAATGAACCTCGGGGAAAGATGTTGGTGGACGTTATTGAGGTAAATGATTCCTAATGGGCTATTTCCGGTGAAATTATTGTAGCGAAACAATGGGACATTTTCGTAAACGGTGTATAACACAGCAGAGTGAGGAAGGTTTTGGCAGGTTGCTGTATTCGAGCAGATTATGGGATTGAAGATTGGGGATGATGGATGACGATGTACCATTTGAGGATTGGGGAAGATATCTAACGACAGCAGAGGGTGATGATGAATCGAAAGACGATCCATCAGGAGTTGATGGAGTATTTCAAACGATTTGAAGTTTCTTAATTTTCTTTAAGGAGGCAGTGCAACTTGGCATTTTCTAGCGTTTTAGACCCATTTTTCGGTACATGTAGTGCATGACGCATTGGATAAAGACAGCGACTTGCTTTTTTCATTTTTTATGCGAATTGCTTTTTTTTATTTTTTCGTCTGGAAGGTATTATTCTGAAGTTTCTACTGAGTTTTTTTCTTCACATGGGTACCATCACTACGTAAAACGGGGTTACTTTGCTCCACTTTTTTGACTTTTTTTTTCATATTAGGTTTTTTGTGACTTAACTTGCCTAAAATGAGCTGATTTTTGGCATGGCCTCTGATGGGGGGTTGTACTTGATGTGCATGGAGCGTAGATTCGATCGCAAAATTTTACATGCGATTCCTGATGAATTTAAATTTGGGGCAAAGTTCCCCGGGCGTATGCATACTTTGCAACACTTTCGGATTTCCCTATAAAACAGCCTGTTTTTATTCCTGGAGCAAATTAAACTACTTCACAAGCATACGAGGTATACAAAAGTTGAAAAATCTCCAGAAAATTTAGAAAAATCTTTTTATTAACATCAAATAGGTATTAAAATCTGAACTTTACTAACTTTTTCAACTTAAAATATTGACTTCTTAGCAGCTGATTAGAAAAGAAGATTACAGTCGACCCTTCAAGACTGTACAAAAATTACTTGACTCATACGGTCTCAAGAGGATAATCACAGCAACTAATTAGATACTAATAATTATATGAAAATTACAGTCGACCCTAAAAAAAGACTCAACAAAATTTCTTAATCAAGCGTTAAGAGCCCAATCACAGCAACAGATTGATTAAAAAATCTTAAAAAAGAGAGCTAAAATCCATCTCCGAGGAACGAATTGAAGAGAGACACTTTTGCAGCGTTTTTTCGTCGAGGTCTTGGTATCTTCTCGAACCAACCTTCCTATGGTACTTCCTGGGCATCCTAAAACAAGGAAAGCACGTAATAAACGAAGAATTTCAATTGTTTCAGACTAATTGGCGCAGAAAATATTCTGCTAAAAGGAATATTAGGAAATTATAGTTTTATGATGGGGGCTTTGTTGTGGGGCAAAGACTCCCCATTTTTCGGTGCAAAGTTACCCCACCGGTGAATTCTGTTCACTGACACCACAAAAATCGACATAATTAAGATTTTCAAAAAGATTCTTGATCAGCGGAAAATTTCGAACAAGTTAATACTGGAACTTACTTGATTGGATGCCTACTGACTCCACCAGCGAGAACTTTTTTGGGAGCAAAAAATCAACGTGTTCGACGGTCCTGGAGAAAAATGTTGGTAACCTATCTGTAACCTTCTATTTATTCTTTTTCGACTTGTGGTTGTTAGTTCCACATGTCTACTTCAGATTCCACGCAGTAAGTAACAGGTTCCTCGGACAAGAACTGTTCCAATGGTTTGAAAAAGAACTTGTTACATTTTTGGGGCAAAGTATCCCGCGGCGGGGGGGGCAAAGTAACCCCGTTTTATTTTTCGGTAATCCCCCCCCCCCCCCTAAAAACTCGTTCAGAACGAGATGAGGATTCAGTAGAATTTTCGTTTTTTCAATTCGGTCAAGTAGTTCCTGAGAAACATGTACCGACAGGTCAAAAAACGTGATCCGTTTTACTTTTTTGCTCATAACTTCGGTTCCAATGCTCGGATTTACAATTTTTTTTTTAATGTCGTTCAAGAGATAATGCTTGATTCGAAAATGAAAAAATAGACACAAATAGCTACTCCAAAATGCTTATTTTTGAAGCATCGAAAAATTCCAGATTGAACCCCTCACTCCAAGCTGATTCTTCCATGACAATAGCAGCAGATGTATTCTGCTACTATTCAACATAATATCTTGAGATAATATGTATATTATATTACCTATATAAATCATCAGAAATAATTCGAAAACTAATTTTCATTGTTGTGGTTTTTCCTGCTTTGCCTCACTGATGCCATCACCCCAAAATCACATACACCTTAACCACCGTCGTGCTGGGAAGGGGCAGCACTATTTTCCTTGACGTCACGCCCGAAGGAAGGCTAGACGCTGATGGCTACTCCCATTGAAAAACTCCTAGGTCCTACACCTCAATGATGGAGTCAGTGCCGCGTTCGGGCAGTTCTGAAGGCACATACTCCAAGATCACGCAGGTGCTGATGATAACGTCCTGGTTAGCTTTCCCAGGGTCCATGCTTGTATGTCAAGGAATCCCCAGGGTCCGCTCCACAGGCTGGTGATGTTGAGGGCAGTGGAGGTGAACAGTGTACTTTAAATGAGCTATCGAGATGTAAGTAGTAAACCTACCTCCCTCGTCTTGACGCTGCTATCAACTCCCTCTGACCTGACCGCATAAATGCAAATTTGTAGGATCACGAGGGGTCAATGGGTTCCTCGCTCCGGACCAGGGTTTCTCCGTTCCCCTAAAAAATGTCGTTATCGTGTAAAATAAAGAGCAGATTACTAATATGGGTTCTTGCAATTACACCGGAGGTGCTATCAATTCCACTAGCCTTCAATTCCACTGGAACTGGAGGAGCCTTCAATTCCACTGGACTTATGGGTTCCTGATAACAAACTGCTGCACGGTAACTGTTCTTTAATTTGGTGTGGATCACAGTCGTCAGTATCACAGTGGCTCTTCATCTCTACGGGCGGGCTGGCCTATGCGTGCTCCAAGATTTTCCAGAGCGAGACTATGGGGAGTTCTGGGATGGCAATCAAGCGCGGGTTTCTAAGAAGCAGCTCCGGGGGCGAGTTCAGACATTGCGGCCTTTGCCAGGGCAGTGAAATAGCTTGCACGGAGGAGCAGCTTGCCTACCCTGGGGCTGGCACAGAGACAGTTGGCTTAGTCTCGTTTGGCCAATTTCAGGAGGGGCTGCGAATTGAGCAGGAGCGAGAAATGGTCCTTCTTGGGGTACCTGGCTCACTGAGAACTGCTGTGGACCTGGCAGACGAATTGAAGAAACCCTGGCTTGAGCCCAACCCCAACATCTCATTTAACGACTTTGAGGGCCAACCAAGTCGGTACAGGGTGTGTTACTGGTGTAATTGATATATAAGGTCCACTAGATGACAGAAAATGGAATTTTCAGGGTCGGATTACGACCAATAAGCGGTCGAATATTCCGGTGGAATAATTCCAATTCATATCAATTATTGCTAACAACCCACTAATATTACTAATGGATAATAAAGGGTGGGGAGGTCAACCCGTGACCACTAAATACGTCGTGCAGGGAAGGGCGGCCTCCCACTTTTATGCGCGCGCGAGTGGGTGCTCTAGCCAGCAAGGAACTGCTTCTGTCTTCCGTGCGCCGATTCCGGGTACAGTTGATTTCTCACATCCACCATTACATAGCACCTTGTTTTACAACCCTATTACCAAAATAAAAAATTCCCACCCTCATTCAGAAGCAAGTGGAATCCAAACGATTCGATAATGATGCTCTCCGTTGATGTACGGAATGCGGTTAACAAAAAGGATTCTGCTGTTAAGCGGCCGTTTGGGAGTTAAATGTGGTGAAATCGACTTTTAGGGGATGAAAGCCAGTAAGAAAGGGGTTGCGGTTAAGGGATTTCGCATGGATGAATTAGATGTGGACGAGAAGTCCTGGCAGTCTATTGGAATCCAAAATTCCTACGGCGAGCGCTTTCGCTGCTCGTCCGTGTTTTTTCTGTCGGATGTGAAGTAGAACGGTGTTGAAGCGTTGAGTAGGCCGTTAGTGACTCCCTCGATTAGCTCGGCTTTTGGAGGCAAGTGAGGCTGTTTGGATTAGAGGGTGAAGTTGAAGGGATTCCCAGGGACTATAAGTAACTGCTTCGGGACGGATTTGTGAACTTGAGGGTGACGGCGGCGTTCGGCAAAAACTTGTTTCCGTCGGAGGGGTTCCGTTGACCCGTTTCCGTCCCCGGGCAACATTTCCCCTTTCATTTCCATTAAAACCGCCGTCCCGGAAACTGCGGAAAGCCCTTCAAGATAGCTAATCTAGTTTCATGGGGTCTCAGTCGGGTCGGCTCTGATCACCTGTTGCGGGGTCAGCACAGCTCCCGCTCGGCCTTGTGAAATGAATTTCCTCCGTGTAATCCTGATGTCCCTATTTGTATCAGACGTCCGGAAATAGTTTCCCGTTGGAGGGGGCAGTTCGCTATCTATCAACGGTCCTGGAACGACTGTTATTTATCACTACATAACTTACAAATAAAACGCAACTTGCTACTAGGGAGCTTTTTAAAGAATGATATAAATCTATAGTATAGATCACGTCAAGAATGATATAAATCTATGAGGTTATAATCTATATTACAGATTTATATCATTCTTAAACAAGTTCCCTGGTAGAAAGTTGCTTTTTATTTGTAAGTTATGTAGTGATAAATAACAGTCGTTGCAGACCGTTGATAACAGTTATCATCAACAGTATAGTACTATACTATACTATAGTTATTCTGACTCCTGAAATTGACTAAGCGCGGCTATCCCAACGACCTCTGCACCAGGCCCAGTCCTGTCGTTCCAGTGGCTTCACCGTTCTGGATGAAGCCCGCAAGGTTTTCAGCCCGATCGCCCAAACCGTGGGGTTGTATTGGGCTAAAAAGGGGCTGCGGGAGGGCTTTGATTACGGGTTTTGGCTAAGGAGTCGAGTTAGGTGTCGAAGCTTCGCTGCCCAATGGTTACTCTCTTGTCCCAGCAAGGGATTTGAGTTGTTTTACGTAGTCCCTGACCAGCAGGTGGTTCATGCCAAGGCCTCCAGAGCACAAGGGAAGCAGGAAAGCAGCCAAGTAACTAGGAGTGTATGTGGTTGCTTACTAGCCACTCGGACTCCAGAGGACTGCGGCTGCAGGCCGCCGTATTATTAATCAATTCGTCAAGAAAAATTTTTCCCAATTGAAGTCGTATTTTACACCCAGCGGGTATGAAAAGTGACTCCATGTACGGCACTATCTTATTCAAGTGGGCTACCACCCCAAGCAATCCCACTAATAGCGGAGGTAAATTTCACAAACCGAGAGGGGCTCCTTGCCGTTAAGGCGTATATAACGTCTAAATGGCCGACTTCGCTCTCGAAAACCCAACAGGTGTGTTGTAGAGGTAATTTTCGTAGGGGAAAACCCGGAGTTATGATTTGGGCGCCAGTTTCGCTTGGAGTGGGGGTGAGCGTGTTTAAGCATGAACACAGACGGCGTAGAGGTGGACTAGACGTTTGCATGACGACATTGCGTGTTCAGTGAAGATAGTCTGAAGCCCGTCACGCAAACTTGCACTTCACCGTTGAATGATTGCCAACTGTGTAAACTTGACAGGGCCATTAGGTAACAAACCTGTTTCACGCTTGTTCAATTAGACTGCCCAAACGCGCTGTTGAGTTGTCGAGAAGATAGGTAAGCTTCTAAAGGGCTTCTGAATGAATAAAGGAGATGCTTTACGGATATTCACGTTTGCTTCATTTGGTTGTAGAGAGAGGGAATATAAAAATAGGAACGTGTCTTCATTTTATACCTCGTGGAAGTTACATGAAACGTTTAGTAACTTGGCAGTGGGAATAAGCTGAATGAGTAGTGCGAAGATACCTGCACGTTATTGACAGGAGCAACTCTCCGGTACACCCTTTGAAGCCTCTGCCTTAATAATGCAAAACCACGAGCGGGTTACCATGCCGACCCTCAGTCCATAATTCACCCTTCTGTTTTTACGCTGAATGGCAAAGGGGTTCTTGGTGGGGGGGGGGGGGGGGGGGGGTCAGAAAATGCCGTGGAGGAAGGGGGACCGCCCCACAAATCCAGCTAGGGGCAGGTGCATAGTTGATGGGGCCCAGCTGAGTTTCCGTTTTGCCGATGAAAATTTATCTGACATAAAGGAAAGGCTGCGGAGGGTCGGCGGGTTTCCCTGCGGACTAGTAAATCGTTTTTGAAAGAGCATAACGGTGAACCCCATCGGAGGAAGAGATGTAGAGGCTTCGAAGCTGCCGGCATTTTGTTTTCCCCGGTGAACGTGATGAAACGCTCTCATTGGCAGGGCACGAGTTGGTTCACGCCTGGTGTTGAATGACCTTAAAATAAATTGTTCGGAGAAAAGAATAAACTATGTCGTCCTCAAATGTATCTCCAAACCTTATGTCAGATAATGAAAAATAAAGGATATTATGTATGTATGTATGTATGAATAAACTATGTCATGCCTTTGTGTCACACTCGCTGAAGCTGTTGGTACATGCTCAGTTTCCTAGGTGCTCGCCAGGTCTGCCTCAGAATACAAAACTGTACTAAGATGGTGGGAGTCCGACGTCTGGTAAAGCACAGTACCTAGTCAGAATCACGAAAAACCTGGCCAAAACCCCTAAAGTCACTGTACACATGTTTTTTGGGTTCTGAACACGATAATTATGTTCAAAAACTGGTAGAACCACTGATTAGGGAGGAATCAACCAATTTTAGGAGGAATGAAAGAAAGAATAGGAGGAGATCAAGAAAACAGCAGTCACAATTTTCATAGGTATAGGTATGTGTGAACCGTATGAAAATGATTAACAAAATTAAAATGATTAAAAGAAGTCTTAATGATTTAAAAAAAAAAACTGGTAAATTCACTGTCAAGAGAAGTTGTTTTTCAGTTTTTTGACATGAAAATTTCAATTGAAATACAATTTAATTGTCTTTGCTCTGGCCTCCCCCATTGTTGTGTAACGGTTTTGTGACATCCTCCTTAACACACAATAAACAGTATAGTCAGCAACACAACTACGAGCGAAAATGAAGTCCCGTTGTTGCCATGTTTTGTTCATTATAGAAACCACCGCTTCATAGCTACCGTTGTTTCGTGTGATTTGAATCAATTTGGGTCCAAAAATGTTATAAGTATGAGTATGATAAGACTTGGAAAAAATTAGCGAAAAAGCGGAATACAATAACTTACACAAAAACTAGCTTGTCAATCAAAGACATTTTCATATCAAGGGTCGAGACTCTCTCGAGGGTCTCTCCCGTTTTTTCCAACTTTATTAAGTTTTTTACAATTGTTTAAGCTTTTCTAAGTTTTTAATTTTTTTTAAAAGTTTTTTTAAGTTTTCATGTACTTGCCCATTTTTCAACTTTTTCGGTAAGTAGGTAGTATTGTTTTTTCAGTAGTTCCAGCTTTTCGTGCATAGTTAATGCTAATTGAGTTCGGAGCACTATCCATTACCCACTCAAATAGTTCACTCCTTCTGAACACGTGAAACACCACTGTAGAACCTGCGGAGAGCAACAACAATTATTTTTTATTTATTTATTATAGAAATAAATTAATATTATTACATACTATCTATTTAAATTAAATTAAAATTATTTTTATTACTACCTATTTTTTTACAAAGAATAATTCTTGATAGGACTCCGTAACTCAATACAGGCAATTTCTGGCAGTTGATTCCAATGGGTTCCGACTACCTACCAGATTCATTAAAAAAAAAAATGTGAGCCCCGATGAGCTTCACTACTTTATAGATCAATGAATATAATGAAAACTAATCTGAAATCACCTAATCATTCAATCTTCCCAACATATTGTTATGTTCATCATTTTTTCTTCCCAAAAAATTTAGTGTTCAGTGCACAACTTCCGATCATGGAGGAAGGAGCTAGAACTTCCTTCCATGCCTTCAGATTTAGATTCCATGGGGAAAACGCAGCAAATTTTACACAAGGGTTTATTATTCTCTGTTACGAGTGCAAAAATTAATTCTGTGTCAATAAAAAAATATTTTGGAGAAAAAGAAAAAAATCTGTACATCGTTCGGACAAATTTAGGACCTCGAAAAATGGATTAGGCTTCCAAAATTACTCGGAAAATATTTTACCTCCTGGGATCCTGTAGGATTTTTGTACACAAATTTTATAGTCCCATGAGCGCCCAATATATCCCCGCGGTGAAATCTGATCGCTCAGGGACCCCAAAAAATGGATTGTAAGCGGGAAACTGGAAACGGAAATGGTGAGCTGTCCTTTGCAAAAGCAGCTTCGATGCCCTGATGATGACCATGTACCAGCGATAGATCAGTAGAGTGGATTGCGCAGTGTCTCCACTTTTAACTGTAATTTGCAAAGATTTGAGTGGGAAGATTCAGATTGGCGCCTGACCTGAGAGATTTGGAGCTCAGCTCACACGTGACTGCCATCAAGAGGTGCCAAGAAGAAGAAGAAGAGAATAGATGTCAAGAAGACAGGTGTGTGTCATGCAAATTGACTCCCCTCCCACCCCTCAAACCTACACTAGACTGCAGGACTTGGTGAATTATAAATGTCTTCTCCGTGCCCGCTCCCTTGAAGACGACCCCGGAGTGGGGCCTCCCACATCAATTTGTCAAACTGTACCCCCAACCCTCGTGTACCAAGCAGAACCCCGCCCTCGTCCAAAGGCCTAAACGCCCTTTCCCGCAACAAGTTCGCTTATTCCAAGTCGACGTCACGTTCTCCGGTTGCCACCTGGGACGTCCCGCGCCTCCCACCACAGACGAAAGTCAGTCTCCCCCTAACTTTTGTTCTCCCTTCGAGGGAACGCGTTAAAGTTAAACAATCGAATTCCGTCACTTTTCCTCAGCGGCTAAGTCCTCCCCCTTATTTTCTCTTGGGATTCCTCTGTTTTCCTCAACCTGAATTTCCACTTAAGTACGTCCTCTCCAAAACCCTCGTTTCCTGTGGGGGAAGTCCGTGGACGTCCTCGGACATCGGTAAAGGCCCTTGAAAAGGCGTCACAGGGGAATTGATCCTGAAACTGCAAAACTGGAAGATTTAGATTGAAAGGGAAATTTCTTGAGTAGAGACCTCACAACTGCCACTTTCAAAATTGGTCAGCACTGCTCAAAAACTAATTGAATTATCAAATTTGCCAAAGTGGCTGGCGACCTTCTGTGGTCATCCTTCATAATATTATGCATAATATTATTTGAATAAGAAAGTCTTCTGTACCTTTAAATTACCTCTTTATTTAAAAAAAAAAACACAAAGCTTTCTTATTCAAATAATACTAATTGAATTACTTCATGCAAGAAGGGACCCTCGTTTCGAGAGAAAAAAAGTTATAACTTCTCAAAATTTGGAGCTATCACATTCTCTTTTTGTACATCATTCGTATAGATCATTATGGCCTCTATCAAAAAGTAAATTGCGTTTGGCTCCAAAATATTACACTTCACGCCTAAAAATACGAAAAGCTGACGAACGTAGGTTCTTCTTGCTTGAACAAGAAAACCTAGGAAAGTGGCAATACCGTATATTTGGGTGAAAACTTCCATTTATATAAACGAAAAACAGGTTGAGGGGGGGGGGGGGGAATCACGAGTTTATAAACTACTAGCTGACCCGGTAGAGCTCGTACTGTCTCAATCGATAAATAAAAGACCTAAACTTTTGAATAAAATAAACTAACTTTTAAGTCTTGAAACAAACAAAAGGAATCAGTAATTAATTAAATTTAAAAAATGCCCGGTATGAATGAAGTTTAATTATTATTTTCGATTAGTTACACATGATGCTTACTTACAAAACAGAGTTTTCCTAAAATACTGGCTATTATTATAATAGCCAGTATTTTAGGAAAACTCTGTTTTGTAAGTACTATAATAGGTATACTGGCTAGGTATTTATAATATCAACCTAGCACGCCTATAAGCCCGTGAGGTAGCTCTTCGCACATTTGATTGACTGCGACGACCTAAGTCAGGTCGTCTTCTCCTCGGCATCGTAAATTGTATACAATTTATTAATTATTGTTAGAACTGCATATTTCCGAGCGTAAAACTCACGTCTCTTACAAAATCATAACTGAACTAAACTAGGAATGATCACAACTGTTCATCATTTCGTTGCCTAACAACCAACAGATTCTTGCTTGTTTTCTTTCCTTTCAAGCCCTATGTTTTTCAAGACAGCTTCGAGCTGTCTCGACAACGGCTTAGTGAATATATCAGCAACGTTGTCTCGCGTTGGAGTATACTCGAGCACCAATTCTTCCTTCCTGACCATGTCCCTCAGGAAGTGGTACCTTATGTCGATGTGCCTCGAGTGTGAGCTGACTCGGTTTCCTTTTGCAAATTCAATTGCCGACTGATTGTCACAAAGCGCTTTGGGGATTCCATCCAGTTCGTGCCCCAACTCATTCAGCACGCTTCTCAGCCAAATTACTTCCATTGCTGTTGACGCTACAGCCACGAACTCGGCGTGCATGGTTGACAGTCCAATGCACGTTTGCTTGTTTGACTTCCATATGATGGGAGTGCTGCCAATCATCACAGTGAATCCTGTGGTTGATCTCCTGTCATCCTTGTTTCCCGCCCAGTCCGAATCCGAATAGGCTACCATGGAATTACCGTGGCCATGAATGTTCATGGCCACGGTTCATGAACTCCTTGTCATGGCCAATATTCATGAACTTCTTGTCTTGTGTCCCCTTCAGGTAGCGGAGCACCCTTTTTGCTGCTATCCAGTGTGCCATCCCGGGATTAGAAGAAAATTGTCCAAGTTTGGAGACTGCAAATTCCAGGTCTGGTCTCGTTGCTTGGGACAGGTACATCAATTTCCCCACTAGTCTTCGATATGGTACCCTTTCCATTTCTTGCTTTTCTTTAACGGTCGTTGGGCTATGTGACTTGCTTAACTCCTGGTATAGGTCCATTGGTGTCAGGGCTGGTTTACTATCTACCATTCGGAATTCACTCAAAATTTCTTTTATGTACTTTTGTTGATTCAGCTTTATCTTTCCATCTCGTGATCTCGTGACTTCGATACCAAGAATATACTTGAGTTCTCCTAAGTCTTTTACTTACTCCCATAACACCCTTGGGCCCAACATTCTCAATATCCAAAATAGACTCTTGAATATCCTCAGTTAGAGTTCTTGCGATCAATAAGTACGCCCTTTCTTTCGCTTCCGCTGACATCGCGTCAAAGGCGTCGTCGTCGGTCGTTGAGACGATTTCCCACAGCTTTCTGCTTTACTCAAGCTTGAGATTGAACGCCCAGGTCTTGTAATTTTTCTTATTTAGCTTAACGATGCCACTCACCTTGTCTACTTTCATGTTCTCCGACGGATTGTCCATCGAATCAAAGAATCTTTCGCCTCCTTCAGCCATAAAGCGGGCCGTATGATCCTTGTTAGAACTGTATCCTATTTCCGAGCGTAACACTCACGTCTCATACAAAATCATAACTGAACTAAACTAGGAATGATCACAACTGTTCATCATTTCGTTGCCTAACAACCAACAATTATAATTAATCAAAGTGAGAAAAGTTCTCGCGCACTTAGCAGTAAAGTGTCACTATCACAAAAGATCAACAAAAAAAGAGCACATATCTTGAAATGTCACTATAACAGAGGATCACCGAAGTAAAGAAAGTTCTTGCGCACGTAGCGGTAATCGTCACTCACAAAGATAGAAGGATGCACTCTTTGTCTGAGGTATCGATCGACATAGAGGATGGATCGACATATTAGTTGGTTGTCAAATGTCAAACGTTATGGTTGCCGGGTCACCTGTCAACATAAATATTTTGGTTGTCACGAAGATCTTTCAACGTTCTGTCCCTCTCTGGTCATCAGGTCGTCCTCTCCTCGGCATCGTAAATAATTTACGACACATTACTGCTAAGTGCGCGAGAACGTTTCTCACTTTGATTAATTACAATATTATTGTAATTATTATTGTAATTAATCAAAGTGAGAAACGTTCTCGCGCACTTAGCAGTAATGTGTCACTATCACAAAAGATCAAAAAAAAAAAAAAAAAAAACCGACCGTCTTGAGCCTGAAGGCTAAACAATGAGAAACGTAGAATACGTGTTTACGTTGTAATGTAACAATGGAAGGGATATTAAAAATTGAAAGTAGAAATGTATAATTAATGAGTAATGTGCTAGGTAAAATTCTCCACTTCAAGGAAAAATGTTGAATCATGGATATGTTTTTACTCTAGTTGCTGCGTAGTAACCAAATAATTAATGAGTAATGTATTTTCTGTACTTACATGTGCTAGGAAAAATTCTAAAGTGTTAAAGAAGTTTCGTTTCCCTAGCAACGGTGACGTGACGGTTTCGTGGGTCGCTTTTTGGCAATTAGGTCTCCGTAAAAACGTATTCTACGTTAAAAAGAGCACATAACTTGAAATGTGTTGGTTGTCACGAAGATCTTTCAACGTTCTGTCCAGTGCCTCCAGTTTTCACCTTTTAAACCTTCTCTGGACTTCCACAAATAATTCAAGCTTGCGACCCCTTTCACGAAACAATGAAACTGCGGACCTCTCTTACTCAAGTATTTAGATTTTGATACTTGACGCTAAATTTGTAAATTGGGGAAAATAAAAGTTAAATAAATTTGCCAGGCCATGGCCTACGTCGTATTGGTGGAGGGGAATATCACTATGAAAACAAACATCACGTCTACAATTTCTACTTTATTTATAACTCTACACATCAATTATAGTACATAATAATATTATTTATCGGTTTAAGTAAACGGTTACTTTGCTTTACCCGGTATAGTATATAATATTATTATATACTATAACCGTTTACCTAAACCAATTTTGTTTATGCCCAATATGTTATATACTTCAACTGTAGTATAATATACTACAGCATATTATGCATATTATGCATTTTGAAGCAAATTATGTTTACTTTAATTTTGCTACTAGCGTGTTTCCGCGAGAAACGCTTAGTTTTCGAAATACAAGCAAAAACCGAAAGAAAGGAGAACATTTTGAAGTTATTTTTACTTTCGACCTAGCAAATTATGCCTAAACTCCTCCTGTCTCGTTTACACTTGCAGAGCTTGGAGGACCCCCCCCCCCCCCCCGATATTGACCTTCCAGGCTCCTTCCAGATGCTCCATAATGGGGATGGGATGATGGACCGCCTCCTGGGGGATGTTGTGGAGCAAATACCTTGCAGCTACTCTTCTATGTCTATGGAGTTACATTTCACTGCAGGCGACCCACTCTCGTTTACTCCACATGCTAAAAATTCCTGCCGTAAATGGAGTGGACTGAGCTTGGATTTAAAGAGTTTCAACTTTGATTCTGATTTGTGTATTTTCGTACAAAGAAGGAAAGGCAAAAAGGCAAATTATTTCATAACTATTAGGTAATGACTTGAGGGAATTTTGAACTGCTTCCCTCATACAGTGTTTTATTTGGGGAAGGGAGGAGTTATTAAATTAAATTCACACTGAAATTGAATTCTAATTATGAATTTAATTAAGTTATTACAAGAAATCAGAAGGGGAAGGCCGAAAAATTTATTGGGCCTCAGGTGGGACTCGAACCCACAACCTTCGCAATACTAGTGCGACGCCCTATTACCAATTACGCCACTGAGACCAGCAGTCATGATAGAACATCGGAGATTGAAGGCTCAACCGTCCCCCTGCCCCCAACGCTTGATTCGGCCTTCTCATATTGTTGCTTATTTTCCCCTTCTGAACCCTGATCTGATATGAAGCCAGTAGACATCCTACTTTTGTCCCTCTTCCTAGGGGTCCCTTAATTCCCCAGGAGGAGTAGTTTCATTAGGTAATGACTTGAGGGAATTTTGAACTGCTTCCCTCATACAGTGTTTTATTTGGGGAAGGGAGGAGTTATTAAATTAAATTCACACTGAAATTGAATTCTAATTATGAATTTAATTAAGTTATTACAAGAAATCAGAAGGGGAAGGCCGAAAAATTTATTGGGCCTCAGGTGGGACTCGAACCCTAATGTCGTCATCTGTAGTCATTACCTAATGAAACTACTCCTCCTGGGGAATTAAGGGACCCCTAGGAAGAGGGACAAAAGTAGGATGTCTACTGGCTTCATATCAGATCAGGGTTCAGAAGGGGAAAATAAGCAACAATATGAGAAGGCCGAATCAAGCGTTGGGGGCAGGGGGACGGTTGAGCCTTCAATCTCCGATGTTCTATCATGACTGCTGGTCTCAGTGGCGTAATTGGTAGAGCGTCGCACTAGTATTGCGAAGGTTGTGGGTTCGAGTCCCACCTGAGGCCCAATAAATTTTTCGGCCTTCCCCTTCTGATTTCTTGTAATAACTTAATTAAATTCATAATTAGAATTCAATTTCAGTGTGAATTTAATTTAATAACTCCTCCCTTCCCCAAATTCATAAATATTATCAGACCAATTAAAGTTTTCGCTCCTGTTCAGAGAAAGCGTAATGAAACAATGGTGGTATTCCGTCCAGATGAGGGTAAATATGGTTATAAAGGAGAATGAAAATTAACACGAGGAGTTTTCATGTTTTAAATAATTAAACTAATTTGAAGATCAAAAGGATTTATAATTTTGCCGATAAATTTCCCCCCAAATTCCCCCATCAGTAGATAAAATATAAAGCCACTAAAAAAACCTGGCGACATCCCCCCAAAATCCCCTGGCGACTAAAAAAATGTTACCCTTCAACTGCCATTTTCAGTAGTCATGGTTATTATTTTATTTTATTATCTATTTCATTTTCAGTGTGTGGAGACCCCCACAAATTGTATAAATTAATAACTACAGATACTCAATAAAAGTTAAGGAAAGAAGAGAGAAAATATAGGTACGACGCTCGCCCCTTGGGTCAGGCAACTCCTACCCAAGGGAGAGCCTCCCCACTTACGAGGACTCCACCTCCCAGAGGAACCTCTGAGAGTGGGAACCCTCAGAGTAGGGGCACGGGCAGGTATATAACCAGTTGCAGAGGACAGAGAGCCTCATTCAATCGTTCTTCTTAAAGTCATCAACAAGTCTCTCTCCACTCCTAGTGTTACCTTAAAATTGTGTGTGCTCTTTTACCTAAACCCTCTCGAAAATTCTCTTTAGGGCATTCAAACGGCTGGCACCCCTAAGACGTGAGTTCCACCTAATAACAACAGACAGGCTCCCCTGTGATGTGAGATCCGTCTAACTAGGTCTTTGCTAAAACCTATGGCTGGCACCCCTGAGATGTGAGTTCCGCCCAAACAAATTTTAAATTCAACCCTTGCAATTTAGTCTAACGGCTGGCACCCCATTGATGCGAGTTCCGCCTAAAACAACTCTTCTCCTAATACAGAGTCAATATCCTCCTACTCTCCATTAGGCATCAATAGGCTCCATTAGGCTACTAGGTAAAATCTTGACACAACACAGTGAAATGAATTTTTGAGTTTTTAATTGTATTTATGTTTGTAAGAATCAATTTTTCAATAATTGAAATGAAAATTTATTTCTGCAAGTATCAATTCAACCCCCAGCGGGTCCGCACTTGAAAATGTTGACATCGTGTAGATCTTCTGTTTTTAATTTCTGTGGTCGTCATTGTGTTTACCGGAAATGTGGTTTTGAAATATTGTCGCCATTATTTTGTAGGAAATTGACGAACTAGCTGCTTCAAACTCGGTTGTGATTTTAATGTGGATTTTTTGGAAGCGCCATTGCTGACAGGATATCGAATGAAGCATTCACAGAGTCAGTTGGATAATCCCAGTCTGCTGACAGACAACCTGACCAAACGAATGACTGGTCGCTATGGCAAATACTGTTTGAGACGTGTGAGAGGGCAATACAGGAATCGGTGAAGGTCTGGGATTCGTCCAGGCGAACATCAATTTCCCCTGACGTTAGCATCGCCACGAATCGTCTCCAGTGTGTGCTACATGCCATACCCTCCTCACACCGTTCGCCACCTTGTGAGGACGTGCCCCCGATGTTCGTCCAACGACATCCTTGCAAGAGGCCCTTGAGGCGATATTTCAGAGCGAGTAGGCCTTGTGTTGAAAAACTCAAAAGGACAAATTTTTATAAGGACCTGCGAATTGTTTAAACAAAACGACTAGGCAATTAACTAGGCATTAATTGCCTAGTCGTTTATACGCCGTTAAATAAATAAATAAATTTTGAAAGGAATTTTTTAAGCATCTGAAAATTTGATAACACAATCGGGTTTCCTCCTATATAATATATTATAGGAACTACTATAGTAGTTGCACTCGCATGGTTTTCACTCCAATCCCACCACATACTGGAAAGCCTTGGCACTTTTGAAGTAGATGATCAAAATCATCTACTTCATGTAATGAGGTGTCGTTTGCAAAGTATTTTCAGACGTAGAATTGTTTTAAGGGCGTCCCCATCTACGAGTATCAGAAAAAAAAAAACGAAGGGTCAAGATAACAACAAGAACAAAACAGAGAAATTGGAATGATTTCACGTTACGCATCTCAGCGTTACGTGCAAGAAGGGATCCCAGCCACGGACTTCAGTCCCTTTTTGCTTGAATCGGTTCAGGGAGTGGTCTACACGCCCAGGGGTTGCCAATAGAAGGTTCCATAAAACGAACCAATAGAAGGTTGCCAACTAGAAGAATCGATAAAACGAAAATCCTACGAAGTCTAAAAGTGGAAAAATAAGACTTAGGTCCCTTTTGCATGAAGCAATTCAATAAGTTTTCACTATAGTATACGTAATCTCACTCAACACTGTCTACCGCCACAAGACCCCCAAGGGGTTGCCAAAAAGAGTCTCTAGCTCCAAACCTGCTTTTGATAGAGATAACCTGAATATTTTCGCCAGATTGACAGAAGGTTCAAATTCTGCTCAAACTTCCATCCCTAACACCTGGAGCACCATCGAACACGACCAAGTTATTTCTTCAGCCACGAAATCGACTCTTTTTTTTGTATGAGCAAACAGAATCACTCCATTCTACACACTCGAATAAACCCCAGGAGCCAACACAAAAGATCTAAGTGGAAATAAAGTCCTCCGCTCCAGCGAACTCCACCGTTTACCTTTTATCACGCCTCCCGCACTCGGATATTATCATGGCTCCCGGGGTTTTCAAAGTAAAGTTCACCACCTGGTCTAAAGTCCTTTTGGGTTTGCACTTTGAACTGGAAAACGGGCAGAAAGAGGAAAGGGGGTACAGTAAAATGAGTAAATACCAGGCACAAAAGAGCCGGTTTATGGTTAGGTTTTAGGCTGTGCTGAAGACTTCGAGGGGTCGTGAAAGTTTCGGAAAAGCTTTGAAGGAAATGGAGAGGATTTTATGGGAGGGTAAATGCAGCTTCAAGTGGCTGAGACGATAAGATTGTCAGGAGGTCGTTTTCTGGGGGTGATCGTTGAAATTCACTTTGACGCACTAAATGGAAGCAAGACGGGCGAGAGTAATCCACCAAGGAACAGGCTGTTAGAAGGGAATAACTTATCGGAGTGCTGTCTTGTCACTGCTACGACTCCACTGGATGTGGGATTCAATGTGGTGTCGGCGTATCTCTTGTTGGCAAGCCAAATATCCTCCTTTGCCTCTAAAGGTTTCTTCGAGAAACCGCATATTTTAGCATGGAACAGGACCTGACTGCCCAAAAACGTTAGTCCGGGAGGGAAACGCGAGAGTGTCACGTTTATATATTATGTAATATATTATATTATATAATTATACGTGAGGCCACTAGTTCGGCATCCTCACCGGTCGTACGTGAGGCCACTAGTTCGGCATCCTCACCTGTTGTACGTAAGGCCGCTAGTTCGGCATCATCACTTGTCTCACCGTCAGGCCACTAGTTCGGCGTCAAACTGTTACTTTTCCAACAAGCATGATGGGTTTCAATCCCACGGTTAATAAACCGTTCCATGTTTCTTGAATTTCAGCCGTAGGCTCAAAGCAAAAAGCATTCCCAATGGGCCGAGATTTCCCTATGGGGCAAGCACTTGCCAATACGTGTGAGTATGTGTGTACTCACTGTCCTTGATAGAGGCTAGCCTGCAGAGAGGATGGTCTTGTCCAGGGAGCAGGCAAGTAGTCGGCCATTCGTTAACTTTACTAATCCCACGACGATATAAACGAATCCAAACCGAAGCCTAACAGATTCCTGCTCCCTGGACAAGACCCTGCATCCGGTCTGCTGCCAAGCCAGCGGGCACCGTCAACACTCACTGCGGTCAGATCGAAACTTTCGTACCAAATACGACTGTTTTCTCCAAAGGGCCCACTGTTGCAGAAGTTCGTCAGCTGAATTGTTAAATTCGATGGGAGGAGGGGGATAATTTTCTTGGTAATACCCATCCACTTTTACCCAGTCACGGGGTTCTTTCGATCAACCCTCTTCGATTATGACATAGTCAAGACTAGCTAGTTCACTGCCTGATGGTGAAGAGGTGGTTATCCACGATGGAATTTGGCGAAGAGATAACTTCTCTGCTGGTTCTCTGAGCCTGCCGAGGAGTCACCCAACTTCTTTGATGTGAGGCCAGTGAAAGCTGTAAGGACTAGCTGTGCGCCCTGAGTACCAGGATGTACGAGTATGTTTAGAACGTCAAACTCACATCCCAGATTCTCTTCACCAGAGGTGATGGAGGTGGAGGTGTTGGATGCTCAGTGTGCATTCACTCGAATCCTCCAGATACGACACATCTCCAGAGCTCCTGGTGCGGTCTGGTTCCACAGTTGGCTCGCGAGTGCAGTTCTCGGACTCAGCCGTCTAAAATGTGTCAGTGCCTGCTGGCTCACGTGTCGGTTCTGAAGTTCCCTTTGAATCCCACGTACGGACATCCAAAAAATCCTATTTATGTCGATCGATAAAGATAGTGTGGGTGAGAACCATGAGAGGGTCGCCCGAAACCTGCCGTCTGGAGAAGGGGAGGCGCCCCCATGTTCCCACACAATGTAGAAATGAGGAGTATATTTCCACAACCTACTACACCCATTTTTTGGGGGAAAAAAAACGCGGATTTGATAGATTCTTCCCACAACAAAGTGTTTCGGTTTACTGCCAAAACCGTCTATATCACCACGAAATCGATCTCAAAAATCGTGTAAGCTCCCAAAACCTACTTTTCGACTACAGCGTCTCAAGCTCACGCCTTTACGAGCGGACACTTAAAGGAGAAATCCACCCCATCCATCCCGAATTTGTATTTACTCGCTGATATGAAAAATATTTTAAGATGATGATTAGGGCTCGGATTCGAGCATATTAGCATATAATATATTATTTTCCTGTATAGTAAACATTGAAAGAAGCCTTTTGGTAGTATTTTCTCCTCTCTGGGACCAACAGAATTTAAATTTATCGAGCATATAACTGCATAAAACAGCGATCTTCAGAACAAACGCATATAAATTCATATTCTAGTGGTTTTCATCTAAAGAGTTTGTACCAATACGATTTATAATAATAGTTAATATCCCAGCATTATAAGACTTAATATTTTGAAAATAAATAACTAAACAGTAAGAAACAAGACCTAAACCATCCCAACCCAATTTCTCTAAAATTTGGACCTCCGTTAAGGGGTTTTTTTTTTTTTTTTAATAAGTGGGAAATTCAAAACCCCGCAATTTCAGATCAATCGTTCCACAATTCACTGTTTGGTATTAGAAGTAGGTCATTGAATAATTACCTATTTAACAAAATAAAACTAAAAATTCACAAAAGTATACCTGTGTAGTGTTAGAACAAAATTTGTTCTCATTTAATAAGAGAACTAGAACAAATGGATTCTATGCCCAAAATTACTCAGAAAACGACGCTTCATTCGTTCTCCTGACAACCTTCAAAAGCCTCATAGAAGCCACACACTTCCGATGGATCTGAAACCGCCATGTATGGAATCTACCCCAAGCATACTTCGAAAACGACACCCCACTCGACCACATGGCCAAAGACCAAAAAAATAACCTCAAAATCTACTATATCCAAAATTCCGTTGAATTTATCGTCAAAAGTACTTGCTCTAGATCCGATTCCACATCGTAGTTTCTGGAAATACACTCCTAGGAGCATTAGAGCTCTAATATGCGAAGTCAAGCAGCCCAGAACAGTTACTGGTTTTGATTGATATCAATCTTTTGTAGAATAATTGGAATCGCTATAATAACAATAATTTCGAAATACTAATTAATTGACGTAATTTGGTTGGCTAGTTCTGAGGTATACGCGGAAATTGGGTTGACCCAAAGCCGTCAAACGGCCAGGGGTAGCCAAATGGGAAGTATGTGTTTAATCAATTGGGGCATTTGGTTCAAAAGTTTGGATATGACCTGAGTGAGTGTAGACGAGGGTGGCACGTCCTGAAGGTCTTTGGTTGGAGAGCCTTTAAGCTAGGTAACCCGCTGAGGGTCGCTTGCTTCTTCATAACTGACCATCCTTTGTTCGGACCACTCCTTGCCATACTGCATCACTGTCTGCTACTTTTCTTAAGTGTGAGGATTTTTTGTTTTGTTCAAATCCCTTCTAGCAAGCGTTCATGGACAACGGTTCCGGGGCAATTGGAACCCTCCACCTCAACAATAACCTTCCGTCTGCATTGGGTCAGGCTTCTCACTTAGACTCGCAAGTCTTTAACTCGAGACGGAGGTTTCCAATTGTATTTAACCGAGCACCGAGACCTAATTCCCAGCCTCTGTCAGAGCATTGTCAAGTCTGACACGACGATGCGGTTTGTTGGAAGGGATCCCTAATACCCGCAGAACACAATCGTGAATGGAGAAACGGATTCAAGATCACTCAGACGTCTCCCATTGTTTAGTCCCTGATGTCATCCCTGTGCGAAAACACCTAATGATAAACGCTGTACTCGGTTGATTACGAGCAGACTGCAGTGTACTTTTGCAGCATAGGTAGATTCCCTAATGCAGGCTAATGCGGCTTGAAAGACAGATAACCGTGAGATATTTGCGAGGCCTACGTAGGGATAATGTATGAAGACAGAACGCCAGCAGCTCACCCGTAAGAGGAAGGCAGATCCCAGATAATGTCTCCTCCCCTCGTAACGAGATGATATTAAGGTGACGGCTCGGAACCAGCTTTTCAGCCGATCAGTCATTTTCCTTCCACGCCCGACACATTCACATCGCCTTTTATCAGCAGAGGGATCCGTTTTGGACTGCAGTTTCACCGGAGCATATCTGAAAACCTGTAGACGTGGATCCTCTCCGGGGACACCTGAGTCTCGTTACCAACTAGGGATGTTTGCTGTAGAAACAACCCTCACCCCAATATCGTTTTTCGAGGGTCGTCCGAAACGAAACCCTCTCTAAACATCTTAGCTCCCTAAGGCCTTTCAACCGAGTTCTGTGCAGCGTCAGAGCGATGAAGCTTTATTTTGAACCGACACAATGAACACTTCTCATGGATTTGAATTGTTCTTGAGTAAAATTTACTCAATTATTATTTAATAATCCAGATACACTGCTGGAGCATACTTCAGAGGAGGACATCCTTGCTATAATGAACACAAGAAATCGAGAAGCGTGCAGCGACGCCATGAACGCCCCTCGTCTTCATCACTGGGCGAGCAATACCTACCGGATGCATCCGCAGTATGTACCATCATAATATGATAGCAGTATATTATACTGCTAGATGGCATCTAGCAGTATAATATACTGCTAGATGCCGCTCTCGGGTAAATAATTTTTAATTTTAATCATTTAAGGTGGTGCCGCAGGACTTCACTCTTTCCCTAAACGGTTGACAGGTTAGAGGGCACCCCTGCGTTTTCCCCCACTCATAATATGAGCCATATTATATCGTTTGGAAGATTCAGTGGCCTGGATCCTGGTTCCGAATTTCGGGAATCCTTCGCCTTTTCTCAAGCTGAAAAGCCATAGCCTCACCAATACCGATCGTTGGATGCTGTGTTAGCTCTCGTGTTCGCGAGCACTGTTTATTAGGGAGGCTTATGGTTCGTCCCGTACCCTCATTAAATCAGATACGCTAATCCCTCTCCGTGGCGCACTTAGTGGCGAGTGCTATGTAGCCTGAGGGGCTTTCAGCAGGCCCACTGGGAGGAACCACGGAGGGCCACCAGGCGGCCAACTTGGCTTCCGCTTGCTACCCAAGAAGAACGGGGTAAGGAAGGGTTTTGCAGCATTGGCTCAACCACCCCTTATTATGAAGAGAAACCTTAAGGCCTGATGGGGCAACTATTGTGAGCTGTTGTTCGACCTGCCTCCGCGACCCAACTGCGCCGTCCCTAGTGGGTCCGTTGCTGCTTGCCTTCAGTCCCTTCATCTCGCCGGACCTGAGACCTGGACCAGGTCCTGCCCTCCCTCACTCCTTCAGGTAAAGACTCTTCCTCCAGGGTGGTTCTCTCCCTCTGCAGCACATGAGTTGCTAAGCCCTTGAGGCTGTTGCATCATGAGCAGCCAGGATTCTCAGTCAGCACCAGGCGGTGCTGGTTAACGGGTAAGTCCTCGTGGCCGCCCAGTTGAGACGTCTTATCATCAGTAACCTCCCAGGGCATCTAGGAACAGTCTGATCTTACGAGGGGACTTTTTTGGAGTAGAGATTGGGTCAAAACTCCATATTCTCCCCGTTCAAACTGTACGAAAAAAGGATTCCCATCCTAACTCAGGCCGTTACAAGACTTGATTTGGGTTCCGGAACCTCGTTGGAAAAAACACGGCCGAAAAAAAGACCGTTTGTCTTGAAGACCAATCGAAAAAGGGACAATCACGGCGGACAAGAACACAATTCAGCTGTTGTCCTCCCTTAACTCACCCTTCAGCCCCATGTTGAATAGATCTGAATTATTTGCCCTGGTCGGCAGAGGAAAACGGGAGTTACTTTCCCACGTACACCTCCGGGGTCACATTTTTTTCTCCAACACTTAGTGAAATTAAACGATATATTTGGACCCAGGAAATTATTCGCTTGAATCGAAAACGTCTTCGGGACGGCAACCCGCCCATGATTTGATATATCGAGAACAATATCGCGCCGGCTCGAGCGGAAACGATTAATTACGCTGTGGCAGAAGGGTAGACGCGTTTCTCCTGAGGAATTCTCGCATTTTGCCGATATTGGAGGTTTCCTTAGGGGCGGAGCCCTTTCAGGGTTGGTTATTAATCAAAGGTGGGCTGGTGGATATTAGACGAGTCAGTTTGACGCACTCTGGTTTACAACGAGGCGAAAGTGTGTTTTGACGTTCGTTTCATTCTAAAGTGGGGGAGTTGAAACAAAACCTAATCAAATTCATGAACTCGTTTTCAATTAACCTAATATTACCGGAATTTAATCTCACAGTTAGGAAAATCCTGAGAATTTCATAAATTTTCAGATTAACTCAACAATCTAAAAAGTCGACAAGTTCAAACTGTTCTTGTTGTTAATTCAACTTTGGCAACACTGGTGAGTTCATTTTTGACTGGGTTATTAAATTCTTAGTACAAGTATTTTCCAACAGCACTGAAATGTTACTACTGTGTAATCACAGAATGCTGAGTGCAGCAAAGGAAATGTTTTATTCTACTTCTTCTCTGCTTTGGAAACCTCGGGACACTTGGAGCGGAATTAAAGCTAAAACAATATCCACTCGTGGTGATGCTGTACGAGCCAGGTGGGTCTGCGGGCCGGAGGAGGGTTTCCCAGGGAACTGTGTTAATTACCCCCACTGGTTTGAGGGTGAGATGTGATTAAGAAGGCCGTGGAGTAGGTCGAAACTCTCTTGTTAGTCTGCGGCCGGTATAACGCGGAGGGAAGGGTTTCAACCTTATCCCTTACTCCGAGAGAAGGGAAAGGAAGCCTTTTCTCCGAGGCCAAGCCCTTCCCAATTACCAAAGAAACCCTCTCCAATTACTAAAGAGTCCCTTCCCTACCTTGGAACACGTTGGTAACCTCAGGGCGAGACGGAACCTTGTTTATTCCCATAGACACGATTACATTTTAAAATATGTGGGGTTAGGTTGGAAATCCACGTCCCACATGATACAACGCGAGATTTAGAATTTTTTAAAAAAATATTTGTAATAATAATGTAGTAGTATGTAGTAGGTACTACCTAGTTTTTGTTTTTTGTTTTAGTTTTAATTACTTTTTCTCGATGCCTTTCACAGGCCAAAAGCATTATTATTATTATTATTATTATTATTACGGCAAAAACATTATATTATTACAGGTGATTCTCGACGATTCGCCAACTTCCGAAGGGATTGAGGGGGAAGTGTCATGAGTGTCAGATGCAGGCGGCGATTCTACTTTCAAGTTACCACATCGGAGCCGGTTAATAGCGAAAAAGACGGTGATGGATCGCCCACTTACGCCCATTCCGGTTCGCAACGCCTCGGTGGGAGAACCGAGACGGTAAGCTGCCTTTCGGGAAGCGCGAAAACCGACATTTCTCCAAGGGTGGGAGGGGGGATTCTTGGATTTTTATATTTTTTATTTACGGAGGATGACACATTGTAAATAGCCCAAAAAAGGACTTCGGCATTTGTGGCAATTTCTACAGAAACGAAGGTTTTGAGCCATGACATACATGAGCATGCTACTGAAGGTGCTGTGGGAGCTCAGGGCCCCACTCTTGTTGCTAAATTCACCAGCCCCGGTGTATGGCTGGCAGCCCGCTACAAATGGTCCCAAGAGGGGCCTCCGTGAGATTGGGCGGTCTTGCTTCTCCTGCAAGCGGCCTCACTGTCCGGGACCCAGACTGTCCCAAATCTCACCGTCGATTTATCATTTTACTGACCGTTTATTATATAATGTATATTGCATAATCGCAGTGCACTTCACTGGTGGAAGCCAGGTCAGCGGGACCAATTATTTCGCACGGGTCCGTTGCCCAGGCCACTATTGGCGACAATTTGTCTGTAGTAGCCGGGAGATTAGACCTTCATAAGACTGGGTCAGCTAACCAGGCCTCCATTGGTGACAACTCATTCGAGAAAGCCGACCAGCTGATTTCCAGTGAAACTGCGGGCTCGGGGTGAACTGATACCAATCATGACACTTCATGTTTGATATTGGATTCCCCTCATCACCCTCCCGAGGATCTACGCACTCCAGGCCAACTCGACACATCGTGCCAACGGTGGGCTTGCGAATACTCCGTACATGCATTGATATCACCTTCTAGGTCAGCTGATCGCGATTCACTGGAAGCGTATGGATACTTTATCAGCAATAGAGTCGAAATGAAAGCAATGACCACAACATTCCCCTCCAAGCTTTGCAGGTTTAGTCGAGAAAAGAGCTGCTGAAGGGGCACTTAGTAATTTTACGTTGGTCTTCGTTGGCCTCCATATTCGCGTATTCACGATTCCAAGGTATTCCCAGGGAGAGTTTAATTAGGCCGTATTTTTTCCTCAACTCCTTTACTGCAATCCCGACGTTTCAAAAGCGTGTCAGCTTCCATCATCAGAGCATCTAGCAACATTACAAACCAGGCATTAGGCTACATGGATGTAAAATCCCTGTAATGTCCCTGTAAATGTCCCTGTAAATGTCCCTGTAAAATAGGGATCCCTATTTTAAACCTAAAACTTATTACCAAGCTTGTACTCACAGGCCCTTACTTCATCATTCATAAATCTCAATGCCACAAGCATCGTCGTCAACAAGGAACTCTCACTGCTTGTGGCGTTGAGATTTATGAAAGATGAAGTAAGTGCCTGTGAGTACAAGCTTGGTAATAGGTTTTAGGTTTAAATTAGGGATGTAGCCTAATGCCTTGTTTGTAATGTTGCTAGATGCCCTGATGATGGAAGCTGACACGCTTTTGAAACGTCGGGATTTGTAGTAAAGGGGTTGAGGAAAGAATACGGCCTAATTAAACTTAGTAATTTGCATTTCAATAATAATTATTTAGTTGACTCAATCATTGTAATTGACGATGAGTAAGGTCGATATTTCAAGTGTATTGACTTCAAAGACTGAGATTGGTATTTCGTGAAAATCGCAAATTTATTCTTGAAATTGCCTCGTCTATCAACCCCAATTGAAAAGACTTCTCCCACCCCTAGTCCCCTCTTCTCCTTCTGTTTCCTGAAACTTTTTTCTCCATCGAATACAGCGGAATTAAATTTTCCTTTCATTCGTTCAAGACAATAAGAGGCGACAGGTCCCCGACGGCAAAGGGTCTACTCGATCACCCGTTTCATCGGCCACTTTGTCCAGTTGATTGAAAAGTTCTGACAAATTCGGGATCATTTTCACTTCTCAGTTCATTCGGATTCGTTTTTCGAGAAGAAGGGAAAAAAAGACCTCGAGAGTTCATTTAACCTCGTCAATTCTTCCCACTTGACGCCGTCGATTTGATCGGGAGATTTTCTCGAGTGGATAAGTGGAACCCTTTTGCATTTTGTCGAAGCTACTGGACCAAGTTTTTGAAATCGAACTCGGTCGTTTTGGTCATCGTCAAGTGTGAATTTTCCTTCGCTCGACGGCGAAAAACTTTTGATGAAAACGTGTTCCGCAAAAGTTGCTCCGAGTTTTCTCGCCCCTCCCTTCAAAGTTGTCGCGAGGCATTAAAAGGGTGTCCTTTGTAATGTTTCCAAGTGACATGTCTCGGCATCTCACGGGACGTCACCTCCGCTTTTTTGTCAGGCTTTTCGCATAATGAAAAACGCCGGATGTTCTGTCTTGTTGCCTTGTCCGTTTGCCTGGTTATTTATCTGGTAATTTACGGGGTATTTCTTCGTGCTGAAGCTTAATTTTCAACATAACTCATTATGATTCGCCATAACCCTAGTCGCTACTACCATTAGCCTTTAGTCATCTTCGGCTTCTGCTTCTTCATCAAATTCAGCATCACCAACGTATTTTGGTTTTGCTTCTTCATCACTGCCTTTCTTCATCTTTGTCTGCTGCTGCTCCTCTGACATGGTTATATTAAAAATTTAGAGCGCCATGTTTTATTTGTTAGCTTTATTAACAGTTAACAAGACATGTTAACTAGTCTACTACTGAGTAACGTAGTTACATGTTTGCCGCCAGGCACCGCCGGTTCTAATGTCTATGTCTCCAGCCCGTATTGATGCAGGGCGTTACCTGCCATTGGCATGCAATGGGCTCACTTGCAGTGGTCGAGCAACAGACCAATGATTGTGGAGTTACCCCATAGGGCGGCTGAGCGTTTGCGTCCACCCAGGAAGGAATGTCTCCCGTCCTCATACTTTTTGACATTATACGTTTCAAGATGTTTATGTAATTATACGTTTCTAGATTCCAAAAACGAAATGTCCGTCCGCCGTCCTCGCCGTTTTGGGCAGCCAAAAAAGTAAGTAAAATGGTAAAAACCTTTAATTTTGACAAAATATGTACTCGGATTACCTTCTAGTTGTGCCCGCAAGGTTGTTATCCCGATCGCCCAAACCCGTGGGGCTAAAAAGTGGCCACAGGAGGGCTTTTTTGAAGGATTACGGCTATGGAGTCGAGTTAGGTATCTTTTTCGAAATATTTTTGGACGTAGAATCCATTTTTAGGGTTCCCAGACTAATTCGATCTCACCCTATATCTCACCCTATTCGATTTCACGGGGCCACGATTATAGGGATTTCTGAAATGTCCCAGGAGGTCATAATAAGTACCTTATATTGTAAGGTATCGTTTTCGAGTAAATTTGGTTCTATAAGTACCTTATATTGGTACCTTAATTTGGTTCTATAAGTAACTTATATTGGTTCTATAAGTAGGTACCTTATAAGGTACAATATAAATATTGTAAGGTATCGTTTTCGAGTAAATTTCGACGCTTAATCCATTTTTCGAGGTTCCACATGTACAGAAGGTTCCACATGTTCGAGGTTCAAACAATGTACAGAATTTTTTCATTTTCTTATTGACACAGAATTAATTCTTGCACAATTAACCAACGTGGAAGAATAATGAGCCATGTATAAAATTTGCATCGTTTTTTAATTATCACATGTGCAATTACAGATCAAAAATTCGAATAATGTGAAGAAAAAAGTTCTTACTGCAGAAAAATTCAATAATTGAATCGGTTAATAAAATTATTTTAAAACCCGATTCAATTTTCTTCTTCTGATTCGTCCATTTCTTTAATGATTTCAAACCTTCAAACGAGATTCCCATATCGATCCTTCTTCGTGTTCGTACAAAAAATCTCATTAAAAGTAATGATTTCCGGCAACATTGTTGCATAGCGGGCGTTCTCGGGCAACGTTATTCCTTTGGAAAAAAAAGAACTAGAAAAAAACATTGAAAACCACACGCGCTTTTATTGGAATCGGTGAAGCGTTTTCTCTCGTACACGTCTCGTGTTTTAACAGATTGGAAACGGTGGATGGAATGCAGGACTTTTTCTGACGTTAGAAATACATTCGTTTGAGAGCTTAAATGTTAAGAAAATATTCAGATTTGTCATAATAATAATATGTTCAAAATTAGTAGAGTTTTCAAAAATCTTAACTCACGAAAGCATAATAAAAATGTCAGTCTTTATTGACACATTTATTGTCACCGAACATTCTGACATATGTACAGTAAAAAATACACGTTCTGAATTTTAACACAATAAACAAGAATATATATTTTTAAATTTCAGAGAGGAATGACTCAAACTTTTAAAATCAAAAGAGCCGTCATAAAAAACGCTGCAAATTTTACACAAGGGTTTATTATTCTTTGATATAAGTTACTTGTGCAAAAATTACTTCTGTCAATGAAAAAATTAAAAAAAAAATTTTTTTTTATTGGATTTTTATCTCAAAAAATTTTTTTTTGGATTTTTTGTTCAAAAATGTGTTTTTTTCAAAAATTCCGTATTTTTTACTCGAAAAATATTTAACATCCTGGGATCCTTCAAAAATCCCATTTTTAGCTCCATGAGAGCCCTATAGATCGGCACAGTGAAATCGGATCGTTCCGGGAGCCCAAAAAATGGATTCTACGTCCAAAAATACTTCGAAAACGACACCTAACTCGATCCCATAGCTAAAAGCCTTCAAAAAAACCCTCCCGTAGCCCCATTGTAGCCCCATAGCGCCCCACGGGTTTGGGCGATCGGACTGAAAACCTTGCGGGCACAACTAGATGGTAAACCAAGTATTTTGTCGAAATTTCAGATTTTTAAAAAAATTCCTACTGCCCAAAACGGCCTGGACGGCGGACGGCCATTTCGGATTTCGAATGTAGACCACTTGAAACGGATAATGTCAAATTTTGAGCCCTATCGGAGTCGTCGACCCCCGTCGCGAAAACATAGGTGTATTATTCCAAGAATAATAAACCAAAATTGGACTTAGATTGGTAAAACAAAATTTTTGAGCGGCTCAAAAACCATCTTATCTAAAATCACAGCAACTACCTAATGTCCAGTGACTGACCTTTCTGAAATTCAAATTTAAGTATTAATTTTTAACAACGAAATCTTCAATTTGCAACAGCTTAGTAAAAATGTCAGTCTTTATTGACACATTCTTTGTTGAACGCAATAACGAAGAGTATAACTTTTTAAAATTTCGAAGAAGAATGACTCCAACGTTTGAAATCACAAGAGGTAATGTTTCTAGAAAAATAAAATGAACCCCGGGGGTGCACCTTTCCCTTTTCGCTACGTTCTTCTTCCAAAGCTTCTCGTTTTTCCGACGTTTTCTTGGGTTCTCCAGTTCTTCACAACGCTCACATCCATCACAACGTTCACAAGATGCGACAAAAAGCGATTCGAAAAGTTTGTCGAGAGAAATGCGCAACATAAACAGCCGGACGAGATAAAACAGCGTAATCTGTGGTGGTTGTGATAACGCCTGGAAGCGCGACTGTGGACATTCCAGTCGAAGGTCGTCAGGTTCAACTACACTTAAATGCCGAATGAGGCTCATGTGGCTCTTCTCCCTTCTTGCCATAATCCACGACTTCACCCATTTTGACCTCTTCTTTTTTTTTGTAAGTGAGAGGTAGCAGGCTATCGCGTACAGCCCACAACCAGCTGCAACCACTTTTCTTTTACGGTCCATCTTCGCGGTATCATCAGAAAAACGAATTATAATTTACTTACAAAATATAAAACATCCTAACCTGCAAACAAACAACCTACTTAGGTACGTTCTTTCCAAGACGCCACTGAGTGATAAATCCACCGATCTCACCCAGATACGTCCAACATGCTCGACAGATCGGGATCTGCGGATTTGACGTGGGATATCCGTTGGTTTCCCCCATAAACGAACAAATCAAATCTGCCGACGGATTTGTTGACGGGGATTCTCACGGATCGTTCCGCTCGTGGGTGGGCGACGACAAACCTGAGATCAACGGATCTGATCCGTGGGAATATCGGCTGTTCTGATACGCGGATCTGATCCGCCGAAAAAAACCGCTGGTGTATGCCTAGCTAATAGGGTTCGCGATAGGATAATTTATCGAATTGGCGAACTGCAGCACCGCGATACTGGACGACATACACGTGTGAATGATAATGGCGACGACTTGACTCTCCTGGTCCATGGAGGGGGATGAGCAGGGTGTCATTTTCCAACAGAGCGAGGGGAATTTTTAATAATTCTATTTTAGCCAAGAAACTGTTCAGGACGCCTGAACGGGCGTCCATCACTTCCCTCCCAAACGTACCAAAGGGGATTACGTGGACTCTATGCCCGCCCGGAGTCAGAGTACAAAGATTATCTCTAGCCTCCCGTTCAACAGTCATCATTGTATACAATATATCGACACCCTCCCACCATGCCACGGTGCAACTGTTTCATTCTCGTGTTCCGTGCAACTAGTATCACGTTTTTTTTTTAATTTTATTTCAGGTGCTTCCTTGACTCATAATTTGACCCTCTACAACATACATTTTGTGCAAATTCATTTGCATTAGGTACTCGTTCATTTGTTACACGGGTTGATACATGAGCGAATCCTATATTTCAGCCAAGTTGGACAAAATTGCCTATTTTTGACTCTTGATTGTGGCTAAATATCATCTTCATTAAAATTCAAGCTTTAATCATATTTATTTCAAAAGGAGTCATCCAAACAAAAAAACACAACTTAATTTAAAATATAAATATTATTTATATTTTAAATAATTTAAAATTATTATTATTATTTTATTTTTATTTTTATTTTTTTTTTTTTGATGATTCCTTTTGAAATAAATATGATTAAAGCATGAATTTTAATGAAGATGAGTTGATTTACCCCTTTCTTCACCATCAGAATTAACACAGAACATTGCCATGCTCCTTTTGTCAAAAAACCTAACTTCCTACCAACACGCAAAAGTCAAAACTAAAGTCGGATTTATTGCAACCTTCGATGTTTAAATGCACTGGCCTCTGAACCAATCCTGCTGCGGGAGGATATCAATGGTTCTTAAACGGAGGGAAACGAAAAATTTAAAAGGGAGGGTAACGAGGCCTGGGAGGACATTGACGATTCTTAGGCGGAGGGAATCGATATGTTTTTACTGCCCCGGGAGGATGTCGATGAATCCCCGCCTGAACAGATCCCTCTGTTCCTGTCAGCGCTGTAGGTACTATTGGGAAGGGCCCCACGATGTTCAACCCTGTTGTCAGGGAGGCGCGACCTGCTGGTGGGTTGCAGTAACCTTACCTGTAATGTGGCTCAGGTTCACACGAAGAGTGGGGACGATTGTGTTCCTACAAATAGGTAGGCAGGTATATTTTCTTTCTTTTTTTATTCGTTCTAGGTGACCCTCCCTCAATCCTGATTAAGGGCTTCAATTCGGTCGAAAGTTTTATTTTGTCCAATTGGTGATGGAGTTGTTGTAGTTAACGGACTCGAATAAGAGCTCACGTTTTCGTCCTCGGTGTTACTGATTCCTCTCATTAAATATCTGGATCACGGAAATAGAGGGCGATCCGTTTTACGGGCCTACGGGAAAAAAGGAGGGAAGAAGCTTTACAGCAGATTGAAACTCGTCCCAGACGGCCATTAGAGTCGATGGGGGTTGCAATGAGGACAGTCCGAACAAAAACGGAAAGCTTCGTCTTAGGGCTTCATACAAATGCCCTCCTTTTCCCAGACTAGTTTGCTCAACTCGATGCAAACGTCGCATGTTGAGCATGTACCAAAGTAGAATCTACTACGAAGACATCTAATGTCTTCGTATATGGCAAGTATTAAATCGCTTGGAAAATGGCGGATTCCGAGTGGACGACCGCTTTATCGCTTTGGTCTTCGCCGGTGCATCGTATTCACTGATGATTTATCGACGGTCGATGACTGCCTGACGACAGCCGTTGGCGATTTGATTGGCTCTCGGGGGTGGAAGCTATATTGACTGTTACCTGTTGAATACATTGAATCCGTGAGGAGAGGATATGACAGTTATCGCGCTAATCAATCAACCGACTGGCAGCGACGCGAGCGATCACTGATGAACTTCAATAGCCCGCATACATGAATGTCAAAAGCTCCGCCATATTAATAACCCAATTTTACCAACCTAATAAACGCTTCGGATAAAATGAATGTTGAAGAATTGATAGGAATCAACCAAAACAATGAGAAAAATTCAAAAAAAAAGGTCGATTGAGTGACAAAAGATCCCGTTGCTGTTGAGGGGGGTATCCCGCCTTTGCTTTGTAGCCGATGGAAGTTGACCTGTTGTTGTCAAGCAACAGGTGAAGTTTCATCGATCCAAGTTGGCATGACAGGGAAAAAATACGCCACAAATCAGTTTGGCCGAAGGAGCCAAACTCGGGAGAACAACTAGGTATTCGTTATTTTTTAAAAAGCTGCCATCCCCAAAAGTCAGAAGCTTTCTATGTCAAAAACATGGCGTCCGCTAAAAAAAAAAAAAAAAAAAAAGTGGCGCCGTGAAAAGCTCTACCGGTCAAACAAGCAAATTTTGTTTCACTTTTTTTTTTCATTAATTAAAATTTAGTCGCATTTCCCTTCTTTTCTCCCATCCTCTGTGTTTTTGCGGGCGGCTCTTTTCACTCCGCATTTTCTCTCTGAGTTAATTACTTCCCGTGTGTACTTAGGGCTGCTCCATTTTCACCGCCGAGCATATACCTCCCAAATTTATATATACCTACGGTTTACTCGGGCCGCTCTCCTGTGTCCCATCTATTTGTACAAATTGAAGACAGCAGTGAAAACCCCCCAGATTTTTTTTCGCTTCTAACGAATTCGAAAGAGGCGCGGAACTGCTGCGTTAGTTTTAGTATAGTAGTCGTTGAGCGCAGAGAGCACTTAAATAAGCACGTAAATAAATAACAGGGCACCCAGCACGATATTCCTATATTAGTATATGTACATGTATTTAGTTTCATGCTTAACGTTTTTAATATATTAACTTTATGAAAATAATATTGGTAATAATATTACCTTATTATATTATGTTAGGTATAAATAATATTGGTAATACCTATAGGAATAAACTATATTTTTAAGCACTAAGTGAAAACAGCAAAACGTTTGTTGAAAACGTTAGGTGAGAATTTTTTTTTCCTTGGGCTATTAAGGGTTAAGACAGGAAATTTCACATATTTATGCACTCACAGCCAAAAATTATTTTTGAACGCTTCGTGCACGCAATTTTCTCCAGCAGCAGGATCTTCATAGCGAACCTGAGCCCACTATGATAGCCTATGAACCTAGCCCACTATTACCCTAGCTGTAAAATTCCATTATTCCTTCCAAGAAAAATTATGACACCTATTCGAAAAAAGAATGAATAAAATGAAACAATTTTTAGTAGGTAAATTTCAGTGATTATACCTAAAATTTGTCTGAAAAATCCCTTCCACATCCAAAAGTTCCTGCGAGTAGGTTTTAACCTTCCAGGGTTCAGCACGTCAGCCATTACTGGTTTCATAAGCTAACCAAGTAGGTAGGTAACCTCTGGCCTTCCTCTTCAGCTTGATTGGTTTTTATTCCCCCCAGCTGCATTTTCCCCTAGCTGGTAGGTTTGAAGTAGGAACTTGCCGACTTACCTACCCCTCAACAGGCAAAAAGCGGGACAAAACAGGGCATAATGCAAGGCAGGACGGGGGTTTAAAAAACAGAACGGTTGGTCGCCTTAATCATCGGGCGTAGATTCCATTTATGATGGTCTCCAACACAGCCGACTACACTGTGGGATCCATGGGGCTGAAAATGGGTATTTCAAAGGACTTTGTCCAGGATGTCAAAATTTGACCACATTTAATGTGGCGTCTTTTTCGAAGCAATTTCGGACGTATATTCCATTTAAAGAGGTCTCAGACCAATTAACTCACCCCGTGTGAATCCATGGGGCTACAAATGGGGCTCATGATAAATGGTCGCCAGAAGGTCTATTGACGTGTCGTTTTCGAAGTATATTCGATCGTAAAACCCATTATGATCGGGGGGTTCAGAACTGTTAAACAACATCGAGGGGGATCTATGGAGTCTTTCATAAGGCTACAAATGAGACTTTTGAAGGACTTTGACAAGAAGGTCAAATGAGGTGTTGATTTATAGTAGTTCAGTACGTATAATCCATTTACGACAGTCTCAGGCCCATTTGACTGCACCATGAGGATCACAGTGGCTAAAAAAGTGTTTTGCTAGACATTCGCCAGAAGGTCGAAAGAGGTGTCGTTTTCGAAGTAATTTTGGGAGATCCTTCCTCTACACAAGTAGGTATACATTTTTTAAAATAATTTTTAATGTTTCAAATTTGAAAATTCTTGTACAGTTCACCACCCAAAAGAGAATGATGAACTTGCAAAATTTGCAGCGTTTTCATAGTAGGTAACTAACAACTAGTAAGAAAAAATTAACTGTTTATTTTTGGATAAAATGAAATTTATGTTCACTACTCTCCCGTTTGAACGGTAACAGGAGTTTAATCAGTTGTGAGATATTCGTTTTCGTTGCAAAACCCATTTCGTTCTCGTTTCCCTTTATACCTCCCTCCTTATTGAAAACTTGGCTTTTTGATGGGGTGAAAATTGAGAACCCGAGAAACTCGATACTGAAGAAGTGCATTTTCCGCGGGGTGAAACGGCACCGGTAGATGGGAAGCTGTGGGGGTGTCAGTGGGTGGGGAGGGCGGAGCGGGGGGAGGTGAACTTGATAGGGTAGAGCAACCTGTAGGGCGTGCGGGAAGGGGATGAGGGTTGGGAATCTATTAGCGAGTCCGCCCTCTAGCTCGCGAGCTGGTGGTAGGGTTAATCAATAAGTGGTGGACCTTACACACCCCCCAACGGGGCCATGGCCTCACCTGTGGCCCGCTTACCTGTTGTTATCGCTTATGTCTCTGGCGCTTCCCTGCAGCTCCCCGGTTTTTGTGCCTTATTGTTACAACCCCCGTAACATCCCCTTTCGAGAGTGATATTTCTGCTGGATGAAAAGGGAGGCCGGTTCGAAGCTGAGGTTAAACTTCCCCCGCTAAAAATCGTCCAATTATATTTAATTACACTTCCACAACCAATCCCCCGTAGCGCTGAGGTTTTTCAACGGTACCTGGAAACCCACTCGAAAAATATATGTATTTCTGTTCCCTCTATTTAAACCACCATACAAAAAATATATAGTTATCTGAACCACTAATTCTCAACGCGTCTTTATGTATGTATAAAAATAGGCCGATTTTTTCTACATCCTCCGCCTCCCAGACATCTCCTGCTGGTAGTGTTGAGAACCCCCAAAAATGCGCGCAAATGGGCGCACTTGCGCCCAAATGTTCAATATTAAAACCAGAAACAAGTTCTGACTCACCCTCAGCAAAAAGTATTAAAATTATTTGAATTGATAGGATTAGGGGTATTATTAACAGATTTCTTTCGGTCATGTTATTTCCTAATAATCTTATTAATAAATGTCCGGCAATTATATTTGCTGTTAATCGTACAGCTAATGATTCCTATTTTAATTGGGAACCCCTAATGTTTTTGGCGAATTTGGATTCCTCGGTCAGTTTTACGTCTGATAAGCGGGTTGAGCGAAATTTTTGATGAGCGCAAATTAGCGCAACCCTCACTATCTTCGTTGTTTACCGTCCGATTGAGTCGGCGTTTCCTCCTTATCCCACCTAGAGATCCGAAATTTAATACGAAATACTCTATGAACGAATTCAGACAATCGGTGAATTTAATTTGAACAATTTGAAGAGATCCAGCACGCGTTAGCAGTGTGGCTTGGGACGGTGCCAGGGACCTTGGGAAGGTGGACAGGTAACTCGACCCCATAGCTAATACCCTTCAAGAAATCCCTCCTGCAGCCCGTTTTTAGCTTCACGGATCCACAAGGGCTTAGGAAATTGGGCTGAAAACCTTGCGATTTCAAGAAACCGAGTATATAGTCAAATTTTCAGATTTAAAAAAATATTCCTACTGCCCAAAACGGCCGGACGGCAGACATTAGTTCTCCCTAATACGGGAATCAGAGGGCTTAGCTGGCTTCCCCAGACAAATTTTCACCAAGGGAGGGCAGGCCCGCAGACACCGTCTTATGAAAACCCGCTCTCCCGGCGACCACAGAAGAATTGTCCCCAATGATTGCCCGGGCAATGGGTTCGTGCAAAATAATTGGGTCCGCTGACCTGGCCTCCCAGACGAAATGTCGCCAGGTAATGCACTGGCAGTTGATATTCTTACGTATGTGACAATAAGAATAGCCGGACAGTTAAATGGTCAGATAAATGACGGTGCCGGCGGCACGATTGGGGAGTCAGAGTAATTAGCAGCTCTCTCGTTAGCGAGAGAAGCTGGACTTCCAGATCACACCACCGGAAATGGCGCTTCCCGTGGCCCGCAACTGAACGAAGTTGGGCGGGCGAGCGGATAGAATAGAATTTAAGAATGTACCTACCTACCTACGAAGAGTTTAGCCCATGCGCCCACAAACAATAATTGTTTGTTGGCGCATGGGCTAAACTCTTCGTAGGTACATTATTTTATCATGACTTAAAAAACAGAAATTACAGCTAAGTTCGAGAGCATCGATTTCCTTTCAAAAACATTAAATTTTATACTTTCGCTGAAGATTTGAATAACATAAATTAGGTACTTAAGTTTTTGAGACGAGTATTAAAACTGTTTCTTTCTGCATCATGGTGTGCAGGTTCCAGAAATGCCTTGATATTCTGTTTTTTGCGTTCATTTACATATTTTTTCTATCGCCATCTGTCTAGACACACTCGTATGTAGTACAAGCGGTCATAACCGTTGCTCCCCTCAACCCCGAAACAATCCCATACCGAAAAAGGGCTACCGCAGGTTGTATTTTACATCGGGTAAGCCTAATCTCTTCCGCGGAGTTGAACTGTGATGAGATTTTGATTAATCCTCGACCCACCCGGAAAGCCCACGAAACTGGAGCCAAACAGGGCCGTCTAATGAGGGCGGAGAGTTTACCCGAAACTTCCCTGTGTTAATTCGTATGTAAATATATCTCCCCTGCCCCCCGGGCCGTGAACCAAATTAATTACCGAAAGCGTATCCCTGAGTTTGAATTAAACATATTCGAGGCGATGTATCAACGTGACAAAAAATTTATTGATGAGGGCAGACTAAACCAGTGGCAGCCTCCCACCATGGTGGATGCAACCACACTATGCCGCCCGGCAAAATTCGCCTTGAGGTGCCTGCTGGTTGTCATGAGTCTCATGTCTCTTCAGAAAAAATCTTTCTGCTACGGCTAAAATAAATCCTTAAAACAGTATAGAACATGCTTTACCCGCTCATTGGTCAGCAGACCCAAAACAAATCACCCGTTAAGAAATGAGACACATGGTCAGCGAAAAATGGTGGCTACGCTTAGTGGCTAACACTACGTACCTATCTAACTTTTGGCAACTTTTCAGGAGGAAGAATAAACTGGTTTTAAACATGCATACCGGAATTTCTATCGAGTTTATCTTCATTATTGATTACTCAGATCGTCCCACACAGTTTATTAATAATGACATTGGCCAGCTACCGAAATTTACAGAAAAGTGGCCTGATACGTGGTGTTGTCGCTGACTAATTTTTCAATTCAAAAGTATGATTATTAAAACAATTATTGTTAAGCGCCTGCTAACATTCATCGTGATGAATTATTATTATAGGGTAGGTATGGCTTAGTATTATCGGGTAAGTAGCAAGCTCATCGAGCTATTAGCTCAAGCTCTTAGCTATCAGCTCGAGCTCTCAACTATCTCTCAAGCTCTTAGCATGAGCTCTATCTCTTAGACAATACATGCTATGCCACATATGCCATGCTATACCTCATATATGAGCTATTATTAGTCATTAGCTAAGCTATAAGCTATTAGCTACTACATATCGACGCTTAAGCGGCAACATATCCTATGTATAACGTATAGAGATAGGAGATAGGATATGTTGCCGCTTAAGCGTCGATATTAGCTATCTCTCAAGATATACCTAAGCTATTAGCTACTATTAGCTATCTCTCAAGCTATACCTAAGCTATTAGCCACTATTAGCTTTATCTCACCTCTTAGCAAGGTATCTCTCAAGCTCTAAGCTCTTAGCTATCTCCCATGTCTTAGTTATTATTAGCTATTGGCTATAAGCTCTTAGCCCTTAGCTGTCTCCCATGCTATTAGCTAATATTAGCTATTGGCTATCTATTAGCTACCTCTCAAGCTATTAGCTCTAAGCTCCAGCTCAAGCTCTTAGCTCAAGCATTACTCGTAGCTTAAGCTCTTAGCTATCTCTCAAGCTTTTAGCTAGGCCCAATGTCTAAGTTATTAGCTAACTCGCATGCAATGAGCTATTATTAGCTCTTATTGTAATAAGATATCTATAGGTATCGTCGCCCCTATGTAATGATCACCAATGTGCAAATTCCTAGTTTCGAGAAACAGCTTTGAGCTTTAAGAGTTCAAATGACTACGAAAAATCAGGGTTCCGACTAGGTGACTCAACAACCGATTGTATAGAGAATCCTAGATACCAATAATCGGCTCCTTAGCAACACGTAATTATGTGCTACTTTTTTTTTTTTTTTTACGAGATGAAAAATCCTTTATGGACTGTCAGCGGGGAAGTCCCCACCCTTCGTGTGGGAGTCCTGCTTACCTCAGTTTACCCACTAAAAAACACCTCGATATCTCTCAGGAAGCTGCCCCGGGACTACATAGTTAGTATTACTTCAGGGCAGTTCCTTTGGTTGGCCTTGTATGGCCTCTCCTTGTAGCCGGTGTAAGTCCGTGTCTCCTGTTTTTGAGGGGAATAGATTCCCTCCACCAGTCCTGATCTTCTGTTCTGCCGTTTCTTCTCCTTTTCATGGGGTGGTCATTCGTCAGATGAGAGAGGGGGTGATGGAAGGGTTGGTACAGCACCAATTCCCTCCCACTCCCTGTCTCTCTCTTTCGTCTTCAGTATTGCTATGACGAAAGTGTTCACGGCATCCCAATTGTCTTTCGCCGCCAGCATCTTTGCTACAATTGTTTCTGGCTCGAAGTCTTCGATCTCCTCCATCAGACCTCTCCGCATCCTTTGCCAGCGGGGGCACACAAAGAAGGTGTGATGGGCGTCGTCATCCTCAGTGTGGCAGTACATGCACTCTGCTTCTATAGTCTTTCCTATCTTTTTCAGGTATGCTCGGAAATAGCCATGGCCTGTTAGGAACTGGGTGAGATAGTAGCTCGTCTCCCCGTGCTTTCTTTCCGACCACTCTCGAACATCGCGTATGAGCCGTGCAGTCCATCTTCCTCGGGTCTCCATCCTCCATCTATCCTGCCACTTCTCCATGGTCATTCTCCGTTCTTCTTTCTTCTTTCTTCACTGTTGCTGGCGCATTTTCTCCTTTGCGTGAGTGAATTCTTCTCCTTTCGTCCGCTAGGAGGTCTATTGGGATTGCTCCAGCAATAGTTTGCACTGCTGCGGCAGATACTGTTCTGTATGCGCTGCATATGCGCAGCACACCTCTCCTCTGCACTGATTCCATCCTTTGTCTATACATTTGGAACCTCAGTGATTCCGACCAGATTTCAGCTCCATACAGCATAATGGCGTCCGCTGTTCGCATGAGTAATCTGCGTTTTGCTGGGGAGGGGCCGCCTATGTTAGCCATAAGACGAGACAACCTTCCCACAACAACAGCCGCTTTGTCTGCAGCTCTGCATATGTGCGTCCAGAAGTTTAGTTTCCGGTCGAGCATTACTCCTAGGTATCTAATCGCATCCGAGGATTCAATAGTTTGTCCGTCGACTAGCTACTAAGGTGCATTATTATTATAATAATGATTAACGAAAACGTAACGACGAACGTTGACGTATTTACGGTTAACGTTTTCATGAATGATTACTCGGAATCGATCAATAACGTGAAATTTGCCCATTGGTTCTGACACTATGCCGAAGATATAAGCTATAAGCTATTAGCAACTACTAGTTATTTCTCAAGCTAGTAGCTATGCTCAAGCTCAAACTATTAGCTATTTCGCTATTTAGCTCAAGCTCATCTCGACCACCCCCACCAGAACATCGAAACGGGCCAAGCAAATTGTAATTACTACTGATCGCTGCACTCGATTTTTAGAATAATAGAATCAGTAAACTGTAATCAGTATACAGAATCTGTAATTATAATGATCTGATGATTCAAATTATTATATCAATAATCTGAAACTCCCGCCTCGTTGTTGGCGCCGATCCGGTTTCTCCTGGTTTCCACCGATAGGTATTACCCCCCGTCACAGGTGAGTTTATTGCATGAAACGCTACCTATAATTTATTTTCATTAAATAGAAGCAATTATTGTTTAATAAATTATAGCATTTCACGCAATAAACTCGCCTGTTTCGGGGGTACGTATCGTATTGCGGCGATACATGGTATTGCCTCATCAGAGTTAGATTCGTGGTGTTTAAATTTTAGCGATTTCAGAGCTTTTTGCGGCGTTTTAACGAAACCACCATTGTTACCATTCTACGCGGAGCAAAATTCTGCTTCCAGTGATATAAAAACCTCATTTTCGACAAAAAGTTAGATAGGTAGGTACCTACGTGGTTTACTAAACTTTATTGTTTCAATGCCATGTCACCAGGTTTTTGTCCGGTTTCTTCACCCCGTTGGGATCACCCACTGAAATAAACTCTGGTAGATATTTCCACCTTGAAGAAGAAGAAGAAAAAAAAAAAAAACCGCGTGAAAGGCCGACGTCGAGGGGGCAAAGTTGGGAGGATTATTTGGACGCCACCGAGAGCCTTTCGCTTCAGATGTTGGAGTTTTTGACGCTTCTGTCGGAGCTAGAGGGGTTTCATTAACCCTCTTCAACCCTTTTCCAGAGCAAAATCCTTCAAACATTAACCACTGCCATTTCTCACTCCGTGTTTTCACTTTTTTCCCCCGACCCACTCAGGCGGGAAAAGATGAGAACCCTTCGAATACCTTCTGGAACGCTATTGTCTTCCGCGTCGATTAACCTGTCGTTTACGAAGAAACTTCTAGCATCATTATGCTAAAACATGCTTAAAACGGTTTCCATTTCAGATCGACACCTTCGTAAAATGGCATGGACTTTACTCAAGCTGGATATTGTCGCCATTCCCTTCTCATTCTGTTTGTATTTCTTCTCTTCTGCTTCTTCATTTTGAAAATTGTTTCGATCTACTTCTTCCGTTTTCTTCACTTCTGTTGCTCTTTTTTTCTTCTTCGCGCTGATGGATTATCGCAAAGGCAATTCAATAATTCCGAAGAGTGCCCGATGTGTAATTTGGAGGCCCAAGATTCAATCCTCCATTTCATGCCAATGCCCTGTCACAGGTTCGTGGCGAACGGTTTTCTTTTTTCTCCTCAATGATTTGTCCCACAATGACTTGGCCTCTCCGTTCTCTTTCAGTGATTTACTAGATTGTAAGAAAATGTACTGCTTTTTAGTGAATTGTATTATAATACAATTCATAGTCCTATAGGACTAGAGCTTTTTTCCTCAATGAAGGGTTTTTGTACTAATTATACTGTGTTATTTTAGTAATTATACTAATTATAATGTGAACTGTTTTGAGAATTTGTTTTAATAAGTAGTTAAATATTGTTGTGATTTACCTTGTATTACAGTAGGTAAGTACTGATTTTCCTTGCATTATTGTAGTGATTTACCTTCTATTATTTTAGTGATTGATTTACCCTGTATCAGCCCTTGTATCGCCGGAAGGCTTTTACAAAATTTGTAAGAATGATTGAAAAGGTTTATTTAATAAACCTTTTCAATCATTCTTTAATCGCAATGGCGTTGGCTTCTTTGTTTGCTTCGTAGTTCCTATTTTGGTTTATTATTCTTGGAATAAAACACTAAGTGTTGTGTATTCGCGACGGAGGTCGAAAATTCAGATCGGCGTCAAAATGTGACATTATACGTTTCCAGAGGTCTAGATTCCAAAAACAAAATGTCCGAGCCTTTTCGGGCAATAGAATTTGTTTTATCTTAATTTTTGACGAAATAACCGGTTTATTATCTAGTTGTGCCCGCAAGGTTTTCAGTCTGATCGCGCCAACCTGTGGGTCGCTCTGGGGCTAAAACGTGGCTACGGGAGGAGTTTTTGAAGGTTTTCGGCAATGCGGTCGAGTTAGGTGTCGTTTTCAAAGTGTTTTTGCACGTAGAATCCATTTTTGGGGGTCCCGAAACGATCAGATTTCACAGTGGGGATCTATGGGGCTACAATTTGATTTTTTAAGGATCCCAGGAGGTCAAATATGGTGTCGATTTCCGAGTAATTATGGACGCATTATCCATTTTTTTAGGTCCCAAATCTGTCCGAACATTGTACAAAAAAAAATTTTATTTTTTTTATTAATATTGGTTTTCTTATTGACACAGGATTATTTTTTGACCTTAACAATTAACCTTTATCAAAGAATAATAAACCCTTCTGTAAAATTTGCAGCGATTTTCTTCTTCGAATGGGCGTTCTCATTGTCTTTCTTCGCCAATAATAATAATTATTTAAACCTTTGGCGAGGTTTTTCAAAAACAATTATTGGAGTCTGTCTTCTTAACCTCGATTGCTGGTTATTGCCTTTGTCATCTCTTCTTACGTTTCTTTCTGAGAGAATAATTCTTTCTGCATCTAGTTCTTCATCTTTAACTATTGCTTGCCAATATCGTGATCGTCTTCGAGTTTTTTTTCTTTTTTCCCAGGTCTAACCTTTACTCCTCCTCTTCTTCTTTTGTACTACCAACTTTATCATCTCGTCACACCATTCTTAACAACTTCTCGATTGTCTAAGTCAATTTTCCCACGGTTTTTCTTGTGATATTTGTGCTGGTTCCGTCGGGCGTGTCAATACTTACTTCCAACCTTCCAATTAACGCTGCGCAGCCCGGACCTCCCATCTGAAAGTTTTGCAGTATTTAAGTAACGCAGAGTTTGCTCGGCGAAAGTTTCTGCTCTAATTGCGTTTGCCGTGTTCAACAAGTGGAAGCCTGTAACTCCGTCGCGGAGTGGAATGAAATATTCGGTTCACACGGGGGTATTGAAGTCGTTTCGCCAATAATGGAAATCCATGTGATGCCCTTTTGTTCTATGGAGGAGTCTGTTCAGTGGTGAAGCACAGGACAGATGATTAGCATCGTAGCGGTTCTGTCTCGTGACATGTAGTGTATGTTCCCATATAAACGTCAGCTTCCACTTACTTCCACCTGTATTTACATAGGTTGCCTAATGTTAATTCAGCAAACCCTATCACTGCAGGCCTGACGAGCGTGAGGCGGTAAAACGATCTACACGCTAATGACGCTCCACCCGTCAACATGCTTTCTCCACTCGGCATCCTACCGTCTTTTCCGGAAGTGTTTGCCCCTCAGAGTCAAGAGGACAAACAAAAGGGTGGCCTACATTTCAGCGAACAAAACCTCACCCAATCGCGTCCCCCGGAGTTCACACACTTTCGCAAAGTGACCACTGGTACAGCAATCGCAACATTGCTTCAATGGGAGCGGGACAACAACTGGGATAACTTTGGGCAAATCATCGAATTTGAGTGAAGTGATGGGAAGTCCCGTGGGGCGTTAATAATCCCATTGATGTCCAGCGTGACTACTACTCACAGAAGAGTGCCATGACCAGACTTACCCTAGACCCCATGTGAGCCCACACATCACTGTGATGTGACTTGAAGACCCCTTCAGCTCAAGTGCACTCGGGCTGATGCGAAACAGCTTCTAAGTCCCCAAATACTCCTTCAGCCTAACGCTAACCCTTGACTCACCAAATACACTACGTCCGACTCGTTTCCACAAACCCCATCTTAGCTTTTCTCTATAGAGCTAAGATAGTATAGTATCTATAGTATCTGAGTTGGGCGGTTATGAAAATGCATTGGCTGATCGTTGAGTGTGAAATTACGATCGATTGGGATTTTAAATGCAGGGCCTCTGTCGGCACCGCCACATCAAGGTTCTTGCTCAGCAAGACTTGCTGTCGATTGTCGTGGAGGAGAGCATGAGTAACTTCATGGTTTTACTTTCCTGGAGTAGTTGGAGGCAGTGGATGCCCTGAGGGTTGTTTCACCATCTGACTAATACATGATACACTTATTTCCTCGGAGACTATTATAGGGAAAATTCCCCACGTTGAGGGATGTATTGCCAGCCCGCCGGATGTAGTACCGACGGGAGGAGTGGGTCAAGCTACGGTCGTGACGTGCAAACCCCCTCTTCTCCCGTCGGTGGCACAGTCTTCTCATTCAAGGACGAGGAGAAATGTTATACTGAATTTGATACCTTGAAGTTCAAAATTTGAACAAATTTTGTTGCGATACTTTTGTCAATAAGCAATGAGAGATTTGAATGAGGTCTTCTGGTCATGCCTTCATTGCCGACCATGCGGTTGTGGAAGCTGCAACAGCAGTCTCGACGCCCGGCTCCGCTGGCCAGACCTTCATTGGCAACAATTCGGTTGTGGAAGCTGCAACAGCGGATTTGGGTAAGACTAGATCATTTGGTCAGACCGTCTTTGGCGACAATTCGCTTGAGGAAGCTGCAATAATTGATCTCAGTTACGCTGCGAACCCGGGACGCACTCATACCGGCCACGACATATCGTGTTGGGTATCAGCATCTCCTCGGTTTCCTTCCGTGCACAGTACTCTGACATTTTACATAAGCCTGACGAGAGCGGGTCTTCGATTATGGCTGCATCCTCTGCTAGGCCTTTAGTCTACGACAACTCGAACGATGCCCCAGCAAGAGATGTTCCCATACTCCCTTCACCTTCCGCCACAATAAAAAGCGGCGAAATTGTGGGTTCACGCCACCGGCCTTCCGCTAAACACACCACACAAAATTTAATGACTTAAAATTCAAATTGAGGAAAACAAATGCATGTAGGTACACCATCTACGTCCGTTTTACAGGGTGCTCCTACAACTATTACACTGCTCTACAAAAAAAGATAAGTGATCTGAAAGTTGCCGGCCTCATTTTATCATGAATGGGGGTTTTCGAGAATGCTGAATCCGAATCCGTGGTGCTTTTTTCCGATTGCACGGTTTTTTCGATTTTTCACGTTTTTATGGTTTTTTATTACCTAGGGGTACCTACTTTACGGTGTATTTTCCTGGTCATCACAAACGTCGTCCAAAAAAATTTTAATGGGACTAGATTTGTAGGAAATTTCATGCTAAATCCAAATATGACTCCAATTTTTTTTCCCCCACATTGATTCACACCTTCTAAATCCCCCAAAAACCTATTGAATAACAGTTATTCAGTGAAAAATAGGCAAACAAATATATTTTTACAGTTATTGTTAAAATTGATTTTTTTGCCTGTTTTTCACTTACATCTATGTTTTTGATGACTCCGATGGACCTGCCAAAAAATATCGAGGGCAACCATTCGAAAGTTTAGACTCTCCTTCGTCGAATGTGAACAACCGGAACTCTCAAAAGTTGTAATTAGCGACGTTACGATAAAAAACCATAAAAACGTCGAAAAATCGAATAATCGTCCAATCGGAAAAAACGCTGGAATCTAGACCTCTTGAAACGGATAATATCAAATTGTGAAGCCGATCCGAGTCGTCGACCTCCGCCGCGATTACGTAGGTGTATTATGCCCAGAATAATTAACCAAAACTGACAACGGATTCGGATTCAGCACCATCAAAAACCCCCATCCATGATAAAATGAGGTCGGCAACTTTCAGGTCACTTTTGGTTTATTATTCTTGGAATAATACACCTATGTTTTCGCGACACGGGTCGACGACTCCGATCGGCCTCAAAATTTGACATTATCCGTTTCAAGAGGTCTACATTCAAAATCCGAAATGTCCGTCCGCCGTCCGCCGTCCGCCGTCCGCCGTACGCCGTACGCCGTCCGCCGTCCGGGCCGTTTTGGGCAGTAGGAATTTTTTTAAAAATCTGAAATTTTGGCAAAATACTTGGTTTACCATCTAGTTGTGCCCGCAAGGTTTTCAGTCCGATCGCCCAAACCCGTGGGGCGCTATGGGGCTAAAATGGGGCTACAGGAGGGGTGTTTTGAAGGCTTTTAGCTATGGGATCGAGTTAGGTGTCGTTTTCGAAGTATTTTTGGACGTAGAATCCATTTTTGGGGGTCCCGGAACGATCCGATTTCACTGTGGCGTTCTATAGGGCTTTCATGGGGCTAAAAATGGGATTTTTGAAGGATCCCAAGAAGTTAAATATTTTTCGAGTAAAAATTAAAGAATTTTTGAAAAAACACATTTTTGAAAAAAAAAAATCCCCCCAAAAAATTTTTTTGAAATATAAAAATCCAAAAAAAAAATTTTTTAAATTTTTTTTATTGACAGAATTAAATGTCTGTACAAGTAACCTATATCACAGAATAATAAACCCTTGTGTAAAATTTGCAGCGTTTTTTTTGTAGAGCAGTGTTAATAACACAGGTTTACAAAAAAAAAGGTCAATCTCAGGCGCCGCAGAAGAAACCAGCAAACTCTATGTTTTTTGGGGTGCTGAATCCGAATCCGACCCCCGTTTTTTCCGGTCACGTCCAAATTTTCGAGATATTGGCGATTTTTCGTTTTTTAGACCTTTTTCCGTTTTGAAAATCACAGCTAATCGTGCGGATGCCCAAAAATTCCACAAAAACTCTCTTCTTACTGGAAATTTATCGCTGATTCCGAAAATATATATGAGTTGGTGTCTAAAACCACGAGAAATGTGTGATTTTGCCAAAAAATGTTGAAAAAACGTGTTTTTTTTTTTTTTCAAAACCAAAGTCACGTTTTTTGATACTTTTTACCTTCTAGCGTGAAACCTAAGACCGTTAATAAAAATTTTCCAACGATGTCTTGTAGGTAGATTGTTTCTGCGTCGAATGGGACCAACCGTGATTCTTTACCTTCCATAATAAGGGAGCTATGATTTTTCAAAGTTTCTACCCATTTTGCCCATGTCGTAGATCATGAACTCCTGGAGTCGGCACTGCAACTTGATCACAACAAAGCTTTGTTCCGAGGAATATATTGGACTCAGAGGCATCAATTCAGACCGACTCAAAGATGGTTTTATTCATCAAGAACTCACGGAATTGCACTTGAAGCCCTGAAAAACAAGCGCCCAGAAACTTTGAAAAATCATAGCTTCCTTATTATGGAAGGTAAAGAATCACGGTTGGTCCCATTCGACGCAGAAACAATCTACCTACAAGACCTCGTTGGGAAAATTTTATTAACGGCCTTAGTTTTCACGCTAGAAGGTAAAAAGTATCAAAAAACGTGTCTTTGGTTTTGAAAAAAACCACGTTTTTTCAACATTTTTTGGCAAAAGCACACATTTCTCGTAGTTTTAGACACCAACTCATATATATTTTCGGAATCAGCGATAAATTTCCAGTAAGAAGAGAGTTTTTGTGGAATTTTTGGGCATCCGCACGTTTAGCTGTGATTTTCAAAACGGAAAAAGGTCGAAAAAACGAAAAATCGCCAATATCTCGAAAATTTGGACGTGACCGGAAAAAACGGAGGTCGAATTCGGATTCAGCACCCCAAAAAACATAGAGTTTGATGGTTTTTTCTGCGGCGCCTGAGATTGACCTTTTTTTTTGAAAACCTGTGTAATCAGTGGGAGGAATAAGGGCAAATGTGTTGGATAGGGCCTCTTTGAACCTGCAGGATGGACTGTGCTGGGAAGAAGTGAGCCCTTGCGTCTTCGAATTATGTTGTGGTGCCGACATCTCGGAGTGTAGTGGTTTCAGATGGGCACTGAAGAAAGAGAGTGACGTTTACGGTGTCACTTGTCCACGACGCGTGGCGTCCTGATTAGTGCTTGAAGCTCACCAGCAGACCGATTCTGTGGGAATATTCGTTAGCCCTGCCAGGATGTACGTATAGAACCTAATTGTAAGCCCCTATCACAACCCACTAGAGTATCAAAGGATTAGCTGGCTACAGAGGTGAGATCGACATTGTAATGGTTGCTGAAAGAGGGGAGGGTGTTGGGTACGTGATCAGTACCGTTACTAAGCTCTGCTGGGCGAGGATTTGTGTTCGAGGGATTTCAAATGCTCTGCTCGGACGGGCGATTTAAACCTCCCTTTCCGTCAAGGGGGTTGACTCTGAAATCCGTTTATACGATTATCCACGTGGCCCTGAATGATGTTTGACCCCCCCTGTCGCCATCCCATTGGCAGAGGTAAATAGACCGTTGTAAATACCAACCTCTGCCCAAACAACGACGGTTGCTGCAATCTGTTTGAACCCTTTTGTCAAAACCACAGGTTATGGTATGGTGTATGGCCACAGGTTGTGGCTTTTGGCAATCAGAATCAAAAAAGAGATTCCATGAGTCGATCATGAAACAACCTTCTGAAGCCGTCGAGAAGTGCTACGGATTGAGAAAGGCGGCGATGCTCCGGCAAAACCTCAGCTGGACAAATGCCCCTATTAATGCCAGAAACTCGACGAGGGCCGCATGCATATACAAAGGCCGTAACTGCTTTTGACAGTTGAATATAATTGCGTTTCATTTCCCAAACCGCTCGCAGGGCACTGGAAGGGTGAAAACTGATTCCCGCTGAAACCTTCTCATCAAGCGGGCTTTTTCGTCAAGCCGGGTGCCCAATTACGTTTACAATCAAGTTAGGTGCGATTAGACCATAGATGGAAGAGTATCGACGTAGTGAATCCTGAATTAATAATTGCCGTATTCCCAATCCGATGGAAGCTCCCCAATCTACATAACGCACGACATCCCGTAAATTTTTCATTATCAGCAGACGAGAATTTTGAAAGCTCAGTTGACTCAATCAGTGACTGGGCCCTAAGGCGAAATCTAGTGACTCTATAAGATCGTGCAGCCCGGCAAAACTCCACGAGACCTTCCCAATCCAGATCTGGATCTATAGTGGACAGCTCCATCTGCCAAGCTCGTTAGGGACGAATAATGCCATAATTCGGTCCTTATCGCACTCATATTATGAACTAACTGGAACACCCGTGCTTCGCACGAAATATCAAATAGGTATCAAATTCCCGTTCAATAATGCATCCATCCTTCACTCAGAACGCGAGCACGTCCAACCCGTCCAACCTTGTTGACCCGTTTCTCGTAGTGAAGTATCAAACTATCTCGAATCGAAGTATAATAAGCCGTATAATAAGAGAGGGTAAAATTACCTGTCCATATAGGTTTACTTGAATATAGGACATAACGAAAATTTTCCTAGTAATCCGTAGTAATGACGCTATTTGGCCCGGCTCTCGTTGCGAAGGCAAGCTCCGATCGGAAGAGAGTTCGTGAAATATACTATAGCCTATTATCTAAGTCGGAACACGCTCGTCAATTTACCCACGCGGAAATTGGTTCAGCCGTTTGGGCGTGATGTTGGAACATACATACATTCAGACATCCATTCTTATTAATATTACTAGCCGACACACCCGATCTTCGCCCGGTCTGTTGTGAACACTACCTAACAAAACTGAATGTTTCAACAGGAGAGATTTTAGCAGTGTACGGATTTTTAACATTTTCCGTCCTTTGAATCGTCTCTTGTACTCCCAGGAGAGATTTCAGCTCACTCAGCTGATCAGCAGAATTCCAGTCATTAGAAAGGTCTCTCGCACTCAGAGAAGGGCTCCCTCTAAAATTTCAACGTCCAAGGACGAACGGAAGAGATTTTAGCTCACTCAGATAGATAGATAGATAGATGTGATAGATAGATAGATAGATGTGACATAATTGTAACCGTTAACAGTTATCACCCAATACCAACATTTTCATTTTGCAGGCTGGTAAGCTCCCCAATATGCAAGTGGGAAGATCCGTTTCACTTCTCTCGCGTCATTCGGCTTTTACGACTTTGGTAATGATGAGGCGGCCCACTTTCTGGATTAAAGCTCTTTTGGAGTTCGGCAGGGCTGCATTATCTTATAGGTTTCTTGATGGGCAATTATTATTTGGAAGTTTTTTATATTTTTATTAGGTATAATTATTTAGTCGACCCGCCGCTCACTCCGTTTATAGCCATATTTGATTATAGAAAAGAAAGACAAATATATAAAGACCGAAGCTCTGGCAGGTTAGAAGAACCATGCCGTATTATTTATTTAGAATAATTCTTATAATAATGATAATTATTATAAGTACTTTTTTTTAATGTGAATAATATAATTTAAATACACGATGGTTTTTCAAATTTTTTTTATCTTCTTAATTTTCAATATGTTTCTTAATAAATGTCGCAATATTGTCCGATTTACTCTCTCACCAACTCGCTATACAACAAACACAACTCAAGTGAATTTCGAGATAACGAGAAAACGTCACCTAATTTTCCGCCATAACTAGGAGATTAAATTATGTTAATTTGTAAACTTGATTGGCGCCGAGTTTCATCTCAAACTTTAAAACTAAGTGGATAATTCATTTTAGAAGTTTCCCTTTTTCCGCGCCGACATAATTTCCTCTAGTCAGTTTTCCTAATGAAGTTAATTTTCCCAGGAGGCTGCGGAGTGACAGTGAAAAATTCTCAAATCACCAGGGAAGCCCATTAATTCAGAGTAATAGTGTTTAATGAGAACACATTTTGGCGAGTAATATGAAAACAATGAAACATTGTCAAATTAATATGAACATTCTGTTGTGTAATGTCTTTTCTCTGCCTTTGTTTTTTATCAGTTTATCATCAAATTTGGCGCTACAAGGGAGAAAACAGAAAGCCCTTCATGGCCCGGTTCGTTATGGTGGTCACGTATTTCCGCTCCCACGTACATCTTTCGCCTTTCTGTTTCTACTTTTACTGAAAAAAGGGCTCCTCGAAAAAAAGGTCTCTCCCTTCAAAAGAGAAGGAAATCTAATTTATTGAAATGAAAAACTGAAATGAAAAACAAAAACAGAGTTTCAGATTTTCCTTTAGCCTTCGGAGTGGGCTGTTCGAATTAAATTCGAACAGCCCAACATAATATATTATTTTGTTTCGGGGTGCGTCTCAAATTGAACAGAGAGTGTTTACGAATGTAGGGTTCTTTTCGAATCTTATAAAAATGGTTACGCTTTTAAGAGATCTCTTCGTAATTCCAGTACCACAACAAAGAGATTTCAGATAAAAAGGGAGGATTTTCATTTAGTTTAGTCTTTGAATATTGCACCTGTGTGTTCCCAACAGAGGTCGAAATTTTGATCAACCTCAAAATTTTTCATTATACGTTAACTTATAAAATGATAAAATTTTATCAAGTGTAGATTCCAAAAAGAAAATGATTTGGGCAGAAGGAATTTTTATTTTTTATTTAATGTGATGTTCTGACAAAAAATACTCGGTTCGCCATCTGGTTATGCCCACAAGGTTTTGGGGCTCCATGGAGCATAATAGGGGCCACGAGAGAGGTTTTTGAGGTTTTCAGGGGATATCAAGTGGGGTGTCCTTTTCGAAGTACGAGTCCTTCTCGAGGATCTATGCGACTTTCATGGGGCTACAAAAGGACCTTTTAAAGGATGTGATGAAGTCAAATGAGGTGTCGTTTTCCATGTAACTTTGGACTTCTAATTCATTTCCAAACTTGTACAGAAAATTTTCTTCTTTTATTTTTTCTTTTTTTTAAATAATTTTTTATTGAGATAAAATTTATTTTGCACAATTTACCTATTTCAAAGAATAAATGAACCCTTGTGTAAAATTTACACACATAATATTACTCAATGTAGAAAACTTAACCATAGTGTATATTAAACATTTGTGTAAAAGTTACACGATGTACAATTTACCTACTTTAATAAATGATGAGCCCTTGGGTAAAATTTGCAGCTTTTTTTTTTTCTTCTTTTTAGTACATGGCGGAAAGCAAGAAGGTTAAACGTTAGTCCTACAAACGGTGTTTGATTTGCAATATTTTTTTCGACAACTTGTTTTACTGAAATGTTTTTAAGAGGCGTTTCTTTTATTTATCGTCTAAAAGTACCAAAACTTTAATATTTTACCCAAACAACAATCAATCAATGCATCTTAGGCAGCATTGGAACATTTTGCGCTACCTCCTCAAGATATAATTTTGCTTCCGAGTCTGCAAGACAACGTAAATACCCTTCCAATAACAGCAATTATCAGAAGAGAACAAAATTTGTGTTTAACAAGCATCAAACGTTGTGCCGGAGCTAAATTCCCAAACACTTGTGCCACGCAGTACCTAACGAATTTCTAATTCCCCGTAGGTGTTCTGCTCCCTTTGAACTAAGCGCTTTCAATTGGGAGGAAACCAGAATCCCACCCTAGGGTGTGTCAGAGCTACTCCAGGTGAAAGATTGATGACGGGGGAATGTCTTGTCGGAATCTTGCGGTTTGTTCATTACTGTAGCGAGGAGGTCGCATATTATTAAACCCCTTCGTATTAAACGACACCTAACTCAACCCCATAGACGGAAACATTTGAAAACCCTCCCATAGCGCCTCATTGGTTTGGGGGATCGGGTTGAAAACCTTGCGGGCACAACTAGATCCGCGTATTTTGTCTAAATTTCAGATTTAAAAAAAATGCCTACAGCCCAAAACGGCTCGGACGGACATTTCGTTTTTGGAATTTAGACATCTTGAAACGGAAAGTTGGAGGCCGATCTGAATTTTCGACCTCTGTCGCGATTACATAGGTGTATTATTCCATGAATACTATTCCAAAAACGCTGCAAATTTTACACAAGGGTTTATTATTCTTTGATACACGTTACTTGTGCAGAAATTTAATTCTGTCAATGAAAAAATTAAAAAAATATTTTTGATTTTTATCTCAAAAAAATTTTTTTGGATTTTTTTTGTTCAAAAATGTGTTTTTTCAAAAATTCTGTATTTTTTACTCGAAAAATATTTAACATCCTGGGATCCTTCAAAAATCCCATTTTTAACCTCATGAAAGCCCTAAAGATCGCCCCAGTGAAATCGGATCGTTCCGGGACCCCAAAAAATGGATTCTACGCCCAAAAATACTTCGAAAACGACACCTAACTCGATCCCATAGCTAAAAGCCTTCAAAAAACCCCTCCCGTAGCCCCATTATAGCCCCATAGCGCCTCACGGGTTTGGGCGATCGGACTGAAAACCTTGCGGGCACAACTAGATGGTAAACCAAGTATTTTGTCAAAATTTCATATTTAAAAAAAAATTCCTACTGCCCAAAACGGCCTGGACGGCGGACGGACATTTCGGATTTAGAATGTAGACCTCTTGAAACGGATAATGTCAAATTTTGATGCCGATCGGAGTCGTCGACCCCCGTCGCGAAAACATAGGTGTATTATTCCAAGAATAATAAACCAAAAACGGTGAGTGAGAAGGGTGAACTGTGCGCTTCGACTGCCAGAGGCGGAGAAAGTGTGCAGCTTCGGCGGGATCGTTCCAACTGAATCTGAAAGGCGGACAAGGCACCTGCTTCGTCAACAGAGCGCACTCGTTACAGTCCTTTGCATGGTCCCTATACAGCCTGCCACCATCCATCAGAACTCCCTCTCTACGACGTGTTTTGTGTAAAGACGAGATATTTTCGCTAATTCCGCTTTTCCTCTTGTTCTTCCTCTTCCGCCAAAAGATGGCCCAGCTCCAGGACCCAAACCGCCCCCGGAGAGCCTTTCCCCTGAAGATAAATCCCGGGAAGTCGACTTCCCTCCAGAAAGCTTCCTCCCACCGAAGCCTCCTTATTTATAGAGCCTCCACTCACCTTTAGTGCCGATTAATCAGTATCAGGGCCTCTTCGCCAACCGGGGCACAATTAACTAAATACCACCCCGAGAATTAGTGTTGGTCGCCCCCCTGGAGGAGAGAAGCCCTGGTGCTTTATAGCCAGGTTGTTGCCGTTTTAAAGGGACATAACGGATGATGGAGTATTATTTCACGGTATTCACTCGCGAGCGTATTTCACGAGATAAAAAAAAACTTGAATGCTCTCCAGGTTGTTCGAGGCCTCATTAAACTTTTGGAGGGTCAACACGATTATTGGGAAGATTTTGCAGCTCTTTTTCAAAACTATTGAGTTTTAGAGTAACGAGCTGAAACTAAAATGTGGCACTTCTTTTGTTCTCGATGTACTTACCTACTTTAATTTTCTATTTTTTCAATGTATAAGGAAGCCGGAAGATTAGGTGGCGCGAGATAATGGCACCCTCTGCTGACTATTTTAGTAAGCTCTGACAAAATGGAATACCTCCGCGGTAGAACCTAACGACATAAAATCGAAAATATACCTCGCGGTCGTGAAGAAAACGGTGCTGAGAGATAAGAGGTATAAGCTAGTTACCAAGGGGCCAACCCCTGCTGGCCACGCCAGCTAACCCTCGACTTTTCCAGCCTGGCCTCAGACCCAACAACTCGCTTTCCAATAATCCGTTTCAAGAGGTCAAGATTCCAAAACCGAAATGTCCGTCCGCCATAGGCGGTCCGCCGTTCGCCGTCCGAGCCGTTTTGGGCTTTTTGTTTTTGCGTTTTGGGAAGGAATTTTTTTTTTAGTCTGAAATTTTGACAAACTACTTGGTTTACCAGGTATTTGGTTTAAGTAGTTGTGCCCGCAAGGTTTTCAGACCGATCGCCCATGGGCGTTTGCAAACCCGTGGGGCGCCTTGGGGCAAAAATGGGCCTATGAGAGGGGTTTTTAAGGCTTTTAGCTATGGGCTCGAGTTAGCAGTCGTTTTCGAAGTATTTTTGGACGTAGAATCCATTTTTGGGGGTCCCGGAACGATCCGATTTCACTGTGGCGTTCATAGGGCTTTCTTGGGGCTAAAAATGGGATTTTTGAAGGATCCCAGGAGGTTAAATATTTTTCAAGTTAAAAAAAAAAGAATTTTTGGAAAAAAAATCCAAAAAAAAAATTGTATTCCAAATTTTTTTTTTTTTCATTGACACAGAATTAAATTTTTGCACAAGTACCCTACCTATATCAAACAATAATTTCCCTTGTGTAAAATTTGCAGCTTTTTTTTTAAATTTTTGTTGTTTTTATTTTTTATTTTTTAGAAATTCAGGATGAGAGTGAAAGGGCTCTTTTGGAAGACGAAATCTATTTTTTCCCCACCTTTGACCAACTTTTGAAGGTGAGATACGCCACATGAAGCCCTTTTTTGTCAGTCCGACTTTTCTCGAGTTGAATCTTTTTTTCTTTTTTTTTTTTTTCAAAATTTTCCGAAGTCTTAGTAGGTGCACATGTGTACCTTTTATAAAATTAAAATTTAATTTTGCGTTCTTCCGCGTTTCAATTGAAACTGAAGAGTACGTAAAATGATGAAAGAAGGTAAAACGCTGCAAACGGGACCCCGAAAAATGGGTTATGCCTAGGGTGACCATACGTCCCCTTTTGAAGGACTTGAAGGAGTCCCCTATTCGACGTTTCCGTCCCCTTGTCCCAAGAGAATGCTAAAACGTCCCCTTTTCTGAAGAAAATGCCAAAACGTCCTTCCAAGTTGTCCAAATGTGATGGACCAACCAACAGACTATTCATAATGTTGTGAAGAACCAGAACACAGAAATGTGAAAGTATAAGAAGAAGATGATTGTCTTATCAATAACGCACCCAATCACTATCACTCATTCCCCCCAGATTTTTTTTGTAGAGGAGGAAATGTTTTCGAGGGTTTTTTTTTAGAGGGATTTCATTTCACCGGGGTAATTTTGGGGGGAAAGCAAATAATAACGGAATGGGAATAAACATAAATAGAAATTGTGTTTAATGCCGTAAAGAATATAAGGACGTCATAATATGATAATGATAATATTATTATTTAGAACGTATATCAGTCGCTAGAGGGAACCATAGGTTCAAAAACGTTGGGAATTTCGCTCTCTCGCTACTGTCACTTCCGACTTCAAAGCTTAACGCTGTAGTTGAGAGAGCCTTCTCAATTTATAACATCTTACTCAATGTGTATGACCAATAATATTGTCATATGTCATATTGTTTCGCATTTTAAAATCTAGGATTGCTTGATTTTCCAATGGGGTTTTCCACAAAATATAGGATAAGTAGGCATTATTGCAGAGTACCTATATTTTGAATGTGATTAAAAGAGGGCACCATCATTTTCCAGTGGGGGTCGGTGTCCCCTTTTAAGCTCAAAAATTTGTGGTCACCCTAGTTATGCCGCATAACTTATGCAACCAAAATTACTCGGAAAACGACACCTTATTTGACCTCCTTGGGGATCCTTCAAAAATCTCATTTGTATCCCCATGAAAGCTACATGTAGCGTCTATGTATAGATCCCCACTGTGAAATCGTGTCATTCTGGGACCCCAAAATGGATTCTACGTACAAAAATACTTCAAAAACGACGCCTCATCGACCCCATAGCCGAAAACCTTCAAAAACCCCTCCCGTAACCCCTTTTTAGCCCCCCCCGGGCCCCACGGGTTTGGGCGATCGGGCTGAAAACCTTGCGGGCACTACTAGATAGTAAACCGAGTATTTTTTTCAAAATTTTAGATTTTCAAAAAAGTTCCTACTGCCCGAAATGGCCCGTACGGCGGACGGACATTTTGTTTCAGGAATCGAGACAACTTGAAACGTATACGTATTATATTATACGCATTATATATAATGTCAAATTTTGAGGCGGATCAGAATTTTTGACCTCCGTTATGATTACATAGGTGTATTATTCTAAGAATCATAAACCAAAAGTGGGGGCACATTATGATTGATTGGGGGGGGGGGGGGGGGGGGAGTTGCAGTTCATTGACTTACAGATTGACAAGCCTCGATAATCTTCTTTTAAAAGTCCATATTTTACCGCGGACCCTTTCTTACTAAGAAAGAACTTTTTTTTTACCCCAAAAGAAACTCCAAAGCTCCCTTATACTTTGGAGTAAAAAAAAAAGTTTCATCAAGGTGCGGTTTGTTAAGTTCAGAAGTTGACATTTTGATGGCAGGCGGTCAGGATGCGGAAGGCTATAATTACCTGCGTCGGAAGGAAAAGTGTATCGTAAACACAGAGGAACGTAAAATACGTTTTACGGTTTATCGTCAAATTGGAAGTTAAACGAATGTTTTAATTCTTAATAACCATTTTCTATAGACGTAACAGCTATTGCAGGTATAATACCACAGTGTGGTGTTTGCCGACGGTGCAGAGGTCTAATCCAATGAGGTGGTTAGGGTGAGAAATGACTCCTCTGCTGAGTAGTCAGTACTCAGCAGAGGAGTCATTTCTCACCCTAACCACCTCATTGGTATAATACCAGATTATGGTAAGTGATATTCAGGTAAGGTTGGCGATTAAACTCATTTGTCGTATGATTATCACAGAATAATGGCCACGTCTACCCCACCTTGAGAAACTAAAGCAACAAAACGGCGCGGAACGATACGATATGTCATCGGTGCGACACGTGGTCAGCAGACTTTCACTACTATATTAAGTATTTTACTCAACAGACTCGAAAAGGTGGAAGTTGAACAAGTGACACATGGTCAGCGGACCCGTCCTTGTTTTATTTAATTCGCCGCCCCTGGGTCTGCAGACTCAAAAACGTGGAATTTGAAAATGCGAAGATCCAGTAGCAACCACTGGGACTTTTGGGTCAATATTGCCACAAAACGGCCCAAACGTTCAGTGGCTGCTGTTTAATAGGTTTCCGTAAAAACTTGTTCTACGTTAAAATACGCATTTTACACAAGACTCGTAAGTGTGAAAAAAATTAATGTCGTGACACCCACAAATATCATTTCTACGGCAGCTACAAGAATGAAGTTGAATTATTTCGTTCAGTAAAAATTATAATTCTTTGAATAACATAATATGTTTTGAATAAGTTGGTGTTTCAAATAATTTGAAACCCAATATGATTAATTATTAATCATATTGGGATGTGCTTAAAATTTATGTATTTAATACACATCAAGAAGAACAGCAAGAAGCCTGGCAAATCTAATATAATTCGGGTAGGAAAAATGAAAGACGGAATTATTGAATTTATTTTGAATAAAATTGGCGTATCAAATTAATCATATTGGGATTAATTTGATACGCCTACTTTTCAAATAAATTCAATACTTCCGTCTTAATTTTTCCTACCCGAATTAGAGTTGCCAGGCTTCTTACTGTTATTCTTGATGTGTATTTAAGCACATTGAGAGCGATGGCTGCGAAAAGGAATACCTTCGGGATAGTAACCAACGGATAATGGCTTTCCGGTTTCGGTTCGTTGGTACTCGAGCTTGTCGTTGTCATGTTGGCTCCATTCTTGTCTCTGGCACACGAATGTGGCTAGGCACAGGCACCCAGTGTTCACTATGTCTCCGAGGATGCACGCGAAACCCATTCCAAGGTATTCGGTTGAGTCCGCTGTTACCCTGGCACATCCTAACTTCGCGGCTTTTACCCACAGCATCATAGTGATAGTCGGCTCGTAAGTTACTTTTATTTTGTCAACTTCTTAAAATTCTCGGGGTGCCTGAAACTTTGGACCATACATTAATGTCCATTAACTCGTCCAACTTCAAGATCTCTTTCCATCTAAGAATAAAGTAGCGGTTTCACTCATTTCTTTGGTTCTAAAGAAACTCCGTAAAGCCACTCCCCAGAAAACGTTTGACGGTCATCACAGATCTGTGAGAGAGTCGACTCCTCCTCATGGCGAGGTATTCGACTTCTTATTACCCACGTCAACTGCATGTCTGAGCAGTTCGTCATGCTGGCTGTGCACCCTCCGGCCACTTTATTGCTAGTGTAACGTCTCGCTCTTCGGGAGTCATCTGACTTAGAGTTGAACTGTTCACCACTATTTTTTTCTTATGCCGTGGTAGCTGGCAGCGTGGCCCTTCGCGCCCATGCCGTCCACGATGACACCACGGTGTGATTGCAAGCATAGTTCTCAACAGTACCGCACTTCAACTCCGACAAGTAGTAATCCTTGTCGTCCGTGCGTTCAACTGTCCCTAGACTCACCATTGACACAAATAAGATCACCAAGTGTTCCATCTTAAAGAAAAATCAAAAAATGTCGAGAATCTAGCTCCGGTAATTTGAATTGAATAATATCAGATTCTGTTAAGATAACATGTGATTATTACAAGTGAATATATCATATAATGGGGAAAATCAACCATTTCCTCATCCTCCATCGTCTTTGTGAAGGCAGTGAACGTGAAACTTGTCCAGTAATAATAATAATAATTATTATTATTATTGTATAACAATACAACTAATTATTAGTGTTGTATTGTTGTGACGTCACTCGGTGCTTCCTCGCTCGGGTTGGTTGCAGTTCCACCGGAGGGACCTCATTAGTCATAATCCGACCTTGCGATTCCATGGAAGTGCACTTGTTTACTTTCTCCTTGCAAGTGAACTTCGCATCAACTCCACTGGGTACTGGGTCATTGTTTATTGGAAGGTTCGGCAGAGTTCACCTGGTAGACGATGAGTGAAGCTTTCAAGTGGAGATGTCCAGTGAAAACGAGTTCTGCCAAACTCTACATCCCCGAAAGCAGTGCAACATTAAATGTTGCAAATCTACAAAGCCGTTTACCTTGAAGTATGACATACCTACTAAGTAGGTATGTCAAGTCTTGACATTGTCTGAATCTATACAAGCCCTGCTCCACCTCCAAAATTCAGACATTTTACTTGTTGGGAGTAGAAGTTTCTTGTTGATTGTGGATCCTGACTCCTGCATTGCATGGTTTTCTACCACGGACACTTTGAGACCCCTCTGCTCATCCCCTCAATCTTCATTAACGGCAAGTTTCCCCATTCTGCAAAATATTTCGTACTAATTCTCTCCATTCGTCTACTGCCGTCCAAAGAAAAAAATGCATGTGCATTTGTATGTGCATAAATCTCATTTTGGGGAAATCGAAATTCGTCGTCATTAGTTTTCCAAATAATCTTGAACTTGAACATTCTCCTTGTAGAAAATTTCTTATTGAATCGATTGGCGATGTCAGGAATTGAATTTTTCCATAATAAAATAGGTAGCAAAAAACGCTGTACGAATTGTAGTCTCGCTTGGTTGTAGAAGCTTGAATTTCCGGTTTCTCAGTGACTGACGATTTGAGGATTATGTGATCATGAGTGACGTTAAAACCCCCAATGTTAATGTCCCCAATAAAAACTTTGTACACACTTTGACCAAGCTATAAGATTAAAAGCAAATAAGAAGCGAGTAAAACGTTTCTGGTGCCAGATACGAATTTTCTTCCTCTGGAAAGTACACTTACGAACATTGGCTAAGCAAAACCAATGGAATCATCGTTTATTCAACATCGTGAGCAGCCGCGTCCGCGCTCGGGAAACGCAAAAATAAAGTGAGATGTTTCTAAAGTAAACTAAATTTTGCTGAGACGAATGGTGACAATAATAAACACCATTCGTCTCACAGACAATTTAGTTTACTTTATCTATTAGCATAAATTAGTTTACCTTGAACTATTAGCATAATTTTTTTAAAGAAGTGACAATAATAATTATTGTTATTATCGCGTCTTTAAAAAATTATGCTAATAGATCAATGAAGAAACTGGAATAAAAATTTTGTATCTCGATCGAGAAATTTGCCTGACTTATTCTCTGTATCAAACCATTATTTTATTCCATGTGTTAGTTTTGATTGCATGTAATATGGGGGGAACTTCAAGTGTATTAATTTATTTTTTAATATTTATCCATTTTTGTTTATTGGAATATTAAATATATTAAATATTAACAAATTTTGGTACACCTATGTATTCGCGACGGGGGTCGCAAATTTCGATCTGCTTCAAAATTTGGCATTATGCGTTTCAAGACGTGTAGATTCCAACAATGAAATGTCCTTCTGCCGTACACCGCTACGCCGTCGGAGCCGTTTTTGGGCAGTAGGAATTTTCTTTTGAATCTGAGATTTTTTAATTATACTTATTTTTTCGTCAGTGAAATACAGGTTGGCGGTTTTTTAATCAAATTTCAAATTTGGATTCAGCCTGAAAAATTTGTGGGAAAATGATACTGAAAAATATTCTATGAGAAATATGAGGTACCCCACAAATGATTGAATAAGCAATAGGGCTCGTCTTCCCTATTTTTTGCCTTAATGAAAACTGAGTTCTCGTTTTTTGGATCCAATTTCAAATTAAGATTCTTCATGAAATAAATTAATAGGAAGAAAATAGTGTAAATTATAAGATGAGAAATTTGAAGCCCCCACGATTTATTGAACAAGCTATGGGACTCGCTTCCCTATATTTGAGCCCCAAAACATCATGGACAAAATCGTCAGTCTAAAACTTAGAGAGGAGGTCATTAGAACCAGACCGATTTTGTTCCCATTTAGACTCCATCATCACTTTTCTGGGTAGGAAACTAGAGGAATAATAATCTTCATTAGGGTTAGGTATATTAGGGTGATAGGGTATCAATTAGTAGGTACGGAGCTCCTATCTACCCCCGAAACCCTGCAAGTTATTTATTCGCCTTCATTAAGGAGAGGGGGTGGGGAACCCTGTTCACATTCTTGATTGCTCTTCAACAGTAGAGAGGAGGCATTAACGTTGAATAACTCGAGAGGAATTTCTGAAACCGCACTTATCTACCACTCTAACGAGGATCAATTTATAGTGTTACTTGAGATGTGGGAGGTAAAGAGAAATTTATATTGAGGCGTTTAAAGAGCATCAGCCCTATAGAGATACTTCTTGCGCAACAATTTTAATCATCTTCATTAAACAACGCTACGCACAAAATACCCCGTATAAATTATTTACCGCCAGTGGAAGTCAATCCCAGCAGCCCAAGTTCATTATTCATGTAGAGAGTTGTTTTTCGTCTGTTTGAATGGACTTAGCCGGCATGGAAAAGGGTCAACTCCCATTTGGATATAACACAGCGTCGGAGGCTCACAATGGAGGAAAACGGGGAGGCAAAATAGCAACAATTTCCAGGACGAAGGGGACGTTTTAATACAGAGAAACGTCTGGGTGACGGATTTAATATAAGTCGTGTGTCTGTTATAATGGAAAACCCGGGAGACCCGAGGGGGAGCTGATAAGGAAGTTTTGAATGACAACAGGCTGGAAAAGGACCCGGAAAATTACCGACAGTGTTGGAAGGCAATTGTTGAAACCATCGGCTGTTCCGTTATATAATGAACTAATTTTCTGAATTTACTGTTTGCTGGACTGTATTTTACAATTGGGTTTTATATTTTCCAGGTGAAGCTCGTGGGTTGGAGGTGCCTCACTGTATGCTCCACATACTACGCACAAGCTCAAGTATGATCAAATAATCAAAATAAAATAATCGTACGAATGATCTAAAAGAGATAACAAAGGACTCTGTGTAGTTTTCTATGCATGAAACGATGGGCCACCCTCTATGTCATCCGCGCGCCGCCACACTACAGGGATCGGCGCGCCGCCCAGCGGTGGGATCGGGAAAATCCAATTTCTCTCGTTAGTGGGAGCACCACTACGCAGATGGTCCCAATCTCACCACTGACTTCATCATTCACTGACCGTATCTTTTATTGTTTTTTATTATCAATGCATAAACACAGTTAATTTTTGATTGGATCCGAGGACTGATCATCCCTTGTTGACGTATTGTCTAGGGAAGCCGGGTCCATTTCAACATTTCAAATTGTGGTCGCCGGGAGATCAGACTTCCAGCAGACGGTGACAGTGGGCACAGCCTTCCTTGGCGACAATAATTGACAAATTATTCGTCTGGGGAAGCCAGCCTTCTCATTCTCATAATACCTGCCGATTCAGGGCGAACCAGTAATGATGTTGACACATCAACTTCAATTCTGGATTCCCTGCTCACGAAATCTTGTGTTACGGCATGGGTAGGGGTATTCAAGTACTCTCTTCTTCTTCCTCCAAAGACACCGGGGGCGAAATCCCAGTTACGCTGGAGGCCTTCTCTCAAACACACAAAACAAATATTGATAGACCTATTAATCAATTAGGGACACAATATTTACATATAGGTACACCCTCAATATCCATTCAGCAGGGTGCCCTACACCCTGTTTCTCTTCGTTAAAAACAGTTGCTGTTGCTAGCCCCCTCAAGACCAGTTCTGCTTCCTCAAAATCAGGTCTGCTACCCCAATACAAATATTTGCTGCAGCAAATGCATGTTTCAAAACCGGTTCCTACTCCGCAAAATAAGTTTCTGCTCCCATAAGACGTCTGCAGCTCCAAAACTGGGTTATACTCCCTCAGACAACTGGTTTCTGCTTCCCCCAAACCAAGTGTCTGCTGCCTCAAAACCGGTTTCTGCTCATTAGATCTGGTTAGGATCCCTCCAAATTTGTTTTTGCTCTGTGAAAACAGGTGTGCGCTCCCTCAAAACAGGTCACATTATCAAGGCCAACCTCACGGGGCTTAACGGCATTGCTCATCCTTTCTCCAAGTAATTATAGCTTCAATCATAGCAGAGTGTACCATAAAATAGAATATATTATAAATTAAAAATCTACAGCTGTTACTGCTGTGTATTTTTTGTGCTTGAAAAATAATGCGACTCTTCCGCATTATTTTGCAAGCACAAAAAATACACTGCCTTATTTCACTGGCCGTGAAGAGCCGAACTGATTCTAGCAAACAAACAGGATCCCAAATTAACGGGAGTTGCTCGTATAAAAAGGGACGTTTGTTTGTACGGAGAATTAGCGTCGAACAACCTTCGCGAGGACTGGCGATGGCACAGCTATAGCCTGTGATGGAACCCCCTCTCCTCGTCCCACGAATTTGAAAGGCTAACTAAGGGAACTGTCGTTTTTCCATTTGGTTTTCCGCGATTTTCACTGGTGCGGACGTCGCCTGACGAGTTTTCAATCGGTTCGCCCCGTACGGGAATAGGCAAACAGTAAACAACACTTCCCCCTCCAAACATCCGTGGAAATCCCTTTACTCTCCGTCCTACTAGGCGTAAAGGTTTTCCGTTCAACACATTGAATTTTCTGCACGACCCAAGTTCCGCCGTAACTAGCATTTGTTAGCGGAATTGGGACAACTTGGAAGTGTTCGCAGGAGGGGAGAAAAAGTCCCTTCGGGCGTTCCAACTGCCGGTAGAATGAAGTGACAGTTCACAACTTCCACAAACCGGGAGGAGAAAAGTAGCGTTACAGCAGCTTAACCTCCCTACTCGGGAAGTCTGCGGTCTCATTCTTGAAATCACTTGTCGACAGTTAAAATCAACAGACTTACACCACAAGATTCTTGTTGGGGAAATCCCTTCTCCGCAGACAGCTCTACACCAGAAGTTCCCAAGGTGTGGTCCGCGAGTAAAATGAAAAACCCCGCAAATTTTACACAGGGGTTTATTATTCTTTGAAGCAAGTAAATTAAGCGAAAATCAATTTTTTGTCAAGAAAAAATTATTTGTAGAAAAATATAAGAGAATAAAAGAAAATAATAAATTTTCCATACAATTTTGGATATATTTGAAACCCCAAAAAATGAATTATTCGCCCAAAATTGTACGGACAACGACACCTCATTAAATGGATGTGATGAGATCAAAATTTTACCTCATCACATCCATTTTGTAGCCCCATGAAAGCCCCAAAGATACCCAAAGGAGAGATCGGAGGGCTCGAGTACCTGAAAAAAATGGGACTCCCTTATTGGGTCATTTTTTAAATCTGAGGATACCAGTCGTCGCAGGGTTTAATGTTCTTTCATCGACTGAATAGAAGCATTAAATGCTTCTATTCAGTCGATGAAAGAACATTAAACTAAACTCTTGTTCACAAATTTTGTGAACAAGAGTTTAGTTTAGGAGTATAACTGTTATAAGCAAAAAACTGAAGAAAAAAATGTGGAAATTGCGAGGTTTTTGGCTGCTATAAAAAACGCAGACCTTCTGCAATGGTGCAAACTCAGGATACTTGGTTTCAGACCTGATTGAAGGGATTAGAACTTGTCGGGAATTACGTCACAGTACCCTCTCCCCCTACCGGGGACTATCCATATGGATAGTCCTATATATAGCTATATAGTGCTATATAGCACTCCCAGTAGGTCGGGAAGTGGTTGATAGCCAATGCACTCCTGGCGCGCTGCCAAGGCTCGTAATGTGAACTTCGCCACTGCACTCGCTAACTTTATCTCCGATAGATAGGATAGAACCGGCGATCCACCCCCGCCGTCAAAAAGGTTAAGGCAATCCATCCCTGGACGAAGTCACAATTCATCACCAGCTTGGCACCAACCTTGCAAACCTTGGACAGGTCTGGAAAGCTTGGAATCATCTTGGTAAACCTTGGAAACTCTTATCCAGCTTGGCACCATATTGGTACGCCTTGGAAATCCTTAGATAGCTTCACCAAGCCGCGAATCGGGGATTGTTGTGGTATCCTCTGGTGCAGTGGTTCTTTTCTCTGCGCCCAGGAGTGCAATGGCTAAACCCGCCCCTCCCAACAGCCCCTACCTACGGCCTAATTTTACTGGACATGAACATGTTTACGGTATCTGTACTTACTGCAGAGGCCCCCTGATCTCCCTTTCGAAGGTCTGGTAGTATGATATCTAGACAAATCCACCTTACTTGAACTGACCTTTCGCTTCCTGAGGAGATCATCGGCCCTACGACGTCTTAAACATGGTGCCTGGGAAACGTGTCGTAGAACAAACAGTCACTCCCAGCACATGCGCCTTCAACTTTCTGCTCTTCACACAATACGATTTCATAATAAAAGTGAAGAAACGCCTCAACGTGTAGATATACAAATTACACTCGCCTCGGGCTCTATTCCTCATAATTACGTGCATTAATTATGTTGTCGGCTACTAGGTTCGCTGCTGCTCACCGGCGACGGTTACGCTCCACGTTGTAACCTTTGGGTTTTCTCCCACACCCAATTTCACTCCTCCTTTGTTCAACCAGGCAAATCAATACCTCGAGTCTACAACAATCTACATCACCTGCCTTTTTTTCGCTGAGAACAATTAGGATAACCTCCCCTCAGGGTTATAAATCGCGGATAACGAGAAGAAGGAAGTAATGGAGCCTCTGGAGCCTTCCAAGACAAAAGAAAGGACCGGACGGGGAGTAAAAAACTGAGGTTTCCTCTTGAAAGGATTAGGGATTATCCTCTCCAATGAAAAGCATAAGGCTCCCACTCCCCCTTCCCAAGGAACACCGAAATGGAAACTTTTTTCTTTTTGTCCCAATTTAGAACTCTCTATAAACGGTTCTTTCTTCTGCCCTTCAGGAAAAAAAATTGAACTTCTTAAAATATTACCCTCTTAAAGTGCTCAACTTTCTCATTAATTACACAATAAAATACTTTGGATTCACTGAGTGTAAAATTGGAGGATTTACTTACCTTTTCACGAAATTTCTCTCATTCAGGGTTGCGGCCCACATTCCCATTCCATGAAGTTAGTCGCTCTAATAATTAGATAATATTCTGAATATTGAAAACAAAAACAGCGACGCCATTTTGTGTTTCTTTGTTATTTTCACGAAGAAGAAAAATGAGAGTTTTGCGTACGTAGGTACATTTTGATCTAGGAGTGTTCAGTAGCGGTGATTGGTATCGAATGGGAACACAAGAACTTGTCCAAGTCTATTGTGTTCAGGGTCTTAGACTTCTACTCAAGTTTACAGTAAGAGGAAGGAAGCCTCTCAGGACTTAGCGAAGACGGTTTGCCTTTCGGGAATATTCGAAGTCTTATCCAAATTAGGTACCTATTACACCGTATGACAGTCACAAACGTTGCCAACGTCGAACAATTGAAAGACCTACTTAGCACATCAAAACTGCACAGGCTCTATCAAACGTGGGAGCCGTGAAAGTACAGTTTACTCGTGAAGCCGGAAAAATAAAATGCCTCTCCGGAAAAACCCCTCCGATCCTGTTGAAAGAGGATTGGAAAGGGGGAGCTTTCTTGGAGCTTCTAAGCCGCTTTCTCCCTGTTTCAAAAAAAGCTCAGCTTTCATCGGAGAGCGAGGCAAACGAAAGTGACTGATGGAAGAAAACTCGCGTTACCTTCAAAATATATTCGTAAATAATAAACAAACAAATATAAAATGTAACCATTGCGTTAGAGATTGAAGGATTCACGTTTTGTGGTTAGCATTTTCAGAACAAAAACCTCCCTGGGTGATTCTCAGATAACTGCATGGGCATGGCCATTTCGAGGTTGTCGAATTCCGAACAAAAAAATTGAACCAATTAGATGGTACCATGGGGTTTCCTAGTCTGTGTGACAATACAAAATTTGTATTGTCACATTTAATGTTAGAAAGATAATTCTAATTATTAGAATTTAATTTTTTAATTAGAACTTAATGTTAGAAAGAATAATAATTATTAGAATTTAATTTTTCCGTCCAATAATACTCATGATAGGTATGGTGTCGAATAACGATTGTGTTGGTTAATTTTTTGATTCAAATCAGAGGCTCATAATAATCAGTTTCCTACCAAAATTCGTATACAGCATAAAAACCTTCAATTTCAATATCACCCTCCAATTTGTAATAGATACATTAATCTTACAAAATTCATTACCCTAACAAAAACAAAATTTGATTAATGTGTCATGACAGGATTTCAGTTACGGAGTTGACATTCGAGGCTTCATGTATTCAGTTTGTTTTTAGACCGGAGAAGGGCAGGAAAAACGGTGAGACGTTTTGTTAGATACTCCTAACTACAGAATTCAAAATAAATCAAAAACGCTGCAAATTTTACACAAGGGTTTATTATTCTTTGATATAGGTTACTTGTGCAAAAATTATTTCTGTGTTAATGGAAAAAAAATTTTTTTTTGGATTTTTTTTTTCTTCAAAAAAAAATTTTTTTTTGGATTTTGTCAACAAATTTTTTTTCTTTCAAAAATTCTTTATTTTTTGCTCAAAAAAAATTTAACCTCCTGGGATCCTTCAAAAATCCCATGTTTAGCCCCATGAAAGCCCTAGCACCACAGCGAAATCGGAAAAATGAATTCTACGTCCAAAAATACTATGAAAACGACACCTAACATGATCCCATAGCTAAAAGCCTTCAAAAACCGCTCCCTTAGCCCCATATTGCCCCACGGGTTTGGGCGATCGGGCTGAAAACCTTGCGGGCACAACTAGATGGAAAACTGAGTATTTTGTCAAAATTTCAGATTATTAAAAAATTTCCTACTGCCCAAAACGGGCCGGACGGCGGACGGCGTACGGTGGACAGACATTTCGGTTTGGGAATCTAGACCTCTTGAAACGAATAATGTCAAATTTTGTGGCCGATCGGAGTCGTCGAACTCCCTCGGGAAAACATAGGGGTATCATTTCAAGAATAATAAACTAAAAGTATTGACGATTGCGCTTTTAAAAACTATAGTTAACTGTTATGATAATGATGAGTTGAAAAGTGCGAACCTGAAACTCGACCTTCCAAGCAGCGCTGGACCTGACAGGCAGTATGAGCCCGCTTTTCCCCGACTTTTGTGAGGGGCTGGGCTGCCTACTGATGATCTTTCGCGCCTTCAACACATTTCATTTTTCTTCCACTGTTGGGCGCCTACTTTCATTTCGGCGATGGTAATGAACGTTTTTCGAGGGATAAACCTATGAAACCAGTGTTTTTCATTACTTCGAATATTACAAATTCCAAAATACCGTTAGAGTGGAGGAAGTAACTATGAAAACGTGTTCACAAACCCTTATACATGATAATTGGTAAGACCACCCACATGGCTCCTATCTGTAAACAAGCCATCAATTGAATTGAATAGATGAGTGCAACCTTTCTGTTATTACGATATAATAATATTATACCGTATATATTATATCGTAATTTATCTAATTGAAACTAAGAAACAGTAGGTATCTAGCGACCAAACTATGCCACACAACACATCAAAAATATCCACGTGATGCTCATTACGTAAACAACTGCACCCTAACGACCGATGCGTAAGAAAACCTTATGCCGATCAGAGGTAACGAACGGCTCAGGCTGCAAAAATCGTTTTGGAGTCGTTGGAATCAGCCTAAAAAGCTCATTCCATAGAGGCTTGTACCAATTAAATCGGTCAAAAACTTTCGTCCTCCTTTTGAGGTCTCCTTAGTTGCACATCAGAGATAAACAACTTTCGTCGTGAAGGACCTCCCGAAAACCGATGAAGGGGATGAGGGAGGAAAAATCAAGGTAGCCTATAACCACTCCCCGAACTCGCTGATCACAATGAGACCACCCTCGTGAAAATCTGTCGCGCCGCTCGGGCGTGATGCTGTGAAGAACAAACAAAAAAACAAACAAACATGTCAAAGAGGTGAGCGCACCTTTCCATTTTTTGAGGGAAAGGTTGCGCTAAAAAACACATTGAAAAATTGCCACCACTTGATAAATCTGAGTGGTTACTACCTTCATGGTTGCAGCGCTTACAGTCACTCGGAGAATTCCCTTGCAGAAAGGGAAAACAGTGGGAAATTGTTCCAGCGTTCCGGCAACCGGAGCATATTTCACTCAAGTGTTCCCGCATGTTGCGACAAACTGAGCCTCCATAAATTCCCCGCCGGGCCGGTGTTCGAACGCTGAATGCAGTCGCGGCCCTCCTTCCACCAGCAACAACGGATTCATGACATATTGGCCTCGTCTTTGATACAGGGCAGGGGAGGGGTCTTAGGGCGGGACAGATAGAATTTATAGTTGGATCATACCCAGTCAATACATCATATATTCAAGTTAAAGGGGGAGCGCCCTTTTGAATCCCTTTTTCGACGGGATAGTCCCCTCACGTTCTTCGCATTACCGGCTATTGATACTTTTTTCTGTCGAGTCCCTTGAGATGGCAGGATATAAGAAAACGATTATTCGGGGGAGGTCGAAATAAGTTTAAAAGCTATTTAGGGGAGCGCAACAGGTCCTGCGAAAGACGAAGTGTGTCTGCATTTCAACGTCAATATAGATTCTCTTGTCTACACCTGATTATCACAACAACAATTATTTATTGGATGAATAAAATGCACGACGTTATCGTCGTATGTTTGGTATGGAGAGCCACTTGTTGCCAAAGATCCCATCTCCCCCGCCTTGGAACAGAGAGAAAAAAAATCATCCCGGGAGGTTTACCCTGGGATTGGATCGAGATGAGATTACCTTTCGTCGGGTCGTCCGCCTACGTTTCACCTACTTCCTTTCACTCCGTCACTTTCACCTCACTCCCCTGCCGGCTGCTTCCATTGAGCATTCAATGCCCTTTGGTCTACTCGACGCTCCACCAGTGGCTTTCTGTATGATGGAAAATGGTGGGCGGGTTTGTGGGGTGGATGTAATGGAAGAAAAAAGACTTCCCCATGCCCCGTTCCCTTCTCCGAACACAAAAAAGTCTTTTCTTCTCGATTTTCATTGTAGTTCTTCTCATTCAATCTTTGACGTATTCTGGTGCCTAACATCCCCCTCGCTGGTGCCAAAAAATCCCGCTGGTTAATCACCAAGTGGTCTCGCAGAAGTGTACGAATTTTCCAAGTGCTCATTCCACTTCTGATCTCAACAAAGAACACAAATCACACATCTTTGTTGAGATCAGAAGTGAGATGAGCACTTGGTAACATTAAATGTCGTATAATAAAAGAAAAAGAAAATGACGGCGAATCAAACATCGTATTAATTTTTTCTTATCAAACGATTATGTACGTGATCCTTAACTCAGCAATCATCCTCTACGTGGTTCGAGAGGGTCAGCATGCTCGTGATATTGCTCAACTGCATCACCCTTGGGATGTACCAACCTTGCGTGGACGAATCCTGCGTTTCCAACAGATGCAAAATTTTGCAGGTAAGCCAACTGTATTGAATGTTTTGAATTTAAGCGAACACAGTCCGGATGGAATTGGGTAGGCAGCCTTTTAGAGATCAAAGAATTAACTAGCCAGGCTAATTCGGTTAGAGTTGAAAAGGCTCATATTTTTGTGCCCTGTGTGAATGGGGGAATTTCTCTTTGATCAGTCATCGTCCATCCAGGGACGTTTTAGGGCATGTTTTGCGAGCGATCCCATTTCTGATGTTACTGTCCTCACAATGGGGAAAGTAAAGCCTGACATTTAATTACTTTATTTTCCGCATGGTTTTAATTATGAGCTCTGCTTCATATTCGTTCCTTCAACCGCCTATTATATACACGCGTCGCGGGTGCCCCAATGCAGAGCTAAAGAAACCCGGCTCATTAAGAGTCCTACTACCTTACTACTGCATTGGAGTCAACCACATTCCATTTCACACCCGGTGGTTTATAATATGTAATTACATTGAGCTCCTTTTTGGCTCAGTTCCATAATGCCTGAGTTAACTTGGCACGTTGGAAGAGAGATTAGTGGGTCTCGGTGAAAACAGACCGCGTTCTTCCGCTAACGGAGTAAAAGCGGGAGGTTCCCGCCCGAGTCAAGACACACAGAGGGCGCCGAGTGTAGAATTACTATTAAAGCGCACGGAGGGACCTGGAGCAGTAATTGAAGTCATAAGTGTTCATTTGTCGACGAGAGGTTGCGCTCTGACAGTAAGCCCTCGCCCCCTTTTTCCGCACTAAAGTAACATCCTTAACTCCAAGGCGTATACAGCAGACCATTACGGCGCCTCACCTCAGTACTTTACAGGTGATCTTCACTCTGGCTAAACCCTACGGTTATCCTGTACAATCCACCGTTTCAAGCCCAAAACTGACGATGGCGGGGTTTCGCTCCGCGGTTACAGGCATTTATTTATACGGTTGACATTGTCATTTATACGGTACCTACGGAGGTAACCCAAGACGGAGTAGGTAACCTACCAGTTCAACAAGGAGCCAGGTAGATTCAGGACTCCCATCTGATCAGTCGTGCGGGTACTGTATAACCCTGGTTCTTTTTTTGAAGGACTCAATCCATCCTATGGAGGGACTCCATTGTGCTCCAATGTACCTACTCTCTCGCCATATGTACCTACTACGAGTAGTATGGAGCAGCTCCATACTACTCGTAGTAGGTACATATGGCGAGAATAAAAGCAGAATACCTTTCACACGGATCTTCTCGAAGAAACTTGGAAACAAGATGTCAGGCACGAGAAGGGATGACATTAGAGTGTTGGGAGGGTAACCCCTCCCGGGAGGGGGCAATGGTCTGCACTCTTCATTAATCGACCGTTGAGAAACTGACTTCTTCCAAATTTAGACCTGGGAGGTATAGGGCTTTCACCCCCTTGGAAACGCCGTAGTCTCTGACAAAATTTGTCTATTTAATAGACAAGGAGAAATGTTATATTTAAGAGAAAAAAAAAAAAAAAAAAAAAAAAAACAGGGTTTGGCCCATGAAATTTCGCACTAGTCGGAAATGGATTGATAAAAACGCGGCAACTTTTTCACAAGGGTTTATTACTCTTTGATTTAGGTTACTGGTGCAAAAATTAATTCTGTTTCAATAAAAAAAATATTTTTGAGAAAAAATAAAAAGATGTGGGACCTCGAAAACTAGATTATGCGTTCAAAATTACTCGGAAAATATTTGGCCTCTTGGGATCCTTCAAAAGTACCATTAAATGTTACTTTCGAAGGATCCCAAGAGGCCAAATTTTGTAGCCCCATGAGAGCCCAATAGATCCCCACGGTGAAATCGAATCGTTCTGGGACCCCCGGAAATGCATTCTACGCCCAAATACCTTCGAAAACGACACCTAACCCGACCCCGTTAGCCTTCAAGAAAGCCCTCCTGTAGCCCCTTTTTAGCCCCACGGGTTTGGGCGATCGGGGTGAAAGCCTTGCGGGTACAACTATAGTTATACACAAGTATACACATAAGTAGTTAAGCAGAAATATACGGTAAACCGCGTATATTGTCAAATTTTCAGTTTAAAAGAAAAATTCCTACTGCCCAAAACGGACATTTTGTTTTGGGATTCTCGACATCTTGAGACAGATAATGACAAATTTTGAGAGCGATCTGAATTTTCGACCTCCGTCGCGATTACAAAGGTGAATTATTCCAAGAATAATAAACCCAAAAAAGAAAGAATTAAGATACAAATCTATAGCAGTTAATTACCCATCTGGATTTGCCTACCCTAGCCCTTTAACCGCCTCATGAATATCCCTAAAATTTGGATTTAGAGTTATTAATTTTAGAGGTAAAATTAAATTTTAATGTTACCTCCGAAGAATCCTAAAGAAAAATGGATGTTAGTGACCTGGGTGAATTTCATGTCAACAAGAACTTTATAAAAATGAGGGGGAAAAACCCTATATAAGTGTATGAATGTACGTACAGTGTAAAAAAATCATAGGTACCTACCTAGGTACCTAGGTGTAAACGATTTTTATTTTTAAAAAACCGGACGGTAGACCTATCATAGGTCATAGCTGCCGTCCTAAGAACAGATCCCGTATCTGCATTTTTGGCCAATTGAATTAAAGGTTTCTAGCAGTTTAGGGGGGTTGATTTCTATCGATTTTCCCAGTTTCAAAGTCGTATCCTGTGCAGATACGACTTTTAAACTGGAAAAATCGATAGAAATCACCCCCCCTAAACTGCTGGAAACCTTTAACTCAATTGGCCAAAAATGCAGATACGGGATTTATTCTTAGGACCATAATGGTTCTACAGTCAGATCATTTAATAATGATAAATTTTACACCAACCCTCTACTTGAACCCAACCGCTAAACTTATTCTTCCCATTTATTATATTTCATAATAACGGAAGTGGAATGATACCGCTAAACTTCCTTAGAGACCAATCATGTGATTATAGTTTTCGCGATCATGTTGCGCTCAAAATCCCCCGTGACGTGACGCTCGTGACGTGACGAAAACAAATGGAATCGTCCTGTTAATCATTATTAAATGATAAAAAATCGGAAGTATCTTCGGTCTTTTTTTGTCTTTAACTTAATATTCCCCAGTATGATAACTTGATGAACTTTTAACACAATTTCACATTGACCATCGGTGTTTTCACCCATGCGACCCTTGATGTTCACTGATAATTTCTCGAATATCCGCGTAATATTGGTAGGTATATTTACTCATACCTACACAATATGTACGAGGTATTTTCCTCTCTCTGAGAGAGTCTCTCATACATGATATTATTATGTATGAGAGAGGAAAACACCTCGTACAAATTCGGTACGTAGGTACGTGTAATACGGATACATACTAATAATATTAGTATACATAATACGGATACATAATAATAATACGTGTAATACGGATACATAATACATAATAATAATATTAGTATACATAAATACAATAATACGGGTACATAAAATAATATTATTTAATATTAATTTTGATGGTCCGTGCAGAACCCCGAAAAGCAGTATAAACACGGGTAAAATTCCGTGCCATGCACCACTGCTGATAACAAACAATAACAAAACATCGATGTCGTAAAAACATCGCACCCAGAACATCGATGGTTAAAGAAAATCATCGATCTCAATATCACAGCCAGTGTTTCCATAAAGGGGAAATTTCCCCGTTTTAGGGGAAAACAGCCTAGCTCGGGGGAAAAAAAAGAAAGGGCTTCGAAAGGGGGGAAAGGGGGAAATATATAAATATATAGAAAAGTATAAATAAACCTGTTTATTGAGACCATGATCATACACATTAAATGTGAATGATGTGAAAATCTCCAATAAAGTTGGTTCCTACCTATTTCACTGCTCAGTGGGTAGGTAGGTAGGTATAGTTTCCCCTCACGGACACTACAACCAAAAAGGCGATTTGGAGCGCTCTGAAAGAAGAAGAAGAAGAAGATGGTGAGAAAAAGGATGAAAACAAGTTGTTGTCTAGTTCGATACTTATCGTTACTTTTCAACAATGAGTCAAAACGTCATTAAATGAATTTTTCGTTTCTCTTCGTCAGCGTGACAATGAATAATTTTCATAATATCATAATTATCATATATCATATAATATATTATGTCACTTCTCACGTTTTTACATCATCTAAGTATATTAGTCTATGTTATCCTGAAATAATAGCAACCAACCCAACTCAAGCTATCAGAATTGGACCATCTATATTAAATATAGATAGATATTAAATATCTGATACTTCAAAAGTAACGGTACTTATCGTTACTTTTCAACAATGAGTCAAAACGTCATTAAATGAATTTTTCGTTTCTCTTCGTCAGCGTGACAATGAATAATTTTCATAATATCATAATTATCATATATCATATAATATATTATATTATTTCACTTCTACTATATCACTTCTCACGTTTTTACATCATCTAAGTAGGTATATTAGTCTATGTTATCCTGAAATAATAGCAACCAACCCAACTAAAGCTATCAGAATTGGACCATATATATTAAATATAGATCTAAATTTTAGATACCTAGTCCTAATATTATATAGTCTAACTAGCTGACCCAGCGCGCTTCGCTGCACTCTACGGTTAAACTGCAAAACCACAAACTGACACACATGCTAGCCCATACATGTGTGCCATCCCATACATCCCATACATCCCGCACATCCCATACATCATCCCAGACATCCCACACATCATCCCATACATCCCACACATCCCATACATCCTACACACCATCCCATAAATCCCATACATCCCGTACATCCCGCACATCCAATACATCAATACGAAGTTAGGGGTTTTTCCAATCACATCATCATTCTGTTCGTAGGTAGCAACCACACAACAATAATAATCAGGAGTTAACTGATCGCATACTAACTCGAGAACGTGAAACTTACATACCGTACAAAATATTCGCGCGTAAAAAAAAGATAGATAATTACCTTCCTTAAGCTTTTGCGAACATTATTAAAAAAATTATTGAAATTGGTCCAACCGTTCTCAAGTTATGCGATCAGCAACAAAATACTGATTAATTTTTATAGCGAGAGGAACTAAGAAACAGTAACAAAGTAACAACGCAAGTTGGTTTCTCCTAGTGAATTATCAAATTCCCGTCTATCACCAATTATATGCAGCCCACACATCCCATACATCATCCCACACATCCCATACATCATCCCATACATCCCACACATCATCCCATACATCCCACACATCCCATACATCCCACACATCCCATACATCCCACACATCCCACACCTCCCACACACCATCCCATACACCCCACACATCCCATACATCCCATACATCCCGCACATCCCATACATCATCCCAGACATTCCGCACATCATCCCATACATCCCACACATCCCATACATCATCCCATACATCATCCCATACACCATCCCACACATCCCATACATCCCACACATCCCACACCTCCCACACACCATCCCATACATCCCACACATCCCATACATCCCATACATCCCGCACATCCCATACATCATCCCATACATCCCACACATCCCATACATCATCCCATACACCATCCCATACATCCCATACATCCCGCACATCCCATACATCATCCCATACATCCCACACATCATCCCATACATCCCACACATCCCATACATCATCCCATACATCCCACACATCCCATACATCATCCCATACACCATCCCATACATCCCACACATCCCATACATCCCATACATCCCGCACATCCCATACATCATCCCATACATCCCACACATCATCCCATACATCCCACACATCCCATACATCATCCCATACATCCCACACATCCCATACATCCCACACATCCCACACATCCCACACATCCCATACATCCCACACATCCCATACATCATCCCATACACCATCCCACACATCCCATACATCCCACACATCCCACACCTCCCACACACCATCCCATACATCCCATACATCCCATACATCCCGCACATCCCATACATCATCCCATACATCCCACACATCATCCCATACATCCCACACATCCCATACATCATCCCACACATCCCATACATCATCCCATACACCATCCCATACATCCCATACATCCCGCACATCCCATACATCATCCCATACATCCCACACATCATCCCATACATCCCACACATCCCATACATCATCCCATACATCCCACACATCCCATACATCATCCCATACACCATCCCATACATCCCACACATCCCATACATCCCATACATCCCGCACATCCCATACATCATCCCATACATCCCACACATCATCCCATACATCCCACACATCCCATACATCATCCCATACATCCCACACATCCCATACATCCCACACATCCCACACATCCCACACATCCCATACATCCCACACATCCCATACATCATCCCATACACCATCCCACACATCCCATACATCCCACACATCCCACACCTCCCACACACCATCCCATACATCCCATACATCCCATACATCCCATACATCCCGCACATCCCATACATCATCCCATACATCCCACACATCATCCCATACATCCCACACATCCCATACATCATCCCACACATCCCATACATCATCCCATACACCATCCCATACATCCCATACACCATCCAATACATCCCACACATCCCATACATCCCATACACCGTCCCATACATCCCACACATCCCATACACCATCCCATACATCCCACTCATCCCATACATCCCATACATCCCGCACATCCCATACATCATCCCACACATCCCACACATCATCCCATACATCCCACACATCCCATACATCATCCCATACATCCCACACATCATCCCATACACCATCCCATACATCCCATACACCATCCAATACATCCCACACATCCCATACATCCCATACACCGTCCCATACATCCCACACATCCCATACATCCCACACATCCCATACATGCATCGTATGATCGAGGATGGGAGACGATAGAAAAAATCGGCGTATTTTTAGGGCTTACTGTTTAGGAAATTATTATTTTTAATTCAATTCAACTTTTTTTTAATAAAGGCCTCTCCATCTATCAAAGTTCCCTGGACCCTCCGTTTTCTAAGATCCCTGGCCCCGCGCGAATTAAAACGATCCAATTGTCTTCTCACCGTGAAATCGCCCCCTCCCCCTCGGTTTTTTTTTAATCCGACTTCGGAATCGGATTGGCCATATTTTGGCGCGCATTTGGCTCGCGGATACCATACCCAAAAAATGGCTCCTTACTGGGTATTTTTGAACCCGAAAAAACGTGGGAAAAACGCGAGAAAGACGATTTTTCGACGAATTTTCGGCGAATTTCCCGGGCGAATTTCCGAATTACGATTTGACCGACGTCTTCCTCCAGGTCTGATCTATACGGCTGGTATTTTTTCGTAATTTTTTCGACCCCTTAAACGGGCTTTGGCGCGAGTTGAAAGTGGAAAACGTAGGACAAACGGGAGAAAGACGATTTTTCGACGAATTTTCGACGAATTTCCCGCGCGAATTTCGGATTTTTGATTTGACCGACGTCTACCTCCAGGTCTGATCTATACGGCGCGTATTTTTTCGTAATTTTTTCGACCCCCTAAACGGCCAGCGAGCGGAAAGTGAAAAAACTCACTCGGGAACGCGTTATCCCGTACCAACAAACCACACGGCTACCACACGGCCGTCGGCCAACACAATTTTATATTATTGTATGATATGATATGATGATATTATATAGATGGTCCATCACTGATAGATCACTAAAATGTGTGGATCGGCCTTTAAACGGCGGGGGAAATAATTTACGTAATTATTACGTCATTAACCTCTATTGCCAATTCAAATCTCAGAACTCCTTGTGCCCAAATTACATAATAATATTATGTAGAATATTATTCTACATAATATCTATTCACCCGGGTGATAAAGAGGGGGTCCCCTCTTTTTCGTAGAAGCATCACCGCCTAACGCACACCTTCCCAAATTCTTGGTGACACAAAAAACTTAAAAGAAACTGCTTCGTTTAGAAAATAATTTTCTACTATTATTGTTTCATTTTAAATAGGTACAGCTGTTTCATTTTCTGACCGAAGTGGGTTAGGCAGTGTTGCTTCTACAGCAACGAATTACTGGATAAATTGGTCTACTGGCTTTCAGATGGAGAAAACTTATTACTCCAACCCCAAACTATACCTAGTTATCAAGGAAAAGTTTTCGGGAATGTTTGTGCCGAGAAAAGGGGGGAAAGGGGAACTCTGTGAGGAGCATGTGGAAACACTGGTCGCAGCCCCAGTAGGAACAACAATGAAGTGTTTACGTATTGAGTATACTTTGATAAACAAAGTTTGATTACGTTGATAACTTAATACGAATAAGAATAAGATCTTTTTCGGTTTCAGATGTTCGACGATTTCATCTTCGCCTTTTTCGCGCTGGAAATGTCCGTCAAGATGATCGCCATGGGTGTGTATGGCAAAGGCACGTATCTTGCTGACTCCTGGAACCGGCTGGATTTTTTCATCGTTTTGGCCGGGTGAGTTTCTTCTTTCTCTAGTAAATGATTGGTAGATGTCGTAGCTCCTTGGGGGAAAGCTCGTTATGATCAGCCCCCGAAATTCGTCCGGTCGACGGTCGACATTTCGCTTTCAACCACCGCTCGTCAGATACCCCACGCTGACATTGAAGGACTCAGTGGAGGCGAAACCCCTACAGGCAACAATTGCCTAATAATTCATGATTCTAGGTGGAAATACAAGCGATTTCATTACAGATCCCGGAGGCGAAAGAAGGTCAATTTTGGTTTATTATTCTTGGAATAATACACCTATGTTTTGGCGACGGAGGTCGACGACTCGGATCGGCCTCAAAATTTGACATTATAATAAATAATGTCGGATAAATCCGTTTCAAGAGTAGAGGTCTACCTTCTAAATCCGAAATGTCCGTCCGCCGTCCGGGCCATTTTGGGCAGTAGGCTTTTTTTTTTAATCTGAAATTTCGACAAAATAATTGGTTTACCATCTAGTTGTGCCCGCAAGGTTTTCAGTCCGATCGCTCAAACCCGTGGGGCGCTATGGGGCTAAAATGAGGCTACGGGAGGGTTTTTCTGAAAGCTTTTAGCTATGGGATCGAGTCAGGTGTCGTTTTCGAAGTATTTTTGGACGTAGAATCCATTTTTGTGGGTCCCGGAACGATCCAATTTCACTGTGGCGATCTATAGGGCTTTCATGGGGCTAAAAATGGGATTTTTGAACGACCCCAGGAGGTTCAATATTTTTCGAGTAAAAAATAAAGAATTAAAAAAAAAAAAAAACGCTGCAAATTTTACACAAGGGTTTATTATTCTTTGATATATGTTACTTGTACAGACATTTAATTCTGTCAATAAAAAAAAAATTTAAAATTTTTTTTTTGGATTTTCATATTTCAAAAGAAATTTTGGGGGGATTTTTTTTTTTCAAAAATGTGTTTTTTCAAAAATTCTTTCATTTTTACTCGAAAAATATTTAACTTCTTGGGATCCTTCAAAAATCCCATTTTTAGCCCCATGAAAGCCCTATAGATCGCCACAGTGAAATCGGATCGCCATTTAATGCACCCGAATTTCGGGTTAAATCAACCTGTAGGACCTACACTGAGTGTAGGTACCATGTTGTTAGAAGTCAATAAGGGAAAACGCTGCAAATTTTACACAAGGGTTTATTATTCTTTGATATAGGTTACTTGTGCAAAAATTATTTATGTCAATGGAAAAAAAAATTTTTTTTGATTTTTTATTTTTTTTTTGTATCAAAAAGATTGTTTTTTCAAAAATTCTTTATTTTTTACTCGAAAAATATTTAACCTCCTGGGACCCATCAAAAATCCCATTTTTAGCCCCATGAAAGCCCGATAGATCGCCACATTGAAATCGGATCGTTCCGGGACCCCCGAAAATGGATTCTACGTCCAAAAATACTTCGAAAACGACACCTAACTCGATCCCATAGCCAAAAGCCTTCAAAAACCCCTCCCGTAGCCCCATTTTAGCCCCATAGCGCCCCACGGGTTTGGGCGATCGGACTGAAAACCTTGCGGGCACAACTAGATGGTAAACCAAGTATTTTGTCAAAATTTCAGATTTTTTAAAAAATTCCTACTGCCCAAAACGGCCTGGACGGCGGACGGCGTACGGCGGACGGACATTTCGGATTTTGAATGTAGACCTCTTGAAACGGATAATGTCAAGTTTTGAGGCCGATCCGAGTCGTCGACCTCCGTCGCGAAAACATAGGTGTATTATTCCAAGAATAATAAACCAAAATTTGAAAAAAAAAAAAAAATTCCCCCCCCAAAAAATTTTCTTTAATCAAAAATCCAATTTTTTCATTGACAGAATTAAATTTCTGTACAAGTAGGTAACCTATACCTATCAAAGAATAATAAACCTTTGTGTAAAATTTGCAGCGTTTTTCGTTTTTGCGCTCCTACCTCAAAAACGGTAGAACTACCGAACGTACTACGATAGGATGTAACTTTACATCCTAAAGAACTAGGATTTTTATGAAAAGTAAAGCTGACAACATTAAGGGTGGAATTCACAGTCGTCACTCGAATCGGAGGGACCCCTTAAAGGAACCCTTGAGGAGACGTGGGCCACTCGGACTCGCCTTAGACCCCTTCTACTTGCATTTGGATAATGTATAGTTTGTTTTTCTTAACGAAATTCGGAGCTACCGGAGCTCCATGCGCCACATGGAGACACGTTCTGTTGGTAAATTTGATGCCTGTACAGCCGGAAAATTGCACGGTAGACGCATTTTACAATTGTGTTCATGATTTTTACGTCAGAAAAGATTCGCGCCGCAATTACTTTCACTCTTTGATTATTTTTATATGAGGGGCCTATTACGGTCGAGTAGGAATTCTTAAAAATAGTGTATTTTTCAAGTGTGGGCCGGAGCCCATTTCAGCCCACTAGGAAAGTCATGGAGCCCATATCGGTCGCAGCGAATTTTTTGTCATTACAAACTCGGGCTTCGTCTCACCGTGCGACGGTTGTAAGTCGCACAAAACCCACAGTTCGGGGAGACATAATTGAAAATCCCTTCCTTGTTATGCTGCCTCGTTGCGAAGGGGAGTTGTGCCCTTAGGAGCTAATGAGATGCTAGTACGGTAGACCTCCACATATTCACCTACCCAGGAAACCTCCGCCCCAACTAATATAAACTGATGAGCCTTCTTTTTTACCCTGAAATTTCCTCACTATTTTTTCTCCCTACTATTTTCTTTTGATATCCCTTCTCCTCTTCTGAACCCGTAGCTCCCTTTTTTTCCTCTCTCCCAGTTCACAGAAAAATACCGTTTTCAACGCTAACCACCTGCTACATTTTATTGTTTTGCGCTTTGCATAATGTTTTCGTGGTCGGAAACGCTTGGCCGTATCTGGTGTTTTTTTAGCCAACAAATTTGCTCTCCCACAACGTTTTCCCGCTCACATTTTTATGTTCCACGTTCCAGATAAAGAATAAACCCGCATTTCGCTTCGGTCTGTGGTTGAAACGTGTAGAGGTTTGATGGTGTTTTTTTTCCTTTTGTAGCATGCTGAAAGTTGATTTTGAACGATAAATCGATTCCTTCGACATTAGACAAGAATCTCAAATGATTGAAAAATAATACGACGGCATTCAGCAAACTGGATATCTCTCCTCCTCATTGCCTTATTACTTTTCTCTCGGGAGAATGAAAGGCTCCCGAAGGACGGCCAAATACGACTTTATACTCGAGTCTAAAGGAATCCAAAGGATTTTTCAATTTGTCCTCGACCTTCTCCCCGTTTGCTGCATACGGTTGGGGCATATCCTGTGAACAGATGCCGCACGTATAACGAGGATGTTTGTAGTGGTGTTGGAAAATACACAGTATGGATGGGCAACAATTTACCAATTTTTTGAAAATCGACTTTTATCTGAATCGATTATTTTATAAAGATTTTCAAAAATAAAAAGTCAGTTTAAAAAAAACGCAGCTAATTTTTTTAGGGTTTATTATTCTTTGATATTTATACCACTAAAAATGGCTAATTTCGAATCATTCTATGGTTGGCAGACTTCAGAAGTTATTCTTAAGTAATAATTACTCATGATTATTATGATCGGAAAAGAAGTAAACAAAATACTAGCCATCCTGCGGTCATTACCTAAATCGCCTTGTAGGTTCAAATTCAAAATGCTGCCAATTTTTAATATGGTGGCTTTGGAATGGCAGACGAAGCTTTTTCCACTCGGAATGGAGGATATTTTGATAAAATTATGTCAAGCCTTTTCCTGAAATCGGCTCCCGTTTTCGGTTCTGGCTCCAGGACTGTAAGAAACGGGTGGTCTGTGGGAGTGTCTCTTCCACGAATCTCCAGCAATAACTTACGATGACTCGTCTTTGTTCAGCTCCCTCGTTCTGTTTTTCATTTCTCTGAATCAGGGGTTTTCAGCTTGTGAAGAAAATCTTCCTATCTTTCAAGGTTCGTGACGAAATATGTCTATGCACGTAGACATGGCTGTTATGAATTGTTTATTAAAACCTCTCAATTTATGATGCCGCCTCGACAAGAAAGCAGTAAATCAACTTGGAAATGATGACAAATCCCTTTTTACGGTGTCGTCAAGTTGAGAGATTACACTCTTCAAAACGGGGGTTTTTCCTCTCAAAACTTCAGCAGGGGAATGGCCTTTTCCGCCCAAGTTGACTCATTGGCTTTATTCCATGACAGTTATGGTAAGTTGAAGACAAGATGATCTCTGCCCATGAATATTTCATGTCCCCCCCCCCCCCCTCCCAGTAACCCCAGCCCTTTTGATTGCCTCCCCTACAGGCAGGTAGGGCCCCTGCTATTAATCTCGACTCAATTTAATTCCACCTTGGGACAATCTACATTTTAATTAGACATTGAGGCCGGGGAAAAGAGCTAAGTTTTACCGGGGAAAGACGTTTCAGTTCTCTGAGGTGGTTGTATTAAGCGAATCAGGGCGGCCACAGAGAAACTAGTGTGACAGCCATGGAAATGCTGAAAAAAAAAAAGTTGAAAATGCATACTTAAATCTGACGGGATAAACAATAGGGCTGTGGCAAAGTTTTCCATTCCTAGCCTGCAAGTAACACTCTTAAGGTTACACACAATCGCAAACAAAACCTCAATCGTTGAGGGTTCGTGAATATTCAGCTAGGTATCAAAGTTATTAAGCCACGTACAATGCATTTTTCATCCTCAATTAATACCAGCTAATCAGGATGAAACGTTTACTTGACGTCAATTTTTAGTATCGACATTAGAAGATTAAATCGTACCAACTGGGTTATGCATTGATAGCAACGTCAGAATGAACAGAACAGAGTGGTGTACCTTGGTTTCAATTATCATCATTTGCATTATCAGCACCTAGCAGGTGTCCTACATTTCGATGAGTATTATACCTTGAGCAATGAGATTTATAAAACAAGCCATCAATTGAATTGAATAGATGAGCGCAACCTCTCTGTTATTACGATATAGGTATTTAATGAGCGAGAGAAACTAAGAAACAGTAGGTATCGATCGACCAAACTATGCCACACAACACATCAAAAATGGCTCGCGGAAAAAAAATCCCCGGAAAAAAAATCCCCGGGGGAAAAAATGCCCGAAGTAACCACCCCGGAAAAAAAGTCCCCGGAAAAAAAATCCCCGGAAAAAAAGTCCCCGAATCAGCCACAGTCCTAGGAAAAAAAATCCCCGAGAGAAGAAATTGCCGAAACGGAAAAAAAATCCCCGAGTTGTGCGTTAGTCGTAGTTAGTTGATGGATGCTCGCTGTTTGCCTTGTTATCACAGAGGGGCAGAGGATCATGTTGTCATCAAAAAGGTTCCTCTACATAAAAATTACAATTCAAATTCTCTGCACTGCTCTTCAAAAAGAACGTTTCCACCAAAAGGTGCATTCTGAAGCAGGGTTCACATCCATGCGGCAATCCGTCAATGCGTGAACGCGTCAGCAGTGGACTTAAGGAAATGCTACGACTGGCCTGTTGCGATAATGCAAAGCGAGGGAGAACCTTCAGTTCGTCATGGAAGTGCTTCCGACCGACATGAATGATGAATGATTGACATGAATGAGTTATGACGATTGTACATGAGACGACATGATTATACTGTGATTATACGGCACCATCATTCAAGTATTTATGTTTTCCTGTTTTTTTTTTGTTTTTTTTTTTTTTTGTTTTTTTTTTTCATATTGACTGGGGGATTTTTTTTCCGAGTAGTCTTCAAGCTCGGGGATGGTATTCCTGGGGATTTTTTTTCCGGCAACCTCGGGGATCTTTTTTCCGGGGGGGTCACTTCGGGGACTTTTTTTCCGGGGATTTTTTTTCCTACGACCATCAAAAATATCCACGTGATGCTCATTACGTAAACAACTGCACCCTAACGACCGATGCGTAAGAAAACCGATTATGCCGATCAGAGGTAACGAACGGCTCAGGCTGCAAAAATCGTTTTAGAGTCGCTGGAATCAGCCTAAAAAGCTCATTCCATAGGCCCTTGTACCAACGAAATCGGACAAAAACTTTCGTCCCCCTTTTGCGGCCTCCTTAGTTACACATCAGAGAAAAACAACTTTCGTCGTGAAGGACCTCCCGAAAACCGATGAAGAGGATGAGGGAGGAAAAATCAAGGTAGCCTATAACCACCCCCCGAACTCGCTGATCACAATGAGACCACCCTCATGAAAATCTGTTGAGCCGCTCGGGCGTGATGCTGTGCAGAGCAAACAAACAAAAAAACAAACATGTCGAAGAGGTGAGCGCACCTTTCCATTCCTTTTTTGAGGGAAAGGTTGTTTTGCGCTAAAAAAAAAGTCTCTTGGGTTGGTTGCCAGAATGTTATGAAAGGAAACATTCTTTCACCGTTGTTTTGTCGAGACATACCTACTGAGTATTGGTAATGGGAATTAGGTAAAGAAAGGTCAAGAAAACATTGTAGACAATTGATTTTACTACATTTTTGATTTTGACAATGAATATTGTTGAAGAAACTAAACGTTGTTCAATTCCAGACATAGGTTCAACCGTACAGATTTTTCACTGTCTATGACGTTCAATTTCAAATATTTTACAGAAAATTAATTTTCTCTAAAAGTGTACCTACAATTTTAAGATGGGGGGGGGGGGGGGGGGGGGGGAATCGGAGGCCTGTCAAGGTTGTATGTGCATGAGTGCGTTGACCAGGTTTTCCTTATGCTGAAGAAAGAGTGGCCTGTGTAGAGTAACTTCCACGTAGCTCCAGCTGAACTGCCAACCCATCCATCCTGCCATTTTTCACTTTTATTTAAAACACTAGTTCTGTTTGCTTTTTGGCTTTTTATTTCTTAGAATAATACACCTTCGTAATCGCGACGGAGGTCGACGATTCCGATCGGCCTCAAAATTTGATATTATCCGTTTCAAGAGGTCCAAAACCGAAATGTCCGTACAGTGTAAGCCGTCCGCCGTCCTGTCCGTTTTGGGCAGTAGGATTTTTTTTTAATCTGAAATTTTGAGAAAATACAGGGTTTACCATCTACTTGTGCCCACAAGGTTTTCAGCCCGATCGCCCAAACCAGTGGTGCTAAAAGGGGGCTACGTAAATTGTCATTGAAGCTGCTGATGTCCAGTGTTGCCAACAAAAATAGTCAACCATTTGAAAATCCACAGATTGAATGAATACTTATTTTTTCAGAGCTGTCGAGTACTTTCTGAACGTGGACAACATGAATTTGACGGCAATACGCACCATCAGGGTGTTGAGACCTCTGAGGGCCATCAACAGGATACCAAGTGAGTCAAACAATCCACAGTGTAGCGTTTGTGTGGCTTCAAAATTTGCTGTGAGCCACGAAAATTAACGTAATAATTACGTTATTAATTATTTTTAATAATTTAATTTTAATAAAATAAAAATGAATTTTATTTGAGTTGTAAATGTCAGGTGTAATGAATTGCTTTGAAACGATGAGGGAAGTTTCAAGCAAAAGCACTTTTCAATGAGGAAGTTTTGGAGGGGCTTTTCCCTTTGAAATGGAAAGGATGATTCGGGTGTTTGGGTGATGGAGAGTTTGTCGGCGGGTATCGACAAACTATTTGCCCAACAGGATGAAAGAACATCGAAAGTGGGATGAGCGGCTGGAAAGGGGGAAGGTCGATGATCCGCGTACCACAGGAAAACAAGCTTCAGGCTCGACGAGGAGGGTTAGCATCCATGGTGTTCGCAACAGAGTGGACGTTGTTGTTAGGAGGGTTAGCTACATAATTTAAGCCAACCAACTTCCCTTCGGCTTCCTATCTCACCCCTTCCGCCTCGTTTAACTATTCAGTCGGGAGGAGAACCAGGCTTGGTATGTTCGGGGTTTCTCCCCTCCGTGACACCCCGTGGAAGCGCATTGCTTTGGAAAACAATGGAGGAGGAACGCCCTGAAATCACAGTTTTCGGAGGTCCTGGGTAGTTTTGAATATTTTGGATTTCACTTAATTTTTTGCCACCTGAGCGGCATCACTGGGTGTCTTCGTTGGTGTCCCCGCATCGTGAGGGCATATCCTTGCGACCACCAAGAACCCAACGACCCCTACCAGGGAGGGGAGAAGGTCTTTTTGACTAGTGTATGGGTTGTAATGATGTTCGTCGAGTTGAAGTGTTATTTGCTGACTAACATGTAGTAGTAGACCTACTGTCTGAGGGGCAAGTTGTAGGCCAGGGGTTACCTAATTACTTTGTACGCAACCAGAAATTTATTCTCCTAAGAATACGCATTTAGGAGGGTGTTGACGAGAAGGAGCTCGCTTGCAGAATGAGATAAGCTCCGCCCACTTTGCCCCCCCCTTTGAATGCGGAATTTTTTGAAGCATCGAGAATTGGCACTTATAAACATGAATTTTGGATTATTGGTGTCTGATCATTTTCGAAGATTTGAAATCTGATATTTTTTGGTGTGTACCTGATATGTTGAAGAAAATTAAGAGCTTTCAACCCGATTAAAATACCAGGTTCTTCACGGTAGGGGGGGGGGGAATTATTTGGTAGTTAATCTAAGGGTTTCTTAGCTTTTGAAAAAAAAAAGAAGCTCCACCGACCTCCGCTCTGGCTGGGTAATTCTTCGATTCAAGACACCCTAGGGATGCTCTTGTAAAATTTTCAGCTTCAATCATTATCAAATCTGGAAGCAGGATTCATTTTAGTGTGAAAAATATGGTCGGTTCGGCCGCGAGATAAACGAGCTTGATCGAACATTAAAGGGTTTACTCCTTGGCGGGAGGTTTATGGGTAGAAACTTTGATCATTTACTAGCTCGCACACCACTCATTTAGTCAGTTCAAGATCCTAAGCAGTCGCCGCAACAATGCCAGGGCTCGTAATTCAATTTGCGAGGTTTTATTCAACGGTGCGTATTCCGACCGTTTCGTTGCATTTAGCTGCAATTGGCTGACTTTATCTGGATTTGCCATTAGAAAATAATGTAGAACGAATTTTCATTTTTCTGGCTAATTTCGTTTAACAAAAGTCAATAAGTAGATTAATTATTCATCTACCATGACAGTACGATTTTCATTAAATGTATAAATTATGTAGTTGGTCTTCTACTTAATTTTGTCTCGAGAGATTGTGTACAGTTATTTGGACCGTGGAGGAGTTCTCTCTTCTACTCAGCGCCCCAGAAACTGAATTTTAATATTACATCTTCAACTCATGGACCCACTGCAGGACCTATAGAATTAATTATTGACCCCAGGCACTACCGTATCCTATGAAATTTAGTATGTAGTATCACTTAGTGCCAGCTTCGTATTTCCTAGTGAATTATAGTGAGAAATAATGAGTCGGTGGGTCAATTGATCGATGTGAATTGGGTCAGTGTGACCCACCGACTATTTCAAATGTGTAGTTTGACTCAAAGACCACGTGTGATTTTTCAGATTTTTAAAGGTTTAAGTAAAGTTTTTTGCAGGGGGTTTCCTAAAAACAGCCGTCCGTACTGGCATGTTCGTTTGTCAGATTTGAAGCAACGGCTAAGTCTTGAAGATGTCGTCGCGTTTAATGATTATCGTCGCCCAAACCAACTGCGGAGCTGCTGCAAATGATTGCAGATGGCTGATAACTGGTCCTGAGGCCTAGTTTCAGGCCTTGTGTTTCTCTGTGACACTGCACCAAGAGCAGTCTTGCTTGAGGTTGATGTTGAATCATGAATAGCGAGCGGGCTAAAAGACCACCTTTTCACGTGCTGGACAGTCGCATCAGTTGTCCAAATGTGAGGAACGGCAGCGCCATTTTGGTTTATTATTCTTGGAAAAATACACCTATGTAATAGCGACATAAGTCGAAAATTCTGATCGGCCTCGAAATTGTACATTATACGTTTCAAGATGTCTAGATTCTAAAAACAAAATGTCCGTCCGCCGTCCGAGCCGTTTGGGCAGTAGGAATTTATTTTAAATCTCAAATTTCGACAAAATACTCGATTTACCATCTCGTTGTGCCGGCAAGGCTTTCAGCCCCATCGCTCAAACCCGTGGGGCGCTAAGGGGTTAAAACGGGGCTACGGGAGTTTTTTTTTTAAGGATTTCGGTTATGGGGTCGAGTGGGGTGTCAATTTGAAGTATTTTTGAACGTAGAATCCATTTTTGGTCCCAGAACGGTCCGATTACACTTTGGGGATCTATGGGGCTTTCATAGGGCTACAAATGGGATTTTCGAAGGATCTCGGGAGGTCTCATAAGTTATCGTTTTCCGAGGAATTTTTGTCGCATAACCCATTTTTGGCGGTCCCACATCTGTCGAAATAGTGCACGGAATTTGTTTTTATAATTTTTCCAAAAATGTTTTCTTGATGATCTAGAATAGAATAGAATTAATTTGTGCACAATTAACCAATAACAAAGAATAATAAACCCTTGTGTAAAATGTGCAGGGTTTCTGCTTGCGGCGAGGAGGTTTTATTCCAAGCCGACCGTCGTGACGTGCTTTTCTCGGACGCTCACAACAGTTGCTGTACTCATGGCGCTCAGGTGGAGAACAATAGAGCCACTTGACTTCTGTTCTGCGGGCATCCCTATCCCCCTTACTGAGCGCTCTCATACATATCCACGGAGTAGGGGCTGCTTACACTCGTAGACTGAGGGAATCTTGTTTGAATAGCTCAGTAGGAACCTTCAGGCCTTGTTGTTTCAATTAGCGCAGGAACGCGGCACACATGACCCCTCCATGTTGGCTCCACTGATTTTCTTTTGAGTCCCATTTTGCCCCATTTGCATACATCGCCCTATGAAACAGGGACCAGTGGAGCTATCGTCAGTGTATTTTTGAGGCAACTTTATTTTTTCCGAAAATCAGAAAACTGAATGCTTTCCCAGTGAAATGAGAAGGAAAACACAATCCCCCCGAACAAAGTTGCTGACGATGGGAAATATTGACGATGGCCTTAGGGCGTCCCTCGGGCCTAAGTGTGGTGAGCCACCCCTTCCCCTAATGATCGAACTTGTCAACACCACAAAAACACGAACCCCACCCCCGGGTCTGAAAAGGACGGGCCGTCGTTAGGGGGGAAGGTTACGGACAGTGGGGGTTACCTCGGTGTGTTTGTTTGGGAGAGCTGTGAGGGGGTGGGGTGGTAGTTCACAAGTTCGATCTACTCCCTACCCACTCCTCATCAAACCGTTTGAACTGCTGCTCGAGGCGGTTGAACTAATGGCGGTGCAGGTGTTGTAACAGGTCTGGACCGGAAACGAGTCCGCTCCGAGTTGATAGTTTGCCTTTTACATGAAACACCTGCTCCCTCAAACTGTTCATCAACTTGGTGTAGGTATTCGATAACTAAAGCACTCACCTGATACCTCGGTTGTTTAAGGTGTTAAGAAAACAAGAATTTGAGTAACTGTTGTCGTTGTACAGCTGGTCATGTGGTGAGTAGGATCGACCTCTTCAAACATTTGACCAGAACTCCTTGGCCTGGCGTGCTACCGACTCATTCCGCCCTGAGGGGCATTTGCTGCGACATGGTGGACCCTCGTTCCATTCGGAAGAGCATTTGTCGTTTATTGGCGAGCCACTCATTCTGCCTTGAGGGTTGTTCGATGTGGCCTGGATCACTCGTTCCAACCAGGAAGGGGGGGGGGGGGGGGGGGGGCAAAGCGACGTGGTGGTACTACCCTCGTACCATTCGGAAGAGCATCAGATTCTGCCCTAAGAGGCGCTTGTTGCAGCCTGGTGCCCTACTAATCCGCCCTGAGGGGCGTTTGTTACGACTTGGTGGATCGCTCGTTCCAATCTGAGGCTCACTTGTTGCAGCCAGGCGGTTCACTCAGTACACTCTGAGTGGCACTTGTAAGCGACCCGCTCTTTCTGCTTTGGCAATTTTGTTGATGCACACTGACGATGTGATGAAAGGCGGGTGTGGCGGCCGCCCCTTCCGCCTGCGGTTCGCTCTATCCTTATGTAGATATTTATCGCTTAAAGCACTGTTTCACACAGTGGGACACTTTGGGCTAATGAACTTTTCCAAAATTTTATCAGGTGTGACCAAAATGACGAATTTCAACTTCGTAGTTGAATTGCATATTATAAAAATAGGTACATATTCTTCCCAAAAAAGCAATGGACAGTGTGGATAGCACAGGGCACAACACATAAATAAATTTAATGTGAAAATCTGATCTATATTGACTGTTGTTTGGGGTCTTGGGACATCAAACTGTCCCACTATGTGAAACAGGGTCTTAAGTTGAGAATGAAATGTCCCTATTATATTAAATCCCCCCCCCCCCCCCCCATCGATTTCCGTGTCAAAACATGACTGCCAACCTATCATCAAACCCTTCTACTTCCAAATCATCTTTACCGACTCGGAAATTCTCGTTCCGATATTGACGCAAGGAAGGAGAATCCCATTAGTCCACACGGCTGAACACTTCACCGGCAATGCATCTGCTCCCTGAAGCCTCTCCAGAACCGACAAATTAATTAGATGGGCCAAATTAATTTCCTATCGCTGCCTCAATTACAACTTGTTTGCAACTGCGGGACACTGGGGATCCGGCAGATGATTATCCATCATTTCCAACTTATTTAGTTAATTTTTACATAAATGGGAACACAAATCAACGAATTATCTCCGCTTCCTTAAACTGTCGCTGTGATAGCACAGCAATTTTTGATGGTTCGATTCCCTCTGTTAGTGGTTGGTACCTAAATCAATTGTTGAGTGCATACGCATTAAATGCGCATTAAAAACAAATTTTGTTCTCTTCGAAACTGCTGATTCGACGTCGAACCTTGCAGACCTCTTAAGGTGAAAGTGGATTTTTGGTGATGATCTAGATAATTTTCGAAGTGGCCGCCAGAGTGCTCTCTAAAACGCATACAAACGCTAGTCGCCAGATCTTTCTGGTTCATTCATTCAAGTTCGAACCTGCTCACTCCAACACTGTTGAATTAATTGAATGCCACTTAATTCAGTGCTCGGTTTCCCGCCCTCCAAAAGTGGGAGGGCAAAGTGATGTTTGTAATCCGACCCAAATGGTTTGTAACAAACGGCAACGTCTGGGATTATCACATTTGTGTTAAGAACATCGAAAGGAGAGTTGGGCGGGTTTCGGGGGGGAAAATTTGCAAGTCAAATCCCCTCTCAGTGAAGGAATTTCCCCCTTTTCGGGGGATGTATTAGGAAAATGGAGGGAACCTCCGTACCATTAAAGCGTTAAAATATAATAGGCCGGAACCGCGTCCTGACATTTTTGAGGGGTTGGTTAAAGGGTGAAAAAAGTACCTCTTTTTTTTCTCTTCGCCATTTTTAATGGTGCGAGATATATTCGCGAGGCATTGTCCGAAGTTTTCTTCGGCGAAGTTAATGTTCCGTTGACGGGTAGGGTTTTAGCCGGAGGGGATTTTCCCTTCGTGATGTGGAAAACGCAAAACTTCCCTGACAACGCATTCCACTCGTGTTCAGGGCCCAAGGATGGTTTCGTCGCTGAGGGCACAATAGGCGGTGATCCACTCTGCGACGGAATAGCGATGGCGAATTTTCCCTTAGCGTATTCCTATTAAAATGCAAAGAAGCGAGTTCTACATGGGAAAATAAGAGTGGATGTATACCCGGAAGCCAGTAAAAAGGGTGTTACGATCCTCCAAGCAGTTTGGCAACACAGCCTATTTGTACTCTATCGTGATAATATCAAATTATGGTACTTTCCACGACGTGCATTGATATATTGAGGTTGCGAAAATTGCTATAGCAGGTTTTTAATTGATTTATTTTTTATTTTTATATATATTGTTCGCGTCGATCTCAGTAGTATAGTAAATTCTTGCAAGAACCGCGATATTGCCAGACTTTTGTCAGTTTTTGCTCCATAGCTCCTATTAAATCCGTTTTAGCACAAAGTCTTCTATTATCTATTAAAAACCATATCAAATGTGCTCCAGTCGCATCTGTAAGCACAAGTAACCTATCTCAAGTAATTATAAACCCTTGCGTAAAATTTGCAGGTTTTTTTTTTTTTTGTAAATGTAACCTAACAGTTTTTGTGTCACGTGTGAAGTTGGAAAGATGAGGGTTAGACGGTGTTGCTTCTTCAGCGACGATAATATCGTTCTGCTCTTGCACATTAAAATACTATTACATAACGTGTATTACATTATTATGTAATATTTTTTTAATGTGCAAGAGCAGAGCTGTGAATTCGACCACCGAGATAAGGCTCTCAAAATTGGGGCCATTTTTGGTTTATTACTCTTGGAATAATACACCTATGTTATCCTATGTATGTAAACCTAAGGGGCTTTTTTTATATTTTTTATTTATTTTATTTTATTTTATTTTTATTTTAATTTTTTTTTTTTTTTAGGTCCCACATCTGTCGAAACATACAGAAAACTTTTTTCAAAATAATAATGAGCCGTTGTGTAAAATTTGCATTTTTTTTTTTTTTTTGCAATGAACTAAAGGGAGAGTTCCACGGGTTTTTTTACCGTTGATCGTCGAAAATCCAAGTGCTCGTATAAACTTGATAAGAAGAGAAGTGAATCAACCGTTATCAACAAAAAGGTGATCACAGCTTTGAAAAACTCAATCAAAAGCTTCTCTCGAGGGCCTTTACTGTTAAATTGTAATTTTGATGCCTGTGGTAAATTGAATCATCGAAAGCAGAGCTGTGAACATAGCGGCAGTTTTTCCAAAAAACAAGAATCTCTTATCTGGATGATGACTGTTGATTCATTTTCATTTTTTACAGCTAAATAGTAAAGAGTGTCTTGAGACGGATAGGAACACTATGGTCAACAATTTGTGGCCCCGTTGTGGTAAGATTGCGTGTAGCTGTCGGGATGAATAGGGTGAATAATCTATGAAAGTGGACGAGCCTATTCTAGCCAAAGGATTCGCGATAATGGCTCATTGTTTTCTTAGAGGAGGAGCTCCGGAGGCTTATTAATGGCAAGACCTGCTTCCAGCTGGATGAGAAAAGGGGGGACGAAGACAACCGACTCCTGTCCTCACAATTCGCTTTCTGTTCGTTCCCTTTTGTCAAATCGTCGGTGTGTCGACGTCGTCGTCATTCGACAATGGGAGGATCACGGCTTCTTGGGCACAACAGACAATCTTCCCTCCTTCGTTCCCCCGGCCCCTCGAGCTGCCCTCCTTTTCGACAAACCCTTACCGGTCGCTTCCTCTGATACAACACAAAAGACATCCTCAGAAAGGCCTGAAGGTGGGTCCTTCGTACGAATCAAAGCTAGTATCAATGCTCATAACAAGTGCACAGTCGAAGAGTTACGCGTTCGTTTTAGGCGAAACTAGGGATGGCAAGCGAATTGAAACATCGATGTATTGACAACCAAATATCGATGGATCAATACGTAGGTTACGTTGCCAACCCTCAGTGTCAACAGTACCACCTGTATCGCAGTACGGGGTGTATTTTTGTTCAGAATTGTCTTAGCGCTTTACACCTGAATGTGGTGCCTGACTGTACGTTCAACCTACCTCAAGTCACTCTGGGCACTTAAATGAGTTTAGTTTCTAAAGGCTGTAAACGCTATAATTGTTTACCTAAATAAACAATTTAGTATTCAAACCAGCAGAGGAGTCGTTCTCTCTCCCTAACCAACTTACTGCCTCTTACGTTTATGTTCGACTCCTTGCTTCATCAATAATTGATCTCTAATTATTAGAGGCTGAAAAATGGGGTCCACCCTACAAAAGGTGTAGCAGCTTCTTCTTCTTTTTTTCATGGTGTTTATGCTCATGAGGTAGTTATGAATCCAAGTTTTCGCCATCCCCTCCCCTTTGCTTAATCCGCCATGTTTAAAAAACCGCCAAAAATCAATACTTTTTTCAGTTTTGGGCTTCTAGCTCCATCCCAGTTGGAGATATGAGTCTCTATATGAATGTAGAGAAATGTAGTGAATGTTTTTTAAGCCTATTGGGTAGTTATGAAACCAAGTTTTCGTCATTCCCCCCCAATTGCCTTTTTTGAAATAACCGCCAAAAATCGGCACTTTTCCAGTTTTGGACTTCCAGCTCTATCCTGGTGAAGTTTTTGAGATTCAAGTATCTACATAAAACTGTAGACAACAAAATGTCCGAGCAATGGCTAGGAGTGGGGGACAATAAAACAGAATAAATGCATATTTTGTGATTATGCTCCGGAGCCCCGTTTGGTGAAAGTTTTTTCATGATATTCCAAGCATTTTTTGATCGTAGCGAATGCATGAAATATCATACAAATAGTTCATATAATATATTATCATATTTTGATGTAACCACACCAATGTGTACTTACATAAATGGATAAATTCATTAGGAAATGCGTTACCTACAAAAATTCATCCTTTGTTGTTATTAAAAGATAATAATTTCTAAAATTAAAAGTTGGTATGTTTCATAGCCCATAATGTATGCTATACTATAGCACAGGGATTCCCAACCTGGGGGGGCGTGAAGGGTCTCCAGGGGAGGCGCGATCAAGGCCCAAAAACTGACAAAAAGTCATAATCATTTAACGTGACGTCACCTATAGTGGTTCCGGTTTCCAATCAAAAAACACCAGAGTGCAGGTCGATTTTTTCTTCTATTTTCGATTTTATGCCAAGAAAAAATCGAAAATAGAAGAAAAAATCGACCTACTCGTAATACTACCAACAAATTTGTTGGTAGTATTATTTGGACGTCTTCTATCGATAAAAAAATAAAAATAAAAAATCCAGAAACGCTTCCATTCCTTATTATTTAGGTATGCTGGAGCGTGAGTGTTTGTCAACATGAATACAACAACAAATAAAAAGTTCCGTTTGAATTTGAATTTACTCATTAAAATTATACCATGATTATACTTATACTAAGTATAAGTCTTAGCATTTTTGAGGAGGGGGAGAGTATAATTACACAGAACAAAGGGGGGGGGGGGCGCAATGGTGTTCACACCGACCTAGGGGGGGCGAGGTAAAAAAAGGTTGGGAACCCCTGCTATAGCATATACATATTATGTGCTATGAAACATACCTACTTATGTTCATATTCATAATATGAATATGAACATAAGTTCATAATATTATTATGAATGTTATATTAAAACATCTATGGTTATATGTACATGAGGCGTTTGCTATCAAAACCAGCTCATTTCGCTTTTTTTCAAAATTGGTTTAGCTTGGTATGTACCACACAAAAAAAACTTTCCACATCAAATTTGTTGGATATTTTATTTCCTACATTTTGGTTAATTATTCTTGGATTAATACACCTATGTAATCGCGACGGAGGTCGACGACTCCGAACGGCCTCAAAATTTGATCCGTTTCAAGAGGTCTAGATTCCAAAACCGAAATGTCCGTCCACCGTCCGGGCCGTTTTGGCCAGGTGGAATTTTTTTAAATCTGAAATTTTGACAAAATACTCGGTTCACCATCTAGTAGTATTTTTGGACGTACAATCCATTTTTGGGGGTCCCGGAACGATCCGATTCTACTGTGGCGATCTATCGGGTTTTCATGGGGCTACAAATGGGATTTTTGAAGGATCCCAGGAGGTCAAATATTTTTCGAGTAAAAAAAAAGAAAAAATTTTGGAAAAAAACCAAAAAATTCCAAAACTTTTTTTTCCCAAAATTGTTATTCATTGACAGAATTAAGTTTATGCACAAGTAACCTATATCAAAGAATAATAAACCCTTGTGTAAAATTTGCAGCGTTTTCATATAGATATTCAAATCTCCAAAAATGCACTGAGATGGAGCTAGGAGCGAAAAACTGAAAAACAGTGCTGATTTTTGGCGGTTTTTTTCATCATGGCGGATTAAGCAATGGGGAGGGGATGACGAAAACTTGGATTCATAAATACACTATTAACAGCATTTAAAAAAAAAATGCTACACCTTTTGTAGCGTGGACTTCCTTTATTGACCAGACTATAGGCTTCTGCTCCGATTTGGCATCTTTTGGCGCTACTCGCCTTATTTCTTCACCAATTCCTTCTGTTCAAATTTGCCAACTCCTGGCTCCTTCGGCGCTGCTCACTGAGTGCGCTTTTCTTTGCGAATAGCTTCTGTTCAGATTTCCTGGTATCATTCTGCTGCCAGACATTTTTTCCTCGCAGCAAAGTTGTTCGCAGATTTAAGACGTCAAATCTCATTCTCCACTTTTCAGTGTATTTCGCTAGATCCTAAATTTGTTCTTCAGTTTGTCCAACTTGGAACTGGACTGCCAACCATTCACCAAGTAGTTCAACTTGAACTAACCATTTCCCATCCCGTCAAAGCTTTGATCAAAGGTGTGTTCCGACAATTACCAAGTAAATTGAACTAGGTTAATGAATCAAAAATCAATGCTTGTTAAAGGAGTGGGTATTAATGGAAGGAGCGAGAAACACCTAACGATCTTCAGGCTGCTGACAGGCCGTGGAAGGGGGCGGTGGAAGGTGGAAGCACCTAACCGTCTGGCCTAATTCATTTCCATAATTGCCTTCTCCGTGAGTCGATTCCCACCTATAATTGAGACCTCCCCGTTTTATTGGCAGGCGTCCCGGTTGTAAAACACTGGTTGTTTTTCTCAAGGTGGCATATTTTACAGTTTGTTCCGCTGCCTTATCAAGGAAGTAATGAGGAGCGGGTGTTACCGTTGGCACGGCTGTTTATGACAAGCCTGTTCAGGTGTTATGCTCACTGGTTATCACTTATGGTTTGCGAAATGGGCTAAGATGTTTCTACTTTAGTGTTGTATGTGAAAGTTAATGTGGCCTGTGATGTGAATTAATTTTAAAAGAATCATCGTCCACATTAAAATTCGTAGACTTTCCATGTTTATTCATGTTAACAACAAAGTTGAGTCTTTACATTGCATTCCCAATTTTCACTGTGGAGGCCTTCTTTTGAAGTATTTTCGGCACCAGAGATTTTACATAAATCGCCGTAGTTATTGGGCGTTGGTAAGACTGAATATCCTTTAGCTGCAACAGCTGTGGTTGTCAAACTTTGTATTTAGGAGAAAAGAAAATCTATTACTCCAACCTGGTAGAACAAGACTGATGGGAGTTCACGGCTACGTGGTTCTTTATCATCGTAATTAATATTCTCTCGAGCCAAAAAATTCTCAACTGTCTAACTTGCTCGTCAGACCGACTCGAGCCCCCTTCAAGTCTTTAGAAATCGGTGAATATTGTATCAACCAGGGCAAACGGGGTAATGACGAAGTGGTCTTTTTTTTCGCTCTCCTTATAAAGTCTTTTAAGGAGTTTCGCTATAAAGTTTTGCCCCTCCGTGCAGAACTCTGTCCTCCGTTCCGCCACTTCTCGCTAGTTTGGGAGTCCACTCTGCTCCTAGGGTCAATTCAGCCTGTTTCTTGCTTCTTCACTTCCCTCTTCCCAAATTTAATAAATCCCATAGCCTCCCCCTTTTTATTAGAAAATTGAAAAACTTTCCGCGTCTTCCCCTTTTCGAACCTTCTAGCTTTCTAATATCGACAGAGGTGGATTTCATTTAAGGACTCAAGAGAAGTGTCCATTCCAGCGATTGCCTGTGACCATGCGAAGTTATATTGCTGTTACACATGGCAAACCTAGCATAGTAGCTTCAAGCACTATACAGAAGCAGGGTTTCCGTAGCTCCTACGTCTTTGTGGATGTAACCCATTCCAGTACTTAGCAGTGATCCTGCAAGGCTTTTGAAACATTCATTACCCATTTTAAACCTTGTTGTGCATTGCTGCTTCACATTGCAGACATACAGCAGCAGGGTTGCCATTGCTCCACGTGAACATGTTTGGAGAAACAGGTGTTGGACCACTCCAGTGCTTGCCAGTGATCCCGCAAGATATTTAAAGCTTCAGTGTACAAAATTTGTACACATTTAATGAAACCTTGATGCGTGTTGGTGCTAAACATTCAGATTACATCAGCAGGGTTTTCATTGCTAGCAGATGTTTAAACCATTCCAGTCCATACCAGTGATCCTGCAAGGTTTTGAAGTATTAAATGTTCATGTGTAATGGAGGTACACATTGCAGACCTACATCAGCAGGGTCCATTGGTCCTTGAGTACGTGTTTGTGAACTTATGCCAACCCTGCGCATGACATTGATTTTGCAAGTTGTTGAAGTACTCACGGTTCCTACAGTAGCAGCGATTCCATTGCTCCACGTGTACTTGTTTTTGGTTATAAGCCATTCGATTGTATGGCATTGATTCTATAAGCAAGCATTCTGCAAGGTGTTTGAGGCATACGGTTTCCACAATGTAGCCTTGTTGCATATTGTTGCTACGTATTGTTGACCAATAGCAGCAGAGTTTCCAATGCTCCAACAGTACGGCTTTGTGGATGCGAACCATCCAGTGCTTGGCAGTGGTTTTGCAAGGTTGTTGAAGTATCATCATTCACATGAAACTTGATGTGTATTGCTGCCACACATTGCAGACCTCCAGCAGCACAGTTCCATTGCTCCATGTGTACGTATTTGGAGAAGTGGACGTAAAACCATTCCAGTTCTTGCCAGTGAGTCTGCACTGTTGTAAGATAACTCAGTGTCAGTCGAACCTTGTGTGCCATTGCTTCTCACAATCAACCAACTCCCCAATTACCAAGTTTGTACGTCGTTCAATGAAACTCTTGCTTAACACGTAAAGTCCATTGATGTAAATCCGCTTCCCGTGACGACCCCTCTGTAATGTAGCTTGAAAAAGACTGGTAAAGCTACGGCCGTTGTCACCAGCCTGAGGGCTGAAACTATTGCCCAGTAAAACCGGCAACTACCGTCTGAAAGTTTGAGAACTCCATCGGTGATCAGCATTACCAGGTGTTTCGGAGTGGGGGAAATTCTAGCGGTCCTGATCAGCCCGGAAAGCCCAACTTCGAATCCACCCAACTCCCAAAGTGAAATACAATTTTAATGCTTTCCCCCCTCGCCCGACTTTCGATTCCCCGTTGGGAAGTTTTGAATGGGGGAAAACTTGCTCGGGGCCGAGCGGGATAAATCCCGGCAACATTTTTCCCTTTTAGCCGGATGTCATCCGGGTTCGGAACGGTTTTAAAGTTGAGCCCTCCGTGAGTAATCACTCCACCATGCTATTAGCTTTTCCGACTTCGCATGTGTGAAAGTCCTGTTTCAATCCCCTGGGATGATGATAGTTTTTTGTTTTTTTTTCAGGTATGCGAATCCTGGTGATGCTGCTCTTGGACACCCTGCCGATGCTGGGGAACGTCCTGCTCCTCTGCTTCTTCGTCTTCTTCATCTTCGGCATCGTCGGCGTCCAGTTGTGGGAAGGTATACTGAGGCAGAGGTGCTTCTTGAAGCCCCTCCCCAACGTCACCTATCCCAAGTGAGTTTGGTCTCAGCACGCCATTTATAGTAATCGCATCCACAATGATTTTCTTGCTCATTTTGGGTTGTCCAGTTGGACCATTTTGAGGGGAAGAAACTGGTACACTTCTTTTGCAAAGCACAGGCGTGTTTTGTACTGCTTGAGAGTGTTAGGGTGGGACTGAAGATTTCGCTTGAGTGAAGAATTGATGATTGGTTATTTTCTTTATCACTCAGAAATCAACACCAATCCACACAAACAAAACTTCACTCAGCTCATTCGTTGAAGAGATTTCCACAGATCAATCACGTGCTAAATTCTCCGCTTTGACTTCATGAAACTTCTCGTCCGTCTGGGTACTTTGTCGACTTGGATAACCAGGATAAACGGGAAAAGGTGATTACTCCGCCCTGCGGGGGTTTACATCAACGGAAGGTTATAACGAACTCCGCCCGTCTGAAAAGGGACAGTGCAACGTCAAAGTTGAGGAAACTCCAAAGTGAAATTAATATCTACGTCGTGCTTGTAGGGAGGGGGGGGGGGGGGGGGGCTTAGCAAAGAAGCCAAGGTCGGGAACGTCTTTGACTGGGCTGTTTGCAAGGCCCTTAGTTGCGACGTCTAAACATAAATCGGCCGGCGAGGAGAGGCTTTGTTGAACTGCTTTACCTTGAAGCCCCCATTTTCTCTCCTCCCCTCTGGGAAAACAGGGGAAATCTAAATATGTACACCTACCGGGTTATTAGAATGTCCATGACTGTTCAAAGGCTTTAGAAGGTAAATCTGGAATTTGTCTGCGTACAGGAAGCGTTTTTGGCGGTTACAGAAACCCTTTTGGTCTAACAAAAAGTTAAACACGATGCCAATAAACATCTCTGATAATTTAGAAGGTTAGTAATGAGGCACCCATTATTAAAACTCAAACATATTGCTGGCTCTATAGTTATTCGAAATGGTTCTCTACCTAGACAAACTGGCTGTACTACCTAGTGTACTAGAAAGGTTCTATAGCTTTAGACCGGTTCTATAGCTCTACAATTAATTTCTGAGGCTCTTCAATGAGATTCTATACCTCTTCAATCAGTTCTTTAGCTCTGCAAACTGGCTGTACGGCTCTATTTACTGGTTCTATAAATTCAAGGTGTTCTTACTGGTCCAGTCCATAAGCTCTTCAGCCTTTTAACGCTAAAACTAGTTTTATGTATCTTCAAACTGATTTTATAGCTCTTCAACCAGTTCTGTGACTCTTCAAATTGCCTCTAGGCTCTTCAGTGTGATTCTGTCGCTATTCCGACTATTTTACAGAACTTCAAACCGACTTGTTGTGTCCATATTTATAGCACGATCCCTCAACAAAAATTCCGCGGTTTACCATCTAGTTGTGCCCGCAGGGTTGGTTTCAGCCCAATCGCCCAACCACGTGAGACTATGAAGGGTTTTTTAAAAATGGTTTTCAGCTATGATATCGAGTGTTGTGTAGATTTTGAAGGATTTTGAACGTAGAATCAATTTTTTGGGCAAGCGAGCACATGCCGTTTTCCTGTTTTCGCGACGGAGGTCGACGACTCCGATCGGCCTCAAAATTTGACATTATCCGTTTCAAGAGGTCAAGATTCCAAAACCGAAACGTCCGTCCGGGCCGTTTTGGGCAATAGGATTTTTTTTTTAAATCTGAAAATTTGACAAAATTCTCGGTTTACCATCTAGTTGTGCCCGCTAGGTTTTCAGCCCGATCGCCCAAACACGTGGAGCGCTATGGGGCTACGGGAGGGGTTTTTTAAAGGCTTTCAGCTATAGGATCGGGTTAGGTGTCGTTTTCGAAGTATTTTTGGAACGATCCGATTTCAATAGGGAATAATTAATTCCCCCCCCCCCCCCCCCTTCTATAGGGAATAATTAACCCTCGTGTAGAATTTGCAGCATTCTTTTAATGTGGACTCTTCCGTTCGGCATTTCTCCCTGAGCAGTTCGGAATGCGACATGCTTTCTGCCCGTATAACGAATGTATGCCGTGCAGTTCGCCCTCAGGAGGAATCTCCCCGAAGCGTACGACGAAAGGCGGAAGGGGCTGCTTAGCGTCCGAAAACTTCTTTATGACGTCATATATCACCCCGGCGACCTCATAACTGCTGAATGGAGTCTTCTCTCTTTTTTTTCCCTCGCCGAGAGTTCCGGACCCAATTTCCGAGTCAGATAGTGGGCTCACCGGAGGTAAGGGGAAAGGAATAGCGATATTTCAGGGAAACGACGTCCGTAAATAAAAAGACGTAATCCAAACATGACCGCGACAGATATCGCCAGGAACAAAATGGCTGCTGTGCCTCCATTGTAATCATGGAAGCCAATTTAACTCACTCGAGATCCGGCCTGGCTGTCATACTTGATTGTCCCTCCATGAAGTATGCATTGTCCCTACATGATTGATCGGATTATCCCATTATTAACCGGATACCAGTGTTAACCTTCCCCCTTGTCATGTGTTCACTTTGATACGTGCACCATTCGAGATGGTCCGCCCAATCAAGCCGATCACTTGAGTATGACGCTGTTTACGTTGTGCCGATTACATCATGCATGAACACATTCCGACAAGCGATTACTTGAGTCGATTCAAACGACTGATTTGTAAAAGTCTTGAAAGCAGTGTTGCCACTTCTTAGACATTAGAGCGAAAAATAATCTGTGGAGTCTCTTCATGTGCTACACCACACTAGTAATTAACAAACACAATACCTACGCTTATCGCCACATTGTACCACGATAATCGGAAAAAAAATCCCCGGAAAAAAAAATCCTGCAGGGCGGAAAAAAATCCCCTAAAACAAAAATTGAAAAACTTAAAAAAGGGAAAAAAGGGGGGAGCCCGTAACTACAAAATATTATATTTTATAATAATAATAACAATAAAATTTATTGTTATCATTTAATGAAATCCAAATATGGTTTTTCATTAGGAGGTAGCTTATGTAAGCCCGGACTCAGGAATCATAAAGTGAAAAAATGCAAACGAATTCTGCCATCATTCGTCCCGGATCCTTTGAAAACATAAAAAAAAAAATTAAACCTGTACCTAGTACCGTGGGAGCGGCGTAAAACTAATAGAAAAAACAACGAAAAATGACTGAAAATCGATTCACCCATGTAGGTAAATAGCAACAAGCGGAAATAATTTTTTTAACCCCCAAACGTCAAGCCGAAACTTTTGGGCCCCTAAAATTTTGAAATACTTAGTGCACGATGAGTGGGTTAGCCATTGCTTTGAAATTGAAACTTGTTCAGGAACAATAGGACTATTCATCCGATTCGACGCCGTACGGCACCAACTGCTTACCTTACCCCCTACGACATCAAGAAGGTACATAATATGTACATGAAAATATTATCAACTCCTTTCATTTCCATTCAGTCAACGCTATTTCTTTTCCGGGACCAGAAAATAAGTACTTACTGGGGGTTTTCCGGGCCCTTTTTATTTCGGGATTTTTTTCCGGGGATTTTTTTTTCGTGAATCTTTACCAAAGGGTTGCCAACGTAACGTTAGGATTTGTTACAATATCCTCGTTCTTACTTACAAACTTGGTACATATTTCATGCCAACTCTAAAAAAATCAACACTTTCCAGGTTGTACAGTGTACAGTCATGTGGTAGTATGTGTACAGCACCCTACTACGCCCATCGCAAACAATAACATCATAACTTTGAAAATGGATTAAGGAGTCTTTTTTTTACAATTTGGAGTTAGTATAATATACTAACTATAATATAGTATATTATATTATACTATATATTATATAGTATAATATATTATATATTATATAGTATAGTATATTATACTATACTATATATTATATACCGTGATACACAGGGACCTGCGGCCATTGCTGCTCACCCAGTGTGACCCGAAGTTCCGATAATAAATGGTTTCATATTTGATGTGTAAACTTTCAGAATCGGGGAAAATGATTCATTTTAATTTATTTTTCCCCTAAGGCCATTACTGCAAAACCGGAGGTTCAAAACACAAACAGACTGACAAGAACACGAAAAGAAAAACATTGTTTTTGTGTTCCAGGGATCTCCAAGAAGAATACAGTGTTCGCGTGCGAACAACCGAGTAAGCAAAAAAAAAAAAAAAAAAAAAAACAGACGCAAAAAAAAAAAAAAAAATGAAAGAACTGAACGGAAAATTTAATCGGTGTTCTTGTTGAAGAGGCTGACAGAGTGACGCTGGTTTCTTTTCGTTTATTGTCTTCCGCTCTGTCTTGTTTTTCGCCTTTTCGTTGTGAGCCGCTCTGTACAAAAAAGCGTTTAGAGTTTGGTACACTACACACGTGATGAGAGTTGGGAGGGGAGCGTTGGTGCCAAAAAAAAAAACTGGGTCGCTGTTTGTTTTTAAATATCTTTCAATTTTCAAACTTAATTTCCATTCTCTGCCACCCCTGCATTTTTTTTTTTTTTTTTTCTTTATCATGCCTTTGGTTATTTACAATTTTCTCTCGCTTTTTTCTTGATCGAAATTTGGTAAAACGGTAAGCGGTAAGGCACTCAGCAATTTAAGCATTCCCGATTACACCAGGTTAGTTTCTGCATCAAGTTAACATTCTGATAACAGGTTTGAATTTGGCAACACGGCTTCTGACAGTGTTGCCCAGGTTACGACAAAAAATGAAGCAGTTTACACTCACATTACGAACATATTTTAAATCTAGGTCGTTATGGAGCTAGTCGGATTAAATCACATCCTTTTTGAAATACCCTACTAATTAAATACGCCTCGTTTTTCGTTGGTAGAAGCATTAAAGAGTCTCTAAAGAGATTTAATTTGTTCTCTCCACCCCAGTACAGTTCTCATAAACCTCATTGTAATTCCACGTTGATGTACCGTATCGTCCGAGATAAGCCCCAGTGTTAGCTGACCGCGCTGGCCGGCTATCTGCCCTCCTGCACGAGGGTTAGGTGCCCAGGGTTTAAAAAGTAATCACCTTCTCGGTTGATATAACTGAGTAATTTGCGAGAGGCTCAATTTTCACCGCGATGCCGTTTTCCTCTCCGAGTTGGCTGCCCTCCCTAGATGTATTATGGAGGCTGTGGGTTATGAAACGTCTGTTGGTTTGCAGTTCTGAACGTTGGACGCTTTAGGGCTGTTGGCTATTACATACATTTATGTACCTACGTATTACATATAGGGTCTATACTTTTAATCATGTGAGTTTTTTAACCGAGAATAATATACTGAACCGCCTTGCCAACATTCTCCCCAGAGGACTGCCCAGGGTGTCAGGTCCCCTTAGCTATCCTTTGGTGTATCGTCCTCGGCTCCCAGAATGCAGGAAGTGCTTCTAGCAATCCAGTCATTGGACTCCAGATGTCATGATGGTGAGTCGCTCTCGCTGTCTGGCCAACATTGAGGGAGTGTCTTACCAGAGAGGGTGACGACCGTTACTCAACCACTCTTGGACGGTTCTCCCAGCGGAATGGACAATCAGGCTGTTTGCATACGCTGTCTCTTCGTCTTCTCCTGAAACTTCGTAGGCCAATTCGTGTTCATCGTCGTCTGAACTGCTCGCCGGAGACTCCTCGCATGTTTCTTCCTCCACCGCTACGACCTCCTCATCAATGGGCAGTAGTAGCCTCAATGGGATGTACTTCGGCTCCATTTCTCGTTCTTTCTTACGAACCATCCCAATTCCCTCGACGACTGCCCTCGGTTATGGGGTCCCACATGACACGCTATCCTTAAGTATCCTTATCAACTGGCACCGGCTGGTTCTGATCGTCTCTAAGAGGAACTGCATGGTTTTTCGCCGTGTTGCCGCAATATTCCACCAGCATTATGTTCCTACAGGGCAGTCATCGGCCCTGTTCATTTCTCCGTTCATGCCTTCGTCTTCTTTAGAGTTTTCATCTTGCAGAGGCTACTAAGAACCTACTATAAGTATTATAGTAGGAAAAAGAAAAGTTGAAAAAAGCAGTATTTTTTTACCTTTTCATACTCTCTTCATCGACCACAACAGAGGTGTTTCCTTTTGCAACAACGCTGACAAATTTGTCCCCATCGAAGACATAGTCATGCTGCTGAACATGAACCACCTGGCGACCATCATAATGTCTTTCCAGGCTGATCTGAACTCAGTCACAGCAACCATAGCGTTTGTCCCTGCTCGCAACCATTGCAATTGCAATCTGGGATTCAGGCCACGACGTGCACGACCTTTGAGGAGGCATTTCTAAAAATCAAAAACTTCTGCAATCAAGTCCAAACAGTTCTGAAGGATATGGCAGAACAGATGGGTACCTGAAATCTGAAAGCCAACCTAACCCCACTCCTAACCCTTGCCAAATGTCCTCGTGCATGCACCGGCCGAACAGAACTGCTGCCGGAATGGGCAGGTATTTCTAAAGTTTGACTTGATTTCAAGTACAAAAGTGACAAGACTTCATAAAAATCCGCAAGCAAATATTGAGTTTAGTATGGTGAAATATTTTACTAGAACAGTTTTGATATTTTCATGATTTAAAATTTAAGTTTCTTACTTTTCCCCGTTTTGAGCAGAACCCCGGTGCCGAATTTGAAATTTCGTTTCCAGTAAATTCCCCTTTCGTTTCCCCCTCCCACAGGTTTTTTTCGATCCTCCTGGTGCCTCTCATGTCAGCCTCTTAGGTGTCACTGTAGCCTTCTTGTCTTTTTTCTTATCGAAGTTGTGTCTTTTGTGCTTATCGTGGTTACTTGCCGGAAACCTATATGGAGTGAAAACAACCATCTTTCCTCTGGGCCAATGACAATGCCTCCCGCTTCTCTAGATTACAAAATTCCAACTGTCTGAAATAACTTCCTTTTCAATTTCCATCAATTTACTCCTTTTTTCTCGAGTCTTGCCTTCTCATAACTTGACGGTACCTAATGTCTTTTCAACCTTTTTATTTCTTGTATCTTTCCCCTGAGTAGAATCCTCTGCCCCGAAGGACCTTTTCAAACTTCCCTTTCTGCATTCCCTTACAAGATCTTAGTGTACTAGTAATGAAGGTCTTGAAAAATTCTATACAAAACTTCCTTGGGCTTCAATGGCAGAAAGGTTGAATTGCGACTGAAAAAATCCATTGGCTGATTCGTTACTCCGAAGCTGAAGTCGTTAACTTAATTAAAAATTAGGACCAGATATGTTTGTCTAAAAGTATTAAGCACTACAACACATGAGCACCTAATCGATAAACGCCAGAAAATAATTTTGTGTCGCACTTTTCTACCCAAAATCAACATACTCTTCTACAATACTCTCAACCCACTGTACTTCTCACTCTCATCTAAACTCCTCAAACTTCTTTCTGTACTCTGCACACTGAATGCAACTGTCGTACTACCAAAAGCGTTAGTGCATTTTGGGATCATTGTTGCATTTTGACAAAGGAATTTTTAGGAACACTACCCCAAACACCGTGTTTTCTTTTCAAATTGGTGTTGTTTGCTGAATGACACGAAATTTTTTGCGGGAAATTGTAGAATAGTGTTTGTGAACAAATTCAAATTTGGTGAGTAGTTTTTTGTGTAACGGGAATGCTTTGATTGCTGTTGTGTAGAGAATTTGTGTATTTTATGATGTTGATTTAACGAAATGGAAGGTGAGTGAACACGTTTTGGAGATTTGATTTATTATTTTCAATGCATTTTGGTGTGTGTGGAATTGTCTTTTTTCGAAGTTTCCCATGAAAAGTGCATTATTTTGAGTTTTGTCTTGTGAATGCTAATGTTTTAATTATAAAGGGGTGCTTGGAGGTGGGTGAGCGTGCGATTGACATTAAAGTTTTTCGTGGCGTTCATTGTGTAAAGAAGAGGAACCGCGTAGATGACTTACTTGTTGAATGAACCCCAAGCAACGAGTGCTTCGAGATGAAAACTGCTAGATGGAGAGGAGGTTTTGCGTTGTGTCGCACCTAAGCTGGGCGGGTGGGAAGTTGAAATTCAGCTTACGCTAGATAGCGACACCAGCTCCAGGTGTGTCTGCGGACATTTGCTCTGGCATCCTCCAGGTCAGAGTTACGGCTGAACCGGGCACTCACCACCCTTTTACGTGGGATTTCATTCTTCACAGCCACTGGTTTGATTTTTATTAAGCCACAAACCCTGCTTGAGTAAAGTGTGGTTCTCACGAAAAGGTGCCTTCACTCCCCCCCTTGCCCTGGTGATTGAGCGTTCACTTTTAGTGCTCCTGCTACAGGGTCAAGGATCTTGCCTCCTTCCTCACCTTAGCTGGATCAGCTGCTCCAGGAAAGGCAAAGGCCACCTCCCCAATTTTGGTGAGGTCCAGCGTTATCTCCATCCATGCTTTCAATCATCGGAAAAGATGAAGATAACCAAGACTGACTGAATTCCCCTTTTTTGATAGAATTCACGTCTTCTCACTCGCTGGGATAACTGTGTTCGGAGACTCCCTCGGACCACCAAGACTCTAATCCTTACCTTGGAGGAGGCGACACCTACTTCGCAGAGCTCGGCGGAATAAAAGGAGTGGTAACCACAAGAATATTTTGCAGATCCATTGACCCAACTTGTCTTTTCTCCCCGTAGGCAACACCGTCAGTCCCTTCTTGCCATCATTGAAGAAGCCATATCACCGTCATTATTCACACCCCAATAAGAAAAAAAAATCCCCGCCATGTTCTAATTTAAAAATCCCGCAGTCTCATCCCCCCCCCCCCCACCCACACTGTCTCCTGGATGACAATTTAAAAACCCTGCAGGGTTGAATAGGGCGCGAGAAAAGGCACGATTAGCATAATGGCCTCTAACGATCCGCCATTGTCATCCTGCTGGGGGGAAAACCTTTCCACGTGTGAAGATGAGCATCTCCTTATGATCTGCAGACAATGGGATGATCCTTCCCGCGTTACCCAACTTAATACAACTGGGGTGATTATTGCCAAAGTGGGCACCCATCGAGGTGCTCCGCTTTTTTTTTTTTTTTTTTTTTTTTTTAGGTTAGACAATTGAGCGGTTGAACCAACCTTCTCATTGAACATTCTATCTACAACACTGTTCATATTGCATTAAAAAACATGGCCGCCTTTGGAGAATTACTCTGAATCTTTCAGTTTTGAGGCGGAGTTGGGCAGCCTCACTTGGTATTCAACGAACGTTTGGCAAAATCATTCCCAATGTGCCTGAGGCTCCCCAGTCGCTCTCGAAGCATTGAAATTCAAAAAAACCTCTACCAAGGAATCGTTCACGGGATACGCTGCTACAAGTCTAATTTCCGGGTTTTCGCTAATCACTTGAATACAATATTTGTAAGTACATAATTTGAATGTAAATACATATTTTGGGGGTGTTGAGAACAATGGGGTCTTAAATGATATTTTCTGTGGTAGCCATGGAGATAACGTTGAATTGAAAATTGATATAGATTTTTCATTATCTCTCAGTTGGTATGACTGAATTATGTCTGCCCGTTTTTCATGCACGTGCTGCCATCTGGAAGCGTTGAAAACGACGCTTCCCTGTCATAACTCAACGTGAGCGATGTTTTATTGGTGAGCGGAATGGACCTCCATAACCGTCCAGGGGGCTTTTCCATCATGACGTCAACAGGTCCAATATTGAACCCCATTCCAGTCTCACCCTCGTTTTCATTCGCTTTTGACCGCATGGTGATAAAAGAACCATAAAAGCCGCCTTTCCCTTTATTTGCACCCCTTTCCGGCAGGTTGATAGGGCTGACCGCTTTAAGGAGTGTCCACCCCCCCCCCCCCCCCCTTTTAGAGCTGTCTTGCAGTAAAACGTCTGCTTCGACCCGATTGGATGATGAATTTTATTATGGTGGCAACGGTGCCTAAGCCTAATTCTAACCTTGATCAGTGGCAATATTTTGGCTACCGTTCAATGATTGCATTGCCTTATCGCCTATTCGCCCTGATGTTGCCATTCTATGATTTCCATACAGGATAACCGCCACCTGAGTGCCCCCAGACCAAACACATCTGTTACATACCTCCACTGAATCTAATACGGACACGGAAAACGCTCTCTCTGATCTGAATACATCCCACGGCCTCCAGTATCGTCTTTCCCTTCCCCCATCTCCTGTAAGGTAACCCGGTTTTCATGGGATACACCGTCACCTGCCCTAACCCAATGCTCGTTATTCATTCTTATCATAACAGCCCCAAGGGCTGTAAAAATGGTGAACAAGAAAAGCCTCCTCGATGGGTGATCCGACCGTATAAATATTTTGAAAGGGAAACATCGCCTCAACACGATGATCGAAGAGAAATTGGCAAAGAACGTTCTGATCCAACCTGCCACAAACTGATTTTCCTTCCTCTATAGGCTGATTGAGTAAGGGATATCGCCGCCAAACTCATAACTCGGTTCACTTGTGGCACCATTGTGGTATATCAACCTCAAACGTTTATCACAATCTTAATAGCTCAACAAGTGTTCAGTCCACGGCGTATCTCTTAGGTCTAACATGCAATACACTCTGGCAGGGATCGCGTGTCACGCCCGATTATTCTCCTTACCGGGTGATTAATGAGAACCCCGATCAGACAAGGCAGAGAATTTACTTTAAAATAGCACTTCAAGGAATGAGATCTTTACGGATGTATTTCGACAGCCACGGTGCAAAAACCTGTGAGCGTACTTTTTTCCTTGCGCACATCTGGGACCGAGAAAAGTGGCCTACAGCCCTTCATTATTTCTTCAAGGCCACTTCTAGAAACCTGTAAGTTAGTAACCTTCGCATCTCGATGTGAATACCTGTTTACAGGTACTTACAAGTGTTGTTCATGGAATATCCGTCTCTCAGGCAGAGTTGGGCATTGTTAGTTGAAAATTTAGTTGATTTTCATTTTTACGTGCTTGCGTTCAAGTTGAAGGATGGAAATTTGATATTTCGAGCGAAGCACGGGTGTCCCAGCTTACTACACCTTCACTCCAACTTTTGCGCGTTCTTTCTGACCCCAAGTTGAGCCACCACCTACATAGTTTGTACTACTATCCATTCCTGCTTGGCCGGGGAGCATCAAATTAAATTTGAAAATGTCAGAAAAACAAAGTTAGGTATTGCAATTGTGAATTTGATTAATTAATTAAGGGTTATAAAAACCAATTAAATTAATGAACTTATAAATTTATTAAAGAATTAAATGTATGGTTTTGCTCATGCCGGAGGTTGCCGTTGATTCTAGGGGGTTGTTGACGAGGAATCGAGCTTCTCCACATCAATGCCGGCCACCGGCGATTACTGGAAAATATGAAAAGTGATCGGATTTCTGGACCAGGACCGTGTTCTCCAGAACGTGACTTGGGCTCCTCAGATCCCAGTAAAAATTAGTCTGGATCATTGAGGGGTGCTCAACACCTTATGGGGGAAGGAGAGGAAACACCTCCACCTCCATTCCTAAAAAAGTTGGAAAAGCGTTTTGGTTTTGTCATCCTTGGGTGTTAGCATTGTTTTTCCCCCATGCCGGCCAGCTTTATCGACATGCGTTCAGCGTGTTGGAAATTTCCGGAAATCCCGTCGCAGGTGTCGATACGATCTTGATTTACCGACCCAGACCATGTTAACACCTAAACAGTGAAAGGCGTTAACCGCATTTCGTCACTCAGGGATCCGGCTTTTGCCAATCTAACTCGTCCTTTTCGGTGATGGCAAATTTCGAGTGCAACCTAACTTGACAGCATTCCATGATCACACAAAACACATTGAACGTTGTTTTTCTGTGAACACAGTTACAGTGTTGCCAACTTAACAAAGAATTCACCACCGTTGAAACTATACACCCGAGTTCAAATCCTGCTCCTACATAAACATCTCAATTACCTCGAAATACAAGTTTTGTGTTAGCTCGCGACCGATACCCTTTGAAAGGTACAATTTTGAATGTTTAACGCGTGAATGTGAGGCTGCTCTGCATAAAATATCAGTCTCTGTGTTTCCTCCAATTAGAATAGATTGTGTCTGCCATAAATTCAACATTGTTGCCGTAATTGACCGATGTTTGCGCATGCGCTATTAGCCTTTAGGTGGCAGCAGGATCGTGCCTCAAATCGGGTCATGCAGCATGGCTATAGTGCATAATCAAACGTCAACAATAAAACAGATGAACACAAGTGGGTCAACATTGCACACACAAAGGGCAGTTTTTACGTTCAGAGGGTGCAAGCATGATGTTATCATGTTGGCATTACTGACAATCTTGGAGTGAAAGGCTTCATCTTACAACATTAATGATCTAATTGTGGCTAACGTTTCCAGGCAGGTGTCAGCGTACTACTACCACATGGAGTCCGAGAGGGATTACATCTGCTCCAGGGCCGAAGACTCGGGGATGCACCGATGTTCGGATCTGCCGGCGACCAAAGAAGGCAACATGACGTGCACCGCTCCGGCTCGAGCTTTCGTGTCGAATCTGCCAACGAACGAGTCGTGCGTTAATTGGAACCAGTACTACACTGAGTGCAAGCCCCAGGGGCTGAATCCGTTCCAAGGGACCATCTCGTTCGACAACATCGGTCTCGCTTGGGTCGCCATCTTTTTGGTACGTGCAATTCGTGAGTAAAATTAAAACAGGTTGTGCCATAAGCGCTATAATTCCTCCACCTACTTGACTTTTTTTAAACTTATCATTAAACTCATCTTAAACCCAATGTGATTGGTCGACAAATTGCGAAAAAAAAAAAAAAAAAAAAAAAAAAACGAGGGAAGTTTGGCTTGACTCACTCGTTTATTTTCGGCAAGAAGTGGATACCAAGTAGGATAACTAAGTAAACTGATGACCTTAACTTGCCGCCGAGCCAACCCGCGCCGTATAACGAGTATTCGTGCAGCCACAGTGTGGCTGCCACACTCCGCTGGTTTCTGTCGTCAGTAAAAATGGGTATCTAATGCAAATATGTCGATGTGAAGAATAGCGATATTTTGAATTGACAGTATAATAATATTATACCTACTAGAACGATATGTTTATATATCGTTTATATATAGAACAATAGGTTTATATTTTCACTTATTGATGTGTATCTCTAGGCTAAGGGGCTATGCCCCTCAGTGTGTTTATATTATAACCGAACCCTACCGAACCTATATTATTACTTAGAACTATATTTCATATCGATAGTTTAGTTTACAACTGTCAGTCGGGCTCTGTAGTACCCAAATATTCACTCTAAAAAATTTTAGTTAGGTAGGTACCTACCTATACTTTTTTTTTAATTGAATTTTTTTTAAATATCAAAACATATCGTTAGGTCTTTAGGAAATTAAATTAAAATAAATACAAAAAAATGTGTAACTAGTTTTTTAGAGTAAATATCTTGCACTGGTTGACTTTCAGTAACTACAACAGATGGAACCAACCTAATAATATGGTCATAATATTATTATGGCAATTCCAGTAACTGGAACAATAATCAATAATCAACTGTTGATAACTTTTGGTTGGTGTCAACTCTTTTTATACACAACTGAAAGTCATTCAGGTGCTGTAGGTACTTGATACCATATTAAGGGAGCCTGAGGGGGTGTGGGACAAAATTTACAAAATTTCCTCTACTGCTGCGAGTTGTTGATATTTAATGGTCGTCTCTCGCGTGATGGTGTCTCTCGCATGAGGATTTCAATAATAAACAATGAATCGGTAGACGATCTTCTGCGATTGATGGAAACTAATCTCAAACGATCACGTTCAGCATCGGACCAAAGGCCAGTGAAAATTCGGTCGAAGGGTTGGGTGACAAAATGAGCTTAAAAGCTCACCCTAAGAGACTGATAAATTTCTCTGGACTGATGATGAACGTGATCGTTTGACACTAATGTCCATCAATAAAACGCTGCAAGTTTTACATAAAGGTTTATTATTCTTTTATATAGAACAATTTTGCAAAAACCAATTCTGCCTTAAAAATAAACTTAAAAAATGAATTAATAAAAAATAAATTTTCCTGTAAATAATATAGGTATTAATAAAAAGTAAATGTTTCGGCAGATATGGGACCCTCAAGTATGGATTATAGGTCCAAAAATCTTCGAAAACGACAACCCATTCGATTTCATAGCCGAAAATCTTCACAAACCCCTACCGTAGCCCCTTTTCAGTCCCACGTGTTCGGGCGACCGGGCTGAAAACCTTGCGGGTACTACTAGATGGTATTTTGTAAAAGTTTCAGACGTTTGACAAAAATCGTACTGCCCAAAACGGCCCGGACGGCTTACGACGGATGGACATTTGTTTTTGTGATCGACGCGTCATAAAACATTGTAGTCTCAAAATGTTCGACTCCCCATTCAGGTATGAAGGGAGTGAAAGTTGTCGACGATGTACTGAATCCACCATAAATGTCCCCTTACGTATCATATTTAGAACTTTTTTTTTTCTTTATACGAAAATGAATATTTTTTGGCAAAATAATGACTTTGACCTCTAAGACTTTTTACCGTCTGTGGTCGTCAGTTTGCCTACTTGCCACCTTCCTGAAAATAAACGAGTGAATCAAACCGAACTTCCCTCATTTTGTATTCTGTGGAGCACCCATACAGCGGGTGATGGGTGTTTTCGCCGCCGGTGTTTGTGGAGGAATAGGAAGGGAGTATCGGAACGTTTCTTTCCCGTGCATAACACAAATTGTCATGATCTGAGGATCAGGGGGGGGGGGGGATGCCGTCACAAATATCGCTCACTCCAGGCTTACGTGATATGCCAGGATACTGTGAAGAGGCAGAGTCTTTGGAAGGGAAGTGAGGGGAAGACAATACCCTACACGATATGCCGTGGCCGGTATTATTTCTCCCTGGGCTCGCAGTATTACCAGGAACAGCTGCTGCAGCTACCTTAGATCAATTGTCGCCAAAGGTGGCCTGACCAACTGACCCAGTCTTACTTGGGAACGCCCCTGTGGCTTCCTTAGGCGAAATTTCGCCAGAAGAGGCCTGGGCAGTGACGGGATCTCTCCTGCTGATTCAGCTTCCCTAAGCGAAGAGTCGCTAAGGGAGGCCTGGTTAGCAGGATTGGTCCCTAATTGATCACTGTGATTAGTCATGATTCGCTAATTATACACAGTAACTTGCTTATTGATTGATTTCAGGTCATATCACTGGAGGGCTGGAGTGACATCATGTATTACGTTCAGGACGCGCATTCATTTTGGGACTGGATTTACTTCGTTCTTCTCATAGTGGTGAGTCGATCAGATCTCCTAAGCAGTTTTCTGGCTATGTCAGTTGAAAGGAAACATCAATCGGATGAGCCAGTCTGGCCACCCAATGACTGTTTGCCGTTACATTAAAAGCTCATCTCGTCGAGTGCAGTAAGTCGCAAAAGGGACTCCTTTCCCCGAAATTGAGATTCACCCTACGAATTCCGCCCCGACGGAGGATATAAAATCCTCTTGGAAAACGGGAAAGGTAAAAAGGACGAAGAAAAAGGATTTTCCGGGTAGTATCCAGAAAGGGCCCATTTTTTACCTCCAAAGAGGGCAACAAGTCTCTCCCCCCCCCCCACCCTCTTAGAAACCTTCAATCTCCCTTTCAACCCGGCACAACAAATCTAATTGTATCAGAACCAACGGAGCGCGGCAGTGAGGAGTTGGGAGTCCGGCCTCTGTAGTTGTGTACCTTCTTGTTATTTGTCTCTGTTAGGCTCTAACGCGATCACGATTCACTTAGTTAACCCTTCAAAAGGCCCCACCCCGTTTAGTGGCACTGTGGCGGGTTTGTGCCCTACCGCGACAACCGTTTTCGTCAAATTGGATCTCCGGAGTTAACCGGTAGAGCTAGTTAGCTTGAGCAGGAGGACGCTAAAATGAGTTGACCATTAAATGTGAAAACAAGCCATCAATTCAATTGAATAGAAGAGCGCAACCTTTCTGTTACTACGAAACCAAAACCGTAACTAAGAATTCGTAACTTGACACACTAGGTATCTAATGACCAAACTATGTCGTCGGGATCAGACGAATCGTCGTCGACGGAGGTGATTTTGATTGCCTATAACCACCCCCAGAACTCGCTGATCACAATGAGACCACCCTCATGAAAATCTGTTAAGCCGTTCGGGCGTGATGCTGTGATACAAAAAACACACACACACACACACACACACACACACAAATGCTGCAAATTTTACACAAGGGTTTATTATTCCATGATATATATAGGTTACTTGTGCAGACATTTAATTCTGTCTCAATGAAAAAGAAATTTTTGGGGATTTTTTAAAGTGAAACTTTTATTACATCGTCCCAAAATGTTTGGTCTGTGTGTCGTTTTGTGTAACATCATGCTTAAAGCGTCGTTACTAGGGATTAGGGTAAAGCCCCGTACCTCGCCCATGCTCCTACCTCGCCCCACCGGTGATATTACCTAGGTAGAGAAAGGATATAACAACTTTGAGCCACTGATTCGGTAGCTCTCTGAAAATGGTTGAATTGGCTGTGAACTTTTTTGTGATATCTAGCACTGTTATCTTAGGAGAAGATTAAAACGTTTTTGAGGTGCCAGTTTGGGATCGTGGAAATTGTACATTTGATCGTCCCAGGGCTGAGTTAAGTCGTATTTCCGTACAATTGTTTGTTTAATGTGTTGTCCAATATGTCTGTTAAGCACTGAAAAAAAAGTTTTTGAAAAAAAAAATAGGATCTGTGGGTGTCATGACCGTTTTTCAAAATTGGTGTGTATGTACGTACCTTGCCCCACCTCCTTGTGCGTACCTCGCCCCTAGGATTTTGTGATACCGTTGTGGTTACCAACCAATTCCTAGCCATATTTTTCTAATTATAATTTTTTTGTTCACTATGAACTTCAGTCAATTTTAAATTTTACAACTTTAAGCTTAACAAGAAAAGTATTCGTCCTTGACAATAATTCTAGGATTTTGTGATACAGTTGTGGTTACCAACCAATTCCTAGCCATGTTTATCTAATTAAAATTTGTTTAATGCATTAAAGTTTATATTCAATATAAAATAAACGTATTTGATTCATTTTCCATACTTCTGAGCGCTCAATTTCGAGAAATAGGGATGGTGGAGCAAGGTACGACCCTATCCGGGGCGAGGTAGGTACTATGTTCGTACCTGGCCCCACTTTGGAGGGTTTTAGAAATTTAGCTCTAGAAAACTCGAAAACTTGAAATAACCCATTTCAACACCTGGCTCTTGTAGACAACTTATTTCCCTAGCGATCTGTAAAAAAAACGATTCGATCAGAGCCCTAGGGGTCTCCCAAGAGAGGAAAATCTGAAAAGTGGGGCGAGGTACGGGGCTTTACTAGGAAAATTTTCGAAACGCCGAAACCCGATACAACTTTTGCCGTCGGTTTTGAACGAAACTACGTCTGTTAAAACGAGCTTTTCACGCTGATTTCAACGAGCAAAAAACGATTTCTGTGCGATAACCCGTTCGAAAGTTATTCCAAGATCGTCGGTAGGTGGGTACGAGTATTTTTTGCGAGCCTTCGATTAGTTTGATAGGTAGGTACTAGTTAATCCTATAATGTATATTATAATATATAAATGTGGGCATCATTTCCTGAAACTAGTGTGAATAAAAGTTTCACTTTTACCGTGGTTTCATAAACCACACAGCAATTTTTTTTTTTTTTTTTTTTTTTTTTTTTTCAAAACATTTTTCGTTTTTTCTTGAAGAATATTAAATATTCTTCAAATTTTGACCTCCTGGGATCCTTCAAAAATCCCATTTGTAGCCCCATGAAAGCCCTATAGATCGTAACAGTGAAATCGGATCGTTCCGGGACCCCCAAAAATGGATTCTACGTCCAAAAATACTTCGAAAACGACACCTAACTCGATCCCATAGCCAATAGCCTTTTAAAAAAAACCTCCCGTAGCCCCATTTTAGCCCCATAGTGCCCCACGGGTTTGTGCGATCGTACTGAAAACCTTGCGGGCACAACTAGATGGTAAACCGAGTATTTTTTCAAAATTTCAGATTTAAAAAAAAACGCTGCAAATTTTACACAAGGGTTTATTATTCTTTGATATAGGATAGTTGCGCAAAAATTATTTCGGTGTCAAAAGAAAAAATGTTGGAAAAAAAAAACATTTTGGATTTTTTTTTTTTCAAAAAAAATTGTTTTTTCAAAATTTCTTTATTCTTTACTCGAAAAATATTTAACCTCCTGGGATCCTTCAAAAATCCCATTTTTAGCCCCATGAAAGCCCTATAGATCGCAACAGTGAAATCGGATCGTTCCAGGACCCCCAAAAATGGATTCTACGTCCAAAAATACTTCGAAAACGACACCTGACTCGATCCCATAGCCAAAAGCCTTCAAAAACCACTTTCTGTTGCCCCATTTTAGCCCCATAGCGCCCCACGGGTTTGAGCGATCGGGATGAAAACCTTGCGGGAACAACTAGATGGTAAACCGAGTATTTTGTCAAAATTTCAGATTTTTTAAAAAATTCCTAATGCCCAAAACGGCCTGGGCGGCGGACGGCGTACGGCGGACGGACATTTCGGTTTTGGAATCTAGACCACTTGAAACGGATAATGTCAAATTTTGGGGCCGATCGGAGTCGTCGACCCCCGTCGCGAAAACATAGGTGTATTATTCCAAGAATAATAAACCAAAACTCCTAAACCTCCTAAAAACGCACTTGATACCAATTTTCTCGGCTCGAACAAAATTTGTTATATTTAATATAAATCGTCGAGACCGGTCTGACCATGAAGACCCCTATTGCCTCAGAGATAAAACGTGCCCAATCAAGGCAGTCCGGGTAGATCTGTTCTTAATGAAGCCTTGGTGGGCAAAACTGAAGATGTTGGTGATCTTCATAAAGTCGAGTTAATAGGAGAGGATTAGACTCCAGAACTTTGGATGAAGTTTAGCAAACTTATGGGACGGTAGGTACCCAACTTCGGAACTATTACAGAACCTGAGAACAACAGAGTAAGCTTCTCCTGAAAGCTATGAATTGAAAAGCAATGGAAAAGACGTAATGGTTGTAGAGTATCATAGTCTACCATAATGGCCAGTGTACCCTCAGGCCTGATTCATTAAGATGGCTGATGCAGCGATAGGGGATATGGAGAAAGATAGTTTGGCTCCTCTTCATTGCGGGATAACAGCGAAATTCACCAGAGTGAGAAGCCTCCACAACCCAGGGATGCTCAAAATGAGTCGATTCTTTCAAATTATATTTTTAGTTTAAGAATCGGCCCGATTCGATTCTAATCTCAATAATCTCTTAATAATAAATCTCAATAATCAAAAACCGATTGTTTTCTGCCCTTTACAACATTGTTGTATTTATTTGCTCTATAAACCCGATCCATGTTGCTCTGTAAACTACCGAGGCATTTTAGCCTCAATATTATTTTTTAGCGCAACCTTTCCAAAAAAATGGAAAGGTGCGCTCATCTCTTCGACTTTTTTTTTTTTTTTTTTTTTTTTTTTTTTTTTGTGTATCACAGCATTACGTTCGAGCGGCTGATCAGATTTTCACGAGGGTGGTCTCATTGTGATCAGCGAGTTCTGGGGGTGGTTATAGGCTATAAAAATCACCTCCGTCGACGATTCGTCCGATCCCGAGAAGATGACTCTCGAAAAAGGCGACCCAGCGCATTTTGTTGTTAGATACCTAGTGTGTCAAATACGAATTCTTTGTTACGGTTTTGGTTTCAATAAAGACCGGTAATATTTCGTAGTAACAGAAAGGTTGCGCTCATCTATCCAATTCAATAATTGAATTATTGATGGCTTGTTTAAATTTTTAGATTTTTTTAATCACTGCAACGACCATTGGGCTGAAGAAATGGAAACGGTTGTGCAACCACCACCATAGTTGAAGATGAAGATGAGAATGAGAAGAAGAATAAAGCAATGAAGAACTACAACATTTTTACCATTATACAAATAACTTTGTTCAGAGTTGGGCACATTTTTATTTATAAATAAGGTTGTGAATTTAATTTACATAAAAAGTTTTACATAAAAAGAATTAATTCACATTCAAAACGTTTTCTGTAAATTAAATTAAATTCATAAAGAATGTAAATAATTTTAAAAAGCCTGTGAGTTGTTTTAAATCACAATCTGTGCATTTTTTTTTTTTAAATTCACAACAGTTGTAAAATAAGCAGTACATATTTTTAAATTTAAGTTAAAAACAATTTTGAAGGTCTTGTGAATTTAATTTATGTAGGTACTGAAAAAGTAGTGAATGTGAATTAATTTACAATGTAAATGAATTAATTCACTTTCACATTTACAAATAGGTGCAGTATGAATTTATTCACATTCACAATCACAAACAAAGCATGATCTGAATTAATTCACAACCTTATTTAGAAATAAAAAAATAAAAATGTGCCAACTCTTAATTGTTCTTATTATTATTTAATAATGCTAGTTAGCAGTTAGATGTATAAGTAATTGGTAATAATGCTTCTTCTCCTTCTTCACTTTCTACTCCTGCATAAAGAGCTTTCTGATTTTGATTTTAAAAAATTGATTTTTTTTTTTTTTTTTTTTTTTCGATAAAAGAATCGCTATTATTTTTGATACTTTTTCAAAAATCGATTCATTTTGGATGTTTACCACGAGCAGACCAGGATCCATCAATACGCCAACCTAGTGTTGGGAAAGCGTGAAAGCGTTTACTTTTATTTAAGTTTTCCTGTTCTGTCTGTAGACATATGGGCTGGTGGTAGAAAACCTATGGGAATACGAATTTTCTTCTCCTCCAACTTCAACTTTCACTATTTGCTCTTTCAATCCCAGGTCCAAAAACCGGTCGGATCCTGTCTCGTGTGGAGGTTGATTTACAATGTCACTTTGCCAAATAGGCTCACAAATATTTATATGGTAAATCCCAGCATGAATATGTACTCAACTAACACACCTGGAGCTCACATAGTGTGGCGAGATCATAAATCGCCCCACCGCGCTTCTCTCCACTCTTCCGATGCAGTCTCTTCAAAATAATTAATGCCACCAATCATCCTACCAGCCGTCCTATTAATGGAAGCCTAAAACAGTGTAAGCATTTAGCGCTCTGATTTACGGGAGAGTCTGCAGGGGTTTCGGGGGTTAGCTATTCATGCAGCATTTCCAACTCCCTTCCCTCGCCCGAACCACCTGACGCTTATAAATGCATTGCTAAGACAAAACCGCCCTATTCAGTCAATACGCCCCGAAAGCGGATTCCCGTTGGGTGTTATTGTCCGCCCTCGATATGACACCGCGTTTGTCTCTTCCGCCATTCAACCGACTTTATGTCGGAGCTCCCAATAGGTTGAATACCATCACCCTTGTCATCCGGGTCAATGAAGACTGATGTATCGAGATGAACGCAAATTGAGTCAGTAGGTAACCGCCGGGTTTGATGATCAGGTGTTTGGTTATAGCGTTCCTTCAATGTATGAGTTTCAGAGCGCTCTTGCGGCAGGGTCGTACAATGCAACCAGGATTCCCAACTCGAATAAATTGAATTAGGGTAAGAAACAAATCAAGGCCTCACGCAGTACCAGTTTGATCGTCATGTTGGGTCTTGAAAAAACAACTTCATTAAAATTTTAATAAGTCTTAAGTCTTTTGAGCTGGTTGCCTTCCTGGGGTTCACCCGCGTGGACCACATTTTGAGCTGGCTTGGAATCAGTTCCTAAACTTCAAAACGAGGCATTCTGCATTTCGCTGGCCCCCAAGGAAAGTCACCTAACTCGAAAATCACTGCACTAATATGACATTGTGTCGTCGTTTAAGAACTTTCACATTCCGTTTCCAGCGACTGCAAAGTGACACATCGCTCACTCTAGCGGTTTTCCGTGCAACTACATTTTCGCCACTTCCTGTGCCATCGTCATGACCAAACCAATCCTATTAAATAGGATTCAGAAAATTTGTGAAATATACAAGAACAACAATGTTTAGAGCTACGTCACTCTTTTGCGAGTGACATTCGACCAACATTCGAGGTATAACTTCTATTCAAACAATTTTACCAAAATCGGATGAATATAATATTATGAAGGGATAATACGCGAAAACGGTAGGATTTTACGTTTGGTCGAATTATTAGCCAGTGCCTCCAACAAAATAGCGTAAAGGTGGAAATGATTTTAATCCACTTGGGACAACCCAAATAAGAGTAATATGAGTTTGCGACGGTTTCTGAGTGGTGGTCTTTTGGAACCGAAAATCCGAGATATTTTGGCACTTTTTTCAGTTTTCAGCTTGTTATTCAAAATCGGTTCATTCAACAGAAAACTTCACTATGAATATATCTAATTAAAATTTGATTGGTTTGGTTGGTTGGGTGGGTGTCGTGGGGTTATGGGAGGTGGTGTGAAACGACTATTCTTTTCTCTATGGCCAAGCTTTCGGGTTATAATTAACCATCATCAGGGCTCTACAAAAAGAAACAAACTTGCCATTAGGGTCCAGATGTCGTCAATATGGGTGCCTAGGAATTCCTAGAGTGTAAATGTTACAAACCTTAAGCTACAGTTCCTCCGTCCCAGTCTCCGACCGTATGCTAGATCGCCAGGGTAAATTTGTGATAAATCCCTAGGTGGGCAGATGTCAAATAAGCGTGTTAAATAAGCGAATTCTAATTGAATTTAAATTTACGACTGTTGAACCGCAAAATCATCTACATTCGTCTAGGTATTTGAACTTGGTAATAAAAGATTTTTAAAATGTATTAAGACAAATATCCGCCAGCCGATGTCATTAACGCGACGGCCTAAGTACCCCGACTCAACCCAGTAGATAAAAGCAACCTCCGCCACGTCTACATGCTACCAGGTGAAGCAATTAGGTACATATGGCATTCCACGTCAAAGGTTGAACTCAAAAAATAAAGTTCTTCGAAATCAACCATTTTTGGGTATGTTGTACCCCTAGGTGAGAAAAAATTTCCCAGAAATTTGGAGACCGATTCGTCGCATTTTCGTCGCTCCACAGGCAGTCAAAGTTAGCAAAATAGGCAGGTGTGGGTTCACTTCGCCGGCTGCTACCGCCCTTATTCCGCCACCAAAAAAATAACATCGCCAGTGTTTTGGAAAGAGAAAAACCTCCTCTTTTCTGTGGTGTAATGGTTTTTTCAATCAAAATTTTACTTCACTTTTAAAATCGAGTTTGAAAACTTAAAAATAAGTTTTCTCCAATTTTGGCATTTTTAATTTTTTTTATTTTTGGCTTAATTTCAAGGTATACACCTGTAGAACATCCAGTTAAAAGGGAATCATGGGATGCAAAGTCGTTAAGTGTCAGCAAACAAAAGATATCACTAATATATGAGGAAAAACGCGTTTTTTCTCCTTTTTACCGGGTTTTCCGCGGTTGCATTGCCTCGCATCCTTTCTCTACGAGAACACAGACTATAATGGACTTCATTTGCCACTCATAAGCTTTCCCAGTAGGTTTCAATATTTTTATTTGCGTGTCCGCTCATTTGATTGCTCTTTGCACTTGAATGTAGGGCCTTATCTCCTTATCTACTTGTCTGAGCTTGCACCACTAATGTTGTCTTTCTTTCATCTTGTGAACTCTTCTTTCATTCCGGACGCAGATAAGGTGATTGGGTGAGAGAAAAATGAAGTCATGGGATTCAGTCACGTAACCGCGGCCGTAAGGTGCTGATGCTGTCACACATCATCCATCCTATCGCTAAATTCATCAAGTCTTTAATACTCCAAATCAGCGTCCTGCAGGAAGGAAGAGGGATCACGACTCCTAGAGAGTTGTACCAATGGGCAAAAGAAGACCTAAAGGAAACCAGAATATTATTATGCAGCAAAAAACAGGTGGACATCCAAAGACTAGCCCTCCAGAAGCGGTTCAGTCGCTCTTTTACAATAATTGTAAAAGTACCATGAATTATTCATGGTACCAAGGGCTATCATGCATATCTGCCGAATCCAGATGGTCTTACCTTGAAAATAACGAGTGAATCTTCCTTTAGTAAATTTTGTAAAATAAACGTGTAGGTAGTAAATCGAATACATCTGTTTCCATGTGTTCTCACCATCTCCCCCAAATATAGTAGGTAACTAAAGGAATGTGGATCGAATAGAAAGTGTTAAACTGCCTAAAAATTGGTACAATTTGAATTGTAAGAGTTAAAACCGTTTTTGAAATAGAAAAATATTGAAACCTACTGGGAAAGCTTATGAGTGGCAGATGAAGTCCATTATAGTCTGTGTTCTCGTAGAGAAAGGATGCGAGGCAATGCAACCGCGGAAAACCCGGTAAAAAGGAGAAAAAACGCGTTTTTCCTCATATATTAATGATATATTTTGTTTGCTGACACTTAACGACTTTGCATCCCATGATTCCCTTTTAACTGGATGTTCTACAGGTGTATACCTTGAAATTAAGCCAAAAATAAAAAAAATTAAAAATGCCCAAATTGGAGAAAACTTATTTTTAAGTTTTCAAACTCGATTTTAAAAGTGAAGTAAAATTTTGATTGAAAAAACGATTACACCACAGAAAAGAGGAGGTTTTTCTCTTTCCCAAACACTGGCGATGATATTTTTTTGGTGGCGGAATAAAGGCGGTAGCAGCCGGCGAAGTGAACCCACACCTGCCTATTTTGCTAACTTTGACTGCCTGTGGAGCGACGAAAATGCGAAGAATCGGTCTCCAAATTTCTGGGAAATTTTTTCTCACCTAGGGGTACAACATACCCAAAAATGGTTGATTTCGAAGAACTTTATTTTTTTTAGTTCAACCTTTGACGTGGAATGCCCCATATAAACATTCCGCCAATCGTGTTTTACCTCTAATATAAACATTCCGCCAACCGATCTTTGAATGATGAGTCCTCATCTCTGGCCCTATCTCTCGAGCTAAGTTCTGTTAGTCCGACCAATTCGATGGCCCAGAAGTCGAACTTATGACGAGCGAGGAAATGAAATGCCACGAGGAAATGAAATGCCAAGTTTTTTAGTCAATGGTTGTTTGGTTGGTTCAACCTTTTTGGGGTTTTTGTAAAAAATTTCTATAGTAAATTGAATAAAACACTCTTTCAACAATGGAACTTTACTCCTTCAAAGTTGAATCTGCCCCAGTATCAAGTTCAGGAGTCATTGTCGAGGCTTGAAAGGCCCTCTCCACCTCTTTCAACATCCCTGGCAAAGCGGTTCGCGACCTGGGTCAACCCTGAAGGGACAACACAAGGTAGTGGAGATTAGCCTGGTGGGTGAAGTGGGGAGAGAATGAGGTTGTAAAGGCATTGTTACCCGCATCCCCACCCCACTGTGTTCTGGGCTGTTTGTCATAACAGATTAAGAAGCAGAGGGGATAATTCGCTTCACTGAGTGAATACCAATTTTCAAATAAGAACCTCTTCACTCGCTTGGAGCGCTCTAATCCCTTTTTGAAGCCCTATGATGTTAACCCTAAATTTGCATTGTGACATTTTGTAAAGTTCTTCTCCTAAGGTCATACCACCAGTTCTCGAACCCGCTGATTTGTTGCTCGTTTTCCCGACAGCTTCGTAAGCGAAAGCTAAGGAGCCTTTTTTTTATTAACCTTATCTGCAGGCTGATTCTGATTCAAGTGATTCATACATATATTCAATAGGGTGGTGAAGGAAGCGGAGTATGAGAATAATTCAAAGGAAAATCCTGTTCTGTTCGAGCTATTAAACGCAGGGCGGAACCTGCAAAAACCGCGAGGGCATTCCGCAGTCATTCGATCCGCATTTGTCACTCATGTCTGCGTTTGACGCCCGTTCTGCAGAATTCAACGAGGTTGGGAATCTCAAATGTCGAGTTGGAAGTTCCGGAAAACCGTACAATGAGCTCCAGGTGATATTCGGATTCAGCAACCTTTTAAACCAATTGTCAGTTCGAATATCCTTAGCGCACAGTGTTTTTTCTTACTTAACACTAACGTGATGGCAACCCTGTTTAAATCACTTCACGTCTCCAAGGATTCCTTGTGTGACTGACGAAATCTTGCGAATGGCCCGTAAGAATTTGAAAATTGTTGACAAGAGGTTTACTTTTGATGTCGCTAAAAATGGCTTGACGCTTAGCACAGTTGGCTAACCTGCATCTCTTGTACCAGTCAAGAAAAGGATGAAGCGGTGACCATCATGTCTCACTCTCAGGCCTCAGAATTCAAGTATTCTATTTTTCTTGAGGCCCTAAAATGATGGAGACAGGGTTTCAACTTCTTGATGGTAACACTATTCACTTCGTAGAACTCCATTTGATTTGGAATAAAAGTCAGTAGCTTCTGTTAACACTACTAAGGCGTAGCTAAGCTACTAAAGGCGTAGAACAGAAGCTACTGACTTTTATTCCAAATCAGACAGGGTTTCTGTAATGTTGATCCGTTCTCATAATTTTTAAAAGATGACCTTTTCAGGAAAAATGTTTTTCTTTCATCATTAAAATGAGCTCTCATTTTGTCAAAGTAAAACGTTCTGCTCATCCAGTTTACATGCGTTTGCTTTGAATCGCCTGGCCTTGTCTGACGTATATTTACTCTGGGAGTGATAATTGAGCCGTGAAAGGAGGTCAAAGGTCAGATGCTCAAAGGTCACAAGTCCCAGGATGGGCGGCACACCCTACTACAATTCCCTACACCCTAGACTGCGACTCCCTTCGTTTGTTCAAGAATGAAAGATCAGGTGTAGGAATATGGAGCGACTCCAGCCATTTTGTTAGGGATATTGTTTGTGGTTGTTGATGGTTGTCCCAGTTTTGTCCAATATGGGTTTATTTGAGCAATCATGGCTCATAGCTATTCTCTCTTTCTTTTCGGTGCCTCTTCTTCTTCGTTGCTGCCTTGTTAACACATGGAACAGGTTGAGAGGAACCGTGTTCGGAAGGTTCTCTGTGGGATTAGTTTCAGCTGCTATGGAAATCCATTGTCTTCCTCTGGACCCCAATGCCGTCCTCTGGCTTATTTTTAGGATTTTAAAATGCTCTCATTATCCATTTTCCGATTTCTTCTTGGCTGCTTCGCTCCTCCTTGGGACAATTTCCAGTCTGCTGGTCCTGATCCTCCTCATCCTTGCTTCTGTCCCCTGTGTTTACATCCGCCTCTTCTACAGCTTCTTGTACAGTATCAGGCGTACCAGGACTGTACCAGGGCTCACTCGAAGAAATGGCAATGATAGTAATTATTGCACCCATTGCGATTATTTTCTAACCGTAATTATTAGGTTATAAAAATTCGTGCATAAAACCTTTCACGACACCTGGTAGGTAGTTGGTGTCGCTAATGTTCCAAAACTTGCTGCTGCATCTCTGCAGAAGAATTAATTCTGCGTGGTGTGAACGGTTTCCATCTATCTTAGTGGGATGTTGTGAGGGGAAGAAACCGTATGCTGGTTGGTGGAAATTGCATTTAATAAAGTATGCAACTCGAGGCGCCTTTCGCTCCTGCCCTTTTGGGATCAGAGCTCTTCAGGAGTATAACATTAACCTGCCGGCACATTACAACGAATAGTCTTAGATAGTGGATCTGCGAGGAGCAGCATCACGTCGCACAGAAGTAGATCCTATTATATCGTGATCTTTATGTCTACTTACGGGATTTAAATGTAATATTTACCCTTAAGTGAAACTGCATGTTGGTGGGCTTCCCTTCAGAGCGCCTCGCACGGACGAGATTGGGTTCTCGTTTATTGGTAGTGTGACGTTCCTATTAATAAAAGTATATTAATTTAGTTTTAGTTCGGTGGGATTTAATGATGGGGCCAATCTAACCACACCCCCCCCCCCCCTTCCCATAAAACGCTTCTACCCCAAATTATCCGCCCTACCCCCTTCCATCACATCACCTTCCGCACCAGCCCCCCCCCCCCCCCATCATTAAATCCCACCGAACTAAAACTAAATTAATATACTTTTATTAATAGGAACGTCACACTACCAATAAACGAGAACCCAATCTCGTCCGTGCGAGGCGCTCTGAAGGGAAGCCCACCAACATGCAGTTTCACTTAAGGGTAAATATTACATTTAAATCCCGTAAGTAGACATAAAGATCACGATATAATAGGATCTACTTCTGTGCGACGTGATGCTGCTCCTCGCAGATCCACTATCTAAGACTATTCGTTGTAATGTGCCGGCAGGTTAATGTTATACTCCTGAAGAGCTCTGATCCCAAAAGGGCAGGAGCGAAAGGCGCCTCGAGTTGCATACTTTATTAAATGCAATTTCCACCAACCAGCATACAGTTTCTTCCCCTCACAACATCCCACGAAGAATTAATTTTCCACAGGGCAATATGAGTTTGGGGAAAACAATTGACCCTGGCAGAAAGACCACTTTGGGGGCGCACCTCCGGTGGTCCTTTTCCTTCTGCAATCTTAAAGGTGGGGAGGTCAACTAGTGGTGGGGGATTCCACTGAGTGGGACCTAGACTCTTTCAAGCTGATGGGGTCAAGTCTCTTGGAGGTCTGAGTCTGACCTGTGGCCTACACCAGGTTCTAGCCCTCCCATGTATTCCGGGTCATTTCGTCTACAACCATTTCCCCACAGACCCTTTCTTCTACGGACATATCGCCGACGGCGTTTAATCTACAACCAAATTATCCACACAACCATTTCTTCGACAAACAAAATCTTCACGGATCAGTTTCACCTCAAGATCTTTTGACCTACAATGTTTACTGGCCTTTGTAGAAGTCCCCCCACAAGTTATTGCACATGTTCCTGAACGACAACCTTTGCGACGCCAAAGACATCTTCCTCAGAATCCCAAATCACTGGGCGATTTGGGTCCAATATTAGACGAGTACACCAGAACACTAGGAGATGAACGTTTCTTGATTTATGACAGCCACATGGGGGACGATGATGATTATGAAGGTGAAAACGAAACGCCAAGAATAATTGTTTTTGGAATGGACAGCAATTTAAGGAAACTTGGACGATCAACGACATAGTTTTTAGATGGAACTTTTAAAACCGCTTTTTTTAAAATTTATTTATTTTTTATTTTTGCCCATGCGGCCAATGTGGGGAAGTGTGGGGAAAATATTAACAGAAAATGTGTAGGTGATAAGGACATATGGTAAAATAGGTTGTAGGTCAAACATTATAGTGACGAGTTGGTTAGTTGGTGAAAAGGTGTAGATGAAAGTGGCTGTGGAGAGATGGTCTGTGGGGAAGTGCTCTGTGGTGAAAGGCTGTAGGTGAAGAGTCCGGGAACCGTCCCCATGCTGTCTGGGTTTGGCTCGACTTTGGCGTGTAGGTCCTCAATTGGCCCTAATTTCGAATGCAAGGGCCACGTTCAAAGCTTAAGCCTTGAAAGGTAACAACATATGCCGGTGTGAGGTATAGCATCCAGCCTGCCAGATGCTAATAATGCTTATCATTTCCACCACATGATGACTCTGTATAGCGTTCATTTCGAGTTGTCTGCAAGGTACGTCCACACAATGCCGATCGACATGATTTGCAAAGCTGAACTACTGCAGTTCAGCCACGCTGAAAGCTACATCGAATCGTGCCAAAAACAAGTGTGGATATCATTTCCAGAGCTCTAGAGCCACCCGTCATTTTGCATGGTGTAGACGCGCCTTGAAGATTTCATCCACGGTCGTCCATGTCCAATAAAGGCGCGTGGTTCACCGTTCTCTCTGCTGCCACCATCAGTGCTTATCTCGATTATGCGATCGTGCTGACCAATGCGATGTAACCATACGTGGATATGTCTCATCCCTTCTCTCCCTCCTCCGAAACAGATCTCTGCCGGGGAAAAGCCGGATCCTCCCTCTAATTGCCCTTCCGCGTGGAAGTCTGGGGGCTGAGGAGATATATCGCTGAAGCCATCAAAGCCCCCACCTCCATCGAGGGTCCCGCACAAAGTACAAAGGTTAGGTGGCTAGAGGGCGGTGTACCTAATAGCAGAGCACAAAGGGTGTTCAGCTCGCCCTCTCAACGTCTCTTATCGCGTTCCCCCTTTTCAAATACACTTTTCACGGTATGGCGCCCCCTTCCCAACCCCATCAGTTCTGTATATTACTTGCAAAAGATCTGCCATACGAATCCAAGTGGAAAAGCATATCGGTTGCCACTTTGAGTTCGCCTTTTTATTTCCACCAAGATGAAACAAGAATATCTCTTTCCAGGAAATCATTACGCCGTTGAGTTCACATTTGAATGGAAAAATGTGACCTCGTGAGCTGCAACATACGCTCAGTTTTTGTAAGTTTCTTCCTTCTTTTCAGATCGGCTCATTCTTCATGATCAACCTGTGCCTGGTCGTCATAGCGACGCAGTTCTCTGAGACCAAAAAGCGAGAAATGGAGAGGATGAAAATGGAAAGAGCTCGATTCCAGTCGTCCAGCACTCTGGCGTCGTCGACCAACAACTCCGAGCCGACGTCCTGCTACGCCGAAATCGTCAAGTGAGTCGTCTTTTCCAGTTATCGATCCAACTTGGAAATATTCAGTGGAGTTAAAATTAACGACCCATTACCAGGATTTAGTGGTGCAGTTGGTGCAGGGTTGGTGATTACTAGCTGTGCGGGCAATCAGTATAATGGTTTCAGCTGGATATCAGCTCAGCACCGTCAAGACCTCGCCTAAGTGGCTCTCGAGATAAGAGTCTCGATAGGGAAATGGGAAAGGAAAATTTATTGTGACGCGGAGCAAACATTAGGAAGTTGGAAATTCTGTTCGGTTGGTAAACTTGCAACCTGTCAAGTAAACAAGCCATCTCAGGGGGAAGTGACGTCTCGGCTGGTAAAATCGGCTTACATGGGTGAAAGATCCTGATATGGCGAATTGTTGTCGGGTCGGGGATGTCGGCGATGGAGCGGCAAAGCCACAACGCGGCGTTTGAGAGCTTGATAGAAATCCGTCGGGATCTTGATAGCTTCTGATGACGTGGATTAGCCCGCGGAGCGAAAGCAACATCTGCGGCAAACGGGAGAAGAGAGGGATTAGCTCCCCGAGGTCCGGGATTTTCTCTCTCCCCGACCCGTATCGTTCCTTCAGTTCAAACTCGCCACAGGATCGATCTCCACAACTAATCCTCCATTGGAGCGGCTCTGATTGAATATCCGGCAGATCGACGGTTCAATCACAATATTGCTTGACATCGCCAAAGCTCTGAAAGTGTACTTGCAGCTTAGTAAGTTCATATTAGTTGGCTAATCGTGGTAATTACTTACGCTTAAAGCAAGATGTGCAGTGTTACCAACATCACAATACTTCAAACTACTAGTTCAGGCTTGTTCCATAGTAACTATGGAACATACTGCTGTAGTAGTCTGAGACCGCCTGAACTAGTAGTTAATATTATTAGTAATAACTATATTATGTAATCACTTATTACATTTCATTCAACCAAAGTTTAAATTGAGGTCAGTTTTGGAAATTCCTCTAGGGCGGTGGGAAAAAACCCTAGGGTGGACCAGTCGTCCACAATCATACAGAATACCTCCATCCAAATGGTCTGAAAATTTTACCGTGTATTCAAACTTACTGTATTAAGTAGAAAAATGTTTCTACTTCATAAAGTAAGTTTGAATACATGGTTTTTGCGTCTCCTACTCATTAGACATACCTACCTATTTATATGATTATAATGAGTAGATACTAAAAACTTGATGTAATAAATAATTTACATGAAAAAACTGTATGGAACATGGTGTGACGTGATACTACTTTGTGGACTCAAGAAGTTCAAGAATGCATGTGAGTCGTGTTTCCCGTCGTTATAATAAATTATTATAATAAATTATTTAATAATTTATTATAATAATTTATTTAATAAATAATCGTTTAGAATCAAAACCGGACAACTCCAAAATTTCAGAAAATGATTTTTTCACATTTTTTACAAGTTCTGTACAACTGGACTAAAACCATGAGAAACATTATTCCGAAATGTCGGGTTAGTTTCAAAAGCGGACAATTCAAAAAAAAAAAATGTGAAAAAATCATTTTCTGAAATTTTGGAGTTGTCCAGTTTTGATTCTAAACGCCCTCTTTCTATATAGAAACTAGGGAGCCACCCCATGATGGCTAAAGCTACTCAACCCCTGACCGGATCCCACTTGATCTCTGACTCCTTCTACTCGCATTTCGATGATGAATAGTTGTTTTCTCTTAAGGGGCCTTTACACGAGCAATTTTTCCCTGCAATAATTGCACCAATTCGAAAAGATTGCACTAGAAAAGTTGTACGCAACACAAAGCAATAATTGCGGTGAAAAATTGCCTCGTGTTGCATCAACATGTAGCGATGCAATAATTGCGTTGTGTTGTACAATAAAAACGCTGCAAATTTTACACAAGGGTTGATTATTCTTTGATTTACGTTTACTTGTGCCGAAATTTAATTCTGTCAATGAAAAATTAAAAAAAAAAATTTTTTTAATTTTTATCTCAAAAAAAATATTTTTTTGGATTTTTTTGTTCAAAAATGTGTTTTTTTAAAAATTCTGTATTTTTTACTCGAAAAATATTTAACATCCTGGGATCCTTCAAAAATCCCATTTTTAGCCCCATGAATGCCCTAAACATCGCCCCAGTGAAATCGGATCGTTCCGGGACCCCAAAAAATGGATTCTACGTCCATTAACAAATATTTATTGGTTTATACTACTTCAATACAATTTTAAATGATTCATGTAATAAACTCTTCTTGTCGCCGTGGTCCTTGGGGTCCAGGTAGCTGCACCGGGGGGATAGGGGGACGTGGTGTCTCCCCAGGGAGGCGTTGTGTCCCTCGCCGTGTCCATCGGAAACAAATACAGGTAGCGCATCAGAAGGTGCATCAATACCGGGAGAAAATATAAGGGACGGGAATACTGACCTTGGGGGGGCTCAATGAGCCCCCGCTAGGTGTCTGCGTCTAAAGGCAGCCCATATAAAGCCACTACCGTCCAACGTTCTCCTGGCAGCCCACTCCAATATGAACGGCGGAAAGATCCTTCGGAGCCCCCTCGCTGCGTGTGCGTCCCAGAGTCCACGCCATTGGAGAATAGCCGGAAGTACCTCCACCACCGTCGAATCCGTGAGCTCCCTGACGGCTTGCATCGCTACCGGAGTCCCGTACTTAGATTTCTTCCTATTCAGGAGGGTGCGCAAGGGAAAGGCCGGAGAGTTTGTCGAGATGGCCACCTCGACGACATAAGCAGTGTCATCTTTCTTGATTATGACGTCGGGTCGAATGGCTTGTTCGTCGGTCCTAATCAGGGTCTCCGTCCACACATTCCAACCCTTCCGCCGAGCATATTCACCAAACAGGGCACAGACAGCGTTATGTCGTTTGCAACGTGCTTCACGCATAGATGGACAAACTTGCAGCACATGGTTCGGCGTCTCGCGTTGGGGGCATCCTTCACGACATGCTGCCGAACCTGCCCGGCCTCTAGTCATCCGTGCCCGCAGCGGTATAGCAGCTGCGTATGTCTTGATCGCCGCCAGGGTCCGCCACACGGGCACCCGTTCGTTGGTGTTACGCATCCAGGCTGTTGACTGGGGAACATCCCGAGCAATTTTCATGTCTGCTCCGTCGACAGTGTTATGCCATGCAGCTGCCCGCTCGCGGCGCCTGTCAAGTGTCGATGATTCAATGCCACTGTTGTCTTCACGGAACAAAGTATTACGGGCCTCGCTGACACGCTTCTTCCGTAGCAAGGGGATAAGCGCTAAAAAGCACATCAAACCCAGCCCTCCATCCGCCACGGGGGCGTAGAAGAACGCATTGGGAACATCTCTGGGCAGCCTTAGGAATGATCGTAAAATTCCTCGCACTCGTATGTCAAGCCATTGGAGCTGTTTCTTCGTGTGTGCAGTTAAAACAAGTCCATGCACAAGCGACGGTTGCCAGTGGGTTCTGATTGCCTCTAACTTCGTCAGGGGTCCAAGAGTCGACCGAATTATCTTGCCTAAATCCGTGATAGCTTTGTTGGGATCCGGTCTGACTGGGCCATAGGGATTAAATGTTACGCCGAGGTAGTTCCATACGGCATTCGAGCGAGCTACCGGTATATCATCTAGGTCACCCAGACTGGCAGTCACAGCCAACTTACCCTTCCTAGGAACCAATGGCACATAGAGAGACTTGCCGGCGTTGATCGACAACCCGCAGTGTTGTAGAGCTTCGCGGAAACTTCTGATGAGCACCCGTATCCCAGCGGCCGATGCCGCCAACAAACACGCGTCGTCTGCGAACGCAATCGATCGCCATCGTTTCCCACGGCAAGTGAAGCCAATTCTGCTAGGTAGCGACATCAGGGCATGATCCATGACTGCGTTGAAAAGAGTGCCAGAGAGCGGGTCTCCCTGCCGAACTCCAGCTTGGCACCGTATACGTTGTCCGCCCAAGATGGTGCTGGAAGATCCATACAACTTCATAATATAGTGGACCAAAGACGGAGACCACCCTCGTGCCACCATCACAGCTCTAATTGCGTCGTGGCTAACAGAATCAAAGGCCTTGGCCACGTCGACCACCACCAGGTGCAGCTCCCTAAATTTCCGTTTTGCTTCCGCCAATATGGTCCCTTTAAGAGTTACGTTTTGGCCAATACCGTCGACGTTACTGATCAAGCCCCGTTGGTCCCGACAATGCCGGACATTCTGCATCAACCTGGCTGCCAAGATCTTGTGTAGGTGCCTCAACATCACCGACGGGACAGTGATCGGTCGATATTGATCAGGCCTCACTGGTCTAGTCACCTTGGGAATAAGTGTGGTGCGCCCCAACGTCATCCATTCAGGTGCTTCCTTCTGGCGTAGAATCGTATGGAAGATCAGTCTTTTGTACCTATGCGGCAGTGTGTTCCATTGGCCTGGCAGAATGCCGTCCACGCCCGCCGCTCCCCTTCGCAGGCGGTGCTCATCGAGCTCCTGGTCAGAGATTGGCTGAAACACGCCAACCATTGTGTCATTCCCCGGGCATGCAGGCTGCACGCCGTCCGGCCACGGAGTCGAGGCGCGCTCAAACTGGTCTCTCCAATATTGAATTGTTGCTGCTTCAGGGTTGACTGCGCCTGACCGTGCCAATCCGTCGGTCAAAATCTCATCGAGGGCAGCTCGCCGGTCTGTCTTCCAGAGTTCGCTGATCGACGGTGCCGTTCGTGGTCGTGCTCCATCAGTTGCTCTAGATCGCCAAGGGCGAGGCTCCCCGAACTTTGCAATTACCCACTGGTGGATACTGGGCATGCCGTCCCTACCTTCCAGCACTTCTCTGATCCCAGGCAGCAAGAGCCGTTGATCCTCCTCTGTCCAACCGTCATTGGTCTCCAGGTCTTCCAATATAGCGAGGTCTAGGATGGTCTCCTCATCCAACTCTGATGTGGTGTCCAGCTCAGGCACCGCTGGCTGCACAAACTCTTCGCTAACACGATCTCCCATCTCCGGGTTAATTAGTAAGGCATCCCTAATGTTGATGTAGGACTGCTGTCGTCTGTGTCGTCGAACTTGTTCATAACTCCTGCCAGGTAGGTGCTCCATCAGTCCTTGGCATATACCTCGCTCCGTCAGGTGGGTGGCTCGTATCCTAATCTCGTTCCTTGCCATGATGAGCATTTCTTCCTGGCTCCAATATTTATGGCGGCCCCTGGGGGTATCCTCTGCCGCCTGGACCTCAACAAATCTTTCCGGATGGGTCCGTCTCAGATGGTGGGTGAGGGCGTTCTTGGAGTTGAAGGAACGTCCGCACGCGTTGCATGTTAGGGGGCTACCGTCCATAGTCGGTGATTACCAACAGCCCAGCCACAGCTCTCCGATGGGCCTCACATTCCCTGCTCCCTAGTTTATGGGCGCAATCCACTTTGATCTCCTGACACCCTATGCAGATGGGTGACTCCCGCTTATCGCACTGCCGCTCCAGGTGATCCTTGGACGTACACACACGGCAGCACTTTTCCCCGTCTCCGCACTTCTTGCATTGGGCCGCAATATGGCCATAAGCCCCACAGCGGAAGCACCTCCTGACATCTAGAAAGTCCTCGACTGCGCATCTAAACCAGGAGATGTAAAACGTTCCTTTTTCGACCGACCTCTCCCTCATTTGACTCGGCATCTCCACGACGACATTGCCCCTTCTTGCATCACTGGAGACGTTCCCTGTCTGTGCCCATGGGATTCTGCGTATGGCCTTCCAACGTTTCTACGTCCAAAAATACTTCGAAAACGACACCTAACTCGATCCCATAGCTAAAAGCCTTCAAAAAACCCCTCCCGTAGCCCCATTATAGCCCCAGAGCGCCCCACGGGTTTGGGCGATCGGACTGAAAACCTTGCGGGCACAACTAGATGGTAAACCAAGTATTTTGTCAAAATTTCAGATTTTTTAAAAAATTCCTACTGCCAAAAACGGCCCGGACGGCGGACGGCGGGCGGCGTACGGCGGACGGCGGACGGACATTTCGGATTTTGAATGTAGACCTCTTGAAACGGATAATGTCAAATTTTGAGGCCGATCGGAGTCGTCGACCCGCGTCGCGAAAACATAGGTGTATTATTCCAAGAATAATAAACCAAAAATTGCAGTTAATTGTCCGAACCCCTTGGACTTCACTTACAACACAACGCAACACCTTCCGGAGCGTGTGTGGACACAAAAATGTTGGCCAACACGAGGCAATTATTGCTTGCAATTTTTTCAGGACGAGAATAATTGCATTGTGTTGCATGTCACGTTTACACGAGCAACACTAAATCTGAGCAATACTTCTCGCACGCAATTATTGCAGGGAAAAATTGCTCGTGTAAAGGCCCCTTTAAAGAAGTGCAAGATGACGGTTTTTTAGAAATCCAATTTTAAGGGGCCTTTACACGAGCAATTTTTACCTGCAATAATTGCACAAATTCGAAAAGATTGCACTAGAAAAGTTGTACGCAACACAAGGCAATAATTGCGGTGAAAAATCGTCTCGTGTTGCATCAACATGTAGCGATGCAATAATTGCGTTGTGTTGTACAATAAAAAATTGCAGCAATTTTCCGAACCCCGTGGACTTCACTTCCAACACAACGCAACACCTTCCGAGCGTGTGTGGACCCAAAACTGTTGGCCAACACTCGGCAATTATTGCTTGCAATTTTTCAGGGCAATTGCATGTCACATTTACACGAGCAAATCTGAGCAACACTTCTCGCACGCAATTATTGCAGGGAAAAATTGCTCGTGTAAAGGGGCCTTTAAATTTGGATTCAGCTTGAAAAAATATATAGGAAGCCCCACTAATCTTTGAAATAACTATAGGACTCTATTTCATGTTTTTGTCTCAATGAATCCAAACAAAATTAATCTTTCTCTGCTTTAATTCTAAGGGTGAAAGAAAATGCTCTTGTGACGGGGTGGGGGGAAACACCTCAATTTTTTTCTTGTCTTTGAACCCCTTTATTATTACTTTGCGTGTGAATATTTCATTAACTGGTTTTTTTAATGATCTGATCCGCGCCTAATGGAGATAAACTATCCTCGTTGGGGGGGGGATTCATTTCCTCCCCCCAGTCCTTTAAAACTGGCCTTGTTCCTTTTGGTTTATTATTCTCGGAATAATACACCTGTTTTCGCGACGGAGGTCGACGACTCCGATTGCCCTCAAAATTTGACATTATCCGTTTCAAGAGGTCTAAATTCCAAAACCGAAATGTCCGTCCGCCGTCCGGGCCGTTTTGGGCTGTAGGATTTTTTTTTTTTTTTTTTAATCTGAAATTTTGACGAAATACTCGGTTTACCATCTAGTTGTGCCCGCAAGGTTTTAAGCCCGATCGCTCAAACCCGTGGGGCGCTATGGGGCTACGGGAGGTTTTTTTTTTTTAAGTACCCGTGATTATTGCAACATTGTCACCTTTCTTCTAAACCTCCTCCTTCGTCCTCAAGTCGGACTTCCCTAACGACGTCGTAAACAACTGCGCTGTTACAGTAACTGTTGGAACAACTGTTGTTCCTGTTTGATACTCACTTAGAATCTCTAAATAGTAGAGATGCCAGTTGTAGACGTTGCCAAGTATCTTTGGCTATAGTATCACGACGACGATCTCACACTTTTCGTGTTTTTCAATCGCTATGAATACCTAGTGGAAGACCGGAGAAGAAAAGAAGGGTTTTTCGCACAGCTTGGCATCGAACGGTGGAGAATACGGCACAAAAACACGCGTAGGATATATCGAAGAATATGAACGAATGGAAATGATATTAGGTATCACTCATTCTCTCTCTCTTTTTTCGTAAACGATGTCCAAACTTACTTACTAGATTGGGGCTTTCCAATCCACAACAGGCCCCTAGTATAATATACTATTGATATATTATTACTGTTCCAACAAACCATCCTTTTGGCTTTTTTTCAACAGCAGGTGTTTTTTCTTTACAACAGGGACGAAAGGGTGTTTGTTACAATACATTGAAATGAGGACAAACACGCGACTGACAACAGTTTATTGTGCAGACTGGGGAAATTTCATTGGGATAGTAACCACAGGAGGAGTAGTTTCAACGTAAGAAAATATCCCACGGATAACGTTATTCCACAGAACCGATATAGGGTGTGATTATGCCGCAGATGCCACATAAACACTCGCAGCAGCCTCGAGCTAAACGCCGTTTAATCCCTAATAACAATAACCACTGAGTTATCCCCCTGGTGAATTCCTCGAGGGGAATTTATAGACAGGCTTACCATTTCCGTTAATTCACAAGATGAGGCCACTCCTTGTGGTGTTCGGAGGGGGGAGCTTTGGAATATTGCCCGCTGTTTCCGAGTTTACGCTCGAGCGAACGTCAATGAGAACTATGGAAAATGGGCCTTGTCGAAACAGGCTGGACTATGGACTGTGTTTCCAAAGCGAGATGCGGGCTTTCTAAAAACAAAGGTGCTATACGAGACGTCTCCAATGATTTTTTAAAGTCTGAAAACAGTTTTCGGAGTTACTGTGTTTCCAGCGACCCCAAACGAACATTTTTTCTCCCATTTCTTATTTAAAGAAAAACGTCTTGCCCACAAAATTGTTTGATTTAAACATTTTCCGTTCTAGTTTTAGTTGTGTGGTCATTTTCACGTTTTTGTGTCACCTGTACTTGAAGGTTTCGACGAAATTCGAAGACAACCACAAAAAAAAAAAACTCGGCGTCGAATTGAAAAATCCCATTCAAATTAATTAATAAAACTGAAAAACAACCCTATACCCTCCTATCAACAGGAATTTTCGGGGTTCAAAACTTAACTGGATTTTAATTGGGACGTCACTGATTCCTTTGCCAGGAGGGAACTCAACTTTTAATTGAATGCTCGAAAAACTTTTCCGCTTATCGTATCGCCCGGGAATCGACATTTTCCCAGAAATCTTTTCGGTGTTTCAAACCCCGGGTTTATAATCTCATTTCCTTTGGTGACGGTTCAAGAAGAAAATCCGTCCAGGGGGAGAGTTTATTTAAACTTTTTTCCTCGTCAACGTCGCTCTTCCATTACTTTTATTTTTCTTCTGTATCGCTCATTCTGGGTCGAGCCCATTGTGAAATATTCCTTCGTGTTCTTCATTTTGCCTGAAAGAAAGGTTTGTAGACAAAGGTGAATGTCAAAACGTTGCTAATTTTATACGACGTTTCATTATTCTTCGGTGTAAATTATCCAAAAATTGATTATGACAATAAAAAACAAGTCATCAATTGAATTGAATAGATGAGCGCAACCTTTCTGTTATTACGATATTAATGAGCGAAACTAAGAAACAGTAGGTATCTAGCGACCAAACTATGCCACACAACACATCAAAAATATCCACGTGATGCTCATTACGTAAACAACTGCACCCTAACGACCGATGCGTAATAAAACCTTATGCCGATCAGAGGTAACGAACGGCTCAGGCTGCAAAAATCGTTTGGGAGTCGTTGGAATCAGCCTGAAAAGCTCATTCCATAGACCCTTGTACCAACGAAATCGGACAAAAACTTTCGTCCCCCTTTTGAGGCCTCCTTAGTTACACATCAGAGATAAACAACTTTCGTCGTGAAGGACCTCCCGAAAACCGAGGAAGGGGATGAGGGAGGAAAAATCAAGGTAGCCTATAACCACCCCCCGAACTCGCTGATGACAATGAGACCACCCTCATGAAAATCTGTTGAGCCGCTCGGGCGTGATGCTCTGTACACAAACAAACAAACAAAAAAACATACATGTCGAAGAGGTGAGCGCACCTTTCCATTTTTTGGAAAAAGGTTGCGCTAAAAATCCCATTCAAATTAATTATTAAAACTGAAAAACAACCCTATACCCTCCTATCAACAGGAATTTTCGGGGTTCAAAACTTAACTGGATTTTAATTGGGACGTCACTGATTCCTTTTCCAGGAGGGAAACTCAACTTTTAATTGAATGCTCGAAAAACTTTTCCGCTTATCGTATCGCCCGGGAATCGACATTTTCCCAGAAATCTTTTCGGTGTTTCAAACCCCGGGTTTATAATCTCATTTCTTTTGGTGACGGTTCAAGAAGAAAATCCGTCCAGGGGGAGAGTTTATTTAAACTTTTTTCCTCGTCAACGTCGCTCTTCCATTACTTTTATTTTTCTTCTGTATCGCTCATTCTGGGTCGAGCCCATTGTGAAATATTCCTTCGTGTTCTTCATTTTGCCTGAAAGAAAGGTTTGTAGACAAAGGTGAATGTCAAAACGTTGCAAATTTTATACGACGTTTCATTATTCTTCGGTGTAAATGATCCAAAAATTGATTATGACAATAAAAAACAAGTCATCAATTGAATTGAATAGATGAGCGCAGCCTTTCTGTTATTACGATATATTTAATGAGCGAAACTAAGAAACAGCGAAAAAAAAAAAAAAAAAGAAAGAAACAGTAGGTATCTAGCGACCAAACTATGCCACACAACACATCAAAAATATCCACGTGATGCTCATTACGTAAACAACTGCACCCTAACGACCGATGCGTAATAAAACCTTATGCCGATCAGAGGTAACGAACGGCTCAGGCTGCAAAAATCGTTTTGGAGTCGTTGGAATCAGCCTGAAAAGCTCATTCCATAGACCCTTGTACCAACGAAATCGGACAAAAACTTTCGTCCCCCTTTTGAGGCCTCCTTAGTTACACATCAGAGATAAACAACTTTCGTCGTGAAGGACCTCCCGAAAACCGAGGAAGGGGATGAGGGAGGAAAAATCAAGTTAGCCTATAACCACCCCCCGAACTCGCTGATCACAATGAGACCCCCCTCATGAAAATCTGTTGAGCCGCTCGGGCGTGATGCTGTGCAGAACAAACAAACATAAAAACAAACATGTCGAAGAGGTGAGCGCACCTTTCTTTGGGGGGGGGGGGGGGGGGGGTAAAAGGTTGCAGCGTTTTTTACTTGAAAATGTCAACATGATTGTGAAAATGTTTCGTAACGCTCCATTTCGTGACGCTCCACTTTTCGAGTTTATGTGCCAGAGTCAAGACATATAAATGTCAACATCAACCTTCAAGATTTTAAGCACAATGAACTCCCGATGCTTCACATCCGCCGCCCTTGGCGTGGCATTGAAGTGCACGATCCCTAAAAATGATGAACCTACGTGTATTATAATGCGCGGGAGGGTTTTAATTGCATTTTTCCGTTTTGAAACATTTTGCAGGCAAGCTGAATGCAGATTTTCATTACTTGGAATTTTAATTGGCATCCGTGCGGTAGTAAAATTATGTAGTCCGTTGTATACCCCCCAACGTGTTTTCAAACTTAACTAACCCGGGTGTGGTGAAAGAAAAAATAGGAGGTTGCCCTCTCATGTTTCACGCATGGGCACCCATTATCCACACCCGGGGTCTGCCTGCGTTTCGCCGCGGGTTTTAACATCGTAACACTCGACCTGGGAATAAGCAACAAGGCTGGCTGTCACGTAAAGTCCCGCCAGTCGTTCGGCTTTCCCGGAGAACCTAAAACCCTCTAATATGTGACGTAATATGTCTGGGGACGTAAAGGCCTGCGCCATATTGCGGGCAAAGGTGGGAGAAAAAAAAAAGACTCGAGTACTATGAGGAGAAAAGAGACGGATAACTCGAGGGCTACCTTCAGACACTTTGAAATGACCTATCAACGCTATACTTTCGTCACATCCCTCAAAATATTTTCCAACACGAACTATCACACTTTCCAGATCAGTTTGTTTGAGCTCCCCAAACAACCATTTATCGGTCAAGGGAGCTTTTCACTCGGCTTAATTACAAACTTTTCCCCCTTTTGAGAAAAGTTTTGATAAACCCTCTGTAAGCCCCCACCTTTATTTTCTTCCATTCAGGGGCAAGAAAAACATCCGTCAAAGGGCCTCATCGAGCGGAAAGGTACCCACGAAGTTTATTCCAACCGCTAAAAAGTAGTTGCCATGTTCAAACTTATATTGAAAATTTCGAATAAGGCAAACTCTTCAAATTGTTCTGAGGATATTGTTTTCACCGGGTCAAAGAGAAAGTTAAATGATGAGAATTAGAGGAATAGTCGATTTTCATTTCCTATAAACGCGAGGAAACCTGCAAGGAATTAGACGACCCCGCGACGCGGAATAATTCGAGCTCAATTCGAAAAGGACACATATTTGCATTTGCTCGGGTGAATTGTTATGAATACCTACTAGAAGCGGGGAAGGCTTACTCCCGAGTTGGCCCTTAATATCATCCTGTCTTTGTGTGTTTATGTAGATCCGTGTGTTTATTAATATTCATGCAGGGAAGGGGGAAGTACACAAGCGCTGAATTAGATGCTGCATCTCCTGCCTCGGATGGCTTGGCAACCTTTGGGCTAATCTGTTCAACCATTCACTGAGCAAAGAATTTGCCTGAAAAGGGGTAAACTGATAGCGATTTGTTCAATAAATAAGCTTAACAAATAGGCTAGTCTGAAAAAAGAAACGACCATTTCAGCGACTTAATGATTAAAAACGCTGCAAACTTTACACAAGGGTTTATTATATTTTATATGTATAGGTTAATTTTGTGAAAATTCAAAAAAAAATTCAATAAAATTGTCAGTAAAAGAATATTTCTAAAAAAAAGAAAAAAAGAAGAAAGATTTTTTTTTTTTTTTCGAAGAATGTTCGGACAGATCTCGAAAAGTGTCCAAAATTACTCGGAAATTATTAAATATAAAAAGACGATTTAAGACGAAGTGGTCTATTTCCACGATAAAAATTGTATAAATATAACTTGTAGACGCGTTTCGGTTGATTAGACCATCATCAGGACAATCTGCGTAGCGCCATGAAAGTCCCATAGATCTTCACGGTGCAATCGGATCATTCTGGTGCAGACGGCGGAAGGACATTTCGTTTTGGAATCGTGACATCTTGAAACATAAAATGTCAAATTTTGAGGCCGATCAGAATTTTCGACCTCCTTCGCAACTACGTAGGTGTATTATACCAAGAATAGTAAACCAAAAGCGACCACAATAGGACAAAACTCTGGCTACTGTCTTAATTATGACCAGTTCAGCAACTTAACGAATAAAAGGCGAACAAACTGACTAAAATCTACCTACTGCCTTGATAACGACCATAATATGTATATTATACACAGCTGAGACACGACCAAAAACTATAAAATTTATAGTTTTTGGTCGTATCTCACCGCTCTCGTGTTTAATACAAAGCGACCAAAATCCCACTCAAATCCAGCTATGGTTTTAAAATTACCATATTCGCGACTAACCGACTAATAATAATTATTAGTCGGTTGCTAATTATTAGGAACCAAAATTTAATTGAAATCTGCCTATTGCCTTAATATTGACCATATTGAAAGGGACATCGCAGAGAAAAGAGATTCAAGCTTGTATTTCAATGAGAAGGAACATCGACAAACTGACGTTTCTCACGTCAACCTATGTAAGAGTTTGAACCTCTTGTTTCATATTTCAAAAAAAAAAAAAAAAAAAATCGCCATCTGGCGATTGTCCAAAATTGGAAAAAATGCCCTTCCTAAAATAACCCATTCAAATATCGCACTGCCGTGGGATAATTCCTGCCATCTGATCTCCCATTTCTGTGCTGGCAATTTGTTAAGGTCATTGGTGTACCCATGGTGAATATTAGCGTTCTATTTGCATAACAAAGGGTATGAAAAATTCCTTCCTTGCGGCATTTTCAATTCCTTTCTTCTTCCCAGCCGTATAGCGTGAGTCGTAGACTAGTCGAAGAAATATTACGTTGGTGGGTTGTGGAGTGGGTGGATAAACTGGTAACAAGTGATACAGTAGTCTGGGGTTGGCACGACTGTGAAAGTGTTCTCGGTGGATTTTCTTTCGGGAGACACTGGAATCGGAAATACTTCCGTCTCCATCCGACCGTTAAGGGAGCGATAAAAGGTGGAAAAATCAATCACAGCTTTAGCTCTCCCGACAGTTAATAAAAGGAAGGTGGTATAAATCTCGGTGGCGTTTGCAATGGACGTCGAAGGTTTCGTGTTCGTCAGTTGTCCACGTTGAGACGTCGATATAACTGGAGGTGCAAACACTACGACACCTTCGGCTTCCCCTCAACTGTAACTCTCGAGACATCCAACACCCTGCACGGCAATTTCCACGTTCCCGGCCCATCAACAATCGCTATTATGAAAATTCGATTTCGCCGAGGCGATGGAGATAAAAACCTTCGCCAACCGACACTTTTCCATTCACCTCGGAGGGAGTTTATCACCTCCGCTGAGAAGGTGCCCCAACGTGAAATTGCCTGCGCAGAAGGGTCATTGATATTTCAAACTCTGACGATCGATGTACGCTAAAAAAAAAACCTATGGGCTAAACGGTGTCTGATTGGACGTCCTGACACGTTGTCAGTGGGACATGTCAGGCTTCAGACAATGCAGCTGATAAGCTCTGCAAGGCGCCCGACGTTGCCAACCTGAAACATTTCTCTCGTTGCACGTGTGCAATGACCGGGGGGGGGGGGGGGGGGGGGTGGCTATGGAAATTCTAAATGATTCATGAAATGCGAGGTATACTTCAAGGATGAATGTTAGAAGGGTTTTTAACCAGAATTTAACCATACAGTCGAGTAAGGTGTCATTTTCGAAGTGGTATCGATTTGATGCGGGGTCCCAGACCTGTTCAATCAGCCTTTGATGAATGTATAGGCCGTAATTCGTTTGGAGGAGTAGGCTAGGGATCCACTCCTGTGCATGGGAAAGCAGGCGGCTGCTCCATCCGCGGGCGATGGAAGACTGGGCGCTAATCCGGGATGAGCACTGGAAAATTAGGCGCAAACCTTCAACTCGCCCCTAGAGGCAAGTAGAAAACTCTCCGCAACCCAAATTTCCAACGATTTGATCCAGAAATTGCTGCAATTTCCTCGTATGGAATTTCGGCGACAAACTAGTGCTGTGAGAGGCCATGTACTTCGACAGGCACACTGCAAACCAAGTTGCTAAGTTGCTTGTAGTTACTTTCGACCGCTTTTGAACCTCTTCAGACAGTTATATAGTTCTTCAATCCACCTGGGTTCAAAAGCGGTCTGGAGGTATTAAAAGGGTTTGAAAGTCTTGTAGAACCAATTGCAGAGCTACCTACCCAGTTTGAAGTGCTAAGCCAGTCTGAGGGCTTTACAACTGGTTCTGAAGAGTGACGCTATCTGAAGACGAGATGGAAATCTGCCTTATGGTGCAGAGGTTCATCAAGAAACGGTTTGGTGATGAATGAGAAGGAGCAGAGGGGTCACATTCATCGCCAAACCCTTTCTTGTTCTGAAGAGCTGTGAAACTGATCATGATTATAAGTCCTTTAGAAAGTGCGGAGCCTCACTCTTGTATAATATCTCCAGCAGCCATAAAGATAGGATAGTAGAAAGGAGGAATATAGGTACGGCGCAAGACGCTCGATAGAGGCCTAGGGTTTCCCCTGAGGGTCACCCTCCATCGGGACTCAACCTCCCTCCGGAGTAACAACCTGGGGCATAGTGGGGCACATTGTATAATCACAGGAACCTCTCGAAAACCTCATTCGTATTTCTTCAATTAACAGCAGCAACTCCTCTCTACTTACCTAGTGTTACCTTACTCCTTGTATGCTTAAAACAGTCGCTAAGTTCTTTTTGGTAGTTCAACAAATCTATTAACTTCAAAACAGGTTGGCTCCCCTCGATGTGAGATCCACCACAAAACAGACAGGCTCCCCTTTGATGAGAGATCTGTCTTAACTAGTTTTTGTACACATAGGTTGGCTCCCCATGGTGGGATTGTGCGAGATCCACCTCTGCCGTGGTACAAAGGATAAATAGTGCTTGTCCTGAGTTTTCCTGATTTCTGAGTGTGGATGTCCTGCTGTTCTCAAAATGAGTCTGGCAACCCTATTTGTGTTATTGAGTGACGGTTTGAGTCAGTTGAGTGAGCGATCCAGTTTGATTATGGATGTGCTTCCCAGTTGGCCTAAAGTCATTGCATTTGGAAGTCTGGCCCAAAGTCAACCCCCCCCCCCCCCCCCCCCTCACATCCTGGTTTTTCGTACCATTCTGAAAAACTTGTAGAGCGTACCGCCACTCAAAGAAATTTGCTATTCTCTTACCAGCAAGATTTTGTAAAATGTGCAATAGAATACAATGGAGTAGAAATTAATTAATTCTAATTAGTGGGTCCACAATTAAAATAACGGGTGTGAAACGGTGGCAAAACGGTGATCTAACTCTCCATGCGGGTCATCTTGTTTTTCAGAACTTGTTCATCTATTTCTCACCAATGGTTGGGAGAACTGTCTTCAGCCCAGCCGCTATTCACTTTTTTGGGGGGAAAACACGGCGGCAGCTCTTATTTCTTCTTATGCCGACAAGTTACTTCCACCGCCCCATACATAATACCCGCACGACTTTATCCCTAACTGAAATATGTATAAAAACATTGACCCTCCCCCGCAGTATCAGTAAATTTCCCCCAGGCAATAAAAATAAGTGAGGGGCAACCTTGTTATTTTTACTATCGAGGGAAAACCCAGAGAGCGCAAGGGTTGGGCACCCGCGATGCCCCATAAAATCGATGAGTTTCTCGTACATGGGAAAGGGCTTCTGGAGGCAACCGCTGAAGAGTCCGGAGAGTCATTTTTCCCATGGCGAAGAAAATGGTGCGGCGGAGAAAATCACTGACTGCCATTTGCTATAACATGTGGTTTTCTAACTAATTTTCAGCTACGGACGCGCATTCCATAAAAGTTATCATCGCTTAAGAAACACCACCTATCCAACTTTTTGATGAAAATAAGACTTTCATAGACAGAGAAAAATGCATTCAGTGATCCAACCCCAGTCCGAGGTCATCCAAAGTAGAGGCCATCGCAGCGGAAGTTTTTCAAAGCAGCAATAACCTCATCTTGGCGATAACTGTTGATTCGTGTCCCCTTCGACATCAACCTCAACCTAAATAATTAAGGCGAGACTAATTATTAGTCTCACTAGATGCCGTAAGGAGCGCTATGTGCACTTGGATTATCGACTTAGAAGGTTAAATGTTTGTACTTTAGTAGGTACCTAATGGTGAGGCGATAAGTAAAGAGCCTCTAGGAATAAATGACCTCTTACATATTTGCGCCCAAAAATTCTTACTTCAAATGCAAACGTCCAATTTTTATGCAGGAATTAGAGTCCAACCAAATTTCTCGTCCATCAAGCGCTAATAGCGCTGGGCGCAACTGTTAACGGTCTGATCCAGATGTCGCTTGGACTAGCGTTTTTTCTAGAATCGAATCTGATTTCTTGCTTGGTGTCACACTGCGAACAAATATGAGAACGAAGCCAATGTAACCACTTATTTCCTTCGGGATTGGGCCCTTGGAGTCCTTTATGGTGGGCCATTAATAAGTAGGCTCGAATCAGGCACGAATGCTGGCGTATAGAACAAACCCACCTTAAATGGCTGAGCGAAGCGAGGCCCCCTGTCCATATGCTAGTACGGAGGGATAAAACCAAATCATAAGGACAAAATATGTCCTTTCAGTGATTTGGTTTTATATCTCCGTACTAGCATAATATGCATATTATGGACAGGGGGCCTCGCTTCGCTTCGTTTTGGTCAGTATTTCATTTTCCCTACCCCTAAGAATTTTGTGGAGTTTGAGACTTTTAAAAGTGTAGGTATGTATTTGGATCATGTACGGTGTATGCGGCGACATAGCTTATTTCCATGATAAAATTTTTATAAAATTGTATGTAGACCAGTTTCGGTTGGTTAGACCATCATCAGTCGGATATTTAATGATCGTCTAACCGATTGAAACCGACCAACAAGTTTATAAAACGTTGATCATGGATATAGCCTACATATATGTCTATATACCTACTCCATCGTCTAAAATCGTCTTTAATAGGTATTTGGTTACCAAATTTTGGTATTAGGTTTTCAAATACGGCACATGAGTATTTCATTCGATATTGACCAAATTAGTGGCACGAGTACGTGATTCATAGTAAAATAATGATATTATAAATATAATAAAATTTATTATATTGATTTAATCAAGTATGTCCGTATTTGCTAAAACACATGGCGGCCTGCAGCCCGGTCTGACCCTTCCTAATGAAGTTCGATTGTAGGGGACGTGCACGGGACTGAAATGAGGCGCTCTGGTGGCGAAGCGGGTGTCACCATTTGAACAACATTGAATGGCATAATATGCTAATATGATATTACCATCTTGGCTTTAAATGTATAAAATCACTTTCAACGCCGCACTTCACGACATGCCCTGAGGGAGCAACAAGTTTAAATTTTCAGATAAGTTCTAGTTTTTCAGTTTTCAATTATTGAAAACTGAATTGTTCCTGAATTTATCTGGCGCCGTGGCAAACCTTGCAAGCGAAACGTTTCCAAAATTTGAAAGCTATTTAATGGCTTCATTCTTTCTTAGTGGGCCTTTCTGATCTGGAATTTTAGGAATCCAATAATTTCTATTACTCCGCTCTGTCGGGAAATGAGCAGCTGTGTGTTGACTTCACTTAAGTGCCTGCGTTGAATACCAAAACGGCTGTTCACATCTTGAAATGACAACAAAGTAATTTGACAAGCCGGTTGACAATCAAGCGCCCTGTTCAGGAAGTCTTGACATGATTAATGTTCGATCTTCAGGCTGAGTTGACGCTTACAGATGGTCTACACAAATAGCTCGCCCTCCAAAACGAACTCAATGTTGCGACTCGAACCATCGAATTGCAGTTTTCTTTACGATTAAAATTGTGTTTTTCCGTCGCGGAGCTGCTTTGCATCGCAAAAATTCGCCATCGATCTTCTCCCAAGTTGTTTTTTATCCTCTTATTCTTTTCCGGCAACGAAATGGGCGAATGGGGAAACCCGCCTGGAGCCTTTTCTGGGAAAATTCCTTTCGGCGCCGGTTCCGGGAGTGCCACAGACCTTCTAGACGTTCGAAGGCGTGTGGGAACCGCGGTGGGAATAAAAGCATCCGAAAAAGAGAGGGGGAAAAGGAAAGTAAGGGAGAAAAAGGCCGATTTTCGGCGTTAGCGGTGCGGGGGGGTTTGTAATGTCTTGGAGACGACGAAAATGCCGAAAGGCTTTCTAGAAATAAAAGCATTTGGATGGATCGAGAAAATGGTGAACGCCCTTTTTAGAAAGGTTCCCTCCTGTACAAACTAGGCCATCACATCGACAGCCCCCGAACAGGGGAAATATCTGTTATTTTTGCGCTGGCTGTACAATCTCTACCGGTAATTCAGAATGTGTCTGTGAGTGTTTAGTAAGACGCAAGCTTACTTATCTCATCCGTTCGCTCAAGCGAAGCGAGCCCTCCAGGTTAGTGATGTGTTGTGACAGCTTTTTCCAGTCACAGGAACAAAGTGTTCCTGCTCCTTCTCAGTACCTGATACTTTTACCTGATACTCAGGTGACAAGTCTTGTCACATAATGCTCCAAGGAGCAATCTCGGGATTCATGTTACTATGTTACCGGTCCGAGGACTATATAGCAGCAATCATCTCACTTCCCTTCCACCCACCCTCATCGTGCCTTTGTGCCTGGAAGGGAGCGGGCCTCTTCCAAGGAAATTTTTGGGTTGCTATTTTTAGTCTTCTCCCTTGGACTTTGAGTTCATTTTCTCTCTAATTGCTCCTAAATAAATGAAATCGTTGTGTATGAATGTGTTAATAATTCATACACAAAGGATTTTCCTCTCTGTTACTCTGTGAGTATCAGGTACTTTCGGCTTGTCACATTTAAGAGTATCAGTTGTGGGACACTCCCTGCTGGCTAAAGTCAGCCAACGCCCGACCTCTCCCAATTTGCATCGGACCCCTTCTACCCTCCGGTCAATAATGGGCTTGGGCGATTGAGCTGAAAAACGTGCGGGCACAACTAGATGGTAAAAAGAGTGTTTTGTGAAAATTTCCGATTAAAAAAGCCCACTGCCCAAAACGGCTCCGATGGCGGACGGTGGAAGGATATTTCGTTTTTGAAATCAACCTACGAGTCATGAAACGGATAATGTCAAATTCTGAGGCGATCAGAATTTTTGACCTCCGTCGCGATTACATAGGTGTATTATTCCAAGAATAATAAACCAAATCCGGACGCTTAAATTTTTTAAGTTTACAAATTTCGGGACAGACAGGTCAGGACAGCCTTCAAATCAGGAAGTCTAGCAACCCTACTCACAGATAACTCGTTCACTATCATTATAATGATAATATCATATATTATACCAAACGCGCTCTTCATCGGAAACTCGGCTTTGCACTCTGGCCCAATATCGTTGCTGAACCTTGGCCCTAAGTCATCAGGCGTTCGACGATCTTTCACTTTCATTTGGCCATAAAACGTGAAAGTAATCAATTTAGCCTGTCTTATTTCCTGGAAAATGCCCGTCTGTGGAATTTTTGAGCTTTGATTGAGAAACACGAATGAAATAACTTGACTTTCCGATTGTGATTTCAGATACTTGGCCCACCTGTTCAGACGAGGGAAACGGAGGTTGATCAAAAAGTACCGTTTGTGGAAATACAGGCGGCAGCAGAGGAGGGAAAAGAAGAAGGAGATCCCGGTGCAACCTGTGGCGAATACCATCCTGCTGAAGCCAATCCCTCGTGGAGCAGTCGCAGGTATGATGTTTGGTGAAATCTGTCATCCCACTGATTGTTCAAAGCCATAATCCCTTAATGGAACGTAATGCGTTTTAATAAGACCTACGCCTCGTTGGCAACTCCGCAAGGAGCTGTAAAGGCGGTCGATTCTATCGTTTTACCGCTCCGTATCCCCGCCGGCTCAACGTTATCAGTTTATTCTAAGAGTAAAATGGATATGACGAGGGTAGAGCACGGTTATGTGCTCTGTGTAACGTACAGGGTTAATTTCCTGGTTGGGTCGTAAGAACCGACTCAGCCTCTTTCCTCCCCTTATGGCTCGATCGTGTGGCGCTGAGCCTTTTCCCATTGTGCGTTAGGAGAGGATGCGAGGGAGCTTTGGAGTATTGACGAAAGGCCTGTACAACGTGTTTTCGTCTTTTTCGCTGTTTTCCAGTCCTCTTTCACTTCTTCGGCCCCATGTGTTTCAGCTTCAAAGCTAGACGGCGAATGGATTCCCTCTACTGACATTGATTTTCCCCCATATAGGTACTCAAGTTTGACTTTTTCTCCCAATGGACAGCTCTCGTTTGCTTTTAAATATCCCTACAGCAATAACAAACTTACTCCAAAAACTGGGTTTCGGTTAAATATTCTTGAAATGTATTCGCGACGGGGGTCCAAAATTCTGATCGGCCTCAAATTTTGCTATTACGTATACATTTCAAGATGCGGAGATTCCAAAAATGAAATGTCCGTCCGCCGTCCAGGCTGTTTTGAGCAGTAGGATTTTTTTTTTTTTTTTTTTTTTAATCTGAAATTGTGAAAAAAATACTTGGTCTTCCATCTAGTTGTGCCTGCAACGTTTTCAGCCTGATCGCCTAAACCCGTGAGGCTCTGTGGGGCTATAAAAGAGCTACGGGAGGAGTTGATGGGTTTCGGCTATGGAATTGGGTTAGGTGTCGTTTTCGAAGTATTTTTGGTCGTAGAATCCAATTTTGGGGGTCCCAGAGCCATCCGATCTCACCGTGGGGATTTATTGGGCTTTCATGGGACTACAAAATTTGGCTCCATTTAATGGAGCTTTTAGAGGACGCCAGGAGGTAAAATGAGGTGTCGTTTTCCGCGTAATTCATTTTTCGGGGTCCCTAATCTGTCCGATTTTGAGCGAAAATGAGTTAATAACTCAGTTAATAATAGCATAATATGCTATTACCGATCGACGCGTCTTCTCGCGGCGAATCGATCAAACTTAATAGTTCTATAAATAATCGTTAGGGAGATTGGTAATCGTTGCTAAGTCAATACTCCGTAATATCAGACGAAAATAGTTTTTATTCAATAAAAAACTAGACTAAAGAAACAATACTTCCTCTACCTTTGGTAGACTCGGAAGCAAAAAACTATAAAATCAATTGTTATTAATACATAATAACTTATTATCGTCTTGATATCTGTAATACGGTATTACTAATACCCCGCATTGTCACATTGTCATCTCAAGTCCTGTGTTTTCTACTCGCTCAGCAACTCTAGGAATTAGCTGTGGGGTTATTGCTTTATTGGTGGTTTTTTTGGCTCTCCTGAAAAACGCTAAAAATGACGATGTGGGGTGTTGCTCTGACGCCCTCGATTTTCTTAGTTGGCGCCATTAGTTCACGACACAAGCTAAAATAATGCAAACTGCACCTAAAACCCGTGCTCTTCGTTAGTCTCTACTAGAGAAGTTATTATAGCGTTGTTATATGTTCGATATCTCCTCGACGACATTCAATCCCTGTTAAAAATCCACTGATGCTTCAGAACTGTTCATCACGAACCTTTGTATTGATATCGCGTTTCGTTTCAACATTTAATTTAAACGTGTTGAGTTGTTCCAACATTTGGAGCTGTAGGCCTTATTGCTGCAAAGCCCTAAGTTTTGCCTTTTCCTATCGATGCCCACTTCTATTTTGATATTTTGAGAAGATTATTTTTTTAGCACAGTCATAGTGCGTATTTATGGTACAGATTTCAAGCAATATACGTGTATTTTTCAATACATCAACCATTTCAAAGGGTTTTCGGAATACTCAACTGGAATTCTCAATGGCAAATCTGTGCCATAAACAACTGTCTTTTTCCCCTCCTCGTTTTCGTTGGACTGCACGTTTCTCTTCTGTCTACCTTTTGCAGATTCTCGTTCTTTTTTACCATCCGTTGTCATGGCCCGTTTTCTCTTCTGTGATTTACCGCAGCGTATTTACTTGAATACGAGGAAACATTGAATACACCGATAAATCACTTTTATTTCCCCCGTGCCGAGAATGCGCGAGGGAAAATATAACCTGATGAGAGGTTTTCACGGGGGTTACAGCAAGGGATGGTTTTGCCAGTTGGTAGACGTGTTCGCCGGGTAAGGGCTAAAAATGTCTCCGGAACGAGATGATATATTCGAATGGATCTCAGCAATGATGACCCAAGTATCCAACTGTACTTCCTACAGAACATCGCTGACAGTGGGTGTCTCAAGCTTTTCACGGATGATTCTTAAAAAAACGTTGCAAATTTTACACAAGGGTTTGTTATTCTTTGTTATGGGTTAATTGTGCGAAAATTAATTCTGTCACTAGGAACACATTTTTGAGAAAAAAAAAATAACATTTTTTTTGTAAAATGTTTGGAAAAATGTGGGACCCCGAAAAACGAAATTTGCGCCCAAATTACTCGAAAAACGACTCCTTATTTGATCTCCTGGTATACTTCAAAGATCTCATTTGTAGCCCCAAGAAAGCACCATAGCTCCCCACGGTGAAATCGGATCCTACTGGGACCCCCAAAAATGGATTCTACGTTCAAAAATATTTTGAAAACGCCACCTAACTCGACCCCATAGCCGAAAACCTTCAAAAACCCCTACCGTAGCGGGACGGGGCGCCCCACGGGTTGGAGCGATAGAAACTGAAAACCTGGCAGGCACAACTAGATGGTAAACCGAGTATTTTGTCAAAATTTAGTTTAAAACAAAAATTCCTACTGCCCATAACGGCTTGGACGGCGGACGGACATTTGTTTTTGGGTTTAGAGAATTTTCGACCTCCGTCACGACTATATAAGTAAGTGAAATATTCCAAGAATAATAAACCAAAATCTGAAAATTTTCAGCGTTTTGTATACTTATAAAAGATGTCTAAAATCATCAAGTTTGGTAGGTATATATCTACTCCGAGCGCGTGCTCCATACCAAAATACCGATATTAATATCGGAACCAGTTCGTTCGCCTCAGGAGCCATTTATCGCCAAAAAGCAGAATGTTATTGCAACCACAACATCATTGTATCACAAACTCGATACCCACGCAATACAAACACAATCACGATACTAATAATTATAGTCGAGACTATAGTCGATTAGCTTTGTTAACAGGAGAGGATAGTGACAGGGTAAGAGTGGCGGGAGCGGGACAGCACCTGGAAGACTTACCTGCAGTTACTGCTTTACTGTAAAGCCTGACGCATCCGCATACGCCATGCTCAGTTTGGTCCGTACACTCCTTCTGAACATGGGCTGGGAAACAGCTACTTTCAATAGGTAGTTGAGTTGCAGAGTAATTCTGAAAATTCAGAACCATTCGGCGTATGGCCATTTGCAAGGGCTGAGAGTGGGGGTACCTTGGCTTCCAGGAATTAATGTTAATTTCCTTCAAGTTCTGATGCTCTGCAAACGCAGAACTCGTACAGAATCGTTTGGAATCGATTCCAGCAGTTCTGCTGTTTTTTAGAACTTCCAAAACTGGTTCCGACTGCCTCCTCAATTGTGGAAAGTCAAGCATGTGCAATTCATTTTCTCCTGTGATCTCAGGAAGGTAACTTCGTAGGGACTACTGTTTCGTTTGCGGAGGATCGAAGTTCTGGTTGTTCTAAAGGTGGCGGGGAGATTTTAATTCCGGGAAGCGTTGGAGTTCTGATTCGATTCCGAACTGCCGGAACTTACTCTGCGTAACTTTTTTTCGTGCGTAGGCTTTTCGTGAAATGTGAAAAGGGTCAAACTCTGGCTGTGGCATTAAATTTTAAATAGTTCTATGAAGGGGTTTCCCCCATGTGACCTCCTCCTACCCTCCAACTACTTTCCCCAGATAGTCACACCTTCCTCACCAAGAGATTTACGGTGCCTTTTTAAGATTTTTATCAGAAAGCAGAAGCATAATATAATAATATTATTATTATTATTATTATAACGAAATATTGCGTCTTGCATCGAACGTTATCGACCCGCGTTAGTTTGCACTGATTTTTTTTTACTGAACGCACAGCCCGACAACTCTATTCACATCATTTCACAGCATTTCACAGCACTTCAAAAACTGCAGATTACCAAAATTAAATCGTTGTGTCGACTGAACTGTCACTACTCACTCCCTACCCAGCTAATCGCCGAGCGAAGCGAGTCCCCCTGTCTACATGGATCCGATCACCGTGAATATAATCGGTTTCTCGTCGATTGTTAGGTGGGCCTGAGATAGGAAGAGTCGGGTTGGGCGCAAGTGCGCCCAAACGAGCGATGAAAGCCCTCGTGACGAGTCGCTTTGAAAATGACCCATTCATTTGACGTGCGAAAAAGGATATACCTGGGCAGAAGCCGTTCTTTTTAGTTCAGTGTTGCCAACTTGATAAAAAAATTGCTCTTTTTTAAAAGTTGAAGTATTTTTCAGGTGCGCAGAAGAAAGAAGAAGGCGAATCATCTGAACCTGCTGACGACGTTCAGAGCCCGAAGCGGTCAGGTCTTCTGCGAGTTCCGTCTTTCAACAGCGGGGGAACAACCGGCACTTGTGAACAACAAGCAGCTGAGGTGATTCGCACAAAACTCGTCGAAATTCTTTGAGGTGGCTCATGCAAATAGGGTTGCTTTTCCTGATTTATCAGGACATGTCCCGATTTTGCGGGCGTCCTGTCCGCCCTGTCCTGACTAAAAATAAAGCTTCCTGATTTATCAATTCAGCTGGAGCATTAGATAAATAATAACCAGCAAAGCAAAATCGGAAAATTGAACGTTGAGGTAACGTAGTAGGTAACTCTTTGTCGTCTCGATGGCTGTGTGGTGTGTGCGCTATGGCTTCTAGCCGAGAGTTCTAACGTTTCTTTTACTACTTCCACCAGTCCTCCTGCTCCTGCTGCCTCGCCTCTTGCTCAAACTGCTCTTCAAACATTTTTCTGGTGTATTTTTTCTGTGAGTTGGCACAAGTTTTTCAAGTACGTCAAAGGACAGCCAAATTTCTTCCTAGTAGTAGGGAAAAATTTAAAAAAAAACATGTACCATGTTAAAAATATTTTGGGGACAGTGCATACTGAAAAATGGAATTACGTTATGATGTAATTTCATTTTTATTTTTTAAACATCTCCCAATTGTTCCACAGTTCCCTTATTCCCGTTGTTTCTTGTTTATGATATTTCCATCTATAGGTAATTCAAAACGTATCCGTGGCTTACTATCTACATAATATGTAACTATGTAAACGGTAAGTGATTAAAAATACGCCGATTTTGGTTTATTATTCTTGGAATAATACACCTTTTTAATTGCGACGAAGGTTGACGACTCCGATCGGGCTCAAAATGTGACATTATCCGTTTCAAGAGGTCTGGATTCAAAAACCGAAATGTCCGTCCTCCGTCCGGGCCGTTTTGGGCAGTAGGCTTTTTAATCTGAAATTTTGACAAAATACTAAGTAAATGGTAAACCAAGTCTTGGTTTACCATCTAGTTGTGCCCGCAAGGTTTTCAGTCCGATCGTCTAAACCCGTGGGGCGTTATGGGGCGAAGGGAGTTTTTTTTAAAAGCTTTTGACTATGGGATCGAGTTAAGTGTCGTTTTCGAAGTAGTTTTGGACGTAGAATCCATTATTGGGGGATCCGGAACGGTCCGATTTCACTGTGGGGATCTATAGTGCTTTCCTGGGGCTGCCAATAGGATTTTTGATGGATCCCAAGAGGTCAAATATTTTCCGAGTAAAAAAAAAATTTGAAAAAAAAAAATTTAAAAATGTTTTTTCCAAAATTTTTTATTGACAAAGGATTAATTTTCGCACAAGTAACCTATTTCAAAGAATATAATAATAAACGCGTGTGTAAAAATTGCAGGGTTTTTTCTATCGACTCAGGATCCAATTTACGTACCGCTAGTTTCATAAATATTAGAAAAAATTGATGAGGTAGGTACCTACCTACCAACATTGAAAAAGTTCGTTTGATCGAGGCATCAAACATTTTATGATATTAAGTTTTAAATCATTAAAAAGGGGTGTGTGTTTGTCCTGATTCCTGGGTTCTGTAGTCCTTTTTTTCTCAACATGTATGCATGTAGATACATCTGGCAACCCTTCATGCAAAAAAAAAAAAAAAAAAAAAAAACTGCATATGACGACTTTTTAGGACGCAATCATTCAGAATGTTTTTCTTCCCTTTTTCACCGCAGTCTTCAATTTCATCTTTCAACGTTTCTTGTCCGTTACAGAACTTGCTGTCGCCGGGGGAAAGCCCGCAACGGAGGCGGAGCAGCGTCATGTTCAGTGAAGTTGTTCTTCTCCACGGTGCGGGCGAAGCGGGGCCGCCTGTCATGACGGAGAAAATGTCTCAAGCGGGTGACGGCACGCTGCGCCTTCCTCCGGCCCAGGTAACGAGAAATGATCGAAGCACAATCGGACTCAAGGGGGGGAGGGAAAGAAAAGAACTGGTGTACCAGTTGTGTATAATGACGTCCTCGAGGGAACGCCTACTTGCAAGTTGTGCACCGTGGTGGTCAAGAAGTGGGTACTACCAGACACGTTTCTGTCCACAGGGCGGCATACCGGCTCAAGTGATGACGTGTCAAGAGCTCCTCGCGTTGAGTGGCGCCTTAAGTGCTGCCCTCCCAACCGGACAACTGGCCCTGGACTCGCTTTTCAGGTCGCTGAGCAAAGGAGTGTTGCACCGCCATTTCACATGGACGGACACCGAACTGACCCTCAGACCCATCGTTAGTGGATTTCACTATTCCTATCCGTTTTCATTTTGCCCGTTCCGTTGTAAATGCTGGATGACGTGAGTGTGTTTGTTGAGGGGGGCGTTACCGAACTCGTCACTAATCACTTATACCTGGGAATCTCAGGGATTATTCGGAGGTTGAGATGTATGAGTTCGGCACTTAGACTTGTTTGTTTAGAAATGATTGAATTCTTCACTCCTATCGTCCAACTTCCAATCGACCTGTTACTGTTACACGCTAATTTCGTCAGTCGAATCCGAAAAGCCGATATGGAAGCCAAAGTTATTTTTAGTGAACGGGGTAAAGTGATTCTTGCCGAAGAATTTGGAAGTGGTGAAACATTCTGGAGATGCCGTAGGAGTGGATTTACGCTAAAATCTGGACCGTGGGTGCGTACGATTCCTTAATTTAGCTGATTGGGTCTGATAAATGATTGGGTCCCTATCATTTATTATTCGTTCCGTTCGTCCGTAGGTGCTGAGTTCATAATTTCTCGCAGCTACATTTGCCATTCACATTCGCCGATAGAGGATCGAATTCTAGCGAAACAGGAAATGAGCGATTCTGCAAAACGAAAAGCATCTTCGCGTCCATTACAACGTGTAAAGTTGTACGAAATGTGCTGAGGGACTCGCCCGAACATTTAGACGTTCTCACGCCTAGGGATTACAACTACATTCGCAATAACGTTTATCAAGTTAGAAGGGATGTTCGTCCGGCACTTCCCAAAACGATACAAGAAACTTGCTAAATTTTGAATGCAACATATAAGCCACGTCGATTTGGAAAATAGCATCGTAATTTTAGAAACCTAGCGGGTAGCACCAATTTAATAATATTATACTTAGTAATATTATATTTAGTTAGTAAACTTCAAGAATTTGGGCTAGTTCGTCATTTCAAAGAGGAAACTGAGGTTGGAAAATGGCTTCACTACACGTTTGGTTTGCCATTTCTAGCTCCACATGAAGGGGCTGATTGCTTTGTCGAAGATCTGATGTCATTCAAGCCTAAATTGAAAAAAAAACTGATAAATGTTGAAATTATTTGGTTGAAACATACATATCCTTCAGGAATGGCCTCTATCTCTCGGATTTGATAGAAAATGGACAGTTTTGCAACTCAACGACTCAAAAATAATATTCGTCAGTAATCGTCTCTTGTACTCCGAGGTCTTCCTCTCAAATTTTAACTTCCAACGGTGAAGAGGAGAGATTTTAGCAGTGTACAGGCACGAAACCAAATTTGCTGAGGAAGCTCTGAAACGGAAAATGCAATTGGAAATTTTAATTTTGGAGGACAAAATGTTTTTTGATCCCGAACGTGAAAACAATGCTTCTGCTACCTTTGGTAGATTCGGAGCAAAATAGTGATTTCTTCTCTACAAAAGAAGATTAGACATGTAGGTAACCTGAAGCACCAATACATGATAATTGGGCAATTAGGTATACATTTTGCCAAATAGGATAGATAGCTAGGTTTATGCGTTTTTGAGGAATAACATCAGAAAAGGAACATTTGTAAAACTCTCTCCTTGCAGGCTGCCCTAGTCGGAGTTTCACAGATTTCGACAATATTGGTATGTACGTAGTGCATATTATAAGTAGGATCTGTTCAAGTGTTGATTATTTTGGAAACAAAATAGTGAACAGCGCGTGACCGGTGTCCTCTTTAAGATCTCTATTATAAGGTTGTTTACCTTCCCTGATAAGGACGTTTACATGATAAACTGCTACTGCAGGAGGCCGAGAGAAGGTTTTCCATCCTCACCACAACCGTTGGAATTTTCCGCAATGAGGAATTCCAATCGGGCTGAATCTAATTTTTCTACCTCGCTATTTTAGTTTATCCTTTAAAAAAACGAATATTATGATGTTTTTTTTCTCGCAGGAAAATTCGGATCGTAAGGAGCCTGGGTGCTTCAAAAAGGGCTGCCTCTGCTTCAGATACTGCTTCCTCGCTGGGATCCGTCGCCTGATAAAAGCTCTTGTCGATCACCGGTTCTTCCAAAGGGGCATCCTCTTGGCCATCCTCATCAACACTCTCAGCATGGGCATCGAACACCACAATCAGGTAAGCTCGACGCCGACCTACCCGGACACGTATGGTACACATTTTTCATCCCTTGTTGTTTCAGCCGGAAGAATTGACTGCCATCGTGGAGACGAGCAACATCGTGTTTTCCACCATATTCGCTTTGGAAATGCTCTTGAAGGTCATCGCTGAAGGGCCATTCGGGTACATCAGTAATGGCTTCAACGTGTTCGACGGGGTGATTGTAGTTCTAAGGTAGGCGATGAGATGCTTCTATTTTTCCAGTACCGGCTGGGTGGGTGGATTGAGCCCCTACAACCTTTGTACCGGTTGTCATTAGGGTTGGGCGATATTGCTTCTTTCTCCCAACGTTGCGTTATCGTTAGATAAAGCCACCCAGTTGCTTCATGGACGATTGCGTGGTGTTGGCAGTGGGTCCCTGAGGGAACTGGAGAGGCAAGAAGCAGAGCTGGGCGAGGGCTGGAGCAGGAAGAGTCAAGGCACTACTTCTCACCCGGGCTGTGCAGAGCCCGTGGGGCCTGTGATTTCTTTCTATGTACTGCTGCTCAGTGAAGTACCATTGGGTAGAGCTCCAGGAGAATGGGTGTTGCCAGGCTACTTAAAAATTATCCGCCTTGCAGGGAGTAACTGGGGGCTCAGGGTAGGGACTCTCTTTGTCCTGGGGATCATTCTCCATGCCATGGCCAGTCGGCACACGACACAGCCTTTTTTAGGGTGACCAAATCCTACAGGACAGTATCGGGTGCAGAAATGCGGGTTTTGGTGAGATTTTACCTGTTGAGGTGGAGGCGGCAAGCCTGGAGGAGTTGCCCGAGTTCACCCAGAGACTCACCCATTCCTCCCACCAATGGCTCATCAGCTGGAGATACCACGGGTGGCCTCCAATCATAGGATCGTTTAGCTACTGAGTGGTCACAGGGACTTCCTGACAAACCTAAATTGGTTGATGCTGGTCAATAATCCTGGCTGCTCTAGATGGAGCAACCAGAGAGCTTCGTGAAACATGTGCCTCAGAACTGGCATTTGCGAGCGAGAGGACTGCCCTGAAGGGCAAGGCAGCACGTTTGACTAAAGGGTTCGCAGCCCTAACGGCCTCAGAGGTGCCTCCGTGCTCACTTTGTGGGTGGCAGGAGGTGAAGCCAACTCAGCCCGCCTAGTTAGTGGCACTCCCCCAACGCCTGCTGAAAGCCACAGACACTCTATAGACTCGAGTATTCGTTCTATTGAACAAAAAATACTTTATAACTTTCTAATAACCTGTTATTTAAAACACTCATCATCTTCGTCCCTTCGCTCACACTCAACCGCTTGTTTCCAGCGTCGTCGAGCTAGGGCAGACCTTCCTCGGCGAAAAAGGTGGCAACTCGGGTTTGTCCGTCCTCCGAACCTTTCGACTCCTCAGGATCCTCAAACTGGTAAGGTTCATGCCCAACTTGCGCCGTCAACTGGTCGTCATGCTCCGGACAATGGACAACGTCGCCGTCTTCTTCTCCCTCCTCATCCTCTTCATTTTCATATTCAGGTAAGCCGCATCCGACAAGCCTGTTCTCCTTCGAACAGGTTCAATTCGTATTTCTGTCTTAGTTTCTTCGCTCCTTTTTTTTTCTAAATGATTTTCTGTAAGTGACTGGGTTTTGGTGAACATCATCTGAGCTAAAGTTTGCACTTTACCGTATTCACATTGATTTCCTGTCCTGACGGTTGGGATGACTGTTCCATCGAACCCCAGTCACTAAGACAGTCATTATTTCAATGACTCATGTTTTGCGTGAATCTGATGATCCCATAATGTGACTTCGTAATGTGTTTTATTTTAATTTGTCGTTTCTTCAGATCTTTCTCGTCAAGTACTGCAGTTAGGGTGGTTTTTGGCTGCAAGGCTTGGCAGGCTGAGCGCTTGTGCTGTGTGAACCCTTTACAGTGTTCGGACTCAGTAGAGCGCAAAACATATTGAACTCATTTGAAGGAAAATATTGTAGCCGTTGACAATTAAAATTAATGTTCAATACGTTTTGACTGAGCTCCAATTCGAAACACGTGATACTGTTTTGCCCCACAGACATTATTTTCTTCATCCGCCACACTTCTTCGCTCATACCATTCTGTTCTTTTCATAACCATTACTGAAACAATCATAGCCCCTTTGTTTTCCCCCCCATCTTCTTTCTCTGAATTTCGAACAAGTGGTTTTTGTAGGTGACACAGAATAATCACACTTTTTTTTTAGCTTTGTTTAATGGTATTTTCTTTACTTATGATGCTATCGTGTTGCAAGCGCATTTTGGCAACATGAGATTTCACGGCAGAGGTGACATTTATTATCTTCTGAAGGTGACTGTGGGCACCAGTTGGTCAAATTGCGTACGTCACGTAGGATTGAAAATAAGGGGCTTGTTCTCACTCGATTGTGCTGCCACCTTTGGAAGAGATTGGTACCATTCCCCAGTGTTGCCCCTCGATGTTTATCTTTCGGCACTGCCACCCTGTAAATATATACCTTCACCGTCATTGTCATTTTCACGCTGTACATGCATTAATTTCATCTCGTCGTGGGGAAATATTCTTGGATAATTGAAAAGTAGTATCAAGAGAATAATATTCTCCTGCAAAGGAGTATTTCTACTTTTCACTTACTCAAATGGGTCACTCGGAGAAATTCAAGTTCTATACTTATTACCGATCATATCCCTGCTCACCTCTCAAGTGATGGAGAACTGGTTAAAAAGTAGGTATGCATGTTTTAAATTCATTCGAAATTGAACACTTAAAACTCGATGAACTAAAAAACCCATTTCGAGAAAAGATCGTTTATAAAGGCAATTGTTTGAAAAAATCGGACATTAAACTGGTTGTTTCTCTCATCAGATGATAATGATTGTATAATATTTTCAATGTCGTATTCGTGTTTCTCGACACACTATCAGTACAATATGGATAATATTATTTAGATTATTAATATTAAGGGAATTATTATTATATGATTTAGATCCTATAAACTATAAAAAATATTTTTTTGTTGAGTTGTTTAATTGGTTAGGTAGGTACCCTTTGTGTTTGTTTTTTGAAATTAAAAAAATAGATTATATATTATATTGTTTGAAATAGCTTCTTTTTTAATTGTTGAGCATAAAAAATTATGCTTTGTAATGTTGTTACTTTTCACATCAATTTCTTGAAATGAGTTCTAATGAGTTTCAAATTGAAGATTGAATGATTTATATCCTAAAATTGCTGGTTGTAGCTCGTGAAAGGGGATTATGATAAGGGAACGAACGAAAGCAGGGGGTAGGGGGGTCGTATCAAGGTCCGATTCAGGATTTTTAAATTGAAGGGTGGATCGCGAATCTAGCAGGACTTGAGTCCGAAAATGAAGGCGCATTTTGTTGAAAAAGGTGCCTTTCTGATCCGGTGAGGAGTTGGAGAACAAGAAACAGCCAGAGTTATCCCAGGAAAATGTCACACGTCCCGACCTGTCAAATTAAAATATCTCCTAACGGTAGCAGTTCACATGAAAACTTAAGCTGACTCATTTGAGCCACTAGGAGCGTGACCGTCGCGTTTTTGATATTTTTCCGTTTCCAACTTGGAAAGGAAGTCAAAAGGTAAATATTGGAGGGTTAGTATTATTTAGAAGCCCACTTGAATGTTAAAACAAATTATTGGTCAAAATGTCCATAAAACAAGCATTATTGTGAAGGAGTAAAACCGTCTGAAGTTTAATTTTTGTCGAAAATAAGGTATTAGGCTATACTGTTAATAAATAAACTGTGTTAATTATAATATTGTTTTAATGATTAGTCTCTCTTCCATCACAGCAGTGTTCTTTCTGACTATAAAACTGACTTTAATGAATATTCGAGTCTTAGTCTCTCTCTTTCATCACAACTAACAGTGTTCTTCCTGACTTAACAACTGACAAAAAATACTGATAAAACTGACTCAGGCACAAAGGAACACTAAACTGATACGTTTTCCTGAACCGCGGAAAAATCGGTTTAAGGCTCCCCACTCTCTTCTGGTTGAACCCGCCCCACCATCACTTTTTGAACATCATGGCACCTAACCTGAAAGTTCCTTGTGCAATCGAAAAAAAAAAACACCTCTGGGCTTACAACAAGAGTAAATACTGAGTCGAATGATATATAGCACACGCTTCAATAAAATGTTCAATACACTTGGAATTTAAAATGAAAAGGGGAATTTATGAAACTTTGTTACGCCAAATCAACATCCCATTGGAACAAGACTCGAATGAGCTATTATATTATTCTGCAACTTTTATGGCATTTGATGTCATCTCGTTCTATTTTTCTCTGTAATCATCATACAATTCGCTGCCCGTTTTTGCCCGAGCGGCTTCTCCCCCCCCCCCCCCCCCCCCCACTCAACAAAGACTTTCCCCCGTAGGTAATCAGTGTTGATGTGGTCTCCGCAAAATTCAATTTCAAGATTTTTTATTTTTTGAAAAAAAAAAATTGTCGTAGGTAGGTACTTATTTAAAAAAAATAGTTTTGCAATTTTTCAAATACTTTTGCGCAAAATGTTAAGTAGAAAATAACGCTAAAATGATTTTGTCCAGCTAGATTCGCGATCCACCCCACTGTGTGGCGTATCGATTTTATAAATGAACAAAAATTTGTAAATTGTTCCCCATCACTACTATAGCAATCAACTCTCCTGGGTTCTCCTTTAGGCCCACGTTAGGTTTTCAATCTCCTTGTATCGCCCCATCACTTTCCTCACTTGTGTGTTCCACACTGCACAGTCAGTATTGTGAATTATGTGTAGCTAAATGTATTTTTACTTAGGACATTTCAATAGGTGCCCACTTCACCTTTACAGTTATGATGCTGTCAATGGGTTGTTTTGGTTCGATTTTTTGGTTGATTTTTGTTTTTCACCTTTTTTTTCTGTTTTATGACTGATTGTCTGCAGTGATATGAAATCACTCTTTGATGCATTTTATGAGCCCGTTTTAATGGCCACGAATCCGATTTTTCTTTTTTTCTTCTTTAGTATTCTTGGGATGAATCTGTTCGGATGCAAGTTTTGCGAGCGTTCGCCTGACGGTGACGAAAATTGCGACAGAAAGAACTTTGACTCGCTGCTATGGGCGCTAGTCACTGTTTTCCAGGTATTAAACTTTCGCCTCCAAAAGTACAGAAAATGAGGGAGAAGGAGAATTTTTTGGACCAAATAATTTTTGCGTATTTTGTTTTGAAAAAAATTAGTTTTTGTGGATTTTTGGAGGGATCCCTCGTAACAAGTAAAGTGTCGATCATCTTTTTCTCATTCCTGTTGCTTTGCTAGCTCCTAGTATTCCCTTTTAGGTTACTTTAGCAAAAGGCCTTGAGCGCAAACAAAGAAATCTTCTATTTTGTTGCGTGGTAGGGGCGGGAAGGTGTTAGCTCAAAGAACTTCATACCATTTACCCGATAAGGCAATGCAGAGGGGGAGTTGGCAGCATTGTAACCCCGGGAATAATAGACGGGCCCCATAGAGAAGGTTTTACCTTGAATGGGTGTTTATGCTTCGCGTCGCGAGAGGTCGCAGGGCATTGTTTTATGTTCCCCTTTACGCTCCCTTCCCATTCATTTTATCCCGAAGGAACTTCCTTACGTCGTCAACCGGCGTTCCCTCGTACTGTATCATCTACGGCCCTCATAACAGCTTGTAAGCTTGTAGGTGAAGTGTTAACGAGGCTTTCCTTCGCTCTCTCGAGGATTAAAGCGTTTCTGCTGATTTTATGAGAAGGCCGAGCCGAGTTTTCTCAATTTCTCAGTGTGTGTATCTTTACAGTGGGTTTAAGTGTCACAGTAAAATTATTTTTAGGGGGGGGGGGGGGGGGGGGGGAGAGAGAAATCGTGTCTGGAATTGCTGTCCATTGTTCCCCAACAAAACCTTGGTGGCAATACTGTTTTGACTAAAACAAGGCCTGCTAAAGTAACCATTCCCGCTTTTTGCTTCATGTATTCGTCCTATTTTCATTTTATTTACCGGGACTGAGAATCGAAAACGTTGCCCCACCATTGGCCATCAATTCAGGTATGGTATGAACCCCCCCCAAAAAACCCATTAGGAATTCTCCACCATTCTGTTTTCGTTTTTTTTTTTTTTTTCATTTCGTTTTGTTCTTTTCCAAATCCCCCAGCCCTTCTCTTAATTCTCTTGATTTTTCTCCTCCCTCTCACTTCACTCTCTAACACTCACCGTATCAAATCAGAAACACCCTTTTAAAGTACACTTGCGAACAGACACACCTCGCAATCGATTCATCCCGATTCGCTCCCCCCAAATATGAATCAATGGCATGGCCCACGCTTACCACTCTGGTCCCAAATGTCGTACAAAACCCTCCAAAAATATGCATCAGTTGCACCAACTTAAAACAAATTTCAAAAGAGTCGAAAATCGGAAAAAAATGTTTGCTGCATGTGCATGACATTTTTTATTTTGATGTGTAAATATTTTATTCAAGAAATTTTACCTCACCAAGCCAAAGCACCACACAACTTTTTAAAACACTCTTTTCTGTTATCCTTTCAAAGTGTGTTTTTTCATGTATCAATTCCCGTTCTTTGGTGGATTCAATCGGTGTTGCTCTTCTTTTTTCTACCTATCGCTTATTTCTGAATTTTACTTTTTCCTCTTTTACATATTATTTCTTTCCATTCGTATCTAAATCCAAGTCACCTCTGTCAAGCGTAGAGTACTTTCGAAGGGTTTCGATAAATTGAAAGTTAGCTGTTTCGGGCAGTAGAATTTTTAAGATAAATTGAAAAAACATGTGTCACATACTATAAACACTTCACTTAGTTGCACATGACCTTTGTATTGCAGGTTGCCATGTGTTGTTTTCTTCTACTTTTTTTCTTCCTCATACCCAAAGTAGCTTTATCACGCTTACCGTAAGAATAAGCTGCTTTGTTTTGAGCCTTGGCCATTTTCGCGACATGCATGTCGCACAGCGATTATCATCACTTGTTTTCTTTCTTTTTTCTCCCAAAAAAAAAATGGTTTTCTACAGTTTCTCATCCTTAATCGTGTTGATTGTGTTTCTAGGAGCAAAGCAGTGGCCATTTAGGGCCTAACTTCCCTCCCCCCAATTTTTATAAACTTGTCGATACGCAGTACGAGCAGATCGTACTTGTCGATTTCGCTTCGAACATTTTCACTGCACGAGTAGTACCTTTAACGTAATTGAAGTGATTTTAGAATATTGATTTAAAAAAAAAAACTAAAGAAAACTTGAATTAGCTCTGGTAAAAGTACTGTGCACTTTTGACGAGTAGAGATTGACTTGAGTCGTGTTTTCCTCGTTTCAAATTTGAATTATTCAAAAATGTCATCATTTAAACACTCATCGCCAGTGTTGCTAAACTGGACCTTAAAGCAACATTACTGAACTTGGCTTGGTTGATTTCTACTCGACCATTTACCGATATTTTTATACTGTCAGTTTTTCACTTGCTTTTTTAAGATAATTTTTTTAGCCCCCTCCCTTATTTGACTCTCCAGTAGTTTTTGTCGTTTTGATTTTTTCTTTGGTGTAAATAACAAACAGTTTTTCGAATCGATTAACCAAAGGAAAATAAATGGAAAAATAATCAAGGACGATAGTTCTGAAAATTTTGCCCTTGTGTGAATTACCGGAATAAATTCTGTCGAGTGATTTTGAGAAAATTGGAGATTCTTTCGCATCACTGATACACTTTTTATATATATATTGTGGTATATATGGGCGTTGGCAGGGGGAGCACAGGGCGGATTTTTGAGACCCCCTTGGAATGATACACCTATGTAATCGTGACGGAGGTCGACAATTTTGTTCGACCCCAAAATTTGACATATACAAAATTTGACCTACCTACGTTTCAAGAGGTCTAAATTCCAAAAACGAAATGTCCGTCCGCCTTCCGAGCAGAAGGATTTTTTTTTAATCCGAAATTTTGACGAAATACTGGTTTACCATCTAGTTGTGCCATCAAGGTTTTCAGCCCGATCGCTCAAACCCTTGGGCCTCCGTGGGACTAAAAATAGTGACTAAAAAAGAGGTTTTAAGGTGTGGTTTTTTTTTTGTTTTTTTTTCAAAAATATTCCCTTAATGACAGAGTTTTGTACAATTTTTTTATGTCATCACCCTTGTGTAAAAGTTCCAGCGTTTTTCATATAGGTACGAGGGCCGTCTCAACACACCCCTCCCGATGGCTTTAAGGCACCCAAATTCGAGTATTTTTCCGTTATAACGGAACCCCCTATGCTCTAAAAATTTCCAAAAAAAAAAAGAAGTTATTTCAACATATTTTATTGCATTGTGTACCATCTTGTCACTTTTCTACATAACTCCCAGCTCGATTTTGGAATCAGCGGAGCAATTTATGTATGCCCTCCTTGAAAGACTTTTTGTCCAAACCAGTGGTCCTAGCAGTCTTGAGCTCTTCGTTGGTTTAGAAGCCCCCTCCCCTCCCCTCCCATCACCCCCAATGAACTGAATGTGTGGAGGCAACAAAGCAATAAGTTCATCAATCCGTCTTCGAGGATCTGCATGATGGCGTCTGTTGCGTCATTTCCACGAGACGTCGAAGGCTGCCCACTCAAGGCTCCTCATCTTCCACACTTGACCGCTCTTCCAAGAACATTCTCTTCCATTGCCTGCACACGTTGCACACTCATACAGTCTCGATGATTCTTTGTCGCAGATTCATTTATGGCGGTGAGAAAACGAATAACAGAACGTAACTCGAGTTTGAGGTTGAGAGGCGTCTACATGGTTACTATCTTGTTACTGCCACTTCACCCCGACAAGCATTCCCTCGAAATTTTCCGCTTGTACGACGATTTCCACCCAAGTTAGAAAATAGGGAACCTTACTTTTGAGACGCCCCTTGAGTTAGCAGGTACTTATTGTAAAAGCAGAATTAAAATACGAGGTTTCTAGTCTTTTGAACTTCAGAGAACAGACCTACTGTTGATGCTCGATGGAAATTTGTGAAAATCGTTTGCGCCCTGATAAATTAGATAAATCCGTGCAAGTCGACATCTCATGTTTGAAACTGTTCAACCTCATAGCATTTTTTCTCATCACTTACCATTTGGTTGACAAAGTTGCTTACAAGTTGCCTGCAACCCTCGCGATTTTTTTACCTTTTGCCACATTTGGAACAAAGGTTATCCACCCATAATTACCATAATGAATACTAAGTTTCCCGCAGGTAATTGAAAGCTGGGTTAAACTAAAACTATTTACCCCTTCAGAACTTGAATTTTCATACCCCTGTGATTTTGGAAATTTTCAAATTTGAACATTTCTAAGTCACGGGTATGAAAATTCGAGTTCTGAAGGGGTAAATAGTTTTATTTGGTTAGTAGGCAAAAAACTGAGTCCCAGTATTCATTAGGGGTCGAGGAATAGATCTGGGACACACTTTTTTCAGGAACGACCCGGGGGGTTGTGTCGTGCTCGACTTTCCTAAGCCTTTCTGAGCCAAGGAAGGCCAGCTCCATCCTCCCTTGTGAGGGACTTTACTTCTTTTCCGGGTCCCTCTCAATCTCATTGACACTGCCTTTATTATGTTGATGGTGTGGAAGGGTTGAGGATAGCCGTGGTTGGAAGGCTTGGAATTCATAATGTTGGTGGGATGCATATTAGCAGGTGGGAAGGATTGGTGAAAGATTCCCTAGCGTTGTTGCTCTGTCTTGTTGCTGCTTTGGCTATCTGCGGGGGAGTGGGGGGTGACAATTGGCGTCAGCATTTGTGTAGAGCTTATTGAAGAACTTCAGTATCGCTCTCTCCCAGACATCTTCTATTTACAAGCTGCATCGCCTAATCGCAGCACTGTCTGAGGTGACTGTCCTCCCAGTCTGCCTCTGACCCTGCAACGACCCCATCTCACACGGAATCCTGCCAACCCCTATGGATACCACCAGTGGTTGTACATCATTTTATGCGGTATGCTCTTCTGAGCCCAGGGTGCCATATTTTGTTGGGAACACTGTGTCATCCCAAGGATGAAGACTAAGACAACCACTGTAATATTGGAATGTCATATTTTATAATTGTTTGTTGGCAACACTGCACTTTACATTTTTATAAGCAAACTGTGATACGAACAAAATGAAATTACTGAAACTTTTTTTTTCGTCGTTCCGTTCATCATTCAGTGATACAAATGGTGGTGATACCTCCTGACAGACCCGAATTTATATAATTTATTTTATTCCGTTAATTCACGCAAGAGGTATGAACAATTGAATACCTATGCCTAAATTAATGGTGCTGTTTAAAAAATTCACCTCACTGAAATTAAATAAGTAGAGTTATTTTTTTAAGGGCATAGTAATAATTATTATGCTTTTAACATCACTTTAAAACGACGCAATTCGTAAGCACAAATATGAACCTTTGTCTGGCTTATGGTGCGTTTATAAATAAAAAGCTGACTAATATTTTGCAGAAAAGTTAAAACTCCCTAAAATATACTATACAAACGACACACGGCTGCAACCCGAGGCCACGCCCATAATTTTTGCCCTCCGGAATTAAAAAGCGGACCTCCTTCCCGCCCGTCCCCTTCCCTCGTACATGATCATACAAAGGCCGAATTTTCCAGCATCCTGGGGATGTACCTTTTCGGTGGTAAGTTCTGTACGCTCGCTGACGGCAGCCGGGAATGCACTTGCGCCGAGATCGTCAACAAAGCCGCCAACTGCGTCTGTGATAGGAAACACTTCAACACCATGTTGTGGGCCACTGTGACCGTTTTCCAGGTACACCAATACAACAATAGAGTACACAAAAAAAAGCGACACTGTACATATTTTTTGAAAAAAATACTTGAACGTTTTTATCCATTTTATCCTGCCCTCGCCCCCCTTTTCCCTCCACCCCTCCCCACACCCTCAACCGAACATGGAGGCGCAGCAACATTTTTGGCGTTTATTCCAAAATTGTCATCCTGAATCTTTTTTGCTGTGTTGCGAGACAACTGTCAATACTCTTTGATTTGGCAACACTCCAAAATTATTGCCATCGCAGAAGCTGCATTGTTTCATATTTTCATTTTGAACCTGGTAAAAACAATGTACTTATAAAAGGCCATTCAGTTGTAGGCAAAATTCAACTCAAACCCTTTTTGTTTCTCCACATTTTTCCCAATGTTGTCTGCCATCATAGGAAGTGTTTCTGCACCTCAATTACAATGGATGTACAATATTACCATTTTTCTCAACCCACACTGATATCCGAAGAACGTTTATAAGAAAACGCTATCCCATGGTGAAGAGTTTAACACTGTTATGCCCTTCGAGACTCCAGGTAATGATGGTTGTACAGTTGTATTCCTTATGTGTCCGTCCTTTCCTACTTAGCTGTTTTGGTTTTTCCTTTTTGGCAATTCTCGTAGTTTTTTTGGTTTGTTTTTCTGAATAATTTCTCACTAAAATTTTAGCCTCAACGTAGTTTTGAATTCTTCTCCTATCATGAAGTACCTGATTTAGTGATGATGCGTGCACGATTGAAACATTGTCCGTGTTTGCCACACGTTCACTCATAATCCCAGAGTAGGAACATCGCTCGAGTTCCACGAATCCCCGATTCTGACGCTGAAAATTATTAAATGTTGTTTCTCAAATTTAAAATTAAGTTTTTGTGTAAAATATGCTATTTGCGCCTTTTGAGGCATCACTGTAACCTTTCCCAGGTTAGGCAACTGTAGGTTTTATATTTTTTTCCAAACTTGTGTACCGTATGTGAAAGAATGTAATCCTCCAGTATTAAATAGGGAATTGTGGGTTTAGATTCTGACTCAAGAAGACTGGAACGTCGTTCTCTTCAACGGGATGGAAAAAACCAGCCACTGGGCGGCTCTGTATTTTGTGGCGTTGATGACGTTCGGTAACTACGTCCTGTTCAATCTGTTGGTCGCTATCTTAGTTGAAGGATTCTCGTCCGAGGCAAGTATTGCAACGCTTTTTTTGCTGTTGTTGTTGTTGTTGTGTGGCAATGTTTGGTTGGTATGTAGCTGTTGGTGTGTGTAAACGTAGGGATTTTGGGTTTAAATTTTGTCATTTTCGGGTCAACACTACGAATCAAGCATAGATGTCGTGGCAATTCAAGTTTCTCGAATTCAACTTGTTACATGGTTTGAGCTTCTAGTCCCAACAGTTACAGGACCTTCTAACTAGAAGGTATGGTTACTAGTGGGGTTGTTACATGGCAGGCATTCCGCCCACGGTAGTCGATTGCAATCGATTGTTGACTGTCGATTAAAAATCGGTAGTTGGCTACTAATTTTGCGTCCCTAGTTTTGCCAAATATTGGGTTTCAAAAAAAAAAACGAGAGAGCAAAACGCCTTTTTAATCATCGATTTCAACAAAATCGATATTTTAGGGTGGCTCGATTTTCAGGTTTGGCGTGTTTTTTTTTTTATTCGGATTTGAAAATCGATTCTACACGGGTCGAACAATCAAAAATTGGGGACCTAATAAAATCTTCTTTCTTTTTTTACAAAACGTTAGTAAAATAATCTCGTATAAGTTTCGGTACCTATTAAAAGTTATCAAAATTCAAGTGGTAGTTCTATTTTCACCGGTTTTGAGGAGACTCTTGGGCTGACTTAACTGATCCAGAATTTCATGTTAGACATTTTGAAAATTGCCTAATTTTTTAAAAAACTGCATTTAAAAAAATTGATTTTTGATTTTTCCCCGTGAGTGAACATCGATTCAAAAATCATCATATCAGCATATCAGTTGCATACCAGTAGTGCTGCAAAAAATCAATTTGTAGTCATGAACTCAACTTGGCCGGAGGGATTTCCCTGGGTCTGGGAATCTTCAATTTTAAGTGAACATCTTAAAGTTAGAGGAGATTTCTATTGAATGGGTTTTCCAGACATCGACGTCATTCAACATTGAATACTTACTGGATGATTTTAACGTTGATATCTTCTGTTTGTTCGAACATTCGTGAAAAACATCTGCATGCAATGGGTATTTATGTAGCGAAAGTAGCTGTTTAGAGCGTTAGATGCTTTTAAAATGAAATGCTACTGCGAATAAATTTCAAAATCTCAAACCAGCTTTGTAGTCATAGCTGCCAGCTTTAGGATGTGCTCAAATTAGATTCCGCTGAAATTTCCAAGCTCACTTCTCAACTTCATCGTCACTGACTTTTGACGGTAATTTCAGAGGCACGAAAGGCGGGAAAGGGAGCAAAGGGAACTGGCGAAAAAACAGCAGGCGATGATGAGGAAATATTCCGAGTGCTGCAGCGAGGACATATACAGCTCGTGCTCTTTTTCTGAACAAGACAGCTTCATGCAGGTAATGTCACAGCTTGAGCCGTTTTGGTAGAGTCAAGTTGGCCGACCGGTCACCTCTCATGTTCGCTTTTTCCAGCACGAATACAAATACGATTTCGAACATTCCCGAAAGCTGAAGGACAACGGACACCGGGAAAGGGAGAACAGCAAAAAGCAAAGGCAACTCCAGAAACAGAATGACATTGATTCAAAATGTAACATTCAGAAAGGTAAAAATTTCCTTCGCCATAATTCAGCGACTTCTTGACCACAGATTGGCTTCCCCAACGCCACTTCATGTTTTTTTTTTTTTTTTTTCTTCTTTCCTTTTTTTCCCCCCATGAAAGCTCATTTGACTGAGTGTGTGTCATTCCCAATCCATTGAAAGCGTCTGCCACTGATGCCAACTACGAACTGTGTGGCGGGTAAAATTGGGATGTACATGTCGTAAGAATAACGACATTTTAAAATAATTTTATAATCATTATATAATTTTGGTCATTCAAAAAATACCAAGTGCAAGTACCTTCGAGTCATCTGATGTTCATTCTCTGATAAATTGTGTCCAGGGTTCAGTTACAACTACATATCTAGAGGTTACACCCACAGCTTAGAAATGTTTCCTGTTTACCTCTGACTCCTCCTAAAGGGGGAATTTTCCTCCCTAAATGGAGAGATACGGCAATGCTCGCTGCCCGAGGCTTTAGCTCAATTAGTACGGTCCAAAGATCAATCCAACAGACCTGCCAGTTGCTTGTACCATACAGAGATAAGGTGCCAGGCTGAAAGGTGGGTTGGCCTCCCAGAAATATGGCTGCATAGCAGTGGCGGCTCCGTTCACACGCAAACGAATTCATGGTACGGCTGACCTGTGACCAAGAAGTGTCGTTGAACCTTTTTTCCCCCCGTACTTCACATGCCTGGGGCCGGTTTGCGTGACCCGGCGCCCCCATCTATCGTTAGAAGATGATGTTGCAGAAAGTCAGATGTTGGCCCAGGCGCCGATCATCACGACGACGGCGGCGACGCCTCAGGACTCGCCGAACGCCACTTTGGACGCTTCCGCCCGGGATTTCAACAACCGGTTGAGCACGGCGATGGCCTTCAATTTCTACTCGAGCTCCCTCTCCATCGATTCCATCGATTATTCTTTGGTGAGACTTGTGCCTGACCTCAGAAACTGCAGTAAGACACCTAAATCATCCGCATAACTCTTTGCTTTGTGCGCAGTCCTCTCAATCACAAGGGAGTATCCCTGGCAGCCTGAAGCCCCCCAACCTCACGGTGAACAACCTCTCCGCTCCTCCTCCTCCTCCTCCTCTAGGTAGACGTGCAAGCATGAATAACGGCAGCCGAAAAGAACCACCTCAACAGTAAGTCTAAAACTTCATTCTCAATGCAATCACGTTATCCAGGAAAATCCACCCTTACACCAACTCACTTCTAGCTTCCTCAGAGTAATTCTATGTGACAGGTCGTTGTTCCACAGGAGATGCTCGTGGAAAATGTCCCGCAATTCCTTAAGGCGGAAGTCCAGAACGGGTTCGGAGCCCGATGAAGACCAAAGCGTCGTCCTAAACAATAATAACCACCTAATATCCAGTCCTTTGTAAGTCCAGTCCGAGTTCTTCTTGAAAGGTCGTGTTTTGGAATTTCGCCTACCATCGTTCTATTTGCAGGCATGGCAGTGAGCATACACACTGCAACGGTAATTTAATCGAGACAATAAGAAACGATACACAAAGTAGTAGAGCAAGTAACAGGCTGAGTCCTCAGAGTTCAGTTCGAAGCAACACTGACACCCCCAACAATTCCCAGGTGAGCAGAAATTGAGTGTATTGGTCGCTAGTAATTAGGTATTAATTAATTATTAGGAGTCACAATTTCAACAGTCAACAAATTTTTAGATTGGTTGGAATGGAGGGGGAAGCCTGTCGAGGCAGAACTCTTTGGGTGGGACCAGCATAGGTAGTAACCCAAATCAACAAGTCGTCACACCTGCTGGTCCACAACCTCCTATACCTCCAGGCCTAAAGGTATGTTGCTGCCACATGACACGCAAAGTACTGCTGAAGTTCCTCAGGTTTTGGTGACCCAAAAACTCAGAGCTGCACCCTGTAGATGATTGCTGCTCATTGAGCATACGGTTGAGGGGTTTACAAAGTGTGCAATGCCAATGCTGATTGATGATTCTGATTTTCCAGGTTGGATCGACTAATAACTCCAATCTCAGTATACCTTTGAAGACGGAAGAATGCAAAACACTGAACGTTCCTCCGCATATTGGCTCTGTTCGGGAACCAACTCTGCCCAAAGTGAAAGACCCACCGGTTGAAGAGGCTGCCAGCGACCCCTCCATACCCATCCTACCCAAAATATTCTTCTTGTTTGAGAAAGAGGGCTGCTTCAAGGATCGGGAAGATTTCGCTCTGTACATATTCCCTCCTGATAACAGGTCAGACGAAAATTTGGTCTGGTTATTTAATAAGATCTTGGTTGTGAAAGCATAGAATGGGCCCGGGAACCGAACGTCGACTAATACTTTTTTCTGAAAGAACTGAATAATTTGAAGGCATAGCCGTGAGTTTTGGGCTCCTACGGTGTAATACAAATTTCCAGGGCACTTTCGACAATTTCAACTTTGAATCTGGAGGGAAAAGTGGCGGTACTCTCTCATTGGCTGCTGTCTTTCTTTTTTTTTTACACTCTCTACTTCTTACGCTAGCGCACTCTGGCGGATTAGTAAAAGTGCCACTGCGGGAAAATTCAAAACGCCAAATATTCACTAGTGATTTCCTCTGCTCAGACACCTAATTTCTCAGTGCTAACTGTACTGAGAACTTTGTTCATTACTAGTTCAACTATGTTCGGCCGAATTTTCCCATTTCTCTGACCTAGTTCCTTGGCCCATTACATTAACTTGACAATTTGCAGGTTCCGTCTTTTATGCACAAAATTCGTCGAGCAAAAGTGGTTCGACAACGCTGTACTCTTCTTCATTGCCTTGAACTGCATCACTCTGGCGATGGAGAGGCCCAACATCCCTCCGGGTAGTACGGAGAGGATTTTCCTCCAAACTGCCAACTACGTGTTCACGGTCGTTTTCAGCCTTGAAATGTTCGTTAAGGTGAGTTTCATCTCTCTACCAGTCAAGTCTTGAGTTTCGTCCGAATTGTAAATTCCGACTTTTTTTAGGTTGTCTCGACTGGCATGTTCTACGGTAAAGACGCGTATTTCACGTCGGGTTGGAACATTATGGACGGCCTTCTCGTCGTAATCTCCATTGTAGATTTACTCATGTCTTTGTTATCCGACAGTAGTCCTCGAATTTTCGGAATCCTTAGGGTAAGTAGCAGTCCTCCAAAACCTGTTATGTTGGCAGGACTGACAGCCTCTGAGTTTTAGTTGTTGTTGTTGTTGTTGTTTCATGATGGTGAATGGTCTGTTTCAGGTTTTTAGACTTCTAAGATCATTGCGTCCATTACGTGTAATAAATCGGGCTCCAGGACTAAAACTGGTCGTCCAAACATTGCTCTCTTCGCTGAAGCCTATCGGCAACATAGTGCTCATTTGCTGTACCTTTTTTATTATATTTGGAATCCTTGGTGTTCAGGTGAATGGGATAATTTATTATAATCGTGTAATTGGCTTTTCAATTCGTCGACGCTTATCTAGTTTTTACATTTGAATGTCAACACTGATTTTTGCTTTTTGTTTTCCCCTATAGATGTTCAAAGGAACCTTTTTCTATTGCGATGGCCCCAATATCAAAAACGTGAAAAACAAGACTGACTGTTACGCTGCTCATCCGAAGAACCAGTGGGTGAACCGCAAATACAATTTCGACGATCTCGGCAAAGCGCTGATGTCGCTTTTCGTGCTGTCCTCGCGGGACGGTTGGGTCAACATTATGTACACGGGGTTGGACGCCGTCGGGGTCGACCAGCAGGTAATTGGCGTGTGAAACGTGAGACTGGAGAATTGATTTTTTTTTTTTAATTAATCTATTTCATGAAAAAATTTATTGTTAAGAAACTTTTTTTTAACCGTTTGAAAAAATCTGACGTTGAACAGATCGTTTTATAAAACGAGTATAAATACTCCTAACTACTAAACAATACACACACACACACACACACACACACAAAACCTGGTGTGATGGTGATTTGGCACTTCCAAATCTGAAACTGAGAATGACTCAGACCGCTGCTGGAACCTCCTCTGAAAGATGTCAGTTTTTCTTGTTCATCTTTTCGTAAAGTACGCCGGAGTAATAAGTGTAACCCAGAAAATCGTTAGTTCAACTTTGAACGCTCATCACACCAGCAATTTCCATGCAATATTTTCGAAAATTTGACCTTATTGTCAGTCTATCCTTGATTATTGATTCAATTTTGAAGAGTTTTTTTTTCTCTAATTCTCATACCTATTATCTTTACTTTTCTAGAAAGTTTAATTTTTTTCTTGAAAATAATGATTTAAAGTTGTTTATATTATCTTTTTTTTTTTTTTTTTTTTTTTTCTTTTGGTTTGTCTAAGTAGCTTAAATTTTTAAAGCGTAATATTGAAGATATTAATATAAGTGAATTGCTTTTTAGACATTAAATTTTATGAAGAATTTTTCTATTGAATATTTCTTTTCGATTAACTTCTTAGTAATATGCAATATAAAATAAGGATCGAAGTTACACTTGCCCCACCATCGGGCCTACATCATGTATAACTTCGCGCAATTCGTACGGGGAAAGAGTAATAAAAAACAACACTAAAAATAGCCAGAAAACTTGTATTTTAATTTTTTATCAGTCTTTTCCCCCATGGAAAACTAGGAATTATTAAAAATATTAGAAAAGGTAAAAAATATTGAGAGGGAACCAATCTAATGGGTAACACTCGCCTCTAGTCTCAACAAAAACTGAGATAAGAGTACCCCAGCAGTTTTCCATTCTTTGCAAGCAAATTTTCCAATCAAACTTCTACATCGCTGCAAGTATCATGTAAAGATGTATGTCCTGCAAAAAAAAAAAACAAAAAAAAAACGACCGATTTCTTCGATTCTCCTGGCATCACCCATCAACACAAAGCAGATGCGCTCGATTCTGTACTAGAATCACAACGTCCGCATCAAACCTCCCTCTCACGTGAAACTCGCTAACTGAGAGTGTTGCCATCTCATTAGTGATGTAGTTTAGGAGAGTTCTATACATCTCAGGCTGGATTTGGTCACTCTTCTCTCATAGGATCGCTGATTGAGTCGTGTGTTAGAGGTACCCAGTTGTACCTTATGTCAAATTTCAAAACAACATTAAACTGTTCACTTTTTTTTTTTTAGTATTTCATGGTCATTTTCGATTGTTTAATGGAAACCCGTACAATTTTCCAGGGGAAAATAACGACTTCTTAAACCAATTTTGCGAGAATTGTTATAAAAGGACCGATTTCGATACAAATCGGACACCTAAGATCTGTAAATCGTTCCTCGTTCTACGTAGATTTACAACCAACGGTTTTTTTTTTTTTTCTTTTTTTTTTCCAGCCCCAGGAAAACTTCTCGGAGTGGAGGCTTTTGTACTTCATCGCGTTCATTCTCCTCGTTGGGTTCTTCGTGCTGAACATGTTCGTGGGGGTGGTCGTTGAGAACTTCCACAGGTGCAGAGAGGAACAAGAAAAAGAAGAGAGAGTTCGGAGGATGGCCAAGAGACAGAAGCAAATGGAGAAGAAAAGACGAAGTAAAATTTACTTCCATTTAATGGAATTGAATGAAATTTGTTGCCCAACCAGGTTACCAGGTGAGACTTGTCAACGTTGATTTGTTTCAGGAATGCACCAGCCTCCCTACTACACGAATTACTCCAAATCTAGACTTTTCGTACACAACGTCGTCACTTCGAAATACTTCGACTTGGCCATCGCGGCTGTAATTGGCCTGAACGTTATCACTATGGCCATGGAATTCTACATGATGCCTAAGGTGAGGTGATGGTGACAATGTCGAGTTTGTGGCGTTTTGAACTGCATGCAATTCTATCCTGTGGACGAGAGGGCCTTGCTTCGCTCGGTCACCACCAGCTCTGTTTGCTGATCCAAACGCAATTCGAAATAATGGGCCTCTCTCATTTCATCAACATCCCTTTGTGTGCAAATATCCCAAATCAAAAAAATGTATTGGAAATAAGACTTATTCCAATTGATGTCGAATAAATCTCCTACTCTCATCCAAACAGGGATCTCACTTTGCTTGTCCATTCGATGGGGAAAGTGTGAGTAGTGGGCTAAAATAAACATTTTAATTTAAAAAAATCCTACTGCCCAAAACGGCCCGGACGACGGACGGATGTCCGCCCTACGCCATACGGGCATTTTGGTTTTGGAATCTTGACCTCTTGAAACGGATTTATAATGTCAAATTTTGAGGCCGATCAGAATTTTCGACCCCCGTCGAGATTATATAGGTACATTATTCCAACAAAAATTAACCAAAAGTCATAAAGGAAAAAATGAAAGTCATAAACGCGGCGTCTCTGATTATGACCTATCAGACTCGAATTGTGGGTTACTATTTTCCAATTACCTATTTTGGAATAATAAAATTTATTATTTCAGAACAAAATAATAACATTTATTTTGAGATGAGCTCAGGTGCACTTACACTCACATTTAACGTGTGTATATTGTGTGTGAGTGTAAGTGCGCTATGTGCTACTGAGCTCATCTTGCCTAGTAGGAGGGAGGAGAGATCAAGAGCCGGTAGGAGACCCCAACAATTTCATTGTTTACCGTTTATTACAGACCGCCTGAATTGATGGCTTAAGTCAATCTGTTCGTTTCAGGAACTAACCTATGCATTGAAGATATTCAACTACTTTTTCACTGCCGTTTTCATACTCGAATCCATCATGAAACTCGTGGCTTTGGGCATCAAGTTGTACATGAAAGACAAGTGAGTGCTGTCCAATCAAATATTAAATATTGGATTTAAAAATAGGAAATTTTCCTATTATTATTCCAATTACTCCAATTCACCGCTCGATCGTTTCAGGTGGAACCAGCTCGACGTGGGGATCGTCATACTGTCCATTGTTGGAATCATTTTGGAGGAAATGGAGTCCAACATCATCCCCATCAATCCGACCATAATACGAGTCATGAGGGTCATGCGGATCGCTCGAGGTTTGTGTGGCAGTGTGTGCGTATTGCTTAGTGTAGTTCTTATGAGTTTATTCATTTAATGTTTGTTGCAGTGTTGAAGCTGTTGAAAATGGCCAAAGGGATCCGGGCCCTGTTAGACACGGTGATGCAGGCTCTGCCACAAGTTGGAAATCTCGGTCTTCTCTTCTTCCTGCTCTTTTTCATTTTTGCTGCTTTGGGAGTCGAACTTTTTGGCCGACTGGGTAAGAGTATCACGCCAAAAATTCCTTCAATTTTCGGTGGCCTACGCAATTTATGTAGGTCACAACACTGACTATGCCTCCAAATCAGCTGGACACTCAGGAGCAGATATCTGCGGCAGATTTGGCGTTTTCAAGCGATAGCGGTTTGAAATGTTTTTGTTGGTGGGCGTGAAAAATATGGATGATATGAAAACTGGACGAAGATCGGTCGAGCGATGTCTGCTCTAAGATTCGACCAATTCAAAATTTAATGTTGGTGACAAACCTGAATTTTCCTAATTTCATCCCACTAACGAGCAGATGAGATTTGGCACCAATATCTTGCTTGTTATGATATATCGATATAATATCGCCCATGTCTATTGTATTCCTGTTCTCTTCCTCCCGGGGTATTGTGATCCAGACTTGATGTGATCGACTCCCTTTTAGGACCAAGATCAAACGGCGGTCGATACCGGAAGAGCGATCTACTCCCTTTCTTGGAAACAGCAAAAAAAAGCGGTCGACTCTCGAACATAAAATTGCTGCCTTCATGTTCAAAGGGACTAGCTTTGCAAGCCTTGGACAGGCCTGGAAAGTGTGGAGGCCATCCTGGCAAGCCTTGGAACCCCCTAGCTAGCTTGGGATCAGCCCTGCAAGCCTTGGATGGCTCTATAAAGCTAGACACGATCTTGGCAAGCCTTTAAAACCCTTTGAGGCAAGCATTGGATAGGTCTGGATACTCTGCTCGGGAAGCAAGTAGGGTTGCCAACCGTCCTCCCCCGGGGAGGACAGTCCTCCCTTTTGGTCATCCGTCCTCCCGAAACCCGGGACCTCGGGAGGACGCTCAAATGTCCTCCCTTTTCTGTTTGTGGATTGATGTTTCTTCAACACAAACAATATTATCTAGCTTCACTCACAATGCGCTAAGTACCTACCTAAGTAACTAAAAATAGCGTACCTACCTAGCTATAACGTAGACAGTTACCTAAAACAGAACAATCGCGTTAACCAGCTGCGAGACGAATTGAGATGAGGAAGGAGTGATCAAATTTCTCATCAACGTGGTCTTTTTCTGTTACTTTATCTGCCCTCTCTTGATGTTATCCTCTTCAAGTGGATCGCGATTACTTTGTGAGATTTTTGCTTAGTTTTTGGTGGATAGGTTGAGTACCTAAGTACAGTTTGTGCTAAAATTGGCACAGAAACCGACAGTGATGTTGAGGAAGACCCAAAGTGTTCGAAGGCTAGGACTTCTAAACGTGCGTGTTCTTTCAACTAGTTGTGGGAGAAGGCAAGGCAAGGAGGAGGATGGGCAAGGTTAGATGAGGTAAATCCCAAAAAAGCGTAATGCTCCTTTTGCAAGAAATCGTTCTTTATAAAATATGGTGGAATAAGCTCTTTGAAACGTCATGCCTCCAAACAAACTCATAAAAGTAATGCTTCTGCCGTCATACAGAATAAAACGTGGGCATCCTTCATGTCCAGACCGACTTTCATTCCTGAAAATTAGAAAATCGTTGCCGCTGGCAAAATTGTATCATGGGGTGTGACATGGTGGTAGGTAGCAAGTTAGCTACGGGAGGGTTTTTTGAAGGCTTTTGGCTATGGAATCGAGTTAGGTGTCGTTTTCGAAGTATTTTTGGACGTCGAATCCAGTTTTGGGGGTCCCAGACCGATCCGGTTTCACCGTGGGGATGTATAGGGCTTTGAAGGGGCTACAAATGGGATTTTTTAAGGATCCCAGGAGGTCTAGGTATAGGTATCCATTTTTCGAGGGTCTTGTTTCCCTATCTTGTACGTGTTAGTTGATGGAATTTTTCTCGTTTTACATTTTATTTTATATGAATAAAATTCCATTTTTATATCTCAAAATTTTGCTTGTTTTGCAATTTTTCGTCTACGTTGTTCGTGTTTGAACGTCCCCTCAAAAGAGGGAAAGGACCATTGTGAAAAGGGAGACAGGGTGGCCCTAGGGCCACAGCTGTGGACTAAGGCGACAGAGCTTCGTCTGTTTACAAATCAGTCGGAGCGCTGATCAGCCTGCTTCAAATCCGGGGACGAACACCAATGTTTGACCAAAAGTACCTAAATCACATCTTGTAATACCTGTCTTGTCGGCAGAAAATTCACCTCTGAACTCAAGTTTATGTGAATCCTTTCCCTGGAGCAAGATTTTCTAAAGCGTTTCTAAGTACAAGTGCGGGGTCGGGTCCTGCTATGTCCCAATTGAGAGAACCGAAAATGGTTAAGCACAAAAAAATCCCACTTTTTTACCATTTTGAAAAGTTAAACTTACAATGTAGGTAGGTATAATTTATTATCCTTCGCTGAACCCATCGGTGATATCCAAATTAAGTTCGTCTTATGATTGAAGGGCATGTATGACAATCAATACCTGAATATTTGAATCCAGGCATGCATTTATACAAATACAAATTATGTAATGATTTGACGTAGAGTGATGCATTATATTCTAGTTCCTTTTTGTTTTTCATGAGCATTATTATTTCTTAGTTCCTTGCTTAATACCTGAGTGTACTACCTAAGTCAATACCTACCTAGTTTGGTTTAATACTTACAAATCTGTATTTTCAAATTTAAGTTCACTTTTTGTCTTGTTTGTGTAGTGAATCAGTTTTTTTTTTTTTTTTTTTTAATTCCGGCCCTTCGTACGTTAGTAAAATTATTTTCACTTGATAATGAATTTGTAAAACTAATAATTTATTGCAAATATCAATCTTGGAGTGGATGTCCTCCCTTTTTACACGGTGTCCTCCCCAATTTTTCCAAGCGTCCTCCCGAACAGAATTTTGGAGTTGGCAACCCTAGAAGCAAGATAAGAGGGGAGGGGGACGCCATTTTCGATCGCCACTGACGTTTTAGTGGCGATCGAATCCCCTTCACTTTTCTCGTCCTACGGGAGTCTATCCCCATCCCCCCCCCCCCCCCCCTCATACTGGCCTTTTCCTGTAGCGAGCATTTCTACCTTCACTTCATCAACTTCCTCTTCTTCCTTCCATGTCACTGTTCTAACTTTACTAGGCTCGTGACGCTTTCCAGCCAGTTTCAGCCTAAATCTTCCTTCTATTTAGAGCCTTTCCATATTGAGGTACTTCTCTAGTTTCTGTTCTACCCACTTCAAACACTGCTTTTGTGGACCAATATTCAAACATGAACCTCATTAATACAAAAAATATTTCTTTTATTAATGTTTTATGTTTGTTTTACCCTTTCCCTCTAGTTAATGACTTTTTTCTTTTTTCTTTTTTTTTCTTTCCGCAGAGTGCAGCGACGAGCACCTTTGCCAAGGGCTGGGTGAACACGCCCACTTCAGCAATTTCGGCATGGCTTTCCTCACGCTCTTCCGAGTGGCGACTGGGGACAACTGGAGTGGGATAATGAAGGATACGTTGCGCACTGACTGCGATGAAAAGCCGGATTGCGTGCGGAACTGTTGCGTGTCAGGGATTGCGCCGATTTTCTTCGTTATCTTTGTCCTGATGGCCCAGTTCGTCCTTGTGAACGTTGTGGTGGCTGTTCTTATGAAACACCTCGAAGAGTCCCATAAGCAGGTGAGTGCTTGTGGTGAATGTTGCCATTTTGTGTATTTTTAAGTATTCCGTGTTTCTTGGCGTGTTGATGAAATTGAAACCAAATCCGCACCCCTTTGGCTTTCTTCCTTTATAAATTTAAAGTTGCATCTTCAAGTTGTTGCAATGTGCTACCTTTCATTTCTGTATAGAGTAAAACCATTCCCAACAAGGGATGCCAGATCAAACTATCGATGCAACTTTGAATGCCACCCCCTAAAGAATTACTGACTTCGGGTGCCTCCTATGAACCGGTCCTGAGCGGTATTCCCGTTGAATTTCTCCCAAGAAATTGACAATTCAGTGTTGCATTCAGGATATAATGGAGAGGCAAATAGAAGAAATGATGAAAGAGGCCGGAGACCTTCAGAATGGTATTTGGTACTCCGGACTCATAGAAGAGGGGACCTCTAAAGAGCGGCAAGATTTGGTGAGATGACAAGAGTAATGCAAAGGCAAGGAGATTCCGACTGCAGTACATTACCGGGCGGTTCGCGGGTCACCGGGGTGTCTCGGGACTGATTATAGAAAAAATTCTAATTCTGCTCGTTAACTTTTTATGGCATTAGTAAAAATTTTTTCTGTTAAATTTATCATCAACAGACAGATTTATTCTAGCTTCATGGGATGGGCCCTGCCGGTAATGCAGGTTCCACTCCTTGAGGTTCCACTCAGTTGGCAACACTGATCAGTTATTGGAGAGTTCCTAAATAATCTACGAGTACCAAAGTACCCTCACTCCTGACCTGACCCTTGCAATAGCCCTAGTTTTCATGTGCTGATAGGTTTATAACGGCCAGAACTCCTCTGCAAACTCACCTTTGGGAGGCCGCTCTGATCACTTTTGACTGAACTGGGAACACTAAGCATAATATGCTTATGTCCATAATATCCATATTATGGAATATTCTACATGAAATGGTCACATTATACAATTTCGTTTTTACACTAGAACTAGCAAGACTGATCATAATATGAAATGATATGATCAATATTATTTCATCGAAGAATGTTACGTCACGTTTGTACAATGTTTGTGCTTCCTCTGTGAGTGTGGGTATTTACTAAAAACCGTTGAAAGTTATATTTCGGATCTGTTTTGAGCCATTTCTTATTTGGTAATTTGGATGAGCAATCGGTTCTCCGACACCCCTGGTCCCCGCCCCGAATTCGCCCGGGCAGTGTTAATATCACCAATCTTCGCTTCATTCACCCGCTTGGTAGTAGCAGTCTAGACAGCAAATGAAAAAAAAAGACTTTTTTTCTTTCTCTTCTTCAAATTTATTTTTCGTAAAACCGACAGTCGTAAGCGAGACAATCACTCAGGTGCCGTCGTGTGAAGAAATATGGTGAAGATTCGTCAGTAGTCAGCACATCACTCGTGTGTTCTTTCGATTAGTAGAGTTTTTCGCACGATAATTTTCCTCGATATTTTTTCATAATTTTTTTTTCCGACGTTTCATATTTTTTTCTGATTTCAAAAGATGATTCTTACAGTTGTGTAGTCTTACAGAAGTGTTTTATATGAATGCGCGTCCACACTATGCCAAATGAGGCTTGGGAGGCTCAACCCAAGCTGCCAGGATTGAGGTGAAATCACCTTTGCTTCAATGCGGTTCGGCCTTCTTCGATTCGGAACGAGCTGTTTTGGGTTGGATTCGGCACAGGCTCTCCCCAAAATTGAACGCAGCGTCCAAACCAGTTCCTTTGCCACTTGGCCTCAGACGAATCAGCTCCTCATAGTGTGGACGAGGACTAGCTAGCCCCTGGGATGAAATCACGCTTGCGAGCGCATCCTAGCATCGTTCTTCCCAACCTCTTCCTCCTTTTCAGTGTGAACCTCTTCCTCCTCCTGTGTGGGGCTGTGATTTAAATAAAACAGTGTGGGTCCGCTAACGACGTGACGCCTTTTCAAATTAGACGTATTGGGTTAGCTGTGCTGTCCATTGGAGAAAAGCAGTTTTTCTGGAAAAAGAGCGTGAAAAGTGTTAAAACCAGTTGGAAAACCACCCTGAAAACTAGTTTAAACAAATCGAGTCACTGCTTTTTCTCCTTTGGGCGGCTGTGCCTCCAAGTGCCTATCCTTGGTACTCTGCACCACTTGTCTTATCTTATCTTTAAATGTTAAATAAATTTATTCGTGGACAGTTTGAATTTGAAAAGGCGACACATGCTCAGCGGACCCACTGTTTGTTTTATTTAAATCGCAGCCGAGGTCAGCAGACCCACACTGAAAAGGAGGAGGACGTTAGGAATAACGGCGCTAGGATGCGCTCGCAAGCGTGATTTCGTTGTACGAGTTGATGCTCCTGTTGGTGCTCCTCCTCCGGATAGTTTATGCAAATTTTGTATTTTAATTCAGCGGTCGTTGAATTTTCGCTAACATTTTTCAACAGTAGATAAATGCAGATGTAGATAGCTGATAAACTTTGTACCTAAATGGAAATTTTCAATCTTTCGACTGCTACCAGAGATTTAAAAAACCTTGAAATTCTCTACGGGTTAAAATTGGTGTGGGCAGATGAATTTTATTCTGTGACAAATGTCTTGTTATTTATGTACTGTACATACAATTACGTAAGTTTTTTTCACTAATCTCACGTTGTTTCTTATTCCGATAGATTCTGCTCATTAGAGACCCTTTTTATGCCATGAAAATTGGCATTTTCATCTCTCACCTCAAGTAGATGGTTTTTTGTGCAATTTCTATCATAGAATTTCGCATGGTTTTTCTTTTAGGTGATAGTGTGCAGAGTAGTGTTTGAGGTTATGGGGCTGACAGCCCGATCGAGTTTTGTATGAAATAGCGTTAGTATGGAGGTTTTAGGCGGATTTAGCCTCGAGATTTGTTAGAATAGAACTTTCCAGTCCCGAGTGAGGACGTCTGTACCTTCTGGTAGTTAGGAATAATGTGTTTCAACAACTATCGCCCCAACCAAGTAGTCAACTATAATGACTTTTGGCAGCTTTAGTACGTAATTTACTGACACAAAACAGTAAATCTTGTAGACAAATAGACTTCTAATGACCTTCATTAATGCTAAAACACGCTGGAACAGAAACTTAAACAGCCGGTCCTCTAGTTGTAACTTTTCCTAACCTCACTCCCATTCCGAAAGATTCGTCACCTAATGTTTGGTCGGTGTTTGCATCCAGCTTGAAGATGACATGGATATGGAAGACGAGATCGAACGTGAGCTGGCCGCAGAGGCGCTGGAAGAAGAGGAAGAGGAGATGTGCTTGCAGATGGCGATGGAACAGGATGCTCTGCATCGGCCGCTTGCTAAAGTCCTCTCACTTCCTGCCAATTTCACATTTTCTGAGTCGAACGCGTCAAGTCCGAACAGTAAGTTTTGTAAATTGATTTAGCAAGTTTGCTTGTTCAAGGGTGGATTCCCTAGGTGGAGAGAGTAATCCCAGTCTGTAGCTCTTCTAACTGGGTTACGGATTCACAAGCAGGTTGCCATATCCTGTAGAATGGTCTTCGGTGTGGATCCTCAATGAGATTTCAATTGGACTCCAATTGAAATCCCAACAATTATTGGAGTCAACAATGGGCTGCCTCCAGCTCAACTGTCATGCTGGAGGCAGATCACCGCTTTGTGCGCTGCAGGATTCGTGTGTGGGACGCCCTTTCTGGGCCCTGGGGCGTGCGCAAATTTTGTACTTCTCAGGCCGGGTCAGGAGGAGTCGGCCGCCGAGTCCACCGAGAAATGCTACACTAAGCCTGCATCTTTAGTCAGTACCAGTCAGTTAGGTTCGCTGGAACTGTAATCGCTCAGTAGCTGCAGAGATGTCTGGTGATTAGGGACCTCCCTCTTCATCTCCAACTGCCCAGCCACAGACGGGTAGAACTCAAATTCGAGTTCCCCGGTGGACTGGGCGGTCCACTGCTCCTGCCACTGGCAATCCTACAGACTGAAAGTGACGGGCTGCCTCCAGCTCATTATGTGAATCCCCAGCCACGACCCACATTGCGACCAAGACCATTCTGTAGGACTGGGCGTCCTACAGAACATCCCTCACTAGAGCCGTCCCACTATGGTTCAGAAGCCCGATCAGGCCAGACAGAAATACATAATACGATATTATCGTATTGGTTTCACCTCTTGTTGTTGTTATTCTTGGAATAATACACCTATGTTTTCGCGACGGGGGTCGACGACTCCGATCGGGCTCAAAATTTGACATTATCCGTTTCAAGAGGTCTACATTCTAAATCCGAAATGTCCGTCCTCCGTCCGGGCCGTTTTGGGCAGTAGGAATTTTTTTAAAAATCTGAAATTTTGGCAAAATACTTGGTTTCCATTTAGTTGTGCCCGCAAGGTTTTCAGTCCGATCGCCCAAACCCGTGGGGCGCTATGGGGCTAAAATGGGGCTATGGGAGGGGATTTTTGAAGGCTTTTAGCTATGGGATCGAGTTAGGTGTCGTTTTCGAAGTACATATTTTTGGACGTAGAATCCATTTTCGGGGGGGGGGGGGGAGGGGGCGGAACGATCCGATTTCACTGTGGCGATCTATAGGGCTTTCGTGGGGCTAAAAATGGGATTTTTGAAGGATCCCTGGAGGTTTAATATTTTTCGAGCAAAAAAAAAAAGAATTTTTGAAAAAAAATCCGAAAAAAAAAAATTTTTCCAAAATTGTTTCCATTAACACAGAAATAATGAATAGTTAGTAGTTGTTACTGGGTTACCCAGTAACAACTACTAACTATTGAATAATGACGGAGGCCACCGAAAACCAACGACAGAAATAATGTTTGCACAAGTAACCTATATCAAAGAATAATAAACCCTTGTGTAAAATTTGCAGCGTTTTCCCCTTTACTCCCTGCTGCTAAATTTTATTGCCTAAAAAACCACGGACGCGTAAAAGGACAGAAGTTGCCTGAAAATCTTACATAATTCTTTTGTTGGATGGTAATACTAAAATTCAGTGAGGTCAAATCGAGGTCTTGGCAGGTCGTGCTAAAGCTATTAGTCTCCATTAGCCTAATAATTTAAAGGCTAATAACGTTAAACGGTAGATTACGTTTGCGCCAGAAGGGTGAAAATAAGGCGAAAAATCCATCTACGTTTGCGCCAGTCCTAGCACTACGATTGCGCCAGTCGTAAACCCTACGTTTGCGCCAATAATTTTTTTAGGAGGTCAAAAATCCCCCCCCCCCCCCCCCCCATGGCACAGAGGAGGGTCCAGGAACATCCCCTGTCACTACCGCCATCACTCATTCACTGGTTTAATTTCAAATTCACTTGGCCACAATGGAGGTAACTGGTTTGAGTCTTGTTGTAGATAAGCGTCGAGGGTCTGCAAACTCTTGGCGGGAAGTCCGCCCGCCTGATATGAGCAGACACGCTCGGAGAAGGCAGACGCTTCAAGGACCGATGCTCATACCGCCTGCCTACCCTGCCGTGGGCTATACCTCAGTGTACACGACTCACCACGACAGAGAAAGAGTAAGCTGGGTGATTTTTATTTTGTAGAGCTAATGAGGGTGAATTCTTATTGATGGTATGTGTGTAGCTGAGGGTGACGAAGCAGCATTCGATCGACGACGAGAGCCCGGTGATGCTTAGTGTGGCAGCGCACGTCTCCCGCCTTACGAGCCTCCCCGAAGGGCATCCGGAGAGCCTCGCCGAGCAGGCTGAGTTTGCCAGGGAGTCGCCCGACTTGGCTTCCCCTGGCGTCATCCTCGTGCCACCTCCTTACTCCGACAAGAGCAGCCCGGGGCAAGAAGAAGGACATTCTTCCGAATCTAGGCAAGAAAAACTTCAGGTCAATAGCTACCGTCATTTTTTCTGCGTTGGTTTCCAATTAGGGAATTTGCGTGATCTATTTGAATCCGTTGACAGGTGAGCCCTGTCGGACAGCGAGTGAGGATCCGACTCTGTGACACCAGAATGGACTCAGGGATCGGCGAAGAGAAGCACAGCCAAGAGTCCCAACCGTCGTCAAGCCACCCGTACGACAGGGACGGCGAATCGAACGTCGAAGAGGTCACCGTACACAAACAAGGAGTTTCTTAGCCCTCAGAGATCTACCTGGAGATAAGTCCTTGCTCGCCATGAGTCCATAACGACGTTGTTCCTTTCTGGGTCAAACCTAAGAGAAAGCTCAATATGGTCCCAGTTTTTCCGAACTCCGTGAGACTCCTTACAGTTGGGGTACCACGATGACGTTGCCAATCCTGCCCCATCTAATTTAGTTGTAGCGCCACTATCGCATGCTTAGACCTGATCAACGGTTGTCCCCGAACCCAACGATTGTCATGTAGGTTTTAAGCCCCTAGTTTAGTGTCGTGACAATCATGGACGCCCAGAATGTCTGCGTAGCTCTTACCTGATTGGCTGTCGAGTCAATAGATCCACTCGTTCCTAACTTTGAAATTTTCATAATAACGACGAAAAATTTAATTTCACGGGGAAATGGTACAACTGTATCAACGTTAACCGCCGGAAAAGCGAATTATTCCCATCAAGCGGTAAACTTTTTGTAACCTCCCTATTTAAAATAGCCTTTAGCGACTTGGACTTGACACGTCTACGTAATAACCTAGTTGTTGTTAAATATTTGAAGTGTTTCCACCAAATTGCGTACGGAATTAATTTTTGCTAATTAAAAAGCCGCAGCGTAGGTGGCACCACAGCAATTTATATTTTGGATCATATCTATTTCACGAATGAATTCAGCATTAAATTAATTCATATCAATTACATTAATTTTTAAGGTTCTGTCAATTAATTAGTTTATGAATGTTGAGTTTTTGTTTTGTTGGTGGTTGTAGTTATTGTTTAGACGTTTTCAATGTTAGCAAAAGTTGAAGGACTGGGTTCTTCCAAACTTTCGGTTCCTATTGCGAAAGGGATGGTTCACTGTGCAAAGTGAGGGAAGATGTGAGGCTCTGAAATGCAGCGGTGGGAGTTTATTGAGGGCCGAGGAAGAGCTGTTTAGCCGGGAGCGCCCGCACGTTGCGTTGGCAACCCTGCTGGCAGAACTGTTTTGAACGTTGATTGGCATCAGTTCGTTCACTCTTACTCCTAGCAGCTGTGGACCCCAAAATAGTGTGCCTCAGGTCAAATGTAAATCTTTTTAGGCTCCTTTAGTGAGCAGAAACCAACTAGTTTTCAATCTGTAGAAACTTGTTTCTAACAGCGTCTCGTCTAATCCCTACAGAATCTCCTACCACTGATTTTAGGGCCTCAATTAAAGATGAATTGAAATGTCTAGCCATAAATTACCTATTTAATAGAGTTTAAGAAAACCGTTATATTTTTCAAATTTGATTTTCTATTGAAGGAGAAAAAAAATTGGATGCGAATTTGTTTCCGTTGGTTGTAGATATTGTTGTAGAAGAACTTAGAGGTGTCTAGGTAGGAGGGTAGTGGGTGTTGTCATAGCGTATTATCGGAGTATGAAAAAAAAAACCTACCAATGTAATTATGAGAATAGCATCGGCGCTTTCGGATGGAGTCGTGAAAAGTCCCCAAAAGCTTCTTTCAATATTTTCGTGGACGTTCCAATTTCGTCACTCAGGATTTTTTGTTGGCCACAGTGCAGACACGTGATGAAAAAGTTGGGACTTTTCGCCGCTCCCAACGAACGGCTTAAAAAAAAGATCATAATACTTCTAGAAGACAATCTTGTGTAGCTTCTATTTTTCTGCCTTTTTCTTACACTGTTGCAGTTTTTCATGAAGTCAATTCGAATGCGTTCCACACGACTAAAAGATTGAACCAATTGAAACATGCAGGGTATTCGCACACAATATGCAAGAATTAGCACTTTTAGGGGGGTTTAGGCGGTATATAGGCGTTTTCCCGAGGACTCGGTCTTTTGAATTTCCATATTGCTTCATCTGTGACGAGGGGTAATGCAGTTTGGAAGCTAAGCAACTCCGTTCTCAATATTAATTTTTGATTAGCAACACTGTTGATCTTATTCTATGTACCAACACTGTGGTCATGATTATTTTCTGATGGCAACACTGCTTTCGAGTACCATTAATTCTGATAACAACTGTGTTCAACCTTATTTTCTTATTTGGCCAACCCTTACTGGCTATGCCAGCTGACAGTCGTTGCAGCCTGATGGGCCGCTCTCTTTATGTGTTCAGTACCTATGAAACGTTGAGAAAGTGATGGTAATCGGTTTGGTGGAAAGAGCGGCTGAGCCTAGCTGTGAGCGGTAATTGATTTGGTCAAAGCAGCGAGTGAGACGCGATTGAATTGGGAAAACTTATCGGTCCGTCATAACAGCAGACACCCTGGCCAGACAGGGGTCCAGCGAGGACCTTATAAGGTCTATAAATATAACCTGAACCCTGTCTAGGTATCTTGGGGGCGCTTTTCCGTGAGGTTGTTGGCCAGTGGCAGAGATCAGAGGCACAGCCAGAGATGGGAAAGAACCCTGCATCAGCAGTGGATCACCTCATCTTTGAGTGTGAGGCCCTGGAGCGCAGAAGGTATCTTGGTCTTGGTCTCTTGGATCAGTGGACTAAAAGGAGATACTGGCGCAACAGGACCTAGTAGGAGGACTTTTGAACCTCTTCAAGGACACAGAACGCCTACCATACTACCTCTAAGAGGCATTACAATCGGTCTACAGGCCTAGGTGCAGGAAGTGGGGTGCCCTTCAGGAACCCACTTCCATACCCTCTCCAGTATTAATATAATCTTGCCAGACTTGGAGCAATATACTGACATGGAGCTGTGGCCCTTTGAGAACATGTGGCCAGTATTATAAGTGCTGCCACTTAGGGCTATGGCAAAATATCCGAACCAGGGGCTTCTTTCATTTCAGAACTTGATTTTTGTCTTTCCTAACCTATAGTAGGTTCCTGTGATGACATTTAGTTTCTATTTGAGCCTCCTGCTATGAGGACAAGCCTTTTTCGCCCAGTTAGGACTACATTAAATAGATTTTTGGATTGGATATAATACATTCTCCTGCGTAGGAGATAGCAGGAAACACGATGAATGGCGGATCAACCCCTCAGTCGATCACCCTCACGTTGACTGTACGTACTTTCACTTTTCCCCTATTCGATCGTCCCTCGCGCTCACAACCGTTTCCACAATTCGATTCCAAAACGTTCCCCAATTCGAATACTACCGAGAAAGTGACAGGATTCATTTGTAAGGTAAAATCAACCAAACAATTTTTTTTTTTCTTCTTCAAATTTTTCGGATTGCTAGAAACATCCTAGAATAAAGATGGCCAAAATTGTGTCAACCTCTTCTTGTTGGGGCTTTAATATAGCAGACTAGGTGGCCAGCCTACTCCCGACCGTATCCCTCCTGGCCTGAGACCCATCAACTCGCTTTCTCATATTTTATAGGTACCTAGTATATTTTTCTTCAAGAAATTCAGGATGGCGGTTTTTTGGAAATCTAATTTCAAATTTTGATTCACCGTGAAAAAATGTTTAGGAAAACAATGCTGAAATTTTACAGTATGAACAGAGACATACCCATTTTCAACCTTATTATCCTCAATGAAATACATAATGATCGTTTATTGGAAATCCCCTTTCAAATTGTGTTCAAACCTGTTCAAATTTTAAAGCAATTTCATCGCGCAGTGATGAAGCAGTCCCGTTTTGCGAGAAATTGCAGCCGTTTTTATCGATTTTTAATGTCATTTTGCGTTCTCTCTGTATTTTTGGCCTGTTCCCGATGGAATTTCCAATCCAATGGAATCCAATTTCAAATTCAGATTCCTGATGAAAAAAACCCAATCGTCGCGACATAGGACTACCAAAAAAATGAGGCCTTCTATTTATATAATCAAGGAGAAGTTGACCGACTGCGAGAGATCACCTCATCTTCGAGAGAGCCCTGGAGCGCAGAAGGTATCTTGCTCTGTGATCAGTCGGCCAGTGAGTGAGAGATAGTGGCGCAACAGGACCTGGTACTTCAAGGGGACAGAACTTCAACCGTAGTAACTGAGAGGCAGCACAACGGGTTTACAGGCCTAGGTGCGAGAAGTGGGACGCCCTTCAGGAACCCATATCCATACCCTCTCCGGTTTTAATCTAATCTAATCTATTCTGACCGACCACGAGCGGGATAGGCGATGAAAATGAAGGGGGGAAGCGCCTTCCACGTTTGGAAGGAAAAAGATATTTCGGAGCTCAGATACGCCTCAAGGATATGCGTTTTGGTGGTTTCAGACTTTTTTCTTACTACAAATGCTCCAAAGGACAATTTTTTTTTTTTTTTTTTTTTTTTTTTTCAAAATTTTCCGACCAGAGGTATTTTGGAATAAAGATGATTCTCCTCCTCCTCCTCCTCAGGCTGGAGCACCAATAATCATCAACCTTGGGTTTTTTCCTTCAAATGCATGCATCACTGTTCTCAACATAAATTTCTGATTGGCAACACTGCCCTCTACAACTCGTGAACACTGTTTTCGTAGTTCCTTTGAGATTGGCTACACTGCAACCAGTACCGCGCGGTTGTCACCTCGGAAAAAAATCTATATTCACCTCGGGGAGCGACGTTTTTAGGATTTCATTTTAGCATAACGTTCACATTCGGCCTACAACACAATCACGCTTGCGAAGGTCACTTACTCGTGTGGAATGCGTTTTTTGTTTCCTCAGCAGTGTTCCCTAGTTAGCCTTAAAATACACTAAGACTGTTAGGAGTTATAGTAATTAACGATTAAAAAAAAATTAAATTTAAACAAAAATAGTACAGTTCGGCTGTATGCATAGTCTCATCAAGTCTTTCTCTTTCATGTTTCTGGAAAAAATAAAGGCAGAGGTTTCAAGTTGACTTGGCCTCGAAAGACCTTTGAAAGAAACATTTAGCTATGTAAAAACAAGTTATGTACCTATCTAACCACAAATTGTTTAAAAAACGAATTTTACTCTTGTCAATAATATTTATTTTCATTATCACCTAACCCTTTCTCCTCTTTGTACAAATTCTCGTGACAATTTTAATGAAATCCATTTTTTATAACAGTACCCGAAAAACCATAATCAACTGTAAAAAAGAATAGACAAAAGCGGGGCCATTTTCAAGAGACGAATCAAATGTGGGATTTTCGAGAGGAAAACATTTAAGGGGAAAAAATGGACCACCTTTTCAAGTTGTATAGCGATGTACAAACGAAAAACACAAAAGCAATACTGTTACATATTTACAGCCTGATGGCGTTTACTAGGAACTTCGTAGTTGACCTTCCCCATTTCAAAGCGTTTCCTGTTGTAGAATTTTTTTTTTTTTCCGGATGAAATGGGTAAATTGTGGGAGATATGGTTTGAAGAAAAAAAAAGTGACGCGCGTTTTCTTCGAGAATGGAATGACCTGCTTGATGAATGTGGTCGACTTTAAAGGTCATTCCTTTTTCGCCATTTCTTATTATAATTTCAGGAATAAACTTGTATGTATCTTTAGCGAAATCTGTGATATTCTTAATACTGTAAATATTGCTTCTGTTGTTAGATTCTTGGTATATCCTTCTCCTACGAGACGTTTCGAATTTTATTTTGTAAAAAAAAAAAGTTTTTGTGCTCCTTCCATGCATTGTGCTCATTTGAGGGCGATAGCGTTGGTTATTATTTTCTTGTTCAATGAAAAAGAATTGTTGATTTGAATTTGGGCGTTTTATTTTCACCTGACGAATCCGTGCGGGAAACATTGAAAAAACTGCAAATTGAATGGTGGCATTCTCGAGACAGAAAATTCTATAATTTGAGGCCATATCGATCATGATGTGAATGCCCCTCATGTCCGCAATCTGCCGAGGTGTTTAACGGTTTTGCTATGTCTAATCTCCCTGAGGTGTAAGGTGTTTGATAAATTAAAATATCATGGTTGAAAAACTTCCTTTTAAAGGGTACCAGTAGTACTTACTGGTAGCTTATTAGTTGATCGGCTCAAAAATGACTGATTTTCAAGGGAGGCTAGTCGATTCGATTATTTCTGGGATCTCGATAGTGTGCAAGGGCTGATAGACCGGCCGGTCGAAGCTGGAAAAACTAGTTTATCCTGCCTAAAATATGTACTCAAGACCATAATATGGTTTTGAGTCTGAGTTTTACTATATTATAGTAAAACTCAGACTCAAAAGAAGGCAATCAGGTTGGATTTTTTCCCCATAGGGTGGATGGTAAGTGCGATAAATCCAATGCAATGTAATTTGTGCATCCAGGTTTTATGATACTTTCTTTTTTATTTACAAATTTTTGGTACCCAAGGCTTTCCACGACCCAAGTCGAGTATTAGAGGAGTTTTTCAAAATTGAAAATCTTCAAAACAAGGCTGAGGCTAAGTGACAACAATCTGGAGGATCTCCTGTTCGTGGCTTGCGAGCAGGAGCATCTGGCTGGATCACTGGTAATATTTCGTAGTAACAGAAAGGTTGCGCTCATCTATTCAATTCTGATGGCTTGTTTCTAAATATAGGCGCTGTTATTTTTCTCTTTCAGCTACCTAAGTATTAGGTTCACCTAGGTATTAAAAGTACGGTCTTTGGATACCTAACTGTGTGCGCGGGGGAGGGCCAGTCAAATTGAATCGCCCAGGCCAGTCAAAACCGCCTATCCGTCCCTGGATGATAATTATCCAGTCGAGCTGAAAATCTTTACAATATTTTATTGTATGTCATAATAATAATTATTGAACCTTATATTATATTGAAAAGTTTTTACTTTTTCATTTTTAATCGATTTGTGCCCTAAATAATCGAAAAATCGAATAGTTGAAAATTGCAGGGCCACTGTTAACCCTTTAACTATTGAGTTACATAACAAGTTAACTACAGTAGTTAAGTAACAGTAACAGTTACTGTGCAGGGCCCTTGTGCGGTAGGTCTGATGGCAACTCCTAGAGATAGGCCGATCCGAGAATTGGCCTGTTAAACGGGTGGAGCAGTTTTGAATAGCTGCTACAGCCCGCGGACCAGGAACGATGACATCGAACTACATTGTAGTTCAATTCAAGGCCTCTGATGAGCAAAAAAAAAACTGCTATAGGTAGGCCTAGATAACTTTGACGTGATCCGAATTTGGCTTTCCATACAGAGTACCTAACAGAGAACAGCTTTCCACTAATTTGACTGGAATGTGTCTCGGGTGAGAACAACACTGTTCCCTACAAGATCGTTACGTCGGCCATCTTGTTTTGTGGGTGTTCAAGTGGGTTGTGGAACGTGAAGTGTTTGTGGTCGGGTTGTTGGATTTTTTCGCCTGAATTCCGGTTATTACTGGGACTTTTTAGTAGAGTGGAATAAAGTCGGTTCCGCGTCGCGATGGCTGTTCAAGCGGCGGCTGCTTTGCTTGACGAGCTGATGGGGAGATATCGGAATTTGGCTCCCAACGACAAGACGAAGGATCTCAACTGGGAAGACCCCGATGTGAGTACCTATTATGCGTGAGTTTGTATTTCCGGGTGGCTTTAGGAATTGGTGAAGTTGGGTGTGAATTTGAATATAAGGGAGGTTGCGGGGTTTGGGGATTTGATAGCCATAGTAACCTGACGTATCGATTAGCGGTGTTTTTCCTTTGGCGAACGCGTTTCACCGTCGTGGAAACGCCCTGGAAGATGGTGTATATTATTACACACAATGTTGTCATCATCCACAAAATTTGTATTTAATACTCTCGTATTTTGGGGTTCATTAACGACTTCTGTTTCAGTTCTGCAAATACTACATGGTCAAGTTCTGCCCTCACGATCTGTTCGTCAACACCAGAGCCGACTTGGGGACTTGCCCCAAAGTGCACGACGACGAGGTGAAGGAACTCTTCGAAAAATCCACCAGCTCCAAAAAACAAGCGTACGAAGACGAGTTCATCCGATTTGCTCAGAGCATGCTGAACGAAGTCGAACGAAAAATCGTCAAAGGGAAACAACGTTTGGCACTTATGAGCAAGGCCGACCCGGTAAGTCGGGAAGCGACCGACGTTAAAAGCGTCATTATCCCAGTAAATCTACGGGTTTCCAAAGGAAAACGTTCTGACGTTCTCAACGTTTCTGTTAGTTTTTTTAGGGAAGTCCCGTCGCCAGGGGTGAGCTCACTTTAGGAAACGCCAGAAACCTCGAAAATGTCGCTATTTTTTTCAGTTTCTTGCATTTCGCTAAAACGATACTTAAGTTTTAGCAAAAAGACGTACAGAATTAAAGTAGACAAAATTTCCTACAAGACTATATTATCAGGCTTTTTTCTCCCTTAAATGGGACGGTCGCTAGAACCTAAAGATAGACCATTTTTTTCACTCGGAGCCACAAATAGTCTATTATGACCCAGGCACATCTGGTATTAATAAATTTTATTAAAAAACGTTTTACAGGCATATTAGGTAAAACTCAATGGCATACATTACTATGGTAAAGCAACGGTAAATTTGTGTTTCCTGCATTTTTTCACTTGAAGCCAACAAAATGGTCGGTGATGGTGGGGCTCTAGCGACCCTTCCTATTAGAGATAGAAAGAAACTTGATAACATATTCTTAAAGTAAACTGTCTAATTTAATATTGCACATAGTGGTGTATTTGCTAAAACGTACCGTTTTCGAGATAAATGGAAGAAACTGAAAAAAGTACGATATTTTCTAGGTTTTTTGCGTTTCCTGAAGTTAACTCACCTCTGGAAAGTCGGCAAATCTCAAATTCGGATTCAGCTACGTAAAAAACGAGAAAAAAACTTCCATATTTTCCCTAGAATCGGGCTTATTTACTGGAATACGTCAACTTTTCTAAACTCATTATCGTTTTCAGCCGTCAACGCTCTCCGCGGCCCAAACTCAAAGGAACGACGAACGGATTAAACTGCTGTCGGAGAAAATCAACAAGCTCGTGAGCGAAGCTGAAGCTGCCGGCATTGACGGTAACGTCGAGCAGGCTCAAGGTTTGATGAAGCTCTGCGATCAGCTCAAAGAAGAACGCGAAACGCTCCAAAAGCAGAACGACAACAGCGCCTGGTCTCAGGTTAGTATCGTTGACTTGGGCTTTTTAATTGTAAGAATTAGTGGTATAGATCGTTGAATGGTGGTGGCAGCCTGGCCGAATTTTTTGCGCGTCGCTCTTTCACATTGGGATATGATACCCACTATCGGGCTGGCTGTAGCCCGTGATGTTAGTGCTGATTAAAATAATCCCAGGACTTCACGACATTCGTAACGCTTTCAGGGCGGTCGAATTTCTTCCAGCTCCTGTTCAGGATCACGTCCATGACTTAGAAATTTCAGCATCGAATGTCAGGATTAGGGATGGGATATCGAACGATATATCAAATGAAAATATCGGTATTGATATCTCATCCCTAGTCTGGAGTGCTAGAGGTGGCCTAGAACTCTGTAATTCACATGGACGACTGCCTGATTTGGGGAAGGCCGTAGGAAGAACACGACAAAAGCCTGAAAACAGCTTTGTCGAGCACTTCTACAAAGAATCAGTGACATTCCGTGAATTTGTGCTGTCGCCTAGAAGATTAGGATCAGCAAAGTGCGCGCCATTGCCGCCATGAAACCACACAAAAACACCCTGGAAAGTCAGACGTCTAAACCACTGATTCTATGAGGCTATGCATGCATGTATATCACAAGCCTTCTCCTCCAAAACCTAAGTGATAAAAATTCAGCATTTTTTTCTACCGTCCCGGGATCCCTCTTTCTCCTACTTGGGGGGTGTAACTTTCTTATTTTAAATGGGAAACCCTAAATGCTTCGACGAGTGGGTGGTCACACAGTAATGAGCTCTTCATTTATCGTAGAGAAATTTCGAATTCATTTTTTATGTTAAATGTAAGATTTTCAGCCATCTTTACGCACTTCTTCTCCACCTAATGACCGGCCGAAGCAAAGCCCCCTCCCCCTCCCCCTCCCTGCCAGCGTGCTTGTATGTTTATGCGTTGCTTCTCAAATTCCAGTATTGTTCATGTTAGCTAATCCCACTGGAAGTTGTGGTTGGGCCTGTAAAATACTGAGCTCTCCGAAAATTGCAGATTATCAACAAAGACCTTGGAAAACTGTTGGCCTGAAAAAGTTGGTCAAAAATAATATCAATTCGAAAAATAAATAATATTTCACGTTATTATTATTATTATTATTATTATTATTATTATTATTTTAAGAAAAGATCTTTCGATGTGTTCAAATATTAGGTACGTTTATTTTTATGCATTCTTTAAAATCACTCGCTGATATTTTGTTATTTTTTGCCTCCTGCTTCCTGAATCCCAAAAAGAGATCCCTCCTGCATAACATGGCTGTATCATTCGTGTTGGTTTTCTTTGATTATATTTTGTTTTTCGGTCTATTTATAGACGGCGGAATTGGCGGCGGCTCAAGAGAAACAGATGGAGGTCTGTGAGGTGTGCGGGGCATTTCTGATTGTGGGAGACGCCCAGTCGAGAATAGACGACCACCTCCAGGGGAAGCAGCATGTAGGCTACCAACGGCTTCGGAATTCCTTGGAAGACATCATGGTATGAACCGGTGATAGTGATGGTTTGAAAGTGTTCGTGTGATTTTATTTTATTTTTATTTTTTTTAACGTTGAGTTCTTTTCAGGCTGCTCGAGCGAAAGAGAGGGAAGAAAAGGAGAAGCGGAGAGAAGAAGAGCGAAGGGAAAGGAGCCGAGCGCGGGACAAAGACACTGGGCGGAAGAGAGACGACAAAGATCGGGACAGGGAACGCGACAGGGAGCGGGACCGGTCGAGGGACAAGCGGCGCCGCGACGACGACCGTCACTCGTAAGTGTTCTGACAGCAGTGATGACAGTAAGTGATTGTAGATAATCCACAGAGCGCTTTTCAGGAGGGACGAAAGAGACCGGAGCGATCGGGACCGAGACCGGAGCAAAAGAGACGAAAGGTTAGTTTTTCCGAAACTAGCGACTCAACAGTCTCGTAAATCCCATCTCCTAATTAGTTTTTCTCCCCGCAGACGACGCAGCCATGACAACGACCGAGAAAGCCGAGAGCGGGACCGAGACCGTAAGAAGTCCCGGCATGAGGATCGGCATAGCAAAAGTGGTGAGTGCCCTTTTAGATCCCACGCCACGTTGATTGTTTGGGAGTGATGTTAGGGGTTAAGCGTCCCCAGCTCGGATGCTTGGAGGTTTTTTTTTTTGAGCCCCCAAAATCTCACCTCGGGGACATCAAGCGTGACTTCATTGGTCTTGACTCGACTACTTTCTTGATAACGTTTGCGACATGGACTACTTGTCGACAGCCTACGATAACCGAGGTCAAAAGTATCACACAGGGTCACAAAAGTTGCGTTATTCCAGGTTGAGGTGAAAAAAGAATAAATAATATTTATGTCATAATAAATACAATGCATTTATTTATTATTAAGAGAAACAATACCTAATCGTAACGTGTAAAATATTAATACAAGTAAAAAAAAATGTTTAAATTTCGATTGTACTTTTGGGTCGCATTTTCGTTCCTCGATACCGTTCCCGAAAAACGTGACACTTTTTGCCAGTTAGGTCAATGCTAAAGCATGTTCCATGCTAAAAAAAAAAAAAAAAATTCTAAAATTTTTTCCAACATTTTTTCTAAAAAATTTTTCATTGACACTGAATTAAATTTCTGAACAAGTAACCAAAGAATAATAAACCCTAGTGTAAAATTTGCAGCGTTATTGTTTGCTAATAGGTTTAGTAGTTGTACCTACTTAACCTCTATAATTAAAATGCAGTGTTATCTTTTTCTATCAGTGAGTTGGGCCCTCAAGCAGGGGCATGTCTGTGGTGATAATCAAGTTTGACATTGCTACCTCATGTAAAGGCTGAATTTAACTTATCAATGTTTAAATGAATTTATTAAGTTTATTATTAAAACCACAAGTTTATTACTAAACACCAATTGGTGTTTATTGATGTTTTCTATGTTTGCATCCATTGTCCAGATACTGACTTGATGATGTAAAAGTTGATAACTCTGAGTTTTTGTCCGATTCTAAATTTTCAAATCGCTAAAGGATGACTGAGTGATTTCCTTTTTGCACTTGCCCCGGTGATACCAGGATCCAAAGATTTTACTGGTCGGTTACACACTTACCCCACTTCGATGGGCAAGGGGTTTCACCACCCGACTTGCCGAGAGTTTAAGCGTTAACAAGTTAACGACAGCTGACCTGATTGAAGATCCACGCGATCCATTCAACTTGTGATTTGGTGTGGCAACTGACTTGGGCCCAAGTGCAAACTTCAAATGACCGTGCGAACGTTTGGCCTCACCTAACCTATCTGTTGATGGCGCCTCTGACGGAAGTTCTCCCTTATCCAAGCAGCCCCACAGCCATTATAATATAATAATTATATTATATCGTAAATATTATTTACTCCCATTCTGACTTTTTAATTTGGCCTTTTCAGAACGAAACAGCGACTCGCATCGGAGGCGCAGGGATTAGAGCTGGTCAGTTATGGATTGTTCCAGGTAAGTGGGATGCGCGTAGGTTTCGGCGCAGCCTCGTTCACGAAACCCCACCGGAGCTTTGCCATTTTGCTCAAATCTGCTACAAATCAAAAAACCGCTCCTCGTGAACCAGGCTTGCCATTCCGCTTTACTAATCCGACAGTTTCTTTCAGACGGATCGCTACCAGGTAAGAACTATAATTCCCCCCAAATTCAAAACAAATCAAGAAAACCTCCCGTTGGGACGACAGACCTAAGTTGCACTCCTCCTGGTCTCAGACTATGTGCATGTCCTCCCATTTTACTATCTGGTTTTTCTATTCGCAATATTCTTCGATTTGAACAGAAAAAATGTTTTGTTTTTGTTTTTCGAGTGTTTTTTATTTTTCGTAGAGAAGGAGTCTCCAAGAATGTTGATGAATATGTTTATGTTAGCTGAGTAATTTGGAAGTTCTTGGAGGTTCCTGGTGTTATCTGTGTGAGAGGATACCAGAGGAGCTGATTTCAGTAGACAATTTTTTCAAAGGCTGAACGCTTGGTAGGAGCAGAGCTCTGCTTTGTGTGCCTTGAAACGATGCTATCTAGCTCCAGTTTCTGACATGGTCAAGTTTGTCGAAACAGTCCGCCTGCTCATTACTAAGCAGGCATGTACAGGGGATCGCTGCCGACTTTAGCCGTCTTGGAGCAGCTCGTGCGGTGTTCTCCCCAGACATCCAGAATCCACGGTGGCTCGGTCTTGCGCCGTTATTGCCACGCTTTTCCCGCTAACCACCCCTCGACCCACACCCCTTGGCCAGTCTTGCCAACCATCTCGTTCCACTCTGGCAAGAAACACAGTTGCCTCTGGTATCCCTCCTTCCCGTTTTTGATACGATACACCTACTCATATTTAACCCGACTCACCAGCTGTTATTCCGGGGCAAACTATATCGTATGGAAGTCACCAAGCCAAAGCCTTGTGTTTTAACAGTCTCGGTAAATAAGCTCGCAGTCTGTTTTTGGCTGGTTCTGCCACAACTGCGGCCCCTACGTATTTCGGTCCGCCTGACAGCATCAAACCTTGCGCAATGTAATTTCAGGTATTTATTATTGTCCAACAAATAACGATAAAAATGAGATTTATTAAGCGTTCACGATATTGTCATAGGAGGGTTATAAAGGTTGATTTTACGTTTATTTTATGTTTGGCCCGACGTCTCGCTCGCCGGTGTTGTTCAGTGAATGGCCGTATAGCAGAGTTAAAAAAAAAAAAGAACCGTTTGAACCTCAATTGCTGTTGTCGAAATTTGCTCCATCCTTTCACATTTTCATACAATTAAATTAATTTTATGGGCTCGTCCAACAAAGAACATTAACTTGGATCAGTTGGAGGTCCTCCATTTCCCAATACACCACGTAAAAAAGCAATGTTGCCTGTCACAATGGTAGTTCCAATCAGTAATGCTAGTATACAATGAAACTTGCGGTTTCAAAGTTGTCAATTCATCACTTAGATTAACATACCAGCCATGGGTATACTTGCCTTAATCCTAACTGTCGCTTCCCAAAGAAAGATGCCAAATAAAAATGCCTCAAACCTCTCGGTTGAACTGCATCGATGTTTGCTGGAGCGAATCCTCTCACTGACCATCACTGGCGGGTACGAGCTCTTATTTTGTCCCGTGTATTGTGTTGTGTACCCACAGGTGATTCACCCACTGATGAACTGTTTGCAATATCCCGGGTGTTGATTTGTTTGGTACGACTGGCAAACTTTGACTGATCCTTCTCGAGTGTATCGATGGATGACATTTGTGAAAAGAGGGCAGGAGGGTTTGACGGCGTTACCATCTAAATTACGAGAGATTTCTTTTTGATAGATGAGCAGCAGAGAAATTTGTTGATTTGGTTTGGGTGCCAGTTGGCGAAGGAGTGGGGAGGGTTTTGTTTGAAAGAGGAATCTTGAAGCCAGATGATGGCGAGCGCTGTAGAGGCTCCCTTTTCTGGGCCATTCCATGGTCGCCACCGAACCTTCCAAACTCGATTCTATTTTCCCCCTGGTCCCTTTCCTGTCCCGCAATCGTCTGGTTCGTGGGTGAAGACATTCAATGGCTGTGTAGCAAAACACGTGCCAGGATGTCCATAGACTTCCAGAACCCCAGAATGTGTCATGATGGCGTTTTTGTGCTCTACCCAGCGTTTGGTGCGCAAGCATCTAGTTGCTCCAGGTATTTCTTTTCGTCACTGTGAGACAAATGCTTCACAGCTAACTCAATTTTCATCCGTACAAGCTCACTTTTGGGGGAACTTTTCTATGAGCGCCTGGTTCCCCCGATTTGGTCCCCTGTGACTGTTAGTTGGGGGTAAAATGTCCAAATAGCAAGACGACTGCTGTAAAACATAAGGACCCCACTCCATAGGCATGTTAGAGCAGCTGTTCCCTCACACTGCCCCTCCCCCTGCCAATGGCCGCGTGACTGCATGGGGAGTGTTGAATTTATAGTTTTCCTACAGCTGGTTTGCAGCGTAAGCTGGGCAGCAGGTGACAGAGACTGGCTAATGGCCACCAAGAGCTGATTCAGCTTGACTACCTCCTGCCACATGGCAAGGATGTTGTCTGGAACTGGCTAAGATTGGCAGCCACCAAGACAGGAGGTCGGGTAGGGAATTGTAGATTGTATTCGGGATTGCTCAGGAAGGGGGTTCGAGGTGCCCCCAGCATGGAAGCCTGTGGGCTGATTTTGCTTTGCCTGACCGCCCTGGTTCTAGTCCAAGATGTCTATTCCCCTGATAAGGGTTTTTAGATCCTTGGTTAGGATAATAATCCTCCTCGCACAACCTGCATAAGGTTGATTATTGAGTTATCCCTAAGCGATTCAAGTGAAATCGCAGGGGGGCAAAGCCAGTTATCTAGCCTACCAGCCTTCTTAGTTCCTTATGTTTTAGCTTGAGTAGCTCATCAGCATTCTTGGTGTTGGGGTTTGCCACCATGCGCTTACGGTTAGCGTGACCTTTGAGGAGTTGCCATCTTTGGCGGTTTGTAATGACATCCACCTGTTGATGGCGCCTCTGAAGGAGGTGTGGAGAAGGCCAACTGCTGGCTCTGGGCCAGTGAAGTCTGAGAGCCCTCTCTGTCCAGAACTTCAGCGTGTTCGTTGGCTGGCACCCACTCCAGGGAGACCCTGTTGCGTTTCGCCGGGGTGTTGAGTATTTGCACGCAGTCTTGCACTACTCTTCACGAGATGGATGGAGCTGTTAGTGCAGACGCTTACTGTCTGAGAGTATACGTACATGGGCTCCAATGCCCCCCCTGTGTCTAGTTCTCTCTTGCCCTTGCGTCGATCGCATTACTTCGGCCTGGAAGTCCGAGGCATTTTCCCTAGTGGAGCGTTCCTCTCCAAGCTCTGCGCGTTTTCCCGAGACAGTACAAATCGCCGATTGCTAAACCTGAAGGACAACATCCCTAAAGCCGTTGGCTACGTAACTGTCGAACTGCTTTAAAGAGGGGAGCGATACTTCAAACCCCTAGAATCAGCTGAGGGGCAGCATTTGTCCGAATTTTATAAAATCGCCATACAAATAATTGAGATTTCAAATCAGCAAGTTACTCTGCCGCTTTTCTCTTATATTTCAACATGCCAACCTTATAGAAAAAAATCCCAATTGTAAACATTTCCCTTTTTTAAGTACCTACCCAAAATCTGACCTTATTCGACAATGAACATAAAGTACACATAAATTTGTTGAAAACCAACCTGCTGACAGTGTTGCCACTTTGGTTTATCTTCACGCAAACAGCTCATTACTCGGGTAAACCCTAACAGGCCTGGTGCCCCAAAGAAGAGCGTGGGTGCGTTTGGTGTGGATCCGGGTCCAGGTATTTCATTTCCGTTGCCAACTCGTTTTTTTTCTCACTCTTTTGTCTCCTGTGTCCGCCATCGTGACGTCGCTTGCTCCGCTCACACAATTGTTTCTGCTTCCCTCTTTCCAGGGCTACCTCTCCTTCCTACGCAAATTAAACGGACTTGGCGGAAAAAATGAAGAAACTCGAAGACTTGGATGTCGAGGTGGGTTCCATATTAGATACAAAAAAAGAACCGAAAATCCCTACGCGGCGTTGCTGTTTGTGACAACCTTCCCAGCTCAGCAGATTCTCCAGGTATTTTCATTTTTCCCCCCCCACCAAAAATTGGACTGTTCTCACCGAAGTGATTTTTCTTTTGTTTATTTTTTTATATTTTTTTGCCCGATACGGTGAATTCAACCGCCGAAGTGTACGAAAGTTTGCCGTTCATTAAAATTTCTCAAATCTCTTCTCGATGTTTTTGCGTACAGCTCTGGGATATGTTCTTACTTCATGTATTTTGTGTTCTACCGGGATCCTCACGGCCGTGAAAATAATTTGTCGGCAAGGTCACCCCTCGTCGCCGAAACACAAATAGGTATTTGACTCAAAATTTATTAGACTAAGCAGGAACGTTTTAATTGTTGTAAATATTCGGCTAAACCTTAGATCTTAGTGCACATTCCGCTTCATGTTTTTTTGGTCGTGTTTCTAGTTTGTAATCACAATTGGCAGGATAAAGGAATGTGAACTTCGGTTTTTACGGGCCCTTTACAAAGTCCAGGTAATTTTTTTGAAATTTTTTTATTGAAATATTTCGACAAAGAAAAGAACGTAGCTGATAAGTTACGTTGTAATAATTATTCTAACATAGTTGGCGCCTTTGCGGCTGTTTTTATCGTGGTAATAAACTACAAAAAAAAAAATTGTTTTTTGTTTTTCTAGTACCTCTGTCCTTTGGAGGGGGGGGGGGGGGGGAGATTTCAACCGACCAACCAACCAAACAGACAAGATACTATAGTCTGTCTGCAATGACGTTGGGCTCCAAACCCGATTCCAGCGGCTGAAGCGAGAACCAAAAAAAAAAAAAAAAAAAAACGCTGCAAATTTTACAGAAGGGTTTATTATTCTTTGATATAGGTTACTTGGGCAGAAATTTCATTCTGTGTCAATGGAAAAATAAATAAAGTAAAATAAAATTGGGGGATTTTTATTGTTCAAAAAAACATTTTTTGGAGATTTTTTTTTTTCAAAATTTTTGTTTTTTACATGAAAAATATTTGACCTCCTGGGATCCTTCAAAAATCCCATTTGTAGCCGCATGAAAGCCCTATAAATCGCAACAGTGAAATCGGATCGTTGTGGGACCCCCAAAAATGGATTCTCCGTCCAAAAATACTTCGAAAACGACACCTGACTCGATCCCGTAGCCCCATAGCGCCCCACGGGTTTGGGCGATCTGGCTGAAAACCTTGCCGGCACAACTAGATGGTAAACCGAGTGTTTTGTCAAAATTTCAGATTTTTTTAAAAATTCCTACTGCCCAAAACGGCGCGGACGGCGTACTCCGTACGGCACACGGACGTTTTGGAATGTAGACCTCTTGAAATGGATAATGTCAAATTTTGAGGCCGATCGGAGTCGTCGACCTCCGTCGCGAAAACAGGTGTATTATTCCAAGAATAATAAACCAAAAGGAGGGAATTTTCCCGATTTGGCCCATTTTCGTGTGGTTTTATCCCCTGAAGTGGCACATATGGAAAGATTTCACTGATGTTTACAGTTTACTATAAGATTTTTCGAATTGACGATTTTAGCAGTTTCTTCTCGTACAGCGCACAGTGGTCGGAATCGTGAATCTAGCTTATCAAATGCCCTGTTTCCGTGTTTTCTCCCTTAAAAATACATACTTTTTTTAGCATTTTTAATCTCAACCGGTTTAAAATATACCCTTATTCATTTTGATTTATGTATGGTAGGGAGTTGGGGCTAGTAGAATACCTAGTAAAAATACAATCGGTAGGTACCCATGTATTATAGGTAGAACAATCAAAATGATCTCAAAAGGGTAAATGTCATTTAGATGGTACCTAAGAAAGAATCTCTAAGGAAACAGCTCAACAGTCTGATGATGTTTTCTTTTATTTCTTCAGAAAACCTATTTCATACGGTGTGTTCCCAGCGGACACACCTGTCGAAAAGTATGAGCACCGTGCTCTCAGCGTACAAGGTTGCTTTTATTTGTACCTACAAAGTACCTACACTAAAAATTGCAAGAAAACAGCTGGTTCTTTTTTTTAATGTTAGGATCGCAGCAACGAAAAACCTGAGCTCGCTGCGTGACAGCCGAAAAACCTCAAAATGTTCGGACTTATTTTGGTTTTTGGCTTATATGTCCGTTGGGGTGCATCCTACAAAAGACATTACTCGTGCCTTTTGTAAAGCAGACGAAATTTGCTAACTTTTGAGACTAACCGCAGCTCTGTAGGTCTAATAGTTTCCGAGATACAGCTTTTCTACAAATGGTCGCTTTTTCTAAAAACTTAAAATTTAACCATTTGGTCACGTTTCAAAGCCTATATCAAAAACAGCGTACCCAATCAATCGCCGATCGCAGCTATTCTGTGTGAAAATTTGATTTGAGCTTCATTAACGACTCACTTTCAGACATATAGACCTTACTAAGTCAAACTAGGGCATTATTCTGATACCTACCTACTGATTCCCAACACTTGGCCTACCTCGAGCCGTCGACACCAGTTTTAATAAACAACTGGTTTGGGTTCCCTGTCTGCTAGCAGCACGGTATCAATACTGACGAACAAAGGTGTCCGCGAGGAGCACGAATCTTCGAAAACAAGAGCCACTAGCAACACGGAGCCTTTCATACGTTTCTCGTAAATAACTTTGAAAAATTGCGATGTCATCCTGGAAATTTAGATTTTGTTCGTAATCACGATAAACGGCTCCTGTTTGGTGACAGCGAAAATCGAACCTGACACCGAAAAATGCGAATTTCTCGAACAGCTGCATATATTTTTTGCAATGCAAAATTCCCATGAGAGCCCTATTATAGATCCCCACAGTGAAATCGGATCGTTCCTGGACTCCCACAAATGGATTCTACGTCCAAAAATACTTCGAAAACGACACCTAACTCGACCCCCTAGCCATCCCTTAGCCCCATAGCGCCCCACAGGTTTGGGCGATTGGGCTGAAAACCGAGTATTTTGTCAAAATTTCAGATTTTAAAAAAAAATTCCTATTGCCCAAAACGACTCGGACAGCGGACGGACATTCGGTTTTGGAATCTAGACCTCTTGAAACGGATAATGTCAAATTTTGAGGCCGATCGGAGTAGTCGACCTCCGTCGCGATTACATAGGTGTATTATTCCAAGAACAATAAACCAAAATGAGGTTTGAGTTTCGCACAGTTTTCCTTAACCCAGATAATACCATAAGACATTTCTGTACGAACTAAAATATATTGAAATCATGCATTTACCCTCGGTTTTAGTATCCATGATGGAAAGAAAAATGTTGAAAAGTAACAAACGAAATAGAAAGGCAGAACCTGCTGAAATCACTTGAGGCATAATTACTCCACCGTGGAACGTTGAACCAACTGTTGGTTCAACGTTCCACGGTGAAGTAATTATGCCTCAAGTGATTTCAGCAGTTACTGGTCGCGCTTATTTTCTATTCCCTACAAAAAATGGCTTCTTTCGACTTTTGATGCGCTAGATTCACGATTCCGACCACTGCGCAGCGGTTTCTGAAGCTGGCCGGTTTCTTTTTGGTATAATCCATCTGGCAAGTCTCGGCCTTTACAGTAGGATGAACCACAACTTTTAGTTCCAAACAGAAGGGATTTATCATGATTTTGGACTGCAGCATACATAGTGTCGAGTGTAGTGTGAATAGCCTTTTGGAGAAGGGACTCTCTTTTGTCCAGAAGTTGAAGGGCTACGTTCTGATTCGACATCGTAAACCCAAGAGCACTGTTGTGCCTGGCTGAGACTGAGTTGAAGAGTGAGAGCTAGTTGTGAGTTTAGAGCTCTAAAAAAGAAGATACTTTTACAACGATTAAGAGGATGGCGAAGTTGAGTCTAGAGAAGGTCCGTTGAAATCTTCTGTTAGCCAAGAGCTTAGCTCAACTGCAGCCAGGTCTTCTTGTTCGACAGGAGTTGCACTCAACTGTATCGAAACGCCAGGAGCTGAGCTCGACTGCAACGGTGTTTTCCTTCTGATGGTCTTGTAGTCAAGAGACGTCCTACCAGGCCAGGAGCTTAGCTCGACTGCAGCGAGGTCTTCCTTTCGACAGGAGTAAACTCAACTGTATCGAACTGCCAGGAGCTGAGCTCAACTGCAACAGGGTCCTCTGTCCAGTATCGTCTCGTTGATCACAAGTCCCCCGCAGGGAAGAAAACGCCAGGAAACGGTTGTCAGCCCTCGGTGCAGTGGTCCAGTAAGAAGTCGCAGGAAAGAATGACGAGAGGAGCGAAATCGGCCTCTATTTATACTCCGCATCGTTTTGCCGCTGTCGGCGGAACGTTGAGGAGCTGAGCCGTCATTGCCTGACAGAGACACGTCACTCCCCCGCCTAAAATAATTGCTTCTTATTGGTCCACGCACGTTTTGGGAATTTATTGGTAGGTTCAAACAAAAATAGGGAAATATTCCCTACGTAAATTTCTCTATAAGCACAAATTTGTTTGTTCTCAAAATGATCCAGTAGCAAGTATGATGAAACAATAGCAACTATAGTGTGCGCCACTCTGTATTATGGTCATGGTTCAGGCACGCAGTTGTGGGGTGAATATTCGTCTCTTCGAGGTAAATATAAACACGCGCACTTGTGGGAACACACTAATAAATTGTTTGCCTGCCCGAATCACGATTATATCATGCCCAATATTTTGTCCATTATCTCCCACCAGCTTAAGTAAGTGGCCAGGGGTGTGCGAGAAAACGGGCACCATTCAAAAACCAGCAAAATCTCTTAAAAATGTAAATTTTACTCTTAAATAAAAACGATTTTATTCTTGAAAAACAGTAAATTGTATACAAAATTAATACTGTCAACTTTCAAAAGCGAGTAAGTGGTCAGGGCTGTGGGTCAGACTGACCCCACACTCCCCCATAGTAATTTTTCAAACAAACAAAAAAAAAAAACGATGCGACCTCGAGTTTTTAAGATTTATGTAATGAGTACCGTACGGCAGACGATTTCGCCGAATAATACGCCCTCCAGGCAATTCGGAGATACAGCCCAAAATTGCCTAGACTTCACAAAAACTTCATGTCATCACTGCTCATAAAATCCTTATCCGATTAACTTCCTGCTTCTTGTACTTCAGGTTTGCACTCCAAAGATGAATTTTATCTAATCTGGCGCTTGCAGTGTTGAACACAGCCACAAAAATAGCCAGTGGCTACTTCCTCCCATGACACCCCGCGCTCACCCAGAGTGAGGACAATATACCTTCCTATCTTGCAACCCCCACTGTCGTTATCAATTCCTGTTTGCATATTTCCTGCTGGTCGTCTTCCGGACTAATGAACTACCAATGATCGCTCCTCTGGTCAGTCTGTTGGCACTGTCGAAACAAACGGTCGACTTGGGTCAGCGATGGGGTAATTGAAAAAACAAAAAACAATGACCATGGTTAAAATACAGTGTATTGAATGTGTCGTATGGGTTCTCAGATAATAAATTATTCCTTCCATACATTTACAAGTCCACCCATATTGGCACTTTTTTTTATAGCCACGTTCGAAAAGAATAAAACGCGGTAAGAAAAAAAAATTGTATCAACCGTTTTAACGTTGTATGGGACAGTTTTCAACTTTTTTTTTGGTAAAAGGTACCATCGCACAAATAATTACGACCTAAATTAACAGAATTTGAACACTTACAAAACCCACCCTACGGCTTTACACTCGGAAGAAAGAAACAAAAAACGGCGAAAATTTCTCGAAACAGGCAAAAAGAAAAATCGACAGGAACTAGAAAAAAGCCCACTATAGAAATAGCGTTCCACTTGGTAACGAAACGGATGTGCTTTGAAAAAGATGATATGTACAAAACAAAATGACTCATTTCAACCGTCTAAATTTCTGTACCTGATGTACACGACTCGTGATGTACACTGTAAAAAGCGACAAAATTAGGGAAAGAGAAAAAATTATAAACAAAAAAAATTGACCATAACAACTAATATATTTACCTATTTATAAAATAGACAAATGCAAATTGCACCTCGCGATTTTTTAATTTTTTTTATTTTTTTCCTTTTTTCGTATAAACAAATAGTGAGATCAGGGGGGGCACCCCCAAATTAGTTAGAGAAAAAAAGCACCTAAAAATTTTAGGGCGAACAACGACAAAGCAAAAAACAAGAAAAAAATTTTTTTTCGTCAAAATATAACATTTTTTGTCTACAAATTATAACTAACTCTTGTAGAAAAAAGTGTAAAGTAGGGCAGGATTTTTTTTTTTTTTTTTTTTTTTGACACGTTCAAAAATTACATATTTACATTACTATTCGGGCAATGAGCAAATACCGCGAACACCTAAAAAGTGTAAATATCGTTGGTTATTCAATTTTTCCTTACGAATGGACAAAAATGTACAAAATATATACAAAACCATATTTTGTGTATTTATATGACCTATTTACAACGTCTTATGAGACAAGCCGCATTTCGCGTTTCACAACAACAAAAAAATGCTAATAAAAACGGGGAGGTTTGACCGCTCAAAAAATTATAAATGCTTTTCTTTTTAACCAACAAATTTTAATTTGACACTATATACATATTACGAATAAGAAAAACACGACTATTTATAAGTTTCCTAACGCAAAAAGTGTTTTTATCAAGTCTTCTCTTTTCAAAACTTCCAAAAAAGATGAAAGTGACAAAAAATCGTTTAAGAGAAAATTAAAGCTAATAATCTTCATAGTCTCTCAATTTGGACATCAGTTCATGCCGGTTCAGTAAGAAAGGTTTTACGAAAAAAATTGAAAGAGCGTTCATAAGAAGACACGTATTCGATTCTTTGGTTGCCCGGCGGAGAGTTTTGGTAGTTTTGGGGCAGCGAAACTGTATGTGAAGGTCACAATGGCGTCGAAATGGCCGTTTTCTACGACTGGCTCCTTTTGTCTTCTTCGTCGTCGTCTTCCTCTTTGGAGCGGGACGCGTAGAGCGAAGGGTCGGAGTTGGAGAGGACGGCGAGGGAGTCTTTGACCGCGTGGTACATGATGTTCTTGATTTGGAGCTTGTCCTCGTGGTTTGTGTGCGTGTCGGACAACTCCCGGAATTCTTGTGTGAGGTGGAAACAGTGGGAGACGTTCTCTGGCGAGACGAAGTCTTCGGCCACTTTTATGCAGTTGTGGAGGTTTCGCACCTGGAAGAGTCACCAAAATGTTAAAAGAGATTCAACAAGGTAAAGCTATTTTGGTTCTCATGGCAGCAACGAACCTGGTGGGGAGCGCCGGCAGGTATGAAGACAGCGTCGCCCAGGCACTGGACTATCGAGTAGCCTTCGACGCCGTACTCTTTGGAAAGTCGGTCCCTCAGGTTCAAATCGAGGTACCAACTCTGGTCGTGGATGGGGTCGTGGTGAGGTTCAAGTCGGGCACCCTTTTCCAGAGCCACCTGCAGGTAAAACACTCGTAAGCATCGTGGTAAGCATTTGTTCATAGAAAGGATCAAGTCTGAAAAGCTCACTTTGTTCAGGAGGTCTCGGATTTTGTCGGCATCGCGGGCCATGTAGATGTGCCACAGCGCCCCCGGCAGAGCTCCCTTTTCTCTCACTCTCCGCCTCGTCAGCATATCACAGTTCGCTTCATCTATCGCTTTGTACACCTCTGTAACAAAAATTGTTCAGTGAGTTCAATAAGTAAAATGTAAACGTTCAACACAGTAGTGGACGCCTAAGGAGGTTACGTACCTTTATTACAAGTCTCGGAGTCGACGTCGCTGGGGACTCCAACGTATACCATGACGTTGACCGCGTCAGAGATGTCCAGATGGAGGTTGGTAGTTCCTGCGCTGGGATGTACAGCAGACCCGTAGGCCGTGTACATTTTGGGCCCGAGGTCTGGCCGGACGAAACACTCAGGAAGGCGGGAGGCAAGGTTGAGGCGGCCAGAGCGGTGGGTGTACTCGGACATGGGGAGGACTTTCATGAGGTCGCTGAACCTGCAACGAAATTATAGTAAGGCAACTGCAAAGTCTGTAGATGTTAATGGTCATTGCCATCCATAGTACGGAGGGAAGGCAATGGCAGGTTATGGCACCTTGTGGAAAGAAATTGGAGACTCAGGACAGGGTAGTGTCCATGCTGGGGATTCTAACCGTCAAACTGGAATCAGCCATTCAAGCGGAAAGCCCCTTTCTGGCGATGGGACAAAGCTTTGAGCTTGGGCAAGCAGCGCCGGAATGTGCTGGCCATTTTTATCAGCCAGGGGCAGAAGGAGTGGGACGCTGAGTCCACTGGAAGTCACCTTTGAGTTATTTCCTTCGGTGGCTCAAACTGTTGTAGATGCGACGGGAGTACCACTCAGTAACTGAGCTGTCACGGCGCCTTCCCATCAAACCGGGCAACCCAGTCAACCCGGGGTGTCCACGTTTAGCTGCAGAGCAGGGTGCTTCAGCCCAGCATTTTCAAGGGGCATGCTGAGCTTTTCCCTGACAGCGTAAGGGAGGTATAGGCACTCCAGTCAGTCTAGATACAGGGCGTCCACTGCTTTTGCAGCAGCTGCCTTGAAGGGCAGGCATCAATCGGTTCTGTTGGGGAATGACAGTTGGTTGGGTCTTAGTTACCAGGACGGCAACTTCCACTTTTTTAACTTGCAGATTTTCAGAAGTTATCTCGTTAACTTGAAGTTACGTTGTTGTTGTTGCAACATCATTAGAGAGTTCCTAGTGGTGAGATACGTCGTGGTATCTCGATTCCATCCGTATCCTACTCCGGCAGTGCGCATGCGCGATCGCCGATGGTATCGTATCTGCGATCCGTCGGTGGTATGTTTACGGAAAATACGATACCACCGGCCGATACGGAAGATGGTATCTAGTGAATCCTTATCGCAAAGTAACCTGCCTAATTGATAAACAGCTTCCAAGAAGACATACAAACGTCGACAACAACAACGAAATCCGAGAGCAGCACAGCTGGCAGCTCAGTGCTGCCAGTACTTTCCTCTGTGTTGTCCTGAGTTTGTTAGGTGCCGTTAGGTGTTGTTTAGGTGCCGATTTCACGAATCACTGCGGTTTTATTTCACACCAGTTCGTTCGTTGTTGAAATAATTTGGAGGAGCAACGAAACATTACACTATTGGAAGCAGCAATGCAGACAGCCGACCTGGAAGACGGGGAGTGCTACTCGGAAATGTGCGGTTAAACGAACACCGTTAAAATCTCACCTCCAAGCCACTGAATTACAGTGGAACTGGTCGGCCACTAATCCAGATGAGTTAAATGTTACAATCATTGTAACTCAATAATTATTATTGATTTGGGGAGCTGAGCTTCAAAACTCTCGCTCGTTCCACTCAATCGCAATTTCCAGGAATCACGAAAAACTCCGTACATCCTTGCAACTGATCAGATCAAAATGGTTATGAAGTTTAATAAATCTAATAAGTTTCCTAAGGAGGCACTTTCGACAACAAACCCCAAAAACAACTCCACTTTGAAAGCTGAATACCGCGGCGGTATTACCGCCTGATGTTAATGAACTTGTTTTAATAGTAACGTGACCCGTTACTCCAAGATCCTACTCGGAGATACCACCTAAAAATGCTAAATGGTATCTCAATCAATTTTGGTTAGCATCGCGCTTGGTTTCCCTAGATACGGCATCCGTATTCCAAGTGGTGGTATCTCGATCGTATCCACTAGGAACTCCCTATTGCCCTAAATTGAGCTCTAACCTCAAAATAGCTAACTTGAACTTTAACATGAGGTTGGTGAAACCGGGCCTAAGAGGTCCCAATGGTCCATCTTCCCTCCCCCTATGGACTCTATAGCATTGTCAGGGTGGGGTAAATGAGTTTCCATGCGTCTCACCTTGATGGGAGCATTTCGGCAAAGTCCTCGCCCGGTGGCCAGTCCTTGAGCTTGAGAATCATCGGGTTCCCCGACTCGTCTTTGAGACGTTTGGAAACCACGTCGAACCCATCCCAGAACTTCCTCATGGGCTGGTTAGGTACAGTGTCGCCCGTCATGCAATTCACCAGGTCGTTCTTGGTGTCGCCAAAGTCCCGCGTGAAAGACTCGGGCGTCCATAGGGAAGAGTCGAGGTTTTTGGCCACCTCGGAGATCATCACAGGTTGTCCCCGCTTCCATTGGTCCTGAACACATACTTGAATTAGATAACGCTAAACGGGAAGCAATACTGAGCTTGAGTGATCAACGTACTTGGAAAGCTTGGTAGTTATTGGTGTTTTCCGAGTCGAGAAGTCGGAGGAGCCGGCCGTCGCAGAGCCAACTGTGCTGCACGTCGGGGTACAATCCGGAACTCTCCGTCATCGTCATAATCCTCACGTGGAGAGCCGGGTCCATAGGTGGAGCCCCGTTGAGGAAACCCGCCCTCCTGTACCGCCTGATGAAGTGCTTCAACTCCTTCGACGTCTCCTCTTTGGTGACCGAGTGCTCAATCACAGTCGATATCACTTGGTCCAACGTCTCCAACGAGTTCTTCTTTATCGGGCCCAGGACAGGAGATGGTGCCCGGGAGCCGTTGCTCTTCCCTGACGGCCGAATCAACAGCTCCCTGAGAGTTGAATAATTCGAGTCCTTTTCGTCGTCCGACGTGTTGTCGCCTTCGCCTTTGCCCTAAAAATCCAAAACAAAGTTTTAGTGATCTTTAAAAAAAAAATTTTTTTTAAACACCATCACAACAACAATACCAAATAGGCGCTTCACGCCCCATCAGAACTCTCTCTCACTAAGTGCTACTACATGCCAAGGGTGATAGCAAGCAAAATGGTGAACCCAAATCCTGAACCGTGTAGTTGGTCAAATATTAGCGTTTTCTTGGGGGATCTTCTTTTTCAATATTTTTTCTGATACTTAGCAGTCACAGATTCAACATCGGCTTGATAAAACCTGTTCACAAATTGATATTTGCAACGTATAAATATTTTTGCGGCAGGGATGGGCAAAACAGGCCCAACCGTTTTCGCCTCTGGCCGTTTGGCCCATCCCCGTCCTCAACAGGGATTTACCTCTATGATTTCATGCGACAAAATGTAGAGAAACATTTGCACCGAGGGTTGAAACGATAGGCGGAGGATTTCATCCGGGGAAGGCTCGTCTTCACCGTCGGAAAAATCCTAAGGGGAATCCCGGACATGCTATGAGCAAAATGCAAGCCACAAAACTGGAGTTCCTAGAGGAGGCGACGAAGTTTCGCCAGGGGCAACACTGTTTAGATGAGAGTTAGTTCGCAGAGAGCAGATTGGTGCACCAATGCAAAACTTCGCCGATGGGGCCGCTAGGAACTCCACTAAGCATAAAATTGGCTCAACAGTTTAGACAAAACAGCTAATTTATTGTAGACAATGGAAAAAGCTGCACAAAGCTAATTAATTGCTATAAGGTTAGCTGTGAGGTGAAAACCTGCATGCGTGAAGTCAACCAGATGTATTTTCAATGGAACCAAACCACCAGCTAAAACTATCTACAACACAATGATCCTCAAAAACTCACCTTGCCGTTGAGGGAGTTTTTTCCTTCGCGCTGGCAATGGCAGACTTGGCCCCATTCGGTTCGGACGTTGTGAACTTTCTGGCCGATCTGGGCGAGGGAGTCGCCGGCGATGATTTGGGTCAACATGAGCTTCTCCTGCTCGTGGGGCTGCCGGTTGGTGCAGAGGAGCCAAGACAGTTCGTCCCGGTCCCGGCCGGCCTCGCCCCAGGCTTTGATCGCTCCGGTTTTCCTTCCCTGGACACACAAAATGCTTCAATGATAAGTTTCAAGGATAAGTTTGGTGGAGTGAGCAAATGACTTGGAGGGGAAATCTCCTCCTGACGGCTAAGGAGCTAGGAGTTGCTCATACAATATGTCTACTATACGAGGAGAAGAACGAAAAAAACCCACTAAATCTTACTATATTGAAGCTCCAGCCCGAGGAGGAGAAGGACAAGAACAAGGACGCCCATCTATATTCTAAGGTACCTACTTCTAGATGTTGGAAAAATTAGCCGGCTCCGAATGGCAAATGTGAGGGGTTTTCCACGTCAAGATACTCTTGGTGGTTTTCCATTTCCTTCTGAGAGATGATTATAAGTATAAGGAAAACCAGCAACCTTTGACTCGACAGTCCGACGCACAGTGGGACGAAACGGCCTTTTTTTAGGGACATGCTTTCCACCGTTAATACTTATAATAAAATGTTTGACTAGACCATTTAAGAAGTATTTTTTCACGCTGAATCGAATGGTGAGGTTTATTTTCTGATAGGAGTCGAAGCAAAGGCGGTAGAGCCTATATTAAATGATTCCTTTATTATAAAATTATGATTGATGCTTGCTAACGTTCCGCATGGGAAAACCGGAAAGAAGAACTTAATTTTGACCAGCTGACTTCATTTATTTTATTTATTTATTTCAAAATATGAAATTTGTATAAAACAAACCCATTTTTTGAAAAATACAGAAAACAGTAATATTTAAAATAATTAAAAATCTTAACCCTTAATAGGAATGGCTAATCATTAAAAGCCGATAGATATCTTTCTCATACAGATAATCAGCTCTTCATGGTGGGATTTGGATTACCGGAATCAACACGTGAGTGTACCCTCGAAATTTCAAGACAATAAACCACCTGCTCATTGGGAGAAAAAAACCAACTACGTAAAAAAAAACAGAGTTAAAATTCAGATTCAGCACCCTAAAAACCACTCAGAACCTGTGCCAGGCCCATTGCCATCGAACTTTTCGCTCAATGTTCTCTTATTATCTTTTGCCCAGTGTTATCAAAAAATTAGTTGCAAATTACCTATAATGGTTCGTAAAAAGAGTCTGTTGGGTGGAGCCACAAATTTGTTAACTGAATATGTCAGGAAGGTACCCATGCCATCCGTTTTGTGATGAAACATGAGGGGGAAAACTTGCGAGCTGATTATCGCTCGACAACACAGCATTTTTCGGTAAAAGTGGTATGCCCCGACTACTAAGGCGCCCAAAAATTTTTTTTCCAACGTTGAGCCCTTCTACAGACCTCAAGGAATGATTATGATCCCTGAAAAAATTTAAAAAAATTCCTGGAAGCTTGTAGGCTAAAATAACACTGACCGACGCGACGAGTCAAAACTGCGATTTCACCTTTGAACTCGGGATTTATCGAGGTAGGTCCCAACAATTTGGTGCTGATTTATCCACCATCAATTTGGTAAAAAAACGTTTTTTACCAGGGATTTTCGTCGTTTTTAATGCTCGAGTAACATCTTAGGGCATAATAGGATCATGAAACTTGTCGAAAACCTACCCCCTTCGACACAAGAGAAAAATAGCAAGAAGTGGAGTGGTTTTAGTTGAAACTCGCGCTCAAAAAATGAGAAATGCTAACTTCACAGTTTTAAAAATTCGGATGAAGACGGACACTCTTTCTTCATCTTGTTCAATTTCAAGATAATGTAGTTTGAGTTTCGGAGTTGTTTGTGGTTGGCAAAGCAGACAATCTGACTTACAGCGCTGGTGCGAACTGACTTCGCCAATTTATAAGACGCACTTTCGAGTGATATTTTTGCCTGAAAATTCATTTTCCCACTATATTGAATTTTTTTTTTTTTTTTTTCGAAAACATTCGTTTTTTATGACACAGTGCGGATGCACTTAAAGCTTTCATTTACCAAGGTGAAAAGTAGGGATTTCAAAATACATAAGAATATTACCTCTAAAACTAAAACTATCGATCAAATGGATTGATTCTACAAGTAGCCCCTCCCGGATTGGTTACCACATTCTCGCGAACAAATTTTGGGCCTACAGAAGAAATAATTTTTGAGAAATTGTATACTTTTTTTCGATTTTGGACCAATGTGTCACAACACATGGCAGGCAAAATGTAACTTTCATAATTTACCTTGTAGCAGTCAATGCAGACGACAAATCCGCACTTCCCGCAGGCCCAATGGAAGTTGAACAGCGTTGTTTCACAAACATCGCACATTTCTCGCACACCTTGGACAACCCGTTTCCAGGCTATGGTTTTGTCTGGAAATCAAACAGTCAATTAAAACCAAATTCCCGACGGCAAAAACTTGCATCTTAACCATCGCCAAACTCACCTTCGGACATGTGTTCGGTAATTGCTTCTTTTTCTTGAAGGAGGAGATCGCAGAATTGATCGCCGACTTGCGCTAATAGGAACTTGGACATTTCGACATCTAAGCCTTGGGCTCCATCACTGGGAGGCATCCACAACTTCAAATCGTCCTGAGAAAAACAGCAGGATTTATTACAACGGCGTACACAACCAATTGTTTACCATATGGATGCCTTCCATGGCCTGGACTTACGTGGAGAGCGTCCCTGTGAGGGTCCGAAAAGCCGGCTATCGCCAGCTGGCCGTTCTTGGTGTAGCGAAGCCTTCGAAAAGCGAAGAAACGGCAAAAAATGTTGGGCATGTTCCGGTTCCTCTGGTTGGGTGTCCACCGGCATTCCCGACATTTGGCCAGTTTGGGGGCGACTTCGAAGCAGGGGCCGTCCTGTGGAAGGATTTGGTTAGTGTCAAGGTGGGATTTGAGCTAAATGTAATTTGGTAAGAGGGTTTTGGTTTACCTGAAGGAAGCTCTCTCCAGTTTTCTTCAGTTGGCTGATGCTGGGTTTTTGCAGGGCGTCCCTCGACGGGGTCGTCCGGTCGTCGTCTTTCCCCTTTTTCCGCGACTCCTCCTCATTTCCGTTTTTTGAAGACGTCGTTTTTGGTTTTCTTCCCCTCTTCTTTCCACCCTCTTTGGCGTTCTTTTCTTCTTTCTTCTTGCTCTCCGTGCTGTTGGTGTCGGACTCTTTGTCGCTTCCAGATTCCTTGTCGGAGTCTGTGCTCGACACTGAGGGCTTTTTTCTTTTAGCTTCTTCGGGTACGGGTTTCCTTCCGCCTTTCTTCCGTTTGACTTTGGGCGGGACGCGTTTTTGAGGAGTTGTCTTCCTCTCAGGGTCTGAACTCGAGGAGTCGTCGCCATCCCCCGTTTTGTTGGGAACGTGTCCATTCAGTTCTTTGGCCACTTTCCTTGGGCCTTTCGGTTTCTTGATGGAGTTGACCGCCATGGAACCTATACTGTGTAAAGAATTAACGACAGTTTCAGGTTTTTTGACGGGCGTGGAGTTAACATTGACTGGCATCGGTAATGTCACACACGTACCGCTCCCTTTGATATCGCTGGAATTAATATCGGTAGTGTCTTCCCCCGAGTGCCTCTGCAACCAGGCTTTTTTCAGTTTGTGCACTGGATATGCAGATGGTTTGGGGGGCCCAGGCGAGTTGGACTTTTCTGGATCCACAGGGGGAGCTGGCGGTGTCGCCGAAGGTTGAGGTGTCGTTGCAGCAGGAGGTGGTTGGGGTTTGCTGTTGGGGGTTTCAGGCCGGCTGTCGCTTTGCTGCAAGGATGTGTTCAGCACCGTCGTTATGGTTGTGGCGGCAGTCGCGAGGAGAGGACTGGCTTCGCTGACTCGCGACAACGCCAGTTCTTCTTCCACTTTGATTTTCTTGACTTCAATTTCAGACTCAATTGTTTCTTCGGCTTTCCTTTTAGGGGAAGGGGGTTCTAGAGGTTCCACTTTGACGTTCACGCCAAGATCCAAAGGTTGGCACTGGACAGGAGACGATGGGGCCTTGACCAAGCCAGGGCTGGAGTTGGAGTACCGATTGTGAGTGGCCGACGCGTGCGCTGGAGGTGGCAGCCCGCTTTGCGACACCTGCACGTGCTGTTGAGGCGGTGGCAAGTTGTGCTGGGAAAGCTGCTGGTATGGCGACGGCGTCAGAGGCTTCGGCACAACTCCAGGATCATTCCTACTGAGTGGGCGGGGTTTGGGGTAGAGTTGAGGACTTGGAGAACTGACTTTAGGTTTGGGAGGTGTCGTTGGAGGCGCCGCGTAGTGCACAGGTTGGGGGTAAGGGTATGAACTGACTGTCGCTGGTTTGGAAGTGTAAGGTATGCTAGGTGGGCTCGAATGCATCGGATGAGGAGAAGGAGGATGGTGTGGGGATTGCCTATGCTGAGGGTGCAGACTTTGAGGTGAATGCCTATGATGAGGAGGAGGATGAGGGCTTTGCCTTTGGTGAGGACTTTGCCGCTGTTGAGGGTGAGGCGCTAAGTGTTGAGCTCTATGCATATGCACTTTTGATATGCTAGCTAGGTTCTGGGCTTCGAATGGGCTCGTGGAGGACAAGGGATGAGGTGACTGGGAAGGGCTTCTATATTCAAAAGGAGATTTTGCAGCGGGTGGTAAATAATCCGTCCTCAGCTTTGGACTTTGAGAATGGTGCATCTTGTCCAGACCAGGGGATTTGTCATTCTTGACAATGACTGAGTTCTTGAGATCACTCATGAGTGGTTGGGGGTTTGGAATAAGTTCTGCTCTATCAGTCTTTACAACAACGAGTTGATCATGCTTCAGCTCTTTGCTTTTATCATGATGCAGGAAATTCAGAGCAGTGGGCTGATACCTGGGGTACCCAAAAACACCGAAATTAGGTTCTGCTTTAGGCAAGGAAGGGTGCGCCTGGGGCTTTTCCGGCATCATTTTCGTCTTGCTGTGCGCTGGAGGGGGATATTCGACTCTGCTTGCTAGCGAAACTCTCGGCGCCACCGCTGCCGCCGCAGCAGCAGCTGCCTGCGCCTGTTGCTGTTGATGCTGTTGGTAGTAAGCCCTCTCCCGGGCATCTTGGCGTATCCTTTCGGCTTGGGCTAGCGACCTCGAGTGTTCGTGGACCGCCTGCGAATGGGCTTGCTGCTGCGCATGCTGCTGGGCGGCATGCTGCTGGGCGGCCTGCTGATACTGTTGGACAGCCGCTGCCGCCGCCGCCTGACGCTTCTCCTCCTCCGATCGGTTTCTCGCCGGCCCCGGAAGATCGTTGATCCAGCACATGCTGTTGCTCCTCTGCAAAAACAAAGAAAAAGGCACATTATGGCTACGGCACTCGGGGCAAATACACATAAGACATTTCAACTCATCGAAGTTATCTAATTGCGATCGTTGGCTCAAAAGAAAATATAGAACGTTCAGGCGTTGACCGTTGACCAAATCACCTTGGCTACTTTTAAGGAAGACCTGAGGGTCGATTAATCGTGAACCTGGCAACCGGCCAGCCTGACAAGTTTGTTTGTCAAGAGGGAATTCCCCCACACTCAGATCCCATTAAAAGAGAAGGGGGCGAAACGACGTTGCAGGGGAAAATCGCCAGAAATTATGATACCCCAGAGGCACTTGGGGCGACAATTGGAAAAGATTCAGTGGAGCACCTGGATGTGAAACAGCAACAGCGTAGGATGTGGTGTTTAAGAGGAGCGAATTCGTCAGAGGTCAAATGAAGGTCAGGGCCCTCGGGAGGGTTCATCCTAGCTTGGAGGTTCTTTTGTGATTCCTGGGTGCCGGTTTGGGGTTCTTTTGTGTTGACCTAAGAAGGCGTGGGAGAAGGAAACCTATGATTGAGGACAACAAAGGTCTTTGACAACAACAGCGGAATGAATAGAGAGATGTTGCAGTGGTCCATCATAACCAGCAAACCTTGCTGACACCATTTCACCATTTTTCTCCATATCCCAGTGTTCTCATAACAAGGGCAATTTCTCTGTTGCGCAACTCCATGCAAAAAGCCCAACAGGTGTTGGGATCTTTTTCAGAGCTCGCGGCTCCGACTATTATTAGCGACTTTCTCTCTCGAAGAGCGAAAATTGGAACGGTCCTTCCAGCGGGGGTTTTTGCAGGGAATCTGCCTCAAACGTACGAGCATCTCAGTCGAGTGGAGCGGCAGAAGAAAAATCAACAGCAGGAATGTCTCTCGGCGTTGCAAGCGAGAAAATGGAAGCCATAACAGGGCCTCGTGGCCGTATTGGAGGCTGAGAAGGGGACCAGACAACAAAAAATAGAACCGCTCCCTAACCACACCCCCTTCCTTCCTCACTAACCCACACGGGTCTTCAAACCCCACAGTAATAACAGCGAACTCGAGACTGCGTTTTCTATAAAGGGAACGGCCGAGGGAAGAAGGACGAGGGGGGTCACGGATCGACTGTCTCACATTTCACAGTAACACGGGAGTAGGTAGTTTTTTTTTTCTTATCTTCCTTTTCCCCTTCATCGTTTTTGTTCCTTTTTTCTCGTCTTTTTTTCTTATCCTCATGCGTGTGTTATGCCCGTCCTTTCACAACGCTTGACTCGCTAAAATGTTTGCCGGGCAATGCTCTCTCTGATGACCTCTACGTGACCTTCGAAATGGGGGGGGGGGGGGTAGATGGTGAACAAGAGGTTGATTGCTTTGAATTGTCACTACTAGTGGCCTCAGATGACGGAGAAATTGAACTTCGACCTTTCAAGGGGGATCATTCATGAGAGGTCGGGATGAAGAGGCGTGAGCATGCTGGTCTTCTGCAATAATTCGTCTGATATGACCCAAGTACAGGATATCAGAGCCCCTTGCCGTGGCAAGACCTTGGCCTCGTTCTCAACCTCAGCAGGTTTGGGTGGCCAGGGGGTTTTCAACGGGAGACAAAAGAGAGCACAGGCAGACTCCCTGGTTCTGCCCAGGAGGCAATTGAGACGGTTTGACAGTATCTCCGTAACAAGAGCAACATGTTCAAACTTGGGAAGAGTGAATTGCAATGGCTAAGATTCTGATGCACTGTGCTTCATCAAGGTGTGGAGGAGGGGGACTCGGGTTTTACACGATTGGTCTCGAAGGGGAAAAGAAGTGTATCTGCGTTATGGGTACCGGGAGGGCGATTTTTTGGGGTGCTGAGTCTGAATCTGAAGAGATCCAATATCTGTTACAACAGATATTTATTGGATCTCTTCAGATAAAGAGATTCAGATAGATGCGTTTTTAGAAATGCGCAAAAAACTCCAAAATTGTGGCAAGTTCTTCAGTTTTTGCTTATAACTCTGAAACTATGCGTCCTACGGCAAAAGTCACTATTATCAAAGTGAAAGAGCATTACATTGTTTATAAAGTTCACTGGTCTACGTTGATTGTGTTTCCCAATAGTTCAGGAGCAAGAGCAATTTGAAAAACGCTGCAAATTTTACACAAGGGTTTATTATTCTTTGATATACGTTACTTGTGCAGAAATTTAATTCTGTCAATGAAAAAATTTAAAAAAAAAAATTTTTTTTTGGATTTTTATCTCAAAAAAAATTTTTTTTTGGATTTTTTTGTTCAAAAATGTGTTTTTTTCCAAAATTCCGTATTTTTTACTCGAAAAATATTTAACATCCTTGGATCCTTCAAAAATCCCATTTTTAGCCCCACGAATGCCCTAAACATCGCCCCAGTGAAATCGGATCGTTCCGGGACCCCAAAAAATGGATTCTACGTCCAAAAATACTTCGAAAACGACACCTAACTCGATCCCATAGCTAAAAGCCTTCAAAAAACCCCTCCCGTAGCCCCATTATAGCCCCATAGCGCCCCACGGGTTTGGGCGATCGGACTGAAAACCTTGCGGGCACAACTAGATGGTAAACCAAGTATTTTGTCGAAATTTCAGATTTTTTAAAAAATTCCTACTGCCCAAAACGGCCTGGACGGCGGACGGCGTACGGCGGACGGACATTTCGGATTTAGAATGTAGACCACTTGAAACGGATAATGTCAAATTTTGAGCCCGATCGGAGTCGTCGACCTCCGTCGCGAAAACATAGGTGTATTATTCCAAGAATAATAAACCAAAAGGTCGATTTTTAACACGTTTTTCGAAAAATCACTATCACCCTTCAAACAGCTGTACCTTCAAAACGGCCGGTCCCATCGAGAAATGTTACATGATGAAAGTTGAAGAGCGTTGAATTTCCTATTGGATAGGCACCTAAAGTTTGTCTAAAAGTGCCTACCTACCTACAATATTTTACCAAAAATGCACATACCTATTCTTACCATGCAGGCTTCTGGAATTACGTTTTCATTGTAAATGAAAAGTATACTTTCAAAAAGTGTTGTGCATATTCTTCCCCCCTCCACCGTCCGGCCCATTAAAATCTTCTCCCCTCCCGGGACCCATGGTGTACATGTTTTAATCCCTAATAAACGTCGGGGACCCATTGGGCTAACGCTAGGAAGGGGAAAAGGCCAGAATCTGGTGCCAACTGAAGACAGTGGTCACTGAGAAAGACAAATGTCCAACCCAATTTATGGTCACTGAGAAGGGCATGTCCAACTCACGACAGGGCATGTTCAACAAAACCCGCTTCAGGAAGAGCACCCCCAAACTGTTCATCTAGCATCATCGACATTTTACACAGGAAGGACAACCTGTTGCTGGTTTCCATCGTCAAGTAACCAAATCTATCGCTGCATACCTTCACAACCCAGTGGCGCCCATAATTCCACGTCTGCCCTTCACGGCATCAAACTTCCCCCCGACATTTTCGATTAACGATTTGACCTCTGAATGAAACGGTTCCTCAACGGAAGCCAACGCCATATGGCGGCACGTTTGTTTTTTCTTTTTATCCGGCTCCAACATCAACAGATGTTGATCCATCCTCATCCACCACCGTAGGACTCCCCCGGAAGGCTTCGAAACCCGACGAACAATCCAGACCACAAGATAATTTAGGAACGGGATACATTGCCAATATCAGATAGCGCTGAAACGGCGTTTTGTGCTTTTGGCGAAAAGTGCTGATCCTTCCCATACAGGGGAGAACAATGGAGTTTCGCTACCTTTTCATGACTCGGCGCTGATGTGACGCAAAGGGTCTATTTTCGTTTAGACGGTGCTCAGCAAAGATCACCAGTTGCTCATTCAAGTCTTTGTTTACAGAGAAAAAAAAAGTGCGAGTCCCGTGAAACCTGGATGGATTCCCATAATCGCTCACCTTGTGCGATATACGGGATGATGAGGCATCATTCTTATTGAGAAAGAATTGCAATGACAAAGTGGGATTTCAAGGACGACTACAGTTATGACTTGAATTGTAGAGCAAAATTCAAAATTGAAAGTGTACACAACGAAAGTGACATCGTCCAAAGATTTTCGCGTATTAAGGCACTGGGGCGGCCGACCAATCCAAGATCTTGGAACAGTTTTCCAATCCAGGCTTTTAGTGAAAAGATGGCGACCTTGACAAAAGCCGAGCTCACCCAAATGATCTATTAGGTTTTGACAAGTGTAGGTTTCATGGTTAAGTTAGGTGGGACTACAAATTAAACACCTTTTGGAAAATTTAGCGTCCAAGAAAGTAAATTTTTGAGGTAAGTAAATTGAGTAGGAACACATATTCAAGGATCATCGGGAAATTTCGCATCGAGTAAGCAGATATCAGCTCAAAGAATGTAAATAATATTTACATTCTTTGAGCATAATATTTACATATTATGTTCATCAAGTAGGAACACCAATTTAAAGACTATTGAAATTAGGCATTGATAAATGATACAAGCTGGAATAGCGTTTGTGTTTCCATGGAGTAGGAACACAATGACATTTTCATCACTGGTCCGTCATCACTGGTTTTGGAGGTGGCGAGCGCTTTCGACGTGAAAACATCATTTGGCCTGTGAGTGATACTCCATGGAATGACATTGTCATCTGTAGAAACGTCTTGATGCAGGGACGAAAATTTTGACCAAAACCACTGCCCATTATTGCCCTAACGCATCGCGATTACAACGACCCTAAGCCCCATTGGCCCTAGTCTTAAAATTTTGTGTTCCTACTCGATGAAAACATTTACATTCTTTGAGCTGATATCTACTTACTCCATGCAAAATTTCTCAAAAATCGTTGACTTTGTGTTCGTAATCAATTTACTTACCTCAAAAATTTACTTTCTTGGACGCTAAATTTTCCGAAAGGTGTTCGGTTCTAAATTTGAGGGTTCGGTCCTCGGAAGTTTGACAACCCATCGACTCCAATGTAAAAAGGCCCCGACCCCGCTTTGTTGATTGACAGGGATTGATTTCTCATTACAACTATATTGCGCTGATTCATTTGGAGGTATAGTTTAATTAGAGTTGATGCATCTTTGTGTTGCTCAAGGTGCAAACATTCACTGTGGAATCCGTTTTCCGAAAAAATTGATAGTTTAAAAAATAGAAATTGAAAAACCTGAATAACAGCATCCTACCTGCCCCAATGATAATTATAGCCAAAGATATGGCTAACCTGTGACATAATCAGAAAGAAAAATGAAAAAAATCGCAGCCGTTTAGGCGTAATCATAGAAGTAAATTTGACTCCATAGGTGCTGCGATCTGTTGAAAAATTAAAAAAATCTCACCATGTCGGGGGGCACTTAGCCTTAAGTGAGCAGAAATCGGTTTTCAATCAGCAGAAACTGGTTTCTAATCACAACCCGGTTTTTTGTAGACGCAACCGGTTCGAGGTGACGCTTTTTAGGGTTTATTCCCGTGGATCGAAAAATGAATTTTTCAAAACCTCCTGGACAAGAACGTAGACAAAATATCCAAGATTCGTATGGTTCTATTGTGCGCGTGATGAGTAAATGCTGATTTGTTCGGGCAATGGAAACTTGACTTTTACGGGGCCATGTGTTTGATTGGAAAGCAACGGTTTCTAGCAATGCAGAGTCGTAAAATTGACTCATGAGAGCATTTTACAAAAGCCGACAACGGTTTGAACCGTTTTCGAGTGGGAAGTGGTCCCCTGAGAAAGTCCGTAGAAAGGGCGACGTCCCGCTGGGCTTTCGGAAGGGTAATAATCTCTAGGAATACCTGCCCTAGGCGAGGGAAACCAAGGGTGAGATATTATGGGACAATGGGGGAGAAGGGCTGATCGATCGACTTGTGACCGAAGGGAGGCCCTCATTAAAAGTCCTTCCCTAAATCGGGCAAGAAAAATTCCACTAGAGCAGCCCCCTGAGCTCCCAAGGACGCTTTGAAAGGGAGAAACCCCCCCACAAAAAAATCTCCCCTCCTACTTCTTCTTCACTTGTAACGTAAACATCTGGCTGACATACCCGAAAACACCCCTACCCAAACCACCTGACCCCGACGTTAGGGGGAGAAGGTTTTCAGTTCAGGTAACAAAAGCAAATCCTAGAGGGAACACCCCGCCTCCCCCCAAACCGAAAAAGAAGAAAAAAATTTCTCCTTTTTTTCTAAAGGGGCCCCAGACAAAAACTGGCTCCCCTTCTCTCGTCTCATTACAATAACAGCTTTCAGGGGTATCTTTATAACCCTGGGCTTGAAAAGAGGAGGTCGAGATAGCCAGTGGGTTGGTGGGTGTCGGACTGGTTACCCCAGAATTAATCTGAATACTGGATCGACGAACTGGTCCCTCAGGCTACGGAACCTGTTACTTCCAGGCCTCTTGACTGCCAAAATATTCCAAATTAAAAAACATCCCGAATGGACAAATGAAGATGAACCACGAAACGTAACCGACGCGATAATGCGTGCACAAATATTTAACGAGTGGGAAAAGAAGAACCGGAGAGAAAAAAAATCGCACGATCAGAGTCAACAAAGACGGATAGCCATTATCTCCGAGCTATTCAAGATGAACTAATCGTCTGATGCCCAGTCATTACGTAAACACCATTCGGAAGGCTCCAAGGACGGCCAGATTGAAAACGTTGTCGAGATACGAGAAAAAAAAAAAACCGATAAGAGGCTAATCTTGGATGGGTAATGTGAAAATGCAGTGATACAGGTCCGCAAAACTAAACTCGTAACCTGAAAAGGCCATCTTGCCAGGTCAGCACCTGCGCCGAGTTGTCCTTCAAATGACCTCCAAGCATCTTCCACTCTTGGAGACCGTTCAACAAAGACACAGCTGTACACGAGGCAAATTTACGCGTTAGAGCTTATATTCCACTTTCCAATCATTGGCTGATTGTCTAAAATCAAAACCGTTGTTTCTACAACTTTTCCTGACCGAGAGACCATCATGTGACCCATTCCTCAAAAAAGTTTCAAACATATGTAAAATGTCGACACTGTACTGAAACAGACTGATGGCAGAAGAGCTCGTCTGAGAAAAATGCAATGCTTCGTTCTTCAGCCCATTCTTAAGACTTATGTTCACGCTGATACGAGTCGAGATAGCTTCTGGGGCCACATATGGCCCAATGCAATGCTATTCTGGTCCTTCGGCGCCCGTATCTCGCAACGTAATCTGCTTGAGCTGCGGACCCCGATTAGAGAGTCTCAGGTTGAATGTGAATACGGCTGAAGAGAAGTGTAGACCATAGGGCTCTTTAATATATTCAGCATTAACATCCTGCTGTTCAGTAGTCGCAGCATGCGACAAACCCTTTGCGCCAATATTTCCAAGGACTGAACTTCCCTGCAAACTTGGTCAGCAACCAGAAACCCTTCGTGACAATTATGGCTTTCGTCAAGCTTTGGGTTTGGGCCCACTGGGGTGAAAATGCAGGGGGTTTGGGCCCTTCTGATGTGGACAAGGGAAGGGGCTTGGGGACCATGTGAAACCGGAATAGGTTTTTTTCTTCAATAATTAATCGCCTGTGAGGTCTGTGCCTCTGTAATAGGGACCTTTGAGTTTTGCTTGAGGTGATGTGTTAGAGCGAGAAATTGTTTGAGACTCGGGAGACAATTGTTCTCCTCACTAATTTCGGGTATAATCTGTGCTTGTCGGGATTTTCAACACCCACGATTGAGATGCAAACGATCGGGAGGGTTTTCCGCTTAAAATTGATATAAAATTTAATCATCGTTCGTTATAAAATCATCATAAATCATTGTTCGCTCCCCACTCGGGCGAGACACTTTCCTACGGAACTCGGGAGACAATTTCAATGCCTGATATTAAACATAACTAATAAACATACCAATGAAAATTTTACATTTTTGGCTTATTGTTCTCAGAATAATACACCTATGTAATCTCGCCGGGGGTCGAATTCTGATCGCCCTCAAAATTTGTTTCAAGAGGTCTAGATTTCAAAAAATTAAATGTCCGTCCGCAGAACGCCGTCTGGGCCATTTTGGGCAGTAGGAGTTTTTTTAATCTGAAATTTTGACAAAATACTAGGTTTACCATCTAGTTGTGCCCGCAAGGTTTTCAGTCCCATGGCCCAAACCCGTGGGGCACTATGGGGCAAAAATGGGGCTACGGGAGGGTGTTTTTTAAGGTTTTCGGCTATGGGATCGAGTTAAGTGTCGTTTTCGAAGTATTTTTGGATTAGAGTCCATTTTTTGGGGTCCCAGAACGACCCCATTTCACTATGGGGATCTATAGGGCTTTCACGAGGCTACAAATGGGAAATGAGAAGGATCCCAGGAGGTCAATGTTCGAGATCCAATGTACAGATTTTTATTTATTTTTATTGACACAGAATTAATTCTCGCACAAGTAACCTATATCAAAGAATTATAAACCCTTGTAATATTTGCAGTGTTTTTCTACTGAGAGCCAACATGGATAACATTGGTATGAAGTTTTCACTTTGCCGTGGTCCCAAACCCCCTGCCTCTCCTGAGGCCTTTACACGTGCGCGGGGCCCATTACTTCCCAACAACTTCTCCATAAGTTAAATTATACAAAAAAATTACTATTGAATCACCTAACCTTTTTTTCAAGTCAAAGTTCCGTTTGATCGATTTCGGCAAAAGGAATTCCCATTCGGGGAAGGTTACGGGATGGAAACAATACCAGCAAGATCGGCTCCACTGCGCCGGCGCTCGGTTGACCTCAAATCGCCCTTCACACTTCACAGTTCGGTTGGTTCTGTTCAATTCTTCACGCCGAAAGCGTTTCGCCAAAAAAAAAAAAAAATCTGTTCCACTTCTTCTAAACTAACAGGAATTTTTAAGCAATTATCAAAGACCGTATCACGCGTTCAAACTTCCTACAAGTTCGAAATTCCACCCAACCAGGCTGAGTCACTTTTTATGTTTACATTCCCACTCTAGATATTATTTATCTGTATTCTACGAACGTTTGTGCCGATTCGAACAATGGGATTTTAACGAGTCCCTAATTGTCCAGCTCGTTACGCGTGATTCATCAACCACTGAACTTCAAAACATCCATGTTATGGTGTCAACGTCACGTCCGGTTTATCGTTATTCGTAATTCATCCTCGCGTTAAAAAAATAAAAACATTTTCTCGTTTTTCCCCGCCGAGAAATTCGCCTCAATGTTTTTTACGAGCGGAAATGCGTTTTGCGTGGACAATGTCATGAACCGTTTTATGCCGATTTTAACGGCTGCGCCATTTGCCGCAGTCGGGGAAAATTTATAACGTGCGGCCTCGAACAAGTTTTAGCTCGTGGGTCAATCACGTTAAAAAAAAAAAAGCGCTTGTTTGCTTTTGGTTTTTTTTGCGAAGATAAACAATAATTCGGTGAGGGCTTCAATCGGGCTACAGGAGGGGGTTTTCGGACATAGACTTCATTTTTGAGGGGTTCATATGATGTAATCCATGATATAAAAGTAGTCAAGAGCAGATCTATACCACTAATTTGCCAGCAGAAACCGGTTTGGAGGGAGCAGACGCTTTTTGAGGTAGCAGAAACCGGTTTTGAGAGCAGAAACCGGTTTTCAGGGAGCAGTCACCTGTTTGAGGGTGCAGAAACCGGTTTTGAGGAATTAGTCACTTGTTTGAAGGAGTAGAAACCGGTTTTGAGGGACTAGACACTTATTTGAGCGTGCAGAAACTGGTTTTGAGGGAGCAGTCACCTGTTTGAGTGCAGAAACCGGTTTTGAGGGATTAGACGCTTGTTTGAGGAGAGAAAACCGGTTTTGAGGGAACATTCATCTGTTTGCAGGTGCAGAAACTGGTTTTGAGGGAGCGGTCACTTGCTTGAGGAAGCAAACACTATAGTTGAAAACAATAGTTTTCAAGTAACGTGTCGTTTTCAAAGTATTTTTGGGCGTAGAATCCATTTACAGGGTTCTCTCCCCCCCCCCCCCCCCCCCCCCCCCACTGACAACACTGCAGGGCTACAAGCGGGGACTTTAACCAAAAGGTGAATGACGTAACGTTTTCTTAATTTTAGACTAACAATCCTGTTTTGGGGATCCACTAACTGTCCCATACAGCAATATCTTTTTCAAATTAATTTTTTTACTAAACAATTTGTGGTCATGAAATTTTTCCACAACGTACAAAAAATAATAATAGAGCTGTGTAAAATTAATTGCGTAAAAAACAGAAAATTTGTGTTTTTTACGCAATAAGGATTTAATCCTTCTTTTATTGGCTAATGACCCAAGTCACTCAAATTGTTGAACAATAAAACCGCTGATTAGACGCTCAACAAAATAACATTTTCCCGATTAATTGAGGTGAATTTGATCGCACTGATAATTTTTTTTTTAAAGCGAATGAAAATTATTGCCACAATAACCTTCGTCGATCAAAGGGAAATTAATAGCGTGTTTTTTTGGACGAGAACACAAAAAGGTGTTTTGACGGATTCATGAGAGGGAAAAAATTATACTTTGTTTTTCAGGGCTGTCAGGGAAAAGAGTGGAGGGGGTTGGAATGCTACGTTAGTCCCCCCCCCCCCCCCCCGTACGGAGTGAGTTCATCGATTATCCGCCATAGTCTCGACGTGCGGGGGAGAGGGGAACCGCCCCTTCAACCTCGAACTTCCACGCCCTACACACGGGAGGTCCTCGTTTAAAAGTTCCCCTCATACAAACCCCCCCCCCCCACTACAAACTTTCCTGTTCTATTATTCAACCGACATTTAAACCCTCCCTTTTCGGGGGGGAAAAGCCCGTAAGGGTCGATAGGGGGAGGGGGAAGGAGAAATTTCCGGGTAGGTATTCCAAAGGAGCTTATTTATCACCTACAAACGTCAAACATTCCACAGTGTGGAATTTCGCATAAAGAAAATTCCCTCGGAAAAATCAGTAGTTTCCACGAAACGCCTTCAAACCTTTAATCGTCTAATTAGTGGAATTCCTCACTCTCGACGCAAATTGGTCTATTTTGGAACAGACCAAATCACGCGCCGAACCGTTCAAAATATACGAACCAGCGAGAACGTAATTAATGAGGTCAAATCACCGACGTTCAAATTCGCTTTTTTATCCCTCCCCGACAAACGCTTTCACAATAATTGCGCGTCCTCGGGAGATTAGCCGCATTGACGTCACCCCGCTAAGTGGTTTAGTTTGTATTCTGGGTCAACCTCATGCGAGGACAATAATAACTTCCCTATGGGGCCCCTTCAAGATTTTTTTTCCTCACCCGACGTTAACGTAAAAAAAGGGATCCCTCTCGGAGAACACAAAAAAGGGTGTGGTTGGATGGCATGGAAGGGCGAACCGGGGAAAACTGGCGATGGAGAAAAAAATCGATTAAAAACGCATTTTCAGGGCGTTAAGAGAGGAGTGTGAATAACATTTTACAGCACGTTTGAAATTATTAGTGCAAATAATTTTTTGCGTTTCCCAACTCACATAAAATCACATGAATGTTCGTTTTTTTAAGGCTTTCAGAGATGGTCGAACAAAGGGAAGAGCTAATCACAAATCGTACTTAATATCTTACCTTTTGAGCGAGTCTGAGGGATTCCTCGAAATGTTTGTGGACAGCCTGTTCGGCAGCTCGTTGCTTCTCCAGACGCTCCCGATCAAGTCGATCCCTCTCTTTGGCTTCCACCCGTTCTTTCTCCTTCTGATCGCGTACTTCCTGCTCTCTCTGCCGCTCCCTGGAGAACACAAAATGATACATTCACAGCGGGAGGCGGAAGGGAAACAATAAGAAAGGAATCAACCCCGAAACTCAAACCGGAAAGGGGAAAAATAAAATCACTGGCTTACACGTAGCGAGGGCTCAACAAATTATCGACCATAAACATCACACTGAACTTGGTACCGCCATGAGAGCTGACACTCGACTAAACTGCTCCCGCTTGTCTGTTACCCCTCCCGCCCCTCCTCGCCACTTGAAACCCGCCCGCTCCCAAGTTCTCTTCAGAAATCCCACGAAACAAACATGGCCGCCCCAAACGAGGAGGGACGGACCCCCATAGATGTAGAGAAGTTTGGACAGCTGACGTTTTAGGGCCCGCACTTGGTCTGGTTTTAAACCAGTACGGTCTCGGGTATGTCTCGTCTGCTCTAGTTGAGGGTAGCGACGTTCAATCAGAAAAAGCTTCAGGTTCTTCTACGCCAACGTTTCGGTCTATATTTAATTGAACCATCTCCAGGACTTACAAGGAAAAATCACCACCAAGTCAACTGAACTTAAAAATTGAAGTAAACATAACGGGGACTGTTAGGAATTTTCACAAGTTCAGTTACCTTCTGACGTCCTGGTGGTGATTTTCCCTTCTAATTCCTGAAGATGGTTTAAATATAGACCGAAACGTTGGCGTAGATGAACCTGAAGCTTTTTCTGACTGAACCTCGCTACCCTCAACTAGAGCAGACGAGACATACCTTATCGCTATCCTCAACTATATTATTGCACCGTATAAGGTTTTGGGTGTCAACTGGATAATTTCCAAACTCCGTGATTATTGGGCCAACGTTTCAATATTGGTACTTATCATCTGCAGGGCAAAAAAAAAATCCCAGGAGGTTTTCAATAGTTGACGGGAGTGTGTAAGACTTGGTTGTCTCGGAGGATTTCCGTATCATTAGTCTGAAATCCTCTGGGAAATATGCCTTGAGCCCTGAAGATGATGTAAAATATATCGAAACGTCCTAGTAAGATCGTCATATATTCTGACTGCACCTAGGAACACCAATTCTACTTAATGTAGGTTTTCCATAAATTCTACCCTTTATAACGATTTTTGTGCAAAGGTACATGGATTTCTTTACCATTTATATGGGTTTAAGGAATAGTTCGACTTCTGCGGTTTTCACGGGCAATAAACCATTTTTTTACACATTTCCCAGAGCTTTACACATCGAATCCAGGTTTTAAAAAAAAGTAAAAAGCATGATAAGCAGAATTAGTCCAGACCAGTAACTGGTTATTAGTGTGCAGAAACCTGGAGAAACATTTTAATGAGTTGGTTTGTTTAACAATATGCTGTGTACAAACGTTTTGTGTTTTGAAAAACCAAAGAACCCCCCCCCCCCCCCCCCCAACGTAAAGGCACCCGATGATGTGTCAAAATATAGATATTCATAACAGTGAAGGGAGGGGAATGGTGTCCTACCTTGCTGGCATCAATTTTCAACAATGTTCTATAGATTAGATCCAAATGAGAAAATACATGATACGAAATGACATGAAAAGCAAAAAAAAAAAAAAAAAAAAAAAAAAAGTTTGAGCACAACCTTTCCTGCAGAAACGGAACGTTTGTTAATTTTATTGTTTTTTATTTATTTATTTTATTTTTTTGATTTTTTTTTTAAAGAATTGGCCAAAAAGTTCAAGCAACCCAAACTAGAGTAAATACTTTTTTTTTAATGATTCTACTGTCAATTTGGGTTTTAACGGATCTCCTACAATTTTGTTCAATGCTCGATATTTTTCAGGATTTTTCAGGAAAGTTGGGAGACTTGACCCGGATTTCAGTTTTCGATTTTTCTATATTTCCTATTGCAGTTGAGCTGAAAAAAAAAAAAAAAAAAAAAAAAAAAAAATCAAAAGATTCGAGAAGAAGTTCATTTGAACAACATGCTGGCTACATAATATAAACGCAATTCTTGTTAATGCTTAGTTTTGATGGTTAATTTTCACATTTCCGAAAACATCTCAAAAGGGACAAGTATCCAGAATGCGGAGGAGACTTGGCCCCTCCCAGGAACTTGACCCCCAAATTCAGTGAGGAAGAAAATTTACAAATTTTGTTCGAGTCACACACTGCCTGCCATCACCGGTTTGATCGGGATGATAAGGGATAACTTCTTCCCACAAAAATAGGACCTAGTTGTTTACGTAATGAGCATCACGTGGATATTTTTGATGTGTTGTGTGGCATAGTTTGGTCACTAGATACCTACTGTTTCTTAGTTTCTCTCATTAAATAAGTATATCGTAATAACAGAAAGGTTGCGCTCATCTATTCAATTCAATTGATGGCTTGTTTTATGAATATTGTGCTCCTTTTAAGGGGGTTTCCAGAATATGGAAAAATATCTGATACTTTTCCATTTAAATGGAGTTTTACCAAACTACAGTAATGTTTATGAAAAATTGGATGCTAACTGTTAACATGCAATTTTTCATAAACGTTTATTATAAATAATAATTCAATTTCTGATTGATATCGCTGCAGGAAAGAAAAGGTTTTTTTCATCAATCATAAGTAGCAAAGGTTGACCGAGGTTGGTGAGAGTGATCCAAGGGGTTCACGTCGCTGGCACAAACGAGGGGCCTCTCTCCCTCGCCTTCTCACTCCCTCCCGTATTTTTAGAACATAGTTCACTACCTGCAACTGGAAGCCTTTTCATGCTTAGGTTACACTGACCTGTCTGATTCATCCCCCTCCCCCCCTTTACCGCCTCTTCCTAATGCCATCCTTTCACCGTCGCTTGCAAAACGCCTCGTCAAAAGTTCCTAATCGACCGACCATATTTCAAAAGCAATGCGAACGAGTGGGAGGACTTTTCATTACCTGTGGGGGGAAGGGGGCTCTTCCCAGGAATATTCACGGCCCCCTTTTCTCCCCAATCCTATTGACTCTGCCAAATCGATAATAGCCCGCTCGAGGCCACGCAACCGCGATAGCCGACAGACCGAACATCAGGTAAACGGACGGATAACTTCCGGATGAGAGTAACCAGTGCGAGAACGATTACCACTTGCGAGGCTCGAAACTAAACCGAACCTCCTTCGAGCCGGGGAAACACGTTTGGCCACGAATACCCCCTAGGGAGCCTGGAGGCGCAACATGTTTGGCCACCGGGGGATTTCGGCCACTCCCGGCGATCAATTCCGTTTTGGGCAAGGTTAAAACGGCTGCCGACTTCGGAGAGTGTGAAGGACTCCTTTTTTGGAAATAGCCTGGACAGGCCTGGAAAGCATGGAGGTCATCCTGGCAAGCCTTGGAACCACGTAGCCAGCTTGGAATCATTTTGGCATGCCTTGGAAACTCTAGGTTTGGAAATGCTTGGGACGAGCTTAGCAAGCCTTGGGCCGCTCTGGAAAGCTCGGTGCCATCTTGGCAAGCCTTAGAAATCAATTGGCAAGTGATTCTCAAATGATAGCAGTAATTTCGTGGCCAAAAGCACCATTCATCTCGCGGCCAAACGTGCACTCACGCTCGCCGTATTGGTTGCCAAACGTGTTGCGTGCAAACGTGATAACCCCCTTCGAGCAAATAGAATCCCACCAAGTACATCTGCTATCATCTGTCAGGATTGTGCGTATGTGACGCAATACGGGACACTGTTGGTCTACCCGTATCGATTCCCTCACATCCTCCAGGCTCCCACTCGGGACTTGGCTAATGAGGCGTGAACCTCTCGAGACCAGACCGTCACACGAGGTCAATGCAACTGTTCACAATTGAGGCGGCACATGAAATCCGTTCCCAATGTCACGTATACGTTTGACGTTCGATTTCCATTTCGACTCGAAGAGTGGTTTGATACAAAAAGTAGAACTGCACATAAAAACGATTTAGACGAAAAAAAAAAAACCGCCCTAAGTATGAGGAGTTTGCGTGAACTGTGAACAGTTCAACTTCATATTACTTCTTATTGTTTTGGTTCGTAAATGAAACCCGTACGAAATTGTGTTTGAAGAATAAACCAAAAAGGGAGCGTAAAAACGATGTATTGGCCGATAAAAAAAGAGTTTTCGATGCATACAAATAATGTTTTGGTGAAAAAAACTGAACCTTCTAAGTGTTTTGGTAAAAAAATATTGAAGAATAAGATAATATATTAAAATGATACTCCCCATAACATTGTTTGGCAATAACAAAAATAAAAAAACATTCTTAAAAACAGTGTTTTGGTGAGTAAAAACAGCAAAGTGCGCATAAAAACAGTGTTTTGGTGGGAAAATAATCCAGAAGGCTCTCAAAAAGGCTTGAAATGCCACAAAAATAGTACTTTCGTGAATAAAACCCGTATTGTGGGTAAAAATGGTGGTTTGGCGATTAAAACTGCCCTGTGACCATAAAACAGAGTTTTGGCGTAGAAAAGAACGCTCCCCATAAAGACAGTTTGAGGAATAAAAAAAAACAAGCCTCGGTAGAAATGTGAGTTGTGGTGAATGAAAACGTACTGGGCCCATAAAAACAGTGTTTTGGTAAATAATAACTATATGGAGAGGATCAAAATAGTGTTTTGGTGTATAGAAACTGTACTTTACACATAAAAGTGTGTTGGTGAATGAAACCGTAAAAAAACAATGTTTCGAACAAAACTGTGCATGATGAAATTAAGAGGATTATTTCGTGTATTAACTGGGTTGCAAATGAACGTTTTTCCTTCTCTTGTCTGTCAAGACGACACTTGGAAGCAACGCCAAAGCCGAAAAATTCGCATCAATCGCTCATCTCCGTACGACATCTTACCACGTTTGGATGCCCGTCTCTTTGAGGACGACGTCGTCGCCGAAATAATAATAATAATACGTGATGGTTCTCATGTCGACCCGGGCACACATTGGACTGAACTGTAACGACTCGGAGGGGATCGTTCGGGTTTTATAAACTGTCGATCGTCACAACGCGAAATAATCCCATCAGTAAATCTCCTCGGTTCCGCTACATACCGAACCTCCAACGCAACTGAGGTCGGAGCGACGGAACTCTGACGTTTTTTAACGACTCAGGTCCCCGACGTCAAATCGTTGACGTGCGGGTTGTGACCAGAACATGATGCCGTTTCTGCACTCCGAAATCGTTCGAATAAACTGCGACGTCCAGAAGAACAAAGACAAAACATTACGAAATTGGTTATGGCCTCGTTGTAATTCGGCCTATTTTTAGTGTTTTCCTTTTTTTCTAAGGCGAAAGAATTTCTTGAACCCAACAAATTGACAAATCCATGATTAAAACTGTGAAAACACTTGAAACACATCTTGAACTAGATAAGCTAAACACACAGATAAGACAGTTGAAATTTGAACTGCATCTCATTGACTCGATTGTGGATTGCGTCATACGACAGTATCTTCGTCAGTTTTCTTAAATTTAGCTTCAAGAGAGAATTTCAGGAGAAACACTTCTGTTCCCGTTTCTTCGTATTACCACCTACCCAAACAATGTTTGTTTTGAAAAGTTTCAATTAACTAAACCCAGCGATGCAAGTTGCAAATACTATAAATAAAACAACCAACGGAACTCATTGTTTCTTCAACCCGATTAAAAATGGCAATAAAAGGCGGTATGACTAAATAAAAAGCGATCTCAGACGTCATTAGTGTCCATATTCCAGAGGCAGACTCCGGGATGAATTAAAATTATGACTTTTCATCAGCAACAATCAAAGTGAAACAATAACATGAATTGTTGTTATTCAAATATTCATTCCATAATCTGATGAAATAATGAGTAGAGCAAAAATAATCGTGACAAAAATACTCGAAAGGATAAGACCAGAGGAGATAAAATTGGAATCGACGGTTGAAAGTGCAAATTGAACTAGAATTATGTAAACAACACGTTGTTGAAAGTTATTGAAACGTTGATAATTCGTATAGGAGTGGTCTTTGAAATGATGAAAATTTGAGTTTTGAAGAATGACACAAAGACGAGGAATTAAAATTAGAATTTGGTCGGGCAGTGAGGCGTTTGAAAATATCTTCGTGTAGGAAGTTCAACGGTTTCATCTTTAGCTATTCACGGAAACGGTGTCCCTGATTGTGCAAACGGAGCACGTCGAATTTTCAGCGCATTGTGTCCTCCCCCGAGAAGGTGGCCGAGAAAATGTAATGGACCTGTCTGGTCGGGTGCCAAAAAGAGTGCAAGCCAAGTAGGAAACCCAAGTTCGCCTGCCAAGTTCCACATTTAAACCACAATCGGTCCGGCCAACTATGTGCGTCCATTTAACGACTATCTCTTAGCAGGTTTTTTTTTTTTTTTTTTTTTTTTTTTTGTGGAGGTAGGAGGTATCACAGCAAGGTAAGAAAACACGCTGTGAATAGTGAGATTCAAAATACCCCAATTAGGCAGGTATTTCGAGAGGGGGCTATAAAATTTGACCGAGACCTTGAATTGCGGCTACCTGGTTCAAACTGACAGAACCTTTTTGAAAATGACATGACTATGATGGACGTTAAACTAGACGTGAGTAGATACTGAGGGGCTTCCCGGAATTTATTCCAAAAAGGGGGCCATGGAAGTCCCACGTGAACAACAAGCTCGAGCAGAAGCTTATAAGCAAAACTTTGACGGGCGTCAGCAGCCTTGGATTACCCAAAACCGTCCATGCCAGAACCTGCATCGCTAATCCTCGCCTTGCTATACATACCTGATGAGCCGCTCCCGGTCGTGGAATGCCCTTTCGATGTCTTCAGCAGCCTGGGGATGACCGAGATGGGCGGCGTTGGAGGGTATCGTCGGGTACCTTTTGGTCTGCCAGAGCTCTGGAGCCAGGGGCGGGTAGAGAGGCGGCGGAGGGATTAGGAGGCCTGGAGGGGCGCCTGGGTAGCCTGCAGGGGGCTGCGACATTCCGCCCTCGCGCCAAACCTGAACACAAAACACGAATTGGTTTAGACTACTGAAGAGCAACAGTGCGCAGTTACATCTATAACAAATCCTACGTCAATTCAAAACTAATCCACCTCAATGGAGTCATTTACTAAGACCTCAGTCGCTGAAAAAACGAACGAGCAGCATAATGGCGCCGGAGTGTGAAACTGTCACCTTATCAGAGCCCTAAAGAATATTCCCCTCGTAAAATGAGATTGTTCAAGATGAAAAAGGCAGTAACAAGAAGAAGGGGGGTGAGGCATAATTTCAGAAGCGAAATAAAAGGGGGCTCCGGCAGGAGGGTTATTGTAGGGCAAAAAGGGGGAAAAGGGAAATTGCGACGGGGAAGGGAGAATCGGCCGTATATGGGTTGGAGAACTTTGCAAAGGATCAAGAGGAGAGGGGATATCGATCGTGGAGGGTCTGGGATAAAGGACACCAACTTCCACAGGCCTGACTCACCCTTTGCATTTCTCAAGAGGATTCCTCCGCTTAGGTGAAGTGAAACTCCCATCAAGATTGTGTTGTGAATCATGAACTTCAGAAACTCCAAAGTGGCTAGAAAGTTGGCAGGACTCAAATCGCACGAGGAATTTTGATAAGCGTAGGATTTCAGAGCAGATTGAATGATACAGTTCTAGCGGGGTTTTATTGTATTCAAACTTCTACACACTTCGAATCACATCGTGGGTGAACATATATACTGCAAGGATGATGGGAGGGGGGTTGGCAATTGGAACTTGTGAAATTAGTAAACGTACTTTTAGAGATGGGTCGTTCCTAAATTTTTTTAACTAAACCAGTTGCACCAAGGTAACAGTTCCAATAAACTATTCTACACAGACAAAGAAAAATCACAACAAAAATCGGTCCTTTGGCAAGCCCCCTCGATCCCCAGATGCTTTTTGCATGGGGGGTTTGTTTGGGGGGGGGGGGGGGGGGGGCAGATGGGTTTGTTGTTTATTGATAAATAAAATCACAAGATGAGACCGAACTTAAAGTAACGATCGGCTTGATGACTTGATGAATTGTTACTAGTCAACAAGCCGCTTTCCAGCTTTTAATGTGAAAATAAATGAGCCACCTCACTGACTAAAGCCAGTCAACCCCCCGACCTCTCCCACCTGGCCTCAGACGCCTTCTACTCGCTTTTCCATATTTATTAAGCTTTTTTCTGTAAAGAAATACACGGAAACCCCTCTCCAATCGTCCTTCCCAACCTCCTTTAAAACTGCCATGGTTCCTATTTTCAAACAGTTTTTGGTTCAAATGGACCACATTGAGCCGATGTTTTGGTGTTTTCAATCTTTTCTCGTTATCTACTCGCTAGGCTGAATTTTTCAAGACAAATTTCAAATGTTTTCGATTTTTAGAAGTAACCTAAAATAGTGATGATTCTCTTCCTCGGGCTGGAGCTTAAATATAGTAGATGAAATATTCACGTGATTATGGAACTGTTACCATCGAAAGATTGAACTGTTTCTTTAGGAGCCGGAACTGGAACTTTGGTGGGGGAAAACTGAACTGTACGAACATGAAGGGTTCTAACTAATTCCAGCTGAAACCAATAATGAGTGATTATTTTACACATAAAGGTTCCAGTTAGAATGACAAATCTCTTACTAAAATAGCCTCAATCGACTGTGTCCTTGCGGTATGCGGGAATCGCACTGTTTCCAAGTTCCCCGATAAGGGACGTGATCCCAGGGGGAAAAACACGACAGGAACGTGCACATCCTGGTTGAGGCCGTCTCGGGATTCTCACACCGGGCTCACGAACGTGACGTTAATGGTTGAGAACATCTGTCTTGGACGGCAGCCATAAAAAGGAGGTTGATGCCGCATTGTTTAACCTCTGAACGCCCTTCAAAAGTTCTGGACCCGCTCGGAGTTGTGTAGAGCTTCAGTTCACCGTACTTCAGGACTTCAAGTTTCCACCTCATGACCTCACAAATTGACGTGAAGGACGATTTGAAATCAGCAAAACGAGCTCCACAAAACCCGTGTGGGAAGATCAACAAGGCTTGTTATGAAGGATGGTTTTTTTTTTCTAACTCGGAATAAAATGACCTTTCATGGCGTAAACACGGGCAAAAAGGATTTGTTCAAGGCGTTCCTCGCTCCAAGCAACATTCCCCTGTCGGCCTACTCTTTTTTTATGTTCCGTTCACAAAAGCCCGATTTAATAACACGGAGTCCTTGGGATCGGGCGTGAAGATGCTGGAATATACAAGGAGGAGCGATTCTGCTTGGAATTTCATTACCATCTAGTTTTACAACTGTTAAACTTGTACGCTCGGAAATCACTGATGGAGTTTGAACAACCCGACATGTTGGAGAGGGTCACTCTGTGAAACCATTGAAAAACTAATTTTGGCAAAAACTTCGATGGGGAGTGCAAAACAGGGTAGTTGAATCGTAGCTTCAGGTTTATAGATCACTGGTAATATAACTGAACATAATCTCATGAGTGTTGTTTCTGCTTTCTCTCCTTTATTACACATTAAAACTCAAAGTCGACCTAGTAATAACAAGTAGCAGCTTCAGATCCCCTGCCGAATCTACAAAAACAACGGTTAACCTTCGGGTTTTTCCAAAATCTAGTAGTTATTAATTTTTAAAGTTAACGCTCATGTAAAAGGGTTACAAAGTACAGAATTTTTTTTACAGTAGAACGTCAGCGAACGGAAGATGGAAGTAGTGTCTCGCTCAAACGAAAGATCGCGAGCGACCGTTCCAACCCAACGCGTCATGTTCAACATGGTCGGTCTCACTCGCGCTAGGAAACAAATATTGTAAATTTGAGGTAGTAAATTTAACGCAACACCGTGATCACAACGGCCGATTACTTTATGGGTAGAAAGGGGAAACCCCCACACCGGAGCGGAGGCCTCGTCTGATCTCTTGGATGAACGTCAGAGCGCAGACCGAGCAGAACCCGGGAACTTCAAGGGATCCGTCTCTCCGGATGCTCTGGTGACCCCCACATCCATCGACAAGTCAAAGGCAACCCCCGCAGCATTGATCGCACTAGGTTCACCCAACTGTTTCAAGTGCCTGCCCAGCAGCCCCACAGGTGGGCTACGGCCGAGTTGGTTCCCCAAAATGCCCTCCGAAATCTGTGGTGATTCCTGAATACGTCCGTGTTGGTGAAAAATGATAAATAAGAAGCAATAATGAAACATGAATGTGATAACCGAGCAGATTCGTTGTAGGATTCATGTTCATGATATTCATCGGTAGGTGACTACCTTAATTTTCGTTACCGAACTGTGACACTTTTCCTATTTACTACTTTACCTTTACTTATTTGAAAAATTTTGGAATGAATGTTACCTACATTTTTAAAATATAGGTAAAATATAGGCTAACTATTTTGATCTCTATATTAATTATGGAGGTATTTATTGAAAAAAAAAAAAAAAAAAAAACTCGGAATGAATGTTACATGTAATGAATGTTATAGGGCTATAATACATTTGTTCAATATTACCATCCTTAACTATTAAAATCATCTTTTAAACATCAATATTTTTTTAAAGACCTATCTATTAGTTATCAAATTAACCCCCCCCCCACTGCATCCAATTCAATGCGGGTGCACCTGGGACTCTTCTCAATCAAATGGGCGATAATCTGTGTTCACACAGGCGTCTAATTCTTTATCACGTAGGTCAATGAAGGGGAAGGGAACCAAGTCGAACCTCATACTGTGGAACCTATTCGGAACGCAAATATTTCTTAGGGAACGAAAACGACTACACTGGCACAGGCAAACCACGACCACTCTAGTATGGACCCTTGGAAAGCTATCCTGGCCCATCACTCTCCCATTCCTCCAAGCACAACCAACATGATTTTGTTGGGCCTTTGGAACTCAGTCCATCACACTTTGCGAGTTATTTCGAAAACGATACACTTATTTCCGTATAGTTAAGATTCTGGGCATCCTTTTTAAGGCCACCAGGGGCGTGCAGAAGCGAATCGGGCGCTGGAGCGGCCAAACAGGCGATCGAAGCGAGCCCTCCCAGTCCTATGAGTATAGCGCGGTTTTTTGGTGTCAGTGTATTCAAGGCAGGTGTGTACGAGTACATATACAGTATATTATACTCCCACTGGAAATCTACACGTCTTCCTTCACACACTCGAAACCTCGCCGGCCACTAAACCTTTCCGGGGGTCTTTTCAACAAAACATACTTCTTTTTTTTCTGTGGTTATATTCTTGTAGAAAATATCCTTGGAGTCAGAAGAAGGTCACCGAGCGGAACGAAATACGTGTTTCCCTCCAGTCGTAAGGGCTTTTTTATTGGACGGTCCAACTTTTTTTTCTCTTTGGGAAGGATTCGGTTGGAGGCCTCGAGATGATCAAACGATTGTCCCCCTGATTGCCTCCCCGTCCGATTGTTGCAGTTGAATGGGTCGTCCTTGCGTCGTGATTATCGGACGTGATGGCGTATGAAGGTCGCCCTCCAAGACGGGTGCATCACGGATGGGCGATAAAATGTGCATTCCCCATTGAATGTCAATTGGACCAAACCATTTTCTCGACCAACAACCTTTTCTGTAGGGATGGGAATCGATTATTCGAAATAATCGATTAGGGGAAATAATAGATGTCTTATTAATTGTATCATTTTAAAAAGATTACCAAGCTTTTTCCACTGAGTTTTCAGATTTTATTATCGATGAAAATATATCTTTCAATGAGAAAAATCACTAGTCAATCAAAAGATACTCTTAACACTTTTTAAATTATGTAAACTACTAAGAAAAATGGCAGAATAACATAACAACTTGGAAGGAAAAAACGAATGAATGACAATAGTAGCGATTTCTCCTACTTATAATGGAGCTGCAGCTGGAGGAGGAGAACCATCTTTATTCTATGGTACTCCCGGATCAGAGAAGATTAAAAAAATAACAAAAAAAATTGTTTCGCCAAGTAGATGACGAAAAAAAAGAAGAAAAATGAAACTACCAAACATTTGCTCAAAGTGGGGTACCTACCTGAGCTCTGAAAGGGGTAGAACTAGATTTTTTCATTGACAGAATTAATTTTCGCACAGTAACCTATATCAAAGAATAATAAACCCTTGTGTAAAATTTGCAGCTTTTTTGTTTTGTTTGGTGAACCTGACTTATTTTGATGATCCAAGATGCTCTAAATCCAACTCTTTGCACCTGTCTTCATTTTTCATGCCACGATTAGGCAATCCGATTAACTACGGGACAACTAATCTATTGGTTATTCGTAGATACCTTAAAGAAAAGGTGTCTGACCCTTGTGGAGGCTGTTCATCAACTAGGTTGATCGTTACGTTTTTCGGACTGCAGGCTGATAACGGGATTGAGTTGGTGTTTGGTTTTGCTGCGGCGATAATGCGCCTCGTTAGACGGTTTCTCGTTTAAAATGAGGTCAAAGCTATTAAGCCTTTTGCCAGTCTCTCGCTCTGACCCCCTCCAGTTCCACAACCCGTTTCAACTCCACAGACCGGTCTGAATACACGTTTACCCCCACGGTGTAATCAATTCGACGAATTCCTCGGGTGTTGCTTCGATCGAATAATTTTGTATCCTCCGTGGAAGACTCTTCATTATCGATTGAACTCGGGATTTTCCACTGGTGTTCTCCCTGGTACAATCTAATGGATTTCCAGATTCAAAAAGAAATAAGAGTTGGTTCTATTAACGTTTCTACTTTTATTCGTGACAAATGACTTGGCTCAACCGCAAGGTTAACCCGAACTATTGAGCTTATTTGTGATATTCACGATGCTCTTCGAAGGTCTTCTTCATGCTCCGAGTCAAAATCCCGTCAATTCAGGGATCTTAATGGATGAATACGTTTGTCTTGAAACCCGTCCAAGAAGTCTCTTGTCAAACGCCTTTTGCCTGTTTCACGCGTCCTCTTCCCGTTGGGCGTTTATTTATTCTTTTGAGGGGCCCTGCACCGAGGGCGTCCGTTATTATTAGCGCCCGAGCTCGACATTATGTCCTCTCTGAAATTCGCTGGCAGCTGCTCCACATGCAAATTGAGGATCCATTCATCCGACGTGGGTTGTCCTGTCGGGACGTCTTTCGGCCTTACACGCTCGAACATTCCACTCGTCTCTGGAATATAATCGAGTTGCTTTTCGGTTTATTATTCTTTGTATAAACGTTTCGATCCGCCTCGAAATTCGTCCTCGGGTCTCACGCCACGCCGCGCCGTTTTGGGCAGTAGGAATTTTGATAAATTGATGATGATGTTGACCGTTTCAATGAATGTGGGTGGAAAGTCGCTGAGGGTCGGTCAAATAAGACGAGAATGTGCCGACGTTTCAAGAGATATCCCAGGTCCTAATGAAATGATCAAAATGACAGTAATCTGAAAAATAATTTTGGAGAACCTTGGAACAGAGTTTAAAATGGATAATGAAACGTATTTAAGATATTCGGATATCTAGAAACTAAAAATATTTGACAAATTTAAAGTAGGAATTTAAACATTGTATAAAAGTATTGTAAATATTTTTAGCTTCTAGATTTGCAAATATCTTAAATATGTTTCAATACCCATTTTAAACTCTGTTCTAATGTCTTCCTAAATTATTTTTCTGATAACTGTCATTTTGTTCATTTCATTAGGCCCTGGAGATGGGAGAATATTTCTCTTGAAACGTCGGCACATTCTCGCCTTATTTGACCGACTCTCCACTCACACACAATTTTGATAAAATTTGACAATTTTTTTTCTGGTGTTCAATTTAGTATAATCCGTAGGTAATTGAGTAACAAATAAATAAAAACAAACGAGTGACGAGCTTTGAGTCAGCTGAAACCGGTTAAGAGGGAGCAGAAACGTGTTTGGGGAGCAGAAACCGGTTTCGAGGGAGCGGGCATTTTGTTTGATGGAGAAGAAACCGGGTTTGAGGAAGCAGGCCCTTGTTTGATGGAGAAGAAACCCGTTCCGAGGGAGCAGACACTTGTTTGATCGCGAAGAAACCGGTTTCGAGGGAGCAGACACTTATTTGAGAAAGCAGAAACCGGTTTCGAGGGAGCAGACACTTATTTGAGAAAGCAGAAACCGGTTTTGGGGTAGCAGAAACTAGTTTGATTGATTTAAAAATTTGCTGTCACGGAAAAACAAAAAATCACGGATTGGTCTGTGTTGTTAAGATGGATGCTTAATTTCGCTCTTTACAACATTTCATCATCAACCTTCCAAGATATCGGCTCAATCGTTATCACCTCATAACCATCGCCCTAAGATACCTAAACCCTAATGATAAACTGAAACGACGAAAACGAAATTAAAATATAAGTTATTGAAACGCTAGTTAATCGAATCCAGAAGGTCACGTACGATGTCAAAGGAACTAAAAAAAGGACACGGACTGCGGTTTACCATTAAACCCCGCTGAAATGTTAATCGTCTGAAACGGTTGGCCCGCCGAATAAAACCAAGGGCATTTTCTCCGAACCTAATTCCCCATGCAAATGAGGTGACTCAACAACAGGACGAGGCACAAAACCTGCACAAGTGGAATATTAAAAGGGAGGAAACCCAACGGAGAGCGTTCACATACAAAACTATTATGGCTGCGGGAAATAACACGGTCGGGGGGGTTTTTAAGGCGATAAGAAACTCCGAAAAAAAACCTGTTATTACGAACAAGATTTATGCGGGTTAATTAAGTTTCCGAAGCATCAAAAAGGGGGGACGCTCGTCCTTGAATGGGAGAAGGAAGTTGGGTAGCTAATCGTGGGTAGAAATCGATTTTTTCCCTCTTCCACAAGCAGATCTTACCGTCCTTGACTCCTTTCAACGCCATTCAACTCCGCGGCCATTGTTAAAGATTAGTTTCTTTCCCAGGCCAGGAACGAGAAAACCTCCTCGAAAATGAGACACGTCAAGTTTATAATGCGGTGAGAAAACTCAATTATGTACGCAAAATTAGGTTTCCCTCGAAGGAATTACACTAACGACGTAACTGCAAATAAGAGGAGAATAGAGGGGTTTGGAAAATTTACCTCGGATATTTTCCTATGGGTTGGAGGGGGTGTGGTGCTCAGAGCGCTGCTTCTCGAACCAGATCGCTCATCTCCACTTCCTGCTGACCTGAGGGAGCTCACGCCTGAGTCAGACCTATCGTCTCGGAGGAGGCCACCGCCCACTGAATCCTCCATCCTGCAAAAAAATTACAACATTCAATATAACAACGATTGTCACATGACAAAACTTGTGGATTAGCAACTCAGGGCAACGAACTCCCATTTACATTTTAGATGGAAAGATGCGAAGCGTAAAAGGTCAACTGAAGGTCAAACAAGGTCCGACCGTTTCCTAGTGGGAATACCAAACACCCCATGTTTGCCCTGAAGGCCCTCACATTTTATTCGAGTCGAGAAGCGTATTTACTTTTAGAGTATCGTTTCGTGACAGACTTTTTCTCGTCTTTTTCCGAGGTTAAAGCACGGTTTTATTGGAACTTTAAAAAAAAAAAAAAAAAACTTGAAGGTTGCTTTCGAGTTCCCGATAAACTAACTGCTTTGAATGTGAGCCGTTCAAAGTGAACGCACTAAAACTTTCACGCAAACCGTTCGCACGATGCGAAAGGACAATTGCATCGAAAATTCTCAACCTCACGGAACACGTTCCCAATTACCAACAACTGTTCGGGAAGGGATGCATTAGGCAGTTATGTTAATGACGAGAGGGTCGGGAATTTCTAACGAGGTTTGGAAAGGACGCAAATGAACGTGGACGACGAGCATAATCGTTTCGCGGGAAAATGATGGGAACCCGATGGAATCGAAATTTGTTTCTCCAATCGGATTTCCGAATTATTCGGCCTTCACGTCAATTAATATTGTTCAATGGCTACTTCCAATCTCTGGTATAACATACGAGAGATGCGAAATCTCTTTTAGTTGTCATCGGACAAATCGCGCTGTGGTCCAAAACTCTGTTTTGTTACCACGTAGGCCAGTTCGCATTTCATATTTTGTCTCCAGAAATAGAAAAAAGTATAATAATATTATATTATAGCATATTATGCTTATACACTCATATTATCAGTGCATTTCCGAGAAAACAAAAGTGAGGAATATTCCAAAGAGCGGACTGACTCATAGGATATTATCTCATTTGAGTCAGTCGGAGGCAATTCCTTTCTGCCAATCGCCAGAAGATTGAAAGGGGGGGGGGGGGGGGGAGAGGCACTTTTTATATCAAAAGTGGTAGCAGAATTTTTGCCGGGAAAACTGATGGCGGCCAAAAACTTCGATTTTTCCGGACTTTATTCAGTTTTTCACCTAACTCGAAAACCAATCATAGTAAAGAACTTTTAAATTGCCAAGTTGGAGAGCATAAAATTCTTTCCTTACTTTCTTAAACATGAGAATCGGTTCAGGCGTTTAGCCACAATCAAGCGACAAAAAAGGCAAATTTTTCCAACTTCTCTTCAATCCTGTGTGGTTCTTAATGGTTTTTTCCGTGTTTAGGGGTTTTCAGACCACTGACTTAAGATCATTTTAGTTATCTATCCTGATTTCAGGAACCTATCATCCCTTCATACCTATTTCAGGCACCTATCATACCTGTCATACCTTCATAGGCACCTATCATACGTAGGTGTCTGTCTTACATAATATGTCATAATACAATATTATTATGCGGAATCTATTCAGGATAGGTACCTATAATGAATAATTCAGCACCTCAAAAAATAGGGGTATACGATGTTTTAGTCAATTAGTCCACTTATTAGTGGTTTTTTCCGTTTTTAGGGGGTTTCATACCACTAAGCGGCGGGCGTAGGTACATTAGATTTTTTGAATCTACCAATCTTGAACCGACCGATGAAAATGATCGTCCCCCGTCGCGAATACATAGGTGTATTATTCGAAGAATATTAAACCAAACCAAAAGTCAACTGAGTGTATAATATACCTTCATATTATGAAGGTCAATCAAGGTCCGCCAAATGGTTATTCCGTTTGAGTCAGTCAGGTCAAATAGTCCGACTTTTTTCTATTCCTGACATCGCCAACTGGCCTTCCAACGTAGGAACACAACATAGCATTTGACCAGCGATCAATCTCAAACGACGGAAAATGCCCAGGTGGAAACCGCTCAATGTAGTGAGGAAGTGTTATTTCTCATCAACACGTGTTTGAAGTCCAGTGTCCAAACGAGCCCTGGGAGATAATATTCGATCTGTTTTCAATTCAAATCCCACGGCCTTCCCGAGCGACATTAAGGCAGATGGCCGGTGGTCTTTGACGATGACATTTTCTAGGAGGGTCGCCTTTTCGGATGGCATTTAATAGGCCGGCTAAGGACAACTTCTCCCTAGAACCAACAAAGTGTGAGATAACGTGGGTTCGTTACAAAGCTACTGTTAACCTTTGACTTGAATGAGATCAAGGCTTGTTCTTTCACTCGAATTCCCTGCAAGAAGACAACCGCCCCAAAACGGCAGGAAAAAGGTAATTGTACGGAGGTGTTCGTGCGCCACGTGACGGAAATCCGGCGCCTGCCCGGAGTACGAAGCACCATGAGGGAGGGGTATCCTTGATCTTGAACGCCTAATGTACCCCCAGTCAAGTACATCCCAGGATTGACCGACCGTGACCATCCTGCTTACCTGCCTTTTTCACATGACTATTCAAACTTCCTTCCAGGAACAGATGTCCCCCTCTGAAGAGCTTAGTCACTTTCTATTCTTCCAGAAAACGACCCTTTCGACGTCCGACGAGAAGGTATTTTTCAGGGGAAATCGCTTCCTAACTACCTTCCCCCTCAAGCGGAACGGAGAAAATGAGAGGCAAAACCAAAAAACAGCACCCTTATTTGGTCGGTTTAATTATTCATCTCATCAAAATCCAGTTGTAGAGAACCCACCAGGTCGTCCGCATCAACACGCAACAAGAACGTTGTGCAAATCTAACGCTGGAAAGATTCTATAGCGTTACGCATAACTAAACTAGCACGTGATGATGAAAGGGTTTGAACCAGTTGGGAGTGAATGGTCATAATTGAGGGTCTATTATTACCTTAGAACCCTCCTCTGTTGATTATAATGCCGGGGAAATGGGAATAAGGATAGCAGCTGGCTCAAAGTCACCTTGACAGGCAGAGCCGGCTTCAAGGTGAAAGCCATCTGTGCGTACCGAGTGGGGGATTGCGAAGTCGAACCCGGTTGATAGGACGTAACAGGACGTTAGGTCACAGATTTGGACAAAGACGAGGTGTCAGTTTCAAGGAATATCGTGACCATAGTCTAGACGGTCGAAGCGATCTGGAAAAATGACGAAGGGTTAGTTGTGAAATCAACAGGTTTAGAAAACGATCTTGCACTGTTGGGGACTTCGAACCTTTATCTGGAAGCGTTAGGAGTTTGCTACGGCACGCCAGAAAATCCAGTAGATACTGGAACAAGACCAGCGTTCCTGCAGTTTAATGCTGAGGTACTTGACTGACATGGGTAAGTAACAACACTGAAGTATTCTGTTCCGTGTTCCACACCTGGGGCCCTGAGAACAGCCCTTGGAGACTGCCTTCACGATGGACAATCACAGGCCGTAGCCCGTTAGGGGGAATGTGACCGGCGGGAGGCCCGTGAATTTGTGACCGATAGGGGGAACGGTAAACAAGACGTTAGGGGGAATGAGTTCTGAAAATACAAAGTCTCAACGCTGGCTCCTACAACCCCATTCGAAAAGAACGGAAGGAACACAACACACCTTCAATTCCTTATAAATGAATGGGGATTTACCGACTTGAAAGAAACGCCCTCTCATACGTTGCAAAGGTAGGGCAAAAGAAAGCACCTGTGTAGCCCATTCCTTGTACCCGGAATACTAATAATACCTACCTAGCACATCTGAATATTCACCACTTTGGTGAAGATAATGGGAGACCTCAGCCAACCTCCACGCAGTGTCTCCTGGGTTACGCTAAGGCTGGACTTAACGTCATTTTGAGTTGGCTTCTGCCACAAGTGCTTGGAGTCTGCTATGCCAAACCTGCCAGTGCTTGCAACAGAACCAGGACATTACTGTTGCAAGCACTGCAATGTAGTGCGGAGGTATTTAACAGAGTGTAGGAGATGATTTGACCACCTGAAGTGACAACCAGAGGCTTCACGCCAGTACTGGACGCCAATGCCAGGAAGGCGCTGAGGCTAGCTTTCTTAATAGCCAGCCAGAGCCCATCATTCACAGTTAGGGCCTCAGGACAGAGCACCGGGGACAGGACTTCGAGATCGGCTTCACAACAGACAATCACAGACCTTTACGACACTTCTGATGAACAGGTAACACTCGGAGCCTGCTGTGGCACCCACTAGAACAATCAGTGCTTAGAAAAATACCATGAAATTACAGTGACAATCCCAAAGTTCCTCTGCTTTCCCAGACAGTCTCACGCAGTGTTTCTGGCGTCCAAATCTTAACCACATTTGCTACATCTTGAAATGCACTTGGTTTGTACCAGTACGTTTAAACCAGCTACACGTCATCCCTTCTAATTGACGGCATATTTCGGCCTGTGTCGAATTGCACAACCTTTGGCAGCTGTCAAGACCCCTCTTGATAAAGGTCAGTTGGTACGCAACTTCGACATGGCTGAGTTTTTGCTTTCTTCCTGCCGTCAAAAGCCCGCTCAGTCCGGGCAGAAGGTCGATGTTCCGGTGGTTGAGTTTCCCCTCTCTTTTTTCCTCCTTTTCTCGGTCGGCGGTTTTTTATTTTTCCCCTTCCTCCCCCGTTTCGGTGGTAAGACGCGTTTTTACACCGTGAAGAGTCCCGAGTTTTGCACGACGAACGGTCAAGGACCCTTCTAAGACCTCTTTCGACTCCCGATCGCCTCGAGGGTTTGACTCACGGGCTACCACAACGAAGGCCTACCGGCCCGTAAACCGTAACCTCGGATGCACCGAGAAATTATTTCCTCCCTCGACTATTATTATCGAGGAGAAAGCGGTCAACTGTTGCGTCATTCACCGAGCTGCGGAAACAAGAGCTAAATGACCCAAAAGCCATAAAAACCTCAGAACGCTCCAAACAGGGCAAGATTCATTTTGTTTTCTCACTTCTCGTAAAAACCCTGAATTTACCAAACGAAGCCTCTTCAAATCATCACCCTATTTATTCAAAATTAAAAAATACAACCAGTGAACTACCGAGGAACAATCCCAATAATTACCCATAATTGAGATTGCCCCTAATTTGACTCAGTTATTGCGACTATTGACGCGAACGGAAACGAGAAAACACGTGAGAACGCCATCAAATGGGTTTGACTATAAGGCCATTGGAAAGGAGAAAGTAGGAAGTTTCATCACCCAAATGAGGCCTTGCAACCTACACGGCATTGAATTTTCGTTTGTTTATTCATTAAATACATTCATTAAACGGTTGAATTGATTGAATAACGTCTTTATTGGGGTCGAAGGCTGGTATAGCCTTCAAGGCATAATTCTTTGACAAATGCAGAGAACACAGGGCCATAAAAAGGAACTAATCACTCCGAGCTGAACGAGCCTCTGGCACCAAATTAACAGCCACAAGGCCGTGGCTTGGTGAGGTGAAGAGGTTAATGGTCTACCGGTCAAACGCAAAAGACAGCGCAATACCAAGCAAGTGACGTTCGTCAGGCAGAATCGGGCGATGGCTCTGGGAATGTCGAACACCGACTCAGCAAGCCACTCACATGTCTCTCCACCATTGAGTGCCATTCTCTAACCCCAGATCTGACGCAGATGGCATCTCTGGATCCTACTCGGTCCTCCACTAGCAGGACCAGGACCCCAACCTACCTATTCATTTCCCTAAAAGGCCAAGTGATTTGTCCCATGCACTGATTCAACGTTGTCATTTCGCCTGTGCTGGGGCCAAATTGGCTCGAAGAGCAGGACGCCGGCTGTGAAATGTAACAAACCCACTCCATACAAAAGGAGCTGCAAGCTCCTTGGCCCTCACTTTCTCCTCACGGCCTCATCCCGTCCATGCCCCAGCAAGGTCCTTCTGGGCAGAGCCTCGAGGTCAGGATGGTACAAAATCTCCAAGCTTAGCAAGAGGTTGAGGGCGGAATTTTTACGCTGCAAAAATGACGTTCAACGTAGCAAAAAGCCTTTGCTGTGACGTTCACTCTAAACAACCAATCCGAGGCTCTGGAATTATCGCCAAGCCGCAGTATATAATCATACATTTAACAAATCAAGAACGATTAAAAATTTCCCCTAAAAAAAGACCTATTTCATGTTCAGTTCATGAAACAAACTAAGACGCAGTTGAAATCGTCATTCATGAACAGTCAAGTTTTATTGAGCATCAATTTTATGAGGCTGCCAAATGGGCGACGTCGCGGATTTGATTCTTCATGAAACCAGGCGCATTCGATTTTAATGGGTGCTCGGGTCGTAATGTATTTTTGGCTGTGACATTGTGGAATTTTTTGGCATTTCTCGAGTAATTCACCGAGGATTTCCAATTGGAATGCAAAAATAACGGCACCGTCTAATGTGGATGAACTCAAAGAAACAAAAGAAAAAAAAAAAAAACAATTCATGGGAAAAATCCCATGTTTTCATTTTCTCTTCGGCATACCTCTTAAGCTGTTTTCGGGGCCGTGGGAAAATTGCACAGCAGATTCCGAACTCTTTAAACGTTCCTGAGCTCGTAAAGATTGCCGAGATAGCGATAATTTTTTTCTGGGATGCTCACCTTCCGAGAAAATTAAAAACTTTCATCCGTCAATTGGGACATCGACGGAGACACGAATAATTCCGCGAAAGGAATTTTCCATCGTGATGATCGCGGAGTCCTTGCGAGATGTGCAACGCGCGTAGGCTTGTAATAAACTGAGTCAATATAACGGTTCTCGGGTGGACGGTTGACGTATGGCTTTATGCTAATCGGCTCTGAAGGACTGCAAATAACAATAATGGAGACGTTGAGGTGAGTCACAGCCAGAATGAAAAACAAATCTAACATAAGGCGATTGGGGAATCTGAGGATAGCAAACAAAGGAGATAGTCGGTAGGTATAAGATGTCATGAGCAAGAAAAATATATTTTACAGGAAGAGAGGAAAATGTGAAAAGGAATGTTCCTGTGATGAACAGCCGAAATACCAACGTCAGAATCATTCCTGAACAGACAAATTGCTCAACGGCTTTGCTAGTGCTCTTAATTGCCAAAACCAAAGTGTACCACAATGCTCGACTCGTTTCTGACATAACAAACAGCCTCCTAGTCTTGCTGCCGCTTTGAACAGTCGCCGTCTTCCCAACCAAACCCAGGAGACCAAAGGTAGATTCATTCCTCACCCACAAACTACTTACTGAGCTTGCTTCTGCTTTGAACTGCCAACAATGAAGCGCAGAGCAACGCTGGAATCATTCCTGACCCAAGAAACAGCTTCCTAGTCTTATTGCTGCTCAAAGCAGTCCCGTAACCAACCACACACGTAAGACCAATCCCACAACCGGTCCAGGTGATCAACTGCTCACTGAGGTTGCTAGTGCTAAAACCAAAGCATACAGCGATGCTACAATCATTCCCGACCCACCATACAGCTTGCTAGTTTCATTGCATCTTTGAGCAGTCCCTACTAGCCCAACCAACCTGAGAGGACCAAAGCCAGAATCATTCCTGACGTGGGCAACTGGGCTATGAACTGCCAAAGCATAGAGCACTGCTAGAATCATTCCTTACCCAACGAACACTTCCTCATCTTGCTGCTGCTTTCAAATCCTACTGCCCCAACCACGCCCAGAACATCAATGCTCAAATGAATCGTCAACCATGACAACAACCCATCTCCTTCACTGCAAAACGAAATTTACAAGGAAATCTCACCTGAATGGGGAAGAGGGTGGGAGCGGACCGTCATCGTCGTCAAGGGCGGGGCTGTCCCCACTGCGGCCCTCCTTCACTTCAGCTTCCTTTTCCTCCTCCTTGGTGACACCACCCGAAGTTACAACAGTTTCACTAACACACTCATCACCAACTGACACTTCACCTTCTAATTTCACCACGTCTTCTTTCTTCGGCTCTTCCGGAGCGCTCTCGACTTCTTCGGCTTCCGCTTCCTCCCCTACGGGCTCCTCCTCTTCCTCTTCGTCCTCGTCGTCGTGGAACCCTTCGACGAGTAAATCGGCTACTCTATCCAATAAAACTACACAGCCAGGTTTTACTTTATTGTCCTCGGTAGGCTCATCGAATTCCCCGTTTTCTTTGGGCCTCTCCTCAGCGGTTTTCTCTTCGGGAGGTCCCTTCGGTTCTTCAATAGGCGAAGGTACTCGTGGCGGAGGTTCAACGGGCTTCTTCTTCTCCTCTTTTTTCTTTTTGACGCGAGACGCGGGGCGCGCTACCTTCACTTCAGCCTTATCTGAAACAATAAAAAATAAGACGAATTAAAACAACCGTAAAATACAGAAAATTCTAACGAATTCACGTAAAGCTTCCACGTGGCCGCCATTTCTTTTTTATGACTCTCTCTATAAATACTGCCTATTGACTCACTACTGGATTCCGTTAGATAATGTATTCCATTTCACGTAAGCAGTGACTGAGCTACTCTGACGCCTTGAAATTACTCTCAGACATGAACGTGCGTGTTCACGAGTCCCCACACTCACGCTATAGTGATGGCTCTATACGAGGGTATATATGAGGTGAAAAAAAAAGGGTTCTATGTGCAATTAGGTGCAACGTGTATGAAGGAGGGGGGTTCTTGAATTGTGGACCCAAGATTAGCGGGCATTAGGTTGAAAGTGACGCCGAAAAGTTTGGACAGTCTTTACGATTCAAGTTAGCAAAAACCGGTTTTCCATCAGCAGAAACCAGTTATTAATTATATTATCTTCTTCTCCCTGGTTTTCGTTTATTATTCTTGCAATAATACGCACCTACTCGCGGAGGGGGTCGAAAAATTTGATCGGCCTCAAAATTTGACACTACGTTTCATGAAGTGTTGATTTCAAAAATCAAATGTCCGTGTTTTGGGCAATAGGATTTTTTTATAAATCTGAATCAAACTCGGTTTAACATCTAGTTGTGCCCGGAAGGTTTTCAGCCCGATCACCCAAACCCGTGGGGCTCTGAGGCTACGAACGGGCTTCGGGAGGGCTTTTTTTTAAGGGTCTCGGCTATGGGATCGAGTTAGGTGTCGTTTTCGAAGTATTTTTTGGACGTAGAATCCATTTTTGGGGGTCCCAGATCGATTCGATTCCACCGTGGGGATCTGTTGGGCTCTCGTGGGGCTACAAATGGGATTTTTGAAGGATCCCAGGTGGTCAAATAGTTTACGAGTCATTTAGGGCGGATAATCCATTTTTCCAGGTCCCGCTTCCGTTCGAACAATGTAGGTACAGATTTTTTTTTTTTTTTTTTTTCAACAATATTCATTTATTGTCACAGAATTAATCTCCTCACAAGTAACTTATAAGTATTTAATAAAAGAATAATAAACCTTTGTGTAAAATTTGCCGTTTTTTTGTTGTTGTATACATTGTATACATTGTATAGTATACAATGTATACATAAGCGGTAAAATTTCTCTCCTCCTCAAGTAGGAATTTTGCAGAAAATTTTTCTTTGTGTTCGACGATTTAACGTTTTTGTTGGCCGGGTATGGCAAACAAAAGGACGGCATTGGATTGCGCAGGGTCGTAAAGCGAATGGATGAAATTTGATTCGGCAGTAGAACACGTTTCATGTGAAATTCTTTGACGATTAAATCTCGTTCGTTACATCTTGGGGTTACCAGAGGTCAATGTCGTGACACGTGCCAATACTTTGAAACTGGGCCAAAGCAAGACTTCTAAAGAGGATCAAATTACGGAATGAACTTTGTCTGGATATTACAAAACTTCGAAAGAAAAAAAAAACACGAGGAGGGGAATCGTTATGGCCTCTACGCCCCGATGGCTACCCGAGGGTCATCGATCTCTGAATGGTTTCCTCCTCGGCGTCTGTTTAGCATACAAATTTCTCCCCCCTTTTTCCCCGTCCAAGAAGATGACATGTTATCACAACTCGAAACTGGATGGAGGGTTCGACGCATTGTGAAAGCTGTTTTGAAAGGACCCGACCTCCGTCCGAAACCGGTCGGAAACACGTGGTCTCCTTGAGAAACTGGGTTTATTTTAGTTCGTCACCACCTTGTGGCCATCGAAAGGCATCATTGAATCACGTTTTTTTTAACATTACCTAAATTACTGGCCCGAAACGGCAAATCGCAAACACTGCACCGCCGCGTTACTATCCGGCGAAAACTATACATTTTTCAAGCGAGAATCATTCATTCACCACCGAGTAAATTTACCATTTCACGGCGCACCGGAATCATCTGTCTTTGTATATCAGCCGCATTGGAAATCAGCTGACATAAAAAACGGCATCGAGTTAACCTCAATCTGCTGCTTGAATAAAAAATCGTTTTCCTTTCCATCCATCACGAGGTGTTGACGTCGCGCCTAAAAATACCGAAGGACTGAAGGGGGGGGGGGGGGGGGGGTCGACGTTTTAATTTTTTAGCGATTTGCGCATTTTTCAAAGCTGTTGTTGTTCCTAATCCGTTCAGTTCGTTCGGGGGCGAGCCGATTAAGCGAACAGTTACGTGGCCTACTTCGACGCCGTTCAACGCTGGCCCAGTTCGCCCAGTTGAGCCTCTTGTGCATTTCAAGTTCGACAGGATAAAACCAAAAACAATAGGTATCCACGTTTTTATGTGAAGAAACATTTTCGAATTAAAGAAATGCAGGATTTTGGGCGAGAATTAAAAAAAATCTAGCTAAGTACCTACCTACCTACCTATTAAAAACGAAAAAACTATTGAAGTACCTATTAGGGTACACAGGAGTCTAAAAAAGTGGATTACACGTTCAAAATAACGTTGAAAACGACTCCCTCCTCGATCTCCTGGCCGATATCCTTCAAAAGCCCCCATAAAGCGCCACGGTGAAGTCGCACAGGTCTGAGGCCCCATAAATGGATTCTGCGTCCAAAATTACTTGGAAAACAACACCTTACTCGACCACCTGGGAAAAAGTCCTTCGGAATCCCCACAGGAGCCCGATGAATAGTGTTTGCAATCCCGGGATTCGAGAATCAGTTGCACCTCGTACGTAAATTGTTCAAGTTTTGTTGGAAAAAATAGATTAATAAGGGAAAATAGTTCGAAGGCTAAGTGATAAAGTGTTCTAGGATAGGATGAAAACTGAATTCCCCTGAAGAAAGAATACGGAAATCGATGAACCGGCCGGTGCCAGTGGCGAAAATGCGAAAAGATTTACCGAGCATAATAATAAATATAATTATTAATAATAATTAAAGAAAATAGAAATTTTACAGTTTGCCTAGGCAAACTGTCAAATTTTAGTTTCCGTTGGAAGAAAATAGAAATTTTACAGTTTGCCTAGGAAATAAATTTTAACTTTAATTATTAAAAATGAAAGGACCTGTTCGAAAATGGAGGGAGGCGAGGCCACCATTTGGATTTAGTATACAAATATCTCCTGACACAAAAAACGGCTTAGGACGGAAAAACTCGACACGTTCTGATTTTTTGGTAAGTTGTCAGGGATGGTACCAGGAGTGTATGACCAAGTTTGCAGCTTCAAAATCTTTGTGCTGAATGCTTGGTGCTCGAAAATCCACGAAATTTTCGGACGTTTTTCAGTTTTTGGCTTATAACTCCGACAATGAGCGCCATACTGAAAAAGTGATAATTGGAAAAAATCCTGCAGGGCGGAAAAAGATCCCCTAAGAATATTTAAGGGCGGGGAAAAATGCACAAAAAACAAAAATTGAAAAAAAAAAAAAAAAACACGGAAAAATGGGGGAAATCCGTAACTATAAAGCATTATATTTCGTAATAATAATAACAACAAATAAAATGCAAATATGTTTTTTCTTCAGGAGTTATGTAAGCCCGGACTCAGGAATCATGAAGTCTGAAAAAACGCAAACGAATTCCGCCACCATTCGTCCCAGAACCTTTGGAACTTTTGGCTCCACCCATGTAGGTAAATAGGAACAAGCGGAAATTTTTTTAACTCCCTTAAAATAGACGTCAAGGCCAAACTTTAGGGCCTCTAAAATGTTCAAATACATAGAGCACGATGAGTTAGCCAGGGCTTTGAAATTGAAACTTGTTCAGGAACAATAGGACCCGATTCGAAGGCACCAACTGCTTACCTTCCCCCCTACGACAACAAGTACATAGGTACCTAATATGTGCATGTTAATATTATCGTCTGACATTTACATTCAGTGAACGCAATTTCTTCTCCGGGGATTTTTTTTCTTCTGTGAACCGAAAAAGTCAACGTTACCTATTACGTAGACAAGATTTGCTACCATTTGAGCGCAATGGCAGCTTTGTAGGTCCAATAGGTTCACCCAGATTCACCGCATCAAACATTGGCCATTTTCCCCAAAAAGTTAGAAATCGTGGTATTAGCCTTCTTCCGATCGGAATATCGGCTATAATATTCATCCCACGAGGAAAGTATACATTATAATGAGTAATGAAGTTGTAGAGTAGTTATTCAGATTCAATTTTAAGCTCAACCAGAACAAGTAGGGCAATTCCATCGACCTCCATAGAAGCTGAGAAGGCCTTTCCCGCAGCAGGGCAATTTTCGACTAAGCAAGGAAGCAATTTGGCTGATCCAACTTTGAGTGCATTATGCTTTCTAAGAGCACATTTTTCAAGTACATAAAATTTTCCCTTCGTGAGAGAAATAATTGTAAATACACAAGGTGATCGTTGTTTTAAATCAATTTTTTCACTTTCAAAACAAAAATCCTCAATCCCGGGATTCAGAAAGACTTTCGGGATTGCGAACTCTACCCATGAAGCGCTTCAATGTAATCGGACGGGTCTGAAAAGCCATTGAATGGATTTGACGTCCGAAAATACTTCGAAAACGGCACGTCACTTGACCTTTTTGCCCCCATTCGCCTTCACATTGAACCCCCATACGTCCCCACAGTGCAACTGGATGGGTCTCGGTCTCCCACTAACGGATTCTACGACTAAAATTACATCGAAAACGACACCCCACTCGAAATCTTAGTGTCTGCTCCCTAGATAACAGTTGCTTCTTCCTCAAAATCGCTTCTGCTCCTTCAAACAGATTTCTTCTTCCACAAAATCGGTTCTGCTCCTAAAAACAAGCGTCTATCCCCTTGAAACATGTTTGTTTTTCCTAAAATCCGCTTCTGCTCCCTTAAAACTGTACCTGCACACTGGATACCAGCTTCTTTCTTCTCAAACCTCTGCTCACCGATCTGTTTTCATTCATTTGGTCGTGACTACTAGCAAAACGTGGAGTAGACCATTTTGAAACCCCAAAAACAGATTACTCGTCCGAAATTACTTCGAAATCGACACCCCATACGAACATCTCTGATCAAAGCCCATCAAAAGCCCCATTCGTATCTCCTTCCATCCCTACAGTGTAGTCTTGTTGTGTCACGGTGTGGGATTGTTGCCTGAGCAGCGGGCCCAGCGTGTTTTATGCCTTCAAGACCCGACCAGAGTGAGAAAGGCGGGGTCCGACCTTGGCTGGGAGATTAGTAATGCGGCCGGCGGTTCTTTTTTTCGCTTCCATTGTGGCAACATCAAGTAGAGGTGCCAAGGTGTAATATCCCGCTTCTGCGTGTCCGTCTCCGCCCCCTGGACCCCCAGCTCGTCCCCTGGTCCTTTCAGAACAGCTGAATAGAACAATAGCGCCCTCTTTGAGGTACTCCCCCCTTCTATAGCCGATGAAAAAGGTCTCATAGCTTGAGGTGGTACAATGGCGCCGGACATGGGCTTTGAAGGATAACCTCTTTTGATGCACTCGCTAACCCTGTGTTCAAATTATGTGATATCGCACTTTTTATGAAGGGGAACCATTTTTTCAACAGCGAACTCTAAAAAAAAAAAAAAAAACTCGTCAGGTGTTTTGACGTAATCGTTAAACCCTTTCGAGGGCAACAGTGGTCTTCAAAAGGGGTTTCATTCGGTGACGGGGCAGGGGAGTGGCAATTAGCGTCGCCATGGCGACCGACCCATGCGCGAAACCCTTCCCCCTTCTTCAGGGCAAATGGTTTAAAGGGAAAACGGGGGTATCCGGTTGAAGGGTCACAAAACAAGGGGTGCGGGGCGCGCTGCAACCCTCGTATCTTTCCTAACTATCTCCGTGGGAGGAATTCAATAACAACCCTCCCCTCACGGTCCAAAAGCCCTTTCAAAAACCGTCGGCAGGTTTTTTCCCCCTTCACGAGGGTTACAATGGAACTTTCACTCCCTTCTGGGCCACCTCGTCTGGGCTGCAAAAGTCGTTTGTTCGGGAAAGCCTCCCCCTTACACATCTTTTGAAAAATCGAACATGACCGAACGATTTACAACGCTCCAATAACGATCGGAGCAGAACAATAAAATACCTGCAGCTCATTGATAAAACTTTACAGTTTAGTTTTCTAGCTCCTTTAATCAACTTATGTACGTATCGCGCAAAGGTTTAGAAAAAGGTGCCCCAAGAGGGGTTCTGATGCACGGAAATAGACCACACAAGTGTGTAATCAAGCTTGTTATGGGTGTTATTCCATGAGATCTAAAATAACTTTAATTGAGTAATAATAGTAGATATCAATCAGGTAAAAGTAGAAACGATAATATCAGATTCTGATATTATCACTGATAATAATATTATATTATGATATAATTTATCAGATATCCAATGTATAAATAAGAGTAGATTCTACTTATATTTATATTTATTACACATATTTATATTTATATTTATCACTGATAATAATATCATATTATGATATAATTTATCAGATATCCAATGTATACATAAGAGTAGATTCTACTCTTATTTATACATTGGATACCTCTGAATTTTTGTTTTTTGTTGTTAAAGGTTGATTTTTCTTTATTCCTATATTGTTTTTGGTACCTAGTTTATTGAGAATATAATTTGGGGTATTTACAATTATCTAACATCTTTTTTCTTCGGTCTTTAGGATTGGGGTTTCATTTTTATTTTTAGGTGCTTATCTTTTTAGGGTCAATTTGAGAATTTATTATGATCAGACTAAAGAGGACAAGTTTGAATCTTGCAACTTCGAAGATCTACCAGTCAAACTAAGAACAACCTAAAAAGCTCCAAATTTTACACAAGGGTTTTTTTACATTTTGTGTCAGGTTCATCATTCTTTGATATAGGTTAGGTACTGAATTCATTAGGCCAAAATTAATTCTGGGCCAATAAAAAATATTTTTGGGGCAAAAATCTGTACATCTATTGGACTGATGTCCATTTTGTGTCAGGTTCCCCTAGCTAGAGTGCAGAGAGGATGGACTGAAGTCGTCCCCGAGCACTTGAGAAATAATCCCAGGGATGGGTTCGAGATTTCAACCCTGGGGCTTCTGAATAAGAGGCGAGCACACAAATTATTATTAATGATTTATTAAATTAACATTCACCTTTTTGTTGGTGCTAAAAAGAAGATCGACGAGTACAGCGTGCTGGCACAGCCTCTCACAGACAGGTGTGCATCATAAGGTTATTCAATTTGACTCGACGGGGTACCCCAGCAACATACATAAGTTCCTGTAAATTTAACGGTGTTACTGATCATCCCGAAAAATGGATTATGCGTCCAAAATTACTCAGAAAATATTCGCCCTCCTGGGATCCTTCAAAAACCCCATTTGTAGCCCCATGAGAGCCCAAAAGATCCCCATGGTGAAGTCGAATCGTTCTGGGACCCCAACAATCCTACTTTATCCCACTTCTGATTTGTCATCTCCCCCCAGTCGTTCGCGAAATTGATCCAAAAGACAATCTCAACGTTATCAATTCGATCATTTCACTTTTCCTAAACCTTGTTCACATTACTCAAGCACGTCCCGCCTATCACGACGACTATTATCGCCCCCACCCTATCCGTGTTTGAATAACTGCGGAAAAAGGAAAAAAAAAAAAAAGGAGTGGAATCTTGCGTTCGATAACGCGCTCCACCGATAAGGGATTAGTAGAAAATTGTATCGCCCCGCACGTGGAAGAGATAGAAGGAAGGTGCAAATGCGAGTGAGTTTTTTTTTTTTGAACAAATACGGTTATCCGAATGTAAACACTTGACAGAGTTTTATCTGTGACCAGTTTTTGGTATAAGTGTAAAATGGCGGGAATTCCGGCATTAAGGTTGTTCAAACTGTGATGGCTCATTTAAATCAATGAACAAGAAATATAAGTAGAATACGAGATAATTTTTTTTTTACCTTTTTGATAAAAAGTACTGAACTGTGTGAACATTCATTTTTACTATCTGCTTCCGAAATTAGTAGGTCTCACGTTTTCGTGTGCCTTAACTCCAAAAATCATGCTTTGATACACCAATGAGACTCTTAAATGATAAATAAAAATGAAATTTTTCGGCTGACGTGTCCCAAGAGTTTTGAAAATCTTAATAAGTAGTAGTCCTTATGAAAACATGTCATTTAGATGTTCAAAACCCACCCGTGTTCTCGCATAATGTTTTTAAAACGACAGCCCAATCCTATGATGGGTTTACAAGCCCGTGGAAAGAACCCAGCACCGGGGCAAGATAAGCGATCACGTTCATGGCCTCCGGCCAAGCGAAATCATAATAGGCATTTTCGTTTTGAGGAAACCCATGTAGTGAACAGTCTTCTTCCCTGTCATTAAAACGCTATCACGCGGGGCAAATGCTATTCCGAAGAGGCTCTCGAGAACGGTCCTTGAGACCCGGAGGCCTCGTTCTCCACAATGTTCCCTCTCATTGGAGTTTTTTTTTTTTTTTTTCTGTTTCGTTATTAAAAACCGGTTCGTCTTAATTAGTGACCAAAGCGGCTTGGCGGGGTTTGTTGCTCTCGTCGAGGTAGTTAACTGCATCTAACCGGACACTCCTTTTTTTTTTGTCGATTCTCTTTTTTGAATACCATAGGTCAAAAAGAACCACCTGCCGAAGAACCCGTGTGGTGAGTTTTTTGTGTTTCCAAATTTGGTAAAACATTTATTTTTTAGAATAGCGAATTGCAGTAAACTCAACCTGTCCCATAAACCAGCAGACTCTGTTCTCCCGTTAAAACCTTGCTTTCTCTCAATAGTCCACAAAAAGGATCCGCCTGGGTTTTTACAAAGGGTCTCACTAAACTCCCGGCGGCCATAAACGTGACGAACCTGAGTAACAGGAGACTCCAATTTCCAGTGACTCTTTGTCACGCACCTGGCAGCTCCCAGATAACCGTATCGACTTGCAACCTCTTCAAACGCCGGGATTTATTTGACGTACGGGCGAGGGGAACGATGGGGGCACAGCAGGATCACGTTTTGGCGTATTGATCAATGTACTGGGCAAGGCTTCGTCCCTTCCGAAGCAAAATAACGATTCCACAGTGAATACGGCAATCATTCCAAACCAATATGGTTTGAAAGGCAGGACCGTGTAAGTAAAGACCCCGCTGTGTATACATAGACATAGGACAGCTACTAACTCCTGGGCCCGTGGGCTACTAACGTCTCCCCATTGGCGGCCTGATATCCCATCAGCACTATCCATTCCAGGCAGGACTCTGGACTCCAAGAAGAGCAGCTACTAGCTCCTAGGCCCTCGACGTCCCTCCATTGGCAGCCTGACGTCCCATCCCTGCGCCAACAGTTCCAGGCAGAACTCTGCGGGTTTCTGGTACAAATTTGCACCACTTTTGGCTCGCTTTCGCTGGAGTGTAATTCGAATCAAGTACCCATCAAAATTTATCCTCCTACCGTAAAAATACCGCCTGGATATCAGCCGTTTTATGACGAATGAGGATCGTCTGGGGTCGCTCACCTCCCACGCACTCCGCCCCTTCCAAACATCAATTACACCGCGAGAAAGCACTTTTCTTGCGCAACTCCGGTTGGTGTCGTCTCAGGAATTTTTCTACCGTTGGGGCGATTTTTTTCTCTCTCTTAGACCGCACGTGTTGCAACACGCACGACCCGAAAACGGCCTGATGAAACGCGACCGAAGAACAATGCCGGATCCCAATAAGTGATAATCCCCCCGTTATTGCTCGCAGTGAAAAATCACGCGACGTAACCGTTGACGTGTGAACCAATTTCGTCGGTAAGGTATGATTTACAGCCTCGCGGAGTTCCGGCGAGATGTCAGGGACTAATCTTCTGACTTTGCCTTCAGCATCGGAATCGTTGGTTTGTTCCGATCGATTTCACACGTCCCCACAAACGAAAAATCGCATCGTCAGACCACATGAACTGACGGGCATGATTGAGATCACGCCGGAACTCAACGAGTGCAAAGTCGAAAACGTCAACGATCGGATTTTGCAACGTCGTGCCAGCCTAGGTGGTCCATGTCGAATATATTCCGTGCTATATATAATAATATAATCTGGATCTCATGCAAGAGAATTCTCTGGGCGTCGATCGAATCATCGCACATGCGTTCGTTAACTTATCGCACGAGGTCATGACTGTTACAGTAACTGGACGGGCTTTGGTCATTTAAATCAGCCAGCGATCGTGACCGACATCCCCACTCAGTTGAGCAATTGAGCATCCCATGACGAAGATATTGCTATCTTCGCTAATTGCTAAGTGAGACCTCAAGTGTGTGGGACTGACGGTCTGTATGTGCGATGAGTTGTGTACGCGATCGAGTAGAGTTCCACGAGTTCCTGGAAGGCACAATGGACCCACCAGGTGGCCAGGAGCCCCTCAGGTACTAATTCTAATGGCAACCCACAACCAGGACTACCAACCACACATCGGCCACAGTGCAATCCACCCGTGTAAAAAGACGCACGCAAAATGGGTTGTCTCGGTGGAAGCATTTTCTCAAGGTCCCCCGTATCTTCACGGGTTGCTGGAGCGAAACGATAACGTTTTCACGAAGCGGGTCTCCTCGGCAACGACCGCGAACGTCTTTCAGGTCTATGGTCGGGTTCTTCGACAGACCGACAAACCTCGCGGAAGTGCCGGAGTACTCAAGCGTGACCTGGTATCCCGCGGGAGGGTCTCTCGACAATCTTTTACGATCTTCGGGAATGATGCGACCACGTTAGAGAAGGTTTCCAAGCGACGCTCTTGCATTCTCAACACGATTTTCCTTCTTTATACTTTTCGCTCGCTCTCTCTCTCTCTCTCTCTCTCTCTCTCTCTCTCTCTCTCTCTCTCTCTCTCTCTCTCTCTCTCTCTCTCTCTCTATCCTCCCCCCCCCCCCCCAAATCAAACCCTCAACAGCCTTTATTTCGATAAATGGAACACACCCGAGGAATTCGATACGGTTTCGTCCCCTCTTCATTCCCTGACCTCGCTGTGTTCGGGTCTCGCATGCCGAGCTTGTGTTTCCAGGCCCGAGAAGGTCAAACCAGTCACGCCATCGCCACTGCATCTCCTATTAATTCCCTCGACGCACACCAACCCACGTCAGACGTCCCACACAGACGATAAACACGGAAAGCCTGCCATTCGGAAAGAATAATCGCTGAACTTGAAAAACCTCAACGACACTTGAGGGAAACAAAATGCGGTACGTAAATGTCAAAATCAGATTCGGATTCGAGCATTCCAGCACAGATTTTACCTAAATAGTACATATTTAAATGAGCCTTTGGGTGGTATTTCGGTGTAGTGACACATGCGTACGTGGCACTTGCGTACACTGCTGGCCTATTCTATAGAATGGCCTATAGCTATATATAGCGCTCATTCATGACATTATTGAGAACATCAATAGTATATAAAACGTTGGTGTTGACGCTTTTAAGCACCATTGGGTGCAATCCTGTTGTAGTGAAACTTAATTTTGAATAGGCATCCTATCTCTGCACTTGTAAGTACCTCTGTATATTCTAAACTTGCTCACTCAATGACAGGATTTTGCTCTACCTACCTTCCAAATTATTTATACCATATTCATTTGTTCTATATACACTTGTCACTGTTTCATATCATATACACTTTGTACACTATTGCATAGTATCATCAATTGTTAAATTCAAAGTCTAAATTCGTGTTTTGTTCATTTCATTAGGCCCTGATGATAGGAGAATATATCTTTTGAAACGTCGGCAGAAATCTCGTCTTATTTGACTGACCCTCAACAAGTTTCCAACAACATCAATTGAAACATCACCATCAACTATATAACCTAAGGTTGTGTGACCGAGGAATGATTTACGGGTGCGATCAAACTCTAAAAAAGCGCAAATTTTCACGATGTATTCACCGCCTTTTCGGTTTTAATTAATTGATAGTTATCATCAACAATTATTGTAAGGGATCCCGTATTTTTCCTCACATTTTCGTCCTTATTAGCACGGAACATGCTTTAGCCTTGAGCTAACTTACAAAAAGTTTTTTTTTTTTTTTTTGTCTCGGCATCACGTCTAAACGGTAGCGCCTAGGTAGACGCAGTTTTTTCCGCTCGATTCCTTAGAACCTGGGTACGGACGTAGGCTAGGTTTCATTCTCCCGAGGCCCCATCTTCCTATCGCTTCGGGCGATCCTTCCCGAGCTTGCTAACGTTTCCTCCGTAAATAAGGAAATTCGCCGATGCGGAAATATTGTCCCAACAAATCCAAGTTTCTCGTGTTTCGCCGAAAAAGAGATTTCGCCGGGATTCCAACGCTACCAAAACGATTTTCGTGGGACGAGCCGTTCCCCACGAACGGGAAACTGCACCCCGTACTTTTTTTTTAGTGTGGGTAAATCCCTGCTTCATTGTGTAGCAGGATGTGTAACGAAATTTTGCTTGGCAACGTTACTAGGCAAAGCATGTTCCATGTTTCTTGAATTTTAGCCAAAGGCTCTAAGCAGTAACCTGTGGTTTTTTTTTCACCTGACAATTGCAAAGAGATATCAATTTTCAACATAAAGCCACAAGTGGGCGCTCAACAGTGTTGGTCAGAGTTTCCGAGCATATTAGATTAGATGGAATCCGAGCCCTGGTCATGAGACTACATCAGATTGAGTACAATAATTGTACGATGAATAATGAATTATTCATGAGTACAATCTCACAGTTCTTCGAGAGGCCCGACATTTGCGTTTTTGACTTCATACTCGGATTCACAACTTTCACAACTCTTTTTCGTCAAATTTTACTTCAAAAATCCTTATCGTTTTGATCATTTCCCCATTTACAAAATGTATGGCAGGTGACTGACTGCTGTTGGAAGAACCCCAACAGCAGCTAATTTCCTCCGTTTTAATTTAGCACCGACTCGAAACTTGATCTGCTAGAACAGCACCCAAGTGATAGTCGTCAGTGCACCATTAGTCGATATAATTAACGACCCACTGTCCAGTTTTGCAATCTAAACCGTGACCAGCACGTCCTCTGATAAACATAAGCCCTTGTTTTTGTATTTTGCAAATTCTTATCCAACTCAATACCCGCTTCGTGTTCAGGCGTTGGGTTGCAGACGTCAGGCGCTGAGGCGAGTTTTATAAGTGGAATGCTGACTTCATCAAAGCGAAAGTGTCGCTGATGAAGGGGCTTTTTTCCCTTTTATCTCGAGGCTGACAAAGCATTTTTTACCGACTCGGCAGGTTCTCGGCGGGAGAAGAAAAAAACGCTGAACCGACTTGGATAAAGCGAAATGGACGTGTTTTCGATGTTGTCTTCGATTATGAAGGGGCAAATAATATTTTATATGGGTTTTGGGTTAGGTATGGTTCAAACTTTGTGCCAATTCAGACGTCGTGTTACATACTGTATGTAACAAGGTAAAAACCCCAAAAACCAAAGGGGTTTAAAAAGATCCCAAGCATCACAATCCTTAACTCTCTCACAATCCAAGGATCAATATTTTAAAAGGTTAATTGAATGAGTAAACTTAGGTATTAAATAAGACCTACGAAGGGCTAAGTCCTTTTTAATAATTCTTGTTGAATAATGAGTCTTATTGAATTATTAAGTTATTTAAATTAATTTATTCAACTTATTATTACGGTACAGGGAAAACCATCAAAAATAAGTTTGACACCACTCCAATGCGAAATCGAAATAAGCGTAAAACGAGCTTGGTCATAGGTTCAATCGCTTCCTAAGATCTGCCATACAGGGAGAAAAGGAACTAAGATAGTCGATGACAGTTTTCATTTTTGCATCAATGTGTTTTACATTCCTGTAATGTTTTTCTGTGGTTCACACGATCTTGCGGCTCACCCTCATTCGTGCATCGCTTAATAATATGTTGTCGGGTTTGAGGGGGGGGGGGGGGGGGGGAGGGGTTCAATTTAAATTTCCATCAAATTTTTGTGATTCTCCGGGTCGCCTCCCTCGCGAATTATATTTTCTACCAATGTTGGTAAGAATCTTCAATGAGTCCAGGAGAGGGGACAGCGTTTAGGTCTTTGTGCGGTATAAAATGGTTCTACACGTAAAATTATTGGTACCGGAATGTTTAGTACATGAGTGACATAAAAGCATTTTTCTTTTTCAAATTCAGCTGGATTTAATGGATAACACTTGCATTACAAACTCGAATTTACCATGGGAAATTAGTGCACTAATTCAGAAAATACCCCTCGATATCCGTGTTTCTAACCTTAGTGGAGGCCCAATTTTGGGGAAATTTGATGAAGAAAAACTAGTTCGACGAAAACCACTAGAATATGCATTTATGTGCGTTTATTCTGAAGACGAATGTTTTACGCAATTATATCAATAAATTTAAATTCTGTTCAACAGAATCTGTTGGTTCCAGAGAGGTGAAAATAATACCAAAAGGCTTCTTTCAATGTTTACTATACAGGAAAAATATATGCTAATATGCTCGAATCCGAGCCCTAATCATCATCAACACCATTTAAGCCCCCTTTTAATATTATTCAGCATGGTTTAGAATGTGACTCAGACAACGATGGTTCTTGTATGTTTCAGATGACCATAATAGTTTTACACATGGGATTTACCTGCGAATTTCCTACGTCAGCTAATTGAACGTTTTTAGTTTTAGTACACCTATTTTCAAAGAAGGAAAAATTAATTTGTAACATATTTCAATACCTAAATCAAGTTTTTATGTTATGAACGCATCTTTCTTAGTTTCAAACTAGGAAGCCTGTATATTTAGTAGTAATTGAAAGTCATTAAAATAAATGGATTAAGTGTTCGGTCTTGGGCTAAACCATGAAAGTGTTGAAGCATGATGAAACGCATCGTTAATTGTATCAACGGGCAAAGGGGCCGAGCGAAGTTGGGTTCGCCTCGCACGCCCAGTGACTTAACTTTTCACACGGCCGCTAAACAATATGAAACTTTACTTGGAAGGCAACTCCTCCATATAGCTATAAAATGGATATTGTTCCGATCCTTTTCGATGAGTTAGTGGGTGAATCCTTGACGGAAAACTCTGACTTGCATATAGAATTTCATTGAAATCGAGCCATCCGTAACATTGCACGACATTTCACGTCTGAATCCGACGGTCTGATACGCCCATCGAGCACTATTAAATTCTAGTTACACATTTTATATTCTTGACGGCCCTGTGAAATTTACTCAGAGAAACCGGACCTGTTCTGCGGTGCTACGCCTCAATGTAATTATTATGGGATTCTCAAATGACTTTGACGCCTACTCCGAATTTCGTACGTCACATCAATTAAAAACGCGTCAACGAGGGCGACGAGTTGAATCACCCGATCCAACAAAAGGGGCACAAGAGCCCGAACGAAAAAAAAAAAAAAAAAAAAACCTAAACGGGATACAATGACCGAAATGAGGCCCACTCATTTGCGCTCGTCTTTCAAATGACCTTGTTAGACTTCGAGTTTAACGATTCACGTCATGTTTGGAACTCGAAAAAAGAGACCACTTAGAGCTCGGAATTATAAAAGAAAATAACAGCGCTCACACAACTCCCAGAAAAAAAAAGGTGTTCCTAGAGATAAAGACAAAAGTTACGCAACAATGCGACGGCAAATAATCCACCGGTTCTCTCGACCCCCTTTTAATTTATTCCATATCGTTTTCCAACCGAATGGCTTGTCTTGTGGCGTTCATTCATGAATTTTTATAATAAACCTCTAACCTATTTTTTGCAGGGGGAGGACATTAAAATTCAACGCAGAGAATGGGGTTTTTCCTCGAGGAGAAAAAACCATTTAGAGAGGAGTTGCTCGTAATACAAATGAGGCAGTGCATATCAGTCGTTTCAATTCAGAGATGTCGGAGGATTTTACGATTTATAATTGAAAATTTGGGAGTTGTTTAGTGCCAAGAAAGAAAAGTGCAAAAGAGGTTTCTTCTGACGCTATTGGCTCCGGAAAAGGGTTCCGCGTGGAAACATCTCGCAAGCGTTTTACGGCGAGCAGAAAATTCCATCCGGATAGGAGCATTCCGATGTTTTATTCATCGTGAGGTAACGAGAAGATGCAAAGCAGCTATTAGACGCCCCCTTGGAAAGTCGGAACCTCTTATTTTCATGGTCTTGACATCATTCCTGCAATTAGTGGTGGGGAGCGGATCTGCAGGGTATCCACCGAACGGAAAAGGTCTGGTGGACTAATGGCAAACTAAAAAACAATTGAGAGTGAAGCAGGGAGATGAATACGCCAGGTTAAAAAATTGCTGGGGGATGTAGCTTTTAGCTGGATGTAGTTTTAATCCCTCCAAGTAGGCCCAAATCTGAGTTTGCACCATCGGGAGGGCCAAAACCGCGATTTTTTTCCCACTTGTTTTTGGTTAGGGAGAGAGAACGACTCCTCTGCTGAATAAACAATTTAGTATTCAGCAGAGGAGTCGTTCTCTCTCCCTAACCAAACTCATTGGATTAGACCTCTGCACCATCGGCAAACAACCACTTTGTCCCACTTGTTTGTTTTTTGGCTATTTTCACCAGAAGGAAACGCCCGACAAAAAAGGATACACGTTTACTTTTTCAAGAGAACAAAATTCCGCGTCCAATGAGCACCCTACCGACCCAATTCGGTTAAGCACTCTGGCCGAAACAGAACGTCAAAGATGTGAAATGTTTTCCCAAAATGGGCTAAGATTGTGGGCCACGTCCAACGCCCATCACATAATCAGATTATCATATATATCAGCCAAAAGCACTTTCAAAATGGGCCCGCTGACCAGGAACCCAATTTTTTTAAAATCCCAAAATTCACCATCCAGCCAACTCAATTCGCCCTCACTCGTTAAGAGCCCAAGAGTTTACGCATTGTAAACCATGTTTTGAACTATTTTTATTACGACGTAATAAAAATGACCACGTCGTGGTCAGGAACCCCGAAAATATTTTTTACTAAGGCTGAAGGTCAATTCTTATTAGTTGAGTATCTCAAGGAAGAATTGACCTCAATTGAATGTACTTAATAATGATAATAATCATAATTTAGTTCATGATGTTATCAATGTCTGCATAAGCACAGATTTAGTAAGGGGAACTTGTGAAGCTATCCGATTCCGGAGGGGAGTTGGAGTAAGATTGCCCCTTCCAATGGACACATGTGTGTGATTGATAATTTCAAATCATGTTTCCGACAAGTGCACCAGCCCAAGCAGCCTATGCTGCCACCAAGTGTCAGTAAAAAAAATATATATTAAAAAAAAAAAAAATGGCCTCATTTTACTGGACCCTAGATGCCAAGGTTGTTAAGTGGAAAGAGAAGTCAAGAAGAAGAAGAAGAAGAAGAAGAAGGTAAAATCAACATAAAACTCAAGAATTATTCTGTACGAGCAAGTGATAAAACCAATATGGAAGTTATTTATTTAAGATTATAGAACAGGATCCCGCGAGGCGTAGTAAATGCCTCTTGGAGTATTCGAACAAATGCCCAGCATCGGGATTTCAAGGTTGAGTTGTTAGACGAGGTCATAAAAAGAAGAGTGAACTACAAAAGACGACTCCACAACCTCATAAATGTCGGAGACATACTGAAGACGACCAACTACAGATGGACCGAAAAGTTAAAACAATAAAAAAAAATTTTTAACTGATCGCCAAAGACTGGACAGAGACAGGCAACACAATAATTGGAATTATTCATCACTCCAGATCAAGTCTTCACACGCCACCCGAGCGAGTTGTTCCGTTAATTTCTTAAGCCTTCTAAACCGCCTCAAAAATCTCACGTGGCTCCAAAGCGTTGCCTTCAGAAAAGTTGGGTCATCAAAGAACGAGATGCAAGCGAGGATAAACCCTTGAGATGGAATGAGATGACGAGTTGAACCCGTTAGAAAGTGAGAAAGTTTCCGTGACGGGAGTCGAGCCCCAGGTTGTTCAGTTACATAGCGCGACCGAAGTAATTTTCTCTCAGGCTCTTTTGGACCGTGTTTCCCATCGTGGCCGACTTGCATGAAACGTCCCTAAAACGCCTGCAACCTAATTACGCCTGGGAATCCAACAGTACCAATTCAAGTTCAGAACGAGCACCGAGATTGAGGATCGCCTCGAGGGTTACATTAGGTACGTCTTATTTTCGCCAAACAAAAAAATCTTGGCACTGCCAACCGCACTCCCCGAAGATTCGGTGTTTGCTCCTTTGACCTCAAAAACATTCATTTCGGATTTATCTCTCTCCCGACTCATTTTTCTTGGCCGTTAGATTTCTACCCACTAAATCTCCCGGACAGAAATAGATTCAGGAAATATAAACCCGCCTTGTTGTGGCGATCCGCACAAAAGAATGCGCTTTCACGAGGCTCTGGTATTTTTGGCAGCTCAATCAGTATCTGACGGCGATCGTTCTGGGTTTAAAGATATCAGAACAGCTTTGTTAGCTTACATAAATAAAAAGACTTTCTTATGTAACCGCCAAGAACTTGAGAAGAGCTAGAATTTTTATGTGTGGTGTGAACATGAAACAAGAACGACATGAAAAACGATGCAAATTGTACACAAGGATACAAGAAACTGGGGTGAATATTTCGTCGCGGGTGAAAATTTCGTCACGCAAATTTTTCCATGACCCCCAGCCAAAAGACATGAGCATATAAAAAAAAATCATTGCTAGTGTACACAATCATAATTGGTGTGATGTACAATACGTTTCCTACGAAAAGAAGCCCACTAAAGACATAATATGCGTTCCAACTGGAAAGCCTCAATTTTTGCCTGCTCCCAAACTATAAGGAAACTCGGAGAGTTCCGCCAGCCCAGAAATAATTACGCGTATTTACCCAGTTACAATAATTATTAAAGTTGTTAACTTTCCCATTCTGATGTAATGCCGATTCAGTCAAGTACAGCGATTTTTGACCCCCGACGATGAAAATCCCAATAAAGATTGCGACCGCCATTAGGAAACCCGACAATTGTTGAGCAGTGACGTTGGCAATTGATTCAATCTCCAGTACGTGATATGAACGCTCGCCTTAACAAGCTGACTCACGCAATTTTTCCGCACCTCGTTCAATGCGCTCGGCAACGTTGATTCACGATCTACACGCGATGATTCACGAATCGTTTCTGAGAGCGAGACGAATCATTTGTAATGGATCGAAATGAGGCCAAAAGAGGATCCTCTGGTGAAGATTAAAAATAATGGGAAAGCTTACCACTACTGTGTGATCGAAGACTTCTTAAACTCCGCTTGTCTTCTGAAAAATGGAAAAGAAAACATTTGATTAATTTCCGCAGAGAAATCAATCTGCATAATATGTATATAATACATGTACATGGAATGGAATATTGGACCTAGAGACCGAAGTTTTGAGGGTTATATTGACACCTTAAACATCCAGAATTCGCTACTAGAGGGCAACGACCTGCTGGCTACGCCAGCCAACCCCCCGACCGTATCCCATCTGGCCTCAGACCACAAACTCGTTTTGCCATATTGTGTAGGTTTTTCTCTACAAAATACAGATTTTTGTATGGGGGGGGGGGGGGGGGGGGGTTGTGTGGCGAGGGAGGGGGAGGAGGCCGCCACATCGGACACCCCTCGTCCCACCGCCATCCCAACACCGTGTCAACTGCTCCAGCCCTTATTGGCCCACTTTTGGAGCAACTGATACGCCACAATGTGGTTACAACTGATACGCTACAATGTCCATGTCATGGAGCAACGTTTTGGTGGTTTCATAATATGAATACATGACAATATTATTTTTCTCATCTACTCCTCAAAACTAATTTTCGGTATTTTTTTTTTTTTTTTTTTTTCAATAATTAAAAAGAAGAACAAGACATTAAACTTTTCCTAAAAATTATTTTTAGGAAAAGTTTAATGTCTTGTCCTTCTCCACTTTTGGAGCTTACATGCGCCATGTGGAGCAACTTTTTGGTGGTTTCAGACTTTTCTTGTTATATCTACTCGCCAAGCCGAACTTTTTAAGACCAATATCAGATTTTTCCGACCGCTAGAAGTCCCCTAGAATAAAAATGAGCATCCTCGTTTTCCTCCTCGGGCTACAGCTCCAATACAGTAAGAAATAGTTTTTGATGTCGCTGCAGCTAGTCATTACAGCTATATAAGTGTCGAATATGCAAGAAATATAAGAATCATAGCTGGACTATTCACTCTAAGGGGTCCTGGTTTGTTTTGTGACCTGGTACGTCCAACAGAAGCACTTTCAGAGCGGAGCAACCTGTCGCAGCTGTAGCATCGGCCGCAGCGGCCACCACGAGACGCATTGCCCAAAAATTGGTGTTGACGTTTATCGTAATCGACTTGCTGAGACCAATGGAAGCATTCTCAGAACAGTAGGACATGCCGCTTCTGCAGAACCCAATAAGAGTCGCTAACACTTAAAATGTTATCAAAATGTTTGAATTACTCACCCAGGTTTGTGTTTTGGCACCGAGTCGGGGGATTTGTTTTGAATAATCAACCTCATTCAACTTTTTTTACCGTTAAACATCCAACCTCGCGTGAGGCCCCAGATCAGCGAACCCACTAGTTGTACTGACGTGCGTTTGTGCAGAAGTACGACAAACCCGTCTACTATCGACGTAATGTTGAAGCAAGAGACGAGAAAGGTGGTGAGGTAGTTTGATTGTCATTGTTAATCATTTGAGTTGATAATGGAACTTCCCCAAGTTACAAAGCCCGGCTGGCCGTGATGGGGTGTCAGCGCCAAAGGTTTTGCATAGCCCAGACCGTTACCCCGGAGAGGGGGTTCAAAAGCTTTCTAAACTTGGCAACACCCTCCTCTGCCCCATTCGGCCGTTTTCAGATCTGGGTCCCGTCAGTTTAATGGCTCTCCGGGGGACGGTTTGGAATTGGTCGCGGGGGTTTTGAATTGTTTGGGGGGAAGCTTTCGCGCTCCCGCGAGCAAAGGATCCTTGACCCGGTAAACTCCTAATGCAGCCTCCTCGATGTCTTCTTTATGGAAATTCGGGACCGTTTCCCCGAGGTCCTTAAGTGATTCTGCCAACTTGGGACAAGTCGCATCCAGCGGAATTATGGGATCCAGGGAACGTGTTGTGGGCGTTTTGAGTGAACTTTCAACAAATAGACTTGGGAAACACCGTTTGGAGAAAATTAAGTGGACTTAGAAAGCTAACATCAACGGTGGAGCGCGCAGTGGACTTGGCAGAAAGCCAATATTGCGGCAAATACATGGATCCTCGATCTTCAGGCATACATCTCAACAAAAGAAGACCCAAGGTCTACAACGCAACTACCAAGCCCATAATATGCAAGAAGAACGTGCAATGGACACTGTAGGGCAGCCTGCATAACGGATGTTGAAGGAGTACCTACATGCAGAAAATGAGTTCCCAATGATTTTTAGGTCTATCGGTACTTGTGACGTGTACTTGGGAGAATGCCTCTAGCGTCATACCTAGGATTACGCTCCCGGTGTCTTTGGAGGAAGAACAAGGAAGTGCACGAAAATCGCTGTCCACGATGTGTCGTGATCTGATGGCCTGGGAGGCGACATTGATGCGTAATGGGAGGATGTGCTGTCTCCAGGCTGGCGCAAAGTGTCGGGTTGACCTGGAATGCATTGATCCTCAGAAGGGTGCCGAGGATTCCAAGACAATATTAGTTCGCCCTGTATTACTTTGATTCAGTGGGCTGGCTTCCACGAACAAGCTTTCTTCAATGGAGGCTGGTCATACAAAAGTCTGATCTCCCAGCTACTACAATTGATCTGTCAACAATAATGGCCTGGGCAACCTGGCTTCCTCGGGCGAAGTCAGCAAAGGATGCCCAGGGTCCTCAGGTTGGATGGTCAGGGTCCTGAGCGGTGAAGCCGCTCGTGGGAGAAAAAGGGCGCCCAATCTCGCCGCTGACAGTGGCGCTTCCTGTGGCCGCGTGAGGACCACTAGGAGCGGGCAGGAGAATTATAGGCCCGTGTGGTCACAGACCTCAAGTTTAAAGGCGACATGATGCATAAGTATCAGCTTGGCGAGAATCCCTACTATGTCTCTCCAGCCATCAGATCGCGTGATCACGCAGCCTAATAAAAACCTAAAAAGTCCATACTAAGACGATCAGCACGATTTGGCTTTGGCCGAGCTGCAATGGCGAACTAGTGTGGAAGCGTCTTTTGACCTTGCTGCCTTGCCTAAAGCAAGGCCTTGTCCTGGTATCTTAGGTGGCAAATCCATGAAAGCCAGAAAATAGGGCAGCAGACCTACAACTTTAAGTACCTACCACTGTAATAAATAATGTCATAGCGAAGAAACGCGATTGAAGTATACGAGTGGCTTCGTGGTTTTACACACGAAGACCCCAAGGCCAACAGTGAACATCTATTCAAGAACTCATACATGGAGTGTATCAGGCCAGAATTGAACATACATGGACTTGTTTTAGCTTGGGAAGAATCCCTAACATGGATCTTCTTCAGCCCAAAAGAAACATTTCCATATACTCCCAGTCCTCGAGCAATCCAAGTCTTTTTCCATTCTGTCAACCACTCAATACCGTCACAGCTTCAATCAAACCTCAACTATTGAGCCAATCATTACAACATCCTCGTGGCACTCCCGCGAAGGCATTTCGCCTCAGGTTCGCGCCATTCCTTTTGATCTCCGACGAATAATTTTAGCGGCTCGTTGTCAACTTGCCAACCAGACACGATTGATGAATGTCAACAGCAATCCCAACGATGCGAGCGTAGAAATAAAGAAGAAAAATATAAATAAAATCAGGCGCCGTTTTAGCGTTTCATTAAAAGAAGACAATCAAATTTGTTCGTCGATATGTTTTACGGAAGAAAAAAAAAATCAGGTTAGTACCCGCGGTACGACTATTGACTGAAGTTATCTGGAGTGGAACGAGGAACGCGGAGATAACCTTTCTAAATTTGGTCAAGCCAAACCAATGGCATTTTCGCAGATGAATCAGTAACGTACAAAGCGTCTTACAAAGCCAAAAACTCGAGCAATCAGGCTAATGAAATTCTTCGAAGCGGTTTTGTAAACACGGTGGTTCTCGAAGGCTCATGCGTTTTCCGTAGTCACATTAAACCGTGGAAGATAACAAAAGGCCCGACACGAAGTTTCACAAACCCTGCCGCTATTCTCAGGAGCTAATCAGAAGTTTACGGTTTCATCTCCAAGAGTCAGCAACAAAAGATATGGAAAACTCCCACTCGGCGAGAAACCCAATCTGCATGTCAGCTTTATAAGAGAGATAAAAAAAAGCGAAAGAAAACGGACGACTCGGTCGAAATAAATTTGACGGGGTGTCACGGCAAGAAAACATAATTCCACGGTGAATCAACCTAAAGAAGTAGTACTTTCTTTACTTTATGGTTAAATTGTAACGGATTTTATGGCGCCACATAAACGGTGGGATTCGACCCAAGTGTCTTAGAATAGTTGAAAAAGGATTGTTAACCCATTTTAGAAGCTGCTCTAGAAAGAATTTTACGTTCGGCCTTGAAATTTCAAAAAGTGAGCTTTGGCTGGACGCTCGAATGAGGTGTCGTTTTATAAGTATTTTCGTAGGTAGAATCCATTTTTGAGGTTCCCTTCTCTGTCCCAACACTATACCTACAGGAGTAGTTTTTAATTTTTTTTTTAATGGCATTAAATATTATTGACGTGGGATTCTGTGGAAGCGTTCGACAGGAAACTGATTTTTATCTGGCTTTGAACCGCTTGAAACCAGTTATAGCGTTTCAATCAGTTTCACAGCCCTAGAAACCAATTATGAAGCTCTTAAAATAGTTTTATAGCGTTTCAGGCGGTTTTGTAGCACATTAAACCCCGTTTAACCTTTTTCAACCAGTTTAGTAGAACTTGAAACCAGGTGTATGGCTCTTAAAACCAGTTTATATTTTCTCATCCAATTCTGTAGAACGTTACAAACCAATTTCATAGCTCCGGCCGAAACGCGTCTACAAGTTTATATATTTTTATCGTGGAAATAGACTATTTCGTCTTAAATCGTCTTTTTTTTTTTTTTTTAATTTCATAGCTCTTCAACTGGCTTCCCGTAGTTTCAATCTGGTTCTATACCTAGTGTTCAAACCAGTCAAATATCTTTTCGACTCGCTTTTTAGCACTTTGAACCGGGTTTGTGCATGATCAAACTGGTTGTAGAGTTTTTGACATTTCATGTCTTTTTACTTTACTATTTACTTTGGCATGCAAACGAAAAAAGCGTTGAATGTTTAAAAAAAAACGTTACGGGTTTACAGCTGTTGAAACCCATTTCATAGCTTTTCATTTCTTATGGTTTCGTGCGTGTTAAAAAAAGATTCTCAGTTGGCTTCCTAACACTTTAAACGTGTCTCAAACCCGAGGGGCTGAAAAGGGGCTACGGGAGGGGTGTTTGAAGGGTTTCGGCAATGGGATCAGTAGAATGTCGTTTTCGAAGTATTTCCGGACGTGGAATATATTTTTGAGGGTTCCAGAACGATCCGATTTCACCGTTCTATGGGCTTTCATGGGGCTACAAATGGGACTTGAGAGGATTGCCAGGAAGTCGATTGAGGGGTCGTTTTCAGAATAATTTTGGACGCAGAATTCACTTTTTGGGACCCCGCATATTGTGTCAAAACAGTATAGAAAATTTCTTCACTGTATTCTGTATTTAATAATGATTGTTTCTTGAAATTTTTATTTAGGTTTTTATTTTTTTTATTTTTTACTGAATCAATTTCTAGATAATTTAAGCCAAAGAATTTTATTATAACCTATACCTTCAGTGGAACGTTTTCGCGAGGGTCGAATTTCTGGCTGAAATTCTTCTGAAAACACCCTCCGCTTTGTTATTAGCGGCCGTTCAACTCTTCTTCAAACTACTCGTCCAATTTCAGCTGAATAGTTCATTACACGCCGTTATTTCCCTCGCTAAATGACACGACAAACGGAGAAAAAAAAAAAAATCGCCGTAATTCCGTGTAACCTTCAAACGGAACGTGAATAAGTCAGAGGGAAAAGCCGGAGCTAAGCACAACACGCGAAAACACGGTGTATTGCCGACCGCACGACATAAATAACTATGCAGTGGACCTGTCGCGTGTTTGTCGGGATGACGGCATCCATTGTTCAGTTTGGAACGGGCTCTGATCGATAAGTTGGCCGGCACGGAAGGTAACACCCTGTAGGAACGGGCTTTTGCCACGACGAGGGCCAAATCGAAGGAGCACACCGGCCAAAGTCGGTCAGGGATTGAACTGAGCGGATTGACGCACTTGACCTTAAAACGGCAGTGGCCACCTAAGAATACTTGCGGTTTTTGTTTTTTTTCGCAATTTCTCCACAAGCAACAACCCTCATAATGCACTAGGCTGCCGCAACCATAACATTCCACTTCGCTCCTGACCGAACAACTAGGTTATATCGCTTTCCATCAACAAAGTCCAGTATTAAATACAAATTTATACACTTTATAAAACCTTTTAAAGACCACTTTTAAACTCAGTGGTTCAAAGGTCAGTGGGGCAACATTACTAATTCAAACCCTCCATTTCGCATTCTCAACGAACTTCCATTTACACCTTTTTTTTTTTTTAACCCCCAGTCGTAACAGCGGTTTGTATCGCTTCTGCAATCAAAAGTTCCACATAAAAAAAAAACCTTCTGTAGGGAATGTTGGCCGTTTTTCAGGAAAATGTTCAAACGGCTCGATGCAGTTAAGGAGGATTTGCGAGCTCCAGATTGGCACAATTTGTCGAGCAAGCGCCTCTGTGAGAAACCTCTCTTCCTTAGCGCGGCGCAGCTGAGTAGGAACATGACGAAATCGCGAGCAGCCGCCGCGTCAGGGAAATTCCACCTTAATAATAATAAGTAGTAGTACCTAATAATAATAATAATAATAATTTAAGTGTCAACAGAGGATTAACTGACCAACAACACACTGCGATTAATAATTGCAATTCACAATGAATATAAACGATCAGTGAATAATAAAACGGCAGTGAGATTTGGGGCGGAGGCCGACTGGCTAATCTCGCCGCTGACTGCAGCGCTTCCCGAGGCCCGTATCGACACCACTTATGGCGGGCTGACGAGTTTAGAAGAGTCGGGCCCTGAGTCCCCACAACAGGTTTAGTGATAGTAAGCCAGTTTTGTAGCTCAGCAGAACTCGCTTTAATGAAACCAGTTCTACGTCTCTTGAAACTGGTTTCGAGCTATTCAGACGGGTATGAGCTTGCTAAACTGATAGGGTAAGTGTCCCAAATTCCGCCTACCCTAACTGTTTTTCCTTGTAGCAGCTTTGTTTTCAGGTAAACCCGTCCAAAAAAATGCTGAATATTACCAGTGGGATCCTGTCATTGATTCCTGAAGCCCAAATTGCTGTAGAAAAATCCTGCTAGAAGTGATTCTAGATAGACTGGGAAAACCCATAATCGTGATTCCCAAAAAAGTGTTCCCAATTTCGCCCACCAGGTGTTCCTAAAACCGCCTGGTAGGCGGAATTAGGAACAGGCGATAGACTAGGGATGTGAAGAGCTAAAACTTGATCGGTTTGAAACTGAATATAATTCAAATGAAATTATTTTTCCTACTCGTATTAATATAAACACTAGATGCCCGCACGTGCTTCGCACGAAATATCAAATTTTCGTCCATCACCTATCAACGATGCACCCGTGGCGACGCTTTTTGACCCATCTCTCGTAGCGAAGGAAAGCTCCGTTCGCGTAATATGCAGCCCATAGCAACCCATCAACTCCAAATGAAATTACCGAGTACCTATCAAACTAATCGAAGGCTTGCAAAAAATACTCGTACCCACCTACCGACGATCTTCGAATAACTTGCGAACGGGTTATCGCACAGAAATCGTTTTGTGCTCGTTGAAATCAGCGCGAAAAGCTCGTTTTAACAAACGTAGTTTCGTTCAAAACCGACGCCAAAAGTTGTATCGGGTTTCAGCGTTTCGAAAATTTTCCTAGTAATCCCTAGTAACGACGCTATTTGACCCGTATCTCGTCGCGAAGGAGCACCCGAAAACCGATGGAGGGGATGAGTGAGGAAAAATCAAGGTAGCCTATGACCATCGCGCTGGTTTTTGGAACGGGTCGCAATAAACGGCACGCGAATCGGTCATTCCGACAGACATTTCTCGGTTTTTATTAGGTGGGAAAGGTACTTCCAAATAAAGTTATTTAGGTAGATATGCTCGAAGCGCCCCATTTCCTTGCGTTGTACCGCCTCTACCGCCTTCTTCAAGTCTTCATCTTCTCGACAAAGCTTCTTGTCTTTCTTTTCAGACATCTGTAAATTGTAATAGAAGTGGTAAGAAACAATTTCCAGCATGTTCCTTTTTCCGCCTAGTAGGCGAAATTAGGATCTGTTTTGTAGGCGAAATTAGGAACAGTGGTCACTCCGCACACATCACGTAATAAAACCAACTAGGTACGGTTATTTTCAAATTTTAATACACCTTTTGAATCTCCATATCACAAGCTTCAACGTGATTCAAGAGAAAAAATTAAAAAACAAAACTTACCAGGTGTTTCAGTTGGATAAAGTTGGGAGAAAAGTTCGATCGGCGATCATATGGAAACAATAATGTGATTCACAAATTTCTGAGTAACAACAACACTTCGAACCCTATTGCCCCTACGTGGGCAATCCATGGACTTGATGTTACCGCCTCAAACTCGCAGAAAGCGTTGTTAGCTTCTTCAAAACCCGATTAGGCGGAATTAGGAGCCTAGGCGGCATTTGGTGCACCTACCCTACAGTTTTTCAGTCAGTGTCATTGCACTTGAAACCGTTTTATAGGGCTCTATGGAAATATCTTCACAGCACTTTAAACCAGTTTTGTTAATGTTAAGACTGGTCTTAAGCTTTTCAGCTGTAGCACTTTAAACTGGCTGTATAGCTCATCTAACTGGTTTTATAGCATTCAACCAAAGTGGTAGCTTTTTAGTGGTTTTACGTAAAACTAAGTAATACATCTTCCCTGTGATGAGTTGTAACTGTACAAAGGCGCCACGGATGGAAGATACTAAAAGGCAGGAAATAACCGAATGAGACGCCTCAACAGAACAATAGAGCTAGTAGGAAGTGGAAGGCACTAACGTTGAAAATAAGGGCCCATAACCTATTCCATCCAGGAGGGGATCAAACACACAAAAAACCTCGAAGAATGAACGGCTTCAGAAACAAGAACGTAAAAAAACCTCCCCACAAAAAAGCAACATCTGGCGAGGTCAGTCACCTTACCCTTCAGGCCTAATTACTTAGTCCTTGATAGGGAGTCAGGTGTAGGTTTTATTCCGAGCAGATGCAAACGGCGAGGGGGAATTTTCGTCGAAATAAGGACACACGAGTTATCATTAGCTGTATCAACGACGTTCCAACCCGCTAATATCCTTAAATGAACGCGGTTTTGTTCCGAGCGGGTCAAGCATTGTCCTCATTGTCTTTTTGTCCCATTTGGTTTCACCTCCGGACAACTCGTTGAATTCCAGATGAGGTATTTTTTGCGTATTGAGCTGCTTTTAACGGGAAGCTTAGGAAAGAAGTCAGGAACGATTTTACAAATCGACCGTTTTGTGGCTGGCAGCGTTCAAAGGATTTTGTGAATATTTATCTGTTCACGACGTCGAAGGTAATTTACCGACCAACGACGTTATTAACGGGGCGATTAATCATAAGGATTTCTCGTTCCCGAGGTTGACCCCGTTTTCCCGGATCTTCGATCCCTGTCGAGGGATGTGGGTCGATCTGATTAGCCGCATTTGCTCCCCCGATCCGAGATAGCGTCGAGGGTTGATGAACTACGAGGCATGTCGACGGTGACAGGATTATTTTGCTTGCTTTCACCGTCCGCGTAATCGGGAGGATCTGACGAGTTTGATGATGATGGAAATACCGGATGGAATTTCAATCGGTAGGGTCCTGCAGGAGCTGCCGAGCGCGCAACAGAGCTCTTGCTTGCACCCATGGGTTCCCAGCACTCTGGGAGACCAGCTGTGGGGAATTGTCAACCACGTTCGTCGCTCTGTAACGAACGGAAGACGGAAGTTCGTCCGCGCGCTGGGAACAGGGGAGCCCTCCTTCCCCAAATAGTCACGTTCTTTGCCTGCGCAGCAGACCCCACAAGCGCTCGACCTCTCGAGCGTGGAACCTGGGAATACTAACCTGGCTCTCCCACCCTCCACACGCCCTCAAAACACCACCCATCACACCTAACAAAATTAAACGATTTAGTAACTCTTAGGCCTCTAGTGGACGCCATGGCGATGGAAAGAATGATCCTTGATAGCATACCTGAACAGCTGGAGGCAGCTGCAAACCTAGTGTTGCAAAGCCAGAGCACCGCTAGACTGTAACAGCAATAGCAGAAACAAGCATGCAATGGCAATATTCATCGACATTGCACGATCATTTAATGCACTACGGTGGCCAATGGTATTAAGAAGCTGGGTATCCCCGGGAATACCTTCAAACACCTGCAGAACTACACTAGAATAATTCTAGTGTAGTTCTGCATGTGTTATTGTCAATTATTGTCGATGATAATTTTCCAGGATGCAGGCAGGTTTGGCGTTAAGCTGCTGCTGCAAAAACGGATCTGAATTCTGTTTGTTATGGGGCCTTCTCCAACCCAGACCTTCCATGTGCAGCTGAAGTTAGAGTATTTGATACTATGGAAGATCCCGAGTCTGGCGCATGGCTTTGGAGACCATCACCCTGTATCGAGAACTGAGTCCAAAAGTTAGCAACGCAGTTATAGTTGCACCCATTTGCGCCGGGCGTAAAATTGCAACCCATGGGTGTGGAACCCTATTAGCACAAGAAAAAATACATTTAGGCGCATGTGCGCCAATTTGTGCTATTCTCACTCAGCCCAGTAGGAGGGGCAGGGATCGGGAGACACACTCGTGTGTCGCGAGATGGTAAATTAGCGGAATAGATTCATACTCAGTGGAACGTTTCTAATTTGGAATAGATTTTTTTTCCTCCCAATTTTGTCCGCCATTTTGAAAATAATAGCGTCGTCCTCTATCAGATTATCGTCGTCCGGAAGAAAGACTCCCCGAAGTGGTTATAACGTTATAACCACTTCGGGGAGTCTTTAATATATCTGTAATTATCTGTAAGGAGGAAGCCCCATGGCAAATCACCCAATCTTATCCAAGTGGGGGGGTCCTGCGAAAAATAATTTTTGTTCCAGAAAAAAATTAAAGGCGGGGTTTTTGGGAAGTCGTGTCACAGAGGATGCCCGTGAAAATCTTTGGAGGGGCGGGGGGGTTCACGGTGTACGGCATCGCCGACCCGTTCATTACAATGGCCCTCAACATGAACCGAAGTTCCCGTCTCCATGACTAATTACTTCCTAGAATGCCGAGAAAAAAAATTTCCTCATCCCAACGTGTAAAATAAATTATACATAATTCATTAAGATGTTATCGCAGACCAACTCTCTACTCGTCCGGATAGTTTAAGAGAATTTCGACGGCGCCCAACGCCAACCCCGCAATACTTCCCACGAAGAAGAAAAACTGGGACAGCTATTGGGAAAAGTTATCCAGTCAAGAAAGGGAGTCAAGTAACCGTGGCTTGCCCAGAAACGTACGATTTTTACTTTTTGAGCAATTTAGGGAAAAAATCGTCCAACTTTGGAGAGCTGTATCTTTCAAACTATTAGACCTACAAGAGGATTTACTGCCAACTTCAGAGTTGTCCTAACATCATCATTCACCTAATTAAAACGACGTTTCTCTAGACTCGTATTTGCTATTATTTTTGTTCCCTTGGCGTTAATGACTAGTATTTAGCTCCCAGTGTTTTTTTCTCATATATTGTGCAAGGTTTTCACCATTAACCAGAAGTGGCCTGATTCTTTTATCGCGTCTATATTTAACCTTCAAAAGACCTCTGCCCCCGTGTGACCCAGTGTTCCTCCGTTGTGCTCCACGATTCAGTCGATAAGGACTCAATTAAAATTCATACAGAGAAACGAGGGCCGGTCCTTTTTTGTGTGTTGTTGTTATCTCGTATTAGTATTTCCTCTCATTGTGGCCTCTGAATGTCTAATGAGGTAGTTAGCCGTGTTGAGACGAAACGTCCTTCACGGTGTTTGGTGTTCGCCTATTGGAGGTTCCCAGGTGTTCTGCCACCTGCCTGTTTTTTATCAGGTTACAAAAAAATAAATCGCTAAGGTGACTTTTTTTGGGGAGGGGCCGAGCGCTTAGGAACGATTCAATTGACTTGAAAGGGAGTTTTAATTGAGTCAAATGACGACGCGAGGAGAGAGTTTTCCAAAGAGTTGCTACACAGAGACCTTTGACGATAGGATGAGGGAGAAAGGCCTATGTGACGTCATGTGCCCCACGGATAAACCAAGAGGCGTTTTTAAGCGTTCTAATGAATATCGACAAAAATTAAAAAACAAACCAAAAACCATATGAACCATATTCATTCTATAGTTAATCGCGAGTTCGGTAGAACCTATACAGAAACCTCAGATAAAAATAAAAATATAAGGAACCACTTTTCACATCATGCAACGTTTTAACTTTTCGAGGAGGAACCCGCATCTTTTATCTGATTTAAAGCACCAAAAGTGATCAAAAATGCAACAGAAAAAACACTTGCAGCTACTTTCTAAGCTTATTACAATTTGCGATGACCAATTACGTCCCTAAACGTGTTCCCATAGATTTTGTCTTGTTGAATTCAAACTTGATATCGCAATTTCAAAAAACTGTCCTACCATAATTAGAAAGTGCAAAAAACATGATAATACTAGGTTTGTTGTCTGTTTTATGATTAGTATGGCTCTTCAATTGCATTTCTAATATTTTTCTGCATCAATTTACAATAAATTTGTTCATGCTGAATACAAATTCAATATCGGATTAGCAGAAACTGTCCTAACATACCTTTAAAAGTGCAAAAAAGATGAAACTCCGATTTTGTTATTAATTATGTGATTTGAAATACATCTCTATTACATTCCTAATATTCTTCCATGTTATATTCCCATAGATTCATTCGCGCTGAATTCAAATTTGATATCGGATTTATAAAACGCTGTCCAACCGTACTTAGAAAAAACAAAAAAACATGGGAAAACTAGGTTTGTTGCCTGTTTTATGAACAGTATGACTCTTCTATTGCACTCCTAATATATTTCTGTATCAATTTATAATTGATTTTTTCAGGCTGAATCCAAATTTGGTATCGGATTAGGAAAAGCTGTCCTACCATACCTACTTTGAAAGTACAAAAAGATGGGAAAACGAGTTTTGTTGTCAATTCTATGATTTGTAAGATTTCTCTATTTTATTCCTAATATTTTTCCATAGATTTATTCAAGCTGAATCCAAATTTGATGTAGGATTACAAAAAAACCTGTCTTAGCATACTTCGAAAGTACAAAAGATGAAAACCCGAGTTTTAAATCAATTATGTGATTTGTAAGACTTCTCTATTACATTCCTATCCTAATACATACATATTTTTTGTGTGGTATTTTTCCATAGATGTATTCAAGCTGAATCCAAAGTTGACGTAGGTTCAAAAAATTCAAAAATACAGTTTTATATTGTCCTAAGCACACAAGGGGATAGCAGCCCTTCTGGGCACAATGACCCCCTTCATGGCGGATCCCGGTTAAGCCCTGGTTAAAATTGTGACCATAATGACATCACACGACGGATCTGGGGTGTCGGGTTACCTTCCCCGAAGTGAAAGTGCATTCTGGGGAAAATGATGGGAGAGAGAGAAAATCTATTATTGTTCTCAGCCTTGGAAGCCCGCCGTGCCGAGTCGGATTATAAATACCCCGTTACCTAAACAGCCTCGTTTCCTTTTTCTAAACTTATCCCCCTCTCCCGCAGACGTCTTGACTTTTATGTAACCAAGTATTTTTCACGCCCGTATCGCTTTTATATATTTTTTTTAGGGAAAAAAAAAAATACGCTCAGGAGGTTCTGCGGCAGATCAAAACTTCTACGGACAAACAAACTGCGATTGATCGGTTTGTTTACTTCGTGTCGGCTCATGTGCAATGCACATTGTAAATCAAGGTCATTTCAATCGAAACGACATCCAACATGTATACAACGCGAAAGCCAAACCAGGTGCTCGTTACATAATCAACTCGCGTTCCGATCTTCCAGAACGGTCTTTCATCTCAAAAATTTCATATTTGAGCTGATTACCCCAACTCCGTCTACACAGTCGACGAATCCAGACAGATAAGAGGAAAGAGAAAAGCGAGTGATACGGCACTAATATAAAGCTATCTCTTAGACAAGAGGTCATTACGATTGTTTACCCCTAGCGAACAATTCAAACGAACGAAGCAAACAAGAGAGACAAATTGGATGCAACGAGATAGCCACGTCGACAGTGTTTCTGAAGGACGGATTCGTCTCAAAAATCAGAAATAGGAATCCGTTTTCAGCATTCTTTTCCTTCCAACTTCACAAAAATTAACATTCTTCTGGAATTTCAACATTCTAAACTGAAGATCAATCCCACTTCTGATGTCTCACGTAGTGAAGTACTCTGACGTACAGAGGGGGGGGGGGGGGGGGGGGGGGTTGAGATGCGGCAAAAATGCGCGCAAATGGGCGCACTTGCGCCCAACTTTCTTATTTTAAATGGGAACCCCTAAATTGTTTGCAAATTCGGAATCCCCGGCCAATATTACGTCCGATAAGCTCGTTGAGCGCAATTTCCAATGCCCGCAAATCCGCGCAACTCTTCCAATCTTCGTTGTTTACAGTCTGGTTGAGTCGGCGTTTGCACTGTATTCTACCGCATCACTTGAGCAGTTATTCAAATGGGCGAGCGAAGTGAGTTCCCCCTGTCCGAGAAAGTGGTTGGCCGAGGGAAGCGGCACACATTAGGGATCGTAAACCACGTTGTCAAGGAGATAATTGGCTCCAAGTACGAAAAATATTGTAACGAATTTTTTTCCAACAAATCGTCCAACTTTACGGTGCTGTATCTCGGAAACTACTGGGCCTACAGACCAGCAATTGAGCTCAAAATGTAGCGAATCTTATCTAGATCACAGCAGATAATAGTGGTCCGAGCAAAAGAACCCGTACTTTGGGAGCTACGGAGCCAAACTGATTAAAGATATAAAATACACTGCCAAGGCAATGGCACATGAGCTTCCTCGTGCCAAGTTCAAAATGAACGTAACAACTGTAACAAGAAAATTACGTTCGCGCATGCGCAGGGAGTACCACTGATTCAATCGTGATGAAACTGATAGGGAACCATCTAGAGCTATACCCACACAATACCTGAAAATTTGATTGAAATCCGATCAAAATTGTAGGAGTTATGGCTGTGGCAAGGAAATTACGTTCGCGCATGCGCTGAGCGTACCGCTGATTCAATCGTCATGAAACTGGCAGGGTACCATCTAGAGCTATACGCACACAATTCCTGAAAATTTGATTGAAATCCGATCAAAATTGAGAAAGTTATGCCTGTTTCAAGAATTTCACGTTAGCGCATGCGCAGAGCGTACCGCAGATTCAATTGTGATGAAATTCGTATGGGACCTCAAGGAGCCTTATCCGCATAATCCCTCAAAATTTGAGCTAAATTCATTCAAAATTGTGGAAATTATGGCTGTAACAAGGAAATGCGGACAGACACGGAACCAAATTTGTTCAGTAGGCTATGAAACGCAAAATGCGAGTGGAAATTTTGAATTCGGACAACAAAAAATTTTTTTTCCCCGAAAGTGAACACAAGGCTTCCGCTGCTTCGCAGACTCGGAAGCAATATAGCAGTTTTCAGCGAAGGTACTCCGGGAGTTTGCTTCCAGATTTCAAGGTGGCAAAATTGAGTATGACGTACTTACCTACGACATACAAAAACAAAACCTACTGTAGGAGATAATTTAGCATTGTCATCTCTGCATTGGCGAATATGGGACACTCCAAGCAGAAATACGGGACGAGATGAATACGTATAGGTATACAAAATAATATTCTCTTCAAGATGATGGATCGACCCAACACTATTCTTTGATCGTCAACGCTCACTCTTTTTAAACGGAAATTTCCTTTTTTTTTTTCAATTCCTTGAGGAAAATCGGATACTTCAATTTTTGTTGTTTTTTCATTCGACCTCAAGACATGAACATAGTTCACAACTCTTGAAGAGGACTCTGGATAGGTCATGTTAAAATTTAATAATTTTTTTTTTATGTACAATAAAAATATCGATTAAATTTTGTTTTTAACAAAACGATTTTTCGATCACGTTTTTTATTAATTGAGTTACGAATTTCACCTTCAATGCTGTTTACAAAAAAATATATTTTTATGGAAAAAATAAGTCGAAAAATACATTTTGCAACTATGCAAAAAATCACAATTTAAAAAAATTGAAATAATTGTATTAAAATCGATTTTACTAGGTAATTGAACATTATTACCAATGAATTTCTAAGGTCTTAAAAACTTTCTTTACAAAAATGTTGATAATAATAATAATTTATTATTTATAATAAATTATAATTATTTATTATTTTTCATAAATGTTGATAATAAATAATTATTCATGATTACTAATTATTAGTAATCATAAATAATTATTTATTATTGCTAATTATTATTATTATTCATGAGTCATGAATAATAATAATAATAATAATAATAATAATAATAATAATAATAATAATAATAATAATAACTCATGAGTCATGAATCATGAGTTATTTTTGGGACGTTTTAGGATTATCTTCTTTTCTTTGAAATATCTTCTTTTTTCTTTATTGCTGGTTGAAGCCACTGCTCAGTTAGTTTCTTCAAAAATGTCAACGAAAAAAAATGAAAATGAGTGTTTGAAAACAAACGTTCCTAGTCGCTCGGGTTAGTTGTCAGTAAGAGGAGATAAGTAGTGAGATAAGTTGTCTTCTTCTTCCGTTGTTGGAAGGTTTGGTATGCAGGTGATCGCTATGGCGGACTGTTTTGCGGAAGTGTTCTCTAAATTTTTACGGGGCACCTCAGAAAACGAAACGGCAAGGGTGGCCCCCCTAATTAAACGCCAACGGCATTTTTTGAGCTCAAATGCCTTAGTACTTCATGAACTGAACCCCCACATTGGAATATTTCTAAATTAAAAAAAAATGTTTTGACTTCAAATGAGACGAAATATCAAGAAAGTTTGGTTGAATCAGGTTAAAAATTCACTCAATGCTGAAGAGTTAATTGCAGAAACAAGACAGAGGGGACATTCACCGGACCAAAACACCAAAAGCACGCCTGGCGCCCCAACAATGGACGAGAAACGAGTTTCCTTTTTTTTCGGGCGCCCCGAATAGGAAAGCAATTCATCACGATAAAAGAAGATGAAGAGAGAGAGGAATAAAAAAATCAAAAAAAAAAGAAAAAGAAAACGAGAAAAACAATAAAAAAAGTTGAAAAAATGAGAAAAGAAGGAAAAACAAAAGCCCTCAAGTTGAATAGAAGCTGAGGACGCACAGATGCGCAGAAACTGTACACTGGTGCGGCGAGGTGGTCCACAGGGCGAGGGGGTTGGGGGAGGGGAGCTGGCGTAGAGGTCATTTGTAGGACACGGCCTCTCCGAACGCTCTCGGCCGGGGATTTTCATGGAGAAGGGAACCCGTTTGGAAGAGATGGAAACGACAAAAAAAAAAACCTCTTTTGAGAAGTTGTAAATTGATTTCGACGAGAGCGAAAATTTCGTGAGGCGAAATTGCAAATCAGGAAGCTGGAAGGTGGTTTTGAAGGTGACGCGGCCACAGCGACCACAAATTGAGATATTGATGGCTGAGGATTATTGTGGTTCGAATCGATTCCCGGATGCCGCAGTTGAATAATTCAACTTGAATTCCAGCGAAAGACCTAACTGCCTTAGGCTTCGGTTTTTTATTGGGGGGGGGGGGGGGGGGGGGGAGGGTAAAGCTCGGAAATGAGTTGTTCTACGGCGATAAAGCATAGAGACAAAGTTGTTCAAGATGAAATTTCCTTCAAACATCACCCATCAGGTTTGATCGGGGGACCACCCACAGCGACGCTGAGCAAAAAATCACCAAAATCGTTTACCGTGGCATTGAGTGAAGAGGGGGTAAACGGAGATTGACCTATTTAGAATAAATCAACCGCATTGATGAGAAAAATCACCGAACTGGACCCGTTCGGCCTCGAGGCTGACAACGTGGCAACCCCGGGTGGCACCCAAAGGGACGAAATCGCCACGAATTCAAATCAAAAACACGTCGGGTTGTTGGAGAAAAGCGCAATCATTGCGCGAAAATTATTGTCATTTTGTAGCAGATAAAATAAAGGGAAAAGAGACGCTGGTTACGTCACTCACCTCAACGACAATCGTTGTCGGCGACTTGTATCACTTCACTGCGTAAAAAAAGTAACGTCCTCACTGTTGAGCGATAATCAAAATGCACTGTTTCGACTGGGGCGACAAAATATCTTTAAAAGAAATTGTGACACACAAAAAAAACCACAGCGAAACACTCCAGCGGTGCAGGGGAAGGTTGCTTGGAAGCGACTGAAGAGGTCGGTGTATACAAGTCCCCCACCACCGATCTCAGCGCCGCCTGGTGGGGGGATACGAAATCAACAAGTCCACGCGCGTTCGGACCTTCTCTTTTTCAAGACGGGGGGGGGGGGGGGGTGCCCCCCCCGTTCTCCGTCTCCGTCTGGCCCAGTCACGGGCGGTCCCCCTCGTGGCGCTGTCTCTGTCGGCACAACTGGTTTCTTTCTCACCTTATCCCCCCCCCCCCCTCCCAACCACTGTCTTAACCACCGCTGCGCTCTAAAAAAGCCCACCACACGTTTTCTACACCCCCCCCCCCCCAGCCCGGCTTCCAATACCTACCCCCCTTTTCCTTCTTATTCCAGAGCGGGTTTTCAAACTCTCCTGCCGAACGCTCCCGACTACTAACGAGCGGAATTCTCATAATGTCTTCTATGTAACACGACACGACAAAAACGTGACAAACTGGTCCGCTGACGACTTGAGTGATTATGAGACACCTCATTTTGGTTTAAAATGGTAATCAACAGAATACAAATTGTGATCGGCCTCAAAATTTGTAAATATCAACAAACTATTGTATGTTCTACATAATAATATAACATACCTATTAATAAATGAAAATAACATATTATGTAGGTATTATTAACATATTATGTAGAATGAAAAAACCAAATATCTGCCGTTGTGCCTGGAAGGGCTTCTAACTGAACGCCCAAACCCGTGGGGCTCAATGGGGCAATAAAGGGGCTGGGGTTTTTTTTATGGATATAGGGGTCGGGGACTAGTGCCTGCTCGTCCACCAATCTGGAAATCAGTGAGAAAGTGTCAGATGGAGACCGTCGAACTCGTCCATCCACCGAAAAGGTGCAACCGTCGAACATGTTGCAATATTTTAGTGATAATATCGATAGGTGATATCAGTAAGCCTATATCGATTGGCAACCATTGATCATCTTAAACGATCTCCGAAAATGTAAAAATTATTAAAGTTTGCTGGCTATTACCAACAGTCGGTTTGATGATGTAGCGTATAGTACACATCATAATATGATTATAATAATAAGCGTATAATACACATCATATTATGATGTGTATTATATTATAATCGAGTTCAATGTTTAGCAACTAAACTGACATGTATCGGTTTTATATAAACAACTGTTGTTTATACCGATAGATTTTTTTGTTTTATATTAAACCGATAGATACATGTCAGTTGACTGCCAGCAATAGAGGTGTCGAAGATGATGAGGAACTGCTGGTGGTTAACGACGAAGTAGAGTACTGCTTTTCTAGTCATTACACTTCAGAAAACTCTAAATATCCACCAGTAATGTGGGCAATTTCTCCAGATCGTCCGGACAACAAACCACGCGTGCGAGTCTTACCACGCACGCCTGAACTCCAGAATAATATTCTTCAAAAATATTGGAATGATGGTGATATAATGGAACGCATGGTGAGTTAAGGTCCCATCAGCAGTCTTACAAGGCTGTGTAAATCTGACAATGGTGAGTAAAACTCCCAGTGATTTACTAGCTCGTTTTATCTAATGCCAGCATAGGGAAGATCAAAACTGTATGTGACTAGCACTGAGGATCTTATATCATCATCATTCCAATATTTTTGAATTTGTACAAGTTTTGATAGAATCTCAAACTGAGGCGTATATCAAGACGGGGTTCAACACCACCAAGGACAAAATCTGTCCTTAATATGACTTTCAGTATTGCGAGAGAGAGAAAAGTGTCAAGCGAGTGGGTCACTTTATAAAGTGTATACCAGTTCGTCTCTGACGTTGCCCGCATTAACTAAGTGAACACAAAAACAAAGAAGAAAAATTCACTAAAACGGCAGAAATAAAATACATAACAGCATGACTCAAACTTAGGTATCTCAGTTCTTTCCCTTTTTATCCTAATCAATCAAGCTAGGAAATTTAAGGTGGGCGAGATCGACGATCAAAGTGGGTGAGTTCGACCATGGTTGATGTGGGCGAGTTCGAGATTAGAAGTGGGCCAGCTCAACATTGGAGCTTGTATTGACAAGTCAGGAGGACGAGTTCGACGTTTAGTGGAAGAGTTCGACCTCTCCCGGGGGTCGGGTGTCGAGTGGGGTGTCCTTTTCAAGGTATTTTTGAACGTAAAAACCATTCATGGTGGTCTCAAACCCTTCCGACTACGCTGTGACGATCTACGGGGCTTCTAGAAAAATTAGAAAAAATTGAAATTTTTAGAAAATTGAAATATTAAAAACAGAATTGAAAATGTTTGATACAAATTAAAGGTACCTATTCGAGGCTTGGATAAATAACCAATTTTTAAACCCTTTTTAATCCCTGATATGACTCCCCCCCCCCCCCCCCCCCCACCACCAACACCACTCCAACCCACAACAGGTTTAAGAGTGCCGGAGTCGTAAAGAGAGAATTTCGTGGGATTCGCTGGGGTCGTGACTCAATGGGGATCGTGACGTGGATGGAATGGGTGGGGGGTGGGGGTTTGACTCGGTCGTTTTTTTTTATCTGATGGACACACAAAGCGTCCTGTGATGCGTGCACGTTCAAGGCCTCCCCGCGTATGGAAAAGAGGAGATTGGCGATTCGTGATGCGGTCGATGGGTTTTGGGGGTGAAGGGAGGATCGGACGTCTATGGGGCTACAGCAGTCCGAAGAGCAGAAGAAAATTTTAATTAATTTCACTAATTTTTGTCATTATCCAAGTTGTTGGTGGTGACGTCGACCGCTTCAATGAATGTGGGTGGAATGTTGTTGAGGTTCGGTCAACCTTTGTTGTTTTCAAAACTCGTTTGTTTTTAAAATCAGTATGTAGTCGCGACTGAGGTCGAAAATTCTGATCCAAATTTGACATTATCGTTTAAAGAGGTCTAGATTCCAAAAACGAAATGTCCGTCCGCCGTCCGAGCCGTTTTGGGCAGTATACTGGACAGTGAAATTTAATGACTATAGGCATTTTTTTTAAATATGAAATACAAAATACTCGGTTTAGCATCTAGTTGTGCCCGCACGGTTTTCAGCCTGATCGCCCAAACCCGTGGGGATCTGCGGGGCTACGGGAGGGGTTTTTGAAGGTTTTGGCTATGAGGTCGAGTTACGTGTCGTATTCGAAGTATTTTCGGACGTAGAATCCATTTTTGGGGGCTTTTATGGGGCTACAAGTGGGATTTTTGAAGGACCCCAGGAGGATAAATAAGGTGTCGTTTTCCGAGTAATTTTCGAAGCAAAATCCACTTTTTTGAGGTCCCACATCTGTCCAACCATTGTACAGTTGTTTTTTTTTTTTCAAATTTTTTAAAAAATATTTTCTGAATGACACCTTCTGAATAAACCCGCGTGTAAAATTTGCAGCGTTTTTATTATAGGTAATATTATTATAATATTTTCTTAATAAGAAACTTGTTTTACATGCATGTCGGGGGCCAGTAAAATGTTTGCGACAGGTAAAAAATGCCTGCTTTTTTGTTCCAATTCCCGTGGTGGTAGGGTTAAATTCAAGTAAGTATTGCTCCACTTCGAGATTATATGAGATTAATTAGCCATTTTACAATGGCTTCAAAGAAGAGTGGTAAAAAAAGTTAGGTATTAACTTTTTGATACTTTGAGACAAACAATAATTGACTTATTCGGAGCTTACACCCAACACATCTAACGAACCACCTAGACTAGGATAATGATATCTCCACGCATTGACATGAGTTGGAAGGTGAGTATTTTTCCTGTAAATCATTTTCAACAACAAATAGAATTCGTGTTAGCGCTCTCGTTATTTCACCCAAAAAATGCATGCTACCGACCAATATTCGTGCCTGATGACTATAACTGTTGTTACAACAATGTTGAGTTGAGCACGATTGCACTGGTATCTAACACAAGAATTGAGTTCTCATTTATAACGTTTTCTACCTTCTTACCTAACGTTTAACCTTACCTTCTTACGATATGAATTAAATTCATATTTTGAAGATTTTCATTCGGTAAAGAAAAGTTAGAACCTATACCTACATTAAAAGAAAGAAAAAAAAAATTAGCCCGTCTTCCCAAAATATTGATTTTGTTCATTTGATCTACGAAAAACAACTCAAACAATCAACTTTAAAAATGACTTCACCGAAAATTAAATATTCAATTTTTCCACAAAACTATCGGGGTTTCAAAATATGAAAATAATTTCAAAAGTTGTGTTACCAACTTAATTTCTTTAATTCTTTGGTAGGAAAACTTTATGTTAAATTAGAAGAATTCTAAATTTAAAAAAAAGATTGAAAAATCAATTATTGTAATTTCTAAAAATCACTGGCTAAATTGCAAAATACATTTAATCTAGAACACCACACGACCTCCTTCAAAAAGCTGCAAATGTTTATTATCATTTTGTTTAAAATGTGGATACAATGGATTTGTATGCCCCCTCCCCACCTAAAATGGATTTTATGTCCAAAATTACTTCGAAAACGACACCTCATACGTTCTCCAGGCCAAAGGCCTCATTAGCCCCGCAATAGTCGGCCCTCTCGATACTTCAACCCACAACCGAAAAACCAACTGAGAGGTAAATCCACGGCCACTGCTGTTACAGTTGAGACCACCCAAGCGAAATTTCGACCTCGTTTCGAGAAAAAAAAAAATTACAACAGCGGCGACGACGCATCCCCCCCCCCCCCCCCCCCCCGGAAAGCACTACGGGAACCGACGTAATTGATAAAACGGAACAATCTTATCCGGCATCGCATATTGGGAGGACGTCAAACGGAAATTTACGACGAAAGCCGTTTCTTCTTTTTCTGGAGTAGATAAAAATGAGGCTGAGGGGGATGAGGGCGTAATGGCTTCGGTTGAATGTGTCTGCGGGTCAGTGACTTCGTCCGGCTCTCGGAGGCGCACACAAGAGCGAACGAAGAAAAAAAAAGGGAACACAAAAAATCGGCTCTCCATCATCTTTCCAGTGCATTATATCAACATTACTCGTAAATCATACTTTCCCGTAAAAGTCCAGCTAGCACCGCTATGAAAGAAAAAAGCTACCTTTGTTGAAGAAGTATGAAACCAATAAGGCGAATTCAAACTCAGTGGCAATTTTAATGTGTACCTTCTTGAGATGGGGGCTCCAGTTGGAGTCATAAATTGGTTTTAAAAGGAAGAACAAAAAGTGGTCCGATCCGGATACAGATGGGCCCGCATACGGGCGAGATCTGAGGGGTGATTATTTTACTGACAGAAAAAGGCGATAAGCGAAATCGCCTGAATTTCATGGACGATGATTGGAATGGAAGTTCAGTAACGTTGTTGGGACATTTCATCAACAGGACCGCAGATCAATTAGATGATTATGCAGAAAGGGGTGCAATCTCGTCCGGAATGCAAATGACGCTGTTGGGACACGGAGGGCGTGAAATTAATCTCCCCTTTATCCGAGTCGGAAAATAGCTCGGGGTCTCTGTGGGGCCTGACGCAAATTACGGCTCAAGGACGGTAGGGAGGAAACGGCAGGTGGTATTTGGTATATTGGTTAGGGATCGATGTGGGCAGGTGACTTTACAGATGAGGATTTACGGCAGTTGATGACCTCAGAGGTGAATGCAGTAGGCGGTATCAGTGACCAAAGATGCAGAAGGGTCAAAAGTTGACGCAGGCGCTGGCGCGGATCAACCCAAGGGGAACTATTCCGCTGGGGAATCGATCTTCCAGCCAGAAATTATTGGGGGCGAGAGCCTAAGACCAGGGCATACAAATTCATGTCCTGATCCTGTCGGACAGCCAGGCATCAAGGCTCTAACACCACCGTCCATCTCGACACGAGTGGTACGAGACTGTCTGCAGATCCTCAACACTATGGCGAAACGCAGCAGGGTCCACACCGGAGTGGATTTAGGGGAATAGAGGTACCGCAGGTAATGAGCACGATGACTCTCTAGCTCTCAGAAGGGGCTCTCAAATTAAAATCCTCCTTCAGAGGCGCCATGTACAGGATGTGCTCACACTGAATTGTGGGGAGCTGACCAGGTCAGTGAGCTTATTCACCAGCTTTGCCTCCCTGCGATTTCATATGAACCGCATAGAGGCAGCACAATCGTCAACCGTATGCAGAGTGAGTGAGAAGGCCGTCGATACCGCCACCCTCATCATCTTTGAGTGCCCAGCATACTGTACATGAGCCCTACTAGTCAAAAACCTCACGGCCCTAACCAGAGGAATAGGCAGAGCACATAAGCCACTCTGAACCCCCTTCCTGAGCTCTCCCTAATAAACATTTAATCTTCAAATTCAATCAAAGAGATATGAACCTAACGGCAGGTAGTGACAAGTCGATGGAGACATGGACATGATAGCAGGCAGTCAGAGCAGCCAAGAACTTCAATTGATCGACCTTGAATAAGTGAAATCCCTGATTCCATACTCTCATAGTCAACCATTGTCCACACACCTTGCTCCCAAAGTGTTAAATACCACTATATCCTCAAACTAGGGACAAAAAGATGATGGGCCGCAGGGAAGTGGATGAAACTGCAGGAGGTATTAGTGGTTACAGATACCAGTGAAAGGAGGTAATGTTGACTTCAAACACATGGAAGTGAGTATGGCAGTGAGAAAGTGGGGAGGCAGGTGGTATCAAATCCCAAAGGAATATGGACATAACGGTAGGCAGTGTCAGAGTACATCGAGACTTGGAGTATGGATAGACTTGGTGGTCAAATGAGCCGCAGGTGGTAATGGCGACCACAGAAACATGGATGTGCCTGGTAAATGGCAGGCAGTGTTGACGGCCTCAGAGACTTGAAGCCCAGGTTGTCTCATCAATCAAATTTGGTTATCAATACCAGCAGCGGGGCATTTAATGAACAAGTGGTATTGATGTCAACTGAGGCATTGATTGCCGGCTGATCTGCGGCCACCCAGTGGCATCAGATTCATGGATGTACCGGTAGGTACCACTCGCAGCCACTGACAGCGGCTAAGAACATCAATGGAAATTGATACAGTTCAATCTCCCGATCCCAAACCACCAAACATCGTCCACAAAACGGCCACCTTATCGTCAATCTAATCAACCCTTTGATGAACACCTTGCGAAAGCGATGAAACTTTTTTTCCTCTCTTTCTTTTCCTCTCTCTGGGATAATAAAGGCCGGATGTGAGGGCGGGTGAGTCCCGTGTGGGCGGAGGTTGCAACGTTGCAAGGCGAGCCAGATCCCTTCCCGGCCAATCGTGACCTTCCGTAAGAGTTTTATCTCTCGCTATAAATAAAACCGATGTTTCACTGCGGGGGTGAACATGTTTTTCGACGTCCCAAGTGCCGTTTATTACCCCGTTTTCTGGCCTGAACGTTTCCTTCGGTCAATCTCAACTTTTGTGGGAATTTATCGTGTTTTTCCTCTTCATGCAACAAAAGCAGATGGTGTCCAGTTGCAGCTTGGATAGCTCGGGAAGACGTCCAGGTGCCAGCAGACCTTCGGAAGGGGCTAATTTTTTTGTTGAAAATTATCTTTCTACTGAGCAGGTGGGCACACTAGACCTTCCACACGATCCTACAACGTTCACAGGGGCCTAACCCCGTTCCGGAAGCACATCCTCTATTTCCTCAGGTTTCAACGACCTCTCGGAAATGGATGAAACCACGCGAAAAGATCTTCATCAAAAAGTGTCAATATCATCTTGAAACCCCCTCTTGGCTCCAAACAGGCTGCACGCAAGCTTGAAATCGGCCCAGAAATTAGGTACCCGAAATCAGGCGAAAAACGGTTTTTTGCTCAAATCACGTGTGACGCATGACTTTCGACTGCCTTTTCACGCTGAATTCAACCATCACCGTCGTTACCAACTCCGAGTATTTTTAGCGGAGAAACGAAGCAGTTAGAGATTTGCAACTGGATCCGATTTGACTTGGCAGCCTCAGTGAAGTGCTCCAGGGGGATCTCTCGATGAAGGAGAGACGTCCTGCCATCCCGACGGACCTTCCAGAGCTTTACTGTAAGGTCTATGGCCGTCCTGTCCTGCCATCCTGGCTCCGAACAAGGTGAGCGGCCAAGTTGAACGACCTTTAAACAGAGTCTGCTCTGGTGACCTTTCCGCGGGATAACGGTCTCCCACCTTTTCGTCTCTTTTCTCGGGAAGTTTTTACTTGTTGGGACTCCTCTTTTTTTCGACTTTTTTTCTCTCTGTTCATCGACGAGAGATAAATTACGTTTGAAGTGTTCGGCCGTAGAATTTCGAAGAGGTGAGCGAATTTATAACAGCTTTTTGCAGAAAGAGATTTACAACCGCCGGTTCGTTCTTGTTCGAACCATTTTTACTCCCCATTTTCGTCCTCGATTTCGAACACCCGCCGACTTTCAGGAGTTTCACTGCGGTTCACTGACGGTCGCAAACTTCCACGATTCCGACCCGTCGGAGGGAGCGAGACTTCTCAAAACAAAGTTTACCCCGAAAAGGAAAATCCACCCGAACTTCCCTCGTCGGAAAACTCTTCGAATAAGCCTGTCAGTTTAATTAAAAACTTTCCTCGGAGATTTCAAACCGCTTGATTGAACACAGTTCATTTATATCGGGTCCCTTCCCGTTTTTCGTTGCTCAATTATGTTTGAATTACCAACATAATAAAAGCAAAGACACGAAAAAGAGGCATAACTTCACCCCAAGTTGGCAAGTTTTTCAACGACCAGCTTTTGCTCATCAAGCTACTCATCTAAAATGTACTTATTCTCCTTTTGCCAATTTTCATCTAGAAATATTTTGCAGTGTTTGGCTAGTAACTCAAAAACTACTCGTTTCTTGGAAAGTAACACGATGACGAAAGTGGAACAGCATGAAGTATCCTTTTAATTTTACTAACCTCACGTCTATTAAATAAACCCGGTTTTTTTTTTAAAAGGGGCTATGTGACGTTTTTGGCCGATTCAAAAACTCCGGGAAAATGCAAAAAACTGTCTAATTCTATCATTACTGTCAAAATCTCCAATTATAGTTTGTATTCCTATACAGCTAGCTTTTAAACATTTTTACACAAATTTTCAGATTTTTTTTTGAGTGGGGAAGTGTATCAAATTGCAATTTGAAAATCGGTTACATAGCCCCTTTAAAAAAAATCAATTTTTCAGGATTGAAATAATTCCCACAAACAGCTTTGTTTATCGAATGAAAGTATTTCGATTAATAAACTCCTTTTCCGATACTTATGAAAGGTATACCTAATGATAAGAACTTTTTGTTAATGGAAAATCGGGAAAAATGAAAACTTCATAAACCGATTTCCTGTACAAGCCATTCATCAGTCGCTCATGAGCGTTAAATGAATTTAACAACAAGGTAAAATCCTTCAAAACCTCACCCCCTCCACCCCTTAATCCCTCTAAAAGCCTCGGACAGGTCTGGGACCCCCACAAATCGATTCTACTCCCGAAAACGACACCTCACTCGAGCTCCTGGCCCAAACCTGTCAAAACCCGCACCAGTTGTAGCTCAATAAAAGCCTTACCCGGCATCCAAGGGTGGTCGGACTGGTCTAGAATCCGTCTGAACCGTTTATACCCAAAAAATGCTGCAAAAACGACATCTTACTCGACCCCCTGGGAAATCCATCAAAGTTACTACTGAAGTTGCTTCAACTGTTGATTCCTGGGTTGCCTCATCCAGACTCACTTTTAAGAGTCTTTCAATTTTATTAAATAAATTTCAGGCTAAATTTTAGCGTCTCCACTACCCTGAAACTCCACGGTGATGACATAGAGAGGCAGCAAGTTGTCATTTGAAAGGGGTTATGTGGCGCACATAGCCCCTTTCAAAGGACATCGGAAATTTCAACCCGGGTTTTCTCTAGGAAGGGTCAATGTTACGAGACTCCTTTCAATGGCAATCGATGTAACCATGTATGAAGACTCAGAAAATGATAAAAAGTGAAAATGGCCAAGAACGTCACATAGCCCCTTTCAAAACAAGCCATCAATTGAATTGAATAGATGAGCGCAACCTTTTGTTATTACGATATATTTAACTAAGAAACAGTAGGTATCTAGCGACCAAACTATGCCACACAACACATCAAAAATATCCACGTGATGCTCATTACATAAACAACTGCACCCTAACGACGGATATGAGGCGTTTCTTAATTAGATATAATTATGTAAACAACTGCACCCTAACGACCGATGCTTAAGAAAACCTTATGCCGATCAGAGGTAACGAACGGCTCAGGCTGCAAAAATCGTTTTGGAGTCGTTGGAATCAGCCTGAAAAGCTCATTCCATAGACCCTAGTACCAACGAAATCGGACAAAAACTTTCGTCCCCCTATTGAGGCCTCCTTAGTTACACATCAGAGATAAACAACTTTCGTCGTGAAGTACCTCCCGAAAACCGATGAAAGGGATGAGGGAGGAAAAATCAAGGTAGCCTATAACCACCCCACGAACTCGCTGATCACAATGAGACCACCCTCATGAAAATCTGTTGAGCCGCTCGGGCGTGATGCTCTGTACACAAAAAAACAAAACAAGCCATCAATTGAATTGAATAGATGAGCGCAACCTTTTTGTTATTACGATATATTTAATGAGCGAGAGAAACTAAGAAACAGTAGGTATCTAGCGACCAAACTATGCCACACAACACATCATCCACGTGATGCTCATTACGTAAACAACTGCACCCTAACGACCGATGCGTAATAAAACCTTATGCCGATCAGAGGTAACGAACGGCTCAGGCTGCAAAAATCGTTTTGGAGTCGTTGGAATCAGCCTGAAAAGCTCATTCCATAGACCCTTGTACCAACGAAATCGGACAAAAACTTCCGTCCCCCTTTTGAGGCCTCCTTAGTTACACATCAGAGATAAACAACTTTCGTCGTGAAGGACCTCCCGAAAACCGATGAAAGGGATGAGGGAGGGAAAATCAAGGTAGCCTATAACCACCCCCGGAACTCGCTGATGACAATGAGACCACCCTCATGAAAATCTGTTGAGCCGCTCGGGCGTGATGCTCTGTACACAAACAAACAAACAAACAAACAAAAAACATACATGTCGAAGAGGTGAGCGCACCTTTCCATTTTTTGGAAAAAGGTTGCGCTAAAAACATACATGTCGAGGAGGTGAGCGCACCTTTCCATTTTTTGGAAAAAGGTTGCGCTAAAAAGCGGTTCAAATTTTGAACCCCATATTAATAATTATTATTATTATAAATTATAATTTATTGAAAAATTGGCAATCGGAAAAAGGTTACATTTTTTAGCGCAACAGATTTTCATGAGGGTGGTCTCATTGTCATCAGCGAGTTCGGGGGGTGGTTATAGGCTACCTTGATTTTTCCTCCCTCATCCCCTTCATCGGTTTTCGGGAGGTCCTTCACGACGAAAGTTGTTTATCTCTGATGTGTAACTAAGGAGGCCTCAAAAGGGGGGACGAAAGTTTTTGTCCGATTTCGTTGGTACAAGGGTCTATGGAATGAGCTTTTCAGGCTGATTCCAACGACTCCAAAACGATTTTTGCAGCCTGAGCCGTTCATTACCTCTGATCGGCATAAGGTTTTATTACGCATCGGTCGTTAGGGTGCAGTTGTTTACGTAATGAGCATCACGTGGATACTTTTGATGTGTTGTGTGGCATAGTTTGGTCGCTAGATACCTACTGTTTCTTAGTTTCTCTCGCTCATTAAATATATCGTAATAACAAAAAGGTTGCGCTCATCTATTCAATTCAATTGATGGCTTGTTTTTTCAAGCATCGGAAATATTCGACCTTTCTGCACTTTTTGACTACCTGGTAACGCCAAAACTATTCGTATTAATTAGCGCAATGATTGTGATTCCAAAAGTTGTAGTGCATTGAATAACTCAAAATGAAGAAATATTCCTTTCAAAAAGGCACTAATTACAACTACATTTTGACCCAATAACAACTGAGCGATGGCCACTGAAAAATGGAAAATATTAGTTGCAAGATGCAATTTGCATCACAGACATTATCGACTTTGTTGCAGTTCTTGGCACGTAATTCCAAAACTACCGGTCATAGCGCAACAATCGTCAAATTGAAAGTTATAGAGCATTAACATTTCCTTCAGATACCTATCATCAACTGTATGCCTATTTTGACTCAACAACAACTGAAATAGAGCAACTCAAAAACGGAAAATATTAATCGCAAGACGCAACTTCGATAAGGAACTCTTAACCTTGTTACAGTTTTTGCTTTGTAACTCAAAAACTACGCGTTTCAGGCCATTTATTATGATCACGTAAGTTGTAGAGCATTACATTTCCTTCAAATTTCTCTAACTCTACGTTCATTTTGGCTCATTATCCATTAACATAAGGCCAATCAAAAATGGACCAACTCTTACCGATATGAATTACGAGTGTTAGTAATGTATTTTCTTATTAAGATTTTTTGGTTTTTTGCGATTTTTCATTTTACTTATAAGTTAAGTTTATGGATTTTTTGCCCAAAAAGGGCCACTGAGCAACCAGGAAGATTTTTACGCCTTCCCTTTTTGACTCGCCCGAATAGCGGAACAACGTGAGAAATCTCAGTGGAATAAAACAACGGGAAAGATAATTGTTAGTCGGAGGAATGTGAAAAAAACAAAACACCGATCTCACCTTTGTCGGAAAGGACCTTGTCCGGAGAGTCCGGCGGAGACGAATCTTTTCCTGTAACACAACAATGGAAGACAATGTAGACAACGGTTTTGGAAACGCAAACAATTGGTGAGGGATTTTTGACCGAATTGATAATGAGCGTCTGATTAGAAATGTATATTTTAGTGCGTGTGAGTTATCCATAACGTAACGACGTAAAAAAAACAAATTCCTCGTCCTTAGAAATCGACCTATTTGCCGTTTTTGGGTGGTTGCTAAAACGCTACTCGGTTCCGGCGGAGAATTGTGATGTACAAAGTTGTAGTGCATTGAATTTCCTTCAAATTCTACTAACTACATGTCTATTTAGGTCCAGTATTCATATTATGGCCGTTCACAACGTGATAATATTTTTCACCAGGGACAAAAATTGTAGGGCAATAGATTCGCTTCACATGCCACTAATTACACGTCGGTTTCGACCCAATTGTATCCCACATATTATGGCCTTTCAAGAAAAGGAAATGTATCTCGCAAAAAATATCTTATCGTTGTTTTTGCCTAGTAACTCAAACACAACTCGTTTTAGCTGAACTATCACTATGTAGAAAGTTATAGACCGTTAAATTACCGTAAAATGTCACTAATTACGCGTCTATCTTCACCTAATAACAACTGAGGTACGGCCATTCGAAAACGTAAAAATTTTAATACTAATCGCAAGATGCAATTTTAAAGTTGGACATACTCGACCTTGTTGCAGTTTTTGGCGTCTAACTCCAAAACTACTCGTTTTAGCGCAATGATTACGATGTCAAAAGTTGCAGAGTATTAAATTTCCTTCAAATCGCATTGACTACACGCCTAATTACACCCAAAATTCACGAAGATTTGGCCGTTCAAAACGTGGCAATTTTGTCACCTCAGAAATATTCGACCTTTTTGCAGTTTTTTTTCTTGTAACTCAAAACCAACGCGTTTCGGGCCCATTATTGAGATCACTAAAGATGTAGAGCGTAAAATTCCCTTCAATTTTCACCAACTACACGTCTATTTCAACCCAATATTGACCTAGATGTGGCCATTTAAAAGTTACGGTGGAAATGATTCAAAGTAAAAAGTTGCAGGGCATTCTTCGTACTTTACGAAGCGGGACGTTAAAATTTATCTTCTCGAAGCACTAAATTACATGCAGTGTCTCGTACCGCTACTTTTTAAAGTCCACTGGATGGGGTTCAAATTCACGCGAAAAATGTCCGAACGGAATTTCCAGTGAAAGACGACGAAGGGATAAAAGACGATGAATTCAACTCGGCCCGATCTGTTATTCACACGGAAAATCTCTTGCCAACACGGGGAACACCAATTTGTTCAAGTGAAGCACAAAAGAGGGTTGGGGAAGAGAGGGGGGGGGGGGAGCAATTTTCTGGTGTTGTCGAAGCTCCTAACGATCCACTCGACCTCGTCAAAGGCGTTTCATCGCCGGCCAATTTCTGAGTCACTGAGGCGATCTTTCATAATGCAACGCTGGATGTAAATTCGAGTTTGCAGTCGCAGGTATCAGTCAAAATGCGATGTTTACATGCTTCTCCAGTTTGACGAGATCGAGCGTCCGCAACGACACAGTCCTTTGATTCTTCAACGGTGGTTTTCGGAATTTGCACCAAGGCGAAAAAAAGGAGACTCCCTGCCGCCGGAACACCTGCCGATGGTACAGCCCATAAAAGGACGTCTGAAAGGGAAAAGGGCGGTGATTTTGGAGGTATAAAACGGACCGTAAAAGCATTTCGCTTCGGCAGACGAGTCTTCAGTCTGCGGATAGATACAGGGAAAAGGTCTTTTCGAAACAAAGCGATTCGTCAGGTTGTAAAATGTTTTGAAAAAAAGAGAAAGATGCAGCAGACTGGCTACCAAAGCATCCGTGGAGCATCGGTTTACTATTTCCTCAACTGGGAACTTCCAACTGCCAAATCCCGAACGTTTTTTGCTTCTAACTCTAAAACTACTTTTTGGTGAAGTATTACCTACGATCAAAGTTGTTGAGCATTAAATTCCCTTCAAGCGGCACTAACTATAAAGTTTATTAACACTCAAGAACAACTGAGATGGGTGGCGTGGACCTAGCGCACGTGGCGGTAGCGCACAGCCTGAATTCGTGGCGTTAGCGCACAGCCTGAATTCGTGGCGTTAGCGCACACCTCGAAGTCGGTGGCACCTGTGGACTTAACGCACGTGGGGATAGCGCACAGGAAAGGGGGAGGCAGTGTAGCAGTAAACTTTACAGTATTTAATACAACATAGTGAAAGTAGTAGAACTTAAGCATAGGGGATTCTTCATCAAGGTCCGATGGTCTCTGTTTGAAGTAGGTCGAATAAACCCTAGTCAATCCCTGCTGTTGTCCCAACCATCATCCTAATTTTGTCAAATACGATAAAGTTTTGAGGCACTTTTGGTTTATTATTCTTGGAATAATACACCTATGTTTTCGCGACGGGGGTCGACGACTCCGATCGGGCTCAAAATTTGACATTATCCGTTTCAAGAGGTCTACATTCTAAATCCGAAATGTCCGTCCGCCGTACGCCGTCCGCCGCCCAGGCCGTTTTGGGCAGTAGGAATTTTTTTAAAAATCTGAAATTTCGACAAAATACTTGGTTTACCATCTAGTTGTGCCCGCAAGGTTTTCAGTCCGATCGCCCAAACCCGTGGGGCGCTATGGGGCTATAATGGGGCTACGGGAGGGGTTTTTGAAGGATTTTAGCTATGGGATCGAGTTAGGTGTCGTTTTCGAAGTATTTTTGGACGTAGAATCCATTTTTTGGGGTCCCGGAACGATCCGATTTCACTGGGGCGATGTTTAGGGCATTCGTTGGGCTAAAAATGGGATTTTTGAAGGATCCCAGGATGTTAAATATTTTTCGAGTAAAAAATACAGAATTTTTGAAAAAACACTTTTAAACAAAAAAATCCAAAAAAAAAATTTTTTTTTAAATTTTTTCATTGACAGAATTAAATTTCTGCACAAGTAACGTATATCAAAGAATAATAAACCCTTGTGTAAAATTTGCAGCGTTTTTGAAGTCGTGGTCGGAGTCGTAAGTTTGAAGAGCCGCAGCAATATTAAGGTCTCGTTGGACGGATGAAACTTTTCTTTTGTTTCCCATAAAGCCTAGACATGGGCGTACGCAGGTCTTCCTTTAGGGGGGGGCTCAAAAAATTTTTGAGCCCCCCCCCCCCCCTATTTAATATTGCCCCCCCATATTTAATATTGCAGGTAGACATGCTGCCAGCCAGGGTACCTACCTAGTTAAAAACGCTGCAAATTTTACACAAGGGTTTATTATTCTGTGGTATAGTTGTATTACTTGTGCGAAAATTAATTCTGTCTTGAAAAAAAAAAAAAAAAAAAAAGAGTTAAAAAAATTATTATTATTATGTATTATTATTTTTTTCAAAATCTTTTGTTTTTACATTTATTTATTTATTTATTTTTAATCGGAAAATATTGAATATTTTTTATAAAGAGATCAATTTTTGATCTCTTGGTATCCTTCAAAAATCCAATTTGTAGCCCCATGAAAGCCCTACAGATCCCCATAGTGAAATCGGATGGTAAACCACGTATGTTGTCACCCGAAGAAGGCGCCTGGATATGACCTAATTACAGGCCAGGTACTTCAGAACCTTCCTCGGAAGGTGATTGTTAAACTCACACAGATTATCAATGCAGCCATCAGGCTTTGCTATGTACCTCAGCTATGGAAGCTTGCAGAGGTCATAATGATCCTAAAACCTGGAAAGCCTGCTGAGGAATTGAATTCATATCGACCAATATCTCTGCTACCAGTTCTCTCAAAGCTGTTTGAAAAAATCATTCAAAAACGACTGTTGAAAATAGTAGAGGAACGGAACCTCGTTCCAATCCATCAGTTTGGCTTTCGTCGAAATCACTCTAAAATTGATCAGGTGCACCGAATAACGCACATTATTGAACAATCTCTTGAACAAAAAAAGGTTTGTTCTGCCGTCTTTCTTGATGTTACACAGGCCTTTGATAAAGTGTGGCACGAAGGACTCAACTATAAACTCAGAAAAACACTTCCCGCCTCGTATTCCAAGTTGTTAGAGTCCTACCTCTCAAACCGATTTTTCCGGATCAAGCAAGAAGATGCATATTCGAAAGCTCAAAAGATTCAAGCTGGAGTACTTCAAGGTAGCGTACTGGGCACACTCCTGTACGTCCTTTTCACCAGAGATCTTCCAGAAAGAGAGGAGAATACCATAGTGACGTTTGCAGATGACACTGCAGTCCTTGCTGTCGGCGATACCAACTTGGAATCAATTTCGAAACTACAAAGGTCAATCAAGAGACTTCACAGCTGGACTTTTAAGTGGAGGATCCAAATGAATGAGGCAAAATCGGTACATGTCGACTTCACAAACCGTAGGTGTGAGTACATACCCGTTCACCTCAACAACAAAGTCATACCGCACGCAAACGAAGCCAAGTACCTGGGCATGACCCTCGATGCTAAGCTTCGGTGGAAAGCACATGTAAAAAAAAAAGAAGATGGAACTAACCACCAAATTTCGAAAGATGTACCTATTGGCTAATGGGGCGACGGTCATCCTTGTCAATCCCCAACAAGCTAACACTATACAATCAGGTCCTTAAGCCAGTCTGGGCCTATGGTGCACAATTGTGGGGCTGCACCGCTCCGAGCAATCGCTTGATCATTCAGCGATTTCAAAATAACGTGCTACGAGCATGCGTAAATGCGTACCGTTACACCAGGAATGAAAGACTACACCGGGAACTTCAAATTCCTACTGTCGAAGAAGTCATCAAAAAACAAGCATTAGCCCATCAGCAGAGGCTTCGGGGACACATCAACAGCGAGGTTGTCCAGCTCCTCGACGTTGAAGGCCTGCTCAGAAGACTGAAAAGAACAAAACCTCATGACCTGTGGGAGTGGGGTGCCCTGTGAACTAATTATCAGCTCAGTGAGTAATTACTAGTGCGTCAGTTGCACAAAACAACAAGTCGCATAGAAGCAGTGTTATGTGTCATCGCTTCTGGCAAGTCATTTAGTATGTATACATTAATTGTAAATTGCTGATAAGTTTGCTTAATTGGTGCAATAAAAGTTTCAAAAAAAAAAAAAAAAAAAAACGTATGTTGTCAAAATTTCAGATTCTTAAAAAATTCTTACGGCCCAAAACGCCCCGGACGGCAGACGACGCACGGTGGTGCAAAACGGCCATATTTTGGGGGAAAAAACAACTATGAAACCCCCATACTTATAGTAGGTATTCGTAAATTTGACGCTGATCACGAATATACCCCATGTCCCTGTACCTAAAATGGATTCTGAGCCGTTTTTTCCCAAAATACCTTTAAAAAAACACGTTTTCAGTACATTTTCCAGTGTGCGAGCCAAGTAAGGATTCTCCCGAAGTTTGTACATGTAAGTACAAACATTTTTGTAGTAATTTTCAATTTTAGGGTGTTCAATCGACGCCAAATTTATTGCTCTACAACTTTTCAGTATGTGTAAAGAAAAGTTGTAGAGCTATAAATTTGGCGTCGATTGAACACCCTAAAATTGAAAATTACTACAAAAATGAGGAGGTCGAAGATGATTTCGATCGAACACTCCTATGATTTCTGATGGAACCCCGTAACATTGGTGAATTCCATTGAACACCCTAGAATTGAAAATTTCTACTTGAAGACGGAAAATTGCTGAGCCAAATTAGTTATTTTCATGACTTTGTAAGGTAAAAAATGTGGCCTTTTAAATTAAATTTTGTTTCGAAGGTTCGAGCCAGAAATATCTCGCTGTAACTTATTATTTTTTATACACTGCAAAGACCCTAATAGGATATATGTATGTTTTCATAGTTTGTTTTCTCGATTTCACTAAACAAGCGCCGTAACTATCGCAGGTTCTCTGAAAGGTCTATCTAGGTAACGTCGAGTTTGAAGAATCTTCAAAGTTTGAAGTTCAAACTCGATCTGATGAGATTTAACGTTATCCAACGGCGGGAATACATATTTTTGAAGTTTGGTACCTATTCACCGTCTTTTCGGCGAAAAAAGGAATTCTCACAATTTCACGCATTTACCTTAAAATCTGTAGAAAAAACGGACGCCAAATGTCGGAGTTGTTCTGTACATAGGGCACTACATAGGGTACCCAGGAAAAATAGTCGCATACCTACCTTAGCTAGCCCAAACTCTACTTATGTTTAATTAAATGCACAAAAATCATGGTTTTTTGCTTCAAAATCCGCTAAAAACTTGTTTAAACCTGTGTCTAGATTTTTTCCACAGAAAGATAAAATTACTTTCTTGTAGCTGAGTAAAAACTGAACTAAATTCGATGTCTAACGAATTTTTTCACGTGCAAAATGAGTCGGCTACGATTCTCCGTAAATAGGTTTAATACTCCCGTAAATTCACAATTTTCCAAAATCGAGAAAGGTATACTGCACGAGTCAGGTCTACAGTACGAGTCAAGTTGATGACTTTTTGATCCGAAAACTATTCATATCAACCCTCCAACTAATACTGAATGGAATAATATTCCATATATAAAGATTTTGGGGGGGATTTAAAAATATTTTGTGGTTGTTTTTTCCACCTGTGAACCACTGAATGATGTCAAATTTTGAGGCCGATCCGAATTTTCAACCCCCGTCGCGATTACATAGGTAGGTACCTATATTATTCCAAGAAGAACAAACCAAAATGATCGTAACTTTGCATGTAGGTATTTGGAGTGCGGAGTATGGTGTGATAGGTACCCTATATCGTAAATAATATTACACAGCTTGAGAAATAATACAAAATAACATACAAATCATTTTTACAAAATCAAGTGTTGTAGTTCACTTTTTCTCCCTCTTAATATAAAACATTAAATGTTTAAACAAAATGTACACAACATAAGTAGGTTCCCAGCAATGTCAAGTTGATTTTTTTCACTTTAAATTTACAACATGAGCCGCCTCGGGTTCTCTGCGAATTTTTCAACCACTACTTCCTCTTTTTCTTTCTTTTTATCTGAAAGTGTATATATATTTTTCGTTTGTCTAGGGGGGGGCCCGGGCCCCCCCTAGCCCCCCCTTGCGTACGCCTATGAGCCTAGATCACCTCTCATGATTTTCCCTTGTACCTCCTGTGCATCTTCTTTTAATTTTAGGAGCAAAAAATATACGTTTGGGGTATTTATACCCACTGCTTGGTTGAATTTTGAGTTCCACCCCTCCACTGGGTTATAAATAACAAATTTTGTTCTATGGCGATGGCCACACACAGAGTGGGATGACAGTGGGAGCTCATGATTATCCAACCACTGCCCATCAGAATACCGTAAAAATGATAAACTGACACGTAATCCACAGAATCTAGAGTTCAATGTGTGTAGGCCACCCCATTCATACCTCAGCTTGTGCGCTATCGCCACGCCAATTAATTTCGCGACAAATGGTTTCGCACCAATGTGCGCTAGGACCACGGTGCGCTAACTCCACGTGCGCTATGTCCACGGAATCCTGAGATGAGGCCTTCCCAAAACGGACAAATTTTATTTAATATTAGTCTCAAAATGCAATTTTGACCTTGTTGCAGTACCTTAGCTTAAGCAGTAACAATTGTTACTCACAAAATACTTGTTTTAGCGGAGTTACTATGACATAAAAAGTTGTAGAGCATTTTATTGTCTTCATATCCCACTAATTACAAGTCTATCTTCGCCCAATAATACCTGAGATGCGGCCATTCGAAAAAGTAAAATATTAATTGCACGATGAAATTTTAACGTGGGACGTACTCGATCTTGCAGCTTTTTTTGGCCTGAAATTCCGAGTCTGCCCGTTTTAGCGCAATGATCATGGTATTAGAAGTTGCGTTTGCGGAAAAATCCCACATTGGTTCTATTGTTGAGTGTGGCCTTGATAAAGATTCTTCCTTCGGTTGAAAAGTCAGGTTCAACCGGTGTCCTCAATCCTCTACAAAGAGGACGCCTTCCTGCATCCCTAAGGAGTGATGTGCTGGAACTAATGGCAGCCTCAGTCTGAACCATTCGAGTCACGATCGGGTTGGAACATCGTGTACTAGAGGTCCCCTTACGTAAGGGTGCACCGCAGGCTTCATCGGCGGGTTTCGTGCCAGCCTCCATTATACGGTCTTGGATGGGGGAGAGTCACTTTATTTCGTGACGACTATCTTCACCGAGTATTTTTCATCCTTCCGCAGCGGAATTATACGCCTTCGCTGCTGGATTTAGCGCTTAGGTTCAGGTCATGGTGATCTCCTGATGAAGTATCATTACGTCAAAAGTTGTACGGCAATAAATTCCCTTCACACGTCATTAATTACACGTCTGCTTTGACCCAATGGTTTCTCAAATATGGCCTTTCGAGAAGAGAAAAGTTTTCTCGCAAAAAGTACATTTTCGAGGTTTTTAACTTGTAACTCAAAAACTACTCGTTTTAGCAGAAGTATCACGATTAGATGTAGAAAGTTATGGACTGTTAAATTCCCGTCAAATTACACTAATTGCGCGTCTATCTTCACCCAATAACAACTGAGCTAAGGCCATTCGAAATCGTAAAATATTAATCGCAAGATGCACTCTGCGCAATGATAGGTGATGATATTAAAAGTGGTATAGCATTAAATTTACTTCAAATCGCAATAACTACCCGTCTATTTGCCTCAATAACTGAGATAAAACCACACAAAAACGGAATATCTTGCAATTTTGATCGGAACTTGACCTTATTGCAGTATTTAGCCAATAACTCCAAACCTAACAGTTTTAGCTAAATCGTGATATTAAAAGTTGTAGAGCGTTATAATTCTTTCAAATATAAAAAATTACACAACTATTTTGACCCAATAACCACTGAGGCAGAGCCACTCTAAAACGTAAAATACAATGGTAGAATATTTGACCTTGCTGCAGTTTTTGGCCTGTAACTCCAAAACTTCAAGTTTTCCCACAATGAACATGGTATTAGAAGTTGTAGAACATTAAATTACCTTCAAATACCCTTATCTACACGTCTATTTTGACTACCACTAATTCTCAGTCTGTCTGTGGGTGTGTCTGTATGTCAATCGCCTACTCTGACTAAACGGTAAGTCCTAAAAATACGCCGATTTTTCCTATCGTCTCTGCCGACCGTTTAAGTGTCTCTAGGGGGGGTCGCAGACCCCCCCGGCCGAGCGAAGCGAGGCCCCCCTGTCCGAATAAGCGCTCGGCCGAGCGGAGCGAGGCCTTATGTCTGCTTAAGCGATCGGCCGAGCGAAGCGAGGCCTTATGTCTGAGTAGGGGATTGAACCCACCCCCCCGGCCGAGCGAAGCGAGGCCCCCCTGTACGAATAAGCTCTCGGCCGAGCGGAGCGAGGCCTTATGTCTGCGTAAGCGGTCGGCCTCGCGAAGCGAGGCCCGACGGGGGGTCTGGGGGGCGGAGCCCCCCAGCTGGGTGCGTAGGCGAGCGAAGCGAGCCGGAGCATCTAGTTTTGACTAAATACCAACAAAAATGGAGCCACTGAAAAACGGAAAATATTAACCGCAAGATGCAGTTTTAATGTAGATATACTCGACCTTGCGGTTTTTTGCTTCCAACTCAAAAACTTGTAGGAAATTAAATTTCCTTAAAACTGCGGTAACTACACGTCTAGTTGGCTCAATAATAACTGAGATAAAACCACACAAAAACGAAAAACATTGCAATTTTGACCGGAAATACTTGACCTTGTTGCAGTGTTTGGCCAATAACTCCAAAAGTACACGTTTTACCGCAAGGACCATGATATTAAAAGTTGTAGAGCATTGATTTTCCTTCAAATAGCACTGACTACACGTCCATTTCGGCCTATTACTCTCCATGATATGGCCAATCAAAAATTGAGTAGCCATATGAATGTTAATAATAAATGGGTTGCAACAAAAAGCCGTAGGTTCGAGGGTTGGTTTGCCCCCGTTTGCAACCTAGGGTTAGTTATCAGCAGGTTAACAGATTTCCGGCACTGACAGGTTACTTCTTTCATGTTTGATGGAACCTGCTGATATGTCGGTGAAGATTGTCCATATTACCGTCTGGGCCCACCCCTAGCTGCGACAGAGGCGGGTACCAAGTCGTTAACACAATTTATGGCTCCGGCCTCCGCCAGCAGATGGTAATTATAATCGTTGAGGGGGGGGGGATTGAATGGTTGGGCCCCTAATGTTTGGGAAAACAATTGTCCATTGTTCGTGTCCTTGATCCTCGTGGGGCGCCGTTTGTTTCCGAAGGCCCGATTGAAAAAAAAAAAAAAACCTTTACGATCCCTTTTGCCAAAGGCCGGATGTGCTTTCGGGATGAGTTTGGAATGCGAGTTTATTATCCGGCTGATGAATGTTTGAGCCGTGAAATGGCAGAAAATTTTCAGGCCAGTGTGTGACCCGGATGTGCCGTAGTTTTGCTTCACCTGAACGCATCGTTTGAAATAAACGTTAATAAGCGTTACGTAAATATGTAAACAGCTGGATGAAAATCCTTCCGCTCGTTACAATGCAAATCCGTCCTCGTTCCCTCGTCAAACCAGCAGCGGTTCTGGAACGAGAACCGGTTCCCAAGATGAAAAATTGAAGGAGAGGGGAAAAAAAAAAAATGCCCGTGAAGACTTCCAATGTTTTATACAGCCCTTTGACCCGGGAATGATGCCATCGGTTGACCTCTCCTTCAACCGACCCACCTGGGTTTAATAATAGGAACTGCAACCCATAAGGTCAGGAAGAGGGCGGCCTAGTGGGAAAGAGAACCTGAACTACGAAACTGTCACTAAACAAATACGAGGGTTGAAACCTTTTTTGCCTCATAATCGCCTTGCAACGCCTCGCTATCTCCTTCAATTGGTCGAACCCAGTCACAGATGGCATCCCCATGCCAAATCGTGCGTTTCAAATAATTTTTGATCTGCTTCACGGTTCCTTTTGTGGTCAGGAATCGGCAACCGGAACGGGCTCCAAACCGCACGCCGTTTTCGAGTGACCATATCTGAGTTTCTATTGGGTCAAAATAAACGTGTAATTAGTGAAATGTGAAGGAAATTCGACGCTCTACAACTTTTGCAGAGACGCTTCGCTTGAAACGAGTAGTTTTTGAATTACAAGCAAAAAACTGCAAACATGTCAGGGATGAAAATTGCACCTTGATTAAAAAGAAGTATGTATCGCGTTTTGAACGGCCATGTTAGTGAATATTGGGTTCAAATAGACGTGTGATTAGTGACATTTGAAGGATATTAAATGATTTACAATTTTAGTGATCATAATAATTGGCCTGAAACGCGTAGTTTTGAGTTACAAGCAAAAAACTGCAATTAGATCATACATTCCGAAACGAAAATGGCTTCTTTTGGGATGTATATTTACGTTTTGAGAGGCCACTAGGTGGCCTTTTTGTAAAATGGTCGTGTAGGGTAAAACCACCAGTTTTCGGCACTCACCCCAATTTTCGGCACCCGTTCGCGGTTTTTCGAGGTTAATAAGCTTATAGAATGTTCTTAAACGCTTAGAAGCCGCTTATTGGACGCGGACAATCCTAATGCGCAGGCGCATATAGCGTTGTTACCATTCCTTGAAGTTACAGACGAGGGAAAAGAAGCTGAAGGCAAGTCACTCAACAGTCGTCGCCCAGGAGCGTCGTTCCTTATGTTTTTGGTAAGCAACAGGTGTCACAATTTACTGAAATTGTTCGTCCAAATCGATGTTTCTCATGTTTCTACATTTCTATATCGATATTCTCATGTTCCTGTTCACCTTGGTAATGAAATAAAGCAAAACAAGTCTTTATTTTGCCCATTTAGGGGGGGTGCCGAATATTGGTCTGAGAAACTCGGGATTTTCAATTCTCGGCACCTTGGATGCCGAATATTGGACCACCACAAACCAATAGTTGGCACCCTCTTATTACCAGTTTTCGGCATGCCGAATACAGGAGATTTAGGCATGCCAACAACTAAGTTGGCTACTTTTAGCTCCCCTACGTTGCTTAGCTACTTACCTGTGTCCCTTGAATAATCTTACTCCCGACTGACTGAGATTTTTATTTTATTGAAGGACTCATGGCAAAACAACAGAAAACGACGGGGACTTCAACAAGGACTACCCACGACAAACCCCTGCCCACCGTATCTTCTGGGACAAAAGTGGCAAAAAAACTCAAGAAGCGGAGGATTCTAAAGAACAATAATTGGATATAATATTAATATTTGGAAACAATAATTGGATATATAATTATTATACTGAAGAAGACATTCAAAAAGCTGTGGAACAAATTAAAGATGGTTCCCTGAGCAAGAAGAGGGCCAGCGTGCTATACGGCATTCCACGGCAAACGCTACAATACCGCACGGGAAGTCGATTCACATATCCAAAAAGAGGCCCTTCATCAGTGCTGACCAACGAAGAAGAGAAGCTTCTGATTGACTGGTTACAAGATTGTGTACGGAAAGGGTTCCCGAGGAGACAGCTTGATCTTCAGAAAAGTGTGGAGGAATTTTTGAAAGTTGACATGGACAAAACAAGTCTTTCACCGATGGGAAGCCAGGGAAGTCTTGGCTGAAGGGGTTCCTGGGGCGCCATCCAGAGAATCTCCTGTAGGTAATCCAGAAATCCTGTAGGTAATCTGATTACCTACAGGACACCTGAAGCCGTGACCGTAGCCAGCACAAATGTAAGTGCTCATGATCTTGAGAATTGGTTTAAAACTATAGAAGAACATTTAAAGGAGGAAGGCAATTTTGATATTCTTAGTCACCCCGAACGAATCTTTAATGGAGATGAAACCAACTTCTTGCTGTTTCCTAAGACTGGGCGAGTTCTTGCGAAAAAAGGCACAAAAAATGTATATGAAGTCGATTGTGGAACAGCAAAGAGCGCTGTGACAGTGATGTTCACTTTCTCAGCAGCTGGCGAGAGTGTCCCTCCAATGCTGATCTACCCATACGTTCGGCTGCCAAAAGAAATCATAAAGTCAGATGACTGTGACTAATGCTGTGGTTTTAATAAAAGTTACCGCTCTCTTTCAATTGCTCTATTTTTCTATATCTTGTTTTGACTTTAAAAAGTTTAATTATACATATTGATTCATTGATATACTCTTGCTTCTTTACATTACACCTTGATTCATTAGCTGCCGAATACTGGTACCTGGACGGGCCGAAAATTGAAGATGGGGTGCCGACAATTGGTACTTTTGGGGTGCCGAATACTGGAAAAATGGTGCCTAAAACTGGATCATCATGATTTTCATACGTTTTCATTATTTCTGAAAAAAGTATGGGAATTATCTCGTTTTAACTTTCATATAATGAAAGTTGGTACTCTGAAGAATGTAAAAGAAGCGGAGCTGTGATATTAGAACCTTTTTTCTATTAACGCCATCACAAAAACCATCGAAAACATCCTTAAGGGTGCCGAAAACTGGTGGTTTTACCCTATTTCTAAAATGAAAATGCGTACATGTGATCCATTAAATGGATTTTTTCTAAATGGATTAGAGTTAATATTGGATAGAAATTTTCTAAATGGATCTGAGTTAATATTGGGTTCAAAATTTGAACATATTTAATATGCATGTCATTAGTGAAATTTGGAGGATATTTAATACTCTACAACTTTTGTCATAAGGATATTTCACCTGAAACAGGTAGTTTTTGAGTTACAAGCCAAAAACTGTAAAAACGTCAAATACCTACCTATTTCAGTGATGAAAATTGTATCTTTTGGGAGAGACATACAATTTTGACCAAAATGGAAGATGGAAATGGCCTCATGCAGTTAATATTTTGCGTTTTTTGAGTGGCCATATCTCAGTTACTATTAGGTGAAAAAATACGTGTCGTTAGAGGAATATGAAGGAAATTTGAAGCTTCATAACGTTTGCCATCGAGATAAAACGTATCTCATGCTGTTTTAATAATTTTAAGTTTGCGGTTTTAATGCCGTTTTCAAAACTTAAACTTATCAATTAACGGAGTAATGACACGCTCGACCGACCCCTCCCACACCTTCGCTCTCAGTCATTATGTTACTGTTATGTAGAATTCCCGTCACGCCTACTTTCACCGGAGGGGACCGCTCGGGTTTGAATGTAAATGCGATTCATTGGGATTCTATAAAGCGAAAGAAAAAAAAAAAATTCCCCACGTCGGCAAACTGGACTTGAACCCGGGGAGCCTTCACGAGTAGCGATTCAGCTTGTAAAATCGTTGTTCGTGGGGTGAAGCTTTCCCACAAACGTCTTTGTCATTTCGCAGTTTGTAGTTCATATTGGCACAAAGACCGTGCGGAGTGTTGGCCAAAAGCCATTTCATTTCTATTTCAGGATGAGAAGATAGAAAGGTCTGTTCCCTTCGTTTTAGTTCGTGTTGACGTAAACTGAAACCGATCCTCTCTTTTCTCCGCGCTCTTTGGAGACGTACAGCGAACCAGTTATACGAGTAAAAGTTGAATTTAAGACTCTAGTATTAGTAGCATCAAAATGAGTTTTTTTTTTTCAAGTTGCCTCAGTTCAACTTTTAAAACGAAGTTTAAACTCGGAAAAAAGTTAACGCGGTATAATTTCTGAAGGACAACACAAGAAGAGCGATCAGAGCCCAAGTTATTTACGACCCCATTAATATCCGCAGGGGTGAGGGGGTTGTTGATAAGTTAAGGCGAAGTTTCAGGGTTGCCTGGGTGGCTCAGACGTGGGAAGGGAAAGTTTCCTGAAGAGGCCAGCCGAGGGGAGAGGAAGGGAATGGATAAAGTTGCAAAACCCAGGAGTGGGATGAAAGACTCGGCCAACAGTTGTTAAGTACTTTGGAAAACGGAATGGGGGGCAGGAAGGAAGAAAAAGTAAAGTTAACTCTTTGGAAAGGAAAAGGCGAATAACTCTAGTCCCACAAAGGAGATAGAAAAGAAAGAAAAGAAGGAGGTAGTCTGGACTGTAAACATTGTAAGCAGGAGGTGTTGGAAAAAGCTGATTACTAAAGATTCTCCACATCTAGCAAAACTGGGCCAAGTGAAGTACCTAATACAATAATATTTTGTTTAAGATTTTAAATTTTAGATTTAAAAAAACCCCACGAGGTCGGTTAGGTTTGAAATCCCCTTGAAATCAACTGTTGTAATTAAAAACGACACCTCATTTGAGCTCCTCTCCAAGAGGTCCCTTAGTAGCCACATAATATATTATAAGCCCCAAGATCCCCACCGTGTGGTTGGATCGGTTCTATACTCCCCAAAAAATGGATTCTACGTCCAATAATGACCTCGAAAACGATACCTAATTCGACCTCTAAGCCAAAGTCCTTAAAGAGCCCCATTTGTTGCCCGTCGGATGAGTCTGTGACCCCCATAAATGGATTCTACGTCCAAAATTATTTAAAAACCACCTTTTTCGACATCCCGGCCAAAGCCCTTCAATAGCCCAATTTATGGCCCCATAGAAGGCCAACATCCTCACGGTGCGATCAGATGGGATTGAGACCCCCATACAGGTGTCTTCATGACTCGAACGGAATTCAAAGCCCTCATAAGCATCAGCCGTTTGCCCTAAACTATAATTTCCTGTTGGCAAAAAGCGCCAAGAAAAAAAAAAACACCGAGAAAAAAAAAATCATCATCTGACCAGCACCTGAACCCTCATGAACAAAGCTCTTTAACGTCCGAATGCCTCAAGCCCGCATCGAATAAATTAATACCCACGTGCACCCTGTTGAAGTCGGATTGAATAAAATTTAACGAGACGGTTTTGAAAAGGCTCGGAACGCACCAGGCGACTTGCGGAATGGCCCGGTGGCACCTGTCCAAGTGGGCACCTGTTCGACCAGAAATCCCCCGAGGCCCCACTTTCCCGGATCGACGTTTACGATGAGTTGCGTAACGTGAGTGCGAAAATAACGACAAAAATCGGCGAAAATTAAAATAAATAAAAAATCTCGAAAAATGTTCGGACAGATGTGGGACCAGGAAAAATGGATTGTGCGTCTAAAATTACTCGGAAAACGATAGCTTATTTGATCTCCCTCGGTTCCTCCAAAAATCCCATTTTTAGCCCCACAGGTTCACACGGTGAAATCGGATCGTTCTGGGACCCCCAAAAATTTATTCCGCGTCCAAAAATACTTCGATAACGACATCTAACTCGACCCCATAGCCGAAAAGCTTCAAAAAGCTATCCCGTAGCCCCACAGAGCCCAATGGGTTTGCAAACCCATGGGCGATTGGGCTGCAAACCTTGTGTCACAACTAGATAGTAAATCAAGACTTGATTTACTACTTATTAAATCAAGACTTGATTTACTACTTAGTATTTTGTTAAAATTTCCGTTTTTTCTCATATTCCTACTGCCTAAAACGACTCGTACAGCGGACGAACATTTCGATTTGTAATTGTTGGGGGCTGATCAGAATTTTCGATCTCCGTCACGATTACTTAGGTGTATTATTCCCCGAACTGTTCTTCCAAACCGGCCCAACTCCGAAAAGAAACAACCTGCCATTTCGTTGGTCGACGATTGTACAAACACGTCAAGACGTACCTATCACTGTGCAGCACTATGCAGCTCTCAAACAAGACCAGAAACTCATAATATAAAATGATACAGAAATAGAAAATATAGAAAGAATAAAGTAGAAATCGCGAAATATGTTGCCCCAAAGATCAGATTATTTTTTTTGAAAAAAGTGATACATTTTTGGTTTATAATAATTATAAACCAAACGAACGAATAATACTTCGCGATTTCTACTTTATTCAGTCTATATTTTCTATTTCTATATCATTTTATATTATGAGTTTCTGGTCTTGTTTGAGAGCTGCATAGTGCTGCACAGTGATAGGTACGTCTTGACGTGTTTGTACACTCGTCGACCAATGAAATGGCAGGTTGTTTCTTTTCGGAGATGGGCCGATTTGGATGAACAGTTCGGATGTGAAGAGTTCGTTTAAAATAGTTTGGTTTTAAAAACCTCTCTCAGATATTATTAAATCGATGGCCAACGCTATAAGCCGCCTCCAATACAACACCAAAACGCCGAAAATTGTACGCAATGAATTCTTTGCCAATAAAAAATTTTTGGAAAAAAAAAAGTTTTTTCAAAAAACTTTTCACTCGGAAAACATTTGACCTTCTGAGATCCTTCAAAAATCCCATTCGCAGCCCCATGAAAGCCCTATAGATCCCCACAGTGAAATCGGATCGTTCCGAGACCCCCCAAATATGGATTCTACGTCCAAAAATACTCGAAAACGACACCTGGCCTCAGACCCCTTCTACTCGCTCTTTGATAATGAGTAGTTTTCTTCCCAAAGAATTTCAGTCCTTGTGAGGAGAGTGGTGAACGGTGGTGCGTTCCTTTTAACTGTTTTTTGGGGCGGCGCAAACGTAGTTTAAAAAGACTTATTGGTGCAAACTTAGGGTTTACCACTGGCGCAATCATAATGCAGTAGTCGTAGCACCTCTACGAAAACCTCCGGTCTCCCACTAAAAGGACTGGCGCAGCCGTTGAGGAATTTGTCTGCTTATTTTCACACTTCTGGCGCAAACGCCGAAATCAGAAGTGGGATATTATTAAATCGAATACCTATACATGTATAGGTGCACCTGAATGAGTTGCGTATCGAGATAATACGATATGATACTTGATGTCATCTCGATATAACTGTAAGCCTCAGTGATACCAAATATCGGAATATCGGCTTAAAACTGTCGATATATCGATCTCATATCGCTCATCTCTAGTGACTAGTGGCCTAATCACAATTTCGTTACGTCACCACTCACATATCTTTGTTCTCTGGCCCACTCCCTTTCACCATTACCCCTTCAGACACCCCTCGTGTAGCACCTCTACGAGAACCTCCGGTCTCCCACTAAGTTTTCGGCATCTGTTGCCCACAGGTCAAAGGGCCAGACATCTGTAGTCACTTCCCAGAGCCAGGACGAGCCCCCCCCCCCCCCCCCCCCACACCGCCTTTACGAAGTCGTTTGTTATAGTTGGAAATGTTTGAAACGGGTTTCCCCTTCCTTTTGTGACCTTTTGTTGTGGAAAAGACCACGCGAATTTATTGTTACAACGGATGAAGGGGAAGGAGAGGAAAAAGGGACGAAGGAACACGGATCAACACAATGCCTGAATGGAAGAGCAAAAAGAACACTCAACAAAGGATACGTTCTTGAAAAATGAAAAAAAAAAAAAAAAAAAAAAAAAAAGAACGACAATTTTCAAACTACGAAAAAAATTTCCAATACCCACATCAAGATTTTAATATTTGATGTGGTTTTTGTCAATTATCGGTCGTCCAATTAAACGACTTGTTCGCTTAGTTTTTTTCTTCTTCCATCAATTTTTTGTCATTTTTTTGTCGGCGGTTTCGGCAGCAGCACAAACGATGGAGGTTATGATGATAATTTGAGATCACTCGGATGCGAGCAATTAACTCCTTCCACAATCTTCGACTCGGCCTACCGGTTTTTTTCGCTCGTCTTTTGAAAACCAAAAAAAAGTCGACGAGCGCGTTTTTTTTGTTTTTTTTTTTTGTTTGTTCTGCCGGGCATTCGAGAGAGCTTGTTATCCTTCTCCTTTTACAGAAGTCAATGAGGCTCCCGACTGGCTTGGCGACTGGTAGTGCCGATCAGGTACAAGTGTTCCAGTTACGCAGTTTGCGTTTTTTGTGTGGTCAAGTAACAACAACTGCTGTTCTTTTGTAAAAGTATAGAACTAGTCAGCGCTCGTCGGAATTATATTTTCGAGTATTTTCAGTTCGTTCTTGAATCTCCATTGTGTAATTAACGGTGTATTATTCTTGGAATCGTCCACAGTTTTGGAAAGTAAAGAGGAAATTTTTTCATTTAAATCTGAAATTTCGGGAATATGCTCAGAAAACCTTTTTGTAGTGCCTGCACAATTTTCAGCCTGGGTCCCCGTGGGGCTGCAAAGCAGGTGGTTTTTGAAGGTATGCAGGTGGGAGTCAAGTGGGGTATCGTTTGCGAAGTATTTTTGGAAAATAAGTTTAATTAGAATAATATTCTAAAATTTAATAATTTCGGAATCGAATCGTTCTGGGACCCCCAACAATGGATTCTACGTCAAAAAATACTTCGAACACGACCTAACTCGACCCTATAGCGGAAAAACTTCAAAAAGCCCTTTCGTAGCCCATTTTTTAGCCCCAACAGAGCCCGGCGGTTTGGGGGATCGGGCTGAAAACCTTGCGGGCACAACTAGATGGTAAACCGAGTATTTTGTCAACATTTCAGTTCAATAAAATTCCTACTGCCCAAAACGGCACAAATCTACACATCTTTAAACGTATAATGACACATTTTGAGGACGATCAAAATTTTCGACTTCCCTCGCAAAAACATGAGTTGTTATTCTGAAAATAATAAACCAAAACGAGCATTTAAAGCCAAAGTCAATTGTTTCCTGAGAAACGGCACAAGTATTGAAGCGTTACAAACTCAACAGAAAGGCTATTTAAAAAAAAGTAAAACGCGTCTTGGTTTCAGTGTCTGGTTTTTTGAAACTTTACGACGACTTTCTCTCCTGTACACAGTCCATAAATTTCCTCGGAAATGACCCTCGGCGATATATTCTTTCTCTCTTTTATTGACCCTCCGGGAGAACTCACGTCGAGTAGAAAAAAATAAAACGTTGTGTAATGGGCTTATTCCTGATAGGGGGGCAGCTGTCGCGGGGGGAGTTGACCGGAGGTCCAGGACCGGTTGGTTTTTATTGGAGGATGACCTGGAACGAGTTGGCGAACCTGGAGGGGTAAAAAGATTTTTATCGGACCGGTTTCATCATATCCCGGGGTGTGGAGGGGGGCTTTCCGGAAAAAAATCCCGAAATGAATCACCTGAGTGGGGGGATCGTGGAAGAAGAAAAAATGTCTCTGGACTTACTGATTAAAAAGAAAAAAGGGAGCAACACGAACCAACCAGAACCGTAATGAGAATGGAAGGGGGGGTCTGCAAGTTAATTCTGGGTCGGAGCTCGGAACTCCGGACGAGGGGGGTAACCTTGTAGCAAGACTCGATTTGAATTGCTAAAGACTTTCGAGGGTTAAATCATTTAGCCAGAAGGGAGACGCTCACATAAAGGAAAGGCGTTGAGTCATGCGAGCTCTGGCGAGTCGTCAGTGCAACTTTGGATTATGCGACCTACTGGAGAACGAAACACAAGATACGCAACTAAGAACCAATAGGTAGGTATACGCCGTTTTGATGAATTATTCTTGGAATAATACAACTGTTATCGCGACGGGAGTCGACAATTCTGATCGGCCTCAAAATTTGTCTTTATTCGTTTCAAGAGGTGTAGATTCCAAAAAACGAAAATGTCGTTCATTTAATGGCCGTCAGCCGACCGAGCCGTTTTGGGTTGTAGTTTTTTTTTTTTTGTTTTTTTTTTAATCTGAAATTTTGACAAAATACTCTGTGTGCCATCTAGTTGTGTCCGCAAGTTTTTCAGCCCGATCGCCTCAACCCGTTGGGCGCTATGGGGCCAAACCGGGGCTACGGGAGAGGTTTTTTAAAGGTTTTCGGCTATGGGGTCGAGTTAGGTGACTTTTCGAGGTAATTTTGGACGTAAAATCCATTTTTGGGGGTCTCAGAACGATCCGATAGCCACCGTGGGGATCTATTGGGCTATCATGGGGCTCCAAATGGGATTTTTGGGCGCTAATTTATTGATGAATCACTTTAACCCAGCTGCACTTTTATTCCCAAAATTTCCATGGTTTTCAACGGAATGTACAATGGTCTGAACAATGTAGGTAAGTACAGATTTTTTTTTCAATTTTTTTTATTATCACAGAATTAATTTTTGCGCTAAGTAAATAATATCAGAGAATAATAAACCCTTGTAAGAATTTGCAGCGTTTATTTCAACCGTTTTGTGACAAAACTTACATTTTTTTAAATGAGCTAAAATGAAAATCAAGGTCTGTGTAATGAGTCAATACTATTGACTGCTATCGATTTCATTTCGGTTGTAAGTATTATCCGGAGGTCGCCACGTTCCGTCAAAAAACGCTGCAAATTTAGCACATGGGTTTATTATTCTTTGGAATGAATTCTGCCAATGAGAAATTATTTTAAAAAAGCCGTCCGGTGTGGCGTTGGGTAAACTACCGTTTCCCTCGATCAGCGAAGTTAAGCAACGTCGGGCGTGGTTAGTACTTGGATGGGTGACCGCGTCGGGAGCGGGGCCACCAATACAAGTATTTTCTGCGTTCAATCGGACGGCGAACTCCTCCCAACCCAGGGGGACGAGGCAATGGGGAGCCATGAGCGCAATCGTCAGACAAGTTCCGATCCTCCTTGAGAGTACGGCTGACGACGTTCGCGACGGCAGCAGCCAGTCGGACGAAAATTCAGGGTGAAATTCCCTTGTTACATTTATTTATAAAAAATAAAAATTAAAAAAAGTGTAATCCTGCACAGTGTTTGGACGGTTGTGAGATCAACAACATTGGATTCAACGTCTAAAAATAGTTCGAAAACGACACCACACTCGACCCCATAGCCGAAACCATTCAAAAACCCCTCCCGTAGCCCCATAGATCCCCACAGGGTTGGGTACAAATGGATGGATAATCGTGTATTTTGTCAACATTTCAGATTGAATCGTGAAAAAAATTGTTCTGTCCAAAATAGCGTGAACCGTAGACGGCGGTTTCGGTGGTAGGTTTTTTTTTAAATAAAAATTGAAATTTGGGCAAAATCCTCAGTTAACCTCGGAGTTCAGCTCACCCGAGTTTTATAGCCCGATTGCTCCACCGTGTGGGGCTAAAAAAGGGCCACAGTAGGGGTTGTTGAAAGATTTGAGGAGGCCGAGAGGGGTGTCATTTTCTAAGTATTTTAGAACAAAAAGTCCATTTATGAGGGTCTCACACCCATTGGATCACACTGTGGGGATCTGTGGGGTTACAAATGAGGCATTTGAGGGTCTTTTGCCAGGAGGTTGAATGAGGTGTCATTTTCGAAGTATTTTCGGGACCGAAAATGAATTTTTCACGACTTTGTGAAATGCATTTTTGAGGTATTCTTAACTGCCTGTACATTATCGAAGAAAACCTTTTTTTTTTCATTTTCTAATTTTAAATAACACGAATGGAAATAAAGCGCTACAAAGGGGGCCACTTAACTTCCAGTTCCAGTAAAATTCCACCGTTTGCCGCTCGTTAAATGCTCGCCTGACATATCGGATTAATTGACACTCCCGGCCCCCCGGTGATTATTCGGCGGAGCGATTATACACTCGTTGGCCGGTTGTTGGCTCCCGTTCAAGGCCCCTTTCGTGAAAACGCACGTTTTGGAAATAACTGAGAGGATGACTTGGGGAATTATTTGAGAGAAAACCCGACGGTGGGAACGTCGTAAACAAACATGGGGAAGCGACGACTCGTTTGTAGGTTTGGGTGAGGTGGTTCGGTTTTTTGTGCTGAGTACTTGATGAGGAGCCTAGTCAGCTGAGTACTTGATAAGAAGCCTAGTCAGCTGAGTACTTGATGAGGAGCCTAGTCAGCTGAGTACTTGTTGAAGAGTCTAGTCAGCTGAGCACCTACTTGTTGAGGACCCTAGTCAGCTGAGTACTTGATAAGAAGCCTAGTCAGCTGAGTACTTGTTGAAGAGCCTAGTCAGCTGAGTACTTGATAAGGACCTTAGTCAGCTGAGCACTTGTTGAAGAGTCTAGTCAGCTGAGTACAGGGCCGTGGAGAGAAAATCCGGGCCCTGGGGCAAAATTCTTCGGGCCCCCTAAAAAAAAAAAAGTATGAAAATTTTTCCTATATTGATATGTCCCTTTTCCCATTTTGCCTCTCCTCTCCCCTTGTTTTGAAAAAAAAAAAAAAAAAAAAAAAAAAAAACGTTCTCAAGAAAATCCGGGCCCCCCTACGAAGGCCGGGCCCAGGGGCAACGGGTCCAGTGCCCCCCCCCCCCCCTCTCTACGGGGCTGGCTGAGTACTTGATGAGGAGCCTAGTCAGCTGAGTACTTGATAAGAAGCCTAGTCAGCTGAGTACTTGTTGAAGAGCCTAGTCAGCTGAGTACTTGACGAGGAGCTTAGTCAGCTGATTATTGATGAGGAGCCTAAGGTGAGTAACTACTGATGAGCCAAATCAGCAGTGTGTTGAGTCAAGAACCGTCCAACCCATCTCTAGAAGTCCTATTATGATGCTTTTGAACATCCTACTCACTGTCAAAACACACATTCAGTCACAATGTATCAGATAGATTCTGCGTAAAGCTTCTTTTTTTTAAACCAAAACGCCTCATTGACATGCTGATGCAATCCCCTTAAAAAGCGCCTGATCAATTTTCACGACAAAGAAATTTGTTATGTAAATGCCTAATGGGAATTCATTCGGCTCAAAATCTAGCACACAGAATAGGCCAGAAGGCCACAGTGTCGTTGTCCCGAAGGCGATTTCGTAACCGGCAATCGATGTTAATGAGAAAAAAAACAACTAAGAAGTGAAACCGACAAACGTTGATTGATTTTGCGTTTTTTTTTTTTTTTTTTTTTCTCTCGCTATCTGAACAATCGGACTCCCACGAGCCAGGAGGGAAACCAACCAATTACCGCGTGGACTGCGCCAATTCGGCGTGTGGGAACGACCTGTGAGCGAAAAACAACGAGTTCAAAAACGTCTTGGGGGTTCACGTTGCTGTTTGATGGGATATGTGGCGATTTGTCGACATTTTTCCAAGTAAGTTCCGCTATTTGACGAAAAATCGGAGGTTGTCTTCTATGATTTAAGGAGTGCCGAACACGAATCCGATTTTTGCCGTTTAATTTGTACATGAAACCGGCTAGTCATGAAATTTCGACGCTAGAAGTCATTAACAAAATTCGAGAATCGCCATTTTTTAAATTAACTTTAAATTTTAAATTAAAATTAGGTAAGTTGTTTAAATTAAAAGGGTTAAATAATTTTGCTACTCATATGATTTGGTATTTTTCCTTTACCAGAATAAAAACTTAGTATACCGGACACAACATGATGGAAAATAAAGTGAACTATCTGGTTAAAACAAATTTTCTACGTCCTAAAACGGCCCAATGTTGAAAATCGGATTTAGGAATTCAGAGCGACATATCAGCATGAATATTGTTGAAACTACAATTCGCTTTCGAATTTGATGGAAAACCTGGCAAAATTCAGGACCCTCCGTTTTTCAACTGCATACATTTTTCTCAACATTTAGATAGCAATCAATGTTTAGGACTGCAATGCAAGGAAGGATGAATGACGGTCGTTTATTACTGACATTCATCGTTTTTGCATACATCAAAGAGGGGTTTCTCTCGTATGTCGTCTAAAATTACCCGAAAATTTTCAATGCATCATAGGGAGTTAGGCAACATTTTGAGCTACCTGCTCATGATTTTCTTGATAGTACCTATGTGCGAGTCTTGGAACTTTCAAAATCGATTTACTTGTTTTCCTTCTCATCTTGAGTGTACAGGGTTACGACAAAAGAGGGCTTTTTTCAAACATCGACTTTAAACCCTAAAACTTGATTATTAAATAATCAAGTTTTTCGACAATTTCGACCTATTTCAATATTTGAAAACCCGCATACATAGATCTTTTGACATTGAAAATGTCTTAGTCGTTGTCACTACTAAGTTTCATGTGAAGCCTGTTCAGGCAAAATGATAGAAAACTACAAAACATGAATGCTGACGAAGCACATCAAAATCACATTTATGAGACGCCAATCAGCTGAGTGGCTCCTGAAGCTAGTTTCGCCCCTGATCATCCTAGAAAGCTAATACTCGGTATCAAACAAGTTAGCTCCACTCCAACATTTACCAGGTTCATCCACCATGACAGATGAAGATAAAATTAATACATATAAAAGGATGAAGAAAGAAACAACACCGAGGAAACCAAGAATACCTAAACCACCTAAACCCAAACCTATACTTTCAAAGGAGGAACAAGAAAAGAAGAAGAAATTAGAAGTTGAACGAGTTCAAGCATAATAATATTATGCTTGAACTCGTTATTATGCTTATATTATGCTTAATATTATGCTTATTATACTTTATATTATACGATATTATCGTTCAAGGAAGAAATTAGAAGCAAGCAAGAAGCGATTAGAAGCAAGTAAGAAACAAAATCTCGCTGCCGAATCCGATCAAAAACCTATGAAACGCTTAGATTCTCGGGAATACCGAAAACGAAATTCAAGATTACGTAGCCAATTTACCAGAACGAAAAATGGCTCTAGATGGTTGCAAGTATTTTGTCAATATGATGTCATGGATACTTCACAATACCAGTTATTAAAAAAAGGACTGTGAATTCATATTCGTGGAAGAATTGGGCATCGTCGAGACTGGCTTACAGCAAATTCAATAATAATTATTGTGTCAATAACTTTTTTTTTCAACACGATAAGCTGGAACTGTTGAAATAACCTATGTAAACGCGACGGAGGTCTAAAAATGTAATTCTGATCGGCCTCGAAATTTGACATTACACGTTTCAAGAGGTCTAGATTCCCAAATGTCTGTCCGCGTCCGAGCCGTTTTGGGCAGTAGGATTTTTTTTAAATCTGAAATTTCAACAAAATACTTACCATCTTGTTGTGCTCGCAAGGTTTTCAGCCCGATCGCTTCAACCCGTGGGGCGCTATGGGGCTAAAATGGGGCTAAGGGAGGGGTTTTTGAAGGTTTTCGGCGATGAGGTCGGGTTTAGTGTCGTTTTCGAAGAATTTTTGGCGTAGAATCCGTTTTTCGGGAGTACCAGAACGGTCCGATTTCACTGTGGGGATCTATTGGGGTTCGTGGGGCTAAAATTGGAATTTTTGACGGATCCGAGGAGGTCTTATAAGGTGTCGTTTCACGATCTATTTTTCGAGGTCCCACATCTGTCCAATGCATTTTTTTTTTTTTCTCTCAAAAATATTTACTTAACGACCCATAATTAATTTTTGCACAATTAACCTATATCAAACAATAATAAACCCTTGCGTGAAATTCGCAGCGTTTTTACGTAGGTCCTAATGACTCGGGCGAGGCATTTTTTGCAAGCATGCTTCTCTCACTCTTCAGAAGTGAGTAATTTCTAAGACTCGGGAGACGATTTTATTGTTCGCTAATTTCGGATATATTCTGGGGTTTTAGGTATTTTCAACATCTACGGGGTCGGATTGGAATTCCAACTTTCGGGTGCAAGTTCGCACAAATGGGCGAGCGAAGCGAGGCCCTCTTGTCCGCGTGCTAGTACCATTCAAGATCCTCGAGTGAACCCAGGCAAAGTTTCCGCGTTCCGCGTTTGGTGCGACGAGTCCAAAAACGATCAGAGATCTGGCAACTCCGCTGGGGGAAAACGTTCCTCACTGAGCCGACCGGGTTGGTAGGGCAGTTGTGCGGAAGATGCGAGGCGTGAAGTTTGGGGAAGACGACAACTAATGGTTTGGAGGGGGGGGGGGGGAGAGAGAGAGAGAGAGAGAAAAAAAAGAGAAACGATAGGCGATGGGTAATAATACATCGCTGGTGAGGGGGGATGGGGTCACCGACCTTTCGTCCAGGGGGGGACAACCAGGTGAGGAGGGGGAGGGGGCACGCTCCTCTTCGTTTCATCTTCCAACTAGAAAAGGTTGGGTTGCAGCGCCCTTGAACTGCCCCCCGCTCCCCCCACACACTATTGTAACCGACACAAACTCATCATCACGACTCTGCCCCCACCCCGCCGGCCACATTGTTGTTTATCTGATTGCTCCTTCGCTCTCTTTCATATCCCCCACTTTATCTGTCTCACGTTCAATGTGATATTGAACGATTTAAAGACGAACTAGAAGTTGAAATTGGTCATTTTTTTTTTTTGTCAAAAAAAATTTACTCTCGACTCACGAAACCTCCCAATAGTCCAACAAGGACTCGTTCAAGGAGAAATTCGAGCTCTGCCGATCCCTCGGGTCCATCTGGCACACCAAGTTGCTCCTTATGCGGGAAATGGACGACCGCAAAGTTTCCCGGGCGGTTCGGGATTTGTTTCGGACTTGGTTCATTTTCCATCGCAAAGCCGCGTTGAGCCGCTCGGCGGCTTCCAACCGCCCGGCGAGAGCGTCCCGGTCGTATTCCGCCTCCAATTTGGCCAAAAGGGCGGACCGGAGTTTGGCGTCGAAATTCCGCTCGGCGAGCTCCAGTTGGCCGTAAAGGGTTTTGAGTTCGGACCGCAGCCGCCGGTTTTCCCTGAGCAGTTTGGCGTCTTGTTCCAAATTTGGGTCCGTCCGGTGGATGAGACCTTCCCGCGCTCGGGCTCTTTTGCCCGCGAGATTCTCCTCGATTTGACCCAAACATTCGATCATGCAGTTTATCTCCTGAGCAACTTCTTTCAGCTGCTTCTCTTTCTGCTTAAATTCCGAAAACAGCTCCGTCGCTGAAATTTCACCCTCAAGGAGGTTCCTCGCGTCAAGTTCATTTTTAAATTTCGTGAGAATGTGCGGTAGCGAATGAAACCTACAAAAAAAAAGACCCAAGTTAAATTTAAGTTAAGAACTGAAATTTTTTTAAATTATTAAACAATAATAATTATTATTGTGGTGGATCAGGTATGGCCCAGACCTGATCTGGATCAGGTCTCCCAGACCGTCTGGGAGACCAATAAATCGATTTTACGTCCGATAACCCGCCTGCAGCCCCTTAAAAGCCCCACAGAGCCCAACAGGCAAGCCAAGGGCATCCGCGGATGGATTTCATGACCAACAAAACTTCAAAAATAACATCCCACTCGACCTAATTGCCAAAAACCTTCAAAAATACCGTCTGTGAGTACACCCATGAATGGATTTTCAACCAAAAATACTTCGAAAACGACACCCCACTCAACCACATTGCTGAAAACATTCGAAACCCCCGCCTGCAGCCCCTTAAGAGCCCAAAGAACAAACCGAGGACACACATGAAACATGCTCTACACTGAGAGAAAAAAAGGGCCTATTCTAGGTTATTTTTCGATTTTTTTCTAGGTTAAATGCTGCCAACCTAGATTTTTTTTGGTTTTCATTCTAGGGTGGAACAATTTAGTCTAGGTTGAATATAATTTAACCTAGATTGAAAATACTGGTGAAGTTACCTTCCTAAAAATGCAAACAACCAAGATTTAAAATGCACCACCCCCACACTTTAGTTCTAGGTTAAGTTCACAATGTGTGCCGCCGCCTCCATCCATTTACAGTCTAGGTTAAAAACATTAATGTCTTGGTTGTCTCACCCTGGTATTCAATGTTTTTCACTTTCATAGACGGTTGATTTACCCTAAAACAAAAACGTTCTCACCCCACCTCAAACAATTTACAGCCATGGCGCATTAACCTAGAACCCTTTTTTTCTCTAGGTTGTGCCCCTTTATTTACGAGGTTGTTTCAATTACTATCCCTGTTGTACCAGTTAAATTTCTAGGTAGCTTCCTATTCTTTTCAGGTTGGTCCTAATAAATTACTAGGTGGTACACTTTTCTTTCTAGGTTTGTTCCACTTCCATTGCAGGTTGGTTCTATCAACTTCAACTATCTTTCTGGGTTGTCTCTGTTTCCAACTCAGTACAAAAATTTGAATGTGACGTCATAATATGACTGCACATAGTGACAGAAATTAGGTGATTAGAATTTGACAGAGATATGGCCTCAACCCCACAGGGTAAATAGCAGGGGTGCCAAGACAACGAGAATTAACGCCCACCGCCTACAGTGGTGCTCTCCGCGGCCGCTTAGCGTACCATAGAAACAACCTGGAATTTATTGAATGAATTACAATCACTGTTGTTTAAACCTAAAACTTTTTGTGGTACTACAGTAGTTTTAACCGAGACTGAAAGTCTAACTTTTTCTTCTGGGTTGTTACCTAAAGTAACAATCTCGCCTTTTAAATCTCTCGGTTGTTTTCAGTTGTACAACCGAGACTTTAATGGAGGGGAATTATATGGAAGGTCAAATCATTCAATTCTAGGTTACCCCACTCAAAAGTCAAAGGTAGGAAATATATTTTCTAGGTATTCACAATGTCAACCTAGACCAAATGTGAAGTTCACATTTGGTCTAGGTTGACACTTTTTTATTCCAGGTTGTGGTCAGAGGGCGGGTAATAACGGATTAGGTTGTTTCTATATGGGTCTAGGTTGTATTAATATTTTTCGATGTTACTTTAACCTGGACCTATTTTTTTTCTAGGTTGAATCAATTGATTCTAGGTGGTTTCAATTTCTTTTCGAGGTTATTTCGGATTTAACCTAGCCACTAAAAAAAATCTTTTCTCTCAGTGTACGATCGAAAATACTTCGAAAACGACACATCAATCGACTTCATTGTCAAAAACCTTCGAAAACCCCGCCTGCATCCCCATAAAAGCCCCAAAACCCCGTCTTGAACTTCCATAAATCGAACCCACGACCTTCTCTAATTCGAAAACGACACCCGACTCGACCACATTACCAAAAACCACGCCCTCAGCCCCTTCAAATCCCCTTAGAGCCTTAGGGCAGACCGAGGACAACCTTGAAACGCGTTCTACAATCGAAAATACTTCGAAAACGACACCTCATTCGTCTTCATTGTCAATGACCCCGCCTGCATCCCCATAAAAGCCCCCCCAAACCCCGTCTTGAACTCCCGTAAATAGATCCCACGACCTCATCTACTTCGAAAACGATACCCCATTCGACTCCATTCCAAATCTCTGACAAATCGTCACATCTCAAAATCCTCGTACATCACAGGCCTCACCTGGGCAATTGGTTGGTCAAGCTGGGGTTGTCATAATCCATTTTCACGTCATTTGAACGGGAACACGGATCTGGCTTGAATTTTTTTCTTGAATGTTATGAAAAATGGTAAATGCCAAATGGAAGCTATTCGTGAACAAAAATGATTTTATGGAGGTTTTTTTTTTTTTTTAACTGGTAGTTATGGTGAGTATCGTTAGTGAATTTTCATAGAGTACGAGATTTGGGTGGAGTTAAATCGATTTTGTATCGTTGCGCTTCTCTTCAGGGCGTTACTGAGGCGTAGGATGGATCGTACCAAGTGGTAAATCGTGTCTTGGATTGGCAGGGAGTTCGATCCGGCTCCGTCCGGCTGGGGCAGAAATTGTCGACTGTTTGGCATTCAACGAAGCAAATTGACCAACGACCGAATCTTTCCTGCCATTAGACGTGATTTCGAATGGACGAGGAAGAGGGAGGATGAGACTCATCGGGAATACCAAAAGGGTGACACGGTTACGTGAGATGAACATCGTGGAAACTCACTGACGGTCGGTATTGATATGACGCTCGTGATGAGATCCTCTTTGAAACGGATTTATTTAATTTTTCTTCCCCCTCTAAGTCTTCGTATTTTTCCTCGATCCTCGTTAAACGTTCGACGGAGCTTTCGGGTAAACAACCTCCCTCCATTCCCAGCAATCCTTTGAAGCACTTCAATGCTTCAAACGCACCCATTCAAGTCTAAAAGGGCGAGAGGGGGGTATCATCAAAGTAGGGTAGTCAGGGCAACATCGATTCATCCCCCCCCCCCCCACCCCTTCGGCAACTGCTTCTTCCCCTTTTGATCACCACGGCCAGTGTTGCCAAAACATCTCCCCACATTTACGGTATTTTTTTCGTAATGTAGCCAAGTAACCACTAGCTACATACATCCATAATGGCAATGATTGCAACTGCTAATCCATGGATCAAGCATGCAACTGCAGTGTTCCAGGATCAAGACTTGCTGAGGGTGCTCGTGTTCCACCACCAAACCCACCAGACTTGTGTGGCTCGTTTGGTGGCCTTGCTGTGCCCATGCCACCAAACGATCACCACTCGTCATTCCACTGCACGCTGCTGCTTCTTGGACAGCTTATTTGTCCATCTCCAGTCTTGGTTGGAGACCACATTGGCCCAGAGGATCAACACTGAGCGGCCAGGCACTTGAGTTGACCCCAGGATCAACCCCTGATATGGTTATGAGGACCATAGGCCCATGCATAGATCCCACTCTATGATCTGAATTCGCCAGCCACTGATCAATCAATTCTCTAATGTCCTCCTGCCCCGAGGTCCGGGAATCCCTTGCCGACACTACAGCAGTGGGGGATGCCAGGGCAGCGGAACCAATTTATACGCGCGAATCCGCTGCCCAGGCACCTATTAGCGACAATTCGCTTGTAGGAGCCAGGAGAACAGATTTTTGTTAGATAGGGTCGACTGAGCAGGTCTCCATTAGCTTGTGGAAGTCAGTCAGCCTAACTCCAATTTAACTGAGAGCTGTGCGAGAACTCTTACCAATCTCTACACTTCGTGAACTGGGGTTCACCACAGCCCCATTCCTAGGAAAGACACTCTACAGGACAACTAAATGCTTTTCGCCACCCTGTAGATCGTCCCTCCTTCATAATGGTACCCACTTCACCTATTACGTCTGCAGACCAAGACACTAATACGTGCGATAACTTGATTAGGTAAGTTCGTACACTCCCGTCCTCTTCCTCCAAAAAAACCGGTGGCGAAATCCTAGATATGACACTCGAAGCATTCCACCAACCACACAACACAAATAATAATATTGAACCTGAGAAGCTAGTATGATCTTGTAAGTACACCAGGTGATTATAAGGTCCTCAACATCCGTTATGCAGAGTGCCCTGCAATGGGTTCCCTCCATATTTCAGTAACACGTTCTTTGCAGCCTTGTTTGAGGACATTCATTGAGGGAAGGTTTTTGCCTGTCTCTAGTCTTGGCTGGAGATTACTTTGGGCCAGAGGATTGCTTTTGAATCTGCATCTGGATCGGTTTTCAAGCTTGGTCCATGGATGGAGATTCGTCGAGGAATACCCGTCGTGCCGCACCAGTGATGTTGGAGGCTAAGTGGAATTGTACAGGTAGAGTCTACCTGTGCTTCAATGACAGCTGATTCCATTGGGCAAGCCTGCAATCAGGGGAGCAACCGAGGGTCCAAGTCGAACACCCTCAAGTCTGTGCTGGCATTCACGTGGAAAGCGAAGAGGGTCAGCCCTGCACTGTCGTAATGGGAAGGGAGTGACATCCTACTTTCGTCGTGGTCTAGATGCCATGTACGATCTAGCGGATGAGCGAGAACTTACTACCAGCCTGCGCATTTCCCAGCAGTATCACATCCAGGTAACCACCTGGTTCAAGGTCGATGTCGCTTGTGTGGTCCTCAGTCGGGTTTCAGGGAGTCCCGTTACACTCCGATAGGTCACTGTAATCTCCGGGTTGACCGCGTGGCCAATGCAGCCCGAAAGAACTCCCCGGGAATGAAAAAGTCGAAGAGAGGAAAAAAATAAAAAATAAAATACCCGTTTCGCAGTGGAGAGAGTGACAGAGATATCGGCTTTAGAAGGGAGCTTGTGGTTGAGTTATGTAAGGCGACCGCCGTGCCAAGTGGTGTGGAGCCGGGTATGTAATTACAGGAGATCCCCCTCCTGCCGTCCTTTGACTCGGTGAGGTTATGGAGGTTATAGAGGAGGGAGGACCGTGTAATCTACATCTCCTGACATCACAAGGCCACAGGCATGTCCCAGAGATGATTCACCTGCAATTCCCCCTTTGCCTTCATCTCGACTGCCGACGGGATTTATCGCCTTCGGGGAAAATAACCCAGGGTCGTCATTTTGACCGCACCAGGGGTCCGACTCGGTAATGGCCGGATCAAGTAGCCTCGTTTTTGGACATTTTATGGGAGAGTTCGGGCAAACCAGGTCGCAGTCGAATCCCGCCGCAGTCCCGGAAACCTTTCCAAAATCCAACACGGCAATCCCTCTGGCCGATTTCTTGAATCCACATGATTGAAGACGGGTGCCTTTAAGTGAACAGTGGCCAAAATAACAATCTCCCCGATGGCAGCCTTGAATGCTGATTGATTCCATTTATTCTCCTTCGGATCGTGACCTTAAAATCATCCGACCGGTTCCTAAGCCTCCCAGAGGAGGTTTGAAATTAACGAGAGGCGATATTTCTCCGAGCACGACGGGAGCGCGGAGAAGAAGGGCAAGATATTCAAGAAGTACAGACGGAGAGCCATTATGGAAGCACCTGAGGGGAATGGGATTTCTGCCATGATCCCCTCTCCCGGAGATCTTCCCTTTTGATCCCTTTGAAGGAATGTTGCCCCGGCCAGCTTCAACCTTCAAGGGGGTGTTAAAAAAACTGGTTCCCGTGCTACACCGGAGCGAACAGGTTTTTGCCCTGGAACAGAAGCCGTTTCATCACAATGCCATATTTAATCTCGACCGGCTTTGAATCTTGGGCGGATGGGTTTCCGCTCCTTCCTGAAGAAGACACTTTCGGGATGAGCTTGAGAGGCTGAAGACTGACCGCGAAGCCTGACTACCAAATTCGTGGAAGTTGAACATCAGCAGACTTTTCATGCTCATTTCACGGTTGCTCATTTTCGCTCCGACAGTGATTTTCAGACAGTAAAGTCAGAATCCTCCTGAAAGTTATTGAAAGGCTTCAGACCAGGATTACCTCTTCACATCATTATGGCATATTCTGCATCCTAATAGGTAGATAGAATTCGCTTCCGTCTTCTAGAAAAAGCATTTGCCCGCGTCTCTTGGATGAGCGTTGGAATGTTCTCAGAACAACAATGTACAGTGTAGAATAACCAATGGAAAGGATCCAGCCTTCTACATAATAATATTATGTACAGCATATTATGCTGTACAAGTTGCGAGTTTCTGACCCCAGCTGGTGTCCAAAAGGAGACCTCAGTCCCCTTTTTAACATTCAGATTCTGTGAAGAGCTGCTCTAGGATGAGATGAATGTGGAAATCTACAAAATGGGAGACACATTACAATTCAATGCACTCTTTCGATTAGGTTGAATCTTAAGGTCAAAATTTTAAGAGATCTCTGTTTGTTTGTTCATCTCGCGGTTCAGCTACTCATCTATGAGTAGCTGAACCGCGAGATGAACAAACAAACTGCAGCAATAGGCCGTGAAATCGCTGTTCCTGATGGAGAGGTAAACCCAGATCCAAATGTCCGGGTACAAGGCTTGTCTGTGGGCCAGATTAGCTTGTGTACCACAGACAACCAACCATGCAAGACCTCACGCGAAACCACAACAACCTGGCGTCACAGTTTACCACTCCTGCTTTAACACCTGGAACAAGTCCAGGAATCCTCCCCGGTGCAAGAACAGCTACCAGCCCTGCTGCCAGGACCAAGTGATGAGATTCCTGAGATTCATGGCAAGATGGGAATCTAACCTCAAAATCTTTAACGCGGAAATTGAGTGCGCTGGGGTGATTTTCTGGTGGGTTGGATTTTGGCTTTTACTGGCCCTGGATAAAATGATTCCACTTGGATCGAACTCTGGTCTTTTGGCGGGCCCTGCCGCATTACCTGTGGACTGCCCAAGGTCTGTGAACCCGATGGCTTCTTCCCTCAGTGGCTTTCATGGCTTGGCTGGAGGGATGAGATTCCTGGATTTACGGGCAGGACCAGACTGGAATTGAAACCAGAACATCTGGACGTCACTGTTTGCAAGCCCTGGTGCAAAGTCTGGTACCAGTCCTGCTCCAAGCCCTAGCGATGGGATTCCAAACAACTCTTCTCGTCGACTGCCTGTGCATCACTTGGGCCTGTTTCAGTATTACCTGATTCGTGTTGGTCATGACACAATGGAAGATACGAGATTTTCCAGCCAAGCCATGAAAGCCACTGAGGGAAGAAGCCGTCGGGTTCGTAGACCTTGGACAGCCCACTTCACACAGGTAATCCGGCAGGGCCCACCAAAAGACCCGAGTTCGATCCAAGTGGAGTCAATTTGTCCAGGGCCAGTAAAAGCCAAAACCCTAAACACCAGAAAATCACCCCAACGCACTCAATTTCCGCGGACAAACACCACCAATTCAGGCTATTGTGTCCCATTGACCGATTCACCACCCGGCCCGTCACCTGTCCATCAAACCGCCCATTTGCTTCAATTAGGAATTGACTTAACGTCCCCATTGAATTACACCCAAGTCAGAGCGTGACATGCCTACCGAATGAGCAGTCTGCTAAGTAATTATTTTGACATATCAGCAGACGAACAGACTAAAAGCGTTTTAGAGAAGAAATGCGAAGATTGATTTACCTAAATTGCTCGGGTTACGGAGAACTGCTGGGCTTCGTTTACCTGCGAACAGAATAATAATCAAATTCAAACGGTTTTAAAGGGAAAAACAAATTCGTTAACTCTGACAACCGTCTAGCAGTCCCGCTGCAGTAAATTGCGGTGTTGCCTGCTGTCGGTGTTTCCCAGAACCTGGCCGCCCCCGGCAGGGGGTTGAAAAGTTTTCCCCAGAACTGGGCCAACTGGGAGGCGGTGCAACATCGACCCGGAGTGTAAATGTAGAAATTCCAGGACCAACTTCCCCCACCGCCGTCCCAGATTCAATTCCTTTCACCCCCCTTTCTATTCCTTTCTCTTCCCCCAATCCCTTTCACCTCCCGCCGCAAACCCAATCCCCTTTCCGGCCCTGACGCTATTTATTCAGCTTCGTTTTCGCTTTTCTCTTTTTCCCCTCCCGTTTTATTTCATCATTCCAACAATTTTTCTCCTCCCTTTTTTTTTTTTTTTTTTTTTGTATACTTCAACTTCCTCTCCCTTTCTCTTTCTACTCAAACAAGATTTTCAACAGTATTACGAGCGCACCGCAGGTTACAGTGAATTTCAATGAGGGCCGTTTCACTCTTTCCTTTCTCGTTTGAAATTATATTATTACGCTTTGAAATGAACAAAGTCGACGTTTGTAACTGAATTGATGCATATGATTAATCTTGAATGTGGTGCACAGAGCTCAATGTTGAAGAGATTGAGCTTTTGCCAACTTTGGTTGCTGGTTGGTTTACAGCTCAGTAAAAACTAGCATCGTCTCCCTCAAAACAGGATTCTGATTAGAAAGAAATGGCATCTTCTCCTTCAAAACAGGTTTCTGCTCAGTAAAAAGAGGCGTCTCCTCCCTCAAAACCGGTTTCTGCTATTTTAAAAACGATTTCTGCGATAAACAATAAACGATAAACAGGCGTCTTATCCTTCAAAATCGGTTTTCTGCTCAGTTAAAATTGGCATCATCACCCTCAAAGCAGGTTTCTGCTCAGTAAAGAGGGGCATCTTCACCCTGAAAACCTGCATCTGCTCAGAAAGAAATGGCGTTTTCTTCAAAACTGGCTTCTGCTCAGTTAAAATTGGCTTCTTCTTCCTCGAAAACCAGTTTCTGCTCGGTAAAAACTGGAATGTTGACAAAATACTCGGTTTACCATCTAGTTGTGCCCGCAAGGTTTTCAGCCCGATCGCCCAAACCCGTGGGGCTCAAAAGGGGACACAGGGGATTTTCGAAGGTTTTTGGCAATGGAGTCGAGTTAAGAGTCGTTTTCGAAGTATTTTCGGACGTAGAATCCATTTTTGGGGAGTCCTAGGACGATCCGGAATTTCACCGCAGGGTCTAAGGGGCTTTCATGGGGATACAAATGGGATTTTTGATGGATCTCAGGAAGTCAAAATTTGACCTTCTTATTTAATAAGGTGTCGTTTACCGAGTTATTTTGGAGGTTTTTTCGAGCTTTCACATCTGTCCAAACATTGCAATTTTTGCGACGGGGGTCGACGACTCCGATCGGCCTCAAAATTTGACATTATCCGTTTCAAGAGGTCTACATTCTAAATCCGAAATGTCCGTCTGCCGTCCTGGCCGTTTTGGGCAGTAGGAATTTGTTTAAAAATCTGAAATTTCGACAAAATACTCGGTTTACCATCTAGTTGTGCCCGCAAGGTTTTCAGTCCGATCGCCCGAACCCGTGGGGCGCTATGGGGCTAAAATGGGGCTATGGGAGGGGTTTTTTGAAGGCTTTTTAGCTAAGGGATCGAGTTAGGTGTCGTTTTCGAAGTATTTTTGGACGTAGAATCCATTATGGGGATCCCGGAACGATCCGATTTCACTGTGGCGACCTACAGGGCTTTCATGGGGCTAAAAATGGGATTTTTGAAGGATCCCAGGAGGCTAAATATTTTTTGAGTAAAAAAAAAAGAATTTATGAAAAAAAAAAAAATTTGAAACAAAATTTAAAAAAAACAATTTTTTGACAGGTATAAAAATCCAACAAAAAATTTTTTTTTAATTTTTTCATTGACAGAATTAAATTTCTGCACAAGTAACCTATATCAAAGAATAATAAACCCTTGTGTACAATTTGCTTTTTTTTTTTCTTTTTTTTTTCAGAAATATTTTCTCAATAAAACAGAATTAATTTTTGCACCATCTTTCTATATCAAAAATAATAAACTCGTGCGTAAAATTTGCAGCGTTTTGGGAACCAATTCGGCCGTATGGAAGCAACTCGGTAGCACCCTTTTCACGTGAAAGTTCGTCTACTACTACTATCAAGAACAATAGCTCCCTTCGGGAGATCATTTTATGCCTACGCATTTTTACAATTTTTGTTGTGAAAGAGGGAAGCCAGCGGGCTTGACGTCAATAAATGTTTTCCTTCCCTCCCACTTTCCGGCTATACTAAACGGAATTTCGAGCAGAAAATTGGCACGTTGACATTTCAATCAATGTAGGACGAAGAAACGGTTTCCACAAAAAGAAAAAAAAAAAAAAAAAAAAAAAACCAATTCCGAATATGAGGTCAACTGACTTCCCGAAGAAACCGGGTTCATAAAGGGCGTTCTCCCGGAAAATTCATCAACCCCAAAAAAATTGCTTATTAACTATCGGTTAATTAATTAATCAAGATTTCATGGGAATGTCTTTCAAATGCTTCACGAAGCCGAGTTTCTTCACGGAGAGCCGAACAAAACGGTACAAAAAGGTCCTGGCGAGGGACCGCGTGGGCTAAACGACTTCCTAAACATGCAAATCGTCGGTTGCATCATTCCGGCGTTATCATAGTCATCACAGCGAGAGGGAGAGGCCTCCCTGGTGGAAGAAAAAAAACCTTAGACAAAAAAACGATGGTTTTGAAGAGGGCGCGGGACTGAATTCTACCAACCGATTACACGGTCCCCCGAGCAGTTTACACTCGAATTACAGGTGGGTTCGGGGAAGTCGCAAAAATCGTGGGGCTCCCCCCCCCCCACCCCTCGTCAGCAAAACAAAAGCCATTATTGCGGAGGGGCCTTTTACGGATGGGGCTGCCTGGGGCTTCGTGAGCGATATAAAACAAGAGGTTGAAATCGAAATGAATGGGCCGCTCCTATTTCCCCGTCTAAACGGGGTTAGGTAGAAAAAAAACGCTGCAAATTTTACACAAGGGTTTATTATTCTTTGATATACGTTACTTGTGCAGAAATTTAATTCTGTCAATGAAAAAATTTAATAAATTTTTTTTTTTTATCTCAAAAAAAAATTTTTTTTGGGGATTTTTTGTTCAAAAATGTGTTTTTTCAAAACTCTGTATTTTTTACCCGAAAAATATTTAACATCCTGGGATCCTTCATAAATCCCATTTTTAGCCCCACGAATGCCCTAAACATCGCCCCAGTGAAATCGGATCGTTCCGGGACCCCAAAAAATGGATTCTACGTCCAAAAATACTTCGAAAACGACACCTAACTCGATCCCATAGCTAAAAGCCTTCAATAAACCCCTCCCGTAGCCCCATTATAGCCCCATAGCGCCCCACGGGTTCGGGCGATCGGACTGAAAACCTTGCGGGCACAACTAGATGGTAAACCAAGTATTTTGCCGAAATTTCAGATTTTTTGAAAAATTCCTACTGCCCAAAACGGCCTGGACGGCGGACGGCGTACGGCGTACGGCGGACGGCGGACGGCGGAAGGACATTTCGGATTTAGAATGTAGACCTCTTGAAACGGATAATGTCAAATTTTGAGCCCGATCGGAGTCGTCGACTTCCGTCGCGAAAACATAGGTGTATTATTCCAAGAATAATAAACCAAAAGTGCAAATTTGACGCAAGCAATAATTATTCTGTTCTGTAGATTGTGCAAAAAAGTGCAGGTAATTTTTAAAAAAAATCAAGTCATCAATAAAAAATTTAAAAATAGAAAAAAATCAACCGACATCAATCAATCACCAATCGACATCAAAATCAATCGATCTAGAAGCCAAAGCCCTTCATAAGCCCCCTAGATCCCAACAGTAACGTTGGATGGGTCTGAAACCCCCATAAAATATTCTGCGTCCAAAACTGCCTCGAAAACGGCACCTAATTCGACCTCAAGGCTTAAATCCTTTAAAAACCCCATGTGTAGAACCGTGGAAGCCCCATACATCTCCACGGTGTAGTCGGATGCGTCTGTAACCCTCATAAACAGATTCTGCGTCGAAAATTACTTCGAAAACGACACCCCACTAGATCTCCAGGCCAAAGACCTTCAAAAAGCTCCATTTGTAGCTTCATAGATCCAACAGTATCGTCGGGTGGGTCTGAAACCCCCATAAATCGGTTCTGCGTCCAAAAATACTTCGATAACGACTCCCCACTCGATCTCCTGGCCCTTCCTTCCTTCAAGTCCTTCAAAAGCCCCATTTGTAGCCCCATGGAAGCCCCCATAGATCCCAATAGAATCGTTGGGTGGATCTGAGACCCTCATAAATAGATTCTGCACTAAAAATACTTCGAACATGACACCTAATTCGACCTCAAGGCCGAAATCCTTCAAACCCCAATTTTAGCCTCATGGAAGCCCCATAGATCCCAATGGTATACTCGGATGGGTCTGTAACCCTCATAAACAGATTCTGCGTCCAAAATTACTTAAAAATCGACACCCTACTCGACTTTTTAACCCAAGTCCTTCAAAAGCCCCATTTTTAGCCCCTCGGAAGATCCCAACAGTTAGACGGATAAATAGATTCTGCGTCCAAAAATACTTCGAACACGACACCTAATTCGAACTCAAAGCCTAAAACCTTTCAAAAAAACTCCATTTGTAGCGCCGTGGAAGCCCCATAGATCCCTACAGTATCGTCGAGTGGGTTTGATACCTCCATAAATAGATTCTGCGTTCAAAAATACTACGAACACGACACCTAATTTTACCTCAAGGCTAAATCCTTCAAAAGCATCATTTGTAGCCCCGTGGAAGCCCCATAGATCCCCACGGTGTCACCGGATGGGTTGGAGATCCCCATAAATGGAGTCTTTGACCAAAAGTACCTACTTCAAAAACGACACTCCACTCGACCTTTCAACCTAAGTCTTCTTTTAGCCCCACGAAAGCCCCATAGATCCCTACATTATCGTCGGATTGGTCTGAGAGCCCCCTAAATTACTTTACGACCAAAATTCCTTCGAAAACAACTCCCCGCTCACCTCTTGTCCAATGTCTTTCGCAAGCCTCATTTGAAGCGCCATGGCTCAGTACAGTAACCTTACGGTATTGTGCGTTAGAAAGACTTTGCCTAAGAGGTTCGAGTAGGGTGGCGTTTTCGAACCTTTTAGCCAAAGTTTTTCTATGGCCCCATTGGTCCCAACAGTCTAGTCGTAGGGGTCTAGGACTACCTTTAATGGATTCCACGTTCAAAAATATCTCGAAGACGACACCTAACTCGGCCTAAACCAAGCCAAAACCCTTCAAAAACCCCATTTGTAGCCCATGCAAATCCCATGAGGGCCCTCAGGGTGATCGGCGAGACCCCCATAAATGGATGTGATGCTTTTTGAGGCAGTTTAATGTTCGTTGTCGTTCAAGTAGGTAGTTCGCGTGAAGCACCTCGTCAGCGGATTCACCAATTTGTGAGGCTTGTAAGATGGCTCAGTTGGACCAGTCGAAGCGAAAATACAAGAGGGACAAAAAACTGTTGTTCCTTCAAAAGTTATAAGGGCATAAAAGTAAGTTGAGAGACAAGTTTAAAAGGAGGGGGGGGGGGGGGGGAAGCAAAAGATCGAGTTGGAAAAGTACTCGTGAAAAGGACGAGGCGGAGTGGAGGTTGAGCAGAGGAGGGGGCGCCCTTGAATGAGACCAAGATGGCCGCCCGGGGTGGTTACCATAGCAACAGACAGCCACCCTTTGAGAGCGATAGTACGAAAGGAGCGTGCCCTCTCCCGCTGTTGGTAATTTCCCTTTATAACATCCCCCCCCCCCCCACCCGAGCCACCGCAAGACGGCAACTTCTTGTTTCTTCACAACAAACCTCCCTCTCCCGGGTTGGCACCTGCTCCCGAGGCGAAACTCCGGGACTGATAAATAGGGCACTAGAGTGACCCCCTCCACCTCTTTTTTTTTTTTAAACTTAGGATTAGTATTGCCCTCCTCTTCTCACCCCTTCGACAAAACCACTTCAGTGAAAATGGGTTAATTTCCCTTCAACTGCTCCACAATGACATGACGCCGCTAAGAAGTCTTCACCTTCGCGCTTTTGGATAAAATGGTGGAAAAATGCAGCAACTTGACATGGATAATATTAGGTCCTCGGTCTGGGGGTGACAACCTTAACTTTTCAACATGGGTCATTTCAAAATTTCGGTCACATTTACGTCACTTGGTAAAAGTGGGGTCAAATCACACCTGAATGCGGTCTCCTAAATTTTTATCGTAATCTATGCATGAATATGTATACTCACTAAATGTAAAAGGGTAACAAATACATTCAGGGGACCCAGGGTAAAATTCTCAAATGGCGATTTGTCACTCCCTACTGCTGTCACTGGGTGGAGGTTAGCAACTTTCATTAACTATCACATTGTGAAATATTACATCAAGGCTCAAATTCGAGTTATATACTAAGATATAAATATAAGTCAAGACATAGTATCCATTGTTGAAAAAAAATTGGATCAACAGAAGCCACCATACATTCCATTTCAAGAGTGTCACACTGTTTACCATCACTCCCTACTTCCAGTTTAAAAAAGACCCCACCTGGCGGGAATAGGTTCCAATAGGCGGCCTCATAGGTACTCAACGACTAATTTATTTCTTTATTTTTTATTACCAGATAATACCCCTCGAAAGGCACTAATTAGTTTCATTCTGGGTAATCTGATACTTAGTTCATGACATTGTTCAGCTGTCTCATAGAAGTGAGGGCTTTTGATGAACTAAACGACAATTTGCCTACACCACATCAAAACAACTGATGAGAAAGCAAAAAAAAAAAAAACGGAGGTTACAATAGGTAATTGCAATTCATTCGATCCGGAGGGACCTGAGCACTGCTCACTGAGGAGTGATGCCAACTGAAAAACGCTGCAAATTTTACAGAAGGGTTTATTATTCTGTGATATAGGATACTTGTACAGACATTTAATTCTGTCAATAAAAAAAATTAAAAAATTTTTTTTTTTGGATTTTTATATTTAAAAAAAGATTTTTGGGGGGGATTTTTTTTTTCAAAAATGTGTTTTTTTTTTCAAAAATTCTTTAATTTTTAACTATTTAAATATTTAACTTCTTGGGATCCTTCAAAAATCCCATTTTTAGCCCCATGAAAGCCCTATAGAACGCCACAGTGAAATCGGATCGTTCCGGGACCCCCAAAAATGGATTCTACGTCCAAAAGTACTTCGAAAACGACATCTAACTCGATCCCATAGCTAAAAGCCTTCAAAACACCCCTCCTGTAGCCCCATTTTAGCCCCATAGCGCCCCACGGGTTTGGGCGATCGGACTGAAAACCTTGCGGGCACAACTAGATGGTAAACCAAGTATTTTGCCAAAATTTCAGATTTTTTAAAAAATTCCTACTGCCCAAAACGGCCCGGACGGCGTACGGCGGGCGGACATTTCGGATTTTGAATGTAGACCTCTTGAAACGGATAATGTCAAATTTTGAGGCCGATCGGAGTCGTCGACCCGCGTCGCGAAAACATAGGTGTATTATTCCAAGAATAATAAACCAAAATATCGATATTTCCGCCTTGGCGCCAACATCAAAACTTTCCAGGTAAGTGAGGTGCAAACTGATGGACAAGCCTTCAATTAGCCCCAACCCCTCAAATTTGATTATTTACTTCATTTCCTCGTCATCCCGTCCCGTTTCAAACGTAAAACGTGAGAAAGGATCGAATCAGTAGTGAAACTCTCACCACTGGACACGCGAAGTGAGGAAATGGCGTTTCATGGATTTTTTATGGCACTTTATGGCCATATTATCAGTATTCCAGTTGACTCATTCAGCCCCCTGAGAACGTCTCAACATGGGAATCTTTTGAAATCACGAAAAAATACTATGGATTTCTCATAATTCGCCTTGGACTTGAGGTGCCTCTGCTAAATGACTTGTGTACACACAAATCCATGGACGAACATGTATATATTTATTATAATAATATAAGCATTAATTATTACTGCACAAAACTGAAAATGTTTCGGGCTCAAACATAGCCATTACGAAGTAAGTGGCTCCAAGTGGTTGGAAAATACCTATTACGTACCAATAATCGATCAGCATTCCTACTTCAGGAGGCCTCAGTTTGGTTACAATAGGCACAATGTTCTTTCAGAGTAGAAATGTCACAATCGCGTTTCCGTTATTTTCCCCAAGCCAGAAGACCCGAACACGTTCTATTCAAAAATGAGTCACATGACAACACTTGCACAGTGGTAACCCTGATTGTGGACCCCCCCCCCCCCCCCCCCAAGAATTTTTTGTTTTATTATAACAAACAGTACCATGTATATAATCCAAAAACCATTTAAAAACAATATGAAAATCGTTGCTGAGAACAACCACCAAAACAAATTAAAATTTGGACGAAATTCACCTCTACGTGGTGGCGGAGGGAGGTCTACACGTTCCTCCCCCCCCCCCCCCCCACCAAAATAATAAGTGAAGGAGTCCTTGAACCAGTGATGACAGTAGTTTTTTCACCATTTTCGTCTATAACTCGTAAACCGCTGGGTTTAGCAAAACCTTCACTCGATTTGAAAATGATCTACGTTCAATTCTGAACAAAAAAGGCCTCCACAACGTTTTGTGTAAAATTACAAGTTAGGGAGATATGGCACGAGCAAATAAGATGATTTCGCAGGTCCACAAAAATGTTAATTTTAAAATTGAATTTTATGTTCGTAACATTGTGGCCTCTCAGAGACTAATCTATACTATTAAAGTTGTTCGTGTCTCGGTCTTTTGACCTACATTGTTTACTGGCCTTTGTAGATGTCCCCCACACGTGATTGCACATGTTCCTGAACGACAACCTTTGCGACGCTGCCGAAAAAGGGTCAGCCAAAAAATCTGCCTCAGAATCCCAAATCACTGGACGATTTGGGTCCAGTATTAGACGAGTACACAAGAACAGTAGGAGATGAACGTTTCTTGATTTATGACAGCCACATGTGGGACGATGATGATTATGAAGGTGAAAACGAAACGCCAAGAATAATTGTTTTTGGAATGGACAGCAATTTAAGGAAACTTGGACGATCAACGACATGGTTTTTAGATGGAACTTTTAAAACCGTTTTTTTTTTTAAATTTATTTATTTGTTTTGCCCATGCGACCAATGTGGGGAAGTGTGGGGAAAATATTAACAGAAAATGTGTAGGTGATAAGGACATAATATGTCCTTATCACCATTATATATCCCTATTTTACCATATTATGGTAAAATAGGTTGTAGGTCAAACATTATAGTGGCGAGTGGTTAGTTGGTGAAATGGTGTAGATGAAAGTGGCTGTGGAGAGATGGTCTGTGGGGAAATGGTCTGTGGTGAAAGGCTGTAGGTGAAGAGTCCGGGAACCGAATGTGATAGTACGTGCGAAGCACGGGTGTCCCAACTATCTATACTACTAAAGTTGTTCGTCTCTGTGGCTGACTGTGTCTAATCCACGCTACCCAGCCTCAACGGTAGAGCCTAAATTTAGCGCATTGAGCGACTGTCACTTGGTGGTGACGCCCGATAAAGGTGATGGACGGAGTGCAGCGAAGCGCACCGGGCCCACTAGTAGAAAAATAAAACATAAAACATTTTTTGGAAATTTTAACTTTTAGGCCATTTTTGAAAAAGACAGTTTATTTTTGTAAGTCATTTTTTTCGCCATATCTTGGTAACCTGTCATTTTGCACAAAACATAGTGAAGTACTGGGTGTGGATCATTTCCGTAGAGGGAGACCTTTGCGGTAAATCCAACTGTTTTCGAGATATGGGCGGGAAATGGTCAATTTTCGCACCCAAACGGCAGCGTCTCAGTTCAACGAGTTCCACCGAACAAAGCGACACTCCATCGTAGCGTGCACGCTACGTATCATGATAAAAGCGTATTGGACATATTATGCTTGATTAATTCACAACTCTAGTCGACTTCTCACGGCTTCCACCGAGCCGGTCGAACCCGTTTCCTTATTGAACTGGTTCAGATTCTCCTTAACTGGTTCCGTTGGAAAAACACGGCGTTAAATCACCTTCAAGGCTTAAACAGATACAACCGATCGCGTCGATTTCCCACAGTTGATTATCAACTTGAAACGCGAGGTCAGAACCGAGTGGAACGCCGCCCTTTTTTGGAAAGTTTCTTTTTTTTCGAACTGAATAAACTCTACAGCTCATTAGAAATGTACAAGTTTCATGAAACACTCACTCCCTCGACTCAGAGCATTATGTAGGATTCCTCTTGTTAATCGAAGTATTTAAACTTACCCAAGAAATGGAAACCCTCCTACAGTTAAATACGTCAAGGACGGGAGGAGCGGAAAAAGTTTTAACAGAAGTTTCCCACTTGTTTACTTCTTAAAGGCTGTGGAGGAGTTTCCCGGGAAGTTTTGCTCGGGAAAAGTTTCAAACGAGGGAAGGTTGTCAGGAAAGGGACTGCCGACATTGTGCACAGTTTACAAGACGCCTACGTTCACTTTTTACAGATGAATGATTTATTATTCTGTTATTATTCCTTAAAAAAACAGGCTGATAATGTTGTCAGACTTGTCATTCCTTCGAACGGTTACCTAACCACATCAAAATTGGTGTTTACTCAAGTAGCATAATATAATATATTATGCTACTTGAGTATCATATTATGATATAATATAGCATTATATTAAAATGCTACCTAATGTCATCAGGTATGTATATTATATACAATATATATTATTATGCTCCTGCTATAGGTATATAGCCCTATGGGTCTGCTGACCGTATGTCGCCTTTTAAAATTACCGGAGGTTTCTTTATTTTAATAGGTTTCTTGGCACCCCAATAGTTGGAAACTAAGCGAATCGAACAAAAATTTTATTGCAAAAACGTTTTGAGGCATACAAAGCTCGAAAACATTTCAAGCTTCTGCATCTCCTATAAAAATCTCGAAATGTTCGGACTAGTTTTGCTTTTTCGCTGATATGAAACCTACGCGTATTCGGAAAATTTCACTTGGTACATAATCAAATGCCATAAAATTCTGCGGTCATTGACTACCCAAACTTTAGAATTCGACCGATTGGTAAGGTAGCAATCGCCCGTGAAAAATGCCAATTTTTCCCATATTGTGAAATCTGCAATTAACCGACTCCAAAACGCTTGTAATTTGGTCATTAAGACTTAGTGTGAAATACTTGTGAAATAATAGTTGAAGAGCGTGAAATTCTGCGTTGAGGAAGCACCACGGTTTTGAATAATTCAAACAATTATTGTTTTCAACACCTTTATCCATATTAATTTTGATCGCATTTTTCGAGATTAGGAAAAGTAGTAATACTTTGGTAGTAGTATATTAGTGTAACTCTCGACTGTAAAACAATTTTTAATTACTTGTGAATAAAAATTACTTTGACAGGGGGGCCTTAATTCGCTCGGCCGATCCTCGATTCATGGGCAAGATCCAGCTTCTTCAATAATTTCGAAATCTATCTGCGCACAAATCCTCAAAGAGGAGAGGGATTGCACCCTTTTAAAAACTCCCCACCCTGAAACTAAAATAATAAAATCAATTCAATCCAAGCTCCAGGGGGACGGCCTGATACTTGTTAAAGCAGATAAGGGGAACTCCGTGGTTATTATGACCAGGAGTGACTACCATCAAAAAATGCTATCCTTCATAGACGGAAATGGTCTGGCGGTACTTGACAAAAATCCAATACCGGACTTCGACCGGAAGGTTAGAAGATTCTTAAGGGATACAACGCTATTCACTCCGTATGAGAAGAAAATCCTCATTGAAATGAACCCTCACCCTCCTCTGTTATACGGCCTTCCCAAAATTCACAAAACCCCATTAAAAATACGTCCCGTAGTTAGCTACATAGGGACTTCCATTCACAAATTAGCCCGAAAAACCAGCCTTCTCTTCAAGAATGCCACTGGATTTCAGGCAACTAGGTCAATCGAAAATAGCTTGGAATTAATCAACAAAATCAAAAATGTCACTTCCCCTTCAACAGCCAAACTAGTCAGTTTTGATGTAGTCCAACTTTTCAACAAAATACCTCCCCAATATGTTCAAAATTTAGCTGAAGATTTAATTCTACGTTCGACTATAGCAAACTCTAAAAAATCAGAATTAATTGATCTCCTAAAGCTTTGCTTGAGCCATAATTTCTTGCAATATCAAAATAAAGTTTATGCAGACTCCACTGGACTACCTATTGGTAGCCCTTTGTCACCCTTATTAGCGGAGATATTTTTGGACCACTTAGAAACCAAAATATTTGACAGTCACCATTCCTCAAAGATCATTTACTGGCACCGTTATGTAGATGATGTGATAGCCCTGTTTTCTGGGTCTACTAGACAGCTAAATGTTTTTCTAAATTTCATCAACTCTCTCCACCCAACAATAAAGTTTGAACTTGAATATAACGTAAATAATCAATTAAACTTTCTGGATTTATCAATCTCACTAAAAGATGGGAAACATGAATTCAAAATTTACCGTAAACCCACCCATACGGACATAGTCCTTCATAAAGACTCATGTCGACCATACTCCCATAAACTTGCTGCTTTCCATTCGCTTACTCACCGGCTCCTAACAATTCCTCTCGATGAGAGCAATTATTTAGCCGAACTTAACGTAATAAAACAAATTGCTATAAATAATGGATATGAGGGTAAACTGGTTGACAGCATCATTTCACGAAAACAGAGGGCTATCACTTTTGATTTAATATATCCTCCTGCTTTACCGTCAACCTCCTCTCCTGTACCAGTTCCCGCCTCTACCAGTTCCCTAGAAACTAGACCCCCTTGGATTTTCTTACCATACTATGGCCATTTATCAGAAAAACTCGCCAAAGAACTCCGCAAACTGGGGCATAAAGTCATATTTCGGGCTTCCAACACAACTGGGAGGTTTTTATCAAGTCCTAAAGATAAAATTGAACCTAGGAACAGGTCAGGGGTTTATAAATTAACATGTGGAGAACCGTCTTGTGAAGTAAATTATGTAGGACAATCAGGCAGAGCATTCAGAACCCGATTGGCAGAACATGAAAGCAAGATTCGCCTTCAGCATCTTGGCTATAATGATTTTGCCGACCACTGTATCAGCTCGAATCATACTTTTAACCCAAATAGGGATAGTAAACTTTTACATTTCCAACCCAAGGGTCGCCTGCTCAATGAGTGGGAGAACCTGGAAATCCTGAAAGCTTATACTATCCACCCTGATCTTAATAAAAACGACCATGGCAAAATCAGTAGATCCCCAATATTAGAAATTCTGAAACCAATTTAACTCTCTCAATCAATATTATTTCCCCCCCCCCCCCCCCCCCCCCGTTCTATTAATTTAAAACTTTAAAATTCATACTTGAGCCTTCTCAAATATCCCCAATAACCAACCCCTCAATAACGGTTATCCACAAACAAACTCGGAATTTCTGCTATGAATGTCGGTTTCCTTTCAAAACACTCAAAGGATACCGCCACCTAATCCCTCAGCCCTCTCAGGTACCTACCTATATAAACCCTCAGGCGTCTAACACAATTGTTCAGAACTAATTGTACGTTCAACCACCTCAAGTCACTCTGGTAAGCTCATCTAGATATTTCTATTTCACCCAACCTCATGTACTTAATAACATTTTTTCAAAAATTACCTCAGTATGAAAACTGCTGAAAAATTAACTCTTATAAAAATTTAACTTCTCAAGATTCAACAGTAACTTCAAATAGATTCACAAATTCAATTAATTTAAAGACTTTATTATTAATTTAAAGACTTTATTTAAACCTTCATATTCAAATTTACCTTCTGTATAAATTCAAAATTCACCATGTCAACTAGGTCATCTAGGTATGTCATCATTTTCTGTAGTTTTAACTTATCAATTGTTTTTTAAAAAACGAATAATTCCAAATTCATCTTTCCTAGTACCAATTAATAACCTTGTCAAATGGGTCCATTTTTAAAATTATCTCTGACTTTCTTACCTCTAATTTCTCTTTGTCACTAATCATATATCAAGTAGATGTTTTGCCCCTAGAATAATAAACAATTCTCCTTTCAGTACCTGTAGTATACCATAACTGGTTTTCAAATGGTTCACTGGCCATCAGTCATGGAGCCAATTTTAACAGTGGGTCCATATTCCGAATTTACTATTGTCAAGTTATGTACCACCATTCTGGACCGTTTTCGTCAGTTATAATTTTTTTTTTTTCACCATTTGTGGTTGTTCATATACCTTCAGTATAATATAATTTCGAGCTTACATTGTTAATATAATTTTATGGTTTTTCCTCTGATGCTAATGACAAATGGTTTTCTTGTCAGGGCTGTAGATGAGCTTAGTTGCTCGAAACCGGTCCCCACGCTACAATTGTTTATTCCAATAAACAATTTAGTACTCAGCAGAGGAGTCATTTCTCACCCTAACCACCTCATTGGATTAGACCTCTGCACCGTCGGCAAACACCACACTGCAAGTTGGAATTGTTTGACGGCCGATTGCGACCTTATTAACCGGTCGAATTTCAAAGTTGGGGCTGCCATTTACGCATAATTTTACGCTCTTTAATAATGTACCGAGTGGAGTTTTCTGTATGACGGATAGGTTTCATGATATCAGCAAAATCCAAAACAAGTCCGAAAAGTCGAGTTTTATGTTTTAAATGCGGAATAAACTCGAAAAAGGTGGTCACATCACAGAATGTGAGGAGAATTTGACGTTTTTCTCTGGGAAAATTCCGCAGTTTGGCGTTCAATTCGGCCCCTCAAGGCCGACAACCTCCTGTCGTGAATGACAACCGCGTGGGAGGCCCGACTGGTACAATTTCCCGCGATATGGCCGGTGACACTTCACGACGGACATTCAAACTCGCGATCCGGGCAAATGGGCGGGAGGGGGAAGAAAACAATGGAATTGTTCTCATCTTGGGGCCGTTGCCCTCACGTTTTGGAGGTTTTGGCAAATTTCGATCCACGCTGGATTTTTTGGCTTCAGCTTGATCTTTTCACTTTTCACTACCCAAACAACTTCAACGTTCAAGTCCAGGACAGGTGTACTCATAAACTCGAAGATAAATACCGAAATCTGTTGAAGGGCTCAACTGTAAGTTTAACCCGCCTCGTTATTCGGAGGAAAACTCGCCCTTAAAACCTCCTCCCCAAACTTGTTCCCCAAAACTCTTGTTTCCAGTTTTAATCATCCAACTTTTGTGACGGATATCTGGCTTTAATTTTAGATAAATCTATAGCAAGCGGGGGGAGTGTATAGTTGGAGTTATGGGTGAAGTTGTCGGCAAAGGTTATTAGAGCTTTGTTGAAGCTAACTTTTGATGGGGCTCCCAGTTCTCCCCCTCGGAGTCCAGAGTTGTTTTTGAAAGGAGGGGGAAGGGATGAACTTTGTCAATTTCTGTGGAAACTTTTCGGCGGCGGAGCGAGGGAGGACCGGAGTTAACCGAGTGGCGGGGAGGGGACGGTTTTTCCGTGCTAAAGGGGAAGAATCTTTTAATACAACTTCGGTCGGGGGGGGCTTCGAAAAGTTCGAGCTTTTATATCTCTTCTGGGTTAGCTTTTTCTCGGTGGAGGGGAAAAAAATCAGGCCAAAACTTGAACCTTCCGCCTCGGACACCGAAATGTAAGAAGATAAGGGTCTATACGCAGTCTATATGAATTATTAAATAACAAATTTTGTTGTCTGATGAAGGTTTAAATACATTTCAAAATAACGATAATAAATTTGTTATATCTAATATATTAAAGCCGCAGCCTGAGGAGGAAGAGGGTGACACGATTTTGGTCATCTTTATTCTAGGGCACTTCCAGATGTCGGAAACAAGGGCGGATCCAGGATTTTTTCTGAGGGGGAGGGGAATGATTGAATGATAGATACCCCCAAACCAAAAAAGTGTTCCGGGCGACCCCCCCCCCCCCCCCCCCCCCCGGGAAAATTTTCAAAGATTGAGCCTTGGGCTTGGATAGTTGCATTTGGGCTATATTTATCCCTACGTATTAGTAGATTTTAGTACATTACATTTTAACTTCGCTTATCTCATCTCACCTTACATTTTCCGAGGTAAATGTATGTTTTTTTACCACTCTGACTCAAATTAGATTTTAGGCCACCCGGTATGTAGGAAAGTACTTATAAACATGTATTCTGTAGTACCTATGTATTTATTTTACATAAAAAACCTGAGTTTTAATGAGATAATTGTTCACAAATTTAATGTGTGAACAATTATCTCATTAAAACTCAGGTTAGGACATAAGGCTCTAAGACAGGTTGTCACATAAGGCTCTAACTTAAATTACAAGTTGCGCCTCCGTCCCGCTGGCGCTACCGCGCGCTGCCAACTGACATCCCCCCTCCGACCACCCAATATTCTATAGTCCATAGATTCACTATACCCCTGTCGCAGCGCAGCCACCACATAACACACAGACATTTAATCAAATTTATGTTGAGTACTTCTCTTCAAATTTAGGCGATTATAAAATTTTAAATCTCATATATGGGTGATTCTCAAGAAAAGGGCAAAAATATACCCTCAGAAACGTGAACCTTTCCAAAAAAATCCAAAAAAATTCATGTGTATTCTAGAGGTACCACACAACAATTTCAAACCTAGTTTCAAGGTCAAGAACACTTTTCAGGCCCCGAAATCCAAATTTTATTTTTGGGAGCGGCGGTAATGACAGGTTTCGCGGTTTGGTAATGAAAATTCTCACTTTGACAGCTTCTCATTTCACAAGCATTGCTGGTATTCTAAATATGAAAAGTGCATTTTTAAGGGTTTTTATAGAGATTTAGGACACACATTCGGAAAAATTCAAAAGTCAACCCATTTTGAGTAGCATTAAGGAACGGTAATTACATTAAATTATATTTTCTCGTTGAGGGGGGGGGGGGGGGCTCTGGATCCGCCACTGGTCGGAAAAGTCTGAAATTGGTCTTAAAAATCCAGTTTGGCGAGCATAGTGCGAGAAAAGTCTGAAACCACCACAGCCATTAGAGCAGTGTAAATGGTATCAGCTTTGTCGGGTGGAGAGTTTATAAATGGCACGCAGACAACACGAGATTTGTAGTAAGTTTTCCCTGTAGTGATTCTCTCCATAAAACCATTCCAACCAGGGATGTCTTCACGTTGTTGCCATTTGCTGAACAACCACATGAAATCAGTGGGAGTAATTCTTATGTCTATCCTAGTTCATTTGGAATTGACGAAATTGATTCTAAGAAAGCTTGATATCCCTGATGATGAGATTCAACAAGTTGTAGACATTCTTAGCCGAATTTGAGCTCCTGACTTTCACGAATGAATTACGTTCACAAACCCCCCTTGACCATTCTGATGAAATTGTATGAGCAAGCAGAGGAGCTTGAGAACAAAGGACCTACTGCTAAATTGTGGCTCCAGTATTTCAATATGGTGACAATTCTGAAAAGATTCATCCAAGCTGAAAGAAGTGGTGATTTCCAGGCACACATACAATTTGTTCAACAAATGTTACCATACTTCCATGCAGCTGGACACTTCCTTTACGCCAAATCTGCGTAATATAATGGAATATAATTAGACATAATGGATTATAATTACATATAATAAAACTACCTTTGGTACATATCCAGTGCGGGGGGGTGTCCCACCCTCATTAAAATAATTAGGAGATTTCTTCTTCCACCTCGCAAAATTTAATTCCTGGATGCTTGGCCAGAGGACCCACGTTGGTTTTGATGACAGATGGCTCAAAAAATGGTTTACAGAGCGTTTGAGTACTTATCGAGTAAGGGTGAATTGAAATGGCCAGATGGTCAATTTTGGAATTTTTGAAATTGAGTTCCTGGTCAGCGGACCCAATTTTAAAATGCTCTAAATTACGTCAGTTGACACAAAAATATCATAACTAGGTGATTTGTTATGATTTGGGCGTTGAAAGTGGCTTATAACTCACTTTTAACCCATTTTGGAAAAAATTGCGCATCTTTGACGTTCGGTCTCGGCTAGACGGCCTAACCGGATTCGGTCGACAGGGTACTTATTCGACGCAGAATTTTATCCCCTTTTAATAAGGGAAGTATACAATTTTTGGTCAGACGCTTTCTTCTGGGTGAAAATGGCCAAAAACCAAACAAAGTGGGAAAAAATCGCGGTTTTTGGCTTACCTCCCACGATGGTGCAAACTCAGATTCCTCACATTTGGGTCCACTAGGAATGATCAAAATCATTTCCAGCTTTCCACCAATTATTTCCGTTTTTTTCTTTAAAACCGGCCTCATTTTACTGGACTAATATGGGAAAACGAGTTGTTGGCTCTGAGGCCAGATGGGATACGGTCGGGGGTTGGCTGGCGTCCCCCTAGTCAGACACTGTAGGTAATGACAGTGTAACACATTGCATTAGCGGAATTATTGTTTAATAATATAGATTAACTAATTACGGTAAATTTATTCGCTACTCGTTTTTATAAAAATTCAAAACATGACTTGTTTTTAATAATCATGATTTCAATACATACATTAATGATCATTAAAACGTGTATGTATTGAAATTCCAATAAAACGTTAGGGAAGAAAAAGGAAGATGATAAGTAAAAGGTGTATTCCCTTCGCATCAAGAGAAGCGGCAACAAAAGGGCAGATGAGACAAAAGAGTCCGACAGATTGACTGCTGGTGGGGGAGGGGGTTGACAGATGAGGTTGAGGGCTGAAGGCCGTGAACATTAAGGGGGTGTCGTAGTGGGGGGGGGGAGCATACTGAAGCCTTGCACGTGACCCGGGGGTGCAAGCGGGGTGTTGTGGGGGGGTCTCCACCTCTTTATCGATCCCGGACTTCCACCGTAGGACCCCCGACAACAAACACTGGACCTTTCTCTCCCCCTGGGGCCCCCAACCGGAGGGGATACAGTTTACTAACACGGATTAACTTCACACCCCCCCCCCCCCCTAGAGCAACCCCTTTCACCGAACAGGAACAATCCGGATTACTATTTCACCGGATTGCTCCGTTGTCGGCCCCTTGACAACTTTCATACCGGGTCTCACCCCCAAGGGGTGAGGGGGGGGGGGGGGGCTGGTCAGCGAACGCGGTGAGTACCCTTTCGAAGCGGGTTTCCTTTCAGGCCTGTCCGCGTCGTCCCGTAAAAAATGGGGAACTTGCTGGAGCGGAAACCGGGAATACTGAGTGCCCGACTGGAAGACGACACCTCCCTCCCCCTCTCCAGACACTCCGCAACAAGAGATATTTACGAATACACCCCCCTGATGGGGGGGGGGGGGCCGGTTCCCCTTCACCAGACTGGGATGACGACTTGCCCGTGCAACGCTTTTTCAAGCTTTGCCGGCAGGGCTAACAGAGCTAGTCTTACCAACTGGAAAAAAACTAGCAGTTTAAAGCCATTTTTCCTTCGAATTAATTTACATAGAAAACGACACCTCACTCTACCTACCTGGCCAAATCTTGATCGAACAGGGCATTCGAAAAATGAAAAGCACATTGTTAGAACTAATCAAATCAGCACATGACAAAAAAAAGTTAGAAAGGGGGGAAAAGGGCACCTACTAGTGCATTATAGGTCCCGGAAACTCGATTGTAAAAAATAGATCAATTCAAGGAATGATTGTAAAAAATCGATCTGACGGGACAGGTAATCAAACGTCCCTTATCGAAGCGGAAACCGAGGAAGAAAGTTGAATTACAATGTGTGCTAAACTAGTATGAAGGGATGAAATCTGGTTTGGTGAGGTTGAGAATGTGAAATGACTGGTTTGGAAGCGTTGACTACCAATGTGAAGGACAAACGACGCCAGAAAGATTGAAACTGGTTCAGTGGAGGTTCAAAACTAGAGTTATAAAGTTGAGAACCTGTTTGGAGAGCGATGACAAGTTTACAGGGGGCTAGAAGCCGGTATGACGGGCTGATAACGCTCAGAGATGATAAAAACAGGTATGGAGAGCAATAACCAGTTTGGAGGGGGTTACAAACTGGTTCAAAGGGTGGATAACTGGTTTAGACGGGTTAAAAACAGGTTTTAAGGGCCGATAATGGGTTTGAAGTTGTTAAAAAAATGGTTGGAAACCAATTTGAAAGGCCAATAGCTGGATTGAGTTGTTTACAACCACTTTGATGAGGTTGGGAACGAGTTTGTAAACGCGAGAATCCGCTTGGAGGGGTGAAAACCGGCGTGAAGGGTCAATGACTGGTTCAGAGCGGTTTGAAGCTGGTTCGTTAGGGTGAGAACCAGTTCAGAGAGCGATAAAATAGCGTAGATGGTGAGCTGCGGCCCATTCCCGTTCGAGACGTAACTGAAGGGGTGGTATGAGTTGCGGCCCAACACTTAATGGTCGTGTGAGCCCATTTGGTCGCGTATGAATGCCAATTATTTCTCATGTAATTTGACGCTTGATTGTGGCTAAACGGCTAAACCGAACCTAATGTGTAAGGCGGTCATTCGACGCAGAATTTTATGCTCTTCAACTTTGTCGTAATACAGTTTTTGCCTAAGATGCTGAATTTTTGTGTTATAGGCAAAAACCTGGAAAAAAACGAAAAATCGAGATTTTTTGGCGGTCTAAAATTCTACCCGTAAACATTTTGCTACTATTTTCGATATTGTGTTGTTCAGTCCCACAACAGTTTAAAAGAGAACAAAAGCTTCTACACCGTAATATAGTGTTAAGATAAGATTTCATTTTGCACAAGCCCTCTGGCGACTGGCCTAATATGAATAGCGGCCTTCGAACCACGACAAAACATGCATCCTAATGACCTGGGCCGCAACTCACCTATCGTCACCCGTCCCTTCCGCCGTTCCGGCCGCAACTCGTACCCATCCTAAAAGCCCCCGGCTACAAACTGGTAAAGGGCCGATAAAGAGTTTGAAGTTGTTGAAAACTGGTTTGACGAGGTGGGGAATCGGTTGGAGGGCGCAATAACCGGTTCGGAGTGGTTGAAACATAGTTTTTTGGGGTTAAGAACTGAATTGATGTAGCGATATTATCTGGATAAGTCAATAAGGTTGGTTATTTAGATGCATTTTAAAATTTTTTTTTTTTTACAGTTACTGCTCATCGCGATGGAAGTTGCAGTATTTGAACGTATCCCCTAACATGCCTGCCTCAAGGTAGAAAGATTATCTGGATCATTGGTACTCATAAAGTATTACGCATTATTAAATAATTTTGATCTGAAGAATTTGGCACGCAGTTCGTGTGAAAAATGGCCATCAAATTCCGCATCAGCACCTTTCACGTAGTATAAGAGGATTAAGAAATTCAACGGTGTTGAGGGAATGATGTGAAAAGTTGCGGGGAAAGGGGAGGGGAAGGGACAAAAGCGTATTAAAAGCTCCCCGCTCGGTATTAATCTAATGAAATCTAACTAGGCGGGGTGTCGCATTGTGAGGGGATGTAGAGATATGTAGGTTGGATGTGGACCAGGAAACGGACTAGTGGTGTTGGTGCAGGGGTGGGGGGGAGGGATTCAAAGGGCAAAACGCCGACAATGGGACGGAGAAGGAGGAGGGGGCGCTCAACCCACTCCGAGCTATTCGAACGGAATTGTTGGTTCGGGGGGGGGGGGGGGGGGGGGGGGGGACGCTGCGTGCGGGACACGCGAATAAACCAACGGTGGAACGAAGGGGAAAAGGGGGGAACTTGGTTCTCGTTGTATTGATCCAACACTCCCCCCCTGCACCACACGTCGTTTCACTACATAACATTCCACAATGCACTCCCCCCCCCCCCCCCCCCCCAACATCATTCTCACAATTACCAACACGCAAGCAATCCCCCCCCCCCATCTCTCGTCCCACCCGCTCGTCCTGTTTCTATAGTTAGCCTTCGTATGAAATTCCCTTCTCTGAGGGGGTTTATGAAGATTGAATTAACCTTTAAAACGATTTCAGCCGACTTTCAATTCGATTACAAAAACATCAAAAGAACGATCATTTCCGCCTCAAACCGCCCCACTCGACGACACTTCAACTTTCAATTTTGCTCGTTCAAAACGGTACCATTTAACCGCGACGATGGGTTCAAAAATGTACCAAAATGATCGGAAACGTACCTCGGTCAGGCGGCTGGGCTGGCGGTTTGGTCGCTGCGGGTCCGCTGACGGTCGTCCGCCGATTGAGCTTTTTGGAATTTTTTACTGTCTTCTTCCCACGGTTCTGAAAACAAAAACGGAAAAATTCAAAATAACACACAAAAAAAAAAAAGAAAAAAAAAAAAGACGCACAAACGCCCATTTAAATGTTCCCAGCTGGGTCCGGCCTTTAAATACGTTGAATAGAGAGACAGCAGGTATGCGAGGGTGGATGTGGGACAATGGAAGACGCAAGATGGTTCCCCTTTTTGTCCTTAGGGTAAAAAGGGTTTCGAAGGGAAGATCAACAAGCAGCTGGAACGCATCGGATGGCTTGAGGCGCCACAATCCACAAGAGGAGTAGAGAGAAATGGGCTGAAAGTGTTTTGTTGCAGAGCTCATCCCTCCATCCATGAACTGCCATATTCATGATGGGGTAGCGTGTGAAGGTCATTGCTGTTGGGAGTCCTGTCAGGAAACGCAAAATGACAAAATGCTGCCAATGATCAAAGCTGAATGTGATCATGTCATGTCATATCATTGTACAATACAGCCAGGAAGCGTCAAAGAGGTGTGATCGAGTGATGATCAATGGTGTGATGATTGGTCTAGTCTTGATCACATTTGTAATGATCATTCTGTCATGATCAATGCTGAGATCAAGCTGTTGTCATGATCACATCATCATCGTCGAGCTGTTGGGATCAAGTACCTGTTGTGTTCAAGTTAGCTGTTTTCATCAATTTATGATCAAGGTTGTTTCCAAGTTATGGTCAATGTTGAGATCAAATTATCACTAACGTTGTGATCAAGTGATGTTCTAAGTTGTGATCAAGTTATGCTCAAGGTAACAACCAAGTTATGATAAACTGATGATCAAAGTTGTGATCAAGTTATGGTGACTGTTGAGATCTATGTTGTGATCAAATTATGACTAACGTTGTGATCAAGTGATGCTCAAGTTATGATCAAGGTTGTGACCGAGCTATGATCAAAGTAGTGATCAAGTAGTGTTCAAAGTTGTGATGATCAATGTTGTGAACAAGATATGCTGAGGGTTGCGACCAAGTTATGATCAACGTTGAAATCAATAATTGATCAACCAATCAATAATTGACCAAGTTATGATCAACGTTGAAATCAATAATTATTATTGATGATCAATGTTGTGATCTAGCGGTGGTCAAGATCACACCATCCAGTTGATATGATCAAGTTACTGTTGTAACGTCATAGCTGATGTCATGGCAAGTAGTACACATACTACTACACATACTACTACACATACTACTACACATTTGAACCAGTTCTTGCCCCGAGTTCAGACAACTTCCAAGGTCAGCAGTGACCCTTCCACATCCTCTTTTTCATCCACACTTCGCCAACCATTGAGACCCTTTCACAATAGAATTTGCAAGTGTAATAAGCGAACGCACTGAGCTGCTTTGTAAGGAGGTTCTTTGATTCGCCCAAATTAGAATTCACCCCTCACTTGGAAATCCACTAGGGCCTCCACTACCGGTTTGTTTGTACGTATCTGGACGAGGTTATGAAATCCTGAACGGGACAATAGAATCTATTGTTGGCATCTGATGTTGGCAAAGAGTTACATTTGTATTTGACATTAAACCTTTTGTGGTATTATTGATATTGTAGTACATGCTGACGACGGGAGGTATCGATTTGTTTATTTATGGGAGGGCTTCTAGAAAGAGTTGAATGGTTTGTGGATCGATAAGTGACAATCGTCTTGAGCACCGTCGGATATGATAATGTCGGCTTAAAGAATGGCATCCTGATGTAAATAAAACAGGTCGACATCGATCCGTCTCCGTTGGCTTCACATTTGGGATTCAGGTGAAGAGGGGAACGAACCAGCAGATACAAACACAATTTGAATTTCATCGCAGCAGGCGGACGGAGGAAGGGGAGGACTTGGGAATTTTCCCAAGATTTTTAAAGGGGGTCACCATATTGAATCTCATCAGTCGAGGGATTTCCTGTAAGGTGGAGATCGGTGGTGCCAGATTTTTTTTTTTTTTTTTTTTTTTTCCCCGACAACCCCAAATTTACCATTTGGAAAAACAGCCTCATCGGAAAATTAACTTGGCAGAAAGTTCTCTACACAGCAAATGATGAGAACTCACGAACTATACGCTTGTAAACCGGCGACTATGTATCGAGGGGGAAATAAATCATAGTTTCGTGACTGGGAGCTGCTTTGCGCTTAACCTTGGGAGGTTTCAAACTGGCTATCAGACGTTCCCAACCCTAATAAGAGTTTGACACGCTTGGATTTTCCCAGTTTGAGGTTTTCCAAGTTTTACCGAGACAGCTGGGAGGTAGGGTTTGCCAGAGCCATTTTGAGAAAATCAGGACAAATGAGGATAAATGAGGGGATGCACAGTTTTCCACAAGTATTTGAAACCAGTACCTATTATGGTTATTTTAACTGGCTCGATGGCTCTGCGACTATTTCAATGTAACTAGATACCAGTATTAAAATCTTTCAGACCGGTTCTGGATCTTTTCAGCCACTTGTGACTTTAAACTGGTTGCATAACCTTTCTATCGAACTTTAAACCGGTTTTATTCCCTTTAAAATGTTTCGTAGGTGTTCACTCTGTCTTACTTAACTTCAAATTGAATTTATAGCAGTCAAACCCGATTTCATAGCATTTCAACAGCTTTACAGACAGTTGATTTAAACAGGGAACATATAATTTTTCATTAATAAAGCCTGGAATAATAATATTATTATAATTCTCACGCGGATAGGAGGGCCTCGGTTCGCTCGACCACTTTCTCAGACAGAGGGGCTCGCTTAGCTTGTCCATTCGCGCAAATATGCACTTGAAATATATTGCAAGATATGGACCTCAAGCCAAAATACCTAAAAAGTAGTAAGATACTAAATATCTTTTGGCAAAATCAAATTTCGCAATAAACCAAATATTAGTTCATTTTAGAACATTTTTTAATTAAAAAGATTATTTATTTTCGAAATTTTCTAAAATTAACTAAAATTTAGCAATATTTAATATTGCTTTTTGACGTACAGGTAGTCTATAGATAACGTTCCGATAACTATAAATGATATTAATCAACGTGTTTTATGGTTATTGGAATTTAATGTTATCATTTTTATCGTCGTCCTTGAAAAATAATTTTAATTACCAACCATTACTTTGATAGTCAAGAAAAATAAGTGTGTGGCTACATGGAAAGAAATTGAATGAAAGCGTACACACTTATTTTTCTCAACTGTAAACTTATACTTAAAACTTATACCTACTTAATATTTGTGTCAATATTTAATATTTAATTAGTAAGTATCCAATCCCGAAATCCTGTCGAAATGGACCTTGAGAATCAGAAATATGCACAAAACTGCCAAAATATGTAAACATCTGCAAACCGCCCAACACATGCAATTTACATACAATTCAATTTAGCACAATTATAATGTCATTATAAGTGTTTCAGATACGCTCAAACGTAAAAGCAGAAAGATGAATATGGCACAAAACAACCTATGCAAATTCCAGGTTCTATTCATAAAAATTTTATGCATGATAAATCATTGCTAAATTCCTTTATTTATGTAAGTACCTATCTCAAAGCTCATCTTGTCGAAATTGTAATTTTTGTCCAATTGTGGAAGCTGAAGCTGAATAAAAAAATAAAAAAATAAAAATCGGCCAGGCCTCAATCCTTCAACAAGCCTCGCTCATGTATACCAAGTCCTTGATTGGCCCGGCCCATTTCGACCTATCAAACCGGCACTCCCCCCACGACCTGTCTAGTTTTTTATAGCAATTAGTTCCAACTGGCTCGGCATCGTAGCCCCAAACCTCTCTGGGGACTTGAGGACGGCCTTGGCTGAGATTTCCTACGCCCGATTAACAAATCCTTTTTCGTATCCTGGGAACGCAAGTGCGTTGCTCCTCGTGAAATTGTCCCTCTTTTCGCGGACGGGAATATTCATGCGCCTAATTTGGCATTCAACCGACGGCAAAGCCCCCCCCCCCCCCCTTCTTCTTCTTAATTATTATTCATTAGTTCGGTGGCTCTAAAGGAACATCGCTCTCCCATTATGCGGACCCCGAAAATACATCCCCGGTCACCTGCCGGGATAAATATATGCTTTTTGAAGTGTTTACACCGACAGGGACCGATCGCGGAGCGAGGAGAGCCCGTTTGAAGCCCCAGAGAGAAGACATCAATATTGCACGTGGAGTGAGAAACAATCGATAAACGTGGAAGTGATGAACGCTGCTGTTGTTTCGTTGCGACAAGTACTTCTTTATGAAAATCCGTGTCCAAGAAGGGTTGGCCATCTTGGACGATCTTGGTCTCGGTGGGGAATAACGTGGTTCGAAGCAGAAGACACGTATTCGTGACTGGTACTTGGCTTGCGGTGGAGACCCATGAAAACCAAAACTGGGGAGCTCAACTTCACCATCGGATCTTGCGTGCTTCGTGAAAAGCTTTTCTTCAAGTATGCTTCAAGAGACTGGCCAAGAGCAGAGAAACCACAGGAGTCAGCAACGTGCACAATTCACTTAATCATGATTATGCATGAGCATCTTTGTCTAAGATAGGATGGCCATCTAGAACAATCTTAGTCATGGTGGGGAGCAACGTGACTGGCCAAGAAAGACATACGTGATTGGTTCTTGGTTCTGGGGCCACCATCACCAACAAAGGAGATCTCCAACTTCACCACCACCCATCTTGAACAGGCTTGGTGAAAAGCTATACTTCAAGAATGCATCGACAACACATCCACCGGCGACAACTCTATGGCCAGGTTGTGCCCGGGACTAGCCAACCGGGAGGAAATCCCTCAGAGCACTCAAGCCTTGCAATATTCAGCGGATACATAATTCATAAATCGTGTTTGGCAGAAAGCCCCTGCGAGGTGCAACTTCAGCGATTTCAGGGCTGCGGAACAATACCGTTGACCACCAGCTCCACTGTCTTTCAGCTCCATGATGCAACTTGAGCTGTATAAATTATCCCAATGGGAGCAGCTGGGCACTGCCGCTTTGAGGACACGCGAAGCACGCAAGAACAGCTTCATTAAAATGGGCCGTTTAACCAGACCTGGACTTTTTTTTCGCTAGACCGCAGCTTACCGTAAAACGACATGTGGTTGACAAGACGATTAACTTGAGCGGGAGTTTTGTCTTATTTTCCCAGAGTTCTCAATTGACCTCATCCTCCATGGGGCAACGACTTTTTGAGACAGCCAAAGTGCTCTCAATTAAAAATAATTTAACGCCCGTGGCGACTCTCTATTTATAATTCCGCTGCCAACTTGCATTTCTGGCAGCTCATCATTTTTCACTGTAGACCGTCCTGGTGCAGTATTGATTGAGGTCAGGTGCAGTGGACAGCTATTAACTAGGTGTTTGCGGTATGGAATTGATGTTTACGTTTCGTGCTGGAGTGTGAACCGGTCTGATTGTTTCGCAAACATCGCCATCTTGCTAATAGGTTGTGGCAGCGCTATTGCGAAAGGCAATTTCGCTTGGTGCTTTGGTCCTGCAAAAGACATGGTTCAGCAGAAAATTTTGTATAAATGAAAAAACTTCGTGTGTCAAGGGGAATGGAAAGGCTGGGCCCGTTACTCGGCCTGGGGTCTTTCAAGGTGACCTTCGCCAGGCGAACCCCCTGGAAATGAACACCTGAAAAAAACAACTACCAGTTCAGGGTCATGCTGGCTCGTCATGAACGGGTTTTTTTGGGGGGTCAAATGAGAGAAGGGGAAACCGACTTACCACAAATCAAGGTATCCTTCGGTAGGACACGCACTTCACAAAATCCTCTTCCACCCCCGAAAACTTGAACGATCCCGATTTTTTTAGACAAATTGAAACACTTTCACAAAGGGCAAAAATGATTCCAATGGTCGGCGGAACAACGCGGTTAGGATGGTTAGAAGGCATGAAGTGATGGTGGAAGAGGCCGTCCTGTGGGGCGGGACGGGGGGCGGGAAGGCAGGACCCCATTCGTGTAACGTCGGCCAGGATCGGCCTTCGTCGACCAGGAGGAACCCAAGGGTACGCAAGGACTTTGAGAACATGGACCAGGTGACAAAGGACGGTGGCGGTGAATTAATTTGAATTCTATTTGATGAAACAACGCCCAAACCTAATCAACGGCCATTGAAACACAAACCGCGAGACTTAAACAGTACCGTGCATTAATGCTGGTTTAAACAGTCTTCACGCATCGGACGAAATTCCCATACACTGACATTTAAACGCTGTCTTTCCCCAGGACCACAATAAATAGAGTCTAAAACAACAACAACAACAAAAACAGGGCGGGCCCCATAGACCCCCCCGGATGCTTTTCTCTTGGAGCCTACGGCTAAAATTCAGGAAACGTGGAACAAGCTTTATTAACCAAATATGTATCCTAAATAGGTACAGATACATAGGATTATATTTCATATATAGGATCCTATATCCTGCATAATATATTATATTGGGATTATATATATAGAATCCCAAATCCTATTTATAGGATTCCATATCACATATAATTACAGGGTAGTTCAGGAAGAATAAAGCCGGGTGATTCTCGGTATTTTAATTGCGAGCTTTCGGAGAATGCTAGTCCCCTTCTTCAGGTTCTTAAAATAAAGTCAGATTGTACAATCCTCGTCTTTGTGCCTTAGAGTAATTTCAGAGTAGGAGCCTACCCTTACATTTCATTGGTTGTTTATGCCGGATATGTGAAATAGGCGCCGGTAATAAATAAATTATGAACATACCGTAGCATATACATACATACATAAATTACTCTAAGGCACAAAGACGAGGATTGTACAATCTGACTTTATTTTAAGAACCTGAAGAAGGGGACTAGCATTCTCCGAAAGCTCGCAATTAAAATACCGAGAATCACCCGGCTTTATTCTTCCTGAACTACCCTGCAAACATGCAAGCCGGTTACTCAGACATATAATTACGGTGGCCAGATATACTGCTTTTTGCAGTACAGTACTGCTTTAAGGTATGTGATACTGCTGTACACAGAGACCCTTGTGTACACATGGAATGTACTGATTTTTGAAACTAGTAGAGTTTTTGGAGAGCTACTTCCTGCCTACGCACTTGACAATATCTTCCAAAGAACTTGAATTAGGTGGGACACCAACACCTCTTCCTATGAATTACAATTAATTTATTTAATAATTGATCTGTTTGACATCCTCCTTGGCTGTGCTGGCCTAAGTGCGTTGGGGTGCTCTTAGGAGGTGCTTCGGGTGAATAAAAAACTACCCTTCCGTATGTGTCCCTACGGAAGGGTAGTTTTTTATTCACCCGAAGCACCTCCTAAGAATTAATTTATTTCGAAAGTAGGTTTTTTTCACAAGAGTCATACAGGGTGAAAAGTGGGTGTCACCAGTGTCATACACCCTTCGGAACCAGTTTCATACACATCTCATAAAACATTTAAAAATCCGTTTTAGTTGAAATTCAAGGATCAAGAACAGAATATAAACACACATTATACTTTATGTACCTAGCGTTTATTGGAGCTCCCAGGAGTTCATAATTTCGAAAATCGTTCCCATGGAACTTTGGGAATTCATCAGAAACAGTAGGTTCCAGTGTCGTACACCCCTGGACCCAGTATCATACACCCCCTGTATGATACTGGTAATTGTGATTGCAATGTCCAGCAAAGGTTGTGAGATAAATTTCAAGGCCTAACTAACTAAGATAACAAAAATTCGATTTTTTGAAAGTTTCGGGTTTCCCCAGTATTATACACCTGAGTATGATACTGGAGAATTGGTGATTATCAGGTCACCAGTATCGTACACCCTCTCAAATCAAGTAAAAACCTATTCTTTTGACCAAATTATCGACGGAAATGAATTCTACGAGTCCAAATACATGAAAAATCGCCCCTACAGGATTACAGTAAGATAAAAATGTGTAAAACAAGGCTGGGTTACTCGACTGCTAGGCTCAGAACTACGTAGTTATAAAAATGTGTGGTAAAGTGAAAGCAAGTTGAGCTTACCGCATGATCCAAAATGCTACGGCGACGCCATGAAACGAATGAACCACGAGGTATCCTTGGTAAACACGGAATAACCAAAAAAAAACCTTCCTCAGTGCTTCAAGTTCTCATGAGGGCCATTAGATAGACCCACTGGAAACATCCTAGTTCAGAGGGAAGCAAATAGACCGCCATGAACTCTTATTATTTGAAGTTAAAGATGCAAGTGTATGATACTGAGTGGCTGTATGAGACTGGTTCCACCACCCTTGGTCTCAAAGGCTCAGGCTAAAAGTGTGAGCTACGGTTTTTGTGGTTTTCAAATCGGTTCACTAGTTTTTAAATGCAAACGAATAGTATGTATTGAGCTTTGAATATTGATCTCCTTCATGATATATTGTCATCGTATAGTCGTAATATTTTTGGGGCCAGTGGCAACGATTTAACCTAATGTAATGTTTTATTAGACATTAAAACTTTTTTGTCTAGTGTCCTACGACTATTTGTTTAATGTACTGCTTCCTCGAAAAAGAATCTGGCCACCCTACATATAATATATCCTATATCATTGGATATATTATATGGGATCCTATCTCCTATATAATTTATATATAGGATAAAGTATAATAACCTATATAATATACCTATATATAACCACTGCAGCGTAGTGCAGTTGCATGTGTATGCATTCGGTGACAAAGGCATTAACGTTTTTTGGCACGGCTAAAGCATGTTCCATGCTAAAACACCGTTCATCCTTACAATGTCCTTAAAAGTGCTGCGACCTGTTCCTGGGACTGCCACCTAGAGGGGAGGTGAAAGGGAGGGGAGTTGGTGAAAGGGACGGGAGGGCGCTATCAAAGATCCCCCCTTCTCGAGCAGACACCCCACCTACCATAACAGAACCTGCCCACCCGCCTGCCCGGTACCGTTCTATCGATCACTGAGTGAAAACATTTTGATGGGAGGGAACTGTGAGATTTAATTGCGAATGACTAAGGAGGGTCATTGCGTTCCTGAGTCACCAAACTGGGGCAAGTGGAAATGACTATGTTTGTCCTCCTTGTGATGCTCAAATCAACAATGACAGACAATTTCAAAGATAAATCTGTTGGCCACCAGGCTCAAGCCATAGCTCAGGAACAATTTGAAGCCAACGTCCGTTCAGGATCCCCGCCCACTGTCCCGCCCTTCATAAAGTTCGCTCTTGACCTGTTTGTGACGTCGAACTCAGCGACTTGTGAAACCATCTGTCACCAGAGTTGAGTCACGTATCTCACTTTTCAAGAGCGATTGTCGCCCTGCGGTATGAGCTGGGGACCTTGGGTGAGGGTGACGACTCAAGGAGGATGATGGTATATTATGTATAAGATAAGGTTTACATACAAGAAGTTGTTATGATACCTACTGGCGAAACACCTCTGGGGCTGACGATGTCTCTCATAAAGGTTTCATTCGTCCTTTTTCTTATTCGCTTCGCCCATCAATGCCAGTGGCAACAAACAGCAGAGGATGAGAGTGGAGACAACAGCAGATGACAAGACTTGCGCGGGGCAGCCAAATAAGCTAACGTCAACACAATGATCCATCCACTCAGCGCTGATCATACCATCCCCCCTCCCCTGACCAGTTTGCACTAGATATAATTGGTTTTAGATCCCACTTGCTCTGGATACAATGGACTTCTGGCTGTTGCGCTCACCCACTCATCCTAAGAATTAAATCCTGGATCCGCACCCGCGTCTAAAGAACGCCCAGAGTGTCGAGATGAGGTTGATGAGGTCAACCTCCCAGGTCGGGGTGAAGTAATGACAATGGGCTGGTCCCCTCCTGTTTCAGGTATCTGCCAAACAGCAAAGGACAAAAGCAGAAGACAAGCCTAGGAGCGGGGAAGGCGAATCAGGAATCTCAGGTTGGATTTAAGAGTTTTAAGAAAAAAGTCAGGAGACACAGACAAGTAAACAACGCCCTTACGACTCCCAGCGCAGGAAACCATCGAAGACAGGGCAGAACAAGGCTAACACGTTTGCATGAGATAAAACCTGGCTTAGAGATTTAGAAAACTAACACGTGCATCCATCTGCTCGAAGGATCAATGCGTCCACAAACTCCGTGGTTGAAGCCATGATTGAGCCCCCCACCTCATCACCTGCTACAGGATGGTGACTCCATGTTGGATTTCAGAGCTTCAAGAAAAAAGTCTCAGAATCAGGAGATGCAAACAAGAAAACAACATCCAAACGACTGCCAGCACAAGAGACTGTCATCAAGGACCTAAAGTAAAGCCATCTGTGCCACCAACTCCTAATGTGTGCCAAACATGCAATTCAGGTGGCTCTATCTTGAGGTGATGAGTGTATGACATAAAACCTGGCCTGGGGCCTTGGGACATAAACACATGGATCTATCTGCTCGAAGGTGCAGTGCGTCCACACAAGTGCCAGGGAGCCATGGAGGCCAAATCCCTGGTCAGGATGAAGCCATGACAGTGGGCTTGTCTCCTCCTGCTTCGGGATTATCACGCCAGGTTGGATGTCAAAGCTTCAACAACAACAAATCTCAGAATCAAGAGACCCAAGCAAGAAAACCCTGTCACTACAGGAGACCAGGCAAAAGCCAATCAGTGCACCCATATCCCAACCTCTCAGTGACATGGACACCACAATCGCGCAAGCGTCCGGCGATTTACAGTTCGTGAACCATTTATCGGATCGATTCAATCACGCCCCCTAGTTGCAACTTCCAACAGTAGTTATGAACAACCCCCCGCCACTTTCAACACTCTGGAAACTCCTGTTGGGTGTATTCAAACGGTTTGATGAGTACAAAATTCACCGCCTCCACCCAGGAGTTGGAATTAGTTTGGAAGCCTCCAACTTTCCCTGCCCGGACTTCGCCCTCAACTTTGGCCCGAGTTCAACATTATTCCAACCCAATCAGCGACCAGGAGGGTGAGGGTGTCCCAAGGTTGTTGATCTCCCTTGAAACCTTCTGACTTTGCCTCTGCTCCCGATTTTCATCTAGATAATCCCCACAAGTTATCAGACATGTCCAAACTAGTTCCATCGATTACCGTGGAACCTACTGGCCAATTCATTTAATTTTCAGTCTTTAGAGAATATTCGCCAAGTTGTTCAATTAGCTGTAGGTACTCACCGGCTGCCTGTGGTGGAGCACCAAGTTCGACCGCGACCTTCTTGGTGTGATGCCGACGTTCTCCCCTCTCATAATTGACTCCACAACTGAAACAGAAAAACCCCCAATCAATAGCCCCGAAAAAAAAAACCAAACGTCCAAGAAAAGGTCTATTTGTATCTGAGGTCAACCGAAGAGAAAGCAGTAAAAATCGTCGTCCCATTCTTGCGTCCACCCACACGAAGGCAGACATTTTCATTTGTTCCAACTCATTCATTTAACTGTCACCCACCAAAAAAAAAAAAAAAAAAAAAAAAAAAAAACCTAAAAACGTGGTGGGGTTTGAACACGTGCGCTCTGCGGGAGATCCACAGACATAATCTCGTCCAATATTAGAACTGTGAAATGCGAGAGGGCTTGTAAGACCTGATTCCAATTGAGGGCTTAGACTCATCTCATTTGCTTGTGTTATGCTAGTTTGAGCGCAGAAATCAGCATCCGCATCGTTTGTGCAAGTTCTTGTTGGACGATGGAAGTTCGAGAAAGGTTTCTTATAAGAAACCTTTCTCGAACTTCCATCTGTAGGTCGTCTGTTTGAACTGTCAGTGACTTCCGGGGTCTACGCTGTTGACTCTTCAGTCCCAGAGGAGTTGCAGGCGGACGATCCCTTCAGTGTCCAGGTATGATGATGATTTGGTTATCATCTATTTTTATTGCTCATCTCCTGCTTCCTCTCACGCCATTTTATTTGTCGTAATTCAGGCTAGAAGCTGCGGTGCCAGTGCTATATTCCACCCCCCCCCCCCCCCCATTTCTTTTATAATCCATAACACTGCAGAGAGAAGTGTTCAACATTCGTTGATGTTTCTGGTTCCTTTTGTCGAGTGATGACGCAAGTCTCACGGTGACCTTTGCTGAGCCCTGAGAAAGGCATAATGTAATGCTTAAAGCTTGGTCAAAGCATTGAAGTGTCTGTTTGACCCTGCTCCCAATTATTGGACGTCCAGGCATGACTTTGACCCGCCAGAGGCGTGTCGTCCTGAAATGTTCAATTTCTAGTTAATTTAATTATCGGAATGAATTCGAACGAGGTCAGGACACGTCTCTCTGAGTTCAATGTGCTGTCTGCCTTTGGTACCCGCTGTACGCACTGACACACAAATTGGAACAACTTCACACTATCAGCTTGTCATCTGTCATCCCTTTAAGGCTTTCAATGTCCGGCAGTTCTTGGGCACTTAGTGACTTCTTCAACGACTTTCCCGATGTATCCCCCTAGAAATCGTTAGCCTATACCACCTTGATGCCGGGCTTTCATACACCCGAATTGATCTTCTAGATGGACAACTGTTACTGGTTAGCACTGTTGCTTAGTCCCTGAGACGACAAACCAACCCACCAATTTTTCAGGCCGTCCAGCAAGCATTGAGCTTAAGAATCTTCAGCATACCTGCATTGCTTCACTGGAGAGTTGGTACTTTCTTTCTTTTTTCACTTTTGTATTGGTGGCAGTGTGGAGAAACAGTTACTGTACTATACTACAGTACTATACCTAGTACATAGTACATACCTAGTTTATTTTCATTAAAATGGCTCAACGGTCAATTCAAATGAAACCAGCAGGAAACATTCGTAAAAGCTTTCTTTTAGCATGCTGTTTAGTTGCTTGGGTTCAACATTTTGCTGTTGAGTCCTGAAATGGGAAACAATTGTTTTGTGTGTGCCAAAATCGATACTAATGGTCAGTATCGAATTTATTCGTAAGATTGCAAGGTGCAGCAGGGAGGAAATTTGTTTAATTTACTCAACATAACTAGCCCGGGACACAAGCGCCCTGACGCACTGCTCCATGTATAATGTCTTCATAAGAGATGGGTTGTTCCACAATTGTTTGGCTCTGTTCCATACGTTTCGGATACTAGTGTGGAATGGTTTCAAATACCAGTTCCCGGTCCGCGTTTTATAAATACGTATTCACGCTTCAGCAGACACATCAATGCATAAGTCGTGATTTGCGGGCTGGACAGCCTGTGGAACTGGAAAATGGAACTTTGGGATCTGGGCATCATGAAACATTCATAGGGACGTTTGAGCGGATGGCACCACTGCTTCCAGGCGGAGGAATTTGAGCTGCGTGGAACTGGAACTCCCAGCAGTCGCCATTCCGCCATTGTGTCACAGATCTGTTGGAACTTAAAAAGTTGTAGGCTTAATGGAACAATTCACACATTTACAGCAGTTCAAGGAAGCGTTTCATCTTCACAATCTACCTTCCAGGCTCTACTGAGAAATGCAAAAGTCAATCCAGGGTTTCTAGCAATTACATTTCGCTGTGCACGTACGGGAGTAGCAATGAGTTGTCACCGTTCCAGAAACAGTTCCACCGGGTTTGAATTCTTGTTATTAGCATCTCTTTTAAGCGCATAATTCTGCTAGTGCAATTACATCTAAATTGATATGGTTCCTTCTAAACGTAATAATGTACTTGAAGTGTTACCTCCGTCCCCGATGAGTCGCATCTGAACAAGTCGTGGATCTTCATTGTGGTCTTCCAAAACTGTGTCGTCAGTCACGGTGAGTTCCTGAAATCATAGATTATCATCATCATATCATGAATTATCATTCATCATAGTGAACACAACTCTACAAAGCAAGGATCGTATTCGCTTGTTCGAATAGTTGGGAGCGCTCGAAGGTCGGCTCTTCCCCATACGACGGCGGCCGTGTCCCTCTTTGTGCCATGTGTAAGAGGTACAATCAAGAATCGACAGGCCTCAAGAATTGAATATATTTTCACTATCAGGAGCATCTAGCCGCTCCGACGAAATCACGCTTGCGAGCGCATCCTGGCGTAGGTCTTCCCAATCTCATCCTCCTTTTCAGTTTGGGTCCGCTGACCATATATCACGTTATCAAATTAGGCGTTTTGGGGTCTGCAAACCATTTATTCAATATTTAAGAATAAAACGAGACGAGTGGTGCTAGAGGCGCTGGCGACATAGCCACAGCGAGTCGTCGCCCCTGGGTCAGCAGACCCAAAAACGCCTAATTTGAAACGGCAAAACATGGTCACCCACAATGTTTGAATTATTTAACCCACCCAGAGTCACACCCTCCAAAAACTGGATTTTAAATCTGAAATTTTGACAAAATACTCGGTTTACCATCTAGTTGTACCCACAAGGTTTTCAGCCCGATCGCCCAAACCCGTGGGGCGCTATGGGGCTAAAATGGGGCTACGGGAGGGTTTTTTGAAGGTTTTTGGCTATGGGATCGAGTTAGGTGTCGTTTTCGAAGTATTTTTTGCACGTAGAATCCATTTTTTGAGGTCCCGGAACGATCCGACTTCACTGTTGCGATCTATAGGGCATTCGTGGGGCTAAAAATGGGATTTTTGAAGGATCCCAGGAGGTCAAATATTTTCTAAGTAACAAACAAAAGTCTTGTAGACAAAAAAATTTGAAAATTTTTTTTCATTGACAAAATTAAATTTCTGCATAAGTAACCTATATCAAAGAATAAGAAACCGTAGTGTAAAATTTGCAGCGGTTTTGGGATATAGCTCATATAGCTATCATCTAGCTACGTTTGAGTGTTAAAAACACTTCGAAAATCCCAATTAATTTTTCATTTTCAATCACCCTTTCTATGTTTTATGAGGTGTAGAATCCGAATTTGAAACCCTATTTTAGGTATATTCTTCCATTCCACGGGAAACAGCGGTAAAGTTGACGACGTACACACAGTTTTATACATTAAATGTAGGTATTTCAAAAACAAAAACGACGGCAGATAGAAAAAAATTGGATTCAGAATGAAAAATCCTGTAAGAACTGCTCTCTTCCATTTGTCAAATCTCAAAAAAGTGTCGCTTGTTTGATAGTTATGTAGGTACTACACCAAACTGTAAAATTTAATATACCTACATATAATATACCTACGCAGGTTCAAAGTTCCTTCCCAGAGCTTCTCATATCTTGAGCCTATCCTGGTTTATTATTTGACATGACATGTCAATCGTGATATAACATTGTTATAACGTGATACTATTCACCTTAGCCAGTCCGACTCTTCAGACAGTTTCCTGTCATAGAAAGAGTGGTTGAAAGTGAAAAACTAATTGGGATTTTCTAAATGTTACTTTTAACAATCAAACGTAGGTAGCCAGAAAAGAGGTATAATATACCTCAGGTATAATATAGCTCATATTATGAGCTACATCTCAAATGTGGTTTCAGCACACTGAAAAAACCGAACACCAAGCCTTATCTCCTCGGCACCAGACAGCACTTTTTTGGCCAGTGTTATCGCCACGTAGGTACTTGATCGTTCCCTCCAACACACACGGCGACGTAAACAAGGAGTGTGAAACACTAAATAGAAGCTCTACGAACGGGTCATGTTCCTAAATGATGGTTGGCATGGGTGGTTGAGTGCACAGAAATTTCAGGATGTAGTTATGCACTATTGACAGGGAGTCGGGATGGAGTAAACTTGCTCGGGCCAACAAGGTGAAATTATTGACGGGTGCCAAACTAATATCAACCGCACAGATTCGGAGTTCCATCTCTTCCGAATGAACATGCATAATGCAGCAGTGTTGGAGTGTGTTAGGGGGGAGAGTTTCAAGCCGAGTAAATATAGAACCGGGTGTTGCCAGGGCCAAGTTGCGATGTGCCGAAGGGGGTTAGAGGGACACGTTTTACTGTTGCCGAGCGGGCTTTGGGTTGCCGGGCTGATATATGACGCGATCTCGTGTTGTCAGGCGAAGCCCCATCAACGGGGAGGCTATAAAAGCCCCGCAAGGCCCATCTAATGCGACTGGGTTGAGCTCGAAGGGGAAATTCATTTCGAGTAGGCAGACAAGACACGGCACGCAGTGAAATAGAGGCTTTTTGGGTGTAATTGACTTGACGCATCCGGCGCGGCGTGAACCCCGGCATGGAAACGCCAGGAAGGGCGAGTCCGACCCAGTAGGATCTCTGGGACGGATACAAAAGTACGTCTTCACAACGCCTATCGGCCCTGTCCAGCTTGAACCGAGTGGCCAAGTCGAAAAGCTGATCAAGCCACAACCCTAAACAGCTCAGTTCAGAAAAATTGGTTTGTACCAGGTCTGACGGTGTCTTTAGACAGAAGTTGACAGCTGTCTCAAAGTCGACAGTTCCCAACCATACTCATTCGAGCTGTCAGTTCCCATCCAACACCAGTTGAACTGCTGTCAACCTACAGATCGACCTGGAACAGCAGGCGACGGTAGCTGTTTGCCGACCGAGCAACCTCGAAAACAGTAGGTAGTTGTTTCAACTGTGTCCGTCGATTTCTGTTAACAGCCCGTCAAACCTAATAAAGCAGGCCCAAAATGAAGTCGGTCACAGAGAGGTGGAGCTTTCGTTCAGTGCAAGTCCTTCACGCAGTTAGGTACCGCTAGAAACCCCCAAATCCCAAATCCAACTAACCGTACTGCTTTCAGCAAAGTGTGGGAGCAAGTCTCACCAGTTTGGTCACAAATTCCAGTAGGTCACCAGCTAGGCAGCTGCTGCTGGTTTCTGCAAATGCGGTAAGACAGCTAAATAACCGGCATCACAGCTTGCTCCCGCGTTCCTGATGCTTTCAAGAAGGACGCTCAACGCTACCAAGGATCGTGGGATGGTAGTAGAGATTCGACACAGCAGGATAATTCTGGGGTGGATATAAAGGCGTTCTGCACAACGCCTATCAGCACTGTCCAGCTTAAGGCAAGCGATCAAGTCGAAAGCTGACTCGGATCAAGCCACAACCTAAAACAGCTCAGTCCAGATAAAATAAAGCAGACCAAAATTTATGTCAGTCACAGAGTGGAAGAGCTTTGGTTCAGTGCAAGGTCCTTCACGCAGTCTGAGAACACAATCCAGCTGATGCCTCTTTCAGGGTCTTCACTACATAACAGGTCTGAGAGTCATGCCAAGTTCCCAAACCCAACGTGCTTTCGACATAGTGTGGGCAGAAGTCTGACCCAGTTTGGTCAAAAATTCCACTAGGTCACCAGCATGGCAGCTGCTGCTGGTTTCTGTAAAGGCTGCGCAGCACGATGTAGTAACTTACTACTCGTAAGTGTGGAAAGGGTGGACCTGACCTGGGTTGAGCTGACTGGTCTCATTCCATTCAAGTCAAACCAGTTTAATCACAAATTCCGCCAGCTTGAATGAAGCGTGCTGCACGTTTCTGGGAATAATCTACCTCGTCAAGGTACGGTTTCGAACTGGATAGCTAGACAACTGGGAGGCCCGTGGCACGATCTTGCAGGTACAGCTCTCATCCGTCCTTTTCTAGCTCTGCAGAGCATCATCCTCACTGTCGCCTGAAATATTGCGAACGGTCTTCTTCAAACGGCTTCCACAGTCGACTGACATAAAATTCCGTATTATAGAATCACACTGTAGGGAAATTCTACTGCAGCCTCTCGACGATTGCGCATTTTGGGCAAGGTGGGACAGGTTGGCATCGTGTAGACCGCTTTCCACGAAGCTTGGGATTTTGCTGCGCTGACAGCTCCATCTGGATCTGCTGCCGTACATTCACCAGACCAGGGACACTTTTATGACTGTCGCCAAAACCCACTCCCATGACACCAGAGGTGACCAGTTTCAATCGTCAAGCGGTTCAACACGGACCATCTAGGCTGGAACTTTACAACGGCCCCATGAAGTCAATGAGTTACCTACCTATGAGAAGTTCCAGTCGACGCTGCCATTGGACCAAATACCCACCTTACACTCTGGAGGAATTCTTCCAAGCAATTGTGATCTGACGACTGAGATTTACAGTTTTGACGAATGTAAAGATTACTTGTCCAAAACGTAATGAAGTATTTATTTATTTATTTAATGGGTCTTGCTGCTATCCACCTCAATCCACTGCTTCAACTTACCTTAGTGCCTTCGTTGTATCCGACAATGACCGCTGTGTACCACTGAGTAGTGCCTTCCGATCGGTACACTTGCACTCGATATCCAACCAGGACGCTGGGCGTTTCAAGAAGGATGCTCTGCCCATCTTGAGCCCGCACCCACTCCGCCACAATCGGCTCTTCGCCCCACCGCCTTTCGTAATCCTGAAACAAAACAGACACAAGTTAGTTATTGAGTTCATGATGGACTGCATGGTGGGAAAATGCTGTAAAAGCTCACCTGAACGTTGCGGAAGTTGGACGGGTCTCGGAAGGCAACGTGTTTGTCTCGGAGGAATTCGACGGCTTCCACGCCGTACACGGACAGTTCCGAAGCTCCGACGAGCGGCATGAAATTCTGCACAGAAACAAAAACGCACACAAAATTAAACATAGACAGTTCAAAATTAAGAGGAAACCGAGGAGAAGAAACTTACCAATGCCGGCGCCAAAGCGCCCGAAGGAGCCCTATGGGTTTCCGACCTTGACGTCCAAATCAGGGTTTTCTCGACCAGGAAGATTTGGAAGATGCCTGGCTTGTGGACACAGACCCATTCCCTCCTCTGCCATTCTCGGTCATCGTATTCCACAAGGACCTGCAACCCAAGAAATTTGGTTGAGAAACAACTTCTAGCCTACAGGCTTTGGCTACCTAAAGGGACTTGGACTCAGAAAAAAATTGAAACGTTTAAAAATTAAATAGGTACTAATATTTAATCTAGATATATTTCAACGAAATATGTGGTACAATAAGTAAATACAGAACAGAACAAAGAGAAATTAATCAATACAGCTTGTCTTTAATACCAACATAGTCAGAAATAAAAGCTTTTGCAAATTATTTGCTGCTGAAAAACATGAGCTTATCCACATACTTCGCCGATAAACGGTTCCTCAAATTGGTGATATATTGGAATATTTCCATGGCGGACGTAAAAGAAAAAAAAATCCGATACTTTGATTAATATCGAAAGACAATATTGATATTCCGTCATTATCGAAAGAAAATGCCGGTATTAAAATATCGATAAAATAGGTATTAGGTACGTAGAAACTTTTTTCTGAGGAAACGTGAACGTGTAATCTTCAAAACAGATCAGAACCATCACTTGAAGGGGAGAACCGTGGCAGGGAAGGGAGAGGAAAACTGTAGGTGCACCCTGTGAAACGGATGTTGTGGGTGTACCTACATTAATTTGAGTTGCTAACGTTAAATATAAATTTTACATCACTCAAACTTTGTCATGTGTGTTTAGCAGAAGGCACGTGGCGTGAATCCACGATTTCGCTGATCTATGTTATAACATAGATAAATGGAGGAAGAGGAAGAGAGTATGGGAACATCTCTAGCTAGGGCATCGTACGAATTGTCGTAGTCTACGGGCCTAGCAGAGGATGAAGCCACGGAGGACGACCCACGCTCATCAGGCTTACGTGAATTGTCACGGTACTGTGATGGTGTGAGGTCCATGGAAGGAAACCGAGGAGATCGTCCAGGGTTATTAGCTGTACTGAGATTACTTGTAGCAGCTGCTCTAAAGGTAACAAAAATAATTTCGACCAAAAAATCGATTTTGGTAAAAATAGTTTTTTTGAACCTACACTATATTGCGCATTAAATTCCAAAATTTTTTTTTTTTAAATTCCAACCTGGTGTAAATGACTTTCAAAGTGGGGTCCAAAGGGGTTCAACATGCTCCGGGCGGGTAAGAAGGGCCGCCTTCACTCCCCGATTTTCCAATGTGAAGAAGATACAGACTACTGCGCGATTTATCAGACCTTTCATCAGGTGTTTGGATACTAGGAGGATCTAGCAGCGAATCTAGAGATACCTGAGACTCCAAGTTCGACGGTTCATGTTCTCCAGGATCCAGGTTTAGGGACTGACGATTAGCAGGATTTTCACTATATGCCATCTCGTCGAAAAAAAAAAAAAACACCATAACGACCCGGAGGAATAGAATGTCTTTTTTTTAAATACTCTTAGGTTTTGTCATTACGGGACAGTCATCACGGAGCAAAATATAAACAAAACGTAAGACAAACATCTTGGCACACAACCACTAATAAACAACAAACCCTCTGATAAAAAGAACTATTTCGATAAGGTGTTGCTGTTTTCACTTTTCCCTGCCTTAGTAATCTTCAGTCCATGGCGGTAAGTGATTGCAGCCACTTTTGGGATCAAGAGATACCTAACGTTTATGAGCGGATTTCGTAACCTTTTCAGAAAAACCCTTCTCCTGAAAAATCGATTTTTTTTTTTTTTTTCACACATAAAACCCAGTTATTACTGAACGATAAGTCTGAGAGTGTTGACATTTTCACAGCAGTTTTTTAGTCTTGTAATACAACGTCTTTTGACAAGAGAGAATTAAAAAAAAAAAAAAAAAAAAAAAATAGGAAGCTCCTGGCAATTTTTCAAAGTTCGAAAAAAATGATCGGTTTTTACACTCATTATATACATATCGATGATGCTATCAAAAAGTTCTTTGGTCAATCGACTCTTCACCAAGTCATCATTTGATAGAACTGTACTCAAAATTTCGTGGAAATGGGTTGAGTAGTTTAGGATTTATTGGGTCTCAAAGTTGGGCATTTTCATAGGGTAAATCAAAAATTTTGTTAACCCCGCGATTCGTCGCCAAAGACGGCCTGACCAATTAATCCAGCCTTACCCAAATCCACTGTTGCAGGGGAGAAAATACTGTAGGTGTAGTACAGAAAGGCTGAACAGCCAGCGGGAGAAGAGGGGTTTGCACGATCGCGCCGCCACTGTACACCCCCCCCCCCCCCCCCCTACACGGTCCTAACTCTGTCAGGCTGGCGATCCAAAAAAACCATACATGACATTGTATGTTTCATTTTAGATTCCTGCCGTACCTACGCCTGCTAAAAAAAAAGTAAGCAGCTCATTCCAATCTTGAGATTTCAACAAAATGTATTCAATACAGCAAAAAAAAAAAAAAAAAAAAAAAAATGAAGAGGTATCCGATCCGACTCCCCAATGGGATCCAATATTGGCTTCAATAATGGGATAATAAATCGTTTTGGCCATTAAAAAAACCGAAAGAACAGGTGATAAAGTGAACTCAATACAGCTGACATCAAAGGGAGTGCGACTCATTTTAAAGTGATTCACTTTAATTGCTCTCTTCGTCATAGCGTGACGTGGTTGTTTAACGTATTCTTCACCTCGCCAATCATTTTGGTTTGGAGCTCATACCGTAAGGTTGCCGCGCGGTTCTGCATGATGGCAATTTTCGTCTCAGCCCTGTGGGTGATCATGGTCCTGAGACACTTCGCCGTGGTGGGCAGCGCGTCCCCGAAGGAGAGCCCCATCGTCACGGGGAAGGTTTGGTTCAAGATGGAGATCGGTGGGAAGCCCGCGGGTACCATCGAGATCGGCCTATTCGGCGACACGGTAAAGTATCGTAGGTATGGAAAAGCGGCATGTGCGTCGTTAGCTCCACTGAACAGTTTTCTTTGCAGGTCCCCAAGACCGTATCGAACTTCATGGAGCTCGCAAACAGGCCGGTCGGATCCGGCTACAAAGGCAGCAAGTTCCACAGAATCATCAAAGACTTCATGCTTCAAGGGGGCGACTTCACCCGAGGTACGTTTTCACCAATCAACCAACGCCATCCTGCCCACATCGCCTGACGTTAATTTTTTCACAGGCGACGGCACCGGCGGTGCCAGCATTTACGGTGAGCGATTCCCTGATGAGAATTTCTCTCTGGAACATTACGGCGCCGGATGGGTGTCGATGGCCAACGCTGGCAAAGACTCCAACGGCTCTCAAGTAAGTCCAGTAGCTTATTTTGGAAAGGAAAGCCTGCTGAAGAAGAAACTTTTACGTAGCGTCCTGCGATTGATCGCATTCGACGCAAAAGAATCCAAGAATTTTTATGCCTGCTTTTTGGACTTAACCATAACTGATATAATATTAACGTTTAAGAAGATTACCCCTCGGAAAATTGAACGCGCAATAAACACGATTTTAAGCACCACAAAACTTTTAACGACTTTTGCTCGGTAAAAAAATGTCACCTACCGTTCGTCATTCATCACACCGCCTCAAATATACATAGATACAAAGGCTATCCAGGATGAAGTGGTTAGGGTGAGAAATGACCGTCGGCAAAAACCACACCACTATCCAGGATAGCTTGGGGGGAGGGTGTGCGGTCTGAGGAGAAGGTCAGAAGGTCGAAAATTCTGATCGTCCTCAATATTTGACTTCATACGTTTCAAGATTCCAAAAACGACATGTCCGTCCGCCAAACCGTTTAGGGCAGTAGGAATTTTTTTGAAAATCTAAAATTTTGCCAAAATACTCGGTTTCCATCTAGTTGTGCCCGTAAGGTTTTCAGCCCGATCGCCCAAACCCGTGAGGCGCTATGGGGCCAAAATGGGGTTAAGAGAGACGGTTTTTGAAGGGTTACGGCTATAGGTCGAGTGGGGTGTCGTTTTCGAAGTATTTTTGGACGTAGGACCCATTTTCGGGGGTCCCAGAATGATACGATTTCACTGTGAGGATCTATGGGGAATTCATGGGGCTACAAATGGGATTTTTGATGGATACCAGGAGGTCAATTAAGGTAATTAATTTTGGACGCATAATCCATTTTTTGAGGTCCCGCTTGTGTCCAAACAATGTACCTATACAGTTTTTTTTGTTTTTTTTCAAAATTATTTTCTTATTGACCCAGAATTATTAGTTTTTGTAGAATTAACCTACAACAAAGAATGATAAACTCTTGTGTAAAATTTGCAGCGATTTCCAATTAACGTTTGTCATCAACCACCACATCCCGAAGTAGAGAAACGCTTGTGTTCAAATTCCAAGGAACTCTGATTTTGGTTTTTGCTCTATAACTCTGTTCCGGTGCTTCCCACCACGTTCGTACCCGGAGACAAACTTCTAGAACGTTACATTTCCTTCAATTTTCACTATTTAAAGTTGGTCGTACGCCCACCAGGTAACGGGGTAGGGCTTCAAAGACGAGCCGAAATTTCGAAATTCCTAAGTGCTCGTGGTTTTTGCACGATAACTCGGTTTTGATGACTTTTACGACATTCCCACCCGATAGAAATCTTGTAGAAAGATAAATTGCCTACGGTGTTTTCTATTCAAAATTTTCCGTACGCCCATCAGGTCACGAGGTACCTACAAAACTTCGAAATAGCGCCAAATGTTCGAAAATCCCAAAAACAATTCGTAAGGGCGGTTTTTGCTCGATAATTCTTTTCCGAGGCTTCCTTCAACTTTTGTAGCCGACTACAATCTTTAATAACATTAAATTTCCTTCAATTTTTACTGCTTAAAGTTGTCGTACGCCCATCAGGTCACGAGGTACAAAGTTCGACTAGTTTTTGCCAAATAACTTCATTCTGGGGGGGGGGGGGGGGGGGTCGTACGACGTTCACAGCGATGAACACTTGTAGAACATTAAATTTTCTACAATTTTCACTGCTATTTAAAGTTGTCGAACGACGATCAGCTCACGAGGTAAAGGGCCTCGAATTTGTGTCAAATGTTCGACAACCTAGAGATTGAATGAATCATATTTTTTCGTTTCAGTTCTTCATTACCACGAAACGAACGCCTTGGTTGGACGGGCGTCACGTCGTTTTCGGCAAAGTAATTTCTGGTATGGACGTCGTGAGGAAAATCGAGAGCCTCCGGACGGACGGCGCGGACAAGCCGACGGTCGACGTCGTCATTGCCGACTCCGGTTCGGAAAAAGTTGAGCCGTATTCGGTCAGTAAGGACGACGCTTTGGTGTAACGACGTTTTGAACTGTCAAAATAGTGTTGTGGGATATTAAAATCGTTTTGATTTCACAACCTGGAAGCTTTGACCTTTTACTGGGTGGCTGTCTGCATTTTGGTCAATCATTCATGGTATAATACACCTACATAATATGTAGGTTTTTTAAATATGAAATTTTGACAAAATACTCAGTTTACCATCTAGTTGTGCCCGCGACGTTTTCACCCTGATCGCCCAAACCCGTGTGGCTCTGTGAGACTAAAAAGGGGAGGGGTTTTCGGCTGGAGTCGAGTGGGGTGACGTTTTCGAAGTATTTTTGGATGTCAAATCCATTTTTAGGGGTCCCAGAACGATTCGATTTCACCGTGGGAATCTCTGGGGCGTTCAAAGGGCTAATAATGAGATTTTTTTTAAAGGATGTTTTTGACCTTTTTTATTTTTTTTATTTAATAGGGTGTCGTTTTCCGATTAATTTTTGACGCATAATCCATTTTTTGAGGTCCCACATCTGCCCAATTGTAAGAAAAATCTTCCTCTTTTTTCAATTTTTTCAAAAGCATGTATTTTCTCCTTTTTTCTAAAGTTTTTTTTAATGACAAAGAATTAATTGTTGCACAATTTTTCTATAGGTATGAAAGCATAATACCTACACCCTTGTGTAAAATTTGCAGCGGTTTTTCTAACTGGACTATTTCTACTATTCTGAACTTGGACCCCGAAAAATGGATCATACGTCCAAAATTGCTCGGAAAACGAAACGTAACTGAACCCCATCACCGAAAACCCTCCCGTAGCGGACACAAGTAATTTGTATACCAACTGAGTATTTTGTCAAAAATCAGTGATCCAAAACGCTCGTCGCTCATAGGTAATATTATTGCTGATTTTTTTTCTTGCTCTCCTGAAATTTGGGTTTTTTGAGAAGTGTTTTGCTGGAGTGCGGTATGGTTTGATGATGTTGATAATCGAGATTTGGGAGGTTTACAATCGACCTTGACCTCAGGTTCTCGTAGGCGCCTCCCTCCGGCGGCCATTCAGTCCACCAGTTTACTGGGAACATCCCACCAGCGACATCTACCGGGGCCGTCGTGTAACTCAGTTGCGAGGGACGTCCACCGACTGCAGCACTCTCCAGTCGCCGTGCATGGCGGCGCGGGAAACTTTCCAAAAACACCGGGAGGGGAAACAAAAGAAGGGGGAAATGAACTTCTCCCTCTCCTAAGCGGCCATGTTGGAGGCCGCCCCACCCATCGTATTTTCTACACCCCCTTCCCTACTCACCAACAACACTTGGTCCTTCGCCCCAGAGGCCCACTTCCCTCCTAATTCAGTTTCACTACGACAGCTACCGAGGAAACGTAAATTGTGGCCACATAAATTACGATAAAATACGAGACCGGGGGCTCCACAGAAAATAAAGTCGAAAATATCGCAATTTATGGGAAATAGAAAAAGGTGTTCTTCAAAAGGAGTCCATTCCTCAGGAAAAATATATCCTATCGAGAACGTTTGTTCTTCCTGATACATTGTTGGGGAAAATCCTTCTACTGATACATTTCATTGCAATGTTCTTAGGAGCGTTACGATACACCCATATAGTCGTACTTCTGATATTATCGTGGTATCGATACGTTTCTCCAATTATATCGGAAGAATCGAAACTTGATAAAAGATTTCATCCGATATTTCCGTTTAAAAATTTTCAAACTCAGACCGTTTGAGGGTTAACATCTTCAACATGGGGTTAACATTCTTCACCCCCTTCTTCTTATAATAGTTTTAATAATGATTACATTGAATAACATTTGATGTAAAGGATTAGTAGAGGATTTAAATGTAAAGGATTTTTGGTAGAAAATGAGTAGGTTGGTATGAAGAAAATACTCTTCATTTTTCTTCATTTTTCCATCACACATTCTTTTGTCTCAATGGAAGGGGAAACGTTTTTTATGAATTTCCTAACTTCATGGTTAACGTTAACAATACAGGCGTGAAATTACTGCATGTGGTGCAGTTTAGGATCAAAAGAAAGTTTTCCCGAATCTGTATTATTTAGAGAAGCTTGTAAGACTTACAAGCTTCTCCCAGAACTGGCTGTGCATGTAGTGAATACTTAGTATTCACTACATGCACAGCCAGTTCTGGAACCTAGAAAATATCTCCATAAACTACTTTTCCTTGGGAGTGTTTCTGAGCTGGACTCGTTTTAACTGGTGCATTGCATTTAGTTGTTCTTAAGTAGTATTAATTAATACTGATTTCCGACCAAAATTGAGCCTAGAGTAACTTTTCCCCCCTCCTCTTTATAATATAAAGAGGGGGGGGGGGGGGGGGGGAGTTACTAATATTAATTATGTTTAATATAATTGCTTATTTTCATTTTTAAAGTTTCGTTAACACCCAAAATCTTGATATTTTAGAACGGATATTGTCGAGGTGTCGATACCTTTCTTTCAATAATATCTGGAATTAAATCATTTAATATAATAGTTGATGGTGATGTTGACCGTTTCAATTAATGTTGTTGGAAACTTGTTGAGGGTCAGTCAAATAAGACGAGATTTTTTGCCGACGTTTCAAGAGATATATTCTCCTATCATCAGGGCCTAATGAAATGAACAAAACAGGAATTTATACTTTGAATTTAACAATTGAGAAGTTTTAAGAAAAAAAAAAAAAAAAATTATACACGTACTTACAAGTGCAGGAAAAAGGGCAGCACACGATGTGAGCCGTCGCTGTCGTACAAATATACTAAATAATATGTAGGATGCAGACATACAGAAGGAACTGACAATTTTCGATGGTGGGGGTTGTTTTTTTTTTCCCCCCCCTTTAGAAAGTGGTAAACAGAACTCAAAGGATGCCGACGTTTTGTAAGGTTTGAGTTCTCTTTCTGGTTCTGTTTGAGTTCTGTTCCTTTGAGTTCTGTTTACCACTTTCTAAAGGGGGGGGGGGGGGGGGGAACAACCCCCACCATCGAAAATTGTCAGTTCCTTCTGTATGTCTGCATCCTACATATTATTTAGTATATTTGTACGACAGCGACGGCTCACATCGTGTGTGCTGCCCTTTTTCCTGCATTTGTAAGTACCTGTATAAATTTTTTTTTCTTAAAACTTCTCAATTGTTAAATTCAAAGTATAAATTCCTGTTTTCTTCATTTCATTAGGCCCTGATGATAGAAGAATATATCTCTTGAAACGTCGGCAAAAAATCTCGTCTTATTTGACTGACCCTCAACAAGTTTCCAACAACATTTAATATAATATATAAATGATATTATCATTTAATCATACCGCCCCTAAATGTTAGTTCTTCTGACACACTACTTGGCTGCTGTGATATCAACGTTTTATCTGTGTTACAATACATTATGTGTAAGACGTTCGTTCTTCTGATACGTTTTATTTTTGAAAAAATTATCAACATTGAAAAGTACCATCTAAGCAAACACTATTACTGATGCAATTTTAGGTAGGTACGTAATTGAATTGAATTTGGTGTATTACGGGTGAAGCCGTTATTTAGTTTAATAAAACTTAGAATTTTGCTGAACAAAGTAAAATGGCAATAACATACTTATATAAATCCAGTATGATACAAATTATTCTAAAAAATATTTACTCCTCCTACAATAGGTAGGATATCAAAATATTGGTTCGTATTCATAAAAAAATTGAAAGCGTTTCTCAAACTGGTGTAGAATATTCAATAACTTATACCTACAGGTGAAAGAATAAAAACATGTATAAGATATAAAAACCATCAAAACATCAATTTTAAACTTTCGTTAATTGAATATTCCCGATCGAATCCCTTACGATTGAGAGGTTGTTTGCCCTCTTCTGCAAACTTCCGTTGTTTACTGGCAGGATACATGAAGAAAACTTAGCGTGACACTAGTATAAGTCAGATCAGTGTATCTCGATCATTTTCCTCCTTCCGAGGGTCAGACTTGAATGAAAAGAAAACATCCCGAGAATCGATTTTCTCGAATTTCGTTGAATTTGAACAGTTTCTATTTTAGTGTATTTTGATAAGAATTACCATATAGGTAAACTTATTTATGAATAATTCATAAATTTATAATTATTATAATAATTTGAAATTGATTGATTGGGAGGCATAATAATCGATTTTTAGAAATTTAGTGGAAGGAACTCTTCAAAACGGTTCACGCTCATCATTACCAGTTGTACACCTCACCAAACTGTCTTATAATCCTTCAAACCTGTTCTCGACCTCACCAAACCAGGTTTTAACCGCCTCAAATCAGTTACTATCTCTTGCTACTATACCTCTGCTATACCTCGTTTTGACCACTTACACTGGATGTTAAGCTCATCTGGATCTTGACCACTTACACTGGATCTTAACCTCATCAACCCTGGTTATAACCCTCTCAAGAAGTTACTGCCTCTTTCGATCTCGTTGCAAGCCCCTAAATCCTATTCTTGATCTCACGAAACCAGTTTTGATCAAAACTGACAGGGTAGACGCTGTCAAGAAGTTGCCACTTTCGATCTCGTTTTGAGCCCCTAAAACCGGCTATCAACCTCACATAACCAGTTTTGACCCCCCCAAAGCAGTAGATGCCACGTAATTTTGACTCCTTAAAACTGATTCTTACACCACTAAACTAGCTTTTTGTTTTTCCCTCCATTTTAACCCTTTGAACAAGTTTTCAATCTTTTCACGCCGGATTGTCAACCCTCTCAAACCAGTTACCTACTGCTACTTTCTCAATAATTGAGAATAAGTAATTATAACAATAAGTAATTATTACTTCAACTCCTCAAAACCGATTCTGTACATCACCAAACCGGCTTTTAACCCTTAAAACTGGTTATAACCTCTCCAAACCGATTCAATCGGAGTTAAACCCTTCCACACAGGTTGTGGGCCACAACTTGTGGCCACTTCGACCCAGATTACAACCCGTCTAAACTAAACTACACCGAACCCAATTTCCTCCTTTTAATTGGTTGTTGCTTCTCAAAGTCAGCTCTAAATCTCACTAAAATGGTTTTTGACCTCTCTGAACTGGCCTCCAACCATTCAAACCTGAGTTTAAACCTCCCTCACTTCTGGGTGGTTAGGGAGGTGTTACTAACCCCTTTAAAACCAGTACATAATCTCACCGAACTGGTTCCAAACAAATTCAAAGCAGTTACTGACATAATATGTCAGGATATTATCCTACCACATTTCCACCTCACCGGTTCTTAGCCTATCGAAAACCAGTTTTTGCACTTAAAACAAGTTTCATCCCTTCGGAACCGGTTATCACCCTTCGAATAGGGCTTTAAACATTTCCAAATGGTTGTGGCCACTTCAACCTAAGTGGAAACTCCGTAAAACCTGTTGTTAATCACACCGAAACACAGATTACTCCAACAAAACTTTTAACGCTCCTTAAAACTAGTTTTAAACCAACCTTTCAAAACACAACCTTTGAAAACTGGTTATTGCTTTTTGAAACCAGTTGCATCCCCTTAAAACTGGATATCACCCTTCACACTTGGTCTAAGACCGGTACTAACCCGTAAAAACTGGTTCTGAACTGCACCAACCTGTTCTCAACTGCACCAACCTGTTCTCAACTTCTTCAAACGGTTTCAACTTCTCTAAACCTGCTGTCACTCTTTCAAACTAGTTTTCACACTCGCCAAACGGGTCAGCCTTTCTCCATTAGGTAACTCACGAAAAATGTCAAACCAATCACAAGACTTGTTTTTTGAGTTGGGGAACATTTTTGACTGTCTTAGAACCTTTTTTTTGGTCTCGGCTCGGCGATTCCTTCGCTGCTTCGCAGCTGGAGGCGACTGGGTCTTTTGTAACAGCTGTTGGGAGGGACAGAAAAACTCGCGGGAGCCCCTCAGCTGAAAACTATTACCACCAGAGGGAGACGGGGGACCTCCGACCTCAAGGCCTTCCATCCGGAGTCAGTCGTATCTGGGTCGACTACAGACGGACTTACTCGACTTTGGAGGGCCTCTCGTAACGTCGCACAATGACAAAAGGGGATTAGGGACGCTTTAGGCCAACCGAATCGATTAAATCTTGAAATCTTTTTAAAGTGTTCGAATTTTTAAAATCTTTTTAAAGTGTTAGTTAATGGTGAGAATGTATTTGATTAACCACAATGAGAAAAAAAAAAAAATCCCGTAAAAGTGAAAAAATGGCTGCCAATTTGCGATTGTTTGGAGAACACTACAGATTAGAGGGAGAAAAATCTACTTCCGAATGCATGAAAGTACGACTAATCGCATAAACTACTACTGATTCCAAACTCCATGATCCAGACACTCCTCTCACCTAGTAGTGAGGGAAAAACTAGGTACTCTTTCACGGTGTGGTTTGGTGTGAGGCTGACTACTCAGCAGAGGAGTCGTTTTCTCTCCCTAACCACCTCAAACTACTTTTTTATAACTAGTAGGTAGTGAGTAGTGGAGCATAATATCCTCTACCGATGCTCAACCGATACTCCTCAAGTTGCTCCACAGAGAGTCCACTGAAACCACCAAAATTTAATGCTCCACTAGTTGTTCCCAAGATCCATTTCCCTATCTCGGTATCATCAGTGTAGGTACAGTCGATAATCCGTCATCGGTCATCCGATTGTGGGGGTTTGCTCTATCAGTTTCATAAGTTGCTTCTCAATCAGTCCCTCAGTTGGGTCATCCACTAATTCCTGAACATCTTCTGAAGTCATAATCTTCCCTCCCAATGGCCTGGGCTCTGTTTACAGCAGCTCTCTGTTATTGCTTCTGTGATGTGCACGAATTATGCAGACCTATCAGCGGTATTTACATCACTCACCAGTACAAACTTCTCGTTTACATTACATTTAGATCCGAGCCGAGGCCCTCTAATCTGGGGTCCACAGGTCGAGCGAATTACGTTCGCGGTAAATGCCATCGCCCTCTCCACAGATTCTCCACAAACAGAAGCAAGAGCGCCCGAGCGCCGAGCGCTCGAGTCTCTGTGGGGTTGTTTGAGCATTTGTGGAACATTTAATGTTCCACAAGTAGCTCCACAGATAGTCTACTGTAACCACCAAAACATTTAATGCTCCACTAGTTGCTCCACTGAAATCACCAAAATTTGCATTTAATGCCCCACAAGTTGCTCCATAGATGTTCAATCCCCCCCCCCCCCCCCCCCCCAGCTTACGGCTTTTCAAGGGAATTTATAACCGTACCCCAGACATGAATTGTCGTAACATTACCGACAATGACCACCGCGGGTGTACAAGTTTCCTGTCGTCTCCTGCCCCATCCAGCAGCGTCTACGTCGACGAAGGGTTTTAGGGGGCATCGGATCGATTTTCCCAGTTCCCAACCCCTTCAGACGAGGTTCAAGGACCTTTGCCGAGCTGGGAAAACCGACTCGTCGACTTTCGTTCGCGCGAACGAAAAAAAAAAAAAAAACCAGTCGAAACTTTTTGAGTTGTAGGAGGAGCAACCTATCTACACGCATCTAGTGAAAAAGCACTGGCCAGGCTTTCTCTGTCTTCTTGCGAAGCGAACACGGGATGTTACTAAGTACCTAAGTTAAGTCTTAACGCCTCAAACGTCCCGAAGGGTCCAACCCAGAGTTCTCTGCCCCTACATACCTCCAATACAAACGGAGTGGACACGGAGTAAGCGCCTTTGGAAATCTGCTAAATACACCAATTTATAACACAACCCTGGATTTTGGAAGTTTTTGATCGTTGTTTTGAATCTAATAGGATTTTTATTGCTAAGTACGAATATCAGCTCAGCTATCACGTCCAGATTTTTCGCAAAAGTAAACTAAAAAGAGGCTCACTTTGGTACCCGCATCTTGATCCTTTCATCACCAAAGGACTAATCAACGGTCATAAATGAACCACAGATGAAGCAAAAAACATATTCACGCACTTACGCCTCAGGTGCACAATCAGCGCAAGAAAACATAGGTAGGTGGTACTCGTGTCCCCTCCTACGAAAGTCAAGAGAACTAGAAAAAATTGATTGAACAAAGATTGAGGACGAAGGAAAAGTGTGAAGAACAGAGATAAAGCTTGTGAATCACAGAACCGCAGTCATGGCTCAAGGTTGCCACTTGTTTCTACCCAAGAAAAATAACTTTCTGCAGTAGGTACCTACCCTAATCGCATTCAGACTTCACACTCTTCATTTACATTTTATACCTCAGAAAAGTACATTTGTACATACAGTTGTCGGCGTCGTCGTTGTGGTCGTCGTCAATATATGTATATATACCCAGAAACAGGGGAAGAGCCCTCACGAAACAGCTCATCAAAATCGGAAAAGTCTTGATCATTTTATAAGAGCGCGAGCAACTCACTTTCAGAAAAGACACGTTTTTCACTCATTTAAAATCATAATTACATTGTTATACGACGATTAACAACACACGAAAGTGGGCAAAACGGGAGGGAATGATAAGGGAGATACCGTTTCAAGACCACCGTCTTTTTCAGTTTCTAATTTACTTGTCGTGGCTTATTTTTTGTGGCCAACAAAGTTCCGCCAATCCTAAAATTTGGGATTTAATGCCACTCAAGGTCATTGGCGAGGAGAAAGACGCCGAAACTGTGTACCTGAGAGACACAGAAGCTTTTGAAATAACTCGGGAGCATGTGTCACACAGATACGCGTGGCGGTCAACTTGTTAAATTATTAAGTTAGATAACTGATTCTTCTGAGGTGAAAAGAAGAATAATTGAAGAATTGAAATAAAAGAAGAATGATTTTTTTTTTTTTTTTTTTGAAAAGAGATAGGGATTCTCTATTGGTTTTCAGCGCTGAATTCTAATCAATTCAATTGATTCACAAATGTTTACAGATATACATTTACAATTCGTTCGTATTCCAAATTGTTTTGAGTACATTCCCAATACGTAAGTCTAGGCCTATAGGTCAGGGACCTGTCCAGGCCTCATTCTCTCCCGATTAATGTGTGCTTATCTTAATATATGTTATGTTAATTATTTCTAGGCAGTACAGCAACAGCTTTACATAGTGCTACCTAAATAAATCTTATAATAAAATTTGCAGAATTGTGCTGGCGTTTTCACTGTTTTTCAAATAATTCTTAGCTTCATTCTTGAAAGTACCGAAGTGTTTGGCTGTTTTCATTCTGTAGGGTAGCTGTTCAAAAATTTTTGGCGCTAGCCAGGGTAGTTGCCTAGTGAAGAAATCATTATACGGCCGTGGAATGTCTGTTATTGCAGTCAAGTTTGCCCTAGTAGGTCTAATGTCCGGTTGCTTAACGAAATTGCCAATTTTTTTATAAACGTACAGCACTATTCTATATACATATGATATTCTAGGTTTCATTACATCTAACTTTCTGTATAGAGTCTCAACGGGTGTGTGTCTACGCGATTTTGTAGCTATTCTCAAAACTGTGTTGACTGCCGTGTCCAGACAGAGGAAATTGCTATGATACACCCCTCCCCATACTAAAATCCCATATATTAGGAGACTATATACATACGCATAGTTGATAATTTTAAGAGTGTCACGTGCCATCCATTTTCTTAGGACAATAAAACAATGGAATGATTTTCTTATCCGTTTCACAAGGTCTTGTATGTGGAATTTCCATTTTAGGTGCTGATCAAGTAACACTCCTAGATACTTGATGAAAACCACTTTTTCTAGACCTTCACACTGGCACAACATACAGCTAGTGTTACAGCTGTCTTTATGCATAACTATTTTTGAATCAGATGGTTGCCCAGATTTATTAATAGAAAATGTTACATATTTCGTTTTTGATAAATTGATCGTGAGGCTGTTCAGTTGGAACCAATTCACTAGTTTTCTCATAATTGTATGTGCGTTTTCATGGGTCTCGTCCCAAGTATTTCCTCTAATGATGATAGCCACGTCATCAGCAAAAGCGATAAACTTGCCTGCTATGTGCATTGAAAACATATCGTTGATGTGTATAAGGAACAATAAGGGGCCTAGTACTGATCCTTGCGGAACTCCATAGTTTATGACTTCTGTTGAGCTTTGAACGCTTGAAGTTTTGACATATTGCCTCCTATTTGTGAGGTACGATTTGAACCAGCTCTGTGCCACATCGTCCAGGCCTAGCCTCCCCAGTTTTAGTAATAGTCGAGATGTTTCAATCGAATCAAATGCCTTAGTGAGATCTACAAAAATTCCCATTACCATCTCACTTTTATTTATTCCATTAGAAATTTCAGATACTACATCAGCTAGTGCATGTTGAGTGCTCAAGTTTTTCCTAAATCCATATTGTGAACTAGCTATGAGATCATTTGCATCAAGATATTCAACTAGTTGAGATTTGATGATTTTCTCAAAGATTTTGGCAAAATTAGGCAATAGAGAAATAGGGCGATAATTGGTTTCTGAGGTCCGAGAGCCTTTCTTAAATATAGGACGTACCACGGCTATTTTTAGAGCATTGGGGAATTCCCCATATAAAATACTTAAGTTCACCAGATGTGTTAAGGGCGAGGTTATTGCTAGGGCCACACTTTTAATCAGATTTGACGATATACCATCCCACCCTGGGCCAGTTCCCCCTTTTACAGACAGAATCGTACCGTAAACCTCCTCTTCAGTGACTGTACGGAGGCTCATTGCCGATTGTACGGGGCTAGGTAAATTTACCTAGCCCCGTACAATCGGCAATGAGCCTCCGTACAGTCACTTACATTTATGTAAGTTTGGATCATAGTTACTAAATTCCGCATTTAATTTACTCCCAATTGTGGTGAAGAAGGCGTTCAATCGATTCGCTATTTCAGTTGGAGTTTTCTCGCTATCACGTCTAGTTCTTCCACAATGCTCAAATTAGGTACTGCAGAAAGATCTTTTATAATATATATATAATATTTATATTTATATAAGTGCCATATTATAAGGCATTTTGATATGAGTGCCATATTATGTGACGTTTTGATCTTTTGATGCGTAGAGCAGCACAGTCGACGTGACAATGATTGAGCTGCTCCAGCTTGGCAATTAGTAATTTCGCCAACCTAACCTTACAACCCAAAACATACAAAAAACTAACTTCAGCAAAACTTGCATTTAGTTTTTCCAATGGCACCATTATTTTTCTCGAAATTTTCGTAATGCTGGGACCTTTTTTTTCACCAATTACCGAGCGAATTTGGTCCAGGGGATTTGCGCCGGGGAGATCAAATTGGCGTTTGTGTCGCAACCGACACCGCGTTGAGGAAGAGGGCTCCTCGAAATCCGCGGTCCGCCGAGTTCCGTTAGAACCCCCTCCGAGGAATCTGTGTCAGCGACCCTGAAGAAACGGGCGTAACAAGTGGGAGGAGGGGGTGTTGCGGTCATTTTTGATACCCGACGCGAGAGAACAGTGCGGGAAATCCCCCCCTCCGCAATACAAAATTGGCGAAATATAGAGGGGGAAGGGGGGGGGGATGAAAAAATCAGAAGGCCACGGTCCCGCGCGGCGTCGACTTGTCTGGACCCCCGCGAACCCCGCGAATACGAAAACCTCCTTACAGGTCTATGAAACCAACTTTCCATAATTTCTTGTCCCGGATGATATCATAGCCAACACCATACCGCCACTTTAGTGCGATGACCAAGAAAGTCTGTTGAAGGTTGGGCCATCTTCAATTTATTAGGATTCACCGGGTTTGAGGTGTCTGAAAATTTATTTACAAAAACATCAAAAATTTTGGTGTAACAAGGCGCAACTTCCCGAGAGAGAGTCAGCTGACTAGCCCTTCGATGGAGAGTTAATGGCGTTACCTAAGGGAGATCAACATTGGCTATGATCACCTCACACAAGGTACGTACCTACTGAGTTAAAAAAAGCTATTAATTAGGCTACGAATGATCACTGTTTCCACAATTTAATTTATTTTTAACCAACGAAAAAATACTAAATTTTGTTGTTGCATGATAAAAGGGCATTAGTCCACCACCAGGTCCTCCTAAAAATTCTGTTAAACAGGGAAATTTTATCACCTTTTCCTCTTCACACACCTCTCTGACCTTTGGATCAACAAATTCGTTGTTGGAACTGAGCAATTTGCCAATATTTTCGGAACTTTTTTTTTTATTTTTGCATATAGGTACGTCAGCTTTCTTGGTCAGCTTTACTGCCTCACTGATTCAAGTGCAGTTCAAGGCCACATTCCGCGAGGTTAGCATTAAATGCAAATTTTGCTTTTTCGAGACTTTTTGTTGTTGTTTTTTTTTTTTTCAAAGTCACCGCATATAATTATATTATATGTATTATGCGATGTATCTCCGATATATCTCCGTTTCCGCCCCCCAAAAATTGTAATCGACACTCTCTTCAAAATTAGGCAACCACTGAAAACATGGTTTGGGGTTCTTAGTTGTTACTTTCAGGTTCTGCAATTGTTGTCTCATTTCTTTAAAATTCTGTATCTTCAACATCGACATTTTGAAATTTCGAAATTTCGCTCCCTTTCTACGGATGAACAATTTTGGGGGAAAAAATGAATTAAACGACGTCTGGCAGTAAACGACGAGCCCATAAATTTTCACCATCTCCTTTAGGAACCTTCAGTGTGGGGAGGGGGAGGGGGGATGTGGCAACAAACTGGGAACTCCGCCTTTGAACTCCTTCGGGGCGTTGAACTTACCCGGGAGGGCTTTGGGGATCGTCGCCGAGCCAAGGAATCGGTTTTTTTCGCCTACGGATTCTCTGAGTCTTTCCCAACGACTATCAAAAGAAAAAAAACAAAAACAAGCCAAACAAACGGTTTCAGTTGAGTTAATTACGTTTTAGGCCATATGGACCAGTTTTCGTTAGTTTGTCGAGCCTGTGGCCTGGCGTATTTGAATTTCTGCTACTGCTTTGGTCATAAAAACCGCATGGGCATACAATGTTGGCTGGGCTGGACCGTAAAAGGGCGAATATACCTAATCTAATTACGGCGAACACAACTGAGATTCATAGTGGGCCTGTACACAGGACACGGGAGTTTAAGGAAACATTTAAACAGGTTAGGGGTCATAAACCCATCTGCAGGTTATGCGGAGATGAGGAGGGGACAGCGGATCACCTCATCTTCGAGTGTGAGGCCCTGGAGCGCCGAATATATCTTGCTCTGGGATCAGTGGACCGGGGAAAGATACTGGCGCTACAGGACCAGGTAGGAGGACTATTGAACCTCTTCAAGGGCACAGAACTCCTACCGTAGTAACTCCAACAGGCAGCACACTGGGTCTACAGGCCTAGGTGCGGGAAGTGGAGCGCCATTCAGGACCCCTCTCCCATACCCTCTTTGGCATTAATCTAAATCTTGGTCATAAAACGTATGACGAACGTTTTTGAATATTCCCTCCATATTATTGAGGGTCGTCTAATGGATGCAGTTAGTTAAAAATCGCATTTTCGACATTTTCATTTTTGCCACGCGTATAATATACGCATAATCTCGTGATATTATCACGAGAGCGGTAGGTACGGAATAGGAAGAAGAAAAAAAAGTATTGAATGCTGAGAATTCGATTAGCGTCAATTTAGTATAGAAAGTATAGGTAATAAAGTCGCACTGTTTTCGCGATATGAGCGAAAAACTAAAAAACGGGTCCATCCAGCAAGGGATAGCAACGATATAATATTATACAATATACATATTTATTTATAAGACCGATATTTTCAGTAGATATCAATAAACATTCCGATATCGAACTTTTTTTTAAACAAAATAGCAAATCGCGAATATATTATATTAACATGTTAATATTTAATATTGACTATCCTCCTTTTGGAGGACGGGAAACCTCAGCGTCCCTGTCTTGACCCTGCACCAGGATCCGCTTTTGGCATGGAATGATAATATATTATGAAGGTCGTTTATCGAAACATAATATGTATATTATACATATTATTATGTATACTTTACAGCATTGCTGAAAGACGCTTTACTATTCCTACCCTTCAGTCCCGAGCGAGAGAATATTCTCCAAAGCTGGGAATACTGTCTCCAAGAAGAGGAATAGTGTCAAACCAAAGTTGCTTTCTAAGCTATTCTTTTTGGGCTCGTGCCAGAAGAAATGTGGGCAATTTAATTTTTTCTAGTCAAGTTGAATATATTTATTATGTAGGTACCTATTTCTTATGTCTTATTTTGTATGTATTTTTGACGTATTCTCTTGTATGTAATTTTGGATGTATTTTTTATTACAATGTAATAAAATGTCATAGGTATAGGTATTATATAATTTTCCAAATTTTTATCAAAGCGTAATTAAATACGTATTAAACGTGTTTTATCTCACAACTACTTATTGGCAATGAGGTTTTTTGGGGGGAAAAATGTTTAAGTTGAAATTCCGATACATCAAATGTTCCATATATTTCTTCCGATATAATATATCGGATGATATTATCAAATGTATCGATATATCTTACATCATATGACAAATACATATATCGATGTGTTACATACATGCCATTCCTTCCTCCTGCCCTCTGACGTCGGATGTTTCACATTTTCCAAGCTTATATCTCGGGAACAGGACGTATTGTGAAAAACTAAGTACAGAATAAAATTTGGGACGAATTTAGTCAGCTTTAATTTAGTATAATATACTAAATTACTAAACCTTATTATAGTCTAGTTTTGCGTGCGACGCAACGATTTCGGAATATGAGCAAAAAACCAAAAAATGGGACCTTCTAGCCCCCTGCATTCTCAAATTGTCACATTTGCCAACCGCATATCTTGGGAATGGTACGGAATATGAAAAATTGTAGGATATGACAATTTGTAGAGAATTTGATGTGCTTCAATTTAGTATCAGTCGTATTTTGCGTGTGACGTACCGTTTTTATGATATGAGCGAAAAACCAAAAAATAGGGACCTTCCAGATTCCCGCCCGTTCGATTCCCAGGACCGAAAACGCGGGGATTTTCAACAAGTTGACTTCTTTACTACTCTGAATGTTTCCAAACAAACCCGTGGATTAGACGTTGATACACTATTTTATTTACTGGATTAGGGATGTTTTTCTCTCCCTAGAACAATCCCCGACACAACGAGGTCGCCGAGAAGTTGACATTGGTGCTTAACCTACATTCACCACTATCTGCCGCCTCTTAAATGAGGAAACCGTGTCAAAACCGTTTGCCTTGTTTGTTGAGCGGTTCCTTTGCGTCAGTCGTTGAAAACGCTATCTGGTCCTTTTGTGACCGGATTTTTAGGAATGAGTTGAGAATGGAGGAACAAATTTTAATTTTGGGGAATTTATTACCTCTGTCAAAACCTTGTTTTTGCTCGTTGACGATTTTTTGAAGTTAGCTCGTAATTTAGCGATTTTTGAAATTACATTTTTTCGAATTCGAAACGGACGTCGTCGAAGAATTGTCCTCAAAATTCCTCGTTCGACGAAAAAAGAGGGTTTGGTTTCGTCTGGGAGGTGTCGGTGGGTGCATCTAGCCGTCCCGGGTCGGAGGTGGATCGATAAATGGGTGACCTACTTTCGGCGCAATAATGAAAAGTTAACGCTTCCCGCCTCCGGACAAAAAGAAAAAGTCGAACGAATCTCGAAATCTTCCGTGGGATGGAGAAACATCGAGTTGGCCCGTCTCTAGTGAGATCAAAAAGGCCCATTACTAGGGAGGAAATTGGCTTGTTGCAAGAGGAAATTTTATTGGTAAAGGTGGTATTCATTCATTATTTATAGATAAAGTACTATTTTCCCATTGATTGGGCAGTTATCACTTAGCGAGAATACACGGTCGTGCGGGCAAAGCCAAGAAGAACTAAGGTAAGGTGGGGAAGTGCTTGGTATATTGTTTGTTAAATTCAACTTCAACAAAACAACAAAAATCAGTCATTGAATCCCTTGCTTTTCGATGTACCTAAAATTGATTTTTCGAAGACTTGTCAATTGTGAGGATTATGAGCGAAATAGGTGTCCAAATCAGACTTACGCACTTGCCCCACTTAGGGCGTAACTGACCTGTTCAATCTATGGAACGCTAATCCTGGTTTGACTGGGGCAAGTGCAAAAAAGTAAATCGCAAAATGATTCTATAGTGATTTGAACATTTAAAATTGGACAAAAACTCAGAGTTATCAACTTTTACATGTCATCAAGACCTGGACGATGGGGGGCAAACATTGAAAACATCAATAAAATTAAATGTTCCTAAAATTTTTATTTAATACCATATATATATATAATACCAAAAACTTTGATAAATCTGTTCTACACATTAATAAGTTAAATTCATTCTTTACATGAGGTATCGACCTCTAACTAATAATCGCCTCGCACATGCCCCTTCTTGAAAACCCAGTGGGGTAAGTGCATGGTGGGGTCTAACTCATTTATAGAAAAAGATAACACCTAATTTCAAATAATATTTGAAATTAGGTGTTATCTCCTATATTATAGGAGTGAAGAACAACTACTGAACTTATAAAAAATCCTTTAAACACCTGAAAATACTCATCGATTTGAAAGATGAAACACGATACAAATGGAGCAATGAACTTGGCAGCTGGGTGAAATGATACTTATCCGCCGTGTCAGTAAAACAATGATGCAACTGCAAAAAATCAGATTTTACAAAAGCAAAAAATCAAAATGGTTTCACGAAAACCTCTTTGACCCATGATTGCGAGCTCCTGCGGTATCCAAATACGGGTACTTTGTTACAGTAGGTTCACTGTAGAGGATTTTAGGGGGCATCATTCTCAACCTCTCCCCAGCTCCACCCCTGATTTATTGCAAATACGTCATTGTTCTTCCAAAATTGGTGGTTCGAAAAATGACGCAAAGTACACTTACGACATTATTCCTCTGTAATTTTACCGCTTTTTCATAAAAAAAAAAAAAAAAAAAAAAAAAAACCTAAGACACAAAGCGCATTTGCGACGTAGTTCTTTCAAAACTTTGATGCGTTCAAGTGAAAAAATGACGTAAAGTACCTACTTTAAATGAGACGTTGTTTCACTGATTCAGGGCTATTTAACACCTGATAAATGAACCGGCTCTTCCGGCCATAATATGCCATATTATGGCATAGAAATTCAATGGGCTCATAATTTAATTGGGTGCGCTAGGTACCTCTTGCTGATCATATTGGTATACTTGAGAAATTTTGACGTTGAGTTACCTCTTTATTTTACTGTTTTCAGGCGTATAGCTTCAAACGGAGCCACTTGATGGCATCCAGTGGAAATTGTTCCAAGTAGCAATTTTACCCCACTAACGCACTTGCCCCACGTTACCAAGAAAGGCCATCAGTTACTGATGTCGTAAAACTGAGACACTGTTATTTGAAGCAACCTCACGCCTAACTTTGTGTGTATTTTCAATGAAGGAGAGGTCGAGTGAAGTGTCGTTTTCGAAGTAATTTCGAACGTAGAATCCATTTTGGGGGTCTTTTATCGGTCGTTTAAATGGTCGGTTAACACTGCACAAACATCCAGTTTTTTATTTCCCTGGAGACTAAGCACACCAACTTGACCAATCCGTATTAGACTGACGTCAATTTTCAACGAGTAAGTATCCACAACTTTGAAATCTATGTGAAGATGAGACTGAGAAGTTATGTAACCCAAGATGCCTCCTCTCCGTTTTTTTTATACAGGTCCACCAACTTGCACCTGCCATTTCATTGTAGTCAGCTGCAACACCTCCTCCTTTCCGTTTTTTCCCCACCTCTGCGACCCTCAGCACTAATCTCAAGGACACCCGTGACGTCACGTCAGTTAACCCGATAGGTGACATCACTTCGAAACGATAGTATTTTTAGAGGTTCCCGAGTTTTCAAGGGTGCCCGAGAAACTTTTAAACTTCCGATAGCAACCCGGAAAATCAGGTATCAGGTATTCGCAGAGGTATCGGATTTCAATCATTACGCAAGGTTGGGAGCGTCGGCTCAAAAAAAAAAGAACAAATCGTCTGAATCGATTTGCGGCGTTCTAAAAGAGCTGATTCTTTAGAGAACCGTAACTTTGCACTGAAGCGAATATTGTGAAGTGGGAAGACAGAATCTAGCATCAAAATCTCAAGAGTTGACGGCTAGATTAAAAAACGGCGTTTCCTGGAAAAGAATTTGCGTAGTAGGTCTAAAGTCTGCCACCTCAAAGGCTTAATCTCGAAAATGGGGAAAAACTCGAAACCTCTAAAATTAAAAATTAAAAAAAAAAACTGGAAAAAAAACCTCAAAACCTAAAAAAAGCAAACAAATAAAAAAAGAAAAGAAAAACTGTGAAAAAATTATAAAATGGAAAAATGAAAGAAAAGAAAAAATACTGTATATTTTACAACAGGGATCACTATTATTTGATAGGTACAGGTTAATTTTGCGAAAATTAATTCTGTTTTCAAAAAAAAAAAAAAAAAAAATCTTCGCAATGTTCGGACAGATGTGGGATCTCGAAAAGTGGATTATGCGTCCAAAATTACTCGGAAATTATTTGACCTGCTGAGATCCTTCAAAGATCCCAATTCTAGCTCCATGAAAGCCCCATAAATCCCCTCGGTGAAATCGGATCGTTCTGGGACCCCTAATCATGGATTCTACGTCCAAAAATACTTCGAAAACGACACCAAACTCGACCCCATAGCCGAAGCCCTACAAAAAAGCCCTCCCATAGCCCCTTTTTAGCCCCATAGAGCCCCATGTTTTGGGCGATCAGGCTGAAACCCTTGCGGGCACAACTAGAGGGCGTAAACCGAGTATTTTGTCAAATTTTTCGATTTACAAAAAATCCTACCGCCCAAAACGGTGCCAAAGCTCGGACGGCGCGGCGGACGAAATTAGAAATCTACGACGTAGTGAATGAAACGGATAATGTTAAATTTTGAAGCCGATCAGAATTGTCGACCTTCCTCGCGATTATATAGGTGTATTATTCCAAGAATAATAAACCAAAACTGGAAAAAAATAAACTGTATAATATTTTTCCAGTTTATTCATTTAATGGATAACCAATCTGACAATAGGATTAAACCGTTGTGAGACTTCAGACCTCAAGAAGAGCAGCAGAGCCAAAGGTTGTAAATTGAATAATACCTCCACACAATCCAGCTCAGTGTAGTGAACTGGAATTTATGGGGGGTTTCCGGGCTTAGGGCAGGGAGTCAAGTCGGGTGTCGTTTTCGTAGTAATTTTGGACGAAAAAGCGATTTAAGAAAGTCTCCGATCTGCCTGACTCCATTGTGGGGCTCTAATGGGCTTTAAAAGAGCGAGAGATGGGGTTTTTTGAATAGCTTTAGCCAGGGAGTCCAGTCGGCTGTCGTTTTCGTAGTAATTTGGGACGTCAAATCGATTTAAGGGAGTCCCCGGATCCGTCTGACTCAATTTTGGGGCTCTGCGGGGCTATTGAAGGGCTAGAGATGGGGTTTTTGAAGTGATTTAGCCGGGGAGTAGAGTCGGGTGTCGTTTTCGTAGTAATTTGGGACGAGAAACCGATTTAAGGGAGTCCCCGATCTGTCTGACTCAATTTTGGGGCTCTTGGGAGCTATTGAAGGGCTAGAGCTGAGGTTTTTGAAGTGCTTTGGCCAGGGACTCAGGCCGGGTGTCGTTTTCGTAGTAATTTGAGACGAGAAATCGTTTTAAGGGAGTCCCCGATATGTCTGACTCCATTGTGGGGCTGTGAAGGGGCTATGAAATGGCTACCTCCGGGATATAATATATCATATTATGATCAAAGCATCGAAGTAGCATCCCAGGGAGTGGACACCAAGCTTTCACTTATTCCTCATTTCTCACAGATCGCTAATAAGTAGAGTGGGCCTAGTCTGTAATCGCCGGATTTTTGACGCGTTTCGGCTATGGGGTCGAGTTAGGTGTCGTTTTCGAAGAATTTTTTAGCGTAGATTCTATTTTAGGCGTCCCAGGCCAGTCAGATGTGCCGTTTTTCACGTAACTTCGGAATGTACAAGAATATAGGTACATATTCTTAGGTAGTTAAATATATATAATAATATATATTATTTTTTAAACTACCTACATATTATGTAGTTAAAAAAATATTATTTCAATATTTGAGCGATTTAAATCAAAGAATACGCAGTTATAATATAACTAGGTATATTATACCTACAAGCCCGAAAACAGTTTCAATTTTTGAAGCAGTTTTGCTTGAGGTTTTTGAGAGCTTTTGAGTTCAAGAAATCACCAAAATTTACTTTTACGTTGAACTCACTCGTAATCAATCCCAGCCAAACCACCAAATGAGGCTTTTGCTTTTTTTTCGCTCAAACTAACCGTAACCGCGTTTAACGGTCGGAGACGCGGGGTCTTTGGTCCCGGACCGGTTCCATGAGGGCCGTGGACGCTGCTACAGGTTATGGGCCCTCCTTTATTCTTCTCGTCCGGCCACTTTCACCGTTTTCCTTCGACCAGGCGGAGGCTTTTGAGTCACCGACGAGGATCGGAGCGTTTTCGGGGTTAAAATTCGAACGAGTGTTTACCCTCGTTCAGTTTCAACCGGGTCGCGTGTGGAGGGTCGGGACGTCTGCCAAAATTCGTTTCCGTGTGGTCGGAGACGATAAAAATAGGTATAAAACGCGTGATCCAAAATTAGACGTCCATCTTCGCGTGGAAGCGAAGGAGGTTTGGGAGAAAAACGCCTAAATGAGAACCCGCCGAGCCGAAGACGGAATGCGGTTGAGAGCAGGAAACCGGTTGGAAGAACCGGTTTGGGGTGGGTTGAGAGGTTGGGAACCGGTTCGGGATGATTTTCAGGCGTTTGAATCAGGCTTAGATGGTGAGGTGGAGTGGAAAACCGGTTTGAGATGGGTTAAAGGGGTTCAAGACCGGTTCGGGGTGATGCACAGGAGAAAAGAACTGGTTAGGGATGAGATGGAGGGGTTCAAAACTGGTTTGGAGTGATGAATCAAATCCGGGCTGAGAGCACTGCCGCGACGCGTCATGCGGAAATTTAAAATCGATCCTCTGGGTTTATTATAAATGGGGTTTTTCACAGGTGGACTCAGAAATCATCCGGAGGGGAGGAGATTTTTGTCTTTCCGGAGAACAAGGAAGCCTAATCGCTCAAAATTTGTATTAAATTTTTGAGTAAAAACACTGCAAATTTTACTTATTTATTTATTATTAAATTTACGCGATTATTATTCTTAAATATAGGTTAATTGTGAAAATATTAATTCTGCGTCTTAAATCTTTTTGAAAAAATAAAAAAGTGAATAAAATTTGTTTCTGTACAATGTTCGGACAGATGTGGGACCTAGAAAAATCGAATATGCGTCCAAAATTACTTGGCAAACGACACCCTATTTGACCTCCTGGGGTCCTTTAAAAATCCCATTTATAGCCCCATGAAAGCCCCATAGATTCCCACAGTGAAATCGGATCGTTCTGGTGCTCCAAAAATGGATTCTATGTACAAAAATACTTCGATAACGAAACCTAACTCGACCCCATAGCTGAAAACCATCAAAAATCCCTCCCGGAGCCCCTTTTTAGCCCCACAGGGGGGGGGGGGGGGGGGGGGGGGGAATAATCTCAAATTTTAAAGCCCATCAGAATTTTCGACCTCCGTCGCGTATACATAGGTTTATTATTCCAAGAATAATAAACCAAAAGAATAATAAACCTTATAAGTGAGGGATTTTTAACGCTTTCTGGCTATGGGGGTCGAGTTAGGTGTCGTTCTCGAAGTATTTTGGGACGTTAAAACCATTTTTTGGGGTCCTATAGCTGGCGAAACACCATACTAGAATAGAGGTTTTTAAAATAATTTTTTATTGAAAGAATTAGTAACTGTTGAACAATTTTAACCAAAGTACGATTGTTACATAGGTAAGTATTGTTTATCTCCGAAAAAAAAAAAAATAATAAAAAAATAAAAATAAAAAAAAGATTGACAATCAAGCACAATTTGTGCTTGAAGAATCGCAGCGACCTGCGAGTGGCGTTATTCGTGCAGCACTGTTTCTTTTAAACCATACACACCAAGAAAAAAATAGGTATTGTAAGATATAATTTTCATTTCTATATTCCTCCTTTGACAAATTTATGTCAGTTTTTGGCCGAATGGGGTTTCGTTTTCCAGGCATTTTTGGGCGTAAAATCCATAATAATCCAACCTCACCGAAGGGATTCGTGAGGCAAGAAATGGGACTTTTGAAGGACGCTCGGTGTTCGAATGAGATGTCGTTTTTCAAGGCGTAGAATCAACAATTTGGGGTTTCCGGCTGCGCGAAACATTGTACAATGTCATGCATGTAGGGATTGCAATCCCGGGATCCCGGGATCCCGAAATCCCGGGATCCCGGTCGATTTTTGCCAATTTGAAATCCCGGGATTCGTAGAGTCAATCCCGGGATCCCGGGATTCGAGAATTAATTGCACATCGTACGTAAATTGCTCAAGTCTTGTCGGGAAAAATCTTTTAATAACGGACAATAATTCGAAGGCTAAGTGAAAGTGCTCTAAGATGAAAACTGTGAAGTCCCCTGAAGAAAGGATTCGGAAAACTATGAACCAGCCGGTGCCGGTGCCGAAAATACGAAAAGATTTATCGACCACAATTAAAAAAGAAACGAGCCTGTTCAAAAATGGAGGCAGCCGAGGCCACCATTTGGATTTAGTATACAAAATTTGTGGATATTTAATATCTCCTGTTAGCCCGGTCAGCGGACAAAAAAAGAGGGCTTAGAACGGAAAAATAGACACGTTCTAATTTTTTTTAAATGTTTTCAGGGACGGTACCAGCTTCGAAACCCTTGTGCTAAATGCTGGATGCCCGAAAAACCGCGAAATTTTCGGATTTTTTTTTTTTTTTTTTTTTCAGTTCTTGGCTTTTAACTTCAAAAATGTGCGCCCTAACGAAAAAGTCACTGTATACTATTTTCAAGTAGACAAGATTTGCTACCATTTGTGCGCAACGGCAGCTTTCTAGGACCAATGGGCCCCGAGATTAACCCTCTTCAAACATTGACCATTTTCCCCCAAATGTTAGAAATCGTGGTTTTATCCTTCTTCAGTACGGAATATCGGCTATAATATTCATCCCACGAGGAAAGTTATGAGGAATGAAATTGTAGAGCAGTGATTCAGCTTCAATTTAAGCACAACCAGAACACGTAGGACTATCCCACTGACCTCCGTGGAAGCTGAGAGGGCCTTTTGGGTAGCAGGACTATTTTCGACAAAGCTAAGAAGCAAATTAATTGGCTGATCCAACTTTGAGTGCTTTCTAAGATCCAACATTATGATTTCTAAAAGCACATTTTTTGAGTACATGAGTGAAATTTTTCCTTCATGAGAGAAGTAATATTTTATATAATTTACAATTATTGTAAATAAACAAGTTTTTCGTCGTTTTTAATCAATTTTTTCACGTTCAAACAAAAAATCATCAATCCCGGGATTAATCCCGGGATCCCGGGATTGCCTCTGAAAAATCCCGGGATCCCGGGATTCAGAAAAACGTTCGGGATTGCAATCCCTACATGCATGTCATGCTTGACAATTTGACATTTCCACGTTTTTGCTTTGGCACAAAAACTCTAAAATGGTCACAACCGTTAAGATACCGACAAACAAAGCAGTTGTTACCAAGCGTTTGGTCTCTGGATAATAATCTGTCCATGTAGCAAAATTTGGTAATTTCCTTCGTGATACCTACACCGTGAGACACTTGCATAATATTATAGCCTGACGCCCGCAGAGCGACACACAGTGGGGCCGAACGGCCATATGGGGGGGGGGGGGGCTCTGAAAACCCCCATGCGTATAGAAAATTTGACGTTGATCACGAATATACCTACCCCATTTCCCACCTACCTGGAGTTGCTCCTTACCCTTATTTTCCCCCCAAAAAACCTTTTAAAAAAACACGTTTTTCAGTATATTTTTCTATGTGGAAGCCAAATAAGAGCGTAGTAGATGATTCTGATCGAGCACTCCAAAATTGAAACTTCCTACAAAAATAAGACTTATTTCACTTAGTGAGTTCCAGCGGATGATTTGTGTCGAAACACACCATTTCTGATCAGCAACCAGTCGTCCAACTAAAATAAAAAACCTATTTGTTGCGGACTTGTACGCAAGTTGATTTGTTGGGGTTTCTTTATTTCAAACATTTTACGGAATAGACACAAAATACCAGAGAGTAGAATGAATTCCATTTTTATTGTACGGTAATTTTTTATTGGCAGAATCAATTTTTGCAAGATTAACTAAAAAGAATACTCTACAATTTGCAGCGTTTAACGCTAAATGAACAACTTCGATTGGTCGCATTCGATTCCAAAACCGCCAGAAACAAAATTTGCGAACTTGAGCCATTCATCGCCTCCACAAAGACATCTGATATCCAAGCGATTTTATTTATTTTTTTATTTTGTATTCTTTTTTTTTTTGTCAACTTTCAAGGTGGTCTCGACAGGTTTGATCCGGCGGGAATCTCCGTTACAGACGAGCCCCGCCAGGAGGGAATTGAGGAATGCGCGCACCCTCACAGGCCAACGACCTCAGCTTCCAACCCACCAGCAGTGCTGATCGTCTTTGCCCCCCCCCCCCCATCAGGTGAATATGGAACTTGACGGGTGTCGAGGGTTGACCCCCAAAACGGAAATGTATTGTTCTCGTTGAAGTGTCCTCTCCCGTCACGGTTAATTAGCATTAAGTGGTCGAAGGCCGAATTGCCAATGACGTCACTAAACCCCCCTCCCGACGTGTTTCGGTGGCTAGCTTTCCCCTTCGGTAAGAAGACAAAAAACGCTGCAAATTTTACACGAGGGTTTATTATTCTTTGATATAGGTTAGTTGCGCAAAAATTATTTCTGAGTCAAAAGAAAAAATGTTGGAAAAAAAATTTTTTGGATTTTTTTCTTCAAAAAAATGTTTTTGGATTTTTTTTTTTTTTTTTTTCAAAAATTCTTTATTCTTTACTCGAAAATATTTAACCTCCTGGGATCCTTCAAAAATCCCATTTTTAGCCCCATGAAAGCCCTATAGATCGCAACAGTGCGGGACCCCAAAAAATGGATTCTACTTCCAAAAATACTTCGAAAACGACACCTGACTCGATCCCATAGCCGAAAGCCTTCAAAACCCCCTTCTGTAGCCCCATAGCGCCCCACGGGTTTGGGCGATCGGGCTGAAAACCTTGCGGGCACAACGAGATGGTAAACCGAGTATTTTGTCAAAATTTCAGATTTTTAAAAAAATTCCTACTGCCCAAAACGGCCTGGACGGCGGACGGCGTACGGCGGACGGACATTTCGGTTTTGGAATGTAGACCACTTGAAACGGATAATGTCAAATTTTGAGGCCGATCGGAGTCGTCGACCCCCGTCGCGAAAACATAGGTGTATTATTCGTATCATCATCATATCATAGATCATAGCACCACTTTATCCAATTGCCAATTTCGCTCGTCTCATTTCTAGTCTGTAGTCAAACTTTTCTGGACGTACGAGAACCATGATTTGGCAAGGTGGAAACGGTAACCTAAGACAACAATACCATACAGTACGCCTGCGTGTTACGATTTTCTGATCCCGACCTTTGTAACACGTTGTCTATTAATTTCTAGTCACGAAAACTTACCATTCGTGTTCAGAAAAGCAGCTTGTCCACTGTAACAGTGGAGGTGCGTTAACAGGTAGTGTAGAGCAGCTGTTAACAGGCGGTGAAAAACAGCTTTTCTGAACACGAATGGTATGTTTTCGTGACTAGTAATTAATAGACAACGTGTTACAAAGGTCGGGATCAGAAAATCGTAACACGCAGGCGTACTGTATGGTATTGTTGTCTTAGGTTACCGTTTCCACCTTGCCAGGAGAGGTACAGTACCTCTCCTGAAGACATTACCCGGTTCTTATTGAATTTAAAATTATTCGCTAATAGCATCACTGCACCACGCTGACCAACGATTTCGGAAATTTCGGACGGTGATACGGCCGAGGACGGGCAGATAGGTACTGACTAGACGAGTCGGCGTATTAAATTTTGTTGTTTGACGGCCGAGATAACACTATGTTTTCCCGACCACCGGGACAGCGAGTAGACGAGTTCACACATAAGACGAGTTTACATAGCAGAATTTTAGACGAGCTTGATAACCCCGGAAATTTGACATTTTCCGTTTCAAGACAAAAACGAAATGTCCATCCGCCGTCCGAGCCGTTTGGGCGGTAGACTTTTTTTACATCTGAAATTTTGACAAAATACCAATTTACCATCTAGATGTACCCGCAAGGTTTTCAGCCCGATCGCCCAAACCCGTGGGGCGCAATGGAGCTAAAATGGGGCTACGGGAGGGTTTTTTGTGGAGGTTTTCGGCTATGAGGTCGAGTAATGTGTCGTTTTCGGAGTATTTTTGGACGTAGAATCCATTTTTCGGGGTCCCACATTTGTCCAAACATCGTTCGCGGATTTAAAAAACATATATATTTTATCAATGACACAGAATTAATTTTTGCACAATTAACCTGTATCATAGAATAATAAAGCCTTGTGTAAAATTTGCATCGTTTTTTCAATACCGAGCTCCAATCGTTCAAATAGTAAAAACGCAAGTTTGCTGTTTTTTCCCCATAACTTATCGGAACTTGTTTAACCTATCTAAAAAACAACAACTAGTTCGGATCTATGATTGATAAAATAGCGAAAAATGCGATTTTCCAAAATTTTTCCGGAGTTTAACAATATTTTAAATACATCGCCAAGGGGGACATGTCACATAGCTTCCTCGCGTTCAAAGACAACCCCGATGTACAGCCAAGTTGGATTATTAGTTCATCACAAAATGTTTGACGTTGTTTGTTCGCGCATCCACAGGGAGGAACGTTGATTCAATCGTCGTGAAATTTAAATGGGACCTCAAGTGGCCGAACCCGCACAATCCTCAATTTGACCAAAATCGGAGCATAATTGTGGAAGTTATCGCTGTATAAGGAAATGCGGACGGACGGGCAGACAGACACGGAACCTAATTTGCTGAGGAGGTTCTGAAACGCAAAATGCAAGTGAAAAATTTAATTTTGAAGGACAAAAATTGCTTCGATCCCAAAAGTGAAAACAATGCCTCCGCAACCTTCGGTAGATATTTGGGGGGAGCGAAGTTCAGTCAGAAAAGACTTGAGATTCTTCTATGCCAACGTCTCGGTGTATTTATAAACCATCTTCAGGGCTACAAAACAAATCCACCGCTCAGAAAAATAGAACACAACAAAAATAATCCACTAAGTGAGGCGAAATTTTTAAAAAGAGCCTTCAGCGCTCGAAGGCCCTTTTTATTATTTTTTGCAGTTTTGAACTCCTCTCAAACCAAGCCAAACGTCGTTCGTTCTCTATACGTCGAGAGTATCCTCACAAAATGTCAGATCGATATCTCGAAAACTCAACAAGATATCGATCTTATGAATGTTTCCTGCTCCTCGAATGTGTACCCTACAGTGGTTTGGTTCTTATAATTCGTTTTGTGTGAGGGTGTGTGTGCGTGCGTGCGTTTATGGTGTGCGGTATGTTTGAGGGAAGTAGTGGTGGAATTTTGTCCTTGAAATGAAACTACCCAGTATTAAATTGCCTCAAATGGAAGATTCTCTTCCTACCAATGATCTTTGAATAACATCCGAACGGGTTATCGTCCAGAAATCTTGTACTTCCGTTCAAAACAGACGGCAAAAAGTGTGCCGGGTTTTGGCGTTACGAAAATTTCCACAGTAGGTAATCCTGGCGCTTTTTGACCCGGCTCTCGTCGCTAAGGAAAGCCTCGTTCACGATGAAGAGACCGATTTTGAACAAACTTCTTAAAACCCATCCACAATGCATTCAAACATTCTTGCAAAATTTTGGTCCCAAACACTAGGTATACTGGTTTTTCAGGTAGTGAGTCCACAGATTGCCAATCATTTTTATAGAGATAACATTTATCTTTTCTAATAATAAGTCTTATTATTTATCTTTTATTATTAAATAATAAAACAATTTAATAATAAAATTAATTTTTATAATAATATAATTTTAATATAATATAATAATATTTTTATAATAATAAATAATAAAAAATTAAATTTTAATAATAAAAAACTCGGATTTATTTTATTTCGTAATACCTTGAAAGTATGTCGAATTAGGTCTACTCAATTATCTGTAGTGAAAAGTCGTCAGGTGGAAAAAAGGCCTTCATTTTGATTTTTGCATACTCGATTTTCGAGTTCATGTTGACCGTAAATGTTATATTTTGGTATCATTTAGTTTAAAGAAAGACCTGAATGAAAGCGTGCGCTTATTCCATCAGAAAATACGCAAACCAAATTAAAATAGCAATCAAATGAAAACTTTGAAGGGCGATATCTCAAATCGCAAATCTTTTTCCACTATGCCGCCTCTATGATTATTATAGATATGCATCTTACCTTAGAAGAGAACGTCACCATCAGGTCATACATTATCAGAAGGTATACAACTCGTCCTCGTCCACAACAGTCCTCGTTTTGTTTTTTGTTCAATTTAAAGTTCAAGCACCTACTTACCTTCTGATTTTGTATGACCAGAGGGTGATGTTCTCTTCTAAGGTAAGATGCATATCTATAATTATCATATTTCTAGTCAAAACTAACAAAAAATGTCGCCTCACATAGTGGATTATTTGTGTTCTATGTTTCTGAGCGGTGGATTAGTATTGTATCCCTGAAGATGGTTTATAAATAGACCAAAACGTTGGCATAGAATAACCTGAAGTGTTTTCTGACTGAACCTCGCTACTCCCGAATATTTGATTAAAGCAGTCGAGACACACACCTTGGTTGTTACCTTCGCTAGACTCGGAAGCAAAACAATTAGGGAAGATAACAAAATTTGTTTAGATATTTAATATCTTAGATGAAGATAATTTGAAAGAGACATTTCGGCGTCGATTTCCAGCAGCCGGAGGTAGCTACGATTTTCTTGTAAAGAGCAACGACCGTTTAAATACCGATAACGCGATTTTCCAGGTTTTGGTTTTCGGAATTCAGCAATATTAAAAAAAAAAACAATCATTATTAGAGCAGGAACAAACAACTTGGACGAAGATATTTGGAAAGGGGATATTTTTGCATCGAAGACCGCTACGAATTTTCAGTAGGAAGCTGTAAAGAGAAGCGCATTTAAATATCCAAAAATGCGATTTTGCTGTTCTTCTTTCGGAGATTACCAATATGACATATTGTAAGAAACAGAGTGGTAAACAATATCTTGAACTTTGAAAGCTTGAAAGAGACATTTCAGCGTTGAAAGCGATCGCTGCAATTTTGCGTTAAACTCGATTCTATAGGAAAAACCATGATTTTGCTGTTTTTCGGAGTTGGACATTATAAAAATAGAAAAAATTAAAAAATAGAGTAGGGGAAAATATTTTAAACGTAGATAGTTAGGAGGAGACATACTGGCGTCGAAAGAGATCAACCGTTCGTCGCTGTGATTTTTCAGTGAAGAGCAAAAATCGTTGAAAAAGTAAAAACGTGATTTGGACAGATATGGGACCCTGAAAATTGGATTGTAGGTACGACCAAAATTACCCGTAATCACTTATTCGACCCCCTACCATCACAGATTCCCACGGTGAAGTCAGACGCTTCTGGGACCCCAAAATATGGATTCTACGTTCGAAGACACCTACCTCGAAAACGACACCCAACTCGATAGCCGCAAACCTTCAAAACCCCCTTCCGCAGCCCCACAGAGCCCGACGTGTTTGAGCGAACATGGAGAACCGAGTCATAATTTCAGATTTTGGCCCAAATTTTGAGGCCGATCTAAACCAAAACGCAAAAAAAGTTTTTTTATTTTTTAAAGTAATTAATTCTTAATTTTGTAATTTTGATGGAAAAAAACATCAGGGAAAGACGCACATTGAAATGGTTGTTTAGAGTTCATGTACCTAACGAGCACTATGAATTCTTTGTGAAAATTGTATTCCAACCAGATGGACGGCTCCGGCAGCTGGCCGTCCTGGAGGCTCCGTTTCGAGGGAAACTCTCCTGAGAGAAAGGTGAAAGAAGGCGTCCCACTTTCAGTAGTTGGTATGTCCCCAATAAACAGTTCCATCGCTAATATCGTCGGCTGGTCGTCGAGGCCGAAACCCCCTATTTATAGAGAATGAAAGTTCGCCGGTGATTAGGGCTTTCCGGCTTTTACTGCGAAAAAATGGAAACCGATCCGGTAACGGGGAATAAAGGTGTGACGTGATGATTTCCGGAGGTCTGCGGTTGGGATTTGACGTGAACCAAAGTCGCGATGCGTCCGGCAAGGGAGACAATCCTGAGTCGGGCTGATGGGCATCCAAAACGTTGATTCGCTCGGGTGGTCATGGGTCTTCAGTACGGTCAAGTTTCAGGTAACAGGTTGTGTAAATCAATGACACAATACCTTTATGTGCTTCTGTTTTTAAAGGGTGTCGTTTCTCCCTTTGCCGGGTCCTCTGACCACGTAGTCGACCTATTGGATTCATAACCCGACCGGCTGTGGGGGGGTCCGACCTCACGAACTCCCACAAGTGTCCTCCAAATCGGATTTAACGAGTCATTGCGTAAGAGCCCACATCGAACCGCATCCGTCCTCCGCGAGCAAGACACACTGGATTGGGACCGCCAGCCAAAACTACCAAAAAACTACCCCGGGACGTTAACGTTACCGAAAAATTTGTTCTTATTCTCATATTGTTTTTCGGCTTCTCAAAATACGCCGCGTTGCGTAAATCTGGCGAGCGGTTGAGAATAGTCGCGTTACACAAGTGGACCTCCAAGGTGAGCAGGGGCTGGGTTTGCAAGGACGGAGCGCCTCCACCGACCAAAACAAATCCCAGTCCTTCCGAAACATTCTGACGATTGGATTGTAAAAAATGTTCGAGGGGCTTTCAAGTTAACGTCTAACGAGTGGCTACAGGTGAGGTTTTTGAAGGGGTTTTGTCCAGGAGGTCGAGTGAGGTGTCGTTTTCTTAATAATTTAAGCAGTAGAATCGATTTAGGGGTCCCAGATTTGTGTTATCATACTGTGCGGGGAGTCTGGGGTTTCTATGGAGTAACAGGCGGGGTTTTTGAAGGTTTTTAGCCAGGAGGTCGAGTGAGGTGTCTTTTTCGTAATAAGTTGAGCAGTAGAATCGATTTAGGATTGCCCAGATCTGTGGGATCATACTGTGGGGCTGCGTGGGGCTTTTAGTGGGCCAAGGGGGGGGGGGGGGGGGTGAAGGGAGTTGGCAGGGAGATCGAATGTTATGTCGTTTTCTTAGTAGGATTTTGTGCAGTAGAATCGATTTTAGGGGGTCTCAGATTGATGTGATGATACTGTGAGGCTCCTACAGGTAGGGTTTTTGATGGGTTATTGCGGAAAGTCAAGTGAGGGGCGTTTTCGAAATAATTAAGAACCTAGAACATATTTATGAGAGCCCAAAACATACAAGACCTCATCTGAGGCGATATAGGGGCTTACAAACAAGTTTTTGCGTTCCATAATTGTTATGCAACATTGCACATTTTGAAACACTTTCCAGGTTATTAAATAAATTTTATTAATTAGGTCTAGGCCTAATCGATTTATGGACAGCATCACATGAGGGTGAGAATGGTAACCCAGCAAAGTAGTGAAAGGAAGGGGAACACTACCAAAAACCAGGCGAGCCCACTTCGCACCGCCCCCGCCGTGCCAGGTCGATAAAACGCAACTCCCCCTTTCACTCCGCCCCTCTCACTCCTTTCACCCCCTTTCACTTTCCGTAGGCCTACTATCAATACCCTTCCCCGGCAGTATTTCCCTTCGAGGGAGAGAGGGAAAAAGGCTTAGGAAAAAACCTTCCCGGGCTCGGGATCCTCGAGCTGGGGATTTCTCGAGGGGGATCATTGTTGATCCTGGATCCTGAGATAGGCGAACGTGGAATGATTTTTTTGCCACCTGAACCCTGAACTTCGGTTATTTTCCACAGTGAAGCTGCTAATTGAAGTATACATTTTCAAAAGGGCGCAAATTTTGTAAAGTGAATTTTCAGGAATCGAAAAAACCATTTAATGCCATTACATAATATGACATATTGTACATTGTAAAATTATTATGTAGGTAATTGTCTGCTTAATGGCTGGATTATATCCATGCATCAATGTTGGGAGTATCCCATCCATCCCACCAAAAATAAAAGAGGAATGTAGGTTAGATATAGTTATGCAAAATGGTCCAAAATGCAAGTTTTTTTTGTTTGTATTTTTGTGGTTGTTGTTGTTAATTTTCTTTCGAAATCAAGTGAGGCTTTGGTGCATTCAATCCGGAATAATTTATTTAACCTTTATTCATAATAAATTTTGATTTGAAGGTGCTTTTAATTTTCTGAAGATCAGCATGAACCAATTGAATTTTTTTTAAATACCTAATTTTTTCAACAATTTTTTCTTAATGACACAAAATTAGTTATTGCACATTTTATTGACAATTTTTTGTGTAAATTAAATTTTTTATTGAAATTGAATTAATTTTTGCACATTTTATACCAAAGAATAATAAGCCCTCGTGTAACGTTTTCAGCGTTTTCAATTTTTTTCATTACCTTCTCAATTTTAATTTATCTCCTTATGTTAGTTTTTTTACAAATCTTTTTTTTAATCTTTAATTTCCTCTTCTTTTTTTTTTTTTGGTTTATTATTCTTGGAATAATACACCGATGTAATCGCGATAGGGGTCGAAAATTCTGATCGGCCTCAAACCTGTGGGGCGCAATGGGGCTAAAGTGGGGCTACGGGAGAGGTTTTTTGAAGGTTTTCGGCCATGAGGTCGAGATAGGTGTTGTTTTTTTAAGTATTTTTGGACGTGAAATCTATTATTGGGGCTCCCAGAACGATCCGAGTTCTCTTTGGGGATCTATAGGGCTTTCATGGGGCTACGAATGGAATTATGGAAGGATCCCAGAAGGTCAAATATTTTCCGAGTAACTTTGGACAATAATATAGTCAAAAATTACTCCGAAAATATTTGACCTTCTGATTTGACCTGTCAATAAAAAAAAAAAAAAGCTGTACATAGCTATTTTTTTATTGACAGAATTAATTGAACTGAATCGATTGAAACACATATCTGTATCTGGTAAACGCTGTGGAGAGACCTATCGTGAATAATTCAAAACTATTGTCCCCTAAGGATTTTCGTTTTGCAACAGTGGTCGAACTTTTCTCCTCTTCTAAGGTCGGATTCGCCCCATTTTGACAAACTACGGTGAAAACAATCGACTCCTCGTGAAGTTTTACGTAAAAATTCATATCTATCTCAATTTTTACGATTTTGTCGTTTGTACCTTTTTGCATAATAGCGCTGGTATTGTTGTTGAAAACCACGTGATATTTATGGTCTTTGACGTCTTCTACCAGCCCTGAGATGTACAGCTAACCAGACGTGACTTATTACACTGTGTACTGATCTGAATGTCCTCACGTGACTGTTTTGGAGATCTTGGAAAAGAGCCTGGGGTATTAAGAGGACGCGCCCGGAGAAATTGGAAATCGTGAAGAATTTCAACAACTCCAAATGGAAATTCAGGCGTTTTCTCTGGCCGGTGAGATGAGAAGTCGAAGTGGGTCTCCGTTGGAAGGAGCGCGAGGTCTGGAAGTGTGTCAAGGACCAATCTCCCTCCCTTGGACGTTACAATCCGCCGTCGTATCATCCTAAGGCCTATGAGTGCCTCTCTGAGCTGTGCGCTGGGTGATGAACCCAACCTACCTTAGCGGCCACCAACAGCTTCTAATAAACCGGATCTGGAACCCTCTTGAACAAATCCGAAAGGCCCTCGCGAATGGAATTGGGTCGTGGACCGGAAAGCGACCACGGCGGACATATTGAAGACCAAATCTGGTGACAGCATCAAATTTGCTATCAGCCAAGCAAGTAGGCTGAAAGGGTCGCGAGGGTACCAGTTAGAGAATCTAGTAAAAATAACAAATGTGTTGCGAATGGGCGTTGCCAACCAAGCTGAGGTTTTTCAGCTAATGATATGGCAGCTTATTCAAAGGTTGCCATCTTGCATGGATCACCTGGGCCTCTTCCTCAAGATCCTTCTGTATACTTTTTAGAGGGGGTGGATGGGGATTTGACCTCACTGAGGTCACCTCAGGAGGTTGAGATTGGCACAAATGACGGCCCTCATCAGGGCGTCACGACAGGGTCTTGAGTGCGGCAGTGCTGCTGTTGGGGCCCGTAGGATTGGCGAAGGCCACCCCTTTCTGGTGCTGGGGCGAAGCTTTGAGCCTGGGCCTTCTCGGCCCAGTCTCTGTCAGGATATGCTGGCCATACTTGTTGGACAATGATAGGAGGAGTGCCAACGAGTTCAACAGGTCACTCACCTTTGAGTTTGTCTCATCTGTGGCTAGGCAGTTGCAGATGCCAAGGGTGGCCCCTGATCATATGATATAAGATCTTATATAAGACCTGTTTGTTACTGGCTATTGGCCAGTAACAAACAGGGGAGTTGGAGTGGGTTCAAGGTGTTGGTATAGATAGCATCCCCATCCATGGCACTGTTGAGGGGCTGTGTGCAGCATTAAGGGAGGGGCTATTGGGAGTTGGAGTGGGTTCAAGGTGTTGGTATAGATAGCATCCCCATCCATGGCACTGTTGAGGGGCTGTCTGCAGCATTAAGGTCGCCCCCATGTGGGTTTGTTCACAGAAATTGGGAGAGCTGTCGTAGTGCCTATAGGTATACCTACCAGCTCTTGCGCCACAAAAGCTGGCTGGAGGTGATCAATGACAAATGGCACTTTCTCTGTATGCTGGATCACAAAAGTATGCATATCTCTCTTCATGATTGGGAATGACCAAGTGGCTGCAGCTTCCCTTGGCTCCCCATGTTCTGCATTCACACGTGTGGAGCTGTTTGCAGTTCATGTCTCTCCCCCTGTAACACAAAGGGATCGTGTCCTCCTTTAACAAAGTCCACCACACAGTTTGGTTCTTTTCTGCGGTCTTTGGGTCTCGCAACAAGGATTGAATGCCTCTACATTGGCCCATTGCAGCCTCACTATCACCAGTCCTTGGGTGTGGTTGAGTGCTCACTGAGCACATTCATGGGAATCTCACACATTTTAAAGGTAGGTAGTGCCATAAAGCAACTTAAGGAGGGACCGTGGGCAAAACGTCAACACATCTTTCAGTCTCATGGCATCGAATCGCCGATTTCAATCAGCACTAATACGCTCAACCATACCAATGGCCCTTCGATGATAGGGTGATAGGGTCGCAAGAACTACTGTGAAATTTAACTGTGTAACATTTAAGAAAAAAAGTTGCCATTAGGACCTACAACTCCACTCCTCTTATCCAGATCTCCTTCAGTGAGTCTTCATCACCCAGCAACCGGTTGCCATGGAACTAGTACTAGTTCCAGTGGAAGTTCCAAAACAACTGTTCCACGGCTGTTAAGTAACAGCCGTCCAAAAGAAACCAGCAACTGTCTCGAATCGAGTCAAAACCCATCATTTTGTGGCATCATGTTGAACATGGAGTACGTGGACAACGACTATTCAGTTCTTCTGGATGATCCACAACCAGATGTGAAGAATCCCGAAGCGAAACCAGCAGAAAGTGAAACGAGGTGAGGTACTGTTCAACTTGTCCAGTAAACTTTTCTGTAGTTTGAATCAACATTTGATTGCAGGGAGCCCGAAAACAAGAAACCTTGGTGGTCTATGGAGTTTTACCAAAGGTTTTTCAATGTGACGACAGAAGACGTCGTCATGCGGCTCAACCAGTCGATGATGCCGTGGCCGTCAGTGGACACCCTGTCTGATTGTTTCCAGGTACGTACTGAGAGCGCGTGCTCCGCTGCAGATCATCCGTATGAAGCTACGGTTAAGCATCAGCGTACCTGACTTCTTTACAGGAAAACCCTGATTTGTACGGACCATTCTGGATATGTGCCACTTTAGCGCTTGAAATGGGCTTGTCATCCAACGCTGCGTATTACCAGCAAAACTACGGGCAACGGAGTTGGCGTCAAACGGTCAGAACTATGTACCAAGCGGCTGTCCTGCTTTTCCTTTATTGCTGGTAAGCTGAGAAATATTTTTGCAGTTGTTTTGGTCGCCAAAAGATACTGTTTTTTCAATGTTTCACGGCCAGGAAACGGCCGTGGACACGCTCCATTGGGCGTCTGGGATTTGATCGGTGTGCTTTAACTTTGCCTGACTGCTACTTTGATTTGACTGCCGTACTTTCACTCTCCCTGACTGCCATGCTTTCATTCTGCCAGACTGCTTAGATAACTTGAAAGTATGTAATCAAGGCTCTTAAGATGCCGGAGTATCAATCCCAGCCATTGTAGCTCGTCAATATGTCGCTAGGAATGTTTATTGATGGAAACGAGGAAAGTCCCTTGTTGGATCTGGCCTGGCTGTCCGATTGATGGAAACGTGGAAAGCTGGAGTCCTGGTCTGAATAGTTGACTGATCAAGTAGAGGCGATCCAACACTCCTGGTTGGAGCATATGAGGAGAGACGCTTTGGGGTGGAGAAATATGTTGTATTTGATGCTGGAAGAGGATGTGATGCCGGCCACTTTGCTGGATAGGAATTCAGAAAAAACCAATTTGGGTCAGAGGTTCAGAGGAGCTCTCTTTGCACTAAATGATGAAACGTATGTTAGATCCAGCAGTCCTCGCCAGATTGAGCTCTTGAGTCTTTGGGACGTGGTGCTCAGAGAATGGAGGTATCGATACCTTGCCCAGCGGGATCTCCAGCAGAAGGAGATGGTAAAGAGTCTGAATACCTAATATAAGCGGGGTTTGACGCAGTTCGGGAGATCCAACTCCTCCAAAGTCTATCTAATTGAGAGTGAAAACGATGTGTTATCAGGTCAATGTGGGGACTACCATCTCAACCAGCTCAGTGTCATTGATCCGTTAGCCCTTGCCGTCAACATCTCGACTGGGGGTAGCAAGAGAATTCAAGAAGAAGGAGAGCGAAATAAGTGACTGGCTTCACTGGATCTTTGGCACAAAAATCCCAAAATCTAGAGATCCAGAGATCCTGGATACCCAGAAAAAGATTCAGGGATCTGGAGATCCAGAAATCCACAGAACCAAAGATCTAGAGCTCCAGAAGGCCAAAAATCCATGAAATTGAGGAAAGATCCAGAGATCCAGGAAATCACAAATCCAGAGATCCAGTGCTCCAGAAATCCACAGAACCAGAGATCCTGGAATCCCCTGAGATCTCGTGGCACAAACTAATGTGAAGCTCCTTTCACACTTTCTATTGGCGGAGTTGATCAGTGGCGCGGAGTTGGAGGGTCCCCGACGCAGATTTGTTAGCTCTTTTTAAAGCTTTTTAATCTCTGCCTCACTGCCACTCTCAGACTTGACTGCAGTACTTTCACTCGGCCTGACTCATGGACTTGACCGCCATCCATGGACTCCATTCTACACCATCCTATGTTCCAGGTGTCTCCCCACCCTGCTGTGGATCGGCCTGGAATGGAACCCCCTTTCTACCCACAAATTCCGCCTGACCGAGCTCTGGTGCGTTTTCTCCTACGCCTCCGCCATTCTCGTGCCCGCCGCCACCGTCTGGGCCGTCCCCATCGTTTGGCTTCGCTGGCTCGTCTCCCACGCGGCGTCGCTCGTCTCCGGCATCCTCATATGTCGCTACACGAAGAAAGCTCTCTGCCAGCTCCAACCTTCGTCCTTCTACACCCTTCAGGCGATGTTCTTCGCTGTCAACTACATCGTCGGATGTTCCTTCCTCGTTCTCTTCTTCCCTCAAGACTACCTCGTCACCACCCCGGCCTTAATTTCCAATTCGACCATTTCAACAAGCCTATTGTTGACCTCGGTAAAAATCAACGAGACCACCAACATTGCAACGCTTTCTGCAAATTTCTCACAAAACACAACCTCCCCATTCTAACATATTAAATATATTAATACTTATAAATTGTATTCCTTCAAAAACGTTCAACTCTTACACACCGAAATCTCCCATCAGTTGTTTCACTTGTTTTGCTCCAGCGGGATTACAGTTTCGAACCTATCAGTTTCCCTCGGACGGCCTTAATCTCGACACAATGGGACCCGGCGTCTATTGCGATACAAACTCCGAAGAGGGGGATTTGTTGTTATCAGAGTGTAAACACCGTCGCGTTACATAACGTCAAGATTGAGGCGCGAAACCCGCTATACAACGTGACGCCGTGACGAGAGAGAAAAAAAATCAAAACGACAATGAAAACGTCACACGGTTTGGCAAAATTGTCTTCAAATAACACCGCAATTTATTTTTTCCTTTGACAAAATTTGTAGCTCAGAAGAAGCACCGACTCACGACCATCGCAATAGAAGAAGTTGTTTCTTCACAAAATAAAGAACCCCAAACTAACTTCTAACATCGTAATTTAAAAACCAAACATTAAAACAGACTTGAAACGATTTTAAAATAATTTTCCGCGTACGTATTTAATCACTCAGTCATAAGTAAATGTGATTATAGTACAGTTTATTATTGAATCATTAAACGGTACAATATCAAAGATACGAAATTGTCATTGTGTTGAGCTTTTATTGAATAATTTCTTAGATTATATTGTGGTCAGGATTATTTGGGTTTGTTTTATTATAAGCTGATGCAATTTCAGCCGTATCATCTCATTTCATGAAGCTACTGGTTTTTTTAAAACATTGAGCATGGGGTCGATTAGTGTGTCCTGAAGTACTTTCTCGAAAATTGGTCTAAATTACAAGATGCGTTTCTTATTCCGAAGCAATTAGCGTTTTCAGATTGAAAATTTGAAAGACAATCGTTAATTATTATTTTGTGTAAATCTTATTCAGTCTATTAAAAAAACTGTAAAACAAATTAGGAATTGAATCCAAATTGTGCTCCGGCACAGATAGGACCACCTAAAATGGGTTCTACGACCAAAATTACTTCGAAAACGGCTTCTCACTCGACCCCCGCATTTGTAACGCATTGATGGATGTTTTTCATGGGAAGTTCATGGCATAATTATTATGAAATTTGCTTCCCGCAGCTCATTTTATCAAAAAAACATGATCTTTACCTCGAGAAACGTGAATAGGAAAGTATGCCTGAAAAGTAGGAATTAACAATAACGCCTAAAAAACAGTCTGTATTGAAAAATACTTATTTCGCATTTTTTAATCTTGTTAGACATGTTTTTTGGATTTATCTATGCTAATGCAAACTCAGATTTAGTAGAGTTCAAGATAAAAATATTTTATTAATATAAAATAATAACAAACAATCTCGAATAAATCTGAGTTTGCATAAGTATGCGAAAAATCCAAATGAGAGGTCCGATTAGAGAGAAAAATGCAGAATAAGTTGCAAAAAATATAATGTAAAAAAGGCCTCTTTTTTTTCAAATTTTCCACCTTTTTTTGCATCCAATGTAAATACAAAGGTTGTTATCTTAGTTTGCACCCATCTTTTTTTGCATTATTTTGGCAAAAAATTAGTTAAAAAAACGAAAAAAGAGAGCAAAAGTAAGTAATTTCTTTGCATTTATTCATTTTGAATTTATTTTATTTATTTATAGCGTTAGAAACGGCCTGTTTGCAAATTTAATCCCTTTCGAGATTGGTTTCGTCAAAGTTAACAAGTTAACATGTACCTCACCGACGCACAGTACAATTGAGCAATTTAGGGAAAGGAAAATCGAAAAATGAAAGTTGCCATAAAAAATTTCGGACCCAATAGATGTGTTCGAAGGATACCCAATGTAAAGAAAATTGATTACATAACATTCAAGGAAGACCGAGAAGAACGATGCACTTGCCTAAATAAGAAAACAATAGTACGATTAACGAACATCTTCTGTACATCACAGACGCATCCAAACTCGCTAATTAGATTAATTGAAAACTATTTTTCAGGATTGTTGGGAATAAAAATGTATTAAATAAATTAATTTAATAATTTTAACAATAAATTTTATTGTTATTTTCGTCCTTTTTATAAAAAGGGCCATACCTACTAATTGGGATTGAAAAGAGGAATATTCGGAAATTAGGTATTTTGGAAAATTTATATTCATGGTTACAGGTTCACTTTATAGACTTGAAGTGATGACTTTTTGACATGAAAATGTCTGCTCTGGCCTCCCCCCCGATGTTGTCTAACACAACACGAGCGAAAATGAAGTCTCGTTGTTGACATGTTTTGTTCATTATAGAAACAACCGCTTCTTAGCTACCGTTGTTTCGGGTGATTTGAATGAATCAATTCGGGACCAAAAATGTTTCGAGTATGAAAAGTCTTGGAACTTGGAAAAAAAATCAGCGAAGAAGCGGAAAACTTGAACAAAAACTAGCGTGTTAGTCAAAGACATTTTCATGTCAAGGTTCGAGACTCTCACAAGGGTCTCTCCCCGTTTTTTTTTTTTTTTTTTTTTTTTACATGTTATGTTTTCATTTGGGTGTTCATTTCTGTTGCCGAATTTTTTAATGCTGGCAATTAATGTAGGTAATGTAATATAACAAAAATAAATAAATTTTGATAATTTACAGTCAGATGAAGGAAAATAAATACGGTGATTTATTTGATAGAATTCTATCAAATTCTTTCACATTCATGTGAAAAAGAGGAAAAGTGATTTTCTTTCCTATTTAACACTGGAAATCGCGTAATACTGGGCTCATTTCTAATGAAACCCTTGTTAACAGCCGCGTTAAACTGCATTTTGATAGTAAGATGACTAATCAGAGACTAGGTACCTACCCTAAAAAGGTGGAAATTTTCGAGTTAGAAATGCTGATTGTAAAAACAATAACGTGTAATAAACTTGTACTAAATCATCCCCTGACTTCATTTTGACCGCATTTTTGGATTCTACACATCCAAAAGCATAAGCCTACCGATTTTCAGCCCGATGTCGAATCGCTTAGACGCAATGATTTTCCTTCCCCTAAACTGCTCAAATAACGCACTGTGCGACGATCAAATCTCAATAATCTGGACTCGGACTTCTTCGTGGGTTGATCTACATAATATGAACAATATATTATATCTACATAATATGTATAAAATATTATTTTTCAAGTAACAGAATGCGATTTGATGCATTTTCGTGTTCTCCAAGGTTCACACGTTCACAGTGGAATCCGACGTTTTCGTGAAAATTGGTTGTTTCAAAAATAAAAAAACCCGAATAGCCCAAAATGTAATTGCAGCTTAAGACATAATCATCCTGAGACATCATCAGAAAGTCATTCAAATAAATTTGAGCTGCGATCTGTTGAACAACAAAAAATCTCACTAAGGTCATTAAATTTTGTAGGTTTTCCAAGATCAATTGAGAATTTTTCAAAATGAATTGAAAATTGTCCAAACTGAATTGAGAACTTTTCATTTCAATTTGAGAATTGTCCCTCTTTTTTCTTCAGAAAATTCTTAAATTGAAATGGAAAGTTCACAATTCAGATCGGAAAACTTATAGTTTTAATTTTGTGTCCTCTTGAAGGTGTTTTACTGTTATTGTTCATTTAAAAAAAAAAGTACCTAGTTAAATAGGTACCTAATTAAACATTGGAAAGAATAAATACAATTTAAATATGAATAAAAAAGTGTTAAAAATCTTTATATTGAAAAGAAAAATTACGACTGACTTCAGAAAAAGTTGGCCTTGAATTTAGAACAAAATTCCTACTTTTGGTCCAAGTAGGTACTTCCAGGTGATTGTGAACCTACCAGAGACACAAGTGGAGGCCGCAGAATGCTGAGGTCATTGTAAGTGGGTCATGTGACAATTCGCCTAAATTGGTACGCTGCTGGTGTTGTTTTTAGCTCCTTCGAACAAGTGGCGTCAGGTTGCTGGTCAGCGGGCCCTGTTGTTGCCCGGCAACAATGAAAAGGTTCAGTGATATCATAAGGGCAAAGGGTTGGTGGGAGGGGGGCGGGAGGGTCAGATGATGATGACAAAGCGGGGTGGAGGATGGAATGCGAAGGCAGGTGGATACGATGGCTGGTGCGGCGGCAGGCGGTGCTACAGGTCCGGGGGGGTGGAGGTTGGAGGGAGGGGGCGGCCCGCACGTGGAACCGTACGAACGTCGGTCGTCGACCCCTCTAGGGCCTCTCCCCCTTGCCACCTCCAGAGTCCTTTTCACCAGCCGGAACTGGGCCACCGCACCCGCTTTCCCTACTAGGGTTTTTCGGGGGCGGGAGGGAGGCGGGCCACCTCCGAAATATCGAATCGCCCCTCCCGTTCAAACCTTCGCGAAGGGGCGGCTTTTACGAGACCGTCGAGCCTCCTCGCACGTCCCGCCCTTTTCTTCCCGAAACCGGAGAAAAGTGGAAGTTGCAGAAGCTGATCCAACTTCGGTCGAAAACTTCGCCCTCCGCCACCGAACTTCAAGGTCAACTCATCCCTGCAATCAAAACATCTCGGCCCGCTGACCTGGTGCCTCACTTAAAAACTAACAGAAATGCCTCCAAACGATTAAATTTACAACAAATTTAAAACGTTTCAAATTTCACGGTACCGTTATCGGAGATCTCCTTAAATTAATTCTACGTCTGAAATTACTTCGGAAACGACACCTCACTTGATCCTCTGGCCACAATCCCTTCAAAAACCCACCCCTGGCCCCTCGAAAGCCCCTACGGCACGGATTCGCTCATAAATTGATTGTACGTTCAAACCGGCTTTGCAAACGACACCTCACACGATTCTGTGACGAAAACCCTTCAACAACCACAACTGCATCCACTCAAAACCGCCTCTGCAGCACCACGGTGTTCGTACCTGTCTCGAATCCCCACAAAAATTTACTAGGAAAACGACACCACACTCAACTTTCTGGACAAAACCCTTAGAAAAACTCATCTGGAGCCCCTACGAAACCCCTCTGCAACTCCAAGTCGTGTTCGGACTGGTCTGGAATCCCTCTAAATGGATTCTATGTTGAAACGAAGTTCGACAACGACATCAAACTCGACTTCTTAGCAAAACACTCCTTAACCCCCACCTATATCTTCTCAAACACCCTCTACCGCCCCACAGTGTCCTCGGACAGGACTGACCCCTCTCTGAATGGATTCTACGTTGAAAATGACTAAAAAACGACACCTCACACTTTTTGGCCAAAACAGGGGGTTTCAATCAAAAACGCCATCTATAGTAGCTGCTCAAAACCCTCAGCAGCCCCACGGTGTCGTCAGACCAGTCTGAGAGCCCCTTAAATCGAAAATACAGAAAAATTTACAGCGAAAACGACACCACACTCGAATTCTTGATCAAAACCCTTTAAAAACCCCATCCGGAGCTCCTTTCAAACCCCTCTGCATTCTCACGGCGTATTCGGAAAGGCCTGAGGTGTCCCTAAGTGGATTATACGTTAAAAATGACTTAGAAAACGATACCTCACACGACTCTATGGCCAAACCCCTTCAGAAACCCCGTCTGTAGCTCCTCAAAACCCCCTGTAGCCCCACTGTACTGTCTGAAAGACCCGATACCCCCATAAATGAGTTTCACATTGAAAATTACTTTGAAAACGACATCACACTCAACTCTCTGTCCAATAGCCTTTTTAAAAAAAAAAACTTAATATCCTCCCTACGGCCCACAATGCGGTCAGACGTGTCTGGGACCTCCAAAACCACTTCGAAAACAACACCACGAAACCCTTCAAATACCCCCATCCGGAGCCCCTTGGAAACCCCTCTGCAGCCCCACGGCGTATTCGGAAAGGTCTGAGGTGTCCCTAAGTAGATTCTACGTTGAAAATTACTTCGAAAACGTTACCTCACACGACTCTATGGCCAAACCCCTTCAGAAACCCCGTCTATAGCTCCTCAAAACCACCCTGTAGCTCCACTGTATTGGCCGAAAGACCCGAGAACCCTAAAAACTACGTAAAACGACACCACACTCAACTCTCTGTTCAAAACCTTTCAAAAACCCCTCTAAAATCCCCCCTACGGCCAACATTGGTCGGACGTTAAAACCCCATTTGTAGCCCCACGGTAGCTCAAAACAGGTCTGGATCCTTGAAAACACGTATTGAGTTAAATTGCAGCAGGTTCGTCAGCAAACGTTATTCTTTAAGCCATCATTTTGTTCCACGTCTAGTAAACAAATCAAGTTCGATCCGCTGCCACTGTGACGAGCAAAACACGTTTGTACAAGTCGCCAAATCTTCTCACGTAGGTACAAAAATCAAGTTCCTTTCATTCTGCCAAATTGAGGATTTTCATCACTGTCATTTTTCAACGGTTGTCAAATGTACCAAAAATTCAGTCGAACATCCTGACTAACGGCCGTTCGAGCGCCAAATTGTTCGTTCCGCGCTACAGGACGCAAATGACGAGCAAAAAAGTCCCCTTCCATCTCAAAAGTCGACGACGACCCCCCCAAAAAAGGTGTCAACGCTTTCATCTCATCGCGACACGACGAACAAAAAATTCAACGATTTTCAACTGAGGTAAATTTTTTTCGACCGAGCGAGTTTTATGGACGTTTGTAGATCGCAGAAATCGATGACAAAGACGACGAATGAAATGCCGAGTATGTCACCAAATTTTAAAAATTGTCATCCGTACACCAAGCCGCTAAACGTAGCCTATAAATTTAGTTTTGGCAGCGTATTCTGCCTTATCAATAGGAGCGATTCATGACCTACAACTAGAATATTTTGACACACAATTCTGACAGCTTTTTGAAAACTGTCCGAAAATACTTGAAAAAAAAGAGCAATTTCAAAACCCTGGATTTGTCGTCAGTACCTGAAGATCTTTGTGGAAATTATCCCTGTGCGTGGAAGCTCTGATGACGCCGGCTCTCCAACACAAGTCACTCAATTTGGAACATTTCAATTTGGCACCACTCACTGACAGAAACCGTTTACCGACGATTTCCTCCCGTATTTTGTAGGCCATGGCCCCTTCAAAACATCACAGGTTCACAGCACTGACGTCACTCACGGGAGCATCGAGAGCGGGAAGATTTTCCCGGTTGGGAGAGGGGGGGCGCGAAATTTTGGAACGGGGGAGAGAAAATGAGCGAAACAAATTTTGAGCACTTTCACATCGCGGTACACGTAATTGTCATCGGCGCGGCGTCAAGGGCGATTTCGATGAAAATTTCCACTACAAACTATTGAGAATTTTGTAACAATTTTTGTTTTGTTTTTGAGTATAAAAAAAAAAACTGGCCGAGCGAATGAGGGAGACCGTTCACTAGAAATCACCAGTCAGGGCCGGTGGTTCGGAGAGACCTACATTTTGTGAGCGGGGCGGGCGCTGACTTTCGCCCCCCTCCCCTTCCAACACCGCCCCCTCCCCCCCGCGGGTTCCACCACCCCCGTCAAGGACCGCTCGCATAGAGGTGGATTGTGTGGAGTCTCAGCCTCGAGAAGCTTGTTGGCTTGTGTAGTGAATCCACTCGCTGTTTTGGAAACAGAAAGAAAAAAAAAAACGGCGGGAGCACAAAATTACTGCCAACATGTTCAAAAGGACCAGCTTTGCAAGCCTTTAAAAGCCTTAGCCAGATTGGGACCAGCTTTGCAAGCCATGGTGGGGGCAGGAAAGCTTCCAGCTTCCGCTAAACATACCCGAGAGAAAAGATGACCAAATTTAGTATACAAGGGGGCCACTTGCTGACTTCGCCTGCCAACCCCCAAGTTTTCCCCCCTGGCCTCTGCCCCAACAATTCGCTTTCGAAGGTTGAAAACAATGATAATTTTACACTAGGGTTTATTATTCTTTGATATAGGTTACTTGTGCAGAAATTTAATTCTGTGTCAATGAAGAAATTTTTTTTTGATTTTTTAATAAAAAATTGTTCGTTTTTTCTTGAAAAGTATTTGACCTCCTGGGATCCTTCAAAAATCCCATTTTTAGCCCAATCAAAGACCTATAGATCGCCACAGCAAAATCGGATCGTTCTGGGACCCCCAAAAATGGATTCTACGTCAAAAAATACTTCGAAAACCGAAAACGACACCTAACTCGATCCCATAGCCAAAGGCCTTCAAAAACCCCTCCCGTAGCCACATTTTAGCCCCATAGAGCCCCACGGGTTTGGGCGATCGGGCTGAAAACCTTTCGGGCACAGCTAGATGGTAAACCGAGTATTTTGTCAAAATTTCAGAATTTAAAAAAATTCTTACTGCCCAAAACGGCTCGGACGGCGTACGGCGGGCGGACATTTCGGTTTTGGAATCTAGACCTGGTGAAACGGATGATGTCAAATTTTGAGGCCGATCGGAGTCGTCGACCTTCGTCGCGAAAACATAGATGTATCATTCCAAGAATAATAAACCAAAACCAGATATATGAAACCAAATAAAGGAACTCATATTAATTATTACATTCCCATGGATCCAACTACTCCTACCCATGTAGATAGCAACTGAAGGCGGAAAGATGTCCGAGGCGTGAAGAAATGCTCCAGAACTGCCAACTTTTGACAAAAACCATGCTCTGGGGAGGGGTTTGGAAACCAAAGAACGGGGTAGCCAGATGAATGACCTGCCCTTATTTAAAGCCGAATAGCTCAAAACATCCTGTAAGAAGGCCCCAGTGGCAGTTTCAAGTATGTTAATCAGCAGTTGAGTAGTCACAAGTAACATTCAGTCAAAGAAGTAAAGTCAGTATAGTGAAGAAGCCAAACTGCAACGGAAGTAGACTCTAGTAGCCAATAACAGTATTCAAGTAGGTCAGTCTACTGTTGGGTAATCACAAGAAGCCAAAACAAGGGCGAATTACACACAATTGCGGTAGTCAAGAATAAAGTGAAGTACTCACAAGAAATTTAAAGCAGCATTAAAGCATACCCATTATCAATATTATTGATAAGTAGTTACTATTAGCCAAAATGCTTAAAATGTGAGGTGTTACATGGCCAATCAATAGTTGAATAATCACAAGTAGCAATGGGTACCTACAGTAGTCAAATTCACAGGGAAATTTTTGTAGGGATGTAAAAAAAGTATAAATTTTCAAAAGAATCGATTTTTATTTTTTTAAGTATTGATACTTTTAGATTCTGTTTTCCCCCCTGTGTATCGGAGAACCGATTCAAAATGTCGAGAATCAGCCCGATTCTTTTCATTTTGAAGGACACTTTTTGACAATCAAGACCAAATTAGTGATTAGAAAGAAACTATGCGATTTTATTAGGTAATTTTGACATGAATATGTCTATTGGCTGGGCTTCATGAGCATGATAATTAAGATAAAAAATGCATCGCAACAACCTATAAACAAATTATCATTTGGAGATTTAAGACGGTTTATTCATCGGAAATATCCATGCCATGATTTTTTGCGTTAGCGGTAAAAATTTCGGTGTTTTGCCCTGAAAATTATTAACCTCACAATAATTATTATTGTGACCTCGAACCTCATTATAAGGTTTGCTCCAGGTTTGACGGAATGTTAAAAGAAATCGCCAGAGACATGCGCACTTTAGAAACTGCTGTTCCAGGTCGATCGTAAGTTGGACGGAAACCGATAGCTCGAGTATGTGCGGTCGGGTTCTGTCGACAGCTGTCCAACTTCTGTCGACAGACGCAGTCAGACCTGGAACAAACCCATTATAATGATGTCGCTCTCACTAGTAGTTGAAAGTAGCAATGAAGCGTGACGGTATCCTTACAAAAGTTGAATCATCAGTCACATTTAGCTCAAAACAGCGTGTGGGAAGATGGGGTAATTAGAGACATGAGCATTTTTAAATGACCCGTGAAGCCGTATTTTTCCGAAAAGCCCCTAAAGAGGTTGCCGGAGACCTTATCCAAATTTTGAGTGGGGGATCCACTTGCCACTTTTCGTGGCAACACTGGGCAACCTACGAAAACCCTTCCTTTCAACTACAGGTGATAAGTGGCTCTTATTTCCTGTGATAGTTTCGTCCAGCAAACAACGAGGCTTTTTGATCCTGCCAAGTTTTTCCAGGCATTTCTGATGTGATTCTGTTTAATATTCATTAAATGAATTAAACAGTTGTTGTGCAAAAATACAACAAATTTTGCCGTATTTTTGTACGACAACTACTTCATAATTTATGATGATATTTCTTATTTGCCCCAGATGACAGCCGTCTCTTATTTGATGGAAAAAGTATGTTATATCTGTTTGTCTGGAGTGTCCTTCGACGATGAATTTTTTTATTTTTTCAATAAAATTCCGCGGAGCCTCAATGGGCTGTTCCCAGGACCTCAGAACTGAAACTTTTGAATAACATTTTTTGGGGCAAATTTGAAACTTTCTGGAAGGGCGAAACTTTCAGGGTAAGTATTAAGAACTCCTACAACACCAGAAGTTCCCTGGGAGTGTTTCTGACTTTGCTCATTGATGATTTTTACATCTGTCTTATTAACCGTATGTGGGGAATAGGAGACAGCGACTGTACGTGAAAATTCGACGATTTTTGTCTCTTACCCGGATGACGGCGTGGGCCTCCGAAAAATAATGGTGTTTCGAATTGTTATAGGCTTCACACAAAAAAGTTCTCGACGGCGAAAGGTTGTTGGCTCGGCAGGGGGGGGGGGGGGGGGGGGAATCAATTTTTTGTCTCTTATAACCCCCTCCTGTCTCTAATTGCCCCATCCTCCCCTAAAAAGTCGTTTTCAAGAAGGTCGATGAGTAGTTAACAGTAATCAAAATATGATGTGAATAGGTGAGAGGCAAATATCAAAACTACCAGACAACAGTAATAAAAATAAAACTCTGCCAGCGACGCAGTCCTCAATCCACCAGTTAATCTCTATTGCCGCTCCTCCCCTCCGACCCGGTGACGTCCCCGAAGGGGGTGGGATGGCGAGGAGGCGGGGGCGGAGGTCACGTGACCAAAACATAGCGCTCTCGCCAGCTTTTCCGCGGAAATATTCTCACCCTCTGATCGAAAAAAAAAAAAAAAAAAAAAAAAAAAAACATCAAGATCCCGCTGACCAGGAGCCTTAACGGGAAAAAAACAACTGACTAGTCAAACTTCTTCTTTTTAATCTTCCATGAAATAAAATAACAAATTACGTCACTAAACTTATTTGTACTATATTCATTAACCGTCTCCTTTTTTTTCTCAAGTACAAAATGGCGACAACCAAAAGAACGTCATCACTTGTCCTAAAAGAGAAGGATTTCGCCTGTTAGAGAATAAATAACTATTCTGGGCGATGAACATATTGCACATTTACATGCCTTCATCAGAAATAAAATCGAAAACACAAAACCTAAATTTTATCGCACAAAAATAAATTTGAGCTTATTCGGCATGTAAACTTAGCATACAAAAATTATTTAGAAATAACTGCAAACAAAAACTAATACGGGCAATTTTAATATGAAATTGAAGTAAACGCAAATGTTGCTCGCTCGCAGGACCTCTTTTGGTTTTCACTCAAAAACAAAACTACTATTTAACTAAAGTCGAACTAAAGTTTGCAACAAACTAAGAAATTAGTATGAGTGGTGAATAAGGTTGATTATATACAAAGTTGGTAGTCCTGACGATAAAAAAATGTTTTGAAATGTTTGGGGGGAGAAAATGAAATAAATTAATTCGTTAGGGAGTTTTCAAGGGGATTCCATAGTTTTTTGAAGGCGGTGAGTGAAATTGGAATTGGGGGTGGACAGTGTCAAAATCCAATACCTTGCGGATGTCACTTCGTGATAAGAGCGTTACGAGTCGGTATTTTGAAAAAGTCATCAAAAAGTTACAGAATCCCTTCGTAAAAAACTTAAGATATCCTCCGGGAGCCCTCAGTCCGGCAACGGGGTGCAGCCGCTGTCGTCGTCGGAGTTCTGGTCGGGTTGGGACCGGGAAGGCCGGAGCCGCTCGTTCCTTTTCCGTTTCATCTCCTGAACGGGCGTGTTCGGCAGGGAACTGTCCGAATAACAGTCGGACATGTCGCTGGGGACTTCGAGGCTGGAAAAGCGGGAAGGCATTCTATGACAGGATTTGGAACCGGAGGCCACGAAGAAACATACGTGTCGTATAAAGAGAATATCCCAGACCTAACGGAAATGAGTAATGAAAAAGCTGCCATCAGCAGAATTTGTTGTTGTGAAAAAATTGTGACTCTGGCCCTGCAGCCTGGCTGACACTAAAAATCAACCTAAACGCAAAAACTGAGACCTCAGCGTGAAAATACTGCACAAAGCACAAACATGTCGAATACATTTCCAGACTTATCGAGGCTGGAAAATACCAGGGGGGGGGGGGGGGGAATTGGTAGCTATAACGATGTCAGAGGAAACCCTCATAACTGATGAGACACCTACATAGACCAACTGAAATGACGAAAGCCGTAGGAAACTTAGGCTTTAATCGACAGAAAAACACAAGTGGGAATAATAGTGTCGATTAGAGCGACGAGCTAAAACACCTGGTAATAACTACCGGACTAGTACATTCTCCCCTTCCAATTTTCAAACATAGTCCGTTAGATAACCAGGAGGTCTTCTGACTCTTTGAGATCTCCTTAATTCGCGAACGGGCGATGTTTGATCTTCGGCTTCATCGAGAAGATTCTCTTGGTCAGAGGGAGTAGTAGTAAGAGAGTCTAGGTCAGGAGAAGATGGTGTTCCATCTGATACGGGAAGTGTAGCACTTCCCATAGGAGCTAAGTGTCGGTTTGACACTGTGGTTTCTCTTCCATCAGGTAGTCGTACATGAGAATATTCGGGGTTCGCTTCCAACAACTCCACTTCCACGACAGCCGAATCGTACTTACTTGTGGAAGGAGGACTTCTCATGAGTATCGGGAGATGTTAGCCAAGTTGGAAGTGACTGACCGTTGGCTGATTTACGCGGATGACTCAACATCCTCTCATGAGGAGTGACGTTGGTGGTAGTACAGAGTAGGGAACGGATTGAATGTAGTGCCTGGTTAAGGACTCAACAAAACTGTCAGAGACAAAAAATGAAGAAACTGCATTCGCAATATTTGTTGTTGTAGTGGGACTATATTTGTCTCTGGCCCAGCAGCGCTAGGTGCAAGAAATCTAGAAATCAGAGCTTAATGGCCATTAGCCTGTCTCGGCTTACATTCCTACTATGTAGCAGGGGGTAGTCAAGCAGAACCAGGTGCTGGAAATCCAGAAATCTGAGCTTGGTGGCTCTAAGCCAGTTCCTGCCAACATCCTTGCCATGCATCAGGAGGTAGTGAAGCTGAACCAGGTGCTGGAAATTGGAGCTTAGTGGCCATTAGCGAGTCTCTGCTTCCATCCCCGCCATTAGTCTAGAGTTAGCAAAACTGAACCAGCTCCTAGAAACCCCAATCACAGCTTGGAGGCTCTTAACCAGTTCTTGCCAACATCCTTGCAAAGTAGCAGGATGTAGTCAAGCTGAAACAGGTGCTATAAATCCAGAAATCCGAGCTTGGTGGCTCTTAGACAGTTCCTGCCAACATCCCTGCCATGTAGCAGAAGGTAGTCAAGCTGAACCAGGTCCTGGAAATATGGAATTCTAATCTTAGTGGCCATTAGCGAGTCTCTGCTTCCATCCCCGCCATTAGTCTAGAGTTAGCAAAGCTTAACCAGCTCCTAGAAACCACACTCACAGCTTGGTGGCTCCTAACCAGTTCTTGCCAACATCCTAGCTTAATCGCAAGCAACAATAAGATCGATTGAACGACATATTGCCCAAGGGACTCACCCATGGCATAGAAAGAGGAAGAACCAATTGATAGGACTGAGTGGGACACACTGCTGTTGTATGCGACAGTGGCGCTATCTTTAAACAGTCGTATTGCACTAGGTAGCCAGATCTGTGATGTCCCCCCCCAGTGACGTCATGAGTCCTTAACGGTCATTCAGGAATCAGCTGTTGTATCGCTGTTGTTCTAACCGTCTACTCAGGTGTCCGTTACTGTTGTTTGCGACTGTTACAGTTTGTAATGTATTATTTCATTATTAATCATGTCGGATTAAACTGAAATTTAAGCATTGCATTTTGAGAATATAATATATTATGTCGTTAATTTTTCAGTCCTGTTTTTCAATACTTCAATACAAGTTTTTCAATACTCAATACAATATCAATTGTAGATTCTACAACGTAATGATGAATTCAACTACAAATTTTCATTTATTACGGATTGTATAACATACATTACACTACTGTGTACGTAATGGTTGGAATAGGAATCGTTATGGAGCAACCAAGTTGAAGATGGCGTAGCAGAAATAGCTACTTCCCTGGCACAGGCGTTGAGAAAAAATATGATAAAGTAAAGGAAAAAACTAATATGCTGGGGAGGGGGCACCGATCGAGAAAAATGGCGGGAAACTATTGTGCTGTAAATCAGTTAGCGAAATCTGTTATCGTCACTAGTGAACATTTTGAAGATTAGTTTTCTCGCCGCTGGAAGCAGCTTCAAGCACCCCCACTCCTCCCATTTTCCAGACACGATTTAACGTTAGCTGACGCTGCCTCTTTCTATTCCGTGGGACTCATCGTGCATAAACACAATAATAGTGTGTTTATTATGCAATTAGTAAGAGCGTGGCTCCTCTACTACACTCCCTTCTGCCTAGCCACCGTGTTTGGTGAACTGAGACCCAGTATACCAACTGAGACCCGGGCCTCTACCTAAGGGGGGTGAATTGAGACCCATGCACAGGTTGAGAGATCGTGAACGAGAAGGAAGGTGAAGGCGAACTACTGCACGCTTTTCTTCCAATTTCAAGCAGCCTTAGGACTGCCTACACCTATCAGATGCAACAAATCGAAAACAAAGCTGTCCTCTACATCATTTGGGTCTAACATCGGAAGCCCAAACAAGTCCTGTAAGCACTTGCCGGTATCGCATCTGTTTTATAAGCTTGGACGAGCCTAAACCTGAATGGCTCTACACCAAATTTTGGCCAAGGTGGAAACTGCAACCGGCGAGCTCCTGGCCAAACAGTACCGATTGCTTTGTGTATGTCCTGTTTGAAGTCGTCAAGGTTCGGGCGATAAACTGAAGGGGTGTTTCGTACATGCGTCACACAGACTTCGGAAAAACGTTGAGTAGCATTCCGTTTTTTGTTGTTTTTTTTTGTCACGAAGGAGGCCGAAAACCAGCGGAACGTACGTGTCGTTGACGAGAGGAGTGTGAAAACTTGTTCGTCAAGAAGCACCCAGGTCTGAGTTCACCTCCCCAGGTATGGGAAAGGGTCTACCGGGTCTCAGTTCACCGCGAATCCCTAGCCACAGATCACTTTCACCACGGATGGGACTCCCCATGCGATCACACCTAAAGAAACGGTCATAATAGATAGAGACTACACCGACCCACAAACCTACCAAAGCAACAAAAAAAAAAAAAAAGGAAAATCTTTACTTGTCAAAGTTGTCATTGTTGTAGTAAAATAATTGCTCTGACCGAGCAGCATTGCTGATACTAAAAAGTGGCGAAATGCAACAATTTGAGTCTTACAGCAGACATGTTGCTGCGTACTACGTTGACAAGCCCTGTCAACGCTGGACAGGACTTGTCAACCCTGGAGAAGGACTAACACTGAGGTTCTTGACACTGCATAAAATTGGTAGCTAAGATACCCTGAGAAACCCACATAATAGATGAACTGACAACGCACTCACACACAAACCTACCGGCCATAAAATAGAGGCTGCATCCTCAAAATTTGTTATTGTTGTGGGAAACATTTCGTCTCTAGCCCAGCAGCATGGCTGACACTAAAATAAGGCTAAATGAGAAGACCTTAGTCTTTGGGGTAAATACAAAGCACAGGCACTGGAGAATAGTCGAGGCAGGGAAAGGACTAACACAAAGGTTCTTGGCAGTGGGTAAAATTAGTAGCTACAACGATGCCCGAAGAAACCCTCATAATAGATAAAATGACTAAACAGGCCCACAAACCCACCAAATCCGAAAAATGGAAAAGCTGCATTCGAAAAAGCCTGCTATTGTTATGGGAAACATTTTGACTCTGTCCCAGCACCATGGCTGACACTAAATATTTGCTAAATGGAAAAATTTGAGCCTTCAATATACAGCACAGACATGTCGACTCATCAAGGCTGGTAAAGGTCTTACGCAAAGGTTCTTAGCAGTGCGTAAAATTGGTAGCTCATAACGCGATTACAAAGAACCACAAACTATAAGCGTCAAAAAATAAGAGCTTCATTCACCAAGGTTATGAAGACGTGAAATAATTGCCCCAGGCCCGGACATGACTAACACTAATCGTTAATCTTCACTGTAAGCATGAAATGGATAAAATATTTACCATTGCGGATTTCCACCGCCTTCGGACGGAGGGTCCCAGAAGTGCAATCTTTGCCTCCACACTTTCACCAGACCATCCCAAGCCCGGCGGCTGAATTTGATGCCGATTGGAGGCGTTTTCGGGTGGAATTTTTCTCTCTGTTCCCTGTTGCCAGAAAAAATAACAAATGAGCCGCTTAATACGGTTGATGAGAAGAAGAAGTGAAAGAGGGACTCACTTGGGGACCAATTGCCGATATCTCTCATAGCCAAGAGTGTTTTTTCCGTAATCAATTTGTCGCTGCCGGCGTATGAGGACGTCTGGGTCTGATTCAGCTTCCCGCCGCTCTCTTCGTTTTCCATCTCTACAGGTTGGGGAAACACACATGAAGTTGGCAGTCATATTTTGAGAGTTTTGAAAGCTTTCGTGGCGCTTACTTGGATGGTGTCGGCGTGAGCATGTCCCTGACTCTTTTCCGAGTCATTATTGGAGGTGCTGGCGGAGTCATGGCGGCTTCGGCGCCGCCGTTCGGTTCCTTTTTGGGCGTCCGGCGTATTTTGCTGGGGCTGGGCATCGTCATGGGGTCTTCTCTAGCGTCATCGGCTTTCCTTTTCGACGGTTTCGAAGGGGAAGACCTGGGGACGGTGGATTTGAGTGTGACTGCCCTCCGGGTGTCCTGTGGGAAAATATGCACGGTAAAGGTTGTGATATTTGAGGAGGGATGTCCATCAAAGTAGTACTGACCTTAGCAGGGCTGACCAGCCCCAATTTGACGTCCAAGTGACTAGTCAAGCTGATGTCCTCTTGGGGTAGTTCCGGCTGGACTTTAATGGGTGTCTTCGGGGCAGAGCGCAGGCTTCGACCAAAATTAGGCAAAGATTCCACTTTAGGGATGGTCGAACGCCCATCGGCTTTTCCAAGATTTGTTTCATCATCGACGGGAGGCACTTTAAACCTGGACTCAGACCTAAGGGAGTAGTTCTTTTTGGGCGAGGAGGATTCTTCATCTACGAGATCCGCCCAACTCTTACGGCATGATGGCTTCTCTGTAACGGAATCAGCCGATAAATGTGAGCATAAAAAAATTGACAGCAAAACAGGCGGAAAATACTTCTTTTTTTTTAAATCGCACCTTTAGAGTCCTCATCGACCATGTCAGCCCAACTTTTCCGGACGCTGGCGTCCCACAGTTCATCTTCGTTGCCCATCGTGCCTGCAACGAGCAAAGGAGCGACCTATTAGTGATGTAGCACGACGTCGTAACGAAACGCCATATTGGGGACGTTATTCGAGTTAACTACCAGATCTCGAGCTTCAACGGTGAACATGAGAAGGCACTTGACTGAGACGGAAAGGCGGAGCTCGGACGTTTCAGCACTTTATTTTGGTGCTCGGCGTGCCAAGTATTCCGCTCATCTCCTCCAGGGGCTTTTGTGGGTCTACAAAATTTGTAGACCCACAAAAGCTGGGCTAAAAAATTTAATTTTTTAGCCCAGCGAAAAACCAACAGATCCCCAAATCGGATGGTTCTAGCGCCCCCCAAAATGGATTGTACAACCAAAATTACTTCTAAAGCGACACTTTATGAAATTTACAGTCAGGTGTATCACCGTGAAGTAACGCTACAACAGTTTGTTGACAGTTCGGTGTTCCAGGTCTGCCAGCATGCTGTTGGATAGAACTCAACAGAAATTCATAAGGCATTGTGATAGCAGCCAACTTCTGTCGACAGACGCTGTCATACTTACCTGGAACAAACCTAGTAATAGGGATGGGGAAAAAACGCGAAACAGTTTCACGAGAAGAAACGTTGAAACAGTTTCACTTAATCTGGAATAGCTGTTTCAAAAAAACGAGCAAGTGAACGAAATGAAAAGAAACCCCCTTAGAAAACGAAACGGTTTCGCAACAGCTTGAGCTGAGGAGAACAAGAAGCAGTCTGAGGCGCGACGAAACCGTTTTGGTTTCTGTTTCTGTTATTGTTGTGCAAGCCTGCTTCAGTTCTTTCGAAACGCATTGACGCTGAAACTGTTATTTTGAAACAGTTTCCCTGAAACAGTTTCATTCTACGAAAAAACCGTTTCGTTTCATTTCTTAAAAGAAACCGAAACGCCCATCCCTACCTAGTAATGGCTATTCTGCTTTACTTTTGGCTCTGGATGATTTTTTTTTTTTTTTTCCAAGTCCTAGTAGGAGGGGGTCTATTAATGGTTTTAACCATCAAATCCAAATCAAAGAAATTTCTATGGTGTTAATTCAATTCTCACGATCCAAACAAAGCGAGGCAGAGCACGGAGGGTAAACTTCCAAGTGTCAGAGAAGATCCACTGGCAACATTGTTTTAAACGGGCCGTTTTAGAAACTGGGCAGTAAATTATGGAGCCAGGCGGAAACTGCTCAATGGGCAGAACTATTCCAATACATGGGAAAATATGATGCTATGGCCATGTTATCATTTGTAAGGCATTGGAATAGTTTTATAAAGTGTATAAAATATTTAATAAATATCGTCAAATGTAATCAATGTTTGTACACGTACCTACAATGTTTGGTACGTGTACGAAAGAATCAGATAATGAACATTAAACATGACAACGATTGAGTGAATTTCTTGCTCCCTTGGAGTGGGAAGGGCTTTTCACCTCGTGATCGTTTTCATCATCTTTTTCCTCAATATAATATATTATTCTCCATCGGACCACTGCACGGAAACAGTCTGAAGATCCTCCTGTTCTTCATCATCATCGGAGTCAACTTGGGGCAGTTCCCCAGGCAATTTCGGCATGCTGGGGAACAGTTGAGGCTTGCTTTTCTGCAGTCACCCTTCGGGCTGGCCCGATTTTCAGGATATCCTCTGGGGCAGCTGCTAACTCACTGTGCCACCATACATCTGAGAAGGCAAGTTATTTCCCAGCCACAGCTGCACTTGGTGGTATGGTCGGAGAGGAATCGTAAAGTATGGTCGGAAAAGTAAAGAGCATCCTGTACTGTTCCCTCGGTAGGAGGAAGACAAGAAATATCAGACTTATTGGTCACCGATCTCAAGAATAACTTGAAGCCATTTAGGGAGACCGCTTTTTTGCAAGGTAACTCCGCTTATAGATTACTATTTGACTGGACTTGGGTTTCACAAACGCGATAATTGAAAAAGCAAGGAAGCTTGAACAGAGCAAGTCCTCTCAAAAGAGAAGATAGGGTCTTTGGATGAAATTGCCACATCTTCAAAACCCAAGAATCATGAAAGCAACCCTTGAAGTGATTGGAAACAGTTCAAAGTGAGAGAAATGTAAACTTACCCATGTCCGACAGGCCATCAATAGAGTCCTCGTTGCCCATCATGCCTGCAAAGAGCAAAGTGACCTGTTAAGGGCGCCATTCACGGCCTGTCACGGCCACTCATAGCACTTTTTGGACCGGTGATTTCACATACACGAATGAGACTGTCATTGGGTCCAGTACATTTGGCGTCGCTGGTGTTGCAGGCGTTGGGGCGTCACCCTACACACGGCAAGTCCATTTTGTTGGCTCTGTGGCTCGGCTCCGTGGATTTTGGCACGACCGAAATTCCAGCGAAGTCGAGAGGTGGCGCGGGGCCACTAGAAATGTTCCCACACACGGTGGAAAATGGATCGGCTCCAGGCCGTTTGGCTCCGCCGTGAATGACGGCCTTTAGTGATGTAGCGCGCTACGATACGCCATACCAGGACGTTATTCGAGTTAACTACCAGATCTCGAGCTTGACGGGGATTTAACGGTGAACATACAACCAAACATGAGAAGACACTTGATGGAAAGGCGGAGCTCAGGCGTTTCAGGCGCAGAATGAGCGTCCGATACCAACGGACGCTTCAACGCCTGAATAAAATCGTTAGGACAACTGCCCAACCAAAAAGGACATTTTGACTATCCGATTGATATCTCTCGACTTGCTCAAAGCACAAATATATCAAATCAATTATACGTTGGATTACATAAAAAGGGCTACTGCGGGCACAGATAACAGCAGCCCGATGAAGCGGTGGAAAACGCCTTCAATGCCTGAGGTTATGTCAACATTCAACTCAACTCGCGTTGAGAAATACAACAAGTAACGAAGCCCGAATAATATCTACTTCACGAAGAATTTCGCCTAAACGACAAACATAAAGTCCAATCCACCACCAAACTCCGCTTGCAAACGATACAAATGCGTCACACAGGATCACCTACGCAACTCACAGCAACATTCGACTCACCCGAAAATCAACAGGAGGTTTTCCGCCAGAGATGAACTTCTCGTCGCCGGTGGTCGACGGAGCCGGAAATCCTTCAGGAAAACTGGCGTTGAGAGAGAAAATGAAGAAATTCCGAACAAAGGGAGCACATCAAACCGAAGCTAAAATAAACCAGCTGCCATTCGCTGGACGAAACTTTTTCCCTCCATGGCGGGAACTCAGTGATGCACGAACGTTGATAAAAGCTTTGACAAGAATTTTGTCAATGAAAACTCTCTTAAAATTAGGGCATAAAAAAAAAGGAATTAATAGTTAACAGGAATAACGAAAAAGTTTTGATTGTTTGAGAAATAACTTTTACGGAAACGATTAACGAAAATAAGTGTTCTTCATGGGTTGCAAGTAGCGCAACAAAATGGGAACACCCAGCGGCGATAATCGGGGCTATTCCGCTAAGCGGAATCCGCTAAGCGGAATCCGCTTTACTTTTGCCCTGGCGGGAAAAAAATCGTACGGTTTTGTGGGGGGGATTAATGCTTTTACCATCAAACCCAAATCAAAGAAATTTATTTGGAGATTATTAGTATTTAATCCCAAACAAAGCGAGGCAAAGCTCGGTGGGTAAATTTCCAGGTGTAAGAGAAGATCGACTGGCAACATTTTTACGGGCTGGATGGGGAAGGCGGAAACCGCTCAGTAGGCGTTTTTGTTTAAAACAAACAGGCGGTTCTAACTGTTATTTTATTTCATTATTGCCTTTTTTTAAAAAAAAAGGGAAAACTGGGGTGTGGTTTTATGAAACCACGGTAAAAGTGAAACTTTTTTCCCACTAGTCTCTCCGGCTCGCTTCGCTCGCTCCCCTAGTGGGATACGTGGCATCGATGGACACGTTTTTTATGTCTAGCCTCCCCCATTTTTTACTCATTCACCTACCCTCTACCCACGGCTTCATTTTGGCGTTTTCTCAAATTGATTTCTAACGTGGCAAGTGATAACAACAAAACAAGCGGCATTGTTTATTGCATCCATTAATAACATCAATAAATATAGGGACATAAAATGGGGACAATGGACAAAGAACAAGTACGAAAGAAATGCGTGATAAATCGAGAGCTTTCCAACGAATGGTGAAGGATTTTTGTACGAATATAACTGGCGAAGATGAAGTTCCGTAGCAACGAATCGGTTGTAAGCGAAAATCGACGGTAGCGTGACGTTACAAGAAACGACAGACAGACCAAAAAATTTGGGACGATGTAATAAAAGTTTCACTTTAAAAATGTTTTAAAAAAATACGATTTAAGACGAAGACTATTTAATAGTCTATTTCGAAAAGACTATTTAATAGTCTATTTCCACGATAAAAATATAAATATAACTTGTAGACGCGTTTCGGTTCATTAGACCATCATACAGAGACGATCAAGAGAGTTGGCGAATACTGCATCCAGACACCATGATACCTACATAGAGGAATAATTATGTTCCAGAGGTGTGAGCAGACGTTCTTTTTCAGTTCAGGCCGTGTTTTCTAATCCATGGACACTTCTGTCGTTTTTATTTTTCTATTAAAATGAAGATAGGTAGGTAAATTTTACCTACCTATCTTCATTTTTTTTTTTTTTTTTTTTCAAGTAGGTATTTGATAAACATTTCCATTCTATAGTCCATTCTAAGTAGGTATACTTGGATTAATACACCTATGTAACCGCGACGAAAATTTCGATCAGCCTTTAAATTTGAAATTATTCGTTTCAAGAGGTCTAGATTCCAAAAACGAAATGTCGTCCACCGAACGCCATCCGCCATTTGCCGTCCGAGCCGATTTGGGCAGTAGGATTTTTTTTTTAATCTGAAATTTTGATAAAATAAAACTTGGTTTACCATCTAGTTGTGCCCGCAAAGTTTTCAGTCCGATCGCCCAAACCCGTGGGGTGCTATAGGGCTAAAATGGGGCTATGTGAGAGGGGGTTTCAAAGGGTTTTGGCCATGGGTCGAGTTAGGTGTCGTTTTCAAAGGATTTTTGGACGTAGAATCCACTTTTATGGGTCCCAGAACGATCAGATTTCACTGTGGGGATCAATGGAGCTTTCATGGGGCTACAAAAGGGATTTTTGGAGGAGCCCAGGAGGTCAAATAAAGTATCTTTTTCCGTGTACCTAATTTTGACGCAAATTCCATTTTTTTCGAGGTCTCCCATATCTGTCCAAACATTGTAGGTACAAAAAAATTATTAATTTTTTCAAAAATATTTTTGACAGAATTAATTTTTGCACAATTAACCTATATCAAAGAATAATAAACCCTTGTGTAAAATTTCGAGGGTCTCAAGGCCACACTGCAAAAATGAGCCGCTCGTAATTTTTGGCAAAAATGAGTTAGGTAGGTACCTATGTCGTTCCTCGCGTCTTTTCGTGGCGAATCGATCAAACTTGATTGGTATAGGAAGAAGAAAATCGATATCATGGAAATCGTTGCTATGTGAATACCCCCATATCGTCTTGTCATCCAGTAACACCCCACATTGTCATCTCAAAATTTGAGGAGGATTAAATTTTAATCCTTTGTTTAGGTCGCTCTGAGAGTCTCGGAGTTAGTTGTGGGTTGTGGGGTAGGTACCTATTGCTTTTGTGGTTTTCAGGCTCTCCTGAAAAACTTCAAAAATGATGATTCGGGGTGTTGCTGTGAGACACTGGATTTGCAACTTTTTAAAAATATTTCGAGTGAGTTTGCTCTCTGTTACTCTGTGGTTGGCAACCCCTTGACCTGACGCTGCCTCTCCTTCTGGAAGGGTCCCTGAAGCAGTACGAAGCCGTTTGAACGCATGAGTCGGCCCATCTGTTCAAAAGCTGCTCAAAAATAATCAATTCCTTCTGGTTTTGCCAGGAAAAGGGTTGAAGGGGCTACTAGCCCAACTATCAGTAGGTAACATGCCAAGGTTAGTAGCAGCAACAGGGTACTGACTAATTTAATTCTTTAGAACCCTAACCGATAGCTTCTAATGACATGTCCTTGAAAATCTTTATCGAGGGTATAGTGTGACGGGGGTCGAAGTGGTGACTTCTCACTCGCAGCCTTCTCGCCAGTACCTACCTACCAAGGGCGGGTTTTCGGCGGTTTAGTTTTGCCGGCGGGGGGGTTGACCTCGCCGGGATCTCTCACCACTGTTGGGTGCTCTGTTTGACATCTGTTGATAAGACGTGATAACGATTTTTTACTGGCTGTGGGCTGGCGTTGTGCCGTGCGATTTTTGTCGTCGCTTCTCTGCCGCTTCGCCCTCCTACTTGAGTTGGGTGAGACATTTTAACGTGTTTGATTGTTCTGAGGATCTTTGTGATTGTGAGGATCGGGCTTCGTCGTGAACTTCAGTGCCGGCTATCGTGATCCACTTCTATCACTTATCGTTGAAGTATTTGGCCGATTGTGGTGAAAAGTCGATTAGGGTCAAAAATCAGTCATCATCAGACACTCTCCTCTAATCACAATATGACATTCATTGGGCCATGTCGAAGGCTGATTCAGTCATGACACGATCGTGACGATTTTAATAGTGATATGCAAGCAGGTTGTCGGAGTTTTTGTTTCCGTTGAAGTAGGGGTTCCGCAAGGTTTTCCGCCCGATCGCCCAAACCCGTGGGGCTCTGTGGGGGCAGAAAAGCCTGTACGGGAGGGGTTTCGGCTATTGGGTCTTGTTAGGTGTCGTTTTCGAGGTATTTTTGGACGTAGAATCGATTTTTTGGGGGCCCCAGAACGATCCGATGACACTGTGATGATATAATACATATACCATATTATGGGGCTGTCTTGGGGCTACGAATGGGATTATTGAATGATCCCAGGAAGTCAAATAAGATGTACCTACTTTTCCGATTAATTTTTGACGCATAATTCCGAGGTCCCACATCCGTCCTAACATAATACAGAAGAAAAAAAATGTTTTACAATTTTTTTGAAAATATTTTTCTAATGACACGGAATTAATTTTGCACAATTTTTCTATGTCGAAGAATAATAAACCCTTGTGTAAAATTTGCAGGTTTTTTTTCTCAATAGTTTTGTTCACGCAATGGAACCTGGAAGGTTTTAGCAATGGGTCCATCCGTCAAAAGTGGGACGAAAAAGCGACATTAAATTGTCATGTCAAGAAAAAGTGAGATGTTTTCATGTCACAAAGTAGCGCATGGTTTTTGTCTTAAAATGCTACAGAAGCCACTACTTAAGCCCCCGGATGCATGGGATGCACCTAAATACCAGTGTGGTCTGAGGGTAAAGCCGCTTCCTGATTATTTATTTATTCAAAAACAATTTTACCAACACGGACATAATACAAATCATGACTTTTTTCCAATATTATTGGAAAAAAGTCATGATTTGTATATATAAATTAGATTTTTCTCAATTTGGTTTATAGGTCTCTATCCTGTCCAGGCTGTCATTCTCTTACTAGCATTAGCTGCTAATGGTTATTACTTAATCATTACTAATGGCACTGATCAGTTCCACAGTCACAAAATTATTGGTGGGTGCTGCATCTACTCATTTGATAACATTATGACTAAATGAGCCCGGAAAGTTCATGCTTCAAAAGTTACGAAAATGGGTCAACATTGCAGAAATCACGCCTCAATTATTTAGAGGGCCTTAGGAAAAATATAAGTAATATTTGAATTCTGAGGTCTACATGATGTGGCCGATGTCATCTTTTGATTGGCCGAGAGATGCATGTTAGCCAACATTGCTACGCAAAAAGCCGACCCCGAAAATCGAGGTAATCATCTGAGAAGGTCATTCAAAAACGCTGCCAATCTTACACAAGGGTTTATTATTCTTTGATAAATAAACCAAAATCGAGCATCAAGGTTATCATCAAAGAAGATTATTCGATTAGCCGTTCAGATTTATTATTCACCGCTGTGGTAGCTTCGTGCCCAACTACTCGATGCCGAAGCAAGGTGTGACATCACGTGCCCTCCGCTTTCAGTTCAAAATCTACAACATTCTAAAACAGTTCTGCACGTAATCATGCGGGTTTTCGAACTAAAAATAATTTTAGGGGGTTTTAAAGGTTGCTGAATCCGAATATGTTGTTATAAATTATGAATTCCGACCTTCTCATGGAGCCCATTACAGTGTGTAGCGCGCTTATTATTTGTATTCTAAATTCTTAAAGTAGGTACCTAATTTAGGGATTGTTTTTTGAAAAAATGCCGTTGACCTAGCGGTCCTTAACAAAATAGGCAGGGTTTAAAAATTTGAAAATTTTTGAAGCCAGGGCAGGGGTAACTGCCAAGTGAAGAAGTCAACTTTTGGATGAGGAATTCGCAAAATGGTTGTCTGACTAGTCCTCGTATTTTTTACCACCTCATGCTTCCTAAACGTGTCCCGAGATTTGAATACGTAACTTACTAGTCTATAAACAAGTAGCCCTTGGTTGTATGTAGTAGGATGCACTACTCTTCCCACATTTCAACTCAGGCGCCATCCTGTGTGGGTCGATCGGCAGTCACTCAGTACGGTGTTCAATGCTTGTGTGCGTAAAGTTTTTCTTCTGCGATCCAGGGGGCATGTATCTGCTTATACTGGTCGATTGCTTGGCACGGATCACATAATATGTATATAATATTATCTGATGGTCCAGGGGCTGTGTTTTGTTTTTGTTGGGACCTTTGATGATGCTCAATCCAGTCATGAAAGTCATGAGAGACATGAAATGATGGCCATAAAAAGAAAAAAAGTAAAAGTCGTAAAGGCGGCGTCTTTGCTAACGAGGTATGTCATGTGGGTCCCATACGTGATCAGCCACTTTACAATTATGCTCAAAATAACAAACCCACGTGACACACCAGAAAATGACTCCAAGTAAAGAAGACACCCCAGTTGAAGTTTGAAATGATTACATTTTCAAACTCAGCTTACCAGCGACCCAAAAAAACATGAAAAATCCCCGCGAATTTCCGACCAGCGTTCTATTTCGGGCTTGTTCTGGGCTTCCAGGGCCGCCCGCTGGCCCGAACCCAAACTCCCCCCTTCCCTACTTTCCAGGGGTCCAGCAAAACCGCCAACTCTGTTAATTATAGACCAGCCTGCCTGGATCAAATTCAAAAATCCCTCCTCCGCACTTATTATTACCCTTCTATTGTGTCCCAAACGCGTCGGGCCGCTCCGCCAAGTCCGCAGATTTCAGTCATTTCCTGGAGAGCTTTTGGTAGGTGTGCCTGGAGAGTGGACCCGTCGGGTGGTCCTCGTTCGGGTTTTTCATTTTTTGTTTCCTTCCCCTGTTTGTTTGTTTGAGTGCTCCAGTTTTGCTCGTTTTGACCAGTGAAAATATCCTTTCTCGTGCCCTCATTTCGACCTCTTCCTATTTTAAACGTTGTCTCCCGTCAGTTTCGCATTTAAGAGGTGATATTATTTGAAATTGAGTGGTTTTTCTGGGTGTGTACGTCTGTTGAACTGTTCATAGTCGATGTGGTGGAACTTGCAGTTTGGCTTTCCCGAGTCCCAATTTACAAATCACTCCACCGACGATTGTCATGTTAGAACACTCGAACGGCGTAGTTTGTTGTTGTTGTGCATGCTGAATACTTCTCATGTCGGAGGTAAATCTTGCTATGTGCTTTTTTTTTATATTTTTATTATGATTAATTGGCTTTAGTTTGGCAAAGATGACCAAAAGTTAGGTACTTAAACATTATTCCATTTGCGCCATTTTGAGCACAAGAAGTTTTTCTGAAGTCTAAAAATTTTGCTGATGTATTCGGATCTCATCCTAGTGGTTTTGATTACGTTTTGAGCCTCATCACCCCGCGCCATGGGGCTTCAAAGAGGCTAGACATGGTGATTTTGGTGGGTTTTGGGCACAGGCCGAATGGAACTGCAATTTTCGAAGTAATTTTGGACGTAGAGTCGTCGGAAAGGTTGGACACCTCAGTAAAACTTGACTCTCTGGGTAAAACCCTTCAAAACGCCGTTTATAGCCCCTCAAAACGTCTCCGTAGCTCCACAGTTTGGTCGGACAGGAATTATAACCCCATAAATCGGGTTCTCGTGCAATATACTTCCGAAAGCGACACCTCACTCGACTTCATGGCCAAAACCATTCAAAAACCCCATCTGCAGCCGCTCAAAACCACTCTGTAGCCTCTCAAAACCTCTCAGTAGCCACACAGTTTGGGCAGACAGGTTTTATAGCTCCATAAATCGATTTCCCGTCCAATATTATTCAAAAAACGACTCCTCACTCGACTTCTTGGTCAAAGCCCTTCAAAAACTCCTTCTGTAGCCCCTCAAAACCTCTCAGTAGCCACACAGTTTGATCGGACAGGTTTTGTAGCCCCACAAATCGATTTCTTGTGCAATTCACTTCCTACAACGACACCTCATTCGACTTCTTGGCCAAAACCCTTCAGAAACCCTCTCTGTAGCCCCACGGTTTGGTCGAACACGTTTTGAAGCCCCATAAATCGATTTCTCGTTCAATACACTTCCGAAAATAACACTTCACACTACGTCTTGGTCAAAACCCTTCAAAAAATCCGACAAAATGCTCATCACTCATCCAATGCCACCTCAAGATTCTCAACCTGATGGGGATTTTTAAAGTTAAAAAAAAAAGAAAGTGTTTTGGCTCCTGATAATTCTGTCATTGTTGTGTGCAGGTGTGAGGGTGAGAGCGGAGGAGAAATGAACAACGAGGCTCAACAGTTTTGCCTCCGATGGCACAACTATTCGTCGTCGCTGCTCGCCAGCCTCCCCCGCCTGCTCGACTGGGACGATCTGACCGACGTGACGCTCTATGCCGGGGGACTTTCCGTCAAAGCGCACCGGATCGTCCTTTCGGCTTGTTCGCAATATTTCAAATCTATATTCAAGGTGACTAGAAATATTTGTCAGTTTTTCGTTTGTTGGCAACCGTTGGCAACACTGGCACTTGCTTTTACAGGAATTGGGTCCGTCCCAACACCCGGTGATTGTTGTTCCTGGAGCTGACTTTACCGATCTCAGCGCCCTCGTAACGTTCATGTACAGCGGCGAAGTCACTGTCTACCGTCATCAGCTTCCTTCTCTCATCGCTTTAGCTGACACGCTGGCCGTCGATGGTTTGGCTCATTTTGTAAGTATCCATGAGTATAAACGGAAGGTGTTTGTAGTCGCAATTCTAATATTAACGATTTTTAAGGGCAAATGTGACGATGAAGGGCCGTCTGAAGCTGCCGACGCCTCGTACGACAGGAGTCACTTGGACATTCCGTCTCCGGCACGGCACGGTGCCGCCAAACGGTTCAAGTCGGTGGAGGAATGGGCGGAAGATGGGCCTTCGACCGGGTCTGTGACGGACTCCCCGCCGTGCCTGGTGCCGTCGCCGACGAAGACGATGTACGTTCGGAAACCGCAACAACCCCGGCCGGCCGTCCCTTTGCCGCCGTCCAGCCCTCCGGAAGATCTCAGTCAGAAACCGCCCGAGTGCACAATAAAAGGTACTATTCGACCAATACCGTTAAGTACTGTGTACCTAACCTACTGCTCTATGAATGGTTTTTTAGCATGGAACATGCTTTAGCCTTGAGCTAACTGTTTTAACATGGAATGTGTTTTTAAGCAAGTTATTTGGTTTGAAGGTGTTGGTAAGATTCCCCTGGTCCCCCACCACACAACTGTATGGGCTCATCCGTTCCAAACCTCAAACAGTCCGCTGACCATGTGTCGCCTTTTCAAACTCTGCGATTTTGGGCCTGCTGACCCAGGGGCTGCAATTTAACTCGACTCCTTAGCCCTTTTTATCCCCACAGAGCCCTGTGCTGGGGAGGGGAGGAAGTAAACCTTTCCGTCTCCAGCACGCCCCCGCTCAATTGAAGTAGGTATTTAGTAGCACCAACAAGTGTTAATAGGGTGTGTGTGTGTGTTAATGTAAATATGATCGAATGACTGATTTTTTGTTCTTAACAGTCGAAGAAAGCGGTGGAGGGGGTTCTTCCACAGGGCCGCCCACAGGCCGAGGCCCTTCGTCCAAACTCTACGCCACTTGCGCCGTCTGCGGTAAACAGTTGTCCAACCAGTACAACCTCAGGGTTCACATGGAGACCCACAGGGGCGCCAGGTACGCCTGCGCCAGCTGTCCCCACGTCTCCAGGTCGAGGGACGCCCTGCGGAAACACGTCTCCTACCGGCATCCTCCCCCTTCGCAACCTCCGCCCGCCACCCACTCGACGCCTGGCACCCCCAATGCCATACCCAGTGGTGCCAACGGTCCTGGCACTCCGACCTTCTACCACTCGGGTCCTCCCAACTCCTAACCGTATTTTCATTTTACGGTTTGGGATTCATTTTAGGTAGAAAAAAAATCAACCAAAGGAAAATCAATTTTATTTTTCTAGACTTTGTAACGTCTACAAACGCCTCAAATTTACCGCAACGTGATGCACAATTTAAATACGTACAGATTCTAGACACAACGAAAAATTGTTACCTTCTTGTAGTTGTGTTGAAGCCACGATGGTAAGTTTGTATAGAAGATCGAGTTATTTTTTTTTAGAGCCGCATGTATGGCATTTTTCGGATTTTTCCCCTTACAACGAATAGACAGTGTTGCCAATCAGTCTATTTTCAAGAAATTTTACTTTAGGCAGCAATGCCATCCTGATCAAAGAAACCAAATCTAGTCTTTTTTTTTCTTTTTTTTTTTGTAATGTTAAGTCCTGTAGAAAAATACCGCTTGAACCACTTTGAACGTTTTAGGCTTAGCAGCACCAATTATCGCCATTCTCAGCACCGACGCAATTTCCGCCATAGCTTTAATACAACGAATTCCTCCATCTTGTCACGATTCTCACTGTTGACTTCAACTTCGCACGATCCACTTTTTTGCCCACACGAAATGTGAAACTGTGAGTATTTCTAGATCGAAAGTATTTTTCTTTTTCTCGCTTTTAGCGTAGTTTGAAATCGGGATGAATTTATTTTAGATTTAGCGAAATGTTGATTGTGATCTGAAGAGTTTAGACGTCGATGATATTCAGTGACCTAATTTTGAAAGTTACCTTATCAGAGTACAAATAGGTGCCTTAAAATAATTTTGTATCCAAAAACCAGAGTTGATTGTTATTTTTGTTTCGGGCGGGCAGGTCGAGTTTGTGTTCTCCGTACAAAGACACATTTTAGCCACCTGTTCGTTCTGATTTGAAAGAGTTCCTAGATATTAGTGTGTGAAATATGGTTTGCGTTGGTTGTGATTTTGCGAACCATAAAAGAGAAAGGATAGTTTTGCATTGACAAAGATGATATCGTTGTTATTTATTTGTTATTTATTGTACGGTCAAGGGTTACCTTCAGGAAATTGTTATCCGTTTTGGAAGTTGGAATATTATTTTTGTTGAATTAAAAATTTTTCGAAGGAAAATTGAGTTTTTATCGTTCCGGGTGGGTTTACTGTTGAAAGATTTTCCGGTGAAAGTCTATTTATCCTACAGCTATATTTTTCCCCCCCTATAGAGATTGAAGTCTTTGCTGCCACGCAGTTTGAATGTCTAATTAAACTATGATCTCTAGTACTATCTGATAAGATGGTTAAGGTTGCATCGACACATCTGAGAAGGGGCAGGCAACGTTTCCCTTCATAACCATTCTGTTACCAACCAAAGGTTGCAATCAGGAGAAAAACAAAGGCTCATCCGTTGATGCGGATGTTAATTTTTCAACCCAACTAAGCAATTTCAATGAGGGTATCCTTCAAATTTGAGCAGAACACATTAGAAAGAATCTAAATTAAATTTTGTTAGATGAGGCTCAATAACTTTAATGAGTGAATATTCTCGGCCAAATCTGTTACGATTGACGTTGTGTTACCCCCCGGAGCAAAGAGAAAATCTGCATGTATCCAAAGATCTGGCGTGACTGTCATGCCAGATTATGAAGGAAACCTTCGCCATGGCCCTGAAGGTTGTGACGTCAGACTGCAGCAATTTGGTAGATGGCATTCTTCCATTAAAGAAGTGGTTGTTTGACGACGGTGCTGGAGAGAAACGACTCCTCTGCTGGTTTGGATACTAAATTGTTTATTTAAGTAAAACTGTAGCGTGGGCAGGCGCGACTGGTGATGGCAGAACAAGGGGGTGCAGTCACGGATTCGTGATAATATTTTATGAAAATATTATTGCACCCAACACAGATAAAAAGTTTTATTTGGGGAAGGGAGGAGTTGTTAAATTAAATTCACACTGAAATTGAATTCTAATTATGAATTCAATTTCAGTGTGAATTTAATTTAACAACTCCTCCCTTCCCCAAATAAAACACTGTATGAGGGAAGCAGTTCAAAATTCCCTCAAGTCATTACCTAATAACCTAACAGATAAAAAGTACCTACTATCAAGATTTGCTATAGTTCATTATTTATTTATTTATTTATTTGTTTAAACATTCCAATTAACTATTACCAGTTTCCTATCATTTCAAAATACACGGGTACACGCTGCAAACCTGGTAGGGGTGAGCCGCGCCAGACTCTGGTGAGGTTGGCCGTCCCATGTCGCGAATGTCACACTTATCACTCACGCGGCGTGAGTCACGCCTAAACGGGAAAACTCCCTCAAGATGAAATCAATAGAGTTATCCAACAAACGCTTTATGAAATGAACAATGAAACGAACGAATAAAAAACTTATAAATGAGACAAACGCAGATCACCGAGTTCAGAAAACACTTCCCAGAAAACATGGAAGCACACAAAACCCCTGATGCCATCCCCTCAACTGCTGTAGCTTCTGGTAAAAAATACCTTTGTGGGAAAACTGAAAAAATCAGAAACCTTGGTCGATCGAAATTTTATGATTTCATACGGTACAAAGTAATATAGCAACACCAAAAAGTTTTCAAAATATTCCAAAAGTAAGCCCCTATTTTTTCCATGATTTGGGACAGATTAGATCCTGAATAAGTCCCTCATTACAAACGAAAATTCCCTGCCCATGAACGAAGACTGCCAACACTGATTGTGGAGGTGATTTAACATCTGGTGAATGGTGAGAAGGAAGGGTGTGCGCAGTGCCCAGAACTGCCCCATATTTCGACATTTCTGGCTTCACACTTAGTTCGTTGTTCCATAAGGTCCATGCAAAAAAATCGTCTCAAGAAGGGCAGTGCTCCCGTTATCATTGTACTATCAACACAGGCTTTTCAGACGTTCTGCGAACTATGTAAGGTCTACAAGAACTTACGTAGATATTCGAGCCAAGGAGTTGTGATTCATTTTTAGGTAGGTAATACGTAGTCCCCCCCCCCGCCCTTGTGCATCGAGGGGGTGCAGTTGCGAGGCTGCCTCCCTCACGAGTCGCACCTGAGCGTGGGGACCAGTTTCGAGCAACTAAGCTCATCTACGAGTGTCCCAGAAAAGTGAAAGTGGGACCTGAGGTTATTAGTGAAACGGTAGGAGTGACCCCGCCTCCGCAGGAGTTCACACTGCGTGAATGGAACGTGTGGCCTCGTATTGAACTTGAACAACATAAGCACACCTGATCGAACTTGAGCGTGATCTATTATCAATATTGGCGAATTCTTGTTGACAGTAGTCCACCATCCATGATTAGCTCCATAATGAGGGAATTCAGTGGATAATACGGCAGAAACGAACAGGGTGTAGGCCAGCAACGTCTGACACAATGGATCAAAGCCCGAAAACCCAACAGCTGATTTCTAGATAGCAGCAAGACTCTGCCTCTTCATCCTCAGTCCAGTGGCCAGGTTGAACGACTTCGAATCGGACCATAACGAAATACCTTGGGATGATTGTGGATGCCAGCCAGGACGACAGGGATGACAAACTCCCTTCGTTCCTCCTACCACTTACCCAAAGTAGCGGGGACACTCATACCACCTAGAGCCACTCGTGCATATCATTCGTGGGGACACTCGCTCCTACGTTCCCCGTTCCCCTTCGATCTCCTCTACCACGACCAGCATAAAAAATGTGTATTTTCATAATTTTATCCACATTTTTGTTAGCTGAAACACCTCAAATCTTATTACCACCACGTGTCCCTGTACAGGATTTTGCAATTCAACATCCAATTTATCCATGTCAAACCATATTCCCGAAAAAGGTATTTCCATAGATGAAAGTAGATGGTTGGAAGTGTTAAGAACGTGAACTCTCTGAACACTGGGAGTTATTCACACTCCAGTACCTACGTGGCTTTAAACTTTGCCGCATTTTTTTGGTCATTACCACCACACTATAAACTTTCCCTCTCCTACGATGGTGGAAAGGAAAAAAATCTGCAGACCTGCAAAGATGAACTTGAAAGCTTCCCCCTATGGCTGGACTCCTGAAAAGTAGGTACCTACACACCTGCCACTGATGCTTCCACTTCGTCTCCTTTACATTTAAATTTTGTGTTAATTTTAATTTTGTGTTCTTGACCTCGAAACTAGGTTTGAAATTGTTGTGTGGTACCTCTAGAATACACATGAATTTTTTTGGATTTTTTTGTGGAAAGGTTCACGTTTCTGAGGGTCTATTTTTGCCCTTTTCCTGAGAATCACCCATACCCATTACTTTTATTTATCCTTTTCACTTACACATTTCCAGGGGATTTTTATAATTTTTAGGGGTTTTTTCAGCGATGCAGGGGGTTTTGGTTGAAGTCATTTGGCATCACTGCCGGTAGCAGTGTGAGTTGAATCATACCTACCTACTTAAACTTTGTACGGAGAGGTGTTTTCAAAATACTATTTTAGGTTTGCCCATTTTTTTGAATTACGTTTGCCAATGTTGGGTATGTATGAAATTACGAGTCCTCTCTTGAGCCGACGTCTCCCTGACAAACGGTTAGTTTGTTTCGCCGAACGACGTGTGGGTTGTACCTACCTGGTGAGTGTTCCATATTTGACAGATTTCGGGGTTAACTCGGCGGTAATGGATTTTATTTAAAAAATTCAATTTGAGCAGGCTATTCTGTTATGTAGGTACCTACTGATCCTATCTTGGCAACTTCTACGTGAATCGTTCGGCGTTGTGTTACGGTTCGTAAGTGTGGGGTTTTCAGCGGTACCAGGTGGTTGAGCAGGTTTTCAGGTTTTTGTATTCATTCTCGGCCTGCACTGTAAGTACCTGCTGAAGGTTTTAGTATGCCGGAGCGCCGATATCCCCGTATCCTGGCCAGGGAGATTGTTGCCCGGAATCTGTACTGGTACAGGGGGCTCAAAAGCTTGGGTGAACAGCACGGGGTGGCTTTCGGCAGGGCCTTCTTTAATAATTAAATGATTTAATAATTATTATGATTCAAATCGGAGATTTGAAGCAGTAGATTGAGTTTTGGGTTCCTACTGCGTACACGCGTTAAGCTTTTTAAACATTTTGTTAACCTTTGAACCTTTACATTTTTTTTATTTACCTGCATTCCTATTCAAAAAAATTTGATTTCATGTAATGAATTAATAATCTCTTGTGTGAAATTTGCAGCGTTATTTCGGTCTGATTTGCAGTATTTTGTCTTTTCCGCTTTTTTCCCCTTGAAAAGACTAAAGTGGCTCATTCACCACTGTGATTCGTTGGCGGGCTCGTACGGTGACAACTCAACAATCCGCAAAGCACATACATGTATTCATCGTTATGTAGTTCCAAAACAGTTCCTTATTGAATCAAGTCAATGACTAGTAATCAAAATACGCTGTAAATTAGCATCATTTTGGAAAAAGTTGATTATAAGGGACGAGCGTCAGGATGTAGTCGACGATGGGCTTCAAGCTGAAATGGAAAGCTTTGTCTATCGGAGGCCCCAGCTGCTTGTTCAGCTCAATCCAGTGTTCGTTGAGCAGGATGTTCATTTCGTTGCCTGCAAAGAGAACAAATTTATTAGCATTTACGTTGTTGTCGATGGACGTTCAGCGTGAACACTCACCGAGAGTCTGATTTCCGTTGAAAAGGTTGTCCAATTGGACCCGCAGGAGTCGCGTCGTGTGTCTCACTTCGGAATGAATGATTTCCAGGTAGTCGGCTCCCGAGATGTTCACCACGTTGAAGTCGAGCAGATAGATGAGTTCGACTTCGTCTGAACAAAAAGGAGGAATGAAGACCGATGGCAGCTCACAAGATGAGGGAGAAGAACAGGTAATTCTTTAGTTGCTCAAATGGGAGATACCTCCTGACATGCAGGGGCACATCAAATGAGGGTTTTTAGCAAGTGCAAATCTTCAAGCGGTTGGTAATGCGTGGTGTTTCCTTGAAGGGCCCCTTTTGCTCCGAGGGGCAATTGAGGATTGCTCCCCGAAAAAGTGAAATTTCCATTTGCGTCTATTAAAAAGTGTTTCCCAAGCAGGCGGGAGCAATCCTTGGCTCCCCACTCCGAGTGGTTCACATCCAGGGCTACGCTGCAACACCCCAAAACGCCAATTTTGACGTTTTGGAGTTTTTGGTACCACTGGACTCGTGATCTTGAGACGGATGTGTTGAACTAGGTAGGTTTAGTGAAAATTCAATAGATGGCGCTAAAATGTGTTAATGCCATTACGTCAGTCGTACTAAAAAAAAATCCGTTGTTTTTTGCCTCACCTCGGTATAGAGGTGTTTAGAGTGGACGTTAGTCCACTGAAAACTGCTCACAACGGTTCAGATGTTTGGAAAGCGTAAGGAGTGGTTCACAAACGTTGTAAAATAATTCAGAACTGCTCTGAGCGGTCCAGAACATCGAAAACAGTTCATAAACCATTAACATCGCGTAAGGAACTACCCAAAAGATCTTCATTGAGCAGAAAGAATTCAGAACTGGTCAGCACAGCTCAGGTGCAGTTAGAATCGTTCAAAAATAGTCATCAGTGGATCAGAAAGACTGTGAAATGGTTCAGAACTGTTTCGAATTGTCCAGAACAGTTCAATAACCATTTACAAAGCGTAGAGAACAGCAAAGAGGTCTGCACTAAACGGTTCAGAGTGGATCAGACTCCACTCAATCCTGCTCACCGGTTCGGGTGCAATCTGAGTCAATCAGTCATGGTTATCAGCGAATCAAAAACGTTGTGGAACGGTCCAGAACAGCTCGGGAGTGTTATCAAAATATGTACTAAAACAGTGCATTAATCATTCACATCACGTCTAGAATTGCTCAGAATGTATTCAGGTCTGCACTGAACAGTTTAGTGGTGTTTGGAGTGCCTCCATTCAAATCTCTACAGAACGGTTTAAAAATCGTCAGGAGTGGTTCTGAAACGTCGCGAAATGGTTCGGAACTGCGCTGAACTATCCTGAAAGACTGCGATAGTTCATAAACCATTCATACCGCGTATACCTACTATTAAATTTTATACTTTTAAGAATAACATTTATACTTTAATCATTCTATACATAGAACTGCACTGTACGACTTAGTGGTGTTTCATAATTCTTTTATAACTCCTCAGATTTTGTCAGAAACGTTAGGAAATAGTTTAGATCTGTTCAGAAATTATTAATTCAGATGATAAAGTATTCACATCACGTCCAGCTCTGGGGGAAATTCACATCCGGTGAATTCGCAAAGTAATTCTGAAAATTCCGAACCGTTCGGCGCATGTGCAGTATGGCCTTTGGCTACGGCCGTGAGTGGAGGTACCTCGGCTTCCAGGAATTAAACACTCAAGTTCTAATGCTCTGCGAACGCAGAACTCGTTCGGAATCGATTCCGGCAGTTCTGATTTTTTTTTTAGAACTTAGAGAACTGATTAGGTAGGTACTGATTCCGACTGCCTCCTCGATTGTGGAAAGTCACGCATGCGCGATTCATTTCCTTCTGTAAACTCGTGATGGTTTTTCATTAAATGAGTTTACAGAAGGAAATGAATCTCTCAAATTTTGCTGAGGACTGCCGTTCTAAAGGTGGGGGGGGGGGGGGGGGGGGGGAGAGAGAGAGAGAGAGAGAGAGAGAAAGATAGAGTTTAATTCCTTGAAGCGTTCGAGTTCTGATTCGATTTTGAATGGCCAGAACGTACCTACTCTGCGAACTCAACTATTGTTTCAAAACTGCCGGAACCAGCTCCAACTGCCACCTTGATCACAAATAGGTACTTGAGGCTCAGAGCAGTAAGAAATCTTTCATGGAATCGTTCGAATTTCGACACTAAAGCTATTGTTCTAGCTAATCGAATGTACATTACCCAATTCGATTACTCCATTGCCCGTTCCGGTGATAGGTCGAGAGCTGACGTGCCCGTTGATTTTATATTTGAACCCAAACAATATCCGGGGGATGTTCAACCGCCACACCATATGCTTCGTGTTCAGGTCAACGCTGCGAAATATAAATTTAAAGTAAATTTGGAATTTAATTCCGAACAGCTCGTTTTGATTCATCCCAATTTTGCCCACTAGGAGCGCCATTGAACTCACTCGGACTTGTTGACTTTCGCCTCTTTGAGCCCGTAAGCGTACAGCTCTTTGAACGTCATGTTGGCTTGTATGACGCCAGGCCCGTTTTCTATGACTCGCAACATAACCAGCTGAAGCGGGTCGACCGGCGGAATCATGTGACCCCCTGAAAATATCACGAGGTACCTTAATTAAATTACAAATTTTGTGAACATTTTTTTCATTTTTAATTTTGTTATTGAGGAAAACATTGGTGTGATTTTAGAAGTCACCTGCGGATAAAAAAGGGATGGCCGAATTCCCATTCTCAATGGCGCACCTGTTGATTTTCCAATCGTTCTTGCAGGGCTTGATGAACGGAGCTGGAACGAAGCAGACGTTAATTCTATGAGAAAATTGTTCACTCGGAAAATGGTTGTTTGTCAGTAGGTACTCACGTAAAATTTGACCAGAAACAACCGCCAGCGTCAAACCCACAAAGTAAGTCAAAACCATCGTCCGAAGACTGAACCGAACTGAACGGGAATCGCTTTGTTTGCTTTGGATAAAATGGGCTCACCTTCCGAATTAATCCCATACGTTAATTAATTAGTTGTTGGATGGAAATCATCGACGGCGGGGAGGTTCTACTTCTTGACACGCAGACGGATTTCTCACGCGTGAAGGCGTTCGGTTCCTCTCCTTGTCCTTGATTTCCTGATTCACGTCGATTCCTTGATAACCACGTCATATTTCACGGTTAGTCCAAAAAAAAAAAAAAAAAAGGTAAAACGGTAGTTCCTGGTGAGGGCTTCCGCTTGGAGGGAGCTGAAAAAGAAAATGTAGGTGAAGAGGGGTGTAGGATGACGAACCTAAGAATTAATAAATGATTTCCTAGCCGCTATGAGTAGCCGGCGCGCCGGGGATGAATCGCGATTCTAGCTGAACTATTTTAGCCTGGATTTCTACTCTGCATTTTGCACTGGTTATGGGGAAAATATTGGAAAAATTTCCTTCAGTACAAGTACTGCCCAATTTTGGGCAAAACTATTGTAGAAAAAATATGAAAAATTTAAGTTTAAAACAAAACTAATTGAAGATTATTTAGAAAACATTTAAATTGAATTTCGCTGAGTGCGCACAGTGATTACGGGGGAATCTAGAAAATTGCCATTGCCTTCATTGCTCGGACAACCTCAATCTACTATATTAAATTTTAACTATTGCTGTAGTACCTATAGGTAATATTTACCTTTTGATTTCTTTTTCATGTTGGAAACGGAAAAAAGATCAACCGTGCAAGTGGCAGAATTTTGATCGAAAAAGCAATCATACTCAAAATAACACACGGACCTCACAATCTCCTGGGGACATAATTTCTGCAGTTTTGGGAGAATCACACAAAATATGAGTTTTCGGGCGTCGTCCTACTTAGTCCCGAAAAGTGAAAGGTGCGTGATGAAATGGACAGTTTGTTCCGCTACGCTTAGTACAACTTGATCCGGTCTACACATGACGCCCGTTGTCACTGTTCATTCATCAGAGCATCGAGTGGATCAATATAAAATATAAAATAATAAAATATATAATGAAAGGTAAGTTACTAGAGAGTGCCTAAAGCCACTTTTTGCCTAACGGCGATAACTTACGGTCGACGTAACTCGAGATGTCGCGCATGCGCAGAAATAATGGCGATAACTTACGTCCTTATGCCTAACGTCGGCCGTTATTGCCTTAAAATTACGGCGATGAAGCTTACGGCCTTGAGGATAACACCGTTAATTTCGAGCAATATAATATATTATTATATTATCAAAAGTCACGCTAAATTTAAAGTGCCGCTATTTACCTTATTAAGGTAAATAGCGGCACTTTAAATTTAGCGTGACTTTTGATAACACCGTATCTCTGTTACGGTGTTATGTGAAGTTAGCTTTTCTTTGATTCTCCCTAGACAAATCCCTTACGGCGATAAAAATTAACGGCCGACGTATCTCGGATGTTTCTTTAGGAACTCTCTACTACCGAAGTGGTGTCTACTGCAAGAGAATAGCAGGCCATACACGGGACGGTTTTTTTGAGAGACCGAAGTAATGGTTTCTTGAAAAAAAAAAAAAAAAAAATTTAAATGATTTTTTATTGACTTTAAATTTATTTTTGCACAAGTTGGTCAAACAGGCACCCCTACCTACAGAGTACACCGTCCTAGCCGTTTTGCGCAGTAGGAATTATTTAAAAAATCTGAAATGCTGACAAAGTCGGTACTCGGTTTACCATCTAGTTGTGCCTGCAAGGTTTTCAGCCTGATCCCCAAACCCGTGGGGCTCTGTGGGGCTAAAAAGGGGCTAAGGGAGGGGTTTTTGAAGGTTTTTAACTATGGGGTCGAGTTTGGTGTCGTTTTCGAAGTATTAAAACGATATGTCGTCACAGTGAAATCGGATCGTTCTGGATCCGACCTCCAAAACTCACGTTCAAAAATACTTCGAAAACCACACCAAACAATGTGTCATATAGGTATGTGTGGGATTTTTGAAGGATCCCAGAAGGTCACCGAAGGTGTCGTTTTCCAAGTAATTTTGGGTGCAATATCCGTTTTTTGTGGTCCAAACATCGTAAATTTTTTTTAATGACAGTTAACTTTAGCCCAATTAACCTATAATTAAGAATAATAAACTCTTTTGTAAGATTTGCAGCGTGTTTGAATGACCTTCTCAGATGATTTACCCCGATTCTCGATTTTCGGGATCGGCTTTTCGCGTAGGTAGGTACTATATAGCTAAGCGTGCTTGAATGAATACTCCTAATGTGATCCGCTGTCCATGCCGGCTTTGCTTGTAGGTTTGTTTCACAAAATACTCGATAGCCAACCTGGTTGGTCCCCCACTCTTTTCAGCTCTACCGCTCTAACCCGTGGGGCTCTGTGGGGATGCAGGAGGGGTTTTCGAAGCAGGGTCAAGTGGGGTGTCGTTTTCGAATTGTTTTTGGACGTAGGAACCATTTATAAGGATCCCAGACCCGTCTGACTTCACTGTGCACCTATGGGGCTCTTTGGGGCTGCAAAATCCAAAATTACTTTGAAAACGACAACTCACTCGACCTCCAGGCCGAAGTCCTTCAAAAGCACCATTTTGGATCTATGAGGGTCCGTTATCTGCCCTAATATTATGCAGGTGTACAGTCTTTTGAAATTTAAAAAGTTTCAATTTTTTTATAGCAATTTTTGTTGATTTAAAAAAAAAAAAATTGAGATTGAATTGATTCTTGCACAATTTAAAGAAAGTGCATATTAGGCAATAAAACCTTGTGTGAAAATTGCAGCGTTTTTATCTAGGAGCTTCATATGGTACACCCGTGGCCTGGCCAATTCTATAACCAATTGGAAATAACTGGTCAGTGGATTTTAGAAATTTGGCATTTCTACGGATTTTTCGCGAGTTGATGCATAGGTAAATTTTTCATAAAATGATCAACATAAACACTATGGCCGAAATTCAATGTTGAGGCTTGAAGCGAAATTTTGAGTACTTTGCTCGACAGAAATTCAATTAAGAACTCTATGGACGTGTCATATATAAAAAGTCATGGATTTAGTGTGTGGATTTGCAGCCAGGTGCCTCATTGTCAGACAAATGGTTGGAATTCAACGCCACAGTGCTGTCATTTTGTGTTGTTATTTCCAGGTATACATTCAAGTGATACTACGGTACGGAGAGGATCCTTTCACCAAACAAGCGAAGGTTGTAACCTGATGTAATGTGAGTTTTGTATTTTAGTGAATATGTCCCTATTTGGGGAAATTACGAGTTTAATACAAATGGAAACCTTATGAGATGATTTTGGCCCTGTACGAGGAGCTTATCGTTAACAGATACGGTAGGTACATTACCCTCGAATGTCATTGAGCGCTGGTCTAAATGTTAACTGTTACTCGGTCACGCGCTAGACGCGTACTGAACTCCTCGTTTGCCTCACCCGAAACCAGCCCAGCCTCGGTTGTGAAAATGTGAATCACAGGAAACAATTGGCATTACCCCCCAGTCTTCCCCCTTTATTGACTTTTCTCTAGCCGTATCTTCCACCTCGCGTTGTTGCAGACGACGGCGGATATTCAAAATGTAAGGGATTTTCGACCGTTTCGAGTTCATTTCGAGGCACCTCCTCCCCCGATACTTGGTCAGGCTCCGATGGACGGAAATCAAGCCCCTGAACGATTGAGAATTTTCATATTTTTCTCGGCTTTCCACTCCATAATGAACCTCGTCGAGTACTTTTTGTCTACACCAAGAACTCTCTACATTTCTAGAAGGGTGAGTATGAAAAATAATTTTCCTGTTTAGATTGGTTTGAGGAATGGTTTCTTATAATATTAACATTTACCCCTTTAAAGAAATGAAACTAGAACATAATAATTTTATCAGAAGAAGCATGAACCGAGATTCAAAGGCCGTGTTGCAACTTGTGAACCCAAGAATTTGAAGAGGCCTCTTAGGACCATATTTACATTTTGGGTAAGTCCGAAGTTAGATGGACTACCCAAAATTATTTAATTAAAATTAGAACCTTGTCGATAGAACAGTGATTTTGAATGTCGGAAGCCCCACAGTTGGTCTGTGCTCTGCTGTTGTCTTCTGCAAGTTCACACGAATAGCTGATTTTTTTTTGCACTTTTTTATTCTGCTGCAGTATCGAACCACCAAAAAAGAACCCCAAAATCAGCAAGTTGAGTACCTACCCATGACGCCATGGATACCTACTGATCTCTTTGTCCCACGTCTATATCCATCATGGTCTTATTACAGCTCTTTTCGAACTCCCATCAGTTGGGTTTTGCTACCCAACACGCAGAGACACACATTACATTAGTTCAGGTCTCGCCTAACAAACGTTAAAGTTATCTAGTTAAATATTCCAACCTCCTTGAGTTGAGGTGAAGACGTAGAGAAAGTGGGAATCAACTTCAAATAATTCATTATTCATACAAATGTACCTAAGGTTCATTTTCTCAATCTTCATTGCACCAAGTTTACACTTACATTGCGTAGAAAGTTTTTCTACATAGGGAGTTAACTGGAACGAATAGAATGGAAATAGTAGTTTTCACTTTATCAGCATGTTATAGTTGGTGATCTATTAGATGACTTGATGAACGTGGAGTTATTAGTTAGAAACGTAGCTAATATAAAATCATCATTGAAAATTTCATGGGATTAATGTGGATATGAAAATATCGAACCCAAAGTATATCAATGTTTTGATATTTTCAAGCCAGGCCTATGGCACGTAAATAATTGAAAACGCTGCACATTTTACACAAGGATTTATTATTCTTCGATATAGGTTACCTAATAATTTGCACAACAATAATTATTATTATTTTGCAAAGTTTTTTTAAATAATAATATTTATTTAATATTGACGTGAGCAAACATAGAGAACATAACCCTCAACCTAGGTTTTACGTGAACGTTGGTAGGTAGCTTTAAGGTTTAACAAGATTAAATCATGTTAAACAAGATTAAATCAAATTTTGATCAGTTGCATTCGTCCATGGCATTCTTCACTCCTCAATCCTTGGGAGGGCTCCGCCATCTTCCATAACCGAGGATCTCACTCACATGCAAAAATTAATTCTGTGTCAACAAGAATGCTTATCTCTTTGCTACTATGTTACTGTAGCCAACGTTTGACAGATCCTTTAATATAATAATATTATCATGGTGACTTGAAATTACCTTCATTTTTGCAGACTCACCAGCGAGATGATTTCAGAGGTTTTTCTTTCAACAAAACTTTCGGCTCATTTGCACATTCACGTTTTTCCATGAAATGGAAAGAATTCGCTTTGAAACTTTCTACCGTTTATGATCGAATCAAGGAGTTTAGCAATGAAGTCAGAACTTGTTGGGAAGTCAGGATTAAAACATGTTCCATGTTATGAAAATCTGGTTTAAAGCTGTACCTATATAAAATACCTAGCCGAAAACGGTTTTAATTATTTAATTACATAATTCATTAATCAATAATTGAAATTATTTCAATTCATTAATCAATAATTGAAATTATTTCAATTCATTAATCAATAATTGAAATTATTTCAATTCATTAATCAATAATTGAAATTATTTCAATTCATTAATTATTTATTAATGAATTGCAATAATTGCAATTCATTAGTTATAAGTATAAATTATAAGTAAAGGTAAAATATAAGTATAAATTATTTATACTTATATTTTACCTAAAGTAAGAATTATTAATTTAATCAATTTAAGGCAGTTTTTTGTTTTAATTTCATTCATTTTATAGATAACCCACGAAATGGGTAGATAGGTAACCCTTTGGTAATAAAATAATATATCTGGTAAGTTGTTGGGGTGACAACTGAGTATTATACTCAGGCCTATTATAATAGGCCTGAGCTTCGCAGTTTCAAATTTTCACTTTCATTAAGCCTTTTGGGGTCTGAAATGTATATAAAACTAATAGTGTTGGCCATGTTCCTGTTGAAAATTAAAAGGTAAAGTGAGTTTTACGTCAAGATTTTTAACCTCCTGGGCCTGAAACGACGGGGCGCTAATTTATTAATGAATCACTTTAACCCAGCTGCACTTTTATTCCCAAAATGTCCATGGATTCAAACCCGTGGCCTCAACAGAATGCTGCGCGAAGTGGCTTACGCCCAGAACCACCCGGCTAATCCGGCCGCCCTTCTGTTGAAAAGTGCCTCAATAATAATAATAATTGTAATTGTTGGCAATCATTGAGGCAGGATTAATTATTATTGTGCAACAAGGGGAGACGTGATGGGTATGCCCGTGGACTTAAACGGAATCGCCTCTTATGTCTGTTAGAATCTTGGTCATCATTCTTAGGCATGGGCAACAGGCCGGAATTTTGTCATTTTGTGTTATTATTCTTGAAATAATACATCTACCTATGCAAACGAAATATCCGTTCACCGTACGTATCAGAGCTGTTTTTGGGCAGGCGGCATTTTTTCAAATTGAAATTTTGACAAAATACTTGTTTTACCATCTAGATTTCCCCGCAAGGTTTTCAGCCCGATCGCCCAACCACGTGGGGCTCTGTGGGGCTAAAAAGGGGCAGCGGGAGAGGTTTTGAAGGGTTGAGTTTGGTGTCATTTTTTAAGACTTAAAATACTTCGTATTTTTGGACGTGGAAACCATTTTATTTAAATCGCAGACCCAACAATGCCTGAAGCTAGGTTCGCATGGTGTAAAAAACACGTCTGTAGAGTGTATTTGGTCATCTGATCGGCTGATCGCCAAATAACTCTAGACTTAAAAAAAAATTTCTTTAAATTTCATTTTTTACGCCAAGTGAACTTAGCTTAATTTGAAAAGGCGACGGCTGGTCAGCGGACCCACACTATTTGTTTTATTCAAATCGCAGCCCTTGAGCGACACATGGTCAGCGGGCCCACATTGACGACGACCCAGGGGCTGGATGCTCCTCCAGCAGCTGCTGCTTCCAAGGCTTGGTTGGGCATGTCTACTGGAGTTCGCTTGTATCAAATCGCAAGAGCATCCTGCTTCAAGGGAATTGCTGATAACCAACCAGTTGACTTTACTCTGGACTGTTCCGCAACTGCTCGACCTATCGCCCTTTTTCGATCTGCTGGGAATTTGTTGGTGTTCTTTAATAGTAGGTACGTCCACCTGCTTTCGCTTCTCTCCGCCTCCTTTGCTGGATCAATTCGCGTTCGGTGTTCCCCTACATCAAATGGTACTCCCATACGCAATGATCGGTCAAGCACTGATGAGCATGATTCTGAGGCTTCAAACGTACATTGAGATGAACGAAGTGGAACTGACCAGGCCTATCAGCCATTGTTCAATGGCAAAGAAAACAATCCTTATTCGGGCTGGTGATGGGAAGCTGCAAGCTCCCCTTCCATTACTGCTGGCATAAATTAGAATTCTTCACCTTCGGTTCTGGCCACCTTCTGAATTCAGTACCTTAAGGTACTGCTATTGAAACTGAAAAGATTTGATAAGAGCAGTATGAGCACCTTGCGGCAGATTTAAGGCATTTTAGTTATTAATCAATTAATTCCTAAGGGCTCTTAGGCACTTAGTACCCAACGCCCTTAAATTGCTGTATGACCTGATGAAATGCTAGTCGCACGAGAAATTTAAATGAAAGTATCCAACGATTGAACTTCCATTTTCCATGAAAGTTAGTCAAGTCCTCCAACGATTGAAATATTGATTTTGTTGAAGTTGACGAATGAGGTTGGTTGTCTGCTGATTTTTTGAGATGGGATGAGTTGTGGTCTTTTCTGAGGGTGTATCGTCGGATTTTCGTTTTTGGAGAGCTGGCTGTGTTCGTTGCTTGTCCAAATAGAGTTTGTGATGGTGTGAGGTGTTTGGTTAGTCGTAAAATTGAACTCTTTTCACACAGTGGCTGTACCCTACCTTTTTTTTTTGACCTTTTTGTTGAAAAATGTCCTCACTATGTGGCATTGTGGAAAATTGTCGAAAACATGATGAAAATAGCGATCAATTATGACAGCATGACAAAAAACTGAGGAAGGTTACTGGCTAGCATGTTGTATAGTACGTATCATTGAAAGGCTCGTAGAGAAAAGGAAAAGATGAATCCTTTTCACTATGTGAAGGACTGATTTATCACTTATACGTGCTTCAATCGATCTTTTATGTGTCGAGAGGGACAACCATGTGAGTTGGTGTATTTGCAGGTATTAAATTAAAATTTCTGAAATAAAACTAACGATATTTCCGAGAAAATTATCGATACCAATATATCTTGCCAGTATCGCAAGGATCGCTATATCGCTGGTATCGTGCCGCCCCTAGTTATCCCTACTTACAGGTTGCTTCAATAACAGATGTAGGCTCTGCGGAACGCATCTGCGTTTTGCGGTCTACCTAACTGGTAAGTTGAAGCGAAATGAAGAAGCCACACAAGGTCTGACTTTGGGCTCATGGGGTTGGAGACGCAATGATTTTGGGCAAAAATGCCCATGAGCACTAATATGGCCGGTTTGCAATGACTGGGCACATGAGAAAGTGGCTCAAAATCGAAACGCAATGACTTTGGGCACACACAAAGTGAAGTGATTTTATCTTACTTTCATAACCAGGTAGCATAAGTAGGTAACATTTCTATAGAAGTTGAATCTATATAGGGACTCGTAATACTATGTCAAGTGCCCGTCAGTTGTCCTGTTCTGCCGTGGATCAAGTTCATGCTTAGTCCTCCTGTACCTAAAAACAAATAACGTATTAAATGAATGTGAAGGAAACAGCAAATGAAAAATCTTCCACATTGTATACAATAATATTGTATATATTATATATCTACGTTCTATCTCTACTATATGTATATCTACGTTCATGTCTTCTTCTCCTTCTTCTTCTTCTTCAGGGCTTCAGTGAAGAATGGGTGGTAACGAGTACCAATGATTGACGACAGGTATTTCTGGATATTGTTATCGTCCATAACGGATTTCTGTCAACACGGCAATGAATCGGTGGATGTTGGGATGAGGAGCAAAAACTGTCTGGATGCCCCACCAAGTTCAATGAAAAGAGCCGACAGTCACGAATACCCACCAAACCAAACGTTGTGCCCAATGTTATTGTGTTTCATTTTTGCTTTTGCTTGTGCCCAAAGTCATTGGAATAGGGGTGCCCAAAGACATTGCCTTTTCTATCCCCACTTCTTCCTCGTTCGCCCAAAGTCATGACGCTCATTTTGCTTCAACCTACCAGATAGGCAGACCGCAAAACGCATCTGATAGACTTTTCTACGTTCATTTTCGTGGGTTAACAGCCGTGAGGCTCAACTGAACCAACGTCAGCCTCAAGTGTTAGTAGGTACAAATCAAATAAGGGGGGCGTCCCAACTAGCCAACCCAGACTGTACCTCGCCCTGCCTCAGACCCAACAACTCGTTTTCCCATATTGTGTTGTGTAGTATTTTTTTTTCATAAAGAAATATAAGTTGACGGGGAAGGTTTTTTTTAAGGGGAGGGAGGAGGAGGCAGCAGCGTCGCCGTTGGACACCCCTCGGCCCACTGCTATACCAACATCCTGTCAACTGGTACGGCCCCTATTTTTTACCACTTTTGGAGCTTAGATACGCCATATGGAGCAATTTTGGTGGTTTCAGACTATTCTCGTTCTATGCTCGCCGAGCTGAAGTTTTTTGAACCAATTTTAAATTTTTCCGACTGCTAGAAGTAACTACGCAAGAATAAAGATGACCAGAACCCTCCTCCTCGGGTTGCGGCTTCAAGTAGGTAGATCCGACCGTTTTCATTGCAACATGTTCGGAAGAATATTTTGAAGGGTTCAACACTCACGAATATGGTGGAGTTTCCAGGAGTTGTGCGGCGTTAGTCATCCGCAGTCAGACAAGTGGGGTTGTTTATATCGGTGGAATCCGTCCAATTTTATAAATAGGTTCGGAGAGTCGGAGATGAGAGGCAGATGAGGGAACCACACGAAATTTTTTTTTTTTCGGCAAAGACGCTTAGCCAGCCGGGTGTCACACTTGGGAAAATTCGGTTCCGAGACGAATAAATAAGAGCGACTCAGTAAAGACTCAACTGGCTTAAGTCTCACAAAATAGGTTTGTATTCACTTTGGGGGGGGGGGGGGGGGGGGGGGGGGGTGTAGGAGTAGTGATTGAAACCGCGGACGGTGTCAAGAAAGTAAACTCTTAGTAGGTATACCCTATAGGCTTGAGGGTCCGGAACAGTGTAAACCTACAGTATACTGAGTATACCGAGAACCACAGTAGGTTTACTTCCTTTCTCTGTTACCTGCATCAAGTAGGTTTTCTTCCTTATTCCATAGATAAGGAAGATCCCATCTACTATATTAAAGCCGCAAGTAGAGGAGGAGGAGGGTGACACGATTTTGGTCATCTTTATTATAGGGCACTTCTAGCGGTCGGAAAAATCTGAAATAGGTCTTAAAAAATCCAGTTCGGCGAGCATAGTGCGAGAAAAGTCTGAAACCACCCAAAAGTAGCTCCATGTGGCGTATCTGAGCTCTAAAAGTGGAGCAAAAATCAGGGTTTGGAGCATTTGTCTGGGTGTTGTGGTTGGTGTGGGACTAGGGGTGCATGAATGCTATGCAGCTGACTTATCGTACCCTTAAACCCCCTTCTACCCAAATTAATCTAAAACACAATTTTTTCTTCGCAGCGCAAGCCCCCCCCCCCCCCCCCCCACGACCCTAAAATTATTCGAAAACTAATCTATAATATTGCAGCTGAAAAATGTTTAGTTTCTTATCTTCTCATATTATTCAGGAATTAAATACAGGATGACGGTGTTTTGGAAATTGCATTTCCAAAACATCGTCATCCCTGTATTTTGTCGAGGCTCAAAAGTAATGATCACGGGAAAACAAACTGTAGAGAAGTGGCCCCTCAGGGCGGAACGACGGGGATTGGCTGGCGTAGCCAGCAGGGGTTGGCCTCCTAGTCCCTGATAACGTTGTTACTAGGGCTGCCCGCGTTGAGTGGGTATTTTTCCTTCTATAAAGCGAGACCCAAGTCAACTGGGAAATAAGGCAAGAAGTGTGAAGGCAGAGAGCCTTCGTGCTGACTGATTCGCCAGGACCCTGCTCAGAGTTTGTCATGCTGGAGCTGATGGTGCTATTCGTATGCTTCTTCAGATTTGCTCTGTCTTGGTGGAAAGGAGTGAAAACATGGATGAAAGAGGGATGCAAGATTGGAATGTTTGGTGTGTGTATGAGGGTTATGAGAGTGTATGTGTAAAAAATTTTAAAAAAAGAAAGAAAGAATGGGAACGAAGACTGAAGAGAAAATGTAAGAAAATCCTGAGAAGACAAAGTGTGAATGAAGAGGAAAATTTCCTCTCCTTCATTTAATGAAGGAAACAGACGCGGGAAGGAGAGACAGCAGTGGAAGACAGCATTGGAAGACTGACTACTCTAGCCTCCCCCAGTCACAGATGGGGAGGAGGATAGTGTTGGGAAAGCCAACTTCAGTTGTTGATAGTTTTGTGTCACATCTCGGCCTTATGATAAAATATTCGGAAATTAAAAAGATTTAGTCCTGGTTTGGGTTCGATGTGGTGTCGTTCTACATTAAATGTAGTTTTAAAAATGTTTAAAAAGTTGATAATCGCTACTCCCGGAATGGAGCACCGCGATCGTTACAATACGTTTCAACAGTTCCGCCCAACACTGAACAAAAGCATTGATACCCCCCCCCCCCCCCCCCCCCCCCAAATAAACCCCACTGGGGTTGAAAAATACTAAGGGATTTAAAAAACTGTAAATTTTACGCAAGAGTTTATTAAACCTCGATAAAGGTTGAAAAATAATTCTGTGCCATTATGAAAATATTTTTGAAAAAATTTAAAAAAAATCATTTTACCGTTGTACTGCGGACGGACATTTTGTTTTTGGAGTCTAGACAGGCCCAATTGCAATGAAATATGACAAGCAAGTCAGGTTTGATGTGAGTAAGAGGTTTCTTATCGGGATTCAACTATACGAATCATAATTGAAGTGATTCCCTATTTTGAATGATTCCCCTTTTTTTAATTAACCCCACTTTCGAATGTTCGCATTTCTTATTGTTTGAAGGTAGCATGGGTGAATAGTTCTTAGCTGTTGAAGAGTTGGTCTCTAAGAATCACTGGGCGAGCGAAGCGAGGACCACTAAGTGGGTGAACAGGTCTTGTTCGCTAATTTCAAATGCGTCAACACCTTCCTAGTTTCTCTCAAGACCGAAATCACTGAAATCCCCCCAAAAAAACTCCATAAAGAGGGGAGAAAAGATGCCAAGCAACAAAAGCCTTGATATACTTATAGTAGAGACAAATCAAGTGCAATAACATTTTATTCTTTTGGACAATATCATTTTCATTTTTGAGAGTAAACCCAATGCATTACATACATAGTTATGATAAAAGTAAGTCTCATCAACTTTTGATAGTACACGCTCTGCAGTGTAAAATTGCCTAACATTCTCGATTCATAAATTTTGGTAGGAAAGTTTTGGGACGATTTTGAATTATCAGTTTTCTTCAAAATTTGGACACTTTTTCCGATTCCCTCCTTTCTAAGAGCGGCCGCTCCTTGACTCATACGACAGATTTATTTTACTTCCCAGCTTGGGTTCAACTATTGTTTTGCGGCTCACAAAGGAAACACGCTCTTTTATTACCCAACCAGGAAAGTTTTCTGTTTGAGTTCTCACCCGTCCATTTTCCTCGTCAGGGAAGGAAAATGCTCGTTGAATTCGTCGTTTATCTGGAAGGGTACAAATACTAACTCCCTTTCAGATAAACGACGATTTCAACGACTTGAAAATTCGACGAATTTGAAGTTTGATATTCGCCATCACTTCAGGATTTTTTTAGAGCTGAATTCACCCAGAACATGACGATGAAGATGAAGGTGTTCCTAAACTAAAACTATGCTGTCCATGTTCTTGCCTTGTGTTTTGTAGGGATCAGGATAGGACTGGGAATACTGAGAGAGCTTTTCCATTGCTTGTTCGATGCGCGAACTAGTTTCCTAGTTTTTAAGTCACAGAGAAGAAGACGGAGATGGAGACTCCCTCAGAATGGGTTCTCTAGAAGCGACTAGATCGGTTTCCCAGGAGTCGACGAATGAAAACTGATTTTGGCGGTCGACGAGGTCTAAAAATCTGGTTAATACTATACTTCGTATAGTATATAGTATATACTACTATACTTAGTACTTCGTACCTAGTTAGTACTTATTACTTCAGAGCAGTTCCTTTGGTTGGCCGGGTATGGCCCTTTCTGGTCACAATTAGTTCGCTATTGGTCACACCTCCATGTCCTGGAACCCACTCCAGGTTGACCTTGTTTCGTTTCGCCTGGTGATGGGGTTCGATGTGCCCGTGTCTCAGGCTCTTTCATCCTCCATCGGCCACCGCCACCGCGCTATATTTTTTCTATCCAACAGAGTATACTCCATTTGAGTTGAGCCCCGTGTACTCCAGCACCCATGCCTGCATACCATCTGTGTTAGAGATCCTGTCCTTGTAGTTATCTGCAGGGTCGACGTCATCAAATCCTCGATGAGACTTGACGGTTTAATGTACTGGTGGGCTACGACCCAGTGAGCCAACCTAACATGACCTTCGCCCGGGAAAGCTTTGTGCTCATAATGTCTGGACAGCAGTCAAACCCGCCAATACCGCCTTAGTGCTTCGACGCTATTAATTCTTCACAATTAATCCACTTCTAGTTTTCGGACCGGGAAGCCGCTCAGCGGCGCCTTTTGTCTCGCGGAAGGGGGAGCCCCTCAGCCAACCGAACACGAGGATGAGCTATTTTGGTGGGTCACTCAGTTTTTTTTCCTCTCTCTGCCCTCGTAAGTTTTCGCAGGCTGCCGCTCACCTTTGGCTACTTTAAGGTAGTTGATCGCGCTCGTCGAAGTCGAGTTCATCGCGTCAAGTTTGAGGCCAAACAGTCACATCCGGATCCCCGCGCATGTCGCTCAACATGGACCCCTGGTTTGACGAGGCGATGGACATCCTGTCGTCGCGGGTGTCTTCCACGCGTAGGGGAAGTTTGGCGTTCACGAGGGCGGCATCCGTTTTCGATTCGGAACTGTCCCGGATCCGCCAGGAACGGAAGCCCAATCCGACCAAGACCAACAAGGTAAACTCGCACTGTGTACTTCCAGCAGACAACCCTGCTTAACTATCAAAACCAGGGTTGCCAACTTCCCAAAAACACTCCTGATTTCTCCACCCTATAAATCTGCTATGAAGGTTTTAATTATTAGCTTTTTATGACTTTTTGGGGATGAAACGTACTGACAGACACTAAGCGGCACAACTTCACTTCGGTTTCTTAATCTCTGAACGTTGTATGACGTCAACAATCGCTTTTGAAGGACTTTGGCCAAGAGGTTGAATGAGGTGTCATTTTCGAAGTAACTTGGCGCGTAGAATCGACTTATGGAGGTTCCAGATGCATCCGACCACATCTTGGACCTTCTGAGGAACCCCTCAGAATAATTTGTTTTTTAAGGGCTTTTGCTGGAGGGTCGTTTTTGAAGTGTTTTTGAACGTAGAATTCATTTATGGGAGGTTTCACTCTCATTCGACTACACCGTGAGAATCTTTGGGGCTAAAAATGGGGCTTTAGAAGGACTTTGGTCAGGAGGTGGAATGATTTATCATTTTCCAAGTAATTTTGAACGTAGAATCGATTCATGGAAGTTCCAGACCTATCCGACAACGTCTTGGGCCTTCTGAGGGGTTACAAGATATGGTTTTGAAGGGCTGTTGCTAGTGTCGTTTTCGAAGTGTTTTTTAACGTAGAATCCATTTGTGGGAGGTTTCAGTCTCATCCGACTTCACTGTGAGGATCTATGGAGATAAAAATGGGGCTTTTGAAGGACATAGGCCAGGATGTCGAACGGAGTGTCTTTTTCGAAGTATGTAATTGTGGGCGTAGAATCGATTCATGGAAGTTCCAGAGAAGTTGGGGTCTAGAAGGGATTTCGCCAGAGGGTCGAGAGATGTGTCTTTTTCGAAGTAATTTTTCACTTTTAAGAGACTAACCACGCTGTGGGGCCATTGCGATCCACAAGCATAATTAACCCATTTATGGCGTCTCGTCCTCCCACACGAGGTCCTTGGATCGTAATGAGGCCTCGGTTCCTATCGACTGCGTCACGAGTGGTTTTCTGCTCCGGGTGTGACTTCAGAGTGAAGAAATCGCTCTCCGAGAAGTATCGATGACGTCAAACGGATCACCATTGACTCTGGGGATTTCGGATTTCAGAAGAACCGAGGGAATAACATCCCCTTCGAGAAATCCCCACTAGAAACGGCGTTCACAGCGTTCTCTTATCCCTTCGGTTAGGAATTATTTTTCTTCCAATGAATCGTAGCGAGATTGTTTGGTATTTCTTTTTTTCTGAGAACCGCAAAACGTTGAGTTTAATGGTTGCTTGCACATGATGATAAAACGAGTTGCCATTTCGCTATGACAGTATCGTTTTTGTGACTCACTTAATGGTAGGTAGCTACCAATAATAAATGTTTGGTGACAACAAGTTTAGAGGAAAAGGTGGCTTTTACAGAATATACAATATCAACCGGTAACTAATTCACAAAAATTGTGATTTTTAGCGCAACCTTTCCCTCAAAAATTCCCTCAAGAAAGGTGCGCTCATCTCTTCGACGTTTGTTTTTTTGTGTTTTTTTTTTTGTATCAGCATCACGCCCGAACGGCTGAACAGATTATCATGAGGGTGGTCTCATTGTGATCAGCGAGTTCTGGGGGTGGTTATAGGCTATCAAAATCACCTCCGTCGTCGACGATTCGTCCGATCCCGAGATGATGACGAATCGTCAACGAATTGTAAAGTTACGAATTCTTAGTTACGGTTTTGGTTTCAATAAAGACCGGTAATATTTCGTAGTAACAGAAAGGTTGAGCTCATATATTCAATTCAGTTGATGGCTTGTTTGAACATTAAATTTTGTGATGCAAATGCTGCCGTACGAATTTTGACAATACTCGTTTTTTTTGGTTTTGTCCATTAGGTTTTCAGCCTGAACGTTCTAACCCGTCAGGCTCAGTGGGACTAAAAAGGGGATAACAGGTGGAAGGATTTAGGGGTCGATTGAGTAGTCGATGTAATTTTGGACGTAGATCTAATGGGGAGTCCAGGAGGTTAATGAGGTGTCGTCTTCGAAATAAGTTTGACCGTTTTGACCGTGAATCCGTTTTTTGGGGGGTCTCTTTTTGTTCATTATTCTCTGATTTGAGGATAAGGAATCCGTATGAAAAGTTAATTCAAATCAAATGAAACTGAAAATCGATTTTAAGAAAATTAGTTGTAAAGAATCAATTTCTCAATAACTCGTTTTAAAACAGATCAGATGTTGAAATGGTCGTTTTGTTCCTTAAACAATGATCGTCATTACCGTCATCATTGGGGAAACAACCATTCGCGTGTTTTTTTTTTTTTTTTTTTTTTTTTATAATTAAAAAAACTTAGCACATTTTCCAACAATGGGCCCCGGAACCGACTGTCGAATAATACTTTTTTCTGAAAGAACTTCATAATTTGAAGGCATAGCAGTGAGTTTTGGGCTCCTACGGTGTAATACAAATTTCCAGGGCACTGTCGAAAATTTCAACTTTGAATCTGGAGGGAAAAGTGGCGCCACTCTCTCATTGGCTGCTCACGGCCGCCATTTCCGCCGTCACCTCCGGCAGATTCCCGTCGGTCCCTTCTTATGCTAGCGCACTCTGGCGGATTAGTTATAGTGCCACCGCGGGAAAATTCAAAACGCCAAATATTCACTAGTGATTTCTTCTGCTCAGACACCTAATTTCTCAGTGCTAACTGTACTGAGTACTTTGTTCATTACTAGTTCAACTATGTTCGGCCGAATTTTCCCATTTCTCTGACCTAGTTCCGTGGCCCATTATTGTTAAATGAAAAAAGATGGCGGATTCCAACCATCTGTCTGCCTCAGGCCCAAGCATACCTGCTTCTCCGCTCCCTCAACCACTCCCCTGGTTTACTGTTTCCTGGCGGCATCCCCCTGAGCACTACCTTGTTCTTCTACGACCATTGCCTGCTACCCTCTCTGCCCTCCTTCACATACCCTCACCCCGTCAACTAATCCCCTGCATGGCTGTAGGATTTTTACCTGAGTAGGGTGACAGTACCCCCTCCCCCCTTTCCCATTTGAGCCCCATAGCACCCCACGGGTTTGGGCGATCGGGCTGAAAAAATTGCGGGCACAACTAGATGGAAACCAAGTATTTTGTCCAAATTTCCGATAAAAAAAAAAAATTCCTTCTGCCCAAACCGGCTCGGACGGCGTACTGGCGATGGACATTTCGGTTTTGGATTGTAGACCTCTTGAAACGGATAATGTCAAATTTTGAGGCCGACCGGAGTCATCGACCTCCGTCGCGATCACATAGGTGTGTTATTCCAAGAATAATAAACCAAATTTGGATTTTCGGTAGCGTGTCCGTCTTCACAACGTCGTCGTCCAGTACACGCGCTCATCTTCTGCCAGCAGACTCTTATGTCCCCTGACCCCTCCGCGCATGCGCGGCATCGGCCCCGAACGTGGACCGGCAATTTGAAGGTGCAGTTGTTCCACCTGTACGTGGAATATATTGGACCCTGCTGGGAAATATTCGTTGATAATTATCTTTCACATTAATCAACGGTATTAGTAATTTTATCAATAACTGACTCATTTATGAAATAAACGCTACCGAATTAATCCCGAGATCGCAACCAGGATTCCGAGTGACGTCACGGTGGTGGAGTGGGGGCGAGTTGAGCCAACCGTTGCCCCGCCCCCTCCACGTCTTCTGAGTCACTTACTTCGTGGAGGCGCCAAATCCGTCAGTTTTGATTCAGTCACGATGCGCGTTCGGGACAGTCACTTATTCGAACCGTCGGCCGTTTTTATCGCTACGCGAGGTTTAAAAATCGTAAGTTGAAATCTGAAAGAAAATTTGATGAGTTTGAATTTCACGAAGTCTCATTACTTATTGAATTTCTTTAAAAGTTTAAGTTAGGTTTTCATAAAAATTTAATAAAAGGTTAAAATGAGTTTTTAAAATATTACGAATGTTTCAAGTCATCCAGCGAACGGAGTTTTTATCGAAATAAATTTCCTATTTTTCAAAATTTGCTCACTTCTGAACGCTATTTTCTCTTCATTTGTTTTACCATCCAATCTGGATGGGATTGAACGCAAATGACAAAATTTGTATTTCGATGCTTCCTGAATAAATGAACGCTATCCACGAAGTACGAGAAAGAATGTTGAATGGCCCTTGGAGGATGTGGGTGAGACGGTTAATTTATTCAAATATGTAAATGGTGTACAGTATCCTTTCACTGCGCCTCTTGACTGACACAAACGTCAAGCTCTTCAAGGTCCATAAGTGCTGTATGCAAATCAGTTGGCTGATCTGGTTGGATTTTCGACAGCATTTTCCTTGTCGGGGAATATTTAGACTCTTCGTGTGGGGTTTGATGACAATTGGGTTTGGAAAAAAACCGGACGGTAGACCTATGGTTCTACAGTCAGATCATTTAATAATCATTAATTTTACACCAACCCTTACTTGTAACCAACCGCTAAACTTCCTTGAGACCAATCATGTGATTATAGTTTTCGCGATCATGTTGCGCTCAAAATCCCCCGTGACGTGACGCTCGTAACGTGACGAAAACAAATGGAAACGTCCTGTTAATCATTATTAAATGATAAAAATCTATATCGAAAGAGTCCTCTGTAGTTGTGGTCGGTTGTCCGATATCTTCTGTTTTCCAGCGTTGCCTATTCTACCGATCCTACCATCTCTCATCACAATAAAGAAAATCCAGTTTTCCTCAATCGGTAACATAGTAAGAAAATCTTGAATAGTTGAACACCAGCTCTCCTCCACACTTGACTTGGCTAACTAGTTGTGAATAATTCTTGTTATTTCCCCCGTTAACTGATTGTCAATCAACTCTTAGAGCATCCTGGCCCAGGATAGAGGATTCCTGGGGTGACAAAAGTGCTTGCAGCCGTGTCACCCCCTACTCCATATCTGCTATTAAATAAATTTTATGGCGTCCCCAAAATTGTAGATTTTTTTTTTTTTTTTTTTGCGTACCTACCTATTCGATAATACGACTTTTCTCTTGGCTAATGAAGCTATATCAGAGCGAAATGTTCGGTAATTCTTTCCTTTTGGTTTATTATTCTTGGAATAATACACAGGTATATTATAGGTCTATGTTTTCGCGACGGGGGTCGACGACTCCGATCGGTCTCAAAATTTGACATTATCCGTTTCAAGAGGTCTACATTCAAAATCCGAAATGCCCGTCCGCCGTCCGGGCCGTTTTGGGCAGTAGGAGTTTTTTTTTAAATCTGAAATTTTGACAAAATACTTGGTTTACCATCTAGTTGTGCCCGCAAGGTTTTCAGTCCGATCGCCCAAACCCGTGCCTCCGGCCCCTATGGGGCTACGGGAGGTTTTTTAAAGGCTTCTAGCTATGGGATCGAGTTAGGTGTCGTTTTCGAGGTATTTTTGGACGTAGAATCCATTTTTGGGGGTCCCGGAACGATCCGATTTCACTGTGGCGATCTATAGGGCTTTGATGGGGCTGGGGGATTTTTGAAGGATCCCAGGATGTTAAGTATTTTTCGAGTAAAAAATGAAGAATTTTTGAAAAAAAAAAACCAAAAAATTTTTTTCACTACCTTATATCCAGTTGAAAATCCATATTTTTCAAAATCCTTAAAACTATAATTTTGAACGTTTTTTTCCTTTGCGAATGTTATTTGATTACCTAATCGATTTTTTTGCCCAAAAAATCGAAAACCCGGAGTTGAAATTTTTTTTTGCGTAGTGTACTGAGTGATAGTCCGCAGGCCCACCGAGAGGGGGGGGCAAAGGGGACATTTTGCCCCGGGCCCGGACTTTTACATGGGGCCCCAGCGGGCCCTAGAAAAATAAGAAAAAGGGGAAAAGGAGGAAAAAATAAATAAATAAATAAAAAATGGCTAAGTTGCCACTTGGCAGGCAACGTAGTCTTCCGTGTGATTGGGCCTTGTAAAACTCAAGCAATGTGAATCACAATAAACCCCATGAAACACAACTAGGCCAGTCAATTTTGACACTAAATTCGCAAAACGAGATGTATCTCTGATTTTTTAGTATGTTATTCGGACCCATTAGGGTAGTGTTAACCGCGATTTTTGCGGCCTTATTTCAGTTTTTGCTCTATATCCAATAAACTATGCATTGTCCGACGAATACTACTATATGAGTTTTTAAATAGCATTAAATGTGTGACAATTTAAGCCCAACCAGAGCTGTGTAGGTCAATTAGTTTCAGAGTTATGGCAGTTTGAAAATAGGCAATTTTTTCCAAAATGTGAACATTTTAGTTGAAGACTTGAAGAGAGCGGAAGCACGTTTTTGAGAGCGTTTTCCGCTGTAGCTCAATAACTATTTATCTGATTCCAAATATCTTTTTTTCTCGTGAAAGCTAAATAAATTCCCCATCGTAGTTATTCTATGTGAAATTTTGATTTGAGCGTTGATAAGAGAGGGGCAGGCACGGCAAAGATGTGGTATATTTCGAAACAACCGTGTTTCTTTGCATATTTTTTTTGCCTATAACGCGGGAAAGGTTGGTCCGATCTTACTTTTCTTTTCTTTTTTTTTAGGTGAAAGCGGTGATTAAATTTTATACAGGGGACGACACTTTGCATGCCTATTGAAACAATAAAAGTGCCATTCGTATTCGTCGGAAAGGGTGAAAACAAGATATTAAATATCAAATTTTGACCATCTAAGACCACGTTTTTCGGAAGGTTTTCTTCTCTCCCTCCAAGACTATTTCTCCGATCGAAATTTCATTGCCCCCACGCTTTTTAAAATTTAATCAGCTTTCACCTACAAAAAAATAAAAGTAAGATCGGAACACCGTTCCCGCGTTATAGGCAAAAATGTGCAAATAAACACGGTTGGTTCGAAATGTGCCACTTCTTTGCCGTGCCCGCCCCTCCCTTATCAAAGCTCAAATCAAAATTTTACATGGAATAGCTACGATGGGGAAGTTATTTAGCTTTCACGAGAAAAAAAGAAATTTGGAATCGGACCAATAGTTCTTGAGCTACAGCTGAAAACGCTCTGAAAAACGTGCTTCCGCTGTCTTCAAGGCTTCAACTAAAATGTTCACATTTTGGAAAAAATTGCCTATTTTCAAAGTTCCATAACTCTGAAACTAATTGACCTACAAAGCTCCGGTTGGGCTTAAATTGTCACACATTTATTGCTATTTAAAAACTCATATAGTAGTTTTCGTCGGACAATGCATAGTTTATTAGATATAGAGCAAAAACTGAAATAAGGCCGAAAAAATCGCGGTTTTTCGTGTGCTACGCGTGAAGCACAGCTTTTGGGAAGTTGCAAAATTGGATAAACACTACTCTAATGGGTCCTAACAGCGTACCTACTAAAAAATCAGAGATACATCTCGTTTTGCGAATTTAGCGATTTTTAGTGCCGGTTTTGACTGGCCTAAACAGAAAAAAGGTCAGGGGTTACATGGGGGCCCTACGCCCTCTTTTGCACCGGGCCCGCTTTTTCTCTCGGCGGCCCTGATAGTCCGTTGATAGTGATGTCGGCTGGACCTCGCCGAATGCTCATCGGCGCTCATAGACCTCACGGGGGGTTCCTCACGTCATGTGGAGGTGAAAGTCGGCGACCCCGACACCTGCCTACCAGGAAAAATGATCTACCTAAAGTTTTCGTTCAGTTTATCCTCTGACGAAAATCGCTAGTCTCCTAGTGAAAAGATGCCCTGTACCTAATTTTGGAGCGTGCATACTGAAAAAAATCCTTAAAATATGTGCTTGAAAATGAATCAGAAGGCAAGAGGGGTTCTGGTCGATGGTAAATCCGGATATTAATTTTGGTTTTCCATCCCTACGTGAGGCTCTGATGGGTTACAGGAGGGTGTTGTTCTCGATTTGGATTGGTGTAACTAGGTGGTGGGAATCTGAAGGTAACACAAAAAAAAAAAAAAAAAAAAAAAAAAAACCAATCACTGTCTTACTAGGCCAAGTAGGTACGTCAATGTACGTAGGTCAATGTACGTTATCTTCAGGGTTATAAAACATTGCCCAGACGACGTCAGGCTCTGTGGGATAATCAGGCTACTGCAGGAGCACTCACTAACAGTTTTCATACAGTATCAAGATAGTATCAAACGTTTTTTAAACGCATACAATGAAATCTCACTTCCATCGGAAAAACAAATTAAATCAGGTTTGTCCTATCTTGATATCCAAACTGTTCGTGAGTGATCTTCAGTTCAGTAGTTTAATCTGTGGTGATCTTGCAGTAGCCTGTTTGTCCCACAGATCTAATAATGCAGGTCTTACACTAAAATATGAACCTTTTGAAAACGTAAGTCGGATCAGTCTTAATTATTAAGACTGATCCGACTTACGTTTTCAAAAGATTCATATTTTAGTGAAGACCTGCTGGCTCTGTCCCTTGTCTCTGGGCATTTGTTATAGCCCTGAAGACGAAACGTTGGGCTAAACCTCGAGATTCCGGCCACCTAGTTTTATTATGAATGCGTAGGTATTTGAAAGGCCTGTTTGAGTTATGAGCGTTACGGGGCCTCGACAAGACCTCTTATCGTTCTGACTGATCCGTGACGACACTCATTCATAACAAGGACGTCTTGTTTGTTTTGCTAATCAAGTACTTGACGCGGTGTTACGGGTTGATTGCTTTTCTGGGATTTCCCATTGGAATAATCACCTAGTTTATCCGTAAAACGTAATTTCGTAATTTCAATTGTTTTTTTTTTATTGTTGTTGTTAAAGTGCCCCAGAGGTTTCCCGGCCTTCCTGTGCCCTTGTGGAGTTGAAAGGACTTAGATATCATTTGACAAGTTTTTCCTGTTTGCGCACGAGATTTACTGCCACGCGCTTTAGCGTCATGAGCAGTCTCTCAGGAAGCTTTCAGTGAAAACAAACGGTGTCTACTCATTAAAAATTAATCCATTCCGGAATGAAAAAGATTGTTTATCGAATTGTTTTTTGTTTTGTTTTGTTTTTTTTTCGTTTCGAGAGAGCTGGGAGGGTTTGAAGGAAAAAGGTGGCGAAAACTCGAGTCTAGAATTAAACTGCGGTTTTTTCCTCTCGGCCCCCTCCACGCTAGCGTAGAGGATGGCAAGGGGGGTTTTCTAACCTTCAACTCGACGGAGTCTGGGAGGGTCATCGATGTGAGCCGCTGGATGGGGCAGTGACCAGCGAGGAGCTTTTTCTGACTCCTCTGATGTGCAAGTAGGCGGATTTCGCATGAAGAGGTAGCGTCTGCGACCCGGAACGATCCGATTTCACTGTTGCGATCTATAGGGCTTTCATGGGGCTACAAATGGGATTTTTGAAGGATCCCAGGAGGTCAAATATTTTTCAAGTAAAAACAAAACGTTTTTGAAAAAAAAAAAAAAAAAATCCAAAAAAATTGTCGAAAAATAAAAGTTTTTTCTAAAAATTTTTTCATTCACACAGAAATAAATTTATGCACAAGTAACCTATTTCAAGAATAATAAACCCTAGTGTAAAATTTTATTCGTCCAAATTACCCGGCAACCCTGTTTACATCATTTCTCGTCTGCAAGACCTGCAGATTGCTAACGTGAATCCTTTGTAGACAGGAGGAAATTTTGAGAACGTCCCGTAAGAATTTCAAGGTTGTTGTTAACTAATCATTTTACATTTGAAGGGGTCACTCCAAGAACGTCCAACCTGCATTTTTTTCATAATCGGGGTTTCACCGTAAAAACGTTCCTTGTGATATTCTCCATCAACTCCTCCTGCCACCTGTTGGCATTTTGTAGCACTAGTATTTCTAAAGTTTGTTCACATCCATCGTGCGGATTCCCTGTAAGAACGTGCTCTCTGCAATGATATGGCACGTTTTTACGCTGAAACGCTGCTCGAAACGACCATAAAACCATGGGGGTAGTCCAAATGATTATGTCGACAGCAGAAGGGGGTCCTCAGGGAAAGTTCTATGCCTGAAAACATAGAAAAATGTTCATCGCCTACCAATGAAACGTTTTTGGGCTTTCCTGAAAAGTTAGAAAAATGCAGGTTGGACGTTCTTGGAGTGATCCATTCAAATTTTGATGTCGCCGCAAGCGAATCGTAAGGTTGGCTAACTTGCATCTCTCAAACCAATAAAAAAAAGGATGAAGCAGTGCACGTCATATCCCACTCTCAGGCCGTGGAATTCAACAATAATTGTAAATTTATTATTGTATATTTATATTAATACAATTATTGTATATTTCTTAAGGCCTTATAAATAATGAAGACTAGATTTCCGCAATATTTATCCTTTTTTTTTTTTTACTTTTGAAGGATAAATTTTCCTGTAAAAAAAAAGAAAAAATATCCAAGGAGCTGACTGACACAAAAATACTTGGCGAACAGATAGGGTAGGTGGGGGCAAGGACCCGCATTTTATGGTTTTTCATTTATTGAAGAAAGGAAATGGCTTATTTTGCTGAGTTTTGGTATGGGATTGATAGGTACGAGTGTTGGCTAAACCTCTATGACAATAACAGCCAGATTGAACCAATATATACTTATGAATTCAAGTTTTTGTGAAAATAAAATTTGCGGGGCTTTGCCCCAAAAATTGGGGCAAAGCCCCGCAGTACTTCTTCGCAGTGTTTCTTCAAGGTTTTGAAGAAATTGACTAATAAACCAGTTGTTTCACTTCGCAAATCAACTACCTATATTATAAAATTACAGCCCTCTCTCACTTCAAACAACATACCTAGTGTTTGACCAGATGTGGGAAAAATAAAAAATCTTTGAAGTCTGTATCTTTGAAAGATCAGCCAAATAGAGACTCTTTATGTAGTGGCTACACATAAACTACACTACAAAATTGTCACTACATTTTGTCGCTGCATTTTGCCACTACATACTGCGGGGAATTGCTCCTTCGAGAGTGCGGGGCTTTGTCCCATTTTTACACTTTTGAAAATGGTGGTACCCAAACAAAGTAAACAACAGATAACAAGGGTTTTGGAACTGGCATGTGAGACTAAACTATGGAGCTCATTGCTACAAGTTAGACTTTGGAAATATCTCAAACCATCTTTGAAATAATCAACTCAGAACACGGGGAAATATTACACGAAAACCGATCAAAATCAACTTACCGCATACTCTCCGCCCCTGTTGACAGGATCACCTTGAGTTTTGTAGTGCAACTGACTCTTATCAAGACGGAATTGCTGCCTGTTGGCCGAAATTTTAACTGCATGGATTCCACCCAAAATGCCCCACGCGGGTCTTTGCCCCCCACCTACCCTAAGTAGGTATTGGTTTTCGATTTTTGAGATTCAGAATCAAATCAGCATTTCCTTAAAATCGATCTTTACAAAATTCGGAATTTATCACTTAGGTACTAAAAAAAAAAAAAAAAACTTTCAAGCGTAGATTCTTTTTGAGCATCCAGGTTTCAACATCGATGGCCGGCCCACTTCCCAGGTCAACTCCCGTAACAGCTTTTCTCCAAAACTGACATAATACCTCATGCTGCTCCTTATCTTTTTCTTTAAATTCACGGTCGCGTCATACTGAATAAAACTTTCTTTGAGTTCATCTCGTTGTATGATTTCTAATCGTACGGCATCCACTCAACACAGTGGAATTGTCCAGGCTTGTGGGGCCAGTGCTGCCAACGCTGAAAAGTCGCCGGCGGAAATGAGCACAGCTCGCCCTCCTCCAAGTTCTGCCAACCACGTTCATTCACGTTGACTTTGCTTGTTTCAGTCCAGCGAATCTGGTTTTGGAGAGAGTAAAATGGCTGAATTTGAAGAGATGAAGAAGCGATTACGAACCTGCCAAGATGAAATATACAAATTGAAAGCCGCCAATTCGGATGTAAGTTGAATCGCTACAGGTACTCAATTCTTATTTTAGAGGAATTTTCCACGAATACAAATAGATCTGAATGCGTTGAAATGTTGAAAACATCGAATGACTCACTATTTTTAATATTCCAACAACAAAATATTCCTATTTCGGGATCTTTTATTTTTCAAATATCAATTTTTTTTCGTCCACAATCTTGCTGAAAAGTCTATTTGTCTTTGAGTTGAATTTCCTTTGGCCCGTGACCCAATCACGAAAATTTCAGAGGATTTATTTATAAAGAATGACTCAAGCGCCTCACAAGCCACCCGTATTTTTACGCTTTCTAATTCGGTGAGGTCGCCAAAGTATTTGTCATCAGTTAAGTAGTTTTTCTGGGCATCAGACAAAATGCACGGGTGTGCTTCAAGAAATTTTTAAATATAAATAAAGAGAAAATTCAAATTGTTTATAACAGTTATATAAGTGGAGTTTCAAGTAAAGCCATATTTACTATGGCTTTACTTGAAACTCCACTTTTGGGATGAATTTATGGTTGAAATTTTACAGCTTCACTTCCCTTAGAAGCTATTAGCTATTAGATAGTAAGATTTTAACTCAATTTTGTTTTTAAATTTTCAGCTAGATATGGTGAACAAGCGATGGCACACGTACAATTCGGATATTCAGTTATTTGTGGATAAACTTCAGAGTACCATAAGAGACCAGCAAGAGCAAATTAACAACATCGGATCGTCAATTTTTGCATCTTGTGAAACGGTACGTAACGCAGGTTGGAAAGGATGTGATGGTTTCAAGTTGGGAAAGGCCCTCGAGATTAGGTTATGTGGAAAATCTTTTCAAGTGAAATTGGCAGGAGTCGCCTTGGGTTTCATTTAGCATACCACGAATCAATTTTGTGGTCAATGTCGTTTGAGCGGCAGATATTGGGGGATTCGTATTGAGAGTGATTTCCAGTAACGTGTTGAATGATAGAAGCCCTGACTTTACTTATTCAGGTGGCGACCCCGAGGTTTCTTAGAGTATGACATACTCTGAGAAACCTCGGGGTCACATTGTGAGGGGCCTGCAGTGGTGAAGGCAGCCAAGGCATCTGTCTCACATTCAAGGTTAAGGGAGCGAATCCGCCCAACCCCATGGGAGTCCTCTGGCAGGGTAAACATGGCCGGTGGACCCGGTAAAACAGGCTTTCGTTTGCTGAAAAGATGCCATCGAAGCCTGGCTTGTTGATGGACTTACGGAGTCGTGTCTTGTATTAGGGCTTACCACCACCAGGGGGCAGTCAGTCAAACTCGGGACATCCTCGGAAGGGAACCCAGGGGAATCTAATATTGATGATGATGTGTCAACATCAATATTAGTTCGCCCTGAGCCCGCAGTCAGAGGGCACAAACAAATTTTCGGTAATGGAGGCCGGGACCGCTGACTCAGTCTTTCAGAGGTCTGACCTCCCAGCTAACTCAATCGATTTGTCAATAATGGTGGCCTGGGCAACAGACCCGCGTAAAATAGTTGGGCACGATGACCTGGCCTCCTCTGACAAAGTGTCGCCTGAGGAGCCCTGAGGAGGCCTGGTGTTTGGGTCCAATAAAAAATGCACTGCGATTGATCATAATAATTATGATCAATACTTGGGCCGGTCCAAGTAATGAGCGGTGTTTCCGCTCGCGAGAGAAGCTGAGCCACCCAATCACGCTGCCGAGGGTAGCGCTTCCCGTGGCCGGCAAGCAGCTGCCCGGCGAATTGAATTATAGAGTGTGGCCCACGCGGCCACACGCTGTCCTCCAACGGCTAGACAGAACAGCTTGTTCGGGGAGCAGGGAGATCATCGCTTAAGCCTGGATGCTGGCATTTCAACGTCGCGGCAGGGTCGGCAGATCCTGGGGAAGGGGCAATGGACCTCTCTGACCCTGACCAGTTTACACATTATTGGTACGAATTTTACTTGCGCTGGATATAACAGGGATTACGTTGTCCCCCCCCCCCCCCTCCTCCTCCTCCAGCAACACTACCTCTATGTTGTGGAGCACCACGGCCAATTGTAATTGTGCATGGACGACAACGTCAGGCTATCTCAGGAGCCACTAGTGGAAAGGCTTCGATTGAGAATGGGAGTGATGGCCTTCTCGAGCCATGCTGCCTCGGGTTGTGCTGGCTGTTCTTTTCAGCCTATTGGAGGAGGAGTAGGCTGCTGAGTCCATCGGAAAACTCACCTTTGATCTCAGTGGTTTGAGACCGACTGGCCACACGGACCTCCCTGGCGCTGGCTTATGATCCCAGCTAGGCATGATGCAGCAACTGGATGGACTCAGTGGGGCATGTTTTTCTGAGCTTCTGAGCATTCGCATGGCAGAGGTCTTGGGGGGGGGGGGGGGGGCTAGTTGTTCCAGACTGAGGGCTAGAGTTATGCTGCCTTTGTAGCAACTATCCTGAGAGCCGGCAAGCCATGCTGGCTACCGAATCAACTGGTCCATGAAGACAAATTTCCCCCCCAGACCAATGGAGAGTGGAGTGTAGGTGCCTCCAGTTCTAAACTGTATTTATGATCAAAAACTGTGCTCTCGTGATAAGAGGGAACTTCCTTATTATGAATAAATTCATGTCGGGCACTACAAAGTTCATTACATCTAGCAAAACGTGAACCACTTTCAGGTCTACCTACAGAACGACTTTTATGCATTTAATTTCCTTTTCAGAGAGCTGAAGAAACAGCAGAATGCGGCCGAACGGAATGCCGCGAATTGCGAGAGGAAATAGCAAAATTACGCGAAGAAAAGAGTCACCTTCTACTTCAAGTGAGTTTTCCCTCAATAACTACTTCTCAATAGATCATTACAGTGGTCTTATTGCCTGCTCCATGTCATAGGTGAAGGCTCACAAGGAGGATTGGGAAGCGGAGAAAAATGAAAAACAGGAGGCCCTGAAAGAGCGGGACACAATAAAGCAACGGTTGGATTCTGTGTTGCGTGACATGTGCCTGAGCAGTGTAAGTGTAACTACTATGGTGTTTGGAAAGGCTGAGAATGAATGGCAGAAGGAAAAATATGAAAGAGCTATTCTTGTTCTTCAATTGTGAAAATTCGTGATTGTATTTTAGACGCAGGCTGTAGAACGAAGACCGACCAGATGCGGTTGTTGTAACGTTAATTGGGACGAAATTGTTGATCCTGAAAGAGCCCACGCGGTAAATGCTTTTTCCAGATTTTGTTAACACGATTGTTATTTAATTCATAGCCTGGTTTACTACACAGATTATCATTTACAGAGCAACTACAGCGGAACTTTTCGAAGCGACTCGGCCCGATTTTCGGTGGATAGTTTGGAGCGTGATGGCGGCTACCTCAGGCCTCCGCTTAACATAATCAACTCAGAGAGCGACATTAGCGAGAGGTGAGGTTTTTTGAAACGTGAAAATTTCACTTTTCACATTTCACATTGCAGCGTTATTTAATAACGCTGCACTGAATGTTGACGGGGAGGAGTGCCAAGGATCAAAGGGTGTCTGCCATGGCGGCGGTGGGTGTCATGGTGGTTCTCTGTGACAGTTATTGTTTTGGTTGAATACAAGGCCAATGTTACGTGATTACTGGGAAGTTTGACTTTGTTGGCCTCTGAAGTTTCCACACATCCGCAATGACAGCATCCAATGCTTGCTTACCTTGGAACCATGACATGGCGTGTCACATTGTGTGAATCCTAGCATGCTGCCAGGACTCGCCTCACTCCATCATTTGTATACACTTGCACCTCTTCTGACCCTGCCAGTCCCTGGCCCACTAAATTAGGGATGCCAAGAATCTGAACAAACAGGGCCTCCTCCCTCTTTTTTGTAAACAGGAGGGCCTCTCTTTGCTAGGTCACTTACTGCGCTTGTCCCCAATCCAACCAGGTGCTGAAAATACCTAAAATTCGCGAAATGTATCTAAAATTAGTGCAGAATAAAATCGTTTCCCAAGTCTTGCAAATGCATTAGAAATGTCGGGCTCCACAATCGTGTGAAGCTAAAACTTTCTCGCCCTGAGTGCAGGTTGGACCCTGGTTATTGACCAGTTATTGACCACTTAAACCATAATCAAACTTCATTTCCTCCGAGCAGTGTATTGAAGATGCGAAATAAGATTCATAATTTTTTTTTTATACTGCCCTTTCTACGAAAAAAATGTGTTTGCACCAGTTATTGGCCACCACTGTGCCAGTTATTGACCAGGCTCTCCCTTCGACTCCCTTTGCTCTCCGTTTGACTATCCCAACAGCTCCTTAAACTCTCAACACGATTTTAACACATATTTTATCTGAATCCCTCCCCTTCAAGCAGTAAATGTATTAGTTACTGATTTCCAATTGCTCCGCCAACATTCGCGAGTTCGGGAGATGGAAAAATTATATGTGTATCAAAATCGGGCTAGCCCAGTTTTAAGATAATATCTTAATGACAGATGATAATATCATGTAGTATAATAATAATAATTATATCAATTATTGATAGATTAATAGCTAACCAATAGAATATTATCTGATGATATTTTTTCCAAAATAAAAACAATTGGTTAATATTTTGTCCAGTTCATTAGGAGTGGGCAGTTCGTATCATCATAATGACCAGAAAGATACCTGTATTGTATCTTGGGTGGGTACCAAAACTGACGAACAGTGATGAGATAAAACTGACTAAGGTAATGATGAAACGTATGCTGTTCGGGGGTTTCTCACCGCTGCACCAACTTAAAATCGCTGCAATTTTTACACAAGGGTTTATTATTCTTTGATGTAGGTTACTTGTGCGAAAATGAATTCTATGCCAATAAAAAGATTTGACCTCCTGTGATCCTTCAAAACACCCCTTTGTTGCCCCATGAAAGCCCTATACATCCCCACGGTGAAATCGGATCGTTCCGGGACCCCCAAAAATGAATTCTACGTCCAAAAATACTTCGAAAACGACACCTAATTCGACCCCATAGCCCAAACCCTTAAAAACCCCTCCCGTAGCCCCATTTTAGCCTCATAGCGCCCCACGGTTTGGGCGATCGGGCTGAAAACCTTGTGGGCTCAACTAGATGGTAAACCGAGTATTTTGTAAAAATTTAAGATGTTTTAAGAAATTCCTACAACCCAAAACGGCTCGTACGGCGAACGGACATTTCGTTTTTGGAATCTAGACCTCTCGAAACGTATAAGTCAAATTTTGAGGTCGAAAATTTTGATCGCGATTACATGTAATGTATAGTTAGTCTGTATAGGTGTAGTCTGCAATACTTAGCAAGAGTCCCATGTCCATTTTTGTACTTTTTGCAGTGTTGTAGCTCTCAATCAGGCGCCTCTTTTGAGCTAAGCTAGAATGTCGTGTGTCCACGGGAAAGGCTTCGATAATCGATTTGTCCTATGACCTTTTTCAAGTTTTGCATGCCCATCCCCTAGGAAGCTCAAACTAAAACGCAGTTTTCTCGAAATTTGAAAATTGGACGTAGCGCGGAGGGCAATATTATTCCAAGAATCATAAACCAAAAGGCAATGTTAAAGGCAATGTTTTTTAAACTTATATTCTCTTAGAGCTTTCACTGAATACCTCAAACCTGCAAGCTCAAAGTGAGGCCTCAAATCATATTGTCGAGCAGCTGTGACTCTGAGTCAGCCGGTGAGTTGTGGGATCCCCCTGGCGACCCCTCCCTCAACCCCCCCCCCCCCTCATAAAACGTATGGCTTGGCCGCTCCAAATCACAAAGATAGGGTCCGCTGACCATATGTCGTATTCTAAAATTTTGCGTTTGTGGGCCCGCTGACCCAGGGGCTAACATTAAAATGAAACAAATAGTGTGGGTCCGTTGACCAGGTGTCGCATTCTCAAATTATGCGTTTGTGCGCTTGTACGCCGTACGATCCGTTTCGGGCAGGAGGAACTTTTTTTAAACCTGAAATTTTGGTAAAATACTCTGTTTACCATCTAGTTGTGCTCACAGGGTTTTCAGCCGAAAGTGCTAATTAGGGGCTTCAGGAGGGGATTTAAGGCTTTCGGATATGATATCGCGTGGGGTGTCCTTTTTCAAGTATTCTTGGACGTACAATTTGTTGTGGTCCCGAAACCATTGGATAAATAGCCACCGCCCTTGCGGAGACCCGGAGTACTCACGCCTGTTCGACGATTAACGTCGAGTTATCATCAAGTACATTTCAGCTTCTGCTGTGAGGGCATTAACTCCAATTGTTCCCATTCTCTTCCATGCCCGGCCTGAGAGAGTGGTACCATACCTGCTGAAATCTCAGAAGGCCTGGAGGTGACAGCGGGTGTCCTTGCCAGTGTGTTTACCCATTGTATGGATGGAGTCAAGTGAGAGACATCTGACCGAACCAACTGTGAACTTACTGAAGTGTAAATGGAAACTGACTATCCTTAGGAACCCATTTGGCAGGCAGACTTTCAGACGGACAGACTGGTAGAGCTTGGACGGGTGTTGACCATTACTGTCTGGTTAAGCCTGCTGACAGTTCGAAGGGGCTGTATTTACTGCTTTAAAGCAGTTGGCTCTTTGTCATGTTCTTCCCTCCTGGTCCTGCACTACCACATTTTCCGTCTGGCTAGCGACATCTCGTTTTCTACTTCATTAGCCTACATCGGACATAAACAAGGTCACAGGCCTTTCTCAGTGTTGGAGCACTCAGATGCAGAATTATGGGGACCCTCCAAGCAAGGAAGTGTGATGGCACATTGTGGTTGAGGGTGATAATGTCAAGCTCCTACACGTCTTATCAAGTGGGGAAGCGTGCTGCACCATCCAGCTCTGTTCCCTATTGGTGTTGAGTTGAGTTGAGTTGAGGTGTGGCTTGCTCATCGGTCTCAGCAAACAATGTCATGTCTTGATAGAGGTCCACAAGAAATTGTTTTCCTACCTGGACTCCCAGAGAGGTGCAGTTTAGATCCCTTGCCTTGTGCGTTGAAGACAGATGCCTTGGTCACCCTCGCCACAGCAATCCCCCATTGCCCTCGTCATAATCCAGCCTTCACAAATTCATGGTTCGCCGTTTGTCTCCGCGTCTACTATTAACGTCTAATATTAAGCTAGATTCACATGGGGCGGAACGAGGGCGGAAAGCGGAAGGATGGAACGACGGGAAAACCTGTGCAGGGGAAGGTGGAGTCCGAAGAGCTTCACATGGTGGACGGAATCACAACCTTCCTCCTGATCTGATCTTCAAAGCTCCTCTCGGTACTTCACAAGATCGATTAAATTTTTTTTGAAATTCATAGTAGGTACCTATCTCTAAAGACCTCGTTCAAAATCATCAAACGTAGGGATGGACTCAAAACTACAAATCGACCCAAAAATATTGCAACGTCTGCTAGCGGTTACAAACAGAATGTCCATTGAGCATGCGCGGAGCTTGACGGAACAACGGAAACGGTATAGACATTTCTGGTCGCTCCGACAACATGGCGACCACCATTCTCCACTGCGGTACAAACACTATCAGATTGTGTTCCGTCGTTCCGTCTCTTGTGAATCCACCTTTAATCCAGATATTTAAATTTTTCAGAGGACTAGAAGATTCCGCTTGCGCTCTTAGGCCCATAGAAGAGTCATACTCGTTGGTATCGTCAGTTCCTCTATCAACTCCAGAAGGCGTGTCGCCCTGCAGTAGCAACGCCAGCCTTCCCGAATCCCGCACTTTCTCAATGGGTACGTTCTCAATAGTCAGAAGTGGAAGGCATCTGTTTGTGAGACAACTTCGCCAATATGGCTATAGTGTGGCACCAATTGCAACATTTGTTGACATGATTTTTGTTGCGAAACTGAACTATTTTCTGACCAGGTGTCTCGCAATTGAATATTCACCAATTTCAAATTTTGCAGGCATCAAAAGTGACGGTGCGATGCTCACTTCGTACGTTCAACTCCCTGTAGTCAAATCCTCTTCGGCGCCCGAAAGGCGGTCCGCGGCGTTCAGGAAACCTCCCAAATTCGTCAACTCGATCAGCCTCTCGGTTCTCCCGCCCCAACCGAGGAAAACCCACGGGACGAGGAACATCCCCTACGAGTCGGCCAACACCCAAACGGACGACGCCCTCGTCTGCCCCGCCTGCCGCATGGTTTTCACTTCGGACGTCCAAATGTCCTTCGGCGAGCACTTCGAGTCGTGTAAAGAGAGAACCGACGAATCAACGAGTTGACCGGACTTCAGAGTAACCATAATATCCTGTAGAAACTAAAAAGTGGACGTGGGAATTTCCGGGCAATCTTAAAATGAACCACTTTAAGAAAACACCAACCAGGACGTCCACATCATTAAAATGTCACCCATCACGTTCGACGCTTTTTGTCAATGTCGCACTGAGCAAATTACAAGCTAGGTTGAAATCGGAGAATTCAAACTTGATTTGATTTATAAACCTTCTTTTGACATTACCGATTGCAACAATGAACCTAACCATTTTGCAAGATTTTTTGTATACATCAGAAGTGGGATATTCTTTTCAATTTTTATGTGGGATACATTGTTCTGGCAGGAACAAACCAATCGTTCCTTAATTAGCAGTGTGTGAATTTCATTTTGTTTTCTGTATTATCTGTGTACGTCGCAATGTAGTCTTTAAATAACTGCAGTCTAAATTAATTTATTTCTGTAGACAGATAAATATTATGATCGAATGACATTAAACTTGCTAAAGTCACGACGTTTTTTTCTACCCTATTTATCGCATACAGGAAGAAAAAAAACTTGAATACATTTTTTGGAGATTTTATTGCACCACATTATCAGCAAAGAACACCATTAAAGTAACAACAATGTTAAGCTTCCACAACTGTAGTTAGCCACTGACTTAGTCACATATAGAGATTATTTTTTTAATTTCTTTAATAATAAATAACAATGACATTAATACAGACTTTGGCCTCCCAGCAAATAACCTCGCGGGTCAATTTTGGTTGGCTTTCGTCTTTTTTTGAAATTTTTTTTATTCGGACCCAAACCAGCTTAAGAATACTATTCATAGATAGTATTATGCTTTTGTTTAAAAATTCGCAAAATTTCACATAACAATACTGAATTATTGTCATTTCACAATGACATTCCAGGGTACCTGAATGCTCGATAAAACCACACAATATAAATTAATTTCGAATAGGAAATTATACAAATGATAAAACTCCTTCGCGATAGGGTGTTATTCTTTTGGGGTGGAGGCGGATGGTGGAGGGTTGATCCCACCCCTCTGATGAAGCCAACTGTACGGCGAAAATTTAGGTAATTGTTTTTCTATAATTCTTTTAGTGTTCCCTCTACTACTACCATCTGTTTGAACAATCAAAAACGTATTATATATGGAGGTATGATATCATGAGAAGTCAAGTTTGATTCGATCTTGGGCGTCTTGTGCTATCCACGGGAACCTGTTTTAATCTCAAACGTCACATTCGGTCGATATCTTGGAAGCCTAGTGACCCAGGGAAACTTGTTTAGATCTCAGACGCCACGTTCGGCAGATTGGTTTGATCTTGGATGCCTTGTGTAATCCAGGGAACCTGTTTAGATCTTGCACGCCACGTTAAGCTGTCAGCTTTGATATTGGATGCCTTGTATGATCCAGGGAACCTGTTTAGATCTCAGACGCCTCGTTAAGCTGTCAGCTTTGATCTTGGATGTCTTGTGTGATCCAGGGGAACCTGATACGATCTCAGACGCCACATTTGACCGATAGCTTTGATCTTGGATGTATTGTGTGATCCAGGGAACCTATTAATTTAATGTCACACGCCACGTTCAGCTGTCAGCTTTGATCTTGGATGCCTTTTGTGATCCAGGGGAACCTGTTAAGAACTCGCACGCCACATTAAGCTGTCAGCTTTGATCTTGGATGTCTTGTGTGATCCAGGGGAACCTGATAAGATCTCAGACGCCACATTTGGCGAATAGGTTTGATCTTGGATGTATTGTGTGACCCAGGGAACCTGTTTAGATCTGACACGCCACGTTAAGCTGTCAGCTTTGATCTTGGATGCCTTGTGTGAGCCAGGGGAACTTGATAAGATCTCAGACGCCACATTTGGCCAACAACTCTGATCTGAGACGCCTTGGGTGATGTCCGGGAACTCGTTCAGATCTCATACCACCCGTTTGGAACAGCACACCCTTGTGTCATCCAGGCAGACCTCTTCAAGAGCAGCAAGCAATCCAGAGGAACCACCGACATTCTCAAGAACCACCCTTGACCCCTACGAGCCCCTTTTGACGCCACGTTAGACCCGTTTATTTAGTCTTAGTGAAACTTTCCACACTTTCATTTGATCTCACACAAGACCGTCGACTGAACCAATTCCGCCAAACCACCCCAACATCCGCAACCCCTCCGCAAAACCAAACCAACTTCAAGAAACGAGGATTTGCAACATTCAGGAATAAACCTCTTTATTACAATGACCTATGTAATATTAATAATAATAGTTTTTAAATTGTTTTCCATTCAGAAAAACTCCTCACAACGGAATATATCCTGTCATAAACAATCCTTATCTTTAATGCAACGATCCTTATAAGCGCTGTTAACCGTCTTCAAATGTTTATCTTTTCTACCAAAATTTCCATTTTATATGTCTGAGAGGCGCCGTCCCATTACTTGGCAAATATTAATAATATTTTCCTTTAGTTCTCTTTAAAATTATGTTATTTTACAATAATTGTTGATTGCATAATTATAGATGATTACAACTAGAACCCAATAATCCACGAACAAATTTTTTTTACTTTCAAAGTTTACTTTGTTTACGATGAAATTTGGTGTCAAATCCGATGTTTGGATGGGCTACGCTTTAGAAAATTGCCGATTGTGGCGGAGTGAAACGTTTAGAAAGAGCCGATTCTTAGCGCTATTTTTAATAACCTCGCAGATTTTGAATCAGGAGACGACGTGCAGCCATTCACATACGTCTTTGTGCAGAGGAGCGCTCGAAAAAAACACATTTTGTTTAATCGAATGAGAACAGATAAAACGAAAAGTATGCGTGTCCATCCCTAAAAAATACTTCCGGTTTGTACGGTCTTTCCAGGTATTTTACATATCAGTTTTTGATAGACCTTCTAAGGTAATTACCCTAATCTAGAAATTAAACACGCACCTTGAAACGATACTTTTCGGGTGTTGCGGCCACCGCGAGATCCGCCGCGGCAGAGAACATCCGAGTTGTTGCGCTTTTCCTTCTGCCCCGACGAGCCCCCCAAGACGGCCACGTTGGAACGAAAAAAGAAAGAAAAAACTCACAAATCTCCAGCTTTTTGCACAGTTTATTGCATAACACTTTTCCGCTTCCGCCGGAAATTCTGAAGCGAAAATGTATTGTGCAAAAACGGTGGGAGGAGCCGGGCGCGGACGTTGTTAGCCGTTTCAGCGGGACGTGGATCAGTAGCTTCCGCGAGCTTTCGATGCTTAACATTAATTGGTAGTTTTTTGAAAAAATTCGTTCAACTTTTTTTCTTTAGGATAGCGTAACAAAAATAAACGCCATTTTAAAAAAATTTCATGTTTTGCAGGAAAAAACAAGTGCGATTTTTTGTTAAAAAAGTTATTTTTTGATATTTTTTTTGTAGATTAATTTTTTTGAGTAAGTAAATACTTTGTGCCTTCAAAAGGCCTTTTTATCACAGACCTGATTTTTCAACCGGTTCTTCGTAAGTGTCGTGCTACAAGCACGTCAACACTGCCTTCATTTTTATACGAATTGCACAATCTTTGGGGGGGTTTCAGACCGTGGGAATTATCACAGAAGGAGTAGGTAACAAAAAAGGAGCCGGAAGGGATTTTTTTCGCGTATTGTCGATACGGTGACTTCGGAAGCAGTGTTGCCAAATTTGCGTGTCTAGGCCTTACTGGAAACAGCAAATCAAAAATAAATTCGCACAAAAACCCGCCGCAAAAAAATAATTGATGCCACATTTTCTGTTATGTTATAAGTTAAATACATTCGTTATTGTTCTGGTTCACAATTGGACCTCATTTTGGGTTGTGTTAGATCTGTCCTCAATTTGCGTTGAATTGAGTTTTTACCAATTAGATAAAATAAAAGCTTTAGCAAACAGATATTGAAGGGGTCCGCTCTACGGCTCACTTAGCCGTAGACCATTATTCCTCATTCTTCTTCCTCTTCGTTTTGATAGGTGACGTAGCGGACTGAGGATTTCTCACCAAGCGTTAGCATCTGAAATGAGAAAATGGCTGAGTTATTGTTTGCAGTGTTGAGTTGTATTAAATACTGCAAATTTTGCAGTTTGCAATCAGCTAGTCATCGTAGTCACTGTAATAATTCAGAGTGTGTGTATGTCGCAGGCTTAAACGGTAGGCAGTTGAATTGTGTTTTTTCTTAGTGACTGTCGGGCGCAACTGCGCGCGATTGGGCGCACTTTGGGATGTATCCACTTAATCAGATCAATGACCTATATATGCTGGATGACCTGACCCCTTCCTGCAGTTGGATTAGCCGAGCGTTAGACGCTTGAAGATGAATTCTGATGAGGCCATGGGTTCGAATCCCATTGAAGACTGCTATTATCATGAACCTTATACTACACTATTATTTGTTTAGTGTTTGTGTTAACCCCACAATCAGCATAAGGCCGTTTTGAAAGACAGGATCGGCTGCATGGCTGATCTGGCAAAAGCGTCTGATCTAGCGCCCCACGATATCCTTCTCAACAAACTGGATGGAATAGGCGTTCGAGGTACGGCCTGGGACTGGTTTGCTTCCTACCTAGTGGAGAGATCGTGGAGTGTAAAAATGACCGGAAGTGCGGTCTGGGGACTTGGACTAGTACACAGTCGGCTCCAGGATGGGTAGTAGGGCCGGCTCGGGAACGTACAGCCCGCAGCTCAAGTGGGAAAGCGCCAGCCCGCTCGGCAAGTGGGCTACATTATACCAGGATGAGCTGTACGCTATAATGGTATGCATTATGGTATGCACTCGAGAGAAGGCGAATCCTCATATTCTCGGATAGCCAAGCTGATCTGAAATCACTAGCGGGAACGTCTACCTATTCAAAACTGGTACTCGACGGTTGGTAGTCCATCAGGCGTGTTGGGGCCTCTAATGTGATTTTTCTCAGATGGGTCCCTGGTCACGCTGTCATTCCAGGGAACCAGAAAGCAGAAGCCCTTACCAGACAGGGGACCTTATGGCACCTGAACCCTGTCTAGGTATCACAGGGGCGCTTTTCCGTGAGGTTTGTTTGCAAATGGCAGAGAACACAGCACAGCCGGAGATGGCACAGAACTCCTACCGTAGTAACTCCAAGAGGCAGTTCAACGGGTCTTCAGGCCTATGTTGGGGAAGAGGGGGGTGCCCTTCAGGAACTCACTTCCATACCGTATTAACTTTAAAAATCTACCTAATTGCTTGGAAGTGATTGCATTTTTACGTTCAGATAAGACATTCTCCTTGAGGAAAAGGGCCTAAACGTGTTTTTCATTAGTAAATCCTCAAAAAATTTGTTAACTCGATAATCGGATGCCGTTTTTGAGGCATTTCCTGCCTCTGAAACAGCAAAAATCTACTGCTAGAAGCCATCAACTTAATTCGGCTAAAAGTCAAGATACGTGATTCCTAGGACGGCAGTACGGTAAAACGTTAAAATATTCTCGAAACTTGAAAAAGCACTAATGGGGGCTAATAATGTCTTCAGAGCAAAAGCTGACCAATAATTTTCGTGATTCAAGCAGAAGAACCAAACCATTGGCTCAGTGGCATGAATTGTCCGCCGTCTTGCTAAACGACCTTAAACGTGTTTATAGGGAGCAAAAACCAATAAATGGGCGCTATTTTCGGTCGACCCCCCCCCCCCTCCCCCCTCACTCTCTAAGTTCTTGAAGTCAATCAAACATTACCGGTCAGTTAGTCACCATATCCAATCAAAACAGTTTCCAATACAGAAAATCAAATACACCAACTTGCCGAAAACCATAATAATATACCATATTATGGTATATTATACACCAAATACCTTGCAATACCAGTACATACCTGCTATGCAAATAAAAGAGACCTTTTTTTCTCATCTAAGTGACAGTACAAGCGTTCTCAGTGGCGCTAGGAGGAACAGGCTACGGGACAACAAAAAATAACCAAATCACAAAAACACAAAAAAAAACAAATTAGAAACAAATAATAAAAACAGCAAAAAATTAATAAAAATAAAATAATAATGGATGCTGGTGATGTGATGAGGAGGAATAATTTACTCACTCTGGTGATTAAAAGAAAAAACAAAAAAAAAACAAAAAAAAAAAACCGTACGAGACTTACATTCGAAGTGAAAACATGTTTGACTGACTTGGCAGCTGGAAACAACTATCCAGAACCACATCAATCTTGTCGTTATTTTCCAACAAAATTTACAAAAAAGAGAAAATGTTTACGGAAAAATGGGACAGAAAAAAAAAAAAAAAAAAACTGTTCAACACTGACCTCTTCTTCTTCCTTGGTTGGTGGATGTCTGAGCATAAACATGAGAGGTGCGTAGCCGAAGTTGAGGAGGGCAATAAGTACCAACATCCATTCGAAGCCGATTGTGTTCACCAACGTCCCGCTGACTGCAGGGCCTGAAAAAAACACAGTAGTGTAAATCAGGATGTACGTTGAGGTTTGTGGCGTTGTTGATTGGCATACCGATGCAGTAGCCCAAGCAGAAAGCGACGTCCCCTATGGCGTAGACGGTACCGTAGACGGCCGTGTGCCTGATGTCAACGAGGTAGGCGAGATGGGGCATCATTGAGCTGTCGACCATGCCGATGGCGAAACCGAGCCCGGCATTGGGTATGATCAAGTCGTACATGCTCGTGGCCAGAGGGATCTGTCGGAGAGAGCCCAAACGGTGGAATCAAGCGGCTAAACGGTAACATTAGATAAAACTGAACTTACGCATATCAGACAGACTCCGATGATGAGGAGTCCCAACAGTGTTGCCAGCCACCTGGAGCAAAAATAGCTTCAGTACAGGTTTCACAAAAACGGACGCCTTCTTTTAAAGCATTCAGTACCGTCCCATCCGATGTCCGAGCGGGCCGAAAAGATTGGTGCCGATGAGATAGGAGATGGAGGCAGGTAAAAAAGCAACTCCTTGTTCCCACTTGCCGGAGCCCATGCGGTCCATCATCCAGATCGGCAGGGAAGGCTCCAACATGGCTATACCCGTGTTGGCGAAGGTTATGGCCCCTGGAAGACAAAACAATTACAGTACCTGGTGTTCATAGCTCTGTAGTTTTGACGTACTTAAGTCAAGAATCAAGTTTTAACGCATGTGCTCTATCCTTTACGAAGGACTTTAATTGTCAAAAATAGCACTCTTGCAGCATAAGGAGGGAAGGCTCCTTATACACCCAGAATTTACTATTACGTATACCAGAGCCGTTCCTAAATGTGGCGCTAACTGGAACTCCCAGTTATATTTCAGTATTTCGTCTATACCCGTTAAATACGATGTTTTCAAGGTTTTTGACCGAAACTAGTCGTTTAGAGAATGACATTTTCTACAAGTTCTGTCCTTATAATGTTTACTATGGGACCAATACTTCACGAGATACAGTCGGTTTAGTTCTAGGATTGTGGAAATTAATCGCAAGACCAGTTTCTGGTCTGTTACTTGGATGCAAACGAGTTGCGGCCAGAGCGGTTGGAGGGAAGTGTGACGATAGGTGAGTTGCGGCCCAGGTCATTAGGATGCACGAATAATTGCGGCTTTTGAACCACGCATTCAATATAGTTTTGTGTTTACTTGATAAAAGTTGTGTCCACAAAGTTGGGGAGGCGTTATCACGTAAACACAGTGCAGTTCACTACCAGTGAAAAGTCAAAGCCTCTGATCGTGTACCGAACGATTTAAGTTCCGTTATCACAAAACTCTCAAGGATGGCATACAAAAGTGGCCTTGTACTAGCAAACCATGTACCTAAGTGTTACTTGAAGCTTTCGCCCTAAAATGACATTTTGGATAGATTTACTTATCTCAACCACGAAAAAACGATGATTCTTTGAAAAGGAAGGCTGAGGATTACGTTTTTTTGTTGTTTCATTTTGTCAACCAACCATGTGGACTAGGAATAACCCAAGTGAAATGGCGTGAAACCCGACTTATTTTTACCTGCAGCGACAAGAATGTAAGGATCCCTAATGAGCTCGAGGAGTGAAGAATCTTCCGTTTCTTGTTTCACTATGGTCGGTTGGAGAAGAAGCAACTGCAACACTACAACACGCATTAACACACTATCGACTCAACGCTCATTATTTGGGCAATTATTTAACTATCAAACTTACATCCATCGAGAAGAGCCAAAGCAGCCAAAACTATAAAAGGAGCGGACTTGCTGACAAATTCGTACATGAAACCGCCGAAAGGTGGACCGATGAGAACGCCGAGGGCCAAACCGCCAAGAGCGATCCCCATAGCGTTACCCCGCTCCTTGTCATCTGGATACTTGTCCGCCAGCATTCCCATCCCTGAAAAAAACGAATATTAAATATTGTCACAGTTTAAAATGCTTATATACATCGATTCTTCTGTAAAAATTATTAGCAGAAACGGTTTGAAAAAATTTGCCCCTCAGCAAAAATCGATAGGTTTGAAGTTTGACAAAAGACCAAAAACCAACTCCTTTCAGAGGAAGTTTCAGCTATGGTTAAAGGCTTGACATTTCAGTTTTAGATAGATAGATAGATAGATAAATTGTTTATTAACAAATACAACAATTAAAACAATTTAAATTTTGAAAATAAACAATACGGCAATGGTTGTGACAACCGTCTGCCGGAGGTTTGACTCAGAACACACTTTTTATATTATTGTATGATATCTAATGTTAAATAGAAAACAAAAACAGAAACAAAAACATGATGGATTGAATTTCTCGAGGCGGAAGGAATCAATAACAAGGGGAAGGCCCTAGAAGTTGAACTCCCGCACCAAAAACTTCCTATATCGCCATGCTGACCTGCAGAACTGCACAAGCGGGCCCCAATCAGGACCGTTCAGTATTCCCAGGGCCGTCTCCCCCGTCAGCTGCGACCGGCCGAAAGCCGCAAGACGGAACTCCGACAACACCGGGCACACGCACAAAAAATGGAAAGTGTCCTCCCTCTCGCGCCGATTGCACATAGAGCACTCCTCCCGGCGGCCGGAGACACATGGTCTGGCATTGAGCGCCAGAAGCTCAGCTCGAACCTTGAAGATCCATCGCAACGCTGCAAGGTTCACTGGGAGAGAGTCCCCAACAAGGCTGGCACACTTGACACCCGAGTCCAGCTCCCTGTAAAGAGTGAAAAACTCCGACTCCTGCATCCTCTGCCTGAAGCGCGCCCACCTCCGATCAACGAAGCCCCGCAGCAGCAAGTCAGCATCAGCATTTCAGTTTTAGTCTTGCTTTATTTCGGAAGATCCCAATCATCATGTCAGTTTTCTTTAGTGAATAATTCATTAGGTATTATTGTCGACTTTTTTTTGATTTGATATAATTCCAGAATGTAAAAAAGAAGCTACTGCAATTCTAAAGTGGATCATTTATTTAAATACCTACATCATTTAAAAGGTTAGTCAATTTAATGAGCTTTTGATTTATTACCTAATTTAAATTATTCAAAATTAGTTATTCGTTTCAAGAATGGATTAGAATTACATAATTGATCAATAATTGATTTTAATTATTAAAATTAGTTTTGGCACTTATGCTCTTTGGTTCCAATGAAGAAAAAAAAAAAAAAAAAAACCGGTGGCGAGCGTGTTGCTTGCAGACACGAATCATTATTTAATTAATAATGAAAATTTAACTTTCTAGATCCGTCAGTACTGAAATTAAAAGGTTGAAAAGGTTACGCGTCGCTTCCTGCCATCGAGATGCAGGTAATAGGTAACCATTTTTTAGACAATTTTCAGTTTTGATTTTGAATAAATTTAAAATTGATACTTTTGTTTATTGATTCCCCGTCTTCAGCAGGAACCCCCCCCCCCTCCCCCTCACAAGCAGATATTTTCTCAACTCGGTGAGCCGCCAACTCTCATCCATGGAAGCTATTTCAAACGTTTGGGTAACGTACATGTAATCTACATAAATCATATTATTTTACTCGTTTAGCACTCACCGGCTACACTTGAAAGTGATGATCCGATACCTTGCAATGCCCGGGCCGCAAAAAGTACTGTGTAAGTTCTTCCAAAGGCAAAAACTAGAAAGAAGATGAGCAGTAAGACAATCAGAACAAGATAAGAATATGCTCACTGAGAGCTGAATATGATAAAAACAAGAGTTCACAATAATTGTAAGCTTTTAAAAAGCAAAGCACAAAAGCTTTTTGTCTTGAATGCAAGTGGCTTATAAAAAGACGATTTAAGACGAAGTAGTCTATTTCCACGATAAAAAAAGGTACCTACTTCGTCTTAAATCGTCTTTTTATAAGATGGATACCCACTATCTCGCCACATCCACTTATCCAGCAAGTGACTTCCCAGAACACGACATGAACATCACGGCTACTTTATTTGATTTTAAAAAAACACCAATTCGCTTCTATTATTCGACCAGTTGATTTGAGATGGATGTCGAAAATTGTCAATAATATTGGACGGATAATTATCCTTATAAATAATTTCGTAGTGTCCGCCAAAATTGCGGAGGACTCCGTCGTCGGATCTTAGCGTTATACGGCTCATTCGAAACAGCTCGAGGCCGGTTTTGGAGGAAAATTGTCCACATTCGTCTCAACGCCCATCTTGGTCGTGTTCCGGGCGATCCTTAACGACCGAGTTTGAATAATTTTCCTCTGTAAATAAGGAACTCACTAGATTGGGGCTTGGAAAGCCCCAACAGGCCTCTAGTCTATACCACTAATTTATAGTATAATATCGTAAGGTAGTTGAACTAAACAACTAGGTAATTCAGACCGTATCTGTATGTCACAAGCCTTCTCCTGCGAAACCATAAGTGATAAAAATACGCCAATTTTTCCTACCGTCTCGGCCTCCCAGACATAGCGTACATGGGGGGGTTGAGATTGGCGCTCAACTTTCTAATTTTAAATTAGAACGCCTAATTACGGTTTATTATTCTTGGAATAATACACCTTTGTAATCGCGACGGAGGACGACGACTCCGATCGGCCTCAAAATTTGACATTAGGGTGATTCCACGAAAACTGGAAATTTTTGATGTCCAAATATGAGAACTGAATAGTTCTAAGTTAACTGGTCATAACAGATGGTTTTGATTATAGAAATTAGAGCGTTTCATTTCTGGTCTTGATGAGTATGCGTTCATTGTAGGTGTTCTTTGGGATTTCAGATGGACTTGATGAAAATATCAATAAGTGATTACCTACTTGTACATTAGGTAATGAATTATACTCACTAATGGTAGATAGGAACATAATAAAGAAACCCATAAGCATCGGGATACTGTAACCAATCCTGAAAATAAATTAACCAAATTCAGTGAGACGGGAAAGTAGGATTTGGATGACTTTTTTTGGATCTTGGTGTACCTGTGAGTTAAGGGTCCTACAAAAGGGTTGGCCGCAAGTTGGACGAAAGCCTTAGAAGCGAACATGAGGCCGACGGAGACAGATTCCTCTTGCAGATCCTTGTGGCGCTGAGTCTCAAGCGCCTCCAAGCTCGAGTTATCTTTAAAAAAACGAACAAATTTAGCGTTCAAATTTCATTTCTCAACATAACCTCTTTCCTAAAAGGGATTCACCTGAGTTGTCTATGGTGGAGTTGTGTTCTAAGAATACGATGTCGGTGGCGGAGTGAGGTGCCATAGTTGTCGTCGCCGGTGGGGCGTATTTGAGGTGCTCGATCTTGGATAGCTGGTGGGGGTGCTCTATCTCGTACAGGAACTCGGGGATTATTGGCACTGTAACAGAGATGAAACTTTGGAGCTACGAGGTTGACTTCTAGTCTGAATCAAGTTCATGGAAACTTAACGTATTCAGAACCTCATCTTGTCTTTCTCATACATAAGAAAAGAATCCGAGATTTCAATGCCAACCAGAGTTTTTTCTTTCCTCTCTTCGCGAAACAAAAGTTAATAATGTCCTGGACAGAGGTCGTTTCAATCCCGGCCCGTAGGTGAGCATGAGATGGGTTCATTCAATCACATGTCGACGTGGATCGAGAGCACTTGGCTGACCTGTCACCAGCATACAAGTACTCATCTCTGGATTTCCCTCTCCCTCTTTTAATCTCCCCGGATTGACATAGGGATCGGTATCGAACATTACACGGCGCTTGCAAACGAGTGAGTCGTCGATTTTTCTCAACTCCGTGTTGCCGACCGATGCGAGAACATTGGCGGGGAAAAAGAGAGTAGTTTAAGCGTTGCAAATAAGTGAATTATGAAGACGATTTGGTAGAGCTCGAGTTCAAATCCTACGAGCTTTAGTGGCCGCCTTCTTTTCAAGTGGACAGGGACCTCCAAGCAAGTTCAGAAAGGTGATTCCTACAGGATGCAATCCTTGATGGGATTTTCAACTGTCGAGCAGTTCACAGCTTTTCAGTCTGAAGGAGGAGGAGGATGAAGAGGGTTACCATCTTTATTCTACTGGCCCCGCATAAAAAAATTGAAAAAAAAAAAAGAAAAGAAGTTTCGGCGACTAGGTGGATGACGAGAAAAGCCTGAAATCATCAAAAAGTTGCTCCAGGAGGTTTATCTGAGCTCCAATAAATCCCCAAAACAGTATTTTAAAGAAATTCGCAAAAAAAAAAAAAAAAAAAACTTGGCGCTCCCGCGCCTCGTAAGGCCTTTGCCCACATTCACAACCAAATCCATTACAGCTGAGCATTTCTTTGCCTCCAGCAGCAACCTTCCGTCGGCTATAGCAAGGAGAAGAGGAGGGCAGAAATACGAGGGAACAACCCAAAGAGGAAGTGGATGAAGTCAAGATAGAAAGGAATATATTCCTAAGGAAGAGCAGAGAGGGTAGAATGGGCTCCGATCCCAGGAAGGCACAAACAGGCTAAAAAGCGCGGCAAGCCTGGAAAAGCTTGAACAGGCGCAATAGACAGCATGATCATTAGGAAAATCAATCGAAGAGACGAATTTCAGGTAGTGTAGAGCAACATGTAGGTAGGTACCGATGAAATCAAAAGTTAAGATGACGAGAAAACTCTGAAACCACCAAAAAATATCTCAATTCCGAAAGGGGTAAAGCTAGATTTCACCTTCCAAATGAATCCATCTACTTTCACATCGTTTCATAATGAAAACAATGTGTTCTTCATGTCATGAAGAGAGCGGCCCACCAGGCCGGGTTGGCTGGCGTAGCCAGTAGGGGTGCCCCCCTAGTCTCCCTTATGACGCCGATGAACCCCCACTACCGGCTTTTCACCTTTAAATTTAGGCCGTTAGCTCCAATTTTTATCAGCAGGCCCCCACATTTAGGGAGCGTCACGATAGGAGGAGATGGACATGGTCATGGCAGGGAGGACGGGGTTTGCGCTACCGAGGGCGTGAGCCACTGTTCAGCCGTCTCTTGTGGTGGGGTGTGACCAGAGCAAGCCCCAGGTGCCATAGGTGCTACATTGGTTTCATTTGACTAAGCTGGGCTTAACTTCCTTGAAACGTATTCTTGCTCGGAAACATTAGTGGGGTGAACCCCATTTCTTCTTAAGCGCCAGTTAAATCTGAGCTTTCGCTAAGATCAGCTTTAATTTAACAGCAGCTTTGTCCCTTCGGTGAAACTGGTCCAAAGTTGTTTTCGCTCGTAACTTTTTTCGGTAAAATTGGCACTTTTAGTTTCTCTGACCACTTTTTAAAAATTGCTCAATTGAGGTCGATCCACACTTATTATTGATATCAGTGAATCCGTGGCCATCAGTGCTCCATGCGGCATGTAACGCTGGTGTGGACAATTTATCAATGCGCTGGTTTATAATAAACCAGGAATGAAACCCCAAATTCCTCATTGAGCCTGCGTCATTATTGACCGGTTCACTTTTTTGTCTCTTGTTTCCTCCTCGGGTCATTAGTGGTTCTAGATCAGGGCGTCACGGTCAAGTGGTCACTGAGTTGAGTGTTGACGACGTGACGCCCGAAACGATATCGAAGGTCGTGTTCTTCTGTGATGTCCGGAAAACACTTCGTCAAATCAAACGGAGCGGTGAAAGCTGTGAACAACCTCAGAGAGAATGGTTGGTCGTTTAAAAATAAAATTAGAATAGGGGTCTAGCCAGGCTAATAGTCTTGTTATTATCTTTTGGTTAGCTTCACGAAATAACGAGGGATGGCAAATAACTGATCCATCCGAATCAGAGGATATGGTACTAATTAGTGTTGATACCAACGCGAGACTAACCTCGTTTCTACAAACTTAAGGCCTGAGCATGTTAGGAGTTCTTACAAAACACTATTGAGACTGATTGACTATAGTGACAGAGGTGTCACTGATAGTGTACAGATAGTGTCATGACGTGTACCTGATTGTCGTTGTGTACCCAAATCAATAATTAGATTGTGGTGTGTTTGGCGGAGTCTCGAAAGCGTCCTATTGTTTCCGATCACGCCACCGATTGTGGTGGAAAGGAGAGGAAGTGCAGGTACAGTTTCCTCTGGGCCATGGCACGAGACGTCATGGTCAGATCCATAGGTCGCTGCAGCTGCAAGAGGGGAAGATCCGCTTGGGGAATTCTGGCCAGAATCGTCTGAGTGCCCTGTCCTCCCCAGATCTCCGGTAGGGAGATCTGAAGTAGCCAACATCCTGCGCGAAACGCGCGTGTTGAACCTTTCAGATTCCGCTGTGCAACGGAAGTCTGGCCCTCCAGTATCCCTGCTCGAGACGCAGTGTTTCGACTAAAGGTGGAAAAAGTCAAAAGTGGGGTTTCGGATTTAGGCGGAAAAAAGTCAAAATCAAAAAAAAAAAAAAAACGAAAAACGATTCTGATTCCCTTCTATGTAGTATTAAATAATAAATAAATAATGAATGTGCAAATAAAAATTATTTTACTGTTACCATAAAAAAAAAAGCTGCAAATCTTAGACAAGGGCCTATTATTCATTGATAAAGGTTAATTGGGCTAAAATTAATTCTGTGTCAAGAAAAAAAAGGTAGGTACCACCTTATACCTATTTTTGAAAAAAAAAAAAAAAAACTTGTATTTTGGGAGTACCTTCTTGGCATATTTCATCCGGGTTTGAGGTGGGGCGACAGAAGGTGGTCGAGTCTATACGTGTTTATTCGAGCTTTCGGCCAACAGGGTGCCATCTTCAGGAAATTGATTTAATATTGGTATTGGCGACCGCTGGGGGAGTGCAGCACGCAGAGACGTTACAAATACCAATATTAAATCAATTTCCTGAAGATGGCACCCTGTTTGCCGAAAGCTCGAATAAACACGTATAGACTCGACCACCTTCTGTCGCCCCACCTCAAACCCGGATGAAAAAAAAAAAATAAAAAATAAAATAAAATAAAAATAATGATTTTCTCTGTACATGGTCAGGACAGAATCTGATGATCTGGGACCTCGAAGATAATTCGTCCAAAATTACTCGGAAAAGACACCTTATGGGATTCTTCAAAATCTCATCTGTAGCCCCATGAGAGCCCCATAGATCCCCACGGTGAAATCAGATCGTTCTGGGACCCCCAAAAATTGATTCTACGCCCAAAAGTACCTCGTAAACGACACCTATCTCGACCCCATAGCCGAAAACCTTCAAAACCCCTCCGACCGTCTCTTTTTAGTCCCACAGAGCCCCACGGGGTTGGGCGATCGGGCTGAAAACCTTGCTGGCACAACTAGATGGTAAACCGAATACTTTGTCAAAATTTCAGATTTTTAAAAAACTTCCTTCTCCCAAAAACGGTTCGGACGGCCGGCGGACATTTCATTTTTGAAATCAAGATGTCATTGAAACGTATTATGTTAAAATTTTGAGGCCAATGTGAATTTTCGACCTCCGTCGCGACTACATAGCTGTATTATTCCAAGAATAATAAACTAAAACTTGTCCAGCAATAAAGAAATATTTCAAAATATATTCTAAAATTTGCTAATAGAAGGAAATCAGAATTCTAAATTGTATTCTAACATTGAATGGTAGAGTTTATATTAGCAAATTTTCCTAATATAAAGAAATCATCAGTTTGTTGATTATATAATATAAATTATATATTGCTGATCTTCACTTTTTTCCACCTAAGTACCTACATGGGGTCGAAACACTGTGAGACGTTGAGGTCGGACGCTGGGATGATGGATCCTAGCTTAGGATCCTCGGTTCCCCCGGAGCCGCCAGAGCGCGCGGTGATCTTTTGGTTTATTTTATTTTATTTTTTCGCGACGGAGGTCGACGACTCCGATCGGCCTCAAAATTTGACATTATCCGTTTCAAGAGGTCTAGATTCCAAAACCGAAATGTCCGTCCGCCGCCCGGGCCGTTTTGGGCAGTAGGAATTTTTTTAAAAATCTGAAATTTTGACAAAATACTCGGTTCACCATCTAGTTGTGCCCGCAAGGTTTTCAGCCCGATCGCCCAAACCCGTGGGGCGCTATGGGGCTAAAATGGGGCTACAGAAGGGGGTTTTGAAGGCTTTTGGCTATGGGATCGATTCAGGTGTCGTTTTCGAAGTATTTTTGGACGAAGAATCCATTTTTTGGGGTCCCGCAGCGATCCGATTTCACTGTTGCGATCTATAGGGCTTTCATGGGGCTAGAAATGGGATTTTTGAAAGATCCCAGGAGGTCAAATATTATTTTCAATTAAAAAACAAAGAAAAATGTTGAAAAAAAAAATATGTAAAAAAAAAAAAAAAAAAAAATCAAGAAAAAACCTTTTTTGAAAAATAAAAATCAAAGTTTAAAAAAAATGTTTTTATTAACACAGAATAAAATTTCTGCACAAGTTATAACAAAGAATAATAAACCCTTGTGTAAAATTTGCAGCGTTTTTAACTAAACGCGCACGATACCTACGGCAACCCTGTTTGCATAACTTCAAGTCTAAAAGAACTGGGGATCGCTAACGGCAATTCCTTGTGTTTACAGACAAATTTAGAGAACGTCCCCTAAGAAAACGCTTGACGTATTAGCAAGGTTGGGTAACTTGCATGTCTCGGGCCAATCGAAAAAGGATGCAGCGGTGCACGTCCCTTAGACCTGGGAATTCAAATATTATGCTCCTTGTAAGGGCCTGTAGATATTGGTGACGGGTTTTCCGCACTGTTGACCGGTTTTATTGACTTCTGAAGGATGACCTTTTCAGGAATACCTACATTTTTTTAAAACATTCAAGGAGCTTATTCTTCTATTTTTATTCGTCTATTTTTGTGATTCATTTTGCTAAATTGATGCCAAAATAGGATCCCCAATAGTAAATAGGCATCCAAAGTTGCACTGTACATGCGTTGTTAAGCTAGTTTTAACAAAATCATACCAACAGTAGTTAGGAGCATGTTGTCCAAGAGAAGAGCTATGGCGACGACCACAAGAACAAGCTTCCTCGATTCCCTGCACCGGTGGAGCCACATGCGGTACAGGGCGCCCAGTGTCAACGGGCCCTCCGCCATCCTGCCTGCAACAAATTCACAAAATGTTTGAGTACACGACGCCATTCCCGAAAATGGAACTGCACCTCCGACATCAGGAGGCGTTCCACTCCCCCTCATGTTGACAAAGTGTGAAGATTCTTATGCTGCTTCCCGTGCTTTCCAGAGCTGACTGAGGCATGCAAAGATGGTCCCAAGCTGGGCAAGGGTTTCCAAGGCTTGCTAAGCTCTTCCCATGCTAACTTAGGGTTTCCAAGGCATGCCGATATGGTGCCAAGCGGAATAAGGGTTTCCAAGGCTTGCCAAAATGGTCCCAAGCTTTCCAGACCAGCTTGCAATGTTGGTGTCAAGCTGGCTAATGGTTGACAAGACTTGCCAGCATGGCATCCACGCTTTCCAGGCCTGCCCAAGGCTTGCAAAACTGATCCCTCTGAACATACTGACAGCAATTTTGTGAAATTTTTTACTTTCCAAAAAAGGGTGTTGCCCGCCGAATCTAGTTCTGCCCGCAAGGTTTTCAGCCTGATCGCTCAAACCCGTGGGGCGCTATGAGGCTAAAATGGGCCTACGGGAGGGGTTTTCGAAGGGTTTAGGCTATGGGGTCGACTTACATGCGGTTTTCGAAGTATTTTTGGACGTAGAATCCATTTTTGGGGGTCCCAGAACAATCCGATTCAACCGTGAGGATCTATGAGGCTTTCATGGGGCAACAAATTGGATTTTTGAAGGATCCACGGGGGTCAAATATGGTATCGTTTTCCGAGTAATTTTGGACGCAAAATCCATTTTTTGAGGTCTCAAATGAGTCCAAACGTTGTATAGAACATTAAATTTTTCTTTTTTTTAAGTTCTTTGAAAAATACTTTCTTAATGACACAGAATTACCTAATTTTTGCCCGATTAACCTTTTTTTTTTAATGGGTTTCCCAATTAATTTTTTTTATTGGGAAACCCAATTAAAAAAAAAAAAAAAAAAAAAAGCTGCAAAGTTTACACAAGGGTTTATTATTCTTTAATTTAATTTTGTCATAGAAAAAATTTTTAGAAAAAATTCACAACACAAAACACAATCGACTTGGTACCGCACGAAATAATACACTCGACGGACTAACATTACACGCTAAAAACATACGCATCGATGGCACAACCTATCAATGATGTAAGGGCAGGACGCTGTCCCCAAAGGGGACGCTCGCTTTAGAAACGAGTGCGGCCAAACGTGATCACCTCCCTGACCCGTCTGGGCGCTAAGTGCGTCCAAATGTAAACGAGCCATGTTCGTTAGCCATTTTATTTTTTTCAATGACTTACCTGAGGACAGATTCATGTTATTGGCTAGGGTTTTTATTGGTAATGTTGACTTAATCTATAAATTTGTTAATGTATTGCCATTTTTCTAGTTCAAATTCACCCAAATGTTACCTAAAGTTGTTTAAAGTCTGCATGAGTATACCTAGGCAGCTATCCATTAACTCTTATTTCATTTCATTTCATTGGAATTTACTCATATTTCTCCTCTAAGGGTATACCTAATGTGATTTAACAAGGTTGGAACTTATCTAGTTCAAAGTCACCCAAATGTTACCTAAAGATGTCAGTATACCGGCCTAACTTTTATGTCTCCCCCAAAGATATATCCAATGTGATTTAACAAGGCTGTTTTTAGTAGTTTTTTAGACCACATTTTTATACGACTCTTTTGCTTGAATGGTTGGTGTTAATTTTACCTTATTCAGGATTTGCTCCAAGCAGGCATGTTCAAAGTTACTTCAGCCAAAATTGTTTTAATTTTAATTTTTCTAAAACCGCGTTGTCTTGACGAAGTGACGATACCGACGTGGAGAGTTCAAGTTCTGCGGGGTTTCCGAGGAAGGTCGTACGGGGCTCATGGGAAATCCGTTCAGGTTATTACCCGACAATTAATATCTCAAGCCAATTGACGATTTAATTGTCCGATGACACGCGCTAATGTACTCAACAGGGCGAGGGAAATTTTTTCTAAAACAATTCCCATAGTGTCAGATTTCATAGTGTGGATCACTTAGAGCTTCCCCAACAAGTGGATTCGTCATCGCAGTTGTTCACAACGCCCGCATATTTCCTGACGACCGTGAATTGTCACCGATGGCCCTCAACGATCCTAATAATTAATATTCACGATAATGAGTAGGGAAAGCATAAAGAAATTCGGCAGAGCTGATCTCAGTCAGTAGAGCGAGTCAAAAGGTATTTTCCAACCCCTTGTCCAGGACAGGTTACGGACAAGAACGCATGCGCACTTGAGTGTTATGAAAACCGAGCGTATTCCAACCACCGTGAATCTTGAATCTGTTCGGGCGTGAATCGGCCACAGACAGAAAAACACACATACTCTTCTCTTTTTAGCGAAACCTTTCCCTCAAAAAATGGAAAGGTGCGCTCATCTCTTCGTTTTTTTTTGTGTTTGTGAATCGTAGCATCACGCCCGAACGGCTGAACAGATTTTCATGAGGGTGGTCTCATTTTGATCAGCGAGTTCTGGGGGTGGCTATCAAAATCTCCTCCGTCGTCGACGATTCGTCCGATCCCGACCACATAGTTTGGTCGTTAGATACAGTTAGATATAGTTACTTAGTGTGTCAAGTTACGAATTCTTAGTTTCGGTTTTGGTTTCGTAGTAGGTAACAGAAAGGTTGCGCTCTTCTATTCAATTCAATTGATGGCTTGTATACATAATTGGATTGGATTAACACAAAGTGCGTGTTGAAAAAAAAAAAAAAAAAAAAAAATCAATTTTGTGTGGATTTCACACCTTAATAATAGCAATTTCTACCCTACATATTCATGCTGTAGACCTGGGAAAATGAAAACCAACATGCCCTCGTTATTGTCGACAAAATCTTTCTCGATCATTTTTTGGGCCAGTAAATAGTAACTTTTGATACCTATTCATGGACCTACCGATCTGGCCAACGATTTTGGCTCGTTGATTGCCGAGACCAATTTTTCTGCGTTGGAACAAAATTTTTACGCTGTAATTCAAGGGAGTCATCGTCTGAAAATATGGCATAATATGCCATATTTTTACATATTATGTAAACCTATAAATGAATCAATTCTTCGGATACCCCTCCTCCATCTTAAAATTTGAAGCCATTTAAGAGCTCAATTTTCTATGAACAATCTCTAAAACTCGACCACCACGTTATAGACAGGTCCAGATTCTCAATGAGAAATTTGCTTGGACATGAGGGAAATTGATTGAGGCCGCGTGGAAATCCTGGAGACATTAAATTTTTCGTTGTAAAATTTTTACAACGAAAAATCCTGCCTGAGAAAATTCTTACGGCGGAGTGAAGAAAAGTGAGGCTTTTTATCGACGTGGTTGAAAAGGAGGGTGACCAGGGGGGCAAAAAGCTGTGAGAAGAGAGCGTAGCGAAAAAGATATTCAAAGCAACCCTACCGTGAATTCATTGTTCTCCCAGATAATATGAACACCTCGTCAGATGCGAATTGAGCGAAACTGTTTCCCCTCCGCTCTTCCACCCCTTTACCAAGTCTAGCAAATGGTCAACAAAAAACGTTTTTTCGCCGACATACCGCTGACAAGGCACCTCGAACCTCATCAAACGCCTCATACACTAACATTTCTCAATCGTGTTACCTACAGAAAGTCCACACAGTCGATTACCTCAAGTATTTGACAGGATTAACCCTCAGGAAGGTTCGGCTTTTCCAGAAACACCTTGCGGTCCGAGTTGGACAGTTTGACGTTGAAAGTGACGTCGGGTTTGTTTACATCGCCAAATCGAAAAGGCAACCACAACTACCGAAATTTCCAACCAACAAAATCGGCACCTGGTCAGCGGAGCTAATTATTTTACTCGAACTCTGAGTCTCGATGTGCCCAACTCGAATTTACCCCTTGAGGAACTTACTATGAGCGAGAAGAACCTTGCAGGTGGACCGTACTACGAAGAATGGAGCACAGCGGACAGATTCTCACAGAAAATTCACAAGAATAACACATTGGAAGCTTTTTCAATAGGGAGGGAGGTACGACTCTATAATTGAGTAGGTGTGTAATTATCATGGACTACTATTACACAGTAACAGCTCTGGTAATAGGTTATAAAATTTATTATTAGGTCTACCTGAAAAGTAGGTTGCTTGGTAGAGCGTACCAATCGATATCATCTTCGACTCGAAGCTATTGGTTGCTACCGATAAATACCTAAAGGCCTCTACAAATAGAACGCGGACTGGACCGCGATGGTATCGCGAACTCTGTACTTCGGACTTTCAATGATCCTTGTCAAACAGAACGCGATCTGCCGCGGCGGGCCAGCTCGGTTCGCAGCGGACAGCGAACGAGTTGGGATTTTTTACAGAGTCCGCGCGGCATGATGAGCTTGAGACATCCGGAAATACGTGAAAAACGCTGCAAATTTTACACAAGGGTTTATTATTCTGTGATATAGGTTACTTGTACAGACATTTAATTCTGTCAATAAAAAAAAATTAAAAATTTTTTTGTTTGGATTTTTATATTTCAAAAAAATTTTTTGGGGGGATTTTTTTTTTTCAAAAATGTGTTTTTTCAAAAATTCTTTAATTTTTACTCGAAAAATATTGAACTTCTTGGGATCCTTCAAAAATCCCATTTTTAGACCCATGAAAGCCCTATAGAACGCCACAGTGAAATCGGATCGTTCCGGAACCCCCAAAAATGGATTCTACGTCCAAAAATACTTCGAAAACGACACCTAACTCGATCCCATAGCTAAAAGCCTTCAAAACACCCCTCCTGTAGCCCCATTTTAGCCCCATAGCGCCCCACGGGTTTGGGCGATCGGACTGAAAACCTTGCGGGCACAACTAGATGGTAAACCAAGTATTTTGCCAAAATTTCAGATTTTTTAAAAAATTCCTACTGCCCAAAACGGCCCGGACGGCGGACGGCGTACGGCGGACGGCGTACGGCGGACGGACATTTCGGATTTTGTATGTAGACCTCTTGAAACGGATAATGTCAAATTTTGAGGCCGATCGGAGTCGTCGACCCGCGTCGCGAAAACATAGGTGTATTATTCCAAGAATAATAAACCAAAAGCGGTCTTCGAATGATCTCGTACGCCGTCCGGGCCGTTTTGGGCAGTAGGAATGTTTTTAAAAATCTGAAATTTTGACCAAATACTCGGTTTACCATCTAGTTGTGCCCGCAAGGTTTTCAGCCCGATCGCTCAAACCCGTGGGGCGCTTTGGGGCTAAAACGGAATGGAGGAATAGATTCCTCCATGGGGGCTATTGGAGGGGTTTTTGAAGGCCTTTGGCTATGGGATCGAGTTAGGTGTCGTTTTGGAAGTATTTTTGGACGTAGAATCCATTTTTTGGGGTCCCGGAACGATCCGATTTCACTGTTGCGATCTATACAGCTTTCATGGAGCTACAAATGGGATTTTCGATGGATCCTAGGTCATATATTTTTCAAGTAAAAAACGGAAAATGTTTGAAAAAAATAGTTTTGAAAAAAAAAAAAAAAGTTTTTCTAAAAATTTTTTCATCGACACAGAAATAGATTGTTGCACAAGTAACCTTGTATATCGAAGAATAATAAACCCTAGTGTAAAATTTGCAGCGTTGTTTTGCTAATCTCGCAGCTATGAGAAGACGAAATTCTTCTCCCCGAAGGCAAAATTCACACTGGTTCGCCAGCACTTTCGCGTTCTGTTTGACCACGGAGTCCGCGGCGGCCTGCGACGCGGAAAACGCGCGCGGACAGTCCGCGTTCTGTTTGTAGTAGAAGCCTTAAAGTATCATCAAAAAACTGTTAGCGATCCCTCCCCGTTAGAAGTGAAACGAAAAAAACCATGGCAATACTGCGATTTTGGACGTAGAATCCATTTTATTTAAATCGCAGTGGACCCAGACTATTAAACAAATTTTGTTTAATTACATCGCCAGGGCGCCATGTCAGCGGACCCACACTGAAAAGGCGCTCCTCTGCTGAGGGACATGGATTTTTATCCGTATTTATACGCATTTTTCGGGGTCTGCACGGACCATCAAATATGTATCCGTATTATACGTACCTATTTTCCTCTCCCATACGTATTATACACGGATATTCGATAAATCATCAAGAAACCGGTAAAAATCAAGGGTCACATGGGTCCCGCTATGGCACCCTTAGCTCTGGGCGAAGGCGAAGAAATATCAGGAGAGTGTGATGAGTGTGAAGAATGTGTCTTACATACATGTGTCAGAAGTTCGTCAAGTTTCATTTTGGTTTATTGTTCTTGGAATAATACACCCATGTACTCGTCTAGGAGGGTAGAACCTTTTTTTTGGCCTCAAAATTTGTCTTTATAAAGACAAAAAAGGTTCTACCCCCCTACACGAGTATAAATAGGTACTTTTCAAGATGTGTAGATTCCAAAAACGAAATGTCCGTCCACCGTTGGCTAGCAAACGAGCCAAGCTGAAAATTGAGTGTAAAAAAATATTTTTTAGCCTGAAACTGCTTTTTGGGTTCTATAAAACCCATTCGGAGCATACAGATTTCATACGGATTTCTGCTGGTCCAGATACGGATTTACCACGGATTTTTACCACTAACGACACGGATTTACGATTTTGTGATCTGGCACCACTGGTGTACACCCACCGTCGAGTGTGGCAGACTACATCATTAGTGGGGGAGATTTCAAGTAACTTTACTGCTGTTGATAAGCTGCTTATCATAAGCATGTCGTTAGTTATGACATAACATTGTTTACAATTCATTTTGTTTTGTTCTACAGTTTCTCCCCGATATTGATATTGGCTCCTATTACGAGAACAATGTGGGATCCGAAGCGTTGTTATCTGATTCATAAATGAATGTAAATGAAATTTCATGTACCGATGTGGGAACCGTACACTTGCTCCTTCAGCCGTTTTCCTTGTAGAAAGGAAGGTACGTACCTATTGCCTTTAATAATCGTTGGACTCGATTTGCTTTGATGGAGCTCCTTTATGGATGTAGTATGATACTCCTACTCTTTGCGGTAACCCCGTTCTGACATTTCATACTACGACCTACTTTCAACATCTTAAAACCATTCGACATAAAATGATTATAATATAATGAAAGTCAAGATATTAATATCGACTTTTATCGTATATTCAATATTGTTAGGTAATCTATTACAATAATTATAATATTATAATTATTATAATCATGATAAACCTCCAAGTGCCGAAAATTCGCCGAAAAGGTCGGCGTGGAGGCTCATGGGCGATAGATCGGGGGTTGGCTGGCGTAGCCAGTAGGGAGTGGCCCCCTTGTACTAGATAAATGTGTGGTGAGGACAGGGCTACGTAAACAAGTGAGAGGTTAACACGATCATAGGTGAGTGGAGACCTGCCATTGGCTTGACGCAATTAAATCTGCTTGGAGAGGAATCGTGAAGAAGATAGGAGTTTGGAGAGGAATCGTGGACCTCCCATCGGCAGTTAGGTAACGAGTACATATGACAGTGAAACATGAGTAACTACATCCATCAATTTCACGATCATGTTGCACTCAACATTGGACAACAGTTGTCCAATGTTGAGTGCAACATGATCGTGAAATTCACCCCCTCAAGTCTTTCAATTCTTATGGCTTGGAGAAACAAGAATTTAGGTATTAGTATTAGGTCGATTTAAAAAATTAAATTCAAAATTTTTTTAAATGATTCTAATGGTTGTGTCTTAGGTATGCATCTCACAAGTTGATTACTCCTGAACCGTAAGCGATACTTTCAATAATTGTTAGGTTGTTCCTACGGGTTGTTGTAATTATTACGGGATTTTTTCCCCATCGAAACGGGATCCCTGTCCACTCCCACTTTTTGTCGGATTCGGATTCCTGAGCAAATTTCACGTACGAGTGGCGCACCTATTTGTATCTTCGTCGTTTACAGTGTGATTGTGATGGCGTTAGGACTGTTGCCTTCTAGGCCAGTAGAACCTTACATCAATTTTATATTTTATATTCGGAATCTACAGTAAAGCTATAAGATGAGTGTCTTTTGAAGAAATGAAAATTCAGTGTAACGAAAGGTTCAAAAAATTAAAAAAAAAAGCAATCATTTTCGGATTCAGCACCCTCGAAAACTCTTAGAAAAGGTCAAAAGAAGCCGGCGATTCGCAGGTCATTTTTCTTTTGTAGTCCAGTGTTAGAGGAACAAATTCGTGCAGTAAGTTAGGCTGTATCGCTTTCGCTTGCAAAACGTTTTTTTTTGTCCAAGCTGTTTACTCTAATTTATAGGGATCTGAAAATAGTGGATTGTTGGTGGATGATCAGGTGAAACGCTGCCTCACTTGCCTCACCTGGAGAACCGCCCCCAATAAGGGAGCTGTTGCTCGACCAGTTGTTGTACGCAACTGGGCCCATTGCTGCCTGCCTCAGGGCAAGCAAATGCCCTGCCTAGATGGTCTGGACCTGCTCCAATACCTCCAGGACTGCCCTCTTTCTTGAAATTTCAGGCAGCTCATGCTTTGCTGCCGTCCTGGTCGCCACCCCATGCGCTGCTTGGATCGTCGACCAAGCGGCTTAGGATAGACGTCGCCATGGCCGCTCAGCAATTGAAAGATGTGTATCTACATTTAATCATCGACTTCGTCCATCCGTAAAACCCTCTGAACTATGTAAATCGGGTGTTTATAGACGCGTGCTTCACTCTGCACACCCCCTGAAAAACTTTAGGTCTCAAGCACTCTTCCCAAACGGTAAATATTTACGCCCCCACTGAAAACCGCGGGTCCCTGAAAACTCTGAACAAACATTTTTTCATGAAAGAATGAAAGCTCTTTAAATATTTACAGCGACCATCTGCTTTTACTTTAATCATTACTTCTCGTTTCAGCTTGTACACTACAAGAGACCCCTCAGTGGCTGGTGTTGCAGAGAAGGATTCCGCCCTGAAGAAAACTAGAAGGTGAAGTCTAGTCTTTGAAGCGAATGATCACTCTCGGAAAGGCGCTGTGGGGAAAAAAGGGGCAAAGGGAAAAGTTTAATTCAGTAAATTACGGATCAAATTAATGGCGCTTGTCATGGCGTTCCTTGAAGAAATGGGGCTTTCACAAGGTTTTGCACCCCGCTTGTTCTTTTCCCGGCAGGTTCCTGATGAATAAAACACGAAGCCGCGCCGATTTTACCAACCCCTTCTGAGAGGGCTCTGCCATCGAGGACCACTCAACCGAATGAAAACACGTGTTCCCGATTCAGGGGTGCCCTACAGGTACTGGCGGGAGGAGTTGGGAATCCTGGGGCAGTTACAGGATCGTTTATGGGAGGAAACTGATTTTTATTTGTCCCACTCTTGGGGGTCTCTCCGTGGAACAGCCGATGATGCTCTTGAAATATTTCCCAAGCGCTTGGACTGTTCATAGGTTCGTTAATGTTGAAGTAATTTGTGTATTCCACGCTGTTCGATAACGGAAGGTGATAATTAAAATTAATGAAGCATATCATTTTCAATGTGCGCCAAAGTTATACAACTAGCCAGCAATTATTCATCCGGTTCCGGTACGTCACAAATGATTTTTAAATCATTTAAATAATTATTATTCTCAATATTGCAAATTTAATTTGTTTGATGGTGGCGTTATTAACAACACTGCAGCCAGGCAGTAAATACCGGTAAATCCAGGTAATATTACCAACTTGACAAAACAGCCTATCCAAACCCAGCTTTGTTTTGTATATTCCGGTACTTTCTTGGGGAAGATTCATTTACAAGGCATATCCTTAGACGAGTATCAGGACCTGATAGATTGGTCGACCCTTCCCGTTGATGAATTTTACCTTTTCTTCGTGATGGAAGGAGGGGGGGATCACTGCCGAAAAAGCCTCGCCGGGGAACATCCTGAGTCATAGCGTTTGTTTTATTCAACTTCCCTTATCCTCGGGTTGCTGTATATCTACCCCGAGCACCGTATATCTACCGACAGGTTTCCATCCCTTCCATATTTATACGTGCACTTCATCTGGACGCCATTTACCCCGCAGCCCTTTCATAACCTCGTCCAATCTCACCTTCGTCTAATTCAACTCTGAATGGTTGAATGCGACATCGAATGATGTTTTCCCGTACGGATCTTGTTTAGGTATTGATTGGAAGTTTCCTGACAGGAAATTCCTGTATGAACCTTTTTCACCTGAGGGTGATGTATGGAGAGATGATCAAATACTGAATCGAGCAAATTCGATTTGTAGGCAGGGGAAGCTTATTTAGAGCTTTACAGAACCATTTGCAGAACGTTGATTCGTCAATGTTGATTCCAGGGTTCATTTGCAACCTGTTGTTCACGCGTTCATTTCATTGTTGACTCTATACGTGTCGACTGGAACGCTTTATCCAAGCAATTAAAAAGGGCACCTGGCCACTTTATTGTAATAAGTTTGCATTACAGTTTGACCCCGCTATGAGAAAAAAAAGTATACACAAAGTCCCCAAACAAACTCGTTCAACACATATCGAGATCAACTCTTCCAAGTCTCTTTCGATGGAAACAGTTCCATTGTCCGTGCTGGCAATCAGCGTGTTTTGTGGTGAAACAACTAAATGAATGAAGTGGGACTTACTTGCCATTATACTTGGTGTAATTATGTAGGTATGTCTTTGTATAACTAACTACTCCCTTGTAGACATTTAAATCTTACTGTTTGACGTCGAAATTGGATTCATTATCTTTAAAAAAAAAAATCAAGTATTAAGCTTGAAATTTCTTTTCCCCAAATTGCCTTTCAAGTAAGAAGTCGGTAAGTTTGAAAATAGATTTCGTTGAGAGATACCAAAAAACTGACCATATAAATTTCACCTGCCTGCATTGCCTATAGTAGGATAGGGAACAAGGACAAAGAAATGGAGGAATTCTTTCGAAAATAGTTGAAATAGTAACAAACAAGGTAATCAGTGCGATTAGCAATGAGAAGTTAGACGTTTTAACAGACAAGATGACGTGAACATTGAAATTTTGGCATTTTGAATACAGCCCGTTCCCCATAAAAGTGCACTTGCATAGGTGTGAAGCTAAGAATGTGAAAGAGAAAAGATTGTGTGCTAAAAATATTATAATAATTTTAAAGTGAAACTTTTATTACATCGTCCCAAATTTTTTGGTCTGTGTGTCGTTTCTTGTAACGTCACGCTACCGTTGATTTTCGCTTACAACCGATTCGTTGCTACGGAACTTCATCTTCGCCAGTTATAATCGTACAAAAATCGTTCACCATTCGTTGGAAAGCTCTCGATTTGTCACGCATTTCTTTCGTACTTGTTCTTTGTCATTATGTCCCCATTTTATATTTATTGATGTTATTAATGGATGCAGTAAACAATGCCGCTTGTTTTGTTGTTATCAGTTGCCACGTTAAAAATCAATTTGAGAAAACGCCAAAATGAAGCCGTGGGTAGAGATACAAGGGTAGGTGAATGAGTAGGAAATGGGGGGGGGGGGGGGGGGCACTAGACATAAAAAACGTGTCCATCGATGCTACGGACCCCACTAGGGGAGCGAGCGAAGCGAGCCGGAGTGACTAGTGGGAAAAAAGTTTCACTTTTACCGTGGTTTCATAAAACCCCACCCCAGTTTTTTTTAGTTTTGTTATGTTGGTGGCTGTAAATGTGATCTGAATGAGAGACCCGTCCTGAGATACCCATTTCCCCATTAATTCAAAATTGAAAATTTCGAATTTTACTATGCAGTGCATAGTAACCAAATAATTAATGAGTAATGTATTTTCTGTACATGTGCTAGGTAAAATTCTAAAGTGTTAAAGAAGTTTCGTTTCCCTAGCAACGGTTACGTGACGGTTTCGTGGGTCGCTTTTTGGCAATTAGGTCTCCGTAAAAACGTATTCTACGTTAAAAGAAATTGTTCAAGTGGCGTGGAACTGATCATTGCAACCGTTTCCTTAAGTTCACTGGGGCAGATCCAGAAACATAAATTATTTATGTATGTCAACAGTTATGCAACATAAATTGAGCTGTCAACACCAACGGTTATCTCTTCTTTACAGCATTTACAGTGTTTTCTCTCCAGTGTCGATGAATAAATTTGTGCTTCAAGTTGTAAATAATCCCTAAAGGTGTCGATATCACAATAACGCTTTCAAATCGAACTTTGACTTTTTCGGTCGTAAATCCTCGGTTGATTGATAGTAAAATGTATTCGGAGCGATGGGAAGGCGAATAATCCTGAAAATCCTATTACAAGCCCTGCTCGAATCCTCTCTAGAACCGAAGACAATATTCCTGGGAACTGTAAAAATATAAAACGCCGCTGTGGAAGTAGCAGGGGAGAGGGAATGAGATTCAACAGGGAATGGGGTTAAAATAAAGACGTTCCCGCCATTTTCCAGCCCACTTTTCCCCAACCACTCTGGATATAAAAATGATATTTGAAGAGATGTTGAGTTGAATGGGGCGGGGGGAGCTATGATTGAGGATTTTCACTCCCCTGGGCCCCCCGCCTCCAGGTCTACCAACCCCAGGGAGGCGTAATTACCTCGATCAATCTAGATTGAGGGATGCTCGCGAGGCTCCGGCAGGAAAGAGGGATAGAGACCCCGTCCGTAGATTCAGTGGGGAAATTGGTCGGAAAGACCTTTCCCTTTACTTTTTCCCCACTGACTCACCCCTTCCACAATTCCACCTATATTGCCGCTCGGATATTCTGCATCTCCCTCTTTCGTAGCTACATTTTTTCCCCTTCCTTAGGTCTAGAACCTTTATTCACCTTTTTACCTTTCAAGATCTTTTTAAAAGACTTATTACGGTGTGATTCGCCATTCATGACATAAGGAAGCGTTTCAGAACGAGAATTTAGTTTAAATCGTCTTCTTAAATACTAGATGTGGGCAAAACTCTCCCCACATCTACTGTAGAGATGTACGAGAGATGTAACATCTCTCGATCTCCAATCTGCCAAGACAGGTTCGAGGGGCTCACACCCAGCGCGCTGCAGCGCCCCATTCTCCCCCCAAGTGCGGCTCGGCCCCTAATTATTCGGCTGTCGCCTAAATCTCGCCATGATCAGCTCACGCAGCCCGTTAATATTTCCGCAATTAATAGCTTAATTCAAATCGCAGTTATTTTTTGTACTCTCTGGTATCCTCCGTTCTATCGATTCGGTATCCTCTGTCGATATGTTCGACTGAGGAACCCGAGGAGGGGATATTATAAACGCAGGAGTCCGTTGCCCAGGAGTCCATCCTTGTCACTTCGAGTTTGGAAGTCGGAAAAGTGTGCCTCTGTAAGGCCAGGAGTGGGGATCATGAGTCCATCCTTGACACTTCAAATAATGGAAGCCAGAAAACCACTCCATGGTACAACTGCGGTAGTAAATGAACCCAACACGACACTTTGTGCTGGTGAGGAAGTAGGTACTTTGCTAACCCGAAGACCTGCCGGAGTCACAACACCTCGTCCAATCGAGTAGGTAAGCCTGATGAACCCAGGTCCTCCACTTCTGTAGATGGAAAACTTCATGGTCTGCAGAATACGTACCATTGTGTTATTCCCGTGGCAAGTTTCCACCTAAACTCCCTCCTTTTGGTTTATTATTCTTGAAATAATACACCCATGTTTTCGTGAACTTTTGATCGGCCTCAAAATTTGACATTATCCATTTCAAGAGGTCTAGATTCCAAAACCGAAATGTCCGTCCGCCGTAGCCATCCGGGCCTTATTGGGCAGTAGGATTTTTTTTAAATCTGGAATTTTGACAAAATACTCGGTTTACCATCTAGTTGTGCCCGTAAGGTTTTCAGCCCGATCGCCCAAACCCGTGGGGCAAAATGGGGCTACGGGAGGGTTTTTTTAAAGGTTTTTGGCAATGGGATCGAATTAGGTGTCGTTTTTCGAAGTATTTTAGACGTAGAATCCATTTTTGGCGGTCCCAGGGGTTTTTGAAGGCTCCCAGGAGGCCAAATATTTTTTGAGTAAAAAAAAAAAATTTTGAAAAAAATTTAAAAAACCCTAGTGTAAAATTTGCAGCGTTTTTCCTCCCCAAACACCAGCGGCATAATCTCAGACGACGTGCGGTACTTTTCAATTATACCCCCCCCCCCCCCCCCCCCCAGGCGATTTTGGTTGGCTTCTGGTGCCTTAAAGCCATCGGGAGGGGTGTGTATGAAACTCGAAATCGAGTGGGAGGGGGTGGGGGGTGGGGTGTTATAACGGAAAAGTACTCGAATTTGGGTGCCTTAAAGCCATCGGGAGGGGTGTGTATGAAACACGAAATCGCGGGGGAGGGGGGGGGGGGGGGTATAACGGAAAAGTACCATGCAATCCGCTAAACACACCACAAAACTAAAAATTATGGAGGTGTGTCCCTCATACTGGTGATTCCGACGATCATGGGGGTGTCCAAAACTAGACACTGTACCTAGTTCAAAACGGGAAGGCAGTTGGAGCTTACTGTCACACGTCAGCGAAGCGTACCTGTGATGGACCTCAGGCCAACTACTGGACCAAAAACCCCAACTTTGTGTAAGAATAATTAAATGATATTTTTGTAATTATTATGTAATTAACCTAGATGAAATATTCTTTCGTTCTCTGTTCGATTGGATTCCTGCCTGCGAGGTAGAAAAGATATCATCGGATGAATACCTCATACGTGGATTTTCTAAGAGATAACAGGTGAAAAACTGTTCAAGAGGCATGACTGGTGCTCTTCCCTATCTTATACTTAAGATACTATAGTGGTAAATCCCTCAGACTCATGGGTTAGTTTTGTCATTTGGGCAAATCCCGGATGACAGCGAAAATCGCCCTCTCGCCACTCTCCCATTCCCTCTCTCGCCATTCTCAGGTTGAACGGACGTTTTTGAACCAGAAATCAAGAAAGGATCTAATGGAAATTTTGTATCCACTCCCGATATCGTCGGCTTCCCCGACAGTTAACGACACCCAATTATTGTTTTCCCGAGTCACTTCTTAATGTTCTGTTTTGTGGAACCCAACCGCCTTCCACCCCTACCCAAGGACCGTTAATTTGACAGGTAGGTACCTCCTTGAAAAACTAGCATACCACAGTCCTTCCGGTGCTTTCACTCGGCGTGGTTTTTTTTTCTTCGGTCGACGGATTCGATTAGTATATGTCCCGTTGAAATCTGTGATCTGCCAAGTCGAGTGACCCAATGATCAGTGCACCTAGGTTGCAGAGCAGTTGACAATACGATGATGGTACGTGTTTTTTTTTTTTTTTACTCTCCAACTCTAATGTTTAAAGTGTCACATTACGACTGGAAAAGTAGAGGAAAGCTCTTCTTCGCATTCCTGTCACTTGATGTTACCTAATAATTAGGTAACATCAAGTGACAGGAATGCGAAGAAGAGCTTTCCTCTATTTTTCCAGTTGTAATATGTATAATTATTATATAACAGCACAGCATGAACTGCCTAAAGCTTGAATGGGTATCGTACAAGTTGATAAATGTTGTTTTCACAAGATGTTTTGTTGATACATACATTTATTCAGATTCTAACCAGCCTAAAGGCATTTTTTTCTCAGTGCCTGATTCTTCAAATTCTGTTCGGTTTTCTGGGAAACCCCGTTTTAATTCATCGCGCCTATTGGACGCAGGTGCCATTATCTGTGATCACTAGAGCCCGGAATTTTGCATGTTTGCATATCGCTATTTTCGTGGGTCCTTTGTCGTTATTTTTGAATCTAAATTTTGAATTGTGAATTCAAATCTTGCTTATACTCTCATTTTGGTTTTGCATATACCCTGATATATACAATATATGCATTATATATATAATCATATATATAAACCCAACAATGCGTGCGATTCGCATTTCTGTGCATATTTCTCCGAAAATCTTAAAACATTTTGAGGAATTATTCCTTGTGGCCGATCGTTAGCTGTGAGTATTTACCGTGTTTGCCGTGTATCTATTTTTGAGGACGAGAGGGCTTGAAGACTGGTGGATTAAGGATTATATTCTAATTGGTGCTGGGATTAGCTAACAGCCATCTCTTAATGGCAAATGAATTCATATCTCCTCTTATTTGTTTTTACGTGCGTTCAATAATCCCAGAAGGGTTCGAAAACCCCAAAACCCGAGAGTTTCTCCCTCTATATTCGTGCAGCCCTCGTATTATGAACTATCAACTTAAACGTACCTATCTAAAGTTTAGTGAGTTTCAATTGAATTTTTCGCCCGTGATGGACCTCGTGAAGTGGAGCAAAGACGATCTGGCTTTCAAGATTGAAGGCAGTGACATCTTTTGTATTTTGTTTGAACAATTTGGTTAAACTCTCGTCACTTAAGTATAGTTATTGACTCTTCGCAAAATTTAAATGGAACTAGCTCTAAATAGCTTCGAGCCAGAGACTCTGATCCATAAACCGAGTATTTTTATTAAATTATAATAAAATATAATGTAATTACAGGCGATGAAATGAAAATAGTGTCCCTCGTCACTTTCAGATTGAAGTGCATCAACAATTTGGCACTATTGATATTTGAGCCAAACTTGTGAAAAAAAGAACAGGCTACTTTTCCGATTCCTTACTCTCCAGATGAGATTGCTGCTATGAAATACCTCCCCTTCGTTTCTTGCGATGTTGAGCATTCTTTTTCTGTAATAAAAATGCTCCTGACAGACAGAAGGCAAAATTTTACCGTAGAGAATTCTCTGCATATCTATCTATACTTATATTATAAAATTCTCTTTCTGTATGTCTGTATGTATGTGCCGAGTAAACTACCGAACGGCCATTTTCATTGCGGGTGGGCGGGTGCATGGGGGATGGACGGGAACTTGATATTTCGTGCGAAGCACGGGTGTCCCAGCTAGTTATGTTATATAATATTATTATAGTACACAAACGAACAACAAACAAACAACACACAAATGAACACAAACAAAATGGACACACGAATGGTTACAAATGAATTGGCTTTTTTAAAGGGGTTATGTAACAATTTCCTAAGTTTCGGGAAAACGCACAAACGTTTCCAGTTCTTCAAAACTTGAAAATTTCCCAATTGGCCATATTCCTCTTTTATACCAAATTTTCTGATTTTTCAAAAATGTTCAAGTGTACCAAAATTTGGTACACTTTGGTACACTGATTTGCATTTAATGCAGTGTTGAATTTGGTCTCATATCTCCTTTAAACAAAATAGTTGCTATTAAATAGCAACTATATTGCTATTAAATAGCAACTATTAAATAGCAACTATTTTGACTGGAAATTTTCCAGTCAAAATAATTGGAAGGAGGGATGTGTCTCACATAGCCCCCTTCAATTGAAATCGAGGTTTTCAAACGTTTTCTGTGTGAACTGTTGATGTTAACAAAGTCTCTTTGGATTGCAAGTCTCTTAAGATTGCAAACGATGTAGGTAACCTAACCATGTATGTACTTAACCGTTCTCCAAAAATAAAGTCTCACAACCCCTTCAAAAAAACCAATTTAAATGTTAATAATTATTTTAATTGTAAATTACAATAAAATGTCAATATCTATTATAGTAGCTATAATAGCTACTAATTTTTAGTTTATTATTCTTGGATTAATACACTTATGTAATAGCGACAGAGGTCGACAATTCTGATTATCCTCAAAATTTCACATTAAATAGGTATCAAATTTTGACGTCCGCCGTCCGAGCCGTTTTGGGCAGTCGGATTTTTTTTTTTTAAATCTGAAATTTTGACAAAATACTCGATTTACCATCTATAAATATTAGATTATAGTTGTGCCCTCAAGGTTTTCAACCCGTCGGGCACTGTGGGGCTATAAAGGGGATACGGGATGTTTTTTGAAGGGTTTCGGCCATGGGGTCGAGTGGGGTGTAGTTTTCGAAGTATTTTTGGCCGTAAAATCCATTTTTGGGGGTCCCAGAACGATCCGATTGGTTTCACTGTGGAGATCTATGGGGATTTCGTTTGGATGCTAATGGGATTTTTTTATGGATCCCAGGAGGTCAAATAAGGCATCGTTTTCCGAGTAATTTTTGACGCATAATCCATTTTTCGAGGTTCTACATCTGTCCAAACAATGTATAGTATTATTTTTTTTTTTCAAACATATTTTCTTAATGATCCAGAATGATTAATAATTTTTGCACAATAATTGACCTATAACAAAGAATAATAAGCCCTTGTGTGAAATATTCAGCAGAAAACAACGTTTCATCTCTTTCCAACATTTCTACCAATTCTACCAATTAGAATTTAGTTCCAGTTTTGTTTAGTTGTCTCATCAAATCTGCACCCGAGATTCATGACGCTCTAAAGCTACTTCCATTTTATACCATTTCCATTTTCTTCGTCTCGTAAACCCCTCGCATTCATCACTTGAGAAGTAACTCGTAGAAAAAACAACTCGAGTTGCTTTCACAATCACAAGGGAAAATCCCTGGAGGCCCTGCCGCCCCACATAGACCCCGTGAGTCTTCCGTAAGGCCCATGCAGTCGGAACCCCCTTGATCGTGATTTCAAGTTCCCTTTGTCTCGTCCAAGCTGTTATTTCAGGCTCTCAGTCCTTCATTCGTATGTTAATTTCCAAGTGAAGAATCCTGCATTCTACAACTTTCTTGATTAGAAGTTTTACTGCGTGAAAATTCGCTCGAACAGTGCGTTTTCAACAGACCCCATGCAGGACAATCAAGATTACAGGGGAAGAATCTTTCACTCGAGTTATCACATTAACGAACTTCACCAGAAAGGACCGAATCCGGATTTTCCCAAGTCGACAAAGTGAGGATACGGGCTATTATAAGGCTATCGATCCATAAAATAATAGCTACCCCATCCCGTCAAGTTGTTGGTGTTCCCTGAAGGGGATTTCACGTAGCGGCCACCTAATCCCAGTTTTCCCAGTTTACAACGGCTCGAAGGGAAGGAATAACCCGAGAAATCGAGAGAAGTGACTTACAGCCGGAGATAATCCAGTTGCCTAAATACGTTTAACGCTCCTCACGGGAACAGTTCATCAGCCTTCGGGACCTTCTAACTCAGTTAGTAATCTCAACAACCCTCCTCCTCCTTTACAATAAATTTGCCCTTCGCGCCAGAACTTAATCCGCCCTGAGGGCCCAAAAGACGACCGCTGGATTCGATTGAATAGCCGCGACAGAGTTCAGCACTGTCGCCACCATTGTTGACTACTTGATTACAGTTGATTACTTTGCAAAAGGTTGCTACTTTGACAGATGGCGCTACCTGACGCTCAATTTTCACTAGACTTTCGCTTAACATCCTAACAACGAATAGGGATAATTTATTTAATATACATTGTGAATGGTAATCGGAAAACAATCCCTGGAAAAAAAAGACCTGCAGGGCGGAAAAAATCCCAAAAAACAAAAATTGAAAAAAAGGGAAAAATTATATTTCATAATAATAACAAATAAAATCCAAATATGGTTTTTCGTCAGGAGGTAACTCAGGAATCATGAGGTCTGAAAAAACGCAAACGTACGAATTCTGCCATCAATATGCGGCCGCCAACGGAGATGAGGTGTCAACCGTACATTCAAGGCGATTCGCCCTAAAAACTCTGGGTCTTTTCGTCATGCCTAACCTGAGAATAGAACGGGATACTACTAAACATAAGTTTGTTGGACAAACGAGGTGTCTATTCATGAAAAAAAAAGAAAAAAAAGTGAATACCTGTTAGCTCGTACTTGGTCATTTTCCTGCTGGCTTTCCGACTGCTTAGTGTTGACCCCCTACGACAATAGGTACGTAATAGGTATGTACTTGTTGTATGACAGGAGATGATAATATCATAAACATAACATCTCCTGTCATTTCCATTCAGTCAACGCTCTTAAATAGAAATTTTCTTCTCCGGGGATTTTTATTCCGTGAATCATTCCGAATAGTACGCTCCATCTTTTCACAATCATTAAATCGCCCTCATAATGTTATTCTGTAGCCGCCAACAGTTAAATCCTAATGGTGGCCGTCGGTATATCATCGCCTGTGTCATAGCTGGTAGATTGAGGTAGTAATTGGAGTTTCATGGTTAATCAGGAGGTAGTTAATTCATGAAGTGGGCTCTCGTAAAATTGGCAGGCTGCAGTCTCCCGGAGGGCTCATTAACATGATTGATTCCCTTTTTTTTATGTCTTCAACCATATCAATTCCATTTATCCATTTAGCACTTTGCCAGCATTACATTTAATTCGGACCTCATTTTAGAATTAGCGCTGTATTTCTCATCAGAGTGGTAAAACGACAAGAGGGGTTGAAAATTGTACCTACTCCTGTCTCTGCACAGCCTACACGACCTCTCTACTTAGGAAGAAAACACTGAAAATTTTACACAATTGTTTATATAGGTAAATTGTGTAAAAATAAATTATATTTAATCATTTCATAATTTTTTTAATTTAAAATTTATTTATTTTTTTAATTTAAAAAAAAAATCCTGCACAATGTATGGATGGATGTTGGACCACGAATAATGGATTTTACGTCCAAGGTAACTCGGAAAACGACACCTCATTTGACCTCCTGACGTCCTTTGAAAGCTCCATTTGTAGAACGGGCAAGATCCCAGTCCTCTGTCAATGCAAGTTTTTCCTGGGACCAAGGGACTTTTAAAGAGGGGCAAGTTTTTCCTGTGCGTATTTACTTCAACATTTGTCTGATAACGTTTAGTGTTGAGTTCAGCATGATGACTAAGAGTTTGATGAGCCCTACTGCTGATGCAATTTTTCGACAGACACGTGTGCGTATTTACTTAGGTTTTAGGCTGATAACGTTGATGACAATAAAAAGTAAAAGGAAAAGGTAAATTTTACCATAAAGTTCACGAATATTTCCTCAATTCAATGAAGTTGTTGGAATAATATTCCAATTTATTTTACGCATTTACCAGTCCCCTGGCACTTGAAATTAGAAAAAAGTTATATAAAATTAGAAAAAAAGTTGAAATTAGAAAAAAAGTTGTATAAAATCAGGGGTTCATGTCTATGCACTTCCACTTCAGTATACTGAAGTTTTTACCATATTATCAGTAGACCTCTCTCTGCAAAGTATACTTTGCAGAGAGAGGTCTACTTATAATATGGTAAAAAATGGGATCGATAGCTCGAAAAAAATTTATTTAAAAAAGGGTACCCCAAATTCTACCTCTTTCAGATTTTCAAGAGAGTTTTATCAAAATTTCAGATTAAAAAAAAAAAAAAAAAAAAAAAAAAAAAAATCCTACTGCCCAAAACGGAAGTACAAAAGACTTCGGCGTATTATTCCGAGAATAATAAACCAAAAGGGGCAGATAGAGGAAAGTTTTGGGTTAGCCGTAATCCCCACGGTTCCGTAAGATTTCAGGATCGCTGTGGTTTTCTGACAGACATTTTGCCCGTAACCTTCTCAAAATTGCAAAAAACCTCAACATGTTGGCCCTTTTCCTTGTTTTTGTCACGTGATTCTAAAAGTATGTGATTTAGCGCTAAACCCACTAGGGTAAAACACCCAGTCGTTGGACACCCCCCCAGTCGTTGGACAGTGAACGGTTTCCAGGTTTTTCTAAAGTTGTGACGAACATTTCGTAGTGTTGTGACATATCATCGAAAACTGTGAAGCTCGAAGAATAAGAAGGAAAGAAGTTTACAGCCATGCAATAACCTCACTAGGTTTTACAGTTGTAAAAAAGTCGAGCGACCGCGAATGTGTGGATTCCTTATGAAAATGGCAAGATGGCTGACCCCTGTTGGTAAGCGTTGAAAAATGTTGAAAGCGATTTGTAATTACCAACCTTTATTCACATCCGATCTTCAAGGTTATTAATGAATACAATTTCTCACACTTCCCAATAGGTACCTACCTAGTCAAAATATGAACCAGGTAACACGGGAAAAAGATTTACGACGAGAATTTCCAGATGTCCAACGACTGGCAATTTGGAAAAAAAAATTAAAGCTCAACTTTGGACAATAATCACAAAATTATCATATTACGTAGGCTATTTTTGAAAAAAGTGGTGTCTTCGAGAACTCATACAAAACAAAACGAAAAAAAATCATAAAAATCCATCCAGATAATAAATTCATGTAAGTAAAAACGTGAGAGAAGTGCTCTTAAGGTGTCCAACGACTGGGTGTTTTACCCTATATGACATATAGTACATTGTACTAAATCAATGGAGACAAAATTTCTTACACTTTACATAATTTTTTTTTTACATAATTTTATCACATAATTTACTTATTTCACATAATATTATATAACATTAAATGTATTGCAAATACATGACAAATTTTGTTCCTAGCTACACTCGTTCATCCGCGAGAAAGAACCAAACATTTCTAATATCTCAAAAAGCTGAATTGGGACGACTGACTACTTCGAAATTTCAATGATTATGTACTAATAATAATTACTAAAATTCCAATGATAAACTTTTTCTAACTATTTTTAGCATGTACATAAATAATTATTGATACACTACATTTCTTTCTTCATTTGTGTTATTAATCATAATTGGCAAATGTCTGACACTTATTCCCTTCGAAATGTACCGCTTTTCAGCACATGCGGATGAGTATGTACCAGTATGACGAAACCCAGGTCTATTGGTATCTCCGTGGCCAAGCATTTAGAGTGAAAATCACATACTTTACGTGGCGTTTTTTTTAAAGTCTGGTGCCGTTTTAGCCGTTTTTCAGCTTGTAGAGAATTTAATCCAACCTTTGGCGCACTCTAGCGGGCGAATGAGTGGGGCTGTATCACTCATAGGAACAAATGTAGTAAAATGTAATGTAAATGTGGACAATTTTGTCGTTTGTAGTATGTAGCGGCTTTTGCGCTAAACCATTTACTTTTCCAGTCACATGCTAAAAACTAGGAAAGGAGTTTGTTGGGAGGTTTTGCCATTTTGACACATTTCTAGGCAAAATTTCTGTCAGAAAACCTAAAATTCGTATTCAGGAACTCTAAAAACGAAAAGAAGTGTAGAGATAACGACTGTCCCAAAACTTCCATCTATTTTTACTAATGTACCCGTACTAATGGCAGGCCATCTAGGGGGGGGCGCTTGCCGCTCTTAGAAAAGTCTATGTCTATGGGGAGTGGGGTCGTAAACAGTGAGCGTCCCGCTTTTCAAAGGGCACGAAAAAAATCGGTACCATGCTAAAAAAAGGCTTTTCAGAAGCATCATTGCCACCTCTCGCTTTGCTTCATTTTGTTACCATGCGGGTAAAACACATCAAAACTTTGACTGCCTAATAACGGTGGAACGTGTATATTTCACGTCAAAGACGTGATGGGATTTTGCGATGGCGGAGCACGTGATAGATGGCCGGTTGATGCCTTGGGCTATTTCCTTTCACATCATATCGTCCTCCCCCTGTCGGATATGAGGTTTTGTATGGGGGAGGAATTACCCGGATTTAAATGGGAAGAATATAAGAGGTGCATTACGTCTCGTTCAGGTTTATGCGAAAGACGATAAGGCGGAGATCCTTTTATATCGAGTGGAGAAGTTTCCAAAGGTACTCAATTCCGCCGCAAGGCGTGACAGGAATCTACAGGCCTCGGGAAAACCGTTTGAACAACTCCGAAGAGGGGCAGAGCCAATCAGCGTCTACTCGAGTGGAAACAGTAGGCATTTTTTTTCTTCAAATCTCTTTGAAAAGGTGACACCCCCGTCTTGGTGAAAAAGTACTTTCCAAAGGGTGCATTTTATTTAGCGAATAAAAAAAGTCTATAAAGTTGGGCCTGAGGGACGGAATGCTTTCAGCCGTAAACCCCTGATAGGTGCTGGTTATGCGTTCAATCACGAAAAGATGACAATAATAATGATAAACAAGTGCTATTTAAATAGCAATAAAGAAAATAAGTGTGACGCAAAAATGTATTGTCAGTTTCTCATTTCGAAAATTGAAAAACTGGGGAGGTAGGTAGTATTTTCCAATAACTTTCTAATAAGCAGTGTTGCTTCTTCCAGATACGCCGCACTGTTCCCCGTGGAGCGTATAAGAAAAGAACCCTCTCGTCAACTCTACCGTTTTGTTTGTCTTCTTTGATCTTCTAACAGAGGAAGAACAAATGAAGAAAGCGAGAGAAAGAGAACGATAGGTTTAAAAGTTGCTTTCACAAAAAAAAAAAAAAAAAAAAACCCTGGAAATTCTCCGCTTCACGGAAAAACATTGAATCATGGATATGTTTACTGTAAACTCGTCGTCACAAATTTTGGATGTCGAGTAGAAACAGTTTCTAGTAACCAACCGACAAACTTCCTTACAGACCAATCATGTGATTATAGTTTTCGCGATTATGTTGCGTAACAAATTTTGGTGTCGCAAATTTTAGAATGATCCCCAGCCCAAAAACATATCCATGTTAAAACGAAAAAAAAAGAGGAACGCAAATTTGCGTTTATGATTTAAAATGATGTATGATTTAAAAGTCCCCTGTAGAGTGGTGATGGCGTCTAGCGTACCTAACCCGTAGGTATCCGGGAGCTCATCCACTATTTCAAGGTAAAGCGTGATTTATGTTAACGCCGAGACTCAATTGGAATGCTGGAGGATATTCCATTAAAATCCGGGTTTCTAGAGAAAAAAAAGAAAGAAAAGAAGTCTGTAAGAACATTTGAATAAAATATGCTTTGTAAAGGTGCGTCCACTCCTTTACTGTGGTCCACACTGATTAACCGCCTTGAGACGTTCGAGATGTGGTGCCATCGTAAAATGTTTTGCATCCCGTGGGTACAGCGCGTACGGAATACGGAGGTTTGGCGGTCATAATGACCGGGTACTCTTCACGTGCGTGAAGAAGAGAAAAGTAGGTTACACTGGATCACATCTTGAGATGAGATCGCTACACATTCCAGCGTTTGGTCCTGGAAGGCAAAATAGAAGGAAGGCGGGGAATTGGCCGGAAACAGCTGTCCTGGCTTCGCAATATGTATACGAAGATGGACCGAATGCAGGACTTGGCTGCTCTCAAGAGTGAGGCTAACGAGAGGCTATCTTTCCGTGTGTTTTGAGGAGGATTGGTCGGCTTTTAGAGAAGATGTCCACACTGATGAACATGATTCGGCTTGGGCCGAGCCGCAAAGCTGAAATACCGATGAACTATAGTAGGCTACAGCCATGCTGAACTAGCGAAAGCCGAATGTGCTGAATACGAGTGTGGACGTCACTAAATGAAACATTTTTGAAGGGGTTTCCTCACTCTGTAACCTAGTTTCCTGATGAAACGTGCTGCATGGCCATGTGGAGACATGTTTCGAATAGTGATAAAAAATCTATTGTAGATTTAATTGGAAAATCGATTTTCATCTCCCAATAATCGATTTTTCAACGTCGATGATCAACATTCAATTTTCTCAACTGGAAATCGATTATTAGGAAAAATAGAGAGTTGATGTGGTTAATTGATATGTATAGTATGGTCTGGAAAATTTACAGGCCATACTATGAGTTTACTTTCTAAAGGGCATAATATGTATAGGGCATGGATATATTATATCCATGTTGGGAAAATTCTCGACTTTTACTTTTAAATGTATATTTAATTTATATTTACTTTTACTCGTATTTACCCTTAGTGTTTTCCTGATCTCATGGAAGTGCTCTGTATACAGGTGCATAGATTTCCCTCTTAAAGCGTTTCTATCCCATATTAAAAGCGACCTGAAAATTGAATAATATTATGCTATTTTAGTGGCAAACTCAATTTTCAGTTCGCTTTTTATATTATTTTAATATTTATTTCGCTTTTAACACATATTATACCCATAGTATAATCTGTGAATCGATTTCCACCAAAGAGGGACATACCCCCAAGTTAAAAGGGTTTTTTTTTTTTTTTTTTTTCCAAAAAGGCACCCATCCAAAAAGGTGTTTTTCCTGATGAGTTTTATTGTAGTTTACGAAGTAACTACTCGAGCGTAGCACGTGCCGAGAATACGATTCACCAGGATAACTTCCGAGCTAAACAGGTGAAATCATCCCATGGAAAATATTGGAAAATTCTTCACTTTTATATTTCAACACGCGAACCAAGACCTGCAAGTCTGTACTTTCATGAAAGTACAGTAATTTGGGAAAACCATTTTCCCAAAAACCAACCGTTTAGGGCCGCTAAACTTTTTTCAGTTTCTCAACAACAAGTAAAAATGGATAAATGCAATTTTTAAAGTATAAAATTTTAATGGGGATAATAAGCATTCCGTCATAATATGACGGATTATATTATAACATATTCTTCATATTCATGTTATAATGTCATGTTATGTCATAATATAATATATCATGACACAATATTATTATGTGTCTTGTTATCTCTTCTTTCAACAGCACAACGGTCCTCTAAAGGACCTCCTATATATAATTTTAGTCATTACTTCCTCTTTTTTTCTTTTTTTCTGTAGCTGTGTATGGACTACTTACTGTCTATTTACTAGGTGTTTTTTTAGGTACTTTGACTTCAAGATTTTTTCTGCAAGAGTAACGTATATCTGGGTAGTTACCTATCAATGATTGGGCGTATTGTACAGGTAATATATTCCGTACAATTATGGCCTTCCTCTATTGGTTTCATTTTTCTGTATGAGCCACTCCAAAATGACAACCTGAACCTCCCAGTATCAACGATTGAGATTGACCTCAAACTCAAACCTCATGTGCCAAGCTATTGATGTCTGCCTCCGTGGGCAATGAATGAAAAGACCACTTCCACGGTGGAGGCTACACCTCACCTCACTTCATCCTCATGAAGCGCAAGGTCCGCGTCCGCATGAAACAAATTTAGTTTTCGGCACGATTCAGAAGACAGAACCGCATCCACACAGTTTGGCTTTGCCGCTTGGCCAAACCCGTATCAATCCATCATAATATTATTGTGGCCGCGCCTTAATCCTCAATGAGAAATGGCCGCCCTTATAGACAGCCATTGAGCTACTTTCTCCCTACGACACGCCTTCGTTCGATTTTGTCGAAGGACACGAAATAAACCAAATTTTGGAGGAAATTGAGATGTCTTTGTCAACCTTCAGCCGTTGGAAATCCGTTTTTAGGGGGGGGGGGGGGGGGGGGAGGGATTCCCTTGAAGGGAAGGATCGGGTTGAGAAGGGAACACAAGCCCGATAATTGGGTGTAATGGAGTTAGGAAGCGTGCTAGGAGAGCCGGGTTTAGGGGTAACTTTGTTTTCAACTGAATGAGCCCACCTAATGACCCTGCTGATTGTCAAGCATTATGCTGCTGATGAGAACTCCAGCCAAGTCAATCTGTCGCCTGTTTAATTCGGTCTCTTTTTGGATTGATTCACATTCGAGAGTTTTATACGACTAAGTTAATTCAGAGCTGAAAACAATTACAGCTCAAAGAACATGCACTGTAGAAATCGTGCACGGATCTGAATAAGAGCGCTCTGGCGGCAAAGTAGGCATTACCGTCAGGCCGGTCATTATGCTTGCCCCAGAAACCACAATTACTGTTACCATTAGTTGACATGGAACAGACACACATTCCTCAATGTGATTTGTGGTGACAGTTGTTGCGATAACAGTGTTGTTGTGCGCAGAATTAACGATACAGCAGTGATGGTACTACGATAAAAATGTTACCGTCTATGGGAACATCACTAATCTCTATTCTTGGCTACCTTACGTGTGAAGGTGTACTTGATTGTGAATTGAAATTGACGTTTAGTGTGTTAGTGTGGATTGGCGGAATGGCGAAGTCACTACGTCCATCTCCTTGAACCCGCTTGAGGGTCAAATCGCAAAAACGTTTTTCGCTGAAGTTTTGTAATTACAATGCATTGCTCAATGTGAGAATCAAATCGCTTTTCAGTTGTTGACGATCTTCTAATTGTACGATGGAGAAGAGACTCGTACTTCTACTTTTGGTTCCATAATATCATTCATAACATCATGATAATATTATGATGTTATCATAGTTTCTTGGCTTTTTTGACTTGATGGTACAAATTATTGTAGTCGCCTACCTAATTGGGCAGACGTCTGAATCAATGAATGAATTGCTCTTGGTAAGGCTAGCAGACAACGGCAAACCTAAAGGAAGGGATCATTTGCTTTATCTGGGAAATCTTTTCAATAGCTCCGATATTTTTGTAGTTTAGAAGGTGATCCCTCAGTCACGTCCCTCACAACGAATGCTGCGTCGTTTTTCCCTGATCTGAGGCTCATTAAATGACTCATCAAATTTTGAGCAACGAATATAGTAGCCTATTATAGGCGATTACTATAATAGTAATATTGGCAACGGGTCCATGTCGTTGGCCAGAGGCCTGAGAATCAAATGAATCAAAAATATCAATTTTTGTTCAATTTGATCATCACAAATGATGATCAAATGAATGTTCCACTTGTTCGACTGGAAAATAATTGGATTAAGAGTCCGTCATGTTTATGATTTCCCGCCTTGATATCAATCCTCTGATATCAGTTAGTTAAGGTGGGGGAAGTGCATGGTATGATTTGTAAAGTTCAACTTCAACAAAGCCTCAAAAATCAGCCGGTGACGTTACGTAAATGTTTATTTTTGTCCTGTATACGTCTGAATCCCTTGTTTTTCGATGTACCTACGATTGATTTTTCATAGCCTTGTCAATTGTGAGCATTATGACCAATATAGCTGTCCAAGTCCAACCTGGTTGCTCTTATGCCGTTGCCTCATCGAAGTGGGGTAAATGCATAACCGGCCTGTTCAATCTTTGGAACTCTTATTCTGGTTTCACCTGGGCAAGTCCAAAATATAAAATCTCACAATGATCCTTTGGCAATTTGAAAATTAAAAAGTTTTCAACTTTTACAGATCATCTAGTCAGTACTTGGACTGCTAATATTTTTAAGAACTATAGGTACCAGAACATAATTACTTCAGGGGGGAAGGGCATGGTATCACTCACTTTCCCGAATTATCGCCATTCGCATGCGCCTTCTTGAAAAACCAATGGGGTAAGTGCATGGTAGGTCCTAATTCGCTGATAGAAAAGATTACACTGAATTTCAATTATAGGCGTGAAGAACAACTACTGAACTTATAAACTAACTTTAAAACACCTGAAAATACTCAAAAATTTGAAGGATGTAACACGATAATTATTTTACTTTAATTAAGCTGCAACACGAGGAGGAGGAGGAGGGTGACACGGTTTTGGTCATGTTTATTCTAGGGCACTTCTAGCGGTCGGAAGAATCTGAAATTGGTCTTAAAAAATCCAGTTTGGCGAGCATAGTGCGAGAAAAGTCTGAAACCACCAAAAAGTTGCTCCACGTGGCGCATGGAAGCTCCAAAATTGGAGAAAAAATAGGGGTTGAAGCAGTTGAAAGGATATTGTGATGGTGGAGAGGCCCCCCCACACATAAACAATCACAAAAATCTGTAGTTTTTAAGAGAGAAAAAACTACACAATATGGGAAAACGAGTTGTTCGTTCTGAGGCCAGATGGGTTACGGTCGGGGGTTGGCTGGCGTAGCTAGCAGGGGATGGCCCCCTAGCTGCAAGACTGTTGTGAAGTAATATTAAATACTTAGTATTTAATATTACTTCACAACCTATCAACCAGGTTACCATTTGTATTGACACGATCTGGCGAATAGGTGATGGCACACATATAGTTTCAAACTTAGCCATTAGAAGGCATCCAGTGGAAACTGATCTGTTGCATTTTTACATCCCACTTACGGACTTCTCCCACCTTACCTTAATTGATAGTTTTTTCTTTCAACAATAATTGTTTTTTCTTTCAACAATAAGAATAATCCTTAATTGATTACTAATTATTAGTAATCAATTTCAATGATATGAAAATTCCATGATTGATACTGAAAGAAAAATATCCTTATTGAATCATATAATTTTGTTATTATAATAGGTGTAACAAAACTCACTAATGGTAGGATTTTAGGAATGTGATGTCACTATACGAAAGCCAAGGTTGACTGGAAAATATAATAGGGTCCTTAGATTCTTGAACCTGATCTGAAGGAATTGGGCCAGTGGAATAGCTTTAAATTGTACTATAAATTCCAATAGGTAACATGAATCAGAAAGATTGGCATGTGCGTGGAGATGCCAGGGGTTACGCCAGAACCGCAGACATCATTGTGGCGCACTGGTGGCGAACTGGTGGCGCACTGGCGAACCGCTATAGTTGTGGACTGATTCGTGTTTTCTTAATTCATACGCAATTTACACGCCATAAGAATTGAACCGTTAGGTTGAAAAGGGCATGAATGGAAGGCTTAATTACGAGGTGGAGTTTTTGATCAATGGCGAAACTCCTTCCAAGCCAGGATCCGCCGTGGGGGCGTCTCGGTGACTTTGAAGTGTTTTTTTCTTACGAATTTCCTTTCGTGGAATTGCTCAACAAGAAAAAAAGGTTCTTCGTCCCGTTCCCAATACAGGATGATGAGTTGGACGGGAGTTGGCGGCCCTGAGGGGTACCCATGGCCCTAATCAAAGTTCGCTTGAAAGACTTCTTCAATAAACTCCCCAAATGTCTCGAGTCCTTCACTATTACTTTTGCTCTCGCAAAAAAAAAAAAAAAAAAAAAAAAAAATAGGAGGTCTACCAAATTTGGTATAGATTGTAACTACCCAGGACGTTGAGCTTCTTGAGATGTTGAGTTGTTTTGGAGGTTTGGATCGAGGTGGCCCAAAACCCTATAGGTGCGTTCGCAGTGTAAGTTCTGGCCATTTGGAATCGAATCAGAACTCGAACGCTTCCAGGAATTAAAACGGACAGAACTTCGGTTCTCCGCCAACGAAAAAGTAGTCCCTACGAAGTTACCTCCTCGAGATCACAGAAGGAAATGAATCGCGCGTGTGTGACTTTCCACAATCGAGGAGGCAGTCGGAATCAGTTCGGGAAGTTCTAAAAAAAAAAAAAAAAAAAAAAATCAGAACTGCCAGAATCGATTCCGAACAATTCTGAACGAGTTCTGCGAGTTATGCATCAGAATTGAGTGTTTAATTCCTGGAAGCCGATGTACCCCCACCCTCAGCCCTTGCAAAAGGCCCTACTGCGCATCCGCCGAACAGTTCGGAATTTTCAGAACTACACTGCGAACGCAGCTACTAGCGCTTCCAGTTAGAGTCGACATTTTTCATTGTAAATAGCGGACAGGGGGCTCGCTTCGCTCACTCAGTGGGCAGCATTTGATTTTTTTTTTAAATTGTCTTCTATACAAACGTGGTTCTATCAATAATGACCACATAAAAAAAGAATTATCTAATTTAATGAATTCTAATTTATAGCATCTAATTTAATGAATTATAATTTATAGTATCTAATTTAGTTCATTTTTATTTATTAAAACCTTTCTGTTTATTGTTCCAGAATTATATGGCGAGAATACTGACCCCATCAACTATATGGCGCCTTATGACCATCAGTCAGGTGAATAATTCCGTTCTTGTTTCATCATACATTTTCGAGTCTGATTCCGCACGTGTAGCTGATTCTCGCTCCGACGAAAATCTACATTTTCCGCCGAAAAAAAGAAGGCGCCCTAGATGGAAAAAGCTTTCGGTCGCGTGAAAAAAGTTTGGGAACCGCGTGAAGTGGATCAGGCTGAGGGACTCGGCAGTTCAGGTCTTTTCAATTCTCCTCGCAGAGTTTATAATGTAAATGTGAGAGCTTTGGGAATAATGCATAAGACTCGCCTAGGACCCTCCCTTCTCATCTGGTAGAAACCGTATTTTTTTTCCGGCCGAAACCTCCCTCAGAGTCGAAGAAAAACCCTTCTATCCCGCTTTTTTTTTCAAGGACCACACCGTAGCTGGGTTTTACGGGGATTTCGTCTTACGGCAAAAACTTGCCACAGTGCCACAGTGCTCACGGAACCTGAAGGGTTTGTATCTGTTCTGGCGAGGAACATTGGAGCAATTTAATTCATGATTTTCCTCGTTTTCTGTCAGCAGAAGCAGGAAATGCGTCTGCGACGGTCTGAACATCACTATGTTACTACAATAGACAAGTTGCCTGGTCCACTAATCTACTTAAAAAATTCCTCTGTAAATTACTCCTGGGTAATTAGACATACCCACAATCACCAAGTCAGGATTAGCGATTTTTTTGCGCAATATTTGGGATGATGTGGACGTTCTTGGTTCAAGTTTGAACTCGGGGCCCCTCCGGAAGTTAATTTCCGGTCCAAAAACTGCAATTTTCGGCACGTGCACGTGATGGGGAGTTCGCATTGATTTTAGATTTGTAAATCTTCCCTACCATTCAATAATATGGCTAAAAAGTAACGTGCACAGACTCCAATACCAACGAATAAAAATCATTGTAGGAGATATAACGAAAAAACGAAACGCACAGTTTGAATCGGCCGGGGTTTCCCACCAGTCACTCTTGAGGTAGTGACACGTCACAGTTCCAGTGAATCTCTCACCCGGAGCGCTAGTGTCGTCAGCTTATATGATAAATTTATAGCAATTATAACTTGATACGACAGAAAACATAATTAACTTTTAATTATAATACACAATACTTGAAATTTGAAGCCTTATCAGAAGGATTCATGGCTCAATTGAATTTTATTCCATGATGAGTAGTGGAGTGGCAACCCTGGGCGGAACAATCCCCTCACATAGTTGGTTGAAAACAGGGAGCTTAGAAGAAGAATCTTCTTCTAAGCTCCCTGGTTGAAAAGGTAGTGACGTCACGCTCACTCCATGGCCGTGTCCCCCCACGTTTTTCAAACGCCGTAATTTTCGTTAAATTATTTAAATTTTCTGGAAACGATTTCAGGCGGCTGGCTACTGTTTTCCCTACATTCTCATATTTTTGATTTTCGGCGAATTTGTGTTTGGTAGCTACCCACTATTATTATATACTAGTATTATGTTACCCACCAAACCCTAGCGTGAGGTCCCTGGTCAGCGGGCCCAGGGCGACCCTTGGGTTGGATTGACTTCCTCAATAGGAAGATTACCTCCTAATTACCGCTCGTCTGAACTTGACAGACCTGGAGGGAATGACCGCCGAGATATCTGTAAGGTCTTTTCTCCAACTTGACTTGCAAGATCGTGCTGGCAAAATACCGACAGTTCGGACTGCCTGCCTCCCCAATGCAGACCTCCCCCTTCAGCACGCCTGACCGTTTTTGACCGCGAAAATCGAACTCGAAATCGAAGTAAGTCGAACAATACTTCGCAAAGACTTTTCGGTTTTTGTAAGTTTTGTATGAATTCGCCGTCAAGACTTTGGAAAACTCAACAATGACAGATATCTTCTGTGTCCATAACGTGTACAGAAAACCTAGTTGTTGCATGGTCGATCTGCAACACAATCAAATTTTTCAACGGTCACTTAGTCAGTAAACTCAACTTGCAGTATTCGCCGTTTCAATATCCTTCAATTTTCATCTCGCTCTTGCCGGAATTGTCAATACGTGAAGAAAGGCCCTTCGACATTCATCCGGCCACTGGAAAAAAAGAAGGAAAAAATGGAGCCGACCACTTCTTCCTTTTGTAATAAACCTATATAATCGCGACGGGGTTCGAAAATTCTGATCGGCCTCAAAATTTGACATTATTCGTTTCAAGAGGTCTCGATTTCAAAAACGAAATTTCCGTCCGCCGTCCGGGCCGTTTTGGACAGTAGGATTTTTTTTTTAAATCTAAAATTTTGACAAAATACTTGGTTTACCATCTAGATGTGCCCGCAATGCTTTCATCACATTGCCCAAACCTATGGGGCTAAAAGGGGGCTACGGAAGGGTTTTTAAAAAGGCTTTTGGCTATGGGATCGAATTAGGTGTCGTTTTCGAAGTATTTTTGGACGTAGAATCCATTTTGGGGGGTCCCGGAACGATACGATTTTACTGTGGGGATCATGGGGTTAAAAGGGGATTTATGAAGGATCCCAAAGGCCAAATATTTTCCGAGTACTTAAAAAACATTATGAAAGAAAAACTTAAAAAAAATGTTTTTTTTTCCAAACTTTTTCCATTGACACAGAATTAATTTTTGCCCAGGAAACCTACCTATATCATAGAATAATAAACCCTTGTTTTTATGGACAGGTTTCCAAGTCCTTTCGTTTCCAAGTCCAAGGCGATGTTCAAGCCAGCCAAAAAAGTCGCTGGGTCCTTCCTGAAACGATAAGACTTAGTGTTTTACCTTGTTGTCCTCGACCAACATAAAAAAATACCGTTATAGAGATGGGTTCATCGCAAACATCATGACGTTCGATTTGCCGTGGGACTTGACCTTGTTACCTACTCGAGTCGAATGTATTTTTTAAGGGTACCTACCTACCTAATCAATGTACATACAATCAGTTCAGTGTGGTTACTTCTCAGCGGAGTGGTTTTTGCATTATTTGTCGATGTTGCTTTTAGATTAGCATTAAACCCACACCATAACTTCTCTGGAGAAGAAAATTAATACCACAAAATGTTTATCAAGTTAATGTACCAAATTTAAACCAAGAAAATGTTTGTGGTATACATGAAAAAGTTGTGAATGCAACAACGGTTTATTATATTGTTATGTACCTATATATTGCTACTAAAAATGTTGAATAAAGTATACCGGTTAAAAAAGATAAAGAGATCCTTTTAAATGGTGCCTAGTCCAAAATTACTTCGATTATGACACCTCATTAAACTACCGGGTCAAAGACATTCTAATGGCTCTGGCACACCCGCAGACACACAAAAGGTGTCCGCCGTCCACGCTACAAAAGGTAAAACTTGGAATAGTCAAAACAAAGTAAATTGGAAAATTAACAAAACTCTCCTTCTTTCTTCTTCTTGTGTAGCAAACAGGTTAGAAGGGAATAGAAAAGGCTCTAGCACCAAGGATCCAACTGTGTTTCAGACTCTTATCCTCCATAATAATTATTGTGGTATTGTCAAAACTGGAAGAAGGCGCTTTAGCATTGGAACGAAATGCCATCTAGGAGGAATTCGTTTAGATGCGGGCGGTCAATTGCCGACGGCACGCACAGGCTGTGCGGCACAGCATAATAATAATTATTATTACCTATTGCAAGGTATTTTGCCGAAGTGTAAGTGCAGTAGCAGCTCTGTTACAGTCAGCGTTAATTCGTCATTTATATTGTTTGGGTGTCAGATACCAATTTGAACTAGAATTGTTGAAGAGGAAAACTAATCATTGGAATCCAACCAATTGAGATCAGTCATCGATTGCCATGTCGTGATGAGCTTTGAAATTTGCCTTTAAAGTCTTCACTTGCAGGCATTGCCTTATCACCTACTGTTCACTTGCAGGCATTGTCTTATCTACCTACCAACTGTTTCAGATGGCAGCCTCAGGGGGATGGTGGCATTTATTCTGGGCGGTCGTCTGCGGCCGGTACCTTTTGCGCCAAGAACCCGGACATTTTGTGAAAACGACCGAACCGGGGAAATCGTACGACTTCGTCATCGTCGGAGGCGGATCCGCCGGCGCCGTTTTGGCCAACCGGTTGTCCGAAGTCAGCAGCTGGAAGGTGATGCGTTTGACTTTGCGAAAACCAGTGAAAATCTCGCAGCAATAATAATTACCTATTGTGTTTTCCCCCCCTGTCTATTTCGGATAATAACCTTCCATTTTACTGGTTCAGACGTCTTGAAACTTGCAGGTCCTTTTATTGGAAGCTGGTCCGGACGAAACGGACACTACAGACATACCTATGCTTGCACCTTTTCTACAACTGGGCGATTTCGATTGGAAATACAAGACTGAGCCGTCGACCCACGCTTGCTTGAGTAAATGAACCTAAATGATAAAAACGCTGCAAATTTTACGCAAGGTTTTATTATTCTTTGATATATATACCTTGGTTACTTGTGCAAAAATTTAATTCTGTGTCAACGAGAAATAATTTAGGAAAAAAATTTTTACTCGAAAAATATTTGACCTCCTGGGATCCTTCAAAAATCCCATTGTAGTCCCATGAAATCCCGATAGATCGCCACAGTGAAATCGGATCGTTCCGGGACCCCCGAAAATGGATTCTACGTCCAAAAATACTTCGAAAACGACACCTAACTCGATACCATAGCCAAAAATTTCAAAAACCCCTCCCGTAGCTCCATTTTAGTCCCATAGCGCCCCACGGGTTGGGTGATCGGGATGAAAACCTTGCGGGCACAACTAGATGGTAAACCAAGTATTTTGTCAAAATTTCAGATTAAAAAAAAAAAAAATTCCTACGGCCCGGACGGCGGACGAACATTTTGGTTTTGGAATCTAGACCTCTTGAAACAGATAATCTCACATTTTGAGTCCGATCCGAGTCGTCGACCTCCGTTGCGATTAAATGGGTGTATTATTCCAAGTATAATAAACCAAAATAATATTTTATGACATATTATGACATATTATGTCATTGTTTTGATTAGTGTCGTGATTCTGGGGGTCTTTGTGCGAATGGGAACTGTAAGCACACCACACCAGTTAAAAATTGTTACAGAACGTATGATTATTTATTATTAATTACACAGGTCTACAAAAAAAGGTCACTTCGGGCTCGAGAGGTTTCGGTGGTTGCTCTCCATGTTTTGGGGTCTGCTGAACACGAATCCGAAGTCCGTTTTGCGCCATCACGTCCAGTTTTTTTTGTACACCCTCGTTTATCCAGAAAAGCGAAAATTCCCTTAATTTCGACTCTAAGTCGTCTGGTTTCTGTAGGTAATTTTTCTGGGCGCTCTGAGGTACGCTATACTTTAGATTTCTTTGCGCTGAATCGAATGAGACCAATTGCAAGTCGCTAAGATGATTACTTACGGAGATACAACCTCTAGAAGTCATTTTTTAGGTCGGAAAACGCTATTTTTTCCACTGTTTTTTTTTTTGCACTTTTCTATTTACACAGTAAAAAATAAGGGTCCGGGGGAATCGGCTCCAACTACAAAGTAAACTGTGGACATTTCTGCGTCAAATGCCGCCAACTGCACTTCTGTGAATGCAATAGCCGATGTTTGGCGATTTTTCAAAGATATGAGAAATTTTACTCTCTCTTTTTCCCATTTCCAACTACAAAATTTTCTGGCTCATCTAAGTATTCATCCTAAGCGCTTAGACTTACGGTACCCTACAGAATTTTTCGCGCTGAATCGAATGAGACCATTTTCAAGCCGCTACAGTGCATAGTTTCGGGAATAGAAGCTGTGAAAATCATTTTTACAGTCAAAAAATTGTATTTTGCGATGGAACGCATATTAGAGCACTTATAAAGGATCCCGAATTTGTTGATGCGTTGGAAGGTAATGAGCTCCAATCTTGTAAGTCCTTCGTTGAAGTAATACAAAATTTCCTCGGCACCCGAAAAGCAGAAAATTACGAGGAACTTGTTGAAAATATGCTCATCAAATTTAAACGAATTGGGAGCCGAATTATGAATTGTGAATTAAAGTTCACCACCTCTTCAGCCACATAGATCGCTTCACTTACAACCTGGGGGGCTACAGCGAAGAGCAAGGGGAGAGGTTCACCAAGACCTGAAAACTATGAAATTTCGATACCAGGGTCGATGGGATGAGAACATGATGGCAGACTAGGTACTGTTGGAACATTCAACGAGACTATCATAGTGCTGCTAACCGAAGAAAATCCTTAACAGTTGAGTAAGTGGGTGCGACATTGTGATTTTACTTGGGCTTGACTAGATTTTGATAAGAAGTACTATATGCTATGTAATTAGAAGTCTCTTCCGTAGCTTATTATGTTATTACCTACTATATAATAATATTATATGCAGAACAACATAATATATATTATATAGTATGTTGTTCTGCATATTATGTTGTTCTGCAGACTAAGATAGAGCAAAAAAGTTGCAAAATACAATTTTTGACTGTAAAAATGATTTTCACAGCTTCTATTCCCGAAACTATGCACTGTAGCGGCTTGAAAATGGTCTCATTCGATTCAGCGCGAAAAATTCTGTAGGTTACCGTATGTCTAAGCGCTTACGATGAATACTTAGATGAGCCAGAAAATTTTGTAGTTGGAAATGGGAAAAAGGGAGAGTAAAATTTCTCATATCTTTGAAAAATCGCCAAACATCGGCTATTGCATTCACAGAGGTGCATTTGGCGGCATTTGACGCAGAAATGTCCACAGTTTACTTTGAAGTTGGAGCCGATTCTCCCGGACCCTTATTTTTTACTGTGTAAATAGAAAAGTGCAAAAAAACAGTGAAAAAAATAGCGTTTTCCGACCTAAAAAATGACTTCTAGAGGTTGTATCTCCGTAAGTAATCATCTTAGCGCCTTGCAATTGGTCTCATTCGATTCAGCGCAAAGAAATCTAAAGTATAGCGTACCTCATAGCACCCAGAAAAATTACCTACAGAAACCAGACGACTTAGAGTCGAAATTAAGGGAATTTTCGCTTTTCTGGATAAACGAGGGTGTACAAAAAAAACTGGACGTGATGGCGCAAAACGGACTTCGGATTCGTGTTCAGCAGACCCCAAAACATGGAGAGCAACCACCGAAACCTCTCGAGCCCGAAGTGACCTTTTTTTGTAGACCTGTGTTATAAGTAACGAGGGCTCGGATTCGAGCATATTAGCATATTTTATTCCGGTCTAGTAACCATTGAAATTAGCCTTTTGGTAGTATTTTCATCTCTCAGGGAACAACAGATGTGAAATTTATCGAGCATACCTATAAATGTTTAAAACAGTAGTACCTACCTATTTAGGGTAACCGCATATAAATGCGTACAAAATTACTTTGAAATCAATTCATTTCCATTTCATTTGGCTTTCAACTGGGTTTTTGTCTGACTCCAAGCAATGGGGAGTTCGCGTTGATTTTAGATTTGGAGATCTTCCCTACCATTCAATAATATGGCTAAAAAGTAACGTGCACAGACTCCAATGCCAACGAAAAAAATCATTGTAGGAGATATAACGAAAAAACGAAACGCACAGTTTGAATCGGCCGGGGTTTCCCACCAGTCACTCTTGAGGTAGTGACGTCACAGTTCCAGTGAATCTCTCACCCAGAGCGCTAGTGTCGTCAGCTTATATGATAAATTTATAGCAATTATAACTTGATACGACGGAAAACATAATTAACTTTTAATTATAATACACAATACTTGAAATTTGAAGCCTTATCAGAAGGATTCACGGCTCAATTGAATTTTATTCTGTGATGAGTAGTGGAGTGGCAACCCTGGGCGGAACAATCCCCTCACGTAGTTGGTTGAAGAGGTAGTGACGTCACGCTCCCTCCATGGCCCTGTTTTTCAAACGCCGTAATTTTCGTTAAATTATTTAAATTTTCTGGAAACGATTTCAGGCGGCTGACTACTGTTTTCACTACATTCTCAGGGAGTACTTTCAGAAAAAAAAAAATTGAAAAAATCAATGCGAACCCCCCATTGAACAATTTCCTTTTTGAGTAATTTTGCCCTTAGAATCCATTTTTGGGGTTCCTCATCTCTCCAAAAACTACGGAAATATAGTTGAAAATATTTTTGTTTACCTAATTAATTTTTCAAAATTTGTACCTAATACCTAGCGTAGACCCTTCTTTGCAAAAACGTAGCGTCGCATCGCGAACGCCTTATTCGCATATTTGGAAAGGGCTGAGTTTTTCTCTCTCTTCAGGGACGGGGCTCATTTAGTTGAGCAAATTTGATTAATCTTCGAAGGGACCTCAATTTTCTTTTCTCCTTTACTCGGTGGTCCTTTTACCCAGTACACGTAATATTTATGAGAAGCCGATTGTGAGCACCAAGAACGAACTTGACCGCACTTGCCGTGCGGAGGCTTTGGACATCGCATCGAATAGAAACGATCAGTTTGAACTGGCTGAGCAATACGCTTGGATTTCCTGATGACCAGACCCGTCTCAAACCTCAACAATTTGTGGTCCGTTTGCAGGCAACGACCAACACCAATGCCTTTGGCCTCGAGGGAAGTTACTCGGCGGCTGTAGCACGCTCAACTTCATGGTGTACGTCCGGGGGAACAAACTGGACTACGATCACTGGGAGGAATTGGGGAACCCCGGGTGGAAGTACAGCAGCATTCTGAAGTATTTCAAGAAATCCGAGGACCAAAAGAACCCTTCTTTGGCCAAATCTGCATACCACGGGACTAAAGGTCAGCAAATACTTTAGGTTGGTACCTAATTATCTATTGATGAGGTTACCCGTGATTTTAATGGTATAAATTACTTGTAGGTCCTCAAACTATCAGTGAAGCTCTTTTCCATACACCCTTGAGAGACGCAGTTATTAAGGGGAGTCAGGAACTCGGCTACGGGTTCCACGATGTGAACGGGAAGAACCAAACTGGTTTTATGGTGATGCAGGTGAGCCACATGGGAATCAGGTTGGTACTCCTGCGTGATTAGTTCTGCTAAACGGGTATAGAATATTAAAAAAGTGCCCTAAATTTGACAGAGGGAGAAAATCATAAAAATTCCCAATTCAATGGGGGAAAACGAACTGTTACGAAGAAAACAAAACTCTCTCAATATGTCTCAAAAAATCAAAATTTGATTCTTCAATTCATTGATCTATTTAATAATCATAAGACTTGGAGGAAGGAGGATTTTTTTTTTTTTTTTTTTTTTTTTTTTCAAAAATATTTTTTTACCTGAAAAATATTTGATCTTCTGGGATCCTTCAAAAATCCCATTTGAAGCCTCATGAAAGCCCTAATAATTAGGGCTTTCATGAGGCTTCAAACGATCCGATTTCACTGTTGCGATCTATAATTATTATAGATCGCAACAGTGAAATCGGATCGTTCCGGGGCCCCAAAAAATGGATTCTACGTTCAAAATACTACGAAAACGACTCCTAACTCGATCCCATAGCCAAAAGCCTTCAAAAAACTCCTCCCGTAGCCCCATTTTATCCCCATAGCGCCCCACGGGTTTGGGCGATCGGGCTGAAAACCTTGCGGGGACAACTAGATGGTAAACCGAGTATTTTGTCAACATTTCAGATTCGCGAAAAAAAATTCCTACTGCCCAAAACGGCCCGGACGCCGGACGGCGTACGGCGTACCTCTTGAAACGGATAATGTCAAATTTTGAGGCCGATCGGAGTCGTCGACCTCCGTCCCGAAAACATAGGTGTATTATTCCAAGAATAATAAACCAAGAATAATAAACCAAAAACGACACAGTATAATATGGAAAAACGAGTTGTTGGGTTCAGACCCAAGTCCAGGTGGAATACATTCGGGGGTTGGCTGGTATAGCCACTACTGCAAGCCCGTCTTGAAGACGTAGTTATCTTTTGGTCTCCTCTAGGTACTCGAAATTCCTCTGTTATACATTACCTACGACGTAGGTCCTACGTAATTACATTGACATGCATTAAGGTCATCAATGCATGGTATGAACGTAACGTTCATACCATGTATGAATCATGTTTTAATCATGTATGAACAACGGTTGTTCATACATGATTAAAACATGATTTTCAACAGTAATACTAGATTTTTTGAAATTTTCCATCCCCCCCCCCCCCCCAATCACCTTAACTATCGGCCCTGGCGAAAAACTGTATAGGACCTTTTTCGTAGAGAATTTTATGTAGGTTAATTTACTATATGGATGAGTTTTGGCTATAGGCCGTAGTTAGCGAGTTATTCGCCAAAAACTGAAAAACGGGACCTTTATAGACCCCTCCATTAGCTTCACTCCCACCCCCCCAGTACTTTTAGTATGTTGTTCAAGACACCTTCCCCTACAACTGTGCCAAATTTCGCTTCCACACGAATTATTTCTCCTATTTTGTCTTCATTGCATGGACTATAATAGGGGCCCCTATTCAAAGTGGTGCAGGGAAAATTGGGGGGAAATTTTCGTAAAGGCCTCTGACATCACTGCAGTTAAGTACACGAGTGATGCACTTTGATATAATCTGAAAAATTTTTTCAGGGTACATTAAGGGATGGCAAAAGGTGCAGCACTTCGAAAGCGTACCTACGTAGTGCCAGCAAGCGGCCAAACCTCGACGTTTCAACGATGAGCTTCGTCACGAAGATTAACATCGATCCAACGACAAAACGAGCGACGGGAGTGACTTTTGAAAAAAAGGGGAAACTCTACGTCGTCCAAGCGAGGAAGGAAGTCATCGTGTCGTCGGGTTCGATCAACTCTCCACAGCTGTTGATGTTGTCTGGGATCGGGCCGGCGAAGGATTTGCAGGAAGTGGGGATCCCGGTGGAGGCGGACCTTCCAGTCGGGCAGAACCTCCAGGATCACATAGGGCTCGCAGGGTTGCTTTTCACTGTGAAAAAGGGCAGCAGCTTGGACATTAATGACACGGTTTCGTTCGCCATGGATTATGCCGAAAAGGGCATTGGCCCTTTGACGATGCCCGGTGGACTAGAGGTTTTGGCTTTCGTCAAAACCAAATATGCCGAAAAGGGGTTGGACTACCCGGACATCGAGTTCCACGTCGGGCCGGGCGGGCTCGCCTCCGACGAAGGCTCCCACATCTACAAGACGTTCGGCCTGTCCCACAAATTGTACATGGAGCTGTATAAGAATGCCGAAAACAGAGAAATCCTCAACATCCTCCCCTGCCTTCTCCGCCCTAAAAGCGTCGGGTATTTGAAACTGAAAAGCCCCAACCCTCACGACCACCCTGCCATCTTCCCCAACTACTTGACCCACCCGGACGACATCAAAGTGCTCAGAGAAGGCGTCAAGATCGCTCTGTCTGTCTGCCAGACGAAAGCGCTCCAAGATCTCGACTGCAGGCTTTACGACGCTTCGTTCCCGAAGTGCGCCAAACTGGAGCGCTACTCTGACGAGTATTGGGAATGCCAGGTAATATAATAATTGACTTCATTAATTCTAGCCCAACTGGTTTAGACAAATTAGCGTCTTCATGGTCCAGTTGGTACTTTAGACGTTGACTCGTCGCAAAGTGGCCAATTATCCTTATCCAGGTAGACAAAAGTCAAGGTGCCGTTCTCAATTCTTTTTCTATTTATATAAAAGTCTTATAAGACCTTCTCAAGAAAATTTCTTGAGAAGATTTAGAGAAGAAATTTAGACATTTAATGTCTAAAAGACACTAAAATGTACTTGCCAGGTTTTGCAGGTCTCCCAAGAACCAGTCCGTCTTCAAATTTTCTGATTGACATTACAGGTAAGGCACTTCACCACAACAATCTATCACCCCATCGGCACGTGCAAAATGGGTCCTGACTCCGATCCATCGGCGGTCGTCAACCCCCGCCTCCTCGTCCGGGGGATCCGACGCCTCCGAGTCATCGACGCCTCGATAATGCCGAAGATCGTCAACGGAAATACGAACGCTCCCGTCATCATGATCGCGGAAAAAGGAGCCGACCTCATCAAAGAGGATTGGCTCGGGAAAGGGAAGAAGAGCGGGAAAATCGAGGAAAAGAAAGTATCCCCCAATTCTATTAAAAAATGATCTTGAGCACTGAGTTGCCCATTTTCTGAGCATGTAACGCTGACTCGTGAAGACGGCCAATTCCTGAAACTCTCGCTAAAGTTCTACTGCTCCCTCATTGTCTGTGGTAATCTTTTTAAGCCTATTTATTTAAGACCTTATTTCATTTATTTAGCTACATAGTGTAGGAGGATTCTGCAAGATACTGGGAATCCATCATCATATAAAAGACAATTATCAACGGCATAGGACTTATAAAAAGACGATTTTAGACGAATTAGTCTATTTCCGTGATAAAGAATAAATATCCTTGTAGACGCGTTTCGGTTGATTCGACCATCATCGTTCAATACCTAATTATTCTTTGTCGTGGAAATTGATTACCTACTCGTCTAAAATCGTCTTTTTATTACATTCGCCGCATCCACCTTACATTATGATATAGGACTTTTCTAAGGAAGTATACTATATAGCCGAAAATTGGCTTTGTTGTTAATTTAAATAATTTTTAGGGTGGTTTTGTCAAATGCATTTGTTACCCAGGTTAAAGCGTCAAAGGCAAATCGCTAAGGAACGCTGTCCAATTTTAAAAGTGTTACTCAGCACTTAGCCTTCTCGGGCGCTAATCGATTTATCAAATGCATGTGATAACCCCTCACGTAGTCTATTTAGTAATGTTGATAATTTTTTGTTTGTTTATGTTTTTTTCTTCCCCAAAGATCGATGATGCTGTGTTCCTAAAATTCAAAAATAGTCACAATTTAGTTATATAGTAACTACAACTGGAGATTTTATTGTCAGTAAATAAAATTCTCAAAAAATTTTGTCTCCTGGTTAACCTGAAACCATCTTGCAAGAATTGACGCGCTAATGGCGATTCCTATGGGGATTGTGCCCTTCGACTGCCTCGCCAAAGTTGGCAACAATTGAATGGTCGTTCCTACAGATTCTGCCCGGCAGGGGAGTCATTTTCGTGGTTTTAGTGAATGTCGATCTTTCTGGAAGGATTTTGCCTAAAGACAGTAATAATCGCTAAAGAATAAAGACAGGTAATCGCTTCAAGGTTGGTATTTTGGGGAAGCTCCCACCAAACTCGAACTGAGACGATGGAATAGGGCCATTTGGCCCCTTGGAGCTACATACCGTCATTATGGCCGTTTTAATAGTCAGTGTTAAAATGTGGGTTAGTTAATTTTCGGAGTTAAGTAACCCCGAGTTAGGAGAAATTCCGTTTCACCACGAATCATTCTACGAAACAATCTACCTACAAGAGCTCGTTGGGGAAAATTTTTTAACGGCCTTAGTATTTACGGTAGGAGGTAAAAAGTATCAAAAAATGTGACTTTGGTTCTGAAAAACCCACGTTTTTTCAACATTTTTTGGCAAAATCACACATTTCTCGTGGTTTTAGACACCAACTCATATATATTTTCGGAATCAGCTATAAATTTCCGGTAAGAAGAGAGTTTTTGTAGAATTTTTGGGCATCCGCACGTTTAGCTGCGATTTTCTGAACTGAAAAAGGCCGAAAAAACGAAAAATCGCCAATATCTCGAAAACTTGGACGTGAACGGAAAAAACGGGGGTCGGATTCGGATTCAGCACACCAATGATGGTTTTTTCCGCGGCGCCTGAGATTGACCTTTATTTTGTAAACCAGTGTTATTCATGCCTATCCAATCACGAATACTACTTATTTTGAAGAAAAATAAATATAAAAATGAAAACGTCCAGGACGGAGGATGACGCGGTGACGATTTTGTCTTCTGTTTTCATCTATGTACATCATCTATTCATTCATGAAATCTATGTTGAAATTTAAACTAAATAAACGCATCAGTGATTGACAACACTAATAATTTATTGAAAAGATTAGATCAGAGATGAGGTAGGTAGGTAGGTTTACATGCATTTCATGAGTCAATACTGACTTAATTTTGCCTTATTTTCACAAATTGCGTTTTGACATACAGAACCATAATTGTTCAAAATTCATGTTTTTTTGGGGTTCTGAGTAGCAAAGAATTTTACAACTGAATAAAATGTCGATCGTAATAATTTTATTGTCTTTTCCGTCATCCTCTTGTACATCGCGTCATTCTCCGTCCTTCAATGAAACACGTTCAGGACGAGACTGGACGAGCTATATATTGTCTAGTTATATATAACTATGGTTGAAAATCGCAGTTTTTTCAGTCGAATCCCATTCTGTAGAGTAAAATACTAGTTTTATACCGTCTGCACAATTTTAAATCCTCTACGGAAATCAGGAGAGAGTATGAAAATAATCAGCGTTTGAACTTTTGGCGGTAAGATTGACCTTCCGAAAGTAGTAGGTACAACAAATCGCCACCAAGGACGATGCCATCGAATCTACAGATTTCATGTCCGAAAGTCATCGCCTTCAAGATGGCTGATTGTATAATATACTATGGATTGTATATTATGTTATGGATGTCTGATTAGCAGGACTTAGTGATTCGCAATATAATATAATATAACCCCCTTAGTGATTCGCAATTATGCTAGTCAAAAAGAGGAAAGTGAATGTGTTAGGGCCAGGATTTGAGCAGGGAATCCGCGTCACATTCGGCGATTTCATTGAGTGGTACCTATCAAAACAGTCTTGACCGTCAGAGCGCTGAAATGCGGGGAGCTAAGAACATGAGGCAAGTAATAATCCATCATTAGTACTTAAGTACTGATGATAATTATCATCAGGATGCTCGGTGAAATCCAGAAAACGGGGTTATTCGAGTTTGCTTCCTAGATTTAATTGGCCCGCATACCCTTGTGGTGATGACCGACTTCAACTATTACCGAACTATCTATCTTCTATACTTCTATAAAATCGGGTTTCTGTCTATCTGTCTGTCTGTGTGTCTGTCTGTCGTGCCTTATAGGCGCCTAAACGGCTGAACGGATTTGAATGGGGTTTTTTCCTAACGGTCTCGGCTGCGATTGCCCCCAACATAGGCTATATGAAAATCTCGCGCGACGCGCGCAACCCCGCGAATTTGGGCGAAACGTGTTTTTCGCTCCCCTATAACCCCATTTTTTATCGCGGATTCCGATTCTACGTTTAATTCTACGTCCGAAATACCCGTTGCGCGAATTTTTTGGCGCGCGCCAAATAGTGAAACTAATTTTTTTGAATTCCTTCGTCGTTAAACGTCCGATCCAGTTCGCGTTTTCACCTTATCCTACCTAGAGATCCGAATTTTAATACGACGTACAGAAGAAACTCATTCCGAATTTGAGCGAATGCACACGGCGAATTTATTTTATAGTTTTTGAAGTTGTACGGACGCAAAAGCGGGTGGCGGCTCACGGGACGGGCGCGCGTTGGTATGGAGGGTTCCACCCCAGTCGGCTCGGCACCTTACAGACGACACGCTGGAAAGTGCCCATGGGAGGAGCCCCTCAGGGCTCTGATTAAACGGTAAGTCGTAAAAATACACCGATTTTTTCTATACTCTCGGGCGACCGTTTAAGTGTCCTTAGGGGGGGGGGTCGCAGACCCCCCCTGTCCGAATAAGCGCTCGGCCGAGCGGAGCGAGGCCTTATGTCTGATTAAGCGGTCGGCCGAGCGAAGCGAGGCCTACGGGGGCTCCGCCCCCCAGCTGGGTGCGTAGGCGAGCAAAGCGAGCCGGAGCAGCTAGTTACCGATACAGTTGGTTTCTACGGATATAAAGTTGGTTACTACGGATATTTGGAGAACTGTAGTAGTGGTCTGCTTTCGGGTTCGGGACGACAACATTTTGTCGCTTTTCGGATTCAAACCTTCCAACTTCCTTAAGGTCCTGAAGGATAAATCGGGACTTTTTTTTGCGGTATCAGGGCGTTATTAGTCATTTCATGGAACTAGCTTTCAATTACAATAAACAGAAAAAAAATGGGTATAAAGCTCAATGTTATATAAGCATAGTTATAATATAACTATGGTTATATTATAACAAGTTTCAACATATTATGTTGAAAGTTTCAACTTTAAACTGACGCTGAGACCTTGAAAGGAACTGAAACGAACTTTCGGCCGGTGTTCTAGACAGCTGAGATGCGCGGGGATCGAATGGCGGGAAAACTAAGTGGAAAAAACAGCGGTGCCTGTCAAAATTCAAGAAACGTCTTGGACGGGCTGATACTAGCAACAGGTTCTCCCCTAGATTTTCTAAGAAAATTAACTTAAAATTATGAGAATCCTTGAAGGGGAATATCCAGATGTTGACCAAGGTGCTGAGGGGGCGCGAATTTTCGATTAACCAACGAAAAACCCTTTTTCAAGACATAAAAGTTGGGAAGGTGAACCTGGACACGGACGGAGAATGAAGAATTTGCTAACTATTACAATTTTTTTTTTTTTATTGAATGAACTCATTAATCGAAAAAATGAGAAAAGCTAGATAAAGTCAAATACAATCATTTAAAAAAAATTTCAACTGAAAAAAATTATAATTGGGCTTGGAAAACGCTCCGGACATCCAAATGTCGCTTTCTGGGAGAATGACCTACTATCAAGAACCAAAAATATCCTTATAAGGATATTGTTGGTTCTTGATAGTAGGTCATTAAATGAATTTTGTAGGCTTCACACCCGTACACTGTGATGTGTACCACTTGCTCAGTATCCCAAAATTTTGATCCGTCATTTTATCTCTTATCCTCAATTCGCTTTGAACGACCACGCAGGTTGGATGCCAATTAATGCATGGAATTTATTATTATAATAAAGTTAGTCACTCAGAGGACTCCGACTGGATGCTGCAGCTTGAACGTTGCGTACAATCTTGTGGACGATGATTTTGATTGAACATACCCCAAAAAAATGCAGTAAGTGTAAGTGAAAGTGGGCAGTTTTAAAATAATGAGGGGAGCCTCCTGATTTATTCGTTAAATATCAGAAGTATCCATAAACACTTCGATAATCTTGTAGTTGATTTATCAAGATTTCAGATGAAATTTGATTAAATCAAATTTTGATATTATGGTCGGTAACCTGAAGATTTCTTTCCCAAAATAGGATATAGAACATCCTTACTAGCAGGGGCGGATAGGCAGGTCGGGCGATCGGGCGACGCCCGAAGGGCCGAAGGTCCTGAGGGGCCGGTCGAAGCTGGAAACAAAATTTGACCTTACCCGAAATTCAGACACAATGAAGGAGATCTGGTTGGCTTTGTTCCTAACAGGGTGGATGTCAAGTGCAATCAATGCGTAATTTGCATACAAGGTTTTAAATCCTCATGGCCTCATTGTATGCAATTCTCTTTTTGATTCACACATTTTTGGTAACTACCGCTTTCTACCACCCAAGCTGAGTGTTAGAGTAGTTTTTCAAAATTGAAAATCATCAAAAAAAAAAAAAAAAAAAAAAAAAGGCTGAGGCTAACTTGAGTGGTAACAATTTGGAGGATCTCATGTTGATGGCTTGCGAGCAGGAGCGTCTGGCCAGAGCACTGAGCAGAGTGGCTTCAGTCGTTTTTGGCCCTCCTCGCCATCGCCTACCGCTTGGTCACTTTTCCCTCTTCAGCAAGCGTTTTGTGTGTGGACGTTATGTGATCACGTTTTGGTCAAATATTCTTTAATACACTATGTTGTTAGCAAAGTCCAAAATGTTGATCGTCCTCAAAATTTGTCATTATATTTACGTTTTAAGATGAGCAGATTCCAAAACTGAAATGTCCACGACGTTTTGAGCAGAAGCAATTTTTCTCAAAAATCTGAAACTTTTGACAAAATACTTGGTTCTCCTTCTAGTTGTACCCACACGGTTTTCAGCCCAATCGCACAAACCAGCGAGGCTCTGCGGAACTAAAGAGGGCTATAAGGGGTTTTTTGAAGGGTTTCATCTATGGGAAGGAGTTAGGTGTCGTTTTCAATGTATTTTTGGGGGTCCCAGAATCGTCCGAATTCGCCTTGGCATTCAATGCATCCATCAGACTTTTGAAGGATGCCAGAAAGTCGAATGAGGACTCATTTTCCGAGTAATCATTTTTGGGTCCTTCATCCGTCCAAACACTTAACATGACAATTTAAAAAACAAACTTTTCTAGTAATTGAATTTAAACAGCTGTAAAAGGTAAATTTACCATGGGACTGAGGTTGAGCCTAGAATTCGAAAGAAATGAACAAGCAGGGGACAAATATGAGGAGGGCAGGAGGGGTGATGGCGAGGAGGGCCAGAAACACCCAAAGCCTCTCGGTTCAGTGCTCCAGCCAAATGCTCCTCATCAATACGCTGTGATAATGAAGCTGAAGAAATGTGCAAAAATTCAATGCATCCTAGCTTCAGTCGCTATTATGTTTGTATAGACGGTACCAAACTAACACACATACCACTTTAATTTTTTCTAAATATAGGCGCTGTTATTTTTCACTTAAGTACTTATTAATAAGTATAAGTTCACCTAGGTATTAAAATTAATTAAGTGTATTCTATTCATTTGCTTGTTTTTCCAAAATATGAACAACCCCTCCTTTGATGGTCTTAGGATAGGTAACTGTTAAGGTTGGGGGGGAGGGGGGGGGAGTTCCGGTCAAATTGAATCGCCCGGGCCGGTCAAAACCGCCTATCCGCCCCTGCTTACTAGCTCAAACCCAACAGTTGGGAGCTGAACATTGTTAGAATTGAGATGTCTAGTAATTAGGTAGGTATTACTGAACATCTCATTTCAAACAATGATGATCATTGAATGATCAGCTCCACTCAATTATTAGTAGGTACCTAACTGTGTAATTAAAATTAAAAAAAAAAAAAAAAAAAAAAAAAAAACACGTCGAAGAGATGAGCGCACCTTTCCATTTTTTGAGGAAAGGTTGAGCTAAAAATCTGCAAATGTTACACAATATTATTATTTGATCAAAGAATTTTTTATATCAGTATAGAAAAATTGTGCAAGAATTAATTCTGTCGTTGGGGTTTTTTAATTAAAAAAAAAAAGATTTTAGAAAAAATTAATTATTTTCCCGTACAATATTAAATATTGTCAAAATTTTGGACAGATGAGGGACCCCAAAAATTAATTACGCTTCCGAAATTACTAATAATTAGTTATCAAATTAATAAAATTAAATAATTATTATTAAATTAATTATTATGTTATTAATAATAAAGTAACCATATAAATAATTTAATGGTTAATTTAATATTAATTAAAATATTTTATTTAATAATAATTGAAATACTTAACTAATTTAATAATAACATTTTTGTTGACAGAAATTAAATTAATTAAATTAACCTCGATGAAAGAATAATTAACCCTTGTGTAAAATGCACAGTGTGTTTTTTTTTTTGTTTTTTTTTGAAATTGTACTAGTAGTACCTATATTTTTTAGTAGGTAGAAGCTGAGTTTATGTTGTTTTATGTTGCTGACTCCTCTCTCTTGAACCTTTCAGAGAGAGAAACTTTCCAGTCTTTAATACAATATAATGGTGCCTATATTTATGATTGAAATATGATTTCATTTCATTATTGTATTTTTTGCACTTGAAATGAAAATAACAGAATTAAACTAAAACTGAACTAATTCACCAAAAACTTGAAGAAAACACTTTAGTTCTAAAAAAAAATTCCTACACTTTAGGAGGAATACGATAAACTGAGGGTGGTCAAATTACGGCACGCATAGCCATATTGCCAGGTATTTTGCCGAGTTGATTCGCCTGATTGAAGATAATATAAATATAATAGCGGTTCTGTTATAGTCAACGTTTTTTCGTTATTTGATATATTTTTTGCGGGTCGGTTACCAATTGCCTCGACGTGTTGTTAGATTTTGAAATCCGTCATTATAGTCAACATTTTCTGGAGTTGTCACACATAGGTACTGTTTCAGATGGCAGCCTCAGGGGGATGGTGGCATATATTCTGGGCGGTCGTCTGCGGCCGGTACCTTTTGCACCAAGAACCCGGACATTTTGTGAAAACGACCGAACCGGGGAAATCGTACGACTTCGTCATCGTCGGAGGCGGATCCGCCGGCGCCGTTTTGGCCAACCGGTTGTCCGAAGTCAGCAGCTGGAAGGTGATGCGTTTGACTTTGGAAAAACCTGCCAAAATCTCGCAGCGTTATTGCTTTTCTGTCTATTTCGGATTTACTTTCAATTTTACTGGTTCAGACGTCTTGAAACTTGCAGGTCCTTTTATTGGAAGCTGGTCCGGACGAAACAGACACTACGGACGTACCTCTGTTGGCAGCTTTCCTACAACTGGGCGGTTTCGATTGGCAATACAAAACAGAGCCTTCGACTCACGCTTGCTTAAGTAAATGAACCTAAATGATAAAAGTATGTCATAATCTGACATATCTGACACTGAATCAAAACAATATTATGATTCTGGGGCCCTTGTGCGAGTGGGAACTGTAAGCACTCCACACCAGGTAAAAAATATTACACAACGTATGATTCAGCATATTAGCATATTTTATTCCTGTCTAGTAAACATTAAAAAGCCTTTTGGTCGTGTTTTCACCTCTCAGGGACCAATCGAATTTACATTTATCGAGCACATGAATTCATAAAACAGCAGTCTTTAGAATAAAGGCGTCCGAAATAACTTCGAAAATGACACCTGACTCGATCCTATGGCCAAAGACCGTCAAAAACCTCTCTCTGGCCCGTTTGGTTTATTATTCTTGGAATAAAACACCTAATGTTACCGCGACGAAGGCTGAAAATTCTGATCGGTCTCAAAATGAGACATTATACGTTTCAACACGTCTAGATTCCAAAAACGAAATGTGCGTACGCCTTCAGCCGTCCGAGCCGTTTTGGGAAGTAGGATTGTTTTTTTTTTTATTTTTTTTTTTAATCTGTAATTAGGATAAAATATTCGGTTCAACATCTAGTTTTGCCTGCTACGTTTTTAGTCCGATCGCCCAAACCCGTGGGACGCTATGGGGCTAAAATGGGGCTACGGGAGGCGTTTTCGAAGGCTTTCGGCAATGGGGTCCAGTCAGGTGTCGTTTTTCGAAGTATTTTTGGACGTAGAATACATTTTTGGGGGTCCTAGAACGATCTATAGGGATCTATAGGGCTTTCATAGGGCTACGAATAGGATTTTTGAAGGATCCTAGGAGATCGGATAAGGTGACGTTTTACGTTTGCATCCTAATTCTGGATGCAAATTCCATTTTTTTCGATGTCCAAATCTCTCCAAACATTGTACAGAAAAACATGTTTTAAAAAATTGTTTCAAAAATATTTTCATAACGAAACAGAATAATTCTAAAGCAATTATTGCTTTTAGCACAATTAACATATAGGTATCAAAGAATAATAAACCATAGTGTAAAATTTGCCGCGTTTTTTCGCTCTACAGAGCCCCACAGTGTACTAGATGGTTTTGAGGCTCATGATAGATTGAGTCTACGCGTGGACGTAGCTACGTCCAAAATCTCTTCGGAAATGTCACCTCATTCGATTTTCTGGCCCAAGTCCTTAAAAAAAATATATATAACCTCGAAAGTTGTAGATTTTTTATTTCACTTTCCATTCTGTAGATTTTAACGTCGTTTTTTCGAGCATTTAAGAGCGTGCAATGGGGTTTTCGATTATATAATTTATGAATAAACATAATATGTTTTATTCAACATAATAACATGGTTTTCGAGCATATTTGGCGATTTTATCGAGCAGATCAATCCGAGCCCTACTTAATTAAATCGTTTATAAACGCGTTAAAGCACTATTCAATAGTTAAAGCACTAAAAATAATAAATTTTATGCTGAACATGAAACGTGTTAATATATTTTTTATGTTCAACACCAAAAGCGTTATAAAAAAGCGTAAAACGAGTATTTATAAACCTAAAGAGGTTTTAAATAGGTAGGTAGGTACATTAAACTTTAACGACAACTTTATTTACGTCGTTATTTAATTATGTCATTGTGAATAAATAGAGTCAAATAAATTAAAAATTAAAATGGAAATCAGCGGAATAACAGCCATTATGGTTGACCTATGATAGGTCAACTACTGGCACAGGGAATAAACCACTGATGGTCCAATAATGAGTGGCTTCAATGTTCCTGTACTCACAAATCCAGTTCACAAGGTCAGTGTACGGAAAATATTAGGATTCTCGCCAAAATCTTTCAATGGGGGGGGGGGGGGGGGGGGGAGCCAGGCCTCTGATTTATGAATCAACTGCGGATCCAGGGCGAACTAATGTTGATGTTGACCCTCCAACCCTCCAACTTCAATATTAGATTCCCCTGGACTCCCTTCCAGAGACCAACACATTCCAGACTACCACGACACTTCCTGTCGGTCTGGAGATCGTGTGTCTCCCTTTTATGCCTCAATCCGCCTCCCAGGTCCGCAGATCGCGACATATCGCGTAATGCCCTGCGCAGGGATATTCAGGTAGACACTTCCTTTGCCTTCCTCCAAAGACACCGGGGGCGAAATCCCAATTAGCTGGAGGACACAACCTTAATGACAAACCTCATGGAAGAAGGAGAAGGAACGGTCACTCAGCGTTACACAGCGTACCCAAATGCTCCCCTCCTTTTCAACGAATCCACCCCATTTGTCCCACATTCGACTGCTAGCGACACCTCCGGGAGTATACTCGAGGCTAGTCGCGCCAGGTGACCCCCACTGCTGTCTTACCGCAAATAAAATTTAATATCCATAAATATCCATCTCTGGGGTGTCGGGGGGACGGGAGCAGGCTTTATGCCACAAATATTTGCGAACAGCAAAATTTAATGTCGAGAACTTCAAATCAAAAAGCTTGGCAGGTAGCCCACCACCTCCTATGAACTGACAATTCCTTCTCCTTCTTCCATGGACAAACCTATTAAGCAATTAGGAACTCATTTTGTGCATGTAGGACCTACATTGTGGGTACACTGGTAACATCCGCTAACCAGGGTACGCTAAAGCGCCCAAATACTGTCATAATATGACATGATATTATCATGTCTCGGTCCCAACCGCCGATGAGAACGATATCTACTCGTTGTACACCAGCCAATTGATGTGGACCATCTTCTTTATTTCTCTAGCCGAACCTGGTACAGAACATCGTTATTCCTCTCCATCTCGACCCATGGGGCCAGTCTATTGCGGTTGGAGTTTCGGTCAGCGCTCCACCGTTCGTTTCGGGTTATGCAGCCAAACCCAGTCTCGGCAAACTGCAGTCTTGAACTCCTTCTATATATTCTGCTGAGCCCAACCGTCAAAACCCTCTTTCTGTCGCCTCTGGACCCTCATGATTTTTGAAGCGCATTCTCTGGTTTCCTGCATGTACTTCCGAAGGGAGAACACATACGGAACTGAGAGTGGCTCCTCCCTCATGACAGGTCTGAACAAGTCTTCTGATAGCTGGAGCTCGCGACCATATACCATCAAGGCTGGCGAGAAGACGGTCGTGATATGGGGCGCACTCCTGTTGGCCAGCAGGAAGAGCAGTAGAAGCCTGTCCCAATCATTCTGCTTCTGGTTCACGAACTTCGTCAGAAATTTGTTTATCGTTCGATTGAGGCGTTCTACCAGCCTCATGTATAATTATACTGTTGATAGGCTTTTTATAAATAATTGTAGATGATGACGTTGACCGTTTGAATGGGCGACCATCGATATCTACCCGTGGAGGTGGGAGGGCTCGCACGGTCGTGTATCTACCCGTTTTTTATGGGCCCCACCCATACCTATCACTACCTAATCCCTACCTCAGTATGAAGACCTCAGTATGAAGATTATGACAGTAAGGTGGGCCCAACATAGCGGATCCTGCCTGGGGATCTTGCCTACATAGCAATATGTGAGAATGAGGAAAAAGTGAAAGCTCAGGGCCCTCTGTACATGTACAGATGTATCTGCCCTGGAACGGGCGCTACCTCGATGTTTTGAGCATATATCCCGGCAATTCCTGCCTCTTCCTCCCCCAACACATGGCGGTGTGAACATGGAGTATGCGCCTTCAACAGATAATTTGTCGTGTGTTTGCAGGCAACGAGCAACACCAATGCCTTTGGCCTCGGGGGAAGGTACTCGGTGGTAGCAGCACGCTCAACTACATGGTGTACGCCCGAGGGAACAAATTGGATTACGATCACTGGGAGGAATTGGGGAACCCTGGGTGGAAGTACAGCAGCATTTTGAAGTATTTCAAGAAATCCGAAGACCAAAAGATCCCTGAGTTAGCCAATTCTCCGTACCACGGGACTAATGGTCAACAAAATGTAATGCTTCGTTATTTACTTATTGTTGAACTTTCCCATGATTTTGGCGGTATAATTTTTTTCAGGTCCTCTAACTGTCAGTGAAGCTCTTTTCCACACACCCTTGAGAGACGCAGTTATTAAGGGGAGTCAGGAACTCGGCTACGGGTTCCACGATGTGAACGGGAAGAACCAAACTGGTTTTATGGTGATGCCGGTGAGCCACTTAGGCATTAAGTTGGTGCTCCTGCGTGATTAGTGCTTCTAAACGAGTATATAATATAGGAAAAGTGATTAATTTTGACAGGGGGTGGTTTTCCGTGGTCTAAGCCTTATGACTTTTTTCAACAATTGACTGAAGATCAATGGTTAATAACCTCACTCGTCAATCCATGGGAGGGCTTCATCATCCTAGGGATTCCTTCGCCCTTTTCTGTCCCTACCTCAGTCTGAGGGATACCGCCTTGATGAGCGTCACCCGTAGGCAAACCCTTGTCCAGCAAGGGGCGGTCTCGTTCATTTCATGTTCCTGCAAATTTGGCTTTTTCCTTTTCCGACGAGAGTCACGGCTATTCGTCTGTGGAAGACCTGAATTAAGGAACTAATTCTGTGTGTAAGGTGCCGTCGGCTGAGCTTATATACGCATATTATGTGCTGGACTATATCGGAGCGGTCCTGGCGGGGCGGGAAATCCCCTCGGACCGTCGCGACGCGTCGCGAAAAAAGGTCCGTCTATACAGCCGCGGTGTGTCACAGATAGGAAGGTCCGAGTGTGATAAGAGGGGAGGCTTTCAGTCCGCTCTTTACATTCCACTGATATTAATTATAATGGATTCGTTCGATAATCCATTGATTCTGAGTATGATTTCAGAGTTGCGGTGTAGGTACATTCTGCAAAGTGTGACCATCGTGCTAAGTTTGGAAAGAGGTATTCCAAAATACGGCAGCACGACGATAAATCTTCCCATCACTTTCGTAATCCTTCGACGGATTTGTGTCAAACGTTGGTCCCTTGATAAGAAAAAACAAAAAAAAGTCGACCAATTTCAAAATAGCGGTATCCCCAGAAGCCAGGTTCACAGTAGTACCTACTCAGATTTCCTTTAATATTTGGGTCATTCTAAAATTATGGTGCTTTGCATGTAATATGAAGATGCTGCCTAGAAGGTTTATTCCAAAAATTCTTTCAAAATGTATGTTATCAGTATGACTCTAATGAACATCTCCATCCAGTATTCACGACGGGGGTCGAAAATTTTGATCGGGTCAAAATTTTATTATACAACATTATACGTTTTATGACACGAAGATTTCAATAATTCAGGCTGCTTTGGGTTGTAGGATTTTGCTTTAATCTCGTGATTTGGCTAAATACTAGGCTTCCTTCTAGCTGTGCCTGCAAGGTTTCAAGTTCGATCGCTCAAACCCGTTGGGCTGAAAAGGGGCTACAGGAGGATACTGCAGGTTTTCGGGTTTGATGTCGAGTGGGGGTGTCGTTTCCGAAGTATTTCTGGACGTAGAGTCCCGTAAAGATGGATGCTGTTCCACAACAAGTATCAATTTGTCAATGTCCATGATGATGAAGAAGTTTACGCGAAGAGGAGTGAAAATAAACTGAAGGGAGGGATACCTAACCAAAACATAATAAGTTGATAAATCATAATTTACTGTATGCACTATGTAGCACCTCATGTCATGGATTCGTACGTCTATGTATATTGTTTTAAGCCATGATACCTAGATTTCAGAGCAGGGCCTACACCGGGCATTTGTCGAGTAGGTACCACCATCTTCTAGCTAAGAGAGCTCTTATTTGACACCAAGGTACTACCTATGTGATTTGCCACGTTTTATGAAGTTGGTTTCAGTTTAGACGATGAGAGTTGTATTTCCTGAGTTCTGCTTGGTAATTTTAAGAATGAGATTCCTATTGCACCATTAAACATTAAATTTGGAACAGTTTAAATCTTTGTAGGCTCGCAATTTTTTCAACTGTCGTTGAAGAATAATTAACCAAGAAGCATAACGACGTTTGGCTGCTCGGTTTTCAGGATAATTGGACTCGGAGGAGTGGGTCTATTAAGCAGTGCAGCCAGTCAAGAAATATCAAAAATCCCGCTCACCTCAAATCCCTTCGAAAAATCTCTCCTGTATATCATAATATAATAATGAAATGTGAATAGGGTCTTTAATCGGCAACTATTAAATTTGTTAGGCTTTGGTTTATTATTTTTGGAATAATACACCTATGTATTCGCGAAGGGGGTCGAAAATTTTTATCTTCCTCAAAATTTGTCATTATACGTTTCACAATGGGTGGATTCTAATAAACGAAGTGTCCGTCCCCCGTCCAGGCCGTTTTGGGCAGTAAGCATTAAAAAAAAAAAAAAAATCTAGAATCTTGCCAAAATACTCGGTCCACCATCTAGTTTTGTCCTCTAGGTTCTCAGCCCGGTTGCCCAACCCCGCGGGGCTCTGTGGGGCTAAAAAGGTGCTACGGGCTTTTTGCGGGTTTTCGGCTAACTCGACCAGTTGGGTGTTGTTATCAAAGTATTTTTGAACGTAGAATCCATTTCATGGGGTCCCTGAACCATCCGATTTCACCGTGGGGATTTAATGAGGAGTTGTTTGCCGAGTAATTTTGGAGGCTTAATCCATTAATCAGGGTCCCAAATCTGTCCAAACCTTATACAAAAAAATTGCTTTTTCTAATTAAAAAAAAAATTTACTTTATAAATAACTTTTTACTGACGTAAACAATGCCGGCGTGATTGTGGAGAATGAGCGTTCGGACTTCTGGTTTGAAACCAACTTAATCTGAAATATTTTTTCAGGGTACGTTAAGGGACGGTAAAAGGTGCAGCGCATCGAAAGCGTACCTGCGTAGTGCCAGCAAGCGGCCGAACCTCGACGTTTCAACGATGAGCTTCGTCACGAAGATTAACATCGATCCAACGACAAAACAAGCGACGGGAGTGACTTTTGAAAAAAAAGGGAAACTCCACGTCGTCAAAGCGAGGAAGGAAGTCATTGTGTCGTCGGGTTCGATCAACTCTCCGCAGTTGTTGATGTTGTCTGGGATCGGGCCGGCGAAGGATTTGCAGGAAGTGGGGATCCCGGTGGTGGCGGACCTTCCAGTTGGGAAGAACCTCCAGGATCACATTGGGCTCGCAGGGATGCTTTTCACTCTGAAGAACGGCACCACCTTCGACGTTAGTGACAATGTTTCGTACGCCATGGATTATGCCGAAAAGGGCATTGGCCCTTTGACGATGCCTGGTGGACTAGAGGTTTTGGCTTTTGTCAAAACCAAGTACGCCGAAGAGGGGTTGGACTACCCGGACATCGAGTTCCACGTTGGACCAGGTGGGCTCGCCTCCGACGACGGCTTCCACGTTTATAAGACGTTCGGCCTGTCCAACAAGACGTACGAGGCGTTGTATAAAAAGGCAGAAGGCAGAGAAATTCTCAACATCCTCCCCTGCCTTCTTCGCCCCAAAAGCGTCGGGTATTTGAAACTGAAAAGCTCCAACCCTCACGAACACCCTGCTATCTTCGCTAAATACCTGACACACCCGGACGACGTCAAAGTGCTCAGAGAAGGCATCAAGATCGCTCTGTCTCTCTGCAAGACGAAAGCGCTCCAAGATCTCGACTGCAAGCTTTACGACGCTTCGTTCCCAAAATGTGCCAAACTGAAGCGCTACTCTGACGAGTATTGGGAATGCCAGGTAATTCTTGACTTCATTAATCCTTGCACAACTGGTTTAAACAAATTCCTTCTTCCCGATCTGAGTGTACATAAGTGAAGTTGCAGTTCTCGTAATGTACGGTAGATGCGGCGAGATAGCGGGTACCCATCTTAAAAAAGACGATTTCATACATTGTAGTCAGGGCCGCCGAGAGAAAAAGCGGGCCCGGGGCAAAAGAGAGCATAGGGCCCCCATGTAAGGAGGAGGTAGGGGGGAGTTCCCAATAACGAACGTTCAAATTTCATTTTCAATTTTCATTCTGCACAAGTAACCTATATCAAAGAATAATAAACCCTTGTGTAAAATTTGCAGCGTTCTTCAAATGATTTGTCTTCATCAGTACCTCATCCTGAAGGGGTATTTAAAGGCTTTAAATACACTTAGTGTATTGATCACAAGTTTCCAGAAGTGTTCGCAGTACCTCACAGCGCCATACGCGTCACCGGCGCCACGAGCGTCACGACGCCCGATTTTTTCAAATGATTTGTCTTCATCAGTACCTCATTCTGAAGGGGTATTTAAAGTGTATTGATCACAAGTATCAAGAATTTCAGGAATGACTTGAGGAGATTTATGATCTGCTTCCTCATGAGGCATTTATATTTGGGGGGGGGGGGGGGGGAGTTATTAAATTCAAACTGAAATTGAAATTGAAATTCAAGTTATGAATTTATAATCATGTTGGTTTGTGTTGGCCTCCTATTATCGTTTCTGAGGGATCCCAGGGATTGTTCAATTAGGCCGATTTCCTTCTTCACTCCTTTACTGAAATTCCCGACGTTTCAGACCCCTGAGGATGGAGGCTTGCACGCTTCTGAAGCGTCGGGAATTTCAGTAAAGGAGTGAAGAAGGAAATCAGCCTAATTGAACAATCCCTGGGATCCCTCAGAATTTATAAGTTATTTCAAGAAAATCATTTTTCGGCCTTCCCCTTCTGATTTTCTTGAAATAACATAAATTCATAACTTGAATTTCAATTTCAATTTCAGTTTGAATTTAATAAATCCCCCCCCCCCCCCCAAAGTTTCAAGAAGTGTCCGCAGCAACTCACAGCGCCATACGCGTCACCGGCGCCACGAGCGTCATCGGCGTCACGACGCCCGATTTTGGTTTATTATTCTTGGAATAATACACCTATGTTTTCGCGACGGAGGTCGACGACTCCGATCGGGCTCAAAATTTGACATTATCCGTTTCAAGTGGTCTACATTCTAAATCCGAAATGTCCGTCCGCCGTACGCCGTCCGCCGTCCAGGCCGTTTTGGGCAGTAGGAATTTTTTTTAAAATCTGAAATTTTGGCAAAATACTTGGTTTACCATCTAGTTGTGCCCGCAAGGTTTTCAGTCCGATCGCCCATACCCGTGGGGCGCTCTGGGGCTATAATGGGGCTACGGGAGGGGTTTTTTGAAGGCTTTTAGCTATGGGATCGAGTTAGGTGTCGTTTTCTAAGTATTTTTGGACGTAGAATCCATTTTTGGGGGTCCCGGAACGATCCGATTTCACTGTGGCGATCTATAGGGCTTTCATGGGGCTAAAAATGGGATTTTTGAAGGATCCCAAGAAGTTAAATATTTGTCTAGTAAAAATTAAAGAATTTTGGAAAAAACACATTTTTGAAAAAAAAATCCCCCCAAACATTTTTTTTTGAAATATAAAAATCCAAAAAAAAATTTTTTTTTTAAATTTTTTTATTGACAGAATTAAATGTCTGTACAAGTAACCTATATCAAAGAATAATAAACCCTTGTGTAAAATTTGCAGCGTTTTTCAAATGATTTGTCTTCATCAGTACCTCATTCTGAAGGGGTGTTTAAAGTGTATTGATACAAGTTTCTAGAAGTGCCATAAGCGTCACCGGCGCCACGACCGTCATTGGCGTCACGACGCCCGATTTTGGTTTATTATTCTTGGAATAATACACCTATGTTTTCGCGACGGGGGTCGACGACTCCGATCGGCCTCAAAATTTGACATTATCCGTTTCAAGAGGTCTACATTCTAAATCCGAAATGTCCGTCCGCCGTCCAGGCCGTTTTGGGTAGTAGGAACTTTTTTTTTAATCTGAAATTTTGACAAAATATGTACTCGGTTTACCATCTAGTTGGGCCCGTAAGGTTTTCACCCCGATCGCTTTCGAAGTATTTTTGTACGTAGAATCCATTTTTAGGGGTCCCGCAACGATCCGATTTCACTGTTGCGATCTATGGGGCTTTCATGGGGCTACAAATGAGATTTTTGTTGGATCCCAGTAGGTCAAATATTTTTCATGTAAAGAAACAAAAAACAAAAAAATTTGTAAAATTTTTTTTTTATCTAAATTTTTTTTCTGAAATATCTGGGGGCCCGCTGGGGCCCCATGCAAAAGTCCGGGCCCGGGGCGAAATGTCCCCTTTGCCCCCCCCCCCCCCCCTCTCGGTGGGCCTGGATGTAGTCTATTTTCACGATAAAAATGTAGAATAAATTTTACCGTTAATATAATAGGTACCTATAAATATATTTTATTTATATTTAATTACTTGGAGACGCGTTACGGTAGACCATCATCAGTACGATATCGTGATGTAACTAAAGATCCATTAATAGGAAAAACAACCAATTCCACAATATTTTATGGATTTTTTTCCACTTAAAGTTTTGTTAGTGGCGGTTTTTGTTGGGGATTCCAAGGACTTTTGGACTTTAAAAAAAAAATGAATGAAAAACCTGTTGCTTCGGATTTTTCGTAAGTAGATGAAAGTGCGGTAAAGCCGCAATTTCCGACCTATTGGCTTGAAATTTTGAATGTTTAAGTACCTAGGATAGATAAGTACTTATGATAGAGTAATAAGTACTTACTTACGATAGATAAGTACGTAGGTTTAAGGTGCCCGAGATCTGACGCAGCTTCAAGCAGTGTCACTGCTGCTGCTATGTGATTTCTGATAGGTTTTATCGAATCACCTCGTGTATGGAGTCGTGTATCATGTAATATGATTCATGTTCCAAGTAGGGATGGGCAATCGATTTCCGATTTTTCTAAAAATCGGGGTAGAGAAGTTCAAAAAATTGGGTTTTAGCCAATTTTGAAAATTATTGTTCTCCTATTTATAATGAGGGATGATTTTTTTAATTGACTGAATCGGCTTCAAAGAATCGATTCTCAAAAAATCGTTAGCTCGTTTCAAAACTATTATTTCTGCAGCATGTGGAAGATGAAATGTGGTTCGCGTGAATATTTTTTTCAGACTTTTTCTTACCTACTAGCTGACCCGGTGCGCTTCGCTGGACTCAATAAAAATATAATTTTAATGAAAAGCCGGTTAAACTGCGAAAACACACCGACAGATTTTGAAAATTCATTATCTCATTAACGGTTCGACCGGTCTGCGACCCCCCCGGCCGAGCGAAGCGAGGCCCCCGTGTCCGAATAACTTTTTTTCAAATGGGAACCCCTATTTTTTTCATCGGATTCGGATTCCTCGACCAATTTTACGTCCGATTACCGAGTTGCGGACCCCCCCGGCCGAGCGAAGCGAGGCCCCCGTGTCCGAATAAGCGCTTGGCCGAGCGGAGCGAGGCCTTATGTCTGATTAAGCGGTCGGCCGAGCGAAGCGAGGCCTTATGTCTGAGTAGGGGTTTGAACACACCCCCCCGGCCGAGCGAAGCGAGGCCCCCCTGTCCGAATAAGCGCTCGGCCGAGCGGAGCGAGGCCTTATGTCTGCTTAAGCTGTCGGCCTCGCGAAGCGAGGCCCGACGGGGGGTCTGGGGGGCGGAGCCCCCCAGCTGGGTGCGTAGTAATCCAATAATATTGGGTTATATAAGGATTATAAGGAGTGGATCATCAATCTAATATATATTATATTAGATTTATGATCAACTCCTTGAACAAGAAATATAATGTTATGTACAATCGCCTACCTACTTATTGATTGGTTTATTTACCTACTTATGATATATTTAATTTATTTATGATCGTTTGATCCAACAACAAAAAAAGAAGGAAAAATCGTTAAAAACCCGATTTTCGCAAAAATCGATGCTTGAGAGAAACGATTTTTTGAGAATCGATTCCTTGAAGCCAATTCCGAATTGATTAAAAAATCGATACTTTTTACCGATTGCTCATCCCTAGTTCCAAGAGACAACAGGTGATCTGTCAAGGCCAATGATAGAGGTGTTAAGCCCGACCAGGATGTCATCAGTTTATTAAATTGTCCTGAAAATTTGAGCACCTTCTTCGGACTCCATCAAGAAGAGTGGAGAGCTCAGTGGTTCGAGAATGACGGCAACGAATTAACAAACTCAAGTGATAAATGATAATATCTGTACGACTGTAATATTGTTACAGTCGTCATTCCGGTCCAAGAAGAGAAAATAACTTAAATAATTGTCTCTTTTCTTAGAAATTATTTCTTCTCAACCATTACCTACCTAACTTTTTTCTTCGAACAATTTTAGTTCTTAGTGAAATAAGTTGTTTTTTTAATAAGGGTAAGGAGCAATTTTAGATATAGGGACACAGGGTACCGAAATGTCCGTCCGCCGTCCGGGCTGTTTTGGGCAGTAGGAATTTTTTTTAAATCTGAAATTTTGACAAAATACTCGGTTTACCATCTATGTAGTAGTGCCCGCAAGGTTTTCAGCCCGATCGCCCAAACCCGCGGGGCGCTATGGGGCTAAAATGGGGCTACGGAAGGTTTTTTTTAAAGGCTTTTGGCTATGGGATCGAGTCTGGTGTCGTTTTCGAAGTATTTTTGGACGTATAATCCATTTATTGGGGTCCCGCCACGATCCCATTTCACTATTGCGATCTATAGGGCTTTCATGGGGCTACAAAATTTGTGTGTCATTTATGTTTTATCATTTAATGATATTTTTGATGGAACCCAGGAGGTCAAATATTTTTTAAGTAAAAAAAAAAAAGAAAAAAAAAAAGACATGTTACACAGTGGGGCCGGACGGCCATATTTTGGGGGAAAAACGCCGCAAATTTTACACTAGGGTTTATTATACATTGATATAGGTTTGTGTAGGTATGTCATGCAGTCGTGAATGAGACGCTAAGTCAGAGAAGTTGCGAACGAGGAACCAAATCCGCAGAATAGTGAATATACCTACACAGCAGAATTTATACTTAAGTATTTTATACTCCTATATGGATGGATAGAATTGACGACATGTTTTGAGCCGTGTAACATGTTTTAACACATTTAGCTCTCGCCGATAAACAAAATACCCCTAATTAAATTTTTCATGTCGGTAATTCTCGACTTCAAACATAATCGATTTTCTGATAAACTGATATTACAGGTAAGGCACTTCACCACAACAATCTATCACCACATCGGCACGTGTAAAATGGGTCCTGACTCCGATCCGTCAGCGGTCGTCAACCCCCGCCTCCTCGTCCGGGGGATCAGACGCCTCCGAGTCATCGACGCCTCGATAATGCCGAAGATCGTCAACGGAAATACGAACGCTCCCGTCATCATGATCGCGGAAAAAGGAGCCGACCTCATCAAAGAGGATTGGCTCGGGAAAGGGAAGAAGAGCGGGAAAGTCGAGGAGAAAGAAGGATCCGCCAATTCTATTAAAAAATGAACTTGAGCGTAGTGTTGCCCAAATTCCCAAGCAGGTAACGCTGCCTCATGAAGACGGCCAATTCCCCATTTACATTATTACATAACTTTCGGTGTGGGATTATCAGATACATTTGTCACCCTGATCAATGCTTCAAAGGCCAATCGCTGAGTACCTAACGCTATCAAATTTTAAAAGCTTCACTCAGTAATAATTACTGCGCTAATTATTAGACTACTCGGGCGCTAATCGATGTGATGAAAGTTATTTAACTTTATTTAATGCACTTGATAAACCCTAACGTACTTAGTCTATTTAATATAGTAACCACAACTGGAGATTTTATTGTCAGTAAATAAAATTCCCAATCACGTTTGTCTCCTGGTTAACCTGAAACCATTTTGAAACGATTCACATGCTAAAGGGCTCCTCTAGGGATCGTGCACTTCGACTACCTCGCCAAAAGTGGCAAAACTGGGCAACATTAAATGTTCAAATTTTGAAGATCGTTCCCACAGATTCTGCACGGCAGGTGAGTCATTTTTGCGCTTTTATTGAAAGTCGATCTTTTTAGAAGGACTTTGCCAAATGACATAAAATTAAATTTTATTGATCGCTTCAACGCTAGTGTTTTGGGATAGCTCCCAACCAAACTGCTGGTCGGGTAGTAGCGACTTTCTAGCCCAATATTAAAAAGTCGCTACCACCAAATTTTGGTGTTTGGTAGTTCAATGAGAGTTGCATATAGATATATATTATAATATATATTCGAGCTCCCATCCGTCTTATATAAAAAAAAATCGATACCAAGATCATTGTCTGTTAGGGGACACAGACTTTGCAGTGATCGCGCTTACCTTGACGCGCTTACATGGAAAACTGCAAAACCGCCTAGAACAGAGGGGTTATCCGCTCCTTGAGAAAGAATCATTCCCTCCCATGTGAATTACCAGCCCCCGCCCAATCGGGTGGAGCGTTCCGGACACTTTCTCACCACCACTTACTTCCCGGGCGCCGAAAAACTTAGTGGCATTCTTCGGGAGCTTCACTACATCCTGCTTTCAAACCCGAAGACGGCTAGGGTATTTCCGTCGCCATTAACGGTTTCTTACCGTAGGCCAAAAAACCTAGGGAACCTGTTGCCCCACCGACGTTCACGGGTTGGTGCTCCTCAGCCTCCTGGTCTCCTATCCGACCGTGTGAACGAAACCGCTGCAGGATGCACCAGAATGTCAGGACTGCTGAGACGTTCACAACGCCCAATACCCCTTTCACTTATCCTGTTGAACCAAATCGAGCTTTTCGCAGGTCTCAGCAGACAGTATTGGGAGGCACTCGACGCCAGAATCTGATGTCCCCAACATCTGATGTCCCTTCAATAACCTGAAATTTCAAAGGAACAGACGCGCGGCCCCACGCTTTATCATAACACCGCCGAAAACGCGAATCGCCGTGGATGCGCCTTCCAATCTCGGCTTGTGTCCCAGCACGTTCGATAGGTACTGTTTCCTGCTGGATCACGTTGACTGTGGCGCCAGTATAAAAAACATGGCTGTCTCTAATCCGGATCTAAATTATCATTATATTTAAATATCTTATGTAAAAAAATCATACCTATTTCATATTGTGTAAAAAAAAAAAAAAAAAAAACTACCGAAAGGGGGATGTTTGGGATATCGATGCAATACCAAATCGATTGTGAAATGCGATTACGATCATCGAATAAAGAAGGGCCATCCGATCGGCAGCAGTCGGGACTGGCGCCCAGCCTATCTTTCACGTCGCCTAGCATATCATTTACGAACCCGGCTTTCGCTTTTTTTATTACTAAAAAAGCCCCTTAAAAACGAAACAGGTTTGATCGCCGACTTGACTTTCAAGATCGTGCCGGCAAAAAACCGTCAGTTCGGACTGGGACGGCTCCTCCCTTCCAGACCCCCCAGGACGCCTGCCCGCTTTTGATCAAAAAATCAAACTCGAATGTGAAGTAAGTCAAACAAACTTCGAAAAATTAAAAAAAAAAAAAAAAAAAAAAAAAAAACACAAAAAAAAACCAAACGATAATTGGATTACCTGGTCGACGGACCGAGAATTCTCGGTAAAATTTAATTCGCATCGCAGACCTTAAGGTTTTTGTAAAAGTTTTGAATGAATCCGCCGTGAAGATGTGGGAAGACAACAATAATTCCAGGTATCTTTAGTGTACTGAAAACGTAGCTTTTGCGTGGACGACCTGCAATTCATTCAAATTTCATGCTAATCGTTTGATCGCCCTTCGAAAATTAAATAAATAAATAAATAAATAAATAAAATCCGACCACGTTAATAGTCCTTGGCCATTATAATAATTTCCTCTTTCATCATTTGGCAAGGCTGTTGGGAGCCGGATGTGTCAAAGAGGTCTTATTTATGGGCTTCCCCATCCACTTTTCCACTGCACTGGCAGGCGATGTTCAAACCAGTCGCTGGGTCCTTCTGGAAATCAGTCTTCGTCTGTCTCTCAATGAATCAATAGGTATCTCCTCTGTCTGACAAATTTCCGGTGCCGTCCAGTGTTCGAAACTTCAGCGATTCGCAGGCTGTCTGGTCAGGTCCTATTACAGACTTCTTTGAACGGTTCCCTCGCTCAGTGAGTTGATAATACATATCAACTACCATATAATAATATTATTATTTCCTCTCGATGCATATATTTCTTTTTTCGGGCTAGGTGGTTCCCACGTACCTTCTCTCCTGTCGCTAGTTCCTAGCGATTGTGGTTTAAATCATGATGGGCTAAATAATGGTATTGTCTACGTTTGGTGAATCACCTAGAGCCGTCAGCGGTCTCAATCAGTCCCTACTCCCTTGGGAGGTTGGCGAGGCACTGGAGGGGGGAGCCCGCACCTGACCTAAGGGGAGAGGGACATTGTTGTTCAGTATAGCAGTGTTCAGTGCGAGTGAGGGTTGGTGAGTTCATATCGCGTGTGGTGCATGCTATACAAGGATATTTCATAGTGGTGGAATATCCTGACACGCACCTCTCCCACGGGAAAACGGTAGTATTTCAGTGTCTTGTGGACGAGGAGGTTGGTGAGTCTATACAAGGATATTTCATAGTGGTGAAATATCCTGACTATTAATATACATGCAGACTGTACAAGGATATTTCATAGTGGTGAAATATCATGACACTACAATATACATACAGGCTATACAAGGATATTTCATAGTGATGAAATATCCTGACACTCACACAATACATACATGATACACATATACACATATAACGTTGTGGGTTTCTGAGTAAGCCAAAGCCTAGATAGCTACATGGCATAGTTTGTGATGGTTACAAAGATAACCACAGCCAAGCAGCTATGCATGTTAGCTATGTTGGCTATGATGATAAACACAGCGTGTATAGCTACGTGGCATAGTTTGTGTTGGTTACGAAGATAACCACAGTCAAGCAGCTATAATGCAAGATACACACAGTCAATGCAAGATAGCTATAATATACATACATGAGATATACATGGATAGTTCATGGGGGTGAATTATCCTGACACTTACATGATACATGAATAAATTGTGTTGTATATAACGTTGTGGGTTTCCGAGTAAGCCAAAGTCTGGAGCTACATGGCATAGTTTGTGATGGTTACAAAGATAACCACAGCCAAGCAGCTATGCATGTTAGCTATGTTGGCTATGATGATAACCACAGTGTGTATGGCTACATGGCATAGTTTGTGATGGTTACAAAGATAACCACAGTCAAGCATCTATGCAAGATAGCTATGTTGGTTACGAAGGTAACCATTGTTTGTACAGCTACGTGAGATAGCTGTGTTGGTTACATAGATAACCACAGTATAATATACTATAATATACACATAACCACAGTATAATATACTATAATATACACATATTATGTGAGGTTGGGCGTGCCTATAAGGGGTTGGAGGAGGGCACTTTACACAAAACCTTTTAGAGGCAGAATGCTGCCTGGTTTGCGGAACCATACCATACCATACCATACCTTGGTCACTTTTTTTATAACCTCCAAAAAATCATACCTAGGATGGTTTTTTGGACCTCTGATGTATGGATCTGGATAGCAACACTATTCGGCTGTTGAATGGACGAAGAACTAATAATTTTAGTATCACTAATTAATTGTGCAGATCGTTTTTCCAAACCGACCACGGTAGGAACCGTGCTCCTCCCTTGGCCAGGTCCGGCTCCTCCCTTGGTCACCTGCATGACAGAAGATGTTTTTGATCAGAAATAATTGGTTTATTGGTCTTTAATGCCATTTATATCACAAAATATTTATTAAAATGATTATTTACCAAAGGATACCTAATAATATTATATATCATATTATGATTAGGTATCACTTACGATTTACAAAGTTGACCAAGGTAGGAACGACTTGCCTCCCAAAAATCTTCAACTGGCTCAAGAATAATTGATTCGATTGATAACCAAATAAAACTTAGAAAAGTGGCTAGAAAAGCGTGAAAACACTTTTGACGCAGTGTTGCCTTGACTTACCCAAAACATTAAAAATTTAGGACAAAATATTTCCCTCGTGTATACCACCCAAACTATCAACTGACCAAGGTTGGGACCTGACCAAGGTAGAAGGACACCTGGTGTTCCCTTAATCACTCGTCGGCTCTCCCCTACTCTCCCTCTCACTTGTTGTCTTTCTGGCGACTTTTCGACTCCTGTTTTATAAACCACCCCGGTGTGCCAGATGAGATTATTCTATTCTCGTTGAGGACGTGACGTGATGGTCTGTTCAGGCTGCGGCAACTGTCTGGTCTTTGGATGCGCGGGCATAACATAAAAAAACTTCCGAAAATTAAAATTAAAATCGTCGTGGGGATGCTCTAAATGTAAAACCTCTTGGTCTGGTTCTCCGGTTACTGTGGCCGTCATCCCCCACTTGGTCCAAGACAATCCGCCCTCGGCCTCAACAGCGCTGATTATAGAACAGCTTAAAGGGCTCCCTAATAGTGAGTCACAATCCTTGCACTTCGAGATGAAATCAAACCTCTTAAGGAGGAGATGGACCTTGAGATGAATTTACAAGTGTCCAGAACAGCGTGAACGTGTACAGAGTTGAGTTGTATCTTGAAGTGTGACAAGATACAAGAATATTTAACATCCCCCCCCCCCCCCCCCACAAATACCCCTCTGGGGTTAGAAAAATGCCAAGCATCAAATGCCTTGATCAAGGCTGATATCAATATCAAAGTTGTACCAAGCAATTAGGAATGGAAACGAGTCTGGATTATTAATTGGTCAATTGCCGTGTCGTGTTGAGAGATTTTTAAAGTAATTTGCAGGTTTGGCCTTACTCCTACTGTTCCAGATGGCACCGTCAGGAGCATGGTTGCGTTTATTCTGGGCGGTCATCAGCGGCCGGTACCTTTTGCCCCATGCACCCGTACATTTTGTTAAAACTACCGAACCGGGGAAATCGTACGACTTCGTCATCGTCGGAGGCGGATCCGCCGGCGCCGTTTTGGCCAACCGGTTGTCCGAAGTCAGCAGCTGGAAGGTGATGCGTTTGACTTGAAAACTTGTCAAAATCTCGCAGCAAATATTGCGTTTTGGGTTAATAACCTTTAAATTTAGTTCTGGTTCGAACGTCATGAAACTTTCAGGTCCTCTTATTGGAAGCTGGTCCGGACGAAACGGACACTACGGACATACCTATGCTTGCACCTTTTCTACAACTGGGTGATTTCGATTGGCAATACAAGACCGAGCCGATGACCACCGCTTGCTTAAGTAAATGAAGCTGTACGATTACAATAATACCTTATTGTTATAAGTATATCATATTGTTTAAATTCAGTAGGTAGCGTTATTCTGGGGGCACTTGTGAGAGTCGGAACTGTAACCACTCCACGCGTTTACTGTGCGTGACCTTCGAGGAGTAGTCATCTTTCTGCGGTTTGTCACGACATCCAACTGTTGATGGCGTCTTTGAAGGAGGTTTGAGGTAGGCCAACTGCTGGCTCTGGGCCAGTGAAGGGGGTCTGTGACCCCTTTCTGGCCAGAGCGTCAGCGTGTTCGTTGCCTGTTGTGCCCTGGCACCCACTCCAGGGAGACCCTGTTGCGTTTCGCTAGGGTGTTGAGGGGCTATTAGTAGGTATATGTAGGTGGAATAATACCTGTACAGGTCGAGCATTAATTTGTCAGTAAAATAAACATCAAAATCTTGAGTAAGCGTTTAATCAAAAGAAAAAGCAAAAAGCGTCATGAAACAGGAAAATAAAAGTCATAAAAGTCATGAAACGAAAAGATAGAAATCATAAACGCGGCGTCTCTGATAATAACTCTCAACAGAACGATATTCAAAGATGAACCGATTGGGAGCCGTCTCGAGAACCCTGGGTTGCGCAAAAGAGAGTGGCAATAGTAATCGGTATAGTAGGTACAACGAGCCGTTGAAAAGAACGGGTATTTGGGCCTCAATAGGGTGGTTCCAAAATTGAAAGGGACAACTTATCAAGGACCAAAAGAATTCTAATTTATTGAGCTTATCTATATTAATGGAGCTCCAGCACGAGGAGGAGGGGGAGAAAAAAATTACTTACCAGAATTCGCCCTGGCAAGCATGCTTTCCCTCATTTTCTCGTGCTGAATCCAAATTTGAAATCATTTAAAAGTTGCTCCATGTGGTGTATCTGAGCTCTGAAAGTTGCCCCCTAAATTGTTTAAACTGCCATTTAGAAAAGTTTGAAAAAAAAAAAAAAAAAAAAAATTGTTTAGGTAGATGACGAGAAAAATCTGAAATCACCAAAACGCTCCATGTGGCCTTCAATGGTGTTATTCGCACAATTGGAAACATGGAAAGGGCTGAGTTTTTCTCTCTTCAGGGACGGGGCTCATTTTGTTGAGTAAATTTAATTAATTCTTCGAAGGGCCCCCAGTTTTTTTTCTCTTTTACTTGGCTTATTGTACCCTGCACACCCCATATTTACGCCACTGTGTATATTTCTGAGGAGCTGAGTGTGAGCACCTGGTCGGACTTGACCACACTTGCCGTCAGGACGGTTCGGAAGACGCACTGATTATAAATCTTATGTTAGGGCTGGTTGAGCGTTACGGTTGAATTTCCAGATGACCAGCGCCGTCTCAAACCTCAACAATAACAGTTATTGTTGAGGTTTGTAATCAACAGTAACTGTTACTGTTGATTACAAATTATTTGTGATCTGTTTGCAGGCAACGACCAACACCAATGTCTTTTGCCTCGAGGCAAGTTACTCGGCGGCTGTAGCTCGACTAACTTCATGGTGTACGCCCGAGGGAACAAATTGGACTACGATCACTGGGAGGAATTGGGGAACCCTGGGTGGAAGTACAGCAGCATTCTGAAGTATTTCAAGAAATCCGAAGACCAAAAGAACCCTTATTTGTCCAAATCTGCATACCACGGGACTAAAGGTCAGCAAATACTTTAGGTTGGTAATTATCTTTTGATGAGGTTTCCCGTGATTTTAATGGTATAAATTTATGTTTTTTGTTTTATGAATATATAAATAAAATAAATAAAAATTACTTGCAGGTCCTCAAACTGTCAGTGAAGCTCTTTTTCACACACCCTTGAGAGACGCAGTTATTAAGGGGAGTCAGGAACTCGGCTACGGGATTCATGATCTGAACGGGAAGAACCAAACTGGTTTCATGGTGATGCAGGTGAGCCACTTTGGGATTAAGTTGGTACTCCTGCATGATTAGCGCTGAAAACGGGTATAGAATTAAGGAAAAGTGCCTTAATTTTGACAGAGGGTGGAAATCATAGAACGGGGGTAAACCAACATATTTCGACTACAGTCCATTCGATATTCGAGTAATATCGAGTTCACCCATTCTTACCATAATTATCGTTTTTAATAATAATTATTAAAAACGATATAACAATTATTATTTTAATAATAATTATTTATAACAATTATTGTTATAACATTTTAACGCGGGACTTTCCAGGTGTGATAATCAAGGTGGCACAGGGAAAATGTTGGGATATTTTGAGAACAAGGGTGGAAATTTTCCGTAAAGGCCTCTGATATCACTGCAGTTAACTACAAGGCGACTTGTATGATACTTATGCACTTTTATTTAACCTGAAATGCGATTTCAGGGTACATTAAGGGATGGCAAAAGGTGCAGCACTTCTAAAGCGTACCTACGTAGTGCCAGCAAGCGGCCGAACCTCGACGTTTCAACGATGAGCTTCGTCTCGAAGATTAACATCGATCCAACGACAAAACGTGCGACGGGAGTGACTTATGAAAAAAAGGGGAAACTCCACGTCGTCAAAGCGAGGAAGGAAGTCATCGTGTCGTCGGGTGCGATCAACTCTCCGCAGTTGTTGATGTTGTCTGGGATCGGGCCGGCGAAGGATTTGCAGGAAGTGGGGATCCCGGTGGAGGCGGACCTTCCAGTCGGGCAGAACCTCCAGGATCACATAGGGCTCGCAGGGTTCCTTTTCACTGTGAAAAAGGGCAGCAGCTTGGACATTAATGACACGGTTTTGTTCGCCATGGATTATGCCGAAAAGAGCATTGGCCCTTTGACGATGCCTGGTGGACTAGAGGTTTTGGCTTTCGTCAAAACCAAATACGCCGAAAAGGGGTTGGACTACCCGGACATCGAGTTCCACGTCGGTCCCGCCGGGATCACCTCCGACGACGGCTTCCACGACTACAAGACGTTCGGCTTGTCCCGCACGATGTACGAGGAGATGTATAAGAAGGCCGAAGGCAAAGAAATCCTCGGCATTCTCCCCTGTCTTCTTCGCCCCAAAAGCGTCGGGTATTTGAAACTGAAAAGCCCCAACCCTCACGACCACCCTGCTATCTTCGGCAACTACCTGACCCACCCGGACGACATCAAAGTGCTCAGAGAAGGCATCAAGATCGCTCTGTCTCTCTGCAAGACGAAAGCGCTCCAAGATCTCGACTGCAGGCTTTACGACGCTTCGTTCCCAATGTGCGCCAAACTGGAGCGCTACTCTGACGAGTATTGGGAATGCCAGGTAATCTATTTGACCTCATTAATTCTAGCACAACTAGTTTAGGCAAATTAGGGGTCTTCATGGTCCGGTAATTGGTAGTTTCGACTGTGAATTGGCACACTATCCTGATCTCGGTGGACAAAAGTTAATTTGCAGTTTTTGAAGTTTTCTATGGGACCTTCTCAAGAAATGTCAAAAAGACACGAAAATGTACATGCCAGATTTCGCAGGTCTCCCATGTGTGGAGTAAAGTTGAGGAGATTTTGTGAGCTATGTCGACGAATAATAATAATAATAATTATTATTATTATTATATTGATGGTACCTTGTTCGTTTTTCGGAAAGTAGGAAATTTGTACCTACACGGTTCAAGACGCATCTGGATGATTCCACTAAAAGTAGCGAAATCGACTTTACGAAAACGGGGATTCATCAAAACCTCCCCAGGCGGCCGAAAAACCATCAAAACCTCCCCAGGCGGCCGAAAAACCATCAAAACCTCCCCGTAGAAGAAACCATCAAAACCTCCCCGTGTATCAAAATCTCCCCGTTGAGGAAACCGTCGAAACCTCCCCGTTAGAGAAACCCGAGGAATGATGAATAATGTTGAGTGTTATATTGCTTATAACTACAGTCGAAATCGTTTATAGTGGACTTCAAGGGACCGAACAGTTTTGTCCACTACAAACGATTTCCACTTTAAGTGATATATCACTTGTAGTAGACTGTCCACTACTGGCGATTGAATCATTTGTTGTGGACAGTCCCCTACAAGTGATTTATGTATTTTGGGAACGAGAAAATAAAGTATGTACACAAGACAACTTAGTGTGTACGTACAATTGATGAAAAATTATTCCCTCGCAAAAATTGGGCTCCTCTCCAAATAACCATTACAGTGACCTTTCTTTAGACAATTTCAACGTCCTGTCAGGAGGCTTACTATAAAACATAAAACGGAACGCGAGAAATTTTCTTTTTTGAGCAGTCCAGCTAACTGGTTTGCTTTTCCTTGAAGCATCGGACCATTGATCGGAACGTTATTTGCTCGCTGTTGAATAAACCACGACAATAGTGCCTTGTCGAAATCAGGATGCGTGAAATTCCGAATTTTTGCGAATTTTGTTTGCTTAACAACCTGTTCTTTCGATTTCACGATCGCGTAAACCGTTCACCGAACGACTGATTTTAAATTCACTGGCCAAACTGCGCGCAGGTTCACCCGATTCAAACCGGCAAACAACCGGGGAGGTTTTGATGCGTTTGCGAGCGCACGCCGGACCCTAGACCGGGAGGTTTTGATTACTTCCTAACTCACCTTTCACCCACTCGGGGAGGTTTTGATGGTCGCCCTACGAAAACAAATTATTTGTTTCAGTAGATACTTCTTGTCTTCTCACCTAATCGATTTTCTGAAACCCTAAACTGATATTACAGGTAAGGCACTTCACCACAACAATCTATCACCCCATCGGCACGTGTAAAATGGGTCCTGACTCCGATCCGTCGGCGGTCGTCAACCCCCGCCTCCTCGTCCGGGGGATCCGACGCCTCCGAGTCATCGACGCCTCAATAATGCCGAAGATCGTCAACGGAAATACGAACGCTCCCGTCATCATGATCGCGGAAAAAGGAGTCGACCTCATCAAAGAGGATTGGCTCAGAAAAAGGACAAAGGGCGGGAAAATCTAGGAGAAAATAGGATCCCAGTTTCCCATCTCTACAAAATTTTCTTGATATTTTATTTGTTTGCACACAAACTAAAAAACGTCACGAAAATTGCTCACGGAGTTGCTAGGGAAATGATGATTTGATTCATAGCAGGTGATCCGAATATTGCGAGAACGGTTTGATTTGTGAAGCGGTGGGTAAATCATTTTAATAGGTAATTGACATTTTCATGTCTTTACTTAGGCACACAACCGAAACAAGCCATCAATTGAATTGAATAGATGAGCGCAACCTTTTTGTTATTACGATATATTTAATGAGCGAGAGAAACTAAGAAACAGTAGGTATCTAGCGACCAATCTATGCCACACAACACATCATCCACGTGATGCTCATTACGAAAAACAACTGCACCCTAACGACCGATGCGTAATAAAACCTTATGCCGATCAGAGGTAACGAACGGCTCAGGCTGCAAAAATCGTTTTGGAGTCGTTGGAATCAGCCTAAAAAGCTCATTCCATAGACCCTTGTACCAACTAAATCGGACAAAAACTTTCGTCCCCCTATTGAGGCCTCCTTAGTTACACATCAGAGATAAACAACTTTCGTCGTGAAGTACCTCCCGAAAACCGATGAAAGGGATGAGGGAGGAAAAATCAAGGTAGCCTATAACCACCCCACGAACTCGCTGATCACAATGAGACAACCCTCATGAAAATCTGTTGAGCTGCTCGGGCGCGATGCTCTGTACACAAAAAAACAAAAAAACATACATGTCGAGGAGGTGAGCGCACCTTTCCATTTTTTGGAAAAAGGTTGTGCTAAAAAGCGTTGCCGAAATCGCATCACGAAATTTGTAACTAAGTAGCGTCTCCTGGTCAACAACAAACACAATAAGGTGAATAATATGGAAGACGAAGACATGAAAATGGTCTCCTGTGGTTGCAGACGAGTCTGCAAGCTGATTATGTATACTTCCCACCCCGAGCGAGCGAAGCGAGAGAGAAAACTAGGCATTTTTGTTTCTTGCTTTACACTCTAGGAAGCTGTAATTTCGTATGTAGTCTCTTTAGGACATTTACTTGACGATACCCTGGGTCCGGATCAGCTGAGTGGCTTGAAAGGTAATTTCTATGCTTTACACTCAATTGTAATTCGTAGATAGAGGGGAGTACAGAAGAGGGAAAGGAGAGGGTAGGAAATGTGTGTGTGGGGGGGGGGGCTAAAGACAAAATGTCCCAATGTGTTGCAGACTCGTATGCAATCGTTCCTTGCTCAAATAACCGCTTATATTAGTCCATCAGGTTTATATGGTTTCAGTGTGGAAGCTAGGCAAGGATTTTCAAGAAGTTTGAACACAAAGTTTCATTACTCTTGTAAAAGGTAAAACACGGAAATTGATGAAACAGGACTTTATTCTTTGATACAGGTTACTTGTGCAGAAATTTAATTCTGCCAATAAAAAAATTAAAAAACTTCTTTTTTTCTAAGACGTCTCACGGACCACCTTGGGGTGCCTCACGGAGCATTGGTGGATCATAGGTTCAGAACCCCTGCTTTAAGGTATTTTCAATACCCGCGGGGTCATATAATTCATCATACGACCCTTTATTTAAATGGGTGAGCGAAGCGAGCCCCCTGTCCGAGAAAGCGGTAGGCCGGGCGAGGCGAGGTCCCCCTGGCAGAGAAAATGGTCGGGCGAACGAAGCGAGGCCCTTCTGTCAGAGTGCTAGTTCTATTAAAAAATGAACTTGAGCGCCGTGTGGCCAAATTCACAAGCAGGTACCGCTGTCTCGTGAAGATGGCCAATTCCAAAAAACCACGCAAAATGTCTATAAGTAATTTGTATAATATACAAATTACTTATAGAAATTTTGCGAACTTATATTGTACATTATACAATATAAGTTCTACACCTCCCTCATCTCTGAAATTAGCCTACTCGGACGCATGTATTAGGTATACCTAATCGAGGTATCGAAATTTCTATTTAATAAGGTAGGTAGGGGATTTTTCGTTTGTGTTTCTTCCAAAAATATCGATTGTGCTATGTTCCTAAAATTTCAAAGTTATAGAATTGAGTTATTTAGTTACACGATTTGGTAATATAGTGACACAATAATTGTGTATAACTATTATAGTTATACAGTTACTCCAACTGGAGATTTTATTGTAATTAAAATTTAATTATTTTAGTTGATAAAATGCCCGAAAATGTTTGTCTCCTGGTCAACTGAAAGCATTGAAAACACTAAAAGCACCCACAATTCACGAATGAATGGACTCCTATAATCTAAAGGGGTCGAGTACTTCGACTGGCACGCCATTATAATTTTATATAAAATTACAGTATTGTATTATTTATAAAATAAATTTTAATTTATTGGATTGAATTACGTGGACGATTCGAATTAATTATTACACCAACAAAATTTGAACGAGTCAGCCTGCGGCGAGCGAAATTCAGAGGGTAGATTCCTCCTGGCGCCTTGAAACAATTTTGACACTGTAAATGTTGTACGTAAATTAATGTAATCGCGACGGAGGTCAAAAAATTCTGATCGGCCTCAAAATTTGACATAATACGTTTCAAGTGGTCTAGATTCCAAAAACAAAATGTCTGCCCGCCGTTTTGGGCATTAGGGTTTTTTTTTTAATCAGAAATTTTGGCAAAATACTCGGTCTACCATCTAGTTGTGCCCACAAGGTTTTCTGCCGGATCGCTCAAACCCATGGTGCGCTGTGGGGCTAAAAAGCGGCTACAAATGGGATTTTTGAAGGAGGGCTACAAATACGGTGTCGTTTTCTGAGTAAATTTTTCGAAGTCCCACATCAGTTCAAACATTGTAGTTTTTTTTTCAACTTTTTAAAAATATTTTCTTAATGACACAGAATTAATTTTTGCTCAATTAATCTATATTATACACCTTGTGTAAAGTTTGTAGCTGTTTTTCGCTGAGTATTGCCTGCTCAAACGGATAGTGTAGCACGCGCCTCCAGGGGGGCCCTATAGGTTCATATAAAAACTAATTGCGTTCGGAGTTTTGTTTGCTCTGCCAAGTTCTGCACCAGGGCCTTATGGGTTCGCGAGTCCCTATGGTTCCACCACCACAAGTCACCATTCTGATGTCGACAAATTGATGATATAGGTACCTACTTAGGAAGTGACCTGTTCCCCCCCCCCTCATTCACACAATAAGAACAATCAAACTACTAATTTTTCTTCAACTTTGAACGAAAAAACAATGTAAAAAATCCGGGCTTTTGTTGTAGGTACTTTCTTCTCCCCTTTGAAATTTCTTCCATTTTCTATATTCAGCTTCCTCTCCAGGGAATTCACCGCCAAACAATGAAAGACCTCAGAAGAGTACCTACTTGGAAACAGGGAAATTCATGCAAAATAAACACCCATAAAGTGCTTGGAAGAAAGTGAGCTCTCTTTTCTCTCTATTCTTATTCAGAGGAAGCTTTTCCGAGCCTTCTGTGGAAGAAGAATGAGGTTAGTAATTCAACTGTCTAGTTTCGTTCAAATGGTTTGCTATTGAGGACAAATTGAAATTTTTGAAGTAGGAAAGAAGTTATAATTTGATAAATTGTTCATTGTTCAATAGTTGGCGTACACTTGGGGTTTTTGACGTAGAGTAACAAAACTAAACATAGAATGACCAGTAAGGTGTCGAATACAACCAAAAGGAGGTTGATGGTTAAGTAAATTGATTCTCCGCAAGATGGCGAAGTCGGTGGGTTTAGTGCGAGTCCGTGCCACCAGTCAAGGCAAGAGTCGAATTCGATCGGGTTCGAGTAGATTCGTCGCAGGTCGCCGATCGGATCCGGGGATTTGAGGATATCTTCGACGCAAGCGACGTCTGCGGCGACGTTCCCACCCGGGCAGAAACCCGCCGGCAGAGCGAAAACACCGTCGGTGTCCGTCAAATTGGCCTTCTGGCGGGACAGGCAGACAAGAAAAGGCAGGTTCCAGTAGGAGGCTCCGGAGGCGGCGAGGGTGGCGGCCAGGTCGTGAGGGTCGTAGGTGCGACCGTACGACGACGATAACACTATGACGATTAGGTACACCAACCTCATTGTACATCACATCGTGACACAGAATCGCGCCGAACTAACAATCACTGCTCTGAAGGCTGTTGCGCAACATGTTTATCACGAGGGGAGATAATAATATTATCGACATATCTGAACCTCAGGCGGATCTCTGCCGTCTACTGGAACAATAGACACTGGGGATGCTGATTTAGACGAAATTGACACTCAGGGTCCTCATTTGAAACTGTCATTTCAACAGTAAGAGTAGGTATCGCGAATTTTCCCCCTTCAACAAGCATTCCCATTTCTTATTCCGTTCCCGACGTCGGATGTCCTTTCAAAGAACCTGCGGAAGGGGGAAATGATGACTGCATTCTGCGTGACCGGAATGAACCCCGGAGTCAAAAGGGTAAGAAGGGAGCTTCTAATGCATCACGGGATCAGCGACGACAGGAGCGCTTCGTCTGGATTTGACTCATAAATATGTCTTTTTGGGAGTGGAGAAACATCTGGGTCGAGAATGGGGTGGCTCCTTTAGGAACCAGTACTTGGGAACTGGTAGTGACAACTCAGTGAAATTCGTACGGGAACCCTGCTTGAAGGGTGAGGTAGGCCATGGTCTTGCTGGTGGGGTTACGCCTGCCCAAGCGTCCCCCGCAGCACCGCTGCTGCCCGTTGGGGTCTGATTGTGGCGATAAACAGCGACACACGCCCCTGGTTTAGGTTCAGCTGAGCACCAAATAATTAAGCATTAAATGCTTAATTTTTTGGTGCTCAGCTGAACCTAAAACCAGGGGCGTGTGTCGCTGTTTATCAAATTTTGAACCCCATTAGAGACGATTTTGACTCTTGAGTTTATGCTATGACAGTCACATGAAATTGAACTGAATTAATTAAAACTATACCTAGTTCAATTTATCTATCTTGGGGTGATAGAAATCTAGGTCCTAATAATAATTATCCTTATAATTATTATTAGCAGCAAGTATGAGGTTCTGGTTGGAACTGAAGGACTGTTGATAGACCATCGTAATAGTTGCCGAAAAATATGACTGTACAGCAGGCAGCTACCCCCTAGCTACGCCCATGGTAAGAAAGACCCACTTCAATCATGAAGTTCGTGTCGCAAAGTTGTGGGGTTCAAGAATCCTGGCGGAAGTGTTGAATTCGTTGTGGCTAGGGCGGGACACGTGCAGAGTTCATGGTGATACTGTCTCGGACTTGCCAATCTTGTTTAAGTGCACTTATTCATTACCATGGTAGTTCAGAGGGCAGTGACCCGTGAGAAGACAGGTGGCAATCCTAATGTCACGTCTAGTCTGAGGCAAGATGGTTTTACCGGTTGATGCAACTGGTGTGATGAACCTTTTGCTTGTCCAGTTGTTCCTGGCAGGCACTATGGGTGTCTCCCGTCTGCAGTAACATGATCACCCCCATAATATATTATACTGTCCTTCTGTGTACACGAAGGAGTGGCAGAAAAAGTAAGATCCTCATTGCAACGGTGCACGTATTCATTGCCCATGTTATTCCCATGAACGCCTGCCACTGGAGCCTTGTTAGCTGGTTTTGAATAGTGACTTGGCCACGTAGCCCCCCCCCCCCCCCTCACATTTTGTGATGGGGTCTTGCTATCCCCGAGTCATTGCCATTGTCTTTGGTGTCAGGCACCAGGACTTCTGAACATCTTCCTTCTTGCATTGGTGTGGTGGATTTGAACTGCCCGTATTTTACTTGGATGGCTGTTCTGTGTAAGTTGTTAGTCAGGAACCACACCAAGATATTTCAGCCCGTTTGCAAGCTGAAGTTCTGGTGCTACAACGGTTTTGGCAGGGTACTAGCTGACTCAGTCCATATCGTACCACCACTACATCAGGTGAGCCGTCGGTGTGGTGTTGGGTGAACTACCGTTTCCCAGGAATCAGCGACAGGAGAATCAGCAGTACCATCCTCTAATGAGGGTGTCCTGGAGATCACTTTGATCACCCATGAATGAAGCAATTTCTTCTGTCTAGTCTGAGGAATTTCATGGATGTTCACCCTGGTGTCACGATTTTTTGCCAGCATGTGCTCTTCGTGAAGACTGCCACGCCTGCCCTCTTCTACGTTCATGATCATGATGTCGACATCATCCGCTTCAGTGTTCTCATGTTGCTGAAAAGGTAGACTACCTGTCCTTTGGCGTTTCTCACTCTCTTCATCAATCTGAGAGCCGTTTGCTTTTGTTACGACATTCACAAATGTTTCCAAATCAAAGACATAGTCGTGGTGTTGACGAATTGTCTTTGTCTTTTCAGGCTGATCTCAACATGGGACACTCACAATATAACCCAGGAGAGCCATAGCCTCTCTTTTGTCCTTACAATCACCAGTCGGCGAGTTCGATCTGGAATTCAGTCCACACCCTAGTCGCTCCAGCCCACCATGGGGGACGAACCAGTCACTGCTGAGCCTGGGTTCATATTGGTCTGGAAATACAAACCTCATTGACGTCTTCCAGCTCTGGCATAGCTCGTCTCATTCTTCACTTCAAACCGAAACAACTTGCAAACAAGCAGATTGAGCAATGTGGCACAACCTTGCTGATTGCATTGAGGCATAGCCTCGTCGGGCGAGCCCTCCTTAGCTCGTCTGGGTTCATTGGTGTCTCAGAAGGGTAGAACGCCCCTGATCAATGCTCACTAAGGTTTCTCTTTTTCTGTGTAATATACCTACGGAAAATGTCTTCTTTGTGGGAACACTTTAAGGCAAAAGGTTTTTATCCATAATGCACTACCTACCCATGATTTTCTCAATAATCTGGTACGGGGCAAAATATGCCGGCGAAGTCACAAAGGATGCCAAATTGTCAAAGCACAATGCGTCTCCCCTGTCTGCCGTATTACCCCAATTGTGGGAGCAGGGACACAATGACGGGTACAATGGAGGCTGAGGTTGATGAATGAATGGACCAGCTATGACCGCCTCCATCGATCTCGCCGGCTCATAAATATTTTTCTTCGGGCAGCAAACCCCGTCCCGTCTTTCTCGGGGGTTTTACCACCCTTGACGGCCCTGTCAACAACGGGGGATGTTTCTGACGGGGTCAGATTGTTTCCATCAGGTGGGATATAAGCGTAGGTGGAGGTGACGCAATACGAATGACAGCCCAATCATCGTCTCGTTATGAAGAGACGCCCCAGATTTGGACTCAATGGGCGCCATCTCTGAGAGCTGTCTCGAATACAAGATTGACCCTTGGGCTACCGTGTTACATGTAACAATTTACAGAATCTGTAATTCTGTAATCTGGCGTATTGTTACATCTGATGTAACAATACGCCAGACTGTCAGACTCGGTTGGTATCACTGACGTCATAAAAAAAAAAAAAAAAAAACTACAAGATGGGCTCCTAAACCGTCCTAAAGGAGATTTTCAATTTCCGTGAGAATCTTCCCGTTGGTGTTCTAGATGTCACTTTATCCTTCTGCCCCCTCGGCGGTTTCCCGGGTCTGTGTAAGACGTACCGAGAGTGTTGGAAAACGGGGCGTCGAGGGAGCCGACTGAATCCAATAGTCCTCCGGGCACTGGAGAAAATTGAATTCTCCATTCTCGTCCGTTAACCATCGCTAAGAGTGGGTGAGTATGAATAGCGTGTAGACGTTATAGTGTCAAAGACGATGGATTATCTGGTTGTTGTTTCCAGCATATGTTCAAAAACCCCTTCGATTATATCTTAGAACAATGATTGCTCTATCTCCAACTGTTTTGATTTATTTCAGGAGGATTTGACGATTACAATCCGAACTCACTGGGAATAATATCCGTTTTCCCCTACAAAAAGTCGCCTTCCCTTAAAAATGTGTTTTTCGACACTGCTGCGCAACTGTTTCTTCTGTTTTTCGTACCCGCTCCTAACCTTCGTACCTGTCGAAAATACTGTGTAAATCATCGTTATTACCTACTTAGATCATTTTTAAATTTTAATTATGTCAATTTAATCATTTATTAATTAGTCCATGCTTTTTCTGTGATGTCCTTCCGTGAATACCCTTGAGGTGTAATTAAAAATCCCACGTTGCCATGGAGGGTCGGGCCGACGTCAACGGAAAGCTGTTTTCGAAATCGCCGCCCAATAAAGTACCGTTGGGCCGCCGTCGGGTAGTTGTCGTCCTTCGATGTCCTTCCGACTTCCGACTGTCGTCCATCCGATTTCCGTGAATGTACCGCACGACGTTTCCACCGATTGTGATGAACCTGGGCAACATTAGTTAATATCTAGCCACACCATGGTGCTCCTCGCGAGGAAACCTATTAGGTCGTAATTTTTGTAAATTTGTTTTCCATAGTATAAACGAATTCTCGGGCGGAGAACACAGCTATGTCGGGAGATGAAAAGCCTAGAAAATTAATGTCCTCCAGTTCCCCCACCTCCTCTTCACCACGAATATGTGTATAGGTAAGATACAGTTTGTCAGATCCAATAATGTCGGAGATAAGTTCGTACTTGGTTATGAAATCCAGCTGCGATCCCTCAAGAAATTGAATTTGATACTTGAAAGTTTGCTCAGAAGTTAAATTATTAATGGTTCCCCACTGCCGCCGTGCTCCCGAAAAAAACCTCAATTTTCCACTACACCTCCGTAGCAATCCATGAAATTGTGATCAAACCTCTTAGGAATATTAGGAGACTAACATCAGTCTTTTGTTGTTAGAAGTTAACGATAATATATGATACAGTTCGTACCATGACATTCATCAGAGACCGAGCTTGTTAGAAATAATTGAGCATAGGTACCTGTGGTACAGGTTGGGCCTGCCTAAAATTATAAGCAAAGACATAAAATGTCAAAAAATTTGAGTAGATAGGACAACTTTTATATTTCAATCGAAAAGATTGTCCGATTTCACGCTTTCCGTGGAAGGGCTCATTCATCAGTTACTTCGTATTTCTACATTCCTTTAATCATTTGAATAAGTCCTATCATTAGGTACCTAAGTCCTGACTGAAAGAAACGGAGTAAATGCGTATCTTTAAATTCGCTGTATAATACGATTGCGAAATCGCCAACGTCGAAAGGTTTGAAGATGTCGAGTCGTGTCTGATGTGGAAATTCTTTATTAAAACTGCCAGGAATCAATCATCTCTGAAATAGGTACATGAAATTAACGAATAAAAAGTATTTCCTACCGTAGAAAAGTCCTGATAAGATCTCGCATTGTGTCAGATTTGAACACTGATGTATACGTTCTAAGGACTAATCAGCTGCGGTAGCCAATAGTTTTCAACCAGTTCAACTCCAGATGTGTATTCGTCTGACATGATGCTGTCAATAACTACCTATACTTCTTGCATTTTTTTCTGAATGAAGTGCCCAACGACGACGTGCCGCCCATAAAATTTTACACGGGCATTTATTATTCTTTAATACAGGTTAATTGCGTAATTGTTTTAAAAATTAATCAGGACATTTATTGTGTTATAGCATAAATTCTCCGGAAATTTAGATCAGGTTTTCTATGTTTTGTGCCCTGTGGCTAATGCCTCACCTCCAGGCTTAAACAAAACAATAACAATCTTCTTCTTGGCACTCTTCACTCATCGATCCATGGGAGGGCTACGCCATAGTCCATTCCCAAAGATCTCACTCTTTTCAGTGTGAGCCCTCGAAAAACGGATTTTGCGTCCAAAATTACCCGGAAAACGACATCTTATTTAACCTCCTCTTTTTTACTCTTTACATTTTATGTTCAAGTAGTTACCTAGGTACATGTGGTACAAAAACGGGTACACAAAGAAACAGAACTGGTACACAAAGAAACAAAAACATGATCCCTAATCCTGTACACAAAGAAACAGAACTGGTACGTAGAAGAAACAAAAACAAGATCCCTAATCCCTCACACATGATCCCTATCCCCGTATACAAAGAAACAGAACCGGTACACAAAGAAACGAAAACATGATCCCCAATCCTTCTCATAAATTCCCTTACGAGGAAAATAAAAGGTTCTTGTTATACTGGTATGAGCGTTGCTAAGCCGAAGTGGTGCGTAGTACGGTTTGGAGTGGTCAACGTGACGTCTGAACTGCCCCTTCCCTCCCTCCCACGTACAAACACTACACCATCTATCCGTCCCCTTCAGCCGTCTCACGATTCCCTTCGCCAAACAAACCCATCAAAAATCAATCCTACCTCCTCTGACGGATGAGCTTGAAAGAGATTTTCCAAAGCCCATCACGTAAAACCGGGGGCTTCAAACGCTCTCCACAGCTGTATAAGTATCTTGTACAGCATCGAGGATTCGCTTCTTTTTTTTCCTTTCACTGGAGATGCACACGGGAATGCAACACGGCGGGTCATAGAGGAAGATCATCATATCGTTACGTACGGTAGTTGGGTCCTCACTGGTTGAGGGCATCATTACATTGAACTTGGAGAATGTGAACTCCTCTTCCCACACAGCAGAGATAATCTCAGAAACAATCAATCAATGAAACTTTTTATTTGTCAGAGACGCAGCGTGTTTTGACAATTGTCGATTGTTACTTAAAATTGCTTAAACGTACAGTTAAAAAAAAAACAAAAAAAAAAAAAAAAAACAGAATACAGATCTGGCTATTTGACTCGAATCATTGAGAAAACAATAATTTACATAATAATAAAAATAACAAAAGCTTAATGGCGCTTTAGCCCACTCATACGGGCTTGGGCATGTTTTCACTTCAAACTAGATATCTCATTTCTATATCGTAACACGTAATTTTTTATGGGATCTCGGGAAACTGAGAACCCAATTTTATAACTCTGACATCTCTGCAACGTCTCATGACTCGGAGTCTCAGATACATCTCTGATACGTGTTTTAATACATCTCTGATTCCTCTCAGCTTGCAGCTCTGAGATGGCCATAGGGATATATCGGAGACGTCTCACTCACGCCACACGTCTCTTTCGTCATTGAGACGCTACATATCTCGTGAGAGACATATTAGAGACGAATTTCTGCTGTGAGGGTTGCTCTTCACGATCGTCGGTACCCTCGATCACTGAAGAAAATTAAATGCGCATGCACGATATTTCACGAGTGCGGAGGTAGCAGGAGTCAGTTCTGCAAGGTCTAAAATCCAGAACCGCTGGAACCATGGCATAGCATCAGGGCTTGAGGGATTGATTTCAGATCACTCACACCCAAGCGCATGCGCCAAACGGTAAGAAATGCTCAGCGAACTCACCTCAAAACCGTCTTCCTTTTAGCAGATGCTTGATTTGATGCATGCAAATACTACTAGCAGTGGCTGCACTATTGCCTATTACGAATTGTTGACCGGTGCCTCCACCAATCTCTGAATGCATCCATATAATATTATGACATACCACGAAACGTTAGACTTTGGATGTGCTAGCAATACTTGAAACAATTCCAGGGCTTTTGCACACCATCTTGGAATCTTGCTTTCGTAGTTTCTGGCATTGAGGACAGAATCTTTGTAGTGGTCAGAGACTGGCTACATCTCTCTTCTTCACTGGAGCTTGCCATACACCCGTTCTTGACGTTCAATCCTCCCGTTCGTTGATGAATTTTCGTAGTTTCGTAATTTGTTCACAGCACGATAATTATCACAAGAACACCTGGTGGCCGTCCTGGGAACCATCTGAAGACTTGGGCTCTTTGTCAGGAATCAGTTTCAACTTGCAACCCCTCCTCGCCAAAATGGAAACACCTCACGTTTCCCTCAATACTGCCAACTACTCGCCACCATAAAGGACCCAGTTGAAAAACCCATCGGCTCCCTCTGATTAAAATCAGACCTGATCAATCTTGCTCAACCAAACGACGTAAAAAACCTTCTAAACTTCCCGTCAAGGGGCTTCCTCTCAAACTTTAATTGAAAAGTCCCCGATGTAATCTTGGTAAGTTTTGTCTAGCTGCTCATCTTCCAGAAGGGAGGCGGGAGTACCGTAAACGTTTTGACATCTTTTTAAAAAAAGTCTTGAATTCAGTGCCGCTGATACAGAGGTTCAAGTTGTGCAAAAGAGGATTGTCAAAATGAAGTTGGCCGCCTCTAGAAGTTTTTTCTCCTTCCAACTTTGTACTTCCTTATTTCAGACTCGACCGCCGTTTAATTGGGACGAGCTGGAAAACCGTTGCGTCGGAGGGGTTTCATGAACACTCAAGTTTGAAGAGGACTTCCAAGAACACACTTGGCTGTTCCAGTAAATCCCCCGGCATAAACCTCGGTGTAGCATTAACGTAAACCTTTATGGCAAAATGGGGAAAGAGCAGATGGATGTGAATATTACGTGATGTTCCGGGAAGCTGACAATGACCTGTAAATCCCTTCGCTTCAAACATGGTTCATCACGCACTGGCACGGATCGCTAGGCGTCTTTTCGATGTACTGGAATCACCCAAGGGACTAACTTCGGGCCATTACTCAACTTTACTCAATGAGGGATGTGTTGGAGTAATTGAGACACGGGGGTCACCCGTGGAATACTTTTCGTATTGGTAACTGGTGTTGGGCATCCTGGTGAGCAAGATGTCATCATAGAGTGCTGCTTTTGGTTTATTATTCCTGGAATAATACACCTATGTAATCGCGACGGATGTCGAAAATAATTTTCGATAAATAATCAGAACTATTCTGATCAGCCTCAAAATGTGACATTATACGTTTCAAGATGTCTAGATTCCAAAAACGAAATGTCCGTCCGCCGTTTTGGGCAGTAAGCCCTTACCACCAAGGAATTTTTTTTTAACCTGAAAATTTGTCAAAATACTTGGTTTCCATCTAGTTGTGCCCGCAAGGTTTTCAGCTCGATCGCCCAAACCCGTGGGGCTCAAAAGGGACTATGGGAGGGTTTTTTGAAGGATTTCCGCTACGATGTCGAGTGGGGTGTCGTTTTGGAAGTATTTTTGGATGTAAAATCCATTTTTGGGGGTCCCAGAGCCATCCGATGTCACCGTGGAAATGTATGCTTTTCGTGGGCCTACAAATGAAGCTTTTGAAGGATGGGATGAGGTCAAATAAGGTGTCCCTTTCCGTCTAATTTTGGACGTGTAGGCTACCTAATTCATTTTTGTGGGTCCCAAATCTTAGAATAACGTGGTACGGAAGGAAATTTGTTTCTTTCTTATATATTTCGAAAAATAATTTTTTACTGACGTAAAATTAATTTGGGCACAGTTAACCTACCTCAAAGAATTATAAACCCTTGTAGCGTTTTTGGTTTATTATTCTTGGAATAATTCACTTATGTACCGAATCGCCGCGGAGGTCTAAAATTCTGATTGGCCTCAAAATTATACATTATCCGTTTCATGAATCGTAGATTTCAAAATCCGAGCGAGCGGGCAGTCGGAATTTTTTTTTAATCTGAATTTTTGACAACCTCTTCGGTAGGTATACCATCTATAAGCCTTTATTTATAGAGCTCTCGACGGCCGGTTCCAAAACCCCTTTCCTGCCAAGAGGTGACAACGTTGCAAGGTGCTCGCCTTCCGGTCTCGACCCTGCTCGGTCAAGACCACTATCCCTCTTCCTGCTTCCACTCAATCACAATCACTCTTTTTTAATCGTACCTGCCTCGAGTATAGTAACTATACAACTGTTGTGCCTGCAAGGTTTTCAGCCCGATCGCCCCAACCCGTTTGGCGCTATGGGACTACGGAAGGTTTTTTTTTTAAGGTTTTCGACTATGGGGTCGAGTTAGGTGTCGTTTTCGTAGTATTGTTGGACGTAGAATCCATTTTCGGGAGTCCCAGAACGATCCTATTTCACCGTGAAGATATAATATATCTTATTATGGGGCTTGCTCCGGGTCACTGGGGAATAGTCCCCGTCGGGCCACTCTCCGCATTCATCGTTATTAGCAAGGCGCCTCCCTCTACATGGACAAAATGCCTCCAATCCAGCCCATTGGTAACTTGATGCAGCCGAGGCATGGTTCCTCCCAAGGCGATGCCAGCAGACTGAGCTGCCTCCTTTTAACTGCATGTTTTCAGAAGTCGTTCCCACCCCAGCTGGTGAATATAATCTAATATTTCCTCCTGAAGCACCTCCTCACCAGTGCGCCCGAAATCTATGACGGCTCGGGACAGGGCTACAGTCGGTTCTGAGACTCAATTAGCCAACAACCCAAGATGGTCCCGCCCCTCCTGGTTTCCATAAGCCATCTTTGACCGAAGATCCCTCAGGGTCTGGTTGAGCCTTTCCACTAGGCTCCCCTTCTGCAAACATATTCAGTTTTAAGGCCAGGCACCGCAAACGCTTCTGACCACGTAGTAAAATGGTCAACAATAACCACGGTGAATGATATATATATATATAGGTATTTTTTCATTGTCAGCTACAATAAACTACATTAACCATGAGCCTTCTATAACATCCGCACGGTTTTGAGCCCAGGCCCCAGGGCATTTTGCCCTTTGCCTTCCCCCCTTCGCACGGCCTGCCCCTGCCACTTCTACCTACACGACGGCGTTGAAACTATGGCCTCTGGAGACTTTCCCAACAGGAAAAATGGTGGTGGTCTGAAGTATACCTCAAGGAGTGACAAGGTTTACAGCCTGTTCGGGTCATGAGTGTATTTCACGGGTGTTTTATGGCTGGACGGCTCTCTGACCTGTCCTAATAAACTGGAAAAGGAAGAAAAAAAAGGGGAAAAACCAGGCTGCAACAGCATTACGTCCAGGTTATGAAAGTAGGCTTTATGGTTGTTAACGCTGATAGTGCTGTGGATTTAGAGGGCTGTGGCAGAATCCACAGCCTGCATGAGCCAAAGGAGTTGTTAAAATAAACATTTTACAGTTTTGCTAGTTGATAATATCAGTGGGGCTACAGAAAAATGAAGTAGGTAAAGCTACAGAACAAGCACATTTTATGTGCTTGTTCTGTAGCTTTACTTCATCATCCCGGGAATTGGTTGACCTAGGGATCACTGCCGTAGGGTCAAATCAAAGCAATGGTGCGATTTGCGGTCGCTCAATCAAAGCGGTGTTTAGTTAGCGCAAAAGTGCACCAGTTAAGCTCTCCAGCTTGTGATAATTAGAGGGTTCTGACACAATAGGGATAATGGCGAGGGGTTTAGGTTATGTTGAGCAAAATACCCATATGTACCTAGTGGAAAACTGGGGGGGTCCTGATTCCAATTAGTCGCGCGCTGTATCGGTGCGTGATGTTGATGCAAACTACCCCCTTCCGATCCCTTTTCGATCGTGGCTCAACCCCAATCCAAACACATTGCAGGTGCCACCTACATCGCCCAATTCAGCTTATTCAACTCTGCATTATCTGTGCGGTTTTTTGCCCCTACTGTTAAAATTTTGACCTTTCAAAATTAGCAGAATCAGGACAAAAACTGCAAAGGTTTCCCTTCGGTATATCCGAGGGGAGTTGATTTGTGGGTTTGATCTCCCCCACCAGACGGAAAAATTCAAATCCGCTGAAGCATGGAGGCGTATAATTAAAAGCAGAGGACCAACTCTGGATGGACCCGATGCAAACCTTGGGGAGGAAAAAATTCATTGAAATTATCGCTGCCGAAGTTATTGTGAAATCAAGTCCCAAGTAAAAGCCATTTTGGCCATAATTTGGCCATGGATATTATCCTTCACTTTCCAAGCGTCCAACCCTCTTAGATCTCCGTCGACTGATTTCTTTACAGCGTAGGGTTCACAAGTGATCAGTCAACTGAAATCCAACTCGTTTCGTTTTTACGCACAATAACGGATTACCGAAGGGCCTCCCCTTAAGAGGGCCGACCTAAAGAAAACAACACACCAGCATGAAAAACCGCTGACCTGAGCGGCCTCAAAGAGTTTTATCCCAACGGTTTTGACATGTGCCGTAAGCGCTCACCTTTCCCGCGAAACTGTAAGGATTCACTCGCCAATATCACATTCTCTCGACTTGGGGTAAGATTTCCGCTATTTATATCAAGAGTATGCGATAATATTTCGAACGGCAGCAGCCAGTCGGACGAAAATTCAGGGTGAAATTCCCTTGTTTCGTTTCGTTTTTCGTTCGTTTCGTTTCGATAATATTTCGATGAAATGTTGTACTGGGATGGAAAATGAAATTTTCGACACTGCATTCGAATGCGTTATTTCGGAACTGCTTGAGATGAAAATGTGTTTATTGCTACCTATATAGCAATAATATTATGTTAGCCATATTCACAGTAAAGTTGAAGATTGACTGTAATATTTCGATGAGGTGGAAAGAACAATCAATTGATACTCAACGTAATTTTGAACACAGCGCTCTAGTGGAAATTTTGAACTGCTTGATTTGAAAACGAAATTACTACCAACCACAGAGTAACAGAGAACGGATGCTACCTCCCAGAATTTTATATAAGAAAGCGTTGGGTCTTTAGGGCGGGGCTGGCTCGCTTGACCCCCCCACCCAGTCATTCGAATACAGGATGACGGTTTCTGAAAATCCGATTTCAAATTCGGATTCAGCATAAAAAACGCTGCAAATTTTACACAAGAGTTTATTATTCTTTTATATACGTTACTTGTGCAAAAATTTAATTCTGTCAATGAAAAAATAAAAAATAAAATTTTTTTTTGGATTTTTATCTCAAAAAAAAAAATTGTTTTCTAGATTTTTTGTTCAAAAATGTGTGTTTTTCTAAAATTGCTGTATTTTTTACTGGTAAAATATTTAACATCCTGGGATCCTTCAAAAATCCCATTTTTAGCCCCACGAATGCCCTAAAGATCGCCCCAGTGAAATCGGATCGTTCCGGGACCCCAAAAAATGGATTCTACGTCCAAAAATACTTCGAAAACGACACCTAACTCGATCCAATAGCTAAAAGCCTTAAAAAAAACGCTGCAAATTTTACACAAGGGTTTATTATTCTTTGATATACATTACTTGTGCAGAAATTTAATTCTGTCAATGAAAAAATTTAAAAATTATTTTTTTGATTTTTATCTTAAAAAAATTTTTTTTTTGGATTTTTTTCTTCAAAATGTGTTTTTTCAAAAATTCTGTATTTTTTACTCGAAAAATATCTAACATCCTGGGATCCTTCAAAAATCCCCCTCCCGTAGCCCCATTATAGCCCCAGAGCGCCCCACGGGTTTGGGCGATCGGACTGAAAACCTTGCGGGCACAACTAGATGGTAAACCAAGTATTTTGTCAAAATTTCAGATTTTTTAAAAAATTCCCACTGCCCAAAACGACCCGGACGGCGGACGGACATTTCGGATTTAGAATGTAGACCTCTTGAAACGGATAATGTCAAATTTTGAGGCCGATCGGAGTCGTCGACCCCCGTCGCGAAAACATAGGTGTAACATTCCAAGAATAATAAACCAAAATTGTATGAGATAACGATAGTGACAATTATAAGATGAGAAATTCGAAGGCCTCACAAATTATTGAAAAAGCTATAACTTACGACTCGTTTTCCCATGTTTTTTGGGTCAATGAATTGCAGATCGGCGGTTTTATGGAAATCTGATTTCAAATTAGGATTCAGCGAGAAAAACTCTAATAGAAAACGACAGTGAAAATCATAAGAAGAGAAATTGGAAGGACTCGCAAATTAATATGTAAATTCTTTATGTATAGTTTCAGTGTACCTGTGGATCGCTCTCCTTCTGGAAACGTTTTTAGTTTTTATGTAAGGGAAGGTGGGGCAGTAATGACAACGTCTTGCATTCCTCGGTGGTTTGAATATTGGCGTCATGAGTCATTCCATATTGAGATGGCAGTGGGCTTGAAGCCGTATCCCAGTCCATGTTCAGCTGGCATCGTGATGAGAGTGTTTTCCTCACAGTAAGGAAATTTGTCAGCAACATTTCACATTCAAAGCTTTGCATGAAGGGAGAGTGCTATAAAATTTATAATGCACATTTAATGTGCTTTTTTACTTCACTTCATGTAAAATGTGTCTAGTTTTAGAAACTACCTTCATCGGAGTAGAAAATTTAATCTCCAAGGAGTAAAACTGTTTATCTGTCATGGCTGATTATAGGCCAATTATGATCAGAGTTTCTAGGAAGATGTAGGTAATGCAGATGACACATACATTGTATGTGTTATGACCAGTGGTAATAACTGGGCGTTAAACTACCAGTGGTAATAACTGGGCGTTAAACTACCAGTGGTAATAACTGGGCGTTAAACTACCAGTGGTAATAACTGGGCGTTTCGACTTTGGGGCAAATCAAAGTGAAAGGTCGTCAGAAGCCCAATGACTTAGGGCCACGGTTCAGCAACGATTTTGGGCCAGAGTGCAATGTCAAGCCCCGAGGATGAGCGCGTTCGGCAATGATATTGGGCGATTTATCTGTGTGTTATTGAGCGACGGTTCGTCAGTCGAGTGTGCGACCCCGATCCCGTTCGATTATGGATGTCTCCACCGGAAAGACAATTCGCTGCGGGAAAGTCTTGGATGTTAGATTAGAATATTATCAGAGAGGGTATGGAAATGGGTTCCTGAAGGGCCCCTCACTTCACTGGCCTGCAGACCCATTGTGCTACCTCTCGGCGTTCACTACATAACAGCACGAGGTCTGTGCCCTTGGCACAATATCCCTCCTAACAGGTTCTGTTGCGCCAGTATCTCTTCCTAGTCTATTGAATATTCTTCGATATAAGTTAATTGTGCAAACATTAACTCATGTGTCATTAAGAAAATATTTTTGAAAAAATTGAATTAAAAAAAAAAAAAAAAGAACTGTAGGTACAATGTTTGGACTGATGTGGGAACTCGAAAAATGGATTATGCGTAAAAAATTACTCGGAAAACAACTCCTTATCTGACCTCCTGGGATCCTTCCATTTAAGCCCCATAGATCCCCACAGAGAAATCGGATCGTGGGGACCCCGAAGAATGGATTCTACGTAAAAAAATACTTCAAAAACGACACCTAACTCAACCCCACAGTCAAAAATCTCAAATACGCCTCCCGTGGCTCCTTTTTAGACCCTCGGAGCCCCATGGGTTTGGGCGCGCGATTAGGCTGAAAACCTTGAGGGCACATCTAGATGGTAAACCGGGTATTTTGACAACATTTCAGATTTTAAAAAAAGAAGAAGAAAAAAAGCCTACTGCCCAAAACGGCCTGGACGGCGGACGGACATTTTGTTTTTGGAATTTAGACATCCTGAAACGTAGAATGCCAAATTTTGAGGCCGATCAGAATTTTCGACCTTCGTCGCGATTACGACAGTTGTAGTAACTACAACTGTTACTACTACTTGAAACTACTTTTTGGTGGTTTCGAACTTTTCTCGTACCTAACTATTCTCGCTAGAACAAAGAATTTAGTTTTTTTTTTTTTTTTTTTTTACATTTTTACACTACCTACCTACCTTAAATAACTCTAGTCATTCCAGGCCAGAATAAAAATGACGCTATCTCCCTCCTCCTCCTTCTCCTCGTGTTGGTGATTTTTTTTTCTTTATTAAATCATTTCATATGTTGGTGGGTTTTGACGCAGAGCTGTGCTGCAATGATGTTAGGAACTTACCCTGTTCAGATTAGACTGATTATGACTCTGGTTTCGCAATTATTTAACTCAATTTCCCAAAACAATTAGAGCAATGAAGCGTTGAGGGCTGTTCATCTATTTCCCTCCAGAAGGGATTTCCTGAAGAGCAAAAACTACTTGGGTCGGGGGTAGCCTGTTGCCTGGAGGGTGGCCTGAGAGACGTTGGATCATGGATGTACTCAGAGAAGAGAATGTACCTACGGAGCTGCAGTTCTTCCTGGATGGAATCTGAACTTCGAATGACGTCATTCCACGATCGAAGAGAAATTGTCGAAACAGCAGTTCCAACCTCAAAGGACTTGTGCATGCTCACATCAAGCATCGTAAAACACAAATCCACAGACTACGTCAATGAGCAAAATCTGAGGGCTGAAGGGGTTCGGCTCAAAGTGGGCGGAGAGACTTGTTGAAAATGATGAATCGTTATAAGGTCGGCCCCAACCGTTCAAACCTCATCTATCACGTTCAGCAACGTTAGGAAATTGAAAGTAGTTCATAAACCACACTGCTGAGAGCAGACATATCTGAAAAAGGGATTTCCTTGGAAGAGAGCTCAGTTGGTAATTTTGTCTCAAAAGGTCGACAGCTGCTGAGAGGCCACCTGGGACAGAGGAAATCCTTTGTAAGGATGTGAATGTCACGTTTTGCACATTTGACTGCCAAACAGGAAAAACAGAAGGTGGGAGTCAAAAGCACACACGGATTGTCATTTGGAAAGATCACTCTCGAAACTCAGCACTCAACACAATCGAATGAATCAATTCCTTATTGTACCCCTTTTGAAGAGGATTGCAACAACAACCTGGTTAGCGGATTCGCCTGAAGTTTCTAACGGGACCATTGTGGGTATAACAGGGGGGGGGGGGGGGGATCACATTGGCAAACTGTAGATGTGGGGAGTGTTGAAGCCTATAATGGGCGTCGGGTTCAGGCTGACAACTGCGGGAGTATCGTCTTATTGCTTTGTCAGCACACGTTGCTTTTCCGGCTGTCTGTCTTCCTCCGGGTGGAAATGCCAGATAGTTGATATGGTATTGATCAACGGCGAACTGAGAATTCTGCAGAACTGTTCATTCGGGGTGGGTTCCGAATGAAAAGAACATCATCAACCGACTTCTTCGGAATATTGAAAATTAGTGCCACCCGAAACCGCACCTGGAAAAACATTGACGTTAAACCCTCCGAAAATCCCGGTTCATTTCTCTCAGAATATTGAAATCCCCCTTCATCCTCCAGCCCGGTAAACTTTCCCAGTCAGGACACATACGCGGATATTACGACGAAAAAAAAAAGAAGTCTCTCGAGACGGGAAAAGGAGCAACAAGTAACCCATTCCTTTTCGGGAGGACTGAGGTTTCTCGGGAAGGGTTTTCCCCCTTCATATACAAGCAGAGAGAGACAAGTTTCCCTTCGATCGGCCCACCAACCCGCCTGAATAGACACAAAGGCACAACATGACAACCACAAACATCCCTAGATCTTAAATCATTACTTTCTGGAACACCCGATCCCAGTCAGATTCTCTTTTGAATGTGATGAAAAGGTCGACAATTGTTATCAAAAAAAAAGAAAGAAGATACAATACGTAAGACGATGAACATGAAAATGACGTGGCAACAACTAATAATATAGTAAGAAGAAATTAATAATTTTTATAATTTGAAGACTAACATAGCCTACTCAAAGACAAGAAGAATGCAGTTCAATGTACGTCACATTTCTAGCAAGAATAAAACATTCATGGTAGGTACTATACATCAAGAAAAGGGAACTGGGGAGACTAGTTTCAATTTTGAAATTACAATAACAGAATAGTTCTGTTTGCAATACTCACAGTTACTGTCAATCTTGATATCAACAAGAAGAATAGGTACACTACAATTTAGTACCTACTAAGTTTAGAATACTGCAATTTTCTCAGCACGAAGTCATGATGGGAATGCAAACAACATCAAGTCAGAAAGGAACACATCAAGGAGAAACTGATGCAACTATAGTAGTATACCATAATACTGTATATTATACAGTATACCGTTCTCAATATCAGAAAATAAAATAAAATTGTTGCGGTTCTCGATAATTTTTTTCTACAGATCAGAATGCAACGCGAAACAACAGAAATGGCTGCAATACTCTAGAAGCACAACTTGATGAGACCAAAAGTCAATGAGAAATAGAAGTGACTCCTCCAAGAGAGTCCAATGCCAAGAGAAAGGAAATGATGAGGCTGCAATCTCAAAGTTAACAAAGAAATCAACGAGAATGCAATACTGACGAACAAGAAATTAGGACTGCTAGATATGCCATTGATCGTAGGCAAAACCATCAAACTCATGAATGAATGAATGAATGAAAAGATTTATTGGTTCTTATCGGGTGGTAAGGGGGTAGATCGGCGAAGGGTTTACGGGGGGGGGGGGGGACTTGACTCCCATACTCCCATTCCAATCCGCAGTCCAACACGTTTCGCGCAAATTCGCGGGGTTGCGCGCGTCGCGCGGGATTTTAATATAGCCTATGCTGGGGGCAATCTCACCCGAGACCGTTAGAAAAAAAACCCATTCAAATCCGTTCAGCCGTTTAGGCGCCTGTAAGGCACGACGGTTTCCGGGCGGTGTACTCACATTCCAATCCAGAGAACGCCCGTAAAAACATGTACCATTATAAAAACAAAATCTGTCGGTGTGGCTTGAAGCCGTTCACCGCCATCAAACTCATGGTCGAACATGTCGAAGAGATGAGCGCACCTTTCCATTTTTTGAGGGAAAGGTTGCGCTAAAAACTGCCAGGTACCTAATGCAGTCTTCTCACCATAGAGAAGAAATTTAAGGGACTGTAATTGAGGTTAGGGAGAGAAAAACAACTCCTCTGCCGATGTCAGCAGATGTCAACATCAACAGAAGATTCGTTTTTCTCTCCTTAACCACCTCACCGGATCAGAGCTCTGCGCCGTCGGCAAACAACCACTTCGGCACACAAACACTTCTTAAAATTTAGAAGAATAAAATGACGAGAGCAATTTTCAATGCCAACAAGAAAAAAATCGATGAGACAGACGTTCAACAGCATCAAGAAGACAAGAAAAAATTTAATAGACTGGTTAGGGAGATAGATTTAATTTCAGTTTAATAGAAGGAGGAACAGAAAAAATTTTTCTATTTAATGGTACCATTATTACGACTAGTTGACGAAACTACACTGCTGAAAGCCGACAACAACAATATTGTCAAATCATTTGACAGTACAGTGGTACCTAATCAACAAAGAAGAAAATTGTAACACGGCAGTGCTTAAGAACAAGAAGGAGATATCATTTAATTAAAAGCTCCATCACTGGAAGCCCCTGTGTACCCACAAACTACTGGTTTGAAAAGAGGGAGTAAACTACTGAACTGTTTCAAAGACGTTAACAGCTCAGTTCTTTAGTTCCCATCTCTTACTGCTTTCCCCTCGTCTAGAGACTAGCGTCTAGAGACTAGATAGCTATGTCGTCTACTTTCTTCCTACCTTCTTCTTCTTTCAAGAAATGATCATTATTTATAAATTATGATAATTTTTAATTATAATTAGTACTGAAGCTTTAAATTTTATTCAAGCCATTTCAGATTTTTGCGGTTGGATCAGCTTTGCATTGACGGGCTCACGTTTGGGGCATTTTGAGTGATTTCCAATATTTCATTACAAGGCGGTAACTTCACATCAATAATCAACTGAGCCCTGGAGGAAATTAAGGGAAATGCATTTCTGCTCAACTCGGATATAAGCCGCTCGGGGTGGTATCGACGTCGAAAGTTGGAGAAATCGTGTAACTCCATTCAGGAAATTGATAAGAGAGGTTCGTTGAGGCCGAACGGAAATTTCCCGTCAGTTGATGGATAGGTAAGTAGGTATGAGTGAAATAAGCGTGTTAATTTTCGTTGGATCAAACTTAAGGAAGTACCCGGGTGAGTGACGTCATTACAGTATGGGCGGTGCCCTCCGATGCGTCCGTTGATTTCGTATCTGTGTCCTGTGATGCCAGTGAACTTTCCTGTTTACAGATGATAATCCTGAATACTGCAATGTTTTCTCAAGTTCTGCCGCGGGAGTCTCAGTTTCGTGCGCATCTTCTAAAGTAATCGCCCAATTCATTTAAACCCGTTTTAAACGGGCAGGAGGCTAAAAAGGGAGGAAAACGTAGATTTCCTCCCGAGCAAATTAACTTCCAAGTGAAGATTGAGCCGTTCAAGCCGAGTAAGAGCCAAGCAGTCCAATTTGACTCATGAACAACCCCCTCTCTTCCTTGGATGAGTTTTAAACCGGATTGCCCGTTCGTTTCGGGTTTGGCGGTTCATCAAGCCCTCCAACAACTCTACTTCGCACTTCCCGTAATAATCACGCTTTTCAACTAGATTGAAGCTCCTTTCCGTTTATACTACTGTTCTATTTATGCGTAACTACGTAAAACAAATACAAAAAATAACCGACTCAGAAGTAGTTACTCAAGTAACTTCGTCATGACGAAGCCAAGACTAAGCCGTTCGAGCATAAAAAATGCAGCTTCACGGGGCAGTGCAGCAACAAGTGGGGTGTTTTCAAGCGTGATTCAGGACGTTGAGCAGTTCGAGGGTGTATTTGAGGGTTGGAGATAGTGAGTGAATGTTAAATTTTTCTCTTTTGTACATATTACTAATAATTAGTAATTATTACTACTGCCATTGCTCACAATTTAATCGACATTATATTAGACATTGTCTATTATTGATAACATCATTGAGTGAACTCAGTTAAGGCTGGTGATTAAAATGTCTGTCAGGTTACTGCGATTCATATAATATATGAAATACATATAATATATATTATGTAAAATTGATACGTAAAAAAGTGTTTTGCCAGTGTTTTGAGGCTTTTGGATGTCACATGTAAAGAGCAGTGGCGGTGTATAAGTTTTTGACGGAACTTAGGTTTTAAGGGGAATTTCTGAGGGAGTGCATAACATGAAAAATAGTCCAATATCTATGATATTGGAAAAAAGATACATACCTACTTTCTTTAAGGTTAAAAATGTGATGAGGGCACAGTACACTGGCGATGCATCGTGTTACAATCGTCTAAAGGCGGTGACAGTACTGTGACAAGTCTACGAAAATGTCTATTGTTAGAGATGATAGTTCCCTACCTGTTATGGGAGTTGAGTGACGGAGGAGAGCGGCATGGTAGTGATGAGCCCGCCTGGTGACAGGGGGCCCCTGCTCTTCCCAGGCCTTCCCTGACTACTGCCGCCTACGTGGGCCCCCCGCCGCCCCCAGTGCCGCCCCCAGAGGGTTCCCGCCCGCCCGACCCTTCGAAGGGAGCTCGCTCTGCTGGTTACCGCGAGTCCCCGCCCGTTCCGCCCTCCACGACCTTGCACAGTCCGGTCATAGATGTCGGGGAACGTGGACACCAGTGAAAACTGGAGGACATGACTTGTTGAAGGAATGGTCTCCATGAAAGAGAAGCTCATTCAATTGAAGAATCCTCTAAGACAAAAAGAATCCATAATTTCCTCGAAAGAAATCGGTAAAAATTTTGAGGGATCATTCTTCACGTTTGAAAGAACGTTCTTCATTTTTGAAGTATCGTCTTTTTCTTGATTGTCGAATCATCTTTCATCGTTTTGACCGTCTGTTCTGCATTAAGTAAAAGAAAGTAACAAGCTAATTTTCCTTGATGAATTTTAAGGCTTGTCTTCATCTTCATACCATTGTCTTTCATTTGCTTAACCGACCATCCTTGTCCTTTTTGAAGGAGTTGTTCATGGTTTTGAAGGATCATCCTTAATTTTTTGAGAAATTGTAGGTATCAACTTCATTGGCTTGAAGGATCATTCTTCATGTTTTTGAAGGTTCGTCCTTCATTTACTTTATGGATTGCGCTTGTTTTCCATTATGTTATGGTCCTTCGATATATTATTTATTATATTAAATGTAATATAATTACAAGAAAGAATATTTATATTCTTTCAGTTTTAAAGAATCATCCTACAATTTTGGTGGATTGTCCTTCATGTAACTTGAAGGATCAGCCGTCATCTGTTTTTAGGACTATATCATTTGTCTATAAGATTGTCCTTCATAAGTAAATTTACTTGGCCGATCATGGTTCATCTTTCTGAAGGACTAAACATGATCTTTTTGAAGCTCTGTCCTTCATATTTTGATAGGACTATGCTTCATTATTTTAAGAAATTTTATCTTATTTGTTTGAAGGATCATTCTTCATTCACTTGACTGGTCATCTTTTTGTAGAACCATCCTTAGGCTTTGTGAAGGGCCATCATTTATCTTTTTGAGGATTAATCTTTAATTTGCTTAAAGGATCCTCGATGGGTAAATTCAGCATCTCTTCAATGGATTGTCTTTATTTTTCTTGTACGATCATCCTCCAGTTAGAAAGGGCCATCTTCCAATTTTCGATGGTTTGACCATCACCTTCTTGAATGAACGTCCTTCATTTCCTTCTTCATTGTCCCTTATCTCTGAATGTCCTAGTCCTCCTGTACACGTCTATGGACGTCCCTCCCTCGGTGCTCACCTACCCCTTAACTAAAGGCGCATGCCACTCGGCTTAAGGGGACCCTCCCCCCCCCTTCCCGTCCCCCCCAAGTGGTCCCTTTGATAATGAGGTGCCTTAAGAATCCCTTTTCATAAGACAGGACCCAGATATGAAGGCTCGCCTCCCTTGAACCGCTAATAATGGATGATTAAAATTAATATAAATGTATGAAGATGTCCGCGTTCTCTGTAAAAGCCACCAAGTGAATGAATGAGCCGTCTTTACTTTGGCAAATAAACGAAAAAAGCGTTAACAGCGTTACGGTTGGTTCCCTAGCAACGACTAAACTAAAGACATAAAATTATTTTATGTCTTTAGTTTAGTCGTTGCTAGGGAACCAACTAACCATTAGGACATTTAATGTGTTGCAGACTCGTATGCAAGCGTTTGGTAGTGGTAGGTCAGGTGAGAACAATAGTTGGTCAATATAATTAAGGTAGATGTTTGACAGTGAATTTAAACAGCAGCCAGCGGACTTATTTATTCTTATTTTTCTTCGAGTGGAAGATCTCGTTTTAAGCGAACAATCGCTCGATCCTCCTCGAAAATAAAACGGAATGAAAGACGAGTACATCCATTAGTCCCATCCGAACTCCCGTCATTAGCCCTACAGCCCATCGAGCCTCAATAGCCCCATTCAGCGTAACCATAGAAACAATCAGACAGCGGATAATTGGGTTCGGATACAGAAGAATCCACTTTGCCGGACGTGGCCCTTAACTAGCCCCCGACATAACCTCTCGCTCACAAAGGCGTTTGATGGCTGTGGAGGACAGAGATGCCCAATACGGTTCGAAAGATTTTGTCACCAGAGCGGACACCAGAGGGCAGTGAAGACCGTAAAACGTCCACTAACGTAAGGTCTACTTTTTCTCCGGAGATCCTCTTTCAGGACTTCGGCTCTAATCCGCACTTGATTACACCGAATGAACCAACGGAGGGAGCAATCTCAGGAAGCAATCTTGAGGAATCAGCGTGAAGCTAGGAGAATCATCCTCGGGACAAACATCGCCGACTTGAGGGTTTTCCGAAGAGCCCAACTTTCGATTGCAAGGCGTGCATCCTCCTGGGCCATGTTCTTAGATGTCAAAATGTTGGGGGAAAATCATATTTGTGACAAGAGTCTCTCACGTTGTTGATATTCAATATCACAGTCAGGAATTCAAGCCGTTTAGAACACAATATGCAAATTTTTGTTATATTGTGTTCTTAACGACTTGAATTCCTGACTGTGATGTGAGCACATGCCATAGACCTTGACGAAAAAACTCTTACCCTTGCTCTTCGAAATATCCCTACATTTCCCTCATTTCTCCCTCCACCTATCATTAAATGCTACAAAATGATTATACCTATATTCTATCTATTATACTGCTAAAAATGGAAGTCGGTATGTTTGTATATATTTTCAGTGAAGCGAGGGTGTCCCCGCTTAGCTAGGTGGGGACGAGTTTCGTTTGCTAGCCATCGATTCGAGGCAGTATGATATTTCACGACGAGAAACGGTTTGCTACAGGTGTTCCAAGTGAAGGATGGATGCATTATTGATAGGTTATAACCTATCATATATGAACGGAAATGTGATAGTTCGTGCACAGCTTATGAGTTGTTCGTTACGAGCTGACAGGTTACCACTGGTGTTCTAAGTGAACCATGGGTGGCATTATTGATAGGGGTTTTTGCGGAAAAACGAATTTCTCTCCTGCTCATCTCAGAACGCTAAAATTTGGTACGGGTACAACTTCTTGAGGATCAATCGGAGTGAACCTACATGGACAGGTAATTTTACTCTCTCTTATTGTACCGGCCTTCCATTCGAGATAGTTTGATACTTCACGACAAGAAATGGGTCAACACTTGCTTGGTTCCCAGTGAAGGATGGATGCATTATTGTACGGAAATTTGATATTTCGATATTTCGAGCGAAGCACAGGTATCCCAACTAGTATTGCAATAATTGTATTAATCATTATTGTTTGATGGTGCCTGACGCTGAAGCTCAATATTCAGGAATGAAATAGTAGCCGTTTTACCAAATTTTGGTAAACAGACATGGATCTTTCGTGATCTTAACACACCATTAAATGAGAGGAAAATTTCTCCTTCTCTTTACAAGATAAGATATGGTAAGCAAGCGGGAATAGGTAAGCAGCTTGATAAGTCGTTTCACGCGCTTTGTTCATAAAAGTTGTGGTACACAGTAAAGTCACGCTGATATGGACCGCACTGATCATAATGCCTAGACAAAAAAATGTTCAATGTTTGAAAGATGTGATATGGCTACTGTTGTAAGATTCACGAAAAAAACATCCCGGAGAAGAAATAGCGTTGACTGAAATGACAGGAGATGATAATATTATTATGTACTTGTTGTCGTAGGGGGTACGATAAACAGTTGGTTCCGTCGAATCGGGTGAGTAGTCCTATTGTTCCTGAACAAGTTGGCCCGGATTTCAAAGCTCTGGCTAACCCACTCATCGTGCACTATGTATTTGAAAATTTTAGGGGCCCAAAAGTTTGGTCTTGACGTCTATTTTAATTTTTGGGGGGGTTAAAAAAAATTATTTCCGCTTGTTCCTATTTATCTACATGGGTGAATGATTTTCAGTCATTTTTCGTTGTTTTTCTTTCCGTTTTACGGAGCTCCCACGATGACTAGGTAGGTACATACAGGTTTTATCTTTTTTAAATCGTTTTCAAACGTTACGGGACGAATGATGGGAGAATTCGTTAGCGTTTTTTCAGAATATGATTCCTGAGTCCAGACTTACATAGCTCCAGACGAAAAACCATATTTGGATTTTATTTATTGTTATTATTATTATGAAATATAATATTTTGTAGTTACGGATTTCCCCCTTTTCCCATCTTTCCCTTTTTTGCACTTTTTGTTTTTGGGGGATTTTTGTCCGCCCTTGAATATTCTCAGGGGATTTTTTTTCTCGATTACCTGTCGTTATGGCAGCTTAAATGGCCGAAAGCGACAAAAATCCAATCAAGATCTGGCTACTGTTAAGGGGAGGAGTCCCCCCCACCCGGACACCCAAGAATGAAGTCATACTCGAAATTTGGGAAATATTTTTTATTAAAAGAGTGATAATCGCTGAACAAAGGACTGAAAGAATGTTGGAAAAATCTCACTTCTAACTCGAGTTATGAGTGTTTGAAAATACATAGTTTGACTAAAAGTCGCCGGGCTCTTCGTCATTTTCGAAGTCTTCTTCTATTCTCTACCAAAAAAACTTGGTCGGTGGTCGGGGGTAAGTTCATCATCCCGCAAAAATCTTTCGCCGCCTGGGGACCCTTGCCTATACCTACAGCGAAAACCATACACCAGTCGTAGATTTACGTCTTACCTCAAAACATTTTTCCCGTCACCATTGATACGAACAATTTCACGTGAGTTACGTTAAGCAACATTTTTAGGACAGTTCTTACAAGAGACATCCACCTTGAACGACAACCCATTTCTACCAGAAATTTCAGCATGCAACTCCCAATGACATTTTCGACAAACGCTTACTTTCTGCCATGCACCAAACAGTTCTCTAAGTTCTACGATATCATGCACTGAACTGCTTTCAAATTCATCGTACTGTACCAATTCGTTCAATTTCCGAGCCGACGGTGACGAAGAACTCGTCGGAATCGAAGGAGAAATTTCTACATTAAATTTTAATGTCACTGCTTGAAGGTACCTACCGGCTGAATCGGTGGTTCATTATCAGGAGGAATTTCTCGATAATTGTACATATTTTTCAAACGGTTCACTTTCTTGAATGGTTTATTTGACCGCGGCGTGATTGAATAATAATCGAACACTGAATAATTAATTATTCAAAAAATTACGCTTGCAAAAAACTACGAACTTGGAAAAGATTTGATTTGACATTTGACAAAAGTAACGTCAATAACGCGAAAAACACAAACATTGTTTTGTTTCCATTTTATGCACCTAGATAATCTTCTTCTTATGGAAATCATCAACGAAAATTGAACACATAGGTAGGTAATATATTTTGGTGGGTAAATACTTGCACGGCAGGCGGGAGAGGCCGAGCGTGTGCCGCTCCACGGGAAAAACGCTCTTCTGAAAACTTGCGATTTCTCGCGTTTTTTTTTTTTTTTTTTTTTTTGTCTTTGTTCTCAGATTTTGGGAACGGGTCAACCGATCGGGATTTTTTTTTTAAATTTTTGTTCATGGGATCCTCTGCTACAAAATGATCGTGCGTTTTCCCCCGTTTTGATCGATTATCGTAGGAGAATAGCTCTCTGAAAAATATACGTTTTTAAATGTTCACTGCAAAATTTCTCCGACATTCAAAAAAAAAAAAAAAAATTCAAGACGATCAATTTGTTAAGCTTGCCAAGACGAACAAATTTATTCGTCTTGGCAAGCTTTACAAATTAATCGTCTTGTAAAAAAAAAAAAAAAAACGCGATTGATGCATTAGGGACCGAGCAATCGGTACACGAATTACATACTACTAAATTTATGTGGGTGGACTCTTTAATAACGTCCCAAATGGCGAGTAGAATACTAAAACGCTGCAAATTTTACACAAGGGTTTATTATTCTTTGATATAGGTAGGTTACATGTCCGAACATTAATTCTGTGGCAACAAAAAAATTTTGAAAAATTGAATGTTTTTCAAAACAATTTTTTTTACTCGGGATATATTCGACCTCTTGGGATTTTTCAAAAATCCCATTTGTAGCCCCATGACAGCCCTATAGATCGCCACAGTGAAATCGGATCGTTCCGGGACCCCAAAAATGGATTCTACGTCTAAAAATAAATCGAAAACGGCGCCTAACTCGATACCATAGCCAAAAGCCTTAAAAACCCTCCCGTAGCCCCATTTTAGCCTCATAGCGCCCCACGGGTTTGGGCGATCGGGCTGAAAACCTTACGGGGACAACTAGATGGTAAACCAAGTATTCTGTCAAAATTTCAGATTAAAAAAAAAAAAAAAAATCCTACTGCCCAAAACGGCACGGATGGCGGACGGACATTTAAAATTTTGAAGGCCGATCGGAGTCGTCGACCTCCATCGCGATTAAATAGGTACTTATACACCCCCCAATAATAAACCAAAATTGTCACGAAAATGGACGAAAATATGGCTGATGTCATAATAACGAGTAGATTGGCTACAGAACTATTAAACAACAGAACTACCAACCATACAAAATTTGTCACCCGTTTTGGACAAAAAGCTGTGAGCAAATGAGCTGAACCAGAAGTGATTTTTCTCCGAGCAGAATTCGCCCCTTCAGTTGATCAGTTCAGCTCCGAACCGACCTCTGATTTGACCAATTACTTCGACAAGACGGTCGTTATGCCTTTAATGAAGAGCCTGAAGGAGGCCGTAAGAGGGCGGGGAATACTTGGAAAAACTCGGAAAAAAGGGGAAAACTTATTGCGGCGGTAGTTTGAAACAGATTCTTTGTTCGTTGACTGTCCGGATGTCTACAGTTTACATTTGACGAGAACTCGGAAGAGCTTTAATAACAGCCTAAATGTAGGAAAGTTCGGATGACGGGGATTTGATGAAGCGGAGTTTTACCTTGTCGAATATCAAGACTGATTCTCTCTTAGAAAAAAAAAAAAAAAAAAAAAAAAAGGTAAAGCTGCTTGCATGGGCCTAGAGCAGGGGTTCCCAAACTTTTTTGTACCGTGCCCCCTTGTGGTTAAATGAAAGCCTCCCACGCCCCCCTTACATAACTAATGAATGGATGTGAAAAAATGCAAGTTTTACTCTGAACACAATTTTTTATTTGCTATTTATACAAAACACGATTTGATAACACGTAGCTTTTATGAAGTAGACTTTAAGATAAAAATAAGTTAATCTTAATGAGATGGATGGGCTTGCATTTTCTTTACTAGCGCGGGTATTCTTGGTGAAGTTTTGGCAAGGGCACAACGTAAGTCACTAGCAACATCAAGTTTGTTCCGATTCTTCGTTTTTAGCGCAACCTTTTTCCAAAAAATGGAAAGGTGCGCTCACCTCCTCGACATGTGTTTTTTTTTTTTTTTTGGTGTACAGAGCATCACGCCCGAGCGGCTCAACAGATTTTCATGAGGGTGGTCTCATTGTGATCAGCGAGTTCGTGGGGTGGTTATAGGCTACCTTGATTTTTTCTCCCTCATCCCTTTCATCGGTTTTCGGGAGGTACTTCATGACGAAAGTTGTTTATCTCTGATGTGTAACTAAGGAGGCCTCAATAGGGGGACGAAAGTTTTTGTCCGATTTCGTTGGTACAAGGGTCTATGGAATGAGCTTTTCAGGCTGATTCCAACGACTCCAAAACGATTTTTGCAGCCTGAGCCGTTCGTTACCTCTGATCGGCATAAGGTTTTATTAACGCATCGGTCGTTAGGGTGCAGTTGTTTACGTAATGAGCATCACGTGGATGATGTGTTGTGTGGCATAGTTTGGTCGCTAGATACCAGTAGTTAGTTTCTCTCGCTCATTAAATATATCGTAATAACCACGGAATAGAACATTCTATTCCGTGGTAATAACAAAAAGGTTGCGCTCATCTATTCAATTCAATTGATGGCTTGTTATTGGTGTATACGAGTATTGAGAATGCTTTTTCAAAGTTTTTTTGGTTGAAAAAGGCAAAAATAACCGAAGAGCTTCCTGTGACACTCTGGGATACACTTAGAAGTACCTATTTGATCCAAAGTGTTGACTTTTCAATTTTTTCGAAGTCATATTTGACAGAAGAATCATTTTTTATTTCCAAAAATTCTTCTTGAAGGGCTTCTGCTCGCTTCTGGAGTTGGCTCGATGGGGAGGCTTAGGACTCCGTCCCGTTACCTCATTAAATCAGGGACGCTAATGGATTCCCTGTCATTCCGGCTTAAAAGTTTTTGAGGACTCCGTCCGGTATGATTGCGATCGGCCAGGTAAATTGTGAGGACTCCGTCCGGGGCTGCGACGTGAGGCACTTGGGTTAGGCGTCAGCAAACCTGATGCACAAATAAACTAACTAGAATTATCGAGATTAGATACCTACTCGGAAAACGAGTCCTCATTCGACTTCCAGTCATCCTTCAAAAGCCCCATGGGTCCCCACGGTGAAATTGGAGGCTTTTGCGACCCCCAAATATGGTCAAAAAAGTCACCTGACTCGATTGCACAGATGATACCCTTCAAAAACCCCTCCTGTAGCCCCTTTTTAGTTCTGCAGAGCCCCATGGGTTTGTGAGGTTGAAAACCTTGTGGGTACAACTACGGTAGAAGGAAAACCAAGTATTTTGTCTGCAAATGTTTATTTGGTAATGCAAAATTTGCATTTAATGCAACTTGACTTGTACAAATCGCGCGACATTTTTAGAGCGGACTTTGTCTCCGAGGTGGCTGCATTTTATGGCGAAACCTTGCACCATTAACGTAACTTACTTTCTTGGTTCCTTCTTTTTGTGACATGCCATTATTTTTAATGTTCCTATAGGTAATTGATGAAAAAACAAGTTTTCAAAGACGTTGAAGGGACGGAGTCCTTACTATCCCTCAAACCTCTTCGGACGGAGTCCTTCATTTTTGCTAAGCCGACTCAGGTGGGTCGGGACGGAATCCTACACTTTTGTTAAGCCGATGCCACTGACTAATGAGGGAACGGGACGGAGTCCTGGCCCGCCCGGCTCGATGTTGCCCCGTTGTTGGTCGAATGGTCTCACGCCCCCCCTGACCCGTCTTCACGCCCCCCAGTTTGGGAATCCATGGCCTAGAGGGTAGCAGGCCTCAGCCCATTCATGTCTGAGGTTGCAACAATCCAGGAACACCGGTGGGCAAAGACTTTTCGACCACTGGGGAGCCCTTCTTTACATTGTGTAGAGGACGTCAATGATTCTGAATGCGTAAGGACTGTAATGTAATATCTTCACTGGTTTAGGACAGATCCTGAGTGAAGTTTACTGGCCAGGTCAGAGCATGCTCTGACATAATTTGCTTTACTGCGGAAATAGGGAGACGAGTTGCGCATGAATCGAAGATGATGACCATTCAAGATATTTTCCGTCAGTGAGGTGATAATCGTCTTGCTGGGAGTTGATGGACTGGTCAATTCATGGTGACAGCCAGCGAGTGTGCAACGTGGGCTCCGATCGGCAATGCTGCACTCATTGTTAGACTCTAACCGTCGCTCACTTCTCCAGAATTTTGTCTAGGGATGGCCCAAACGCAAAGATCTCAATTCCTGACCCAGCTGCTCAGTAGACTTTGCGTGCAAACATCCTGACTACCTACTCATGCGAAACCAGAAAGGGTTTCCTGTTCCTCTCACACATTATCCTCGGCTACAGCTATTACAACTGGGCCTTATTGGATTTACGCACCCTACTAGTACCTATTATTCTAGATAATAATATTATCTAGAATAATATTAGCATTATAATATTAGTCATATTAGCTTATATTATAATAGCTTGATCAGTGTATATATACTATATATAGCTATCTAGAAAGGGGCTACTATATATAGTAGCCCCTTTCTAGATAGGTAGTCTTTCTAGAAGCTGACACAGCCAGCCCTGCTGTCCTCAGATATTGGTTCGCCTATGCACGGAAATGCAACTTTTATTTTGCCTGCTTCCTGAAACCTAACTTCCATCCTGCCTACGTTCTGGGAGGCTGGCACAGAGACGTCTGGTCAATGGAGCTTACCTCAAAAACGGACAAAAACCAAACTCACAGATGCAGGGAAAACAACAATAACGCCACAGCACTACATAACAAGAGCAATAATGGAAGAAAATTCATATTTTCATCCTTTCATAGTGGTCATATTAGCCTACCAAGAGTAGATATCACAACAAGATGTGAGAACTTAATTCTGAAATCTTCATGTTTCATAGGTAGGTACGTGGCCTGGGTGGCGTTACGGTGGTATGGTCTAGTGACAGGATTTTCCTCTGATATGTCGATGAGGGACAGCCACTTCCTGTGTCCTCTCAGATTTTGTCGTGAAAGAGTCCTGGCCTGGACTAAAGCTATTTAATTTCTAAATCATACCAAAGAAAATGACAAGACATATTCGAACTACCTAACACGTCTCCTTTCTTCCTTCTTTGACTGCCGTACCAGAATCAGGAAACTCAACTGGGTGACCCATGGTAGCCGATAGAGTCTATCACTTCTTCCATCTCACGTGCGTCCTTGCCATCGACCGACTGCCCGAGCCAAATTAGCTTGAACCTCTGCTTTTTTTCCTGCTTTGGCATTGGAATGATTATAGTTCAAGTTTGGTGGTTTGCAGATTCTTCTTTTCTAGGCAACCCAACCACTTCGGCAGTCAGCCAGGCAATATTGAAAGCTCATTAACCTCCTTCCGCAGCCCTTTCAATTGCCTTGCAACCACCGTAGAGCCTGTTCTGTGGGGCTGATCTGTCAGTAAGGACTTGAGGGATGTTGCCGGTGGATCTTGCTTTCTTGGGGTCATCCATCGTTTCTTGATGAGGGTAATATCATCATACCAATAGGGCGTTCAATATCTTGAGGTTCAATTCTTGGGAACGTTCTGGGAAGTTATGGAATGGAGGGAAAAGAATTGGATCGACCGAGCCCGATGAGATCTTGATGCTTGGAGTTTCTCGACGAGTGGAAATGCCGACGAACGTCCCGGTATGCCGCAAATGAGTCCCCTCCGCGTCTGGACGGTGCCCTCTCTCCTCCCTTTTCCCATATAAAGTCAATTAATGGGACTCGCAGGACGGGGGCGCGGACCCCGCCAGGAATCCAATATCGCACTTATTCCGTCGAGTTCCGAAGATTCCTGCAGGCGCAGCCCCCCCCCCCCCCCCTCATCATCACAGGGACAGAAGTCCATTTATACCCTGTGGATCCCACTTATCCCCGCGGCACTTCGCCCCTCTCATCCTATTCCCCTTACATCGGCTTCATCTCATTTCATATTCGTTTAACCCTGATGAGACTCCGCCCCTCCCCCCACACCAGCTTTTGATAGCTTCTTTCATTGAGCATAGTCGCCGAAGAAATTCAATAAGCCCCCGACGTACGAAGAAGATTCACTGATAACTACCACTGGTGCTAGAATAGGCTCTCGGAAACCTCCTGTGAAATCATGTGATTATAGTTTTCGCGATCATGTTGCGCTCAAAATCTCCCGTGACATGACGCTCGTGACGTGACGAAAACAAAATTTGTTTCTATTTAATGGAAACGTCCAGTTAATCATTATTAAATAATAAACAAAAATTTCACAATTTTTTTTCAAAATTCATTTTTTGCTCGACAAATATTTAACCTCCTGGGATCCTTCAAAAATCCCATTTTTAGCCCCATGAAAGCCCCATAGATCGCCACAGTGAAATCAGATTGTTCCGGAACCCCTGAAAATGGATTCTACGTCCAAAAATACTTCGAAAACGACACCTAACTCGATCCCATAGCTAAAAGCCTTAAAAAAAAACCTCCCATAGCCCCATCTTAGCACCATAGCGCCCCACGGGTTTGGACGATCGGACTGAAAACCTTGTGGGCACAACTAGATGGTAAACCAAGTATTTTGTCAAAATTTCAGATTTTATAATAAATTCCCACTGCCCAAAACGACCCGGACGGCGGACGGCGTACGGCGGACGGACATTTCGGATTTAGAATGTAGAACTCTTGAAACGGATAATGTCAAATTTTGAGGCCGATCGGAGTCGTCGACCTCCGTCGCGAAAACATAGGTGTATTATTCCAAGAATAATAAACCAAAATTGGTCCTTTAACGTAGGACCTACCGTCACGAACAACACATCGATCATGTTGCCAAAATGGTGTTAACCGTTTCAATTGGAAAGCACAACGCAACTCTCCGTTGCAACATGTTAACGCAACGTGAGGTATTTATTAATAAATACCAATCAGTGCTTTGTGGTGCACACGCTTTTCGTAATGGAATGTTTTTGGAGTTGCACAACTTTTATTGCTCGTGTACAGGCACCATGAAAGTGTCCAGAACACTCGCTCCATACATGGTATATATGGTATAACATACCATATACATTATATATATTATATATGCGCACTAGTTGGCAGCACTATTTCTCTGGTGAGCTTGCAGGTTAGTCAATTTCCTCCACCCGTTAAAAATAGAGGTGCAGGGCGTAGCTCCCGTATTTTGACCAAAGCTCAAGTTGGCAGCACTGCCAACACTTATGAAGTTGCTTTAAATAAGAGCTGGAGAGAGTTCAGGATGCTTCCTCGATCCATCAAAATCCACTCGTTGTTGAGTTATCCCCTATGAGAACAGTCGCCATACTTCCTCCATCCACTATTTATTGCCTAGTTGTAGTCATACCTCATGTTTACAATTGTGTGCCTGTTGACTGGCCTAGCTAGAGGCTTGAATGTATTCATAATAGTATGTAAGTTCATAATCATCGTCACATTGAACGTTGGCAACACTGTACCCGATGAACCACATCACTCAGTAGCTTGCACAGGACATGCTACCTATTCACGACAGAAGCTTGCAACTGCCCTGCACATCTACGGCGCCTGACAGTGTTGCCAACTCAAGATTTAACGCCACAACATCCGTCCAGTTGCCCAGGAGCTCGCAATCACTCCCCTCAATCCAGTGTTCCCTCTAACGAGAGAAAAAGTCCACACGTCCACCAACGTAATTTGATGGCGTTGATTGGAGGGCCCGGGAGAAAAGACTCCCACTTTTCACGCGTCAATCGATTTCCAGCCCAATTAATTTGATTAAGCTTTAAACTCCTGACGTGGCCCCTGGGATGAAAGGTTCCCCCGAATAAAAACCTGGTGGGCAATTTCAGGACGAAAGCGTTTTCAAAGCAAATTCCCTTCCGGTTCTTCTCCGGAAAGCGGCTGTTAGTATTCATGAGCTGCTGTCGCCTGATAAATTGAAATTAATCCCTGAGAAGCTTAGAACGTTTACTATCATCCTCGGGATTTCAGGGAGGTGATTGTTTTTGTGGTTGAATTATGTCGCTCACGAAGACTGCGTTGTTGGAAAATTGTTTTTGAGTTTCTCAAACATCTACGTGGCACATCAAGGCTGTTAAGAAATAGGTACCTAACTAATCATCAATTTCAAAAGCAGGGTTCTCTCTTGAGAAGGTCCACACGAGTGGAAATGGAAAAATTTGATAGAAAAGGGGTTCATCTTGAAGTTAGGGGTTTTCATCGGGGGTTCTATTATTTTTAATTGACTCCGCGAGGTCGGAATAATTTCCCTCAGAGATAAGAAAGCCCCGGAAAAGTGGATGTTAGGAAGATGGGGACGTGGAGCGGGATGAAGGATGACTGAAAATTAATTCCAGAGCTGCTTCCGGGTGAAGGGGTTGTGTGAAGGGAAAAACCCACCCCCGGCGAGCCTTAGTGAAGAGGCAATTTCCTTCGAGGGCCACCCCGGTACAAGGTCCACGGGGCGAGGGGGTGGAGTTCTTTTGTGGTACCAAGTTCTCTCACCTACAGCCTGAATGGTGCTGAAAGGATCTGATTGGGTGATGACGAGGAGAGGGAGGATGTCTGGGTTTAACAGGTCTTATTCCGTTTGAAGTGGAAACGCAAGATGGCGATAGTCAGTTGTTCTGTACGCCGAGGGTGCTTAAGAGATGATACGGTGCGGGGGAAGGGAGTTTTAAATTCTACTCGGCGGAGTGCGTATGTAGAGCTACCACTGAGTTCATAGCTCTATGAACTCTTCAGACCCAGATGGTAATCTTTGCATTTTGTGCTTATTATGAAGGCAGAGCAAACCGCAGAGGCCTCGCCGTCGCTAGGAGGGATGATGAAGGACTGTGCCCCCATTGCGCCCAAACCCCTCTTGGTCTAAATGGTGACTCTACTTAACTATGGCTTACAACCCAGACAGAATAGTGGTTTGCGCCCCTGCATAGTAACCATCAACAAGACTGTTGCGCCCATGCTTCGCAACATCGAGATTGACCATTGCGCCCACTGTACGTTTCTTCACGCTTCTCATTCACTGAAAGTCTTTCAGTGAAAGAAGCTGGCAGCTCGCAGGTCTCTGTTTAAGTAGACCAGTGTAACTTATAGGAAGGTATATAATTTATGAAAATAAATAGGTATTTTATAAAATAATATAGGTAATATAATAATAATATAGGTAATATTATTACCTATATACAATCGACTTTTTATATATAATTTATACATAAAATATAATACTCATCCCTATCATATTGGTGCACAACTATTTTCAGCGTACAATCGGATGGAGAACTCAATCAAACCTAGGGGATGAGGCTATGGGAGCCTCATCCCCTAGGGAGCTATGTGCGCAATCATCAAAACGAGTTTTGATCCTCCTTGAGAGGGTGATTGACGACGTCTGCAACAACAGCCAGTAAGAAAATTCAGGAGTGAAAATCCTTAGTCTCATTTCATTTTTTCCTGGCTCGCCTGTTCAGAATAGAGGTTAACGTAACTGGGACAACTTGTATTGCGTAACTTGTCAAAGACAGGGCCCAGGTTACGAAGGTAATCAGTACCTCAAGCTTCGGCGTGGAAATTAGAGTGGGTTCGCCACAGCGCTATCCCCAATCCTCAATGACCTCTGAGAACAGCTAGAGCGCCCTCGATTCAGTCCCATATTTGTGATCACTGTACAATGTTCAATAATGAAACTCAGAAACAGTGTTGTTCCAACAGCTCTGCATTACCTCAACTACAGAAATTAAAAAGGTCCTCCTTTCAATCAAGTGGAAAAGTTCCCCGAGTTATAAGGGAAATTCAACGGCACGTGGTATCGAGCTGGGAGTAAGATGGGGGAAGGGTCACCAAAAAGACCGGAAATTTGACCCCTTGCAAAGTAAGTGGGGTACGTGAGGGTTGGAAAGGGAGTGCTGAGCTTTGACAGTAGTGAAAGTGCATCCTCCACTTAGTTGGGAGAATCCTAATGGCGCCCTAATCCCAACACTTGACCCTCTTACGGCTTCTCCCCCCACGTTCGAAATCAAATTCAACCTGTGATTGACCGACCGTCGACTGTTCGAACAGTTTTGTCCCAAATCTCCTGGAAAAAAACTGTCGATTCGCCCTCTGAACCGGGGAAAAAAGAAGACAAACGATGTTAAGATTGGCACTATCGTCCCCGGAACACGAGCTAGCAGGATTTCTATCGGGTCATCATTTTCGACGCTCCCTCCAGAGTAAAACGTCTCGAGAAAACGATTGGGCCAGCTGACCAGATTTCACGTCTAAGAACATTTTAGCAAAAAGAAAGTTAATTGTGACAATTTAATGAAAGAGATGAAATTTGTAAATGCCTTCTGGCGTTACTAGAAGAAAATATCGTTGTTGCAGATCCAGATCCTCACAGGTCGCAGCATGTCTCCCTCCAAGATTTCACCTGCTTCATTCTAGCATAAGTAGGCCCATCACGTCCAGGGAACGTTGTTAGCAGAGGACGATCCATGAGGAGGACTTGGCGCTGAAATTATTCACAGACGGGTCAGTCTTTAATTGGTAGGTATGAGAAGCATTAAATGCTTGGGTAAATTTTACCCAATAGACTTCAAATTTGTACCGCATGATTTTAATATCTTTGTGGAACCTCTGTCAAATAATTATTGTGAAGCGTTTCCGTTAGTAATTTGGAAAAAAAAAAAACGCCGCAAATTTTACACAAGGGTTCTTCGATATTGGTTAATTGTGCAAAAATAATTTAGTGTCCACAGGAAAATATTTTTGCGAAAATTAAAAGAAAATTCTTCGTCGTTCGCCTTCTTGGCCCGACACTTGATAAGACTCGATGGCGCCGCTCCGATTCCAGACGTGCGCGGAAATGGAAAAAGGTCTATTTAAAGACTTTTGTGTGACGTAGTGGTTGTTTGTCGACGGTGCTGCGGTCTAATTCAATGAGCTGATTAGGGAGAACAAACGACTCCTCTGCTGACATATGTAGTAAATTGTACAATTGTTATATTCTCCGTGTCGCTACTCATATACCTACCGAGTATTTTTATTTCCTCTTCAATAGTCAATTTTTCAATTTCAATATGGAGGTATTATAGCCAAATTGGTTTTCAGATGTAGGTATCACTAAGTGCTACCAAGTCTTGCCATCAGTAATAGAGCCGATTTTTGAAAATGTGTTCATAATCCAAAATTACTCAGCTTTTAACTCCACCTTTTGCCTGTCAGCTCTTTGTTCTGGAGGTCACAGTATTCCTCCAAGATACCGGAATGAAAACATTATTCTCTCGTCACCGAGAGGACGAGACGTTCAACATTAAATTTTAATGTTAGATCCATTCAGAATTTGAATGGATCAAACTCTTGTCTAACCTCAATTTCCAGGATAGCCATGTCATCTGCGAAGGTTGCTGTAATTGCTTCTGTTGGTTCACGTCTTGCTATCTCATGTACCTACATCAATAGAAACCTATCCCATAATTCTAAATTGCTAATCATTTCAAGTTTTCTCTCCTCAGGCTTCAGGCGTTTCATGTACCTACATGTTGAAGTTTGAATTCCAGGCTGACTGGTCCAACACCCTCCCAAGATAAACAGTAAGGAATACGAAAACCAACGCATATCGCCCTTTAATAACTATTATTAGGAGGGAGCGTCTGAAGGGCGTTCGTCAACTAACCATATTAGCAACCTTCTCCCAGGTTTCCCCGTACCCGGCTCGCCTCCTAAGTGCGCTAAATTAATCGCTTCGGTCGCCTTCAAAGGGTCGTCGCTAAGTGGCCCACTTTTTGCCACTTTGATTTCCCTCTGGGAATGGGCTGGGGGATGCATAACCTAAATGGAAATCGATGGAGGTGGAAAATTTTCCCTAAAACTCGCATGTTCTTTCTCTTCGTCTGCTCTACGTTGTTCATCTCGCTCAGCTTTGGCTTCTTCTGCAAAATTTAATTCAACTTCAGCTACAGATTCATCTTCTCTTTGCGATTCACAGCTTTTCTCTTTCAACTTCTTTATCTTCTGCTTTGTCTTCCAGATCATTAGGTATTGCTTCAGTTACTAAGTCATCTGTAGGTGTATCTTGAGATAATTATAATTCCCTTCCTAGTCATCTAAAGATTCGCCTTCTTCAACTTTAGCTGGAGCATGAAATTATTTTTCTTGGTTTTGACTATATCTTCACATAAATGTATCCTTCTACAGGTTCAGTTTCTTCGTTGCTTCCTCGACTTAAACTTCATATTCATCAAGTACAGAGTTCTCTTCTCTTTCAGCTTCTTCATCATTTCACAGGTTTTCTCCTTATATTTCGTCTCAGCTTTATGCCTCTTCTACTTTCCTTATCAGTATTGCTGCAGCAACTACATCAAATACACTCATGCAGGGTAACTTTTTTCTCTTCTTCAGCGTGTCTTATTCAGTTTTTTGGCTTTTGCTTCTTCTTCAACTTCAATTTCAGCTTTTTCATCAGCTAAGGGATATTATTCTCTTTCATGTTCTCATCTCTCGTCATTCACAGTTTACCTCTTTCAAATTTAGTTTTAGCTTCTTCATCACTTTTGCTTTGTATTCCTTGTGAGTGTTGCTCCACTCCTGCATTTCCACCTTTTCAGCGTCAGCTTTTGCTTCTTCCTCAACTTAAACTTCATCTTCATCATGTACAGATTTCTCTTCTCTTTCAGCGTCTTCATCATTCACAGCGATTCTCCCCTAATTTAGTTTCAGTTTCATATTCCTAGTATTTCTTCAGCTACTTCGTCATCAGATTAACAGTAGATTCTACTGCCTCTTCTTCTTTATCAACATTGAGGGTGATTTTGTATTCTTTTTTGACAACATTTCTACAGCTTCAGCTTCTTCGCATCTTCTCCTCAACAGTAACTTCGGTTTCTTTTTCTGGTTGTCTGTTTCTCTACTTTGTCTCCTTCACGTTCTTTGTACCTACTCCCCTATTTCCTTTATCAGCTCATGGTGTTTTATTACAAATTACTAAAATAGATGCACGTGATGCTACAGTATGAGCTGAAGGCTTAAGCGCATATTACTCGTGTAAAGTGAAAGTGAGCTCTACTTTTCCGTGGAACGTCGCCAACAGAGAAAATACTTCAGCTGAATGTCGAAAAAGCCCCCCCCCCCCCCCCCCCCCCCGTCAAAGGGATATGTGAGTTAATCCATCACAAGTTGCCGACGTAGACCCTGTCCGGATCCTGAGCCTCCCCGTAAGGCATGTGGGATAAAATCCTCTGGACCGCGTCCGCACAATAATCATCAATCACGTTGTCAGCCCTGCACTTGTTCGCAATCGCGGACATTCTCAACCCTTGCGAGTAGGATTCTCTTTTAGGATCTTATGTTTGCACTTTCGCGGACAGCAGTCGACCCTTGTCGGCCTTTGAAGAGCAAAAAGGTAACCAACCTTGTCAACATCACGAGACAGCCCGCATGGCTTATCTGAGACCCTCTTTATCATTCGAATACGGGCCCTACGATAAAGTGGTTTGTCCTTCCTCTTCATCATACCAGACCAGGTCCAATTATAATCCGTACAGACTATCAAAAATATCACAACTTGAAAGGCTCCAGTGTGGCCACCACAAAAGTGTCCCAGTGTTGCGTGTAACACAACCAGTTTTATCACATAAACGAAAGAAATCGACAAAAACGCCTTCAGCCTCCTGCCAACAAGTGCTGACTCCCTCGCACTAGACTTCAAAGGGGGAAGGAGATTGAAGGTTAAGTGGGATGAGTTAATGAATGGAATCAATTACAGGGTGCTCATCTTGGCCGTTATGGGGAGGTGGATCACGCAGGGGGAAGCCTGTTGTTAGTTTAGAGACCCAATTAAGGAGAGAAATCACTCCAAACTTTGACGCTGAGAGGACTCCCAATCCCAAATAAGTGTTGCCAACCAGGAGTTCCATTGTCATCAAAAACAAAATTTTTCGTACAGAAATATTTTTTACACAGATTACGAAATATAGGTACAATTGTAAAACAAACCTGTGGAATCTTAGCCCGTACAAGCTGTTTGTCTGGCGGCCATTTTGATCGATGCCGCTCCATTTCAATCACAACCATCTCAGGTATCAACAAATTTCAATGGTACAAAGTGGGTCGGGAGACGGAAAATTGTCTCCCCTTTTCAATATCGTGATATGGGAATAAAAAGATCGTTCCTTCACTCTACAAGGAAAAAAAAGACTGCCAAGCAGGAGAAAAAAACTTTTCAAGCGAGCATTTGGAACAGCTATGTCGTCAATGCAAAGATACAGAAATGATCCTCAATATTGTTATTATTTTTTTTTTTTTTTGCTCAATCGACTGCTAAAAATTAATATCACATTCTGAACACATCCAAAAATACATCCTCCGGACATTTTCACATAAACAACAACAAAATGATAAATAATTCTAGAAATTGTAAATAAAAAAGAACAAAAAAATAACTAGGTAAAAAACTATAAAATTAAATGTTTAGTTTTTTTCACTCACATTGCAAAAACCTGAATATTGATTCTCGGAGAAATCAGATGTGACAAAAAATGGCGAAGATGAGGTTACTAACTTCCAGGTTTTTTACAAGTAGCCATGGAGAAGAGATGAAGGGTCGTTGGCCACATTAAATTTTTTTAACAGTGCGCAAGCCCGAACTTGACCGAAAACCCAAATCCTTTTATTTCGGCAAAAATTTCACTTTCAGGTTTTTGCAACGTGGCTGGCGAAATCTATACTATTAATAAAAATGGATGTCTGCTTGTTTGTTTGTTCCAACATCATGCCCAAACGGCTGAACCAATGTCCGTGCGGGTGGGCGCAAATTGACGAGCGAGTTCCCACTTAGATAATAGGCTGTAGTAGATTTCGCGAACGGAGCCGGTCAAAAAGCGTCGTTACTAGGAAAATTTTAGTTATGCCAAAACCCGTTGGTTTTGAACGGAACTAAAAGCTCGGTTAAAACGAGCTTTTCACGCTGATTTCAACGGGTACCAAACGATTTCTGTGCGATAACCCATTCGGAAGTTATTGGAAGATCGTCAGTAGGTGGGTACGAGTTTATTTTGCTAGCCTTCGCGTTTCGAGGTAGTTTGATATGTACTTTACAATGAGAAACGGGTCAACAAGCATTACTAGAAAGAAAATTACAAATTGACGGGTTGCTACGGGGATAGATGATGGGACGGGAATTTGATATTTTGGGGGTGAAGCACGGGTGTCCCAGCATACATGCGGTACATGAGGGTACGAGTTTCTTTTTCGAGCCATCGATTCGAGATAGTATAATTCTTCACAAGTTGAGTTGATGGGTTGCTTCAGATGTTCTGAGTGAAGCATTAATATGAGATGGTCGGGACTTAGTATTTTGTGCGAAGCACGGGTGTCCCAGCTAGAACTAGGAAAATTTTCGAGTGTTCCAAGTGAAGCATGGGTTGCATTATTGATAGGGGGTTTTGCGGAAAAACGAATTTCTCTCCTGCTCATCCCAGAGCGCTAAAATTTGGTACGGGTACAACTTCTTGAGGATCAATCGAAGTGAAACTATATGGATAGGTAATTTTATCCAATCTCATTATACGGACCTTTGATTCGAGGTAGTTTGATACTTCACGACAAGAAATGGGCCAACAAGGTTGGACGGGATGAACGTGCTTGCGTTCCGAATGAAGGATGGATGCATTATTGAACGGGAATTTGATATTTTATATTTCGTGCGAAGCACAGGTGTCCCTGATAGTTAACAATAAAAATGCAGGAAAAATTTAAAAGAAAATTTACAAAGAACAGTGGGGTGAAGCGGGACACTTCGTGCGAAAAAACTTCAAATTCAAAAATTCTTCCTCCTAATGATGATTTACGAAAAATTCCAACGGTAATCGATAGCTAAGGCTAAGGTGGTCAACCCGTTTTACCCTCGGAAGTAATAATTACTTCGTAACAATTATTGTTACGCGAATGGTTGTTTGTGCTGAGTGGGGTCAGACTAGGTATGAAAAAGTTTTCAAAATTTACAAACCGTTTTCGCTAACTTGTGTGTCTAATTTCTTCTTGGTCTACCCAATCCTTATGGTTTTTAGATGTTTGAACGAGTTAAGCGGTATTTCTCTCTGTTTCCAATACAAACAAGCTTTCCATCATCTTTTCAATTCATTCTTTCAAGGCTATAAGTTTATTTCAGGTGATGAGTTCAAGCCTTCAAGAACACTCATTCAGTCCGAAAAAAAATCAGAAAAAATTAGATCTAGAATTTTTTTCTGAAATTGTTTTGATCGCATATGTTTGGGCAAATATTAAACTCAACATCCGGTGTCCGCGTGGTCCGCAGATCGATACAATTCGACCAAATGAGTTTTTTCCATTGAAAATGACGACTGTCCCGCTTGGGACCATGTGTCGGACCAACCGGGACAGGGGTTATTTCCGAAATACGTCACTCCAGGGACTCAGAACTGCTTGAAATGGGGGTGGATTGGAAACTAGAAGCCAAAACCCATACCGTGGCAACCAACTCTCAAACTTGTTTTGTTCAAAAACTACAGCTCACCAAAGTCAAATAGTGTCTCGCTTCACCCCGTTTTACCTGAAAAATCTTCTTTTTTTTTAGGTTCTAACAAAATTAATCATCCACCAATAATTCAGTACAGATAAAACAAAAACAAAAAAATCAAGTACAGCAATAAAAATGTTATCAAAAATTGTATTTGTATTGGTAATTCCGTGTCCAGTTAAAATGTCCGGGGCTCCAAATAAAATTTTCCTCTTCCTCACATCTCACATCGATCACCACCAGTCGATAAAAAATAAATGTACACAAACTTAACTAGTCGATGATAACCGTTTTGAAACAGAAAAAAACCGAAAGTGGAACAACAAGAATCCTTAAAAAAAATTAGGTAATTAAAGAAATGGTTCAATTTTCAACCAGTTATTTTTAGTAGAATCAAGTCATACAATGAACAAACTGTTCCAAAATAGTTAACATTATAATCACATAAATATCACAACTATATTATGAAAATGCTTAAACTAGGTAATTTGAATCGTACACATTTTTTAATATTATAGACGTAAGATATTCATGTTTTATGAATTATACATTTTTTAGAATATTATAAAAAATTTTATAATTTAAAAAAGTAAAGCTCTCAGCTTAGAAATGAAATTTTCATTGTTTTCACAGCATTGTTTTTAGTGATAAGCATTCCATGAATTTGGAGAGGTTTGTAAAAGGGGGAGATTTATTCAAAGTAGCACTTGAAGAACAGTAGGTGGCCGTGGAGTCGGTAAAAGCGTTGCCACACAACTTTTAGGTTATATGGTTTTGAGTCAGGAGGTACGTTTTGGCCGACTCCCGGTTCAGGTGCACATGCATGAATAGGTTCATCGAGCAGGATCAATTTTAGGTTAGAGGAGAGATGGGCTACAGCGTCAAACGATAATCAACCAGCGAGTGACGTTTGAACACTGTAGAAGGGAAATGTGGACCTTAACGGTACAAAGAAATTGCAAATTCATGAATTATGACGCGTAAATATGTAGAGGAAAATGCCTGGAAAAATGCCAGGTGGAAACATTTCTACGGTGAAACTAGAAACTTATCTTGACCAGCTCCAACCTGTGATAAACAAGTAGGATACGGGCGTTGACACTGCAAACGGGAAAACTGACGGTTTGCACGTGTCACACGTGAAAAAAAAAAAAAAGTTACCACACTTAGCCACCAACTTCAGTGAAGAATAAGTAGGAAACAAACATCTTCGGGAGGAATTGAGTACGGTAGATGGGGTTGTGTACCTATCATTTAACAACACATTATGGCAACTGTGAATACAAGAATATTTCCAAATCCCTCCCCAAAGACTGGCGATAAGAGTTGATCGCCCAACGTCGAGCCCTCACAACAACACAGGAAACTTTTTCCGGTAAACAGCAACAATAAAAAATAATGCGAATGACTAAACAAGCAAATTCCACAAAAAATAAATCTCAACCAAACGTAATATACACTGTACAAATAAAAATTTACAGTAGAAACTAGATGCAAATGGCCGAATGGTCTGGCTGAGCCCAGTAGCCCTAATAACTCAGCCTCAACGTACAAAATAAACATGAAACATGTTCCGTATGTTGTGAGCGTACAAACGTCTGTAGGACTAAGACGTAAGAAAAAAAAGTGGTTTGGTAAAATTGGTAACGTTAGACAAAACAAAAAAGGTCCAATCGACAGAATGACTAAAATTTGATGTGAAATGATTGAAACATGCAAATTGCAGCGGGGGATACTGAATATGCGCCTTATTTAACTCGCCCGAATATGAGTACAATAGAAACTTGGGGTATTGGCGCGATTGGTTGCGACTGTTGCAATCAGGTTCTACCGTAGATGATGCTCACAACCAGTTGGCACTCTGAAACACGTGGTTTTGTACAGGAATAAGAGTTGCAACGCGATGGAAGAGGCACATCAGAGTAGTAATAGCAGTTATACAGTGTTGCCACTGCACAGACAGTGATAAATCATGCCAGAGATCGGGAACTCAGTGTAGCTATATCAACAGTGTTTAGCCAGGGTCACCAAAACATGCTGTAACAACAGCCTCGGGACAGTGTGGCCACTGCACTATTGTTGCAACTACACTGTGGCAAGAAGATGTTTCCAAAACAGACATCAGCAGTACAGTGTTGTCATTGGATTATCAGCATCAGAATATGTGTTGCCACTCCCAAAAGACACCGTTGCCACTGCATTAGCGACAGTGTTGCCCCATCAAGACTGCAGAGCAGTGCTACCACTACATGGGCATAATTGTAGCACTGCACAGACAGTGGCACCTCAGCATTTTCAAAACAGTGTTGCCATTGTACTACCATACAGAGTTGCTAATGCATCACAGGCAGTGTTGCCACTATATAAATGATCACAGTGTCACCATTACACAAACTGCGCTGTTACTGTTTCGACCGCTACATTAGGTTTGTTCCAGGTCTGACTGCGTCTGTCGACAGAAGTTGGACAGCTGTCGACAGAACCCAACCGCACATACTCGAGCTATCGGTTTCCGTCCAACTTACGATCGACCTGGAACAGCAGTTTCTAAACTGTGCATGTCTCCGGCGATTTCTGTTAACATTCCGTCAAACCTGGAACAAACCTATACCACTGCACTAATGGAGGCACCATGGCACAGGTGTACCCACTACATACATCAGCAGCACAGTGCCACTACACCACCTGCAATATCTGAGCTGTCACTGCATCAACATCCGCAATATTCCCACAGCACCACCAGGATCATCATTGTTGCAACTGCACACAAGTAGCTCATCGTTTCTAATGACAAAAGCAGCAGTGTTTCCTTCCATCTCCAGTCGCAACATAGTGTTATTGTATTAGCGAAGCCGTGTTGCCACACTCAACACCGTTTCAGAGAAACCAATCGCACCATCGACTAAGCTCAAATCCACAACATGATTCCCTTCAACCTAAACAGTCGCAACCAGCGCAATATTTCTGGCACTTTACACACATAATATTTAAATATCATACAAACATTAATATTCTCTGAAAATATAACCTCAAGCGAGGTTCACACATCAAAATTTAATATGAATATCATTAACAGTAATATGGTATGTAATAATTTTTTTTCCAAGATGATAAAATTTATAATTTATAACTGCGGAGGTAGCTGATGGGTCGAGGCAACGTGTCTCACACAAAATGTTTTTTAGGCAAATTAAAGAATGTTAAAAATTATTCGGCATCTTAAAAATATATCTTTTCCCCTACACTAATTGAGCACGTTATACGCAACAGAAAAGCACACTGTCCTGGTGTGAAAGGTTAGGGTGATTCAGAAAGGCTAACGACATCACAATGTTTTCCATAAAAATATCTTCTTCAGAAATCTGGGCCTTTTGAGACTTTTGTTTTTATAATCAGCTCAGATAAAATATCTTTTAACGGGAGCTATTTTTGAACTGAGGGACGGCAGGGTGCACGGAATGAAAATATTTCTAGACGTGTGGCAGCACTGTAATGACCGCTACACAAATCTTCAATTTCAAAATGGGGGCGCCAGTTCAAAGTGACTATCGGACCAAAAATATACATTTCAAAATACGTCACGCTAACTCGGGACAAGCACTTTCGAGGGGAACTAACGTGCTGGAAGTGACAATTTTTTTTCTTTTTCAAATCAGTACAAAAATATTTAAAAAAATGTGACCCTGGCACAGATCGCTAATGAGTTAGAGCCGGTTTAACAAGTTTAACGGTCCGAAAGCTAAAGGGACTTGAAGGTCCAATAACCCCGTGGGGCGTTAATCAATCTCTAAACAACCAATAAACGTACGCCGATATGATGAATACAAGCATAGCAACCTGACGAATAATACATTTCCTTATCAAAGAGAAAGAACAGAATGGACATGTAAGATATAGTGAACAACCACACGTTTTTATTGACATCTGTTTCAAATTTTACACAAGGGTATCTTTGATATTGAATTTAATTATGTTTTGTTCATAAAGAAACTGCCTACTCACAGATCTGATCACTCGCCATAATCAAATACTAGGCTAATGCCAGTCAACCCCCAGCCCTATCCCACCTGGCCTCAGGCCCCTTCTACTCACTTTTTGGTACCTAATGAATAGTTTAAAAAAAAGAAATACAGAATGAATTGAATGAATTGAAAGGATCCATTTCAAAGGCAAAATCCAATTTTGACCTCAATTTTTAACTTTATAACATTCGGAGATCAGATACCCCACAATGTGGGGCCCACATGCAGCTTCTTTTTGGTGGTTTCAAAATTTTCTCGTACTATGCCCATCAAAGTGGTTGGGTGAAAGTGAAAGGGTTCATTTGAAAGGTAAAATCTAGTTATTGGTTATTTCCCCCAAATTTGTCCGACGACTGGAAGTACCCAGGAATAAAGATGATCCCTCCACGGCTCGGGGCTACAATACAGTAGATGGGATTTAATATAGACGAGTTGGACGCATGTCCTTGGGAGTTTAGCCTTATAGCCAATCGAGCGTTAACCTTATCGATCCGATAAATGCGTTTGATAAACCGGCCCTAACAAGTGTATTAGCTTACTTTACTCTGTTACGTGTAGCAAATATAAGACTAACAATACATATAATTAGTTTTCATGACTAGAGAGGTTTGAAGAGAATCCATGAGGGCGGGTCACTCGGCGAAGTGATGCCAGCTCTTAAAGAAAGTGTTGTCACAAGGTTGCTGCTCTCATGAGTTACCACCGTGGTGAGAGGATTACTCTGCCCTCCTTATTTTAAGAACGTCCTATGTCCATTTTTCAAGTTTCGAGAAAATCGCGTTTTTGTTTCGGGTGCTGCGCAACCCAAACCATTGAACCTTGAGAATTCGTTTTTTGACCATCACCTCTCAAATCTATTCCCCTGTTTTGCCATTGTATAAATAAATCTTGAAAACTATTTGCCTGGCTTGCATTAGGAAATTTATGGTAAAAATGTGGACATAGGACACTTTTGCCTACTACCCACGTCACTTATACGAGCGCTCGAACAGTGTGATGCTAGCTTAAAACGTCTTATGTCCATTGAGTTTCGAGTATTTTTTCCATGAGACCCCATAGATCGGCACAGTGAAATCGGATCGTTCCGGGACCCCCAAAAATGGATTCTACGTCCAAAAATACTTCGAAAACGACACCCAACTCGATCCCATAGCTAAAAGCCTTCAAATAACCCTCCCGTAGCCTCCTTTTAGCCCCATAGCGCCCCACGGGTTTGGGCGATCGGTCTGAAAACCTTGCGGGCACAACTAGATGGTAAACCGAGTATTTTGCCAAAATTTCAGATTAAAAAAAAATTCCTACTCCCCCAAACGGCTGCCCCCCCTTAGTGTCCCCTCGGACGGACATTTTGTTTTTGGAATCTGAACATCTTGTAACGTATATACATTATTATATAAAAATAATAATTATTATTAATGAATTATTCATTTATAATGCTTTAATATAATACGGTCTTGTTGAGGAATTTATTTTTTCCAGCTCAGCTTTGTCATTATTTGTCATCACACACATCTCCACCATTCCATAAGTTTTTATCTGGTTAATCTGTACGTTTCTTCTAATCCTAGCCTTTTCTATGTCCTTGATATTCTCACAACGGACATTTTAGCCTAGTACGATCAACTTTTTTTATTGCTATTTACTAAGCTAGAACGTCTTATGTCCCTGATTTCCCTCTCCATAGGACGTTTAAGCCTAGTAGGACGTACTTAGGCCATTTTAGCCTATTATGGGTATGTAAAACTGGAGAAATGGACATAGGACAAATTGATTTTTGAAGCCTTTTCTTTTGACATAGGACGTTCTAGCTTAGCTCAGAAGGTGCGCCTGATCAAGAGCTACAACAATATGTCCTTATCTCAAAAAGTGCAAAAATGGACATAGGACGTTCTTGCTAAGGAGGGCAGTACTAGTGTTTTTGCACGCATAAAGGCATAACCAGCATCACTCTTGATGGAGACACACTAATTAGAGCTCTCTTCACAATACCCGTAAAAGCAGAGCCACAGTGTTGCCTCTTTCATGGAAGGGTTACCACACTGCTGCCATTTCTAACAGTTATAAAAAAATCATTACCAGCATCACTCTCATCTCATCATCTCTTATGGGAGTTGCCAATGTGACCACTGTTGTCACCATGGCGTAATTTATTAGAGCTTCACACAACAGAAGGGCCACAGTGATGCCACTGTCATGAGAGGATCACGCCGTTGCTACACTCCAGGGTCACCAGAGTATTTCCACCGATAAGAGCAATGTTGGTCACTTTGGAGGGTTGCCACAATTTGAATCGGGTTCAAAATATTTTCACAGCCAAATAGAAACGAGGGAAGACCTGGGGGAAGTGGCAACAGCGCCCTGACGCTATGTAGGGGTTCCGTTAGACGCAGTACGAGCTAACAAACGCCTTCGGTTAGTACCAACGTCAATATTCCCACTTGGAAAATTCCATGCCGCATCGCCCTCTTCAAACCTCCCACAAGTGATACACTACGTTTTAACAAATAGCATCTTAAATTTCAAAATCAATCGCAGACATCTACAGGGAGGGCACTACCGTTCTACGATAGGAATTAAAGCGAGTCAAATAGGATCGGTTATGAACTAGAAAGATGTGAACCGTCTGGGACGGGCAGACTTCAATTGCTGTGGTGGATGTCGTCCAGCCCTCCGTTGGCGACGCCCTGTTTCATTTTCTCCAGAACTTTGTTCACAAACTCGGTCGTGTTTCCGGCCACTTTCATTTCTGAAAACGACAACGATCAAGTGTTGTAATTGTCAAACCTGGGATGACGTTAACGTTACTCTACTCATGGCATACTCACTGGTAGCGACTTTAACGATTTTTTCAACCGTAGCTTTGGACTCGACCAAGTCCGGAGGCGTTTCGGCTCTCATTCTCGACACTAGGTGACTCTTCATCTGGCTGATCCCGTTCATTAACCTCCCTGAAAAGTGTCATTTATGTCAGAAAAACTGAGGCCAAGAAACAACCCGGGGGGGGGGGGGGGGGGATGCCCGAAGTGCAGGCAAATTGGGCAGATAGAACAGTAAAGCTTTGAAGACCCAAACTAAATGCCATACTGTTCTAAGTTCAAAAAGATATGCTCGTAAGAACGTAATACCCTTGTACTGCCTACCTCATTAATATATATTTTTTTATTTTATTTTTTTATAATGAGATTCACTGTACAGAGTTTTGTCGAAAACGACAACTTACTCGACACCCTGGCTCAAACCCTGTAAAATCCACGTTTATAACCCATTGAGAAGCATTGTTGAGCCCTACCGACTAGTCGGACATACATGAAGAGTCCATAAATCGATTCGAACGAACGAACGAAGAGTCCATAAATCGATTCAATGTTTAGAGGTTCGTCGAAAACGACAACTTAGTCGAGACCATCATCAGTACAATGCAGATAGGACGTTTTCTACAAACGACGTCTATTCAACAGTGTTTGGACAGTGACTAGGCCTGTATCCCCCCCCCCCCCCCCCCCAATATCATAGAAGCACACGCGATGCGAACTGTCTAAATTAGAGTACATTACAAAAGGACAAGCAGTCTTACTGTGTTCACTTTCAAGACCGTACAGCTTGATTTTGTTAGCTTCGTGTTGAGCTTTTTTCTTCAATCGACATGCCCTGAAATAGTAATGAGCGATTAGAGTAGAAAACGCTACAAAGAATGGACAATTCAGGCACACTGTTTCTGTCTTTTCTGTCTGGCGTCAAGCAAGATGCTTCATTGTGTACCTTGAAGCTAATTTGTTCTTCTCTTTACGGGTGTCCGGCCGGGCTGTGAAGGGCAGCTCGCTAACGGGCGTCATGTCATTGATGCTCTTATTCAGCTTGTCCAACTCCTTCCCGATCAGCTGTAGCTTTCTCGGATTGGGCGTCAGATCGTTGCCATCACCTTTCCTCGCTTTACCACTGCAGTAAACGAAAATTAGTAACTGCGTCAACGTTAGGAGTAGCTCCACAGCTCAGTACCGACCTATGTTTGATGCCTTGGAGTGAGCATTGCGGGCTAAAGACGGGGTCTGTGATTTCGTTCAAACGATGCGGGTCTTCTTGCTTCGTCTTGAGCACCAACCTCTGCCCTTTGGGGCCTTTCGCTTGTACGTTGTACTGCCAAAAGAATCTTTCCTTTTTCGCACTCCTCGAAGCTCTTCCTCCTTCCTCTCCGTCGCTGTTTGAGTCTATAAATTGAAAATTGTAATGATGGATTTGGCGTCTCGGTCAAAATACTCAAAGTACAATTGCCTACAATTCCAAATGGAGAGTGAAGGTACAGTTCGCAGACGGAAAGAATGCGGCTGGGGAGAGATATGCCCATGGCATAGACATAAAGGTATTCCTGTTGGATTCTCAACCTACTACCAGTTTGCAAACTGTTGACAATGCTGGTCTGGATTGTCAAAGGGTTTAAAAAGGGTTCAATGAAGGTTTTCAGCAGGTAGCCAGAAGGGTGAGAACGGGACCTGGACGCGCGGGGTGCGGGGGACGACGACCGTCGCGACGGTTTGAAGACAACTTTTTCAGAAAAGATAGTTTGGGGAATCGGGCTAGACGCATTCTTTCCGTCTGCGAACTGTAGTTGGATAAGTTTTTAGCAATAAACTTTTGGTGGCGCCCGGCCGGCACTGATTAGGAAAGCGAGAGTGACAACAATATTCTTCCCCTAATGCAATCGAATCTATAAAAAAAAAAAACGTAATGTATGTTTGACGCTTGCTATGTACATTGTACCAACAGCAATACAGAATTTTTGAATTTGAATTTGAACAGAGGGCTATCACTCTTGATTTAATATATCCTCCTGCTTTACCGTCAACCTCCTCTCCGGTACAAGTTCCCGCCTCTACCAATTCCCTAGAAACTAGACCCCCTTGGATTTTCTTGCCATACCCGCTTATCAGAAAAACTCGCCAAAGAACTCCGCCAACTGGGCCATAAAGTCATATTTCGGGCTTCCAACATAAGTGGGAGGTTTTTATCAAGTCCTAAAGATAAAATTGAACCTAGGGACAGGTAAGGTAAATTAACATGTGGAGAACCGTTTTGTGAAGTAGATTATGTAGGACAATCAGTCAGAGCATTCAGAACCCGATTGACAGAATATGAAAGCAAGATTCTCCTTCAGCATCTTGGCTATAACGATTTGCCAACCATTTTATCAGCTCAAATCATCCTTTTAACCCAAATAGGGATAGTAAACTTTTACATTTCCAACCCAAGGGTCGCCTGCTCAATGAGGGGAAGAGCCTGGAAATATTGAAAGCTTTTACTATCCACCCTGATCTTAATAAAAACGAACATGGCAAAATCCGTAGATCCCCAATATTAGAAATTCTGAAACCAATTTAACTCTCACAATCAATATATTTTCACCCCCCCCCCCCCCCCCACAATTAATTTCAAACTTCAAAATTCATACTTGCCATTCAAACAAACCACTCAAAGGGCACCGCAAAAGGTATAACCCCCCGGTCTGTTTTCAACCCTGTCAAGATCATATAAACTCACTCAGGTATATAAACTCTCAGACTTCTAACCAACTGTTCAGACCTGAATGGAGATGACCTCCTGGGATCCTTCAAAAATCCCATTTGTAGCCCCATGAAAGCCCTATAGATCGCCACAGTGAAATCGGATCGTTCCGGGACCCCCCCCCCCCCCCCCCGCCCCAAAAGGATTCTACGTCCAAAAATACTTCGAAAACGACACCTAACTCGATCTCATAGCTGAAAGCCTTCAAAACCCCCCTCCCATAGCACCATTTTAGCCCCATAGCGCCCCACGGGTTTGGGCGATCGGACTGAAAACCTTGCGGGCACAACTAGATGGTAAACCGAGTATTTTGTCAAAATTTCAGATTTAAAAAAAATTCCCAAAACGGCCCGGACGGCGGACGGACTTCGGATTTAGAATGTAGACCTCTTGAAACGGATAATGTCAAATTTTCAGGTCGACCCCCGTCGCAAAAACATAGGTGTATTATTCGAAGAATAATAAACCAAAATTTGACATTTAATGTTTTTTCTTGTCAGGGCTGTAGATGAGCTCAGTGGCTCGAAACCGGTCCCCACGCTACAATTGTTTAGTGAAATAAAACAATTTAGTATTCAAACCAGCAGATGAGTCGTTCTCTCTCCCTAACCACCTCATTGGATTAGACCTCTGCACCATCGACAAACAACCACTTTGTGGATCTCGCACAATGGGAAGCCAACCCTATGTTCATACAAAAACTATTTAAGATGGATCTCGCATCGAGGGGAGCCAACCTTTAGTACATACCTAGAAGACGGATCTCGCACAAATGGGGAGCCGGTCTGATGCAAAGGTAGATCTCGCACGATGTGGAGCCAACCTATATTTCCCCCCCCCCCCCCCCCCGTTTCTACTTTCCTGACTTTATTTGCTATGAAGTTATTAGACAAAAGTGGGGCTCCACACTCACCATTGCCGCCGTCATCAGAGGAATAATCGGGCTCGTGCTCGCTATCTTCTTCCGAATCGAAACACTCGTCGAGAGAGAAATCGTGTCCTTCGGGGCTGAGGACACCACCTGCAACAAGGAGTGTACGATGAGTGAAAGTTGGAAAGTGTCATCCGGTAATGGTATTTACCGCTTGACTTGTGGTTCACAGGTTAGAAGATTGGGTCGAATGGGAATACCACTAGAAGATTGGACCGAGGGGCTCTTGAGCGTGCAGACACCCGTTTTCAAACAGCAGAAACTGGTTTTCAATCACAGACTGAGAAGATCCACGGGCCCTCAAAATAGAGGAGCCACGAAATAAAGTGGGTAGCCAAAAACATACACAAACTCGCAGTATTTTGACTTGTTCTCCATTGCCACACATTAAGGATGAATAACGATTTACATTGATACTATTTACTTTGATTTTTGAGAGAACCATTTCTCTGGCTGCCGATCATCAACATTTTCAAAGGTCTCTGACACCTGACGGTACGTGCCATATTCGTTTAACATTACACATATTGTGATATGTCTTGATTCCGTCCTTGGTCCCATAGCAGCCAACTTACTGGTAATAGAAGATGTGGAAGTAGCTTCCGCCATCGACCCCGTAGAGAGCAGATGCTGCCTCGGTTCCCTTCGAGCCCAGAGCTGATCGAGGCCGAGATGCGTTGGAGCGGAGGAGGACAGCCTGGAAGCGTGCGAACGCTTCTGAGCACCGCTGCTGGACGTGCTGCCAGCACTGCTGCCACCCGACGTCCCATTGTATCTACCAGGAACCGACTGGCCCATTGCCCTACGGAATAATTTGTTAAATACCGTCATGGTTGATGTTAACGTGATAGTTTTGATGAACGTACTGGTGAGTGTTTGGAGAGACGGCGTTGTTCCTCAAAAGATCTTGAAGGCTTTGCTTGACTGGGGTTGGGCTAACTCCACCGCTGCCTGGCGGAGGTGAAACGGCTTGCTGGGCCACTGAGGACGCCGAGGAATGGTGACTGCCTGGGGATAGCTCAAGCCTGTTTCGAGCCGCTACCGCATACTCTCTATAAAATGCTGGAAAACCGACAAAACGTTAGCTACGCTCAAGGTCAAAATTAAACCTCAATGAAAACTCTCACCTCCAGAGCCAGCATCCGGAGGAAACGACATGGCGATGGGAGGCTGTACTTGGAGCTGTGGGGTAAGAATGGGGCTGATTCCTCTTGACAAGGGTGGTAACATCGAGTAAGGAACGCCATCAGGTATCAGCAAGTCGTCAAAGCTCAAATCATCCAAGAGGGTTTCATCATTGGCGTTCAGCTCCGCAAGAGTCGGCCCTTGGATGAGATCATTTTTGTCCACCTAGACAGTGTTATTGGCAACGTGACGTCAAGCATACAATAACATCACCAAAGTATGCTCAAAACTACTAGAATATGATTTTCCCTCTAGCGTTTCCTGTACCTGGAAAATATCGTCGTCCTCCATCTTGACTTCAGGCTCCGACCTCGGGCTCCACACGGACGGCCCCGAATACAAGCTCGATGCGGTATAACTCGTGTCCTGGTAGGACGAACTGCCCGGCGAGACTTCGGCGTATTCGAAACCTTCTCTCATATCCACGAAATCCACCGTCCTCCGACTCGGTATAGGAACGCTCGCCGTTTGCAAAGGCGGAGCCGACAAGAGGATGTTGTCGATCGACATGGGCTCCGATTTGATCGTCAACCCGTCGATGAAGAGATCGCTCGAATACATCGGATCGCTCATTTTTTTTTTTCTTTTTTTTTTTTTTGTCTCTTTTTGAGCTTCACTTGTGCTCCAAGCAACTACATATTCCTGCAACAACAAAATTCCCTCAATCAGCACAATACGTAACACTTTTCAACATTCAAGTGGACTCAACGTTGGCGAACCAATAAAAACTAGCAGCGATTCTGGCGATATGGACGATTGATTAAACGTGCGACAATAACTTCATTGTTCCATTTTATGACGACCAGGTTTACGGTTGTACGTCAGACCCCCCTTTTCTGACGGAATGAGTGGCACAAGCCTGGAAGAATGAACTTTGCTGACGTTTTGATTCTGAATATGTATCGGGACATAAGAAACCATCAAGAGAGCCGGAGTCAGCGTGAAGGGACTCAGGTAGATACCACCACATTGGAAGTGGAGTTTACATTCAAGAAGGCCTCTTAGCCCCTAAAAATTGCTCGAGAGCTGCAAAAGTTTTAAACCCTCTTGGGGGTCCTGAATCACGGGTACTGCATCAGTTTGCGACGGTTTCAAGAATGTGCTTCATGAGAGCGTAACAACCAAATTTTTCGCACTTTGCTCAGTCTCTCGCGTACAACTCTAAAAGTACGCTTCATACAAAACTCCCTGCAAATTTCACAAAAAGGTTTATTGATCTTTGATATAAAAATTGTGCAAACATTAATTTTGTCATTAGGAAAATATTTTTGAAAAAATACAAAAATAAATAAATTTTTTTACTGAACTAGGTTTCGAAAGGGGTGGGCCCTCGAAAATGGATTATGCGTCAAACATCACTCGGAAAACGACACCTTATTTGACCTCCTGGGGATCTTCGAAAATCCCTCAAACCCGCTGGTCATGCCTCCCTTAGTGACGGTTCGCTTGGGGAAGCTGAACCAGCGGGAATGATCTGACGCATAGGTCCATTGCCCAGGACTCCTTTAGCGACACTTTGCTTGAGGAAGCCGGGAGAGTGGTTCCTTTGTAAGACCGGGTCAGCTGGGCAGGCCACCTTTGGCGAAAATTCGGGCTGAGTCTTCGGATTGAAAAAGTCGGAGTAGATGACGTAATTGAACACAAATTCATATGTTAAATACGATATAATGTAAGGTGGATGCGGCGAGATAGTGGGAATCCATCTTAAAAAAGACGATTTAAGACGAAATAGTCTATTTCCACGATAAAAATATATAAACTTGTAGACGCGTTTCGGTTGATTAGACCATCATCAGTACAATACAGAATGAGGAAGATGTGAGAAGTTACATATACAAAAGTGAAATGTGCCTTCTAATGGGCGTGGCATTAGAAAGGTGGCATAAAAGGAGAAAGGTGAAAGGTAATGTGAAAGGCAAATAAGTGAAAGGAAGACTCACAAGAAAATGTCAATTAAAGGGGAACGCCTAATTACATCCAGGTCATTAACAGATATTCCTAAATTGTGAATTTTCTGAATTTCCAAAGATTCTAAAGCATCTAATTTTGGACCTTTTAGGCAAACATGAGCTATCCCAATGGCTGGATTATTACTGCCTATCTCATAACTAATTCTATGGTTTTCTTCTGACAAATGTTTTTCAAAAGCTTCCCTACCCCTTCCCAACCTAAGATCATCACTATGTTCTTTCATTCTAATTTTAAATTTTCGGCCGGTTTGTCCTACGTATTGAATCCCACAATCACATTTTAATATATACACACCCCCTTTATCCTCTAAGGGAATCTTATCTTTCACACTCCCTAATAATTTCTTCGTAGAATTTTGTGAATAGAAACCTACTCTGAAACCCCTATTTTCTAATATACGACCCACTTTCTGAGTTATATTCCCATAAAACGGTAAACTAACCCACTTCCTATTATCTGGTTCTTTATCCTCCCTTTCCAAATTTGTGACTGCTAACTGAAATTTCTTCCTACTAATCTTTCCCCAAATTCTATCTATTGTAACCCTAGGATAACCATTACTCTCCGCTATAGAGTAAATTATTTCTTTTTCTTTCCGAAAAGCTAATTGATTCATTGGGACTGATAAAGCCCTATTAATCATACTATAAAAGGCCGCAAATTTATGAGATGCTGGATGGTTGGAACTCCTTTTATGCCACCTTTCTAATGCCACGCCCATTAGAAGGCACATTTCACTTTTGTATATAAGTAACTTCTCACATCTTCCTCATTCTGTATTGTACTGATGATGGTCTCATCAACCGAAACGCGTCTACAAGTTTATATATTTTTATCGTGGAAATAGACTATTTCGTCTTAAATCGTCTTTTTTTTTCTTTTTTTTTGTTAAATACGAGTTTATTTTTTTGGAGAAGATCAAGTTGGCAACTATACAAATTTACTATTTGATGTAGGAAGATGAGAATGGAATTCAGATATATACTGCAGCATACAGCAGGTAATTCGAGCGAGGCTACGATTAACCGATTAACATGACATGTTTTTTTAATTAAAATACATTGTATTTTAATAAAAAAAACTTTGCCAGTGTGGTTCCCCAACTTGCAGTTAAAAAGCGTGCACAAAAATGAACCTTCTGTTTATAGAATTCGCATTGAGTAGCAAGGCCCAAGAAAAGTTCATTATCATGAGACAGTTTAGCAACCTACCGGAATTATATTAAACTTCTTAACGCTGATGTTCGACCAATCGCCTTGAAATTTTAGTCAGACATTTGGGTTGAAGAGGAAGAGGTCTGATAAAAATTGATTTTCCTATTGGGAGAGTCGCTGGAGAGAAATTTTGTGTAGAGAATAGTTTCCGATTTTTAGTTAATTAATTTGAAAAATGTTTAGTTAATTTTTAGTTAGATTTAGTTTTAGATTTAGATTTTTTGATTTTAGATATAGATTAATTAGATTAATTAATTTTAGATTTAGATTAATTAATTAAATTAGATTAATTAAATGAGATTAAATTAGATTAGATTAATTAATTTTAGATTTAGTTTTAGATTTAGATTTTAGATTTAGATTTTAGATTTAGATTTTAGATTTAGTTTTAGTTAGATTTAGATTTAGATTTAGTTAGATTTTTAGTTAATTAATTAATTTGAAACATCGTAGCTCTTTTAGTTTCAATTTTTGAGAGTCGCGGTTGGTTTCATTTTGTTCAGAAAGGTCTAAGCTTTCAAAACGTTGCCCCCACACGACTTTTTTCAGGACTTTTTGGAGCGAGTAATCAATCAAGTTTTAGGGGATTCCAAACTTGAGCAATAGGCCACTCGTGCAAGAAACGGCGAATAAGCTTCCATTACATTGTACATAGCAACTCCAGTTGCTAAGTAGCAGAGCATGTGGGTCAGTTTTTGAAAAGTGGTGGCCAAAAATACACGTTGACATGTTTGTTAAGTGTTGTTGCTCACAATTGGCGCCCAACGTGAGTTTGCATTAAATGCAAATTTTGCTTCTGGATGTCTCGGTCCCAGTCCCCGCGACGGAGCATCTCTACGCGTCGCACGCCTGCCGTCGCCGACGACGTTGAAGTTGAAGCCGCGGAGGAATACCAGGCATGATTCCTCGTCATCGCAGGGGACAACAAGTGGGTAATAGATAGGGAGTTGGGGGAGCACCTGGTTGCCTGTCTGTCAGTGCTCCACACTCTGCCGAAGGATGACCAGCACAGTTTTGCAACACTGGCAGAGGCATTTCAGATGCGATTCGGCTCGGAGCACCTCCCCTCGATACTCCCGGACACACGGCGCCAACGAGTCGGTGAATGACTGGCCGAATTGGCTATGGACGTCGAACGCCTGGCTCGGGGGGGCGTTCCCCGACTACCCACACCACGCCGCGGCTAAAAAAACGGCGTGCTGTAGAACGGATAGCGGTGCGCTCCTTCATTCCTGCAATCGGCTGAGGATGCCAGTCCTCACCGAATATGGTACGGCAAGCGCTGCGGAGGGCGCAGGAGCGAGAGGATGACCTGAGCCCGAGCAACCCTGGTGCTACGGGTGTAAACAGCCTGGACCCTACCGGAGGGAGTGCCCGAAGCGGACCTCGGAGGAGTCTAAGGGACTAATGCAAGCTGAGGCAACAAGCCGTTCAACTGGTCCGCGCAAAAGTAGCTCTACAAACCCTGTAGGAAGCAGCAAGCCCAGTCCCAGGAAGCCGCGAGTCGATAAAGCGCAAGCCAGGGCCAAGGGTCAGGAGCCAGTTTTAGGTCAGTGTCTTCAAGTTAATTCGGTCCGTACTGGGAATTAGGCAGTATTAGTTGAGACCAGGATTAGCGGTAGAAGAGTGGGCATGCTGGTAGACAATGGGGCGTCTGTGTCACTGTTACGCCTAGATATCGCCAAGACTCTTGGAGTGCATCTTCTTGCACCTAAGCACAGGTTTCTTCACACAGCAGGGGACACTCAGAGCTGACAGGTGCTACCACAAAATGATGTGAGACGGTGCGATTACCAATAGTCAACTGAGCAGTGCACTCACCTGAAATCTCCAGCTCTGGAGAGTTATTGGTAATCGCACCGTCTCACATCATTTTGTGGTAGCACCTGTCCGGGACAAAGGCATTCTTCGCATGGATATCCTGCAGGAATTTGAAGCCAATGTGGACCTACAAGCCATTCTGTTGCATGTTGTGGGAGGGAAACACTCCCCCTTGCTAAGTAGGTTTCAGTGTGTTTCAAGGTCGCTGCAGATACATCTTCTGGCCAAAGAAAATGGGTGTTCCAGAAAAGGGTATTTGTTCAAGATGAGTTTCCTGTTGGGAAAACCCATGTGGAATGCTATTGATACAGGTGATGCAAGACCAATCAAGCAACGACCCCGTAGGCTGCCATTTTCGTCACGAGACCACGTAAGCAAGATGCTCCGAGAGATGCTAGAGCAGGGAGTGATAGAGCCCTCAAAGAGCCCATGGGCATCACCCCATGGATCTGGTGCCAAAAAAGATGGTTCTACAAGATTTTGCATAGATTACCGAAGACTCAACAGTGTCAACAAAAAAGACTCCTAGGCCTCCTACGCCTTACCCACAATCCAGTCACTTCTAGACTCATTGACCGGCGCTGCATGGTTCTGTGTTCTCGATTTAAAAAGTGGGTATTGGCAAGTTGGACTCTGCAAACAAGACAATGAGAAAACTGAGTTTGCAACATTTCCACTACTAACTGTACGGGAGTGAGTTCACACTGCGCACAGATCATGCGGCACTGACTCGACTGTATTCCTTCCAGAACCTTGAACGACAAATGGCCAGTTGGATGGAGACACTCGGGACGTACTCCTTAGCAGTAGTTCACCGTCCAGGAGGAACAACTGCCCGTTTTGTAAGGAGAAGGAACGACCATGGGTGAATGTGATAAACCTTACGAACCCCCATGATGATCAGCTCCAAGATGAGGGAATTCAGTGGAAAATAAGGCATAAACGAACGGGGTGTAGGCCCAAAAACACAACAGCTGGTTTCTAGATGGGACTCGTGGGAGGTCAAAGACGGGAAACTGTACCGGGAAGGCCGTTCGGGTCGGTTTCACTTACAGTGGGTTGTACCGGCGCTTGCAGGTCCAGGAATCTTATCGAAATGTCACAACTCCCCTGCTGGAGGCCATTTTGGATTTTGGAAAACGTTGGGTAAACTGCGACTGGACTAGTATTGGCCTGGGATGAAGTCGGACACCAAAGCCTGGTGCAGAACGTGCGAACGATTGCTCTTCCAGCAGTTCTAACTTTGAAATGGTTAGTCCTAGCCAAAAAATGCATAGACTGAAATTTGTAGATCATGAAATTTTACATTAGATCATCCTAGTTTTCAGATTAGCTGCCGCAGCGGCCGCCATAGCAGCCGTTGCGGCGTAATGAGATCACTTTGGCAGCTAACTTGGAAATTTGGAATCGGGCCAATAGTCTCTGAGCTACAGCCGAAAAAGTTTTGAAAACCGTGGTTTTCCGCTTACTGAGCGGTGTCATACTGGGCGTTTCTTGCTTTAGTTCAACTTCGTTTTCTCAGTTGGTATGAATATTTCTTTGAATTTCAGGTGCTCCCTTAACTCGTAATTTCAGGGTGGCCGCCAAGCTGGGAAAAATTAATTCCCTGACTTTTCCCTGCAAAAATACCTAATTTCCAGACCCGAAATTATTCAAAATCTGAGATTTTAATAATTTAATTATTAATAACAATAATTTAATCTGACATTTTATTAATTCTGATAATTTTAATCGCTTGAATTTTTTTTTTTTTTCTTGTTATTGAAAGTTGATTAGAAAATACATAAATTTTTACACCAAACAATTAAAACCCAGAGAAAGTAGATAAGTAAACTGCGTTTTAAAAAACTATTTATTTGACAAAAATAGTCCGAATGGCGCATTGGGCAAAAATTTCCGATGATGGCCATCACCTCACGATGTTTTTTTTCCCCCATGTGGCTTGTGAGAGCTCTCACACCCATGTTGCTAAGGGAAAACTTCGTTCGACAGTACTTACACTTCGCACTAAAAATATTATCTTCGACAGCCTCCAACCAATTGGCATATGTTGGATCCTTCTGCCAACGTGGGTCGAATCTGGTATTCTTCCCCATCTTGGAGGAGACGCAATATAAAAACAATAAAACAAAAATACCTATACGAAACGAGCGAACGAGTGGAACGAAAAAGGAACAACGCAGATAAACATACGAAGCAGGAGCAAGGTGCAACTCGGCAGTGTTGCAGTGCTGCCGCCTGCCGGTGCTCCCAACCCGGATTTCCCCATCATATTATGCTCAAAATTTTCCCTACTTCCCCATCAGTTTTAACGGATTTCCCGATAATTTCTCCCTACATTTTTTCTAGCTAAAAATAATTTTCGAGAAGCCAGATTCTGCGAATAAAAGCAGGGTTCCGGTACGTACCCGAACAGAAAAAAATATTTTAAATTAACTAGTAATGATTACAAGGACAGAGATCTCGAACCAAAATACCAAGTGAAAGATTGATAGGTTAAGATATGTGGGAACGGCTACCAACCAGAGGAGAGACTACGATGTTTACCTACCTATCAGGTAATCAACGGAGTCTCACCTTGAACTTACGCCCGGACGACACATTGTTCACTGATATGGTACCGATGACTCTATTTGCCTTCTGGTGGTCGAGGTCCAATCCCTAATACAAGACTTATCACTACGACTGTAGGTCCATCAACAAGCCGGGTCGGCGGCCCCCAGCTCTCCCCCCTCAGTCGTAGATTGCTATGGCTAGTTTAACGTTCTCAGCAAACGAAGACAATGTTTTTTTTACCGGTCCACCAGATTTTTATCCCGGTTCGAGGTCCCAAGAGAGGTTCGTTCATGCGATCCCTCGATCTTGTGTGTTGAAGACGGATGTCTCGACCGCCTTCGTCACGGGAGCCTCTGCTGGGATTCACATAAACGTTCCAACGTTCAGAGGTGAATTGTCAACCGACAAGACAGGTATTACAACACCTTGGTCAAACACAGGTATTACAAGACTTTTGGTCAAACATTGGTGTTCTTCCCCGGATTCGAACCAGGCTGATCAGCGCTCCGACTGATTGTAAACAGGCGTCTCGCTGACGCCTTAGTCCACGGGGCTACCCTGTCCCCCGATAGGTTAGATTGATAGGTTACTTCGTGGGTGAAGTGGAACATTCCATTATGAAGAGAGGGATATTGGTGCATGAAGTGGGACTTTTCATCGTGTGAATGGGGATATTATATCTGTAATGGGAATTCCGCCAACTCATTGAACTTGTGCGGGCAACATGGATGAAGAGTGAGGGGAAAACAAACCCGGCAAAGTCGCTTCCACCAAAATTCAAAAATTATCATCATTTTCGGGACGGAAGAGAGGGACAAACTTGTCACCAAACAAAATTCGTATTTTAATACAATTTTTGATTTTTTTTTAATCAAAATTTTTTCCCTGACTTGTGACCGATTTCCCTGACTTTTCCTGAAATTTTTCATTCCCTGACTTTTCCAGGTTTTCCCTGACTTTTCCAGATGGCGGCCACCCTGAATTTGCTGCTCTACAAACATAAATGTGAGCCAATTCATTTGCGTTAGCCGTTCATAAGTCCAGGGGTTGAAACATGAGCGAATACGTTTTTTCAGCCAAGTTGGAAAAAATTTCGTATTTTCGACGCTTGATTGTGACTAAACGGCTGCACCGTATTCTAATGTGTAAGGTCATTCGACGCAGAGTTTTATGTTCTTCTACTTTGTATTGAAGTTTTCTTTGCTATGCTTAGATGGAAAACTGGAGTTATAGGCGGAGAACTGGAAAATGCCCGAGACAAATCGAGGTTTTTTTGGCCTCCAAAAGGTCCTCCCAGCAAACGTTTTATTACTTTTTTTTTTTTTTTTGATTGTTCAGACCCATAACAACAATGGGCCCCGGAACCGACTGTCGAATAATACTTTTTTTCTGAAAGAACTTCATAATTTGAAGGCATAGCAGTGAGTTTTGGGCTCCTACGCTGTAATACAAATTTCCAGGGCACTGTCGAAAATGTCAACCATGAATCTGGAGGGAAAAGTGGCACCACTCTCTCATTGGCTGCTCACGGCCGCCATTTCCGCCGTCACCTCCGGCAGATTCCCGTCGGTCCCTTCTTATGCTAGCGCACTCTGGCGGATTAGTTATCGTGGCTACCGCGGGAAAATTCAAAACGCCAAATATTCACTAGTGATTTCCTCTGCTCAGACACCTAATTTCTCACTGCTAACTGTACTGAGTACTTCGTTCATTACTAGTTCAACTATGTTCGGCCGAATTTTCCCATTTCTCTGACCTAGTTCCGGGGCCCATTTGAACAAATCAAAGCTTCTGCACCATTTCTTGCACGAGTCAAACCCTCTGGCGACTGGCCTTCTTGATAACTGAGAATTTGTTGTCGAAGGTTTTGCAGTTGAAGAGTGTACGTTTCAATTCATGAAGATTAATTAGGTATGTCATGCAAGGAGAATGCTCGGAAACGTCACAAGCAGCACTTTTTTTTTTATCCATTTGAGTCCCCACAGGCAAGTCAGCGGACCCAAATTACATCAGGTTGGCAACGGGTTCCGCTCAAAACGTCACGGTTGGGGCTCTCTTTTCCCGCGCAGCGGACTACGTTGGCGCCGTGACGTCACCCGTTCGCGCTGGGTCACCCAGCGTGGGTGTCGTTTTTCGCCCTTCGGACCAAAGGATGAAGAACACCGATTCGAGAATCACGACCGGGATGAGGCAACGAAAATAAAAAAGGCCTTGAACCGCGGGATAAACAAGTGCGACCTTGAGCACCCCAACCTTGCTGTAAACAAGTCTCAAACGGGCCTTCACCACAATGTACAGAATTTGCTATCTGAAAGAGCATTATGTAACACCAATACATTAAAAAAACAACGTAGTGGATGATAAATTGTGCATTTTCGCACGACTTGATGAAAACCCCAAGGAAAACTCTTCGCATTGCACAACTTGCATGTCCAAATGATGAGAGTTGCACCTCAAAAACATTCAAATCATACTCACAAACTTGCTACAATTCGCATAGCAACACGAGGCGTCAACACAACGTAAACAACAAACAGATCCGTCAAAACAACCTCAAAACCAGCGTATCGGCCAGAGCGAAAACCCGTCCAGCGAATTTCAATTCACGACGATCATAATTTAATTCGAGGCCGATAACGAGAACAATAGACTCCAGAGACATCAAATATTGTAATTCGATCTTGTGTCGTCAATAACCTTGTTTACGTCAACGTGGTGTCTCGCGAAAAAAAGACAATCCCCCCCCATCCATCGTTGGAACACAAAACGTTCTCGAAAAACTTCACGCTCGAACTCACCTGGAAAAATATTCCCGAAAACAACCGAGAAATTCGTCCCGATAATGGCGACGAAGGACGATTCCCTCTTGTTATGAATAGGAATTCGGTTTGTTGTTCAAGGCACAAAGGAAAACAATATTCATTTCTTTACGTAATCGACGTCCGCTCCGAACACCTTCGCAAGTTCTAACTCGAAGACACGACGAGAAAACGAACCTTTTTCGAAAGAAAACTTGTCGTCAACGATCACTCGCGAAAAATAAAACAATAAAATTCCACTGGCTCACCATTCAACTCAACAATAATAAGGAAGTTATTTTCCTATCTTCGCGAAGGGAAAACAAATGACGTCACCACAACTACATGATAACCAATCTTGCTGAATTTATCTTATTTCGTCCCTAGTTGAGAAATTTGATTGAAAAATAATTCAATACCCCTCAAAAACGTCAGCCCATAAAAATTTGCTGATGAAATAATATAAAACCTTCGGTAAAAGATTGAAAAACACACACGGATGGTTCAACCATCATGGTTGTCATTTGTCCTCAACAGAGAGCGTAGTTTCGGTTTGTGTTCGCCATAAAAGCGTCCAAAGGATGGAAGATCAGTGTAACCAGAAGCAGGGGTGGAAATCTCTTCGCTGAGGGCTTTTATGCCGGAAGGGGGGACACTTTTTTAGGAGAGAAATAATTTTAATTTAATAAAATATAATTTAAATGGTAAATAAAATATAATTTAATAAAATATAATATAAATATAATTTATAAATAATTTTAATAATAATAATAATTCTTATAAACGAATAATACACCTATGCAATCGCGACGGAGGTCGACGACTCCAATCGGCCTCAAAATGTGACTTTATCCGTTTCAAAAGGTCTAGATTCCAAAACCGAAATGTCCGTCCGCCGTACGCCGTCCGAGCCGTTTTGGAAAGAAGGCATTTTTTTTTAATCTGAAATTTTTACAGAATACTTCGTTTACCATCTAGTTCTGCCCTCAAGGTTTTTAGCCCGATCGCCCGAACCCGTGGGGCGCTACGGGGCTAAAACGGGCTACGGGAGGGTTTTTGTTGTAAGGTTTTGGCTACGGGATCGGGTTAGGTATCTTTTCGATGTATTTTTGGATGTAGAATTCAATTTCTGGGGTCTCGGATCTGAAGGGCTTCCATGGGGCTACAAACGGGTTTTTTAAGGATCCACCCTACGTATAATAATAGTACCTATATTATAATGATTTTTTTCTTTTTAAAATTAACTATTGTTTATGTTTATGTTGTTTATTTTTAATATTATTATAATGTGTTTAATTTTAAAAAGAAAAAAAATCGAAAAACAATTTTTTTGGTGCTACTAACAGGTACTGCCCTTAAATTTCTTGTAATACTCAAAATATACCCTTATTATACCTAACTATCTAGTAGGTAAAAAAAAGAAGTTAATTTCAACGTTCTTGTAAGTTCTAGTCATTTAATTCTATTTGCTCTCCAATTTGAGTGGTTTCCTATGATAAACAAAATTCGCTTTGATGATGACTTTTACGAGAACTTAATAAGTTAATAATATGTTTGGCTCGATTCTGACTATTCCAAGCAATTTGAATGACGGAATAGACCCAGAAACTACCGCCCAACCCATCTCGACCTTAACTCAATTTTCTCCATTTTGTTACATGTGCGCGGAAGCGTGTTACCTAGGTACCTAGTAAAGTAGTTTCGCCAACAAGTCCTTTCCTGTTTACTTCTTTAGGAAGGGAAAAATCGTCAAAAACGTCGGCAATTTCAGGTTATTTTTCACCGAACCTCAGTACACTCACTTCCCACAATGTCATTCGTAATAATTACATGACATCTTAATAATTAGATGACATCTATTTCAAGGATGAGCCGAATTTCGAAAATTACGAATAACCAGTTGAAAAACTTGATTTTCGATGAAGTTACGTTAAAAAACTAGTTGATTGGGACAAATCGATTTTGACGATAGGTAAAATTTCCGATTTTCCAGATAGATATTTTCCTCGGGTTTAATAGGTTTGTTCCAGGTCTGACTGCGTCTGTCGACAGAAGTTGGACAGCTGTCGACAGAACCCGACCGCACTTACTCGAGCTGTCGGTTTCCGTCCAACCTACGATCGACCTCCAACACCACGGAAACGGCGCATGTCTCCGGCGATTTCTGTTAACATACCGTCAAACCTGGAACAAACCTAATATGAGCGGGGAATTATCAGGTCCATGTCAAAATATTGTTTCCTTCCTGGCAGCACTGCGAAACCGATCAAACTGGCCACACTGCATGGTATCACTTACTGATAAAACTGTGGAAGAAACTTATTTTACGAAGGGAAGATAAAATTCGACTGAAGTTTCGGGCGTTTCCTGTTGCAAACGTTCGTCGGAAAACGCCTCCCCGTTCCCGTCGCTCGCCGGGTTCGATCCCCGGGTGATGGAAAGGCCGGGATGGCCTCAGCAGAAGAGTCGGGACCCGTCAGATGTAAAGTGATCATCATCGGGGCCGGAATGGCCGGCCTGTCCGCGGCCAGCCTCCTCGCCAAGAACGACATGACGGACTTCCTCGTACTCGAGGCCCGAGGGAGGATCGGCGGGAGGATCCTGTCTATGGATTCAGGTGAGAGACCGGAGGGGGTCAGCCGGCCAGGCGCCTAAAATTTTACAGGTGGCTGTTCGGTCACGTCAACGTTGTTGCTTTAAGGGCCGGTTTTTGAAACCATAGTCAAATCACCGCAAACGAGTGGTTTGGTGACCACCGTCAAACGCGATTTTACAGCCGCTATTTTGTCGGCGTTTTTAGAACCATAGTCAGCGTTCCGACAGCTGACCACGCCGCTAAAATTTTGGCGCCTTGAATATTTTCCCTAGGTGAAATTTTTTCGTCATTGCGGGTTTTGACAACTCATTTGTGAGGAAGGAGTTCACATTTCCCGCTTCTTCTGCCTTCAACATGTCATTATTTTGAGCGTTATTTGAGCGAAAAAAGTAAACAATTATCTCCATCTCTTTCTACCACTCCGCACCCTCCGCGCCGCGGAGTCCGCGGCGGGCCGTCTCGTCAGTCAGTTGTTCCTCGTCAACCAATGAAAGCGGTGGTCACGGCTCCGTAAAAATTTGACCCCAGGGTCCTGCTGTGGTTACCGTTTCGTAAAAATAGCGGCCCGTAAAACGGTAACTAAGGTTCAAAAAACGCTTTTTCCGTTTTACAGCCGTCAGAGTCGTATTTTACGGCCGTCAGAGTTAACTATGGTTTCAAAAACCGGCCCTTAATCGATTGCTATAGTTGTTGAGAAGCTTCCATGGATATTTAAATCGTCTCAGCTTGTTGAGGAACATGGAAAACGACTCCTATTGAGTTCACTGTGTTTTGAAATCGAACAGCTGACGTACGCTGCTTTTACGTTGCATTAAACTCTCATACAAAACGCTCAGTTCGACTAAAACGGCAAGACAGATTTAATTAAGTAATATGGCCTGTGGTTGGTTTTCTCAGATTGTTAACTAAGTTTTCAAAGTTGGTTGAGTTGGTATTTGGTCGGTATAATTTTTGTTCCCATTAAAACAACCCATTCTACATAATATGCAGCTTTTAGGTTTACTTTTTTTTTCTTTTTCAGGAGGTGTGCGGCTCGAGCTTGGCGCCAATTGGATTCACGGCGTTTTGGGCAACCCGATTTACGAAATGGCCGTCGCCAACAACCTGATAGACATCGTTCAAATCCCCAAACCGCACAGGGTCGTAGCCGCGATGGAAGACGGGAAACAAGTGCCATTCTCTGTTTTGCAGGTACAAACCAGTCGTGGAAGCTTTTCCCCGAGTTGGGGTTATGACCGCCAGGGGCGCTTGCGTTTATGACTAGGGGCCACTCCCCGCTGGCTGAAGCTAGCCAACCCCCCGACCACTCCCATCTGGCCTCAGACCTCTTCTACTCGCTTTTGATAACGATTAGGTAGTTTTTTTTCTTAAGGGAGTTCCTCGATCGAATTGTTTAATTTTTGAGCAACAAATAATTTGTTGCTCAAAATTATTGTTTTTTGTCTGATCAGTGTAGAATATTGTAACGATCATTTTGGCGTTTGAAATTTGAATTTTGGACATCTAGAAGCGGAGCTATGAGGTTTTGAACGAGCGGGTGTCCGGTTCGGAGCCGAGAGCTTGAATTCACACTGTGCCCGCACGCCACAATTTAGCCTTCCCCCATCACGCCTCAGCAGTGGCCGGGGTACAGCAAGTAGTATGTAATTAGTTATTATCAATGATAATTATATGAATAATTTTATCGGAAAAAGCTGACTAAGAAGTATTGGGCATCTCACAACTATCGGCTACCAATGATACTTGAAATATGTATGTAAATTTCACTTGATTTGACACTAATTACTTACTGAAACTATTAGAAACGGAACTCCATAGATCATCGGATCAAATACAATCAGGTATCAAAATTTGTCCCCAGAGTGTCTTGAGGTATTGATCGTACATTCAGGTCCATGAGAATTGCGAAAACGGAAAAAATGGGGTTTGTAGAATTCTTGCCTACTAAAATGTATAACAGATAAAAATTTGAAAAATTGAAAACAGTTGATGTATCTTGAGTTGAGGAATATTAAAAAAAAAAAAAGGTACGTAAGCTAATGTTAACTGCTTATGGACCGAGGAACCCCCATAGAGGATGACGGTTTTTTGGAATTCTGGTTGGATTTGGATTCAGCGTGAAAACATTTATGGGAAAACTACATATACTGAAGAATGTACGATATATCGTACTAATGTTATGCTACAACCCCCCCCCCCCCCCCCCCCGGTTCGATTCTCTAGGCGATGCGGTACAATGGTTATCATGCATTCTCGACAGCTGATTGGCGTGCCAACCGACCCCGCTGTTGGGGGGTCGCTCGGCATACCCTGTGGGGCTCGTTGGCATAAGTCTCAGACGAGAAATAATTTCTGTTGCCGATCACTAATGTCAACCGTCCCCGTCATCCAAAGTAGCTTTGCCCTGGAAAAAACGAGGATGTTGTACAGCGTGAAACAGCTGTAGGGGAGACAGGGCATGGGGTAGGTTGACATAGTCGCATTAAAATCTCTCCTAGAAGAGTGGGAGGGCTACTACTCTCATCACTTGTCTTTCTAGTGGTTGTTCAGTTGCTCACTAAGTTTCGTCTGCATCGGAGGGATTTGCGCCCGTTGTTCAGGAGAAAAACCGTTGTTGTAACCAGTAGGTTACCTTAGTAGAAATGTTCAGTTCAACTATTTCTTGTCTGGTATTGTGTGTATCTATTGAACACATGATGAGAATGTTAGCCCTCCCACTTAGTCTCTTCTAGGAGAGGTTCTAAAGCCAACCGACCCCTTATGCCAACAAGACCCATTTTACCCTACAATATACAGGAGGAGAAATTTGAAGCCTATTGGCCTCTATTTCATGCTTGTTGCCTCAATGAATACAAAACAAATAATAATCCACCGGTTTTAATTATATTGCGAACGGCGAAAAAATGCTCCAGTGACCGTTTATGCGTGAAAAGCTTACTGTCACAATGACATTATGAATTAGCCATCAATCGAATTGAACAGATGAGCGCAACCTTTCTGTTACTACGAAATATTACCGCGTCAGCCTTTCAGCCGTTCGGCCTTGATGCTGTGATACACAAAAAAAAAAAAAAAAAAGTCGAAGAGATGAGCGCACCTTTCCATTTTTTGAGGGAAAGGTTGCGCTAATTAGTGGCATAGATTTAATTCAAATTGTCATCTAAATTTCAGGAAACCTACGAGGCGTACATGTGTTTCTTCCATCGGTGTGAAGAGTATTTCCTTTGTCAGTATCTTCCGCCGCAAGGCATTGACAGCGTCGGTGAGCACATCGAACTGGAAATCGCCCTGTACTTGAACAAGATCGTTCAGCCCGAAGAGAAGCGGATGAAGAAGTTGATTTTTGACTGTCTGTTGAAGAGGTGCGTAGGTTTGTGGTGAAGTTTTGGTCGGGAAGTGCGAGGTTTTGAATGATTGACGTGTTTTTTAGGGAGACGTGCATCAGCGGGTGCGACTCCATGGCGGACATCGACCTGCTGGAGTTGGGGAGCTACACGGAGCTGCAGGGCGGCAACATCTCGCTCCCTTCGGGCTTCAGCAGCATCCTCGAGCCCGCCGCCAGGGACATCCCCGAAGACAAAATCCTCAAACGTCACGCCGTTACGTCCGTCAAATGGGCCGGCTCCGATTGGAAGTTCGTCGACGTCGACGACGCCTCGGACGATTCGGAGAGGACGGTCGTCGACGTCGACCGGCCTCCCCCTCCGGCTCCGGACCCCGTTCAGCCCGGGGAGTCGTCTTGCGTGGAAATCGCGTGTGACAACGGGAAAATGTTTCTGTGTGATCACGTCATATGTACACTGCCGTTGGGTGTGTTGAAAGACAAAGCCGGAACCATTTTTTCACCTCCGCTCCCCCAACACAAACAAGAAGCCATCGAAAAGCTTCTTTTTGGAACTGTTAACAAAATATTTTTAGTCTACGAACGACCATTTCTTCATCCTGACATAGAAAAGGTTATGTTACTTTGGGAGCCCGATGCCACTCAAAAAGGTAAGCTTGTTCTTATTACCCGTCCCTGAAATCACGACAAAATGTTCACTTTTGATTTTGTTCAAACAGACATATCCGAAAACTGGTTCAAGAAAATATACTCCTTCTCCCGACCCGCCGACTCGGAAAACGTTCTCATCGGCTGGATTTCGGGGAAAGAAGCCGAATACGTGGAGACGTTACCCCAAGAACTAGTCGCCGAAAAATGCACCGCCTTGCTCCGGAGATTCCTCAACGACCCTTACGTCCCAAAGCCCAAAGCTTGCGTGTGGTAAGTGCAACAAAAAATGGTGTAGGGCACCCTCAGGTGCTCGGGTTGAGTGTGTACCAACATGTTTTGTGTTTTCCAATACATAGTTTATTAGGTTTGTGTTGTGATTGGCGGAATGCGTCCAGCACAGCGTCATAGGTTACGCCGCCAGATGTTTTAGAGGATGGTGGAGGGAGTACAGGTGGAAACTCAGAAGAGGCATGACGCAAGTTGTTGCGATCTGCAGACTCAGAGGTTTTTCCAGCTGCAGAAATGGAGGATCTGGGTTGTAAGTCTGGCAGATCGTCGAAAGGGTCGACAGGGTACTGCCCCACCTGGCACGATGTGTCATGTTGAGTAAGGTTCCACCTGTCGCCGCAGTTGTACCAACGGGCAGTTGCTGGCTTCCAAACTCGAGTTGTAGAGGATGGACTTCCGGTTCCCGTCTCTGGTCGTACAAGGACCCGCTTTCCTGGCTTCCAAACTTTAATTGTCAAGGATGTACTCCTGGGCAACGGACCTTGCGAAAATGCTATTTCCTGGCCGAAGTGTCGGCAGGAATTTCTGGATCGTTGGAAATAGATCGAAAATAACTGCGATGGGGACAGGCTGTCTTCATGGCCACCAACATAACTAAACCGAAAAAATAATAATTTTTTTAGCACACTTTCTGTTTTTCGTGCGAGTGCACTCTGGCGTATTAAGTAATAAGCTAATTAGCTTAAAAGGGGAGCTGGCTGGGTACTTTACGGTTATCCGGCCGCATCGTCCTGCCACGCGATTCGTGTTTCATACACACCCCTCCCGATGGCTTTAAGGCACCCAAATTCGAGTACTTTTCCGTTGTAACACCCCCCGACACGATTTCGAGTTTCAAACACACACCTCCCGATGGCTTTAAGGCACCCAAAGCCAACCAAAATCGCGTGGCAAGACGATGCGGCCGGATAACCGAAAAGTACCGCTGGCTGAATTCAAAATGCCAAATTTTCTCTAGTCATTTTCTTTTTTTCTCTTCTTTTTGGTTTTGTTATGTTGGTGGTCATGAATACAGCCTGTCCCCGCCAAAGAACAACCAAAGAGAAGCCCGTTCTCCGCCTCCACCGAGATACCCATTCCCCATGCCAATTCAAAATGGAAAATTTCGAAAGTGTCCTGGAAATTTGAATTAGATTGTAGGAGCCCAATCTCAATACTACTGCTACAAATTATGAAGTACAAAAAAATGTTAGTCGAGATGCGGTCCCTAACCCATTTGGCTGTGTTATTTTACCCCTATCCTGTTTAAGTGTCTCCTCAAGCTCCCATGACCTCCATATAAGCCCACGATGAATCTCAGTAGTGTCCACTGTAAATGAAGACTACTATGCCTGCTCTTTTACGATCTGGCCTAGCCATCATGGTCTGTTTATGCTGCTGGTGCAAGGTGTTTTCCCATCTCCGGTTGTGCTGCTCCAAAGTCAACAAAATAGGAAGGAAGCCCACTCACTAGGGACATTACTTCTGCTACACTGCCACACTACTACTTCTGCAGGGACATTTACAAAATAGGAATTATATGCATCCCTGAAAACAGATTTGAAGTTGCTTTAGACTCTGTTTCCCCTTCCCTGTTCTCGTTAATTTCGTTCAAAATGGCTTGAACTGGATTTTTAGAAAAGAAGACAGATTTATCTGGATCTAATTTTTTATCATGTCCAACCTTACTCTTGTATTTACATGTTAGTATATGGAAAGTACTTTTCAACGCTAGGTCTGTTGTATTCTTAAATTGGCAGTGTTAAATTTTAACATGAAGCGCATCCTGCTGGTCCCTCTTTGGTACGATCCTCTGAGTATTTAAGACCTGCGTTGGCATGCCAAAAATTGCGCCAGCCGACACATGGAATGCTGCTACGACTGCAATTTTATGAAGCTTCTCCTGTAATCTACGCTGGAGGAAAACAATTGAATTCAACCCAGATTCAAGGTTCTCACAGCGTCGTTTCCAATACAATTTCGGATCCACTAATACTCCAAAGAATTTAACGCTAATGGGGCTTTCGACCAAGGATGACAAGTCTCGCAACCCTGAGTAAAGAGCCTCAGTTTTTATCCCGTTTACATTGAGTCTAGCGAACCTCCCGATATCTCTTTCTTAGATCCTTCGTTGTTAGAGTCAGTGACGCAAGTTATGCGTTTTTTGTCAGGACGGTAGTGACGGTATCAAGAGGATTTAGACCGGAGAACCTATGAAACGGAACAGAAGGTCAATGCCAATTTTTTCAAATGGTGCTTCTACTTAAATGGCAAATGGTTGCCACTCCAACACCAGATGTTCCCGACCTGGACTTATACTATTTTAAAGATTTACCAAAACATCATGGTTTACATGACAAATGGGGTGTTTACTACCACGAGAAGGCAACCAGTTTGGTTGAAAACCAACTGGTTAAGTGCGTGATATGACATACTTACCTACGCATGGTATCTCGCAATTTCCCAAATGGGGACCATCCAAATCTGCCAGTGATCAACTATAGAAGGAATGGGTCCAACTCTGCCAGTGAAAGGAGCCATTCTTGTGCCATGGGATTCCTGGATATCTGGATCTTCTTCTCTGTTTTGGTTTATTATTCTTGGAATAATACACCTATGTTTTATGAATTATGTTTATGAATAATACACCCTATCGGGCTCAAAATTTGACATTATCCGTTTCAAGAGGTCTACATTCTAAATCCGAAATGTCCGTCCGCCGTCCGCCGTCCGCCGTACGCCGTCCGCCGTCCAGGCCGTTTTGGGCAGTAGGATTTTTTTTTTAAATCTGAAATTTCGGCAAAATACTTGGTTTACCATCTAGTTGTGCCCGCAAGGTTTTCAGTCCTATCGCCCAAACCCGTGGGGCGCTATGGGGCTATAATGGGGCTACGGGAGGTTTTTTTTGAAAGCTTTTAGCTATAGGATCGAGTTAGGTGTCGTTTTCGAAGTATTTTTGGACGTAGAATCCATTTTTTGGGGTCCCGGAACGATCCGATTTCACTGGGGCGATCTTTAGGGCATTCGTGGGGCTAAAAATGGGATTTTTGAAGGATCCCAGGATGTTAAATATTTTTCGAGTAAAAAATACAGCATTTTTGAAAAAGAAACATTTTTGAACAAAAAATCCAAAAAAAAATTTTTTTTGAGATAAAAATCCAAAAAAAAATTTTATTTCTTTATTTTTTCATTGACAGAATTAAATTTCTGCACAAGTAACGTATGTAAAAGAATAATAAACCCTTGTGTAAAATTTGCAGCGTTTTTTTTTCGCTTTGGAGGGGGAAATGCATAATGCACACCAGATGGGGCCGCTTCACCCTGGTAGTGGCGGACTCTCACCGACTAAAACCCTCAACTCCAAGTCCTCCGCCTAGAGAGCCACCCCGGGACCTCCTTTCGGTATTACTTCAGGGTAGCTCTCCTGCTTTACCTCTACGGGCCTTTCTTCCCTCCCTCCCTCACTCCTGCTCCCAAGTTCGGTCCATTCCTTGGTCCTGAGCACGGCAGTCACAAACGGCACGACCGCCTCCCAGTTCCGGCTGCCCTCCAGCATCCTGCACACGATGGTTTCTGGCGCCAATTCACCCAGGCTCGCCCAGAGATCTCTACTGAGGCCTTCCCATTGAGGGCACGCGAAGAACGTTTGCTCTCTCTGCAGTACCTACACTTGGGATCGTAAAGTTTCCGGATTTTACCAGAAAAGCTCGGAAATGCCCGTGCCCAGTGAGGAACTGAGTGACTTATGTCAACTACTATGATAGTAGTTGACCGATCCATGCTCTCTCTCAGTCCATTTTCTGGGGTCGTGGATGAGTCTTGCTGTCCATCGACCAAGGGTTTCCACCGACCACGATTCCTTCCACCTCCGGAATGTCTCTACCCTCTCCTCCTCCTTCTTTATGTTCTGGGTCTCTCCTTCATTTTCCCTCTGGTATATGTGCCGGCGTTCCGCAGCCATCAAGCAGATCGGTATTACTCCTGAAACTACCTGAGCAGGAGGACCTAAGACGGTTCTGTAGCCACTGCAAATTCTTAGGGCCTGCGAATTCTTCTCTGGGTGCCATACCTGTAACCACGCTTTCGCTACTAACTTCTGTAGAGCGTGTTGAACAGTTTTATTACAAAAGTAGTAGGGACTTACTGTTTAATGCCGGCTCCGAACGGACTAAGGATGTCTTCCCTTGCAATTAGCAGGACTTTGTTGGAGTTGGATCCCCCCCTCACAAATCATCAACATGCACCTGTCCATTCTTGAAAAACCAACGGGGTAAGTGCGTGTTAGGGCCCAACCCACAATAGAAAAAGATAACAAGGCACTCAACTATAGGAGTGAAGAACAGCTAGTGAACTTATAAACACACTTTAAAACGTTTGAAAATACCGATGGTGCACGATAGAAACGGAGAACTGAACTTGGCAGCTGAGTGAAATGGCACAATAAGATTTCTCATAACCTTCCAACCAGGTTACTGTTTGCATTGACACCATCTGCCGGAAAAGTGATATAGTTTCAAACATGGCCACTAGATGGCATTCAGTGAAAATTTTTCATTGTGCATTAAATTTTTTACATCCCACTTACGCACTTGTCCCGCTATTTCACTTCTCCCACTTTACCATGTTATGTTTTGTTTCTTGTTTCAACATGCAAATGGAACTGGGAATTTCGATGAGTGGTTGCCGTTCCATGCTCTTGGATTAGGTTTGGAGGCAGGAACTCATCCCTATCGTAGATAATGAATCCATTGGCTAACCATCACCACTCGATCTGTTTTCTTTCTTTATAGTTCAAGTTGGCGGTCGCAAGCGTTTACGAGGGGGACCTACACGGCAATCGGCGTCGGCGCCAGCCAATGTGATATTGAAAATCTCGCTCAACCTTTGTATACCGACTACTCCGACACGGCCAAGGTAACTGTTCACGCTATGTCCCGCCATCAAAATACTCGTAGATGTTACGTCATTGTTGTGTTCCAGCCGAGGATCCTGTTCGCCGGGGAGCACACCCACAGCAGTTTCTATTCGACCGTTCACGGGGCGTACCTCACAGGACGCGCTTGCGCGCAAGCGCTCATTGACCATCACCCAACCTCTTTCACCATGTCCTGCCAAGACACTGGGGACCTCTCGTCGTGGATTCGGGGGATCTCTTTAGAAGACTACTCGCAGTGAACCTGCCAATTTAGGTTAAATTGAAATAACATAACAAGGAGAGCGGGGCATTACTGGGTGCACAAATTACTAACCTGGTCACCACGCTGTCATTTCCCTTCTTGTGACGGTAGCGCTCTCTGCGACTTCACCCCCAATGGTGCACCGTTTAACATCATCTGTGATTTCTCGGCTAAAGTTTTTCTTCTAACTCGCAAACTAGTCCGTTGCTGCTGCCACTTAACCTTCTACGGCCATTCTAGTTCTTACCTGTAGAACCCGTAGATTGTAGAATTGCGCGTACATATGAAACCTAGTCAGTATGTAAAGTAACATTGTAATCGACACGGATTTGTTTTGTTACCAAACTTGCTTACTTTGAGCGGTTTCCACTTGAGATTCTGATTTTTCCGCAAAACAAAAATCTGTTATTTTATGTAAGGCTTTTGTAAAGAAATAAATCTAGTTCGTGAAAGAGTCGATTCTTTTCAAAGTAGAAAAAAGCTAAGACGTTCGTTAAAGTTACGCGTCATGGGTCCGTCAGGGGCTACGGAGGGGTTTTGGAATGGGACACAGTGCTAGAAGGGGTTTTACCCGAAGAAAATATCCTCTTGGCACGCTGAAGAAAAATAGCAAGCGCTGATTTAGTAGTAGAGACAGACGGCTGGAGGGACTCGTGGCCAGTAGCCGCCGGAGTTTCATCACTTGGATGGTGGGCTCTGCCGTGTGCAGTACACTGCATTCCCGCCCGTTTGAAAGCTTTGATCCATCCAACCTTTTTGATGACACTATGAGATCATAGTTATATGATTTCATAGTTACGAATAGCAGTTATCAACATAATTTACGTTGAAAACTGTTATTCTTTCCTGTTCCTCATGTTACTGCTTTTACTACCGAGTAGGGGTGGGTAGTACCCACTGGGTATCGTAATTACCAATTAGGTTTTGGTTTATTATTCAGGGAATAGTACGCCTATGTATTCGTGTCGGATGTTGAAAATTTCGATCGCCCTCAAAATTTGACATTATACGTTTCAAGAGGTCTATTCCAAATTTGGAATTCGTATTTATACGAAATCTCCGTCCGCCGCGGCCAGGCCATTTTGGGCAGTAGGCATTTTTTTAAATTCTGAAATTTTGAAAAATACTCGGCTTACCATCTAGTTGTGCCCTCAAGGTTTTCGGCCCGATCGCCCAATCCCGTGGGGCTCTGGTGCTAAAAAGGGGCTACGGGAGGGGGTTTTGCAGGTTTTCGGGGATGATATCGAGTAGGGTGTCGATTTCGAAATATTTTTGGTCGTAGAATCCATTTTTGGGGGGTCCCGCAACGATCCAATTTCACTGTGGGGATCTATGGGGCTTTTGAAGGATGCGAGGAAGTGGAATGAGGTGTCGTTTTCCGAGTTATCTTGGAAGCATAATATATTTATCGGGGTCCCACATCCGTCCACAAACGCTGAACAGGTTTGAAACGTTATAAAGATGATTTTTTTATTTTTGCTAAATGATTTTTATCAACTAATTGTTTGCACAATCAATTCCAAGGAGAATTTCTGCTGTTTTTCAGTGCATTTTGTGTTTTTTACTTGCCATTAAGTAACTTGTGGTACGAATGGTTTGAAATTAACTCCCAGATATTATTAAGTGAAATTTTATTAAATAACACTGGTCTACAAAAACGTTTTCTAGGGGTTTTTGAGAGTGCTGAAACCGAAAATGATAGTTTTTTTTTTCTTTGGTTCGAATAAGGCCTTGTTTTTGCATTTTTTGGGCCTTCCTTTAGAATGAATTTTTCAGTATTCACCGACTTCACTCAAACTTCTTCAAAAGACACTTGTATTACAGCAAATTTATTGTCGATTCCGAATATGTACTTACATTTAGTCTAAAACCTCTTTAAACCATCAAAAACGCCTAAAAATTGCAAACAAATGTGCAATAATCGCATTTTTCAACTTTTTTTAAACGTTGCTCTGCTCGCTCCAAAAAGTCGGGGGGTAACGTTTTGAAAGCTTAGACCTTTCTGAACAAAATGGAACCAACCAAACTTGATTCTCTACGCAGAATTTCTCTCCAGCGACTCTCCCAAGAGGAAAATCAACTTGAAATTTTTATCAGACCTCTTCCTCGTCAACCTGACTGAAGTCACGTACTATTACTTAACTACTTATTATTCCTTAACTCCTTAATAATTATTATTCCTCTCTACTCGCTCCAAAAAGTCCTGGAAAAAAAGTACGTTTTGAAAGCTTAGACCTTTCTGAACGAAATGGAACCAACCGCGAATCTCAAAACTTGAAACTAAGGGAGCTACGACTTTTCCAGGTTAGGCAACTAAGTTTGGAAACTTGATTCTCTACACAGAATTTCTCTCCAGCGACTCTCCCAAGAGGAAAATCAACTTGAAATTTTTATCAGACCTCTTCCTCGTCAACCCAAATGCCGGACTAAAATTTCAAGGCGATTGGTCGAACATTTCAGGGTTGAGATGTTTTATATACCTAATTCAGGTAGGTTGGTAAACTGTCTGATGATAATGAGCTTTCCTTGGGCCTTACTCATTGCAAATTCTACAAACTGACGGCTCATGTTTTTGCCAGCTTTTTGACTGCAAGTTGGGGAACCAAATTGGGAAAGTCGTTAATTAATTTAAATAAATGTCAATTCGCTCGAATTAACTGCTGTATGCTGCAGTATATATCTGAATTCCATTCTTATCTTCCTGCAATAGTAAATTTGTATTGTTGCCAACTTGATCCTCTCCAAAAAAAAATATAAGTACTCGTATTTAACTTCTGAATGTGTGTTAAATTACCACTTCTACTCCTACTTCTACTCTTACTTCTACTCACTACTTCTACGCCGACTTGGTCAACCGATCCAATCGCCTTGAAACTTCAGTCAGGTTGACGAGGAAGAGGTCTGATGAAAATTTCAAATTGGTTTTCCTCCTGGGAGAGTCGCTGGAGAGAAATTCTGTGTAGAGAATCAAGTTTCCAAACTTAGTTGCCTAACCTGGAAAAGTCGTAGCTCCCTTAGTTTCAAGTTTTGAGATTCGCGGTTGGTTCCATTTCGTTCAGAAAGGTCTAAGCTTTCAAAACGTACTTTTTTTCCAGGACTTTTTGGAGCGAGTAGAGAGGAATAATAATTATTAAGGAGTTAAGGAATAATAAGTAGTTAAGTAATAGTAGTTAAGGAATAATAATTCTTAATAATTTTCCTATTATTAATTATAATTATTAATTATTATAAAGAATTATTCTTAATAATAGGAACAATCATTTTTGCAGTGTTCTGACGTTTTTGAAGGCTTAAAAAGGTTTTAGACTAAATGTAAGTATATATTCGGAATCAACAGTAAGTTTTCTATAAGATGTGTGTCTTTTGAAGAACTGGAAAATTCATTGTAAAGGAAGGTCCAAAAAACCAAACAAAATGCAAAAACAAGCCCTTATTCGAACCAGCTAAAAAAAAAAAAGGCTATCATTTTCGGATTCAGCACCCTCAAAAACCTAGAATAGGTATAAAAGAAGCCGGCAACTTGCAGGTCACTTTTTTTTAGACCAGTGTAATTTATCAATTCAATTATTGTAACCGACCCTCGTTTCTCACGGGATGTATTCTGAAAAGAGTATGCGGTTTAATTTATTTTCATCTAGGCGATTCTTTTTAAATCTGATAAACGCCGTCACCTCTGTAGAGCCGCCTTCACGACAAAACAATTTGAAAACAAGTAAAAAACGAAAAAAAATTGAATTGGATTCCCGAGTTCAATGAGAGCTTTCACTTTCACGAAAGATTTATGTTCCCGGAGGAGTCCAATTAATGGGGCATGTTCGCGGTGATGGAGGTGGCCGCTAGAGAAGAGTTTACCCGAGCATTACCTTTGGAAAACCAACAGAGTAATTTTTTGTTTGAAAAACGGCTTTCTGGCTTGACTTGTTGGAGTCTCGTCGGGGAAGATTTACATGCCGGACGGCGCTCCACGATGGAATGATGATAAGCGTAGGAAACGTGCGTTTGTGGTTAAAATGTGTGTTTTTCTTTTTTGTTTTTTTTAGTCATCTGTTGTAGTTCTTGGGCAGTGTAATATGACATATTACATTGTAGTAAAAAAAGAAACTCCATGATGAAGCGGTTGTAGGAATGCGGACGCTTCCTGGATTTTGACAGGACCGACCGATCTCAAAAGTGGAGACTGCGGTGTGTATAATGCAACCATTTGGGCCGGTTTGTCTTACGTTTTGAACAAAACGTTGGGTAATGGCCGGCTTGGCTAGAAACAGATTGGCCAATCAGATCAGTGTTGGGTTGAATCGTCTTGTGGGGCAACCAATGGGAGCGATACAAAGCGATGGTCAAACTGTAGACGTGAGCACATGTTCCCGCAGCAGTTGAAAATGTCAATTTTTTCATAAAGTGTGTCAAAACCGATCCAACATAAGGTAGCGAAAATATCCAGACCACAGCTGGTTTGCGAGTCTAAACTTTTGGAGAATTTTATTAACGACTAGCTGGGAAACCCGGTCTATTGTGAACACGAAACAAAACTAAAGGTTTCGACAGGAGAGATTTTACCAGTGTACGGATTTTTAACATTTGCCGTTATTTGAATCTTCTCTAGTGGTCCTATAGAGGCTCCTTCCCAAATGTCAACGTCCAAGGATGAACGGGAGAGATTTTAGCTCACTCAGCTGATCAGGGCCGAGCCCGTCAATTGAATCTTCTCTAGTTGTCCTAGAAAGGCACCTTCTCGAAGTTCAACGTACAAAGGTGAACAGGAGAGATTTTAGCTCTCTCAGCTGATCAGGAGAATTCCCGTCATTTGAATAGTCTCTTGAACTCCAAGAAGGGCTCCCTCTAAAATTTCAATGTCCCGTCATTACAATAATTGTAATTAACCGTCTCTTGTAATCCCTGAAGGTACCCACCAACCGACAATCTATAGTGAACACGAAACAAACCTGAATGTTTCAACATGAGAGATTTCAGCAGTGTACGGATTTTTAACATTTGCCATTATTAGAATCCTCTCTTTTACTCCCAGAAGAGCTCCCTGTAAAATTTCAACGAACAAAGGTTGAAAGGGAGAGATTTTAGCTCACTCAGCTGATCAGGAGAATTCCCGTAATTATACCTCTCTCGTATGTACCTACCTATCAAACTAATCGAAGGATCGCAAAAGACACCTACCAAAGATCTTCGAATAACTTCTGAACGGGTTATCGCACAGAAATCGTTTTGTTCTCGTTGAAATCAGCGTGAAAAGCTCGTTTTAACCGACGTAGTTCCGTTCAAAACAGACGCCAAAAGTTGTATGGGTTTCGGCGTTAAGAAAATTTACCTATTAATCCCTTAGTAACGACTCTTTTTGACCCGGCCGCCCGCCGCCACAAACGTTGAATTTTATAAATGTAGATTTGTACTCATTAACAAAAGTTTATTGTACGTGTGGCTAACAGAAATTGTAGCAATGGCTAAAACAGTTGCAGGAATCGCAAATGAAATACGTAATTGAAAAGAAAAAAGAAAACCTTTGGGTACATTAGTAAATTACCATTTTGAGAAAATTTCTTTGCTTGTTGAAGGCTTATCATGTTGGCAGACAACTGCCGACATGGCGTTTATCAAAAAACGCTTCCATTTCTTCGAAAGGGTTGATTTTCGTGCTGGTCGTTTCAACGTCGAACCTCTGGTTTTCGTCGTCGGTGAGGGCCTTCCCGTCAGTCGCTTCGGCCAGATCTTCGGCGACGTCAGTGACTTGGGCGAGTTTCTCTTCGAGCTCTCGGGCCTCAAACCCTTTGAAGAAGTCTTCGGTCGGCTCGATCTCCGCTTTCTGGCAAGAAGAAAACTGGCGTTAGGTGAAGCGTGTAGGAATGGAATGCGGTGGTCAACAACTGCAGACTGGTAGTAAGCGTTCTCAGTACGAGGGAGCACCTCTAGGCACCGCATTTGCTCGTATGGATGGGCGACAACGACTAGGTTACCGTTGCCCCTTCTTAGTAGGCACCTACCTACGACGGTGTTGACGGTCCTTCGGTGACCTTCTCGCGTTCTGCTACCCCCAGTTTAGTGGATTCATGTTAGTAGACCCTATGCTATAGTCAGTAGTTTAATCTGTGACTATAGCCGAACGCCCATTTTGCAACATTTAAGGGATAATAATATTATATAGAGCTAATAATAATATCCCTCAAGATATTATTAAAGGATAATAATATTATTATGCCCTAAGATATTAACTTGAATTTGGCGTTGGTGGACTCACAGGTGGCATAAGCTGGAAATACTGACTCCTTTAAATTGGCTGAGTCTGCTTGATCTGCTGATTAGATCTGCCTGATTTGCTGATAAGATCTGCTTAATCTGAGTCTGTCTCCCTAAGATCTTGACGATTCAAGTCAAACTGTGGATACCCTAGACCGCACCACCAGGGAGCGGTGGAGACTAGTCGAACCTAAACTTAAGTGAACTTAAGTGAAAACACGCTACCTAAACTTAAGTGAAAACACGCTACCTGTCTTCCCTCCTCCAAGATGTTACCTCGATGCTTTGAGCTTGCATCCTGAAGGGTCTATCCCGGCACTCCCCATCCCTTCCACAACCCATGGCAGCGTGAACATGGAGCATGCGGCTTCAGAACTCCGCCAAACCTCTATGATCTTGAACACTACCTCGTCCAACTAATCCCGTGGAAGTGAGCTTTTCTGTGGATAGGAAGGTATGTTCCTATCAAGTCAAGTTGTATTTGGTGTGAATGACGGAGTTCCTAAGGCGCTCTGTCCATATTCTTGTAGGAAGAATCGGGTTTTGATGGGCCAGGTAGGTTTCCCCAGGGTCCACGCTCGAATGTACACGCGTATACACGTGTATACACGCAATGAATGATGAGATGGGCGAAAGTGTGTTTTCGTTGAAAAAACTCAGATACGGCATTGTTCTGTTGCGGCCTGGATGCTTCCTCAAATTCCCTCCAACCTTTCCACGGAAGTGGGAGCAGCCTGTCCTGGATACGGTGCGGAAGAAGTTCCTGGGTTCCCCATGTCCAAGTCCACTCTTGTGAGATCAGACAAGGAGCCACCAGGCCTTCTGCTCCGGTCCGGGATCTCCTCATTTCCAGCTCAATAGTGATCAGACATGATGGATATGCCGATCACTGGATGAGTCGTAAATACTGGCATGAGGGTGGGCGCGAGCGTGACTGACCTTCTGACTCTTGGTAGGTAATGACCAGCGGGGAAGAAGATTTCCCACAACCATAATCTAGCAGGTGAGCCAGGAAGCACTTCGCTCTCCCGTTCGTTCGAGTGATTCCCACAACCTGCATCGGGTCCATTTCCTACACATGGCTAGAACCTGTAGATGACAACTGCGGCTCACCTTCGTCCTCATGATGGGAGAGCGATGACCCCTGAAGAACTCCAAATCCTCTTCTGGGACTTCCCTTTTGACGACGTCTCGGTTCACATAGGCTTTGACGAGACGCACCCGGATCAACCTAGGCTTCACCGTCGTCGATTCTTCAGTTCCTACCGGAGCTCCGTGCGCGCCATGGAGAAGAACCACCGTCAAGAAAACGACAAACAACGTGACGATTTTCAACATTTTTATTTAACCCTAAAGCCACTTCTGAACAACAACAAACAGTTGCTCCCATCCGCTGATAGTCAGCCCCCCTTCGCGGCCAACTTGTTGAGATACAGCTTCCGTTTGAGATAGGTTCGAGTCAGCGCTATTTTTACAGATAAAAATCCCCTCAAAACTGCATTGCTCTCAAGCGTTTCGGTACATTCCAAGCCCTTTGTCCCTCACCGCCGATCTAGTTAGGTAGAAGCTCCGGGATGCCTTTCCGAACCCGGCCCTTCAGTGAAAGCTAACTTTTTGTTCTATTTCCTTTTCGGAGGGATAGTTAACGTAAAAGAAACGGAGATAGAAAAAAAATGAAATCAAGTTTAGGGCGCCTCTAAAGAAAAAGGAAAAGATCACCCGCCACCTTGTGGGTCCTTGGAAGGCCGTGCACGTGGCCCTACGCTCAGGTCACTGGGTAGGTGGGTTTTACTTTCACACGGTGAAGAGGTTCTTATTTCAACTAAAAGTTTTCGGTTTGTATCTCTCTGAATCTACTCGTTTTGCAACGGGAGGCGTACAATTGAACACAACCAGCAACTTCATTATCACTTACCTATACCTAAGTAAACATTTTCCCAGTCAATCGGTGTTCAAAAGTGCCGTTTCCGTAACAAAATTAGGGAGGTTTTTTTCTCAACGGATCTTCAAGGCTTTTCGGGTGCTGAATCCGAATATGTAGTTTGCTGCCCCCTCCGAGGTCGGCTTCTCATTGAAATATGCAAAATTCCTCAAAATGTTGGGACTATTTTCATTTTTTCGCTTTTATACATGAAACTATGGGATTTTCAAAGATGACCACTCTATACCAAATACGTACACGAAATTTCCTCCGAAAAGCAATGGTCAAAATTGATGTTAGGGCGAATGATATGATTATATTTAATATCCCAATGTGTTGCAGACTCGTATGCAAGCGTTTAACCACGGTTATCTGTCGACTAAAATTTTAATAAATTTTCTTTTCAAATTTAAAAAGTTTTTTATATTAGATATCGATTATCGGGAAAAATATCTATCCTGATATTTTCCGTCAATATTAATATCGAATCAAGTATTAAATACTTATTAATATCGAATCAAGTATTAAATATAATGTAAGGTGGATGCGGCGAGATAGTGGGAATCCATCTTAAAAAAGACGATTTAAGACGAAATAGTCTATTTCCACGATAAAACTGGAACTTTTTTTATCGTGGAAATAGACTATTTCGTCTTAAATCGTATTTTTTTTAAGTATTAAATACTTATTAATATCGAATCAAGTATTAAATAGACTCGGAAGCAATAATTCAAAATTTTTTTAAAAATTATTGCTTCCGAGTCTGCGAAGCAGCGGAAGCCTTGTGTTCACTTTCGGGAGAAAAAAAATTTTTGTTGTCCGAATTCAAAATTTCCGCTCGCATTTTGCGTTTCTTAGCCTACTGAACAAATTTGGTTCCGTGTCTGTCGGTCTGTGGGTCTGTCGCTCCGTGGGTCTGTCCGCATTTCCTTGTTACAGCCATAATTTCCACAATTTTGAATGAATTTAGCTCAAATTTTGAGGGATTATGCCGATAAGGCTCCTTGAGGTCCCATACGAATTTCATCACAATTGAATCAGCGGTACGCTCTGCGCATGCGCTAACGTGAAATTCTTGAAACAGGCATAACTTTCTCAATTTTGGTACCCTCAATGGTACCCTGTCAGTTTCATCACGATTGAATCAGCGGTACGCTCAGCGCATGCGCGAACGTAATTTCCTTGCCACAGCCATAGATTTGTGGGAACGGCTACCAACCAGAGGAGAGACTACGATGTTTACCTATCAGGTAATCAACGGAGTCTCACCTTGAACTTACGCCCGGACGGCACATTGTTCACTGATATGGTACCGATGACTCTATTTGCCTTCTGGTGGTCGAGGTCCAATCCCTAATACAAGACTTATCACTACGACTGTAGGTCCATCAACAAGCCGGGTCGGCGGCCCCCAGCTCTCCCCCCTCAGTCGTAGATTGCTGTGGCTAGTTTAACGTTCTCAGCAAACGAAGACACCGGTTTTTACCGGTCCACCAGATTTTTATCCCGGTTCGAGGTCCCAAGAGAGGTTCGTTCATGCGATCCCTCGATCTTGTGTGTTGAAGACGGATGTCTCGGCCGCCTTCGTCACGGGAGCCTCTGCTAGGATTCACATAAATGTTCCAACGTTCAGAGGTGAATTGTCAACCGACAAGACAGGTATTACAACACATAATTGACTTTTGGTCAAACATTGGTGTTCTTCCCCGGATTCGAACCAGGCTGATCAGCGCTCCGACTGATTGTAAACAGGCGTCTCGCTGACGCCTTAGTCCACGGGGCTACCCTGTCCCCTTGCCACAGCCATAACTCCTACAATTTTGATCGGATTTCAATCAAATTTTCAGGAATTGTGTGGGTATAGCCCTAGATGGTTCCCTATCAGTTTCATCACGATTGATCAGTGGTACACCCTGCGCATGCGCGAACGTAATTTTCTTGTTACAGTTGTTACGATCATTTTGAACTTGGCACGAGGAAGCTCATGTGCCATTGCCTTGGCAGTGTATTTTATTTGACTTTATCTAGAACGCTTTTCTCATTTTTCCGAGTTCATTCAATAGAAAAAAAGTTTAAATGGACAATTCGCCATTCTCTGTCCGTGTCCAGGTTCGACCTTCTCAAATTTGATATCTTGAAAAAGGGGGTTTCGCGGGTTAATCGAAAATTCGCGCCCCCTCTGCACGTTGGTCAACATCTGGAGATTTTCCCTCAGGGGTTTTCATAATAATTATTTAAAGTTAATTTTCTTTGAAAATCTAAAGGAGAATATGTTTGTCCGGACCTGTTGCTAGTCTCAGCTCGTACAAAATGTTTCTTGAATTTTGACAGACACAGCTTTTTTTCCCACTTTTTCCCTCTGGCCGAAAGTTCGTTTCAGTTCCTTTCAAAGTCTCAGCGACAAATTGTCTCGTCCTGGACGTGGCTGTCCAATCAACCTCCGTCATCCTCCCTTCAGTGATTTCACAGTCACTGTTTGAAAATAATTTTTTTCTTCGGTTTGGTGTAATAGAGCTCATAGAATAGTTTCAATTTCACTCCAATCAATTGAGAATTTGTTAAAGTTACGTAATGATAAACAGGAAAATCGGGAGAATGACGGAGAATTTTGGACGGAGAATGACGGGACTCAGTTGAGTGTTAAAAAAAACTCTATTTGAAGACAAAAGTAACAGTTGTTTTGTACTAAGTATTCGTGAACTTTTTCGTGTTTAGGAACTCTATAACCAAATCACATAATATATGAGATAATGTAATGAGTTTGCGGGGTCAGACTTAAGACTCCAATTGAGTCTTTAATTAGAATAGTTACATGCCAACATATCAACAAAATCTGTAGTTAGCCCACTTCGTCTCGTCTTAATTCTTGCCTCGACGTAATCAGCCTAAACCAATTTTTTACAGCGGTAAAACCCCTGTTACATAAACGATGGCTATTACGAGTCTTCTCAAAGGTGCCTTCCAGAAGCCGTGGGGGGAAAAGCCGGCTCCTCAAATTAAGACAAAGAAAGAAGTTAAGAAAAGGGCCACTTTGCATTGTTAAGTCGTTATTACCATTACAAACCGTTCCCGTTCGCAAAATGGCTTCTTCGGCCGGAATACTCAAACCGAGAAGAGGGTACATGGAGTTGCAGGAGCGTTGCGTAATAGTGTCCGCCCAAATGAAATGAGAGCGCTCTGGTGATGAAGCGGGCGTCGCTGGAAGGGTCACCAGGTGATGATCAACATCATAGGGCATAATATGCATAGTAGGCTTTTTGTTCGAGTTATACGAGTAATATTTGTCACCGTTCGGATCGTTTGTTCCGTGGTGAGCGATTAGCGTTACCGATACCATCAAGAAGATACCACCAAGTTATTTAAAGAATCACCACAACGTATTGGTCATATTGAGGATTCATCTCTCTTCATGACTTGGAAACGTCTTGGGGGCAGGACGTTACCGAAGTCATTGAGGGGATCGGATGGAACGAGTTCAATGGCATCTTCTCCTGCGAATGGTAAAATTTACCGATTCCTATCAGCATTTAATGCAGGATTTAAACTGCATTACCCATCCCATCCCTGAGCGCATCGTCAATGAGCTCGCCTTGAGATGTATCCTAACTAAATCTCTTCCCTAGCAAGCTCCATGTGGCAACACCTTCGCATCCTTTACCGAGTCATAAAGAGAAATGAATCCTCAACATGACCAATAAATCGTAGTGATTCTTTAAATAACTTGATGGTATTGTGATGACAACCATCACATGGTTGTGGATTGATGCTAGAAAATAGTTGTGGCATACGAATACACGTTGTTGATCATTGTTAGAAAGTGTTTTGTTACAATTGGCGCCCAACGTGCGATTGGACTCTCATGTCTCGGTCCCAGCCGCCGAGGAGAACGATGGCTACTCGTCGTACGCCAGCCGATGTTGACGCGGTTCCACAACTTCCTGAGCCCGAGGCTTCAACGGCGCAATCGACTCGTCGCACAGCTTCTGCTGTTGGCGACGTTCCCCCGGCTTCGACGACGCGTTCAACAGCGCGTTCCCGCCGGGTGGTAGTGACAGCACCAAACCACGACGTTCGCGGCAACGACGATTCCGCAGTGACGCAACGATTGTCTACAGTTGAAACGTCGTTAAACACCGTGGAACAGCAGCTATGTCAACTGTTAGCTTTGGTCAACACGCAAACGTTGAGTGGCTTAGCCACCCCAAGGCTGCCTCTCTCTGGACCTTCGCACCGGGTGAATTCGCCGGCGCGTTCTGTGAGTACGCCGGCGCGTTCTGTGAGTACGCTTCGACCAAACAGGTTTGATGGGTCAGTCCCTTGGGAAGAATACCGGGCACAGTTTTTGATAATTGCAGACGCCAACATGTGGACGACGGACAGGGAGTTGGGGGAGCACCTTGTGGCCTCCCTGTCAGGGCCCCCCCTGGCAGTACTCCGTAATCTTCCCAAGGAGCATCAGGCAAGTTTTACAAAGCTGGCAGAGGCTCTTCAGATGCGCTTTGGATCGGAGCATCTGACCGCAATGCTTCACACCCAGTTGGATACGCGACGGCAACGAGCTCATGAATCGCTGGCTGAACTAGCAACCGATATCGAACGCTTGGCACGTGGGGCATTTCCTGACTGCCCAATGCACGCGGTGCAAAGAATAGCGGTGCGCTCCTTCATTCACGCGATCGGATGTGAGGACGTGAGAATGCCTGTCAGTATTTCATCCCCAAAGACATTAAGACAGGCACTGCGGAAGGCACAAGAACGTGAGGCTGAGTTGTCAGTTCATGCGGCTATACAGGAGCACACGCCAGTGGAATCTGAAGAATCCGAGGAATGGTTTCAAGCCGAGGAAGCAAGCGATGCCCCTCCACAAGGTGCCAAAGGCAGTAACTGTCCTAACGCCCATTTCGAGGAGGTAACCTTGAATGATTTTCAAAGTTCATGCATGCTGTTAGTTGACACAGGAGCCACAGTGTCCCTTCTACGACCAGACGTAGTCACAGCCTGTAACTTGAGAATGAGGCCTTCAACTATAGCAACACTTAAGACGGCAGGTATTGAAACTGTCAAAGTTTTAGGAGAATGTCAGGCTTCAGTCAGAATGAAGGCAATTCACGTCAAGCACATATTTCTTGTCGTGGACATGAAGGACAAGGGCATACTGGGCTTAGACTTTCTGGAAAAGGTTGGAGCCAGGATTGACCTGCCCCGGGAGGTAGTGTCTATGTTTGACCAGGATGTTCCATTGCACAAGCGGGATCCAGCCAGAAAAGGGTTTCAGCTGATTACCACAGTAGCTGGGGCACCCATCCTACCTGATTGGGTACGGCAAGCTCTGGCCAACTCGGCTCTGCAAGAGGGCTGTGGAGAGTACAACAGAGCTGCAGCCCTGTTGGTCAAATATGCTGGCATTTTTGCCCTAGGCGACCGACCTTTAGGGAAGTGCTGTATTGCGACTCACTCAGTTGACACCGGGGACAATAGGCCCATTAAGCAGAACCCGAGACGAATCCCTTACTCTCAGCAGAAACATGTTGACGAAATGATAAAAGAGATGCTGGAGCAGGATGTAATAGAGCCGTCTCAGAGCCCGTGGGCGTCCCCGATTGTGCTGGTGCCGAAAAAGGATGGGTCAACGCGTTTCTGCCTTGACTATCGTCGATTGAATGCAGTCACAAAGAAGGACTCATATGCCCTCCCATGTATTCAGAGCATGCTGGATGCTCTCAGTGGCTCAACGTGGTTTTGTTGCCTGGACCTGAGAAGTGGGTATTGGCAAATCGCCATGGATAAGGCAGATAAGGAGAAGACGGCATTTACCCTCTACGGAAAAGGCCTGTGGCAATTTAAAGTACTCCCATTCGGCCTCTGCAAAGCCCCGGCAACCTTCCAGAGGGTAATGGAGAGGATCATCCCGTCTCAGCTTGCCTTGGTGTACCTAGATGACATCATCGTCCATGGAGCCGATTTTGACACCACGGTTCAGAAGTTGGGTGAGGTGTTCAGAAGGCTGAAAGATGCGGGTCTGCAAGTACATCCCAGCAAATGTTCGTTTTTCCGGACAGAGACCCATTACCTAGGGCACGTGATATCAGGCAGAGGCGTCCAAACAGATCCAAAGAAGACCCAAGCCGTGGTTCAGTGGCCTACCCCTAGGAGCAAACGGGACGTTCGGTCATTCATGGGGATGTGCTCGTACTACAGACGGTTTGTGAAGGATTTCGCGAAAATCGCCCAGCCTCTGTACAAGCTCATGGACAACGCCACCCCTTTTGCCTGGAGCGTGCAGTGTGAAGGGAGTTTCCAAAAGCTGAAGGTAGCGATGACTTCTGCCCCAGTCCTTGCATACCCCGACCTGCAGAAACCCTTCATTCTTGATTGTGACGCCAGTGCTCATTCGGTGGGTGCTGTGCTTTCCCAGGAGATTGAAGGCCAGGAAAGGGTGATCGCCTATTTCAGCAAAACGATGTCCCCTGCGCAAAAGAATTACTGTGCTACAAGACGGGAGTTATTGGCAGTGGTGCTGAGCATTGAGCATTTCCACCAATATCTTTATGGTACTGGATTCACATTGCGAACTGACCATGCGTCCCTGAAGTGGTTAACCTCTTTTAAAAGGCCAGAAGGACAGCTTGCACGTTGGTTGGAAACCCTTCAGACATATTCCTTCCAGATTGTGCATAGACCAGGTAAAGCCCATGGTAATGCCGATGGCCTTTCGAGGCGTCCATGTTCTGCTGACTGTTCATTTTGCCTGCGGAAGGACAAGCAATGGTCAAGGGAAGTGAACGTCATTCACAAAGAGACCCCTAACCCACAGATATGGCAGGACAGTGTCATAAGCACCGTGATTGCTTGGGTGACAGCGGGCAGGAAACCACAACCAGACGAGATGGCAGCACTGGACCCTGCAGTGAAGCAAATGCTGGCTCGTTGGGACTCCTTACTGGTGAAGGATGCCTGCCTCTACCACAAGTGGGAAACACCACAGGGCCGCTTCCATTGGCAGATTGTAGTCCCTATTGGCCAAGTTCCTTGGGCGCTGAAGAACTGCCACAGTAGCACCACTGGCGGCCACTTCGGTTTCCAGAAGACGCTGGGGAAGGTACGTCAACGCTATTTTTGGCCAAGGATGACGTCAGATGTGAGGGCGTGGTGTAAATCCTGCATCACTTGTCAAAAATCCAACGGACCTCAACAACGGTGTCCTGCTCCGTTGAAGCAATTCACGGTGGGAGGGCCTTTTGAGAGGATGGGTATTGACATACTGGGACCATTCCCAAAGACAAGGCAAGGGAATCGGTTTGTCCTAGTAGCCTCAGATTACTTTACGAAATGGCCAGAGGCAATTGCCATCCCCAACCAAGAAGCAGAGACAGTTGCCACAGCACTTGTCGAACACGTCTTCAGCAGGCATGGGGTTCCGTCCGAAATCCACACTGACCAGGGGCGCAACTTCGAATCAAAGTTGATTAAAGAAATGAGCCACCTCCTGGGAACCAGGCACACTCGGTCGACCCCACTCCACCCACAGTCAGGAGGGCTGGTAGAACGCCTAAATCGAACAATAACGAAATTTCTGAAAAAGTTCGTCAACCAGAAGCAAAATGATTGGGACAGGCTGCTACCACTTTTCCTACTGGCCTACAGGAGTGCGCCCCATGTCACGACTGGCTTCTCACCAGCATTGATGGTGTATGGCCGCGAGCTCCAGCTACCAGAGGACTTGGTGAGACCCGTCATGAAGGAAGAGCCACTCTCGGTTCCGTATGTGTTTTCTCTTCGGAAGCACATGCAGGAAACCAGAGAGTGTGCTACAGGAATCATGGGAGTCCAGATGCGGCAGCAGAAGGAGCGTTTCGACCGTCGAGCCCAGCAGAAGGAACTCAAGCCTGGGGACTGGGTTTGGCTGCATGACCCAAAACGAACGGTGGGGCGCTGCCCGAAACTCCAGCCGCAATGGACGGGCCCATGGGTCGTGATGGAGAAGAAGAACGACGTACTCTACCGGATTCGGCTCGGGAAAGCGAAGAAAATGGTCCACGTCAACCGGCTGGCTCTCGCCGACGTGAAGAGGGGGGTAGTGTGATGACAACCATCACATGGTTGTGGATTGATGCTAGAAACCATCACATGGTTGTGGATTGATGCTCCAACACTTCGCTGATAAATCTCTACGCTCGTTGAACTGCGCCCTTGGAGGGAGGCTTTGAACCAGTGGGATTCGTTTCTCTTGGCTGGAGTTGAAATTGGTCTTAAATTTTGCGTGGAACGACTCGCACCCGTTGGTCCGATCTCCGAATCGACACCTTCGCAGGCGCACATCGCAGGAAATTGGAAGTTGTCATACAAACACGTCATGTTTGTCAAGTATTCAACGGATTTCCAGACCCAGTGACAGAAACAGTTCGCGGTCAACGCTCAGCGTTCGGCCCAATTAACCGAAAGATACTGAGGACTGATAACCAGAGCGGCCCAGTCCACCCTCCCGAAAATGACCTGAGAAAACCACAGGCCCAATTCACCGTCACCCGACAAGATTTGCTATTTCAACAATTTCTAGTTCAAAATGGCACCATTCCAGACGTTGAGCGGGAAGGGAAAGGCCTCTGCACATAATATGTTATAACATAAATGCGAAGGATTTATTTCGCAGCGATCGCGAGGTGAAATGTGGTATTTCCACAATGTGTCATTCTTCAAATATTATTTAAAAACGGATTTAAATAAAATTTAAAATGTTCCACTCACTTGGACTTTGCTTCCGTCGAAAACAGAAGAAATCTACCACGCTATGTTCTTCGAAATGGAAAAGTAGATGGCGAAATCAGAAGGTCTAGGCTAGGTACGTCTTAATTTTGGCTTATCCTAGTTGAAGCCTGATGATGTTGCGGCATGTTTCATTCAGGATATCTTACCCATAGTGCACTACGCCATCCGACAAACGCGTAATGGACTTCGCAGAGTACTTGCTTGAATTTTATATCTTTGACAACAGCCGTGGCTGTTGCAATTCCCACCACAGTGGGCAGAAGATTCGCAAAGCACTACAATTTAATGCATGCGAATCTTTTCATGCGTCCTTCGCTAAAAACTCTGCAAATTTTACACAAGGGTTTATTATTCTTTGATATAGGTTACTTGTGCAAAAATTTAATCCTGGGTCAATGAAAAAATTTTTTTTTCTTCAACAATTCACAACTAGATGGTAAACCAAGTACCTATTTTGTCAAAATTTCAGATTAAAAAAAAAAAAAAAAAAAATCCTACTGCCCAAAATGACTCGGACGGATTACGGCGGACGGACATTTCGGTTTTGGAATCTAGACATCCTGAAACGGATTATGTCAAATTTTGAGGCCGATCCGAGTCGGCGACTCCGTCGCGATTACATAGGTGTATTATTCCAAGAATAATAAACCAAAATCGTCTAACTTCTCCCATTTCATTGAAGCACTAAAGCGTACGCAGGCCACTACGCAGACCAACAGATTACCTTTCATGAGGAGAAACTCAAAATCTTAATGTAAGGTAATGTAAGGTGGATGCAGCGAGATAGTGGGAATCCATCTTAAAAAAGACTATTTAAGACGAAATAGTCTATTTCCACGATAAAAATATATAAAACTTGTAGTCTTTTTTTTTTTTTTTTTTTTTTTTTTTTTTTTTTTTTTTTTTTACTCAAAATCTTCCAAAAAAGTGCGTGGCAAGAAGGTTTCTATCAGTCTTGTCTCTACGACTACAATGTACTGGAAATTGTTGCTTTCACACTGGTTAAAAAGCTGAAGCACTAAGCTCCAGTTCGACACTCTGACTCGTTGCAGCATGGCATTATATGGCTACGCCAGCCATCCCCGACCGTATCCCAACTGGCCTCAGACCCAACAACTCGTTTTCCCATGTTGTGCAGTTTTTTTCTCTTAAAAATACAGATTTTTTGATTTTTGATCTACTTTTGGTGCTCAGATGCGCCTTGAGGAGCTCCTTTTTGGTGGTTTCAGACTTTTCTCGCACTATGCTCGCCAAACTGGATTTTTTAAGACCAATGATAATTATAATTTAGACAATTTAGAGACCAGAAATAATTTCAGACCAATTTACTGGTCTGAAATTATATCTGATTTTTCCGACCGCTAGAAGTGCCCTAGAATAAAGATGACCAAAATCGTGTAACCCTCCTCCTCCTCGGGCTGTGGCTTTAACATATTAGATTGAGAAATTTTTTTTGCTTTCATGTAGTCACACCCCTTTCCCCCTCTCCCTTTCATTCATTTTTATTTTTTTATTTATAGTTGGCCAGCCTAGCGAGTTTCAATAAGATGTCTCAATGTCTTGTTGTTCGAGTCTCATGGTGTGGCCCATTGATGTTTGACATTTTCCAATTCATTAAATTGTATTTTATCGAATTCATTACATTTTATTGTATTTTTTATTCAATTTCTCTGACTACCACAGATTTCTTACGAATTTATTCTTTGTCGCAAAGCAGCTCTGTGAATTATTATTATTATCTTGTTCTTATTCATAGAAAACATTTCCTACGATTTAAAAGCGTATTCCTGATTAAAATGTTTCCCATCTCTAATGCTGACAATGTGTTTCATTTTGCAGTTGGTATAAATTTTTCGTAGGTATCAATTTTGAGGGTCTGCAATTTGAATAAGAAACATTTCCAATATTTACTTTTTTCGGTCTGCTGACCAGGAGCTAAAAATTGAATAAGACAAATATTGTGGGTCAGCTAACCGTGGGTGTTATTCGCCTTAATGTTATCGGCATGGAATAAGGAATATTTCTATTTCTTCCATGTGTTATCGGTCACCCGTACTCTTATCGTGACAACGTTGTTTGGGTTTTCGAGATCTAATCAGCTGTTACTAGTTTATAAGGCGTTCTTAATGCCAACACCTGTTAGAAGAGGCCTGAGGGGTTCCTGCGACATGGGAACTTGACTTTCACTGCATCACAAGGTCACGAGGTTCTTCGGAAGATCTCTAACTTCGAAGCCTCTTTGTGCTCGATGTGGAAGAACCCCTTGAAGAATCAATGAATGAACTTTCGTTTTCTCCAATTCGTCAGACGCCGCATTTAAAAGAAAAAGAAAAAAAAACATTTTAACACAAATGTACCGCTAACGCGTTAAATTTTGCTACGTTACGCCTTCACAGGCACAAAAAAATAGGCTGACATAATATATGAACCCGCTCATCGCAGTTTCTAAAAAGAAAAACTCACTTCCACAACTCCGGTTCCATAAATCTAACTTTGAGTAAGTTTATACATCTGCCCTCCTCCCTTTTCATCCAGTCGAAAGATACACCTGCCCTTCCGTGAAGGATTCTCATATTTCTCAGTTAAAAAAATACGGCCCTCCGTATTTCTTTGCCGCTTTGCCTCGAGATAGTCCGCCCAACTCGTCAAAACTAAAAAGAAAAAAGGAAAAAGAAAAACCACGTTATATCTGGCGGTTATTGTTCCATCAAATAATTCAGGTTTCCGCGATGAGGGGTTTTCAAAAATTTAAGGGGCGGAAAAAGAGTTTTTACGCCATGGAGAAGGTTTTACTACTTGCTACCAACTTTCATCTCGTTATTTGTCAGGTTTGGCTTTGACGAAGAATCGATAAGGTCTCAACATTTGCGATCAATCACCGTTTGTGTGGGAAGTGCATACCTTCTAAGTGGACGGCAAAGTAGGTTTTGACGAGAGAGTTTGACTCGTTGAATACCTACATAATGATATCATCGTTTTATCATCTCGGCGGGGGTTTCTCTTCCAAATGGACAGTGCAGTCCTCGGGCTATGAACGGCGAAAACCCGCTGGCGAATTAGTATCGCGTCTTGTTAGTTCCGTTTGTACTTGACTGTGTGGATGTTATTTTCGAATTGGTGAAGTTTTGTTGGTGGGAACTTATGGTGTCGAATGTGGGTCGGGTGAGGAGGGTTTGTGAAGGAAGGTATGGGGAGGCCGGTGCCAGGATGGGCATTCAAGGTACGGCAGACTCTAGGTTCGTTACAAAGGGCCAGGAGCACTTATTGTGATCTTGACTGCCCTAAAAAAAGTGTGATGGCACAAAAAAAAAAAAAAAAAAAAAAAAAATTGCTACGCTTGCTAACCTGCTCAAAGACAATCCCAAGCTTTGCATTGTCAGTGAGAGGTACTACATTGCAGTGCTCTCCAGTCCCAGTGCTATATTTCGTACCCGTTGAGACAGTCTGACTTTCTTTTGTTTCGGTTCCCATGCCCCAACCTGGAGGGCCAGACCTGCTGAAGCCTGCAAGCATTGACTCTCTTCTCTTGGAGTCACTTCTTCGACTGGTCTGAGCCTGGAGGGCTGTTGCTCCAATCAGGATGCACCTCGTTCTGCACCATATAACCGAAGGATGGAGAGGCTGAGCCCTTATGACACGCAAGGAGTACATCAGGAAAATTCTGCCCACATCCCTGTTGTAGCAGGCTGCCATCCTCAGTCTTCAAGGTGGGGAATTGTGACAAATACTCTTCCGGAGGAATCGACCCATCAGGGGGTTTTGAGGATATCCCGAAACGCCAAAAGGTCTTCATTCTTTCCTGCCAAGAGTTGCAGTTGGGGGCAGCAGCACCTGTGCATCCGCTCATCCCTGACTAACGGCTGCTTGTAACAAAAACCAATGTTGGGTGAGCGATTCCAAAAATTGTTTGGAATCGCTCATCCAAAGGCATCTGCTGTCGTCTCTGACCTGCTGGTGACCACAAAGGAACTAAACGTCCAGTATTGAGTTGGGCTGGAGATAATATCTATTATATTATAATATATTATAGCATATATTATATGCTTCACTCCTCCCTCAAGCCTTTGGGGAAGAATAGGAAGCTGAGCAGCATGTGCTTTGGCAAGCCATCCAGGTCATTGCAGCATGCCCAGCCGGGATGATTGCCCAGCACCAGTCAGTTAAGGAAGGGGGGGGGGGGGGGGGGGGAAGTCCCCCATGACCAGCCAATAGCTGAGAGGCCCTAGGGCAACCTGCACAATCTTCAACCGTCATGAGGGGACGAACTCACAAGTGAGGCACCCAGTGTACTCGGCGGCCCACTCCCTCTGCCACCACGACCAGGATCCCCTGCTTCCAAGCACAGACTCAAAGCCTTGCCCCACACCCCATCACAGTAGCTCCGCAGAAAGGTGACGTAGGTAGCTGTAACAGCTCAACAGCTGGGACAACCACACTCACCCACCTTACACATTAGATACATAATAATATTATGGTAAATATTATTTACCATATTCATGTTAGCATCTTGGGAATAGAAAGCGTCAGCGATTACGCCACAGGCAGTTTTTTGGCCCTGTATCAATAAAATGACTAAAATTAATTCCTCCTCCTTCCCTCTATCAATAAAGACTCTTCAATTTGCCATCCAAGTCCTGTGACATCCCATAAAATTATGTCACAGCCCGCAGGCTCGCTCGAGGGCAATCAACAATCAAGCCATAAAATGACGATGAATCGCGGTTTTTTCGATATTACCACGCGGGACATGCAATCAGACTGGGCAGATGCAGGAAGTGTTTTCATGGAGCTTTATGATTTCCACAGATGAGAAATAAGCAGGTGGCCAGGCGGTTGTAAACAAAGGTGGCGAGGAGGAGCAATCTTTCTGTAATGTCCCCGTGACGTAATTTACCTCCAGGATCCGCTGCCCAGACTTGATAACTAAGTAACGGCCTCTAAATAGGAAATACAACTTTTGAAGGAGTGAAAGGAGGCTCCCTAATGAACGGCCCCCTTGACACGGATTTTAGAGGCTTTGGGTGATCTGCTGAATATTTGATTTCCCATCCGATCCCTTAATAATTAAGTAAATGACGTCATTATTTGTAGCTATGACGTCATTCACGAAGCAATAAAAAAAAAATTCGTGTTCAAGGCTACTGAAAATTTGGTCGAACTAGTTCCCTTAAAATGAAAACTTCAGAATTTTCGGGGCTGGTTTCACCCGGGGATCCTCAAAATTTAACACCGAAATTAAATGTTAAACAAAATTATTAAATAATTTTTATTAAATTAAAATTATTAAATAATAAAGATAAATTAAAATAAACTATTAGAAGATTATTTAAAACAGGAAAAGAGCAAATGTAAAACCGAGATTAAACGTTTAACGAAAAAACAGGAATGAAATCTCCAGTAACTGAACTGTTCATTTAAATGGCCCACTTGCCTCCAGTTGAACGCTTGAACGCGGAATTTTATATAATTTTTTTTTCTTTCAAAAATCAACTCAATGGGGTTTTATCTTGGGATGAATTAACACGTTAAGTATGGGTTTTGTTAGTGTTTTACTACCATAAGGAAGTCCAAAAGAACAGTCCTTGGAATGGAAAGGAGACTTTCTCTTAGAAAATGAGAAGAGGAAATGAAGAACAGATAAAAATATAATTCAACAATGCGCCTTTTTAAACGATCTTGTTTGTATTAAATACAAAACTTTTAAATTATTTTTAATACCTAAACATTTTTTAAACGATTCTGAACCTGAAATTTAGAAACCTGAATATAGTTCGCGTTTTTCAATCAAGTCGGTACCTAGGTAACTATTCAAAATTATTTTATTGCTCAGGTGTTGTTCTATACGAGGGCATGGAAGAAATAAATTCCTTATTCCATGATACGAGGGTTAACAAAGGTTATTAAATAAGAATTAACAAAACTTTTGTCATAAGTTTTGTTAATTCTTATTTAATAACCTTTGTTAACCCTCGTATAGAACAACACCTGAGCAATAAAATAATACACATTGTGTATTCTGTTAACAGAATTAACAGAATTAGGTAGGTAACAAAAATTTTTTGTAAATTCTGAAAACGTTAGTTTTAGAGGAGAATGGACGTGCACCCAAATTTCGTTCCCAAACGTCTTATGCCGTGTTGTTAGAAGTCAAATAGAGAAAAATACATAATTTTTTGTGACAAATAGTCTTTCACGTAGTGTGTATTAATCTAAAGTTGTTCAGGTTGATTAAAAAAGGACGTGCGTGACGTAACCTATGGCCCTTCCAGTTTGACAGTTTCCCTCCAAAGACACCTGAGTGCAGATCGATCATGTTTTCCCTCGATTTTCTTGGTTATTGGCACTAGTGAAATTGGAAAACGCGAAAATGGCCGTTCAAATTGTTATGAATTAGATTGTGTATAGTAAACTTAGGTATCCTTCATTTTTTAATTTGTTTAATGGTGGCTAACTTGGCAAATCGGCTGATCGCTGGTTTCCACCAATAATTCAAATTGCGATTTTTCCATAAATTCTATAAATGATTACGAACTTGCAATTTGTGTTATAACCCCATTTTCGGTGTTATTTGTAAACCTTCTATCGAACAAAATAATATTCCCAAATTTTTCCAATTTTGTAAAATAATTTGGTAACTCATTTTAATCTCGTGTTTTAGACCGTGTTAAGATGCGTTCCACGTCAAAAATCAAGTAGGGTGAGAAAGGCAGAGTTAGCGGGATTTTCCCGAGATTTTCAAATGAATCCCGTGCGGGATTGCGGACTCAAAAAATTCACGGGATTGGATTCCCTATTCCCAAGTCATGAGCTCTCCAGGTGCTCATAGTATAAGCCTTCCAGCAAGAGTCATTTGAGGAAGACTTCCATGTGATTACGAACCTGACCAGCTCACTCGGCTTTGGGCGAGGGATGAGGCGAATCGTTGGACCGATTTTGACAGGTTGACGGCGTGGAAAGAGGATGAGGATGCACCGGGATGAACAGACCTTACAGTAGGTTCACACGTCCATCGAGCACGAGAGGTCACTTTCACCATGACCTTGACCCCCTCCTACCCCCAACCCACACCCTTCCTGGTTATCCTTCTGGAGGTTCGGGATCCTCGCCGGCACACTTTCTACGCATCCCGAGGGAGGGACTCGACCTCTGCACCTCCCCGATGGATTCCAATGTCGCAGTGCAGCATCTTTTGTTGACAGAAGGCCGCCGTTGTCTCTAACCACCTGTTCACACCTCTGGTCATTGTCGTGGCGAGCACGCGCGAACCTGTCGCAACATGATCGACAGGTCACGATGACCATGAAGGTGACGTCACTCACGGAACTGTCTGACAAGCCCTAAAACGATAATGGCGTCATCGACATAATGCATCGAAGCTTTAGAGTTTAAGTTCTAAAATTTTAGAACTTAAACTATTTATGCTACATTATAGTACATTTATAGTACCTACCTACATTTTTTCAATTTTGGAATATTACATAATACGTATTATGTAGTATACTATACTCACCAGTTAAATCTCTTTAACAATATCCTTGAATTCAACTTTGAGGAGTGACAGACAACGATCGAAGCTTTAAGGGATTTTTGTTCAAGATGCCCAGCATCTTGCGCAAAATAGTAGTTCGCTGTGAGTCGTCGAAATCAAGCGTGGTGGACGACAGGCTCTAAAAAATTATGTCTGGCCGTGCATTTTCCTCACGTCATGGTGATCAATAACCCTTTGATAAACAGTGAGATTTTACATAGTGAAACAAACGTGAAACACTCATGAGTATTGAAGCTCTATTGAAAAATTAATTTTGGCCCATTGGATGAAGTTCGTAAAAAAGTTACTTCATTTTGCCGTTTTTTTTTAACCTTTTGACACACCTAAAACGAAGATTTCCCACCCTTAAAATATATGGGTGGTATTTAATACCATAATTATTAATAAATCATTGTTTAAAATGAGTTTTTATTGCATCTTGGGCCACAAAATTTAAAAGAGAGTAATTAACCTTGTGTAATATGTAATAAAATATTATATTAATAATATTACATAATATGTAATCACATAATACTATTATGTGATTTATAAATATTTGTGGGACATATCCCACACCTGCAGGTCGTTTTTTGACAGGTAGCTTTACGTATTGTACACTTCAATTTTCGAGTTCTACACGGCCCCAGTGTTGATTTCTTCAACCGTCGCTAGAGCTGTCATCAGGTTGAGGAGCTGTCTACGATATCCGGTTCCTGGATCAAGAAATGCGATTCAGTCTTATTTGAACTAACCAATGTTTACTCACCTACTCGCTAACAGAAGCGCTTTCACTCTCTCCAAACACTTCGTCATTTGGCTGTAAAATCCTCCTTTAAGGCCGTCCTTGTCAGTGAAACCTCACCTTCTGGGGGTCAAATGTTTGTGTTACACCTGACGAGAACTCTCTTTTTTCTAATACAAAACCGCTTTACGCGTTACCTACGCAGGGAAAGCCGAAAAAAATGTCTTATCCAACAGTTGGAAAACAAAAGTGTTTGGAGGAAGCGATTTCGTAAGTATTTGGCCGAAAGCGCATGCGCCGTGAAATGCATTATCTGATAACCCCGAAAAAATCGTGATTGCACTGCAGATCCAAACGGTTTCGAGATAAGCGGCTGAGAGGGCCCTTAACTTATTCTTAGCATTACGCCGGAGGAAAGAAACAGAGTGAAGAATCTTGTCGGCGTCGGAGCGTTTTTCCCCATCAAGAAGGGATTTGCGGTTGTAGCGCCATAATGCAGATATACTGCGCGAACACGTACTATAATAACGAGGTTAGACGCAACGATGGGTTTATTGGTATTCTCTGAGATGAAATAAGAGGTTTGCTGAATAAGTCGAATGACGGTGGTTCAGTCGGAAGTAGGTAGGTAGGTATGTTTGAAAGAAATTTTAGAATGAAGTTGATTTAAAAAAGATCTAAAAAAAAAACAACTTTTTGTTCAGGGCCTACGTCTGAAATTCAAAAAAGATGGGTTTTTGAACCCATCTTGTGTGTTGGAATAGTAATTTTCCGATGCCGAACTATAGTAGATTTTTTTATAGTAGCCTGACGGTGAGACTAGTGACGACAAGTGAGGACGCCGCACTAGTGGCCTAACGTTAAGACAAAAGAAGACGCCGAACTCAGGCCCACCGAGAGGTGGGGGGGGGGGGGGGGCAAAGGGGACATTTTGCCCCGGGCCCGGACTTTTACATGGGGCCCCAGCGGGCCCTAGAAAAATAAGAAAAATGGAAAAAGAGGGAAAAAAGAAAGAAAAAATTAAGAAAAAAAAAATGGCCGAGTTGCAACTTGGCAGGCAACGTAGTCTTCCGTGTGATTGGGCCTTGTAAAACTGAAGCAATGTGAATCACAATAAAAAAAGGTAAACCTTGTGAATCACAACAGAAAAAAGGGTCAGGATGAGGAGAGGGGCGGCGGCAAAGCGGTATGAAGGATGGAGCATCGAAAGGAAAACATCGATGTTCACTATTATTCGTACCATCGAAAGAAAACATCGATAGGTAGCCTTCAAACATCGCGGCTTGAAACCATCGATGTTTCTGAACATCGACTTATCTTTTGGTTTATTTTCTTGGAATAATGCACAGGTGTATGTTTTCGCGACGGAGGTCGACGACTCCGATCGGCCTCAAAATTTGACATTATCCGTTTCAAGAGGCCTAGATTCCAAAACCGAAATGTCCGCCGTACGCCGTCAGCCCTCTGAGCCGTTTTGGGCAGTAGGAATTTTTTTTAAAATCGGAAATTTTGACAAAATACTTGGCTTACCACCTAGTTGTAGGACCTAGCCGGTAGCCCAATTTTAGCCCCATAGCACTTAGGCCCTAGGTGCTATGGGGCTAAAATTGGGCTACGGAAGGGTTTTTTTTTTAAGGCTTTTGTATGATAAACCTAAAATTCACTCCTTGGCGTTCTTCATACACCCCACAAAATGAATATTTAATATTAATCAACAAGTGTTCGAACAAGATTTGTAGACACAGAAGGTGCTAACAGCTAAACAGTAAAAAACACCAACTACCTGTATGTACTAAGACAAAGGTGAACCTCATGATGATAGCGACCTTAAAATTTTAAGTTAACTAGAAGAGTTGAGTTAACTCGAACCTGAAACGAAGTAGCGACCCCATTTAGAGGCATAATAAGTTTCAGTTTCAGAAGACCATAACAATCAATTGGTGGAAATATTCTTATACATTATTGCCTAGTTGTTTAGAAATTTCAAAAATTTTTGTTTTTTTGTTTGAATTATTTTCCCAAACTTTCGTCATCGATATTTTCGATGTTTCCTGCCAAAACCCAAAACATCATTTAGTGGCTGCGATCGTTCTCTTTACAGTAATATCCATATTATCTTAGATCAAAGACGAAAAATACAAAATTTGTATTATTTAATAATATTAATTGAATGGTACCTACCCTGAATGAAAATTGAACGTTCGTTATTGTGAACCGCCCCCGCCCTCCTGCATACACGGGGGCCCGATGCTCTCTTTTGCCCCGGGCCCGCTTTTTCTCTCGGCGGCCCTGGCCGAACTAGTGGCCTAACGCCTATTTATATAATACTACGTAGATTATAATATACGTAATAATATTACGTAACATATTATGTTACGTAATATTATTACGTAACATATAATCGTGACACTCCCGCGTCTCCCTCCCCGACTTACGTTTTGGACAGTTAACTCACGACCAAAGCGTGTTCCATGCTAAGATAACTAAAAAATATTTTCTTACATATTATGTCGACTACACAAAACGACACTGATGCAGTTCTGACAATCCATATTATTCAACATTTCAAAAAATCCGCAACAAGTACGCCAGGTTGATCAGCCCAGGACTCGAAGCTTGGATACATTAAGTTTGGCACTAATTTCGAATATACTTTTTGCGTTTTAAGCAAAAGTTACTCTCGACTTCCCTCTATACTCGTGCCAGTCTTCTAAATAGCACGAACAGCCTGATATGGGAAGCTCCCTTCAGTCATTCATCACCGTTAAAACTTTAAAACTTTAAAACCCTTGTCCACGAGATTGTTGTTTAAAAAAGAAACATCCCAAAACTGTTTTTTTTCCTCCCACCTTCTTAACTCTTATTAAACTCCAGGGCGACGTTATATCTTAATATTCAACCCGTTTAATAAACTTTCATCAGCGGGCGGGGAAAATGTGCGAAACTGTAGGACCTCCCAGGGTAACTCGCATTCCTTCTAAGAGGAGAGTTGTAGGTTAGTTGAAAAAAAAAAAAAACTTTATAGGTAAGAACCTATTGAAGCTTTTTTTTAAAAAGAAAATTTCCTGTTCAGTTTTTTGAGGTGTCTCGAAAGCGTCCCATATTCTCGTATTTCAGGGGGGGGGGGGGGGGGGGAAACAATTTTTTTTTGAGGATTGAGTGGCTTTTTTTGAGGATTTAATCCTCAAAAAAAGCCACTAGAATCTAAAAACTGATAGGATTTATTCCAAAAATTTAAACTATCAATTTCTTATGTAGGTAAGTGTTTCAAGCAAAATTAAAAAAAAACCCACAGGTGACTGCTTTGAGCCTTTGGCTAAGCAAGAAAAATGGAACATGCATTGCCTAGTAACGTTGCCAAGCAAAATTACTATGTACCTAAATAATTTAGGTAATTATTGTAAAATAGCTCCTCTGGTATCGTAACCTCCTAATACGAATTGAGGACCACACGCTACTTTTGGGTCGCATTTTCGTTCCTCGATACCGTTCCCGAAAAACGTGACACTTTTTTTCCAGTTAGGTCAAGGCTAAAGCATGTTCCATGCAAAAAATAATAATAATCAAGATAGCAATAAAAAAATTAACAACAGAATGTTAATTTTGTAAAAAATGCTCCATAATAATTTAATAAAAATTATTGATTTAACTATCAATAATTGATGTTTTACTATTGATATTCATCATTTGCTATTTATACCTGATTATTGTTGATATCATTATAACAAAAACAGTTTAGTAGAAAGTTGAATTTTGAATCAATTGAACTAGGTTTGCGCACTAAAAACGGATGTTTGTTCCCTCAAAACCGGTTTTACCTCCCTCATGCTAATGTCTTCTCTCTCAAAACCGGTTTCTGCTTCGCACTAACTCGTATCTGCTTCCTTGAAACGAGTTTTTACTCAACAGTTTGTTTTTACTCACTGAACATAAATAGCAATTTGGGAAAGATTTCCCACTATGTAGCGAACATCTACCGCTTTAAGAATGATTCAAATAACAGAATTTACAGTTAATTAAAAAAATAATAAATAAAAATAATCAAATAAATGGGAAATATTTGTTTAAACAAATGAGAGATGGCCAGGTGAATTAGGTAGATGAGAAAATGGATATCTCAAAATAATAAATTGTATTATTTTGAATTATCCATTTTCTCCTGAGATGTCTCTTTTTTCAGCTTATCCCGAATTCGCTGTACCTACAGTGAATGCAGCTCTAGTCGACATTTTGACAAATTTAAATGCACAGTAAATTTATGCGCTCTGAAGGCGACGAGGCCCACTAACCAGTGCCATCTCAATCGATGTAGGAAGTGAGAAAGTTTGAATTTTCAAAAATTATTGCGACGACGGTTAATTTTGCCTTAATCGTCTGTTGTGAAAACTAGGGGACGGTAAGGTGAGACCTGTTACTATCAAGGACGACGGGCAGACGTTCTCGAGCGGAATGTCGAATCCTCTCGCCAAGTTGCCGTCACCTCGTTAACGGAACGACCAAGAAAATACGAGGCCAAGGGTGTAAAGTTGAACGCCAATCGATCGGGATGAAGACGTAGAGGTGGGAATTAACTAGAAGCTTATGCACGAATCACGACCTCATCCGCTGATAGATAACTCTTTTTTGGCCGATATCGTGATGGCTGAAGGCCCTCTCCCAATAGTCAATCACCACACTGTCAACCTCCTAGTGCAGCAACCACAAAAGCTCTTGGCGTTTTCAGACAAGCCACATAACTCCAGCAGAACTTCCTGTCTGGTGTGTCATGAAGGAAGTCGAAAGGGCGAAGGTGAAAGTTTTCCTTGAAATTCATCTCATCCTCCTGGAACAGAGGAAAAAAGTGAAAATTGCATGTTTCAGAGAAGCCAGTAACCGATTACTATGCCAGTGCCGTAAGGAACAACCGCAAGTTTGAAGCTGAGGATAACCCTTTCACAGAAGCTCGCGAGTCATTTGATGACGGGTTGAGTTCGACTCGAATGTTGTGTTGGTAAAAATGTGAGTTAAAATCAAGGATGGTGGATTATTAAAAAGTCACTATGAATCTAAAATACTTCTTATCAACGGCTAATGCAAATGAATTATGAATGGCCTGGAGACAGTTTGCCTAGGCAGAGACAGTTTGCCAAGAAGGGGGAATGTCCCCCTTTTTTTTTTCGAAAGTATGACTTGAAAACCGGAAAAAAGGGGGAGGATATATATAGCCTGTGTTAGATTTGAAATTACTGGGTATGTAGGCGTAAGGTCCAAATCACGGGGAAATAAAGAGGAAGGGTTGAAAAAAAAAGAAAGGGGAAGGTTTGAAAAAAGGGAAAGCATCGGAAAAATTGTTCATCGTCACTATTAATAATTAATTATTATTGTCGGTCTTATATTCCAGGCCGGTGACCGATTTCTTTGGAAAAGTACAAAAATTTCCTCCACTTGAGACATTCCCCCTTTTTAGATTTACTCCCCTCTTTTACACTGATCTGTCTCTGACCCTCCACCTTAGTGGTAGACCACTGTTTTGACTAAGGGTGATTTTTTTTTTCTTTTTTCAATAAAATTATTTACCAATCGTGGATGTTCATTAATTGATTTCTCCTTCCGTAATATCGTTAGATGAAAGATTGACTAATGAGTAAAAATAAAACGACCCAGCCGTTCATGAGGATGAAAATGAGTAGAACGTGTCAAACTTTGAATTTCAGTTTTCTCAAAATGGGAAAACTCCGACATTCCTCCTTCTTTCCCTGTAGTCTTCATAACCTGTTCTTGAGTGATTAACGCTTTTAGGTCGAACAAATCTTGTAGGCAATAGAGCAAATTGCTCTGAGCAATACTTATGACACGCCGCCTGTGCCATCTCTAGTGCGAAATACCCATGGGTGCGAAATTTCCCGCGCTAGGGAGTCTTAATGGTTGAACGGATTTTGATGTTTTTATCTTTTTTGTGTGGTCCAATCTCATTCCTAATCGTTCAGGTTCTAAAACAGCGTTTTAATTTCTTTGACATCAGTAGAGCATCTTTTGTTGTCCAGTAATATCTAAAATCTCTTGGCCAAGCGTGAACTCACGTCCCAGTCAGCAAGTCTTCATTCCGCTGAGCCATCAACTTTAATATTTCCTTGATGATGATTGTTTTCAGAGACTGTCTCATTGCTTCGGCTAAATGTCAAGACGTGATTACGACGAGAGGCCCCAATTTCCTGGGTGAAGTTCAGGGTCGACACCGTTTGCTTTGATGAAACAATTCTTATGAAATGCCATCTCACTGGCAGGAAGATGCCGAACAGAGAAAGAAAAAAAAAAAAAAAAAAAAAAACAACAACGAAGAACCAATCAATTAATTCTTCGGAACGTAATGACATAACTTTTTTTTTTTGTAAACCGCACTTACGGTGGTGCACAGTTTCTCCACTAATAGCGATACCCTCGGCTAATTGCTAATGACCCCCAACCCGCTGAGGATTACCCGGAAACATCAAAAAGTGATTAATCTCCTTGCGATTTGAAGGTTCCCTTTGGAAAGGGGTTGACTTCCATTGTAAATTGACTTGTATTGGGCTGCCACTTTGACAAGTGGCCTTGAGAGGAAGTGGGTGGTGGAAGGGCACGTGAAACCCCCTATTCTCGCCCTTGTATTTCAGTTATAATTTTAATGATTATTTTCAATTTTAACTTCATTACCTAATTAAATTTACCTTTTCAATACCTTTTTTTGGGCATGATCCCAATCTTTGGCCTTTTCTCTCATCACAAAGTCATTCAACTAATTACATTTTCAACACGGAAAACTACACTTTCTCGTTCCAAGAAGTAAAAAGTCCCAACTCAGTTAAAATCAAAACTTAGTTATTACATTTTTAATTAATTGCTTAATTAAAACGAGTTCAAGTTACTGTTGAATGGACTTGCCGAAGTAACGGTGAAGATTTGTGTGCACAAAGGCAAACAGAAGGTCTCTTTGATTTTTCTAATTACTTAATTTAAAATAAATAAATAACAAATAAATAGTAGGTAGGTAGGTAATAGTAATAATAAGAAAAAATTAATATGTTTGTGGCACTTCGCTTGCCTTCATTCAAAAGTCCCCGGAATGTTGGTGAGGTAAAAAAAGCACTAAAACTCCGTTTCGGGTCTTCACGTAAACTTTCACTGTCGGGTGGTGAACAGAGTCTTCATCTTTTTACTGTCGAATCGCCTTCGAAGGAAACAAAATCACATAGAAAGCCTTCCCTTGTTGAACTTCCCGTTTGTCGTCACGTCCGGGTTTATAATCGTGAATCAGTATTTTTTTGGGTGGATTCCTTTCGAGTGGCAACGTACCCAAGGTCGAACTGACCCCACACAGCAAAGAGTCTCAGAGACGTCTCAATCTGGCCTCAAATGGGTCTCCACGTCTCACAGCTTTAGTCTCATTGAGACTTTACCAAAACGTCTCTGAGACTTCAAAACGGAGATGGTTGCTCTCAAGATGTCTCATAGACATTTAAGTGTTAACATACCAGAGACATCCACCAGAGATGTCGCAGAGTCAACACGGGCGCAACGTAGAACCTACTTCTCCAAAGTGACTCCAATGAGACGCCTCTGTGGCGTCTCAAATGCATGTCACCGCCCCCTCATCACCGAGAGGGCGCTTTAGCCCACTCATAGGGGCCTGGGCATATTTTCACTTTACCTGATACATCATTTCAATAATTTTCTATCGCCATTTCCAATATGGCGACCCGCAATTTTTGATGGGTTCTCGGGAATACGAGACCCCAAATTTACAACTCTTGACACCTCACATAGGCTTACCCAGATCATCTCATTATCGTCTCATTGGCTAAAGACTCGGAGTTTCAAATACGTCTCTGACACCTGCTTTGATATAATATATCAAATATATATTATCTCTGATACGTCTCAGCATTGCAGCTCTGAGACGTCTTTGTTGTGGACATAGGGATGTATCTGAGACTTCTCACCAACGTCACACGTTTCTTTTGTAACGTCACTATATCTCGTTAGAGATGTATCAGAGACGAATTTCGGCTGTATGGGGCTCGGATTCGCATCAGGTACTCAGCTGGCTAGTCTCCTCATTAAGTACTCAGCTGACTAAGCTCCTCATCTTCTGCTCTGGTGATTTTGCTCCTAATTGAGTACCTACTTGTTATTTAATCATATTTTTGGCGACAATCCTATTTGTACCAGAAACAGGTGTGAATGAAATTGCTATTTTCAGCTGCCTGGTAATCCTGATTTTCATATTGACCGCCCAGACGTGGTACACACGTACCTACTCTCTCGTTCTTGCACAAATTTCTTTCGCACACAATGGGATCCAAGACGAAATCGCCCCGGTATCTGATGGAAACGTGAAGAGGTTCCGCTCATTTGAAATCAAAAGCGGTCCACAATGGGGGTCTAAAGATAAAAAGGGGAGCTTCGCCCCAAGTGCCCCAACTGTGTCCGGTTAATTAACAAGGTTGGTCAAACGGTTTTTTCGGCTGGTTGCCACAGACGTCGTTCTCCGAGCTGAATGGATTTGCTAATCTGAGGTGTTGATTTTCTGTCTTAATGGATCAACGCGTTGAGCAACGCCGTTTCGTTCCGGTCACCTACAAGGCCGAACGTCTTCTGACACCCATCCTGCACCGCTCCATAATTTTCAAGTCCATGACAACGCCCACATACTCCATAGTGGCACGAAGGGTCACCCTCCCTACTATTTTTTCTTCAAACTCCAAATGGAAATCTATTGCCTTGAACGCCATTGGTCAACCCGGAATTTTCCGCCCTAACTATGTTTTATGGTCTGGTTAGGGTTTCGGTCATTCATATCATTCCCCTCCCCGGGAACAGATGTGCCCTTTTCAAATGGGGTAAATTCGGGACTTTCCAGGAGAATCCATAGCCGCAGCTGAAGGTTATAAATTTTCTTTGACCTAATTCCCAAGTTATCAGTTCTTTACCGTTTCATAGGAAAAGCTAAATAAAGAACTCTGAAAAACTTCTACGTGAAGTGAAACTTTTCACTTTATTCTCTAGAATTTTTTTGACGGAATTTTAACTTTACTCGCCAGAACAAAATTAGAGACATTATTCGCCGCTCAGCTGACTAGACTCATAATTCATTACTCGGCTGACTAGGCTACTCATCAAGTACTCAGCTGACAAGACTCATCTTGAAGTACTCAGTTCACTTGGCACCTCATTAAGCACTCAGTTGACTAGGCTCCTATTAAAGTATTCAGCTGACTAGACACCTCTTAAAGTAATAATGGCTCGGCACCTCATTAAAAGTACTCCACTGGCAATTGCATGCAGGAGCCTTAAGGCTCCTAGTAGGTACATTGCGTACAGTATTTAGTACATTGTGGACTCGGCTCCTCATTAGTAGGGCTAGGATTTCCATGTAACTAAAAACTCAAAATATGTACATATATATGTGTTTATTCCCGAGGGAATATGTATTTAAAAACTCGAGATATGTAAGTAAAACTAACAGTTGAAACTGATCTTTAAACCACTTTAGCGTAGGTAAGTAACCAATTTTTTTTTTTTTCCCCCACTTGTATCTTCTGCTTGATTTTTTGTCCGACTTTTCCAGGCGTCGATTCCAACTTCTCCACTGCAGTTATCACAACACTGATGTTGTGTGCTATATCACATAGAGGAACATTTTGCTATAGCTCTATAGAGGAACATTTTGTGTTTCCAGCTGGGTTATAGTTCCTTCCAAAAATGCGCAGTCGCTGGATATGAAAGCCAATTCATTTTTCAAAGAGGGTTTCTTCATCAATTCTTTGGCTCTTGGAAGAGCTGCAGCCAAATCCTTCACCAGGCGAGAAATAATGATCTTTATTTCGTCAAAGTTTTCACTTTTGTGTTTAGCTGCTTTCATGAAGTGTCCCGTCTCGTTACTACCGGTTGTGGAGGCAAGCTCAATTCAGGGTATGAATCCTTGAACACACGCACCCGGCTTGGAGCTTTGAGGAAAATTTTTTTAACTGTCGAAATCAAAAAATCAACGTCAGGAAATTCAGCTCTCACCGTTTCAGCAACGCGATGGAAGGCATGGGCGGTAAAGGTGAAGTGAACCATTTTCGGATAGAATGGTTTGAGCGTCGCCCCAGCTTTTATCCACGGAGCAGCGTCAGATAGAAACAGCAACACTTTTTCATGATGTACGGTTTGTTTATTCTGCCACAGTAGGCTCATTGAGTTGTTGAAGAAGCGAGCAATAGTTTCACGATTGCATTTTTCCCAATACCTAAGAGTCGAGAAGGAATGGTTTAGTGAATGCATCATTCGTTCCCTTCCATCCCTTTCGATTATTTTCAGACTGAGCAGCGCTATCTGACCCATAATATGAAATTTGTTGCATATTATGCAACAAAGTTCAAAAATATGTAGCAAAATATGTAACAATGTTCTTTATATGTAAAATTATGTAACTAAACCTGAATATGTAAAAATATGTAACAACGAAATGTCGTGAATCGACTCAAAAACATCCAAAACGAACAGTAATTGAGATCTATCAACGATATTTGAGTTCAGAACGTACTTATATGTAAATACAATGTATTTGCATGTCATGCAAATCCTAGCCCTACTCATTAGGCACTCAGCTGAAGATGCTCCTAATTAAGTACTCAGCTGACTAGGCGGGTACCATGCTGACTGGGCTCCTAATTTAGAACTCAGCTGATTTGAGTACTTCTTTTACCGATTGCGATAATTCACAGAAATTTTCCCTCAGTTTTAAGGAGAATGACTTGTGATGTATGTGGGGGTTACCAGTTGTAATATTTTTTGTTTATTAAAGTGAAACTTTTATTACATCGTCCCAAATTTTTTGGTCTGTGTGTCGTTTCTTGTAACGTCACGCTACCGTTGATTTTCGCTTACAACCGATTCGTTGCTACGGAACTTCATCTTCGCCAGTTATAATCGTACAAAAATCGTTCACCATTCGTTGGAAAGCTCTCGATTTATCACACATTTCTTTCGTACTTGTTCTTTGTCATTATGTCCCCATTTTATATTTATTGATGTTATTAATGGATGCAGTAAACAATGCCGCTTGTTTTGTTCAGTTGCCACGTTAGAAATCAATTTGAGAAAACGCCAAAATGAAGCCGTGGGTAGATATACAAGGGTAGGTGAATGAGTAGGAAATGGGAAATGGGAAATGGGTAGAAAATGAAATAAAAAACGTGTCCATCGATGCTACGTACCCCACTAGGGGAGCGAGCGAAGCGAGCCGGAGAGACTAGTGGGAAAAAGTTTCACTTTTACCGTGGTTTCATAAAACCCCAGTTTTTTTTAATCTGTAATTTTACCATCTAGTTGTGCCGCTAGGTTTTTCAGCCCGATCGCTTCAACCCGTGGGGCGCTATGGGGTTAAAATGGGGCTACGGAAGGGTTTTTTTAAAAGGTTTTCGGCTATGGGGTCGAGTTAGGTATCGTGTTCCGAGTAATTTTGGATGAAAAATCCGTTTTAAAAAATAAAAGAAAAGAAATAGGCAATAAAAATTGAAAAAAAAGAAAAAGTTTTCAAACTTCTTTTACAGACATAGAATTAATTTTCGCACAAGTAACCTATATCAAAGATTTTTTTCTGGCGCCAATTCGTCCTTTTTCCTCGAATAATGAGATAATTATTATCTTAAGGTTTGGGGATCTTTATCTGGCTTTCGATTCCGACTAGGACGCAGAGTTGTTAATAACGAGATATAATATAATATATACTGCTGGGTTTAGATATTATCTAAACAGTGTTCACCCAGCAGTCCCGTAGTTTCGAACAAGAGTCACCATGCAGGTTTCAAAAATGTTGCTGTTTTGGTGTCTTGCGATGGCCCTTGTTTTGTTTGCGAATTCCACTCCACTGCCAAAAGATACGCAGAAAACATGCAAGGTAAGGCTTTAGCTATAAAAGAAGTTACACCCTAATTCTGAGAATTTTACACGTACCTATATCCTGCTTTGATCATCGTGTTATAATTTATAATATTTCATCAGGCTGGCTATTGGAAAGGCAATTCAGGCAATAGCTGCGTCGATTGTGACTGCGATTCAATTGGATCCCTTAGCCACATCTGCAATCAGTGGACAGGACAATGCGACTGCCGCCCGGATGCTCGAGGAAGGACCTGCAGTAGCTGAAATTTATAATAGTGCAAAATGTGTACTATCAATTTTGGGCTAATAATTAGTAATGTTTAATATTGTCTAATATTGATCCACTTGGTAATATTCTTAATAAAAGTGTTTCTAGAGTATGTAGGAATATACCACATTATGATGATATATCATCACGTATACCATATATAATACGTATAACTACCCACGCCATATAAAGAGCCGTCATTTTAAACGCCAAGGCACTGGTGGAACGAAGTATGTGACAGTTGTAGAAGCTGATCACGAGGAGGCACTGCAGTGCTTCACAGGTGCAAAATCAGTAGTAATCACTCTATCCTGGGCATTCAGCTATCATTTTCAGGCTCCGTCATTTACATATTTTATTTTTTCCAAGACACTGCAGTCCCGTAAAATGGGAAAAACCCGGATATAATTGGTGGAAATCTAGATTTTAATTCCAGGCCCACACATGATGAATCTGAGTTTGCACCATCGTGGGAGGTAAGTCTAACTTTTAATGACCTGAAAACCAAGATTTTGTAATACATAGGTATTTTGGTTTTGGACCATTTTAGCGCAGAAGGAAGCATCCAACAAAAAACGTTGTGCAGTTATTTTTTTAAGCGGATAAAAATCTGCGTCGAATGAGTACCCTGTTGACCCAATCTGGTCAAGCCGTCTAGCCGAAACTGACCATCAAAAATGTGAATTTTTTCCAAAATTTGTTAATAGTGAATTATGAGCCACTTTTAACGCCCAAAATTGTCAAAAATCACCTAGTTATGATACTTTTATGTCATGTAAAGTAATTTAAAGCGATTTTTCAATGGGTCCGCTGATCCTCTTTTCCGAAATTCCAAAATTGACCAGCTGGCCAACTCAGTACATCCTTATTGGGAAACTGACTGCAATTGAAAACTGACGCAAAATGCCGATGCAAAAATCATGAATAGCAAACAAGGATGAAAACTAAGTTAATTTTGGGAGGTAGTATGTCAAAACCGGAATTCGTTTGTTAGCAAATAGGCGTAGGTTGGTGGAAGAATTCTTCCAAGTTAACTTGCCATCTCCGCTGCTTCACGCTAATGTCGCATTGTCCAGATTCTATTCATCATAGTGTAAGTAGTAGATTGTAGGGAAGTCGATGCCTCCAGTACTCAGTCATTTTGTAAAGGTCATCATTGAATTCAATGATCAATCAGAGAGCTTGTCCAATCATATTTTATTCGTAGAATTAAAGTTATTTGAAAAATGAAATGTCACTCCATAAACAATGATTCATGTCACAAATCATTCGCTGTGTCCACCACATGCGCAAACTCTGTTGGAGTCACAGTTCCCTGATCGGTGGCCACCAAATTGGCAATGAAGATCACAGGCAGCTTCTCCAATAGCACAAGGCGCGCTTTTCCATTGGGCAAGAAGCGTTTCAAATAAGCTCTCAGTTTGATCTCCATCAGAACCACCTGAGAACACGCAATAAAATACAATGAGTCAAGTACCTGCTGATCAGCACCATTCATATTTTCAAAATGCATTTCAAGAATTTAGTTTTTGTAAAATTGAATACGACGTTTTTCTAGCGATGTAACCTTTTTTTGTGAATATTTGCTTACCGGTTTCCTCCTCATCAGGAGAACCCGAAGACGTCACTATCAGAGCAGCCAGGGACACAGTGGCCAGCAGCAGGGCTGTTTGAAATTTCATTTTGGCGGTGGACTCGAGACGGCGAAATGTGAGAGACTCGTCAACTGTCTGGTATTATATACAGTTCTATCTGGTGGGGGTTTACGAGCTTTTTGCCACTTCGGAAACTGTCATTGCATTTTACAGATTAGACAAACGGCGAATTACCCTCTTCATGGAAATACCCCTCGACAAAGCATCGGCAAGGTACATTACCTTTCGGCCCAAATATATTTATTTGGCTCGATATGGCACAAATCTTTCAACCCTCCCCGACCACCCTAGTTATTCTGGGAGGGCAATGATTAACATAACATACACGTTTTGTTATCGCTTGGTATGATGAGCGACTATTGGTGCACTATTGAGCTTGGACGGAGAAGAAGTTGCCAGCTGAACTGTTTGCGACCTACTCGCTAGTGAAACCAAAATCGCTTCAACACGTCCGATTGATACGAAAGGGAGAAAAGTGCAGCAAGGAAAATGAAAGAACACTGGAAAAGCACTGGAAAAGTTGGAGGTAGGTGACAACGTGATGGTGAGCAAAGCCAAGGTGTGGGCCATTGTACAGCCAGAAAATCCGAAAAATAATTTTGGACACCAAGAACGATGCTTTTCTCTTGGGGGACTAAAGCTGAAATAAGGAACGGACGTTTATCTGGATTTTTTTTTAACCGATAGAAGGCTTCAAAATAACACCTAAAATGGGGTTAAAACACAAATTGCAAGTTCGACCAAATTTATGGGAAAATAGCAATTTGAATTTTTGGCGGAAACCAGCGATCAGCTGCCAATAAAAAATAATAATTTTTTTAATTATTAGAAATTAAAGGATCAGTCTCTGAGGTTAAACCACAGCGAAGGATAAATGGGACATCACGGTCGTTGTATTGATTCGTTCGCGAATAGCAGAAAAACTTTTTATTTTTATTTAAATTAGTTCTAAAAATGCCAAGAGATTGTTAATGAGAACGTTCTACGGAAAAAGTGGTTTTCTGAGTTGGCTAACCGTGGCCATCAAACTGGAAGGTCCATTGGTGACGTCAAGCAAGACTTGCTTGTACTTAGTACTTTTTGAATCGACCAGGACAACAGTGGTCCAATGTTACTTTAGATGAATATAAACTAGGAACGTGAAAGACCTTTTGTCACAAAAATGTTGTAGGTATTTTCCTCTTTTTGACTTTTAACAACATGGCACAGGATGATTTGGTGCGAAATTTGGGTGCACCTCCATTCCCTATTCTTAAAAATTTGTGCTCGCGGGATCAGTTGGCCAAAGTGAATATAGAATTCTAGATTATTACTTATCGGATTGTGGAGTACCACAAGGCTAGTGAGAGAAATGACTCACCTGCTTGCGTAGGTACTAAATTGTGTATTAATACGCGATCAAAACTTCAAACAGCTCTACTGAAAAATTGCGTTTTTTGTTGTTGACATTCAATGTCTTAACTTTCGCACATAAACGGAAAAAGCGTTGAAAGTAACAACTAAATGCAAACTATAGACATAAAATGTCCTAATGTGTTGCGGACTCGTATGCAAGCGTTGCTAGGGTTTAGTATGAAGGCTTAATTAAACGATTTCATAACATCTTGCCAATAAATGTTTTACTGATTTTGGTGCTCTTATTTGTAAATGAAGAGCTCGGCCGAACAAGGGTCTCTGTTAATTTTTGGCATCAATCGACGCGTCGAGATCTCCTCTACATGATGTTGCTAACCAAACAACTGAACTCTCCATATGGCCTTCGCTATGGAGATTTCAAGACGAATTTTTAAATCACGTGTTTCGGCGCGGGGACAACTTCGGTTTTTTTGCTCTCCTGACAAGTTCCAAAAACTAACATAGACCCTTGTTCGGCCGAGCTCTTCAAATATTGCAAAAATTTTATCCAGTCAAAATTTCAAAACTACTTTGAAACGGAACATAACTGCACCTCTTGTACAAAGTAATTCAAAAGCACCACATCGCCCTCTTAACATGAAACGTTCAAAGAACCCTACTCTAGCCCCTTTTTGACCTTTCAATTTACATTAAATGTAAACAAATTTTGTTATCGTCTTGTGGTTTTTTTTTTTTTTTTTAAGTTATGATAGTCTTGTTTCAAAGGAGCACGTTATTGTTTATCCAGGCAACTAGTGTTATAAAGGTGTATTTTCCTGAGTAAATGTGATATCGCAAGTTGCCCCATTTCATTCGTCATAACACTAGTTGCCTCGTTTAGTTTTTTCTCTTTTCAGAAAACCAGCCACATTTTTATAGCACATGTTGTCCTGTAGCCATCGAAGTGCATTTCCAATGAATCAAATATGATTGAAAAGCTCGTCTGTTGTGAAACCCAATGAAGATTTTTCTGGGATTTTTTCTTGTGCTAACATCAGCTTTTTACAAACTGGAGACTTTTTTTACATTTTAATCAGTATCAAAACGTCAATGAATGATGGATAAACAATAAATTTTATTGTTTATCCAGGCCTAACAAGTTGTTAGGCCTGTTAGTAACAACTCTCATTCATTTACTCATTTTACGTAAATAATTTCCGCCACCTTTTCGCCTCATTGGCTCCACTGAGCTGCGTCAACAAGTCTACCAGATGTGGTCATCAGTCCATCTTTACCCTGGTCTCTCATACCCTGGAAAGTGAATGTACCTTGACGATAATTTGTCGAGGGACTTTTCCACGAAGAACTTGGAGAGTACTTCGCCATTGATCTTATCTGTAAATCGGAGTTACAGTTTCCCAAGACGAGTGGCAAAAAGCTCGTAAACCCCCACCAGATAGAACAGTGGTATATAATGCCAGACAATTGACGAGTTCCTCACATCTCGCCGTCTCGAGTCCACCGCCAAAATGAAATTTCAAACAAGAAGCCAAATTTCAGTCCTGCTGGCCGCTGTTTCCCTGGCTGCCCTGATAGTGACGTCGTCGGGTACTCCTGTTGGAAAAAAAGGGGAAATCGGTAGTACCACCCATTCTTCTATCGGTAAGCAAATATTCACAATGAAGCTTACGATGCTTGAAAAACGTCGGATTCAATTTTACAAAAACTAAATTCTTGAAATGCATTTTGAAAATATGAATGACGCTGCTACTTACTTGACTTATTATATATTATTGCGTGTTCTCAGGTGGTTCGAATACACACAAACCTGTGAGTCCAGTTGTAACGCATGTGACGTCGTCGCGTCCTCCTGTTAAGGAAATCAGTAGTACCACCACTTCTTCAATCGGTAAGCAAATATCCACAATAAAGCTTACGATGCTTGAAAAACGTCGGTTCCAACTTCTCAACACCTACTTGAAATGCATTTTGAAAATCCGCATCGTTCGATTGATACTTGACTTAATAATAATATTATGGTATGATAATTAACCCTAATATTTTATTGGCGTGTTCTCAGATGGACTCCAAACTGAGATTTCAATCGGATTAGTTCTGACGGAAGATAAAAAAACGCCTTGTTCTATTGGAAATGCTGCCTGTGATCTTCATTGTCAATTTGTTGGCTACCGATCGGGGAACTGTGACTCCAACAGAGTTTGCGCATGTGGTGGACACAGCGAATGATTTGTGATATGAATCTTTGTGTGTGGGGTGAAATTAAATTTGGCAAATGAACTTATTTCTATGAATAAAACATAAATGGACCTGCTCACCGACTCGATAATGACCTTTTCAAATACTGGAATACTGGAATAGTACTGGAAGCATCCAATCTGCTGCTTTGTGCTGGGCAATGCGATACGAGCGCTGAATTATTTATAGACCTATTATTGGCCTATAAATTTGCTATCATCCGAATTCTGCGTTTCGGCAGCTTAATAGTTAAATTTGGGATAAAACTGGTCAATTCGCCTAGCGTGACAAAACGTTTCGTCGTCAGAAACGTCCTCTGCAGAGGACAGGGTTTGACGAACTGCTAAAACTTTGTATTCATCCTCGTTTTCCATGCGTGATTTTTGCATATTTTACAGCATATTTGGCATATTTCACGAGTGAGGGTGAATTGATTCGGCCAGATAGTCAATTTCGGAATTTTGGAAGTTGGGGTCCTAAATTAGGTAGGTACCTATAGGTCATCTCAGGTAGGTATACCTGAGATGACAATGTCATCACCTGACTTTTCGTAGGTACTTTGTGTCATACGGTGATTTGTGACGATTTGGGCGTTGAAAGTGGCACATAACTCACTTTTAACCCGTTTTGGAAAAAATTACTCAGGTTTGGCGTTCGGTTTCGGCGAGAGGGCTCAACTGGATTGGGTCGATAGGGTACTCATTCGACGCAGAATTGATTCCTTTTGTAAAAATAACTGTAGAACGTTTTTTTGTCAGACTTGATTTTTTTTGTCCGACTTGATTTATCAGACTTGATCAGAATTGATTCCTTTTGTAAAAATAACTGTAGAACTTTTTTTTTTTTGTCAGACGCTTCCTTCTGGACCACAATGGCAAAAAACAAAACTATTAGGTAGGTACCTATGTTTCTGCTTTCAGGCTTCAAGCGGCGCGTCACCTGATCACCCACCAACAATTCAGTATTAAATACTGAAAATTTTTCAGATCCCTATAAATGAGAGTAAACAGCTTCCCTCAAACAAATAACTTTTTGCAAGCGAAAGCGCCTAACTTACTGCACGAATTTGATTTTGAAGTAACGACTAGGGATGAGAAAAAACGTGATGAGAAACTGTTTCATTAGAAAAACTATGAAACAGTTTCATAATAATATTATTATATATTATATTATTATTACATATTATAAATATTATAAAAAATCATTTTAGGTAGGTATGTATTTCAAAAAAAAGTTGGTCTTGAAGAAAAATTAGGTTCGTAAAAAGAGAGAAAAAAATAAAAATAAAATGTTCCCTCTGTTCTAAAAAAATCCCGTGAAATACAGATCCCCAGGTGGAGGAATGCGACGTTGGAGGGGAGCCTGAAAGTTGGTGCGTTCTTCCCCGGTGGCGCTCTTCCCCTGTACGGTGATTCGTTTCTGGCATTTTTTTCCTATATGGGATCGTTTTTGCCCAGTTTGGCCGTCGCCATCGTGTCCGCCTTGAAAAAATCTATAGGGAACCGTCAAAACCTATTTTTCGCAAAAAAATCGACTTAGTGCGTTCTTCCCCTGTGGTCTTCGTATTCTTTAACTAAAAGACTCAGTATTGTTGAAAATTAATTCGGTGAGAGACATCTCACCATTTCAGCAAGACTATCACATTTAGAGATGTGACGGTCTTCTTCATTTAATGAAGATATCTCCCCACTTTATCTTTAAGTAATTTACTTAAAGATAAAGTGGGGAGATGTCATAGTTTCGCACAGCGCGTCCTGGCGACAGGAATGCCAGAATGAGTAGAAACGGTCTAGCCCATAATTTTCCCGACACTTTCAAGTCCATTTGCGTGTTTAACTCAAAACTTGAAAATTTTTAGTTGTGATAGTCTTGTTCCAATGGAGCCCAATAGCCTTGTTGCCGACAGGAATACCATAACACAATGTCATGTTGTTCAAGCGTCATGTTGTTCAATAACTTATTCACATTGCTACAAAAAAAAAAAAAAAAAAAGAAAAAAAAAGCCCCACGAGATTCGGGTTGAAATTCTGGATCCAAATCATTCAAAATCTCAAAACCCATTTTTTCTTCATATCACATAATAATGGATAATAACAATATTATTATATTATTGTCCGGTAGCCATCGATCATAAATAATTATTAAAATAATAATTATTTTAATTATTGCACATTCTTGCATAATAATTATTATTAACCAAGAATGTGCCGTAGCCATTATTAACCCTCCTTAATATTTTGTGATTTTTTTTGTTGATATCGAAAATGGTAGCAAAAGTTTTGCTGGAAGAACTTTTGGCGGCCGAAAAACCTATATTTTTCGGAAATTTTCCAGTTTTTCACCTATAACCTAAAAACTAAGCATAGTAGAGGAATCATTACGGATCCAAAGTTGAAGAGCATATAAGTTCGCGTCGAATGACCTCCTTACACATTAGAATCCGTTCAGCTGTTTAGCCTCAATCAAGCGTCAAAAATTGGTAATTTTTTAAAATTGAATATAAATACATTTCCTATAAATACATTTATTTAATATCACACCATAAACAAAGAAAAATTCCACAAATCATCCGCTATATCCACTACATTTACAAACATTGTTCGAGCATCTTCCACTTTGGTAGCCTTGCCATTGACAATGAAGATTACAGGCAAATCCTCCAATACCACAAGAAGCTCTTCTCAGCCTCAAGTGTTCACTTCCTGTTTGGAGTCCTTCCGAACCACCTGAGAACACGCAATAAAATACCATAAGTAAAGAACCAGCATCATTACTTGCATTTCAAGTGTTTCGTTTTTGAAAAGTTGGGTCATTGAGAGCTTTAGCGTGATTATTATTTGAGTGATTATTTGCTTACCGATTTCCTCGACAGGAGAACCCGACGACGTCACTATCAGAGCAGCCAGGGACACAGTGGCCAGCAGCAGGACTGTTTGAAATTTCATTTTGGCGGTCGACTCGAGACGGCGGGATGTGAGAAACTCGTCAATTGACTGGAATTATATAGGTACTGTTCTATCTGGTGGGGGCTGACGAGTTTTTTTTTCGCCGCTCTTCTTAGGAAACAGTTTCTGTGTTTTACAGATAAGATAGGTAATTGGCGAAGTGAACTCCCATGTTTTTCGAGTACCTATCGCTTTGAGGAAAAATGGGCTTGTTCAGTCAGGTTTTACCTAATATTTTTGGATTATATTTCAAGGAAATATACACCTATGTATTCGTGAAGGAAAACACCAGTCTTTTGGGCAACGTGAAGGAGGTCGAAAATTCTGATCGGCCTCAAAATTTGTACATTATACTTGAAACGTACGTTTCAAGAAGTCTAGATTCCAAAAAGGAAATGTCCGTCCACCGTTCGAGCCGTTTTGAGCAGTAGGATTTTTTTTTTAATCCGAAATTTTGACAAAATACTCGGTTTACCATCTAGGCGTGACTGCAAGATTTTCAGACCGATGGTGCAACGCCGTCCTACGGGAGGGGTTTTTGAAGTACTTTTGGACGTAGAATTTCTTTTTAGGGGGTTCCAGAACGATCCGATTTCACCGTGGAGATCTATGGGGTTTTCATGGGGCTACAAATGGGTGAAGTCGTTTTCCGAGAATTTTCGGACGCGTAATGTATTTTTCGGAGTCGTCATCCCTTCCACACACTTTACAAGATTTAAAAAAAAAAATTTTAGAATTACGTACCTGCTTAATACATGTAATTAATTTTTGGATAATTTATATCAAAGGATTATAAACCCTTGTGTAAAGTATTACACCCCTTAGATCGGAAGAACATGAAAACATTACGAAATCTTTTCGTAGTTTGCTCATAAAATTAAATTTAGTGAAATTTGTCCGTTGAGGGTCTGCCTGATTCGGTGAAATCGTGGTAGGGTCTGACGAATGGCGAGTGAGGGCTCTTAAATAAAACAACATAATATATAATATAATAACATTTAAAAAATTTACTGTTTTGGCTATCTTTTTAAACCTCAGTCAATTTCCAATGTACAACCATAGGTAGGGATTTATTCCAATCTACCTTTTTGGAAAAAGGGGATTGAGGGGAATAATAATTTACTCCCCAATAGATCTGTTGTTCTCTTTATCATTGGGATAAAGATTCATTTTTATGTCAACATAATATGTTGATATATCAACATATAATATTATTATGTGCGGAATATATTATATAATACTGAAAGTTGTATATTATACAATTGCCGACCTCATCCTGAATCCCCCACCTTTCCACGCAGACCCTCAACTTATGAGAATGTCGGAAAGTTGAGGGTCTGCTTTGTGAGGGTCTGCGTTTTCTCCTTCAAACACATGTTGACAGGTCACAGTAATAACTAGAGGATTCCCCTTTTGGCCTCTTCTACTCCAACTGAAATCTGAGATATTCTGTGAAATTCATCAAAAATACTGGAACAAAGTAGTCGAAGCGTGAGCTTTTTATCACTCAGCCACGAATCCCCTCAACAAATCTGCTGACACCCCTCAACAAATGTAAACAATCTAATGACAAAAAGCAGAATGGCCTGACTGTGCAATTTGTGGTGATGTCTTAGCCGTACTAGAGACTTCACTACCTAGTGTGAGGGTCTGCTTTCAAAAATGAAAAACCGCTGCGAATTTTACACAAGGGTTTATTATTCTTTGATATAGAATACTTGTGTGAAAATTAATTCTGTGTCAATAAAAAAATTGAGCAGTTAGATAGCCCAAAATACCTTGTACATGGAGCAATTTTTCCCGATACGCAAAATTCAAAAACAAAGCCACATCAAGCCGGGTACTATGACAATCTGCAGAGAATGACCCTAATGCTTTTTGCTTTTACCTGCTTCTTTATGTTCATGAGCGGGTTTTTATCATTATTTGTCGTCATCATTGCTGTCGAACCTGTCTGAACGCTAATAATGTTACTGTATTTTTAAGTATACCAGCTTTGACGTTTGTATTGCATTTGGCTTTCACAAAATTTGTAAAAAGCATTCTGGTCTATTCAGTGACCAGTGCTAACGTCCCTGCCATGCCTGACCACGTCTTTGCTCTACGTCCCTTCTTTGTGATAGTGCCTCGACCACCAGGCAAGCAGTGTCGTTGGTCTTGGGAGCGCAATACCACCCGGCTGCTGTCCTTAAGGCTTCCCTAACACCGTACCTGAGTTATGCTTCACAATAAAACATCTACAGGCAGAGGCGCCCGCAATGCTGAACAGGAAAACCCTTGCGAAAATTATTTTTAAATCTAACTATCTCACTTAGGTACCGCTTATATAATTATAGGTACTGCGACGGTCAGAATAATTGGTTTACATAAGCTAAATCAATTCCACCACTCTACACAAACAATAACTTGTTGCCATCTCGGCAATTGAGTTTTCTTTATTTTTCCCACTCAATCGAACAGCTCAAGTGTTCCACCCGTTCAAGTTGTTTATAACTGCGGTTTTTAATTGCTTAACCCACCTTCACTTGAACACTATTGATAAGAAACGTCCAACTATATAAAGACAATTTGCGTCAGATCCGTTCAAATCGTCCAAGTCGTCGCCATGAAGGTTTGCCTGGTTGCTGTTGCTGTTGTGGCGTTTGTGGTTGTCCTGTCGGAAGCCAGCCCCGTCGGCATTAATGGGCCGGAGGATATTCGTGAGTAGAAAGAGTAAAAAAATTTATCGAATAATGGAAATGATAGAACTAATATACTTAATATTAGAAATAAATAGGTTCAATATTTTATTTTTATTCATTTAAATTTTACATTAAAAACAAAAAATCATTTTTTTGTAACGTTTCCAATCTACTAATTTTCTAATTTTTTTTTTAAATAATTGGCAGAAAATGTTCTATTTGGGACTCGTCAAGACAGCGAATCAGGCCACATGAGAATGAAGCGAGCGGCTTGCGATTTGTTCGGTTTCAAGTCGAAATGGTTCACCCCGGGAGACTCCGTTTGCGCAGCCCACTGCATCGCTTTGGGCAACCGCGGCGGACATTGCCAGGGATCCGTGTGCCACTGCAGGAAATGAAAATTGGGAACAACAATAAATCTGATTGAAAAGCTGAATGTTTTTCTTGAGAAGGCGTTAGGTACCTCAAACGTGACAAGAGTACAGGCTGGTGACGGGGCAAAGTAGTGCTCCGCTGCCAAACCAAGAAATAATCACAATAGCCAGTTGGATGGGGGCAAAAACTAAAGAAAAACGAAGGAAAATATAAAAGAACAGAAAAAAATATAAAAACACACTGCCAAGTCGGACATGGCCCATAGCTTCCTCGGATATTGTATAAAATGTTGAACGAAATTTTTTATCAATGGGGCACAAGTTATGGCTGTTTGCTCACTAACTCGAGCAAGATTTTAGCCCCCCCCCCCCTTGAGCTAGATTTTAGCTCACTCAGCTGACCAGGAGAATACCCGTCATTTCAATCGTCTCTTGTACTCTCATAAGGTCTCCTTCTCAAATTTCAACGTCCAAGGGTGAACCGGAGAGATTTTAGCAGATTTTGAACATTTTTACCATGGAGGAAAGAAATCCTTCCTTCCTTCTCATTCCTTCCTCCATGATTTTTACATTACCTACATAATACGTAGGTAACGTAAACTATATTATAGTGGCAGTGCGGTAGGTAGGCTACTGCTTCGAGTTCGATTGCTGTGAACGACACTGCACTTCATTCTTTGGATCTCTAACCTCTTGGAATTTTGACTCGAGATTTTTTAAAAATCGATGGCTGCGTAAACAAACCATCCTAACAACCAACTTCTTCCAAGTTGCTGAGGATGACCCGAATCACTATTTTGCGCCCACGCAACGTGTTCCGCTGAATCAATCCTCATAAAATTTATTGGAACCTCAAGTGGCCGTACCCACACAATCCCTGAAAATTTGATTGAAATCCGATCAAAATTGTGGAAGTTATGGGTGTGGCAAGGAAATGCGGACAGACAGACCGACAGACACGGAAAACAAATACCTATAACAAAAGAAAAAGAAGCGGAAAAAGAAAAAAGTTTAACAACACTGGAAGTGAAAAAGAAGGGAAATAAGTAAGAGTTAGTAAAACAAAAGAAAAAAAAAAAACCGGACGGTAGACCTCTGGTTCTACTGTCAGATCATTTAATAATGATTAATTTTACACCAACCCTCTACTTGTAACCAACCACTAAACTTCCTTAGAGACCAATCATGTGATTATAGTTTTCGCGATCATGTTGCGCTCAAAATCCCCCGTGACGTGACGAAAAAAAAGGAAACGTCCTGTTAATCATTATTAAATTTTAATAATGAATAACAGGACGTTTATCATTTAATGATAAAAAAACAAAACAATAATCACGAATAGTAATCACGTGAGAAAGAAAACTCAACTTTTAAAATTTTGTGATGAATTTATTGCACAATTCATTTTCAGCTGATTTCGTCAAATCCAGTTCTCCACCGGAATAGCGAATAAAAGTTATTTTTTTATTAATTAATAATAATAATTATTATTAAAGAAAAATTTTCTTTAATGTTGGTTCTTGTTTCGTTTGCTATGGAGACTGATGACGCAATGGCGATAGACAAAGTAATCACTTCTAACTCAAATGTATCTTAAGAAAGCTGTATAAATGCAGAATTTGTAGCTTATAGCAGTAACGACGATGATCAAGAAGTTTCTATCTCCTCCACCATGGTGGCATTCCTCGGGCTTTACACGGTTTTGAATCGAGGGTGCGAGGTCGGTATGTGACCATTATGCAGTTACTGTCTCCGGGGAACTCTCTCCGTAAGATACAATTTCTCTCGAATTACCATTTCAAATTGCTTCTGATCGGTCCGACCTCAATCTATTGTCACTGAGTGGCGCCAAAGATTGGATGATAAATGACAGGGTGTCATTTCGAGGGGGGGTTTGCCATTGAAAGTAAAAACCCGTCCGGGTCCGCTGCCAAGGTCAGAGCCTGGTCCTGTGAATTCCTCTTCGCCTTTCTTTCTACGCGGCTAATTAATTATTTCTCGGAAGACAACACCGCCTGACCCTCGGCAATCTTATACTCGTTGTTTCTGTGTTTCACGGGTTTCGGCCGTTTAACATACATATAAACCCGCCCAGTGAGCTCGTCCGATCACAGTTGCATTCCACAACCAGCTCCACCATGAAGATTGCCATTTTCCTCCTGAGCTCGATGGCTCTGCTCGTCGTCAGCGCCGCTCCTGTTGAAGACCCAACTTCTCCAGATTATGACCAACTCCGTAAGTACTTCGAGAACTGACTCCTCAAATGCCGATCACTCCACTAAATGTTCTCAATTATCGAACCGATTAAAAATGAACGTGCATATAAGGTAAACGCACCAGTAGTGGAAAGCTTAAGGAACAGTTATCACTATTTTCGGCTGTAAAATTTTGCTCTTGGAGTTAGGAGGCTTACTTTGATCTCATGACGTTCAGCAAACCTTCTTTTTCAAGTTTCATATAAAAAATTTGCTTGAGAAGGACCTTTTCTGGCTAAAATTTTGATTTCCCCACAACTTGGTCATGTACCTATAGTGGAAAGCCAAAAATGTGGTGTGTTCCTAAGTTGGAAAATTTTGTACCTGAAGTGGAAAGGCTGGAATTTCAAGTCATATTTAGCTGAAGGATATAGTAAATTCATACAAATAAACTTCAAAATCACTATAAAATTTTAATAACAATCACAAAATAATAATATATCCATATTATGGAAACAAAACACTTATGGAAAAAATGGATTACACAATTCGAGTTGGTAAGTAGGCAAGATCGGGTGAAGTGGGGCAGGATCGACTTTTGCCTCTATTTATCGCCTTGACTCCTCTAGAACATTATTATTGATCACATGTAAATTTGCCAGATGTCTTCTGTCAGTTGGAAAAATTGCTTTGTCCAAATATATGGTACGATCGAGTGCGTTGAGCGCCAAAAAATGTAGTGTGACTGAACTTCAAATCGAGTTTCAAGGTGTGCATGTCGTTGCATTTTCTTCTTTCTAGAAATCGTTAGGTTTTAAATTCTATCAAGAAACCAGCATTTCTGTCGTTGTAGAAACTTCCTGTGATCATGACCGGGGCAAGTTCGCCTTGCATTTTCAGCCAATTAATGAGAAAATTCTTCCCTATCCCAGAGCTATTTTTTAAATTTTAATTAATGTTTAGGCTTATTGAGCACGCATACCTTTGCTTTAGAAAGCTTTGCGTGCTCTGCAATAAAGATAATCGTGAACGATCCAAAAGACTTCCAGAGGCGAACTTGCCCCGGCCTCTGGGCAAGATCGTCGTCGATTTGGGGCAAGATCGTTCAAGATTTTCTTTATAATAATATTATTTATAAGATATCATATTGGCAGATATATCTTTAATAGAAAGTAAAAGTGTGAAACAGGTTTAAAACAGGCCAAATGCGATCAAGGGTGAGTGGAATCCCAAAAAATCGTGAACGATCTTGTCAAATCGAGGACGGTCTTGCCCCAGAGGTCGGGGCAAGTTCGCCTTTGGAAGTCTTTGTGAAATTCGTGTTTTTCTGAACCTAAGAGAGTACCTACTTAACTGGATAAACCTTATACGAAAATGTCTATAGATAGTTAAAGATGACTAGGAAAGAAAAGTTAATGGCAAAACCCATTTTAGAAATTATTTACGGAATGCCTAAGACAAACTACTGGGGTTTCGGGGCGATCTTGCGATCACCCTACACTTGGTTTTACAACAAAAATTCTTAAATAGGTATCGAAAACCTGGAGGCGACATCTTTCTGAAACAAAACCAGAAACAGGTTAAGTATAAGCAGTATGAAATTAAATCAATCAAAGTTGGGAAACAATAAGATAAACGCCTGATTACAAGATACAACAAAATAAAGAGGAGACACTAAAAACTAACGGAACACAGGATATTTTCTGTGCACAGACCATGGTCCATTCATTCCATCTAATCTTCTTAAGATTTTTACTAGGCCATCACGAGACCCTCCCTAAAGTCTGATAAACATTTCAAGACGATTGGAAATTATTGAAAGACAATAGAAAAGTTAGAGTGAAACAAAACTTAGCACTGTACCAATAGTGGAAAGCAAATGTTCCAAAAGTGGAAACCTCCTCAACCCCCTTTCCACTATTGGCCATCGTGAAGAGAAGTCGTTTTACACTGTAGTAGAAACATAGCTTCACCATTCAATTGAAATTAGAATACAAAAAAACGCCCAACTCTAAAAGAAGGCGTTGCTCCAATAGTGGAAAGGCCTTTCCACTACTGGCGCATATGTCAAAATTTGTGATCCTATAGTGGAAAGGTTAAAAATACAAACTTAATTTAATGACAAACCCGTTTTCGGCACATAAACATCTAGAACATGATGTAAGGTGGATGCGGCGAGATAGTGGGAATCCATCTTAAAAAAGACGATTTAAGACGAAATAGTCTATTTCCACGATAAAAATATATAAACTTGTAGACGCGTTTCGGTTGATTAGACCATCATCAGTACAATACAGAATGAGGAAGATGTGAGAAGTTACTTATATACAAAAGTGAAATGTGCCTTCTAATGGGCGTGGCATTAGAAAGGTGGCATAAAAGGAGAAAGGTGAAAGGTAATTTGAAAGGCAAATAAGTGAAAGGAAGACTCACAAGAAAATGTCAATTAACGGGGAACGCCTAATTACATCCAGGTCATTAACAGATATTCCTAAATTGTGAATTTTCTGAATTTCCAAAGATTCTAAAGCATCTAATTTTGGACCTTTTTGGCAAACATGAGCTATCCCAATGGCTGGATTATTACTGCCTATCTCATAACTAATTCTATGGTTTTCTTCTGACAAATGTTTTTCAAAAGCTTCCCTACCCCTTCCCAACCTAAGATCATCACTATGTTCTTTCATTCTAATTTTAAATTTTCGGCCGGTTTGTCCTACGTATTGAATTCCACAATCACATTTTAATATATACACACCCCCTTTATCCTCTAAGGGAATCTTATCTTTCACACTCCCTAATAATTTCTTCGTAGAATTTTGTGAATAGAAACCTACTCTGAAACCCCTATTTTCTAATATACGACCCACTTTCTGAGTTATATTCCCATAAAACGGAAATAAAAATTCCTTCCCATAAAAATTAGATGCTTTAGAATCTTTGGAAATTCAGAAAATTCACAATTTAGGAATATCTGTTAATGACCTGGATGTAATTAGGCGTTCCCCGTTAATTGACATTTTCTTGTGAGTCTTCCTTTCACTTATTTGCCTTTCACATTACCTTTCACCTTTCTCCTTTTATGCCACCTTTCTAATGCCACGCCCATTAGAAGGCACATTTCACTTTTGTATATAAGTAACTTCTCACATCTTCCTCATTCTGTATTGTACTGATGATGGTCTAATCAACCGAAACGCGTCTACAAGTTTATATATTTTTATCGTGGAAATAGACTATTTCGTCTTAAATCGTCTTTTTTAAGATGGATTCCCACTATCTCGCCGCATCCACCTTACATTATGTTCGGGGCGCTAGTCGAGCGGACGTCGCGGCAACCTACTACAGTTTGAAGAAGGAATTATGCAAAGTGGAATGGAACATTTGGTTCAACACCCAGTGCCGGAAATTAAATATCTTCCCTTCATACACAACGGTCCATTACAACGGGCCATGCCGTAATGGGGCGAAGTACGTCAAGGAGGCGCAGAAGAAAATGATCAACGGCGAGGTAAGAAGATTTTACTTTGAAAGGGATAGACTCAGTGAGAAGGCATACTTCGTTTACCAAGAAATTACTGCAAGATATCAGCATGCTACAGAAGCTATTATCGCAGAAATAGTCGAGAAGGTGTGGTCGTTCGGGCAGGAGAAGAAGAGGACGATGGAGAGGAAGCTCTGGTGGTTAAAGCAACGCCAACTACCACCAATGCTTACGCCAGCAGAAGCTACGCCATTTTATAAGAAAGTGGATAATTTGGCGGGTATCACTCTCTCATCCAAAGAAGAACAACTTCTCTCTAAAGGATTGAAGCATAATCCAATAACCAAAATTGACCAAAAAGACATCTTGGATCTCGCTATGAGCACTGAAGCAGTGATAGTCAACAATGAAGAGGGTAAAGCCACCAAATCCCTCTGTGCAGAATTTCTTAGGAGGGAACAACCTACAAGTGTGCCAACTGATGAGGAACGGTGTCTGAGGAGTTTAAAGAAAAAGTTGAAGAATGAAAATGTGACTGTGTTGAAAGCTGACAAAGGAAATACTACTGTGTTAATCAATAAGAATGTATATGTGGAGAAAACAATGGAGTTTATAAGTAAAAATGATTGTAAAAAGTTGAGCAGTGACCCAACAAGTAAATTTCAGGCTGATGTGAGAAGAATGGTGAGTAATTCCAGTAGTATTTTTCAAGGGGCTTGGAAACGTGGCATATTTGAAATGAACCCTAGACCTCCTCTCCTAACTTGTCTCCCTAAAATCCATAAAGAAGGAATGCCTATGCGACCAGTTGTATCTTATATAAATGCACCTGCCTATAAATTAGCTAAAAAACTTAATACCATTTTTAAGAATTCTGTTGCTTTTAATCCTAAATTCACCGTTAAAAATTCTTTGGACCTTATAAATAAGATTAAAGATATTCAGGTACCCCGTAATTCAAAACTAGTGTCTTTCGATGTTACTAGTTTATTTACTAACATTCCAGTTCAACAATGTAAAGATGTAATTAACCGATTAATTTTAAATTCTCAACTTGATTTTGTAAGGAAAGATGAGCTATCCCAAATGATGAATTTATGTATAGATCAAAATTATTTTAAATTTAATAGGGATTGTTATACTCAACCAGGGGTAGCTATGGGATCGCCGTTGTCTCCGCTATTAGCAGATGTTTATATGAACCATTTAGAAGGGATCATTGAAACAAAATTCAAAAATAATGTTGTTTATTGGTATCGATACGTTGATGATGTTATTGTCCTCTTCAATGGGACTGATAGGCAACTAGCTAATTTCTTTAATCAACTCAATTCTGTAGATAAGCATATTCAGTTTACTAAGGAAGTGGGGGGGAATGAGCTGAATTTTCTGGATTTAACTATAAAATTAGAGGGGGGTAAGCATGAATTTACAGTGTTTAGGAAACCAACCTATACGGACGTGGTTATTCATAATAGTTCCAACCATCCAGCATCTCATAAATTTGCGGCCTTTTATAGTATGATTAATAGGGCTTTATCGGTCCCAATGAATCAATTAGCTTTTCGGAAAGAAAAAGAAATAATTTACTCTATAGCGGAGAGTAATGGTTATCCTAGGGTTACAATAGATAGAATTTGGGGAAAGATTAGTAGGAAGAAATTTCAGTTAGCAGTCACAAATTTGGAAAGGGAGGATAAAGAACCAGATAATAGGAAGTGGGTTAGTTTACCGTTTTATGGGAATATAACTCAGAAAGTGGGTCGTATATTAGAAAATAGGGGTTTCAGAGTAGGTTTCTATTCACAAAATTCTACGAAGAAATTATTAGGGAGTGTGAAAGATAAGATTCCCTTAGAGGATAAAGGGGGTGTGTATATATTAAAATGTGATTGTGGAATTCAATACGTAGGACAAACCGGCCGAAAATTTAAAATTAGAATGAAAGAACATAGTGATGATCTTAGGTTGGGAAGGGGTAGGGAAGCTTTTGAAAAACATTTGTCAGAAGAAAACCATAGAATTAGTTATGAGATAGGCAGTAATAATCCAGCCATTGGGATAGCTCATGTTTGCCAAAAAGGTCCAAAATTAGATGCTTTAGAATCTTTGGAAATTCAGAAAATTCACAATTTAGGAATATCTGTTAATGACCTGGATGTAATTAGGCGTTCCCCGTTAATTGACATTTTCTTGTGAGTCTTCCTTTCACTTATTTGCCTTTCACATTACCTTTCACCTTTCTCCTTTTATGCCACCTTTCTAATGCCACGCCCATTAGAAGGCACATTTCACTTTTGTATATAAGTAACTTCTCACATCTTCCTCATTCTGTATTGTACTGATGATGGTCTAATCAACCGAAACGCGTCTACAAGTTTATATATTTTTATCGTGGAAATAGACTATTTCGTCTTAAATCGTCTTTTTTTTTTTTATCTAGAACATGTCCTAACAATGAGGTTAAAACAAAAAATTCTCAAAATATGTCAATAATAAGTATCACAAACCTTATTCAGAAACTTGCTTACCTTTGTGATTTCAGCAAAAACCTTGTGCCCCAGTAACAACCACTAAACACGTGATCACTTTTTAACACTCACAATCCCACGTGTGACATCTTCTTCTTCTTCTTTTTCCAGTTTGTCAGGGACATCCCCCTGATCAATAATAAACCTCAAGATACCTCGAATCTGACGTCAAAACCTTATTATATTCATTTCTTTCCACAACTTTCCACTACTGGCGCACTTTCCACTACTGGTGCGTTTACCTTAATTTTTCTAATTTTTTTTTTTTTTTTTTTCATGGGATCGAAATAATTTTGATCCCGTTTTCGGTGTTATTAAATGAAATTCGAAAGCCTCCTAGCGATTACTGTGAATGCAACTTCGTAGGTATGAATAGAAGATTTATAGAAACATCGAACTTTGAATCGGAGCTCCATTTTTGGAAAGAGTTCAAATTAAAACGCTACAAATTTTAAACAAAAGTTTATCATTGTTTGGTAAGAATTGTGAAAAACTAATTCAATGTCAATACAAATCCCTCGTCATTTTCCTCTTTCATGTTAGAATTACTTAGTTCGATTGAACGTAATAAAGACGCTTGTTAAAAATGTCAATACAAATTATTAAAAAAATTAAATATTGCAAAACAAACTATGTATAACAGACAGTTTATTTTTGGAATCAACATTCAATTTTTCATCTTTTTTTTTAGGATTAAAAATTCTAATATTTATAAAAACGTAAGGTCTATTTTTGTTTGAAGGAGGTAGGTAAGTAAAATTAAAAATATAAAAAATTAAATTAAGAAATTTAAAAGTATTTTTTCTTTCAATTTATTTTGGCGAAACATACCACAGAGCTTACTCTTTGGTACATTTCGCTTTGAGTAAAATTTACTGCATTTTAAAATATTCAGATTTTTTCCATTTTCTCGAATCTCTTCATTATTGTACCTCGTAAAATATAATTATTGAAATATTATTACTTATGTACTTGCATCTTTTTTTAAAAGATGAATTGGACGTGTTTGGCGGTCACGACGCCATCGTCGATCCAGTGCGGCCCCGAAGGGCTGCTTGCGATCTGCTGGAATTCATGGGGAACAGCGCTTGCGCAGCTCACTGCATCGTCCTGGGGAACCGAGGGGGCCGATGTCGGGGAACTGTTTGCCACTGCAGGAAGTGAAAACGCGACTGATGTTGATGATATGAAGTTTAATATGTTATGAAAGAGTTGAAAAATAAAAGCTGTTACTTACAGTATTAAAAAAACAAATAAATTATATTGCGATATTTTTCTCGAACTCACCTACGCCGAATTTCGGCTCAAAATTATTTTCATTTTCGTCAGAAAGAATCTAGAAGAATAAGATTTTTAAATAAGGCTCCTGTACTAAGTTTGAAGTCTTCAAAGGACAGCCATGTCAATTTTCTGTTGATCGTGTTCAGCACACCTGCATTCACGAATGAAAATCTTCAGAAAGAAATCTTCATGAAAGATAATCCTCAGATCTTCAGAGTAGGGATGCAACAATCGAGGGCTAACAATCGATTTTCACTTCGACTTCAAAATAAATTCATAAAATGGAAAATCGACGATGAAAAATCGAAATTTTGATCGAATCGATTTTCAATTTTCATTCTTATTACCGCCCACGCTGACACTTTTTTGTTCCTCAGTGTTATTCATATTACTATTTTTATACTAAGCATAAGTCTTATTTATAAGACTTATAAGTCTTATAAGACTTATAAGTATAAAAATAGTAATATGAATAACACAGAGGTAAAATAGTAATATGAATAACACATTTATATTATACTAAGTCTTAGTATAATATAAATAATATTTATATTAATAGTTGATGGTGATGTTGACCGTTTCCAACAACAATATTAAATATTTTAATATAATATAAATTTTATATTATATTTATAATATAAGTACATATAAATACCTAATACAATTTATCATATAAATACATAATACAATGTATTATGTATTTATATGATAAATAATATGTCATATTATGTATTATTTAAGACTTAAATATAGTATAGTTTAATATTATTAAACTCTAAAATGCGCAATTGAAGCCTTTTGTGCCCAAAGTGTCAATTCAATTAATTAATCCATTCCATTCATGCCATCCGAAGCATTTTAAGACTAATAGACCTTTTCCAACCACTTGGCAGCGCCACCGTCGCGACGCGGCGAGTAGCCCGGATTTAACCTTCCTCGAACGGGTTATTCTCCACTGTATGTTTGTTTACCTTTTCAATCCCCATCAAGCAGGTTCCTACTCGTTGTGATAATTACAACTAACTAAGAAAATGACTCATTATGGCATGTTCCTACTCGTAGTTATTTGTTATTATCATGATAGTAACGTTGTTCGTTGAATTAGGTTACGCAAATGGCTGCCCAAGTGCCCTTCAAAAGGGTATGATTGGAGGACTCTGAGGTGCCAGGAGCTTGCCTCCCGAACCCCGATGTTTCTTCAAACTCGGTTGAAGTGGTTTTTGCTTGTGCGTGGTATAAAAACACCGGCGAAACTTAAAAAAACTGAGTTAGTTCAACTTGCGGCGTCTTCACCAGCAAGTTCAACCATCGGCAGACTGCAGGAAGTGGGTGGAGAAGAAATGTTCATCTCGGGATTTTTGGGGGTGCCGTGAAACGAAGGAAAGTTATCTAGCAGGTTTCTGACCGATCGTCTGCAACTCTGATTCCAATAATAATTATCGAAGAAAGGATTGCTCCCGGTAGGTATCACGACATTACCGGACCAGCGGTGGGCATATGAACCACGTACACAGGACGCAAATTTTCGACACGTCTTGTGTCAAGTCTTGACGGTCCCCTCAAGACATTCTTAACGAAATAATTATTGTTATATTTTGGCCCCACAGTGATACTTTTTGGTTGTTGTTTTTCTGTTACCTTTTCAGGTAGGTAACTTTTATGACCCCAATTTTGCGTGAATTTGTAGAATATCTAGTGAAGTACCACCTTCATATTTTATTCATCAAAACATTTCTTGTGCTGTCATTTACCCCTTTCCGAGGTGGTGGGACAATAACGGAACGGTGGCCGCCCTAGCGGGTTCGTGGGACGATTTATCCCATTTTGAGAAAATTCGGGACAGAAAAGGGGCCTTTGGGGGAGGGGGGATCTTGGTGGTGGTTTTGTGATACAGGAAATGCCCCGAATTTCATCAGAATGGGATTCGGCAGATCGTTGGGACAACATCGTCGGGTGATGGTCGGTCAAGCTGTTGTCGTGCATCGACCGCCTTCACATAGTAACAACAACTGTTTCAGTTGTCTACTATCCGAAGGCGGCCCGGCGACTTTCCACCAATGTCGGCAAAGTGGTCGACATGCCGACCATCGCGACGTCGATCACATGATATCGGCCCAACGTACATAATATGTGTACTACCTACAGAGGTTAGTGTTGGTATTATGATCAATAATTACCTTAGGAACCGTCGATACAGGGAAAAACTTCTCAAAATCCATTTTTGCCTGCGTTTCTGCAAAGTGTTTTGAACAAATACGGAAATTTGGGCGAATGTACGAAACACGTTGGAATCTCTCATCTTCTCGGCGACAGTTCTTCATCCACTTCGCACACAAAAGGCATTTTTTGCATTGTTTGACGAGCTTATTTTTGTCTTCCTTCGACAGGAGGACTGCTTCCCGCAGTTGTAAACAAGGTTGTGGGAAGGGATAAAACCTCAAGGTGCTGTCGAATCCGGGTCTACCCAATCGCGAGTTGCTATTGCAGTTTCCGTACACGCAATGAGTCATTATGATTTAACGGAATTTAAACGGTTTTAACGTTGAAACACAGTTGAAACATCCAGTGCAGTGAGCAAACACAAGGTAAACAAAAAGTGCTTGGAGTAAAACCTGCGTATTGAAACCTTATTGAAACCTCCCGCGTCGCGCATGCGCCTCGCAGTTTTCCGCTTGGAAAAGGTCTATTTGATTTATAATATAGCTCTGAACGCGTTTTCAAGGAAATCCCCAATGTTTATTGAAGAAATTAAACAGAAAATTGCCACTATTTGCACGGCTAACGACTACCCAAGTGATTAATTTCCATATGCACAGGGCCTTACGAAAAATCCAGAACCAAGGAAATTGTAAAATAATAACTTTATACTCAAGAAACCGTCAATAGTGTTGTTAAATAAACAGAATGATAGTAGGTACAATAATAAGTCGGCTCGTTTTACACCAAAGAAATCCTCCTTAGTTCTTCAAAGGATGATGGGTGTGTCAAACAATGTTGTAAGTCAAAGCACAACAGTTGTGCTTATCTACTGGTACCTAAGGAAATAGTTACTATTTCCTTACTGGTACCTAAGGAAATAGTAACTATTTCCTTAGGTACCAGTAGATAAGCACAACTGTTGTGCTTTGACTTACAACATTGCAATCCCGGGATCCCGGGATCCCGAAATCCCGGGATCCCGGGATCCCGAAATCCCGGGATCCCGGTCGATTTTTGCCAATTTGAAATCCCGGGATTCGTGGTGTCAATCCCGGGATCCCGGGGTTCGAGAATTAATTGCACCTCATACGTAAATTGCTCAAGTCTTTTCGGGAAAAATCTTTTAACAACGGACAATAATTCGAAGGCTAAGTGAAAGTGCTCTAAGATGAAAACTGTGAAGTCCCATGAAGAAAGGATTCGGAAATCTATGAACCAGCCGATGCCGGTGCCGAAAATACGAAAAGATTTATCGACCACAATTAAAAAAGAAACGAGCCTGTTCAAAAATGGAGGCAGCCGAGGCCACCATTTGGATTTAGTATACAAAATTTGTGGATATTTAATATCTCCTGTTAGAGGCCGGTCAGCGGACAAAAAAGGGGGCTTAGAACGGAAAAATAGACACGTTCTAATTTTTTGGTTTATTATTCTTGGAATAATACACCTATGTTTTCGCGACGCGGGTCGACGACTCCGATCGGCCTCAAAATTTGACATTATCCGTTTCAAGAGGTCTACATTCAAAATCCGAAATGTCCGTCCGCCGTCCAGGCCGTTTTGGGCAGTAGGAATTTTTTTTAAAATCTGAAATTTTGGCAAAATACTTGGTTTACCATCTAGTTGTGCCCGCAAGGTTTTCAGTCCGATCGCCCAAACCCGTGGGGCGCTATGGGGCTAAAATGGGGCTACAGGAGGGGTGTTTTGAAGGCTTTTAGCTATGGGATCGAGTTAGGTGTCGTTTTCGAAGTATTTTTGGACGTAGAATCCATTTTTGGGGGTCCCGGAACGATCCGATTTCACTGTGGCGTTCTATAGGGCTCTCATGGGGGTAAAAATGGGATTTTTGAAGGATCCCATGAAGTTAAATATTTTTCGAGTAAAAATTAAAGAATTTTTGAAAAAACACATTTTTGAAAAAAAAAAATCCCCCCAAAAAATTTTTTTTGAAATATAAAAATCCAAAAAAAAATTTTTTAAATTTTTTTTATTGACAGAATTAAATGTCTGTACAAGTAACCTATATCACAAAATAATAAACCCTTGTGTAAAATTTGCAGCGTTTTGTTTTTTACTCGAAAAACATTTGACCTGGGATCCGTCAAAAATCCCATTTGTAGCCCCAAGAAGCCCAATAGATCGCCACAGTGAAATCGGATCGTTCCGGCACCCCCCAAAAACGGATTCTACGTCCAAAAATACTTCGAAAATGACACCCAACTCGACCCCCATTGCTGAACACTTTCGAAAACCCCTCCCGTAGCCCCACAGTGATTTGGGCGATCGGGATGAAAACCTTGCGGGCACAACTAGATGGTAAACCGAGTAGGTATTTTGTCAAATTTTCAGATTTAAAAAAACTTCCTACTGCCCACAACGGCCCGGACGGCGGACGGACATTTCGGTTTTGGAATCAAGACCTCGTGAAACAGATAATGTCAAATTTTGAGGCCGATCGGAGTCGTCGACCTCTGTCGCGAAAATGTAATATTGGAACCTACTGGGAAAGCTCATGAGTAGCAGATTAAGCTCAGCATGGCAGTGTCTTCGTGAAGCTCTCGCATCCGAGATCTCACTTCATAGCTGTTCGGATGCCAATAATTTCATTAGGTAGATGTTCTACGTTCAAATGGAGAAGAGTAGTTCTGTTCGAAAAGTAAGAGAAATTGGTTCGTTTTGTCCAATCTCCAATACTGATGCAGCATCAGTATTGGAGTGATGCTCATTCGATTATCTAAATCATTCGTTTTGTTGATCACTATCAACAGTGACAAGTTGTTCGGCGTCCAACGACTGAATTTCCTGCGAACCCTATTTTTTTATTTTTAGAAAAACCAATCATTATTGAAAAGCGAGTAAAAGAGGTCAGAGGTCAGAGTCCGGGGGTTGGCTGATTTTAGCCAGCACGCCCCCCCCCCCCCCCCCCCCCCCCCAAAGTCGTACACAAATGTGAGCTATCAGCGTTACCCAGAGGACACCGCGAGGAGGTTGCTCACGTTGTCCCCCAATATCAGTGGCATTAGCCACCTCGTCAAACGTTTAAAAAAAGAAAATGGGGGGGGGGGGGGGGGGGGGTTTACTCATGAGTCCGAAATAACGTAAAGTTGAATACAGGCGAGTGACAAGAAAATGGTTCCACTGTTTCCAAACATATACCTGCTGATATGTTTCATTCCCAACAAATACCAACCAATAGTTCCATGGAGGCGCCTAACACTCGACCTCAAAAGAAGAGAGACCTTAAACTCATTGAGCCTCCTATGCCTCTACCAGTTGAACACTTGACCAACCCAACGGATGGACTACGAACAACTTCGTCCAGTTCTTCGATCTCTTCAAACTCGTGTGTGTCCTCTTATGTGTGTTCAAATTTTGTCAAGACGTTCTTGGTATGTGTAATAATGCAGTGAGGGAGAAAATGTAACAAATTACTCGACCTCAGCCTTCGTTAGGATGGGTAACTATGGGAAACTATTCCTAAACATTAACCAAATACCCACTGTAGGCACTTCACGAGAGCCATCCTACCTTCAACCTACCATCTTCCTTTCTTCTGCCAGCCTTCTCTTCTATCCTTTGGTGCAGCTTCTTCCTCGAGCTCCTTTCCTCGTTTTTTTTTTTCTTCTGTTGACTGGGAAGCCTCTGGATCTGCCATGTTTAAGCCTCCGATCACTGGAGAACTGGTGACTCCAACGCAATACAGGGGAATTGAACCCGAGCTGATGCCAATTTCTGTAAAATGTGAAAATGATGAGAAAAGGATCGAACTCTCGGCCCTGGCATTTATATATAAAGAGAACCCCCTTTTTACAACTAATTATTATTAATTAGTTGTAAAAAGGGGTTTCCCCCATGTGACCTCCTCCTACCCCCCCAACTAAGGGGGGGGCTTTCCCCAAATAGTCACACCTTCCTCACCAATTGGGTTAGGTTAGGTTACTGGAACAAAGCATCAATCGTGTGGAACAGGCGGTAAACGTTCCAGGCAGGAAACAAGCAGTATAAATGCTCCAGGCAGCAAACAGGCAGTATAAACGCTCAATGCAGCAAACAGGCAGTATAAATGCTCAATGCAGCAAACAGGCATTATAAATGCTCAATGCAGCAAACAGGCAGAATAAATGCTCTGTGCAGGAAACAGGCAGAATAAATGCTCTGTGCAGGAAACAGGCAGTATAAATGCTCTGTGCAGGAAACAGGCAGTATAAATGCTCTGTGCAGCAAACAGGCAGCATAAACACTCAATTCAGCAAACAGGCAGAATAAATGCTCAATGCAGCAAACAGGCAGAATAAATGCTCTGTGCAGGAAACAGGCAGTATAAATGCTCTGTGCAGCAAACAGGCAGCATAAACACACAATTCAGCAAACAGGCAGAATAAATGCTCTGTACAGGAAACAGGCAGTATAAACACTCAATGCAGCAAACAGGTAGGTAGTATAAATGCTCCAAGCAGGAAACGGGCACGCTCCATGAAGAACAAAGGCAATATTAACTTTCATGCAGCAAACAGTCCGTAAACATTCTATGGCAACAAGCGGTGACAGGGAAGGAAGACGTGCCAACTATGGAAACTAGCGGTGATAACTTTACACAGGCAACAGGCAATGGCCAACGGAACTACTTACTTTTGGGGTTTCTCCTCTTACCAGGGGCTGCTCAATATCGCCCGACAGCAAACCCTTTGGTCCAGACAATCATCCTTGGTGAGGTTGAGGCGACGCATCGAGTGGGCACCCTTCTTCAGTTCGCCTTCTGGAGAACCTTTCTGCGGCCATACCTATGACAGACATGCCTGTACCATTGGAGCGTCCTCTTGTCCAACGAGCTACAGCTGATTCTCCTTGGGGACAAAACACAAACTACTCTCCCTCAACATCTTCTTATCTTTTTCATAATTTGCCGCTCCTCTTCACACCATTCATCCCCCTCCATTGGCAGTATACTTTCAACAAAAACACTGAGGATGAGCTGTTTAGTTCGGCAATGGATTTCTCTGCCCCACCACTGACAGTTGAGAGCTGAGAGCTTGAATTGTTCCTTTGGCTAATGAAATCCGGGTTTCAATATCCAATTTGCACACTCCTGACTTGTCAATGATGGAATCCAGAAACTTGAGAGAATGGACATTACCAACATCAAAAACCTCTAGGGCGACCTATGGAACCCTTAAAGAACGAGAGCCAAGAGTAGATAATCAGAACTTGCATGTCTTCATTTTGTCAAAGGACTCTAAAAATCTAAAGATAAGGCTTCAAAATTTGAAGTCTTTTTTGTGTTTGTGAGCCCTCTATTTAATAGAGGGCTCACAAACACAACTTTTTTCGATAAAGACAAAACAGTACTTAACTACTCTCCCTCAACGTTCCTTCTTACCTTTCATAGTTTGCTGCTCCTCTTCACGCCATTCTTCCCCCACCATTGGCAGTAGCGTCAGACTGAAGACCCTTTGGGATCTTGGGAAGCGTTCTTTAAATAAACTCACTAAAACCTATTTGCCAAATTATTTGCCTTCCTGGTGATTTCATGCAGAATTTGGCGACATCATTGCAGCAGCAACTCTTGTCTAGTGTGTCCCTTCGCAGCAGAAAAAGTGGATTGGCTCGAAGATGATGAGAAGATATGTTGGTGGTCTTATCATTCAGAGTACTTCAGTTATGACGCTGATGCTCCCAAGAAGCCTGCCATCGAGGCTGAAATATAAAATGAACGTTTAGCAAGGAAATCCACTTCATATTTATTTCACTGTAGTCAATCAAACTCACCAACAATGTCTTCTCTGTAAATTCAGTCAATGATGGCAGCTGCAGATGTTGAGGAGCAGATTGGCAGTAGCGTCAGACTGAAGACCCTTTGGGATCTTGAGAAGCGTTCTTTAAATAAACTCACTAAAACCTATTTGCCAAATTATTTGCCTTCCTGGTGATTTCATGCAGAATTTGGCGACATCATTGCAGCAGCAACTCTTGTCTAGTGTGTCCCTTCGCAGCAGAAAAAGTGGATTGGCTCATAGATGATGAGAAGATATGTTGGTGGTCTTATCATTCAGAGTACTTCAGTTATGACGCTGATGCTCCCAAGAAGCCTGCCATCGAGGCTGAAATATAAAATGAACGTTTAGCAAGGAAATCCACTTCATATTTATTTCACTGTAGTCAATCAAACTCACCAACAATGTCTTCTCTGTAAATTCAGTCAATGATGGCAGCTGCAGATGTTGAGTACCTACTGTTTGTGGAGTCAAACAATATCCACCCAAGGAGCATGAAGAAAGCTATGACGCTGAACGCATTGCAGCATCACCTTGTCTGGGGTGTCTGCAGAATCACTTTGCTTCAGTGCAGAAAAACTGGATTGATTCGTAGACGATGAGCAGATAATACCAACATAATATGTTATATAATATTATTATGTTGGTAGTCTTGCCCATCATTCGGAGTAGGTACCTGCTTACTTACTTCAGTAAATGACGCTGATGCTCTCACGTGGTCTGACATCAGAGGCTGGTTACGAAATCACTGTTCCGCTAAATAAAGAAGAAGTACCTAAAGATGAAACAACCACCATCCCTAGTCGGCATATTCCCCGAGCTGAGCACGGTCCACCAAACTTCACGGATGGACGACACAGTAAGAGATATTCAGTTTGCACAATGTAGAAGTCAGAGACAACAACATTATGCCCACAACATCAAATATTGTGCCGGTTGGAGAAGCCAACACCTGGCTCCAGAACCCAGCGTGAGAAACATGACAATCTACAGCAATTTGTTTCACCAACTACCAAATACAAGAAGAAAAGACAAAAACAGTGGAAACAACAACCAGGCCTAGTCGTCATATCCCCGAGCTGAGCACGGACCACCAAACTTCACGGATGGACGACACAGTAAGAGATATTCGGTTTGCACAATGTAGAAGTCAGAGACAACAACATTATGCCCGCAACATCAAATATTGTGCCGGTTGGAGAAGCCAACGCCTGGCTCCGGAACCCAGCGTGAGAAACATGACAATCTACAGCAATTTGTCTCACCAAATACAAGAAGAAAAGGCAAAAACCGTGAAAACAACATCCAGGCCAGGTCGTCATATCCCCGAGCTGAGCACGGTCCACCAAACTTCACGGATGGACGACACAGTAAGAGATATTCAGTTTGCACAATGTAGAAGTCAGAGACAACAACATTATGCCCGCAACATCAAATATTGTGCCGGTTGGAGAAGCCAACACCTGGCTCCGGAACCCAGCATGAGAAACATGACAATCTATAGCAATTTGTTTCACCAAATACAAGAAGAAATGGCAAAAACAGTGGAAACAACAACCCGGCCTGGTCATCATATTCCCCGAGCTGAGCCCGGTCCACCAAACTTCACGGATGGACGACACAGTAAGAGATATTTGGTTTGCACAATGTAGAAGTCAGAGACAACAACATTATGCCCGCAACATCAAATATTGTGCCGATTGGAGAAGCCAACACATGGCTCCGGAACTCAGCGTGAGAAACATGACAATCTACAGCAATTTGTTTCACAAAGACAACAGTTGCCTACCTAATACCCTAATTGCTTTAAAAAAAAAAAAAAAAAAAAACCTTGGAGCCACTGGCATGCAATTTACTACAGAATAGAGATTGATAGGAGAATGTTCGAAGCCTACCACTTCAAAACACAACATTAGAGCTGAGTTGTTCTCTCTTGAGGAATTTGGGGGGATACAGTTGAGTAAATTTGGGGGGGGGGGGGGGGGGGGGAGGAGTCAATTTATGCTTTGTAAGCTGAGGACACTAATGTATTGTAAACTTATTGTAATTTTTTACCAGCTTTTTTGAGTACATGTGCGTTTTTTTACTGGTTTATGCAAAAAGAAGTAGGGAGTTGTGGGAGTTCTGAAGAATATTCTAATTGTAATGAACAACGTTTATGCCTACGTGGGTTACTTATTGTTTTGTGGAATGCAATTATTGGAATTGTCTACTAAGTAGTTTGTGTGTGTGTGTTGTATATATAACCTAGCCACCTAAATATGTACCTACTCTTCGTGTTCTTGATTCTTGAAACGAACAAATACCACGTGAAATGTGACTGTGGATAAAAGAAGCTTCCTCTCGTCGTCCTTCAGCTGAAGTTCTTGAAGTTCATGGAGTTCAACATGCCAAAGGGAGGAAAGAGACTAATTTCCAACAGTGGCTCCACAAAATGGCATTCAGGTTGGGTAGTATTTAAGCATTGATTTAAGTTCAGATTGACCATTTGACGAATTTCATTAGCGTTTTTTGAAAACTTCAAAGAGTGGAAAATAAAGTGAGTAGTGACCATCAAGTCACAAGAATGTTGAAAAGGAACTTTAATGCCATCCTGAATGGTTTGACATGCTTTTGAATTGTACCTGGCTCAATAAATGTTGATGAGCATGCCTGAAAAAAAAAAAAAAAAATCGTTTTAAAAAAAAATGATGTGAAACTGTACAGTACGTTTCAACAAAATGTACGCAGAGTTTACTTACCACCCAAACCTTGTCCATGAAGCGTTCAGGAACTTAGGAGAAACTCGGAGAAGACCCCCACACCCCACCCCCCACCCAAACGCCGCGAGACTTGGGAGCATTAACGGACACTCGCGTGTTGGATGGATGTGGCAGCAGCAGCAGCGATGGCAACGCAAGTTGTGAAGTCGACAAACGCAGTGATGGCCAAGGAGCACGTCTCGAGGTCTTGACTGAGTCTAGAAGTCTTCTTTTCTTCTCGGTGGTGTCAAAACAGGAAGTGTGTTCTTACACTACCGTCACTGTGATAGCCCACGCACACAGACTGGCATTGACGCTCTTCAATCGTTACGTGCCAATGATAATATTTACGCCTGACTGTCGAGTTCAATGCTACTGGTAACTAACACAGTAGAAACGTTTCGAGTTTTGTTTCTCACTGGTTGGCGTACCTAGTCCCCCCTCCCACCAGAGCCTACCTACACAATCAGCCCCACCATCCAGATCGAACCAAACTGAAACTCCATCACTGTGCCAGTCCACCACGCCTGCCACTAGCATCGGAAGTTCAGATCCGTTTACCAAGTTTACCAGCTGTTGATAATTGGAGCTGACCAACCATTGCAACCTTACTCTCACAGTGACCACCACTCACATGCACGGCGAATCACCATGGCAGAAGCGATCTCCAGCCTTGTTAACCACTTCCGCCACTTCATCCACCCTAAGACTACCTACCTACCCGAGACCTAATGGGAAAGACTATAACTAACTTACAATCTATAATCCACGCGGCAGGCAGGCAAGGAGGCACAGCTTCGCAAGCTATCAAATAATGAATGGCAGGCTGGATCCTACGAGCTGGCTTATCCTTGCTGCGTACCACGTTTACCTACAAACCGCCTCACACATCCTGTTGACACCACCCAACTAGCCTACGCGCACTTAAAACACTTTACACAACACTGCACTTTAACACTCCGATGAGGCCCAACGCGGTTGCTCCTATTTACGCTCCCAAGATCAACTAATTTCAGCCCAATCCATGATTCACACTCCACTTTACCTGAATGTTAGAAATAAATTTTGATTTTTTTTAAGTAACTGTAATTGATTCTGTCACCACTGTTTTGGTGGTGGTGAGCGCTTTCAATGTGAAAACCTCATCGTCTGACTATTGATGACGTTATCACATCGAAAGCGCTCGCCACCGCCAAAACAGCCAGCGACGGGCTCAACCAGAGTTATGTAGTCACTGGCAGGCCCCAAAACCCTTTACACTCAATACCATTATTATTTTTTATTCAATTTGCCAGGACATTGTGAATTAGTTATTTTCTCGATGGAATTTAGTGAATGATTTTGTGAACTGAATGATTCTTTACTTTTGTTTTAAGGAGTATTGAATACGAATGAAGTGGATACGAATTTTGAGTGAAGTTTTTTACCGAAGAGGTCTAATGAGGAGGTTAAGGAGGGAAATTACTCCTCTGCTGTTGTGGGTACTAAATTGAAGTGTGGAAACCAGTTTCGAGCAACTAAGCTCATCTACAGCCCAGAGGAATTTGAAGTAGTTGAACCTATACTGAGGTTTTTTATTATTATTTTATTTTTTTATTTTTAAGTATAAACCTGAGTAGGTATAGGTTCAACTACTTCAAGTTAGGTAGGTAGGCCTACTCTGGGCTGTAGTTGAGTTAAGTTGCTCGAAACCCATCATGACCCTATAATTGTAGCCCCCCCCCCCCCCCCCCCAACGAAACGAGGAAAATATTTTATTACTCTGAAATGATCACAATAAATAATTAGATTTTTATTTAAGATGCTTTGACCAAATGAAATGAATCAATATTCTATTAATTTTTTGTGCTGCAATACTTTAAAGCGTAATTTTCAGTCCCCTGATTTTAAAAATGTTTACTTCCCCGGACATAGCCCCCCCCCCCTTTAAAACTGCAACAACAGGCGATTTCTCTCCCTAACCTCCACATACGAATTTCAAGTTTGCCACATCGCGAACTGACTGTCCCTTGCAGGCACAACATTAAATGTGTACAAATTTTGTCAGAATTTCAGATTTGTTGACTCTAAAAAAGAAATCCTAGGTACCGCCTAAAAGGGCTCGGACGGCGGGAGGGAACATTACAGTTTTGGAACTTAGGTACCCATCTTGAAACGTGAAATGACAAATTTTGAGGCCGATTCCAAAAAAACTCACGAGAATAATAAAACATTCATTAACGGTAGAAAAAAAGCTCAACAAGAGAGACAGAGAATCCCTCAATGAGATCAACTTGATGCTGAACTAAATAAACCAATCAGGAGGGTTTGTGGGCTTCATGAATAGAAAATACCGCGAGTGAGAAACAATAATTATTCGTAAAAGATGAATAATTCATCTTACAATAATTATTATTGTAATCAGTTCATACCAAATACGTTTTCGTCTAAAACATGGCAACGCGACAACTTTCTTTCTATTCGTTACTCTCCCGGATGATAATATCACATTGTGCGATAAGTGGAGATAATTTCAAATGAATTGGGCTGAAATTACATTTAAATTTAAAAAATACCCCAACATGACCTCCCCGTAGAGCTGCTGGGAGAAGACTGAGTGATGACGAGGACGGGGCCACACCCTTCGCGGTCGTTCGATGTGGCATGTTGCACGAACTCCGCTGGTGTTCGTGTAAGGTCTACACAGCTAGGTCTGCGGGCCGAACGCGCAGACCTTACAGGCCTTGTAGAGATTCTGTGGTTCCGCGAGAGGGCTACAACTTAGTAGGTAACAATGAATAAAAATAATAACAATGATTATTATTCTTAGTTAGGTACCTATACTAAATGTTTGACCCCTCTGGGACTCAACATTGCCCTTAAACATCTCATGATGCGAAAATTCCATGAATAAAATGTATAAAGTGAATAAGTGTTACTATTCTTTGATAGGTACCTATAGGTTAATTATGAAAAATTAAATCTGTACCAAAGGAAACATTTTTGAAAAAATTAAAAATTAATTCTGTACCAAAGGAAATATTTTTGAAAAAATTAAAAATAGTTACCTACTTACTTATTAGGTTGGACAGAAGTGGGGGCATAAAAAAAAAAAAAAAAAAAAAACGTCCAAAATTACTCGGAATACGACACCTACCTATTAAACAGGTTTTTGAAAAATCTGAAATATTGACAAAAGACTCGGTTTGCCATCTAGTTGTGCCTGCAAGGTTTTCAGCCCGATCGCCCAAACCCGTGGGGCGCTATGGGGCTAAAATGAGGCTACGGGAAGGGTTTTTTGAAGGTTTTCTGCTATGAGGTCGAGTTAGGTGTCGATTTCGAAGTATTTCTGGACGTAGAATCCATTTTTTGGGGTGACGGAACGATCCGATTTCACTGTGGGGATCTATTGGGCTTTCAGGAGGCTACAAAAGGGATTTTTGAAGGTTTCAAATAAGGTGTAGTTTTCCGAGTAATTTTGGACGCAAAATCTATTTTTTATGTCCTTCCGAAGTACAGATTATGGTTTATTACCTATTCGTGGAATAATACACATGTGTATATACACAGGTGTAGGTCTACACCTTTGTAATCGCGACGGAGGTCAACGACTCCGATCGGCCTCAAAATTTGACATTATCCGTTTCAAGAGGTCCAGATTCCAAAACCGAAATGTCCGTACGCCGTCCGGGCGGTTTTGGACAGTAGGAATTTTTTTAAAATCTGAAATTTTGACAAAATATATTTTGTATAGGTTCACCTACACCAAATACTTGGTTAACCATCTAGTTGTGCCCGCAAAGTTTTCAGCCCGATCGCCCAAACCCGTGGGGCGCTATGGGGCTAATTTGGAGCTACAGGAGGGTTTTTTTGTAGGTTTTCGGCTATGGGGTCGAGTTTGGTGGCGTTTTCGAAGTATTTTTGAGCGTAGAATCCATTTTTTGGGGTCCCGGAACGATCCAATTTCACTGTGGATAGCTTATAGGCTTTCATGGATATATCGCTCCTCCGGAGGAATAGTGGTATAAGTCCAAAAACCTTACTTTTGGGAAATCGCAATTTAAGATTTTTCACATATTTGTTAGCGTGTTGCAGACACGAGGGCTTTGTTTCCGATATCCGATGCTTCTCAGGCTTTCATATTATTATCTACCTTTCAGGTTTTCCCAAAGCTTCTTCTCCCCCTTCTCATTCACGACGCGCATGTATTAAAATCAATTAAATTTCAATTATGTACCACTCTTATTCCAAGAAATTGGGCCCAAATGGATGGTACATCTTGACATGATCCACTACTGTACTGATGAACACACGGGATGACACACGTTAATATTGGAATAGTAGTGGTACATTTTTGAAATGATCCGGTTTTGCCACTGCAAGCACACAAAAAAGGATATTTTCTTGGTTGAACAGCGGTACTTCTTGAAATATACCAGTACTGAAGTGAAAAAAATAAGGTTAATACCTACCTGATTTTTCTGACGGATAGCGGCTCATTAGAGATGAACCAACCTTCTTCAAACGAAATGTCGGTAATCTGCATGGAAAACATACCGGTTCATCTGCTCTCTCCCGAGTAATTTTTGAACTATGCTTAAACCAATAATACCCCCATGTTAAGCTCGTCGCGAGCTACCCAATGGTATATATAACTCAAAACAGCTGTTTTTAGACTTACTTATCGTCGGCTAAGAACCAGCATAGCATAACTCAACTTTAACCCAAAACGAGATTTCTGGTCTTTCTTATTCAAAATTTCACGCCCGATTCAATGAAAGTGTCAGTTTCTGGCTTCGACTACGAGGAGCGTCGTTATATGCGATTTAATCAGCATCGCATTACTGAAAAGTAGCAACAGCATCACATAACGCATCTGTTTCAACATGGATCGCTCTCCTGACCGCAACCGTTTTGCTTTGTTAATCGGTATTTTGTTGTCATGGCAACTACATTTTGATTGATTTCGAGAAAGGAAGATCAGTCTTGAAATTGCGATAATAATTTTTGGAGTAAAGAGATATAATCACTTAGAAATTGACGATCGGAAATCACGCATTATTTTCAGTTTAGTTATGCCATGCTGACTCTTGTGATTTTTGAGTTTTGCTGACTTTCTGGTAATCAGTTTTTTGGCTCTCCTGTAAAATGACGAAAATTGAGTTATGCTAAGCTGGTTCTTAGGCGACGACTACCACTATTACTCCGGAGGAGCGATATCCATGAAAGCTTTCCATAAGGGAGTCCCACTCAACCACCTGAACCATATTTCAGAAAATCCCTCACCCTCCAGTTTATGAGCGATCTCTAAAATTTCACCCAACGTTGCTGTTTCCGAACCAGTCAAATTTTTTTCTGGATCCATCACCCCGACCACTCCAGGCCATAATTTTATCGATGGATTCCTTGATGTTGTAAAAGCAATGTGCGATATTGTGGGTTTTCCACGTCAAAGGAGCAGCATCCATCGATTTCAAGGTTTAAGGGCATTTAGGCAAAAACCGCTGTTAGTGAGGGTTTACTGTATTAAGGTCCATCCACAAATTAATTACATTGTTTCACTTTTTTGGAGAACGAATATTTTGGGCGAGAGATGAGATGAGTTCCCCCATAGAGGGATCCTGTACGCTGCTCTAGTCTGCTTCCATGGAAGCAAGCGCAGTACACTGTGCGTAGAACCTCAGGAGAAACCGCGCCAACCAATCTTCTCAGCATAAATATGCTGGAGGAAAGCTTAGATGAAAGTACCTCTGTGTGCCTGGCCCAAGACAGTCGATTATCGACCTCAATTACCACAAGATAGAGTTGTCCATTGTCGAGATCGATCCTGGACAGCGGTCCGGTTAACGAAACCGGCGGACGTGACGTCTCGACACAGCAGAATCTGTTGTGTTGACCGGCCTCCAAGTAGAGGGCGAATCAAGGCTGGTTTGGCACGTTCACGTGAACGAGGGATTCGGATAAAGGGACTGAGGGGATGCTGCATCAGGGTGAGTGCATTCCAGACAGTCAGAGCGAGCGTATGCCCGTCTGCCCGTCGTAGGCCCGGGAGTCGACTATCTCCTGGACCTTCCAGATCGTCACCTGGACCTCCGGGACTCTCTTCTCAGCCCAAGCAACTCCGGACAGGACCCCCGGGACCCCTACGTCGTTAAGATGAAGTCCCTGGCGATTTACACTGCAGCGACCCTCATGAGTAGCTTGGGCTAGCTCCCACGTCTCGTGAGAAGACATTTCGCGTTCGGTATCGGGTGTTAGGATGTTCACGAACGATATATTTATTTCACTGTATAATAAATACGCTTAGGGTCACAACCCTTTGGAACTAATTTCCATACCTCCTGATTGCCTGGGAGAGAGATCAGTCAATTAACCCTCATTTCATAATATAATAATTATTGACTCCCGAACGGAGAGCCATTTCACTCTCCGACAGTCATCTTTCCATTCAGCTCCAACAACAAACCCTGTCTTCCCTGGAATTTCCCTGACGCGTCTGCGGTCGGCGGCGGCGCACTGTTTTTTTTTTTCGCCACTCTAGCTGGACAAAAGTCCAAAAAAAAGTTTGATTTGGAATAAAAGTCAGTAGCTTCTGTTCTACGCCTTTATTTTTCTCCCTTCTCCTACATGCGATACAAGGCTCAACGTAAACAATAAGGTTTGTTCCAGGTCTGACGGCGTCTGTTGACAAAACAGACAGCTGTCGACAGCAGTCCCAATGCCTTCGTCTGTCGAGTTCTGTCGAACAGCCCACCTTCTAACCTGGAACGCGAACTGTCAACAAAATTGTATAATTGTATTCAGAATAATCAACCTTTTTCGAGAGAGGAGTATCATAAGGGCGGGAATGAGTCATTTAAAGTGTTTGAGGGTATATACGAGGACTTTGGGAGGACGCGAGTACAACTTGATGCGTCAAGCACCAAAATAAAGGAGGTTATGAGAGAGGTTTCAACTGGGTTATCCAAGTCGACAGCTCCCAACCGAAATCATTCGAGCTGTCGGTTTCCGTCCGACTGCAGTTGAACTGCTGTCAACCTACAAATCGACCTGGAACAGCCGGCGACGGCGACCTGGAACAGCAGTTTTCTCAACTGCGCATGTCTCCGTCGATTTCTGTTAACAGTCCGTCAAACCTGGAACGAACCTGTTATTCATCAGCTCGGTCAGTGATATCAATTTCGCCACCAGAACGCTCTCTTTTCAGTCCCGTCACGATCCCTATTATGCAGGCAGTAATAATGTTTACCAACTAGGTCAGGCTTTCATTTCGAACATTGAGCTGTGAGATATTCAGACAGTCCAGTCAAAACCACAAAACTACGAAAAGCTTCGTTTATTATTAAAAAAGTGACAAATTAATAAAAATATGTGAGAATGAGCCCCAGATGAGAATGTCAAAATGTTCGGCATTCACTTAGGCGGCAATTCTCTCGTTCTTCCAGCTGTTCTTTTCTTTGAGGTACATGACTCTGTCTGCGATCCTGGGCCCAAGAGACTCGTAAAACTCGATCATCGACGGGAAGATCTTGTAGGCGACCCTGAAACAATTGAAAGCTTTCGTCAAAGTGAGGAACACGTCTGAAGACGAAATTTTGCTCGTAGGGTGGCAGCAACCGTCAACAGATTTCGGCGCTCGGTGAAAAAATTATTCCAAGTATAAATTGTGAGCGCAAAATGACCAAATTTGTGTAAACAGTATCAGTAAAACACTTACACGTGGTCGAGTTTGGCAAGGGCGTTGGCTCCTTCCTTATATTCGTTGAGGATCTGATCGTGGTGCTTCTTGAGCTCGTCCCACTCGATGGAAGTCCCCTGGTGGCACACGACCGCTCGGATTTTGCAGAAAAGCGGCTCAGAGTCGTACAGGTCCTTCCAATTATCGTAAGGCAATTCTTCAATGGGTCCTTCTATCCTCACCTGAAAGAGATCAAACTCTCATGACTAACTAGAACAGTAGGAAGTTCCAGAGGTGGGGGAAGAGAAGTACGAGGGGCGTGAGGTGGTTAGGAATAGAATATAGAATAGAATAGAATATTTTGGTTTATTATTCTTGGAATAATACACCTATGTTTTCGCGACGGAGGTGGACGACTCCGATCGGCCTCAAAATTTGACATTATCCGTTTCAAGAGGTCTACATTCTAAATCCGAAATGTCCGTCCGCCGTCCGGGCCGTTTTGGGCAGTAGAATTTTTTTTAAATCTGAAGTTTTGACAAAATACTCGCTTTACCATCTAGTTGTGCCCGCAAGGTTTTCAGCCCGATCGCCCAAACCCGTGGGGCGCTATGGGGCTAAAATGGGGCTACAGAAGGGGGTTTTTGAAGGCTTTCGGCTATGGGATCGAGTCAGGTGTCGTTTTCGAAGTATTATTGGACGTAGAATCCATTTTTTGGGGTCCCGCAGCGATCCGATTTCACTGTGGCGATCTATAGGGCTTTCATGGGGCTAAATATGGGATTTTTGAAGGATCCCTGGAGGTTAAATATTTTTCGAGTAAAGAATAAAGAATTTTTTGAAAAACAATTTTTTTGAAAAAAAAAAAAAAATCCAAAAAATTTTTTTCCAACATTTTTTCTTTTGACTCAGAAATAATTTTTGCGCAACTAACCTATATCAAAGAATAATAAACCCTTGTGTAAAATTTGCAGCGTTTTTTTTAAAATGTTATCAGGGACGGTACCAGCTTCGAAACCCTTGTGCTAAAATTTAATGCTGGATGCTCGAAAAGCCGCGAAATTTTCGGATTTTTTTTGTTTTTTTTTTTTTCAGTTCTTGGCTTTTAGCTTCAAAAATGTGCTCCCTAACGAAAAAGTCACTGTATACTATTTTCAAGTAGACAAGATTTGCTACCATTTGAGCGCAACGGCAGCTTTCTAGGACCAATGGGCCCCGAGATTAACCCTCTTCAAACATTGACCATTTTCCCCCAAATTTAGAAATCGTGGTTTTATCCTTCTTCAGTACGGAATATCGGCTATGATATTCATCCCGAATTCATCCACGAGGAAAGTTATGAGGAATGAAATTGTAGAGCAGTGATTCAGCTTCAATTTAAGCACAACCAGAACACGTAGGACTATCCCACTGACCTCCGTAGAAGCTGAGAGGGCCTTTTGAGTAGCAGGACTATTTTCGACAAAGCTAAGAAGCAAATTGGCTGATCCAACTTTGAATGCTTTCTAAGATCCAACATTATGATTTCTAAAAGCACATTTTTTGAGTACATAAGTGAAATTTCTCCTTCATGAGAGAAGTAATATTTTATATAATTTACAATTATTGTAAATAAACAAGTTTTTCGTCGTTTTTAATCAATTTTTTCACGTTCATACAAAAATCATCAATCCCGGGATTGCCTCTGAAAAATCCCGGGATCCCGGGATTCAGAAAAACGTTCGGGATTGCAATCCCTAGGTACCAGTAGATAATAAGGATGTGAGAAAGAGAAAAATTTGTGTAGCATTTGAAGACCACAGGGAAAGAAGGGGGAATGTGTGAATTTTTCCATTCTGAGAAAAATGAAATTGAAAGTTTGACGCGTTCTACTCATATCCATCTTCATGAAAGGCTGGGTCGTTTTATTTTCCTCATTAGTTAAACTTTCATCTAACGATATAACGGAAAGAGAAATAAATTAATGAACATCCACAATTTGTAAATAATTTTATTGAAAAAAAGAAATCCACAATAATTTTGAGTAATTATTACTCAAAAAAAGTGAAAGAAGGGGGAGGGTCAGAGAGAGAACAGGGAAAAAAGGGGGAGAGTGACAGAAAAAAGGACAATTTTATTATTTTCACTACTCCCCGCGTGTGCCGCTTTTCTTGCCCTCCTTGCGTCTGTATTAACATGGATATGTTTTTGGGCTGGGGGTCATTCTAAAATTTGCGACACCAAACGACACCAAAATTTGTTACGCAACATAATCGCGAAAACTATAATCACATGATTGGTCTGTAAGGAAGTTTGGCGGTTGGTTACTAGAAACTGTTTCTACTCGACAACCAAAATTTGTGATGAGTTTACAGTAAACATATCCATGAATCAATGTTTTTCCGTGAAGCGGAGAATTTCCAGGGTTTTTTAATTTTGAAACGTATCTCCTCGCTGCCATCGACTGACAAAACTGTTTCAAGTGGAGTAAATCCTTAAACTTTTCAAAAGAAACCGGTCGCCGGCCTGGAATAGAAACACGAAAATTAATAGCCCCAATGAACAATTTATTTTTCCTTACCTACATAGGTCCGAGTTTTTATAATATCATTGAAGTCTAAAGGTGGGTAAGAACATTGGTTATTGACTCACCAGTGTAAAGCCGTGGTGGCAAACAATATTGTCCAAACAGTATTGGCCAAAGGAGTACCTTCCTCTTTCTTTCCCTGTTTTCTTTCAAACCTTCCCCTTTCTTTCCCTTCATTCGGACCTTCCCCCTTCTTTCCCAGTAATTTCAGATCTAACATAGGCTATTTCTTGCAGACCCTCCTCCTTTTTTCCAAGTTTGATCTCGTATTATGAAACTAGGTACATCCTTGGGAGAGTTTGTTGCCAACCTTAACTCATTTTCGAAAAAAAAGTGACCTTCCCCCTTCTTTCCCAGTGGTCTTCATTTACAATGTGAATTATGTCATAATATCAGCTATTACAGGATTATATTATTATCCTGTAATAGCTGATAGTTTGAAGCGTGTAATGAAAAAGCATGAGATACCTATTGCATGAAGATATGATAATAAAATAGAAAAATCACTGTCTATTACTAAGGAAAAAATAGAAAATGAGATAAAAGCAAAAAAAAAATGTGCATAACAAGAAAGATAGTGTGTCGGGCATTTCCCGGCACTGCCGTGATACAGGGCATTCTGTGAATATTGATGATGTAAAAATGATTACTGAAGAAGATGCGGGACTCCAGCTTGTTCCCGCTCTCGTATATGTATATAGTTCTGACGTCACATCGCTTTCAGCCATATTGTTCTCTTTGTTATAACCACGCACTTCGTGTAATGTGTTAAGTTCGTTTATTATATCGTTTTAATTCGTTTTCTATTTTATTGATTCACCACAACTCAAGAAGTAAGTACTCGGCGTACTACAAGACGGTGAGTTATGCTGAATAATCTTTCATGAGCTCATTTGGGTGTTCCACTAGGGGGAACTGCTGAATGGCGTTGCGTTCATACTTGGGTTAGCTGTGTTGTGTTTAATTAACGATCACGGGTTTCTCTAGTCCTTCCTCAAAGACGGAATCGACTGGTTGAGGAAGACGGCCACGTAAGTGGGCACCTAGGTAAGACGGTCGCCTTGGTGTTTGCCTCGCCAGTCATAAGACGGACCCCAAGCCACCCGAACAAAGGTTTTTGGGGTCAACCTTTGTTTGGGACATTCCATAAGTCGTACGCAGGAAATACGGTATTAGAAGACGGGGCTTGTGGGTAAAAACGTGAGGAAGGAAAGACGGTGAGAACAAGATCGTCCTGGTGTGGCCTATTTCAAGACGGGACCCCATAGGTTAACGTGAGCAAGACGGTGGTTCACGTTTTTAAGACGGTGTGGGTGTCATTTTGGTGTCTACGAGCAAGTAAGCGTAAGTAAGACGTTCGATTACGTTTCTTGTAAGACGGCGTGGGCATCATTTGGTACCTGCAAACTTCGTGCTCAGGCCAGCCAGGCATAACATGGCTCACCCAATTCTCTTGATTTCGCATTTTTCGTGATTTGATGATGTTGAATCACGAGTTTCGTTCTATCGAGAAGGTTTCTACAGGTATTTTAGTCCATAATATGCAGTTTTTCGTTTAGGTTTACCAACCTGTAGGCCCATTTCATGAACTACAGTTTTTTTTTGTGATGCCCTCCTACGTCTACAGTAATTTCGGGTTGATCTAAAGTTTTATTCTGCGCTACGTGCTTGTATGACTAAATACCTGTAGAAAAACTTCGTGCTCGGGAACTCGATTTATACCTTCGTGGGCATACCTTTGTGGACAAACCTTCGTGGGCAAAAACCGTGAACCTTCGTGGTGTAAAACGGTGTTCCTTCGTGGATAAACCTTCGTGGACAAACCTTCGTGGGCAAAAACCGTGTACCTTCGTGGTGTAAAACGGTGTTCCTTCGTGGGCAAAAACCGTGCACCTTCGTGGTGTAAAACGGTGTTCCTTCGTGGACAAAAAAAAAAAAAAAAAAAAAAAAAAAAAAAAGGACGAACGCAGACGAATATTCAGAGACCAAAATACCTGAACACAGGTAGTATTTACGAGAACCGTTTCGTAAAGTAACAGTTACTTGTTTAACATGTTAAATAATATTTTTTATGGTTATCTTATTAAAATTGTTAATATTTAATATTAACAATTTTGGTATGTTCCTCGTAACTGCTTATGAATGATCCCAAGATGAGTCACAGGTGCCTTCAAATGTGATCGCAGCTGGCATTAGCAAATAATAATAACCAATTATCGAACCCTAGCGCAAATATGCTTCATGACTCGGGACGGTTCTGGTAAATACCTCATAGAAACGACTTTGGTGGATTAAGACGGTTAAATTCACTGAAAAACGGACGCTTTGTGTGTGACTGAAAACAGACACTTCGTGTGTGCACTTGGGCTGGTTGGTTTGTTTGAATTAAGACGGTCAGATTCATTCAGATCACTACCTAGATGCACACTAAGACGGTATCTACGTTGCGTGTGAGTTAAGACGGTTGAATTCACACAAAACGTTGATATTGCTGTACCTTGAAGACAGTTAACAGTGTTTGGGCGAATTAAGACGGTTGAATTCGCTTGGCATATTTTGTTTCTGTAAGACGGTTTTCTTCTTTAAGACGGTTGAATTCACACAAAACGTTGATATTGCTGTACCTTGAAGACAGTTAACAGTGTTTGGGCGAATTAAGACGGTTGAATTCGCTTGGCATATTTTGTTTCTGTTTTCGAACACACTGAAGACGGTTAGCGGTGGGTGGGTGAATTAAGACGGTTGAATTCACTCAGGTCATTTTTTTCTTCAAACACACTGAAGACGGTTTACGGTGTGTGGGTGAATTAAGACGGTTGAATTCACTCAGGTCATTTTTTTCTTCTAACACACTGAAGACGGTTTACGGTGTGTGGGTGAATTAAGACGGTTGAATTTACTCAGGTTATTTTTTTGTGCACACTGAAGACGGTTAACAGTGTGTGGGCGAATTAAGACGTTTGAATTCGCTCAGGTTATTTTTAATTATTTATCTTTTTGTACATGAAATTCAGTGTGGGCGAATTAAGACGGTTGAATTCGCTCAGGCAATTTATTATTTTTTGTATAAGACGGTTACCAATGTGTCAGTGGATCAAGACGGTTGAATTCGCTCTGGTTGTTTAATTTTTTTTTACTGTGTGGGTGAGAGTAGGCTTGAGACGGTTTGGTTTACTCGGAATGGTGTCGTAGGAACTAAAGGTGGTTTCTAGTACTTACATACGATTTTTTTAACAGGGATGAGTGAAGACGGGCCTGACCATGTGCAAGATGGGCGAGCACTGGTGTCGAGAGAGGAACTTGAAAGACGGGAGCGAGTTCTGAGGCGTGATCTAATGGGTATTCTTCATTATAACATCAGGATTTGTCGCGAAGAAACGGACCGGCATATGCAGGCGATCGCTGCTGATGCTGAAGAGCAGCATCAGCTTCACGTTCGAACTGCGGAGAATCCTTGTGAGCTTCTGAAAAGCCTCGACAGAATCTGCAAACCCATCAGTAATATTCAGAACACCAGTATCGAGAGAAGTTTCAACAATCAAGTTTGACCCGAAACGTCAGAAAGTCTTCGAGTTCATCACTGACTTTGACCGCGTCGTCGACAAAATTCGAAAATGTCCTGGATCTGGACTCGCTGACAACCAAATCAAGTATAATTTCCTGACTGCTGTCTCTGAAGTTTGCCCAACAGTTGAGCAAATTGAGTTGTCAACCCCAAGACCTGGAAAAACAGTTTAGACAGTATGGTGACAGATTGTACCCGCTGCAAGGCTCTCAGATTGAGATCAGGCTGAGGAAGAGGTAATGTATGGGGTACAAGAGGTTGAATCAGAGGAAGCTCTCAAAGATGATGAAGATCTCGATTTGGCCATGTTTACATCATCAAGGGATGGTATGGTTTCTTCCGCAGACAGGTCAGACGATCAGCAACAACGGCTTGGTGCTGCATTGTCTACTGTCGACAGTAACTTTCGTGATAGGGCCCAGGTTCATCTGCTTGCTGGTTCAGATTGTAGGACCTACAATGTAGGTACTGAGCATCTTGTTAACGACGCGAATTTCTTTGTTGCCCTGCAGAAATTGCCTCAATCTCGTAATATATAGCTTGCGCGAATAACAGTTCGGATGCTGACTTAGTTATACGTGAAGTGGGAGATATTATTGTTTATAATGATGAAACAAAATGCTATAGCTGTCTCCGGAACGTGTTATACGCTCCTACTTTGACAGAAAATCTTTTTTCCTTGCGGAAGTTGGTTCGCAATGGCGTTCATGCTAGTTTGACTGTTGACGCAATTCATCTTCTTGATAGCGTCACAGGGAGTCTTGTTGCGAAGGGTCTGTTTGATGGTAGGTTCTGGTGGCTGTGTTTTACTTTGCCGCTGTCAGGTGCCTCGTCGGCTGTGCGCCGGCGCATTATCCGTGAGGTTTATGGGGGTCTTGATGGCACTGCTCTTCCTACGTCGCTCGTGGTTGGTGCTGGTTCCGGAGGGAGTGATCTGGTTCCGGCTCCTTGCTCTAGTTCTTTGGTAGCGGATTCAGGAGGGAGAGGTTCGGAGTTGAATCCGGCCACGAACTCCAAGCGCATTCGGGATGAGCAGAGTGGCCTGAACGCTCGTAAACAACCGCGAATTGACGATTCTTCATCTCATTCAGGGGATGGGCAAGACGGTGAAACAGTTACTGACATCGACGTCAATGACAGAGACTTGATTAGGATAGGAGAAAACATCACTCCAAGTCTGCGAGATAATTTGGGATTGCTTTGGCACTATCGGTTAAACCACGCGAGTAAGCAATATTTAGAAAAAGCAGCAAAACTTATTCCCACTCTGAAAAATGTGAAATTTACAAATGATGTGCTTGACTGCAGTGCTTGCAAATTGGCTAAGGCCAAACATAAACCATGCAATGATATTAGGTATAGGTCGGAAGTAGCATTTCACTGAATGTGGACAGATTTAATGGGACCGCTGAAACCCCATTCTTACCGGACTATGAATAAATATGTCATTACTTTTATAGATGATGCCACACGTTTTGCTATGGCGTATGAAATTCCTGATGAATTACATGCTCACGTTGCATTAGCTAATTGTTTGGAAGAAATACGAAAAATTAAAGGACCGGATGCCAAACTAGTTCAATTACTCACAGATGGGGGAACAGAGTACAAAACTGCAGAAATGAAAAACCTGTTAGCTAGAGAAAATATCACTATAACCACTTGCGAGCCTGCAACACCTCAGCATAATGGCTGTGCTGAAAATTTCAACTTTGTGTTAGCTTCTGCTATTAGGGTAAATCTGATATCGGCAGGGATGCCAACACACTTTTGGGGGCACGCCCTCAGGCACTCTCTGCATGTTCATAATAGGACTCCACACGCATCCAATAATTTCACCACCCCCTACGAAATGGTGTACAACAAGGTGCCTAACCTAAAATATATGAAACGGTTTGGCTGTGAAGCCTACGTGTTGGACAATCATGTCAAATCCAAATCTAAATTCGGCCCAAGAGCCAAACTGGCGTTCCTGTTGGAGTGCACTGAAACTGGCTACGTATTGTTAGATTTTGAGAAATGACATTGATTAGGTCGAAAAACGTGGATTTTATCGAATCTCGGGTTTACGGGGATAGGCATGAAGAGTCTTCTGATCAATCAGGGATTTTTGACTCTGAATTAGAATCAATAAAGCCAGCAGTTGAAGGACCTTCTTCTGAAATGGATGTTGAAAGTGTCCAACAACAGGACCAATCATCTTTCCCTGCAAAAGGGAATGACAATGGTCAGGCTGGAATTAAAGGCTTGGTACAAACTGAGTCAGACCCTTCTACTTCTCAAATCAATGAGGACAGACCTCAGTTGTTGATAGGTGGAAATAATGAGTTTGACTTTTATCAAACATTTGAGAATGACAGTGAAGAAGAAATGGACTGTTTCTTTTCAAATGAATTCAAAATGGGTAGTGAACCAGAAACCTACGCAGGTGCTCTGCAAAGTAAAGATTCTAGGTTTTGGATTGAAGCTATTAATACTGAATTTGATGCTTTGATCAAATGCAGTACTTGGAATATTTTACCAAAATCAAAAACACCAAAAAAACGTTAAAATTATCACTTCAAGGTGGGTGCACAAAATTAAGAACGAAGTCGACGGAACTATTAGATTTCGTAGCAGGCTAGTAGCGAGAGGATTTGCTGACAAAAATTACTACAATCAAATGGAGACGTATGCTCCTGTTGCTCGTTTGGGCGACGTACGATTCATGTTAATTATAGCCAATAAGTATGACCTGGATGTGCATCAGTATGATGTGAAAACGGCATTCTTAAACGGGAAACTAGATAAAACGGTCTATATGGAAGTTCCCGACGGCCTTACTGAATACTTAGGTGAAGATCAAAATTTCAGAAAGAAATAATAATTGATAATATGTTTGTGAGCTGAAACGCGCGTTATACTGGCTTAAGGTTTCATCGAAACGATGGTTTATCCGTTTTCAAGAAACCATTACTAAATTGGGTTATAAAACTTATGACTTCCAGCCATGTTTGTTTGTATGGCGCTACAAATCTCATTTCGCGATTTTACTTTTGTATGTTGATGACATATTGTTGGTCACGAACAGTGAACCTAAAAGTCACAGACAGAACGACTATTGAAACAGGAATTCTTTATCAGTAGCCTTAGTGAACCCACGAAATTCCTCGGGTTACAAATAGTGCGAGATCGCAGAAACCGAACTATTTTCTTGCATCAAACCAATTTCGTTCACTCAATGATGAAACGTTTCAACTTGGTCAATGTGAAACCAGTTCACACTCCGATACGTCCTGGTGAGGAAACTCGTCGTCCAGGTAACGTTGAAGAAAACGTCCCTAAATTTCCGTTTCGTCAAGCCATAGGGTAGTTATTGTATCTACAAAATAGGACCCGCCCTGACATTACTTATGCGACCAATATTTTGAGCAGGCGACAATCGAATTTTACCACCCATGACTGGGAACTTGTAACAAGAATCTTCCAGTACTTGAAGGGCACAACAAATTTTGGGCTTGCATTCACTGGGAGTGAGGAGAGTAATATCAGCTGTTATGTTGTTGCTTCTCTGGGGATTAACGACGAAAAGGGTCATTCTACAACAGGTTATATCATTAAATTGTTTGGGGATGTAATAGCCTGGAGGACTAAGAAACAAAATCATGTTTCATTATCGTCTCCAGAATGTGAATATGTGGCAATGAGCGTTGCCTGTCGCGAATTGGCAAGTCGTCGGGCAATGTGCGAACAAATACTTCGTCTAGATATTGTCCCAATAGTTTTTGAAGATAATCGATCCGCAATTAGGTTGGCAGAGACCGAAGATTCGACAACTTTCAAACATCTTACTAAACTATGCTTTCACTACGTGCGCGAAGAAATTCATTCCGGTAATATTAAAATAGAATGGATCAGCTCAGACAGCCAATTGGGTGACTTCTTTACGAAACCTCTGAGCAGAGGGAAATTTATTCAATTCCGCGATTTAATAATTGCTAAAAGAGTTTGAAGAAACAACTTTTGTTTCAGATAGACTAATCTAAGCATTTAAGACAGAAGACGGTGCTGTCATAAGATAATCCTGGAAAGACGGTGTCCAGAAATTGGAAAGACGGTGTCCAAACTCAGCAAGACGGTGTCCCAGATCGGAAAGACGGTGTCCGAACTTGGGCAAAGCTGATTTTTCCCTTACAGGCTCGAAGTGACGTCAATGTGAAGAATTCTCAATTCTTGAAGAGTTCTTCAGTTCTCAATGCTCCTTTCCTGTCGCCACATCACAAGTCTTGCAGTCCCGGGAGGGAGTGAAGAAGATGCGGGACTCCAGCTTGTTCCCGCTCTCGTATATGTATATAGTTCTGACGTCACATCGCTTTCAGCCATATTGTTCTCTTTGTTATAACCACGCACTTCGTGTAATGTGTTAAGTTCGTTTATTATATCGTTTTAATTCGTTTTCTATTTTATTGATTCACCACAACTCAAGAAGTAAGTACTCGGCGTACTACAAGACGGTGAGTTATGCTGAATAATCTTTCAATTACAAAGGAACCATGTTACATAATATGTATTATATTAGGATATATTATATCCTAATATAATATCTTATATTATAAGAGGCGTATTTTAGAAAATATACACTTAGTGAAAGGTGGTAGTGGCGTTTTTAATGTTCGTAAAAATGATTTAAAAGTGCTTAACCAAAAGTTTTTCTGTCTATTTGAAAAGTAAAAAATTAAGTATGTGTAAACGTGTCATGCGCAATAATATGTCATAGAATAACGTTAAAATAAATTTTAGTAATAAGTACCTACCAAGGTTTGATGTCTGTCCGCCATGGTAGATGAGAGCGTAGCTGTGGAGGTGATGGTGTTATCATTAGTGATAGCGCCCTAACCTCGTACAATTTTAATTAATTTTTATTGAAAGTTTCAATTTGAAACGTGCTCTTTTTATAAAGTGTTTCAAATTGAAACCAAAATTAGTATAGCTACACCGTTGTTCCGATAATTGTTTCTAGTCAAAATGTCCTCTGTGATATGTAAAACTGCTTATCTGGTAGGTAATTTTTATGAAGGAACGATGAAGGTGTAAATGTAAAACTAAAATTGTCACAATGTCATGTTAGGTATCCTGAGCCTTGCTGATGCGTGATGTGATGTAAAAAGTTCCTTATTGACGACGATGCTGGAGCATTGAGAGCCTTGACGAAGTAAGTCCTGTGTATGTAAAATAGGTAATAATTTAGGTTTGAATAGGGATATGCTTAATAGCTGTTGTACATTGTTGCTCAGAACCCTGAGGATGGAAGCTTGTATGTTTCTGAAACGTCGGGAATAGCAGTAAAGGAGTGATGAGGAAAATCGTCCTATTTGAACAATCCCTGGGATCCCTCAGAAACGGTAATAATTAATCGGTTTATAATCGGTAATAATCGGTTTATTTTTAATTATTACTAAACACTGATCAATAAATAATTTATTATTATCAATTATTGATAATGAAATGTTGAAAAGCGTTTTATGTTAATTAGCCTTTTTAACTAAGTAGGTAATTTGTCAATTGTATAATATGTAATCAAGTTAACTAATTAGGTAACTACAATATAGTATAATATATTATAATTAGTATAATATATTATAATATATTATAGTATAATATATTATATTATAATGAACAAATCTGCATGTGAGGGGCGGCAGCTCGAAAGCAGTCCCACACGAGACTAATAGGGTACTACCTACATGTAATAGTCCAGTCACCAGGTGATTTTTCGATGCAAAGCGTGGTGTAGAATTTTTTCAACGGTTTTTAATACGTTTTTTGGGGCGCTGAACACGAATCCGAAGCTTCCCACCAAAATTTCTGGGACGCTCATCGTCAAAATCGCAAAAAAAAAAAAACCTCAAAATTTCGGCACCGATAACTTTGAAAGGGTGCGTTACAGGTCAAAATAATTTTCACTAAACAATAATTGTTTAGTGAAAATGATTATTGTCTATTGCCAAAATTCTGCGTCGAAAATGGCGAATTTTGACAAAAAGGCTTTTTTCGCACATTTTTGCCAATAACTCGGGAACGGTTGTCCGATCTTGTTTCTCTTTTTTTTCTGGGGAAAGATGATTCAATTTTTCATGAGGAACGGTTCATTGCATTTCTGTGGGGACCACAAAAGTGCGATTAGTATTCTTCGGAATGGGTGCTGTTGATTTTCAGTTGAATGATATCATATTATGATTTTCAGTTGAATATATCATAAAATATCACAAATTTTGTCATGAGGTTATATTTTTAGCGTCGTTTACGTTAATCGTGAAACGTGAGGCACTTGGTCGTTGGAGGGGACGTTGGGCCCATTCGGGGGCTCTTTTTGGGTTGTGGTACATAAAGGGAGGTCGACCAGGAACTGAGGCTGTAGGTACCCCCTCCACTCGGACGTGGTGGGGGCGGTGTCGTGCCACCTCCACTGCTACCGAGGGACCTCCGGGTACCAGGAGCCCATAAAGGGGCAGGAGCTTACAAAGGGGGAGCAAAAGGGAGGCCCTTTTAGTCGTGGCGGGGGAGGGGGAGAGAAACATTTTTTTAAGTACCCCCGTCTGCTCCCACCCTTTGCATCCCCTCAGGTGGGGGAGATCCGCCTCCCTGGGGACAGCTGCCCGCCCCCACCTGTGTGATTCCCCGCCGAGGGACAGAGGGGGGATCCCCCCCCACTTCCCCCTGATCAGTTCAGTACTACCCACAAACCCAAGCCTTGATCTTGATCCTCTTCTGACCTCCGCTTGGCCGGCTCTTAAAACGCCCATAAAATCTCGCCCCTGAGGCACCGCCGGGATGAAAAATGAGAAAGTCCTCCGAAACCGGATCCCGGTCGCTGATTGGTTGATGACATCACCACCGGACAAACGGGACCTGAATGGAAACCACTGCAAATTCAATTACTCATCGGATTGAAAAAAAAAAAAAAAAAAAAAAAAAAAAACCTGCAAATTTTACACAAGGGTTTGCTATTCTTTGGTACAAATTGTACAGAAAGTAATTCTCATGAGAATTACCTGCAGGCAATAAAAAATTAAAATTTAAAATACGGCTCACCTTTACACTATTTGAACCGATGAGGCAGAAATCAATGTAGACAGAAAGTGGGTCACATAGTAACTATGTCCCGTAAGTCAGACGGATTCTTGAAGGATCCTAGGAGGTCAAAATTTGACCTCCCTTATTTAGTAAGGTGTCGATTTACGAATAATTTTGGAGGCAACTTTCATTTTTTCAAGGTCCCACAGCTGTCCAAACATACTAAAGAATAGTTTCATATATTTTCATCAATTGTTAAATTTGAAGCCTAAATTCGTGTTTTGTTCATTTCAATAGGCCCTGATGATAGGAGAATATATCTCTTGAAACGTCGGCAAAAATCTCGTCTTATTTGACTGACCCTCAACAAGTTTCCAACAACATACTAAAGAATTTTTGACTTAATTAAAAAAATAAAATTATGTAGGTACCTACGTGGAATTAATTTTTGCGCAATAACCTATCAAAGAATAATAAACCTTTGTGTAAAATTTGCAGCATTTTTACCTACTTTTTTTGGCCGTCACCTGATCAGTCTAAAAACATTCCAAAGTTCCTCTTCAAAGGAAGGCGAAAAACGTCTTAAATCGGGAAAATCGTTACAAAATGTTAGTTTATGTTAGTTTTCACTTTTCAACTCTCAAAATTTGGCTTTTAGCTTTTAGCTCAGGTACTTTTTGGTGTAGTTTTTCAATAGTGGTTTTCACGCTGAATCCGATTCGAAGTTGGATTTCCAAAAAACGGCCATCCTGTATTAAGGAAAAAAAGATCAAGGTATGTAGGAAACCTTCCTAATGAACATGAAGGGGCGCGGGGAAGAACGATCAATTTCAATTTTTTGAGAAAACGAGTTTGTGGTGCTATCTTGTAGCTTGTTTGGGTACCTATCGCACCCTGAGTCGAAGCCGGGAAAAAGGATCATTGTATACGCTTGAAGGAAGAAAGAAGATAACGTGTGACGGCAAAGAACGTTCATTATCCAACTTTCAAAATGAAATTCCCAGAATTCGAGAAAATTGACATTGATCGTTCTTCTCCGCGCCCCTTCACATGGGAAAAATAGTTGACGGTTCATATAGAAAATTTCTAGAAATTTAATTTCTTACAGTATTAGGAGAGCTAGCTCCAGCCTGACTAGGGCGGAACGAGTGGGGTTGGCTGGCGCGTAGATGGTGAGTTGCGGCCGTCGTGTCAGTGCACGTGTCAGCCCATTTAGTTAGTTACAATGTTACAATGTAACATTATGTCATAAGGTCGCGTATAAATGCCATTTATTTCTCTCTCGTTTTGACACTTGGTTGTGGCTAAAAGACTGTACCGAATCCAATGTTTAAGGAGGTCATTCGACGCAGAATATTAGGCTCATCAACTTTGTAACTGAACAGTGTTAGCCTGTGATGCTTAGTTTTTAAGTTATAGGCAAAAAACAGATAAAAGTCAGAAAAAATCGTGTTTTTGCCGCCAAATGTTCTCCCGGCAAAAAATTGGCTAGCACTTTTGATATTTTGTTGTTCAGGGGTCTCTTTGTTGTTATGGGAATAACAACAAATTTTGATAAAATAAAAGCTTCCACACCAACTCGTCTGGCGACTGGCCTAATATTATGAGCGACCTTCGAATCACAACAAAATTTGCGGGGTTCAAAGGCCGCAATTCATACGTGCATCCTAATGACCTGGGCCGCAACTCACCTATCGTCCCCCTTCCCTCCCACCCGTTCCGGATATTCACGCTCCAGATGCAGGGTTTCCCTCCCGTCCTTTGCCACTGTGGCACTATATACCCGAATGAATCTCACCCAATGCAATCGAAACAATCGGCACCGAACAATGCCCGGAATCCGAAAACCCCTCCGAGACCTCCAAACCGTCCGAAGGTAAAATACAAAGGATGAAAATTGAGGTTGGGAACCTGATAGCGGATTGGTACAATCATTATTTAGCCGAGTAATCCCCGCTTTACTTCGAGGGCTTTCACGCCGGGTTTCCCCCTTTTAGCTTCCTTTAATTACTCGGGTTATTTGTTACTTCACGGGTCGATGTTAATTTCACGAGGAATTCCGTCTCGCTGGCGAGTTGAAGACGCTCGTGTTCTTCGACTGTAAAGAAACGACTGGAGTTTAAAGTAGTAGAAAGGAAATGAACTCGCCAGAGATATTCTTGGTTGTTCGTGAAGTTGTATCAGCAAGGTTTTCAGCACGATCGACCAAAGCCGTGGGGTTCTTTGCGACTTATGGGGCTGAAAGAGGGTTTTTGAAGGGTTTAGGGTAGAGGGTCGTGTAGGGTGTAGTTTTTGAATTATTTTTGGACGTGGAATCCATTTCTGGGGATCTCAGTTCCATCGGACTAGACTGTTGGGATACACGAGGCTCTTGTATGGTGCTACAAATGGTGCTTTTGAAGGACTTAGGCGAATATATAGCATGAGGTGTCGTTCCCAAAATAATTCTGGACGCAGAATGCATTTCTGGGCATCTCTCTTCAACTAGCCTGATCCTTCACCGGTCTTCATTATTTCCTTTCAATATTTCCTAAATGAATTTGCAGTGTTTTTGTCCGCATGGCGCACTAAGGTCGAGAATGCCTGAAAAGCGGCTAAAAACTTATTTTCTTAGGAATATTTCAATGAAACTTGGTACACCGTGGTTTTTTGGATCGTAGAATCTGAAGTCAGAACGTCAGAATTTTTGGAGCACCGTTAAAGGTCAAATTTTTAAAATTCAGGGTAAAAAAAAAAAAAAAAAAAGTATTAGTTTTAGTAAAAAAAACAAAACGCTTGCATACAAGTCTGCAACGCATTAGGACATTTCATGGTAGGTACCTACCTACCTCACTTCTACGAATCATAATAATCATTGAGCATATTTCGTTACGTAACGTAACGTGACATAACGAAAATTTGGTTGTGTGCCATAGCAAAGACATGAAATGTCAAAAAAAGTTTTAGTGTAAAATACGGTCTGAAACATAGGATGTTACGGTACATCGGAATCAGCGCAAAATTTCCTATAAGAACAGCCCGGAAAATATAAAAAGTATTCATATTATGAAAATAGCTAAAAGCTTGCTTCAATCAATATTTTTGGAAACAGCTAAAAGCGGTGCACCGCCTCGATCGTGACGAGTCTTCTGCGTTGGAGGTCGCCAACTTTGAAAATTTCAATTCAATTTCAATTCATTATTTAATAATGTAGAAGTCGCAAACTGTGAAGAACTGTTTTAAAACTTATAGGGCCATCACTTTACCTCCTCAGCTGTCCGGGAAAATTGATTTCAGACAGCTGAGGAGGTAAAGTGATGGCCCTATAATTTTTTTAACTTACTGAAAGGTTTAAAAATTCATCTGATGACATCATTTCTACATTGTAGAAATGGACGGGGAGAAAACGTATTTCCGACAACATTGATGTATTTAGGTACCTACCTGAAGGTTGTCATCATTTACTGTTGTTTAATCAAGAAGTACCTACGACCTACGTAACCCCCCCTCCCACCAACAAGGCAATTAAATGGCATGGATAATATCCAAGTTTAGAAGTGTCCAAGAGCAGATTAAGTAGTAAGTAGTAGACATTTACGTTCTCACGTACCCCAGCCACTCATGTTCACACATATCCATGTCAAAAAAATTTAAAAAAAATAGGAACCCGCAGCAACAATTTTGAAATTTCTTATTATATTCATCGGTTTTCTGTAATATTTAACATCACATGAACAATCTACTATGTACTTTACTTTTGAGCCTAATACTGTGTTCTACAAGTATTTCCCATCATCAAACCGTTTTTTGAAAAATGAAAATGTCATATTTTGGGGTTTTTGCCGCGGCTGGACCATACCTCCTCAGGAATTTTCCGTCAAATTCCTTCCATGGACGCAACAAAGTCTTCCTCGTAACCCGCATTATACAAACTAAGGCATGTAAATTGTTACCGATAGCCATCATTATTCCTCCATCTCCCGGAAATAGCTTCCTTTAATGGCCCAACTGAAGTCATCGGTAACAACCGGAATGCTGGATTTGACCCTCTAATTTTCGAAGGCCCTAAAAAAAAACCCTACTTTTATAAGGCCCTCTTTTTTATTCGACGTCTTTTTTTTTTTTTTTTTTTTTCAAATTTCCGAAAGCTTCGTGAGATCGGGTTTGACAGATTGTTATCGAGAAGGGGGCGCATCTTCGGAATGAAGAGAAAGTGATAATGCAAACGAACGAGCTGTAATGACTTCCAAAACTTTATTGTGTAACCGATTTTTACGTCTCCTCCCAAAGTGAAATTCCTTGTGGGAGGCGACATTCAATTTTTCTCGGGCTCGATGGTGTTAAACAGTAAAGATAATCAATTACTGAGGAGGAAACAAAACTGAGACGATGATTAATGACTTTATTTTAATGACAGTAACGAGTAGGAAGTTTGTGAGAACAGGTGTGACCCAAATTGGTTAATCGCTTTTTCTTTATCAACTAGGGGGCCATCCTCTACTAGCTATGCCAGCCATCCCCCGCTCGTTGCGGCCTGAAGTGAGCGCTTAATATGTTCAGTATGAAACGTTGTGAAACTGGAAAGATTAATTGAGGAGTTTGCTTTCAAACGAGGCTATATCCATTTTTAATTTTTTGGGGGAAAACGAAAAAAACGTTTGCTGCTCGAACAATTAATAATGTAAATTCCAAAACTCCCAATAGTTTGATGTTAGACCATTTAGGAATTACCCGAAGTTTGAAAGAAAAAAAATCAGTTCTTCATGGACAAATCGCCATTTTTATTTTGGTTTTGTTCCTTTTCGGTTGAAAACAGTGAATAATATCCATTTTTGATCTATTCAATTTTTTTTTTTAAAGTTTACCGCTTTATCTGATCGCTAGAAGTGCCCTTGGTGGTCCTAGGTGGTCCTCCTAGGTCATCCTCGTTTTTATCCTCCTCCTCGGGCTTGAGCTCCAATGTATTAAACTAGGGGGGCCACCCCCTATTGGCAATGCCAAACAACCCCCGCTCGTTCCGCCCCCAGGGGGCGGTCGTTGAGGCCTGGTGGTACCCCGACAAGTGGATTATTCTCCCAAAATTACTCGGAAAATGACACCTCATTTGACCTCCTGACAATTTTCCAAAGCTCCATAGATCCACGGCATGAAATCGGACGGCTCTGAGACCCCCAAAATGAATTCTACGAGAAAAAAATACTTCAAAAACGACACCCCATTTGACGTCGTGGCGAAAGTCCTTCGAAACTCCATAAACTACGAATTTTGTAGCCCCATAGAAGCCCCATAAATTCCTATGGAGTAATCGAACCGGTTTCAGACTCTAATAAACGGATTCTCCGTACAAAATCCCTTCAAAAACGACACCCCATTTGATCCCCTAAACCCCTTAAAAAAAACCTCCTGCAGCCCCTTTTTAGCCCCAAAGAGCCCCTCGGCTTATTTCTATCAAACCAAAAACACATAAACAAACTCTGAAGCTTCTAAAAGTGACGTATTGAATAACACGACACTATTTCGCAACCTCTTACCATCAATTCAATTCAATGTCAACCTCCCAAACATCAATCAGCCTTCACACTTCGGTTACGTCAAATCCACTTTCAACCTAATCGGATTCGATTAGCGGACTTTCATTTCTCCCCACATTATCGAATACGATTCTTAGTTATCTGATCGATACTCAAACGTCTGTTTTGTATTGTGTCCGGACATTAATCATTCCGGAACTCAGAACGCATTAACGGTCTTTGAATTGCTATCGTTGGATTGATTTTGGATTGTGAATGAGGTTTCTCTCTTATGGAATTGTGTCATCAAGTTGGCGTATTAGTTTGGATTATGTGTTAATTCGATTGTGTAACTTGAGGCGCTGACAGTGAGCTAGGTAAGGTCGCTTTTCTTGGAAAAAAAGGAACCAAAAAGAATAAAATGGTTCTTTCGGTATCATACCGAGGCGAATCAATGACTACCACTCTATCCGAGTCCAAAGCAAAGCCAATTAATTAAAGAGACAATTATTGTCTGAAGCGTTTCCTCTGTGCTGAGCGTAGATGCGCCCTGGACGTTTATCTTTATGGTCTTGTTAAGCGTTGAAACTTGAGGTATTGAAATTTTCCTTCCCGATTCGTCGCAATACAAAAATTGAAAGCTGGGCAGAGAGAAAATATGAAAACATCACACATTTTCCCACCGGGGTTTTTCCTGGACTTTTTTCAGACGTGATTAAGAGATTCGGATGACGTTCCATCAACACGTGCGTCCATAAAAAGGGTGAGTCCAGGCGTGACTCGTCGTGAAAAAAAGCCGCCCGTTTCTTCTGGGGCCCCGAAGGCTCTTTTGATACGGAAACCGATTCAAAAGTCGTGATTTCTTGACTTGTCTTGCGAAGGGTTCACACCGTGAAAGTATCACTTTTCCCCCCTTATTGGTGGTCCGTTTATTCGGTTCGGTTTTCGCGATATCGACTCCCGTTCAGCGGGCCCAACAGCATCTCGCCAAACTCCTTTTACTTCTTCAAGGACGCGATTGTTTATATACAGTCGGAAATTCCTTTTAAAAGCCATCGACGCCCGTTAACCTTGACAGCGAAAAAGCTACGGCCCGATTACGTCGCTCCGATTACGACGAGATCACCCAGAAGAGATTCTTTTCTTGAATCCGGTTCCAGATGGCATCACGGATAAGGAATGCCGACAGTCCTCCGCCGGTTACGAATTGATTGAAGATCTCGAGGAAGAAACTGCTTTATGGTGACTTTAATGGGTTGATTGAGAATCGTCTGCCTCATATTGTTTATCAAGTGGGTTTTGAATATGCTGAACACGATTCTAACTTCCATGCACGCAGTTTTAAGGCTATTTATTTAGGGTGGATCGATTTTGGCCAAAAAGTTCCTTTCTCCCATTTCAGGACCCAATTGCGAACATTAAATGTTCACAACAAATGTTGTTGCCTTTTAACCGAAGAAACCCGCACAAAAAAGAGTACCAGCAGAAATTTCCTTCAGGTTCCACAATCATTTTAAAATTTTTGATCTATCAGGATTTTTGATCTATCAGGGATAATAACGTTCCTTATAGAAATGGACAGCAACAAAGAATTTCAATAGGTATAAATCAGTTTTATAAGACAAATTTTGTCTTGTTTATCTCACTATGGATCGTCGATCGCACGTGATTTTGGATGAAATATCGATTTCACGGAATTTAGTGAACGTGCTCAATCCTCATTACTCCTATTAGTTATTATAGTATAATATTATATTAGGTATATAGTATATATTATATAGGTACTATAATTATATTATAATTTAAAGAATATAGTTTACCGCCTCGAAAAAGCTATGCCTCGAGCTGATGTTCTATGCCTCATGTAACATGTAACGTTTCAGCAAAAAATTATAGTATGTCTTGGAAAAATAGAGTAGGTTTGTACCTATGTTTTCACGGTTTGTAAGTAATAATATTACTTATATAAACGGAAAACGCACATAGGTGCACAAAACAATCAAATATAATATATTTGATTATAATATAATTATTATATAATATAATTATATAATATTTATATATAAAATTATATTATATAATTCGAAGTACCCTTGGTATTCCCTATATTAAATACAAATTTTGTATTAACTCACAAACTATTGAACGATTAAAAGCTAGTTAACGATTAAATAAGGCAAAAGTAAAAATAATGTACCTACTCACCCAATAGGTGTTCAAGGTGAATATAAAATATTCACCTTGAACACCTATTATTATATTATAATATGAATTAAAACTAGATTTTAAGAGGGATAAGAAATGCATTACATTTTTACGAATTTTGTAGGTAGGTAGGTAATATAAAATTTAGAAATTGATATTTTTTTTGGCTCTTAGAAATTTTGAAGAGGGTTTCGTCTGCCCTGAAAAACGTAGCTCGATTAAATCGTAAACCGTCAAATTTTAACGATTCATCCTGAAATCACGAGTTGACGAATGGGGAATTTGCATCACTTTCAGAAATATTTTCATGTGAAAGATCTTGTTCTAACGAGAAGAAAGGCGAAAACCCCACATTATTCCGTTCGATAGATTATTTTGTACGCATTTTTACATTTTCCGTGATGTCACTCATGAGTGCGGGAGTCACTCAAGCGGGCGGACGTGATATTTCTGCTTTCCGGCTATTTTGGAGGTGAAAATTGGCAAGCTGACAATTCAATCAATGCAGAGGACGAACAGCGGTTTTCAACAAAAAATAATTCCAAACCAAACTTCCCAATGGGACTCAATGAGTCGATTATTTTTGACGATCTGAATCGCATGAATGGAATAATCAGATATCACTAGGTCGATTGTCAAGGGGGAATCGATTAACTATCAATTCCGATAAATATCGATCCTCCAATTTTTCTGTAAAAAAGAAAGATTCCACACCCGAATATTGTATTTTGCATGCTAAATACGACCGTGTTTTTTTATAGGTAGTATATTTGCCTCGAAATAAAGTTCAAGTATTAGGTATATAGGTACATATTATGTGGGCCACCCCCTACTTCGGATGTTGGGTGTGTAAGTGATACATTCAAGTAGGTAATGTGTTCCAAACTGATTGCTAGGTTCATCATTAATTGTGTTGTGTGGATGGCAGAATGCCTCGAGATTCATAATAATATTATGTAGGTAACACTACAAATCCGCAAAAGTTATTAGACGTGTTAGAACGCTTTTTCGTGTCCTAACTTGTGCTCTTGGCGGAAGGTACAAGTACAAGGTACAAGGCTTAAGTTTAAGCCTAATTTTAGGTAACATAAGCCTAATTTTCGGAAAAATTCAACTTACGCGGTTTTACATTGATACTATCGATAGGTATCTAAGATTACGCCGCCATTGTCATTGGAGGAAGAGGAGGGGACTATACGAATATCCCTATCTAGGGCATAACTATCTAGTGCATAGGTCCTTGGAAGAGTGCTGAGAGGAATCTGATAACAAACATGAAGTGTCAGGATTGATATCAGCATCGTCCTGAGCCCGAAGTTTTATTTTGTGTGATTAGACGTCACTATTTTCTCTCAATTCGCCTTTCAATAAAAAAAAAAATAAAAAAAAAAAAAAAATTCGATAGTTAGGTACCTCAGGTTTCAACACCTTACAAGCCCATGTACGGCCCCATTTCAAGGACTCCAAAGCGACGATGAGCACGAGGGGTCACTCAAGTTGGTAACGTTGTCGACAATGAAGTCGTGAGCGGCTTTTGAGAGCGGGGATTTTGACGAAGGTTTTTGCGCAATGCGATGAGAAGTGAAATTGCGAAAAGAGATTCACGATCTAGATCCAGTTAGCTCAAGTGGAGGACAAGTGGGTGAAGTTAAAACCCGACTCATAACTAGCGTCAGGCTTCATGATTTGTAAATAACGCCGTTTTGTAGCGCTGTTTTTGTTTTTTTGTTGTTGTCGTAAACTTGTAGGTACCATTCAGTGACACAACAGTGGCCTTTACTATAAAATAGACTTTTTCCACCTTGCACGAAGCGGTAGAATTCAATTAGTCGGTCGCTTCGTGCCTTTCACTTCGAATGACATTCATTTACTCCTCCCCTCGCTCAGCAGAGTGCGTCTCCCCGCGTCTCCTTCCCAATACCGTGTCAGTCATTTGTGATCCTCCCATAGTCCTCGTCTCCGAAGCGGTCGACCCCTGAACTCCGCTACCCCGCCCTTCTTTTCTCTCACACGTAATATTTCGAGAGAAAGTCCCAATGTCGTCTTGCGGGAGGAACATTTTTTCTCGTCTGTTATTTTAGTAGTGGAGTGGAATAGTAAAGATGTGATGTAACCAAGTGTAATTGACCAGAAGCAACGTTGACAATGAATGATCAGCGTTTTCAGAACTCCATCGAGTTGCACGAACATGGAAACAGGCTATCCAACGACTGGAAACCATTAGTCATGGAGAACTCTCTCGGCGGTTCCTCGCACGTTTGCACGCCCACGGATTTGACGCCGCCGCACTGGCAACACTTGGATGCCACTTTGGCTGGACGCGAATTGGCAAACTTCCCGAATGTGTTCGACTGATCGACATTTGGGAACCCAGGGTTGCCGACCAAAGAGGAGTACAACGGTCCTTGGTGGATTGCTGGGAAGGTCAGCGCAGGATGACAAGAGTTGTTGACAGAAATGTGTAGGCTTCCATCTGGCATCAACGTGTGGTGCATCGAGTTCCAAGCGTACTGACCTTTGATCTGAAGCAATCAAGTTAATCGCAAGGCAAAATTATCTGAGGTGGAGTAGAGCTTGCAAGAGTGGGCTTTGTGGGAGAGACCCCTCCCAGGCTGGGGCAAAGCTTTGAGCCTGGGCCTGCTCATCATCAAGTTCACCAGGAGACTCACCTTCGAGTTCTTCCCACCCGTGGTTGGCACCTCACTGAGCATTCCCACAGCCCTGAAATGAGCCTGCATAGTGCAGCGACCAAGGCAGCAGGTGATTTGGAGCCAACTGGCATTATTGATTGGGGCCAAGGTTTTTCCTGGCAGTGTTATGGTCTGGAGCAGGTTATGTCTTCAGCCCATATGGGTGCAGGGCGTTTCCTGCTTTTCCAGTGGCTGCTAGAGCATCAGCTCCCAATAGCCCTCACAGGCCTTGAGGTCTTTCCTCAGTGAAAGGGGCAGTTGAGCTGTTGCTCCTGCCTTGGGTGGGATGCCTCCCCTCTCTCTCTCCCTTGATGCTCCAAGTTAGGCCACCTTTTGTCCTCGATTGACGCCCGCTGAAAGCCAGCAGCGTCCACTAAAAAAATCTTTCACTCACCGCATAGTTCCGAACTATTGTTCTCTGCAAGGCGTGTGCCTCTTCACACAAAGAATTTTTGTAAAAATCCAATTCCTGAGCTCGCAGCCAAAATCCATCCTGGGTGGGGGTTATCTGAAATGATCCTCTACCTTCCACGATTCCAATTTCTTGCAAGTTGATGTACACCTGAAAAATGTCTGCTTAGCTTAATATGCAAAGACGACCAAGAACCAAATTACGTACCAACAGCAAGTTAGGAAGAACACGAAGTCTAGTCTCCAGAATCAAATTCCCCTCGTCGCAACTTATGGTTTCTTCGTATTTCGGCACGCTCAGATTGTTGGCCTTCAGTGTTGCTGCAGTTTTGCTCAGGTAGGACCCCTTAAAACATCCTGGGAGGTAATCTGCAAATCGTTTGAATGTAAAGAGATACTTTTTTTGGGACTTGATGCTCAATCACTCACTCGTTGTTGGAGTGTCAGCACTGTTGGCAATCAGACATTCCAATCTTTTGCGGGCCTGACGCGCTACGTCGAATTCCGGTCGGGTGTCGAAGTCGCTGGTTTTCTTGATGTGTATTGTAACCATTGTTCAGAAGCTTGCGCGCCGTTTTGTGTTTGTGGTAGAGATGTGTAGTTCCAAGCGAAACCGTTACGTGGAAATTAATAATCCGTAGGTGTGAATCCTGGAACGGTTGCGAATGCTGGAACTGATTTAAACAGTTTCGTTTTGTTCATTGTACAACTTTCAACATAACTGTTTCAAGCACCCCTTCACTGAAATGTGGTCCTCACTGCCGCATTTGAAGGATTTTCTCTTCTGGTCTCGGCCAGCATTGACCAGCTGGAACATGTTAATATTGCATTACTTAATAAATTAGTAAAATTTAATCAAATTAAAAAAGGCCTGTTATGGGGTAGGAATTTTACGTGTCTAGCATCGAATTGGACTCAGCACTTTCAAAACGCTTGTTGAAATCAGCGTGAAAAGCTCGTTTTAACAGACGTAGTTTCGTTCAAAACCGACGGCAAAAGTTGTATCGGGTTTCGGCGTTTCGAAAATTTTCCTAGTAATCCCTAGTAACGACGCTTTAAGCGTGATGTTACACAAAACGACACACAGACCAAAAATTTTGGGACGATGTAATAAAAGTTTCAGTTGGCGGAAAGCTGGAAGTGGTTTTAATCCCTAAAAATAGGCCTAAATATGAGGAATCTGAGTTTCCACCATCGTGGAAGATGAAACTATATTTTAAATAGTTTGATAGCCCTAATACCGCAATATTCCAATACTTCCTTTTGTTTTTGGCAATTTATACCCAAAAGGAAGCATCTGACGAAAAACGTTATGATGTAATTCTGCGACGAATGAGTACCCTACCGACCCAATCCGGTTAAGCCGTCTGGCCGAAACCGAACCTCAAACATTAATGCCAGTTTAATTCATTGAATTATTCACAAGATAAATCATCTAAATGCTTCATCTATATCTATACATGAAAGTCGTGTTAGTTACACTATTTATAACTCCAGAACGGCTGAAAATTAGGTGGGGGGGGGGTTAGCTTAGAACCAGGAGGCGGACATAGGATACTTCTTATCCCGGATAATATCCGTATATATATTATATGATACTTTTTATAGTCTCTTCCTTCATAACGAACGAGGCTTTCCGAATGCAATATTGATGGACTATGAACGGGAATTTGGTATTTCTTGCGAAGAACGGATGTCCCAGCTAGTACGAAAATTGCATACTTTTATTTAATAAAAGTATGATTTTTGATAAAAAAGTATTGATTTTGATAAAAGTATTATTTAATAAAATTACGATTTGTTCGTTACGAGTTGGCGGGTTGCCATGAGTGTTCCGAGTGAACCATGGGTTGCATTATTGATAGGTGATGGACGGTAATTTGATGTTTCGTGCGAAGCACAGATGTCCCTGCTAGTATGAAAATTTCATACTTTTATGAATTAATTTTAATTAAATTTTAATAAAAGTATGACAGGGTGACTCGTGATGATTTGAGCGTTGAATGGGGCTCATTATGTGAGAGCTAGAGCTATTATAGCTCTATATGAGAGAGCTCTAGCTCTCTCATAATGAGAGCTACATATATGTAGATATAATATAAATATATTACCTATATTATATGCAGCTCTCTTTCAACCAGTTTCGGAAAAAATGGCTCAATGTGGCACGATGTCATCTTTGACGTTTGATTTTGGCCTGACGATTCGACGGAATTTGGTCGATAGAGTACATACTATTTTTTTTTAGAAGTTTTCTTCTGGGCGAAAATGACCGAAAAAAAAAAAAAAAAAACCGTAAATAATCGCGGTTTTGAGGCTACCAAAAGTTAGCTAAGCTCACCTCCAACGCTGGTGCAAACTCAGATTCCTCATATTATTTTGGTTTTATCCCCCATTTTACTGGACTATGCTCAAACTCTTCTTAGTCGTTCAGTTGACGCACGGTGTTAGGAGAGGATTTTACGATGGTCAACTCCCAGATGGAGCCATTGCGTAAGATGAAGACCCAGTTTAACTGCCCCGCGGAACAGACAAAACCTCAGATGACAGATAAAGTCAGCAACAGAGGCCTCCAAAGGGGGTGGCGAAGATAGGAGTTCTAACGTAATAAGGTTTTCGTTGGAGCGGAGAAGGTCCTGTATCTCCCGAAATAACCCCAAACCTGCGAAACACAAAGAAATGAGATGCGGGACGTCCCTGGCGTATTTTCCCTCAGGCATTTTCCCCCCTCGAGCATTTTCCTGGGGGCTCGTCTTTTCCCGTAAAACGTCTCTCGCACGTGTCGTAAAACCTTCGGGGACGAGTTTTCGCACGAACTGCTGATTCCATCTTTCGGAGGTAAAACGGTACAGGGGGTTTCCAGTCGGGTAAACAAGGAAGGTAATAGGCACATGTCGATGGTGGAGCTCGACATCACTTCGCAAATCTCCAAGGAAGCTTTTATATGACAGGGTGATTTGTTTTTAAGGACGAAATATTGTGCATAAAAGGGAGATATGCTCGCTTGCAACAAGAGCCTGTTTCAAAACAGCGACTATTTCTCTTATCGTGGTCGTATGAAACTTCGTAGCTACATTCTGCACAAAAGACAAACCTGATGTAAAGGGCGACCACACTAAGCCGAATGATGCCGGTTGGTTCAAGCTATTCAGCTCTTTTATTCGGGAAACTTGATTTGAAAATTTCATATTTAATAGAGCTTTATAGAGCCATCCAGGTTGGGTAAGTTGTGCTCAAGTGTGTTGTAGTGAACACCGCTTGATCGGATGTAATTAGTGTACCTACATGTTCGATTGGTGTTCCTACAATATTTAAATTGTCCTTAACAAGTGTTTTGTGTGTTTGGGAGAAAGCCTCAGGCATGACCAGGATTTCGCTCCCGCTTGTTTTGGAGGAAGATGAAGGGAGTGCACAAACATATTTGGCTGGGGCACTGCACAATTTGTTGTGGTCTGCTATCCCAGTAAATAATGTCGGAGCAAGTTTGGAAATCCCGCTTGTCCCTACAGTACCACAATGGTGTGGGCCTGCAGGGATGCGTAGGATTTCGGAAGGGAGTCTGGTCGCATCTTCCAAAGACATTGAATTGTCAACTTCAAGAGAAGAGCGTCCCAGATCCACACTTGACACTCGGGGATTCTGAGCTATAACGACTGAATTGTCAGCAGCTATGACATCAGATTCAGACCCGAGGCCCTTACGGAGGGAACCACTCCCGGCTGATACGAACGAATTGTCGTCAATATCCGCCTGGGCTAGTTCCCTGCGCGAAATAATAGTGGGGTCCGCTGAGCCGGCCAATCCGTCCGAATAACTACTGTCGGCGGGAGAGTCCAGGCTAGCGGTCCCATTCAAAAAAGTGTGTTGGCGTTCCATAGTACTATAAATGTAAAATGGTGATCACAAATAAGGATATTTTATAGGTGAATTTACGGGACGTCCGGGTTAATGCTGGGAGGCCTGCGGTATCGGGAACTTGACCTCGCGGGCCCCCCACGTGTGTGGACCCGGCGTCGGCCGGGGGCTGCTGCCCCCTGTGAACCTAGTGCGAACTAGAGGCGGCGTTGCCGGCCGGTCTTAAAGAACTCTCGTGGGGGCGTAATTGCCAAATTCCCCACATGGCTCCCCCCAAGACCGGCCGGGGCGGCGGACAGCAGTCCCGGTAGAAAAAGATGGATGAAAAAATGGAGAACTGAAGCGTGCTGTCGGCGATGAAAAAGCCGTGACAACACGGAGTGTTTGAGAAGAAGATTCCGTAGCCCGGATATTATGATCCCCCGGAGTAAGGGGTAAAAAAAAAATAAGGGAGGAGTAGGGGAATGTAAGGGGAAAAATTAAGGAAGCGGTAATTACTGAATTGCAGGAGGAAGTGAATTTGACGATTTCTTCTTGCTGCGTTTCCTCTTCCTCTTGGCATCCGGAGGTGGTGAATTGGGAGATTCGTCCTCAGACCAAAGGCTTTGATGGGGCGGAGTGCTGTAATCTGCCCATCGACTGGACGTCTGCTGGGTGCCCGATCGTCCCGGAAGAGGGAAGAATGTGGCTGGAAGACCGGAAGTTCCCGGTTGAGGAGAAGACATTTGCATCGTCTCGGCTGATGGCAACGGTACCGACGCATGCACGGAAACCCTCGGGAGAGTAGGCGTACGCACTACTGTTTGCACTACTGTACGTGTAGGGGTAACGTTACGCGGAGGGGGCTCCGGTGACTCAGACGAGCTGTGAGTTAGGGAGCGAGGACGCAACGGCTTATGTGATATGACTGCAATTGTGGAATGAGCCGTAATTTGCGAAAAAGAAGTTTTCGTACCTGCGACCCCGCCTAATCGGCGTGGGGTTAGCCCCTCCTTCCGTGGGGAAGTGGAGGGGCCCAAGAGGGCGTCTTTATACGGAAGGGGTAAGGAGGGCATGGCTAAATCAATTAATTTCGCCGCCAGGTCCGGGTAGTACCTACTGATTTCTTGAAGAGATTTTTTGGTAGTAGAAGAAGGGGGGGTGTACCGATTTTCCTCCTTACGAGGTCTGGCGGTAGGAGATAAAACGGGGGTGTATGGTTTTATCTTCTTAAAAGATTTAATCATAGGAGAAGAAGGAGAAGAATTTCCAGCATCAGTTGTTACTTTACATATTTGACTGACGCTGGCAGGGCCAGTAGGAGGCGTTAGTTTTTTTGTTAAAATACGAACGGATCTCCTAGGCTGAGGTTGAGTGGGTGGTTGTGGGATTAACCTGTTCTCCGGGATTGTCGGGGGATTTACGGCCATTCCCGTATCCCTGGGAGTCGTGGAGGGCAGGTTGGGTTGAGTCGAATTGGGAGGACTGTCCAAATGTGCGGGTTTTACCCGTGCAAGAGGGACTTTGAGATGAACTCCTCCTTTTTCAATTGTTAGGCCCGACGGGAATCTGTCGATTACCTTGTATGGACCGGTATAAGGCGGGACGAGATTAGGCCGTATGGTCTCTGTCCGCAAAAATACAAACTCGGCCTTTTCGAGGTCTTTAGGGACGAAAAATTTGGCCTGAGTATTATGATGAAGGGCACTCCTAATGTTGATCACATTATCGGGAGTGACCTTTGTGGGGGGTGTAAAAATATCTCCTGGGAGTCGGACTTTTATTTTAAAAGCCTTCTCAAAGGGGGTGAGGCCATCTTCGTCAATGGCAGTTCTGGAGCCCAATAGGGCTGCTGGGAGCCTGTCTATCCACGGCGTTGTGTCCTCTTGGCTCATGATGGAATCTTTGAGAGCTCTGTGTCGTCTCTCTACGAATCCATTAGCCTGGGGGTGATAGGCCAGGGTCATAATATGCCGAGCTCCCAGTAGATTGGTCAAATTTCTGAAAAGCTCGCATTCAAATTGTCGACCTCTGTCTGAGGTGATTTTGCTGGGTGTCCCATATCTACATATCCACTGTTCGTAGATGCTACGGGCTACCGTTATGGCAGAAATGCCTGCGATGGGGATGGCTTCCAGCCACCCAGTTGCCCTATCCACCATAGTTAACAGGTGGTCCTTGCCCCGTTGTTGGGTAAGGGGACCTACCAAATCGATGTGTAGGTGCTGAAAAGCTTCCGTGGGAGGAAAGGAGGTGAAAGGAGGTATAGTGTGCCTCGAGATTTTTGATTTTTGGCATCCCAGGCAGGCTTTGGACCACTGAGTGCAGTCTTTAACAAGGGATGGCCAAAAATAACGCTCCTTGACTTTGCCGACTGTTGTTTTGACCCCAGGGTGTCCAAATTTATGTATCTGGTCTAGTATGGTCCTGCGTAGAGACGGGGGAACATAAGACCTAGGGAACCCTGTGGATAAATCCACCCAAATCGCCGTTGCCTCTGGTCGGGGCTTTAGTTGAGTAAGTTTTAACTTCAACTCATCATTGGGTGGTTCGGCCTTTTGGGCTTCGACTAGATTTGTGTGTAATGACAAATCTAATGCCCCTATCTCATCTGTTGGCCCTGACGAGGTTTCACATCGGGAGAGGGCATCTGCTACGAGATTCTCCTCCCCCTTTATGTACCGTATGTCAGTGGTAACCTGTGAGATGAAGAGCATCCACCTCAGCCGTGCAGGATTGAGGTGTGCCGTTTTTTGTGTGAGGCAAGTTGTGAGTGGCTTGTGGTCTGTGACCACGTATATCTCTCTGCCCTCGATGACATCGAAGAAATGTCTCATTGAGAGATATACGGCCAGTAGCTCCCTGTCAAAGGTGCTATAGTTTTGTTGGGTGGTTGATAGAGCTTTTGAGAAAAATCCCAGGGGCTGGGCAACTCCGTTGACGACCTGTTCCAATACTGCACCCACGTGCAGGTCACTGGCATCAGTACAAAGTCGAATGGGAGCTGCGGGGGAGGGGTGTGCAAGTGTGGTAGCGCTTGCCAAAACCGATTTAGCGGTCTCAAATGCCTTAACCCTGTCCTCCGTCCAGTCGATGGGTGTCTTGTCGTTTTTCTTTGTTGACGAGAGTAGAACGTTGAGGGGTCGTAAGATCCCTGCTATCCTTGGGAGCAATTTCCTGTAGAAATTAAGCATCCCAAGGAATCTGCGAAGGTCCACGATGGTTGCGGGACGCTGATAGTTGGTGATCGCCAGTACTTTGTCCGGGAGGGGTTTCATCCCCGCTTCCGAGACGTTGAATCCCAAGAATTTAACTTCTTTTTGGGCAAAATGGCATTTCTCCAACTTCAGTTTGAGACCGTTCTCGAGTAGACGTTGCAAGACGATCTCGACGTGGGTTTTGTGTTGCTCCAGGGACTCCGAAGCTATCAGGATGTCGTCCAAGTAGATGAAAACGAAGTTGATGTCCCTGAAGATGGTATCAATGTAACGTTGGAAACTCTGCGCGGCTCCATTTAATCCGAATGAGGTGCGCAAAAAATCAAAAGTACCGAAAGGTGTGATAATAGCCGTTTTTTCTACATCATCAGGATGTATCGGCACATGATGGTACGCACGGCTTATATCCATGGTAGTGAAGATTTTAGTACCAAATAGGTTTTGATTAAACGAAAGGAGATGTGGGACGTTGTATTTGTCCACTTTCGTTTGGCTATTTAATTTTCTGTAGTCCCCACAGACGCGAATCGATCCATCAGGTTTATTCACAATGTGAAGCGGTGAAGCCCAGGAGCCCCTGCCTGGACGGGCGATGCCATCTCGCACAAGCTCCTGTATCGCTTGCTTAGCCCTGATGAGTTTGTCTGGAGGCAATGGCCGTGCACGTGCAGTGCAGGGCGGTCCCGTCGTAACAATTCGATGGGAAACGGAAGTTTCCTTCCAATTATCCCCTAGTTCAGCTATGCCTTTGAGGTAGGCCGCGATAATGGACTCAAACTCCGGCGGAAAGGAAAGTTTGCGAAGTGATTGTTCGACGGAGGGTGCGGTAGCAGGTACCGGTTTGTCGGTTCTTTTGAGTGTGTCCGTTGTTAATGACAGTGCGTCGCATTTTGCGACTTTACTGTTCATTGAAACTGTTCGGCTTTTGGGGTCTATGGTAATACCATATTTGGACAAAATATCCATCCCAATAATGCCTTGTTGTAAATCTGCGACGACGAACTGATGTGTGATTTCGTCCAGACCTTCGAATTGAAGTGTTAGTTTCCTTAGACCAAACGTGGGGATTGGTTCCCCGTTTGCGGCTGCTAACATGATATCCGGAGAAGGTAGGCACTTGATATTGTTGATCGGGCAAATGCTCAAACTGGCTCCCGTATCAAGCAAAAAATCGAGTTTATGGCTCTGGCAAGTTAAAAAGAGCCTCGGGTGCGGTCTGGTGAGTTCAATAAATTTCCCCGAATGAAATTTATTCAGCGCATTTAGTTTAAAGGAGTTTTCGCATCCTTCGAGACATTCCCTGGCCTTTTCTTTGTACTTGGCGTGGTACCAACAAATACCCTCACTATCAAGTTTGAAGGTAGGCCGGGGAGAAGATTTCGCTGTAGCCGTAGAGACCTTTACGGGCTTTTCAGCGTTCTGCTTAGTGGTTATTTTAGCCGGGGCATTTTTAGGCTTAGTCGCCTTACCCTCGGTGGCTTGGGGGTTGCTAGGTTGCGTAACTCCCGCCGTTAAATGTTTGATGGCCAGCGCGTTGAATGCTCGATCTGCAGATGTAAGCATGGTCCCGAAGTCGTGGGCTGTGCTAGCGATCATGCAGAGATGTTCTGGCAGCCTCGATAACCAAACATGCCTTAGCATGGGTGGGCCAACGAAATTGCCTGCCAGGATCTGCAAGCGCCTGTAAAATGTTGATGGTAACATTGTTTTGTCGTAAGGAGTGCCGTGCATAAACTGTGTCATGCGGCTCTCACTGGATTGTCCATAATTATGGGACAAAACAACGAAAAGTTGTTCCAGTGGGTTGTGATCGTCCGCGTTGATGTGATCGATTAAGTCCAGGGTCTCGGCCGGTAAAATGGACTTAATGTCCCGGAACATCCACTTCTGAGAAGTGACGTCCTCGGCCTCGAATACGGCCAGAACTTGTCGATACCACCCGTCAAAATTTTCGGGTGCGAAAGCGGGTAAGACCGTTCTTCTCCGAGAGGAGTAGAACAACAATTTTGGAACTTGCGACAACAAAAGTTCCAGGACAGACGTTCCCTGTACTGTCGGTTGGCTGTGGGAAGCCTGACTGAAGGTTGGTGTGTGACCCTGATTTCCATCAGATGATGTAAACATCAAGGGTGCACGTGGTTGTTCCACCATGTAGTTATGGTTGAACAGCATGGGGAAATTCGGTTGAGTCCCGAAAGTTGACGTCGCATACGCGTTGTTTGGACGTTGTTGAAATTGATTGCCGAGGCCCGATGGCCGAGGTGCAGAAACTCCGTTCTGGCTTGTGGTTACCTGGGGGTACATCCCAGGATTTAAAAAATTCGTAGTTGCGTTAAGAACCGTGGGAACCGAAGTTCCAAATGACGGAAAATTAACTCGCGAATTTGTCTGAATTTCGGTGGGCAAATTGAATCTTACACCACCTTGTTGTCGCGAGGGAGATGAAGGTTGCATCTCCAAGTTGGGGTCACCAGTTGTAGTGAACACCGCTTGATCGGATGTAATTAGTGTACCTACATGTTCGATTGGTGTTCCTACAATATTTAAATTGTCCTTAACAAGTGTTTTGTGTGTTTGGGAGAAAGCCTCAGGCATGACCAGGATTTCGCTCCCGCTTGTTTTGGAGGAAGATGAAGGGAGTGCACAAACATATTTGGCTGGGGCACTGCACAATTTGTTGTGGTCTGCTATCCCAGTAAATAATGTCGGAGCAAGTTTGGAAATCCCGCTTGTCCCTACAGTACCACAATGGTGTGGGCCTGCAGGGATGCGTAGGATTTCGGAAGGGAGTCTGGTCGCATCTTCCAAAGACATTGAATTGTCAACTTCAAGAGAAGAGCGTCCCAGATCCACACTTGACACTCGGGGATTCTGAGCTATAACGACTGAATTGTCAGCAGCTATGACATCAGATTCAGACCCGAGGCCCTTACGGAGGGAACCACTCCCGGCTGATACGAACGAATTGTCGTCAATATCCGCCTGGGCTAGTTCCCTGCGCGAAATAATAGTGGGGTCCGCTGAGCCGGCCAATCCGTCCGAATAACTACTGTCGGCGGGAGAGTCCAGGCTAGCGGTCCCATTCAAAAAAGTGTGTTGGCGTTCCATAGTACTATAAATGTAAAATGGTGATCACAAATAAGGATATTTTATAGGTGAATTTACGGGACGTCCGGGTTAATGCTGGGAGGCCTGCGGTATCGGGAACTTGACCTCGCGGGCCCCCCACGTGTGTGGACCCGGCGTCGGCCGGGGGCTGCTGCCCCCTGTGAACCTAGTGCGAACTAGAGGCGGCGTTGCCGGCCGGTCTTAAAGAACTCTCGTGGGGGCGTAATTGCCAAATTCCCCACATGTGTTTCCAAGGCTTGCCAAGATGATCAAGTTCTCCAGAGCTGGTCCCTAAGGCTTGCCAGGATGGCCTCGAGACTTTTCAGGCCTGACCTAGGCTTGCAAATCTGGTCCCTCTGAACCTGCTGGCAGCAATTTTGTGCTCGAAAGTCGACCGCCGTTTTAGTAGATCGCAGAGTAGATCGCAATGCCTTTCAATGATCTTCAAGCACGAAAAGTTCGAAGGTTAGGTCCATCTCTTGGCAGATGCCGAATTCTGCCGTTTGCAAACGACTCTCAAATTACCCTAAACGCTCAACCATCTCGAAAACACGTATTTACGCGCTCAAAAACTCGAAATACTCCAGAATATTACAGGGATTACTTCTCGCTGAATTTCATGTAAATATCGGTGGGGGGGGGGGGTTGCTTACTTGGGGCGTAATGGAGGAGAATTAGGCGAACCCTGCAATCGGTCTTGACCGATTGAACTCAACCGTGTAATTATGGGGCTAAAGGTCTTCACGTCGGGTGGACACCTGCATAGCCGATAAGGCTGAAGACGTACTACGATCGATCTTTGATAGAATGAATAAATGAATACTCATCAAATTAAGAACAAAATTTGTTTATCAATCATTTAATGTATCATTTAATGAAAGTGCAGTATTATAGATACTTTGCAAACTTTACAAAATAAATTAGAATGAATGAAGTAAAAAATACACTGCCAAGGCAATGGCACATGAGCTTCCTCGTGCCAAGTTCAAAATGAACGTAACAACTGTAACAAGAAAATTACGTTCGCGCATGCGCAGGGAGTACCACTGATTCATTCGTGATGAAACTGATAGGGAACCATCTAGGGCTATACCCACACAATTCCTGAAAATTTGATTGAAATCCGATCAAAATTGAGAAAGTTACGCCTGTTTCAAGAATTTCACGTTAGCGCATGCGCAGAGCGTACCGCTGATTCAATTGTGATGAAATTCGTATGGGACCTCAAGGAGCCTTATCCGCATAATCCCTCAAAATTTGAGATAAATTCATTCAAAATTGTGGAAATTATGGCTGTAACAAGGAAATGCGGATAGACCGACAGACCGACAGACCGACAGACACGGAACCAAATTTGTTCAGTAGGCTATGAAACGCAAAATGCGAGTGGAAATTTTTAATTCGGACAACAAAATTTTTTTTTCTCCCGAAAGTGAACACAAGGCTTCCGCTGCTTCGCAGACTCGGAAGCAATAAAACAAAGTAGGTAAAAATCCTGCAAAAATATGAAAAAAGCTCAATTAAATTTTAAAACTCATTGAATTTAAAATTAAAAACAAAACAAATTAGAAATTTAAAAAGACCTAGGTACCTAATTAAACAATTTTTTTCTTCTAACTTTATAACTAACAAAAAACTCTGCAAATTTTACACGAGGGTTTAATTATTCTTTGATGTTGGTTACTTGTGCAAAAATTTAATTCTGTGTCAACAAGAAAAAAAATTGGAAAAAAATTTGTTTAAATTTTTTTTCAAAAATTTTTTCAAAAAATGCTATGTTTGACGTGTGCAGGGACCCAATGAAACGGAGGTTGAGGTTGGACCTACGTAAAATGTGTTCCTATAATAATGTGTTGCTTATAATAATTATACAAATTATTTGTTTTGTGTATTTGGGCATTACTCTAACGTCGTATCTAGGATTAAGCCCCCCCCCCCCCCACCCTCGGTGTTTTTGTTGGTTGAGGAGGGAAGAGTATGAACATCCCTAATTAAGGCATCGCACAATTGAGGAAAGAGAGACTTAATAGGCGATTCGATACAGTAATGGAGGAAGCACGAGCTATAGGATGGCTGGAAGAGTCGAGTTGTCCTGTAGTGTGTCTTTCCTCGTAATGGGGCTGTGGTGAATCCAATATCAAACACGAAGTGTCGTGATTGGTATTGGTTCTCCCGCAGCTAACAGTTAAATTGCAATTTGGCTGACTTGGTTCCACAAGCAAATTGTCGGTAATGGAGGCCTGGTAGTCCAATTCTATCATACAAAGGGCAGGTCTCCAGGTAGAATAGGTGCCTGGGCTGCTGCCCCGCACGTAAATATTGGGCCCGCTGATCCGGCGTCCCCAACTGAAGTGTCGGCAAGGGATGTCTGGACAGTGGATCCAATCAAAAAGTCATTTTGGTTATTATACATGATAATAAACGATCAGTGAAGGTACCTGACGGAGAGATAAGGAACGGTCTGCGTCAGGGGGGGGGGGGGGGGGGGTGAAGCCTCCCCCGCGAGAAGCTGGGCCACCCGATCCCACCGTCATTCACAGCGCTTCCCTGGGCGGGCGAATTGAAAACTTCAGTTGTGGCCCATGAGTGACACAACGTGCATTAAAGAAATTTCCATAATTACAGCTATGGGGACAGCCCCTTCTAATTAAGCCAGAGGAAACTGCTGAAAAAATCAACTACCATCGTGAGAAGGCATAATTTATGGACCGTATAAATACGGTAAATTCATAAATTTATGAATGAGACTAACAACCGAGAGAGGTGACTTTGGCACTCTCTAGCGGAAAAGTGATAAAAGACAAATTTCCAACGTAGCCAACATGCCTGCATGTGAGGAAGAAGAGTTATCACCGTGATATAAACTTTAACGAAAGAAACAAAAAATTACAATTCAAAAATTAAAAGTTATGTTCAAAGCTGACCAAATTAAAAATTAATACTTAACATTCAAAATTGACAAAATTAAAATATAAAATTAAGAAAAATAAATACGAAAAAAGTCAATAAATACAAAAATTTGAAGAAGTTTACAATTGAAAAAAGTAGGTAATTGAAACAAATTAAGAGTTGAAAACATTTAAAAATTAATCCATCGTCTCATTTCACATTTCTGAAATCCCTGATATGGCAATTTCGCAACCGTGAAATGGGCATAAACAATCTTAAGTAAGACATCACGAAGTTTCGCCCGGTTACGTTGAACCCGTCGACATCCGATACTAAAAACTTGTCCCCGATGCGGTAGAAGAATTTCAACACTTCATCCACATTCCCCGGCCTAATGTCTCCGGCTGAAACACAAGCCTATCTCGTCACCCGTTCTGGCAAGATTTATTTGCCCATTTCGGGCGCCCAAATGTAGGTGAGTAATCGCTCAGACGGGAAGCTTTGCTGAAACCCGGAACACGATAACGCTGGAAGTCTTCAGTTTTAATGGGATTCACGTCATGAAAAAAAAAAAAACAAAAAAACAAAAACGTAATAATCTCAAAATGATCCCAAATATATTCCGGCTCTTAAAGGAAATTCCAACCAAGATGTAAAACTATCCCATTATTGTTGATTAGCGTTACGCAACGGGTTGAGTAAAGATTCATTTTAAACAAAATTAGAAGGTAACTTGCCCAGTGAAGGCTCGAGGCCTTGACTCTTCGGTGAACGTCTTTTACGTGTTACGACTCTTTAACCGATTTGTTAACATCGGAGCGTTTGTCGACTAGACTGAATCTGTCTGTCAAAATTGGGAAACTGACCAAGCAAATAACACCGGTTTCACTGTTTTTATGTTCCTGAGAGTGTTGTAAGGTTATTCAAGCAACTTGTGATTGGACGTTTTCAATAGGTAATAGGTACTGTAAATATAGAGGTAGGCATCTAAAAAAAGAATGATTTCCATTCCTTTTAGCAAGTTTTTTAATTTTACAATTTGAATGAGTTATCAAATTTTAAAAAAAGTTCATTTTATTTCTATTCTTCAAATATTTTTTACATTTTTAAAATTTAATTTAATTTAAAAAAAATTATTTCAATTATCTAAACAAAAAGGTTTTTACTTAATACGGTTTTTACTTCTTCTTTCGTTTTTATTTTGGTTTAGAATGATTTTTCCATTAAAAAAAAAAAATAAATAAATAAATTAAATAATATGAAGCACACATTTAATGTGTGCTTAATTTTATTTTTATTGTAATTATTATCATCATTGATTTATTCTTAAATGATTTTTACTTTTTTAAGGATTTATTTTATTTTTATTTTATTTTTTTTAATTTATTATTCTTTTACTGAAAAAAATCTAACGAAATTATTTTACCTATTTCTTTTTTTTTTAATCAACAAGTTTCAAAAAAATGTAGTTGATGTATTAGAAAAACAGTTCATGAACAGTTTTTCTTTTAAGAAATAAAAGAACGCTATAAAACTCTACAAAAGCGTTTTTTAAATGTAATTAATAATTTGCAACAAATTTTGTTGAATTGTCAGTGAAAGTTAGTTCAGCAGAAAAAAAAAAACAAAAAAAAAAAAAAACAAACTATTAAGCGCGATAGGTTGAATTTTAACGCATTAATGTACTGCCTCGGGCGAAACGCACGCTTGGGCAAGATGAATTCCCCCAGGCTCGATAATTCCGCTTGGCAAGAAACAAGAAATTGTACAAAGCAATAGATTAATCTCAATGGTCATTAACTGACTGATAGTTTTTGCCCCGGGCGGCAAACTAATTCCCAACTCGGCGGAGGTCTATTAAGACTGGGCGGGAGGGAATGTTACAAATTACTCCTCCAAGTAATTCGCGTTAGTTAATAAACATTTGGACTCGCTTCACCCCCGGAAGGGTTGAGCTGAAGAGGCCGGAGGGGATGTTTTAGGGTCGATGAAGGAAAGTTGTCTCGGTGAGGGTACTCCGATGGGGCAGGGGTGAAATAATTTTCGAAAATGGCCGAACGGGGAGTTTTTTCAAGACCCGCAGGTTGTCACGGTGTGGAAGCATTGAAAAATGACGACACGCTGGCTACTTGCTTCCATGAATGAACTCCAAAAATTACCGACTTCTTAAAAATAATGTAACAAAAATAACAATTTGAATCGAAAACGCTCCAAATGCTACGTACAAAATTACATTAAAAAAAAACAAAAAAAAAAAACGGGTGTGGTTTTATGAAACCACGGTAAAAGTGAAACTTTTTTTCCACTAGTCTCTCCGGCTCGCTTCGCTCGCTCCCCTAGTGGGGTACGTTTTTATGTCTAGTCCCCCCCCCCCCCATTTCTTACTCATTCACCTACGTACGGCTTCATTTTGGCGTTTTCACAAATTGATTTCTAACGTGGCAACTGATAACAACAAAACAAGCGGCATTGTTTACTGCATCCATTAATAACAACAATAAATGTAAAATGGGGACATAATGACAAAGAACAAGTACGAAAGAAATGCGTGATAAATCGAGAGCTTTCCAACGAATGGTGAACGATTTTTGTACGATTATAACTGGCGAAGATGAAGTTCCGTAGCAACGAATCGGTTGTAAGCGAAAATCAACGGTAGCGTGACGTTACAAGAAACGACACACAGACCAAAAAATTTGGGACGATTTAATAAAAGTTTCACTTTAAAAAAAAAAAATCGGTCCTTCGGGCCCCGCCAGGAGGCAAGCTCTCTGTCCCCGGATGCTTTTTCCTTAGAGCCTACGGCTGAAACTCAAGAAACATGGAACATGCTTTATTAATCGTGGGATTGAAACCCATCTTGCATGTTGGAATAGTAACTGTCCGACGACGAACAAGTGGCCTAATGCTTTAATAAATGGAAACCATGTAAAAACTGGAGGGAGCAGACACCAGTTTCGATTGAGCAAATTTACCAAATGAACCAGAGCAAAAAGACGGATCATTTTTCATTGATGATGTTTCATGGATCATGACATTGACATTGTGTTTTGTTGTTGAGTATTCATTTATTTACGCCAACTCTAACACTTTTTTCAAGCATTAGCTATGAAAAAAAGATTCAAATCAAATCGGAGGAAGTCGTCAAATTAACCAAATCACTCTTGAAATGGTCGTGAAACCCAAATTAAGCTGTCTTGTCACGATTGAGTTAAACCCTGGCCTTCAAACGCCATTCACCGAACACGCTTTTTTTACGAGAATGCGTTCACAAAATCATAATAAGACTAGTCCACATCTGTCCGCATGACGACAGATCAAGTGGGCAGGTTGCATGAAATGTTGCGACACGGTGAAGGGATGACCGTTTTTACGGTATCTTCAATCTATCGCTTTGTTGTTTTTTTAACGACATAATTGAAATAGGAGCGAGGACACCCAAACTATGGAGCGTGAGAATTTTGGTGAACGTGGAATCTGCTTTTAAATGAGGAGAAGGGGTTGGAAAAGTGGAAGGTTGTTGGAGGATTTGGAAAATGTCGACGTCTTAAGATGCAGTCTGGTAGTTCTCAGTAGGTACTTATGTACTCAGGCCTTCGATAACATGTTGCGCTTATACACCTCACAACACAATTAAGAGGATTGCATCGTCCGTTATGAAAGCCTGAGTTCCCTTCAAAACCTCCCACAATAAATACCTGCTCGGCTCATACACTTCTAACAGATCCCAACTCAAAGGCCTCTCGAGGCGTAAAACGCTGATGCCAGCAGGGGGCCATCGAAGGTAATGCCCCGTTAAACCCACCCGGCGAGGCTTCCGGATTTCACGGCAAGCCCCCATGTACCTATCTGTACTGTATATAGGACTACAGTCCGGTATTCACTCTAACGAGAGAAAGGATTAATAAAAGCCTCCGAGCGGACAGGGCTGAACCTGCGCTTGCGGTCGCTGAGCACATGTGCCATATAATCAAATTAGACCGTTCAATACAAACCGTGAAACAGTGCAATCCACATTTGGTACCTACTTGTTTGGAAAATCATTCACTATCTTCTCTACACTCGGGATCAGCGCACGGAAGCTGGAAGTGACTCAGCCGCGAGCAACCGGGAGATCGCGCTTGGAAATTTTGGGTATTCCAAGTGGCAAGCTTTTCTCCAGGCTGACAGTTGCCCGTCAATGCAGGCGATTCGATTTGCTCCGACGCCACTTGATCCATCCAAACCACTTCGTCGAATTCTTTCTTCCCTCCTGAAATGTCCTTTCGCTTATTCGTTGGCCAAAAAAAGGTAGGTAGGTACCTACCTACTTCTACTCGGGCCAGGTTAGTATGGCAACTTAATAATCACGAACCATTCTAATGCAAATGCAAATTTTGCCTTCTTGGTGTTCTGGGGTTATAGGAGGTGTGTGGAATGACTAGCCTTTCTTCCGCGGCCAAGCTTTCAGGTTATAATTTAAATCCACCAATCTGATACCTTCGCATACAGGTAAACACAACCTTATGGTCACAAATTTAAATTCAATTAAAATTCGCTTATAAACCCCTTATAATGCACGCTCTACTTTTAGTGCGATGACGGCTACGTAATAAACATGATATCGACCCACCCAGGGAGTTATTACAAATTTACCCTGGCGCTCTGGCATATGGTCGGGGACTGGGACGGAGGAACCTGAAACGTAACAACGCACTGTAACTTAAGGTTTGTAGCATTTATACTCAAGAATCCCTGTGCAGCCTATTGATATCTGGACCCTAACGGCAGGTTTGTTCCTTTTTGTAGAGCATTAAATGCTCTATGAAATTTTCACACTCCTCTTATAACCCCACAACACCAAGAAGGCCAGATAAGCCAAGGAGGAAAGAACAAGATGTTAACCAATAATTAAAATCTTGCTAATCTGTTCAATGCCACTTCATTGGATGTTTCACCCGGGTTCCCAGTGGCGTAAACGTTTGTGACAAGGATGCCTTCTCACCTCTGAGACCCGGGCACTGGTAGCACGGACTGTTGGTAGGTACAAGGTGGTCAGGCTGTATTCCACAATATGGAATATTATTCAGCAGCTTCCTGAGGGGTCTTTGGTCAGCTCTCCATATTTGACACCTCAATGGAGGTTTGCACGTTCCGAATGAACTGCAAACTCTTCAAGCCAGCACCGTGTTGACTGTATGAAGTTGGACTTGGGCCGATTTCTGGCAAGTTCTGACGCTTTTCTTTATCGGCCGTGGAAAACACCAGAAAGGACGGGTTATAATCATTTATGAACAACCGCTTGCCATGGGTAATGTTGTGTACGAACTTCACCCAACGGGATGGAGAATGACGTTGGAAAGTTAAGCCCAAGCCAGCGTTTGGGTATAGCCAAAAAGCTTCCCACCACAAAGAGGAAAAAGCGGCAGCGTACCTAATTGCAAAGCCGCCAAATTAGTAACTCTTGGTTCAAATCATACCTATTACATTTTATCAAACAGAATGAAATGTGTCGACCAGGTCAACGATCAGCAGAGGTACCCCAAAGAGTACAACAATATCAAGTTTAATTTTTGCCTTATACTTGAATCGCATCTGCGATGCGACTTCAATAATATTTCTCTTACATATTATGTAAGAGAAACCTGTACGCTGACGACCTGTACGTGAATTTGTACGTCTCTATTGGCACCAGCACATAATACTTTCAAATCTTGCAATCTTCTTGCAAGATTTTGTAAATAAAGCGAGATCAATCAATCTCTAGGTGCCGAGTGTCGTAAATCCCTCATGGATTACGAATTAACCCAACATGTATGATAGTATGGTATAGGTATTACACAGTATAAAAAACAAAATATGGTATGGTATGGTTCCGCAAACCAGGCAGCATTCTGCCTTTAAAAGGTTTTGTGTAAAGTGTCCTCCTCCAACCCCTTATAGACACGCCCAACCTCACATATCTATGGTTATCTATGTAACCAACCCAGCTATCTCATGTAGCTGTACAAACAAAGGTTATCTTCGTAACCAACACAGCTATCTCATGTAGCTGTACAAAGGTTATCTTTGTAACCAACACCGAGTGGCTTTGGTCGTTTACGGCCCTCCTCACCATTCTCCCTCCACCAGCGAGCGTTGTGTGATCCGGTTTTGGTTATTAATTAACCTATTCTGTGAATGATAAACCTTCAAACCAAATAACCTCCGTAAAACCACATTCTGCGTTTTTTTTTTAAAACTTACTATTGAAAAGACCCTAGTGTTACGCACAAGCGGTTTTGGACGAGTCACGATTAACTGCAGAACCTGAAATTGTTTGTTTCCCCTCGTTCAAACCACTGATTTGGCAGTTTTGCCGGACCTTATGTGAATAAGGACCACCTACGAGAAGAGTTGGGAAACAGGTGACCACCTTGTGCTGTTTGACGGTGATGAAGAAATAAACGCCTTCCCTCCGGCCCGATGGAAAAACAAGCGTCCGAAAAGGAAGGCGATTTTTTTTTTTTTTTTTTTTGGTGGGCGCGTGTGATTTATCCGCATTGTATTTCTGGGTTTTAAATGTGCGCGGGGGTGGGTGTTGGAATGTGAAGCAAGGCGATTTATATTGCACAACCTTCCCGTTGGTTCGGCCCTAGTTCACGACCTCTTCTTTATGAGGGTCATCCACAAACAACGGTCGAAAAATTTCCCATTGCGTAACATTCCTCGCACGGCCTCCGAACGGCTTTTGCATACCGGAATTATGACAGCGATTCGGCTGTTTGAGGGAATTTGCGAAATTTTCAACGCCTCCGAATCGATTTAGCGGTTGAACTCAAGATGATCTCAATTGCTCCGATACATCGTGATCCGGTTCAGGAATGAAAGGAAGATCCTGAAGAAGATCACGCTTTTGTGCGGCGAACAGAAGCAATTTTATCACGAGCGGCCCCAAGTTGAGCAACGCAGTTATCGGTGAGCAAACTCCAAGTTGTGGGGGATGAGAGGGTTGTCAGGGGCACTTTCATAAGGCGCTTAAAACCGACGTGATGAAATCTGCTCAACGAGTAAACTGTAGCATGAAATAGGGAGGAAAGAAAACGACGATTTTCTTGGAGAGTAAATATTATTGGACACTTTTTTCAGGTCTTTTCAAAGTTTCCACAGTTATTCTGGTGTTACCAATTCTAAAACTCTTATCGAGCTTACAGATTCTGAATCAGAATTTATGATGTTCGTCACAACGTGCGTCGTTCGTCATGCGAGCAACTCGACCTTAATTGTCAAACGAGTCGTAGTTCTCCGGGTCTCCGCTAGGGCGATAGTTACACAGAAGTCGGTAATGTTGTGGCCCACCCCGCCGGCCCGTCGGCCGAACCACAAAGAGTGTGCACGAGGTGTGTTTGAATCGGGAGTGTTTGAATCGCCGAGAATCCCTACATGTAAACGTAGGGATTTTCAGTCAAGGAGGTAAACACGCGAAATTCAAATTAAATTGATCGATTTACTAAAGTCGAACAATTTAATTTGACTTTAGTCCTTTTTTTATTTTCGTATAAGTTAGCTCAATTTTTCTTCTTTTTGTCTTTCCTTTATCGATGTAAGCTACGTTTCAAGTTTTTTATTTCATCGACTGCTTTAATATTAATATCCGATGATAATTGTCTGTTTTAAAATATCTAACTACCCACGCCCACTTCCTACAAGTAAGTAGGAACTGAAGTTGTAATAATTTGAAGAAAGCCTTGATTAAAAATCTTTTTATCCCTGATATTTTTTATCTTTTTGATATTTTAAAAGAAATTATTCTAGGAACGTATCCTACGCTGTAATCAATGGATTATGCGACCAAAATTACTTGAAAACGACACCTCATTCGACTTCCTGGCATCCTTCAGAAGCTCCATAGATCCTCGCGGTGAAATCCACTCGTTCTGGGACCCCCAAAATGGATTCTACGTCCAAAAATACCTCGAAAACGAAACTCTAACGATATCATACCCTAAAGCCTCTAATAACCCTCTCGTTGCCCCTTTTAGCCCTACAGGGTTGGGCGATCAGACTGAAAACCTTGCGGGCACAACTAGATAGGTATCTACCATATGGTTAAAAAAAATTCCTACTGCCCAAAACGGCACGGACGCATTTCGGACCAAAACCAAAATGTCCCTCCGCCGTCCGGGCGGTAATTTTTTTTTAATTCTGAAATTTGACAGAATACTCGGTAAACATCTAGTTGTGCCCGCATGGTTTCCAGCCGTTTTGTATGTATTTTTAAACGTAGAATCCATTTTTGGGGGTCCCGAAACGATCCGATTTCACTGTGGCGATGTATGGGGGGGGCTTTTGAAGGATCCCAGGAGGTTAAATATTTTTCAAGTAACAAATAAAGAATTTTTGAAAAAAAAAAAAAAAAAAAAATCAAAAAACAATTTTTACAATTATAAAAATCCAAAAAAAAAAAAAATTTTCATTGACAGAATTAAATTTCTGTACAAGTAACCTATATCAAAGAATAATAAACCCTTTTGTAAAATTTGCAGCGTTTTTTATTATTGACACAGATTAAATTTTCGTACAAGTAACGTATATCAAACAATAATAAGCCCTTGTGCAAAATTTGCAGCGTTTTTATTTTAGGCCAAAGTGTTGGGCAAAGTGTAAAATGTAGGACATGTCCCACAAAAGGAGGACGTAAGCGTAACCCTGGTCTTTCATGAACTGCTGAAAATCCTAGGCTGGCGACTCAATTTCAAAAATTGCATTTTTTTAAGGGGATACATTTTATCAATATTGGGAGCCTGGAAATTTTACAAAACGAAAGTCGAGGGAATTAAAGAAAGGATTGGCATCGCATATCACTCTTGCATATTCATTCACTAACATATAAATTGTTTATAAATTTATTTATTAAGTTAAAAACAAAATAAATTAAATCATTGACTCATCATTAACATAATTAAAAATTTTAACGATTTAATCACATCATATCATTTCTCTACAAATCACACATAAGATCACATAAAAAATAAAATAAAATGAATCATCAGGTACGAGTATTTCATTGGTTTGAGATCACTGCCGCTACAGCAATTTGCTGAAGGCAAGTTGAACTAGGCTTCTTGAGTCTACTTCCTTTAACTGGTACCCTTTTCTTCTTATTTTGGAATCTTCTTTGCGGGTCGATGTTTTTATTGGGATGTCGAACACTTGGATGGGAACACTTTTATTAAGTACAAATATTTGGAGGGACGCGTTGAGATTTTGGCGAACAGACTAGGGATGTCGAAAAAGTAACAATACTTCTAGAAAAAAGTATCGATAAAAATCCTGATATATATCACATTATCGTACTTATTGTTGCAGTATCGGGGCTGATTCTTTTTTTATCCCTCACGTTTCAACAACTACGACACATGGGCGTACGCAGCCCCCCACCCTTAACATACAATAAAATTTATTTACCTCTACTCTCAATTAAGGAGACTTAAATTTTAATAGAGAGGGTAGAGGTTAAAATATATTTTAATTTTGATTTGATTAGTTACGATCATTTTTAATGTTGTGAGATGTATCGATAAGATATTATATCGATACTTTTGAAGATTCAGACATCCCTACATCAGACCGATTCTCCGAATCCGATCCGAAGGACGCCGTATTTCCGAACTGTTTTAGCCTAAAACTTTTAGGGTCGACTTAACTCGATTTCAGATTTTTTTTAAAACCCTACAGACCCAAAACGGCATAATAAGCCTACTTTGAGAATGCGACATCTGGTCAGCGGACCACACATTCTTCATGGTTTGGAGGGAACGAGACTCAACTTGACTCGGGCGGTGAGAGGGTGGATTGGCGAGGGGTCTACGGGGGGGGGGGGGGGATACTACACATTACCGACTACTGTGTAACTATCGCCCTAGCGGAGACTCGGAGAACTACGCTCGTTTGACAATTAATGGCCAGTATGCGAGCATAGCGACCCGAATTAGTGGGATGTAAAAAGTTTCTGGTCAGCTGACCTGAAATGTATAAACCTACTAACTGGTGTATCTTTTTGTGGGAAAACCTTAATGTCTGAGGATACCCCAATGACCAAAATTAGTTCTAAATTTATGGAACAAAATGTTTGCCTTTTTGCGTAGTAGGATAGCCGTAGGGCTATACGAAGGGGTTACGGGAGGTTTTTTTTTTTTAAGAGTATAGGCTATGATATCGAGTGGGGTGTCGTTTTCGAACTTTTTTTTTACGCATAGTCTTTTAAAGGGGTCCCATATCCATCGAAACACGTAACACGTCGTAACAAGAAAATTAAAAAAAAATTCACTGCCAAGGCAATGGCACATGAGCTTCCTCGTGCCAAGTTCAAAATGAACGTAGTTGTCACTGTAACAAGAAAATTACGTTCGCGCATGCGCAGGGAGTACCACTGATGCAATCGTGATGAAACTGATAGGGGACCGTCTAGGGCTATACCCACACAATTCCTGATAAATGAAAAATGTTTACTGGCGTGGACTTAATTTTTGCACAATTTATATCAACGAATGATAAACCTTGTTCAAAATTTGCAGACGGTATATCGAAAACCTGAGATAGAAAATGGCCCTCGATTTTGTGTTTGTAGTAACTGGCTTGGCTTTCGTCTTTAAATAACCCGTAATATCCATTTTGCAGCCTCATCTTCTCTTCTTCTTCTTCTCTAAGTGCCGTAGACGTTCAAAACGACCACGGCGTTCGTAGGCGACCAATCCTCCATAATCATCACACGGAGAGAGTCCTCTCGATAGCCTCACACTTAAGAACAGCTACCATCTTCGTACATTGCGGAGCCAGGAGAGCTGTTTCTGGCCAAATCCCCGCCTTCCTTCTAAAATAATTTTGCTGCCCCCTAGGAACGTCAGCTTGGAAATCCGCTTTTCTTTATACAACGAGAACCGTTTATTTTATTTTATTTTTTTTTTTTTTTAGCTTCACGAAGCAGTTTTCAAACAGGTGCCAGTTTTTGTATGACCAGGACAGGTTTTTCAGCCTCAAAAACCGCGTTTTAGGCTTCAAGAACCGGATTTTTAGCTGAACAGATCAGTGTTTTCAGCCTCAAGAACAGGTTTTGGTTTATTATAATAATAGAACAATAATTGTTCTATAGAATTCGGTTTTGGTTTATTATTCTTCTATAAGGTGAATAGATACACCTTTGTTTTCGCGACGGAGGTCGACGACTCCGATCGGCCTCAAAATTTGACATTAACTGTTTCAAGAGGTCTTGATTCCAAAACCGAAATGTCCGTCCTCCGTCCAGGCCGTTTTGGGCAGTAGGAATTTTTTTAAAATCTGAAAGTTTGACAAAATACTCGGTTTCCATCTAGTTGTGCCCGCAAGGTTTTCAGCCCGATCTCCCGAACCCATGGGGCGCTATGAGGCTAAAATGGGCTACGGGTGGGGTTTCATGAAGGCTTTTAGCTATAGTATCGAGTTAGGTGTCGTTTTAGAAGTATTTTTGGACGTCCCGCAACGATCCGATTTCACTTTGGCGATCTATAGGGCTTTTATGGGGCTACAAATGAGATTATTTTCATTGACACAGAATTAATTTCTGCACAAGTATCCTATATCAAAGAATAATAAACCCTTGTGTAAAATTTGCAGCGTTTTATACTTCTAATAGGCCACCCGTGCTGGCTACGCCACCCAACCCCGTCGTTGCGGCCTGGCCTGAATATTACATGTTCCCCACCATTCTCCAAATAATCGTTTGTGAACACATTTTACACGCTGAATCCTAATTTGAAATCGCATTTTCAAAATACTTCATCCTGTATTTGATTCCTGAATAATATAAAAGAGATGAGAAACCGTACATTTTGATTACAGAAATACCATTTTGCTTCCGAGTCTGCCAAGCAGCGGAAGCCTTGAGTTCACTTTTCGAAAAAAAATTTTTGTTGTCCGAATTCAAAATTCCCACTCGCATTTTGCGTTTCATAGCCTACTGAACAAATTTGGTTCCGTGTCTGTCGGTTTGTCGGTCTGTGGGTCTGTCGGTCTGTGGGTCTGTCGGTCTGTGGATCTGTGGGTCTGTCGGTCTGTGGGTCTGTCCGCATTTCCTTGTTACAGCCATAATTTCCACAATTTTGAATGAATTTAGCTCAAATTTTGAGGGATTATGCGGATCAGGCTCCTTGAGGTTCCATACGAATTTCATCACAATTGAATCAGCGGTACGCTCAGCGCATGCGCTAACGTGAAATTCTTGAAACAGGCATAACTTTCTCAATTTTGATCGGATTTCAATCAAATTTTCAGGAATTGTGTGCGTATAGCTCTAGATGGTACCCTGTCAGTTTCATCGCGATTAAATCAGCGGTACGCTCAGCGCATGCGCGAACGTAATTTCCTTGCCACAGCCATAACTCCTACAATTTTGATCGGATTTCAATCAAATTTTCAGGAATTGTGTGGGTATAGCCCTAGATGGTTCCCTATCAGTTTCATCACGAATGAATCAGTGGTACTCCCTGCGCATGCGCGAACGTAATTTTCTTGTTACAGTTGTTACGTTCATTTTGAACTTGGCACGAGGAAGCTCATGTGCCATTGCCTTGGCAGTGTATTTTCTCCCTATTTTGAGCTCCGCGGTTTTCGTCACAACCCTTCAAATTCCTCTCCTTGGACCCACAGTGTGGAAACCCTAGTGCGGAAATTGGCACGTTTTTTTAAAATCCGCGGACACGGTCGTCAGGGGGATTAGAGCCATATACCGGCGTTCGTTCGCGAATTCACCGCCTACCGCCTAGGGATACGCAATCGATTTCCGATTTTTCTAAAAATCGATTTTTTCTTGTAAAAATCGATTTTTCTTGTAAAAATCGATCTTTTTGAATCGATTTTTGTTAATACGATAAAATCGAGAATCGATACTTTTATCCCGATTTTTCCCAAAATCGGGATTTAAAAAAATCGGGGTAGAGAGGTTCAAAAAATTGGGTTTTAGCCAATTTTGAAAATTATTGTTCTTGAAACATTTTCTTTTTCCTATTTATAATGATGGATGTTTTTTGAATTGACTGAATCGGCTTCAAAGAATCGTTTCTCAAAAATCGTTTGGAGGCGGAAACCCAACGGGAGGTTTCAATATTGAGTCTAGATTGTCGCGTCCAAGGAATTTAGAAGAAGAACTTCTTCTTCTAACCTCCTTGGTCGCGTCGCTGTTGGTTCAGTTTGTGTTTTGTGCGACAAGGAACAGACTGAGTGGGAAGCTCGTCTCAAAACTTTTATTTTTGCAGGATTTGGAAGAGGAAATGTGGTTCTTGTGAATATTTTTTCAAACTTTTTTCGAATCTATTGTATAATCCAATGTATTAGATGACCACTCCTTGAACTCCTTGAGAAATATATATGAAATGTATGAGAATATAATATATTTCTCATATTATGAGAAATATACCTACGTACAATAGCTTACCTACTTATTGATTGGTTTATTTACCTACTTATGATATATTTAATTTATTTATGATCGAGTTTGATCCCAAAAAAAAAAAAAAAAAGGAAAAATCGTTAAAAACCCGATTTTCGCAAAAATCGATTCTTGAGGGAAACGATTTTTTGAGAATCGATTCTTTGAAGCTGATTCCGATTTTATGTAAAAAATCGATACTTTTTTACCGATTGCCTATCCCTACTACCGCCCCCGCCCCGTTTAATCATTCATCCCCGTCAGCCCACCGGCATCTTTTTCTCGACCTTTCAACCTCCGTGGGGACGGTCGTCAGGGGGATTAGAGTCAATGGCCGGTGCGTGTTTCATAAACCGCGGAAATTGGTGCCAATTGCCGGCACGCGTTCGGGATCCCGGCGATCGCCGTCCACCCCGGTCCCTCAACATTTTTGTCAACTGAGCCAGCCAGTATTTTTGGAACACTTTAAACACATTATTGTGCCATTTTGAGTCAACGTTTTGCTGTTTTCAGACTTTTCTTGTACTATGCTAGCCAAGACGAATTTTTCATGACCAATTTCAAATTTTTCCGACTGCTAGAAGTGCCTTAGAATTTTTCAGCCTCACAGAATGGCGTTTTTTTTTCCTCGGTAATGGATTTTAAGCTCTTGGGATTGGAGGTTTTAGCATTAAGATGAGGTTATTTTCTTCTTGAACTGAATTTTTAGCTCCGTAGTTCATCGTCTTCTACCTCAAAAACCAGTGCCATACATTAAAAACCGAATTTCCGGCTTCACAGATCAGTTTTTCCTGCTTCAAGAACCAGTTCTTCAAGCTCAACAACGAGCTTTGCCGCCTCAACAAATCCGACACATTTTGAAGGTGTCGAGTGAATTCCCACCTGAAATATTTTCTCATTTTCTTTCACCCGCAAATGGCCAATTCGTGTTTCTACCCTTTTGGCCCCCGAAAACGTCCCCAACCGAATCAGGCGCCGTGAAATCGTGACGATTCCCCACCCATCACGAAGTTCCTTTATGTAAGGATTGATTTACCGGCGGGAAGCAAAAGAAGACCTTGAAGTGTTGGTAGAAAGTCGGCAAAGGCTCTCTCTATCTATTTGTTTGCATTGGTTTTTTTTTTCACTGTTCGAGACTTTCTTTGGAACACGCAAGTTACTCAATACGGTGGCATCACTTAGCGGGAAAGAAAGACGACTTCGTAATCTTGTTTGTTTTTGGACGTGTGCGTACAAATTCTTGAGCAAACTATCGTTTACCGAAGTGTGGAAAAAAAAGAAGTTTTCTTTGACGTCTCCACGTTTCAAAGGCATCGGAAAATTCAGGTCAGGTGGGATATACAATTCACTCTTCCATTTTGGGACAAAGACAAACCTGGTGGCCTTCACGGTTGGGCTGATATCGGCTTTAACGTTTAGAATGTGAGCGATAGAGCTGAAGAAATCGGTCAGTCAGATTGGCAACATCATCAGCTCTTTGGAGCTATCAGCTGGCCATCTGGTGGGCTGTCTGGCTACCGCTGGGGTCCAAATCTCAGCGATGGTCCGGACAGCAGGCCGAGAAAATACCAGGGGCCAAAAGGACCCTCAACCTTATAGGGGAGGAATGGGCTTAAGATCGGGGGCAGGCCATGTTAATTTCAGAAATATCTTACAATTTTGTTTAAACATATTTTGAATATTGCGTTCATTTTGAGTGCATACTTAGGAAACATTTTTTGTGTGGAATAAATATATATTCCAGCTGGAGGAGGGACGGATGAAAACTTGTGCTCGACAGATGCACCCTTCTACTTCTCGGCTTTCTGAGACAAAGTAGTTGTTAACGTTGATTTTTGACATTTTATGTCGTTGCTTTGGCACATAAACTCAAAAATCGTAACGAAAACTGTTGAAGAAAACTGTCCCAAGCTGTTTCTAGGGAAATGGAACTTATTACTATTTTTAAGTAATTAATTAAAATTATTAATTAAAATTTATGAACCCAACAATTATTGTTGGGTCAGGGGCCAATTGGGAACAGACGGGGGTTGCCTGGCGAAGCCAGCAGGGTGTGGCTCTAGTTGGATAGGTACTTTGAAGTGAGCGGCAAAGCTTCAGCACTGCTTTCCATCACCTATCAATGATGCACCCGTGGCAACCCGTCTAGTGAAGTATCAAATTCCCTAAGATACGCCAAGGATGTAAACAACTTCCGTCGTGAAGGACTCAGGTTTCAGCCAGAACGGCCGCCGTTCGAACCCGTTTGAATAGCCTAAAACCTTCCCCGTGCTATCCCGATCATTTTGCAAAAAACCGCATCAAAATCCGTCCAACAGTTTGGCCGTGAAAGGGAGACATACACACACACAGACACCGATCATTCTTAGAGAGATTCACAATAACTAGCGATGGTGGTGATGCCACTTTCCAAAAACACGCTTGCATACGAGTCTGCAACACATTGGGACATTTTATGTCTTTAGTCCCCACCACCATCACCCCCCCATTTCCCTAGAAACACTACAACAATCATCAACACTTACAGCTAAGGAAAAACTAAACAAGTTCCATTTCCCTAGAAACGGCTTGGGACAATTTTCGTCAACAGTTTTCGTGACGATTTTTGAGTTTATGTGCCAAAGCAGAGACATAAAATACATTACTGTTAATTAAATTAAACTGTAAATTTTACAGCTAATTTAATTTATTTAAAATACACAACAATAATAACGGCTTGGGACAATTTTCGTCAAAAGTTTTCGTGACGATTTTTGAGTTTATGTGCCAAAGCAAAGATTTAAAATACATTACTGTTAAATAAATTAAACTGTAAATTTTACAGTTAATTTAATTTATTTAAAATACACAACAATAATAATTATTGTTTTGAATTATTATTATTGATTAAATTAATTTATTACTATTTTAAAGTATTCATTAAAATTTATTTATTTAGGCTTTGGTCCCAAAAGGCTTCAATAATTATTGTTAACTCGCTTTCTGATAATGTATACTATTTTTTTCTTGATGACAGGATGGCATTTTTTGAAAACCAATGTCATAGATTTGGATTCAGCATGAAAACATTAAATGTATAATAATTATTGCGCATAACTTTTATGGGGAAACAGTCTTGAACAATCCAGGCTTGACTTTCCCAAACTGACAAATTCATGAGATCCAAAAGTTTCGCTGCCAACTTTTCCCCCCAAAAATGCTATGTAGTAATAACGGGACTTAACAAGAATCAATAAATCTAAAACGCGAGGCTTAGGGAAATTCGAGAGGGGAAAAAGGCAAAGCACCAACAGTATTACGGATGCTAATTCCTTCTAAAACAGACTTTTGTCTGAAATACTCAAATTTATGCGTTCAAACATTTTTTCGCAGGGTTTTTTTTGTGAGCCTTTTCTTCAGCTGGTTTTCTAATTGATGAATGACCCGACGACAAACAGCCTTTGTTTAATATGAATAAAACATGGGAGGACAGCCGGGATACGGAAAAGGGAAACTCTCAACACAAATTAGGGGATGGTCCCGTAAGAGGCTATCGCTCAAAAAACTGCCCCTGGGAGGGGTGAGATAGGACGATTAGTCTTGCCCTGAAAAGAGGTGGGAGAGTTGAAACAGTTTGTTGTTTTTGCTACACTTTTGCCCTGGAAAAAGGAGGAATGGCCAACCTTGAAGGGGTGTTTCGACTCTATAAATTCACCCCCTTTTGCGGCCGTCGCTTTTCCCTCTTCGGGGAGGAGTGAAAAGCCGAACTTGAACTGCATTTGTCCTGCAGAACCCGCAAAAGGTGGTTCCGGCGAGGGTTGAAGTCCTTTTCCTACTATATTGGGACGTTTTGGGGCTTTCCAACTTCATCCCTCCCGTTCCGTTTAGGCTCAACCGCGCCGGCCATTTACAATGAAACTTTCCGTAGGCCGTTATGGTTAGTTTAAACTCGAGTGTTTCAAACTCCGGCGACTGTTATGGGAAAAGAGGAGGAGAGGAATCACGTTGCTGCACTGGTGCACCCTCAACTAGATTCTCATATCGATATTGATGCTCTGTTTCTCGTGGGATGAGCAGATTAAACAAATGTGACGGAAAAATCATCTTCATGTGCATTTAATGATCCTTCATTTGCATTCAATATTAAATCATCTGCAAATTCTTGAAACTCTTCTTCGGGTTTCTTCCATTTTGCGGCTTTTAAACTTATTGCGATCTTTTTATTATTCTTTTTTCCTTTTTTGCTATGCTCTTGATTCAATATTCCAGGCACTGATGTTCAATCTTTCTTGCAATGGTTTTCAATTCAATCTTTTCTCGTATTTTGCTACCCTTTTTTCCCCTGCTTTCTACTATTTTCCGTTGATATTTTCTTGCAATTATCTGCAAATTACGTACCAACAATTTATTCCATGGAATAAAAAAAAAAAAATTATGCATAACATTACGTAGGTAACAATTTTTATATACTTATTTTGCTTCCGAGTCTGCAAGGCAGAGAGAGCATTGTTTTCACTTTCGAATAATATAACAAGAAAATTTCTTGTTATATTATCATAATTAGATACCTATTATGATATCACGTGCCGACATATTATTTCTTGAAATTTCGGCACGTTCGTTGTCTTATATGACCGAACCTCAACAACTTTCCACCCACATTTATACGTCTTGGGTAAAGAATTAACCTTTTGCAAGTCCGGACGACTTTTAGTTGAGACATGTGAAGTTGCTGGCCACATAATCACATAATTGGTTTACACCTGCCGTTTTCAGAGCTGTAACGTTTACGGTGGGCCCAAAGGAAGTCTACCTATGTGGGTTGTTTTACTATTCTCCGAATTGCGAAATACTGCAAAACCGTTAGGTCTAGTGGAAGGGGGGGGGGTGTTAGTTTCAAACCGTCACTTTCAAGCTTTTCAGGCTCCGGAGTCACGACCCGGTTTTGACTCCGGATTGAAATCGTGGGGCGGGCGTCATATCGGAAAAACAAGAGCAACAGGATTTACTCGGGAGGTTTTTGACGTGGGCGACGATGACTCCATTCACAGTGCGAATGTGAGTGCGAGTGGCAAAGGTCAAACTTTCTCCGGAGGTGCCGCCACCGTTTTGCGAGGTATGTCGCATTTTGTTGTTTGCAAACTTTCATCTGTCGGATCGTGTACAACCGTGTACGGGTTGATAATCGACGGATGTAGTTCCGAAATTGGGTGCTTCGAAGGGTAACTGATAAAACCTAGGAAACTAAAGGCCGCTCAAGAACCTAAAACCTCAGCAACAAAAAATCTGGTGAATGAAATCCACTTGGAAATCAAATATAGGTGATAACCAGTAACCTTGGAAACAAAAAGTTCCTACGTAAGCCAGAAAGTTAGGAAACCAAAAGCAGCCAAGAACACGAACCACTCAGGAGCTGGAAATAAATCTGTAGCGTACCACCTGGCAGGAGTGTTGGGTTTGAACCTACATTTATTGTTTTTCCTAATACCTTATTAGGTGAGTTGGCGTCCATGGTTACGCCGCCAGTGTTTATTGAGGATGCAGGAGGGAGAGGAGTACACACTGTTACTCTGTGGGTGTACCTACAGGTGGAGATTCACCAGAGGCATGATACTATTAAACAAATTTTGTTGTGATCTACTAACACTGAGATTGCTCCACTGAGAAATGGAGGATCTGGGTTCATTAGGACTTCGCGAAGTGTCGGGGTAAGTCCGGCAGATCCTCGGAATGAGCGAGAGAAAACTGACCGAAGAAGGGTCGTGTTGAGTAAGGTTTTCTGCAGCCGCAGTTGTACCAAGGGGTGGTTCCCTGGCTTCCAATCTTGAATTGTCAAGTACGGACTCCCGGTTGACACCCCTGGTCTTACAAGGGGCCGCTTTTCGGCTTCCATTCTCGAATAATTCGAGAATGGAAGCCGAAATTATTGTCAGGTATGAACTCCTGGACAACGGGCCCTTGTGAAATTGCTATTAAATAGCAAGGAAATTTTCCTCCCCAGAAATACCGTCTGTAGTGTCAGCGGGGATTTCCGGATCGATGGAAATAGAGCGAAAATAACTGTGATCAAACATAGACGTTAATACACAGAGTAACGGGCTATGACAGCTGCCGGCGGATGATTTGAGGGGTCGCCCAAGTCGGCCGGCGATGTGCCGATCTTGGGAGAAGTGGCGAGCGTCAACGCGCTTGAGCTCAGTAGTTCGCTGAGCGTTGGACCCCGAACCTGCGACATCGATTGGACTGAGTGGGAATGTAAAGTTTTCCACAAAATCAAAACCTGCTTTGAGCCAGAAACGATGAAAACCAAAACCTCCTCAAAGCCAAAAACCTTGAAAACCCAAAGCTCATAGAAGCACACAATTTAGGCCTATTTTTGACGCTTGATTGTGGCTAAACGGCTGAACGGATTCGAATGTGTCTGGAAGTCATTCGACGCACAATTTTATACTCTTTACCTTTGTATTCAAAACGTTCTCTCTGCGATGCCTAATTTTCGAGTTATAGGTAAAAAACTGGAAAATGTCGGAAAAAATCGTGGTTTTTGAGCCGCCAAAAGTTCTCCCAGCAAAAATGTTTAAGTACCCTTGTTGTTCAGAAACATAACGGTTCAGAAACAATTTAAACAAGCCATCAATTGAATTGAATAGATGAGCGCAACCTTTTTGTTATTACGATATATTTAATGAGCGAGAGAAACTAAGAAACAGTAGGTATCTAGCGACCAAACTATGCCACACAACACATCATCCACGTGATGCTCATTACGTAAACAACTGCACCCTAACGACCGATGCGTAATAAAACCTTATGCCGATCAGAGGTAACGAACGGCTCAGGCTGCAAAAATCGTTTTGGAGTCGTTGGAATCAGCCTAAAAAGCTCATTCCATAGACCCTTGTACCAACGAAATCGGACAAAAACTTTCGTCCCCCTTTTGAGGCCTCCTTAGTTACACATCAGAGATAAACAACTTTCGTCGTGAAGTACCTCCCGAAAACCGATGAAAGGGATGAGGGAGGAAAAATCAAGGTAGCCTATAACCACCCCACGAACTCGCTGATCACAATGAGACCACCCTCATGAAAATCTGTTGAGCCGCTCGGGCGTGATGCTCTGTACACAAAAAAACAAACAAAAAAACATACATGTCGAGGAGGTGAGCGCACCTTTCCATTTTTTGGAAAAAGGTTGCGCTAAAAATAAATGAAAGCTTCTACTCCATTTCTTGCATGAGTCAAACCCTCTGGCGACTGGCGTAACTCAAAGATTGTATTCTTTTTACAGTAGGCGAACACCAATGTGGCGCAGAACGTTGAACTCGCACGATTAATTCGTGACATGGTTCGGAAACGACGTCGTTCATCGGCTCCTTGTTGACTGGGTCCCCTTCACTGGCGTACATGAGCGGGGCATGTGATAATGCATATTAACATGGATTACGGAGGGCATTTGTATGCAAAAGGCCTTGTCGTAGGGTCGCGATAAGGGCACAATAATTTACGGATGTCGAGGGAGGCGCCGCATGTGCATTTTGAAATCGGTCCGGAACGCTTCGTCGAAAACGGCTCATCAATTAGAGATAGGTCACGGATCGAATTTGGAATTGTTGGAGAGGAAAGTGGAGTTTTTGGAAAAACAATATTTGGATCGTTGGAGGTGATTTTGGGCCAGAATTTTCGCCCTTCAGGAATGTATGAGGGGGAGAAGTTTGGGGTTAACCTCTCGAGTCAAGTGGCCTCATGAATATGAAACTCTGATGAGTTTCGACAAACGATCACGTGGCGATTTCGGCCACATTTGCTCTTTTCCCGACAATACCTTCGTATTGTGGGCTCCTTCAGGCGTGTCTACACTCTGACCTTTGCATCAGTTTGGTTCGGTTTTCTTTGATCCGGACCGAGCTGTTTCAGGTTGATTTTGGCACGATTGGGTTTGGCTTTCGGCATGGAAGCAAGACCGAATGACACGCGCTGTCAGTTTTATGTTCACATTATACCTGAAAATTTGGATTCTCTGTTGTTCAAGTCCCCAACATTTTGAGAATTTTCTGACCTCATATAATTTTTGGTTTTCATTCTTGGAATAAGTAATACTCCTACACCTATGTAAAATACACGAATATTTTGTGGCAGATGTCAACAATTTTTATTGGCATCAAAATTTATCTTTATACGTTTCAAGATGTGTGGATTCCAAAAACGAAATCTCAGTACACCGTCCTGCTGTAACGAGCCATCTTAATTTAGATATTACTGGGCTCCGCTCATGTCCAAGCGGCCACATAATAATATAATATATTATTATATTATTATATTAATATAATATGATATATTATAATATAATATTATTATATCTGAACTTGACAGATTCTTCCCACAAAACCCCCTTTTACATTCTGCGCCTTGAAATTTAATACTGAGCGAAGCGAGGCCCCCCTGGTGCGTGCTGGGTTTTTACAAATTATGTTTACGGTGGAGAATTTCACGTAAACATTCGCTCAAAACCGACCATTGCAACTGACGTCATTCGACGAAAGAAAAACAGGTTATAAAATTCATTGTAGTATTTAATGCTACAGGTTATACAGGTTATGAATAGGTACTACAGGGTATAACGAAGATTTACCGTCAACTGTTGAAAAGAGCTTTCGACCGGTAAATCGAACCGGTAGGTATTGCTCGACTATGGTGCCACTCGACATTGAACGTTTCAAAATTCTACCCCGATTTCGTAAAAACGCAAAATCGTCCTCTACCGTCAAAGTGATGCAAAGTGGTTGAAAATTGCCGTAAAAATCTCCGCAAGTTCACAAAAGTTCCCTCTTGAAGCGACTGAAGACGCGACGGCTTAAAATTCCTCCGACATCGTTTCCTGTACTTTCTAACTCGTTGTTTTGCGGTCGCTCCTGGAATTTTTTCTTGAAAAAACAAATCTTCTACAAAGAGGCTACTTATTGTGCAACGCTCGGTTTTGTTCAGGATGGCGTTTCTCTTTGCCGCATGATAATTTCGTATGACGTTTCATAGTTAAGGAATTAATTAACGTTCGGCGTTTGGCACCGTTGATCCTGGTAAATGATTCACCAGGAACCAGGATGTTGATGGGGGATGAGGGATGAATGAGTCATAACATCTTCCACAACCAACCCAAACGTTTCGCCATATTTTTCAACTGTATACAATTTTCTAGCTCAAACTAAGATTTTTTTTTCGGGGCATTTCGTCATCAAATTACCTTTCTGGAGTTCCCCTGGACTGCTGTCAACGGGTCCAGAGGTTACGTCAGACGTGCACGGCGTCCCCAGCTGGAATCTTCCCGGAAACGGTTCGGCCCCTGGATCGCTTTCAGGCGAGGGTCACGACCCAAACGGTACCGCCCTAATAACACGGCATGACCCGGAGAGAGAACAAAACGTTTTTTTCGTCTGTAATGAAAAGCAAAACTGAAAGAGAAGTCTCTTGACGTATAGTGTGAAAGAAACTCGATTTCAGTGTCACTTTTGGTTTATTATTATTGGAATATTTGGTGTATTCGTGTCGGAGGTCAAAATACTGACCAGCCTCAAAACTTGACATTATACGATTCAAGACATAATGTGGATTCCTGCTGCATCAAGCCATTAGATTGTGTCTGGGGAAAGTTATGGTCTCGGGTAAGTTATGGCCCAATACAATCTGTTCTGGTCCTTCGGCGCATTCGCATTCTGCTCTTCCATCATCCGTCTGCCGTCCGCCTGTCATTCTGTTTTAGGCAGTGGAATTTAATTTTAAACCTGAAATTTTGATAATAACTCGGGTGCAACGTTTTCAGCCCTATTGCAAAACCCCGTGGGGCACTATGAAGCTAAGAAGAGGATAAGGGAAGCAGACGGCATGTGATGAGGGGGGTGGCTTTAGTAGTTTTTATGGTATCGTGTGGGTTTCGAAGTATTTTTGGGCGTGGAACCCATTTTTGAGGGCCCCAGAACGAGGGTGAGGATCTATGGGACTACAAATAGGGATTTTGAGGGATGTCAGAATGTCGAATTAATTATCATCTTCCGAGTAATTTTGGACGCATAATCCAGTTTCGGTGTCCCGCATCCTTCACGTAGTGTGTAAAGTAGGTATTACCTACTTTACGAGAAAAAAAACCGCTCAAATGTTACAAAAGGATATATTATACTTTCAAATAGACAAATGGTCCAATAATTACTTCTGTGACATTAAAAAAATATTTCAAACAAAATTTGGAGAAAAAAAAAATTAATATTCGGGCTGATGTGGGACCTCGAAAAATGGATTATGCGTCCAAAATTACTCTGAAAACGTGACCTTTTTTTACTTCTTGGGATCCTCCAGAAGTCCCATAAATCCCCCCGGTGAAATCGTTCAGGGGCCCCCGAAAATGGATTCTACGTCCAAAAATACTTCGAAAACGGCATCTTACTCGACCCTCTGACGAAAACTTTCAAAAACCCCTCTCGTCGGCCCTTTTTAGCACCACAGAGCCCCACGGGGGAGGGCGATGGGGCTGAAAGTCTTGCGGGCACAACTAGATGGTAAACTGAGTATTTTGCAAAAACTTTCGATTAAAAAAAAATTCTACTGCACAAAAGGGCCCGGGCGACGGACGGACATTTCGTTTTTGGAATATGCATAACATCAAAATTGTATAAGTATAATGTATATTGAGAAATTTTGAGGCCGATAAAATTTTTTTGACCTTTGACACGAATACATTAGTGCATTATATCAAGAAAAATAAACCAACAAAACTTTTTAAATAAATAAATTTATGATTTTTTTCATTAATATATATATATATAATACATTTTCGGATAATTTATTTATTTTTGCATCAACCCTTGTGTAAAATTTGCAGTTTTTCCCCTCGCTTGCTCTTATATAAATAGAAACCAAACGGTTGGCGCAAAGTTGATCCTGTCATATCCTCCTTGCAGGGTTAAATCTCCCACTTTGCTTCCGACCCTTTTTAAACCCCTGTCCGAATCCAACCGGCAATTATGCGGACTCCAGTTGGGCATTTGTCAAGTAGGAAACGCCACAAGCCATTTACCCTGTGAGGAAGAGCCCACTTTGCCTCGGGGTATCTTCAGGACCAGATAAGCCCGACTCCCCCCGCTCTACCTGTTGGTCGTATCTCTAAATCATTTAAACGGTCCTACCGGAGGGTCTTGCGGCCGTTTGGCCTACAAATCATTTGAAATGAAAACATTGGTAACGCACAATGCCGATGTAACAGATTTGAAAAGAGAATGGCGTCAGACAAAATCTATCGTGTCCCAGTTACGCAGTGGGATTGTACAAAAAATCAATTTATTTCCTTATTGAATAGCTCATCTTGAAAATTTTTCTGGGTCCTCACTTCCAGCAGGCAATCTTTCAGAAACGATCGCAAGCTCGTCCTTTGACCCGCGTCGCCGTTCCGAGTTTATGGCGGCAAAGATTACGCTGGCGTCATCAACTGGTTCTCAAGGTGGCTCGTGATAGATTTTGGTTCCAGGGTGCATATGGTTGGGACGGGTGTAAATAATTTACAGCTACAAGCTGAATTATTCTGCATTCAGATGTTGGATAGTAAATTACGTTTGCGCCTGAAGGGTGAAAATAATCCGAAAAATTTCCTCTACATTTGCGCCAGTCGTAAGCCCTATGTTTGCGCCAATAAATATTTTTAAAAACTACGTTTGCGCGGATCCAAAAACTTTTATTTGCGCCAGGGCTTCGTTCAGATAAAAGCGTCAGAATGTAGAAAAAGAGTTTCCTTAAAAAAAAAAAACTGGTTGTGTGGTTTTATGAAACCACGGTAAAAGTGAAACTTTTATTCACACTATAGACGTTTAACTAAAAATTTTGGGAATAGTACTTATTCCATTAAGGGTATAAAAATCGCTTCATCAATCTTAATGTTATAGAACATATTATGTTAGAGTCTCAATAAATAGCTCACTGACGTTCGGCGTCACGCGCCATGCAACACACAGACGAAAAAGTTTGAGATTTTTGGAAAAAGTTTTTTATCTGTACATAAATTAAAAAACGCTGCAAATTTGACACAAGGGTTTATTGTTCTTAAACCAAGTATTTTGTCAAAATTTCAGATTATTAAAAAATTCCCACTGCCCAAAACGGCCCGGACGGCGGACGGACATTTCGGTTTTGGAATGTAGATCTCATGAAACGGATAATGTCAACTTTTGAGGCCAATCGGAGTCATCGACCTCCGTCGCGAATACATACCTATTATTCCAAGAATAATATACCAAAATACAAATTTTTGATAAAATCTAAAATTTAAAATTTATAAAATTTTTATAGAAAGTCGTAGGTAGGTATTAGGTAAATACGACTTTTTATGAAAATTTTAGAAAAATAGTCGCCGGCTCACGAGTGGTTCACAAGTTTTCGTCTTTCGTCAAACCCTGAATAATTAGAGCGATCAGCCCCAAGTTGGGGGGGGGGGGGGGAGAAGGTGCGAGATCAGTAATTGATCTATTTTATAAACTGTTAATAGGACCGCACCCCAATCGCAACCCCTCTCACGAGGATCAAATTAATTTAAGGGAAAACTATTCATTATCAGATAATGAATAGTTTTCCCTTAAATTAAATTTAGATTCTAAAAGCGAGTAGGGGTCTGAGGCCAGGCGAGTCAGGGGGTGGCCCTCTAGTCGTAGTTCTGGTACATACTGGTGCAGGTGTAGGGACATTTTTCCAATTTTCCCTTAATCCGATTGACGCAAACATACGCCAAACTGGCGCAAACGTATGGTAGCCGTTTTTCTCACAAACAAAATTTAATTTGCCGAGAGCATGGAGCTGCAACTGATGTCATTCGACGCAAAAAGCCTCGCCCCAGCCCGCACGATCAAGCGATCATTCAGGCATTTCTAGCATCACATTTTCTGGCACCTCATGGCAAAAATACTTTCCACCCGAAAAACAATCAAATTCAACTTCGGATTCAGCACCCCCCGAAGACGTCATCCGTCAGGTGTATCCAAGCTGGATCCTCTGACGCCGCTCCTCCTTCACAACTTTCCTCTCACTTTCACCCTCCCCAGGGCCCCGGGCCCCGTCGGGGGGCTCCACCGACCTTCTGGGGGCATCCCCACCATCCTATATAACCAAAGACAACCCTTCTGTAACATCCAAACCCCGTATTCCTCTTCAGTGGTGTGTCGTGTCGAATGTAAAACAAAACAAACGAAAGTGCCAGTTCCAAACATCGCGCGCCGCATCGTTTCCTCTACAATTTCAAGCGGATTACAATGAAACAGGTGGGTCATTTGATATTTTTACTGAACATCATCAAAAAGTTAATGTACAATGCAATGTAGGTAAACCATGATGAATGAAAAAAAAAAAAAAAAAAAACCGGGTAAGAGTTGGGTAGGTAATGTTTTGTTAGGTATTGTATGAAATCAACTCACGTAAAAAACTCAAAAAAAAAACTTCAACTTGAAAATCAAATTTGTTAACATTTATCCCGCTAGAGTTGTGGATTTATTCGAAATGATTGACATTCTGTTTACCTACTCAACATCATTGTGAACATTACTTAAATGAAACGAAATTTTCGTAAAACATAATTTGCTTTGACGTGGGTATGTTTCATAGCCAACATGGTCAGGCAAAATTACGTTACCAATGAACATTTTTTGTTTACGCAGCCATAAATATTTATTTTATTGATTTATTTTTAATTTATAGAAACGTTTGAAAACAAATTAAAAAATGTGAGTCAATTGAAAATCAAGATAGTGAAATTTTACTCCATACGTTTATTTATAAATCAAAATCGGGGATATCTCATAGATTTTACAAATTCTTTAACCCAACCTTCATTAAATACAGGTAAAAATTGTTCACCCAACATTTTAGAATAGGTAATTCTAATATTATATTCATAATTATTATGAATATACCATTATGTGATATTATCATTAAATGAAATATTCATAGGTAATTCGAAAAATTTAATTCTATTAGGTAATTAAAAGTGCAAACGTTTTTTTAATAATTCAGAAAAACTCATGGCACTCGGATATAAAATTAAGTTTTTTAAATGGGTAAAAAATTGATCGTTACCACAAAAGAAAGAGATGTCAAGGGAAATGACGCTAAATTGCATCGTTTTTCTGTAAATCAAAGTTGTTAAATCCAATAATCTATCCCAAAACTTAGGGAACCCATAAAGTTGTTAAAATTTATCCCATTACTTATCTGGGATAAATTTTAACAACATTGATTTTCAGATGTTAACTGTTAAAATTGTACATAATATCTACAATTGTAATATTATTACATTAAAAATTATTTTTTAATAAAATATTTACAATATCAAGTTAGTTATACCCATGGGTAATGTTGCAACATATTGAAATTTCAAGTATTTATTTTATTTTTATTTTTACTTTATTTTAATTTTTGAAATAATGCCCTGATAATGGTTAAAAAAATTATTGGTTACATTAAAATTATTTCAATAAAATAATTTTAATGTATTTAATACCATCAAACTTATGAATTTTGTTTTCACAATAATTACCCATGAGTTATTCATAAAAATTTCCCAATTTGGATTTTCACAAAAATTTCGTAAAATTTTCTTGTGACTTTCATATAATATAAATATATTATTATAGAGCCAGTGCCTCACTTCCCATCCAATCGCGAAAGAGGCTGCGATTTTTTCGAACGTATTCAAAGGCCGTCTCATTTTCCCAAAGCGGTTGAATTATTCATCGGGGACTTCTTCGAGTGCAGGCGTGGAAAAAGGTCAAGCTGTTAGGGAAAAAAAGGATTATCGGGAGACGGAACAGAACAATGGTCGGTTGAAATTGAAGCCTGTTCACACTAGTGACTCTTCGGGGGTGAAATTGATTTTGGCAAAATATTCCGCGAGCGTAGAAGCACTTCGGGAGGCTCGTAAAAAGCGGATTAGAGCTTCGTTTTTAACGAGTCCCTTTTCGAACGCGCCTCCCATGCAAATTGAGGTTTTATTAAGCCATTTTTCATTTACATGAAAATATAACACATAAAAACGGTCTGCCACGTAAAAGGTTTTTTGATGTTGGACAAAAACAATGTCTTCATAGGAGTAACGAGTCAGTTAAGCGTGAACTAGAAAAAAACGGGCCTTGAGAACATTTTTCAAAATAGACTATGAAAATAGAAAAAAAGTGGTCCCGTGAAAGCTCTGCGGTAAGCCGTCGAATATCCGAAAAATCACGGTTTACCGAGTTCCCACGTTGTATAATCCCTGCGGTCACCGCGTGACGGAGTGTGACGATTGCGTCGTTGATCAAGGTCTGAAAAAGGGCTCAAAGTCAGGGTCGTTGGATTGGGAGGCTGGGTCAGCGGGCCTGGTCGTTTCACGAGGTCAGGGTCGCCCGGGAAGAGTGAAACCCGGTTGTGGTCGACTGTCTTTCAGGCCACCTGTCGCTTCCCTGGGAGCGTTTTATCGGCCGGGAATGGGTTTTTGAAAATGTAAGAATCTCTCAAGTACAACACCCCCCGAGAACCATGTGTTTGTATGAGTTGTGCTTAGCAAAATATCTATTAATCAATTTTACCTATATTAGTCAGTTTAGACTTCGGTGCCTAAAAAAGGTCGGATTGAGGGAAGCTTAGTGAATCCAATAAAATTTTCATCGGGAGAACAGTTCCCTTTGGGGGCCTAAAAACCTCGACTTGTCCGGCTTGTTTCGGTATTTTGCTGATACTCGTAGCTTGAAAACTTTGCGTGATACAGAAAATATCACACTTTACTTTATTAAAGAGCATAAAATTCTGCGCCGAATGTCTGTATCCCCAACTTTAAAATTCGTCGGATTTGTGAGGATCGGCCGGTGCGAGTGACATTCGCATTAAAAAAAAAATAGAAACGGGTGTATTATTCCAAGAATAATAAACCCAAAGAAGAAGAAGAAGAAGAAGAAGAAGAAGAAAGAAAAAAACTAGTTATCTATTCTATTCTGTTAGAGCGTATGATGAATGATACTTGATATCATTCTATTGACTTTTTTGAGTGAAAATGGAAAAATTGTCGGTATGTACCTAAATATTGGGTCAATTTTAAAATCGTGGTGCTTCCTAAACGCTGAATTTCATGCTCAACAACTTTTACTCTATGAGTTTTCACACAGAATGATCGTTTTCAATTTACAAGTCGGACAATTGCACTTTTCACACTAGTTGGGAAAAATTGGCCCTTTTGACGGCCGATTGCGACCTTACCAATAGATCAAATTTTAAAGTTGGACTATCTAAGTCGAATGATTCGACTTAGACTTTTATGCTCTTTAATAAAGTAGGGGGTTAATAGGATGAGTGGGTTACGCCCCGGTCAGTGGGGTTTTGCTAGGAAGAAAGATTCGGAAAAGTCTCAAACTATCGGAGGCCTCTGTTGACGTGCTCGCGAACTAATTTCCCGAATTTGGAACCTTCCTCACTGCTATTTCTTCACTCACAAATGTTCAAAGTTCCGGTCGTGTTCCCTTCTTATTTTGGCTCCCTCGAAACTAAGCGTGAGGACATTTTGATCAATTCTTTTCAAGTTTTTAGCGTTTCCAGTAGTGGAGGCACGCATTCGCTAAATAGCGATAATATTATTATGATAGCGCTAAAAATAATATTATGATTTGAAGCAGCAACCTTGTTGAATCGGAGCTATGGAAATGCCAGATGTTTATCAAAAATGAAGCTGTTGGGGACAGCCCGGTCATCCGCCATGGGGTCGCCCCAGTCTATTGTAACACAGTGAAGTGACCGGGGTGACCCCACATTGCAAGACATTTATAAAAATGAAAAAATAAATTTAATTAACCTTCCAGGGCCCGCGTGGGCGGTAAATTGGCCGCCTTTTTGAAAAAAATGATTGAAACATTTTTCACATTTTCAGAATTGGAGAAATACTTGAATTCTTCCTGACCGGGGTGACCGTATGGGTCAGGGGCATTCTTCCTGTCCGGTCAGGGGTATGCCCTGACCGGAGTGACCCCAGGGGTGGGGTAACGCCGGTCAAATGACTTTTTTCAACTTTTCAATTATTATCACATTTGAGAACGTTTAGCTTCCTTCATTGAGATGGATCATTGAAATTGGATAGTATCAGAAGCGAACCACGTATTAAGCATAAATTTATGACCAGAGACCACAGCTTTATGATGTTTATTATTTGATTTTAGGTCATTTATTCTATGACCTTTATGATGTTTATTTTCCCATTTCATGTTGTTTATTTTCAAAAATTGGCCGTTTTATGATGTTTAAAAAAAAGTATGATATTATCTTCGAATCATTTTTGTTCTTTCTACGTCCGGCAGATTAGGTTGTTCAATAGAAGTGAATATCTATTGGTAGATAGATGGATTATATTTTACATCTTTTCATTAAATATTTACAACATTTCGGTACTTACATTACATAGTTACAATTTCGTCATTCATTATTAATGTTCAATATTCAAAATTATCATTATAAAATACAATTAAATGTTGACCATGTGTTCTATAGACAAGTTGGTACGCTCGTCGGTCAGGAGCGTCTTGAATAGAGAAAATGAGCGTTCGACGTCAGCAGAGGAGTTAGGAGCGAATTTCATGCACGATGTACACATCCTTTTCGCTCCTACCCTCTGGCAATGCTCCTTCCTCTTCGCCCTTAAGTCGTGCAGCAATTGCCTGGGCATGGAGGTATCCAGGGTTCCGAGAGAGGACGGCGAGGAGTTTTGCATGGATTTTTTTCCCCACCTCCCCCATCCATTGGGAATTTTGGAGGGCTTCAATCTCCTCCACTGCCTTGTAAAACAGCCCGTCGTACTTCTGGAGCCGTTTGATGATCTTGGGCAGGTCACCAAAGTTGTCCACTATGTAGCGAAGATGGGTTTACAACCCAGGAGCCTTCAAAGCATCTTTGACTTTTCCAATCGCCTGTGCCTCCTCAGGATCAAGTGAATCGAATACCTTAACAGAACAAAACAAGCGAACGGATGAGAATTGTGAGAAATAAATTAATGGATAATTGAAATCAACTGGGAAACTACTACTACGAAATTTTGTCTTATGTTAGGAAATAGGAGAGTCACCAATCTCGTTTCGTATAGCTTCCAACACCTTAAATGAAGAAAATGAAATATAGCGTAACATTATTCTGGGGATTTTCACTTAGGACGTTAGGACTGTTTTATTGAGAGAATCGAAATAAAATGGTCGTGGAGGTGAAAAATACCAGGTACTACATTAATGGCCTGAGAATCTTTTTTCTTTAAAATCCACATTCGAGATCTAAGAAATAGTAGCATTGCTGTAAATCGACGTACCTTCAGGTGGCTGGCTGGTGCCACTTTGCTTCTCAGAGTTGAGATGGACGGAATGGTCTCAGATTTCCAGTGCTTTTCGATGAATTTCCTCAGGTGTGATTCCCTCTCTAGTTTGTGCAGGGGGATTCCTTCTTTGAGGAAAGCTGTTACCAGTTCTAGCACGAAGCTTGAGGGAGCGTCTTCTTTGGGGGAAGGCACACTCACTCAGCAAACGTTGATGTAATGTTCCCTTCTTGCTCATGTTGGTAACGTGCGAAATTGATTTCTTGTGCTGGTCCAGCTGGCTCTTTCTTTCAGATTCATACTATAACAACAATTAACTGTTAAGCACCTTCATAGCTGGAAATGAACGAAGTAGGTACCTATTAGTGAACTTCACTTATTTAGCGTCTTTATTCAATGTACCTACTTATTGACGATTTCATATAGGTGTTTGATGTAAGATTTGTTTTTACTGAGTCGGATCCCTATTTTTCAAACCAATATTTCGAAATCCCTTGTTGCAATGTTTAAAAAAAAAATTGTATGGTTGACGTTATGTTCTTGTGCCCAGTCAATTGTACTATTTTTATCTGACACTTGTATGCAGACGGAGATACAAAGTTATATGGAGCTTACCTTTTTTCCACACGGCCTGCAGAAGATGGACTCTCCCTCAACAGAGAAGTCCTTCTCAGTCGCCACCCACTTTCGCACTAACACTGATTTGCTCACTGAAACTTTAGGCATGATGTCCGATTGAGGAATGATACATCTTGTCCCTTTCCCTGCGCTTTTATACTAAGAATCCTTTCAGCACAGCCCATCAGGCATCTCAGCTCTACATTACGGTCAACACTCGGCCGTTGACCTGCCTCTGAATTCCGATAATCCGATCGGAATGCAGCGGGCCTTTCCCTGTCACTTATTAGGGGACCATTGTGTTATTGTTCGTTTCAAGTGCCTTTCCTTTACCTTGGCCTGATAGTAAACTAGCTCTGAACAGCCAAAAACGTCGATTTCATGACAAAATAAGAATAAAAATATGACAAAATAGCAAAAAACGCCCATTTTACGACATTTATCCAAAAAACGGCTATTTTATGATAAAATCATTTGACATAATCAAATATGACATTTTGAGGTCTCTGTTTATGACCATTAGGGGCTTGTAGGCAGACCTCCAAAGTTAAGTGTTCGTGGCGTACCCACTCTCCCCGAAAATTAAGTCCGAAAATGTCGAGGTTTTTGGGCCCCCAAAGGTTCTCCCGATAAAAAATTTGTTGGATTCACTTAGTTTACCTATTGGGATGCCGAGACACCAATTAAAATCTACAAACATAACATTCGACCTTTTTTAGGCAAACACTCCTTCTAATGTTTAGATTGAATGGACCCTTGCGTAAAATTTGCAACGTTTATTTTTTAATTTTTTAAAAATTTTTCTTCATCACGTCACTGATTTTACTTATCTAAGCATATCTAAGCGTATCGACTGTAGGTCTCTACTACTTCTAAAATAACTGGTCAACACGCTCTACAGAAGTTACTAGCGAAGAAGAAAGAAGTGCAGAAATTAATTCTGAACGAATGAGGCAGTCGAAAATGGAATATGTGTCCAACTTTATTCGGAACGACACCTCATTCGACTTCCTGCCATCTTTCAAAAGCCCCATTCATAGCCCCGTGAAAGAGCCCCATAGATCCTCACGGTGAAATCCAATGGTTCTAAGGCCCCCCAAAATGGATTCTACGTCAGAAAATACTTTGAAAACGACACCCCACTCGATCATACCCGAAAATTTTCAAAACCCCCTCCTGCAGCCCCTTTTTAGTCCCACGGGTTTTGGCGATCGGGCTGAAAACTGAGCAAGTACCTACACCTAGATGGTAAACCGAGTATTTTGTAAAATTTCAGATTAAACGAAAAAAAAAAAAAAAAACAGGGGTAAAGTACCTCGCCCCACTTTTCAGATTTTCCTCTCTTGGGAGACCCCTAGGGCTCTGATCGAATCGTTTTTTTTACAGATCGCTAGGGAAATAAGTTGTCTACAAGATCCAGGTGTTGAAATGGGTTATTTCAAGTTTTCGAGTTTTCTAGAGCTAAATTTCTAAAACCCTCTAAAGTGGGGCCAGGTACGAACATAGTACCTACCTCGCCCCGGATAGGGTCGTACCTTGCGCCACCTTCCCTATTTCTCGAAATTGAGCGCTCTGAAGTATGGAAAATGAATCAAATACGTTTATTTTATATTGAATATAAAACTTTAATGCATTAAAAAAATTATAATTAGAAAAACATGGCTAGGAATTGGTTGGTAACCACAACTGTATTACAAAATCCTAGAATTATTTTCAAGGACGAATACTTTTCTTGTTAAGCTTAAAGTTGTAAAATTTAAAATTGACTAAAGTTCATAGTGAACCAAAAAATTATAATTAGAAAAATATGGCTAGGAATTGGTTGGTAACCACAACGGTATCACAAAATCCTAAGGGCGAGGTACGCACAAGGAGGTGGGGCAAGGTACGTGCATACACACCAATTTTGAAAAACGGTCATGACACCCACAGATCCTATTTTTTTCAAAAACTTTTTTTTCAGTGCTTAACAGACATATTGGAAAACACATTAAACAAACAACTGTACGAAAATACGACTTAACTCAGCCCTGGGACGATCAAATGTACAATCTCCACGATCACAAACATATCACAAAAACGTTCACAGCAAATTCAACCATTTTCAGAGAGCTACCGAATCAGTTGCTCAAAGTTGTAATATCCTTTCTCTACCTAGGTAATATCACTGGTGGGGCGAGGTAGGAGCATGGGCGAGGTACGGGGCTTTACCCTTCCTACGTACCTACTACCCGAAACGGCCAGGATGGACGGACATCTGATTGTTGAAATCTACGCGTCCAGAAACGTATACTGACAAATTTTGAGGCCGACACTCATGTCAACAACAAAAATGAATAACGTTGATTATTCAGAAAATAATGACAACTGTTGCAAACTGCATGCATCGTTGCCAACATAAACAAATAATTGTTTGTACTGCAGTTAAGCTTCTAACATCGTTATGTCCTCGAACGTGAGAAATTGAAAAAACATGAGCCTCTTCAAGTATGTGAAATCAATTGCTTCTTCATGTGAGCATATTCCAGACTTTGTAGATGGAAAGATTGTGCACAACAACAATGAACAGTTTTCCCACTACGTTTCATAATTTGGGTCCTTTGGGCTGTTCGGAGGCGTCCATGATGTGGATTTCCGATGAAGATAAACGAAAATCCCACCTTCACAAAATGAATCGGACCTCCGTTTGCAGGGCGACGCAACTTTCTCGTCATTATGTGGTTAAATCTAAGTACTTGCGGGAGTTTCTTCACTCGGGAGGAGTTCAAGGGCTGGTAATTTGAATTTGTTCACAAAAATGTTGCGCTAATGATGTGAGCAAATCGGCGCGAATTAGACGTCGCTGTGAATTACTGGGTGCCTTCCGTGCGTTTCGGATTGTTGTTCGTGTAACCGAAAAGGGAAAATAGTTTTGGAGCTCATGAAGGGAAGAGCTTGTTGAATTTTGACGACCTCGTTTTGTCAGACAGGATGATGCGGGCGCCTCACTTGACCCAGTCGAGCAAACAGTTCGTCAGTTCTTGACTTTCTACGTTTTGAATGCTCACGTTATGACATCACCGGTGAATTGAACGCTCAGAAGAGATTTGGCTGCAGGGGGAAGAAATGCTTTCGCTTCGACCTGAAAATAGCAGTGACGCCATCCAGCACTCGGACCGTTTACTGATGTCGAATTATGTGTTTAGTATTTTCCAAGTTATCTACTGATGATTTCGTGATGGGTGTAAACAATATTGAACCGCTAGAAAATGTGTTCTTTGCAATGCAATGCGCGTCCGCCGTTCTAGCCGTGGACAACAAAGGGAGCAAACGAACCAAAATCCGAGGGCTGCAGAATGGCTAGAACAGGTTTTTTTTTAAAGGTTCGCGGTGTTTAGGGGTATATACGTAGGGGATCGAGTTGGGTGTCGTTTGACTGGTAATTTCGTCCCTCGAGTCTATTTTTGGGGTCTCAGGCCCATTCGACCTAACAGTGGGGACTGTGGGGCTTCCAAAGTGCTACAGGTGGGATTCTGGTTGGGGAGTCGAGCGAAGTGTCGCTTAGCAGTATTCTTGTGCACATAATCGATTTACGAGTAGGTATGCCATGCATAGTTGACCCCAACGTGGGTTTGGGGTTTTTGAAGGGGTTTCCCCAGTAGTTGTGGACTGGAAGCCCCCCACCTGCTCATGGAAGATCCATCGCTCTCGTCTGCAAGATGGCTCAAACAATGCAATTACGTGACTCAAGTGCATAGCGAGAAATGCGAAAATGACGACACGCGATTCGAATTACATAAGTGGAGATGTGACGTGGGGTCTAAACCAGCAGAAGCTCAGTGCTGACGGGCAATAACTGCAACGATTACCCGCACGATTCGCTCGTTTCTCTTCCTCCCCCAAATACGGTTTCCTCAAATAGGAGAAAACGACAAACTCATACGCGAAGCCAAATCGAACTGTTGTCCTTCGAATCTGCCCGCTTGTTATGCTCCTCGAAAGGGAGTCCCGTCTGGAAGGAAATCGACGCTAATCAGCTCCTCTCACGTGCCTGTTAACACGTCCTGATTGACCTGGAAAAAAGGTGGTAATGAGGAGTTCTCAACCCATCACATGTGAAGTGTAGCCAGAGACTACCTTAGTGTATACACCCGATAGCCACCCGGTTCCCTCCGTTTTCACGCCTGTTCAGCAACTTGTTTAAGACGCTTTCGGTTTTTTATCGGAGTGAGAGTGGTGCACCTTTTCGCATCATCTTTTGTCGTCGAAAACGTTTCGAGGCAATTGCAATGGCAATTTACACGTTGTAATGGCGCGGAAAGGGATGAGTTTTGAACATAGAACTTTATGAACATTTTTCAAATTTTTCTGACTTTTAGAAGTAGGTACCCTAGAATATAGATGATTCTCCTCGTTCTCCTCATCCTTGGGCTGCAGCTCCAATAATATCGAAATTACCTATAGTAAATTCTATTAGTAGTATCTTTAGAGATTTTACTTTCGTTCCAGAAATGCTCAAAACGGAGGAAACCTTGAGAAGGTCGAACTTCATCAAAATTGACCTTCAAGGTTTGATTGCTTCTGATGGACTTTCAGGTCTGAAACTGGCTTCCGATTCAATTCGAAATTGATCGGCTTTTTCCCCGCCTAGGTAAACGTATTTTTTTTGGCTCCCGGGGATTCTTCCCATTGACCCGACGGTGAAAGCTGTTTCCGATTGAAAAAAAGGTGCCTTTTTTCCCAGTCCAAATGCAGTTTTCTCTGTCGTGATTCAACCTCTTCGCCTCATCTGGCATATCAATGGGATATGCACCTTTGGTGGAGTTTTCTATGGAGGAAGAAAAAGCGGCGGAGTTCTTTTAAGAGAGCCAAAAACCCGCACAAAGCCCTCAACTCCCATAGAATTGAAGCGTAAAAATCACTTTGGTACGACCCTCTCCTCTCAACCTCAATTTATACAATTCGCACTTGTGAAATTAGCTCGTTGAAGTCCACCGGAGGCTCTTCCCCGTCTGTGTTCCCACCCGGAATAAAACCTTTATTGATTTCTCCGCCTAAAAGTAGGTAAAGTTTTAAAAAAAATCCTCCCTAAACAATGGGCCGAACGTCTCATCCCAGTGCCCCACATCACGTGTTCTCGTCGTGGGGATGAATAGTCTTGCGAAATACAACATCTGTGATTTACCCAGCGCTGTCTTCGTTGAGTAACTGATCAAACGAATGTGCCGTTATGAATAGCTTATACAATAATTATTGTGAATAAAAAGAAGAAAAAAAAACAACTTCAATATGACATATTGCACATTGTATAGTAGGGTTTATTATTCTGTTGAACAAAGTACTTATGATATAATCAATTCATCAATGTCAAAATTTGTCATTATTTAATATGATTCATAAGAACTCACAAAAACAATTACCCATTAAAAAGTTTGCAACAATAATAAATAGGTATTGTTTAATTATTAAACAGTATTACCTATTAAAAACTTAATGTTATAAAAAAAATAGTGAAAATATATTATTACTATAATATTATTTTATTATTTCGTTTTTTAAATGTATTACAAAAATTTTACGTTTTTTATTTACTTAATTTCATTTTTTTCACATCTGTGATTTTTTTTAAAATTTTTTCACATCTGTGATTCACCGAGCGCTGTCTTCGTTGAGTAGGTAACTGATTAATCGAATGTGCCGTTATGAATATCTATTATACATTGCAAAACTGGACTCGAGATTGTGGCTCGAGATAGATCCTAGCCGTTTTCGTGGATGGATTTGGGGTCCATTCAGGTACTGGCATCTCGAGGGTCGTTCGTGTCAGACTACCCGAAAGGGTGGAACTAGAGGGTTGGAGGGTTAGAAGCATTTTAGAGATACCTACTCTGTGGTTAGAAACCTCAAATTGCTATAGATTCCATAACTACTTTAGTAATTACGATAATATAAATGTTTCCATGTAAATGCAAATTTGTTTTGATATCACGGTCCAAGATGTCAGATAAATAATTATTATGTAGTGAATTTAATTTTCTTATGATCTCATCGTAAAAAAAAGATGTCGGATAAAAGGAAATTAAAAAACAAATGTGACCGGAAAGAGCTCAAAAGAAGGAAATTAGAAGCAACGAAGTTGCGCAAATGCTTGATACGCAGATTCGTCGGAAGTTTCAGTGAATCAGAGTGTGAGCAAAGTGATGTAGGAGCGTCATCAGTCAGGTGTAATTTATGTGGTGCTCTAAACTTTCAAAATGAAATGATTGGTTCTGGCTTTTATACACTACCAATAACTAACTACCAGTGGCTGAAGAAATTCATATAGTACGTACCTGCGTACCTCATCTTCAAATGTTGAAACATTCAGTTTTGTTTCGTGTTCACAATAGCCCGTACGAAGACCGGATTGTTCGCTAGTCTTATACAATAGGTACCTAATAATTATAATTATTCGCATCAATTAAGTATTATTGTGAATAAAAAGATAAAAAGTTGCAATATGTACAGCTGGGTTTATTATTCTGTTGGACAAATTGCTTATAATATAATCAATTCATCAATGTCAAATATGAATCATAAAAACTCAACTCAGCAAAAATTACAGTATATAATATATACTGTAATTTTTGCTGTAATTTATATTATAAATAACTATACCTACTATGTTTTTACAATAATAATAGAGATCTATTATTACAATATGTAGACTATTATAATATAAATGTTATTATTAAACAATATGCGGACTATTGTGTTATTATTAGACAATAATATAATAATAAAATAATAGTACTACATATAATGTAGTTTTTTTTAAATTTTGTGTTATAATTAACATTTTATTACTTATGACAAAAAATTACCCATTTAAAAAAAAAATTATAAAAATTTATTTAATAAAAACTTATTTAATTGTAATAAACTTGAAAATTAAAAAAAAAAGTAAAATTATTTCAACATTAAGTTTTATAAGTAGGCAATGAAATTAAAAAACTAGGATTCTAACCCAATTAACTTCTTGTTTTTTAACCTAAGACTTAAACATTGAAAAACCAGAACAAAACAAAATTTGTTTTGTTCTGGTTTTCTATTTAATAGAAGTTTTCTAGAAGTTTTAAACTTGAATAGTATTACTATAGATCTTTCTAGTAATATGTACCGTCTATACTAGAAGGTAGGTACATATTAAAAAAATTAACAAATAAATAAAATGAAAGACTTGAATAATTATAATTCTAGTATTTCATTTTATTTTATTTTATTTTATTTTTTTTTTTAATAAGGGACCCCTGAAAGTGGCTTCTGCGTCGAAAAGCCACCCGCGACGTTTTGCGTTCGCAAACTTCACCCGTGGCCTCATCGCCAAAGTTCATCGGAATCCCTTCTCGTAGCTCCATACTATGTCATCTCCGCTACGTTTTGGATGGGTGGGAAACCGCTGAAAGAAGTCTACGTCCAAAATAACTTTGGATACGAACGGACGGACATATGTAGCACTTTTGCAACGGCAACGTCAAGTATCACAAAGATTGTTCAGCTATTAAAAATTCTACAAGAAAACAGTTGTCTGCAAGTTACTTGTATTTTGTTAGTGATTTTACTCAGAACAAGTTCAGAGCATCAAGGTTTTGCGGCTTCGTAGGAATTCCTTTCGTCAAAACGGATTTGGAACTGTGCTTGGAGCTACAAGCGTGAAAATCGCCGAGTGTTCCAATCAGTCGAAAATCAATTTTCGAATCGTACGAGTTGCATTCCATTTTGGGGCTTCCGATGCGGCGAAGCGTCTCGTTAAGTCCTCACCCGAGGCTGTGTGACCGATGGGTTTTCATTAGGTGCTTTCCAAGATCACGACCATGTTTGACGAGTTGGGGATGAAAACCTCAGATGCCTAATTTGGCTTTTGAAAGGGGACTTGTTACGGATGCAAAATGATGGTCTCTAGAAAAAAGGGTCGAATATTACTGTACTTATATGGTCATTGTGTCCGAACCATGTGAGTTTTGTTTGTGCCGCTAGGTGTCGCATTTTCTAACAGCGAGGGGGCACCGGAGTTGTACCTTCCCTGCAAGAAAGTGTTGACAAGGCCTGGGTGATGCCCTTCCTCAAGCGGCCGGTCTTATCCATTCATACTGGGGCATTTGATTACGAGGATCATTTCATTCTCTGAGATCTGAGAAACATTCGATCCTGGACCACAATCCTTGCCACAACACGCGAGAGGGGCATACCTCACGAAAAGCAAAGTAGCATAATATGCATATTATTTGTTCAACAAATATTATGCCATAATATTATTATGCCCCCTTCAGCTCAACAGGTCCCCCCAGTATGAATCACCCCTGCCGCACCAGAGACTGTCCTGTAGGTTCGCATCACCATAATGTGGGCGATCCTCTGGGCCGATCTCAAGCTCCTGACGTCAGGTCTCTTCAGAAAGTCAATGAACCTCAATGCTCCCCTGGTCTGACCGGGACATTGGCCCAAGAGAATAGACAAGAGGTCACCAGCTGGTCTAGACCCTCCACTCCAGTTCAGGGTTGCCTCCTTTCCACCCAAAAACTGATTGGACATGGCAAAGATCCCAATCACTGTGATGTGTAGAGTATACAAGGTAGGCGTGAGTGAAACCGACAATATGGCCGTTCGTCACGGCGTGTGGGGAAGGAACGGTCCCTTATTTCTCAAGGCTGGAAACGTTCCCTCGCGACCTAGTGGTTGAGCGAGGACGCACTTACGTCTTCCATTCGTTGGGGTTAGTTATACCGCCCCTGCACCTAACAAAAACAAATTTAGGTACACTTCCAAATAATATTATACGTCCATCAGATTCACCCGAAATAGACCCTAATCCCATAACAGGAACGTAGGACTTGATTTGCAATGGCCGAAGGAATCCTTTCAGATTCTCAAGAAGATCGACTTAAAAACCTGGTCATCAGGGTCTTCTCCAAGTTGAGAGCGGCCTTGCCAGGTTGTGCAACGCATCGTTTCCTATAAATGGATATCATTAGGTCACAGAGGCAGTTAGCCAGCGGTTTGTCAGCCTTCAACTTCGAAAGGGAAATAGCCGTTGAGATTCAAACGTTCCAAAAAGTCGTGGAGAAGAAAAGCACGCTGACGCGTTTCGACGAGTGGCATTTGTTTCGAACGTTCGGGGCGATTGAACATCTCATCGAGAAGGTTTACGGCCGTTTGAAGTCACTTTTAGTCGAGTCACGCGATAAAACATCCGGATAAGTCTTGTGGGAAGTGATCGGACGGGGCCTGAGGTGAGTTTTCTCTCGGGCGGGTCGTGCGACCGAAAGCAGTGCGAAAGGGAAACAGTCACGATCTCCGGCAGACTCATCCTCCACATCCTTCCTCCGGTGAGGGAGTCACTTTTGCTTTTTACGAGCCCTCCCTCCCAATTAGGAACGAAGGAGAATTCCGGAAGTTTCAAGCATCTGCAAAGTCAGGAGCCTAACTAGACGTAGGTAGGTACCACTCAATCGAACTGTTGAGCCCTTCTGTATCAACTAATTTGGCTCTGGGAACTGTTCCCAGAGCCAAATTCTGTTACCAGATGTAGCCAAGCTGTTACAGATGTAGGAGAAAAAACTGATTCCTGAGCAACGAATTCGATTCAGAAAACAGTATTCCACAACAGAGAAGTGCATAGGAGTGACGCATTCGTAATCAAAAAATGCTTGGAAATGAAGAAAATCTGTTCAGCGATCGCAAGTTCGGCCAACTTCTAGAAGACTAGGGTTGGCCAGAAGCCAGCCAACCCCCCCACCTTCAGCCAGCAGGGGGTGGTCCGCGAGTCTTCTTGAAGTTGGTCGAATGCTTGCGATACGTCAAGGAAAATTGCTGAAGCCAGCCAACCCTCGACCTTCAGCCAGCAGTGGATGGTTCCCTAGTCTTCTGGAAGCCAGCCAACTCCCCACCGTATAGGCGGGGGAACCTGTGAAGGCCCTGAAACCTGCACCGTCGTGCTGGGAAGCGTTTTTCACTAGCGAACGATCTACCTTGAGGCACCCGCTGTTACCAAGAAACTCGTTCACCGTCGCCAATACCTACTGCACCACTGCATCAGTTTATTGTGTCTTACCTCCTTCGACCCATTCAAACCCGAGTAGACTCCTCCATAACCTTGTCCTTGTTGCACCTGATGACTCCGGCTGGGTTCCATCTTGTGTAACGCTAACGACGCCTCTAACAGCCTCTCAACGGGTTCTTCATTTTTACCTGTTGAGTAACGTCCCTCTGTAACCGTCTCCGTGCTTTTCACTGTCACTTTACGTGGCATCTCTTGGCATAAAGGAATATAACAATACGAAATCTGTTGGCCTAGTAAGCAGTAAAACTCGTTCCAGCTTTTTTGTTTGCGTCTGTTCAGGATCTTTTTTTTTTTTTAACTTATTTGTGGAACCAAATATTGGCCAAATTTAATTCTTACGGAGTGTGAAGAAATCCGATTTGTTTCTATTTCTATGTTTCTTATACTATTTTTTATTTCTAATTAAAAAAAAAAAAAAAAAAAAAAAAAACTTAAGTTTTACGCTACGGTTAATTGTCGCATAAATACCTATTGCTAAAAGCCAGAAAGCCTTAAAATATAAAAAGTATTGAATATTGTTAGAAAAAATTATTTAATAAAATACAAGAAATTTAAAAGAAAAAAATTTTTAAAAAAAATACAAAAATCATTAAAATTAACCCATTAATTGAAAATAATTATTAAAACAAAAACAAAAAAAAGTTGAAAATTTCAACTACATACATTAAATACAGTAGGACTACATGGAAAAAACCAGCTGTCTAAAAAAATCTGCAATCTGAGAAAAACGAATTTTTAACTTCGAAACTGAATACAACCTTTATTGTGATGAATTAATAATGAATCGTTTGTCGTCCCCAAATACTCATATGGATGCCAGAAATGGCCCCTAGAAAATTGCATTAGGTAATAATGACGTGATCTACTGTAACTCTTACCTATAGTATGAGGGCAGATTAGAGGTACCTACCATTAAACGGATTGTTAATCCAAACCCCCATTCGACCTGAAGGCCAAAGCCCTTAAAAAGCCCCTTTCATAGCCCCATAGAACGTCAGTCGAGTATGGGATCCCTGTAAATGGAATTCAGGTCCAAAATTGTTTGCAGCCTCCAATCGACTTTTCAGCCTCACACAGCCCCACAGTGTACTTGGATGGGCTTGACACGTTCACTGGATGAATACCTACTATTGGCAAAATACTTTAAAAACGAAAAACAAAAAATTAACTATGAAGAAAACAATTGAAAATTTTTATTGTATTAAATCATAATTTAAAAGAAAAACGTAGAAATTGGTTCTAAAATATACAAATTTGACAAATAAATGAAGATTTAAGAGAAAGAAGACCTGAATAACAGTAGGAAAGATAAGGGACACCCAAAAATTGTTTCTGCGTCCAAAATTACTTCGAAAACGACATCTCTAACGACCTTCTGGCCAACGTACTTCGAAATCCCCATCTGTATCCCCATACGAGTCCCAACGAATCTTACGGTGTTGTTGAATGGGTTTCGGACCTCTACAAATGGATTCTTCTTCAGAATATATTTCAAAACGACGACCCACTCGATGTGGTACATCACATGTCCTACATTCTTCGAATGCCTCGATTGTACCCCATAGGACCCCTTTAGAGCCCCATGGTGTTGTTGGCTGGATCCATCAAAAGATGGATTTTATCGCCATCCGAAATTGCTTACAAAATGACACATTATTTGACCACTCGTCAAAGTCACTCAAAACCCCCATTAGCAGCCCCATAGGAGCCCCTTAGAGCGTCACGGTGTACTTGGTTGTATATGAGGCCCCACAAATATGAGTTCCACGTCCAAGTATTATTATAATACGTTGTAAACGACACCTTCCTCCTTCCCCTTGCCACAAACCTTCGAAAAATCGGCATTCAAGACAAGACCTCACAAATCACCTCTTTGCCACCCGCGTGTTTGACATTTCAACGAGGTTTCCCCTTTCAAGTTCAACCTCGTCCGGATTTTAGCGAGAAAGTTCGAACGGAAAACCAGCGGTTTGCAATATTCCCCGTACAAAAAAGAGGCAACTTGCGCATCTTCCTAGTGAAAGCGACTTAAAACGTAAGTGAGGTTTAACAATCCCGTCTTCAAGGTCATCCAGGTTCGACGCCCCTGGAACACAGCCACATTTCCGGGAGCCAACAATGATCGATCAACCCCCGAAAATCCCCGTGAAAATGCTTTGTCAATACCGGCCGTGGAACGTTGTAATTGAACGATTAACCGCAATTTTCCGATCGCGGAAGACCCGGTGAAATGGCACCTTCCTCGACACAAAGAGATGAATTTATGAAAAAATAAATGAAAAAAAAAAAAAAAAAACTGCAAGACTATCACGGTGAAAGCCTTGTGACACGATTTTTTCAATGCACTCAAATTACATGGCGACATCAGTGAAATTTTCACCTTCGCCGAACCTTCACAAAAAATCCTCAGTTTTGAGTTTGAAAAAAAAAAAAAAGGCACAAACTTGAGTAATCTCGTTTTCTTGGTTCCCTTTGAGCACTGCCCCGAATTCTTCCGGCGTTCTTTTAATCCGAACGAATTAATTCTAAAAGTTGCGTCGAAAAGAGGGAGCTGTTTATGAAGAGAAAAAAGAAGAGGCGGGAAAAAGGAAAAGGGGATTATTAAATATAACGAGAATCTTGAAACGCTTGTCTTGTTTTCAGCGAATTCATCACCTTTTCGATTCAGTCTTGATTCACGCGCTAACGTCGTCAGTGCGGAATGGAATTCGTTTTTTTAGGAGTCTTCTGAAATGTCACTTTTCAAAAGGTTTCTTTAGGGACTCTTCATTACAAAGTTGTGTCAAAGCTGCGTCAGTCAAAATTACACAAAAGTACCCGTTCAATCGTTTAAGCGGCGTCACTGTTTCTTTCCTCGGAAGGGAAAATTATTCGGCGAAACGACAAAACCGTAGAGAATCCGTGAGGCTGAAACGAGATGGGAAGATAAAATACGGAAGGCCCAGGAAGTGTAGCAACAATGAGGACCCTGCACGGGCTCGTTCAAAGATTACACACTGTTTTTTTCTCAGCGGCAAGTGATAATTTCTACTACAAGAACCTGTGGTGAAGTAGAGATGTTTTTTCCACTTTTGGTTCATTATTCTTGGAATAATACATCAATGTGATCGCGACGGAGGTCGACGACTCGGATCGGCCTCAAAATTTGACATTATCCGTTTCAAAAGGTCTACATTCTAAATCCGAAATTTCCGTCCGCCGTCCGGGCCGTTTTGGGCAGTAGGCATTTTTTTTTAAATCTGTAATTTTGACAAAATTCTTGGTTTACCATCTACTTATGTAGTTGTGCCCGCAAGCTTTTCAGTCCGATCGCCCAAACCCGTGGGGCGCTATGGGGCTATGGGAGGTTTTTTTAAGGCTTTTAGCTATAGTATCGAGGTAGGTGTCGTTGTCGAAGTATTTTGGGGCGTAGAATCCATTTTTGGGGGTGCCGGAACGATCCGATTTCACTGTGGCGATCTATGGGGCTAAAAATGGGATTTTTGAAGGATCCCTGGAGGTTATATGTTTTTCGAGTAAAAAATAAAGAATTTTTGGAAAAAAAAAAAAAAAAAAAAAAAAAAAAATCCCCCCAAAATTTTTTTTTTTTCATTGACACAGAAATACATTTTTGCACAAGTCTATATCAAAGAATAAAAAAACCCTATATCAAAGAAAAATAAACCCCTATATAAAAGAATAATAAACCCTTGTGTAAAATTTGCAGCGTTTTTATTAATATTTTTCTTTCTAACCAATGTAATTTTTTCAAACGACCCCTCATCCAACCTGCTGGTCAAAAATTTTCAAAAATTTAATACTCATTCGTTGCCCCGTTGAACCGGTTGTCAACCTGGTAATCAAACTGGTTTTGAGATCATTGGAAACCAACTAACACCGCTTGAAGCAGGTTGACAGCCAGTTCGAAGGTGTTGTGAATAATCTCAAACCGGTTTTCATCCATTTCCAAGGGGTTGGCAATAACCTCAAACCAGCTTTTAGCCACTTCAAAGCTGTTGCTATCCCCTTAAAACCGGTCTTACCCCCTTAAACTTATTTTCGGCCACATCAAGACAGAAAGTGCCCCGCCTTGGTAGTGGAGGTTAGTCAATCTGCAGAAAAGAATTAAACAGCAAATTTTGCTGTTTCGTCTGACTGGAAAATCTGATTCTACATAATTCAATAATCAACAACAACTGTAAACGATTTCCACGGGTTTCGGCCACGAGCCAGACTTTCCACGGTTACGCATGGCTTGGGGGATTTTTTATTTTTTTTCCCCTGAAAAAGAGGTCCACCAGCGTTATAAACCAAAAACGATGGTATATATGTTAGTATACTAACTTCATTGAATATTTTGTTTCAGATGCTAAATATATCCTTACGAACAGCGACGTAGAGGGAACGATAGTCTCCGCTCTAAAAACACCACATACACGACATGGTCAGTATTCACTCCTTTTGCTTTTATACTAACCGTCTCCCAATGTAACACAACAAGGCCGGCGATGGCACTTAATCGATTGATTGCATCGTAAACGTGTGTAAAAACAATTTCTGAATGATTTGATGATAAAAGCGACGGAAGCCCGAGGGCGAAGTCCTTGGAAGACGCCTCAAAACCCTTTCACGGAATGACCCATTTTTCATTGCGACATCCGGCGTTACCAACGTTATTAATAACCTGAGGCTCTTCAGATATCCTGGTAGGCGGTAGCGAATTGTTCGAAGAAGAAGTAGTTGAAAAAAGAAAAAAACCTCTGGTAGAAATTGAATAGAGCTCAATAGGCTCATAGAATCATTTGAATGACAGGTTTCTGACGAAAGGCCTCCTTTCACTTTTTGATAGGACCGAAGAACACTAAAGCACCCAACGACGAGGTGTAACCGCAAAATAAAAATACGAGGCAGAGAAAAACTACAAAAAAATGACGAAATACTGATGCAACTTATTTTTTAAAAAGAGCAAAATAATACAAATGGCAAGTCAGGTATTTATGCGCACCAAACAGTGCAAAAGTCATAAAATTGCATCCGCGCCATGAAAGTAGATGATCACATGGTATGATGTTATTTTGGAGTTGGAGGAGGGTTAAAGTACATATAACAGTATCAAAATAACCCAAAAATAATTCCGCTACTCTCAATAACATTATTCTTTTTAAACAAAATGAAGTATTCCGTTCCAGCTTATACTACCTATGCTTACAATCTACTATGCTTCCGCAACGAGCGCGTTTGCTCATACGATAAATTAACTTCCTAAAAGATATAACTATTTAAACATGCCATATTATTAGTTAAAGAGTATGAGCTGGAAGTATGGGCATTCCCTGTTCAACACATCACAAACAGCAATACTCCCCACAGGCGGAAACGTTTTGGTTTTTTATTCTTGGAATAATACACCAATGTAATCGCGACGGAGGTCGACGACTTGGATCGGCCTCAAAATTTGACATTATCCGTTTCAAGAGGTCTAGATTCCAAATCCGAAATGTCCGTCCGCCGTCCGTTTTGTGTAGCAGGAATTTTTGAAAAATCTGAAATGTGGACAAAATACTTACCTAGTTTACCATCTAGTTGTGCCCGCAAGGTTTACAGCCCGTTCGCCTAAGCCCATGGGGCGCTGTGGGACTAAAATGGGATGCTCGGATTAATGTGGCGCTGGCAGAGAAGTGGGACAAATCGTAGCGCCAAGCTTATCGAATTCGGATCCAGTTCGCCATCATAAGGGCTGTTTCCGTGCACCTCACTCCATATAAATAATTGTTCAGTGTTTTGAGTTACGTACGGTTATAGTAACTATAACCGTAACAGTTTTCCTCGCTCCTGGACAGTACCTACCACAAATACAGTTGTGCCAAGTTGCTCTGACATCGAAGATAGTTTAAAAAAAACATCCGTATTGAGCCCCGTCATCATCCAATATTTATCTAAAATAACAGAGCACGCAAATAGTCTCTTGCGACATGACCTCATATTTGACCCGAGTCCCCGTTTGGCCACTCGAGCTCGAAGATGTCACGCCAGGAAGAGATCCGTCACTGGGTTACTGTGGGAACCGGTTGCATCACTGTTCCTGCCGTCCGAAAATGTGCTCTCTTTTTTTGGACGAGGACGTCACCCGGAGTGAAAGCGAAAGATGTAAACATTGCATACATTATCCCAACCAATACACAACAATACGGTAGCGCGTAATTCTTTTTCGAGTGATTTTTTCTAACTTTTGAAGTAACAGGATCCCACGATGGTGATCGGGTAGCTTCTCCGTGTTCCTGAAGCTTCCCTTTCGGAAATGACCCGGCTTGTAACGTAACAGGTAATGTGTTCACGCATCGGGAGAGACATCGTGGAAATTAGTTCACGTCCAGTGTTCCTCAAATTGGACGCAACGATCAAGTGTGCGGCTAGTTTGAAAGCGGTTGTAATAAGCGGTGCGACGGGAAATGCACATCTTGGACGCTCAAGTCTGAAGACCCTCCGTTCATCGAACACTTTGATCGCCCACGTTCCGTAATGTCGGCGCGTACAAATCGTGACGCAAAAGACTTCGGATTTTTCTTCTCTCTGAAGCTTTTATGGGTATAAGAGATCAAATAAACCCACTTCCCCTCCTTGAAGGGCCCAACTGCACGACACGAGAATCGAGTTTGCCAAAGAGACATCCTCGTCCGTCTACATCTAACTCCTTAACGATCTGAAAGCTCCCCCACCTCCTGTATTTCCGCCTTTACGACGTTTCTGCTTCCAACCCTCCTCCTTTTCCACCTCTTTTAAATTTATACGTGACTCCAATCCTAAACCAGGTCGAGTCGAGACTTGATTCAAAATCGTGAGTTTAAGTGGATGGTCCTGGGCAGCGGATCAGAGATAGTCAAAAGTCGTAGCGGACGTGTTTGACGTGTTGACGAGCTGCCTCGTTAGTCAATCAAAAGATAGCGCCTTGTAGTTACTCAGTGTACGATGTGCGACCTCAAGCAGGGGTCAAGAAAGGCCAACGACGTTATAAAAATGGACTGGGAGGAGGTCCTGAAGAAGTAGCATGAGGGTGGGCTCTGCATAATATGCAAATATTATTTGGATTGACTAACCTAAACAAGAAGCTAAAATTAAATTTGAAGACAAGTTTAAAGGCGCGTCCACGCTGTGCCAAATTCGACTGGGCAGCATGGAAAGTTAGTTCGTGACGTCCTCACTGTTTTGGAGCGCCTGAAAGGGGCCAAGGGGCTGAATGGTGAACCTAATGCACCTTTTTCAGTTGAACCAAAAGCAATCGGCACGTCCTCACCCTACTAAACTACGTGCTGCCAAACGAAGCAAACAAATTCTCCAACAAGCTGGCTCCAAAATTAATCTACTGCCTATAAAAGTCTCAGGCACAGCGCATGCCCTGGCAGATGAGCATTTGAAGTCCCACCCGTTGGATTCCTTCAAGTGAGTTGATCAACCTCCCTACGCTGTTGGAATACCCAGACCTGAGCGTTGTAGAAGATGGAACGCACCGACGCCAAAAATAACTAACATTGAGGGGTACCTGCCCCCTTGGGGGCCTCTAAGCAGAGATACACTGACGCAGTGCAGCATTTAGCAGATCCTGTTCTCTCCCAAGGCGAGCCCACGCTGTGCCAGGAGAAGCTGTGCGGCTCAACCCACAGCAAGTTGAATACTCAAGAAAATTGGTTTCAAATCGCATCTGCAAGGGTTTTCGGCACGATTAGGATTAGATTTTGCCATGTTTTCAACGCCAAACGATGCACCCACTCTAGTTCAGTTATGCATGAGCTGAATCATGCCAATCGGCATGGTGTGGATTCGCCTTCAGAGATGAGAGTTTAACGTCATTTCCAGGAACGTGTATGCTCCCACAATATCAACAGGGTCTTCCTCGAACGCCTAAGAATGAAGTTGTTTCTATCCATTACGATCATGCCGAGATACGTTACAGTTTGTGTCGTACGATAATAATCACATTCCCCTCAACTTAACCGATCTTTTGATCCGATTGGTTCACTTGAACTCGAGTCCATCTCTACTCGTTCCATGACGAACAAATGCGGTTCTGTGTCCAGCGTTATCGACATAGCTGTTGATGACCCGCGAAAGGACCCCCCAAACGTGACAGCCCGTAAACGAGCCATTTTACGGAGAACGAGCACCTCCTGAGTGCGTGCGAGCGTTGGGCGTCGGCGATTTCACGCGCGGAAGCGCCCAATTGACCCAAGGGACGCGCGCTTGACTTTTTTCAATCCTGCGACGTGCGATGAGTCAAAGTGGCTCGTGATGTCTGTATTTACCTGGGCTTTCCCTGTTCAAATTATTGTCATCCGGGCGAACGGAACGATGGAATTGTAATCGCTCAGCATCAAGAACCGATCGAGAATCAGGCTGCGACGAGTTTATGCTCCGTTGTTCCAGTGCGTGTAACAATTTGGTCCCGACGTATAGTACCCAGGGAAAACCAGCTAGGGCGATTTTGGGCGTGTGGTGTGTTGCATCGAAGCACTGCTCTCGCCATTTTGGCGGCGCACAGCGGTCTGAAAACCCCTAATAAGTGGATTAATTGACTAAAAACATCCGTATACCGCTGTGTTTTTGGGTGCTGAACAAGTAGGGTAAAGTACCCTAATATGGGAAGTGCCTAATGTGGCACCCCTTAAAATAACCATAGTGATGAGGCTTTGCGTGGTGGCAGTAATGGGAAATGCAAGCTCTCCAAGCATGACCACCAGCTAGAAGGTCGAAATTTCCAAGGGCAACCTGATGCAACCAGCACAACACCTGATTCAAATGGCTGCCAGCTAAAGTTTTTTGGACCCGGGTGCAATCACCTGTTAGTGGCCAGTAGCTTTTGATATTTTCAGCTTAAATGCGTGAGTGATGATGCTTAAATGATTGAGTATTTCTTCCGTCAAAGAATAGTTTCAGTCTGAACGCATTTGGCACTCCATCAGCTCTGATTTTTGTCAACCCCCCTGTTTTCCTAATATGGCACCCTACATATTATGTGTTCGTAATTTCTTCAAGTCTGACGAGTTCTCTTGATTGCACTACTAGATCTCGTTAGAAAAGAGCAATTAAAACAATTTTTTTCAAGAAGAAAATACTGAAGTAACAGTTTCCTTTTCTTAATCATGTCCTTAATGAGTTACCTACCTGTATCAAGTGATTATTAAAACCATATTCGGGGCAAAGAATGTATTTATTCCTTATTTTTATGATCCTAAAGACGTTGAATTTCAGGTGTTTAATAATTATTCTGAAAATAACATTTTTGTATAATTTACAGTTTCTGTGAAGGGGCTAGTTTTTTGAAGTTTAATTAAATTAAATGTTGTAACCTTCTGTGCATAATAATATTGTGTCCTATTTTTTCCACCCCGAACGAAAAACATTTTACTAGGTACTAAATTTGTAGTATCGTTATTTTTCATTATTTAATCATGAAAACATCGATACGTCGATGATCTTGAGGAAAACGTCGATGGGGAAAAATCCATCGATGGTACAGAGGCGATGTTTTTGGGACATCGATCGTATGGTTGTCAATGTTTAAAAACATCGATACATCCTCCTCACTACCCCCCAAGAAGACGCAGTGATAAGACGTAGGTATATTAGGTAATTAGGAATTGGACCTCGACACCCAGGAGGCAAATAGAGTCAAAAACGGACACTCGGGAGTACAATAGAGAGTTTTTGCAGACCCTTCCACCGATCGGTAGGAGGAAATCCGTAGTACGAATCTGTAAGGAAAGGGGGAGTGCGCATGCGCGAGGACAAATCGGTAAGGAATCTGTAGCAGTAGGCGGTACGAATCCTTATTCCTACGGGTTACCAAATCAGTATAGAAATCTGTATGAAAAGCAACATAACCTGACGCTTGTGTAACCCCGTTGTAACCTCAAGATGTTATCTTGTAAACAAACGGGCTTGTATTCTGCTTTGTTATTTTTTGTTCTCAGTTCGCTTTGTTCTCTTCTGTTTTATTCTGTTCTACACTCGATGGATGAATTGGAAATTTTTATTCCACCCATTTCCTCTTCACAAAAAAACGAGTGGCAGTAGGAGTCCTCGTAGGACTTGTAATAAGTAGGGCTGCCAGACGTCCTCTTTTTTCCGGACATGTCCTCTTTTTCACACCCTGTCCGGGCGTCCTCTCTTTTTTCATTTTTCGGGCAAATGTTCTCTTTTTTTTTTAAATCTCTCATTTTCTGAAATTACCTCGAAATTACCTGAAAATCGTTTGGGCTACCTACCTATCTGGAACAGCCTGCTTAGAAAAAATCTTGTTCTTGTTAAACCTATGTCCACCGTGGGCGTTGACATCGAATACAGGCAGCTTCTTCGCCACTCCAAATCCCGTTGGTTGTCGTTGTTTCCCTGCATAAATCGTGTGCTTCAAATGTATGAACCTCTGGCGTCGTATTTTATGTCTCAGAGCAACCCTCCTATCCTAATAAAAAATCTGTTTGAATAGCCAGAAAATGAAAGTGACTTGTGGTTTCTACATTCATTAATGTTTTCTTTCAATGAAAAGATTAAAAAATTGGAAGCCAAACATAACTCAGTTTTGGAGGTGCTAGCTTCGTTGGAGGAAGTCGAAGATTTTCTGACTGAAAGACTGAAGGAGAAATTTCTCCCTAAATCTAATTTCTCACTAAATTTAAAGCCATGAACTGCAGTCAAAGATGGTGTGAATATTTCCATCTTGTCGACCAATCAGAGAAACACTCACAGCTTCTCAAATTGTGCCAAATTGTTTTCGCCATTCCTGCCCATAATGCCAACGTCGAGAGAATATTAAATATTCTCATTCCATCAGAGAAAATTTTTCTCTGATGAACTCTCAGTGGATGAGAGGAACTGACTACATGTCCCCACAGTAAAGGTTTTTCATCAATCAGATGGATGATGGTTTGTTACCTACCTAATCGGGTATTATAATAATATCTACTTCAAGTTTTTAGTTTCAACATTCAACATATTATGTTGAATGTTGAAACTAAAAACTTGAAGTAGATTCTATTCCTATTAGAATTACATCATTTTCTATAATATAATATTATTATATTTTCTATAATATTATTACATTTTCTATAATTATTATTATAATACCCGATTAGGTAGGTAACAAACCATCATCCATCTGATTGATGAAAAACCTTTACCTTATAATTATATTATAATATAGTATGTGCATTTTGTAATTTATACGTTATATATCTTGATGTCCTTTTTTTCCTTTTCTCTCATCAGGCAACCCTAGTAATAAGAAATACTTGTGAAACACTCAAACGCAACAAGTCAAAACTTCACGGCGACCTTTTTTTTTGGATTTTCATCCATTTTCCTCTTCACAAAAAACCGAGTGGCAGTAGGAGTCCTCGTACTTGTAATAAGAAAATTTCTTATTACAAGTATTTAATACTTGTGAAATACTCAAACGCAACAAGTCAAAACTTCACGGCGACCATTTTTTCTTGAGGTATGTGAGAGTGAAAACAACGTGCGCGTCACTTTAGTAGTCAATTTTTCCATACGGATTCGTAAGGAATCTGTAGTGGGGTGGTTGTGGTGGTTAGCTTCCAGTCATGGTCGGCCTAGACAGCCCATACGGATTTCCTGCTACGGATTCGTGGAAAGGTCTGCAAAAACTCTCTAATAAGCCAGAAGGCTTCCGTACTGGGGATTTCCCCAGTGTTCCGATCTCCGCACAAATTTACCTTTACTCATTCAATCGCGAAAACGCGAAAACAATTCGAAGATAGTACGTTTTTCAAGAAAATGAGCAAAGCCTCAAGTTTCCAAAACCGATCTCCGAATTTCTTTTTTCAACTGAGTGAGTGTTTCTAGACCACCTTTTCGCACGGTTTTTCATTTTCTTTTGAAATGTAAAAAGATGGTATCTTTCGATATATCGAAAGATATCGAATATATGTTATTCAATATGTTATTCAAAAACAAGCTGAAACCGACTGGAAAAACTAGTAAAAAAATTTGTTCAATTCTTATGATGTATAAGAACTTGAAATAATTAGAAGGATTTTTCGTTTTTAACGTGAAGAGCTCCATTTTTCAACGTTTTCTTTGGCATAGGTACGTTTTCGGAAAATGGGCGTATTTCCGTCTTTTCAAGCTTGTGTAACGCTGTAAAATCGTAGGTTTTACCAATAAAACCATGGAATGTACTAGTTTACTCCTCTAAACATTAGTTGTAAATTCAAATTGAATCAACAATCAAGTTGAAAAATAGGGGGTTTTGCCACCCTCAGATCACTGTGCGGCGGGGCATCCAAAATCTTCTTTCATATATGAATATACGCATATCCCACTCATTTCTACACTCTTAATTACCCCACAATCTACCCACCGACATATTCGGCAGATTGCTAGACAGGCACTTGCTTCCCGAAGTGAAAGTCCCAACGATCGCCCCGTAATCGTGATGTGGTTGTAGAAGGAAAAGGTCCTGACCTCACCTTTCCCGTCTCTTCCTATGCACAATTCTCAAGCTATCTCCGGCCTAACAACCAAAAGAGATTGATGCCGTATATGTATTTTAGTGCCCCCTTTATCAATTTATACACATAAATACTTATTAAGGTGGAAATCTGCAATGCACGATATGAACACTACCTACTCATTTACAAATAACAATTATTGGTTTTTTCTGCTCGGGCTTCTTATAAACCAGTGCAACCTAGGGTGTTCAGCTCCTTTGTTGTCCTAGCTGACGGGAGAAAGGAGGACACAAATTCTTCGTAAAAGATTTGTGCGATCGTATTGTTTTTGAATGTCGAAATTTTAATAGGAGCACATGAGAAGAGTGAGAGTATATTGGTAATAGAAAGAGAAATTGCCGATTAGCATATTTAGCGGCTCACGTGACTGCCTTAACCGTTTGTCGAGGTCTCGATGAGGTCACGCTCGATCTCTTCTCCGTGAAATTGAAGAAGGTTCCCGGGTTGACCTATGGGGGTTCAACTTTTTTTTATGATTCACGCAATTTTCCTTGCTATGAAAGTTCGATCATTCGAAGAAACCTGTCACTCGAATTGACGGCTCGCGATCGTGCTTTTTAAGATTTTTCGATTCGTCGGCGAGAAAAACGCAAAAACGATCGAATGTGACGCGATAGAGCGGTTTTCATTCAATTGCGGCGACACAACCGCAAGAAAACGAGTCTTGTGCTACCTTTTCGGTATTAAAAGCCTCAGTGGGAGGCCCGCATCGTTTCCTAAATGGATCGTTAAGCCCCAGGACGTGACTTGAGCTGCCCACTTCGACTCTTTTTTCGGGGCATCTCAAACGAGAAAAAATTACGTCCGTTTCTTCCAAGGGTTAATTGCGGTTGAATGCCTGCTAAGGAAGATGGTTATCGTGTTTTAACCAGCAATTAACCTTTGACTAGTCACTCCAGTTAGTTACAAATGGAAGATTTCGTGAGAGAGGTTTGTGCTGTTGGTTAGAAGGCTGATACACCTTTTAAAGTTCGAATCAGATTTTATAACAGCATTGCGTTTTGATGATATTAATAATTAATAATAATTATTTTAAATATTATTGCTTAATTTTCTGAAATAATAAAAATGTATTGTTATTATTATTGTTTGGCCTCAAAACTTGTTCTTTCTTTTCCCTAAATTTTTTTGAAATTATAAAAGTTTCACATACTACCCCGCAAACCTGGGAGCTCTATGGGGCTAAAGAGGGGCTACAGGAGGGGTTTTTGGATGATAGAGGGTCGTGCGGGGTGTCGTTTTCGATGTGGAATTCATTTAAGGGGGTCTCAATCCCATCTGAATACACTTTCTGGATCTAATTATGGGGCTGCATAAGTGGGTTTCGTCAGATGGGGTGTCGTTTTGGTAAAGTAATTTTGGACGTAGAATCCAACTCTTAACAATGTAAAATTGCTTGAGAATAAAACATAAATTTAAAAAAATGAATAAATAACAAATAAATTAACAGAGTAAAAAGTTTTTAATTAAAAAAAATGAAACATTGAATGACCAATAAAATATAACAACAATTGAAAGAAAAAAACAAAAAACAAAAACAAAAAAAACATAATAGGTAGGTAGGGAAACGACTTATAAGTCTACCTACTATAGTAAAAGTTGAAAAAATGAAAGTAATGACAGGTATTTATTATAAATATAATACTACTACTACTACTACTAATAATAATAATAATAATAATGTTAGGAATATTATTTCCACATTTTCTAATAATTATAACAAGTTGGAACATAAGAATTCTTATATTACTTAATTCTTCTTTTAGTTTCAACATTTACTAACATATCTATCTATTGTTCTATTGTTTTGTTTTGTATTTAATTTTTTTAACCAAAAGCCAAAGTTTTCCGATAGTAGTGGGCTCTCTTCCGATGCTGCGAATTTGGCTCATGGTTAGAGAGCAGTTATAACAACAGTTACGGCAGTTAAAAAAGAAAAAAAAAATCCACAGTGGATACGACCTCGTCCAACGTATACCTATTTGCCTGTATCTTAATATGCAGGAGTCGAGCCCACCCGTTTAGCAAGATTAACGGGCTCGGCACTAAAAACCCTCGAGCTGCACCTGCACCGGCAGTTAGTCCCGACGAATGGCCGGCCGTGATTTCGGCCCAGGACATCAATAGTGTTGAGTAATGGGGGTGCAGATCACGTCGGAACAGGGGAAATAAAATGAGGTATACGATGAATTGAACTGTCTACAAATTTATAGTCTTTCTTCAAATCTACGTACATTTACCAACAATCTAGGTGAAAGTATGTTTTCCGTTTGTCCTGGTTCCACTATTGAATCAGCGGGTATATCCTCTGCAATCGAGCTTCTTATCATATTACTACTCAGCAGAGGGCCATAGCTCTAATCCTTCCACATAGCCAATATCACCCCTCAAAGCTAAAAAAATGCATGCCCGCCAGGCTTTCAATTGTGGGCTATTGAATAATATTCAAAAGCCTAACTATGTTATGTTAGTTAACATAGCCTTATTCAGAGCCTGGTTATGCCAAAGATCACTAAGAAGCCAGGCCTAATTGTTTGAAACCACAAAAATTAATCGGTGTCCGGTGTTTTTTGTTGCAGATAACCCATTTGCTCACGCTGCTGCTCTTGTCGGGTTGGAGTCATGCAGTAGTCAACCAAGCAAGCAATGACACAGAAGCAGCAGCAAGTGAGAAGATCAGCAGGAGAGAGGCGCCACCGAGCGACTACATTGTCCCGCCAGGAGGTTTGAGCAGTGGACTCGATGGATTGAGCGACTCTTATGGGGCGCCGCTGCCGAAAGACTCATACCTGCCGCCCCATCCGCATGTGGGCCCAAAGCCCGTGTATGGTCCACCTCCGATTCAGGGACCACCTTCGAACAGCTATGGACCACCAAGTGGACACGGGCCGTCAGACTTTGGTCCACCACCTCGCCCATCAGGAAGCTACGGGCCACCATCGAAGACCTACGGGCCGCCTTCAGACAGCTACGGACCACCCCCTAAACCTTCGAGCAACTACGGGCCACCCAAACCAAATTACGGACCACCAAAGCTACCTCCCAGCGGACCACCATCAGGCAGCTACGGCCCGCCTCCTAAACCTCAGTATGGCCCACCCAAACCACAGTACGGACCTCCTAAACCCCAATATGGACCCCCTAAACCCAGTTACGGACCTCCTAAGCTACCACCAAGTGGCCCACCATCTGGGAATTATGGACCTCCGCCAAAACCACAGTACGGCCCACCCAAACCTAAACCCCAGTATGGTCCTCCAAAACCACAATATGGACCTCCACCAAAACCAAAGCCACAATATGGGCCTCCACCCAAACCAAATTATGGCCCGCCACCGAAACCAAATTATGGACCACCACCTAAACCCAAGCCAGTTTATGGTCCCCCTAAACCAAGTTATGGGCTACCCAAGCCAGTCTACGGGCCTCCTAAAGACCATGGACCACCTAGTGACAGTTATGGTCCTCCTCCGAGTGGACCAAGTTTCCATGGACCCCCTCCAAGTGACTCCTATGGTCCTCCTCCAAGCCCACCAAGCGATTCTTATGGTCCTCCTCCAAGCCCACCGAGCGATTCTTATGGTCCTCCATCAAGCCATGGTCCACCGAGTGGTTCATATGGCCCGCCAAGTGATTCTTATGGCCCTCCACCAAGTAATTCTTATGGTCCTCCTCCAAAGTCTGTTTATGGACCTCCCTCAGGAGGTGGTGGCCATGGTGGTGGACATGGAGGTGGCCATGGTGGTGGTGGACATGGAGGTGGCCATGGTGGTGGTGGCCATGGCGGTGGCCATCATGGTCCTCCACCGGGCGTTCCATCACCCCCTACCCCACCACAAATTACTTATGATGGATGGCAGCCCATCCCAGGTGTTGCACCTTCACCCTCTGACAGCTATGGACCCCCACAAGGGCAAGACGGAGGACATTCTGGAGGCGGGCATGGAAATGATTACGGTGGTTCGCCCCCACCAGTTTCTGGCAGTGGTCCAGATTTATCACAAAACTATGGCCCTCCCAGCAACAGCTATGGACCTCCTTCAGACTCATACGGGCCGCCTCAATCAAGCGGTCATGGTTTAGACTTGAGTCCTCCATCTGGTGGTCACGGCGGGTTTGGTGATATCAGTGGAGGTGGGCATGATCTCTCAAGTAGCGGTCCTGGATTAGGAATAGGGGAATCTTACGGTCCACCTCCTCTTCCAAGTACCTCATATGGCCCACCATCTGGAGGTGGTGTCATTCACAGTGGTGGAGCTATTTCAAATAGTGGAGCGCATGGTCCAGCTACCAGCTCTGTTTCAATACTTTTGGGGCATGCTAATAGTTTCTTGGAAGGAAAAGGGTTAGGTGACAGTTACGGCCCACCATTGACCGGTCCCTCGACAAGCTATGGTCCTCCACCAAGTGGTCCAACAACCCCTATTGATAGTTATGAACCTCCACCTTCGGGACATGGATCACTTGGAGGAGGCTTTGTACCTCCACCACCCCCAATTGGCAGCTATGGGCCACCGAGTGATAGTTATGGAGTCCCCGTAGGAGGAGGCAGTCATGGAGGAAGTATTATTGGTTCCTTAGGAAGCATTAGCACTCCTAGTGGTAGTTATGGCCCTCCAACAGGGAACGGTCATGGTGGTCATGGAGCACCTAGTGGAAGCTATGCACCACCAAGCGATAGTTATGGTCCACCTACTGGAGGCGGCCATGGGGGGTCCATTGGAGGTTCTAGTGGCCATGGAGGAGGTTCTATTGGGAACAGCTATTTGCCGCCGCCTAGTTCCTTTGCACCACCACCAACTGACAACTACGGAGCACCACCTAGTGGTCCCCAGGGGCATTCTGGCGGTGATTTTGGAGTCCCATTGGCAGGATGCTGCGGTACACCACCCCCAGACTTAGGTCACCTAGGTCCAAATAAACCAGGTCTTGATTATGGAGTGCCATCAGGAAAGCAAATCGAAGGCATAAACCTTCACCCTACCATTCCGGTAAAATTCCGAGAACCAGTACCAAAAGGATTGATAGAAGCCTTGGGCGAGACAGCAGAATGGAAGAGCACTGGCCAAGGAAGGCCTTACCAAGGAAATACTTACATACCACCAAGTGTTCCTGAAGTCCCTCAACCCATCGACGAGGACTATGGACACGGAAATGGCCACAATCATGGAGGAGGTGATCATGGTAACTTCGGTGGCCAGCCTTTCCAAGGAGGCTTTCAAGGACACCACGACATTAGCTCACCAAACGGATTCCAGGGTTCACCAGCGACAGATCTATCACCACCAACTGATTTCACCAACTACGGCGCTCCTTCTGAGCAGCACGCTACAGTGTCGCTACCCCAAAATCCAGGACAGGGTCGTGAAAACAACGCGGGGCAGAGCGAAGGACAGTCACATCAAAGCCACCATGGTGATGAAGACGTGAATCATCGTGAGATCGTCCAATCTTTGGGATTGGATAACGCGGAAGTATCACCATCGCAAAGTGTGGATATAGGAAATGCTCTGGATATTCCGGTGAAAGGTCAGCGGGGAAGCTACACACTTCAAATACAAGGTGGTGCTCCCAATGGCGTGTCACACGAGCAAGTACTCAGCCAGGGACTCCTTCAAGACATCCTCGCAGCGATAGAGCAGCAACCAGAACGCTCCCAGGGTGCAGTGCCGATTTACGGAAGCCATGACATCATCACGAGCGCATCAGAACACCGTACTGTACGGCAAGACCAAAGCACATCGGAGCATCGCACCCTCAAACAAGAAAACCACAAAGACGAAACTCTCCATGCTGAAGAATCAGCCAATCCTAAAATCGCCGTCGACAAAATAGCCCTGTACTACAACCCCGGTCACAACTCCACCGACGCCAATCAACTGGAAAGCCCCGTCGGAGATTCTGACGCTCTCCCGACTCAAAAAGCTCACCAATCCATACTGAAATCCAACGACATCCACCACAACCAGAAAGACGGCAGCTTCGTCTATTTCGAATCTCCCGACAGCAAGTACTCTTACGACGTGACATCACCGAGTTCGACAACGAAACAACGATAGTGTCCGCCACGTCCAGTGACCAGCGTCCGCGTTAGCCAGACTCAATGTTATCACGTTAGCCTAGTGCCTGTGCTACCCTAGACCTGAGCCACTCAACTCCTCCCTACAAACTTTATTTATTTCCCCCCTGCGTGATACCTGAACTTTTCAAAATGCGTGCCAATGTCCCCCTCGTATGTGGTTAATCGCTAAGTCAATGCGATTTTGTATTTTTTCACGTTTTTTGTACTGATGAAATAAATTTGTCATTTTTTCTTTGTAAATATTATATATAAAATAATTTTAATGTGTCCCGTTTATTTTCCATTAAACTTTGTCGTGGGAGGTTTTTTTATATTTCATCATACAGTCTACAGTATGTGGCATTTGGTATTTGGTTTGTTTTGGTCTACAGTATTTCCGGGGCCACAAAGTAACTCAACAGTCTACAGTTTTTCAAGAATATTTCACAACATACCACTGTTGTTTAATTGGAATCAACGGTCAGTTTGTAAGTAGGTAGGTACCTTCACTATATCTTGAGTACCAGATACTATCAACTATCACTATACAACTGTCAGCCACAAAAAATAAAATTTAATTAAAAAATGAGTTATTATTAAAATTGTTGTAGATTGAATAATGCTGACGTCACGAATTAAAAACAATTTCAATCCGTCATTCCAGCTGAACTAATCGCATTAATCCCAAGGAGGGGTTTGGAAAATCAGGGGCTTCTTCTTCAGAGTCTTAAGTCAGGATGTTCGGCTGTTAGTGAGCCGATTCACAAGTCCCGGCTCCCCTATGGAGAAGTCGGAGACGTTCTGATCATGTCCTAAGTTCGGTTTAGCTTTTCTGCTGCCTTCTGTCCATGTCATATTTTTCGCTGTAGCTGAGTTTTTTAACTAAATGATGGGCAGGGATCCGGCAAATTATTGAGCTGGTCACTATCAAAAAGCGAAGTGTTCCTTGGAAAACCTTAAAGGACAGAGTAAAGGACGATTTTTTTGGTGGTATTTTCTTTCAACACTCATACCTGGTTGTATTTTGGTTCAGCAGTTATATCTGTCGCAGTCTTTTAGTCAAATCCGCCATTTTACTAAATGCCTAGGCAAACTGTCAAATATTCGTTTTTGTTGGAAGAAAACACACATTTGACAGATTTCCTAGGCATTTAGTAAAATAACTAGGCGTTTAACAATAATAATTATTGTCCTAGTTATTTTACTAAAATTCGAATTTTACTAAAATTACGAATTATTCGTCGTGCTTATCGATCTCTCGGATTCATCATTGGTCTCGACCCTCAACGCTCTCCGGGTCTTTACAACCCCATGTAGTCTGTAGCCATGTAGTAGGTATTTAGACACTTTAAAAACCAGTTATCCAGATAGTTTTGCTCGCATCATTTACTGCCCGCGGCTAAAAAGGGCAAACAGGTTTTTTTTTTGTAGGATTTCGGGTAAGGGCCTCCTGGTGGGGAACCAGGGAGCGCCACAAGCTACCGCCAGGATCCCCCCACCTGCCACTCATTGACGACCTGCCACTCATAAGCGAGGCAGCACTTCCGTCTTCCGTATGCTGATTCCACGCAGGTCATTCTGGATGTTATTTTCCCTCGAAAGAAGACGACTGAGCGAAGACCCGCTCGATGACCTAACATCCAAACAGGTGGATGAGCGGAGAATTTAAATTTCAAATCACAACCACTCACGAGACGTCCAAGGTGGCAGAGCTTGAAAATGATTTATTCTCCCTTCACAAATAACTACTTGAATAAAGTGTACAAAGTTGTGTGATGTTCAGGAGGGTAATTTCAGCGGAAAAGTGGCAGTCTTGGGTATCGCATTTTCACAGTAAGGGAGGGGTATTAAAATGATAATGGAGGGGGGGGGGGGGGGGAATCTCTTGGTAGTTATGTTAAGTTGGGAAATTTATACCAGGAATATTAAACAATATTATTATATCTAATTATTAATCTTAAATTGGATTAATTGTCCTGACGTTAAATTTTAACATGCAGCGGAATTTCCTCCCATGAGGAGCCCCTGCGCTGAGTGAAGGAGGTATAACCCGCACGACAGTACTGTATGGCTGGTATTATATACTATAATAGTGAAGATAGGCGCCAGAGTCTTCATGTTTCTAATTCTTTTAACATGGTACATGTTTTTACGGGCGTGTTTCTTATCCTTTTTCTTTCAATTAAAATGAATAAATATATAAATATAACCAAATAAAATGAATATTACAAAAATATGCATGGATATAAGCCCCATGAGATCCCCGCGGCGAAATCAAATAGATCTGGTACCCCCAAAAATACTTCAAAATGACACCCAACTCGATATCACACACGAACCCTTAAAAAACCCTCTCGAAGCCCCTTTTAGCCCCAAAGAGCCCCACGGGTTTGGGTGATCGGGCTGAAAACCATGCGGTCACCACAAGTATTTTTCGGGACGAAACCGAGTATTTTGTCAAAATTTTAGATTTTTAAAGAAATGTCTAGGTAGCCCAGGAAACTATTCCTCCCATTTCTGAGCAAGGATGATTCATTGGAGCCTTGCTGAAGACATCTAACGCCCACAGCGCAGTTTGACCATTATTAGGATAGTTATACCCATTTTTCAAAAAATTGCATCTGCGGGGCTTTGCCCCACGCGATGGGGTAAGTCCCCGCAGCACTTGAAAAATGGGTCTATAACTATCCTAATAATGGTCAAACTGCGCTGTGGGCGTTAGATGTCTTCAGCAAGGCTCCAATGAATCATCCTTGCTCAGAAATGAGAGGAATAGTGGCTTAGGAGTCACAGAAACAATAATGATTCGAACCTGCGGGAACTTACCCCACCCTACCTTACGTCAAAATACAAAAAAATGAAAATCACCTCATTGTGAAGGCTTCACTTTGAGCAGCCTCTCCAAACTGATCATTCTGAGTAGTCACATGATTGCCCTTACCTGCCCCATGGCGGACAACGAAGAAAGTTTTTGTGGGAGAGAGTTTTTGCTTTGCAAAGCAGTGTGCGGGAACTTCCCCCGTGCGGGACCTTACCCCACCCTACTGTCCAGGAAAAGCCCAGACGGCTTATGGACTTTTTTTTTTAAATCTACTTGTCATGAAACAAATACTGTTAAATTTTGATGCGGATCCAAATTCGCAACAACAGGTGTATTAGTTTTATCAATCAACCGCTAGTAGGAGTTACAGGACTGGTTAGCGCTACGTTGCTGTTATGAACGAAAGTCACCTTTATCAATCACCAGTAACTGCTAGGTAAGTAATTTTTGTCAGCCCTCGGAGGACCAGTTAACGCGGAGGACGCGCTAACTGTTTGTTACTGGACACTTTTCTGCCGTCCTAGGATAAAACACCCTATCGACCACTTTGGTGTTTTTGGAGTTAGGTGCATGGTTGAGTAGATTTCGGCGTGGCGCGTCATTTGCACCAAGTTAGAACTTCCTATCTCCATTTGAAAGGTTCGGTAAAAGACTTTATCCTATCTCGAATAGTGTGCATGTCCTACAAAATCTCATTGAACAGCTTTTTTCTCGAAATAAAAAAAATGGAAAATCTCCATCTGATGCGTGTCGAGTTCTCGCGGACGAACGACGCGCTGAGGCGACATGGAGGGATAGGTTGCGTGACTTTTTTTTTTTTTGCGTATTTCGGATCATGATCGTCGTTTTTGGGATCAAACTGCCAACAGCGACCCAGGACTAGGGAAGTCAGCTTAAAATAAAAACGCTGCCAATTTTACACCAGGGTTTATTACTCTTTGATATAGGTTACTTGTGCAGAAATTTAATTTTGTCAACGAAAAAATAAAAACAAATTTTTTGAATTTTCATATTAAAAAAAAATTGTTTTTAACTTTTTTTGGTTTGTAGGTACTTGAAAAATATTTGACCTCCTGGGATCCATCAAAAATCTCATTTGTAGCCCCCATGATAGCCCTATAGATCGTGACAGTGGAATCAGATCGTTGCGGGACCCCAACAAATGGATTCTACGTCCAAAAATACATAGAAAACGACACCTGACTCGATCCCATAGCCAAAAGCCTTTAAAAAAACCTCCTGTAGCCCCATAGCGCCCCACGGGTTTGGGCGATCGGGATGAAAACCTTGCGGGCACAACTAGATGGTAAACCAAGTATTTTGTCAAAATTTCAGGTTTTTAAAAAAATTCCCACTGCCCAAAACGGCGGACGGACATTTCGGTTTTGGAATCTAGACTTCTTACAGATAATGTCAAATTTTGAGGCCGATCGGAGTCGTCGACCTCTGTTGCGAAAACATAGGTGTATTATTCCAAGAATAATAAACCAAAACCTTGATATGAGTGTGTAGTTGGTTCCTTCTTTCACTCGAAGATTTTTTTCGCCAATAAATTGGGAGTTTGAAGAACGTTGTCGTAGAAATCACTGCATGTCATTGTGATATTCAGCTCCAAAGAGCCGCAACGATGGAAGACATAGCTTTGGCACAAGGAGCTTTGATTCCCGGAAATTTTCTTTTCTGTCTATCAAACTTTGATGTCCTAGGGATATGATAAAGCAGCCCTAAGAAAAATAAACCAAAATCATTCAAGGGGCTCTTTAGGAATAAGTGGGATTTAAAAGTCGTTTCACTGCACTTCAAACCTATTGACATGCAGCTATCGGTTGAAGTATGTACGTATTACATACACAATGTATTACATCTCACGTATTACATCTCACAATGAGGATAACAGTTCTACGCCTGACAGAAAATTGTTAGGAAATGTCTTGAAGGCGCTGAATCCGATGATGACGAAAATGCAAAATTACAGTCAATTCTCAAGATGCCCATTGTGTATCTATTCTATTCCACATCCTCCTCCATCCCTGGAGCTTCTCGAAACCCTCAGGCACTCCACCGTATCAATCCGTCAGTCCCCCCCCCCCCCTCAACGTTCCAATAACGGCCTTTCCTTCCCGTCAATCCGCGAGATGGCTCCACTTTACCCGGGGATTTCGTGACTTGAAACGTTTCCTTCCTCCCCCTCCTCCGATATCATCTCAAGAAGGGATATCTGTATTCCTGTACGGAGGGCCCTCTTGAACGCTACTCGGCCGCATTTGGGATATTGTTACCGCAAAAGGGTATCTGGGGGGATCTTTCGGTGCCTGCGAGCATCTGCAGTGTTTATGAAAATTTGACGAGAGACTACGAAAAGCCCAGAAACCAGCCGAACATCAGTCAACGGTTCAGAGACCAAAGAATATAAAATTGGTTAAGGTTTGTACAGCCAGTTGAAGCGCTCTGCTGTGAAGCACAGCCTCAAGCAGAGAAGCCTACCCAGCCGATGTTGCCAAATCTCCCCGTTTGGATCTTGATCACCCTGGATCCCCTTTTGGTTTATTATTCTTGGAATAATACACCTATGTTTTCGCGACGGGGGTCGACGACTCCGATCGAGCTCAAAATTTGACATTATCCGTTTCAAGAGGTCTACATTCTAAATCCGAAATGTCCGTCCGCCGTACGCCGTCCGCCGTCCAGGCCGTTTTGGGCAGTAGGAATTTTTTTAAAAATCTGAAATTTTGACAAAATACTTGGTTTACCATCTAGTTGTGCCCGCAAGGTTTTCAGTCCGATCGCCCAAACCCGTGGGGCGCTATGGGGCTAAAATGGGGCTACGGGAGGGGTTTTTTGAAGGCTTTTAGCTATGGGATCGAGTTAGGTGTCGTTTTCGAAGTATTTTTGGACGTAGAATCCATTTTTTGGGGTCCCAGAACGATCCGATTTCACTGTGGCGATCTATAGGGCTTTCATGGGGCTAAAAATGGGATTTTTGAAGGATCCCAGGATGTTAAATATTTTTCGAGTAAAAAATACAGAATTTTTGAAAAAACACATTTTTGAACAAGAAAATCAAAAAAAAGTTTTTTCAAGATAGAAATCCCAAAAAAAATTTTTTTTTTAAATTTTTTCATTGACAGAATTAAATTTCTGCACGTATATCAAAGAATAATAAACCCTTGTGTAAAATTTGCTGCGTTTTCCATTCTTCTGACGAAGACGAAGACAAAAAGAAAAAAAATCTCATTTCAAGAGTGCAACAGAGTGCAACAGTTACCTAATGCTTGTCCAGAGGTTTACAATGACTAGCACTCAGACATACCCAAGGCCTCGCTTCGCTCGGCCGACCACTTTATCGGGCATCACCACCAAGTGACGAGAGATGAAATAGAAGGAGGAACCAAGAATTGACTTATAATTAAGGGTAAAATAGAAAAATCCGGAGTTAATGGGAGGGAAGAAGAGAAGTGCACTATAGTTTTATACATATATGAAAGTTCATTTGTGAGCCGGATTTTCTTTACAAGCAGCTCTTCTTCTTGCTCTGCAGAATCCATCAATTTCTTCAATTTCAGCTTGAAAACTCTTGCGACAATGTCATATCGTTGATGAGTTTCTGATTCGGATCAGCAACTTCTGGATCTCTTTCCATCGGCTGTTGCATGTTAAAGTCAGAAACAGATCCGCTGTGCCAAATTTTCTGACGAAACTCATCCCATCCTGTATTCTCTCGCACATGTAGCGAGGACTTCCCGATGAACGAAAAAGGCAGTATAACCAGATTCCTAATGTTGTCTGAAGTGTCTCTGAACAAAATCTCTTTTGATTTAATCGACGATACGTGGCGATGTACAGATTGAGAAGATCACGAAAGTTCAATAAACGGTTAGTTAGTTGGCAACCTCATTGACCAAAGGAGTACAAATTTTGTTTGTCGAGGATGAACTCCAACGTGCACCCCGAATGATAATTTTCACGTTTTCGAAAGAGCGTTCACTATTTAATTCTTTCTCGAACAGGCACTTGAGCTCTTTAACGTGGAAATTAATTGCGTACAGCATCATTTGGAGCTCTTTCATCAACACGATGTCGTCTGGTTTGCTGCGAGTACAATGAATGCTTGCTTCGACTTCATCATCGTCAAGAAAGTAAATTTGTAGAAATTTGGCTGCCACCCCAAATGGCAATAAACTACCAATGAGATGGCGGAGCTGTCCAGATATTTTGAATGTGGGCATAAAATTGCCCTCTCTAATTTCTTGCCACCCTATGGACGTCATTGCAAAAGCGTTATTATATGACCTGATTTTGCTGAAGAATAATTCACTGCAAGAATCCACTCCCGACAGCAGTGTCGGCAGGCGAGGTAAGGAGGGTAAATGCACATTTTCTCCATTGCAGCGAACCCCTTTCGACTCCTCACTCCACATGAATGCTGAGCAATGGGTGTATTTCCTGAGAGGCTCACTGATACCTGTCCATCCCTCGTATTCTGCATTTGGATCGTAAGATGACGCGGAGTTGAGCAGGCGTCCTTGATTGGCCCTCCTTGCTCTCTGTAGTTGAATTCTATCGTCTTTATCAAAGAAAAGAAGAAATTAGTCTCCGCACACGTATTGAGATTACTTTCCTCGTTCTTCGGAAGCCTCAGACGACAATCTCATCCGCATGTTACTGGCTTTCCGCGTGGACCGTGAAAAAGCGTATCGCTTAGGTGGCATTTAAGAAGTGAAAACTCGTGGAAAAGTTTGTTTCTAAGAATAGTGGTTAGGTAGGTACGTAACAACTGGGATCGACGAGACAGTAATATTCACAGAAACCCGTGCATATGATCGTATTTTTCCCTATTCGATGCCATGACGACTCGTTTACACCATGACGATCACTATTATCGAAAAAATCGGCATTTTCTCTGATCGATTGCAAAGTAAACAAACCTATCATAGAAACCAAACACTCGGGTTGCGAAGGAAAGCGAAGTTCTCGACGAAGGAGACGTATTTGGGAGTTTCAGCATACCTTATGTCCGTCTTAACTCAAAGATCACAAAAAGCGAAACCGGATGGAAATCGGTTGAGCGGTTCGGCAAGCCATACGTAACAAACTTTGCCTTTTATAAAATCTATAAAATTTATCTAATAAATCTATATTTAATATAGATGTCGATTTATTTTTATAACATTGATAATCCGGGGAGAAACAGTGAGCGTGGAGTATCAGATGCTAAACCAGCATCTCCGCCCGGTATTGAAGGTGAGGTAGCCTGACGATCCACCAGGTCAAAAAAGTCCGTCACGTCCAACATCAGTCCGATTCGGAAGTTGCCAATAGGAACTAAACCCCTTCAAAAACATCGTAATAGACGCCCTCCTCAAAGGCTCAAACTCGTCCCGGTTTCGGGAAATAACCTTTGCACAACCCCCCTTCCCAACCCATTTTGTGGCTACTGAAATTTGGCCGCAAGTCCAAGCAATTCCCCGTCTCTTTCACTACGACAGAAAAATAAATTGAAAAAAAAACGAAGGTGGGGTGGAATATGAGGTGAAGAAGGTACCAAAAGGAGAGAGAGAGAGAGAGAGAGAGAGAGAGAGAGAGTGAGAGAGTGAGTGTTTAAAGAGAGAGTGTGAGGTCCTCCATTGACATCACCAGAATAGAACAATATCGTGATAATATATATTCGCAAAAAGAAGCGCAAATTAAAATCAATAAAACTTGATTTTATTCTAAAATTTTCTGAAATCCTGCAAATAGGATCCTCAATCATAATTTATTTTATAGCAAGGACTTGAAAATGTTGAAATCCACAATATGAAGAAAAAAAAAAAAAAAAAAAAAAAAGCATAGCAAAGAAGATCTAAGTCCATTCTCGTCAGGTCGATGGGGTTCTCCGTTTCTTTCTCCTTTTCATTCCTAGTATTCCCCTGGTTGGAGGAAGACACGCCATAACACCCACCGCCGCGCCGTTGCCGCCATAATAACCGAGTGTGGACAGGATGTGAAAAGCCGGGCCGGGTTTTCATTACACGCGGTTGCCCTGGTAGGAAGCGGTTCATTAAGGCCACAAACAAAAGGCCTTCCAACTGCCGGGTTCAAGTCACGTCCAGAGGAGTCGACAGTTTTTCTTCTTCGGTAGTATCGATTCCGCGATTCGATACAATTGAGAGGGAAGGGATTGAAGAGTAACGTTGTAAAAGGGGGTTTGTAATGATTGAGATTTTTTTCGTTTATTATTTAGAACAATAAACCAGTGTTTTAGGCAGTAAGTAGGTTTTTTTTTTTTTTTTTTTTTTTTTTTCAGTTTGAACCGTTGACAAAGTAGGTCGATTTTCTATCTAGTTGGGACCATTTTTAGGTTTCAGGTTTTAGGTTTCAAATTTTTTTCGTTGACGCAGAATTAATTTTCGCACAAGTAACCTACATAATAATATTATAATAATAATAACATATTATGTTATATCAAAGAATAATAAACCCTTGTGTAGAAGTTGCAGCGTTTTTAATTTAAGGCTGTTCATACCGCACAATTAAATAAGCGTTTTTGACTAACCAAACGTGGGGGATCTTCAATGGAGATCAGTATGAACTACCTTGACTCTATTGACATTTTCATGTCTTAGCTTTGGCACATAAACGAAAAAAGCGTTCCCGTAAACAAAAGAGTATTGTTGACCCGTAAATAAGGTATGAAACGTCTCCGCACCACGGAACGGAGATATGAAAATGCTCTCCTGTGGTTGCAGATTTGTATGCAAGCCGTTTCATCTAAATACCTGGATTGGTTCGTTTAACAACTTACCTCGACACTCACTTTAGTTACCTTTAAAAAAACATTCCTACTGCTCATAACCACCCGGAGGGCGGACGGACAATTCGGGGTTTTAAATAAAATATGGCTGTTCATACCGCACACTAAAATGAGCGTTTTTCACTTACCAAACGTAGTGACCAGTATGAACTACCTTGACTTAACTTCGAGGTAATAATTACCTCGAATTATTGTGGACGTTTGGCGTTTTTGGGGGTCTCAGAACCATCCGATTACGCGCTGGGGCTTTCATGGGGCTCCTAATGGGGCTTTTGAAGATTGCCGAGAGATCGAAATAGATGTTATTTTTCGATTAGTTTTGGACGTAGAACCCATTTTTCAAGGTCGCACATATGTCTAATCTAGGTATGTACAAAATTACGCCCCTCGGCGCTATTCATATCGGCTCCTATTGCCCAATTCATGTCGAATAATGACAATTCCTTGTGAAAATGTGACTTTTTTTTCAAGCGGCAACTTTCAGAGGTATTCATTGCCGTTAGCTAGTGATTCATTGTCGGCAGTGAGAAGCGTGGGTGAGCCATTTGTCTGCTTGACCATCACAGCCGAGGGGCAAAAGCCAGAGGAAGGGAGGTAATTAGTCTTAAGACTCTTGTCCGGCCCATTGTACACCCCTCCGCCAAGTACTGGTCGTAAGAAGAAGGGAGGTTAAAGTACGAAAGGGGAGTACCGAATATTAATAGCGGATCCTCCCACAACGGGCTCTCATTGTCTTGAAGTTGGTAGTCTAATGACCTCCCACCCTTCCTCGCCACTTTCCCCTCTCTTCACGACCCTATTGTCCCTACTAGACATATCTATGTTTTCTGCGGACCCGTCCGCCGTGATTTGTACGAACAAAAACCCCCCCTCTCGGTGGATGACTGCGAATTAGTAACTCGGAAGTCCTCGTGTATTACGAAAAGCTTTTCCCGGAGTAACAATGGACTATGCCAGTCCCTCATCGTTCACGCCGTACGCGGTGTATGTCCGCCATAAAAGGTATTGCTCCTGAAATGAGGCTTTTTTAGTTTTTGTTTTAGAAACTATAACATTATTGTAGTTATTGTCATTATTTACGAGCAAACTAGAGTTAATCACCTCAAACTGGTTTTCGCCCTTTCAACCGTTTTTTAACCTACCTAAACAGGTTTTCAACCTTTTAATTTTTTTTTAACAAAGAATGGTTTGAAGTTATTGGGCGTGAGTAAGGTAAGCTCAACAGACATATGTATCCCACTGAGATACCGACCTGACATCCCAATCCCCCCCTCCTCCCACTACTCCCTTGACGGAATTACCGAAAAGCACGTTCTGTGTTTCATTGGTTTGATCCTCGATCATAACATTAACAATCCGGGGGTCTGGGGCTGTCCCCCAGTACTATAGTTCTTTAAAGTAAAAATAAAGTTAACCATACCTGTAGGTATGGTATACATATACCTATACGTATATCATATAATATATTATACTATATTATGGTACTATATATGGTACTATATTATAGTCACAAGTTGTTTTAACATTTTCACGAATATCAAGTTGAAACTGAGGGGAAATTATCATGAGTTTATTGATACGATCTAAAATATGGACATTTTATGGGCCATTCTCAGTTTGAAGGATGGCTTTGAAGGATGGCAAGAAATCGAATGAGGTGTCGTTTTTCGAGTAACTTTGGACGCGTAATCCGTTTTTCGGAGCCCCACATTCGTCTACAAACTTTGCAAAAAAAAAAATAAAATAAAATAAAAAATAAAAAATAAAGTAATAATAATAATAATAATAATAATAATAATTACCTACCTAGGAATTATACATCAATGATACATGATATAATATCAAACATTTTCTATTGTTATAAATATAATTAATTTTGCCACGATTTATACCTATCACAGAAAATAAACCTTTGTGAAAAATTTGGAGCTTTTTTTTTCAAGTGCGAAATAAATTAAATTGAAAAAAAGTTTAAGTTAGATAAAAAGGGTGGTCTATCAGTTCGTGGGAACCCTGTCTAATATTTTACACCCAATGCCAAATAATATTGTGTTTATGTCGTCAAGCGATACTCTAGTTCTACTCGTAACGACAATTCTAGCGGCTATTCCTCATATTTCTTCTCAGTGGGGGAGTAAAGGCGATAATGGTAGAAGTTCGTCGGTCAGAACTACCCTTCAGATAGTCCCGGGGTCAATTGTTCGAAGAGGACTCCCAAACCAAATGGTTCGTAAGAAGGATAAATTTATGCTCCCGTCTATAGCTTTGTGAATGGGGGGAATAACTGAAACTCCCTGAGGATGTTGTTGGAGGATGTGATTGTTGTAAGCGGAATGTAGATGTGAAAATTGTAGATGGGGGTGAACTTTGTGTGGGGGAAGGTCCCGTACCTCTGGCCAGTTTGTGAGAAAAATTGACTTTTCGATAACAGAAGTAATAATTTTCAAATTTCTCATCATTCTCTCAAAAAGTAACCATTTGGCTACCAAACTGCGAAAAAAAAAAAAAAAAAAAAAAAAAAAGTCAAATTACCAATAACTCTTCTCACAGGATTAATTTAGAAAAAAAGTGAAATTCGGCCAGCGGTACGTACTATGGTTGTAACCACGTACCTCTGGCCAGGCCTGTTTGTACTTCGGGGAGTACATTCTGGGAGTGGCAACGAGGAAACTCGTCGTTGTTTGATTAAATCATGATAAAATTTTGATTCAATGATACAATTTTTATCATTACCCAAAAATGTTAAATTGCTTCGTGGATCAATAAAATGAATTGTTCAGGTGGCCAGAGATCGCACTTTTGAGAAAAAGAAGAAAAAAAAAAAAAAGCTAAACATTGGGCGATCTTGGAACATGCTTCATTTGATTTTAATTGGTAACTAAATCCGCCCCAAACGCCAAGCGTCAATTGCCTTCTTAAATGGAGACCATATTAAAACATAATCATAACATTTCATCATATTATGATGAAAGTTGGCCGTCAACCGTTTTTCCGCTACTTTTGGGTCGCATCCGATTTCAGGCCAGAAACTCCTGAACGAAAATGCCGTGACATTTTTCGGCAAGTTAGTCCAAGGCTAAAGCATGTTCCATGCAAAAAAAAGAAAGTGATTCTGTGATTATTCTATTGCCAAAACTTCCATTGCTTACAAAAATAGTTGATTGAGTTCCTTAGTACCAAGTTTTCCATAGAAACAACTATATTGATCGCTTACCGTGTAAGGCATTGAAGGAAATGTGTGTGTCCTTCTTGTACCCGTGCACACGGCTAGGGGTAAGTAGTAGGTAATAGAAATCGGCCGGAGGTACAGACGGCCAGAGGTACGGGACCTTCCCCTACCTTAGGGCGTGTTTCTAAATTCAAATTTGTGTTTGTGAGTATGGTTGTAGAATATGCAGGCACTAAGCATGTTCTTGTCATTCGATGAGAAATCTATGACGTGGAAAGTTTCCTAAAGTATCATTGTAGAATGCACTTAGAATTCGCTAACTGCAGAAAATGACACAGTTTCAGTTCGTCGCAAGAACACTTTTTAATCGCAGCTCCTTTGATTCTGTTACAGCCCTCTCAGTATTGACATAGAAAGGAAAGGGGCAGTGATTTCTAGTGGATTGAATAGTAAGGCTGGCCCTAACGACTTTACCAGCGAGGTGACAGGCCGTCGAAGGGGAGGGAGATATTGTTTTAGCTGCAATAAGAACAAACCGGAAGGATGTTGAAAGATGGAAGACGGCAAGGGTGAAGCGACAAAGGCATTGTCTATTTAATGACGTCATCAAGAGGGGGTTTGAAGGGTTTGAAGGGGGTGAAATGGCAAGAGGGAAGGGTTAGCGATGGGCGAGGTGTGACGTTCAAGAGGACGTTTACAGGAGGTGGTGAGAAGCTTATGGTGTCGAGGACGTCACTGTTCCGATCGTTTTCAAAAGTAAGTAAAATTGGCGAGAAGACACGCAGGGGAAAAAATGGTAAGCAGAAGAAGCTCTTGAAACGACCCTCGTTGAAAGGAAAAAAAGATTTTTGGTATGTGATGTGGCGTCAATACTGATGGTGAAAGTAGGAGTTGTTCTGACGTGAACGATTCGTCAAGTCCATCATTCCAAAATCCATCAGAAAGGGGGGTGTTAGGCGCAAGGCGAAGTCTGAGGGAATGAACAGGGGAATGAGTAACAAGGCAAGATGGTCCTGGGGTGGGGGTGGGGGTCTGATTACTGGCGGGAACGAGGAAACAACCAGAGCGAAAATCAAAGTTTGCGACGCTGCCCGGCCCGTCGGCTTCGAACCGTGAAATCAGCTCTAATAGAGCGTCACTGAAATAATTTGGCGCTTCTGTCGAGGGAGTTTTCTCCGACATTTTCGCCCGAGGGGTTTTGATAAACTGTTGGATCGACAGGTTTTCACGAGGAAGGGAACACAACCACGCTAATAATTAGCGTCCAATAATTATTTTCTAACGGGAATGCGTACGAGCCAAATGCGGATTTCGAGAGATTTGGTTGTCTAAGGCGAAACTCGAAGATATCAGTCTGGAGCGTGCAGGACGTGATATCCTGTTCCCCAGTTGTCAGTCAGTGAAGGATGTCGGGAGCCAAACGGCGATTCCTGAGATTCCCTGGAAACCCGCTTTGAATACATACGAGGTCCTTCCCTGCACGAAGTCATCTCTTATCTACAGTCAGACTCCTGTCTGGCTTTCGAGATTTACCCCACGCATTAGAATAGGTGGAATCACCCCATTGGAGCGATGGGCCACTCACCAATGGATAGAAGAGGTTTGGGGATTGCAAGGTTTACCACAAAGTATCATCATCCCCCACCACCATTTTTTTTTTCAATTTAAATTAAATTAATTAGGTGCCAATTAAGCTTTTTTGCTTATTTTCTAAATAATTTAGAATAATTCTAATATAATAAATAATAATAATAATTAAATAAATAAGAAATAAATAATAATTATAATAAATTATGTAATAACTATTTAATAATAATTATTAAATAGTTATTACATAATTCATTATAATTACAATAATAATAATAATTTTTTTTTTTTTGCGAGATGAAAAACCCTTTATGGACTGACAGCAGTACAGGGAAGTCCCTACCCTTCGTGTGGGAGTCCTGCATACCTCAGTATACCCACTAAAAAAACACCTTGATTTCTCTCAGGAAGCTGCCTCGGGACTACGTAGTTAGTATTACTTCAGGGCAGTTCCTTTGGTTGGCCGTGTATGGCCTCTTCTTGTAATCGGTGTAAGTCCGTGTCTCCTGTTTTTGAGGGGGATAGGGATAGTATGGGAGGGCAGGTTCTCCAGCTTCCCCTTCCCTATCACCATCCACCTGTCCTGGCCTCCTGTTTGCCAGATCTTCTCTTTTTCATGGGGTGGTCATTCGTAGATGAGAGAGGGGGTGATGGAAGGGTTGGTTCAGCACCAATTCCCTCCCACTCCCTGTCTCTCTCTTTCGTCTTCGACGAAACGCCTTCTGTGGGGCTATAGCCTTTTTATAAAAAGTGGCTACAGGAGGTTTTTTTTTTTGGCAGGGTTTCAGCTATAGGGTCGAGTTAGGTGTCGTTTTTGAAGTATTTTTGGACGTAGAATCCGTTTTTGGAGGTCTCAAAATTATTGGATTTCACCGTGGGGATCTACTGGGCTCTAATGGGGCCACAAATGGGATTTTCGAAGGAACCCAGGAGGTCAAATATTAATCACGCATAATCCATTTTTCGAGGTCACACCTCGTAATTTTCGCACAAGTAGGCAATTTTCGCCTAACCTAGACCTGGACTTAGGAGGCTGATACCATCTGTGCATGGAAGGTTGGGATCTATTGTCGTGGAGGCTCGTCAAAAAACCAGGGGTGCACCTTGAAAGCTGTGACACTGTGAGAAAGTGCCGCCACTCCAAGGCACTAGACTCTAGTGACTAGAGGGACGAGGCCAGGACCCTGTAGACCACTCTTTGAAATTCACGCTTCCTGCTGGCAGGCGTAAACCGCTCGTTGGTCGGATCATGCCGGGGCCAATTGAACTTACCTACTTTATTCCCCGGGCGATTCTCATTGGCCGGATTTGGTCGTGGCAGTTAAATTGGACGTCAGCTTCCCCCCTTCCTTGCCTAATTTCCGTAATTGGGTTTCAGTTCCTCCCCGCCGAAATGTTTTGTAATCCATTTCGCCGAACGCTCGGAACAAGTTGGCGCGTCCAGGGGAAAACGACTCGACTTGTTAGTAATTACGTTTTCGGGCACCTATCAGAAACATTACCTTACAACGTCTGATTTGACGTTTCCCTTCGTCAAAACTGATTTACTAAACCGGGTTGGGAGAGTTTGGATTTCTCGTTTTGAACGTGTGTTGTTGAACTTTTGGCAGTTTCTGAACTGACGAAACTATTTAGTTTTAATATCAATGGAAAACAACCGGTGTGGACCTAAGAGCTGTAGACCATTCTATAGAATAGGGCAACACCACCGTCAGGATCCTCAGGTAATCCCACTTCCGGATCAAAGGGAACCGACGGTGGCTCTGACGCAGGGCCAGAAGGTGTATCAGGTTTATCCGGTTGCTCGTTGACAAACGACGAATTTCGACCCGTCAGATATCACCATCCAGCACGGTGTTTGTCGTCACGGTGGAGTCTGCTGGCTCGCATTCATTGGGACACAGCGGTTGAAAAAAATCAGTTTTCTTCGACAAATTTCCATTGTTACTCAACATTTTTAAATTTATTTCACCCCGATCAAAATTGACGATATTAGGGATTATTTAAAATCCACACGGCTTATCTGCGCCAACCTCTAATGTAAATGGCGACGAAGGCTACGAAGACACCAATGATACCAGAGACCAATAGATTTAGGCGATTATTTTGATGGATGTACCTGCCATTAAATGGCAGGTACATGTAAATTTTACATTATAATATAATATATATTATAGATATTATCTAGTCCCATTGCACCATTTCTACAGGTAAACTGTTTGCACAAATTTCCCTAAAGAGTTGATTATTTCGTACACTTTTACTTGGGAAATTTTTTTCCGTGGTGACGTTTGGTTGGGAAAGTATTTTCCTAGCGAGTCTGAAATGGGAAAGTTTCTTCCGGGAAAGTCTTTACGGGGAGGATGGCTGGGTCTAACCCCCCACGGAGAGGCAGAAGCCCAGGTCTGAGTTGTCTTATGGGTCTCAGTTCACCTAACACTGCTCATCATTACTGCTTCCAACAGGGTTTGCGCCAACCCTGGGAGAACCCTTGGCACAAGCACCGAGGACCTTCTTGAAAAAGCGAATCTGGACCACAATATCCCGATTCTTCCAAGCGTGAACATGGAGTATGCGCCTTCAGAACTCCAGCCAACACACTAAACCAATTTATTCAATAATTTAGGACCCCACCAACTTTCAGATACAAACTCCCTCTCACGGGGGATCGTTTCCCCTATCAGGTTTTGGAAACCAAACGCAGAGAGCGCTGAGATCGTTTTATACAACACGGTTGCCTACCGAGATTTAGCTACCGCAAGATGAGACCGGAATGTTTGATGCCTGAAGGGAAAAGAGGGCCTCCCTAATGACACGATTTACATACCGTCCTTCGGATCCGACGTCCTTCAGATGACCCCTTCATCTGCATTCAAAGCTTCGTTACCGTTCAGGAGGCCTTTGTATACTGATGGGGCGTATTTTTTTCCCCTACCCGGAAATGTCGATTCGAGCAGGGAAACCCGCCTGGGCCTGTTCCGGGGTCATTTTTATTCACCGATGCCCTCTGCGGGAGGATTCAGGATTTTCTCTCGAGGATCTCACGTTTATGGTGTCTGGTGGCTGTTAACGGGGATTTCCTTGGGAATGTAGGGGAAAATTTCCAGGGCACCTTCGAACACCTTGGGTCACAAAACATAACTGTTCGCCCCAAATTACTAGATGGCAGTTCTCAAATAAACGATGCAGTTAGATCCTAGTTCTGCTCCTTCTCCAGCGACCCATTCTACCTCCTCCCCAAATACGCCTACCCATGTGTTGAGGTATTTCTGAAATGTTATTCGAATTTTGTTCTGTGAAGGGCAGAGTCGAGGGAGTCAAGTGGTCCATGCTTGCGTTGAAGGATGTGACAGGTTTTCCTGGGTAGGTTTCCCTGACACCATGTTTGGAGCGTCAGCTGGAGGCGATGGGAAGGCTCGGCGTCCCTGCTTTCCTGCAGCCATCGTGAGAAACTAGATCGAGCAGCCAGTGGAGAAGGCTTCTAGAGATTAGTTGGAAGCAATCAGACTTTATTCCCCCAGAGCCGACGGAAAGAAAATCAGTTGTGCCATCGGTTTTCCCCGCAAATGCTGGTAAGGAAGAGCAGATTGAATTCAATCAGGCTCCCAGTCTTGGGCTGGGACTGGATCCATCAGAATTAGGATGGTTTGGGCTCTTTCAGTTCTGAAGTGGAAAACTGAATGTCAGACATTGATGGTGTACTCAAAGCGTCGAAATTGTAAGGTTTCGATGTGGTTGTTCGCCGACGGAGCAGAGATCTAATGTAATGAGGTGGTTAGGGAGAGAAAACAGCAATGACATCAGCAGAGGAGTCGTTTTCTCTCCCTAACCATTTATTTGTAAGGTTTTATTTCACCACGCAAGCTTTAAATTCTGGTTGCAAATTTAACTGAATTTCACCAATTAATCCCTGCCCACTGAGCCTTTTTTTTTTTAAATACGTGAGTCAAGTTGTTAAATTCATAGATCAAAATAAAATAAGGAAAACATCGACCACAACAACAAGAACGCACCCACACGTAGGCTCACAGAACACCCGCACCGTGGCGTCAGTTTCCATAATCTCGATTGCGCCCTATAGGATCCTTTTCAACTGCTGGGGCGAAGCTCCGACCCGGGGCCCAGCTGCACCGGGAGGTGAGGGCCATGCACATTGGTCAGTGGCAGGAGCATTCGGCTGATGAGACCACTGGGAGAATCGAGTTGTAACCATCAGTGGCTCGGCGGATGGGAGTAGACCCTCCGGCGTCCAGCCCAGTAGACCCTCTCCCATACCAGGGGAGGTGAACTCAGACCCAGGTGCTTGATGACAAAGAACCAATTGAGCACCGCCAGTTATCACTGTCATGCATGAATATCTCTGGTGCCATGAGATGGATGGATGCAGAGTGAATGGGGTGCTCTCCGTATCCTCAAGAACGGTTTCAGGCTCCGAAAACGAAAAAAATCTAGTGACGTCGATGAAAGGTGGTGGTGTTAAATTGTTACGTTGGGTAGGTATGTAGAAAGAAGGTAGGTATTGTCGAGTTCTTGCGTTCACTGTTCAATGTTTCATCGGGAACGTTCTGGAGAGACGCGCCACAAGACGCCCCACAACCACACGGCCATGTCCGCAAAAATATTTAATATTTTAGAAAGAAAAAGGTACCGCAATCAGATGAAAATAAAAGCGGTTCATTACACTTTCAGCGGAACATCAAAGCTGATTCATGATAACGTGCAGTCGCCGTACGCTGAACGCTAATGATGTGAGCTTGATCAAACGAAATGCTAGATAATATCAGATATATATTAGACATATATAATAGATTCTATTATATAATGATATTATCATATTATGCGAGGGCCCAGCGTTTTCCACAGTAACTGTTGCCGTCAACACCACAGGAATTGCTTGCGGCTGAGGCGAACACGTCATTTGTGACTTGTGAAGACGAGCAATAGCATAGAAATACATTTTATTTCTGAAATTATTTCATCTGGTAAATTTTAATGACGCCATTTATATGAAATAATATAAAGCAACTATCTTTCTCAACAGTCAACAACTTACAACATCTATAGATCTACAACAATTATAGTTCAGGCTACACAAAGCAATCGTTACTATTTGGCCAAGTGGTCATATCACTCCAACCGTACCTACAACTGACCACTTTTTTTTCGCATCTGATAGGTGTAGGCAGTCCTAAGTCTGCTTGAAATGGAAAGAAAAGTATGCAGCAGTAGGTGCCCGTTCACTTCCCTTCTTGTTCACGATCTCTCAACCCGTTCGCGGGTCTCAATTCGCTCACCTTAGATAGAGGCTCAGGTCCCAAATCACCCCCCCCCCCCTAGATAAACGCACGGGTCTCAGTTGGACCCAGTAACTGGGTCTCAGTTCACCAAACCCGTCCAGGTGGCAACAAGGCTCCCGCAGCCATAACAGGCCCTGAGGGGGACAATATCTGGTCGAGCAGTGACGCCCAATAGTCGCCCTCCCAAGGTTATCTTGGGTCACACCACCAATGTAATGGGTGGTCGAGCAGTGGCTCCCACCCAGGGTAGTGCATTTCCTCCCCCCCTCCCATCGTCGACTTGGTCGTGTAGAGAAAAAGCGGAGGCGGCAGCATAGTAGCGCCAAGATGAAGTAATCTCAGACGCCTGTGATTATAGAGTGACACTCATTGACTCTCCAGGTATCTACTTATCAAAATTATAGTATCAATAGTGTATATATTACGAAGGGCCATAACATCCTTTTCATTAAATTGTTAACGACGTTTGTTATAACGCCTACGTCGAGAACAAAGGGATTTCCCTCCTTCACTCTTCCCCTCCGCCCCGGGAAAAAGGAAACCTTATGGTTTTCCATTGAAACGAAATCCTTGTGAGGGGGCACCGGGTTGAAGGATTGAAGGAGCGGGGAAAGTGAACAAAGAAACGCGGATCAGGTAGTTGTAAGGGGCCTCCAGGCGGAGAAGAAGAAGAAAAAGAAAAAGAAGAAAAAAAAAAGAAAAAAAAAAACAAGCAAAAAGACGTTTCAGCTCGTAATATAACGTAGGCGCCGTGAAAGATGTTTTAATAGGAAACCGGAGGAAACGGGGGATTCTCTCATCCTTTATGAACATCTTCCCCCTTTTTTGCATTGTTTTTTCTCCCGCATAGAACACATCAAACCTTTTTGAAACGTTCCATTTCTTTCACAACTTGCACCTTCGTAGAAATACATTTTTTTAAATAAACTCCTCCAGGGCTGAGTCGCTTCGAAATCAACTTGTTCCAACACGACGAACATTGTCCGGACCCTTTGTGAATATTTTAGGCGGGAAAAGGCTGTTTAGGAAATAAGATATCCGTCTTTTCCCTGAAAAAGGGGTAGCAGAAGTCATAACTTGATTCATGGGCCCCCTTTTTGGAAAGTTTCCTTCTCCCCGGTAATAAATGAAAACAATAAAACCGAGGAAAGGCAGCTGCCCTCTGACGAAAAAGGGTGAACACTAAAACCAACCCCCAACTGCCCTGAACAAGTTTCGGGAGAGAGACGGATCGGAGGAAAGTAAATTAAAGCTCTCCCTGAAAGCTCGTTTTGTATTTTGTCCCGATATTACTTAAAAGCCGGTCGTAAACTTCGAGCTTTTTGTGTGTCGTTAGTAAAGCTGAACTGTACGAGTTCAACGGTGCTGAACGGAGTTTTTATACTCGGAAACAATGCCGCATTTAACTTTACATGATTAGGAGAGATAACAAATGTTTACAAGCTTCGTTGAATTTTAAACGCTCACTGCAGTTTAGCAGGGGAGTTTTCTAGGTCAGCCTTGGTGGGCAATAGCCTGAAGGTAGTGGCAATCTTTGGTCATCATGCTGTTCAAGTTGCTGAAAAATGATGCGTTGGGACTTCTTGAAGGAGTCGAAAAACTGGTCAGCGTCTCTGGTAGAACCTGCTTCGATTTGAATGAGAGAAGTACTCATATTTACACTAGTGGAGGAGAGCCTGATAACCCCGAATTTCACTTCTCCACATGATGTTCAGGAAGCATGCAGATGGTCATCTTGAAACCAATTGGATGCCCTGCACAGACATGAATGGAAGAAGGTGCAAGTCAAAACTGATAGATCCGCTTGAAGATAGTGCGGTTTATTGGTCGTCAGTTGTTCAAGTTGCTTGAAGAGTGATGCCTTGGAACAAATTGATGGCATCCATTTTGATAATAGAGTGTTCTGTAAAACCTGCTTTTATAGAAACTGCATGGATGACACGGGTAGATCTGAGCCTGAACGACATCTCTGCAGAACCTGCTGGTACTTGAATTCTGGAAGTTGCAAAGTCAGCAGGAGGGATTTAGCTTGAAGATTATACATTTCACTTGTCCACATGATGTTCAGGTTGCCTGAAGATTGATGCCTTGGAACAACTTGATCGCATCGAAAATATGGATATATCCATGGATAGATCGCAATTGCGTCTCCTTTACGACCTGCTGAGATTTGAATGGTCGAAGTTGCAAGGCACTGGTAGGCCATGACCTGGAGATGGTACCTACATTGTTCAAATCTCCTCCGCTTGCCGTTGAAGTGGCATGGGTCGGATCCGACCAAACCGTACCTTTAGTGTAATTGCGATTTCAAAGCTCCACATTTCCAAAAAACCAGGTTAGGTTCAATGATATACCCACTTAACCGGTCAACCAAAGGTTAAGGGTCACAACTAAGGATGTGAAGGCCCTTCACATCCTAAGTTCACTGAAGGGCATTTATTGGTTGGTGGACATGATGTAAAAAGTTCATCTCGGTAAGTACACGTTTTTTGGCTCTGCTTAAAAAAGTCGGAAATGTTTAGTTTTGATACCCCCCCCCTTCCAGTTACTGAAATATAACAGAATGTGTAACATTGATGACATTTCACTTCTACACAAGGTAGCCTGAAGATCCATAAAACAAGTTTATGGGGGTCTGTGCTGAGCCTGCTAGGACTTGAATACCTACGGGAAGTTGCAATGTCAATACTAGTGGGATTTATCGCGAGGATGTCGCCTTTCATTGATTCACTGGTCGTTGCCGGAAAAAAGATGCCTTGGAATATCTTGATGGCTTGGAAAATGGATTGGATCTTCTGTAGAACCAGCTTTGACTGGAATTGAGAGAAGCTGCAAGGATGACACCTGTGGATCTATGCCTGAAGACACCAAATTTCATCAACATGGATGCCTTGAAACAACTTGATAGCGTATGCTGCAGATCCTGCTGAATGTGAATTTGTAAACGTTGCAGCGTCAAGACTAGCAATCCACAAGCACCGCTTCACTAAGAAGTATTTAGAAATACCGAATTTGAGGCCTTCGTTCATTTTACTCGCAACTCCCACCATTGCCGTCTTTCACCCCTTTCCTCCTTCGTCTTTAGATTTTCCACAATGTCTTTGGGGGATCACCCTCCACTCAACTTCCCTCCCGTCAGTCAATGACGTTACCTGATTAAACGCAACTCCACCATGAAAATGAATAATGAAACTCGAGGGGAGCCCGTCCTCGTTATCTTCTTCCCAGTTTTCGCTTCAGGTTCTTGCGGGAGCGTCATAAATAGATGTTTTCCGTCTTTGGTTCGGAGAGAAGGTGGCGGGTTTAATTCAAGCTAAGGACAGCTTTACTTTGAATATTCGCTCCACCGTGTTCTTATTATCATCTCTCAGAACAAATCTGACACTATAATAGTGTAGAGGTAGAGCGAATATTGAAGGTAAGAATAATTCTGAACACCATTTCCGCTCCAGCACCTCTGGAGGTAACTTAATACCTTAGTAGTGATGGATTTTTAGTGTCAAAGAGTTTTGTAAAATATTATGAAGTCATATTTGTAAGTTTGATGAAAAAGGGAAACGGAAAAACTGGTGCAGTCTTCGGGTGTTGCGCGGGGTGGTTAAACAAAGTTGAAAATGTTACCCGCTCAATAACTCCAAGGGCGGAAAGGGTGAAGTGGAGCAAAACGCACTCAAAGACTTTCAAGGAGTTAAGAGGGGGTGGATCTTTACCCCCCCCCCCCCCCCCGAGGGTCTCGGTACATTTCTTTTTAATGTACAAACTTTTATAATAATATAAGATGATAGTGGAGGGGGGGATGCTCGAAAGGACGCTGGAGTGGCCTGGAGCGGGTGAACGCCAGTATAAACAATAGGGTAATTTAAATTCATAAGGGGGTTTCTCCACCATCCCCCTCGACAATGCTCCCCATTCCCGCAGCGGAGGTTGTCATTAGGGGTGAGAGTACGGCATAGATCTTGAAGAAATGGAGACGCCAAGAGGAAAGAGTCGTGTGGATTAGGGTGTCCCTTATTTTTCAACTTTAATTTCTCGCAACGCATACCCTCCAATTTCGTTCCATTTGGTCTAAAACTACTGTGTACGAAACATTTCCCCCCTAGGATAACGTTAACCCGTGCCGAATCTTCGCCAAAGTTCATATACGTGAATTTCGGCCCTTCAACTCCATAAGTGCCCACCCCCCGGCCACCCCCTTCATCCGACCAACTTGAAATTTTTATCGAGCGTTTGGCTGATATTATTGAAGATTTGGTAAAAATTTAAAGTCGATTCAATAAAAAACACAGACGGGAGAAAATTTTGAGTGCTTTGATAATGACTTTTTTTATAAGAAAATCTGCCTCTCCAGCTACTTTCGAGTATACCTACCTATCATGTTGTTGATTTCTAAACTATCAGTTCTATTTTTATTTTTCATGTTTTCATCGGGTTTTTGGGAAGTTAACAATAATTTGGTCACGATTTCAAGTGCTGGCTGGTACACTGAGTCTATGAAGTGGATGGTTGACAATTAAACCACCCTGAAACCAAAACAATGAAGGAATGTGAGATAGATCATATAACGTTATTTAATTTTAGAAGACTGTGTAGATAGTGTTGATCAAAGTCAAATGATGAGAAAATGTTTCATTTAATGAAATGAGAAAAATCATATGATCATGAGGAACAGGTGGTTAAGATGAGAATTTCCTCTTCAAAGTTTTTTTTTTTTTTTTTTTTTTTTTTTTCAGTCTGGGTACAATTTCCTGTGTTCATTGACACATTGTAAGACAAACTGCTTTTGTCCTTCGTCCGCCGTGAGTAGACCATGAAAATCCTGCATCCGTTTCACAGCTCGTTTTCGTGTCATCGAAGAGCATGAACATTTTTCGACGCCTGAAACTGAATGAAAAATTCGTGCATATCTTCATGGGCAACGGATCCGGCCTTCCTTGAAGCTAGAGAAGCTCTTTCAGGCTTAAAAGTGGCCAATGATGTAGCAGAGAGAGCTGTGAAACTGATGCAGGATTTTCATGGTCTACTAACGGCGGACGAAGAACAAAAGCAGTTTGTCTTACAATGTGTCAATGAACACAGGAAATTGTACCCAGACTGCAAAAAAGAAACTTTGAAGGGGAAATTCTCATCTTAACAACCTGTTTTCTCATGATCATATGATTTTTCTCATTTCATTTCTCATCATTTGACTTTGATCAACACTATCTACACAGTCTTCTAAAATTAAAATTTAATTGACGTTAATTAAATTTTAATTTTAAAACGTTATTCAATAACGTTATGTGTTCTATCTCACATTCCTTCATTGTTTTGGTTTCAGGGTGGTTAAATTATCATCCATCCACTTCATAGACTCAGTGTACCAGCCAGCACTTGAAATCGTGACCAAATTATTGTTAACTTCCCAAAAACCCGATGAAAACATGAAAAATAAAAATAGAACTGATAGTTTAGAAATCAACAACATGATAGGTAGGTATACTCGAAAGTAGCTGGAGAGGCAGATTTTCTTATAAAAAAAGTCATTATCAAGCACTCAAAATTTTCTCCCGTCTGTGTTTTTTATTGAATCGACTTTAAATTTTTACCAAATCTTCAATAATATCAGCCAAACGCTCGATAAAAATTTCAAGTTGGTCGGATGAAGGGGGTGGCCGGGGGGGTATATGAACTTTGGCGAAGATTCGGCACGGGTTAACGTTATCCTAGGGGGGAAATGTTTCGTACACGGTAGTTTTAGACCAAATGGAACAAAATGGGAGGGTATGCGTATCAGTTTTCTCAAAAAACATTTTTTGGCTCATATAACTTAATAAGTTCATATAATATATGAACTTATATCATATAATATATGATATAAGGGACACCCTAGTGTGGATGTAAGAGAAAATCACCAAAATCCAGAAGAACGGGACGAGTGAACAAGAACAAGAAGAAGATGATGATGGAGAAGTAATGGTGGAAAAGAATGGCATCAACAAATGCAGTAATACCAACAGCAGCACCTGCATCGGCAGCAGCTACAATAGAGAGCGTACAACACCAGAAACGTGAACAAGAAGAAGGGGGAAGAATAATAATGATACGACGAAAAGAGCTATGATGATGATGTAGACCTCCAACAAACAACGGCACCACCAACAGCAGCTGAAGAACCAGCAGCAGCACTACTTGAACAAATCCCACATCAATGACGTACCGGAATACCGTCAAATACATGGAAAACAAAGACCTGGTTAAGACTAAAAACTACAACCAACAACAGAACTGAATACAAAGCATGGATTGAATAGCATACTTCGACTCCATGAAGCGTTGGGACATTCTGCAAGACTCCTATGCCCAGCACCCATCTCAAGCACGAGAAGAAGGCATGAAAAGAGTCATCATCTTCTAACCAACAGTTGACACATATCGTCTTGTCAGTTTCTCCAATTTTCGCTAGACAGGCCCGAAAGTGACATGCCCAAGAAAAAAACATGTGGGGTAATGGTTCACCTTGCCATAACCAGCCTTGCCTCCAAGTACAATGCTTGTTAAACTGTTATAAAGAGCCTGGCTGACCATCGTCCACTGCTCTCAGCTGTCCAGAGGGCTAACCCCTTCCTCAGGGGTTTCTCCCTTCCTTGCTTTTTGGTTTTTTTATTCTTGGAATAATACACCTATGTTTTCGCGACGGAGGTCGACGACTCCGATCGGCCTCAAAATTTGACATTATCCGTTTCAAGAGGTCTAGATTCCAAAACCGAAATGTACGTCCGCCGTACGCCGTCCGCCGTCCGGGCCGTTTTGGGCAATAGACATTTTTTATGAATAATATTCATAAAATATTAGATGGCTATAGCCCCATTTTAGCCCCATAGCGCCCCACGGGTTTTAACGATCGGGCTGAAAACCTTTTGGACACAACTAGATGGCAAACCGAGTATTTTGTCAAAATTTCAGATTCATAAAAATAATTCCTATTGCCCAAAACGGTCCGGACGGCGGACCTACATTTCGGTGTTGGAATCAGGACCTCTTGAAAAAGATATTATTTTTCTGAAGGCTTTTGGCTATGGTTAGGTGTCGTTTTCGAAGTATTTTTGGACGTCATGGGGCTGCATATGGGACTTTTGTAGGATTCCAGGAGGTCAAATAATTTTCAAGTAAAAAATAAAATTTTAGAAAGCAAAAATTGCTTGAAAAAAAAATCTTAAAAAAATTTTTTTTTTTCTAAAATTTTTTTCATTGGCAGAATTAAATTTCTGCACAAATAACCTATATCAATGAATAATAAACCCTAGTGTAAAATTTGCAGCGTTTTTACTGTGTCAGCAGACGGGTCCTGTGAGATATAATTGGTTAAACAAATTTAGGAAGCTTTGGCGGCGTTCTAAGTGGACCTGCCTGCGTCTGCTGGCCTGCATGGAATAGAATAGAATAGAATAGAAACATGTTTATTGTTCAATAATTCGTGCACAAATACTCCATCAATACTAACAACACTATTAACAATACTATACTATATATTAACAACAATAAAATACAATAGTACCTATTAACAACAATGCACACTTGTTACATCAGTTATTTGTCAATGTTCCAATTTCTTTTCCTATTATATAATATTAGTGATATAGATAAGCATATTATGCTTGAGTGATTCATAAATTGACTTTTTCCTTCTAGTATTCGTTTATACATGTTCCCATCCTGCCTAGTCCTCCCAGTTGAACTCAGCAATCATCATACTCCGGTACTTCCATGCGTAATGCCCAAATCTCGACACGGCCAGCCAGCTTTCTGGATCATTTAGGAGTACGACCATCTCCTCCTCCGTCAGCTCTACCCTAGAGAAGAAAATCCATCTGATTTCGGCCAGAACCGGGCATATAATACGCCAAAGAAATGGACAATGTCCTCATTGGCCTACAGATTACACATCGAGCACTCCCTGCGTGGGCTGTCCGTCCTCAGGTAGATGCCGTCATTCAAGCCAATCTATTCAAGCCCCTGAATTTTAACACCCAGCGAAGCACCCACAATGGCTGGTCCCAATCTCGCTCAGAATCCCGAGCGGGGCGAACTTCAAAGCATAGGCGGGGGTACAGGGGGTTACGTGACTGCATCGCACTGGCCTTCATGTCCTCGATCCACGATTCTCGTGCTTTCCCGACCACGTTCATCATCATTTGCCGCTTCCAGGTATCAAGGTCCGATGGATTTCCATCAAATTCGCACCCGAACCTGAGCTGGCCTGCATGGTTTACCTGTTGGATTTCCGGAACGTCGATCTACAGATGTCATCAACAACTGGCAATGTCCGAATTAAGGTTGATCCACACATTTCAGTGGCGGCCGGATTAGCCGTGTGGTTCTGGACGTTAGCCACTTCGCGCTGTATTCTGTTGAGGCCACGGATTCGATGACCATGGATATTTTTGGAATAAAAGTACAGCTGGGTTAAATGCTGGGGTGATTCATCAGTAAATTAGCGCCCCGTCATGTCAGGCCCAAGAGGTCAAAAATCTTGTCATAAAACTCACTTTACTTACCTTTACCACACATTTGAGTGATATCAGTGAATCCGTGGTCATCTTTGCTCCGTGCCCTTCAATTGCGCCGTGGCATCAATGATAAATTGTCCACACACCAGCGTTACATGCCGCACGGAGTACTGATGGCCGAGGATCCTCGTCCATGAATCGATTCACCGAAACACTAAAATGTGTGGATCGACCCTTATGGTTAGTCCGCCTTCCGGGAGGCATAATATGCCTATATATTATGCATAATATGCATTATATATATAATGCATATTAGCTAAGTGGTCCTTGATCGGCAAGCATGGAGCAAGGATTGTATTTACTATGCTATGGATATAATAACTGGAAGGCAATAAAAGACCAATCTTATCTTATTGTGTGATGATGATGTACTTCCAACTGTAATAACGAACACGATCATACCAGCAGCCGCAAAAACAATGGGAGAAAGACAGCATCAGATAGATTCTATGAGGATGAAGAAGAAGGAGAAACAGATGATGAAGGTTCACCTCCAACAAACAACCACCACTGACAGCTGCAGTCAAAGCAGCCGGAGCACCATTCCTGCTGAAACTCTCAAAGGACAACACTCAATCACTTAAAAAAATTAAGAAACATAAGGCCAAGGCTACGAACGAAAACAAAAAACGAAACTGAGGACTAAATACGGATCCTACTGGTCCATGGTTTTGAACTCCATGAAGTGCCGGGACATTATGACGGTAGTGATGCCAAGGGGGTGGTGGCAGTGGTGGAGGGGATAAATGAGAAGAAAAGGCTACCCCCACCACTCTCCACTTGTTATTAGAGGATGTGAATAGTGAAGAGAAATAGGGGAAGGTGGGCACTGTTTCAATTCTCTCGGTCCCCGTTAGTTGGATGAGCGTGTGCTCCCTGAGAGGAGGAAGAAGTGCGCGGAATGGAAATGGCAAAGGAACATTGTACTAGGGGGGGTGTCGGTAAACCTCCTTTGTTCATTCTCATTGTATTGTCTGGAAAGATTTAATAGCTCTCGTACGATCTTGGTGGAGTGGAGTCACACAATTTCGTTCGTACCGTGATGCCCTGGGTTTCCAATCAATGTCATTGTAGTTAGTCAGCACCAGTCCTGAGCAGCCTTGGATTGGTAGTGTGTGAATCGAGAGGAACGGATGGACGGCGGCTGATGTACGGGGGCCTAGTTCCTGCTTTACTTACGTTTTTATGGGTCCTCCCCTTTCTTCGTCTTCCGCTTTGAGAAGGCCATCGAGCAGGCGTTTCAACCGAGTGGAATAAAAGGAAGAGTCGAAGATATGGCTTGGAGGATGGTGAATGTGTGAGGGTTATTTGGAAGGGAAGACAAAGGTGAGTGACGTCGCAGCGGTGTGGATAAAGCAGAAGTTGTTTCTTAGTGAAGTTTGTAAAATTTAGGACACTGGTGGACGGAGAAGAAACAATGCTAAATGACACATCCTCGGCGACAGCGGTTGCAAGCGAAAACGCGAGTTGAGTTGAGTTGAGATTCGTACGGAGCAACCCTTGCCTTCTCCACGTGGAGATATCGTTGAGCAGAGGGGCATCAAGCTGTGGGAAGATACTACAGGAAGTTTGGCGTGGAAACGGGGAGTGGGATTTCGGGGTATCTCCGAGGCGAGGTGCCGTTTCCTTTTCGAGCGGGGCTTCCTCGCGGGGTTCCGGCCTGAGGAAGAGGAATGATGAGGACGGGATGGATGGAAGGAAAGAGGGAGAACGAAAGATCCAGAAGGAAACGGAGTTTGAAAGGTGTGCGGAAATCTTTCGAGGCGCGAGGGAGTTTTTTTTTCTCGCCGCATTTAAAACCCTCACGACTCCGTACCAACAGTTTCTCTTGGCCGCCCACGCACTTCGTGGTAGCCTGTGTAGGTACAGGCTAAGAAGGGAATCGGATACCTACTAGGACATACCCTCCAGAATGCACGGTTCGGAAGAAGAATATATTAAATCAGTTATCCGCGGTTTACTTATGAGTAAACATGAGTATACCCATGAATCGAGTTTCACTGTTACCAGCTCATCCTATAGGATATAAACGCCGCAGCGCGCCGCTTAAATCCGGCCAAAGCGCATGATCTTAACGCGAAACTCTTCAACAGGTGACAATATAAACTATATTACAGTTACATTTGAAAATATAAACTGTATTACGGTACTTTTTCGTTATCCCCCCCACTCAATTTCGTGTTTTATACAAACCCCTCCCGTTTAGCTACTAATAGGGGGGGGGGGGGGGGGTTGAGATCCTCCCAAAATGCGAATGTGTTTTGAAACAATACAGACTAACGCCTCATTTTTCAACAAGACGAGTTATGTTTCGAAGCTTCTTTTTTCATAGGTTGGTAGAACAAAGAGAGTTCAATATTTTTCGTACCTATACGAAAATAGTCTTGGACCATCTATTATGTATCAGATGCATAATACTGTGCAAGCAAAACAGTGTCCAAGTTGATTTTCGGCCTTTTGAGTTAGGGTCATATTCTTATAGAAAATGTCGCTCTCGATCCAATGGTGAAAGCATATTTGAATTTCGGGAGAGAGGAATTCGAGAATAATCCACTGAAGAAACACCGCTTCAACTGGAACTAAAAGTCAACACTGCCTTCAAACTGTCAAGTTCAGGTGTTCAACTTGAAAACAAATTTTGAAAAAATGCCGAAGAAACTAACTGAAAATACACTGCCTAAAAAGTATGGGGGATGAGGCATAACTTTATGCGTAAAGGCATACACGGTTGTGCTCCTGAACATCAAAATTTAATAGTTTTTTGGGTGTCTTGAAAAGTTGGTAAAATCGACTTGGGCGTTGTTGTAGGTACATGAACAGTCGATAGGATAGATAGGGTTAGATAATAGATTCTACTACTGTATCTTATTACTATTGATGGAAAATAAACGATCCTACTTCAAGTATTTCATACCTATTATCTACGATCGAATGGGGAGAGCCATGGCGGCGCCCAACCGAACCGAAGCGATTGACGCCAGACCGGTTCGCAGCACCTACCTGACCTCTGTGTTGTAATTTTGGTTAATAGTATTTTTTACCTGTACGCTACATTACGCTACGTACCTGTACTGTACGCTACATCCTAGTTTCAACGACAACTCCTCCCAGTGTCACAGTATATTCAACATTGACTGTTCAAATCACTAATTCTAAAGTTTAAAGTCCTTAACTTACCCAGCAGCTCTCTCCCGTTTGCCATTTACCAATCAAACAATACAAATTGGGCATCCGCGAGGGTCGATCCCGCTGCCACACCTGGGATAACGATTTGCTAATATTAGCTGGATTTCGTCAGTTCCATTCCGCTCGCTGGAATCCCATCACGTCAAACTCGCTTCGAGAGTATCATACAATATTTGCGCAGGCTATACCCAGAGCGTCAGGGAAGGCGTCAAACCTTCGCACTTTACCCGCTCAGAAAGGCGGATTAATTCAGAAGGCAACAATACTATGAATATAGAAGTGACTTAATCAAACTTTGCGCCTCTTGCTGGAACTTTATCACTCTAATACAGGACGGGGGTAAACCTGCCCACCGCTGTTTGTCATGAGGCTCCATTGTTGGAGGTGTATCCAATTAACGGATCCTGCCCCGCGGTTTTACCTTCGACTCGCAAGTTCGGTGTCTGAGTATTATTAGGGGAAAGGATATGTTGGCTAACCTGGTGAATCTATACAAGGCGAAGCAAGTTAGATTGGTAACTATAAGAGTTATTAGAGGATGCTGCTGGTTGTTGTAGAACTTGAGCGTGTCAACAGAAGGATTTCACAGAGTTGAAACACATATTTATATTTGAGCTGGTCTGAATTCACATTCCTTTGAGTCAGGTGTATTTATCAGTGATGAAAAGCGATGTCAGAAGTGGGATTTGAAAATGAGCAGAAAGATTTTGGACATTTTCACATCCACATTTGATCGGGACTTCGTAATACACAGTCCTCACCAAAGCAGCAGTTGCTATTCAACTTAAAACCCCTTTCGGTACTTCCTCGTTTACTGCTTGGTTCTCACCCAAGTTTGCATCTTGAAGAACCAATCACCTAATGAGTTTCAAGTAACAATGTTTTAATGTCTGCAGCAAGTCTCATCAGAGGACTTTTCCACCGTATTTACGACTGAACGACCGCCACTCGTTTCCGAGCCATTATGGGAAGAGCTGAAGAAACTCCCTGGAGGAATCGTGCCAAAAGGCTGAAGAAAAGAAGGGGAAAGCAAAAAAAGTGGGGCGACCCTAAAAATTTTCGCTAGGTCGGCCGTGAGTGAGGAGTTTTGACAAGGGTTTGTGTTTTGAGTTCTTTTGTCTATGTTTTCCCCACACCCTATTTCAGGCCTTTCCATCTCTATCCCGCTTTCTGCTCTTTTTTTCACTCCCTCTCCCTCTTCCCGGTTTTTTATCCCTCTTCCCGGGATGATATGAATACGACAGGGAGGGGGGGCTGTGCCGATGAAGAAAACAGGCGGATACAAATGGCGGATGTGAAGAAAGAAGATAGCCGGCTGTTGTGGCAAGAAACCTTCATTGCCTTTCCGAGGCTATGAATTTCAATGCTCAACAGCTTTCCTCTTGTTCCCGCTCGGATCACCCCCTCCGCTTTCTTCCTGGAGACTATCAACCCTCTAATGATCTTGGTAAGCGCTGAAAAAGCCCCAAGAATACTCCAGGCCATTACCGTATTTTTGGCTCACTTCAAGCAATTGAGTGAATATGACATTGTGAACTTTTTTTGGGCTGTTTCTAGGGTTCGTAACAGTTCCAGATAGATGCAAAGGCGAATATCATCGCATTCATCACATTTGGCTCTTGTATTGGTCGATGAAACGATATGTTTGAAACAAGTCGAATAAACTCAGTGAATTCCTCTCCAGTTGAAGCCGCCCGGAAACCCTTCGAAATAATCTATATTAGTAAAGAACGGAAGTATTAGGAGAAAAAGAGGAGTCCAGAGTGACAAGGAGAGTAGATGAGGTCTATAGAAAATCCTCAATTTAACCGGGGGATAACCCCAGGAAGAGGTTAAGGTCCCAAAAAGACTTGCACGAGGGTGTGTGTCTCTTTGTGTAGACGGCCGGAGGAGACTCCGCAGAGGGATATTGAGGGGGCAAAAGGAAACCTGAGCTCAACCCCTGCAGGTTTCAAACTTCCCATCGGTTCATTCTCCGAGGAAAAGAGGGCGACTCCGGGGGCTTTCATGTCGATTGGAAAGGGCTCTCCTACCTCATTACTAAGCCTGAGGCTATCGGAGGGCTTTAAAACCGCCCCTTCGATTCCCCCAGCGCTTACGTAGGGTCAACGGTTGGCGGATTACCGGTGGACAACTTTATCAAAGTGTGAGCATAAAAAAAAAAAAAAATTGTTAACAATTTCATCCACCAGGACACAGGTGCTAGATTTTTATCCAGGCTAGAGCTTGGCTCCTTTGTTCCTATACGAATATAATATATTCGTTCCACTGTCATGGAATAAGGAAGCACATATTTCTTCCATGTTCCACTGTATAATATATTATGTTTCTGTTGTTCTTAATGAGATACGTGACAAACACGACACATGACTTGCCTCTGGACGTTTCGCGTTGCGCGTTATCAACAGACTGAAGATCGCCGACTTGTACGAGGATCACTCCTTGAAAAAAGGCGGAGAGGGTGGGGAAGGCGATTTGTGGGGATTAATTAGCTGGGGGCGGATGGGGGGGGGGATGAGGATTAGTTGGAGTAAGAAGAAAAAAAAAAAGAAAAAACGCTGCAAATTTTACACAATGGTATATTATTCTTTGATATAGGTACGTTACTTGTGCAGAAATTTAATTCTGTCAATGAAAAAAATTTAAAAAAAATTTTTTGGGGATTTTTATCCCAAAAAAAAATTTTTTTTTGGCTTTTTTTTTGTTCAAAAATGTGTTTTTTCAAAAATTCTGTATTTTTTACTCGAAAAATATTTAACATCCTGGGATCCTTCAAAAATCCCATTTTTAGCCCCACGAATGCCCTAAAGATCGCCCCAGTGAAATCGGATCGTTCCGGGACCCCGAAAAATGGATTCTACGTCCAAAAATACTTCGAAAACGACACCTAGCTCGATCCCATAGCTAAAAGCCTTCAAAAAACCCTCCCGTAGCCCCATTATAGCCCCATAGCGCCCCACGGGTTTGGGCGATCGGACTGAAAACCTTGCGGGCACAACTAGATGGTAAACCAAGTATTTTGTCGAAATTTCAGATTTTTTAAAAAATTCCTACTGCCCAAAACGGCCTGGACGGCGGACGGCGGACGGCGTACGGCGGACGGACATTTCGGATTTAGAATGTAGACCTCTTGAAACGGATAATGTCAAATTTTGAGCCCGATCGGAGTCGTCGACCCCCGTCGCGAAAACATAGGTGTATTATTCCAAGAATAATAAACCAAAAGGGGTTCGCTCTGGTGCTCGCTCACTTAACGGTTCCTGTTCAGGCCGGGAGGCCTGGATGCACCCAGCACCCACTGGTACGCTTTTTCCTTTTTCCGTCAATCATTGGATTCGGGTTTACACGCCAATATCCTGATGGTGTTGCAGGCATCATATTCTAGGCCCTGTTCCATGGCATGGGCAGCATGAGGGCGCGACATTGAACTACTGCTGAGCGGTGGTTGTTGACACGCAGATTGAGCTGAGTGATAGTCTTTCCGATGTAGAAGGCGCTGCAGAGCTTGCACTCAAGCATATATACGCAGTTCCTAGTGTTGCAGAAAGCAGGTGGTCCCGTTGAGTGGCATGTGAAAGGCGTGTTAACCGATGAAAACTCAGGTGAGGACTTCGCCACAGGGTGCAATAATAATCGCTACATCGATTTTTATTGCAAGAGTGAAGACCCGGTGGTTCTGTTGCTCGTAGTGGATGAGTCAGCACCTTATGAGACAGTGAATTTTCGAGGGTGAGCGAGCGCCTGTACGATTAAAAGAAAGGGCGAGGAAGAGATCTCTGGTAGCCGCATTTGAGAGCAATATCGCATGTGCGCATGTAGCCGGGGCATACCACTTTCACCGAAAAACGCTGTGTTTTCGAGCGATAATCAGCTCGCAAGTTTTTCCCTCAAGTTTCATTAAAAAATTTTTAATCTGATGGTATGGGTGCATTCCTGACATGTTCAGTTAACAACCTATGAAGGAATTTCCTGCGGCAATTTGCGGCTTCGCCCAACTGACTATTTTTACGAACAATTTGTGGTAATTTTCAGGGTACTTTTGGATAACACTGGGCAAAAAATAAAATTGAGAATAGCATGTCCCTACAAAAGCCCGTTTCGCCCCACTGTGCGGCGGCGTGATATGGGACAGTCCGAGTTGTGAAGCCGCCCAATCTCGCCGTTGGTATACCAAAAGTGCTTCCTGTGGTCCCGGACTACTAAGTAGTCTTGCGGCGGGCTGGCAAATTATGAAGAAGAGTGGGGCCCGTGGTTCCCACAGCGGTAACCACAATAAGATTGACAAAAACAAAAAAACTCAAATTTTTGGTATTTGAAAAACGTATCTATGCTCGAGAATATCACATAATATTATGGGACATATTAGGTGAATTTGTATCTAAGTCGTAACTGCTTCGCCAACAAAAGGCGTAACTTTACTGGCTAAACGGACGGCCATTGGGTTTCGATCAGATTTTCAAAGCTGAGTTGCCTCGCCGAGTTTTGCATCGGTTCGTAACAAGTATTTAAGTAGGGTTTCGGTCCCATTCAAGCCCAGCCGGTCGGCAAGAGCTTTAATACCGCGTCTCTCGCCCTTTTGCGTTGTAATCCGAAGCGTTAACACTTAAATTTTACTGTTATCGTCCTCCCCCACCAACCCCTTCGAAACCCCTTTTCTCACTAACAAAAACCATCCCTTATGCCACCCTTTCGTCCCCCTTTGCTCGTCTAATCCTTTCAAAATCCCATTCCCCTTGAAACTCACTTTTCTACCCTTAATTAGAGCGGACTTTATACACCAAACTCCCCCCTCGGCATCAACCTTATCGACCATAGTCCCCCCCGACCACATTACCTTTGCCCCTTTGCTGGCAGGACCTTTCCATTCCCCCTTAATTTCCTCCACAAAATCCACGATACTTTTCAATGGCTTTTGCGTCATTTTTAAAAAACGCAATTCTTTACAAAAAAAAAGAAAAAAGAAAAAAGAAAAGAAAACCCCTTTTTTGATGGATTTCACAACATACGGACTTCAAAAGTGTTTTAAAGAATTTCTCTGCAAAGAGGAGTCTTTGAAAAATCTATTTGGGTAAAAATGGGGTTTCCAAGGGAAAAGCCGGTCGGAGGATAATGAACTTTGAGGGAGTCAGGAAGGCTCTGGGAAGCCTGAAGATAGTCTCCCAATGAAGAAACTAGTCCAAGATTTATATTGGCTTTTATGTGGGTGGAAGGGGAGCCCTGCAAGGCCATCAGGGGCGAAGGAGGGGAAAGCGTACAGGGAGAAGGAAGCTCTGGATTAAAAGGCATAAATAAAGCGCAAAAAAAAAGAAGGCAGGAGGGGAAGAGAAAAGAGATGCCCTGCCGGCTAATAGACCGCCTTCCCCTGTTTAGTGTGTCGGTAAATTTTCGGCCTTAAAGGGGTTTTTCTGAAGGCGAGAGTGGTTTGTTGGAAGTTGAAAGTCGAAAGAAGATGGCGGCAGGAATTTTCCAGGTGGGGTGTTTTAGGGGTGGCAACGCCGCATGATTCACCCCTTAGCCGTAATGGGTGTTCAAAAACCCCGAGGACCCTGCTTTGGTGTAGGTAGGTATGTTAAAATTTAACAAAATAAAATAAAACATTTGATATTTCAAATTTATTTAATACTCCTGGGGGAGAAAAACGCTGCCTATTTTACACAAGGGTTTATTATCCTTTGATATATTTATTCGGTGTCATTGAAATAGTTTTGAAAAAAAAAAAAAAAAAAAATCCTGCACGATGTTGGGGCAGATGTGGGACCTCTAAGAACTGGATTTTGCGTCAAAACTTACTCGGAAAACGGCACAATCTCGTTTGTAGTTCCAGGACAGCTCCATAGATCCTCACGATGAAGTCGGATCGTTCTGGGAACCCCCAAAAATGGATTTTACGTCCAAAAATACTTCGAAAACGACCCCTATCTCGACCCCATAGCCGAAAATCTTCGAAAACCGCACCCGTAGCCCCGTAGCGCCCCACGGGTTGGGGCGATCGAGCTGAAAACCTTGTGGGCACAACTAGATGGTAAACGTGGTGTTGTTCGTGTGCTTAATAAGTTCGTAATTTATTTCTATCATTTCACTGAAATAAATGATGTTTCATTATCAATCATCGAACGATACTGCCGAGAAGCTCTCTAGCTTTCCGCATTATTTAAATGAAAATTATCCAATGCAAATTTGGGTGAATAAATTGAAATCGGGAGTTTGTAGGTAGATAATAACTTTTGCGAATCCATCGAACCCGCGGCGAGTTTTCCAAAAGCCGGACTGTTGAATCTTGACCAGTTCGGGTCTTCGCTTCCGGCTATTTGCCTTCTTTCCGTGTTTGGAATGAGATTTGAAGGAGCTTAGCCTGAATTGTGTGGAAGGGGGGGTCAAATATTTACACAATAAGTTACCGTTTGTCTTGGGGAGCCAAACGAATAAAAATAAAAAAGAAAGAGGAGGATTCGGATGAAAGTTATTGAAGCACCGCCCGCATATGGAATCGCTTCTTATATCTCTTTTCTCTTCCCCCTACTTCTCGTCTAACTTCCATTCTTTTCGATGAGAATAGCTCCCTCCCCCTCCACCCATCACCCCGCCGACAGCCATCAACCTAGGCGCAATTTCGCGTTTTCGGATTGAAAATCGGGTTTAGCACTCGTTTAGTAGCAATCATCCACGTAAAATTGCTACGTTTTGATGCTGCGACGTGGTGGCCAACTTTAGCACTATGAGGCGGACATTTAGCCTCAATTTCCAGCTTTTCGGGAATTTTTATTTATTTATTAATTTTTTTTTTTTTTAACCTTCTTGCTACGCCATCTCCGAACGGAGGTCGGCGATCCAACTGGCAGTCGACTCTCGGGAAGCAGCACCCCTGAAGATGTCGACACTAGTGCACCCGAACCAGCGTTTCAAATCCTTCATCCTGCAATGGCGCCGCGGCGTGGCGTGAGCGGACAAGGCAATTAACGACCGTGGCGTTACCGGACAAACCACTCTGAACGTGCCCTACTAGGGCAGCCCTAGGCAATTGACGACCGTGGCGTGAGCGGACAAGCGGAAATGTGACGTCAGAAGTGAGCGATCAGCGTTACCCAGAGGACACCACGAGGAGGTTGCTCAAGTTGTCCTGCGTATCAGGTGGATGATCCACCTTCGTAGATGGGTTAGAGTAAAATAAATAAATTAAATGCTAACTACATCATGTCGGGTTTGATGGACCAGCGTCGACAAGGCTGGGTTCTTTTGGTTTGTCCTCAAATTTCGTGAGTCTCGAGAGTCGCTCAAGGGTTTCCGGCAAGTCGTTTTTTCGAACTCCTGAAAATAGTAATGAATTTTCGCACCAATGGACGTAGGCCTATACAATTTATTGCGTTTTGCGGCCAGAATACCGCTCTCATACGACCTCAAGTTAAAAGTGGACTCGATGGCTTCGTCTATTAGCCGTTTGAGGATAAAAAACAATATTGGGTGTTTTAACAGAAACGAGACGATTTAATTTACGATTCGGGCTATCTAAGGAACAATCCTGGACTGGTGCGCCTGTCCGCTAACGCCACGACCGATCACTAAGTTCCCTAGGATGTTCGCTCACGCCACGAATTTTGAGGGGCCTGAGGATTAGGTGTCCGCTCACGCCACGTTACCCCTGAACCCCCATGGATCTCCTTCGGGCTGTCTTTCCTTGGATGATGAGTCTTAAAAGCTCATATCGCTCCCCTCTCATGATGGGGCCAAAATATTTTACTTTACGTTCCCTGTATCTAAGAAGCAGCTCCCGCTGCTTTCCCATTCTTGAAGGGACCTCAATGATTTGGTTGTTTGTATACCTTGTTTGTATTAGAACAGCAGGTCCTCGACGACGGTCACCCTCTGTAAATTCTTTTACTTTTTTGTGCAAATTCAATGCATCAAATTTGGCTTCCAAAGCCTCTATTTCTTCGCACTTACTCACCAACCACAGCTCCTCGGCCTTTCTGCACTCCTGCCTAACTTGACGGTTCAGCTCCTTATACCTGGCCCGATATGATCCGATAAGCTCATGATAGCAGGAGTCATCCATTCCGGCTTGGCTGAGTTATCTTCAATCACGATGTGGTCCGTTTGCAGCCTCACTACCAAGGATTCAAATGTTCCGATAATTGCATCCGTTTGACCATCAGCAGAAGCAATGTCAATACTTGACAGTTCTGCCTCAAAAGCAGTTTTCAAGGTTCCCTTAAACTCGGAGTTACGGAGCTTCGAAATATCCAGCTTCTTTCTAGTTTCTCCTTTTTTAGCAGCGGGGAACCGACGCATTCTGAAATCCGCAATGACGGGATTATGATCTGAAGGATAGGTCTTAACAGACTTCAGGAACTTCCTCATATTCTGTGACAGCAGAATGAAGTCAATTTGATTTCGAACAATGCGCCCAGGGCCATCTCCAGGTGATGTCCATGTGTGAAGGCGCTGAGGATGCTGCTTGAAAAAGGTATTCGTAATAAAGAAGCCCCTTTCTACGCAGAACTGGACTTGACGATCACCTCTCTGATTTCTGTCTTCCAGACCAAACCCCCAACAACGCACAGTGGCAAATTTTCCCGATCTAGGTGGACAAAATTGAAGTTTCAGTTTCCGAATTTTTTCCTCCAGGATCTTCTCAAGAAAGGTCTGAAAGAAACGAAAATGTACCTATCACGTTTCGGGTGTCACTAATAATGTGTGGAGCAGCGCGAGAAGGAGAGATTTTGGAGAGTCTGCGGGCGTTTTCGGTGAAAGTTTCCCCCCTGAATAAGCCTACCTACGAAAAACCTGAGTCACTTTTAATTTCTGCTTTGATTTTTCTGGAGTCAAGTAGCCTCTAACCGACCTATACGCATTTTTAGTTCATTTTTATATCATCACCACAAAGCGTCACAGCACTTTTTTCCAACCTTTTTAGCAAAAATTTACAACAACTACGGATTCAATAATGGAAAAACGACGATTACCACAAGCTTCCACGGAGATTTTTGGGTCAAAAGTTCCGTTAGAGGCTCTAGTTTTTGGGAATACAAAGGATTTTTTGCGCATTTTTACGCAAACCATCTTTTTTTATGACGAAGGGGTTGGCCCAGGCCTTACTATTTGGGATTTTGTATACATAAAAGTGCGGTAAGCCTTAAAGCCTACTTAAAGCCGTAATTTTGGATCTATCGATCTGAAATGATGAGGGTAGATTTGCTAGATATTTGCGTAGGTTTCAGGCGGCTGCGTTCTGACGCAGCGTCATTGCGGCTGCCATGTGACTTCTGACAGGTTTTATCGAAGTACCTCGTGTTTGGGTCGTTTCGCATGTTCCTTCACTCTGAGATAAGAGGTGAACTGTCCGCCACAGATAGATAAGTGCAAGAAACAACCTACAGCTGTCATCAGAATAAAATCGCACTTCGCTCAGTGTGCTGAACAAAGGGCTCATTCATTCCAATGATGGATTCCCACCTCAGTGGAAGTTGCATCTACTCCATAATGGGCCTGGGAACCGATTGTCGACTAATACTTTTTTCTGAAAGAACTTCATAATTTGAAGCCATAGCAGTGAGTTTTGGGCTCCTACGGTGTAATACAAATTTCCAGGGCACTTTCGAAAATTTCAACTTTGAATCTGGAGGGAAGAGTGGCGCTTCCAAGAAGTGCTCTCTGGTGGTCAGCCAATGAACTAAAAGCACGAATTCAGAGAGATTCACGAGATCAGAAAAGGTGAAATTGCAAGGAAAATAGTCTTTTGGATTTGTTCTGACGTGATGGGACAGACCATATTCATGTTCACCAACATAACATAGGTAACCAAAAATAAAAAAGATTTTTTGTACACTTTCTACTTTTTGTGCGAGTGCACTCTGGCGGATTAGTTAAAGTGTCACGCGGGAAAATTCAAAACGCCAAATATTCACTAGTGATTTCCTCTGCTCAGACACCTAATTTCTGTGCTAACTGTACTGAGTACTTTAGGTAATGACTTGAGGGAATTTTGAACTGCTTCCCTCATACAGTGTTTTATATGGGGAAGGGAGGAGTTATTAAATTAAATTCACACTGAAATTAAATTCTAATTATGAATTTATTTAAGTTATTACAAGAAATCAGAAGGGGAAGGCCGAAAAATTTATTGGGCCTCAGGTGGGAATCGAACCCACAACCTTCGCATTACTAGTGCGACGCTCTACCAATTACGCCACTGAGACCAGCAGTCATGATAGAGCATCGGAGATTGAAGGCTCAACCGTCCTCCTGCCCCCAACGCTTGATTCGGCCTTCTCATATTGTTGCTTATTTTTCCCCCTCTGAACCCTGATCTGATATGAAGCCAGTAGACATCCTACTTTTGTCCCTCTTCCTAGGGGTCCCTTAATTCCCCAGGAGGAGTAGTTTCATTAGGTAATGACTTGAGGGAATTTTGAACTGATTCCCTCATAATATTTAATAACTCCTCCCTTCCCCATATAAAACACTGTATGAGGGAAGCAGTTTAAAATTCCCTCAAGTCATTACCTAATGAAACTACTCCTCCTGGGGAATTAAGGGACCCCTAGGAAGAGGGACAAAAGTAGGATGTCTACTGGCTTCATATCAGATCAGGGTTCAGAGGGGGAAAATAAGCAACAATATGAGAAGGCCGAATCAAGCGTTGGGGGCAGGAGGACGGTTGAGCCCTCAATCTCCGATGCTCTATCATGACTGCTGGTCTCAGTGGCGTAATTGGTAGAGCGTCGCACTAGTAATGCGAAGGTTGTGGGTTCGAGTCCCACCTGAGGCCCAATAAATTTTTCGGCCTTCCCCTTCTGATTTCTTGTAATAACTTAAATAAATTCATAATTAGAATTTAATTTCAGTGTGAATTTAATTTAATAACTCCTCCCTTCCCCATGTACTGAGTACTTTGTTCAACTATGTTCGGCCGAATTTTCCCATTCCTCTGACCTTGTTCCCTAGCCCATTGTCTGTCAGACAGTCTCAATGTGTTCAGTGGTCTGTGATCATCTCTCTCATCTTTCACCCATCAGGAGTATGTTTGCATAAATTCTGGATGTAGTGGGGTTAGGGTATCCCTATCGTAACATATACACCTGCTTATTCGTGCTCAGCCTTAAATTTCCTGTGAAACGTAAAAACTCGGTGTCGGAAGAAAAACTGTTGATGTGAAATTTATTTGTTTCTGCCATCTGTGGCTAAATTTCAAAAAATCTCTGAACATCGTTTATTGGACCTACAGAGGTGCGGTAACCGCATTCGACGCAGAAATATACCAACTTATGACACAATTAGGTGTTTATAGCTCGCTAAGTGGTGTAGTTTTTAAAGAATCTTTCAAAAACCGATGAAAAATCGCCGAAAAAAACACTTTTTTGGTAGTGTTTTGTCAAAAAACATATGAAGGAGTCATTTTAGACCCATCATAATATATTATATGGTATATTCGTGATCAGCGTTAAATTTCCTGAAGGATAGACCCATCCACAAATTTGGTCACCTGGATCCAGAAAATTGGCCACTGTGCAACGTCTCCCTCTACGCCGCAGCCCATCTTTGCGTTGAAATCACCAAGCACATCCCCCCAACCCGTTTCTGACCTCCCTCCCCCCTCACCAACAACAGAACCCAAACTTTGTCTTCCCTCCACCCCTACCTTAAATAGCCCCGGTTTTGCCCTCCCCTGCATTACCCCAAACCAGTTTTGAACACCCCTACATCACACCAAAACAGGGTTTCACTTCTCTACAACCACTAAACCGGTTTTGCCCTGCCCTTTATCCCCCAATCCGGCTGTGAACCCCCTCACGTTACCCTAAACCAGTTTTGAGGTCCCCCTCCATCACGGGTTCCCGGCGATAAAACTGGCAGTGTCGTGAAAGAAGAAGAAAAAAAGGGAACGGAAAAAAATCTCGGATTCGACACAGAATGAGGGTTAGTCCGGTGATTTGGCGTCGAATCCAAAGTGGGGCGACATGTCACGGATGAAAGGGAGGGATCCAATCACAGCGACAAGAGCCCCACAATTGTCTAGACTTCGCAAGTTGTGACGGGGCAAATGAAACCCCCCTTCAGGGCCACAATGTGGAGAAGGTGAGGGGGGGATGCCAATATTTACAGCCCCCGAGAATTTTCGAGTGCTCCTTCCGCAACGTCTCTTAAACGCCAAACCCGTTTCGATTCACATCTAACACTCAGACGGGAAAGACTGCAAGAAGATTTACTTTTGGGTTGGCTGTGTCGTCGTACCAAGTGCGCCTCGAAACGCTGCAAATTTCACACAAGGGTTACTTATTCTCTCTAAATAAGTAGAAAGTGCAAATATTTGAATCGGTATTCAAAAAAAAAAAAAAAAAAAGATAATATCTATTTTTTTATATTATACTCGGACTGAGTGAGGTGAGTGCCCGTTCATGAAGTAGATCACCCAAATACAGAATAGAAATTAAATTAAATTACGGAAATGTGAAAGAAAAATCACTTGGGGGGAATGGGACTTGACTCGAGTGCCAATAAATCGCAGGTTGTTGGCCCAAAATTTCCCCTCTGCTGCTCGGACCCAACTTCGACTGCCTGTGAAAAATTTACCACAAATAGGGACTCAACGAAAGTTAATAGGCGCCAATGAACCTCACGCTTTCACCAATAGCGTCCTAACTGGAAAAAGGGCAAAAAAGAGAGGGAAAGGGAAATCAGTAATAGAGAAACATTTTGAGAAGTGACAACAGAAATCAGAAATATTTTTTACAACAGAGGCACATTTAGAGTTAGCTCTCTCGTGGGAAATGACAAACAACTCACCGCCGATCCGTGGTGAGTGTTGGAAGCACAGAAATTACCCTCACGCAGTAGATGCAGGCACACCAGAAGAAGAGCCGATTCTTGCAGGAAAAGCGAAAAAGTGGAATTTGGAGTTATGAAACTCTTGCAGTGAATGAAACCGGTTCGTTCCGGGACCCCAAAAAATGCATTCTACGTCCAAAAGTACTTCGAAAACGACAGCAAACTCGATCCCATAGCCAGAAGCCTTAAAAAAAAACCTCCCACAGCCCCATTTTAGCCCCATATCACCCCACGGGCTATGGCGATCGGGCTCAAAACCTTGCGGGCACAACTAGATAGTAAACCGAGTATTTTGTCAAAATTTAAGATTAAAAAAAAAAAAAAAAAAAATCCTACTGCCCAAAACGGCGGGGCTGGGTACCGTTCCCGGGTGCTTGAGGTTGAAGCTGGTGTGGCTACAGTTCACCAGTGGACTCGGCATCATGTCCCTCATGTCCACCCCTGTAATGTTCAGGCTGTCACTGGCGCAAGCCGGTGTCAGGGGCATGTAAAGCGGTAGAGGGGCTAGTCCCTTCGGGCCTCCCACTGGAGGGGCCTTAATGGGGAGGAGTTTGCTCCCATAACGCATTAACCACTCGCTTGGAGCATCTCCTCTCCTCCAGTACCTCGGGCGAGGGGGAGGCCGCGGTCTCTGATCTGCGGGGTCATCCCGTCAGTCCTTGGCCGCCCCCCCTTGGACTGGTGTCGGACTCGTGGGGCCCGATGGGAGGTGGAGCCCGGCGGAAGATCAGACACCCCGTCGGGTAGGAGCTCCCTTCGGGGGGGGGGGGGGGGGGGGGGGCTGCTGATAGGCGATAAGCCTCTAAAGCAGTTTCCACAGCACTAACCTGCCCAAAACGACCCGGACGGCGCACAGTGGTCCAGAATTGTCAAAAAGCGCTCAAAACTCAATAACTTTTGAGGTAGTTGAGCTAGAAACCTGAAATTTTGCACAGTTACCAGTCTCATGGCCGCAATGAAGGTATTGATAAATAAAACAAATAATATCAAAGTTGAACATTTTTAATAAGATAAAAATGTCGAATAAAAAAATTTACAAATTCAAAACTACAAAAAACTTCCAAATTTGCGTTTTGCGGTGGTAAAATAAAGTGTAGGTATCTTCAAAATGGAGTGAGAATAAAATAAAATGAGTTGAAGATTCATTTTTGTGGTCGGCCCCGCCCCTGGGCTGCACTTGGCTGGGCTCAGGTGATGGTGGAGCCCATTCAAAAAAACACTCATCGAGTCAGAACTGATTTTTTCCCATTTAATAATGATTAACAGGACGTTTTCATATTTTTCCCGTCACGACACAAAAAAGCGTTACGCAACATAATCGCGAAAACTATAATTACATGATTGGTCTGTAAGGAAGTTTGGCGGTTCCTTGGTTACAAGTAGAGGGTCGAAATTCCAAGAGTTTAGAATGAGGCGTAAAATTAATCATTATTAAATGATCTGACTGTAGAACCATGGGTCTACGTCCGTTTTTTTTTTTTTTTTCGAAAAACAAGCGTCTATTCCTCCTGGTCTCAGCCCACTTTTTTTAACTTTCACCACTAAGTACAGACTGAGTCAATTTCCGTTCGAGTAACGACATATTATTATACTCATCGGCTATTGGAAATTAATCTGAGAAATACGCGCATAACAAATGCACACTTTTGTCGCCGGAATTCAACAAGATTTCAGCAAGAACGCGATTTTTCACTTTGATCACCTCAGACATTTTTACCCGGTCGACACTGACTTGAGTACTGCAGAAAATATCATTCTTCGACCCGTGATCAGTCTGGGTGCTGCCGAATCAGCAACAAAGTCAAGGTTCATTTGTAGATAGTGTTCAATAATGCAGTGATTGTTTCGTATGTGCTTTGTATACATTTTCAAAAGGGGGGTCGCGAGCCGCCCGACTCCGAGTCGTCTTGGCCACAGTCGCGACGGCGTGCTCTGTCAGCTCTAGCACCAAAAGTTGCCAGTTGTCGCAGCTAATTTCGGTTTGGTGTCTTTCTATACATGTCTAGGAAACATTTAAGCCCGAAATTAGAGAGACGCAGAGAGAAGCAAAAGCTATAAGTCAAAAGGAAATCAGATACGTGTAATTTTTTTACGTTTTCAGTAACCCCGTCCTTGACCACGATTCGAAAAATAAAACCATATTTTTTTTGCCCTTCGAACATCCTACTAAAACCAAAGAAACATGCGTCAGCCTTGTCAGTCTAAACAAGTAAAATTGCAGCAACGATTTTGGTACATGGGATTTCGTACATTTCTAGTACCTACCTACTTTAATTATAATTAAAGTAAATTTAATTATAATAATTATTAACCACCGTCCTGTAACCAACGCGAAGCAACAGTGGGGGCCTGAAACTCAAGAAATTGCACCCTCAGGATATATATATATAGGTAAGGCCGACGTGTTTGGAAAAAATACTTCAAAAAATCGAGTTTTGAGCGCTTTTTGACGATTCTGGACCACTGTGCGGCGTACGGCGGACGGACATTTCGGTTCGGGGATCTAGACCTGTTGAAATGGATAATGTGAAATTTTGAGGCCGGTCGGAGTGGTCGACCTCCGTCGCGATTGCATAGGTGTATTATTCCACGAACAATAAACCAAAAGCGACAAGGCAAAATATTTTAAGATTAATCTAATTTTGTCAAGTTATCCAGTAAGGAGTGTAGCGTGGGGGTCGTGTTACCTACCGCCTGGTTTGTGGACATAAACATATATGTTCTTGTAGGGGAGACTATTATGCACCCGACCGTTCCACCCATTCACGGTTCCATTAGCACGGCGAGAGGGTCCCGGCTACGTACTGATCTAAATCATTAATTAGCCCGCAATAGCATTCATGTTGACGGTAGGAGTGGAATTAATAGAGGGGGTTAAAGTTAGAACCCCGCGACCCTGGCTAGTTCATAATGGCGGAGCGGCGGGGAATTGTGAAAAGCGGCGGAGAGGGGGGGATTTCGGAATCTACAAGCTGGAAGTAATTAAATACGTGAGGCGCTTATGGGGAGATTAACTCATGCGTTTGGGATACAATCAAAGCTGTCCATTGGCGTATACGTGGATGGGGGGGTCCTCTCCGATAACAGGCGCACAAAAGGTGGAGCGAGGATTAATGTTGAGATAATCCCTGCATTACGTATGAACAATTGAATCCCACGAAATAGATTGAAATCGTCCAAGTTAATACAGCGCCCACGCCCAACTAATTATGGCGCAATAGTGGTGAGCAACTACGGTATCCACTCAATTAAGGGTTTAGTGAGGCTTCCAATACCGCTACACCGGGTGGGAATATTTCTGGGGAAGTTTAATTTAGACAAAACCACATGGCAACCGAAACGCTGAAAACTAGTTTGGGGGTGATGTAGGAATGTTTAAAACCTGTTTGAGGAGATGTAGGGAAGTTTGCAACAGGTTTGAGGTTTGAAATATGACAGTTTAAAACCAGTTTTAGGTGATTCATGGGGGATTCAAAATCAATTTTGGGAACTAAGGGAGTTAAAAAAATAAACTCCCCCTGGACCTCCGGATGCTTTTCGGAACATGCTTCATTAACCGTGGAATTGAAACCCATCTTGCGTGTTGGAAAAGTCCGACGCCGAACTAGTGGCCTAACGGTGACAAGTGATTTTGATGTGACTGTTTCGTTTTTGGGCAGTTAGGTCACGGCTAAAGAATGTTCCATGCTGAAACGGTTTGGAGTGAAGTAATGAAGTTTGAAACCGGTTTAGGGTGATGTAGGGGAGTTCAAAACTGGTTCGGGGCGATGCAGGGGAGAGCTTAACCGGTTTGAGATGACGTAAGGTGGTAGTGGAAAGGCCAAATTGGGTTTCTGTGGTGGGTGGGGGTCAAAGATCGGATTGCTCTGGAAATTGCCCAATCGCGCATTCTTAGGCCTGAAAATAACGGAGGTGCAATTTATTTTTCAAACTAATTAAACGTAATCAAACCTCAGAAAACATAGAGCTCACTATTGTTATCCCATTCTAATGGATTTGAGCAGCCTGAATAAATATTTATAAATGGTTGGTCTGAGCGTGCATTGATTCCAAAAGCATATATAGACCGGATGAGCTGAGTTGAACTCGGCTTCGTCGAGGGTCGTGGTTTGTTTTTTTTTTCTGATAAAATAAATCGCACCTCCGTTATTTTCAGGCCTAAAAATGCGCGGTTGGTCTCATTCGATGCGGAGGGATGTCCTCTACAAGATGCCTTTGCAAAAGAATTTTTCCAGGCCTAATTTCGTACCTTAGCTCATGAAATGTGTGGAAAAAATTACCAAAAATTGGGATTTTCCCACAATTTTCGTCAGTTTTTTGTGAAAACGGGGGGTTTGAAGCGGTGCAATGGAAAAAATATGGTGATATTCGGAATCAGCGATAAATTTTACATAAGTTAGGCACCTTTGGAAGGCATTTAATTCAGAAAAGTGTTCAATGAAAAATCCTGAAAAGTTTGTGCACAAAAAAAAGAGAAAACAAGCGATACCTATCATGGAAAAACGAGCTTAAAAAAAAAATTGGGACGATGTAATAAAAGTTTCACTTAATAAAAAAAAAAGACCTCGGATTCGGATTCAGCACACCAAAATTTGGTGTGCTGAATCCGAATCCGAGGTCCGTTTTTTTTTAAATTTTTTAAATTTTTATTTAATAACGTAAGAAACCGACAAGCTCCGGCCGGATGCAAGACCACCCCTAAATTCTGTAAAGTAGTGTTACTATTGGCCAACGTTGGAATTGAACCTGTTCGGGGTGTACCACGGATTTTGATGTACGAGTAGGTTAGCGGAATATTCACAAGTGTCATGTTGCTCCCCTATGGACTATTTTGGTTTTTAAAACCGTCATTTTCAATTCAGTCAGAGAACTCCGCATGTTAAGCTGAATGGAGAGGGGTTTTGATCGGGTTTGTTTGCCAGCACGTGCCCTCCCACATGATTTCCCCAAAGGCCTCCAAACTGAATCCCCCAATGTGGGAACCCTAGACTGCCAAACACCGCAATCATAACCGTTGGTTGAACCGGTGATACTCGCTAAGTGTAAATTGTGTTCTCCGTAAGGTCGAGGGTTGTCTTTTTGACCTCATATTCGGATTCAGCAGTGTAAAAAACATTTGTAGACGAAGTTTGGCTCAAAATTAAGTTTTCGCTTAGATCAGAGAGACAAGAGGAAAATAAGATTTTTTAAAGTAGGCGGCAACCTGTGAACTTAGTACTTAAATTGACAGCAGAGTGCTCTGACTTCATAAAATAATACTGCAACTGCTTTTTCCACTAACAAAATCTTTACTTCCCTGAGACTGCCTGCGACTCTTGTTGTGCCTGGTTGCTCTGTTCCACGTATGTTTCATCTTCTACAGAGTGCCCACCTGGTACCTACCCTTTCATCTCTATTCTGTCCTTGTCAGCTATCCTTTGTCCTTGTTTTCAATCCATTCTCTTTTTAACTCCTTCGTTTTGAGAACCGCGAGAACATGAGTGTTGACGGCATCCCAGTAGACACAAACACAGCAAACTGAATCATCCCGTTTCGTCCCCAGTAATAATTACTATACCTACTCATTTCGGGGTGAAAAAATTATGGGTTTCTTTCAAGTACGTACCAAAAAAAAACCACTCACGTGGAATTCTCCGAGCGTCTCGCAAGCTTGGCAGATTTCAAGTACAAAAAAGGGGCGGCCCAGGAAAGCCTTGTGCCAGCCCCCACATCCCCCACCGCTACGTAAACCCCCTTTTCAGGATGCAAATGAATGAGAGTTTTTATTTTTAAAAAAGCCTCCTTTTTTCCCTACTGAAGAGCAGGGGGAGCACTCAATGATTTGAAGCCGCAAAAATGATTTAGAGCTCTCAAGCCGTGAGATGGAATATGGAAACTCGGTTAAAAAGAGCGGGGAAGAGGTTATGGGCGTCGGAGGTTCTTGTAGAGCACGTTTGATCGGCGTAAAGATGAACCGGAATGAAAAAATACCTACTTCAAATTTGAACGAATTAGAGTCATTAGGGAGGAATAAGTAGATTCCCTCGGAAAAAAAATCTTCATGTGCAGGCGCTGTTTATACTCCTCTGCAAAGCCTACGTGCGGTATGGGAAGTGAAGTGGGGTAGAAAATCTCTTCTGAGTGGTGGAACGCGGTTCCTGCACGTAGGTATTCGCACGCTGCCTACCCTTGGGCGTTTTCGGACTGCTGTCAAGCAACATCAGATGACAGATTCTGTCCCTCAGCGAGTGGAGATCCAAACTTATGAACCCCCCTCCCCCCTCCCCCCCCCAACAATAATTCTGGCATAACTCTTCCCTTTTTGTTTTCATCCCTACTTCTGTATCTGTATATTCTGTTTCATCAAACTGTTGTCAAAATTTTCCATCTAATGTCGTTCCTGTGTACACACGTATATAGCCAGGCGCGCCGCCCGGTCAGACGGTTGCGACTTCCACTTGTTGCAGCAGCTGACCTATTCATCCTATTGATTTCAAATTTTTGTGACACGTTTCTAGGGTTATGAAGACCATACTATAAAAATTTCATACTGATTGCTCCAGTAAAAAAAAATAGGAAAAATCAGAACACAAAAATTTCCTTTTTTTTCCTTTGGGACAACCCCCCCCCCCCCCCCTCAAGTCATTCAAATGGACTGAAATTTATACCACGTATTCTACACTATAATATAGTGGCATATTATGCCAAGTAATCCCACCGGATGGTTTAAAAAAAAACGATTTGCCTATTTTTGACATGAGTTCGAACCTACCCCCGCAAAAGGCCCGACTTTTTCAAGCTTCAAAAATTTCCACAAATTTTAAAAATGGGTTTATCGAAAAATCATCCGGCAGGATTCTTTGTATTGCCTCTACGAACGTTGTGTAAAAATTTCAGCCATGTACGACAAACGGTTCAGGAGATAAAAAATCCCAAACAGGAGAAAATGAAAGTTTACAGGAGAGCGATTTTTCCGAGAGGGTAGCCTACGGCATGCCTTCGCCGCTCGTTATGTCCTTCATGGAGATGATTTTGGCACCTAAAAACACCCTGAATCAGCTTATGAATGCTGTTGTTGTGAAGTTTCATTTATTAGTTATCTGTCCGATAAGTTAGTGTTTGTATTATCTGATATAGTACAGTGTCACCAGCCGTTTTTGTTTTGAAGTTCAACTTCAGAAGTTGTATTCTGCGTTGTTTCCGTTGTTTCTCTTCCAAATGCCTCGGAAAGGGCCTTTTTTTCCGCAAGAGAAATATTACACCTCCCAATAGGCGGGGAATGGGCCGTGAAAAATGTGAAACCCCAGGGATTGAGACAGGATGTCGACGTCTTCGGGATCATCAGGATCGTCTACATCGTCGACATCGGGAAAGAAGCTCATTGAGAACTTGGAGGCTTACGACGATTTTTCTAGTGAAGCTAGAAACGACATGGTGAATATTGTGGACTTTTTCAAGAAACTTGGTGAGAAAGTCGACGTAAAGTGTAAGAAAAAGGCTGGAAGACCAATGGGAGCAAGCAAAAGGCGGACCATCTTACGGCGCTGGCGAACAATGACCGGAGCGGAGGTGAGCAACTTACAAACTCAATTTGAGCGACTTCCCGTGGTTCAATTTTATTTTATTTTTTTTTTCAAAATGACCAGCAGATTGTGTAGAAAAAAAAATCAAAAAAAAAAAAAAAAATAAAAAAAATCGAATTTTTGATCCAAAACCTGGCTCAACCCCCTTAATAGGCATTCAATGTCCCCGCAGAGGTTGTCAGTGGCCTTCCTTCAAGTCTCGGCGACCCTTTGGATTTCAATGTTCAGCTTTCAGAAGCGGTCCTTCGCATTTTCTTGTGTTGAGCCTCTGAATGTCTTCACTGTAATAACCAATCTTAAGCAGTCTAATGGGTGTGACGTTTATGGGATTTTGACTAGCATGCTGAAGCAAGGTGGACTCTGGTGTTCCCTCTCACGCGCCTTATCAATGAGTCGATCACAGCACGAGTTTTCCCATCAGCTCTCAAGTCACCGAGGTGGTCCCATTATTTTAAAAAGGCGAACCATATTTACTGTCAAATCATCAACCCATCTCAAAACTGCTGTTTTTTTTTTTTTTTTTGTTAACACCTGCAGTGAAGTGCCGTGTCTCCACCAACTGTTTGGACTAACAATGTGTACCTACCTATGTAATGTAATTGAGTATTACCCGTTTCCCTACGTTTGCAATGTCTATACTTAGGCTACTGCAGTAGCCTAAGTATATTTGCATGCAAATAAAAGTTCTTGATTCTTGATTCTTGATTCTTCCTGCTTTGTCCAAGGTTTTTGAAAAATATTGAAAATATACAAAGTACAAATATATTGAAAAGTACAATTTGTTTAATGATTCGCAATTTGGTTTCCGTAAGGGTCGATCCACCAATAATTGGTGGAATTATTCTAAATTATTCTAAACCTCACTGATTTTGTGGCATCTGCTTTCGAAGACGGTGAATTTGCTTCCGCGACTTTGGTGGATGTCGCAAAATGTTTCGATTTCATTTGCCATGAAATATGTACTGGTCGAAAAGCTCCACAAGTATAACTTCTCCCGTGGCGCTCTGTCTTTGGTAGAAAGCTATCTATCCGGCAGAATACAGGCTGTTCGTCATGGCGGAGGTTTATCCCAGTTCTTGCCCATTAAATATGGAGTCCCAAAAGGCTCAGTCCTCGGCCCAATTTTATTTCTAATTTTATCAATGATCTCCCTACATGCCTTCTAAATTCTTCAACAATTCCCATCCTTTTTGCTGATGATACAACTTTGGTCATGAGAAGCTAATCATGTTCTACTCTCTGCGAAATCGAAGTTGCTTCTCATGAAGCTGTCACAAATTGGTTCACAGTAAATTGTGACAAGATCAGCATTATGAGGTTTGGGTTGAGAGATTTTTCGAGTCTCGACAATAATCTGGCTGACGTAAGATTCCTTGGTGTCTCCCTTGACCCAAGGCTTGACTGGAAGTCCCATCGTACTCGCCTCGTTTCAAGCCTCAATAGTTACACCTTTTTATTGAGGCTTCTCTCTGAAATACTGACAAAGCCTGCTGTCCTCGCAGCTTATTATGATTGTTTTCAGAGCAGAGCTGTCTATGCAATTCTCTGTTGGGGACACTCTCCTGCAGCTTCCATTGATTTTGCATCTCAGAGAAAGGCTGTACGGGTTGTGGCTGGTATTCGCTATCGAGAGGACTGTAGACCAGCATTTGTCAAACTGTGAATCCTCACTATCCCTGCTATATATATTCTTGAATGCTTAATTATGTAAGGAAGAACTTTGATAAATTCCTCAAACCCCACCATTTATGCATAAAATTTATTTAATACTCCACATGCAGCAAAAGCAAACTCATACTCCCCTTTCATCGCCTAACTATTTCCCGGAATAGCACCACTTGGTGGGGGCTCATATTTTTCAACGCTCTCCCAGCAGATATCCGGGGTGCTCCAGCTGGTCTACAAGTCATACCGATCGATTAATTTTTTCAAGACGAAAGCACTTGACGAAGCAAAAAGATAAAACACTTCGGTGGTCGACAACACACTTAAGAAGTTATTGGACGAGAACAAACTACTCGCGGTAAATTTTGAAAAATCCTCTTGTGACATGTTGCTCTATCATCCGCGAAATCGTCTTCAGATAGAAAAGCCGGTTCTTGAGACTGAAATCCCGATTTCAAAGTACACTTTAGGTATCGGGCTATATAACCGGTTATTCGTTCTTTTAAACTCGTCACCGGTTCTTGAAGAAGAAAAAGTTGTCGTTAGGGCTACAGATTGGAGTATTGAGCTTGAAAACCCGGGTTCTACACAAAATCACCGATCCATGAACTATGGGTAGACGGATATTCCATTTTGAGACTTTACAGATGACGAATTTGGAAGGGATTCCAAAGGATTTGAGGGCGATCAAAATGTTTGACCCCCGTCGCAAATACTTACTATTCGGTGTATTGTTTCAAGAATAATTAAACAAAACTGGTTCTTGAAGTGTAATACCATTTTTTGAGGTTTGAAAACTTGTCGTTCAGGCTACACATCCAGGTCTTGAGAACGAAAGTTGTTATTGAGGCTGAAAACCTCATTGCGCTTAAACGATGTTTAAATAAAAGAAAAAACCTCAGTCATTCAAATCACCTTTGAATCATTGTTCTCACTTTTTCAAATACTGTTGAATCACTTCGCAAATTAAATGATGTATGTCAAGTATCTCAAAGTAATTGGGAAAAGCGCCTTCCTGGATTCTCATTCCATCAACCGGTCGATACCAGGTGAGTACCTTTAGAGCAGGCCGGAGCATCATGTTATCACGGATATTGCCTGCTTCGCCCCCCTCAATGGACGTTATTAACATTAAGGGTCGGGGGTTGGAAAGCAGATGAGATCTGGCAAGCCGGCGTTAAGGCCCTGGTAACCTTTTGTTCTTGGATAGAACGTCCGGGTTTAATGAGGTAGGTACCACAATACTGGTACCTCGTGACAATCCTCTGTTCTTCTCAAACCCTCCGCTCCCTTCTCGTCTTTTTGTCCCTACCTTATAGATAATATACATAATATCTCAAAGGGGTCGTACTGCCTCGGGCTTTTCGTGGATTTCCCTCAACCCTCAAACTCATTATCGGACTGTGATAGAGAACACCGACGTTGTTATCCGCTGTTTTGGATAATGTAGTCGCTGCGATGGTTTTTGGTTGTTCGTCGATACCATCCCAAATATTGCCTTCCTCCTTCTCAGCCAATATTGTACCCCATGGCAAGTTTCATTAAACTTGGGATATAAAAGTTTTCCCGTTTGCTTTTGTGGGGGCTTTTCTGTTACCTGTGACAAAATTACTCTCTTATGTATCTATTTTCTTCTTTTACTCAAGTTTCTGGTAAATATGTATGTGTAGTATATAAATGCGGTGAGGGTGTAACGGAGCACTTTTACAAGGCCCCCCAGGGAAGGTTATTTTTCTACCTAATCTAAGTTTGGTCGTGTCCTCCCCTCGCCGCTCCCATCATCGCTCCAATTAGGCCACCAGGGGAGTGTGTGGTCGGTGAAGTTACACGGAAAAGTCCACCGGCCTTTCGGATACCCGGTTATAACAAGTTCGCTGGTGGAGGTAGGGGGGGGGGGTGTCTTGAAGGAGGGGTGCGCTCGGGCATCAAACCTTTTTCACGCTCACGTACGCTTTCTCAAGATTAGAACTTCCATGCCAGAACTTCCCGTTGGGGCTCCCACTGAGCACGATCTTGTTCACAATTTGAGGGAGAATTAGATGGTCCTGCTCCATTTTAACACATTCTGACTACTTAGAAAAAATCCCACTATGGAAAAAGTAAGCCAACTACATGTGGTTTAGTATTATTGGAATGATAAACCTATGTTTCATGTCAGAGGTCTGAAATTTTGATCGGCCTCAAAATTTGTCGTTATTCATTTCAAGTTGTGTAGATTCCAAAAACGATCCTCCCATCCGCCGTTCAGGCCGTTTTGGGCTGTAGGAATTTTGTAAAAATCTGAAATTTCGACAAAATACTAGGTCCACTATCTACTTGTGCCGGCAGTCCGATCGCCTTACCCCGTGGGTCTGTAAAGGGGCTACGGAATTTTTCAGGTTTTCGGCTATGGGTCGCGACGGGTAGCGTTTTCGAAGTATTTTTGGACGTAGAATCCATTTTTTGAAGTCCCGGAACCGTCGAATTTCATCGTGAGGCTTTTGAAGGATGCTGGGAAGTCGAATGAGGTGTTGTTTCCCGAGTAATTTGGAACGCATAATCCATTATTCAAGGGTCCCACATCCGTACACAATATTTACACGAAATTTTTTTTTTTTTTTTTTTTTCAATATTTAAATTTCTATATTGATATTATTGAATCAATTTTTGGCTCATTTATATCAGAAAATACCTCAATCCTTTCGTAAAATATGCATAGTTTTTATTATCTTTTAATTTACTAATTTTTTCAAATTTATTTATTTTCTAATTTCTTATTACCTATTTATTCAATCCCTCCTCCCCCCTCTTGACGATGCAGTACGTATAACAGCACCGAATCATTCTCCTTTCCATCGAGCTGAACGGCTCAGCCCTGGAAGCTGTGTAATAGCGGATTTTTCTGGCGAGAGAGGGGTCGCAGGAATTTTTTAGGGAGGTTGAATTTCCCTTGTGGGCCCAGGAAAAGTGTCTGACCCCCGATGAGATGAGCCTTCCTCAAACCGTCTTGGGTGTGAAGCACGTGCGATAAATCCTTCCTTATCCCCCGGCGAAAAATGGCAAAACATGGAAAAAGCGGCGGGTACGTCTTCGAACTCAGTGTTTAACGTTTGCCAGTTCAAATGAGGGAGCCGAAGGGGTTGAAATGGGGTGGTTAGGTCGTGTGCTATCCCGTCTGTGCACCCCTTTTCGAACTAAATTAAAACAGTTTCCAACCCTCGTTTTTCATCTCTAATTAAAGTGTCAAGCGCACATATTTTACAGTTATTCCCGTACTTCCCCTCCCGTTTTCCCTCTCGGGGACACCATAAGGTCTGGAGCAAGTGCTGCACTCTTCATCACGTGTTGCTTCCTGTGGAAGGTGTTTCCAGAGTAGATTGTGTTCGCAGTGCTAATTCTTGCCGTTCGGAATCGAATCAGATCTCAAACGCTTCCAGGAATCAAACTCTTCTCTCAACGGAAGCCGAGTTACCCCCACTTTTAATCCTTCCAGAAGTCCTCACTCCAAGGGAAGCCTCGAATTTGGAGTCATAAGTTAGAGAACGTCTCGTCTCACTCACCTGCTGGAAGGCAGGACTTGGTGGAAAACTTACTCTTGTAAAACAACGGATCAGGAAGGCCCACGGCTCATCTTGACGTCTCGAATCAAACTTTGGACCTGTACAATCTACACGACTCAAATGAAAACACGTAAACCAGACATTATCTTCTATTCATTCACACTTCATCTATCCATTCTTTTAAATGAGATTAGATTAATACCGGAGAAGGTATGGAAGTGGGTTCCTGAAGGGCGCCCTCCCGCACGTATGCCTGTTGACCAGAGTAACGAATATAATATAATATATTCGATACTCACTGCTGTTGACCCGTTGTGCTGCCTCTCGGAGTGACTACGGTAGGAGTTCTGTGCCCTTGACGAGGTTCAATAGACTACCACGTCCTTTTGCGCCAGTATCTCTCCCCAGTCCACTGATTCCAGAGCAAGATACCTTCTGCGCTCCAGGGTCTCACGATGCGACGTCTCCTCTTCATCTAGATCTACGTTATGCGGAGCTCCGCATAACGTACAGGTGGGTTCATAATTTATGTCCCCTATGTTGTTTAAATGTTTCCTGAAACTCCCGTGTCCTGTATACAGACCCACTATGAATCTCAGATGTGTCCACCATAAATGGAGACGTATATTCGCCCTTTTACAGTCCAGCCCAGCCAACATGGTATGTCCATGCTGCTGATGCGGGGTTCTTTCCCATCTCCGACTGTGCTGTGAAAGTGTCCGCGTGATACCTAGACGGGGTTCAAGTCCTACGAGGTCCCTGCTCGACCCCTGTCTGGCCAAGGTGTCTGCTTTCACGTGACCAGGGACTCATGTGAGAATAATCATTCGAAGCCCCAACACACCTGATGGACACTCGACTCGGGACGATTTTCGAATAACCTTTTTTGATGATAACCTCGATGCTCGATTTTTGATTGACCTTCTCTGATGATTACCTCGATGAACAATTTTCGGGTTCGGCTTTTCGCGTAGCAAAGTTGGCTAACTTGCATCTTTCGGCCAGTCATAAGTTGTCTAAGCAGCCCACGTCATGTACCACCTCTAGATCAGGGACTCGTCTGAGAAATTCTCAGTGAGAATTATCATTCGAGGCCCCAACACGCCTGATGAACTCCGTGCAGTCGAGTACCAGTTTTGAATACCTGTGTAGATGTTACCACTAGTGATTCCAGTGCAGCTCATTAGTGCCTGACCGAGGAAGCGGCTTCGTCTTCCGTTCGCTCTTAGTGGAGAGACGAGCTTGGAGGAATAATTCCCACGGTGGACAAATTAGGCCCTTATCGGGTCCTGCTCCTAGAGATCATACTTTGCTATTGAAATGTACCTATACAGAAGGTTTCCATGGCGTCAGATGATTCATTAATGTCGCATCCACGTCCTATAGGCGCCTTTGGCTTTCATCCACGGACAGTGCTTTGGTTGGCTTTGGTTGGGGCGTCCTGAATGAAGGGAAGACTCAAAATCCCCTCGCGGTTAGGGGTGGGGGTGGGGGCAAACCATAAATTATTGCCCCCAGGGGCGATAACAGCTACCGACCCCGGTTTGTTAAGACATTGATCGCTATTAGCGGACAGCCCCCAGAAGCTGGAGACTACGACTCGTTACCCATCCCGGTGCAGGTCCCATGATTAATTAACAGTTTGGCCGTTAGAGGGAGGCGGGCAGGGCCGTGTCACCGGTAAACGGGACAATGGGGGTTGACATGGATGCACCATTAGCCTTGCATCCCTCTCCGGGGGGGTCCGGCGGCGGGATTAATTCCTCGCCTGACCATCCTTGACAGGTTCAGTTCCGCGCAGAATAAAAGCTATCGCTTTTCAAATCCAGTTAATCAGAAATAGCCACTTGATTATTGATGCGCCTCTACAATTAACAACTCCATTCAGAGCAGTAAATCCGACGAAACCCCAGATGCACCCGAGTGGTTATCAGTGTAGGCAAACCCCTCACATCAGGCCATTTTTGCATGGAAGCTAACTTGAATTAAATTGAATTCCAAGAAGAGACCCAGCTGGACGAATTAATGAATTTAAGTGTCAAAATATAATTGATCGGCCAAAAACATGAAAATTTAACATGATTTCCGAACTAAAGTGTTTAGCAGCCGAATAGATTGTACTAAATGAGATAATTGCTACCATCAAAATGCGTTAGGAACTGCTTCTAAGAACTGGCTGTTTTCGAAGTATTTTTGAACGTATAATTCATTTTTAGTGGTTTCAGAACGATTCGATTTAAAAATGAGGATCATACCAAGGGGAATTTTGAACTTTCGCTGTACTGGTAGCCAAACGTGTTGCATTCTCGTGGCCAAACGTGTTGCGTTTTCACCCCTCGGTTGCCAAACTTGTTGTTAGTTTCAGACCAGGGGACCACAGGTTTATTATTATTGGAAAAGGTAATTATTATAACTTTGAGGTCGATCAGAATTTGACATCATACGTTTCAAGATGTCTTGATTCAAAAAACGAAATGTCAGTAGGATGTCCGCCGTCCAGGGGGTTTTGAGCAGTAGGATTTTTTTTTTTTTTTAACTGAAATTTTGACACAGTACCTACTAGGTGTATCATTTAGTTGTGACCGCATGGTTTTCTGCCTGATCGCCCAAGCCTGTGCGGCTAAAAGGGGCTACGGGAGGGTTTATTGGAGGGTTTCGACTATAAGTAAGGTCGAGTTAGATGTCGTTGTCGAGGTATTTTTGGACGCATAATCCAATTCTCGAGGTTCCACATCCGTCTGAACATCGTACAGAATTTGTTTTCTGTGTTTCAGTTTTTCGAGGGGGTGATCACATGACTATATTTTCTTATAGACACAGAATTAATTTTTGAGCAATTAGACTATACCTAATCAACCTCTCGTTATCTATTCGCCCCGCTCAATTTTTCAAGACAAATTTCAAATTCCTCGAATTTCGATTGAAATAAAACGAGCGCACAGAACGAGTTGCCATCTACCAGAGCGGGTTGATCCTCACCCGGGGCAACTTTTCTTATCGCTCTCGTACCCCGCAAGTCATTTAACTTTGGACGACTGGCGGAGGTTGCGGGAAGTATGGGGACCGATGAAGATGGCAATCGTCAAAACCAATTTCGAGAAAGAGGCCATTTCGTGAGGGAAATACGACGCGGGGAAGCTGATTGGTCGGTTGAGGAGGGTGGAGGGGGGGGGGGGGGGTAAAATTGCGAAGAGTTCACTTTTGATCACGAAACGTTGTTTTGTGTTGATTGAAACGGGGCCTTTTCAAAAGGCGGTGGAAATTCAAGTCTTGTGTCGCCCGGCCGTCTCCAAAAAGCTAACAATTCTGTGGAATTCTGCTTTTCTCGCGCTGGGCCTAATAATTAGAAGAGATTTTTTTGGAGAGAGAGAGAGAGAAATAATAGCTATCTCTTCAAAAACGCTGAAATTTTACATAAGTGCTTTTTATTCTTTGCTATAAATTATCCTAAAATTAATTCTATCCTATGAAAATGTGCCATAATTGATTTGACAAGTTTTATTTTCTTGTGGGTAAACGTTTTGAACGGTGGGGGACCCCGACTGGATCATGCGTCCAAATTTACTCGCAAAACGACATCTCATTTGACTTTCGGGCATCCTTTAAAGGCCCCATAGATCCTCACAGTGAAACTCGACGGTTCTAGGACTCCCAAAAGAAGATTCTACGTCCAATAATACATCGAAAACGACACTCAACTCGATGTCATACCCGAAAACCTGCAAAAACCCCTCCCTTAGCCCGTTTCAAAGCCCCACGGGGTAGGGTTATTGGCCTATTTCGTTTTTGGAATCTGAACAACTTGAATGAAACCATCTTGAAACGTACAATGACAAAATTTTTCAATTTAATAATTTGGCGAAATAATTATTTTCGAACTCAGACACGAATATTAACCAAAAGCCAAACATTTTGCTGAATTTAATCAGATTCCACGAATGAGTCACATCACTGAGGCAACATTAAGTAATTCAGATATTTTCTGGAATCGAACCAACTAATGAAAGAGCATTAAAATGCAATGCTTTCAGGGAAAGTTTTAATTACACACTTATAAAAATGTCAGCTCCTTGCCAGATGCATACGAAGGGTTAGGTCGAATGAGGGGAAGACTCAAAAATACAAAAAATTTTCAGGAACGCAAAAATGAACTTATCAACACGTGGTAAGTTGTCTACTGACGTTAAAATCGTCGTAAATTGTCACCAACACCCCAATAACAATAATGGGCGATCGTCTTCTCCTCTCCAGAATAATCCTTTGATGGTGTTTTTGAGTCCTCTCCTCTCCGGGCAGAATTTGTTGACCACATTGCCATGTTATCTCTCCTCTCATCGTTGCCCTGTTACCTTTCCCCTTCGATAACAGATCATCTCCTAGCCGAGGTGAGTCAGTAATCGGTATGAAAATGAGTCAAAAAGAAGTTACCTACAGAAATTCATAGCTAGCGCGGCAAAGGGATGTTAGTGCAGAAACTGGAAAAAGACGAGACCGAGGCATCCAGCGGCAAAGCGTCATTCAACGTGCCAAAGACAGAGCAACCGACGATCTTTTGGAGACATGACATGAACATGAGGGACATTTCGAACGTGAGACAGCGAATGATTTACTTTGTATATTATACAAAGCTAGGCGTAAACATTTGCCCGTTTAAATAAACCGGCAAACGGAAATAATAAGCCAAAAAATCGATGAATTACTATGAGCTGCATGTGAACAGGAACCATGGGCTGTGAACTACTCCAACCAGTGCGAGAGTAGACGTAACTGAGAGGAGATGTAACATACCTTTTGGCAGGTCACAATTGAACGGAGAGGAGCGGTAACATGGCCTTTTTTTGGAAAACCAGGTACTTCACAAATTGGTTAGGAGAGGTAATATGCCCAATATTGCAGCAATAATAACCAAACTGTTTGGTTGATTATTCTTGGAATAATACACCTACGTATTCGCAACTGGGGTCAAAAATTTGGATCGATTTCAAAGTTTATCGTTATCCGCTTCATGACGCGTATGTTCCAAATAACAACCGCCGCCATCGTCCGTCTGAAGTCCAAGCCGTATTTGGCAGTTGAAACTTTTGCACAAATCTGAAATTATTTCAAAATAAGTAGGTACTCGGTTTACTATCTAGTTGTGCCCGCATGGTTTTTAGTTCAATCCCCCAATCCCGTGGGGCTTTGTAGGTGGCTAAAAGCGGTTTTTGATGGTTTTCGAGTATGATATTGAGTGGGGTGTCGTTTTCGAAGTGTTTTTGGACGTAGAATCCATTTTTGTGGGTCCCAGAAAGATTCGATTTTGCCGTGGGTATCTATGGGGCTGCAAATGGGACTTATGAAAGATCCCAAGAAGTCAAAATTTGACCTTATTAAATATTAAATATTTTGACCTTATTAAATTTTAATACTTAAGGTGTCGTTTTCCGAGAAATTTTGGACTCATAACCCATTTTCGGAGGTCCCACATCTATCCAAGCATTGTTAAATATGAATATTATATTAAATATGAAATTAAAAATGAAATTAAATTTTAATATTAAGTTATTATTAATCAAATATTAAATTGTAGATAGTTCAATGTTAGGGTATAAAGTAAAATTTATATACCTACTTAATGAATTATTTATATTAAATATTTAATTTTGTTTTAATACTTGAATAAAACCCGGAAAAATTATATTTTTCAATGGCAGAACTAATAATTACAATAATTATTATTGTAATTATTCGAATAATAATAAACCCCTGTGTAAAATTTGTCGCGTTTTTCACGCTTTTTTCGCGCTGAACCTAATAATAGTTAGAAGAAAAAAGAATTATAAATAATTCTTCTTTGTTCTTCAAATTTGAAGAAACGTTTTTATTTAAGGGGACGCTTATTCAACAGGTTTTTCTCGATTAAGATTAAATCTGATGATTAAGATTACCTGAATCAAATTTTGATCAAGGCTCATCTCCGTTTCGATGGTGATTGAATGTGAATTCCCTGCAGTGGGTTTCAACGGTGATTTTCGCCTGAAAATAGCGCCCTCATTTCGTTTGATTCTCGAAAAAGGAGAAAATCTTGTCCTCGCTGACCTGGAAGGACCATCGAAACCTGCGTGAGGCCCTGTGAGGTTAAGGGGGTCAAGACACTAATGCCTTACGTTGACAAATCGCCGTTTCACCCCCCAACCCTTCCTTGTCGTGTTTCTCGGTCAGCCGTGACGTCATATGTCATTGTCTCGGGCCCGCCACGTCCTTTTCGTAGGAAAGGGAAGAGGGGCCGAGCAATATCCGACGGAAACAAGACTTGCTCTGACAAGTGATGTTATAAATCTGTTTTACTTCTTTGCAACAATCCCCTTTTCTCTCCCGTACGACCCCTTATCGCTATTTTTAGGCGAACTCGAATAAAAACCGGGTATTTTCGCACCGAAAAGAGGCTAACAGGTTAAGTGGTTCCAGAACATAAACAACTATCAACCATTCGACTAAAGAACACAAATTAAAAGAAAAATGAGAGATGAACAGACTGAAAACCTTCCCTCCCCCTTTTGGAATATCTACTTTCTTTAATTCCCCGAGTCATCGCCGGCTCCCCCTCCCGATTAAAATTATCGGCATCGTCTGCTAACTTTATCGTCTTTTTATCCCCCTTCAGGGTTTTCCTCAGTTCAGAAGACGAATGATGTCATTGGGTTCGATCCCCTCGTGGCAGTTTTATTCAATTGGTACCTTCTGGAAAAATAACTTGTTGATCTCCTGTTTTAAATTCTTCTCGGGAAAGTTTCTTTTTCGGCCTCTCTTCTGGGATTATGAGGTCTCCGGAGCCTGAAGCAATTTGTGTTACAATTTTAGAAATGGCATGTGCCGTTTTGTAAATTGAAATGACGGAGGAGGATCAGAAACCGCTGGCACACGGCTACCCGCTTCGGACATCGTTATGATCCTGGAAAAATCGGTAGAAACGAAATAAGTGTGTCGTCCCGTAGAGCCTGGGCAACTCCTCAATTTTCCCAATTGCGGCTTTTCACTTTTCTGAGTCCTAAACCATTAAGAACTTGAAAACAACGTCAGAACCAGCTTAATCCCTGTTGACCGTGCGAATGGAAATGACGCTTCAAAAACGGCCAAATACCCAAATTCTGTACACACACACACACACACACACCCTCACCCTCCCTCACCCTCAAAAACAAAAAAAAACAACGTACCTACCTAAATCCTGCAAAAACCGAAAAAATAAAAGCCCGTCAAATGTTGCGAAAACGCTAAACATACCTGTGGGGACTCGGTGCCACACTCTTCCTCTAAACTCGTCAGCCTGCCGTAAGTTGTCTGGGTAGGGGCCGAAGGAAGCGCTGAAGTCGGCGGCGAGATTGGTCGGTCCCGCTTCTCACGCGAACGCCCTCACCGCCCACGACCCGAACCGTCCCCACTCTCGCCGCCGTTTTATTATTCACCGATCGGTTATATTAATTGTATATTGCAACATAGGCGGTCCCTCCCCAGCAAAACGCAGATTACTAATGCGAACAGCGGACGCTATTATGCTGTATGGAGCTGAAATCTGGTCAGAATCACTGAGGTACCGTCAGACGTATAGGCAAAAGACAGAATCAGTGCAGAGAAGAGGAGCACTGCGCATATGCAGTGCATACAGAACAGTATCAGCCGCAGCGGTGCAAACTATTGCTGGGGCAATCTCAATAGACCTCCTAACGGACGAGGGGAGAAGAAATCACTCACGCAAGGGGGAAAATGCGCCAGCAACAGTGAATAACGAAGTACGGAGAATGACCATGGAGAAATGGCAGGATAGATGGAGGACGGAGAGCCGAGGACGATGGACTGCGCGGCTCACACACAATGTTCAAGAGTGGTCAGAAAGAAAGAGTGGGGAGACGAGCTACTATCTCACCCAGTTCCTCACTGGCCATGGCTATTTCCGATTATTCCTGAAAAAGATAAGAACGACTATAGGAGCAGACTGCATGTACTGCCACACTGAGGACGACGACGCCCATCTTCTTTGTGTGTCCCCGCTGGCAAAGGCTGCGGAGCGGTTTGATGGAGGAGATCGAAGACTTTGAGCCAGAAACCATTGTAGCAAAGATGCTGGCGGTGAAAGACAATTGGGACGCCGTGCACACTTTTGTCATAGCAGTGCTGAATACAAAAGAGAGACACAGGTAGTGGGAGGGAATTGGTACTGGACCAACCCTTACATCACCCCCTCTCTCATCTGAAGAATGACCACCCCATGAAAAGGAGAGGATCTGGCAGAACAGGAGGCCAGGACAGGTGGATGGAGATAGGGAAGGGGAAGGCTGAAGAACCTGTCCCCAGATTTATCCCTATCTCTCCCAAAAACAGGAGACTACAAGAAGAGGCCATACCCGGCCAACCAAAGCAACTGCCCTGAAGTAATACTAACTATGTAGTTCCGGGGCAGCTTCCTGAGAGAAATCGATGTGTTTTTTAGAGGGTATACTGATGTAAGCAGTATTCCCACGCGAAGGGTGGGGACTTCCCCGCTGTCAGCCCATAAAGGATTTTTCATGTTGGGGAAAAAAAAAAATTTCAATAATTGATAGCAGTGTATTTTTGATCCTCTGGTGACACTTAATCTGAGCATGCCAGGTCGGTGGAACCAATATTTTGCACAGGTCCGTGCACAGATTGGTAGTACATTCTTCCATTTATTCATTAGTCAGTATTCTGATAATAATATTATTATTTAAACATTCTTTATCGACCATTCTTCTATTCTTTGATCATTCATCTTAACATAATATGTTAACAGTAGATACTATGTTACTCATGAATACCATTGATGACGCATTCTTTGATTTATTTGGACATTCATTCGTTACGCAATCAGTCTTCATCTTTTAGTAATACTTACATTATTGTATGAAAATTTAATATTAGTTATTCGTTAGTTCTATCATTCATAATCTTGCTCATTCACTAATTGGTCTGTTCGTCACGAAAGTAAATATTCACACTTCTGATATGGTGTTGGAACACGTTGGTATTGCACTTTTCAAAGCCTTGTCCCTATTATTTGATTGATTCTCGATTGGCTCGAGTTACTCACCTTTTTCTTTCAACCGCCCCCGAAGATGATATCGAAGATCCATCGAGGGAGAAGGGATTGTCGGGCGCGATGAAGCCCCGGGCAGGTTGATATCAGAGCAGTCACTTTTCAGGGGTTTCTTCCTGCCTCCGGGGCCGCCATCCATCATACTGATTGAATGGCTCATTGTTGCCTCTTTTCTCGCCTGATTTAATGGAAACTTTACCTCTGGGGTTCCTCTTTTGGGAGTGGAGGATGAATGGTAACTGGTGAAAAGGAGCGCTTCATAATATCAGTAAACAAAATCGTTAACTCGGTTTCATAGAAATCACGGGAAGGGAAAAGAGCGGGTCGAACCGGTTTTCAATTGTCTGTCCACCAGGTAGTATAAAGCTTTTACAGCGCTCTACGTTAGTGGGTTTGGTGACTGTATTTTTGTGGAGCATCTAGCCCATGGGTTGTAATCACGTTCATTTTCAGTGTGGAAAACGTTCCAGAGCCCCACGGGGTTGCGCGATTGGGCTGTTACTCTCACGAGCACAACGATGGTGAAACGAGTATTTTGTCAAAACTTCGGATTTAACAGGAAATTCCACTGCCCAAACCGGCCTGGGTGGCAGACGGACATTTCGTTTTTGGAACCTACACATGAAACGTAAACCTAATGTAAAATTTTGAGGCAGATCAAAATTTTCGTACTTCGACACAAATACATGTAGGTATACGTGTATTAGGTATTCCCTGAATAATAAATCAAAATGTAAATATGAAATTGCTGTGGAAGAATTTACAAAATAAATCAAAATTTGATGAAATATTATTTATTTCCATTTATTACTGCCACAGAGTAATAATAATTCAGCAAGAAAAATATACTTGTAGGCACACTTGGAATAATTCAGAGTAATTATTACTCTGAATTATTCCAAATGTGCCTACAAGTATATTTTTCTTGCTGAATTAACCTTCAAAAGAGGCCTTTCTCACTGAACGAGATAGGAGAGAATGAGATTTCAAAATAAGGCGTCGGTGCATGGAGGGACAACCTCCTCGGAAACAAAATTAGGAGTATGGGAAATTGGGGAGCTGTTCTTGTATCCGATTAAGACGACTTTTTGAATATTCCGCCACTCTGACGAGTCGAAACAACTCGTTGAATTATAAGCGACTTGGAGGAGAAGGGGGATTTTAGTTTGGGGAAAAGCGGTGAGAACGCGTACGCTTCCTTTGGAAAACTTGGAACGGAGGGGAAGGAAAGCGTCTTGCTTAAAATTTAAATTTGTCTGGCCTTATTAGACTTTCAATTTGATTAGGAAAAGCCACCCTTTTCCCTTCCCTAGATGAAAACAAGGTCTCAAGGTGGTGACGAAGGGGGTGTTGCGGAGGAAAAGAGGCAAAGTTGTGGGTTCGGGGGAGGTTCGAAGTTTGGATCTCAAGTTTCTCTACACGTGAAAACTTGGTAACATGACTCTTCCCTCATCAGCGTTCTCGCATCTCCCAACCCCTTCAGGCGATTCCGTCTGGTTTGAAATTTTCAACGATGAGCCCCGATGTGCACAATATTCAAATATGAACACTAATGAACGTACCTAGGCGAGAGGAAGTTGAACGAGCAACATTCACGGAATAAAAAAAATCAACTGCAAAGTGACGACAAATATTAAATATCCATAACTATGTCGTATAAATTTTGTACGACATGGTTATGGATATGCAGATCTCGCCGTAATGTTGAGGGCCTAGAATTAGCTTGCCACAAAAGTACAGGAGCATCTATAGAGGCTATAATATAGGCCTCTGAAACGAAATCACCCTTCCGAGCGCATCTTCGCGTCGTTCTTCCTAACCTCCTCCTTTTCAGTGTGGGTCCGCCATGACATTTTGTGACACATTGTGCCCCCTCAACAAAGTAGGCGTTTTCGGGTCTGCTGAACATGTGTCGCCTTATCAGGTCGTCGTCCCTGGGTCAGCAGACGAGGCGAGTGGCAATCTGGTCTCTGGGGACCACTTAATGCATGGGGGGTACCTACCTAGCGCACAATGTTTGTAAATAGATACTTGTGTACAATGTAAATAGGCCCTTGTGTACAATTTACAATGTTTTTGACTGATTTCCCCTACTAAATTTTTAGAGACAATCTCCCTAGACAAAATTACCAAGAACAGGACGATTGGATGATTGAAACTCGAGTTATTTCCAGTTTTGTTAGGGGTTTCAATTTTAGGTAGGAAACATTAAATGTTAATTTAATTTAACATAACGTTAAAGTTAAAGAAATTTTCGTTTTTAAGCGGATAAGTACACTTTTTTAAATTGGGCTATATAAATAATTTAATATTTATATTATCAATATTAATATATCAATTATTAGCTAACGATATCTAAGGCGACTATTATAGTGCATATAATATATGCATATTATATGCATATATTATATGCATATTATATGCATAAGGCGATAGCCTTAATATGGCTTCTTGCTTAGGTACTACTCTTCTGATATGGCTCCCGCCTCACTATTCTTTTCATTATGCTCCACAATCACTACTCTTTTGATTCAGCTCTTCTCTCACTTCTCTGCTCATTCAGCTCCTCATTCACAGTTTCTTCTCTACACACCTGATTCAGCCACTATTTCCCTGCTCTGCTGATTTTTCTCCTCGATCGCTTCTCTGTTGATTTGATGTTGCTACCAGCAAACCATGTTACATGTATCCATTGCATGTCTCTATATCAATTTTCTGTAAACCCCAGCCATGAGATATAATATATCCAGGTTGAAAATAAAAAGGATAATCGCCCAATTCAAGTTTATTTCTGTACATGTGAAGAGTTTACACACTTTGTGCCTCATTTAGAGTGCTCCTTTGTTGACCAGCTCCAAACAGAATGCTTTGAGGTCTTCGATTGCAGTAGAAACACCTTTCCTAAAATAGGCAAGTTCATCCGCCCTGAAACAAACAATGAAATGGGTAAATTCATAGAAAATCAATTTCCCCTTAATGATTTCATCTAATTTGAATAACTAGCGTTGGAAATTTTCAAAGTCGAAGTAGTTCTCGAAAGAGTAATTCAGGAATTTATTCCAACCTTCCGGATAGCCCGAAAGATATCTACCTAACGGGAGATAAAAATGAGATCAATGTTGCCAGTTAGCTGGAAAGTTCTTTCTTTGTTTCTTCTTCGTGAACTATCTCTGCCGACCCTAGTAGGTGCTAATGAGAGGCTCAAGTTCCCTAAGCGAGAAAGCGTGATGAAGAGGGGAGGGAGGGAGAGAAAAAGTTTAAAAACTCGCAATGCCGATGGAATAAATCTTCACGGCATTAACCCTCCAAACACCTTCCCAAAGGTAAGATAACGTTAATTTAAATATCTTTTGTTTCCTTCTATGCAAATCTTCGAGGGGGTTGGAAGTGGGGGGGGGGGGGGGGGGTGAATGGATGGGCCAGGGAAGAGCGTATTCTTGGAAAGGCAAGGCTGAAGACGAAGGTCTTGATCCAACTTGAGCTGTTGGCAACAGTGGGGAATACATTGAAGACGTTGGTGACATCAAGGAAATCGTTCTTTGCCAGAAAAATTGGTCGCCTCTCTTACCATGAAAGTGCCACATCACCTTCTTGACTGGTCGCGCCCGTTTGCGAAGAGCTCGTCCCTTCCCTGTCCGCTAGTTGTGACGAGCTCGCAAGGACTCCCTGAGCTTCCAAGCGCCAACTCGAACATCCAAATCCACGGATTCAGCCATTCAGCACACCCATACGAATGATTCGGGGGAAAAATACGACAGCGTGGCAATGATTTCACTGTCGTGACGCTGGCTTCGATTGGTGGTGGAAAAAGCACCAGTCGAGGGTCGTAGACAAGTTCATGAATCAGCTAATCACTTTTATTTCCCTTCGGCTTGAAATGTTGAAACACATTCAAGTTAGTCCTAGGCCAGTAATCTGGTGAGATTCTATCTTTTCCGGCATTGCTGGCTTTCGTAGTGGGAGGCCAGATCCCTCACCAATTGCCAAGACAGTAGGACCAGTGGCAGATCTCAAGGGCGAAAGCAGAGGAACGGCACAAAGACGTCAGCAGAGTGAAGTATCTTCACGGTTCCCGTCCCTCAAGGCGTCGACTGCTTCCCATGACTATTGACCCAGAATATCTCTCAGGCACTTCCCTAGGATTAGGGAGGGAAACCTCTTCAGGTGCTTGGGCGAAGCTTTGAGCGTGGCCCCTCTCAACCCAAGGTGCGCCATGGTGTGCAGGCTGTGATCCAGCGGCTGAACATATGCGGCCAGGATGAGTGGGCACTAGCCGTGATTACCAAGATATGACACTAGAAACGATCCATTTTGAGCCATACACCGTTTTCACGGCGGTAATTACGAGTCGGAAAACCCCACGAACCTTCCAAAGCGCCTGGCGGTCGAAACCCGCACTATTCACGCCATTTCTCCTTCCACAAGTCGAACGGAGGCGGGGAGGACACTATTGTTCCAACGGCTAATGTCGGTATCCCCGTTGATGGGACCCCGATACGTTTGTGGGCAAAGTGATTGATGAGATTAACCCCCCCATCCACACGCGCATCCGCCATCGGCCCTCGTGGGTTGAAGGATCAGACGCCCGTTTCTTCTAAAGGCAGTTCATACGTTGGATCCCTACCTCCAAACTGTCGATATTACTGAACACCAGTTCATGTCAGTCGACAAATTTTGAAAAATTTCCACTTTGAACCGAAGGAAAATTATCGTGTTGTAAAAAATGAATTGCTTCTAACGGGCGCCTCTTCTTCTTCTTCTTTGGGCGCCATACTCGTAAACGGGCGTTGGCGTCCTCTTGCTACTAACTTCTGTTGAGCGTGTTGACCGGACGCCTGGGATAGCTTAAAAATTGTGGGCCAATTTTTCTGCTATAGAAAAAAAAAATCCCGATGTAAATTTTTGCTTAAGGTTTTGAAGACAACAGACTCGGGAAAGAACACCTCATTCGATTTACGGCATCCTTCAAAAGCCCAATTTGTAGCCCCACGAAAGCCCCTTAGAACCTCAAAATGGTACAGACAGCCAATAAAAAAAATTAAAAAAAGATTCTACGTTCAAAAATACTTTGAAAACGCCACCCATAACGACCCCATAGCCGAAAACCTAAAAAAAAAAAAAAAAACCTCCCGTAAACCCTTTTTTAGCCCCACGGGGTTAGGCGATCGGACTGAAATCCTTTCGGCCACGAAGATGGTGGACCGAGTAGGTATTTCGTCAACATTTCAGATTACAAAGGCTACGGGAGGTGTTTTTTTAGAAGGCTTTTGGCTATGGGATCGAGTTAGGTGTCGTTTTCGAAGTATTTTTGGAAGTAGAATCCATTTTTGGGGGTCCCGGAACGATCAGATTTCACTGTGGCGGTCTATAGGTCTTTCATGGGGCTACAAATGGGATATTTGAAGGATCAAAGGAGGTCAACAATTTTTCGAGTAAAAACAAAAATCTTTTTTGAAACAAAAAATCTTCAAGAAAAATTTTTTTTTAAATAAATTTTTTTTATTGACTAGGGATTAAATTTTTGCACTAGTAACCTATAATATAGGTTACTTATTATTTGATATTATCAAAGAATAATGAACCCTTGTGTAAAATTTGCAGCGTTTTTTAAATTATTTCTTATTTTTGGTTTTTTTAAAATTTATTTTTGGTTTATTTTTGATTTATTATTTGTGAAAAACGCGTATAGTATACTCGACGTTGCCAAGTAGAGGGTTAAACCTTCCTCAAAAAATGGAAAGGTGCGTTCATCTCTTCGACATGTTTGTTTTTTTTTGTTTTTTTGTTGTTTTTTTTGTGTGTGTGTTTTTGTGTATCACAGCATCACGCCCGAGCGGCTGAACAGATTTTCATGAGGGTGGTCTCATTTAGATCAGCGAGTTCTGGGGGTGGTTATAGGCTTTCAAAACCAACTCCGTCGTCGCCGATTCGTCCGATCCCGACGACATAGTTTGGTCGTGAGATACCTAGTGTGTCAAGTTACGAATTCTTGAAAAGTTGAAAACAAACTTTATTCAAATCCAAGGTAACAAGCCAAAACAAACAAAAACAAAAACCCAAAACATAAACAAAAACAAAACCAAAACATAAACAAAAACATGAACAAGAAACCCTGCGGCCCAAACCCTGCTGCCTGGCGTCTTATGCCATTCTGGGCGCCACCGTCCTCTTGACACGGGTTCGAAAGAAGGAGGTTCATGGGGAACTGTCCAAGCCGAGCTGAACAGCTGCACCACCCTCGAAGCCCAGCAGGTTGTCAGCGCACCTCCAGCGTTTCCGAGAACCCCTGAGACATAAGCTGCTTGCTCTAAGAACTGCGAAGGCCAGTCGAGCGCGTACCCACTCGCGAACTTTGCTCTGGTGCCGTCCCCAGATTTCAGAGAGCCTCTCCGCCAGAACCTTGATGAAAGCTCTCGCCTGTGGAGCCCACAAACCATCCACTGAGCACACCAATGTCGTGAATGTAGCGTGGCGGTCTTCGCATGCGCTGGAGTACTTCCTTCGCTTCTCCTGTTCAGCTGATGCAAGTACTGCCGAGACGGAGCGAGAAACATAAGAGGGAGCGTCGGTGTGGACGACACGGATATCAAATAACGCATCCCTCTGAGCCTCCCAAACCCCTCGGCATACAAGGTCTCCTCGCAAAGCCGGATGGGAGGGCGTTGCCTCCTTTATCAGTGGCTCTTTAAGGCAATTCCCCCAAGCGCAACTCAGCAGCTCCCCAAGAACATCTCTTATTTCATTATGGCGCCGGGAAATCAAACCACCCATCTTACAATTCAACGCATGTTCTGGGGAGAACATTGAACCACACCCATCACACAAGGCAGGTAATCCAACTGGCTTCCGCTTGTATCGCATAGCCAACCCATCACGGAACTCATTGGCAGATAGATCAAAATGCTGGCCTCGCAGTGGGAGTGCAGTGAGCCAACCAGACGTTTTACATCGGCTGACCGCAGTCACTGACCTACCAATGGCCCTCTGTCTATCGCCTGGAAAGGTGCTCACTGTGGCAAGTAGCAAGGCAGCTTCTTCTTCATTCCTCTTGCGTACAGCCTCCCGTTTCACAGTGGTCATCCTTGTGAGGTGGTCTCCTACCTCCAGTGAAGATCAAGTTACGAATTCTTCGTAACGGTTTTGGTTTCGTAGTAACAGAAAGGTTGCGCTCTTCTATTCAATTCAATTGATGGCTTGTTTTTTCAGATATTAGGTAGTTTTTCGAAGTTTTTCTAAATTTCCATGAACATTTCCTATTTGTACCACAAAATAATAAACCCTAGTAGGGAACATCAAGATTCTTGAAACATTTTTAAATCTACTTACTTATTTGTTTGCCTCGTGTGTGGGTTTTTTTCTCTGGCATACTAGAGTGGAAAATTTTCAAACGATCACGATGTTTTGATATCTGTGTACTTGGGAGATGAGAAAATCGGGGGTTGTTTCACCAGACAGCCAAAAGAGAAACACATAAAGACAGAAGGAGGAGGCGGAGGAAAAAAAAAAAAAAAAAAGAGAAAAAACCTCATCATTCCCCTTCCCACTTTGCCAGGGTTTTTGGAGGAGTTCCAAGGAACTGAGAAAATGTACATCAGAAGGAGAAAAGTGGAGGGTGGGAAAACCCCCTTGATTTAACGGCATTCCGTTTTCTGCACGCATTATAACCCGAAAGAAGGGATGTTTCTCATTTCCCACCCCTTCCCGCCCTCTGCCCGCCCCCGCAGCCGAGAAAGAACGCTAACATTACCCCACGGCCCGCTACCCTCGCCCGTTTTTACTGATTGAACGCAACGTAATGCTCAACCCCCAAACAGAACAAAAACACCATTAGAGAAAGACAAAAAAAAAAAAAAAAAAAAAAAAAAAAAATCTCCGTTTGGAAAACGTGCATGTCCGGGCTCGATGACATTAGACATTCATCGTGGGCAATTGGAAGAGAAGGCGAGGAAGTGGGAGGCCAGGAGGAGGAGCAGATGTGGCAAAATTTGTATCATTTAATGACTCGTCTTGCAGCTATAGTAACAAGAAGAGCCAAGCGTGGTTTTGTCCAGCAGTGTCTTGTTGTAATCATTCGGACAATTTTTGGAAGACCACTTTGCTATAGGTATACCTCCATGCAGACGAAGGAACAACTACATTAATGTAGTCTTATAAGAGAACCCCAATACAAGGGAAAACTACACAAGGAGATTACACCTTATGGAAAGAGCAGACAAGGCAACACCAAGAAAAGGGGAAAACAGCATACGGGCAAGACGACAACACAAGGGAACACTAATGAAAGGGAACAGAAAGACAAGGGACACCGAAAACAATCATCGACTCAATAAAAGGGAACTCATAAACCAACTCAAGATAACACCAGAGAGCAATCCAAAGCCAACTCTAGTGAACACCTTCACAAGCAGTGACGAGAACAGTAATAAGAACAGTAAGAGTAACTGCCTATGGATCTCCGCCCACCATACAACACAACTTTACATTTTATAACAACTCAAGGGACTCGACCACATCCATTTAATCCAAATCCCTTAGATGTGGTCGAGCCCCTTAGATGTGGCCGTAATTTTCCGTCCTCCTGACTGTTGCTGTCAGCCCACACTTCTTAGAGGATGAAAACTCGTACCATTGCCGCATGGCTCCCCATGGCCTCATTCCTCTGGATGGGGAGAAGTTGCCGTTCAATTGAACGCAGAAAGCAATCGTATCAGTGTCTTCACTTCTCAGTCATGCATAACATTACTGATCGAGGGATACGATAGTTTATCAATCTAGATGAGACCATCAGTCTGGTGGCACCAGACATCAGCAGCAGCTGTTTAAGTTCTATCATGGCCGAATATCAGATGTTGTGGAGGGGGGGGGGGGGGTGTGCAGGCAGGTTTTAGATTATCTTCTATGCCTAAAGAACGGGGTCGTTACATTACAAGGAACAGTGTCTAACTAGCAGTTGGCCTCATTCGGTTCAGTGCAATGCCATACCGAGCCATATAATAAAAACGGCCTTTGGCGCGAGTGGAAAGTAGAAAACGTGGGACAAACGGGAGAAAGACGATTTTTCGACGAATTTCCCGGACGAATTTCCGATTTACGATTTGACCGACGTCTTCCTCCAGGTCTGATCTATACGGCTCGTATTTTTTCGTAATTTTTTCGATCCCCTAAACAGCCTTTGGCGCGAGAAAATGGAAAGTGAAAAAACTCACTCGGGAACGCGTTATCCCTTACCACCTACCACACGCCAACACGATTTTATAATATTGTATGATATGATGATTATGCCATAATATGATAATATTATGACCAAAAAGGTAGATCTACATCGAAAAACTAGATAAAATTTATCTTGGGGGGGGGGGGGGGGATGACACTGGAATAATGGAATTCAAATAGTATTCAGCCTTTTGATTTGAATGTAATAATTACGTTATCAATTATTGCAATAAGCGTAATCCACCCCTCACACGTCTATGGACAAGGTTTCGCTCCAGAAGATGCCGATTGATCAGCGAACACCCTCCCACCCTTTTCGACACAGAAAGCAAGATGATCGTTAATTTAACAGCGAGCGATTATTACAATCAGCTCGTTAGGAATTAACTACAGTTTGCCAACTCGCATCTCCTTTTACGCCTTTCGTCGAGGAGGGTTGTTCAACAGTTTATTAAACATTAGCTCTCCCCCTGAGGGCGGGGGGATCAAAGAAAGAGGGAATTTAGTCAAACGCGAGTTCAAACTGTAGTAAATTCACGGGTCAATTAGGTGTCGGTTCATTTGGTCTCCCTCCAATCGGAAAACCGATGTTTCTCTCGACCTCATCTTTCTGCTGTATAAATTAATCAACATATAAATCCCGTTCGGATTCAGAAAGAGAACTGGTGAAGCGAAATGGTGTTGTAGCTCAGTGCGGAGCGTGTGATTTAAATGAACATTTTCTCTTTGTGGTGCATCGTTTGTAAGTTCAGTTCATAGTTCAGATAATTGAAATCGACGTTACGTCCGAAGGATAAATTTTATAATAAGGCCGAAACCGGTTCACGGGAATTTTCTCGACGGTGCGCTCTCTGCGGCCGAATACCGAACTACAGCTTCATCCCTCCATGTTTGCACATGTCTCGCTCGAGATCACTCCTCTCTGTTTACACCGACTCGTCGACAATGTGTCCCATTGTTCGGTTCCCTGCGCCCTTTTCGTGCCGAGAGGCCTAACACAACTTTTGAGAAAGCGAGAAAAAAAAAAGAAAATTGTCGGTACTTCTCGTCGGGAGCCGCAAGCTGCGTGTCGTGTTGTGGGTGATTGACTGACGTGAATAATTCGAATTCCATTTCCGAGCCATTTTGGGCAGTAGGAATGTTTTTTTAAATCTAAAAATTTGACAAAATACTCGATTTACCATCTAGTTGTGCCCGCAAGGTTTTTAGCCCGATCGCCAAAACCCGTGGGGCTCGGTGGAGCTAAAAAAGGGCTACAGGAGGGCTTTTTTTTAAGGGTTAAGGCTATGGGGTAGAGTGAGGTGTCGATTTTTAAGTATTTTTTGAGTTAGATGCCATTTTTGGGTATCCCAGAACGATCTGATTTCACTGTGGGGATCTATGGGGCTACAAATGGGTTTTTCGAAGGATCCCAGGAGTTCAAATATTTTCTGGTTAAAAAAGTTTGAAAAAAAATTTTTTTATTGACACACAAATTGACACATTTTATTGACACCTAATTAATTTTTGCACAAGTCAACTATATCAAACATTATTAAACTCTTGGGTACAAATTGCAGCGGTTTAATTTTAATTTAACTACCTACCTTAGCTGGCAGCATGCCTATCTGCAATATTTTTGAGCCCCCCCCCATAAAGGAAGACCAGCGTACGCCCTTGGGGGGGTTCTCTTAAGTAGTTGTTCCCTCGTGTTGATGTTTCCTTGCGTCATTATTCCTTTGCGTTGGAGTATCCTTATGTTGTTGTTCTCTGATGTTAGTGTTTCCTTGTGTCAGAGTATTATAATACATATAATATATACAATGTAATCTAATTATACATAGTATATATACCTAATGCAGTATTATAATATATATATAATATAATCTATTACATGTATTCTGATACCTATGTAATATTATGTTGGTGTTTTCGTGAAACGTTTTTCTTTGTGCTTTGTTGAACCTTTATGCGTTGTGGTTCTCATGTTTTGGTGTAACACAAAGAACAGTTCTCATATGGTGTCGTTCCATTGAGCAGCAGTATTTTTGTGTTGTTGTTCCCTGATGTTAGCGTTTTCTTGACAGGTGGCTCCCTTTTGTTATGGTTCTCTTGTGTTGTAGCATCCTTACGTTTTTGTTCCCTGTTATTGGTGATTCCTTGACCTGTTGTTTCCTAGTGATCCCTTGCATTGTGGTTCCCATACATGGGAACACATGTGTTAGTGTTCCATTGATGATTCTTCTAGTAGGTGTTCCCTCGAATCGGTGTTTCATGGTCTGCCCTCCTGCTGCTTTTCCGTCCACGAGATTTTTTTCTTCACCTCCCAAGACAAACCGTACGCGACCGAATAACGTCCCCTTTTGTGAATGCATTTTCAACCTACGCCTTCTCGATGTCTTTTTTTCGAGTCTGGTTACATTTCATCCCTTTTTCCCCTTCCTCCTTTCCCCGGGGGAAATAAACTTCCCAGAAAAATAATTTCGTAATTCTTCGCCTGTCAGGTTGACGCATCGTCCTGGGTTTTGGGCCCCGCAGAGCATTTCGGTTCATGGCCCTGTTTCATGAATGCATGAAAACCCAGTGAAAGTAAGGTCTGAAAACAGGGTAGAGCTGAATTAGGAATGGAAGCGTTTCTGGATTATTTTTTTTATCGATAGAAGGCGTCCAAATAATACTAAAAATGGGGTTAAAACACAAACTGCAAGCTCGTATGAATTTATAAAATTTATGGAAAAATTGCTATTTGAATTTTGGCGGGAACCCGAGGTCAACTCCTATTGGTCGACACGTTGGCCACCATTACAAAACTAAAAACTAAAGAATCAGTCATTGGAATAAGTTAATTTATATCACAAATAAGTTGAGTAAATAAGCATGATCACATTCAAAACAAAGCGAACACGGCCATTTTCTCGTTACTCCAGTGTCACTAGAGCCAAACACCAAGAAAAAATCGAAAAAGAAGAAAAAATCTACCTGCACTCTGGTGTCTTTTGATTGGAAACCGGAACACCTGTAGGTGACGTCACTCACAGTGGTTTTTGAATCGGCCTAAATTACTTAAGATGATTGTAAACTACGTGAAAGACTTTTTGTCACAAAAATTATGTATTTTTCCCTTTTTGACTTCTAACAACACGGTACAGGATGATTTAACCCGAAATTCGGGAGCACTTCCATTCCTAATTATAACCCGCTTTCGTCAGTCTATTCGGCAAGCCATTAAACTTACTTATTATTAAAAACTAGCTGGGACACCCGTGCTTCGCACGAAACATCAAACCCATCACCTATCAACGATGCACCCGTGGCAACCCGTCAACTTAATTTTTCATAGTAACAACGATTGTTGGTTTCTCGTAGTGAATTATCAAATTCCCGTCTATCACCAATTATATGCAGCCCATAACAACCCATCAACTCAAAATGAAATTACCCAGTACCTCCGCGAAAATATTTATTGAGCATAATTAAAAAAGAAACGAGCCGGTATCAGGGCCTTCGTTTTGGAGAGAGGCCAACCTCGCCATCGAAAACTGCTCTGATCGCCTTCACTCGTAGAATCTAGCCGCTGATATTTGATCAATCCATTCGATGTTGCTACCGGAGAAAGAGTCGAAGTCGTAGGATCATGGTGTGTTCAATCAACGAAGTTGGAGCCCCAGCTGCAGCGCCGCCCCACCGTCAAAGCCTAGCGGGTCATCAGCGCTCCTCCATCTCTGCCGAGTCCCCCTCAAGCACATGGAGGCTGCGCGTACGATGGCAAACGTTAATCGTGCCCTGAGCCACCCCTTGACGATCCCCTGGTGCCGCTTCCATTTGTCTGCCAGCCGTTCACCTAGGACATCGACGAACCGGTTCATCTGGGGCGCCAAAAGTCCATCCACCGTGCTGACCAGAGGGGTGAATGAACAGTGGGGATCTTGGCAAGCAGGTAAATAGGTACTAAATACCTACTTCTGTTTCTTCTCTTCCTCTGCTGAAGCGAGAACTGATGCCACTGGTCGGGAAACATAAGAGGGTGCATCAGTGTCTACGACACAGACGTCAAATAATGCGCCCCTCTGTGGTTCCCACACCCCACGGCAGGCAAGATCCCCTCTCAAACCAGGACCTATTACCCAGTACCTATTAAACAAATCGAAGGCTCGCAAAAAATACTCGCACCCGCCTACCGACGATCTTCGAATAACTTGCGAACGGGTTATCGCACAAAAATCGTTTTGTACTCGTTGGAATCATCGTGAAAAGCTCATTCCAGAGAGCCTTGTACGAACGAAATCGGACAAAAACTTTCGTTCCACTTTTGAGGCCTCCTTAGTTACACCTCAGGGATAAACAAATTTCGTCGTGAAGGAGCACCCGAAAACCAATGAAGGGGATGAGGGAGGAAAAATCAAGGTAGCCTATGACCATCGCGCTGGTTTTTGGAACAGGTCGCAATAAATGGCACGCGAATCGGTCATTCCGTTCAGGCGTGAAAAGGGAACAAACAGACATTTCTCGGTTTTTATTAGGTGGGATGACTTTAACCGAGATTAAAAAAGAAAAAACGACTTTTTTCTATAATAGAACCGGAGGGCATAAAAATAAGGTAGGAGTATGAACACTGTTCACCGAACAGGCTAAAAAAATTTACACAATTATAATAATTATATCATAATTTCGTCCACCTCATATATAGGGTATTTCTCGGGGCTACAAATGGTTCAAACACTGTTCAGGAAATTTTATATTTTACTAGGCGGCCACCCTCTGCTGGCTACGCCAGCCAACCCCCGACCGTATCCCGCCTGGCCTCAGACCCAACAACGCTTTTTGCCATGTGGTGCAGTTTTTTTTTTTTTTTTTTTTTTCTTAAAAAATAGTTACCTAATAAGTAAGTACCTTCAGATTTTTATATATTTTGCTCCACTTTTGGAGCTTAGATGCGCCATGTGGAGCAAATTTTTGGTAGTTTCTTATCTTTCTCCTCATCAATTCGCCGAAACGGATTTTTCGTATTTTTTCAAATGTTTTAGAAAAATTTTAATTTCGCGTTTTTTTTTTTTTTTTTTTTTTTTTTTTTTTTCACTTAGGAAATCAGATACGCCATATGGAGCTACTTTTTGGTGGTTTGAGACTTTTCTCGCACAATTCTCGCCAAACTGGATTCTTTAAGACCCGTTTCAAATTTTCCGACCGCTAGAAGTGCCCTAGAATAAAGATGACCAACATCGTGTCACCATCCTCCTCTTCCTCGGGTTGCGGCTTTAACATATTAGACTAGGGGGCCATCCCCTGCTGGCTAAAGCCAGCCAACCCCGGACGTCTCCCACCTGGCCTTTGACAACTTCTTCTCGCTTTTCGAAAATGAATAGTTTTTCTTTTAAAAAGAAATAGGGGATGAGGGTTTTTTGAAATTCGTTTTTGAATTTGGATTCAGCATGAAAAAATATGGGACCGTCATCCGGTACCTATTTGATTCCCGAATAATATAAAAAAATATGAGAAACTGTACGTTTTGATATACATTTGAAATACATTTTTTTCGACACTTTTATTCTCAATTAAACGCATGAGAGGGAGAGGGGGGGGGGGGGGGGGGTGCGCCTCCTCAGTCAGGTTGCGGGCTTTTGGGGCTCTTTGTCCCGCTTGTCCCTCATTCTCCCTCGGCACAGTTATGATCTCATGAGGGGCCGTCTCACCCCCCCTCCCCCCTGCAAACCCACTCCCCCCCCCTGCCGTCTCGTCACCCTGAATGAGGAACTGTGACTCCCCCCAGCCAAAAATGGGTAAACCTCTCGGGATAGCCGCACCCTTTGTCTTCCCAATGGCCACCCACCCCCTTGGCGGAGCTCTCCTTTCCTCCCCCTTTCCTCCCCCTTCAATCAAACTTTTCTCAACATCCTTGTAAACTGAGCCTTTAAACACGTTTTTGAGCCATTTTGAGCGGACTTTTTGGTGTTTTCAGACTTTTCTCGTACTATGCTCGCCAAGAGGAATTTTTTAAGATCAATTTCAAATTTTTGCGACATCTAGAAGTGCCTTCGAATTAAAATGAGCATTATCCTCGTTCTCTTCCTCCTCCTCCTCCTCCTCCTCCTCCTCCTCCTCCTCTTGTTGGAGCTCCACTATAATAGATTTATTTAATTTTTTGAAAATACTTTTCCATTGACAGAATTAAAATTTGCACAATTTTTCCATAGGTATCAAAGAATAATAAACCCTTGTGAAAAAAAATTATTTTATAACCAGCGTTTTTCCAACTGGTACTTTTTACTTGCGAATCTATAATTGATTATTCAAAAAAAAAATTTTTTTCATTTTTCATGACAAAAAAAATGGTTGCATTCACGGAATAGTTTTCTCACCAAATCGTGATGATTCGGGTCCGTCGAACAAGATCCTTACGTCTAATTGAACTCCGTCTCGTCACGCAATGTCTGCTGCCTTTTTCCGAGTTAATTTCATGTTTCCATCAACTGCAAAAAAAAAAAAAAAAACAATTCAATTTCTATGGCTCGAAAAAGTTCAAAGCTGCAACTATCCGGAATGTTCGCGTGGCACCCTGGGACGGCCAGAGGGTGAAAAAAAAAAAAAAAAAAAAAAAAAAAAAATAGAAAAGAAGTGAAAGGCTGCGCAAAAGCAAAGGGTACACTAGTTAAAAAGACTAGCAAAAAAAAAAAAAGAAAAGAAAAAAAGGACTAGCAATGGGGGAAAGGTGGAGGTCTCATTAGCGGGTATTGGAATTACAACCTCAGATCTTCTAAAGCCACGTGATTTACGCCCCATGACCCAGATAAGAACACTCGGGCGGTTTCTATTTAGTTGGAGACGAGAGGGAGAATAATTCCTGCCTTACAACGTGTAGTCGTTACGAGATGGATTTAATTTTTATTTTTTCAACCTGCCAAGTAGGCAGCGTAGTTTCTCTTTTGTTGCAACGCCCGTTTGTTGATATTATCGAAACAAAGTTGTACAACATTTTCTCTAACGTCTGAAAATTCCAAGATTATCGCGTGGGGTGAGATTTTGGGGTTCTCCCAAAAACCCAATCTATCCAAGTGACAAAATTTCCTGCTCTAGGGGGACACGAATCCAGGCTTTTTCCTTTCGATCATGTGCGGTATTTTCAATTCAGGCTAAGATTTCCGCAGTTATAATGACAATTCTACGCCAAATACGAAATTTAAGACATTTTTCACGTGTGCTATTTCAGCAGTAAAAACTTTCTCTTTATTTTTGGATTATAATTACACGAGTGGTGATTAAAAAAATTGTTTAATTGCTCTTTGATGAAAAAACGTTTTTATTAGTTAGAAAAAAATTGTAAATGTTCTGAAAATCCTTGTTTTTATGGAAAAATTGTCTTTTTGATCTCAAAATAATAGGTAAATCCAATCATTTATTCCCCGAATCAACTAAATCGAATCATTCAACCTTTAACATTTAATTCCGTTCAATTCTCCATATTTATATATATTTTGTTACAATAATTATTTATCATTACAATATATTATTTATAATTTCTCATGATTCAATAATCCATAATTCGTTCATTCCGTATCCAAATCTCTTGGGTAGATAACTAACCGCGAAAAAACCGCAGAAAATGACAAAAATTATGTCATTTTTGTAACAACCGATTAAATTTAGGATCATTAAATTTTAGTAAAAACAACGAACAAAAAATTAAATGTAAGGTGAATGTTGCGAGATACTGCGAATCCATCTCATAAAAAAGGCGATTTCAGGCGAAGTAGTCTATTTCCACGATAAAATAAAATCACAACTTGTAGACGCGTTTCGGTTGATTAGACCATCATCAGTAGGTACAATACAGTATACAAGTCTACAAGTTGTTAGTTTATTTTATCGTAAAAAAAGACTGCTTCGTCTGATTTTTTTTACAAAAAAAAAAAAAAAAAAAATTGTTAATTTAGGTTGTTAATAAAATAGTTAATATTTTTTTCAAAAAATGAAAGTTGTAAGTCTTATTTCTATTTTCGGATTTCAAGATAATCAAGGCTGGGATAGATACCTATTAGAGTAAGGCCTCAACAGTTTAAAATAGGTTGTATTAGTTTAAAACAGCTTGCAGAGGGTCAAGACCGGATGTGAGGGGGGTTAGAACCGGTGTCAGGAGTTGAAACCAGTTTTACCAGTTCAGAATCAGTTCATAGGGTGTATAGAACCTGTTTTGGTAATTGAAAACGGTCTGAAGAGAGTTAGAACCGGTTCTCAGGGGCTGAACTGGTTCTAGAAGTTAAAACCAGTTTACAGGGATGTTTGTAGTTTTCCGGAAGTTTTAAAACAATTTAAGGGGTAAGAATCGTCAAGACTTAGGAGCCGGTTTCTGAATCTTGTTTCCAGAGGGGTCGAACCGGTTTTAGGAGTGCAAAGGGTCAGGTGCAAAAGTGGTTTGGAGGGGTGTGGAGCTGAGTACATTCACACAGGTTGCATCAGATACCTTTTATTGGTTTTAAATTTAACTTACGCAGTATATTCAGAACCAATTTAAGTTTTTCCATTTCAATGGGAAAATCGTACGAAATTCAATATTAACTTGGGTGATAAAAACAAGTTTTATAATTTGAATTGTGAACAATTGCGACGCTGAGAAGTACTCTTTTTTCGCTTGGCTTATGGCTGAATATGGTTTAAAAGGGATGGAAAAAGTTTGATACTTCCATGAATTGCTAAAAGACTCCGAAAATGACACCCCACTCGATCTTAAAATACAAAAACCTTTCCAACCCTCTACCGGTAGCCACTTTATAACACCACAGAGCCTCAGTGTGTATTCATATTGATTGGCACGTCTGTAAATTGATTCCTCGTTCGGAAATGCTCAAACAACGATACCCAGCTCGACCTCAGTGGCCTAAAACCTTCAAAATTTGGCGTTAATCATCACCAGTAGCCGCTTCATAGCCCCATGTAGTGAAGCGTTCAGGCTGAGACCTCCACCGGAGTTACTAGAAACAAAACTGAGCGATTTAGCAAAATTTCTGGTTCAAAAATGAAATTCTACAGCTCGAAACGGTTGAATTTTCGGGAAATCTAAGAATTTTCGTTGGGGAAAAAACACATTTGAATAAGAAATGCGGTGGTCACAAATCACCTAAAACTTTCAAAAACCTCACAACCATTGTTGAGGCTTTTGATGGTTTGTGGTGATGTGGGATTTCACAATTCAACTGCCCATCGTAGGTAACAATAACTGATAAGAACAATTAACGGTCAAGAATAATAACAAGCATTAATTATTAAGAATTGCTTCATGCAAAAAGGGAAACCTAGGTCACATTTTTAACTTTTACAGGGAGTTTAGTGGATTTGGGGAGTTATTGGAGGTTGAAGACCATGTGAGGCCAAAACCTGAGTTTGAAGACCACCAACGGTTTGGCAATTTAGGGTTTCTACTTTTTTCTTAGTTGCCCACACCTCTGGCCTTGATTCAGGCTACAAGGGACCTGAGTCTGTCGGCTTTTTGTTATTTCTTGGATCTGTACTTAGTGATTTAATTTTCTAGAGGTTACAGTGACTTGCACCCTTAAAAAATGCTTCAAATCAATAATTAATGATCAATTAATACTTACACCTTCAATAGAGTTGATTGTCCTTGGGGTATAAATTGCGCAAGAATTATTTCCATGTCAACTAAAAATTCAAAATCCAATTTCCATGTCAATTAAAAAAAAAATTTTTTGTGCAGTGTTTGGACAGATGTGGGACACCAAAAAACGATTCCAAGTCCAGAATCACTCGGGAAACTAAATCATACACGACCTCCTGGCATCTGTCACCACATGAAAGCCCCCATAGATCCCCACGGTGAAATCGGATGGTTTTAGGAATGCCAGAAATGCGATATTCGTCCTAGATTACGTCGAAAACGACATCGAGCCCGATTGCAGAACCGTACACCTTAAAAATCCCTACCGTGGCCCCTTATTAGCCGCACAGATTGGATCAGGGCTGAATAAGTTGTGGGCTCAAGTGAACCGAGTGGTTTGGATAACTGCCTAAAACGGCCTGGGCGGTAGACTTACATTTGATTTTTGAATTCTACGCGTCGTCAAAAGTATAAGTAATGTCAAATTTTTAGTCTGATCTAACTTTTCGACCACCGTAGCGAAAATATGGGTTGATTATTCCCAAAATAAACTAAAACAGGAATGATTTTTTACAGATAAAATTACGACAGGCGATTTAATTGTTAAATTAAATTTAACAATTAAATCTTGTGAGGTGAAGAATGAAAGGTGCTGTGGGGACTCGACAAAACCGGAGTATCTGAGTTTTTGGATCAATACGAGGGTGTTTCGAGGGTTGTTTATGTTTTCCGAAAAACATAAATAACAGCTGGAAAATATGGGGAGGTTACGGGGAGGTTACAGAGGTGTGGTTACAACCATCTTGACACAGTTTCCGCGGCGGGTCCGGCGTGGTAGGCTAACCCGCAACAACGGAAGGCCGGAAAAACATAAACAAGAGACTCACTTTGTTGTCGTTGACGGTGAAAAGTTACTGGTGGGAAATTTTTCCGGCAAAAGACGACGGTTTTGTATCGTTGTTGTGTAGTGAAGCTGGCGAGAGGGAGCTCCGGTTTATATTTTCATTGATTGGTGTGTGATGGCGGGCGAGGCTGCGCGGGTTGATACTCCCCTACAAGGAGGGGGGGAAATGCCTTTCAAACTCCCGGAGTTTCCCCCCTGAGTTTATTTATTGTACAGACGGTGTCGGTACCAGAACGGTGTTGTTTCGTTGGTCATTTTGGCGAGGAACAAAACCCGTACGCAACAGTTTTTTTTTCGTGACGAACAAATCGGTGTGACAGTCAGGTTGAGCAACGAGATTTCGTTGAGATAAAAAATAAATAAATAAATAAATATTTAAAAAAACTTTGACGTGAAAACGTGGGACACATTTTTTGAACTTTGGAGGTCTTTCCGGAGGACAAAAATTTTTTTTCGTGAAGCGTGTTGTGGCAGCAGTGTCAATTTTTGGCGTTGAAGAGGACTCCGTCGTCTTTCGGTGATTTTGTGACGCTGACGACAAAACGCAGACACTCCAACGGCCCGGGACATCCGATTCCGGTCCGTTGCGTCCCAAACTGATTCAAGATTTCCGTGGTCGAGAGCTCGTCGGGCGGTCCCCCCCTTGTTGTGGGGTACAACCTGGTGGGGGTCTACCCTTGTGCGGTTTGGAAGCCGGCGTCAGCATCAAGGCCGTCAGCACCTCAGGCGTCAGCACCAGCGCCGGCGGCGCCTCGTCACAACCACTGTTCTTGCACAGGTGAGTCACATGGTTCCCCCTCTGGCACGCCCACAGGGGGGGAGGGGGGTTCCTGTTGCTTCCGACACCCCCCTCCCCCCTCCCTTTTTCCGGCAAAAAGCTCGGCATTTGGCACAACGTCAGCAGACCCGCAGCAGCTCTTGCCGGTGAGTCTTCCCCTTGACCGCTTCAAACGTCCCGCTCTAATTACACTCTCACTACCAGCCAATTCACCGATCGCAATCAACCTAATTAACTGCTCAAGTATCACTTACACATACGTGCCTTGACTATATAATTAAAGGGAAACCAACAGTTCAAAACTATCACCTCAACATAGTCAGCTATCCTGATATTCAACACATTTACGGGCGGTGAAACAAGTTGAGCGCAAATGCGCCAATTTGCGCGCGGCCTGAACCCCACCGGTAGTAGGAATCGGGGGTTCCGAGACGGTAGAAAAAAAAAAACAGCATCAGTTTGCTCTGACTGGGATCTATCACTTCGCTCGCCCATTTGCGCACGCTAGCGCCCGATCCCCCCACCGTGAAACAACCCAAAGCCCCGGAATTAGGAAAGGTAAATTACTCCAAAATCAGTGAAAAGGGTGAGAGTAAGGGCCTGCCTTATGCGAACACAGGGCTCGCTTCGCTCGCCCATTTGCGCGCGCTTCTCTCCAATCCAAGCACGCGGGTAGTGGCAATACTTGGTGAGAAGATGCTCAAAGTGTGATGGTCAGAGAGAGAGAGAGAGAGAGAGAGAGAAAACACGTTGCTGCCCGTATGATGTATCGCCGCCTGTGATGTGTGTTCATCATGGTACAAATCCTAAGCACTAAATCTTGACAGAACATGGAACATGTTTTTACATCCATTAATTTAAATTCCGAACCAAACGCCAAGCATCACTTCCCTTCTTAGAGGGGCTTAAAATTATTATTATGACCGTTGGCCGTCAACCAAATTTCGTCTCGTAACGGTAATTTCGTATAATTCGGTAATTTCATGAAAGAATCGCGAAAGGCAACATCTGACCGACCAATCAATCAATGGATGAATTACCTCAATCTTTATTGTCAACAAAAATGAGCGAGTACCTACTACGTTGAACACTGATGGAATCATAACGTGTTGTTAATAACTTAACTAACATAAGACGACCATAGCGGGAAAAAATTGATCGATATTGACTAAAATACGGATGATACTTGAAGCAAGGCAAGTTTTCAACGTGTCGAGTGAAGACAGCATCAATACAAGTACCTACTTCTGAATGGAAGAGTGATAGGTGCGATAAGGTCTCAAACCTGTATCGAAAGAAACTCTGATTTTCAGTTTTTCGAGTCGAAATTGAAGTTGCCGTTGAATAGCATGGTACGTCAAATCTCCAACACCTTTTTCAAATTCTTGATAAATTTCAGCCATTCTAGGAACTGGACCCGGACCGATATTCGAAGAGCCCAGGGATTTTCTCAAGCCCAAGCTCGACTCCTACCTGTGCTCCTTTCTGTAAAATTTACAGCATTTAATGCTATTATGATGCACTAATTATTTTGATTATCCCACCACAAAGAGCGTGATTTTGCGCTTGAATGAACCCATCTACATTACCTCGTACCATATATTAATATTATATTAATATAATATTATAATATTATAGCTGAATTTTCGGATTAAAGAAGGAAAAAAGTAAAAACTTTCGTTTTTTGGGACAATTGACCAATTTTCAAGAGGCCACAGCACTAATAAACCAACAGAGCTTCAGTTAGTCTCAAATCGTTGCCGATTTGGTTCTCTTTAAAAGTGCAGTTTGAGTCAATTATAAAAAGTGCATAGTTTAGGAAATGAGCAAAAACTGATGAATTCCACACTAATGAATGAATTGTAAATTTGGATTCATACTATCTTTATGGGTCCGAGCAACATACTGAAAAAAAAAAAAAAAAAAAAACACACATCAGCGTCGAGTCTCTCTCGCTGGACTCCTTTGACTTGTTTTCCGGCGAGCCACGTAAACCGCCGTTGTTAAGGGCGAAGTCATAATGTCTACTTGACGCTAAATTTCGTCTGCTTAAAGATTTTGATCTTGAGATTGTGAGTCAATCAGAGATTTCTGTTTTTAAGAGAGTTGTTTGCACACAAATTAGGAACGAATATCACGTTCTCACGCTTACGAAAGGTTCTCAACTACTACAGTCACTAGAAACCGGTTTTCAACCACGTCTTGAGTTAGTTCAAACTGGTGATCAGACTGGTTTTCAGACAACTGTCAACCTACCGCGCTTGAAGCGGGTTGTCAACGTTTCAACCCTGTTTTCAGCCACTTCAACGAGGATTTCAATCGATCAAACCGGTTTTCAGTGACTTCAAACCTGATTATATTCAGTTTAAGCCACTTTCAAAAAAAAAAAGCATTACTGCATGAAATATAAATATAAGAGTAATCGTGCGTACAATCCAATAGGTACACTTCAAAGCCAGCTTCATTTAACAATTTATATTCGAAGTCTCTTCTGCGAATATAGGTCAAGAAGAATGAGGCAACCATTTTAATTTTTACATTACTTTTCCCAGAAAACCGATTATCTCTGCTCAGACGCGTATTCCCAAACAACTTGAGTCTGAGACGTGCCGGCTCAGAGCATTCACAGAAAACATGGTAGAGTTTCTTCTTTTTTACGGTTACGTAAGATACATAATAATATTATGATTATCTTCCTCCTGTCAATCTCATACCTTTTCCCTTCTTACTCATCCCTTCGGCATACAGCGTTTTGATATCCTCAGTGGCACTAGAACTCATTTTTATTAAATATTGATATCAAGGTAGGGCTCAGGAAGAACACTGGAATACTTCAGGCTTGAGTAGATGGTGCTGTACGTGGATACAGCAATTTTGTCCGGTAGCAGCTCATCATATTTTGACGATTGTGGCGCATTTCTTGAGGGTACATTTTTTCTCCGACCACAAATTGTGCATTGATGCAGTAGAACAGGGCTTCCCAAATGTTGGCTGGCGAACCCCATTTAGGGAACAACATCTACTGCGGACCCCTCTTACTCAAGTATTAATTAGGTAATGACCTTTTCCAGCGCGCTCTAGCGGCCTTACTATTGTTCCGATCTTCAACTGTAGTAAAATGTACAAAATTTCAAAAAATGGCATATTATGCAACTTGTGGGAATTTTTTTCCATTAATTTTGCTAATATTGTGTTTTTTTACGAGAAAACCTTAGTTCTCGAAATATAAGCAAAAAGCAGAAAAAAATATACAATTTTGAGGTTATTTCGACTTTCGATCAAACTTCAAACAGTTTGAAGTTTACTGCTCCCGTCTCGTTCACCCTCGCTGAGCTTGGAGGAGATAAGATTGCTCTCCCCCGACTTGTCCTTCAATATGGTTCATAATGCGAATGGGATGACGGACCGCCATGTAGGGGGATGTTGTGGAGCACATACTTTGCAACTAATCTTATATGTCTATGGACTCCATAGTATGGAGTGGTGTTACATTTCACTGCACGCGCCCTAGTTTACTCCACATGCTGAAAATTCCTGCCCTGGAGTGCACCGAGGATGGATTTTACGAGTATCAACTTTTGATACTGATTGGTATATTTGTATACCAAGAAGGAAACGCAAAAAGGCAAAGTATTTCATAATAATTATGAAATACATTGCCTTTTTGTGTTTCCTTAATAATTATAATTATAATTATAATATTATTAATAATTATTATTATCAGGCCAATCAAAGTTTTCCTTCCCATTCAGGGAAAGTGTGGGCTGGTTATTGCAATTACGACAATATAAAAATCCTATACATTTACAACTATTACAATACAGTCCTACTGGCGAGTGCAATTTATAAAATGACGAGGTTCCCAACTTTTAGTGCTATTTTCCATCTGGTCGTAAAAAGTTTTTGAATTCGTTTTTTTTTTTTTTTTTTTTTCGCGTCACCCGTAAACCACCTGGTTTTAAGCCAGCACTAATAAACTCTCGCGCCTCGTTCGGGCTTTACGACTTTGTCCTCCCGGAATGTGAGACTACATATGGGGTTGACGGCTATTAACCCCTGGAAATCCGTTTATTCCATCGGCCCAACGTTGAAATTTGTCCAACTCGGTGCTTCGTCGAAGGGTGAAATTCGAATAGGTTTTCAACTAGGATCGCCCTGGGCAGCGGACTCCAATCAAACCGGCGCCAATAACCGGAGCTTCGCGTTAGTTACACACTAAATCCCGTTTCTAATTGGGCCGCTTTGACTGTAATGTACCGGCACGCAACATAATAGCATCAATCTCGATGACATGCATACAGATAATTACACATCGATAATGGAGACGCCTCCCTATGCTATCACGGGATACGAAATGACTGTTGTCAAATTCGTAGTGAAATGAGATTCTTGGGTTTGCCTATTTAGGCTGTTTTGTTCTAAAATGAGTTGCAAATTTAGTGAAAATACGAGCGACATCCCTTTGAGAGAAGCAGCTGTAGCGTTTCAGAAGTCTTGCCGAACTAGGAGGGGGGGGGGGGGGGGGGGGTACAGGATAGAACCCCTATGAATCAATTTTGGGTTGAAATCTACTTCGAAAACAATAACTCACTCGAATTCGTTGAATCCCTTAATATGTAGGATCTTAAGAAACCCCCCCGAGCCCCACATTCTTGAAGATTGGTGTGGATAGGAACGGAGTGATGTAGGAGAGTGTGGAACTGGTTTTGTGGGAAGAAGGGGGGTTCAAAGCTGGTATGGGATGATGCAAGAGGGCTCAAACCCGGTTTGGAGAAATGGGTGGGGGGGGGGGGCTCAAAACAGATTGGGGCGATGTTGGGGGCATCCAAACCGGTTTGTGATGATGCGGGGGAGGGGGGATAATAACCGGTTTTGGGTGATGGAGAGGGGCTCTAAAAAACCATTAAATGGGGGGGAAGTTCAAAGCCAGCTTGGGTTGATGTATTCGTAGGAGGGCTCAAAAACCGGTTGGAGGGGAGGTGGAGGAGTTCCGAACCAATTTGGTGTGATGATCTTTTAGGAGGGCTCCAACCCGGTTTGTGTGGAGAAGGGGAGTTTAATACCAGTTTGTGCTGGTGCAGGGGAGCAAGTGTGTATACTTGACATCATTTTCTTATCAAAATTTCACCAAATTCACCTAAAATTTAGTATTTTTTGAGTTTATTTATCAGCCACTGGTATAGATTACTTAAAACGTCTTGAATAGGTGCCTTGAAGAACGTGTTTTAATCATTATGGGTTTACTTTGAGACCACATTGACCCCTGAGAAACCGATATCGTTTGAAATCGCTTTAGAAAGAAAGGGAATGAAAATGAAAAACCACCCACTAAAAATGGTTTTTAGATAATAAACACATCATGAAATAGGTATATGAGAATACATTTTGAGGCTGTCCAAAATGGTCAACTTCGTCACCAAAAAAATATTAAAAAAATAAAAATAAATAAATATAAAACATTTTCAAGCAAGAGTTTAGTTTCGGCGGAAATGATAACCTTCCCCGAATTTCGTGGCCCATTGTAATTCCGGCATATCCGTTTCGCACGGTAATGAACGGAGTCGGGAAAAGGGCGGGCTCGAGCTGATTTAAGCCCTCGGCGAACAGTTGGTGAAGGAGCCATGATAAGTTTGAATGGCCTCTGAGCCCCTTCTAGGAGGTTCTAATACAGTTGTAGGGGTCAGAGGTCGTATATCAACCCGTTCAATGGCGACACAAACTACACCTCAAACTGCCCACAAACTTTGGGAACCTTCGCCGAAAAGGGGGAACCGGCAGGGTAGGGGGAGGGGGGATTTCCCCTTGTCGGTTTTCGCCTCGTTTTCGTGTCTGATTCCTTCCCTCAACATCATTTCCTTTTCCACGAAGAACCCCTTTTTGGTTTATTATTCTCGAAATATGTAATCAAAGTATGTTTTCGCAAGGTTTTCAAAATTTTTCCTCGAACGTACCTTGATGGTTTTAGTTTAATTATTCTTGGAATAATACACCTGTTTTCGCGACGGGGTCCGATCGCCCAAACCCGTGGGGCGCTATGGGGCTAAAATGGGGCTATGGGAGGTTTTTTTTTAAGGCTTTTAGCTTTTTTTTAGGTGTCGTTTTCGAAGTATTTTTGGGGAATCCATTTTCGGGGGTCAGGAACGATCCGATTTCACTGTGGCGATCTATAGGGCATTCATGGGGCTAAAAATGGGATTTTTGAAGGATCCCAGGAGGTTAAATATTTTTCGAGTAAAAAATAAAGAATTTTTGAAAAAAAAAATTTTTGAAACAAAAAAAAATTGTTTTTGAAAAAATTCAAAAAAAAAATTTTTTTCCGACATTTTTTCCATTGACACAGAAATAATTTTTGCACAAGTAACCTATATCAAAGAATAATAAACCCTTGTGTAACATTTGCAGCGTTTTTGGTTTATTATTCATGGAACATCACCCCCAATTTATCAATTTTTATCGGCCTCAGTATTTGTCATTATAAGTTTCAAGACGTGTTGATTCCAAAAATGAAATGTCCGTCCGTCGTCAAGGTCGTTTTGGATTCCGTTATCGAGTAGGGTGAATTTTTCGAAGTTATTAAATAACTACAAATTTTGTAGACGAAGAATCCATTTTTTGGGGGTCCCAAAGCAATCGGATTTCACAGTGAGGATCTATGCGGCTACATAATAATATTATGGGGCATTTGGACGATGCCTGGAAGTCGAACGAGGTGTCGTTTTCCAAGTAATTTTGGACGCATAATTCATTTTTTGGGTTCCCACCGCAAACTTTACTAGAAAAAACGCTGCAAATTTTACACAGCGGTTTGTTGTTCTTTGATAAAAGTTATAGTGCACAAAATAATTAATTTGTCAATTAATTAAGAAAGTATTTTTGAAAAAAAAAAAAAAAAATTGCCTGTAGGTACAATGAATGATGGATAGACGTGGGAAAACCAAAAAATGACTTTTGCGTCCAAAATTACTCGAAAAACGACACCATATTTGACCTCCTGGAATCCTTCAAAAATCCCATTTCTTCCCCATAGACCCCCATTAAAGACACCCACGGTGAAATCGGATCGTCCTGGGACCCCCAAAAATGGATTCTACGTCCAAAAATACTTCGAAAACGACACCAAACTCGACATCGTAACTTGCTTCTTTTTTTTCTCTTAGGTATGAATGACTTAAATTCGTAAAATTTTTCGGGTCTCGTCCGAAACACTATTTTTATCAAAATCTATCATCAAATGGGTAGAGTAGGTCGCTATAATTATTTCCTAATATTTCTCTCCACAGTTGGAAGGGTACCCAGGTGATGAGGTGCTGAATCAGCAGAATTTAGCTGAGGAGCTAAAATTTAGCTTATTTAATCAGTGAAGTAGTGAATGATCGAGGAGCCACTTCTGCATAGCGTTATGCTTTCATCGTTCATGTATTATAGTATTCCTACATTTATATACATATCTACATGACGTGAGGATTTCAGGATTTCTTCATGTAGTGTTTACGAGAGTAATTTTATTTTAGATCGGTATCTTCGTTTTATGAATTTGACGAAGGATCGGGGCTGAAGATGACGGCGTTCCGAGCAAATTAATAACTAATCCTGAGCATAATAGCGCCCCCTTGGGGAGTCAATTAGCAGGTAATAGGAAGCCCGGGGGTGGCTCCTCGAAGGGGGTGGATTGTCGGAATGCAATAATACAAGGAGTTATGGGAGAAACCCTTTGTGCTGGAATCACCTCCCTCCGGTGGAAGAGCGGGAGGAGGAATTATTCAATGAAATCATCTCTTCCTATGCCCCTCTCCTGCCCCGTTTCACTTTGATGGTCGTGGGCGGGCGGGGAAGGGAAGGCTCGTCCCACATTTGCTACGTTACGGATTCCTCTCTTGACGGCAAGATCGCCCCCCCCCCCCCCAACAGGATTCAGATTGCAATTACGCGCTCGTCTAGTCAAAGGTGCCTCGCAATAGGGTACCTAACCCTTCATAACTATCCTTCCCCCCACCCTTCCGCAACCACCTACTCTCCCACCCCACCTCTCCATCATCCCTCCAACAACTCAGGTTTTGAGCCGGCTCGGATGGTTTTATAAAGTGATCCCGGCCATTTTCCCCGCCTGATATCGGGTTTCCTGCTGTTCCTTTTGCCGTTGAAACGGCGAGGAATTTGCACTACGGGCTCATATCGGCGTCGGCCGCATAAAGGTGCAATAATCCTTTGGCGTCCTCGCGTAATAAGAAGTCAGTCATACAGAACGGATGTTCAAAGATATTAAAACTACGTCCGGCAAGCTACAGCTGCCACAGAAAGCAGAAAGGGTATTTGAAAATATCGATATATCGAAATGGACGATATTAAATGTAGGTTTTTTTTTTCAAATCTGGAATTTTGACAACGTACTCGATCCAACAACTAGTTGTGCCCGCAAATTTTCCAGCCCGATAGCCGAAACTTGTGGGGCTCTGTGGGGTCGAAAGATGGCTACGGGAGAGGGTTTTGCAGGTTTTCGGGTATGTTACGAGGACGCATAATCCCTTTTTTCGGGGATAATCCATTATTTGGGGACGCATAATCAATTTTTTTGGGAATAATAATCCATTTTTGAGGAATTTCGGACGCATAATCCAATTGTCGGGGTCCCACGTCCGTCCGTAACTTCATAAAATAAAATCGTGGCTCAAGTTCTGATACCGCCGAATCCCCCCCCCCCCCCCCTTCCAACTGTGGGTTAGGCGGTATCAGAACTTAAGCGACGAAATAAACCTTTTCAAATAGGAAGGTAGATAATTAAATTAATTTACCCTCCCCTGTAAAATTTGCAGCGTTTTTCAATCAGTTTCATAATATGGTATGATATTATCCTAATAATATTAGGATAATATCATACCATATTATGTACATAACATATTATGTAGTATCGTAAAATTTCGATATTTTCCATAAATTTACGGAATTTTCCATAATTTGGAATATCGATAATAGCAGCTATTATCGATTAATCTACGAATTATCGAAATACTAAGACGACATTTTCTATTATAATCATACTGTTATAATCACATTCACAACAAAGCAATCACGGCCGTTTCGCGTTACTCCAGTGTCACTAGTGCCAACACCAAGAAAATCAATAAAAAAATTTGAAATTCGACCTGCACTCTGGTGTCTTTGATTGGAAACCGGAACGCGTATTTCCAATCTGTACACCGTTTGAGCCCCAAGGCGGGGTCGAAATCGTTAATGGTTTGGAGTGCGCTTTTGCCTCCAAACTGTACACTGATTCTGACCCTCCACCATTTCGACTCCACCTCCCCAGCTCTGGGCTGAATCAGTGTACAGTTTGGAGGCAAAAGCGCACTCCAAACCATTAACGATTTTGACCCCGCCTTGGGGCTCAAAGGGTGTATAGATTGGAAATACGCAACCGGAACTGGTGTAGGTGACGTCACCTACACCAGTTTTTTAATGCGCGCTTGGGTCCCCTTAAGATGATTACAAACTGCGCGAAAGATTTTTTGTCACTAAATTGATGTATTTATCCCTTTTTGACTTCTAACAACATGGTACAGGATGATTTAACCCGAAATTCGGTTGCATTTCCATTCCTAATTGTGAAAACTAGTAACTGGTTCATGAACATGTCATGTTACAGTGGACAGTCATGTTACAATGAACTGGTTCATGAACATGTCATGAACAGTTCATTGAACTGTTCATTAACAAAAAAGAAAAAAAAAAAGAAAAAAAAAAAAAAAAAAAAAAAAAAACCCTTTCCAAATGACAACTTGCTGCCTCTGTAGGTATGTAGTCACCGTGGAATTTTATGGTTAATGAGCCGCTAAAATCTTAGACCGTTAAAAGTGTGTTAGGATGAGGCAAACGTGGAATCATAAGTTGAAGCAACGTCAGTAGTAATTTTGATGGGTTTTGACAGGGGAGTAGAGTGAGGTATCGTTTTCAAAGTCATTTTTGGTAGAGAATCGATTCCTGTGACTCCTGAACCTTTTGAACAACAATTTGAGCCTTGGTAAGGCTTTAATTGAGCTACTGGCGGGGTTTTTGACTGGTTTTGGCCAGGGGCTCGAGTGAGGTGTCGTTTTCTGAACTTTTTTGTTGTTGCGTAAATTCGATTTGTGGGGATCCCAGATAATATCGAACATACTATGTTCGAGGCTTTCAAGTTGGTACAAACAGTAGGTCTGACGGGGCCTAGTGGTCAACTATGAGACTGTAACAGGGATTCGGTTTCTGAAGATTTCAATTTTTTCCCGATTTTCCCTTTTATTCGAAAAATGAAGCTTATAATAATTCTTTCAATTCTGAAACATTGATTTTTTTTTAACTTGAAAGTAGTACCTATATAATATATATCAATAGGTATCGTCAGAACCTGTTAGCCGCTCCTTTTTTTATATATATAATATATAAGAGTATATAGTAAATATTATTTAATGTGAACGAATTTCAAATTGCAACTTGGTATACTTCCCCTTGTTGAAAAAAATCGCCTAATTCCTGAAAACTGTAAATTAGGTATTTCGCTCTATTGGAAAATCGGCAAAAAGGGTGTTGTTAGAGGGTCAACAACCAGGGACAGTTGTTTTTTTGGTGGGTGGGGGGGCTTTTTGCGTATTCCCAACTGTTTCAAAAACGTAACTTAGCCTCTTTCAAAAAACCGGGTTTATTATTGTCTTATTGTTTTCCTTATCGACGTCTTCCCTTTTTTGTTCTTTGTTCCCATTTGTAATCTCATAACGTTCGGCTCCTTGTGATGAAATCAATTGGCAGACAAAAACGAAAAACCCCAATCGGCCTTATAGTTAATGAACGAGGGCTATTAGAAAAAGGGGGAGAGAAAAAAAAAGACGGATGCGAATCAGACAGAGCGGATTAGAAAGAGAATGGATTGGAACAAGGGAGGGACCAAACGGGAGGGATCTGAGGGTTATGGGACAGTTTCTGAGTGAGCGAATGATACGCTTAGCCCAATGAACCGTAGGCCGTTTTCGTTGTCCTCTTTTGTCAAGATTCTATTCCCTCCACTTTCTCTATTCTCCTTTCTTGAATACTTCCATCGATTCTCCTTTTTTCTCTCGCCCTAAATGGAATTACGCGGGAATTAAACGGCAAAGTGTTGGACAATAGCTGTAATCGTCAACTCGAAACTGATATAATTTTGATTCTCAACCTTCTCCCGTGAAAAACGGCGACCTTAGGGGGGTTTTTCACCTCGCACGGTGAAGCCATTATAAATATGTAAATCCTCTGCAGGGTCTGAAGGAAAAGGGTTTAGGAAGAGCTGATTTAAATACAAAATAGGTGCCTGCGGGGCGCGTGCGGTCTGGTTGGGGTGCACAGATGGGGGAGTTGGTAGAGCGGGCTGGTGGCGTCAGAGGAAGGAGTGGGGTTCGTGCAAAGTTTTTTTAATATAAAAAACGTTTCGAATTTTCAAACTTTTACTTGAACAATTAACAGAGTTCTTAATTATACATTTGCGAAGTTTTGTAAGTCGAAAATGATTAATTTCATGTTTTTCAAAATACATTGTCCAGTAGAATGACCGGTTAAAAAAAAAAAAGAAAATTGGTGGAAAGCTGGAAATGGTTTCGATCGCTCCTAGTGGGCCCAGTTATAAATAATCGTTGGCACCATTATAAATAATCGATTGCACCATCGTTGACGGTGAGCTTATTTTATGGTATATAAACCGCGATTTTTCGCGAGGTCAAAATTCTGCTTCAAATGACTACCCTATCGATCAGATTTGGATAAGCCGTCTAGCCGAAACAGACCGTCAAATAATATTATGAAAAAACTGCACATATTATGACTGCACATTGTGCAGATTTTCATAATTTTTATTATTATTATTTTTTTTTTTTTCATGTTGCGAAAAAATTGCTCATCGTAAACTGCCAGACGCACAGTGGTCCGAAATCGCAAAAAAAAAAAAAAAAAAAACGCTCATAAATCAAGAACAGTTATTGTTGGATGGGTGGTGCTCGGCCGTTCAAATTTTGATCAGTAATACCGCTATGCAGTATAGTTTTCAATTAAGGATTTTTTTAAAAACAATGTGCTGTAATAAGGCGATATCTCCATTTTTGGATTTTTTGGGCTCATGCTTTTTCCCGAGTAGGAAAAATGTCCTTTTCCAAATGATACAAGGATCACATCGATTCATTCAATACTAAGACGTTTTTCAATTGATTTAGGCAAAACTTAATAGGGCTTTGATGGGGCTACAATTGGGATTTTTGAAGGATAACAAGAGGTCAAAATTTTTAATATTTCAAAATATTTAATATTTTCCGAGTAAAAAAAATTAATTTTTTTTTTCACAATTTTTTCGACTTAATTTTCGCACAAGTAACCTACATCAAAGAGTAATAAGCCCTTGTGTAAAATTTGCTGCGTTTTTATATTTCTAATACCTACCTACCTATCAAACCAACCATTCATGAGTACCTACAAAGTAGGAAAATTCTGGAAAGCAAACAGTCACACTTGGTTGGAAAACTGAGGTATAATTTGCCCCCGAGAGGAGCGAACGGGCTTGGACCTGCATTTGCTCGACCTCTTTTTAAACTCTGGGATCAATAAACACCGATTAGGCACGTTTCGGCAGCTTCTTGCTGTACAGGCTCGATCTTCAGACCCTTAGCGAACAAATTCAATTTGAAACATCAAGTCACAAAGAGGCACTAAAGTTGCACATTGGTTGGAAATTGGGTTACTAAAAAAAATACGCGATTTTAAGAGTCGTCATTCAATTTAAATGCGATTATGTTAAAATTAATAATTATATATTGGTTCCCCATCCATTGCTATTACGTAACCGGCAAAAATTGTCCACCTCGTCATGACTAAATATTTTTGAAGCATACACTATTTTGTTGTACAATAGTAATTATTGGGTACGTGAGTAATGGGGGGTTCGCATTGGTTTTTTTCTATTTTTTTTTTTTTTTTTTTTCTGAAAGTACTCCCTGAGAATGTAGGTAAAACAGTAGTCAGCCGCCTGAAATCGTTTCCAGGAAATTACGGCGTTTGAAAAACACGGCCATGGAGGGAGCGTGACGTCACTACCTCTTCAACCAACTGCGTGAGGGGATTGTTCCGCCCAGGGTTGCCACTCCACTACTCATCACAGAATAAAATTCAATTGAGCCGTGAATCCTTCTGATAAGGCTTTAAACAATTTCAATTTGCTCAAACACAATTTCAAGTATTGTGTATTATAATTAAAAGTTAATTATGTTTTCCGTCGTATCATGTTATAATTGCTATAAATTTATCATATAAGCTGACGTCACTAGCGCTCCGGGTGAGAGATTCACTGGAACTGTGACGTCACTACCTCAAGAGTGACTGGTGGGAAATCCCGGCCGATTCAAACTGTGCGTTTCGTTTTTTTTATATCTCCTACAATGATTTTTTTTCGTTGGTATTGGAGTGCACGTTACTTTTTAGCCATATTATTGAATGGTAGGGAAGATTTCCAAATCTAAAATCAATGCGAACTCCCCATTATAATATACAATTATTGTATATTATAATTACACGCGTACCCTTGACTATCTCATTTAAAAGAAGAAACTTTTTTTTTTTTAATCAGCCTTTTTTTTTGCGATTTCGGACCACTTTGAGACGGCTCAACCGAATCGGGTCGATAGGGTAGGTACTCATTTGACGCAGAATTGTAGCCTCCTAAAAAATATCATAATAAATGTGTTTGTCAGACGCTTCCTTCTGGGTGAAAATGGCCGAAAAAAAGTGATAACAATTGCGGTTTTTGGGACACAAAAAATGTTAATTTCAATCCCCCCCCCCCCCCCCCCCATTTTACTGGACTGAAAATTGACTGTGAAACTATCAATTTGGTCGACCTGCACGGACTAGCTTGGTTGGTCTTTACGGTACCCGATAACGCAGTTTCAGCGTGATATGAAAGTTGGCGGTGAAGTTAGGAATCCCCCGGTAGCTTGGGGGAGGCCTAGTGTGTCAACTATACGAGTAAGGGAAGGTCTGATAACATTATAACTGTAACTAAATGTCACTATTAGTTTGGGCTGCCTCATGTCACCCTACATAACCTCGTTACGGCTCCACCATCTCGACTCGGGCGCTTTCATGTGTAGGGACTTGTCGGGAGGCATTAGAGGTGGAAGGTGTGGAAGTTACGATTATCAGAAGTGGGATTGATTTGAGGGGGGGGGGGGGGGGGGGGGATGTCCGAAAGCTGCAAAACCACCTAAAAGCATCGTTAAATGCGTCAATTGTATTATGCCCAGTCACTTCTCTGATGTTTGTGCCTTTTGTGGTCGATAATTCTCGTTGAAAATAATGGATGGAACTGACTGTCAGGCGTTAGCGATGATTGACGAGGAGAACGTCTTACGGGAAGAAAAAAACGGTATAAACCGTTTCATTCAAACAATCACAATCATCCTCCCGATGGTATGAAAAAAAGAGCTTCAAGAAACGTCACCAGCCCCCACCCCCTTAAAAAAGCAGCTACCTTTCATTTGATTTATATGACAAAAGAAGGGAAAATGGATGTTGAAGGCTGCTGTAGAATTCAGAGGTTGCTTTGCTGAGGTGTATTCGTAATGAAACTCATTGAGAGACTGGCCTATGGTGGATACCTACGTGAGGCAGTGCTCCTCGATCAGTTGATTTTGGTTCGAAGACGCATACTCCATGTTATCGCTGTCATATAATATATGACAATATCATTGTCAATATTATTGTCAAGAGACAAACCATTCCTATGCCCTTGGTTATGGCATCTCATCTTCTTTGACAGTGTCTGGCGCAGTACTACAAGAAACTACTTGATTCATCACTGCAGTGCTGCAATCTCCCAGCATCCTTCTGTTCCTCATCGGGCTGCTTCAGTTCTCTGCTCGTGTCCTCGTCTATGGTGTTCCTTTATGCAACACCTCTCACGAATTTGTCTCCGTTGATGACAGACGTGCTTCAAAAGACGAACCACCTGGTGATTGTCATCATTCCAGGCAGATCTGACCACAGGATTCTCTCATACTGCAACCCACTTGTTTTTGTCCACCTTGACCCCCCCCCAGCAACGCATCTAATTTATACAAGAAAAAACTTTCATTGTCGAAAAGCTAGTATAAGGGGTCTGAAGCCAGGTTTGAAAGGGGAGCTTGATTAGCCAGCAGCCCCCCCCCCCGTCGAAGTTCTGTAAATGGCGCAAAGGAAGGGGCATTTTCCCCATTTTCCTTCGATTCGATTGGTGCAAACGTAAGCCTGTTGCCTTCCCAAACTGGCACCCCCTACTGGCTAATCCAGCCCCAACCCCCTCCACCTCACAAACCTGGCTTCAGACCCCTTCTACTAGCTTTTCGACAATGAGTAGTTTTTTCTTGTATAAATTAGATGCGTTGCTGGTGGAGGGGGGGGGGGGGGGGGGAGGTCGGGGTGGGCAAAAACGAGTGGGTTGCAGTATGAGAGCGTCCTGTGGTCAGATAAGCCATTAGTAGCCGGAGAGACAAATCTTGTTGACGTTGTCCAACTATCTTCCTTCTGTCTGGCACGGAACGTCCACAATGTTCAGCTCACAGAATAATATTCTGTCATATTCTGTGAGCTGCACATCGCCGCCAGTGTCGGTGTTGACTCTATCTCTTCCGAATACATATCTTCTTCCAAGAGGCATACAACACCCCATACACCCAGAAGAGGCACAACAAGCCAATGGCATACAGAAACTCGTTAATCATGAGAGGAAACGAAATCGATGATCGAAAATAATATTTTCTTATTATATTATAATGCTTAACCGAACCACCGTGTCGAACAAGGTCGTGCTCTAAACAGTTCAGTTTCCATATCAGGCAACAGTTACTGATTCTTTGTTTCCAAGTGCAATATTCGTTAGGTATAACGATTTGAATCGTTGTATGACTGACAGTTTTGTTCCTTGTTGCAGGTCCTGTGCGCAGCTCTAGGCTGGCTTCTCGGGTGAGGGCAGTTCCGTACCCAGCAGTCGGAACAGGAGGAGTGCAGTACCCAGTACAGTCGGGTTCGGTGTCGGTTCCGGGCCCAGTCCCCACGACCGCCCAAGAGGAGTGTCGTTGCCGCGTCGAGCTCGAACCTTCATGCGAGTCGGCCCCGCGTGATCCCCAACAGTCCACGCCAATGCTCTTCATACCGTTCACCGTCCCTTCGCAACACCATCATCTCTCAATTGGCACACAGCCGGCCGTCAGCCCGTCTCCGGCGTCCACCCCGATTATCAAGGTGAGTCTTCGGTCCATCAACCCGTCAACACACTCACCATTTCGAATACTCCCCAAAACACAGCCACAACCCAAGCCCACCTCCTTGCAACTATCCCTGCCCGCAACACCATTTAGGCCGAGACAAGGACCGGCAAAGGACTGGAAACGGAAGGGCCTAATGTAATTTTCATTAGATTATGTAAATTTCCTCGGAAAGGCCCAGAGAAGGAGAGATTATAGCTAAGCATAGGCGGGAAGGGAGAGTAAATCATACCGGGAGACATTCAATACGGCTTACCACAATTCTGCGGGACAACAGCGCGCATCGTGCCACTCCGAAACTTAATTAGTCATGCAAAACCCTCCGCGCTGACACTAACAAGTCTACTACCAATTGTATCGAGTTTGCCGAACAATTATAATAACACCGGGCACTAAATCGGGGTTAAATCCTGCATGACTGATCCCACATTTGTTTATATGTAATAAGAAATTGTGGAATTTGAATTGAAGTAGCACTCTGACAGGCCTCGCTTCACTTTGCCACTGTGCCACTTGGCAAGAAGAAACAAAATGCTGGTACTGAATAGAATACGCTGTCGGTGCTCCAAGTATCAGCAACTGGCATTCTTCTATCCCAAATTTCTCCCACGGTTGGAGATGGTCGATGATGATTCCATAATAGATATAATATAATATATTGTCCATGATGATATATAATGCAAAAAGATCATACATACTCTAATGTACTCAGCAAATTCAATTCGGACGTTTACCTGGGATACTATAGCCTTAAGAAAAAAAATGCAAATATCAAAATTTCCAGGTGTTTACATATTAAATATGAAATTGAAAAGCTATATCAAATTTTGAAATAGTTTTAAGCAGGAGTGATCGTATCCACCGAGGGTAACATTTTGACTTAAGCTTCTCTGGAGTATAAACAACCATTTAGCATGGCTATTAAAGCCATGGGTAGGTAGTAGTTTTTCGAGGGCTTATTATAAGCCCTCAAAAAACTACTTTGAAAGATGCGTTCTAAGTTTTAGTGAAAATAGTTGAAGTTAGTGAGGAATAAAATCGTCTCCCACATGTTAGAAATTACTTGATCCATGTCGTGGGCCCGAAGGAGGCAACAATGGGTGATGAACCGACTCGCATTGGTTGAGTCGCTTCTGCTCTCAACATTTCCTCCTAGACCCGTTTTTCCTATTAACATTTGGGTCAATGGGAGCCGATCACCATCTGGCTAGGACTGTAAACAACGAGAAGCTATAGATAAATAGTTGCGCCAGTTTGCGCCAGGCAATTTAGATGTGCGCCAGGCAATTTATATTTGCCCCTTTTTATATTACCTGGCAATACGACATTTTGGCGCCATGGAATTCTGAGTCAGTAGAAAAAACGCCCATTATCGCATAAGAGGAGTAAGCTTATGTACATACAACTTATGTAATGATAGACACGTTCTGAATTAGTTTATAAACGACCGGGTTTCAAATGTCAGCGTTGACTTGTTGTGGAACACCCCGGCGACCATCTTGATTATGTAATGCCATAAGTGGCCAGCGGAGCGCTGAATCGCTCATTCCTGGAAACGTACCTTGATGTAAATCTTCGAATCGACCCGCGAATGCTTCATCCTTAAAACAAGAACCGACTCAGCCTAACGCACTCCCAACGTCGGGATAATGGTTGGGTCGCTCAGGACTTCTCCCCCCAAAACGTCCTCGGGGATTTACCGGATTTGGTTTTAGTCCCCGCAAACTTCCACCCCGGGTTTTGTCTCGGAATATCCCCTACATGAAAATATTTGTCCAAGCCTGTCTCCCTTACTGCCTACCTTTTGGGACGAAAATCCGTAATTAAACCGAGACAAATATTGACAGTGTGTAGAAGCGGGGTTTCTGCCTTTTTCTGTCTTCCCCCCGACCCTGCCTCTTGTTCAACTTTCTGATCCACATTCATCCTCTTTCGCATTTCCTCTCAAGTTCCATTCGGCTAACAGCCCAAAGACCTAATACCTGGTTCCCATCTCCCTGGAAAGGCTCAATTTATCGCTCGAGGAATTGTCTCTGAAGCCCTATCATCAATGTTTATTTTTCATTAAGGCCCCTTCCACGGCTTTCTCCCGGGTTTAAGAAACCCCTTAATTGTAGAGACTGGCAGACTCCCCTCCACCAGCTCCCACACAAAGACTGAATAACGCTTTGTTCTTTTTGTCTAATGAGGGAGGAGGATTTCCTCTTGACGCCCTTGATGAAATATGTATTATTCTGTGACCCTAAAAAAGGGACAAGGCTGAGGATCCTTTTGATTTCCCCATCGTTTCTTCAGTTCAACACGGACAACTTTCTTTTCTAAGATTACCTTCGTTTTCATCGAATTACTGACGTTCTAAGATTCAACCATCAATAAATCTTATGCAGAATCTGCGTAAGATTTATCGATGGTTGAATCTTAGTTCTGATTTTGACCCAGTGAATTCGGATTGTAATCGTCAAATCCTCCTGAAATGGTAGCAGCATTGCAGGCCCATACACTTGCCGGTTTTTTCGACACGCCACGGTTGTTACCTGGAAACCTTACACTCCAACCATGCGAGTTTCCACGAAAAAACTGCGGAGCGTCGAAAAACTCGGCAGGTGTTCCCCTATTAATGGAAGCTACACTTCAGGTAGGAACGAATAAAAAAGGCGAAATATACAAACGAAAAGATAATCAAGACACGCAACAAAATGAGGAAAGGGTTGGTGCTATCGCGGAAAATCAGGGATGATTTTCCCGGGTCCACTGCCCGGGTGTTTTTGAGTGCAATCACACAAAATCCCGAGTTTGGGACGCAAAAAGGACATGTAGACCCCGGGCGACAGCGGGTGGGGACTCGTAGATCAGACATAGGCCGATTTACGATTATCTACGATACCGAACCGGCTGTTACTGAACGGATTGTTGCTGAATCCCAGAATAACGTGAAGTGCCTCTTCTTCACCACTTCTTACCCTATTACTGGGTGAACACGTGAAAACTCCTGTACGGAACCAAGAGTGTCACATACCTTTAAATGGAAGAGAAATTTTCTCTTCCCACTAGCTCAAACTTCTTGGCAGATCTAACACATTTCAGTTAATAACTAAAAAGGATTTCAAGCAAAAAGCAACAGTTACCGCTCACTGTTTTCCATGGGAAGCTGGTGCACCAGCTAGCAGTTCACAGCACTTAATGCACGTTTTAACCCGAATTTCAATACACTTCACAGTTTCTGCAGCCTCTGGCTAGTCAAAACATCGCACTTATTGCCTTCTACGGCCCGCCTTCTTGCATGTTTTGTTTACATGTAGCTGGTGTTGTGACAACGTTTCTTGTCCCCAGGCACTATACTGATTGTTATATCTCACTGTGAGCTCATGACCGCAACTCGGATACAGCCGAATTTCCACAAATAAATAAAAAAAAGTTTAATCCCTTTGCATAATGAGTTATGATAAAATTTAATTAATATTTATATTTAATTTATATTTAATATCCCCCCACCAAATTTCCTGCTCAATAATTAGATTATATCCATGCATGTACATTATGGCAATATCACTTCTATCCCATCAAAAATTAAACATGAAAGTGAAGCGGTTTTGCAAAACCGTACAGTTTATAAAAAGACGATTTAAGACGAAGTAGTCTATATCCACGATAAAAATATAAATATAACTTTGTAGACGCGTTTCGGTTGATTAGACCATCATCAGTACAATACAGAATGAGGAAGTTGTGAGAAGTGTTGGCACCTTTCACTTTTGTATATAAGGAACTTCTCACAACTTCCTCATTCTGTATTGCACTGATGATGGTCTAATCAACCGAAACGCGTCTACAAAGTTATATTTATATTTTTATCGTGGAAATAGACTACTTCGTCTTAAATCGTCTTTTTATAGGATGGATTCCCACTATCTCGCCGCATCTACCTTACGTTATGACCGTACAGTTTTGTCCACTTTCACTCGAAATCAAGAGGTGTTACACTGCTTTTTTTGCATCTCATTCGGAATAATTTATATTATAATATAATATATTACTTCAAATACAGCTTATATCACTTGAAATACTTACAATAAGGGTTGAATTTCTCTAACCTACATCAAAGAATAATAAACACTAGTGTAAAATTTGCAGCGTTTATCATAGTGATAAACCCTTGTGTAACATTAAATTTTGCAGAGTTTTGGTTTATTATTCTTGGAATAATACACCTATGTTTTCGCGACACGGGTCGACGACTCCGATCGGCCTCAAAATTTGACATTATCCGTTTCAAGAGGTCTACATTCAAAATCCGAAATGTCCGTCCGCCGTCCGCCGTCCGCCGTCCGCCGTACGCCGTACGCCGTACGCCGTCCGCCGTCCGGGCCGTTTTGGGCAGTAGGAATTTTTTTTAAAATCTGAAATTTTGGCAAAATACTTGGTTTACCATCTAGTTGTGCCCGCAAGGTTTTCAGTCCGATCGCCCAAACCCGTGGGGCGCTATGGGGCTAAAATGGGGCTACAGGAGGGGTGTTTTGAAGGCTTTTAGCTATGGGATCGAGTTAGGTGTCGTTTTCGAAGTATTTTTGGACGTAGAATCCATTTTTTGGGGTCCCGGAACGATCCGATTTCACTGTGGCGTTCTATAGGGCTTTCATGGGGCTAAAAATGGGATTTTTGAAGGATCCCAAGAAGTTAAATATTTTTCGAGTAAAAATTAAAGAATTTTTGAAAAAACACATTTTTGAAAAAAAAAATCCCCCCAAAAAATTTTTTTGAAATATAAAAATCCAAAAAAAAAATTTTTTAAATTTTTTTTATTGACAGAAGTAAATGTCTGTACAAGTAACCTATATCACAGAATAATAAACCCTTGTGTAAAATTTGCAGCGTTTTATACTTTACGACGCATCACCTGGCCGAAGCTATCGCTATGAACTGGAAGTCTCCTAATAACAAAAAAAAAAAAAAAAAACTCACATAAAAGTTATTGCCTACCTCCGCTCTCCCTCAGTATTACCTAGACGAGGCAAAGTCACTGTCCCAATTTCCAACGCATTCTTCCCATCAAACAACAATATTGATGACAAACCGATATTGAGTTAACCTCCGGAAATTCCCGCTTTCATCATTTATTGAAAATTGGATGAGTCACCGGGAAGAGATTCTTCATCGAATTCTTCTCAAACCCTTCACCATGTTCTTTGGTTTTGCCCAACTTTTTGAGATCATTAGCGGAACCAGGACGCCGTAAAGGGGGGACAACTTTTTTTTTTTAATGACTGAATCAAACGGGCGAGAATTTCTCGTCACGAAGGCTTCTCTTAATCATTTTTAATTACCCTTTTCATCTCTGTTATAAGACTCATCAAATTATTTGATTAAAAAAAAGTGAGAGATCAAAGGTCATGATTAAACCGGAAGTAATATTAAATCTTAATTACGAAGGGGAATTTCTCCTTCTGGGAAGGTTTGTATGAAGAAAATCACAAGGGGTGCTAATTAAGTACGTGTAACAAGTCACCAGAAAAGGGCCTCCTCCGACTGAGAATTCTCGGAAAAATGAGATTTGATACTTGAAAGGGAATGTGATAGAGGGAAAAAGAAGTTCTTAAAGTGCCCTCAGCTGAGTAGAGGAGAGTTGAAAGCAATTTTTGAGGTAGTAGATTTATAGTGGGAATGTTGAAGTAGATGTTGTGGATGGAAGTTAATTTTTTTTTTTACCCTCGTTTTTGAGAAACACTCAACCCAAACGCCATTACTTAGTGTGTGTTACTATGGTCAGAATTGAATGAAAGCGAACCTCCTTGAGAAAAAAATCTAGGCTTCCTGCAGTCCAGTCACCACGGCGGAAGGGGGGGGGGGGGGTTGCCTTGCGAAAATTCCTGTCAAAACGAAACTTTGGGGGTTTGTTTGTAGTTGGTTAGAGATGTTAATCCACATTTCCAGAATTTCCTTGCGGAATTTTAGGGGTGGCCAGAAAAACCTCGAAATTTTCGCTCTTTTTTCAGTTTTTCATAATGTACCTACCAAAAATACGCGTTTTTTTTTTTTTTCAATTTTTTATTTTATTTATTTATTTATTTATTTATTTTTTTTTGTGCCCGCGCCTCCCTTATCAAATCTCCAATCAAAGTTTCTCATAGAATAGCTGTGATGGGGGATTTAATCCGGTTTCCGAGGAAAAAAGAAATTTGGAATCCGACAGTTCCCGAGCTACAGCCGGAAACGTTCTGAAAAACGTGGTTTTCCGCTAACCGAGCACGAGAGGCTCGCGACCACACCCGGACCACTGGTGCTGACGTCTAGTGGCCCGCCGTGACACTACGTTAGCTCCACAAAAGGTCTGCCTTGCACCGGCTCCGGCGTGTGCTTGACTTTTTAATCGGGGTTGCCTTTTTACCAAGTGGAAGAAAAAGTACTGTATGGTTTTTGAATTTTGAATTTTCTTTCATCGCTAATGCGATTAGGTACCTAGGTAACCAAAAGACTGAAGACTAAATTGAATGTCTTTAAGTGTCTAGTCATTTCAACGACGTAGATATCATTCTATTTCATTAAAATATTGCTGTTTTCTCGTTCTTATATTATTTTCAACGTTTTATTTTCAAGTTGCTCTTTTCACTCTACTATTATAGTAGAGATTATAATAATCTTTGTCATTTCTGAAAAATGTGTGCGTCTTTTTTCTGTTCCGATGAATGGTACCAACTTATATAGTCGGGAGACATATTTATGGTTGGCATACATTTTTTGTTGGTATCGAAACGGTGAATTTGTTCTTTCGTGAAGCGTCGTACCTAAATAAATTTGACTTTTCCTGCTGCTAGCCACTTGTAAAGACACGTGCAAAGAGTCAGTTGCATGAAACTGAATTATGATTTAATAGGTACCTCTTCTAGTGTTCGTGAGCAAGTAATAAATTATGTACCTACCTGTCTGTGTTACTCCTCCAGTGATGAATGGTAATGCATTCCAACGGTTATGTGACCATCTTAAAATATTATTTTTTGCTTTTAGTGTCCTTGTGCAATGGAATTAATGTGTACGATTTTCGTAGTTACCTCCTGAAGGAATGATTATAAATAAAATACCTAAGTACCTACTGTTATGTTCTACTGACTATTCATTGAAATTACTCGATAAGTATACCAATCTACTTTCATAAAATTTATTCATAATATTGTAAACAAAACACTTTTTAACAATGTCCAACATACAACGTGTATTCCCTTTTTTTAACAACTCTCTCTACCTTTTACTCCAGGTGTTTTTTCGATGGGGTTCCCTAGCATCCCTGGAGTGTCCATTACACCGGTCCCTCTTTCCGAAAAAGGCCTGTCCTCAGGTCTGACTTCAGCCTTCACCAGTCGATTGGCATGTAGGACTCTTCTTTTTCCTCCTAGCTTCACCTTAAATAGCACGTCATTGATCTTTTGGGTCACCACCCATGGCCCGGCCCACTGAGGCAAAAGTTTGGCACACTTGCCTTTCCTCCTGACTGGATCATGCACCCAAACCCAATCGTCTACGGCCAAACCTGGGACCTTGGTTCGACGGTCATAGGCTTCTTTCTGGTACCTCATCTTGAGCTTCGCCTGATTGCTGGCAATTTCCCGGACCTTTTCCAGTGTTTCCCGCAGCCAAAGGGCGTATGGAACAGAGGCAGTCGGGCATTGACCTGGGGGTGCTGGATGAAGAAGCGAGCTTGGGAGTCGAAGGTCTCTCCCAAAAACCAGCTGAGCTGGGGACAAGCCTGTGGTAGTATGGGGTGCAGACCTGTAGGCCAAAAGGAACAATGGGAGCTTCTCGTCCCAATCCTTTTGATTTCCATCCACAAATATGCCCAGGTATTTGGCCAATGTCCTGTTCAGCCTCTCGACCAGTCCGGAAGACTGTGGATGCAGTGGAGTGGTTCTTGTCTTTTGAATCCCTAATAATCCGGTAACTTCCTTCACCAGCTGCGACTCGAAGTTCCTCCCTTGGTCCGTGTGCAACTCCAAGGGTATTCCATTACGGCTGAAGACATGCTCCATCAACACACCTGCCACAGTTTCAGCCTCCTGGTTGGGTACGGCTATGACTTCGGGCCACTTCGTGAAATAATCCACAGCTACCACCACGTACCTGTTTCCCTTATGAGTTACCGGAAAAGGTCCCATCAAATCAACCCCGATACGGTCAAACGGAGCTCCCACAGCATGCTGTTGTAATGGTGCTTTTGATCTTGGCATACCCTTGAACCGCTTGCATGTCTGACAGGTTCGGCACCACATTCGCACGTCGGTACTCATTCCAGGCCAGTAGAACTGCTGCCTGACTTTTCCGAGCGTCTTGAAGAATCCAAAATGCCCCCCTGCAGGGTTGTCATGGCATTGCTCCAGAACGGCTTGAATCAACGTAGGCGGAACCACCCATTGAAGCCAAGTTTTGTTTCTAGGCCCATTCCAACGGTGAAATAATTGCTGATCACACACTTCTAAAGAGTCCCATCTGTGAGCGAGCTTCCTTGCTCTAGCGTCCTTCTCCAACAATTCCATATTCGCTGGTTTGGTGCAGGCCATACTTTTTGCTTCCAGGATGAATTTTATGGCAGGGTTGTCGACCTGCTTCCCTTTCCACTCATTTGACTGCAAGGAAACTGTTTTCACTGGCAGCACGTCAGCTTCCTCTCGTCGACGACAGTGATTGCAGTCCTCGCCACATGGTCTTCTGGACATTCCATCAGCATTACCATGCCTCCGACCTGGCCGATGGATCACACTAAAGTCATACTGCCCAAGTAACTCAATCCATCGAGCTAACTGGCCTTCAGGTCGGTGGAAGGAATGAAGCCATTGCAGAGCAGAGTGGTCCGTCCTCAGTGTAAAGTGGCGTCCATACAAGTACTGATGGAAATGCTGGATGCCCTTCACAGCAGCTAAAAGTTCCCGACGGGTAGGGCAATAGTTGCGTTCCGGTCTGGACAGAGCTTGACTGTAATAAGCAACAACACGTTCTGTACCCTCAACCATTTGCGACAGTACAGCCCCCACAGAATGTCGACTGGCATCACAATCCAGCTTAAAGGGCTGCTTCAGGTCAGGATAGCAAAGGATTGGTGCCGTAGTCATTGCTTGTTTCAACTGAGCAAAACTCTGTTGGCAGGCCATATCCCACACAAAGGGTGTTCGACTTTCTGTCAACTTATTCAAAGGCCGTGCTATTTCTGAGAAACTCCTTACAAACCTCCTATAGTACGAGCACGTACCAAGGAACGAAAGGAGCTCTCCTTTGTTCTGCGGTGTAGGCCACTCCTTCATTGCACTTGTTTTTGCCGGATCAGTTTGCACACCCCTTCGGGATATAATGTGGCCTAGATACTTTGTCTCCCGGCAAAAGAAGGAACACTTTTTAGGGTTCACCTGCAAATTTGCACCGGCCAATCTATCCAAGACTTTTCCGAGCTTGTCTAAAACCGTTTCAAAATCCGGTCCGTACACAATCACATCATCAAGATACGTCAAAGCAAGCTCCGATGGAATCACGGCTTCCATGAGGCGTTGAAAAGTGGCAGGGGCATTTGTGAGACCAAAGGGCATGACCTTGAACTGCCATAGCCCTTTACGGTAGATGCTGAAGGCTGTCTTTTCTTTATCTTCCGCACTTAATGCAATTTGCCAATAACCGCTTTTCAAATCGATGGTGCAGAACCACTCTGAACCTCCAAGCGTGTCGAGCAGTTCTTGAATACAGGGCAGGGCATAGGAGTCTTTCTTTGTAATCTTATTGATCTTCCGAAAATCAACGCAGAATCTAGTGGATCCGTCCTTCTTAGGAACTAACACTACGGGCGAGGCCCAAGGGCTAGTGGAAGGTTCGATCACGTCCTGGTCTAGCATTTCCTTAATCAGCTTGTCTACATGCGCTTCTTGAGCATAAGGTATGCGCCTAGGAGGCTGCTTTATCGGAGCATGATTGCCAGTGTCAATTGAGTGTTCCACCGTGTGGGTCCTACCCAATAGGTTACCTTCTGTGGCGAAGATGCGACGGTATTCCTGAAAAAGGGCAACAACTTTCGTTCGCTCCACCGAATTAGGGGGTAAATCAGACGAACCCAAAGCTTGTCTAATCCAACCCTCTTCCTCCATTGGTCGCAGATGTCGCAGGTTGGCAACACTCTCACGGTGGGACATCAAGGGAACCACCATTCGATCCATGACAAGTTGATTTCGGCCAACATCAATACAGGCTGTGGTCCCCCGCAAGAAATCTATACCAAGGATTGCTTGGTCATTGATGGGAGCAACTAAGAACATTTGAGACCATTTCGAGCAATTTGGCTGTTCAAACGTCACTGTGACAAAGCACTCCCCATCCACATCCATTAGACCTCCCTGTACTGTCTGCAGCACCCTATGTTGCGAAGGCTGAATCGTGAGGCCCAATTTCTTAGCCACATCTGTACGCAAAATAGAGATGCCTGCTCCTGAATCAACGAGCATACTACACTTCGACTGATTGATAACTGCTCTTACAAATATCAATTCCCCCCACGTTCGTACAATGTCTACATGTGGGGTCATCGTCGTTTGTGTAAATGCTGTTTTGCCTATAAGCTTCTGTTGACGTTCTGGACAGGGACTTGCTGCGTGCTGACGAGGGACCTGTGACATTGCTTCCAATTGCATCGCCATGGTCAGAGCTTCATGGATGGTTGCTGGATTACTAAGGACTACTAGCCTTGCCAGGTCTCTGTCGGCCAAGGCTTCCACGAAAATCTCCACTGCTCGCAAATCCCTCCGCACTCGGCTCTCAGTTGGATACGCCCCCCTTACAAGCTGCTCGATCTCTTTGGCCAAACCGGTGAGCGTTTCACCCGGTTGCTGTCTCCGCTTCTTCAAAGAAAGGCGAGAGGTTAGCTGGTGGCGAGCTCGTCCAAACTGTTCAGAGAGAGCGGTTATCAGCACCCCATAATCTAACCTTTCGTCCTGACTCAAGTCCGCCAGCAGTGTCAAGGCTGGGCCTCGTAGACAACTAGCCAGGCTCCCCCGTTTTATGGCTGTAGACCAGTGATTTAAAACTGCTGTTGCCTCTAAGTGAACTTCAAACTCCTCCCAAACTACCGAACCATCGTATGTGCTTAGTTTTGCTGGCCAGTGGCACCGAGGACTATGTACGGCAGCTGAGAGGTGCGTCTGCTCGTCTCGGGCCGGGGCAGGCGAGGGCTGTGGCAAGTGGGGCACAAGAGTTTGTGACTGGAGCGGCAAGTGGGCTGTTACCTGCGTTAGTAGCCGTTCCATCCTGTTCAAAGATTCTTCGAGGTTTGAGATACGCGCCTCGGACGACGTTGAAGGTTGAGGATCAGCCATTGACGTCGACGGCTGCAGGACAGGTAGCGGCGCATCAAGCCCCTCTCGACGACGCCGGGAAGGAGGACGCGTGGCGGACGACTGGGACGCGGCCGGAACGAGGGCCGCGGTAGGCGGAGTGACAGGAACGTCTGCAGGACGGCGCCGTGTCGAAATCGTCCGGGGTGGGCGAGACATCGCTGGCAGTTACATGAAACGGACGGGCCCCCAAATGTAAACAAAACACTTTTTAACAATGTCCAACATACAACGTGTATTCCCTTTTTTTAACAGCTCTCTCTACCTTTTACTCCAGGTGTTTTTTCGATGGGGTTCCCTAGCATCCCTGGAGTGTCCATTACAATATATTCATTCATTAAATCGGTAGGATTCCAAGGGGGTGAGGATCTCACACATTTCAGGAAACTTAGCTGGTCGAAGCGAATGGATGATACTACATCAAAATATGATATCTTAATAGAGTTTAGAGATGTCATTGAAAAGCGGGCTAAATTTTCCATCTCGCTGAAACCTAATCAACATTTTCGATTCGGCAGCGAAAATTACATGGAAAACCCTCCACATTTTTTACCCATATTATCGTTGCCTATGAGGGATCGGACTGCCCAGATTCAAGACCAACTGGATCCTAAACGGAGTCTTTCTGTGTTCTACGCTTCAAAATAGGTGAGAAAAATACCGGACTGCTGATGGACATTGCAGGTTTGTACCTATTCTACACAATAAAAAACTAAATTAATACCTATGGATTTTAAAACCTTTATCATCATCGGACAGAGCCCATAATAATGAAATGAATAAGGAAAATGTCGCGGCTGTACCTACAGAAAAGAAGGAGAAAACTTCGCAGATCGCCTTTCGGGTGTCAAAAGTAGTGTCACGACTGGCCACTATGCGTCAGCACCAGTGGTCCGGGTGTGGTCGCGAGCCTCTCGTTAACCGAGCGATGTCAGATTGGGGCTTCTTATTTTGGCTTAAATTCGTTATCTCGGTTGGTAGGAGTAGTATTTTTTTGAATTTCATGTGCTCCCTGAACTCGTAATTTGATGCTCTATAGGCTGCTAAATATGCTCCGAATCGGCTCAAAATTTATGTTGTATACAACATAAATTTTGAGCCGATTCGTTTGCATTAGCCGTTCATCAGTTACAGGGGTTGAAACATGAGCGAATCCTTTTTCAGCCATGTTGCAAAAATCACCCATTTTTGACGATCGATAGAGGCTAAACGGCTGGACCGATTCGAATTATATAGGTAGCGCAATCGCCGTAAAATTTAATGCAATTCAATTTTGAATGAGTAAATCTTTCTGTGCAATGAGTCGTTTCCGAGTTACAGGCGAAAAACTGAAAAAAAGGGCGAAAATTCCGAGGTATTTCGGACACCCCCAGAATTCCACAAGGACATTTTGTGTGCAAAATGTGCATTTACATCTCTAACCGACCGCAAACAAGCCCCCAAAGTTTTGTTTAGACAGGAATTTTTGCAAGGCCTAACTTACACATTGTGAAAAAAATGACGAGTTGAAGAAAAAATTGAAAACTTACATCAAGGTCTCAAGGACGTAACGTTATGTGTACATGGCGTCCATTGTAGGTACTGATGGTGGCAGGTTATCAACAACATTAGAATAAAGCTCTGGTTTTGCTAACGGGGTACGACTCATGTCTCGATGCCGGAAAATCAGCCTAAAATACTCTAAATGACCTTCTAGTTCTTGAGTCATCTCTAATAATCGAATCCTCTAAGTCGCCAATTTATCACTGTGACGTAACGCGCAACGGCTTCCACCTTTTGTTTCGTCCTTTTCATCGATTTCACGGCCCGGAGGACTCGCTCGAACGTCAAACAAGCTCTGGAACAAAAGCAAGTTGCGGAGGGCCGCCCGAAAAAAAGGTGGAAAAATATAACCATTTGACGGGCGACGCTTCCTCGCTGCTTTCCTTTCACGAAAGTATTTGGAAGGGAGTGTATGAATGACAACGGAGATGAAAAAAGTGTGGGAAAATTCCTGCGGTGTTTTGTTTCTTTTTTTTCCCGCAATTATTCTCCCGAGTGTGAAAATGTACATCGTTTGGGCAACATGTAGAACAATGAACTTACTGTGAAAGACAAAACGTTGAGGATATCAACTTCAGTTGTTGATAGTTTGTTATCGTTTCGGCCTTTTGTTCCAATAAGTATTTGGTTTATGAAATGATCAGATCAGGTTTGGATTCGTTGTAGCATTGCCCTACATTAGGACTAAATGATCGCTACTCTCCGAATAGAGTACTGCGTTAAAGTATCTGCGATCGAATGTAGAGTCCTGCGATTGATCGACGCGTCGCGACGGTGGCTGCGGGGTGGTCCACGTGCTCGTCAAGTCTGATGGATTCAGAAGTTTGACGCAACAAGAAACGCTTCGGTATAACTTTGCCCTAGATTTAAAATTAAATGATCGCCTTTCTCGAGAACGAGTACTTGGCGAGAAATTTAGATTGAGACACTTGGTCAGCGGACTGTGGAACAAACTGAAGCCCCTCCGAGAAAGGAAACCTATTTGACGGAAAGAAAAGCGACACTCGATCCCCGTTAGACGTCCTCCCCGCCATTAGACCCCCCCCCCCCCCCCGCACTCCTTGTCGGAACATCCCTCCAACACTCCTAAAGCCTCCCCCACCCTCAGACGTCCCCATCCCCTAATCAGCCTTCGAGACGTTGTAATGGCCAATTAACTACATTGTCATCCTCCCTCCAATCGATACGACGCAGCCACGCTCCTCTTTGATTTGCTCCCCCTAATAAACCACCTCATTTTTTTTCAATCCCTCACTTCAACCTCCCTTGATGAAGTCCTTGGAAACAAGGTGGGCGTTTACATAATTTCAAGGTCATAACCTGAAGACTCAGTCCAAAAACGTCCCAACAGCATTACAACGTGCACCGTGAATTTGTTGAGTTTCGGTCACAGAACACGATGAGTATGCCCCAGAATACGTTGAATATTTATCCAGAAACTTCACCATAGCCACCATAGCCGTTGAAATATCAACGTTTACCGTAAAAAAGTTATATAAAAAGTATAAAAAATTGCCGCCTGTGGGGTGTATTGCCGCTTGTGACTATAATACAATGTATTGTATGTCATAATAAGACATAGTACGATCATAAACTATGATGACATACTATCATAATATGTGCCACATGTTGGTATGGTAAACTACATTGTAATTTACTTCAGCACTGAGGGATCCCCGGATTGTTAACGTTATGTTCGAGGATCAAACCAATGAAACACAGGATATGTTTTTCGATAATTCCGCCGAGGGGATCGACTCGGGGCGTGGGGTGGGGTTAGGAGGAGTTGCGGTTCTCATCGGGTGAAGGGGAGGGGCATTGGGCTGTCGGGTCGGTGTAACTGACTCGGTGGAGTATGAAATTTTCATACCTTACTCACGCCCAACAACTTCAAATAACCTCCGTAAAAACACATTGTGTAAAAAAAAAAAAAAAAAAAAAAAAACTCTAAAACGTCAAGTTTCGTTTTGTCATACATAATATTCTCCTAAATTAAGGCAGTGTAATGGATTGAAAGTAGATTCGTGCCTCTGATTATACTTTGTAAGGGCTGATCGAAGATCGAATTAATTCGTGGAAATGACAGTCCACTAATTAATGGCAAGCTCGTTAGTGACTAATGATCTTTGAGGGGAAAACTATTTTTCACCCCTTCCTTCTTCGGAGGTATTATTTTCTCGTTTTTGAGAGATTTTTTTTTTTTCTTTCTTTTTCCGGTTTCTCTCCGGAAGCTTAATTCCTCCTAATAATTCTTGCGGGGCCTTCTTTCGCCCGAAGAAGCCCCCGCAACCCCTTCAAGACGGCCGCCGAGCAAAACAAACGGCGAATCATCTTTTTTCCGAAAGGAAATATATATTTTTCAAAGGGGATTCCATTTTTTTGGGAACGAGAAAAACAGGGGATGACAGAATTCAGCGACTTTGGCATAAATTAGGTTCAATTTACAGCAATAACACAAAATTGCTGAATTCAAATCGAAAATGTTACCAATTTGTCTACTGAGTAGACTCTACTCAACCACAATTTAGTTGTTTGTTACGTGGAGTAATCTTGTGGACTAGTAGTAAGTCCAGAATGCGACCACCTAAATGTGGTATCCGTTTGTCGCTCTGTAAGATGATTGAGTAAAGAAGTCATGTGCTGAAGACGATGCCTGTTGCATTGAGCCCTTATGATCTTTGATGAAATGTTACCTCTTTGAAACGTCGGGAATAAGCTACGGAACTCGGCCTATAGTTGAACTATTCCACAAGGAACTCCTTGGAACCCGTAGAATTCGATAATTTGCTAATAGAAAAAAATCAAAACCGTTGTTCCTTGATTTTTGTTTGTTTGTTGATTTTGACTTTTTCCACCCAAATACATAGATCAAAACACTGTGGGGTTGCAGTGTATAAGTAAGAGGTCAGGTTGGGTGGTCAGAGAGGGGTCTCCCGACTGAACTGTTTTGTCACTATGTTGTATTAAATTTTCTAACATGTGAAGCTCTCTCAATCGTCGGAATTCGTTCGTTCATACATTATTATATACTATAGTAGAATTATTAAAATTCGACTTGTGAGGAAGCGCTGTAATTCAGTCAATAGAGGAAGTTCACCCAACGAAAGATGTAGCATCTATTTTTTCATGTTGTTAACGCCCTTAAGGTTAGATATGAATTCAACTTATCGTCATCCACTCCTCATTGTGTAATCCGCCATTTCGAAAAAAAAAAAAAAAAAAAACCAGCTGAAAATTGGAACTTTTTTCAGTTTTTGGCTTCTAGCTCCATCCCAGCGCATTTTTGAGATTCAAGTCTATTAAATTAAATACATCAATTGGAGGTGAAATTTTCCTCATGTTGATATCTCATTTGATCTTTATTTCTGTTATTGACACCGAATTGATGGCAATTTGATACCCATCCCTAGTAGGAGAGGACATTGATAGGGAGTTGGTACGTTAAAAGAAACAAACAGCAACAACCAACAGTCAGGTAGTCACGAGATAAATCATTCAACTTTTGGCTCTTGTTACGAATCAACAGTCAAAAGGGGGCTTCCTCGCATGTTCAATGGTTCGAGAGATTGTATTAGAAGGGACGACCTCCCCTTTCCTGCCTTCAACCCTTAAGAGACCTGATCTTTCCGCATACGCTCACAAGAACCACAAAATATGTTCTGAGGTCAAATTCGCGGAACCTGTTAGGGAAAGGGACGAATAAAACGGTTGTAAATCTCTTTGGGGAAGTTTTTTTTTTTTTTTTTTTTTTTTGGGACAAGAGCTGTCCTGGTTCCGACTTCCACGATCCCGTATTCCTGAGAAGTCTGGAGGAGTTAAGCTAACTAATTCAACACAGGCGAGATAATAAGTTGAAGGTGTAGTGCCCTCGGCGGATATTGCCGAAGAGGGGGGAAGTTGAGTGGGTATTTTCTCGTATATTCATAGTGAATGAGGGTGATGGATGGTTATGGGGATGGTCGTAGAGGGGGGTCGTGCGAGGGTGATGGCTTGTGCCGCATTAGCATGCATCATTCCCCTTTCCCCCTCCCAATCATCCCCAACTTCATCCTGTAATACCTCCCAACGTGTACACCTCTTGACTGGCAAATTATACATGACTCGTCACGTGGGGCCGGAAATGTGGAAGTTCCCTTCGGGACGGCGTAGCCAAATCCTCCAAAGCTCGAGAGAAGGTGCGAGTAGGTTCACTTGCTGTGAAATTCTGAAGTAGATGAAGTCATGGAAGTCAATTAGCTGAGTTAAGCTATTTATATCAGGAAGGCTGTGCAGGGAGCACTGGCCATGTCCGCCGTAGAACGTTTGGCAAGACGTGTGGACTTGGGCTGGACTCATTCGGCCTATTATAATATAGTATTTCCTGCAACATCTTCAACAAGATCACAGCGCAGATAACGCTATGCAGGGTGGCATGCGTTGGTATTACCGGGTGCATCTGTACGTGTCCAATAACTGCGCAGGTCTTACGCGCAGTTACAACCCTTTCACAGACTTGCGCCTCTGCGCATAGCCTCTCTTTTCTTTCCATCAACTAAGCGCTTTCCATCACAGACAGCAGAGCTGGATGGTCCACGACGCTGAGACATCTGAGAACCAGCCTTGGCAAGCTGCCTCATTTCCCCTAATTTAGCATTGTGATGGACACCATTGAAGAGTAACCAGTGCGGCACGGTCCATAATAATTAAGCTGCTCTATCATTTGATGGCACTAAATAACGACGTTAGAGTCAGTTTCAGAGTTCTTAGTAAACGTCACTAAGCCTGAATGTATGGTATAGCTGGGCTCGATCCTATACAGTCTCTGGGGCGTGTCCTACTGATCGAGGTCGTTCGAAGGGCATGCAACCCTGTTCAGAAGACCGAGAGTGCTCCGAATTTCTGCAAAGACTGCATCATGCTCTACGTCAGCAGGGCATGAATCATGCTTACATCCTTAATCATGGCATGATGCTTACAGGCACAACCTAACTCCAACAGACTGAATGGGGCCCACTATTCCAGTTCGTTTTGTCTTGTCCTGCACTGGGCTTTACAATCCAGTTGTTTTGCCGTCATCATTCCAGTCCAATTCTGCCACAGATTGCTGTTTGAATCAAATCCGTCTTGTTTTGCAATGTCTTGATTTGTGGTAGGTATTCATGGTTCACTTCGCTCCTCTGGCTTTCACTATCACATCGTTGACAATAGAATTGCGAGTGGCGCTCCTTGCGCCATGCGGCAAGATTAATCGGTGTTGACAAGCTCGTTCACGAACGCGAATCTACGATCTTCACCGAGATCAAAGCATTGACCCCGATGCGCTTGGCCAGAGGTAAACAAACAGAACTCGTGGACGGAAGAACTGCTCCGGGTGGGGTGTTCATCCACCAACATCATTCGAGGATCTGTCTCGCGTGAAACCACTTTGATCATCGATCTTCGGAAGGAGGTGTCATTCCAAGAAGATGGGCCAAGCAGCACCAAGTACGGAGGGGTCAAGAAGTGCTCATACTTGAACTCTGATTACATCCCTCAAACGGTCCCATCATCCCTCCAGAATTGGTCCTTTTCCGGGTCCGACCCGGGGGAACAGAAAGGGTTCGGCCCGAGATAATTTATAAATTAGCATTTAATGTTTGTTGTGGTTTTACTACCTTCCCCGCATCCGATCGACCCTTCAAGAAGTCCCTGGGGTTGGTGGAGGGGCCAACTCTAATCACCAACTCATATCTGCCGACCCCATCGGGACGGGTTAGCTTTCTAAGTGTAATCGGTTAGAACAACCGGCAATTACGAGTTTAAGGTAAACTCCGGAGTCCGGTTTCCTTCCTCACCCCCTCCTGACTTGGTTTGTTCCCTCCGCCCTTTGCAAATAGCTGAAATTTATGTTTGGCCAGAGGTCATTCGTGGTACACTTAGGGGCTTGTCTCTAAAAACTTTCCATCGCTGTTGCTATGGTTTCCTCTCTCAGGAACGATAAGGGTGTTTGTGGAGGACCCGACTGAATCGATGAGGGGATGCTGTTGATACCCGTTGCAATCGCGGCGTTCACGGTTGCCGCTGGAAAAGCAGCAAACGCCCTGTATCGCGGAGACATGCGAGTTTCAGTCCGCCCTTACACCCCCAGGGAACACCTCAGCCTCCAGGGCGGACCTCTCACTCGCAAATGCTGGAAAGCTCCGATGCACATGGTGTGCAGAGCCCTTGGGGCCATTTGCAGCCAGGAACAAGCAGTGCTAAGTGGTACAGGCTTGCTGGGGTGTCCCTGTGCCCACTGGACTCTCTGCCACTCATCATCACCAACGCAGCCTGGAACCAGTTGTCAATACCTCAGTGGCAAATACAACTGAGCAAACTCCGATTGGAGATTCCCCCAAGAACAAAAAGAACTGAAATGAAAAGAAAGGATGATCCCCTTCATGCTCAGACGACAATTAAACTTTCTGCAGGATTAGCTTTAGGAGGAAATTTTGAGTCGTCAAGAGAAGGGAAAGGCTTCAATTCTTAAAACTCACCCCTTCACTCGAGATTCTCCTCAGCTCCCCCAGGGCCCCCTTCCAATTACGCTCGGCAAACAGAGCTTGAAAAGCGTCGTGGAAACTGGGGAGAGAGGGACGACTTCGGTAATTTAGGGACTTAGCGAAAAGAGAGCGACTTGGGGCTCTGGAAGAGACTTGGAAAGAGGCTTAAACGACTACCGTGGCAAGTCGTACACGCCATATAGACTTTGCGTTTCTGAAACGGAGTTAGTAATTTGCTCCGAGCGATCCGCTCAGCGGGAAGATAGCAGTTCCCCGTTCAACTTGACCTAGTTGGAGGTTGTTCGACCGAAGCCTTCGTGAAACTCAAGTTTTTCGGCAATTTTGGGACAAGTTGCAAAAAAAGGTTGTCGAAGTGGGACGAGTTTCGGGAAGCACTTCTGATGGAAGCCCCGTGCATTATTTATCTTGCACAAAAATCACTCTGAACATCCATCTTCCCCGTCGCTATCACAAAGGCGGGGTATTGTTCAGACCTTGACGGTGGTTAGCACTAGAAGGCGCGTGGACCTAAAGCAGGCTCCTCCTCAAGTTTCAAAGATTCCCCAACTTCCCCCCCAAACCGCAAGCTCTATCTTTAGCTCCTTCGGATTCCTATCATCAATCAACTCCCGGAGCGAATGTTGGTAACAAGGTTTGATTCTCAGCTTGAAACGCCACGTGCCTGAAGTGGAGCTCGCCTACATCAAAGATTGGCAGCAGGTTGTGTGATATGGTGGAGCTAGGCAGAAGTGGAACACGGAAAAAGACATAAAGATATTGTGAGATACCAATTTGTGGCTCCATTCATTAGGCTGGAACATCCAATTTTTTAGGAATCTAGACCTCTTGAAACGGATAATGTCATATTTTGAGGCTGATCGGAGTCGTCGACCTCCGTCGCGACTACATAGGTGTATCGTTCCACGAATAATAAACCCAAATCACTTTCACCTCTCTTGGGACCGCTCGCGAAGTCGACCTAGAGTTTCCCCACAAGGTTTCCTGGCATTTAAAACCTTCACAGCATGTCAAATCACACAATATTTGCAGTGAAAAGTCATCGGGTGGAAAAAGGGCCTAAATTTTGATTTTTGCAAATTCGATTTTTGAGGTCTTATTGACCGTTTCGGAAGGCAATGGCAACCCACCGAAAGTATTCTGCCGTGGAAAACCTCTCAAATTTGCCGTTCGGAACCGGCGTTAAGCAGTAGGTCCCTACTACTTCTGTATTAAGCTGGTCAACACGCTCCACAGATGTTAGTAGCGAGAGGTCGCCAACGCCCGATTATGGGTATGGCACCCAAAGAAGAAGAAGATTGACCGTAAATGTTATATTTTGGTATCATAATATGATATTCTCGTTTGAAGAATGACTTGAATGAAATTGTGCGCTCATTTCATCAGAAAATACGTGAAACAATTTGAAATGGCAACTAAATGAAAATGTTGAAGGGCGATATCTCAAAGCGCAAATCTTGCAGATGGGGCAAAAAAAAAAAAAAAAAAATGGCGCCATTAACGTTTTTCCAGACAAGTACAAGGATAAAATTTTTATGAATTATTTATGAATTTTAAAAATTTTATGAAAATTATACATTTAATGTCATTGAGTTCAAAAGAAACAAAATGGGGCTTGCTGATCCTTGCGAGACACCACAACTAATTTCCAGTTTTGTGCTCTGGATGTCTGAAATGTGTAGATACGTTAGTTACGATTTGAAACACTTCATGGTTGTATACATTGTATACGAGCATGGTCGTACTAGCCCAGAAAAAAAAGAAGAAACAAGGGTTGTCCCAAAACGTTAATCCACTTTCATCCGCTTTCCCGGAGTTCCCAACGAATCACCTATTGATTTTCCTCAATCATTAACCGCTTGAGTTTTTCAATAGCTACCGTCTGGTCATTTGAATTCGCGAGGGTGCTCCAACTGATAGCGGACCCACCCTTGGACGAGGTTGGAATGTTAATACGGACCTTTTCTGCGGACACGTGAACCGTTTACCCGATTGAAGAACTGCCCTCGCAACTAAGAGGAGAAAGCCGGTTGAAAAAGGAAGGGACAAGGGGGAGTGAGGTGAGGGAGAAAAAAAGGTTTTAAAAAGTGGCCAGGGCTGGAGCAATTAGTGAAAACATAACAAATGGGCCGCGCGTTAGGTTAGGACCCCACCGGACACGGGATAATAAAGGTCCGGTTTGCTCAAGTACTTAACTTCCACCGTTTTCACCCTGACAATAAGTTAAATTTCGCCCAATTAGTAAGAGGGTTTTTTTCTCGCCTGTTTCGGGGTTGGAAACGCTGTTGTGGTGTCTCCGGAGAGTTCTGTCAGTTGGAATAACTTTGCCGAAGTATCGATGAAACAAAAGAAGGAATACGCGGGTGAAAGTGGAAAGACAACTAATAAGGTCCCCGAGGTGGTTACCCTTGTCACCGGGTACATCTCCGCCCGGGATTGGGGATTGTGATTTCCTCTTTCTCGGCTCTCCTGTGATCAAAGGGGCCCAACGCGTTGGGGAATTTCCTCCAGGCAACTCCAAACACACGTCGTGTATTGATTTTACGCCAGAGAGAAAGAAACGATTTCACCAATCGAGCGAGCTTGGAAATGGAATACCTATAGGATCTTTTACTTAGTAGAATCTTTTCCTATAGTTCGTTCATATCATTTGATTTCTAAGGACAAAAAACGCTTTTCAAAGGACCAAAATCTGTTAAGGGTGATTACTAGGGCATAATAGCATTTTTTTTCCTGCGTATAACATTGGAAAACACCTTTTTCTAGTATTTTAACCTCTCTGGGATTAAATTTTTTGCGCATATACTTAAATGCATAAAACATCGGTCTTCAGAAAAACGCCCATAAATTCGTATTCTAGTAGTTTTCGTCTAAAGAGCATGTTTTTCACCAAACTTCCCCAGAAGTGGTTTTCGATTAAGGTTAGAGAAACGCATATGGAGAGGTGTTTTCTGAATTAGTGGATAACACTCTGACAGGGGGGCCTCGCTTCGCTCGGACGACCACTTTCTCGAACGGGAGGGGGGTCGCTTCGCTCGCTCATTTGTAAGTCAGGTCTTGGGGTATGCACATTTTAAATGCCTAAAAACCTCGCGATTTTTGAAATAGAGAGATAAATCGTCTTCCCACACAACAGAATAATAATCAAAATTATATTTAATGTAATCTATATATATAAAAATTAATCAGTATTTTGTTGCTGATCGCATAACTTGAGAACGGCTGGACCAATTTCAATAATTTTTTTTTATAATGTTCGCAAAAGCTTAAGGAAGGTTTTGATGAGCTACATCGTGTGTCTGAAACCCATCGATCATACGATGCATGTATGGGATGTATGGGATGTGCGGGATGTATGGGATGATGTATGGGATGTGTGGGATGTATGGGATTGTGTATGGGATGTATGGGATGATGTATGGGATGTGTGGGATGTATGGGATGATGTATGGGATGTGTGGGATGTATGGGATGATGTATGGGATGTGTGGGATGTATGGGATGATGTATGGGATGTGTGGGATGTATGGGATGTGTGGGATGTTGAGAACGGCTGGACCAATTTCAATAATTTTTTTTTTATAATGTTCGCAAAAGCTTAAGGAAGGTTTTGATGAGCTACAACGTGTGTCTGAAACCCATCGATCATACGATGCATGTATGGGATGTGTGGGATGTATGGGATGATGTGTGGGATGTATGGGATGTGTGGGATGTATGGGATGGTGTGTGGGATGTATGGGATGTGCGGGATGTATGGGATGGTGTGTGGGATGTATGGGATGTGAGGGATGTATGGGCTGCATATAATTGGTGATAGACGGGAATTTGATAGGTACTTCACTACGACAAACCAACAAGCGTTGTTACTATGAAAAATTAAGTTGACGGGTTGCCACGGGTGCATCATTGATAGGTGATGGGCGAGAATTTGATGTTTCGTGCGACGCACGGGTGTCCCAGCTATGAAATAATGAATTTTCAAAATCTTTAGAAGTGCAGCGATGCGCGCCGGGTCAGCTAGTATATTATATAATAATATTATATTGATTTTTGATATTATATTTTGATTTTTTAAACAGAGGGGTTTTTAAAGAAACACTAAAAGATTATGGAACACTCACACTAAATTTTCGCCGTAAAGTTGGCTTCATCAGATCGCCAAATCTGCCTCCCACATCTTAAAAAAACGTTCCCCAGAATTATTCAGTTGCTAATGCCAGGTCAAGGGGACACCAGCGGCATGCTCTCGTCCCTTCCAAGGTCCGCAGACCTCTCATACTGCACAGCGGCTGGCCCCTATAAGGTCTACAAGACAGCCGGCATACCCGCGCGATCTCTCAAAATCGTTCACATTAAAATTGCCGTCTAAATTCACCTATCGTCGGATTTCGTTCTTTCGGGATTTAGTATTAAAACTAGGGGGCTACCCTGTTGGTTACGCCAACCAACCCCCGACTGTATCCCACCTGGCCCCCTAGACCCAACAATTCGTTTTTCTATATTGTGTATTTCTCTTTAAGAAATTCAGATTTCAGATTCAGAAGTGTTGTATTTTTTAAAAATATTCCTGTTTTTCTCTGTAGGTACAGGTGTAGGTAATAATAGATCAAAATTTGACTATCCCCCCATTTAATGATGGGGCTGGATACACCACGTAAATACCAAAAAGCTGCCCCCTCTCCTGGACTTGTATACTAGGAAATACCAATTGGGGACTCGAGTAATTTTCGAGCACAGTTTCAAGTTCACACAATGAATCTATACCTATATTTATCGTCAGAACCTGTTTAGTGTCTGAACAGATGAGAGTCCCACAAACATCCATAAAAACAAATCAATTCTATGCCCGAAATTACTCAGAAAACGACGCTACATTTGACCTCCGGACATCCTTCAAAAGCAACGTATGTACACACATCCACGGGGAGGTCCAATGAGTCTGAGACCGCCACATAATACGTCCATATTATGGACTCGACGTCCAAACACACTCAGAAAACTACACCCCGCTCGAGTAGAGTGACTCGACCCCATGGCCTTAAAACCCCATATGTTGCTCTTTTCTAGCTCCACAGAGCCCCACGGTGTACTGGATGGGTTGGAGGCCCATAATAAATTGAGTCCACGTCCAAAAGTACTTCGAAAATGACACCTCATTTTACTTTCTGGCCTAATTCCTTCACCCCCCCCACCCCCCCATTTCTATTCCAAGAGTTTTTTTTTTTTTTGTTTTAACTTTCCATTCTGTAGATTTTTAACTGAGTTTTTCGAGCATATTTAAGAGCATACTATTACAGGGTTTTGTCGAGCATTTCTATTGAGCATAAAACATATTGTTTATCGAGAATATTAGTGGATTTTATCGAGCATATAAATCCGAGCCCAAGTGATAACACATTTGTGTTCAAATATTTGAAGAGGTTGAAAATTGATTTCAAAACCAATTTTTGATTTTTGAAACCAATCAAACATGACATTGTCATGTTTGAGGAGGTTAAAAATCTGTATTACGCTCGACAAAATCAGCAAAATTTGCTATGCTCGAAAACAACTGTTATCTTTGGGGAAAAAACGTGATGTAGAAGCTTTCAGATAGTGTGGTTCAAGTTCTGAATAATTCAATGCTATAATAGTTATAGCATTGAATTATTCAAAAGTATAATCAGATGCTATAATAATTATTATTATAGCATGGAAAAGTATTGCCATACTGGGAAAGAATAGCTTTTGCCCTGAGAAATTTAGGTAATTAGGAATGGACGTTTTTCGTTTTTTTTTTTTTTGTTTTTTTTTTTTTTTGTAATCGATAGAAGGCTCCCAAATAACACCAAAATTTGGATTAAGGGTCACATAAAAACACAAATTATCAGTTTATACGAATTTATGGGAAAATCGCAATTGGAATTTTCGGCGGAAACCTGCGATCAGCGATTGGTCGAAGATTTGCCTAGTTGGCCGCCATAAAAAATATAAAAAAATAAAAAAAATTAAAAATTAAAAATTAAAATTAAAAACTGAAGGATCGATCTTTGAGACATAAATAGTGTCTCACAAGAAAGTCCTCAAAAAGAACCCCTGAACGTGAAAGCCTGTTTTATCCTCCCATTTTTTGTTTAGTAGCATCGAGTTTCTTTGTGAGAATGGAAAAGACGAAAAAAAAGTGGAGCCTCCGGTGCAAGTCGGTTTCATCTGCCATCGAATCCCATCAGCTGGTTACTTCGACAGCGTGTGGAAGGTCAGACTCATCCAATGCCATAGGGGTTGCGACCCTCTCTGGGGGCTATAGCTCCTAGGCCCTAACGAAATTACCTTCTTGAAAAGAGGGGCGCGAAGAAAAGGAAAGTTTGATTTGGCAGAAGCCTGTTTTCTAGATCCCTTTCCGCACTGGTACAGGAACTGTCGTTTTCTCTACCTTTGTTATTCAGGCCACCAACAGGGTCTTCAACTTCAGAAAGCTTATTAAAGAAATAAACCAAATTTTGCAGTATTGCTTGATTGGATAAATACTGATAGTAAGCCTGAAATTCCAACGCTTTTCAATCTTGAAAAAGTCATTCGAAAAATTTGCTGCGGTTACAATACGATTACAGTTTCAAACCTTCCAATACTTTGCTTTCCTTCTGTCTCAACTGACAAACGATTTATCTTCCCGAACAGACCTAAGGTAAAGACATTCACACTGCCGAGGGCCCCTCTCGTGACGGGGAAAAAGGAATCGATTCCAGAAGGGAACAAACTTGACGTTGATCGAAAGCCGTTGAATTGCTCCCCCCGACGCTCCGTGAGAGAAAAGTTACGCCATGAAAAGCGATGATCATCCACGAATTGTCTCTTTTCGGTTGATTGTTTACCTGTTGCCCGAGCCGTATGAGGGGGGGGGGGGGGGGGGTGAATGATGACAGTCGATGAGAGCACCGGGATAACGGAAAGCAAGCAGAGAGAGGAAGATGATGAAGGTGATGCGGACGACAACTATGATGATGAATCAAAATAAGAACAACCAACGACGATAATACGGCCACGCCAGTACTGGGGGTCCCCACGTGCGTCCCCAAAAGTAGGTATGATAATATCATCCTAATATCCCATATTATGAGGAAAATCAAATAACGGTGATGATGAACAGGAGAAACAAAAACGACAAGGATAAGAAAACGATGAGGTCAAGCCTGCCCTGGAAGAAGACAACACCCTGTACAGGGTGATAGATGAGGGCATTTAATTCAACAACCGAAGAGAACAATTCTTATGAAGAAGAAGCACCTGAATGATTAGAGCCAGACACAAAAAAAGAAAAAAAAACACCAAAAACTTCTCAAAATTCATATTATGAATGTCATTCATATATTACGTATATGAATGACTATACCCATATACGAATTTTGACTCTAGTCACAACAACGACAATGATGATTCCAAAGTAGGTTGTCAACAAATTCATGCGAATCGTATCATTCGCATTCCGCAGTCATTCTATGCTCCTCATCCCTCTGTGACGATGGAGAGGAATCGTACTATAATAATTACGATATCAACTGCTGTTTTGGCACTGCTACATCTAATTTATTGAAGTTTCAAAAGCATCAATAATTGTTAAACTGTTAATTAATGAATTAAATTAGGTTAAACTAAAAATTGTTAATTAATAAACATCTTAATTATTAATATGTTACCACACAGTATTATTCAGGCCCTCACAATAAGTGAATAGTTATCCTGCTGCCGTTGTGAAGTGTTCAAGAGTTTACTGCTGTTGCGAGTTTTGGTTCGGAAGAATACTGCTGTGATGGTCACCTACTTTTCAATCAGGGGTCAGAGAGAATATTCTCTCATAGAAGTCAGTCCGTCAACAGTGGAATTCAAGTGAAATCAGAATTTTAAAATATTCGGTTCGGTTTTGGCTTATTATTCGGAGAACAATACACCTGTATTCGTGTCGGAGGTAGAACATTTTGATTGACCTCGAAATTTGTCATCATACATTTCAAGATGAAATTGTGTAGATTCCACTTTTTAAATGTCCGTCAGCCGTACGCAGTCCGCGGTGCAAGCCGTTTGGGGTTGTAGGATTTTTTTTTTTTTTAAATCTGAAATTTAGACAAAATAGGTAAGTACCTACTCGGCCCACCTTCTAGCACCGCCCGCAAGGTTTTCAGCCCGATCGCCCAAACGTATGATATCGAGTGGGGTGTCGTTTTCGAAGTAATTATGGACGAAGAATCCATTTTTGGGGCCCCGGAACCATTGGATTTCACCGAGAGGATCTATGGGGCTTTTCAAGGAAGCTATGATGTCGAACTATATAGCTCTCGTTTTCCGAGTAATATTGGACCCATAATCCATTTTTCGAGGTCCCAAAGAAGAAACAACTTAATAGGTAATTAAACCTATTTAAATTTTATTTTATTCTTCTTTTATTGCTACAGAATCAATTTTTGAATCATTTATATCAAAGATTAAAAAACCCTGGCCTAAAGTTTGCAGCGTTTTCGAATTTTAACTCTAAGTGGACCTTGTAGCATGCTACGAAAAAATTTGTCAAAAATGTGAATTTTAGTTTGTTATTCAAAAATGATACCTTTAATTCGGGGGTCAGGGTGGCCCAGTGAGCTAAGGCGACAGAGCTTCGTCTGTTTACAAATCAGTCGGAGCGCTGATCAGCCTGGTTGGAATCCGGGCCGAACACCAATGTTTGACCAAAAATCAATCAAGTGTTGTAATACCTGGCTTGTCGGCAGACAATTCACCTCTGAACGCAAGTTTATGTGAATCCTTTCTCTGGAGCAAGACTATCTAAGACTCTCTTACCTTATCTGTGATTATCTGGGCGCAGTGTGGGGTCGGCTCCTGCCCCACTTGTTAGAACCAAAATGGTTAAACACAATAAAACCCACATTTACCTTTAATTTCCCAACACATTTCTAACTTCCTCAAGTCAATAACTGTTATCGTCCTCCCAACTATGTAGTTTCGAATCTCTAAGAACGGTTTCACACCGATTCGAATCTTTTAAAACTGGATAGTTCACTTCGGTTATTGACCTCTACAAACGGGGTTTCAAACCCACAAAACCAATATTCAAACCTTCCTTATTGCTTGTAAACTGGCAATGGCCTTTAAAACAGGTTCATGGTGGCTCTGAAGACCTTTATGATGGTAAATAATTTACCATCATAAAGGTCTTCAATTATTGTGCATTATCGTCTGTACTCATTCTGCTCAAGATGCTTGGTATTTTAGCTCTTGGGCTTTGTGTGTTGGATCTAAGTATAAGAACAGTTCTTGGTAATCTTGCAGTTCTTGCTCCTCGTCTGGTTCTTGGTGCTCACCTCGGGTACTTGGTCTTATTCTTTGGTCCTGCAAATTCACCCAATTATCTTATTAGTTGCGGGTGCTTCTCTTGCTCCAAGAATTCAATTCCATTTCGATATTCTCACTTGTCTCTACCAGACTTTACGTTTTGAAGATTAGAGCAAATGCGGGAGCGTGGAGAAACGATCCCACACGAGTGTACGTAGCAAATCGTGGTTAGCCGTTCGGCTGGATATTATTTGGTGTTTACTGACTGGGTTCAGGCTGGCAATCGGCACCGAGGCAGATTGAAGGATTGGCCGCTGTTGCAGGTAATAGCTAACCTGATTCAGTATCAAGGGCGGCTTTATAGCGGCCGATTAATCCCCAGGAACCCCCGCCGGTTGTGTGCCGGCCATTCTCCCCAATGAAGGGCTCTCAGGGCACTGCAGCGAATTTACCGCCGAACTCTCCCCTCAGCGTCATTTCTATACGTATTGCGGTAAAAGGACTGAAAGGACGGAATTACAGAATCGATCCATTCGTCGGAAAAAGCAGCAAAAACCCCTTTTGGACAAAACAACCACTCAAGAACCAATAACCCAAAAAATAATGACATTCTTAATTGATCGACTACCCGACAGAAACCCGTTAGACAGGCCATTGGCTAAATTGGCGCGAGCACCGTTCTGTCACTGTCTCCCGATGGCAGCTCTCAGAAGGGGAGAAGCATAATCGTAAAATTACGGTAAGTAATTAAACTCCTATAGAGCGGAATGAGCTGCCGTCTCATCCCTTTCCCCCATAGCCATCTTCCGGTGGTATTTAAATTACTATCAACTAAACTCACTAACCCATTAGCATCCGAGAGCCGCTAATAACACAAGGAAATACTCCAGCCTCCCACTCCGTTTCAGAGTTAATGTATTCAAATCCCGGTTCTGAATATATAATACTGTCGTTTTCTTAATCTTACGATACGGGAAGGATTATGGAATGAGACACTCAGTTGAAACACAATGATGAGCTCAGAAAAACCCACTGTATTTGGTTTGGCGGAATGTTTTGTTTACGAAAGTAGTTCATTAGGTGAATGTTAGATGGCCTACGGATGCACTTGAGAGCTGAATCCTCCTCGCGGCGACCCCCCCTAGGGGTCACCGGTCGGTCGCAGTCTGTTCACGTTTTTGCCTGAACGATTTTATGTGTCTTCGCCCTCGCGAAATAATTGCTAAATTTGTAAAACCCCGTTTAATTAATCAACCTGCACTCGTTCAAAGGTGTCTAATTGCCGCGGAGTTGCGCTAGGTCTTCCATCTATCCCAGACCTATCCCGAATTCCTGTCATTTAACTTAAATGACAGGAATTCGAGATAGGTCTGGGATAGATAGCCGCTTACCTGGAGCTTAGATGGTTTAAGCTCCAGGGGAATGATTTAAGCTCTAGGTAAGGTACTTAAGCGGCTCTAAGCTTTCCCGAACCTCGTCGATTTGGTAAGTTTAAATTTACAGTCCCCTCCTCTTTGTCTCTACCTCGTTTGATCCTGTCGCCAAATTTGAAACCCCAAAATAAAATTATGTATCAATTTATCCTTCGGTAATTTATTTTTATTCCTATAATATAGGAATATTATAGGATAATATTATTATTATGATGATTACCCGTACGATAAATTATATTATTATAAATGATAAATTGTCAACATATTAATAATATAAATAATAAATTATAATATTAATAATAATAAATTATTTATCATATAGGTAATCAACATAATATGTTGATTACCTATATGATATATAATTAATCATATAGGTATAATGGATATAATAATTATATCTACGAAACATATTAGATGGATACAAGGATCAAGTTTGTTGTTAGTGAGCAGGAACCGGTTTTGAGCCTCAAAATTTGAGGGAGTAGACACAACTTTTCAACATCAGAAACTGGTTAAGAGGGAGTGTTTTTCAGAGGGAAAATGGGCGCAGCTGTTCGTATTTTTGCTGTTTACTCTCAGGTTGTAATGTAGCTTAAACTTGCGTCTTCCGTCCTGAATCGATACAACATTTTGTGCGAAACAATTCTGAGTAAGTTTGGGTCGGGCGCAAGGGTGCGCAAATGGGCGTGCGAAGCGGTTTCTTCTGTTGCGAGCGGCTGAGCGAAGCGAGTCCCATCTGTCATCCTGTACCACCAAGCCAGTACGTAGAACTCTGCCAAGAGTGGCTGAAACCGAAACTGGCATTTTATGGCACTGGTTGGCTCAAAATTTCGGTATGATTGGGCAACAGCAAAAATATCATCCTACCCATGGAGGCCTGGAAGCCAGCGCTGCAACAGGCCACGAGTGCATTGCTGGAGACTGGCAAACTCGACGAATACGACCAGTTATTGCTTAGAGTGAATGTTTCGGATTCTTGAGCTCTGCAGAGCATGTGTCGACTCATTAGTGTATCTGCGCAGAATCGTGTTATGGCGTCTGGATGACAATTAGCGACTGCGGTGATGAAGCGCTGAACTTCTTCAAAACCCCCTCCAGCACTAATAACCTCGCTCAAAACAACCGAGGTGTTCGGCCGTTTCCAGCAGCCAATGTTGAGATGCAAGAGAAGAGTGAGCCCAGAGATCGTTTCCAGTTCAGTCTTCAAGAGCATTCAGTGCATATCGAGGATGGTTCTTCGTGTGTCCAAGATGGGAAAGCCACTACGGACCTTATTGCGAGTTCAGCAAATATTCCAGGAACCATCATAGGCATTGGAGAAGGTCTTTGTGACTACCATACTCAAAAGGAATGAAAGCAAGAACGTGGGAGCTGGAACAACAGCGCAGAGCAGGAGAGCCTGAAGTAATACTGAACGCCACGGAGAATGTTATACTGTAATATTTGGTGGAAAGAGGGGAAACACTGGATTAGAGTTAGGTTTTCAGAAAAGATGTAAAAAGAAGATATAGTGGGAAGGGTGGAGTTTGCCTTGAGAATCCCGAATAAAAATTGGGGTTCCATGTTCAATATTTAGACCGTCGGCTGGGGCGGGAGAGGGTGCTCACCTGAATATGTATGAGACCGCAAGGAGGGTTAACCCCAAGAGGGAAAGGGGTTGGAAGGAAACATAATCCGATGGACAAACCTCCTATTCTTCCATTCAGCCGAAACAAAGTTCAAATTGATAGCTTGGGAAACACTGGGTTTATTGAGTTAGGATTATAATAACAAAAACCCGAGAGTTGCGTGGTAAACTCGTTGTGTGTTAGAGAGCGAATGAAAGCTCCACGCACAGAACTGCCCTCTCGGGGCCGCTGCAATGACATTTCTTTTTGATCAGAGAAATCCAAATTTGTTTGATTTGTCCCCCTCCGGCCAAATAAGACTTCCTAAGTCTCTCACTTCAACAAACCAAACAGGCCCCGGCAGAGATTCTTGAAAGATAATTTGATTGGGCCTGGAGGGGAGAGTTCTTTCTCGTATTCTCTTTCTCCTTTTTTTCCACTCTTGATCTCCCCTTCTTTTTGCCTTTTCTGGGCTCTCAAACATTTGAGGAGGGGATTCACAAAATGGGGAAAAACAGCATTACGAAAAAAAAAAAAAAGAAAAAATTTCACCTAGTGGAGGTTTTGAGCACTGTGGATGATTGTGCAGTTTCCAAATTGTTTGCCCAGAGAGCTCCCCACCGCAGGATGATGACGCTGAATGTAACTTGACGGCTCCACAAGGTAATCGTATTCGGGTCGTCCTGCGTGCCTGCCGGTGACAACGGGATGATGTGGAAGATTCAACTCTTCATTCCCATCCCACGAGTTAGGAGATGTGTTCAGCTTTGTCATTCAGGCGTCGTTCCTTCCCGGTTTTCCATATAAGATGGAAAGAGCGACGGGTAACCAGTTTGGAGTCGCGGTATAAAATTCACGAGAAAGTTTCACTGGGAAGGTGCGGTCGGAATGGTAAGAAACTTGGTTTGTCTGGAATTGGCAGCCCGCGTTTGTTTTCTATTTGAATGTTTCCTCCGAAGGACGAATAGGGGGTGAGGGTTGCCAACCGTTCAAACGGGAAACAGTTTAGAGGAGTGCAGTTGGCATGGCGGCTAAGCTGTCGCCTTTTCCAAGAATTTATGGCAAATACCTCGCTCCATGCCAAGTTTATCTATCCTGGATGATTTGACAATGGGGGCTCCCTTATTGCTCCAAGATCCAGAGGACAATAATAATTATTGTCCTCTTGCAATTATTGCAAAAGAAACTTGAGATCGTCCTAGGACGCTTCGAAATGAAATTTCAAAGTGGAAAACAACTCTTGTCAATGCAGTACATATTGAAAACCATAATATAGATCATACAATGAGCTAAGAAATATTTTAAAATTTTATGAGAAGTAACTGTTCAAGTTAACAGCAAATCCCACTTCTGATCTCACAAAATGACTTGTGAAATCAGAAGTGGGATATAAGGGATAAGGATAAAGGTTAAAAACTGAAATCAGAATTGGAATTAATTCGATTTCGAGCAGTGTAAATTCAGTGTCCCTGAATTCGTGTGCTTTGGAATGGCAGACCAGTGTATTCTTGCGCGCCCTCCATAGATGTGCCTCCCCTGGCCATAATTGTGAAACAGGAGGGCAGGGAAAGAGGGGTAATTGTGTGAGGGATGTGTGAGCAGAAATGACAAGCCTAGCACGGAACGGGGATCGAACTGAGCCTGTACTACAAGCAGTGGACAACAGCCCGGCACTCATAGTGAACTTGGTGGTCCCCGGGATGTGGCTAATGGAAAGGTTAGCGTTTTTTGACAATCGCGTCATCAATACCAACGCGGCCACCTATGTCCGCGTCAACTGGGACCAGGTATTCAAGAATGCTGAATCGTCGAAACATGCAAAGACACTGCTGCCGAAGACTTGAGGGCTTCTTTCTCCCCACTGGTATGCGCAAGCGATGGACCAATGGGAAAAGAATTTCATCTATTCAATTGACAGCTTGCGACTGGAAAAGTGGGCTCGTCCGAACTCACAAGTGGCTGCATGGGTTCGGGCGAAGCTGCTATTCGCTGTCATCCGGGCTGTGGCATCCCGACTGCAAGGCAACCGAAGAAGGGAGGGATTCTGAATAGGAAGAACTGGAGCCGGCTACGACGTATCATATAAGACTCCAGATTCCCCTAAGCTCCTTTCCGGGCGCTTAGTACTTACACAACAACTTGACATATCAAGCAAGCTTGTAATGTGCAAGCAGCCCTAAACTGTGGCTGCATCTTCCTTCTGTGTAGCTGATCTTGACAATTCATGTTATGCCCTGAGTGGTAATGTACCCATACTCCCTTCATGTTCCTCCACAGACAATGGCAGCGAAATCATAGATTTACGCTATAGGACTTCCGGCACTCATACAACACATAATATAATATATTCAAATTCTGTTGTAGGAATACTAACTCATGTAGGTACAATTATATTACCACATCCGTTTTAGTAGGTGCCCCACAGGAATGTTCATGTTTCTGCAGGTACCGGGATCATAGTGGGGTGGCTGTTGGGGTCAACACTCAGGCTTCGGCGGTGGCAGTTATCCCCGCAAAAAAGGGAGCTGCCTCAACCGGGTGGCAGTTGGCCGTCGCCCGTCCAAGCGACTTCCAATCTCAGGAGGCTCTGGCGACATCCAGTTTCGTGGCGTATCGTGGCTTTGCTCCATGGAGTGGATGTCACTGCGCCCGATGATTTGATTAACTTTTGATAATTTCCCCCACGTTGTGATGCGAGGCGTTGAGGTTCCTCCGTACCTGTTTAATTGGCCCTGCTTCCCGGTTGCCCCTGGAGGGTGTGACTTGAAGACTTCTACTTAGGAGAAGTGACACAGCCACTAAATAACTAGTAGCATAATTCACTGATTTGAACATTTTGGAAAGAATCGGTATGTTGTGAGACATTCGTGAAATTCAAAAAATCATTTCAAGTTTTTTTTGTGAGAAGCGGGCCGCATTCTCCCCGGGTTGTGAGAGCCAATAAATTACGGACCATTCCCGAGGAATTCCTCTCTACAGTGTATTTTTCTTCCCTCAAAATTAATTAGTGGTTGTTTGTTAAACACGAGGGAAAAAGACAAGGGAGATTGTTGGCGTGCGGTCGGTGCCCGGGGGAGTTTTTGATGGCTGAATGAGTGGGGTTTCGGAAGAAAAAAAAAATGGCCAGGGAGGAAGACTTAACCTGTGGATCTCGCCGTTAACCCGGATATGAATCGATACCGCGAATCTAATCCGGAGGTAATTGACTTTCAGAAGATTTACCTCGGCCGCGGCTTTCCTCTGTTTCTCCAAATCCCGCCGTTTCCCGGGGATTTGTTCAGGGCCGGCTCCACAGCCAAATCCGTTTGTATCCCAGCTTAGAATCGGGGGGGGGGGGGGGGGGGTCGTTTTGGTGCTTTTGGCGCAATCAAATTCGCCCTGTTTGCCCATTTTGTCAAACCTATTGCGGTTTATTAACCCTTGATTAGAACAGCAGAATCACCTAATACATTCTATAGCATAAAAAGGTGTTTTCCCCAGCAGTGATGCTCCCCTCACTGCAGAGAAATCGACCCTTCCAATAAAATATTTATGAAATGTATCTTCGTTCGTCATTATACAGACAAAACCAGAATGCTCACGCAGGAAGCAACACTCGACCCCAGATGTCTCTTTGGAACTCAATCCCCTGATCATCTCCCCACACTCCACTGTTTCAATTCAATCACCCCTCCACTTCATCCCCTTCTGTTTCTTGGCTTCAAGTTTTCCTTTACTCTTTTTTTTTTTTTTTTTTTTCCTTCCATCCTCTCTTATCCCATTCTCGGCGAAGGGGGACACAGAGGAGCTTTTCCCTTCTTCAACCCCTTAACATTTTTCTCTGAATATTTTATAAGCCTTTTCCGTTTTCCCTTTGGGCCATGATGCGGAGAAAGGAGCGCTCCGGAGTCTGAGACTGATTTGCATTAATTATCCCCGCCCTTCCGCAGGATCCACCCCCAACCGACTGACAGCTTCATGCCGAGTTTCACCCCAGTTTTCCTTGACTTGATGTCACATAATAACTACTGCATGGAAACCTGCTGTGCCACCGGAACCGTTTTCTTTCAGACGAAAATTATGATTTCCCTTCAAATACCTTCCGAAACATGGACGATTTTTCCCATAACGTCGCCCTTTCCAGTTTCGTCGGATTATGAATTTAGTGAACAAACCCAGTTTTCAGGAAGTAGCCGCCAGCACAGAGAGGTTATTAGGATGAAGACGCCAGTTGCAGTGACAAGGAAGTGATTTCAATGGGGCAAAACATGATACTAACATGGCATTAGGAAGCAGAAACCGGTTTGGAGGGAGCACATGCCAGTTTTTAGTGAGCGGAAACCGGTTTTGATGAAAAAGACGCCACTTATAGTGTGAAGGAATTAGTTGCGAGGAAAAAGAGACCAGTTATAGTGAGAGGAAACAGGTTTTTAAGGGAATGAGCACTTGAAGAGAGTTTTAGCACAATTTATCCATTCTATTTTTCACGAAAAACTGTTTTTTTGTGGATTTTAATCCATCATCCAAAGCTGCATCGAATGCTGTCGGCAGATTTTACAAAACTGAACTATTTCTCAATTGAACGAGACCTCAAAATCGACCGTCTCCATCAATACTCGACTTTTCCACGAGAGGCGCCTCCCTAGTAAATTTTCAAACTGGGTTTTTCAAAAGCGAACGTATGCCTCTGCCGTTTCCTATCACCTTCATTAGCAATTTCTGCAAAACCGCACTTTCCCAAAAGCCACAATAATTTCAAATTATTTGAATTCGTATTTATCATCGGGTGACTCCCTTATCCCATTAGGCAACTCATCAAAATATCAAGTACCCATCAAGAAATAGCGCTGGCGCATGTTAGCACTCAGCGGTTCTCCTTAGATTCCCCGTGAATGACATGCTCTCGGAATTCTGTGCCGCTGTGTTTCGATTCATATTTGAAATATAATAAACGATGTACATTATCCATTGTTCATTTTGTGAGAAATAGGGATGGCCGATGCTCCAAACAGTATCGATGAATAATAATCGATAGTTTTAGAAAAATATAAAAACGCTAAAATTTTACACAGGGTATATTATTCATTGATATAGGTTACTTGTGCGAAAAATAATTCTGTGTCAATGAAAAACATTTTTTGAAAAAAAAAATTAATTTTCTTCTTACTCGGAAAATATTTGACCTCCTGGTATCCTTCAAAAATCCCATTTGTAGCCCCATGAAAGCCCCATAGATCCCCACAGTGAAATCGGATCGTTCCGGCACCCCGAAAATCGATTCTAACTCCAAAAATACTTCTAAATCGACACCTAACTCGATCCCACAGCCAAAAACCTTCAAAATACCCCTCCTGTAGCCCCACTTCAGCCCTATCATAACGCTATAATACCGTCCCACGGGTTTGGGCGATCGGGCTGAAAACCTTGCGGGCACAACTAGATGGTCAACCACCAAGTGTTTTGTCAAAATGTCAAATTTAAAATAAAAAATCCTACTACCCAAAACTGCCCGACGGCGTACGGCGTACGGCGTACAGCGCACGGCGGACCGACATTTTGTTTTATCAAACCTTAAAATATATCTTTGAAGAAATAAATTAGTGTGGGACCCTTGGGCCGCACTCTATTGTTGTAAATTCGCCAGCCTGCCACGGGTGGCGGTGAGATCGGGTGGCCCAGCATCTAGCGGGAGAGTCTTCACCTCCAACGACCTGGACTGTCCGTTATCTCACTGCCTGGTATCCTTCACCGATCGTTTATAGTCATGATTACTTTACGCAGTGATGTTTTGGTTGGACCCGCTGTCCAGGCATCCCTTGCAGACAATTTGGTTGGGGACGTCGGATCAGAGGCCGAATATTTCATTCACACTTCGAGAACTGCCCTTTGTACGATTGAATTGGACGGTCAGGCCTACATTAGTAACAATTTGCTTGTGGAAGCCAGTCAGCTCAATTTCAATTTAACTGCGTGCTGTGGGAGAACTGTTACCAATCACGACACTTCATGTTTGGTATTGGATTCACCACAGCCCCATTACAAGGAAAGACACACTACAAGACAACTCGACTCTTTCAGCCATCCTGTAGCTCGTGCTTCCGTATCGACATCAATTTGTGCGATGCCATAATTACGGAGTTTTAATACTCTTCCCTCCTCTTCCTCCAAAGACACTGGGCGCGTAACCCTAGATACGACGCTAAAGGCATTCCCCCAAAGTCACAAAACAAAATACATACAATGTTAATCCAGAGAAGAAATTAGGAACACATTATAATCACGTAGACCTGTACACACCCAACATCAGTTACTATGGGTGCACCAACAATAAGTATGGAAAATTGCCGCACTTAATCAGAGGTTGTTAATTTGGGTAAAATCTATTGCTCCTCAGATCTAAACAATGACTTCTTAGCCGTTTACAAAAACTTAACAGAAGTCATGTTATCGTTTTTTTTTAGTTTCCTGAAATTGTTTGGGAACAATTCCCATTGGAAAAGTTAAGTTTTGCTAAAACACTTCTAGCTTGTTTCCTGGAAGGAGAAACCGGTTTGGTCGAGGCAACCTAAAGTCTTTATGTCCACCAGAACTCAGTTGTCGCTACATGGACAAGCATAATAAAGAACAACAACCAGTCTTGTTGTTAGGAAGCTGAATCCGGTTTTGAGGGAGCCGAAGCCATTCATAGTGAGCAGATGCTGGTTTTGCCAAGTCAGAGCTTATAAGTCTTTACTTTTTCTGCCCAATAACACCCCGGACTACCTTGTGCGTGTAGAGCTTGCTCTTGTCCACTTGGAAGTAAGGATTATGAAGCTTGCTGCGGGCTGGTGGCTCAAGCTGTGTGGCATGGACGACACCAGATACCCTAAGTTGTGTCTTCGTCGTCTCATCGCTCTGAATGAAGTGACGTCCGAGCCAAAGTACAACTGGGCATCCCAAATGTCGGTTACCTTCACTAAATTTGGTGAAGGTCAAGCCTGGGTGTCTCAGAACCCTACCGACTTCAACCTGACTCGCTTCATTAAAAACATTGACTCGTTTTGGAAAAACAATGACAGGGAGCGGGTAGCAGCATCCTCGTTCAATGAGATCTACAGGATGTACTCGCCTGCAGACGGTGAGCTACCTTTTTATCTGAACTCTGACTTGGGTATTCAGACAAAGAGACTCCTGGCTCAAGCAAGGCTGTCAGGGAATTATTTTGCCAAACTGTGCACCCCAGGCTTTGTTGCCAAATTCAATAACTCCGAAGAGTGCCCGATGTGTAATCTGGAGGCCCAAGATTCAATCCTCCATTTCATGTGTCAATGCCCTGTGATTCGTGGCGAACGGTTCTCATTTTTTCTTCTCAGCGATTTGTCTCACCATGACTTGGCCTCTCTGCTCTCTTTTAATGATTTATTATCTTGTAAAAAAATGTATTGCTTCTTAGTAAACTGCATTAGAACTAGGGCTTTTTTCCTTAATGAAGGTTTTTTATACTAATTATATTGAAGTGACTAACTAAGCTGTATTACTGTAGCAATTGTACTTTTGTTGTGACTAATCAAGTTGTATCATTGTAGCGATTTACGTTGTGACATTTTAGTTATTGAATTACCTGTACCTATTACTGTTTTGTTTTAACTTTGTATCGCCGGAAGGCATTTACAAATAAACCTTATCATTCATTCATCATTCATCATTCGAACAACAACCAGTCTTGTTGTTAGGAAGCTGAATCCGGTTTTGAGGGAGCCGAAGCCATTCATAGTGAGCAGATGCTGGTTTTGCGGGGGCTCCACTTGCTGTTAAGAAGCAGCCCCAGTTTTTACGGTGCTGAAAACGGGCTGGTCGGAAATCGAATAAAGGAATCGAATCTAATACAAAAACACGTTTTTATAAATGTATTTATCTCAGTTCAAGCAATTCAAGTAATAATCGCTCTATTGTTTTAAAAGTCGAACGACGTATCCAACTACAAAAACCATTATCTCAAGTGGTAATTTCTCCCACAACGATACCCCGATTTTCCGGACTATTTAACCGAATCTAAAAGATTCCACCCCACATTAGTCACCTCGAGAAAATAACCTCCGGGGTTTTTATGTGACAATTTTCGCGACAACGTTAATTAAGGAATCAGACGTAATTAATTGAAAACCTCCCTTCCGAGAAGACACAGACTGCGACAAAACCTCGTGAAAACGCTATAAATGATTCTTGGGCCATTTGAGTTTAATGTGAGGAATTAGCGGTAAAAAGAGATAGAATTCTAGAGGGGAAGGGGAATAAGTAAATTCACCCTTCGCCTTATTTTCTTGGAAAGAAAAAAAAAATTGCTAATGGCGACGGCAATTAAAACAACCCTTCGTTCTTTTCCCACCCCCGCAATTTTTTTTCTTGGGAGACAATTTTCCAAAAGGCAACCTGGCCCATCTTGGAAGTGGAATGGTTCGGGAAATTGCACCAGCTGTTATTCCTGCCTCTTTGGAAGACCCGTAATGGTTGTAGTGATAATTAGGAGGGGAGAGAAACTCTTAAAGGAATTACATTCGGTCGGATTGGAAATTTTTCTTGTAGGAGGGTGTTTTGTGCGATGGAAAATACGTTGAATTGAACGAACAAATTAAATTGGGTTTTAGATAGATTTTAAGAATTTGAAGGTTGAGGGACGTTTTTAAAACGAGGTAAAGTGGAGCGACTCGAGAAAATCTGGGGGTTGTGGCACAACGGAACCTCACCCTTCCCGCACGCCCACTTGACCAGTAATTACCGAGTAAGATACCGAACAATAGGATTTACTGCGAGTTTTTTTCCCTACCCCTGTCCAGACACTCCCTCGGGTTTTCTGGGGTTTTCGGCCAACGGTTTCCGATCACGCCATCTTCCGTCTTTTGTTCGAAGCGGAGAAATTATTACAATTGGGCTCCGCCTCGGGCAAGGTCCTCGCCGAGGTGGAGCACCCGAGTAGCGGTAGGAAAAGGACGAGGGAAGCTCCACGTTCTCACTGCTGTTTGTAGGTATTGTAGGACGAGGCGGAGGAGTTCCAGGACAGCCTAGACCGTCAAACCGTCGAATGCCCTGGATTTGTTCCTCGGAAGGCGTTGGAGGCTGAGAGCTTGTCATTCCAGATCATCCCAGGATCATCCTGTTGTGGGGGCTCGACGATTGACTCTCATTGGACGATAACAAGTGGTCGCGATTCGATCGCCGCTAAAAGTTCAGTGAGATTTGCTCCGGGAAATGGAACTCTACCTCCAACCCCAGAAGGCGTTCCACTCTCCCCTTATGATGATAAAGTGGTAAAGATTATCCTGCTTTCCAGAGCTGTCCAAGGCACGCAAAGCTGGTCCCAAGCTGGGCAAGGGTTTCCAAGGCATGCCAGGATCGTCCCGAGCTTTTCAGATCTATCCAAGGCGATTAAGATCCTCTGAAGCGAACTAAGGGTTTGCAAGGCTTGCCAAAATAGTCCCAAATCTAACTACCTTTGTCCGAAAGTCTGATTCGATCGGTGGGAGTCGATCGCATCGGGAGTGGCAATAATCCGCCTGATACGACCCATCTCAATATTTCCTAATTTGAGCGTCCCCAAGCTTAATCCGACAACAGTTGGGAAAAGCGTTGGTTCCGAGGGTGCCCTCTGGTCTGACAAAAATTCGCTTTCAAATAGGATTAAATCCTACTTTCGTAATGACTCTGGTACACGGGAAAGATGAGAGTCAACCCCAAACCCACCAAAGCCACGCCATCGTTTTCTGGCAAGGGGCGACGTCCAACACGGTCCACTGCACTAAGTACTAAATTTTGTAGAGTTGGAACCACAACTGCCACAAACCCCAAATGAACCCATGCCGCCAAACAACTCCAAACCTTACACACACTTGCCACCAGCTCAACCCTCGTCCACTCTTCATCCCTCCAACGTCCTTGATTCTTGTCTGAATAGAAAAGCAGCATTTTATTTGTATTTCTTTCGTTTCGTTTCTAATGTTCTCCTCTCTTATCATCCCACCATCAGTTCTTGCATGATGGCAGACCCTCACGGAATACTTAATCCAACTCAGACACCCCGAACAACCGATTGCAATTATTTGCACCAGTGCACATTTGCAAATTACAGTTCTTCCACTGATTTGAATCTTCAACTTAAACGTTGACTGAACGAATGTTGTAACTAATTTCCTTCCCTTTTGTTTGTTTCAGGTAAACACAGATACTGGAGTTTGGTAAGGTAAATATTGGTTGAATGTAATTACCTACATAGAGAGAGGTAGAAGTAGGAGAGTTAAAAAGCGATTTTGGGTGATGATAAGGAGTTCAAAACTGTTATGTAGGGGTGTTCAGAACCGGTTAAGGATGATGAAGAATGTAGGAGCAACCTGTAAAATGGATGTTGAAGGTGTACCTACGTGAATTAGAGTTCCCAAATTTGAATTTAAATACCTCAAATTTGTGTTGTGTGTTTAGCGGAAGGCCGGTGGCGTGAATTCACAATTTCACCGCTTTTTGTCGTGGAGAAAGATGAAGGGAGTCGAGGACCATCTCTAGCTAGGCATGTAGGTATGCATGTAGGTCACCTGTCACATCCTGTACTGTTACAACCCTGAAGATGGACTTGCACCAAAATGGCTGCCACCTATTAGAGAGCGGCGATTGAAGGATAGAGAACATTAACGGCTAATCAACACACACTGCCACTTAGCGGGTTTCTCTGCGAAGTCAATAACATAATTTGCGAAAAACGTCTGCAGATTTTTCAACCTGCTTCGATCAGACAGATTTTCACCGTCTCAGGTGACGACACGGTTGTGATATGCATATCACGCGGAGGGCGCGCCAGATCAGACAACTTACCGTATCCGGTACGCGTATTTCCAATCTGTACACCGTTTGAGCCCCACGGCGAGGTCGAAGTCGTTAATGGTTTGGAATGCACTTTTGACTCCAAACTGTACACCGATTCAGCCCAGAGCTGGGGAGGTGGAGCCGAAATGGTGGAGGGTTTGTGATGCGCTTCTGCCCTCCAAAATGTACACTGGTTCAGCCCCAATAAGAATCAACTTCAAACATCTTACGCAGCATTGTTACTCACAAAACTTAAAAGGAGCTAAACTTAAGGAACGAACATGAATGTACAGCAAAATAACCGCATTGATTCAAAGCCACTCGTGCTGAAATTTGAGTAAACATTTTTGAATGTCAATAAGTAATTGAGTACATAGAAAGCAGATGGACCTTCGTGGGTATCGGAATAATTCTATTCTTAATTGGAGGTTCTAAGTATTAGAATTATTCTAAAACCTATGGAGTTACCTTGTAGATTTTTCTAATATACTTTTCTAATTCTTACCTATCTTGTTCCTAGAACAAGGAGAATTCTCGGAGTGCGAGTAGGCGAGTAGGTTATGTCTTGGAAATTCTCGGGGCTGAAACAGTGTACATTTTGGAGGGCAGAAACGCATCACAAACGCTTCTAATTTAGAAGGGAACCCAACTAGGGATTTGGCTCAGGGGCTAGACGTTTGTGGCGAGCCGAGAGGAAAATTTAATGTTAATAATTTAATTAATGTTAATTTAAACATTTAATGTTCCCTCTTCACCAAATCGCCTCTCCTGAAAAGTACTTACGCTTTTCAGATCTAGATTTAGACGTGCACCCCATAAATCGCTCGTTTGCCGCAGGGACTTTAAATTGTTACACAATGTTCGTATTGGTGTCTATAGTTCATTCTGTGCCAGGGATTTTACGCGGGGAAATTCCCCTGTTCTTGGGAAATTCCAGAAGGTTGGGGTCTGTTTTCTTAAGGTTGCTGCCGGGCAGGTTGCTCTGATTGCCATATTCGTGTTTGCACTTATTTTGTAAAACCTCGGGCACAGTTTCTTCGTCATCATGAGAAATATTGGGTGAAATTTTCGGATTATTTTGACCACCCTGTGAACGATGAAGTGTCATTGAATCCGGGAAAGTAGGTTATTACTTCCGATTTTCTAACTTTTTTTTTTTGCCGAATGGACCGTTTTCAAAGTTTGACAGTGTCTTCAGCATCATTAAATTATGCTTCCTAAAATTTTTAGGATTGCGTGGTAAAAATTTGAAGTTGTTAGAGCAAATAGCTTAGTCGCAACAGCGAGTGGAAGACGAGGCGCACCGCCAAGCCCGAAACTGGCTCAACTCCCATTAAACTTCAAGGCAGCCGCATTCGTGTGTTGCTGTCGCATTCGGGTTTCATCTCTTAATATGACAACATTACATAGAGTCGGAATTGCATGTTTGCCAATTTTTATTATTATAGGCTTTCTGCGGAAGCTTTAATAAGGAAAAGAACAAAATTTGATCAGATAGGGAAAAGAAACCTTGTTACTAGACAGCGTCCACATCCAGACCATTAGTATAATGGGCTGGAAGTCGACTAAGTGGACCCGGTATCATCGCCATCGGCAGACTCTGGTACAAGAGATTACATTACATAAGAGAAAATGAAGTTGAATATTAAAAGTAGGTGGAGAACTCTTATGAAAACACGCAGTGGCCGTGAAGTGTTCTGGTTGTTTTCCGATTTTAATCGACTGCAATCCAACCTTTGTAGGACTCAGGCCTTTGCCGTGTCCCTCCAAAAAAAGAACAAAAAAAAAAAAAAAAAACACCAAATCTCCCTGACAGCTTCGACAGGAAACAATACGAAGAGAGAAATCCTACCGGGCAAGAATGCGGACAAATCATCAAGGGCTTGTCACGCTCGTGGATGAATCCGCCGGACTGTGAACGACCAGTCAAAGCCCAGTCCCCACTTTTGGGGGCGATGAAATTCCTCCCTTTGACGCCTTTTCCAATGATCAGAGTCACGCTCGGATTCCTCGGGTGGCATCCCTGGAGACTCCCTTCGATCCCGCAGCTCTCCCCAGCTCGACGTTTCCGATTGAGTTCACCACTTCAGAAGAAACCGCGAAGATGAACGAGTGACTTCTGGAGGTGGTATAATATTTTTGAAGTTTGGCTCGGTTCGAATTTGGAAAAGCATATGAGGGTTGTGCTAATAGGTGTACCTTAAGTAATTGTAATTTATAAAGAAAACCTACACTAGGATTAACATTATAATTTGTGCTGTGTGTTAGGGAGAATTCCTTTAGCGTTGGATCTAGGATTACGCTCCCGTTGTTTGTGGAGGAAGAGGAGGGATGTGTATGAACATCCCTGATAATGCCTTAATTATTAAGGCATTGCACGAATTAATGTCGTGGTCTACAAACTTAATAGGAGGTATCGATACAGAATGGGAGGAAGCACGAGCTACAACAGGATGGCTAGAAGAGTCTAGTTGTCCTGTAGTGTGTCTTTCCTCGGAGCGGACTCGGTGGGGAATCCTTTATCAATGGTCGCTAATAGGTGCCTGGGCAGCTGCCCGATGCGTGAATATTGGGCCCACTGATCCGGCATCCCCAACAAGTGTTGGCAAATGATGCCTGGACAGCGGATACAACCAAAAAGTCACTACGCTTAAATGACATAATTAATCGATCGGTGAAAGCTTACAGTGAGATAAGGGGTGGTCCAGGTCGTGGGAGGTGAAGCCTCGCGAGAAGCTGGGCCGCCCGATCTCACCGTCATTCACAGCGCTTCCCGTGGCGGGCTGGCGAATTGAAAACTCAATTGGGTCTTCTATCAATTTTGATTGTCTCCCATGAGCGCCTCCGTTAGGTGCTGGAATATTGTGACCATTAGGTACAGGAGAGGCCCGAGTACACTTCTCTGCTGCTCTTTTCCTGTAGAGCATCCATCTTCCTGCACTCCGATGTATCTTTCTGTGGGATACAATTTCAGTGGATAATGTTTGAAGTGAGGTCGTAGTTCTACGATCTTCCGTTGCTTTGCCAAGTACTGCAACGTCTTTCACATTGTCGCAAGTTTTAATGTTTTCCTTATGCCGTTTTTTCTTCAACCAAATCATCTCTTTTAATCATCCCAACTCCCACCGCGGTAAGAAAAATTCCACTCTTCCTCAACCGCATTGAATGTTGTCGTTTTTTTAATTGGCTTCGTCAGTCCGATATCATAGCGGTATTGAGGCTTTGGAGAGGCATCTCCCCGGAAAAAGCATCAATGGTAACCCTGGCAACACCCCCTTTTTACTCGACGATATGATTTAGCCCCCGCGACACGTTAGGAATGTCGTTCACCCCAAACTGTCGTCGGCGTTCCCCTTCTCTGGAATGGCAAACGTTCACGGTCGCTAATTGTAATTTGAAATCTCTCTTCGGGGCTTCTCCCTTTTGCGTCAACCTTCATCTTTTTGATAAACTCCCCCTCGTGACCTTTGAAACATTTCGTCATAAAGCCAAACTGATTTAGTTGAAAGTGTAAAGAGAAAGTTGAATAAACATCACAGGGCAACGCCGTTTTGGGTAAATCAAATACCAATAAATGGGTTGAAATGAATGTTTCTGCAGTAAGTAACGAGGTAGTTTTTTACTGTATTGGAACTGGAAAGGGTGTGTTGAAAACCGGGTTTAAGGAGCAGCAACCTGCTTAAAGGGGTGGAAAACTGGTATCAGGGGTTCAGAACGGGTTTGAAGGGGCAATATCGATTCGATGGGGTGAAGAACCAGTTTGGTAAGGTTCGAAACCAGTTTAAAGAAGCGATAACTGGTTTGATGGCGCGCTAGCTGGATCAAAGTAGCTGCAACCCAGTGGTCTAGAGGTTTAGAACCAATTCGAAGGGCGATCACAGGTTCAAAATCGGTTTTATGATGTTTAGATTCTGTTTAAAGGAATGCTAAGTGGATCGCAGAGGTTTAAAGCCGGTTGGAAAGAGCCCAGAACCTGATTAACGGCTCGATAACACGTTTAAATGGTGATCTGTCCAGGGGGTAGTGAAACGTTTATCAATAATTGTTGATAAATGTGGGGCAGTCGCATTCCCCACGTGAAAAACTTTTAATAAAATCTATTAAAAATGTCTGGGACCGGTTTCGGCTAGTTTCTTACCCATCCTCAGTCACTGCAACAACATAACCGTGCACGTGACCTTATAAATATGTTATTTTCGCAAGATTCGCCTATAATTTGGATTTTAATATACCTGTTTAATATTTACCATTATTTTATAAGTATTTGACTCAAAATTATGTAAATAATATTGTATGATATTATCCAAATTTTGAGAAATTTAGGAACCCCAGAGAAATTTGCATTGTCTTGAATTTAGTTTTTCTCATTTTCCACGTTCTAAGTGGATATCAGCCCGTTTGAAAGAAAACTCCTCATTTAATGTGGCTCGCATTATTTTACATTTTCATGGCGTAAAACATAAGTTTGAAACTACCCAAAATGGCAAAAGAAGAAGATCAGAAGAAAATGTACAAATTAAAATAATTATAATTATTATAGTCATTTGATTTATCCTGATCAATGACCATAATTGTAAATTCTATAGATAAATCAACTGACTCAATTTGGTCCCAAACGTATGCAGTTTAATAAAAATTCTAATAGAGCTTTCAAGAAAAATGATCCTTTCGAAATTTACCCCAAAGTGTATTAGACTAAGTTGTTGTGATACCCTAGTTGCAATCTAATCAAACCAACCAAACAATTCTGCTTTGGGAGTAATTGAACAACTACAATTAATCTGCCTTCAAAGCATTTTCCATTTCAGAGTCTCAACTTGACTATTTTCATATCAGAGCACTTTCAATCGAATACTGATCAGTGATCAGTGATCACGTAGCCATTCAGAGGAGTTTGCAATTGACAATCGTCCTCTCTTTGTACGTGTGTGCCGAGCGGAAGGAACGCATGTTGATTTATCTTGACCGCTTGTATTGAACGAACCTCGGTATAAGTAATTTAAGTTGGGGCGAAGGCGGTTGATTATTTAAAACGCTGCAAATTTTACACAAGGGTTTATTATTCTTTGATACAGGTTACTTGTGCAAAAATTATTTCTGTGTCAATAGAAAACATTTTTCCAAAGTGAAACTAAAACTTATAGAACTCTAGTTTTAGTTCTTTAGTTTGTGAAAACAAACTAATTTAGTTTCAGTTTTACTTTTTAGTTTCGGAATTAGTCCCCCCCCCCCCCCCCAACACTGCCCAACACTGGGAGGTTGTCAGAGAAAAGATTCAGTTTTAAGCGCGCACTAGCGGTGGAAGTTCTGGACGTACCTACAGATCAACCTTGAGAGCTAAAATTGTAGGCAATTACATTTAGTTTAATTTTGCTTGTGATAACCAAGTCGTTAAAACTACCTGAAGACCACAGGGGAAAGGGGTAAGTATAATAATTATAAAGTTGAATTATTGCATTAACGACTTGGTTTAATAATTACACAGGTTTACAAAATAAAGTTCAATCTCAGCGCCGCGGAAAAATCCATCAAACTCTATGTTTTTTTGGGTTGCTGAATCCGAATCTGATCCCCGTTTTTCCAGTCACGTCCAAATTTTCGAGATATAGGCGATTTTTAGTTTTTTCGGCCTTTTTCCGTTTAGAAAATCACAGCTAAGCGTGCGGATGCCCAAAAATTCCACAAAAACTCTCTTCTTACTGGAAGTGTATCGCTGATTCCGAAAATATATATATGAGTTTGTGTCTAAAACCCCGAGAAATATGTGACTTTGCCAAAAAATGTTGAAATAACGTGGGTTTTTCAAAACCAAAGTCACGTTTTTTGATACTTTTTACCTCCTACCGTAAATACTACGGCCGTTAAATTTTTCTCCTAACGAGGTCTTGTAGGTAGATTGTTTCTGCGTCGAAAGGGACCAACCGCTATTCTGTACCTCCCATAATAAGGGAGCTATGATTTTTCAAAGTTTCTACCCATTTTGGCCATGTCGTAGAATATGAACTCCTGGAGTCGGCAATGCAACTTGATCACAACAAAACTTTGTTCCTAGGAATATATTGGACTTGGAGGCATCAATTATTGATGCCTTCAATATATAATGAATAAAACCATCTCTGAGTCGGTCTGAATTATTCCGACCGACTCAAAGATGGTTTTATTCATCAGGAACACCGTTATGAATGGAGTCTAGCGCTTGTTTTTCAGGGCTTCAAGTGCAAGTCCGCAGCAAAGCATAAAAACACAATACAAGCTATAAGAGCCGCCTTCCGTAGTACAGATCTTACTAACGAATTTACACGAAGAAATGAAATCTGTGGATCCCGAATTAATAACTAAAGGTGAAACATAAAATGAACATGAAACCTAAACTGGAAATGAAAACCAGACAAAGGGTAAACATTTAAAAGTTATAATAATTATAACTTTTAAATAATTATTATTTATCAAAAAACCTCTATAGTGATCATCAGGGCTCAATTCCGGTCTTCCAAATGCCGCCACCCGGAACTCAGAAAGAATCGGGCAAATGCAAAGGAAGTGCTGTTCATCCTCCCTCTCGTGAAGGTTACACATCGAACATTCCTCGATTGAATCCACCTCAAAGGGCTTAGCATTCAAAGAGATAAGTTCCAGCCGCATCGTAACTGCCCATCTCACTTCATAAAGAGATCACTGTGGGGGTCTCCTAAAGCTATCACACTTCACAGCCGGATCCAATTCGCGATACAGAGTAAACCTCTCCGAGGTCTCCGCCGTCACCAACAAACCACGCCTCTTCTGTCTCGAGAGGGATGTGGGACCTAGAAAAATGGATTATGTGTCCAAAATTACTCGGAAAACAACATCTTATTTAATCTTCTGGGACTCTTCAGTTGAAGGATTTTTTTTTTTTAAATCCATCTGTCCATCCATCACAGCCCCCAAATATCCCTTCGGTGAAATCGCCGTCCGAGCCTTTCTTCGGGCAGTAGAAATGTTTCAAAAAATCTGAAATTTTGACAAAATACTCGGGTTACCATCTACTTAATTGTGCCCGCAAAGATTTTGGACGTGTAATTCATTTTTCGAGATCCAACAGTGCTGTATTGATTTTGGTTTATTATTCTTGGAATAATACACCTGTTTTCGCGACGGGGGTCGACGACTCCGATCGGCCTCAAAATTCGACATTACCTATCCGTTTCAAGAGCTCTACATTCTAAATCCGCCGTACGCCGTCCGGGCCGTTTTGGGCAGTTGGAATGTTTTTTTTTTTTTTTAATCTGAAATTTTGACAAAATCTTGGTTTACCATCTAGTTGTGCCCGCAAGGTTTTCAGTCCGATCGCCCAAACCCGTGGGGCGCTATGGGGCTAAAATGGGGCTATGGGAGGGGATTTTTAAGGCTTTTAGCTATGGGATCGATTTGGTGTCGTTTTTGAAGTATTTTTGGACGTAGAATCCATTTTTGGGGGTCCCGCAACGATCCGATTTCACTGTGGCGATCTATAGGGCGATCTAGGGCTTTCATGGGGCTAAAAATGGGATTTTTGAAGGATCCCAGGAGGTTAAATATTTTTCTAGCAAAAAATAAACAATAAAAAAAAAAATTGTTGAAAAAAAAAAAATCGTTTCCAATTTTTTTCCATTGAAACAGAAATAATTTTTGCACAAGTAACCTATTATATATCAAAGAATAATAAACCTTTGTGTAAAATTTGCAGCGTTTTCGCTAGAGACTGTAGTGCTGTAAAATATGCTGAGCCTCTGCTGGAAAACGGCCCAGAAGCAGGTCGGGTGGAAGGGAAAGGGCCGGAGATATTGTTAGCTGGCATGCGAACTATTAAGTTGACGGCAGAGGGTATCTACCGTTTGGAGGGTGTAATTTGAGAAATTATTTACAACACGGCAGCAGTTTTTTTTTTACGTGACGAGGTGAAAAACGAGGGTTGAAGCGCATCAATTTTTCACCCCGGAAACAAGTTTTCACCCCCAAAAGGGCCAATTTCGGCAGTGTCAGGGATGTCAATAGTTTGGGATTTTCTCCTCTTCCATCCGGAAAATCCCATGAGACGCCCACAGTTGATATTACGAGCACCTGTCAAGTCCGTCTCAAGCCGGTGAATTCCTCGAGACGGTGGCTCTAATTGGGCAACTTGGGCTTGAAATACATGGCATTGTGCCGGAGCTGGAGGCCCGTTTTAATTACGCTTTCTCGGAGACGCACACTTTCCACTGGGGGTGAAGTATCGATTCGGATGAGAACAAACCTTAGGTGTTTTGTCGAGCGTGAAGTCGTTTGTGAGTCCCGGGAAGGTGAGGGTTTCGCGAGGGAATGAGGATCCACCTACAATGACAGCCGCGGTGTACGAGAGAGTGACAACAGTTGCAAACAGCGCATTCGGCTTCGCCCGAATAATTAACTCACCCTTTCCTAAGGTTATTGATAAGTATTGGCTAGACAAAATGGGATCCAGATGAACAACTCGAAAACCTATCCCCTTCTTTTTACACTCAGTAGTCCATCTGTACAGCCGCGCAGTCTCTCTGACTTCAGTTGGAGTGCCACCGAGGCTGACCAGCAATATACAAGACGGCAAGAAGACTTTCCTGGAACGATCGAGCTCAGCAAGACCCCAAGAGAAGTCTTCTCACTAGCATATAAAAGATTCCCTACATCCCACCAATCTCCAAAAAACCTACAGGGGTCAAAAAGGTGCCAAGCATCAAAAGCCTCTGTAGGTAGATCCTCCATACCGGGTGTGGAAGGTGTACCTACATGAGCAATTTGTGTACCTAAATTGGTTATATTGTCCCTATTGGTTGTTTTGTGTGTTTGGGAGAAGGCCTCTGGCGTGACCAGGATTTCGCTCCCTGTGTTTGTGGAGGATGAGGAGGGGAGTGCGCAAACACATCTATCTGGGGCTTGACACAATTTGTTGTGATCAGCTTGTCCAGTAAATAGTGTCGGGGCAATTTGGGGAATTTCGCAGTCCCCAATTTGACCAAACGGATTTAGCCTAATTGGGTCGCGTTCGTTCCCGGATATGAGTCTGGTCGCAGGATCATCTGAAGACAATAAATTGCCTCCATCAGAACCGCGGCCCAGATCTATACCTGAGACAATCAGCTTCTGAGTTACACCGAGCGAAGTGTCAGTAGGAGTGGCATCAGAATCAGATTGCTCCTGACGAGGGGTAAATTTCCCGGCTGATCCGAGCGAATTGTCGGTAGGATCGGCCTGGGCAAGTACCCCGCGTGAATTTAATTTTGAGTCCGCTGAGCCGGCTTCCTCAACTGAAATGTCTTCAGAGGAGGATTCCTGGCAAGCGGTCTCGTCAAAAATTGTGCGATTGATATCCATATCTACGATAGGCAGAATGGGGATCACAAGCATAAGGATGAGGGGGCGGAATCATCTAGGGGACCCGTCTATTTAGTCATCCGATCTTGGTATCGGGAATAGACGTGCCCCCGGGGTTCCGCTCAGAAACCCCCTAGGCGCTGGCGCCTCCCGCGGGCCGCTTGCATACTTCGTGGGGTGGCTGTCGGCCGATTTCATAACTGGAGGATTTCCTCCCTTGTGGCGATCCGCTACATGGCTCCCCCCGAAATCGGCTGGCAGGCGGAGAGAATTGACTGAAGAAAGCTCCGAAAGTAGGTAAGGCGCCTTGAGAAAAAAATTTTCGACGACCCGAACAGTCGTGACAGCACGAAGTGCTAAAGAGTAAATAAACGCGTATATTAAGCCCCCCGGAGTAAGGGGTAAGTATTAAAATATGAGTATGATATATATGTTATAGTTGAAAAAATTTGTAAGACATTGTTCCTTGCCATCATGGCTGGCAGAGGGAATTTAAGGCGCAGAAGGCGCTAAGAGTAAGCCCATGTGATTAAGGGGCGGGATAATATTTGCGTTGCCGTTTTTGGTGTGGCTGCTGCCGAGATGTCGACGGCTGCTGAGGCTCTTCGTGAGCTGCAGGTGGCTGGTTGTCAGCTGGAGGTGGCTGCGCCATGGGACGGGCAACAGGTGCCGAGGGCGCTGATGGGCGAGCGGAGTGTGCCGTAGGCGGTATAGGGCGAGCGGCTGTAGCCGGGGTTGGTATGTCAATTGACATTAACTGTGGAAGTGGAGGTGGAAGCTTGGAAGATTTCTTCCGTTTACCCCGTTTGTTCTTCTTTTTCCCGGAAGGCGCTGGTGGATTTGTGACTGAGGACAACTGATGTGGAAATTGCGAAGGTGTTGTACCTGAAGCTCCGTCCACTTGGAGTAGGGAGACGACCTTTTTGTGTGCCCCCGAGGGGCCAGTCAAGGCGTCTTTATAGGAAAATGTTTTGGATTTAACCGTTGGATTGCTGTTTGGACTGTGACATTTGTTGCTTTTGTGATTTATGGCTGTAGGATCCGAAATTTCCTCTCTGGCCAGATCGTGTAGCATCACAGCCAAATCTGGATAATATTTCTTGATTAGAGATGAACCCACGGTTTTGGGAATGTCCTTCGCGTGGGGGGTTTTGTTGTTCACAGGATTCATGCTGGGAATTGGAGGCGAAATTGTCTCCTTATGAGTAGTTGATTTCTCGATAGGTTGAGAAATCGATTTCGTGACTAATTTTGTGGTTTTCATTGGGGTGGAAATTTCCTTCCTTTGGGGAGCTGACTTCCTAATTGGTTTGGAAATTTCCCCTATGTAGGGAGTTTGTTTTTTAACAACTCGAGTTGACCTACGGGTAGGGGTGTCACTGTGTGTGTTAGTGTTCAACCCCGGGTTTTTCGGGGGATTTACACAGTGCGTGGGTGGGGTCGGGTTGCCCCTTGAGGTTGTCGGAGAAGGGTTGGCATTGTGAGTGTTAGTGTACAACCCTGGGATTTTCGGAGGATTTACACAGTGCGTGGGTGTGTTAGGACTGCCTGTCGGGATTGTAGGAGAAGGGATGGAGTTCGTGTTACCATCTGTTTTGTCCTTCTCTATGTGAGCCGGTTTCACTCTTGCTAGAGGGACTTTCAGTTGAACACCATTTTTCTCTATAGTCATTCCCGAAGGGAACCTGTCCAGCACTTTGTATGGCCCCGTATAGGGGGGAATTAAATTGGCTCGGATTGTTTCCGTTCTCAGGAATACAAATTCGGCCTCGTTTAGGTCTCTTGGGACATAAAACTTCGCTTGTGTGTTGTGATGCAACGCGTTGCGAATGTTTTGGATGTGTTCAGTCGACACCAATGTAGGGGGGGAAAACATGTCTCCTGGCAGTCGGACTTTCGATTTGAAAGTCTTTTCGAACGGTGTCAGACCTTCGTCGTCGATGGCCGTTCGCAGACCCAGCAAAGCTGCCGGAAGCCTGTCTATCCAAGGAGAACTGTCGCCCTGGCACATCATGGCATCCTTCAAGGCCCTATGCCGTCGTTCGACAAATCCATTGGCCTGAGGGTGATATGCCAGGGTCATAATATGGTGTGCCCCTAGCATGTCGGTGAGGTGTTTAAAGAGTTCGCACTCGAACTGTCTTCCCCTGTCAGTCGTTATTCGACTTGGGGCACCGTATCTGCATATCCACTGTTCGTAGATGTTTCTCGCTACTGTGATGGCAGAAATGCCCGCAATAGGGGAGGCTTCGATCCAACCCGTCGCCCTATCGACCATGGTCAGCAGATGGTCTTTCCCCCTTTGTAAAGGGAAGGGGCCGACCAGGTCGAGGTGGAGATGTTGAAATGCATCCGAGGGTGGGAAAGACGTGAAGGGAGGCACTGTGTGACGGGACACTTTCGATTTTTGGCAACCCTGGCAAGATTTTGCCCACTGCGTGCAATCTTTTACCAGGGATGGCCAAAAATACCTCTCCTTCACTTTGGCGACGGTGGTTTTCACACCTGGGTGTCCTAGCCTGTGGATTTGGTCCAAAATTGTTCTCCTCAAGGATGGAGGGACATAAGGTCTAGGAAACCCGGTGGAGAGATCCACCCAAATAGCTTGTGCCCCTGGTTGGGGTTTTAGTTTCGTAAGTTTTTCGCTTACTTCGCTTTTGGGTGGCTCTGCCTTTTGTGCTTCCGCTAGATTTGCTTGAATGGACAAATCTAATGCCCCCACTTCGTCTGTAGCCTCGGGCAACGTTTCACATCGGGAGAGGGCATCTGCCACGAGATTTTCCTCCCCCTTAATGTATCGTATATCCGAGGTAACCTGCGAAATGAAGAGCATCCATCTCAGTCTGGCGGGGTTGAGATGTGCAGTTTTTTGTGTTAGGCAGGTTGTGAGGGGTTTGTGGTCTGTAACTACGTAGACCTGCCTTCCTTCTATGACATCGAAGAAATGTCTCATAGAAAGGTAGACGGCGAGCAACTCTCTGTCGAAAGTGCTATAGTTTTGCTGTGTTGGTGAAAGGGCCTTTGAGAAAAATCCCAAAGGTTGTGCTACTCCGTCTACGATCTGTTCTACGACCCCGCCGACGTGTAAATCACTTGCATCAGTGCACAAACGTAGAGGAGCGGAGGGGGACGGGTGGGCGAGGTTTGTAGCCCCTCCAGATCAGAAGGTTGCGTGTTCAAATCACGTCGGGGTCACCAGTTGTAGGTAGATCCTCCATACCGGGTGTGGAAGGTGTACCTACATGAGCAATTTGTGTACCTAAATTGGTTATATTGTCCCTATTGGTTGTTTTGTGTGTTTGGGAGAAGGCCTCTGGCGTGACCAGGATTTCGCTCCCTGTGTTTGTGGAGGATGAGGAGGGGAGTGCGCAAACACATCTATCTGGGGCTTGACACAATTTGTTGTGATCAGCTTGTCCAGTAAATAGTGTCGGGGCAATTTGGGGAATTTCGCAGTCCCCAATTTGACCAAACGGATTTAGCCTAATTGGGTCGCGTTCGTTCCCGGATATGAGTCTGGTCGCAGGATCATCTGAAGACAATAAATTGCCTCCATCAGAACCGCGGCCCAGATCTATACCTGAGACAATCAGCTTCTGAGCTACACCGAGCGAAGTGTCAGTAGGAGTGGCATCAGAATCAGATTGCTCCTGACGAGGGGTAAATTTCCCGGCTGATCCGAGCGAATTGTCGGTAGGATCGGCCTGGGCAAGTACCCCGCGTGAATTTAATTTTGAGTCCGCTGAGCCGGCTTCCTCAACTGAAATGTCTTCAGAGGAGGATTCCTGGCAAGCGGTCTCGTCAAAAATTGTGCGATTGATATCCATATCTACGATAGGCAGAATGGGGATCACAAGCATAAGGATGAGGGGGCGGAATCATCTAGGGGACCCGTCTATTTAGTCATCCGATCTTGGTATCGGGAATAGACGTGCCCCCGGGGTTCCGCTCAGAAACCCCCTAGGCGCTGGCGCCTCCCGCGGGCCGCTTGCATACTTCGTGGGGTGGCTGTCGGCCGATTTCATAACTGGAGGATTTCCTCCCTTGTGGCGATCCGCTACAGCCTCAATATTAAAGTTGCGCCAACCGATCGATTGGAACTATTCCAATCGTTCCAAACGTTCTTCTGACCACAAGTTGGGCCGCAACCTACGTTGGCACTACAACCAACTGTCCATCCCTCCTAGGCCATCGAACGGAAGAAAGTCTACATCGCAACAATCACGAACCGACCAATGAGGTGATACTGAACTCCTGGGTCCTGCTGCCAATTCGTCCTTCTGAGTCTAGTGCCGTTTCAGTCGGACTTTACCCCAAGAAGCTGGTTCCCACATTTCCGTTGCCATACCTCGTAGTTTCCTGGTGGCAGCAGCTCTTGGTTTCACCCAAGCCGTCGTCATCCTGTTGTTGTCTTTGCTGACCTTACTTTGCTTTCGTGCATTTCTGGTTAGCCAGGAGAACAACAATTATTGTTGAAGAGGGGAGTTTTTCCAGGGTGGTAAATTTGGTTACAAATACCCCGAAAAAGGAAAAAAAAATCCTCAAACGACGAAAAACAAGTCCCCAGAAAAAAATCCCCAAGCTCAAATTTTCCAGGCCAGCTCCAAGAAATCTGCTTTAAGTGTTAGTGAACTCTTCCAAGTTTTCCTTTTTTAGCATATTATGCTAGTCTATAGTAGGTGTACCAGGTACACTGTACCTATATTAAAATCGCAAACTAACGGGTAGATTTGAATCTTCAATATGACATATCGAACATTGTTCAGGTTTACTATCAGTAGGTAGCACGTACGCAAGTTCCACAAATTAACCTCTTTTGAATCGGTGATAATCGTTAGGGCTTGGAACTGCTATAGTTAGTCGAACTGCTATAGCTAGTCCTCCTCATTGATTTAGGGTCAACCTTCACCTTTTTTTTTTTGCTTCAGAAAAGTGGTACTTTCGGATCTGACGTTTTGCAGTTTTCATCCACCTCAATCAATCCAGGGGGTGGGGAGAGATATAATAAAATAGAATATACTATATTATATTTTACTATCCCTCCTCCGTTTATATTATAAGAATGTTAGCCTACTTTCACTTTCACTCCAGGGATTTTTCCCCAAAAGCCCGGGGTCTTGTCTGATCTCACCTTCAAGATTGGAGATTTTTCTCCAAAACCTCGGGGAGTTTTTCCCCAATGTAGCAAAAATGGAGAATTTGTTTCCAGGGATTTTTTTTTTTTTTTTTCAGGGACTTTTTTCCGCATACCAAATATTCCAACCCCCTTGGCACAACCGTTAACGTTTCCGCCAGTTTAACTCTCAAATAGGTAAATGATTTTGTTTCTCTTGCTCGTTTTTTGTTAACTGTAATCTGGAAACTTAAAAACTGTTCGTTCGTTTTTTTTCTTGGTTAACATGTTACCTACCTAATTTTAACAGTTAGGTTATGCAATTAGCACTAACCATTTAGCACCTTACCTCTACCTTTTTTTCATCCTAATCATTTTATTTTCGGATCATAGTCTTGAAAATTGCAACCTTTTCCATTTTCTATTTCATAAAGTTGTGGAAGTAGTATTGCGTCTGTCGTAGGCGTCTATTGTACGAGCTGTGGTATATTGTGACAGTCGAGCTATGGTTATTCAAAGGGCCGAAGTGCGAGGGACGTCTGCCCTATCGGATGAAATTCCATCTTGTCATACTCCTGTTACAATCTCAACGGGGACCGGAGCTTCGATGGTATCGATAGCAAGTCCACTTCACCCGGCCCGATCGTGTCTGAATGGATGGAACGGGTTCACTATCGGCGTCCCCCCGGAGGGTTTGCGGTCTGAGCATCCTTATCGGGTTGACAAGGAACTACATTATCTTGGGAGATATTGGCAGGAACGTCAAAGTTAACTGTCTTGATATGGGTCTCGAGGGGGTTAACGTAATGAGTCTCTGGGTGGCGTTTGATGGAGGTTTGGTGATGATCGTAAATATCCGAAGGAATAAGTCATGAGTGGATTAGTGATAGTAGATTACAAGCAGCTATTTCTGTTGTCAGTTTCCAACTCGGTCTCACCACGTCAATAAGGTTGAGAAACGAGGCCTCAGGACGTCCCAGAAAGAGGATACCGTCTGAATTATGTAGGCGTTGGGAGCGTCATCGCCCTCCACTGCACTATTACCATCCCTCCATCATCATGGCTACCAACCCTCCCCGGCTCCCTACATTTACGTCCTCTTTGCCGCCAACCGCCCACCATTCATAGATAATTAGCTCTCGGGAGAGAAGGCCGGAGCGAAAGACACGAGTTTGCCAAAGTCGTTTCACAAGCGGAACGAATATTCACGAGTCGGTTCGCAACCCATCAAGGAGGCCTCGGGTGGGCTCTTTCTTCAATTATTTACACTCCGGCAGTTTCATCTTTGAGGCGTTTGACGAGTTTGATGAGAAGGGGCTGATAGGGAGTGTAAACATGGGCGGTGAAGGCGCTACGCTCCTCAGCAACCGTTTCTTTGCAGCCCTGCCCAAAAGAGCTAAATGGGCAATGTCCTTTTAGTCTACTGAAAAGGCATCCTATCGCAGTAATTGGTGAATTTGCCAAGCTGGAGATGCTCTGGGATAGAAAAGAGAGAGCAGCCTAGGAAGCTTAGGCGTGGTGTGGTGAGATGTTTGCTCGGCAACAGGAAGGAAAAAGTAGGTACCAACATTTAGTGTGTGAACTACTTCATAAGTACAAAACCTTGATGAAATATTTAAGTTATGTAGGTAAGGTAGGTAAATGCATTAAATACACTGCCAAGTGGGACATGCCCCATAGCTTCCTCGGATATTGTATGAAATGTTGAACGAAATTTTTCATCAATAGAGCACAAGTTATGGCTGTTAGCTCACTAACTCGAGCACGATTTAACCTCCCCCCCCTCCCACTTGAACTATATTTTAGCTCACTCAGCTGACCAGGAGAATACCAGTCATTTCAATCGTCTCTTGTACTCCCATAAGGTCTCCTTCTCAAATTTCAACGTCCAAGGGTGAACCGGAGAGATTTTAGCAGATTTTGAACATTTTTACATTACCTACATATAGTGGCTGTGCGGTACTGCTTCGAGTTCGCACTGGATCTCGTTCATTCTTTGGATCTCTAACCTCTTAGAATTTTGACTCGAGATTTTTTAAAAATCGACGGCTGCGTAAACAAACCATCTTAACAACCAACTTCTTCCATGTTGCTGAGGATGACCCGAATCACCATTTCGCGCCCACGCAACGTGTTCCGCTGATTCAATCCTCATAAAATTTATTTGGAACCTCAAGTGGCCGTACCCACACAATCCCTGAAAATTTGACTGAAATCGGATCAACATTGTGGAAGTTATGGCTGTAACAAGGAATCACACGTGTGCGCCTGCGGACAGCGTTCCGCTGATTCCATCGTGATGAAACTGATAGGGGACCATCTAGGGCTATACCCACACAATTCCTGAAAATTTGATTGAAGTCCGATCAAAATTGTGGAAGTTATGGGTATGGCAAGGAAATGCGGACAGACAGACAGACCGACAGACACGGAACCAAATTTGTTCAAGAGGCTCTGAAACGCAAAACGTGAGTGGAAATTTTGATTTCGGAGAACAAAATTTTTTTTTTCATTTCGAAAGTTAAAACAATGCTTCCTGTGCCTTGCAGATTCGGAAGCAATATTTACTAATATTAAAATAATTATATTTATATTAAATTTATGGCATACATTGTGTTATATAGTTAATTATATTAATTTATATTATATATTAAATATACATTCCTTCACTGGCATCTAGATTTGTCCCGTAATAATCGTGGAGCAGTAAATAATGAGCGCGATGAAAGATTCTACCAGGATTATGCATGCAAGGAACGTATCAAGATAGTTGGCCAATGCTTGCTGTAGTGAGAGATGCTGCATCTCAGATGCACCGAGTATGATGTTCAAGCAATCGAAGAGGAATCATTCTCGAGAACAGACTCTAACCAACCCCTCTACCACTGGAGATGAAGTGGAAATAAATACGAAAGAAGAAATTGGTTAATTATACCGAAATTATCAGGCAGGAGTTTCAATTTTGTCAATGAATCCAGGGTATTTGTATCCTGAGAACTAGAGTTAATACATAACATATAATCATAGTCATAATTAGCACTCCGATTCGAGCATATTATCATATTTTTTCCTGTATAGTAAACATTGAAAGAAGCCATTTGGTAGTATTTTCACCTCTCTGGGACCAAAAGAATTTAAATTTTTCGAGCATATAACTGCATAAAACAGCTATCTTCAGAATAAACGCTGATAAATACATAATATGTAGAATATTATTCTAGTGGTTCTCATCTAAACAGCCTGTTTTTCATCAAATTTCCCTAGAATTTTGGCCTCCGTTACTATTTTTTTAAATGTTTTTTTAATTTTGGTTTATTATTCTTGGAATAATACACCTATGTTTTCGGGACGGGGGTCGACGACTCCGATCGGCCTCAAAATTTGACATTATCCGTTTCAAGAGGTCTACATTCAAAATCCGAAATGTCCGTCCGCCGTCCAGGCCGTTTTAGGCAGTGGGAAATTTTTTTTTTTTTAATCTGAAATTTTGACAAAATACTTGGTTTACCATCTAGTGCCTGGGTCGTGGAGTCTGAGGAATGGTAATTCGCATGCGCGTGGACTTTAACAGAATCCTCACTTTCTTTGGTTAGCATCTTTGGTCGTTCTACTTAGACGTGGTTAAAATACCGCTCAGGCATCATCACATTACCATTCCTCAGACTCCACGACCCAGACACTCCTCTTGGGGATAACCACGTTCTCACCAGTCTCCAAACGATTGACTCGTGAAGTCACCCTGCGTAGTATGAGGAGGCAGAGTCGGGGAGTTGGCGAATTTTGGTTTATTATTCTTGGAATAATACACCTATGTTTTCGCGACGGAGGTCGACGACTCGGATCGGCCTCAAAACTTGACATTATCCGTTTCAAGAGGTCTACATTCAAAATCCGAAATGTCCGTCCGCCGTCCGCCGTCCGGGCCGTTTTGGGCAGTAGGAATTTTTTTAAAAATCTGAAATTTTGGCAAAATACTTGGTTTACCATCTAGTTGTGCCCGCAAGGTTTTCAGTCCGATCGCCCAAACCCGTGGGGCGCTATGGGGCTAAAATGGGGCTACATGAGGGGTGTTTTGAAGGCTTTTAGCTATGGGATCGAGTTAGGTGTCGTTTTCGAAGTATTTTTGGACGTAGAATCCATCTTTGGGGGTCCCAGAACGATCCGATTTCACTGTGGCGATCTGTAGGACTTTCATGGGGCTAAAAATGGGATTTTTGAAGGATCCCAAGAAGTTAAATATTTTTCGAGTAAAAATTAAAGAATTTTTGAAAAAACACATTTTTGAAAAAAAAAATCCCCCCAAAAAATTTTTTTTCAAATATAAAAATCCAAAAAAATTTTTTTTAATTTTTTTTATTGACAGATTTAAATGTCTGTACAAGTAACCTATATCATAGAATAATAAACCCTTGTGTAAAATTTGCAGCGTTTTTCAAATTAAAACTCATAACCCAAGCTGTGCTTTGCAAAGCAATCCGAGACAAGCGAAAGTTTGAACTCCACACTCATCAATAGTGATCACGTACTCTGCGACACTGGAGCCTTTTAGGAGGAAAACGGAACGAATTCATTCCAGACACGACTTTGCCTCTTATCGACGCAAAAGCGAAAACTTTTCCACCCCCCCCCCCCCTTCACAAAGTTTAATTCATTAAATTTGTTTCACAATTTCCATGAAACACTCCGCGAGAGGGAGGTCCCATGGGGTAATTGTTTTCTGTAGCGACGCCCGGTGAAGAGAGGGGGGGAAAAGCCCTCGGAAAAGCTCGGGGAAAATGGAACGGGGGAAAAGGCCTCGTTGGTATGCATGGGAAGTTGCCCCGGTTGCAAACCTTCCATGACACATAACTCACGCAGAGATACAACTTCTAATTCATATCTCCCTGTATTGTTCTACCAGAGATACACTCAGTCCATTCACCCATCCTCCGTTCGACCCACGACCCTCTTCCCCGACTTGGGCCCCTACCTACCCATATCCTCAAGGATTTCCTTTCCCCCTACCATACATACTTACACGGATTTCAAAATGCGCTCCTATTTGTTAAACAGGGAACAGCGGAGGGGGTCAGGACGCCGGTAAGTCTGGCGTCTTTATAGCCTGCTGAGGGCAATCTACTTTTCCCTATGAGTTACAGCCGTTGAAAACAACTGGGTTCGTTCTACCAAACGGGCGAAAAAAAAAAAAAAAAAATCCCAATGCAGGGGATGTTTTGTGAATACGAAATGAGACTTGGAGAAAAGGAGGCCTTTTTGGTGGATTAGGTGGATGGCGAGTCAAACCTCTCAGCGTGGGCGGCAGAGTGACTGAAACCAGTGTTGCCAACCTGCCGAGAAGAAATTTCCGTACCGTCCCTCCAAAATTTCCCTTTTGGTTTATTATTCTTGGAATAATACACCTGTTTTCGCGACGGGGGTCGACGACTCCGATCGGCCTCAAAATTTGACATTATCCGTTTCAAGTGGTCTAGATTCCAAAACCGAAATGTCCGTCCGCCGTCCAGGCCGTTTTGGGCAGTAGGCATTTTTTTAAAAATCTGAAATTTTGACAAAATACTCGGTTTACCATCTAGTTGTGCCCGCAAGGTTTTCAGCCCGATCGCCCAAACCCGTGGGGCGCTATGGGGCTAAAATGGGGCTACAGAAGGGGTTTTTTGAAGGCTCTCGGCTATGGGATCGAGTCAGGTGTCGTTTTCGAAGTATTTTTGGACGTAGAATCCATTTTTTGGGGTCCCGCAGCGATCCGATTTCACTGTTGCGATCTATAAGGCTTTCATGGGGCTACAAATGGGATTTTTGAAAGATCCCAGGAGGTCAAATATTTTTCAAGTAAAAAAACAAAACGAAATTTGAAAAGAAAAGAAAATTCAAAAGATTTTTTTTTAAATTTTTTTCATTGACAGAATTAAATTTCTGCTCAAGTAACCTATATCAAAGAATAATAAACCCTTGTGTAAAATTTGCAGCGTTTTTCTAGCTTGTCATCCTTACGATTTCCGTACATAATACATAATATTATTATGTATTATGTACGGATACATACCGAATACGGATATTACATAATATTACATATTATGTAATATTATTACGAACTCTATTTCCGTACAGCAAAATCTCGACCTTTTCTCAGTCCTCCCAGCTAAATAAATTAGTGCCTACCGATAAAAGTATCACTTAACTAATGGATATTTTCCGCTAAATAAATTGACAAAATCATAATTGTAGGTTCGCCCAATTTACCGGGTGTTGGGCGTATACCTACATGTTCAAATTGAGTTCCTAATATGAATTTAGTTGTATCAATTAGAGTAAGTTATATTAGCTAGCCTATCCCTTGTGTGTATAACTATAAAATTTATAGTTATAGTTATTCAATAACTTATACAGGTATTACAATATAGGTAGGTAATATAATTATTATTGGTAATATAATAATATTATTATCGTTGGTATAAAAATACTGTGGAATATTATTATTCAACTTTGGATTACTAGATTGGTATACTTAGATATCACAGGATGATCTCCATATATTTCCACACAGATACAGATCACAACTTGCATACCCTATCACAAATAATACTGTTTCTATTATAAGTTTCTGTTAGTATTTATAATACCTAATTTATAATATTAGTATTTATAAGTGACCTAACCAGCATTTAAATCTAATCCACAATCAAGTAACCTAGTTCAGTCGTTTACATAATTGCACCTGAATAAAATGGGTAGGTAACATAAAATAAAAGAAGAGGGATTCATGAAGAAGAATGAGCCGAAATTCTCATTTGAAGATGTGGTAAGTACACTGGTAAATAAAATTGTCATCATAGTCTTAAGTACGTTGCCCAGGGCCGTGGAGAGAAAATCCGGGCCCGGGGGCAAAATTCTTCGGGCCCCCTAAAAAAAAAAAAAAAGGTTGTATGAAATTTTTTCCTATATTGATGTCTGTCCTTTTCCCATTTTGCCTCTCCTCCCACCTTTCTTTACACACACACACACACACAAAAAAAAACGTTCTCAAGAAAATCCGGGCCCCCCTACGAAGGCCGGGCCCGGGGGCAACGGGTCCAGTGCCCTCCCCCCCCCCCCCCCCCCCCTCTCTACGGGGCTGCCCCTGAAGGGGGAATGTGCGGTTTTGATTAGTTTGGAGAAATTAAAGGAGAGACCAAAATTTATATTTAATAATATTAAATATTATAGGGTCGACCTTGTCCTCTTAATTTTAGACCTTGCAAGTTCTGAGTTTGCTTTCCATCCGCTTGCTTCTGTCGCCGTGGAAGTCGACCAATGGCGTGCAGTTGTCGTCTCCAGAGAAGAATTTTAGTACCTACCGTGTGTAGTTGACACGTAGCCGCACTTTTTGGGGACTCCTTACAGCCCCACCAGGAAACCCCCGCTTGACCCTTTTTGTGAGGCCTGAGGATTCGGTAAACAACCGTGTAAAAGGGTCCGAGCCATTGTTACCAGCTCAAATCGGCACCGACGCCCAACACGGTTCGAAATTATTCTCGCTTCCATCTTCCTTCGCGTCTTTTTTCGCCTTTTGTCAAGACTGTGCTCACTGTTGGAAAGAAGGTCGACTTCACTAAGGGCCAACAAATCTCACCCTATTTCCCCGTCGAAAAAAAAAAAAAAAAAAAAAAAAAACGGGGGGACTTGATGATCCTCCCGGCAAGGTGGATACCTGATGTGTCGGAAGGAGGCGCGTTGACATCGGAATTCGTGGGATTTTCACCTCCTTCGCATTCATTCACCTGCTCGCCTGCTGACATACATCACATTCCTAAGTACATTCGCCATGGACTTGAAAACAATGGAGAATGCATCAATGACAATAGGTGAAAAACTGGAATATGCCAAATAACGCTGCAAATTTTACACAAGGGTTTATTAATCTTTGATGTAGGTTACTTGTACGAAAATTAAATCTATGTCAATAAAAAATTTGAAAAACAATTTTTTTTCACTCGGAAAATATTTGGCCTCCTGGGATCCTTCAAAAATCCCATTTGTTACCCTCAAAACTGTTAATGTCAAATTTTGAGGCCAATCGGAGTCGTCGACCTCCGTCACGATTACATTCCAAGAATAATAAACCAAAGACCAACCGCGGTCTATTGTCCTTCAAATTTAAAATTGATAAAACTTTCCCACCTCCGGGAACACGCAGACAATCCAATCTTCAAAAAAGGCCCCGCCGCAAAGAAAAAGTTATATTAATTAGTTTAATAAGAGTTTCCGACAAAGTTCACGGGATTGTTGCGGGGGAGTTTCACCTGGGGGCTTAGAGGAAAGAGGTTCATTCGAGAATTAGGATCTACGCAAATTCATTTTACCTTAAGCACTATTTTCTTGCCTTTTCATCCGACCCTGCAGCCGAGGGGGTAACGTAATTGGCGATTCAAACTTGATTTTTTTTCTTCCCTCTTCCTTTTTTTTCTGCCCTCATCTTAAGCTGCTTAACCTTTTGAAGGGTGAATAGGCCATTTTACGCTTGAACTTTCCATTTTTTCAAATTAGTCTAGTTTGAAATAGACTCCGGATATCAATTACGTTTGAAGGTCAAAGCAGTTGGGATTGTTACAGACGATATTGTGCATTCTCTTGTTCTGAATTATTTCCGCTATTAGCGTTTTTTTTTCCATCATTTTCAAAATGGGTAGGAGGTTCAAGTTGAGAGAGACACGTAGAAACGTACAAACGTAGTCGGAGGTTTGCCGCAAGAATGAGGACGGGAAGGGACGGAGATCTCCTGCAGTTCAATTAGGTAATAAACAAGGAAAGGCCTGACTGGCGAAGGGACGGGAAGGACACCCTGTTGCCTAAGTTCTTCAGCCATCGACGTCCAGATGGTGGAGCAAAGCAGTGTGGAGCAAACGTCACCAGTTGTGGTTTCAGGGACACCTGCAATGCTTCAGGTTTGCCAAGTTTGGCTAGTTCTTGCCAGCAGCATCAGCAATATGAGGCTACTCCTCAAAGTCAAATTTCCCGTCTGCTCATTCTCCACTCAACTTTCCACCTCGTCCCTTGCCACGACGTCCATGTCCTCGCCCACATCCACCCACCGCCCCTAACAACCCACGTGCCTCCTTGTTGTCATGACGACTGGACAATCCCGCTCACTTCAACCCTCTCAACCCTTCCCCGCCTTTTCCTATTTCGTCCCTTTCGAACGGCGTGAAAACAACTGTCGGCCTTGTAGTTGTAGTGAGATGGTCGGAGCGGATTTTTCACAAGCTTTCAGACACATGTAGTCAAACGACGGGTTGTTTTTAAAAAACGTCCGACATCCTTGTACCAAGTACAAAATATGATTTGAACTCAAGAACGATCTTGTTACGCCAGAGCATTTCAAACTAATTTAAAACTGTTTTTAGGAGGGTTAAGCTGGTTGAAGATTGGGATGTCAAATTCATCTAAAACAATCGATTTAAATCGAATCGATCTTTTTGGAAAGAATCGAGAAGAATAGTATCGATTTTGATTTATTATTCTAGGAATAATACACAGGCCAGTATTAATCACGACGGAGGTCGACAATTTTGATCGGACTCAAAATATGACATTATATTATAATTATTAAGTGTTACGTTTCAGCGAGGAAGCCAAACAAGGATTCTCACGAAGTTTGAACACGAAGAAAAGTTGTAGAGTAATAAATTTTGTATCAATTGAACACCCTAAAATTTAAAATTGCTACAAAAATAAAAGCGTAGTAGATGATTTTGATCGAACGCCCCAATGATATCCGATTGAACCCCGTCACATTGATGAATTCAATAGAACACGATAAATTTGGAAATTTCTACAAAATAAGAGAGCCCCAGCAGATGATTTGTGTCGGGGAAAGAAAAATTCTGAGAGTAACCTATCGCAATTAAAATTCGAATCCTGTCGAACCCACTTGTTGAATAAAAGAAGTTCAAACGTGCGCTATGGCCGGAAAGACTGCTTTGGGCAGATGATTTTTTTGTTAATTCTTTTTTCTTAACATGCCATGTAAAGAAGACATTCTTTGCTTTAACATGACAATGTCATGCAAAGAAGACATTGTCTTATTTTTCTTCTTTTTTTTTTTTTTTTTTTGTAGCTCTGCCGATTCCCAATTTGCATGGAAAACTCGTAACTTATCCCCCTGAAACGGGTCTGAAAAAAAAGTGTTTTTCTCAAGTTTGGTGGCTCAACATGACCCTTGGGGCTCTGTGAAGTTAAGAAGGGGCTACGGGAGGTTTTCGGCTATGGGGTCGAAGTACTATTGGACGTAGAATCCATTTTTTGGGGTCACTGGACGATCCGATTTCACCGAGGGGATCTATGGGGCTTTCGCGGGGCTACAAATTGGATTTTTGAGGCACCTATCTAATAAGGAGTCATTTTACGAGTATATTTGGACGCATTCCCACTCTTCGAGGTCCCACATCTCTCCGTTGTACAGATTTTTTTTTTTTCGAATTTTTTCAAAAATATTTTTTTAATGACACAGAATCAAAGAATAACAAACCCTAGGGTAAGATTTGCAGCGATTTTCTCTACAATATGATTAACTAGTGGGCAAATACCCGGCTTCGCCCGGTTATGATTTTAAAACCTTCCCCATGTCATTTTGAGTACGTGTACCAAATTTCACGTTATTTGGTTGTCTGGATCTTGAGTTATAACGGAACAGACAGATTACAAATGCGTCTTATATATAGAGAGATTAATACGAGAGGTTCCTAATAATAATTATTAGAAGAAAATATTAAATATAATAATTATTATTATGTTTAATATTTTCTTGTGATCCTTATTATACTAACGTGACTGATTTACCGAAATCATTGATTGTTATAGTAGGTATAACAATCCATAATAATATTATGTGATATAGGGACACAAAACATTAAACTTTTTCACACCGCCTTGGAATGTCATCATTCGTGTAGTGACTTGATGAGAAAATTATAAAGTCATGCCAATGAAAACAATAAAAAAAAAACGCTGCAAATTTTACACAAGGGTTTATTATTCTGTGATATAGGTTACTTGTACAGACATTTAATTCTGTCAATAAAAAAAATTAAAAAAATTTTTTTTTTTGATTTTTATATTTCAAAAAAAATTTTTTGGGGGATTTTTTTTTCAAAAATGTGTTTTTTCAAAAATTCTTTAATTTTTACTCGAAAAATATTTAACTTCTTGGGATCCTTAAAAAATCCCATTTTTAGCCCCATGAAAGCCCTATAGAACGCCACAGTGAAATCGGATCGTTCCGGGACCCCCAAAAATGGATACTACGTCCAAAAATACTTCGAAAACGACACCTAACTCGATCCCATAGCTAAAAGCCTTCAAAACACCCCTCCTGTAGCCCCATAGCGCCCCACGGGTTTGGGCGATCGGACTGAAAACCTTGCGGGCACAACTAGATGGTAAACCAAGTATTTTGCCAAAATTTCAGATTTTTTAAAAAATTCCTACTGCCCAAAACGGCCCGGACGGCGGACGGCGTACGGAGGACGGACATTTCGGATTTTGAATGTAGACCTCTTGAAACGGATAATGTCAAATTTTGAGGCCGATCGGAGTCGTCGACCCGCGTCGCGAAAACATAGGTGTATTATTCCAAGAATAATAAACCAAAATAAAAACATAAAAATAAAATGAATGAAAAGGCAGCGTTTTATTTTTCACGTTAGTTTAATTTTTCATTATCTTTAATTCGCATTTTCCACGCTGGTAATGAAATGATGAAACAAAAAACAAAACAAAAATCCCCCCCCACAATATCTCTTTTTGGAGTTGCAACTCTCGGTTTCAATTCGTAATTCCGACATTCTCCTCTCCATCCTACCATTTCCATGACGATGACTGTTTTCCAATCTGTCAGAGAACCCTTTTTTCCCTCCCGTATGGTAATTGGAGTTTTAAATCTCTCCCCCTCCCACCCACCCCTACGACGACGAAAAAAAAAACTGGAAGAAAAAAACCTCCCAACGTCACGATACAGATTCACAATTAGTGCTGATTTGTTGGGCTTTCCAATCAATCGAGGTCTACCTGCCGTTTCATTCCCAGTTCACCTCTGTACCCCTCATTTATTGCCCTGGAAGAACCGAATTCAATTAGGTGGTTCGAAGTCAAATTAAAACGGTCTAATTTGGGTTTTAATTCAACTTTTTGTGTTGCAACATGCGCAGGCGGGAAATCGAAATGTTGGGTTCTGTAATGTTGCTGCATGTGACGTCATTATTTAAGTCAACTAAAAACGAACGCCTAAGCCGTCTTGACAACCCTTCATTTAATTCAGGCGTCAGAAGCACGAGGGATCCATAGTTCCGTTTGCACTCGCCACTCCGACTGGGCGCTCGTTATCAATCAATCCAGCGTTAGCATAAAACACCGAGGAGGAGAAAATACGACAACATGGACGGACGCAAAACACCACAGAGTAAAAGAGTTCCGCTTGATAACAATGATAAGAGCGCCGACTACACAGCGCACCACTAGCGCCCAGTCGGTGTGGCGAATGCGAACGGAACTATGGATCTTGCCTGTTCATTTAATGACTTCACGAAAATAATGATAGTAGCTGACGTCAGTGTGTGGTTGGTAGACGTGAGATGAGCTGGTTTTAAAGGCTCTCAGAACTGCTTGAAAACTCGTTTAACATATTCCTATCAGTCGGGTGCAAGTTATATGCATGGGTGCAGTGCGATCGAGTCTCGTCAAGCAAGAAAAGTGAAGGGTGTTCCATCGCCGCTAAAAGGTCAGTGCGCTCCCAAAAATGCACTGCACTCCTCCCTCACGTTGACAAAGTGGTGAAGCCATCTTGCTTCTCGAGCTTTTCAGAGCTGTCCAAGGCGTGCTAAGCTGGTCCCTCACTGGGCAAGAGTTTCCAAGTCTTGCCAAGATGGTCTCAAGCTTTCCAGACCTATCCAAGGCTTGCTAGGCTCGCTCTAAGGCAACTACAGGTTTCCAATGCATGCCAATATGGCGGGCCAAGCTGGATAAGGGATTTCAAGATGGTCCCAAGCTTTCTGAGGTTCCGACTCATGGACACCCTACAATTCGAACTATCTATTTTGGACACCCGGCTGTTAGCTTGGACACCCAAAAAAGATACGATGTCGTCGGCAAATGAGTGTTAAAAATTTTAACATTAAATGTTTTTAACGTTAAAAAGTTTAACATTAAAGGTATTTAATACCCCTCGATGCGTGATGGTATCAGCTGCCGCGTATGCTGCAGTTCCAACAAGTGCAACTTTGTGCAGATTTCCGCTTGGACCTCACTGAGTTCAGCATAGATAGTAAAGATGTGCGGGTGTTGGGAGTTGAAGCCCTTGTTGAGATAGAAGGGAAAGGATTTGCAGTTATGAGTTGTCCTGGAGAGTTCCGCTGATTTTCATGTCCAAACATGAGGTGGAAATAAGGCGTCATTGAAGACCTATCATACTGTGTTGTGAAGGTATTGCATGAAGTAATTTGCTTCAGAAAAGTCAGGCTTGTCGCGAATCTCCCATTTGCAGAATCTTATTATCCCGGGTGTCCACGGTACAAGGCTGAGTAGCCTGGGGTGTCTTCAATACAGACGTAAATGTGACTTTCACAGTTGGGTGTCTCCCATCAAACCGCCAGGTGTCCAGCGCCAGTCCCCCAGCTTTCCAGTCCTGTTCAAGGCTTCCTAAGCTCGTCCCAAGCTGACTAAGGGTTTCTAACACATGCCAATATGGCAGGCCAAGCTGGATAAGGATTTTGAAGACTTTCCAAGGTGATCCCAAGCTTTCCAGTCCTGTCCATTGGACAGTGTCCAAGGCTTGCAAAGTCGGTGCCAAGCTGGCTAAGGCAATTTTGTGCTGGAGAGTCGACCAAAAATTTTTGCTGTTTCCAAAAAAGGAGTTGATTGCACTCCTCAGAGTCGACCACCTTTTCAACTTTGTCCGTAAAGGCCCTGATATTGAATGCAAACTCGCGTGTTTGTGTTATTTGGTTGTAGAGTATAGTGATCTCAACGCTCTCTGACTTTACAAGTAAAGTATCAGCTGTCGCTTATGTTCGAAATATACCATAAATTTTATTTTTCCCTTAGGATTTTTTTTAGCTGGAAAATGCGTTTGAAGGGTGCTGAAGTAGAAACTGTACATTTCAGTATGCATACTGTGGAGGACCTCACACGCACATGCTGAAAAATTCGAATTGTGAGGTTGTCAATTATTGGCGTAGTTCATCTTTTGTTGAGTGCTTTTCATCATTTTCCGTTTTTATTGTTCGACGACGAGGTAAACGGGCCCGAGGAGAGGAAACCCTTTTGTACGACGGCCATTCAGCGGGCCCTCTTTTTTTTTTTATTCGAAGGTAGGGAGGGGTGGGTTTTTCAAAGTGAAAAAAATAAGTTCCCCCGGACTCATCCCTCCTTCCTTTGAACCCCGGGCGAATCTGAATCACAAAATACTGGAGAGATTAGCGGGGCCGGTTAGCCGGGAAAGAGCAGGAAGCGGTGGAAGCGGGGAGAGTTCGGGAGGTTAGTTTGAGGCTATTCACGCCATTTGATTGATGTGAATGAAATATTCCATTGGGCAAAAAAGGAGTTTTTTTTTTGTGCTGAGTCTCTTTGGAAAGCCATTCAGTCTCTTCTGCGGCTTTTCCGGTGAATTGGTGGGGGCCCTGTCGATGAATCGGAGATAATTTGTAACGCGGTTAGGTGAAATAGAATTCGCTGCGGCCGAAGTCCATTCCCAATTTCACGCTGAAAATGTACAATATTTCCCACACATTCTCACGCTAAATCCTGTTCAATCCAACAATTTGAGACAATAAGCAGTCAAATATGGCAGGACGAGGTCCCGCCCCTTTGTGGGAGGTCACAATCGTCTCGAGAGGCGGAGAAACAGGCGACCATTTCTTCATCCACCTGATTTTCACGTTATTTCAATCCCACGCTTTTGTAAACGTTTACACGGAAATTGTTCCGGAGCTAACAAAACCCTCCCACGACAAGGAAAGTTTTCGGGGGAATTAGGAACCTTCGGATATCCTAATGCGCCTCTGAAAAAGAAGGAGACGAAACTTTGATGTTGTTCCAGCCGAAAGGGGTAACGCCATAAGAAAACCTTCTTCCCCACAAACAATCTGGGCACCCGCCGTCCAAAGGGACAAACAAACAATAAAACATCCCTCCACCGTCTGGCAGGGGGTCTTTTTTCATTCATTTTCTTCTTCAAACTTGTTCGGCAACGATTTTTGTTTATTTGGCGCTCGTCGATCATTTACCAAAAGCCGTTAAATTGTTTATGTTGACCGTTGTGCTTCATCTGTGTACAGACCACTTTGTTTAGCTGCTAGAAAAACATTTCCTGCGAATTTGGATCGGTCAGTGATGATTGCAGTCAAGTGCAGGTATATTTCATTCAGAGTTCATTAAAGAGTTCATTCAGAGTTCATTAAAAAAATTCGGCGCAGTCCTCTTCCTTCCGCTCGGTTGCAAGACTTCTCCTTCACTTTTCCAAACAGCCTTAAAAATAATCGTGTTCTTTCCGCGCGGGTACGTTAATATTCTACACCGGGTTCATGAACGTTCTACACCCTCCCGAGGCAGGGTCTTTTCGCTGCATTCGAATAGTAACAGCTAAGTAATAGTAACAGCTTAATAATATCCCCAAAATTCATTTCGGTATTTTCCTTCATGCTACCTAGTCACCTCTGCCAATGTTGTGGAATGTAATTCCAGCAATCGTGGCTCCGACCGTAACGTGATTTTTCAATTCAGTTTTCGCGATCCATCCAGCGAGTTCATGTAGGTAGGTACTCCCGCCTTTTTGCACCCACGCTACACCTAGGGACCCTCCAAATGGATTCCATGTCCAAAATTACTTCGAAAAAGAACACCTCACTACAAGAAGAGTCCTTAAGTTTAATTTTTTCAATAAATGAAAAAATAAAAAATAAAATGAAAAAACTCCTAGTTATAATTTTTTTCATTTTTTTCGTTTTTTCAACTTATGGAATTTTATACTTTTACTTCCGAGATGGCATAATAATATTATGTCATAATTAGGGCTCGGATTGATAAGCTCGATAAAATCATCAAATATGCTCGAAAGCATCTGTTTTATGTTCAATAGATATGCTCGAAAAACCCAAAATATGCTCTAAAAACACCGTTAAAATCAACAGAAAAGAAAGTGAAACGAAAAAAATCAACAAGTTATGGGATATTTGAAGGACTTGGACCAAGAAGTCGAATGAGGAGTTATTTTCGAATTTGGACGTTGACTCAATTTATTAGCAACCTCAGGCCCATCCAGTAGCATCAAACCCCAATCGTCGGGGGATTTACGGGGCTGTGACAGTACCAAGGTGGAGAGAATTTATGATGCACCCGATAAGTTCCCACTGTGGAGGGTCAGCGATGGACTCCTGTACAAGTACGATAAGGACGAACTTGTCAGTGACTGGATGTTGGTGGTCCCCAAGGAAAAGCTAGTAGGTACACCGTGGGCCTCCGTGGTGCTAAAAATAGGGCCACCGAAGGGGTTTTTGAAGGTATTTGGTCATGGGGTGTCGTTTTCGAAGAATGTTTGGACATTCCGCTTATGGGGGTCTCATTCCTAACCAAACCGATCGGAGCTCACCGTTGACGAGTGGGGCTTCGATGGGGCTACAAACGTAGCGTTTGAAGGATGTCAGGAGGTCGATTGAAGCGTCTTTTTCAGGGTTGGGAATAGAACTCAATTGTGGCGTCTCTTATCTGTCCAAACACTACAAAGGTGTAAATATTTTGAATTTCTAGTTTTTTTTTTTTTTTATTGTTCTATAGTTCTCTACCTAGAATCTATGTAGAGTCTATGTAGAACAGTGGATTCTATAGTATACTATAGAATCTATAGGATGGGTATGCCCAGACAATGACGACGATTTTTCGGAAGTCGCGGATTTTTGAAAATTATTTACTTCCCACCACTAACACTCGCACGAAAATTTTTTGAGTTCCCATTCGGCATTTCTTTGTACCTACCCAAGTCCAAGGGTGGAGGCAACTTTTTGGTCTTTTTGCACTGTAAAATGTATCTAACTGCAAAATTATTGGCACCGGAGTGTTTGGTAGTGACATAAAATCATATATGACTACACAAGTGACCAAAAAACCGTTTTTTTTTTTCGAATTCAGTTGGATTTAAGTAATACAAAGTATTAATGTAATACAATGTATTACTTAAATCCAACTGAATTCGAAAAGACGTGACCTATGTCATAACACTGAGTTTCCTAATTTGCATTTCTCACTAATAATTATTTCGGAATTATTCACGAAACACTTTTTGATATGCGCGTATCAACCCTTAGTCAAAGCCCAAACTCTGGGGAAATTTGATAAAAAAGGAACTATTTAAACGAAAACCACTAGAATATGCATTTATATGCGTTTTTATTCTGAAGACTGCTGTTTTTTGCACTAAGTGCAGCCTTTATGCATTTGCATAAATTTTCATAAATTTTATATTTTATATGCTCAATAAATTTAAGTTCTGTTGGTCCCAGAGAGGCGAAAAAACTGCCAATAGGCTTCTTGCAATGTTTGCTAGACAGGAAAAATATATGCTAATATGCTTGAATCCGAGCCCTAGTTATAGGTAATATTATTATGTCATGTTGTGCGATCTTGCATCTTCCATTTTTTGCAATTCGAACGCACCATCAAGTTGGAGGCCACATAAGAGTGGTTTCAGGCCAAGTTTAGGGACTCTGGATTTCGGTGGATTTTTCTTCTCTCGGTTGGTAGTTAGTGAGAGAAAAATGTCCTTGGATGTTATTTCCCCTTACGATGACGACGGGGTTGTCGAGTCCCTCCCAATTACGATACTTTCCCTCTCCCTAATGAGCATTTCCCGGAAGGTCTCGACACGCACTCGGGAAACTCCTGGGGATGACACTTGTCACAATTGGCCGAACACGAGAAGCAGCTGGAAAAACTAACCATCGGCGTTTCGAAAATCGGAGACCCGTTGGATGGAAATTCTTCTCGAAAAGGGGATTGTAGACAGAAGGAAACGGACTCGACCCTGGGAGTGTGGGGACATTAATTGAAACAAAGGGTCCCCGTCAAGTGGTGGGGGAATTGTGGCGAGGATACGGGACACCTGGGGCACCTCTGGGGAAGAGAATCCTCCGGGGAAATGAACCTGTATGAAAACTTCCCCCCTTTTCCCTTCCCCGCCATTTTACAAGGTAAATATTAATAAGCTGGCATTATTTCCGACCCTCTTTTATACGCCCCTGTGTTGGTACATTTTCTTCCATTGTCGCAACTTACAGAGTATGGGGTCTAAACTTGCTCGCCAGATATTCTACTCCTTCTGAAACAGCAAACTCTCTCAAAAATGTCTGTTGAACGTACCAAAAACCAAGTTGCAAAATTTTGGAAACATGGGGCTTTTGTATGTGCAACAGACAATTTTTAATATCAGAGGTGGTCTCGTCTGAAAGAAGAAGAAAGAAAAAGAGAGAAAAAAAAAAAAAAAAAGCTGCGAAGCTGCGACTTTCACACAACGGTTCATTAGCCTTCGATATAGAAAAAAAAATTGCAAAAAAATAACTCTGCCAATTGAATTTTTTTTAATTAATAAAAGTTAGGCCTAATTTTTCTATGTTTGGACAGATGTGGGACCTCCAAAAATTTTATTTGGAAAACGACCTCTCATTTGACCTCCTGGCTTCCTTCAAAGTCCCATTTGTAGCCCCAAGAATGCCCCATTGACCTCCACGGTGGAATCAGATCGTTCTGGAACCCCCAAAAATGCATTCTACGTCCAAAATACTTCGAAAATGACACCTACCTCGTCCTCATAGCCGAAACACTTAAAAATCCCCTCCCGTAGCCCCTTTTCAGCCCCACAGAGCCCCGCGGGTTTCGGCGATCGGGCTGAAAACCTTGTGAGCATAACTAGATGGTAAACCGAATATTTTGTGAAACATTCAGAACTAAAAAAAAAAAAAAAAATCATACTGCCCAAAACGGCTCCGATGGCGGACTGACATAGGTAACGTTTTTAGAATCCGCACATCTTGAAACGCTTAATGACAAATTTTGAGGCAGATCAACATTTTAGGCTTCCGACACGAATACATACATAGATTTATTATCCCCTGAGTAATTAACCAAAAACGCAGTGAGGCCAATCTGGGAAGACAAAAATGATATTAATGAACCTCTAACTTGACGATTATTAAACTTAATGCCGGTTTAGTCAATTACCTACATACCTTCATAATCCGAGGATATAAAAAAATCATTAGATGGAAGCCTCGTCAAACTGGTCTCTATTTCTTAACCCCCCTTCCATAACGCTTAGAACCAAAACTCCTCCGTCTTGGTTACCCTGTAAACCAGTTTTTAACCACGTGAAATCGGAGTGCAACCTGTTAAATCGCTACTTACTTAACTACCTTATAATACCGGAAAACTTTTGTGCTTGCTGCAGCTGCAGTTGATTATGGTGATATTGCCGTTTTAAATTATTATCGTTGAACAAAACCATCAACACGAGCAGAACTATCAATTCCCACCGTAACGTTGTTGAGATGTGGCGTGAGACCTACACAAAATAAGATACGAGGGTGAAAAGAGAATAAGTCAGGGGTTTTCGGAGGTGGAAGGGATATTTTCAATGGTGGTGAATGATACTATCTCGTCGGGGATCCAGACACGCGAACTTTCGGTTGAGGCCGAGATCCCCAATAAACACGGAGAAAGAGGAAAATGATTGAGAAAAATGTCGAACAGGTGCACCTATGGCTAGTAGGTTACTGACGTGAAACCAGTAAAAAACCAGAAATAAACTCAATATATCTCTGATTATCGAAATCCTAACTAACCTCCAGTTGGTTATCCATTTATTTATGTTCGTAATTAAATGACAAATGAATTGTATTCATTAGTGTGTTTTTTAAAATTTTATTTTTATGTCGGTGAATTTTCGGTGGACCCGTCGACTAATACATTTTCAATGTCAAAAGGTACGCAGGACATTCGCCTAAAAAGTAGTACATGTCCTTACATAAGGTGACATTCGTTCTCCTTCCCAGAAAGTCAATTAATTAACTGAGAGAGCGGCTTAGAAAAATGTTAGATTTCCCTCCCGATGGCCCTTGGTCGGCTTACAAAATCTCAGGTTTCCCTCTCAGTGATGTTCAACTCTTGACCGTTTTAAGTTGGTTGAAGGTAAGGCTTCTCACGGCAGATAACTCTGCCCAGAGATGTGGATCCTGCCTAGGGCGTAGGTAGGATTTAGGCTGGGGGGGTGGGACCCCAATTATTATTTTACATAATATATTTTATGTTTTTTCAGTCCGATCACCCGAACCCGTGGGCCTCTGTGGGGTTAGAAACAGGCTACTGGAGGGTTTCGGCTATGGGGTCGATTAGGTGACGTTTTCGAAATATATTCGAACAAAGAATTCATTACGTAAGGTAGATGCGGCGAAATAGTGGGAATCCATCCTATAAAAAGACGATTTCAGACGAAGTAGTCTATTTCCACGATAAATATCGTTGAAATAGACCACGTTTATCGACGTTTATCGTGGAAATAGACTACTTCGTCTTTATCGTGGAAATAGACTACTTCGTCTGAAATCGTCTTTTTATTAAAGAATTCATTTTTGGTGGTCTCAGAACGATGCAATTTAACCGTGGGGCTCCTCCGTGGGGTTTCACCATTGGGCTCTCATGGGGCTAAACATTTCCAAGGGTGTGGTCATTTTATTCTTATAGCCACTAGTAACGCTGACAGGAAGGCCTCTCTTCGCTCGGCCATTTGTGGGACCAAGTTTTATGAGTTTTATTTTCTGAGTAAAAATAAACAAATAGTATAAATTAATTAATTTATTCAGACTCATTAATATCGCTCAGGAAACAGTAATAAAGTACGTCGAGTACTAAAACTGAACCCAGAGAGCGAAAAAATAACACTTAAAATCTGATATTAATATCGCCTATTTAGGCGGTTCCGAATAATGAACCACCCTCCAATTTTTGGAATTACTTATCAAACCCTGCCTATATACATATACTTGTGTATACTTGTTGTATACTTGTGTACATGTACACAAGGCATCAACAAATTTCACACGTATTCATTATTTAATAATGAATACGTGTGAAATTTGCAGCGTTTTTATTTGTATTTATTTGGTTTTCGTTGTTGTTTCTGGCGTGCATATGTGAAATGTATGCTTTACACGAAAAAAATCGATCTATCTATGTATCTATCTAATAGTGATATTGTCGACGACGGTAGAATTTTTTTGTTTCTTCTCGTACTTTTCCGGGGTTTTCCACAAGTCTGGTCGGAATTCAAGAGGATTCCCCGAGCAGCGTCTGGGCATATCGATCTTAAACTGAGTTTGAGGGGGCGGAGAGCCTCGTGCGTGCTGGAGGGGGATGCTGTATAGAAATACGCGGGGGGTGGGGGGGGGATGCCATCAGTCGAGGGTGGAAAGCGATGCGACAGGAGGGCGAACATATCAAGAGACGTGTTATGTGCGGAACTGTCGGTGTCAACAGGTATCCTCCCTCGTGTAATCGATGTTTCTTTATCGAAATTGAAATCAAATCGATTAATCCACCAAGTTTGGTGGATCCCAAGCGGAAAGGGGATTATTCAAAAATATTCCGTAGTGGGAGTTTCTCGCTATGGCAATGCCTGTACGTTTTCCAATGTGTCGACAGGTCTCCGCTCATATAAACACCACACAACGTGACATTGATAGTTTCGTTCCTCAAGCACTGCAAACCACCCACCAGGGTAGTATTAAAATCAGGCCCATTTGCCCCCGCTCGTCACTCATTGGGATTATGCCCAGCGATGCATTTTTTTGATTCCCCAAATTCTAAATGATCTGGGTCGTTCGTCATTGAGGTCCACCCAGAAGCCTCGACTTAAGTTCTGAAAGTTATGCCTTATGCACAGTTCGTTGTTAAGTCGGGCGATATGCAATGCGGAAAACTTTCAGAAGGTGGTCTGGACATTGCAACAGCAACTTGGGATTTACAGCATTCTCCTCCCGGGCATTCAGATGCAGCTCGTTCATATCCTTGTTATTTAGTGTGGATACAAACTCATTACGGGTGCGATTAGAGTACTTGCGAGGGACTGTGTTCCTAAATCTTTAAAGGCACTTATTGTGGTGTGTTGGGCCGCGTTCCGAAAGCGAGGTGAGCAATGTACATTCACAGGAGCTGTTCAGATAGTAGGTACTGCACATCCTTTTCCCCACCTTCACTGAGAGAAAAGATTTTTTTAGTGGCTCGGTTAAATCCGAAATAACCTCGAAAAGAAATTGAAACCACCTAGAATCAATTGATTCAACCTAGAAAAAATAGGTCCAGGTTAAAGTAACATCGAAAAATATTAATACAACCTAGACCCATATAGAAACAAACTAATCCGTTATTACCCGCCCTCTGACCATAACCTGGAATAAAAAAGTGTCAACCTAGACCAAATGTGAACTTCACATTTGGTCTAGGTTGACATTGTGAAGACCTAGAAAATATATTACCTACCTTTGACTTTTAAGTGGGGTAACCTAGAATCGAATGATTTGACCTTCCATATAATTCCCCTCCATTAAAGTCTCGGTTGTACAACTGAAAACAACCGAGAGATTTAGAAGGCGAGATTGTTACTTTAGGTAACAACGCAGAAGAAAAAGTTAGACTTCCAGTCTCGGTTGAAACTACCGTAGTACCACAAATAGCTTTAGGTTTAAACAATAGTGATTGTAATTCATTCGATAAATTCCAGGTTGTTTCTACGGTACGCTAAGCGGCTGCGGAGAGCGCCACTGTAGGCGGTGGGCGTTAATTCTCGTTGTCTTGGCACCCCTGCTATTTACCCGGTGGGGTTGAGGCCAAATCTCTGTCAAATTCTAATCATCTATTTTCTGACACTGTGTGCAGTCATATTATGACGTCAACTTCAAATTTTTGTACTAAATTGGAAACAGAGACAACCCAGAAAGATAGTTGAAGTTGATAGAACCAACCTGCAATGGAAGTGGAGCAAACCTAGAAAGAAAAGTGGACCACCTAGTAATTTATTAGGACCAACCTATAAAGAATAAGAAGCTACCTAGAAATTTAACTGGTACAACAGGGATAGTAATTGAAACAACCTCGTAAATAAAGGGGCACAACCTAGAGAGAAAAAGGGTTCTAGGTTAACGCGCCATGGCTGTAAATTGTTTGAGGTGGGGTGAGAACGTTTTCGTTTTAGGGTAAATCAACCGTATACGAAAGTGAAAAACACTGAATACCAGGGTGAGACAACCAAGACATTAATGCTTTTAACCTAGACTGTAAATGGATGGAGGCGGCTGCACACACCGTGAACTAAAGTGTGGGGGTGGCACATTTTAAATCTTGGTTGTTTGCATTTTTAGGACGGTAACTTCACCAGTATTTTCAATGTAGGCTAAATGATATTCAACCTAGACTAAATTGTTCCACCCTAGAATGAAAACCAAAAAAAATCTAGGTTGGCAGCATTTAACCTAGAAAAAAATCGAAAAATAACCTAGAATAGGCCCTTTTTTTCTCTCAGTGTTGATGCTGTGGCCGATTCCGATAGGAGTCCAGATTCCCCGAATCCGTGCCCGCTTTCACGGGACCAGTCGAAAAGTCAATGGACTCTTTGCCTTGATCCGGAGTTTCCCTCATTCCTACCAAAAGAACCTTGTTTGTGCATGAAGATGGATCCAGAAGAATGAGTAGACATGAGAAAAGTGGGGAAGGCCACCCCGCTATGCAGGGATGGAGCGGCAATTCACAATCTTGCGGTTGAACGAGCGATTGAAACAAGCCCGTAATCCATGCACTGATCCCGCATACAGAGCACCGCATGCTTCTCCCTCAAAATGTCAATTTTACAGCTCACAGGTAGATGTTGCTGCTCCCTCCCAACTCCCAACCTTCGCCTACATACCTACTGGAAGTATCTTCCAGGAGACGGCTCTCCGCAGGTGCAATTTCAAGAGCATCCAAGCGGTCAACGAGCGTGTCCACAACTGTGTTTGAACTCTGGCGGTCTCGTCGGGGCCTTAAGTAAACCTGTCGAGACGAGGCCCTCCGAAAGTCAAATAGACTGCCAATGCAAATCCTCTGGGACACCGCATGTATCGCGATATGGCAACCTCCTCTGCTTCGAAACTCCAGGAAAACTTTAGGTACGATACCAAACATGGGAAGGAACGGACCAAACCCCACCGCTCACCGAAATCTTTATATTCTTCTTCCTTATATAAAAATGCTTCTTTTTCATCGCCCAACACCGTGGTGAACGCAACATAAATATTTATAAAAACATTTTGTATCGCAGGTTGTTCGTCGAGGCCCAAAGTAAACACTGAGCGCACCGGAGAAGAAACGGCTCGTGGTAGATACACCAGATCGGCTTATTGCCTCGTCCCCTTCCATCAATAACCAAGTATTCAATTTCAGGAGGAGGGGCACATCCGGGGGAGGGCAGGATCAGGATATTGAGAGAGTATTGACTGAGAGAAGAGTCTTGGGATTGTTTGTGCCAAGCAAACGAACCGGGTCTCGGCTCTGTGTTTGTCCCGATCCTCAGGCAAAAGTACCCCCACCCCCTTCGCGGGGGATTTACCCCCTCCGTGTAATCCCTCATAATCATCTTTATACCTCCTCCCTACCATTAGAATATTACGAGGTGGTGTGTTTAATTTGCGGTGATTAATGATCAGAAGGGTAGTTACGAGTATTTGAGCGAACAAGATTTTGGGGCTTCAAAGGAGCTGCGAGGTGAGTTTTGAAGGGTTGGAAGTAAAGTGAGGTGTCGTTTTTGAAGTATTCTTGGACGTTGACTACTTAAATAGAAACATGACGCTTGGGTGACTCAGACTCTCGAAATGAGCCTAAGCAGTCGTTTAGATTATGCTGTCATGAGACGAGGCGCTTGCGCTCAGGTTGTCTTCCTCAATTTAAATGACAAGAAATCTATAGATTATATAGAAATCTATAGAGTATACTGCATGGCCTGATGAACGCCAGACAACAAAAGCGTATTGCAAGAATCTTAGCCGATCTGTCGAAAGAAAGCGGTAGAGGCTTTGTTCGTCTGGGCTTCGCGGGTTCATAAAACTTGGCATTTCTGAATCTTGCAAGGATCAATTTGCTGAGCTTTCCTGTATCATGTGGTCTCCGGATTTTACTCGCCTCAGTACTGGCAAGCAGGGTGTGTTGATTGGCTCTCGTCTCTTCAGAGTCTACCCCAAGAAACAAGAGAGCTCCCTATCAAGTTTTCCCTCCACGGAATGGAAAGAGGAAGCTCAGCTTAAGCTAAGCTTAAATCGTGTCCCGAAAATGGGAGGGGGGGGGGGATTGAAGCTGCTCCCAGCAGCATCTTCTGACCTGCGAGAAAACTAATCTTCGAAATGTTCACTTGTGACGATAACAGGTGTCGCTAGCAAAATTACCTACAGCCTGGTACCGTCTGAGTCTGTACAATTTTAAAAATTGTATAATATACCATTTTTAAAATATTATTATAAACAGTTAAAAATTGTTTATTATAAACAGTTAGATTTTACAAATTCTGTAAAAAAAAAATAAGCTCGCTGCAAATTTTACACAAGGGATTATTATTCTTCTATTTACATATTATGTTATTATGTACATCATCCAAAAACCGATTTGAGACAAACTTTTGATTTAAATCGGTATTTTTTTTTTTTTTTTTTTTTTTTTTTTTTTTTTTTCTTTATGTAACGTTTGTGGACGGGATTGGGGACCCCGAAAATAGATTAGGTATGCATAAAACATTACTCGGAAAACGCCACATCATTCGATTTATTGGCATCCTTCAAAACCTCCATGGAAGCCCCATAGACCCCCAAAGTGAGATTGGATGGCTCTGAGACCCCTCAAAAATCTATTCTATGTCCAATAATTGTTATACATAATTATTATACCTCGAAAATGACACCAAACTCGACCCCATAGCCGAAACCCTTCAAACCCCCTCCCTTAGCCCCTTTTTAGCCCCACAGAGCGCCACGGGATTGAGCGATCGGGTTGAAAACTTTGCGGGTCCAACTAGATGGTGGACAGAGTATTCTGTCAAAATTTAAAAAAGAAAAAAACCTACTGCCCATTTCGTTTTTTTTCAAGATGACATCTTGAAATTTATAAGTAATGACAAATTTTGGACTGTGCTCTGCGCCCTGGTTCCACGAAATAACGAGACCCTTTTCTTGGTTGAATGGACCTGGTTTGTTCACGAATGGAGAACAGCCAAATTTTGAGATGTTACAGTTTTTCACGATGGGTGCAAAATGGGCAATGAAAGCGAGCCACTGTTTCTTCCACCTGTTTCGTAATTTAAAAAAATAAAATAAAATAAAATAAAATAAAAGTAGGTAATGAAATAACGAGAAACTCGGTTTCAGATTTTTCATTTTGGTTTTGAATTATCACTTAAGGCTAAAGAGATATTTTGAAAAATCCGTTTAGGAAAGGCGACTTCTTCGAAAACCCGACTTTCGTACGGCAGAAGAAGAAATAATTTCTTTAATGGTTTCTTTCGGAATGGCGGTCTTTTCACTCTTCGCCCTCTTATTTCTTGATTTTGTCCGGAGTTTTTCCTCTACCCAGCCTCCACTTTAAAGGGCAGGAGAAAATTCCATGCGGCCGGATTGACTGTGCGACCGACCCCAAACCCGACGCTAATGGATCACTTTCCGGGAGGCGGTTGATGCCGGTAAAGTGAAATGGTCATGATTTAAAAGGCCGGAAAAAGGAAGATTGAATGGTGACTAGGAAATGGTTGTGGCTCATGAGGGGGAGGGAGGAAAGCGTTCAAAGCAAATTCTACCCCAATTCAACTCCATTCAGAGTCCACAATTCAACTTCAATCAACTGTGTTTTTCCTCCACCAGGACGAATCTTGAGGGGTAAGAGGAACTGAAAGAGAAAAACCTGAGTCAAACGTATTAGTTGTCTATTAGGAAAATCGCTAAATTAATGAATAAGTAAAGGGCGTTTTATGTCGAAACAACGTCTGGGTTAACCTTCTTCCCCCGCAGACAAAACGGCGTTTATTTAGCTCCTAAACGGAATTCGAGTCGGGAGGGTGAAAAAAAGGGCTTTTGAAAAGACGGTTCGTGTTGTTTACACAACTTTCAGCGTCAGCGGGCAACTCATCTGAATATCAAACTCGGGAGTTTGCGGGGTCGCTCAAACGTGAAAGTGGAAGTGGACGAGGAAGGGTTGGTGATGGTTGAAGGGGGAGGGGGAGATTTTCCCGCCGTTTTGCCCCTCCGACGAAAAACACCTTTCTGTCCTATTCCCAATGGAGTCGTCTAAATGGTTGAGTGGAGAGAAGCGTTGAAAGGTGAAATGAGGAGGAATGTTTCCGGAAGAAAAACGCTGCAAAATTTGCAGGTAAGATTTAATCTTACCTGAGTGTTTTATTAGTGTAGTAAATAGTGCAAAAATTAGTTCTATGTCGATGAAAAAATTATTAAGGTTAAAAAAAATTCTCAGTAGGTAGGTACATACAAATTTTGACACCGAAAAATGGATTATGCTTCCAAAATTACTCGGAGAACGGAACCTCATGCCATCCTTCAAAAGCTCCATTAAATGGGAAAATTAACGAATTTTGTTGTCCCACGTATGCCCATGAAATCGAATGGCTCTGGGACTCTCAAAAATGGATTCTACGTCCAAAAATACTTCGAAAACGACACTTAGGAGTATAAACTTTTTCTTGTAGCTAAAATGTAGAAAAAAAAAACCTCCATTTTTAGCCACAGTTTGGGCCGGCGAACGGACATCGCATTTTCGGGTTATTATTCTTGGAATGATCCCCCTTTGTAATCGCGACGGAGGTCGACGACTCCGATCGGCCTCAAAATTTGACATTATCCGTTTCAAGAGACCTGGAGGTGTCCAGATTCCAAAACCGAAATGTCCGTCCGAGCCGATTTGGGCAGTAGGATTTTTGTCAAAAATCTGAAATTTTAACAAAATACTTGGTTTGCCATCTAGTTGTGCCTGCAAGGTTTTCAGTCCGATCGCCCTAACCCGTGGGGCGCTATGGGGCTAAATTGGGGCTTCGGGAGGCGTTTTTTGAAGGGTTTTGGCTATGGGATCGAGTTAGGTGTCGTTTCGGGGTATTTTTGGGAGTAGAATCCATTTTTGGGGATCCCGGAACGATCCGATTTCACCGTAAGAATCTGTGCGGCTCTCATGGGGCTACAAATGGGATTTATGAAGGGTTCCACCTGGGAGGTCAAATATTTTCCAAGTAAAAAAAAAAATTTTTTTTACTGACACAGAATTAAATTTTGCACAATTAACCTGTATCAAAGAATAATAAACCCTTGTGTAAAATTTGCATTGTATGACAAATTTTTAGGTCGATCAGAATGTAGCGAATACTTATTCCAAGTATTAATACCTAAGTCTATTATTCCAAGATTATTACCTAATCCAAAAGAGAAGTGGAAAAAATAATATGAATAGGACTATTCTACACATAACAATCTCAATATCAAACCAGTATTTTTTTCCTCGTTATGGTTTTATTACTGTTTATGTTAATTAACAATTAAAACGAGTATTATGTTCATTTTAATGGTTGTTCAAAGGGTTATTTTCCTCCCCAGTTTTATCCGCCAGTAAATTTTTTTTATCTTCTTCCTATTTATGTCTTTACCTACCTAATTAACTTTTTCATCTCCGTTTGTTAGAATACTTATATATTACTTATACATTATTAGTATCACTTATACTTAATTACTAAGTAATTGATGAAGTCTTCATTTCGGTAATGTGCGTACGATTTTTAGAAACAGTATGCTTTACCTTTCAATTTTGGTTTATTATTCTTGGAATAATACCCTATGTTTTCGCGACGGGGGTCGACGACTCCGATCGGCCTCAAAATGTGACATTATCCATTTCAAGTGGTCTAGATTCCAAAACCGAAATGTCCGTCCGCCGTCCAGGCCGTTTTGGGCAGTAGGCATTTTTTAAAAAATCTGAAATTTTGACAAAATACTCGGTTTACCATCTAGTTGTGCCCGCAAGGTTTTCAGTCCGATCGCCCAAACCCATGGGGCGCTATGGGGCTAAAATGGGGCTACAGGAGGGGTTTTCTGAAGGCTCTTAGCTATGGGATCGATTTAGGTGTCGTTTTTGAGTATTTTTGGACGTAGAATCCATTTTTGGGGGTCCCGGAACGATCCGATTGCACTGTGGCAATCTATAATATAGAAATATTATTTCTTTCATGGGGCTAAAAATGGTGGTCTAGATCCCAAAACCGAAATGACCGTCCGCCGTACGCCGTCCAGGCCGTTTTGGGCAGTAGGAATTTTTTCAAAAATCTGAAATTTCGACAAAATACTTGGTTTACCATCTAGTTGTGCTCGCAAGGTTTTCAGCCCGATCGCCCAAACCCAAGGGGCGCTATGGGGCAACGGGAGGTTTTTTTTAAGGCTTTCGGCTATGAGATCGAGTTTGGTGTCGTTTTCGAAGTATTTTTGGACGTAGAATCCATTTTTGGGGGTCCCAGAACGATGCGATTTCGCTGTGGCGATCTATAGGGCTTTCATGGGGCTAAAAATGGGATTATTGAAGGATCCCAGGAGGTTAAAAATTTATCGAGCAAAAAAATAAAGAATTTTTGAAGAAAAAAAATTTTTTTTTTTTTAAATATAAAAAAGTAAGTTTTTGGAGAAAAAATCCAAAAAAAATTTTTTATCTAAGCAAAAGTTTTTTCAATTAACACAAAAAATTTTTGCACAAGTAACCTGTGTATAGGTTACTGATATATCAGAGAATATATCAAAGAGGTAATATATCAAAGAATAATAAACCCTTGTTTAATATTTGCAGCTTTTCTATTTTCATCTCATTCTGTTTAATTTTAGAATTTCCCGTAAATTTATCTCATCCCCGATGATCAATCTATGTTGTCCCGAGGGGGGTCATACATTTTTTATTTGAAAACCAGTTCTTCTCTCTTTTGGATCAGCTAAGTTAACTTTAATCATTCAATGAATGATTAAATTAAAGTGTCCAAAGTGGTCTCCTACGAAAATATATAAACCAAAATATCAACTTATAGCTACCTAATAAACAAACAGCTTCTCTATTATTGACACAGTTGACAACATAGGGACACAAACCTATTTTAAGAAACCCTAATAATGACACCAAGCTTAGCCCTGTTTTTCTTTGGAAGTTTAGGATTTTGACGTTTTTACGCATTCTTCCTTGAGTTTTTTGTAGTTTTGGTGGTGTAAAATATTTTATTTTTTTCGACATTTTAATGATAGACTTAAAAAGTCTAGATTGGTTGTCCTGCCTTACTAAGCTGCGGGAGGTTGGTGTCGATGGAGTGACTGTTACAGCTGTCATTCGCCAGATCGGTTTTAGCGGTTATGAATAAAATTTATTCAGAACCGATAAAACCGAATCACACCACCACTAATAATAATTATTATTATAACGTATAAGTAACGTATAAGTGGTATAGATTATAACGACTGGAGCAGGCCGTTGTCAATATATTGACATTATTATTATATTTACATTATTTTGGACAAAATGACGCCAATTTTGCGTACCTACAGTGCTCCAATAGCTTATTTTTACGTTGCAACATTCAAGTGTCAACATTTGGATTGGTATCAACCCAAATGGTGCCCCCAACTCTTGACAGAACGATGCAGAATTTTACAACAATAACCACGGAAGGAGAAAATTGCGTCACCACATCAAGAAATAGCATATCGAATACTTTTATGGTGTCTGTGGATATCATTAAATTTCATAGTTTTCACAAGTCATCTGAGTTATGTTGATTAAGACATTCTACATTGTGTAACTCCTTTAAATAGTTCAAGATAAATTTGAACTTGATAATGAATTTAACGTAGGTACAACATAACATAAACAAGCAATGACAGTGAAACACTCCCAGGCATAATCCGTCGTACAAAGAACACCTGGTCACCCCCTTATTGAACCCATCCCGGTAACCGGATTTGCCGAATTTCCCGGAATTACGTTCCATCTCGATAATCTCCACTCGTGGAACGTCGAGGAAGGTCAACCCTTCATTATGAAATAAATTGTACAAACAATAATATTATTCATTTAACGAAGCGAAGAATTTCATAATCCAGTGGCTTACGGGGTACAATGCACGATATAATAAAATTAACCTCGCATTGGACTGAGCCCATGCCACGGGAAAATTCATTTTCTGCAATAACATCAGGTATAACAACATTATAATTAGAAGCTTTCGCATTCAAAAATATCATAAACAGTTTGGCCAAACTCGTTTAGAGTTGAAAAACTGAAATAGAAACATACGCGTTTCAACATTCCGAGTAAAGTCTCCACGAACGGTTTTCAGTTTAACTGGTTTTTCGAACCAATATTGCGACGTAAAACCGATATCTAATCCATCCGGTCACAGCCCATTCAAGCCAGATTTGATCCCTGGTTTCAATCTTTGGAAACCGGTTGTAAATTTAGTGAAACCAGTTTTCTACCTCTCCAACCTGCCGTCCGCTTGGAGGGCGTCATAGGTGAGTCGAGACTGTGGCCGATTGTAGTTGTTGACATGGTGGGTTCGAGTCCCAAAGCGAGCTGCATTAATTTCGATCCAGCTCAGGTTCCAAAACGGAGTTCAGAGTAAAAGTCCGGTTCAGAGCCAGATGGAGTTACTTTCGACCCATGGAAACACAAGTAGTTAACTTTACATTGAATGTAGGTATATCTACCTATATTCGATAATGTCATATTACTTATGATACCCACAATACGTGACTTGGTAGTTGTTCGCACTTTTTTTTACGCTCTGACGGCTAAAGGGTTGATTGCACACAAAAAAAAAAAAAAAAAAAAAAAAAAAACAGAAAAAAGCATTTTGGGTACAACAAAAAAAACCTTCTCTTTTTTTTCTAGAAAAAAGCATTATGGTTAGGTATCATATCGAGTGGGATGTCGACGACGACGTATTTTTTGACGTACAATCTATTGATGGGGGCCGAGAACGATCTGATTTCACCGAAGGGGCTTTTGAAGGATGCCAGGAAGACGAATGAGGTGTCGTTTTCCGAATAACTTTGGACGCATAATCCATTCTTCGGGTCCCACATCCGTCCACAAATTTAATATGATTAAGAAAAAAAATGTTTTTTAAAATAATCTTTTAAAAAAGATGTCAGCGTTGGTATCACCTGAAAAGCAGTGAATAAACGGAGTAGGATACTGAGGGTTCGATGTATCCCGATGTGTATGGTATACGCATATATGCGTATACCATACACTGTATCATGGTAGGTGAAGATTTTAAATTTTTATACCGTGAGTGGCTTAAGTTTTTCGCCCCCCCCCCCCTCCATCGGACGGCTGAAGGGTTGATTGTACAAAAAATCTTCTCGCACATGAATTGTAAGAAATTTAATGCTCTTTCATTTTTTCTTCGATTTAGTACCTAGTTTCGGAGTTATTTACAAAAAACCGTGACAACACCCAAAATTTCGACTTCAGGTGTGTATGCAAATTCGTTACCTACCTGATCTACAGATCTTCTTTAATTTTTTTTTTTTTTTGTTCTTTTTTTCAGGTGTGTACCTATGCAAATTCGTTACCAGATCTGAGACATGCTGTTTGAAGGTGAGTCGTCACAGACCTCTATTTATCCAGTACCTACCCGGTGATATACGGCCCCCACGCTTGCCATCCCCCTGGGAACCCAAAAGAGAGCCGGCCGGACAAGAAGTTAAACTCGCCAGGTTCCTCCCCGCAAATGTTAGCTGAGAGCAATTACACATTTTCTCCCGGAAAAGGGGTTTTCGAGGATACCTTGTTATTACGGCCTCGCCCGAAGAAGGGGGTAGGACACTATCTCGCTAATTGACCCCCCGACGCGAATTTCCCGGCAATTTTCGGAAAGCCGGAGGGGTCCTGGGTTTCCGACCGGTGACCCCAACCGGGATAAAGTTGGAATTGAAATTAATTCGCCTTTTCCGGGCAGGCCGATTCCTGTCTGCAGTTTTCGCTCTGTTGCCCAATAAAATCCAGCGGCAGTTGGGAAACGGGTTGGCATCGGACGGCCCAGAAGACAGAATTTTTTTAGAGAACTCAACATGGTCCTAGGAACTGCTTGTGTTGAGAGATTGAGTGGGAGTTCCATAATAGGGTCTATTGGATGTATGTTTGGAGCGACATTGTTACATTCTGAATTTGCTGTCAGTTCTTTCACACACAGCAGTTCCCGCTGAAAAGTTTTGTCTTTAATTCCACAAACGAAAATTCCCGAATTAATGAATCTTGAAGTGTCCCCAACTCGCACGACTTACTCAGATTCCGGAGAGTGGCAGCAAAAGCTTCGTAGGACTCATCCGGCGCCTGGCGGCGTGAAAAGAAAATGAACCGTTCTAAAATCTCATTTACCGTCGGTATGAAATGTTCGTCCAGCTAAAACGGCTCCAATTTTTTTTTTTTTTTTTTTCCCCACCCTCAACCAGCGTCAAGGAGTCAAATATTATCGTGCAGAGACCTTCATGAAGAAGCATCGCAATCTTCTTTGTGTCACTAGCCCTGTCATGATAACCAGCAACAAAAGTCACAAAAGACCGCTTGAATGGCGCCCAGTTTTTGATATTAAATAGGTACCACAATATATTATATACCTACAACACTGGCCTTAGATCGAAATCGATCCTGTAACCAGTTGGAACCGCAACAACATCTATTGTTAAGTTCAACGTAATCTTTCCGCCACGGTGTGATAATACGACCTGATACCATAAGTACACTGTGGTCGTGACAAGTTTCCGGACGTATCGTGAGCTGTTGATGCGCATGAAAACTTAGCGGTGTTAGCGGATAAAATACCCACCTTGAAACTTGCAGCTCGTGGAACCAAACTGAACGAAGATTTCCCCCGCTGTAATTACTTTTAATTGGCGTTTACCGCATTGTCGTAAAGTCTAACTGCTTCGAAAAAGTTGGACCTTTAAAAAAGTTAATCGTCGAAAGATTCCAACGAGGGGCTCAAACTTGGGCAAATTAAGGGGGTGTTGGGTGCAAAATATTGGGCCAAGGGATTCTAAAGGGTGAAGTCAGCCTTCATTAAGTTGTGGCACGTAATGATCTTAATTCTTCTTCCTAATATCGGTTCCTTTAATTCGGTTTTCGTTTATAATGTGTTCCTGGGTGAAAATAATAATTAATGATTAATTCTTGCTTGAAGCTTATTTTTCGTTTTTGTTTCTTGGGGGTGATTTGCCTCGTCTGGTGCTAGCCTAGTCGATACTGCTCTTCCTGGCGGTCATAGCGCTAATTTGGTTGCTCTGGCCACTACTACTAGTGGTGGTTTTGGTAGGTAGTTGGTTTTTGGGTATGTTTATGAACGAGCTCAGCTCGATATCCGAAGTAGCGACTTTAGTGAAGGTACGTAGGTACAGTAAAGTTACTTACTACCTACTGAAATTTATCAAATTATCTGCAAAATGGATGAAACAAGCGTTAAAACACAAAATCGTGACCAAATATTATCTCTTTGACGAATTTACATAATAGGTACCTAATTTTTGTACTGATTTTTGATCGCTACCGACTTTTTGCGTAAAGTAGTTTTCTGAGTTGGCAATCCTGCAGTGCCCATAGGACGACGCGGAGATGCAAGTGTTGCTCTGGCCCAGGGGCAGTACTACTGCGTTGCCAACACGTACGGATATATCCGTTTTGTACGGAAATTTAGAGGTCAGTACGGAGTACGGATAGAGCTTGTACGGATGGCCTGTTTGTACGGAAATTTAGAGGTCTGTACGGAGAACGGACAGAATTTGTACGGAAATTTTCGTTGGGTCGCTGACTTCCCTCGAAAATAATCATAAGCTCTCTTCAATTCTCATAATGGATACCTACAATCATTTTTTTTTCAGACAACCACACATTTTCAAATAGGGAATTTCGGCTCATTCGTCTATAATATAGAATATAATATATTATGAATCCCTCTTCTTCTACGATAAAGCGACCAACCGTCCTGTTTTTGGGAGGATAGTCCAGTTTTTTAGACCTCCATCCTGCCAAGCGTTATGCCCTGCTTTTGTCCTGCTTTTTGTGAGTAAGTCCTGTTTTGTCCTGCTGTTTGCCTGTTGGGAGGAAGGTAAGAGGCAAGTTCCTACTTACTTCAAATCTACCAGCAGCTAGGGGGAAATGCAGATACTGGGGGAAATAGAAACCAATCAATTTTTTGAATAGGTTTCCTAATTTGTTGTTGTTGTTTTTTTGTTTTTTTTTTTTTTTTTTGGTGTGGAAAGAATAACGTCCAGGTTCGCTATATAGAGTATAGTATTATTCTAATAATGAAAATACTTCATATTATGTTCATTCATTACCTATTATGATAATATCATAATATTACCATAATGAAATAATTATCAACGATGAAACAATTTCTATTTGTATTGCAATAAACAAGCTCACTTGACTGCCTATAATTGGTTTCTGACTGAATGATGTTTCTTCCTCAGCGGGAGGGTACCTACTTACAAAGTCCCATTCTAAATCGTACGTTTTTTTTTTTTTTATCCTACATTCCTGCTTCCATGGTTCATATAGCTCTAGAGCTCTCTTCCTACTTCCATGGATGCATGATATGAACCGCGAACCCCCAACCTAGGTCTTGTTACCTAGGTAGGTAAGTACCTACCAACCCTCAAAACCACCAACAGTACGATTTTGATGTTTTATTTAGGGGAAAATATTCTTAGGTAATATTCTTAGGTACCGTGGGTATACCGCCTAAGAGATATTTTTCATCGGTACTCATGTTTTTAGCTATGAGAACTGAAAAAAGGTCGAATTTTTTTGTACGGAAATAGAGCTCATGTGTACGGATATCGTACGGATATCGGACTGAAAAAACGCTGCAAATTTTACACAAGGGTTTATTATTCTTTGATATAAGTTACTTGTACAGAAATTTAATTCTGTCAATAAAAAAAATTAAAAAAAATTTTTTTTTTTGGATTTTTATATTTCAAAAAAAATTTTTTGAGGCGATTTTTTTTCAAAAATGTGTTTTTTCAAAAATTCTTTAATTTTTACTCGAAAGATATTTAACTTCTTGGGATCCATCGAAAATCCCATTTTTAGCTCCATGAAAGCCCTATAGATCGCCACAGTGAAATCGGATCGTTCCGGGACCCCAAAAAATGGATTCTACGTCCAAAAATACTTCGAAAACGACACCTGACTCGATCCCATAGCCAAAAGCCTTCAAAAACCACCTTCTGTAGCCCCATTTTAGCCCCAGAGCGCCCCACGGGTTTGGGCGATCGGGCTGAAAACCTTGCGGGCACAACTAGATGGTAAACCGAGTATTTTGCTAAAATTTCAGATTTTTAAAAAAATTCCTACTGCCCAAAACGGCCTGGACGGCGGACGGCGTACGGCGTACGGCGTACGGCGGACGGACATTTCGGATTTTGAATGTAGACCACTTGAAACGGATAATGTCAAATTTTGAGCCCGATCGGAGTCGTCGACCCGCGTCGCGAAAACATAGGTGTATTATTCCAAGAATAATAAACCAAAAGGAAATTTTGGAGGGGCGAAACGGAAATTTCTTCTCGGCAGGTTGGCAACGCTGGGCAGTAGTTTAATCTGTGCTCTGGCCACTTTTGCTGCGCTTTCTGGCAGTCTTGGCGCTGGTTTGGTTGTTTTAGCTTCTTCTGCTACTCTTCCATGGTAGTTCTGACGCTAGTTTCACTGCACTGTCCACTACTGCTGCTCTTCCTTGCAGCACTTGTAGGTACGTATCTGGTTGCTCTAATCGCTTTTCCAGCTAAACTCGACAGTGCTGGTACGATTCTGGTTGCTCAATCCTCTGTTCAAGCTCATTGTGGCTGCCCAGGCTGGTTGCTCTTGGCACTACTCCTGCTTTGCCGAGTTGTTTCCCCCTCGAGCTGACTCCGCTCCCATAATTCACGCTTACGCTGCCAACTCTCCCCCGTTTTATCTCATCCTCCTCATAAAATGTCTTCGCCATAACCACCAAGTCTATGGCAACCCTTCCCACATTTAATTACAGTAATTTTCCTCAACTTCACCCCCTTCCATCATGCTCTCGTTTTTCCCTCATGCTCGTCTCAAGCGGTTTCCGTGTCGGTCCGGATGCTATTGATTGTCGACTTTGTGTCGTGCAAACTTCCTCCTAGCGTGGCAACATCTCATGGACGCCAACAATCCAAACATAATTTCCCGTGATAAAACTCTCAGAGAAATGAGATACCCTTCGACCCGACCGCTCCTCTTTCGCCTTAAGCTCGCAGTTTAAAACGGTTTCCAGTCTTGATTTTCCACCATCGCTCTCACGGCACATTCATGAATTAGAATTCATCGCTCCACCCAATGAGTTGATAAGTAAGAAGAAATGAAAGAAGGCTAAAAAATAAGAAGATGAAGAAGGCAAAAGAAAACCGGCGTCGAATTACGCAAGTGGAAGCGGAAGAAGCGGACCCCACAAATTGAAAAGAAACGATAAAAATGCTAATTAAATTCAAGATCAAGTTCCACCCCACTCCGCCTTCTGTAGTTTCATCCCTTGTTTCTCCTCTTAAGCAATAAATTTCCCGCAACCCCCCGAGAAATTTGCCTGAGAGCCAAGTTTTTTTTTTTTTTCTTCGCTTTTGCTGAGGGGGTGAAATGAGAAGGATAAATGGTGTATGCAGTGTGAAGGAAACTGAAGAACACTGCTCACTGGATTCCGAAGATTTGAATTAAAGTTTGTTCCAATTAAGTATGTTTGTCTCCATAACGTATGATAACGTTAACGGATTACAAATCCCAGGGTTCATGATTCAGTGTGTTAGGAGCGTTTAAAGCGCTTTTTAAAACCCCATTTCACGATCCACATTCGTTTTCCCGTAGGGGTGGAATCCCATTTTTGTGGTGGCGTGAGTAAGGGGTGCCTGAAATAACCCTCCGAACATGTATGTGTATACACAAATCTTCATGTCATACGTTACCAAACGGAGGGTGGAGTTTGAGGTACGAGTTCGTTGGATGCTGGAGTTGGGTTTGCATTTCGACGCTTCAAAAGATTCAATTTTTTTTTTTTTTTTTTGTAACGCTTAATCGACTGAGAAGGAAGACAACCCGTTGGAGAGGAGCACAACGAGATTCAGTCAGAGTAAATCAGAGTAAATGATACTCAGTGGTTGACATGGCAAATTGGTAGCAATCAAAGACTGCAACCTTCCCAACTCAGTGTTTGACAGTTTATCGTAGGTACCACTATTAAATTACGTCTGGGTTGTGATGGGGGAAAAGCCGTTGGTCTTTTTATGGCATTTATTTAGTTGGGTATCTACATAATGCCTCGAGGTGCCTTTCGCCTAACCCCTGGGGGGAGGGAGGCAAAGGCTCATCAGGAGTGTGTTATCGACCTTTTGAAACATTTTTCCATTTTCTCCCCTTCACTGGTTCTCCATTTCCTCTTTTTAGCCCCAAAGAGCCCCACGGGTTTGGGCGATTGGACGGAGAAACGTGCGGGCACAATATGATGGAAAACCTACTTACCTACTTATTTTGTCAAAATTTTAGATTAAAAAAAAAAAAAAAATCCTGCTGCCCAAAACGGCTCGGACGGCGGACGGATATTTTGTCTTGGAATTTACACATCTTGAACCACCTTCTTGTTCTTGAAATACGGTACCTATTTATAATGTAAAATTTTGAAGCCGATCAGAATTGGGAAAGGATCAGCAATTGACAGCATAGTCAAACATGAGGGTGTCATCAGTTTGAGGACCAGTAATTAACATTTGAATTTTTAAGCTTCATATTTTATGATTTCTAAAAACGTGCCGTAAATAATATCTTCGCGAAAAACTGACTGAGAAAAACCATTGTAACAATCCAATTGGGAAATGTTAGGGTCGTGGTCAGGTTTTTTGCGATACGATCCTCTGTCGTCTATTTTCCATCGATACCAGGGAAATGCAGTACGCGAATTATCGTCGTTTTCGAGCTCGTGTCTAATCCTCGAAGGCTTTACGGTTCTTCCTCGTCGTGTTGCGGCCTGTAGAACACCCTAGTAATGAGGACCCTTGTCCCTTCTCTGATGCAAAAGTATGTAAATACACTCTAAACCCTCCTGTTACACGCCTCTTCTCCCCTTTCGAGGTAGATTTACGTTCACGGGGTAGATTAAAAATAGGGAAAGAAAAGGATAATATACGATCTGGCAGGGGAATGTGGGCGTGCGAAGGGAATTTCATTCGGGGAAGGGTGAACTTTGCAAATTGTTCGCGGATTATTTTTTTCAAATGAAAAAACAAAAAATGTAAGGAATTCATTGCAACATGTTTCAGTTTAGACACATTCAGTATTTTTATCTCGATGATTTCAGAGTGAGGTTGATTGCCGCAAAACGGCGCAGAAAGTGTGATATTGGAGTTGAGCCCGAGTTTTGCTTAGAGGTCTAAGAAGTTATCCACCTGAAGGTATAAAACGTTTCCTACCCTTCCGGAAGTCTCTCCCCCAAGTGGATAGCCCTTTTTGCCCTCCCCAGTTGAAAACCTCCGGGCCCGATTCCCATCGAGGACAATCCAATTTGCATATAGACGATATTCATTGCGGAGAATTCCCCGCCTTTTTTCTCTTCATCTTCCTTCTCCCCCACCAGGAAGCGCCACAGGGATTTTTCTGTTTTAGATTCACCGTATGGGAGGAGGGGCGCCCTCTGTTGAGTGTATTTGCATCCGTACTGTTGCAAGGCCTTCGAGCGTGTACCTAGTCAACCTTCCCGTCGCTCTTATTTAGAGATCTTTTTTACTCCTTCCAGCTTGCTGTTACACCTGCATTGAAATTTTAGTTGTGTAAAGGTCGATCCATACATTTCAGTGTTTCAGTGAATTCGTGGCCCTCATGCCCCGTGCGGCATGTAACGCTGGTGAGTGGACAATAATTGTCCACTCATCTATCTATGATAAATTTTATCATAGATACCATTGAATTGATTTATCTACGATAAATTATTTATCATAGATACCATTGAAGGGCACGGAGCACTGATGGCCACAAATTCACTGATATCACTGAAACGTGTGGATTGACCTTAATCCGTACAATTAAATGACAATAAGGATGCAGCCTCATTTTGGTGGTTCAAATACAGCAATAATGATGATCACTATTATTCAATTTTTCCCAATCTAAGCCCTAGTTTGTTGGTTTTATTAATATTTGAGGGAGACAAAAAAATAAATAAAATAATAATAATAATAATAATAATAAATAAGTAAAAATAAAAATTCCTGAATTTTTGGAGGTGCTACTGAAGACTAAGGGCCGGTTTCACTAATGAGTCTTGCTAAATTTAAGAATTGATTAAAATTTAATCAGTTATCAGCGATTTACGCGAGAATCGGGTTTCACCGAGGCCCGCTTAGTCTAAGCGCCGCATAAAAACGCCAAAACTGACAATCACAATTTACTTAGGTGGCCGAAATCGGGCGATTTACGCGACTAATCTACAAATATCTCAAATTCGGCCGGCCGCCATTAGGGCTGTTTTTGTGTGGAGGTGCACCGTGCACCTTACGCGCACTTTGCCTGCGTATTTTGCGAGTAATTATCCGTCAATAAAGAGTGGAATAGGAACTCGGAACGCGCTTGTAGATTAGTATGCAGCCACCCTGCTGAATGTAGAACAAACAGCAGAGGTGCTATATTCAAAAAGATGGACACTGATGACTCGCCTAGAGACAAAATTCTGCTGCCCCAGAAACTGATTCCCAAGGTCCTCTCGTGGTGCCATGAGGCCCCCTTCGCAGGCCACCCATGTGCACCCAGAATGCTGGGGATTATACACAAGGAATATTTCTGGCCGACTATGAGCAAGGATATTCGTGCATATGTTGAGCAGTGTACAAACTGCGCAAGAGCCAAGCCAGGCCAAATCCCAAGGGAATAACTGCAGAAGCCGCTGCTCACATGCAGGGTCTTTGAGCAGGTATCAATGGATATTGTAGGACCCCTGCCAATGAGTAAGAAGGGTAATAAGTACATTTTAACGGTCATGGACCACCTTACTCGTTACGGAGAAGCTACCTATCCCTGTACCAGACCAGACTGCTCCAACAATCGCAAGAGATTGGGTCAATAAGGTGGTTCTTCGTTATGGTGCACCAGAGAGGCTTCTCACGGACCATTCCTGACTCTAAAATTTCTTTCCTATATTTTTCAGGACCGTTTGCAAATTTGAAATCGAGCGTTTAAAAAATCCGTCATCCTGTATTTGTTTAAGGAGAAAACTACTTATAGGAATGAATGCACTGGAAAACGAGTTGTTGGCCAGTTGATTGGCTTTTTGCACGGTCAATCGGCCCATTTTTACTGGATCTGGAAGCAACTTGGGAACCAGTCTCTTCACAGAGACTCTTGTGTGACTGTATGAAACTGGATACAGAGACTGTCACTGGTATCAACGGGCCAATCGGTCCATGCCGTGGGTTTTGAAGGATGTCTCCCGATAAGCTTATCGAACTCATTCCTAGTGAAGCCTCAGGGCGGTACACAGCTCGCCCGCAACTTGGGTTCAGTTCTCTCAACTACATTTACCGCAGAAATCACCCGACCTAAGTCGATATTTTGGGCAGTCTGAAGAAGAATAAGTCTTCACCGGGTTAGGGAATTGAATTTTGACAGGTCTCGAGGTTTGACGGGAGGGAAAAGGCAGATTTCCGGGGGAAAAGAGGCGTCTCACCTCTAATCGGTTTATCTCGCCGAGCAGTAAGAGGCGAAACCCCTAGTGTTGGTTTATGTAGATGATATCTAATCCCGGATTTGCATCGGTTAGCGGACTTCCTACCCGACCGACCTTACACCCTCGCCGGAGTTGTCTTGGCCCTTTCCCCCAGATACCCTGATGTATCCCTACACCGTGAGGGCGGCGCCCTGTTTGTTGACATACCCTATCAGTGTGTGCTCAGACGGGGGAGAACAGGTGGTGCAGGTTCTGGTCCTGGAACGGAGTACCTACCGCCTAATCCGGTCATACTCGACACTTCCGGGTGAACCCACAATCGCCAATACGCTATCATACAGTACGAATCTACGTCCGAAAAAATGGAAAACGACACCTCACACGATCATCGGTCCAAATCCTCTTGAAAACCAGTTTTATGGCTACACGAATGGCTCACGAAGCCCTCCGGTGGTGTTCGAACGGTATGAGGCCAATATAAATCGTTTTGAACGAATAACAAGACTGTATGCTGCCTCAACATCGGCTTCTGCTCCCTCAAGACCGGTTTCTGGTCTTCAAATCTGGATTCCGCGTGGACCCTCCAACTCTGCCAGAAAGGTCATCCAACTCCGCCTGTGATCAACACTGGACTTCTGGATCACTAAATCTCGGGATCTGAGGATTTCAGCACTTCTGGATATTTTCCCGGGTTTATGGATCTCTAGAACGCTGGAATTCAGGAATTTTGGAATCTATCGATTCCTAAATTTCTGGATTTTTTGGGTTTCTGGATCTTTCCTGGATTTTTGGACTTCTGGAGCTCTCGATCACTGAATTCATGGATCTCTGGATTTCGTGAATTTCTGGATTTTGAAGAAGTCACCTATTTCGCTCTTCGTTTTCTCTTGCTGACCCTAATCGAGGTATTGAAGTAAAGGGCAAACGGATCACTGGAACTGAGCTGGCAAAGATAGTAGTCACCACATTGATCCGATAATACGTCGCTGGCGGAGTTGGGATGTTTTCACTCGCAATTAGGGGAACTTTGGCGGAGTTGGATTGCCCGTCTCTGCTTCCTCAAACACACCTGAGCCCTCAAAACGGTTTCTGCTTCCACGAACGATTGTCTGCTCCCTCAAAGCCGTTTTCTGCTCACTTTTAACTCTAATTCGTCAAAGAAAGATTTAAGAAGCGTTTGGTTCATTCCAGGAACAACACGATATTAAAAAAAACTGAAGGCAAAAATGAATTATCCTCATTTGCTGAGTCCAATTTATCGTGAAGAGAGAACCAAGTGAGAATTGTAAGTTTACGGCACTTTTCCGGTGCAAAAAAAAAAAAACACCTGAGAAATTATACGGGTTTTCATGGATTAAAGTCCAACTCCATTCATCAGGGTTGTCGATGTGCAGCACATTGTTCTACATAAAAGGCTGAAAGGAAAAGGTGTTCCGCGTTGAGGAAAAAAAAGAGAGTTGTGGGACGGTAAAAACCAGTGTTGGGAGGGATTATGTAGGCGGGGGATGAACTAGTGGCCTACGGTGGGGAGGATCATGTAGCCCACGGCAGACTTGAGGGAGGAAAATTCGATTATGGATCCTCACAACTTGCCACCCGGTAATATTTCATATCGCGTTTCCTTCGGAAAGGCTTGCAAAAGGAGGGGGAGATTTTCCCCGTTATAGTACCCCCCCGCTCTAGCTAGGCCGTGCCGGTGCTCGCTCCTGACGCCCGAGATTAAATAAATTGAACAGGAAAGGGAGCAGGGGCCCTTCCGCTAGATTGAAAATATATTTCGTAAAACTCGGCGCAGACTCTGCCGATAACTGAGCGAACACCTTCGTTTTTTTCTCTCTCCAGTGTGATGGAAAAAACGGTGGTGTACGACACCAAACAGGATAGAACAATAAAATGATAGATATTCGTGCTTGTGAATAAGTTTTGTGAAGGCAAAGTCGACGTAAACGAACGTTTGATGACAATGATGAAATTATCGCTCACTTTGAGTTGCGTTAAAAACATGGTTTCTTGGTTAAAACTGGTTTCTGCCTCTTCAAACATGAGATGTAGACATGAACACATTGTGTCCACATCCTTAAAACTAGTCCTTCTCCTTCAAACCGGTGTCTACTTCCTCAAACCCGTTTTCTGCCCCCTCTTACAAGTGTTTACATCCTTCAAACCGGTTTCTGTCCCCCCAAACTACCGTTCACTTCCTCAAAACCGGTTTCTGCCCCTCAAACACGTGTCTACTTCCTCAAAACCGGCTTCTGCTCTTTCAAACACGTGTCTAATTCCTCAAAACCGACTTATGCCCCTTCTTCATCCTTAAAACCGGTCCTGCTTCTTCAAACAAGTGTCTACTTCCTCAAAACCCGTTTTTCCTCTTCAAACAAGTGTCTGCTTCGTTAAAACCGGGTTCTGGGCCATTACACGGAAAGCGTGAAATCGAATGTCTTTGATATTTGGTCGTAGAAGGCCCCATGTTTCCTACTCTTTTTTTTTTTTTTTTTTTTTTTAATCGTAGATGTTGTGTGTAAGCATCTACGATTAAAATGCAAGCATGAGACGTAATTTTCCCAATCTTCCCACCAATACAAAACCCCCCGCTCCAAGCGGGACGTTAGGGGCTCATTATGACCGCCACTATCCACACAACATCACAATGTGATGTTCATGTCATGTTCAGTTTCATTCGTCTCCAGTCTTGTCTAGGAAGTCAGTGAGTAAAAGTCATCGGTGAAACGTGATAGCATTTTTCAAGACATCATTACTTCAAACTCCTTCATTTCGGCATGTTACCGTTACGTTTAAATTTAACGTTCCTCAAAATTTGAGTTTGAGTCAACCTGAGCTGATTGGTATATTAGTTTCATGAAAAACGTTGCTTTTGTTTCAAAAACCAACAGTTTGTCATTACTTCATTCGTCATTACTCCACTACCTCGATTAATACTGAGGTGTGAAGTAATGACACGCTGAATGAAAAATACAGAAGAAAATATTTTTTTATTCTATAAGATTTTTGGACACAGATGTGGGACCTCGAAAAACAAATTTTTCGTCCAAAATTCCACGGAAAACAACACCTTAATTGACCTCCAAGCATCCTTCAAAAATTCCATTTGTAGCAAATCAAATCAAAACTTTTATTTGCCAGAAACACAGAATGTATGGGCAATGGTCAAAAGATTCAAACAGGAAAAAACTGATTAACTTAACCTAGGTATACCTAGGTTATATATAACAAAACTAAATACAGGCACACTACATGGACCAATTCACCACGTCTGCCAAGAACTCCTCAAAGCTGTAAGGAGCAAGCCTGATGAGGAAACCCTTGATTCGGGCCCTGAACGCACCAGCTGGAGCATCCCGGATATCTACTGGGAGAGCGTTAAAAAATTTGAGCCCCCACTAGGTGGTGCTATTCTGGGAAGCAGTCAGGCGATGAAAGGGGAGTATGAGTTTATTTTTGCCAAGTGTGGAGTATTGGTCGGGCCTGAGGAATTTATCAAAGGTCCTCCTCACATAATTTAATCCCTCAAGGATGTAAACAGCTGGGAAAGTGAGCATTCCGAGCTCGACAAATGCTGGTCTACAGTCCTCTCGATAGCGAATACCAGCCACGACCCATAGGTACAGCTTTTCTCTGAGATGCAAGAGTAGCCTCATCAAAGCCCCTTATTTCCTCACGGTGGAATCGGATCGTTCTGGGACCCCCGAAAATGTATTCCACATCCAAAAATACTTCGAAAACGACACTTAACCGGGCCCCATAGCCGATAACCTTCAAAAACCCCTCCCGTAGCCCCATTTTAGCCCCATAGTGCCCAGAGGGTTTGGGCGAATGGGCTGAAAACCTTGCGGGCACAACTAGATGGTAAACCGAGTATTTTGTCAAAATTTAAGGTTTTTAACAAAAGCCCTACTACCCAAAACGTACGGCGGATGGACATTTCGGTTTTGGAATCTAGATCAGGACCTGGTCTAGGTCCTCTTGAAACGGATAATGTCAAATATTGAGGCCGATCGTTGTCGTCGACCTCCGTCGCGAAAACATAGGTGTATTATTCCAAGAATAATAAACCAAACAATTTGAGCAGATAGGAAAACTTTTGTATTTCAAGCGACTTTTATAATATAAATATTATTTCATTCACGGTATCCGTGGAATGGCCCTCTGCATCCTCAAACATGTTTCTAATTCCTCAAAACCGGCCTCTGTCCGTGCAAAAATGTGTCTACTTCCTTAAAACCAGTTTCTACCCCTTCAAACAGGTGTCTACTTCCTCAAAACCGGTTTCTGCCCCGTCCAACATTTGTCTACTTCCTCAAAACAGTTTTCTGCCCCTCATACAAGTGTTTACATCCTCAAAACCGGTTTCCGCCCCTCAAACATGTATCTACTTCCTCGAAACCGGTTTCTGATCCCTGAAACAAGTTTCTACTTCCATGACACATCCTGGACAGTGAACGAAACCATTCATTTTTCCATCCGTGCATGGAATAACCAATAAAACAATAGAATTTCGTGCTGGTATATAAAATGTCAGGAAGCAAATTCATAGTTCAAACATAAACCACTATCTGCGAACTTTTGATTGCTATGATGAAATTATCGCTCATTTAGTGTTGGGCGAAAATATGAAATGGAATAATTCCGAAGTCAAAAAAGGGAGATGGACTTTATGAAAATCCATTCACTAACAAGAGAACGGAATGATTATATCAAGTTGATTGGCGAGGATTAGAGCTGTGCAGAATTGGGATTTGTCGTGGGGGGGGGGGGGGGGGGGGTCCGAATCATTGTTCGGGGCGTTAATAATGAATTAACCGAGCCAGGGGACCTACGCCCAATTGGCTCTTCATTATCTGCGGACAAAAAGGTAGAAACGGCGGGGGGTGGACCGTATTACGGTGTCCGGGGGCGGGGAATTATAGCAGGGGAATGAGGTCCCCGGAGAGGGTTCGGCGGGAAAAGGGTATCGGTATTCAATTTTATCGGGAGCCGCGACGGACGGCGGGGAAGAGGGTACAATTAAGATGATATCTTTTCAGCCCCTCCGATGGAAAACAGGCCGTCTGGAAAATTTATTGTCGAAAGAGGACGCTCCAGAACGGTCGGCAAAGGGAGGAGTATCGGTGTACAGGGCAACACTGGAGGGGAGCTTTTGTGTTGGTAGTGCCGTTCTGACCCGTTTCCTGTAAATAGAATTTTATCGACAAATAAACAGCTGGGTGTAAAGTTCTGTTGTTGACTGACAGGTGTCACATTTTTTCTATCGTCGTTTGTCGTCGTCCAAATCTGAAATTTTGACAAAATACTCGGTTTACCATCTAGTTGTGCCCGCAAGGTTTTCAGCCCGATCGTCCAAACCCGTGGGGCGCGATGGGGCGTTTTTTGAAGGGTTTTAACTATAGGATCGAGTTAGGTGTCGTTTTCGAGGTATTTTTGGACGTAGAATCAATTTTTGGGGGTCCCGGAACGATCCGATTTCACCGTGGGAATCTATGGGGCTTTCATGGGGCTACAAATGGGATTTTTGAAGGATCCCAGGAGGTCAAATATTTTCCGAATGAAAAAAATTGGTAAAACATTTTTTTCAAACTTTTCTTACTGACACAGAATTAATTTTCGCACAAGTAAACTATATCAAAGAATAATAAACCCTTGTGTAAAATTTGCAGCGTTGTTTCAAGGGATAAATGTATTTTTATTTAATACACGAGAAGTTACGATCATTTTGGTTTATTACCTATTCTTGGAATAAACCCTATGTAATCGCGACGAGGGTCGAAAATTCTGATCGGCCTGAAAACGAACAATCCATTTTTGGGGGTCCCTGAAGGATCCGATTTCATTGTGGTGATCTATTATAGATCTATAATAGAAATATAAATCTATAATATATTAGGGTCTTCATGGAGCTACAAATGGGATTTTTGATGGATCCCAGTAGGTCAAATATTTTCCAAGTCAAAAAAATTATTGACAATACATTTTCGCACAAGTAACGTATATCAAAGAATAATAAATCCTTGTGTAAAATTTGCAGCGATTTTAATTTAACTACCCTAGCTGTCAGCATGCCTACCTGCAATATTTTTTAGCCCTTCCCCCAAAGAAAGACCTGCGTACGCCCTTTGGTCGTCTTATTCTGTGTTGTTGTGGGGTGCTGAATCCGAATTTGAAGAGGTCCAACAAAATGTAATATCTTTTGTGCGTTTGGAGACATTCGCTAAAAACTACAAACGTTTGGCACTTTTAAAGTTTTTTGATCATGAATCCGAAACTATGCGTCCTACGGCAAAAGCTTCTATTATCAAAGTGAAAGAGCATTAACTTTCCTATAACATTCACTGGTCAAAGTTGATTTATACCCAAAACGGGGACTTCAAAGATGTAAAGAAGGTAGTACCTGATTCACAATTTCTTGCCATGCAGGCCTTTGGAATTATCACTTTTGTTTATTGTAAATGACATGAACACCTTCAAAAAGTGTTATTTGCATAATAGGTATTGTATAAAACATGGAAAGCAGAGGAAAATAGCAGGCTAAAATGCGTTTTCACACAAGTGGAAAAATGAGATCGGTTTTCAATACGTTCTAGCTTCTGTTCTACTCAGTCTATCAAAGTTAGACCGGATATTCGAAGCTGACCGGAAAATTTTATAGGAAATTTAATGCTCCTTGTCTATGAAGCTAGTGAGTTTTGCCATAGAACGCATGGTTTCGGGGTTATAAGCAAAACAAGTTTAAAAAGTGCCAACATTTTGGAGTTTTAGCAAATATCCCCAAACCTCTTATCTTCCTAACATATCCAACTTCCCAAAAAACATGAAATATGACCAAAAAATCCTAACATAGGTATATTTTTTTCCACGTTCTGATACGGATTGACTGTACCTACACTACCGGGGCGTCGCTCATTCCCATCATGACAGCGTCGGCGAATCTGGGTTGCCCTCATTTCTCGTCGAATTCGAGCTATGCAATTTCGAATTTGATCCCCCTTCTTTAACTGAGGAGAAATCAAAATTATGGAAGTCACAACCAGAGGATAGTAGATAATAGGTTGTGGACAATTATTGTCCAGTACTTTCGTGTAATAATATATACAACATTTCTTCTGATTGCTCAAAATATAGAATTTTGGTTAGATATTGTTCCATAGGCTTTTACGGGCTGTGTTTCCCAGGGAACCTATCATAATGTCCTACCATACTTTTTTCCTCACTCAAAGAACTCCCCTGAACACAATCTTCCACATTTCACTTTCCGGGTTTAAAGATGGTGGCAATGGAGGGTTTTAAATTTTGAGGCAATTTCAACTTTTCACTTTATTTTTCATGGAATTCTTACTTTTTAACAATTTACCTTATTTCTTTTTCATTCTAGTATTTCTGTCTTTTTTCCACATTTTTTCGTCAATTTTTGGAGGAATTCCAACCAGGCTGATCAGCGCCCCGGCTGATATGTCAACAGATTTGTCACTGATGCCCTAGTCCACGGGGCCACCCTGTCCCGTTCACAAGTGTACCTATGTGAATCCTTTCTATGGAAGAAGAATTTCTAAAGCTTTTTAAAGTACAGTGCGGGGTCGGCTCCTGCCCCAATTGTGAAAACCAGTTGGTTAACAACAAAACACACAAAAAAGCCCTCTTTACTTTAATTTTTACATTTCACTAAAATAAGTCAAAACCTATTTATTTACATGCCTTTCAAAAGACATTCGAGGCCCTCGAATCGAGGGCTATGCAAATCGACCTTTAGTATTTCTTTTTTCTGTCATTACAGACTTATGACTCGCAGAAAACCCCTTCCCCCTGTCCAGCATCCGTCAATTTTGCACTATATCCTTCAAAAATCAGGAATTTCAATTTTTCCTCTCAAACTCGGGCGGCTATCCCACTTCCGAAACCCCAAAACTGAACGAGCCTGAAGCACGTGCAAACTAGATCAAGCACGCCAATACCCGGCCTCCCCGATTCCCACTTTGCCCCGGGAACACACCTCCAAGTTATCCGTAAACCCTGAGCCTCCCCACCCCTCCAGCAACTACCTGAAAGTCTTCCCTGGCACACCCTAACACTTCATCCCTTACAAGGAACTTCCCAATTTACTCCCTTACCTTAACACCAGGCCCCTCTGAACAACAAAGTTGATAATGTTCAAAACCTCATTAATCCCGAGATACAAGATAATAGGGATTTACAATTAACCCTTACCCCTTCTGCAGTTGACTAATTGCACGCCAGTTGCGTATAATGCCTTGGTCAAGAACAGTCATCCCGCTATCTGATGAGGCTCTGGGTGGTAAAATTTTATTGTTATTTCAAAAGTTCCATTTCTCCCAAGAATCGCGAGGTCATGAGGACTCAAGACTCGGTGGAAAATGGTCACGTTAGTGGGGTGAGTCTGGCCTCAATCCAAAAACTCCCTCTTTTCCAGACTCCTGCCCTCTGCCCTCCCCGCATCGCCCAATTCACTTCCAATCCTCCTTCCGAACTCAACAATAAATATACAGAGAGGGTGAGCTGCTACTGACGGGGACATGGGCCACATATTTCGAAAGAGACCCCCCTCTCTTTCCAGGCCCTGCCATCTGCCATCAGAGCCACCGCCAGGTCTGCCGTTCTTTTCAAAATCAATACACTTTAGGCCGTCAACCTTATTTTTTCCCCTCGACTCGACTGTCTATTTCAGAGTCATTAATGGCCTTGGGGTTTGCCAAGTTGAAAGTTTTGCCAACGACTGTCTGCACCCTTGCAGAGCTGAGGCATCCAGGAAAGCAACCAATCATGGGACACCTTGACATCAGAAATTTACTCCAGGAGAGTCACAAGCCTCTGTATCAACCCATCACTTGAAATGTTCACGTTGAAGCTTGAAGTACCACTCGCTTACTTGAATTTCATTACTGGTTGATGTGCGCAAACAATATTTTGCCAAAGACATCACCGAGCACACCTTTGTATAGTCTTCTGGCATCATCGACAGCTCTTAAATGTGAAAACCCTAGAAGGCAATACTGGAGATTAATAATATAATATATTATAACTCCTCTGGTTCTAATTGTTAATAACCAAAAACAAATTTACTGTAGGGACGGATTATGACCTTCTAAGTCAATCAGCAACTAGAAGCTCTAATCCTGGGCCTTCAAGCAGACCTGAGTCGGAATTCAGTCACTATCATCGACCTCTGCAGCTTCGGCAAAAACTGGAGCCTTCCAAGTCATCCACAAAGCAACCAGCTATTAATAGAAACCCTTGAATTAGTCAGGAGGCGTCACAGTAGTTTGATCTCTGCCCTCCTGTGGCAAAGACTGCTAAGGTAGGTATCAGTCACTCTCATAGACCTCTGCCGCAACGACAAACAGAGACGCGTTCGACCCGCAAAGGCAGTCAGCCAAACAAAATCTTGAAATAGTAAAGTGGCTCCATTACAGTCGTTTGTTCTCTGCCCCTTGTCATTCATCAGCCAATTGTAAGCGTCCTGTGGCAAAGGCTGCTGAGGCATTAAATGCAAATTTTGTCTTTTTCTCAAGATGGTCGGATCCGAATTCCTCAACACATGATTTCATTGCCACATGTCATGTACTAGTGCTTGAGTTTCAACCACTAAGGCAAACAGCGTCAGTCTCCAAGGTGTATGTGTGTATAGAGGCAGATTGCTACACTCCATACACTCATGGAGTCGTATCCAAGTCCGGGATGGAGGACCTGATGCACCTTCTCTGGCGTGATACAGGGGGGCAGGTTGCGAACAAAAGGGAAGAGTCCAACCGGATCAACAAAAATTCGGATGTCGTCCTGGAGAGGGAGCGTGACCAATCATGGTGGCTTTTGACAAAGATAATATTATTAGTTCATTCAATGACGGGCTCTGCGTAGTTTGTGCGTTCTATCCTATGTAGTTGTCATCCTTGAAAGGGCATGTGTCCAATCCATGTTCTGACCCATGAGATGGAATCCACTACACTGGAGTAGAGCCTGAGCCTAATACAAAACGGACGTCCCTGAGAAGATCGCGTTTTCTGCAAAAGCAGATAAGAAGTAAAGCAAGCAGGAACGTGCGTGAAGGCATACCACCCCAACCCACGACACAGCTGTGGCGCCATCAACTCTTAGAGTCGCTATGACGTCAACCATCAAACACAATCTTTACAGAAGCCGTTAGTCAACATCTTTGCACCCCTGGAAATCCCAGCACTGCTCCACATTCAACTCAGACGATGTCCCCAGATATTCTTCCTTGCAATGAATAAAATGAACTGTCCTTAAGAACATCAAAGAACTATTTAACGACTCCGCTATAAAATCTTTCACCCTTCAAGGTCGCAGTTCCCTCGTAAAATTCGTTATTAGCCTAAAAAGTTTTCCCAAGACTCTATCAATAGGTCGTAAAAGCGAAGAGGAAACCGTAACATTCAACTTTAACTGGAAACGTCGAGGAAAAGAGAAAATGGAAACAATTTTGAATATCACTTAAAATAGGATTCAGATTACTGCTGGTAATTTCGCTTTGCCGGCTCATTTAGTTTTGATTTCCTTTTGGATGCCAATAAGAAGGAAAGGGACTCGGTTTTTACGAGCAAACTGCTATCAAGCTGTGGCAGGAGAAGGCGGGACGGGAAAATGGAAAAGGGAGACGGTTTGATATTGGTCTAATATGACCTGTTAGGAAAGTTTTACTGCTCAACTAAGCGAAGGGGTCGGTCGTTCTGTCCCTAAAGAGCTGCGGCGGTTGGGTTGCTCCGGTCCAACGCCATGCAGAACATGAGAGGATTTCACGAGGCAGGGAGAGGGTGACTATCTTCGAAGTTGGGAGATTTCTGCAGGGTTGCCACGCAAGGTCGGTAATCTCCTTCCTAACTCCCTATGTTATATTCTGATTATCTCCCATTTCCTACACGAGTGCCGAATGCGACTTAAATGTAATCCACGCTTTCCATATAAGGCATATTTGAATAATCCTATCATTTATTCTCTCTTCATTTCTCCAACTGATAATCCAAGTAAATCCGCTTCCCTTAAAATTTCATGGAATGATACAAACTACTTCAATTTTTTATTGTTTCATATTGTGGATCGTGTCACCTTGATAAGGGCCCACCCCTGCGCCGTTCTCTACGTCCTGAGGCCGTTCTAACTACCCTTAGGTTGTTTAATGACTAGTAGTAGACCACCGGAAGCCCCCCCCCCCCCCCATCCTGTACGGGAATGCCTGCATCTCTCATGAGCCCTTGAGCAGCATCAGCAGCAGTGTCTTCGGCCGTTCTAACTACCCTTAGGTTGTTTACTGACTAGTAGTAGACCACCGGAAGCCCCCCCTCCCCATCCTGTACGAGGATGCCTGCATCTCTCATGAGCCCTTGAGCAGCATCAGCAGCAGTGTCTTCTCCAAAAAGGTCTCCATCCCCCTCCAACCTCCATCCCAACGTATGATATCCGACAAAATCACTCACCAACCGACACTCTACCCATAAATGTTTCTTAATGGAAAAACCTCCGTAAAAATATTCCTAGAAAATTAAGACTCCCACCAAATGACCCTCCGAGATAAAAATCACTCGCCCGATACTATCTTCCATTTGCATTCCTCTAATATTCTGTAATGAACATTCCCAATCTAAAGTTTCTGCTCTCTTCCAACGTAAAGGCAATTACCTAAGCAGTCGTGCCACCCTCCCTCAGCTCTGGTCCCCTCCGAATAACCCAGTTGTATAATTTCCTGGGTTGAAGTGCCCCCGAGCTTGTAGGTTGTTCTTTATCACGTGATGAGAATCTTGAAAAATGATCTGAGCTATTTTCGAGGGAAATGGTGACTGAAGAACACACGAGTTTGAACGTCAGATTGCTTTACAAGAGAACAACAAGGAAAATGTAATGAATGTAAATTCGTTTCAATGTTTTAGTATTCTAATTACGATGTGAATTTGTATGAGATGCGACTGGCGAAACGTATAAAATGTTGGTATTCGGGAGTGTAAACCAGAATCGTATTCTGATGGTATTTGCGGCATAGAGCTTTCAGGGAGAGCCCCATTTCGGATAAAACACATTTGTGTCCGACACACTGCCCCCCCCCCCCCCCCCCCCCCCCCTCCAGGCACTTGAGTGACTGGGCCATGTTGAAAGGAAGGGAGCAAAAGGAGAAAAAATGGCGGACCAAAAGCTGTAAACTTTTCCTGAGCTTTTCCAAGGCATTTGTTTGTGTTGTGTTTTTTTTTTTTTTTTTTTTTTTTTCCTTTCCTTCTGTCTCTCTCTCCCTCTCGGCTCTGTACTTCACCCTTTTTGGTCCCATCTTGCCGTCCAGCTAGTCCGCAAAGCATTTTTTCTTCTTTCTTCGGCTTTCATCGCCATAAGGTCATCGACTGACTTTTATGAGCCTTGAAGTTTATGGTTTACCCGGGATACTCGGCGGAAAAGTCTTTTTCGATCCGAAAAGCTGAACTTGGACCTCATAGACATATTTTCTTTTTGTATGAAGATGAAAACTTTCCTCCTTACGTCCGTAGCATTTGCCGAATAAGTTATCCCACTTCTGATGTTTCATTCAAACAAGGCATAAGCGTGTTCTGTATTTTTAGCGTGGAACTGGGGTTTCATTAAATGAAAGCAGAACTTAGACTAATTAAATGAAAACCCAGTCAAATTTTGTCATTTAACGTAATGCCCCCACTTCAGAGACATGGAGGAGCAGCTAGACGGGGCATTCCCCAGCCAACGTCCTGTCCCTGCGCCTTCCCATCATCTAGTGCCCACGCAGGATCCTTCTGAGCAGTCGCAGACCATTCTCCTTGAAGTTCTCAAGGTTTAACGGAGAAGGGAGTGGTTGAAGGCGCTATTTACACACTTCTGAAAGGCGGTAAAGTTGAGTCCCTTCTTGCAAACCAGCATCCCCTCACAGCATCTTTTTCTTTCTTAATGTCATTGAATGCCTTTTATGAGCCCCGAAGTTTACTCGGGAAGATGATAACTTTCCTCCTTACGCCTGTAGTGATAGCGGAATAAGTTATCCCATTTCTGATGTTACATAATATGTATCATTTTTAATTATGCTAAATGTAGTTTTTATAGTGGAACTTGAATTTGCCAAAGGGAAAAACGGCTCTTCAAAATGTGATATAATGTTGGGCAAAGCATGTAATGCATCTTTGCTTCGATAATCCATTTGAACCAAACTAATCCGGGGGTCTGGGGACGTCCCCTGATCCTAAGTTTTTTTTTCTTCTTTTTTTACATCATTCTTCTCAGCGTAGTAAACACGCTCCGCGACAAAACAATGATACCATCTTACGTGTAAAAGGGGGTATAATGAAGTTGGTAAGATCCATTCCGTCGGAAGGAGGGAGGCCCCGAAAAAGTTGTCAGATACCGAAGAAGAAAATGGGAAAACGAGCGATGGGGGAATGAAGGGAAACTGGGGGTTGCTACTCCATCAACTTCAAACTATGTGAAAAGTCCGAAGAAAGTCGATGTGGTGAAGGAGGAGGGACGAGCCTTATCACGTTCACATTAAGCCATAAAAGTATACTTCCTTTTCCCACTCCTTTTACATATCCCAGAGGGATGGAGAGTCGAGATAGGCAAGTTTTTAGAACCTACCCTCTTTTTTTTTTGAAGATGCCGGAGAAGGGAAAAGTTTTTGCTTGCCAAGTTGACATGTGGAGGTGAGTGGGGTCAAGCTATCATTTAAGGGGTGTGGCAATCCTTGTATGCAAAGATCGAGTGGGTAATAGAATGGGAAAGGGTTATGGGAAAGAACAAAATGTAGGAGCGGGCTACTCTGTACCCAAGCTCAGTGCACAGAAGCTGAAAGCCTGAGTACCAGCGCAGACTGGGGGAATCTGAACTCCCTAGAAAAGGACTCCTCATGCAAGCTGGTCCATGTGTCACTTTGTATGGCTACAGTAATATGCCTCTCCTGCCAGTTGCAAGCAACTAGGCAGATCCCACAACTGGGGTCAGACCCCCAGACAAGGTGGCCCAGCTCCATCTAGTGGCAGGTCCGAGGGGATCGCCAGCAGTGCTGGTGTTGGCAAAAGGCATTTTCCATCTGGACGCTCTGAGTGAAGGACGCTGCTCACCCTCACCACCTCCATCAATATGTGTAGCTCACTAGGCCCGCAGATTGCGTGACTAGTTTAACGTTCTCAGCAATCGAAGACATGTTTATACCGGTACTCCAGAAAATGTTTATCCCCGTCCGAGGTCCCAATAGAGGATGTTTACAGTGTAAACCTTGTTCCTCAGATCTTGTGTGTTGAAGACAGATGCCTTGGCTGCCTTCATCATGGGAGCCTCTGCTAGGATTCACATAAACCTTCAATAGTTCTGAGATTCAATTCAATTCAATTTAATTCAATTCTCTTTATTTGCAGTTATCTCTTTGTACAGACATTGCAATTGTCAGTAAATACTACAACTAATTTTCAAAACATCGTTATAAATGAAGAATCATGTCAATATTCAACTTGTCATCAGTAAAAAAGCAACCCTAATAGTGCCTACATTTAGTCAAATTTTAAACGAAGATACAGTAAAAACAACATTACATTTAGTCAAATTTTAAACAAAGACACAGTAAAAACAACATTACATTCTCTATTCACGTTACCGTGAGAGTAAAAGTAAACAAGCTACATCCAAAATTAGCCAGCGTAACTCTCATGCGAGGCGGGTCAACCTACCACTCACCTTGCTGCCGTAACGCCCCATCTTGCCTTGCAGCATTGGATTTCATTGTAATAAAAGTACAAATGGGAGTTCAAACCAAACTAAAGTGATACGTAGGTACGCCTTCCAATTTATACTGTCTCCCAACCACTCCAACAAACGTTACATACCTACGTCACCCTGGAATGCCCAAAATGAGGAGGATTCTCCTTACTAATCTCTCATTCCATCGCACCCTACATCACCCTCCTTAGGGAACGGTCAGCGCGGAACGGTCACTTAATGGGATGCTCAAAATAGGAAGCACCTGTCACTGTGTGGAAAAGGTAGGTAGGCCCTTGACTTTACAATACTTGATTTACTGCTTGTGTTCAATTGTATTTCGTGATGAATGATTGTGTCATTCTGAGCTGTTCCAGTATTTGATGAGCCCAAAAACAAGATCACGTTTCAATATTCTGGTCATACAAACCCGCCATGCAATGGAGCGTTGAAGGCTCTGCGTTCTGTTTACGTACTCTCACGGTAACGTGAACGTAGTATAGTCAAATTTTAAACAAAGATAAAATAAAAACAGGTCAAACGAACACCGTATCATAAAACTCTTCAGTTTTGTAAAAGGGCTCCTTTTTTAAAACCTCGAGGACATTATGTGAGAATTTCGATAAAGGAAGATGAGTTGAGATGAGTTGTCAACCGACACGACAGGTATTACAACACATGATTGACTTTTGGTCAAACATTGGTGTTCGTCCCTGGATTCGAACCAGGCTGATTGTAAACAGGCGTTTCACTGTCGCCTTAGTCCACAGGGCCGCCCTGTCCCCCTGGGAAGACATGGATCCCTATGGATCTCTGAAGACCCAAAGAGTTGAAGAATCGCTCAGTTTTACTTGGCAACGGTTTACCCGCTCTTCTGATGAACCGGCTCAGTAGTGAACGACCCATGTCCAATCCTCAAACGACAAGGGGCAGCAAGATCTCCGCCCATCACACAAAACAATATTTCAAAAACTAAGAACCCACCCATATTTCAGTACTACCTACACTCGGCTCTATGGGGCCAGTTCCCACAAAGAGAAACAGCTATAAAACTTGAACCGTTTTCAACTCTATCCCAACAATTGATCCCAGCACTATGAGCACTACAAAGTAAAAGGCAGTATGAGAATGAGGGAGGATAAAACTTGCCAGTAGAGGTCCCCTTTTGTTCTCTGTGAAACACGTCATGATTTGTCCGACAATTAATCTAAAAGCTGGATGCGAAGGGGGAGCGGCCGGGAAAGTGAAAAGGAACCAGGAACTGTCGGGGTTGGGTGAAAGACATGGTCCTAATGTAAGATATCCCTCCTTTACAACAGCCCCATCTGACGGTTATCTTTCCCAAGACTTGTAATTAATGGTGGAAATGCCCAGCCCGTTTGTCTACATCGAACCCCCCTGACGTCCCCTTCTTTTCGCCCCGTTTTCCGTTCGGGAGTCATTCGGAAATCCTCGGCAGGGGTTTGCTTTTAAGATGGATTCCCTCCCGACGTTGGATGTGGCAATCAACGCTGCGAGAAAAGCTGTGGGACGTTGGGGTGCCTGGAGCATGTCCGGTAGCTCAAGCCCGTAAATTAGAGTTTCTCCCAAAACACTCCTAGGTCCATATGGCATCCATCTCTGGGAGGCTCTGGACAACAATCGTTTCTCCTCAAAGAAAGAATGACTCACCTCTCCGAGCATCCTGTTATTCCATCCATTCCAGTGGTGGTGGAACACTCATCAGCAAGATCCATAGTTCCATAGCATCCCAGGAACGCTTTTGAGCAGGGGGGGGGGGGAGGGGGGGGGCAAGCCTTGTCACTGGTAGGGAATACGAATCTTCCTGCTGCACCTGAAGTCTCTTGGAGGCTGCTCAACAGGATCTTCCACATTAAATGGGATACACCATCATATGGTGTACCTGTATTGTGGCCAACGGGCCACACTCTATGCGCTAATGACGCGGACGGCCCCAATCACACCGCTGACTTCATCATATTAACTGACCGTTTATTCTTATAAATATTATAAGAATGATACAACGCAGAGTATTTTCAATTGGGTCTGAGGACCAGGCCTCCCTGGCGACACTTCGTCTGGGGAAGCCAAGTCAGCGGACCCACATTTTACGCGCGAATCTGTTGTCCGCGCAACCACTGTTGACAATTCATCAGATGAATTCTGATGAACCACAGATTCTGTGGTCGCGGGTCCGGCTCCCCTTGGCAACAATTTGTACAGGGAAGCCAGTCCTTTGAGTCCCCTGCGGATCCAGGGTGAGCAAATGTTGATGTTGACCTATCAACTTCAATATTAGATTTCCCTGGACTCCCTTCCGGAGACCAACACATTCCAGACTATCACGACACTTCCTGCCAGTCTGGAGATCACGGGTCCCCCTTTACTGCCTCGATACCGCCTCCCAGGTCAGCAGATCGCGACATATCGTGTTATGCCCTGGGCAGGGATATTCAGGTACTCACTTCATTTTCCTCCATAGACACTGGGGGGGGGGGGGGGGGGGTCCCAACTACACTGGAGGCCTTCCCCCAAACACATACAACAATTAATGGTACAACTATTAAAGTACTAGGAACTCATTTTGTGCACGATACCATTATTCCACGAGCGTCTACTTCTTCTCAAATTGTACAAACACACGAATTGCTCCAAGTTCTCAAACTGCTACGCATTTTCACCCATCCAACTTTCGTCGCCGTCACCTCAATAATGGAACGAGAAAAAAAAGTTGCAGGAGTGAGATCAAAGAAAGCCCGGCGTAGGGAATATACCAGCAGGGGGAATCTTTATGTATGGGCTCCATCAGCACTATACGTGACTGTCAGGCCCAAGCTGTACCCCTCGGGAGACAACCTCACGTACTCGCCAAACGACGTCCTTCGGGAACATCAATGAATGGAGTAAATATAAGGAAGTGATTCCAACTGAAAGATACTACAAAACAACGTAGCTGGAGAAGCTCATCCCTCACTGAATCTCCCACTTTGTTGATGTCCTTCCCGAAGACGCTCGTGCCTCCAATTGTTACCTCGTGCCAAGCTCCCACTTCTGCAGTCTGAAGTAGTAGAAGTATAATATATTATTTAGGGTAGGCGCAACGGGTCGGAGGACCTGGAGGGATCAACCTGAATTTTATATTGTTTACGTGCCTCCAGGCTCCTCCTGAATAAGTGAGAATTTTAGTTCACGGCGTATGTTTGCAGAAGAGATGGATCGCTGGGCTTCCTCTGGCGGAAGCATTTCAATTGTTAAAATGTGTCGGTTCTCTCTGCTAATTCAATTCTTGGACATGCTATCGATCCAAGTAGCTTTAATCAAGTCAATTATGACACAAAAAATAAACAAAGTTCAATTAGTTGCAATAGGTTATGATGATATTAAGATAATGTCAAAGCGACATTTAGGGGGGAAATAATGAAGTTCAAACCTTTTAGAACTGATGAGTAATAAAAACACGCGGATTGAGTTAGGGTGAATGTGAGCCACAACGGTGATTCATACGTCAAAATCACCAGTTTACACTTCGGCGTTCCAGGAATGCCTGACCAAATATTTTGGGAAAAAATTGACTACTAGTGTCTGCTCCCTCCAAACCAGTTTGCACTCATCCATACAAGTATCTACTCCATCCAAACCGTTGTTGTCCCCAAGCAAGTGTCTGCACCTTCAAAACTGGTTTTTACTGAAACGCTTCAAGTCACTCTTTCGAAAATATGAAAATAGGTAACCCCTGTTCCATAAACTTGGAAACTTCCGTGTATTTTTAATCCAAAAACCTGCGGTGCTATCAGCGTGTACGTACACTTCAAAAATAAAAACGATACTCTACAGCCCCTTCAGTTATCTCCCCGCCGTTTTCAAAGTGCGACTTAACTTTCATCCCTTTTCCCCTAAACAGTAAACCTTGTTGTATAATCCAGATAAGATAACCTCCTTCCATCGCCCAAGAGAACAACTACCATTCCGAGCCTGTTGGTTGATATAAAATGCGAAAAAGCTTTTCCCTCTTCCCCTCACACAGGTTGGGCGGCGAAGCACACTTGAAGTTTATATTACAACTTTACAAGTCCATAATCTTGCGGTTGCGGCGGGGTGAGGAAAAAGAACAAGTTTTCTCGGTTGAATTTTAATAACTTCGTAGCTGAAGAGGGTGTTTGAAATTCGGCAAAGCAATGAAGTGGAAGCAGGTTGGTGGGCGGGGGTGTTTTATACTTGGCGCAGTTGAAAATACTTTCCACAATATCCAAAAAGTGTTCAATGTTTAATTTTTCAATTGCGTCCTTGATCTCCACACACAAAAAAGTATCAATCCTTCTTTGAGTGAATTGTAATAAAATTGAACAAGCTGCTGAAGTCAGTTTTCTTCGTTCCCAAAGAACAAGAGAAACTCGGCAACGAGGAGAATCTCGAATTAAAGATCCATGAAGCTCGAGAAGGGAAAGGGGAATTAATGCAGGGAACCGTATGCCCGACCGAGAAGGTAGGAAGCCATATGGCGTTCCTATAACTCGGTTTGTTATGATTCTTCTGTTTTAACACAACTTTTATGAAGACCTCCCCAAAAGGAAAACCTCCGAAAGGAAAAAGAGGGAAGCGGGAGGGGACCATCAAAGTTTATGTTGTAGATCTGGAATTCATACAGCTTCTGGCCGACTTTTATTGTTGTTTTCATTGGAGGGTCTCAATCCTATCGTGTATTCTCTCTACCTTTTCTGGGGTTTCTGTTTTCCCGCATTTTTTCTCCGGTGCACACGGTTTTCATACCCAATGAAAAACAGTTCGGCTGTTCGGTCTGAATTTCTCAGCGCGTAAAAACTCGCGCATCTTCGCCTCAGTTGACTTACTTCTTCGTATACTTCAGCTTCTTGTCGTTATTCGTTTTCTTTTTCTGAAAATTTGGTGGTTAAGAAGCGAATAGTTTACTTATTGCCTCTTCTTGTTGTTCTTGCTTGTTTGGATTGTTCCTTGCTGAAATCAAACAGGTTGAGTGGGAATTTGTGACTGAGGAGATAATTAATTTTATTCCTCGTATTGCAGCCCAATTTTTGAAAATTCTTGAACATGTCATTCAATATTTCAAGCCATTAGTGTCATTCAGGTCGTTTAATACCCAAGCGTCCAAGTCCAAGCATATTATACTCCTGGGGAAAAAAGTTTTGTTGCGATCAAGTTGCATTGTCGACTCTAGGAATTCATGTTGATATTGCGATAATATCACGATATTGCCAAAATGGTTAGAAACTTTGAAAAATCATAGCTCCCTTTATTATGAAAGGTACTGATCCACGGTTGTTCTCATTCGACGCAGAAACAATCTACCTACAAGACTTCGTCGAAAAAATCTTTTTTTCGCTAGAAGGTAAAAAGTACCAAAAAGCGTGACTGGGTTTGAAAAAAGCTCGTTTTTTTTTTACATTATTTGGCAAAGTCACACATTTCCCGTGGTTTTTGACCCCAATTAATTTATACACCTATTGATAATCAGCGTTACAATTCCAACAAGAAGCGTATTGTTTCAGAATTTTTGGAATTCGCAGGTAATGGCTATCATTTTCTTTAAAAATATCACTGAGGAAATACTTACACTGGCAAGGAGATGGCACAGCAGCTTCCTCGTTACAATCAAAGTGACATCATTGTAAAATGGGCCTCAATGGGCCCTACCCACATAATCCCTGAAAATTAGAACTAAATCGGATGAAATCTGTGGTTATTAGGGCTGTAACAACGAAAATGAATAAAATCCACGTAAGAGCATGCGCAGGGCGTACCGCTAGTTCGATCATGATGAAATTCATACGAGACCTTAAGGGGCCTTGTGCGTATAATCCTTCAGAATATGAGCGAAATTGAATCAAAATTGTGAACGTTATGCCTGTTTCAAGAATTTCACGTTAGCGCATGCGCAGAGCGTGCCGCTGATTCTATTGTGATGAAATTCGTATGGGACCTCAAGGCGCCTTATCCGCATAATCCCTCGAAATTTGAGCTAAATTCATTCTAAATTGTGGAAATTATGGCTGTAAAAAGGAAATGCGGACAGACCCACGGAGCGACAGACCCACAGATCCACAGACCCACAGACCGACAGACAGACACGGAACCAAATTTGTTCAATAGGCTATGAAACGCAAAATGCGAGTGGAAATTTTGAATTCGGACAACAAAAATCTTTTTGCTCCCGAAAGTGAACACAAGGCTTCCGCTGCTTCGCAGACTCGGAAGCAAAACATTGCTACCTAATATAGGTACCTATAATAGGTAATCTAGGAAGTGAATATTGGTAAGTAGGTACGTGAGTTCTTTAAAAACTCAGTTGTCATAGGATTAAATTCTATCCGATTCAACTACATTTTATTTTATTAATAATTGTTCGGTATCATAAGAATCTCGCCAATTTAGAGATCCCTACATCTGGCAACACTTCCCTGCAGCTATTTCGAACTTGTCCATACTGCCTTCACGTCAACCGTGTGGATCTTCAGACGAAACATCAAAGCTTTCATCCCCCCCCTTCCCCATCGTATCCCGTGTATCTCCCGAAAATAGCTTTGGAAAAGAAAAAACCCTTCGTTATCGAAGGCGGCCTCCCGAAGCGAGAAAAATCTTTGTTTTGATAAACCTGCAAAAGGAAAGATATCGCCGATCTCTTTGTTTCACCCCCAAAGAGTGAACGACGGTGATGAGGGGAGGGGACGGGGGAGAGGTGGACTGTTTTTCAAAAGAGGGCGAGACAAAATGAAGCGGTGGCCAACGACACGTGTAAGGACTGAAAAAATGGGGTGATTCAAAGGCCGAAGAGGAAGGGAGAGAGTTCCGATGGATGTTTTATGCGAAGCCAGATAAAAGGCTTCGGGGGTTTGGGAGTGAGGGGCGACCGAAAACACCGAGCAAAGGAGGGGGATACGGAAAAGAAATTGACCATTGGATTCTATTAGACAACCCCCTGCACCACCGATCGGCACATGATATCCGAAAGGATTCCTCACGGGAGAGGACTGTGAATGGATGTAGACGACCGCAGCGCACAGTGAATGGGATGTAGACGATCGCGAATGTACGTGGACAAATTATTTTCGCATACTTTTTGGTTTATTATTCTTGGAATAATAGGTAGACACCTTTGTAATCGCGACAGAGGTCGGCGACTCCGATCGGCCTCAAAATTTGACATTATCCGTTCCAAGAGGTCTAGATTCCAAAACCGAAATGTTCGTCCGCCATCCGAGCCGTTTTGGGCAGTAGGAATTTATTTACAATTCTGAAATTTTGACAAAATACTTGGTTTCCATCTAGTGTGCCCGCAAGGTTTCCAGCCCGATCGCCCGAACCCTTGGGAGGCTATGGGGCTACAAGTGCGATTTTTGAAGGATCCCAGGATTTCAATTATTTTCCGAGTAAAAAAAAATGAAAAAAAGTTCTTTGGAAAAAAAGGTAAAAAAATTTTTTCCAAATGTTTTTTATTGACAGAATCAATTTTCGCACAAGTAACCTATATCAACGAATTTTTTCAAAAATGGGAAAATTTGAAGAAAACAGAAATTAAATTTTGCAGAGACTGTATCAACACTGATGGGGGGGGGGGGGGGGATCTTGAAAAAAATGTCTTCATTGCTCGGACAAGCTCATTTCGTGAAGTTTTCATCTGCGACACGACATTCATTAAGTAGGTACTACTAACATTCGAGTTGATATACCCATAACCCGAGTTGATAGACCCCACATTCGAGTTGATAGACCCATTCCAGTTGATAGACCCAAACCAGGTCTAACGGTAGAAAACGTAGGGTAAGAGCACCAGTTATTGGCCACCCCCCCCCCCCCCCCCAGTTATTGGCCACCCATTTTTAAAACTCTGTTTTCTAATTTTCAAATCCGGATGCCTCTGAGGTCGTATGACTATTTTCCTCGCGTCAAGTAACTAATCGAGATGGCTGTGATGTGGCAAAATTAATAAAATTAATTGGATCAAAATAGGAAATGCGGAACGACGAGAGAGTGAAGGAAGCTCAGCGACATCTGAAATTTACCTTAAATCTACCTACCATCTTTAGAAATAAGTCTTTCTGACTCGTTGATCCGTTCTGAAAATAAACAAATAAATTTAAGAAAAAAAACCGACGGTTATTCCATGTTGTTTACGATTCACGTACACCTAACGAACGAGACAGGCACATAAATTTGCCGTAAGAAATTGTTTACTAAGTAAACTTTACTTCATTTTCGTACTTTTGTCCTGATGGATTCGCGATCTGTTTCACTGTACGGCAACACACACAGTGCCGGTGAACTTGGCGAGGAACGCGTCAATAGCCCCTTCAGGAGTGTCAACAGGTCAGGACGATCACCTGAACAATCAAGATTCATTTACCAACGCAATTATGACTTTTCTTACGTCAGAAAGCGAATTTTCGGTGGGAAACCGGTGGGCAGCACTGTTTGAGTAAATATCAACGCCTCAGGCCTAGTTAAGAAAACTCCGCATTACCCCCAGGAATAGACATGGAGATACTTCAAATCTAAACATCAGTGAAAATGCACTGACAAGGCTTTTTTTCATCGTCCCCTGGCGAAGCGAGTCCGGGATGTTACTTCGCCGACGCAAACAATCTTCCTGGAACATCTGACCCGGAAATCCGTCTCTTTCTCCAATAAGTCGTGAACATGGAGTATGCGCCTTCAGAACTACGCCAGACAACATGTAGAATGACAGACGGGTTATACTCTACAGACACCTTCCCTCGACTCTTTCTTTCCCCCCATCTATAACAAGTCCTTGGCAGGAACTTCGAAAAGCAGGGGTGGGGTCACGAGTCGTTAGCTCATTGATTCCTCATCTCCGATTAGCTCCGAGCTACATCCCCCCCCCCCCCCCCAGCGATCCTTTTCCACAGCTAAGAATGCGAGTTCCTTCTAAGAAAACCGGTGGGAGGGGCGACAACTGTCTTTGTTTGTTCCTTAATTGAAAACAGAAGGGAGCAGATACTCTCTGGATTTTTTTCTCTTTTTATCCCGGTTCCTTCAAACGGAATTTCTCTTTTTTCGTATTATTAGATTCCCTGAGTTTTCAAGGGTTTGTAAACCTTAAAATAATGCGGAAATCCCCAAACTGCCTTTCCCAGAATTTTTTTTTTTTTTTCAACGATTTTTCATGGACTCCTAATACATGATGAAAACAATAATTGTTAAAAAATTATTTAAAAAAACTATACTAATACCATTATCTATCTATACCACTAATATATATATTAGTGGTATAGATAGTAGATATATCTAAAAATGACTGCCAAATCTGTTTGAGGACTCACTACTTAAAAACCAGTGAAGTGTTTGGCACCAAATTGTGTGAGAATTGTTTGTGAAAACATTGAAATTCCTTTGCAAAGGGGAATCTTTTCTTTTTTCGGTTTTTCCCCTAGACTTGCATGAAGAATTCGTAACTTGCTTCAGTTTGGTAAAGAGATAATCTTTGGATTGAACAGGACGATTACGAACAGGGTCGTAGCCTGACATTAACCCCAATATAAAAGCATCTTGCTTGGATTTTTACGATTCAAGTACCTATAAATTACGCCGAATTTTCAACATGTCATTCCAGCTCACTTGCATGCATTGAAAGGCTTCGAGTCATGCTTCAAAGGCCGTCCTATTTCTTGGAGGTGAGCCCCAGTTGGATCAGGGCCGTTGTAGGTATATCCCTTTTCGTGCTTCCCTGTTCCATGGATTCGTGCGTTTTCCCCGACGACAGCCGTTATTCAACTCACCCACAGTCCCTTCCATAAGAAAACACACGTGAAACAAGAAAACAAAACAAAACCCGAACTCGTTGTAAAAAAAAAAACAAAAAACAAAAAACAGGGCGCTACTATCATTCAGCTTAGCTGATAACACGTTCGCCGAAGAAAGCAGCAAAAGCACTCTACGGATTGTAAAATTATAAAAATAACAAAAATTTTAGATTTCAATTGCGGGGCAAGGTTGCGGATTTTTTAATGTTCCTGCAAATTCGCATTTTTTACTAATGAAGTGTTTGCTATCAACCCCTCTGTAATAAATTATTATTATTTATTTTAACATTATTTATTCAAACTATTTGGTCACAAAAGGCTTCAATAATTAGGTATTATTAATTATAATTATTATCTTTGATTTAATGGTTGATGAGATGGATAACGAGACTATCTAGTGGAAGAGGTAGGTATTCGATATTTTGTTGCTCAGTGTTATGTACACCTGTCCTCGGTCTATCGGGATTGCCAAACGGGGAATTATCGGGAAATCAGGTATAAATATCGTCAGAGGGAACAAGCTGAGTAACGATATATTCGCGATAATGCGGGCGACAAAGGGAAATCGGGGCCGGAGAGGAATTCGCAAGGGTTTCCTACGCCATAGAACGTCATACACGTATGGAATCCGGGAACGAAAAGGGTGCCTTTCCACTTCACGGATTTACAATTCTATCACGTGAAAACCCCTCCCGCTAATAACAACCCAGACATTTCTACTCCCCGCCACCCGTGGAATCCGTATTAAACCCTACTCCTTGTTCCAGAATTCCTTCCAGATCTGCGGGAGACGATCCCCCCCTCACCGCCCAACGCCACCCGAAATGCCATAGCTGCAGGTTAAGTGGGCATTTCACGGGCGTTATGCCGGGAATAATGAAAACCTTCGGGCCCGTCTTACGTGATGCTTGCCGGATGTTTACAGGCAGCAGGGTTTCGCTCCAATAAATGCCTCGGAGCCCCGTGGATTCCTTCAAGGCTGCTCCGCTACGTGCCAGGCTCGATCCCTTTCAGGAAAATTCCTGTTAATGCTTAAACTTATCGGTATTTTACGTGGATTTCGACGCTTATCCAATAACAGGGATTTATAAAAATTAAGTCATACTTTTCGCCAACTAACCGCTGAGCGAAATTCATGTCACACCCATGTGGGAGCTTTCGGTGGTGCCAGATTACAAAATCCTAAAACAATAATAATATTATGGATATGGACCATATTATGGTCTTACGTATATTATCGCCATTGGTAAAAATCCGTACCCGAACCAGTAGAAATCTGTAGGAAAATAATTTTCAATGAAGAGGCACTTTTTCAATGCTACGCTTTAAACTGGTAGCTTTCTAGCATTTAATGTACCTTTGGCAATCCTGGTTCAGAATGACCTGATCAACGTGGGGAAGACCTGTTTGCTGCCAACCCACACAAAACTCTTGAAATCTTCAATTAGGTATGCTATTATTTCTCTGGTGCTAAGGTATAGTCCTTCCCACCACATCTCCTGCCATAAGCAGATACCGTTTTATCGGGGAGTATTTTCCGATTGGATCCCCCTCCCTCCATGTATGAAAGACCCCGATCGTTCCCCCTCTTTTCATGGTGCAAGTTTTATCAGAAACCAATGCATCCCGCGCCGGGGCCTTCTTTCCAACAATACCGAATTTATGTCCCTGGGGCGGTTGGATAGGGAAGGTTAAATTATGGCGTAGGGCGAAAGGGTTTCCCAGCCCTCGTGGGACTGGCATTTCACTCGGAGGTTATCAGTGTGGGGAAACTGCTCTGTGTGGTATATTAGCTCTCACGTTTATATACCATAGCCGCATTGTCATCTGAACGGAAGATTTCAACGAAAATTCTTTCGGATCATAAAAGTGAAGAAATATAGAGTGAGTCGTCACTGTGAAAAAAGCGCCCCATTATTATTCCTATCATTTTTGCCCGCCCTGAGCTGAATCCCAATTCGGCTCCTCAGATTCGTCATTAGCGACCTCAGAGCCCTCCTTCGGTATTTTCGACGGCTACGAAAACGATTGGCGTGTGCAGGCACGTACCTGCTGAGTGGGTCCGTTCCCTTTTCCTCACCCTTCGGCGTAATTTAATTGGTCACCCCTTCGCCGGCTCGATCAGCCCTTCATATCCAACGTTCGATTGTGTTAACTCTTCCTCGGGCTGGAAATACGTGAGGTGGTCGTGGCATGTACCTCAGGGAGTATTGTCTTGATGGTCGCAGAATTTCTACCTTGGGTGTTCATTTTGGCAGTTGTGAGAAACAATAGGGGTATTCAATGTCTACTTCGCTAGCCGTTAATCCAACGAGTGTTTAGTCAAAGTTGCTTCTATTTTTAACGTCAAAATCGAAAGTATTCCTTCAATGTTGATAAGCCCGATTCAGCTAGTAAACGGGAAATAAGAAATGGTTATCACTGATGCTGCTGCGACGGCAATGCTACTTCCGACGACCTTTTCGAAGTTGTGATGCTCTCGCCTCGTTGTAAACCGAATCGCAGAGCACAATAACCATGAAGATCGCTCAGCCTCTTGTACTGCGTGGACTCGCGGACGCTGAAGATGCCACATTTGAATATATTGGAGGCATTCAATCTGTGGGACATACGTACGTAGGGCATATCGCAAAGTGCCGCGATCTGCTGGCATTGGATCGATGCACAAACCAAGTAGGTATTCGCAAGCTCCAGGTTGGCACGATGTGTCAAGGTGAGACCACACTATCCCGAATCAGGCCGGGCAGCAGGAGCCGGGCGGGTTGTTGGTTCGGCACGACTTCCATATCTCTTTTTGTAGTGTGTACGCCCCGAAAGCTCAGTTTCATTCGAGCATGGGCTTCGTGAAGGCTTATCACCATCACTACATTCACGTCGAGGCCTAAATTTTATCAAAAAACTATGGATGATGATTTTCGTTTATTATTCTTGGAATAATACACCTTTGTGCTCGCGACGGAGGTCGACGACTTGGATCGAATTAGTAACAATGAATAAAAATAATAGTACTGATTATTATTCTTATTTAAGTACCTATACTAAATTTTAGACTCCCCTGGGACTCAACAATGCCCTTGAACATCTCATGATGCGAAAATTCCGTGAATAAAGTGTTACTATTCTTTGATAGGTAGGTACCTATAGCTTGATTATGAAAAAATTAATTCTGCACCATTAAGGAAATATTTTTGAAAAAAAAAAAATTAAAAAAATTCCGTACAATGTTCCAAAATTACTCGGAAAACGACACCTTAGGTTTTGAACAGTTTTTTTTTTTAAATCAGAAATTTTGACAAAATTTCCCATCTATGCCAATTTTGACTCGGTTTGCCATCTAGTTGTGTCCGCAAGGTTTTCAGCCCGATCGCCCAACTCGTGGGGCGCTATGGTGCTAAAATGGGGCTACGTGAAGGGATTTTTAAAGCTTTTCGGCTATGGGGTCGAGTTTGGTGTCGTTTGCGAAGTAATTCTGGACGTAGAATCCGTTTTGTGGGGTCCCAGAACGATCCGATTTCACTGTGAGGATCTATTGGGCTTTCAGGGGGCTACAAATGGGATTTTTGAATGATCCCAGGAGGTCATCATTTTAATAAGGTGTAGTTTTCCGAGTACTTTTGGACGCAAAATCTATTTTTTCGAGGTCCCACATCTGTCCAAACATTGTACCTAAGTACAGATTATGGTTTATTACCTATTTTTGGAGTACCTAATACAGCTTTCTGATCGCGACGGAGGTCAACGACTTCGATCGGAAAATTTGACAAAATATAATAATATTATGTTATATTATATTATTTTGTATAGGTTCACCTATACCAAATACTAGGTTAACCATCTAGTTGTGCCCGCAAGGTTTTCAGCCCGATTGCCCAAACCCGTGGGGCGCTATGGGGCTACAGGAGGGGTTTTTGAAGGTTTTCGGCTATGAGGTCCAAGAACGATCCAACCAATGATTCAATGGGTTTTTTGAAGGATCCCAGGAGGTCAAATATTTTTCGAGCGGAAAAAATAAAATAAAAAAATAAATAAATTTCCTAAATTTTTTTATTAACACGTAATTAATTTTTGCACAAATAGGTAACCTATATGATATACTGCTTTTTGCAGTACAGTACTGCTTAAGGTATGTGATACTGCTGTACACAGAAAACCATGTGTACACCTGAAATGTACTGCTTGTTGAAACGAGTGGTGTTTTAGGGTTGCTACTTCCTGCCTACTTACTTAAGCACTTGACAATATCTTCCAAAGAGTGATGGTCCCCAGACGCCCGGACCCTAAATTAGTACCAATATAGAACACCAACACCTCTCATCAATCAGGGGAAGACGAAGTGGGTCTCTGAGCGGCTCAAGAGTCTGAGCTACGGTTTTTGAGGTTTTCAAATGGTTTCAATAGTTTGCATTCAATGCAAACGAATAGTATTGATCTCCTTCATGAGATATAGGCTATATTATGACTATAGTCATAATATTTTTGTGGCCAGTGGCAATGATTGAACCTAATGAGATGTTTTATTATACATTAAAACTTTTTTTGTCTTGTGTTTGACAAACTATTAAATAGATAGAAAAACAAATTTTGTTTAATGTACTGCTTCCTCGAAAAAAAAAAAAAAAAAATCCGGCCACCCCACCTATATCAAAGAACAATAAACCCTTGTGTAAAATTTGCAACGTTTTTATTTTTCTCTCCACTTCCTGTTTGTCCACGCCAAATGACAACGGTATTTCAATCAAACCATCTTGTCTCCGGTTTCTATTTTATTAATCCACATCAGTACTGTCTCACAGATGCAGACGAACCCGGTACATTTCAATCAGGTTCAAAACGTCTTCCTCCGTCCACTCCATTGAAGCACCACACACAGAAGAACAAGAACAGAGAATTACGTGGGACAGAGAATTGCCCAGCTTGATGATACGTCCGGTGTATTTGGTTCATCACGAGATGGTACATCTTCGCTTGAATCGGAGTGCTTTGCCATTCGCCTGTTTGTTCCTCCAAAGAAAATCGTCGGACATTTGACAAACTTATTCCAACACGCTCGATGTTGCTTCATTCTCCGGCCTCCACACATCCCCCATCCGGGTTCCCCATGGCAACCTGGAAGGGCAAACCTTTATTGTTCACGGGCGAAGCGGTGCTCAATAGGAACCCCTTAAGATTTAGGATGAATGGCAGGTTGAGAGGGAATGGATCACGTGACACGCAGGATAACCCTACTTGACGGCTGGGGAAGACCATGGCTTGAATATTAAACCTTTCCTTCGCCAACCCGCCACCCCTACGCGCCACCTTTGCCAGTAACACAAATCCTACTCGGGAACCCTTATTTCACCTCTGATCTCCCTTTGAGAAAATCGCTGGAACCGCCCATTGTCGGGAATCGAGGCTGTACAGCGGTTAAGTAATGCGGCTCTATTATGATTCTCGTTGCCATTCTTACCGTGTTGGCATCTTTTGTTATTGAGCGACATTCGCATTTAGTTACTATCTGAATAAAAGCTTCGGACAGCTAAAATAACATTGACTTGTTATATTGACGTTCTACAGGCCGCGCGTGTACCTGGGGAGGTATGTGAAATTGGTTTGAGAGCCATGTTTATTTTTCCTATAGAGTGATACCTACGAGGATAAATATTGGAGAACGACCTGCTTCAGACCGTCTCCCCCTGGCAAAAGGGGAAAGGCAAACAGTTCTACGTGACACCCACCAAAAGAGCACCTGTTTGTAGATTCGGTTCCGGGGGAGATCGTAAAGAGAAAAGGATTTGCGGAGGATCAGGGGGACGCGCCAAAGTATTGGGACAGCTGGTTTATCCTCTTCATGCAAACAGGGCCAGACAGTCTTGAAGGAGGAAATGGGATCCGAACATCCAATGACTATCCAAACTCCTTTATGTTCTGCGTTGGGAGATACTTAAGCGAAAACCTACATCACACGTGTAATGATCTCGGCGCGTACATAAATATGCGAACCCTCTCACTCCCCCATTAGGTGGGTTTAGTTTGTAACTGAGGAAGAAGACTCCTTTCTCACTTAAACCTGCAGAACTTGGAAGAGATGGATCTCTCACTATGCATCTCTGGCGCGGGGATGACAGGCAGCCAAGGAAGGCGATGGTGTGGGCCACGAACTTGCAGCTGCAATAATATTATCAAAGTAAGAAATGAAATGATGAACTTCCAACATTGATTCGTGTCACTGGCTGTTGCCGTAGTGGACGTCGTGAACTGTCTTCCCAAAGAAGGTCAGGACCAGTGTTTCCACACTCCTCAATCAATTTCCCTCGTGACCGAGCAAATTTCCCTCTTTTTCCTTCCATAATTGAATCATTTCCCTCAAGGATTTCCCACAATTGAGAGCCCAATCCCCTCCTTACAGGAATACCTAGTAGAAACTACCTAAACTAACTCTTAAAAAAACAAAAAAAAAGAAGAATTTTCACAGGCCTAATTTTGTACCTTGGCTCATGAAATGTGTGGAAAAAATGATGAAAAATTGGGATTTTTCCACACTTTTCGCCAGTTTTTTTTTTTTTTTTTTTTTTTTTTTTTTGCGAAAACGGGGGGTTTGACGCGGTGCAATGGAAAAACTATGCTGATATTCGGAATCAGCGATAAATTTGACATACGTTAGGCACCTTTAGAAGGCATTTAATTTAAAAGTGTGTTCTATGAAAAATCCTGAAAAGTTTGTGCACAAAAAAAGTGAAAACAAGCTAGAATAACATGGAAAAACGAGCTAAAAAAAAAAAAAAAGAAAAAATTTAAAAAAACGGACCTCGGATTCGGATTCTGCACACCAAATAACGTAAGAAACCGACAAGCTCCGGCCGGATGCAAGACCACCCCTAAATTTTGTAAAGTAGTGTAATTCATTTTTGGGTTATCAATAAAATTATTTGATTGATAACCCAAAACTCCCATCAACGCCCTTCGCGGTATTTAATCCTGCAAGGGGGTGTTTGAAACAAGATGCTAAACGGGCCGGAAAGTGGCGCTGTAGGAGGCATTGTTTTGACTCCTCGAGATTAGTTGGTTAAATATTTGTTCGCCAGAGGTCGCCTCCCTTCACAACTCCTCTTCGCCACCTTCCGAGCAAAGCTGCTTATTGCGGGCAGGAGCTTTGAAAGAGATTATTACTCAAATACGGGAACTGATGAATACATTTTGAATGGTTCCGTGGAGTGTTTGAAGGGATGACGGATAAAACCTCTTAGCCCCCTTCGTCAAAATTAATTCAATTAAATCATTCGCTAAATCCGTTAGGGCCAATTCGGAATTTCTCAGCGGCGCTAATTGATGAAATTTTTATTTCGATCATTTCAGAGCGATTTTTTAACGGGGAATTCGTGAGGGGAAAACGACTATTTATGTAATGAAAAACTTGCAAGCCTGCTTTGGCACATTACCAAGTGGGTTGTGAATTGAGGGGTCTCCTCCCTTTACGAAGTGCCGAACAAGGTGGTGACAATTAAACAATCCTTCGGCGGAAACGCACAATTAAGTCCCTCCACCGAAAACCCCTCTTTTACCGAGTTTGCTCCCCTCCCCTCCAAGACCAAAAAGCCAGCGGCCCAACGAGTTAAAACAAAGTGGGCGGGTTTGAAGGTAGGAACAAGGAAAGGTGGGGGGAGCGTGTTATTAAATTAACTCGAATTACCTTCCCAACTCACGTCCGTCGGCGTTCGGTTGGTAGACGGGGTCCCCCCTGGTACCCTAGATAGACGCACTTCACCCTCTAGGGACCCTGGCAACCCTGGAGGGGAACCCATCACCCTACCACCCTCCCCAGTGCTAAATAAGAGCGGAAAATGTTATACGGACGTGCTGTGAATGTCCTTCCAATCTTTCCCGGTAGAGGGCACCCTTTTCCACCCTTTGACTTCTTTTCTTGAAAGACTAAAAACCACTCGAGAAGTCGTGATTTCATTTCGCCAACCTTTGAATTGTAGTGAAACCGAGTGAAATCACTCGCACGCAGTCTACTCCGCACCAGGGATCAGTGAACGGAAGAGGGAAGTGGCTCGCACCACTAGATCGCTAACACACACCTTCACTCTCGAGAAGGCGGAAAGCCCAAACCCTGCAAGACTTTCCTCGCACTTGCATCAGCTTTATGCAATTTCGATATGTATTGTACGACTTGTCTGGAAAGGGGGAAACCCTGGACTGGAGCGAGGAGTCATTGACCGTTTATCCGGCCCAGTGAGAGCTGGCACAGACTTGGGAAACCAGACTCCTATCAAGCGTATCTGTCGTTAGCACCCTCGGGTAATACTGCCAACACAGGTTATCGTAGAGGGGGGGGGGGGGGGGTACTAGATATGGGTAATTCTCCCAAAAACGTTCATTTGGAGGTAGGTACCGGTGATTTTCATGTAGACTGCGCCGTTTTTCCCCAACTGGAAAAGGTTTCTAAAATAAAATTTGGCGTTCTTTCTTGCCTACCTCAAAATGATGAAACGACTGCTTAATTACAATAACCATAATTACAATAGTATTACAATAGTATTACATAGTATTACATATTACATAATTATAATATAACATAATATTATTATGTTATATAATACTGAAAACTTACGTTTTTCCAATGTCTCCATTCAACAAAGCCAACTTCAGCCACCCTTCATGGGCCTTAATTTTATCATTTTGCGGGGGGGAAAAAAAAAATGTTTTCTTTCTTTCCAACTGTCCACTAAGTCGAGATTTTCCAATTCTACTAGAGATTCTGAATTCGGAACCCAAACGCTATCATCTTCATCTTCAAAAGAGCTTTTCAAAGTAAAAACTTCGTGTCTCTGAGGGACGCGTCAGTCCCTGCCGCCTTCAGGGACACCCATCAAAGCCGTTAGAAGGCCTTGGAGTCGTTATCCCCACATAGGCAGTAATGAGTCATCCCTACCCCACACGTTAGGCTTGGTCTTTTGATTCTGCAGTGCACAGAAAGGGAAACATGTGTTTAAAAACGTGAGTCGCCTCAAAAGCTGCATCAGGCCCTACCACGCTCCCACAGGGTTATTAGCAATGATATTTCCGATTTTCTTCAAAAGCTCAACTGTGGAACATTTTTCTGAGATATTTTTACATTAATTTCATCACTATTTCAATAAAAATCACACCCCGAAACGTTTGGTCTTGTCAATCCCTGCCACCATGTCAAGGATAGGGTCTGATTTTGTCTGGTGGTACTGACGAAGTCATCTGGTTTACAAATACGTTTTCAATTAAAAAACTTTAATTTAATGTTGCCAAATTTCCTCTAGTCTTTGGAACACTTGCATAATCCAACTGCTCAGTTTGCTGAATGCAGTGAGTCTCGACTCACTAGTGATTTTTGACATTTTATGTCTTTATTACTTTGGCACATAAACGAAAAAACGGTTGAAAGTTAAAAAAGAGCGTTGGTTACGGTTATATCGAGTAGGGTACCATTTTAGAAATATATTTGGACGTAGAATCCATTTTTGGGGGTCCCTGAACGATCAGATTTCATCGTGAGTATAGCCAAAAATGGGTCTATCATACTTGAAGGATGCCAGGAAGTCGAATGAGGTGTCGTTTTCCGAGTATGTTGGTCGCATAATCCATTGATTGAGATGGTCTAATTGATTGACTGATGGTCTAATTTCATTGTGAATTGACCAACGATGGCGTGTAAATTTTTCCAAGTGTCTACGTGAGGGTTCCAAATTGAGGGAAAAACTTCATGAGGGAAAACTGACGACCTAGAAATGTACGATTTTGTGAGAATGACCCATATTGTCTATCGAGACAGCTTCAGTGAAGGTACACTGCCTAACTCCCTCCACCCCCAGGGATCCGAGGAAACCAAACCAAGACACCCACAAGGGAAAACACTCAAAACCAAAATTAGGAATACACAATCACTCAGGCACTCATTCCATGCCAAAAGGTGTGGCGATATGATAATTAACTCACACAATCAGGTGCTCCCCCACCCCCTCAAGGCAGAACAGGTTCAAACTCACTTTCAGCACTTCCACGAGACATTCCCAGAGGAGGTACGGTACAGTTGAATTGTTGACAAGGGGATCATGGAAGTCCAGGTGGAAGCAAGAAAGAGGTTCACATTAAATGTTCCAAATTTTCGTTAGCCAGGTTTTTACATCAGTCATTGAACCGTCTTCAGCAGCAGTCTGCCCTTAACTGCTCATCTACTCTCCACGCCACCCCGTCTAATACTAAGCACTTTATCATTAAATCATCAAATCACTATGCCGCAAACTTCCGGGTTGTTTGAATATACAAAGATGAGCTCCGGCATTTGAAAGCTCGCCAGGTTGACAAAAGCGGCGGATGTAATACCTACCTTTTGTATGTTGTCAAATGAAAGGGGAAAGGACAACCTCCCACACTGTTATGGGTTTATTTTATTCATTAAAGCAATTAGGGGAGCATCTGGATCCCTGAGGGAAAAGCAAAAGGGTTCATCAATAAACGATGGAGTTGTCAAATGAGACGAGGGAGGCTTCAGCCCTGATGGAGGTTGTGGGTTGGAAGGGAACCTTTTGGGGGTGGGGGGATTGTTAGTGGGGACATTATTCCTTACGGATGGTTTCGCTTCGGTGTCTTGTTGCCGAACGTAGTGATGCTGTCTAATTGGAGGTCGGCTTGTGATTGCGCGTGAGCAGTAGTTGTTCAGGATGGCCATTAGGGCGATGAAAAAAAGTTCTCAAATCGCATCGCTCTAATGCACCCAGCTCAGTATTACACTATGTGGCCAACCCCTGCTGGCTACGCCAGCCAGCCTCCGTCGTTCCGCCCAGGCGGGGCGGTCGTTGCGGCCTGGCCAGAACATTTCATGTTCCTCACCATTCTCACAATAATCGTTTTCCTACACGTTTTTTCACACTGCATCCAAATTCAATATCGCATTTTCAAATTACTTCATCCAGTATTTAATTCCTAAATTATACAAGTTATATTATATTATAAAAGAGATGAGAAACTGTACGTTTTGATCGCAGAAATACCCTTCTTTCGACCTTACCTATTAATACTTGAGGGGGAGAGGGGGGTTACAACTCAATGTTTTGTTTACTGACTTGAGAAGATCTATCTCTTCATCCTATAGGATGAAAGAATGGTGCTAATAAACTGTCAGCCAATTTTGTTGAGTTTTAGAAGTCGCCCAGGCGTATTTGTCACTTTTTGTTCAATTCGCACGGTTTCCTCCCAAAGAATTAATTTTTTTTTTTTTTTTTTTAAGTGGACCTCTGAAGACAAAATTTAACCCGGTTTCTCATTGATTGAAGTGTCAGCTCTTTGTTGGTGCCAAAAATATTTACTTACCCGACAATTTAGTCCTGCCCCGAAAATTGAGGAAAAAGGACAAAAATCAAACTTTTTTAATGATTCTTGCAGTTAATCTAACGTTAATTGACGTTTAAAATCTTTATAAATATGACATATTACATTGTGTTCATTGAAAGGGGACAATATTTTTCGACTATAAACACTGCATAATGTGTTGAACATTATTTAACTTTTTTTTTCATTTTGGTTTACTATTCTTGGAATAATACACCTATGTAATCGCGACGGAGGGCAAAAATCTGATCGGCCTCAAAATTTGACATAATTCGTTTCAAGATGTCTGGATTCCTAAAATGTAATGTCCGTCCGCCGTACGCCGTCCGAGCCGTTTTTGGGAATGTAGGCATTTTTAGACAAAATTCTCGATTCACCATCTAGTTGTGCCCGCAAGGTATTCAGCCCGATCTCCCAAACCCGTGGGGCGCTAAGGGGCTAAAATTGGGCTACGGGAGGGGTTTTTGAAGGTTTTCGGCTGTGGGGTCAAGAAAGGAGTGGTTTTCATAGTATCAATTTTCGGGGGTCCTAAAACAATCATCACCGTGGGGATCTGAGGGGCTTTCATGGGGCTACAAATGGGATTTTTAAAGGATCCCAGGAGGTCAATAAAGCTGTCAATTTCCGAGTTATTTTGGACGCAAAATCAATTTTTTCAAGGACCCACATCTGTCCAAACATTGTACGGACACTTTTTTTTTTAATTTTTCAAAAATCTTCTTTTAATGGCGCAATTTTTTCAAAGTTATTATTTATGTATAGTGTAATTTATGTACAGTGTGTACACTGTATAAAACATAAACAGGGTTTATAGTTGAAAACTACTGTCTCCCAGACGGCTACTTCCGACTAATAAGTAGTTGAGACAAAGGTAGCAGTAACTTGTAGCAATAGTATACTACAGCTACAAGTTAACTAATGGGCCCCGGAACCGACTGTCGAATAATACTTTTTTCTGGAAGAACTTCATAATTTGAAGGCATAGCAGTGAGTTTTGGACTCCTACGGTGTAATAAAAATTTCCAGGGCAATGTCGAAAATTTCAACTTTGAATCTGGAGGGAAAAGTGGCGCCACTCTCTCATTGGCTGCTCACGGCCGCCATTTCCGCCGTCACCTCCGGCAGATTCCCGTCGGTCCCTTCTTATGCTAGCGCACTCTGGCGGATTAGTTATAGTGCCACCGCGGGAAAATTCAAAACGCCAAATATTCACTAGTGATTTCCTCTGCTCAGACACCTAATTCCTCAGTGCTAACTGTACTGAGTACTTTGTTCATTACTAGTTCAACTATGTTCGGCCGAATTTTCCCATTTCTCTGACCTAGTTCCGTGGCCCATTACTACATACTAGGTGTACTAGTATTGCCCAACTCTGATGTCTGTCTGACGTGGCTATCGTCGAGGCTCGACTTCGACGTTTCAACGATTCTACGTTAGGTTTTAATTAAAACCAACATCAAAGAAATTCAACCTCAAATCCCCATTGTTTAACTTCACCACGGTTTTACGTCTGATTAAAACCGAAATTTCTCCAAGGCTCCGCTTCTTACTGGATAACTTTCACGATCCGGATATCGTTTCTTAACCGCGAAAGAGTGGAAAGACTGGTGGAAGACTGATTTATAATAACGGTCGGTTTATTCCCCTCGTCGGAAACCCCTCATGTAGGTACTTCCGACGGCCCTGAAAAATTATTGCTGTCGAGGGTGTCGTGAGCTGAGGGGTCGACGTCTTTCCTTACAGAATGCGTAAATCGAGCGATTCACCCGGCTTATGGTAACATCCTTACCGTATTTTCCACGTGGTTTCCCATCGGGATCGTTGCCTATCGATCTGAAGATAGTGCTCGATGATCTACGAGTTCTCAGGTGCTTGGAAGATCTGCCACCCGTGGGACGAGCATTGACCCACGTCGAATCCGCACTTTTAAAATAAAGTTTTATAAGTGATATAAAACCAAAGTGTTTTTAAGAGGGAAAAGAAAAAATGTTAAGAGGATGATCCGTTGAACTACGAGGACAAAAGACAAGCGTTTTCAGGATCCCCAAGACGCCGAGTGGATGGCTTGTTATTTGTCAGGTGGCTGCTTTTTTCCCCTTTTCCATCCCGCCCCGTTCCTTCCACAACAATCAATCGGGATTTGTGCCCGTCACTCGGGGAAGGATGACTCCCATAATCTTTCATTTAAATCGCTCTTTTCTCTTCAAGCTCCTCCCCGCACTCCCCTCGCGACAAAGCCACTTCCAGCGCCTTTTTCCCCGGGCTCTTCCTCCGGTAACTGATTCTTAATTCTCGGAGGGTCGTTTGTGTGTTTGTGAAGCCGTCTCATTTCTCACCTGAGATCTTTTCTTGTCCGGGATCCCTTTTTTTTTGAGGTCGCCAGCGACCCGAGCTAATTCAGGGTGGCTGCTTTCCATAGACAAATTCAAACCGATTGGGAACGGCCATTTTCCTTGGATTGTTGTCCAGTCTTGACACCAATGCTCCCCGTGTCTACTCATGGATACAACACTGGGTCCTGAGGACTCCAAATCATCACTGTAAAGCACAGGTTGATAAAACCCTGTCATCAGGTTCATCCTGGTAGCAAGGAAGCATACACAGATGGGCCTCCTTGGGCAATTAACAACTGTTGGGTTGGGCCGAAGAGCAAATCATGTCGCCGATGGGGGATATTATGAAATTACAAGGCCCTCGAAAAAGTCTGGCAGCAGTTTTATGCACTGGGCGGGACTGAGCACAGACATGTGCAGCGTTTTGGAAGAGACCTGAGACTTCCCAGCTCACAGCTCTATGTATTCCTCCACCAGAGCAGCAAACAACCACCTCACCACACTGTTGCTTCCAGAAACTTAACTGGAGTGCAAGACCAAGCAGGAGGAATAGCAGAGGGAAGCTTAGAATCGTCGTATGGAAGTTCCACACTGTGGGTGTACGAGCCCTTCTCCCACAGTGGAATGGCCTTGGGTGGTAACCCAGAAAGTGCTCTTCAAGGTCAGACTTGGAGGAAAAATAAGAGAACTGAGTGCTTTTCGGCTGGGGGCACCTGCCGTCAGGCCCGTGGGCAGCCTATTCGGAAAGGAGGGGTTGTAGGACACTGCAGTTACTCCCCAAAACCCAGTTGATAACCGAGAATTATCTGGTGTTAAATTGCCCGACTTACCTTAAACAGGCAAGAGAGGTTCTCAGTTGTGTTTGATGAATGATTAGTCAAACAAAAAATACAGGTTGAAACCAGGTTTGTCGTTGACAATACGATTCAGGGAAGAATCTTGGGAGACGGTGGATCTTGACCCCGAGTTGGGTCAAGATCCATTCTTGTTTTCTCCACCTAATAAGCAGCATTACACTGTGATAATCCACGATCATCCATTCAAAGCCGAAGACCAATGAGCCGTCATTGGAAATGCCATGTTGACCCATCGATTAGCCCCGTGATGGGAAAATCCCCCCGGGAAGGGGTTGGATATCCCGTTGTAAGCAGAAGTTAATCATCTCCATAGTTATCAATCAATAGCGGTCAGACCCGGTTACGCTTCGGGACGCTCCTGGATCAAAACGGAAACCAACCGCGTTTCAAGTGAGCCTTGGATTAATGTTATTGTTACGTGAAACAAGGGGTAAACCCATCAGCGGTTGAATGTTGAATGAGGTTAGGACGAGGGTTATACGCTGTTCACAAGTCGGTCATGCGTTGAAAATCGTGAATGGGCAGTAATGTTTAAACCCGATGCAAGCTATTGAAATTTACTGTGGTGTTATGGAAACTGAACCAGTAGCGGGTGTATTTTTCGTGTGGGATTTTGAGCGGTGACCTCAACGTTTCGTGCGACCTGCCCAGAAAAAGCCACTTGCGTTCCTGACCGCTTCCTCCCATACCAACTGGCTGCGTGATCGAGGAGTGCGCCCTCGGATCACTGCCATCCACACTACAACTTGAACATTGGTTTAGGCACACTGCCTCAATTACTCCTCACACACTCGGATCTAGCCAGGTTCATACAGCTTTCTTCAGAGTTCTCCAGAGACACCTAGTTGTGATACCCCTCCTGAGCCCTCCGAAGGGGAGTCGTTTGATCTTTAACTAGTCATTTGTTTTAAAGGCGTCTGAATTCCTAGAGTCAATGCAGGCGTTTGTCAGAAAATACGAAGGGCCCTCATACTCACATATTAGTCAAGCTGACTGGTGCGTGCATGAGAAAACGGGGAAGGTCACCCTCGACACTCCGTCCACCAGGAAGGGGTGACGTCCTCGTTTTCCTGCGTGCCGTGATATCGACTCTTATCTCTTCTTATCTTGCTTCCCGAGCTTTCCAGACCTGCCCAAGGCTGGCCAAGATGGTACCAAGCTTGCTAGGGGGTTCCAAGGCTTGTCAAGATGGCATCCACGCTTTCCAGAGCTGTCCAAGATTTGCAAAGCTGGTCTCAAGCTGCAGCCATTATGGGTCATGGCTTTAATGGCTTGCCAATATGGTCGCAAGCAAGCAAGAGGGTTCCATGGCTTGTTCGCTTTAACGTTGTCCGAAAAGGGAGTCGATGCAGGGAGTAGAACGCATCGGTAGTGATCACAATGCCTCTATATATAGAGGCATATATGCGAAGTGAGAGGCGACATCAAGCAGTGCATAGGCGAGATTAAACTCGTCTGTGAACTTTTACTCGAGCAGAGTAAGTACCTAAGCATATCTTTCAAAATTTGAATTAAATATACTTGAAAGATATGATTACTTACTTGGAAGTTGTATTATAACTGTGATGGTACACTCACAAAACTAATGTAATTTCCCAGACAACGCTATGGACAGGTTCGGAGACGGGTATTCAACTTTATCTAAACGAGGAAAGCACAAAGCGATGACACTTGAGAGATACGATATGACGGGCAGAGAACCAGCTCTGGCGTTATCTTATGAGCCGTTAGCTATATCTAAATGATGTGGAGGGTCAGAAAGATGACCGTTACGCCTGACCGTAGAAAGGGACATCCCCGAGAGCCTCTTACGACGCATCAAAACTACAATCTCTCCTCCACTCCAGGGGCTTTTTACGACGCCATAAACCGTCCGGGTGGAGGCAAAAAGGAGTTTCGGTGTTGTGGTGGTTGAAGAGTTTTTTTTTCCCACTTTTACTCCGAGAAAGGTTGTTGCTAGTCTTCGATAACGCCTTCCACCCCGCCCAGGACCTTTCCTGATCTTCGAATTTATGCCTCTACCTGAGAGCTTCGGCGTCCGATATCCCTTCCTGCCGATTTCCTTCAAGCGATTTAGGGAAATTGGATTTTTAGGCGGTTCGAGTTTGGGGCGTGGGGTGTTAGCGGGAAGAAGAATAAGAAAAGAATTTATGATTCGACGAAAAATTCATTGGTTTAGGCCCAGGGTTGCAAAAAGTGTAGGGTGATTCTGAGGGAAGGTGTTTGTGCAGAAAACCGTATTCGCTGTGGAAACTCCAAACGGAAACTCGATATAAGTTCAGGAGTGATTTCCTGGATCGTCCAGTGTGCACGTTGTTAACGCATTTTGGTTTATTATTCTTGATAAGTTCGAGTTCTGTGCCATCGCATTAATGCCAATTGGTTGGACTAACAGAACTGAGCTTACAAAACACAATTGACGTAGTAGAGCTATTGACGTATTAGAGGTAAAACACGATTGATGGAATGATTATATGTATTTGCTTCAGCTGGTTGCAGGTAGACGTGGCGGAGTCTTGAGGTCGCTTTAATCTGCGGGGTATAGGTAGTCGGGATGCTTAGGCCGTCACGTTGTTGATATCGTCTGGCGGAATCTTAATACACCCGAAATAACACACATACCTACCGTAAAATGCTAATAATATTATATATTATATCACGACGAGAGGTTAAAGTTTCGATCGGCCTGAAATTGTTCGGTTCAAGATGCGTAGATTCCAAAAATGAAATGTCCGTCAGCTCCCCTGGCCGTTTTTGGTTTATTTTTCTTGGAATGATACACCTATGTAATCGCGACGGAGGTCGACGACTCGGATCGGCCTCAAAATTTGACATTATCTGTTTCAAGAGGTCTAGATTCCAAAACCGAAATGTCCGTCCGCCGTCCGAGCCGTTTTGGGCAGTAAGAATGTTTTTTAAAAAGCTGAAATTTTGACAAAATACTTGGTTTACCATCTAGTTGTGCCCGCAAGGTTTTTAGCCGGATCGGCCAAACCCGTGGGGCGCTATGGGGAAAAAATTGGGCTACAGGAGGCGATTTTTTTTTTTTTTTTTTTGCTTTTGGCAATTGGATCGAGTTAGGGGTCGTTTTCGAAGTATTTTTAGACGTTGAATCTATTTTAGGGGGTCCCTGAACGATCAGATTTCTCTGTGGGGATCAATAGAGTTTTCATGGGGCTGCAAATGGGATTTTTGAAGGATCCCAGGAGTTCAAATATTTTCCGAGTGAAAAACAATTTCGAAAAAAAAATTCTAAAAAAGTTTTTAAAAAAAGTGTTTTTAATTTTTTTACAGACAGAATTAATTTTTGCACAAGTAACCTATATCAAAGAATAATAAACACTTGTGTAAAATTTGCAGCTTTTTTTTAAAAAACCTCAAATTTTGACAAAATAGTATTGGTCGTGCCCTGAAGGTTTAAGCCCGATCGCCCAAGCCCTTGGGGCTATGGGGCTATAAAGGGGCTACGGGAGGGATTTTGAAGGATTTTGCCTAAATGGTCCAGTTAGTAAAAGTGTTCGAAGCACATTTAGACAAAAAATCCATTGTTGGGGGTCCTGGAACGATCCGATTTCATTGTCCCCCATGGGTCCGTGGGGCTACCAAATTTGTAGCTCCATTCAATAGAGCGTATGAAGGATGCCAGAAGGTCCGAATAATTAAAGGGTCGTTTTATTTTACTTTTTGGAAAAAAATTTTATTGGCATAATTTAATTTCACACAATTTTTCTATATCAAGGAATTTGTTTATTTATTCACGACGGGCACCTAGTTGTATTATGTTCGTGTGCAGTGATTGACTTGTTCAAGAGACCTCTTCGACAGCCTATAGAGCGGCTTCAAAAGCCTAAATTTGTGTGTTGTAGACCTGCCTGAATGTACATTGTTTTTATCGCCCTTCCACGACATCCAAGGATCTTCATAATCCGAGATCTTAGCTCTGCTCAATTATTATGTAACGATGAATTACTCAGTTGGTAACCCAGCTCAGTAATCCGGAGTTACCGGCACACTTGCCCTAATCACCGAGCGCTCCTAATGGGAAACTGTGTGCTGCTACAACAATATGCGCCGCCCGAGTACCGCGTGGGTTGCCATGAATTATTGATGAGGACCTCAAGACCGATTTATGATTCCATCTATAAATACGGGATCTTCGCAGGTTTACTGGAGCCCTTTGGGGATTTACAAGGGGTGGGAGTGGGGCATGTCTTGTGATAATCAAAGTTTAGTAGTAGTAAACTAGTAAATCCTGTATGCAAGGCGGAGATAACCGCAAGGCTTGAATCAGTATAGTAGAAACGAATGGCAAACAGAAATAAGGGGAAAAAACCAAAGACGGAGACAAAAATAAAATGGCGGGGTTGGAAATTACTTTGTGTCCTCAGATCTCTTGAGATAAAAGATGATGGTGTTGGCGGTCGTTGACGGAGAAGGCGCGGCGGGGGTTGGTGGGGTGTTGCCACGTTGGGTTGGCTGTGAGAAAAGGATTGTGAAAGGGGTTTTCACCCTTTTGTCTCCCGTTAATGCAGGAGAGCACCCGCGAGAGGTTGGAGTTGAAAAGTATCCCCTTCTCCGGAGCCGTTATAAACACCGTAGGAAACGGCAGCGGTTCATGTACCTTCCAAACCATAGAGGTGAGAAATGGATGTGACTTGGGGAAGCAAAGCTGTATCTTAGTTGTAATCGGAGCGTTGATGCTGCGAAGTTCTTCACCCTGCCATGCTGCGCATACCTATAATATAGGATATGTATGACAAAAACCTGAATTAAGTATGAGAGGTAGACCTGATAGGTATGATAGTTCTTAAAATAGTTACCTATCCTGAAATCAGGATAGTTAACTGAAATGATTATTAATCAGTGGCAGGATTGCAGAGAAGTTTGATAAAGTTGCCTATTTTTGACGTTTGATTGTGTCTAAACGGCTGAACCGTTTCTAAAGTTTCAGGCTGTCTTTCAACGGATCATTTTATGATCTCCAATTTTGTAATCAAAAAGTTATCTCTATTATGCTTGGTTTTCGAGTTATAGGTGAAAAACTGGAAATTTTTTAAAAAGCGAGGTTTCTTGGCTGCCAACAATTTTTACTGCAAAAATTTTGCTACATTTTTTGATACTTTAACAAATCATTTATAAAATGGAATTTAAACTGATAAAAATAGCTTCAACATCATATCACGCATGAGTAACCTCCCTTTCAATTCTCTGGCGACTAGCCTCAAGCGTATTGGTCCGAAGAAAACGATAAAACTAAACGAATCCACTACGTTTTTCAAGATGATGAGCAAAGCCGCAAGTTCCCGCAACCTATCTCTGCATCCTATCTCTGCTGTTTTGTCAACAGGTCCTACTAAGTGTTTCTAGACCAACCGCTCTTTGGGGCACCTTGGCGCACGGTGTTTCATTGTCTTTTGAAAATTTCAAAATGAAAATTTCACTTTTAATGTGAAAAATTGGCATTTTTCAATATTTTATTCAAAAACATAAGCTGAAACTGACTAGAAAAATTAGGTAGTAAAAATAATTTCTCCACTTCTTATATACCTACATCATATATGATGTAGGTATATAGACTTCTCTGGGAGATACTGGGGATGAATTCAAGTACGTGTGAAAGGCGGAAAGACGTAGTCGCTCACTGGTCCGGAATGGGCACCGGTTCCTTGGGGCTCCACATTCAGAACTTTTGGAATAGGGAACATCCCAAGGCCGAGGGTTACAACGTTGGCCTCCCCTCACAGCAACGCAGACGAATCTCCTACTTCCCCACGTACATCAACAGAAGGCCTGCATCGTCACTGCCGTCCCCAAGCAGTAGAATAAAATCAATCAGGGATTGACTGAGGGTTATTTGACCTGTTCACCCCTCCCTATTCCATGTTCCCTATTCCAAAAGTTCTGAAAGTGGAGCACCAAGGAACCGGTGCCCATTCCGGACCAGTGAGCGACTACGTCTTTCCGCCTTTCACACGTACTTGAATTCATCCCCAGTATCTCCCAGAGATTTATCACTGCTTTGAGGGGTGAACAGGTCAAATAACCCTCAGTCAATCCCTGATGGTATATAGACTTGAAATAAATGGAAGGATTTTTCGTTTTTAACATAAAGCGCTCCTATTTTGTACGTTTGCTATGACAAAGTTGGGAAAATGGGCGTTTTTCGTCTTTTCATGCTTGAGTAACACTGTAAAATCGTTGGTTTCGCCAATAAAACCATGACATGATTAGGAGTAAACTAGTACATTACATTGTAATGTACTAGTTTACTCCTAACATAATAATATTAGGTTAACAACTAATATTAGTTGTAAATTCAAATTGAATCAACAATTGAGTTGAAAAGGCTGCAAATTTTACACAAGGGTTTATTATTCTTTGATATAGGTTAGGTACTAGTGGTAAAACTGATTCTGTCAATAAAAAAAATTGGAACTCTTATAAGATCCTTCAAAAATACCATTTGTAGCCCCATGAAAGACCCATAGTTCCCCACAGTGTATCCAGGCATGTTGAGTCGACGAAACATGCAAAATATGACACCGCTGCTGAAGACTTGAGGGCTTCATTCTCCCCACTAGTATGTGCATGCGACGGATCCATGGGGAGAGAATTCCAGCGATTCAATCGACAGCTTGCCTCAACTCTGGCTGAAAAGTGAGCTCGTCCATTTTTGCAAGTGGCTGCATGGGTTCGGGTGAAGCTGCAGTTCGCTCTCGTCCGGGCAGTGGCATCCCGACTGCGGGGTACCAGAAGAAAGTTCCGGTGTCTCGGACTCGAAGACGGAGCGGGCCTCCAGTTCTGGGACGAGTAGTCCACGCGTCCACGGCGCCATGTGTCATTCCCCTGGATCCAATTTCTCTGGGTGAATCAAAAACGTTTAATTTGTAATACATCGGCACCTCAGGTCCACAAGCTTGACCGACATCTTCAAAGTGCAGCCCTACAGATGGCCAAACATGCGTCTGTAGGGTCTCCCGTTTTGTGTATACAAACATAAGAACTCTCAAATTCCATTAAACAGCAGAGACAGTGGAAATTCACTCCATCCAAACGCGCCATGTCGAGTGTGCCCCACCGCACTGCAAGCCAAGAGGGTAACCCACAGGCCGCAACAATAACGTTTACGTTATTCTCGAGTGATATTGTGTTTAACCAGCGTCCGGCAAAGGGCCCTTGGGCGTGTCAAACTCAACTGACCGTCGTGTCCCACGGGGGTGCAACCCTTGCATTCAATTACCAGCCCGTCAACGTCTTCCTATTAATGACCAGGATTCTAGGAGTCAGCACAAAATTGCTCGTTGCTCGGTTTCACTTTGGGGGTCATACGTCGATTAACAGACTCCGTTCAAGACTCGTTTATTGCTTTTCCAACTCCATGAAAAAGAGGGTCCCTTTGAGCTTCCATGGGTTAGTAATTAACAAGGAAAAAGTAAAGGTCGGATGAAAGAAGAAAAAAAAGCTGACCGGTGCTATTCTGTTTGATGAAATGCTTAGACTCCCTTTTCGGACTACCCTTTTTAATGTTCAGGCGATTTGTTCTTTGTAATGAGAGGGAACTCTGCTGAGCTTATTGGAAGCGTAGAAAACAAGGCAGCCAGGAAAAGGTACATTTTCAAAACTAACTGGCAGGTTGACCTTCCCTTTGACATCCTGCCTGATGAGCTTCTGAGGGCAAAGACCTCACAAACGTAAATACTGTAGCAGAAGGTTGGGACGAAAAAAAACCGTAGATCTGGTAGAAAAAGGCGCTTGAATGGCTCTGGCCTATGGGCTAATTTCCTGTTATAGGAAGATTAAAGGCAACACCAGCCATTTCCCAGCCCTTGAAGCCGCAGGCTATATTAAACCAGACCCCCAAGTCATCCCCTTCCCTTGGCGCTTCTTGAACATTGTGTCTAGCTTCACCATCTACTTTATTAATTCCAGGGCACCTTCATATCGTCCCGACCCCTATTGTGCTCCTGGGGGACTGCAGGGGGCCTTCAGAGGGGGAGAAGCTCTTCTTTTATCACCAACCCCTTTTCTCAGGGGCTTTTACCAGCCCCCGGCCCTTTTTGACCCCGAACGATTAATAATTCAACCGCCAAACGGCGTCGGCTTGAAGAGAACTTTTTTCTTCCATACATAGTTGTGCGAAAACTATCAAAACAACGAAACCTCAAAAAAGTACGAATAAAAATGAGAGTACAGCCAAATTGTCGGTGTATGTAAGTGGTATTGTGGGAGGTTTAACTGTGTTTTAACACTCCAGGCCACGTAAAATGAGAGCACGTCTTTCACCAGAGCACATTATGTCACGTTTGGGCCATCGAACCCTTCCGTACGTGGCGATAGGAGAAACGGTCTTTCTACACGGGTCTCTAGAGGATCACTACAACGTCCAAGGTGTCATATTGTAGCGAATTTGAGGGGCAAAATTATAACCCGATCCGTACACAATAAATAGGGAATGCACCAGTTATTGGCCAGTTAAAAGAGTTTCCCATCGTAGGTACCAAACCGAATAAAAGTTATATTCACTTCTTTCCCTGGTTTTTGAAAAGGAAAACATCAAAAAAATGCGATCCTATGTCAATTTTGGCCGATTTTGTTGTTGTTGTTGTTGTTGTTGTTGTTAAAATGCCTGTTTTTTAACGATCTTTGCGAAAATTCAGATGCACTAGTTATTAGACACATGTGCATCAGTTATTGGCCACCTGGGGTTTTCTGTCCGTCGGTCCGTCCATTCAACCCGGCCTTCTTATGAGTACTTTTTTTAAACTCTGGTGCGCGCATAATGATCCCCAGGATGCACAGAATCCGTCCATGCTAAACATTTCTGCCCAATCCGCTTTGGTCTGCCGCCCACATGGCACTATTTGGTTTGTTCGGAGCAATGTTGCTCAATTTAGAGTCCCTTAAATTTTTTCAGTGATTAATCTTCCATCCTATAATATAGGATTATAAGAGGAATATATTATATTATAAGAGGAAAGCTTGGAAATTCAATATTATAGAATATACTCCATTATATAATAGATTCTCTGTTATCTCATACATTTTTTTTAAGCTGACCCCAAATAAGAAATTTAGAATTCTCAAACCATCGTCCTCCATTTCCTTAAGGAAAAAACCTATTCATTATCAATAAGCGAGAAGAAGAGGTCAGAGGCCAGGTGGGAGAGGTCGGGGGTTGGGTTGGCTGGCTTTAGCCAGCTGGGGGTGGCCCCCTAGTCTATTATATTGGAGCTCCAGCCCGAGGAGAAGGAGGAGAACGAGGAAAATGCTCATTTTTATTCTAAAGCACTTCCAGATGTCGCAAAAATTTGAAATTGGTGTTTAAAAAATCCTCTTTGCGAGCATAGTACGAGGAAAGTCTGAAAACACCAAAAAATTCGGCTCAAAATGGCTCAAAAATGTGTTAAAGGCTCAGTTTACAAGAATGTTGGGAAAGTTTGAAGGGGGTCGGGGGCTGAAAGGAGGGTTCCGTGAAGGGGGCGGGAGGGCGTTGCGAAGACAAAGGGGGTGGCTATCCCAAGAAGTTCACCCATTTTTCGGCTGAGGGGACGAGTATGAAGGAGGGAGGAGACACTCCTCACGGGATTCTAATGAGAATGAGGGACACACGGGACAAAGAAAAGCCTGGGAACCCACTCTGCGGAGATTGATAAGAGAGAGACAGTTGCGGAAACTGTGGAGCTCAAAATGGGGAGAGGTTGGCTTGATGAAGGGGGCGGGAGTGATTTCCGACAGGATCCCGTAACCTGTTGACGATTTCCGCGAACTTCTAAGTTTAGCGACGCGGTTCCAATAACCCCGTAACTAGGTCGAAAAAATGTATTTCTGTGATCAAAATGTACAGTTTCTCATCTCTTTCATATTCAAAAGCCTTCAAAAAATCCCTCCCGTAGCCCCATTATAGCCCCATAGCGCCCCACGAGTTTGGGGGATCGGGCTGAGAACCTTGCGGGCACAACTAGATGGTAAGTAAACCGAGTTTTTATCAAAATTTCAGATTTAAAAAAAAATCCCTATTGCCCAAAACGGCCCGGACGGCGTAGACCTTTTGAAACGGATAATGTCAAATTTTGAGGCCGGTCTGAGTCGTCGACCCCCGTCGCGATCACATAATATTTGATATTATGTAGGTGTATTATTCCAAGAATAATAAACCAAAAGTGATATTGAATTGGATTGAACCCTTCGAAAATCCTTATGAATGAGGTGTTGTTATCTTATCGTTTGCATAAGAAACTGCCCTGGCAGCTTCGCCGGATGTACTGGGGCTGGTATTTTGCCGCTTCAGGAGTTACAATGTTATAAATTTGATGTTTCCAAAAAGTAGCCTTCTGGATTACGACGCAGGAACACCTAGTAACTGATACTGTACGCGGGAAAATTATTCATGCGATCTCAGAGGCATCTGGATTTTGGAAAACTAAGTTTTAAAAAACGCTGAAAATTTTACACAAGGGGCTATTATTCCTCGATGTTGGTGACTTGTATTTATACATATTTTTATAAAAATTAAATCTGTCATCAAAATAAAAATTTTGAAAAAAAAAAAAAAACGAAATTTGTTTTTCACTTTTTTGGTTTTCCTAAACTAGGGGCAATTTTGATCAGAGAAAAATGTTGAAAAGTGAGTTTTGAAAATTACCGGAATTTTTTTTTTTTTTATATGGATTTTAGTTACCTACCCTCCCTAAAGCAAAAAACGCAATAGCAGCTCATGAATCACTTTTAAAATTCCAAAATTTGAATTCAAATTCGGGTCCACGACAACGTGGATAAATTTAGAAAAAATTTAGAAAAAAATCCAAAAACTTTTTTTTTCAAATTTTTTTCTATTGACAGAAATAATATTAACTATTAATTTTTGCAAAACAAGAAGAAGAAAATCCAAAAAACAAATTTTTTTTAAACAAAAATCTAAAAAAATTTTCTCGTTTTCTTCTCAACCCCTACTCTTCTGAAATTCTCTGCTCCCCCATTTTTACACTTTAAATCATAAGTTGCGCCAGTCACTAAACAAGTACCTTCGTAGTGGTGCCTACATAGTACCAAGGGTTGGTAAAAAAATATGATTACCTAATTTTAACATTGTCGTGGACTTTTGATAATTTTGAATGTCCACGACCATGTTAAAAACTAAAAGCCACGACAATGTTATTTTCCACTTCAAGATCACATTGTGTCAAAACTACTCATGTTTCTAAGTTCTTCCAACGCTAATTAATAAGAGCCTCTTACGACGTTGAGAAAACATGCATTGGATGGAATTTTGATTATTAAAATCATAGAACCAGATGGGACCATGACAATGATACTAATAAACCTACGCACCTGAAATATTTCCTCTGTAAGAGTTGGTTCGGCACTGAGTGGCCACTGGCACTTGGTGCGCATGATGGCAAAGACCGACAGGATGCCCCCTACTCTGTGACGAACTTCAACTTCCAAAATATCCTGAATGCCCTTTGCCCAGCAGAGCCAACTTTGCCACGACAATGTTGAAAAAAGTTGTGGACAGCTTTGAGTTGATCATAATAATTATTATTGACATGATTTCTACATGAGCATTGCAAGCCTCAAGACCTAAGATCCCAAACTTGAATGAGGAAAAAAATTGCATTCATAGAAAACTTATAGGAGGATGAAAATCAACTACTGAGTCGAGTATTTAACTTTTAGACCAACCACGACAATGTGAATAGGTAGGTAAATGACCTTGTTACGTTTCTTCAGAAACCAAATTTAATTTCCTTTTTTTTCCTAAATGGTATTGAAGAGCTCATCAGAACCTGCAATTGGGAAAAAAAATAAAGGGCATAGGTCGAATGAGTGAAATTTCACAGGTTGTAGACCCGAATTTGCCCGTAGTTTAGTGATCACCCTTTTACAATTTTTTTTTCTTTTCATTCGGAAATCTTTGACCTCCAGAGATTCTTCCCATGAATGCTCTATAGATCTTCACAGTGAAATCTGATCGTTCAGGGACCCCCAAAAATGGATTCTACGTAGAATGTACATTCCTAACTCGACTCCATACCAAAAAACCTTCAACAAAACGCTCCCGTAGCCCCATTTTAGCCCTATAGCGCCCCACGGGTTTGGGTAATCGGGCTGAAAACCTTGCGGGCACAACTAGATGTAGACAGAGTATTAAATACTCAAAAAAAATTTTGTCAACATTTCAGATTAAAAAAAAAAAAAAAAATCCAGCTGCCCAAAACGGCCCGGACGGCGTACGGCGGACGGACATTTCGGTTTTGGAATCTAGACCTCTTGAAACGGATAAGTAATGTCAAATTTTGAGGCCAATCGGAGTCGTCGACCTCTGTCACGATTATAAAGGTGTATTATTCCAAGAATAATAAACCAAATGGGTGTCCAATAACTGGGGGGTGGCCAATGACAGGTGCTCTTACCCTATTATTTTGACATACACGCCAGACCAAAAGGACTGTAATGACATTTGATTCCTGCTATTCCCTCGTGTATACCTTCCTACCAGGTTCCATACAAACGTAAATACAGTCTCTCTTTGAATCATTCCCTAAACGGCAACTCATCATCCAATAAATAACTCTAATGAACGGGCCAGTCCGGTTCTCAGAGCTAAATGAATTTCCAACTTTCATCTTCGTTAACGGCTATGAAGAGGTACGAAACGGGGAAGAAAATTCTCCCCGGGACTTAATTAAAGATTTAAAATACGGCATGGGGGTTTTTCGGTCGGGGGTTAAAGGGAAGTTCAGAGGGGCTGCTCACGCCTCGATAAACAGTTGCCTTCCTACCCCAGCCCTTTCGTGCCTCATCGCCTCACTCCAGGCTCGACAACCCCCCGCCGCTTCGAAACCTCAATTGAAAAATCTCCGGTTCATTTATATTCATTACATGCTGAATCAATTTATACACCATCTTATATTCCCTTTTTGCTTGGGAAGAAAAAGGCAAGATTATTTATGGGTAGGTAGAGGGATGAAAGGGGCCCGTGCGCTTGGCAGTTCAATCTCCCATCAAAAACGATGTCAATTAATTTGCTTGCTGAAAGACCCGAGGTGGATTTTCTGGCATTAGGGAGTAAAAGAGCACTGTGTCAGTTGATGAGTATGTCCATTAGAGAATAAATAGATATGAGATTTGGACTTGGTGAATTTAGTGAATGTCGGAGAGCTTTTGGCTCTCCGCTCTCGAGTTATTTATATTATGAAATAAGTGATAATTGGTTGCTCTCTCTCCCAGGCAATCAGGGGGAAATTAGTTCCAGAGGGTTGTGACCCTAAGCGTATTACATAAATAATATTTATGTAATAAATTACATAAATATTATAGACAGTCAAATTACCGACACTGCGAATAACCGCGATTTGAGGAGTTGTCCTTCCGCGGGTTACTGCCGGCGTCTTCATGCCGTCGATGGGAAGACCACGTCATGGGAGTTCGCCTGGACCGTGGAGGAGATCGTCGGAGGTGTAGGGGATCCGTTGACGATCTGGCAGGTCCAGGAGATGAGCTGGAAGTTCCAGGAGCCGATCCGGAGAGCCAGGAGATAGTCGACTCCCGGGCCTCCGACGGGCTGACGAACATTCGTTCGCCCTGGCTGTCTGGATTGCACTCACACAGTGTCTGCAAGTTGCCTCTCCCGTTCCCGGTTCAGTATGGACGTCCCGTGTGCGGAAGTCATCACCAAAGGTGTTTTCCAAGGACACCTCCAAAACCTGCTGGGCTTCCCATATTCTCCTGGGCTTAATTCGGGATCCAGTTTCTCCATGTTGTTATGATTTGCGAGGCGAGTAGTCAAATTAGTGTTTCACTTTTTCTGAGTGTGCGGGGGCGTTTTACTGCTGTATTGAGGCTCTTCATCAAACAAATCTTTAGCCTTCCTAGAAATACGCCAAACTATTTTATATATTTGGAATCAGGAGCCAGCCCGATTTTCGCGCACACACTGTCGCTTGCTTGCCAGTATGTGGTCAGAGCCCTGAGGATGCCCTCGGAGCGATATCCCAATATAATTGCGCGGGAAGTGGTCCGGTCGAATACCGCGTGGTATAAAGCGATCAGGGATTTGGCGCAACGTATCAGTTGCATCTTTCATGGTGATCTGGCTAGGCTGAGTGACTGGGAAAAGCAGCTCGGGTCTTTGGTGGAGGCGGTTAGTTTGGGTTGGACCAGTGACATGCGGGCAGGAGCTAAGGAGTCTAGGAACCCGCTGTACAGTCTGCTGAACCAGGGGGTGAGTCCGGCCGCGTTGCGGTCAAGTATCGATCACCCCATGTGGGTGCGACGTTGGGTCCTGAAGCTGAGAGGAGCTCTACTGGCACTGAACGATGGGATTTATGTGAGGTCGGACAGTTCCAGGAGGACGTGCTCCATGTGCAACCTGGGCGTGAATGAGGACACTGTTCATTTTTTTGGAATCTGCCCGGTGCTGGGAGGTCTTAGATCTCGCTACCTACCTGAGCACACCCTGAGCATGGAGCAGATGGGTTTATTGCTGAATTCTAGTGAGCGCTGGCTGAGGGTGGCGCAGTTTGGTATCTTTGCCTGGAAGTATAGAGAGTCGTTGATTGCCGAATTCAATTGGTGAAGCCCCGCAGACGTATATAACGCGATCCATTTCAAATAAATTAAAATCAAATTAATTTCAAAGTTTAAATTCCAATGATATTTTTCTCAATTTAAAAATTACGGCTCAGGTCACCCCGGCAGACGGATATCAAATCCATGCCGTACCATGTTTTTATCATGAGAGTACATATATTTGTACATGACATTGTACTTTTTGTTTAATAAACGTGCTTTCTTCTTCTTCTTCTTCTTCTTCTTCTTCTTCTTCTTCTTCTACTGCTGTATTGTTGGCTGCACTGTGGGGAGCTCCGGTTGTGATTGTGATTGAGCATATAGGAATTCCACGAGGCCGAATACCGGCAATGAACTGGCCCCTGGGCAGGTAGGTCTCAAGAGGAAGTTGAAGTGGTTGGCCAGAAATGTGCAGTGCGTAAGGAAGGGATTCTCCTCCGCATCTACAACTGCAGTGAGGTAATTTGAGCTGACGTACCGAAGGGCTAGCAGAGAGGTGGCACGACTGGATCATTTCTCTGGTCCATGCCTCTCCTTTACTGTGTGTCCATGATGATACCATGTGCCCTGCTTCTCCTGTGTGACCTGTGGCACCACGTTTCCCCCTTGCCTTGCTTGAATGGCCTCTTTGTTCGCATACCTGCTGCAGTTCTCCCCGGCCAACTATGATGACCGATGCAGTTCATCATGACCACTGTTCTCGTCGAGACTGATGTGCCCTTGCTTCGCTGGCAACTGGTTTGGATTCTCTCTTGCCTTCTACGCTGAGTACGATGACACTTAACGATGGCCGTCGCCCCGCCCTTTGCCTTGTCTGGCAACATTGAACCAAATCCTACTATAAAGAGTTATTCTTACTGTAATATTAACTGAACCATTCTAAGTGATCCCTTTACGGTCTGTCCTAAATGCCAAATCATTTGTTAATTGCCTAGCTGCTTGTACTGCCTGCGCGCTAATTTTGTATTATCATTTGCAGGTCAGTCTGTTAAGCCATTGTGCTATGCTGTGAGATGGTTGCACCCAGGTGGACATTATGACAACTCTCCTCCGCTTGCGTAAGAACAGCTCCTATCAATTTTACAGCTCCTATCTAATTTCATAGGTATATATTGTAGGTAGATCCTCCATTCCGGGTGTGGAAGGTGTACCTACATGAGTAATTTGTGTACCTATATTGGTTATATTGTCCCTAGTGGTTGTTTTGTGTGTTTGGGAGAAGGCCTCTGGCGTGACCAAGATTTCGCTCCCTGTGTTTGTGGAGGATGAGGAGGGGAGTGCGCAAACACATCTATCTGGGGCTTGACACAATTTGTTGTGATCAGCTTGTCCAGTAAATAGCGTTGGGGCAATTTACGTTGACCAAACGTATTTAGCCTAATTGGGTCGCGTTTATTCCCGGAAATGAGTCTGGTCGCAGGATCATCTGAAGACAATAAATTGCCTCCATCAGAACCGCGGCCCAGATCTATACCTGAGACAATCAGCTTCTGAGCTACACCGAGCGAAGTGTCAGTAGGAGTGGCATCAGAATCAGATTGCTCCTGACGAGGGGTAAATTTCCCCGGCTGATCCGAGCGAATTGTCGGTAGGATCGGCCTGGGCAAGTACCCCGCGTGAATTTAAAATAGAGTCCGCTGAGCCGGCTTCCCCAACTGAAATGTCTTCAGAGGGGGAGTCCTGGCAAGCGGTCCCAGCAAAAAATGTGCGATAGATATCCAAATCTACGATAGGTAGAATGGGGATTCCAAGCATAAGGATAAGGATAAATAAGGCGCCGACGTACGAGAGGCCCGAGTGAACCATGGAGAGCTCGCGGTATCGGGAACGTAATCCCGCCGGCCTCCGGCACGTGGGCGCCGGGAGCTGCTGCCCCCCGTGAGCGCGCTGCGATTGAATGCAGCGGCTGCCGACCAATTTTAAGGAAAATACCGTGGGGTCTATACTGAATCCCCACATATATATCATATATATACCTATGATTACATATTATGTAATGTGTCCAAGTGCCTGGTTGTTATTTTCTAAACCACCCCTATCTTCATGGAGCCTTGATTTGTGCTTTAACTTCAGGCAATCCAGAAGCACAAAACACTTACTTGTAGTAGTGTTGGCGGAAAGTTGCAGGCCCTGCTTCAGAGTTCCTGCCGTGTGTGTTGGAGGATATAAGACGTTTATTACATTGTCACCTTGCAGAGAGGTGGATGCGTTCCTGAAAAACCCTCCGACCGCACTCAGGCCTGATGACCAATTGTGCTGCTTCTCGGAGATGACTGCTGGAGGAGGTCCGCACCAAAGATTCAACAGGCCTGTTGTGGTTATTTTTGGTCACAAAGTGGTTGTTTGCCGATGGTGGCGAGGTCTAATCCAATGAGGTGGTGGTTAGGGAGAGAGAACGACTCCTCTGCTGGTTTGAATACTAAATTGTATTTTTCGGTAACTCCGATCGCCCTCAAAATTTGACATTATCCGTTTCAAGAGGTCTAGATTCCAAAACCGAAATGTCCGTTCGCCGTACGCCGTCCGGGCCGTTTTGGGCAGTAGGCATTTTTTTGTTTTAATCTGAAATTTTGACAAAACACGGTTCTCCATCTTGTTGTGACCGCAAGGTTTTAAGCCCGATCGCCCAAACCCGTGGGGCGCTATGGGGCTAAAATGGGGTAACGGGAGGCGTTTTTCGAAGGGTTTTGGCTATGGGATCGAGTCAGGTGTCGTTTTCGAAGTATTTCTGGGCGTAGAATCCATGTTTGGGGGTCCCGGAACGATTAGATTTCATCGTGGGAATCTATGGGGCTTTCATGGTGCTACAAATGGGATTTTTTAAGGATCCCAGGAGGTCAAATATTTTCCAAATACAAAAAAATTTGGAAAAGAGAATTTTTTCTCAAACTTTTTCGCTGACACAGAATTCTTGCACAAGTAACCTATAGGGTAGGGTGGGGTAAGGTCCCGCAGGTTCGATTCATTTTTGTTTCTATTGACTCCTAAGCCACTATTCCTCCCATTTCTGAGCAAGGATGATTCATTGGAGCCTCGCTGAAGACATCCAACGCCCACAGCGCAGTTTGACCATTATTAGGATAGTTATACCCATTTTTCAAAAAATTGCTTCTGCGGGGCTTTGCCCCACGCGATGGGGTAAGTCCCCGCAGCAATTGAAAAATGGGTCTATAACTATCCTAATAATGGTCAAACTGCGCTGTGGGCGTTAGATGTCTTCAGCAAGGCTCCAATGAATAATCCTTGCTCAGAAATGGGAGGAATAGTGGCTTAGGAGTCACAGAAACAATAATGATTCGAACCTGCGGGAACTTACCCCACCCTACCTTACGTCAAAATACAAAAAAATGAAAATCACCTCATTGTGAAGGCTTCACTTTGAGCAGCCTCTCCAAACTGATCATTCTGAGTAGTCACATGATTGCCCTTACCTGCCCCATGGCGGACAACGAAGAAAGTTTTTGTGGGAGAGAGTTTTTGCTTTGCAAAGCAGTGTGCGGGAACTTCCCCCGTGCGGGACCTTACCCCACCCTACCCAAAGAACAATAAACCCTCGTGTAAAATTTGCAGCGTTTTTTTCGTAGGGTTGGTGAAAAATGTATTATGAACTGAATGTGATTGTCAAATTTGCCAAAGTGCCAAAGTGAATGTGATTGACTTACTCTTCGTGTAGGACTCTCACCGACTTGTGGTTGGCTGCTATTACCGACTTCTCTGTCAGAACTGTGGGATCTGCTGTCTGCTCCCGTTCCTCGTTCTGGGCCTCCTACCGTTAAGTGCTTTCGCCCTTCTGAACATTCTGCTTACGTATCTATTAGAACGAAACCTGGTATGACTTGTGCAGCGACATCCAACACTATCCAGCAGATCCTTAGCGTTCCTCTTCTCTGCACCTCCTCCTTCCTTCCTGTCGAGGTACTTCTGCGCTAATACCTCACCACTGTTGATTGAGCCCAGGGTAGGATACCTTTTGCGCTTTTGCGATGTTCGTCAGACCCTAGAAAAAAAAAAAAAAAATCACAATTGGGCGTGAACTTCACTTCGTGAAGGACCAAGTGCACCTAGCGATAAGACTGTTGTAACCTGAAGATTCTGGGACCTTAACAAATCCGCCGATACAATCATACTGGGAAAGACCCACCGTTGAAATGCTATAGCATTGTGTATATGTTACGGTGAAAGCTCGAAATCGGTCAAAGCTGAGAATCACCGGTGATTGTTGATATTCACCGAGGTGGATAACGTAACCCCTGGCGAAAGTCCGAATTCCGGGCTTTCGCCGGTCATTGTCGACAGTCTCCGGCAGCGAGCGGTGTAAGTTCGATTTTAGACATATCTAATGACTCGCAGCCAGTAGTCTTCTATGCTTATCGGTGTGATGATGTCTGATGTGCTCTGTTGAACGGGCAAACCAATGTAAATGCAAATCCAATGGCATTCTTTGCAACATCAAATGCCATGGGAGTGACAGTTGCATGAACAAATGAACAATATTGTTATTGACCATGACGAGCGCGAATGGGCGACATTTTGACGATTTTGAGAGCAATTGTTAACCCCTATTAATTATACCAGTTGTAACTTATGTTATTACATTGTATTCCCACTCAAAGGTGAAGATTTTCTTAGGCTCCAGATTCAACTTCGCACATTCACCAACTAGCCTTGGTCATTGTTAGCATTCACCGGTGAAAGCCCGATAAACATTGTTGCTTCGGGCTTTCACCAAAATCAGCGGTGATTGTTGACAATTACCGGCGAATGTCGGACATTCACCGGGCACCGGGCTTTCACCGTAACATATACACCTAGCGGCACATAGGTGAAGCGCAAGGGGTTCGGGCACTGTCCACAAGTGAAAGACACAAGATATAATAATATAAAAGCTACATAATTAACTTAATATGTAGCTCTACATGATATTATCATGTAGCTCATCATATACATACAGAAAGTGCCGAAGGATAGCAGAAGTGAGAACATTAGTGATAAAGCGGCGATAGCCGATAAACCTCGTAAGTGACCGGTCTTGACTTGGGATCTAAAAGGAAAAACTCTGCAATATCCCCACCATCCACCAGAGGGGGCCACTCAAGCGGGGGTGAACTTCTCCAGTACGCCCTTTTCCCTCCAAGCGCGGCTCGTATCCCATATCCCCATAAATCTACCGAGGCCGCAATCAGTGGTTGAGATCCCCCACTGGGGATTTTGATGACTATTTATGACTCTCGTCGGCCACCACACCCCTCTCCGCCAATGTGATTACAGGACTCAACCCTTTTTTTTCCCCTTCCGACTCTGCGAGAGTCAAAAACTTCCCTGTTCGCAGCAACCGACCAGCTGGACGATTTTACTGAATAAAAGAAACTGGTGGGCGGGACTCGTCTTTTGATGCACTGCATTTAATTTAGTTAAGTTAACGTAAATATTACACACCAAATAACGGTGTTTAAATAACGGTTAAGATTACGGTTGCCAAAAAGTGGTTTCACCAGTGCTGCCAATTCATATTCTATTGAAATTAATCCCGAAAACTTAAAACTTACCGCTAAAAACATCGAAAAGCATCTCCAACAGTCGAGAAATCAATGGAAATAATGGATAATATCAGATATTGATTCATTTCAGCAAACAGTACTATAATATAGTATAATATAGATTCTATATGAATTATAGTACTGTTTGCTCAAAACAGCAAAACCTGTATGCTACCTGATATTGGATTTAGTACTTTTTGAAACAAAACGGATGAGAGTCCGCCATTGGGCCGCGGCAAAAGATACTATATCCGCGGATATAGGTAAGTAGTATCTATTGAAATGAAACCGAATATTCCATAAAGGCGATGGAATTTTTTAGCTCCAAAACGATCACGTTTTTGTGAAGAACTACCTACCCCCCTAAAACTCCATGAACGTGATAACTCAATTTCGACGAAAATGGTATTTTAGTATCTTTTGGAATCAAACTCCTCAATTAGGAATACATTTTTTACATGTAGGTACACATAAGGTTTACATCATAAGGTAACCAAAGTTTTTTGTACTTATGTGATTTCTCGTACATTTAATACAAATTTTTTACAATGTAAAAAACACATGTCATGTATGTACACTCCAACATCCGTTTTAACCAGAGACCTTCAAAATGTGGCACGTATTTTTACGAAATGTGGCACGAAAAAATTTGGCTATGTGGCACTTATTTTTGCCAAATGTGGCATTCTTCTCAGCCAATGTGGCATTTGTTTTTTCAACTTTTCACCCCCTTCTAAACGTAAAACGGGACGTTAAACCATTAAATCAAGCAATCTAAAGCTTATAAATGACTGTATTAATATTGCTACAATGTATAACTGTACAATGTACTGTATAACTAAGTACAATTTATTTACATTTAATAATTCAAAGTAAGCTTGAAGCTTCTTTATCTATAATTGAATTAAAAATTTGTAATAATTACAGTTACAAGTTAATAATTGAGGCGCCAGGTGGAAAAAGGGCCTTCAGCGCAAGAAGGCCCTTTTTAATATTTTTGCAGTTTTGAACTCCTCTATGCGTCTAGAGTACGCTCACAAAATTTCAGATTGATAACTCAACGAGATATCGATGTTGTGCTGATGAGAGATCTCTATCTCGAGAACGTTTCTTGCGAGCAAGGAACGAGGAGCTCCTCGAATGGGTACACTACAGTGGTTTGGTTCATATATTATATTGGATATTATCCATCCCTATTGGATATTATCCATTTTTTATTGTCTGTGCGTTTTTGGTGTGCGGTATGTTTGGGGGAAGTAGCGATGGAATTTCGTCCGTGAAATGAAATTAACTAGTCCCTAAATGACTTGTCCCTTAAAATTGGCTTTGAAAAATATAAGCTGCGGGAAGATGTCGTCTTTGTCGTCGTGGGGTCGTCTTTTCGGGCTTTTGCCTTCTTCACTGCAGCAGCATCCTCATCCTACTCTTGAATCACATTCTTGAAGCCTTCGTAATTTTCGACGGTCCAGGACAATGCCTTCAACCAGGTGTCCCATCTGATTATAGCTGGTTCAGGGGGGAGGGGTACGCCAGGCAAGTGTTTTCTGGATTTCTCAACCCTCTTTGGTGCTTTCAGAAATACCTTTTTACCAGCGGAGTTGAGTTTATTGACTTTCGGGTATTCCTCTCGTATCGTTTTTCCAATACAGTGAAGTCCATGCGCTTGACACGTCTCGTGAATGAGTTTTGGGTATAAATCCTTGAGGGTCTTCCCTGCACTCAGCATGTATGCAACACTATTCATGACAAGTTGTAGTAAGCGTTCAGTGATGATCGGATCATATTTTTCTTGGCATTCTTGGGCGTAGAAAAAAATCAAACTTCCTTGAAACTTGGCTCAAAAGAGGCAAAAAGTGGCACAAAATGTGGCATTTCCCCTAAAATTAACGAAATTTGGCGTTTTACCGAAAAATGTCCCAAATGTGGCATTTCAATGTGGCGCCGTGGCAATGTGGCATTTGAAGGTCTCTGGTTATAACGGATATAATAATATTATTATGCCGGGTGCCCTACAGCTATAAAAATAATAAATGAGTAATAATAAAATTTATTATTATTATTCACCATTTAATTTTTTTATTGTCATCATTTAATGGTGATAATAAAAAAATTTGAAAAATTTTTTTATGTACATAGAATCAGTGTAGTAGGTAATAGAAAAAATAATAATTTTCTTTTTCAAATTCGCAGCGTTTTTAAACAATTATTTTCATTTTATTTACAGATGAACAGCAAACCCTTTTGCCAAATGTGCAATGCGTTTTTAAAAGCTGTTGCAATGCCCGTCTTTTCAAACAAGATTATGCGTATTTGCTTTCACATCCCAACTCAAACATGTAGAAGGAGTAGGCACATCCGAGGGAGCCAACCGACCGGATAAGTAACATCTTCTGTGACTTTCTGACGTCCCCCCGAGAAAAAAAAAAAAAAAAACTGTCTCCTCTCTCTCTCTCTCTCTCTCCCCCCCCCCCCCCCCCCATCCCGCGAAAAAAAACACAAATCTAGTCGGACCCGGAAAAACGGTGCGTGGGGCGTATTCCCCGCATATCATAACTCATCCCCCAAAAAGAGGCCTACGGCCTTCAGGTCTTCCTTAAGAAAACTCGGAGGCAACAAAGAGTGTTTTTCCCCCTCGTGCCATTCCCCCTAATGCAAATATTTTTTTCCCCCGCGTTTCAGAGGAATGAGGAGGGGGGGAGGGGGGAGGCATTTCTTCCGGGACCATCTTTTCCTCGAATAAAGAAGGGAGCCTCTGGAAGTTCCAATCACATTAACGCTCGCTCATGTGTACCCGAGAAGGTGGCGGTTACCAGAAAGAAAAAAAGAAAAGAAAAAACCGCTATAAATCAAACTCGGCGTTGAAAGGTCGGAAACGGAGGCTCTGAAAACGGTGGTTGATACTCATACTCAGATTTTCGCCGTGATGTGAATGAAGCGGGTCATAATAAGCGTGGTTGTTCCTTATGGTTCACTTCTTTCAATTGAGCATCAGCTAATGTCATTTGGGAATTTTTAACGGTAAGTAGTGGAAGTTGCATTTGGAAAGTTCAAGAGATGTGAAAACGCGCCCATCGGAATCGTGCTCAGCAGCACGACTCGGCAGTAGGGATGTGCGATACTATACAATACCCGATACCAGTACCCGATACTAGTATCGAAAAAAGTATGCAATACTATCGAAGTATCGGAAGCAAGTATTCGATACCTACAAGTATTGGATCATATGGGTACTTTTATTAAGAGAAAAGAAAATTTCTGTATTGAATAGGGGCAGTTTGAAAATCGAATCCTGGATTATCATTATTATTATCATTATTGTTTCTTCAAAGAGTCAGAAGAAGAATGATATTATATTCATTTAATAAAGAAAATATTGTATATAAAATATAATTCTACCACCATTCGTCATCTGTGCCTCTCAGAAAACACAATTTGTCAACATATTTTGGTGACAACCGATTTGTTCCTTTTCTCAAAATTCAGTAATAAGTTTGGTCGAAAATTATTTACCTACCTAATCATCCACGAGGTCGATTGTGATAAATGAAAATAAGCAATCTGAGAACACCGCCTGAGTCTAGCGTCGCTATCGTCAGTAAAAACTCCCTGCTTATAATGTTTATAGAAAAAAAATTAAACCATGGTTATAATATTTTAGTTTAGCATTTTTAAAAGTAGGTATCCAAAAGTACCGATTCATTAAAGTATCGATACTTTTTGAAAAATATCGGCCCAATACTTTTTGATACTTTTTTATCAAAAATGTCGATGTGATATGTATCAATACATGATAATATCATCACACCAAAATGTATTGATACATATTATGTATCAATACATTTTGAAGTAGGTACCTTACATCTCTAGGTTTGACTGATAATCTCTACTAGAGATTCTCTAGTATCTGTGTTGGCTGACAGAGGTGAGCGTGGCGAGTAGATTCCTCGCTTTTCGTGTAGGTTATACTATAACCGTTATAGCACCAAGGAGATATAGTACACACAGTAACAACTACAACATCAGACTCAGACGAGACGTTGTCTCATAACTTATGTGTGTGAGTGTTCCTATATAATTTATTGGTAGAGAGCTTCCCTGTGATTCAAGTACCTATAAATTTATAAATAAATGATTCAAGTGAAGTTATTTTAGTTTTAAGTAGGTACATCTGTTTCCATTTGGGTATTTTTTCCGATACTAGAAAAATAATCGATACCAGTAGTAGTATCGAATGGCAGGATTCGATACCAAAAGTACCCGGTATCGAAAGGAAATACCCGATACTTTACCCATATCGATAAGTATCGCACATCCCTACTCGGCAGGTGTGGAGAGGGCTTGGGCAGAACGGCCAAACCGAACATGAACGGACCCTCCCCACACTAGTCGACGTTGTGGGAAATCTGAACAGATAATGATTCGGGGTGCCCAAACGCACTGGCAGACGTCGCTAGGATCCTGGAGGCAGAAAAGGAAGAAGAGTCGTGTTTCGGGCGTCTCTATAGAGACTGTATACAGTGCGTATTTTCTACGTTAATATGTTATAGGGTTAGGGGTTAGGGGTTAGGGTCAGGCTTAGAAAGAGTGAGAGCTGTAGGGTGTTAATCTCTGAACAAACCGATACACATGATGTGTAGCTTCAGAAACAACCTCCAGCCACCACTGGATATGTAACACATCCAGTGGTGGCTGGAGGTTGTTTCTGAAGCTCATTGAAACTAAGGATTCTCGTTTTACAGGACGTTTGTCCACAAATGTGGAGCAGTGTATTGTGAATGATGTTGGAAGTCAAAAGGGTTGAGAACTGCCTAGTGGTCTGGAGCGGTTTGCTTCAACGGTAACCACGACAATATCCCGCCGAACTGCCTGTGCATCCCTCCATCGTCCATTTCCGGTTCTGGAGGGGGCTGTTGTTCCCTCTTCACCACCATCCTCCTCTCTCGACAAAAACCCCCATCCCGGAGAAACCCCTTTTCATGCCCAGCACACTCCCACACACGGTTTCCAGCCCCTGCGGTTCCGTCGGAGCAATTAATCAACCGAGGCATCTGCCTTATCAGAGTCCTGCCGTTCTAACAAGCTATGTCCACTACGGGCGTCGTATAAATCATACCTCTAATGTCCTTTTCGCTGAATTTCACAGGAACACGTAATAACTACATAAATTCAGTGTGGCAACATCGGTTGCCGTTTTGGCGTGCTGCTGGAGAAGAAAAAAAAAAACGTCGTCGATTGGCTCATTTAGACGAGGTGGTTTTTGAACAGTGGCCAAACTCGACGGTTTGGTCGGTTGTGTGCCGAGGTAAGTGGGGTGTCATTTTTGAAGTATATTTGGCCGTAGAATCCATTTATGTGGGTTTCTGACCCATCCGACTACTGCAGTGGGACTTCGAAGGACTTGAGCCCCAAAGTCAAATGAGGTGTCGTTTTCGAAGAAACTTTTGACGTATAATCCATTAAATGGATTTTACGGGGCCTCAGATACATTTTAGCGCATCGTAGGGATCAATGTAGCTCATATATGGAGCTACAAATTGGGCTTTTGAGGTAGTTTTGAACGTAGGTTCCATTGATGGAGGTCTAAGAGTCATAGACTCAGACCCATCCGATCACACCGTGGGAATCTAGGAGTCTCCCAGTGGGTCACGAAGCGGGCTTCCGGAGTATGGTGGCGTTTTCGAAGAATTTTCTACCGTAGAATTAGAAAGCTTTCAAGGGGCTGTTCTTGGAGCTCTTGTCTGAGAACAGGAATTCGAAAGAGGGGTCGTTTTTCAAATAATATTGGTCGTGTAATCCTTTTTTTTAGGTCTCACAACTGTCCAAACAAATGTTCAGAAATCTTCTTTTTTTTTTTTTTTTCATAGGTAGGTAGGGCACTCTTTATTGGCAGTGAACTGTTTTTTTAGCAGTTCATAACAAAGAATAACAAACCCTTGCGTAAAATTTGCAGCCCGAATAAAGATGGTTCTCCTCCTCTTGTTGGAGCTTCAACAATATCGATTTTTTGAATTTTTTTTTCAATCACGCGGAATTAAGTTTTTGTATTATTCACTCAAACACCAAAAACCGTTTTGTAAAATTTGCAACATTTTGAGTTAAGTTGATACCTGAAACAGGGACTTCATAATATGAATATTATTCTGCCCGGACACCCAAAGCCCCAAAGCGTTGCGAGAGGTCTCGTAATTCGAAATTTACGATTCAATCACCTTCCCGTTTCCCTTCCCTTCTCATTCCAACTCCTAAATGTCGACCGCTGCTCAAATACGGGAATTTATGGTGATTCCAATAAATTACCGAGTGCCGTTTTCTCCCTCCGAAAACGGAAATTACGGGTCGGAATTGTTCCACGTGTGAGAGTAGCCCACCACTCAACCCTAATCGGTTCAAAGTTCACTCATGCTCGCGTAAGCCGCTCAACGTTCGGTCAGTATTTTTCGAAATGTCAAAAGAAGCTTAGTGTCTTGTGTGGTAGTATTCGACCTTTCTGTCGAAAAAAGGTTATTATTTTTGACCAGTTGAGCGGTTGGGGGTTTTGTTTGTGAAAAGGGTCTATTGTTTTCGGTGAAAGCCGATCTGATCTCGAGTATGGTTTATTCAAAGGTCTTTCAACGTCCTCTGACCCGAAGAACTTGCGGCTTCACAGACAGGATTCACTTTTCCCCTTCCGAAAATGACGACCGAAAGAGGGCTTTTCCACGTCCAATTTTTCCGCGAGGTTTTTCCTCTGTCACACGAAAAAAAAAAGTAACCTCCTCCAAAATTGAACGTGGTAGGAACGCGAACGCTTCCCAAAAAAAAAAAAAAAACGTCAGGAAGGATTGGAACGAGCAAGTTGGAACATTCGCCCGCCACGTCCACCAGGCGCCACGTCACTCTTCATTCCCTCTTCGGCTTCCCCTTCTAACTTCCTGTCATCTCCGTCCAATCCGTTCAGCTAGGATATTTGCTCGGGATGTGTCCTTGGGATATATTGAACCAGCAAGCGTTTTACGTGGAGGGCGGATACGTGAACATATTCTGCCTGCCGATTTGCAGAAACGAACACAATTTAAACAAATTGAGCAGAGAATTTATCGGACGTGTTGTACACCGATTGTAAGACCGATTTATCGGTCAGAATAACAGAGGAGCTTCAATCAAGATGACATCTTGGGGCATTGTACCACAAGCTTCTTCTTCTTCTACAAGTGCCATATCCCACTGACGAAGGTTGGCGATCATTTCACCAAACGGTCTCTATTCCGTGCTAGCTGGCAAAGGTTGATCTAGCAATTTTTGTCCATTGTCGAATTTCTAGCAGCGACGATGCTCTCCGTCGGCCCACTCAAGTATGCCCATCACGATGGTCTGCAGCAGTTCGTATTTCGTGTTCCTCAATATGTGGCCCAGATACGCAACCTTTCGCCGCTTTATGGTGGTCAGGAGCTGCGTCATACCGCTGTGCAGCAGAATGTAGTCGTTCCGATGACGAGCCGCACAGTGGGGCCAAAGGGGTCAAAAAGTGGCGGAATTATTCATGGTATTTGAAAGGTTCCTGAAGGTTTGGATAAGCGTCTACAGCATTAAAAAGCAGTGAAATGAAATTTTTCGTTATTAGCACGGAACATGCTTTAGCCATGTTCAGTTGCAACTGCCCAAAAACGCTAGTACGGGAGGGAGACGCGGGAGTTTATGTATTACATAATGTAATATATTATAAATATTCGTTAGGCCACTAGTTCGGCATCATCTCTTGTCACACCCACCCACCATCACTTGGAACCCATCTTGCGTGTTGGACAAGTAACTGTCCGAGCTTAGAGCCAAGTAACTGTCCTGCTTAGAGACTACGGCAGAAATTCAAGAAACATGGAACGTGCTTTATTAACCGTGCACGGTTCACGGTGCTAGTTCGCCACTAGTTCGGCATCCTCATTTGTCCTCACCTGTCGTATGTTAGACCACTAGTTCGGCGTTCTCACCAGTCGTACGTTAAAACGGTTAACCGTGCTTTATTAACCGTGCACGGTTGATAAAGCACGTTCCATGTTTTTTGAATTTCTGCCGTAGGCTCTAAACAAAAATCATCCGGGGTCAAGGGGGCTTGCCAATTACAGTTTTTAATCCTAGAGCCGCCTTTGAAGAAGGGCAGTAGACGTGTTTGGAGGCAGCCACGAATTCAAGACAACAGGAAGTGATTGTGGTACGGTGATGGGCATAGGCTACGGACTGGCCATTGCATCCTCACTTGTCTTACTGGCCATTGCATCCACACTTAGATTTGACCACTAGTGCAGCTTCACTAGTCGTACGTTAGGCCACTAGTTCGGCATCCTCACTTGTTCTGACCTGTCGTATGTTAGACCACTAGTTCGGCGTCCTCACCTGTCGTACGTTAGGCCACTTATTCGGAGTCCTCACCTGTCGTTCGTTAGGCCACTAGTTCGGCATCCTCACTGGTCGAACGTTAAGCCACTAGTTTGGCATCCTCACTTGTCTTACCGTTAGGCCACTACTTTGATCTGCCAAAATTTCTATAGTAGGTTCATACCTAATTAATGTTTTTTCTGCTTGTTCCGAATTCTCTACATCCCTGAAATGGTTTCTACTGCCCAATGAATCTCAAGACCCAATTATAACTAATCCGACCGAATCATTCGATTTTGTTATCACAAACTTTTCAAAGTTTTTTCCTGATAATGATTTTAAAAAAAGTCTGGAAAGAAGTTGGTGATTCGGAAATCAGTTTACCCCCCACCCCTTCTGGTGCTCTTCTTCCGTCGGCAGCCATGAAAATCGAATAGAGATCACTGGTGAAGTGGTCCCTCCCGAAGGGGTCGTGATATATTTATGTTGACGGATATGTCCTTAAGTGAACTTCCCCTCAGGGCCTGAGATAGCGACGTTTTTAACCCACCAGGATTTTCGCTTTGCATGGACTTGGAATCGATGGAGTGTGATGGATGTAATGGTTCGAAATTATTTGGGGAAGATGGCTTCGCGGAAGGGGAAATTGGGAAAGCATCCTTCTTGGTGTGCCCGGGATGTATGCGTGGAGGTGACGGTTCTTACAGCCTTCCCCTTTCTCAAATGGGACAGTTATCGCAATTTAACCGGCTATCATCTAGAAGCTCGTTTCTTTAGAAATGCATAATTTAAACAACCGTACTCTTATGCGTACGCTGTTTCGCCAAGCCGACAATCCGAAAGGATAACAGGGGTGTTCCAGCACACAACGCTGGTTGAACCGCAGTCTGACTGAAACCGACCGAGTGTAGGTAAGTTTTGAGTAGATGGCTGGGGGAGTGTCGATGGTGCAAAGGGGGTGGTGATGGGGCAGTGGTCGGTAGTGCAGACGTGGGCTCAGTATCATTCGATGTAGTGTGAACGACTCTTCAGGAAACCCACCCATAAATTCTGGCATTACTCGGATAATGATCGAAGAAATCAATGATCAACGTGCTTTAATTTCCAAGTCGGTTGCATCCACAGCCACGTCTATGCGTCCTGGACGAACCCTCTTTGCTGAACGCCGAAAAAACCTTCTTCCCTACTCATCCATTCCCGAGCTTTCCAAGATTCAATTCTGAGGATTTGAGAAATGAGTCTCCACTGGGATGGGGGAGGTTGATGGATCGCAAGACTTCCGCAGAGGAGGAGAGTCGCTCCAGCACTTTTCCGCGGCCACGTCGTTTTTAGGGGTTGTTATTTTCGCATCACGTTTGGCTTTTGGAGCGGGTTGTTTGTCGGTTTGATCGATTCGTCCGTGTCGGGCCTGTTCGGGATGTAGCGGGTGTAGACTTCCCTCGCGTGAAAAGGGTGATTACTCAATTTAAATGGTTTTCCAACTCCCGCAGACAGGGAGAGCTTTGTCTCGGGTGGACCTGTTGACTGACAAGGTGGAAAGTCTGATCCGGCACGTGTCTGTTATGCTTTGATTGCGCTTGGGGTTTTGGTTTATTATTCTTGGAATAATCAGCAGATTCTGCTTTCGTGACGGCGAACGGTGGGACAAAACGGCTTTTTTAGGGACAATGACAAGAAAAAAAAAAAATTCTGCGGTTTCGGGCTGGATATATTCCGAATATGATATTCTATTAGGTGGTTTTTAGAATGTGGAGACGAAGTTTTAATTTATTTAAACTTCTTCCTTGCCCCCGTTGCTTCCGAGTCTGCAAGGCAGAGAAAGCATTGTTTTCACTTTCGAAATGAAAAAAAAAAAAAAAAAATTTGTTCTCCAAAATCAAAATTTCCACTCACGTTTTGCGTTTCAGAGCCTGCTGAACAAATTTGGTTCCTTGTCTGTCTGTCTGTCTGTCGGTCTGCCTGTCCGCATTTCCTTGCCACCCCCATAACTTCCACAATTTTATCGGATTTCAATCAAATTTTCAGGAATTGTGTGGGTATAGCCCTAGATGGTCCCCTATCAGTTTCATTACGATTGAATTAGCGGTACGCTCAGCGCATGCGCGAACGTAATTTCCCCAAATAATTGTATAAATGCGCTTTCCCCAAATAATTGTATTTACCTAATGAACTAATTTTTGCACAACACAAATAATCCCTCGTGTAAAATTCGCAGTTTTTTAAAATCAAAATTCAGCCTGATTCAACTTTGTTTCCGAAGATTGAACCGTTAATCACGCCGTTCTCAGCCTTCACCTGACAAGGTAAAACGACCAAATTATATTTCAAACTCCGCTTTTGTTCTCTCGCTCACAACCCACCGCCTGGAACAAAGGAAAGGCGAAGGAGCTTGGATTGCAAGAGGGGGGAAAAGGAGGGGGGGATCACTTTGTGAAAAGGCTATCAGACCCCGAAATCAGCAGGAGGGAAAAACGAAGGGAAAGAGGTCGAAGGGAGTGGAAACCCGAGGGGGTTTTTCCCACCGAGGAAAAGGATGCCCGAAACGGTTCGGGGCGGTACAAGGGCGGTTGAAGCTTCAATTAATTAATTTCGTTTGGAAGCTTCCCGGTCCTCCTTCCCACGCCCGAATGTGTGGGGGGATTTCATTTGAACCCGTTACCCGCACCAATGGGTTTGCACCAGGGAAAGCCGTGATGAGAAGTGAATGGTGTAGCAGACAGGGTTTTTTTTTTTCGAGGCGAAGGGAAAGGGCGAGGGAACCAATCCGAGAAAATGTTGTTACCCTCGGGGGCGCTTTTTTTCTCTCCCCCTCAACAGAAAAGCTGCTATTGAAATTTCATAAGGAAAAACTAAACACGAAAATACGAACTCATTCTAAGAGAAAATAGGTACCTTATTGAATGAGGGATAACAAAACTGTACCTACATTGTTGCAAAAGTTAGAAGGTGATAGGTACTGTAGAAAAAAGTTGCAAATATTAGACCTAATATCGGTACCTATCAGGTCTAATAATATTTGGAATCTTTTTTTTTTTTTTTTTTTTTTTTTTTTTACCACTACTTACTGTCTTTTGTACCTTTACGTAAGTGTTCATCAGATTAACCCTTCGTCCCCCACGTGGAGCAGAGTTTAATCGTTCCCCACGTGGGGTATTTTCGGACCCCACCCATTTTTGCGCTGTTCGGGCCGCTAAATCCCATCATTGCAGCTTCCAATGTTCCCAGAACATATGTGAGGCTATATAAGACGAGTTGGAATGAATTTCAGTAGATGATAAGGAAGTCACGGGGCGTGAAATAACGCTCAGAACCTCCTCGTTCTCATTGCTTGGGTCATCCTAAAAGCTTAAAATTGGCAAGTACTCAACAACTTCGCCATAACGATGTATCAAATCTGGGGAAATAATCAGTCCTTGAAAAGGTCCATGAAAAATATATTTTTGAAATAAATAACAAAATGTCCCCTTCACTATCAACTTCATCCAGGTTCCACTGTTCCCTTGGGTCCTCTCTTTCAAGTCACTCCAACTCTAAACGTATCCATTCCTCCCCTGAAGACATTATTCTGGAAGGAATCATTAAATTATTTATCAAAATCCTCGGAAATTTGAAAAAATGGGAATAAAGTTTGAAAATTTTTGTGACAAAGTCACCCACGTGGGGTCCGATCGTACCCCAATCATGCTTTTCTACAAGAAAAAATCGACGGTTGGCTTACCTGAAAGGATGGTGCGAGCTTGTCCACGTCTGAAGCACTACTCAGTGGGAAGGTACTCGAGGCGACAACACTTAGATCATGGGGAGGGGCTCTGTGCATGCACAAACATGCGCCTGGGGTTCTCTCAGACCCCACGTGGGGGACGGAGGGTTAAGATTTTTTATTTTGGTTTATTAACCAAAGGTTAAGAATTATTATTCTTGGAATATTACACCACTGTAATCTTGACGGAAGTCGAAAATTTTGATCGGCCTCAAAATTAATTTTCAAATTTTGAAACTATCCGTTTCAAGATGTCTGGATTCTAAAAACGAAATGTCCGCCAGCCGTACCCCGTCCAAGCCGTTTCAGGCATTAGGTTTTTTTTTTTTAAATCTGAAATTTTGACAAAATACTCGGTTCACCATCTACAGATATTTGTGCCCACACAGTTTTCAGCCCGATCGCCCCAACCTGTTGGGCGCTATGGGGCTAAAATGGGGCTACGGGTGGGACTTTTCAAGGGTTTCGGCTGTGAGTTCCAGTTAGGTGTCGTTTCCGAAGTATTTTTGGACGTAGAATCAATTTTTGGGAGTCCCAGTACGATCCGATTTCACTCTGGGGATCTATGGGGCTTTCATGGGACTACAAATGGCATTTCTGAAGGATCCCTGGAGTTCAAAATTTGAATTGAATTTGAAATTATTTAATAACGTTTTCTCGAGGTTCCACAATGTGGAACCTCGAGAAAACGTTATTAAATAATTTCAACATGTCATGTTTCCATACATTGTATTGCTTTTTTTTTTCAATGCCACAGAATTAGCCTAATTTTTGCTCGAAAAGCCTATATCAAAGAACAATAAACCCAATGTGTGAACTTTGCAGCATTTTTTACTATTTTTTACTAAACAGAAACTGCAATTATTGTCCCATGGGGCAATTTGCTTCGGAATTGGATTTGAACTGAAAACCGCCTCTTCGTCCTGTGCATTGATTGAAGTGTCAGTATGACGATTTTCAGCTCGAAATCCCGCGTAGTTTAGCCGGAAAGCGGTAGGGAAGAAAACAATTAAGTGACGTAACGGAAAATGTCCAAATGCCTATTATATCAACTGAATGGAAAAATGTGGCAATTTCACCATTTAATTGTTCTGGTTGGAACAAGATCATTCACGTGAAATTATTTCTTTAAATGATGAAAATTGTCCTTTCTTCTATATTGAATTATGTATATCCATCTGTTCGGTAGGAAATTGGTAAAGTTGGGAAAATGACGCCTTATTCGACCTCAGGCAACCTTCAAAAGCCTCGTGATGAGATCGGATGGTTCCCGGACCCCCAAAATGTACATTACGTGCAATTTTACTTTGAAAACGACACTTAACGCAACTTCATAGCCAAACTCCATCAAAACCCCTTCCCGTAGCTCCTTGATAACCTCATGACGTGTGATTTCAGGCAATTTTGAACGTTAAAGCTCTGCACATTTTAGACCAGGGTTTGTTATAAATTGTTCACAAATAAATTCTTTAAGTGAAAAGTTGCCACTTCTTCTCATGAGAAGAAAAAATTGTCCTGTACTGTTTTTGGACGGTTTCGGAATCCCAAAAAATGAATTCTTCGTCCCAAATTACTCCGAGTCCGTAGAGTTCAAACGCCCCATTTGTAGCCCTTTGAAAGCCCCATAGATAGGATGGTTCTGGGACCACAAAAAATGGATTTTTCCTCCAAAAACACTTAAAAAACGACTTCAAAAACCTCTCCCGTAGCCGCTTTTCCGCAGAGCCCCTTGGGTTTGATCTATCAGGATGAAAACCTAGAAGTAGAAAACCTATGTTTTTCTTCTGAAATTTTAACAATACACGCGGTTTTCGTGTATTGTTAAAATTTCAGAAGAAAAATAATACCTTCGGTCATTTCAGTTTTAACAATAATTGTCAAACTTATACATAATCACATGTGAGTATGTATAAGGGTGGTTAGGAAGAGAATACGACTCCTCTGCTGAGTCGACTACTCAGCAGAGGAGTCATTTTTTCTCCCTAACCACCACATTGGATTGGACCTTTGCACTGTCGGCAAAAACCACACCGGAATCACATAAGGACCAATTTTTTGGCCGATAAAAATTATACATCTCCGAATACGTAGATTGACTATTCTGAGAAATATAAACCAAAACTATGCGTATTTACTGAAGTGCGGGTATTACCTTTGTTTGGTTTATTAACCGTTAACTTGACGGTGGAAAAATAAAATTGAAACTTTAAACGTGATTTAATAATACAAATATTTGAAATTGGCAACTTGCAAAAAGAGGACTCAGGGATGCATGAAAGACAAACAGTATGAAATTATTTTGATCCATTTCTTCATCGCATCTCCGAGGATTATCCGAGCTCCCGGTGGGCCCAGAGAAGGGAAGAAAACCAGAGATGAAAGCCAGAGACGAGAAGCACTACGGAAATTAAATATTTATGATACCGGGCTGAGCGTGATGGGGGGGGGGGGGGGGGGGGAGTCGAAAAAGGCTTATGAAACGGGTAGAGGGGTTACAAATTAGATCTTAATGTTTCATTAGCCGAAGGCCCCGGCGGTTTTTCCTTCCCTCAAACCGGGCGTGGGGATCATGGACGTCGAAGAGATGGACGGTCCCGCGCCTGCGCAGTGCGGGAGATGATCGTTTGGCGTTTGAGCGGCATACAACGTTGATTGCTCTGAAGCCGAGGCTTCCCTGATTTGGCCAATTTGGAGTTTAGTTGCAATTGCGAGGATTGGGATTTCGTAAGGGCGATGTAACCGCAGGGGTGGGCTTTAATGGGAGAGATTTTCACTTCCTGGCGCTCACATAACTGAATCGATCCACCCCGTTGCTAATTATACCTCGTCAAATCGGCTTGATGGGCTCTTACTATCTCTAACAGTAAATTTCACCGCAGTTTAGTTTTTAAGTCAATTTTTACGTTCCAAATTTGCTGAATTCTCACGTAATTCATGCGTTTTGACGGTTTTCGACTATGGGGTAGACTTAGGTGTCGTTTACGATGTACTTATGGACGTATCCTTTTGTAGGGGTCCCAAAACCATCTCATTTCACCGTGTGGATCTAAGGGCCTACAAATGGGGCTTTTGAACGATGCCAGTAAGTCGAAAGAGGTGTCGTTTTTCGAGTAATTTTGATCGACTGTCCATTTTCCGGGGCCTCTCATCCATGCACAATCTTCACAAGAAAAGGAAAACAAAACTTTTCTAAATAATAAAAATGAATTTTTGTTTATAATTCGTGGAATAATACACCTTTATGATCGTGACGGAGGTCGACGACTCCGATTCGGCCTCATTAGCCGTTTGGTTATCAGTGGCTCAGTGGTTTGAGCGTTGGACTACTGAGTCAAAGGTTGCTGGTTCGATCCCAGCAGCCGCAAGACATCTTCCTCATACTGATAATCACCTTTCGGAAGGCAATGGCAACCCACCGAAAGTATTCTGCCGTGGAAAACCTCTCAAATTTGCCGTTCGGAACCGGCGTTAAGCAGTAGGTCCCTACTACTTCTGTAATAACTGGTCAACACGCTCAACAGATGTTAGTAGCGAGAGGTCGCCAACGCCCGATTACGGGTATGGCACCCAAAGAAGAAGAAGCCGTTTCAAGAGGTCTAGATTCTTCTCTAAAACTGAAATGTCCGTCCGCCGTCCGGGCCGTTTTGATCAGTAGGAATAAAAAAAAAATCTGAAATGTTGACAAAATCTAGTTGTTCCAGCAAGGTCTTCAGCACGATCGCCCAAAACCGTGGGGCGCAATGGGGCTAAAATGGGGCTACGGGAAAGGTTTTTTGAAGGCTTTTGGCTATGGGATCGAGTAAGCTGTAGCTTTCGAAATATTTTTGAACTTAGAATCCATTTTTGGGGGTGCCGGAACGATCCGATTTCACCGTGAGGATCAATGGGGCATTCGAGGGGCTACAAATGGGATTTTTAAGGATCCCAGGAGGTCAAATTAGGTGACGTTTTTCGAATAATTTTGAACATTAAGTCCGTGTTTCGTGGTCCCACATCTGTCCCATAATCTGTGTCAAAAAATATTTTTTCAATGACAGACTTAATTTTTTCGCAAAAACTGTCAATGCGGGTAAACCCTCGTGTAAAATTTGCTGCGTTTTACTATCATTATCTATTAATTTTTGGATAATTAATATCAAAGAATAATAATAACGTTAATCCAGACTATTACCCCGCGAAAACTTCATTTCCCTCACTCCGAATAGCAATTGAGAGGAATTTTCCTTCTACCGGCCCCAAGCAAAAGTAGGAACTCGACCTATAACTACTTCACAACAAACACGCCGACTCATAGCTTCCCCCCTTTTCTTCTCATTTCTACCGCGAGTTGAAAGAAATCATTCAGTCCTGTTCAACTTCGCTCGTTCGAACGGTTCACTCGGAGAGAAGAAATCTTGGGTTGTGCGGTTTTGCTGCGGGGAGGAGGCGGGAAAACCGAAGGAATTTCACCGAGATCACAATACAAGTTGAATGAAAAGGCTTTTTTTTTTATTTGGCCGGTTTGATGCCGTTCAAAGGGCAAAATAAAGTTTGAAGAAGGAAAACCTCCCCATTCAGTGAAAATTCCATTGGAGGAAAGTGCCTTAGAGACGGAAGGAACTGCACGAATTTAGTGGAGATTTATTCCTGATACCCTAGAATGAAAATGTGTAGCGAATACCTGAATTTCACGCTTTTATATTTCAGAAACCATTCATCAATTATTGCTGATTCTGCTAAGAGTAACTTTATAACTGTTATAGCCAAGGAGTTAATTTCCAAAACCTATATCCGTTGTAGTAATTTTTTCAGGAGAGACGGTTTTTGAATCTACATCCCAACTTGTAATATTCATTAAATGAATAACAATATATGTTGTTGGAAACTTGTTGAGGGTCAGTCAAATAAGACGAGATTTTTGCCGACGTTTCAAGAGATATATTCTCCTATCATCAGGGCCTAACGAAATGAAAAAAAACACGAATTTAGACTTTGAATTGAACAATTGATGAAACTATATGATACGACACAATAGTGTACAAAGTGTATATGATATGAAACAGTGAAAAGTGTCCATAGAACAAATGAATATGATATAAATAATTTGACAGGCGCTTGGTATTCACATTTTTTATTATTATTTAAACATTACAATATTTTTAACGTTTAAATAATAATAATAATAATAATAATAATAATAATAATATAAATAATAATAATAATATAAATAATAATAATAATAATAATAATATGTTGAATATCGATTAAATTATAATAATAAAACGTTGAATATCGATCCCAGAACAAAAAGAGTTCAGATTAGAAAACTAACCCACCAAAACTAGAAGTATGAAAGTCTCCTGAAGTAGGTAGGAGACTAGGAGACTACCTACCTAAGTCAAGTTAAAACAGAAAAAAGAAAAAAGTCAAGTCATGATTTTTCCTACTGTTCCTTAGTTTCTATTTCACTCATTTTGAGATTGTCGAACCCAGAGTTGATCAACTTAACGTGGGCAGGGTTCACAGGAATATGTAACTCCTTTAGTATTTATTGACTGTCCTGCATCTGGAGCAGTCAATCCATATCATTAGATTTTGCCAGCTTTTCCTTTCTTTCTCTTTCTCTTAATTGAAAATCGTCTAACACGGTGATGATCTACTCCATAACTAGGTCAGGGTCGTTGTGTTCAGTAATAATATAAAACTTGGCCCTTTGGGCCTCGTCAGGGGGCAAACCCCCTGGACCCTTGGATGCTTTTTGCTTAGAGCCTACGGCTGAATTCAAGAGACATGAAACATAATAATATTATGTTAACAATATTATTATTAACCGTGGGATTGAAACCCATCTTGCATGTTGGAAAATTAACTATCCGACGCCCAACTAGTGGCCTAACATGTGACAGGTGAGTACGCTGAACTAGAGTGAGACAAGTGAAGATGCCGAACTAGTGGCCTAACGTATATTTATATAATATATTATTAGGTACGTAATATATAAACCCCGCGTCCCCCTCCTGGACTAACGTTTTTGGGCAGTTAGGTCACAGCCTTGCATGTTCCACGCTAAAAGAAAAAACCGTAATCGTTACCTACTGTAGGAACATAACATTTTAGGTGTCTTTTAAACAAGGTAGGTAGCGTAAGAATCACATAACAATATTTTCCTATCATCTTAAATTGCACACTTTCACCCTTCGATTCCGTTGTTATGTGATCTACCTATAATATGTTTCGATTTAATACTTCAATTACGTGCCCCAGGAGGAAAAATTGCAATTTCCCGGAAACGACATCCACCCAGGGGTTTTTTGAGTGCTCGGGAGTTTATGCCCTCCGAGTGTCATAATACGGCCGAATTGCCTTCGAGGGAGGTTGACGCAGTGGTGGGAGAAAAAAAGAGGAACTTGGAGGTCCATCACAAACACGAAAGCTGATGGGGTGTTTAGGGGGTTAGGAGGTTTGGAGGAGGCGTTGAAGGAGGGGTAGAGGCCACTTTATTGCAAATGGAAAATCTTCCTGGGGGGTAGCGACGGACCCGAAGGGGAGCGGAGGGGTTCTAAATAACACGGGGAGGTTTTCCGAGGGGGCAATGACCAGCTTATTTCCTAACCCCACTTCCCCATTTGCTGCTACACCCTTGAAAGTAACAGTAAAAGGGTTTATGGGAGTTTTCTTATTATAGAAGTCGATTCTTAATGATAAGGTGCTTTGTATTCATAGCAGAACAGCTTTGCGAATTGTCCCAAAATCAAACACCTGAAAATCTCATTCTTCACACGTTGGTTTCTCCGGAGAAGCTGGGAACCGTAAAAAAATCAGATGCGGAAAGTAATCTGCGGTGAGAGGACGCCTTGAACAGAGAAATAGGACAATACAAACGAGGAAGGTCGCCCTGGAGAAGGGACACAATGGAACTCTTGACATATTACAAGTCGAGGGCTCAGGAAGCAATCTTTCTAAATATTTGCTCGCCATGAATATGCGTAGTAGGGAGAGGTTTTCTCCCACAATGCGTTATCACGGGAGCAGGTGTAATACCCGGATTAGGCCTGAGGTTGGTAAAAGAGGATGAAAAGGGGGCACCCGGCACCAGGTGGGAGGGAATTCTCTCCGGTAGTTTGAGGCTGAGGCCAGCAGTGTTGTAATGACATTGGTGCCTACGATGCGGCGTGGCTGGTTGTCACGGTAACGGTATCCCCGCAGTGCGAGCGGATAGAGAAGGGGAGTCCGACTAGAGCTATTGTCATAGTTACCAAGGCGAACGAAAACTTGGACGGAAGCGGCTAGTCTGTACACAAGCCTCAGAACGCTCAAAAGAGTCCATACAATTAAAAAAAAGAAGAAAAAAAAAAAAAGACGTGCCACGAGATTATTAAATAATCTCGAGGCCTCGAGTGCCTGCACAAATACAAATTTTTTATGTTAAAATAAATAGATCTATAGGTAATTACTTCAATTACACTTCCAAAATCGAAAATTCGGCCAAAATTCTTTCATTCCATATTTTGATAGCCAATTATGTGCGGAATTGAATGGTATTGTAACAAAACACCTCTTGAACAATGTGTAACAATCTGTATTGCTTGACCACAACCTACCTATTTGAAAGAATCCAAACCCCATGAGATGGTCTCCATCACACTACCCCCCTCTTCACATCGGCGAGGGCCAGCCTGTTGACGTGGACCATCTTCGTCACGTTCCCTAGAAAAAACCGGTACAGCAAGTCGTTCCTCCTCTCCATGACCCTGTCCATTGCGGCTGGAGCTTCGGGCAGCGCCCCACCGTTCGTATCGGCTCGTGCAGCCAAACCCAGTCCCCAGGCTAGAACTCCCTCTGGTGGGCCCGACGGTCAAACCGCTCCTTCTGCTGCCGAATCTGAACCCCCATGATTCTTTTAGGGCACTCTCTGTTTTCCTGCATGTGGTTTCGAAGGGAAAACACATACGGAACTGAGAGTGGCTCTTCCCTCATGACAGGTCTGACCAAGTCCTCTGGTAGCTGGAGCTCAGTCGGTAGAGCATGAGACTCTCAGGGTCGTGGGTTCGAGCCCCACTTTGGGCGCCAAATGTAACGAAACACCTCTTGAACAATGTGTAACAATCTGTGTTGCTTGACCACAACTATTTGAATGAATCCAAAACCCATGTGATAGTTTCCATCACCTTATTATTCTTTGAATTTTTACGAAATTCCTTAGTTGATTTATAGCTATAAATTGGAGCCTAAGGCTCCAAAGTAAGGTGTTAATGGGGCGCTCATCCACGGATTTTTTTTTTTTTTTTTTGTTGGTGCACATTTTCTTGGGTCATCCCCTTTCATAACTTTAACTTGGGTGTCAACCTTCTTTTAAATACTACGGGGGCGATCCAACTCCGCCAAAGTTCAGCTAATTGCAAGTGAAAACATCCCAACTCCGCCAGCGAAGCGTTTTCAGGTCAATGTGGGGACTACCATCTCCGCCAGCTCAGTTCCCAGGTTTCAAAAATAGGTGACTAGCTTCATGGGACCTTTGACACCTAAATTAAAAAATCCAGAATTGCAGGAACCCATAGATCCACAAATTCTAAGTATCCAGAAATCCAGAAAAAGATCCTGAAATTCATAGAAGATGCAGAAATTTATAGATCCTGAGATGCAGAGATCTAGAGCTCCTGAAGTCCAGAAATCCACGAAATCCAGTAAAGATCCAGAGGTCCAAAAAGTCTTTGGACCTTTCTGCAGAAATTTAAGAATCCAGAGATCTAGAAAATGCCGGAATCCAGAGATCCAGAAAATCTTGGACGCCTGAGATCCAAGAAATCCAGAAAAACAGCTACAGAAAATCCAGATATTCCGAAATCTAGAGATCCAGAAATCCAGGGATCCCACGGCAGAAACGTGTGTGCCAAGCTCCTTTCACTGGTGGAGTTGATCACTTGCGGAGTTGGATAAACTTCTGGCGGAGTTGGATGGTCCCCATACGACTGAACCATCTTATCTAAGTTGAACAGAGCAATAATTGAATGCTTGAATTATTCAAGAACGACAAGAAACAACTACCAGCAAACTGATTGTTTACGATTAGTAAAACTCAAACGGCCAAGTAAAAACCTATTTTGATAATATTTCAATAATTATTATCAAAATAGGTTTTTACTTGGCCGTTTGAGTTTTACTAATCGTAAACAAACATATAGTTACAAATAATTTCTGAATATTTTATATCATTTGATAATAAACCCTTGTGTAAACTTTGCAGTGTTTTTGTCAATAAAATCGTGATACGCAGCTTTGCAGAATAAAAGTCATGAAACGGACATTTTCGGTCAATTAATATGGATCCTTGATCAAAGTTTTAGATTTTGGTTTATTATTTTCTGAATAAATAAACTTATGTCCCCGAAAACCACATTTAACTCTACCCGATGGCCTAAAACCTTCAAAAATCCTTCCCTTAGCCCTTTGTTAGCCCCACCGAGCCCCAGGGATTTGAGCGGATTTGCTGAGAGCAGAACTAGATGGAGAACTGAGTATATCATCAAAGTTTCTGATTTTAGTAGAATCAACTAGGATATAGGATGGAATCTACTAGAATACTCAGATAGGATACTCAGCAGAGGAGTCATTTCTCACCCTAACCACCTCATTGGATTAGACCTCTGCACCGTCGGCAAACACCACACTGTGTACTAGAACAATATAATAATAATAGGGGTTTTGGGGTGAAGGAATATCAGAATCTGATATTATCTGATATTCCTTCACCCCAAAACCCCTGAACGGCGGACAGTACTTCATTTTTGGAATGAAGTCATCTTGAAACATTCGCAATCATAGGTTAAATATTCAGAGAAACATAAACCAAAACTAGAAGTTGAAATCTGCAGCGGGAACATGGGAGGGAATGGAGGCGTTAACTCCGTATTCCATTGATGACAGGCCGAAAGTGGGGGAGCAAACAGCTCAAGCAAAACTGCTTCTTGGCAAGTACCGGGAAATGGCTTGAAGATTTATCAGAGGAGGATCCTTAGCGGAGCCTGAGGGTGCCCAAAGGAGCCATTAGTTAGTTTTCACTCAGCCCTAATGGCAACGCTTGATTGATATTATCACTTGGAAGGCCCCCCGGAGCGGAACGGGGCCTTTCTCTGGTATCGGCCCTCCCAAATGAACACCCACTATGGACTCTCATGAAGTGAAGCGTGATTATTCATCACAAAAAAGGTTGGCTAAATGAAATCTACACTCTTCAGAACCTCAAATTGTGCAGGTTAGAAAGTTTGTAACTGATTTTAGGTAAATTACATTAAATGTAGAGACCAGAAGAATAAGAAGAAAGGGTGAGGGTGTGGTGAATTCATCTTCGAGATCTTCGATTTTGGAAGATCCATGCAGATCCACTGCAGTTGATGGGGTTTGATAAGAAACGGTACGTCGCATCTCCGGGATCTCCGGATAGGAAATCTAGGGTTTCCACAGATTTGTTCGAAAGCGACTTTGCAAAACCTCACACCACACTGATTGAAATTTTATTGAAGAACACACAGTGGGCCAGTTGATTATTAAATTAAAAATAAAGAAGAAAACCCTTCGGCAAATAGAAGACACCCGTGCTTGATGAGGCTGCCCTAATCCATACCACCATTGCCATAGCCACCATTACCGGCAGATGAAAGACAAGCTCCTGGGTGGCACATGGGGTTTTCAGCTTTTCCCGCGTTCTGGTACTGACATTCTGTCATTCAACTACATCGCTGGAACCAGCTCGATGAAATTTAGAACTAGCGACCGGGAAGAAAAGAAAAATTCGATTTCCTAACGTTTTACAGTGGGCAGATGACGGACTCTAATTGTGGCCCCACGTTTCTCAACTGAAATCACCTCCACAGATAAGATCAAGACGATGCCGGACGTTTTCTTCCATAACCTGTCGGAGAAGGAGAATAAGCTGCCAGAATACGAAAACACACGAAAGGCAGATTAAAGACAGAAAACGCCAGATAAGCACATTGGAAAAAAAAAAAACTTCAATAAAGAATCTCTAAGTATATAACAAACATTCTTTGGGTCGCTGCTTTTATCAGTAAATCACTGTGTTCAAGCAAAGTTGACTACTATCATTGTACGTGGCAAATTAGAAGACATTTTGCGGTTTAAAATTGAATTTCCATAATATGGAACTATTATTTTAGAGTAAATATTTCCATAATTTATTGATTGCCTGTAGTAGAGCAAAATTGATAGTTTTTGGGACTTTTTTCAAGGCTCAACTCAAAATAGGGAATTCTGAATCCTCTCCGGACAATGATAATCATTCTGTGGAACGAGTTTTAGATCGGAGGCTTTCAGCGAAACCCCGCTGTTAGTGACACCTTCTTTGTTACGCAGGTCCTAACAATACCGAGTGTGGGATACCTCAAAGGAAACACTTTATTTCACACGCTAACAGTCCAATTAAACTAAATTAATTTTCTCTTTTCTACAAGATGAAATCGCAAGTTCATTTCGTTTTGTTCGACTATGATATTGCCTGCGACTCTTGCCCTCTATTTTGCGAAAGCAATATACTACCACAAAGGGCCAATTAATTGGTTTCAACCCAGAAAACTCCAAACATTCGTTTCAAATTGCCATTGCAACGATCGTTTGTGGGTTTGACTGCAAAGGGAACGGATTTATTTCAATCGACAGACCCTTTGAATCGTTATATCGGATCGAAAATTCAATTGCGTAAGACGTACAAGATAATTACGTTTTATTCGAGTAATGACGTGATGGTCAATAAATGACATGAATAAATTGTCATTGTTTATAGTTGTCAATCATGCTTCACTGGGTCTCCTGCTAGAGGTGTACCTATTCTAACCGTAAAGACCTGGGTTTTTTTTCGTTTGATCCTCCTCAAACCAGTTCAATAACTTACCAACAGACTTCCCTCCCTTGAAACGGTCCTTAACCTGTCTGACCTTTTTTCTTTTTTGACTTTCTCAACCGGTTTTTCCCCCATTAACAAGTTCCTAATCGTTCAAAAGCGGTCTCTTCCACACTCAAACATACGCTTGACCTCGGTGAACCAAGGTTCTGGGCGCTATCACTTCGCGCTGCATTCTGTTGAGGCCACGGGTTCGAATCCCGTTGAAGACCATGGAAATTTTGGGAATAATAGTGCAGCTGGGTTAGAGTGATTCATTAATAACTTAGCGCCCCGTCATGTCAGGCCCAAGAGGTCAAAAATCTTGAGGTAAAACTCACTTTACCCTTACCTCTCTGAACCAGTTTCTAATGTTTCCCAACTGGTTTCTTACCCTTCAAACAGGCTCTTAACCTCGATGTGATTTTTGCCGGCAGTGCAGAGGTCTAATCCGATGATATGGTTAGTGAGAGAAAATGACTCCTCTGCTGAGTACCTACTAAACTGTTTATCAAAGTAAAGAATTGTAGCGTGGGGACTGGTTTCTGTCCGGTTAACCTGTTAACCTGTCTGAACAGGATTTTATCTGGGGAAGGGAGCAGTTATTAAATTAAATTCACACTGAAATTGAATTCTAATTATGAATTTATTTAAGTTATTACAAGAAATCAGAAGGGGAAGGCCGAAAAATTTATTGGGCCTCAGGTGGGACTCGAACCCACAATCTTCCCATTACTAGTGCGACGCTCTACCAATTACGCCACTGAGACCAGCAGTATTCATTACCTAAGGATTTTATCTTTCCAAACCGGGTTCTCTCCCATCAAAAGGGGTTCTTAATCTTTCCAAACAAGTTTATCTCCCTTCTAGCTGGTTCCTAATCTTTCCAAACTGGTCTCTCTCCCCTTGAAACAGACTCTTGACCTCTTAGAACTAGTTTTCAATCTTTTCGAACCGGATCACCCCGATCTTTCCCCCTTTCACCTTCAAACTGGCTATTGATCTGTCGAAACCGGTTGTATCTTTCCAAGCTAAATCTTCTTTTCAACAGGTTCGACCTCGCCGAACCAGTTTTTGTATCTACCAAACTGTTTCGCTCCCTGCAAACCAATTCTTAACCTCTTCAAAACAGTTTTTACTCTTTGTAATCTTCTCAATCTATTTAAAAAGTAGTTGGGTGGAAAGATCATGACCTGCAGGTAAATCATCGTGGGCAAGGCCTTGATGGGTACATGGTGATCCAATGACATTTTCGGTTTTATTTTCAAATTTTTGTATAGAAATAATACAAATTTTTGTATAGAAATAACTTAAATATATTTTTGTAAATATATGGGCCATGTAGTGCGCGAAAATATCATTCGCTGGGAAACAAATTACTTTTTGAGAGTAAGAGTTACTTGAATAGGTGCACTGGAAGCCCAGATTTACGTTTTACTGAGAATGACCCGTAACAGCGTTGAACTGTGTCAGAGGAAGCGCCCATTGGGGGGAATTATTGTTCCGGTGGTCAGAGCCACCCATACGGGAATGTGAGGGAATGGGGGTATTTTTACTCAAGACAGGTGTGTTAGGTCGAGGTGAATCAGAAGCTGGGAGGGTAACCAATCGTGGGAGGGCTTCGGCCTTGTGAATTCCATTCGGGACGCCAGAGTGCGAGAGCTACGAGTGCGGAATCCGGAAATAGGCGGGGAAGGTGTTATCTATCAGCGCTCAACCAAAGCCGTGAGTATTAGAAGTTTTACCGCCTCGCTTTTCGGGTTGTTGGCGGAAAAATTAGCTGGGAAAGTTATTGAGGGTTGAAGTAGGAGTGCTGAGACCGGACCTGAGACCCTAACCGTTGGGCCCTAATTGTTAAATGGACGAAGACCCACGTTGACCTGTGACGACAAGTTAATCTTACCTGGTTTTAGCAAACAACCACACGTCATATTTTTCTCGACGTTCTCGGGCGTTAGTAAAAATAAGAATGAGTAAAATAAGGAGAAATGTGGCATTTTCTCTGAAATCAACGAAATATGGCATTTTACCAAAAAATGGGCCATTTTGGTGTGACGCCGTGGCAATGCGGCATTTGAAGGTCACTGCTTATAGAAGCGGACGGGAATAAAAGGCACGCAGGTCGAGGGGATACGCGCAGGAGATCCAGACGCTTCTTCTGCCTATCCCATGCAAACACCCGTAGCAACCCGCAAATTTTCTTAGTAACGCTCGTTGAGCCGTTTCTCGTTGTGAAGTATCAAACTACCCCAAAACGAAGGCTTGCAATGCTGAAAAATGCCCACAATCAAACAGCTACTAGTAAGTAGTTGGATGTTATAATTAAATGTTTTTTTTTATATATTGAAATTAAATTGAATAGTTAATTTAAAAATCAACTTTTGGTTTATTATTCTTGGAATAATACACCTATGTAACCGCGACGGAGGTCTACGACTCCGATTGGCCTCAAAATTTGTCATTATCCGTTTCAAGGGGTCTTGATTCCAAAACCGAAATGTCCGTCCGCTGTCCGGGCCGTAGGAATTTTATTAAAGATCTGCAGTTTTGACAAAATACTTGATTTACCATCTAGATGTGCCCCGCAAGGTTTTCAGCCCGATCGCCCCAACCCACGGGGTGCTTTGGGGCTAAAATGGGGGGGCTACGAGAGGTTTTTTGAAGGGTTTTGGATAATATCCATACCCATATTATGGGATCGAGTTATGTGTCGTTTTCGAGGTATTTTTGAACGTAGAATCCATTTTTGGGGATCCCGGAACGATCCGATCTCACTGTGGGGATCTATAAGGCTTTCATTGGGCAACAAATGGGATTTTTTAATGATCCCAGGAAATCAAAATTTGACTATTTGAGTCAAATAATATTATTTAATATGTAATATTTCCCGAGTTTTGGAAGCCCCCCCCCCCCCCGCCGGTCTTTGCCTATGATTTCAACGTAAATCGCCACTCGTCGGCCGTCGGGGAGTTTCTGACAGTGTGATAACCCCATTTGGAAAAGCCCGGACGTTGTGCTGGGGCTACAAAATTTGTGCAATATTTACAGGCCAACTACGTCGGTGTTAAAGCTGGAAACCCCCCACACCTCTGGGCAAAGTTATCAGCAGAGTGAAATCTCACAACCAACTGCTGCGAATCGTTTCACGCTCACCTTGGCGAAAATTTCACCAACACTCACCCCAACATATTTTCATTTGCCGACGTGCTGTTGAAATTTCAGAACGAGATAAATCTCGTTCTGAAATTTCAACAGCACGTCGGCAAATGAAAATACGTAACATGTACGTTCACATCAACAGTAGGCACATCCCGCACCGAAGTAAAGACTAACGTACGTTGACCCGTCAGAACATCCTCGCCATGCAAATTCAGTCATTGCTGGGAGGGAAACCTAAGATTTCTGTATGCCGACCCCGGGCCACCGGGAGGGAAACCTATCATGTTCCTAAGCCGCTCTCAAAGTTAATGGCTTTCCAGGAGGGAAAACGGATGTTCCCAATAAATTTTGACCGGTAAACGGAATGAGATTAAATGAGGTGATTAGGGAGAGAGAACGACTCCTCTGCTGGTTTTTCGTCGTTCTCTCTCCCTAACCACCTCATTGGATTAGACCTCTGCACCATCGGCAAACAACCACTTTGGAATGAGATTAGCTCGTCATAATAATTTTATCTTCTCACATCATGATATCATATCGTCATATTATGACGATATGATATCATGATGTGGGAAGATACCCACTTGGCCAGTCTTCGTTGGGTGTTTAAAAGTAAGGGCTATTTTTAAAGAAAGAGGGGAGAGGATAACAGCACTGGCCTACACTACAAATTTAATGTAAATGACAACTAGGAAGAAACGAACTAACAATAAAAACAACAAAAACAGCTGAAACTAACCAACAATCTTGCCAACAAAATAAACATTAATGGTGTGTTACAAAATTTGTAGAATTAATTTTGTAGTTACTTAAGTACAGAGTTTAATTCTAAAATATATTTTGAAATTTAAATTTTTTTAAGGTCATAATGAAGAGCACAATGTCATACTGCTCAAAAGCTCGGCAAATGAAGTAGAGTTTTCCCTTTCTGGACCCTAAACCCAATACTCATAATTTATAGGCTCGCATTCTCCAATGGAGTCCTGCAGGTTACCAGCTTCCAATTGTAAAAATTCCCCGAAGCGAGGGGAACTTAGGCGCGATAGGTATTTTTCCTCTTCCGCCTCGAAAACGGCTACACAGCATAATCACGCCTCGAGTTCGGAGAAGTGCGAAAGCGAATAAATTGGAACCCACAGGCCGGATAGAATGGGCTCGTAAAAGCTAGTTTAATCCTCCCCCGTCACACCTGCGACGATTTCCCCGTTTCATTCAGCCTCCCTCGGCACCACACATATCCTAACTTTGTTGCGAACAACTATTACACCTAGTTGCCATTCGGGAAAGTTGTCACAACTGCTGATACATGCAACGTGCCGTAAACTATGTTGATAGGGGTAATACCTTCCTACATGCGGAATGCAATGAAAAATTTAACGGGAAGATTTTCAAGTTTTGTTCCAGGGAAAAGAAAGGAAACTCCGAAACGATTCTTTTTGTCTCCTCCCTCCCCGAAACTAAAGCAAAAACCCGACCCTCGTAGGGAGATGGCCCATCAGACACATCTGCGAGCACGTGCTGATTCCCCAAGAAACGTCTTCATATCCCCGACGTCGTTTGCGTGAGACCAGATAACCCGTGTTGGGAGCTGATATTGGCGTTTAGCTATATTGGAAGTTACAGGGGTGTTCTCTCCTGTGTTCATAACGAAAAGGGTCATTACGGTGTCGGAAGTGCCTCTCAGCTTGAGCGGAGGAGCCTTTTAGATTGAAGGTGATGAAAGATATCCCTTTTTATGGGCGTTGATCTCTCTTCCAATATCGCGACAACGTTCTCACCTGGTATTAGATTTCTGTTGGAGTATTGATAGTTCCCCCCCCCCCCCCCCCCTCCCTTCTTTTTCACTTGGCCACTAAGCTCATTACGTCGTGTTGGACGGACTGATGAGTCAGCCAATGATGACCAATGAGAGATCAATTCATGATCGAATCAACACAATCACACGATACAACCATTGAATTTATAATAAAACTACGCCTATCATACTAAATCTTAGTTGGAGAACAGCGAGTGATTGGTGGGAGTGCAATGGTACTTACAGCCTTCCAGTCACATAATATATTATAATATAATATATGCGTTTTTGAAGATTTATATACAATTAAATTTAAGACATACCTCAGAGGTAAAATTTTCGGATTCATCCGTTTTCAAGACTGGCGGTGGTAGGTGGCAGCAGATCGCGAAGTTGCCGAATCCAGTTTGTCCGTGTGTGATGTCATGGCGGACACTCTTCCTTACCGACAGCGAGGTACAAACGGGTGGAGGGGATGGGTAAAAAAACTTAAAAACTTAGGAGAATTATAAAATAAAAATAAAATTAAAAATAAAAATATATAAATAAATAAACGAACAGAATGAAGAATAATAAACAAAAAATGAACTCAAAAGATTTAAAATAAAGAAAACAAAATATTTTTGAAAAATGTTAAAAAAAATTTTTTTTTTTAAGTTTGGCCCGGGGGCCTACCTGTATATATTATACAATATAATATATTATATATATATAATATATTATATTGTATAATATATACAGGTAGGCCTGATTATAAGGTAGGTATGATTATAATCATATTATGATTTCCACGACCAATCTAATTTTTCTCCTACCGTTTGCTGAACGCGAGTTTGCGACTTGTGAGTGAAAAATCTGTGATTGGTGGGTGAAACTCAACTTTGTACGACTAAACGGTAGAGCGATAGGTCGGTGGTTTTTTTTTTTTTTTCCTGCAACGGTTGTAGCAATAAGGATTGGTTGTAGTACAACCAATCCTTATTGCAGTTGTTCGATGAATTTTCGATCTCCTGTTCCTAAGGAATGTTTTTTCTACCGCCAGAATTTGTACAACTAATTGCTAATGAGAACAGTGAAACCTAACATCGATAGGAGAAATATAAGTCTGAGAACTGTAAACGAACTATACGTGCTGCACTCATGGGAGGGAGATGGCACGGAGTTTGCTCATCCCCCATTTGAGAACGAGACGGAATTGTTACATAATATGTAACAATATATGGATATTATCCGATTTGAAGGCAGGACGGAATTTGTCTATGACCGCACGGAGTTTGGTAACTCCCACTTTTCTGGGCGGCGATTTCACAGACCACTATCATCGTCTTCCCCCGGTTCCTAATTACGTTGCATTGATACTACAACAAGCTACCAAAATTTGGTCACAGCATTTAATGCTATGACCACCTCATTTTGTCGAAAAATTCACATTGATAGTTCTTCCCCACAGCCTCTGTTGTTTAAAGAGGTACCTAGTGATTTCTCTCGAACCTATCTATCAAAATAGTCATCAGCAAAAGCCAGACTGACTCTTTTTCCCCCGAATCTGTCAATCTCAAAGTTATTTTCCGTGTTTTTTGTTTCCTCACTCGTCTGTTCCCATCAGGAAGCGACGTCACGAGGCAGATCTAAAAATAAAGTGATTTTCACCAGGCGCCCGACACCAGAACCAGCCATGTTTCCATTACCCCCTTTTGCTATAGGTATGTAGGTAATTCGCCAAAACGCGCCTTTGATCTCCCACCTATCACCGCCCTGCAGATGGAGGTTCTGCCTCGCGGCACGTAGATCCTGGACGTGATGTTGTTGGAAAACCTCCCTTCAAAGAGTCAGAAGAGAGAGAGAGAGAGAGAGAGAGAGAAAAAAATGCGATCGAGTTTTGAGCTTAAATCCGACGAACTTCATCCCTCCACGTTTTTTTTTCTCTCGTCGGAATGGCGTCGCACTCTGAACGGATTAATCACGCTCGGCGATTTCCATCAGATTCACGCGAGTTTTCAAAGGTTCATATTTCGGCTTAGAACGTCCTGTTGACAGATTTCGCTTGCAGTTATGGACGTGTTTGTGATCAATAGACACGGCAAGTATGACGTCAATCATCCTGAAGGCTTTGGCTACAGTTTCATCTCACTGATAGGTACATGATGACATTTTTCTTCGAACAAGCCGGTTAGATCCGACTGAGTGATTGTTAGTTTTGTAGGCGAAATCCGATCCTTTCTTTGTTGGTGAAAATTTACTATCACAGATTTTCACATCCCGTATTGAATTTCCCTTTTGAAAACGTCAACTGAGATTAGTCGCAAGTGTCTCCGCAGGTTTTCTGTCCCGTGTGGGGCTAAAAAATGGCTATTGGGTGGTTCCAAACGGATACATCTGACATTACCTACTTTGGGGAAATACGGGGCTGCCGAAGGAATTTAGCCAGGAGGTCGAATGAGGTGTTGTTTATTAAGCAATTTTGAACATTTAATGGAACATTATGGAAGTCTCAGCCCAAGCGAATCACCCCCAGGGGATTTATTGGACTTCAATGTAGCTAAACATGCGGCTGTCGAAGTACTTTGACCAAGAAGTAGAACGAGGTGTCGTTTTCGAAGTAGTTTGGGACTTTATTCGAATATGAATTGTGGGGCATCGTAAATAATGGATGTCGGGAGTGTACCTGCATGAACAAAATGACAATCTGTGTTACTAATACTACGTAATAAGTCTTATTATTTTCTAGTTTCATCATTAATTGAGAATTAGTGGTACAGATTATGTTGTGTGTTTTATGGAACACCTCTAGCGCCATATCTATTGATATCCTATAGATCCTATAGGATTATGCTGCCATTGTCTTTGGGGGAAGAGGATGGGAGTGCATGAATATCCCTGCCCAGGATATAATGCGAAGTAGTGTCGCAATCTGCAGACCTAGGAGGCAGTATTGATGCATAGTTATGCATAATTATTATAATTGGAGGATCCGCTATCTCCAGGTTGGCACGAACTGCCGTGTTGGTCTGGAATGCGTTGATCCTCGGAAGGGAGCAGAGGGGAGTCTGATATCAAAGTTGAAGTGTCAACATTGATATCATTTCGCCCTAAGCCTGCAGCATCACTTGAAATCAGTGGACTGGCTTCCACGAACGAATTTTCGTCAATGGAGACCAGGCCCGCTGACCCAGACTTACAAAGGTCTGATCTCCCGGCTACTACGATTGAATTGTCAACAAGTGTGGCCTGGGCAATGGACTCGCGCTAAATAATTGGTCCTGCTGACCTGGATCCTCGTGCGAAGTGTCGCCTAAGGATGCCCGGTCGGAAGAATAGTATTCGGAAATAGTACCTATATTAGGAAACGAATAGTATTAGGAAACGTTATAAGTTATGAAATAACTCTTGAAATGTTTCATCGTCACAACAAAAAACACGTAGCAGAAACGTATCAGAAACGATACTTCCGAAACCTTGTGTCATCAGTTTCAGTTACAAAAATGTCACTTTTCAGAAACGTTTTTGTAACCCTAATGTTTGAAAACAAAACTTTTTAAAATGTCCCAGTGCTGTGAAAATGAACCAACATCTGGAATTCCAGATGTCGTAAAAATCTGAAATTGGTCTTTAAAAATCCAGTTTGGCGAGCATAGTGCGAGAAAAGTCTGGAACCACCAAAAAGCAGCTCCATGTGGCGTATCTGAGCTCCTAAAGTGGTAAAAACGGGAAATTAGCTATACTTTTTCTAAAAAATTTGAAAAAATACCAAAAATCCGTTTTTGGCGAGTAGATCTACTCATCTATGACGAGAAAAATATGAAACCACCAAAAAGCTGCTCTACGTGGAGCATCTAAGCTCCAAAAAGTGGAGCACAAATCAGGGTTTGGAGCAGTTGACGGGGAATTCGGGATGGTGGTGGGCCAGGGAGTGACCGAAGTCCCCCCCCCCCCCCCCACCAAAAAAACCACAAAACTGCATTTTTCAACAAAAAATCTACACAATATGAGAAAACGAGTTATTGGGTCTGAGGCCAGGTGGGATACAGTCGGGGAGTGGCTGGCGTAGCCAGCAGGGGTGGCCCCCTAGTTTATACATGAAATCGCTTCAAGGGAAAATAGAAAAATTGTTGGTATGTACCATAACATCAGGACAATTTTAAAAATGATTGAGTTTGATGATCTTAGAATTGTATGCTCTACAACTTTTATTTCATGGGTTTTTCGCACAGAATGATCGTTCTCTTAAAGTCGGATAATTGCAGTTTTCACACAAGTTGAGAAAATTGGCACTTTTTGACGGCCGATTGCCACCTTACCAATCGGTCGGATTTTAAAGTTTGGGGAGCCATTCGTACGAGAATAACGTACGAAGTAATATTTTCGGTATGACGCATGGTTTTCAACATATTAGCAAGCAAATCAAAGCAAGTCGTGAAATTTAGAGGTTTTTAGGCCCCCAATAGTTCTCCCAATAAACTTTTTGTTGGACTATCAGAGCTTACCAAAATTTGGAAAACACCAATTAGAGTACCTACAATTCAGAATCATTACTCTGATTTGGATGGTGTTAGCTTCGTCATATTAATCAGTGATTTTTACAGATTTGTTTATTTTCATAAAATCAATTTTCGTACAAACTATACAAAAATGGAATAAACCATTGTGTAATGTTGCGATTTTTTTTTCGTAAGTGAAGGTTTCATGTGAGGAAGAACTTTTATTAAAATATCTCATATTTTGATATTAAATATCAAACTAACTAACGAAGAGGAAAATTTGTCCTCTTCGATAGTTCTTATCGCCGATTGATCTCATCTTCCCACGTTCTTTTATTCGACAGCCGTCCAACCGGAGGCATTGATTCCGTCCGCTCGGGATGCTCGGAGATCACTGCGGGTGAGAAAATCCTTCTAATGGTTCGAAACCCTCCAACGGCGACTCCAACGCCATCTCTGAGACGCCAAACGAAACGTCGACGGGTGGCGCGGAAAAGCGGGAGTTTCCCTCGTCGGGAGTTTGAGCCGGTTCGCCGCCAGATGTCAGAACCTGGGTGGTTCCGGTTTTTACACCGCGAAAAATCACTGCGAAAGTCGAATATCAGTTTGTTTCTCGTTTGCGCCAAAACGTTACGGTTTTTTCCACGCTTTATGAACAGATCAACCCCAAAAAATCTCGAAAAGGATTTTGGGGAAAAGTTCCGCAAGCAGACAACAGATCGTGCTGGCATCTCAATCGTCTTCTCAAGTGTCATGAGATTGTACTTTCTCAATGTTTTTCAAACATTTTTGGCAATGTGATATCTCCAGTAGCTATTTAACGAATTTATGTTTTTTACAGGTAAATGACTTCTGTGCTCATCAACGAAACTGTGAGTCCTTACAGAACGTAGAGCGATTTATTATTATTAATTTTTTTCTTCATAAAATTTAACACACAAACAATGAAATCACTCGCACACTTAACCCGTGATGGAAATAATATAAACTTATATTTCCATAAAAATGATGAATCGATCGACAAAAAAGTTACCGTATAAACAACGAGATTTAAAATAATTATGAAAGAGGTTCTAATTCCTTATATCTGCTCATAAACAAAGTCCGCTGACCTAGTGACTTAACTGCGTAAACTTGGAAAATCTGTCATTATTGTCGGAAAATAGTAAAATCAGTTTTAGTACCTATTTTACATTTAAATTAAAACGCTGCAAATTTTACACAAGGGTTTATTATTCTTTGATAGATGTTACTTGTGCAGAAATTTAATTCTGTCAATGAAAAAAATTGAAAAAAAAAAAAAAAAAAGTGGGATTTTTATTTTTCAAAAAAAAATTTCTTAATTTTTTTTGTTTCAAAAATTTTTTCTTCAGAAATTCTATATTTTTTACTCGAAAAATATTTAACCTCCTGGGATCCTTCAAAAATCCCATTTTTAGCGCCATGAAATCCCAGCCACAGCCACAGTGAAATCGAGTCGTTACGGGACCCCCAAAAATGGATTCTACGTCCAAAAATACTTCGAAAACGACACCTAACTCGATCCCATAGCTATAAACCTTCAAAAAAAAAAAACCTCCCGTAGTCCCATTTTAGCCCCATAGCGCCCCACGGGTTTGGGGTATCGGACTGAAAACCTTGCGGGCACAACCCGATTTATCGTTCAGATGCTATCGTTACGATTTATCGGAGCATGTAAATGGGACATCTTAGCGATTTATTGGAGTTGGAACTCCAACCCAACTCCAACTCCAATAAATCGCTACGACTTGGAAGGTTGATGCCGGCCGGCATCAATTTCTCGGAATCGTAGCACTTGTTTGAACGTGTAAACGGTCCCTCCAACTAATCGCAACGATTTCCACCCAATCACTGGGTCTTGCCACTGTCCCATTTACGCATCTGAACGATAAATCGTTACGATTTGTCGTAGCGTGTAAAGCGGCCTTTAAGTTTTGAGGCCGATCCGAGTCGTCGACCACAGTCGCGAAAACATAGGTGTATTATTCCAAGAATAATAAACCAAAAGTGTTTGTTTGCCGATGGCGCAGAGGTCTTCTTTGTATTAGGTTACTTGTGCAAAAAATCAATTCTGTGTCAATCAAAAACATTTTGAAAAAAAAATTTTTTTGATCTTTTTTTTTAACTTTTCCAACAATTTTTTGTTTTTTAGTCGAAAAACATTGTACCTCCTAGGATCCTTCAAAAATCCCATTTTTACCCCCATGAAAGCCCTACAGATCGCCACAGTGAAATCGGATCGTTCCGGGACCCCCAAAAATGGATTCTACGTCCAAAAATACCTACAAACGACAACTAACTCGACCCCATAGCCAAAAGCCTTTCAAAAAACCTCCCGTAGCCCCATATTAGCCCCGTAACGCCCCAAGGGGTTGGGCGATCGAGCTGAAAACCTTTGGGCACAACGAGACGGTAAACCGAGTATTTTGTCAAAATTTCAGATTTAAAAAAATTTTACTACTACACAAAACGGCTTGGACGGCGACGGCCGCGGCGGACGGACATTTCTGTTTTGGAATCTAGACCTCTTGAAACGGGTAATGTCAAATTTGGAGGCCGATCCGAGTCGTCGACCTAGGTGTATTGTTCCAAGAATAATAAACCAAAAGTTGATTTTTAAATTAACTATTCAATTTAATTTCAATATAAAAATAACATTTAATAATTAAAATTATTAAACTAAAATTAAACTTAAAATAAACATTTAATAATTAGTTGGATGTTATAATTATTATAACATCCAACTAATTAAAGATAGGTAATATCGTTCGTTGTTTAATACCATTCAAGTAATCAATAGTTAATAGGTATTTAGTTTTTTTCAAACTAACTTAATTGATTTTAAGCGTTAAATCAATTTTTAAATTAAAAAGTTGATATAAAATGAATTTAAAATAGTGATCGTGAAATCGTAACATAGTCGTAATAATGTCAATGCGAAGCGACCCCCCTCCCTGTTCGCGTGCTAGTATATCAAAACGTTGGCCTAGTTAGTGATAATTTCTGAAAGCACTTCGAGGTCTCCTTCAACGAGTTGTGATCTCACCCAGACGTAAACGACTCCAAGGAGCCAATGAGGGTCTTCTTGGGGTTATTTTGGGTCTGTTCCATTTGCTTCAGGTAAAATTTTTTTGGGGACTTTAAAAAAATGCCAACATGGAGTAATTATGGAATTATTGTATGTTTGGAGAGTGTTTGCTTGCATGGCAGTCGAAAGGCAGGCGCTGGTTAGGGATGTTGGCGAAATTCATCGAAAAATGTGGAAATTATGTGGAAAAATGTGGAAATCTATCTATCAATACCTTTAAATCAGACCGTGTCCGTGGATGGCTATGTATGTCACAAGACTTCCCCTCTGAAACGGGAAATACCCCGAATTTTTATACCGTCTCGGTTCCCCGTTTTCCTACGAATCGGGGTCCTTCAAAAGATGGATGGAGATCCTTCCAAAATGCGCGCAAATCGGTAGATTTGCGCCCACCTTTCTTATGTTAATTGGGAACCCCTAATTTTTTTCTAATTCGGATTCCCCGCCCAATTTTACGTCTGATAAGCCCATTGAGCGCAATTTTCGATGAGCGCGGATCCGTGCAACTTGTCCTGTCTTCGTTATTTACAGTCCGAAGGAGTTGGTGTTTTTTCTGTATCATACCTGGAGATCCAAAATTTAAATAACATTTAATGTTATTACTAAATCCTAAAGAACTAATTCCAATGATTGGCAAATTTTGACGGCGAGTTTAATTTGAACGATTTGAACCTTGTGTAAAACACAATGTGTATACTTGAAAGGGGACGGTCCCTGCGCTGTCTGTTAAGTCTGTTGGGGACCTTGGAAGAGCTTCTGGGTAGAGCTCGAGTGTTCCAGGTCTTCTCCTTCCTTCCCTACTGCTAGGTCCTCCACCCATAGATGCTGGCCGTGTTCAAGATGGTTGATGTCTGTGAAGGTCTCCCGACTCGGGCGAGACATTTTCCCCATTTAGGTATTTTCAACCCCCACGGGGTCGTATCATCCACTGACATATTATTCAAATTGGCGAGAAAGTGGTTGGCCGAGCAAAGCGAGGTCCCCCTGTCAGAGTGCTAGTTCAAGTCTAACAGCGCACAAATGCCTGCCGTGCTTGTCGTTGCCCGTTTTGACATTTTATGTCTTTGCTTTGGCACATAAACTCAAAAATCGTCACGAAAACTGTTGACGAAAATTGTCCGGTTGTGTTTTGATGATTTTCACGTACAACCAAGCCGTTTCTAGGGAAATGGGGGGGGGGGGGGGTGGTGATGGTGGTGGGGACTAAAGACATAAAATGTCCCAGTGTGTTGCAGACTCGTATGCAAGCGTGTTGTTTCTTTCGGCCTTTCATTTACATTGAAAAAGGCTATAAAACCATGCAACACATTGGGACATTTTATGTCTTTAGTCCCCACCACCATCACCCCCCCCCCCCCCCATTTCCCTAGAAACGGCTTGGTTGTACGTGAAAATCATCAAAACACAACCGGGACAATTTTCGTCCACAGTTTTCATGACGATTTTTGAGTTTATGTGCCAAAGCAAAGACATAAAATGTCAAAATGTCCCAATGTGTTGCAGACTCGTATGCAAGCGTGTTGTTTCTTCATGATGGCGTGGCAGTCGAAGGTCACAATTCCGTAGCGAGCGAGATGATTCATGATACTAAAAACGCATGACCTCCCTGTCGTGAAGCACAGGTGTACCAACATTATAACCAAAATCTAGCTGAACTGGGAATGTGGAGCGCTGAGCTCGTCTGCATTATTCACAGCGTAGATACAGTCATAGATGTAATATTGTAGAGCATGCAAACGTTTGATTGATTCAGATCCGTCATGATTATGTGATCGGAAACCCTTCGACCGAAGCAGGCAGCAGGTGGTGACGATTGACCACGTAAACCCCCGAAACCGCAGGCCGCATCAGGAAAGCGGTCGGGATTCCGTTGTCTCGAGGAAGGAAGACGGTGGGGAATTGGCAACGCTGTGAGACGAAGGGGGGGGGGGGGGGGGGCTAGGAAGCATCAGAATTGGGATCATCCCTTGGACGTGCCCTGAATGTGGAAACATTACCCCCTCCTTCGGGCAGGCCCCGGCACCAATCAATCACGGGACCGTTACCAGTAACAACTTGAGATGGTAATAATGTCGGCCGATTAATTGCCTTGCGGTGGGGAGTTGACGTGACGAGGAGGGGGTTTTGATCAATAACTTGGAGCTCAATGATTGTATACATAATGTATTATCTGAGAGAATTAGCCCCCCCCCCCCCGCCCACAAGGACACACTCAGCACTCCAACCTGCCGAGCCCAACATCTACGGATGATTTATTGATTATATCGGGCCTTCAGTTTGAGATGTAATTAAGCTGCAGACTATTGTTTTAATATGAGCGTCATGGTTGGAGGTATTACCTGGCAGGAGAATTGTGTTCCTGAACTAGTTCCATCAATCTCGCCATTCTCGGCATCCAAACAGATGAATTATTCGATGCAATTATAGGAATCTGATTAAATTTGGATATCTTCATTTAGCCCACTTGAATATTCAGGTCTTCGTAACTAATCATTTAGGTAAATGTTCATTCATTCTGCGCAGGCGCTGTGTCCAAGTTCTTGTCTGGAGAAAACTTAAAATTGATTTTCAAGCTGGTCTCTGAAATCTCCAGTTGGCTTCCTGGGTCTACAACCATGGACGCGGGAGTTCGACGTTACGCACCCCGGCCCGAGTAACTCCGACAATACGCACCCGAGGAAAAACCACCTTACGCACCCAGCTCATCGATACGCACCCCTACGAAATTTACGTTACGACAAAACCACAAAATTTCCTTCCCACTTACAGACTTAGGACTGTAGATTGTAGATTTGTGCTCGTGATAGCTCAGGAGGGGGATTTGGGGAGGCCCCCAGCACGGAAGCCGACTTAGGACTGACTGCACATGTAGGCAGGTGTGGTTAAAAATTTGTGGTTTTTCATCAGATGAAGATGATAGTCAGGTCGTCATTAAATGACGAATAACAAATTTTGTTATTCGTCAATCGTCATGGTGGTTTGGTTTGTCAGTATTGTTAGTTGGTTGTTAGTGCGGTCGTAACTTGAACGATAAAATGTTTACCAATTTATACATGGAGATTTCGTCCGGACTCCTCTCTTGCCTCTGTATACAGAGGCTATAGCCACTTTTCTACCCAACGCTGTTCTTTCTGGACTTTTGGTCGTGGCTGTTGGGGTGTCGTCCTGAGAGTTCAATTTCGGGTAGATGTCCGCTTGAATTTGAAGAAAAATGTCCGGATGGGGAGAGTTGAAGTCCTTGAATAGAACGACGAATAGAAGGACTCACAACAGTTAGTTGTTCTGGTGACCGCGCTGCATTTGAATGCCCACAAAGATGGAGCATTGTCGGCTACATAATTGTCGTGTATATACCTATTCCAAGAACTCCTGAGCTCCGGGCAAATCTGGCTTATCCAATACCCATGAGTAATCTCTCCTACATGAGCGTCTCCTACGTCTCCAACTTCGTCCGGATTACAGAAAGGTAGCCCGAAAACCCAACGCAGCCATCTACCAGCTTCACTGTCCTCATCCTTGTAGGTGCAAGTCAAACCCAGGTTCTGAATTTTCCTCCACCTACAATAATTATTTATTATTTATTATTATTATTACTGAACTCATAATGAAAGCTGGTCAATAATCTCGGCGAGAACGGTAATCAGAGATTATCCGCGTTATCGGCCCGTGCTAAGAACGCGAGAGCGGGTGCGTAAGCTCGGAGTCCTACAACAGCCTTTGGCTATGGGATTGAGTTAGGTGCCGTTTTCGAAGTATTTTTGGACGTAGAATCAATTTTTTGGGGTCCCTGAACGATCTGATCTCACTTTGGGGATCGATGGGGCTTTGATGGGTGCTACATATGGTATTTTTGAAGGATCCCAAGAGATCAAAATTTGTATCTAATACTTTCCAAGTAAATAAACATTTTTGAAAAAAAATATTGACACAATTAATTTTCGCACAAGTATCCTGTATCAATCAAAGACTAATAAAACGAACGAACGAAACGAAACAAGGGAATTTCACCCTGAATTTTCGTCCGACTGGCTGCTGCCGTCGCGGACGTCGTCAGCCGTCCTCTCAAGGAGAATCGGAACTTGTCTGACGATTGCGCTCATGGCTCCCCATTGCCTCGTCCCCCCGGGTTGGGAGGAGTTCGCCGTCCGATTGAACGCAGAAAATACTTGTATCGGTGACCCCGCTCCTCACACGGTCACCCATCCAAGTACTAACCACGCCCCACGTTGCTTAACTTCGCTGATCGAGGGAAACGGTAGTTTACCCAACGCCACACCGGACGACTTCAAAGACTAATAAACCTGTGTGTAAAATTTGCAGCTTTTTTTTTTTTTTTTTTTTTTTTTTTAAATCTGAAATTTTGACAAAATACTCCTCGATTTATCACTATACTTAGTTGTGCCCGCAAGGTTTGCAGCCCGATCGCCCAACCCCGTGGGGATCTACGGGGCTAATATGGGGCTACGGGAGGAATTTTTTGAATGTTATCGGCTATGGGGCCGAGTTAGGTGCCGTATTCGTAGTCTTTTTGGACGTAGAATCCATTAAATGGATAAATTTTATGGTGGATTCAGAACGATCCGATTTTACTGTGGGGATCTATAGGGCTTTCATTGGGCCACAAATGGGATTTTCAAAGGATCTCAGGAAATCATGCCTACATGGTGTCGTTTTCCGAATAATTTCGGACGCAAAATCCATTTTTTGAGGTCCCACATCTGTCCAAACACTGTAGAGAAAAACAGTTTTTATTTTATTTTTTTCAAAAATATTTCCTTAATGACACAGAATTAATTTTTGCACAATTAACCTGTGTATATCAAAGAATAATAAACCCTTGCGTAAAATTCGCAGCGTTTTTGCAGTTGATTGATTATAGCAAATTTTATCCCGAAATCGATCTTTATTGCAGAATCGACTTTTTGTGAAATCGTTTTACGTTGTGTTGTTTATTCTTTCTTATACTACCTACCTACTCTTTGTTTTGTACTTACACAGCGTACCCACGATAAGGATAAAATAGAAATCAACTCAAGTCTTACATTGAATAATTTATAATTAATTATTAATGTGTCTACAAGTATACATTTCTCTGACTTTGATTTATTTGACTGAAAAGTCGATTTCATAAGTTCGATTAATGTGCGAGATCGATTGTGAGCTTTCGATTGAAAATCGGTTGTTGACTAGGTACCGATTTGCTTCCCTAACCGTAAGTATCGTTATACATACTATGTACAACCGTTTCTAGCCCTTCTCGCTATAACAAGGCGTTCGTTGCCTTTGTATTCGCCGCCATGTGGCCAGATCAGGCCCTGAGTCTGATTTCACAATGTCAAAGCCTGACAGTGAATGGACTGGATCTGTTCTCTGTTACTCTGTGACTGGATCCGAGGTTTCCTTCGGGGATTCATGTATATCTCACTCCCTATCTCACCCATTGAAGCTGTTGTGCCGAGAAGAGCTGGCCCCCGTGTAACACCTGGTAGTGTTTAGGTGAACCACTACCGACCACTAAGACCCGTTTTCAAACGGCAACAACTTGTTTGTAGGCGTCGATGTTGGATTAGAAGAGGTTTTGGGTTCTTTGGAAAGTTCATTAACCAGTTTGCAATGGGCACAGTTTAGAGGCATCCCACCCAGCCGCCAGTAGTTTCGTGAGGGGAAGGAGCGGCACCATGCAACAGCACCTAGTGGCACATAGGTGAACCACTATCGGCCTAAGTACCAAGAACAGAGGGATGAACCTCCACAGCAATATTTACTGCAAATTAGGTAACTCAGCGCACACCACACAATTCATTATTAAGAACTCATATTAAATCAATTTTAAATAACTAATTAAAATTTAATTTCAAAATTTTAGAAATTGAATTTTATATCTTCAAGTTAACAGACAGGAAGTCCAGTTAATAAAAACTGTTGATTGTATATTTCTGACTACTTTTGAGGCGTAAAAAATTATTTGCATTTCTCCCAAAAATTAGGTTGCGTTCAGAATGAGAATCACAACTCAGCTTAGCACGATTGTTGGGTTTGTGTTTGAAAGTTGGGAGTAATAAAAACTTTCGTGACTTTCCATGTCTTTCGACTGCGGTGAGCCTCCTTCCCAACCCTGTGTATAATGTTAACTTGTGGCGTTACTTTGTTTTTTCCCCCTCGGGGGTGGCTAAAAAGGGGGGGTTTTCAAACTCCCCTTCTTACTCTGTCCCCACAACAGATGTTTTAAAATTATGGAATTAGCCCGATAAATATAAACTTGAAAGCGGGACCCGATGCGAAGTTTCGGAGGAGTAAGTTGGGTATTGTCTTTGTGTGTGTGTGTGGGGGGGGGGGGGGGGGGGTGCCAGCAAGAGCGTAGAGCGAGTTTTTCAACTTACAAAAAAAAATCATGAACTCAAGCGTTCACGGGTTTGAACAGCCTTAAATGATCCTGGACAAATCTGGCGCCTCTCGCTTACATGCGTTTCCCGAGTCAGGTAATTAGCGGATTTAATCATCTGATAAGACCCCCCCCACTCACAAGAACTACTCGAGACGCCAAACTGCACAGTTGCCAGTTGGTTGTCGAGAGGTGGGGGGGGGGGGGGGGGGGGGGGTAGATTAAGCTGAACGGCCTTCTCCTCCCCCTCCGGCTAAAGCAAAATTGGTACCCAACTCGTCCTAAACGAATTTCCCCCTCACGAGGGAAACGGTCTGATTGCTCCGGTTTCAATTAAAGTCCAAACGTTCAAACTGCATTCAACCTGATGAGCACGTTGAGCTGTGGACTTAGAAATCAGACGGGCAACCGTCTAACATCCGCCATAGTGCACCTCAACCACGGCAGTTGCATGTGCAGATTCGCTTTTACTGGAAATCGATATCATAATCTAGTTTTAAAAAAAAGGTTAGCTCGTCAACTATAGCCACAGACCGAGGGGAGAAATTTGCTTGACAAGTACATCGCCCATAGAACTAGTAATCACCGGTTTGGTTTACAACCGCGAACCTACACAGCACACCAGTTACAACCGCCTACGTGAACAACATACCAGATACAACCGCGTACACAACACACCTGATACTAAAAACGCAAGTCTCGCCGGTCGTGATGGTAATCCAACCGGAAGTACTTGTTCGATTCACTGCTAACCAGTTCAGTTAGGTGAGTTCCAAAGGGTCATCAGTCCGTTTGTAGGCGTTGAGAACTCGCTTGAAGATGTCATAAACTGGTTCCAAGAGCAAAGACCGATTCGGAGAGATCAAAAACCAGTTGAAAGAGTCATCAAACAGTTTGCAGCCCTATAAAATTGATTCGAAGACATCATGAAACGATTCCAACAGCGATAACCGGTTCGGAAAGTTCAAAAACGAGTTCTTCAGGCTAATCAGCCAGTTTTCAGGCGTTGAAAACTGATTTGAAGATGTCTCAAAATAGTTCCTAGAGCAATAAACGGTTTGGAGAGTTAAAAACCCTGTTCCAAAGGATCATTAACCAGTTTGCAGGCGATGAAAACTATTTCGAAGATGTCATAAACTGGTCCCAAGAAAGATAGGTTTAACTGGTTAAGACAATTCAAAGAGCAGTTCCAAAAAGTCATCAACCAGTTTGCAAGCGTTGAAAACTTACTTGAAGTTGTCATAAAAGTGCCCCATAGGCAATAACAGGTGTAGAGAGTTCAAGAACCAATTCTACAGGGTCATCAACTAGTTTGCAGGCGTTGAAAACTGTTTTGAAGAAGTCTTAAACTGGTTCTGCGAGCAATAACCGGTTTTCCAAGAGTCATAAACCAGTTTGCAGGTGTTTAAAACTGTTTGACGAGGTCATGAACTGGTTCCAAGGGGCCATAACCGATGAGATTGAAACCCCGTCGAAGGAGCAAAACCAATTTTGATGCGTTCAAAACACACCAAGAATCATTTACAAATCGGAATACCGGTTTTGAAAGAGCGTGATCGTTTCAGAAAGAATAAAAACCCGTTGGAAGAGCTTTGTAACTCATTTGAAGGGGTAAAGGTAAGGAAAATATTTCGAAAATGAAATATTATTGTCGCAATGAGGTCGAAAAAAACGAAAACATCAGTAAACTGATGACGAGTATCTACACTGCATGCAGATACATCTGTACATGGATATGTCCTATGATGGCAAATAAAATGAATCGAATGTATCGCAGCTATCAATACTCGTGTTTTTTTTTAACTACCATGCATGTTTAAATAGCCATCATAAGACATATCCGTGTACAGATTTATCAGCATGCAGTGTAGATATGTACTCGTCAGTCGGTACGCGGGTATTAAATACAAAATTTTTTTGCGAGCCTTCGCTTTAATAGGTACTGAGTAATTTCATTTTGAGTTGATGGGTTGCTATGGGCTTCATATAGTTGTTGATAGACGGGAATTAAATTTTGATAATTCACTACGAGAAACTAACAAGCGTTGTTGCTATGAAAAATTAAGTTGACGGGTTGCCATGGGTGCAACCAATCAAACTAACCAAAACATTCCATTTGCACGACTGATTGAGAATACTAGTCAACCAACTGGAATTAGGTAGTTTTTGACTTTTTTCGTTTTTTCCCCCCAAAAAATTAAGTAAATAATAACAATAATGATAATAATAATAATAATAATATTGATAATGTTAAGGACCAGCCTCGGCAAACTTCACCCTATACGATATTAAAGTACGTTAAATTTGCCACAATTTGAAACAAATTAGAGCTCAGTAGATCCATCGGTTGCGGTTGTTGGAAAGAGTGATCCTACTGGAAAAATTGCCATTTTTTTGAAAAAATCTCCGTTTTCAGTTGTGTTTCTTCAACCAATGGACCTACAGCGCTTAATTGATTTCAAATTGTAGCAAATTTAACCTAATTATGTATAGGGCGAAGTTTGTCGAAATACGCTTCCTTATTGATTTGTTATGAAATAAACCGAAAGAAGTCCAAAAATTTCCCGTTTTGATCACCTACTGTGGGGGATTCACCCTTTTTCTCTCTCATCTCACCAGTCCGCCAGAATTGGTACCAGCGTGAGGAGCGTGGCCGTGCGGGCCCCTCTTCTCCCACAGGCAAGTCGGCCGTTAAAAGCATTAAATGATGTTAAATTGTAACAACGACAGTTCAATTCACTGCATTTATCATACGTATGATAAATTTTAATTGCAATGCTTTTTCAGGGATCAATCCTGCCGACCAGGCCTCCCTTAGCGACAGCTCGCTTTGGGAAGCTGAGTCGGCCGTAGAGATCCCGACGCCTGGATCCGCTGCCCAGGCCTCCTGTTTTGACAAATCGATTACGGAAGCCATGGGGGCGTTACCAGGTAAGACGGGGTCAGTGGATCAGGCGACCTTTGACGACATTCAATTTCGGGAATTTAACTTCGAATTAAGGTACACAAACACACGTAGGCCTACACCGGTACACCCATCACCCGTGACTTGGCGTGTTCCCACAACAGTTGTGGGAACACGCCAAGTCAAGGGTGATGGGTTACTAGGGTACCTACCAGAAAATAAGCAGAAGGTTTTCAGGGTTGCAAACTTGGGTGTGAACTTCACTACGGGACCCTAACAATACATGGAAAATCCGCAGTTTCTTTTTTGAGTTTAGATTGACTGGACTAGGAGCACTAAGAAAGTTTGACCAGCTCACACCACATCAGCGTCATTCTTCAACCGTGCGATCCAACAGGAACCGAATCACGTAAAGCAGAAAAACACTCGAAGTCATATTAAACAATATATTTCCCGTCGAGAAACAATATGTACCCTCCCGCACAGCTGTAACAATTTTAGTTATGAGGGTGGAAAAACCCGCAGGACCTCATGCCTTACGGTTTATGACCACTTATGACCCTAAGGTCATACAGGGGACACTTGGCGGGTCGTTCTGCTCATATTACTTCCTCCCCTCTGTCTACCGAACCCGCCCTTTTAGCCTCCGTATATTTCCCTTTTTCGCTAAATGGATTTTCTTTATTTCGGCGATATTTCGCGGGAGGGGATTATGAGCCGGAAAGAGGCCCGCAGAGTGCGGGAGAAGGGAAATTATTTCCGCTAGGCTTTCCACGCTGGTACATTAATATGAATACATAATATGTATTCTCATATTATGACCGACTTTCCTTGCTTACAGTCGTGTAGTATCCTCACGTACTCACGCTAACTTTTTTTTTTCCAGTGTTCTTCAACATTATACACATAGCGGCTTGGCGTGTATTTAATTGTGGCCATTTTTCGTTTCTCTCGACCACCCTGCACAAAAAACGGCCAAAATTTAATGATAATAACCCCATAAATGTATGGAGTTATTATCTTTAAATTTTGGCTTAAAATATCTCAAAAATATTCCTACCAATAGCAAAGTATTAAAAAAGATAATGAAGATTAAAAACAAATCTGTATACCTTAAAGAATTTTTAACCGACAGATGTGGGACCCCTAGAATTCTACTTCCAAAAATACTCCGAAAATGTCACTACATTCGCCCTCCTGGCATCCTTCCCCATTTGTAGCCTCATGGAAGCCCCAGACATCCCCACGATGAAATCTAATTGTTCTGGGACCCCCTCAAAAAATGGATTTTACGTTCAAAAATACTTCGAAAACGGCGTCTAACCTCTTCTGGTCGAAACCCTTCATAAACCCCTCGTAGCCCCTTTTTAGCCCGATACAGCCCCACGGGTTTGAGCGATCGGGCGGACAACTCTGCGGGCACTAGTAGATGGCGATCCGGGTATTTTGTCAAAATGGTGGTGGAGGCAGCCCCGTCGCCGTCGGACACCCCTCGGCACACCGCCATCCCATCATCTTGTAAACTGGTCCAGCCCCTACTTTGTTGTCCACTTTTTGATGGTTTCAGATTCTTCCTGTCATATACTCGCCAAAACTAATTTTTGGTGTTTTTCAAAGTTTCATTGGTTTTAATATGAAAAAAAAAAAGAGTTTGAAATCCTGTTTGTAACCACTTTTGTATCTTAGATACGCCACGCGGAGCAATTAGGCGGATTCAGCTCGCCGAGCTGAATTTTTTTAGACCAATATCAAATTGAACCATAGAATAAAGATCGATAATTTTATTTCAAGAAAAGGCCTTGCCGCTTGTGATATGTGTTCATCATGGTACATAATATTATTTTTTATTATGACCTGAGAAACCAAAAAGTTCTTTACGTAGGCCACTGAGGAAAAAACGTAATGTTTACAGAGTGGCCTTTTCCTTTGATGTATCTATTGGAATCGTCATCAACAATAATAATTGTCGGTGTAATTAACAATATTGCCTCGGGCGTCCGGGTACCTACATAAAGGTGGAAACATCGTTCGTTTGTGAAAATTGTTTATTGAGGACTGGTTTAGTTGATGAAAGCGCAAATGGTTAACAGTTTGTACAGCCTGAGGGCGCCGAAGACCGCAGAAGAGTGAAAAGTGGAAGGTCACAAACCGCCCACTGGCGGCCCCTCGTGGCCCCTTCAGGTGAACTCCGTCGAGGTCATTTCGCCTCCGCCCCGGGAAAGGAGGGGCGGGGCCGAGTCGCCCCGTTGGCCCCCCGAGGCCCCGCCCCCCCGGGGGTCGCTACGCCCCCCGCAACACTACCGCCCTCTGCAGGGGGTTTCCCGTCACAGGGCTCCGAGACGCCGAGCGAGTTACAGGCGCCGTCGGGGGCGGTCTCCTCTAAACCAGTAAAGGCACGAATATTGTCGATGTCTTCGACTCTGAACTTTACTCCACAAACCACTAACAAATTCATAAATGTGCATACAAATTTGAATATTATTCAAATTATGAGCTCCTTGAATAAATCAATAATTGATTTAAATAAATCCTTTACTCCACATACCAAATAAACTTTACTCCACAAACCACTAACAAATTCATAAATGTGCATACAAATTTGAATATTATTCAAATTATGAGCTCCTTGATAAATCAATAATTATTATTGATTTGTTTCAACATTTTTTCATGGAAAGGTCATCTGAAAAACCGCCTCCATCCTACTTATTACCAGAGACAAGTAACATCAACATTTAATGTTACTTATTTTATGTTACTTACAAATTTTGTCATTTCCTGAAATCCCATGTACTACCCCCCCCCCCCCCCCCCCTATACTTTTAGGTATTTTTTATATTTATTTTATTTGTGGGGGTTTAATATATTTTTTGCATATATTTTTTTTTTTTGAATAGCAGTCCTGTGGGTACTGCTTCACTTGTTTCCTCCGGCAGCGATTAAATGACATAAAATGGCCATTTTTCGAATAAATGACATTAATTGCCAAAATTCCGAATAAATGACATAAACGTGAAGGTGAACGCTTAGTTCTCATGATTCTAGAATGATTTTCCTCGTAAATTTCGTGAATTCCTTGTAACATTATTATTGAAATAATATTAAGTTAGTACCTACCGAAATCGGCATTAGTACCTACCGAAAGTGTTTGGGAAATTCTTTTCCTTTTCTCCAGGCTTTACGCTATTATTAAATAATAGCGTAAAACCAGGAGAAAAGGAAAGGAATTTTCCAAAATTCCTTTCGATTTAGAACTTTCTATAGAAAGTGTTTGGTTATCCTATAGGATAACCAAAAGTTGAAAAATAACTGACGATTTATGTCATTTATGCCATTTATTTTTCGTGGTTATGTCACTTATTCGACCTAAATGGCTATTTTATGTAATTTATAAATTATTTCATGTCAGTTATTTTTCAACTTTTGGTTATCCTATAGGATAACCAAACACTTTCTATAGAAAGTTCTAAATCGAAAGTAAAATTTAAGTTTGGATAACCAAACACTTTCTATAGAAAGTTCTAAATCGAAAGGAATTTTGGAAAATTCCTTTCCTTTTCTCCAGGTTTTACGCTATTATTTAATAATAGCGTAAAGCCTGGAGAAAAGGAAAGGAATTTTCCAAACACTTTCGGTAGGTACTAATGCCGATTTCGGTAGGTACTAACTTAATATTATTTCAATAATAATGTTACAAGGAATTCACGAAATTTACGAGGAAAATAATTCTAGAATCATGAGAACTAAGCGTTCACCTTCACGTTTATGTCATTTATTCGGAATTTCGGCCATTTATGTCATTTATTCGAAAAATGGCCATTTTATGTCATTTAATCGCTGCCGGAGGAAACAAGTGAAGCAGTACCCACAGGACTGCTATTCCGTACATGGGGTTTCAGGAATAGAGATAGTATACACGTCCTTTTGCGCCGGAGCCCTAGTTATATTATGCATATTATGCAATAATTTGGACATAAAATTTATGTCCATTTTCAGGTAAGAACATAAGTATTTCTTGGTTTAATATTACCGATGATTGCCGAATACAGTGAGGCTACTACTTTGACATAGCTAACTCGCATTTGTATGAGTGTTTAAGGCTAATTTACACGAGTCGAGTAAACGGTAGAGTAGAGTGGTAGAGTAGAGTGACCTAATTGCACTCTACTCATGTAAACGTTTTCAGTATAGTAGAGTTCACTCTACTGACTAGTAAACGGTAGAGTAGAGTACTCTACCACTGTGGTAGAGTTACTCTACTCTACCGGGTCACCCGTGGTGGGACCACCAGAAATTGGACTCTCCTGTTCACTCAACTGCCTACTCTACGAATGTAAACAGTTTTGGTAGAGTACAGTAGAGTAGGCGGTAGAGTGGTCAGTAGAGTGACAAGGACTCTACTCTACCGTTTACTCGACTCGTGTAAATTAAGCTTTAGTCAGTTCCGCAATGCAGGCCGAAATTTTGAGTCTATCGACTTGGAATGGCCGGTCTAGATTGCAAATTAAATCGTTTTTATCATAACAAAATTAGTGGATTGAAATCTGAAGGAACAATAATTACTATTTTGTCGGTCGGGTCAAGAACGTTTCTTTTCGGGACGAAAAAATAACGTTCTCCACCCGAACGATAAAATATTGTTCCTTCAGACTTCGTTCCCACTGGGAACAGTATTTTTCAGAACTTCATAATTTCGTTCTCATCCGGAACTTCATCCTAAAAATTCCAATTTTTCGCTCTTTTTGGGATTGAAACGATTTGGGGGAACCGAACGGAGTGATATTTTGAGCCCTGGTCTCAAACTTAGAAGTGGACTCTCAGCCTTTTTAGGACGAAAATGAGCGATGGGACCCTTCATGGTAAAAAGTGGGCTATGAGATGCTCGAAGAAAGAAATTAGAACGTTACGGGGGAAATTTTAGGATCAACATAAGGTATCTAATGATAAGTTTTAGGGCCAAAAGTGAGCAATCCAGAAATTTCCAAATCAAAAAGTGAGATATAGGGCTGAAAGGCTGCAATTGGAAGCTCTAGGATGAAAAATGGGCAATAGAAAGCTTTTGAATTGGAAGTGGGAGAAATGGATGTTACCTTTCATCTAAGGAAAAAACCATGCCATGTGAACCTTCTGCATCGTATAATAATTATACGAATTATTCCAATTTCCACAGTACCTTTTGGAGAACCATGTCTTGTAATATACATTTGTCAGATTTACCCTTAGATGTTCATTGTGGATTCAAAAAACTGAAAAAAAAAAAACCGCCCTCGATTACGAACCGATCGTTCCAGAAAAACGCTGCAAATTTAACACAAGGGTTTATTATTCTTTGATATAGGTTACTTGTGCAGAAATTTAATTCTGTATCAATGAAAAAAAAGTAGTAGAAAATAATATTTTTTTGGATTGTTTTTTCAAACTTTTTTCGTTTTTTACTCGAAAAATATTTTACCTCCTGGGATCCTTCAAAAATCTCATTTTCACCCCCATGAAAGCCCTAAAGATCGCAACAGTGAAATCGGATGATTCCGGGACCCCAAAAAATGGATTATACGTCCAAAAATACTTCTAAAACTATACCTAAATCGATCCCACAGCCAAAAGCCTTCAAAAACCCCTCCCGTAGCCCCATTTTAGCCGCTTAGCGCCCCACGGGTTTGTGCGATCGAGCTGAAAACCTTGCGGACACAAGTAGATGGTAAACCGAGTATTTTGTCAAAATTTCAGATTTAAAAAAATTCCTACTGCCCAAAACGGCCCGGACGGCGGACGGTCATTTCGGTTATGGAATCTAGACCTCTTCAAACGGATAATGTCAAATTTTGAGGCGCGAAAACATAGGTGTATTATTCCAAGAATAATATACCAAAATCTGGTTTTTCACATTACCTCACGTAAACCCCGTCTTCCCCCTAGACAATTGTGACAAGAAGTCGAGTTGATGTGAATTTCTACGTGCAAAATTCCTCCCTGCACTCAATCAGAAATGTGAATTAAGGGCCCCTTAATGAGGGGAGGGCAAGAGACGCCAAAAAGTTAGGGAGGATAGATTTAGTAGGTACCTATTTTACAAAAAAAAAAAAAAAAAAAAAAAAGCTGCAAATTTTATACAAGGGTTTATTATTCTTTGATATAGGTTACTTGTGCAGAAATTTAATTCTGCCAATGAAAAAAATTTTTAAAAAAAAGTTTTTGGATCTTATTTTTCAAAAAGATTTTTATTTTTTCAAAAAATTTTTTTCAAAATTTTGTTTTGTTTTTACTTGAAAAATATTTGACCTTATGGGATCTTTCAAAAATCCCATTCGTAGCCCCATGAAAGCCCTACAGATCGCAACAGTGAAATCGAATCGTTCCGGGGCCCGCAAAAATGGATTCTACGTCCAGAAATACCTACTTCGAAAACGACACCTAATAATTATTAAATTTTGATCCCATAGCCAAAAGCCTTTTTAAAAAACCTAGGTTTCGTAGCCCCATTTTAGCCCCATAGTGCCCCACGGGTTTGGGCGATCGGGCTGAAAACCTTGCGGGCACAACTAGATGGTAAACCGAGTATTTTTTTCAAAATTTCCACCATGAAGAAAATACGCGATTCTTACCGCAGTAGGTATTTTATCTTTAAAACGGTAAAATCCCATTTGTAGCGCCATGGACTGGATTCTTCGTCCAAGAATACCTCGAAAACGATTCCCCACTCAATATCAGCTTAAATCAAGAAGATACGCCCCTTTTTGACACCACGGGTTTTTGGGCGATCGGGTTGAAAACCTTGGGGGCACAACTCGATCAACCTATATATAGGTCATAATCGGTTGACCATCGAGTTGTGCCCAGGTAGGTATGTATACCTATGACCTACCCATGTCAAAATTTCGGTAATCGGAAAAAAACTCCCCGAAAAAAAAATCCCCGGAAAAAAAATCCTGCAGGGCGGAAAAAAATCCCCTAAGAGTACTCAAGGGCGGAAAAAAATCCCCAAAAAGAAAAATGTTGAAAATTGAAAAAATCTTGAACAAAACAATAGAAAGTTAGGGAACCTCTTTGTTTGGTTTATTATTCTTGGAATAATACACCGATGTAATCGCGACGGGGGTCGAAAATTCTGATCAGCCTCAAAATGTGACATTTTTCGTTTCAAGAGGTCTAGATTCCAAAAACGAAATGTCCGTCCGCCGTACCCCGTCCGGGCCGTTTTGGGCAGTAGGATTTTTTTGTTTAATCTGAAATGTTGACAAAATACTCGATTTACCATCTAGTTGTGTCCGGAAGCAGCCCGATCGCTCAAACCCGTGGGGCGCTATGGGCCTAAAATGGGGCTGCGGGAGGGGTTTTTTTTTTATGGGGCTATGGGATCGAGGGAGGTGTCGCTTTCGAAGGATTTTTGGACCTAGAATCCATTTTGGGGGGTCCCGGATTGATCCGATTTCACTGTGGCGATCTATAGGGCTTTCATGGGGCTACAAACTGGATTTTTGAAGGATGCCAAGAGGTCAACTAATTTCCGAATGAAAAAAAAATTGTTGAAAAAAAACAAAACATTTTTTAAAATAAAACATTAGGAAATTTTCTTTTTTTCAAAATTTTATTGATTGACAGAATTAATTTTCTCACAAGTACACACTGAATAGGTACTCAGTTCCGATAAAAAATGAGATGAAGCCACTCATCTTTTGGACAACAATAAGACGTTGACCGAGTCATTGTAAACACCAGTCACCTACTGCTTAGTGTTGACCCCCTACGACAACAAAATTTGTTATTGTGTATTTAATACTTAAGTATCATCTTCTATTCATTTCCATTCAGTCAACGCTATTTCTTCTACGGGGATTTTTTTTTTCCGGGGATTTTTTTCCTACAATCCAAAATTTCAGATTAAAAAAAAAAAAAAAAAAAAATGCCCACGGTCATAACGGCCCAGACGGTGGACTGACATTTCATTTTTGGAATCTACCTACTCATAATGAAACGTGTAAGGACAAATTTTGAGGCCGATAAACATTTTTAACCACCTTCGCGATTAGGTGTTTTATACCAATACAAGAATAATATAACAAAAACATTCCTAATTTGTGCTGAACTCTCGTACAGTATAATTTGGTGACCTATCCTACATTGTCAGAATTTCAGTAGTATAGATCACAGCTTGACAAAATTTAAGCTACTAAGTAATGTGGAACTAATTAGATTTTTGAAGTCTTCAAAAATTGCCGAAAGCTCTTAAATTTGTCATTAAGTAGTTTTACCACATTTAAGTATCTATTTATCATGTTCAAAAATAAAACGAGCCTTAGGAGCTTATCTTACAATCCGGCCCCCGGGAGTTTTTTCCCCGCCTTAGCCAAATCGGGGGAGTTTTTTTCCGGCAGCTTTTATTCCGGAGTTTTTTATCCGGGAGTTTTTCTTTCTAGAACTGTACAGTTCAAAAAACTGGTTTCGAGGGAGCAGAAAATGGTTTTCACTTAGCAGGAACTTGCTCGAGGGAGCAAAAACCGATTCTTAGTGAGCAAAAACGGGGAAAAGGAAGGAGCAGACAGTAGGTTTTAGACAGCAGAAATCGGTTTTGAAGGTGAAGGGGCTTGTTTTTCGGAAAGTAGAAACCATTGTACAGGCATTGCATTCCGCCAATTGCTCCGAAGTTTTTCCTGTCATCACAGTTTCGATAATGTCGAGCGCTTTCGATGGGAATAGAATGTCATAATCGCCTCGCCGTTGTACCTTAACAGTTATTAAATAACTGAGGGTGAAATTTTCACCCTGACATAAAAGTGGTTTGTCTGATATTTATAAATTGTATATTTGATATACAATTTTATACACATATTATGAAATCAGAAAGAGCTTCTTCAAAAACTGCGGCATAAATAAACTTGTTTATTGCGTTCTGAAGCTAAACAGGTTTCCGTTCAGTATTCGAACGCAATATTGTCAGTCTCGGATTCTTCGGAGCGTCAGGTGAATAAGGCAATTGAGGCTGTTCGTTGGAGTACAAATGTGCAAACTACACGTTGTGTATCACGTAAAGCATATGAAATACGACTTGTGCGAAGGAGGCCCCACCGAGTGCACCTTGATAATTTTCAGTTGGAATATTGCATAGTCATAACTTTGAGTTTTAGTTAGCTACCAAGGAGCCTCGAGGGTTTCTCAAGAGAGGTATAAATTTCTCGTGTTGGCGGTAGGAAGGGCTCTTGTGGTTACAGCTACTTGGATTGTTTTGAATTTCATCCCGTTCCGGGGCCGGGAAGAGGAAGACCGTTGGTGGCGAGGGCAACGGGGAAGGTGAAACGAGTAACAAATTTCAACCTTCCTCGAGTATAATTGAACATGGCTTCGAGGTATTTTGACGCAATGCGTAAACGTTTGCATAACCCAGCAACCGGAGAGAGCACCTTGTTTTTGGCTCCCTCGCACTCCATCCCGACTTAGTCTTCCTCACTTTCTCAGTCCCTCATTCCCTTGTGCCTTTCTTGCTTGTTTCCGAAGATTCAATGGTTGGCCCATCCGATAAGGCTACCTGGGGAGGTTTGGGATTGCTCGTGAAAAAGCCCTGACGTCATCTATTGAACCCTTGCCGTCCAATTTCAAGTCTTGTACGTAAAATCGTAGGGGCAGACCTATTTTTACGAGAAAGCTGTATTTAAAATCCATTTTTAGGAATTTACTTAATTACCTACCTAACCACTTCTTTTTTTTTTTTAAAGAATTTGACATTTCTAAGCCTCAGATTGTTCAGAATTAATTTTTGAAGATTTTAGGAATCATAATGATATACCTACCTAACTTTAAGGGGGTTCGGAAAAAAATAACTTTTTTTTACGAAATTTTCAAAATGTTCAAAAATTTTCAAAAATCCTAATTAATCTATAGGATCTGAGGAACATTAAAAAAAAAAAAAAAAAAAAAAAAAATCGTCTCTCAAAAAGTCAGTAACCTCCGAGCTCGTAAGTTGGCTCCATCTGCATTGGTCATCATCTCACCAATTTCTTCCGCGCCCTGCTTCTCTTGGTCCGTAATAATGCAGAATTCAATACAAAAGAAGCATCTTAGGCGTGCATCATTATGATTCCTAAAATCTACAAAAATTAATTCTGAACAATCCGAGTCTTAGAAATTTCAAATTCCTAAGTAAAAAAAAGTGATTAGGTAACTAAGTAAATTCCTAAAAAATGGATTTTAAATACAGTTTTCTCGCACAAGTGCACGATTTTACGTAGAAGACTTGAAATTTGACGGCAAGGGCTCAATAAATGGCGTCAGGGCTTTTTCACGTGCAATCCCAATCCTGTAGATTTTATTATTTTATTAATTAATCATAATGATAGACCTAACTTTAATTAATTAATGATATAATTTTGAAGATTGAGTTTTAATTTTTGATTAAATTTTAATCTTTGATTAGAATTGTCGTTCCTTGAATAATTATCGATACCTACAGGTAATTTAAAAAATTTAATCTTTGATCAAAATTAAATAATTATCCCTAAAATCTAGAAAAACAAATTGATTCCTGGAAAAATTTGAGTTTACTAAATACCTAATTTTAGGGGTTTTTCTTTGACTTGTGCAAAAATTAATTCTGTGTCAGTAAAAAAATGGTTTTTCCCAAATTTTTTTTTTTTGTTCGGAAAATATTTGACCTCTTGGGATCCTCCAAAAATCTCATTTGTAGCCCCACGGAAGCCCCAAAGATTTCCACGGTGAAATCAGATCGTTCAGGGACGCCCAAAAATGGATTCTACGTCCAAAAATTCTTCGAAAACGGCACCTAACTCGATCTCACTGCCAAAACCCTTCAAAATTGCCTCTAAAAACGCCTAGCACGAGCACGAGCACGAATGACCCTCGTTTACGGCGTAAAAAAAATAAATAAATAAAAATAAAAAAAATCAATAATTGAATAACCTGTTCCTCAAAATCTAGAATTTCTAAATTCTTAAGTAAAAGTTCTAAATTTTCCAAATTCTTAATAAATTCCAATTCTTAAAAATCTAATATCCCTAAAACCCATTAAATTTACTTTAGAGTTTAAAATCCTCCTAAAATCCTTTTTAACCGAAACCTTCACACCGAACCTTTCTCATAAACGTTTTCATCAAAGTACACGTGTCGGTTACGTATTTATTGTACTGCTCAAGAAAGGAAAATTGTTGGATACAACTTGGGAAGGATCGAAGATCTTCGCCAGCCAACTTTTCGCCGTCATATTCAAAAAGGTGAAACTTGATGTTAATTCGAGTGATGTATGCGGAGAAGTTTTGGGGGAGCGCCCACGTTGAAAACTCCGAAGGGAGAGAACGGTCGGAAGATTTCCTCCCTTGTCTTAACCCCTCCTGCCAGCATATCATTCAGGATGATAAAAGCCTCGGGCAATATAGCGGAAAACGGAGGAGAGTCGACCGTATAACAGGCTTTTGCTCGCCGTTTGTGAACGTCGTCAACTTTACGCCGTTTTTCAGGGAGGATGAACGATATTTGACGGATTGGCGCTCAGACTTCAGCAAGAAAAAAAAAACCAAACATTTATTTTAATTTATTACTCTGCTGAAAATATAATGATATTATATTTCCACAGAGTAGGTAATAAAATAAATATTATTTGAAGTTGAGCCGTTTTGCCATTCTTCCACGTTCCTACCTGTTATTTGAGTGAAAAATACCAACATAAAAAACCACTTTTGTGGTAAGTTTTAGGCCGGAACAATGGAGGGAAAGCATTGTTGACCCATCATGTGGGGAAAATTTTTCAATTGGGAGTTCTCTTGTTTTTGAAGTGATTTTCAAATGTAGGGTGTTCGATCGATGCAAAATTTAATGCTCTACAACTTTTCTCCGTGATGAAACTTCATGAAAATCCTTGTTTGGATTGCACACTAAAAAATGTACTGCAAAATGTGGTTTTTTGAGGATTCAAGGAAGAACTGTATGTCGTTATTGATATGTCAGTTCATCGCAGTAACTTTTTCGGGATCGAGCCCGCTGCCCAGGCGTCCCATGACGACATTTCGTCCAGGGAAGCTGAATAGAAGCAGCGAGTGAGATCCTGACGGACGGGTTCACTTCCCGGGCCTCTTTTGATGACGATTCGTCTAAGGAAGCCACGGGGGGTGTTCCCGTGTTAGATTGGGACATCTGGCCAGGCCGCTTTTATCTACAATTCAATTAAGGCAGCTGAACCAGCTGGCTTCGGTAAAACTGTGAGCCCTGAGCGAATCTATACCCGCCTTGACACTTTGTGTAAGGTATTGTCTTCCTCACGGTTCCCTTCCGAAGACGTCGCCTCTCCACAATATCTTGACACTTCTTGTAAGCCCGTAGTAAGTGAGTCTTCCTTTTCTGTGGCTGTACCTTCCGCGTGGTCTGCAGATCGCTACCTAAATTCGTGTTATGCCCTGAAAGGAAATATTCCCACACTCACTTCCTTTTCCTCCAATAACACCGTTGGTGAAATCGTAGATTCACGCCACAGGCTTTCCGCCAAACACACAACTCAAAATATAATGAATCTAAATTCAAATTTAGAAACACCAACACCCATGGGTAATGCATTACCCGCTGCATAGGGTGTTCCACAATCGTGATCAGCAAAAATTGCCTGGAAGTATGGAGGTTTAAACTAGTCTTTTCCAAAACCTGGCCATTCAGCTCTACGTTGCGTCCGAGATTTTACCGCACTGATTGATCGAAGAGTTTCTGCGAACGCACAATCAAAGAACGATCCTGTTTTTTTGGGACCTTCCCGGCAACCATAAAACGCTGTTAAACTATTTTTGCATATTGCCCGTCAAACTGTTTCGGGTCGATAGTGGTAACTGCGACGTAAACAGGGGGTCTCTATCGCTGATCCGTAAAATGAATTTAATAGGGTCTCGAGCCCAATGGGAACAGTTCACCCGAGGAAATGTAATAGAGATAAATTCGTTTCTCCCTCTCTCATTCTTCACGCCAAAAGAGAGGGGGTGAGGTGGGTGAATTGGCCTGGAAGGAGACGAGAGCCTGGGTAAGGAATGCAAATTTCCTTGATAAAGTAAGGGAAAGAGTGCCTTGTACACGGGCATGAAAGGACGGAAAGGAAAAGTGAAGGGGATGCGCCCCCTTGGGCCCCCTTTAAATAAATTAGTTTTCCGCTAAAACAACTGGAAAAGGGTGACGGAAGAGAGAGCTTTTTCCGAGCTTACGAAGTTTGCCGGTTCTCAACCAGTAGATAACGCTGCAACAGTCCCACATCATGGAACATCAACCATAATTGCGAACAAGGGGTCCCAGGACAGTGCGATCGGAACCCCGGTGGACGCGGAAAGTGAAGTTGAAGATTCTCATCATGCTGCCAGATCTTTCCAAAGCTGTCCAAGGTTTCCTCAGCTATCCAAGCTTGCTAAACTCGTCCCTAAATGACTCGGGGTGTCAAGGCTTGCTAAGCTCGTCCCAAGAGTCCTCACTTCAAGGCTTGCCCAGATGGTCCCAAGGGGGTTCCAAGGCTTTTCAGGATGGCATTCACGCTTCCCAGATCTATAGATATAACCAAGGCTTGCAATGCTGGTCCCTAGCTGGGAAAGGGGTTTAAACGCTCAACAAGATGGCCCCAATCTAGCTAAGGGTTTCCAAGGCTTCCAAAGATGGCCCCAAGCTTTCTAGAGCTGTTCAAGGGTAGCAGAGCTGATCCCAAGCTGGCTGAAGGTTTCCAAGGCTTGCAAAGACGGTCCCAAGGGGGTTTCAAAGCTTATCAGAATGGTATCTACGCTTTACAGAACTGTCCAAGACTCCCAAAGCTAGTCCCAAGTAAGGGTCGCAATCCCGCAGGATTTTGTAATTGATAAAATAATTTTGCTTAAAAAAAAACGCAATTTCTCTCAAAAACGCAGAAAATTTTGCACAAGGGTTTATTATTCCTTGATATAGGTTTATGGTGCAAATATTAGTACTGTGTCATTAAAAAAATACTTTTGAGAAAAAAGGAGGTGTTTGGACAGAATCTGTCCATTGTAAGTTGTGTTTTAGCAAAACTCAACTTATCCACTTTTCACGAAAAATTGTTTTTTGGTGGATTCTAATTCTTCATTCAAAGCCGCATCGAATGGTTGTGCCAGATTTAACAAAACTCAACTATTCACGTACTAAATGGGCCCTCAAAATTAGCCGTTTCTTGCAAAACTCGACTTATCCACGAGAGAGGTCCTCGTAGTAAGTTTTTAGACTGGTTTTTTTCAAAAGTCAACATATCCTAGGCCTTTTTCGATCCCCTTTATTAGCGATTTTTGCAAAACTACACTTTTCCAAAAGTGATTATTTGGCTTTGTATTCATCTGCGAGTTTCTTCCGTACTCCAAGAGATAGCGCAGTGGTCCAGTATTGGGAAGCTCGTCATGATGTCTGGTATCTGGAGATGGTGCAGCCGTGTGTTAGCACCCAGCGGTTCTCCTTAGATCCTCTGTTAATGATGACCTACCTGTTGCCCATGGATTTTCCACCGCTAGTTTCGATTATATTTTAGGGATGTTTGATACTTCTAAAGTATCGATACAGTATCGTATCGATACATCCAGACAGTATCTAAAAGTATCGATACGATACTTTCAATAAAGTATCGGTATCGAAGTATCGATACTTTTCAAAAACGCCTGCAAATTTTTAGTCAAGGATTTATTATTCTTTGATATGGGTTACTTGTGCAAAAATTAATTCGGTCTCAATGAAAAATAATTTTTGAAAAAAAGGTTTTTCTTTTAATTTTTTTTTACTCAGAAAATATTTGACCTCCTGAGATCCTTTAAAAATCCCTTTTGTAGTCCCATGAAAGCCCTTTACATCCCCACAGTGAAATTGGATCCTTCTGGGACCCCCAAAAATATACTCTACGTTCAAAAATACTTCGAAAACGACACCCAACTCGAACCCATAGCCAAACGCCTTTTAAAAAAAACTTTCAATTGCCCCATTTTAGCCCCATAGCGCCCCACGGGTTTGGACGATTGGACTGAAAACCTTGCTCCAAGCCTCGGGGGGGGGGGGGGGGGGGGTACAGGTAGCAAAAAAGGGGAACATTCCCTCATTTGGTGTAGCTGTGGCCACACTAATTTCTACTGTGATCAGTGAGTTGGGTTGGTCCGCCCTTGATCGAGGACGGCTGATTCTTCTGATATGAGAGCTGGTGCAGCTCCAGGAGGTGGTGGTAGGTACCTACATCAACTTTCTTCAATTGCTGGTCAAGTTAGAGGTACTATCAACTACCTATATGCCGTAAGTTTTGAATCTGATGAAATGTGAGGGATAAAAAAAGTATCGGCGCCGATACCGGAAAAAAAGTATCGATACTACGATATGTATCGGGGACAAAAAGTATCGATATGTATCGATACTTCTTTTGAAAAGTATCGATACTTTTAAGTATCGATACTTTTTCAACATCCCTATTATATTTAGTTTATCTTTGTGGCTGGTTTTGTGTTTAGCTTTTTTCGTCAACTTTCTTGTTAAACCGTGTTACGAGTTTATTCTGGAGTTCTCCGTTGGCCACGTGGAAGGAACTGTAAGCCTTCTGAACTCGGGTTCAAGGAAGAAGAAGTTGACAATGCCAGACGAAGAGAAACGACGAAAAATTGCCAAATATGGTGACTGTGACCATAATATGGTTGAAGCAATATTATTGTGCTGACTGTGATCCACACGACAGCAAAAACCAACGATGTGGGCGCTTAACTTGGGCCGATATTGCTTCAACCGTAAGTGTATTTACGTCGTTCAAGGTAAAACCGAGTCATGATGCAATTTATATCAGCAGTACCGCCTCAGAGGAGGATATGGATTATCATTTAGAAATTTAATCCATCTACCTATCTATCTATCTATAAAATCGGGTTTCTGTGTGTGTGTCTGTCTGTCTGTCGTGTCTTATAGGCGCCTAAATGGCTGAACGGATTTCCACTGGGTTTTATTTCTCTAACGATCCGGTGCCCTTGCCGCCACAACATAGGCTATATTAAAACCCCGCGCAACGCGCGCAACCCTGCGAATTTGCGCGCAACGTTTATTTCGCTCCCCTATAACCCCCCCTTTTTTTTTATCGCGGATTGTGATTCTATGTTTAATTCTACGTCCGAAACACCCGCCAGGAGTGGTCGGCCGAGCGAAGCGAGACCTTGGGTCTGGACGTCTATGTAATATATGGGGGGATTCCATCGATGCTACTCACCCACTGGGGGGGGGGGGGGGGGGTCCAGGGGGGGCGCAGCCCCCCGGATGGGTGTGTAGGCGAGCGAAGCGAGCCGGAGCAGCTACTAAATAAATAAAAGGAGAATCAGTGTAAACCTTCGAAGGAAGGATTCAAATGGAAGGTTTTTCGTTTTTTTTTTCAAAAATCAACTTATCCAAGCGTTTCTATCAAAAGTCAACTTTTCCAAAACAATACTCTCAATAACCGCCAGATGGATGGTCTTCGGATGTTGGCCATTAGGGTGACTGCTAGATGAGCACCCTTGAGATCTAAGCAATGATCCCTTTGCAGTTCAAAAAAACTTAATGGATTACAAACTATTGGTTTTTAGCGTCTCCTGAAAATTTGTCAGAAGTGGATAAGTTTAGTTTTGCTAAAACACTCCTCCACATCTGTCGACCTCGGAAAACGGATTTTGCGTCCAACATTAAGTACTCGGAAAACCACACCTTATTTGAGCTCCTGGGATCCTTTAAAAATCCCATTTTTAGCCCCATGGGGCATTCATGCATGAAAGCAGGATCGGATCATCCTGGGACCTCAAAAATGAATTCTACGTCCAAAAATACTTCGAAAACGACACCTAACTCTACCCCCTCTCATAGCCCCATTTTAGCCCCTTAGTGTCCCACGGGTTGGGGCGATCGGGCTGAAAACCTTGCGGGCACAACTAGATGGTGAAACGAGAATATTGTCAACATATCAGATTTAAAAACAAATCATACTGCCCAAAACCTTGCGGACACAACTACTTACCTACCAAGGTGGTAAAACGACAATATTGTAAAAATTTCAGAATTAAAAAAAAAAAAAATCTTACTGCCCAAAACTGCTCGGACGGCGGACGGACATTCTGTTTTTGGAATCAAGACATCCTGAAACTGATAATGTCAAATTTTGAGGCGGAACATAGTCCGTCGCTATTGAATAGGTGTATTCCAAGAATAATATACCAAGATGTATTAAATACATATTAAATTTTAATAGTAGTAGTTTTGTTCATTTGAAAAAATATTAGGAAATAAATGATTGAAGGGAGTGAGATGAAGCCGTTCTCTGCAGTTGGGAAACAGCCAACTTGCTGAAAGAAAGACCACCAGAGAAGTTCAGTGAGTTTCTATCACCCAAATTTGATCGGAACTGATTGAAGAAATAGATACCCAGCTGTAGAGAATGCTTTCTCTGACTCCACACTCGTGGGTGCAATCGTCAAACAAAATGTATAACGCATTAATAATTAACTAAGCATTTTAATATTTTTTTGAGTTATACTCAACTGCGTATTATGCAAACTGGATATAGCGCCCCCTCTTTCCCCTCAGATAGGTTAGATAGTATCTGGATCTTAGATAGAATCGTGGGTACCACAAGATTAGCAAAAATATTTTGAACTTCAGCAACACAGGCATGAGGAGGAGGACTTATATGAATCACAGGCAATGAGAATGGCAGCCTGTAATTCACACCACAGAAAACTGTGCAAATGTATATTTGGACCTCCAAAAATGGACTCTACGTCCGAAATTTATTGTAAAACGTCACCTCAATCGACCTCCTGGCATCCTTCAAAGCCCCATTGAACCCCACGGTGACATCAGATGGTTGTGGTACCCCCTAACACAGATTCTACTTCAAAAAATACCAAGAAAACGACACCCCGCTCGGTATCAAAACCTTCAAATACCTACCCCTCCCGTACCCCCTTTATAGTCCCACGGAGCCCTTTGAGGCTGAAAACACAACTAGATGGGAGACCGAGTACTTTGTCACAATTTCAGCTTTAAAAAAAATTCCCGCTGCCCAAAACGGACTGGACGGCGGACGGACGTTTCATTTTTAGAATCTGAAGTTTGAGACCTATAAAAATTATTCATTTGGTTGTAAGTAAACAGATAATCATATTATGATGATTATTTTGAGAATTATGAACCAAAAGTGCTACTTTTTTGGGGGGAAAATGCTCCTAAGAAATTTCCACCCACTTCTCACACTGCGATTTCATCTCAGCGGAGTTCATTGAAGAAACTTATTACGTGCAAGAACAATTCGACGGGTTATGAAACCCTGAAATGGCCGTACGTGCCGCATCCGCCATATCTCGGAAAAAGAAAATCCCCGCTGCAACGCCTTCCAATTGTTATTGCCGTAGTTCCAAGTCCGGTTCAGCCGTTAATACTTTTGACCTTATAAGGAAAAAGTGGTTGAGTCATTAGTTTTCATCGCCGCATCCCCGAGGTGTTCCTTAACGGCCTCCAAGATCAACGGAAACCCTTCGGCCGTTACATCCAAAACGGCTTCTCGGAGGGAAGAAATTCTTGAGAAATGTGTGAGGGGAATGATCTCTGCAGGTTTTCCCCGTACGTGATATCACCTTTGTATGGCCGGTCAGAAGTCAGAACAACCATTTTCGTGGTGTTATTTCGGTGAAAACCGCGAAGCAGTTCGTTAGTGGGTTCATTTTTGAACGTCGGGGTTATGAAGGGAAAGTGCCCCAATACACTTGGATATGGCAGGATGAGCTTCACGCTTTTCATGGGACAAGCACCTAAAACCAGGCGATGAAAGAAAGTGTGATTCATCCTAGCATTGTGACGTCGGTTGGCCTTTTATGACTTGAGTGTTTTGTCACAAGTACAGTGTCGTACGATTTTGGGGGCCAGCATCACTAGGGAAAAAACGCTGCAAGTTTTAGACAAGGTTTAGACAATTTTAGACAACACAATGAACGCGTGTGTCCACCAAGAAAATTAACCTCGTTGATTTGTTGAGAATCAAGTTAATCAAGGGACACAATATGAAGTTAATAGTGTAAATCAGAGGCTCAAAATAATCAGTTTCCGCCCGAAATTCATATGGATCATAAAAACTTTCAATTTCAAAATCTCCGACTTTGTATTAAATTAATCTTCCAAAATTCATTACTTACTGTAACAAAACAAATTGCCACGGTAATGACTGGATTTCGGTTACGGAGTTGACATTTGGGGCTTAATGTATTCAGTTTGATCTCAGACCTGTGAGGGGCAGGAAAAACAAGGTGTGCCGTTTTGTTACTCCTAACAACGGAATTAAAAAAAAAAAAAAAAAAACCTTAGACATGATAAAACTGAAATTTATTTTCTTATTTAATAAGAAGTCGATTTTAAGGTCAAGTAACCACGGTCAAGTTACCTGGTAACTACAGTAGCTACCAAAAATAAAATTAATAATTTTATTATGGTATGAATAATTAATAATATTTTCATGCATAAACGAATGATAAACATAACCTTTGTTTGATTCAATCTTCCAAAAAATCATTACTGTGTTAAAATATAAAATTTATATAAGTATGCAGGATAACAGTTATACCTGGTATGCAGGATAACTTATCTATTAAATAGATAAGTTACTTATCTATTTAATAGATAAGTTATCCTGCATACCGACCATCCATTAGAGTACACTTCAAAGCCAGCTTTACTTACCAATTGTCTCTTTTGCGACTATAAAACTTGCAGAATAAGGCAAACATTTTTATTTCTACATTACTTTTCCCATGCAAAAAAAGATTATTAACAAGGTGCTCTCAACTCAGACGCATAAATGCAATGAACTCACGTCTGAGATTTACCAGCTCAGAGCTTTCACAGAAAATTGGTGTGGGAGGACTCCCCACAGTTATTTAGTAAGGATTGAGAATAATTCTACAGGAACGGTTGAAACAATTATTGTTTCAACCGTTCCTGTATCGGCCTAACCTGAAGAGCATGGGACCATTGGTGGGAGCAGTAGGTACAGACCAAGGCAACTCTGTGTCCATGGGTGGGGTCGTTACATTACACAGCACCCGTCCCACTCTTCCAATTCGTCTGCTTTTTCGTTACGTCATCCATTTCACTTGTTTGGAGCTACTAAACTTCCAATGAAATTTTCATTGGAAGTTTAGTTGATTTAATCACGTCCGGCGCCATCTTGACAAGCCTCCACGAAGCTCTCAAGTTTCACCCGCACCAGAAATGCTTGCGACTCTCGTCCGGTTTCCAAGTGATAAAGCAACATCGAGTTGGTTGAAAACTACTACGGCAAAAAAAGTATTGTCACACCCCAAAATATACTGACGCAAAGTTTTTTCCCCCCTTAACATAACCCCGAAAAATAAATTACAATTAACGCGAGATATATCACCCAGGCCAATAATTTTACTGGTTCCTCTTAAGGACAGTTGCCAAGTCCCTGTTCCAGTTTCCGTCTAGCAGTTGGAAACATTGTTTCTCCACAGCCTTCCCTTTCCCGCTCCGTTCTTCGTCCTACGTCCTACGGGGGTTTTTATTTTGAAAACGTGAGAAATTTTAGGTCACTGGCGAGTGTCTGGGGAGTTCTTAGCAAAACCCCTCTCTGAGGGGTGGGGGGGAATATTTAATAAGGAAAATAGGAGCGGTGGGGGCGTTTTCGGGGGAGAATAAAGAGTAAGTTTTTAGCGTTCGCCTTCACGGGGGCAAAAGACGGGGTTCTTTCCCGTACAGGCGCTTTGCCAAACAACTCAGGCAGACTTTTCATATTTCAGAGCCGGACGAGGATGTAGATTTGAAACCTGGGGCTAAAACTTGAGAAAGATGAATTTTTGACAAACAGAAAATTCAAATGAACCAAAAAAAGTTGAAAGCCGGGCAGAGTGGTGCATTGTTTATATGGAAATTGAACAGGGAAACATGACAGTGTATTTTGTGTTGAGGTCGAGGGTTCTTTCAATTTTATTTGAATTTAAATTTGGTGGGCGGAAATTTCCTGCGCTACGTCCAAGTTTTCGTCACAGTGTGTTGGAGGAAATTGCAGGGTGTCCAATGAAATTGGCGACATCGTGACGACCATCATTTTATACTTATACTAGTCTCTCCGGCTAGCTTCGCTCGCTCCCCTAGTGGATGAGTAGCATCGATGGGCACGTTGGAACGCCAACATCAAGGAAAACTCCCTCTCCTTATAAAAAGTTCCAAAATTCACACTCGTGGGACACTTTCGGGACACTATCTGAACTTATGAAGGTCCAGCCAACCCCCATCGTTCTGCCCTGGCGGGGCGGTCGTTGCGGCCTGGCGGGCCGCGTGTTCCTCAAATCACCCGTCTGCAGAATTAATAATAATAATAATAATATAACTACCTATGTGGGTGGCACCTGCAGACCCCGCGCGAATTAAAACGATCCAATCCCTCAATAATAATGGAACTACCATGTTGGCGGCCGTGCCAAGCGAGCCTCCCCGGGCCGGTAAAATGATCAGCCGAGCGAAGAAAGCCCCCCCCCCCCCTGTCAATGTGCTAGTGAAATCAAATTAAATTTTAAAACACAGGAAAAAACCCGTGGGGCGCAATTGGGCTAAAATGGGGAGGGGGTAGAGTTAAGTGTCGTTTTCGAAGTATTTTTGGACGTAGAATCCCCTGGCCGATAAAATGATTAGCTGAGCAAAGTAAGGCCCCCCTGAATTTGAAAAGGGTGCTGGACGGCCGTAGGGGTAGGGGTGGGGGGGGGGGGAGGTAGAGTGATCACGGCGGATGGGCGGGGGACTGCAGACGCGAATTAAAACGATCCAATTGTCTTCTCACCGCGAAATCGCTCCCTCCCCCTCAGTATTTTTGAAATCCGACTTCGGAATTGGATTCGCCATAGATTAAAGCGCATTTGGCTCGTGGATACCATACCCAAAAAAACGGCTCCTTACTGAGTAGGTACTTTTGAACCCGAAAAAACGTGGGACAAACGCGAGAAAGACGATTTATTTGGACGAATTTTCGACGAATTTTCGACGAATTTCCAGGGCGAATTTCCGATTTACGATTTGACCGACCTTTTTTTTTTTTTGTAATTTTTTCTACCCCATAAACGGCGTTTGGCGCGAGTGGAAAGTGGAAAAACTCACTCGGGAACGTCGTTATCCCGTACCACCCTACCACCCGTCGACCGTCGGCCAGCACGATTTTATAATATTGTATGATGATTACCTACACTGCTCTACAAAAAAAAAAAAAGTGACCTGAAAGTTGCCGGCCACATTTTAATATAATATAATATATTATTAAAATGTGGCCGGCAACTTATGAATTGTTTCATATTATGAATTGTTTCCACATTCGTGGAAGGAACCGTCCTCAGGGAACCCTTGACCTTACGAGCATGGACTCTGGTAAAGCTAACATGGCCCAATCCATTTCCATTCTTCCATCGACAAGCAGCGGCGTGATTTTGGACGTGTGGCACTCCGTCCATCAGTTTAGAACGGCCCAATCAACACCCACACCGAGGGGTCGGTTCCCATACATGTATGTATACACTGCACCGTTGCTTAGAACCTCAATCAAATGCTGAGGCAAGAGGCTTACTCTATCTGAACGTCTCCAGTGAAGGTCTGATTGCCCCCCAGGTGTAGCAGACCCTGTGTTCGCTGTGCAGGCACTGATCGTTGAGGCAGCATGACGAGCAGTGCATCTTCACTAGAGCTGTCCAGAAAGAGTGCACCTTTTCCACCTGCCTCTGCAGCCGCCAATCTCCCTCCCACTGATGTAGGATCGCTGGAGGGTCCTGGCGACGGCGATGTCCTAGAAACGTCCGAGTTCCCCTGGTCTGTGCCCAGTTTCGTGAGACCAGTCTTGGGGTCTGCAGACTGAAAGTTCAAACCGTTTTCGACAAAAACTGTCTCCAATGCAAAAAACGTAACATACGAGCTGACAAAACTGGGCGGGGGGGGGGGGGGGGGGCATCCCTCGGCCGCCGACTGTTAACATCAGGGAAAGGAGCGTCCTCAGAATCCGCCCCTTGGATGTTAGCGATCTAGCGACAAAGTGAAGAATCACATGTCATCCATTCACCACCTACGGGTGTAGAGTAGCCTGCCTGTGGTCGATTCCCATCGTGTAGGGATATTAGGAGGGTCATATGGAGCATTGTGACCCTCTGTGTAGATAACGATAGCCTCGCGGTATGATCACGCTCAAATTTGCTTCCTTAAGAGGAAGTTTGAAGTTTTCTCATGATTGCCGGGAGTCTTCTTGACCTGAAACAGATTCACGATTGTTGTTGTCGTAAAAAGACAACAGCCAAATGAAAAACTTATCCGGACCGTGACGACCACTCTCCTATTGGGGGGGATTTATGGGCGATTAATGTGCCCGGAGAATTTACGGCATCTTTGAATTATGAAAGGCTTTTTGGCAATATTTCCCATAGAACCTTTTTTCCCGCCCATTTCGACTAAGAGGGAAACCCCGAAAAACACCAACGCAAGAAGGAAAATACCGCCCCATTTATCCTAAAAACCGCCCAAAAATGTCGCGTGTTGGTATATTGTCGTTCCTTCAAAAGACTACATCTTCAGACTCTCCCTCCTTCTTCTTCCCCTTTTCCACCTTCTAGCGACTTTCTTTACATTGTTTACCCTGCGGGTGGGTTTCGTTCCTACCTTGAGGCCGCTGACTTTGCCAACGACAAGATAAACTCTCTGGCCAAACAGACTCGATCCTTCGCTGTGCTCTAATTGCTGAGCATGTCCACCCCGAAAGAAAAGCGGTCCTGTAAAAATAAATCTCCCCCCCCCCCCCCCCTCTCCCATTTTTTGGCCGGACTGTTTTTTTTTTTTTCCTTTATTTTTTTCCCGGCAATATCATTGTCAAATAAACTTGGCTCGCACGTGTAGGTTCTCTTTTTATCCCCCCTTTCGGAGCGGGATTTTTAATTTCATTCATTATACAAATATATAAATGCAAAGGACGTATATCTGGTGTACATTTGCTTTGGGTTCCCCAGCACGTCGCCTTTTTACATTATTTAATCGGACTTTGGTCTTTGTTAGCTTCCTACCTTTAAAAAAAACGTTCGTTTGTCACCGTCTTCCTACTGTTAATTCAATTAATTATGTTCAGCTTTGAATTGAAACACCAAAGAGAGATTGAGGTGGTTGGTTCTCTTTTTTTAATGGTAGCAATTTGAAATTTCGCTTATGAAGAAAGATAATGAAGAGTATCCAGATGTACGAGGATAATGAAGATGATCCAGACTGAAGAAGACAAATAACTAGAAATAGATAAATATTATGGGGGATGATCCAAATTCACAAGGACAATAATTGTCATTTAATCAACATAATAATTATTTTATGATAATCAACATAATTATCATGATGATCCAAATGGATAAGGACGATGAACAGGAACCAGATGGATAAAGGTGATGTAGATGACCCAGGTAGACTGGGACAATAAAGATGATCCAGACAGATAAGGACGATGAACGGTGGATAGTGATGATGAAGATGACCAGGATATAATGAGAAATGTGAGGATGAACCAGTCAGATTATAACAGGCGGGTGTTAAGAGCGACATTGAAACACCAAACTGATTGGAGTACCAGCAGACTGAATATTGAATAGGCTAGAAGTTCAGCAGGCAACCTGAACGCCAAAAACTAAAAGTACAAGTACAAACCAGATATAAGCCTGTCAAGATGAAGACTGGAGGATTCTAAGAAACAAGACAGACTGGAAAAACCAGCATATCGCAAATCTATAGATCCGTATACGGATGTAAAGAGTGAACGTGAAGACTGAAACTTCGAAACAACCAAGCTGAAGAACTTACCTACTATCAGCTGATAAAATACTAAACTGACTGGAAGACTAGCAGATTGGAAAAAGAAGGCTAAAGACTTTCTCAGCTGAGTCTATAATAGACTGAGCAGGTTACGTGATAGGTTTCGATTCGATGAGGTTTCCATTTGAACGGTATTTGATCGAGGTTGGTTTCCTTCCTACTGCTGTTAGCTTTCCCTTCCTCTGATGGAACAACCGTCGACGTCAACATTCGGAAGGTTTGACGTGAAGGAACAGCCGTTAAGAGTCTCAGAAACAAGACAATAGGATTAGGCTAATGTTTGAGCTTGCATACTGCTACTCATTAGAACTCATTAGAACCGCAACTTGGCGGTCTTTTTGAAATCTCCCATGAGAACTACGGACCGAAACCATTTGAAGATGATGACGAGGGTTTGAAATAAATGTGGATAACGAAAATGATACGAATGGATAACAGTCACTGTGATTTATCACTTATAATCACATCATGCTTATAAGCAGAACCATATTCAAGAAGAACACGTAGATGGACGATAATAATGACGATGGCCCAAGTCAATACAGACGAATAAAAACGAAATGGATGAAGTTGATGAAGAGCACTCAGATGAACGAGAACAATAAAGATGTTCGAGACAAATAAGGATGATGACCAAGAACTAGATTAATGAAGATGGCAAAGAGCATCCAATTAAATAAGGACAGGTATAAATAATGATCCAAACAGAAAAGGACAACGAACAAGACCGACATTTGTGAAGGTCAACATGGAAGCGAGGCTTCACGACTAGGGGTCGCAATCCCGAAATGCGGGATCCCGCAATCCCGCGGGATCCCGCAGTGTTTTTCCAATCTTGCAAATGCGGGATTCTCAACGCGGGATCCCGCGGGATTTTGCGGGATTCCTCTTGTTTAAAAAAGTCGCGTTTTCTGTGGTGTGAATCGCAGCCTGCACACTGTAAATCACATTTTCATTGCCTGTGATTCATAAAAGTCCTCCTCAAGCCTGTTGTGCTGTAGTTCACAATATTTTTGCGATTATTGTGGTAATTAAATACGTAAATTTTACGATCCTGCTCAAGATCCAGATACTATCTAACCTATCCGAGGGGAAAGAGGGGGCGCTGTCTCCAGTTCGCATAATATTCAGTAGAGTTTAATATTATTTTACATTCTTTTTGACGATTCCTCCCACAAGTGTGGAGTCAGAGAGAGCATTCTCTACAGCTGCCGCTGTAGGTTCCCATGGAAACCTATTTCTGCAATCAGCGCCGATCAAATTTGGGTGAGAGAAACTATTAACTCACTGACCTTCTCTGGTGGTCTTTCTTTCAGCAAGTTGGCTATTTCCCAGCTGCAGAGGATGACTCTATCTCACTCCTTTCAATGCATTTATTTCCTTATATTTGTTAAAATATTTTAAAATACATTTTGGTTTATTATTCTTTGAATAATACACCTATTCAATAGCGACGGAGTCGAAAATTCTGTTCGGCCTCAACATTTGACATTATACGTTCCTTAATACTTGTAGAATGTTGACTTGTAGAATGTTGTAGAATGTTGACATTATACGTTCCTTAATACTTGTAGAATGAAGCCTCATAATTAGTTTTCTTTTAAAAAATTATTTGGAGACTTGAGAGTCCTTGAAAGTTGATTTTTTTTTAAATTAAAAAATTACGAATTACATGTTACTTTTTCACAATTTTTTTTAACCAATTGTAATGAATAGTATAATTTAAGTAACCACCCATGAACTTTACTATACTAATGTAGTTTCCAAAATTTGCTTTAGTTGAGGGATTAATTCCAGTTTGTACTGTCTGTGCCACGACCTTGTAGGTAATAAAAAAAAAAGTATTTTTCGCATTTTCGATGGAATCGGGAAAAAAAGCTGCACCGAGCTGAGCTCCGCGAGTAGAAACATTGTAATCTGTGCCTATTGGAGTGTCTTTTCTCAAATTTTCATCGCCGTTATCCGCCGTATATGTTCAGGGTCCACGTTGTAAGTCGCTAAGATGGGTGCGTCAATCGACAACATTCTGAAAGAACAATCGTACAGTTGTTGTGTATCGCGCAATCAGCAGCTCAGAGCACGATAATGCTGAAGAGGACAAACCGGCCTCACCAAGAGAGTGAGAGATGAAAGAAATTAATAAAGATAGCGTCCGCGATAATCCGACAAGGTCTGAAGAGTGTCTCGCCACATCTTGGAGAGTTCAGTTGCAGTGTACGTCCTTTTTGCAAGAGGAAAGATGGAAATGGTTATTCCTCATAGTGTTTTGTGCGATATATTGTTTCGGCCGGGATGCACCCTTAAACAAGGGTTGAGAGAAGAGTACCCGCATTTACATGAGGACAAGCTGGACCAGGTAACATTTGAAGTTACTAAAAAAAATGTATCCACCTTTATTAAAAAAAAGAAAGGAGTGCAACACAGTAAGGTGCATTTTAAGCGTAAATATGAGGAATTAGAATTTAATTTCAGTATGAATTTAGTTTAATAACTCCTCCCTTCCCCCAAATAAAACACTGTACGAGGGAAGCAGTTCAAAATTCCCTCAAGTCATTCCAGTAATAGTAAAAATGGTTTGAATTGTTTTCAAAACCCCTCCTTCAACCCAGGTTTCAAGACACAATGGTTTTTTACTGTATAGAGCGGTGAACTTGGGATAAATTTTATGGGTTATACTTGAACATAAGCAAAAACAGCTGAAAAAGTGGAGAGCCAGTGAGTATACCCATTAAAATGTTGAATTATGGTCTTTAAAAAATTGTAGTTATTGTAGCAATAACTGACGTCAAATTCGGATTCTACGCCCCGAAAAACATGAGTGTACCGAGTTTTATTGAAATACTCCGATGAAAAGGGGTTTTGGCCGCTTTTTGGCGGTTTTGCACCACTGTGCGCCGTTCTAGGCAGTAGGCATTTTTTTAAATAAGAAATTTTGACCCGTGTGGCTTTCATGGGGCTGAAAATAGGATTTTTGAAGGAACCCAGGAGGTCAAATAAGGTGTGGTTTTTCGAGTAATCCGTTTTTCGAGGTCCCACATCTGGACAAACATCTCACAGAAAATAAATTTTATTTATTTTTATTTTTTCAAGAGTATTTTCTTAATGGCACAGTATTAATTTTTGCGCAATTAACCTATATCAAAGAATTGTAAACGCTTGTGCAAAATTCGCAGGGTTTTGTAAAGAAATTGCGGTTTTTAAACAAAATTATGTTATTAATTACAAAATTCTGCGAGATCCCGCGGGATTGGCTTGAATCCCGCGCGGGATCCCGCGGGATTGAAAATCGTGCGGGATTGCGACCCCTATTCACGACATAATTTAATCACTAACTTCAGATTGAATGAAGTCAGTTGGAGAGCCATTTAACGTTTCCGATTTTTCTTTCTCGGAATTTCTAATTTCCATAAAACTAAAATTATGCCCTCCGTCACCGAGATGAATGCCACAAAATGTGTTTCCTTGCCACATTTTGAATGCCAGATTTAATGTTTCATTGCGAGTATTCTCTGAATTCTCCTGCTGAGTTCGTAGAAACAGCGAGCCATGAAATAATAAAGTCATTGTGTCGAGGACAATTATTGCCGACAACGGTATTCTAAATCGGTACAATGGCTATAACCGAGCGTTTCTGCGGTATGTAATTATTTTCGTTCAAAAGATGGAAAATAATCCAGTTGGATTTAGCGGAGAATGCAAAGAGGTATGACGGGAGGGGTAATTAAATGTCACGTTGCTTGAGATATTCCTTTGGTCCGACATGTCAACCTGCACCCTAAGGCCTGCTGAGATCAGCCACTTTGAACTCCCCACAGTGAATCACGTTGAATTATCCCCGCTAATTAATGTATATTACACTGGTTGACCCCAAGTGAGTTATGACAGGTTCGGAGCATGTTCAATCGGGTTCCCTCTTGCGTTATTGCTATCGTCGTTTAAAGGGAGGCTTTCTGCTCCCCCTTTCATGCAATACGGACCGCACAATGCGTAAACTGCTCATTTGAGTCGTCCGATCATCGTCTAAACATTAATTGCACTTGACCCCGTCCCACCTTTGATTCAGGGCGCTCGTGCGATAAATGTCTTGAAATTTCACATGGGAGTCTCGAAAAACAGATCGTGTACTCGAATGAGAAAACGGTTTTTTCTGGGAAGCGCTTTTTGGGTTATAGCGAGTAGGAAAACTCCAAGGGAAAGATCACTCGAAAGGGTATAAAAGGAGGGGGTAAGGCACATTAATATTCCTTCAGAGAACTTGCTAATTACATATCATCAGTGAAGACAGCGGGAAGGGAAAGGGAGGTTTTCCACCATCAAATAACAACCACTTCTTTTTCTTCGGTTCTCTCCAAGTGAAGGAAAGGCCTTTCCCTTCGTACTTTTCATAATTAACCCATTACTCAGCCCTTACCCCCTCCCCGAAACCCTATTGCGGTCCTGAGGGCCCCTTCGCAGGGCCGAGGTCGTGAAGAAGTTGGGCGAAAAGTTAAATTAAAACTTCTCCCGTCCAAAAGAGATTGATGTTAGTTTTTTTGTCCCTCCTCCTCCTTCAAGACCTTCAATTCCCTTTTCATCCATCCCCGCTTTTCCATCAGTTCCTGGAACTTCGGCGGAAAAAAAAAAAAAAAAGTCGACAAAGAGCCCAGTTTGGTCAATCAGGCGACGAAGTTGATTGCAAATTGATGAACTATAATCTCAAATCTGCAAGAAACAAACTACGACCATTTCCCAAAAAAACATTCGTGCCAGTGCAGTACGTGCAAACTGGCCCGCAGAAATAAACAATCCGGGGGGATGCAGAGGGTGATAAAAGAGGGAGGGTTTTCGGCTACTGTATGGACCCGCAGAGTTACAAATTGGTAGGTTTGATTTAAGGGGGTAGAAACCGGATGAATTCCGTTCAGGTGCTCACCGTCACGTCCTCAACGAGCCAACCGATTCTTCCTTTCCGTTCTTCCGGCATTCCCTTTTGAAACCATTTTCCACCTCAAACCCCGAAGGGTTTCCAGTGATTTTCACCCCCAAGATCGAAGGGGAAGTGCCCATAAAATTCTGACGAGATGATTCAAGATGAATTTGGAGTTTTCACAGCGATTATTTTACAAAACTAATCATTACAATTAAATAATGCTCTTTAAAATTTACAAATTACAGTATAATGATGACTTAAAACCAAGTGGACGAAGAAGATAAAGAGCATCCAGATTGACGAAGATGACGAAGATGATGAAGACAGATACTGAAACCAGGTGGATGAGGACAATGAAGATTGTAGCGCCCATGGTCTCATGGGCCAAACTCTTTCTCATAATAATTATGAGAGAGATTTAATTATTAAAGTAACCGGCCCTCAGTGGGAGGTGCTGCGCCTGGCGGTGAGATCGGACGGCTCCACTGTCGCTTCTCACGGGGAGGCTTCACCTCCCCCGACCCGGACCATCCCTTATCTCACCGCCAGGTATCTTTCACTGACCGTTTATTGTGTTACACTACGACAATACTCGCAGTGGCTATTTGATTGGGACCTCTGACCAGGCCTCCTCATTCGACAATTTGGTGCGGGAAGCAGAGTCAGCAGACCGGGGCCTCTATTATAGAGCCTATAATAGGCGACTATTCTTCGCTGTTAGGAGCTGTGATACTGCCTTTCGTAAGATTGAATTTTATGATGGCCCGGCCTCCCACGCTGACAATTGGTTCGGTAAGCCAGCCCATTAAAATTTCAATTTAGCTGCGAGCTGTGGACGAACCGATACCATACACGACTCCTCGTGCTTGATATTGGATTCTCCACACCCTCACTCCGAGGAAAGACACACTACAGGACAACTCGACTCTTCCAGCCATGCTGTAGCTGCTTCCCCCAATACTATATCTGTGCCACCGATTAAGACCGTAGACCGCGACCTAAATTCCTGCGATGCCTTAATTCGGGATGCTCATACACATAATATGTGTAACCCATATTATGGGTTATCCCTCATCCTCCTACCCAAACAACGAGGGCGTAATTCTAGATGTGACGCTAGTGGCATTCCCTCAAACACAGAAAACAAATTATATTGTTGCATGAAATGCAATTAGGAATACATTATACCTAATCAAGTACCCAACACCTGCTTTACTGGGAAAACCAACAAAGATGATCCAGACAATTATAGATGACGATGAACGCCCAGGCGAACGAGGATAATGACGGTGAAAATGAGCCAAAAAGGTGAAGGCGATGAACAGGAACCAGATGGAAGAGGAAAATGAAGATGATTCAAACGACAAGGACGATGACCAGGAACTAGATGGATGACGATGACAGCGATGATCCTGATGAAAGAGGATAATGAATATGATCCAATAAGGTGAAGGCAAACCAGATGAGGCGGCGTTCTCACCGTCGAACAGCGAAGGGGCGTCCATCGCGCGCCACTGCCTGCTCTAGTGTAATATGTAATATGTATTACCTATAGGTATTAATAATACATATTATAATAATACATATTATGTCGCTTCTAGTTATAGACTAGCTTTAACTCCCCTTAACTAGCTGAACCGGACTCTCTGACCTCTGCATTTTAGTTGTATTTTCAGTAATGCGACAAAACGTGCTGTTCGGAACTATTATAGTGTCCTCGATGTAGCCCTCCAAACAGATAAGAGATCGACTAAATTAAAACGGAAACGGTCTTCCAGAAAAGAGGAAAAAACCCACTAAGACCCAATTGGGCAAACTTCGTGTGGATATTGGCCTGAAGACTTTGCTTCTTCATTCTAGCCGAGCTTACCTCCACAATAAGATCACCTGCCCCGATAGCCCTCCCCTGCCACCGGCAATTTCCGCACTGGAGAGGGGCTTCCCTTTGACTGGATACACTGAAGGGAAAGTCATGCTCCCCTGGGCCTAATCCAATTAAAAACACTTGAAAAACGCTGCTTGTTCCCACCGAGTCTCCCATCTTCCTTGTTCTTGCCGGCCCTTTATGCCCCACTCCTTTTCTTGCCCTTGCGAACGTCTTCCGTCTAATTTCATACCCCTTGGTTCTTACCTACCCAAAGATCCCCTTTTCGCAGTATTTCTTTCTTGAGAGGTTTTCCCCCTACGGTTCGCTAAGCCCCTCCCTTTATACAGCGCTGAGGGTAGTTTAATAAATAAAACAGAAAAGAACGAGATTGAAAGTGCTGCGGCCTCACTGAACAATATTTGACTTTTCCACAATGCAAACAATTACCATAAAATATTCAAAACATCAATAAAACCCAATTTGATTTTTGTTGATTTTTCCTGTTTTGGTTTCCTTTTCCCTGATTAATTAACCTGAGTTTTCCTGTCGAAGCTCAAACATTTAAATCAGCCTCGAAATGTGCACTTTTTATAACTTGCTGATTTCAAATATTCAACGTTTGCGTTTAAAGTGGAAACTCCGTGGGAGTCAGTCGTTTTAGTGATAAGAGCACTTGATATACTACTGTTCTAATCTTTCCCGAATTTCTGTGTTTCTAGTTTATGTTGACCCAAAATATTTGCCGTTTTAACGATTTTTGACTGGTTTCCGGCCATGTCGACTAAGGGTACAAGAAAACACGCATATTTTCTACTGAATTATTCTGTTTTCTGCTTTGAGTCACTAGTCGACAGAGTGGTTTCTCATCGTTACAAGCCACAATGTGGCTTATGGTGGCAATGTGGTGTTATGTCATAACTTAGATAATATTACTAAGTAGTTACCGTTGGTATATCCACTAGGTGATTTGTGACTATTAGAGCGTCAAATGTGGCTCATAACTTAATTTTTCCCCATTTTGGAAAACATTGCTTATCTTTTACTTTCGATTTCAGCCAGACGGCTTAACCGGATAGGGTCCATAGTGTACTCATTCGACGCAGAATTTTGTCCTCTTCAAAAAGTTGTGGGGTGAATTTTTCGTCCAGACGCTTTCTACTGGGTGAGAATGACCGAAAACCAAAGCAAGTTAAGAACATAATGAATTCGTCTTGAATTCCTGTACAAAATCGCAATAATCATTAAAAACTTAATACAACAGCTGACATACGCTTGCATACGAGTCTGCAACACATTAGGACATTAATAAAATTTTTATGTCTTTAGTTTAGTCGTTGCTAGGGAACCAACCGTAACGCATTTATTACGTTGGTTTATTATTCTTGGAATAATACAACTATGTTTTCGCGACGGGGGTCGACGACTCCGATCGGGCTCAAAATTTGACATTATCCGTTTCAAGAGGTCTACATTCTAAATCCGAAATATCCGTCCGCCGTACGCCGTACGCCGTCCGCCGTCCAGGCCGTTTTGGGCAGTAGGAATTTTTTTTTATATCTGAAATTTTGAAAAAATACTTGGTTTACCATCTAGTTGTGCCCGCAAGGTTTTCAGTCCGATCGCCCAACCCCGTGGGGCGCTATGGGGCTACCGGAGGGGTTTTTTGAAGGCTTTTAGCTATGGGATCGAGTTAGGTGTCGTTTTCGAAGTATTTTTGAACGTAGAACCCATTTTTTGGGGTCCCGGACCCGATTTCACTGGGGCGATCTTTAGGGCTTTCATGGGGCTAAAAATGGGATTTTTGAAGGATCCCAGGATGTTAAATATTTTTCGAGTAAAAAATACAGAATTTTTGAAAAAACACATTTTTGAACAAAAAAAGCAAAAAAAAAATTTTTTTGAGATAAAAATCAAAAAAATTTTTGTTAAAATTTTTTCATTGACAGAATTAAATTTCTGCACATGTAACGTATATCAAAGCATAATAAACCCTTGTGTAAAATGTGCAGCGTTTTTTTAACGCTTTTTTCGTTTATGTGCCAAAGTAAAGACATAAAATGTCAAAATAAAAACAGTACTTCGAGCCTTTGGTCAAAATTCCTAAACATGAATATTCTTTAGCCTATGATACTAGGTCGCTAGCGGACATCACTCTCTAGCAATGGATGTTTATCGGTATCGCGCTGTCGCGCGAAAGTAGCGCGATACTTATCGGTATCGCGTTACGAAAAACGTTATAATATAATGGATGTTTATCGACATCCATTATATTATAACGTTTTTCGGCAGTTAGGTCCCGGCTAAAGCATATTCTTACAAAAATATGGTGGTCTTTGGGCCTACCAAGGCACGTATGTCGACCACCAGTGCATAGCCCCCTGTCGACTACTGGTGCAAAAACACACTTTCGAAAAACTCATTTTTCCCATTTAAGCTCAAATTTAAATAAAACTAGTGGGCCCGGTGCGCTTCGCTGCACTTCGTCCATCACCTTTATCGGCGTCACCACCAAGTGACAGTCGCTCAATGCGCTAAATTTAGGCTCTACCGTTGAGGCTGGGTAGCGTGGATTAGACACAGCCAGCCACAGAGACGAAAAAAGGAAATTACCTAGTACCTATCAAACTAATCGAAGGCTCGCAAAAAATACTCGTACCCACCTACCGACGATGTTCGAATAACTTGCGAACGGGTTATCGCACAGAAATCGTTTTGTACTCGTTGAAATCAGAGTGAAAAGCTCGTTTTAACAGACGTTGTTTCGTTCTAAACCGACGACAAAAGTTGTACGGGGTTTCAGAGTTTCGAATATTTTCCTAGCGATCCCTAGTAACGACATTATTTGACCCGGCTCTCGTCGCGAGGAAAGCTCCGTCCATCACCTATCAACGATGCACCCGTGGCAACGACAATTTTTGACCCGTCTCTCGTCGCGAAGGAGTACCTACCTAGTAGTACTCATACCCACCTACCGACGATCATCGAATAACTTCCAAACGCGTTATCGTACAGAAATCGTTTTGTACTCGTTGAAATCAGCGTGAAAAGCTCGTTTTAACCGACGAAGTTTCGTTCAAAACCGAAGCCAAAAGTTGTACCGGGTTTCGGCGTTTCGAAAATTTTCCTAGCAATCCCTAGTAACGACGCTATTTGACCGGGCTCTCGTCGCGAAGGAAAGCTCCTTTCGCGACGAAGGAAGAGAGTTGGCGAAATCTAATACGGCCTACGACACATCCGGGCCTACGCGGAACCGACTCGAAAAAACCCCGTCTCTCTAGGCTCTACCGTTGAGGCGGGTTAGCGTGGACAGCCAGTCAGTCCGCCAGTCAGTCCGCCAGTCCGAGACACGAACAACTTTAATAGTATAGATTTACTATTGATTTTCTGGGTGGGAGAGACAAAAACATGTCAAAATTTCCTTACGGTGTCGAATACTAAGTCTTATGCATTAAATTACAAGTCTGTTCAGTAATAACTATTATTGAATACCTCGTGTTCGTCTAGAAATCCCCCTCTGATTCTGTGGAGTTCTCTCCGTCTGTGTCATGTCCTTGGCGTACTGCGGCGAGCGGGGTTTTTATGCCTCGGAAGAATACGGCCGAAGGGGATCAGGAGTAATTTGGTGGAATAATACATATTTAGAACTCACTTCCATCCTACCAGCCCCATTGTTCTCTCCTCGGGCCGAATTGAATAACCGCGCTCCTGGGAAATTATCGGGACCGGGGGGAGAGGTTGAGCTATGATCGGAACACGACGGTAACCATATGGGAAATCGGCCTCCCTTTACTAACACTGTTTTCCATCTATCTTTATGCGTCCGTTTTCCCGGTTAATCTTATCGTTAGAACGGCTGACCCTGCGACTTGGATTTCCCAGGACGGCGCTATCGTGTTTAGGACATAAGTACAGTAGTTATTCGAACCGTATGAGAAAAGACCACCAGGGACGGAGGGGAAACCTTATCAGCCTGAAAGACGGCAGTATCGTTGTTTTAACTGCAAAATCCAGATACCTTATCGTTTTCCAATTACCAGAGTCGGGAAGGTTCCAACGTCAAAAAAACGCCCTCAACTCTCCCTCTTTTGTCCACTCAGCAATACCCCCATAATGTCCCCATCCCTTTGGAGGTGCCGGCGTAGAATTTTCCCCGTGATTTGTGCCCTTCATTGGCCTTTCCCTCCTTTCCCCAACCAGTTTCCCCTCCAATACAATTCATCCGGGCAAGCAATAATTGTCAACACCTCGTAAATCCGTGGGGAGCGCGAAGGGGGAATTTTCCGTGATTTCTCCCCCGATTTTCACTCCCTCCCCAAACTGTAATATACAGCTCCGGTTCGCCATCCGCATCGGCCGAAGGTCGTTTATTTTCTCAGGTTCTGTAATTGGATACTGATGATACTACTGATTACTGATAACACCCGGCAAGCCCAATACTGCTTGATCATCTCATATTTAGCTCCTACGACGGAATTCATAACGAGTTTGGGGGGGTAAGAAAACTGTTTTAATGCGGTTAAGAACCATCTTTAAGAGGTGATAACCGATCTGGACTGTCTGCGAAACGGTGATAACTGGTTGGGAGAGGCAGAAAAATAGCTTGGAAGGTTTATAATCGGTTTGGAGAGTCAGAGAAACTGTGCATCAGACGAAGAGGCGAATCACAGGTACGACAAGCCCTCCTTAAAAAAAATTAATAACAAGGGTAATTTTGCATATTTAAAAAAGAAAAAAAGAAAAAAGTACACTGCCAAGTAGGACATGGCACACAGCTTCCTCGCGTTCGAAAACTTTCCATGCAGCGTTGGTCCAGTTTGAGACTCTAAATCTCAAAAAACACAATTTTTCAGGAGAGCCATCGTAAGTGCCCATGGAGGAAAGAATTTCTTTCCTCCATGGTAAGTGCCTATTTGCTTTGCCCGTACTTCGATATCCTCTACCCGCGCTATCAAAACATGTTCAAATTTTGCAAGAACTATTGGGTCATTCTACAAATATCGGGAAATTTGACAAATTGTTTTTACAAAATTTACCTAATTGATATTTTTATTTTATTTTATTTTTTTTACCAAATCGCACTCTAAAATGTTCAGAACTTGATTTCTAGAATAATGCTACGAAGAAGTTTGTTCGTTTAGGATATTTAACCAATTAATAACAATAATTAACACAGAGCAGTGAGAACCTTGTAATAGTGAGAATGTATTTTTATGTTCCGTATAATCAGCAACACTATTGTGGAAATCCATTGAGTATCTGCACCTACTGAGAATGAAAAGGAAAACATCTCTGTAAATAATTGTATAATATACAATTATATTGCGACGTGCAGGCCCTCTTGAGTACAGAAATTTTTATATTGAATACATTTTAAGTATCCAACCAATTGGATTCTCAAGGAGCTTTCAAGGAAGTTCAAGTGCTTCAGCCATAGTCGTGGGATTAGTGGAAAGCCCTCCCGTAGCCCCAATTTAGCCCCATAGCGCCCCACGGGTTTGGCCGATCGGGCTGACCAAAAACATTGGATTGATTCATGACCGAGATCTCCAGGAAAACGACACCTAATTCAACCTGGCATTCTATTAAAAAAATAAAAAAAAAAAAAAAAATAAGCATTTGCAGCCCCATGAAGGCCACATATTTCTCCACGGTGAAATTCGATCGTTCTGAGACCCCCAAAAATGGATTCTATGTCCTAAAATGCTACTACAACGAGACCTCACGATATCATAGCCTAAATGCCCTTCCAACCCCATCCCGTAGCCCCCGTTGAGCCACACAGAGCCCCACGGGGGGTGGGTGATTGAACTGAAAAGCTTGCGGGCACTACTTGATGGCAAAACAAAATTTGTTTAATTTGGCAAACCAAAAATTGAATATCCGAGCGCCATCTAAGTACTGTCCAGGCCGTTATGCAGAACTAACAATGTTAGTGGGAGTTTGTTAAAATCTGAAATTTCGACAAAATATTTAATATATCGCACCCTCGCGTCAATAGTGTTACAACTCAAAATTTGGCGTTTTTGAGTTATTGGTATCGATGGATTGAGAAAAGTGAGCTCTTTCGATCACAAAGAACTGTTTCAACTTGACTTCAGTGCTCACCAGGAAGCAGTTAAAACGTTGTTGACGACTTCTATAATAGAACAATAATTGTTCAAGTAGAGTGTGACATCTCGAGCTAACACCGTTTTTGACGATTGGAGTTGACAGTTTCCTGTTGTTACCGGAATGACGTTTCCTGTTGGGTAAGTCAAAAAATGACACTATTCAAGCTCGAAACTCATTAAAAAGAAGTTTTAACTCGAAATGGTACAGAAACAGAATCTGGTACTGCCATAGTATGGAATGAGATGGTTGGGGTGAGAAATGACTCCTCTGCTGAGTACTAAATTGTTTATTCAAATAAACAATTTAGTACTCAGCAGAGGAGTCATTTTTCACCCTAACCACCTCATTGGATTAGACCTCTGCACCGTCGGCGAACACCACACCATAGTATGGAGTAAATTTGCGCACTAATTTACTATATTCGGAAACGCGAATAACGTTTCCTGAAAAAAAAGAGGAGTTTCGTGTTGTTACACTATTCACGCAAGGCTACACTATTCGACTTAGATAGGATAATGACAATTTTTGAGGCCGTTGACCACCCGTCGCGAATTCATAGGTGTATTATTCCAAGAAAGATAAAACAAATCAAATAAGCATGAAAAATTTACTCAGCAAAAGTCACATTGAAGTGAAGGACTCGTGTCATCCGTTGTTACCGTTTTTCGTCCTCTCGTTTGAGCGAAAATCACCTTCGAACGTGGGGATAACAAAAAATCCCTTCCATATCGTCATCGTCATTATTCGAACTGTAGCGAGGGGGATCCTCTTCGATGCGGGAGAACGTAGAGCTGAATGCTAAGTACCGTGAAAGGTTCGCCTTTTCGTCCTTCGGAGACCCAAAGCGCGTCTACGTGATCGGTTTATCTACCTTAAGTGGGTTTTTATGAGCTGACGTTTTCCCCCCACTTTTCTCGCCCATAGTATTTCGCCCCCTGTTTCCTCACCACGACTGAAACATTTCACCCAAATAAGGTCATATCCGTATAGTTTTATGGGGGATTCGCGTGAATGGTTCTTATGCCTTGAAACAAAGTCAAATTCACAGTAACCGTTGTGAGAAGGAGATCGGTAAAATAACTGTTATTTTACCCACCTCCTCCTTCTCACATGTCACTAAGGGAGTGGGGTAAGTTGGTAGTAGTTCACCAATGAGCCGCTAGCCGTATGTGGGTAGTGAGTTCAGTGTCATGGAATGATGAGTGGTGACAATGATGCAGGTGGTTGTGGGGTGACCCGAATATTCTTGATGATTCACGTTTTTCAACTTTTTATTCGGTCATTAAACGCACTTCGTCTGGATCTGGGCCAGGAGACTGTGGCAGGATTTATCGATATCGCCCCGGATGACCAAAATCACATCAATATCGTCCCGTGCGAGAGACATCGCGTATCGAAATCGCCCCACAAGAATCCGTGTAGTGTGTCAATATCGTCTCGTTGGACCCTCAATATTTCCCAGCCTCTGCTGGCTTTATGCACGGAGAAAAAAAAGTGCGGTTTTTGTTCGGTAAACCGCTTTGGCGGCCATTTTATCGTATAAAAAATCGCGTGAGCGGTGAAAATCTACCGAACAATTTCATTTTTACCGCCCAATTACCCTTGGTTACCTTACAACTCGATGATCTTACCGAACATTTTTTCTCTGCTACCGAACAATTCAAGAAATCTTACCTTGCCAGAGCTAACCGAACAAACCGAGAGCTACATTCACCGAACAACTCGATTATCAACCGCACAATGAAGCCAGTTCGGTACAAACATACCTCTCATGCGAAAAAGTGAAGTAAACGTGTACCGCCCAACTTCTCCATCTACATAGAGAGGTTAATAATTACCGAACATAACACGTGGGCAGTCAAATTTACATTAAGTGTCTACCGCCTGCCAAAGGCTGTTAGGTAGATTTCAACCTCACATCGTCAACAGTTTACCGTCCAAGCTCCCTTCCTTTGTGGAGAGGTGATACTTTTCCGCTCTATGAAGCTATCGAATATGTTTGGTCAGATTTTCACCTAACATAACACCTTGTCGGTAACTTTCTACCGCCTACCAAAGGCGGTAAGGTTAATTTCTACCGCACATCACCAACGTTTTACCGCCCAACTTTACCTCCTTCATAGAAACGTTGATAATTACCGAACATAACAAGTGGGCAGTAAAATTTACATTTAATGTCTACTGCCTACCAAAGGCCGTAAGGTTAATTTCTACCTCACATTAGGAGCATACTATCATGTAGATACACACCCAACATCCATAGTATGGGGTGCCCTACATGGATTTTTTTTTTTTTTCCATCTTGGAAGGCTTCCTAATGACACCAAAAATTGGGTTACAACACATATTGCAAGTTCAAACGAATTTATAGAATTTACGGAAAAATCGCAATTTGAATCTGCTCCCCATTCGTCGACAATTTGCCAGGTTGGCCCCTATAAAAAAAATATAAAAAAATGAATAAAACATTCCTCCAGTTTTTTATTATTAAAAACAGAAGAATCGGTCTCTGAGGTTACCCATGGATGTGCAAACATCAAATCAAGTCGATTAAGTTTACTATTCACGTTTTTTCGATTAACTTTGAATTTAATGGCCCCTAAGGGTTTATTGGTTGTTATGTTGGCAGCATTTTTCTCTTTTGTGAAATCCAGTCGAAGCCCGCTGTCTCCTCCTTTTTTGTTCCCTTTTGGTTTATAAAAAGTTTTACGTGAATCAAATAAATTTAATACAAAGGATTGATTCTTATTCGTTGCCCTCATGAAAATCTAATAGTTTACTATTCACGTCATTTACTATTTATTTACTTTACTATTCACGATCACATTCACAACAAAGCGAACACGGCCATTTTAACGTTACTCCAATCTCCAATAAAAAAAAAATGAATAATCGATCTGCACTCTGGTTTCTTTGGTGGGAAACTAACCGTCAAACCGGAAGGGCCGTACGTGACGTCACGCACGTCCTTTTTGAATCGACCAGAACAACTTTAGATGAATATAAATTACGTGAAAGACTTTTTGTCACAAAAACGATGCATTTTTCTCTTTTTGACTTCTAACAACATGGCACAGGATGATTTAAACCGAAATTCGTGTGCACGTCCATTCGTGATTCTCCCGAAACGACAGCGAGAACTTGGGCATAGAACGTTCGACTTCCCATCAAACCACAAAAGGCAATTCAACATGAATTCGAGGTAAACTTTCACCTGTCGATACATTAATTCCACCATGTCCTCCCATCAGGAAAAGGCAAAATCTTTAAAAACTCTAATAATATTTTACGGAGCCCGAAGGCAGAATCTGCGGTTGATTGACCGAAGTGGAAAGGTGGTTTCCGTAACAGGCAAACGAGGCTTGAGTTTTGAACTCTTCAAGCTTATTAGGCTGGAGATAATTCTCAATAATATCTCGGGAGAAGATGTTGTAAAAGTTAGAAGGAAAACGTCACTGACAGCTGTAGGGGAAAACTTCCCTTACGAAACACTTCTTGCCTTCCCGCGCTTTCCCAACTCTTTTCATTAGCTTCGGGGGAGGCCAAACAGGAAAATCTCCCTTCAGTGAGGTATTTAACTCGGGGTTTGTAACACTTTGTGAATCCAGGGAGACTCGCGGGCCTTTTGAGTGGTTCATTTGTTACTTTGGCGGTTCATGTCATGTCGATACCTGATACCATATTGAAGAGCGAACATGAGTCTCCCTTTTGGTTTATTAATCTTGGCAAAGTGGTTGTTCGCCGATGGTGCAGAGGTCTAATCCAATGAGGTCTGAACCGGCTTGAACTTGTTTAACCCAAACGATTGCCGGGATCCTCCCTAGTTTTCCAGCCACATATCGAAAGCCTCTAGCCGGCTGACATCCTTGGCTTTCAAAGTCCAGGTCTCTACCCAAAGTCCTAACCAGATGTAACAACTCACCCGCGTTTATGAAGAACTTCCGGCGACACAAAACGCCACCCGTATTGCTGAATTGCCAATCTTGCATCTCGATTAGACCTTGCAGTTCCCCCGACATTGACCAAGTCCCCGCCTCCCTGGGCCTTTCACGATCTGCTCAATAACCCATACGTCCACTGTCCATCAAGCCTCTGCTTCCAGGAGAGCAAGAAAATCTGTTTCAGTGCGGACCTCGAGAAGCACTTTATCATCCTCAAATTCGAAACAGGCATCACATTACGTCGACGCACGTCTTCTTCTTGTTTCAGAAAATGGTGGCAATAATTCTTGATGAGTGGGTAGAGTCAGAATCCAAAACGTCGCCGTGTAAAATTACTCAGCAGCCGCAGGATTAGGATATTATGGTCGTTGGAGAGTGATGACGGGAGTGGGGGGGATAATTAGTTATAGTGACACAAATGTGTTGGAGGGGGTCACGCCCCTCTTGCAAAGTGCTCTTCTGTGTCTTTAGCATCTCTCCCTTCATGAAGGTAGAAGTAGAAACTTGAACCTTCAAAACCCGAGGACCTCGAGTTTTAAGTATGAAAACTTTACTAATTAAAGAGATGCTTTCCGCCCTCACCTCTTCATCAGGTTGCCCTTTACCATCCGGCTCACCTTCAACCCCTTCAACTCCTTTTAATCTCCATTTTCCCACCCCGGGGCTTTTCTCGTCTTCTCGGCGTTTTCCATGCATTTTCCCGAATGAAGTGAACATCGTGATCGCCGATCGACCTCGCGACCTGACCTGACCCGAAAGGGTGTACCTAACCGACGGAGGTCTCGAGACGAAAATTGGGGGTGAACCAGTTTACAATTTCAGCAAAAATAAACAAACACCGTTTTCCCGCACGGCTTCCATTTCCATTTCCAAGATCAGTCGCGAATCGCTTGTTTGTTTTAGAGGGCGGTTAATGATCGTAAATTACGCTCCCTCAAAGAGCCCGCGATACGAGCGGTTCATACGAAGCTGTTGTTTTTCAATTATCTCCCTTAATAGGAAACGACGACATTTTTAGCCACGCACAACAACAAAAAACCTCAAAACAACACAGTACTCAGAGTCTAAATGGGGCCCCTGGAGGTGAAATGGTGAAGGGATGGTACGATAGAGCATTCGATGGTTGGTAACAATTTGTTGAGTGTGCACGAATGTCACGCTCAAGGTGGCAAAGTGCACACAGTGAGACAAAACGAATGTTTTTCGAAAAAAATACTCTGCCATCTGGGACATGGTACATAGCTACCTCGCGTTCAAAGACTACCCATTGCAGAAGTTATGACTGCAGGAAGGAAATCAAACGTTTGCACCTGCTCACAGCGTTCCGCTTATTCAATCGTCATAAAATGTCACATAATATGTGAAATTTTTATGAAATATTATTTCAATCCTAAGAAATACAATATAGTAAGTACTTAAGGAGAATTCCCGGTATTTCAAACGTCTGTTGTACTCCCAGAAGGGCTCTATCTCAAATTTCAACGTCCAAAGGTGAACAGGAGAGATTTTAGCAGTTTACGGACTATTACGCAATGCTGTACTGTTTCGAGTTCGCCTGCTGTGAAAAACGACATAGCACCCGATTCTTTGGATAGATAGAGGTTAGATAACCTCCCGAAAACCGATGAAGGGGATGTGGGAAGAAAAATCAAGGTAGCCTATAACCACCCCCGGAACTCGCTGATCACGATGAGACCACCCTCATGAATATCTGTTGAGCCGCTCGGGCGTAAGGCTGTGATACACAAACACACACACACAAAGAAAAAAAAAGAAAACAAAAAAACACGACAAAGAGATGAGCGCACCTTTCCATTTTTTGAGGGAAAGGTTGCGCTAAAAACTCCCGAAAAAAAAACTACCGGATAAAAGAACTCCGGAAAAAACCTCACTGAAAAAAAAAAAAAAAAAAAAAACCCCGCGATTTGATACTTGAAGGCGAAAAAAAAAAATCCCGTCTTCAAAAAGTCACAACTCTAATAACCCTTCAAAAGACCCATGGGACCCAAATGCATTTGGAGCCCAAGAACAGGATTCTTCGTCCAAGAATACCTCGAAAACGACAGCCGACTCAATATTATAGCCTAAATCTTCAAAAAAAAACCTTCCTGCTTATGTGTAAGGACAAATTTTGAGGTCGATAAAATTCGTTAACCACCGTCGCGATTACATAGGTGTTTTATACCTACCAGCAATAATAAAACAAAAAATACCTAATTTGTGCAGAACTCACATATAATTTGGTGATGACGTATCCCACAAAGTTATGGTTTCAGCAGATCACAGCTTGACAAAATTTGTCAAGCTGTGATCTGCTGAAACTTCATTACCTACTTCAAAAATTGCCAGAAACTCTTAAATCAGTCATTAATTTTTCCACATTTAAGTATCTACTTATTGTGTTCAAAATTAAAAACAGGCCTTTGGAACCTCTCTTAAAATCGTGGCCCCGGGAGTTTTTTTTTCTTCCGCCTGTTCCAAATCGGGGGAGTTTTTTCCCGGGAGCTTTTATTCCAGAGTTTTTCATCCGGGTCTTTTTTTTCTGGAGTTTTTCATCCTAGAATTGAACAACCAACTTCTTCCTCGTTGTTGAGAATGACCCAAATCATACGTTTGCGCCTGCGCACCGTACCAACACAATCCCTGGAAATTTGACTGAAATCAGATCAAAATTGTGGAAGTTATGGCTGTAACAAGGAAATGCGGACTGACAGACGGAACCAAATTTGCTCAGGAAGCTGCGAAACGCAAAATGCTAGTAGCAATTTCAATTTTGGAGGACAACGATTTTTTCGACCCTGAAAGTGAAAACAATTCTTCCGTTGGGTGCATTGCATCCCGAAAAAGTGAAAGTTCCATTTGAGTCTATTAAAAAGTGGGGATTGATCCCTGAGGAACGGGCGATCGCAGACCGTAGTTTGGCGATTGCTCCCCGGTTGTTATTTCCTGATCAGTGTAGGTACCTATGGATAGTTTTGGGACCACAGAAAATGTATTTTACGGTCCAAAATAACTTGGAACAGGGAACTACATTCGACATTTAGGCGTCCTAAAAAAGCCCCATTGATCCCCATCCAGGTGGTGCGGGATCCTGGGGAATCAGGAATGAATCTTGCCGCCTGGACCCTTGGGTGATCCTACTTGGAAAGATCTGAGGGATGGTGGCATTAAGGCGGGGGTAAAAGATGTATTCTACCTGGACTGCCTCAACCATCAGAACCTGCATAGCCGACCCAGAGTAACTGTTAATCCTCAACAGATCAATGACAGACTCTGAGAAAGCTAACCTGACCCACGAGCGGCATGCCTTCCGGTAACTTCATTGGGGGAAATCGCCATACTCGCCGAAAGTTGCAGAGGGAGCAGTTGACAACCCGGGATCAATCGCCATGCTTTCCCAGCAGGCGTGAGCAATCGCCGGCCTCCCCCTTCCGCTACCTTTGGTAGACTCGGAAGCAAAATCCACGTAAACAACGCCGAAAGCATAAAGCACGAAAGTGACGGGGGAATTTTTCCGCCCGGTGTTGCTACATCACTACTCATGACAGAAAACTTCCTACTGCCCCAAACATTTTCAAAATTCATGAAATCTGAAAGGTCAGAAATTTTGAGATACCCACATTATTAAATAATGTGTCAAATTTTGACCTCCTGAGATCTTCAAAAATCTCACTTGAAATTGGATAGTTGTGGGACCCCAGAAAATGTTTTGTTCGTCCAAAAGTACTTCGAAAGCGACACCTAACTCGACCCCATAGCCGATAACCTTTGAAAAGGCTCCGTGCGAGTTGCGGACAGGGAAAGAAGGGTAGAGGGGCGGTTGTCAACAAAATCGTGCTGTTTGCGGAACGGCCTCGATTTATGATCGTTCCGTGCGATTTGCGGACATAGCGGAGATGTAAGAACTTTCATTGACGGTAGCGATTTTTTGAAAATAGATGACTCGCAATCTGATGGCTGCAGGATTTTGATATTTGGGATAAGCGATGCAAAAAAACGCTCTGGAAACGTCGACAACGTGTTTTCTCGATGGGACCTTCTTCAGTTGCCCCAAGCAGTTCAAACAAGTGTAAACTGTACATGTTGACATGGGATCCACGCACCATCGACAGAAAAAATGAAACTATTTCTGGAGTATTTTGAAAAGCAATGGCTGGAAAATGAGAAGCAGCCCACCTCACTGTGGAACGTTCACGGTGAGAGACATCGCACCAATAACGCAGTTGGAGGTTGGAACAGGAAGTTGAATTCTATTGTACGGCTTAAACAGCCGAATGTTTTCGTTTTTCTTTCTAAACGCAAACTCAAAACGTTGGCACACGCCCAAAATTTTGGAAATTGATGTGAGTTTTCCTCGCACATGACGACTGAGCTTGATCTTCCGAGCTGACACATTTCTAAACACGGGAAATGTGTCATGTCCGCAACCCGCACGACAGATTATCGATCTACTTCCCACCACTTTAGTTTGTCCGCAAATCGCACGTCCGCAACTTGCACGTCCGCAACTCGCACGCTACCTTTGAAAACCCCTCCAGTAGCCCCATTTCAGCCTCATAGAGCCCCACGGGTTAAGACGATCGGGCTAAAAACCTTGCGGGCACAACTAGATAGTAAACCGAGTCTGAAACCGAGTTTGATTGGGTCACCCAACTCGCCCGGTCCGTCGTCAAAACAAATTTCGTCAAAACTTCAGATTTAAAACAAAAATCCCTACTGCCCAAAACGGCACAGACGGCGTACGGCGGAGGGACATTTATTTTTTAGAAATATTCGAATCTATTAGAAATTTTAAATTTTTAGAATCTAGACCTCTTGAAACGTAGGTAGGTAATGTTTAATTTTGAGGCCGATCAGAATTTTTGGCCACTGTCACGATTACAGAGGAGTATTATTCCGAGAATAATAAACAACAATTTGCACTGCAAATTTTGCAGCGTGAAAGGCGACAGCGTTTCTCATTTTAATAAAATTTGAAAAATTTTACAAATTTAACCATTTAAATATAAAATGAAATACGCCTTTCTACAACAAGCTGATTAATAAATCTGTTCCTGAACTCCGTCGAACATTTTCAACCTCGTCAATATTGAAAATCTAATTTGAGAACCGAAAAAAAATCACGGCGCCTCCTCGCCTGAAACAACTTTTGCCTTAAGATCGCCATTATTTATTTAGGTACATTCCGATCGCTTCGGGTTCGGCAACTTCAATCTTACCCCCTTCCACGTTTTCATACATATTAATGGTTTAATCAACTTATGAAGTCGGTTTAATTAAAATAATCAACCGTCAGAACGGAGGGGGAAGTGAATAACAGCGCTCAATTAACCAACCGTTTTGAAAACTGGCCCGAGGGAAAGCTGCAGGGTCTGTTCTGCAATTCATCCATTGTTGACACAATTATCTCCGTTTCGTCTTACCGTTTACGGTGAAAAATGTTTTCGCGTAATGTTCCTTCGACTTCGTTTTCTTAAAAAGTGGAGGAGAAAAATAAACCGTGGAAAATTGTTAATTGATCGAAATGTTTCTTTGTTAGAGTGATGTTAAATATTTCTGTCGTCGCACAATTCGATGGGAAAGTTGATTTGTGTTTTTTTGATGACCAATACGGGTTGTGCTTTCTTTTGTGGTGAAACTGAACAGATTGTGTAGTTCATTTGGGTGAAAAGAGCCTCAAGCTGTTCAGAGATTGGTATAAAAATCACCGAAGAATATGCGATTGTAACAGACGATTGGACTTGGGACCAGTGCTGTATGCTCGAAGGAAACAGTGAGACGCAGCTTGATGATGATTAATAAGCATGATCCGTAAAGTGGGAGAGAGGGTGAGGAAATTAAATAATATGGAGCGTCATTCCGTGTATTTGCATATAGCTTTGAAGTTGGCAACGCCCAACCTCCCTTTTACCGTCCCTCCCAATTTTCTCACCTCGGTAGCGCTTTTAGGGGGCTAATGAAAAGTCATTACCCCTCTAGCTGCGAGCGAGTTTTCGTGAGCCATCTCGTAGAGCGTGTGAAGAGTATCGAGGTGGTTTTCACGGTGCCCTAGTTCTCACAGATAGACAAGTGCTATTCATAGAGTCAAAGACATGTGAGAAACATTGTAAACGCACTTGATAAATTTAATCAGACGTGGGATCGCACAATTTAGCATGAGGAGATCGTCCCAGTTCTCCAGAACAAAATACACTGCCAAGGCAATGGCACATGAGCTTCCTCGTGCCAAGTTAAAAAAAAACGTAGTTGTCAATTACGTTCGCGCATGCGCAGGGAGTACCACTGATGCAATCGTGATGAAACTGATAGGTGACCATCTAGAGCTATACCCACACAATTCCTGAAAATTTGATTGAAATCCGATCAAAATTGTGAACGTTATGCCTGTTTCCAGAGTTTCACGTTAGCGCATGCGCAGAGCGTACCGCTGATTCTATTGTGATGAAATTCGTATGGGACCTCAAGGAGCCTTATCCGCATAATCCCTCAAAATTTGAGCTAAATTCATTCAAAATTGTGGAAATCATGGCGGTAACAAGGAAATGCGGACAGACCGACAGACCCACTGACCGACAGACCCACAGACCGACAGACATGGAACCAAATTTGTTCAGTAGGCTATGAAACGCAAAATGCGAGTGGAAATTTTAAATTCGGACAACAAAAATATTTTGGCTGCCGAAAGTGAACACAAGGCTTCCGCTGCTTCGCAGACTCGGAAGCAAAATGAGGCCTTTTGAGTGTCTGTGGTTTAGTTCAAGCGAATCCTCAGGCCCAGAAGGCGATATAGACATAATTGAGATGGAAAACCGAGTATGAGTAAGATCCCAGGGCATAAATTATGACAGTTCAATATACAAGCAATCGCCGCAATAATGCCTGCATTCCATGGACTCACAATTCAGCATTCGTGACCCACTTAACAAGGATAAATTTGTGATCGAATGGGACACTTGCGACGATCTGGAACACGGTTGGGACAGATCAAAAAGTATTTTCAGCGTATAACTACATCCCATTTTCCTCTGAGGAATTCACGCTCGTGGGGCACTTTAGGACACTATCCTAACTTTCTATCGGTGCCGCGTCACCATCGGATACCTGAGATCACGAAAGAAAAAACACTGCCAACTTTTTATTGATCGCGTCATCTCTGGATACATCAAATCAAGATGGGAAAAGCTGCTTCTTTCTATCTCTAATAGTTGACGATACATGGGACACTTAGTAGGTACGATCTGTGTGTTGGAGATTTATCTGTTTCGAGCCCATAAGTACTATAGTACTTATAGTACTATAGTACTTATAGTACTATAGTACTTATAGTACTTATAGTACTTATAGTACTTATAGTACTTATAAGTACTATAGTACTTATAAGTACTATAGTACTTATGGGCTCGAAACAGATAAATCTCCAACACACTTAATCCGTCTTTTTCAGGGGAATTCACACTCTCGAGACACTTTAGGACACCTTAGGGCACTGTAGGACTACCTATCTGAACTCATTATTGGTCCCGAGTCGTCACTATTAAATAGTGACGACCCGTTAAATAAAAATCCGTTTCGAGATGTCCCATATTATGGGACATCTCGAAACGGATTTTCATTAAGTACAGGTAACCCATTAAAGAGGTTATCTACAGGAACAAAATTTAATGTTGTTCCTGAGGGATTCACTCGCGGTGCATTTTAGCACAATTAAAAGGCACTTCCAGGGATACCAGAGAACACAATGGAGACAACCGCATCTCCCTATCTTAAAAGACAAACAAACGCTATCGAATCCCGTGGATGCTGAAAAGTACCTAAAATCCAAGAATATATCGGAAATTAGCAGAGAATAAAATCGTCGTGAAGAATTGAAAGCGATTAGCATCTTTGCTGGCGTCGGCAAAGCTATTCTTGTCAGGAAAGCAGTCGCCGAAGATGCTGATACTGCCAGCGCCGTCAGCGTGAAGTCACCTCCTTGGAGAAGCCTTCATTGCCTTTAGGTAACTTGCTGCTTTTGTAGCCTGGCCAGAAAGAGCTGACCTCGAGGGTGTCCGACGGCTTTCCGTCAACCTGCATCTTGAACCAAACCTTCCCAGTGATAGTGGAGCTTTTCAACATCTCGTAATTAAATGAACTTAGGTTCTGCCCACAAATTCGCCAAATTGAATTAAAAACAAACCACTTCTTACTCAACGTCCTCCTCGATTCACCCCAACATGCAAGAATCCCATCAGGATTGTGAATCGAAGAAGTAGCCGTTATGGCTCGTTTGACAGCCCGAATCGGAATCAAATCGCACAAAGGCTAAAGTTGGAATTGGGGGAATTGTGTCCCTAATGATACATCGAACAGACCTTTCCACTCATGCACGCCCCTGAAAAACGACACAGAATGGGAATTTTTTCATTAGAGCTTTTCCTTTGACGCCTCTCCATCGGATTCTTCTGTGCGTTCTCAACAATGCTACTAGCTGACGTACAAACCCTTTTTTTCCGGATTTTTTCTTCTTCAACGGATATTGGAGCCCTTTCTTGTCCCGTCTGTGAGCAAGTGAGCATTTCAATAAGCACCTAATGTGGGGAGGATTCTCGAATGGAGTTGGGATTTCGTTTGATGGCGTCGCGCCGAGGGTTTACAATGAAACTCCCAACTGAAGAAGTTTAATAGGGAATTGACAGAGAATTACATGGAATGGCTTCTGATGAGCGGAGAAAATAAACTTCAGAAGTAACTAAGCAAATAAGCAATTGAGGCTAACCGCGCTTTCCAAAACAAAAGTCAAGGTTCCATTACTCGGTTTACGGGCTCTTCACAGCTAATGAAATTTTCTCCCGGTTTCTTGGCGGGACGCCTCCCTTTTCCCGTAGACCTGTTCCAGCAGGCATCGGGTCCCTCGAGACGGCAATCGCAAAGGGGTTGGCCACCCGTGAAGTACAGTTAGGAAGGATTAGGACTTTTCCTTGCCGGAAGATGGGGCTGAAAGCTGAAGAGGACGAGTGTCTTAATGTTGAATGTGGAGCTTGAGACGGTGTGATGGTCTTTGGAAGTGAATACAGTACCAGGCTGTCGTGCCCTTGAAGATCCTGAATGCGAGTGAGATCCGAGGTCATATTGTGTCAAGCTAGAGTTCAAGGTTCGTGCAACTCGTCCTGTCATTCTGTTTCATCCTTGAAGACCCTGAACGGAAAATCTAAAGGCTGACTTGGGCCAGGTTGAAGTTTGAGGTTCATGCAGTTCGTACAAACGTTGTACGGTTGACCGGTCTCAGAACTGGTAACCACGAGGACTAACCGAAGCTTTATGTGCAATGGGCTGTTCAACAAAACAAGCAGCAAGAAAACTGAACTCAAACCCTCCTAACGAACAAAACGTTTTAGTGAAGTTGGATTACCCTCTACTAGCCCACTGAGGTGTTCTTCTTTACAGTCCTGTAATAAAGTAACAGGATTGTCCTGTAAAGAAGGAAACAGGATTGATCATGTCCTCGACGTCGTTCTTCGTCTGCTGAGCCCCGACCAGGCATTCAAATGCTGTTACTGAACTATTATTTTCCCTCCGAGGTGAGTGACTCATTTTGTGATACGGACTTACTATTTACGTGAGAGGTTTGTGGCCAGACAAACGTGCCAGATACATGTGTTATCTAAGCTGTCTTTTTGTGTCTCGCTTCACACTATTCGTCGCTTCACATGTCATCGCGGCCCTTGACAGAAGGATCTAATAGCTGCAATTTCGAGCAGAGTTGTAGATCAAGCTGTGGTGGCCCTGCCATCTTGATGACCTTGACCCCACGATCCAAAGACTGCTTGGCGCCAAAGCGGAGCTTGCGCCCCACAATACTAACCCTGCTACTCTGACGCGCACGAAGCCGACCAGGCTTGTGCCAAGTTTTCGTTCAATCTCCACTCTTCCACCAACAACGTTCCATCCAACGGCACGATAATGGCGGCACCAACCCCAAGCCTCCCCCAAAGTTCATCAGCATTTTCACTTGCTGTAAAACTAAATAGGTACGCATATAGCAACGTTTGCCAACCCCCCAACCACTTTGCGTTCCTCCTTAGGGGTATAACAGTTTCCAAAACAACCCTCAGGGAAGAGAACGGCAATGGAGGTTCCCAAGAAACGCTCCGTGTGAAAATTCACTTGACTTCGGGGATGGAACTCTTCTCAAAGGCCTAATGGTGTTTACTCAGCCCGCTCGTGTGCCTCGCTTTCAACCTCACCCGCACACTATTTTGTTGTTGAAAATACACAAGAAGTAGAAATTCTCGCCCTACGCCAACATGGTGTGATGTAAAACAAATATTACAAATTGAGAGAGCTATAGTTTTTGCTTTATTATTCTTGGAATCGCGACAAAGGTCGACGACTCGGATCGGCCTCAAAATTTGACATTATCCGTTTCAAGAGGTCTAGATTCTAAAACCAAAATGTCCGATCGCCGTACGCCGTCCGCCGAATTTTTTTTTTAATTTTAAATTTTAACAAAATACTTGGTTTAATCTAGTTGTGCCCGCAAGGTTTTCTGCCCGATCGCCCAAACCTGTGAGGCGCTATGGGGCTAAAATGGGGCAATGGGAGGTTTTTTTTTAAGGCTTTTAGCTATGGAATCGAGTTAGGTGTCGTTTTCGAAGTAATTTTGGACGTAGAATCCATTTTTGGGGGTCCCGGAACGCTCCGTTCACTGTGGCGATCTATAGGGCATTCATGGGGCTACAAATGGGATTTTTGAAGGATCCCAGGAAGTCAAATATTTTTCGAATGAAAACAGATATTAAAAAAAAAATTGTTTTCGACAAATTTTTTTATTGACAGAACTTATTTTCGCACAAGTAACCGATATAAAAGGATAATAAACCCTTGTGTTAAATTTGCAGCGTTTTCTGGAGGGTTTATCGTGTTCCGGGGACGGATATAGGCTAGATATAATTATCCGGACGCCCCGGCCTTTCTTCGGTTTGTTGATAAAAACTTCGTTAAATATCTGAGAAAACTCCGTTTTCACAGTAGGTCGTATATTCGCGCCTACCCGAAAACCTGAGTCTCCCCAGTTCCTCGTCAAACGGAAATCCGATTTGATGGAAAAGATCTGGATCCCCTCGGGGAAAGGCAGGTTCCCAAAGATATGCATTATTCTTCCTTCCCTTATTTTACTTCGGGATACGATGTAATAGATTCTGTCATGATACGCCAAGTTTTGCTCGGCTGAATGGACAGCATGAGAGGGTAAAAAAAACGAGTGATGTTAACAGATGGATTCGTCTCACCGTTTTTTATTCTTTTTTTTTTCTTTTTTAAGGCTAACGGGACTTTTACTCCCAATCCTTTTTTTCCTTGTTTATCTCACTCTATCTCGCACGTTGTGCTTCGCTCCGTTGTGTTCTTCCATCGAGTTTTTTCTCGTATCCCTCTTTTGTAAATCCGTTGGGACGCCCGTCCATTTGGATCGGCTCACTCAGGATTATTCCTGCAATCCAGTCAACGGGCTATTAGCAGCCCCTCTCGACGGGATGATCCGGGAGCCATGGGAGCCGATCGGAGTGCTGTTGGGACTGACCCCTGAGCGTTGAATCTTTCATTCGTGTTGCTCGGTTGTTAGGCGATAGCGTTTTTACTTTGGGAATTCTTTTGCTTTGCTGCTTTTAGCACTGTCCATGTGCAGTTATAATATTGTTAGGTGGCTACCAGCAACGGCCCTGTGTGTGTGTGTGTGGGGGGGTTCTTCTGTACTGCCGCCTTCAGTATTTTCATGATTAGGACCTGGAAAGCGTGGGTCCGAGATTTCTTGTGGGGGGGGGGGGGGGGGGCTCAAAACCCAATATGTAGTATCATAGCTAGTGCAAACTGGTCAGTGTCTGAGGATGCAATGCTGCCTGTACGTCGAATTCAGGTTTGTTCCAGGTCTGACGGCGTCTGTCGACAGATCCCAACCGCACTCATTCGAGCTGTCGGTTTCCGTCCAACTGCTGTCAACCTACGATCGACCTGGAACAGTAGTTTCTTAACTGCGCATGTCTCCGTCGATTTCTGTTAACAGTCCGTCAAATCTGGAACAAACTTCGTGTAAAAAACGCCATAATATATATATATATATATTATATGGGCGTTATAACGCCCGGGACGCATCATTCGATTAGTTTCACATCCTTGGGAATCAGATGGCTCGGGCTGCTCTCTGCCTGCCATCAAACGCTCCCTTCCCGCTTCAGCCCTCTTTAATTTATAATTCATCGTTCCGGGACTGTCACATCGCTAATACTGCTTGCTCCATGTAAATAGAAGCCGAAGAGACAAGATGTTATACAGTATGATGTGCACAAGCCTCTTCCTCCCTTTGGGCTGGTCTATTATTCACCAAAGGAATACATAATCCCGGAGATGTAGCTGGGGTCGGATTTTCACCCTGGCGGAGGAGAACACCCCCAAAGTTACCCCTTGCTGAGCAACTTCCTCCATTTTTCTCGCCTTTTTCAACCCCCCCCCCCCCCCCCCCCCACCGACGGGATGATCCAATCATAAGGCAAAAGAGATTGTTGCAATACGTCTTCGGCTTTCCACGCTTCTTGCCCGAAAAAATAAAATAAAATAAGGCGTACCAGATGTACCAGATTTACACGGTGCCGAGCGTAAGGTGCTAGAGCAGTACAATCCCACGTATAGTACCTATGTAACCAGATCTTTGGTTTGGTTTCGCCACCCCACGCCCAGACTTGCCACCGCAGGAATCTCAGAATTCGTTGTGCCCCCGTTTTATAATAAGATTTCGATTTTTACTGTCCTGGTGGCATTATTATTAAGGTGTTGAGGATATCGGACCATTAGCTGCCGCACTTGGTTGCATGGAATGGAGTCAGATGATTCTGGGACTGAGCGGGAGACACGGCGACCTTTGTCGGGGATCCCAGGGACCCGGATACTTACTTGAGCTGGCCAAATGGGGGCTCTGACTGAGTGTGTCACCAGGTGGATTGACGGAAGTATTAAAAAAATTTTAAAGGAAATAAACTTAAGTATTATATGCTTCTCCACACTGTTTTTATACAAGAGCTAAGAGACTCTCAACTGAAGCAATGCAGCTATGCTGAAGATTCTATAGCTCAAGTTTTGCAGGACCACCTGAAGCTGAACTGGTGGATGGCATCTCAGGGATCATAATAATATTGGCATTTTTGCCCTTGGGGGGGGGGGGGGGGGGGGGTTGTAGCCATATTAATCTATCTATCTTCTATCTATCTATCTATCTATACTTCTATAAAATCGGGTTTCTGTCTATCTGTCTGTCTGTCGTGCCTTATAGGCGCCTAAACGGCTGAACGGATTTGAATGGGGTTTTTTCCTAACGGTCTCGGCTGCGATTGCCCCCAACATAGGCTATATTAAAATTCCGCGCGACGCGCGCAAACCCGCGAATTTGCGCGAAACGTGTTTTTCGCTCCCCTATAACCCCCATTTTTTATCGCGGATTCCGATTCTACGTTTAATTCTACGTCCCAAATACCTGTTGCGCGAATTTTTTGGCGCGCGCGAATTCGCTCAATTAATTTTTTCGATTTATTCCGCCTTTAATAGACGGATTTTGTCCGCGTTTCGTCCGTAGCCTACCTAGAGATCCGAATTTTAATAGGAGATATCGACCAAATTCATTCCGACGATGAGCGACTTTTGAGAGCGAGTTGAGTTTTGAAAAAACTGGGCGGGCGTCACCGACCCGTCGCGACGGGTGAAACCCTCTATCCCCCCGCCATCACTCTTCACTCTGAGCGGGTGGGACATCAGCCTTTAAGGGGCGCTCCCAAGGTTTATGCGCAAGGTCTCCCAGATGGAAATTGATGTAAATTAAATGAATCGATTTAAATTGAATCGATTATCGAGAAAAGTATCGAAAAATTGTATTAAATTGAATTAAAAAAAAATTAAAAAATTTATATATATATTCTTGAAAATCTCGAGAAATTCAAAAATGATCTACATTCTGAGATAGGTTGAGCGCCCTCAAGGATTTTTTCCGTTTTCCCCTCCTTCAACTAAAGAAAAGAAGGAGTGGGGATTTCAGCCACTATTGATTCGATTTTGATGAAATTTTCAGGGATCACCCGGGTTGTGCCTTAGATGATTACCCAGGCTTATTTAACAAAAAATCTCATTCTTTTTCCTACCTACCTACACATTCAAATTTACTACCTACCTATATTTTTTTTTTTTTTTTTTTATCGCGGATTCCGATTCTACGTTTAATTCTACGTCCTAAATACCTTTATACAATCATTACCTATATACAATGAAAAGCCGTTTCGAGCTGTCCCAACTGTATGGATTACCTATATACAATCATTACCTATACACAATGAAACTGTGTATCCCATGTATCCTCAACCATTAGAGATAGAGAGATGGGATGTTCGGGGGGGGGGGGGGGGGGAGCGCAGTACTTCTATAAAACCGTTGAAGATAGGGAGATTCGGTTTTTTCCATCGTGATCTCAGGTATCACATAAAAAGTTTTGGATAGTGTCCCTTAAATTGTCCAAAAGTGTCCTGCGAGTATGAATCCCTCGGGAACGAATGGTTTACCTAGATACATACAATGAAAAGCCGTTTCCAGCAGTCCCAATTTTGTACCATATGATGACTCTGGGGTGAGTTCAAATAGTGTCCTGAAAGTGTCCTAAAGTGTCCCGAGAGTGTGAATTCCCCTGAAAAAGGCGAGGGGGGGGGGGGGGGATTTATCTGTTTGGAGCTTGCCTAACTGCTTATCCTCAACCATTAGAGATGTAATAGGTATATTCATTCATGAGTCGACACTGGCCTAACCTTCTCCCAGCAGGTTCAGCCAATATTGATTCGATTTTGATGAAATTTTCAGGGATTGATGGTGGACTTTAAATTTGATTTCACTAGCACTTTGACGATAATATAGAAGTACTAGCTGCTCCGGCTCGCTTTGCTCGCCTACGCACCCATCCGGGGGGCTGCGCCCCCCTGGACCCCCCAGTGGGTGAGTAGCATCGATGGACACGTTGGAACCCCCACATGAAGGAATTACCAAATTCGCAGAATTGCAGTGCTCGGTTGGGACAGCTTGAAACATAATAATAATAATATTGAAACATGTTTCAACTTTATTATTCTACATGAGACATGTTTAAATATTATTATTATTGTTTCAAGCTGTCCCAACCGAGCACTGCAATTCTGCGAATTTGGTAATTCCTTCATGTGGGGGTTCCAACGTGTCCATCGATGCTACTCACCCACTGGGGGGTCCAGGGGGGCGCAGCCCCCCGGATGGGTGCGTAGGCGAGCAAAGCGAGCCGGAGCAGCTAGTACTTCTATAAAATCGGGTTTCTGTCTGTCTGTCTGTGTATCTGTCGTGCCTTATAGGCGCCTAAACGGCTGAACGGATTTGAATGGGGTTTTTTCCTAACGGTCTCGGCTGCGATTGCCCCCAACATAGGCTATATTAAAATTCCGCGCGACGCGCGCAAACCCGCGAATTTGCGCGAAACGTGTTTTTAGCTCCCCTATAACCCCCATTTTTTATCGCGGATTCCGATTCTACGTTTAATTCTACGTCCGAAATACCGGTTGCGCGAATTTTTTGGCGCGCGCGAATTCGCTCAATTAATTTTTTCGATTTATTCCGCCGTTAATAGACGGATTTTGTCCGCGTTTCGTCCGTAGCCTACCTAGAGATCCGAATTTTAATAGGAGATATCGACCAAATTCATTCCGACGATGAGCGACTTTTGAGAGCGAGTTGAGTTTTGAAAAAACTGGGCGGGCGTCACCGACCCGTCGCGACGGGTGAAACCCTCTATCCCCCCGCCATCACTCTTCACTCTGAGCGGGTGGGACATCAGCCTTTAAGGGGCGCTCCCAAGGTTTATGCGCAAGGTCTCCCAGATGGAAATTGATGTAAATTAAATGAATCGATTTAAATTGAATCGATTATCGAGAAAAGTATCGAAAAATTGTATTAAATTGAATTAAAAAATTAAAAAAATGAATCGATTTAAATTGAATCGATTATCGAGAAAAGTATCGAAAAATTGTATTAAATTGAATTAAAAAAAAATTAAAAAATTAATATATATTCTTGAAAATCTCGAGAAATTCAAAAATGATCTACATTCTGAGATAGGTTGAGCGCCCTCAAGGATTTTTTCCGTTTTCCCCTCCTTCAACTAAAGAAAAGAAGGAGTGGGGATTTCAGCCACTATTGATTCGATTTTGATGAAATTTTCAGGGATCACCCGGGTTGTGCCTTAGATGATTACCCAGGCTTATTTAACAAAAAATCTCATTCTTCTTCCTACCTACACATTCAAATTTACTACCTACCTACATATTTTTTTTTTTTATCGCGGATTCCGATTCTACGTTTAATTCTACGTCCGAAATACCGGTTGCGCGAATTTTTTGGCGCGCGCAAAATCGTCAAACTAATTTAGGTAGGTACCTTTATACAATCATTACCTATATACAATGAAAAGCCGTTTCGAGCTGTCCCAACTGTATGGATTACCTATATACAATCATTACCTATACACAATGAAACTGTGTATCCCATGTATCCTCAACCATTAGAGATAGAGAGATGGGATGTTCGGGGGGGGGGGGGGGGGAGCGCAGTACTTCTATAAAACCGTTGAAGATAGGGAGATACGGTTTTTTCCATCGTGATCTCAGGTATCACATAAAAAGTTTTGGATAGTGTCCCTTAAATTGTCCTAAAGTGTCCTGCGAGTATGAATCCCTCGGGAACGAATGGTTTACCTATATACATACAATGAAAAGCCGTTTCCAGCAGTCCCAATTTTGTACCATATGATGACTCTGGGGTGAGTTCAAATAGTGTCCTGAAAGTGTCCTAAAGTGTCCCGAGAGTGTGAATTCCCCTGAAAAAGGCGAGGGGGGGGGGGGGGGGATTTATCTGTTTGGAGCTTGCCTAACTGCTTATCCTCAACCATTAGAGATGTAATAGGTATATTCATTCATGAGTCGACACTGGCCTAACCTTCTCCCAGCAGGTTCAGCCAATATTGATTCGATTTTGATGAAATTTTCAGGGATTGATGGTGGACTTTAAATTTGATTTCACTAGCACTTTGACGATAATATAGAAGTACTAGCTGCTCCGGCTCGCTTTGCTCGCCTACGCACCCATCCGGGGGGCTGCGCCCCCCTGGACCCCCCAGTGGGTGAGTAGCATCGATGGACACGTTGGAACCCCCACATGAAGGAATTCCCAAATTCGCAGAATTGCAGTGCTCGGTTGGGACAGCTTGAAACATAATAATAATAATAATAATAATATTGAAACATGTTTCAACTTTATTATTCTACATGAGACATGTTTAAATATTATTATTATTGTTTCAAGCTGTCCCAACCGAGCACTGCAATTCTGCGAATTTGGGAATTCCTTCATGTGGGGGTTCCAACGTGTCCATCGATGCTACTCACCCACTGGGGGGTCCAGGGGGGCGCAGCCCCCCGGATGGGTGCGTAGGCGAGCAAAGCGAGCCGGAGCAGCTAGTAATAATATAATTTTTAATATAGCTACAACCCCCAAGGGCAAAAATGCCAACTTCTGGTTCATACATAAGATCAATGAGAAGCGAACAGGATGTGTGAAGGACCTGGCATCAATAAGGTTACTAGCCAACGATTCCTAGGAGGCTACATCGGGCCTAGAAGGACTATGTAGGCCAAGAAGTTGATCCGCATCGGCCAACAACTGTCGGGCATAGGATTTCAAATGGAGATTGGGGACAATATGAATATACAACACCAGCAAGACCGAAACAAACATGACAAAAAGGCGGAATTTATAAGACAATAAGTGCGCTAAAACGGGGCTATGGGAAGGGTTTTTTGAAGGTTTTTGGGTATAATATCGAATGGGGTGTTCTTTTCGATGTAATTTTGGACGCAAAATCCATTTTTCGGGGTCCCACATAAGTACGTCCACGAACTTCACATGACAAAAAAGTGACACGTCAAGTGTCAAGGTAGGTAAATATGTAATAATAATAAATAAATTACCTTAATAGGCTTTTAATTAACTTTCATAATTTTATTTATATAGTATTAAATAGGCACTATTACTATTTTTTACAAAAATTATTTTTATAATAGGTAATAATAATAATACATATTATTATTACTATTATTATGACATATTATTATACATCGTGTAAAATTGGCAGCTTTTTAAGGTAGGATGATGCTTCTGGCGTCAAAGTGAACAGAACATAGTGTAGTATTTGTTGAAAATTCCCCAAAACTTGGCTTTTCCGCAAAAAGTGAATTTTTTCTTCCCGAATCGTTTCATTTATTTATTTTTTATTGTAATCGAATAATTCTTATTATTTAATTATTAATTTATAATTTAGTTATAATCGTTAATTTTTTGCGTAGTTTGTACTGAAGTGTAAGTACCTATTGAGCCCCCGTTGTAAAATTTGCAGCGGTTTGTTTTAGCAGCTCGCCAGAACTCGATCGCCGGTCGGCCTTTAGCCATCTGCCGTTTGAAGATTCTTTGATTGGGTCAAGTGATGGCGAAGGAAGTTTCCTTTGCAACCAATCGCGGGACCTTCCCGGGCGAGCTTGCGCTTCTCCGCTCACCTTAGGATTTTCCTCCCGTACTTTCCCGCCTCCAGGGCCGAAGCCCCCCTTCCCCAGACTTACTAATTTAGCCGAAAAAAAAACTCGCAAACATTTTTGTTCGTTTTTTTTTAATGTGGAACGACAGTTGCTGATTAGATCGGCGATGACATGCATTTGCAGTCTTCGAATGACGTTTTCCTTCTCATAGGCCGAAAGTGCTTTGACGGTTGAGCGCACAGGACGACGTGGATATCTGAAAACCGGACAACTTTTTCTAACAACAAAAACCAGGTTTCCAATGTTTCAAAAAAAAAAAAAAAATGAAAAAGAAAATTTCGCTTAATAATCCTTTATACCAGATTTACCTTTAAGTTTGGTCGTTTGAGGCATTGCAAACCCAGACGGTGGACACGAGGGAAGAGGCAACGTGAGGCAAGCGGGTTTGCCGCCACAACCGGTCAGCGGACACGTGTCTTGAAGACCATTCCTCCTTGTGCACATACACACTCTGTGCAGCTGCAAAAATTAAATAAACACTACTAAACTCAGCAAAACGTTTACCAAGGGGACGATATGGTATTTACCTTTTTTCGCCCGTGCGACGGTGGAAACAGGGCTGGCTAAAATAAAATTGCATTGGTTTACGAAAAAAGAGTCATGCGTAGTGATAGGCTCTGACTTGAATGCTCAAAACGCCTTGGATGACAAACAATGGCGACGTGCACGGGACTAGTATCAATTGCTTAGTTGGCAAAGTTGGACCTCGCACCAAGTGGATTTTAACGTATTTCGTTATGGTCCAATAGTGGCCCCAAAACCGCAATTTTGTTGTACTTCTCTTGGTTTTTGACCATTTTTACCCAAAAGAAAGCGTCTGTAAAGAGGTCAAAATTTTGCGTATAATCCGGTTAAGCCGTCTTGCCGATACCGAACTTCAAAGATGGGCAATTTTTTTTCCATACCTAATGGGTTAGAAGTTTGTCCTCTTTAAAAAAGAACGGAATAATTTTCTTTTGTAAGGCGCTCCCTTCTGGGTGAAAATGGCCGAAGAAAAAAAAAGTGTAGAAAAATCGCGGTTTGTGGGATTAAGGTCACCTCCCACGACTGTGCTAACTCAGATTCCTCAAATTTGGGCCTATTTGGAGAGATATAACATCCAGCTTTCCGTCAATTATTTCAGTTTTTCTCCCATTTTGGGTTGAGTCGGACTGATAGAGGGGGCAGCTAAGGCGAGAGGACACAATAACAGCCCCAAACCAGAGCAGAATCCCGAGGTTTTCAGAATTCAAGTACTTGGGTCTTGCTTGAAATTCTTTGGAATCAGAGAGCTCACCTAAGCATCAAAACGATGAGACTCAAAGCCGTGGAGAGCATTTGGGTCCATGGATCAGGTGATTGCTGACGCAGCATAATGGCAGTAGATAACTGTGCGGTGGAGATGGATGGGCTCCCGATACAAAGGCTCGAATGAGATCGATGAAATAAATGGCCTGAGCCTGACGTTGACCAACAAGCTCTGGAGAGGTACGGCCACCTCAGGCGTATGCCAGACAGCCGACGCCTGAGGCCCTAGATTGATCGCAGGAGGGTCGTAGGGAGAGAGGTCAGCCTCAGATAACCATGTCATGGTATTAGAAATCGTGGGTCTTGGCGATGAAATTTGTGGAAACTCCAAATTATAGGCTAGTTTTCTCTCGAATAGGCGTTCTGTGCCATTTTAAATCCATGCGAGCCAATCAGCAGAGGGTCAGCTTTCCGCCGCATGAGTGATGGCGCAAAAGGACTGTCCCAAAACCAGGAGATGGCAAAAACGGACTTTAAAAAACGCTGCAAACTATACACTAGGGTTTATTATTCTTTGACATAGGTGCAGAAATTCAATTCTGTCAATAAAAAAAAACTTTAGAAAACACTTTTTTTGATTTTTTTTTTTCCAAAACAATTTTTTTTTTTTTTCAAAAATATTTCGCTTTTTACTTGAAGAATATTTAATATTTAATATTCTTCAAGTAAATTCAAGGTTAAATTTTAACCTCCTGGGATCCTTCAAAAATCCCATTTGTAGGTCCATGAAAGCCCAATAGATCGCAACAGTGAAATCGGATCGTTTCGGGACCCCAAAAAATGGATTCTACGTCCAAAAATACTTCGAAAACGACACCTAACTCGATCCCATAGCCAAACGCCTTAAAAAAAAAAAAAACCCCTCCTGTAGCCCCATTTGGTACCCCAGTTGCCATCGTTGCCATGTGGTCGAAGCAACTAGATGGTAAACCAATTATTTTGTCAACATTTCAGATTTAAAAAAAATTCCTACTGCCCAAAACGGTCCGGACGGCGGACGGACATTTCGATTTTGGAACCTAGACCTCTTGAAACAGATAATGTCAAATTTTGAGGCCGATCGGAGTCGTCGACCTCCGTCGCGAAAACATAGGTGTATTATTCCAAGAATAATAGACCAAAACCCGCCACGAAGCATGACTTGTTCTCGTAAACCTGTCCCACCAACTAAAGAACAAAATCGAAGCTGCTTTTATTTTAATGATTGGGTCCTGGTTGCATATTGGGACTCTGAACCTCCAAAAGTGTCCGTCCCAGCATCTTTGCCCCAACTTGCCAACACTGGTCAGTCACTTACTGTACTGTTTATCACTTGGAACTTTTCCGCCAGCTCCCCCGCGGCCGGTCGTTGGCCGGGCCTGCCGGAACCTCTGGAACCACTTGGGGCGGACTCCCCCTAAAGCGGACAGACCGGATCAGAAAGGGCACACACCACGAGCGGATGCACAGGGGAACTTACGGGGAAGTCGCAGCAGCAAACGTTCATTTTGTTCTTTGTTGGTTGTTCTTGGTTGGATAAAAGGTAGATGTGTAACGTGGTGTGGTGTGCGTGTGAAGAGTGTTGGCCGCAGTGATGCTTCAAACGTTTTGTTAGGGGTTTCCATGGAGTTCATATGATTCATGGCTTGTATTGGAGTCACATGCAGGAATCTTAGGTACGTGTACCGTCTAAATGTCCATGGTTTTGCCACCATGGAGTCAGAAATGACATTGGAAATTAAGAAGTTGGTCAGTCGAACACGTCTGAGTGACTCCTTGGATATACGATCTTAGGGGTGTTGGAGGCTGAAGGTTCTCTGCGGAAAATTTCTTCAGAGACGCAAGATACTATGTCCTGCTGGAACCCAGGAAGGGATCAGTGGTCCCCCATTGTTTTTCCCGAATCGGCGAGTGCTGCCACGGGTTCCAGAGTTTGTGCAGAAGACCCTAGCTTACTCTTATTTGTCACAGGAAATCCGCGGAATCGTTTAGATTCCCACAGGCAGCGAGCAAAATCGCCCAGATTGTCACTGGTAATATGTGAAATCGTCCAAATTGCCACAGACCATCAGCAGAATAGCTGAGATTGTCACGGGCAATCAGCAAAACGTTTTGGGTTAAGGAACAGCAAATGGAACCAGATGCCCCAACGCGGTTTGAAACCTTCCCCTAAGCAGAAGCTCAGGGGAAGGGCTGTGACGACAGTAGAATGCTGATGCTCGCACCGAAGAACTATCCAGCCATCCCCCGTTCCAATGTCTGAGCTCGACTTACTTCATCCTCTGCCTCGTTCACCCTAGCAGACTGCAGAAGCACCGGGTCCAACTCCAACTCCCAAATAGCGTTTCTTCTAGACCTCCTGGTCCACTCTGGGGGTGATTCGGAGTCTTTCTTCTCGCTATTCGAAGCTTCGCAAGGGTTTTGAAACCCGTTTCGGCGGGGCGGGTCCTTCAGACGGTAGGGCTCGGGTTTCACCGGATCGTCCCACACAGGTGCTTTGCAAGGTTCCATTCTCACGCAGACCAAGCACCTGGTTCATGTCAGTCACAATAGATCTTGTTTGGTTTCCTTAATCAAGGTTCGACACACATCGTAATCATTATTCATTATCTTTACTCGCCTTATCGTACAACTCTCTCAATTAGACTTTTCTATGCATTGCATACCTTACCAACCCGGGAACATCATTATCGGACTCACTCGCACTTAGGCCTTGGCATCGACCATCGCTTCACCACAACTTTCCTGTGGAAATCCGGGTCGCGGGATGCCACGTAGGGCACGACGTTGCAAGGTGACACGCAAGAGAACATCTTCCGGTTTTTCTACGAGATATTCAAGACCCAGGAACGAACATAGTGGCGTTACTTACGTTGATCGAGATTGACCAGGCCTGGATAAAGCAGCAACTGTCGTGAACTGGACAGAGGACTAACAATTTTGATGGAAAAACGAACTCATGGGGAGACCAAAAACGTAATGCAGAGTGAGCGTCTATGGCAACAATATCGTTGGCATTAACGGAAGTAATAATTACTTCTGTAATTATTACTTAAGTAAAATCACAATTATTGTGATTTTTCAGTAGTAAGCCGAGAGAGCAACACACCCAGCAGCGCCAAAAGCAGTATGTGCACGGCTGTGGCGGAAGCTGTAAAATCTATTCTCACTCAATCTTCTGCACCTGCAACATTTTGACGAAATTATGCACTGAAGGTTTTCCCAGAGGGATCGCAGAGTTTACCTAGCAATAAATAAAGATGGTGCCCCACCTGTTGGAAGCCGCTCTGTTAATTATATTTTCTCTTAAGGCCTCGACGATTCTCAGTCCATTTTCCTCCTGGGTGGGGGAGAGAAGTCAAACCGTTTTCTCATCCCCTCCTTTCATCAAGATGGAAACAATTAAACCCACATTTATTTTCCCTTCGGGGAGGGCGAGGAGAAGACGACGAGTCAAAGAAAAGGTGCGCCCTTGTTGGAGAATTAGTCATTGCGAACTGTTTGTCGTTCCCCTCCTTCACGACCGTCCTCCGAAGAAACGTGGCCCGACGGTATTTCCAACTTCAAAGTGCTTAAAATACAGCTCAGGTTCCCAGGCTTTTCAAGCGCTCTCCCCTCCCCCACTCCAGCGTTACCTTATAATGTAGTTGCAGCAAAACGGTTTGCTCCCCTTAAGAGATTAATAATAACCGTTTCGTCCGTCCCAGTCGTAATGCCCGTACTGTTTAATTATAATTACGACATTACGGTAAAAAGACTGAAATCTACGAGAACCGTCTGATGAAATTGCTGGCAATAACGGACGAAATGGAAACACCGTTGTAAGACTGGCAAATACGTGGAATCGTGTCATCTTATGACTACGGCATATTATGCAAAGTCGCGAGTGGGAACGTGGAAAAAAAGACCAGAAGGTAAAATACGAAGCTGAAATGGCAACGAGAACATTGATGACTTGGGTACGTACAGTTACTTCACCCTGCTGGCTACCTTGGACAAGGGTGCAAAGCTGAATTCACCGATTCACGCGCAATAAACTATGTATACTTATGAAAGTAGTTTTGACTAATAATGAAAAGAGGGTATTGCAGTCAGAGATGACATGGAAAGCAGGTGGCCTGGGAAGGCATCCCTTGAACTAGTGCTTGGAGACGGCTATGAAAAGATTCCTGCATGAAGTCTGGGGGAGTTCTTCGGCAACTGCAATCGAAACACAGATCGGCCCTCTTTTCAGGACTGACCAGGACAGACAAAACATACTCTTATTTGTATTCTTCTTCTTCTTTCCCCTCATCTTCCTCAGCCAGTGAGATACCTTCCTCCTCCACCGCCACAATTGCATATTGACGATTCTTGCAAACTCGAGATCCCAGGATCCTTGGCCTTGGACTGTAGCCAATTGAGCTTGACAGCTGCCGTTTTCAAGTTACATCATCCAGACATATTGGCTATTGGGCGGCTTTGAAACTCTTGAACTTCTTGGTCTGCGCCATTTCAGCGGAGCTTCACTAAAATTAAATGCTGATTCCTGGTCGCAACGGCGTTTGAGACTGGGATGCGTAGCTTCTTTTTGACCGCAGGAGACGAAGACTCCAGTAGCACAAGCTGCTGACACTATTAGGCAAGGCTAAATTCCGCTATTCCACTGAGATATCGTGCATTTCATCGTTGATAATATCCCATAATATCCCATATTGTGCAAAAGACCAGTGACTCTACCAAAATGTGGTAGAGATCTGATCTTCAGGTTCGCGCTAGCTGAATATTTGACTAGAGCTTCAGCATTTTCCTTGAGCTTGTTTCATGATCAACTCCTCAACGTCCACAAGAGCGATAATGAGATCAACATAGATAGTGATTACAAAATGAGACAGTTGATTGAGTTGCACTCGCAACTTACTTGATTCGGTGATTGACACAATTTGATATGCAACAGTTCAATTAACATTTCATTACCGACAATTACCTCAGGCCATGTTTACCGTGATGGAGGGGAACGAGGCCACTCAACCGGCCAAGTGACCCGTGAAACACTGTGGGGTTCGTACGCCTAAGGCGGCCACGTATATAATAGACGTTATGAGGGATACTGTACAAGCCTTGAGGGTGGGGGATTATGTATAACCCTCGATTATTGTTATTGTAACGACTACGGCATTGCGGGTGCCATCAAAATAATGAGGTCCGGTTCGCCGCGCGGGTGCAGTTTAACGTTGCAAGCGCCTACAGCTGTAGAAATTGGCAAAACGATTCGGTCCGAGGGACCAGGTGGCTCGAAATGATTTGATCGAAGTCTATTAAATAGTCAAATTTTGTCAAGTTTCGTCAATCCCTTAATTTCCGCGTTGAACCCAATAATAGCGGCGCGATGATAATTTCTGTCGAAAACCTCCCCGAGGATTTTTCAAACAACTGTAATTACCCCTGGGTTTGGAAGGGAAGTTGTTAGACGGAAAGTCAACCCTTGAGAGGAGCCCCTCCTCGGGGCGATCGCTGGGACGGAAAATGGGGTGTGATAAGATTCTTTGTCCGTATGGCCAATTAACCAGGCCCTTTGTTCGTTGGAGCTTGTCATTTGCATTCTGTAATGTAGTTGGTCGGAAAGAAAAGAGCCCAGGAGCCCGGCAAGCCCCGGGGAAGATATCTGGGGCTCTTTATTGTCTTTAACTTTCCTCCCCAACTTCAGTCAAAACAATATTTTAATTTTCATTCGCTTTTTTGCTGTTCTATTGTTGAGAAGGGGAAGAAAAATAGTTTTGTCGCTGGGATTTATCACGTTTTATGCGCAGAATTCTTTATGAAATTTATTGTGTTGTACTTATATTAACCCTTTTCCGCCGAGAATTCAAAATTACTGAATTTGAAAGGACTGTACCTTAAAACGAGGCCATTAGACTTCAAATAAGACTGAAAATTTATCTATTTCACTTTTACACCCTTAGGGGGGTGGTTAACCCCCGTGCCAGATCTGGCACAGTCGTCACACAGAGAACATTTCCAGGAAGAAGAATAATGTTGATAGGTATCTAGATTTAAGCTTTATTTATGCAAATAAATATACCCAAAACAATAAAATGGAGACAAATGAAATTATGAAATACCTAGTTTAAACTCATAAGTACCCGTTATTTGCTACTCTTTATATATTATGATATTTCTTGAAACAAGAAACGCGAAGGCCAACGTCACTTTACCAACTTGATTTGATACAAGATACCCCCAAATGCTCCAAGACCGACCCTTCATGCCAAAAATAGTGCTCTCAACAGTCATCAGTATGACAGATCGGACCATTTGATCGGCCCTATTGAAAAAAGAAGGCGGTGTGCCTATGGAACCTGTTCATCACACTCCGAAACCATTTCTATGAAATTGTTATACGAGTAAATTTTTATACATAACATTTTCATACAAATGATTTTGGGGTGTGATGACAAGGTTCCATAGGCACACCGCCTTCTCTTTTCAATAGGACCGATCAAATGGTCAAATCAGTCGTACCAAACATTGTTGAGAGCAACATTTTTGGCATAAAGGTCGGTCCTCGAGCTTTTGGGACATCTTGTATCGAATCAAGTTGGTAAGCACGATTTTCCGGAGAAAACCACGTTTTGGTTTTCTAAGCTCTGCTTCGAGTTGAATGATACGCGCGTGTTCTAGCCCAGAGTTGATTAGCCAGGCCATCACCATTAAGAAATTTTCTTCTCTCTGATACCAATTCTGTACTGATTTATATCCTGATCCATTCGATCATGATCATGGGACTGCAGTCCCACCCATGGGTGTTGTACTGAAAGATGCAATGGGTTTGGGGAACAGAAATTATCTTATTTTCCACTCCAGAGTATCTTCTTGGCAAAACTCTTGTGTTCTAGGGCTTTTTGGACGGTGAGACCACCCTCAAGTAGTACTCCTACCTGAAACAAAAAAGTTCTTAAAATTAGACTCAGTATGACGACTGTGCCAGATCTGGCACGGACGATTTTCCATGGGCATCATTACTTATGGCATGTTGTTCGAGGTTCAAAAAAGGTTTTATTACACGTATACAAAACTAAATAATAGGAATAAATCATTGAAACACCAAAAATAAAGTATTTATATAAACCAGAGCACTTACATCATGTTGAGGTCGGGATTTTTGCCAGGACGAAATCTTGAAATCACTAGAAATTCACTGAACCCAAGACAACTGCTGATAATGGAATGAAAATTTGGCAAGATGCTTACAAGGTCATGTGGAAAGTGGGGGCACACCGCGGATTCGATCATGGTCGTGCAGGAATGAACAGGAAATCTGTGAAGTCGCCTCTTCCCCCGTGCCAGATCTGGCACAGTCGGCGGAAAAGGGTTAATGCCGTAGCCCGAGAAGGAGGGGGACATTTTTTGGGTTATCATTATTCGGAGGTACTCACCTAAATCGAAATGGAAAAATGGAAAACGAGCGAATACTGTACGAAAAAAGTCTGAAGAATGCTACTAATTTTACCCAAGGGTTTATAATTTATTATTGTCTACTACTATCAAATTTAGGTAGAGGTTAATAGTGTAAAAACGAATTCTGTGTCATCAAGAAAATAATTTTGAAAAAATAAAAATTGTGCAACGTTTGTACAGATGTAAAGGGTGAAGTGAATTTTACGTCAAGATTCTTTACCCTCTGACATGACGGGGCGCTAATTATTTGATGAACTAGATGCTCCGGCTCGCTTTGCTCGCCTACGCACCCAGCTGGGGGGCTCCGCCCCCCAGACCCCCCGTGGGCCTCGCTTCGCGAGGCCGATCGCTTAAGCAGACATGTGGGTGAATTGCCGCTTGTGGGGTGTATTGCCACCTGTGGGTGTATTGCCGCCTGTGAGTGTATATTGCCGCCTGTGGGTGAATTGCCGCCCCCCAGACCCCCCTAGTGGGTGTATTGCCGCTTGTGGATGTATTGCCCACTGTGGTTGTATATTGCCGCCTGTGATTTGGGTGAATCATGGTACGAAAATGATTAGCCGAGCGAAGTAAGGCCCCCTTGTCAAAGTGCTAGTCTATTAGCTGAGCGAAGTAAGTCAAAGTGCTAGTGAAATCAAATCAAAACTCACAGTAAAAAACCCGGTGGGGCGCTATGGGACTAAAATGCCGAGGGGGTAGAGTTAAGTGTCGTTTTTCAAGTATTTTTGGGGACGACCTATGGAGCTTTCATGGGGCTATACGAAATTAGACCCCCTGTCAACGTGCTAGTGAAATCAAATTTCCACCATCAATAATAATAGAACTACCTATGTGGGTGGCCGAGCAAAGCGAGTCCCCTGGCCGTTAAAATGATCGGCTGAGTGAAGTATGCCCCCCCCCCCCCTCCCAACCTGTCATAGTGCTAGTGAAATCAAATCAAAGTTGAAAACTCACAGGAAAAATATGGGGCTAAAATGGCGAGGGGGTAGAGTTAAGTGTCGTTTTCCAAGTATTTTTGGGGAAAGGGGAAGTATTTTTGGGGAAATTAAGGCCCCCCTGTCAAGTGCTAGTGAAATTAAGGCCCCCCTGTCAAGTGCTAGTGAAATCAAATTTGAAAAGCCTTCCCTTGATAATAATAGAACTACATATGTCGGTGGCCGAGCAAAGCGAGTCCCCTGGCCGTTAAAATGATCGGCCGAGTAAAGTATGCCCCCCCTCCCACCATGTCATAGTGCTAGTGAAATCAAATCAAAGTTGAAAATTCACAGGAAAAATATGGGGCTAAAATGGCGAGGGGGTAGAGTTAAGTGTCGTTGGAAGGGAGGGGGTTGAAGGAGGGGAAAACGGAAAAAATCCTTGAGGGCGCTCAACCTATCTCAGAACGTAGAGCATTTTTGAATTTCTCGAGATTTTCAAGAATATTATATATATTAGTGATATAGATTATTTATAAGGGTCTTGCGTGATCGCTCGTACATATAGATCCTTGTTTGGGGGGGGTGGGGCGGGGGGAAGGAAGGACCCCCTGTCAAAGTGCTAGTGAAATCAAATTTGAAAACTCCACCATCAATAATAGGAGAACTACCTATGTCGGTGGCCGAGCAAAGCAAGACCCCTCTGGCTAATAAAATAATCGCCCGAGCGAAGCAAGACCCCACCCCTGTCATTTGAAAAGTTTGAAAAAAGCCTCCCCTGGCTGGTAAATTGATCGGCCGTGATTCATCACTTCAACCCAGTTGCACTTTTATTCCCACAATTTTCATGGTCTACAGCGGGATTCAAACCCGTGGCCCCAACGGAATGCAGCGCAAAGTGGCTAACGCCCATCACCACACGGCTAATCCGGCCGCCCGTTTGGAAAGATGTGAGACCTCGAAAAAAAACGAATTTTCGGTCCAATACATTTCGGAAAAACTTCACCTTGATCTCCTTCTATGGGATTCTTCAAAAATCCCATTTGTAGCCCCATGAAAGCCCTATAGATCCCCACGGTGGAATCGGATCGTTCCTGGACTCCCAAAAATGGATTCTACGTCCAAAAATACTTCGAAAACGACACCTTACTCAACCTCATAACCGAAAACGTTTAAAAAACCCTCTACTAGCACCATTTTAGCCCCACAGCGCCCCACGGGTTTGGGCGATCGAGCTGAAAACCTTGCGGGCACAACTAGATGGTAAACCAAGTATTTTGTCAAAATGTCAGATTCTTCAAAAATGCCTACTGCCAAAACGGCCCGGACGGCGGACGGCGTTTTATTATGCTGGACGGCGTATGGCGGACGGACATTTCGGTTTTGGAATCTAGATCTCTTGAAACGGATTATGTCAAACTAGTCTCTCTGGCTCGCTTCGCTCGCTCCCCTAGTGGGGTGTATTGCCGCCTGTGGGGTGTATTGCCGCCTGTGGGGTGCGTAGCATCGATGGACACGTTCAAACCCCTACTCAGACAAGGCCTCGCTCCGCTCGGCCCCTCCTATTCGTAGCAGAGACGATAGAAAAAATCGGCGTATTTTTAGGGCTTACCGTTTAGGAAATTATTATTTTTAATTCAATTCAACTTTTTTTAAATAAAGGCCTCTCCATCTATCAAAGTTCCCTGGACCCTCCTTTTTCTAAGATCCCTGGCCCCGCGCGAATTAAAACGATCCAATTGTCTTCTCACCGTGAAATCGCCCCCTCCCCCTCGGTTTTTTTGAAATCCGACTTCGGAATCGGATTGGCCATATTTTGGCGCGCATTTGGCTCGCGGATACCATACCCAAAAAATGGCTCCTTACTGGGTATTTTTGAACCCGAAAAAACGTGGGACAAACGCGAGAAAGACGATTTTTCGACGAATTTTCGACGAATTTCCCGGGCGAATTTCGGATTTTCGATTTGACCGACGTCTACCTCCAGGTCTGATCAATATGGCTGGTATTTTTTCGTAATTTTTTCGACCCCTTAAACGGGCTTTGGCGCGAGTTGAAAGTGGAAAACGTAGGACAAACGGGAGAAAGACGATTTTTCGACGAATTTTTGACGAATTTCCCGGGCGAATTTCGAATTTACGATTTGACCGACGTCTTCCTCCAGTTCTGATCTATACGGCTCGTATTTTTTCGTAATTTTTTCGACCCCCTAAACGGCCAGCGAGCGGAAAGTGAAAAAACTCACTCGGGAACGCGTTATCCCGTACCAACAAACCACACGGCTACCACACGGCTTACGGCGGCCAACACAATTTTATATTATTGTATGATGATTATGAGGCCGACCGGAGTCGTCGACCATCGTTTACAGCAGGTCATGGCTAAAGCATGTTCCACGATAAAATTTCTACTGTCCAAAACGTCTCGGACGGACATTTCGTTTTTGGAATCTAGACATCTTGAAACGGATTTTCGACCTCCGTCGCGATTTCATAGGTGTATTACTCCAATAATAACAAACCATAATAATATTATGCTCCGTTTGGCATGTCGAATGGCCACCAGGCCAGTGATCGCTTCTTAACGGAATTTTTTTGCCGGCTGCCCTTCCGACTCATTTAAATTGTCGCTTAAACTTCGGTCTAAAAATTAAAAAAAAGTGCGACTTAGGTTTTTTTTTCTTGAGAAGCACGATTAAAATGTTGACATTTTATTTTTGCCCACATACTTACATAGGTTCATGAAAATCGGCATACAAAATTTGTAGGCATACAAGGATTTAATCCTTTGCGGATCCGGGAAATTCATATCCAACTTTGGATTAAAATTGAACAACCAATAAGGCATTTTTTGGGGGCAATTACCATTACCTATACTCGGGTTTTTATTACCTACCAACATTACCGTACTTACCGACCGCCGGCCGGCCGGCCGGCTGCCTGCTTGCCTTACTGACTGCTGCAGTCATCATATGATCTGGATTTCTCTGCAGTAGGATTTTCAAAATTCCGTCATTGACAGAGCCTAAGGAGCGGGAGATGGCAAAAAAGCATTAAAAATCGAAAAAATCGCAGCAACATAACTTTTTTTAATAAAGTTCTCTTTCTTGTACAAATTTGATTCATTTTACAATAATTGTAAATCATTTATCAATTATTGATAATATCCATAATACAATATAATATTATTATGTTCTCCGTGAGTAAGAATTTGAAGTCAGATTTATAAAAAAACCGACTTCTCGTAGTTCAAGGGCCACGTCTAAACAATGATCGTTTAAACAATATTTCTGGCTGCGAATTCGATGCCTTCCACGGGAGAGCAGCCTAACTGGCGGAGAAGTGGGAAAGACCATACTCCCAAGTGGTTGGGCGGGCTCGAGTTCGAGTCCAGTTCGCCATCATGAGGGCTGTTTCCCTTCGGCTGAGAGGAGCTCAGCGGAAATTGAGAAGCTTGGGACTGGAGGATGGGGCTGGACTTCCTAAAGCATGGATTGTTCGCGTTGTTGTTATTGTTGTTATTGATTTTCACTCATTTCATTAATAAATAATTAATATATTTTTTTTAAATGGCTGGCTCTAAAATTGTTCCTTGAAAATTCAGTTCAGTATCGTTTTACCATAAATGTTTTATCGTCATTTTGATTGTCCATTAGGCAAAACATTATTTTAAAAACGCTTCTCTGTACGGTATTTAGTATTTAATACTGTACAGAGAGGTAATCGGAAAAAAACTCCCCGGAAATAAAACTCCCCGGAAAAAAAAATCCCCGGAAAAAAAATCCTGCAGGGCGGAAAAAAAATCCCCTAAGAATACTCAAGGACGGAAAAAATAATCCCCAAAAAGAAAAATTGAAAAAATCTTGAACAAAACACAATAGAAAGTTAGGGAACCTCTTCGTTTGGTTTATTATTCTTAGAATAATACACCTATGTAATCGCGACCGAGGTCGAAAATTCTGATCAGCCTCAAAATGTGACATTATTCGTTTCAAGAGGTCTAGATTCCAAAAACTAAATGTTCGTACGCAGTACACCGTCCGGGCCGTTTTGGGCAGTAGGAACTTTTTTTTTTAAGTCTAAAATGTTTACAAAATACTCGGTTTATCCTCTAGTTTTGCCCGCAAGGTTATCAGTTCGATCACCCACACCCGTGGGGCGTGGGCGCTATGGGGCTAAAATGGGGCGACGGGAGGGTTTTTTTGATGGGGCTATAGGATCGTGTGAGGTGTCGTTTTCGAAAGATTTTTGGACGTAGAATCCATTTTGGGGGGTCCCGGATTGATCCGATTTCACTGGGAGGGATCTATAGGGCCTTCATGGAGCTACAATCGGGATTTTTGAAGGATGACAAGAGGTCAAATGATTTCCGAATGAAAAAAAAAAAAAAATTGAAAAAACATTTTTTAATAAAACATTTCTTTTTTCAAAATTTTATTGATTGACAGAATTAATTTTCTCACAAGTACACACTGAATAGGTACAGGTTCCGATAAAAGATGATACGAAGCCACTCATCTTTTGGACAATACAATATTAGACGTTGACCGAGTCATTGTTAACACCAGTCACCTACTGCTTAGTGTTGACCCCCTACGACATCAAAATTTGTAATTGTGTATTTAATACTTAAGTAGGTATCATCTTCTATTCATTTCCATTTAGTCAACGCTATTTCTTCTACGGGGATTTTTTTTCCGGGATCGAAAAATACTGGGGATTTTTTTTTTCCGGCGCCTTTTTTTTTGGGGGGACTTTTTTTCCGGGGACTTTTTTTCCTACAATCGTACAGAGAAGCGGCCCTCCAGGCAACGACCACGCCTCAAGTCTACCCCACCGACTCCCCGTAATCACTCTCCGGGACTTCTCACAAATTTTCATGAAATCCTTCTAACCCGTATTTGCAACCCTTTTGTCGTATACAGGACTAATTCGACCTTTCACAGTGTGAACGTTGATCCGCCCACAATCACATAAGCCATTTTCCCACCTTTTGAGCGGGTAATGAATTGCTTAATGTGTTCGGGAGGTTACCTTCATCCGGAGAAGCGCTTAAAACCCCCAGGAAAAGCCTCTGTGCCCTTCCGAATTCAAAAAGACCGCAGGGCGGGAAGGGCTTTTCCGCCTCACAACCGACCTAATTCGTCCCAAATACCGAAATTTCTCCTCTAATGAATTAGCGGTGAACCCCTAAGCTCTTTGGGACCCCCTCGCTTTGCCCCCTTCGTCAAACAATATGAGTCTGAACCTGAGCGTCACAGTGGACTCCTTCCTATCTTGCTAAGTTGTCGATTAACTTCCTAATTATTCACAGAGAAAGCCCTTCGAGTCGAAAGGGTAAACCGGGAGGTTTGAAAGGAGCACCCAGTCAATAAATATTTTACTCTAAGATGCCAAAAGCCTTTGTGAATAGCAACTAAGCTCTCGAAATCCCCCCCACCCATCAGACACAGGACGAAAATCTTGTGTGGGCTTTCCGCCCCTACCTTTTCAACTCTCATCCCACACGGCATTGTGAATAATTTATAAGGGAATGTGTGCCGGTATTCGAGGATGAGCCGTGTTAATACCATTTTGTCCCAAAGCCTTTTTTTTTTCCTTTTGACACGATAGATTTGATATTCCGGGTGGTTCGCTGTCAATATTTCACACTTGTGGAACGCAACTATGGTTGAAACAACCGAGGAAAAGATTAAATCTCTCCTTCGTTTGTGACAAATTTTGTCTCAAACGATCGACACCGAACTCAATTTGTTCACACGACACCTCTCTTTCTGTCTTTTTTTTTAATTTTATTTTTATTTTTTGAGTCGTTTTTGATGAATGGGTAATGCTAATTGACAGCTGAAATGAGACCCACTTCAATATTCCCTCCATGATCTTTGAGAGCCACCTCATCATGAGCCTGGTTACCTGAATCAATATTTTCCCTTCTGTGATGGTTTCTACGCCTTTGAGCCTTTCTTCTTCTCTTCTCCTGCTTCTTCACTTTGTCGTCCTCCGCTTTGGCCTGTACAGCTTGTTCCACATACATGTTCATCTTGAGGGGCGATGTCACTAGCCAATAACAGGTTCTTACACTCCTATTGGGTCTTCTTTCATAGTTCCCTCCATTGCCTCATATTGGACTTCTTCTGTCATGGTTTCTTCTGTCATTACTACATCATCAACTTCTTCTTTGGTCTTGTGTTCCTGTTGAGGAGAGATGTCACCAGCCAGTAATAGTTCCTGAGGTTGCCTTCTTTTTGAGACTTCATTTCTCCTACTTTCGCTTATGCTAGGGCTTTTTCTCTGACCACGATTCCAAGGAATTTCCAGGGAGAATTTAATTAGGCCTTATTTTCTCATTGCTCATTTACTGCAGATCCCGACGTTTCGAAAGCGTTTAAGCTCCCATCCTCAGGGAATTTCTTCAGTCATAAATCTCGATGCTACACACATCGTCGTCAACAAGGAATCGCTACTAGGATATCTCACAACCAGCAGATGGAAACAGGACACCAAGGGTAAATTTCGGCACGACGGTAACTATTAAATTTTGACATATTACAACAGACATTGACTAGATTCATAGGAACATTATTATTATGGTTGAGCTTCCACATTTTTTGAAATCATTTTTCACGTCGTTAATAATTGCGGCGTGTTCCTTTTAATTATTAAAAGGAACACGCCGCAATTTAAAATCGGATTACGAAATATGGAGGCCAATAAAAACCAAAGTAATTTTTCTCTGACGATTTCTTCATCCTCGAGCATTTCTACGACGACTTCAACATTCTCATCTTCAGCCTGTATAGCTTCCTCCTCTCCTTCCTCTTGGAGTTATCCTGAGGTTGGCTGTTGTCAATGTCAGACTCTTCTATTGGGTCTCCTTCCTTCACCTTCGCTGGCGCTTGTCCTTTGATGGTTTCTATCTTGACTTTCTCGTCAACTTCCTGTTTGACCTGTTTGCCTTCTTCTTTGTGTTCCTTTTGAGGAGCTTTTCCACCAGCCGCCTGCACGTCCAGGGGTTGGATTTCATCAATGTCAGAATAGGTTTTGGAACTTTCGTTCAGCACATACGTTGGGGGCTCGAACATTCACTCAAGCGTGTCCTATTCTTGTTCACTGCTCTCAGGCTGGTTCTGTGCCTACCGTGCCCTGCCAACATCACCCAACCCTGCTCTATTGTGCCTTTAACGCTGTCAGTTCTGCTGCTTCAATCCCCTGACCACGAACCTCTCCCTTGTGGGGAGGTATGATCTAATCCTTAATTGATTCAGTTCTGCTAACTCACTGTTTCATGACAGGTGGAACTGAAAAAGGTGGCGCCCTCAAGGCTGCCAAACGCTGCGCAGCGTTAATAACTGTCCATGGCCGCCACCAGCTGGCGCTAGCGCATCTCTCTCTCTCTCTCTCTCTCTCTCTCTCTCTCTCTCTCTCTCTCTCTCTCTCTCTCTCTCTCTCTCTCTCTCTCTCTCTCTCTCTCTCTCTCGCAGTCTTCCTTCCCTCTTGTACGGTATTTTCCTACCCAACCCCCAAACGGGTGATGCTAATGAACTAAAATCTAATACAAAATCTACGCGATAAATTATGTATCGCGAAAATGCATTCCCCCATGCAAATTTCACGATAACATCCAAGTTGCCTACCGGCATAGAAAAAAGAAACGTGAAGGTGGAGGGGGGGGGGGGGGGGGGGTGGTTGAAGATAAGAGAATAACGTGCTCCCAGCATAAAAGCGATTTATATAAGGGAAGTTTATCTTTTATAGAACAAGTGAAAGAACGGAAGGGATGAAATGGTTACGGAGTGGGGGAGTGTGGACCTGTTTCTGCTTGCACATGGTATTTAGCGGGAATCTCTCATCCAATCGTGATGTGTGATCGCCTCCTGATAGCGCCGGGTCACGTAACCTTCTTTTCCACTCTCCCTTAAAAGCCGCGATATTTTGAAAATACGCTGATCGAAATCGGATCGTAATGAGCCCGCTGACCAGCTTCCCTACAACATTATACGAGGATAATTTTCCCTTCACAACAATTAAAATATTTATGTATTTTGATGGACCTTCTGAATTTCTTAGTTCCCTAATTAAAAATTTTAATTTAATGTATTATTTCTCCGACAACTTCAAAGCTGATTAAGGAATCATAAGGAAATATTGACACAGGGGAGAGACATGAAAAATAAACGGCTGTAAGAGGAGTTTTCAACTCTCGACGTTTTTATCCCCTAAATTTGAATTAACGCTGCAGAGAGAAACAAGTTATCTCTAATCCCCTCCGCTAAATAAATAATTTCTAGCAGATTATTTTCCAGGATTAAGTAAACTGATGTTTCTCGGCTTTGCTGATCCTATTTAATAATTCATGGTAGTAGAAAAAACGGCAGATGTAGGGGGGGGGGGGGGGGGGAGCCTTCGGCAAGGGCCATGCGAACAAACTAATTTTCTCTCTGAAATATTCAAAAAGTGGAAAATTTTGCGAGATGGAATACGGCAGAAGGGCTTTGGACGTGGAAGGTCGTTATGGGAGGAGGGGGTTGTCATTTGACGTGATGAGCCAGAAATTATAATTCTGAGCGTGTGAAAGGAGGAGTGCTTGCTTATTGCTCATTCAATATTCATGATTTGGCTAATACGACACTACACTTGGAGCTATAAACTTCACGAAAAAGAAACATCTCGACTCGGCTGAGCTCTCAGATATATATATATCTGAGTTAATCTCATTCCTGAACGATACTTATACACAATTTGTAGCACATCGCAAATTACCTAATTATAGCTCGTTTGCATTACTCGGGAGAATATTCACCGACTAATTGAATTAAATTTTGTGTCGCCTAGTCGGCCAACTCCAAAAGCCAAAAGTTTCAGAACAAACTGAGGTTTTTGTAACGTTGGTCGAAATCAGGCTGGAGTAAATCATCCAATAAAATAATTCGGTGTACCTGATAGGAGTTCACCTCAGTTTGCCTCGGCCTCTTTTCGATGATTTCCATTCTTGAAAAACCCTTACACTCGACTTGGGTTGAAGAAAGCGTAACTAAAATTTGTAAATCAAAAGGAAACTTGCTTGCATGAGGTTGTAACCACTATTTTAAAACCTTGAAGCACAATGGTTTACGCATTTATTGCACTTGCCATCCACATGCACTTGCCATCCATGTGAGAAACAAAGCCAACCAGATCACCTTCTTTTGAGTCTGAGTTTTCCTTTTCGGTCTTATGTAAATAATATGATTTTAGGTAGGATACAATTTTTCTTCCAGCTTCGACCGGCCTTTGGCCCGATCGCCCGACCTGCCTGTCCGCCCCTGATGGCACTACCGCCTCCAGATATGTTAAATGAAACCCAAATATTTGCAGCAAAATGTAAGATACGGTGTAATACACCTTGTGTATACACTATATCCGTATGTTCTTTGATAAATGCTGCCACATCATGTGGCCCACATGGCCTGATAGTGGTCTGATGCCATAAATGAACGAAAAGGTACATCGACAATGGAGTGTGAGGGGGAGGGGGGGGGGGGCGTAACTGAAACAATAGCAGGAACAAACAGGAATGACCTGTGCAAACAGGGCCGTCCAAGTTGGAGCCAAAGCATGAATCAATTAATTATGAGAATGATAATTAAATGGGAAAGGGCTTCTAGGGGGAGGGGGGGGGGGGGGGGGGGGTGGTCGGGCTCGCGTTCCGGTTTGTATTCAACAATCGCCTTTTCATTTATGTACAGGCTGCCCCGGGGACGTCGATCCATCGAGATTTGCTGCGCACACGAACTCGTGTGGAGCAAAACCTCCTCGATGGTTTCCCGGTCATATCAGGCATTCAACAAGTTTCAAATGCTTTACAATAGCCAGGACCCTGTAGATGTGCCTTAATGATTCATCAACCCCCCGTTTCGAGTATTTGCTAAGTAAATACGGCGTTAGAGGGGTTTGCGTGAGGGACAGTGGAAATCTCCTAATTCGAGTCTGTATACCTTCAATTCCTTCGTTGTCAAAAGTGACCCCTTATGAATCAATAATAGTAAAGGAATTAATCCTTCTCGTCCTGCGCGTTTCCCCTCACAGATTTTGTGTCTCGCACGAACGGGAAAAAATAGATGCGTTATGTGTAATTTTCATGTCATTCTTCAATAGAACCCCTCCGGAGCCTTTTCCCACGCGATGTGCATTTTCAATGGTTCCACTTGGGGGCCAGATGGGTATCAGCGAGCTCGCGCGAAAGACCTGTCAACCCTGGTCTGCACGCTAACTGACGTGTCATAATCTTATCATAAACTTTTCAAACTTCCCCCACCTTCTGGTTATTTCGTAACGTTATTAGAGCATTATAATAAATCGATCAGGACGGCGGGAGTCGTAATGGGTCATGGACGGTGTGAGGGATGGACTCGACGTTGGCAAATTTCACGACAAAATTTAGCGAAATGAAGCATTTGTCATCAGAAGTGGGATAACGCGCGGATTCCGTAAAACCTCTTGTCACATTTTCTGTATTAAATGGGACGAGCTCAATAAACATTAGGCATTAGAACCTTATGCAGATAGTTCATGAGGTGATGAGCTTCTCCTTAGATGTGCCGTTTGTTCAAATCCTCCATGGCTGGCATTACCCAATGGCTGGAATTACCCCCTCACCACTACGTCATTCTAAAATGGCATGTGAGAGGGCGGGGGAAAAGAAAAAATTACAATGAATAAAATTATTTATTAATTTTATTAAATTTTATTAAATTTCATTAAAAAAATTAATAATTTTATTAAATAGCTCAATAAAACATTTTAAAATGCTGCAAGTCTTACATAGGGATTTATTAATTTTTGCTATTCAAAAATTAATTCTGTCAATAAAAAACTAGGTATAGTTAATTATAGCTACCTATTTATAAAAATTGAAAAAATAAAATACTGTACCTACTCCTGTACAGATATTGGACAGATAATATCTTTGCATATTATGGAGCTCCCAAAAATGGATTCTGCGTAAAAAGTTACTTGGAAAACGACACCTCATTCGACCTCTTGGTATCCCTCAAAAGTCCCATTTGTAGCCCCATGAAAGCCTCTTAGATGCCCACGGTGAAATCGGGTCGTTCTTGGACCCATGAAAATATATATATAGATTCCACGTCCAAAATGACTTCGAAAACAACACCTCGCCCAAACCCTTTCAGTAGCCCCTTATTAGCTTCAACGTCCAAAATGACTTCGAAAACAACACCTTACTTAACCCCATAGCCCAAACCATTCCAGTAGCCCCTTATTAGCTTACAGAGCCCAAAATGAAATAGAACCAAAAACAAAGTGATTTTAAGCTAGACAGGGTAGAGTGAAAACTTTTAAATTCGGGATTCACCTTTAGAAAGTATAGCGGGTTTTGAGATAGTTGTCTTGGGGGAAAGGGACAAAGTTCAGTTGTTGAGAACGAGCAGAAAGACGTACATACGTGGTGCCGACTCTCGAGAGATGCTCAGGTCTGTCAATTTGGTTGTTCAGCACGACCAGATCGACCATGGTACGACGCCTACCTTGAAGAAGGAATAGGAGAGATCACAGCAGAGACCGTCGTCAGCAAAATGTTGGCTGAAAAGAAGAATTTGGATGCGGTGGCCACATTCATTTTTGCATTCCTAAAAACCAAAGAGCACGACAGAACATGGGAATAAAAAATAAAAAAATAAAAATTTTATTTTTATATTCAATATAAAAAAATTTAAAAAAATAATAAAAAAAAAATAAATAAAGAGGTAAGGAGACGAAGAGCCGGAAACGGCCAAAAAAGGGAGCTACCCCGAAGTAATGCTGAACAGGTGGTTCCGGGGTAGTTCTCTATAAGAATAAAGGGAGTGGTGGTTTGAATGAATAAATGAAGAGGAACATTTTCCTAGTTTTATTTTCATCCAACATCAATAGTCCTATAATAAGACTATTCCACAACTAGGGCTTCCTATTGTATTAAATACGAAATTTTCCTTTTTTTTTAAATTTGATAAATACCTATTGTCAGAGAATCAGAATTGTTCGTGGACATAAGAAGAGGGGGTTAGGGAGAGAGAACGACTCCTCAGCTGGCTTGGCACCGACGACAAACCAGCAGAGAAGTCGTTCTCTCTCCCTTACCACCTCATTGGATTAGTCCTCTGCACTGTCGGCAAACAACCACTTTGACATAAGAAGTCTTACTTGGTAAGCTAGATATAAAACTGGTTTATACCTATTTATTTTTATTTTACTATTCAATAAACTCAATATTGGCCTAAAGCTATCGATAGTTTTATTCGATACCATCGGTGGCACAAAGTATCGATGCCTCCAGTACGGGATCTATTGGTATCGATCTTTCATCCGCGATACTATTGAACATCGATATATCGATGTATTGACTACCGGTGGCCATCTTTACAGGAACTCTCCAGGTGGCGCTCGGCTTGTTGAGCCAAGTCCATAACCTAACCGCCTTCGTTGACCTTGGGTCCACCTTTACAACGTCTACGATAAATGGAAAACCGTCTGGTTAGAAGGGTCGAAAGTAACGTTTGGCACTCGCAGCACCACATTATCAGCCATCACGCCTCATTCCCATCCGGGCGGAGCGGGCGATTAGCATAAAGAGGTTTTTACGACAATCACGCGAAAAATAACCCCCACCCATTCCCCTCTTGATGACAAATACGCCACAATTACAATCTCCGATCTTGCGAAAACTTTTCCCGTTCCCGATTGAATTCCGACCGGCTGATTAGCCGATTTCGCCTGTTCGGAGAGCGTTAGAAACATTGAGGCTGTTTATTCGGGCAAAAACGGGTTTTATTCACGACAATCTGTTGATGGGCGCTTGGCTGACTATACCCCAGATTTGACTCTGAAGGCTTACGATGTTCAATGATTTCCGATTATTCAAATTATAACGGGAAGCTTGTGCAAACAAAAACACGCTCTGCTCTTCTTTACGAAGAAGTACCAAAGTGTGGGGGGGGGGGGGGGGGGACCTGCCTCACCGACTCTTGCAGAGCAACACAGTCCAACCGAGATACAACAGGCAAAAAAGCTTCATGTCGTCTGCAAACACCAGTGCGTTCCAGACGCCAGCGTATTAACGCTGTTGATTACCAAAAGAAAACACAGGGGACCAAGATGACTACCGTGGCAATGAAGAGAGTGGAAAGTGCGCCACGAACACGCACCTGCAGTTTTCGTCTTTCTTGAAATCTGATCATCTTAGTTATATTGTCTAGTTGGAGATAGTTACGGGAAATGAGAGATAGTACATAGCTAGTTGAGGGGAGTTCGAGCAAGTACCTATTATAGCTAGTACTATATAATATAGCTAGTAGCGTCCTGTTTTGAAGGTTTTGAAATCTGGTCACCTTAGTTATATTATCTTGTCCTCTTTTTCCGCTGTACCTACGCTTTTTTTCAATGGTGATTTTCCGCCGTTTAGTCTCCTTTTCCTCTGATTTGAGGTTTCCATCTTGCCGGCCAGCAAAAAATCTACAAAAAGAAAACCATCTTCTTTAATTAATTTTCTGAAAAAAGGAGTTATCCCTTTTTTCCTTTACTCGTTTTATTACAGATACATAGGACCTGTGATAAGAAGTAACTTTCCTGTCCACTTAATACTTAATACTTTGCGGTGGTTACGACCGTCCCCGGGTTATCTCAGTCGTTTGAGCTGTAATCGAAAGAATTATTGAACCTTATTCACCTCTATTCAAATCCTCTAATAATTTTAATTATTTTTCCAGGACATGAAGGTCAATTGGGCGACGTCACCAGGACCTCAACCGAAACAGGACACGAGCAGTAAGTAGCAGCCTTTCAATATGTGCATGGACGAAAGACAAAGCTTGAAACATTGAATTTATCGATGCATAGTGGAAAATTGCAGGAGCACGTAAAACGTAGGTGTGTGACGGTTTTCTCGGGATGGGACGTTAGCGCCTTGGGAGGACGATGAGAAAAGTTTTCGAAAGTTTTCATATCTATTTGAAGTTCAATGTGACCATCGAAATTGTTGGGTTCCTGCACGTTAGTTTTATTGAAACAAAGCCAAACGCAAGATAGAAAGGGGGAGAGTGGAAAAAATGCAAAACTTTTCTCACCTTTCAGAAAAGAGGTAGAATAAAGGGGGCGAATGAGTGAAAAAAAGGGGTTCCAGGCCGACACCCCCCAGGAAGCCAGCCAAAGTTTTCTACTTCGTTCACACTAAGAAAAAACCTGGAGAGAGAAAAAAAACATTAAAAAGAGTAGAAAATGCTCTTTTGAATAAGTAAAAGATACTCCATTAGATTTTCCTAGGGAAGAAGGAAGGGGATTTCGACCTTCCCCTTTCCACCAGCTTCCCCGACATAATCTCCGGTGTGAGACAGGTTGGCGTTTAATTACAGCTCGTTAGTAGAAGATCTAACCCCTTCCCCCTCCTTCGAGAAGCTCCTTACATCCTGGAGAGCTTAAGGGCGAAGGGTCTGGATGAGTGGTAGGTTTGATGGTGTCGAGGGCGGAGGGGGCTTCTCAATAATTCACGAAAAAAGGAGAGGGGGCACACCTTACGACAACAGGATGCATCCCCCTGCCACTCCCTTTTAACGTTGAATAATAAAGGGTTTCGGGAGAGTAGACCCCCTCCCTCCAACGTCCCCGAGATTTCACAAATAAGAAATAATTAAAGACTGAGGAAACCTGATTTTGCCCTCTTTTTTCCCTCTCCCTCTTTTTGCTGAAACAAACCTCCAAGTCACTAATTATTTGCAACGAACGACGAAAAGTGGCGTATAATTAAGAGTTACTGGAGCTAGTCTTGTCGGAAGTTTACATACATTCCCTGTTTGTTTTTTGTTTTTCTAACTAGGAAGTTCTTAGCGTTGTTAAAAAAACATTCTCAAGGAAGGTAGACCTACCTTGAACCCCCTGGGGGGGGGGGGGGGGGGGGTTATTGAAAAGGAGGGGAGCTTTTGAACATGTCTTGTAACGTAGAGTGGAGCTTCCTTTCTTTCTTCCATGAACAAGGAATAAAACATTCCGTTCCCCACACGACTGACCAGCGTTCTCTCCCGCTCAGCTATCTACGCGATTCAATTCAAGCAGCGATCAGAATATCCCCAAGGATCGATAGGTAATGAATCCTTTTTACTGGACCTAAGGAGCTCAAATCACTTTCTGACTCGGAAGGCTCGGTTTAAGTTCCGGATTCTGAAGACATTTTTTGCTGGCGATCGCTTGGAAATCAAATCCTTAACCAAGTACTCCGTCCAAGTCGATCCTTAACCCTCCTAGTACTAATGCAACCTCTAGGTGACACTACTTTGATAATTAATTAAAAATAAATAATTTATTATTGACTGCCTAGCCACTGAAACCTAAGACAGTCCTCCTCCTCGTCAGGCCAGAGGTTTTTCTTCTGGAGTGAGTGAGTAACTTTATTGTCACATCATAATAATATTATGATATAAGTTATGTATATATTATATACAGTCCTTTTCATCTGAGCATATACCAGGTACCTACGGTAAGTGCTGTTATAATTAATAAACACTTCCAATTTTCGTGACCGTGCTGGATAGTGTACCAGCACGGAGTTAGTTTCATGAGTAACTTGTGTTACCGGGCGATATTACATTGTGTGTGGGTACAATTTTTAATATTAATTATTGCATGCTGAGTTAACCAATTCTAGTTTTTGTTCCTCAAGTAAGTACATACATATAGAGTACATTGAGTAGATTGCACAGGCTCTATCATCCCGTTTCATGAGCTAACAAGGCTTAATATAACAAAATAATGCAATAAGCACAACAAAAGAGACCAAATAAAAATCTGAAAAAAAGAAAATAGACCCAATTACTTGCATACTCTAACACGCAGTAGTCCAGCGGTTTGCTCCTAACTAGGGTAGCAATTTCTTTACGGGCTAAATTTTCGTTGTTTATTTTTCAGAGTTCCATAACTTTAGGATATTCTTGTTTATGATTTGCATTCCTTTGTATATTGTAGTCAATTGGGCCAACGTATTTTTCACTTTCAGTAGTTTAAGTCTATATTCTAAACTTGGAGGATGTAAAAAGTGAAATACGTGGATGCTGTGGCCAACACCACTCTTAGCCTCTCGAAAAGTCTTCCGTCGACATAACCACATCACGTTTTTCAGCAATCGAACGCCGTTTTTTACGATTATGCAGATAACAATTTTGAGCATACCACAGATTCTTTCCCCGAAGAAATATACCATTGGATGTTGGGAAGGGAGGCGGGGGTACGATAAGAAAATACGTGAATAAATTTCAACGAGAAAAAATTTTAACGTTTTTACAAGCTCTTCACTTGGTCGTGATTTTTCACATACTTAGCTCGCATAAAAATTTTTAATTATACATCTGGTAGATAGGGTATTTTTAACGCTCTTTCCTCATTAACGAATTATCTTGAGGGGGGCTTCCCGCTAGCCAGTTCTTATGTCAATTGCGTAGATATTTCTCTGAAAAATAGAGCACCTACTTAAATAAGAAGGGGTGCGGGGAAGAACGATCAATGTCAATTTTTTGAGAAAACGAGTTTGTGGTGCTATCTTGTAGCTTGTTTGGGTACCTATCGCACCCTGAGTAGAAGCCGGGAAAAAAGATCATTGTACCTATACGCTTGAAGGAAGAAAGAAGATAACGTGTGACGGCAAAGAACGTTCATTATCCAACTTTCAACATGAAATTCCCAGAATTTGAGAAAATTGACATTGATCGTTCTTCCCCGCGCCCCTTCCGTCTATAAATTTTATAGACGGATTTAAATGGTTTTGGTTTCTTATTCTTAGAATAATACATCTATGTAATCGCGACGGAGGTCGACGACTCCGATCGGCCTCAAAATTTGACATTATCTGTTTCAAGAGGTCTAGGTTCCAAAATCGAAATGTCCGTCCGCCGTCCGGACCGTTTTGGGCAGTAGGAATTTTTTTTAAATCTGAAATGTTGACAAAATAATTGGTTTACCATCTAGTTGTGCCCGCAAGGTTTTCAGCCCGATCGCCCAAACCCGTGGGGCGCTATGGGGCGAAAATGGGGCTACGGGAGGGTTTTTTAAGGCTTTTGGCTATGGGTTCGAGTTAGGTGTCGTTTTCGAAGTATTTTTGGGGGGTTGGATGGCAAAGAGGACTTCTACTACACTAAGGCCGCAACAAGATGAGGAGAGTGACCCAAATTCGGCCATATTTCTACTAGGGTACCTACTTTCAGCTGTCAGAAGATTTTGAAAAAAATAAGGAAGGTGAACCAATTCGGACCTCACACTGCGGAGCCTTTTCGGACAACAAGTATTTCGCCGGTAACCAAAACGGCTACACCGCCTTGCTCACGAGGGCCTCAAAGGATCAACTCAGGGACTCGGATCGCGCATTTTTACGCCCGTTGACAATAATGACATTATTGTAATGACATCTCCGAAACGAAACAAGGGAATTTCACACTGAATTTTCGTCCGACTGGCTGCTGCCGTCGCGGACGTCGTCAGCCGTCCTCTCAAGGAGGATCGGAACTTGTCTGACGATTGCGCTCATGAAAGCCAATTGCCTCGTCCCCGTGGGTTGGTAGGAGTTCGCCGTCCGATTGAACGCAGAAAATCACCCCGCTCCTCAAGCGGTCACCCATCCAAGTAGGTACTAACCGCGCCCGACATTGCTTAACTTCGCTGATCGAGGGAAACGGTAGTTTACCCAACGCCACACCGGACGACTAATGACATCTCCGAGTTCGAAGCTTAATCCGACCTTTCTGGGGATGGAGCTAGGAAACCCCAAAATTTGTGTGTTGCAATTCGTTCCCTGGGTTCACTTCAAGTCCCAAACAGACAGGGATTACAGTTTTTTTAAAAACGGCACCTAGTCGATGGCAATCAACGTGCTCAACTTGTCTCCAAATGTATCTTTGCCCGGAAACAACATTTTTTGTTATTTCTCCTTCTGCGTTCTTGGTAGGGTCTTCCACAAGATACCCCTCAGGATGTGTCATTTCCTTGAAACCCAGCGAAGCAGCTTTGTGCACAAATTGTTTCTTATCTCAAGCGTAAAATCAATCCATTCCGTATCTCTTTTCTTTCAACTGTCTCCCCACGAAGGCAGGAACGGTCAAAATCCCACAGCGAACAGGTGAGAGCCAGTTGGGGCTGCGTGCGTGACACGCGAGCGGTATCAAAACACCACGCTACGTTGCCCGCGAAATTTATTCGTCAGAATACATTAATGAAACCCGAGTTATTGCCGGGCGTGTTTGAAGCTTGTAAAGGACTCCGCACGGTACGGGTTGAGTTACCGGTTAATGTGCAAAATTTGCAAAATTTGTGCCTGTACTAAACTGAGTACCACTTTGGGATCAGGTGTGTCAGATTCACTACAGAAGTTACCTATTGAAATGCCCTCAGGTCATAATCAACATTTTGGACCCAGCATTATCGTAGGATAATGCTACCCAGCATTATCGTAGGATAATGCTATCGGATTCCTTGTCTGTATTCGGTTCAATGAATAGTTTAAGAGTAGGTACCTGCAGCTCTATTAGCCACCACTAATCTGAAAATATCATGGTTAGTATGGGATCCGACCCAAAAAAGTGTGCGTGGAGTGAACTTAAAATGGGGAGAGTGAGGAGGATGGCTTTCCCTGAGTCCATGTTGGAGAGGTCCTATGGGTCCGCAGCGCAGGCACTTGAAGGTGAGGCTGAGCGAGCAGTGATTTCACTGGAGATGTCAAGGATACACATTCTGACGCTGCCTCGATGCTGCCCCCCCATTCGTAAATGACGTCATTTACCGTCCTTTCGGTTTCAACCCTTCCAACTTCTTTAAGGTCCTGAAGGATAAATCGGGATTTTTTTGCGGTATCAGGGCGTTATTAGTCATTCCATGGAAGTTGCTTTCAGTTACAATAAACAGAAAATACACTGCCAAGGCAATGGCACATGAGCTTCCTCGTGCCAAGTTCAAAATGAACGTAACAACTGTAACAAGAAAATTACGTTCGCGCATGCGCAGGGAGTACCACTGATTGAATCGTGATGAAACTGATAGGGAACCATCTAGGGCTATACCCACACAATTCCTGAAAATTTGATTTAAATCCGATCAAAATTGTAGGAGTTATGGCTGTGGCAAGGAAATTACGTTCGCGCATGCGCTGAGCGTACCGCTGATTCAATCGTGATGAAACTGACAGGGTACCATCTAGAGCTATACGCACACAATTCCTGAAAATTTGATTGTAATCGGATAAAAATTGAGAAAGTTATGCCTGTTTCAAGAATTTCACGTTAGCGCATGCGCAGAGCGTACCGCTGATTCAATTGTGATGAAATTCGTATGGGACCTCAAGGAGCCTTATCCCTCAAAATTTGAGCTAAATTCATTCAAAATTGTGGAAATTATGGCTGTAACAAGGAAATGCGGACAGACCCACAGACCGACAGACACGGAACCAAATTTGTTCAGTAGGCTATGAAACGCAAAATGCGAGTGGAAATTTTGAATTTGGACAACAAAAATTTTTTTTTCTCCCGAAAGTGAACACAAGGCTTCCGCTGCTTCGCAGACTCGGAAGCAAAATGCTTATATAGCTCATTACTACTGCAGCGGAGGCTGAATACGTGCAAAAGAAAGAGTTGCCAAGCAAAACAAGTAACAGCATGGTTTTGATATCTCTCTGCCAAGGTAATTTTTTTTAAAACTAGGTAGGTACCACAAAATTAACAATTCACAATTAAACATTAATGGACTGAAGAGCGTCACCAGTCGAGTTGGGGTATCTCTCTCTATAGTTTCCAGGCAAAGAAGCCATACTGTGCCGCTCCGAGCCAGCGTTCATTATAATTTTGCCACAACTCCATTAAATGGAGCAAATTTTGCTCCATGCTCAAGACGCGTTCAGACAGGTAGTGTGATCTTCATTCTCATATCCTCATTTACGCCCATATTGCACATTGAATACGTCCTCCTTGAACTGTCCGACCTCACATAAGTACCTACCATCAAGACCAACAGGTCCTCTCAATTCCAGGATTCAGCGTCACTGGAGGGATGATTGATAGTTGAATGCAGCGCGGCCGATCTCTCGTCCAGGTTCAGCAAAATTTGCTGCATTTAATGGTACAGTGGGTTCCTTGTCTGCATTTCATTGGTCCTCCACCGATCCTAAACCAATGCTCAGCCTAGTGCAATCGTAACGCTGTGTCAAATCCATGATTGTTTTATACCATGCAGTATTCGACCTTACCAATTCCCGAGCAACTATATTTTGCTATCAGTCTGGAGCATCTTCAGGGCCATGACCTTCTACGAAGGCTGAAGATTTGGCTCCAAGGTTTTGGGCATGATTTGACCCGTGGCCTGGGCACCGTAACACGTAATCGCTCTGGATACTGCATTGAAGCCGATCACAGATGTGAGTTGTGGAAGTACTAGCATCAGTGTATAGCTGTCAACTTCGATGTGTGGGGAAGGACGCGTCCCCACAGGGGCTGTTCTCCTGCCCTTGCAAAGCTGATCTTTCGCAATCTAGCGGACGAGCATTGAACAGCCATTTGTGGGGAGATTCCCCACAGTAGGCTATTCCATAGTTCGCTCCAGTATACAGAATTTGCATAAGTGCGTCGTTGGGCTTGAAGGGGAGCAGGTGGTCCGCAGATACGGCGAAACTGTGTAAAACCGGATCCGAGGAATTTCCACGATCAGAGGCTTTTAAAATCCTCCGTCGTTTCATTTTAGTTTCCTTCCATCTGAAACTCCACATCTGCATTCAGAAGCCATCTGAAACGACTGAGGGTCGTAGGGTGAATGCTTGATCAATGGGGAGAAGGAAAAAGCAGAATCGTGTCCCACCAGCCTTCAAACACATAGGGTGGTGGAACCAGTCTCATACACCCACCCAGTGTCATACACTTGCATCTTCAACTTCAAATAATAAGAGTTCACGGCGTTCTATTTGCTTCCCTCTGAACTAGGAAGTTTCCAGTGGGTCTATCTGGCCCCCATAAGAACTTGAAGCACTGAGGATGGTTTTTTTGTAGCTATTTGGTGTTTACCAAGGATACCTCGAGGTTCATTCGGTTCATGGCGTCGCCGTAGCGTTTTGGATAAGACGGTAAGCTCTACTTGCTTCCACTTTACCACACATTTTTATCTTACTGTAATCCTGTAGGGGCGATTTTTCATGTATTTGGACTCGTAGAATTCATTTCCGTCGATAATTTTGTCAAAAGAATAGGTTTTTACTTGATTTGAGAGGGTGTACGATACTGGGGACCTGATAACCACCAATTCTCCAGTATCATACTCAGGTGTATAATGCTGGGAAAACCCGAAACTTTCAAAAAATCGCATTTTTGTTATTTTAGTTAGTTAGGACTTGCAATTTATCTCACAACCTTTGCTGGACATTGCAATCACAATGACCAGTATCACACAGGGGGAGTATGATACTGGGTCCAGGGATGTATGACACTGGAACCTGCTTTTTCTGAAGAACTGGGAACGATTTTCGAAATTCCGAACTCTTGGGAGCTCCAACAAATGGTACATAAAGTATAATGTGCGTTTATATTCTGTTCTTGATCCTTAAATTTCAACTAAAATGGATTTTTAAATGTTTTATGAGGTGTGTATGAAACTGGTTCCGAAGGGTGTATGACCCTGGTGACACCCACTTTTCACCCTGTATGACTCTGGTGAAAAAACCTACTTTTGAAATAAATTAATTGTAATTCATAGGAACCAAATTTTGACATTTTCTTGGTTTCTACATTTTCTTAAAGAGTTGGTCTAACGATATCAACCTCTCCAAAGTTCGTCAGAGGACATCAGACCAATATATTGAGTAAAAACTGGAGATCATCCACTAAAGCGTATGAGACTGGTTCCACCACCCTACAGGCTACACTGTAAGTCTTACAGGTGACGCAATCTCCTAACTGTACCAACAACCATACCCAAAAGCATTGATCACCTGCTCAAAATACCACCCCGAATGCCTTTCGAGCGATGATTCGGCTTTTGTACAGTCTTGCGGATTAATCTGGAAAGTGCGGTTTTAGCTTTTGTTTCAACAGCTGAACCAAGTTTGAGCCACGTATCAGAGGATCTGTTCCAAAAAGGAATAAAGCCCCCTTTCGCACTTGGTGTCTCATTCAATTAAGCGACTTAGGGCTTTTGCCCGCGACCCCCCCCCCCCCCCCCCACGCCGAAAATACTGACACCACCCCGAGGGAGATACGGGGTTTTCTATGAAAGGAAAACTGAGGGGAATCTTCCTTTTCATGGGACAGTGCGGGAAAGAAGTTGCAGCGAAGGGTTGGAGGGGGCAAAGCTTCTGGTAATGTGCTTAAAATCTCAAAGCCGTTTTCAACCCCTCCCCGGGAAAATACACAGGGCCAAGGGCCTGTGTCAACAGAGCGAGAAGATCGTGGTTCTTCCTTTCTCGGGCTTTCCGACGAACGTGGATCGGTGGAACAGCGATTCGTAATCCGAGGACTGATGTTTCTTTGAGCTCCTCTTGGAGCGGCAATCATTGTGAGTTAATTACCGGAATTAAAAAGCGATAGAGTTGGAAGTCCCAGGATTTGGAAAACTGACATCCTGTGAATCTGGGCGTTCCATGAACTGGCAGTGAAACCAATAATCGATCTGTATGACCGCAGTATGGGAGATTTCTCCGCCTCATGGTGGCAATGAAGATTGCCCGGTCATTTCAATGGTTTTTCAAAACACTGATGGCCCGTGATCAGAGTAGTGAGCCTTCTTTGAGCACCACTTAGAGTGGTAATAGTTGCTGGGTTCCACTGGCAGCGCAAATCCCGAATTTGGGCAATCTGAGCCTTTGTGAAGCTTCCAAGAACTGGCAATGAAACGAATGACTGATCCAAATGGCCACACATTGGAGGCTTTTCTTTCTCGCCCACTCCACAGTGGCTTGCAAAGCTTAGCCCAGCACATTCAAAAGCTCCAAATACCTCAAAAATACCTACCAGTTTTTCTGAATTCCGAATACTAACAACACCGAAAAAACGCTGCAAATTATACACAAGGGTCTATTATTCTTTGATATAGATTACTTGTGCAGAAATTAAATTCTGTCAACGAAAAAAATTTAAAATTTTGTTTATCAAAAATGTTTTTTTAATTTTGTTTTGTTTTTTACTTGAAAAATATTTGACCTCTTGGGATCCATCGAAAATCTCATTTGTAGCCCCATGAAAGCCCTATAGATCACAACAGTGAAATCGGATCGTTCCGGGACCCCCAGATCGTTCCGGGACCCCCAGATCGTTCCGGGACCCCCAAAAATGGATTCTACGTCCAAAAATACTTTGAAAACGACACCTGGCTCGATCCCATAGCGTCCCGATCCAAAAGCCTTCAAAAACCCCTCCTGTAGCCCCATTGTAGCCCCATAGCGCCCCCCGGGGTTGGGCGATCGGGCTGAAAACCTCGCGGGTACAACTAGATGGTAAACCGAGTATTTTGTCAAAATTTCAGATTTAAAAAAAAAATTCTTACTGCCCAAAACGGCCCGGACGGCGGACGGACATTTTGGTTTTGGAATCTAGACCTCTAGAAACGGATAATGTCAAATTTTGAGGCCGATCGGAGTCTTCGACCTCCGTCGCGAAAACATAGGTGTATTATTCCAAGAATAATAAACCAAAAGTTGAACAATACGTGAGTATACCCTGTTTCCTGCCTTGTCTTCCGGGAGCCCCATTTGGAGGGGGTGAGGCAGGTTAATTACAAACTGGAGAGTTTTCTCTCGTGTAACTATGAGCCAACCTAATGGAAGTCAGGCGGAGTTCACCAAAGGGGAAGGGGAGTTAACACAGGCGTATCTGTTGTGTTTCGTTACCGGCAACATGGGACCCTTTCTGGTAGGGAACAACCTCAGCCGGAATGGCAGAAAAAGATAGGAAAACACGGGGAGCGAAAGTGGGAGGAAGAGAAAAGAAGGGAAGACGGAGATAAAAAGGAGAGATAGAAAGAACGCCGGAGAAGAATATCTACTTTACTATATCCGCCGACATTTTGTTATCCGGAACTGAACTAAATTTAAAATATTAATGATTTTTTTAAAATGCAAAATATAAAGCATACGTTAGAATTAGGTACATTGCAAGAAGAGCACAGGTTAAAATATAACAAAACCTACATTAGTGTATGATCTATGAACGTATTTTATGGCTGGTTCTGCTGCCAGTGCGCGTTACTATACGTCTCAAATGAAAAGGATAAATAGTGTACGCCTGCTGACCAGGAACCGCGAATGAAATATGAGCAAAAGTGTGAGTATACTGAAAATGACATGTTGTGTATCATATTCCCATATCAAGTTTTCGGGTCAGCTGACCAGGTGCTGCGAAGATTGAAAAAATACATCAGTAAATTGGGTAGCAAGCTACAGGAACCCCGGTCCGACACGGATGTATTTTTACTACTTACGTCAGGTAGTGTTCCTATGTCTTTAATTTTGAAGTCAATTCGGGGGGTTCTGAAGGTGCACCATGTTCGCGCCGCCGTATGTTTGGGAGGAAGGAACTAGAAATGGTGACCGACCAGGAAGATTACTGGGATTGTCGAGGACGCCTTCTGGATGGATTTCAGCAGCAGAGCAGGTATTCAAGAAGAGATGTACTGTCTTTGGAGCACAATAATAGATCTCTAGTTTCATCTAGATCCGCTAAAACTATATTGAATGACAAAAAATTAGGTGAGTGGTCACCCAGAAAACATGGCACTCCGCCTGAGTGAACCACTACCGACCCGCAGTCACCAGCTTGGTGATATTGCTGCTGCTGATGCTGTTCTCCTCCGTCATCTTCTTCCTTCCTTTCACATATCTTCATTTCTCTTCCCTCTTCTACACTCCCTTGCAAGGCAAATATTCCCCTTGCCGTATCCAACACCATTGATATTTATAGAGAATTAACCGTTAAGCACGATAAGATGAGTCGTCGGAAGTGTTATGTGAAGGGTGTATTCGTTTAAGCATTCAAAAGCTCATTAGGGGCTTCATAACGCTCGCTTTATTTTGCCCTCAAGACGCCACCGTTTGAAATATGAAGTCCCCTCCTTTACTACCAGGTTTCTTACGCTTGAGCAGTAAATCCAACCTGTTTCGTTAATAAATGCACCTCTGACGGGTCGCTGCAGCTTCTCGCAGGAAAACGGGGCCCGGCGGTTTGACGCAGTGCGGCACGACAAACGCCTGAACTATTCATTCCGAGTGCATACTATGGTATTTCCACTGCTGATCAGTTTATTAGGCCAACTGCACTTAAGCCGGAAGAAGAAACCGGTTTGGGCTTGTAATACCTTATCAACTGAGTTGTGGACTTTCCGGTGATTAGTGTTTATAAGGAGTGTTTATAAGAATAGACGACGAAAGAACGGGGTCGAACCTGTAATGGCCGGCATTGAATAGGACAGCGGTAAAGCGTGAAGGGGAGGGGCATCAAATTAAAAAAAGGTTGCCCTTTTTTTCTGGGCCATCGTCGGTCGTAATGACCTTCTCTAATGATCAGTGGCCGAAGGGAGGGGATCACCGTCGAAATGGTAAATGGTGACGGGAGGTCAACTCCAGGGATTAGTTTACAAAATATTTCTAGGAGGCATGTCATGGAAAACCCGATAACCCAAGAGAAAGAGTAGTCGGCAACTCAGAAGGCGGAAGACACAATGGTCAATGTTTTCACTTGCGACAGTCGGTCATTTTTGGCCAATATCACGTAGAACGGAAAGTACATAGGAGATAGAACTTATACGTGACGAATACGATTTGACCAAGAAAAATATTCCCTCCTAAAATTTTCGGCTCTTCCAAATCCGGCTTCTGCTCACTCAAAACTGGATTCTCTCCCATCACAACTCGCTTCTGCTCCCTCAAAACTGGATTCTCTCCCATCACAACTGGCTTCTACCCCCTCAAAACTACCTTCGGTCCCATCAAAACTGGCTTCCACCCCCTCAAAACCGGCTTCTACCCTCTGAAAACCGCCTTCTGCTCCCTCAAAACAGGCTTCTCACCCATGAGAACTACCGTCAGTCCCATCAAAACTGGGTTCTACTCCCCAAATCCGGATACCGATCCCGCAATACCAGATCCGCTCGTAGAAAACGGTTACGTGGAAAAAGTTTAGAGAATTATTCAGAAGTATACCTAATTGTGCTCTTATTATGTTGGGGAAGACGCTCTTAAACATACTAATTAGAATTCAAGAACTATCCAAACAGTGGCTGCATAATTTTAGCCGGATAAAAATAAGTTAGAACGCCGCTCGACAGGCCGTGACTGTACTCTCATTACGCACCTAATATTAGTCACTCGATTGAACATAATATGTTCCATTGAACATAATAAGCCATAATAAGCCTGTAGCCAATATTATTGGCTACAGGTTTGAAAAATAAAAACGCTGCAAATTTTACACAAGAGTTTATTATTCGTTGTTGATACAGGGTAATGTTGCAAAAATTAATTCTGTGTCATCAAGAAAAACTTTGGAAAATTTTTTTTTTTAAATCTGTACAATGGCAGATGAATCTTATGGCAGATGAAGGACCTCGAAAAATGGATTATGCGTCCAAAATTAATCGGAAGACAACACCTTAACCCTAAGGTCAACGTTGACCTCAGTTACTGACCTCCTGGGATCCTTCAAAATTCCCTTTCTGTTGCCCCATGAAAGCCCCATAATATGGGGCTTCATATTACGACCCCAATGATTGGATGATACGTTCAAATTTTATTATTCTTTGATTTAGGTTACTTGTACGAAAATTAAATCTGTGCCAATGAAAAAAAAAAAGTTTAAAAGAAAAATAATTCAATTTTTTCTATGCAAGAAGTACTGGATAATTATCGGTGGCATAAGAAAGACCTTGGAGAGAAGCTTGAAGTTGGGAACCTCATGCCTGGAGAGGACAGGCCCGTGACAAAACGAAGCATTTTTAATCAACTTTGTATGTTAAAGACATGATTGAAAAAAAAAAAAAAAGGCATTCTACAAGAAGTGGAATAGTACAACATACAAATTTTGCCCTACTTCGAATTCATAAGAGGGCCGCCACAAACCAATTGGACATCACTTCTGCCACTTTCTGTGAGAATAACCTTATTGCATTCTTCTTTTTATTCTCGTCCAGAATCGGGTTCAGCAGTTTAGATCTTCAGAAATGATAAAAGCTGACCGAAGGTCAAGGAGGTTCAGTTCATAATAAATTACTGTTCTATGATGTTGGAACCCTACAACCCTTTTATTTTGCGAAATTAGATTTTATTTTGCAAAATTTACAACTCAACATGAACTTTTTTCTTCTTCAAATACGTGACGTACCCGCTCATATTTTTTCCACGGTTCTTTCTGATTGCACTAATCTCCATTCCAAACGGAATGAGTGAGTTGAATATTGAAAATGGACTGCTCTGTGTGCTCAAAAGGCAGAATAAAATACTCGAAAATCAAAAAGAGCTGTAAAAAGTAATTGTGAATAATATACGAGGTGCTGAGTGATGCTCTTGATGTTTTTATATATTCTTTTTCGAATATTTCGCCCTTTACCTGCTCTTTCATTCATCTAATCAATTAATGCAATATAAAAAAACATGAATATAAAAAATAACGTCTTAAATCTCCCTTTCACATACTGTTTCCTTGCAGCGGCCCGCTACGTCGAAAAAAAAATCATCCATAAATAAATAGCTGAAATACGATGGACGGGGGAAGACGCCCTTCACGAACAAAGTCTTGATGTCATCCAAATGGACACGAGCAAAGGCCCCGCCCTCCCTTTCCAATTTCCCTCAATCTCCGGTTACCCCGAGTAGCGATCCCCCCGGGGGCGTAAACCTCACGGAAAAGAAACAAAAACGACGAAAAAAAATCTATCCAAACGCAGGCAACCATTTTCTCCGTTTCCTGTCCCTTCATGTTGAAGTGGATCCCGCAGGAAAATCCGGCGTTTTCCCCTTCATTTTTTTTTTTTTTTTTTTTTTTTTTCTCTCTCTTTCCGTTTCCGTCCAGGTTGGGTTTTTTTCGGTTTGGTTACCGTTTTGTGGGATCGTCCCGTTACGTGGTTCATGACTGTGTCATTTGCAGGAGAGTTGGATCGAGAGAAAGTCGAGAATACGGCAAAAATCGCTCAAATTTCATTTCAAAATATGAACTTACCTATGTAGGAGGTGAATCTCACCTATTTCCAAAACAACAAAAAATCAGACGTTATTAAACAACCCTCCTTTCGAACAAGACTACCATAACTCAAAAAACGCAATTTTTCATTAAGACCTTAGGAAACTAACTACCAAATATCGAGCCATAACTTCCCATGTTTTGGCTACTACCTTAAATAATTATTTTCTAGAAATTGTGTACATCGAACGATTGCAAGTGTTTTTTGCGTTTTAATAACTCGTTATTTAATAAAAAAAATAAGTCATTAAATGACTTAAAATTTTTAGCTCTATTGCTCCGCTTCAAAACACAAGCACTTATGACCAAAATTGATATTTTTTTAAAAACACCAAAATTTGTTTGTTTTTTAGCTCTACTTTTTCTTCGACTAGGTAGGGGAATCCCCTAAATGGGGATTCTGCTGGCAAAAGAGTCCTAGTTCATGGAGAGTTTTCCAAGGTTCCAGAAAATTCAGTTCCGTGCCTGTAATTTAAGGATTTTTGGAAAATGGTCAGGACTGTCCCACTTTTCCCCTAGCCTATGCAGAAAAGAAGACGAGCTGCATAAACAGAAGAAGCAAGTGGAAAAAGAGGGAATCGTTGGGAAAAAGATGGGTAACGAAGTCATTCAAATTCTCCCACATATTCAAGATCATTCCTCCCGTGCCTCCCAAATGAATCTCTCACAGTTGCTCCGTAAACTTTTTCCGTTCTTTTGTCGACTAGGTGTACAAATTAACCCTTTCATTCTATTAAGAGAGAACAAAAAAATCCGTACGTAAACTAATTTGCATTTTAATTAAACAAACCTTTCACCGACGGTTGAAAAAATGTTGATGAAGTTGAGGGAAAGGGCGAGGCCGGAGGGGAATAAACTGATATTCAGCCTCAACGTTAATACCTTGCATTTGGTGAGAGTCTTATTAAAAGAATAAAAATCTCCAAATGGTTTCCTTTACCGGCTCTTGACGACGAAGATTAAAAATCGTGGCCACTTAATTTCCCTAAGGCTCCGGCCAACCGGGCGGAGGCGAGGGAAAAAAGGGGGAATTTATGAACTGCCAAGAGGGCAACTTTGGACGGTTTTTGTTGTTACAGGGCGGAGATGGGGAGGGGGGGGGTCCCCAAACGCAGGGAAAAGTTCGCCTATTGAAGTGAGAAAGAGACGACAAAATTATCGCGGGAATTGTAGAATATTCACGGGGCTCCCTCCGTTTTGTTTGAACAGTTGCGGCGAACTTTTTAATTCTCTCGGTTATAACTGTTATTGTTCTGTGTATTTTAGGCGTCTCGCGAGATGCTGAGATTGAAGATGTGGCGCGAGAAAGTTTTTCCGGTTCCTCATCTCTAAGTCATTACTACGATTCAAGACGGTTTACAATTATTTCACTATTCTTAACAAATTCTTTGAGGATATAAATTTGCGATGAATTTAGAATTTAATGACGAATCCCGAATACGGAGCGGAACATTCAGCAAAAAAATAATGAATTATTCTGACGCTTTCCCTTTATAAATATCCATTAAAAAAAAAAAAAAAAAAAAAAAAAAAAAATCACCCCCTGAAAAGTAACAATTTTAAATCAGTAGGACGGTACGTGTGGAACTTTGTCTGCGTCGAATGGCACAATTTAATTTTAAAAAGTTTTAGTAAGGAGAAACTGGTTCCCCCACTCTAAAAACCGGTTTTAATACAGAATATATTTTTACGGAATTTATTTGGTTTGAAATTGTTGGGCATAAGGCTCTCTTTGGCGTAAGGTGAGTCTGATATATCTAGGGTGGCCAGATGTACTGCTTTTTGCAGTACAGTACTGCTTTAAGGTATGTGATACTGCTGTACACAGAGACCCTTGTGTACACCTGAAATATACTGCTTTTCGAAACTAGTAGAGTTTTAGGCTCGCTACTTCCTGCCAACTTACTTACGCACTTGGCAATATCTTCCAAAGAATGATGCTGCCCAGACGCCCGGACCCTAAATTTGATAGAACACCTTTTATCAATTAGGAGAAGAAGAAGTTGGTTGGTGGAGCTACGGTTTTTATGATTTTCAAAATTTCTCTAGTTTTTAAATGCAGCCGAATAGTATTGATCTCTCGGTATGGATCTCCTTTATGAGATGTAGATTATATCATATAGTCATAATATTTTTGGTTTAACCTAATGTGATGTTTTATTAGACATTGAAAAACCTTTTTTTTTTCTATCTATAGTCAAAAAAATTTTAATGTCATAATAAAAAAAACGGACGGTAGACCCATGGTTCTACAGTCAGATCATTTAATAATGATTAATTTTACGCCTCATTCTCAACTCCTGGAATTTCGACCCTCTACTTGTAACCAACCACCAAACTTCCTTACAGACCAATCATGTGATTATAGTTTTCGCGATTATGTTGCGTAACGCTTTTTTGTGTCATGACGGGAAAAAAATGAAAACGTCCTGTTAATCATTAATAAATGATAATAATTTTGTCTATAGACAAAAAAAGGCTCTTGTACTATAGGAGGTACTATATACACATAGACTATATTTATAGTATATCATACTATAGTGTCCGACGACTAGGTATTTGTTTAATGTACTGCTTCCTCGAAAAAAATATCTGGCCACCCTAGATATATCCCACCGTCTGCCCAACTGACGCGACCCCCCCCAGAACTGCAACTCCTTCTAACCACTGCCCACGCCCCGAGTCGATCCCCTCGGCGAATTTCAATCTTAGTTACACTGTGGGGGTTTCCGGGTCTCTTTTATTATAATATGTCATATTATGAGGTATATGAACGGAAAAATTATCAACACTTTCAAAAATGGCCTCAGCCTCAGTTATAGAAAGCAGAGTCTGACAACTTCTGGAACATGGCCATCTACTGGTGCTCCTCCCCTATGTGCACATGGTTTTTGGGGAGCAGTAACCGGTTTTGAAGGCACGAACCGGTTATACATGTAAGAGCAGGATTCGCTTTAGCAGGAGTGGAAACGAGATTTGAAGGTACAGAAACCGGTTTTGAGGGAGTTCTAAGGAAAAGAAAATAGATTTGACAGGTTCCACAACACAACCTGCTTCATTTTCCTCAAATCTGCATTCTTCTCCCTCGACACCCATTTCTGCACCTCATAACCAGTTTCTGCTCGCTATATGAAGAAATTTGGCTACCGCGTGGGGGCCGTTTGTCAAAAATAGTTTTCGACGTGAAATCCACACCGCACCAAAAGCGACTCAAAGTGAATTTCCAGTGTAATCACAACAGCACCCCCAAGTTTTGCCCTTCGGAGACACCATGAATGCCAAGTTCCCGCCCTGAAACGCAAATTCATTTTTGTTTTTATTCACTCGCCAGGAAATTGAGGGAAGCGTGGAAAAAATAGCCCCCCCCCCCCGTCACTCCTACTGTTGTAATACAAAGTCCAACGTGTGATGTCGGTAACAAGGAAGGGGAGCTATTTATGTGGGGAAATAACGAACACATGTGTGGGGCGGCTGTTAGGAGGAAATGGGGAAATGGGCTTGAGTGTGCGTGAATATTGAAAACAATTTTCCGGGGAAAGAAAATTAGATCGAAAAAAGGTTGTGACAGGTCTGAGCTTGACGATAAAATTTGAAATAAATTAGAGGTGGTTAAGAGAGTTTTGAGGTGTTTCAAGGATTTGATTCGAGTCGTCCCACACCTAAAAAGCGGCTTCTTCATCAAAACACAAACCTTCACGTATTGTCGTTCTTTTGAACCTTCAACAACTGTGTGGCTCAGTAAACCGCAGATAGGAACTTTTAGCTTTCGGCAAGTTGCAAATCTCTGAGGCAGAAGGGAAATGGGAGTTTGGGCTCCCGCATTTCAGTCTAATAGAGGCGTTTTGATGTGATAATTGCATAATAGCTCCTAAATACCTCTCAGGAGGAAGGGAAGTTTGCTCTTGAATATTAGCCCTAGGGGGTCCGAGGGTGCTTCATTTCGGCGATGCGTGAAACTACTTCCTCAACATGAACCCCCTTCCCCTTAAAACCCCTTTCAGGAATACTGGGGCTTTTCCCACCTTTGTCCGGGACAACGGTTTATACGGCCCCCTTTATTAGATCAAACAATGTTTCCAATCAACATTATGACCATAGCCGAGTCCCTCGCTTGGGTTTCTCCAAATTAACTCTCCGGATATTCTAGTTTCAACATATTCCATTTTCTCCCCTTTCTCATTTCCTCGGCGTTTCTCTCGTTAAGTCTTCCCCACCTCTACCTCCTCCTTTGCTACCTTCTTCCCGAGCAAACACCATCCGCAAATTTGCTTAGGGCCGAAAACGGTTGAAGCTTTAAGACAACGACCCATATAAATCATCGTTCCAGATTTACTCATGCAGATGTACAAATAACTAAGACATTGAAGCAAGTGAACCAATCAACTTAGGAACTTGTAAAAAAGTGTGTGATATCTTGAGAAGATTAGCCACTAATCATTAGCGTTGATCACATTGAACAAATTTGTCTGCTGAATTAGAATTAACAATAATCATTGTCTAAATTCGAATAATTCCGCAAAATTGTGAACCGCAGAAACATTATTGAAGGACATTCTGTACAAAGTTCCTAAATGCCGATTTTATTTATTTTTTTATAAATTACAATAGATACTTAATTGTTTTTTTTATTCTTCTTTTTCTTCAAATTTAAAAACTGTATGAGGCTCAATTCCAGCCTATTGTCGGGACAGATGAGGGACCACCAAAAATGGATTCTTCGCCCAAAATTATTCCGACAACGACACCTCATTATTCGGCCTTCAAGCCAAGGACCTAAAAATCTCCCATTGAAGCTCGATAGTATGAAAATGCTGAAAACAACTCTAGAGAAGAATCGATTATTTTTGTGAACGTGTCAGATTTTTTTAATTTTTTTAATTATTATTATTATTATTATTTCGAGTTAGCTCGACAAGAAAACGAATTCAGGAAAGTAACAGAATCCGATGCTGATGCTAATATCCTGTCGTAAACCTGCCGCAATTAGGTGCCAATTTACGCGATCGCCTATAATCAATCAAGTGCACTAAGTCTTGATACCATGGTATCTTTTGTGCTTTGAATAGGAGGTAAAACACAATGGGGGGACCTGAGAGGGTCGTATTTGTCGCAGATATCAGGATTGGGGGGTGCCGAGTCGTAAATAAGGACCTACCCCGTTCAACAAGAGCGTTTTATGGCCGTGCGGTCAACGGCTGGGGAGGAAAACGCTGTGAGGGATGTTGGAGGGGAAGGGCAGTATTAAAATTTACTAGGACCCGGTAGGTAAAGATTTGTCCTCGTAAATATCTCCTTATCTTTATACACCGGCCGAAGATAAAACGGGGATGGATTAGAGCAACAAATGGCCGGCGACGAGGGGAGGCGCGCACTCCATTTTGCCCTCAAGTTAACGCGTGTTTCTGATAATTACCCGGACCCAGACTTTCCCTTCCCCTCTCGGTTGTTTCCATAATGAACGCCCTTTTCCGGGGTTTTATGGGAGGAAAGCCCTGATTGTGCCGTCGTGTAATAATTGAACCCGGGAAGCTCCCACGGGTGACGGGATTAATTCCACGCCGAACACCGGATTTACCTACTGTTCACCAAGACACGAGGATGTGGCGTTCAAGTGAGATTCCTCAATTACAAGGCTGTTTGCTGGGTACGAGCGTCTATGATGAATGAGTCACTAGCGAAGGAAAGGGATCTAGCAAGTTTACATTAGTTCTGCAATTTTGCGATTGTGGGAGTGTAGAAAACTCAGCGCTAGTATATACAGGCGATTTTTAAAATTTCAAACTTTCAATTTCCTAAAATTAAAGTAGGTACTGGAGTATAATTACAGTATTACAGTATTAAATTTAATACTCTAAATTACGCCCCTCGTAGCCACAATCCTGCAGAAGTTCATAACATCCTCCATTTACACTCAGTTTTCACCCGCGTGAACAGTTTTAACATCCATCGACGTTTAAGTTTTTTTATTAAATAATGATTATTATTTGTTGCCAGAATGAATATTATTCCAGTAAAGGAAGGACCCCCCCTCACCCCACCTTTGAATCAAAGTTCAGTCAAATTTTTAGACATTATTTACACAATTTATAGCAAACAATAATAACTCCTAGTGCAAAATCTGCAGCGTTTTTACAAGCCTGTTCATAAAATACAGCGCTTCGAGTTTTCATAAAAAAATAATATTAAGCAAACTGTTAATTAGGCAATAATTATTGAACTCCTTGAGATGGCCGGAATGCAGCATTTCTAAAACATATTCGGATTCAGCACCCTTTAAAACCCCTAACACAAATTTCTAGTTCGGAAATCCGTATAGTTACGTGCAGAGCTGTTTAGAAATGTTGAAGATTTTGATCTGAAAACGGGGAGCACGTACCTACCGTTACACCTTGGCTCGCAGGGCATTGAGTAGTTGGGCAAGAAGCCGCCAGAGTGCTGAATAATAAATCTGAACGGAATCGTAATAAAAACACTCAGCCCGGGTCGATTTTCAAATAACCAACCTTCTTTGATAATAACTTCGATGCTGGATTTTTGAATGCCCTTCCCTGATGATTACCTCAATGCTCAATTTTCGGAGTCGGCTTTTTGCATAGCGAATTTGGCTAACTGGATAGAGATCTCTCGGCCAATCAAAAGATGACTAAGCAGCCTACGTACCCCCTCCAGGCCTCGGAAATAAATGACATTCAAATAATATTATTATATTTTTCCTAAGGCCCTGTAAATAATATAGACCCGTCTTCGTAACTTTTGAAGCAGGTCCTTTCCTGGAAAAAAAATTTAAAAAAGTCATTCAAGGAGCTCATTATCAAACAATACAATTTAATTGTATGAAGTATTATTAAAATTGTTACTCAAGGTACGAGAGTAAGGAAACAATTGGCACATGGCTGACATTTTGAGTAATCTCAGTTATGGACAATGCCGAATGGGCCAAGGAACTAGGTCAGAGAAATGGGAAAATTCGGCCGAACATAGTTGAACTAGTAATGAACAAAGTATTCAGTACAGTTAGCACTGAGAAATTAGGTGTCTGAGCAGAGGAAATCACTAGTGAATATTTGGCGTTTTGAATTTTCCCGCGGTCGCACTTTTACTAATCCGCCAGAGTGCGCTAGCATAAGAAGGGACCGACGGGAATCTGCCGGAGGTGACGGCGGAAATGGCGGCGGTGTAGCAGCCAATGAGAGAGTAGCGCCACTTTTCCCTCCAGATTCAAAGTTGAAATTTTCGACAGTGCCCTGGAAATTTGTATTACACTGTAGGAGTCCAAAACTCACTGCTATGCCTTCAAATTATGAAGTTCTTTCAGAAAAAAGTATTAGTCGACGTTCGGTTCCCGGGCCCATTCCTTCGTTCTATCATATCATCAATTTTGCTTTCAACCGCAAAATTCCCCTAACAAAAAAAATCCTCCCCATCGGTATTATTTTACTCTCTTCGAACACGTCGTTAGCGATGCGATGGTGAAAATCGCGTTGAGAGGTGGTAAGGGGGATTTTACGCTTTTGGCAGGGGGGGGGGGGGGGGGGCACGAAGGTCGTGAAGGAGGGGGACTCCCATTGTTGTTCCTATGGTCGCCCGAGGGCAGTTAATTACCGCGGTGTAATGTCGGGGCGTTTTCGCCCGTCCCCTTCACCCTCACCGACCTTCTGCGAGGACGAACATGGGCGTTTCGCTATTGTTTGTTTTCAATTTCGGAGGAATAACAGGTGCGAGCAATTGTGAGGACCACCCTTCGCCGCCAGACCGTCGAATCCGCCAAAATATTTTTGTTACATCTACCTCAATCACAATTCGTAGGTCGCCGAGTTCTTCTGTCTGACTGATTGTTTCAACAGGTGCGCTTTCATATGCTTTTTTGGTCCATTAATGAAACCATAGCAGAAGGTTTCAATAAATGAAATACTAGCTCGAGGACAGGGCGTGGCTTCGCTGAGCTCACAGGGATCTGAACATTAGACCATTACGTGGAAAAAATCTAACGTAACGTTGGCTAAAAAATGAAATAAAAAATATTATGTAAAATACGTTTATTTTAAATGGAATAACTGCAAAAGTTACTTCCTGAATCGAGCCGGTCTCTTCCTCCCTTGACACCTCCTTCCATCCCATTCACCTGCAGACTGGGTTGTGGAGTCTCAATGCCATTCTCCGGTCCTACTTCCGTTCGCAAACTTTACAAAAAATTAAGAATTTTTTATTTTTTTTAATTTAAGTAATAAGTAATTATTTATTTAATTTTATAAACATTATTTAATAAATAATATCATTTATTTATTTAATTTTACTATTTAATTATTCAATTTAAAAAATTGATATAGTATTAATTTTTGGACAATTTAAATCACATAGATAGTGATAAACGCTCGTGAAAAATGTGCAGCATTTTTATTCCACCTACAGCTCTTAACAACATTCACTGTTGTTCAGGGCTTTAGGCAGTTACTGCTGTTTACTGATACATTAAAGGACAGTTTCTACAGTAGAGGATCCTTTCTTTCCCTATTGTTTTCTGTTTCTGCTCAATTGTTCTGGAATTACGAAAAAATTGGTTAACCTCGATGTTCAAGTATTGGGCTTTAACAAAAATATGCTTGGCCCCAAAAATGAACGACCGTCCAACTTCTGGCCCACGTGCCGTTTTGAGGATCCGGTAGTTTGACGGTTCTTTTGTAAAATAAATTTTATTTTACAAAAGTACCGTCCAACTACCGGACCCTATATTTAATATCCGCTCTAACGGGCTATTTTCTGAATAGATACGCTCAAAAAAACCCTCAACTTCGGGGAACAATCATTGGAATTCACTAAAACCATCATAAACAGTCATGAAAACTTCATGAATAAGACCATGTTTCTTTACCGAAATCACAAGAAAATGTGAGCGTCTACACACCACTACTTTGGAAACGAACTGATCAAAATAGTTCCAATTTAAAGGTTACACTAGGGCTTCCCAAATGGCGTGGATGAAGTAGGAAAATGATCCACAGTCTATAAAAGGCCCATATCCTTTGTTATTAAGAAATAAGTGCCCAATAGTCCAACTATTGGGCCCGTTACCCTACGATAAGTCAAGGCTCACTCCTGGGTCAATGCGGCCGATGCTATGGAGGCAGTGGACCTTCGATGGAAACGTCCTGATACAACATGCCTTAAGCCTCTTCCGATTCCGTAGGCCTGACGTCGGCAAAAATCGAAAACAGTCTAGGTTTCCCAAGCCCTTATTGGCTCGTGCCAGACCAAACGATCAAGGGACTCCTTGCCAGGTCCTGGGTTTCAAGCGTGCTAGCTGACATTCGCGACCTAGATTACTGCCGTCTCCCAAGCACTGAGGTTGGGTATGAAGCAGGCCGTGGGTGATTTCCCACAACTTGTCTCACCATGCCGTGTATCCAGCTTAGGCTGAATGGCTAAGTAGAATGGCCATGGAGGAATAGCCACTCTATTCCTCCATGTAGAATGGCTAAGTAGAGTGTCCATCTCTTCACCCAATTTCGGCGTTGCCGCGTTTCTGCCAAATCGTGCAACGTAGCATAGTGTGAACGCGCCTTCGAAGTGATTCATAAAACTCGTGCAAAGCGGACTCACCCGGTCGAAACTCGGAAAACAGCTTCATCCGGATCTCAACAGTCTCGGAGTAGCTCGGCGGAGAAAACAAATACCGAACAAACATTCCACGCTTCACCGGCATACAGCATCCAATTAACCGGAAGTCGCAAATAAAAACACTTCCCAATAGAAATGGACTCAGGTGCGAATATTCTATACATCCGAGGGCCAAACGTCGGGTAAATGCATTTCCATTTAAAACCGGGGTGCGCTGAGAGGCTAATCTTCTGGTAGTGGAGTGCGGATATTCAAAGATGCGCCGCACACGGTTAGTTAAAATTTTAACATGCCAGGTGGATCCCGAGGGCACTTCGAAAGTGAAAAAAGTGCATTTTACCCTAGTCGAACTCGAGGGTAAATTGCGAGCTTTTTTCCGCGATTCAATGTGTTCCCAACAAGGGTATTTTTGCACGGTTTGCAAAGGACCTAATGGGGTCTCATTAATAGGGAAACGTGTTGTTCCATAAACATTCTCCATCAACTACTACAACTTCCCAACTTTGCAGACTCAACGCGAAAACCTTAAAAATTTCAGCAAACTTTTTTTTCATTTTTTTTTCATGAATATGCATCGCTGCGAGTTCTTCACCGGTCCGCACTCCTCTCATTGAAAAAGCCAACATTTTTCTCCGCCGTGTGCACTCCCCTCTCGGGAAGCAAATTTAATTAATTAAAAACCTTGCAAGCCTCTCGGGTAATAAGGGTTATACGGTGTTGGGCCATTAGAGCCCATTAGGTATTCGCGAAAATGGTGAGGCTCATAACGTCCTGGTTGAAAACCGCTAATTGTTTCAAATAGCCCCTCGTACCATATGGAATACCCAATTTACTTTAAAGTTCACTTCCTCTCAACGTCAACATCCACCATTCGAGGACGTATCAAAGTTTTCGGAGGAAATGACTCACGCGATGAAGTTCCAAGGGTTCGAATTAGTGCGGGAACATTAATTTCACCTCTAAAAGGTCTAAAAAGCTCCTTTTTTTCGCGCTAGTAAAAGCTTTTTTTTCAACAGGTCGTAAACAACTTTTTTTTTTACATATAAGGGCACGAGGAATCGTAAAATACGGTGTAATGGAGCTGCTTCTTCGTTAGCAACGCCAAGTGTGATGTTGAACGCAATCGGTTAACAGAAAAGCAAAACTCTGAGAGCATTGGAGTAATTTTGGACATGTAATCGACTAATGCAGAACCCCCCACAAGAAAAAAAAAAAAAAAAAAAAAAAAAAAAAAAATTAATCAAATAGGTAATTAACAAAAACTTATCATTTAAAAAAGGAACAAGCAAAAACAAAATAAAAACAAGATTTTTACCCAAAGAAAAATTGTGCAAAAATTTAATTTGTCTTAAAAATCACGAATGTCATTTTTAGTTTTAGTTTATTTGTAATTTTATATTTTTAATAATTAATTTTAATTCAGGGAGGATGGGTGAATTAGAGACAGTAGGAGGATATAAGAGACAATTTATTTTTTACCAGCCAAACCAAAAACTTCCCGTCGTTGAGAATTTTTTGTGTGACGCCAATAATATTGGCTTTTTGAATTGTTATATATTATATAACAATTCAAAAAGCCTAACTTTTTTGCAGACCCACGCCGACATCAGGGTAGGAGAGAAAAACGCTGCAAATTTTACACTAGGGTTTATTATTCTTTGATATAGGTTACTTGTGCAGAAATTTAATTCTGTGTCAATGAAACAAATTATTTTTGGGGGGATTTTTTTCTTGAAAAATATTTGACCTCCTGGGATCCTTCAAAAATCACATTTGTAGCCCCATGAAAGCCCTACAGATCGCAACAGTGAAATCGGATCGTTCCGGGACCCCCAAAAATGGATTCTACGTCCAAAAATACTTCGAAAACGACACCTAACTCTATTCCATAGCCAAAAGCCTTCGAAAAACCCCTCCCGTAGCCCCATTTTAGCCCCATAGCACCGCACGGGTTTGGGCGATCGGGCTGGAAACCTTGCGGGCACAACTAGATGGTAAACCAATTCTTTTGTCAACATTTCAGTTTTTTTTAAAATTCCTAATGCCCAAAACGGCCCGGACATTTCGGTTTTGGAATCTAGACCTCTTGAAACGGATGGGTAGGTAATGTCAAATTTTGAGGCCGGTCGGATTCGTCGACCTACGTCGCGAAAACAGGTGTATTATTCCAAAATCGTTGAAATTTCACGAACTGTCGCTGTTTCCTATTCCCCACATAGGGTTAATAAGAGACAGATGTGAAAATCATCAATGGGCAAGGCTGAAACGCATCCAGGGACAAAAAATTTGGTTCCCATTTGGCATTTCCTTGCCACACCCATAACTTCCACAATTTTGATCGGATTTCAATCAATTTTTCAGGAATTGTGTGCACAGGTGACCATCTAGAGCTATACCCGTGGGTATACCCGTGGGTATAGCTCTAGATGGTCCCCTGTCAGTATACTGAATAATGATATATCATTACGATTGAATCAGGGGTAGGTACGCTCAGCGCATGCGCGAACGTAATTTTTTTTTTTTTTTTTTTTTTTTTTTTTTTTTTTTGCGCGGTTAATTTTCTTGTTACACTCAAAACTACTTTCATTTTGAACCTGGCACGAGGAAGCTCATGTGCCATTGCAATGGCAGTGTAAAGTAAAAGTAAAGTAAAGTGGGATTTTTTTGTGTTTATCCATTTTCGGTTCTCACAATTGTGGCAGGAGCCAGCCCCGCACTTATACTTTGAAACGCTTTAGAAAATCTTGCTCCAGGGAAAGGATTCTCATAAACTTGAGTTTAGAGGTGAATTGTCTGCCGACAAGACAGGTATTACAACACGTGATTGACTTTGGTTCAAACATTGGTGTTCGTCCCCGCATTTGACCCAGGCTGATCAGCGCTCCGACTGATTTGTAAACGGACGAAGCTCTGTCCACAGGGCCACCCTGTCCCCAGCGCATTGGCAGTGTATTTCTTATAATGACACCCATCCCTGTGTTTTGGTCATTTATTGTGTTTGCAAGTCCCCTCGGAGCTTAAGAGAACTCGTCCCAATCCCAGAACTCATCCTGATGGCGCTATGACAAAACGAATTGAACCGGTGGTTGCATTATAAGGTGCACCTGCATCCGCCACTTTCCCCATCCAAAATATTCAGCAGCCCCGTGAGAGCCACGTAGGCATTCTTCAGGGCTGGTAGGTGTAATCTCGGAGGCTCAGGACCCCTTCCCCACATTAGTATAATAAGAAGTGTATCTGCAGTATTTTGAATATTTCACTATCTCGGAAAGAAGGGGCGGGAAAAGGGGGAAACAAAAAGGGCACAAAAAAAAAAAAAAAAAACCTTTTGCCGCAAATCTCCGGGTTAACGCTATAAGGGGAGAGAGCTCGGAGTTGGTGTCTACTGTATAAACACTGCATTTATATTCTCGTGTCGCCTTCTCTTTGGTATAGGGACTGCGCCGTATGTGTTTTGAAGAGTACCCTCTCTACCGTGCTTCAGTGTCACTCTACTGACGTCTTCCCCTTTTCTCTCACTCTCTCACTCTTCCCAAAGCCAAGTTTTTGTATAAACAGAAAAAATAGTCAGAGAGATATAGATAGGGCGGAGGGGGAGGAGGAGAAAAGAGACCAACAATGAGAAAACCGGGGGAATACAAGGGAGTTGTGGGATTTTGCAGGGGAAAACCTCTCGGGAGGAACTGCTTTAATTAAACTAAATAAGTTGTTAGAATTCCTAAAAGGAACAGGGAGGGGGGTTTTCCCCTCTAACCGGCAGGCCCTTTCAAACTGGAGGGGGGGACAGTTGAGTGAGGGCGAAGTATGTAGGAACTATGGGCTCGTTTGAAGTCCCCGAGGGCTTTCGGGCTATCCTAGGAATTGTCCCGTTTCCGCCCTTTCGACCTTCCCCGGGGGACCAGGAAAACCGCTGTGATACCGACGAGATGTCACGGTCACAACACGGTAGATTGCGACTGTTATCAATCCAGTCGAAATACAAAGTCGTTGAAATACCTACATGAGAAGCCCGATTGCTGATAGAAGTCAGATAGTTGAAGAGTGTGCCTGTGTAAGTAACGGCCCTACTCCATAGACGTAGAAGAGTAGCTGCACTGCACTTTGTACACTGCAAGCTCTGCGCTTCCCCCTCCACCCTATGATAACCCATCATGGTAGAGCACGAAGGTGGCGAGTTGGAGGCTGGTCCCCTCCGAGCTCTTTGGGTTCAAACTTTTTTTTACTAACAAAATGAACTATTTTATTGCCTTCGATCGTTGGGAAGGCACCACCAGGACTTCGCCCATTTCTGAACCCCCCTCACTCACTTGTCACTTGTTTCACGGCGGGATTTTGGCTATTCGTTTTGGTTAGGCCTTGAATTATAAATTTAAGGCGCTCTCGGCCAAGCATGTAATTAGGGCGCTCAGGCAAAGCACAATAAGCCTGCAGGCTTCCGTGCTGGGGGCTTTTCCAAACCCCCCTCCTGAGCAATCCGGCACACAATCTACAATCTCCTTGACAATGCGTCTTGTTCTTGACTGCATTGATGGTTTCAATCACCTTCTCCTTTTCGTAATGCTGTGACATAGGAGGAAAAATCCCCTTCAAACTGGATCTCAAACTCTTCAAACCGGTTTTAAACTCCTCCAGAATGGATTTCAAGCGAATCGAACCAGCTGTGAGCCATCCAAACTTGTTCTCAAGCCCATCAAACCATTTTTTGCCTCCGTTAACCAGTTTTCAACCATTCTATTCCGGTTTCACCACCCTCGAGATCCACTCAAGTTCTTCAAACCAGTTTCAACCCTTCCAAACTGGATCTCAAACTCTTCACGACAGTTCTTAACCTCTCCAAACTGGCTTTCACGCTCCTTAAACCTGCTTTCAGCCATTCAAACTTCTCAAAGACCTTCTCAAGAGGTTATAAAGACCTTCAGGTCAGTACTCAGTACTTTAAACAGGATCTCAAGGTCTTCCAAGACTTCCTGAGACACCTAAACATTACCTACCCGGCAAACCCTCTCGATCTTCGTTGTTGCTAAACATGTGCAACTTTTGATTCTGATTCTGAAATCCGTACCGGTACGAATCTGAAATCAATAGAACGGACATCACCCCGACAGGGAATGGGGTTGTTAAAAAATACAAGAAGGGCCCGTAATGTGATTTGAAGCCAGGGGGGGTTCCGTGCAGTGGGAGCTCCTATTTTCTGATTGGGGTTGAAAGAGCACAGGTGAGTCATAAAAGTCAGGGCGTAGGAACTCATGCCCGGGACACGCTCATACAAGAGGGATATACGGCCTTTGGATCCCTCTGGATACAATCCGTATTAGAGATGGAGAAGCTCCCGTGTAGTGCTCCCGAGGGAATTCCCGGGTAGGCTTCCCACGTTTTTTCCCCTCATCCGCAAAAACCGTGACCGGAGCCTGCACTAACCCTTTTTCCCGTGGATCTCCCATCTTCCTGTGGTCTTGATCTTGTTAAAACACTGGGGGAAAAAGTTGCCAAATTATCTATTTTGAGATTTCAAATTCATCCGTTTTGCGCCTTGGAAAATTTGTGGTTGGAGGATTGGCATAGGATTGCGCCAGGTTAGCTTTCCCTGAGTTCCCGCTCGACCATTTAATGGTCGAGGGTTCTCTGTGGGTCAGCTGTGCAGGTGTGTTTGAGGCAGTGGGAGCGAGGAAGGGGGGTGTTCAGGTACACCACACCGTCTGCTGTAGCCTCAATGTCTTTTTCAATTAGGAATGGAAATGCACCCAAATTTCGGTTTAAATCATCCTGTACCATGTTGTTAGAAGTCAAAAAGGGAAAAATACATCATTTTTGTGACAAAAAGTCTTTCGCGTAGTTTATAATCATCTTAAGTAACTTTTTTTGAATTGGCCAGAACAACTGTTGTTCTGGCCAATTCAAAAACCGGTGTAGGTGACGTCGCCTACACCGGTTCCGGTTTCCAATCAAAGACACTAGAGTGTAGGTCAATTTTCAAATTTTTTTCTTGATTTTCTTGGTGGTCGACACTAGTGACACTGGAGTCCTGTGACTGGAGTAACGCGAAAATGGTCCTGTTCGCTTTGTTGTGAATATGATTGTGCTTATTGACTCAACTTATTCGAGATATAAATTAACTTATTCGACGTATAAATTAACTTATTCGATCCTTTAATTTTAGTTTTTTAATGGTGGCCATCTCGTCGACCAGTAAGAGCTGACCTCGGTTTTTCGCCAAAATTCAAATTGCAATTTTTCCATAAATTTCATAAATTCGTACGAACTTACATTTGTGCGAATTTGTGTTTTAACCCTATTTTCAGTTATATTTGGACGCCTTCTATCGATATAAAATAAAAAATAATCCAGTCACGTTTCCATTCCAAATTCCATCTGATCTGCCCCGCAAAGGGGGATCACCAGAGGGTCCTGAAGTTCTCCGCGTGGCCCAAGACCATGCCCAGATATCGTCCAAAGGAGCAGCAGACAGGGGGTCAGCAGGAACTTCGCTTTTGAATGGGGTTTTCCCCCTTTCCAGCCATAATTACACGATCAGTCACAGAAAAGATGCGGATGTGTTGAATGAGACCGACCATAAGGCTCTGAGCCAGGACGTTTGGAGAAGGAACCGATCTCTTGCGATCTAGCGGCCAAGCGAGGAACTACTTACGTCATCCGCAGGCGTACATTCCCCACATCTACCAAATAACAATTCACGAGCCGACTCGGGCTCGAGTTGCGTTATAAAAGTTGGTAGGCGTCAGAAACGTGGCCGTTGCAACGCCCATAATGCCCAGGATAAGCCCCGGCAGCACCTTTTGAAATAAATTCTTTTCCAACCGCAGTTTTCCACGATGCATTTTTTCCCTCTCGGTTTCCCCCCTCTTTATATAGTTCCCCTTTCGGCTTCATTATTCCCCCTCAACCATTTTACGAGAGCCTATTCTCACACCGCGAACCTTCCCTCGCAAACTTGGTTTTATATTTTCCCTCTCATTCCTCCGCATTTTACCAGACAGTCTGCGAAGGGCCAGAAACGAAACGAACCTTCTTTAAAAGTGATAATTTCATTTAATTTAATTTTATGGGACCCTAAAGGCTCTTATGTCACTGAGAAAGGGGTCCCTTACCTTTTGCCTCCGCCACGCCTAATTAACTGCCTGTTGTGCCTTTAGCGCCCCAAATAAACAGAAAAACCTTTTCATCTCTTCGGGAGCTGGAAAAATGAACTGGAATTAGTCAGATGAAACGTTTATGGGAAAATGGTATTCTTCCAGGTTGGCTAGAAAGTGTCACCGGGGAAAATTTTTGCGTATCAAAATTGACCCTCAAGTTTCGTATGAGATGCATGAGAAGGTTCAATCACATAAAGAACGTGGAAAATTTATATTCAAAATAGTTCGACAAGTTACGCAATTTTTATTTCAACGTTTCATTTTTATTTTTAATAATTTCAAATTTCGTATCCCGCTCATTTTAAGGCAATCTCTCCTAATAGCATTGTTAACCAGTTCATTCTTGTTTCAAAAGGATTCTGGATATCCCGGGCCAGCAAGAAAAGTGACACAACTCGAAAAATTCCAAATTTCGTTTTACTTCACAAATAGAATTGGTTTAGTCATATCTTGCACCAAAAGTGTCATGAACAAAGTTGCGCGAAATAACGCTAGAGTGAGCGATTTGTCACTTCGCCAAAATCGAAAACGGAATGTGATGGATCTCGAACAACGACACATCTCAGAGTTGTGACGATGTTCTTCTGTGTAATAGGTGAGTTTATGATGTTCACGCGTTTCATCTTTTGCCTGTAAATCAGGAACAGTTAGTCGGATCTTGAATTTCTTTGTTTCTGGTGGAAGCTGATTAAGTTTTATATGAGGAGTAGTACATTAAGACGTAAGGTCGGACTAACCGTTCCCGCGTTATGGGCAAAAATGTGCGATAAAACACGATTTGCCGAAATTTGCTTCTTTTTTTTCATCATTCCTGCCCCTCCCTTATCAAAGCTCAAATCGAACTTTTACATGTAATAGCTGCGATGAAAAATTTATTCAGATTTCACGGGAAAATTACAAATTTCGAATCGGACCAATAGTTTCCGAGATACGAAAAACGTTCTGAAAAACGTGGTTTTCCGCTTACCGAGCAGAAAGCTGTTGAACCTACAGAGTTCTACTAGTGCTCAAACGAAAGCTCGTAGGAATAGATTTCCTACAACTTCATTCGAATTGAATACCTATCTTCGTAGAATTTGGGTCTGAAATTGACCAAAACTTAAACTTGAAAGTTTTCGGAAAAATTACCTATTAAATATTTCAAATTTTTCAAAAGACTGTATCTTGACAACCGTAAGTTGTACTGAGCTTGCGTTGTGCTCAAATTTTGGCAAATTTTATTTACATTAAAATATGTACCCTAGAATAAAGATGACCAAAATCGGTTTTTTCTCCGCTTGTGTTGCAGAAACCGATTTTGGCCACTTTCCCCTGAGTCTGATCATGTTTTAACTTGTTCATGCCAGTTCATCATGAGACCCAATTTGAACTAATTCTGTGAGCCTTAACCAGGTTTAACCAAATCACGCCACTTCCCCCGAGTCTCAGTTTTCACTATTTCTTGTCAGTTTTAACCGTATAACTCCCTCTGTCTCACCCAATTTTAACTGCTTCTACCTACCGTAACATTCTATCAATACCGTAAGTTTATGGAGAAATCACCCCAAACAAACCCCATTCATTGCTCCATCCAGAAAACGTCTTTCAGGCCGTCATTTAAAAGCTTTCATCCCTTTTGGAAAACAGGAGACATAATGAAAAGGAAGAGCGATTCTAATTATTTTATTTCATTTTCGAAGGAAGACTGTTGGCCTAAGCAATTCCTTTGGGGTGCTCCCGGGACAACCCTGGCAGTTACAACCTTTGAAGAAATGTTTTTAATTAGGCTCCCTTTTCCCAAATTCGTTTTGATCTTTAGGACAACTTTCATTTGCGCTCGAGGGCGTAGAAGATTAAGAATAAGTGGAAAAGAAGAGGAGGAAAAGAATTAAGAGGGATGCAGTAGGCTGAGGTATTCTCAAATGATTACGTTGTCGCCGAGGTAATATTTAGTTTATTTGAAACTACAACATAGCAAAACGGGAGTGAGGGGAAAAATCCATTTTTCTCTTTTTCCACCCCATAGAATGGGACTCGGCATTTGAATGAACGGCGCTATCTGAAGTGCGTCTGTCAGTCCGTGGAAGTGGCAGCCGGATAGATAAAGTCTTTTTACTCTACGGACATGTGCGGGTTTTGTGTCACAATCCTGATCCCTCCCCCTCTATGTTCTAGTTTTCTGTAGTCACCTCGACGTCCTGTTTGTGCATACAAACATAGTGAAAGGGTCGATGGCGAAGGAAAGGACTGGAGCGGATTTCAGATTCGTGTTTGGCACAGTCGGTGGGTGAGGGTGCAGCGGTAAGGGGACTGCGCAACCTTGGAACATTGGGGTGGTGAGACATTCCTCACAGGTCTCTTTGTATCGGGCATCAACGAATGTAAGATGGCAGTCCACGTCCGCTAGATAGGGAACGACCTGCGCGTGAAATGGGAGATCGCTCCCTCCACGTCATGACCAATGGCCACATACTTACGCTTGCACCCGCTCTCGGGCTAGTACATGATGACTTATCCAGTGATAGGCTTCTTTATGTCCGATCACTCAAAATTGCCTGGAAAGGGTGAGAACCCAGGGGGGCCTGTCTCCAGGACCGTCTGGTGATCCCTCACACGTGGGAAGATCAGAAGGAACCCATGGCAGAATCGAAGCAGAAGTGGTGTTTAATATTATCTGGGCATCTCCAGTGAAAACACGCTGCTTGCTCACTCTGCCACCACATTCAGTGTCTGCAAGACCCCAGGGGAACCCCCGACATCCAGAATGCGGACCTTGAAAAACCAACCTTGCTGTCACTCCCCAATTCCTCCAACCATCAGCCATGAACTCCGCCCTTCACTACTCACGTCTCAGGAACACTGCCACCTACACCATGGGGTCAGTTTCCATAATATGACTATACTATATAGTATATATTATATAGTCCTGAAGCCAGCTCGGAAAAGATGTCAAGTGAGGCGGACAACTTTTGGATATCAGACCTTTTACTTGTAAAGCACACATGTACATGAAATGAGCGGTCTGCCATTCCAAAGCCGCTGGATTCAAAATTGGAGGCAATTTAAGTCAGAAAAATTCTATGGGAGGTCTCACTAGGTCCACATGTTACAAAAACTATGGTTTGCCACCCCAAATCCGCTGGAAATTTCGCATGCGTTAACGCATGCGGACCACTGCAGTGGTCCTTAAAAAATTGGTACCTTTATGCCTGAAAATGAAATGAAACTATTTGCGAAAATTTTTGAAACTACTCAATATGAGGAGTCAGCATGAAGAGTCAAACGAGCCGAGTCTGCCAGCGCTGGCCCGCTGGAAAGTCCTGGCTGACGTCACTTGAAAATTTGTACATTTTGGCCAAAAAATGAAACTATTTGCGGACATCTCAAATTATGGCCATTGAAACTGCACAATATGAGGAGTCAAACGAACCGAGTCTGCCAGGGATGGCCCACTGGAAAGTACAGGCAGACGGCATTTGAAAGGAAATTGGTTCGTTTTACTAAAAAATTAAACTTCATGCGGAATCAATGAAGTGTGAGTTGCTTCCCGGACTGGCAAGGGATTGGTTGGATTTCGATTGGGAAGGATGGAGCGATGAAGTGTGAGTGATTCCGTGGACTGGCAATTGAACAAAACTGATTAACTCTTGAACCAGGACCAGGAATATGGAGCTATGGGAGCAGTGATTTCCATGGAATGGCAAGGGATTGACAGCGAATAGGACTGAGTCTGGATTGAGAAGAATGGAGCGATGAATGGCGAATGGATCAGGACTGGTGAGCAAAGGATTCCTATCAGATTGGTACCTACTCGAATCGCAAGGGTCAATGAACGAGGATCTCAGATTCAGAAGTGGGGTGGGGAAGTGGATTCTACAGGCTCTCATGCCTGGGTATTCTACTGATAACTTGCAGCCATTAGAACCAATCCCAGGAACTCCGCTGAATGTCCTTGTGAGAATGGGTTTACCCAAGGAAGAAAGAGTTACCCATGGATTTCTTCCATGGGGATTACCAAGAACGAGTAGCCTTCAGGTTGTCTGCCCTGCGTCATTTACTGGCTGAACACCATTCTATCGACATTCTCAACTTTCTACTCAATGGATTTCATTCGAAATGACTTTCATAAAAGAGAGACTTTCCTAAGAAAAAACCTACGAGGAAAATGTACCTTTTACATCTCCTCATTACCTTTTAATTACCTTATTACACGCCAAGCTCTTACCAACTTTTCCAGACATAGAGGAGGATTTAGAGGATTAGAAGCTTTACCTACCCATGTTATATGCTGGCGTGGAGTGGAGGGGGGATATCTAAATGTCAGGATTCCCATGAGCGGAGAAAGCTTTTAACGAAAAAAGTGGAAGGATAGAAGAAAAAGGGTTAAGGCGGGGCAAAAAAGTCTCCTCGTAGAGAAGGGTAAGTGGGTTCAACAGTGGCCATAATTAGGCTATAAGGATGACGGAAAGGGGTGGGGAGGGGGGGATTCTAACAGTGAAAACGTAAACTACTGTTTAGAAAGTACTTAATGAGAAATTAGGGTTGAACGCTTTCAGTGAATGAAAGTAGTTTGCTGGCAAGTTTTGATAATTAGAAGCACTTTTTGAGCTCGAGATGGGGGTGTTACGATGAGTCGTTCCATCAGCTTGAAGAGGTTTGAAGTGGATGTTACACCGCATGTAGATACCTAATTGTAGAGTGAAACTGCCACCGTGCGCCCGGTCGCGTTTCTCGACAGTTCGCTACGTGGCCGCTGGATGACACACATCAGATTAGAGAGTTCCTAGTTGATACGATCAAGATAAGGTCACAAGGAATACGGATGCCGTATCTAGGTCTATGAAATTCGATATAAGATTCGTTCTAGCATTTTTAGGCCGTATCCCTGTGGCGGATCTTGGAGTACCTACCTAACTAGTGTAAACATGACAACAACAACAAACTGTATTTTGCTTTCGACGAGAACTGTTGTTTTGGGGTTTCGTTGTCGAAATATTATTACCTAAGTAAGTAAGTGCCTACTTACTTAGGTAATAATATTTCGACAACGAAACCCCAAAACAAAGTAACTTTGTCATAACTGTTATGAGTATGGCCTCATAATAGCCAAAGAGCTCCTTCGGGTCATCAAGGTTCACCCTGAACGAGCAAGTGTGAGGAGCGTTTGGAGCTAGGTTGTGAGCAAGGTGGGACACACTATTTTCCCAAGCACAATAAATTTATTATTATAATAATACTTTCCACCTTCAATAACAATTATTATTGAAGGTGGAAAGTAGATGAGGTTAAAATAAATAGGAGAGGTCTGTATAATGTGCCCATTCAATGGCGTGTTTACCAATAAGGCAGGTTACTTTGCGATAAGGATTCACCAGTTACGATCTACCGGATCGGTGGAAAGGATCTTCCTTATATGTACTTACGTCAAACGGATCATCGATACGATGCAGTTAGTATACTCGTATGCGCACTATAGTATACTGGAGTCGAGATACGGCGACGTTTCTCACCACTTGGAACTCTCTATTATGCCAAGAGTGGGAGTATTTTCTCTTCAAATAACAGTTCGAAGAAAAACATACTGTAAATGAAATTGAAAATTGATACAACCAAAGGAGGTTGTTTGAGTGGACTGAGAATAAAAAGTTGATTGAAGTAGAAAAACATACATTCGTATCAGCTCACTTGGGCCGCAGCAATATCCGCACTTGTTTTATTGTTGCGTGTAACGAGCAGTTATTCATCCTCGGTGGGCACAAAGGGGTGTTTTTCCACCGCAGGCTATATAATATTAGGCGCACTTTTTTTTTCAATTTGTTTGTGCGAGAACGCAGGTGTTTTTCAATTCATATTCGAGAAAATCCCATTGCGAAGAAGTGGCGGCGTTCCGAATTGAATTTCGAGCCTTCCGCGTCTCTCCCCGGTCAATTTTACTAATTGAAAACGCTCAAAGCTTTCGTTTTGTGACGCGAGATTGCGAAAGGAATACACAATCCTTGTAGTTGAAAGGGTGGGAGAGAACCAAAGCGAGATTAGCGCCCCAGGCGGTGCACTTATCAAATCACGCCGTGGACTATTTCAACCGTGACACTGATATTATCGGTAGTGGGTGCGATTTCAGTTAAATATTTGCTGACGAGTTGAAGCCGTCCCTGGAGTCTCCATGTCACATTGCGCGATTGGAAAGAGGCTCCGAGGCCGTCGGAAACACCCTCAGGGTTTATTCAAAAGTGGAAAAGGAAGGTTTTTTGCGGTAAAGGGAGTAACTCTGAATAATCCTTCGCGGGGTTCGAATGAAAACTTTTACATGCAACTTCATTTAGAGCACACTCAGGTTTATGAGGGTTGCTTCATCCCGGAGTTCCTCTCGAGTTTACATCCGCGCAATTGGTTTTTGTATCAAATTTATGAAACGGGGGTATGTAACAGTGTGATGGAGAAGCAGTGTTGTGGCGTATCCGACGATTATGTGAGAAGTAAGTAGGTATCAACATTCGCTTTGAAGGCGAAGGCTGAGCCACGTCTCTTAAATTCTGTCTTATCTCTTCTTTTCCCAAGACCGCTGTCATGAATGTGAACCGCTGATTCAATAAATTGCGGCGGGAATAAACGGGACACGCACATTTTACGTATCAGCGTGTAGGTACAGATTGTTTTTAAGCTTGAAACGGTTTTAGCGATGGGTCTCCTCATGTGAGACGAAATAGTGAGATTTTTGGAGGTCACGTAAGTAGCGCTAGAAGTACCTAACGTAGTGACGATTAACGATTGGAAACTTTAAGAAAAATAAAAATATATTAGGGTACCTATATTATAAACGAGCAATTTATTCATACAGGCATCGACGTCAATGATGAAGCAATATGAGAGTCCAGGATGACAGTTGTCCTGATGGTGTCCTTTTCAACGATGTTGGAGGGTATATTTTTAATTCATAAAAAACTAGCTGGGGACACCCATGCTCCGTGCTTCCCACGAAATATCAAATTCCCGTCCAGCACCTATCAATAATGCAACCCATGCATCACTCGGAACACCCGTAGCAACCCGTCAACTCCTTTTTTTTTTTTTTTTTTTTTTTTTTTTAAGTAATAACGCTTGTAGATCTGTTTCTCATTATACTTTGAATCGAAGGCTCGCAAAAGAAACTCGCACCCACCTACTATACCGACGACCTTTGAATAACTTCCGAATGGGTGATTGAACAGAAATCGTTTTGGAGTCGTTGAAATCAGCAAAAAAAGCTAATTTTATCCGACATAGTTCCGTTCAAAACATAATATGTTTTGAACGGAACTATTATGCCATTACGGCATATTATGCCAAAAGTTGTCGAGCGTTTTGGCGTGACGAAAATTTCCCTAGTAAAGACGCTTTTTGACCTGGCTCTCGTCGCTATAGCTTATAAGGAGAGCCTCGTTCGCGATGAAGGAGGAGAGTTTGCAAAATCTAAGTTATAGCCTATAATCTAAGTTGGAACTCGCTCGTCAATTTGCGCCTGCTCCCGTCAAAATCGGTCCAGCTGTTTAGCCGTCTATTGGGAGCAAACATACAAACTTTCATAATAAGATTTTTGCACCAAATACAATGTCATTTGATGCAATTATCCATCTTCTGATAGATTTGTATCAGGGTATCTCAACTTTAAGAAAAATCAAAAATTGTTGCTACCTATATTTATATATTAGGGTATATTTTAAATTTATGAAAAAGGAACCTACCTATATATAAATATAGGTATCAGCAAATTTTGATTTTGGGCATCAAATAAGTTGTCTATCGGGAACAAGAAGTATCAATACACCCACAGGCGGCAACACTTTTTTTCTATTATTGAAAAAAAAAAAAACTATCTCGAGAAAGATATGGGTTGGGAGACAAAATTATACCTACTAGCCAAAAAATTGTTTTTTCTGAAAATCAACCAGAAGCAGGTTCCGACGTTTTCTTGAGAACGGCCCTTACACGATTTCTGGAATCACACTGTATAATAAACCGGATATATCTCTATAAGAAGGATAGTCCTATGGCCCAACAAATCACTTTACCATGTTACTTACCTTTACTTTTCCTTCATAGAAATACAAGATGAATGTTTTTTGAAAATATGATTAAAAATCGTATGAGATAGAACGAAAATAAATTTGTGAGTCGTAGGTAACTTGCGATGAACTCGGAATTTCTCAGTGATTTTCCCTGATTTAATAATTTAATCAGGGGAAAACAATAAAGAAGCAATTATTGAGTTTTTATTGTTTTGACGATGGTGAGATGCAGCCAGCGTAGTTAATTGACATTTTTATTGATGGTGAGGTGCGGCCTGGTAGTTATGGTGAGATGCGGCCCCCTCTATCTCCGTGAAACTTCAGGCCTTATGACATAATATGGATATTATTGTATAGTAGTCCAGAGTCAATACTAGATAGGCGTAGGCCTTCTTTATATTTTTACCGTTTTTTTTTTTTCTTTTTTTCGATCTCGAAATCACTACTCCCACTCCACATAACAACAAAAACATCCCTATTTAGCAAACAGCCATCATCGGAAAAGTTCAAAGAAGGAGATCAATAAATTTTTTCGACCTTATTGACATATCATTTCCAATTTCAACTAATTAACTTTACGGATTACGTTTTGCATTTCACCTGAATCACCATTTCCGTCACACATTTGAGCACAGCATTCAGATTCGACCAATTTCGAACGCGCTATAGAGCCGAGTTAATGTCGTTTTCGAAGTGTTTTTGGACGTGATTTTTTCAAGTAGGTACCTATCTGATTTGACGAATTTTGACAAGTCTCGATGCGAGACCTACCTCCTCGCGGTGTCTCATGGGCCTGTCTAAAGCGCTGATTTCCCGAATGGGCTTCTTGAAAAGGTCAGAATTCAGCATTTCTGACAACATGTTCGGATTCAGCACCCTTTAAAACCCATAAACCCCAATTTTTAGTTCGAAAATCCGTATAGGTAGGTGCTGAGCTGTTTTCGAGATTTTGAAATGAACGCCGGGCATAATATTATTTGACGTCACACCTCGCCAGGCTGGGCGTCGAGTAGTTGGGCACTGAGCCGCCAGAGCGCTAAATAATAAATCTGAAAAGAATCGGAATAAAAACACTCGGCCCAGGTCGATTTTTGAATAACCTTCTTTGATAATAACCTCGATGCTCAATTTTCGAATGACCTTCTATAATGATTAACCCGATTTTCGATTTTTGGGGTCAACTTTTCGCGTAGTAAAGTTGGCTGGTTGCGTAGATGAGAGATAGAGGGATCTCCCGGCCAATCAAAAGACGACGAAGCAGCCCGCGTCATGTACCCTCTCCAGACATCGGAATTCAAATATCATATTTTTCCTAAGGCCCTATAAATAATTGAAACGGGTTTTCTGCAATATCGACCCGTTTTCGTAACTTTTGAAGCACGACCTTTGCAGGAAAAACATTTTAAAAAATCATTAAAGGAGCTCATTATCCCGTCAAACTGGCGGGCCGCATCTCACCATATCTCGGTGTGCCCGGTCGGCCGCACCTCACCATCATTAAATAGGATTGGGCCGCACCTAACCTTCTCCGTAGGTATTGTTTTCCCCCGATATTATTGTTTTTCCTGTCGCTCTTTTGACTCATGTCAGAAGCGGAATTTTGACTGTCCATTTAAATGATCGGATTCCTAAAAGAAAAAAAAATGTCCGGGATGGTAGGTACCTACCCCAAAACATGCTTTCTTGTTGGTTCAATTTTAATCCTAAGTTCGAAATTTTTCCCGCGAAAGAGTGAAACAGAGCTCCGTTTTGGTGGGATGACTACCTACCACTTTTCTCATAATATCGAAGAAAATTATATTATACTTTTCTACTATACTTACACCCCGAGAATTTTTGTTTTTCTTTCAAATTTTCTTTATTGCTGGAGGTACCTCAGAACAAAGATGACCCGATCTGTGTCGTTGTCCTTCTCTTTTTCCTTCTGTTGGGGGCTTTATTACAGTAGATTGAAATGTTTTTGACTTAATGCCAAACGTGTACTCGAATTATAATATAACTAGTCTCTCTGGCTCGCTTCGCTCGCTCCCCTAGTGGGGTGTATTGCCGCCTGTGGGGTGTATTGCCGCCTGTGGGGTGTATTGCCGCCTGTGGGGTGTATTGCCGCCTGTGGGGTGCGTAGCATCGATGGACACGTTCAAATCCCTACTCAGACATAAGGCCTCGCTCCGCTCGGCCGAGCGCTTATTCGGACAGGGGGGTCTCGCCTCGCTCGGCGAGGGTCTCCCTGGACCCTCCGTTTTCTAAGATCCCTGGCCCCGCGCGAATTAAAACGATCCAATTGTCTTCTCACCGTGAAATCGCCCCCTCTCCCTCGGTTTTTTTTAAATCGAATTTTTAAGGCGAAGTAAGGCCCCCCTGTCAGAGTGCTAGTGAAATCACTTGTATACTCGGCCGACCAGTTTCCCCGCCTCTCCATCTATCAAAGGTCCCTGGACCCTCCGTTTTCTAAGATCCCTGGCCCCGCGCGAATTAAAACCATCCAATTGTCTTCTCACTGTGAAATCGCCCCCTCCCCCTCGTTTTTTTTAAAATCCGACTTCGGAATCGGATTGGCCATATTTAGGCGCACATTTGGCTCGCGGATACCATACCCAAAAAATGACTCCTTACTGGGTATTTTTGAACCCGAAAAAACGTGGGGCAAACGCGAGAAAGACGATTTTTCGACGAATTTCCGGCGAATTTCCCGGGCGAATTTCCGAATTACGATTTGACCGACGTCTTCCTCCAGGTCTGATCTATACGGCTGGTATTTTTTCGTAATTTTTTCGACCCCTTAAACGGGCTTTAGCGCGAGTTGAAAGTGGAAAACGTAGGACAAACGGGAGAAAGACGATTTTTCGACGAATTTTCCCTGGCCCCGCGCGAATTAAAACGATCCAATTGTCTTCTCACCGTGAAATCGCCCCCTCCCCATCGGTTTTTTTGAAATCCGACTTCGGAATCGGATTGGCCATATTTTGGCGCGCATTTGGCTCGCGGATACCATACCCAAAAAATGGCTCCTTACTGGGTATTTTTGAACCCGGAAAAACGTGGGACAAACGCGAGAAAGACGAATTTTCGACGAATTTCCCGGGCGAATTTCGGATTTTCGATTTGACCGACGTCTACCTCCAGGTCTGATCTATACGGCTCGTATTTTTTCGTAATTTTTTCGACCCCTTAAACGGGCTTTGGCGCGAGTTGAAAGTGGAAAACGTAGGACAAACGGGAGAAAGACGATTTTTCGACGAATTTTCGACGAATTTCCCGGGCGAATTTCGGATTTACGATTTGACCGACGTCTTCCTCCAGTTCTGATCTATACGGCTCGTATTTTTTCGTAATTTTTTCGACCCCCTAAACGGCCAGCGAGCGGAAAGTGAAAAAACTCACTCGGGAACGCGTTATCCCGTACCAACAAACCACACGGCTACCACACGGCTTACGGCGGCCAACACAATTTTATATTATTGTATAATTACATTATATATGTAAAGCCGAAAAACAAGGAAAAGGAAGAGGAGAATGACACAGATCGCGTCATCTGACCGCTATTGTAGCGGTCCAATTATTTTCAGCGATACACATTTTTTACATGGTTGTTTCCTACTTTCCGTTTTACGCGGACCCTTTATAATAACGTGTAAAAAAATTAATCGGTTGCATATTATTCACTCTACCCTTTCATTACGTGACACTGTTATCGACCCAAGTAGATCATTATCAACTCCGGTCGCTGACCTCATTTTTTGCTCATTTTTGACTCACCCCCACAAACTTAAACGGAATCCGGAAATTCCGCCATTTTCATTTTTTAATTAATATTCATGCGGCAAAATTGAACTTTTCGTGAAACACGCTGACGATTTACCCCAAAATTAATTAGTCGTTGAAGTTGAGCAAAGAGGGAAACCAATAATACGGCGTTTAATGGAATGCACTTCATGGCGACATTGATGGAAGTGAACGTTGTGGGATATTAACATGCGGAAGGTAGGAAAATTATTCCGAACTACAAACAGTGTGTCAGCCAACGGTGGGTAAACAATCGGTATTCGTCGAACGGGGTCGCCGAGGGGGATATTGATGAAACCAAACAGAAAGGACCATAGGTTGAATAATTGGAGTCAGGGCGGAGTACCTACCTGGGTTTCCGTTTTCATTTCATGCATATGCAATAAAGCGAGTTTCACAATGACGAGCGCAACCGAGTTTCCATTAGAGGTGGTCGAAACCGGTGCAGGTTAGTTGAGTCTTGTATGCTGGTTTTGGTATAAGTTGAGTCCCAGTGTTTATTCATGGAACGTAGGAGTTGAGTCCCGGTATGAGTGGAAGGAAGTACCCATCGAGTTGATACGAGTTGAGTCCCGTTTGTGAATTTTCTCTGTTAGCGTCACCGCGGAGACACCACGAGGAGGTCGGCATATTAGTCTCTGAAACATTTTGTTGCTGCCATGGTGGTCAGCTCGTCAATTATTGTTCGGTTTCAGTCGTATCAAACAAATTGGAAAATCTCTTCGATAAAAACTTGAAGGAGACAGCTTGTACGAAATGAAACCTTGTAATTTCCTGTCGGTTGTTTGTTGTCCTCATTGTTTCATAGTTTTATCGTTTTTCCTCACGATGGTCGAGCATGTTGGTGAATTGCTCATCGTGTTGGTGAGGAGAAAGATCCATCTGTGGAAAGCCTCTGATAAGGCAAAACAGAGATGGTAGCAAAAAATTGAGAGGAGATCGCCGTTGTTTCGTCGAGGATACTGAATGAATGGTTCAGTACCTATCAAGTTAAATTATTTAACCCAGATGTAAATAATTCGCAGATTCTGCGAAAGAAATTATTTGCATTGGAAAGTTACCTACTAAACTACTACAAATAAACGCAGTAAGGAACAGCTGTGTGCTACTCAATCAGGCGATTTGCCGGACGCTTGTTAACGTCGGAATGGAATGCCAGAATCCCCTCCACTGCTCCCCACCACTGACCCGTTCACGCAATGACGGATGCCGCATGGATGTGTACCCAGTGAGTATAGAATATAATCTAGAATATAAGTATAGAGTATATTCTATACTCACTGTGTGTACCCTGCTTTACCAAAGCGCTCGGAGAACAATTTGGGCCAACTCAAATCCAGAGGATATGCCTGCTACGCCTGAAAACACAACGCCCCCTGACGAATGCTTGCCTGATCTCGCAAGGGTCATTGAGAAGCTGGTACGAGGTGCATGTTCGGGGAAATGTTAACTGGGCAAATCGGATTAAAAATTCCAGCCCCTCTTAGTAAACTGAGCGAAGCGGTTCGGAGGCAGACTAACCCTCTCATGTAAACTGGGCGAAGTAGGTTCTCACCCCTAGTTACTACTCACACCTAGTTTACTAACTGAGCGAAGGGTGTTCTCGTGACAAACAGAGATATACATGTATTTTGCACGTCGTTGAAACAGAGATCATTGAAAGTACGAAACAGAGATCACTGAAAGTACATATTCACATAATAAAGTACGCAAAGGTTGTTCTCGTGACAAATAGGTAAGTATACGTTGCACAAGTCAGGAATCAAAGTGTCTCAATAAAAACTACATCTACTTTACTTATTCACAGAACTGTAGAAGTGACTCACACGCTGCACAAAGTCTATGGAGGTTATCTCTTTCGATCTGTACAACATTAGCTGGTTTTCAATGAAAATCTGTTTTTTATAGTGTCTTCGTTGCGCCGACCGTACCAATGCTATTAATTTTTATTTGCACCTCTTTTTGGTATGTCAGCAACGTGTCAACAAACGGCCGCTCATTCAGCTGCTCTTCTGCTTTCCGTTTTGCTAAGCCACTCACTTGTTGCCTCTCCAAGACTCTATCAGCCAATCTCACAACTGGCCGTCGGAGAGGCTTCAATGCTCGCCTTCGCTCAGTTTACATCTTTGACTTGTTTACTTGTCGAGAGTCGTTCGCCCAGTTCACATCCACAGATAATCTTTTAATCCTCGACCCCGAGCCTATAGGCGTCATTACATCCGCCCGCTTGTTCTACTAGCACCAGGGCAGAAAGAGGCAAGATAGCTGTGGAGGCATTTTTAGCAGCTTTGGCAAATATGGAGCTTTCTAAACTCTTCGTTATTAGTAATCCCGGATCAGTGCGTGGTGCTTTAATCAGGGCACTGGAAGTTCCAGTCTGGAACTTGAAGCAGTGGCTCCAGTGAAACATTTAAGAAGCAACAAACCCAGTCCCAAGATGTAGCCGGACCACAAGCAGATGATTTATTTTGCAGGCCAGCAAAGAAGGAGACCGGGTTAATGAGGAACACCAAAGTCAAATTTAAAAATGTGAAAACCTTTATTAAACTTTAAATTAATAAAGTTGTCACATAATATTATTTGACATAATAATATATTATGCACATAATATGTGTATATTATACACATAATATTATTATGTGACATGTATGCAATTGAGTCGTCCAGTTCAAAAAGCCTCCATGTCCTCACAACCCAATTTTGAGATATTCGTGAAAAACCGTTAGGTATGGTATTTCAGAATGGAGTTATTCAGCCAATTGTTTTTCTTCATAAAATTAGGACCTACTTTTTATTTAGAATATATTTTATATTTTGAAAATCCCTGACCTATGCTACAAGATTAATCGTTGCTCGGATTATATTTACTCATTTATAGCTTCCAAATCAGGGCTCGAAATAAAGTTCCTGAAAAAATAAAAGCTCTCTAAATGAACGTTCAAGATGGAAACTATATGAATATTCATCAATTCCCAGTGAATTCTGCTTCCAAAAAGTAATAAGGTTTAGGCCAAAATTTAAATTTTTTCTCTATCAGATCCGTTCCTGTTGGGAACGAAATTTTTTGTTCTCGATGGATCTCGAATTTAAATTTTTTTTCTCTATCCTAACCGTTCTTGCTGGGAACGAAATTTGTCGTTCTCTATTTTTTTTCGCTTCCATCTCCGTTTTGGCCCTAAAACACCGTGAATGTATGACATATGCAATTTGGAATTAAAATTACGATCATAACAAAATACTTGAGTGAAACGAAATCTAAGGGGACAATATTAAATATAAAATTTTTATATATAAAAAAAAAAGATAAAATTTTTATCGTTCGGGTCAAGAACGATTATTTTCAGAGCGAAAAAATAACGTTTTTGATAAGAACGTTCTTCACCCACACGATAAAATATTGCTCCATCGGATTTTGTTCCCACTGGGAACAGTATTTTTCAGAATTTTATAATAATTAGAAATTATTTCGTTCTCATTCGGAACTTTTTTCCTAAAAATTCTAATTTCTCGCTCTTTTCCGGAACCGGAGCGGTTTGGGGGACGATATTTCGAGCCCTGTTCCAAACTAATCCTATGAAAAGAAAAACTCGCTGTCGAGAATCTAACGTCAAATAAGGAGAGCACACCGATTTTGAAATTCGGTCAATTTGGTTTCTACTTTGTGAAATGTGGGAGGTCTATCCGCTCAAAACCGGTTTCTTCTTACCTGCTAAAACGGGTTCTCCTCAGGGTAATCTGGTGTCTGCTCTCTCAAAATCTGTCTTTCCACTAAAAACCAGTTTTTGATCAATGGAATCAGATTCTTACTCTCAACACAGGTTTCTTCTCACTTCTCACCAGATTCAGATTTCTACATAGATCCATAAAATTATGCCATGGTTGTCTTCTTTTTTTTTTTTTTTTTTTTCGTTGAACCCGACACGTCTAATTCGCTCAATTACCTACTCACTCCTAAATACACACCCAGTTCTGAATTATGCCCTACATTGGGTCTCCTTGAATGTGTCACCGTTGATTGTTCATTAGTAATTGATCGCCTCATTCGCGTTGTTTGATGGCGGAAATAATGCATCCGACAATTTGGTTCGCAAATACAGGTTGAGGTCATTTCACCGAGTAGCACACAAATGGAACTCCAACATATCACTAAAACGTAAATTATCGTATTTTTCAAATAATCAATGTCTATTTGGTAGGTTACTGTAACAGTATAATGTTTGCAGATTTTGTGTCATGCTTATGGCGGATATTTTTTCTCTTCGCATAGCCTTAAGTACTTTCCAAGCTGGGAAACGAGATAACGTCGTATTCCTGAATGTTTCGGCCTACAGGTGAAGACCGGATGCCTTAAGGTGCTTAGTAGGAAAAAATCTCGTCTCGAAAGAGACACCTAATCCCTTCAATAATAGAACGGAGGCGAAACCTTATTTTCTTCTTAGAGTTCACGCCGAAATTCCCTACTAGGGCTTTTCCTCCTGAGCCACAATGGTGTTCAAACTAAGGACTCAATCAGGGAACCTCCTCACGATTTTTTTTTTTTTCCGCCTTGCTCCGGTGAAAATTAGGAAAGGAATGGCACCCGGCTAAATGAAGTGGGGCCATGGACTTGGTCGAAATGGATCATGATCACAAGGGTCTGACCCCGATCTGGGCGTGTTTTTCTGTTCCTAAATTTAAATTTGAATTGGTGATGTGCCGTTGGCGGTATGGAATATATTGGGGCATCCTGCGCCCTCAATGCATAATGACCAAAAGCAGTTCACCTGTTTGATTGCAAGCTCTCGCTTCTTCACGCCGGAAAGCAAACGCTGTCCTTGCCATATCGACGTAATTGACAAGAGTGAAGGGCTCTTAGGCCTGTGGATACGACTCTTGGGAGCTCGACTAGCTGTTGTCCCCAATTAGGTCCATTGCTGCCTGCCAGGGCCATGAGGCCATCAGGACTGCCGCTGCAAATGCAGCAAGCGCCATATAATATTATATCGTATACGAGACTGGAGACATAGGTACCTCACGGCACATATCCGCTTCCACGATGGCCCACTCCCTCAAAAATGTTGCGCAGCTCCAAAGCACATACTTTGCAGAGTTCATCATCAGCCAGTGCCAATCGTTCTGGGGAACCTAGATCCTTTCAGGTTTTGTAACAGCTCGGCCAGTTTTGAATTCCGCAACTTTGTTTTGGGACACTTCAAGCTGAAATCATTTTATGTTCTTATTATATTGAGAATTATTCTCAAAAAGGAATCTTGCTGTAGGACATCCTGGTTAACTGATGTTAATGGGAACCTACATGCACAAAATAAGTTTTTAATTGGTCAATAGGTCCATCATTAATTGTGTAGTGTGTTTGGGGGAAGGCCTCCAGCGTAACTGGGATTTCGCCCTCGGCGTCTTTGGCGGAAGGGAATGGAGTACCTGAATACCCCTACCCAGGACGTAACACGAAGAGTCGTGATCTGCTGGCCTGGGAGGCTGTATCGAGAAAGAATAAGGAGACCCGCGATCTCCAGACTGGCATGAAGTATCGTGTTGGTCTCCGGAAGGGAACCTAGGGGTATCCAATACCGAAGATGATGAGTCAACATCAATATTGGTTCGCCCTAGGTCCCCAGACAAATTGCCAAGGGAGGCTGTGCCCCTTGTCCTCGTCTTTTGGTTGTTGGATCTCCCAGCGACCTTAGTTGAAATGTCAACAAGGGTTGCCTGGGCAACTGACTCACACAAAAATATGTCGCCAGGGAAGGCCTGGTCCTCGGGTCCAATCAAAGCCAGCCTGTTCTTCACATCTTAGCAGGAACGGAACAGTTACTTTTGGGAAGGAACTCAACGCTCATTACATCGGCACTTAAAAACCTGGGAAGGAACTCGTCTTTTGAGGACAACCAATTGACGGGAGGCAATTCGTCAGCCCTCGAAAGAAAACGGTCAGTGAAACGATGAAGTCGGCGGGGCGATCGGGGTGTTCGAGTAATTAGCGGCTCCCCCGGTCACAGGAGAAGTGTAGAGTGTGGCCCACGCTGCCACACTTGCTATCTATAATGTAATTTAATTTATCCACCTCTGGCAGGTTTATGAGCAGGAGGAAGAGGAAGAAAATGAGTAGCTGTACACGGGACCTCTTCCCCCTTCAGAAATTATGAAAACCCTTGTTTCGAGTTTTCTGTTCTTTCCTGAAGAATGGTTGGAAGGGTGACACCGAAGGAACTGGGAGGGAGTTAATAAAGCGGGATTAGTTAGTGAATAATACATAAGATTGTTGGTGATTTTCTCCGGAGTCAAGATTTTGAGATTGGGGAGGTGTTGCTGGGTTGAAAAGCACTCCGTAATGCATGCCTTTTTTCAGTTCCGTCTTACATCCCCCAATTTTTCATGCTCCTTGTTATTATCATAGTGAGCGTCGAGGGGGTTTTAAGGGGAGCAGTGAAATTTTCAGCGGATAAATCCCCCGAAAAGACAAAGCAAGGCTGTCATCCCGTTTCCGCGAACAGTCCAGAGCCTCGACAGGCTTACCGAATACCAATCGTAGTTTATGCTGAGGGTAATTAGATTGTTGAGGAGCTGGGGGGGTTCTCCTCTGAAATGATGATTGGAGGCCGTCGAACGGGGCTTTTCGCGGATGAAACTGATCAGAGGTTTTAAACCCCGGCCATAACCCCAGCTCCGGGCCCATTTGGCTTCCCCCAGAGAGCTGCAAAACGTGCTTCCCCCCTCTAACCGCGTACGTTGATTAGAGGAGCCTGATGCCAGCGATAGCCTATTTCACTCATCCAACTGACAGTGATTATGGGCAATTACGTTATGCCGAACTTACACTACCCCGAAACCCCCAGTTTGAATATTATTCTATTAGCTACGTCGCACAGTGCTTTTTTTCGCCAATCTAGCTGGACAAAACTCTAATTACAAGACAAAAGATTCGTTCCAACGCTGAAAATATGTGTTTTGGCTGTAAATATGATTACTAGGTTCCAGAGTCGATTGAAGCCATTCTCAGACCCCAAAGCTTGAATGAGCTATAAAATAACGACTTTTCGGTAAAATTCCTCAAAAATTGTTATTATTTTACTGCAATCTCTTAGTTTTAACGTGGTAAAAAGATCCGGTTGAACCGAGGTGGACCTCAGAAGTAGCAGTCCAATAACAATAGCTCTAACGACGTTTTTCGCTAAAAAAAAAAAAAAAAAAAAAAAAAAAAAAAACCGCAAATACTTCAAAAATATTGTAAATTCCAAAAATTTCATAGAACCAAAATTTTTCAATGAGTTGGTACTCGTATAATGTATAACTTCACTTGAAAAATTGTCGGAAGACCCTAGGCAAAGCGGTCGGTGAATCACTTGCAGTTGAATGAACATGTTAATAAGATCGGCTTTAGCCAGACGTTGAGTGGGGTTTCATCTCCTCTTAACAATGCATGATATGACACGATTCTGTGCCTTCCGAGCTTTTTCTTCTTTGTTTCTTGCCAACTATCTATGAAGAGACTCCAATATTTATTTTGAAGAAGAAAAGAACTTTTTTTTTTGGACTTTTGTCCAGCTAGATTGGCGAAAAAAAGCACTGTGCGTCGCCAACCGACTTTCCGGGATTCTAAAATCGCGCTTTGTCAACTCAACTCGCGCACTAGTCACCACAGGACGTCACAACCTTCACAGCATTCCGGTTACCTACCAAAGGTTGCTCGTGAGGGCAAGCAAATCTACAAGTGCAGGAGTCGTGAATATTTTATAAAATTTATTCATTCATATTCACGTATAACATCAAAAATCTGAATGAAATTTTTCGATAAGTTTGATGAGTGAATAGTCGCAGCAAAAACGCTTACCTACCATTGAGGCTTTGTTTGCCCCTTTGTGAGCTGGTGCTCTTTGGGACACACCGCCCTTGCAATAGGTTGTGATGTTAAACAAGAGCAGTCTTGAATGTCTTGAAGCGGCTGAGCATGAAAGTCAGTTTTAGATCCGAATTTAGAGCTGTTGTCCCTCCAGGTATTTCATGAAAAGCAAAAAAAAAAAAAAAAAAAATCAATAAATATAAAATGGGGACATAATGACGAAGAACAAATACGAAAGAAATGCGTGATAAATCGAGAGCTTTCCAACGAATGGTGAACGATTTTTGTACGATGATAACTGGCGAAGATGAAGTTCCGTAGCAACGAATCGGTTGTAAGCGAACATCAACGGTAGCGTGACGTTACAAGAAACGACACACAGACCAAACAAGCCATCAATTGAATTGAATAGATGAGCGCAACCTTTTTGTTATTACGATATATTTAATGAGCGAGAGAAACTAAGAAACAGTAGGTATCTAGCGACCAAACTATGCCACACAACACATCAAAAATATCCACGTGATGCTCATTACGTAAACAACTGCACCCTAACGACCGATGCGTAAGAAAACCTTATGCCAATCAGAGGTAACGAACGGCTCAGGCTGCAAAAATCGTTTTGGAGTCGTTGGAATCAGCCTAAAAAGCTCATTCCATAGACCCTCGTACCAACGAAATCGGACAAAAACTTTCGTCCCCCTTTTGAGGCCTCCTTAGTTACACATCAGAGATAAACAACTTTCGTCGTGAAGGACCTCCCGAAAACCGATGAAGGATATGAGTGAGGAAAAATCAAGGTAGCCTATAACCACCCCCCGAACTCGCTGATCACAATGAGACCACCCTCATGAAAATCTGTTGAGCCGCTCGGGCGTGATGCTGTGAAAAACAAAAAAACATACATGTCGAAGAGGTGAGCGCACCTTTCCATTTTTTGAGGGAAAGGTTGCGCTAAAAATTTGAGACGATGTAAAAAGACAACTAGGTACCTTGATAGAATAGGTATAATTTAAACTGAGATATTTCAGTTGAGAAACGATTTTCTTTTCGAAATGATGATGGTGGAACTCGCAAATTATTGTAGTGACTACCTATCATATTCGTCGAAAAATTCCAAAAGACAACCATAGTCGGATTCTAGTTCCATCTCTATTCATGTTGTACGTTCTTCTGTTAATATTACCTATATAATATTAACAGATTAATAATAGTTTCTGCAGGGCACCCCCAGGTGAGTGTGTTGGGTGCGTAGGTACCTACATGACATGTAGGTAACAATACATTGTATTGTTTTTCCTAATAATTGATTAGGTTTGCGGTATGAGTGGTGGAATGCGTCTGGCGCAGTCCGTCAATATGCTGCCAGGTGTTGTGGAAGATGCAGGAAGGAGTGCAGGTGGAGATTCATCCTCTGATGATGAACAACGTGTTGCGATCTAAAGACTCTGAAAATACTCAGTACCTACTGCAGTAATGGAAGCCTTCTCCCAGATCCGGACCTGGGTTCCTTAAGCTAACCCAAAGTGTTGGGATGTTGTAAGTCCAACCGATCTTCGGAAGGAACAGCAGGAAACTGGCGTCCGGCCCGAAAGGTCTGTTGGGTTTCGTCCTGACGCAGTTGTACCTAGGGGCTGGCTCCCTGGCTTCCAATCTTGACGTGTCAAGTATGGACTGCAGGACAACGGGGCCCTGCGAATTTGCTGTTTCCTCCTCGAAAATCCCGCCTGAAGGGTGAGGGGAAATTAACAAGAATAATTCTTAATTATTACCAATATAAACAATTTTAGGAGAAGAGGAAACAATTTTCCGACTGTGCGCTGAGCGACGCCGCGCGCTAGCTCGGAATGGTTTCAGAAAACTTCGTTTTCTGGCGAACCATGTTTTTCAAGCTGTTGGTGCAGATATCTCGGGATAGGGATGTTGAAAAAGTATCGATACTTTTTGTCCCCGATACATATCGTAGTATCGATACTTTTTTTCCGGTATCGGCGCCGATACTTTTTTTATCCCTCACATTTCATCAGATTCAAAACTTACGGCATATAGGTAGTTGAACGTAACTCTAACTTGACCAGCAATTGAAGAAAGTTGATGCAGGTACCTACCACCACCTCCTGGAGCTGCACCAGCTCTCATATCAGACGAATCAGCCGTCCTCGATCAAGGGCGGACCACCAAAACGTTGGCTCAACCAACCAACCGAACTCACTCATCACAGTAGAAATTAGTGTGACCACAGCTACACCAAACAGGGAATGTTCCCCTTTTTGCTACCTGTACCTACCCCCCCGAGGCTTGGAGCAAGGTTTTCAGTCCGATCGTCCAATCCCGTGGGGCGCTATGGGGCTAAAATGGGGCAATTGAAAGTTTTTTTAAAGGCGTTTGGCTATGGGATCGAGTTGGGTGTCGTTTTCGAAGTATTTTTGGACTTCCAGAAGGATCAAATTTCACTGTGGGGATGTAAAGGGCTTTCATGGGGCTACAAAAGGAATTTTTGAAGGATCTCAGGAGGTCAAATATTTCCTGAGTAAAAAAAAAAAATTAAAAGAAGAACCTTTTTTTCAAACATTTTTCATTGAGACAGAATTAATTTTTGCACAAGTAACCCATATCAAAGAATAATAAACCCTTGACTAAAAATTTGCAGGCGTTTTTGAAAAGTATCGATACCGATACTTTATTTAAAGTATCGTATCGATACTTTTAGATACTGTCTGGATGTATCGATACGATACTGTATCGATACTTTAGAAGTATCAAACATCCCTATCTCGGGATCTACTGCAGATAATTTCAAGATTTTTTTCCCCCTGGGTTGATAATACAAATTGTAGGGACATTTTTTTTGCAGAGCTTCTGGCAACACTGGTGATCTATCAAACTCAGATAAGAGCCGAATATCAGCTTTCTCGACTATGTAAATTCGTTCCATTTCTTTCTCGAAGTTCTAAAAATATTCCTTACATTTCGTGAAAGATACAGGTGTGTAAAATAATGTGTAACAACGGGAACGTGATCGGATGTGACATAAGCCCAGAATGTGCACGAACGTGTGATAATACGTTTCAATTTTTGCGATCATGCAGGGACGGCCCGTTAATATTTTCTGAATCCGAAAACGCAGGTATGTAATGTGATTATCTGACAACTACTGGTAAAATTTTGATAAATTTTCAATCCAAAATAAGGTTGTGTCTTACACTTTACGTTTCCTGCGTCCTCATATTTTTGACATTTTCATGTCTTTACTATGGCACATGAAATCAAAAAGCGACACCAAAAATTTCTACGCGATACCGATAAACAATCCGTCGTCAATGTTCACTACTAGTGAATCACTAGTATGAAATGTGGACACTGATACCCCAGGAAAAGTGTACATAAACAATCCGTCATCAATGTTTACTAGTTGGAAGCCGATAGTACTACAAAACCACTGAGAATGATTCATAGGTACCTATCTACTATCCACATAATGTTCATGATAAAACATGAAAATGTCTCACTGTGTTGCGGACTAGTACGCAATCTGTTTAACCTTCTACTGCCCGAAAACGTTGTTGAAGCGAGGTCCCTCCAATAGGATGGTTTTTTTTTTTTAGTTATGAGAATCTCTTTGTCGTTGGTTGGACCACTCAGCAGTTCATAATATATTATACCAATTATAATCCTTACGACGTCTTCAGACTTGCTGTAGTTCTCCTCAGGTGGCAATCGTTGCGGAAAGCACCAGTACTTGGCCACTTAAGCAGTTTTTTCACCTTGAAGAACTTGATTATTGGCCTTGTCGAAATCGAACGGTTCAAGTATTTTTCTTCGTTAATTATTCTATGTCCAAGTTGAAGGGAAGTTTTGGCCAATTAGTTAGCCACTAATCTCACCAAGTTTTCAGTTCAAATTATTGAGGAAAACGAACAATTCTGTCGTTTTCCTGAATTCTATCTTTTAATATTCAGCCGATTCTGATGAAATTGGGCTATGAATTTGGAACGAATTTTCTTAATTAATCTTAGAAACATAGAAAAATTTTACTTCGGTACACCTAAGTTGTACAAAAAATTAATTCTGCGCCAATAACAACCCAATAAATAATATTTATTATATGTATATTACATATATTATATATTACATAATATACAAGTACATATAATATATTATATTATATGTACTTGTATATTTGTAAATTTGTAAATTTAAAAAAATTAAATGAAAATCATTGTTATACAGTGTTTGGACAGTTGTGGGACTCCAAAACTTCATCATACGTCCCAAGTTAAGTACCTACTAGGTAAACGAAAAGACATTCGACCTCCCCCAATTGTAGTCCCATAAAAGCCACCCTAGATCCTAATGGTGAAATTGGATGGTTCTGGGACCCAAAGAAAAGGGTTCTACTTCGAAAAGTACTTAGAGAACGACACCTAACTCGACCCCACAACTGAAAACCTTCAAAACCCCCTCCCGTAGACACAGAGCGCTTTGAGCGATCGGGCTGAAAACCTTGCGGGAACAACTAGATGAAGAACCGACTATTTTGCGGAAATTAAAATTTAAAAAAAACCTAGTGTGACGGCACCTGTTATCGACGACGGAAAATTTTCAGACATTTTCGTTAGAACTCTCTTATTTATCTACCGATCCGCTTCTCTCAACTTTTTTTATGCTCTTCCGGATCTGTTCAATAAATTAAGTCAATAATTTCAGCCAAAATATAAAGATTTAAAGCTTTACGATACATTTTACGAAAGTAAGTTTTTTCACCAGTCATTGACTGGTGGAAATCAAATTAATACTAGTAGTACCTATTATATTATATTATATATTGCGTCCGAGTTTCCTAAGGTAGCGGAAGCATTCTTTTCACTTTCGGGATCGAAAAAATGTGTGTCCTCCAAAATTAAAATTTCCACTTGCATTTTCCTTCCTGAGCAAATTTGGTTCCGTGTCTGTCTGTCCGTTCGTATGTTACAGCGATAACTTCCACTGTTTTGATGCCACACAAATTTTATATCGACGATTCAGTCAATCAGCGGAACGCAGGCGCAAAAAGGTGATTCGGGTCAATTGGAAGAAGTTGATTGCTAGTTGGTTTGTGGTTAGGATGTTGGTCGGTTTGTTTACGCAGCAACCGATTTATAAAAAATCTCGATTTGAAATTCCAAGAGGTTAGATATCCAAAGAATGAGGTGATGCGCCGTCTTTCACAGCAATCGAACTCGAAGCACTACCGCATTGCCACTACGTGTAGGTGATTTAAAAATGTTAACAATTCGTACACTGCAAAAATCTCTCCTGTTCACCCTTGGACGTTGAAATTTGAGAGGGAGTCCTTCTGGGAGTACAATAGACGATTCAAATGACGGGCATTCTCCTGATCAGCTAAGTTTAAGTTTTCTGATAAAATTAAAAAAAAGTGGGTTACCTACTTACTTTGTAGGAGCCGATCCTACACTGTACTTAGAAAAGCTTTAGAAATTCTTGCTCCAGGGAAAGGATTCACATGAAGTTGCGTTCAGAGGTGAATTGTCTGCCGACAAGACAGGTACGACACGTGATTGACTTTTGGTCAAACATTGGTGTTTGTCCCCGGATTTGAATCAGCCGGATCAGTGCCCCAACTGATTTGTAAACAAGCGTTTCACTTACGCCTCAGTCCATGGGGCCACCCTGTCCCCCCGAGTGATACAATATCTCTCCTGTTCACCCTTGGACGTTGAAATTTGAGGGGGAGCCCATGGGGAGTATACTGAATACAAGAGACGATTCAAATGACGGCTTTTCCCTGATCAGCTGAGTGAGCTAAAATCTTTAAACGCGAGGAAGCTATAGCTTCCACATAATATATTATATTATAACATACCTATTATGTGCCAAGTCCCACGATTTCTTAGACTTCTTCCCATCGGAATTTGTTTTTTTCTTGCATGCACTGCGTCGAGCTTGAGCCATTTTTCAGCCTGTATGAGTAAACAAATTCCAATGCAATTGAATCACGCACTGTCAGTTTAGTCCACCTATAAATTGGGAGTGTCAATAATTGGAAACTTGAAGCTGTCAACAAATAGCAAAACGAATTCCAATTATTGACATCAGATGTAGATTCTACTGTCACTTACTATTGACACTCCTGTCAAGAATAGGATCACCCAGTTATTTTTGGAAAGAATAACACCATTCGGTTTCTCATGAAAATTCAGTCAAGATAAGCCATCAAATGAAGATTTTATACAATTTCCAATTATTGACAGTGTGTCAATAATAGGAAAACCCTGTTTTTTCAAAACACCTATTATTGACAACTTTGAAATACCTTCTTTTTTCCTAAATGGGCAAAAGAAACAGTTTGCTTAGCATCTAATAAACATGGTTAACTGTTTTACAATCAATCAGACTCAAAAAAACATGCAATGAAGAGTCTGATTCGTATTTAATACGAAAAATACTCACTCACCTCCTAAGCAAAATCGCTAACAAAATGCAGGGATTCTCGACTGACGAGGCAATCCTTTGGTCATGCCCTTAACTTATCCACGGGTAACTTGATTTTGGTGGGAAATTGTAGCAGATGAGATGGCTTCTTGATTGGCGCGAAGTTTGGATTTCTAGGTGGCGCCAAGCGCTTATTTTTTGAAACGAAAGTGGAAGTGTCAATAATATGAGAGATGTCGATAACAGGAGCCGTCACCTACAGCCCGCACGTTTATTGACTTTTTTTTTATATGAGGTTGAGTTTGGTGTCGTTTTCCGAGTAAGTTTGGACATACGATCCATTTTTGAGGGCCCTCATCAGTTCAATCACTGCACGGGAATACCGTTCTTTATTCTTTTCAGTTTTAAATTTTCTTCTAAATAATTATTATTAAGATAGAATTACTTTTTGCGCATTTTATACCAAAGAATAATAATAATTTTTGTTATACCATTGAGTAAAATTTGCTGTTTTTGTTCTTGTTTGTATACGTGATTTTTTTAAATGGGTTTCAAAAATATGTTTTTAGTTGCATTGTGTTTCAAACCATGTTTTTAAACCGCGCCAAACCTGCCTGGTCTCTGATTCGTTTCTACAGTCTTTGTTGTGTTGAATGTGGAGGCGTAAGTATGACAGAGTCCCATCCAAGCGGCCAACCCTTCAACTACAAGTGGGGGCGGTTTGTCGGCGTGAGGCGCTCCTTTCGGTCCCCCACCGGCTCCCCACTCCTGCCAACCCCTTACCCCTCCTTCGGATCTCAACCCCGCAATTCCCCCCCAACCCCCGGAATCGGGGCATTTGGCACCCCCTGAGCGGTGGTGCGGGGAAGGGGTGACGGTCCCGGGCTCCCCTAGTTAGTCTCTGCTCAGCCACCGCACTGTGCGTTAGCTTTTTATCCCTCACCTGGGTTACGGCGTTACATCTTTCGTATCGACTCCACCAGACCGGCGTCAAGACTCCAAAAACTCCGACAAATGTGCCACATCTGACTCCCGAAAACGCGCCCAGGGAACGTTTTCCCGCATTTTTTTTCCGCGTCCGGTCGACATTTCCACACCGTCAAAAACGGAGGGCCATTTAGTTTCCCGTTTTTTACGTAGTTTTTCACCCACGTCAACTCTTTATTTTTTCATGCATTCCCACAACGCTCAACTCGACTAAAAAAAAAACCACACACACACACACAAACTCTATTTTTTTCCTTTAAACCTTTCCTTATTTGTTTACTCACGATTTTTTCAATCCCCAACTCGTTCAATAATTTCCCCGCGATGTTGGCCATGTCGACTCTGATGATGCCTGCCGGCGCCGTCCCCACGGTGGCGCCCCCGACGCCCGGCGCCGCCCCGGCTGGCGTCAAATTGGAACCCGCGAAATATCTTTTGAACCACGCCACGGCGCAACCCCAGCCGATCCCCCAACCAGCTGTCAACAAAGCAGGTGAGACAACTAAATTTTTTTGTTCAATATTACGTATTAATTTTTTTTTTAACATTTGTTTTCATAATGAATACGTTTCATGTTTTTCTTCAAAATCGATTTTGAATTTCTTCAACGACGCAATTAATTGAAAAATTTAATACAGCCACTCATTTTCTTTTCTGTTTCATCCAGCTACACACTTCTTTTTTTTTTCAATTTCACGATCAGCTTTACTCGCGTGTGTGCAAATTTACGTACAAATGGTTATCCTTATAATATTTAAATATTTTCTATTTAACTTAAAAAAACGTGCACGACAATTTCCATTTAGGATTTACACTATACTTTAACAGAATTAATATTGTGCTTATTCAAAACATTTACGGAGTTTAAATTGACGTTAGTGTGGGGAAGTTTCAAAGAATTTTTGAATCTCCGGGATTTTCGTATTATTTATTTATTTATTTATTATTACTTATTATTATTATTATTGTTTTTTTTTTTTTTTTTTTTTTTAATTGGATTCAGTGATTGCGTTTTAAGCAAACAGTTTGATCTACGATTTGACCTAATTCTCCTCATAATATGATGGATTCAATTATTTGATGTAATTTTTGTCTTTGATTGCCAAAGGTTTTTTTCCTACTGAAGATGTTAGAGCCACGAAGTGACTTGAAAAAAAGAAAAACATGTTGTTTTAGGAACGTTTTTGCAAAAACGTGAATTAGAACGAGGCATGCGTGCAATATTGTTTAAATGCACATTGAGAAAACCTACCGCTTAAACATCAAAATTCAGATTTACCTTAAGTGCGAAGGAATAAAAAATACCATATGTATGAGGAATGTACGTCTGTAAACGCGAAGTTACTTAGTTGTTCATTGCTACGATGAGCAACCAGATCTTCATGCACGTTTTGCTCAAGCTTCGCCCCTCAAAGATCTCGCATCTTATTTCGTTATTAGGCCTAGCCATCACGAATGGAGTAGGTAACGTTCTTAACATTCCATTAATTAACATTTTTTGTGTTTCATCAAGGTGTACTAGTAAATTGTAAGCTTCTGCGTATTCGTCGTACAAAACTGACGGGTCCTTGATTTCTGGCGCAATTACTAAAAAGTTCAATTCACCAGCCTGTGTTGCTTAGCCAAAAGCTTAATATTGTCATTGCCAAGGTAACTCAATGAAATTGGTTCGTCGGATCAACTTCTTCCTCTTCATTAAATATTTTCTCTCCACAGATAACAATATTATCAACGGTACCAAATCGTATTCTTTAAACTTTTTGATAATTAATTTAAATAATTATTGATAGTCAATAATTGATTATAATAATCATTGGGTCCCTCCAAGAACGTCCAATCTGCGTTTTTTTTTTGTTTTTTTTTTCGAATTGGGGGTTTCAGCGTAAAAACGTACCAATTGCTGCCACCTGTTGGCACTTTTTAGTACTATTAAATATTAAATTTTAAAAGGTTCGTTTCGTTAGAAAAATGCAGGTTCGACATTCTTGGAGGGACCCACAATTATTAAATCAAGACTTGATGGCGCCCACTTCTTTGTAAACCCCAATATTTCCGGGAAAACGTCAAATTTTGACTCGTCTATTTGCTAGATCTATTTGGATGTTTTCTCATGGAGCTTTTAAAGCTAAATCAAGAACGAATAAGGTCCGGGGGGGAAACGATTTCATCTAAGTTCAACCCTAACGCCATAGATTTCTGCGCCAGAAACCTCGTAATTTCCGAAATTAGGTTTTTGAGTGATTTTCATCTCTATGGAATTATTTTTGGCATCTTTCCCAATAAAATGGGGAAATAACATAGTTTTAACGTGCCCAAATTAAATTATGAAGGCGTTGAAGTGCATAGCTCCAAAGCTTGGATAATATCCGTTGTAGGTATGTAATGTACCTATAATAATTGCCATTTTCCGGGTCAGGTTGTGCTAAAAAATATCAAAATGTGCGCAGACAAAAAAAACAAAAAACCACCAGTTTAAGCCCGATTGCCCTGCCCCTGTTTTCAGAGAATTACTCCGAATGGCTTATCGGTTCATTGGTATTAAATTCTGTCAAGTTCTCACCGAGCAGAAACCGATTTTGAGGGAGCACGTGCCCGTTCTCTCTACGCAGGAACTGGTTTGGAGGGAGCAAAATTTCGGCATTTACCTAATGCCGATTCTCTTTAAGCAAATACTGGTTTTGGCGGAGCTGACGCCAGTTCCCACTGAGGAGAAACCGGTTTTGGGGGAGCAGACGCCAGTTCCCACTGAGCAGAAACCGGTTTTTGAGTTTCTTGCCACGCGCCAATTCAAATACCAGTCCATTCTAAGGACACGAACCGTTAAAATACAGATTACACGAAATTTCAAGCCACCCCAAAACGCATGTGAAAAATTCGACGTACAGAGCGAATTTGTCATCCAGTCGCCCAAAGCTCTCTTACAAACTGCCTGATTAGCGTCTGCATACCTCATCTTGACTCGTATGACGGTTCTGTACCCCGATAAGGCCGTAAGATTAACGAATGATGAACTCGCAGGTTTATGTTTCTTCGGATCATTTCGTTATCTGCATCACTCCCACGAATGTGGTCAGCTGAGGAGGAACGTTGTGATTTTTGTGGAGTAATTCATAAAATATGGGACTAAATGATCGAACTTAAAACTACAATGAGAGCACATTCGCAAAAAGAATTTTCGTCTTCTTCACGTTTGTTACGTGTCGTCTTGTGCTCCGTCAGAGTTTTCCTTTTTCGTTGCAGAAGGTTGGTGTGGCAGGTATTCTGCTCGTTTATTTTTCACTTATATTTACCGTAATTTACGGCAGCTATTGCATTTTTTCCTGCAGCCGTGCCAGCACCTGCACCCATCGGCCATATCTTTGTCCCCCTTTTCCCCTTTGTCCCCTTTTAATCAGGAGGGTTCCCCCTCTCGTAGTTTCCCTTTAACTCGATTTCAACCCCCAACACAGCGGGGAAGCCTTGTTGAGGGGGATCGTGAACCCCTAACCGCGGAATACGTTCGGTTCTAAACTCACTTAGGTTGTCAATCGTTAAAAATGGCACGCCTGGCAGTATTTAATTGGGGCTCTTAGTTTAGCTTGTACCTACAGCTTTGGTAGATTTTACCGGTTTAGCGCTCTTAGGGGTCGAAATCCCGCAATGCGGGATCCCGCGGTGTTTTTCCGGGAGTTGTCAAACTCCGTGCGGTCACAAATTCCGCCCTGCCTTCAAATCGGCTATTTACCAATTCCGTCTCGTCCTCAAATGGGGGGATAAGCAAACTCCGTGCCGCTCCTAGCACCCTCCCATGAGTGCAGCTCGTTTAGAGTTCTCAAAGAAAATAAAAGAAGTCGGTCAGTCGGTAGTTTGACTTTCGTTGGTAGGTGATTGAAGAAAGTGGTCAAGGGAAGAACGGCTTCAGCCCATGTTTGAAGAGGTGTATCTCGGGACCTATTGGACCTGCAAAGCTGCCGTTGAGCTCAAATGGTAGCAAATCTTGTCTTCTTGGAAAACATACACAGTGACGTTTTCGGTTGGAAGCAAATTTTTGGAGTTTTAAGCCAAAAACTGAAAAACGTCCGAAAATCTCGCGGATTTTCGAGCACCATGCATTTACCACAAGTCTTTCGAAGCTGTAAACTTGGTCGTACACTACCGGTACCATCTACAACAACATACCAAAAACGCTGCAAATATCACACAAGGTTGATCTAACTAATATGACTGGACTACGCACGGACTTGGTACATTACCTTCCAAGGACGAACGTTATGGGCACGGAGATTGTACCCAACCGTGTTTCCAATCTTGCAAATGCAGGATCCTCAACGCGGGATTCCACTTGTTTAAAAAAAGCCGCGTTTTCTGTGGTGTGAATTACAGCCTGCACATTCTCATTGCCTATGATTCACATAAGTCCTCCTCAAGCCTGTTGTGCTGTAGTTCACAATATTTTTGCTATTCTTGAAGTACCTATCTAAGATCCAGATAGGTACTATCTAACCTGAGGGAGAGATCGATAAAATGGGGATCGACCCACGAAAAGATGATGTCCAATGATTGGGAGCAGGGTCAAACAGAAAACTTCAATGCTTTCGCCAAGCTTCAGCATTATATTGTGCATTCCTCAGGGCTCAGCAAAGCTCACTGTGAGACTTGCGTCATCACTCGTCAAAACCAAGGAACCAGAAACATCACCGATGTTGAACACTTCATTCTGCGGTTTATAAAGAAAGGGGGAGGGGGGAGATGTAATATAACACTGGCACTACAGCTTGTAGCCTCCGGTAATTACCGGAAGCAGAATATATAAAGGAATATGAGTTTTAGCCAACAGTATGAGAAACGAGAAAATAACTTACGTAACGCGAGCACTTTTTCTACGTGAAATACCCAGAAAAACGGGCTAAACGTTAGAAAAACGTCCTGCCTATTACGGATACTACACAAGCATTTCATGTGATGAAGGAAGTTATATAATAGCTCGAAAACGTTTCTAATCGCTTGCTTTTCTTGAATGAAGTTCCTTAATTTTTAGCTGCAAACACTAGATTCAACCGGATATAATTTTTTCTTCCCGAAACCCATACCAGCATGAGATTCCTCTTTAAAATTTCTAAAAGAAACGTGAATAAGTACAGCAAATTTCGCGATTTTGAAAAACATGGGTTTTGCCGCCTTGGTACTACTGTGCGTCGCTCTCTTTTGTACTTTGGGTGAATCTCGCCCCTTCCCAGTAGGACGGTGTCGTCGACGGGTCTGTGGTGGCTCCCTCAATCTCATCCGTTCGCGGTTGCACGACATTTTAACTGAAAAACAGGATTTGACGCAGGAGTCAGCACACCTTTGGCTTATTAATGCGGAATTCCGCCATGGATACCTCAGACTGCCTCATCACTGGAAACGCTGGAGACGTGTTCTAACAAGACAATTTCAGTTAAAACACGCTACCCAGGCTTTCCTCCTGAGCTGGAAGCACTACACCTCCGAAAAAGCTAATCTGGGATGTTTCTTCGACGATTTGAGGTCAAGTCACCTCTGGAGAAGAAAGCTTGCACTCGGCAACTAACTTACCTATTCGATGTTAGTAAAAACCCTTTCAAATTTTCGCTCGCGTCACGCCACGTTTCGGCGGTCTGGACAACGTAGTTGGCGATTTTTCAGAGACCCCGTTGTACAAATGTTTTTCTTGAATACCTTTTTTCTTTTAAGTTCTTTTATTTTATTTATATATTTTATTAAATTATTTTGTTTGTGTTTTTTTCTTTTTTTTTATATGGGCAATTGAAATTAATTCATTGATTGAAATTTGTCTTGGCATGTATGCCCCGTGGATCCCAAAAGTCTTCCATTTTGTTTTCTATAAGTAACTGATTCATATTTTCTATTGCCAGTTTTATTTATTTTGAGAAAGTTATAATGTAATTTCGTATAAATAATATTTTCCTGCTTCATAGGTATTTTACCTTTTATCAACCATTTTGCTGGTCACCGAAAATAGTGACTTTTCTATCAGGCAACCTCTGCGCTGTAAGATGGAGGGGTTGATCACAAGATGCCACAATGAAGTAGGAGACGTCCTGGGGGAATTGTTGAGAACAGCTTGGGGAAATTGCTGCAGAGGCGATCGCAGCTGATTCAGCCACTACTCCTGGTTTGAGAGGAGATCTTGCCTCAAAGGGGGTGTGGGGTGTGTGAACCACAGAGGAGCATAATTTGACGCGGAAGCGGCACCAAGGAATTGTCAAGAGGTTGCTCAGGGCCCGAAGTCGCTGCGGGTACTCGGCAAAGATGGGTTTGCTGTTTGGGCGGCAATACAGCTAGATCTCCACAATCGTTGAAAATGACACCGTTCATGAACTACTTCGACGCCATCATGGACTCTCAAATAGATTGATTTCGGTGCCCTTTCATTGTTGGCATAAATAGCTCTACTGTCACACATGTCTGTTCACCTTAAATAATGAAAATCCAGAAGCAACCGTATCGGATCCTGTTTGTATACTCTCTTCAACCTCAGATTGTCCAATTAGTCTTCTTCTGGTCGGATCGCTCTACATTAGCTTGCTCTATAGCAGAATTAGCACTTGAACGGGCCATATCCTCAAAACAGGTCAGTACAGCGCGATTTTTTCTTAGTGAACATAGAAGGTATTTTCTCCTCTGATTCATTCTCTCTCACAAAAATATAACCCGAAGTCTCGAGCCGAGCGCCCTCAAGGGCCCTCAGAAACGTTCCCTTTACTATCTCGTTGGCTGCACTGGTGGTGAAGGGCGGAGTGGAAAGCTTTATGATAACTAAAGCCCAGGACCTTTTCCTCTTCCCCTTCTTCTCCTTTTTATTTTTTAGCTCTCCTTCCATCCCTTTCGACGGTCTTCTTTCGGATGAAAGACTCCGGTTATTTCCTGTAGTCCTCCCCCTCCCCTCCGTCACTTTTTTTCTTTCCCTACAGGCTAAAGGCCTCCGATATCCGCCATCCCCGAAGGCGACCCTTCCTAAGGTTGATTGTGCGGATCGAAGTCAATCCGAAGGTTTTGATCAATGAGTCCACTCCGGGCAGAGATACGCGAATCCTTCAAAATGCCTCCGGCTCCCATCAACCTGCCGGAGGACACAAGTTTTCATGGCCGTAAGTTCGAAAGGAATATTCGTCACCAGTGAGGGGATTTTCGTCACATCCTGAACGGTTGGAGGCCTTTGAGCATGCTCAACTGCAGTGAAATGGAGAGGGCAGTACCACATCAGCAGACAGCTCTGAGATAATGTCGGCGTCGCCTCGTCTCACTTTGCCGACACAGCTCTGGGGCGACGACCGGACTTTCCTACTCCTACGTTAGTAAAGCTAAAACCCCCCTTTTACGAACCTGCTGATTTCGATTATCTGGTTCATCATTCTCACAGCATATTAGCCACAGAATCCACTTTCAGCAGAGATATTTCCCGAAAATCAAGTTTTAGACCGAAAATTGGGATCACAGTCAAAATATTGGATTTTTTGTGAGAATTCGACTTGAGTTTCGATGAGGGTTATGTACTTAGAAAAGAGGGGGGGGGGGGGGGGGGGGGAAGGATTGCGAAATTTTTCTTTGTATTCTCGGATGTCCATCTGTGCATCAAAACCGACAAACTTCGGAAAAAATTGATCCGTTTTGGGGGATTAAATCGCGAGTTTTCCGTGCACATTGGGAATCGGCAGAGCCTACTTACAAAAAAAAAAAAAAAAAAAGCTGTTCAAAGAATAAAAATCTGCCCAAAGATGCCTTACCGGTCGTGCGCACGTTTGAACTTCTTTCATTATTCAAGTGGATTTGTTTGAACATGGATGTTTTTTTAGTTGGGAGATAGGTTGCTGCTCAGAAATGTTAGTTTCGACACAAATCGTCTTCTGGGACTCTCCTATTTTTGTAGAAATGTTCAATTTCAGGGTGATCAATTGAATTATTCAACTTAACGGTGTTCGATCAAAATAATCTACTACGCTCTTATTTTTGTAGGAATTTTCAACTAAGAATATGGACGCTAAATGTATTGCTTTACGCTCTTATTTTTGTAGGAATTTTCAACTAGGAATATTGACGCTAAATGTATTGCTTTACGCTCTTATTTTTGTAGGAATTTTCAACTAGGAATATGGACGCTAAATGTATTGCTTTACGCTCTTATTTTTGTAGGAATTTTCAACTAGGAATATTGACGCTAAATGTATTGCTTTACAACTTTTCTACGTGTTCAAACTTCGTGAGACTCCTTGCTTGGCTTCCAAAATATACTGAAAAAAGTGGTTTTTTGAGGTTTTTTGGAAAAAAATATGGCTAAGAAGCAAAAGCAAGGCATACTTTACAAGCCCCATGTAGCCCCATGAAAGCCCCAGAGACCCTTACGGGGAAATCCGTTGGTTCTATGACAAAGAAAAAAAAAAAAAATCTGCATTCAAAAATACTTCGAAAACGACATGCTACTCGATATCATAGCCGAAAACCGTCAAAAACCCCTCCTGTAGACACTTTTTTAGCACCGCAGAGCACCCCGGGGTTGGGCGATCGGGCTGAAAACCTTGCGGGCACAACTAGATGGAAACCGAGTATTTTGCCAACATTTCAGATGGAAAAAAAACCGACTGTCCAAAACGGCTTGGACGGCGGACGGACGTTTCTTTTTCGGAATTTATAGGTACATCTTAAAAAGTATAATGACACATATTTAGGCCAATCAAAATTTTCGACCTCCGACACGAATACGTAAATCAAAATTGAATATTCGTCCGTAATTGAGGCCGTTTTGGGCTGAAGAAATGTTTAAAAAATCTTTTATTTATTTATTTTATTTTATTTTATATTATTTTTTCTTCAAATACGTTTTGTTGATACCATTAGTTTTTGGACAGTTCATATAAAAAATAATAGTAAACCGTTGGGTGACGTTTGCAGGGTTTTTAATGAAAGATGGGTCCCATTCACTGTAAAGACTTTGTTTTCATGCCCGTACAAACACCGGTGTTTTGCGAATTCCAAGTTGAATTCATACTGTAAGCGGGTGTCGTATTCATTACGGGAACTTCCCACATCCTCGTTTGAACCGAGGAATTGGAACGAAATGAACCTCGCGCGCTCTTTTTCCCCGCTTCGTTCCAAGAACCTTTATTATGTTCATGGGCCAAATAAACCCGTTTGAGAGCTAAATCCCAAATGAAACGAAGGAATCCGAGAATGAGGAAGAACGGTTCTTGAAACGCGAAACTCTCTCTCCCCGGACCGCTCAATGAAATTTCATTTACGGAGCTTGAGGCCGAGGTAGTTTTCAAGGGAAAATCCCCCTCCCGTTTTCCCCTACCAGGTGGAAAGAGGGGGAGAGGAAGTTGAGAACGTTAATTTTAGCGTGTCGCTTAGCAGAGTCGGGTTCTTGATTGTGATATCGTGTTTCCCCCATTGACCGCGCTTTTCGCCTTTGAATTTACATTCTTTACAGACCGGGTTTTCGCCCATATCAGCGCCTCATTTCTCGGGAGCTTTTCCCTTTTGAAGCTTTTCAAAGAGAATTTTCCCGAAGGGAGAAGTTTCCGGGAAAATGCGCGTGGCTTCTTTGATTGGAAATTCAATATATTTTTGAGGAGTTCTTACAGTCGGTTTATGACCCTCTCAAAACAACGGAAAAGTTTCGGAACGACAAAGCATCATTCAACCCGTCAAAATGTGTGATGGCTCATTCAAATCGGTTCATACCCTCTCCGAACTGTTTCAACATGAACGTGCCTTAAACCCTCCAAACCGGCTAATACTTCGAACTGGTACATACTGTCTCAAAACCAGGTTTTAATTCCAACACACAATACACCAAAACCGGTTATTGTTCCTTCGAACTGGTTGTTGCTCTCTCAAACTGGGTTGCGGCTCTAACAAGCGGGCGTCAACCACTCTAAACGGGCGATTGTAATGTGCTCCCAAATCTCTGGAAGGTAAATGTAAACTGCGCCCCAGGATGACGTCCATGTGTGTAAACTGCGCACACCGTCAAACGTGCTTTCCACCGTAGGGTAGTCGACGTGCGCCCCCTAGTTCTCTTCAGTAGCGTAAGTAGCAAGGTGGAAAAATAGGTTATGCAGATGTACGTCAGTGTATTTTAATGCATAAAAATAGTAGGTAGTATGTAACATGTAGGTACATATAAACAAATTATCAAAAAATACAAGGTGCCTGAATTTTTTTTGGGAGGTTCATCGAAGCGGCTATATATTTCGATTAAAATTTATTTCTGGCACACCAGCAACACCTCTGTAAAACGGGAAATGTTAGGGTGAGGACTAGTAAACAACTCGTTGAAATGTGCGTAGAAAGATTCGCAGGCGTTTGTGGTAAGGTTGAGCTCTGCAGAGGGTGAAGCCCATTCAGACGAAGGGAATTTGGCTTTCTGAGTATGTCATACAAGACAACTACGTTCATTGTACTATTGAAAAAGGTTCAGTGGTTTGGTTCTACTAGGTTTTTCCTTCACAATCATTTCTTTAGGAAAGGCAAACCAAAAACCGTTTTCAGCCACTAACCACTTGGAGTGTCATTTTTGTACTCATTCGCGAGATCTATGATGGGCGCACTTAACGCTTTGAGACTCGACACATCCCGGAGGCTACGGAGCAGCGGGCGGTGTTTACATGTGTGGCTTAAACAACGACCTCACGTTGTCAAATCAACCTCAGGGATTTGGGCGCAGATTACACCTGCCCCTCTAAACTTAATATCGCTCTCTCAACCCGTTTCATGCTCTCTCAAAACTAGGTTTCCATTCCATCAAGCCAACTCCAACTTTGGTAACACAAGCATTTCGAAAACTCCATCAGACATCTTGTGTACAAATGTTGATTACTGAGGAAACCCTTGATTACTATTATTGGGCCAAACGTTTCCCTTAAGCCTTGCAACTTCAGTCGCCCTAGTTTCCCACCTGCCTCAGCACAACAGGGTATCAGATTCCGTTCGTTTCGGTGGCTCCCTTGGCTCATTTCGTAGTGGAATTCAATCGAGGCCCCCCGACTTGCTCCTAGCTGGAGAACCCCCGCGTGGCCGGGTTTACTTTGCAAATTTAATCAGAAAACGAGAGTCGTCGATCGACGAAGGAATAATAAATCGGGAGGTTTTCCCTCCCCCGTCGTCTAACCGACCGAAGGACCAGAAAGCCACGGTGGAGTCCTCCCTCGAAAACTTTTCCATGTTTAAATGATTTGTGGGTTTCACACAAAAAGAGGCGTTCTTGAGGGAGGAGGAGAAAGTTGTGTTATTTGTTTTTCGTCGTTTCCGTAGTTCCCCTCCGGCCCCTGACGATTTCCCAACCGCTTTTCCATATAGTCTACGCCCTCCTCTGAAAACTGTGCCGAAAAGCCTTCCACCCTTTTTTCCCGCTGCCCTTGGGGGGTTGAGTTTCGGGAGTGAAGCGAGTTTTGTTGGATAGAGTTCGTACAAAAAAAGCTGTTTTTTATTTTTATTTATTTTTTTTTTTGGTCGAACTGCGGATTCGTTTTCGTAGAGTTCTGAACGAAATCTGGGCTCAATTGACTGGAAGGTGGTGGAGATTCTAGGGCCTGGAGATGACGGGTCAATTCACGAAACAAAAAAAAAAAAAAAACAAAAAAAAAACGCTGCTGGGGCAGCCGATCAACCCATCCCTAGAATTACCTTTGAAATGGATTGTGATCCTAGACTAGCTGATACAGACCTTTCAAAAGTAGAAAATGGAAATATATATATTATCCGAGTTGCATGTTAAGCACAACTAGGACTATGTACTGAGTCGAAGCTACTTTTCCCAGTCATAGTCTGCTGTTTTTGCACAAACTAATTTTTGCCTAAACTAATAATATTAGTTTACTATATTACCTATATTTCTATACATTGATCATGGTCGTCTCTAACATGTTCTTAGTTTTGATCTTGTTCAACTCACTGCCATGGTTGATCCTGATTTATGATCTTGACTTGGTTGCAATCACGACCTTGAACTCATCTTGGGTTTGACCTACATCTTGGCCTGGTCATGGTAGACTTTTTTTTTTCCTTGTGAAATTGTAGTTACAATTATAGTGTAGTTGTGTAAACCCTCCGGCGTCACAATTAGTTTTGAGTCTTTTTTCATTATGAGCTCAGATGGTATCGGGGAATTAATATATTAATTCCCCGATACCATCAGATTTCTTATAAGAAATCTGAACCGATTCACATGAACTCAACTCCAGAAGACAAACTTGTCTAAACTATACTTTTATAGATTGGCCGATAGCCAATCCTTCATGATCGTTTTGGATTCAAACCAGGCTTATCCGTGCTCCGACTAAAATACTGTCAGACCAAACTTGGTCGCATTAGTCCACCGTGTCACCCATCCATGACTGTATGCACAGTATTTCTATTGATCCTGTGCTGGTAGGGTGAAATTTACTATGTTTTACGTCTTCATTTTGATCATGTTCTTTTCTTGTACCAAGTCTTGGTAATTAATATGACATGATCCCGATCTTGACCTCAAACTCAAGATAGATCATGGTCCTGTTCTGGTCATGTCCATGATCTTGTTCTTGTCAATGTTGCAATCACTTTGTTGGTCCAAGTTTTACTTTTGTTCTCGGTATTGGCCATGGTCCGTTTGGCTTAGGCTTACTCTTTCTATTGATCATGTCATGGTCTGGTCTCAATCTTTGTCTTTATTGTATTCTCGTCTTTAGCCTTGCTGTTAAACTCGATCTTACATTTGTCGTGATATTCTGGACTTGGCCGTCGCAGTATTCATAACCATTTTGGTCTGGACACAGTCTTTTTCCTAATTGTGTCTTTAGCCTCGCTGTTGATCTTGGTCTGGTCCTGGTCATAACCTCATTGACCTTACTTTTTTTCTCTGCCTTGGTCATGGCCTTGTTACTATTTTGAGCTCTCTCCCTATCCTTTTTCTTGGCTGTGGCAACCTTCTAGTGATCTTGGCTAAGTCATATTCTTCATCTTGATCGTGGCCATTGCTGTAGTGCGCTCTATCCTAGCCTTGGTATTGATCTTTGATTGGACCTGGCTGTGATCAACTTGGTCTCGGCAATGGTAGTTATTCATGTATCTCAACATCTCAGTCTAGTCACAGTCGTTGTCTGAATTGTGGCCTCAACTTTAGCTATTTTTTTAGCATTGCTGTTGGTCTTGGTTTAGACCTGGTTTGGCCCTGTTAGCCTTAATACCAGTCATATAGTGATATAAGTCTTATCAGACTTCTCTCCTAGCCTTGTTACTCGGTTTGTATCATAGTCATCTCATCATGTTCTCATTAACGGCTTTAGTTATATCTTGGTTTTATTGGTGAAGTTGTTCTCGACTGTATGGAACTTCTTGATCTTGGCTCGGGTTTCGTTTCAGTTTCAGAATCTTTCACTTGATCATGGCCTAGTCTCGATCTTGAGCTCTCTCATAGCCTTGTTACTTGGCTATGGCGATCTTATTCTTAGAAATCTTATATATAGTTATTGTGCTCTGATCACAGTCTTCATTTTGATCGTCTCTTGTTAGGTACGTTCTTGGTTTCAACCTCTAGCTCGTCTAGGTCAACTTGATCGTACTCTCCGTCTTTGTTCCCCATTTTGAACCTGCCATGGACTGATCATGGTCTACGCCATCACCCTACCGAAAATTCACTTTTTCGTCGATGTAAAACCAGCGCTAAAAGTGGAAGTTAATTTTCCCTAAGTCAGCTGACTGGACGTTTGATGCCGCAAAAGTCGACGGGGCTCTGCGGTTCGGCACAGCACACCCGGTGTTTACACTGTTGGCGTTCCCCGTGTTCGCAACTCTAACAGAGCCGGCTCCCTCTGCGACTGATGTGTGCCTCTCTAAAGAAGTCAACAGCCTAAGTCAACAGGGAAATCATGTTTCACTAGAGCAAACAATCGCCTCTGCTCCACCTCGGAAGAACGTTTGAACCCAACATTCCAGCATAATCTGGACTGGGAAATTCGCGAACGGCTTTGTTCGCCTGCAGGCCAAAAAAATAGGCAGTTCAGCTGTAAAGAGGCGGGCAACAGGTGAAAGTGCCATCGAAGGTAGAAGAGCATCAATCATTCACGTCAAAACTACGAATCAACGATCATCGAAGTCATTATCGTTTGGCAGAATAATTCCTCTTGACAGTGAAGTGGAAATGGAGAATTGGTTCTGAATGAAATACGAGGCACTTCAGGGCAACTGGTTGAAACTTAATTTTTCGATTGCTTGATGGCAAGAGTGAAACTGTTGTATACAACCTATAGGTAACTACAGTTCACAACTGTTGTGAACAACACTTGGCTTTTGTTTCCCCTTGTTAATATTCGTCTGAACTTCAGATTACTTTTTATTCCCTTCAAACGGGCTTCCGAAGCTCTTAAATCTGGATATCAATCATTCAAGCTGGTGACTGATTGGTTCAATCCGGTTTTATTTTCTTCTAACTGGTTGTTAACCACTCAAAATTGTTTCAGAATCAAATCAGTTCCTGTCAAACCAGCGGTTAACCAGGCAAATCCATCGAGTCTGTCAAATCCTCCTTCAGATCGGCTCGTAACCACTTCAACCGGGTTTTAGATCCTCCGAGCCGGTCGTGGCCCGTTAATAAATAGATTCGCCGAGTGGTTCTGAGTGTTTGACTCATTCTAATGTAGCCACGGGTTCGAATCCCGTTGGTAAATGTTTACCCGCAATTATTGAATACCGGAGAGCGTGGTAACAACTCAGCCGATTAGGTAAAACCTGCAAATTTTACACAAGGGTTCATCATTAGTATAGGTATTAAAATTTAATACCTATTAATTATTATGTAATAATAATTTATATCAAATTTTGATATAAATTGAGCAAAAATTAATTCTTTATCATTGGAAAAAATAATATAACTGTTGTATATTTGGTATACCTCTATAAGGTCTATTGTACTTGGTAACCGGCGGAGGGAAGAACCTTCCTCCCCTTAGCATTCAGATTATTATTATGTTCTTCTGCGTCTTTTGGATAAACTACATTTGGCCGTTAAATTGTATTTTATTTTAAACACCTTACTACATGGTGTCAGAAGTGGGATCCCACGGTGGGATTTAATACTATTAAAGTTGTTCGTGTCTCGGACTGACTGGCGGACTGACTGGCTGTCCACGCTAACCCGCCTCAACGGTAGAGCCTAGAGAGACGGGGTTTTTTCGAGTCGGTTCCGCGTAGGCCCGGATGTGTCGTAGGCCGTATTAGATTTCGCCAACTCTCTTCCTTCGTCGCGAACGGAGCATTCCTTCGCGACGAGAGCCCCGGTCAAATAGCGTCGTTACTAGGGATTGCTAGGAAAATTTTCGAAACGCCGAAACCCGGTACAACTTTTGGCGTCGGTTTTGAACGAAACTTCGTCGGTTAAAACGAGCTTTTCACGCTGATTTCAACGAGTACAAAACGATTTCTGTACGATAACGCGTTCGCGAGTTATTCGAAGATCGTCGGTAGGTGGGTACGAGTATTTTTTGCGAGCCTTCGATTAGTTTGATTGGTACTAGGTAATTTCCTTTTTGAGTTGATGGGTTGCTATGGGCTGCATAGGTATAGTTGGTGATAGCCGGGAATTCGATACTTCACAACGAGAGGCCAACAATCGTTGTTACTAAGAAATTAACTGGCCGTTAAATTGTATTTTATTTTAAACACCTTACTACAATAACTATTTAATTTTTTTAATTTTTGAACGGACATGGGATCCCGAATAATGGATTCTACGTACAAAAACACTTCGACAACGACACCTCACTCGATATTGTAGCCGATAACCATCGAAAACCCCTCCGTAGCCCCTGTTTAGCCCCACAGAGCCCCGCCGGTTTGGGAGATCGGACTTAAAACCTTATGGGCACAACTATAGTTGTGCCCAAGGTTTACTTGTATACTTGATGAATTGAGTATTTCGTCTCATGGGGCTCTGTGGGGCTAAACAGGGGCCACGGAGGGATTTTCGATGGTTATCGGGTATGATACCGAGTAGGGTGTCGTTTTCGAAGTATTTTTGGACGTATCCATTTTTGAGGGTCCCAGAACGATTCGTTTTCACCGTGGGGAACTATGGTGCTTTCATGGGGACACAGGGGGACGTTTGAAGGATGCTACGAGCTCAAATAAAGTTTTGTTTTCCAAGTAATAATAATGAGTAGGTATATTATAATACCGGATGCACGATCCATTTATCGGGGTCCCACAACTGTCCAAACCCTAATATTGTACTGGTTTTTTCATTACTGGAATGAAACTACTCCTCCTGGGGAATTAAGGGACCCCTAGGAAGAGGGACAAAAGTAGGATGTCTACTGGCTTCATATCAGATCAGGGTTCAGAGGGGGAAAATAAGCAAAAATATGAGAAGGCCGAATCAAGCGTTGGGGGCAGGAGACGGTTGAACCTTTGATCTCCAATGCTGTATCATGACTACTGGTCTTCAGTGGCTGAATTGGTACAGCGTTGCACATGTAATGCAGAGGTTGTGGGTTCGAGTCACACCTGAGGCCCAATAAATTTTTCGGCCTTCCCCTTCTGATTTCTTGATATAAATTCATAATTAGAATTTAATTTCAGTATGAATTTAGTTTAATAACTCCTCCCTTCCCCCAAATAAAACACTGTACGAGGGAAGCAGTTCAAAATTCCCTCAAGTCATTCCAGTAATAAAGTTAATAATTATTGTTAACCTATATCAAAGAGTAATAAACCATTGTGTAAAATTTGCAGCCATTTTAACGCGATCTCTAGCGTCAATGACGCATAATATGATAATATCATATTAGCGAGATAGCAGATTTTATAATATATCATATATTATATGATATATTATAAAATCTGCTATCTCGCTATGTATCGATCAGTATCAATTTATTATAGCGTTGGAATCGCTACACTGTATCAAAGTAAATTATCAAGTATTATATTTCACTTTAGTACAGAAATTGTCGGTTTTGGAGAGGGGATTTAATTTTTGGTGAAGTGGTGGTGGGGTTTGGAACAAGGCAGGTCGTTATTAGCGTTGGTCTAAGGGTAATTTACTGTCATATTACCTACAACCCACATCCACCTCCTCCAGCCCTCCGGGTAAATTGGCCAATTATCTCTCTGAGAGGGGGAGAAGCGATGTGAATTACCCCGAGGTGAAGTGACTTGAGGACGTGGCGCGAAGAGGTGGATGTGATTTCACTCGCGTCCAAGTCCCAAATCCTGCCAACATAACAGGGTTGGTTACTTCACTTTCCACCTGGGAACTGAAGAGGGGCACCCCTGGAAGCATAAAGTGTAGGTTTTTTTGAAAGTGAAAGATGAGCTCAGAGATGAGGCTCGAACGGGGGCACCCCAGCTGGAGAGGAATGGAAACCTCCCCTTCTCATTCAACCCCTTTTGTTTACCCCCACCCTTCGCCCGAGGCTGTTTTATGAGTCTGAGGGGTTGAAAAAGCTAGGTCGTGGAGCCTGTTTGAAAGGGGGAATCGTCTGCAGGGTTGGAACTCCGTTTTTCAGTCTGCCATTTTCTGATTTCGGCTTGTTATCAAACACTGACTACGGATATTAAAGGATTTTGCTCCTTGGGGAATCTTGACAATACAATCCCAACTATTATTGCATTTATAACAAAACCACAACTATTATACTTTTCGGGAATATTTCCATTTTCTACGTCTTTGATGCTATGATTTATGACTGGGCCAGGTCAGTCACGAGACAATCACGTGTACACACTTAGTACCAATCTTTGCCTGCAGAGGCAGCACCTCCTGTGTCAAGCTGAAGCGCCGCCATTGTGAATCTATTGTAGTAAAGAGGTCTGACAAGGTTGGTCTCGGCTCTCGCTCGATCCAATGAGTAAAACTATTTTTCAACCATCCTGACTCGATTATTCATTATCCTTCTGATCGAGTATCAAAATTACTCATAAACTTTTCAAGGGACATTTCAGGACTTCACTCAGGAAGAAAATCAAAAATTCTGCTAATTTTACACAGTGTTTATTATTTTTTGATATACTTACGTAGGTTAATTGTGCATAAAATGTTTCTGTGGCATCAAAAAACTAAAAAGAAAATTGAAAACGAAACGCTGAAACTCTTGAGGGCACTACTAGATGGTAACCCGAGTATTTGATGTAAAAAAAAAACCCAAAATTGCAAAAAACGTTTACAAATCTAGAACTGTTGAATGGGTTATTATTCAAGACCATTCAAATTTCGATCAGTAATTTAGCAGTTTAGGTATTTCAGACAGTTTGTTAATTAAGATTTCTTTAAACAATGTGGGGCTTGCTGCAATAAGGAGATATCTCCATTTTTGGATTTTTGGGGTCACGCTTGTTTCCGAATAGGAAAAATGTGCTTTTCCGAATGGATCAAGGATGACTTTGGTCCATACACTACTTGAATGTTTTTCAGTTCATTTGGCAAACAATGTTTTCTTCGGATATTTTTTCTCTCAACTGCGACCCCTGTCCTGGGTTGACCCTTCTGCCGGTCACATTAGGATGGAAAACGAAGATATAATTTGCCACCCCGAGAGGTTGCATACAATAGATCGGGTCTGGTTTTGTATTTTATACCTCTTTTTGAACTCTGGGATCAATAAACACCGTATGGACACGTTTTTGCAGCATTTTGCTGTGCAGACTCGATCTTCAGATTCTCTATTATGATTCGAATATAATTTAATTAGGTATATTCGAATCATTGAGGCTCAAGCAGACACCAGAGATGCATAATGTTTTGAAAATGTTTCTAATGAAATACACGATTTTCGAGGCTCGTCATTAAATTTAGTAGCTAAAATTTTGAAGTTTATTTTTTTCTCTTCTTACGAACGCAACGCCCCTTAGAACTCATGTTTAGTTGGCTTGAGGTGTTGTTATGTAGGCGAATCCGTTTTCCGGATAATTTTCGTCGCCTAATCCATTTTTCGGGTTCCCTAATCCGTTCAACTGCTTTACAAGAAAATTAATTTAATTTTGTTTTATTGACATACTTAGAACAAACGACGTTTGGTTTGTACGATAATTGTGCAAAAGATTTTTTTTTAACGCTGCAAATTTTACCCAAGGGCTTATAATTCTTTGATATATGTTAATTGGGCAAAACTTAATTCTGTGTCATTAGGAAAAATGTAATATTTAATATTTTTAAGATGTAAAATAATTTTTTTCCGTACATGTACAGGTACCCTTGATAAGCCCATTAAAAAAAAATCTTGATTTATGAGCGCTTTTCTCCGATTTCGGACCACTGTGTTAAATGTCAAATTTTGATTCCGTTCATAAATGTCGATCCCCGTCGTGAATATAATTTTCCTATTATAAATCGTGTGGGATGTCATTTTCGAAGAATTTCGGGTCGTAGACTCGATTTTTCGGGGTCCCAGAACCATCTGATTTCACTGTAAGGATCTATGTGGCTACAAAATTCAATGGGGCTTTTGAAGGAAATCAGAAATCGAAAAAAGTGTCGTTTTGTGAGAACGTTTGGACGCATAATCCATCTTTCGGGGTCCCACATTCGTCCAGAAAACTGTATCTTCCTACAAGAAAATTTAAACTTTTTTTTTTGAAATAATTAAGGGTTGATTGAATTTTTTCACAATAGGCAGAATAAATGTTGCAGATTACCTTGATCATCCCATAAAAAAAAGTAAACTTGATTTATGAGCGTTGATCTGGTTTTACTGTAAGGATCTATGAGGCTACTAAATTTAATTTAATTAAAACTATACCTAGGTACCCTCAAGAAAATTACATATTTTTCTTTTAAATAATTGAATGGGTGCCCGGAAGAAGGGCCTATGTCACGATTTCTAAATTTTACAGGAGCGCTGAAAAATTGGGATATTGCTAATGACCACTAATAAAAGTCACCTGGAGTGACATAGGCCCTTCTTCCAACGAACTACACCACAGAATAATACCGACTACCAAACAATACTGTTGCACTCTGATAACGGACTGATAACATAGGCCCTTCTTCCACTTCAATGTCTTTCACTTCTCTGTGTAAATGTGATTTTCCTGTCCTCTTTCGGGCTAGGTTACAACTGAAAACCATGGGAACTCTTAGTCCACATGACATGGCCCTTATTCCACGAAAAACTGGGTTTCGAAAAAATTGTGACATAGGCCCTTCTTCCGGGCACCTATTCAATTAAGTTAAATATTAACTTATTAAATAAATAATTAAATTAATTTTTCTACAATAGGCGGAATACAAATGTATTCAGCCAATTGTAGAAAAATTAATTGTGATATAAATTATTTATATCACGATGTGCAGCGTTTAATCCAATTTTAATTAGGTACTTCCCATTTTCGAATTATACCCATAACAGTACAGTTCATAAAATTTATGAAGTTTTTTTTGTTCGCTTTCCGAATTTCACTGGTGGGGTTTGATGGATTTACACCAGTCAAGTCTTAACATTGGAAACAAGACTGAATGATATTCTCATGGAACAAGAGCCTAAAATCTCTAATGTTGGCGATCATTGATTCAGTCTGTTCCGTGTTCCCTCAATGGGGTCATCTAGGGGGAGCTCGTCCAGAGCAGTCACTGTCCAGAAAGGGTCATCGCATAGCAACTCCGGAAGTTCGACGGGGGTGTGTGATGGCAGAGGCATCTACATCAACCCCGAAACCCACACAGTTTTTGTTTGTAAAACCCTCAAAGGTTGTCCGTGGTAGTTAAATGCTGTTATCGGCTGCACCGGAATTCCAACCCGCATTCGCCCTCCCCCGCGAATTCCTCCGCCCAGAGGGCGTTTTCAACCCTGGCAGGTGGTCATCCTGGGCTATTGTCCCAGTACATAGATTGATACGGAGGGCAGGGCGGCGATGGACTGCACGGGGTACAATGGACCCTTTACCATCCTTTTGTGGCCTCTGATCTCACCCTACCGACCCCGATGTTTGATCTACGCTCCAACCTTTTCCACACACCGGGATCTATCAGTCCCGAGGGACCTCTCAGGGGAAATGCCGGTTCTGGAGAGCAGTGGAATGTGAGTTCGGTATGACGCAAAACAGCCCTTAATGGAATTGCAAACGCCCCTCACACATTACAGTATCGGTTCAGTAAAGCTCATGAATTCAACAGAAATGTGTTCTTATGCAGTACCACCAGGCTGCGCCCATGTCAACACCTTGTGGTAACACTGTCTAGACGCCCACCACGTGTACCGGATTAGGTCAAGGATTAGTTTGAGGTGGGCGGAACATCAAGGATGTCCAGCCCGCTCGCCCGTGAATTTGACTTCAGCTAACCCGTTTAGGGTCAGAGGGTGCTTTAATTAAACTTGAACGGTGAGATGAGCAAAGGCCAGTAGGAGTAGTAGTATCTAGTAGTAGGTAGTAGTAGTAGTAGTAGTAGCAGCAGCAGTAGTGGTAGTAGTGTTGAACATATTCGTATCATCTAGGTTCAACATAAACCGGTTCATTTCATACAACTGCAGTCGACCTCCCCCTCCGCCAAACCAACAACCTCCACCATCACAATTTTCGCTAAATTAATTTAATTCTGTACTTTCCGCCTTAAATTCTACCCCTCCCCCCACATCTAAACCAGCGCATTGAACCCCAAAAAACCGACAATAGCCATCATAATAAAGAACCACCTATCCTTCAGACACAGTGCGATGACTGCGACCTAACAATCATAATGAAATCGGCCCACCTCAGAATAATATTTAACTTGGCGTTCTGGCGTGTGGTTGGAGACTGGGACGGAGGAACTTAATATGTAACTAAGCACTGTTTCCACTAATTTTGAAAAGCCCTGATGATGGTTAAATATAACCCGAAAGCTTGGCCATAGAGAAAGAGTCTCGCCAATCACACCACCTGTAACCCCACAGCAATAAAGATTTGGACTGAGCTGTTTTGGGTCGGACTTTGGCAGAGCGGCAAGAGGCGCGTCTAGACATTACAACCTGCATGGTTTGCATCAGGCTGAGCAGGCAGGCCAAACTCAGCAGCAAGCCATCACGAACGATCCCAACCAGGATTTTGACTCCTGGAAGGACGTACACGTTTTGCCGAGCGAGATTAATCTTGAGCTCCCGGCTATCACCAAGGCTGATTAAGCATGCAAAAAACAAGCCAAGAAACCAATGAATACGAAATGAAACATTGAAAATACGACATTTCTGTTGTGTCGCCTTTTTCACGTGCGACTTTTTCAAACGGACACATAAAAAGAGATTTTCTTTCACGAAAGATGGCGTAACACTCGCCGACAACTTGAGCAGAACTTCTCCGTCCAGTGTAAGGGTTTTGTGAGTGTAACTCCGCGAACGGGTCGGTGGGTCGGGCGGGGGGGATTACCCGAGAGGACCAACTGTGGTGGACAGTCGTGAAGGAGGGTGACCGGCCCGTGCTGGCGGAGGGGATAGTATTTATTACCGTATAAATGTTGTAACTCGCGAAAGTCCGGTCCCGCAGTGAGTTTTGTTTGTCTCGGAGGTCCCTGTGGCATCCGGCGAGGTTCCCCAACCCGCATAACACCCTCACTACCACATGTACAACATTTCTTGGAAAACCCGGAGAAAAGGACTCGGGGATGATGGATCATTTTTCTCCCACAGACAAAGAGAAGCCTCGTTGCAGAGTTTACACACAGCAAGCGGTATCTGACCCGAAAAAAAAGAGAAAAAAAAAGTAATAGGCATTCAGGGAGTGTTGAGGGAGAAAGCCGTTGGTTATGTTGTTAAAATGTTTATTGCATTTGATGAAGGACTTTTCGGACCTCCTCGTAAAGTAAAAATTTATCATGTGTCGGTAGGTACCAAATCACCTCCTGAAGAGCTCAAACCCTGTGGGAAGAGCGAAAGGCGCCTCGAGATGTATTGCATACTTCATCAAATGCAATAAACATTTTAACAACATAACCAACGGCTTTCTCCCTCAACACTCCCTGCAAGTTAAACATGAAAGCCGCCCAAAATAAGCACAATGGTAATAGGCATTGCCTAATGTCATTGAAATCAAACTTAATTTTGCTCGTACCATTGATTTAAAGGGACCCCAGCCTGGTCTGGGGCTAGAAGAATTTCATCCGGGTGTTCGGGTGGGGCGTACTTTTCAAAATAGTCATAATTCAAAGCAGCTCAAAATTTCAAAGTAGGCTACAAATAACAATACAATGGCTACAGAATAACCAATAAACACAATAAGCAAAACTTTGATGTGAAACGAATGCGTTGATCCTCGGAAGGGAGCAGAGGGGAATCTTACATCAAAGTTGAACTGTCAACATTGATATCATTTCGCCCTAAGCCCGCAGCATCACTTGAAATCAGCGGATTGGCTTCCACGAACGAATTGTTGTCAATGGACCCGCTGATCCAGTCTTACGAAGGTCCGATCTCCCGGCGACTACGAATCAATAGTGGCCCAGGCATTGGACCCTTGCGAAATGATTGGTCCCGCTGACCTGGCTTCTTTGGGCGAAGTGTCGCCGAAGGATGCCCGATCCTCGGGGCCATCTTAAAATTCACTGCGTTTACTCACAATGAAATTTATATAGAAATTTCACTGACCGTATACGGTCAGTGTATGATAAATTGGGGACGGTTCAGGTCCTGTGCGGTGAAGCCGCCGCCAGTGGCGCTTCCCGTGGCTCGCTAGCTGGTAATAATAGCCATAGAGTGTATAATCGCCGAAGGTCGACCGTCAACATCCTATACATAGGTCGACCTTCGGCGATTACGACGTTGACCGGGAAGGTGATCATGACTTTGGCAGAATGTTGTTACAGCCTGTACCTACAGGACTTCAGCGGGCAGAAAACACGCAATACTCGTTCATCCCGATCGTCCAGCCCTCTGGACGTGGAAGAGATAAATGGCGGCGACTATTCGTTAGCAATTCCCAACCCTCACCGGAGCCTTGCTTTCATCTTTATTAGCCCCCTCACTGGGCCCAAAGGTAGAATTCTCCCGTTAGCCTCGAAACGAATTATGGTGATGATCCCCCCCAAACGCTAGGAAATTCGACATACGAGGAACTATTCCCGGTGAATAATTCATCATTACGAGAAACTAGAGGAAGAAATACTCCCTCCTTCTGAACGGCATTTTACCGCAGATTTTCCCTCTCTGGGGATTTGTTTCCTGAATGTGCTTTGAAAATGGAAAATGTGATGAGTGATGAGGGAAATATCTATAATAGTCGACTAGGGGACCATTCCCTGCTGGCTAGGCCAGCCAACCCCCAACTGTATCCCGACTGGCCTCAGACCCAACAACTCGTTTTCCCATAAAATTATTCTCTAGTTTTTTTTTTTCTTAAAGAAAAACTGGGTTTTTGTGGTGGTGGGGGGGGGGAGGCAGCCGCGTCAGGCACCCCATCGGCCCACCACCATCCCAACATCCTGTCAACTGCTCTAACCCCTTTTTTTACCAGTTCTAGAGCAACTGATTCGCGACGTGGAGCAACTTTTTGGTGGTTTCAGACCTTTCTCGTACTATACTCACCAGGCTGGATTTTTCAAGATCAATTTCAGATTTTTCCGACTGCTAGAAGTGCCCTAGAATAAAGATGAGCATCCTCCTTGGGCTGGATTTTTTACAGTAACACCGCAGTTGCATGTTTGAATTGAGTTGAAGTTTTCAAACCCTTCAAAAACTCTACTTCAGTGTGATTTGACTGGCCACAAGCTGCCACCCATCCCGTTGACGGACCTGTCCAGCATTTGGAGGTGTCTCGTTCGTCCCATCCAGTTTGAGATGTCCCATATTCTTCACTTAGGTACCTTTTAGTTAGGTAGACAAAAAGGGACTAGGATGACATTGGCGCATAGCTGCTCTTATACGTCTACGGAGTGGGGTTGTAACATTACAGCCAGTGGCCCCCTCTTCAAGCCCTTTGAGACGCCCGCTTTCAAAAACCCCTCTTTCATTCAAAAAACTGGAGAAGCTGACTGAAATGAACCAGAGTATTTATTTTATTGAAGCGCCGAAAAACCATCACTAATTTGAAACCCGCAATACCTCATCCCAACTCGACCTTACCGCCCCTGAGACTGCCCCCAATCTTTGCAGCCCCCCAAACCTCCAGAGACGCTCACCACTGTCTCATCAGAAACCCTCCCCCTCAAGTGGGGGATGAGTTTTGCGGGAAGAAAGCACGAAACCCCCGAAAAGGGGAGGGTGACGATTGTAAACTCGCCAAATTAGATTTCCTCCCCCGGCCTCTCCCTGTCGGGGTTGTTTCCCCCTCCTTTGGGGGGTTTTGCGGGGGTTTTCGAGGATAATCCCCGTGAACTACCCTTAAAGGAATCAATATTCCACCCCTTAACCCTCCAGGCCCAACAGAATCGTACAGGACCCAGAGTCTGCCACGGAATGTCACATCTAGATAAAACTGTATAAAGCCGGCAGGGGGCGTTTGCCCCCATTTTCCCACCCCTTTCATCCTTTCCTACATTCATTACCATACGAAACGAAGGGAAGGTTTTTACTGTTTTCCCCCGTTTTTTCTTCGTCCTCACATTTACTTTTTTTCACTATGACTGTTATCTTCTTCTGATTTTCTCCCCTATTTTCCCCTCTCCCTTAGTGATATCACTAACTCAAGTCTTTTATTACCTTTGACTCGTCTACGTGCGTGCTCTGTGCCTCTATAAACCTTTTCTCTGTCGTGTGTATAAAACTCACCAGTTGTACAATTTCCGCTTTTGTAGATGTGAGGCAATATGAAATTCCATGCTGAATCTGGTGCTGGGTAGTGGAGTGGATTCAAGTAATTTTTTGTTTTCTGCATCTAAATATCCAAAAACCGTTTTTGACAGTTTTTTTTTAAATTTTTATTCGGCAATTTTGTCAAAATCGTTTCTCCATTTTGAGCCGTCAAGTGTTCAGCCCATTCCACGGATACTAAACTATACGGTAGGGATCACGAGAAAAAGGGGCGTGGTGGTGCCGTGACATCTGCGGTACCAAAGGGCTGTTTGACTCTCCCATTTCTTAATTCTTATAATGGGAGAGTTGAACTATCTCACTAAGACGCATCTCGTTTGGGGAAAAAAAAAAAAAAAAAAAAAAAAAAAAAAAAACGGCACGGTAGACCTACGGTTCTAAGGTCAGATTATTTAATAACGATTAATAAGTATTTTGCGTGATAATTGGTCGCGAAGGTGCAATATTTTTTCTTCTCAACATCAAAGACAAACGAACACAACCACCTGGTTTCCCTAACACTCGAAGGTGTGCCGTGACGGTCGTAAAAAAATGTAAACGTCCTGTTAATCATTATTAAATGATAAAACTTTTATGTTCATTGACTCATAATATTATTCTGATTAGGTATATCACAAAGAGAGAAAATAATAATTTGAAGATCGTGGAAATTCACATCTTGAGCTTTAGTGGCGAAGTTTTGCCATCTTCTGGCTCTTCTGGCGCTGAATGTGATCGATTGGGCTTTCAAAATACCGATAGGTACTCATATCAATAATTTATCTTAATTATTAAGCCAGGGCGCACGGTAAATTGTCGGAGGTGACGCTTGATCATCATTTCACTCTGACGAAACTCAGCGCGTCGTACGAAATGCATCTCAGAGTGACAGCTTTGGCAACATCATCAGAAGACCAAGTCCTGCATCTCAGTTATTCAGTACTTTCTGTTGACAAGCCGAAAATGTTCTATTTATAACGCTGGAGGCGGTCTGCAGCCTGAGAATTCCTTTCCTCGCAGCATCAAATTGTTCACGGAGGTCTTCAATATCTTTCTTCAGTTTTTGATTTTCGCATGTTAAGAAGACTACCTACTTAACTCCGCTGGCATCACGTTGTCATTTTTGGGATGTTATAATCCACAGGTTCTTCTTGAAAATCGTCTGGTTGACGACAATTTTATTCTCACTCGAGTCAAGCATTTCCTTAACTTATTTTCGTGAATTAAGTCGGTCATGTCGCGCTTGACGTGCCTCAGGTTGATATTAAATATTAACAAATTTTGTTAACTGGAAGTCCACTTCTAGGTACGCACAGATGAGCAACAGCGTCGGGATTCAACTCGTGTTTTAGAGGAAGATTCAACGATTCCCCTGCGAAAAAAGGCAACTTAGCAACCAGGAACCCATCGGAACTGAGGGGGTTTCCATAGCATTTTTCTAAATTAAGATTACTAACCTAAGTTACTTAAAGAAATGAATACTCAACTCACCTTTAAGTTCTCTCAAGTAGTCAGACTTGTCGAAGTGAACCGAGCACACCCGCGCTCTATCCACTGAAAACTTAGCCGCTCTCTTACATGCCTGAATCCATTTCTCTCTAAGCTCAGCATTGCGAGGAAACTTGTGGAAATGGAGCTCCAAATCTTCATGGGCCGTAGGTATTATGATTTGAACACTCAGCCACAGCACAGCACACCATCACGTTGATTAGAAGGAGACACAGATGCAAGTTGCATCAGATGCAACTGCAGTGCATGATAGAAGGAGACACAGATTCTGTGTCTCCTTCTATCATGCACTGTGAGTGCAGGTGTAGCGTTGGTACCGCTGACGTCACGGACCCTTGGGATTCCCCAAGCTCGAGCGTCGTGAGGCCCTGCGGGGCTTCAAAGGGGCAACGGGAGGGGTTTCGAAGGTTATTGGCTATGGGGTCAAGTGCGGTGTCGTTTTCGAAGTAATGTTGACCCAAAAGTGACTCTACGTCGAACGTTTTTTGTTGTTTGTTTTTTCTTAAACATTTCTAAAAAATATTTACTAATGTTAAAATTTAATTTATGGGTAGGTAATATTATTTAATAATATAACCTACCCATTGCATTAGGGTATTTTAAAAAATCAATGAGAGATTTTTAATAATACCCTAATGCAATGGGTAGGTAATAATTGAGAGGAATAGGGGAAAAGATGAATATAGAAAAAAAGGCTGCAAATTTCACACAAAGGTGTATTATTCTTTGATATAGGTTAGTAATGCAAAAATAACTCTGTCAATTAAAAAACAAAATTCAACTTTTTTTTTTACTTGGAAAGTAGGTACGTCCTGGGATCCTTCAAAAATCCCATTTGTAACCCCGTGAAAGCCCTTTAGATCCCCACAGTGAAATCGGATCGTTCCGGGACCCCCAAAAACGGATTCTACGTCCAAAAATACTTCGAAAACGACACCTAACTCGGTCCCATAGCCAAAAGCCTTCAAAAATCCCCTCCCGTAGCCACATTTTAGCCCCATAGCGCACCACGGGTTAGGGCGATCGGGCTGAAAACCATGCGGGAACAACTAGATGGTAAACCGAGTATTTTGTAAAAATTTGAGATTTAAAAGAAAATCCTACTGCCCAAAACGGCCTGGACTAAGGGATCGAGTTAGTTGCAGTTTTCCGAAGAATGTTTGGACGTAGAATCCATTATTTGGGTTCCCGGAACCATCCGATTTCAACTGTTGCGATCTATAGGGCTTTCATGGGGCTACAAATGGGATTAAATCCCTTTCAAAAATTTTTTGAAGGATCCCAGGAGGTCAAATAAGGTGCCGTTTTCCGAATAATAGCCTATAATCGCCACATTGAAATCGGATCGTTTCTAGACCCCCAAAATGGATTCTACGTCCAAAAATACTGTAAACGACACCTAACATTTTAGCCCCATAGCGCCCCACTGGTTCGGGCGATCGGGCTGAAAACCTTGCGGTCACAAGTAGTTGGTAAACCGAGTGTTCTGTCGAAATTTCAGATTTAAAAAAAAAGTCTACTGCCCAACGGACGGCGTATGGCGGCCGGACATATCGATTTTGGAATCTAAACCCGAAACGGATAATGTCAAATTTTTAGGCAGATCTGAATTTTCGACCTCCGTCGCGATTACGTAAGTGTATTACCCCAAGAATAAGAGTGAAGCCATACACTTCTACTGAAGTAGATTTTAGTGACGACAGTCGTCACTATACTCTCGATCACCTTTTCCCCACCCGAATATTGCGAAAAGGGGGGCACCTTCCACGTGTTAGGTTTTTACACTCTAGACAAAATTTGTGTAATTAATGGAATCTTGGCAGATAACACTGAATGCCCAGAGGAATGGCTCCTGAATAAAGTATCGTTGCACATAACCCTGTTACAGGGTTATGTGCAACGAGAGGGTACAGTACCCTCTTGTGGTGAAAAAATACGGATTCTAACCACGTAAAAACTTCATTTTCGCAAACTTTGCACTTGACCCTCTTTACCCTGCTGACACTATGTAAAGTTGTGTAAAGTTTGCAGGGATTTTCCTCTCAGGTATGAGAGGTTGGTTATTCACTAGTTGAGCACAAAGTACTGTAACAAGGTTTTTCACTTTATTCAATTCCGTGCCCTAAATTAGGCTGCTCATGTTGCACTTATCCGTCCCGTTTAAAACCCCTCGTAAAAAAAGATCGAGAACGGGAAAAATAATGTTCGGGCCGAAGACTTGGGGGGGTCATCAGGATGTGAAGGCCCCGAAGGACGGTTGGAACGCGCGACAGAGCGGAGAGCAGCTGCCCAGGACAGATGTTCGTAACAGACGGCGTTCACCCAATACCACCTTCAAGCCCCCCCCCCCCCCCCCCCCTCACGCCACATCATTTGATTCGTCACCCCTCCCCCTCCCCCTTTAATGTTCATTTTCTCCCACCTCAGCCTCAGCCGTCTACCTGCTCAGGAAACAGTCAGGAAACTGTTATTGAGAGGAAGAGATAAAAACATAACAGTGCATATTTTACACAAAGGCATCTATGCCTTTAATAAATTTAATTTATTAATTTTAATTTATTAATTAATAAATTAAAATTAATAAATTAAATTTTAATAATACCTATAGGTATTATTAAAATTTAATTTATTAATAATAAATTTACACGTAGAAAAATAGTAGACATTTTTTTCACATAAATTTTGAAAAGATTAATTATAATATAATTTATATGTATATTATACATACTTATAGGTGTACTTTTTTTTAGTTAATATTTTTGATGACATAACTGGTAAGACATCTAAACATATTTAATGTAATAAGAAACTATTCTTGTACAGTTGTTTGGATCTATGTGAGAGCTCAAAAATGGATATTCCTAAATGAATAGTCCTATGTTCTTGATAGTTGTGACCGCAAGCATTTCCCCTCCCCTGTGGGGCTAAAAAGAAGCAACAGGAGGTGTTTCTGGTGGTTTTCGGCTCTGCGGTTGAGTTAGGTGTCGTTTTCGAAGTACTTTGGGGCGTAGAATCCAATTTCGGGGGTTCCGAAACCTTCCGATTTCACAACTGGGCATCTATGGGGATTTCATGGAGCTACAAAAGGGCTTTTGATGGACGCCTGCAGATCAAGTGTGGTTTCGCTTTCTGAGTACCTAATTTTGGAAATAAAATCAAATATTTTGGGTCCCGCATGAGTTCAAAAACTGTACGGGAATGCAGTTTTTTTCCAAACATTCTCTCAAATAATGTTAGTTCTATTGACATAATTTATTCTATTATTATAATATATCAGATTTTAGATTTTAATAGTATATTATACTATTAAAATCTAATATCTTGATATTATCTAATAGTTTGGCACAATTGAAGACTTCTGGAACCAAAGGGCCTAAATGCCAAAATAAATTTTAATCGCTGATTCAATTCAATCAATACTTAAAAATAATTAAGAGTTAATTCATAAAAATAATTAAGTGTTAAGTTCATTCAAATAATTAACAACCACTAATGTAATGACATAGCAGCGTTTTATTTTTTAGATCCACCTCAAAATTTATCCTTGTTTCATAAATCTCGGCTCCTATTGGGTTTGCAAGGTATTCAACCTGATATTAATCCGTGGGTTTTGGCCTAGGGGTATAATCGATGTAATTTCAGACGCTATACCTCGAAATCCTCACCCACCTCCACAACAATGTTGGATTATTAAGAAAGGTGAAACTGCGTGCAATAAAATTGCAGCGCTCAATATTAATTTCAGAAAAAATACGGTTTGGTTCTCTGTTGATTGGTAACTTAAATTCTACGCTTTCAACGATAAACTTCGTATATTTTTCCCCCCGATAAAAATACGAAAAAAAGAAGAAATTGGAAATATTTAATTTGCTATCGACCAATAAACCGCGACTGTGAAGGCTTTTCCCGCTTTCCCCGTGTTTTTCTCCCTTCCGCTTCTGCTCTAATAATAAAATACCGACTCCAAACCTGCACGTGCATCGTGATTTGATTCGCTCGTCCCTCCACCCCCCACCCCCACCTGAAACACTTTTATAACGTTTTTCCTCTTGTAACACTCACGCGTGGGAACGCGCACGAAATTATCCAGTCGGTACTCGACGGACCAATCAATATGGATTAGACTGTTTGCATCGGAATCATCTTCCGTATGTTTGATGTATGCTTTGATTACAGTATAGATTCCCCGTATATTTAAATTCAGACGCACATTTCCATGCACACGAATTGAAGGTCTCATCCTCTCAATAGTCGCATGTGCTTCAACGACCCGATAATAACTTTGGGTGGTGAGTTTATTGAAGTTTGATCAATGACTGATGAATTGAAGATGAACTGATCACCAATGAAATTCAGCTTAATAAAGGGAAGAAACTAAATAGATGATAATTTGAAAAAAAAGAAAGGAAAATGATAATTATAATAAAAACAGGATACAATTTATCATTTAATGTAAATAGGGGGACAGGGTTGCCCGGTGGACTAATAAGGGGTAAGTGAAACGTCTGTTTGCAAATCTGTCGGGGCGTTGATCTGCCTGGTTCGAATCCGGGGTAGGGATGTCCACACTGAAGAAAAATATCGATATTCAATTTATCGATAGTTTAAAAAAATATCGTTTTACTAGGTCGATATATCGTAGAAAAATATCGATATTCGATATATCGTTTAAAAAATATCAATCTATCGGATATTAGTCCAAATTTTAAAAAATCCATGCCTTTCACGACTTTCGATTAATATTAAATAAATTAAGGTTATAAACTCTTCGAATAATCTGTAATGAGTAGGTAATTATTTGTAAAATCATAGAAACAATTTATTTGCTTAGTTTATATTGTTCTGAAAAAACATTCAGTAGGTACATGATTAATATTTTCTGCCAATGCAACTCGTTGATCGTATTTGATTTGAAATACTTTCAGTACAGTTACCTACACGTTCTTTGATCCTATTTCTAGCTGGTGTTCGGATTTATGTCGGATTTCTCTCAAAAATATCGGTTCCCGATATTTTAAAAATAATATCGATATATCGGTGGAAAAAATATCGCCCAAAATTTTCGATATACATATTGGCGGAAAAATATCGATATTCCGATATATCGATATTTTTTGAGCATCCCTAATCCGGGGACGAACACCAATGTTTGACCAAAAGTCAATCACGAGTAACTCACTGATTACAACTGTTGTAATACATGTCTAGTGGGCAGAAAATTCAACTCTTCTCTTATCAAAATTAGGTAGCTTTTCTCAATACTTCTTTTTATACTGAGCCCCTTGTTATATCCTGTTTGAAATTATTTCGACTCAGCGCCCTTTAAGACTTCTCAACACCAACTTTCAGTTTAAAAATCCGCAGTAGGTATGAAGTTACGTGCCGACCGGATTTAGAAGTTTTTGAGATTTTGAACTGAAGCGTATTACGTCTCACATTCCCATTAAGCCAGAAGAGCGTGCTTTTACCGAACACGGACGTCACGGCAGTGTTGACAAACGAACATTTGAGAACGTTCCGTGAGAATTTGCAGGCTTTCGATTTTTTTTTTTTTTTTTTTTTCTGCAAGTGGGTTGGTTTGACGTGTAGCAAAGTTGGCTAACTTGCATCTTGTGGATCGATAAAAAAAAATTAGAACGTCACGACGTTCCCACCCTCAGGCCCCGGAATTGATTTTTGTTTTGTTTCGATGTTGACCCGTTCTTTTAACTTTTGAAGGATGACCTTTCCAGGAAAAAGAATTTTAAATAAATCATTCAAGAGTTTATAATGATTAAAAACCCTTTCTTTTTATTTTAATTAGTTATTGCACTAGTTACATATCTAGTCTATCCATTTATTTATTTATTCGTTTCCCCTCTTTCGAATTAGGTTGAATTGTCTTATGGCTGTTCACTTATTTATTAATCTGTTAGTATATTGATCTGTGCTCTGTAATAATTAAAACAATCATTGGATGGAGCTATTAACGAGTAATTAGGTGCTTTCATGTAAGTGGATTTTGTCGTCGAGTTTAAGGAAAAATTATCATTTTCAAAATTGTGAGGCACTCTATGCGAGGACGCGGTATGTTAAAAGTGCTATCACAAAAAAAATATAAAAAAAAATAAAAAACAGGAAAAAAAGTGAAGAAAAGGAAGAGGGATGTGTGGATGGTCAGATTCTTAAAATTTAACTCAAAACCCTTGTAATAACGTACGTGCAATTGAAACAAACTGATACACAAAAAATACTGGTAGATAACATGATAACCACGTTGTCAAAAGTTACCATATCTCAGCCTACGTTATGGTGAGCACAGGTAGCATGGCTGATAACACAGTTTGATCTGCGGGGATCAGAACACTCAGGCAAGGGGTTAGGAGGAACCCCGATTTGTGGAAACCTAGTGGCTTACTGTATTTGCCTCTGGGTGGTCGAGGTCCAATTCCTAATTACCTAATACACGTCTTATCACTGCGACTACCTAGGGTTATAGAAGGGGGGAGGGGGTTGGACACAGCCCCTTCGACCATTCTGAGCAACAACGAGATCGACCCCTTGGGAAAGGGGGGTTGATTTGGGTGGGTGTTCCTAGAGGATTTTTCCCCAATAGACGTGTCCCCAGCGGATACCTGTCGAAAAGTATAAGCACCGTGCTCTCAGCGGACTTATTATTTTGGTTTTTGGCTTATATCTCCGTAGGGGCGCATCCTAAAAAAAACATTACTCATACGTTTTTTAAAGCAGACAAAATTTTCTAACTTTTGAAACTAACCGCAGCTCTGTAGGTCTAATAGTTTCCGAGATACAGCTTTTCTGCAAATGGTCGCTTTTTCAAAAACTTGAAATTTTACCATTTGGTCACGTTTCAAAGCCTCTGTAAAACAGCATACCCAACCAGTGTCACTTGATCAAACTTGTAGAGAATTAAATCCCATGTAAGGAAACCTCCATTGGTCCAATGGTTGATATGCAGTCAACTGAAAATGGGTGACTCGAAAAATTCCCCCGATCGGTCATCGCTCGGTAACCGGGAAACCTCGTTTTTCAGGACGGTTTCGACTGTAGCTCGTAAACTATTAGCCAGATTTCAGATTTCTTTTTTTCTCGTCAAGGCTGGTTAAATTGCCTATCGCAGCTATTCTATGTGAGAATCCTTTCCCAATGACTTAGGGCGACGGTTTATTAATGATATTGGGCCAGAGTTCACCGAAAGGATGAGGGCGTTTGGCGATGATATTGGGTGCAGTAGTTTTCGCGGGAGTAGTTTTCTTCTTTCTTCCAGGCAAAACTAAACACATAATATGTGTTTATTGTGCGTCACATTTTGGATGCACGTTAAGGCTTTGACGTTAGCGCTGACTCAATTGCCAAACCAGAAACCATTTTCGCCAGAAAATATTTTTGCAAACTTTTTATCTTTGGAAGACATCGTTCGCCCCATCAACACAACGAAAAAGGATTTTTTTCTTTTTCACTTTTTAAGACATATCTAAATCTGTGGTCATCTTCTTCTGCCATCATTTTCAGCTAGTTTTGTAAGTTTTTATTTGACATTAAATGTCAAAGAAAAATGCTTTAAGAAAAATGCTTTGATGGTGAAAAAAATCTTCCATCCCGAGCAGACTTTGGAATGCATTTTCTTATTCCGTAGGATTAGCCTACGCCGTATCGTGTAGCGTACGTAGCATTTTGCCAACTTCTTGTTATCGACTGAACCTGTTACCTGTTATCACAAAAAAACTTTTCATTTGTGATTTTTCCCCCTCCGCCCGCCAATTTTGTTTCTCTATTTTCCCACTCTCCTCTTTTTTCGGTTTCGTTTTACTTTCCTGAAGTTATGCCGTTTTCTTTGTCAGGATGTCACGAGAGAGTCATCAATTTTTACCACCCCTACCGAGAAGCTACGCGTAAGTAGACTTACAGATCTCTCCACTTTAGCTAACAGTAATCACATTATTATTCGTTTGAGAGGAATTGTTTGCCCCAGTTTTTTTTTTTTTTTTTTTTTCATTTGTTATAAAGTGTGTTTTTTGTCCTCGTTGTTTTGTACAGCGTGATTTGTGTTGCACTTTGATTGGCATAAATTCACTTGTGGAAGAAAAAAGTTAAATAGGTATTTGTCAACAATGGATCCAAGTGAGCGTTACTGCTGAGTAATGGCAATAATATTTTATGTTAATAAATTTCATTCAAACCAGTAAGCCATCAGTAAAATCAATCAACTCCTCATCTTCAACAATAACGTTACTGCCAATTTCCTCATGGCATTTTCTGATCGATAATTAAAAAGTTTCTTCCTGTATTTTTATTCACTTCTCATCCTCCTTTTAGACAACTTAGTTGCATATTTTGCATGTGGTAGATTGCACGGATGGGAAAGTTGTTTTCATTAAGATCCTGTGATTTTTATGATGATTAATTGCATGGAGTGACAAAGCCGAATGACATTTGAGCTCTGGTAGTATTTGTGGAATTTTGACGAAATTTGTAGATTGATTTGGAAATGACGATTAGCAATTTTTTTGTTTTTGTCTCTTGACTGGTTCAATAAGTCGAGTTTATGTCCTTCAAAACATCTGTTTTTGAGCAGGCGAAGGAAGGAAGAAAGTTGAGTCGTAAATTTCGACCCCCCCCCCCCCCCCCATCCGATAGTCCTTTTTCACCAAAAATGGGAAGGCCCCGGAAAAGGATCGGAATGCCGTATTGATTCCATACTTTGTCAAGGGCAGTATCACAATATTTATGTGTCGGAAGGGAGAAGAGTCGGAGGAAGAGCGAGGGGAAAAAAAATTTATGGGTCACTGTCGCGGTGTTTATTAGGTGCTTAGAGAAAATGGCTCCTTGCGGTGATAAATTTAATGGTCGAGTTTTCTGAAGGGGCCCGAAAGGAGGGGGTTCGCGTTAACAGTTACTAACGTATAACTGAGAGTAACGCTAGGAACGTGTGGGAATTGCCGCGGGAGGAGGAGATACGACCGTAAAAAGTGGAAGAAGGAAGTTGTAGTGGAAGAACAAATACGGGTTTGAAGTAGCGTAGGGAATGAGGTTGGAATCGAATGAAAACGTTTGTGAATGAGTCGTGAACATTCTGACCGGCTTGGTAAAATTGCTGGAAGAAGCTTGCAATAAACTTGACATAGACGGAATATCATCACCCTCAAGGGACCGCCCAATGCTCTGTGCTTGGAGTGCTCCTTGGTGTTTACGGTGGGGTTAATCAATGTTGATAAAACCAACATGGTAGAAGGAACACAAGACCTGTTATTGGCAAGATAGGTATATCGCTGCTTTGAATAAATTCCCCACATGCCCACTGTGTAATGAAGGCGTAATGAATAGAACGCAATAATTGGAGACCTGTCGCAATTATTGCAGACCTGTCGCTCTTTGAGGGACGTGAGAAACGACATCGCAGACGAGGTTCCAACTTGGACCAAGAACACTAAACTATATTGGGCTGCCCGCCAAAAGATGGCATATTTGCCGAATAATGGCTGGACGTAGGGGGAAAAAAAAGGCTTTTAAAAAATGCCACTGCACTCGCAGCGCTATTTTAGACGGCCTATACGAAGATGGAGGGATCTCTCACTGTAGGGCTGTGACATCGACCAAAATAATTATTATCGATGCATTAAAACCCCACCATCGATGCCAACAAAACCATCGACCAAAAAGCAAAAAAACTTCAGTTTTTAGCTGAAAATTGAAACAAGGGTTTTGCCCAAAGCACCGGACTGAATTTCATGTCAATGAAAACTTCCAAGCAATGTACAGATGAGTTCACCCTTGATCGGAGAAAACATCCACTACCTTTGGTTTGGTCATTTGGAAAAAGTACCTATTAAAATCTAAAGTACCTATTAAAACCAATTCGTCACGTTATATGTACGTTACAAATTTTGTAATTGAAGGGGTCCCTCTAGAAACGTTCCATCCAACAAATTTTTCGAAATGCCGTTTTCAGAGTAAAAACTTTATGATTACGTTTCAACGTTAGTACGTTCAATTATTGAACTGCTCAAATAAATTTTTACGCTGAAAATGGCATTTCGAAAAATTTGTTGGATGGAACGTATAAACGTATAGTGTAAATAATGTATCTATAGTATAAAAGATTTTTACAAGAAAATTATTCGACAGTATCTTCAGTCTTCTTTGACCTTTATATTCCCCAGTTTGATAACTTGATGAACTTTTAACACAATTTCACACCGACCACCGGTGTTTTACCCGTCCTACCCTTGATGTTCACCGATGATTTCTCGAATATCCGTGTAAAATACCTAATGTTTTACTCATACATATTATGTATGAGAGAGGAAAATCCCTCGTATAATACGGTACGTATAGTACGGATACATATTAAAGGTATGTATCAAATTTCGATGGTCCGTGTAGGCCATGAAAAAGCCGCATAAACGGCTGTTGTAAAAAACAACGAACCCAAAACATCGACATCGATGTCGCACCCCTACTTCACAGTCAACGTCAAATAGGTAACAACTTGGTAGAAAGTCAAGCTTTGAGGAGAGCGAATGCGCCAGTGCTCTGCCACTTTCCAAGATTCAATTCACAAACAGACCGAGGGCATTGAATCTTCCTAAAGGTCACAAATTCGACGTTTTGACAATTCGAAGTTACAAGATGAAGGTATGTCGCTTGTTTACTTTTCCCCCCAGCTTCTTTCAGCAAAGCTGTACACTGAGCCCTCACATCCGCAATATGCGGGATGGACTTGCGTCACATCAGCAAGAAAAAACGAAACTGGTATTACACTCGGGGAACCACAATTCCTTTTGTTTCTCGTTCAACCACCCAAACCAACCGCTGGCGCCCTCTGGGAAATACCTCGGAGGCTCAGAACGCGGGAAAAGAAATGGAAGCAGGGGGGAAAAGTATCGCTGAAATGTCGAGATTGGGCGAGACTAAAAAAAAAAAGTGTGAAATCTGGCGAGAATGGAAAGAAGTTACTGGCATGCAACAAAAAAAAAAAAAAAAAGTGGGATGTTTGAGAACGTATTTTAAATGTGACAGGGAAATGTGTTCAGGGTGATGTCAACAGGAGTTTGCGTTTCAACACCTTTGGCTTTCCTCCCTTCACGCTCAAGTTATGTGGCAGGTAGAATTCAGCGTAGACTTCGGGAGGTTTTTACACCTGGAGCTCGTATACAGATCCCCAGCCGCACGTATGGGGGCGTTTGTTAGTCGGGTTATGGAGTTCAAGGGGATGTTAAATTTCAAAAGAATATTGAGCGTGTAAAGTGAGGATTTTATTTTTGTGGAACGCTACAAAAGGTAAAAAAAGGTAGTTCCGGGTGTGGCCACAGTTACTACATTCTTCTCCTTCACCCCAAAATCCATGATGGGAATGACATTACATCGTTTTACATTACATTGTTACAGCTCGTTCGGAAAATGTGTATAAAGTGATCTCAGCGCTCTCTGTGACTCAAGATTTCTGACCGGAGTGCCGTATAAATCTATTAGAAGGGTTAAAGTCTACTTGAGCCGGAAAAAGAAGAAAAAAATCTGTGGGGGGGGGGGGGGGCTAGGAAAACGACAATGGTCGGTTGGTAGCCCTGAGGTTTCTCTCGGTGGGCGAAATGACGGAGGGTCGGAAAGAAGGGCACCGGGAAGGAATTAAGGTGAATGCTTCTGGATGGCGGTTATGGCCGGGAGGGGTGAGCGTTCCCCGGCGCTGGTGAAATACTGCGCCCAATATCCTTAGGCGGTTAGAGAAGCAAGGCAAGTTGATCCACGGTCGGGATAACTTCCCTTAATAGCCTATGAATAACTCTTGCTTACCTTTGTGATACTCTCAGGGGCAGACTCTGGTCGAAAGGATTCGAGAAATTGGTCAACCCCCATGAAAAAAGGGGGATCTCCCGTTCAATAACAGAAATGGGAGGGAAGAAAATGTTCGGCAGGAGGGAAAAATCATTAGGATTACCGTAAACGTTCCCGAGATTCCCTTCGAATGGGTTTACTGCGACAAGTACAGTTTTTCATTTAGAAGGAGGTCTTGCGAGACGTACTAACCGCATTGGACTTAGAAATAAATCCCTTATTGCCAACGATCAGTACTTAGAAGAAAAGACCGCTCAAGTCTATCGGACAAGTTCCTTTGTGCTCAGCAGTTTCATTTTCTTCCATTTAAAGACGCAACCTAGACCGCTTCATAGCGATTCCCAACAAGACCCCTACCGTAATACGGCTCGGGGTCGCTAGGCGGCGCTGACTTCAAGCTTTGCACGGTTAATCGAGGTCGCCCTTCTCAGCTCAGTTAGGCTGACATGCCTCATCGCCTGCTGGCAGCTTCGGCTTTGAGAAAACTGACTCCTTCCGGATGAGTCTATCGCTTGTTAGCCCATGGCAAAACGCGATGATTCGAGCACAACCCAGGGAAACCCCGAAACGCTCTGGAAAGCTCTGGAGGTACATCGTATCTAGTCGTTTCTAGTGAAAATTTACTGACCTAGCTTTCTTCATCTGCGAACATACATCCGCTAGGGTCTTACTGGAACTTCTCCATTCCTATCCGCAAAACATACGGCAGTGTGAACATGGAGTATGTTCCTTTGAAACTCCGCCAAACACCACAAGCAATACTAATTAATTATTAACACCTATAGATTGCGTAGGTACACTAAAAACACCCGCATTGGCTCAGTACCTACAGCTCCCTGGATCAGTGTTGAGAGTTTCAAATTCACTAAATAGTAACTAACTGTTAGTTCACTGCAGTGTTGTCAGCGTATGGTATCAGTGTCAGCCTTAGTAGTTTCGCGTTAATTGAGAAAGTTCTATACAGTGTTGTCACTTGCTGAAGTCAATTTCTTTTCAGTCAGATAATAATATTATATTTTCACATCATTTTGTTGGTGTTTCAACATGACTTGAAACACACCAACAATCGCTCTGGCCAGTGTTGATAGAACCTTTGCTAGTCCTTTGATGTTTACTCATCTATTTTTTAGATTGATGGTTGATAGTTTCATGCTTATTTAATCAAAATTAAATTTTATACAGTTGAAAGGATTTTTTAGACTTTTTAAATTGTTGAGTGATAGCTTCATGTCCAATCAATCAAAATTAAATTTTTCACAGTTTTAAGTGAATATGTATAAATTCATTTGAAAGGAGTGTTGATAGCTCTACTAGCAGTATTAGTAATTTTGACAGGAAGTCATATCACTTCACATACTAATGAAGACGTTGCTCACTGGCGTGAAAAAATCCAAAAACCGGTTCTAAGGAAAAATGTTGTCGGCATGTGATTGGTTGGCTTAAAATTACCTCATTGACCGTTGAGACTTCATAGCCCTCGCACTTTCAAACGGTGGGCATTTGAATTATTAATCAGTTAAAATAAAAGTTATTTTAACTATTAATGTAAACATTTTTACAATTATTTTGAATTATTGTCGCTAAAAATATCACAATGGGCTCCGTGAATGAGCTTATTTTTAATTTTTAATTTATATTCACAGAAAAACAGGCTCTGTTATTTATAAGGCCTTATGAAACCTAAATTTGAGGCCTTTGTTGATTGGTCCGGGAGCAGGGTTGCCATGCCGTAAGTTCTGTAAGAACATCAGTGCCTGCTCTGGCAATGTTGAATGCGTGACGTAAACGGCTTCAGCTTTCATCAGTCCACAATAATTGTCAGTCCTAAATAATAGAAATTATTTCTATATGTACCAGCCTTGCGCTGCAACTATCTGGATTTTCGAACTGAAAATTTTATCAGGGAGTTTTAAAGGATGCTGATTTCAAATCTGTTGTTATAAAATTTATACATTTAATGTAACATTCCAACTTTTCAGTTTTAATTCGACTTTTGGAACTTAATTGTGGAAAGTCAAAGCTGGACCGGAAGAGGGATGGCAGATGGCCGAGATATCCTTAACAACTGATACACCGATCGATACACCACTTCTGTACACCCCAGCCCTAATTATACTCCCCCCCCCCCCCCCTCGCTACCAACCAACAACCGTTGAACTAGCTACTTTCGTTATTAGTCTTGAGCATTGGATACGGCCCCATTAGGCGGGATTGAACTTGTGCTAATTCAGGAGTTTCCCATCAACTACACTGCGAAGCCCTCCCCCATCCACCACTGACTCCATTATAATCGATTCAAGATGGGGGAATGTCGCAATTTTAAAAATGTGATTTTTTGTTTTTTTCGCAGGTAAGTTCCAACTCCTTCCTGCATACGAATAACACCAAACTCGTAAGTTAATGAATATGTTGACTATGAAATTTTTAGTATGAAGTACTACGAAAAAAGGTCCTAACGATATGAACAAAAATTATTGTGGTCAGAAAAGTCCAAACTGTTGGGCACTTAGGTGAGCAACAGACAACTAAAACGTTAAGAAAACTAATGTGCTCATTATTTCTGTTACAAAGTTTTCTTAACGTTTTAGTTGTCTGTTGCTCACCTAAGTGTCAACGGCGTTGACTCAACGCTCTCTTCTAATGTGCACATTATTTCTGTTACAAGGAAGACAGCGTAGTCAATGTATAATGATATTACCTATTATACATGATAAACCGTGTAGAGGAGAAGGGAATAGTTATCAAGCCTAATTATTAAACAGCGTGAAAAATTATCAATTAAACTAAATGAGAGGGAAAGGGAAAATTGAAACAAATAAATGGATAAAAATTGAAAAAATGAAAAATGGAAAGATGGAAAATACAAATGAAAGAGAACAACAATATGAAAGAGACACTATGGAGTTTTAAAAAATATATTACCTACCTATTCTTTTATTCATTTGTTTTGTTAAGAAAAATCAATACCTAATTAATAAATAACAAATAAATTAAATTTTGAATTTATAAAAAACAATGTTTTCTTCAAATTTTTGTTTAAATCAAAAACATTATTATTTAATATTATTCAAATTTGTTTTTTTTTTAATGTTTCACTTTTATTTATTTATTTTTAATTTCACTATTAATGATTGATAAAAAATTTTAAATTTTAACAATTTTTATCCCTAATTTTTTGTTTATAAAGTCCCTATTTTGTTAAGAAAATTAAATAAACAATTTAATGAAATTCCTTCAATTTTTCCAATGTGTATAAATGAATACCTACATTCATAAAAAATGAAAAACTAAAAAATGGAAAGATGAAAATTTTCTGATGAAACTATTTGTATATTTAATATACAAAATTTGTGTATAATTTATTTGTACCTATATACTATTTAATAGTAAAATAGGAAAAAAACAACTATAGACAAATATTATTTATTATTAATAATATGTATATTAATTTTTTATTAATTTATTTTGTTAAGAAAAATAAAATAATAAATAGCTAACTGAAAAAATACGTAGATAAATAAATAAATGTTTAATTTATAAAAATAATGAGATAAAGTTTTTTTTCCTCAAATTTCCGATTTATTTCTTCACTTTTATTCATTTATTTAGTTATTTTTAATTTCACTTTTAACAATTTTTATCCATCTATTTTGTCAAGAATTATAAAAATCTTAATTAAATTTCATTCATTCTTTAAATTAAATTATTATATTTTTATTTTCTTTTGTTGCACTTCATACTACATAATAATATTATATATCCGAAATTTGAAGTACAGCGAAAAAAAAACTCCGGAAATCGTGGTACAGTTGTGGGGGGGGGATTAATATGATAATCCTCTCATGTTGACGGTTGCCGGAAGGGCTGGGAAGGTTTGGATCCCATGAACTAGTGATATCGGGGGGAAAAGCCGAGTATGGGATGTTTGGAACCCGTGATTCCATTATTGATGAAAACAAAAGGAAAGGGAAGGGATTTGGATTATTTATTAACGTTTAGACTGGGTGAAATTGATGGGAGCGGTTTGGCCGGGGCCAATAGCAACCAGGGAAGGTTTGGGACCCCCTTTGTAACGTGGTCATAAGTAAATATGCATAGGCTGAAACGCGAGGATCGAACCTCGACCCCAGTCCGGAGGGGGTTTAAAACCCTCGCCCGTATTGATGAAAACGGTACAAGGACCGCCAACACATTGTCACTTCATCCCATGAATTGCAGATTCGGGATGGTCGGAAAAAGGGGAAGAATGAAAAATTCCTCGTTTTTCCCTCACCCGGGCGGAAGCGGAGGGTAAGGGAAGTCCGAACGTCCCTAAAATGCTGGTCACTATGCAAACATCGTCGGGAAAGCTCGGTAAACAATGGATCAACGGTGATCCGTCAGAGACTCATATTCCCCAAACATACTAAGGACTGTATTGTGCGGCGTGACACTGTTTGCGCCAAACGTTTCGCGTGGATTGTAAGTGTTATGTCTGAACGCGCCAGGAGTGGAGACAGTTGATCCGATGGCGTCTTTAGCCTTTCATCTCTCTCGCGGTGTGGATGGCGCAAGACGAAGCTGGCACTATAAACAGGTCCTCATGCACATTCAGATGCTGTTAGCACTCTCGCAGGGGAACTGGTGAGGTGAAAATTGGAGTTCGTTCCCTGCCGGCTGTAGTCACTTGAACTTACAACAACATAGCTCTTGGGGCGTCATAGTTCAGAATGGTGGATAGTGGATGTCTAGCTGCCTCAGGACCCTGCTGCTACAGCACGAGTTGCTCCATATCCCACCTGCTGCTTTGCGTCTTGGATTGGTATGTGTAGCGGGGATTGGGCATCAGCACGCGTGCTGTCGCGTCAACATCTCTTAGCTCAGTGACGATATTGATGGCTACCACCACAATACCAGGCCAAGATAGGAAGGTAACACCCTTAGCAAAACAATCGTTCCCACATAATCTATCAGACTGAACCATGACCTTTGCTGATGAGCAGCCAAGGCTCCCAAATGGTTCCAAGGTGTCCCTAGTTAGATTGGGCCTGGTGGATCTGAGCCAATAACAGGAAAAGACTGGCGGCGGTTAGTTGGTTTGAGATGTCATTCAGAAAGACTGTTCACGGTGTCATGGCCTATGAGGAGATGTTTGATATCTTGTCACTGTGCTGCAACAGCACAAGCAGTTGCGTAGCCTCCACCTGTTCAACATTTTTTCCAGAGTGTCTCCTCCAAGATAGTGGCGGCTGCTCCCCCCTCAAACTAGATAAATGAAAGCAGGAACAAGGGTGTAACTCTGTGGTGACATAGACCTTGCTTTGACCGTGACCAGTCCTTGCATGGGCCTTCTGGGTGGTGCATCGAGGTCGCAAGTGGGAGAGCATTCCGCTACAAGCTCTGTGAGCTTAACCAAGATAGAAGCAGTTGGCTGTATGCCAGTTGCATGACAACCAGAGATGGTCCTATCAAGCAATGTACTAGTTGCGCGTAGGATTCAATTTCCCACTATACTGTTACCACGCTCAAAGGACAAAAGTGTTTTCAGTACCTGACCAAAATTCTGAGACAGTCTTGGAAGGACTGGTCGCAAATATGGTTTCCTGCGTTAAGATCCCAAGGGAAATCCATGGATGTGCACACGGACTTGGGCACAATCAGAGTCCAAAGTGTTCCAGGAATCATTGCGGCTCTAGGGAATTAAGCGTACCTGGACTTCGCCAGTCATCCTCAAGGCAATGGGCTGGTCGAGAGGTTCAATAGGACCCTTTGGGAACTGCTGAAGATGTTGTACCAAATCCAGGAGGGGTGAGATCACCATCTTTCTCTAGCGTTGCTGGCCTACCGGGCCTCAGAACATACAGTCACTGGTGTGTCCCTTGCTGTGACGACTTTTGGATGGGAACTGACTCTTCCAGTGACATTGCTTTGCGAGGAGGTGCTTCAGCAATGCAGAAGACGATTGAACACTGGCCGCCACCACCACCAGCTGGGCCGTAAACGCTGCAGCAGTCAAGAGTAGGTACGACATCCATGCTAAATGCCATCAGCGTAAGGAATGCGACAAGGTGTACGGTTTCTGTCCATAGCGGAGAGTTGGTGTCTGCGCCAAACTGACATTGCCTCAGTGTAGGTATGATGAAGAAATCCAAAAAAATCATGCGCGCAACTGGTACCTACATCGATTTACTCTCCAACTGACGGAATTCTGCAAGCATCTGGTAGTTGTAGTTTCCAACTTGGAGCGCAATTGGTGCATTTATTACTGTCCGGTGGATTTTTTAAATTTTTTGAATTATGCCAAACTTTAGATTTTATGGTGAATGTATTACCCAATCTCGTGGAATCTGCGCATGACGGTTCTGCCTTTAACGGCAATATCCCTCACGATCTAACCAGGCGAAGGTAATGATTCCGTCTAGCAGGAGCATGCAATGTATATTGTTATGATTAACAGACCGTGATGTCCCATCAGATCATTTCCGGGGTGCTGGGTCCTTGTTGGGTTTCACGGCTGCCGGTAAATTCACGTTGAGTTACAATGCTGAGTAATAACCCGGGATTGAAACCAATGCGTAGGTTGAAAGCGTACGGGGAAGCTTACGGAGAAAACGTGAGGGTGCGACAGAGCGTGAGCCTCCCCGGAACAAAGTGAATACAAGGAGATTACAGGACAGTGTTGCTCATTCCCCCCCCCCCCCCTCCTTTGGCCCAGAGTTGCCAGATTTGTAGATGCACCTCCCGTTCCGCTCGGAGTGGTAATGTGTGTACAACCTGGGTCAGCGTGCGGGGATACACTGCGGTATGTCGATCATTTATTTATTTATTTATGGGTCGAGCCTAATATAACAGGTATTATTTATTTATATTATATTTATATTATTATTTATATTATAAAGGTATTTCTGTTATATTATGTCTGACGGCAAGAAGAGTCACTAAAAAACCTTATACAGTACATACTAATGGATGGTAATAAATTGTGCTCTTCCGGAGGAAAGAAATTAAAGCTGGAGATGGTGCTGAAGGAGAACGTCGTGCAGGGCTGACTTGATAGCATGAAGCGGTTGATGAAATAGGTAGATTGAGGGATAGTTTGATGCGAGGAAATTGGCGAAGCGGGGCAGACGAGAGAGAGGGCGATGCCGCAGGTAATTTGTGGCCGAGAAAGGCACAGCGAACGGCTCGGCACAGCGGGAACCCAGACGAGACAGGTGCAGGCCAACCTTGCGCAGGAGAAGAGGAGCATGCAGACGGCCAGCCAGGAGACCATGGAGGAAAGAGATGTCCGCGATGAAGCGCCGATCGGAAGGGCGCAAGAGCTCAAGTCGAGCGCCCAGCCCAGCGCAATCCAGCTCCTCCCTTGGGATACGAAGTTTGAAGGCCATGAACTGCAGGAAGGCACGGTGCACACGCTCCAGGCGGTCAACATGACATTGGTAGAAGGGGCTCCACACCACTGCCAAGAACTCCATGACAGGGTTATCAAGACAGGGACACTGTCAAACTCTTCGCTTCAACGCTTCACAAAACCGAGAGCCCGGAATGCACGGGCCGCCACCTCGGCTATATGGTCGCTGAAGGTAGGCTGAGAATCCAGGAGGAGACCAAGATCACGAACACTTCCCAACCTAGCCAGCCGCACACCCCCAATCTGGTAGTCGTGAACATGAGGCAACAGAGCACGAGCCTTATGGTGGTTTGGCAAACTTTGACGGGTTAACCTCTAGACCGCTTCCAGCACACCCAGCCAACAACCCATCGAGACTCTCAATATCAAGAAGTCGACCCGCGAGAGAACCGTCGTGACACCGTTCATCACGAGAAAGAATAGTAGGGGGCTCAGAACACATAATAAACTGGGTCATTTCTGAAGCGAGCCCACCTGGGCTAACTATGGTGATAGGTATATTCTTCCCTGCTCGCTAAGATTTTTATATTAATTATGACATTTTATGTCTTTACCTTGGCACTTAAACGAAAAATGCGTTGAAAGTGTTAAAAAAAAAAAAAAAAAAAAAAAAAACATGTCGAAGAGGTGAGCGCACCTTTCCATTTTTTGAGGGAAAGGTTGCGCTAAAAAGAGTTACGGTTGGTTCCTTAGCAACGACTAAACTAAAGACATAAAATGTCCTAAAGTGTTGCAGACTCGCATGCAAGCGATGCTAGGGTTTTGTTCAGTTTTGGCGGTTCAGAAAACGGTTCCAAGGTAGCAGATTCTTTGATAGGGTTTGTTGACAAATGTGCACCCGCTGGTACTTCCTTTAACTTTTGTATTTAAAGCAAATACATCAAATCGTGACCAATTACGAGCTAACGCTCATGGTGATGGCAATACAAGTTGGGGTTGCTGGCTGAAATTAGCGGTTCAGGTCCCATCAACACTGCGAGGCACCTGACATGGAAATTGGACCAAATTCAACAAACAATACGAGCGATTTTAATGTCGAAGCTCCCTCACGTTGAAGAGAAGTTCTCCCCGATGTCGTTACTCCGGTTGGCCCATTTGCAGTTGAAACCCGACGCATTGTGGAAGAACTCGTGTGCACGTCGGTAATGAAGATACACGAGAGGGGGTGGTCGTTACTCATTGCATATGATAACGCCACACAACATGGACGGGGATATGTGACCTGAATAGAATGCAAAGGTTTCATTTCCGATTGAACCCGTCGAAAAGGGGGCCACGAAGGGAAGAGGAGCCAGGGTATAAATTCAGTTGATCGTGGCAGGGACCAAACAGAGTTTGCCCCCTCCCTTCGACATCCCCGACATTTTCTACAGACAAACGGGATATACCGGGCTAATGATGGCAAACAGTTTCGTAGGAAAAGGTAGTCTAAGTGGGAAACCCCGACCGAGTTTCGTCGGTTTTGAAGGAATCAAATCAAGTCCCAGGAGCGAATGTTGTACGTGATCAGGTGGATCGATGAGCGATACACAAACACAACAAAGTCATTACCCCTCACGTCCTTTCATGGGATTACGTTGGTGGGGTTTACTCTTCGAAAGAAAAAAATCAATCCCTTTTCACTCTCACAGTACACATCAAAGCAGAGATCCAGATATTCCTGGCCAAACAGCGACTGTCGTTTTAACTGTTTTCCCGAAAAATAATGCAGGCAACTTTTGAAGAGTTGAATTGCGTGTTTTGGTTTATTCTATTGGAATAACACCTATATATTCGTGATGGGGGACGGCATTTTGATCGGCCTCAAAATTTGTAGAGAAAAATATTTAAAAAAACTCCAAAACTGTTCCATCATGACGTTCAAGGTATTTTGCTCTATAGTCCAGTCAAATTAGGAAAATTTTTAAAAAGTTGCAGTTCTGGAAATTTCCATTTAAGTATAGTATTTTTAGAACACGAAACTGAGGTTTGCGACTAAGAAGTTTTCCCGGAAAATGGATTTTTATGCAAAAAAAACACAAAAAAAAACGTCAAATGTTTGGGGGGTTGTAACAGTTTTTTGTAAATAACTCCGAAACCACTACATTTACGTGAAAACCCCCCCTGAAACAAAATATAAAAGCATTACATTTCCTACTTCACGCGAGGAAAGATTTTTTGTATCTATAATCAACCCTTAAGTCGTCATAGTGTCCGAAAAAAAAACATCAAATCACGCATTTCGGATATGATATCGAGTGGGGTGTCTTTTACTCAGACCGCCGCAATCTACAGAACAAGCCATCAATTGAATTGAATAGATGAGCGCAACCTTTCTGTTATTACGAAATAATGCTGGACTGCTCTAACCGTAGCTTTTATTGAAACTAAGAAACAGTAGGTATCTAGCGACCAAACTATGCCACACAACACATCAAAAATATCCACGTGATGCTCATTACGTAAACAACTGCACCCTAACGACCGATGCTTAAGAAAACCTTATGCCGATCAGAGGTTACGAACGGCTCAGGCTGCAAAAATCGTTTTGGAGTCGTTGGAATCAGCCTAAAAAGCTCATTCCATAGACCCTTGTACCAACGAAATCGGACAAAAACTTTCGTCCCCCTTTTGAGGCCTTCTTAGTTACACATCAGAGATAAACAACGTTCGTCGTGAAGGACCTCCCGAAATCCGATGAAAGGGATGAGGGAGGAAAAATCAAGTTAGCCTATAACCACCCCCCGAACTCGCTGATCACAATGAGACCACCCTCATGAAAATCTGTTGAGCCGCTCGGGCGTGATGCCGTGTACAAAAACAAAAAAACAAACATGTCGAAGAGGTGAGCGCACCTTTCCATTTTTTGAGGGAAAGGTTGCGCTAAAAACGAAATCTACAGAAAAACGAAATTCCCGTTACATTCATTGAAATTGTGCTGTTAAACTACAAACAATGATTTCGTCATGTAATTCTTGACCTGCACAATCCCCACACTAGCATCATAGCGTCAGACTGGACTGGTCTGGACTCATCTTTAGCCTCTTCACTTAGCTCTTCTTTGAAAACATTCCTGTTGCAAAACAATCGCACACAACACACGCTAATATTCAGTAATTATGAGGAGAAAAAACTCACCTTCTTAAACCCTTAATTTCGGCTCGATTACTACGCCAAACGCATTATTTAAGGATGCGGGAAATTTGCGGGAAAACGCGGTGTAGAACGCGGTTTGGGCGGACCTCCTCTCCCCTATTAACTAACCCTAAAGTGATATCCTGTTCGATGTTTGCCGGGTGGGATGTGAGCGTGCGAGAAATTTGTGGAGGACTCGGCGGTTGAACCAAAAACTCGGTGCGGTCGGCCGCTGTAAACGGAAAGTTATAAGCCGGCGGTGGAAAATTAAAGGCGATGATTTTCCTCTCGTCAAGAGCCGGTGGAGTTTAAGGGTGAGGGCATCGTTTTTAAATGATGGGGAGACCGACATTTTGCAAAACTGAAAAAAAAAAAAAAAACGCTGCAAATTTTACACAAGGGTTTATTATTCTTTGATATAGGTTACTTGTGCAGAAATTTAATTCTGTCATAGAAAAAAAATTTAAAAAATTTTTTTTGGATTTCTATTTCAAAAAAAAAATCTTCGTTTGATTTTTTTGTTTCAAAATTTTATTTTATTTTTTTCCAAAAATTATTTTTTACTCGGAAAATAATTGACCTCTTGGGATCCTTCAAAAATCCCATTTGTAGCCCCATGAAAGCTCTATAGATCCCCACAGTGAAATCTGATCGATCAGGGACCCCCAAAAATGAATTCTACGTCCGGAAATACTTCGAAAACGACACCTAACTCGATCCCATAGCCAAAAGCCTTCAAATATCACCTCCCGTAGCCCCATTTTAGCCCCATAGTGCCCCACGGGTTTGGGCGATCGGGCTGAAGACCTTGTGGGCACAACTAGATGGTAAACTGAGTATTTTGTCGAAATTTCAGATTTTTTAAAAATTCCTACTGCGTTAAAACTGCCCGGACGGCGTACGGAGGACGGACATTTCGGTTTTGGAATCTAGACCTCTTGAAACGGATAATGTCAAATTTTGAGGCCGATAGGAGTCCCCAAAACCCGCTGAAAAGCTTTTAAAAGTGTAGGATTGTTCATTTCAAAGGAGATTTCAAAGTTGGTTTGGGGTGATGTCAAAGGAGTTGACAACCGAATTCGGTGTGTTGTACGGGAGTTAAAAAGTCATTTGGGGCCAAGGAAGGGGTTTCAAAACCGGTTTGGGGTGATTCAGGTGAGGTCAAAAGCCTTTTGAAGTGATATAGGATTTCAAGACCGGTTTATGGTGAAGCAGGGGAGCTAATCTTTTCTATAAACTATCTAATAAATATATACACATTTATATTTATATTCAAGTATTTCCAAGGGTGATTTGGGGGGTTTGGGGGGGATTTTCAAGGGAGTCGCGGGGGTTTTTGTGATCGGCACTTGGCAACGCTGTGTAGGTATTGTTTTTCCTAATAATTGATTAGGTTTGTGGTGTGAGTGGTGGAGTGGGTTCGGCGCAGTGTCCGTGGTCACGCCACTAGGTGTTTTGGAGGATGCAGGTGGGGAGTACAGGTGGTGATCAGCTTCAACTTGCATTTATGCAAGCTGTTGCAATCTGCAGACTCTGGGAATGCTGCAGCTGCAGTAATGGAGTATCTGGGTTCCTTACGCTCACCCGAAGTGTCGGGATATTGTAAGTCCAGCAGATCCTCGGAAAGAACAGGAGAAAACTGGCTTACCCGGCACAAAGGGTCTTGTTGGGTAAGGTTTGCCGCTGTCGCAGTTGTACCGAGGGCCGGCTCCGTGGCTTCCAATATTGACTTGTCAAGTATGGACTCGTCGCTGGTCTTACAAGAACCCGCTTTTCTGGCTTCCAATCTCGAATCGCCATGTATGGACTTGAGCTCAGTAGCGCGCCAGGCGTGAGCCCCTCGAACCTGTGAACCTGTGATTGGGCAGAGTGGGCACCAAGAGTTTTCCCCACATCTGGGCTTCATGCAGAGCTCAGATGCAGATGCAAGCAGCACAGCTTCATCCTTCGAGATACCAAACCAGGGTCTCGTTCTGGGTATTTCCATCCTTCGCACAAGGCTGGACTTGCCTCTGAGAACGGTCGAGTGAAACATTCCGTGCGAATCATTCATGCGAGGAGTCACTTGCAACTGTTAACCCTTTAATGGATAGACTCGTCAAAGCTTTATGCTTTCATATCACTGAATCTTTTAGTGGCATTGCTAGAAATATGGTCTATGCCTTGAATACGTGAACGTGGGAATCAAACCATTTGCGTTCTCGCTCCGCCGCGTTAACACTTGTGTCGGTGAAAGGGGAGAAAATTCCGCTAGGGAGCTTTTTCTTTTTCCCCCTTTTTAAGGGAAAATCGCAACGGGTTTTTAAAGCGTGTTATTTCAGGATCAGTCGTTTGTGAACGTTCGAAAGAAAAAAAAAATCCCCCACCCACCACCCTTTCGATCAGTCGTTTTTCCCGCTGGTTTGGGACTCATCGGCCCGTGATCATTTGACGGATATCACGAAACATAATACGGGCATTGAAGGGGTTGCCATGGTTGTTGCCAGAGGGAGAGGGAGTTGCCAACCTCTGAACACAAGCTCATTAATCCTGCAATAACCTCTCTTAGGTCTCAACAAGCGGGATATCCCCGCGAGGCTCTTCCACCGATGTCGGGACGTTCCATCAACAATGGGTTCACGACTTGGGGTTGTTTTCATGGACCTACCCACCCTTGCTAACGGGATTTAATCTGAGAATCAGAGCACATGTAGTTACTGTAGTTAGATTATTTCCTAGTACCTAATATCCATATTCCATCGCGGCTCCGGCGATCGTCACTAATGCGATTGCGAAGGGATTGAAGATATCGCCGGTTGATTATGAATAGTGTAAACCACTAAGTGGCTTACACTATTACACTACAAGTCTTGTAGTGGCTCATTTTTTCCACATTAAAAAAAAAAAAAAAAAAAAAAAAAACAACAAATCGGCCCGACGGGCCTCAGCTACAATTCAAGAAACATGGAACATGCTTTATTAACCGAATATAATATATTCGGTTAATGAAGCATATATATTGTATAGCCGAGGTCATTGTGTGTTTTCGGCGTTCCATCCTAAAAATAAAAAAATAAAAAACAATAAAAAAACTGGCTTTATCACCCTTAACCGGCTCCGGTCACTACTATACACAATGACCTCGGCTTTTCCGACAAGCAGGATGACCAACAAAAACTGCTCGAAAAGTCGGTAGAGCGGGTAAAGTTTTATACCCCCCTCCCCCCTCCATTCGAAGAGAGTGTCGGTTACATTTAAAGGCGAATCCCGGTGAGGGTGCTGGGAGGGGGGGGGGGAGTTCATGAAGAAAAAGGATGAAGAGACCTCTGGAGGGACTAAACTTCGTCCGATAGCTCCCGACCGAGTGTTCAAAGACACTTTACAGGGTTGGCCGAGAGAATTTGATTCAAGGAGAAGAACTTGAGTACATAAGGTGTTGCTTCATCAAGTTGAGAACTGAAGAGACTTTTTCTCTTTTAACAAGAACCCGTCAAGAAATTAGGAAGTGCTTAAATGGGGTAATGAAAGGATGGCTTCCCAACACAAACAAGAAGTGAAATTACGTCTTCTATCCAATTCTTTTGTATGGTTCAATAATTAAAGAATCGTTACATGATTTGTGTACCGACTCTTGGAAAATATTATATAATAATAGTACATATTATGTACTTATATTATGAGTCGGTAGATAGAATTTTGTTTTCCCAAAATATTTTCTAAGCAAGTTAAGGGTGATAAACCCCAGAGGAATAAACCCCTGTGATGTAAGGAGGTACAAAATATGTGATACAGGGGAGGCTCAAAACCGGTTTGAGATGATATAGGGGGTTTCAATACCGGTTTAAAACCCGGTTTTTGGTGATGAGGGAAGAAAAGGGTTTCGTAAGAGGTCTGGGATGATGCAAGGGGGTTCAAAACCGGAGTGATGTAGGGAGCTCACAACCGCTTTGAGGTAGGAGATTCAAATCCGTCACTGTTCCTCCATTTTTGCCTATTTACTTATTATTAATGTTATGTTATTATTATTACTATTATTTTATTTTATTTTATTTTTTATTTATTTTTGTTTTGCAATAATAATTGTTATTTGAATGTTTTGGAATAATTGTTATTTGAATGTTTTGAAATAATTATTATTTGAATGCTTTCCAGACAGTCTCCTCTTGGCTGTGGCCCATAGCGACCAGACCCAGTGTTTTAGCGATGTCAGGTAGTGGGATTCACCAACTGGTTACAAACATAGCCTTACGCAATATACACTAACTTCTTGTAATTAATTTCCCCTATTTCGGAAATTAAACCGAATATATCTCGTAAGATTGGTCCCACCGAAAACACTCCGAAACCAAAATTATAGTAAATGATTGCAAATTTATTGCTTTCTCGTAAAAGCTGCGTGTCAAAAATTTGATTTGAGCTCCAATAAGAGAGGGGCAGCCATGACAAAACAATTGCAAAGTTTGGCAGAAACCCTTATCGACAAATACTTTTGACACTTTTGCTGTCTGTTACTGTTCCTTATAATATAAGGAATATTATAAAATTTAATCGGCTTTCACCAGAAAAAAAAGATTCTTAAGATCGGATCAACTGCTCCTGAGTTTTAGGCAAAAATGTGCGTTTAAAAATACGAGCGTGCAAAAATTCGTTTTTGCCCAAATTTGTTATTATTTTGCCATGGCTGCCCCTCTCTTATTGGAGCTCAAATCAAATTTTTACACCTTGGAAGACAAAGTGGTAATGAAACGCTTGGGCCGTAGGGACGGCCCTATATAGGGACGTGAAAAGTGAGTCAGACATCATGACATGACGGACATTGTCCGTTGATGTGTTATTTTTCTTCTAAAAGAAGGCTTCTTGTTAAAGGTTCCCGGTCCGCAAACCTAATACGATTATATAATATATAATATATATGTTACCGTTAAAGTGTGAAATCAGTTAGTTTATAAAATAACTAGTTAGTATATAGATTAACCACGGAGACCAGTTAAAGTGTGTAATTTTTTGCATTATACCCTTTAACTAGTTATTACATAAAATAACGAGAGGCCAGCCGTGAAAGTGTATAATAATATTGGGTTCAGGTATGAATGGGATTTCATCCGGGAGATCTCGAGGTTGAGGTTCATTTCAGTTCAAAAGGGATCTTCTCATATCTGTTCCTTTACATAGGTAATAATATTATAGCCATGATATTATAGCCTATATTATAGCCATGATTCAATGCTGAGTAACTCAACTGTTATCCACAGTTCCTTCTCTTATCCTCAGTGGCCTCAACATGGCAAGTTCCTGAAGTAATCAGCCAGGTAACGTGGATGTGGCAGTTCAGTGTTTGCGAAGAAAGGTTCTTGGATGCCTTGATCCATACCTCCAAAGGAATCATCAGTTCGATCGGTGGCGACAGCCCATGCCTTGGGGACGGGCAAGGATTTTTTCGGTGCCACTGCACCACAAAATGCATCTCGAATAGATGCAAGTGTTTGAGCAATAAAGTTCATTGCAACTCAAAATGCCATCAAAGCAACTCATGCTTTAAATAAGTGATCTCACAAGTTTTGACTTCATACATGTGTTCTACACTTCGATGATTCTACACTTTAACGACTGGTGTTCCGTTATTTTACATAATACCTAGTTATTTCATATATTCCCTAGGGAAAGCATGTACAAAACTTTTAATTATACACTCTAACTGAAACCACTCGTTATTTCATATACTAACTAGTTATTTTATGTACTAACTGAATTTCACACTTTAACGGTAACATATATATTATATATTATTCGGATTTTATATGGCAGTACGTATTCAATTTTTCTGTTGAACCTCCTCTTGAATGTAGCACGAGCCGCCACTGTAGTGTAAACTTCACCTGACACGTTGTAGCGTCCACAAAGCCAGATTATCCTCAGAATACAGCCACAGTTTGAGCATGATAGTAAAATCCAACCTATCTGGAAAACTTCTAAACGCTCCGCGAGCTCTCCTCGAATAAAATCGACTTTTCGAATCGTGCCAAGAGCGAATTCCCCTCGTACGTTTGATCACCGGGAATTCCTCCGGCAGGGGAAACGACGCATCAATTCATGAACTTTATTCCCTCGGTTTTGTGAAGGAAGAAAACTCCTTTGTAGGCGTTCAAACTCCGGGTTACAACCTCTTCCTTACGTCTAAATTTACGTCCTGGCAGTAAAACAAAAAACACAACATCGGAGTAACGCAATTCCGGGAGTAAGAGATACAATAGTAATTCACGACCGTTGAAGAATACGGTCAATGAAATAATAAAGGGTTGTACGCTTGCGAGTTTATAAAAAATGAAGAAACCATCTTTATTTTTGGTCGCCAGACCTTTCTTCAAAGAAGTCAAAAAACGACTGGTGAACCCCAAACCGCCTTTGAACAGGATAAATGTTGAATGTCCTTTTTTCGCTTTAGATTCAAGGGCTACTCCAAAGTGACCCTTTCCTTCAAGACCTGCATAAGCCATGTCCTTCCCAACATTCATCAAACAGGACTTGAGGAATTGTCGATGGGTGATCCTTTCTTTCGCGTTTAACGCTACCGGCCGACGCCTCGCCGGGTTAGAAAAAAGGAGGGCAGTGAATGTTTGAAAAGAGGGTTTTATTGTAGCCTCCGAAGCTTCGTTTCGGTATGTTGTTTCAACAGTTACTGTACCTATCACTTTCTATTCAGTTCTGAACTGACGCCTTTGGGATTGTGAAGTTCGAGTCATCGTTTATTTCCCTTTTTTGTTCCAAAGAGATTTTGGTGAAAATATCCCTATCATGATGTGAAAAACCTCTTTAGAGATAATGTGAGGGAATTAAAACAGTTTTGGGCTAATGAAGGGAAAGGCCAAAACCTGTTTGAGGCGATGAAGAACGAGTGTTATCCAGTTTGGAAGGTTTTAACGTTGTTGGTGTGGGGGGGTGGGGTGGGGTGGATGTATTCGGTTTTAAAAGCAGTTTGGGGTGATGAAGGGGGTATTCAAACCAGTTTGGAGTTCATGTAGGTTGATGAGAAACCGATGTAGAAAGGGTTCAAAACCTGTTTGTGGCAATGGAGGGCGATTGATACCCAGTTTGGGTTCACGTTTAGGGGGATCCGGCTTCGGGGGATGTATTGTATTTGGTATTAAAACCGCTTCGGACTGATGTAGAGGAGTTCAAAACTAGTTTGCCGTGATGTATAGTGGGGAGGCGGTTTGAGCCTGTTTGAGATCATGAAGGAAGGTTGAAAAACGCTGCAAATTTTACACAAGGGTTTATTATTCTCTGATATAGGTTACTTGTAGGTACAAACATTATTTCTGTGTCAATAGAAAAAAGTTTGGAAACAAACAATTTTTTGGATTTACTTTATAATTATTATTATTATTTTTTTTTTTTTTTTGATTTTTTTCAACAATAATTGTAGAAAAGAATTATTCTTTATTTTTTACTCGAAAAATATTTAACCTCCTGGGATTCTTCAAAAATCCCATTTTCAGCCCCATGAGAGCCCTATAGATCAGTTGGGATTTATTTGTTTTAAAAACCTGTTTGGGGAAGGATGTGACCAAGTAGAGAAGTTCAACCCGGTTCGGAGAGTGTTTGAATAGGTTTCCAAACCGGTTTGGGGTGATGTAGGTGAGTTCAAAACAGATTTTATCACATTGTGATGAATAGCATGCACGGGGTTAAAACCTGTTTTGGCTGCTCTAAAGCGGTTAAACCCCTGTTTGGGTTACCTTAGGGGGTTTGAAAACTGGTTTGGGTTGAAATTGAGGGTGTAAAAATCGGTCCGGGGTCATGACGAGGAGGTTAACCGGTTTGGCGAAGTGAAGGGGTATTCAAAACTGATTGATTGTAACGTGGCGGAGTTCACGTTACCTAATTGGCAGTTTGCAAAAGGGTGAACTGTAAAAAAGAAAAATGGGGTCTTATTGAAGCTTTAGAAGACTGGTTGAGTCTCTTTGTAAAGAAAAGAGCGTTCTCTATTGCGTTTTGAATGTAACTGAAACTTTCGGAAATAAATTTTTTAGATCTATTAACGCGTTCTAGAAATCATCGATGTGCCAAGGTCAATGTTCCGTGTCCATTCCAAACACCAAACGATCTCACTAATCCTGAAAGCCTATTGCGGTGTGAGAGGAAGCTCGTAGCCCTACACTATCATATCTTCCATTTCTCCCTCTTCACACGCTATTGTTCCATCAAGGAAAGGACGGAATGAGATGTGGTGGCAGCGAAGAATATATTGTTTACACCAAGGGATTTCTACAGTGCAGGAGGTGAACGGGGAAGCTACTTTTGTTCCCTTATAAAGAGAAAGAGAGTGCGAATAGGGGAGAGAAAAAAAAAAACGAAGAGAGCGAAAGGCTTTTAACTTTTAGCAAGAAAACCCCACCACTAGGAAGTTCTCATTGACGGCGTTCTTTTCAGGATGTGGGTAAAAAGATGGAGAGGGGCGGAGAGGCTGATGCCTACGTTTTCTTTTATACCTCTTTCCCACTTTGTTCTCGTGTGCAATCGATGGGACAAGTGGCATCAACAGGTCCTTCACGTTTCATGCATCAGTCTTCTCCATCATTCCTAGTGTATGGGGCTCCGTCGACAATAGCCCCGCCCCTCCTCCCGCAGTAGTAAACCAGTTGCTCACGAATTTTCTCTCAGGGCAACAATGACTCGATTGTTAAGCTTGGCTGGTGAAATGTCAGGAGGATGGCTGAAATTGAGATACGAAGACTGCTGCCAACTGAGGCTGACTTGTCGGTAATCGCTGTTTAATGTACATCGAACATTATCGAAAAGTTCGGAATTTATGGGTAGACGTAATGGATGTCCCTTTGGGCGGAAATGGCTGGTGACAGGTTGCAAGAGAGGGTCCGAAATTGTTTTGGCCCGGCTACAAAATGTCCGACAAGCGAAGTGTTGTACTTAATAGATCAGCCCCGCCATTAGCAAGGCGGTTAAGGGGGAAGTGGTGGATGATGGAAAGGGATCGGCTTACCCACACACGAACACGGTACACGACGCATGTGATAATTACTGGAGTGAATATCCATCATGTAGATAGCTGTTGGCCTGACTCCCCCCTACCGTCGTAGGGATTTTCCTGTTGGGAGGAAGAGGACGGAGGAAAACGTAGGAAAAAGGTTCGGCTGAGGGCTCAATTCATGGACCTGCTGGACGTGGAAGGCTCTGGCGACATTAAACAAACATTGGGGACCCAGAGAGTCAGTATACTGCATATATGTAACATTTTTGTCAGACGGGTGATTAAGGTGTCTTTTATAGATGTGATTCTTTTATAGAATTATAATCAGTAATTATTGTAATTATAATATAATTATTAATTACAAATACAATCACACATAATATTATTATGTGTGATTGTATTTCAACAGGGAATGATGATAAAACAAGAATTTGAACAATTGAATAATAACTATAAAAGGTTGTACTTTTAATTAAAATAATTTATTCCATAATAAAAGTTTTAATATAAGTTATAAATATCATACAATAATATAAAATCGTGTTGGTCTATTAATAATGTAGGTACTTACCAATTATAATTGTTGAAATTATTTTATTAATTATTTGACTTTATTAATACATAGTTAAAATTACACTAATTTTGGGACTGTTAAAATCGGTTACAGCTCTAACAAAATTGAAAAGAAAGAATTATTACCATAATAAACCTGTGGGTAATATTTTTTGACGAAGCTGAATCCACCCTTGGCATGTTCATGGCCACCGTCGCACCACTTCAAGGTAGAGATCCAAGGTTTTTCATTGAGGGTTAGGACAGAAGGGGACTTCAAAAGCCTACATCCATCACTGCCTATCTGCCTCGTCCCCGAAAGCCTTCATGTAGGGTTTTTCTCTGCCCCCCCCCCCCCCCCCCCCCCCGCCTACCTTTTTTCCGTTGTCGGTATTCTTCGGATAATCACGGTGGCTTGCAGTTTCTGAATGCCGAAAAATGAAAAAAGTTTCTATCACTGTTGTAGGTTGGTATTTGTAATGAATCGAAACTGGACAATTGTAGGATGAAAACGACAATCTCGTCAGAATTGCTTCTTGTTTATTAGGTATTCATGTGACATGAGGAAACGTTTTGTTTACCTGAATGAGAATCAATATTGCGTCAGCTTATTTCCTTCTTTTCTAGATTGCATGTAATCGTATGCAATGACTGATGTAGTCCAGTATTGATTTTCCACCTATTTTTGAACTCTGAAATTATTCAGAACTTGTACGAGGTGCCGTAGCGGGGGTTCAAAACCTGTTTGAGCGATTTAGGGGTTTCAAAACCGGTTTGGCGCGCAGTAGAAGGTGATTGAGGGGAAGGAAACCCCGGTTTGGGGTGACGTGAGGAGGGGAGCTAAACCGGTCTGAGGTGATGTAGGTAGGTTTCTAAACCAGTTTGGGGTGATGCACGAGTGTTCAAAACTTTAGATGAAGGGATTACTGATGGAATTATCAGTTCCTGTTTTCTGATCTTGGAATTGATAGTAGTCCAGTAAATCGGTGTTCGAAACCCCCGTTTCCAGGAAAAAAATGTAGAAGAAGGTTTGACAACCTTTATTTATGTTTTTTGGGTCGCTGAATCCGAATCTGAGCTTTGCCACCTCGCCAGACGCGAGCTTGACTCAGGAAACGCGAAAAACACGTAATTTTTCGGACTTTTTTCAGTTTTTGGGCTGTAACTCGGAATCTAAGCGTTTTTACGACTTGCACACCCTATAACAAATTAAAGTAGAATAAATTTCCTACAAAATTCATATATAAACTTTTAACGTAGGACCAACCATAACGCCGCTAGTGCGGTTTGAAAAAACCCTATTTTTTGGCTCTCCGCTGAAAAAGTTGAAAACGCAAATCTAATTGGGCGCGGGCGTCCTTTTATCAACTTCTCACGGCTAAATCCGAATATTATATGAATACCTAGTATACCAAGGTCATATTGAACGAATTGCCGAACGTCAGTGATGTGATGGCCCCCCTATTTCCAAAAAAAAAACTCTGTAGGTAGGTAACAAAACTCTGTAACTCTTCATTACGCGGTAAGCAGGTGCGATGATGTGACATTGATAAATTCACTTTATAATTATTACTGAAGTAAATAAATCAATTAATAAAAGCTTCGAACGTCATTGAAGTGTCGTGTCATGAATATTATCACCCTGTAGGTGTGGTCCGCGCTACAGGGTTTATTTTAAGTTGGTTCCCAACTTTAACATGAAGGACATGCTCAGACAGAAATTCACTGCAGCCAAAATCGACACCGATCAAGACAAAGAAGATGCTGATACTCTTATTGTAAAAACAGCCCAACTCCTAGCCAAAAAATATGACGTTTCCATAGTTGATGGTGAGGATATAGACCTCCTGGTCATTTTGATTGGAACGCAGAGGTCTTCAAACCTTCTTGAAACCTGGCAAAGATAAAGACATTCCATCACTTTATTATCCTCCAAATGCCATTGAAGAAAGCCTGTCCAACCACATTTTATTCCTCCGTGCCATAAGCGGCTGCGATTCCCCATCTTCACTGTTCAGGCAAGGGAAAATTAAATTCGTCAAAGCCCTTCAAAGATATCCTGATCCCTCGCAGTCCATTAAACATTTGAGTTTGGTTAGGGAGAGAGAACGACTCCTCTGCTTAATACTGAATTGTATTCAGCAGAGGAGGCGTTCTCTCTCCCTAACCAAACTAATTGGATTAGACCTCTGCACCATCGGCAAACAACCACTTTGTCATTAAACATTTCACCACACCCAAGGAGATTTCAGAGGCAGGTGAAAAATTCATTGTTGCAGTATATGGAGGAAACCTCCAATAAATAAGCTACGATACAAGCAGTACGTCTCCACCGCGTTCAAGGTTAGTGGGAACGTGGCATCCATCCCCCCCACCCCCCACTAAAGGTGCCGCTGAGCAACACTCCTACAGGGTTTTCCATCAAGTGCAGCAGTGGATGGGAAACCTGTTACCACCAGAGCAGTGGGGGTGGAAAGTTGTGAAAGGCAACTTGCTACCAATCACTACCCTTGAACCCCCTTCCCCTGAGAAGCTGCTCAAGCTTATAGCATGCAAATGCCAAAAAGGCTGCAGAGGCAACTGCGGCTGCAAGAGGGTGGGGCTGTACTGCTCCAGGCTGTGCATGGTGTGTGAGGGAATGTGCACCAACATCGAGGTAACCCTCAGTGAAGATGACGTGGATGACTCACCGCTACAGCCTGATGGTAATTGATACCTTTGATACAAGTAGTTCTATCTCTCACTGTATACTTTTTAATGGCAGCTTAAGATATCACATTTTTATAACAACACTTTTTCCTTTCCCTCAGAACAGATAAGAGACCAGCCCCTGCATTTGAGCCTGCTGAGGGCACCAGCAGCCGAGGGGTAAAGCGGAAGCATGGTGAAATGGACGTGCAGCCAGGGCCCTCTGGCATTGTAATATACTCTCCGACCCCTGATCTACATACAGGTACCGACCTATGTTCTTTACTCTACTTCTTTCTGTCACACCTCTCATGAACATGCTTTCTTATCGACTTCCAATCCCTCTGTTCCAGGTTCAGACGATGATGACGAGGAGGTGGAGGAGGACCAGGCCACAGCCATGGAAGAGTAGTTCATATGAAAATAACATACTACATCACTTTCCATCTTACAAATACAATTTTTTGCTTTGAAACACGTGTCTTTTCATTTTCACCTGCTTACCCCGTAATGAAGAGTTACAGAGTTTTTTTTAAATAGGGGGGCCATCACATCACTGACGTTCGGCAATTCGTTCAATATGACCTTGGTATACTAGGTATTCATGTAATATTCGGATTTAGCCGTGAGAAGCTGATAATAGGGCGCCCGCGCCCAATTAGATTTGCGTTTTCAACTTTTTCAGCGGAGAGCCAAAAAAATGGGGTTTTTCAAACCGCGCTAGCGGCGTTATGATTGGTCCTACATTAAAAGTTTATATATGAATTTTGTAGTAGATTTACTCTACTTTAATTTGTTATAGGGTGTGCAAGTCGTAAAAACGCTTAGATTCCGAGTTACAGCCCAAAAACTGAAAAAAGTCCGAAAAAGTACGTGTTTTTCGCGTTTCCTGAGTTAAGCTCGCGTCTGGCGAGGTGGCAAAGCTCAGATTCGGATTCAGCGACCCAAAAAACATAAATAAAGGTTGTCAAACCTTCTTCTACATTTTTTTCCTGGCCAAACCACCGATTTACTGGACTATAGTTTCGTATTTTGTGAAGATTTAATTAAACGCTGTAAATAGCTTAAAGTTGAATTTAAACGACCGTTGACACAATTTGACGGGGAACTAGGGGTGGACGAACTCGGATACAACGCAATTAGAGGGGAAATACTCCGGTCGTGCTTTATCGCTGCTTTTACTGCAATCGGGACCGTTTCACAACCAGTGGGGCCAAACCGCTTCGTCCTTAGGTGTATTAAAGGGAACGCAAACAACTTCGTCTGGGGGTGGGATTCTCGGGGAAGGAGGGGATGTGGCCGTTGACCTAGGAAAAACCTCCCTGGATCAGTACCAAAAGCGATAGGGATCGGGAGAGAGTTTTCTTCTTTTTCTCGGGCCAACTTTCAGGTTCTTCAGCGGCTTCGACACACTCGGCTACTGACACTTGGGGAGTTCTCGAAATCTTAGGATTCACGCGTTTTGACACTAAAAAAAGTTGCTCAATGAAATTAACCACATTTGATTTTTTAAATTATTGAAACCAAAACAAAAGGATTTTTTCGTGTTTTTTTTTTCTCTCCAAATAATGATTTAATTAAATAAATTTTTTAATTATAATACAATTTATTTAATCATTAAAGTTTAATTTTCCATGATTATTTATTTATTAAAAGTTCACTGATCTATTATAAATTAAGTAACTTTAATAGCGTTCATTGCGATACAAAATATTGACGTTTTTAACATAAATGATATTTTTAAAAAACATGGTTTTTGATGTCAGGCCTGTTTTCAGAGTCACATTTTCCTTCGTTTAAAGGGGACAACAAGCATGAGCAGGTTTGATGAGGTTAATGACCGGTTGTAGGGGTGAAAACGAGTTTCAAGAGTTCTCGAACGCTTAAAGTGGTTAGTTGGGGCAATTACGGATTTAGAAGTTATGAGTGGTTGACCTGCTTTTGAAGACGCAAACCAGTTTGGAGAGTGAAACCGGTTTTCAAGGATAACTTGTCTGGCGGGGTTAAGGGCACTTGGGTCAAAATTTTGGGCGTACCAACTGCCCGTAACATTTTGTTCGAACAAATCTAAGTGGTTTGAAAATATTGAAAACCGGTTCGGATGGGATGATAATATTGTCAATATTTTTCAAACTAATTTTAGGATGATAATTTTTTTTTTAATTTTAGTTTTCAATATATTCAAACCATATAATATATGGTTTGAAAATATTATTATATGGTTTCAAAGGGACACGAGCAGATGGAATGATTACAAACCGGTTTGAGAAGCTTGGAGACTTGAAGAGATAAGAGTGAAAACTGTGCAAATTTTACGCTAGGGTTTATTATTCTTTGATATAGGTTACTTGTGCAGAAATTTAACTCTGTGTCAATGGAAAAAAATGTAAAAAAAATGTTTTGTTTTCTTTTTCAAAGATTTTTCGTTTTTAACGAACAATATTTGACATCCTAGAATCCTTCAAAAATCCAATTTGTAGCCCCATGATCGGGCCTATAGATCGCAACAGTGAAATCGGATCGTTCCGGGACCGCAAAAAATGGATTATACTTTCAAACATACTTCGAAAACGACACCTAACTCGATCCCATAGCCAAAAGCCTTGAAAAACCCCTCCCGTAGCCCCATTTTATCCCCATCGCGCCCCTCGGGTTTGGGCGATCGGTCTGAAAACCTTGCGGGCACAACTAGATGGTAAACCGAGTATTTTCTCAAAATTTCAGGTTTAAAAAAAAAATTCCTACTGCCCAAAACGGGCCGTTCGGTCCGGGCCGGACGGACATTTCGGTTTTGAAATCTAGACCTCTTGAAACGGATAATATCAAATTTTGAGGCCGCCCGGAGTCGTCGACCTCCGTCGCGAAAACATAGGTGTATTATTCCAAGAATAATAAACCAAAAGCTGTTACCGTTTTGTTGAAGCAATCTAGCCATGGCTGCAGCCAACCCCCAGTATCCCACCTGTCCTCAGACCCAACAACTCGTATTCCCATACTATTATTTAATTTGTGATTTATTTTTCTATCTTCTTCGGTTCGGAAGAACTAAAAGCTAGTTCGCAGAGAGGAAGAACCTTATCCGGGTGGGTTGAAAACCGGTTGGGAACGAACGAACCAGTTTGAATAGGTTAAGAAATATAGTTGTAAGGGGCATGAGTGGTTTGGGGGACATGATCAATAAGAGTTAAATTTCTCTTCAAAGAAGCTAATAACTCACTTGAAACAATCATAACTGGTTTGGAAAGAACCAACACTCATAAACGCTCAAACTGTTTACTTTTGTGATTAGGTATAGGTAACAATTTCCGCACCCTAAAAACTGCCAAACCTCTTTCAAGCCAATTTCACAACCTGTTGGCTCTCCTACAAAGGTTCGACTCGTAAGAATGACGGGCCTAACTAAAGAGAACGGGTTAGAGGGAAATGTCGGTAGTTGGTTGAAGTATCGATGTTTTGATGTGGAGGGGTTGACACGGTGGCGGAGCCTCCTCGTTGTTTGACTGTTGTTTATCTAATCTGAACATCGATACGTCAACGTCAGTTTCAACAAGACTTGTTGAACAACTACTTGACTACTTAGTAGTTCCGACTCTTTCCCTTGTTTTTGCGTTCGAGCTGTGGTTTTTTTCTGTGTCCGAAAGGGGTAATTTGATAGTTGATGGACGTTTCAGACTTCACTGATATCTCGTGGTCTATATTTTAAGGTATTAATTATTAAATAATTTTGGGGAATATATGCGTATTGAAATGTGGAAGTTGGAGGCAGAGGTTTCCAAGAGTTAACGCTCCTTCAAAAGCTCGTGCGGGTTTTCTTGGATCCTTTCCCAACAGTGTTGCCAATTAACAAAATTTCCCTATGCCCCACTCCTCCAGCCCTTTATCTTTCTCTCCCTTCAGTTTTTCCCTGTTGTGGTTCTCCGTCTCTCTCCTACCGATCTGCCGCTTCCCCTCCCCGCCAAAACCCCTTCGAAAAGGAAATTTATGACCCTTGCGGTGGTAGATAGTTCTCGGGGTGCGGTCCGGAATATATTTCACTTTAATAGAGCTTTACCCCCACTCCTTTTTCGAACCTCCCCTTTTCCAACATGCTTCAACCCCCTCCCTCGTGCTTTTCAAACTTTAACTCTGCTTCTTCCATTTCCCGGTGTCCACCCCGGCAAGGTTTATTGGTCGTGGTTCTTGTCTCTTTTTTTTTTTCTTTCACGCTGTATGTTTTTCCCCCGTTCGGAATGGAGGGAGGCAAATCAACCTTTCACATCACCGCTGAAATTCCAGAGGTTGGAATTTACCACCGCGACCACCCCTATTTCGCGTTCCTCTTGACAATTATGAGCGTCATTCCATATTTTCTGGCCGACTGCTCTCGTTGAAAACCGGATAAAATGTTAACTTTTTTTTTTTTACAAGAACAAAATTGGCTTTACACTAGCGTCAAATTGACAAACAAGGGGCCCACGCCCTGCTCGCTTCTCCAGCCAACCCCCGTCAGTTCCGCCTTGGCCTATGACTGAACAACTTGCTCTCCCATATTCATTATACTTTTCTCCTTGAAGAAGTACAGGATGACTGTTTAAAAAAAATCCGATCTCAACTTTAGAGTCAGTTTGAAAAAATGTATCTAAGGGAAGAAGATACTGTAAAAACAAAAAAACAAAACAAAAAATACATAGCCAAGTGGGACAAAGCCCATAGCTTCCTCGGATATTGTATGAAATGTTGAACGAAATTTGTCATCAATTATAGGGCACAAGTTATGGCTGTTAGCTCCCTAACTCGAGCAAGATTTTAGCTACCCCCCCCCCCCCCAATTGAGCTAGATTTAGCTCACTCAGCTGACCAGGAGAATACCCGTCATTTCAATCGTCTCTTGTACTCCCGTAAGGTCTCCTACTCAAATTTCAACGTCCAAGGGTGAACTGGAGAGATTTTAGCAGATTTTGAACATTTTTTTCATTACCTAAATATGGTGGCAGTGCACCTCATTCTTTGGATCTCTAACCTCTTGGAATTTTGACTCGAGATTTTTAAAAAATCGATGGCTGCATAAACAAACCAACCAACTTCTGAGGATGACCCGAATCACCATTTTGCGCCCACGCAACGTGTTTCGCTGATTCAATCCTCGTAAAATTTATTTGGAACCTCAAGTGGCCGTACCCACACAATCCTTGAAAATTTGACTGAAATCGGATCAACATTGTGGAAGTTATGGCTGTAACAAGGAATCACACTTTTGCGCCTGCGGACAGCGTTCCGATGATTCATTCGTGATGGAACTGATAGGGGATCATCTAGGGCTATACCCAAACGATTTTGGAGAACAAAATTTTTTTTTAATTTCGAAAGTGAAAACAATGCTTCCGCAGTCTCGGAAGCAAAATCAGATGAGAAAATTTAATACAAGAGCCGTAAATTGTGATAAACTAAGAATTTTGCGATGATTTCTTTTCTCTTGTTCTCGCTGCTTGACCATCTTGAAAGCGGAATTGAGACAATCCAATTGCAAGTTCGGATTCCTCGTTAAAATAATAATAATAATAATAATAATAATAATAATAATAATAATAATAATAATAATAATAATAAAATAATTAATTAAAAAATAACAAAAAAACAACGGGGGCACTTTTTCAAAAAATGCTTTCATGTTCGTAAAAATTATTTTAATCCGAAGTATGATACGGTTCTTCTGTTTTCCGCGATGGTACCGCGCGCCGTGGGGCTAATCGCCAATCTAGGTGGGCAAAAGTAATCATTGCACTTCTTCAATCTAGCTGTGATTCCATGATGGAAATTAGTCTCTTATCTCAGAGCTACAAGCATTTGAAGAAGAAATCAGATCGAAGTTCATCCCGACGAACCAAACGTAAATGTTTGAACAAGTCATCATAGGGTGTCTCCCGTATAAGGAAGCTGAAATGAGATCGTATTTGACTGGTGTCCCTCTAATGAAAGGGAGTTATAGCGCTTTTCATCATCCTTAAGGGAACCCAAAGGTTCCAGGCACAAGAACGAAATAAACTGAAAATTCCAACTAAGCATCTAGGGTTTCAGTTTTTATTTGATAAGTTACTGAGTACCACGAAGTAGGTACCATTACTTACGGTTTTTATTTTTTTAAAGTTTTTCAAAAATATTTTCTTAATGACCCAGAATTATGTTTTGATCAGTAATTGTACAAGGATAGTTGATTATTATCCTATAACAAAGAATAATAAACCCTTGTGTAAAATTTTCACCGTTTCATTGTTAGAATGCAGTGTTCCACGTAAGGACTTCATAAAGATCAACTTTACGGTAAATAAATAAAGTAGGTAATTACCTAAATACATATCAACATAATAATAAATATACAGTGAAATATAATAAATAAATGGTGAAACACAAGTAAATAAACACATAAATCAATTTTATCGTTAATAATTAAAGTGATTAATTTTAATTTTACCATAATTTTTACGGTTTTTCATCTATTTTCCAGTGTTATACCGATAAAATTCAGTTTAGACAAAAAAGAATGCCATATCCGTGCTCAGCAGAACATTTCCTGAAGGACTGGACGGGTTTTTGATTTTGACATTTTCATGTCTTTACTTTGGCACACAACCGAAAAAAGCGTTACCGAAACCCGTGGCAACCCGTAAACTAAAAGCGTTACCGAAACCCGTGGCAACCCGTAAACTAAAAGTGTTACCGAAACCCGTGGCAACCAGTAAACTTTTAGTGTAATGATATCGCATCAAGAAAATTTGTAACTAAGTAGCGTCTCCTGGTCAACAACAAACACAATAAGGTGAATAATAATACGAAGACATGAAAATGGTCTCCTGTGGTTGCAGACGAGTCTGCAAGCTGATTATGTATACATCCCACCCCGAGCGAGCGAAGCGAGTGAGAAAACTAGGCATCTTGTGATAGTTATTTCTCGAAGTAGGTACATAAGATGAATGTTGATTGCACATTCAGTTGAAAATTGATCGAATGTGGTTGGCACATTCATTAGCATCGGGCTCGAAATTCTGGGCTCCCATCCAACTTACGCACTTAGCTGTAGGAAGGTTTCTCGATCTGCGGAATTTGTTCTGCCGTTGTATCTAACCTGTTGTAGGGGACAGGGTAGCCCCGTGGACTAAGGCGTCAGCGAGACGCCTGTTTACAATCAGTCGGAGCGCTGATCAGCCTGGTTCGAATCCGGGGAAGAACACCAATGTTTGACCAAAAGTCAGTTATGTGTTTTAATACCTGTCTTGTCGGTTGACAATTCACCTCTGAACGTTGGAACGTTTATGTGAATCCTAGCAGAGGATCCCGTGACGAAGGCGGCCGAGACATCCGTCTTCAACACACAAGATCGAGGGATCGCATGAACGAACCTCTCTTGGGACCTCGAACCGGGATCAAAATCTGGTGGACCGGTAAAAAAACATTGTCTTCGTTTGCTGAGAACGTTAAACTAGCCACAGCAATCTACGACTGAGGGGGGAGAGCTGGGGGCCGCCGACCCGGCTTGTTGATGGACCTACAGTCGTAGTGATAAGTCTTGTATTAGGGATTGGACCTCGACCACCAGAAGGCAAATAGAGTCATCGGTACCATATCAGTGAACAATGTGTCGTCCGGGCGTAAGTTCAAGGTGAGACTCCGTTGATTACCTGATAGGTAAGCATCGGAGTCTCTCCTCTGGTTGGTAGCCGTTCTACACAGATCTAACCTGTTGTAAGAAGAGGCCACGTCAACAGCCAGAGGTAGCCCTGAACACGCCCAGAAGAGGAAACCCATACAGTAAACACTTCACAAGAGGACTATTATCTGTTTAAAAAAAAACCGTGGACAAGCTGCTGCAACTCGAAAATCCGTGGACAAGCTACGGTAACTCGAAAATCCGTAGACAAGCTATGGTACACCTCGAAAATCCGTAGTCAAGCTACGGTATTGCTCGAAAACCCGTATACAAGCTATGGTACAACTCGAATATCCGTAGGCAAGCTACAGTTTTTTCCCTAGGTACTTATGTAGATTGTCGATTGACCCCCATTGTGCGCCGATTTCGATGATCCGACAAATTTCAGATTTACCGTAGAGTAAAATCTGATGCCACCGTCGTGTTTATCGTGAAAGACGCCCATGAAGCAAATGCACGAGGGGAAAAAATTCAGATTATTAGACCGATTTTCAAGGGAGGTTTGATGCAATGAACAAAACAAAGTTGAACAAAAACGGGTCGGGGTTCATGACCTGTTTTAACACTTGAAACGCTCATAAAATGAATACATTGTTGTTGTGTACGTTGTAAATAGATACAATGTATTTATTTTTTATTACCTACCACAAAACAGTGCTTGAACTTGCGAATTTGAATAATTCATGATGTTTCAAATCACAGGCGATTTTCTTGTTTCCGGCTATTGGATGAGCCAGCCACTTGGTTGTTTATCCTTCCCGTCATAAAAAGGCAATTTTCTCCCTTCAGAATGATGCTTTTCTCAAACAAGTCATGTAATTATATATTTTTTGGTCACATATTGAAATCGATAATTTTATAATGGGATACATCCCATAAATATATATATATATATTACTGTGTATAACCAATAATATTGTACAATAGCAGCCTAAAATGAAGTTTACAAATAATTATAATTCTGGTGATGGAATAAAATGGTAAAATTTTTAAGTGCTTTATTCTTGAGAGTCGGTCGGTCGGCAAGAATAAAGCACTTAAAAATTTCGTCGTCTGCGGTCAAGAACTCATCACTGCTGAATAAAATGGTTGAATTCACAAAAAAAGGCTCACAACTTTTGTCCACCCCCCACTCTTATTATTGATACATAATTGTATTAAAGGGTTAAATAACGGTAGAGAAAGATTCTGAAGTTCTTAAAAGTGGTAATCTGCGTTTACAATGACGTAAAATAGGATCACTTGATGACGATTTCACAACAGCTTTTGATTTTCCCCATCTCCTAATTCAGATTATTGAATGAAAACTATAAACACTATCTGAAATGTTATGGTGAAAATACTGGAACATAGTGACTCAAGTTTCATGCTCATACATCAATTTTTTACGGAGATTTTCAATCGAGAAGCTGAAAAAAGGGGTGTTAGGGATTCCCTCGCAACATCCGCTTTAGTCCTTTTCGAACTAACATCCCCATGGCGGGGACTCATAAAAGGACTTGATTGGTAACATACTAATTCAAACGAGCTATTTCTGTTTGTCCCTTACGAGGGAATTTGCTCATTCGAAGTTCTTCGTTTCAAGGCTGAATTCAGCTTCTTCCTTCCTCAGCACCTTTCTCACTCTACAACTCTCAGCTGTATCTCAAGAAGGGCGAAGCATTAGGGCACATCAGTGGGGCAAGAGGAGTGGGAGGGGGCTCGAAGCCTGCCAAAGCGAGGCTTACACCACTCCTGGGTACTCGCCAAATGGTGAAATCAATTCCCAATTTGTATTCCAATAAGTGAAGAGGAAAAGGAGAGTAGGGGTGGGAAAGGGCTTTTGGGGGCAAGCGGAGGTACCTAAGGCTCCTTCCAATACCTTGTATAAATCATCTCTGTTTCCTGCGGGAAAGATCTCTTCTAACTCCCTTTCCGCCCCCTTCCGGAACCTCTATATCTGAAATAATAAACTTTCCTCGGTTCCACTCTTGTCCCCGGAGGTTTTCAACCCTTCGGTTTAACCCTCGTGAAAACGCGGTTATTTCAACTTGATGCATAAATAAGTTATATCGGAGCTCCACGTGGATCAGTAGGGAAAATCCTACGTGCAGACTATTCAGGGCTCATCTGAATAGCATCGAAACTGATTTGAGTTCCCCTGTGAACAAATAGAGCGCGTTTAACATTTTGTAGGGAAAAAGAGACGGCGAAGGTTCCGTGCACGGTTGGGCAACCAGCAACAACAACATCGGCAGGATCATCGCCGACAGTGACACAAGGGCAACACCAATGACATCAATTGGCAACGACAGGCAACAGTCACACCCATGAAACGCCAACGACGACACCAACGAAATCATCCATCGATGACCACCAACTGTCACACCAATGGGGACAGTTGGCGCCAACTGCAACACGAACGACGTCATCCAGCAAAGAAAGCGAGCGGTCGGCACTTCCTCTGGGCACAGCGCCACTTGCCAGAGTCGGGCGTTCAGGGCTGCAGCAACCCTGGTCATGACCACCGCTTTCCCTCACAAGCGCCAACTTGCACGTGGTATTACGTTTTTGCGACCAATTTAGGCTGTGCACAACGCCAACGCATTTTTACCGGATCTTGAGGCAACTCCGAATCCAGTGCAGCAGTCTGAGCACCCCCTTGACTTCTCGAGCTAGGTTCCCTGCTAACCAATCCTGGAGCTCCCTGGCATTTCCACCTACCCAAGTGGTGGCGAGAACATGGAGTACGCGCCTTCGGGTCTCTGCCCATCGTACGGCACAAATTTTAATTGTTATACATTTCTAGGAATTAAATCACACCCGCAACTACAGCTCAGTTCCCATATCAGTTCAAAATGGAATCTTCCAGCATTTTCCCGCCCAACGACTTCCATTATACTGTTGAAGTTATGGAGGTCTTTGGCGGTGGAGTGACCCCGAGGAACTTGGGCTGTTTTCAGGTAATTAAACAGAATGGGTCAGAGACGAGTTGGGGACCTTTAGGGTACTCCTGGGTAAGATTTAGTGTCCGAAGGGAGGAACCCTTGATACCCATCCCGGTGACGGGAAGGCCGTGGAACGGACTATACACACAAGGGGCAGGAGTACCCCTTACCCTCTTTCCACTTTCATAATTGAATATTAATGGCAGTCAAAGCGGAGTGGTCGCGCTCTATATCGTGCTATTGATTTGCCATTCATCATTCGGGGCTCGAAAACGCCCACCCCGTCGCTACACCGCAGGAAACCCTTCATTGCCTGGAGACCCTGCCTGGGGGAACCCTGGTTCGTGTCCACTCTTGTCTTTCCCAGATTTATACCCTTCGGGATCCGGCACTCCCATTTTCGCCCTTCCCCCTTTTGGGGGTGCCCGTCAATTCGGAGATCTGTTCAATCAAAACTTGGCCTCGCCCAATACAAGCCGGAGCCAAATGACGGTGCATCAATAAAGCGGTCCTACCATTCCCCGAGCTTTTGTGGTAGGTGCCCCTCGAGCCGGCGGAACATACCCTACCACAGTGCACTGCCCATATCTTGGTATATTGCCTCTGGATGCCAAATATTCCCTCTATCCTTCAACCCCCTTTGAACCCTGACAATTCACCGCCCACGATCGAAACGCTGTAAAATTCCCTCTTCATTCGCTCCCATAATCGTAAATCAACAATTCGAAATTATTGCAGCTATTACAGCTATTGTTTATGTTTCTCAAGCTTTCAATAGCATTAGTCTGTTGGGAGGCTTAACTTCAGCACCGTCCCAAAAATTTGGCATTTATGAAAAACTTCATCTTGAATAGTCCCATCCGTTGCCAGCTTGTTCAGTCAATCCATCAATCAGTTTTTATTGCAAAAGCCAAACTGACATAGCAATGTCGATTTTACAATAAAATGGACTTAAAACTAAAACAAACAACTGTAACACATAGAAACATAAAATTAAACAAAGGGCGATAGGTGACAGCCAGACACAAACTAAAACAAGCCATCAATTGAATTGAATAGATGAGCGCAACCTTTTTGTTATTACGATATATTTAATGAGCGAGAGAAACTAAGAAACAGTAGGTATCTAGCGACCAAACTATGCCACACAACACATCATCAACGTGATGCTCATTACGTAAACAACTGCACCCTAACGACCGATGCGTAATAAAACCTTATGCCGATCAGAGGTAACGAACGGCTCAGGCTGCAAAAATCGTTTTGGAGTCGTTGGAATCAGCCTGAAAAGCTCATTCCATAGACCCTTGTACCAACGAAATCGGACAAAAACTTCCGTCCCCCTTTTGAGGCCTCCTTAGTTACACATCAGAGATAAACAACTTTCGTCGTGAAGGACCTCCCGAAAACCGATGAAGGGGATGAGGGAGGGAAAATCAAGGTAGCCTATAACCACCCCCGGAACTCGCTGATGACAATGAGACCACCCTCATGAAAATCTGTTGAGCCGCTCGGGCGTGATGCTCTGTACACAAACAAACAAACAAAAAACAAAACAAAAAAAAAAACATACATGTCGAAGAGGTGAGCGCACCTTTCCATTTTTTGGAAAAAGGTTGCGCTAAACATTTTTTTTAACACGGAATAAACGATAAAAAATAAAAAATAAAAAAACGCGAGAAGACATTGAGTAACGATCCACATTAAGATTTTACTCAGGTAAATGGATTTCAAAAAACTCATTACTACTCACTTTACTAACATACTAGATGCTCCGGCTCGCTTTGCTCGCCTACGCACCCCAGACCCCCCGTAGTGGGGTGCGTAGCATCGATGGACACGTTCATAACCCTGCATCAAGGTCAACTGCTCCTTCAACATCAACCCCCCTGGCTGATAAAATGATCGGCCGAGCGAATGGCCATCTTGGGGCGCTATGGGGCTAAAATGGCGAGTAGAATCCCGTGGCCGATAAAATGAACGGCCGAGCGAAGTAAGACCCCCTGTCAGAGTGCTAGTGAAATTAAATTTGAATAGAACTACCTATGTGGGCAGCCGAACAAAGCGAGCCCCCCCCCCCCCCCCCACCAGAATACATCCAAAATTAGCGTAGAATGACGTGTTATATTATCATATAATAATATTATATAGTATGAAATGATATTAATATGATAATTATCATTCTTTGATGTAGAAATTGTGCAAAAATTAATTTTGATTTTGAAATGATATTAATATGATAATTATCATTCTTTGATGTAGAAATTGTGCAAAAATTAATTTTGAGTAAATATAAAATCCCTCTAGATGAAATACAAATCCCCCCCCCCCCCCCCCCAAACCCCGGCGAAGAAAAAAACGCCCAAATGTCGGGGGGAAACCCCTGATTTGGCAGCACTGCAAGGGGATGACGGTGAGGTAGGAGTCAGGGGGATCTGTGGGGTTATTTTATTTTATTTTTTCCTTGTATAAAACCCCAGGGACAATCATTTTTGCAAGGACACAGATTTGATTTTAAAAACTTGAAAAAATTTACTTCTTAATAATAAAGCTTCTATAGGGCTTTCATGGGGTTACAATTGGTAACTTACAAATGACATTTTTGATGGATGCCAGGAGGGTCCGCGGTGTTTTTCCAATCTTGCAAATGTGGGATTCTCAACGCGGGATCCGTTTGAAAAAGCTGCCTGTGATTCATAGTATGTAAAGTATATTACAAAAACCCGTGGGGCGTGATGGGGCTAAAATGGTATATATTACTAAATTAAAATATATGATTAAATTAAATTCGCCCGTCTGTCAAAGTGCCCTGTCAAATTTGAAAACTCACAGGAAAAAAACCCGTGGGGCGCTATGGGGCTAAAATCGCGAGGGAGTAGAGTTAAGTGTTAAAAAAAATGCGAGAAGACATTGAGTAACGATCCACATTAAGATTTTACTCGGGTAAATGGATTTCAAAAAACTCATTAAGTAATATTATAATAACATAATTATAGTAACATAATAATATTATGTTACCCTCAAATGTACCTACCCACGATACATTTTTATTGTCAAATTTAACCCTTTACCCCTTTACCTTTTACCCTTGCCTCCTTCTTCACGGGGGCACCACCGTGTTTGGATTGCCGCCAGGGCGGAACGAGCGGGGGTTGGCTGGCGTAGCCAGAAACCTCCCAGTAATAATATCATTATTGTCACGTAATACTGTGAAATCTTTGGGTTTTTGTTGTTTCACTTATGAGCACCCAAAAAGTGAAAACAACTCGGAGATCAGGTATAAAAGAACGGGTCACGCAGATCGGAAGAGTCGGGGAGGAGAAAAGGAGCAAACCTTTTTTTTTCTGGAAGGTCGAACTGTAATGGGGCACTGGTTAATCTTCTCACGTAAACCGTACACCTCCTCCTGCAGGGATGCTCGCCCTCTTCCCTTTTTCCCCCTCCTAGATTTCCCACCCTGAGTCCAACCCTTATCTACCTTTTTCCCCCTTTTCCCCTGAACCAATCCGGGTCTTCCCTCCGTTCCACATTTCCGGCCCGCTACATCCACCTCCGCGCAAACAATTTTATTGCAATCTGAACACGTTCTCGCAATTTTTTTCACCCCCTAGCCAAGCTCTAAACGGTAATTGTCTCCACCTTCTTTCTTCCCGTAGTTTGTAGACAAGATGCAGCGATATAGAGAGAATATACACAATTGATGGCAACTTCTGAGCTTCACGTTCCAGTCAGTTACTTGATACCAGTTCTCGTCTATGGTCCGATTTTTGTTGGTTGAAAACCGATTTCGGCTTTGTAAAAACTTGTTTCAATGGATTAATAACCGGGTTTTACCACTCAAATGAGTTTTTCTGCTGGCTGAAAACCGGTTTTTTCCGTTCAAAGTAGAACAAAGTTTCCTGCTCATAAAACCCCGGTTTGTATACAAGTTAAGGAGTATACTCCTTAAAAACAGGTTTCTGTTGATTAAAGCCGGTTTTCGCTCCCAAGGATTGATTTTTCTTTCATCGAATACCGCGGTATTTGCCATTACAATTTAAAACAATATTCAGGTGATTGATAACCGGGTTTTGCTTCCTAAAAACAAGTTCTTCCCGGTTAGAAACCAGTTTTCTAGGACAAAAAAAAAAAATGTTGCACTTATTTTAGACAGTAAAATTTACTAAAAAAAACATTTAATGTTACTCTTTTTTTAGACTGTAAATTTTACACAGTGGCTATCATTCTTTGATATTGGTTAATTGTGCACAAATTAAATCTATGTCAATAGAAAAAGTTTTTGGTTCAATTATTAAAAATCTTTTTAAATTTTCTTGTAAAAATCGTGGACGGATAAGGGAATCCGAAAAATGGATTGTGGGTCCAAAATTACTCGGAAAATAAGCCATGTACGACTTCCTATTATCCTTCAAATGCACCATTTGTAGACCCACGAAAGCCCCTTAGATCTTCACGGTGAAATCCGGTAGCTCTATGACGCCGAAAATTGGATTCTACGTCCAAAAATACTTCAAAATGTCACTCGATATCTCTTTCGAAAACCTGCAAAAACCCCTCCCGTAGCCGCTTTGTAGCCCTACAGAGACCCACGGGTTTGAGCGATCAAGTTGAAAACTACGCGGGCACAACTAGATGGTAATCCGAGTATTTTACTAAAATTGCAGATTGAATCTGCATCTTAAAAAAAAAAAAAATCCTACAGCCCGAAATGGCTCGGTCGGCATATAGGTAAACCTTTGATATTCGAAATCAACGCGTCGTGGGACGTATACGTGACATTATTAACATCATACAATAATATAAAATTGTGTTGGCCGCCGTAAGCCGTGTGGTAGACGGCCGTGTGGTTTGTTGGTACGGGATAACGCGTTCCCGAGTGAGTTTTTTCACTTTCCGCTCGCTGGCCGTTTAGGGGGTCGAAAAAATTACGAAAAAATACGAGCCGTATAGATCAGAACTGGAGGAAGACGTCGGTCAAATCGTAAATCCGAAATTCGCCCGGGAAATTCGTCGAAAAATCGTCTTTCTCCCGTTTGTCTTACGTTTTCCACTTTCAACTCGCGCCAAAGCCCGTTTAAGGGGTCGAAAAAATTACGAAAAAATACGAGCCGTATAGATCAGACCTGGAGGTAGACGTCGGTCAAATCGAAAATCCGAAATTCGCCCGGGAAATCCGTCGAAAATTCGTCGAAAAATCGTCTTTCTGGCGTTTGTCCCACGTTTTTCGTGGGAAAATCGTAATTCGGAAATTCGTCCGGGAAATTCGCCGGAAATGCTTTTGTCCCACGTTTTTTCGGGTTCAAAAATACCCAGTAAGGAGCCATTTTTTGGGTATGGTATCCGCGAGCCAAATGCGCGCCAAAATATGGCCAATCCGATTCCGAAGTCGGATTTCAAAAAAACCGAGGGGGAGGGGGCGATTTCACGGTGAGAAGACAATTGGATCGTTTTAATTCGCGCGGGGCCAGGGATCTTAGAAAACGGAGGGTCCAGGGAACTTTGATAGATGGAGAGGCCTTTATTTAAAAAAAGTTGAATTGAATTAAAAATAATAATTTCCTAAACGGTAAGCCCTAAAAATACGCCGATTTTTTCTATCGTCTCTGCTACGAATAGGAGGGGCCGAGCGGAGCGAGGCCTTATGTCTGAGTAGGGGTTTGAACGTGTCCATCGATGCTACGCACCCCACAGGCGGCAATACACCCCACAGGCGGCAATACACCCCACTAGGGGAGCGAGCGAAGCGAGCCAGAGAGACTAGTAATATAATAATTATATTATATAATGTCAAATATTTAATCCGATCCAAATGTTCAACCCCCGTCGCGAATACATAGGTGTATTATTTCAAGAAAAATAATCCAAACCGGTTTCGGCTTCCCGTAAACCAATTCATGCCGATTGAAAACTGGTTTCTGCCAAATAAAAGCCAGTTTCTGCTCTTTGCAGGACCATAAAGAGGGCAAATATGTCGGTAGCGTTCGACCCATGGCCTCAATACGTTTATGACATAATAGTACATATCTATAATACATAGTTATGTAGTAATACTATTACCCTAAAAGAGACTAAAGTCTAAACTATCGGGTAGTTTTGATTTTTTGATATTTTGTTTGGGTTATTATCAGAAGCACGTACCCGATTTCGCAGCTAAAAAAAATCGTCGGGAACATTGCGGGCAGCTCAAAAAACAGCGAAATTTTCGCAGTTGTTTTGGTTTATTGGTTATATCTCGTATACTAAACAAATTTTTTATACACACCTATTTTAATGTAGATAACATTAAATCTACATGGTTATCTTTAACATTTTTAAAGAATTTGAGCACAACGCGAGCTCAGTACAACAAACGGTTGTCAAGATACAGCCTTTTGAAAATAAGCAATTTTTCTAACAAAATAATTCAATTTTAAGTTTCGGTCAATTTCAGATATTTGTTTCGAGTGAAGTTTTAGGAAATCTATTTAGCTTTCATTTGAGCACTATTAGAACTCTGTAGTGAAGTAGGTACCGATAAAATGAATTAAATTCAAAACAAGAAACGCCCAATATGACACCGTTCGGTAAGGGGAAAACCACGTTTTTCAAGACGTTTTCGGCTGTAGCTCGGAAACTATTGGCCCGATTCTACGTAGAATACTTAGTACTTTTCTTTTTTCCCCGTGAAAGCTGAATACATTTTTCATGGCAGCTTTCACATGTAAAATTCTGATTTGATCTTCGAAGGGAGGGGCAGGCATGGTAAAAAATGGCAAATTTATACCCAACGCGTATTTTCGCACATTATTGCCCATAACTCGGGAACGGTTAGTCCTACCTTAATGTACTGTCCCTCACATAAAATTTAATCAGCTTCCACCGGAAACAAAGAAAATTAAGATCCGACTAATAATTAGTCCCAAGTTGTGGGCAACAGATGAGACGCGTTAATCTCATAAACTCTCCGATTTCACACAAGAACAACGTCACAAAGTTCTCTGAGATAACATCGACACATTGTGTCGTTGTTCAAGAGCCATCACATTCCGTTTTCGATGGCGGCAAAGTGACTCATTCTAGCGGTTTTCCGTGCAACTTCACTTATGACACTTTTCCTGTTGCAAGATATGACTAAACTATTTGTGTGATAGAACGAAAATTGAAATTTTTCGAGTTGTGTCACTTTTCTTGCGGGCCCGCGATATTGGGGTTTAAAATTTAAAATTTAATGTGGACACATTTCCTGCTTTTCAAAAATGTCTACCATTTCATGAATCAAAGCCATTTTGGCTCCAAAGGGCTTAAGTGCCAAAATTCATTTCAATGAATTATTTCTTAAATGCACAAGAAATAATAGTCCTATTTTTAATATTTAAATTTTTTTTTAAATATTAAAAATAGGACTATTATTTGTAATTTAATTTTCTAAGCAACAGTAATTTTTGTGTAACTCTCAACAAAAACATTATACTTCTCCTCTCCAGAGCAACACTATATTAATTTGATAAACCTTCTTACGTACAAATTAATTGAAATTTCATTGATTATTAATAATTCAATTTTTTTAAATTCTTGCACTCAGGTGCTTTTATTGTTTATATACCTAACGATGTAATCAAGCAGGTCTTGCAAATTGCTATGATGACAAATGAAATTATTCAGACGGTATCGCAGTTTCTAAGATGGTTGGTTCCCCTTCAAGCCTTAATCAGTACAGAGGAATTAGGATTCTCCACAATTATTCCTCGGGGTGGCTGTTAAACCTCCAGAAGGTCTTGCCGGGAAATGGATTTATGACTTCAACAATGCCATATAAATCCGTCAGAGAGAATTTCAGTAGCTCTATAATATAGAACATCCTGCCTCCGGCTATCTATCTTGCGTATCAGGATGGCAACTCCTCCCCATAACGGTCTTAACGATTTATGGTATGGAATGCTTAAATTTGCGAGCATCTCCCTTCCCTGGTTTACTCCCAGGACGTCTTCTGGGGGGCCACAGCTGGTACTAGGGTGGAAATTACTCCGAAAAAAAAGTGGGGGCAGGGAAGGACTTCAACCTCCCCAAGTCCAGTATGGATCTTTGGGAAAAAGGCACGATAAATAGGGGCTGCGAAGGGCGGGAAGGGGGCTTGGAATCAGAAAGCGAACTTGGCTTGAGGCCATAATGGTTTGCAGGCTCCTCACCTAAAGAAAGATATCCGAGGCTTACAGCTCCAGCTGTGAGCCGCACATCTTGGCTTTAAGGCGAGAACAGAAGAGTGGAAAAGAGCTAAAGAGACGGAATGAACTGAGTGAGAAAGAGAGAGGACAGGGGGGGAAAAAAACGGGAATATTTGGAGAAAACTATGCAAGGAAGAAAAATAGGTGTATTTAGAAATGTAGGAGTAGGTATACATTTTTGTATAGAAAAACAAGCATTTAGTTAAACTGCATTTATTTGAATGAAAAAAATAAATAAATAAATAAAAACTGAATATCTGTAGGTATATACATATCATTTTTAGAATCTACACATCTTGAAACGTAAAATGACAAAATTTTGACATTATTATTCGACATTATTAATTTACTAAGTAAATTATTAATAAGTCTTATTAATAAACCAAAATAAATAAATATAAATAGATAATAATACTGACAATAAATTATCAAAATAAGGACTTTAAGTAAACGTTTTCCAAATTAAAAAAAAAAAAATCAAAAATTTTCAAAATTTCCAAAAAACAATTTTTTTCTTAAGCAAAAAAAGAAGAACAAGAGAATAATTATTAAAATGAAGGATAAATTAAAATAATTAGAGAAAAATAATAATGCACCTACAAGTTTCAGCTGAGACTGTGCTCAAAATTCAAAGTCAAATTTAAAATTTTTCGAGTTATCCTAAAACTTGAGTTCTTTAAGTTTGTCCAATGTGCATTTGGGAACTCAATTTTTATCTGAAAAGGCTCCATACATTATAGACCAAGTGTAAATACGGTAGGTATATAGTCGGTACAAAGGAGGATCGATTCAAAACCTGGTCGAACAAAAGTTGCGTATTGTGTAAAGGTTCAGTGTTTGGTGGGACCGAACGATTAATTGAGGGACGCTCTCAGGTAATATAATGAACATTTTGAGCCTAGTTTGCAGAGTCCCATTGTTAATTATGCGTTTTAATCCTCCCACTCCCTGACCCCGGGGAATCCCCCTCTTTTCCGGCCGTATTTTCCTCTTTCAACTCCTCTCCCTGAAATTCATATTACTTCGATATCCCCCCTACATGTCCGATCTCTTTTGTATACGCGCACAACCGTATTTTCCCTTTACAAGGGATACATTATCCCACGTCGTGCCTGTACGTATACATATTCAGAGCGTAACGCCCCGGCTGTAATACTCGAGTCAAAGCGACCTTCCCCGCACGAGCCCTCCGATCCTTTTGCCACCTATAGTCCCACTCCTGCTTTGACCACTGGTATAACCACTAATATAACCGACTCGGTTCCCTTTACACAATCCCCCTTCGGGGAAACGCAACCGTATCGTTTCCCCGAGTTATTAACGGTAATATTAATCCGCTTTTATAAGAGTAATCGGGCACAAAGAGCATTAAAGTCAACTAGATTACAGTCCTCTTATATACAAACCCCTCGTATTGGCATTAGTTGCGCCGACGTAGGTAACTTCATTTATAAATATGGTAACTATAGTTAAAATGATGGTAACTTTATTTGGTTAAAATGATGGTAACATTGTAGAACAACACGAAATAATTGGAGATTGGAGATAAATTGGAATAAAAGGTGGTAGATCGCATGGACATGGGCTCTCGACAAAACGATTTGACGAATCGACTTTGTAAACACATTCATTCAGGGGTCTTCATTGTCCCGTTGTTTCAAGAATCAAATATCCGTCCACCGTCCATGCCGTTTTGAGCAGTTGGCGTTTTTGTAAAAAGCTGTACTTTTACCAAAATACTCGGATTCGCCATTTAGTTTTGCCCGAAAGGTTTTCATCTCTCAATCTGTGGGGCTCAAAAGGGGCTACGGGAGGGATTTTTGCAGGTTTTCGGGTATGACATCAAGTGTGGTGTCGTTTTCGAAGTAGTTTAGGTCGTAGAATCCAATTTTTGTGGCCCCAGAACGATCTGATTTCACCTCGAAGGCTTTTGAAGGATGCCAGGAAGTCGAATTAGTAGGTTTAGGTTACTAATTTTGGATGCGTACCTAATCCATTTTTTGCGGTCCCCCAAAATTTACAAGAACATAATAAAAGAGGAGAAGGATACTGTTGCGTGGAAGGAAACATGTATCCGTGTATTCGATGTTTTTGGTGTTTGGCCTATTGACGGCATTTTGTGGACGCCTACAGTCTCAGAGTTGTCATCAACATCTACTGGTCATGAAAAGGCTTGAAAATCAAAATGTTTGAAGTTGACTGATCACTTCTGTTCAATTTCGAAAAATTTCCCTCAAAGGAAGAACGTCACATCTTCGCTATTCGCAGATTTTCATTAAACAAGGCACGTCTTTTTCCCCAACATGCGACAGTAGCATCCCCTCTCCCCCACCATTTGGGATTGTTTACCTTTTTTCTCCCCGCTTCCGCATCTTTTGAACAGTTTTCAAATTAGCACCCGACAATAGGTTCCACTTTAACGGTTCTTTCACAATTTCCGGGGCGGGGAAGGGAAGGTTGGAAAGCTCTTTTCTGCCGGTTGTCGTTAGTACTCTTTAATTAATTCCCTACGGGAGCTGAAAATTCCCTTCGATCTTCCCCTCCACCGTACACCTTTTTCTTCTTGATTCTATTTGGTTGTGAAGGCTAATGAAATTTTATGCTCATGGCGCTTTTAAGCGTGCCGCTCGTACCTTCACGTTTTTACCTAATTACAATAGAATTAGGAATTAACGGGGCAATGGAGTTATAGAGAAAAGGAAAATGCTGCCTCAACTGTAGAGTTTTTATCTCAACAAAAAAACAAAGATTAAAACAAATGATGAATTACAACAGTGAGTTCACCCTGTGTGGATAGTATTTTGATCATTAAAATAACAGCAACACAATATTTCCACTGATTAATTTGTGCATAGAAACTTTTGAATAGGTTCTAAAGTTTGAACACGGTATTGAACATTCCAGATATTGGACCTCGTCAAACTGAGTTCAGAAAGCGAGGGATGTTCCTGAAGGAACCCCATGAAAAGCCGGAGTCTGGCGCGCCCGTCAAAAGAGGATGGATGGCGTGGGAGAGGAGGAGGAGTCTGAAGAGAAACTTGACATAGCGGGAATACCAGGAGGGAAAGGAAGGAAGAATTGAAAGCAATTAGAGGGACGACCAGTCTCTCCTGCCTCCGCTGGCAACAACAAACAAACAGAGGGCTAGAGTAATTACTGCCGTAGCCTTTCCATTCCTTCACACCCCCGACCCCTTCGACACCCCTAGTTTCGAGACTGTTCTTTTTTTTTCGGAGTTTGTAGGGTCGATACTGAGTTCTAGAAAACATCTCTTAAAAAGAGTCGTGAGATCCGTGTTTTTCTTGAGTCAGCAGAGTCTGAGGAGTTGGTGGTGCAGTGCTGCCAGAAGATGGACATTGTAGCTCATGAGTGTCAACTCTGCAGAGCTCAAACAGCTATGTTAGAGTTCGTAGGACGAGATGCTTTCAACCGAAGCTGGAGAAATTGTAATTATCTACTTGGTTAACAACGAGCCGAAGGTAACTCTTTGTTCTGCGTATTCGTCCTTTGTTGTCAATGTTGGAAATCTACTGAATACCACCAAACGTTAAGACTTCTTTACAATGCGTCTTATCACAGAATTGCCATTATCTGCCTTTAAGATTTAGAACCACCATGTCGATGACTTCTTCCATGGCAACAAGCTCCTGCACTGCTATAAATCTCATACCACTGATTGCCAAGTACCAACCCCTTTGGATGTCCACACAATCCTTGTCACCTAGGTTGAAACCCCCCTCAAGATAATTTATTCCTTTCCGCCTCCCTCGATCCTGAATTTGCCATTTTGTACCTCCAACATAATATGTTCATATTATGAAACCAACTCAGCGTGGCTTCTTCCAGTACCTATTGTATCAACTTCCAACTCAAAACGGCAAATTGCTGATTGCCAACGGGCTGCCAAATCCGGATACGTTTGACAGCTCAACATGGAATATTATTCTGCCTCCAAGGTGGAAAACCAGTCCAGGGCAACTTGTTCAACTGCATCAACCTCCCTCAATACCCAAGACAGTAGACCATTCATTGCCAACGGACTGGCAAGACCCCCCCACCAACTCTTTTTACGTGTCCAAATTCCCAAATATCCGGTGCAGGTATTTCCCTACGTGTGATCTACCACATCCGTTACAACATTTGAGGAAGTTGAATCCCGACAATTTGAGAACTCGAGGGGAAACGTGTCGGGGAATCGGTTTTGTGACTGATTGATGGACAGATCACGTGAAAATGGAATTCACGCCAGTAATTCGGCAAGGGACCCAGTGTTGATGGTCGGGCCAGAGAGAATCAAACCGTGTGAAAAGGAGGAGGGAATTCGGGGAGGGGAGTTTTACCGAATGAAATTTGCATGGTTAAGCAGTCAATATTGGTTTCAGAAGTGCACGAGGACAAAGTGCCCTTGTTACATTTCACAGTCGGTCCATTATCAGTAATGCAATTAGAGCCGTCCGACGCTCCGACCCTCCCCCATACTCATTTTTTCCACCACGACACCAAAAAAAGAAAAAAGATAGAGAGAACGTGTCAGTTCCTGCGAGGCTTATGATCGTATTAAAATTATTTTGAACGGATATTATTCTGCGACGCTCCCTCGAAACTGAAAATAAATTAATTCCTTTCGTCAATTTGACGGCACATTGATCTCATCTAATTATACGTCAATACAGAAATAATATTCGTTAACGGCAGCTTGTCATAAAACACCCTCAAAATTGAATTGAATAAGGCAAAGCAGGGGAAGTGCCAAACGGGGTATGTGCATAAGTGGGGTAAACATGATAATGTCATATATTTACAATATTAGAGAGTTCCTAAAGAAACATCCGAGATACGTCGACCGTTAATTTTTATCGCCGTAAGGGATTTGTCTAGGGAGAATCAAAGAAAAGCTAACTTCACATAAGACCGTAACAGAGATACGGTCTTATCAAAAGTCACGCTAAATTTAAAGTGCCGCTATTTACGTTCTATTGCTCGAAATTAACGGCGATATCCCTAAGACCGTAAGCTTATTGCCGTAACTTTACGGCAATAACGTTCGACGTTAGGCATAAGGACGTAAGTTATCACCGTTATTTCTGCGCATGCGCGAAATCTCGAGTTACGTCGACCGTAACTCATCACCGTTGGGCAAAAAGTGGCTTTAGGAACTCTCTATTATTTAGAATAATTTCCACTGAAAGTCATCAGATGACTATGTAGATTCTACATAGCGGCAACGTTTGAAACTGCATGCCAGACATATCCGCCAGATGGTGTCAACACAAAATTTGTGTAATTACCATTCAATGGTAACCTGGCTGGAAGGTTATGAAGTCACATCGTGCCGTTTTACTGGCAAGTGCAGTGCTCCGTTTTTATCGTATTTACCGTATTTTTCCAAAGATTGAAAGGCCGGTTACGCATTTAAAACACTTCGATTGGGCAAGTGCGTAATTTGGACTTGGACAGCTATTTCGGTCGTAATGCTCACAAAGACCGAAATAGCTGTCCAAATGAAATGTCGCCAGGGTGCCCGGTCCTCGGACTCGATCAAAAAATTACTGCATGACGTCATTGAAAAGAACAATGCAATAAAACGGTCAGTGTATATATGATGAAGTCAACGGTGAGATTAGGACCGTCCACCTAATTAGGGGTGCTCCCGCTAACGAGAAAATGTGAATTTCCCCACTCACAACATCGACGGTGGCGCTTCCCATGGCCCACGATTGAACCATGAGCGGCGGCGGGCGGGCGAATTTAACGTAGAGTTGTGGCCCATCGACTTCAAGCAAAAATAAAACCGCTGCAAATTTCATTCGGGGGTTTTTGATAAAGGTTATTTGTGCGAAAATTAATTCTGTGTCAGTAAAAAATTTTGAGAAAATATTTTTTTAATTTTTTTTTTTACTCGGAAAATATTTGACCTGACATCCTTCAAAAATCCAATATGTAGCCCCATGAAAGCTCCAGAGATTCCCACGGTGACATTGGATCGTTCCGGGACCCACAAAAATGGATTCTACGTCCAAAAACACTTCGAAAACGACACCTAACTCGATCCCATGGCCCAACCCCCTAAAAAACGCCTCCTGTAGCCCAATTTTACCCCATAGCGCCCCACTGGTTTGGGCGATCGGGCTGAAAACCTTGCGGGCACCACTAAATGGTAAACCAAGTATTTTGACCCGGTTCGTCGATGTCCTAGGTGAACGGCTGGCAGACAAATGGAAGCGGCACCAGGGGATCGTCAAGGGGTGGCTCAGAGCACGATTAGCGTTCGCCATCGTACGTGCAGCCTCCATGTGCGTGAGGGGGACTCGGCAGAGATGGCGGAGCGCTGATGACCTGCTAGGGTTTGACGATGGGGCGGCGCTGCAGCTGGGGCTCCAAATCCTTTGATTGAACACATCATGTTCCCACAGCTTCGACTCTCTCTAGACGTCGTTTTCTAAAGTCAGCCTTTTCCTACGTCATCATCTACCCGAAATCCTTTCTTTTTTTTTTTTTTTTTTTTTTTAATATTCAAGATAAGGAATTAAGTTTTGCAAAAGTATTTTGTCAAAATTTCAGTTAAAAAAAAAAAAAAAAAAAAAAAAAAACCTGCTCAAAACGGCTCGGACCGTCGTACGGTGGATGGCCATTTCGGTTTTTGAATCTAGATCTCTTGAAACGGATAATGTCAAATTTTGAGGCCGATCGGAGTCGTCGACCTCCGTCGCGATTACAATGATGTATTATTCCTAGAATAATAAACCAAATTTGGTCAATGTCTGATTTTTGAGGTTTTGTTGAAGTTGAACTTAGCAAATCATACCAAGCTCTTCCCCCACCTTACTACTGTAGTATTTGTAATAAATCCAATTTTTTATATTATGCTGTTTGTGTTTTTCTGATAACTCAAAGTTTGTCCCAACTTTACGAGCAAATTTACCTATCGTGAGATACAAAGTTCGTTCGTTTAGTGAAGCACATTCATGACGGTAGCTTTCCTCGTCTTGGCGTGGAGTAATAATTCTTACTAACGTAATAATAAACCGACCGGAGTTGAGTTAAGTGACTTCGACCTCCCGTAACCTTGTGATGTGGTGGCTTTGCGTTTATACTGCTTTCCTCGAGGTCTCTCCCGTTGACACGCAACCTTCCCCCCTTCTCGTGTGTGTTGTCAGATCAACAAGTGCTCAAGTTGGGATTGAATCGTGGGTCGATACTGGAGTGGTGTTGATATGACCTGTTCAATTCGTAAAGGAGTGATTTTGGGTCGGGGGAGAAATGGCAGCCGGTGGTTTGAGGATGGGGCGTTGAGGGAGGATGATGCTGTGGAGGAAGTCGCAATGAGCTGGTTTTCTACCTTGGTGGCAGAATATGGCAAATTTTGGAGATTTGGACAGTCAAAGAGTTGGTGTGGGGACTTGGCAGCCTGCTGGCAATCATTGGTCTGCCATCTAGATTGTTGAGGGAGACTGATGCAGTGGATGTAGTTGCCATGAGCTGTTTTTTCACATTGACGGCAGAATTTGGGGTGTTGAAGCGGTGAAACGTTTTTTGTGGGGACTAGTCAATCAATGGTATTGAGCTTTTACGGAGGTTGATGCCATGGAAGAACTTGCCCTGAGCTGGCTTTCTACGTTGATGGCAGAATGGGGGTGTGAACAGTCAAAAAGCTGGGATGAGAACTTGGCAGCCTCTTGACAATCAATTGTTCATTAGGCCATCCCTGCCATCTTGGGCCACGAGAGAGATAGATGACGTGCGAGAAGTCACCCTGTGGTTTTCTCCCTTGGTGGTGGAATATGGCAAACTATGGGGGATTGAACAATCAAAAATTTGGTGTGGGGTCCTGCCTGTTGGCAATCAGCGGTTTGTGGCTTTCTGCATAGAGAGAGGAAAGTGCAATGGAGGAATTCATCTTGAGCTGGCTGCCCAAAAACGGCCTGGGCGGCGGACAAACATTTTTCAAATCTAAGATCATTTTTTTTAAATGTGGCGTTCTGAAATTTAAATAGGTATTTTAAAAAGTAAAAATTATCAATAAAATTAAAAATATATAGAAGGATAAATTTAAAAAAAAAAGAAGTATTAAAAAGAAATTGATTAATAAGATGATGACGATGTTGACCATTTCAATGAATGGTGGTGGAAAGGTGTCGAGGATCAGTCAAATAAGACGAAGATATGAGCTGACGTTTCAAAATATATAATATTATTATCCTATCATCAGGGCCGATAATATTATATACCGAGGGGCATAGCCCCTTAATCTGGAGATACACACCAATATGCCAGATATGTCATAAATATCAATATACCGAGGGGCATAGCCCTTAATCTGGAGATACACACCAATATGCCAGATATGTCATAAATATCAATATACCGAGGGGCATAGCCCCTTAATCAAGAAATATTTATCTATATGATAATATATATTCCACCCTAATAAGTGAATAATTGATACCCCTATAAGGGTATAGGGGCCTCCGGCCCTCAGGGATAATATTATTATCCTATCCTCCAAAGTTAAAATTTCCACTCACGTTTTGCGTTTCAGAGCCTCCTGAACAAATTTGGTTCCGTGTCTGTCGGTCTGTCTGTCTGTCCGCATTTCCTTGCCACACCCATAACTTCCACAATTTTGATCAGATTTCAATCAAATTTTCAGGAATTGTGTGGGTATAGCCCTAGTATAGTCCCATATCAGTTTCATCACGATTGAATCAGCGGTACGCTCAGCGCATGCGCAAACGTAATTTCCTTGCCACAGCAATAACTCCCACAATTTTGATCAGATTTCTATCAAATTTTTAGGAATTGTGTGGGTATGTCTCTAGATGGTCCCCTATCAGTTTCATCACGATTGCATCAGTGGTAGGTACTCCCTGCGCATGCGCGAACGTAATTTTCTTGTTACAGTCACAACCGCGTTCATTTTGAACCTACATTTCATACAATATGCGAGGAAGCTATGGGCCATGTCCCACTTGGCAGTGTATTTTTAATATTAAATATTAAAAAATTGAATATCAAAAATGACAAAAATACCTATCATAAAAATTAAACATCAAAAAATGAGAAAGTGGAAAAAATGCATTCACTTTAATTACTTCATTTCTCATTTTTTGTTGGGCCTTGAAATGGAAGTTTTCATTTGCTTTCAAATCAGTTTGCTGCGATTCCATTCTTTGTGTCGTCCTTTATCCCCCTCATCGTTTTAGTACTGCATCCGTCCTTTAACCCTTCTGACCTCCGGAGACCGCCGTACAAGAGCTGGGGACCCCATCCTGGCTTTTCGGACGTTAATAAATTCGGGTTGATTAGAGCAAACGGGACCCCCCCACCATTGTGGGGTCCGCCGGAGGGGAAAACTCCCCTCATCCCTTAATGACGATTTGATGGGTCCCATGGTAAACTTTTATGGGAGGGAGGGTTTTCCCTCTTCGGGGGAAAGGCGGAGGGAAAAGCTTTGGGGGTTTACGGCTCAAACTAATATCCCTTTTTCGCCCCCTCGTGGGGGATAGTCCCGAATTAGGCGGCCGGCTATTTTTCCAAATTAGGTGACGGCGTTAAGGTCGCCGAATGGGCTTCCATCACTGTTATAAATAAAAACCCCGTGTTTGAGCCGCTCTTGATGTCTCCGCATTAATCATTATCATGGTCTCTTTTACTCTGAGCATTTCGTTCCCCCGAATAATATCATTTTATCATCATTTACCGTCGTTATTCTTCGTCGAATAAAACGAAATTTCCGTATATTTATTAGCTTCTCGGACCTCATTCGGATTTATTCCCCATCAAAAGTCTGAGAATTATAAAAATCAAAATTTGATTATAATATTATTTAATAACATTATAGTTTTACTGGTTGAAAAAAAAAAAAAAAAAAAAACGCTGCAAATTTTACACAAGGGTTTATTATTCTTTGATATACGTTACTTGTGCAGAAATTTAATTCTGTCAATGAAAAAATTAAAAAAAAAATTTTTTTTTGGATTTTTATCTCAAAAAAAAATTTTTTTTGGATTTTTTTGTTCAAAAATGTGTTTTTTTCAAAAACTCGGTATTTTTTACTAGAAAAATATTTAACATCCTGGGATCCTTCAAAAATCCCATTTTTAGCCCCGCGAATGCCCTAAACATCGCCCGAGTGAAATCGGATCGTTCCGGGACCCCAAAAAATGGATTCTACGTCCAAAAATACTTCGAAAACGACACCTAACTCGATCCCATAGCTAAAAGCCTTCAAAAAACCCCTCCCGTAGCCCCATTATAGCCCCATAGCGCCCCACGGGTTTGGGCGATCGGACTGAAAACCTTGCGGGCACAACTAGATGGTAAACCAAGTATTTTCTCAAAATTTCAGATTTTTAAAAAAATTCCTACTGCCCAAAACGGCCTGGACGGCGGATGGCGTACGGCGTACGGCGGACGGACATTTCGGATTTAGAATGTAGACCACTTGAAACGGATAATGTCAAATTTTGAGCCCGATCGGAGTCGTCGACCCTTGTCGCGAAAACATAGGTGTATTATTCCAAGAATAATAAACCAAAAACTGAAGATTTTACATCACGACTTTTTTCCTCATAGGTAGGTATACCTAAAGTGGGATAAAATTAAATTTGTCAAAATATCATAAGACATTATTTTGTAAAACGTAGGTAAAACTTGTAATTTAATTAGGTAGGTACCTATAAAACTTTTCTTTGTTTCTGTAACAAGTAATTTCCTTGCTACAGCAGTTATTATAACTCCCACAATTTTGGTCGGATTTCAATCAAACTTTCAGGAATTGTGTAGGTATAGCTCTACATGGTCCCCTCTCAGTTTCATCACGATTGCATCAGTCGTACTCCCTGCGCATGCGCGAACGTAATTTTCTTGTTACAGTCACAACTACGTTCATTTTGAACCTGGCACGAGGAAGCTCATGTGCCGTTGCGTTGGCAGTGTATTTTTATTATTTTTTTTTCTATTTTTATAATGAGCAAAGCCGCAAGTTTCCGCCACCGATCTCAGCATTTCTTTTTTCAACTGAGTGTTTCTAGGCCAACCGCACTTTGGCGCACCTTGGTGCACGGTGTTTCCTTGCCTTCTGAAATGTCAAAAGATGGTATTTTTCGATATTTCATTCAATAACACAAGCTGAAACCGACTGGAAAAATTAGAACCTAAAAAGCATTTTTCACTTCTTATGATGTGTAGGGAGTTGAAATAAATAGAAGAAGTTTTCGTTTTCATCATAAAGCGCTCAATTTTCCTACGTTTTCTTTGACATAAATTGTCGGAAAATAGGCGATTTCCCGTCTTTTCAAGCTTGTGAACGCTGTAAAATCATTATTTTTACCATAAATCCATGAAAAAATGTATATACTTCTGTAATACTTCTTCAAACATCATGTAAATTCAAATTCTATCAACAATTAAGATGAAAAGGGTGGTTTTTCGCTACCCAGAGACCTCGGTGCGACGTTGTCAGATCTCCATAAAATTTATTTCATTAGTGAGTCATTTAATGACTTTTACCAACTTTCCAGGCGGTGGCGTCAGGTTAACACTGCAGGTGAGCGCTTTCGACGATAAGGCATCATCTTTACACGAGCAGTTGCATCGGTGGTACTAACGATTAGGTAGCCGTAAACGAAGTCTTCACGTTAACACGGTTCATCTCCAGCAACAAAACAACCAGAATAATGCAACGACATTATTCTGTATGAATTCATACTGAATAATCTAACGATATTCATATCATTAGGCGCCTCTAAAGACATATCCTCAAAGAGCAACACATATTTTACTTGACCAGCATTAAAAAAAAAAAATCATTGAATTTAAGAATGTCTCGTTAGACACAATCCTTAAATTTCTGCACTTCCAAAATTTCCGTATTTTCTGCTTTTCGCCGTTTCGGGCCTCTTCTTTTTCTCCGCACTTTGCGGCAAGGGAAAAGTCCTAATGACTGAAAAGACGGCTCCAAAGGGGGTTTTCGGCCTGCGGGGAGGTTTTTCTTGAGTTACGATCGAGCAGGTGGAGAATATTGAAAGCCTTTCTCGTCGCCCTCCTCTGGTTAAAAAAAAAAAACTAGCAGAAACCATTAATAATAAAAATAAATTAAAAAAAAGGGCCCATGTTTTCGGCGAGTCATGAAAGAAATATCAAATAGAGGGGCCGACTATCTGAGAATATAACTTCGATTATCGGATAAACTGGCCCTTGAAGGACGTGGAAAAAATAGGTGGTAGGAGTGTTAATTCTTATTCTACCTACGTGTTTTGGGGTGCTGAATCCGAACGTAAGAATCGTTTTGATATACCTATTCTTTAAAATAAAAAATAAAAAAATTTAGAAAAAATACCAAAATGTCGGCACGTTTTTTAGTTTTGGTTTATTTTTCTTGGAATAATACACCTATGTAACCGCGACCGAGGTCGACGACTCGTATCGGCCTCAACAATCGTTTCTTTTTTCTTATATCTCCGAAACTCTATGCTTTCTACGGCAAATGTTGCAACCATCAAAATGAAAAAGCATTGAATTTCCTACTAACTACTTCAGTCAACTTTGATTTTTGTCTCACTAGTACAGAAGCATGTACCTTGGAGGCCCTGGACTTTTCTTTCATTTCATCGTTGACGTTAGTCCATTGCGTTTGTAGAAATATGTATAAGTGAATGAGTTACTACTGAAAACCCCGATCAAGCACAACAGCGGATTCACTACATATTTTCCGATTTTAGCTATTTTCTCGAAAACTAGGTATTTAGCGTGCTAGAGGTCAAATGAAATCTTGAAAAATTTTCTAAAAACTGTTTACCTACTACAACAGGGGTCGTGGAACATGATTCTCGTAGATTTTTGGCACGTTACACAGACAATACGTTAGGTATATTTATTTTATATTTATTAAATAAATATATTATATTTTGTTTATTTTATAAAATAAAATTACAAATTTTGTAATCTTTTAATGCTGTATCTCGGAAAGTATTCAACCGAGCTATTGATTATGACCATAAGCCAAGCGATGAAAGGAGACCACATATAAATTTATTGACATTTATATCAATGAAAATAAATTTTATTTTTGCACTATCTACATCAAGGAATAGTTATTATTCACCCCTGTGTAAAATTTGTTGGGTTTTTCTTTAATGAAGGTTTTCTGTTAGTGAAAAACGCTGCACATTTAACACGAGGTTTATTATTCTTTGGCATAAATTATCCGAAGATAATTTCTATACCAATATAGTAATTATTTAGAAAGAAGTTTTTTCTTCTCGTACAGGTAGGACCCCGAAAAATGGATTATGCGTCAAAATTACTCGGAAAAAGGCACCTCATTTGACTTCCTATCCTTCAAAAGCCCTATTTGTAGCCCCACGAATGCCTCATAGATCCCCACGGTTAAATTCGATGGGTCTGGGATCCCCCCCCCCCCCCCCCCCACCAATGGATTTTACGCTCAAATGTACTTCGAAAACGACACCCCTCATCATACCGGAAAACCTGAAAAAAATCCCGTAGCTCATTTTTAGCCCCACAGAGCTCCACGGATTTGGGCGATAGGGTTCAGAACCTTTTGGGTACAACTATATTGTACAACTATAGATGGCGAACCGAGTATAATGATATTATTATTGTCAGATTTGCGATTTAAAAAAAAAATGTACTGCCGAAACGCCACGGCGGACCATTTCATTTTTAGAATTTAAACATCTTGAAAGGTACAATGACAAATTTCGAGGGTGATCAACTTTCGATCCTCGTCGCGAATACAATAATACTCCTATGTCATAGGAGTATTATTTTAGGTAAATGAACCAATATAATATCAGATATTATATTAGAATCATTCTAAAATTTAGAATAATTTAATTATAAAACAACATACCAAGTATTATTATTATCATGTTGTTTTATAATTTCAAAAGTAGCCTATAACACTTGGCACACTTTCCCACACATGCTCTCAACCTGCCTGAAAGTTTGATACGCCGCACATTTTTTTTTTTCGGGAGCTCGCGTCACCTAAAAGGGGTGCTTTCCATTTCAAGCCAAAGCCGCCGGTCCCCAATTCATACGGCGAATAAATTATGAACGCGAATACATATCGCGGGGGGGGGGGGGGGGGGGCAAAGTGACCCAGGAAGGAAGAACCTTTGTGATGCAAAATGGTACGTGCTGTGGAAATGAACCGGTCAGCTCCGCAGGATTTCCCCCCTCTCCCTTAATGTAATATTTACGGTGTGAATAAAATAAACAAGACGGATACAACGCGGTCCGACAAAAAGGGAAGCGAAAAAAAGTCATCCTATAACTCATTTGAGAGAAAAAGCGACGCCAAATAAGGCACCTAATTTTTATATGAATTCCGCATTTTCTCACTCCCTGAGGGGGTTGAAGATACACAGTTTCTCCTGGAGATGGAAAATATTCCAAGTTTGGATATATGCTCCTGGTCCGTTTTATATATAGGGGTCGTAAGGCATATTTTTCTTCGTAAGGTGTTTTTTTTTTTTCTTCTTCTTTCTTTTTTCTCTTTCTCCTTCGACTCTTTCCCTGTCCCGGCTTTCGCACACACTCGATCCACTTCCCCAAATTGTTGTCGATTTCTCAGAACGAAGGGAACGTTTCCCTTTTGAGAGGAGATTCGAGGTTAGTGAGGCGGGCTCGGGGGCGGATGGTTTACGGAGAGGGATTTTCGGGGTCAAAGCAGGGGGGAAAATCGGCGGAGGTTTATTTATTGGGAAAATGCGCTTGAGACAATTTGGTTTTTTTTTTTTCGAAAAATTTTGTGGTGTTTACGGCATACCGGAAATATTTTCAAGTTCCCTGAAACAAGCCGTTTTGGGCAGTGGGAGTTTTTTTTATAAACAATATTTTGAAAATGCATATTATGCATTTTCACAAGGTGCTAAGACTTTTTCCGGAAGTATTCGTAAAGTTTTCGGACTGATCGCTTCCTACTATGGAGCTACAAATGGGGCTGTTGGAAGGGTTCTTGAAGGATTTGAGGTGGGAGTCGAGTTGGGTATTGTGTTCGAAGTGAGTTTGGACGTAAAACTCAATTTATGGGGGTCTCAATGGGGATCCATGGGGGCTTTTGAAGGACTTCGACCAGGAAGCCGAATGATGCCGAATGCTTCGTTTTCGAAGTTATTTTGTAGGTACGTGAATTCCATTTTGGGATTCTCGGACCCAATTCAATTACACTGTGGGGATCAATCAAATGTAACCATTGAAGGTCTCTTGCCAGAAGATCGAACAAGGTGTCGTTTTCTGAGGTTTTTTTTATTTTTTATTTTCACGTAGAATACGTTTATGGGGTTCTCAGACCCATCCTTTTGCAAAGCGGTCGAGTAATATGTCGTTTTCTAAGTCATTTTTGACGTGGAATCCATTTATATTTGATGATCCACTGCAGCATGGAAATGGTAGTTTTGATCTTTTCGTTTTCTTTTATTTTCAATTTTTAATTTAAAGAACGTTTTGTTGTTATCTTTGAAATAATTTTTCTACAATTTATAAAAAAGCTTTTTCGTAACATTTTGAGCAATTCAACTGATTTCCTAATTCCTTTTTCTTTATTTTCAGGTAAGTCCTCATCCTTTCGTAACCTACGAGTGAGTATTGGTGAGATGTTTATTGTTTGTTTATTGGCTTCAGGCCTCCTAATATTTCCAAATTATGTCGCTTCATCCTCTGAATCGTATACACATTTACTGGAGAATTTCAGCGGATGTTATCACTTCTTGAGAGGAGAAACGCAAAACTGTTGGGACAAATGGGGTTTTTATGGCGCTAAAAATTGTTATTTTGAGGAATATCAGACCATTTTACGAAAGCATCAAACCCAGCATCAACCCATCATACAACATTACTGGAAAAATCAGTGTAAAGGAAGGTCCAATAAAAAAAATATAAAAAAAAAACTGCTATCCGAAAATGAAAGCAGTTTTTTTTTTTTTTAGTTTGTTCAAATAAGGCTTTTTTGGACTTTCCTTTACACTGAGTTTTCCAGTACAATTCGCCGACTTCACTCTAACTTCTTCAAAAGAAACTCCCCTTATAGCAAATTTACGGTAAATTCCGAATATATACTTGCAAAAATCATATTTTTCACGGTTTTTATTTATTTTTATTCATCTCTCTAGAGAGAGTATATATACTCGCTATACTGGGTATACCTCGAGTATACTCGCTCCAAAAAGTCCTGGAAAAAATGTCGAGATCAACGTTTTGAAAGCTGAGACCTTTCTGAACACAATGAGACCATCCGCGACTCTCAAAAATTGAAACTTAAAGCTAGGAGCTACAATTTTTCAATGTTCGGCAACTAAAAATCGGGAATTTGATACTCTACGCAGAATTTCCCTCCAGTGATTCTCCCAAGAGGAGACCCATCTTGACATTTCTATCAGACCTCTTCCTCGTCATTCCAAACCCCTGACTAAAATTTCTAGGTGATTGGATCGGTTGAACAAGTCGAGGTGGATGTTATGTAGTTATTACACGTTCACAGGAATCTGTTAAAATACGAGTATATAAAATATACTCGTATAAATACCATGTAAAATTTAACATATTATGTTAAATTTAACATACCTACTATGTTAAATACGAGTATATTTTTTGGAGAAGGTGAAAATTTGAATTGGTGCCAACACCATTATTAAGATCAAGGTTTCACATATTATGTGAAAACTTGATCTTAATAATTGACATAGGAAGATATGAATGGAATTCAATATAGCCTCCAGCAGTTTATTCGAGCGAGGCTTCGATTGACATTTATTTTGATTAACGACTTTCCCAGTTTGGTTTCCCAACGTGCAGTTAAAAAGCTTGCACAAACACGTACCGTCTGTTTATAGAATTCGCTTTGTGTAGCAAGGTCCATGAAAAGCTCATTATCGTGAGACTGTTTAATAACCTACCTGAATTATATAAAACATCTCAACTCTGAAATGTTCGATTGAACGTCTGGACGTTTTAGTCAGGCATTTGGGTAGACGAGGAAGAGATCTGATAAAAATTTCAAGTAGGTTTTCCTCTTGGGAGAGTCGCTGGAGGGAAATTGTGCGTGGAAATTCTGTATAGAGAATCAAGTTTCCGATTTTTAGTTGCCAAACTTTGAAAAATTGCATACCCGCTAACGGGCGTAGGCGACCTCTTGCTACTAAACTCCTGTTGAGTGTGCTGACCAGTTATTACTGAAGTGGTAGGAACCTTCTGTTTAAAGCCGGTTCCGAACGGCAAATGTGAGAGGTTTTCCACGTCTCGGTGGTTTTCCATTTCCTTCCGTGAAATTATCATATTATAATTCCTTGGTGATTATCAGTATAAGGAAGATGTTTAGCGGCTGCTGGGATCGAACCAGCAACCTTTAAAAAAATAAAAAATAAAAAATCTTCAATCCTTGATTGATCCTTCGACAACTTCACCGCCCATTCATCGATCTTGTGTCGCTTCCTGAACCTGATGATTTTTTTCTTTTTGGAATCTCTGCTCATTTAACTGCAAATAACTAACATTTATTTGCCAGCGCACGAAGTGAAAGCGACAGAAACACTTGAAAAAAAAAAAAAAAATGTCGAGAACTTTAGACGAAGAAAAATTAATAGAAATTGTGAAAAAGCAAATTACTTGCTTTGAAGTAGTGCTTTGCTCTTGGAAAAGGTCCAACCAGGTGGGTTTTCCACAAAAAATCGTTCTCTTCGGTGTTTTCATACTTTTATTCGTCGTGTTTGACTGTTTGATTTCTTTTTTAACATTCGAACCGTTTGAAACCAATCAACGTGGCGTAGTCACCTCAGCATCAAAGGTTTTTTTTCCGAAGTCAATATTTGGTTGTGGGAGTTTTTTTAAAGTTGATTTCCCATTTTGTGAGAAACTAAATTAAATTTTTCGGTGGGGTGGTGGGGATTTTTAGTGAACGCCCTAAATGAAACGTTAAATGCGGTGTATTTCCTTTGGGAGCTGAGAGAAGTTGAGAACTGGGAGTTTCTACGAGGGGGAAGCAAAGTGGGAAAGAACTGACCCGTTCAGTTCACTCGCGGTTATTATATGAGTGTGGCACGAGTCCTCGAGAGTCTCCACTTAGCGGGAGTCGTTCCAAGAGGGTGAAGGGGAGGGGGGAGGGGCTGAAAGAAAATGTTCCGCCCTGGGGGTAACGTCAGAGATGGCTCCGGGCGTGCCGTTGAAAACGTTTTCGAGAAGTGGAGGTTGGAGAGGGGGAAAAGAGAAAAAAAGGAAAAGAGGATAAAATGTCAGTAGTTTGTGCCCCGTGGAGACAAGACGGTGGCCTTTCCTAACCCTCCGCTTTTCTTCCCCTCGGTTTTTCACGGGGTTTTACCGCCCTTCCGGCGAACGTGGCAGGGAGGGGGGGGGGGGGTGGATGAGCGGGGACGAATGTCTCCATGTGGCAAAAAGGGCAAAATAGGGCTCTGTTTCTTCTCAGTAAAAACCCAAGTGCTGGGAAAAAGTCAAAACGTGTTTTTTCTTCTGTTGTACATTTTGGACGATTTACTTCAGACAACACCATTTGGAAGGTGAAAAAAAAAAATGCAATTTTTTCCTAAGGGTTTATTTTTCTTTGGTAAAACTAATCTTAAAAGTTCATTCTGTCAATTAAAAAAAGAAAATATATATATTTTTTTTAAATGGTTTATTATTCTTTGATATAAGTTAGGTAATTGTGCAAAAGTTAATTCTGTGTCATTGGGTAAGGAAATTTTCTTCAAAAAAAATTTTTTTTGTACAATGTTTGGACAGATGTGGGATCTCGAAAAATGGATTATACGTCCAAAAATACATCGAAAACGACACCGAACTTGATCCCATAGCCGAAACAGATTGACACACTGCGTTATTGCCTCTGTCCTCGAGTCCTTGGGTGTGTTTGGTCCCCTTCTCGAGTGGCTTCGTGTCTACCTTGCGGGTCGTGGGCTATGTGTGCGAATGGACACCGTCATCTCCAGGCCTTTTGTTGCCAGCTCAGGTGTACCACAGGTCTCCCACTTGGGGCTCCTTCTTATTATACTGGTGATGAATGGCGTTTTGGCGGCTCTTCCGGACGCTGACTTTCTGATTTTTGCTGACGACCTCAAGCTGTTCCGTCGCATCCTGTCCCCAGCAGATTGCCTTATTTTGCAGGATAGCGTCAACAGCTTACTCTCATGGTGTTCTGCGAATGGTCTCGCCGTCAACCCCTCCAAGTGCTCCACAACTTCGTTAATTTTTGAGAAATTAACCTATATGGGTCAATCTCAGCAAAACGTAAATCTGGGCTTTTTTCGTTTATGTCATCGGTTCACCTCAATTTATACTTCGTAAGTCATGATATTACTGTTCATTTCTTCTTCACAGAAAACATTGTTTTTTGTGTGGATGGTTGCCCTCAGTTTCGTGAAAACTGTATTTCTTGAGCAGATAATATTGAAAAACACATGTTTTGTCATTGGGTCACATGACACATTCTGCCAGTTTTTTGTCATTGCGTCATGGTTAAGTTATTTATGAGTTTTTATTATTTATTACTTTTTATTTCTTCTATAGAAATGATATTTAATGGCCGTGCATCGTTCGGCACGAATCACGCCATGGTATCCTTCCGCCACCGTTTTTGGAAACGAGGCCTAGGGTGCGAACAAATTAAAAAACCATAGACGTGATCCAATGACAGAATTTAGGTGGGGCACATATATTGCAGATCATTTCTATATCAAGCAGTCATTTGAAAATTTTAATTTAATTTAATTCTGGTTTATGAAGCAACTGAATCCATCTAAAACATTGGTGGGTGGAAAGATCATGTAAACGTTCAACGGAAATAGGTGGAATCAGTTTATATGGGCACGGTCGTGCTGGGGACAAGGTGATCCAATGGCATTTTCGACATTATTTTCAAATTTTCAGGTAGAAATATTAAATTTAAATTTCTCAATTTCTATGGACCATAGAGGGGGAATTCCCTGTAGCAAAAAAAAAAAAAAAAAAAACAACAAAAAACACTTTTTTTAATAAGACGTACTTGAACAGACTAAATAGCACTGGACGCCCAGATTTACGTTTTGATGAGAACGACCCATTTGATATATCGAAGAAAAATGAACCCTTGTGTAAAATTGTCAGCTTTTTTCCTAATTTTGGGGAATTTTTTCATCGTTTACAAATCAGGCTCAAAACCACCAAAATGAAAGCACCGGAAAAAATCAAATTATTGAAAATTGAATAAACAACAGTAACTGTTGTTTTCATTTACTGAAATTTTATTCGTATTCCCTCTTTTCTTTATGGGCAGGTCTTTACGAGTCCCCTTTACGGCCCCATCGAATCTCGGCGAGTCCGTTTTTGTCCGGCGGAGCGAAAAAGATGGATCCATAAAACGACACAGATCGGCCGTGTCGCGGCGTGTAGGGACAGCCCATCAAGCGGAAAAGCGTGTCAACAACCGAAGGACATATCGATGGTAAAAACGGGTGGGTGTGCGGAACCCCTCTGCGAGGGGCGCGGTAGTGGTGAGGAGAAGGGGTGACGATTGTGGCGTGAAGGGTACCGGGAGGATAGTGAATGAAGAATGGATTCCCATGTCGGCGGAGGCGTCTGAAAATGGACGACGGGTACTTTTGTTCGTATACCTTTTTTTTCGTGTTGGAAACGCCCGTTGGTTTCGCAGCTTGTGGAACGTACTACAACTTTAGCACGCTAACTCGAATGGCGAATGTCACAGAGAGCTGAGGGTGGCGTGCGAATTGGTGGGACAACGTTCATCATGGGGGGAACACAGGGTGGATAACAGGTTTGTTCCAGGTCTGACGGCGTCCGACGACAGCTGTCACAAGGCCTTCTGAATCGCGGTTGAGGTCCGTTCAACAGGGTACCGGCAGACCTGGAACGCTGAACCGTCAACAACCTGTTGTAGCGTTACTTCACGGTGATTCACGTGACTGTAAATTTCATACGGTGTCTTTTTAGAAGTATTTTTGGTCGTAGAATCCATTTTTGCGGGTTCCAAAACCATCTGGTTTGGGGGTTTATGGGTTTTTCGTGGGGCTAATCCCAACGGTGGAAATGTTGAAGCATAGTGAAGCAAAACAAAACTCTTACTTCCTTACGGAAATTTAAAAAAAAAAAAAAAAAAAAAAAAAAACAGCGCTGAAGAAATGAGAACACGAGATGTCGATGGACAATCTCCTCCAGATTGCACAAAAACCCCCCAGAAATCTTTCCCCTCTCGATGACATCACAAAGAAGGTGCGTTTTAGAGTTTCCCATGGAGGAATAGAGAGGAGAGTTCACTGAATAGGACTTCATGTGCCATAGTCGACGGTGGCGCTATCCCTACGGAACGTAGTGAACTACTATTATATTAGTACCTTCAAACCCGACTAGAGTGAGCCACTAGCCCTTCTTACGAAGGAAATCCCCAAATACCTCACTAAACGGATTTATCTTCCACTGTTGTGCTACTACAATTAAAGGAAAAATTGAAGGAACCATCTCTGAATAACGAATTTCGTTAAACGAAATTGATTGTGTAGTTGTGTACGCTGTGAATGCAAACGACACGTCGGAATTCGCAGGGCGCCATCTTCTGGTTCAGTTTTGGTAACTTACCACCTTCAAAGTTCACTACGTCTCGTAGGGGTCGCGCTGCAGTCGCAATCCCCCCCCCCCCCCCCGCCGTTCCATCACTGGATTGGCGTTTTGGGAACGCGGTTTAACACCGAGTGAGCTCTCCTCTCTATTCCTCCATGAGCGTTTCCCTAATCAGACGGATTGATTCCGTAAAACACTCTTATGCCTTATTATTTACACTTTTACGGTGAAATGTCAATCACAAGGGTCATGTCGAACTCTGTTCCCTCCACATGGGGGATTGTCAAGTCTAGTTGACGTCCTGCAGGACGTTACATCTCGAGTTATGGCCGTTTTAGGAAATCTGGCCTCAGAGCTCGGCTCAGTCGTTTTTTTGTTTACTCGAAGTTATTCACCTAGAGTCTATTCCTAGACATACCTGATGCATCAACAGATTTTGGAAATATTGTAGCGAGAAAAGGCCTCAACTCGACAAGTGGCTCTGTTCACTAAAAAAATAAGGATTAGGTAATATTGGAAAGCAGGGGCCTCAACTGGAGATCGGGCCTTATTGCACTGAAACAATCGTGATGAGGATGTTGACCGGAATAGTCCAGTCCAAGCGTATCAGGACGTGGAAATAATATATGATTGGAGTTATGTTTTTTTTTGGGTGCTGTATCCGAATCTACAAAGGTTTTAGAGCGTTAAATTTACTATTATAGTAATCCTATAATAGGATAGGCGCACAAAGTTTGTCTAAAAGTGCCCACCGTAAGGTTGCCCAGAAGAACAGGAGCCATGCAGGCTTCTGGAATAACTACTTTTTTTTTATTGTGAATGATAGGGATACCTTTAAAAAGTGTTGGATTTGCATCATATTGTATAAAAAATGGAAGGCAGAGGATAATAGTTGGCTATAGTGCGTTTTGACATAAGTGGAAAAATGAGATTGGTTTTCAACGCGCTCTAACTCCTGTTATACTGGGTCTATAATTAAAGATGACCATTGAATTTAAGAGGAAATGTAATGCTCTTTCATTTCATTCGAATGACTTTTCCCACAGGAAGCATAGTTTCGGAGTTACAGTCAAAAAATTGAAAAAAGGGCCGAAATGTTACCAAAAACGCACATTTTCTAGGTCCCTATAGGTCACGTATACGTGACGGAAACCTTCATCCAAACGTCACATTTCAGGTTTTATATTAAACCTAATAAGCTTTCACAAAAAAAAAAAAAAAAAAAAAAAAAAAAAAAAAAAAAATCGGAATTATTTTTACTCCGATGATGGTAAGTAATTTTTGCCGTGAGACGCATAGCTTCGAAGTTATAAGCAAAACACTGTAAAAATAGCAAACAAACCACCGGGCAAAAATGTCAGCTCAACCCGCCACATAAGTAGTGAAAATGGGTTCAAAGGGCGAAATGAGGTTGAAGATAATTGTTACATAATATGTAACAATTATCTTCAACCTCCATACCCAATGTGAAACATTTCTGATCAGTTCAATTAGTTTTTCTAGGACAATATTTTGAATTTTTGTACCCTGTTCTAAAACTTCAAACGCTCGTCCTGAAAACCATCAGAAAAAAAAAAGATGTGGCCCCGTTGCGCTCGCTGATGGTGCGATATTTTATAAATTTCGGATGACAGAAATAAGAAACCGTAGGTTGATTATTCAGGGCATAATAAACCAATACCACTCACACCATTTACTGACTTCAGAGGCAAGCAGGACGTACCTCATTTCAACTTCACCATCCAAGGAGGTAAGAACTATGCAATGGATCTCCCAAGTACGGAAAGTGTTTTATTCAGGCTTAGCGTTCAATATAGCGCCTGAATTATGGAGGGCAGGAGCCGTCCAAATATTCTGCCAAAAGGAAAAAGGGGGGCAGGACGTCACGTTCGATTTGACCCTTTCCGTCTGAACGGTTCCGTCGGTGGCCCTTCAAGAGAAGCCCGTGTCGTCAGGGGACGGAAAGGTCTTCCTCGCGGGACCCCCCCCTCCACCTGGCAACAGGGGCTCCGGAAGGGAAAAGGTGAGACTTTGAAAGAGGGATAGGAGTGTTGGCAAAGCGTGGAAAGGGGGAGAGGGAGTCGCTAAATATGAAAAACGCCTAACGCAGTGGTGGGGGGGGGGGGGCGGAAGAAAAACAGACAGGGAAGGGAGAAAAGAACGAACGAAGGTGGGGTGAAAGATGATATGTGTCGTGGATGGTATGCGAAAGGGGACACTTAGAGGGGACTTTCTAAGTAAAAGGACGAGAGGCCGGTCAAAGGAAGTCCTGAAAGATCAAAAGTATTCAGACGGAGGGGGTCACCAGAAGGCCCTTCTTTTCGGGAAATATACCTTCGACCTGCTCACTTACTTCAAGACCAGTGAAAGCTGTTGACGTAGACGAAAATTCCCTTTGAACTTGAAATTTATTTAAAGAAAAATCTTCTGAGCGCTGGAAACTCGTCTTGCCAGCAAACAAATTTTGTAGCTATTTAAGGTTGCCGTTAGAAATGTACCTGCACCAGAATTTCGGGTTAAATCATCCCCGGCCTTGTTCTTAAAAGTCCCTTCTAATAAGTGAGATATTTTCTCCTTTTTTTAAAGTCCCTTCTAATAAGTGAGATATTTTCTCCTTTTTTTATTATTATTATTTTTTAATTTTATTTATTTATTTTTTCCACTTAAATGCTTTCACGTTGTTGATATTTGAATTGCGTCATGCAAAAAGTGACCTGTCATATTTTTAGTCTTTCTTGCACGAACCGCTTAAATGCTCGGTGAAATCATTCCAATATTTTTGTCTTCCTAGAGTAATTTTCATGGTTTAAAACCATGCCGGATCAACTAGGAGGACAATAATTCAATTATTGAATATTTTATCAAAATTTCATACGCTTTTAACAATCCCTGCTATAAAAAATGGCACGTACAATAATTCGAAAACCCATTTCCATACCGTATTTAATAAACAGAACGACCACAAAAATTTAAATTAACTTTTCACTAGATTCCAACGTTTCAAGTTCTTCCTTATTATATTGTATGAGCAGGGGAGATTTATTTTTGGGAGGGGGGTCCCCAAAAATCCATTTTAACCCGTTCAAGCGTAATTTAAAACCAATCACAGTGGTCCGAAAGGCGGAATAGGTTTCCTCACGGATCGTGCAGGATCTAAGAATAAACTTTCAGAAACACGATGCAACTTAGTCCCAAATCCTGCCGATTTCTATTCATTATTTCTTTCCCAGTGAATATGTGGGTTCAACCTTACAAAAATCCTGTTAGTCCTGAATGGTTTTTTTTTTTACAGATTGCTTAGTATCATTAGGTAGTTTAGATCCAAGTTTTCGTCATTTTCGTATGTTTGCGTCAAAGTTTTGGGTGTTTTTTTTAAGCCTATAACTCGTTCTCCGTGCGATTGCCCACCATTCTATTACTTGAATTGTAGAAAACAAAATTTCCTACAAATTTAGTCCTGTGCGTTTTTTTGGCACGACCTACAGTAACGGAGGGCAGCAAAGAAGGGGTAAAATCTTGTGTTTAGAAAAATTTTAACTTGGCGACTTTGTAGGAGCCACTCCGCGACGCGAAACCTCTCAAAAGACTTTTTTGCCCATAACCTCATCCTCAGGTCGAGGATTGTTACCCCTTATGATGACGAGGGAAGCTGCTCCCCCTTTTTACTCAAGACCGTTTCATGTAAAATTTAAGGGGCTTTTAATGAGTCGACTTGAATTCCTGATGGTGACGTCATGAGGGCGACTCGTGAGTTTGACGGCTTGCTGCACTAATCACCGACCAATGAGTGGCCGAGTTGACCTTTTAGGAAGGGGGAGGGGAGTAGCATTTTCGGAAGCATTTTATTGATTTGAAAAATTTATGGGCATGTATTTCTGTGCATTTTGGACAATGCGAGTGCTTGCGTGTTGTGCCTTGAGCACACTGAAAACTTTTTGCTTGCTCGCCCGGGCGCATTTCGAGTTGGTACTCGTACGGTACATTGTGTCTACCTATGCTCAATCGAGCCTGAGTGTGTCTGTTCGTTTATAGTTGTCCTCATTTGAGCAGATTCACGTCACTTTCGTGTAGTTTTGCTCGTACTTGTCCTGCTCAAGCACTCGTGGCGCGTACCTGCGCCCATTTGAGCGCTCATAGGTCGCTTTGCTCATATTTGCGCCCATTGCACCTTCACTGTGAGCTATCTTCCAGAAAACACTGACGTAATTTAATCGTTCACCATTTAAGAGAGAAAACCCTTCGCCATGTACAGACAGTTTTTGTAATTTCGGACATCTTGAAATTAACCATTTCCCGCCCCAATCTACTATTTTCATTTTCTTAACTCGAGCTATAACTATAAGCAATCTCTCCCTCAGGTGTATTCTCCTCTTGAGTGTTATTGTTAATTAAATCAGTCTTCAGTATGATACCCGCCTCAGACGTATAAAAATTAATCGACTCCCGCTGCTATCTCCGTAAACGCGGAAATTTGCTTTCAAACAGTATCCATTCTAAATGGTAAAACTTAATTGAACCTTGAAATCCACCTTTTTTCTCATTTGAATTTGAAGTTGAAGGGAACCTCTCGAAGATCCCATTTCCTGCCTAAATGGTTTCCACCGAAGTGCTCACGAATGCATACACCCCCCCTAAAAGTCTAAATGTTGTAGGAATACAAATTTTCCTTTTGTTGGCGTTTTTTGAGGGGGTGTTAGTTATAGTTTGGCACTAGGGGGCCACCCCCTGCTTCGCCAGCCAACCCCCGCCGGTTCCGCCCAACAACTCGCGTTCCCCTGTTTCACTTTGCCTTATTGAAATGTAGGATTTTTCGTTATAATGAGTATTCGGTAATTCGATTTCAAATTCGGATTCAGCGTGAAAAATGTGGCAAAACGATAGAAAAAAAAAGTAAGGAACATCAGGAAATTCTAGCGATTGGATACGCCAAATGGAGCTACTTTTTGGTGGGTTGGATTCTTCCCGTACTATTCTGGATGATGCAAAGTTCAACTTTGTATCCCAAATTTTTCTGACCGCTAGAGGTACCTTATGTAAACATGATTCTGACAACCCGAATATCTCAAAAGTAACGAACGTTCCCAACGAGATTTACCATCTGAGAGAATTTTAAAAAATATAATAATTAAGGAAATACGAAAGAAAGCGACAGAAGGAAATCTAATAAACGAACAAAAAACGTGGTGGTAATGAGGTGTGGAGGTGGGGGTGACCTAGAAGCCCTCGGGACAGTCGGGATCAAAGAGTCCCCCTCCTGGCACTACTGCGACCCCCTGAGAGATAAAGGCTTCACAAAACCACCCTTCCGAAAGTAATTATCCGCCCTCCAGTCACTCATAGGAACCTCCCTGCAGGATCAATTTTTTTTTTTTTTTTCAACTTCCCTTTTACCAGCCCTCGATTACCTGTATCAAATTTTGATGAGCTGAGTCTTACTGGCGGAAAAATTGCGGGCAAATATTTTATCTTAGGGGTCGCTTCGATGTGATAGGATTGCGTGCGATTTCAGATGTAGGGGGGACATACACTATGCAATCGCCTGCAGGCCGAAGACAAAATTTTTTATCTATATAATATATTATATAAAAATCAATTGCTGTTCGTTAGTCTCGCTAAAACTCGAGAACGGCTGGACCGATTCGGCTGGTCTTGAATTATTTGTGGAAGTGCAGTGTTAAAAGTGCTAACCGCACTGATGACCCTCTCCCCTTCACCCTTGGGCGTTTGTCTTAGCAACGCGGAACAAGTTGGTTGTTAGGCTGGTTTGTTTACGCACTCATCGATTTTAAAAATATCTCGAATCGAAATTACAAGAAGTTAGATAATGAATATTATTCAAAGAATGAGATGCAGTGTCTTTCACAGCAATCAAACTATATGAGGTCTCTATCGTGCAATTCGTTCTTCTGTTGCCACGTCGTTATGTACGGTCTGATGTGGTAGTTAGTTACCAAAATTGTGTGACCTATATTTTTGTCCTGCGATTTGAATTTGATCTTTAAATCAGTCCTTCGATTTGTTTCGAATCGGTTTTATTGAGCTCCCAGGGGAATGTCTCCAAGCTAACGTGAAGCTCACGGTGAGTCAATGAGAAGAGGTAGATGAAGTACTGATTCGTAGGTTATTCATTTATATTCATACCTACGTTTATATTCATTGATTTGTTTCCAGACCAGAGGCTCTGTTCTGATCAGCTGAGTGAGCTAAAAATTTTAATCTCTCCTGATCACCCTTCGACGTTGAAATTCAAGAGGGAGCCCTTCTGAGAGTATAGGAGAAGATTCAAAAGCCGTGCTCTGACCTGATCAGCTGAGTAAGCTAAAATCATGAGAATACATTCGAGGTTAATCTAAATATTGAGCAAGCCAATAAAATCGTTAGGTAAATGTTGAAACATCAAATTTTGTTTCGGGTTCACTATAGCCCGGGCAAAGACGTCCTAGCGCTGCGGCGGATGCGCGGCTCTGGAGGAGTATATGCGGACGCACATTCAGAAATTGGTGGAAGAGTTCTCCTGGATCTCCAATGAGCTTTCCGGGTTAATTCCCGGGAACGATTCCTCCCTTGAAGAGGCGTTGACTGCTGGCTTCATTACGAAAATTTTACAAGCAACGTAAAATTTGTCGAACCCACGGAACCGTAACGTTGTTTCCATGTGCACAATGTCTCGATCATAAGCCCGGGCGAAGACCGGGTTACCCGCTAGTTTATATATATTTATAGAAGGGATGCCATTATATATATTTTATATCGCCGAGCTGCCTACACTACCAGTCAATCGCCTGCAGGCGGACGTACTGAACTGCAGATGAACGCCTGAACATCGCACACACTACGCGTCCGGTGCCTGCAGGCGGACTTTCGGTCAGGAATTCAGGACTGCAGGCGATCCCCAGTTTTCCACTGTAGGTATTCATGTCGGAGGTCGACAATTTGGTAAAAAACGGAGTCTGCGGATCGCTCGCCTGCAGGCCAACTGACAGTGTGGGGCGACGGGCACGTGAGATCACCATCCGACAGGCCGTTGCCTGTCGCGGATCTCTCATACGATCCTCGCCTGTCTTGACGCCCCTACACCTTCAGTCCACGCTAACAGCCGTCCAAAATCTTCAGATTAACTTATGAATGTGTGAGAGACCCCGAGCCACCGCCTGAAGATTGCCTTCAGTTAAACCGACAGTGTATGGGCCCTTTAGACTAGGCGTCCACTCTGTGCTGGCTAAAGCCAGCCAACCCCCGACCTCTGTCACTCCTTTTAATTTATTTCGAACATTTTAACCCCCACCACCTCCCCCCACGATGATTCTAGTCCTCCTCGTTCTCCTCTTCGTGTTGCAGCTCCAATACATTATATAGTTTTTAGAATCCGCAACAAACAGCTCGCTCTTTCATAACTTTCTCTTCCCCGTTGCTAAAAACGTGAATTCATCTCTTGTACGTGATCCATGAGTTGAATATTCCAGGAAAACGCTGCGTTTCAGCGGGCTGTATCAGAAGTGTACCGAATTTCCTTTATAGCAGATTCATTCCGCTCGTTTCCGCTTTTCGCGTTCTTGGGATTTCACTTGACTGAACCTGCCGGGGAGGAAAAGTTGGCGGAGGGAAAACCCAGTCAAGAAGACTCGGGGGCGGAATAAGGTCGAACTGGTCGCAAAAGAGGGAAAACGACGTAGGGAGGGCCGGGGAGTGGCCATTGTATTTAATATGAACTTGGCTGGTTTATAGCAAACGCTCCGGGCTGCATACAAAGAGGTTCAGGACTTATAGCTCCACCCTCTGCCCTGAACGGGTCCTGCATGGTTCCCACCAACCCACCATACCATACCGTTTCCTTATTCCCGTCATCGCCCCCTTTTTGGCTACACCCGTCCACAACGCTAAATATTTCATTCCCATTGCTTCTTGCGGAAAAGGATTGTTATCTCCATTGTTGAAAATTATTTTCAATATCACTTGTCTGTTAGTTCTTTTTTCTTGCAAATGGATGAGAGCGTAAGTGGCCCCAATGTCCGATGGCCGTTCAGGCCGTTTTGAGTATAGGCAGGAGTATGCATTTTTGTAAAATTCAGAAATTTTGACAAAAATTCTCGGTTCTCTATCTAGTTGAAGGGTACAGAGTAAAAACCCCATAATCGACATTCCGGTCGAAAATGAATTAGCAACGCTACCTGTAGAATTTTTAGTTGTACTTTCTGAGGAAGGTCCACGATTCCCTCTAAACTCCTCTCTTCTTCACGATTCCTCTCCGAGCAGAATTCATAGACCTTCCTCAAGATGAGATTTTTTTCTCACTAAGCTGAGCAACGCCGGGCCGTTTTGGGCAGTAGGATTTTTTTTTTTTTAAATTCGAAATTTTGACAAAATACTCGGTTTACCATCTAGTTGTGCCCCGCAAGGTTTTCAGTCCGATCGCCCAAACCCGTGGGGCGCAATGTGGATATGGGAGGGTTTTTTGAAGGCTTTTAGCTATGGGATCGAGTTAGGTGTCGTTTTCGAAGTATTTTTGGACGTAGAATCCATTTTTGGGGGTCCCGGAACGATCCGATTTCACTGAGGCGATCTACAGGGCTTTCATGGGGCTAAAAATGGGATTTTTGAAGGATCCCAGGAGGTCAAATATTTTTAAAGTAAAGAATAAATAATTTTTGAGAAAAAACAAATTTTAAACAAAAAAATCCAAAAAAAATTTTTTAAAGTTTTTTTCATTGACAGAATTAAATTTCTGCACAAGCAACCTATATCAAAGAATAATAAACCCTTGTGTAAAATTTGCAGCGTTTTGAATGGTTTGCAAGATGCAAGTCAGCCGACCTGCGTCATGCTATCCCCTTGTCAATAACTTCAAATTCTAACGGAATGTTCTCTAATTTTCGTCTGTCAACACGGGGAATTTACGATAGCGACCCTGCAGTTTCTGGAGAGGTGTAAAGTGATGTGAACAGGGTTACAGAGTAACCCAAAGCAGCAAACAGGGTTGCCGTGTCGTGCTTGAATAGTGAAACATCACTGTACATATGCTCTGGTGCATGACATTCTCTGTGCTTCCACTTTCAGTTCCAAATCTCAATAACATCAATACATTTCTGAACGTCACTCGGATTTTCGAACCCAAAATTGGTATCACGACATATTCGGACTAAATTTAAATTCTGAACAATAAAGAACCGTTTTACCACAATCTGAGCGTGGTAAAGAAGGAGAGCCAGAGTATGATGCAGGTGCCTTCTGAGCTACACAAGTGACCTGAAGTTGCCGGCATAGATGGGGGTTTTCGAGGGTGCTGAATCCGAACCGAATCCGTTGTCCGTTTTTTCCCGATTGTACGATTTTTCGACGTTTTGGTATATTATTCTTGGAATAATACACCTATGTTTTCGCGACGGAGGTCGACGACTCCGATCGGCCTCAAAATTTGACATTTCCCGTTTCAAGAGGTCTACATTCTAAATCCGAAATGTCCGTCCGCCGTCCGGGTCGTTTTGGGCAGTAGGAATTGTTTTTTTAAATCTGAAATTTTGAAAAAATACTCGGATTACCATCTAGTTGTGCCCGCAAGGTTTTCAGTCCGATCGCCCAAACCCGTGGGGCGCTATGGGGCTAAAATGGGGTTGTGGTAGGGTTTTTTGAAGGCTTTTAGCTATGGGATCGAGTTAGGTGTCGTTTTCGGAGTATTTTTGGACGTAGACTCCATTTTTGGGGGTCCCGCAACGATCCGATTTCCCTGTTGCGATCTATACGGCTTTCATGGGGCTAAAAATGGGATTTTTGACGGATCCCAGGAGTTTAAATATTTTTCGAGTAAAAAAATAAAGAATTTTTGAAAAAACCTATGTAATCACGACGGAGGTCGAAAATTCAGATCGGCCTCAAAATTTGACATTATCCCTTTCAAGATGTCCAGACACTAAATGCCTAGGCAATCTGTGAAATGTCTATTTTCTTCCAACGGAAACTAAAATTTGACAGTTTGCCTAGGCATTTAGTAAAATCACTGAATTGGCAGATTGACTGCGATATAATAATATTATGTCGACATACATATTATGTATATGTATATCATACATATTTATGCATGTATACTAAACATTGGTTTACTGCTAGACGGGGGTAAATACTGTTATTTAACAATTGTTATACGAATGAGGTGGTTAGGGTGAGAAATGACTCCTCTGCTGAGTAGTCATTTCTCACCCTAACCACCTCATTGGATTAGACCTCTGCACCGTCGGCAAACACCACACTGCAATTGTTATACGTTTCTTATCAATAAACAAATTGAAAGGGTTTAAATAGAAATGCTAAAAATCTAGAGTTGAAATTCATACATTCAGTCAACGTGCTAAAAATCTCGAAATCGACGTAACAACTTCTATTTTTTTTAAGGACTATTGCCAACAACCTACAAAATGGTCCACGTGCCAGGACCGCTATAAAAGCTCTTATAAAAGTTTGAGGCACTTTAAAACAGGCACTTATAAAAGTTTAAGGCACAGTTTCGATCAATTTGAATTTAAAAAACTTTTCCCTCAAAAATTTGTTGCTTTTTTTTACACTAATTTAACTTTATTGCTTCATATTGGTCTTCTTGAAAAGGTTGGAATTCATTATTTCTAGGTTCTTTTTTTCTTCTTCAACATATTCGGATTCAGCACACTTTAAAACCCCCCTACACAAATTTTTAGTTCGAATATCCGTATAATTACGTGCAGAACTGTTTAAGAAATGTTGGAGATTTTGAAATGAAAGCGGAGGGCAGGTGACGTCACCAAATAGTTGGGCACAGAGCCGCCAGAGCGCTGAGTAGGTAATAAATCTGAATGGAATCGGAATAAAAACACTCGACTCGGTTCGATTTTGAATAACCTCCTTTGATGATAACTCAATTTTTGAATGACCATCCCTGTTGATTCCCCCGATTTTTGATTTTCTGGGTGGGCTTTTTGCGTACCAAAGTTGGCTAACTTGCATAGATGCGAGAGGGAGAGAGAGAGATCTCAGTCAATCAAAAGATGACGAAGCAGCCCACGTCATATACCCCCTCCAGGCCTCGGAATTCAAATATTATATTTTTCCTAAGGCCCTATACTTAAATAATAGAGACGCGTTTTCTGCATTGTTGACCCTTTTTTGTAACTTTTTAAGTATGTATTACCTTTTCAGGGAAAATTTAAAAAAAAACGCTGCAAATTTTACACAAGGGTTTATTATTCTGTGATATAGGTTACTTGTACAGACATTTAATTCTGTCAATAAAAAAAATTAAAAAAAATTTTTTTTTGGATTTTTATATTTCAAAAAAAATTTTTTGGGGGGATTTTTTTTTTCAAAAATGTGTTTTTTCAAAAATTCTTTAATTTTTACTCGAAAAATATTTAACTTCTTGGGATCCTTCAAAATTCCCATTTTTAGCCCCATGAAAGTCCTATAGATCGTCACAGTGAAATCGGATCGTTCTGGGACCCCCAAAAATGGATTCTACGTCCAAAAGTACTTCGAAAACGACACCTAACTCGATCCCATAGCTAAAAGCCTTCAAAAAAACCCTCCTGTGGCCCCATTATAGCCCCATAGCGCCCCACGGGTTTGGGCGATCGGACTGAAAACCTTGCGGGCACAACTCGATGGTAAACCAAGTATTTTGCCGAAATTTCAGATTTTTTAAAAAATTCCTACTGCCCAAAACGGCCTGGACGGCGGACGGCGGACGGCGGACGGCGTACGGCGGACGGACATTTCGGATTTTGAATGTAGACCTCTTGAAACGGATAATGTCAAGTTTTGAGGCCGATCCGAGTCGTCGACCTCCGTCGCGAAAACATAGGTGTATTATTCCAAGAATAATAAACCAAAAAGGAGCTCATTGTCTGTAAGTTTTACTCTGTAAAACGTTTGATATGTCATATCTAATTAAGCATTAAATCATTTTCTGTAATATAAACTGGGAACAAATGGTGCATTTTTCTCAATTTCCTGGAAACTAGAATTTTGGCATACGGGTACTACCAAATTTTATTAATAATAGTAGGTCTACCAAATGTTATTAATAATAACGAATAAAATAAATAATTATTTAATTAATATTAAACGATTTTGATAAATACTAAACAAGATATTGATTTTCTCAAAAACGTGAGGGGACTAAAGAAGTTTTTGTTCAGATTCTGGAGAACTGCGCAGGGTGTTGGCTAAATTTGGTTGCTTCATTTTTTTCATTCATTTTATTATCGTAAACAACGAGCGAAAGCGTCGGGTAAATAAACTCGATAAAAGCGAGCTCTTCTCATTCCTGAAAGCCAAAGGAGGAACAGGTGAGTGTCGCGAGGGGAAATTCTCTTGAAAAATAATTTCAAGCGACCGTTAGGCAAAGACGAAGAGATTTTACTTACGATGATGAGTAAAGAGGGAAATGGGCGAAGGGATGAAGATGAGAGGGAGTGAAAGGGGAAAAAACGAGAATAAAAATCCTTGAATGGTCGCCACGAAGGGGGGGGGGGGGGGGGGGTGGACGGCCTTGGGAGTTAACGATGAATGAACGCCCCCCCTGGGAACGAGGACGGTGGAAAGATGGAAGCGTTGTTGAAAGACTGCGATTCCTTCGTTGAGAAATTTCTCCTCACCGAAATGAAAGCGATGAAAATAATTTTCCGAAACACGTCAGGCTTATCTGGGAAAAAAAGGCCGCTTCCAGCTTCCAATTTTCCGCTAACGAACTCCCCCACCCTCTCATCCACAAAGGCTTGCTAATTAACATTTTTAATTACCACGTGGTGGGGAGTTGATGGAACTTCGTTAACAGGGATGGGGTGTGAGCGTTGTGTATCGCGGGATGGAAACGGGACGCCGTTTTTAAAGCCTTTTCGGGAGACGAGTTCATTTAAGAAGGCTTAAACCCCCGATGGGGAATCTTGTTTCAGGTTAAAGTTGCAACGCAAACACTCTCATCGCCGGAATATTGACGTGAACACCGTAGCGAAGGTCGCAGTTTACCTACGAGTCACAAGATCCCGCGCAAGATGGTTGCGTGGGTGCGTCTCGGGGTGGCAGTGCCGACGGTTTGGGGGAACCCTCCGCGCCAGGGAGCGCAATAAAATTATTTTACTCTTGGCGATTAACAGTTTTAGTTTATTATTCGTGGAATAATACCCCTTTGTAATCGCGACGGAGGTCGATGACTCCGATCGGCCTCAAAATTTGACATGTTTCAAGAGGTCTAGATTCCGAAAAGGAAATGTCCGTCCACCGTCCGGGCCGTTTTGGGCAGTAGGAATTTTTTTTAAATCTAAAATTTTGGCCAAATACTCGATTTACCATCCAGTTGTGCCCACAAGGTTTTCAGCCCGATCGCCCAAACCTGTGGGCCGCTATGGGGCTAAAATGGGGCTACGGGAGGGGTTTTTCTGGAGGCTTTTAGATATCGGATCGAGTTAGGTGTCGTTTTCGAAGTATTTTTGGACGTGGAATCCATTTTTGGGGGTCCCGGAACGATCCGATTCCATTGTGGGGATCTATAATAGGGCTTTCATGGGGCTACAAATGGGATTTTTGGAGGATCCCAGGAGGCCAAATATTATCCAAGTGAAAAAAATTGAAAAAAAAGTTGAAAAAATTGCTTTTATCACATTTTGTGTTTATTATTCTTGGAATAATACACCTATGTTTTCGCGCAGGTTTACCATCTAGTTGTACCCGCAAGGTTTTCAGCCCGATCGCCCGAACCCGTGGGGCGCTACGAGTCTAATGGGGTTATCACACTGTCAGAAACTCCCCGACGGCCGACGAGTGGCGATTTACATTGAAATCATAGGCAAAGACCGCCGGGGGGGGGGGGGGGGGGGTAGACGACAACCTCTCCCTCCCTCAGCTATGAACTCCGGACGCCTCGCGATCCGTCGGGCCGTACTCCGTACTCCACGACGCGGTGCCCGACGTCCGGCGTTCATAGCTGACGGAAGGAGAGGGTGTCGTCTACCCGGCGGCTCGGCCCTCCCCCCCGCCGGTCTATGCCCATGATTTCAATGTAAATCGCCACTCGTCGGCCGGCGGGAGTTTCCGACAGTGTGATTACCACATAAAGTGGGGCTACGGGATAGATTTTTTTAAGGTTTTAGACTGGGGTTTTAGGTGTCGTTTTCGAAGTATTTTTGGACGTATAATCCATTTTTTTGGGGGGGTCCCTGAACGATCCGATTTCACTGTGGCGATGTATAGGGCTTTCATGGGGCTACAAATGGGATTTTTGAAGGATCCCAGAAGGTCAAATAGTTTCCAAGTGGAAAAAAAAAAAAAACACATTTTTTTTTTCCAAAATTTTTTTACTCTGACAGATTTAATTTTCGAACAAGCAACCGATATAAAGAATAACCCTTGTGTACAATTTGCGGAGTTTTTATTTTAATACCTAATTGATTTATTCATCGGGAGGAAATTATTTCATAATATTCGGGGGCCGTCGATGGTGTAGTGGTTATGATGCCGGGTCCACACTCAGGTGTCTGGAGTTCGAGGCTGTCTCTAATAAGGTTTTTTGTCCTTTTCCTTTTCACAGCTCTCGTTATACTTCCAGACAATTACAACAATAAAAAGTGGCAAAACATGCAATTCCGGCGGCTCTATCTCATGTTGACATGTGTATGAGATAAAACCTGGCCTAGGGACTTAGGACATCAACACATGGATGCGTCGAATCTGAAGTTCAATCGCGTACAATCAGTCCACTTGAGGACTGCAGTGCCGTTGGGGATCAAAATCCTGTCAGGATGAAGGGGCACCATCGTCTAGCCATGACGGTGGGCTTGTCCCCCCTGCTTCGGGATTGTGATTCCCAAGTTTGAATTTCAGAGCTTTTTTTAAAAAAAAAAAAAAAAAAAATTTCATAATATTTCAATGTGAACTAGGACAATTGTTGTGTTTCAAGGTGACAGGGTTTCTCATCACTCACAGAAAGGCCAGTTGCCAGAGCAGCAGAAGCTTTTATTTTTTTTAAGCGGTTCTATTGGCCATTTCAGACCCGGGTCTGAACAAGATACCTAATAATTTCATCAAAAATGGTAGCAAAACGTTTGCTGGGAGAATTTTGGCGGCCTAAATACCTCGATTTTTCGGGCATTTTCCAGTTTTTAACCGATAACTCGAAAACTAATCATCGCGGAGACATCATTCCAAATACATAGTAGTTAAAGAGCATAAACCTCTGCGTCGAATGACCTTCGTACACTTTAGAATCGTTTCAGCCGTTCAGCCACAACCAAGCGTCTAAAATAAGCAATTTTTTCCGATTTCTTAACGGGGGCGAAGTCCTCTAGAAGGGGGGGGGGGGGGTAGATCCCCGGCATGGCACGGTAGTTGGAGGCGAGAAGTGGGACTGGAACAGAGTCATTGTGTACTTTACTTGAAATAATTTAACCAATTTAATGAACATAATATGTTGGACTTCTTAATTACTAATTTACTAATTTTTTAAACTTTCCTAGTAATTGTTCAACAATTATGTGTACTAAATTCCTCATTTTGGTTTATTACCTATGAATAATACACCTGTGTTTGGCGACGGGGGTCAAACATTGGGATCGTTTTACGTTTCATGACATGCAGATTTCAAAAATCAAATGTCCGTCCGCCGCGGCGCGCCGTCCAGGGCGTTATGAGCAGTATTAATTTTTGTAGAAATCTGAAAATTTGACAAAATACTCGCTTTACCATCTAGTTGTCACCCAAACCCGTGGGGATATGTGGGGCCAAAAATATGCCACGAGAGGGGTTTTTAAAGGTTTTCGGGTAATGGGTCGCGTTTTCGTTTCCGAAGTATTTTTGGGCGAAGAATTCATTTTTGGGGGGTCCCAGAACGATCGTACTTCACCGTAGGGATCTATGGGGGCTTTCGTGGGGGCTACAAATGAGATTTTTGAAGTATCGCCTAAGTTTACGCCTAATTAGGTGTAGTTTTCCGAGTAATTTTGTACGCATAATCCATTTTCGGGGTCCCAAATCTGTCCAAACATAGTAAGGAATTTTCGTTTTTTATTTTTTAAATAAGTATACTTTTTTATTGACGTAAAATAATTTACCTTCAGCTAAGAGTAATAAACCCTCGTGTAAAATTTGCTGCGTTTTTCACTTTGGGTTTTAGTACTTCTCTTTGGGGCCAAAACAATTTAAATATATCGAGGATATAAAGGAATAAAACAGTGGTCCTCAGAATAAACGTCTGCGAGACATGCAAAACGCCCTCAAGTGAATTCCCAAATAAGGAAGCTCAGAGACGAAATGGGGAGTCGGAGAAAAAGATGTTCGTCGAGAAGCGGAGAAAGCTGCTCTGAGGGATTGTGCGAAATGTGTCAAAGGCCGACTGGGGTTGGGACTTGGACAGAAGGGACCGCGAGGAAAAAAAAGCCTTTTCGTGACAAATCCTCCGATTGTATCTCAACAACAACACACCTGTTGTGCTTCTTCCCGAGTTTTTCTTTTGTATCTCGGGAGCTCCCCTTTTTTGCCGGGGCGCCTTTTTGCAAACAAGTCGGGTGAACAATTTGCACCGGGAGCCGATTTCAGATGGATAGAAGGGACACGTGGGAGTCCACGTGAGGAATGACGAGAGTGTGGTTGAAGGGGACTTCAAAACCCCGGCAGAGGTTTGGATCCCGCTTGAAGATTTACCATGGTGATGATTTGAAACTTTATATCAGTGACTGGAGAAGTTACTGCGCTGCTTGGAGCGATCGCTCCAATGTTTGGAAAAGTCGCTGCAATATCTTGCCGCGTTGTGCCAGCGTCTCCGAGCAATGCATGCCTTGCGTGCAGCAACAGTCGACGTCCCACGAAAACCATTCATAATTGATTCTCCCCCAATTACTACTACATTAATTAATACATAAATGACGACTCCACGCAGCTGGAAGTGGGGCACCGGGAAAATGACAAGGCGTCGAAGAAGGAACGATGAGGCCAAGTAAACTTCGAAAGGGGGTCGATATCGGAAAGGTGTTGCTCTGCACGACTGTTTAATGCATGGGCCTTCTCCGGGTTGTCAAACGAGAATGAATATTTTATATGGTAAAGGCTATGGACGCTGGCGACGGGTGCAGGGGGTTCTTCCCCCAGGCCGCAGCATAAGTAAGTATTGTTAAATTCTGGCTGGATCAATTCCCTCATTCTCACATTAATGATTCAGAAGACTTCCGGCGACGGACTGTGAAGATGATTGTTTTTCAGGGGGTGTCAGTTATGGATTCTGGTGTCAAAATGGACCTGACCTCCATACGAATGTGCATTTTTTTATGCAATATTCCGCGTCTTTTATTGGTCGTACCATCATGATTTTGAAGGTTGTCCATATAACGTGGTTAAGCTTTTTGAAATTTGTATAATTTAATAATGATTAACAGGACGTTTTCATTTTTTCCCCTTCACGACATAAAAAAGCGTTACGCAACATAATCGCGAAAACTATAATCACATGATTGGTCTGGAAGGAAGTTTGGCGGTTGGTTACAAGTGGAGGGTAAAATTAATCATTATTAAAATTTAATAATGATCTGACTGTAGAACCATGGGTCTACCGTCCGTTTTTTTTTTTTTTCATTTGAAAAGTTTAGGTAGAATTGAAGGCAATTTTCTCTAAAAAAAAAATTAAGAAGTCGGGACTTGCTATTTGAATACAGAAAGAAGAAAGCGCTGGAGCTGATTTGCGCACGCTTGCGCGCAATTTGTGCCATATCCGACACAGCTCAGTAGGCAGGGTTGGGATTCGGTAGGGTGGATGCAATTTTCAAACATAAACACGTACAGCGCAGTCGCGCATTTGGACAGTTCCTAATGAGTGGTTTGGATGGACCAGTTACCAGCAAAGTGAGGCAACAAAGGGTGCCTATAACGGAAAATTGGCCGTGAGTTCATGAGTAAAGAAGTTCGAAGTTGCCATTTGAATAGAGGATGAAAGGCACATTGCGCCAATTCGCGCATGATGTACGCAATTTTAAAAAGCCCGGTTGACATGGTTGGAATAAGCTGGGAGAAAAGTGCAACGTTATCGCTTTAATGCTGCGGTAAAGCCTATGACATATATGCAGATTGTGTAAATAAGTGGTTTGCAATTATCTACTTGTGTAGATAAATTAGGAGTTGTCTTTACAACAACTGTTGACTGGAGGGTTGCGATGTTTTGAGCCAATTTGTGTAAGCTTGGTGCCTCCTGCAGCAAAGTTGCTCTCATTTGCTTACACTTGCGCCCAATCTGAAGGCCTGGTAAAGTTGAGAGTTGTTAGGAGCATTAAGATTTTGACGGATGTCTCTATCAACTGGTGGAAAAGCCACAGGTGTGACCGTACCTGGCGTACTTCTCACGTGGCAGAGTTTTTTTGCACTTTTTTCATACTTTTCCCTCCTTTCTCTAAATCCTCCTCGGTAGTGTTTGCCACCTTCGAAAAAAAGTTCACGGGCGGAATGGAAGGTTATTTTCTCTAAAAATTCAGAAGTCCACGTCCCCTTTCCTGCGGACTCTGACGGTTGAATACTAAACAGGATCCTGGAAACAGGAAAAAAGGGTAAGCGTTGGGTCATGAGAGGGATGGAGGGGAGCATCCAGCACAAAAAGCCCTTCAGGGAGCCTTCCGAGTATCTCAAGTATCAATTGCATCCTTTTTACCCCCTCTTCCACCAGTTTTCCCCTCGGCGAGATAAAAGCACCCTTCATCCCTGGCTCCTATGACCCCCTCGCTCCATCACTCGCCTCCATCAAGCTACTTCAAAGCTTTTTCGCTTTTTCCTCTTTTCGAGACGCTTCGCGCGACTTGCTTTCAGATTACGGGAGGTTCGCCTTTACTCATTACACCTCCCACCGTTTCCTCTCAACCTTTCTCTTATCCCTTTTCTCCCTCTCTTCCTCCCACCGGTAAATATTTACACGCTCTCTCCACCTCTACCATCACTACACTGTTCCCCTCAGACCATCTCACTAATTCCCTCACACTCCCTCATTCCCTCATTCCCACGGGTGGGGTGGGGGGTGGGGGGGGGGCTCACGTTTCCTCAGTCTCAACTTCAAGGGTTACATTTCTGACGTGGCTCCTCACCTGGAATCCCTCCTCTGTTTAATTAAGGCCCTTAACGTCGTGTAAGCAACTCCAAGTGTTATCCCAGTTTACTGTCGACTGTCTAGTGTTCCAACTTCGGAGGCCTGGGAAGCCCATTGAAATTCATGAATCTTCTTACATTTCCCGGAGGCCTGACTTGGAGCCGGCATCTGAATCTAGAAATGGGGCCACTCACAGGTGTTTGAAGATGCTAACGTCGTTATTGACACTACCTACCCGGAGTGGAGTTCGCCTTTCGGCACAATACAGACGTCACATTAGATGTGGATCTGAATGTCTAGAGAATTTGGGAATGACCATTTAACAAATTAATAAACGTTCATTTGCGTCAATTCGCTCACACTTGCGCGTAATTTTCCACAATTGCGCCGATTTGCGAGAACTTGCGCCCAATCTAACACAGTCGACGGCGCACAGTAAACGCTAATAGGTGGCAGAAAAAACGCAACTGGCCGATCTGTTTAATGTTGATTCTTTAGCTGATATATACCTAATATTATATGAACAAAGAACCATACTGGTTTTGTCGCTTCGAGCTGCCTGGAGGAGACCGGAAAGTGGAAAATCGGCATTTTCATCAGTACATTTTTTTCGGCGTGGCGAGCCCCACGTATTAATTAAGCCTTAAACCACGATTGATTTGTATTCAGGCCATGTATCCAAAAGACATTAAAAATATTCTCTTCACTAAATTGGCCTTCATCGACTTTACAGATCAAAAATAATGAACAAAAAATATCAGAATATCAAATAAAAAAAGTCACGATGCTCACCGAAGTTTACGGAGTTTTTTCTTTCTGTGTGTTCAGTAAGGACTCCAGAATGTGACACCAAAGTCAGATCGTGCGCAAATTTGCGCATTAAAAACGTGCAAATAAATCTATTTTTAGGGATCCCAGAACTGCCTGCTGCCAACATGGGAATCTATGGGGCTTTCATGCGGCTACAAATGAGGGTTTCGAAGGATCACAGGGGGTCAAATGAGGTGTTGTTTTACGGGTAATTTTGAAATCATAATCCATTTTACGAGGTCCTACATCTGTCCGAGCATTTTATGTATTACATTTTCTTTTAATGTACCTATACAAGAATATTTTTATATAATACCTACTATATAATACTAGTGGGTCTAAAAGCAAAGCAGACTAGTGCATTTTGTAGGAACTTCAATGTTCTCTCATTTCGCTGATGGCAACATTGGCCGCAGTTTTTTCTGAGTGTCTCAAAACGCTCGCATCAGATTTGGATTTTACTCCCCGAAAAATCTTGGAATAAGACTTGAAACTACGCTTTGACAGAACTTAGTGGTGCACACAGCCACATTAAACAAATGAAAATAATATTATGCTTATTATGCACCTGCATTTTCGAACTTGTGTTCATCTAGATTCGCGATCCGCCCCACTGCAAGGGCGGATCGATAAAAAATCGATTTAACGTCTTTTTCCCCGTGAACTCATCTAATATTGAAATAGACGACTGGACTAATTCTAATTGTTTCTCTGTTGCAGGTGAGTATTTCCTACAAGTGTCTTCGGCCGAAGCAAGTAAGACCAGCTAACGTTGGAAAAATTGAAATTAACCATTCGCTGTAAACTTTTCGAAAAATGAATCTCCCCCTTCATTATTCGAATGTCCCTCGGGAGTCTGATACAGGAAAAACGTACGTAATTGGCGCCGATCTGGCGTTTTACAATTGAAACCTTCCCACGTCGTTAACGATAAAGCCGCCCCAAAGTCCCTGAACCGCAAAAGGAAAGGGGAGTTTTCCCGGAAGGAATAGATAAAACGGGGTTATAAAATGGGGTTTTCTCGGTGGGTGATAAATATCATATTTGGGCGGGATGCCGACGAAGTGGGGGGATTGAAAAACCATTAGTCAAATTGGTTACAGTTTCAGACTCCCGCTGACACTACGGAAACACCGGTTCGGGTTCGGGTAATTACCGAATGGTTTCACACCCTGTCAGAGGGTCTGTTTCGGCGGTTATAAACTGTGGATTTCCACAGTGTGGAAAGGATGAAGAGTCTGTTCATGAGAAAATTGTGTACTTTCATTTGTACCAGGTACAAATGCACGAACATATTGTTCGCAGAGATTTAAAACACCCAGAAAACTAAATACCCGATTTGGGTATTTTATTGATCTGCTCCCCCAACTCCAGGCGGCGATTCACTCCTCCCTTGTTGACGAAATGGTGGAGATTTTTGTCTTGCTTCCCGAGCTTTCCAGAGCTATCCAAGGCTTTCTAAACTCGTCCCAAGCTGACTATGGGTGTCCAAGGTATGCCAATATGGTGCCGAGCTGGATAAGGGTTTTCAGGGCTTGCCAAAATGGTCCTGAGCTTTCCAGGGCTGTCCGAGGCTTTCTATGCTCGTCCCAAGCTGACTAAGGGTTTCCAAGGTATGCCAATATGCCAAGTTGGATAAGAGTTTCCAAGGCTTGTCAAAAATTGCGTGCAATTGGATGCATCCACGCTTTCCAGACCAGGATTAAATAGGATTTAAAAAGAAAAGAGTAACATGTAAAAGTTCTTATGGCTCAAAAGCCATCCTGTTTCAAAGTTTCAAGCATTTTCGATTTCATGATCATCCTCTAACTGAAGAAAAATCTCATGATAGGAAACAATAACAATGTTGTCATGTCATGTGATCTGTTGCGATTTGCCCACAAGTACAGCTCATGATCGTGAATCGTGCGATTTTCCACTCAAGTAGGTACATGTACTTGAACAATACTGAAATTCATTTCTATTCTAATATTATCTCCTCTAATTTGATAAAGTTCTTTAAAAACAAATCGCTTCGTTGCCTAAAATGAACAATACTGGAAAAGATTAAATTGAAAATTTAAAAGAAAAATTGATCCTTTTGGTAAATTATTTTTGGGATAATACAATGTATGTAATCACGACGGAGGTCGAAAATTCTTATCTGCCTCAAAATTTGAGATTATCCGCTTCAAGATGTCTAGATTCTAAAAATGAAATGTCCATCCGCCGTCCGCCGCCGTAGTTTCGGCTATGGGGTCATGTTTGGTGTATTTTTGGACGTAGAATCAATTTTTGGGGGTCCCACATCGATTCGATTCTACCGTGGGGATCTATTGGGCTCTCATGGGGCTACAAATGGTATTTTCGAACGATCCCAGGAGGTCAAATATTTTCCGAGTAATTTTGGACGCATAATCCATTTCTCGAGGATGTGGCAACATCTGTTCAAACAATATAACGATAAACCGTTGTGTAAAATTTGCAGCGTTTTCAACAATTATTGGAAATGTGAAAAAAATACAGAAACATTAAAAAATGAAGTAAAATTGAAGATTTAAACCAATTATAATTATTGGTTTAAACCTTCAATTTTACTTCATTTTTTAATAATAATTTAAAACATTTATTGTTTTACATTAAAGATTAATTAAAAATCGTAATTTTTTAATGATTAAAAAAAAAAGTGTAATAGTCACTAAACTGTACAGTCACTAATATCTACAGTATATCTGTAGACTCTCTTAAAATACTCGTAGCTTGAGTGATGGCTAGGGGGAAAGAACCAATCACGAATGGGTAATTATTTACATTCCGGTTGATAATCATTCTGTTATTGTGTCATATTTGGTAAATAGGTATTAAAGGGGATGATTCGTACCTACCCCAGAAGGGGGGATATTTACCATAAGAAGGTATGTCAGGGGTTGTACTGATAACACACAGTGATTACCGAGTGCGCGTGTCTGTGGGCTGCTATGTTTGCGGACGCGACAGGTATTCACAAATCCGGGGCTCCAGTAACATGATTGCTAACATCCCTAATTCGTCAAATATGACATGGTAACATGTTTTCAATAGCTCTCCTCGAAAATATGGACGTGGTATGATGTTTTCAATGGCTCTCCTCGATCCGTGAAGGTATTCTGACCATGTATTGGCAGGTTTTAGCGGGAACCGGCGGCAAACTGTAATTAGTGAAACTTTGTTTTTTTAGTTTCTTTCCCTTCGTAGGACTTCCTCAAAACATAACCTCATTTCAATCAAGAATTACTCGATGTTTTGCTTCCTCTTTTCCCCCTTCTTTCTTTCGCTTCTTTCGTCTACACCCCCTTCACACTCCTTACTGCACGTTAGCAACGTGAGCGTCGTGGTCCAGGGATGTACGTGTAGGGCGTCTATGATTTGCATTGGAGGTAGAAGATGATGGGGTATGACAATGGGGCTGTTTCGACATTTAGGAAGTCACCTCGACAAGAGGGAATGCGCGGTAACAGCATTAGTAATCGCATTAGACACAATCTACCAAACCTAGTGACAGTTCCCATCTGGAAGTTGAGTGAACTCGGTTGAACTCGGAAACGTCTTCTCAACCCCCCAAAAATACGTGTCAAAGTCTCCCAAGGAGCCTTGTGGAGCGAAGGGGACATGGGGCGGAAAAGGGGCTTTGCGGGAGTCAACCGTTGGATTAGTGAGGAACAAAACTTTTGCCTTCGACCGTGCGGTCTTTGCGCGCCACTTCAATTTAACTCCTGCCAGCGAGGGAACCTCACGTATGTGAAACTGGATGGGGTAAAAGACGACGGGACACAGTGAGGGGGCCTCCGTCCAAGAACAACACAACTTTAGCGTTACTCGTTACTCCCTTCCAGTTCCACTTGGGGACGGCAAGTTTCGCGCGATCTTCGGATCTATAGCGACGCTAAATTACGTCGGGGATGTCACATACGGCAGGTATCCCACGTGCGAAGCATTCGGATTGGTTCCATGGACGACATATCCACCTCTGGGTGTCAGCTGTTGCTGCAGTATAGTCATTGATTGCTGTAGATTTAACTGATGGCATACACTGGTTTGCTGTCATTGTAGATCTCGAGAAGCGTTCGACACTAATATGGCAAACTGGTCAAAAGAACGTACAGCTTTGAATTCCCCTGAGACAGTTTCGGCGTCCTGGCCATACTTGCAACAGTGTAGAAATTTATTGCTGCAGGTTCTACTGATGACATGGAATGTTTTGCACTCTTTTTAGATCTTAGGAAAAGCTTTTGGCACGTTGATACGGCAAACTGGTCTACAGAACGTCCAGCTTTAAATTCCCCTGCAACAGATTGCTGCAGATTACCTATACCTATGGCGTATACAGTAACTGTTTGTCTTAGTGGGTGTTGAAGAAGCGTTCGACACGTTGATATGGCAACACTGGTCAACAGAACACTTAGCTCTGAATTCCCCTGAAACAGATTCAGCCACCTAGTATCAACCATACTAGCCACAATGTACCAAAGCCAATGTAGCCACCAGTGTGCCAAAGGAAGCTACCAGGAACTCCGAAAGAACCAGGCATGCAAAGAGAGTCAAATTGGCAATTCCTCTTGTAAAGATGATGGAGTATTCTTATGTCGAACACTTCAAGGGACTTGGCATTCATGAGCACCTGAAGCTACCGCTCTTAACCGCAGGATCCAACTCAAGCCCATGGGAAAATCTGGTCTTTACGAATCACCTCCACTATCTCGATCCTCTGCAGCCTTATGCTCAGAAGGGAAGGCTATCTAACCAGATACATAATGTGCTGTTCAGGAGAAAAGGTATTGAGGGCTACTTCGAACAGAACGAGGTAATCAGGCATACTGAGCATCACTCTTCTGAATGCAGCATATTCCTGAAAGGCACCACTCAAACGATGGACCTGGTCATTCCCTGGAAGACTTGAAGCTAGGTTTATACAGGAACTCCACTGTTGGCCAGAGCCTCTCTTCAGACACTGAGCTCCTTGCTGCCACCACTTTACGTTTCAGGCATTTTGCAAACGAGTTTCTGGGGTGAACCTCTCCGACCAGACTCCACTTCTCTTGCGCACTTCGCCATCCACCATTTGCCACAGCACACAAGTGGTCAGGGCTCTCAGCCAGGATCACCAGGTCATCTGCATAAAGCATTAACTTTGGTGGATCCAACTGCATTTTGGTCAACTCAGCATCGCAATGCCTGACAATGTGTCCTGGGCTGCAGACTTTATATCTTCGAGAAGCGTTCGACACTTCAAATCCCACGGCGCTTTGATTCCTGCCATATCTCGCTAGTCCCGATTTGGTTCCGGCGGTGCAAAGAAAAAGAAACGCGTTTAATGGGATTGGAAAAGTACTGACGTCTCAGGATTTTGAACGATTGCTTTTCCCCATCGGTCCATCATTTTCTTATAAGTTGAGATTTATAGGACGACTTACCGAAGACATCCGAACACTCACTTAGACGGTTTTTATATCTTCCCGCAAACTCCATTTTTTTCTCCCGTGACGGTTTTTCTCGGCTGACAAACTTTCCGATGACTTCATAACAGAAGGGGGAGAAGGTGCGTCGGGAAGTGGGAGTTTCTTGATGGAAATATAGACTTTCCCAAACTGAATCTACCCTGGGATGACTGATGGGGAAAGGAGGGGAAAGGTTGCTCGACAAAAACCATCAGGCTAGAGCTACCTAACCGGCAAAGATGTTGAAAATGGAGTCATCTGTCATCCGGGCGGAGCTGACAGAGCGATTTCAGTTGAACCTATAAGAGGTTTTGGTGAAAATTACTCGGCCGTACATGACCGGTAAAGGCTGTTTTTACTACGTAGGTTGTATTGGATATAGCAAAATATTTTACGAAATTTGGCAAATTGAAAATTTGAAATAAAAAGCCAAAACTAAAATGAAAAATAAAAAAACTACCACAAAATCTACAAAAGCTGAAAACTTTAAAATAGTAAAAAAAAAAAATTAAAATCTTAAATGAAAAACTGACAACTTGTCATTTAAATGTGATGGGAAGGCACAGGCACCATGGACAAGTTCATGCCGCCATGACACGGTTTCAAGAAGGAGAAGACCGGAAAATGTTTCCGAGATCACTTCCTCGAAACGCCAACGTGTCTTCCTGGGTTAACAGAGGAGAGTCTGGGGACCGACCCGCTGTGACCACGTCGCCAGCACTTCCAATTACTAAGACTTAATAATTGGATAGTACTTAGTACTATTATAGTACTATAATAGTAATAGTACTTGGTACTATTCCTATCAACTCTGTTATCAACTGTTTTCCGCATAACTGGGTCTGCGATTGAAATAAAACAAATAGAACCAAGTGTCGCCTTTTCAAACTAGCCGTTTTTGGGTCTGCTGACCCAGGTTCTACTCTATTTTTTAAATTAAATTGCAGCTCCTGGGTCAGCAGACCCTTAAATCAGTCAAGGGGGTTCCCAAAATATTTTCGATCAAACAGGTACACATCGATTTTGGGAAAAACAGTTTTTTCGAAAAACAGGTTTATCGAAATGACTTTCAAAGTGGGGTCCGCAGAAGTTCCCGCCTTCGATCTCCGATTTCCGATGTGAAGAAGATACAGAACTACTGCGGGATTTATCGGATCTTTCATCAGATTTTTAGTTACCAAGAGGATCTAGCAGTGAATCTAGAGATACCTGAGTCTCCACTTTCGATGGTCCAGGATCTCCAGGTTCCAGGTTTTCAACAAGTGAGGGCTCAGTATCATCGGGATTTTTCACTGTATGGCATACACTGTACCATGAGGGGCTGTTTTCTTCTTTATGAAGAGTCTCTTTGTTTTCGTCATCTAAACAAGATGAAAAGACGCGAGACGAACGAGAACGGAAAGGAAAAAACACGCGCGAGAAACATGAAACTAGCTGATAACTCACAAAAAAGAAGAACAACTTCTCGCAAATCTGATAACACCTGTTGTTGTTACCTCTATTAGGTCGGGGAAAAGAATATGATAGGCGGAAATTTTTTTTGACTGTATTTGAGGATCAAAATCATACGAAATCCCGTCCCTTTCAGAAAAACCCCTTTCCTGAGAAATTGACTATTTCGACACAAAAAACCCATTTACGACGAAAGTAGTGGACCTAAAGAGCTGAAATATTTATAATAGTTTTCTTTTATCATAATATGATGAAAGAAAACTAATATTATTAACGCTTTGGTGCACTGGAAATCGAAATCAGAAGATTTGGTAACATTGCGCGATTTTTCAGATTTGCTAGGAAACGGTCAGTTTTGCATATTATGGTGCGATTTGATTACAGCTGATGTTATCAAAATGTCATTTGCGCAGTCGCGACTGTAAACAATGTGAACGTGCTGTGCTCAGAATTTCTAAGATCCGTCCAGTAGAACCGAAGATATCGGGATCCAAAGTGAGCTCTTTTGACCCTATAGGGTGAACTATATATAGAAAATTATTTTGGGAATCCCAAAAGTTAGAATTAGAAAAGCCGACACATGGCCAGCAGACCCGCAAAACTTGTCCTGTTTAAATCGTGGCCCCTGGGTCAGCATACCCAGTAAAATAAGGTTAGGTGACCTAAAAGTCAAATACTTGTTCTTCCTCCCCTGACTCCGTCGTGGCGGGAAATGGCAAAAACCCGTTACCCCCCCTAGTGGAGAATAGGCGAACCGCTGTCGGCTCAACTTACCGCCACCAACACGATCTACACTTTTTTGATCTCCAGATACAACTGTTCCGAATCTTCCGCCCGGACAAAGAAATTATAAACTTTGTGAAATACGAGCATGGGATCTCCCGGGTTGAAAATCCCGTCCGTACCCCCCCCCCCCCCCCCTACCCCTTCCAACCGAATTTAATAAATCTTCGAGTTCAGCGAACAACTGGGTTGAAGGTTTGGGCCGAGCTTCTGACCGTCAACTCTCGGTTCTTAATATTTAAGGAGGAGCTCCCCTTTCCCTCTGGTGTTCCGCCTTGTTTCCAAACTTAATTATAACTTCGTCCCAAACTGCGTGTTATGATTTCCCGTCATCCAATCATTTTCCGTATTTTTCTTTTCCTCCGCCTCCGGTTGGTTACTGCTGTTTGCCAACTCGGGGCCTTCGAGTGGTTCTGCGAAGGTCTTGTTCTGCATTTCAAAGCGCTTTTGAAAACGGACGAAATGGGTCAAAAACCGTCACTACTTAAAAGTCCTTAAAAACTTACTTGATCTGTAATGTACCAAATTTAACTGGGGTTCGAAAAATCCTCCAGGATTTTCTCGCCATTCCCCTGAAAATTTCACCATCCAGTTCCAAAGAGTCCACTAATGAAGCGCCCCAGCGCTCTTCTAGAAGCAATTTAATGTAAAACCGCTTCCTCCTCCACGTTTCTCATTCACTTCATAATTCCGCATTCACTGTGTAAAACTCCGAGCATCGCTTTCAACGATTCCCATAGCGCGACGTTTTGAATTCATTACTCGTAATTATTTAGTTGAGTAAACCTCTTCGTCGTCACAATTTACATTTGTGGACAAACCAAACTTCAACCTGCCCTGGATGAACCGTCAAATGGACAAATTCGGCCACCACTGAATTCATTTTGAAGCTATTCCATTGCTTTTTTTTTCGTTTCTGTTGAACACCTTGTTTAACCCGCTGCTTTCAGACTGATTGCATGCTCAGTACAAATATGGAATTTTTGAGCCAATGGTAAACTTTGAGTGGAAAAATTGATGAGTCAACGTTATTGAATGATTGATTAATTGAACTAGGTAGGACGGTAAAAAGACGATTTCAGACGAAGTAGTCTATTTCCACGATAAATAAAATAACAACTTGTAGACGCGTTTCGGTTTACTAAACCATCATCAGTACAATACAGAATGAGGAAGTTGTGAGAAGTTCCTTATATACAAAAGTGAATGTGCCTTCTTATGGGCGTGGCATTAGAAAGGTGGCAAGAAAAGAGAATGTGAAAGGCAAATAGGTGAAAGGAGAACTCACAGGAAAATATCGATTAGAGGGGAACGCCTAATTACATCCAGGTCATTTACTGATATTCCTAAATTGTAAACTTTCTGAATTTCCAAAGATTCTAAAGCATCTAGTTTTGGACCTTTTTGGCAAACATGAGCTATCCCAATGGCTGGATTATTATTACCTATCTCATAACTGATTCTATGGTTTTCTTCTGACAAATGTTTTTCAAAAGCTTCCCTACCCCTTCCCAACCTAAGATCATCACTATGTTCCTTCAATCTAATTTTAAATTTTCTTCCAGTTTGTCCTACATATTGAATCCCACAATCACATTTTAATATATACACACCCCCTTTATCCTCTAAAGGAATTTTATCTTTCACACCCCCTAGTAATTTCTTTGTAGAATTCTGTGAATAGAATCCTACTCTGAAACCCCTATTTTCTAAAATGCGACCCACTTTCTGAGTTACATTCCCATAAAACGGTAAACTAACCCACTTCCTATTATCTGGTTCCCTATCTTCCCTTTCCAAATTTGTGACTGCTAATTGAAATTTCTTCATACCAATCTTTCCCCAAATTCTATCTATAGTAGCCCTATGATAACCATTACTCTCCGCTATAGAGTAAATTACTTCTTTTTCTTTTTGAAAAGCTACTTGATTCATTGGGACCGATAATGCCCTGTTAATCATACTGTAAAAGGCTGCAAATTTATGAGATGTTGGATGATTGGAACTATTATGGATAACCACATCCGTATAGGTTGGTTTCCTGAACACAGCAAATTTATGCCTACCCCCCTCCAATTTTATAGTTAAATCTAGAAAATTCAGCTCATTCCCCCCCACTTCCTTAGTAAATTGAATATGCTGATCTACAGAGTTGAGCTGATTAAAGAAATTAGCTAGTTGCCTATCAGTCCCATTGAAGAGGACAATAACATCATCAACATATCGATACCAATAAACAACATTATTTTTGAATTTTGTTTCAATGATCCCTTCTAAATGGTTCATATAAACATCTGCTAATAGCGGAGACAATGGCGATCCCATAGCTACCACTTTTGTATATAAGGAACTTCTCACAACTTCCTCATTCTGTATTGTACTGATGATGGTTTAGTAAACCGAAACGCGTCTACAAGTTGTTATTTTATTTATCGTGGAAATAGACTACTTCGTCTGAAATCGTCTTTTTATAGGATGGATTCCCACTATTTCGCCGCATCTACCTTACGTTAGGTAGGACGGTGTTGGAAGATTGACTTGGTAAATTAAAAAGTTCAATTCAGTAGGTACATTCGTTGAAAAAATGAAATCTAGTTTCAAGGGATAAAGTTGCGCAGAGATAAATTAAATTGAATACTTAAAACTTATAAATTTTATACTTGGGTCGGAAACCAGTTTGGCTCACTAACCAGTCTAGAAGGTTAATCTTGTAGCCGCATGGGCCACACTCTGTGGTAAATTCGCCTGCCCGCCGCCACTCATGGCTCCGTCGCGGGCCACGGGAAGCGCCTCCATTGGCAGTGTGATTAGGGATTCCAAGTTCTCTCGCAAGCACCGCCGATTTCATCATTTACACTTTCATTATGCATAAATGCAATGAATTTTTGATCAGACCTGAGGACTGAGCATCCCCTGGCGACACTTCGTCTGGGGAAGCCAGGTCAGCGGATCCAATTTTCACCCATCTGTGCCCGGGTAACCATTGTTTACAACTGTGGTCACCAAGAGATCAGACTTCCGTAAAACAGTGTCAGCGGGCCCGCCCTCCCTTGGCGAAAATACGTCTGGGGAAGCCAGCCCTCTGATTCCTGTAGTAACTGTGGATTCAGGGCGAACCAGTATTGATGTTGACACATCAACTTTAATTCCCCCTGAATTCCCTTCCGGAGGCCAACACATTCCAGGCCCACACGACACTTTGTGCCAGCCTGGAGATCTCGGGTCTCCCTATTCTGCCTCGATACAGCCTCCCAGGCCAGCAGATCACGACATCTCGTGTTATGCCCTGGTTAGGGGTCTCCCTATTCTGCCTCAATACACCCTCTTCCTCCAAAGACATTGGGTGGGGAAATCCCAGTTACGCTGGAGGCCTTCCCCCAAACACACAAAATAAAATTTGTAGGTCTATCAACATTTAATGTTGATAGACTTATTAATCAATTAGGAACACAATATTTTCATGTAGGCACAACTTCAACATCAGTTCAGCTGGGAGCCCTACAAGTCTCACTACCACTAAAAAGAGACAAACGCGGTTTGGATTACCCCTGCTCAAAAACACACTGGACCTACTACGAACAAAGACAGAAAACCGGTTTGGGTCGCTTCCTCGCTACCACTACAAAGACATGATACCGGTTTAGTTGACGACTTTTTTAACTCACGACCACTCAAGACTCACAACTTCCTGGTTGTGCTGATTCGGGTAGCTTTCCTTGTCCTCTCTCGAAGCAATGCCATCCTCCGCGGATCACCTCACGAAGTTCTGCCCACATTGAGCGGTCCAAAAGGTGTAGCGGGTCACATAACTCAACACTGGCTTCCCCCAACTAAGAACTTTATTCAGGTTCTAAATTACCTGAGACTGGCCGGGTGGCCTGTAGACAGTCAGTATTAACCCTGGAAGGGGTCACAAGGAGGTTAGAACCCCGGTTTGGACCCTGGCCAACCAACCTTACATGAATCACTGAAACCCAACGTAGAGTGTCCCTCGAGCTTCAAAAAGGGGGATTTTCCCGAAGAAAATCAATGTCACGCTACAGGTCGCCATTTTGACTTTCGGTCGTGTTCGGGGCCCCTCCTGTGATTCCCGGCCGCGGAAGTTCGTAGTGGCCATCCCTGTTTCAAACCCGAAGGTCCTCCGCCCATAAATTCCACTTATTCCCAGACGTCGGGGAGGTTCGTTCCCACCCTCAGTTCCAGCACAGGTCGATTCCCCCCAGGGCTGTATTTACCACGAAGCTACACTTTTGAGGCGGCTCGAATTTAAGGGGTCTCGTTTTTACGCTGTTCTGAACTTGAGCGACTGTATACAGTAAACGACCAAATATCGTATGTATTTATTACGTGTTGGTGGGCATCTTCCCGACCAATCCTTGCCCAATTTCTTCAAAATCGGTGGAAAATCAACGAAATGATTTGACAAAACCGCCGCCCCGTCCTTTTTTCTCAATCGGTAATAATCGACTGATTTTGATGAAATTACGCTCAAGACAGCCCCCAATAACGTGAATCCCCGATTTGGTACTACATATCTTAATACATTCGGTAGCGCTGTGTAAAAACGACGTACGCCCTCCCGCGGAGGGTTAAGGATGTTCAAACCGTATGGTGTACGCTCAAACCCGCATTACAGTTCAGCCATGCGGGTACTGTATAACTTCATGGCAAACTCTGCTTGTAGGTAGGTACACTAGTGTAGCGACGTCTTGGGATTGTCAACCTACATAAAAATTAGGTAAAAATTAACAATTAAATTAAAAATCCAATCAACTAAATAAATTAAATTAAAGATAAATAGAAATAAAATAAAATAAAAATTAAATCAGGTATGTAAATAAAAACACTGCAAATTTAACATACATATGTTGCAAAATATATATTGTTTTTAAATTCTTTAAGTACCGACTTACAGATGATTATTATTTTATATAAATTGTGCAAAACTTAATTTGACATGAATAAAAAATCATTGACGAAATTGGAAAATTAAAAACCTTTCCGTTAATCACAAATGCCCAAAAAATGGAGTTCAAGTCAAAGTGGCTTCGGAAATGTGTGCTCGTCTCACAATTCCAAATCCTAAAAAAAAACCCTCTTACCCCTCTTATGCGTTAGGGCGATCGGAGGATGATTAACGGAGGGCGATAAAATATGATGATAAACCAACACCTAATGAAAATGTAAATTACTTAAAATAAATTTCCATGCGGAGAGATGTCCTCTACAAGATGTAGGTGAAAAAGAATTTTTCCAGGCCTAGTATTCTATCTTGGCTCATGTAATGTGTGGAAAAAATGACGAAAAATCGGGATTTTTCCACATTTTTCGCAAGTTCTTTGTGAAAACGGGGGATTGGAAGCGGTGCAATGGAAAAATTATGGTGATATTCGGAATCTGCGATAAATTTTACATAAGTTAGGCACCTTTTGAAGGCATTTAATTTAGAAGACTTCTTAGTGTGTTCAATGAAAAATCATGAAAAGTTTGTTCACAAAAAAAGTGATAACAAGCTATAATCATGGAAAAACGAGCTAAACAATAAAAAACGGACCTCGGATTCGGATTCAGCACACCAAATATCGTCAGAAACCAACAAGCTCCGGCCGGATGCAAGACCGCCCCTAAATTCTGTAAAGTAGTGTAATTTGAAACTTTGCAGGAAAAAGTCCAACTTTTACCACCTCGTGTCCAAACAGCATTCCTACCAAAATAGAGTTTTAAGAGGGAAAGGGCAAATGAAAGAGAGAGAAAAAAAAAACAACTTTGTAATGCTGTCTCATCTATTACCTTTTTACGACCCATTGGCGACATTACCGCACTCTTCAGGGGAAGGGGCTGCAGGGGCCAAAGTTGAATAAATTATCGACTTCACTCCTACTCTTTTTATTTAACGGTGCCCGTCGCACCCCCCCCCCCCCCCCCCCCCCCACCGGGAACGTCGAATAAATAAAAGAATAGGTACGCGCGAGACCTTCCCGGAGAGGAAGGGGGGGGGGGTGTTAGGGAAAAGTTTTTAATTAAGCCTGCGGTCCGCAAATGGGTTGAGGATGGAGCACTGCGGGTTAGCTGCGAAGGGGCTTTCCAGTGCAGTGAAATTAACGTGGCACTCCCCCCCCTCACACCCCTTTCATAGAGTCAGAGGGTTTTCTACGAAACGACCTCGTCCACTTTAGGTTTTCACACCGCTCTAAACACTTCTACTTCACCCCCCTCAACCCATTCCTGCTTTCGAAATAAACAAAAATACATTGGAACAAATTACCTGTCGCAGCGGCGGCGCCGGACGTTTATAATGGAAACGGAGCTGCGGAAAATCTTATTTGTCCCGCGTTGTTTTCTCATTTTCTAAAGTTCAAAATATTTCGAGCTGAAAAGCAATGTCCGCAAATCTCTTTACAAGGGATTATTATTCTTCTGTACCTATAAACTACCTATTCAAAAATAACTCAGCCAATGAGAAATTTTTTTTTAACTTTTAAAAATCTGTGTTTGTGTATAGTGTTTGGAAAAAACTAGTATGTAAAGGAAAATTAAAAGAGAAAGCAGCAAGAAATATCACTGGGCTCAATAAATGTTGAAAATGCAGAACCTCAAAATTACAATAAAACACAATTTATGGCGTCCTCATGGCTTGCACCATCCATTACAAATTTGGGGAATATCATTTGTCACACATCTAACGGCTGTAAGGAGGATTGTGGATGTCCATCTACAGAACAATTCATTTTAGTTAGGTAGTGGAAGGATCAATTTCATGGGCAGAAAATCTGAAAATCTCGCTTATTATTCTTTGTTATAAATAGTGCATAAAAAATAAAACGCATTTAGCAATCATAACGTCACTACCGCAAAATAAGTTGCAATAAAAAATATTGTTAATTTGAAGTTAATTAGTTGATTAGTTTTTCATCACTAATCCACGTCGACGAGTTTTCGAAGGCTCGAGTGGGTAGTACTCGTCAGGCTAATCACCTAATCACCGTCAGGCTAATCGGTGGCCAAACTGATGGGTCCCGACGAGTCAGAAGGGATTAGTAAATATATTTCATGCCTCCCGCGACTACCTGACCATCCTCTCCGATGGGTCCCGCAAGGTAATCTTCGTTTAAGATCGAAGATAGAATAAGATAATAACCATGTTTTCCGTAAGGTCGAAGGTTAAATAAGGTCAAAATCATGACATGATTTTGAACACATTGTGTTCAATATTGTCATCAAAAAGACATAGCCCACACGTCCAAGTCATGAGAACGATTCGCAATGTCCTCAAATGTGTCGACTAGTATCAGCCGTTTCGGGAAGAAATTGCTTGTGATCGATGGTTACGCTTAGGTATAGGTTTCAAAAAATATTGAAAAGAACTGACGCGGCAAGGTGGACAACAATTTTGTGATTATTTGCAGACACATATTATGTTGGTTCGACAGCACAGTTTCCACCATCTTTCGGGGCTGAAATGAGTGCCACAACGACGAGGACGACTAATGCTTATGAGGCGTTCCACAGCAAGTTCAACCGACTTTTTTACGCCAATCACCCTGACGTGTTCAAGTTTTGGTCCAGTCTTAATCATATGCAGTTTGACACGGAAACTACCCTGCAACATAATATGTCTATATTATAGACATCGGGATTGGGAGGCATGGGATACTTGCTCCTTAAGCAGCCGGGAGGCATGGGATACCATTAGAGAGGAACGGGACCCATCGGTTAAAACCCCGGCTAATTCCCTTCCTCCGGCTGAGTACGTCTCACTGGTGGTGTAGGGAAATTTTGGAACGCTATTCCCGAAGACTGGCGAAATTTGAAGATGATGGAGTTCTGAGGAAAAGTGCGATCCCATCTCATAAACATTGCTCCTTACGACCATGATTCTTTTATAAATTCTTTTGCCCAATCTGCTGTCATGTACCTTATGCACTTCTTTTTTTTTCTTTTTTTTTTTTCTTCGCAGAAGCGGTTCGCTCATCCCTTGTGCACTTCGATCCGAACCCGCTGACGATGAGAATAACGAAAATCCCTAAAAGCATTCGAAACCAGTTGGGAATAAAATCGTCTCCATTGTGCAGCGTGAACTGGAGATGCTCAGACGACTAATCTACAGTTTTTCTGCTAAATAGGATGTGTGGTAACACTGCTGGGTTTACGGGGCAGTGGAACTTGGCGTTTTCCACAGTTTTAGGCCCATTTGTTGTTATAATATAACAATATATAATATAATAATATAATAATAATAATAATATTATTCTATTATTATTTTGGTATATTATAATAATATAATAATAGAACATATTATGTTCTGTCACCTTGGATAAAAATAGCGACTAGCTTTTTTCCCATCTGAAAGGTGATATTCTGAAGTTTTACTGAGTTTTTTTCACGCAGGTGCCATCACTACCCGATTTTACCCACAAAAGAAAGCGGAATTTTAGTCGATTTTCGATGTTGGTAAATCGGTCACTGAGACTCTATTTTTTTGTAATACCTCCCCGAAAAAAACTCAGTGGTTTCAGAATGAATTGAGGACTCAGCAGAATTTTCGTTTTTTCAATTCGGTCAAGTAGTAGAAACACGTACCATAGATCAGAAAACGTGATTTTACAGGAAAATGCTCCCCAAGAAAAAGGCGTTTCATATGCAGCCAGCGCACATCAAACTTTTTACTTTTTTGCTCGTAAGTAACTTCGGTTCTAATGCTCGGATTTATAGTTTTCTTTTTTATATTTTGTTCAGGAGATGATGCTCAATCTGAATTTTTTTTTTTTTTTTCATTTAATGAAAAAAAAAAAAGAAAAACGCTGCAAATTTTACACAAGGGTTTATTATTCTTTGATATACGTTACTTGTGCAGAAATTTAATTCTGTCGATGAAAAAATTAAAAAAAATTTTTTTTTTGGATTTTTCTCAAAAAAAATTTTTTTTTTTGTTTTTTTTTTCAAAAATGCTTTTTTCAAAAATTCTTTATTTTTTACTCGAAGAATATTTAACATCCTGGGATCCTTTAAAAATCCCATTTTTAGCCCCATGAAAGCCCTAAAGATCGCCCCAGTGAAATCGGATCGTTCCGGGACCCCAAAAAATGGATTCTACGTCCAAAAATACTTCGAAAACGACACCTAACTCGATCCCATAGCTAAAAGCCTACAAAAAAACCCTCCCGTAGCCCCATTATAGCCCCATAGCGCCCCACGGGTTTGGGCGATCGTACTGAAAACCTTGCGGGCACAACTAGATGGTAAACCAAGTATTTTGTCAAAATTTCAGATTTAAAAAAAAATTCCTACTGCCCAAAACGGCCTGGACGGCGGACGGCGGACGGACATTTCGGATTTAGAACGTAGACCTCTTGAAACGGATAATGTCAAATTTTGAGCCCGATCGGAGTCGTCGACCCCCGTCGCGAAAACATAGGTGTATTATTCCAAGAATAATAAACCAAAACAAACGCTGCAAATTTTACACAAGGGTTTATTATTCTTTGATATAAGTTAGGTGTGCAGAAATTTAATTCTGTGTTAATGAAAAAAATTTTCAAAAAAGATTTTTTGATTTTGTTTTTTCAAAAAATGTTTTTTTCAAATTTTGTTTTGTTTTTTACTTGAAAAATATTTGACCTCCTGGGATCTTTCAAAAATCCCATTTAGCCCCAAGAAAGCCCTATAGATCGCAACAGTGAAATCGGATCGCTGCGGGACCCCAAAAAATGGATTCTACGTCCAAAAATACTTCGAAAACGACACCTGACTCGATCCCATAGCTAAAAGCCTTCAAAAACCCCTCCCGTAGCCCCATTATAGCCCCATAGCGCCCCACGGGTTTGGGCGATCGGACTGAAAACCTTGCGGGCACAACTAGATGGTAAACCGAGTATTTTGTCAAAATTTCAGATTTTTTAAAAAGTTCCTACTGCCCAAAACGGCCTGGACGGCGGACGGCGGACGGACATTTCGGTTTTGGAATCTAGACCACTTGAAACGGATAATGTCAAATTTTGAGGCCGATCGGAGTCGTCGACCCCCGTCGCGAAAACATAGGTGTATTATTCCAAGAATAATAAACCAAAAGAAAGTAGATTTTCAAGTTTTCTAAGGGCCGGTTTCACCAACCTCATGTTAAAGTTCATGTTAGCTATTTTGAGGTCAGAAATTGACATAATATCAGTTTTAGCACACAACAACATAACTTCAAGTTAAGGAGATAACTTCCGAAAATCCGCAAGTTAAAAAAGTGGAAGTTAACCGTTTTGGTAACTAGGAGACAACAGCTGGTGAAACGTGAATTTTTTCGCTAACTCGTGGGTTAGCCTAACTCGAGGTGGTGAAACCGGCCCTAAGTTGCACTGCCTTGAGTTCAGTTAAACATTTTCGAAGGGCAAATTTTGACCTCGTTAATGGGGGGGGGGGGGGGGGGGGGGGGGGTTCATTAGATAAATAAACCCGAAGAGACAACGGAATATGCCGCGGCTAACCAAGTTGTTCCACCTGGTGTTTTCCTCCGCGAAAAATGTTAGCTTTCCAAGAAAATTCCATCATCACTAACTCCCGCGAGGAGCAAGCGGCCTTTTCGCCCTAAGAGGAGAAACCCTGGCGTAAATCCCACGTCCCCGAGTTGACAGGAGGAGCTTCTCTCGGGGTCTCAAACGTTTTGGCCGACGACCAAACCGGCTAAGAGCCTTCCCGAAACGTTAAGTTCCGATTTCTGGGGTGCGAGAAACCTTTCCTTCCCCGACCCCATTTCTGTCAAGGCTTCTGGCAGCTCCCGAGCCCTAAAAGACGCCGCCACACTAAGTAACCAATTGCGGCCAAACGGAGAGACATTCTCGTAAACAACTGGGAGGAAAGAGAAGGAGGGAGAAAAAATCATCGTAATTCGTTTCTCTTCTTGAAATCGCGTTTTTTAGTCGATGTCACCGAGTAGACGTAAATCAGACGGCCATTGGTGTTCCTTCCTGGTTTTGAGCCTCTGCAGTTGAGGCGTCTATACCTCAATCTTTTCCTCCCGGTATTCAGCTAATCCGGCGGTATTAATTATTATCGTCGTCGAAGCTATGAAAGACGACAAAAAAAAAAAAAAAAAAAAAAAAATGTCGAGACTGTTTTAATCACATCGCCCGATCGGGAGAAAAGGAGGAATTTTCGGGAGATTTATCCCCGTTATTATATACAAGCGAGGGGAAAGGGAAGGAGGGAGAGGCTTTTGGGAGTTTCGGCTAACTTCGAAGAAAAGCGGAAATGTCGAAGGGGGCGGCGGCGGAAGATCATTTACTTCTCCTTGAGAGATGATTAATGAGGTTAATTGATTAATTAAATCCTTGAAATACTCCGGAGACAAGGCAGATTTTTTTCTTTAAAGACCCTTTTATTTCAAGGAAACTTTTTTTAAATTCAGTGCTCACGTAAATAAACTAGGAGATGTGTTCGTCAGTTTATTGAAAAATGTATTAATGAGTACCTAAATTTTTCGGTGGAAAAGAAAAATATTTCTTCAATTTTCGATGATTTCAAAATCCCCGTAAAAGGGGTTTTACGGCTGGTGTTACTACACAGTACCGTTTGACAGATTCAACTGCTTTGACTAGTTTTACATGTTTTTACTTCCCAGACCAATTTGGTAGGTTTTCATTTCCCAGACTGGGTTCTCAGACCAGTTTGACATGTTTTACATCCGTAGACCGATTTGACAGATTTCGACTTATCAGACTAGTTTGACAGGTTTTGACTTCTCAGACCAGTTTGATGTGTTTTGACTTATCATACCGGTTTGACGAATTTTGCCTTCCCAGACTGGTTTGACATATCAGCTTAACAAATTTCACTGCCTTGTCTCAGTTTTTGCCTACTTTCCTGGACTGTACGGATTTCCCCAAATCGGCCATTTCCTCTGACAATTTCGAAACTCCGGGAAAATGTTGCGCACGAAGTAAAATTTGCCGAATAGAAAAGTATCGTTGGCGTCTAGAAACTGCTTCAAGTGGGGGGGTTTGAAATGAACACCCCAATATGAGGGGGTGAAATTGGTTCGTCTTGGGGGGGGGGGGGGGGGGAGAGATTTTCAATTATAACTCACCCCTCACTCCCCTTCACGATGCTTTATCCTCCGCATAACTTCCCTTCCCTTCGTCCCATTTTGAACACAAAGACCCCGAGGATGATGGTAATAGAAGAGGGGTGTGGGGGTCTTGGGGTTTGTGGGAGAAAATGAAATGAATATTTTATTTCTTCCTCCATCTTCCCCCCACCGTTATTTTCATCCCGTAGTTTTTTTGTTGTTTTTTTTTCTCCCGCACGTTCTCAACTGTTGGGGGCAAAATTGAAGGTTGGAGTTGGAGGATTTATGTGATGCTGTGAAAATTGAGATTTGTACACAGCAAGGTAGCGGTTCTTTCAACCAGCACACATGAATCTATTGAGTTTCGTCTAAAGGTTTTGAAATCACACTGGCAGATGTAACCACCGGTGACTTTGTGGGATTGGCAACATTGAACCGGTTTGAGGAGTTTGTCCGCTTTGACTGATTAGGCAGGTTTGTGACCTAAGCCCAAATTAACAGGTTTTCTGCTCAGATCGATTGGACAGATTTGATTCGCCACACCGATTTTAAAAGTTCTACCTACAGATTTTACATTTAAATTTGATTTTCGGTTGAAAGTGTAGTTAGAAATGTCTCAACCAGTGATGAAGAATAGGAGATTTGACTCATGAATGGATCTGCATGATTGACTCATCACCATTGCTAAATGACTGTGAAGCTGCAGTTTATGGTAACTTTTTTTTAATTTGAAAACTCCTTGATTTACAAACAGAGATTCCTCGAGCCTCATCATACCAAATGAATAGGAAAGGGCAGCTAATGGCGAACGGACAAAAAAATTCAATTGAATTATAAAGCAACCAGGAAAGGTGGAAGGGGGAAAGTGGAGTTAATGTAAGTTTTATACAGGCTCTCTGTACAACAATGGGGCGCAAACGGGAGGACCAGGGAAGGGTTAGGTGGAGCAAAAAAGGTCCTCGTGGAGGAAGGAGGGGGTCAAAGGAGAACAAAGATTGCGGGCGCCATTATCCCCCGAAACCGTGGAGTCCAGGAGGTGGAGGTTTCTGCAGGGAGGGGTAGAAGGTTTCCCTCGACAGTATATCATATGAGACAATGGAAGGGAGCTGGTGGCCGTTCTCTCCGTCTTTGGTCGGAAGTCCTGTCGCATAAACAGTGCGAAACCAGGGAAAGGGGGAGGCTTTGGCCAACCAGAGGGACGGAGAGGCTTTCGGAGGGTTTTTCATCAGAGCGAGCCAAAAAGCCAAAACTTCCTCGCGAAACGGCGTGTTCTTCATGCCAAGGAGAGAAACTCGCTTAGAACACGCATATACACCCAGTCAAAGTCAGACTCCATTTCAAACGGCCACCATTCAACAAGAGCCAGAAGTCAAACTTACCCATCTTGAATGGGTTCTTTGTTTAAATTGGCATCCCCTATTCACGCTGATGGATTTACATAATACCTACATAGCGTTTCTTCGGCGTATAATTTAGTTTATTCAGGGAATATCTCTGCGGCAGATCTGCGTACACAATTAGTTAGCTTAAACTGCTGCGACTAGGACAACAGGCTCAACTGCTTTGACTTTTCAGAGCCATTTTACAAGTTAGCCCGCTAATACCGCGTTGCTATTTAAAGCCGTTTCACCGGATTGTCTATTTTAACTGGTTTGAGAAGTTTGTCTGCTCTGCCCGGTTTGGCAGGTTTTGCTGCTCAGACCAACATGGCAGATTTGACTGCTTAGACTGGTTGGTCAGCCAAACCTGTTAGGCTGCTGTGATCAACTTTACAATTTTGACCGCTCTGATCAGTTTGATACGTTTGGCTGCTCAGACCGACTTGGCAGGTTTGACTGCTCAGATTACTTTGACAGGTTCGAGTTCTCAGACCGGTTTGGCAGTTTTAGCTGCTCAGGCCCGGTTGTCAGGTTTGACTGCTCTGAGCCTGCACATCGCAGGTTTCTTACGGTGAAACACGTTTCTTACGGGGCCACGAAGACCTCTGGAGGGAGCCTGGAATGGCTACACGTTTGGCCACACGAAGAACCACCCGTCTGGCCACCGCGGCATTGTGATCTACTCCCTATGCGAACTACTCCGAGCGATCGAGTCCCGTTTCTGACAAAGTTAAAACGACTGTCGACTCCTCTTTTTGAAACAGCCTGGAGAGGGCTGGAAAACGTGGAGGCCATCCTGGTAAGCCTTTAAAACCCTTAGACCAGCTTTTAATGCCTTGGAAACCCTTAGCCAGCCAGGCACCAAATGAGCAAGCCTTGGACAGCTCTGCAAAGCTCGGGACCATCTTGGAAAGCCTTAGAAACCCATTGGTAAGTGATTCTCTGATGATAGCAGTAATTTCGTGGCCAAAATTACCATTCATCATGTGGCCAAACGTGTCCCCACGCTCGCCGTATTGGTTGCCAAACGTGTTGCGTTTTCACCCTTCGGTGGCCAAACGTGATTCTCCCGTTTCTTAGCTCAGAACCGGTTTAACGGTTACACCCCCTACACGCGTTGAGCTGCTGTTAGACTGCCAAAACATCTGCATTCATTCGGCCAGTTTGCATGAGCGTAAAATAATGTTTCAGGCGACTTGTAATTTCACTCGAATTGCGATTTCTGGGGGTTCAACGTCCTTCTTTTTGCGCAGGGAAGGCTCGAGAGCCGGCACGTCCCTACCGGTTCTTCCGGTTTCCGGTATAGAACTCACACCCAATTTGTGCGTTTTCCTTTTCGAGGCCCCCCTCTCATCACCTACCAACACAAGGAATCCCTCGTTCGAGCCAATTTGTTCTGGCTCCGTCACCTTCTCCGGGATTTTTTCCCTTTTCGTCCTCGGGACCGGGAAGAAGAGACCTTTTGCTCCCCCGCACAAAGAGTATTCTTTCTCATTCCTCCCCATTCCCGGGATTCCCTTCCCCTTAAGCCGTCCTCCCAAAAAGGCTTTATAACTCCAGGGCAGGGATACGTATAGGGGAGGGTGTTGTTAGCCTTCGGGACGACCCTATTCATCCCTCCGCTTCCCTTTCCACTAACCACAACCGATTCCTCGATTCTCCAGACGATTCATCCTTTCATTCCCTCCACCCCCTTGACGTCAGCGTGAGCTAACGGTTATAGTCCTCTCCTTACCAATCACCCCCAATGACGCGAATCCCTGATTACACCGTCCCGGTAACAGCGGCGCTGATTAAATCCGCTACCCACCTACATACATGTAAATTTCCCTAGTGAAAATCACCAAAATTAATTAACCTAACCGAACATTTGGTAATTAGTTCTCTTCTAACAGCAACTGCAGTAATGATTTTCTACTAACGAAATTCAGATGTTTCACTGGGAGGAGAAGGTAGGAAAATTTCCATTTAATGACATTTAATGACAGGCTCTGACTGGCTGTGAGTAGATGTGAGCCAAACCCGGGCCCCCTATTATCATACTTATTATTGTCTTATTTGGTTTATAATCATCCAATATTTTGGTGACGTCCAACATTTTGATCGGCCTCAAAAATAGTCGAATACTTCAAAAATGAAATTTCCTGCTGTTTTGGGCTGTAAGAATTTCATTAAAAAACGCTGCAAATTATAGAAACGGGTTCATTATTCTTTGTTGTGCAAAAATTAATTCTGGGTTATTAACAAATCATTTTTGCAAAAATTATATATATATATTCATTGTTTGGACAGAAGTGATTGGGCCTCGAAAAATGGATTATGCGTCAACAATTAGGTACTCAGAAAACAACACCTGATTAAATCATTTTTGACCTCCCGGGATCCTTCAAAAACCACATTTATAGCCCCAGGAAAGCCCCATATATCCCCACAGGGAAATCGGAACTTTCTGAGACCCCCAAAAATGGATTCTACGTCCGAAAATACTCGTAAACAACACCCCACTCGGCCCCATATCCAAAACCCTTCAAAAACCTCATCCCGTAGTCCCATTTTAGCCCCTTAGCGCCCCACGGGTTGGGGCGATCAGACTGAAAACCTTGCGGGCACAACTAGATGGTAAACCGAGTATTTAGCCTCAACGGGCTTAATGGACGTAGAATCGGCTCAGAAATCTGAATTTGAATGAAAATAATTTTATTAGGAGTTCCCATTTACAATAAGAAAGTTGGCTGCAAATGCACCTATTAGACGCGTGTCGGGGGGAGTATTAAAATTCGTTTCGCTAGGTATACAGTACGATACAGAGGAAACGCCAACTCAATCAGGCTGTAAACCACGAAGATAGGAGAAGTTGGGCGCAAATGCGCCGATTTCGCGGATCTCAACCCCCTTATTCAGAGGGAAACGGGAAGCCGAGACGGTAGAAAAAATCGACGTATTTTCGCGACGTAATCTGCCAGTGAGTTAGTTAGCGGACACGGTGAGAATTAGTGGTAGGTTGTTTAACCTATAGATTGAGCCAAGACTGGTCATTGTTACTTCACACAATTTTTTGGTGATATTATCAACAGGTGCACTTAGATGTTACAATCAAGCCATGCGTGGGGATCAGGTGGTTCAAATCTCTCGGTTTCATTTCCCCTTAGCAGAGCTTCTCCTCAGTGTAATTTCTGCCTCTTCAGCGTTACCTCCACCTTCCATATCCACCTTGGAACCGTCAAAGCTTGACGCCGAGGTCTACAATGGGGGAAACTATCGCATTAATTGCGAACGTCTACCAGGGTTGATCTGTCTTCATTAGCGTTTTACCCCCCCCCCCCCCCCCCCGAGCTATATGGAGTGATGAATTGTCACTTTCAATAGTTGTTCCACAGTGGAGGGGCTTCTGTCTCTCGAGTTGGCCGATATTAATCACAGTGGAAATCCGCGTTCTGCGCCCTTTTCCCCCCGCCCATCATGTAATTTCAATCCCGTCATTCAAACGTCCCCCGAGGAATCGACAATTATTTCTTCGATAATTGGAAATTCCCGTTATAAACATCAAAGAACGTCCAACAAACCCCGAGAAGAAGTTGATAATTTCAGTGGATAAAGCCCTTCATAAAAGAGACTGATCAATTCGGAAATTTATCTGAGAACTAATTTATATTCGGGCAGACGATTCACCGCTCACGCGACGTTTGATCATTTTCGCGATAGCTCTAAACTGCCAATTAATTTCAATGTTTTCGTCGCACATAATCCGACCTGGCAAGGTAGAGAAGCTCGTCGACAAAATCCCTTTTCCCGGAAGAAAACTGGAAAAATCGGCTCCTATAAAATCCTCCCAAGTCGATACCGCTTCTGGCCATATTGCGCGTGAAGGAGATTTCAATGAATCCTCCTTTTTTTCTACCCTCCCGCCATCTTATATTTTCTCCCCATCCGTTTCTCCGTTTTGAAGGAACAAACAAAAGCGGGGGAAAAATTCGTGGAGGCGGGGAGAAAAGGGGGGTTAAGGAGAAAAAGCGCCCTCAGGTTGTTCTCTCTCTAGTGCCAGTTTCAAGTCAGCTCTATCGATCATCCCTGTATCAACATAGCACGTCTTACGACCTTACTTACTTATCTCTTCCCTTCAAGGCTCCCTTTTTCCCATACTTTCCTTTCACCCTGCCCGGAATCGTCCAAGCCAAATAGAGATCCACGAATGATTGTATTGATCATTCACCAGTTCATAGTCGGAAAGGCAGGTTGTTTTTTTGTTTTTTTGTTTTTTTGTGGAACTGGGATTTCCGGGTTTTTGGGTTTATGAAGTTGTCTTGGCACGTTCAGATAGGCAAGTAGGGTTATATTAGCTTCCATGAACGTGAAGGATGAATGATTAATTCTAGGAAATTTTCCTAGTTGAAAGCCACCGAATCTGTCGGACCCTATGTTGTTACTCGGAAGGGTCAAAATTTTCATTTAATGAAAATTGCAAATAGTGACAAAAAGTGGTTTTTCTTAATGATTCTGTTCCGTTTCTACCGTGGATTCAAATTCATATTAGTCTGAAACCACCACTATGAGCCGCTTGTGTCTGGCACATCTTTCCGCTTGCTGTGCCATGTTCGATGAGTAGCATAATAGGCGAAATCTTGCTCAAATGGAGGTGCAAGTGTGAGCAAATTGGAGCAAGTTTTCGGAAAGGCACGAGTGAGCGGAAATAGTGAGGGGTGAGGAAATATGCTCGATTGTGCGCCAACAGAGGCTTGCGCCTGCAAATAGGCAAAATGTTTCGCAAATTGGTGCATTTGGGCGCATAAAAGTCGAGCCTTAAGGCAAATTCGCATGCCTATATGCATATAGGCGCATGTGTGCTCAAATAGACACATCTTCAGAAAAATTTAGAGTTAACGTTAGCAAATGGGGGAAAATTTCCAACTTTTACAAGAACTTGCGCTTATTTTCAATGCTCATGGGCGCATGTAGGTTCAAATAGGTACAACGTTGTGATTAGGCTATTTTATTTAGCTATAAAAAGTAAGCGTACATCAAGTTATATCTACTCTTGTTTCGGATATTTTTATTTTTTAGATTTCGAGCCAATGTTGCACCATTATCATCCTGTTATCACAAAAAAAATCCCAAAATTGAGCCAATGCCATAATTTTTATTGGGGATTTAAAAATTCCTATTACCGCGTTACCGCCGGCACCCTGGTGGAATATTTAAGAGAGAAAAAAAAACGAGGGGGGAAAAAGTCTTGAATTAAAGAGAACCCGAACACCCTCTTGGCCTGACCTGATTCGTCCCAAGCATCCCTCCCTCCCGCCCTGGCCAAACGTCCAATCCCAACTCTATACCGTGTATAAATTACCGGGGATTTCCGTTAGGGGAGGTTCGCCTTGCTAATTAAGGTTAATTTTTCACCCCTTCACCTTCCCCTCGTGGAAAAAAACCGCTCCACTTCTACAGATTTTTTTTCTCTCTCTTTCTCTCTCTCTCTCTTTCCGGCCCACGGGGTTCACCTTTTCCCCGGTATATACCCGGATGGGTTGACTTTTGAATACAAATCACCAATGTGGACCGAGAGCCCTATCCAATCACTGTGTAACAACTGAAACCACCTTCTTGTTCCATGTTGTAATTAGAGACACGTTCTCCGAATTGAACGGTTTGTTGATTTTTCCTTTTTTTCCCCAACCTCACCTCCCCTTCGCCCGTTTTTGAAAAGGGAAAAGACCTTTTTCTGAAGTTTAAAAAAAATGGAAGGGGGGTGCAAGAAAAATATCCCGCGGTTCTAACTCTTTCAATTAGTTTCGAGCAAACAATCGAGACGTTCCATGAATGTGAAATGAGGTTTTAATTTGGTAGTGCTCAGCTTTCCTGAAGATCGTGATGGGAACGGGAATTTTTTTTTTTTTTTCTTCTTTCGGCAGCCAAGAAACGTCAGGATTGTCATTTTTGGAGGGAAAAAAAGTTAGATTGTTCGCAAACTAAGAATTTCTCTCTTCTGGAAGGAAATTAAAAAACAACTTCCGAAGCGTGTTGCAATGATTCTGGATTCCAAAGTTGGAAATCTTGAGATCCATTGAGATTATCCGGAAGTTGAAATCGCAAAAGTTAGGTATGGAAAATCGCAAAATTTTTCGCAATACTGACGGATCTGGGCTGGATCTTTTACTGTCAACATTAATGGTACCCGCCAAAGGTCACCAGGGAAAACGCTGCAAATTTTACTCTACGCTTTATTATTCTTTGATATAAGTTACTTGTGCAGCCATTTAATTCTGTGTCGATGAAAAAAATTTAGAACATTTTTTTTTAATAAAAAAAAAAAAATTGTTTCATTTTTTCGAAAAAACTTTTTTGGAATTTTTTTTTTTTTTTTTCAAAAATTTGGTGTTTTTTACTTGAGAAGTATTTGAGCACCTGGGAGCCTTCAAAAATCTCATTTTTAGCACCATGAAATCCCTATAAATCGTAACAGTGAATTCGGATCGTTCCGGGACCCCCAAAAATGGATTCTACGTTCAAAAATACTTCGAAAACGACACCTAACTCGATCCCATAGCCAGAAGCCTTTAAAAAAAAATCCTCCCGTAGCCCCATTTTGTCCCCATAGCGCCCCACGGGTTTGGGCGATCGGGCTGAAAACCTTGCGGGCACAACTAGATGGTAAACCGAGTTTTTTGTCAAAATTTCAGATTTAAAAAAAAAATCCTACTGCCCAAAACGGCCCGGACGGCCTACGGCGGACGGAAATTTCGGTTTTGGAATCTAGATCTCTTGAAACGGTCGGAATCGTCGACCTCCGTCGCGAAAACATAGGTGTAATACCTATTCCAAGAATAATAAACGAAAATTTTTGAAATTTTTTTTATTTAATCTGATTTAAATTTCTGCACAAGTAACCTATATCAAAGCATAATAAACCCTAGTGTAAAATTTGCATCGTTTTTGTTATTCGCCCGAGTTCTGTTATTCACAATTACTTGCAGTTTGCTTGTATCATGAGGCTCCATTAGTGATAGCGCAGGTTTCCGTCGCGTTATCTACAGGAAGGGAATTCCTGTGTAGAACTGAAGTGAACGGTTCTCAGTTTGCGATTGCATTTGGTGAAGCTGACCTCAAATGGAAGGAATACTAGTGTCGGTTTTTTTCTCCGTCTGCTTCATGACCTTCGCAAACGGCAAAATATACACGCCTTGCGAACTGGTGCGGGCCATCGAGAACGAGAAAAACACTGGCTCGGATTATTTGGATTTTGACTATGAGAAACACATCGCGTTGGTCATATGCATCGCAGGATACAGAAAGTATGACACCTCTTATACACTGAAGCACACCAACGGGACTGGCTACTACGGTATATTTGGAATTCACGACTCGGACACGCCTAAATGTTTCAAATCGGGGGATCCCCTAGGAACCCAAGACATACCCGGATTAACAAACAAGTGGTTGACAGGCGACTTGAGATGTCTGGCGCACGTCATTTTGGCCTCAAAAGCCACCGTCGACTACTATGAGAAATTGTGCTCCCCGCCTTTCGTTCGCGAGGTTGCCTGCCCTTTGAACAACTACGCATTTACGACGGTTTTTGATCCGATCCAAAAAGACGTTTTCGAGCGAGCCTTCCCCACCCACGCAGACCCACTGGCCCTTCTAAAGGCAGAATTCCTCGCACCACCACCCGAAACCACCGAAAACAACGATGGATCAACCTCGCCAACTCCCAGCGCACCTCCGAAGGAAATCTTACAATCACCACACATTAATGAATCACAGTCACCCTTATCCCGCAATTCATTTTCAAACGACACCCATTGGACCCAGAAATTCACAGTTTTCACGTGCGTTATTGTGCTGTTGGCAATAGTGTTGATGACTGCTTTTAAAACGATAGAGTTCGTCGGAATGCAGCGAGCTAACTGGAATCGCTCCTAACGAAATTTCCCTTATAACATTGAGTCTGAAATGGTGCAGTGATAGAAATTTTATTTCTAATCAAGAATGGATTAGTTCACGAGTATGTATGCACGAATAAAATGTTGAACGCTTTACATTAAATGTAAATGAAAAACGCTGCAAATTTTACACAAGGGTTTATTATTCTTTGATATAGGTTACTTGTACAGAAATTTGATTCTGTCAATGAAAAAAATTTAAAAAATTTTTTTTTGGATTTTTATATTTAAAAAAATAAATTTTGGGGGATTTCAACAATCCCTGGGATCCCTCAGAAACGATAATCCGTAATGGAGGCCAACACAAACCAACAGGATTTTTCAAAAATGGTTTTTTTTTCACAAATTTTTTTTTTTTCACAAATTCTTTATTTTTTACTCGAAAAATATTTAACCTCCTGGGATCCTTCAAAAATCCCATTTTTAGCCCCATGAAAGCCCTATAGATCGCCACAGTGAAATTGGATCGTTCCGGGACTACTGCCCAAAACGGCCCGGACGGCGGACGGACATCTTGGATTTTGAATGTAGACCTTTTGAAACGGATAATGTCAAATTTTGAGGCCGATCGGAGTTGTCGACCTCCGTCGCGAAAACATAGGTGTATTATTCCAAGAATAATAAACCAAAATCACGAGTACACCCATGCGGCGAAAGGCAGTACGTGAGTAGTACTCACTGAGTACTCCCAGACAGAAACTACGCAAGTACACGACTTCAGTACCCCCAGAAAGGAAATACCTGACTACACCCGCCGTACATGAGTACACCGGTGAAAGACATCTTCAAAGTCAGCCATATTTATTCGTCATCTATATTAGGCACCTAACAAATAATATACTCAAAATAATCTACACACACATACACCACCCTGTTGTAATCCTTTTCGAACTCTTATGTATCTCGAAACCAGTTTCGTCACACTCCAAATGGTATTTGAACTGCTGTTTGTACGATACAATGGGTGTGTACCTCCATGAAACTGTGTATCTAAATTTGAATTTAGATTCATCAGATTTTATATTGTGTGGTTAGCGGAAGGCCAGTGGCGTGAATCCACGATTTCGCCGCTGTTTGTTATGAAGGAAGGTGAAAGGAGTACCTATGGGAACTTTTCTTACAATGGCATCGCACTAATTGTGGTAGTCTGCAGACCTAGAAGAAGATGCAGCCACAGTAAAGGAAGACTTGCATATACTTGTGGTGATGCTGAATATTTGGTGGGAATTGAGGGGAAGCCAATACCCAACACGATGGAAAGTATTGGTTCGCCCTGGGCTCATAGTTGAACTGGGATCAGATCACTGTTACAGCTATTTCAAGTGAGTGGTCACTAAAGGTAGCCTGGCCAGCTGACCTGGTCTTACACGGGATCGCTTTCAGTTAAAATGACAACAATGATTCAGAAGGCCTGGGCAACGGAGCCGTGTGTCGGGGTCATTCGCCAGTTCAGCTTCCACAATCGAAATGTCGATAATGGAAGCCTGGCCAACAGGTCTGAATCACTATGCCTGGACATAATGACAGACATGTACAGTGACACGATGAATGGTAAACGCTAAATTAAAGGGAGAAAATACTCTAGTTTTCAAACTGTACGAGAAAGGCGGGCCGTCGGCGGGAGAAGAGGGGTTCGCCCCGGTTGCGTCGCAACTGCAGCGCGTACTAGCAGTATGCTAGTTTCACACTTGTACGGTTTCATTCGGCAAGTTTCAATTTCGATTTGGTTTCGGTTGCGACCTGATAAATGTGGAGCGATAAAACGGCGCGAAAACGGCGCTTGATCGAAACCGCATAACACCGAACGCCCCACAGTGGTTGAAAACGCTACTCTATGAGCCCAAAACTCAAAAGGGGTCGTAAACTCGTGAAATTTGGTATACTGAGGTTTTTTCGTGCATAGAACCCGAATCTGAAGTTCGTTTGTTGAAATTGTTTCCAGAAATGCCTTTAAACGCATTATTGAGAAAGCTGAGTACCGAGTTTTGCCAGACCTAATATTATTAGCATTGAAAGGGGCTTCGCGGTAGAATAAAAAAGGTTATCCGAGGAAATATAAATCAAACTCATAATATTCTACATAATTCTACATATTATGTAGAATGTAGAAACTCGTAATGTATGTCCTCTGATACTTAAATTTTACCACAAAGTAGCTAGATAATATCACGATATAACAGTGGGTAATTTCAAAAAGTTTGACACATCATTTGTAGATAGTATCTATCACCAATATTATTTTGACAAAGGAAATTAAACTAAATAACACAATAAACTCAAAATAACTCAATAAACACAAATGAATGGTTACTTTCTCGCTAGGTTTGAAAATGAATTTTTCTACAAAAGAAGAATTTGCTACAGAATTTGCTACAGAATTTGCGACAAAAGTGTTTATCTTCATTTTTTGCCTATCTGCAACTGTTTAGGAAATATTCAAGCTTAAAAGTAGGTGAAGTAAAAAAAAAAATGGAAATTTTAATTCCTTGTATACCAAATTCGCATAAAACTAAGTTAAGGGCAGGTAGATGCAGTTCATTTTGGATTCGACATTTAGTGCTACTGTTCAGGAAAAGATATACATCCATTTCAGGGTCAATAAAGGTCAATATCGTTTTTGGCAGTCCAGAGAAACCGAAGTGGTCATTACTTACCATGAGTCCGCAATTCGTCTCATGTTTCCGCAGCTATTTCAACAAGTAAAATTATAATTATTGAATTTACTTACCTATCCTGGACATATCGAACGAGGGGAAACCGCTTTAGCCTCCAGGACTTGTGGCACACAACTCATTTCAAATATAACACTGGGCTCGTCGCTCCTCATTTTCTTAAGCGATATCGCACCTTGATCTTTGTCGACTCAGCCAAGATTACAGTCTATCGATATGATGAAAAGAGCCTTTGTCCATCGTTATGTAGGTATTAACGTTGCCCCCCGCTTATTCAGCGATTAGATTCAAGCATTTTTATTTTGTCCCTTTTTGGGCTCATAGAATAGCGTTTTCAACCACTGTGCGCCCCCTCGACACGAATCGGTTTCATCCGGTTCGTAATCGGTACCACTTCGGGTCCAGGGTTCACTACTTAGATGGAGCCTACACATTTGTGCGATCAGGTTCCTATCCGGCGGCAGTATTTCAGCATTATAATAAATAAATTCTCAATGTAAAAAACCACCAAGTCAAAAATGAGATACCTATATATACGCACGAGTATATTACATGTAAATAACGTACTTTAAAATACATGTGTAGGTACATCACATGTATTTTTCAAGAGAATATCGAGAAAAATTCATATTTTGAATAATTGCCAGCTGTCATGAAATAATCACTCATGAGATGGGATGTACCCAATGCTTCCTGGTATTGTTTTTCCTCGTTTTAGTTCTTCTGTACAAAACATACATGGCGATGACACGCTTTCTATCCATGGCGGATATTAACTACTTGTGTAAATCTAAGACAAACCTGATAAGAACCGAACAAGTTTGAAAACACTTGCAAGGTTTCAGGCGGTGACCGAAAACGAATCGAATCTGGTCCGAACCGAATGAAACCGTACAAGTGTGAAACTAGCCTACCGCTCCACCCGCAGGTACCAACTCTGGCGGGCTGGCGATCTGTCCAGATACCCCACAGTATCCCAAATCGGTTCTAAGAACCCCCTCCAACTCAACAGGACTATAACTATAACTATGCCCAACCACACGTTAATAGCGCGTTAAGCTTTAGCGTTAAGAGAGTGTGCTTAGAGCGTGTAAAAGAGCCTTAAGAGAGCATGAGCCGTCTCGTGGCATTGCAAGGCAAAGAGCGTGCGTAGCAAAGCATAGCAGGGCAAAGAGGGGTGAAAAAAGAGTGTTAAGGGACCTTGAGCGGTCTCATGACATAGCAGATAAATTTGCACATTATTAAAACTTTATAGACCAACACTGCTTTATAAGGCGTTGGTCCTCTCAAAACTGGAATACGCATCGACAGTTTGGAGCCCTTATTATTCTGTCCACCGGTATGCCCTTGAGAGGGTACAAAATAAGTTCTTGAGGTACCTTGGTTTCAAATTGGGCATTCCGTCCGACGACATCAGATATTCTTCTCTGATGGAGACTTACAAGATCCAGCCTCTAGCACAGAGAAGGACCGTTGCCGATTTGGTGTTCCTGTACAAGCTACTGCATAACAAGATTGACTGCCCATCTCTACTCGCCAAGTTCCAGTTTTCCGCTCCTCGTCTTACCAGTCGCCATCCAGCCTTATTTCACGTCCCATTTTCAGCCTCGAACTATTTAATAAATTCCCCTCTCAACCGAATCCGCCGTTCTGCTAATCTTTTCATTAATCTCCACCCCGAATTTGATTTTTTCTTCAATTCTCTGCCACAACTAAAATCAATTATATTGTCGTCCCCTGTTTCATTTTAAATTGTTAATATTCCACATATATCCATCTGTTTTTTTTTTTTGTTTTTTTTTTCATCTATCGGACCATCGCAGTTGTATTTATTTTCTTCCATTTTGTATTATAGTATTTGTCACATTGTAAATTGGGCTTGCCCGTATGATAATAATAAAAAAAACAAAAAAAAAAAAACCAATGTACCATTTGATATTTTAGTAAACGGAAAACGCCAAATAACACTCACTCTGAAAGGCGCAATTTTCTGCCTAAAGCCCGACAAAAACCCACCCCATCGCTTTTCCTTCCTTCCGAATAAACTTGTGGATAATCCTCCGATAGCCCGAATAAGGACTTACCCGGAAATCTGTATCAACCGTCCCGGGAAGGAAGAAAAAAACCTCGTTCGTGGGTTTGGCAGTAACTCTTCACAAAGACGGAACGAACTGGTGGAAGTCTCCCGCCAATGCATTTTAACAACCTTCATTTCAAAAGTCGTTAAGCCTCCCCCCATCCCCCTCTAGGGGATACAGCGGGACGGTATCTGGGCGGTTAATCAATTTATGGCAAATTAGAGCTCGAGGGTGTTTCGCGAAGATAGCGACCTTGCATTTGCCGTCTCATTTTTTTTCGGAAGGATCCATGGAATAAGCGTTTCCTAATACGTATACATGAAAGGAGGTGCTTACGTATATAAAGACAAGCTCAATCTTCTACTCAAAGCATAATCCAGAAAAATGTTCGATAATAAAATTCTGATCGGGTTGTTGATAGTTGACAATTTTGTACAATTTTCAAATAGTACCGCGCTGTTCGAAACGCCACTTTCTCTCTTCTTTTGACTGGATAATTCTGAGAAATTTCAAGATGAGACAATTCGTGATTTAGGTTTATTATTCCGCGACGGTGGTAGAAAATTTGTATTGTTCGTTTCACATTGTACGTTTTATGACGCGTAGATTTCAAAAATCAAATGTCCGCCGGTCCGGGCTGTTTTGGGCAGTAGGTAGGTACGATTCTTTTTCTTTTTTTTTTAATCTGAAACTAGCTGACCCGGCAAACTTTGTTCCGCCGTAGAGGCAATAAATGAGCAGATTTTGGATTTTATTATGTTCAACTTTTTATATGGATAATAAATAAAATACAAAAAATCGAGTGTTTAATTATTCTTCGAGTATTTTGGTGCATGGGTTGCACTCTTCAGTAAAGCACCTTGTGATAGACGGAATTTTTCGTTTTGTTATCAGGCGCAAGAACAAAATTTGTTATTTAATAACGCAGATGGTTTTCCGACCCGTGAACATGCCGTCAACATTCACCTATGTATTCGCGAACGAACATTTGGAGATTTTGGTGATGAAAATTGGGCATTAAATTTCGAATGGAAGGCTTCGCAACTTCTGCGGCTGCCCACAAATGTGGAGGAATTGCGGCATCAGAATCTATGTAGTTGTCCACTAGATAATCAGATAAGCAGATTCTGCAAAACGTATCACGTTTTCATCAGTGGGCATCGCACTTTTTTTAGAACACCTCCACTTCCACGCATTTATGGGCATCCATCACTTATGTAAGCGGCAGGAAAACGACAACTGACCTGCTCAACGGACGGAGGAGATGGTCACTTCTCTTATCTCAGTTTGTATCATTCCAGAGGAGTTGTATTTACTAATTGATAACCCGGAGGAGCTGGGAGTGAGCCCGTGTCGGAGGTCGAAAATAATGATCGGCTTCGAAATTTGTCACTATACGGCCATACACGGAACGTAGACATTTTTTCAAATATGAAATTTTGACGAAATACTCGGTTCACCATTTAGTTGTGCCCGCACGGTTTTCAGTCCGATCGCCTAAACCCACGGGTCTCTGTGCGGCTAAAAAGGGGCTACATGAGGGGTTTTTGATGTTTTTTTGGGTATGATATCAAGTGGGATGTCGCTTTCGAAGTATATCTGGACGTAGAATACCTTTTTTGAAGTCCCAGAACCGTCGGATTTCACCGAGAGGATCTATAGGGCTTTCATGGGGCTACGAATGGGGCTTTTGAAGGATTCCAGGAAGTCGAATGAGGTATCGTTTTCCAAGTAATTTTGGTTGCATAATCCATTTGTTAGGGGCCCCATATCCGTCCCCAAACATTACCAGATAATTTTAAAAAAAACGTTTTTAAATAATGAAATTAAAATATTTTTTATTGTTAGAATTATTTACTTACCTATAGAAATAATTTTTGGAAAATTTATATCGATGAATAATAAACCCTTGTGTAAAATTGGCAGCTTTTTTTTATCTGGAAGTTTTCCTCAATCGGGTTTTTTTTTTTTTTTTTTTTTTGCCCGTAGGTAACAAAATTTAATCTAGGGGCATATTGATTGTTGTCACCTTATTTTTTTAAAATTTTTTCTTTCTTCATTGTTTTGAACAATTAACCTACCTATTACACAGCATAATTAAAATCCATGTTGAGCCTCGCTTCACTCTCCCTATCCAGATCCTTACGTCCATAATTGTTTGAGTCTTCTTTCGCTCCGCTCCCCGTACGACACTTGGCCCCAATTTACTTGAATATTCGGATCTTCCCGGTTCCTCTAAAAGCTAAAGCTCCGGTAAATTGACAGAGTACGGCTGGGGATCTGGGAAGGTTCAGAAATGGTTAAGGGGAAAGATGGCGAGGAGGGTACGAAACAAGACTTAAGCTACACCTCCGGGGAAGAGGGTTTGAGTCAGGGATTACGTACAGGGAACAACACTACCTTCACTCCCCTTCCCTTTCACTCCTTTCACCTTCCTTTCACGATGTTTCGGTGTAAACGTTCACACGAGCTTGCGGAGCTTAGCGTTGCTATCTGGTCCGTTTCATCGTCTGCCATTGCCAACACGTGCTCTTCAATTAAGCGCTCTCCAACGTCCACATCTTCCCCCCTGTCGACCCCCCCCCCCCCCCCCCCGATCCCCACCAAACCCTTTCGAAATCTTTCTGAAAGTCCCTTAACATCTTCAACTTTCATCCTCTTAGTGTTCTTTTTCCACCCCCTCCCCTCCCCACCACCCTTCCGGTGTTTTTTCCTGCCCTCCTTCTCCCCATCTGAACATCTTGATACTTGATCTCCTTTGGGTTCCCAATTTTTTACTTCTCAAGTTAGAATTCAAACACAGGTTTCCTCTGCGTAGCTCGTTACAAACGAAAGCTGTTTTTCGTCTCGTCGTCGTTACGGACATCTGAGTGACTCCAAAACTACGACTGAAAAATGCAAAAATCAATCAATAATGGGAGTAAGGATGTAACCATCGTGAAAAGTCTCGATATTCGATATATCGATATTTAAAACATAGACAACATATTTAAAACATCATGTTTTATTTTCTATATTATACAAATGAGGAATCTGAAGCAAGTCAAGGGATTCCAAAACCACTTCTTTTGGTTTATTATTCTTGGAATAATACACCCATTTTTGGACGTAGAGTCCATTTTTTGGGGTCCCGGAACGATCCAATTTTTCTGGGTTGCTATTGGGCTTTCATGTGGCTACTAATGGGTATTTTGAAGGATCCCTGAAGGAAAAATATTTTTTAAGTAAAAAAATAATTTCAAAAATAATTTTGAAAAAAAAATGAAAAATTGTTGAAAAATATGAATCCAAAAAGATTTTTTTAATAATTTTTTTTTTTTCATTAACAGAAGTAAATTTTTGCACAAGTAACCTATATCAAAGAATGATAAACCCTTGTGTAAAATGTGCAGCGTTTCTTCTTTCTTCGGCAGTCTTCCACTAACTGCTTCCGTGGGACCGTCACCGTTATTCCTATAAATCAGTGTTTCCCAAACTTTTAACCCCCCCCCCCCCCCCCAACAGCGGTCCAGAAATCGGGAAAAATTGCTTATTTTTGACGCTTAGTTATGGCTTAACGGCTGAACCGATTCCAATGGGTAAGGCAGTCATTCGACGCAGTATGTTAAACTCTTTAACTAGGTATTTGGAATGTTTTCTGTGCGATGAGTAGATTTCGAGTTATCGGTGAATAACTCGAAAATGCCCGAAAAAGTTTTTATCGAGGTTTTTAGGCCGCCAAAAGTTCTCCCAGCAAAAATATTTACTAGTTCAGACCCATTATCCCCCCCATGAAAACTTGTACACCATTTCTCGCACAAGTTTCGGCCCCCTTTCAGTCCTCTGGCGACTGGCCTACCCGTGACTGATGAGAAACCCTTGTCACCTTGAAACCTAACAATTTTTTGAGAAAGTGCTAGCAAAAACCCAGTAACCCCTAGAGGTTCCCAGTTTGAGAAACACTAGTAACAAACCACAACAAAACAAACCCTTTATAGTATACACCAACCAAAAATACTTAATATCAAGAAAAACTCAAAAAATCGCAGAAAAAAAAAAGTTATTGAATGGCAAAACTAGAACGTTTGAAAAAGTGGAAAATACAATAACTTGGCAACTCGTGGCAGTGTGCTACTTTTACTCCAAACTGCTTAAGTTAATTTTTCTGACAGAAAATTAGTTAATTTCTTTAAGTTAGTAGGATTTATAATAGGTTAAAAGTACATACTTCTCTCTCTAATTTCCATTACTGCCGACTAATGAGCCTCAAACTATTAATATAACTGCCTACAAACTGGCTGCGGTGTTGTCGAATAAGTCGAAGGGGAGATAACGAGTACTTATTCAAACACGAATAGAGATGACTCGTTTCCACAATTTTTTTTTTTTTTAATTTTTACGTAGAATCCATTTTGGGGATCCCGGAACGACCGATTTCACTGTGGAGATCTATAGGGCTTTCATGGGGCTACAAATGGAATTTTTGAAGGATGCCAGGGGGTCAAATAAGTTGTAGTTTTCCGTGATTTTGGTCGCAAAATCCGTTTTCGAAGTCTCACATCTTTCCAAACATTGAACAGAAAAATTGGTTCTATTTCTTCCTTCTTTCAAAAATACTTTCTAAATGGCACCGAATTAATTTTTGCGCAATTAACCTGTTTCGAAGAATAACAAACCCTCGAGTTAAATTTGCTGCTTTTTTTTTTATTCATAATTTTAATCATTATTATTAATATTATTATTATTTGTTGCAATAACTGCAAAAATGTTTGAGCACATTGAATGATTAGGGGGAGAGACAATTAATATAGTGTGTTCGTTTTACAATCACTATCAAAAATCAAAGGGAGAAAGGAAGTTTTAAAAAATCGAGCTGCATTTAATTGCCTGTCTTCCCGCCAGACTGAACAAGGTACACAAGTTGGCTCGAAAGGTGCTTTATAGCAGCTTAACGTTCAAAACCTCCCTCCGGCTTATCTGCCTCCGTTTTCACTTCCTGAGCCCGCCTCCGAAAAGCGCGTAATGAATTGGACCAAACTCGAAAACGCTCGGGGGCAATAAATCCCCGAATTCCCTCCGGGTGATTCCTTTTATTCGAGGAGGTGGAAAAACCTGCGCCTACCTAATCTTCCCCGAAGACCTCCTCAAGCAACAGAGAAAAGGAAGAAACAAAAATCTCGCGGGCTTCCGAAAAAAGGGAGCACGAGAGGGGTGGGAAAGGGAAAAGCGGGCAAAAGCGGGAAAGCCAAGAAAGTAGAGGGAAGTCGGGGGGAGAAAAGCTAAGGTGCCTTCAAGCGGAGGGAATTGTAGCTCTGTAGAAGCACAGGGGTTGAGCGAGAGTATTAAAACCAACCCCCGAAGTACCTGGAACAATAAATCTAATGGAATTTAGTTCGACACTAATGACTCTCCCCTTACTAACTCACGCCTTATCTCTTTAACCAATTTGCGTCAGTGTCTCGGCTCCCCTGCCGCCTTTTTGGAAGGAGAAAAACAACGCGTTGGGGGGGGACTTGGTGTGTTCACAAATGCCAAATGGGTGTGTAGACTTCAAGAAGCTTCTTTGTTACAGAAATAAACGCCCCAAAAGATTTGGTCAATGATTTTCGCGTGAATGTTATCAACTCTTTAAAACATGTACAATACTGTATTTGAACGCGTGGAAGCTATGTGCCATGTCCCAATTGGCAGTGTAACACTGCCAAGTGGGACATGGCACATAGCTTCCTCACGCGCAAAGACTACCCATAGTGCCAGTTATCGCAGTAACAAGGAAATGCGGACGGACAGACAGACATAAAATCAAATTTGCTATAGCCCTTATAAGTAATTTTCAGATTACGAAGGTGAAAATATTATATTATTTTATGTTACAAAACCAAAAAAAAAAAAATTGAAATAATACTTAAGACCAAGATATAAAAATTGGAAATACACTAGATCAATCTACTCGCTTCGCTCGACCGACTACTTCCTCGGCCATCTACACCACTTATTTGAATAATAGGTCAAGAGATGGGGTAGCTATATAAATTTTAAATGCTTGAAAACCTTCACAGACCTCACAGACCTGAAGAGCGGTTGGCCCGCATAAGGTCGAAGACACACAACAGACCTACGTCCCTTGCAACTGCTCAGACCCCACAGACCGCGTAGGAGCGAGCCCCTGTAAGGTTCCCTGGAATCGTTCAAATTAAACTTTCCGTCTAAATTAGCTGATCGTCGGAATTCGTTCTTCCGGGATTCAGTATTAATTTATTTCGCTCTCCATGTAGGATAGAGAGGAAACGCCGACTCAATCGTACTGTAAACAACAAAGACAGGAAGAGTTGCCCAGATTAGCGTGCGTCGGAAATTTCAGTCAATGTGCTTATTGGACGTAAAATTGGCCGGGGAATACATATTCGCCAAAAGGTTGGGAGTTCCCATTTATTACAAGAAAGTTTTGCGCAAATGCGCCAGTTTGCGCTCATCGGAGAGGGGAAGGGAATTTTACACAAGGGTTTATTATTCTTTAATATTGATTACTTGTGCAAAAATTAATAATTAATTTTTGCTCAAGTAAGTAACCAATATCAAAGAATAATAAATTAGAATTATTCTGTGTCAATAACAAATTTTTGGAAAGAAGAAAATTTTGTTTGACAAATTGAAAAAAAAAATTTTCCAAGTTTTTTTTTTTTACTCGGATAATTTATTACTCCCTGGGATCCTTCAAAAATCCCATTTGTAGCTCCATGAAAGCCCTAAAGATCCCCACAGTGAAATCAGATCGTTCTGGGACCCCAAAAAATTGAATCTACTTCCCAAAAAAAACTCCGAAAACGACACCTAACTCGATCCCATAGCCAAAAGCCTTCAAAAAACCCTCCCCCCATTTTAGCCCCATAGCGCCCCACTGGTTTGGGCGATCGGGCTGGAAACCTTGCGGGCACAACTAGGTGGTGTATTTTGTCTAAATTTCAGATTTTTAAAAAAATTCCTGATGACCAAAACGGGCCGGACGGCGGACGGACATTTCGTTTATGGAATCTGGACCTCTTGAAACAGATAATGCCCAATTTTGAGGCCTATCGAAGTCTTCGACCTCCGTCTCGATTACAAAGGTGTATTATTCCAGGAATAATAGAGAGTTCCTAAAGAAACATCCGAGTTACGTCGACCGTTAATTTTTATCACCGTAAGGGATTTGTCTAGGGAGAATCAAAGAAAAGCTAACTTCACATAAGACCATAACAGAGATACGGTCTTATCAAAAGTCACGCTAAATTTAAAGTGCCGCTATTTACGTTCTATTGCTCGAAATTAACGGCGGTATCCTTAAGACCGTAAGTTTATTACCGTAACTTTACGGCAATAACGTTCGACGTTAGGCTTAAGGACGTAAGTTATCACCGTTATTTCCGCGCATGCGCGAAATCTCGAGTTACGTCGACCGTAACTCATCACCGTTAGGCAAAAAGTGGCTTTAGGAACTCTCTAATAAACCAAAATTGGCGTATCTTTGTCGCGTACCATTTCAGAGGAGAAGGCTTGAGACATACCTACTGTGTTTGATAATATCGGTGAGAATTAGTGGGTGAGCCGACCATTTTATCGGCCAAGGGGGGCCTCGCTTCGCTCGCCCATTTCAATAATAGTTCATGTGATGGGGTAGGATACAGAGGAAACGCCGACTCAATCGGACTGTAAGCAATGATGATAGGGAGAGTTGCGCGGATTTGAGCTCGTCAGGCGGGGTATCCGAATTCGCAAAAAAAAATTTAAAATAAGAAAGTTGGGCGCAATTGTTTTGTCGTACTGTGCTCGCCTCGCTGAGATTTTTTAGACCGATTTAAAATTTTTCCGACTGCTCGAAGTACACTAGAATAAAGATTACCCCCCCCCCCCCCCCTTCCTCATGCTACTCCTCCGTGGTAAGTAGAAAACCTGAGTCTCTCGCAAGACTATACGTGGCCCTAAAAGCTCCGTTTTTATTCGAAGGAGCAGGTGTAGCTACACCTCGGGCATACAGTCGGGACGGAACACTACAAATGCCACGAGATCGAAGTCGTTTTCTTTGCCGACATAGTTTTAATGGTGATCATTTCCGAGTCCACATGAATGTGACAGTCGCCTATTCGGCAATCTCTTCCTCTCCCCCACCCATTCACCCCTTCGCAATTGTTCAAGTTTGTAAGATTACGGAAAGGAAGGGGGGGGGGGGGGGAGGTCGGGAAGTGAGTCCTCCCAATTCCTGTAATGGCTTCAACTTTTCCCCTTCAAACCGCCCGACCGAAATTCCCCCTGCAGCGCCCTCTGGCAACGGCGGGGGTCTCAAACTTTGAATGAGTCAATATGTGTTTTTAATCGGCCGGATAGGGGAGGAGGGGTTCGACGGAGGGGATTCGGGACAAAGGGAAGTTTTCAATTTCTTCGAGCCTTTACCGGAAGAGAAAAACTTTCCTGATGATGGAAGCCGTTTGGTGGGGAGGAACCTCTTGTAATACCTAATCGCACAATTTTTCCCCTTCTTTTTCTTGACTGAGTTTTTTTTCTGCCTTTTCAGTTGTATTCACTCCCCTTCCGACTGTTCCTTTCTTAAGAAAAGGAAATTCAGGAATTCCTGAATAATATTGCACAATTCTTCTAGAAAAAAAGGCTATTTATTAGGAAAATTTGAGAGGTTCATAATGGTTCCGAATTCATGCTCAGCCAAACTATGCGGCGAGTAAAGAAATGGACGCAGTCTAGGGGCGGAATTCATAGACGTCACTCACGTGCAAGTGTCCACTTGCACTTGGGAAAGTAAAGGGTTGCCCTCCACTTCAATCGTTGTATTCATAGTTCAATCCAAGTGTTCACCAACACTTCAGTAGAAGTGGACGCGCGCACTCGGCTTAAGTCCACACTTGGCTTAAGTTCAAGTGCTCACTTCGCCTTTCGCCTTGCTGTCGGCAGTTTCATGAAGGAAAGTTTCCCCTGTTTAAAGGGAAGGTTTCCCTGTTTTGAAGGAGAAATGACGGGGAACTTTCCCGTCACAATAATTATATCTTACCAAAGCCCTTCGAAAACCCCGTCTGTAACCTCTTAGAAGCCCCATAGAGCCCCACGGTTTGTCCAGATGAGTCTGGGAGCCTCTTCAATCGATTATACGTCTGAAACCACTTCGAAAAGGACACATTGTGTGTGTGTGTGTGTGTGTGTGTCGAAGTAGTTTCTGACGTATAATCGATTGAAGAGGCTCCCAGACTCATCTGGAAAACCATTGTAGCAAAGATGCTGGCAGTAAAAGACAATTAGAACAGTTGGTCCTAATTACAGCTGTGGCTAAAATTTAAAATTGAACATTTCCGAGAACCAATCTTTATCAATAATATTGATAATACTGTGAATATGGAAGCGTGTATCCAAAAGCATAATTGTATAGGTCCTCAGTGATACTAAGTAGAAGAACCTACTATGAAAGAGGCAACAGTGCACTTCAGTGTGCATTAAATGCACATGTGCAATAATTGCAATAATTTGGGAACCCCAAGTTTTCATTTTGTGAAAATGTTCCTGTTTCACCCCAAACGGCAACGCTGGATTTCCGTTTTTCCTAGTTTTCCCCTTCTCTTTGCAACCTCAAAAGCAAAAGAGGTTTTCGTGTCTAATCAGCTTCACTGGTGTATCTGGGAAGCAGTTGTGTTCCGCCCGCCGAATTAGAGGGATGAGAAAAAGGCAGAAGGTGGGAAATCGAAAGGCTTGACCCTTTTTGGGCGATAAAATAGCTTTTAGACGATTGTGTTTCTATCGCTAGAGGAGGTGGTGGGGCCTCCCAAACGTGTTTTCCAGCCTTTCGACAACTTTCTATTCAATTGAATTCGCAGCCTCGGCTCCCTCTTCCGATTCGATTTTCACGAATTCGGTACAGACCGAAGAAAACGGGCGATTATTACGCCATTATCTCATTTTGATGGAATTTTTCTTATTTTGTTGCAGAACACTATCACATATTCGTCGGTGACCTGAGTCCGGAAATAGAAACGCAAACGCTACGGGAAGCGTTCGCCGCCTTCGGAGAAATTTCGTAAGTGTCTAAATTGACTCGTTCCTTTGTGGTTTTCACGGTGAACCGAAGCAAAGTTAGCCGATACCAACCGCACGCTTGAGACGGCAACGACGCACCATCAAGATGACTAACATACAAGACAGTCAAGACTATACAAACATAAGACAGACACACTAAAATCGCTAACTTACATACACAACCTCGAAAAACTACGAAATGCATGTTATCTTTATAATATAAAGATAACATGCATTTCGTAGTGTTATTTTTGTTGTAGTCGTATATTATTTTGTTGGTTCATAACGAATTTATTAATTCCCGAGGTATGAGCGTATCAAGATATTGTAAGAGATAGTGTTTTTTCTGGAAAAATGTTTCTGTCGTTGGTATTCTCAGTGTCAAATATTATGTGATTTTTTCCTTTTTTTCCTGTTTGATTTGCACTGGCATGTATTCTCTTGTGGAATATACGGATGACACTGATGGGAAGTGTTCATAAAGTGCGTAATTTACGAGGCCACCGTTACAAGAGGTAGACAACTTTTAAACGTAAAATGGAGGGGTAGGGAGGTGAGAAAAACGTGAAGGTTTGCGGTCCGAAGGGGAAGTAGTGAGGAGGAGGAGGGGGCGTTGAAAACAGAGAAAAAACAAAACCGCGTGATCCAGAATAATAGGGCTTTTGTTTCAACACTTTATGAATTTCTCCGCTCAACCTACTCCCTTTTCTGTGCCTCCCGCATAAGCCTCTGCCCCCTCCGTTCCTAAACCACCGCCAACCACCGCATCACGTCCAAAAGCCCCCTCGCGAAAACGGGGGTTCGACCATTGTGTCCGTTTTCCTTTTGTTAAAATAGCCCTTCCCCGCCCCTGACCCTGACAACCTCCCTCGACACTCAATTAACATGAATATATATTATTCAACCGGAATCAACCGGGCCGGACCGAGGTTTTGTTCAAGTTTGACCCTTCAAAAGCCTCTTTGTCCGCGGATGTGTTACACGGCCATCAAACCATTTCAATTGATCACATTTTAATTGTTTGCCGTTCGATTCCGCTCTGCGGAGCGGAAAAAAAGGACCTCACAATCCGACGGGAGAAAGACGACGGCTGGATGGATACAAAACCAAAGAGTCATAAAAATGTTCATAAACTGAGAGTTGGGCGGGTTTTTTGGTGTGGCTGGTTTGTTGGAGAATCGCAAACCTGAATGGTAAACCGAAAAATCATTTCGAGGGAATTGAAACTTATAACAAGGTGAAAAAGGCAAAATTTGATTTAATCTGTGCCCTGGGAGGGGTTATCACAGAGAAATAGGTGCACATAGTCCAGCTTAAGCTGGAGAACTGCTGTAGGTTTTTGCAACATTGTAGGTATGTACTTATATTGGGTCTTTACGAGTGAGTAATTAGGTTGAAATCATCAGAGTCAATTCTCACTTACAACTCCCGCATCATAGCGTGTAAAACAACTTGAATTCGGTGAATCCCGTAAAACTCCTACAGTATGCCTAAACTCTTGGCTTAATGCGGTTCTGGGCGGCTGCGAACGAAAATTAACTTGACGGAATGTGTAATGTCACGGAGAGTCGAGCCGGTATGTCGTTAGTGGAACTAACAGGCTTTCGGGGAATTCCCGAAGTTTCAGCCCTGACGACAGTCACCCAAGTTGGTGGAGGCGAATTTTGAGCGAACATAGAATTAACACACAATATCTTGACGTCGTACGAAACTGGAAAGGGGACCAAACTGAAGGACTTCCGGGACCCATGGGCCCCAAGTCCCAAAACTCTTTCTTCTTTTAAAATGCATTATCTTGAATATGCAATCATTAAATAAATTTTATTTATGACAATTAATTTAAAAAAGTATTAAATTTATTGTTATTACATTGATTTTTATTAATACTTACTTTGAAAATTTATCAATAGGTACTTGAGATAATAAAATGTATTTATTGCCTATTAAATAAATTTTATTAAATTTTATTAATTTAAATAAGTATATTTCGCTGGCCCAATTCAAAACGGGCTTAAGTGCAAATTCACGGACGCGGACGGCGGACGGACATTTCGGATTTAGAAAGTAGACCTCTTGAAACGGATAATGTCAAATTTTGAGGCCGATCGGAGTCGTCGACCCCCGTCGCGAAAACATAGGTGTATTATTCCAAGAATAATAAACCAAAAGATTTTTACGCTGAACGCAATAATTTCATCTGCTTCTGATTATAATTTTTTTTTTTTTTTTTTTTTTGCAATTTGGAACCCAATCTTTCTCATTATATAAATCTTTGATATAGGTTACTTGTACATAAATTTAATTCTGTCAATGAAAAACATTTAAAAAAAAATTTTTTGGATTTTTATATTTTAAAAAAAATTTGCGGGGGGGGGGGGGGGGTTTCAAAAATATTTTTCTTCAAAAATTCTTTATTTTTTACTCGAAAAATATTTAACCTTCTGGGATCCTTCAAAAATCCCATTTTTAGCCCCATGGAAGCCCTATAGATCGCCACAGTGAAATCGGATCGTTCCGGGACCCCCAAAAATGGATTCTACGTCCAAAAATACTTTGAAAACGACACCTAACTCGATCCCATAGCCAAAAGCCTTAAAAAAAACCGTAGCCCCATTTTAGCCCCATAGCGCCCCACGGGTTTGGCCGATCGGACTGAAAACCTTGCGGGCACAACTAGATGGTAAACCAAGTATTTTGTCGAAATTTCAGATTTAAAAAAAAATCCTACCGCCCAAAACGGCGGACGGACATTTCGGTTTTGGAATCTAGAATTCTTAGAATAATGTCAAATTTTGAGCCCGATCGGAGTCGTCGACCTCCGTCGCGAAAACATAGGTGTATTATTCCTAGAATAATAAACCAAAAACGCGCGGTTGAAGTCAACGCGAAAAATAGTTTTAGGCAAAAAAACTACCGAGAGTCAATTTTTGCACGGAATTCAAATCTCAAATACTAACTTTTTTCTACTTTTTCCTCTTTAACAGTTTTGTCGACACGTTCCAACAGGCAGAAAGGACGGCATTTTCCAGTGGATCACGTGCAGAATTATAGCCGAGTCACACGGAATACGAGCCCCCCCCCCCCCCCTTCATAAGGGAGATCGATAATTGAATATAGTTTTTACAATACGCCAACCACTTTTTGCCGACCGCAGTGCGGTTTATTTATTTTTTCCTTTCCGGAATGGCCTTATGAAAAAAGGCGAAAAAGTGAAATTTGTTATTTAAAATTCAAACTCGGGCGAAAGTTGAAAATGTCCTGGATGTCGTCATAAAGGCTGATCTTGGTCGGGGTTGATTGTGAACACCTTTAGGATTTGTGGTTCAGAAAAAGTTTTACTCCACACAAACTTTTCAACTCTCCCCTCCGCCCAGAAGACATTTTACTGTGACAATATTCAGGAGAGATCCCACCTCTTCCCACCACTTCCCCTCTTTAAGAACACCTAACCCCCAACACTGAGGTCCTCCAAGGACGATAAATGGGGCGGGAATAAATATAGAAAACTTTCGTCGTTAGGCTCTCATTTGTCGGACAGAAAAGTGAGATTTTCTCTTCAGGAACGAGCCACCTCCCTCGGTTCGCTCGTCCCCCCCCCCCCTTCCCATTTCCGAAGGCCGCCCTCCACTCCGGTTTAACCCCCCCCTCTTCGTCTGCGGTCTTCTTAGGCTTTTAGTTTCTAAAACGACGTTCCAGGCTCTCGAGGGAACGGGGACGAATTTTCCGCTCAAAAGAAAGAAAAACTTCAAGTGGTGGGCGGAGTTTGACTACGAAGGAGAGTAAAAGAGCCCCCCCCCCCCCCTTTCAACCACCACTGACTCCGGCGAAATGCTCTAATTTCCAAAGTTAAGTCGTCTCCTCGGCTCATCCCTCAGGTTGGTGGATGTACCTGTTATCCATTGAGGCCACCACGGAGAACGCGAGTCAACTTGTCTTGATTCAAACGAACTGTGAAACACTGTGAAGGGTCCAACTGGGTTTTCTTCTGTAGAAGAAGAAATTCCCGATTTTGGGGCTACGCACAGTGGGCCATTTCCCGAAAAACCCGATCAAAATTATTTAGGGTTTGGAAAGTATTGGTTAGGCATTGTATATGAGTATTATATGATTAAAAAGTCTCAGGTCTCGCTAAGAGTAGTTCTATTCGATTCGGCGTGCCGGAAAACATGTAAAACGTTACAAAACACTGGTTTCTTCATAAAACCGCTGATCCTTCTTCGTTTGCTCACCACACTCAATCCACTGAAAGATACAGGAGGTCGCCCGGCATTCGGATTGACCCTTTTTGGAACAGAAAAATGTAAGCTGCCCTCCAACCAGTCACGGTTTTTCGATAGGAAGAGGCATTTCCAGCGCGAACATTTGTGCCATCTTGAATGGAATTCATGTTTGAATTTTTTCAGTCTTATTTCGATATCTCCATTCGAGCGTCCAACTCTTGATTCAACCTTCTCGCTCAGGTAAATAAACTTAATATCCACTTCAGGAGCCTCCCATAACCACTCGCATAGCTGTTGTCGTGTTATTATTATAGACGAGTCAGACGACCCTGTAAGAATCAGTTCACTTTCAGTTCGATTGGTTATTTACTTTATATCTAGGTACCTATTTATTTTTATTTTTCTCAGTTTACAAGCTATTCAAGGATTATCACTCATTCTCTAGGCAAGTGTGGGTATTTTTGCTTTTTAGTTAATTTCCGAATTGAAAATAATTTAATTTATTGAAAATTATTACATTATTATTGCGCTCGTTCTGTTTAAAAAAAAAACTACCGGTAGCATGAAAACTGTCCTGCACAAAATGTGCGAATCCGCGCTATTACAGGTAGCATATTTTACTATAGAAAGCTGAAATTTTTACAGCAGACTCCTAAGGGGCTAATTCCGACTGAACATGAAGAAGAGCACTCTTGGTGCAATAGCGGCCGGTCTGGAGCACGCTATAGGTCGAAAAACGTGTTTTCTTCACGAAAAAACGGTAATTTTTTGTACGTTTCTGGTTCTAGCTCGGCTCAGGAGCAAGCTACGAAGACGGGGATGGTACCAATCGATTCAGCGTGGAAAAATACATTGAAAATGATACCCTGCATAATCATTAAGGAGTCCTGTGCGTTATTATGGAATCATTTCTGTGATTTTCTCTATTTTTTGCCTTTTTTTTTTTTTGACAAAAGTGAGCACCATTCTGAGATTGGCAGGTATTGGCAGGATTTTTTTGCATTTTCTCAACCCTCAGACCTTCCTGAACAACGCCTTGCCAGAGATTTAGCTGATCTCGTTGGAACTCATGCGCGTTTTTTCGATTGTATTGAGATTTCGAGTGCTGAAATTGGGTCTGATAGCCACCCTTGTATGGCATTTAAGAAATCGTTTTAAAAACTTGAAAAAATAATTTTCAAGTTAACATACCTCCAGGCAATGAGCTCATCACAGAAGGAGACCGATAACTTCACTCCTCGAGCACTGAGACGCGATTGAATGCCCCTTTGTTCGATGAGAAAATATCGGCGATAAGAGAGCGTCATGATTTTGCATGCAGTGCATCTAAACGGCTGACTCCTGGACCCGTTCCATTGCACACATGAACTCTTTAGGATGTTAGGAAACGAACCACACCAGAAAAGGCGACGATTTTGAACTTTTTTTTTTTTCAATTTTGATCGGGTTTTTCGGGAAATGGCCCACTGTGCTACGAGAGAGGTTTTTTGAAGGGTTTCAGCTATGTGGGTCGAGTGGGGTATCGTTTTCGAGGTATTTTTGGACGTAAAATCCATATTTGGAGGTCCCAGAACAATCAGATTCGACCGTGGGGATCTGTGGGGCTTTCGTGGGGCTACAAATGGGATTTTCGATGGGTCCCGGGAGGTCAAATAAGATTTCGTTTTCCGAGTAATTTTTGACGCATAATCCATGTTTCGAGGTCCTCCATCTGTTCAAACAAAGTACAGAATTTTCTATTTTTTCAAAAATGTTTTCTTAATCACCCAGGATTAATTTTTACACAATTAACCAGTGGCGGTCCGTCCTTTAGGCCACTATGGGTTGTTCCCCGGCTAATTTCGGGACGGAAAGAGGAAACCCCATTATATTTGTAAGTAAACTCGCAATCCGCATTGATCCGATCGAAAGGACGAGATCCTACTATCCCGCAACGCTCCTGCGTTCTTGACGGCAAGGGTGGAAAAACTGTGCGTTTCGCTGCGAAATTCGGTGACTACGCTGTCAGAAATTTGCCCAGTGGCCGCTGTAGATATGCACAGAAGCGTTTTTGGTTTATTATTCTTGGAATAATACACCTATGTTTTCGCGACGGGGGTCGACGACTCCGATCGGCCTCAAAATTTGACATTATCCGTTTCAAGAGGTCTACATTCAAAATCCGAAATGTCCGTCCGCCGTCCGAGCCGTTTTGAGCAGTAGGAATTTTTTTTAAATCTGAAATTTTGACAAAATACTTGTTTACCATCTAGTTGTGCCCGCAAGGTTTTCAGTACGATCGCCTAAACCCGTGGGGCGCTATGGGGCTACGGGAGGGTTTTTTTAAGGCTTTCGGCTATGTGATCGAGTTAGGTGTCGTTTTCGAGGTATTTTTGGACGTAGAATCCATTTTTTGGGGTCCCGGAACGATCCGATTTCACTGTTGCGATCTGTAGGGCTTTCATGGGGCTAAAAATGGGATTTTTGAAGGATCCCAGGAGGTCAAGTATTTTTAGTAAAGAATAAAGAATGTTTGAAAAAACAATTTTTTTGATAAAAAAATTCCAAAAAATTTTTTTTTGAAAAAAAATCCCAAAACATTTTTTTTCTAAATCATTTTCTTTTGACACAGAAATATTTTTTGCACAAGTAACCTATATCAAAGAATAATAAACCTTAGACAGGTCTGAAAATTTCTGACAGATAGCACTCCGTTTTTTTTTTTTTTTTTTTTTTTTTTTTTTAATAATATTTATTTTTTATTATAGTATATTATAATATATATTTTTTTAAATCTAATATATTATAAAAGCGATATAAAAAATAAAAAAGAGATATAAAAAAATTTGATATATTATATCAAATTTTGTGTTATTGTGTTATTCGACGGTGTTGATCATGAATAATGTGGGGTATTTAAACGCGCAACAAAATTGGACGTACAGCGAGAGGTTTCAATTGAACGAATCGGGCAGACCGACGCCAAATTTCGGCACTGACCCAACGAGTAAATAAAGGTGGCAGTTTGCCACTGGTAAGTTTAACCCTTGTGTACCGAAAAAACCCCTTGGTAATCCATTTCATATGCACGTTTAACGGTTTTAGAGGGCATCCCTTTGCGTCTATAGTAACATGCCTTCTCGAATTAGCGCTTTTGACACCGAAAAGGTGTTTTTGGAACCCCCTTGCGCTTTTGACAACCGCTCGTTGTACTAGTCATCGTAATACTCGTAAAGCCCCAAAATAGTTTCGAATTAAATTGACTAATAATCCCTTCTCTCCACCCCCTCACAACAACCAGAGTACAACTATTGTGTGTCGACATTCGGCAAATTCAATGATCTCGGGGTTGTAGATTCCTTCAATTCCTCTCACCTTCTCAAATGAAGGGGCTTCCTCCCCCAAGTTCGGAATTATAAGAAAATGAACGTTTTCAATTAACCCCCTCTATACTTTTCAAAATGCTTTTCCACCTCGTTTATTCTTTCTGTTCATTAGACTCCCCTCAGGTGGGGGAACAATAATATCCTTACGAAGTTCTTTTTAGGGAGCCCTCAACCGAATATTTATCGATTCAGGGGCGAAAGAAAAAAAAAACACTTAAAACTTTGCTTCTTTGAAGATTTGCTCTTTTGTCTTGTGAGAATTTGAAAAGGTTCGTTTGATCAGCTTTTTTTTTTCTCCCGAGATGATTTTGAGACACGGTCAGCGGAGGTTTTATTCTTTCATTCACAATTTGCGACGTTGAAGGGGGTTTTTCTTGAAAAGCGGTCCAAAACCAAACTACATCAGGAAAGACAAAGTTTGTCCTAAGTGGTAGAGAAAGAGGCTTCCCCTCAAACGAGCAACTTTCAAATTGATCCGATATAAACAACCCGCGAAAAGGGGGACTTGGCCCAAACTCCAAGCCCCTTCAAATTTCGCGATTGAAGAACAATCGATAGTGAAAAAGGGGGAAGGGGAAAATCGAAAATTGTTAGAATACCAAGAACTCGTTATTCCGCCAAGCCGTTTAAGCCCAGGGGTAGTTGAGAATTCCTGTAAACTCCTCTAATCCTTAAGGGTTAGATAGAGGAGATTGCCAGGAGGGGGGTTGTATTTGAATCGATTTCCTCGAGCCTTACATTTATTATCAGCTGGATTAAAAGCCTCGTTCCGCCTTCCACCGCATCCTCGAGAGGGCGTTGAGATCGCTTTTGAATCTCTCCACTCCTATTCAACCCCTCAGATTCCTCGTTGATTTCAACGGACTGAATGGAAAGAGGATAAAATCTATTTAAAAAAATCGTAAAGCCTGTTTTGGATTTCAGTCTTTTGACTCGTGTCAGTACGACTTTGATACGCCCTGTAGGGGTTTTACCCCCTTTGTCTTCTCAATCTCGCCAGCCCTCCTGAGGTAGTACCAGCGGGAGGAGCGGATCGGGCTACAGTCGTGGTGCGGCCATGCGAACCCCTCTTCTCACGACGGTGAGTCAGCCTTCCTGATCGAAGACGAGCGTAATTACGGCATTTAAATTGCCATTTACTGTGTCTCTTCAGCGAATTCTATAATGTCTAAGCGCAGTAATTACCCGCTAAGCAGGCTTCCCTTTACAACAATTAGCTTCGAAAGGATGAATTAGCAGGAGAGTTCCCGGCGCTTGGGCCCGCTGCCCAGGCCTAGCGCCCGGCACTATTCCCGGGATAGCTGCAAGCAACGGGGGAGAATCATGTATTACCTTCCCCTCAGTGCCTTTCCGTAGATGACGCCTCTGCATTGGGCCCTGAAATATCATGTGAATCTGCAGTAAGCGAATCTCCCTCATCTGTGGCTGCTAATTCCTCCAGGCCAGCAAACCACGACAATTCTTACGATGCCCTGGATGGAAATGTTTCCAAAATCCATTCATCTTCCTCCAAAACACCGGCAGCGAGAACGAGGATTCACGCCTCCGGATCTCCGCCAAACACGCGAAACACAAATATTGTGAATCTTAATTTCCAACACCCTTAGCATGAGGTGTTCCCACACGACCAAACGCACAATTTTGCCATATCTGAACGTTGGATTTGGTGCAGAAGGCAGCAGACATTGGCGGTGAGGACCTGGAGTGTGCGCCGCATGCAAAAAAAGGCGATGTTAAACATATGTAAATCCAAACCACTATCAAGCATCTCGGATGGAGTGAAAGGTATTGACACGTTAAGGGGCCAGGGATGGTGGAGTGTTTCAATGTTGACACAGTGCGAAAAGGGCTAAGAGTGCGTCGCAACTTCGCCTTCACTCTCCGACAAGATCCCTCGGCTAACCGTCAACTCTCGCACCGGTTAGGACGCGGTTAATAAGCAATAAGGTTGTGTCAACAGGGATTAAAAACAAACTCCCCCCTCCCCTGGGGAAAGGTTCGCCTCCTTCCGAGGGAAAATGTTTGTTTGGGGTTGTGGTGGGAGTGACAGGGGGGTTATCCCGGTTGAAAAGGGGATCCGCTGGGAACAGTGGGTTCGATGTTTTCGGAGGAGGGAGAACATTTCGGATGCGACCTGAAGCGTGGAACACACTAAGTGTCTTGCAAAGTCTTTGCAACACTTTCTTTGAATCCACCTCAAGACGGCGGCCTACCCGCAAAGATCCAACGAGACCAAATAATCTTGGGGTGGCCAAAAAAAAAGAAGTTTCTTAATAGAATCGATTTTAATGGATCGATAGGTACTTTTAGAATATATTTAGAGTACGATATAATGAACCTAAATATTATTTAGGTACAGTCATTACTAATGACTAATGACTCATTAGTCATTAGAAGTCTCTGGTGCACTCTGACTTGTTTCGAAATTCGCAGGAGTATCGTTTCCAGAAGAAATCGATACGATTGTTTCATTCCACAATGACTCATTTCAATTTGGAAAAATATCGATTTGGGATGCAAATCCATTTTCAATAAAATCAAAAATAGATCAAATCTATTTTAAAAGCTTCTCGCCATCTCGCATATTCGAAGTACCTAATGAAACCATGAATTCATCTACATTCTGTTGTAATTTTCTCTTTCGCACTTCTCGACTACACTCGGTAGATGTACGTGCTCGTTTCACCATTTTTTGCGCAACCTTTCCCTCAAAAAATGGAAAGGTGCGCTCATCTCTTCGTTTTTTTTTTTGTTTTTTTTTTTTAACGCCACCTTTACCTCAAAAATGGAAAGGTGCGCATCTCTTCGACGTTTTTTTTTTTTTTTTTTTGTGTGCTTTTTGTGAATCACAGGATCACGCCCGAACGGCTGAACAGATTTTCATGAGCGTGGTCTCATTGTGATCAGCGAGTTCTGGGGGTGGTTATAGGCTATCAAAATCACCACCGTCGTCGACGATTCGTCCGATCCCGAGAAGATGACTCTTGAAAAAGGCGACCCAGCGCATTTTGTTGATGTGCTTAGGTTGTGTGTCAAGTTACGGTTTTTGTTTCAATAAAGACGCGGTAATATTTCGTAGTAACAGTAAGGTTGCGCTCATCCATTCAATTCAATTGATGGCTTGTTTCATTAAATGAAACAGGGGCATCGTACCCCTGTAAAGTTTACAGTGTAAACTACCCTTAAAAGTGGTCCGATCTCAAAAACGAGGACATTCAGTCAACCTCATCCCGAACAGAACATTCACACCAAATTTCGACTTTCTAGCACAACGTGAAGTCTTCGAAAAAACTTTGCATGTTTTCCGTGATTACACAATTTTTTACTGACCCCCTCGCCTTAGACATAGACATTTCAATAAAAACTCAACAAAATTGGACCAGGGAGTCACGAATTTCGCTGTTTTAACGGGGGAGCTTTGATTTCGTCGAACAATGATTATAATCATTCAATGAATAATTATTCATTCGACACAATTAAAGCTGCTAAGTAATAATATTACTTAATTATTTTATTTTGCTTGTTTCTTATTATTTTGTATTGGGCCCAGGAACCGAACGTTGACTAATACTTTTTTCTGAAAGAACTTCATAATTTGAGGACATAGCAGTGAGTTTTGGGCTCCTACGGTGTGATACAAATTTCCAGGGCACTTTCGAAAATTTCAACTTTGAATCTGGAGGGAAATGTGGCGCTACTCTCTCATTGGCTGCTGTCATTTTTTTTTTTGAAGCGAAGTCTTTTATACGGACCCCCCCCCCCCCCTCTCACCGCTCGGGTAGTCTCCCATTGAAAATCGTGAGTCAGTCCGTGAGTGAGTCTCGCGATATATATATTTGTTTGGCACTTCCAACCAGGCCGCTGTCAAGGAAGTCGGAAAGACGTACTCAGAACGGGTGGGGCTTCAAGGACCTTACAACGGTGGAGGAGGCGTGGAAATTTTTTTTTTTGCCGACCTTTTAGCTATTGAAGCGAAGTCTTTTTTTTTTTTTACTCTTTCTACTTCCTATGCTAGCGCACTCTGGCGGATTAGTAAAAGTGCCACCGCGGGAAAATTCAAAACGCCAAATATTCACTAGTGATTTCCTCTGTTCAGACACCTAATTTCTCAGTGCTAACTGTACTGAGTACTTTGTTCATTACTAGTTCAACTATGTTCGGCCGAATTTTCCCATTTCTCTGACCTAGTTCCTTGGCCCATTGAATTAAGGGGAAGTTTTATTTTATTTTTATTATTTAGGTATATCATTTCATTTTTATTGATTTTTTTTTAATGTGCAGCAAACCTACGCCTGAACGCTACTTATATTTATTATTGTTTTTATTTATTTATTATTTTTTATTATTTTTGCTTTTTTAATTTGTTTTTTTAATTTCATTTATTTTATTCTTCCGCGCCCTAATGGAGCTTTTGTGTAATTCCAACCTGATGCTACCCTTCCACTCCTTCAACGTAAGACCCCACCAATCTAATAAGCTGCCGCATACGTCTGCACTCCTGGCGTCATCAAACACTCCCCCCCCCCCCCCCCCTTTCAAAGGCAGGAGCGATTGATTGAACATCGGCATCATCTCCGTCTGAAGAGGCTCGTGAGAGGCGAGGGTTGAAAGCCGGAGCAACAGATACCGACCCTATCGATCAACCCGGTACATTATTCACCCGAAATATGAATAATCGATGACACCTCCCCTTCGCCCCAACTGATAGACCCCCCCCCGCGCACCGTGATGGGGGGGGGGGGGACGAAACCATGCAAGAGAATCAATTGCCGTAATTAGGAAGGAGTTGCAACAGATGATTATCCCGGCCGGCCAGATAAAACACGGTGAATTATTGACAAGTCGACGACCACCTTATGTGAAACACCGTTCATGTATTATGGAAGATGTACATTTTGGTTTATTATTCTTGGAATAATACACCTATGTTTTCGCGACGGGGGTCGACGACTCCGATCGGCCTCGAAATTTGACATTATCCGTTTCAAGAGGTCTACATTCTAAATCCGAAATGTCCGTACGCCGTCCGCCGTCCGGGCCGTTTTGGGCAGTAGGCATTTTTTTTAAAATCTGAAATTTTGACAAAATACTTGGTTTACCATCTATAATATAGATTATATACTATAGGTATATATTATATACTAGTTGTGCCCGCAAGGTGTTCAGTCCGATCGCCCAAACCCGTGGGGCGCTATGGGGCTAAAATGGGGCTACGGGTGGGGTTTTGGAAGGCTTTGGGATATGGGATCGAGTTAGATGTCGTTTTTTTTTAATTGAACTTATCTATTTCGTTACTTACAGTAAAAATATTAAAACAATAATAATAATAAATCGACTTTGGTTGTGACTTTACGAATGAGGATTACCGAATGGGAAGAGAATGGGCGTAAGAACCGTAATGAATGAAGGTAACTTCTAATGGGTAATTACTAATTAATGCGCTCCAACTGGACGAAATAGGGTCCCTCGCGTGGTTTCCAAAGTTTCCAGTGGGAAACTGGGCAGTGGCCAGATGTTCTGAAGGGGGGGGGGGGGGGTCGTTTCGTTTAATTTTAAAGTACGTCATCAACCCCACGCAACGTTGACACATCCACTGAGCGGGGGGTGGTCTCCCGCAGTTTTCCGGCAAACCCGTACTCTGCCCAGAAAAGGGTAAGGGATGGTCAGGGGTGGGGAGGAGGAAAACGTGCGCGGATCTCTAATGACCGCGAGGCTGCGGGAAAGGACCCCCCACCCCCGGGGGGCTCGTCACGCGTCGAATAAATATTCATGGGGTCCGTGCACTGGTTGGGGGGGTGAAAAGGGGCTAATCAGAGTGACCGGGGAGGGGCAAGCCAACCTCCCCGTCCGCCTACGCCATATGCAAATCCGCAGGAACAGCGGCAATTTGGCGGGACAAACAAACCCCCCCCCCCCCCCCCCCGGACCGGACAAAATGTAACGTTTTCCCCCATTTTAAGGAAGGGATTGGAAAAATCCCCGAAATTATAATATATTCAGTTATTTTTCAGCTACGTAAACCTGTCGGATTTATCTTAATTTTAATTATAATTCAACGTACAATGAATAATCGTTCATTCATATTATCATTGCGACCAATAATAATTAATGAGTAATCATTTGCTAATTAATAGCTTTCAACTCTTCTGTGCTAGTGATTTGTTGATACATGGAAATTCGGAGGATGATGCAACCATAGTTAATTGTCGTTTTTGATGATGGTGAGATGCCGGCCTACCTCCGTAAAACATCCGGCCCTAGGAAAATATTGTAGTTCAAAGGCAATCCTCGCTAGGAGTCGGCCTACATTATCTCTCTGCCGTTCATAGTCCAGTCCATTACGGCAGGCTCAATTTTAACTCTCAAGATAGCTCATCCGCAAAATTTTATGCTTTTTAATTTACTATACAGAATATTTTCACCAATATCGCACTCTTTCAAATTTATCCGTTAAAAACCAAAATAAGTGCCGAAATTTGGAGGGGTTTTGCGATTTTGACGGTGAGCGTCCCTGAAATGTTGTTGGAAAGCTTCATTTCATGATATTTTAATCAATTTTTACAACGACAATCACGATAGTTTCCGGATTTCGAAAAGGGTTTTCCATTTCCAGTTCGAAATGAATGTAACGGAAGTGGGGAATGAGCAGAGTTTAAGAGACCGCCTATCTGTTGGAGTGATCACGAGGCTTACTGCGGCCGGTTTGGAGAAAAAAAAACCTCCCCTATCAAGATCCCTCCCCTACAACTGCTCAGGCTTTATCCGGAGGTCAACCGAAGACATGGGAGAAAAACGGGGATTTCCCCCTTCCCGCCCCTCCCCTTCCATCCAACTAATTCCGAGCCTTTTTTGAAAAGTATGGCGCGAAAGGGAACCACTCGGTTAATCCTTGTTCGGAAAATAAGGGGAAGGTTTTCGGATAAAGCTTAAAAACTTCTTTCCCCCTCCCTTCCCACTCTGGGTGACCTCCCTCCTCTCGTCTCTTCCCTTCTCGGAAAGTAGCATTAACCCCCTCCGCTCTCTCCCGCAACGATCCCTTCAGACGTTTATAAACCGTCCCCTCCTTCAAGACCCCCCTCTGAGGTTTTGGGTTGTCACAGTGTGAAAGCCTCGTCGCCCTCTGTAAATGCTCTTTCACGTGTTTAGGCTTTTCGTGGAAGTTCCTTCATAATTTTCCTTCGCCCTGCGAGATTTCCTTCACCTTGACAATTATTCGCCCACCCCGAGAGCTCACGTTGATCTTGACTCCAAATTTATGGAGGCCACTTTTGCGAGTTTGTTATGCATGGGTGGATGGATGGATTGATGAATAATTTGTTTGTTCAATACAATTATTGTATTGAACAAACAAATTACGATGAATGAAAGGAAATCTTTGAAAACCCATTTTGTCAATATTGGTTCGCACTAGGGATGTACAATCGGTAGCCATCATTCGACTTGACAATCGATTTTTCGAAAAAATAAAAAATAAAAAATAGGGTACAGAAAAATTTTCTGTCTCGTAGGTACTGTACCTATTTTTTATTTTTGCGTGTCATCATTTTTTATTTATTTAATAAACAACGCAAAGTAAATCGATTTTGGGATAAGAATTAATTGATTACAAAACTCGCTGCAAATTTTACTCAAGGTTTTATTATTCTTGGTTTTAAATAATTTAAAAATGTTAGTTCTATCACTGATAGAAAAATAAATTAACTTTTTTTTAATTTTAAAATATTATATAAAATATATTTAATATATCTGCACAATATTGTTTGGGCAGATGTGGGACTTCAAAGGCTTTCGCGTACAGAATTACTCGGAAAACGACACCTTATTCGATTTTTCGGCATCCCTCAAACGTCCCATTTGTAGCCACTTGAATGCCCCTCAGATTCCCACGGTGAAATCGGTTCTTTCTGGGAACCCCAAAAATTGATTCTGCGTCCAAAAATACTTTGAAAACGACACCTAACTCGACCCCCATAGCCGAAACCCTTCAAAAACCCCTCTCGTAGCCCCACAGAGCCCCACGGGTTTGGGCGATAGGGCTGAAAACCTTGCGGGCACAACTAGATGGGGGACCGAGTGTTTTGTCAAAATTTGAAATTTAAACAAAATTCCTAACTCTCAAAACGGCTCGGACGGCGACGAACTACGGACCTCCCTTTTTGGTTTATTATTCTTGGAATAATACACCTATGTTTTCGCGACGGGGGTCGACGACTCCGATCGGGCTCAAAATTTGACATTATCCGTTTCAAGAGGTCTACATTCTAAATCCGAAATGTCCGTCCGCCGTCCAGGCCGTTTTGGGCAGTACGAATTTTTTTTTAAATCTGAAATTTTGACAAAATACTTGGTTTACCATCTAGTTGTGCCCGCAAGGTTTTCAGTCCGATCGCCCAAACCCGTGGGGCGCTATGGGACTATAATGGGGCTACGGGAGGGTTTTTTTGAAGGCTTTTAGCTATGGAATCGAGTTAGGTGTCGTTTTCGAAGTATTTTTGGACGTAGAATCCATTTTTTGGGGTCCCGGAACGATCCGATTTCACTGGGGCGATCTTTAGGGCTTTCATGGGGCTAAAAATGGGATTTTTGAAGGATCCCAGGATGTTAAATATTTTTCGAGTAAAAAATACAGAATTTTTGAAAAAACACATTTTTGAACAAAAAAAATCCAAAAAAAAATTTTCTTTGAGAACAATAAAAAAAAATTTTTTTAATCTTTTCATTGACAGAATTAAATTTCTGCACAAGTAACGTATATCAATATCAAAGAATAATAAACCCTTGTGTAAAATTTGCAGCGTTTGTAATCTACAATGACGTAGATTCCACTCACTCCTGAAACGTACAATGACAAATGTTTAGGCCGTTCAAAAATTTCTACCTCCGGTGCGAATATATTCGTGTATACTCATGACAATGTATTAATACCTGTAGTATTCCAAGAATAATAAACCAAAATGTAAAATTGTAGGAAAAATATTGATTTGTTGATTCAATCGATTTGTATCCCTAGTTCCCACGACTATTACCATCCAAATAGCGACGTCAACTTCTTAAACAGTTTCCACCCCGTGAACTCCCGGAACGAGCGAAAAGTTTAGATAGTGTGGTTGGAACAGGCTGTATCATTCTCTCATCCAGTCCCGGTGAATTATGTCCCGCGTCGAAAGGGATGTAGACATCTCTCAAGAGGTCGCCGGGGTGGGGGGAAAACTTGGGATACGAAAGGGGGAGGTTAATAAAACGGGAATCACTCGAAGGTTCGCGGAGAGAACGTGGAAACATCTCGAAGGCAATGCATAGGAAATCGTCCCACAATAATAAATTCATAGGTACACTCCGATTTCAACATAATTAAGAAGTTTCCAAAGGGGAGGACGGGAAAGCTCCTGGAAGGGTTTCGGGGAGGGAGAATAGCGATAATATCGCCCTTTCCCTCGAGGCGGTTCTAATTCGTGATAAATCTGCAAGTCAATTCCTGTCCCTCCCCTCCCACTAGTGAACCCTCAGCCATCCACAAGTTTCCACTTCTGCAGTAAATCGAAGTGGAAAGGGGGCTGTTACTGTATCAGCGGCCTCCGAAACGAACTTTTCAGGCCGCATACGACAACTTCGGTGGAAAGGGTCTGTTTTAAAGTGGACGGCAAACTTTCACAATCAAAAGAAGCTTTTAGGGTGAAAATATGAGGGGTGACCTCGGAATTTGACTGCGGTAAGCAAACTTTCGCGTAGCTCCCGCTAGATCGCGACAGGAGCTTTTCTTCGCTCTTCTCGAAACAACTGTGTAATGCATAATTTGGACCAATTCCAAGTAGTGCTACAGACGACGCATGGCCTTTTTCTGTCCGCACGCTCAAAGATTTATCGAGGAAAAGTTACATTTAGTGAATGAATATCAATTTACTCAGAGTGCCACACTAAACCGGAGCCCAAAACTACATAAATTTGCATCAGGAAATGATTTATGCGGAAGAAGCCGGCGAAGGGGAGGAGGAGGATGAAATAGGTGGTGTAAGGAACAATTTCATCCTCCGGGAAACTTAATGCATTCGGTGGCAAAGAGGGTGAGGGAGGGATGGCAAAGTGAGGGACTTAAACCGTAATACCGCGGGAAAGGAGGGACAATAATGTTGATTTAGGTGGGCCGAAAGGGGAGGACAGGGAAAAGGGTCGGTAGTATTTCACGGGAATGAACAAGGTGGTTGGGGAAATGAAAAGGTGTCCGGGAGTGGGAGGGCGATGACACGTGATATAGGAAATGAGGGATAAGACACTTGTCTTGGGCATGCGAGTGAAATTTATTGTTGTAAATTTCAATGGAAAGTCATTTTGGGGACAAACAAAACCACGGGTGTTGCTTCTGGACTGAAGAGTTGCTGAGGCTGTAGGTTCGTTCGGAGAAACCAGTCCTGGACGATCCCGAGCAGCCCAGGGCTTTAGCAATTTGGACAAGTGACGTCACTAGAGTAGTCCCGGGTCACCCAGTAATCGTGCCTGGTGGAGGGGGTAAAAATAGACCGATGTGCATGTTCTGGAGTAATCCCTGACGATCCGAGACTAGTCTGGTGACTGTCACGATTCTGGATCGCTAGGGTCCTGGCTTTGGGTTGAGTAAAAAAAAAAAAATAACCTCGTTTTTTTTCTAGGTTAAATGCTGCCAACCTAGATTTTTTTTTGGTTTTCATTCTAGGGTGGAACAATTTAGTCTAGGTTGAATATCATTTAACCTAGATTGAAAATACTGGTGAAGTTACCGTCCTAAAAATGCAAACAACCAAGATTTAAAATGCGCCACCCCCACACTTTAGTTCTAGGTCAAGTTCACGGTGTGTGCCGCCGCCTCCATCCATTTACAGACTAGGTTAAAAACATTAATGTCTTGGTTGTCTCACCCTGGTATTCAATGTTTTTCACTTTCATAGACGGTTGATTTACCCTAAAACGAAAACGTTCTCACCCCACCTCAAACAATTTACAGCCATGGCGCGTTAACATAGAACCCTTTTTTCTCTAGGTTGTGCCCCTTTATTTACGAGGTTGTTTCAATTACTATCCCTGTTGTACCAGTTAAATTTCTAGGTAGCTTCCTATTCTTTTCAGGTTGGTCCTAATAAAATTACTAGGTGGTCCACTTTTCTTTCTAGGTTTGCTCCACTTCCATTTCAGGTTGGTTCTGTCAACTTCAACTATCTTTCTGGGATGTCTCTGTTTCTAACTCAGTACAAAAATTTGAATGTGACGTCATAATATGACTGCACATAGTGATAGAAATTAGATGATTAGAATTTGACAGAGATTTGGCCTCAACCCCACCGGGTAAATAGCAGGGGTGCCAAGACAACGAGAATTAACGCCCACCGCCTACAGTGGCGCTCTCCGCGACCGCTTAGCGTACCGTAGAAACAACCTGGAATTTATTGAATGAATTACAATCACTGTTGTTTAAACCTAAACCTATTTGTGGTACTACGGTAGTTTTAACCGAGACTGAAATTCTAACTTTTTCTTCTGGGTTGTTACCTAAAGTAACAATCTCGCCTTTTAAATCTCTCGGTTGTTTTCATTTGTACAACTGAGACTTTAATGGAGGGGAATTATATGGAAGGTCAAATCATTCGATTCTAGGTTACCCCACTTAAAAGTCAAAGGTAGGTAATATATTTTCTAGGTCTTCACAATGTCAACCTAGACCAAATGTGAAGTTCACATTTGGTCTAGGTTGACACTTTTTTATTCCAGGTTGTGGTCAGAGGGCAGGTAATAACGGATTAGGTTGTTTCTATATGGGTCTAGGTTGTATTAATATTTTTCGATGTTACTTTAACCTGGACTTATTTTTTTCTAGGTTGAATCAATTGATTCTAGGTGGTTTCAATTTCTTTTCGAGGTTATTTCGGATTTAACCGAGCCACTAAAAAAATCTTTTCTCTCAGTGCTTAAGTCAACAACTGCTCACTGCCCCAAAATGACTCTGCCAACCTGAGGTGCATCAAAAACCTGCTCCTGGTGAGGAAATATACCGTCGAACCAAACCCAGGGCTGCACCAACCTAGCCCCCCCCCCCCCCCCCCCCCCCACAATTGCTCCTCAACCTGAAGTGGCGGGTCTTAGCGCGTTCATGTAACTGACACCAACCTACACGCTACCTAAACGCTCCAAAACGACTCTGACGCTGCCACTTACAGTGTTGCAAAAACCTACTTCCAGTTAGAGTAGTGCTCCGTTGAATCGAACGTAGCATTCGTCAGCCCGCTCTCTAGCAACACTGATTTAGATTGTGGCGTGTTAGGGGGAGTTCCAAAAGCATCATCTTTGAGCACGCCGCCGTTTGTTCGGGTGGAAAGGGGAGGGAGATCAGGTGCAGTTTCCTCTGGTCCATGGTACAAGACGCTATAATCAGGCCCAGAGGTCCCAGCAGCTGCAAGAACAGAAGATCTGCTTTGGGCAGTCTTGCCAGAATCGTCTGTTTACCCTTTCCTCTCCGAATCTCCAGTAGGAAGATCGGGAGTAGCCAATATCCTACACGAATCGTCATGATAGATGTTGGACCTTTTAGATCCAGCAATCGTACGTGAGTCCGTCTCCCCAGCATCCCTGCTCGAAACGTCGAGGATGGACGCGGGGATAGTCCTTAGTTTAGGATCCGAGGATCCAGAAAACTACTGCGGTCAGTTTATTGAATACTCATTAGAAAGTAAGTTGAGAAGACTAGGTAATAATTAGTTGGCGGGATCGCGTCGGCCCCGTGTCCATAGTGGTGGAAACACCCGCTGGAGAACAAAATTTGTTCATTCAATGGGCCCGTGCGTTCCCGCAGCGATCAGCGGCGGCTTTTTCCGCAACTAACCCCGACTCTCTGATCTCACTGGATCGGGAATTGAGGAGAATAGTCCCCACACCATTTCTCCCCCATTGATTGCCTCAAACGTAAATTTTTCGTCATCATTTGACCACATCAATCGCCCATCTCACCCCCACCTGAGCCATCTGAGGAATTTTTTTTTTTTTCCTTTTCCCCGTTCAACCCCCTTATTATACCAACCACTCACGCGAGGTTCTACTAATGACTGGCAATTAGCGGAGCCGGTCCGGACATGAATCCCTTCCCTGAATAATTATGCATCCCCTGGCTTCTTCGCGACAATGACAATATCCGGGACAAATATCGCGACTGCTGAAGGATTTTTTTTGTATTCCAATAATGCTTTTTTCCGTATAATCACAGGATTCGTGTGAGGGATACCAGACAAAATGGCGGTTGTCGGAGTAAACCCGAGGTTATAATCGTATATCACTCACCCCTCCGGCCGTTCTCGTGATAAACAGCTGTTATGGGCAATTTATGTAGGACGTTTAGGGTAAAAACCTCCCCTTTCAACATAATATCTTGTCAAACTGTTTCTACCCCTTCCCAATCGTGAAAATTCGCTTTTCCTTGCGGGTTAACCCAGTTCCGTTAAAAAAAAAGAGGGGAATTCAAGATGAAAATTTCAAACCCTCCGAAATCACCAAAACCGACCAATTCGAATTGATCATCACCTTCGAAGGTCAGTGACTTCGTGCCTCGTTGACGGATCTCGGGTGGGGGGTTACACCCCTGTAACCTTTACGACAGCGGGATAACTACTGGCGAGGGCGGGAAACCCTTTGATCAGCAGCTTCAGTTTCCCCGCTGGGTCACCTTTTGATGCGGCCGAACGGGCCTTGTCGACGGGTCAGCAGGTTTCACGGCAAGTCGAAAGGCGGAAGAGAGTTAGTGACCTTTCTCGTATCATCCTGATAATAGGATTCACTCGTAACATTAGGTAGGTAATTTACTAATTTTTGAACAATGTTTATTTTAATTTTCTTTATTTTGTTTTATTTTAATTATTTTTTCTAATAATTGTATTTTATTTTTTATTAGTTTAACTTGGATATTTGATTTTTTAAATTTTCAATATTTTATCAAAATTAATAAAGTTGATTTAAAAAATTAAAATTAGGTAATTAAAATTGGCAACCCACCGAAAGTATTCTGCCTATAAAACCTCTCAAATTTGCCGTTCGTAACCGGCGTAAAACAGTAGGTCCCTACTTCTTCTGTAATAACTGTTCAACACGTTATTAGCGAGAGGTCGCCAACGCCCGTTTACGAAGAAGAAGAAATTTATTTTTTAATGTTATTAAATTTTCATAAATTTGTGTGTAGTATTTTTGTTTTATTGTATTGTATGAGTATTTTTTTTATTGCTATTGTGTTCAGTGTGTCGAGATTTTTTAATACCCAAATATTTATGTTTTAAACTTTTCTTTTAATTTTGTTTTTAATTGTTTATTCAATTTTTTGATTTTCATATCGTTTATTTATTTTATTTTTAAATATTATATTTTGTGATTTTTTATTCTTTTATGTTAGTTTAATAGCTCAAATGGGCGACTGGAAGGGACGAAATGAAAAATGAATCCCTACTGGGGAAGTGGCATCGCGAGAGATGGAAAGTGATGTAGGTCCATTCCCTTTATCGTTGGATTATTATGAGGGAAAACCCCAAGCCTTTCCGGGTCGGACCCCCCCCCCCCCCCCTTTATTCATCAGTGGCGGTTTCCACAGGTTCCTCTTTGTTTCTAAACAGCGAGGTGTGATTGATGGAGTAGGTACGACAAACAAATTTATAAACAATTCGATAATATCTTATTATCTTGATAAGTGGGTACCTACGTTTGGAGGTAACATCGACCTTTCGTTTTTTTCTCCCTTTTTCATTGCCCAGCCGTGTCCTTCACACTGCTCGCTCCCTCTTTGGGAATATCACCAACACTCCTCGCTGGTCCACTTATGTGACGTCTATGCGCTAGGAAACCTCCAACCCTTTCAACCCTTAAGCGAGGGAAACCCTTGTTTGATGTCGGTAGACGAACAACCCTTTCCGGGGGAGGTGCATTAATCAAACTCATCTCTTAACCAGCGTTTTAACCGCGCCAAGTGATGAATGAACACTCATCTAGATCTCTGATTGCTGCATTAGGAAGAAGTTTTTGGTCTTTCCGAAGTAGTAGTTGATGGTGGACCTATTGGTAGTGCGTTAACGATTTATTCGACTTTGTGATTATTTTCATCATTTTCGGAAGTACGGGTAACCCTATTACTTTTTCGGGGGGGGGGGGGGGGGGGGTGTTAGAGTTGCTTCGGACTAGTATTTGTTTGCTTCTCAAATAAGTGTCTACTTCTTCAAAACCGGGTTCTGCTCCATTAAACAACTGTCTATTCCCTAGGGAACTCAAATCAAGGATCTGCTCCCTAAAAACAGGTTTATGTTTCCTTAAACCCGGTTTCTGCTCCCTCAAACAAGTATCTGTCCCCCCCCCCCCCCCCGGACAGGTCTCTGCTCCCCCCAAACAAATGACTGCTTCCTCAAAACCGGTTTCTGCACCCTCGAAAAAGTGTTTACTTCCCCAGTACCGGTTGCTGCTTCCCCGAAATCCAGGACCTGGTGTTTAACTTTTTTTAAATGATTTGTTATGTTGTTAGGACCCCCGGATGCTTCGGCTGAAATTCAAGAATCATGGAAAATGCTTTACTAACCTTGGGATTGAAATCCATCTTGCGTGTTGGAAAAGTAACTGCCGTCGCCAAACTAGTGGTCTAATGTACGACCGGTGAGGACGCTGAACTAGTGGCCTAACGGTAAGACTAGTGAGGATGCCGAACTAGTGGCCTAACGTATATTTATGTATTGCGTAATATATACCTAAACCAGACAGTCCCGCGTCTTCCTCTCAGACTAACGTTTTTGGGCAGTTACGAACATGTTCCGTGCTTAAAGAATTAATTCTTGCTCAATTTATACACAATAATAATAAGCCCTCACGTAAAATTTGCAGCGTTTTTCTCGCCTGTTTAGGTTTTGTCTGAGTCGTTTGCTGGACTTTCTTTCCTTGAATTCCACTTGCGTTTCCAGCGTGAAAATGGTGTTCCAAGGCAGCCTGTTCTATCAGCTTCGACGAACCGGAACACCGTAGAAAATCTAACCACACCATGCAAATTGGGAGCTCTCGAGGTTTTTCTTTTTTCTTTTTTCTTTTTTTTTTTTTTTTTTCTTCTCTTTATCCAACTGTAAGAATGCCAACCTCTTCGAGGGGGAAAAGCTCTCTAACTACCGGGTTATAAGGGGCCTCCCACCCCGTAGTATACCTTACCATCGACACGGGAGAGAGAAAGGAATCGATATTGTATTCCTTTCCCTTACTTAACTGCCACTTTACTTTTAACTGCCAATTCTTATTCATACCCATCGGCGTGGAGGATTTATATTGCCGGGTTGTAAAAAATTATAAAGAAAACCCCTCTCCTCGAGTTTTTTCCCATTCATCCCGGCTCCGACCTTCCGTTCTTTCATTTTCATTCTCAATCCCTCTCCGACTTTTCTTGAAAGAGTTAATGCTCTCGTACCAGTGCCACTTGGGCGGGATGGGCAGAGCAGTTACACGCACCTGGTTGAACCTACCCCTGGAATATGATTCAAACAGCCTCCACTCCCCCTACGCGGGGGACTTCTTTCGTTTTTATGGCGCCCCAACTCCTCCCCACTTTTGTGGAAACTTAATTAGCATACCGCTAAAATACCGCTGAAAAGGGAGAAGGGAGCTGGTTTGTGAACGTGGAAGGAGGGAGGGACTTTATTATGCCTACATATTTCTCTGAATTATTCCACGGAGGGAAGTCGTTCTCATCATTCCTTCGAGTTGAATGCGCGGTAAATTAGCGCGAAGGGAGGATTTCGGATAAGTTCCGCATAAACCACGTTGGCGAGCAAAATTCTGTTCATGGCATTTCTCAGTTCACGCTACACGAACCAATCCTGCTGGAAGAATGTCGTTATTCCCCAGAATTAATCATTGTGGGAGTCGGTTCAAACACTGCCAGCGTGTCGGGCTTTCTGGAATCCAGATCTGGCTGAGCTCTGGGCATTGGTGGAATCCGGCGTCCGTATTGGTCGTCTTGCTTTTGCCTGATATGACACGTGAATATCCTGTCAGGCTGTTGAGCTGTTGTCTTATTTTCTTGAATGGAGTGGGGCACAGCTCAGGATGGAGCCTTTGAATTGACTGCCTTGCCTCTTGAATCGGTTGCCTGGTTTTTTTTATAAGCCATGTTGTAAATATGCTGTGAGGATGTAAAGATTTCGTGAATAGAGTGTTCCACGACTCAGGGCGTTGTATTAATCTGCTGATTGTACTGGTTGTCTTCCTTTTGGTGGATAAGCTACGTAAATATGCTGCCAGCCTGTCAACATTAAATGTTCTTGAAATTTTCTTGAATTGAACCTTGCAGGGCTCAGGGCGAAGATGGAGTCTGCCGCTTGAATTTGTTGTCTTCCTTTTGATTGATATGACACGTGAATTGCCAGGCTGTCGAGCTTCCTTGAATAGAGTGGGACACAGCTCAGGGAGTTGGTGGGGTCTGCCACTTGAATTGGTTGCCTTGCTTTTTTGATATGCAATGTAAATATGTCAAAAATCCTAGAATACAGGACTCTGGGTATCAATTCGCCAATCTTACTTGTTGTCTTGCTATTGGTGGATAAGGCACGTCCAGCCTGTCAACATTTCTTAAGAAATGTTGAATGGAACCTGGTATGGCTCAGGGCCTAGGTGTAGCCTGCCGCTTGGAATGGTTGTCTTGCTTTTGATTGATATGGCATACGTGTCCAGTATGTCAAGCTTTCTCAGATAGAACCTTGGCAGGGGTGGCATATTCATGTGTGATATCGATCAAAATCAATCAGACAACCAATACAAGCGGCTGAGTCCACCTTTGTCCCGAGCCCTGCACAGTTTGCAATAGCTCGATAAACTGGTAGAGTGTAGGCTGACGACTCAGATTTATGTCTCCAGGCAATCTCAACATTAGGAAATCTACATACGACGTCGAAGGAGTGATTGTAATGGATACGACGTATACAATCACTCCTTCGACAGATATTCTAACCGTTGCTGAAGCGTGAGTTCAACTGTTTCCCGTTTCTAAATGGGTTATGCGAACAATACGATTGATTGGGTGTGCCAATCGCATCGCGTAATTCACTCCTGCAGGGGTCGTCACCGCCCCAGGAAATCTCCGTAATTGTCAGCTATCAAGAGCAAATATCCCGCAAACTGCTGGTAGAGATGGTGAGATCGGATGTCGGTAAGTGAGAGGAGGTTGGATATCAAGTGAATCGCCCCCGTTAACAATCGAGTATTTCATGGAAGGTTCGAGCTCGTCAAAATGTACCAGAGCGTCTTATGGCTTAAGCCCTCTTTGAGAAGCGATCAGAGATGAGACGGTTTCGCAAAGCAGTTAAAATTAATTAAACACAAGTGGATGGCGAGTGGCACTTTTGGGAAGGCTCGAGGGCCGGTTGATGTTAGAGGCTAAGAAGACGACTCCCCTAAGGCCCTTTGCCCCCTACAAGAAACCTTAGACTCTGAAGGCGAGATTCTTGGGTCAAAAGGGTGGGGGGAAGGGGATCTAATTAACCTAACGGCGTGCTTCAAGATGTGGTGCGAACCCTCGAGTGTACCTTACTGAGGATCAGCAGCGGCCTTTGGGGATCGGGTGTCGACAACCTCTTGACACCGTATTGGGTCGTTCAAGTGGGGTCGGGTAGTTTGGTTATACCTCATTATCAACCCACTTGGACAACGTATGAAACATCAGTCAGGCAGAAGGTTATGTACAATATTCAGTTTTCCCATATTGACAAGTCAGCTCGGGTCGGTCAGCAGCGGTTCAATGAGTGTTACTCATTGAGTAATGCCTATAGGTCTACCACAGAAGGTTTGCGTCCGTGTGGCGCCCCCTAGGTGGCGGATCCGCGTACTAAAGATCGAGCCAACCTTCCATTGTGAAACCTTGACACGGAAATTGGAGCGGTGAGAAATTTGATGTTCGTGTAGTGGCTGCGCTGTGAACGTGTGCTCTCAAGTTCTTCCTCCCGAGGAGGGAAATCATGCCACTTTTGAGGGAAGAAATTCCCGAAAAATTATCGTACGCAGGGGAATCTGCTTGATGATAAGCGATGATAAGAGATAACTAGTTCTATTCTCTCCAGAAGAATGCGCCAAAGGGACGCAAACTTTCTGTGGTAGACCTATAATCAAGATCTTTTGGTTGGAAAGGAGAAAGGCGCAGACCCAGAGTCCATTAACCCTAAAGTCTGGCGAGAGGCAGCACAGACCTGGGAGATCTGGACTTTGTACCAGTCTCGTACAACAGACAGTAAACCTTGATGACTCAAGCACGAACCCTGGAATTCGTATTCTGCCTTTTCCACCTTGCCTGAGCTTGCTCAGGCGTCACAGTCAGGTCAGCTTGGATCTTGGGACTCGGGTTCACGCCTTGATTAATAAAATTGTCAATTGTGTTTTTGTTCAATCGCGGTAATTCTATGGACCAAGTCATTTCAATGACAGGATCGACGCTTGCTCCGTTGTGAACGTTCCCAGTGAGGATATGCTGCTCATCCCTACTGCCTCCACCAGCTCACAGGGTTACCACATCCTTTTTTGTTAAAGCAGGGCAATTAAAGTGAAAATGTAGGACATCGTAAGACATTTTTTTTAAAAAGAGGACGCCAATGGAGGACATAATCATACACAGTTTGATTAGTGATGGGTACATATTCTTATTCAACCCTTCGTTCCACGAATTTGATTTGTGACGAATGATCAAGTAATAGTTCCACTTATGCGTTTTATTCATTTTTAAAATTATCTTTTCATAATAAATGAATTTAACAAAACACAGTCACGGCCACTCATGGCCAAGAATTATTATCATTAATATATTTTTTAGCGCAACCTTTTCCCAAAAAAGGAAAGGTGCGCTCACCTCTTCGACGTGTTTGTTTGTTTTTGTTTTTTTTTGTGTGTGGTTTTTTTTCTTTTCATTTCCACTACTGATGAAAGTGGTAGGTAATTTTCTTGATCAATTTTTTCTTTGCTTCAATCATCAAAAGAACATTATGAAAAAAATAAAAATAAAAATAAAAGTATTTTTGTTTGTTATTCTTGGAATAATACACCTGTGTAATCGCGGCGGAGGTCGAGAATTCAGATCGAAACCCAAATTTGACATTATTCGTTTCAATATGAATGAGCTTTTCCCTAATTCAAGCGTGTAGGACATTTTGTCGGACAAAGTGTAAAATTTAGGAAATGTCCTACAAAAGGAGGGCGCATGGTAACCCTGCCAGCACATCTGGTACAGTGGACGTAGGGATATCCCTCGAAGACTCGAAAATGAACCCCTGGAAATGATAACCCAGATTATAAAACCATCCTCCAGACATTCGGCGGCGAGACGGAGCTTGCGTCTTTGAATCTCCACGCAACATACAGAATAGTATTGAAAACCCTCGGGACATGCTCACTTTTAGGTACGCTGTAGGTCCAGTTCCCATAAATACTAATCAGTTTTCCCAAATCACCAAGTCAGCGCTGGTCAGTCAACAGACCCAGACATCACTACAATGTCCGTGATTATGGAATTTAATCTTCAAGCCATCCATCAAAATAAATTACATCCCTTGCAACACCGAAAATATCCTGGCACAGAGAAAAAAGTGGAGCAAACTGTTTCTAATGCTCTTCTCGATATCAGAGATGAAGGGCGAGAGATGGCAAAAGAGAGCTTGTTCATGTATTGAAGGAGGCGAAGGGAGTCGGAAAATCCAGGGCCTCCCCTCTTGATAAGTTGAGTTCCCTCCTGAAGAAAAAAGGGATAGACTATGTGGATCACGCACTTCCTCTTTTTATTGATGGACTGTCAGGGCGGACAGATATCATGACGCCAGGTGTGGATAACTGCCCACGTAGAGCGCTCTAATGTGTAGTTAACTCAACGTGGAACTCCCGGCCCTTCCGACCTAGAAACGACTCAGATGGAAAGAATCGTGTTTCTTGACCTGCCATGTGTCGGTGTTTTACGGCTCAAATTTTAGAGACGATTCATGGAATGAGGATTGTTATGCAAGCAGAGCGGTGAAGTGTATCTGGTTTTGGTTTCTGGTGCTCCCACAGGGGCGTTTCACATTACTCCAGGAACTGTCTCATGGCAGCTTAGTGCTAATCTTGCCATGAGACGTCAACGCTCTGCAACAAAGGACTAAGTCTTGTCTGGCTCCCAATGGTCAAGTGACTGGGGTCTTCTGTTGGTAACAACCTGGTGCTTCTAAGAGCGATCCTGACGACCAACTCGGTCCAGGGCATTCGTTCCATAGTTCATGGATTTGCCTGGATCTGGTAGTCTAGTCTGGGCAGTGTATCCTTTCTGGTTCTGGCCAACTGGAGTTCTTACGTCTAAAATTTGGTAGCAAACTATGATGCGGAGTGTTGCGAGGTGTGTTTGACAGTCTTGGTTTCTGGTGTGTCCGATCTTTCAGAGCAGCCTAGTGCCAGTGGCTCCATTCTGGCATTCCTTTTCTTGACCTACCTCCAAGACAGTGTCACCAAACTGAAACTTCTTCATCGCTTTTAACGCAGATTGAAGAGGGGATAAAAGTGAAAACCCAGAATGCCACAAGTTGGATGGCTCAGGAGAGAGTGAAGTGACTTTTGAAAGAATTAATGAAGTGGGTGAGCCAGAAGACGACGTTTGCTAATTAGGAGGACTACTTCCCCGCCACCTGACAGTGTCAAACTCGAGACGCCCTTTTTGAGTAATTACATTTACGACCGCGGGAGCGCGTGGAAGATTCGTAGTTAAGGTAGAAAGGGGAAATGACTTTTTTTTCGTTGTTTCGCGTACCCTCTCACTCAATCCCCCTTCAACTTTTCATTTTCCCCTCTCGCTCTCCCTCCCTCTTGTTTCTTAACCTCCTCTTTTGTTAGAGTATGATGGGGGCTTCCCATTATGATCTGACTCGCCTCCCATCTTTCCCCGTTTTTTTTTTTTTTTTTTTTTTTTTTGTCCTCTCCCATCCGAGGATTTTCCAGGCCTCGAGCCGTCTAATGAAAAACTGAAATATTCATGCCGGCCAAGGTTGCCTTCCCCGGTGTCACGTGATGAGCCGTTTGTTTGGTGGGTTGATGGAGGATGAATGAGAGAGGCGAACACCGCAACTCGGGTTTAACAAGAACGGGGAATGACATTTTAGGCTCAATCGCAAATTTTTATGGAAGCAATTGCAGCCGTTGCAATGGATTTCACAGCCGCTGCATACTTTACTTTTCCCGAGGACTGAGGCATCTGCTACAAGAGTGCATTGCATGATGTGTGCTTAATTTCAGTTGCTGAATGAATTTTGTGGGGTTTTAACTTTCCCGCGTTCATTTCATCGGAATCCCAAGCCGACGCGTCGCGACGCCTTGAAAGGGACAGGGTGGCCCGTGGACCAAGGTGTCAGTGAAACGCCTGTATACAATCAGTCGGGGCACTGATCGTTCGGCACTGCACGCCGAACTAGTGGCTAATGTAAGACAATCGAGGACGCCAAACTAGTGGCCTAACGTACGACAGGTGAGGACGCCGCACAAGTGGCCTAACGTTAAGACAAGTGAGGATGTCGAACTAGTGGCCTAACGTACGAATATTTATAAATTACGTAATATATAAACGTGACAATCCCGCTTCTCCCTCCCCGACTGACTTTTTTGGACATTTAGGTCACGGCTAAAGCATGTTCCGTGCTAAAAAAATAAAAAATCATAATAGGTAATAAACCTTATTTGAACGGAATGAAACCCCTCAACTCGTCGCTCCTATTTTTTTCCTTGGAAATTTATGGACCCAAATCCACACATTTCGACGAATCTGTGATTGCTGAAAAGGTGCTGCTATGAAAGAGGATAGGCGCTTGTATCCCTGACAAGCATTCTGTTCTCATCAGGGCAATGTCATAAACGGGAATCCCATAGAAGAGGAAACGTGACAAATTGGTGAGAAGGTCAAAGGGAGAAAGAATGGGAGAAGTGGGGTTGAGCGAAAACGATCCGAAATAATCACATCGTTAGAATTCGGCGGGGCTCGCGACTGGCCGAGCGTGACCGCAGCCCTCCAGCCATCTGAGGCATAGTCCATTTCCACTCCCACCCAGCAGTTCTAACCAACCCCGCAATCACCATCCTTTTGGACCAGTTCTCCTCCCACTCTTCCCACTCTCTTCCCCAATAAACATAAATCTCGGAACTGCGAAAGTGTGGGGACCGCCGACGGAACTGGTGATATAGAGAGGGCCATGCAGGGGTGAATATCATAGCGGGCGGTTGGCGGAGGGTTGATGCCCCTAAGCTGGTCCCTACCGGACTCGGTCTCTCCTTGCAGGAAATTAGAAATCTTGGATCCCTCATTCCACCGTCTTATATCACCGGATTGGATCCATTGTTGGAGTTCGGCATCAATATAAGCCAAGTTATCAAACTATTCAACATGCTCGCAGCTTTGAAGGTACTTTTCCGTTATACACCCCCCCCCCCAATCGATTTCGAGTTTCATACACTCCCCTCCCAATGGCTTTAGGGAACCCAAATTCGATTACTTTTCCGTGATACCACCCCACTCGATTTCAATGGTTTGGTGAAGTTCCTATAGAAATTTGATTGTTCAAGATCCCGAAAACCCCTGACCAATACTCTGCCAAGTTCCTCATCTTGAAAACCAGACTTTTGAGCAAGCTCCTGTTTTATCAATGACATTGATCAAAAGGTCTTTTTTTGGGTCTTGAAACATTACAAGAGGAATGACTCTGTTGGTCTATATTAAGGCCTGTCTCTCCTTGCTTAGTTCATACAACAATTCTTCAGCATGAGAAGTTGGGCAATGCGTGGTGTAGTTACTATGGAAACTTGACAGTTCAATACCTAAAAAAATCCCTCTAGGATCAACCAGTTCATCATTCTCAGAGTGAGCTCACAGTTTGGCAAAGCCTTCACTTTAAGCTTATCATCATACTCTTGAGGAGGCTCTGTTGGCCAATTTTATCTATCTGTCCATAGTTGGTATGAGAACCCTCAATAAGCGAAGCATCATGGAAACTCCCTCCAGCCAGTCAGGCAATGGCCTGTTGTAGTTTCGTTGAAATTTTGAATGCTCAAGGCCCTAAAACACCATGGTGAATGCTCTGCCAAGTTCATGCTCTTTATGAGCAGTCTGCGATTCTCAAAGCTAACTTCAAATTTTCTAAAGTCATCACCAGGTGCTTGTCATGAATAACTTCTTTTAATAATAACTCTTTTGGCCATTGCTAAGGTCTATCTATCCTTGCTTAGGCAGTACTAGGTTTTTCAATAAGAAAAGCACAACTCAAAGCATCAACTCAGGCAATGCCGTGGTATACTCCTAATGTAAGTTTTACTGTCCAAGACAGTAAAAACAATTGGATTTGGTGAGGGATAAGTATGTTGCTTTTTCAGGGCATATATTTCGTTAAAAATGATGCCTCGAGGCGCCTTTCGCCCGTCCCCATGTATGGGGGTGAGGGCTCATCAGGAGTTTGTCCATCTGCCGGAATAATACATAGAGTAGTAGTAGAGAGAGGCTCAATAGCAGCATACAGAGGTAGAGAAGAGTTAAGTGGGGATAATTACCTTATAACACATTTCTATTATTATTCCCCTTTCCTGGTATCGTGTCCATACCTCCGGTCGTGATTAAGATGTTAGGGTTGAACTATCGTGTCCGGCGTTTCCTATTTTAAGATATGTGTAACTCCTGATGAGCCCTCACCCCCATACATGGGGACAGGCGAAAGGCGCCTCGAGGCATAATTTTTTAACGAAATATATGCCCTGAAATAAGCAGCTTATCACCAAATCCAATATGAATAATCTGGAAGCCAACCATACTACGCTTATAAAAAACTATGGTCAATGCAGAGTCTACTGGAAAAGAAGTCTTTAACTCTTAGAGCAAAGACCCAGTATTGCAAAGTCATCACCAGGTGCTTACCTTGAATACATACTTGAGCAACGACTGTGTGAATGTGTCCCTATTTTTCCCTCCTTGCTCAGATGGGACTGGGTTAATCTGCAAGATTTCTCGGTGACCTCGTGGATCCCCAATGGAAATTTGAAGGTGCATGGCTCCAATAAACTACGGCCAGTGATCTGCAAAGTTCCCGCACTTATCAACCAATTACTTTTTTCCAACGCAAGCCAAGATCTGGTTCTCGAACTGACTCTTGATGCCTCGCCTGGCTTGCTGGTAGAGCTTCGAAGTCTTTCCAGGACCACTGTTTAGTTTCCATGACTCCAAGACCGCGAACATCAACAAGTCTGGTAGCAAATTACAAGACGTCAGTCTTTGAAAGACCAGGAAGTTCCCCCTTCTTTCCCGCCTAACTATTGGGGGCTAAAATAGAAAGTGACCATTGAAGACTTAACAAATATTTTCAAATGATTGGGCTGCATTGGCACACATCCGCCTCTATCACACCGGATTCAATGCTCATTTGCCAAGAAGCACTGTTATGAATAAAAAGCATTAGGAATCGACCGCTTTTTTTTCTCTGTCGGCCATTATGAAATTAAGTCACGAAACTGCTTGGGTGGCACCTGAAAGCCCTCGCCTGGGTCAGTTGATATATCGCTGGGCGTTTCAACTCAACCGAGAATCCCGAAGGTGACTTGACTGATTTTCACTGCCGCAGCCCGATGAACAAAACGACATTTACAATTTGTTTGTAAATTGTTCCGTTGTCGGCTGAGTTTCCAAAGAAGGGAAGAATTGAGTCTGCACGGTTTGAGCCACCTTGTGTTTTCTTTTCATCAGCATTTTCCCTATGACGCCTCTTCCGCAGGGAAGCGAGCAAAAATTGGTTCGGTAAGGTTTTTCAGAAAGAAATAAGGGAGTCCGTGGTTGGTTGGGGGAGGGATACCGAAAGGCGTCGGAGGGGATTCTTTATCACCCCTGCCGAGACACCCCCTGTACAGTTTCCCTCCGGGGAATCGAGTTGGGAATTTTTATGGGGTATCTCCGACGTTGCCAGAGGACGGGGGGGTACAGACGGGATCCGGGTAATAGTTTATTGACAACCTTTTCCTATCCTTTTCTTGCCTTTTGGCCTTAAAACCCCCTTTCCTCCTTTTTCCCTTACACCCCCCATTTCGATCAACCAATGGATCAACCCCGGAGGCTGAAAAATTAATAAGAAATTGGTCTGGGCCCGTCGGAAGTCAGTTTGTCAATGTTGATCTGCGAGGGAGTAAAAACTGAACCTCGAAAGCTCCCAAGAATCCAACGTCAGCGCTTTATCTCCGCTGGCAACACATTTTCCATCCTGTTGCACCCCCTGTGTGATTCGTGATTGATGAACAGCAATGGAACACTTTGGGAATGTCTGAATTGATGGTTTAGATCCCGCATTCCCAAACTATTTTCGGCAATAGACCCTTTTTCCAAATTGAACTGACAACATAGCCTACTTTCAAAATCCTTTCTCGAGTTTTTATTCCCCCAATTGATACAAAATACTTTCCAATCTATAATCTTTGCAGTTGGTTAAGTAAGTTAACTTGAAATTATTTTCTTATCAAAATTTAAGAAAATAAATAGTCATAAAGTTCAGTGAAATAAATAATAATTACATATTTGTTATATTGTATGTCATATTCATTTATGTTCCTATTAATAATAATTATTAAATTCTTAATAATTATTTCAATTATTATATTTAGTATTGTGGAGCCCATAGGCTCATGGGCTGCACTCTTTTGTTTTAAATTACCGAACCCGCCATGGGAAGCGCTGCGGCATCCCTCATCTTCCTCCCAAGACAGCGGGGGCGTAATCCTAGAGGCATTTCTCCAACCACGCAAAACAAATTATAGTGTTAATCCAGGAACACATTACAATCACGTAGACCTCCCTGTACACCCCAACATCCGTTTGCGTGGGTGCCCCTACAAATAATAGTGCCACAGTTTTAATAATAATAATAATAAATTAATTATTGATAATAAATATACATAAAATTCTGGGTAGTAATTACTATTTTAATTATTATATTACTATTGTTAATTACAAAAATTATTATTTTAGTAATTATTATTATACAAATTACGGAAAAATATTTAGAAGGTAGTTAGATCCTCAGGTAAAATCGGAAGGGTCTGGAATCACGGAAAATGCATTCTCCAGTGTCCAAAAGTGCTTCGAAAACGACAGCTCACCCGACTCCGTAGCCAAAACCCGTCAAAAAGCTAATTGGTAGCCCCATGGAAGCCACATACATCCTCACTGTTCAGTCGGATGGGTTTGAAACCTCCAAAACTGGTTTCTGCGCTCAAAAATACTTTTAAAACGACAGATCATTCCACCTCATGACGGAAGTTCTTCAGAAGGCCCGTTATTGGCCCCATAGGAGCCCCATCGATCCCCATAATTTGTTCGAATGGGTCTGAGACTCCGATACGGATTTCACGTTCAAAAAATGTTCGATAATACCACTCTCCGTACACTAAACCATTCAAAAATGGCGGAGAAAACATCAGAAGTGGGATCAGAGCGGAAACTGTTGATTGTACTTCTTTGTTTATACCGCAGACGACAAATCGGTTGTGACGTCAGAATTCACGTCCAATACGAGCGAGCGGTTGTTTCAGGGGTTACAGCGAAACTTGTCGGATGCCGAGCCCGTGCCACCCCTTGAAACTCTAAACGTTCTGATGGGATTTGTCAGGCGAGAAGGAGGTAGATTAGTTCAAGTGGATGCCACTCGAGGGCGTTCGACGTTTTCGATATTGTAATTAGAATGACACTCGCCGTCACCTCTTCGGGGATACCCCCCCACCCACCCATTGCCTTCGTGACAGTGTCGAGTTGAAGAGGAGCCCCGGGACCTCAAGTCCTTTCTACTTAAAGCTAATTCCTTGTTATATCAGACAACATTATAAATTTTATACCTCTAGAATATTTCAATGGCACACGCTTTTCTTGCTGCAGACATTTTACTAAAATTTAATGCAATACTTTTAAGTAGGAACTGGAGGTGGCTTTCCCTTCGAAGCCATCCATAGCGGGTAAAGTAAATGGGAAAAGGGGATAGTTGTAAATTCCAACAAATGGCCTTGTACGGGGAACCATTGGGGGCGTCGGGGGTGGCTGGGGGCAGAAGTCTAGATGGAAGTATCGAGTACTGATGGTGGAGGCCTATAGGACATGAACGGCGTGGAAGGCGATAAGAGTCCCCGGTCCTCCCCCAGCACCATTCCAGGTGTACCCCCTCAACGCACATAATTCAGCTCCATGGAAGAGGGGTGGAATGAGATGGAGCGTATCTGTTTCTCACTCTATCGCCCTCCCCTTTCTCTTCGAGTCGAACGACCAGGACATTTCCCTTAGTTGGGCTTAGGGATCTTGGAGAGATGAACTGGAAAACGGGACCCTTGGAGGTCCCCAGCAAGCAAGGAAACAGCTGCTTTCCTGGTGTAAAGCAAATAGAAATTTGATGGTTTAGGACCAAGAAAAACTATGATCAATGCTCTACCAAGTCTCACTACTATATATATCCATTAATTATTCTTAGAGGAAGCACCCAAAGTTCTCAAAGGCATTACCAGGTAAAAAGACTATTTCGTCTTAAATCGTCTTTTTAAGATGGATTCCCACTATCTCGCCGCATCCACCTTACATTACATTACCAGGTGCTCATTCCTCGATGCTCATGGGCTGATTGTTTTTTTGATTTTTTTTAATCTCTCTTCAAATGTCTTTATTATCTTTATTTTTAATACGGTATTATACATAGGTGATGTTTTATCAGAAGACGAAGGAGCGGGCGAGTTTTCCAAGTCATTTTTGAGCGAAACGAGGTTGTCCAGCTCCTCGACGTTGAAGGCCTGCTCAGAAGTCTTAAAAGAACAAAGCCTCATGACCTTTGGGAGTGGGGTGCCCTGTGATTGCTAGTGCGTCAGTTGCACAAAACAGCAAGTCACATAGAAGCAGTGTTATGTGTCATAGCTTCTTGCAAGTCATTTAGTATACATCAGTTGTAAATTGCTGATAAGTTTGTAAACTTGGTGCAATAAAAGTTTTCAAAAGAAAAAATTTTTTTTGAACGAAAGAGCGGGCGAGTTCTACTGGAGAGGGCGAGTTCTCCATGTCATTCTTGAACGAAGGAGCGTGCGAGTTCTCCTCTAGGACGGGCGAGTTCTCCTCGTCTTTCGGTCGACCGGGCGAGTTGAAAGATCCCCTTCTAGACCCCGAAAAACCTTTACTCTACTACAAAGGTTTCTCGACTAAAAAATCACTCCATATTCATCAGAGCAAGCAAAACCTCGATTGCAAAGCTATCACCAAGGGCTCATTTTGAAAAGTTGCTTGAATGCTAACTTGATCGGTCACTCTTAAGCTCAACATGTTCTTGTTTGATTGGCACTAATAATTAGAATTATTATTAATCTATGGGCGGTCTCAGTTCTTGGCAGGTTTTGTTGTGGTCAAAAAGAAATTTTGTCGGTTCATTTTGTCTGTCGTATCTCACATCATCTTCACACTCTCTGCCATCAACCCCTATCCAGATTGACTTCCGTTCCATCCCTATACAGTCTTATGGCAGGCTCTGGGAGAGGAAGGGTGCTCCAAAGAGGTAAACTCGAATACGAGTAAAACGGAGATCACAATTCTCCGCGACAGAATCGCATGCAAAGCTTAATTAGGCTCCACCCCCCTCCACCTTGGCTTCCACATTCAACCCTCTCCTTTCACCCCTTGTGTTCTACCCCTATTCTCCTCCTTCCACCAAAGGAAGAGTAGTTTTGATGCAGGGAATCAGGGCACCTCACTAACTACCCCACAGATTAATTAAGTCACTACGCCCAATTCATCCGTGCAAACTTACCTTCCAACTTTTCGCAGCCCCTCCCACAATTTAATGGAGGCGTTTATCATTAACGGCTCGAGCAGCTTCCCTTTAGATGCATCGCCTGACGCGTTGTTCCCAAATCAGCTGGGCCGTTGTGCTGCGTGGAAATGGACGTATCCTCGAAACACGCTGCTGGTGGGTTTGAGGGTCGGAGATGATCGTTGTGATGCCACTCGTTCAAAAACTACTGAAGCGTTTGAACAACTTTGCACGGCGGACAACATCAGCATAGGAGATTAGCTAAAACGGTGAAGAAGTGAGCAGAAAATACAACGTACGAATGTCATTCGTCAACCACAGAACTGCTGCACGCTTGGAGACATGGAGACAGTTACTGTAGTTGTCTTGCTTCGACGTGGCTACATCCAGCATGCCTGGTACTGCTAGTAATCAACATAATCGTGGTAATCTGACAGAAGGATTTATGCTGAAAGATGTTTGGTCAAAATTTGTGTACCAAGTGTGATTGGTGCAGTTGTGCTTTGCATTGCTCATGGAGCTACGCGGAGCATAGGTGGCAATGACTGTGGACGTATTCTTTTTTGATCATGCTGAAGGATCAGTACTGGAGGAGACTCTGACTGATCCTCAACCTCACTGCTGAATTGCAACATCTTTAATGGTGCGCAGGATCTTTGCTGGTGGCTCTAATGATGGTTGGAATTGCTAGTGATCTACAGAGAAGTATAATACGATATACAATACAATGATACAATAATTGCTTCGTGATCTTAATGACATTTAATGACATGGTTAGGGAGAAAGAACGTCTCCTCTGCTGGTTTGAATACTAAATTGTTCATTTCGATAAAAAATTGTAGCGTGGGGACCGGTTTCGAGCAACTAAGCTCATCTACAGCCCAGACAAGAAAAATATTTGTCATTAGCATCAGAGAAAACCATAAAATTATACTATACTGAAGGTAGAGGAACAAGTACAAATAGTGTAAAGTATAACTGATGAAATCGGTCCAGAATGGTGGTAACTTGACAATAGTAATTTTGGAATATGGAACCCACTGTTAAAATTGGCTCCATGACTGATGGCCTGTGAACCATTTGAAAACCAATTAGGTGAGAAACTAGAAGAGAAAATTGTTGATTATTTACGAAATAAACAATTTAGGTATTCAAACCAGCTGAGGAGTCGTTCTCTCTCCCTAACCACCTCATTGGATTAGACCTCTGCACCATCGGCAAACAACCACTTTATAATGACGTTTGACAGAGCGCAGGATCTTTGCTGAGTAGCAATGCTAAAAAAAGAAAAACATGAAGGATCATCTGGCGATTGCAGCAATTTAACAATGCTGGATTGCTGTTTTTCAAGATTTTGTTGGGGTTATAAATTGAGGTATAAACGATATTGATTCTCCAAAGTGAAGGCAGGACCTCGGTAAATATAGGTTCATCAAGAGTTGCGAGAGAAGCTTCCCCTGAGGACGAAGGAGCAAAGCTCCAGTACACGTCTGCGGGGAAGGTGAAGTTAAACAGTCGACGGAAGGGGGTTTGGCCGGGGGGGGGGGGGGGGGGTTCAACCTCCAAATAAGCAGTCGTTAGCGAGGTGGTCGTTGGGCTCCGGAGGGGGAACTACAGACGCCCTGATAGCATTCAACTAGGCGGGTTGGATTCCTCCATTCAACGCTCCTAATTGATTGTCCCCCCCTCCACCCCTTTCTCCGCCGCTTTCAACCCTCAATCTACCACCTCCGACACCATACAAATTAGCACAGGCCCGATATCGTCTGAAGGTGTCGGCCCCAGCCGGATATCAATGATTTCCTCCGTCCGTTCAAATCCGAACGGATTCCTTCCGACCGTACCTCCTCAAAGCCCACGAGGAACTTCTCTGGTCCGGCATTAGCAAATTTTTACTGATGATTGTGATGTTTTTGTTTCAGGGACTGCCGGGTAGTACGGGACCCACAGACGCTCAAATCGAAAGGCTACGGTTTTGTCTCCTTCGTTAAAAAGACGGTAAGAATTGGCTGAACACATGATTCAAATTTTACAAATTTGAGGTCAATTTCCACGCTGCCTGATATTCGGGCCTGCTGACTATATATATGGGAGGGACGTCCATTCCGGGTGCTGAGGCAAGGCTTGGACCCTCGACGGCCCTTGTTGCTTTTGCAGCAGCCGCTCTACCTCGACTCAGCTTTTAAGCCCTTAAAAGGGGCCTTTACACGAGCAATTTTTTCCTGCAATAATTGCACAAATTCGAAAAGATTGCACTAGAAAAGTTGTACGCAACACAAGGCAATAATTGCGGTGAAAAATCGCCTCGTGTTGCATCAACATGTAGTGATGCAATAATTGCGTTGTGTTGTACAATAAAAAATTGCAGTTAATTTTCCGAACCCCTTGGAATTCACTTCCAACACAACGCAACGCGTGTGTGGACCCCCAAAAATGTTGGCCAACACTCGGCAATCATTGCTTGCAATTTTTTCAGGGCGAGAATAATTGCATTATGTTGCATATCACATTTACACGAGCAACACTAAATCTGAGCAACACTTCTCGCACGCAATTATTGCAGGGAAAAATTTCTCGTGTAAAGGCCCCTTTAGGTACCCCATAACAATTTCACAGTGGATGACACCTGATGAAGCAGAAAATTCCTTTTTTCATTCATATTCAATGTAAAATTAGAGATGATGCGCGACCAACAACACACGAAATGAGGAAAATGTTGCCTAGGACCAGCACAGTCGATGCTAACATAAACTCCACTTCTTAACCTTCAAATTAGGTAACATGAGGTGGTGAACGATGACACTCGCTAACTGGTAGTTACCCTAACTTGAGCTCTAACCTCCAAATAGCTAACTTGAACTTTAACATGAGGTTGGTGAAACTGGCCCTTAGACGCCCAAGTAGACTACGTCAAGCGGGCTTTTTTTTTTTTTTTTTTTTGTTCAGTAGAACCTGCTAGAGCTCGTTAGAGCTATCAGCAGGCCCCCATTTAGGGAGTGCCACGACCGGTGGAGATGGAAGAGAAGGAGATATGGTGATGGAAGAGAGTGGGGTGGGAGCCACTGCCCAACTACCTCTTGTGATGGGGTGTGACCCTCCTAGCGAGCAACTATTGGGACAATGCTCGACCAGCTGTCGTTCCCCTTAGGGCCCACTGTTGCCTGCTGGGACCTTTTTGCCGCCGCAAAGGCCACGAATGCCCTGTAGCAGGGTGGGCTTAACATTCCCCGTCATTGCCTGTACGCGCCAGTAACGACTCCAGAGAAGGTATACAATGTGCGTATACGCTGTGCAACGCCGCTGAACCTAGAGGCATTTCCAGGGCAGACCAGTGCTAGTCCGAATAAGCTCCTGCAACCTTTAACACCTGTCCCCGGCAGACCAGTTTTCCAACTTTACCTACTGAAGATGTCACCGGCTTTTAGCACTGCCCCAACCCCCTTCTTTGCTCCTTTTGAACGTCCACGGAATAGTAACACCTGGCTTTCCGGAACACGGCCCATACACCGGCCAATTCCTTACCCGTCTGCAACCTTTTACCGAAAAAGAGTCTCGGGGTAAAAGGAAGGCCCCATCTGTATTTCATAACCCCTTTTCCTTCTTTTTTTCACGTAGGAATCTTTACTTTCAGTGGGGCCACCCAAAGACCTCCCCGGGCCTTCCGATGGACGCGGAAAGGGTCGGAAGACACCTGATAACTTGAAAGCTCTCCCCACTCCGGCTCTACACGTATCTTTAGTGCTTTCCGACAGGGGAAAACCGAGGCTACCCTTTTAATACATACAAGACACAAAAAACGTGGAAAATTGAAGGCTTATTTACATGAGGGTTGACGTGGGGCAAAAAGTTATTGGTATAGGTATTCATGTCATGAAAGCCGTAAGATACTTGAGAAACTCAAACCCCCTAATCGCCCCAGAGACCAGGCTGGGCAGGAATGGGCGCAACTTGTGCCACTGGGAGCTGAGGGAGCACTAATTGACCTAGGTTCAGGGTTGCCGCTCGCCAGGTTTTTTTCTGCGTGGCAGTACAGCCACCTGCCACATCTTCGACGTCCCTTGGCGTCTGGGAACCACCCCGTCCGAATCACATCTACACAAGCGGCGCACAGTGTATGTTTAAAAACTCTTAAAAGTGAAGTTTTGAATTGGCTCCGGTCGACTATGCCTGGTCATAAGGTGTTACCGGAGGATAGTAAATAACGAAAATTAGGTCGATCGAAGGCGAACTTATCTTTTATATAGGTTACTTGTGCGAAAATTAATTCTGTCAGTAAAAACATTTAGAAAAAAAAAATTTTTTCCAAATTTTTTATTTTATTCGGAAAATATTTGACCACCTGGGATCCTTCAAAAATCCCATGTGTAGCCCTATGAAAGCCCCATAGATTCGCACGGTGAAATCGGATCGTTCTGGGACTCCCAAGAATGGATTCTATGACCCAAAATACTTCGAAAACGACACCTAACTCGATCCCATAGCTAAAAGCCTTCAAAACACCCCTCCTGTCGCCCCATTTTAGCCCCATAGCGCCCCACGGGTTTGGGCGATCGGACTGAAAACCTTGTGGGCACAACTAGATGGTAAACCAAGTATTTTGCCAAAATTTCAGATTTTTAAAAAAACTCCTACTGCCCAAAACGGCCCGGACGGCGGACGGCGGACGGCAGACGGCCGACGGACATTTCGGATTTTGAATGTAGACCTCTTGAAACGGATAATGTGAAGTTTTGAGGCCAACTCGAGTGGTCGATTTCCGTCGCGAAAACATAGGTGTATTATGCCAAGAATAATAAACCAAAACGTGGATTTTGAAGTTGTTTTTTTCGTTTTGCATACTTAAGGAGTTGTTTGCGACCCTAACTTGTGGGTATTTTTTCCGCCGAAAAAATCATTTTGTCCATCTCACCCCTATTATTGATACATTGGACGGCGAGAACATGGACTCAACTCTCCGCCCATGACACAATTAAATTTTAAATTCCAATATAATTGTCGTAACATCACCTATTCCTTGGGTTCAAATCTCACTAGACCATTTCCGTGATGCAAGAAAAAAGTTTACAACAAACTGGTTCACCTTCGTAACAAGGCCACATAATTAGTTGGGAGTTAGATTACGTGTGATAAAACTAACGTGACCTCCGGTGTTTGTCACTCAGCCTCTCCCACCACCGCCGTCGTCATGACGATTCATGTTTACATTAATTCATTATTAATTCCACGTCATTTCAGCCATCGTTCATTTCAAGGGAGGTTTTTGTCACTTATGCCGGCGAAACACGATATTTATGAACCGTGTAATTGTGGGGAGGGGGGAGGGGGTGATAAAATTGATCAATATCGTTTGAGAACGGAAAATTGTCGTTGAATGTTGCAGTATTTCTTTTCGTATCGATCAAAAGTAAATCCTCAGTTTGGGTCAGCGTGAAACCCCGCTCTTCACAAAGATTTCTTGCCCGGTCGACTTTGTAGTGGGATTTTCTCCGCCTCGAGAAGTTTGATGTTGACTTCAAGACAATAGCGAAGCCTCGGCGAAGGAATAAAACTAATTAAAACGATTTAGTAGCGAAAGGTGAATATACCTTGATTAAACTTGGGAAGCGGAGAAGGGCTGAAAAGAGGCGCGGATTACAATGGGGACATCGCTTTTCGTGTAGATTGAATCCCAGGGCCTCGAAGGATCCGTTGAATGGCATCCCATTGAATTCTGCAAGCTTTCCGAATCGGTTTGTGCGACTTCGGGTAGGTACCTACTTGGGTTTTAATTAGAGCCAACGTTGGCAACGCCGAGGACATCACAAGAGGTTAAAAATTGCACACCATACACGTAAATTAAATGAGGGTTGACAGAGAAGGCTCATGTTTCATTCGTTCACCGTTCATTGTTCTCCCAGTCTATAGTGAGCCCGTTTCAATTGAATTTCTCCTTGCGATTTTCACGTTTTAATTTCCTATTTTTCCCCAGGTCAAATGTAAATGAGTGAGTTTAACGTGAAGATTGGCCTGATCGGCCTTACGTGACGTGACGTTAACTTGTCGCGTCGAACTTTGGCAAAAATTAATACATTCTTACAAACGCTGCTAATTGGGGGGGATTTTTATTTATATTATATTCGGGGGAATTTGGGGGGAAATTGTCCGAAAAATTATAAAATCTTTTGATCTTCAGATTAATTTAATTATTAGAAATATAAAATTCTCATGTAAATAATTCTCTTCATAACCAACCCACATTTTCTCTGAATGGGAGCGAAAACTTTTATTGGCCTGATAATAGTTATGAAAGCATTTGCCTCAAATCATTATCAAAGTTGACACTCGTTGAATCTGTCCTCAGTCGGCTCCATTTACAGTGAAATGTAACGACACAACTCCATAGACATAGAAGACAACTGCTTAGTATTTGCTCCACACCTTCCCCAAGATCCGTCCAGATGGTACGTCATCCCATCCTCATTATGGACCATCTGGAAGTTCAAGACCGGGGAGAGAAATCTCCTTCAAGCTATGATATGCGAGTGTAAACGAGACAGGAGTAGTCGGGCACAATAATATTTCGAAAATCAAATTAACCTCAAAATGATCAACTTTTTTTATATTTGTCGCTCGTCTTAAAAACTACGCGTTTTACGTGGAAACACACCGGTACCAAAATTAAAGTAGACACAATTTCCAACAAAATGCATATACTACATTAAATGTACAAAAAGTTTCAAATTTTGAAGATCGGATCCATTGTAAGGGCGCTAGAGCGCACTGAAAAAGACAAAAAAAGTTTTTAGCTATTGGCCAAAAACTTGTATAGCAATAGTTGTACCTATCGATTATGTTAAATTTGATTTTTGTGTTCTAAATGTAATGTACCAGGTACCTAATAGGTCCTAACGTTTGTTTTCATCTTGAAAATGTGTTGTGTGTTGGTATGAACCATTAGAAAAATCGGGGGGCGCGCATAACTTCTTCAGCAACAGCGAAGTGAAAGGCAACCAAACTAAAGCAAAGACATGAAACGCTTGCCAACGAGTTTGCAAGACATTGAGACACTTTATTTCTGTCTCAGGGAGGCTCCCTTTCCGAATTTTAGCTTCCAAGGGTACTCCAGATATTGCTTTTAAACGTGACACAATTTTAAAAAAAAGCTTTTTGATTCTTGTTTGCCCTTACATTATTGAATGATAAACACGTTACGAATCGAAAGCACACCCTCATCGATGAGAAGTGCGACGTATCTTTCCGGGCAAAAACTGTTCTCTCCATTTGAGACTGAATTTCATGGATCTCATCGTTTGCATTCACAAATATTGTTCAAAGGCAATGTCATAGAATCATATATATAATACTCAGAAAGATATTTTGCCACAGCCTTGTCTGTCGCTTTCTTCTTGAACGTCGATCTTTCAAAGAATTTCCTTCGAATAAAAAAAAAAAAGAAAAGTGCGACGAAGAAGGAAAACTTTCTAAGCGTCAATCCGTTTTTCACCAACGACAGAATGACTGATCAAGAACAAATTCGCGGTAACAAGGCTTTTCTTGCTTCCCCAGTCTTTTTTTTTTCTTTTCGCCGTCTTTTTTTTCCCGGCTTCGTCCGAATTCTCCTTGAAAATACAACCGATCGCACTCAATTCCCGTTCTGACGGTCAGAATAGAGGATGAGATGACGGTCTTTGTGTAAACGTTTTCCTCCTTCTCCTTTTCGACTTCGGTTTAACCCCGAAAAAGTTTTTTTTTTTTTGCACTCGAAGGAAAACCTATCTAAATCTCACCCCCGCGTCACCGTTCATTTTTTCCATTGACAGAATGGTGGGGGAGGAGGGGAAAAGAACTTGGGTAGAGCGAGGTCTTTTTTCGAACAGAAGCGAATTTCTCTCGTTTCCTTTTCCCTCCGGGTCACAGTCGTCTTCCCTTGATTAGGAATTTCCTTCCTGGGAAAAGAAGGTGTCGGGAGGGGGGGAGAGAAAATCGAGAAGAGTCCCCACAGCCGTTCAAAGTGGGGAAAGGGAGCCCAGATGCGGAAGGATCAAGCGTACAGCCAGGAAATGACTTACTTATCGTTGTTTTTTTCTTTTCTTTTTATTTTTTTTGTCGAGAGCTTCAATTTTTTCGTTCACCCCTTCCCCTTCGCTAAACCACGATTTTTTTCTCCCGCGCAGTTTTCATACACATCGGTAATTTGTTCGGAAAGGACCCGTAGGAAAAATGCCTATTCTGCATACTGAAGTGCAGCAAAACATGTTTACTTACCCGAAAAGTCGCCAGATATCGCTTCTCAGGGGGGATCGTAGTCAGCAGAGCTCACCTGTTTTCCGCCGTGCCTGTCAATTTAAAGCATTTTCTTCGGATGTGGATGTGCTAGAACTGCTACTCGAGGAGGAGGAGGAGGACCCTGGAGAGGAATCCCAACGTTCAGAAAAGCAGGAGATCCTGAAAATTTAGAGATGCAGAAATTCAGGAAATCCAAAAAAAGATCCAGAGATCTGTACCTAAATCAAAAATTCAGAGATACTGGAATCCAGAAATCCACAGAACCAGAAATCCTGGAATCCAGAGATCTAGACCTCCAGAAATCCAGAGATCTTGAGCTCCAGAAGTCCAGAAATACTCGAAATCCAGGATAGATCCAGAGATCCAAAAAAATAAATAAATCCAAAAACCTAGTAAACCATAGATCCAGAAAATCCTGGAATCCAGAAATCCAGAGATCTAAGAAATCCTAAAATAGAGCTCCAGAAAATCCAGAAATCCCGAAATCCAGAGCTCCAGTAATCCCAGTGCACAAACTTGTCTGAAGCTCCTTTCACGGACGGAGTTGGACCTATACCTTCTATTGGCGGAGTTGGATAGTCCCCCCAGACATGGCCATCAAGCTACCAGGCGAGTTGAAAACGAACGATCTCATTAGAAAGTGACATCACTTTACAACTACCCGGAAAAGCGTTCACATCCGCAACGATTTCCTCCGCCTAAATCTCAGACTTTGTAACGTTTTTCTGGAAAGCGCAGCAGGAAATTGAGGCAATAAATACGCACACAACAAACACGACCAGGTTAGGATGCAAGCGCCGGGGGATTCCGCTGTTATATTGGGGGGCTTTGGACGAGCCAACTTTGGGAACGATTCAATTACGTCCCTTTTTCCCTCCGTTCAAATAAAAAGTTCCGCAATTATATAAAGCGGGAAAGGAAAAACCCCTTTAAGACCGATAATACTTCTTGCGCAGGGCAGTAAAAAAGGTAATTGGCCCGTTTTACGGACGCCTAGCGGATGTTCTTCGTAATCGAGTGAGCAGTTTCAGGAGGAAACACCTGTAACGAGCTTTGGGTTTACCATCTAGGCTGTTTTATATGGATTTGTAGCAAAATCATGGTTTTAAGTCGTGCTCAGCCTGAATTGGAAAAAAGAGAGCTCGCTGAGTGGTCGATCTAAGGTGACCATAATAATTATTGGCCAATTATTGGCCATAAGAGTCTCAGGGGATTTTAGTTGGTTTTGAGAGTGTGTAATGAAAATCTTTCGATTAAACAAATCTGGTAACAATTTTGTAAAAGCCTTTCCGGCGATTATAGTGAGTGTGTTTCGAATGTGGTCGTTATGTTGGTTAGGAGTGACTATGGTGCACCATGGTTGCAGGTGCTATGGAGTCGAGTTAGGTGTAGTTTGGACGGTGTTACCCCAATAGCCAGAATTTCGAAAATCGCGGGTCGTTTTCCAAAATTTCCTCAACTCAACTAATTACCTTCTTCTTTTCTTGTTTGTCAGGAGGCGGAGGCGGCGATAACGGCGATGAACGGCCAGTGGCTGGGTAGCAGAAGTATCCGAACCAACTGGGCGACGCGCAAACCACCTATACCCAAATCAGACGGTAAGTCCCGCCAAATAACCCTTTGCATGGTGTAGTTTCCATGAGTGTTCATGTTCCTTAATGTGGCAGTAAGTTCGTCGAGTTGAATCGCAGGTAGGGACCCTTTGAGGGGCAGCATGGAATCCAAAACTCATCTATTGACGAAATGTATTGAAAAATGGTGTGAATTGAAGCCAAAAGGATGCAGTGGAAGTTGTTATCGTGATATGGAAATGAGAGAGCCATAAAATGTGGAAATGGTTACCTCGCTCGTTCCAAGGGACCTAATGAAGGAAGAATTTCTCTCCGAATAATGTGAAAAGGTTGAGAGCGCGAGTCAGCGGAAATCGTTCTCCGGTGAATTGCTTTAGGGTGTTCTAGGAGAAGAAAATAACACAGGGATCAAGAGAGTCTCTTATCTGGACGGTTTTGGTGGAGCAAAAACAGCCTTTGGCCCCATCCTTTAAAGCTTCCGAGGGAGGGGAAAAGCTAATCATAAGCCCCTGCGCGAAAGTGTTCCAGGAGGGTTGGGTGCAGAATGGGGAGATGAGAGTTTATATGAGGGCTTCAGAAAGGCAGGAAAAGGGTTATCAGCCTTATGCATCGCTTACGTGGCCCCAGGGTTAATTCAGGATTAGTTCGGGACGAGCCTTCGGTCAGCTAATTGGGAATGAAGGTGGTGATCCTTTCCCAACCCCTTCGAGGGTCCATTTCGCCCCTTTACGGATTGGATCCCGCCTGTGGGAGGTTTTTGCTTCCAAGATCTCTTTCCACCCCTTACATGCTACTCCGGTAATCCCGGAAACGCTCCTTTTTCTTCTTTCTCTCACTCAAGCAATCAAAGTCTTTTCGTTGCTTAACGGATCCTTGAACAACATGAGCCATTCAACCAATTCATTCCACTCAAAACACCGCCAGAACCTTGCAAAGTTTTCAACTACGTCGTCGGAAAAGTTTATTTCGCCCCTACTTGGCTTTTCAATGAGAAACATACGAATTCTGCATTTATATGAGATCTTCAAACTGTACAGTTGGTACCTTTGAAGAGATAGACATTTTTTTCTGAAAGACTACCGTAGGGCATCCTGGTTAACGGATGTTAAAAGTTACCTACATCCACAAAATGAGTTCCCAGTTCTTTAACAGGTCTATCATTTTTTTGTGTAGTGTGTTTGGGGGATGGCCTCCAGCGTAACTGGGATTTCACCCCCTGTGTCTTTGGAGGAAGAGGAAGCGAGTACCTGAATATCCCTGCCCAGGGCATAACACGATGTTTCGTGATCTGCTGAGCTGGGAGGTGGTATAGAGGCAGAAAAGGGAGACTCGCGATCTCCTGACTGGCAGGAAGTGTCGTGGTAGTCTGGAATGCATTAGTCTCCGGAAGGGAGTCCAGGGGAATCTACATTTGAAATTGATATGTCAACATCAATTATTGTCAATAACTTATTGACAGTAATTGATGTTGTATAATATTAAATATTATATTAGTTCTCCCTGCATCCGCAGCTAATACGGGAATCAGTGGGCTGTCTTTCCCAGACAAATTATCGCCAAGGGAGGCCGGGCCCGCTGACACCGTCTTACTTCTCTTGAAGTGTCAACAATGGTTGCCCGGGCAATGGATTAGCACGTAAAATTGGATCCACTGACCTGGCCTCCCCAGACGAAGTGTCGCCAGGGGAGGCCTGGTTCTCGGGTTTAATCGAATATGCACTACGTTTAATTATTAAGTGTATAATGTAATTAATCGATAAATGACGAGAGAAAATCCTCCCATCCATGAAAATAAATGCGGCGTCGCCGGCAGGAGAAGAGGGGTTTGCACGCACGCGCCACGACTTTAGCGTGACCAACTCCCCCTGCCGGTACTAGCTCTGTTGGGCTGGCGATCCGCGAGAAGAGATATTGAAATATGTTCAGATTCCCCACAACTACCACGTGGACAAAGGGGCTTTGCTTCGCTCGGACATTTGCGCGTGCTTGTCGACGTAGTGAAAATACCTGATATACGAGAATATATCCGAAATTAATGAGGAATGAAATCGTCTGCCAAATGACTAGCTCCAGAGTCGTGGGTCAAGTTGAGCAAAAAATGTATTGCCCCGAGTGGGGATCGAACTCAGGTCTCACCCACTGCAAGCTCGCACAGCTTCAACTCACAAGATTCACTATTCGAATTTTAAACTCGTCGTCAAACATTTATATTCCGGGAATTTTTTTGTTCAAAAAATAACCAGAACCATCCAATCCCTCCTTTCGGATCTTTGGGCTTTCATGGGTCTTCAAAGGTGGCTTTTGAAGGATGCCAGGAAGTCAAATGAGGTGTCGTTTCCCGAGTAATTTCGGACGTGGAATCTGACCAATCACTGTACGAAAATAGAGTTTTATTATTATTTTTTTTTATTTTAAATAATTCTTATTGCATTTTCACATTTGTACCGAAATATAAAACTAGCAGCGTTTTTAAAAGTTGGTTTCCCCAAGTTAACGTCTGCTATAATACATCGTAATAATATCATTTCCAAAATTACTAGAAAACCACTTACATGGAAAAAGATTTTCATCGTTAAAGCTCTACGGAGGCTTGAGGCTGCTTCCCCCTGCACTGGAAAAGAATATTTACCCTGAACTTTCCCCTTAACGACCTCGACAACTCCACACTTTAAAGCCATTTTATTAATTAACCCCGTCCGCTTTTTTCCTCCCAGACGGTGAGCACTAGGGGTGTTCCTTGTTGGGGGAGAACTTGGCGTGCTGGAAATACCCCCCACCCCTGGTTGTTTTCACCTTCCCTTTTTCCACGAGCCGATCGAAACACATCCAGTAATGAAAAGAGTTTTCGCGGTATTAAAAAGTGATTGTAAAGCCACCCGTGGAAAGGTTCCCTCGTAATGTGAGCTCGGATAGTTATTGGTTCATTATTACGCATTTTGTGTGGTTGAGATGATATTTCATGTTTACAAGTAGTAAAAAAACTGGTTTAGAGTGTTAGAACCAGTTGGAAGGGGTGATAGCAGGTTTGGGAGGGCTAAAAACCTGTTTGGAGAGGTTGAGAAGTTGTGGAGAGATAACCGGTTTTGAGCGGTTTCCGAATCAGTTTGAAAAAAAAATCGATTTGTTGAACAAGTTTGGAGGGGTTGAAACTGGTTGGGTGAAGTTTGGAATGGGTTGTAGAAGGACGAATAACCAGTTTGCTAGGCTTTGAAGGGTTAAACTCTGTGAGGTTTAAAACAGGTTTTGAGGAGCGATAACCGGTCTGAAGTGGTTTTTAAAACTAGCGCAAAGGTAAAATCCTCGGTTTGAATGAAAGAATTAAAACCTGTTAGAAAGGAATGTAACCGGTTTGGGGGAAGTTTATAACCTGTTAGGGGTGACGTGTTAGGGGCCACGAGGTTAAGGCCATCTGCGAGGTTAAGGATAAGTTTGGCCGAGCGGTAACCAGTTTGAAGAGATGAAACCGGTTTGGGGAACGAAAACTGGTTCATATTGGATAAATCCACTAGTAAATTTACTAAACACTTTGAAGGAGTGATAAGCTCCTAGTGTCGCGGCACCTGCGCTCCTAGCGGCCAATTGATGAGGCTCAAGCTGGCGCCTAATAATTCTAAATTATTTAGAATATTTATTGGGCCTCACGTGCAGCCCATTCACAAACCTATAAACCTATGCAAATATCGCCTTCTTTTGGGTTTCTCTTGGAATACACCTATGTAATCTCGACATTTGTCAAAATTCTGATCGGCCTCAAAATGTGACAATTCATTCGTTTCAAGAGGTCTAGATTCCAAAAACGAAATGTCCGTCCGCCATCCAGGCCGTTTTGGGCAGTAGGAATTTATTTTAAAATCTGAAATTTTGACAAAATAGGTACTTGGTTTAATATCTAGGTTTTCAGCCCGATCTCCCAATCTCATGGGGTGCTATCGGGCTACAGGAGGGGGTTGTGTGGAGGCTTTAGTCTATGGGATCGAGTTAGGTGTCGTTTTTTAGGTATGTTTGGACGTAGAATCCATTTTAGGGGGTCCCGGAACAATCCAATTTCACTGTGGGGAAACAAAAAAAAATTTGAAAAAACATTCTTTCCATTGACACAGAATTAATTTTCAACAAGTAACCTATATTGAAGAATAATAAACCCTTGTGTAAAATTTACAGCATTTTTCTAAACCTAGGTTTAGAAACTTAGCTATGCACAGTAACCGCAACATTCATTAATGAAGGTAACAGGTTACCAAGTTAGTAATTACTGGTAACCTGTTCCCTTCAGAATAGAGTTCAAGGCGAAAAATGGCCATATTATGAACATGAAAACTTCTTTATTTGGGAAAGACAGATGAGTTGGTTGGTACCTAACAACTTCATATCTTATAACCTACACAAATATTTTCTGAAACATCACAGCAACAGAACGGACAGAAGAATAATCTCGCGAATAAATTTTATCATCGATGCAATTGAAGGGCACCGTGCACGGACGTTCACGGATCACTGAACTGTGTAGATCGACCTTAAGAGCTATTTTATTTTTTCTAATCCCAGACATCATCAGATCAAAGTGAAAGGTATCACGTATTTTTACGAATGCAATGTAATAATATTAGCGACGATTTGATAATATTAGCGAAACAGGCCCGAAGGCGGCCTTGATAACAGGGGAAAAGCTTCTACTATTGGCCGCCCGGAGCGCAGGTGCCGCGACACTAGGAGCATGGCCATCTACAGCCGTTGAGTTCCGGTCAGAAGGGTTAAAACGGTTGGGAAAATCTTTGCAATAATTGCAAGAATCTCAACAAAAAAAATCAATAATAATAATAATAATAATAATAAATAATAATAATTATTGTTCTAATTAAAATACTTTATTTTGCCCCTAATTTATTAATTTATATTACCTATAAAATTATTTCAAATAAATCCTTTTCTGATTTTAATAAATCCATTTTTAAAGTAAATTTTAATTTATTTTTCATATTTTATTTTACTTCATTAAGTGAAATAAAATAATAAAAATAATAAAAATCTTATTAGGTACCTATTTTTCAAATTAGTTATTTATTTTAATTATTATTTTAATTTATTTTTTATTGTATTATTACTTTTATTAAATAACTAATATAAGGCCTTCTACTGCATTTTAGTTCCGGTCGGGAGGGTTAAAAGGGCTGGCAAGATATTTCCAAGTTTAAATAACTCATAAGCTATGAAAACTGGGCAGCCAAGTATGAGGAGAAAATTGACTTTTTCTAATAACAACTATGCACCTGAACATAGTTAATAACTTCACTATTAAAACGGCAAATACTCACCGTCTAGGGTAGCTGCTGAAAGCAATTAATTAAGCCTCCTGCAAGAGTATTTCAAGTCATCAACTAGTCAACGAGGTCTTATTAAAACTTGAGGCCTCACCCTAGCCGGTTTAAAATATCGGCTTTATAAGGGTACGCGATAAATTCCCCCACTTCGGAGCATAAAACCTAATTACCGTGAAAATAAAACAAATAATAAACTCACTCGGGCTGATATACCGCCGAGGAAGTGCTAAAGTTGCGTTCACGGCTCCTTCAAAAAGCCTCTTAACTGTGTAGTCGGTATATTCTCCGGCAGTAAATTACACTTTCTTGTTCCTTTTATCATATCACGCGTTCGCGCAAGCTTCTTGCCCCCTCCCGTGCAATTGTTCCGAAAGTAATTTTAAAATAATAAATAGGAGAAAAGGGGAGAGAGGAAATTTTATCACTCTTTTGAAAAAGTTTCTACTTGGGCTGTATTCCGTTTTTCCTGCTTCCCGCAAGCGTTGAAAAAAGTTGGGATTCATTCGTGGATGTGGGTCAGGGAGGGTTTTCTCGCCGTTTTACAACACTGAATCCTCTCTGTGGCATGTGCGTTGATCAAAGTATTGCTAGAGGCGTTTGAAGCAGAGGATCGAATCGAGCGAACATCTTGAAACGTTTAATGACGAATTTTTTAGTCGATCAAAATTTCAACTGTTCCAACTGATCCATACCACTAATTCAGAACATCTCTGTGGTTATGACATAACATTGTATGTATGTATGTCACAAGCTTTCTCCTATTTTACTTACTGTAAGTGATAAAAATACGGGTTATATCCCCCGAAATGAGCGCAAACCGGCGCATTGCACCCAACTTTCTTATTTTGAATGAGAACCCATAAAAATTATTTTATGTCGGATTCAGATTCCTCGGCAAATTTTTACATCCAATAAGCCAGTTTAGCGCAATTTTCGATGAGCGCAAATCCGCGCAACTCATCCTAACTTCGTTATTTTTCTACCAGTGCCACATATACAGGCTGGAGGGAGTGGATCGGGCCTTTCTGCGCTTCCTGGCGTTCAAACTCCGGATACCAGATACGTGGAGGTGGGTACTACTTCCATTTTTTGCGGCCTTCCGATCGCCGCTTCGTCACCGACATCTCTTTCTTCCACGGCCTCTTGTCTGGTCGGCTGGACGCCCCTCTTCTCCTGCTCCAGATCGGGCTACACCCGCCTCGTCCAGGCTCCCGTTCCGTTGCGCCATTCGCCGTCCCGTTTTCACCGACCAACAACATGCGGCATCGTCCACTATCTCGCCTACCCCGCTTGGCAAATCTCCTCGGTACCAACCTCCCAACCGTCGATTTATATCATCACCCTCTGCATTCAGTAAAATCAACCCTACAAGACCTCCTCCTCCGTCGCCTTCTCAACTCGGGCGAGACATTTCCCAAAGATCGGCATTTAGGTATTTTCAAACCCACGGGGACCTTTGAACAAAGATATATATATATACAAAGATATGTAAATAGGTATATATCTTTGCCTTGGAAGGGCGTCTGGCATTCTCCGTCCTCTCCCACCAATCGGCCCTTCACCATGATCAGCGAGTGTTTGCGTTTACGATTTAAAATTTACGCACCCCATCACTTGCGCTTATTCAAACTGGCGAGCAAAGCGAGCCCCCTGTCCTAAGAAATGGTCGGTCGAGCAAAGCGACCCCCCCCCCCCCACCGTCAGAGTGCTAATCCAAGAATAATGAATCTAAAGACTGTAGGGGGAGTCGCCGTTGTACCGTTGCCTTCATCGTTCTGGGAGGGGGCTTGGCCCCGACTTATTCCCGTTCAGCGCGACCTAGTGGATTGCTGAATAAGTGAAATCGACTTCACTGCAGCTGTCAACGGACAGAATGATTACTCAACGGAGCAATCCGTGGGTATTTATCCCAGACTGGTAATCACCCCGTCAAACCGGTTTTCACTATAAAAATGGTATACGACACCATTCGTTGCAAATTTTGTTGCTCGCTGTTATCAGCAAAGGGAAAACGAAAAAGCTTTTCCCTGATTCGATTTTGGAGCGGCTCATTGATGGCTCCAATAAATACCCCACCTCGAGGGTAGATCGGGAAAGAGGAGGGCGTTCCGGAAGATTTGCATAAAAGGTGAGATAGTGTTGGACGTGGAAATGCGCCCTGGGGAACCCCTTGGTCTACCTCTTATCTATATACATTAACGGCCTCGGGCTGGTCGGGGGTTGCCCAGGGAGGGGAGGTTTCCTAGTATTCCCTGGTAAACATTACGGCCGGCTAATGTCTTCATTTTCAGGTCTTCCATGACTTTCTCGAAGCGATTTTTTTTTTCCTTTTTAAAAAAAATTACGTTCGCCAGATATGCAGTTATCAGGGAGCATCCGAGGAACTAATGAGCCTAGTTACGAGTCGTCAATGTCGTCTTGTGAGCCATGTGATGTTTGCACCGCCCGACAAAAAAAAAGCCGAAGGGACAAATTGGTTTTGGACAAGTTTCTTTGGGCCTCCCCGAAGCCAGCGGTGGAAGAAGTGAGACTTCCAACACTTTATTCTCCTTCATCCCTTTTCCAACGCCTTTTTTTTTTCCTGGAGGTTTTTCACCTTTCGCCTTCTTGCTAACGTCTCCTCAAACGTTGCTTAGATTTAAGGCTTGAACGACAGTTAGTGCCTGGTGTCTCACGTTTCTTCCGAGCCCATAAACTCCCTCTGGGGACCACTAACCAGCTTACTTGCAGTCAACTACTTTCGAGTGCCTATGAATCCTGACGATTTTTTTCCCTTCTCAGACAGTTCTTCTCCTAACACTCCGAATGCTGGTTTCCGTACGCCGGATTGAAAACGTGCGAAACGGGCGAGACGACCGAGTTTCATCCGGGTTGTCCCCTTGTTTCAGCGAGACCACTTTAAAGCCTCCCTCGCAGGACGGGGGGAATTGCGGGAACATAATCAATGACCGTAAACAGGGATTGAATGCATCCGATCGGTCGAGCGCAAACTTATCAACGGGGAGGAACGGCGGTAAAAGTTGTCGGAGGTTTTCCTATCCGGGTCGACGCAGTGGTCGCGATGGAGTAAATGCATTTCGCCTCGGAGAGAAACACCGACGGATTTCCTCGAATAGTTTTATCCTGGTGGATTTGCCTCTGAAGAACAGTAATAATAGTTACTGTGGGGGGCGCGTCTAGTAGTGTAACCAGTTTGGAGTGATGAAGCAGTAGGCCCAAAAGCGGTTAGTGTTGTGAAGGACGGCCGATAACATGTCTGGGGGTGTTGGATGGGGTGAGGAGGGTAATGAAAAGGTAGTCCAAACCGGTTTGGGGTGATGAAGAGTGAGTCGAAAACTGGTTTGGGTATTGAAGTGGTGGGGTCCATAACCGGTTTGGAGTAGTGCAGTGGTCTAAAACCTGTTTGGTGTGAAGAAACTGTGAGCCCAAAAGCGGTTAGAGACAGTTTGACCCCTAACCAGTATGGTGTGGCGTAGGACGTTAGGAGGATAAATCTGTTTCGGGTTATGGTAGCCAATCCAAAACTACTTTGGGGGGATGTAGACGCTCCAAAGCCATCAGATGAGCCAGTGGGTCCTAAATCGGTTTGTAGTAATGTAGTGGTCGATCTCAAACCTGCTTGGGTAATGAAATGGTGGGCCCGAATCTGTTTTGGAGTAGTGTAGTGGTCGATCTGCTTCATCACCTGCTTGGGGTGGTGATGATGGTGTTCCAAAATCTGTTTGGGATGATGAAGGAATGAGTCGAAAATTGGTTTCGGTGATGCTCAGTGGACAAAAAACTGGTTTAGGTTGATGAAGCAGTGGATCTAATAACGGTTTGAATTCTTTTATGGGTTCGTCTAAAAACTGGTTGGGTTGATGAAGATGTGGGTCCACTACAAGTCTGGGGGGATTGAAGGGAAGTCCACAGCTACTAGTAGGTGATGTGGATGGGTGTTCCCAGCGGACACACCTGTTGAAAAGTATGAGCACCGTGCTCTCAGCGGACAAGGGTGCTTTTACTTGTGAGCTATTTAGGCCAGTCAATTAGTACGTACACTCAAAATCGCTAAAATCGCCAGAAAACAGCTAGTTCTAATTTTTTATGTTGTTAGGATCACTCCCAGTAGTGTATACCCAAGTTTGCAGCTTCGAAAAACCTGAGCTCGCTGCGTGACAGTCAAAAAACCTCAAAATGTTCGGACTTATTTTGGGTTTTGGCTTATATTATGTCCGTTGGGGTGCATCCTACAAAAACCATACTCACACATTTTTTAAAGGAGGCAAAAGTTGATAACTTTTGAGAGTAACCGCAGCTCTGTAGGCGCTAACAGTTTCCGAGATACAGTTTTTCTACAAATGGTCGCTTTTTCGAAAAACTTGAAATTTAACCATTTGCTCACGTTTCAAAGCCTCTATATCAAAAACAGCGTACTCAATCGCCTATCGCAGCTATTCTATGTGAAAATTTGATTTGAGCTTCAATAACTACTCACTTTCAGACGTAGACCTTACAGAGTCCAACTAGGGCATTATTCTGTTACCTACCTACTGATTTCCAACATTAAATTTTGGCTTACCTCGAGCAGTCGACTCCATTTTTCATAAACAACTGGCTTGGTCCCTGTTCGCTAGCAGCGCGGTAGGTATCAATGCTGACGAACAAAGGTGACCGCGAGGAGCACGAATCTTCGAAAACAAGAGATTAGGTCGTCCGCTAGCAACACGGAGCCGGTGATGTAGCAGTGGATCCAAATCGTTTTGGAGAGATGTAAGGAGGGTTTAACTGGTTTAAAATTAGGTAGCGGCGTTGACATCCGTTCGTCTCGATTTAAAGTGGTTCATACCCCGTTTGGAGCACTACTGTTCAGTAACTTTTCGGTTCAGGGAGGGTTTAAAACTAATTTACCAAATATTTTGACGACCTACAACCGCCAGGTGGAACGCATTCCCGGCCTGAGATGTAAAATTTCAGCACGGTAAAAAGGGCGCGCAAAAATATGAATTCCTCCGTATTTTCATTCCAAGCGATAAAATAAAATAGCGAAAAAAACCTGAGCAATCCCGGAATTGAAGCAAAAAAAAAAAAAAAAAAACAACTCCTAAAATTGAATAAGGAAGAATTGAAAGAAGTGGGGGGAGTCTGAGGGTGGGAAAGTTAAGTTTGACTGGGAAAGGGTTAGGACAGAGAAGCTGTACGGGATGTTGGAAGGGATAAAATGCAAACAGAGGTTATCCCCCCTGACCCCGTCTGAAAACCCCGCTGTTCTAACAATTTCCCAAAGTCCGCACCCCCCCGCCGACCATGTAAGAGGTTTACAACTTTCCCCAAATATAATATTTATTAAATTTACTTGGGCCTCGACGGGAGGGTCTGCCGTGGGGTTTGTCGAAGAGATGGGAAAGAGGCCTTGTGAAAATGTTATAACCTTGGGGTTCGTTTTACTTTACAATTTGATCCCCCCGGCGGAACTCGGAATTCAAACCGAAAGACAAAAGTCGGTTTCATTTTGAATATCAAACGTTTTTTAACTCTCCCTCTCCGTCCCCTCCCTTTTTTCTCTGTTTCCGCTGCCAAGTCGACTGTTCCGTTGTTTTATATTGAATGTAAGAACGAGGGCACAGTATATTCAATATTTAGCATAATTTGCTACAGCCGTTTTTCCCCTTTTTATTATGAGGTATTTCCTCCTTCAATTTCAATTGTACGAGTCACTATTGTTCTCGCGCCTTTCACGCGCTGCTTTCACTCTGATGAAATTCGTTTAACGTGAACTGCTGAATTATCTAGCACTGCTCTTTTGATTAGAAATCATAACTTTTGGCTGAATAATTGAAACACGAGAAATATTAAATATTTCCAATGACCAAATTTTGGTCATGAAAATCCTAATGGTACTTTCGTCATACCTTTAATACTAGTGGATTAATAAAATCCATTAGGTAGTAATCTAACTAGAGTATTATCAGTACGGTTACCAACAAATTTGTGTGCTTATTTATAATTTCCGCGCGTTTAGATCATGGATTTCGGTTGTTTGTGTTAATAATAAAATACCTAGGTATTAAAAAAAAAAAATCATCCAAATAAGGTGACGTAATGATTTTACTTGGATTATATCGAATTATAGATTACATTATAATCATTAAATGATTACAAATTTTGTAATTTATGATCAAACACTTATTTTTGGTAGGGTGATTGGTAGGCACTATTAACAATTTTTATTAATACCTAATTAATAAAAATGATTATGGAATTGACACAATTATTGAGTCAATTCCATTTGGGGATCTGGTGAAAAAATTTGTTTTTCTCTATTTCTCTGCAAAATTGTGATAAAGTTTTTGTGGGGTTTCATCGCAATGACCGGTGTTCACATCAAACCCCGTTAATTCCCATCAAACCGAGATTAAATCATTTTTGGACCCCTCTACAACACCTCATTCCGGTTTTGAACCCCGTTGTATAAGTTCAAACCGGGTTTTTTCCCTCCACATCACTTCAAAGAGGTTTTCAACTCCTCTAGATAACTTCGAGCCGAGTTTGAGCCCCCCTACATCACCTCAAACCAGTTTTGAACCCCTCTAAATCAAATCACACGAAACTACGGTAGCTATGAAGCGGTTGTTACTATAATGAACAAAACAATGTTTGTCAACAACGGGACTTCATTTTCGCTCGTAGTTGTGTTGCTGACTAGGACCTGTATTGTTTATTGTGTGTTATCCTTAGAAGGACAACACCCCCCCCCCCCCCCCCCCTCCTCATCCTATTGTGACATCCTCCTGGATGTCACCAAATCGTTACACAACATTGGGGGGAGGCCAGAGTAGACATTTTCACTTGGAAACCCCCTAAAAATTATAAAAAATCCCCCCCCCCCCCCCCCCCACCAAAAAAAGCTTCCTCCCGTGAAATGAAATCCCCATTAAAAAAAAAATGTCATAACACAAAAAAATAAAAACCCTAAAGGGGGAAACCCCGATTTGGCAACACTCACATTTGATTTCCCCCCTTTTCCAAACTTGGGTAGGTACCTACTTATTTTGCAGCAAAATCAACATTGACGGTAAAAATTTGACAATTTATTAGTCAATAATTTCCACAAACTGCGAAGAAGTTGCTCGCGATGTGTTCGCGTTTTCATTAAAAACAACGCCAAAGCAAAATAAAAACTCGGGACCGTCGAAGGAACAAAGGGCGGGAAAAGATAAAATGTCGAGTTTACTTTGGAATTCCGAGAGTATGGAAAGCCCTCGGGTAGCGATACGATCAGAAATTATACGCCCCAGCCCGACGAAAAAAAAGAGCTCAGTATCATAAACAAGTGAAACACAAGAAAGTAATTCAGTCTGGGAGCCGATCTCTTCCCTATGTATGGGACTTCCCCGCAAGCGACATTTTACGTCGGGTCCTCCCTTTCCCTTCCCCCTAAACTGGAGGACACGGCATAACAATAAATCGGAAGGAAAAGTTGGTCAGGAAATTATATCCGATCGGAGCGGGTGGAAAGTGGGGGAGGGGAAAATGTCCGGGTGCGGAACTTTCCCGGTTTTATAGTGGAAATAAGCCATTCCCACGGCATGAATGGTGTTGAGAGATGTGCCCGAACAACAGCCCGTAGAAAGGCGTTCGGAAAGCTCATTTTAAATTCATTGTAACTCTCGGGCCTTTTCGTCCCCCCCTCCGTCGGGTACCTCGTAAAGGATGTCCAGGTGTCCAGTTAATAGGGCATGAATATACAAACGTGGGAAAGGGCCCCGATATTCGAGATATACGGCTGTCGACAATCTCTGCTCCCTCCCACGCGAATATATCGCAGTCGTCCCACTGCCACGCTGATTCTCCCCAAGTCATATGCTGTAAAATGTAAAACTCGAGTAACAAAACAACAAACTGTCACAGACGAATGTTGCTCAGGGAATTGAACCCGAGGCGGGTATTATCGTTGTGAAAATAGTGAGAATTGTCCGCGAAGGGTTGAAAGTTGAATGAGCGACGTTCAAGTTTTCGCTGCCGCTTTTGGGAGGATTCGTAAATATTCCAGACGCCTTCAGACAACTTGAGATTTTGATTAAATCAAAATAAATTTTATTCTCAGAAAAATCAATCTATGTTTTCGCGGTGGGGGTCAACAATTTTGATTGGTCTCAAGATTTATCCCTATACGTTTCAAGATGTCTAGATTCCAAATTTTTTTTCATATAGGTAAATAGTTTGCCATATAAAAATGATTTTATTATATTTTTTTACAATTATTGACCAAAAATTAATTCGTTGACAATAAAAACGCTACAAATTTTTCCCAAGGGTTTATTAATTTTAAACATTAATAAATATCAATTGATATAGGTTACTTGTGCAAAAATTTATATCTGTGTCAATAAGAAAAATTTTGGAAAATAATTTTTTTGTTTTTTTTTTTCAAAAATTCTTCATTTTTTACTCGAAAAATATTTAACCTCCTGGGATCCTTCATAAATCCCATTTTTAGCCCCATGAAAGCCCTGTAGATCGCCACAGTGAAATCGGATCGTTCCGCGACCCCCAAAAATGGATTCTACGTTCAAAAATACTTCGAAAACGACACCTCACTCGATCCCATAGCTCAAAGCCTGCAAAAACCCTCTCCTATAGCCCCATTTTAGCCCCATAGCGCCCCACGGGTTTGAGCGATCGGGCTGAAAACCTTGCGGGCACAGATGGTAAACCAAGTATTTTGTCAAAATTTCGGACGGCGGACGGACATTTCGTTTTTGGGATGTATACGACGCCTCATTCGAGTCAAAATTTGACATCGTACGTTTCAAGATGTCAATAGACATTCCAATATCTATAAACTCATGAGTGTTTTTCTGCAGAAAAACACTTCCCGCCTCGTATTCCAAGTTGCTTGAGTCCTACCTCTCAAACCGATTTTTCCGGATCAAGCAAGAAGATGCGTATTCGAAAGCTCAAAAGATTCAAGCTGGAGTACCGCAAGGTAGCGTACTGGGCCCACTCCTGTACGTCCTTTTCACCAGAGATCTTCCAGAAAGAGAGGAGAATACCATAGCGACGTTTGCAGATGACACTGCAGTCCTTGCTGTCGGCGATACCAACTTGGAATCAATTTCGAAACTACAAAGGTCAATCAAGAGACTTCACAGCTGGACTTTAAAGTGGAGGATCCAAATGAATGAGGCAAAATCGGTACATGTTGACTTCACAAACCGTAGGTGTGAGTACATATGGGTGATTCCACGAAAACTGGAAATTTTAGGTCTTTCAAACAGGATGGCTCTCCTATTTGATTTTTCAAAAAAAAAATTTTTTTGGGCTTAAGGGAGAAGACGATAGCTTTAATTCGAATCAAGTTTCATCCCTCTCCTTGAAAATTTAGGTATGAAATTTCAAATTTGAAGTTCGATATCCTCATTCTCTCACGTGTCCCTTTCTCGGAGTTCCCAACTTCAACAACTACTGACGATGAACCAAGTAGATTTTCGCCAAAATCCAATGTATCGTTATTTTCACCTGCTCTTCACCTTCAACTTTTTAGAGAATACGGATTTTAACAGTGAACCGTGTTGAGTAAGGACATCATGTGGCTGTCACGGAGGTAGTCACCTCATTCTCTCACATTATTTTGAGAAAGTCGTGTGTCCGCCATGCCCCTAGTAGGACCGGAAAAATGGGTCAGCAACACTTCCACACATCGCGTCTGCACGTCGAGAAACCGTCATTGTCAAAATATCCTCCCTCTTCAGTCGGTGTCCTGTTTTGTGGGAGAATTTTATCTTTCGGCTCTTGAATTCTCATTCTCTCATCTTTCATAAAACTAGTTGCGGTAAGTTTCAGAATTTTGATTATCAGTCGCATAGTGAGTGTTGCTAAGTGCTTGTGCCATGTGATTTTTGAAAATTTCAGTAATAACAATGTGTGCAATAGCATCCTATCTTGAAGCCAAAAACCTCATTCTCTCATTCTCATTCTCTCACGTTAATCATAGGTAAATGAGAGAATGAGGTTCGGAATGAGAGAATGAGGATGATCCTACATTCTCAAAGTGGTTGTTTGCCGATGGTGCAGAGGTCTAATCCAATGAGTTTGGTTAGGGAGAGAGAACGACTCCTCTGCTGAATACTAAATTGTTTATTCAGGTAAACAATTATAGCGTGGGGACCGGTTTCGAGCAACTAAGCTCATCTACAGCCCAGAGTGACTTGAGGTGGTTGAACGTACAATTAGTTCAGAACAACAGCTATACAATCAGGTCCTTAAGCCAGTCTGGGCCTATGGTGCACAATTGTGGGGCTGCACCGCTCCGAGCAATCGCTTGATCATTCAGCGATTTCAAAATAACGTGCTACGAGCATGCGTAGATGCGTACCGTTACACCAGGAATGAAAGACTACACCGGGAACTTCAAATTCCTACTGTCGAAGAAGTCATAAAAAAACAAGCATTAGCCCATCAGCAGAGGCTTCGGGGACACATCAACAGCGAGGTTGTCCAGCTCCTCGACGTTGAAGGCCTGCTCAGAAGACTTAAAAGAACAAAACCTCATGACCTGTGGGAGTGGGGTGCCCTGTGAACTAATTATCAGCTCAGTTGCACAAAACAACAAGTCGCATAGAAGCAGTGTTATGTGTCATAGCTTCTTGCAAGTCATTTAGTATACATCAATTGTAAATTGCTGATAAGTTTGCTTACTTGGTGCAATAAAAGTTTCAAAAAAAAAAATCCAATAAAATATTTGTTTACATAATATGTGTATACGACGATAATTCCAATTATATTGGAATGTCTATTGACATCTTGAAACGTACAATGTCAAATTTTGACTCGAATAAGGCGTCGTTTTCCGAGTAATTATGGGTTTAAAACCCATTTATTGCAATCCCACATCAATCCAGATTTTTGTATAATTTTTATTTTATTTTTCAAATTTTACGAAACACATTTTGACAGACTGAGTTTGTGGATGATTTATAAATAAGAATGTTATTTAAAAAAAAAAAATTATTCCCTGGCGTAAAATTTGCAGCGTTTTCCCAGCAGCCTTTTACATAGTTACTACACCAAACACACGTCAAAAAGAAAATGTTTCCCGCAATGATTAAGTCCTATGGCAAATACGTTCAATGGAGGTGCTGCATTAAATAAATGGAAATTTAAAACTCCTTCTAAATAATTCAATTAGAAGTTTCGGACTTTCAAGCGAACGCCATTAAAAAAGGGAACAATACTTTCACGGCTCATAAACTTGTGAAGGCCCCCCCACTTGTAAGGGGCCATTTGAAGAAAAGAAAAGGCGAAAAAGACGGGGTGGTATAAATAAAAAAACTTTCTAATTTATCAGGCAAACCGCACTTTTGAATGGACGCATTGTGCGGTGCGTTTTGAAACAAAAGAGGGCGAACTTGGAACGATGAATACGCAATATCAAGAACGACTTTTCAAACTGGGATAATTATGCAGTTGTTCCGAAATTTGATACGCGGAGAAATTTGTGTTTCCGTACGATATTGTTTCAAGGGGTTTTTACTGATAGGGGGAGGAAAATGGGGGGAATTGTCCCTGGCAAAAATAACGCAGATTGTTGCGTTGGTGGAGATAAGATGAGCAGATCCGAAAATAATGGGGTCCGGAACCGTGTATTGATCGCCATTATTCCGAAAAAGAACTTCACGTCAGGATAGGAGAAAAGTGGGGTTTTGGGCCCCTCCATTGCAATTAGAATTTTTGGCGAGCTACCAAAAATTAATTTTTTGAACGGAACGGCGAACTCGGCAATCGAGTAGAAAGCTGTGTGATCGGCCACTCACTGACCAATGAAAAATCGTTAGGGAGGCTGCAAGCTCACAAGCGGGTTATCTAAGCGCAGGTTGGATTAAGGTTTTTAAGTAGATAACCTACATCACGTCAAACCGGCGGAGAAACTCCATTAAATTTTGTTGTGATTTCATCCTTTATTTTTTGCCACGGAATAAATATTTCTTCCTATCCCATGATTTTTCGGTAAATGTTGCTGCCGAATGGTCGCACATTTAATGTTCTAGCGATTCGAATTCGACGGCAACAACCAAAACAATCGTCAGATTCGCGTCACTTTGGAGCTCAGTATTGAAATACGTGTCACTCTAAAGTGCAAGTATCATTGCAAAGTCGTAGAAACCCAAGTTGACAAACAGAACAAACTACGAAATCAGGTCTCTTTTCTCATTTGAGTGCTAGTGCGTTCCGGCGGATTAGTTCTCGCCTTTCTGGAAGGGTTCCCGGTACGGTTTGAATAAAGGTATTTTCCTTCGCGATTTTCTCTTCACTGAAGAACTATTTCCTTTTCGTGACCGTCCCGTGCCTTTTATTTCGGGCAACTGGAAAGATTCTCGGCAGAACTTGTTCATTTTTCCGACACAGGATCAGACCCCATTCATGGGTCACTGATGTCGCCCTGATAGGATACACTTACTAGGCTCTCTATCGGTTTTGAACCCCTCTTCATCACATCAAACCGGCTTAAAGCCCCTTACATCACCTAAAACCGGTACTTGATCCCCCCGCCCCACCTTATACCACATCAACACATTTTCAAGCTCCCTTACTTACCCTAAAACCAGTTCTTGAACCCCTCCACATTCCCCCCCCCCCCCCCCCACCTCCCTCCCCTCTCCACCCCTCCGTATCAAAACTGTTTCAAGTCTCATACCAAAAACCGGTCTTCGAACTCCTCTACATCACCTAAAACTGGTTCTTGCACCCCCTACATCACTTCAAACCGGTTTTAGATCCCCCTTCATCTTATCAAAACTGTTTCAAGCCCCTCTACATCACATAAAACTGGTTCTTGAACATCCTTCATCACTTCAAACTGGTTTTCGACTCCCCCCCCCCCACATATCACATCAAACCAGTTTTAAAAACCTCCTTACATAACTTAAAACCGGTTCTTGAACCCCTCTACATCATCTTAAACTGCTTCTTGAAAACCCTCTACATCACTTCAAACCGGTTTCCGACCCCTTTACATCAACTAATACCAGTTTTGGGCCCCTCAGACGGGTTTTGAATCTCTCTTGAACGTGAGAATTATGCAGTTGTCAAATCCCAAATTCTAGTCGGGGAGAAATGTGTGGGCGTTGGAAACCGACTTGTTTGAAGGTTATCCCCCTTCAAGGAGGGGACAAAAGGGGGAAAGTGTCCCTAGCAAGAATAACGTACATCGTTCTGGTGTTGGAGATAAGATGAGCAGTACTGCAAAATAATTCAAGGGTATCCGATATCGCCCTGACAGGATATATTGGCATCATTACGTGCTTCAATGGGTCTTCCCCCGTGAAAAGGCAAAGGCAAAGAGTACTGGCAGCAAAAGGGTTGCGGATGAGGGGAAAAAAAAAAAAAAAAAAAAAAAAAGGACGTAGAGAGGCAAGGAAAGGAGGAAAAAACAAATCGTTTTTCTATTTTCCTTTTCTAATACCTTCTTTTTACCATCGTATACAATTCCCCCCTTCGGCCGGGGATTTTACCCGTTTGAAGGGGAAGGGCGGGGAGAGAAATCGCAGGGCATTGCCTAATCACCCGTGAAGGGCTGATAGCTAGTTGTTGATAAGAGCTGGCACCCAACTCCTCTTGGCCCCACACTTCTCTAAGAACCATTGTAACTTCTAGCCTTTGGCACTTCCAATTTCACGAATTTCTGCTCAACGCGAGTTATTTTTCGCGGTTTTTTTTTTTTTTTTTTTTAATGTCTTCGAACGATTTAACGTTCTGGTGCAAGCCTAAGTGATTTTAATGTTTTGATTGTTACAGTAACAGTAGTAACAGTATAATACAACTGTTGTATAATACTGTTGTTATCAATGCAATCGTGTTTTTCTTGGGTGTAGCGGTGAGCATTACCGAATTAAAAGTAGGTTTGTTATGTTTTTAGAATTTTTTCCAAATTATTGTTGGTATTATTCCACTTGTTTCTCATACAAATTTTATCGTCAATAAAAAATATTAAAAAATAAAAGAATAAAATAATAAAACCAGATTAAGGACCCCAAAAAAATGGACTGTGCGTCCGAAATTACTCGGATAACAACACCTCATTAAATGCACATTTTGACCTCATGACATCTTTCGAAAGCTTCATTTATGGCCTCACGAATGATTAAATCCCCACGGTGAAATCGCATTGTTCTGGGACCACCAAAAATAGATAGTACGTTCAAAAGTACTGCGAAAACGGCACCCCACTTGTTCCCATAGCCGAAACCCTTCAAACACCCATTCCGTAGTCCCTTTTTAGCCCCTCAGCGCTCACAGGGTTTGAGCGATCGGGCTAAAAACCTTGCGGGCACAACTGAATGGTAAACGGAGTATTTTGTCAAAAGGAGAAGGCATGTGACATACACTGCCATGGTCGACCAGTCGGCTACAGACACGTTCTGAATAAGTGGTGTTGATTGAACGAATCAAATCAGTGTGTTTGCGAAATAAAGAAAGGTTTCACGAAATGCAAATTTATTTGCTCGTTATCAGTATGACTGGCTACAAAAAAAAAAAAAAAATCCGCTTATAAATAATCAGCTATCAGAAATCTTACTTAATTATTCTTAAATAATAATAAATGTTGTTATTCAATCACTAAATATTAAAATAAATAATGTTATTATTATTATATTATTGTTTATTATTATTAATTTATTTATTTTTACATTTTTTCTGTGCGTTGGCGCGTTAGGGAAAATGGGAATAAAAACATAAATTAAACAGAGTTCACACCGTAAACCAGCTTACAACCCGGTTATTGCTCCTTCGAAAAGGTTTTCAGCCCCTCAAAACCAGTTGTTGAGCCTTCAAACTGGCTCTCAATCTCTCCAACTTAAACTGGGTTTTAACCCTTCCAAACCAGTTATCGCCTTCAAACCGGCGTTCGACCTTACAAACCAGTTTTTAACACTTCAAACCGGCAATTGCTCCTTCAACCCGGCTCAGGACCTGTCCAAACCAATTTTCAACCGAACAGGATATTGCTCCTTCAATCCGGTTTCAACGTGGGGATCTTTGGGGCTTTCGTGGGGCTACAAATGGGTTTTTTGAGGGATGCCAGGAAGTCGAATGAGGGGCCTTTTTCCGTGCAATTTTGGACTCATAATCCATTTTTCTGGATCCCAAATCGGTTCATACACAAGAAGAAGTTTTTTTTTTTTAATCTAAAAATACTATTTTTATTGACGTATAATTAACGTTTGCACAATAATTGTTAATAAAAAATGGTATTTTTAGAACAAATAAAAATAAAAATAAATAAATGCATAAAGTTGCAGAGTTTTCCCCTACGTTGACGGTCATCTACGTTCTACTCATTTTATTCATTATTTAAATTTTTCCCTTCAATTTCTGTAATGCTTACATGTTATTCAACAGTTACAACAAATTGATTAAGTTCAAATAAAGGTTAAAAAATAATTGAATCGGTCATTTTGAAAAGGGGCCATCTCCAATTTTGGTTTATTATTCTTGGAATAATCCACCTATGTTTTCGCGACGCGGGTCGACGACTCCGATCTGCCTCAAAATTTGGCATTATCCGTTTCAAGAGGTCTACATTCAAAATCCGAAATGTCCGTCCGCCGTCCGCGTACGCCGTCCGCCGTCCGGGCCGTTTTGGGCAGTAGGAATTTTTTTTTAAATCTGAAATTTTGACAAAATACTTGGTTTACCATCTAGTTGTGCCCGCAAGGTTTTCAGTCCGATCGCCCAAACCCGTGGGGCGCTCTGGGGCTATAATGGGGCTACGGGAGGGGTTTTTTGAAGGCTTTTAGCTATGGGATCGAGTTAGGTGTCGATTTCGAAGTATTTTTGGACGTAGAATCCATTTTTTGGGGTCCCGGAACGATCCGATTTCACTGGGGGGATCTTTAGGGCTTTCATGGGGCTAAAAATGGGATTTTTGAAGGATCCCAAGATGTTAAATATTTTTTGAGTAAAAAATACAGAATTTTTGAAAAAACACATTTTTGAACAAAAAAATCCAAAAAAAAATTTTTTTTGAAATAATCCAAAAAAAATTTTTTTTAATTTTTTCATTGACAGAATTTAATTTCTGCACAAGTAACCTATATCAAAGAATAATAAACCCTTGTGTAAAATTTGCAGCGTTTTAATTATAGGATATAACCCCTTTTCAAAATGACCGATTCAATTGAAGTCAAGTCTCCAGGCTCATACTTCATCACGACTATGACGTCCACGTACTTGATCAACCGGTGAATTTTCCCAACATCGCTCGATACTTATGTCCCTCGTAGTTTTCATTCTCGACTCCAACTATGTTGAAAGAGTGATGAGGGGGGGGGGGGGGGTAGAAAAAGTGTCTTCAGAGTGTTTTTTTACCGCCGAAAATTTCTTTAAGGGAAAAGTGCGGGTAGAGGATCAAGATCCTTCACAATGCCTTACCCCATCAAATACCGCCTTCCCGCCCCCACAGCTAATTCCACGTGTGCTCCCCCCCCCCCCCCCTGCATGAGTACAGCGCTGTGCCACTATTCACTCTACCACCCACATGAAGCTACCAAGACCATTTTACTTTTTACCTCCCCGCCGCTCCCGTTTTCCCTCTAAGCATTTCAGCGAAATTGGTCTCTCATCCTCCTTATTCAGCCTCCCATCTCGCCCTTTCCACTTTTTTTTTTTTTTTTTCGGCGTCTCAAGTGAAAAAGGGTGGAGGGGCGTAACGGGCCACCTTCCGTCGGGATAAAGGCGGGCATCCGGGAAGGTTTTACGACCCATAAAATTTCATTCTTGCCGGGGGAAAAACTCACGACGGGAATTGTCGTGGTGGTGGGGGGAGAGGGATCTATGAAAGAACAAGAAGCCAGGGTCGTCCTCGGCGGGGACTATGAGGGGAAAAATCGAAATTTCTAACCGTTTGGCAAGGTTATGCGACCACCTTATGGCCTCGAGGCAATTTGGAATTTGACGGCACGAAGCTCTCACGCTCATCCTTGAGTGACGTTCCATGCGCATATTATCAAAATACGCATGGAACATCAAGGCACTCTCTGGCTCGATGTACTGTCGAGATACCCTGGGCCCCGCAGTTCCTCGGAAAGGTGGTCTAAGGTTGGGGACGTCCTACACGAGATATCGTGGCCGACGTCTTTCTCCTTAGATATCTCAATATCTCGCGAATTTATCTGCTCGGATTCCCAGGCCGAGATGTTTGGGCGGGACTCCAGATAAAACAAGAGTCGAACCTGAGGCCGCCTGACTGGTTCACTCGTACAAAAATTCGTCGTAGTCAAGAACCGGGACTATTAACTTCTATTTCTTCCTTGGAATAAACTTTTTATTCAATCATTCATTGCTGCATTTGGCACCGCAGAGAAACTGTGCAACCCTCGTCCTCTATCATGTGTTTGGAAGACCTTAAAAACAATATTTTCCGAAGGCTAAACGGTAGGTTGTTGCCTCTGTAAAGGGCTTTAGGAGTTTGGCAAAACGAAAATTATCGTCTCCTTCCGAACTTTCCAAAAGCCCCTCGTCCGAATACTTTTCAATAATGAAGAGCTCTGAGTTTAGGGGGAGGTTGAAAAGGGGAGAGGAAATCCCTCTGAACATTTTTGGCAAGGTTCCTTCATGCTATTATCCCGATTGAACGTATTTTATCTTCGATTCTTCTCTCCCTCCGCCCACATCCGAAATTCCTTCATTATACCTAATCATATATCTCGCCAAATGTAGCTGAGGAAACCCGAAATTAATTCCGGCAATAAATCATTAGTTGTAATCTATCCGGGAGAATTGGCGGGTTCATTTATGAGGGTTGGAGCTCAACTTTATTGTAATAAAATTTATATGAATTATGCTGGGGTTAGTCAACTTGGCCAGGGGACACGCTACGAAGAATTTCTAGGGTTTGAAGTGGTTTGGTCGAGATGTGTTTGTGGGAAGGGGAGCGCCGCAGCCCGAGGGGTGGGCACATGGACATCTCGGTGCTCAAAGACGTAGAACCTGCTCCCATAGATGTAAACGGGTGGACGGGGACTCCGCGAGTGATTTACCATGTTCAGTGGTACTTCAAATACTTTACGAAGAATCAATATGAAAAATAGTCGCTTCCACACCCGTATTGTTTTATCACTTCTGACCCACTCGTGAATAAAACATAAGGGGGCGATGGGGTTTTTTGATGCGGTAGGCGTTTTTACCCTCGCCGTTTACACAACCGACGGTAATGCCATTCATTTCGGCGCAGATGTCGCTCAGAGCGTATGTCAATACATGGGCATTGCTGGTACGGGTCGGTGCGTAAATATTGAAACCGCAGGAGCTCCGACGCTCATGTGAAATTAACTGCGCGGATTGGCGCTTGACTAGTGAATTTATTCATGTGTGTATAAAGAGGTGCATCGATTGTCAAATTCAATTTCGAAGGCGTTTACGGATATTTAATAGTTTATTAACTCGAAGAGGAGTGTGTTGTCCAATTGTATGTCGATAATTTTTTTTTTTTAGCATGAAACATGCTTAAGCCGTGACCTAACTGCCCAAAAACGTTAATCGGGGAGGGATACGCGAGAGTGTCATGTTTATATATTACTTGATGTATAAATGCATGTTATGCCACTAGTTCGACGTCCTCACTTGTCGTACGTTAGGCCACTAGCTCGGCATCGTCACTTTTCTCACCGTCAGGTCACTAGCTCGGCGTCGGACAATTAGGACTGTTAGGAATTTCCAACACGCAAGATGTGTTTCAATCGCATGATTAATAAAGCATGTTCCTTGTTTCTTGAATTTCAGACGTAGGCTCTAAGCAAAAAATATATAATTATCAGCTGAGTGCCCTACAGGTATCCCCATTTCTAACCTCATAAACCCCATAAATGGATTTGTGGCACAATTGTTGCCCCATAGACCACCAGGTGCTTTATAACCGCCTCCACATCAAATCCCATTCGTCACAGAGGTTCACAGCGCCAGATATTTATGAACTCATAATTTGGTCCCAAATTCAATTTCAGCCCGACGGAGCATTTTAATGATGACGGCCCATCGATCATAGCGAAATAGTCAACCCAGGTTCCCAGGTTCGTGTGTACATTAGTCAACACGGTCAACTCCAGCCCAAGAGTCAAAATTCAGTGTACAAACAAACTGACTCGTGCAATTCATCCACTAACGACGACGGGAGGGTTGGACGGCGGTGCATTAATTTATGTCGAATGCAACTAAGCCAAGTCGAGACGACAGCAAATATTGAAATACAAGCTCACCGGTGTTTCCGGTTTCCCGGGCGGGGGTTTCTCGGTGATGTTTCGAAGCGGGTATCTTATACATAATTATGTAATACACCGGAGCCTACACCAAAGTACTAATGAAAACGCGGTGGAAAATTTCCGTGTGAAAATCATTGTTTCCATGTTCCTATGTCCTGTGTAGAGGCGCACAGTTGAGATATAGGTAGATATCTCAGATCTGTTCGCTTCTTCAGTGTAAGATGGTCAAAGTGCCAATTTTTGTTTCTGCGAGCCTTGTACCGAAGTACAAGTATTTTATAAAAGAAGTATACTTCTGAAAATCAATCCATGGGTATGCATACGGTTGCGTTCTATAGAACAGGATTGCGTCAGTGGAGCTCTTGTAGCTGTCTTTTACCTGCGAAGGGCTACCAACATTTGCCATCATCCTGCTCGAGTTGCCGACTCTCTGCAGCTTAGTCTGGTTCCTTTCAAATGGGGCTTGCCATCCAACATCCCCAGGTAGTGGATTGAGTGAGATGTGAAGGCCTGCTGGTTCACGTACGACGATTCATCTTGTTGTCAGCCACACAATCTCATCTTTTGAACAGCAAGAGACAGAACATAGGGGATGGAAGAAGGTTTAAAACGACCCAGCCCGGGTGAGGATCTGCGTAAGTTGACCGCTCCGTGATTCCTTTCGGCTCATTTTCTGGAGTCGTTGATCAGTCTTTCCAACAACTATGAGTTTCGGCCATCTTTTGAATGTCTCATCCCTTTCCTCCTTCATCACGGAGCTATATATAGCATAACATAATATATTATATGCTTCGCCATTCTTTAACCATCAAGCAGATCGGTGTTACTCCACACTTGGGCAGCAGGGCTTGACACAGTTCTGTATCAGCACGCATTGCGTCAGTTGTGCTCATAAAGCTCTCTGTTATCGGTGAAGGGCCAGCAACGTTTGCCATCAGCCTGCTCATGTTGCGGTCTTCATGCTGCTTTGACTGGTCCATTGCAAATGTGGTTCCAATATCAAAGCCATCCGAGCAATGAACCATGTGATTCGATAGGGTTCTGGTCCTTTAAGGTCCCCGTCAGCCCTGCAAGAACATTACGGTAATGATTCGTCATTGTCAGAGGAGCGGTGAATGAAGAGCCTCATCTGCAAAGTAGTAAGGAGGCACATCAGCAAATTCGTTCAACATGAAGCGTGGATACACGGATTTCTTTTTCACCAAAATTATGCGTTCGTGAAAACCCCACATTTACTAGGGTCAAGTTACGTCTTAATCTTGCCGAACTTGGAAACGAAAAAAAGAAGATATTTTCTCTCTCTTTCGCCTCCATCGCAAGCCTTTCTTCCTTCGTCTTCCCCCGACATCTATTTTAATAACCCGAAATAACGTGGAAGAGAGTTCAAGGCACCAAAACGCTCGGTCAAACACTCAAGATTATTACCGAGACAGAAATAATTGTGTTATCAGTTGGCTGGAGGGGGAAACTCAACGGAAAACATCACGAATAGCCCAGGCACGTAATTTCCCAACTATTTCTCGTTTCGTGATGTTAAAAAAAAGGGGGGGGGGGAAACGTGGGAAGACACCTTTCAAAGTACATAGTACGTAGTTTTTTACTCGAGGGTTAAGATTTGAAAGTTGATGTTGTTTTCAGGTTTTTCTCGAAGACTGATACAATTGAGTTCTCCTGGTGTTGACTGGAAACACCCCACAGACGGCCAGTCGACCTACCTTGAACACTACATCACCCCAAACTGGTTTTGAACTCCCCTAAATTACCGCAATCTCGTTTTGAACTCGTCTACATTGCTCCGAACTGATTTTGAACTCCCCTACATTGCCTCAAGCCGAGTTTAACCTCTGAATTAACTCCAAACTAGTTTTGAACAAGCCAAATCACTCCAAACCGGTTTGAACTCCCTTCTATTGCTCCATACCCGTGTAACCCCCTCTCTATTACTCTAAAACGGTTTTGAAAATGGCTCAAAACGGGTTTGAACTCCCTTACAATACCCCTAACCCGTATGACATCTCCTTCCTTACCTCAAACTGGTTTAACTCTCCTGGAAAATCCAAATCGGTTTTAAGCTTATCAACATCATCCCAAACGGGTTTTAACTTCCTGAGGTTGGCCCAAATCGGTTTTATTCTCTCCTTTATCCAAACCCGGTTTTGAACTCCCTCTGCAACGCTTTCAACTGTTTTGAACTCCCATTTATTGCTCCAAACAGGTTTTGAACTCTTCTCCATTGCCCCAAACCGGTTTTAAAACATTCCAATTCACTCCAACCCAATTTTGAACTCACCTGCATCGCTTTCAACTGTTTTGAACTCCCATTTATTGCCCCAAACAAGTTTTGACCTCTTCTCCATTGCTCCAAACCGGTTTAAAAACCTTCGAATTCACCCCAACCCGGTTTTGAACTCACCTGCATCGCCATAAACTGGCTTTGAGCTCTAGGTAGGTACTTCATTTTATCAACTAAACTGTGTTGAACCCCTTCCCCCCCTCAACAACCTCCCAACTCTCCACACATCAATCAGAACCCAACCAGGTGATCGAGTGGGGTGTCGTTACGTACCCTCAATCGCTCAACGTTATGTATCTCAATATCAGAGCCTTCCCAACTGAGAAGGGTTATTTCTGCGAAGTGGAAGAAGAAGTCAATTGAATAAACGCAGCCTCGACGTGGACCGTAAGGGGGGTTGGTGGGGGAGCCATCGACACGTTTCACCCCGAAAACTCCCACTCCCCCGAAAGATATTCCCTCTCCCGGAAAAAGGGCCTTCTTGCACAAAAATCGTCCACATATAACTGAGTTGTAACTTTTTCCATCTAAGTTAAGTTTTCGTTTTCTCCAGGGTGTTCCGCCGGTTGGAGGCCGGCAGAGTTCTCTTACCAGAATTACCGTTCGCTCCATCCACCACATCCTCCATAACCCCCTCGCCAGACGAAATCGAACCAAGTTGAAACTAAAAGAGGATTTCACTTCTTCAACATTTCCTTCAACGTTTTTGTCTCTCGCGGCACTTTCACAGAAACCGGCAATGTTCACGAAAATGGTTCATCCTACCATGACAAGTACCACTGACTGTTCCAAAAGGGCCCTAATTGCTCTAGACCATAAATAACACAATCACATTTACTCTGGGAAGGCATGAAGTTGCTTGTTGACGGCCCCCACCCAGAATACCCCTCCGCAGTCCACCTCCTTCAAGACGGTCGGGGCGGGCCCTTTCTTTGTTTCATTACGCCTAATGATGTGCTCAAAGTTTCTCCCACTCCACCTTCTCAACTTGGCCCTCTTTGAAGATCCCCCCCGTCCGCGGCAGCCTTCAAACCGGCTAATCTCATTATGACTTTATTTAACACCCTTAACTAGATTCAGGGAAGATCGCTCAACTTCTACCCCTCTTTGTTTTTTCTCCCGAATTATCAGTTAAAAACGCTGCAAATTTTCCACAAGGGTTTATTATTCCTTGATAGAGGTTACTTGTGCAGAAATTTAATTCTGTATCAATGAAGAAAATTAAAAAAAAAATTTTTGTTTTTGGATTTTTAGATTTTAAAAAAATTTCAAAATTTTTTTTGTTTTTACTTGAAAAATATTTGACCTCCTGGGATCCATCAAAAATCTCATTTGTAGCCCCATGGAAGCCCTATAGATCGCAACATTGAAATCGGATCGTTGCAGGACCCCAAAAAAATGGATTGTACGTCCAAAAATACTTCGAAAACGACACCTGACTCGATCCCATAGCCAAAAGCCTTCAAAAACCCCTCCCGTAGCCCCATTTTAGCTCCATAGCGCCCGGTTCGTTTGTCACGTTTCTCACGGGTTTGGGCCATCGGACTGAAAACCTTGCGGGCACAACTAGATGGTAAACCAAGTATTTTGTCGAAATTTCAGATTTTTAAAAAAATTCTTACTGCCCAAAACGGGGCGGACGGACATTTCGGATTTAGAATGTAGACCTCTTGAAACGGATAATGTCAAATTTTATTTAATTGTACAGAAATTTAATTCTGACAATGAAAAAAAAAATTTAAAAAACGGTCCTGGAACGAGACGATTTCATGAAAAGTGCACTGTTGGGATTTATTGGGCTGCAAATGGGATTTTTGAAGGATCCCACGAGGTCAAATATTTTTCATGTAAAAAACCAGAAATGTTTGAAAAAAAAAAAACAAAAAAAAAATTTATTAACAATTAAATTTCTGCACAAGTAACCTATATTAAAGAATAATAAACCCTAGTGTAACATTTGCAGCGTTTTCTAGGGGATTTGAACCCGAGGTAGATGAAACATGTATACCTAAGTGTGGAGGCGAACCTACAATTTTATTTCTGTTTCTAAGGGGCCACCCAAGCCCGTCCGTATCCCACCTGACCTCAAAGCCATCAACTCGGTTTCACATACAATCACTCTGACAGAGGGGCCTCGCTTTGCTCGGCCGACCATCGGAAACGTGGGGGGGGGGGGGGGGGGGGGCTTTGAATAATTGGCCAACTGATGGCGCACGATACAGGCATATATTCCTATAGAGAGAGAAATCGTCTTCTACACACCAGGATATATCCGAAATTAGTGTGGAATGAACCCACAATCCTAAAATTCCTCCCTCCCAAATCTTAAAATTTGTAATCAAATAAAGTTGAACAAGATCGAGGAAAACGTCTTAAAACCCGGCACCTCCACGTTGGTCCATCCCGGGGAGTCCAGAATGGTGTGGCTGACAATGGAGAGGACAGGAGGGCCCCCTGTACTCCCCCTTGGGGAGTGCTGAAGATCAAGAGGAAGATGAAGAAGAAAGAATACTGAAGAAACATAAGAGCACTTCCCCTAGAGCTCTAGGAAGAAAACGAACAAGATTGTGACGTGCCAGAAATGGCCTTAGATACAATCTAAGAAGCTCGGTACAGCGGGTTTCACTGCACTTTCCATACGCGCAGAGTGCACTCAAATGTTATGTTGGGTTCGTATTGATTCGTTTGATACGCCAGGTTCAATTACGTTCCCGGGGACGTCATTCGTCGTGACAACAAACGAAACAGTATTTCGACGGCATTATCCACGTGAATTTTCATCCGTTTCAGCGCTGTGTCAAACGTTAATTCCCGCCGGGTCACCCGTTCGTCAACGACGAAATAATAGCTCGGTTCAACCCCATGTAGCCGCTGAGACGCGCCGCGCGCCGCAGCCGCGCTGGGGAAATCGGTTCCATCTGAACAACACTGAAGGAGTGGGGAGCGTCTAGACGCGAGCCGCCGCCGCGCGCCGCAGACGCGTCAGGGAAATCCCACCTTAAACTGAAAAGCTCTAATCCAAGCGAATATGGTGGTAATTGAAATGAACTGTAGTGGACGGGAAGGTATTACAGTGAAATCCTCAGGACTCCGGGAGGGGACAGAAAAGAAAACTCCGGTTGTCGGGTCGAATTCGGGATGCAATATGTACGTTTTTGGGGGGGGGGGGGGGTTTCTAGAATACAAAACGATAGGGCGGGGCTTATGAATAAATGAAGGGTCCTCTGACGGCGTTAGCGAGGATTACATTCAGTTTAACGTCGGACTTGAACAGGAAAAGGGCCTTAAAGAGGGAAACATTTGAGTGGTTGTGACATGTGACGTAGTGGCTCCTGTACCATGAAGCCCAACGAGGGACCACTTTTGGTAGTCATTTCAGGCTGTTCAACTTCCCCAAATAACGACTGCATCATGTTGCTCCTTACAATACCACATCACGAAATGAAGCACTTACGCTGCAAACTTTTACGCAAGGTTTTAGTAGGTAATCTTAGGTATAAATTGAGCAAAAAAAATTTTTTTTTTTCGGCTTAAGCACAAACTTTATTCAAATCCAAGGAATTGAGCAAAAATTAATTCTGTCAATAAAGAAATTTTTTAAATGTAATTAAATTTAAAAAAAGTAATTAATTTTAAAGAAATATTTATTAAACAATTATTTTTTTATTTTATTTTTTTATTTTTTTTATTTCTTATTTTTATTTTTTTGTGTGTGTAAAGTGTTTGGACGGATGTGGGACCCTGAAAAATGGATTATGCGCCCAAGATCACTCGAAAAACGACACCTCATTCGGCATCATGGCATCCTTCAAAAGCCCCATTTGTTGCCTCATGAAGGCCCCACAGACCCCTGCGGTGAAATCGAATGGTTATGGGACTCCCGAAAATTGATTCTTCGTCCAAAAATATTTCGACTACGATACCCAATTGCAACCCACAGCCGAAAACCTTTTAAGAAAAAACCCACCCGTAGCCCCTTTTTTGCCCGAAAGAGCCCTTTGAAAGGGTTTATGCGATTGGGCTGAAGACTTTGCGAGCACAATCAGATGGCGAACGAAGTTTTTATTTGGTTTTTTAACAAAATTTCAAATTTTGAAAAAACGGCCTGGACGGCGGGCGTACATTTCATCTTTGGAATCTACACAGTTTCAAAAATTTTGCACTAATTAAATTAACATTTAATGCTATCGGCGTCATGTTGACAAAATTTAGTTTTTTCGTCGATCAAAATTTTCGATCTCCGTCTTGATTATATAGGTTTTTTATTTATTCCAAGAATTTATATATGTAGTTGGTATTTAATACTTTTTTTCGTCTCTGTTTCAACCAATTTCTACTCATTTTTTCCTCCCATAAATAAATTCAAGCCATGCCGGATAAACGAGACCGTAGCATCGGCCGGGCTTGTAAGTACAACTTCTGCCGAAGGGGAAAGTGGAGGTGCTGCGGACGTTTTCAAAGTCTTTCGTGCAGTTAATCTCCTAACCTTCCCCTGCCTGCAGCCCCCAACGTTCAACCCCATTTCCCCAACCCCTTAAAGGACCCCATTTGGATTCCTTTGCGTGCTCATTGTTTTAATAAGGCGAAAAAAAGAAGGAGACCCCCTCCCCTTAACTCCTCTCGGGCTTTTCCTTTTTAATTTTTCGTCAAACATGTTCCTCGCGTGGGAGGTAAAAATTCTACTAGGCTCCCATTTCCCGTAAGGAGGCTTTTAAAAATGGTTTCAAATTGAGGATGAAGTTATTCCGTCTTTTCGTAAAAATAACTTTTTTGCAATTACCTACACCAGTGCATTAAACAGATAAATTTTACCCATATATTTCCCGTTCAGCAACCGTTACGAGGCTTTCAACCAGTGATGTGAGGGATGTCAAAACCGGTTCAGAGTGGTCCAGTGGGGTTAAAAACGTGCCTGAGGTTATTACGAATTAATTTATCATAGAGTCATTGAATATTGTGTGAAATGGATTGCAAACAGAAAACACCTGTTTGAAGGTTTCATCCATTTTAGGAAAATGGCCCTTTTTTGAACCTGCATAACTTGGTACCTTTTTGATCGAAAATTAAACTTCAGTTGTGCAAATTGTGCGTTTGTCCTCTTTAACTTTTAATTCGACCAGATTTTCGATTGGTTGGATAGGAAAAAGGTTAAAACCCAAAAACTGAAAAACGTTTTGAAAAATCATGGTCTTTAGGGCCCCCTGAAGTTAGCACAGGGTTAATCAGACTGATTAACCAGGGTAACCCCGACTTTTTGAATTTAGGGTCCCTGATGAGTCATAAACGGCCCACCAAAATGGCGGAAAGTTCCGATTTTTTGCAACCTCAAAAGGATATAATAATAATAATAATTCAGGAAGCTGTCAGGTGCGACCGGCAGTTGAAGCGAAAGCAGAATACGGATCCAAAGCACCTCGTGCGTGTATTTACCAGGCTCGTGCTGCAGGGAAGGCTGCGGGACGCGATGCGGTGGATTACCGGTCAGGCTAGAGGTGGGGTTTTGGCCCCTGAGCAAATCCTGGCAGATGGCAGTTCAGTCTTGGAGACACTGCAAAAGAAGCACCCAGATCAACTAGTGCCCGATGACGAATCCTTCGCAACGGCTAGACCCTTACCCCTCTTAGTGGATGTGGATGTAACGGCAAGCCACGTGGAGAAAGTAAGTCACACATTGAAAGGTAGCGCGGGGCCCAGCGGGACAGATGCGGAGCAGTGGCGAGGCATGCTCCTCAAGTTTGGGGCTCATAGCAGCCGGCTCCGTGAGGCAGTGGCTCTCCTGACAAGGAAGATGGCAAACGGGATCATGGACTGGAACAGGATCCGGGCCATCCTTGCGCGCCGTGCAGTGGCGCTGGACAAATGCCCGGGAGTGAGGCCCATAGGGGTAGGCGAACTCCTGCAGAGAATTACCGCTAAGACAATGGCTTTCCTCACTGGTGAAGACCTACAGGAGACGTGTGGTTCTGACCAATTGTCGGCGGGCGTCCGATCTGGAGTTGAAGGGGCAATTCACGCCGTCACGACGCTGTTCGACAATGATGAAACCGAAGGTGTGCTGCTGGTTGATGCCACAAATGCGTTCAACTCCATGAGTCGCCCTCTGGCTTTGTGGAGTGCACGAGTATTCTGGCCCAGGTGTGCGCGCTTTTTATTCAACACATACCGTGGGTTCCCCCTTATCCTGTTTCGTCAGAGGGAGGCCAGCTTACTCAGTAAGGAAGGCACGACACAGGGGGACCCACTGGGCATGATGATGTACGCAGTTGGTACGTTGGCGTTGATCAGGAGCCTCAAAGATCCGGAGTGGAGACAGAACTGGTATGCCGACGATGCATCCTGTGTCGGTACATTGGACCAAATCAGGACATGGTTCAACATCCTCCGTGATAAAGGACCGAGGTGGGGGTATTTCCCTGAGCCCTCTAAGAGTTATCTCGTCATCAAGCCCGGTTTGGAAGAACGTGCCAGGGCCAGGTTCGGCGACTTGGGAGTCCAAGTGGTGTACTCCCAGAGGTTCCTGGGCGGAGTGATCGGATCGGCCGATGACAAACGACACTATGTCCGGGGGAAAGTTGAAACATGGGTCCGCGATATCAAGATATTGGCCGAGGCGGCAGAATCAAGCCCCCAGGCGGTTCACGCCGCGTTCACAAAGGCGCAACAGTGTAAGTGGGCATTTGTTCAGAGGGTCGTGGAGGGGGCCTCCGGCGAATTTACCCCCCTTTGGGAGGCCATCCGTAGTGACTTTGTGCCAGCACTGGTTGGATGGGAGGACGTATCCAGTGAGGAGTGTGAGCTATTCGCCCTGCCGGCTCGTCTGGGGGGCCTTGGCATTGAACACCCCACCTGGGATGGGACCTCCGCATTGCAGGCCTCGAGGAATGCGACCACGGTACTGACGTCGTCGATTTGCCAGGGGTCCTCGCTGAACTTCATGGAACACCGGGAGGCTGTGGATTCAGCGCTGGTGTCCGAGCGGAGGAGGAAGAAAGCAGTGCAGAAGTGCCGAAGTGACGGGCTGGTCGCCACACTACCAGCAGCCAAGCGGAGGATCCTGAAGCGGGTGATGGGTACCTCTCAGTGGCTCACAGTGGTCCCAACGGCAGCCGATGGCAACGACCTTTCCCCCAGTGAGTTTCGCGACGCAGTGTCCCTTCGCTATGGTCGCACACCAGGGGGACTCCCGAGGAGATGCGATGGGTGTGGGGAGGAACCGTTCGGGCTGACCCACGCCTTGAATTGCATGAAGGGGGGGCTGGTGAAAAGAGGTCACGACCAGCTGCGGGACTCTTGCGCCCAACTAGCAGAAAGTGCCTGGGGGGGAGTCTCCGTAGAGCCAGTTCTGCAAGAGGCAGATGGGGTATCCCCGGCCTTAGTGGCTGACTTCAAAGCCCGTGGAGTCTGGGAGAGGGAGAGACCGGCGTTTTTCGACGTCCGCATTATAAATGCTGACGCCGTCTCTTACTCTTCCCAGGACTGGGCCATTACAGCCAACAACGCAGCAAGAGCCAAGCACTCCAAGTATGACGCGGCTGCGGAAGACCTGAGGGGCTCCTTCACTCCACTGGTTGTGTCTTGCGATGGTGCCATGCACGTAGAGTTCGACTGCTACCTGAAGCGCCTGGCCCATGCGCTCGCCGAGAAATGGGATAAGCCGTATTCCGTGGTTTCCGGGTGGGTCAGGGTGAAGACCCAGTTAGCTCTCATCAGGGCTGTGGGCCTCCGGATCCGGAACACGCGCCGGCGGATTCGAACGCTCGGCACAGAAGATGGGGCGGGTGTGGTCCAGGTGAGCGGCGGCGAATAACGGTGGCGGCACCAAGAACACCAAGAACTCCCAGAACACCGGCGCCCGGATGGGCACAAGAGCATCTCCAGGCTTTTTCTGTTGGTTGCCGTTTCGTTGTTGTTGTTTCTTGTTTTTTGTTTTTGTTTTCGTTTTTGTTTTCGTTTTTGTTTGGTTGTTTCTGTTGTTATGGAAAAGTAAATAATAAATATAATGTATATTATTGATATAATAATATCATTATTGACTGGAGTGCATTTCTTTTTTGGAATCTACGCAATGTGTAGATGTCATCTGTTCAAGATGTCATCTTGAAATATGTAATGACAAATTTTGAAGCCCATCCAAATTTGATTCAAAATTTTTTTTTTTTGTTTTTCATTCATTTATTTTATTTTAAACCAAAAATGGCAAGATAAGGTAGAAAACTGATTTTTTAGCTGAAATTTTAAATAACGTAATAAAGACTGGAAAAATTCCAATATGTACTAGATTAGAATCTAGTGGTAGAACTTCGCCACCCGTAGATCATCTATATTTTGCATCGTGCCCTGGATATGTCTCGTGAGACATCAGAATTGTATCCGAGCGAAAAAAAAAAAAGAAGCAATATTGCCAGGTCGGTAGGCGGGAACGCATAGCAAACGGCAGTTGGAAACACATTCAGAAGTGGGAACGAGACTTTATGCATATGCAACTGGCCGGCGCACGGGATACATAATGCACTCCGTGGGGCCGACACCTTGCATGCTCCCAGGAAGCCGTAATTGCACATTAGGGCCCAAGAGAGGTGGCATGAATTAATGGTCCGATCTTGAGATACGGCGTAGGGCCCTTCGGGTCGATGGTCGGCGGGGGCCCCCCCAGGGCATCCATTGTCTGTCACATTACCCCACCAGGGGCATGCATCACGACTGCATATTCCAAGGGTTTTCCTATACCCCCGCCGGCCGCGGGATCGGCCTAAATCAAGGCATTTTCCTTTCTGCCCGGAGCTTACTCCGCTTCCTGACTGATGTTCGAGCCTCTAACGCGCAAAGTGACAAATGGTCTCGCACCGAGTTTTCTTCCCCTCCCTTCTTGCAGAAGTGAATTTGTCTCTTCCCCTTATATTGAAATCGCGGGCTCATATTTCAAACCCCCTCAAAGACGCCCCCTGAGCTCCGGTTTCTTTTTTCTCATTGAAAGCCACGCCAGGGAAAATCCCGTAAGATCAATCCCTCCCGCATCCAGCAACTGTCACCCAATTCTTCTTTGTCCGGGTTTCTAACCAAGTGTCAGAAAAGACTATTCAGTAGAGCTGATCCGGAGTTAGTGATTGCATCGGCGGCAAAACTTCCTGAAATGTCAGCTTTTGCAAGAAGGTGATTGCAAAAAGATTGCATTCGATGAGGGAAGTGTTTTCAAGGATTGATGGACCTGGCAGCTCACGCAAAGTTGCCTTCACGAGTGTTCTTGTTCGTCTCTGATATGAAACATGTTGGGACCCAAGCTTGGTTTTTGTCAATCGTGGGTCTGATTGTGACAGTGACCGGCAACATACACCCCTACCTGGCTGTCTTTCTGCCTGAGCAGAACCAACAGCGGTTACGCCATGGTAACAGGTTGGGCATACGCCCTTCCTCAAAGTGTCTTCGCCCCTCTCCACCTAAAGAAGCGCCGCGGGTGACCCAGCTTGGTCTTGGGATTACCCCACAGAATCATCATAGTACTTTCTCAATAAACTCTGGCTCGATCGAGCAGAAACAACACTCTCCGGTCTGATCCTATCTTCTGGAGATGATACTGGAGCAAGCAGTGGCCTGTGCCTGAGCAGGCCTTCAAGCAACTGCATATCTCTCCTGTCCTGTGTCGAGTCGATACCTCTGACCAGGGACGCTCAGCGCTCTCTCTTGCTTCCCATTCAGAGATTTCATTTCAAACAAAACTCTTCCTCGGAAGGGGGTTTGGACCTAGGAATGCATGCTGAGTCCTGTAGCAGCTTTTGTGCCCTCACGGAAGGGTGCCAAACTGTTGAGCTTGTTCAGTCAGCCCTAGTGGCATGGTGTGATTGAAAATGTAATCAAGACCTTAAGAGCTTTGATTCCGTTTGAGCACCAACAGTATAATTAATACAAAGGTTTATACTTCTGCCCAAAAGATTGTCAAAAGTTGGTCGGTCAACACGTTCAACTGGCCTGACATAGCACCAACTGGCCGTCGTTGATAACTTGGCCTCGTGCAAGCCTCACAAACTGGTCTGCTCTAGTAAAATGAAAGTAGCCATCTGGCCATCACTCTTGGGTTGGATGCGCCCCTCATAGGATTATTGTTATGCATAATAGTTATAAGTCAAGAAAAGTAGAATCAGGAATCCTATTTCCAGCATCAAGAATCAGATTTTCGGTCCCCAAGAACGGAATTTTATCCATCTAGAATTGAATGCTGAAATGATCTAGGCCATTTTACCAGGCTCCATTTTAACCAGGGCATGATGGCGTTCAGGATAAATTTCACTTACGCCGAGCCAGTTCACCACCGACCATCTCCATCTGGGCCATTGCTACCTGCTGTAAGAGATCGCCTTAGGCCCCAGTTGTTCCCTGCAAGGCGCGCAACCTTTGAACAAGTCGTTGCTCAACTGGAACACCCTCAGCGTGGATGGCACTGTCTGTTTACTGCTTGAGCACCATGACTAAGCTGGTCAGTCCACTGTCGTCTGTACAGTCTACTGCTTGGCCCTCGCCCCTATGTGGTGGCACCGATCGACGGCCCGTAACAACGCTGCAGTCTTCATCGGAAGACTTGAGCTCTTTGGTGCATTTTGGCTGCTTAGTTTTGGCATTCCTGGGATTGGCGCTGTAGCAGCTGGGAAATTTCATGGTTTCAGAAATGGCGCTGCCATTGTGGAAATGAAAAAAAAAAAAAAACTTCCTAGGCCTCTGACAATTTGCAGCCACGATAAATACCGTAGTTCAAGTAACCAAAGTCAGGTCATATTTCGAAGGACCATCTGCCAAGTTGACCGAAGGTGTAATGCTGTCGCGTTGGTAATGTTGGCGCAGAAGCCTTTCCGGGAGAATTACGTCCGCAGGGCCTCCCCCGCCGCCATTTTCCCCTCCGCGGGTCCTCAAAACCCCTAAAATCCTCCCTCCCGGCCCCTCAACGCTTACAATATACAACCGCCCCGTCGGCTATAAATTCCCAAACAATTGTTTATTTCGCCCTCTGGCGGGAAGTGAAAGGGTAAGGGGGCGGAGCTCCATTCTAGCCGAGGAGGGTGGCGCTCGGGAGGAAGAGAGGATTAGTAGCTAGCAACCGTAGGGACACCTGTGTGGAGCCACACTTACACAATCTATCACACTGACAGACCTTCCCCTTTATATATCAACCTTGACGTTGACACACGCTTCCCCTCCCACGTCGGGGGTGAGGTGGCTTATCCCGGGATGCCATCTTAATTGGTCCCCCACCCAACCACCCCCCCACCCATCCCAAAGTCTCCCATCTCCCGATCTTGCAATTATACACACAAATGTAGTCACCGCCGGGGATGTCACTGTTGGGCGCTCGGGATTAAATTTTAATGGGAAGTTATTTCCTTTGGTATGAGCCTCTTAACCGAAAGTGGGCCATTGCGAACCAATTTGTTGGGCTTTTTTGCCTCGATGGGGTAACGCCACTCATCGCAGGAATTAGTTATAAACGTTGTTTCCGCATTGTGTCGACATCAATCGATTTTGGTTTAGCACACCTTTCCAACTAAACTACAGGTAGTTTTATAAATTATGACGTAAGCTGCCATCTGTTTTATAATATTATGACGTAATATGTCACATTATTATTACAATCCAAGCTGAAATAGGTACGGGACTTTTCATGCCAGACCCCTTAAAAAACGGGACATCACGTCCGTCCACGGGAAGTAACCCAGATGTAGGATATCTAGATATCCCAGAAATATCAACAACAAAAATTGATCTCCGAGTTGCCGGTTTCTTTTAATCTACTGTAGGGGTCTTTGAGGGTGCTGAATTCGAAAATGATAATAAAGCCTTTTTTGACATTTTTTGGTTTTTTGGACACACTGAATCGTCGAGTAATCACCAACTTCACTTGAACTTCTTCAAAAGACACTTCTTTCATAGACAATTTACTGCAGATTCCAAGTATCTACTTATTTTTAGTTTAAACCCCTTTTAACCATTAAAAAAAAAAAATTGAGCAAAGTTGTTTCAGCTTTTTTTCTTCTTATATTCCTCTTTCTACGCTCCAAAAAATCCTGGAAAAAAAAATCGGGGGTGACGTTTTGAAAGCTCAAACTTCTGAACACAATACGCCCAACAACGACTCCCAAAAATTGAAACTAAGGAGTCTCAAGTTTGGCAACCGAAAATCGGGAATTTGATACTCGAGTATCAAGAGAGAAGAGATCTCTTCTCTCTTGTGCAGCGACTATCCCAAGAGGAAAATCAACTCGAAATTTGTATCAGACCTCTTCCTCGTCAACCCAAATTTCCCGAATAAAATTTCAATCGCTTCATTTTTAGCGCAACCTTTTTCCAAAAAATGGAAAGGTGCGCTCACCTCCTCGACATGTATGTTTTTTTTTTTTTGTTTTTTAGCGCAACCTTTTTCCAAAAAATGGAAAGGTGCACTCACCTCCTCGACATGTGTTTTTTTTTTTTTTTTTTTGTTTGTTTGTGTACAGAGCATCACGCCCGAGCGGCTCAACAGATTTTCATGAGGGTGGTCTCATTGTCATCAGCGAGTTCGGGGGGTGGTTATAGGCTACCTTGATTTTTCCTCCCTCATCCCCTTCATCGGTTTTCGGGAGGTCCTTCACGACGAAAGTTGTTTATCTCTGATGTGTAACTAAGGAGGCCTCAAAAGCGGGACGAAAGTTTTTGTCCGATTTTGTTGCTACAAGGGTCTATGGAATGAGCTTTTCAGGCTGATTCCAACGACTCCAAAACGATTTTTGTAGCCTGAGCCGTTCGTTACCTCTGATCGGCATAAGGTTTTCTTATAAGATACGCATCGGTCGTTAGGGTGCAGTTGTTTACGTAATGAGCATCACGTGGATGATGTGTTGTGTGGCATAGTTTGGTCGCTAGATACCTACTGTTTCTTAGTTTCTCTCGCTCATTAAATATATCGTAATAACAAAAAGGTTGCGCTCATCTATTCAATTCAATTGATGGCTTGTTTGTTTCTTGTTTTTCGGTTGAACAATTCAGATTTGAGATGTTTCCAATTCAGGTTGGTAGGTTTTTGCTCATTTTTTGTCAGTTTTTTGATGTTTTTGATGTTTTAGAAATTGTTTTAGACCAAAATTTGGTCTAAAAAAAATTCATTGCAGATTCCGAATATATTCTCACATTTAATGTGAGTATATATTCGGAATCTGCAACGAATTTCCTTTAAAGATAACTCTTTTGTAAAAGTTCGAGTGACGCCGGTGACCAACCAAAAAAAGGCCTTATTCGAACCAACCGAAAAATATGGCTTTTCGGATTCAGCACCCTCAAGAACACCTAGAATAGATAAAAAGAAGCCAGCAACTCGGAGGTCTTTTTGCATGGAACATGCTTTAGCCCTGACCTAACTGCCCAACAACGTTAGTCGGGGAGGGAGACGCATGCGTGTTACGTTTATATATCACGCACTATATATACAAATATATCCACGTTAGGCCACTAGTTCGGCATCTTCACCTGTCATACGCTAGGCCACTAGTTTGGCGTCGGACAGTTACTTTTTCAACACGCATTAAAAACTAATAACTTCCGTACCAGTTGATAGTGCCACAAATTAGGAATGGAAGCGTTTCTGGATTATTTTTTTTATCGATAGAAGGCGTCCAAATAATACTAAAAATGGGGTTAAAACACAAACTGCAAGCTCGTATGAATTTATAAAATTTATGGAAAAATTGCTATTTGAATTTTGGCGGGAACCCGAGGTCAGCTCCTATTGGTCGACACGTTGGCCACCATTACAAAACTAAAAACTAAAGAATCGGTCATTGGAATAAGTTAATTTATATCACAAATAAGTTGAGTAAATAAGCATGATCACATTCAAAACAAAGCGAACACGGCCATTTTCTCGTTACTCCAGTGTCACTAGAGCCAAACACCAATAAAAAATCGAAAAAGAAGAAAAAATCGACCTGCACTCTGGTGTCTTTTGATTGGAAACCGGAACACCTGTAGGTGACGTCACTCACAGTGGTTTTTGAATCGGCCTAAATTACTTAAGATGATTGTAAACTACGTGAAAGACTTTTTGTCACAAAAATGATGTATTTTTCCCTTTTTGACTTTTAACAACACGGTACAGGATGATTTAACCCGAAATTCGGGAGCACTTCCATTCCTAATTGGCTGAAATATACCGAGGTGAGCGCTTTGGTCGGTGACCTTATCGTGGACGTTGGATTATTCTCATTTGGTGTTGAGGATTTGTTCAAAATCTAGAATTTTGATTACAATAGAAACTTGGATTACACCCTTTTTATACCGTTTGTTGACTTATTGAGACGAGGGAGAGTCATTTTTTATGGCGTTGGATATGAGATCGATTGCATTGGGTCCCTGACCTATCCAACCCGCTATTCAACTCCAACGACGCATGTAATATGCATTTTTTGTTTCTCGTCGGTTGATAATGAGTAGGCGCAAGTTATGAATTACCAACTAACTGAACCTCATGGTTGATTCATATCTCGAATATCCGTCGAACATCATCTTGGCCTTGTGAGTGATGCAACGAAATACAGTACTAGCATTCGCCCAAAAATCGCAACCCTCGTGTCTCCTTCAAAAGGAGTTAAGTCAAATATCCTTTTATTATCCATGACGGAAAATTAACATGATTGAATATTACATTTTAATATTCAATAACGTTATTGAAATGTAAATACATTTTGTTGAATCACCCCCTTTACATTTTGTAGAATCACCCCTTAACATTTGTTAATTTGCCATCACTATAGTGATTTTATACATAAATGTTTCCTCTTTCAATTAACATAATATAATATAATTTTTCCTCTTTCATTATTACTATAATATAATTATAATATAATATTAGTATAATATAAAATAATACTGCGAGCTACCTACTGCGCTTTTATCCCCTGTTGATGGGAGAATATAATATATTCTATTAGAGAATATATATTATCTTCACTCAAACGGTCGACATCATAACCCACACAGACAATATTTTTGCAATCTAGAAAAAAAATTAATTTTTTAAATTAAAATCAAATTCTTGGATGTTTTAAATAAAAGAATTATTTTGAAGCCATTAATTAATAATTCTTTTAAAATCATCACTTTACTAGGTGATTAAACATTTTTAATTAATTCTCAATCGTTGCGTTTTATTTTTCAATTCGGCATTCTTAATTTCTTCGAATAATTCGAAGAAAAAACAATTATTGTTTCCTTTCGTAATGATTTATTTGTGGTTATTTATTGATTGAACTTTTCATTTAAACAATGTATTTTAAAAACGGATTATCATGTAATGACAAAATACTGATTTTTCAAATTTGGTTCCAACGTTAATTTCGGGTTTTCAAACTTTTTCATGTCCTCATTTCTGCTGCTTCTGTTTCTTCAAGAATTTTAGATTGAAAAATAAGAAAAACTCCTGCTTGGTAGATCATGATATATACAAAAGGATTTTCAGAGAATATTAACAAAAGGGCGATAAACTCTTTTTAGATTTGGAATGTTCGCAGCTTTGTATGTACGTGAAATTTTGTTATGAAATGTGTTCGAAATAAACATACCTACGTGTTGTTTTACTCATTTAACAAAAACCCAAATAATAAATTAGTCTTTCGGGGAGACTAACTGAGTGGATTTCAACGTCTGTTGGTTTCCGTAATCCGCATTTCAGTGTTTGCCCACCTCTCTCTCTCTCCCCCCACCCACATCCTAATTCCCCGGGTATAATCACCGCTGGGCAACAACCGCTTCGGGCCTAATAGGGTGCCACCACCTGATCAATAACTAATTCCCCAGTTAATACCGGGGGCCCTCCCCTGTGTGGAATATATTGAGCACAATATGCCAATCAAGTGAGACGTCATTGAAGCCCCGATGAACGACTGGGCTCAACGCGTGTGATTCCCGGACAGTTGAGTCGAACTTGAAAGTAACACTTTTTCCGCGAACAGCGTCGTCCACTTCCTCCTGTGAAGAAAATGAGACAACGTTCGGCAAAGGGGAGTAGGTAATTGTTTGAGGAGCAGAAACCGGTTTGGAGAGAGCAGAAACTCGTTTGATAGATCCAAAACCGGATTTAAGGGGAGCACACTATTTTAATGAGCGGAAACCTGTTTTGAGGGGTTCAAATACTCGTTTGAGGGAGCGAAACCCGGTTTAAAGAGGAGCAGATACTTAAACTATCACTTTTCCGGAACCCCGTAGTCCACTTTTTTCTCCTTCCGAAGAAAATGCGACAACGTTCGGCAGATCGGTAAGTGAGTCCCCTTCCCGCAACCGCCGCATTTTCACCCTTATCGTTTCATATAACGCTCAGATTTATGGACGGTCCTAGATAACGACAATGGCCTCAAGACGTATTCGCCTTCCCATCGTGGCCACGAATCTCGACGCTACATAGTCGAGAAGGCGAAGAAAAAAAAAAAAACCTCGATAAATACCCATTATATGAAATACCGCATTAAAGCCCCGTCGAGAAAGTCGCTTTACTTAGGCCGATGCTATAAACAATCACCACGAAGTATAATTATCTTCAATGATCTACAGCAGGGGTTCCCGAAGTGCGGTCCGCGGCGAACTTCGAGAAAAAATTAATATTTTTAATATACATTTCTTAATACATCCATACAAAAATATACGTAGAGTGAATAAATACAATTAAAGACTCAAAAACTCATCACAATAGGTAATTATTACAAGTTATATTAAGAAAAACGTTTTTCGCGGTTTTCTGAAAGTTTAGAAAAGGTGAGAAACCCCGTTTTGCGTGCGACCTCCTCAGATATCAAATCGTTTGCCTTTTTGCGTTTTCTTTGTATATAAACATACAAATCAGTACCTATTAAAGTTGCACTCGTTGCACAATTTGCAAGATCGAAAGTCGAAACAACCTCAAAATGTTCTACTCTTTTTCAGTTTTTTGCTCATATTTTGAAAACTAAGCGTTTCTCGTGGAAACACTCTATGATCAAACTTGAAGGGAACAAAATTACCTACAAAATGCATTACAATTGAAGATCAGAACAATAGTAAGACCTCTAGAGCGCGCTGAAAAAAAAAGAAAAGATTTTTCGCTATTAGCTAAAAACTAGTAAAACCCCCAGTTTCACTTACTTAAGCCAATTTTTCTATGCCCAACCTAATATGAACTATTATATTATTATAGCCGAGTTGCCGAACGGCAGTGAAGCTCATACATGACGCTATAATGAATTCTCTGGAAATCGGTCTTTACCTCCCCTCTCGCTACGGAGGGTCCGCAGTAGAAATTGTTCCGCCACCCAAAAAGTTTGGGAAGCCCTGATCTACAGAGTTATTCCCACTTCTGATGATTTCTCGGAAATACCAATTTAAATGCTACAATTACTTTCTCCGTAAGCAAATAACCGAGAAAATTTATTTGATACCATAGCACATTATTCTCTCACATTTAATTAATCATGTTCACTTCAATTTATGAGAGTCAAAGGTGGAGATTAATTACACACCGTGTAAATAATGCCTGTCCTCTTGAAGAGGGTCGACACTATAGGATGTCATATTAATTCCACTGCCTTTTTAATCATCCTTTTTGCCCCCACATTATTAACCTTCCATTACTTTATTGGAGGTGAAAAAATGAAGAGGATTATACATGGGTTTAATAATCGTATTGGTGTATTAATTGAAATCGTTGAGTGCTCGGACAGGTCAGGCATTCAACGTCCAAAATTACTCTGATGCCAATGCAGGCGGAGAAGAGCGGCAATAGATAAAAAGTCAATCAAGTGTGAGCAAAAACGTGTTCGAGGGAGTAGAAACCCGTTCTGAGGGAACCAGATACCTGTTTGAGAGTTGGTCTCGCTGTGCGGAACCGGCGCTTTATTATCGCATTAGACGGCAAATTTGGCGTGGAATCCACATTACCAAAATCATAATAGCATTCAAAATAAGGAAGTTAGGCGCATGTGCGCCCATTTGTCCGCTAGTGCACCCATTTTTTTTAACAATTCCACCAATTGGAGGAAGGAGGATTGCAGGTTCGGTAGAAAAGAACGGTATGCCTTTTTCTGTACTGTTCAAGCGTGATGAGCGTTACATACATACAGAAACTGCCTGAAGTAGTGGTATAGCTGTATGCCATACTAGAACCGTGTGAAAGCTGCTTGTCAATAAACCAAACTGATTTATCAAAATTTTACTTTAATTCAGAGTAGTCAAGCATCAGCACTGGGAATGAAAATTGAAAGCGAGTTCCCACTTCTGATATTTTTCTCAATTTGGCAGTGTTGTTGGGAGTTTGAGATTGGATCTAGTTTTGGGGGTGTTTTGAAGTCCTGTTTGACATTTCTGGAACATGAAGAGCGTCCACTCTTTAGCCGCAGAATGTCGTCACTGCCGATAACAGGAACATTTCGAGAGCTTAGTCGACAGGGTGAATTTGGGGGGAAAATACTTTCCGTTGCTCATTAGAGGCCATAAACCACAGGATTCAAGGCATTGCCGGGGTAGTTTGCGGGTATTGACGACAGGAAGGCAAGAAATGGGTCCTTAAGGCGGATTCCTGATGAGATGGGATGGCCCGGAATGTGGGAGGAAATGTGTGGCCAAAGCGTCTTATGGCTCCGGCTAAGTGCGAAGGGGGGAGAGCCAACTCTAACGAGGTAACCAGTTGCTCCCAGTCCCCACCGCCATGACCGTTCACACTTTCCCACTTTAGGTACCCTGGGTTCCTTTTATGAGAGAGACTAGTAAAAAATTATGAGGGAGAACACGGGGAGATCCAGTCAGGTACAGGCGTTTACAAGTTCTAACAGGTTAAACGTTCTTTAGTGGGTAGTAAAGACGTTGTCACCGGTGCCCCTCCGGAATTAGATTGTTCCACCTTCTTCTCGTTCGAGTAGCGTTTGAAAAGGGACATAAGGAAAGGATAGAGGATAGGGTTTTAGGAGAGACGCCTGATGGGGTATACTCGAAAGGCAATCAAGCGATAGCACTTGAGAGCTTTCTGTTTGCTCTGTTCTTATATGAGTACTCGCTCTACAAATCAGTTTATTTCCTGTAATTTATTTGTTGATAATGATATTTGTTGGAAGTCAGTTTAAATAAAACCGAATTTTACGACATGGAATTGCTTTCATTGCAGTATCTGTTGCACCGCCAGACATTCTTCGCAAGGCTGCTATTACTTGGAAAACGCCTCTATTCGCAGAAACCTAATATAACCGTTTGGCGAGCATGTACCGGCCAACTAGAGATGGCCCAGGTATCAATGGAAGCTCCAAGCTTACCGTTGATCATCATAAGCAATACCCGGGAAACGCGGGCTGAAACGACATTTCCCCCTCTCCCGCTGCTCCGAGATGAGATGTCATAAAATCGCATTATATCGAGGCCGTAAACCATTATTGCGAATGCAGACGTCCTCAGACCCCGAAGGGGTGGTTTTATTACGAATAAGCCTTCACTTTATGACGTACGTGCTTGCATCTTACAAGCACTCCCTTTGGCTTCGCCCCGGGGCGCGACGATCAATGTTATTAGAATGTTACATCTTTTTACGATCGTAAAGTAACGCGTCCGTTTATCAACAAGTCTTGTTTCTGCCTTAGACCCGGAATTCGTGGAGAAGAGCGGGAAGGGCGGAAAAACCGCGACAGCGGCGGAAAGCCGATGCGTTTGTAATAATCTGAGGGCTTTTTTTTTTCGTTTTTTCGTGAATGTGCCAAAGGAACGATAATAAAATGTTATTTTATTCTTTACATATTATGTAAGGAACATCCGCTAACATGAGTTGGAAGCGCTTCGTCGCTCTACACTAGACCTTGAACGCCTGCTCCACTCCTTCTCCGGAGTGTCGGTCTCGCCAACTTCTCTGTCACGCTAATATTCATGACTCATCAGTGATTGGCATTTGTCTGATCACACTATTAAGGCAGGAGAGGAAGACACCTTGGACTGGAGCAGAGGGGCTGATCCCTTGTCTGATCTGGGGCTCCTATGGTGAAGTTAGCCTACACATCTGAGGGACAGAACCTCAGATGTGGAAATATCCTAGTGTAACCTTCAGTACAATGAAGTACATACCACGCTTCCACACTCTGGGGCTTCCCCTTACCCCCGGGCAGAGTGTTCAGATCATGCAAATCTACAATCTACAATTTTGATCTCACGAGAGGCTTAGACCTGAGGAATCCAGTACCTTCTAGGTTACCATCACCAGGACTCATGGGCTGCCTCCACAGCTCGCAGGTCGGAGAAAAATGGTGGCAGCATTGAGGATCTCAACTCGAGGCTGGATTTGCCAGATCGTTGGATTGCCAATGAAAGCATTGCACACTCCGTGCCATGGGGGATGCATGGCTGGGATTATCCATACCCCTGGATCTTCCCAGCTGCTAGCTCTGGAAGCGGGCGAGCCCTCCTTAATAAATCCAGACTCATGTGGCAGTGCCTGCGCAGTGCACCCAAGGGAAATTCTTGACATCTCAAGCACATCCTTGACATCTCTTTGGAAAGACAACTTTGCCCACATCCCAGTCCTTGGCAACTCTGCTCTCCAACCACCATTATTGTTTCCCTCAGGCCGGAAATTGTGAGGGGAAAGGCAGAAAACTGCGCACCAGTATAAACACGCCAAAACTGAGACAGGAAAATGTCAAAAACCACCTAAACTGTTCCGAGGGTTTTCCCCATAGACGATCACTAATAGACTGCGGGTTGCTCGAAGCCAACGCCACATATGTTTGGATTTCTGTTATATTTAAAGTCGCCTCGTTACAAACCCCGTTTTCTTCGAGAAAAAACACTGTCATCAGGAAAGTGAAGAACTCTTCTCACGTTGAACTTTTTTTTCTCATTTTTCATCAGTCAGCAAACCAAATTTCACTCCTCAAAGTTCGTCCTGTCAGATGCACGCCCCTTTGAAACAGCTGCCACAAATCATTCGTACCCCCAATCGCGTCCCCCCCTTTGAGGGATTTTTTCCCGCCGATTTCCAGTCCACAGTTTCGGAACCGCTGGGCCAAAATTAATTTCCCGGCTCGGGCGTTTTCCCCCGTGTGGCCATTCTGACGATTTCTTCTGCATGGGATCACCCACCTGCCTGCCCCGGAGCGCGTTTTTTTCTTCTTTTATAATTTCCTCCCCGCGTTTCTTTTTTCTCTCGCTCCCTCTCCTTTCTGGAAAACTCAAAAGCCGTTTCGATTAAGTTCATCAGTAACCCGAAGCTGAATTTTCCTCGCGACTGCGTTTCGAAAAAGCCAGCGAACCATTTGGTTTAATTACTTGAGATGGAAAATTGCGGACCGCTGCTGGCTCATCGAGAATGTACCAGTTAGCATGACACCGCTATCTGACGCTCTGCCCGGTAACTAACGCATTCTCACAACTGCCAAGAGGAACAACGCGTACACAGGTCTGCATCACCCTGAAATTTACCCCCGCTTCTTGTTGTTGATGCTTTATTACGTTTACTTGTGTATTGTTTGTTCATTTCCGTATTCCTTCAATATCGAAAAATCGTTTAAATGTTGCATGTAATTGGGTAGGTACCTGTACTGTAACAGTACAAAAAACTTCAAACTTTTTTCTAATTCTGTCTGAAATCTGAAAGTCCCCTAAAAAAACAGACTGACTGAACTTTTCATATTTGGTGACTCCCATTTATTTTTTTTTAAAATTAAAAATAACCATCTGATGTTTTTAAGAGACTTTTTTCTCTAAAATCCGGGAAGTCGATGAAGAAATTACTTCAATGCGCGCTTTTTCACTATCCCGAAATGCTAACGAACATTTTATAAATATCTCATATTATATTTGATTTCAGATTAATCGGTCACTGAATCTTGTTAAAGAAATCGCAAAAATTGCGTAAGTTGCGTGCATTTTTATTTTCTTTTTTCCTCCATTTTGAACTCCTTTTAAAAATTCTTCGAATATTTTAACATTTCTCTTACTTTTAATTTCGATTTTTTTTCTATAGTGTTGGTGGGACTCAGCATTGTAATATAAATAGAATTTATATTCCTTCAAGTCTTTTATTAGATAATTTGATCTTTACATTTTTCTTTCTTGTTCATTTGAGACCAAAAAGTTTATAAATTGCATCATGTATTCAAAATGTACATTTTAATCATGATTAATTTTCCACGACGAAAAAGCATCATTGAGCACTTTTACAACGCCTTATCCCTTTCCGCCAAAAAAAAAGAAAATAAAATTCGCACTGTATAATTGCCAATTTGTTTCAGCAGTAAACCCGCTCTGGTGACTCGATTTGTCAAACTTTTTTAAAATCACGTTTGTTTTTTCTAACAATTTATGCACGTCACGCAACAATTGAACATGTAGACGAGAGAGGAGAATTTTGCCTTTTCGACCGGTGTAAAACGTGTTAGTGATTTCAGGTAGGATTTTTGCCTCTGCACGAAAACAACAATTTTTTCCCCCCACATTGGCGTGTTTCTTGTGTGTACAGCATGAAACCAGAGCCAATCGGTATCTCTTTTTTCGATTTTGTAAACTAAAACGTTTATTGAATTTGTTAAAAAAAAAAAATAGAGTAAACGTGTATATCCCTGTGGCATGTCGTGGTTCCTTCCAGCTCCTGTGCATGGGGTAAATTTTGTTCAGACCATTTTTTTTCTATTATACTATAATTTTTTCTTCTTTTTTCGATATTTTCAATTCAAAGTTGAACCAAATTTTATCGTTTTTGGTTGTTGTTCCTATTTTTATTGTCTTATTACTATCCTCGCATTCTTTATAACTAGGGGTTGGGATTTTTGTGTATTTAAAAATGTCGAAATGCACGAATGTCGAAATCCTCTCCCCTAGCAAGCTGCTTTGCCCATAGCACATTCCTGCGTTAATAGGGGTATTAACGGTCGGGCCATTCTCATTGTTAACGTTTAAAGTGTGCCAGAGTCAATAGACTTGGTTAGATGTTAAGGATGCAACTATTGGAGATCAATAACGTTATATCGACTATCGATATTTTTGAACAATATCGAAGTAGTGCTACGTTATATTGGTGAAAAATATCAATAGTTCGATATACCGGTCTTCGATGTTTTTTTCCCTAATTTTTTTCTAACAGAACAATATTTTCAAACATTATCGAAATAGTGCTACGATATATTGGTGAAAAATATCGATATTTCGGTCTTCGATATACTTTTTTTTCTAATTTGTTTTTAGTAACAGAACAAACCAAAATTTCCAAATTTTCTTCAGGAAATCAATTCATAAAGACCTCCATGTTTGTTAGGTTGGTATAGGTACGCACATAATGAATCCATAAAATGTATCACGTATTTAGTATGTCATAGTAAAACGCACATAGGTAATAATAGTGTGGAAACAAATTTTTTAGCTACCTACACAATGGAAAATTTATCGGTAAGACTCACCTGAAGACTGAAGGGATTGGTTTGATTGACCAGTGATTAACTTCTTTCATTATATTCCATAAACCAATCCCTTCGGCTTTCAGGTGAGCCTTACCGAAACATTTTCCATTGTGTTGCCACAAATTCGTTTCCCAACCATTAAATGAATAAATTTTATTCTCTCTTTCATGAGCCGAAATTTCCCTTAAATGATAATCATTTTTAGATTAACAAATAATTTTTTTCTGTATTTAATACAATGTAATACTATATGTCATATATCGGACCCGATAGTGCCATTTTGATATACCCGATAGGTATATTGGGATACAAAAATATTGGCAACAAATATCAAAAAGTATCGATATTTTCTCTACACCCCTAAAGTATGTTATCAAACTTTGTTATCAGCTGTGGTACCTTTTGTGAGCAGTGGACTTGAAACCAACTGCATACCACCTATCGTGTTATCTGCCGAAACAAAATGGCAGCGTATACCTCCAGCTGTTTTCTCTCACGGGATCCGGCATTATCCTCCAGTCCCGAAGAAACATGGCATTATCTCCCCACACTTTTCGACCGACTTGTCACAATCTCCCCATTGAAAGAATGCTGTTCAAAAATTTATTACCAGTAGCCCTACACCTCTTCCTTATTAAATTCGCGGCCTCTGACCCGCCGCTGGCCACCAGACCCGAAACAAGTCATACTAGAAAAGGCGACACATATAGGCAATTGGCAACAGGCCCACACTACTTGTCTCATTTAAATCGCGGCCCCTGAGTCAGCCGACCCAAAACAGTCATGTGAGAAAAACGCTGCAACTTTTACACAAGGGTTTATTATTCTTTGATATAGAGTAATAATTACTTGCGCAATGAATTCTAGAATGCTTTTATTCCTTCCACAGCTGTGTCATTAGGTAAGAAAATATTTTTGAAAAAACATTTTTTCTGTTCGATGTTCGGTCAGGGACCTCGAAAAACGAATTTCGCGTCCAAAATTACTCGGAAAACGACACCTTATTTGACCAACAAAACAAGTTGTCGCTCTTATCCGAAAATTGATTCTGTCAATAAATAATTTTATTTATTTATTTTAAAAAAACTGTTTTTTCTTCTTGTGAAGTTTGTGAACGGATGAGGGGCCCAGAAAAGTGGATTATACGTCAAAAATTACTTGGAAAACGACACCTTATTTGACCTGGGACCCTTCAAAAATCCCATTTGTAGCCCCAAAAAATCCTTGGAACTCAATCCCATAGCCAAACACCTTCGAAAACCCGTGATTGGAGGGATAATGAACAACTTGAGGTCCGCGATTGGGGAGATAGTGCACAGTTAAGGGCCAGAATGAGGGAGATATCAACATAGTCATTATCTCCCTACGACGCCTTGGGGAGATTATGCCAGTCGCCCTTCTCTCAGTTCTGTCAGCACCTTTTCTGTTCGTCGTTTTGTTTTTGAATATTTCGATATGAGCATAAAAAAATGTTTTAAAGAAACCGTCGTGTGTAGAGATGGGCGTTTCTGCTAATTTTCGAAAACATTCGTTGACGGATATTAACTGTTAACGTAAACTATTAAAAATTAACAGATTGAACTGATCGTTGAAGTTAGCGTTGAAGTTGTGTGCTGATTTTGGATTTCAGCTGATAGCCTCAACTAACATTTTACCGTTTCCGCGACTTTAATTTTCAAATAAATGTTGATGGCGTTAACTGTTGGCGATCTGATTGGTTTGGCAGTGGGGTGGGAAGGGGCGATCAGCCCTGAAGAGCCAATCAGATCGCTCTTCAGATTTTACGCCATGTGAACCCAGCTTAGCAGTTGATCACCAAACATTCCAACTTCCTGGTCCTCAACTGTTTAGTTACTTTTTTTTTGTTAATGTTAATTTAAACAGTTAACCAATTAGCACCTCACCTCACCTGAACGGATGTGGGGCCCAGAAATGGATTATACGTCAAAATTACTTGAAAAACGACACCTTATTTGACCGTGCGCCTAAGTTCGGGTGCGACCTCTTCACGTAATAACTTGATTTTTTTCTTCTTTTCTTTCTTTAACTGATCAAAATTCAAGATGATGCGTTCCTGAACACTCACACACACGGCTCGGAATATTACAGACGTACTGAAACAACCATAAAAGAAAATTAAACTTTTTTAACGCCGTTTTCAAACTCGTGTTATCAGCTCTTGGCGGTTTTCAAGGTGTCCATCCCAATAACCCACAATGGTGAATGTAAAAAAAAAGAAACAACTTTCTCAATAGATCCGAAAACTGTCAAAACATTTTCCGACTCGGTCGTGTTCACTTCAAGGTAATATGTTTTCCTTTTTTTCTTTTTTTCCCCTCTCCCCCCCGAGCACGTTTATATAACTACAAAGATCTCTTCGCATAAAGACCCGCGCGAGAGGATTTGGAAAGCAAAAGGGTCAGAAGGACGGGGGGGGGGGGGAGGCAAAAAGAAAAACGATTCAGTAACTTCAAAGTGAAAACTGCGGTTGGACGAAGCTCCATGAGAGTGGAAGATGAGATGACGAGATAGGAGAAGATCAGAAAGATTATCAAGAATGTTAGGCACGTCCAGAAGGGAATAAAAAACGGGAGAAGATAAAAAATATAGGTAAAAAATACGAAGAAAAAAAAAACAGGGAAAAGAAACTTTGGAAAAAGGGCGTGGAAAAGCCCAAATGAAATGGAGTGAACGAACGGCGGACTAAAGAAGTTTTAAAGGAATCACATCTGTTTATACAATTTTTTTCTGTTATTTTTTTATTTTTTTGTCTGGTTTCTCTTTGGGGAGAATCTCAATCGTAATATTGAATTTCTGAGTCAGTTTTACGAGTAACAGGCTGCTCAAGTTCATCTTGTCAACTGATGTTGATTTAGGTCTTTTCATGCGGTTTTGTTTGTATTGAAGACGTGAGCGAGTTGCCAAAGGGAGCCAATTTTTCACCGGAGAGTGTTAGGGGGAGGCGATTGGAGCGAGCCGGAATTCAAATTATCCCCGGGTTGAACCCGAAACCTGAAAATACTTCAAGGAAGACAAATTGGGCGGGAAAGAAAAAAAAACGAAGGTGGACGGACCCAGCTGGCGCACGTGCGAAGAGGCCGAAAAATATTTATGGAATATTCCCCGGCTGAGGTCGTGTTTCCCCCGACCAACAATTGGGAAAAACGGATCCTCGGTGTGTATTCCGCATGATTGGCTCTATCAATATTATATTGCATTTCCCCCTACGAAAAAAAAAAAAACTGCGGCGAGGAATCTTCCCCATTGAAATGTGGCGGGTTGCCGAAGGGTTTGTAGGGTTTTCCCACTTTTCCCAGTCTTTTCAGAAGGTGCCTCGCGTAAGGAGGAGAATAAGGCAAGTTTACACTCATAACATATTTCCATCGGTTCCCGCTCCCTTTCAGCCTTTTCCTCAAAGAATATCTTAAAAGGGTAGAATGCAGCGGATGAATAAATTTCACACCGACGTTTAAATCTCGCTCGGAAAACTTCGGGAAGTTCATCCGTCGATTTTTTTTCAAATCGTTCAAATATTTTGTCATCTGGTTGAAAAGTTCGTTTTATCTGGTTCCCGCTATTCTTTGAAAAATAGTGATATAACATCTGACAATGACTAACTACGATGTGGCAGGAAAAACGACTGTGGAAGGGGGTCTCTACCTTCGCCGTGCGCAGTTCATTATGGAAGTTATTGACTCAGCTGTCTCCCCCGAGTTTCCTCCCCCGTCCGTACTTCCGGAGAATCCTCGTAATGGAATCATTAGGGTTTGAGGTATAAATAACCGGAGAGAAAATCGCGAGGGTGGTTAGAGAGCTGTAATTTCATTGGTTAAGGGAGTTGGGCGCAACTCGCGCTACTTGCGTCAGTTGCGTCCATTTCTGTCTAGCACAACGTGCACTAGCATGCTAGTTGCGCCCATCGTGTCTAAGACCATGGAGTCAGTAGCATTCAATTCTGCCCAGTAGTACTAGCGCCATTTCCGCCCTTAGGGCTTAGGACTGGGACCACTAACAGCTCCCTTTGAGTTCAGCCCATGTGGTGAACTCAAGGGGTGTATGTCTATTTCCACTCACTCAAATAGGACTCCTTGCGCCCTTATCTGCCCAGCGCAAGTAGTGCTAGTTGCGGCCTTTACGCTCAACAATGGTAGCACTTTCGTCCGATTCCATCAAGCCCAAGTGGCGTATTTCTCAAATCTCACGTCCATTCTGCTTGTGGCGCTAGTTGCGCCCAAAGCCAGTGGCCTATTTGTATTCAACACTGGCAGGGAGGGCTCGCTTTGCTCGCACGTTTGCGCGCTTTTGCGCCCCATCCTACCCGCCCCCATTTGGTAGTAAACATATTTGCATCCCTCCCACAATCACTGTGGTCGTCCCCAATCCGAAGGGCGGGTGTTCCGAGAGAAGTCTCTAGACCGTCATAAGACCTCACCGTCGTAAAACCCCGATTATTGGAATTCTCAGCATTCAGTATTGAAATTTGATCCAGGAAGAAGGCGCGGGCTGTCTGGATCAGACCATGAATAATGAAGATCTGAATATTGAATATCGATGAACGTTGAATTTATAGTAGAATCTGAATCTGCCAAAAAAATAGCGGTACCAATTTGCGCGCCAAGTTAGTCCAAGTAGGAAAGTGCCTCGCAGTACTGAATCACCAAAAACGGCGCTGGCTATTGAAGCTATTGGGCCAAGGGCTAAGCCGACAGGCCCATCGACAAGTCAATCTTTAATAATTAAATTATTGTGGAAACTGACAACCATCGTCATTCAAACGGTCCAGGGTTCATCTGCTGCACGATTAAAAATGTCTGCTAATATTTGTATCCAACAATTTGTCAACTTTGCCTCAACGATTTTCCTTATTTTTATGTTTCAGCGAACGCGAAACCGCTCACGTTTGACGAGGTCTACAACCAAAGCAGTCCAACGAACTGCACCGTCTACTGCGGGGGCCTCACAAACGGTCTGACGGAAGAACTAGTACAAAAAACCTTTTCGCCCTACGGCACTATTCAAGAAATACGGGTCTTCAAAGACAAAGGATATGCTTTCATTAGGTGAGTGGATGCTCTCAGTGGTGACAAATTAGTTTTTATCGCCGGAAACAGGGTATTGATCAGACAGGCGATCTTCTAGCAACAGGTCTGACCCGTTTACATCCTTTCTGCCGTCCTTTTTATTATGTATTTTTATTTCCTCTCCCCCGTCCACGGCCAGGCCTTTCAAAGATGGATGAATTATCGCCAAAGTCGTTCAGGATTCTATCGTCTGGTTTTCTTTTCCTCAGCAGATGTCGTGGGAGGTTTATCGGAGCTTTTACTTAGGGACGTTTGAAGCAGGAGAAAACAATTCCAAGGTTGGCAGCGGAGAAAACAAAAATAGCAAAGGATAATTCAGGCGAAATGTTTTTTTTTTTTTTTTTTTTCGTTTCAGAACCAAGCGCCTTGTTTCACAATTTACCATCAACCTAATTCCTGCTTACTGCTCGCAGGCCCGTTACAATTTCCACAAAACGACAGTGAGGCTGGGACTAGTTCCAGTGTACTCTCCTGCCCAAACAAACTACCCTTTCCATCCCTTCTAACCAAGCCCGGGAGCCCTTAACCCAAACCAATAGCGCTCCGATTCTATTAGAAGGTAAACCCACTTTCCTTTTCCCCTGGAAAAAGGGGAAAACCCTTTCCCTTCGCCCTTGATGTTTTTCGGGCTCCAGACCGTATCACTTTGGCTTGAGAGCAGGAAGGATTAGGGGCCAGGAGCAAAGGGCCGTTTGTAGGGTCTTAATGCCTTCCAAGGGCCCCTCGACGCAGTCTGTATACGCGTGGGCTTCCTCTGTTTCCGCTTCTGGTATTTCCTTGGTAAACCTGAACCGTCACGATGTTGAACACGAGCTGGTTGGGTAACGTGAAAAACGACGTGAGAAAATTGTTGATAATCCCGACCCATATTTGAAAAGTTAGATTCTTTGGCTTCACCGGTGTCATCAGGAGTGGTCCCCCACCCCCTCCCATCAAGTACAGAAGAAGAGAAGGGCGATCTGGAAGAGGTTAGGCATGATTGGTATGGTCTTTTTATATGGCCCTTTGCTCAGGAACTTTAAGAAAAATAACGAAAAAGAACAGGCTTCTAGAAAACTGAGGGGTTTCCTTGAATATGCCATTTTTCTAAGAAAGAAAGTCACAATAGCGAAGTGTGTTGCTAAATTCATTCTTGTTGCAATTGAGTTTCAAGGCTGAGTTCGTGACATTCATGAGTTTTGTATATGGTTATATTCTTTGAAAAACAACTTTTTCAGGTTTTGTACCGGAGGTACGCTAACTGTGCACTTTCGCAGTTTAGGGTCCTGTAGTGACGGAGTTGGAGTCGTGTAAGGTATTGAGTGGGGGAGGTTGAAGTATGCAATAGAGGCACCGAACTTGGCTATTTGCTTGATCAGTCCAGGGGCTTCCCCCTTCGCCACTCTGTTCAGCCAACTGAAAGCCTGCATCCGGTACCCCCCTTCGCGGTATCTACTGAATTGATTACAGGATGAATATGTAGCAGGCGAAGGCCTCCTTTCCATATCGGCGCCCCCCTCTGGCAGACCGTTCCCACTTCTGATACCTGGTTTTCGGCCATTATTTACCAATAACTTCGAATCCCGGGTTCCAAGGGGTGCACTGTTCCTTCAAATTATCGTTCATTGTGCATACATCAGTTTCACCGTGTTTATACGTGATTTCCGTGGCCTGGTGCGATTAAGCTGAACTGACGCTGCATTGTAGAGTCAGTAAATTGGCATGTTCGAAGAATCAGAGGTAGGTGCCCTGGGCGGTTCGTATTTTACTTTCACGATGATTAAAGGGCTCGATAGGGTGTATGAGTAACGGGTTGTGCGAGAGAGTTAATTTCATCTCAATTGATGGTATCTAGGTGCGAATTAAAATCGACTGCTGGGGTCTCCAACAGCGATTAAAACGGAGAGAGAGAGATTCCACAATCTATTGATATGATCGCGCCGTTTTCCACCCCACATATATGCGTGTTCCTCCATCTTGTCCTCCCTACATGCGGCCTATCTGAAGTGGGATAGTGTCCGAGGGGCCTAATAGGAGTAATTATTCCGCGGTAGGGCGAGCTTGCACGGGGCAGATGCTTCGAAAGGATGATAGGGAGATGTGGCTTCTCATAACTGAAGCGTTTCGATGGCCGCTTGGTATTTCTCGAGCGTATCTTCAGAAGTACTTCAATTACCGCAATAATCTGCGAAAGTTCAACGCGGCTCAATAACCATGCAAAGCCTCGGGAGATTGAGGTTGACTTTGAGAGTCTAGCGGGGTTTCATCTATATATTTTTCAAGGGTGCAACATACCTGGCTTGGACCCATAAGTGCACTGGGTACAAATTTTATTTTCCTACTGGCACTGCTGGCATTTCATATATCTGGAGGTGCACCTCGTCCATTCACCCAAACAATCTGTGTGACAAGCGGGTTAGCTGGGCAGACTTTCAATGGTTGTTTAGGCAACTGGGACGCTCTTTTTTTTTTCTCGCCAATGGAGGCAGTCTTCAATCTGCTGCTTCAGGTCTGCCCCCTCAGTACAACGTCCCGCATTCCATAATAAAGACGAGGGACTCGTATCAGCTTGTCCGGTTGCTTGCATCTAACTGATCTAGTTAGGGGGGCTCACTACACCGCTACCATTCCTGCTCCTCATCTTCCCCTCCTCTCAACAACAGCGCAAGAGGTCCGGAAATTTCTGACACCACTGTAATATCGTGCGAGCAGGAGCCCCCTTCCCAATTATTGGGAAGGGTGCTCCTGCTCGTTATAGTGTAAACACCCTGACGTGTTTGGAAATTCTACAATATACTGTATGCAAACCTCCAGCAATCTCACTCTGTAAACCTGTCCCCTCCGCAAGTAAACTAATTTGGGGTGTGTCCCGAAGGGCCGTGAAAACAGAGTATTCCAGGATGTTTGGTCATCGTAGTTACGAGGGTTGGCTTAGCTGCTATGGTTGCCGGTGAAATTCAAGGATCAGAGGGAGTATTCAATCCTTTGGAGTGGGGAGGCTTAACGCTGAAGACTCTCCCATAAACATGTTGCAAGGAACCCGAAACCGATGAGGTGACGAAAGGCCGAGACGGAAGATCCCTCCATAATTTCCGCCTAGTAGCCTCCCTAACACCGTTATAACCCCTCAACCTACGAGAGGGCCTTCCGTCCCGGGCATTACCACTAGTTAGCAAGTCAGCAACTTCTGTTTGATCGGTAGGAGAGGGGAGGACAGGAGAGTTTCGCGCCTCGGGAAATCCACCCTCCACCATTTCATCCGTTGCCACCTTTCGGGTCGGGCGGGTCGGGATAATGCATTTAGTATTTGGGATATTCAAATGGTTCGCAGGGTTTCAGAGCAGGGTCTGTTAGCTTGGTGGGGGAAGAGTCAAGCCCATTCAGGTAGAAATCCCCCTCGTCAGGCTGGAAATGGGTTCTCTCGTAGCTTCTATATGACCCGATGAATTGGTACTCTTGGAACAGGACCCGTGTTTTTATGAGTACGTGGGGTTGTGTTCCGGTGCATTTTTGAATGTGTTGTGAATTTGGCAGTCCTCCGAAGGCGCATACTCCATGATCACGCCGCCGTGTGTTGTCGAGGAGTGTCAGGAGCGCAACGATCCTCTGGGATGTACGCTTCGAGATACCATTCTGTATCAGATTCTGTTTCTCGAGGGGTGTTCGATGCACCTCGTCAACGTGTTTTCCCTTTCGGGAGGAGGATGTTTTATAACACATCCAGATGTGACGCCTCCAGAACTAGAGGGGCAGTACGAGAATTTATGGTTTGACCAGAAACGTCAAGATCTTCCAAATCCCTCTCGGACTCAGCTGTATAACTGTTATAAACGGCCCGTCAGTTCATGTATTAATTAGTAGGGGATTAAAGGGGCTGATTTTAAAAAGGGAAGGAGTCTGAGGCAGTGGGAGACCGGCGATTACAAAATTCTTACTCAATGCTGACGCGGGTAGCAGAAGTCTCAAAGGGATCTTTCAACCTCCTCCTGAGTGGACAGCCCATTTTATTAAGAATCATGGCCTTCCAAAGACGAAAAGCCACGACTCTCGCCCGAATGGAAAAAGCCCTCGGCAGGAAAAAAGAGTGCCGGTTCACTAGGGGTTTGGGTCGCTGAATCCGGATTTGATGTTTTCCCCCTCCCCATAGGTGAGCTAACTTCGGGAAACGCCTAAAACCTCAAAAATGTCGGACCTTTTTTCAGTTTTCTGCATTTATTTCGAAAGCAGTAGGTTAGTTTTAGTGAACCTACGTTTTAGTGAAAAGACCACTATACGTACATGTACAAAATTAAAGAAAACAAAATTTCCTACAAGAATATATTATCAGGTTTTGTTCTTTTTTCAATAGGACGGCCGAAGAGCGCTCTGAAGTTAGACCATTGTTTGGCTCCAAATTAAAAAACAGGAAACCCGAATCTACCGTTGCTCTACTATGCCATTGAGTTGTAATATGCTTTTGGTTTATTATCCTTGGAGTAATACACCTATTTATTCGTATCGGAGGTCAACAATTTTGATCGGCCTCACAAGTTGTCATTATTCATTTCAAGATGTGAAGATTCCAAAAACGAAATTTCCGTCAGCCGTACGCCGTTCGAGCCGTTTAATCTTAAATTTAGACAAAATACTTGGTTTACCACTAGTTGTGCCAGCAAGATATTCTGCCTGATCGCCGTGGGGCTCTGTGGGACCAATTGGGGGCTACGGGAGGGTTTTTTTTTTTTTTCATCGTTTTCGGCTATGATATCGAGTATTTTTGGACGTAGAAACGATTTTTTGGGGTCCCAGAACTGTCGAATTTCACCCAGAGGATCTATGGGGCTTTCATGGGGCTTTTGAATGTTGCCTGGAAGTCGAACTAGTTGTCGTTTTCCAAGTAATTTTGGACTCATAACCCATTTTTCCGAGTCTCACTTCCGTCCACAAACTTTACAAGAAAATGACAACAACAAAAAGTCAATAATAATTACCTATTTAAAAGTTTTTTAAATTGTTATATTTAATTTTGTTTATTAATGTAGAATTAATTTCTGGATAATTTATATCAAAGAATAATAAACCCTTGTGTAAAATTTGCAGCTTTTTTCTTTTCGAAGAATCGGCCTACACGCAATGCTCAACATACTCTCCCACCTTTAAACCCTTTCACTGCGCCTTCCAGTTTATCCCGCAGCTTTTCAACCTAGTTTTTTTTTTCTCATTTGATAACAGGGGAAAAAAGGAGTCTGAAAAGAAAAAACACCGCCCCAGCTGAATGTATTTCCTCCTGATTTAATTTTATGTAAATAGGGCGTGTTGTGCACGGGTTGGGGAGGAGGGTTGCAACACGAACGGAGAAAGAGGGTAGAAAATGTTTGTTCGGGGCAACCAAACAGCTTCTCCCTTCCCTTCACATATTTTTTAATTTGCGTTTGTTTATTCTGTTTTTCCCGACCCCCCACCACCCGTTACGGAGCCCTCTCGCTTTTACGCGCGAGGCCGTAATAAGCATTAGCAGTAGGAAAATCCGTTGTAATTAATTGAAGGGGGCCTTTATTCCGTAGAGCGCGTTCTCCTCGGTTTTTATTGTCAAGGGCAAATTAATACCGCCATGAAAAAAAGCTCTGGTATATGTATTTCGTTTGGTCGCTCTTTCTCTTCCTCTCTTTGTCCCTCCTTTTCGCATTTATTTGGACCTTATGTTTCCCCGCTCGTGTTGCAGCTTGTCGTTAACGGGTACGCACCATGTTCTAATGGGACAATTTGACGACAATTTGACGAGACAAAAACTACGGGCTGTTCGAAGCTCCACACATGTTTGAATTTCTGCTATATTTAACATTGCCCTAACGAACCGCCATTTTCTTCAAAATAAAATACGATGTCTTCGGCTAAGTAACGAAACAGCATCAACGATAAGAAATCAACCATATTCATTTCAAATGCTGCACGATTTGACGCTTATCACGTTTTTCACAAGATATGGTAATGCGGCAAGGATAGCGTGCTGATGTCTGCTTATCGCGTTCATCAGCAAACATTCGTACGTTTTCTTCGTGTCACGAGGGAAATTCGTGATGTGAAATACATTTTAAGCGCGCCATACGATAAAACAGGTTCAGCTACCTTCTCGTAGTGACAGGCTCTTAAGCACTCCTTTTTGACAGCTGCGCCAAGATACGTATGACATAACGCTGCAAATTTTTCACCAATGTTATTATCCTTTGGTTAAATTATCCAAAAAATTAGTTCTGTCAATAAAAAAAACTTTTTTTAAACTCGCCTAAAAATGAAATTTACATTCAAAATAATTATTACTATACTGTGTTCACTATTTCTTGGCAGTTCGACTCCCTGTGGCTACCCTTAAGTTCGGCAACGCTGTACCTACTGTTTGAGCTTCTTCTCACCCCCTCAGTTAACTCCTCGGGTACTGCGTCTGTCTCCTCTACGATTAGGCAACTTCGTCACGGATTTGGTCATTATTTCAATAAAAATCAAATCCATGGGAAAGACTTGTTCTTTATATACTTAGTGCAAGGACAACAATGTTGTGTCATGCTTTAAAAGTAATTTAATTAATACAGATTTTATATACCTACAGTCCCATATACCTAATATCAATTAACAATTACAAATTTTTATTTACAAATCGCCGTCAAACGTAATTTAAAACATTAAATACATAAATATTATATGAAAAAAGTGAAGGGCGTTTCGACATTGGTCTAACTCCTAACTCATCGATTAAATCACCATTCTGTTGGTAGGGTTAATTTCCCATTGTCTTGGTTGCGCTCAAAAATGAAAATAATATAACGAGTTTGTTATATAATATATAACAACTAACATATTATGTAGCTATAACGTTGATTTTGATGGTACCTATCTCCTTAAAAAACCATGATAGAAACCCGGTTGCATGATAAAAACGTCTAAACACTGCCAAATTGTGTGTTGTTAGTCTTTCTGACACAAATTCTATGAAGTTATAAAATTATTATTATTATTATTGTTATTATTATTTTAATGGCGGGTGCTGAGCTCCCAGTGTTGCCACCAACGCCCGAAAGTGAATTCTACCTCGTAAAAATACTCCTAAAACTACACCTAACCCGACCTAGTAGCAGAAATCCTTCAAAAATCCCTCCCGTAACCCCTTTTTAGTCCACCGAGCCCAACAGGTATGGGCGATTGGGCTGAAAAACCATGCCGGCACAAATAGATGGTAGACCATTTTGTCCAAATTTCAGATATTTCAAAAAATTCCTACTGCCCAAAACGGTCCTGACAGCGTACGGCGGTCGGACATTTTTGATGATTAGATTAGATTCTGGAAATCTACGCGAAATATGAAACGTATAATGTCCAATTTTGTGGCCGCTGGGAAACTGTACAGAGGCCAGTGCGTTCTTGCACCAGTTTGGGATATCCCGGTCATCCCTCGTCTCTCTCTTGTCACGTCTTACTTCTAATCACTCGGCTTGTAATTCAGTAAAATGGGACTGGGTGTGTGGTAATTACGGGCTTCAAATCGTTTTAATCCTTTCAGTTAGGTTTAGACACAGGTATCCTGAGTTTGGACGACCTCATGAGGTCGTTTTTCAGCCAAAAAACCACAAAACTCTAGCACGTCTTGCAGTTATTTGCTTATAACTCCTAAACTAAGTACTTCTTTTTTTTTTTTTTTATCAAATGCCTCCATTTAGTCGATGAAAGAAAATTAAATTGTGCGTCGAAATTTAAAATAAGACGAAATAATAAATAAGGTAGTAATTTTCGCTGAAATGTATCATTTATCGACTTACACTCGTCTGGGGCTTTCAAAGTACTGTTCCCATGACATGGGAACTATTCTAATAGTACTGTTCTACTAAAAGTATTGTTCTACTAAAAGTACTGTTCCCACCATATATTGAGAAAACTAGAATAAAAATTGCGGAGAATCTGGAATTTCCTCAAGTGACGATTTTTGAAATTTAGCGTATAAGAACATTTAAAATTGGCCAAATGTCCACATTGATGAGTTCTCCAAATTTTGGATTATTATTCTTGGAATAATAACTGGGTCGAAAGTGTGGATCGGCCAAAATTTGTAATTATACGTTTCATGATGTGTAGATTCCAATAATGAAATGTCAGGCAGTATGAATTTATTTTAAAATCTGAAATTTTGACAAAATACTCTGTTTACCATCTGCTCGCAAGGTTCTCGGCCCGATCGCTCAAACCCTTTGTCCAAAAATTGTTTAGGAATTTTTTTAAAATTATTTTTATTGACAAAATTAATTTTTACACAGTTTTTCTGTATTAAATCATATTAAACCTTTTTGTAAAATTTGCAGATTTTTGAAAATTCATTAAAAATTGCAGGTTGCAAAATTTAACTCTGAAAATACCAAATGCGACAATTCTCTTTTTAAAACATTTTGTGCTTGGAACTGGAGCGTCTTCTGCCTAGTTGAAGTGGTAGTGACATTTATGTTTGACTGCATACTTAAATTAACCAGCAGCAGGTACTACCACTTCGAGTTGTAACTCCCTAGCGACAGGACAGCCTTAGCAACGGCATTAAAAACCCTCTATTTTGCCAAGGCTGGCGCAGACAGGTGACAGAACAGATCACAAAGCACACTGTTGATGCCAAGCTTCGCTGCTGCAGCCCCTTCCGCAAACCACCGGCTAAAAGACAGTCAACTCGTGAGAGTGACATTCAGGTATTGACACGAAGGTACCCAGTGGACCATCATTCACACTGGTGATTTGGCCCGCACCGTGAGGTACCTACCTAGTTCAAAAGTGCGGAATTGCTATTATAAAAAAAAGAAGAAAATAATTTCCTCCACTAAGGACATCCCAGATCATTTGTTGCCGCGAATTGGCCTCGTTGAAAGGGAATAACGTATACGTCCCTTAGCTGTTCCCGATATATCTCGACTTCCGTCCCCCGCCACTCGGTGAACTGCAGATAAAAACCGGCGTTTCCCGATTGAAATTCGCGGCGGGTCGTATACGACATAGTCCTGTGGGCGGGGCACGAACACAAAACCTTTTTTTCTCCCGCTTTTAAATGGTCGCACGTCGTCCCGAACGATCGGGGAGTGTTCGGGGGACAAAAAGAAGGGGGATGTTGTCCCTGGGTTTCGAAAAGCAATAAAACAGGGGGAACCCCCAGTGTCGCTAGTAAAAGATTGTTGTGCGGGGCCCGGTCAATGTTGAAGGGAGGCGTGGTGAAATTTGTGAGGTACTGGGGACAATGGACATTGTGCGATGGTCAGTATGTGGGGAAGTAAACGGCCATGGTGCACCATGGTGGTGGTGGTGTCTATACGGACACTATGCCAACTACAAGTTTCCGCAGGGGGTGAAATGAATCAATGGGTGGGAGGTTCATAACAATCGGTAACTGAGCACAGAAGCTCGTATTTTACTTGTACTATTACCCCAGGGATCACCGAGGCCTTGACCCTGGTCTTGGGATCCGGCTTCCTGCACTGTGCCCTATCCCAGTAGCTTCAACGTCCATGAACCTCGTATCCAAGCCTATGTATACTGGGGCGTCTGGATCTGTCTGTGAACGCAAGGATCAGTCCAGTCCATCCACGTCCAGAGCTGGTGGTCCCAAGATTTTCTTGGAGTCCCCCTTCACTCAACCTGACGGAGTCCATCCCCCTTTGTCCTGCTCCCCCAGACTTGATCCCTGAAATTACCCTGTTCTGCTCTTTCAAAACGTCCAATATTCAGATTTCCATGGCCTCATCCTACTGTGCCAAATGGATGAGAAGTCCTGGTTCCGCTTTAGTCTATAGGTCACATAACTCCTCCTTACTGCGGCGATGGAAATGTTTGAATTAGGTAATGTTCCCGAGCCAACCTCATGCAACCCATGGAAGAACCAGTTCAGCCCTTTGTTGGACTCACCCAGCCTGCTTTACCCATCACCAATCGTCACCTTCCTGCGCATGCTGCCATTTATACCAGTCAAGCGTCCCCTTACACTCAACTTGTAAGACTGTGTTTACCTCAACCGGAGAACTCTTTCAGAGAACATGTCCAGCGTGTCATATTAGTGTTTACGTGCTGTATAATGAACCGCCGAAGCCACCCTGCACACGTAACTTCTTTATTGTCCATCCGCGTTCCGACCATCACCACTTTCCATCGGCATCCCACTCCCCGGGTTTTCCATTGTGACGGAGGGAGTAAAAGTGCCCACCCCGAAAGGAAGGGTTCGCCCCCAACTTATCTTTAGCTCTCGCCCCACGTGCCGCCGCTCCTAACTGCTAACCAATTTCAAACCCCCTGCCATGGATGGAAACTCACCAATTTCGATCGCTTCCAGCATTGTTATTCCGAGTACGTTCCCTGCCGCCGACCCCTCCTTCAAGACGGTATCCTTTTCGCAACAGTTGCGGATTGGGAGGGAGACCCTGGTGGATGGACCCAGAAGGGAACCCTGTTGGATCACCTCAACTTAACTCTCATTCCACTCGCCTCCCCACTACTTCCAGTTGAAGCGTATAAATAAACTCGTAACGACACATACGTTTCTTTCTTTCTTTTTCAATCAACTTCGCTATCTTCTAAGATGATGGCCACCAAGTTGCACTTCCTCACTTTGATAAAACACTCCTGAACTTCTACAGGAGCAAAAACTGAAGTGATTTAAAACCTTAAGTAATATCCTAATTTGGTTGTGTGGAGGTGCATGGGAGAACACCCAGGGGTCTCTTCTGAGCTGCGCTTGGTCTGGTAATTAATTGCACGTTGAAAATCCAGATGTCCCAATACAAGGTGCAACCCAGTCGTGTAGGTACCTACTTCAGACCGGCTTGCTTTGGACCATCCAAATTCAATATCCCAAGTTCACTGGCCCAAAAAGAAACCAGGTCTTGATCCTTTTTCAGCAGCAAAGACCTGAGCTGGCTCTATTTGATCCTTACATGTTCAAAAACTAGCTATCCCAAGGAGTAACCCAGTCGTGCTCCTTCTTCGATAACACAGACCGGCTCGGTTTGGTCCACCCAAATTCAGTATACATCACTGGCCTAAGAAGAAACAAGGTCCTGAATCAGGACTCCTGATCCTCAGCGACACTACCTTAGACAGCTCAATCTGGTCTTTACACCTTCAAGAGCCAGCGGCCTCGAATATGGTCCTGCCCTTCAGTAGCACAAATCTTAGCACAATGTGGAAAGACCACACAAAGACATGACATTATGTCTCTAGAATGACATCATGTCTCTAGACATGACGTTATGGCTCTCCCAATGAACAATCCCAATGAACAACCTGGCTCCACTCCCAGGGGTCAGACTTTAGGCAGCTTGGGCTGGTTCTTCCATGTTCAAGAGGCAGCAGTCCTTAGGTCCTGGTCCTGGTCCTTCTTCAACAGTGCAGGCCTTCACCAGAGGTGGCTCGGTCTGTTTTGAAAGCCAGCGGCTCTAAGGAGTAACCTGGTCCTGCTCATCGGCGGAACAGACTTTATTCAATTTTCAGCAACCCCTGGGCACTTTCGTCAAATCGTTGATTGAGAGACTGCCGCGCTCAGTCCAAAAGAAAGCACGGTTATCTTTTTGTCCATCTCCTTGTTCCCAGTCCCTAAAAACCCTCATCTTCAACTCCATAGAGGTATTGTCGTGTGGCTGTCCTCAATGGTTCATGAACTGGGTGGACGTCTCAAACGTGTTCATGATCTCGTGAAGCGACATTCAGGCGTAAACACTTACACCTGTTCTTGCCAGAACCCTCAGAGGAAAGTAGGTAAATCCCAATGAAAAGGAGTTAACAACCTTGGAGGCGGAGGGCTTATTTGGTTGGGTGAGCAAAGGGCAAACTGTGTTGCAAACAACCGTGATCAAGAAAGCGACTTAGGAGAGGTGGATCTTGAATTTAGACGGGAAACGGGATGGGGGAAGACTTCAAGATGGCGGGCAGATTAAATAGGGTTTTCACAGAGTCCTCTTGCACCCATTAATAACTTGTGTAGTGGCCCCGGGGGGGAACCCAGGAGGTGCTCTTCATTAACAGGTCCTCCCCCCTGAATCCCGCCTTGTCGTCCCCGGAGTTACTAGTGACTCTCCCGTCATCCGGGTTTGTTCCAACCCACTCACGCCAGGATTTACCTACTTTGGGTCTTGTTGGCGAGGGTGTTCATCCCACTTCGCTCCATTCATTGGAAGGATGTTGGTCGTGGGATGTCAAGCAAAAGGGATTTGGCCATAACATCACTATAATAGATTATTGTTTCGTCAAAGCGTCTGTCCGTCCGCACCAAAGATTCCTGAGAGGTTGTGACAGCTGGGGTCCTGAGACAACCCGCTCTTAGCTGCCCAGGTAGCTCACTTCAACATAATCCCCACTTACGCTCACACTCCCCCAATCCCGAACGTTATTGCGTTTGCCGACTTGGAGAAAACACCTGAAACCCTGCGAACATTTACTCTGCTTCCCATCTCGAGTCTACAAAGGATTATCTAGAAAACGGCTCTATTAGGCCACTACCGGCTTTGGTGCCGAAGCCCCCATTTCCAAATATGGCATATCCAGGCAGAAAGACGCTATTGACAGAATTAACCCCCTAGTTTATCGAAACAAAATAGAATATGATCACTGGATGAATGTCTTCCTTCCATGACCAACGAGGTCTCCTCTACCTAGGGATGGCAAAAAAAGTGTAGACATCGATGTATCGATATTTTTAAACATCGAAAACCAAACTTCCATGTTCCAAAAACATCGCCTCAGAACCATTGATGGTTTTTTTTCTCTTTCCATTTATGTTTCTCTCGTACATCGATGTTTTCATTATTAAATAAATTAATGAAAATTATTTTTCATTATTAAATTTTGTTGTAAAATGCTTTTCGTTTTGGGTAGAAAAAAGAGGGAAACTTATTTCCTTACAAATTATATATATTTTAAAACATCGCCATTAGAAAAACAGTAAATAATACAAAAATACTTTGTCAATGAGAAAATAGTCAAAAATTTTACAAGAATACAAAAAGTAATTACCAGTACAAATGGTCACCATCACATAAGTACCTAGTCATAATGTAAAATAGTCAACCATCATATTATGATTTATTTTTAATAAACTATTTATTAGGTATTAATAATAAATAGTCACCAACTCAAACCTCAAGCACAGTACTTCATGGGTTCCTAGGTAGTAGGGGGTGGGTTAGGCGTATTAAATGGAAATTTTCCTCCGTGAGAGTTTACAGTAACTACTCGATACGATACATCGAAAAAAAACCACGTTTGATTCTGTATACCACCAACGAATCCATCTCAATTTAATTTCAACATTTTTTTGAAGGACGAATGGACGACAAACATCAATGGATGGAAACATCGATGGTCCACAGAACATCGGCACCCAACCATTCATAGAAAAAGCGTCGATGCTTTTAAAAACCGCTGCAAATTTTACACTAGGATTTATTATTCTTTGATATAGGTTAGGTTATATATGGTCTACTTGTGCAGAAATTTAATTCTGGGTCAATAAAAAAAAATTTGGAAAAAAAAAAATTTTTTGATATTTTTTTCAAAAGGTTTCTTTTTTTACTCGAAAAGTATTTGTCCTCCTGATTTCCTTCAAAAATCCCATTTGCAGCCCCATGAAAGCCCTATAGATCGCAACAGTGAAATAGGATCCTTCCGGAACCCCAGAAAATGAATTCTACGTCCAAAAATACTTCGAAAACGACATCTAACTCGATCCCATAGCCGAAAGTCTTCAAAACAACCCCTCCCGCAGCCCCATTTTAGCCCCATAGTACCCCAAGGATTTGGGCGATCAGGCGGAAAACCTTGCGGGCACAACTAGATGGTAAATCGAGTATTTTGTCAAAATTTCAGATTTAATAAAAAAAATCCTACTGCACAAAACGGCTCGGACGGCGGACGGACATTTCGGTTTTGGAATCTAGACCTCTTGAAACGGATAATGTCAAATTTTGAGGCCGATCGGAGTAGTCGACCTCCATCGCCAAAACTTGGGTATATTAATCCAAAAATAATAAACCAAAATGGATGTATCGGTGCCATCCCGACCTCTACCGGCCCGTGGATTCCTCCACGTAGCCATATCTGTCACAACAACTTCGTAAACGTTGCATGCGCTCATTTTGAACACCCTAGCTCCAACTATGGCGTGGCTGCTGACAGGTATTCCAAACTGTCTAATGATCAGCACGATGGTCAGTCTTGGACTGGTCTTGACGATCCTGCTTTTCTTGGTGTCCTGGTACACCATATATATATATATATATATATACCAGATCAGATGCCTAACAGCTCTTTAGAAATTTAGAAATGGATATCCCGCTCATCTTCAAGAGAACTTTCACTTTAACCTTTTTTCGGTTAGCTCCTTCATTACCTTGTATGTTGGCATAGTCATCAGTAACTTTGTCAATCAACTTTGGCATCAACTTCTTTTACGACTTCCCTTCGCCGTATTTTTTCCAGGCTCTTTATCCCACTGCAGATGGACATTCCTTGTTTTCATTTTTATTGTTTTTATCCCACTTTTGATGTTGTGCTACCATTCTTTGATGTTGTCAGGTTCTATCTGATTCAGTTCCTCCATTGAAATTTTGATCTTGTTAGGTTCTTTTCACTTCAGAGGCACTTTCTTTACTCTTTTATGATTTGGTCCAGTTTTATCCCACTTCTGATGTTGTACTCGCATTCTTTACTCTAATTTTGACCTTGTCGAATGCTCGTCCTAATTCTGATGTCTGATTCACTTTCTTCATACTTATTAAGCTTTTGTCAGCTTCAGCACTTCCTCCATTTTTCGCTCTATCGTCAACTCCGCGCATAAAATGATTAAGTTGAGAAAAAATTTATCAAATCTCGTGAGGTTCCCCAACGTCCATAATTCATAAGCCGTAATTATGTATCGTGTGTGTCATAATATTATCACGAGTAATATGAGAAAACACGCGAACTTGTGGGGGGTTTTCTCAGGTTGGCGATTCCCGAAGATTAATAAACTTACCGAAGATGAGGATTTTTCCTCTGATTTTTTTCCCCTCTCTCTTCTTGTTGCATTTGGTATTTTATTTCCATTTTGTTCGAATAAAGAGAAAGACGACAATTCATCTTGAACAACTCAGATAGAAGAACGCGGGACGGAATGGGCTTTGCGTGTGGAATGATAGCTTTACCGGATCGTTGGTAATTTGCATAATCGCGTGTGGAAGGTAGAAAACGAATTTAAAAGCCTTTTTTCTACCCCTTCATTTCGGTTTTTCGGTAAATGGAAAAGAATAGTATACTATGAGATGTAAAAAAAAAAAAAAAAAAAAAAAAAAAAAAAAAACACCTTTTAATGCTTCTTAAAGCCCGAAAATGAAATGTCATGATTCCATCTTTATAATTTTTAATGTGTATTTTGTGAGGTCGTTCTGATGGACGTTAATGGGTGAAAAATTAAGGCCGCTTCACTAAAACCCCTGACTGAAGTTACTTCCTGGGTTTATGACTGGATCCATGCAAATCCAAGCAGCAAAAGCTCGAATCACAGTAGGCGCCTTAACTTTGCCCGGTCGCCGGGATGGAAAACTCAGCAATCAGGGGGGAAACTCTATCGTTTAAGGCCAAACACGATTTCGTTTCTCGGATGGCCGAGCAAAGAGTCAACGAACCAACCATAATGACTGGGAGGATGAGGGTTAAGAAAGGAAGAGAAAAGGGTTGTTCCGGGGGCGGTCAAACACTTGTCTTCAAGCGATTACCTGAGCATTTTTTGACACTTTTTTGTTTTGTTGGTTCAGGTTTTCAACAAAAGAGTCGGCGACGCACGCCATCGTCGCCGTCCACAACACCGACATCAACGGCCAACCCGTCAAGTGCTCCTGGGGCAAAGAGTCGGGAGACCCCAATAACGGCCAGCAACCCGGGCAGGTGAGCAATTTTGAAATTCGAGAAGTACCTATCCAACGTATCCAAGATCCAGTTCCTGCTCATTGGTCGTGTGGTTGACCGAATTGCTGACCAGAAAAAATGCTGACCTACCCCTAGCGTAGAAAACAGCACCCCCCCCCCCCCCCCCTTAAGCAGCGTCTGTAGCCGCATGGGCCAAACTCTTCTGGCTTAAATTCTTTCGCCCGCTCCACTTCGTTCAATCGCAGGCAACGGGAAGCGCCACTTCTGGCGGTGTGGTCGGGAAGTCCAGCTTCTCTCGCTAACGAGAGGACTGCTAAATAATCGGACTCCCTGATTGCGCCGACGGCGTTGTCATATAACTGACTGGCTATTCTTATTGCATAAAGCTCTAAGAATGTCTAATACAAACGCATTTTTGATGGGGACGAAGGACTTTGCCTCCCCTGGCGACAAATCGTCCTCGTCTTCCTGCCGATCTGGAGATAGCGGGTCTTCCCTCATTGCCTCGATACCGCCTCCTAAGATATCAGATCGCGACATCTCGCGTTATGCCCCAGATAGGGATATTCAGGTACTCCCTTCACTTTCCTCCAAGACAACGGGGCGAAATCCCAGTTACGCTAGAGGCCTTCTCCCAAACACACAACACAAATATTGATATAACTAAATTGAATTTAGTAACTCACTTTGTGCACGTGGTTACACGCCCAACACCCGCGTTATTGGGCAAACCTACAGCGTCATTTCGGTATTTCCTAACTGAAAAGATAATTAAAAAGTTGTAATCTCTCCATCTTTTAACACACCACTTAGTTTAATACAAACTTAGTTTTAACACACCAAATCCGGTTATAGCAAGTTTTGGTATAGGTACTACATAAATTATATTATAAGATACAAGAGATTAATGAATTTGGACAAGCAGGAAGGTCCGTTTCGAAGCAATATGTTTGTGCTCGGAGGTTATAATGAATTTGGCCTGTTTCCAAATCCTGACCTGGTCAGGACTTCAGCATTCCCTGGACTCGCGTCGAAAACGGTTCTGATTTGAAATTTACTTGGAGAGGTTCAAAATCTGTTAGGTTAAGAACGCGCGTGAGATATTGTATTATAGATCTGCTCACTTTTCTATTTTTTTTTTTTTTTTTTTTTTTTTTTTTACATCAAATGTTTATGTCTTTGCTTTGGCACATAAACTCAAAAATCGTCACGAAAACTGTTGACGAAAATTGTCACGGTTGTGTTTTGATGATTTTCACGTACAACCGAGCCGTTTCTAGGGAAATGGGGAGGGGGGGGGAGACTAAAGACATAAAATGTCCCAATGTGTTGCAGACTCGTATGCAAGCGTGTTTTACCTCTGCTCCCCCAAGCTCTCACAAGCGCATTCTCAACCGAACCTAACAGGTTTTCAACCTCTCCAAGTTAATTTCAAATCAGAACCGTTTTCGAGGCGTTCAGGTATGCTGAAGTCCTGAACTGGCCTGCGAGGCAGGATTAAATCTAGGAAACAGGCCAAATTCATTATAACCTCTGAGCTCAAACACATAGCTTCGAAACGGGCCTTTCACTTCCGATTTGTCTAAACTCATTACCAACGCACTAGACTGATTTCATCGACAGAACATCTCTACGGTATATTTCAATTTCCTGCAATTATTTTTTAAAGTGGGCATTTGGTTGGGCAAATGCAATTAGAGAAAACCTACGAACAATAATGAATGAACCGTCCTATCCATTTCACATTCATTTTAATAGCATAACACATTCATTTTAATTAGACTAAAACCCGGGATGACCCTTTTCAACGAATCACTTCAGGTTTCACCTACATTCTACTTATCAATAAGCATATTAAAATTTATTTAGTAAGTTGAAAAAAAACGCTAAAAATGGTACACACAAGGGTTTGTTATTCTTTGATATAAATTATCCAAAAAGTAAATAAATAAATAATTCAACGAAAAAAATTTAATTCAATTATACCTATTCTAAACAGTTTTTTTTTTTAAGTTTGTGGACGGATGTGGGACCCCAAAAAATGGATTCTACGTTCAAAAATACTTCGAAAACGACACCCCACTCGATATCATACCCGAAAACCATCAAATACCCCTCCCCTAGCCCCTTTTTGCCCCACGGGTTTGGGCAAACGGGCTGAAAACCTTGCAGGCACAACCTAGATGGTAAACCGAGTATTGCGCCCAAATTTTAGATTTAAAAAAATAATCCTGCTCAAAACGGCTCGTGCGGACATTTCGTTTTCGGAATCTAGACATCTTGAATCGTATAATGGCAAATTTTGAGGCCGATAAAAATTGTCGACCTCCGACACGAATACATAGGAGTATTATTCCAAGAATAATAAACTAAACAGTTAACTAATTAACATAAAATTTGACTTTTTCGTGTTCACATCTTATACCTACAATAATTGTAGAATTATTCTACAATTCACCAATTCCACACAAAATCTACCAACATTTCATGAATTCTGGACATTCTCACCCAACCATCCTCGCGCTCTTAAGCTCCTAATATCAAAAATCAACAAAATCTTTAGTCTTCAAATCTCCTTACGCAACCTGCTTTTCTTGAAACCTCATTTTGAAAAGAGCGGCATTTCCACCCCCCTCACGCTGGGAGGAAGAAATATCTACCAATTAACTTGAATTAGTGCCTTTCCCGGTTTTTCGCAAAGAACTTAATAGGATCAGTGTAGTACTGAGGGGCCGTTTTAACTATATTTTATTCCTGATTGCAATCCTCGCCCTCCTCGCCCCACGAACACGCAGGTTAAGCTCTATTAGAGTTGTTAAACCTAAACTGTCCAAAGGGTTTTAATACGCTCCTGAGTCTGTAAATCTCGTTTTTTATGGCGCCTATTTAAAGCCCTTGCAGTAATCTTATTTTACTTCCGTCATAAAGCAAACTTGGCAGTGTTTTCCCTTTTTTTCTCCCTCCCCGTAACGAACAATTTACTACTGACTCGTTCCTTTATTGGCGGTGTACATATTGAACACGCAAAAAACAAAAAACGTGTTTACTTGTCGAATGGAAGTCGAATGGGTATTATCTGACAAATAGCGGGATTTACTGATTGGGCATGTCCATAATGAATCGATTCTACGTTCTGAGTTACTTGTAAAATAAACTCATTCGATACCTTGGCGCAAATTGTCTTGAACACCCCCTCCCCCCCCCCATCTGCTGTAGACCTGAAGCCTCCTGATGCTATCAGTCATGTCACACGCCCCTGAAAAACTGACCGACGCCGCGACGTCTGAAATTACTTAGCAAAACCACCCCAATTTGAAGATATGAAGAGATGAAGAACCAGTTTGGGCTGCTAAAAGCAGGTTCAAGGAGCTGTAGAGCCGATTTGAAGAGCTTTAGAACCGTTTGACGTGATTTGAGTATCTATGGAACAAGTTTGACGCTATAAGACCGGTATGAAGAACTTTATCACTAGTATGGGAAGGGATGTAATCTACCTGAAACGCTATAAAACCAGTTTTAAGAGTTAATGTATTTTGGAATTGTCTAAATCCGTTTAAGGAACTGAAGAATTAACATTGAAGCAATGAAACCGGTTTGGGGAGCTATAGAACTGGTGTGAAGAGCTAAAGAACCAATTTGAGTAGCTGATGCTCCATTTGATGAGCTATAAAACCAGTATGAAGGGCTACTGAACCAGTTTGGCGAGCTTTAGAACAAAATGTAGAGCTATGAAACCGGTTTGAGAATATAAAAAGTAGTTTCAGGAGCTAACAACCAGTTTAAGGGGCTTTAGTGGCTGTTTAAACAGGTAAAGAACCTATTTGGGGGCTGTATAACCGGTATGGAGAGCTCAAAATCCGGTGTGATGTGCTTTAGAACTTGCATCGGGGCCAACACCGACCCCGACACTTTTTGGTTCAAATTGACCATATTGAGCCACCTTTTTTGGTCTTTTCAGACTTTTCTAGTTATCTACTCGCCGAACTGAATTTTTCAAGATAAATTTCAAATTGTACCGACTGCAAAAAGTACCTTTGAGTGAAGATGGTTCGCCTGTAAAACCGGTCTCATGTAACGCCATTCAACTTTCTAAATCGTAATGCGTAACTTGGGTCTTTAAAAATTTTATGATAGCGCACTTAATTCATTTCCGTGACGACTAGCGGGTGACTGCAAAATTAATTCACAATTGTGTACCTGCATAAATGACGAAAGTACCAACACGACAGACACTTTTCAACGGTTATTTCGTTCACACGAGGGTTATCGCTAACTCCAAAAAACAAGAGTTCTTCAGCTTATTCTTCAACCCGAAAAAAAACATGATGCGACACGGAAGAGAAAGAAATACCCTTCATTTAATATTCATAAACTCTCGACAAGAGTATACCCCGCGGGCGGGGGAGGGCCATCTATCTTTTATTTACTTACATTTATTAAAGCATGAAATTGTTCTTCTTTACTCAGTGGCTGAGTCCACATTGCAAAAAGGGGTGGGCGTAAAATGAATCTGAACGAGTTTTTCCCTTCATCCGCCACTCACCCTCCGTGTAGTCCCCCATCCCCCCACCATAACGGAATAACGAGATAAAACTATGTTTCAACCCTTGCTGCCCTCATTTTACCCTTGCAAAGGTTTTTTTTCGCTCGGGTTTATGAGTTAAGGGTGAGTTTTTGGCTTTCGCGTAGGACACATACAACAGGGTCGGATCATCGTTGGTTTTTTTTGCGTTCTTTTTTTCATCTCCCGTTTACGTATATAAACTTGACGAGGGAAACGTGCCTAATGAGCTTTGCTCCGGAACGGGGGAAGGGGAAAACCAAACGTAAGCCAAACAAAAGCCAGCTTTAAATCTTTTTGAGCGGCACGCTATCTGACGTCGTGTGCAAACTCCGGACAAAGCTGTTGATATTTAACTCACCGCTGCAACCAATTGATAATGACAAATCATGACCCTATTTCGGCTATGTACAATTTCCGTGCGGATAATCCCCATCGTCGGAAGCAAATGTACAATCTCCGTGCGGGGTGCTCGAAGGGTTGAGTACAAATTCCGTGCAGCTTAGGTCTAAATTCGAGGATGCCGATTCCACTCATGTCATAGCTGGTGGCGACAAATCCGGAACGAACGGCTCGCCTCAGAATTCAAAAACGTCGATTCGGAGGTTGGTCAGTGTTTGAGGCTGATTTTCGGCCTTCCATTTCTCGATCCTCGCGATGTCTCACTGATGATGTCATGGCCATCAAACCCTTCCACAGTAAACTTGATAAATGTTTGGATTACCTCTTGAACACTTACATTGCTGACAATGCCTCATTTCCACCCACTCTCTGGAGCGAATATTCCTGTTCCACGGCTAGGACGACGAATAGTTGTGAGGCTTTTCACTCCAAATTTAATCAAATGTTTCACAAAAGTCATCCGCACATCTTCAAATTTATTGGAGCACTCAAGGACATCCATGACTCCATGAAGGATGAAGCATTCCAAGTTTTCGACTTACGTAAAAATGCAATTTCGGGCCGTATGTGGTCCAAGCACGAAAAATCAGACGAAATCAGGAAAAACGAGGAATTTCTAAGGCAGCAGATGCTTGAATACTCTTCGGGCAAGATCCCTCGCATCGATTTCGTCAGAGCTGTGTCCTTCAAATTTACGCCAGTGTAGATAGCTTAATTAAAAATATAATATATTTTGGCAGAGGCTTTTGGGGTGTGAATCAGTTCGCCTCCTCGTGGTGCATCCTTGGTAACGCTAAACGGACTGCATATAGGTAGAGGCACGGAGTTTGTACTTAGTTTGGCTGGGGCACGGAGTTCGTGCATTCCCAATTTGGCGGCGGCACGGAGTTTGTCCATTCCCCCTATTTCAACGGCTAAAACTTCGACTGAGTGATTTGAAATAACTCTTTCTGTTTTATTCGCATTTTATTAAAATGAAGACGGGCTTCGAATGGAATTTGAAACCTGTTAACTTTTTTTTCGCCACGTTTGAGCGAAAACTTGTCCGCGAGTCCCGGAAATGTTTATAGACCGTTCGAATTAAACTTTTTTTTCGCCAACGCCGTCTGAAAACAATTTTGTTCCGGAGCAATCCTCTTTTATAAAGTTTCAATTGAAGTGGCACCCCTGGAAACTAGTGCCCCATCAGGATGGAATATTAACCAAACGGCTTCGCTCATAAACGTCAAGAAAGTAATATAAATGGACCTGGTTGACAGAAAAATTTTGTAACAATATACTTTACTTTTGTAACGACAGTTATAATGTACTTTAATAATCGTTCAAAACTTCAAACGGCTATTCTGAAAAATTACCTTTTTGAGGAGTTTTCCCCACAGGTTTCCCCGAGGAGTTTGGAGTTATGATTATTTGTAGGGGGAGCTTAACCAGTTCTGGGGGGCTGTAGTAGGGCTGTAGAATACAAGTTCTATTAGAATAGATTTATCTAGGAGGAAATGTTCAAGAGACCTGTGGGGAGGATTTTTTATTTATTTTTTATTTTTTTATTTTACTTATTTTATTTATTTATTTTTTTTTTTTTTTTTGAGTCAGCATCTGTTCCAAGGTTTTGGATCTGGGGGTGTCCCCAGCTAAATAATAAGGCAATACAACATGTAACATGATCTTCCCAAATCACAAGCGTTTTTTATTAGATCCAAAATTGAAACTATACATAGATATTAAAACGCTGCATATTTTACACAAGGGGTTTACTATATTATTATTCTTTGATATAGGTTACCTACTTGTGCAAAAATTAATTCTGTGTCAATGAAAAGAATTTTGAAAAAAAAAGTTTAACCAGAACCAATTTTAAGACCTTTGAAACCGATATAAACAGGTTTAAAACCAGTTATAAGGGCTATAGAACTGGTTCTATAGCTATGTTCTTCCAACATGACCACGAAAACGACACCACACTTGACTATTTCACCAAAGAACTACGAATGCGCTACTCTTGGGTCTCCCAAATGGTCAGCCAAAGCCCTTCAGATACCCCGATTTTAACCCCATTATCATCCACATTAAGCATACCTACATTAAACTTCTGGCTGTGGGATTTTGTGACGGTCTTGACGGGTTCCTCGGGAAAGGTAGACTTGATGTAGCACCAGTTGAATTATAAGGCGAATATGAAAATGTTTCGAGGTCCCTTGAAAAACTCAGGGGGGCGGAACGGAGTGGTTAATATACCCCTGAAGGTCAGAAGACCCCTCGAGGGAAAATCCACACCTGAGCCACCCGGCGGAGTCATACACTTCAGTTCACTTCTTTTTGCCTCCCTTTGCCTCAGCGAGCCGACATTCTCCGAGGATATTGTGAATCGAAAGGGTTTGATAGTGTGGTTCTTATTTTCGCAGGCGTTAACGAGCGGGCAGTTTCCCTACGCCTACGGTCAACAATTGGGGTACTGGTACCCTCAGAGTTATCCCGCCGCTGCTGCAGCGACAGCCCAGATGCAAGGGCAGTTTCTTCAGGGCATGCAAGGCTACACCTACGGCCAATTTGGCTACCAGCAAGGCTACATGAGGTGAGACATGGTGCAATAGAGCTGCGTGTTTTGCCACTATTTATAATTAATTTTTACAGGAATTATTCCAGCGGCTACACCTCATGTTCACATAATATGTATGAGGTAAAACCTGGCTTAGAAAATCAACTTACATTTTGAGGTTTTTTGTAATTTTAACACTGGAAACAACCACAGGCCAGGAACTGGAATGACTTCATGGTAGCAACCAGTGCTCGAAATATCGATCCTTTCGGTTCCCGATGCAGAAAAGAGCGAAAAATTAGAATTTTAGGGATAATGTTCCGACTGACAACGAAATTATGAGATAACTTGGAAGAAAAGGCCGGGTTTTCTTGAAGTGCTTTTAATACAGGTCATGTACAGTCGAGCTTTCGGGTTATGCTATGAACCCTTCTTCAGGATCTACAAAAAACCACAGGGGGGGAAAATATAGTACCTAAACATGTAAGGTGTCATAGGTGGTGACAAGCCACTATTTAGTCGATAAGTCTTACCTTAATATGGTAGGTATCGAATTACATTGGGTGAGATGTAATCCTCGTCAGAATATAAGTTGAATTTATAATGTAAGTACATCAGGAACCTAAGAGAAATTTTATGTGGTTAGAACATGTTGTGGGTGTATAACTTCATAATTGATTCTAGGTTTAACTTACGATTCTTATGTGTTGTGTAAAATTTAATTTTATAGGCCGATAATGTTGGACTTATGTGGGTTTATTAAAATTATACGGATTATAAAATATAGAGCACTTTTCGGCACATTAATTACCAGACATATAAAATAAAATTGTAAACCGCTAACTTCCTCCACCAGGAGCAGGTTACCGGTGCTCTAACCTCTTCATATTGATAACGGCTTCGCCGAAATGTGCTCTATATTTTATAATCCGTATAATTTTAATAAACCCACATATGTCCAACATTATCGGCCTATAAAATTAAATTTTACACAACACATAAGAATCGTAAGTTAAACCTAGAATCAATTATGAAGTTATACACCCACAACATGTTCTAACCACATAAAATTTCTCTTAGGTTCCTGATGTACTTACATTATAAATTCAACTTATATTCTGACGAGGATTACATCTCACCCAATGTAATTCGATACCTACCATATTAAGGTAAGACTTATCGACTAAATAGTGGCTTGTCACCACCTATGACACCTTACATGTTTAGGTACTATATTTCCCCCCCCTGTGGTTTTTTGTAGATCCTGAAGAAGGGTTCATAGCATAACCCGAAAGCTCGACTGTACTTGACCTGTATTAAAAGCACTTCAAGAAAACCCGGCCTTTTCTTCCAAGTTATCTCCTGACTTCGATAGCCGGTTCCTCCATCCTACAACGAAATTATTAAGTTCTGAAAAATACTGTTCCCAGTGGGGACGAAATCTGGAGGAACAATATTTTATCGTTCGGGTGAAGAACAGCCCACCGGTGCTCAGTACCCTACTTTCCTCCTAGACCTTAACAGAGGCTGAAAGTGGAGTAGCATCTGAGGTTTTGAGACATAGGTACCAAGATATACCAAGATATACCTATTATGGCGCTCGTGGGCCACACTCATAGATCTATACCGAGCTGTTAAGAAAACGACGACTCTAATAATTTCATGGGATTCCGCGTGAAAAAATCAAGCTAGTAGCACAATGTGCTGATGTCATCAAACTCATTTTGGCCAAAAAGTACTTATACTACCTGGTGTTGCCGATTAGTCGACGATATCATATTGATGAGAATGAAAAAACTGAAGAACGAAAAATTTCGTTCCCAGCAAGAACGATTGCCGCCAAGAACGAATAATTAAATTTTGGTAAACCTTACTTTTTAAGGGAGCAGAATTCACTGGGCGTTGATAAGTAAATACAGTTCCCGTCTTGAACGTTCATTTAGGGAGCTTTTATTTTTTCAGAAACTTTATTTCGAGCCCTGGTTGCAAGGGGTTTGAAAACAAAAGCAGGGTGGACTCCAGTGTTTCTTTTAGTCTACCAACCTTCCTAGCAAGCCCAAGGCCTCCGAAGAGTCTTTTATGTCTATGGAGTGAGGTTGTTACAGGATTTTCAAGCCATGTACCTACCATGCTAAAACAAGCCATCAATTGAATTGAATTGATGAGCGCAACCTTTCTGTTACTACGAAATATTACCGCCGCGTCTTTATTGAAACAAAAACCGTAACTTGACAATTCGTTGATTCGTCATCTCGGGATCGGACGAATCGTCGACGACGGAGGTGATTTTGATAGCCTATAACCACCCCCAGAACTCGCTGATCACAATGAGACCACCCTCATGAAAATCTTTTCAGCCGCTCGGGCGTGATACTGTGACACACAACAACAACAAAAAAACACACACACAAAAAGAAAAAAAAAAACATGTCGAAGAGATAAGCACCTTTCCATTTTTTGAGGAAAGGTTGCGCTAAAAACGTGACTGAAGCAAGATGGAGAACCGCTGCGAACGTTTGACCGTAGTCACTTTACAACTTACCCATGACCCAACAATAGACAAATCCAAGCCGACCACAACTGGACCTTGTTCCGTAAAGTTTCCAAATCCGATTTTCCCCCTCCGGTTTAGACCGCTTTCCCAACGCCGCCTTTCTCACCCCCGTTCCTTCTTCCAGCCGGATGGGGATGCAGCTCCCCGGGGCCGCCTGGGCCACTCAGCCCCAACTTCCGGCGCAACAGCTGGCCTCAGCAGCAGCCCTTCAGCAGCCCACGCCCGCCGGCATGGTCGCCGCCTACCCTGCCATGCAACAGTTCCAGGTACTATCTCCGCACACAACTCACGCATGACCGTGCTCCGCTTAATAACAATTAGTCCCAGGCTGTTTGCATGTACAAGCGACGGCTTTACCTATCAACTGAACCCTAAAACATGAGAAAATTAAAAAAAAACTTTCCCAATATCGAAAAAACTTCAAAAAAATACATATCATAGAAATATAATTATAAGTATATTTTCTAGGTGTTAAATGTACTAGGTATATTTCCCATTTCTCCAATCCCCCGAAAATAACCTTATAAGCCGATTTCCTGAGTAGATCTTGACAATCTGATTATAAGGAAACACAAAACTAGCAATAATCTAAGATAAGATTTTCAACTAGTTGATGTTCTATTTTGGATGTTGATCGAAAACTAATGCTCCGACAAAGGCCTTTTTGAATTTCCACAATTCCTTTGTATCCAGAACCCAAAAAATAAAGTCCATTGGCCTAAAATTGACACAGTGCCAAAGTATTAAATTTTGTAGTTGCACCGTGTGAATTGCACAAAATTCCCCCCCACAATTTGTCAGTAGTTGGGTGTTTTGTAGCGTTGCATAATATGCACTATCACGATTGTGAATTGTTTTGCCAATGGACGAAATCTGTGGGCCGACGAAAATCAATCTTGGGGAGAAAAAAAAAATACGAAAGTTTTTTTTTTTACAAGAAGAATTAGTTTTTGACGAAGAATTCACGATAGTATTGTACACAACCTTTTTTAATCAGTGTTGATTATTATATGTGTAGAGCAAAATTAAAATTAGACTTAAGTGTTGACTTTTACGTTAGAAAAATAAATAAATAAATAAAAATATTTTTCGATGAGGAATAGTGTGAGTGCATTGTTATAACTGTGTGATAGCTTGCTATTATGTGTGTAAGTGTCAGAGTGCTACAGTATTTTGCGTCAGTGCAACCACTCAGGTTTTGGGGGGGGGGGGGAGGGGGATTCCCATGTAGTTTCTTGGTTTTGTTTCTTGTGCGAGGGGTTCGTGCGAGTTTGAGAGCGCCCTGGTGGCAAAACGATCCACCGCAAATACAATGATTGACGTCTCCGAGTGAAGGTTGAAGAGCCAGTGTCCACGGAAATCTTATGTGACAAGTGCACATTGGAGGAGTTTCAATCGTTTTGCGGGACCTCGCTGATTGGGCATTCGCATATCTCCGCATCACCCATGGTTTAGCAGAGCGAGTGGTTCTGGGCTACCAGAGCTACTGGGCCTACTCCTGGATGGAGCGATCAGAACTCGAATGGTGTATATGGCACCACATGAAGTGATCCCCGAAGGGTTTTGATACCCCATTCAGACACCCTGCTCAATCTGTTCGAGGCAGGACATGAGAGCTGCGTTGAAGCAGAAGCTCTACCGTGGGTTCAGGGTGTTTAAGGAAGTCATTAATAGCTTCTACATGGACGTTTGCGGCGGAAAATTAGTGATGGTGAATTTGCCTTTGAAAGCTCATTTGCTGAGAGAGTTCAGGATCAGATTATAGTGGGGATTAATAATGCTGGTTGGCAAGATGAGTTTTTGAAAGCATTCCCTGCTTACAGACTAATTGAGGTAGAGGCGTTGGCATTGAAATTAGAACCAAGAGTAGTAGTTCAGGCAAAGTCTGCCCTGTTAACTTCAGGGTTACTGCTGAACCAGAGACCTTCAAGCAAGAGCGCCACCAGTGCAGGAGGCAGTCTCCAATTAACGGGTTGGGACTGCCACACTGAAGAGCTCAGAAGCTGTCAGGGCAAACGGCCATATGCTAGCTCCAGATCAGGGACTGAGGTTAATTCAGTCCGGTGAACAAGGTGGTATTCGTTGAGGCCAAAATTAACGCATAACTAAAGGAGTGTGTAGGATGCTGGTAAACACTGGAGCATCTGCTACGCCCGGACGATACCAGGAGTCTTGGAGTGGACCTCCTTCCATTTACACCCAGATGTCTTCAAATGGCAGGGAATACTGAGCAGGTTCCAATGTGTTGCTTGATCACTGCAGGTGCATCTACTGGACAACCATGAGAACTCAGATTTGATTCATGGCTCGGAGTACAGAAGCGAGGTCCAGGTATTCCATAAGTTCATAGGGGTATAATACCCACACAATAATTGTGGAGCACGCTATTGATACAGGTGTTGCAGGCCAATCAAGCAACGACCGCGTAGGTGTAGGTTAGATGCTCCAAAAGATGCGAGATCAGGGAGTCGTCAAAGAGCACTTGGGCAACACCCATTATTCTCCTGCAAAAAAAAGATGGTTCAACAAGGTCGTATAGACTATCGAAGGTTCAACAGAGACTAAGAAAGACTCACAGGAAGGCAGAAGAACTTGGACCTACGGTCGTGAGTGTCACCTTTGCTAGGGAATGAGCCACATCGCGAGGGCCTGCATCGAAAAGGAAGAGCAAAAGACACTATACCATAACCTTCAAGCTGACATCCGCTGTATTCCCGTCGGACTCATCAGTTGCAGGACCAAGTTGGACGTTACTTGATAGTTCAAAGCCAAAAATAGGCTCGTTTCCTTCCCGATCCCTACATTGGAAAAATCCAAATTTTGGGAAAACGATCCTGGAGAGGTTGCACTGACCATCGCCGAAGTGATATATCACTATAGTGATATATATATATCGCTTCAATGCTGACTTGAATGTCCGTTTGACAAAACTATAGTAGGGCAACGTAGGTTAAATTGGTAGGTAGTTTGTTCCTGGGTGAGCATGCAAACAGCCATGAAAGTAGACTATTCTGAAGACTGCTCTGGTCCTTATTTATAATTTGTTTTATTTTAGATTGGATTAGTAGTTATTTTCATTTCGTCCCGCATTACCGCACAGAGGCTTACAGTTCCTCTTCCCTCACCTTTGTTTTCCCTTTCACGTTGATGACAAAACTCTCATCTTTTGTTTTTTTGGTAAATTGAATTCGGTCTACCTTTCGTCGGCACCCTTGGTTGGCCAGGCCACACAAGGGTGCCACCGTGTGACAGGGAAATGATTAAATTTTTGGGCCCAGCGGAGTCACAAACTTCTGTTTGAAAACCGTTTCATCATCATCAACATTCCGAATCATTTTTGTTTTGTATGGCAACGCAAGTGTCATTAAGACAGCACAGAGCACAGTATGCAGAATTTCTAGCCACTTTTTTTTAGCCCCTTTCTATTTAAAAATAAAAATAAAATAAAAAATAATTTTTTACGGCGTTTCGTTTTCTTTGACTTAATTTGATTTTTGATTTTTTTTTTTTTTTTTTAATTTTCTTTTCTTTTTTCTTTTATATAAACGGCCAAGGACGACCCATTTGAATGGCTTATTTAGACCAGAAGTAAACTATTGTTTGATGACAAAAAAAAGCACACTGGGGGAAATGCTATGCACAGAGTAGTGAATTTCAAGTAAAAACGTTTAACCGAAATATTTCATTCGTTTAACCGAGGTATTTCATTATGTCGTATTGGAAAATGCATGTAGCGACATGCCAAGTCCTCACTTTGCCTTCAGCACAACACCCCCCACTGTGCTCCATTTATGAACGCTCAATGTGATGAAACTGATGGATGTTGTTGATGGTGTTTTCACAGCAGCTTGCTGACGAAGAGTGGCTCGCGCCAAGTCTCCTAGTTTGATGGTAATCAGGCGACTAAAATGCGGCTATGAAAAAAAAAATATAAAAATATAAAAAAATAAAAATAAAAAATATATACTTATAAAAAAAGATTTATGTTATTGGAAAACTAAAAAAAAAAGTTTTTTGGTTTTTTCTGCTGGATTGTAGAGGGAAGTAGGTATCGCGCATCTAACACTCACACATAACGTACAAAAATTTTGCCAAGTCGCTGATCAGACAGTTTGAATTCATTTCCCTGTCATGCGTTGTAGTTTTTTTTTTTTTTTTTTTTTTTTTTTTTTTTTTTTTTTTTTTTAGACATTCTTCATTAACTCCTTCCCTATCCAAAATTTCCCGTTCAATTTTCGTTTTTTCCGTTTTTTCCGTTTGTTTGTTTCTGTTGTCCTTTTGGATTTTTGTGGAATTTTTCATTGTTTCTTTTCTTTTTCTCATTTCTGGTACTGAAGACTCTTATGATGGGAACCGGCTAAAATGGATCCAATCAGCTGTGGAAGGGACAAAACGAAGCCTAGTCAACAATTTGGGGTGAAATGCTAAACGTTTAGGCGTGAAAATCGCACGTCTACGGTTGGAAAATTTTTTTTTTTCCCGGAGTTCGGAAAAGACAAAAAATCAGTATTAAATTTGTCGATGTGTGGGTGTGGTTGCGTGAAAGTGATTTTTTGTATTTTGGAAGGAACACAAAAAAAAGGTAATATCAAATTTTGTACGTGTTGAATATTTGGGGAAAAAACCTTAACGTAAAAAAACGCAAATTTTTTGACTTTGTGATTTTGGGAAAATTGGAATTCCCCTATTGGCCTCCTTCGGCTACAAACAACTGGGGGGATTCGATCCTACAAGCACAATTATACAAAACATACTGAATAGAAGAATATAACGAGGTGATGTTATGTACATGTCTCACTAATTTATTTAACCTGGTGATATAATAAGGGAAAAAAATGAAGCAGCATGAATTATGTATAGTTATATATATGATAAGAAGGTGATTAGCTGACTTCGCTGTCTATTAAATATGGCATGTAGGGTTTGAATTGGGGAAGGTCCATTGTGTAAATTTACATACAATTTGATGTTTTTCCCATTTTGAAAACCCACCCCAATGTGAAAACTACGTGTCCGATATATAACTATATATATCATAATTCAACAAAAAACCGTAGAGTAAAGCAAGAGGTTTATAGTGTTTTATAGTACTTAGATATTACGTAGCGTTATTATAAGAGAATTATAAGAAATATATATAAAATGAAAGTGAAACTAGAGATAGACAAAGCGAATAAATAAATACATTTAAACAACCAAATAGTCATTTTTTAAGAAAAAAACGGCTTAGTGGTTGAAGCTGCGCACACTTGGGGCGCGCGAATCGGCAATTCATTGGAAAAGGGAGGGGGGGACATCTGTCAATTTATCACATTTGATTTTTTTTCCCCGGCGCGCCAATTGACTTTTTTACGAGGGAAACTATCAATTTTACACCCTCGGTTATTTTTTCGGGATATTTCTACACTTATCCGTTAGAAAAAAAAGGGGGACCCCTTTTTTTAGTCAGCTCTTAAAACTAGCAAATGACAATTAACGGTGTACAGGATAACGGAAACTCCTCGGCTTACAGCCCGTTTTAAGGGGACTACCCTGTTGATTTTTATCTTTTATTTATTTTGAAAACAATTTTGAACAATGACATGTTTTTATATATATACTTATATTGATTAAGGAAATAAAATATAGGTGGACCGTATAAATGTAGACGACGCACTTATATAGAAAACAAATTGCACAAAAAGTACCCTTTTTTAACTCCTCTGTGAAACCCAATCGGAACCCTAGTCCCTTTACCTGATGTTTAGAATGTTGTGAGAATGATGATATATTATGTTTGCTATTAAAAAGGTGTTTTTTGTTGAATTCCTTTTATTCTAAAGGACAAAAATCTTATTGGGAAAAGGAAGAAAAATTGTTGTGAAAAAAAGAATATATATTATAAGTTGTGTAATGTGTGTTGAAACTAAAAACCTCAGGTTAAAAGATTGTTAATTGAAAAATTAAGAAAAACAAAGGGCCCTATGCACCAGGAACGCCCTAGTACACTGTATAGTTATATTGAAACACGAAATATGTTTTATACATGGCTTTGGCAGATTAAATATAAGGTGAAATACACACAAAAAAACATGTTATAAATAAATATAAATATATATATGGGCGATTAACAAGGCCAACAGGAAGTGTAACGTGAATAAACAGGAATGTGTATATAATAATTAAAAGAAAATCAGCCAGAGTTTGTTTTTATTGACCGGCTCCTTGCACGAGAGATCTCAAAGGTAAGTGCTGGCGGGACGATCCAACTTCTGACGGCGGTTTGAAGTGAGGCAGAATTGAATTAGGATTGTAGGTACTTGCGATCAATTTTATACGTTCAGTAGAGGAAGAAAGAGAGAGAGAGAAGAAAGAGAACATTATCTTAACAGAATCCCACTTTTAGTTGCTGTTTTAGACAACCTGACTCATTATTGGCTTAAAAGATCTTGAGGTGATAAAGAAATGAATACTAGGATTGTATTCTGAAAACGCTATAAATCCTGCCTACTTATCTCAATAAACTCGAACCCACTTCTGATCATTGGCAAATATATACATAATATGAATCAAAGGGCACCATTTTGCCAATGATCTATATAATACATAGATCATATAATATATCATAATATTATATGATCTATGTATTATATAGATAATATAATGTATTATATTATTATGATATACTAGATGCTCCGGCTCGCTTTGCTCGCCTACGCACCCAGCTGGGGGGCTCCGCCCCCCAGACCCCCCGTCGGGCCTCGCTTCGCGAGGCCGACAGCTTACGCAGACATAAGGCCTCGCTCCGCTCGGCCGAGCGCTTATTCGGACAGGGGGCCTCGCTTCGCTCGGCCGGGGGGGTGTGTTCAAACCCCTACTCAGACATAAGGCCTCGCTTCGCTCGGCCGATCGCTTAAGCAGACATAAGGCCTCGCTCCGCTCGGCCGAGCGCTTATTCGGACAGGGGGGTCTGCGACCCCCCCTAGAGACACTTAAACGGTCGCCCGAGACGATAGAAAAAATCGGCGTATTTTTACGACTTACCGTTTAGTCAGAGTAGGCGATTGACATACAGACACACCCACAGACAGACAGACTGAGAATTAGTGGTATAGACTAGATGCTCCGGCTCGCTTTGCTCGCCTACGCACCCAGCTGGGGGGCTCCGCCCCCCAGACCCCCCGTGGGCCTCGCTACGCGAGGCCGGTGCCTCGCTTCGCGAGGCCGATCGCTTACGCAGAATTGTGGGTGAATTGCCGCTTGTGGGAGTATTGCCGCCTGTGAGTGTATATTGCCGCCTGTGGGTGAATTGCCGCCCCCCAGACCCTCCCTAGTGGGTGTATTGCCGCTTGTGGATGTATTGCCCACTGTGGTTGTATATTGCCGCCTGTGATTTGGGTGAATCATGGTATGAAAATGATTAGCCGAGCGAAGTAAGGCCCCCTTGTCAAAGTGCTAGTCTATTAGCTGAGCGAAGTAAGTCAAAGTGCTAGTGAAATCAATTTTCAAAAGTCTACTCTCTACCGCCCGAGCGAGGAACCGCCCCCCCCCCCCCCCTCCTTGCCATAGTGCTAGTGAAATCAAATCAAATTTGAAAACTCATAGGGAAAAAACCCATGGGGCGATATGGGGCTAAAAAGGCCGAGAAGATGATCAGCTGAGCGAAATAAGACGCCCCTCCTGTCAAAGTGCTAGTGAACTCAATTTTGAAAACTCCACCATCATAATAATAGAATAGAACTACCTATGTGGGTGGCTGAGCAAAGCGAGCTCCCTCTGGCTGATAACATGATCGGCAGAGCGAAGTAAGCCCCCCTCCCTCCCCTGTCAAAGTGCTAGTGAAATCAAATCAAAACTCACAGTAAAAAACCTGGTGGGGCGCTATGGGACTAAAATGCCGAGGGGGTAGAGTTAAGTGTCAATTTTGAAAACTCCACCATCATAATAATAGAATAGAACTACCTATGTGGGTGGCTGAGCAAAGCGAGCTCCCTCTGGCCGATAACATGATCGGCAGAGCGAAGTAAGCCCCCCTCCCTCCCCTGTCAAAGTGCTAGTGAAATCAAATCAAAACTCACAGTAAAAAACCTGGTGGGGCGCTATGGGACTAAAATGCCTAGGGGGTAGAGTTAAGTGTCGTTTTCCAAGTATTTTTGGGGAAGACCTATGGAGCTTTCATGGGGCTATACGAAATTAGACCCCCTGTCAACGTGCTAGTGAAATCAAATTTCCACCATCAATAATAATAGAACTACCTATGTGGGTGGCCGAGCAAAGCGAGTCCCCTGGCCGTTAAAATGATCGGCTGAGTGAAGTATGCCCCCCCCCCCCCCCTCCCAACCTATCATAGTGCTAGTGAAATCAAATCAAAGTTGAAAACTCACAGGAAAAATATGGGGCTAAAATGGCGAGGGGGTAGAGTTAAGTGTCGTTGGAAGGGAGGGGGTTGAAGGAGGGGAAAACGGAAAAAATCCTTGAGGGCGCTCAACCTATCTCAGAACGTAGAGCATTTTTGAATTTCTCGAGATTTTCAAGAATATTATATATATTAGTGATATAGATTATTTATAAGGGTCTTGCGTGATCGCTCGTACATAAGTAAGGACCCCCTGTCAAAGTGCTAGTGAAATCAAATTTGAAAACTCCACCATCAATAATAGGAGAACTACCTATGTCGGTGGCCGAGCAAAGCAAGACCCCTCTGGCTAATAAAATAATCGCCCGAGCGAAGTATGCCCCCCCTCCCACCCTGTCATAGTGCTAGTGAAATCAAATCATAGTTGAAAACTCACAGGAAAAATATGGGGCTAAAATGGCGAGGGGGTAGAGTTAAGTGTCGTTTTCCAAGTATTTTTGGGGAAAGTAAGGCCCCCTGTCATAGTGCTAGTGAAATCAAATTTGCAAAGCCTTCCCTTGATAATAATAGAACTACCTATGTCGGTGGCCGAGCATTGCGAGTCCCCTGGCCGTTAAAATGATCGGCCGAGTGAAGTATGCCCCACCTCCCACCCTGTCATAGTGCTAGTGAAATCAAATCATAGTTCAAAACTCACAGGAAAAATATGGGGCTAAAATATGTAATTTATTACATATAAATATGTAGGTAGGTAGGACAATTGAATCCCCTGGCCGGTATAATGAAAACAAAGAAAAAATATGGGGCTAAAATGGCGAGGGGGTAGAGTTAGTGTCGTTTTCCAAGTATTTTTGGACGTAGAATCCCCTGGCGGATAAAATGATTCCCTGAAAATTTCATCAAAATCGAATCAATAGTGGCTTAAATCCCCACTCCTTTTCTTTAGTTGAAGGAGGGGAAAACGGAAAAAATCCTTGAGGGCGCTCAACGTATCTCAGAATTAAGATCATTTTTTTTATTTTATTTTTATTTTATTTTATTTTTTTTTTCAAATTAAATTAAATTTTTCGATAATCGATTCAGTTTAAATCGATTCTACTTTTCTCGATAATCGATTCAATTTAAATCGATTCATTTAATTTACGTCCGTCCGGGAGAGATCACGTAGACCTTGCTCGCGCCCCTTAAAGGCTGATGTCCCACCCGCTCAGAGTGAAGAGTGAAGGCGGGGGGATAGAGGGTGTTGAGAGGATGGGAGTGAAGCCGAGCCAGAATTCACCCGACGCGATGGGTCGGTGGCGACGGCCCAGTTTTTTCAAAACTCAACTCGCGCTCAAAATTCACTCGATTTCGAAATGAATTTGGTCGATATCTCCTATTAAAATTCGGATCTCTAGGTAGGCTACGGACGAAACGCGGAAAAAATCCGTCTATTAACGACGGAATAAATCGAAAAAATTAATTCAGCGAATTCGCGCGCGTCATAAAATTCGCGCAACTCGCTTATCGGACGTAAAATTAGTCGAGGAATCCGAATCCGAAGAAAAAAATAGGGGTTCCCATTTGAAATAAGAAAGTTGATGTCAATTGCGCGGATTTGCGCGCATTTTTGGGGGTGCTCAACCCCCCTACAAAGACTTAAACGGTCGCCCGAGACGATAGGAAAAATCGGGGTATTTTTAGGACTTACCGTTTAGTCAGAGTAGGCGATTGACATACAGACAGACCCACAGACACACAGACTGAGAATTAGTGGTATAGACTAGATGCTCCGGCTCGCTTTGCTCGCCTACGCACCCAGCTGGGGGGCTCCGCCCCCCAGACCCCCCGTGGGCCTCGCTACGCGAGGCCGGTGCCTCGCTTCGCGAGGCCGATCGCTTAAGCAGAATTGTGGGTGAATTGCCGCTTGTGGGAGTATTGCCACCTGTGGGTGTATTGCCGCCTGTGAGGGTATATTGCCGCCTGTGGGTGAATTGCCGCCCCCCAGACCCTCCCTAGTGGGTGTATTGCCGCTTGTGGATGTATTGCCCACTGTGGTTGTATATTGCCGCCTGTGATTTGGGTGAATCATGGTATGAAAATGATTAGCCGAGTGAAGTAAGGCCCCCTTGTCAAAGTGCTAGTCTATTAGCTGAGCGAAGTAAGTCAAAGTGCTAGTGAAATCAATTTTCAAAAGTCTACTCTCTACCGCCCGAGCGAGGAACCGCCGCCCCCCCCCCCCCTTGCCATAGTGCTAGTGAAATCAAATCAAATTTGAAAACTCATAGGGAAAAAACCCATGGGGCGATATGGAGCTAAAAAGGCCGAGAAGATGATCAGCTGAGCGAAATAAGACGCCCCTCCTGTCAAAGTGCTAGTGAACTCAATTTTGAAAACTCCACCATCATAATAATAGAATAGAACTACCTATGTGGGTGGCTGAGCAAAGCGAGCTCCCTCTGGCCGATAACATGATCGGCAGAGCGAAGTAAGCCCCCCTCCCTCCCCTGTCAAAGTGCTAGTGAAATCAAATCAAAACTCACAGTAAAAAACCCGGTGGGGCGCTATGGGACTAAAATGCCGAGGGGGTAGAGTTAAGTGTCGTTTTCCAAGTATTTTTGGGGACGACCTATGGAGCTTTCATGGGGCTATACGAAATTAGACCCCCTGTCAACGTGCTAGTGAAATCAAATTTCCACCATCAATAATAATAGAACTACCTATGTGGGTGGCCGAGCAAAGCGAGTCCCCTGGCCGTTAAAATGATCGGCTGAGTGAAGTATGCCCCCCCCCCCTCCCAACCTATCATAGTGCTAGTGAAATCAAATCAAAGTTGAAAACTCACAGGAAAAATATGGGGCTAAAATGGCGAGGGGGTAGAGTTAAGTGTCGTTGGAAGGGAGGGGGTTGAAGGAGGGGAAAACGGAAAAAATCCTTGAGGGCGCTCAACCTATCTCAGAACGTAGAGCATTTTTGAATTTCTAGAGATTTTCAAGAATATTATATATATTAGTGATATAGATTATTTATAAGGGTCTTGCGTGATCGCTCGTACATAAGTAAGGACCCCCTGTCAAAGTGCTAGTGAAATCAAATTTGAAAACTCCACCATCAATAATAGGAGAACTACCTATGTCGGTGGCCGAGCAAAGCAAGACCCCTCTGGCTAATAAAATAATCGCCCGAGCGAAGCAAGACCCCCCCTGTCATTTGAAAAGTTTGAAAAAAGCCTCCCCTGGCTGGTAAATTGATCGGCCGAGCGAGAAACACCCCCTGGCAACGTGTCAAATTTGACAACTCACAGGAAAAAAAACCCTGGGGTGCCATCAATAGTTAGTTGCTCGCCTACGCACCCAGCTGAGTAACCCTAGTGGGGTGCATAGCATCGATGGACACGTTCATAACCCTGCATCAAGGTCAACTGCTCCTTCAACATCAACCCCCCTGGCTGATAAAATGATCGGCCGAGTGAAGTATGCCCCCCCTCCCACCCTGTCATAGTGCTAGTGAAATCAAATCATAGTTCAAAACTCACAGGAAAAATATGGGGCTAAAATGGCGAGGGGGTAGAGTTAAGTGTCGTTTTCCAAGTATTTTTGGGGAAAGTAAGGCCCCCTGTCATAGTGCTAGTGAAATCAAATTTGCAAAGCCTTCCCTTGATAATAATAGAACTACCTATGTCGGTGGCCGAGCATTGCGAGTCCCCTGGCCGTTAAAATGATCGGCCGAGTGAAGTATGCCCCACCTCCCACCCTGTCATAGTGCTAGTGAAATCAAATCATAGTTGAAAACTCACAGGAAAAATATGGGGCTAAAATATGTAATTTATTACATATAAATATGTAGGTAGGTAGGACAATTGAATCCCCTGGCCGGTATAATGAAAACAAAGAAAAAATATGGGGCTATGCCATCAATAGTTAGTTGCTCGCCTACGCACCCAGCTGAGTAACCCTAGTGGGGTGCATAGCATCGATGGACACGTTCATAACCCTGCATCAAGGTCAACTGCTCCTTCAACATCAACCCCCCTGGCTGATAAAATGATCGGCCGAGTGAAGTATGCCCCCCCTCCCACCCTGTCATAGTGCTAGTGAAATCAAATCATAGTTCAAAACTCACAGGAAAAATATGGGGCTAAAATGGCGAGGGGGTAGAGTTAAGTGTCGTTTTCCAAGTATTTTTGGGGAAAGTAAGGCCCCCTGTCATAGTGCTAGTGAAATCAAATTTGCAAAGCCTTCCCTTGATAATAATAGAACTACCTATGTCGGTGGCCGAGCATTGCGAGTCCCCTGGCCGTTAAAATGATCGGCCGAGTGAAGTATGCCCCACCTCCCACCCTGTCATAGTGCTAGTGAAATCAAATCATAGTTGAAAACTCACAGGAAAAATATGGGGCTAAAATATGTAATTTATTACATATAAATATGTAGGTAGGTAGGACAATTGAATCCCCTGGCCGGTATAATGAAAACAAAGAAAAAATATGGGGCTAAAATGGCGAGGGGGTAGAGTTAGTGTCGTTTTCCAAGTATTTTTGGACGTAGAATCCCCTGGCGGATAAAATGATTCCCTGAAAATTTCATCAAAATCGAATCAATAGTGGCTTAAATCCCCACTCCTTTTCTTTAGTTGAAGGAGGGGAAAACGGAAAAAATCCTTGAGGGCGCTCAACGTATCTCAGAATCAGAATTTAGATCATTTTTGAATTTTTCGAGATTTTTTAATTTTTTAATTTTTTTTTTTTTAATTCAATTTAATTCAATTTTTCGATAATCGATTCAGTTCAAATCGATTCTACTTTTCTCGATAATCGATTCATTTAATTTACATCCGTCCGGGAGAGATCACTTAGACCTTGCTAGCGCCCCTTAAAGGCTGATGTCCCACCCGCTCAGAGTGAAGAGTGAGGGCGGGGGGATAGAGGGTGTTGAGAGGATGGGAGTAAAGCCGAGCCAGAATTCACCCGACGCGATGGGTCGGTGGCGACGGCCCAGTTTTTTCAAAACTCAACTCGCGCTCAAAATTCACTCGATTTCGAAATGAATTTGGTCGATATCAAGTATTAAAATTCGGATCTCTAGGTAGGCGTAGGACGAAACGCGAAAAAAATCCGTCTATTAACGGCGGAATAAGACGCAAAAATTAATTGAGCGAATTCGCGCGCGCCAAAAAATTCGCGCGACCCCCTTATCGGACGTAAAATTGGTCGAGGAATCCGAATCCGGTGAAAAAAATAGGGGTTCCCATTTGAAATAAGAAAGTTGATGTAGATTGCGCGGATTTGAGCGCATTTTTGAGAATTCTCGACCCCCCTAGAGACTCTTAAACGGTCGACCGAGACGATAGGAAAAATCGCCTTATTTTTCTCGATAATCGATTCATTTAATTTACATCTGTCCGGGAGAGATCACTTAGACCTTGCTAGCGCCCCTTAAAGGCTGATGTCCCACCCGCTCAGAGTGAAGAGTGAGGGCGGGGGGATAGAGGGTGTTGAGAGGATGGGAGTAAAGCCGAGCCAGAATTCACCCGACGCGATGGGTCGGTGGCGACGGCCCAGTTTTTTCAAAACTCAACTCGCGCTCAAAATTCACTCGATTTCGAAATGAATTTGGTCGATATCAAGTATTAAAATTCGGATCTCTAGGTAGGCGTAGGACGAAACGCGAAAAAAATCCGTCTATTAACGGCGGAATAAGACGCAAAAATTAATTGAGCGAATTCGCGCGCGCCAAAAAATTCGCGCGACCCCCTTATCGGACGTAAAATTGGTCGAGGAATCCGAATCCGGTGAAAAAAATAGGGGTTCCCATTTGAAATAAGAAAGTTGATGTAGATTGCGCGGATTTGAGCGCATTTTTGAGAATTCTCGACCCCCCTAGAGACTCTTAAACGGTCGACCGAGACGATAGGAAAAATCGCCTTATTTTTACGACTTACCGTTTAGTCAGAGTAGGCCGACGACATACACACACACACACACGGTGAGGATTAGTGGTTTAGACTAGATGCTCCGGCTCGCTTTGCTCGCCTACGCACCCAGCTGGGGGGCTCCGCCCCCCAGACCCCCCGTGGGCCTCGCTTCGCGAGGCCGATCGCTTATTCGGACAGGGGGGCCTCGCTTCGCTCGGCCGGGGGGGTGTGTTCAAACCCCTACTCAGACATAAGTATGCTATGCACCCCACACCCTAGTGGGGTGCATAGCATCGATGGACACGTTCATAACCCTGCATCAAGGTCAACTGCTCCTTCAACATCAACCCCCCTGGCTGATAAAATGATCGGCCGAGTGAAGTATGCCCCCCCTCCCACCCTGTCATAGTGCTAGTGAAATCAAATCATAGTTGATAACTCACAGGAAAAATATGGGGCTAAAATGGCGAGGGGGTAGTTTCCCCCCCCCCCCCCCCCCCTTGGCAACGTGTCAAATTTGACAACTCACAGGATTATTATTATCATGTACTGTTTTTCAATTAGGTAAATCAATAATTTTTCAATAAAATTATAAGTCCAGGCCGTTTTGGGCGGTAGGAAGGGTGTATATAAATTTTGGACGTAGAATCCTTTTTTGGGGAATATCAGAGACCTGAAGAGCAGGCGGGCCCCATACGTTTCAAAATCGTTCCAAATAATAATTAATTTCGGCAAAACTATTATTAGGTACTATTATTATTATGTACTGTTTTTCAATTAGGTAAATCAATAATTTTTCAATAAAATTATAAGTCCAGGCCGTTTTGGGCGGTAGGAAGGGTGTATATAAATTTTGGACGTAGAATCCTTTTTTGGGGAATATCAGAGACTTGAAGAGCAGGGCTAAGTAATATTATAAGAGATCTAGATCCCCACTCCTTATTCGGACAGGGGGGCATTTTTGAATTTTTATTTTTTAATTTATTTTATATTGATTTTAATTTTTTTTATTTTTTTTATTTTTTTATTTTTTTTCAAATTCAATTAAATTCAATTTTTCGATAATCGATTCAGTTTAAATGCCCCCCCTCCCACCCTGTCATAGTGCTAGTGAAATCAAATCATAGTTGAAAACCCACAGGAAAAATATGGGGCTAAAATGGCGAGGGGGTAAAGTTAAGTGTCGTTTTCCAAGTATTTTCCACCCTTTGTAAAGTCCACCCTCAATAATTATTATTGATTAATTATTATTGACCTACCTACATATTTATTACATATAAATATGTAGGTAGGTAGGACATTTGAATCCCCTGGCCGGTATAATGAAAACAAAGAAAAAATATGGGGCTAAAATGGCGAGGGGGTAGAGTTAGTGTCGTTTTCCAAGTATTTTTGGACGTAGAATCCCCTGGCGGATAAAATGATTCCCTGAAAATTTCATCAAAATCGAATCAATAGTGGCTGAAATCCCCACTCCTTTTCTTTAGTTGAAGGAGGGGAAAACGGAAAAAATCATTGAGGGCGCTCAACGTATCTCAGAATTTAGATCATTTTTGAATTTTTATTTTATTTTAATTTTTATTTTATTTTTATTTTAATTTTTTTATTTTTATTTTTTAAATTCAATTAAATTCATTTTATGAGATAATCGATTCAGTTTAAATCGATTCTACTTTTCTCGATAATCGATTCATTTAATTTACATCCATCTGGGAGACCTTGCGCATAGACCTAGCGAGCGCCCCTTAAAGGCTGATGTCCCACCCGCTCAGAGTGATGAGTGAGGGCGGGGGGGTATCGGCTGGGAGTAAACCGAGCGGGATCCACCCGCCGGTGACGGCTACCCAGTTTTCTGACGTAAATTAAAGGAATCTCCAAAACTGAAATCGCCGTCCTGATCCGCTCATTGTCGGAATGAATTTGGTCGATATCTCCTATTAAAATTTGGATCTCAAGGTAGGCTACGGACGAAACGCGGAAAAAATCCGTCTATTAAGGACGGAATAAATCGAAAAAATTAATTTCGCGAATTCGCGCGCGCCATAAAATTTGCGCAATCCGCTTATCGGACGTAAAATTGGTCGAGGAATCGGAATCCGATGAAAAAAATAGGGGTTCCCATTTGAAATAAGAAAGTTGATGTCAATTGCGCGGATTTGAGCGAATTTTTGAGAATTCTCGACCCCCCTAGTGACTCTTAAACGGTCGACCGAGACGAATGGAAAAATCGGCGTATTTTTACGACTTATAGTTTAGTCAGAGTAGGCGATTGACATACCCAGCCAGTCCCCCACAGACACGGTGAGAATTAGTGATTTAGACTAGATGCTCCGGCTCGCTTTGCTCGCCTACGCACCCAGCTGGGGGGCTCCGCCCCCCAGACCCCCCGTGCGCCTCGCTCTGCGAGGCCGATCGCTTAAGCAGACATGTGGGTGAATTGCCGCTTGTGGGTGTATTGCCACCTGTGGGTGTATTGCCGCCTGTGAGTGTATATTGCCGCCTGTGGGTGAATTGCCGCCCCCCAGACCCCCCCTAGTGGGTGTATTGCCGCTTGTGGATGTATTGCCCACTGTGGTTGTATATTGCCGCCTGTGATTTGGGTGAATCATGGTACGAAAATGATTAGCCGAGCGAAGTAAGGCCCCCTTGTCAAAGTGCTAGTCTATTAGCTGAGCGAAGTAAGTCAAAGTGCTAGTGAAATCAAATCAAAACTCACAGTAAAAAACCCGGTGGGGCGCTATGGGACTAAAATGCCGAGGGGGTAGAGTTAAGTGTCGTTTTCCAAGTATTTTTGGGGACGATCTATGGAGCTTTCATGGGGCTATACGAAATTAGACCCCCTGTCAACGTGCTAGTGAAATCAAATTTCCACCATCAATAATAATAGAACTACCTATGTGGGTGGCCGAGCAAAGCGAGTCCCCTGGCCGTTAAAATGATCGGCTGAGTGAAGTATGCCCCCCCCCCCCCCTCCCAACCTGTCATAGTGCTAGTGAAATCAAATCAAAGTTGAAAACTCACAGGAAAAATATGGGGCTAAAATGGCGAGGGGGTAGAGTTAAGTGTCGTTTTCCAAGTATTTTTGGGGAAAGGGGAAGTATTTTTGGGGAAATTAAGGCCCCCCTGTCAAGTGCTAGTGAAATCAAATTACAAAAGCCTTCCCTTGATAATAATAGAACTACTTATGTCAGTGGCCGAGCAAAGCGAGTCCCCAGGCCGTTAAAATGATCGGCCGAGTGAAGTATGCCCCCCCCCCCCCTCCCACCCTGTCATAGTGCTAGTGAAATCAAATCAAAGTTGAAAACTCACAGGAAAAATATGGGGCTAAAATGGCGAGGGGGTAGAGTTAAGTGTCGTTTTCCAAGTATTTTTGGGGACGACCTATGGAGCTTTCATGGGGCTATACGAAATTAGACCCCCCTGTCAACGTGCTAGTGAAATCAAATTTCCACCATCAATAATAATAGAACTACCTATGTGAGTGGCCGAGCAAAGCGAGTCCCCTGGCCGTTAAAATGATCGGCTGAGTGAAGTATGCCCCCCCCCCTCCCAACCTGTCATAGTGCTAGTGAAATCAAATCAAAGTTGAAAACTCACAGGAAAAATATGGGGCTAAAATGGCGAGGGGGTAGAGTTAAGTGTCGTTTTCCAAGTATTTTTGGGGAAAGGGGAAGTATTTTTGGGGAAATTAAGGCCCCCCCTGTCAAGTGCTAGTGAAATCAAATTTGAAAAGCCTTCCCTTGATAATAATAGAACTACATATGTCGGTGGCCGAGCAAAGCGAGTCCCCTGGCCGTTAAAATGATCGGCCGAGTGAAGTATGCCCCCCCTCCCACCAATTTTCAAGAATATTATATATATTAGTGATATAGATTATTTATAAGGGTCTTGCGTGATCGCTCGTACATATAGATTCTTGTTTGGGGGGGGGGGGGGAAGTAAGGACCCCCTGTCAAAGTGCTAGTGAAATCAAATTTGAAAACTCCACCATTAATAATAGGAGAACTACCTATGTCGGTGGCCGAGCAAAGCAAGACCCCTCTGGCTAATAAAATAATCGCCCGAGCGAAGCAGGACCCCCCCTGTCATTTGAAAAGTTTGAAAAAAGCCTCCCCTGGCTGGTAAATTGATCGGCCGAGCGAGAAACCCCCCCCTGGCAACGTGTCAAATTTGACAACTCACAGGAAAAAAACCCTGGGGTGCCATCAATAGTTAGTTGCTCGCCTACGCACCCAGCTGAGTAACCCTAGTGGGGTGCATAGCATCGATGGACACGTTCATAACCCTGCATCAAGGTCAACTGCTCCTTCAACATCAACCCCCCTGGCTGATAAAATGATCGGCCGAGTGAAGTATGCCCCCCCCCCCTCCCACCCTGTCATAGTGCTAGTGAAATCAAATCATAGTTGATAACTCACAGGAAAAATATGGGGCTAAAATGGCGAGTATTTTTGGGGAAAGTAAGGCCCCCTGTCATAGTGCTAGTGAAATCAAATTTGCAAAGCCTTCCCTTGATAATAATAGAACTACCTATGTCGGTGGCCGAGCAAAGCAAGACCCCTCTGGCTAATAAAATAATCGCCCGAGCGAAGCAAGACCCCCCCTGTCATTTGAAAAGTTTGAAAAAAGCCTCCCCTGGCTGGTAAATTGATCGGCCGAGCGAGAACCCCCCCCCCCCCCCCCCCCCCGCCCAGCAACGTGTCAAATTTGACAACTCACAGGAAAAAAACCCTGGGGTGCCATCAATAGTTAGTTGCTCGCCTACGCACCCAGCTGAGTAACCCTAGTGGGGTGCATAGCATCGATGGACACATTCATAACCCTGCATCAAGGTCAACTGCTCCTTCAACATCAACCCCCCTGGCTGATAAAATGATCGGCCGAGTGAAGTATGCCCCCCTCCCACCCTGTCATAGTGCTAGTGAAATCAAATCATAGTTGATAACTCACAGGAAAAATATGGGGCTAAAATGGCGAGGGGGTAGAGTTAAGTGTCGTTTTCCAAGTATTTGAATGTGTAGGTAGGTGGTAAGCCGAGCCAAATCCACCTGGCGGCCGTCACCGCCCCGCGATTTAATGATGGGTTCAAACCCCTACACGCTTATTCGGACAGGGGGAACAACCCGCGTGATCCCTGAAAATTTCATCAAAATCGAATCAATAGTGGCTGAAATCCCCACTCCTTCTTTTCTTTAGCTGAAGGAGGGGAAAACGCCAAAAATCCTTGAGGGCGCTCAACCTATCTCAGAATGTACATCATTTTTAAATTTCTCGAGATTTTCAAAAATATATATTAATTTTTTAATTTTTTTTTTATTCAATTTAATTCAATTTTTCGATATTTTTCTCGATAATCGATTCAATTTGAATCGATTCATTTAATTTACATCCATTTCCGTCTGGGAGAGATCTCGTAGACCTTGTAAGCGCCCCTATAAGGCTGATGTCACACCCGCTCAGAGCCATGTGTGTAGGCGGGGGGGTATCGGCTGGGAGTAAACCGAGCGGGATCCACCCGCCGGTGACGGCCACCCAGTTTTCTGACGTAAATTAAAGGAATCTCCAAAACTGAAATCGCCGTCCTAATTCAATCATTGTCGGAATGAATTAATTCGATATCTCCTATTAAAATTCGAATCTCAAGGTAGGCTACGGACGAAACGCGGAAAAAATCCGTCTATTAACGAAGGAATAAATCGAAAAAATTAATTCAGCGAATTCGCGCGCGCCAAAAAATTCGCGCAATTCGCTTATCGGACGTAAAATTGGTCGAGGAATCCGAATCCGGTGAAAAAAATAGGGGTTCCCATTTGAAATAAGAAAGTTGATGTCAATTGCGCGGATTTGAGCGCATTTTAGAAAAATCTCGACCCCCCTAGATACACTTAAACGGTCCACACAGACGATAGAAAAAATCGGCGTATTTTTAGGGCTTACCGTTTAGTCAGAGTAGGCGTTTGACATACCCACATAGTCAGCCAGCCAGCCACATAGTCAGCCACAGACACGGTGAGGATTAGTGATTTAGACTAGATGCTCCGGCTCGCTTTGCTCGCCTACGCACCCAGCTGGGGGGCTCCGCCCCCCAGACCCCCCGTGGGCCTCGCTTCGCGAGGCAGATCGCTTAAGCAGAATTGTGGGTGAATTGCCGCTTGTGGGAGTATTGCCACCTGTGGGTGTATTGCCGCCTGTGAGTGTATATTGCCGCCTGTGGGTGAATTGCCGCCCCCCAGACCCTCCCTAGTGGGTGTATTGCCGCTTGTGTATGTATCGCCCACTGTGGTTGTATATTGCCGCCTGTGATTTGGGTGAATCATGGTATGAAAATGATTAGCCGAGCGAAGTAAGGCCCCCTTGTCAATGTGCTAGTCTATTAGCTGAGCGAAGTAAGTCAAAGTGCTAGTGAAATCAATTTTCAAAAGTCTACCCTCTACCGCCCGAGCGAGGAACCGCCCCCCCCCCCTCCCTGCCATAGTGCTAGTGAAATCAAATCAAATTTGAAAACTCATAGGGAAAAAACCCATGGGGCGATATGGGGCTAAAAAGGCCGAGAAGATGATCAGCTGAGCGAAATAAGACGCCCCTCCTGTCAAAGTGCTAGTGAACTCAATTTTGAAAACTCCACCATCATAATAATAGAATAGAACTACCTATGTGGGTGGCTGAGCAAAGCGAGCTCCCTCTGGCCGATAACATAATCGACAGAAGCGAAGTAAGCCCCCCCTCCCTCCCCTGTCAAAGTGCTAGTGAAATCAAATCAAAACTCACAGTAAAAAACCCGGTGGGGCGCTATGGGACTAAAATGCCGAGGGGGTAGAGTTAAGTGTCGTTTTCCAAGTATTTTTGGGGACGACCTATGGAGCTTTCATGGGGCTATACGAAATTAGACCCCCTGTCAACGTGCTAGTGAAATCAAATTTCCACCATCAATAATAATAGAACTACCTATGTGGGTGGCCGAGCAAAGCGAGTCCCCTGGCCGTTAAAATGATCGGCCTAGTGAAGTATGCCCCCCCCCCTCCCAACCTGTCATAGTGCTAGTGAAATCAAATCAAAGTTGAAAATTCACAGGAAAAATATGGGGCTAAAATGGCGAGGGGTTAGAGTTAAGTGTCGTTGGAAGGGAGGGGGTTGAAGGAGGGGAAAACGGAAAAAATCCTTGAGGGCGCTCAACCTATCTCAGAACGTAGAGCATTTTTGAATTTCTCGAGATTTTCAAGAATATTATATATATTAGTGATATAGATTATTTATAAGGGTCTTGCGTGATCGCTCGTACATATAGATCCCTGTCAAAGTGCTAGCGAAATCAAATTTGAAAACTTCACCATCAATAATAATAGAACTACCTATGTGGGTGGCCGAGCAAGTGAGCCCCCTGGCCGTTAAAATGATGGACCAAGCTAAGTAAGACCCTTCTGTCGTAGTGCTAGTGAAATCAAATTTCAAAAGTCTTCCCTCGATAATAATAGAACTACCTACGTCGGTGGCCGAGCGAAGCGAGTCCCCTGGCCGTTAAAATGATCGGCCGAGTGAAGTATCCCCCCCCCCCACCCTATCATAGTGCTATTGAAATCAAATCAAAGTTGAAAACTCACAGGAACAATATGGGGCTAAAATGGCGAGGGGGTAGAGTTAAGTGTCGTTTTCCAAGTATTTTTGAGGAAAGGGGAAGTATTTTTGGGGAAATTAAGGCCCCCCTGTCAAGTGCTAGTGAAATCAAATTTGAAAAGCCTTCCCTCGATAATAATAGAACTACCTACGTCAGTGCTCGAGCAAAGCGAGTCCCCTGGCCGTTAAAATGATCGGCCGAGTGAAGTATGCCCCCCCTCCCACCCTGTCATAGTGCTGTTGAAATCAAATCAAAGTTGAAAACTCACAGGAAAAATATGGGGCTAAAATGGTGAGGGGGTAGAGTTAAGTGTCGTTTTCCAAGTATTTCTGGGGAAAGGGGAAGTATTTTTGGGGAAATTAAGGCCCCCCTGTCAAGTGCTAGTGAAATCAAATTTGAAAAGCCTTCCCTCGATGATAATAGAACTACCTACGTCGGTGGCCGAGCAAAGCGAGTCCCCTGGTGGTTAAAATGATAGGGCGAGTGAAGTATGCCCTCCCCCCTCCCACCCTGTCATAGTTATAGTGAAATCAAATCAAAGTTGAAAACTCACAGGAAAAATATGGGGCTAAAATGGCGAGGGGGTAGAGTTAAGTGTCGTTTTCCAAGTATTTTCCACCCTTTGTAAAGTCCACCCTCAATAATAATTATTGAGGGTAGGTCAATAATTATTATTAATATGTAGGTAGGTAGGACATTTGAATCCCCTGGCCGGTATAATGAAAACAAAGAAAAAATATGGGGCTAAAATGGCGAGGGGGTAGAGTTAGTGTCGTTTTCCAAGTATTTTTGGGGAAAGGGGAAGTATTTTTGGGGAAATCAAGGCCCCCCTGTCAAGTGCTAGTGAAATCAAATTTGAAAAGCCTTCCCTTGATAATAATAGAACTACCTATGTCAGTGGCCGAGCAAAGCGAGTCCCCAGGCCGTTAAAATGATCGGCCGAGTGAAGTATGCCCCCCACCCCCCAGGAAAACACAGTAAAAGTATGGGGCTAAAATGGTGAGGGGGTAGAGTTATTGTCGTTTTCCAAGGATTTTTGGACGTAGAATCACCTGGTGGATAAAATGATTAGCTGAGCAAAGTAAGGCCCCCCTGTCAATAATTTGGAAAAAGAATCGATTCTAATAATAATAATAAATACTAATAATAATAATATTTTATAATAATAATAATATTTTATAATAATAATAATATTTTATAATAATAATACTTTCTAAATCGATTTGATTTAAATCGATTCATATTTGAGAATCGGACATCCCTCGGACGACTTTGCAGGGATGGCTGGTAGATATCGACCCCCCAAAATCCCCCCCGGAGAAGAAAAAACCCCCTCAATCTGGGGGAAAAACCCTGATTTGGCAGCACTGCAAGGGGACGACTGGGAGAGATCTCGTAGACCTTGTAAGCGCCCCTGTAAGGCTGATGTCCCACCCGCTCAGAGTGAAGAGTGATGGCGGGGGGATAGAGGGTGTTGAGAGGCTGGGAGTAAACCGAGCGGGATCCACCCGCCGGTGACGGCCACCCAGTTTTCTGACGTAAATTAAAGGAATCTCCAAAACTGAAATCGCCGTCCTAATTCAATCATTGTCGGAATGAATTATGTCGATATCTCCTATTAAAATTCGAATCTCAAGGTAGGCTAAGGACGAAACGCGGAAAAAATCCGTCTATTAACGACGGAATAAATCGAAAAAATAAATTGAGCGAATTCGCGCGCGCCAAAAAATTCGCGCAATTCGCTTATCGGACGTAAAATTGGTCGAGGAATCCGAATCCGGTGAAAAAAATAGGGGTTCCCATTTGAAATAAGAAAGTTGATGTCAATTGCGCGGATTTGAGCGCATTTTTGAAAATTCTCGACCCCCCTAGAGACTCTTAAACGGTCGCCCGAGACGATAGAAAAAATCGGCGTATTTTTACGATCTACCGTTTAGTCAGAGTAGGCGTTTGACATACATAGCCAGCCACATAGTCAGCCAGCCACAGACACGGTGAGGATTAGTGATTTAGATAGATAGATAGATAGACTAGATGCTCCGGCTCGCTTTGCTCGCCTACGCACCCAGCTGGGGGGCTCCGCCCCCCAGGCCCCCGTGGGCCTCGCTTCGCGAGGCCGATCGCTTAAGCAGACATGTGGGTGAATTGCCGCTTGTGGGTGTATTGCCACCTGTGGGTGTATTGCCGCCTGTGAGTGTATATTGCCGCCTGTGGGTGAATTGCCGCCCCCCAGACCCCCCCTAGTGGATGTATTGCCGCTTGTGGATGTATTGCCCACTGTGGTTGTATATTGCCGCCTGTGATTTGGGTGAATCATGGTACGAAAATGATTAGCCGAGCGAAGTAAGGCCCCCTTGTCAAAGTGCTAGTCTATTAGCTGAGCGAAGTAAGTCAAAGTGCTAGTGAAATCAATTTTCAAAAGTCTACCCTCTACCGCCCGAGCGAGGAACCCCCCCCCCCCTTCCTGCCATAGTGCTAGTGAAATCAAATCAAATTTGAAAACTCATAGGGAAAAAACCCATGGGGCGATATGGGGCTAAAAAGGCCGAGAAGATGATCAGCTGAGCGAAATAAGACGCCCCTCCTGTCAAAGTGCTAGTGAACTCAATTTTGAATACTCCACCATCATAATAATAGAATAGAACTACCTATGTGGGTGGCTGAGCAAAGCGAGCCCCCTCTGATCGGCAGAGCGAAGTAAGCCCCCCCCCCCTCCCCTGTCAAAGTGCTAGTGAAATCAAATCAAAACTCACAGTAAAAAACCCGGTGGGGCGCTATGGGACTAAAATGCCGAGGGGGTAGAGTTAAGTGTCGTTTTCCAAGTATTTTTGGGGACGACCTATGGAGCTTTCATGGGGCTATACGAAATTAGACCCCCTGTCAACGTGCTAGTGAAATCAATAATAATAGAACTACCTATGTGGGTGGCCGAGCAAAGCGAGTCCCCTGGCCGTTATAATGATCGGCCGAGTGAACTCAATTTTGAATACTCCACCATCATAATAATAGAATAGAACTACCTATGTGGGTGGCTGAGCAAAGCGAGCCCCCTCTGATCGGCAGAGCGAAGTAAGCCCCCCCCCCCTCCCCTGTCAAAGTGCTAGTGAAATCAAATCAAAACCCACAGTAAAAAACCCAGTGGGGCGCTATGGGACTAAAATGCCGAGGGGGTAGAGTTAAGTGTCGTTTTCCAAGTATTTTTGGGGACGACCTATGGAGCTTTCATGGGGCTATACGAAATTAGACCCCCTGTCAACGTGCTAGTGAAATCAATAATAATAGAACTACCTATGTGGGTGGCCGAGCAAAGCGAGTCCCCTGGCCGTTATAATGATCGGCCGAGTGAAGTATGCCCCCCCCCCCCTCCCAACCTGTCATAGTGCTAGTGAAATCAAATCAAAGTTGAAAACTCACAGGAAAAATATGGGGCTAAAATGGCGACGGGGTAGAGTTAAGTGTCGTTTTCCAAGTATATTTGGGGAAAGGGGAAGTATTTTTGGGGAAATTAAGGCCCCCCTATAATAAAACTACCTATGTGGGTGGCTGAGCAAAGCGAGCCCCCTCTGATCGGCAGAGCGAAGTAAGCCCCCCCCCCCCCCCCCTCCCCTGTCAAAGTGCTAGTGAAATCAAATCAAAACTCACAGTAAAAAACCCGGTGGGGCGCTATGGGACTAAAATGCCGAGGGGGTAGAGTTAAGTGTCGTTTTCCAAGTATTTTTGGGGACGACCTATGGAGCTTTCATGGGGCTATACGAAATTAGACCCCCTGTCAACGTGCTAGTGAAATCAATAATAATAGAACTACCTATGTGGGTGGCGAGTGAAGTATGCCCCCCCCCCCCCTTCCCAACCTGTCATAGTGCTAGTGAAATCAAATCAAAGTTGAAAACTCACAGGAAAAATATGGGGCTAAAATGGCGAGGGGGTAGAGTTAAGTGTCGTTTTCCAAGTATATTTGGGGAAAGGGGAAGTATTTTTGGGGAAATTAAGGCCCCCCTATAATAGAACTACCTATGTCGGTGGCCGAGCAAAGCGAGTCCCCTGGCCGTTAAAATGATAGGCCGAGTGAAGTATGCCCCCCCCCCCTCCCACCCTGTCATAGTGCTAGTGAAATCAAATCATAGTTGAAAACTCACAGGAAAAATATGGGGCTAAAATGGCGAGGGGGTAGAGTTAAGTGTCGTTGGAAGGGAGGGGGTTGAAGGAGGGGAAAACGGAAAAAATCCTTGAGGGCGCTCAACCTATCTCAGAATGTAGATCATTTTTGTATTTCTCGAGATTTTCAAGAATATATATAAATTTTTTTATCGTGAAATGTACCAATGTCAAATGGCCGAGCAAAGAGACAATAGAACTACCTACCAATGTGGGCAGCCCAGGCAAGCGAGCCTCCCCTGGCCAGTAAAATGATCGGCCGAGTGAAGTAACCCCCCCCCCCCCTCCCCTCGCTGTCATAGTGCTAGTGAAATAAAATCAAATTTGAAAACACAGGAAAAAAATGGGGCTAAAATTTGTTAATAATTTTTTTTTCCGATTCAATTCAACTTTTCGATACTTTTCTCGATAATCGATTCAATTTAAATCGATTCATTTAATTTACATCCATTTCCGTCTGGGAGACGTTGCGCATAGACCTTCCGAGCGCCCCTTAAAGGCTGATGTCCAACCCGCTCAGAGTGAAGAGTGTGGGCGGGGGGATAGAGGCAGTTTGTAAGCCGACCCAGAATTCACCCGACGGCTCGCCCGACCCGCGATTTAACGAAAACTGCAAAACAGAAATCGCCGTCCTGATCCGCTCATTGTCGGAATGAATTTGGTCGATATCTCCTATTAAAATTCGGATCTCTAGGTAGGCTACGGACGAAACGCGAAAAAAATCCCCCCCCTATTCGTTCCCCCACCTACAAAAAAAAAAAAAAAAAAATTCCCCGCCTCCTCCATCTTTGTAACGTCCCTGAGTACGTCTTTCCAACTTCCTTGACAGCAGCCGTGTTGGAAGACCCAAACGCCCCGGGATCTCAGGAAATCAATTCAATTCAATTCAATTCAATTCAATTTTTATTTGTTATTGCAGGTAACACTGACCTTTACAACAAAGAAATTCGCATCCTAATATAGTATATTACATCCTGGAAATTTATTAAAATGAAACAACTCTTCGTATACAATTAAATGTGCATGTTACATAATATGTTATGCTATGATGATATATTACATCGCAAAAATACTAAGGCAGTATTAGAATTTGGGCTACAAATTTCCCCAGTTATAGTCAATGCAACAAACCGACATCAATTAACAACTCCTCTAGGAATTTCCTCCTCTTAAGATATGCGATTGCGTAACTGTATAGCCTGAACACCATGTCCTCATTTGGGCAAGTTAATAGGCAATTGAGAATATAATCTTCGCTTAGTCTACCAGATCCGAAATACCTAAGTCTATCGTTCTCCAGTTGTGAGCATGTACCGAAGACATGGGGGATGTTTTCAAGCTCACCCTTATTGCACAGCAGACAGCTCTTCTGGGGGTCTACCTTCCACACCACACCTTTGTGGAAAATTCGCAGCATTGAGTCGCTTCGGAGCCTCAGCTGAGCGATCACCCGCTTCACATCAAAGGGGATGTTCCAATTAAGGTAGCCCAGAGAGCTGTTGTATCCCTCTATCGTCACCAGGTAATTTCTATTGTACGACGAGCAAATAATCCGCTCGTAATCTTCATAAGCCACCATCGTCGCGAAGCTGTTCAATACCTCCTGCTTCATTTCCACCACCCATCGCACATCTTGCTGGCCCCACAACTCACTATATCCCAGTTTCGAAAGTATGCTTTTCAGCTGGGAGGCCCAGTTGTACTTGCCATCGCCCTTCTCGTCACATGTTCGTAAGAGGGCGTTATAGCATGATCGAGGGTATCTGTTTTTCGGCATACGGAGGAGGGCTTCCCACCACCCCAAAGCTCTCTCAAGTACAAAAACACCCAACTTGAGCCTTCCAGATTCTGCCCTAACCATGTAGTGCGGCGTACAAGAGGGAAGAGTGAGCAGGCTCTTGATTATTCGGGACTGTACTACCTCAATCTCCTCCAGGTATCGTAGACCCCAGATCTCGCTTGCGTAGAGCACGACCGAAGACGCCATTGAGTCCACAAGACGACAGGTTGACTCCCAACTGTAGCATTTTCCGGCCGATAGAATTTGGCGAACGCTTCCCCATGCTCTTATGCCCTTTGTGACGAAGTGCTCCTTTGCTTTATTAAAACTGCCTGACGAAGAAAACGGAACCCCGAGATAGGTATACTCTTGAACGAAACCAATTTTTTCCTTCACTAAAGTGATAGAGTCTTCAGCACTTCGAGCCCTGGATTTACTGAAACGAATTATTTTGGTTTTATCCGGGTTTATGACTAATTCCATCGACAGCGAATACTCCTCCAAAGCTCTCATTTTCCGTTCGATATCCATCTTACTATATCCGAATACAACGATGTCATCGGCAAATTTCAGCATCAGTATATCACACTGCTTATCAACTTTTACTCCTTCCAATCCTCTGTTACGCATATATTTCTCCAACCCTGAGATGTAGAGCGAAAAAAGCAGCGGACTCACCGAATCGCCCTGCAAAATCCCCATTTCGGCCCTGTGGAACTTGGTGGTTGAATTTTTTACACGTATAGCAACCTTTGCTTTGGAGTAGAGATCCCGCAGCACCTCCAAAATGTTTCCTCTAATCCCAAGCTCTGCAAGGACACCCCAGAGCAAGTTGTGAGGGAGTGAGCCGAAGGCGTTCTTGTAGTCCACAAATCCACCGTAAAGGGATCCCTTTGATTTTCGTAGGTTTAGGCCGATGATGCTACTCAAAACGAAGATGTTATCTCTGCAACCTCTTCCGCTCCTGAAGCCAGCCTGACATTCAGGTATTATTTCATTAACCTCAGCCCAGCTAGTTAGTCGAGTGCTTACGCATTGGGTAAAAACTTTAACCAGCGTATTTACGAGCGCTATAGGACGGTGTTTGTTTATCTCACCTTTGTCCAGAGTTTTCGGTATCATGTGAACAAGGACACTCCCCCAATCGGCCGGGACGCGCCCCTCTAACAAAATGGTATTGAAAATGGCCACAATCACGTGGATGGTTTCCGAAGGTAGGTTTATCCAGACCTCGTTTGGAATCTGATCCTCTCCAGCTGCCTTATTTTTCTTCAAATTTTGCAGAGCATTCCGAACTTCGCAGGAGGTGAAGGGTTTGTTCAGGTCGGGGGAAGAGATTTCACCACTAGTATTCATTGAAAACGATGTTGGCCCTGGGACGTTGGTAGTAGTCAAAAACTCTTCCCATCGGTCCACGGTAACCTCAGAGGAGGCTGGATCTCTGGTTCTCAATTTTTTCACGGCAGCCCAGAATTCTCGGGAATTTTTTACATTGCTCAAATCATCTCGCAATTTGTCGTGGTACAGCTTTTTTTCATATTTAAGTTTTGCGACATATCGTTTCTTTAGCTCTAGGTAAGCTGTTATATCGCTTTTTCCCGCACTCCAGTTTTTATATGCTAGTTTCACAGCTTTTTTACCTTGTTCACACTCCTCATTGAACCATTGATTCCGCCTCGGACGAGGGCGGTCACTGCGCCACACTACCTTTCTCATTCCAAGTTCCTCCAGAATAGTCAGAATTTCGCTTTTTAGTTTTTCAAAATCTCGTTGTCCATCACCCAGTAAATTCAATTTGCCAATCCTTTCCTTCGTCAGCTGCTTGAAACTTGGCAATTTCCTTGGATTCCACTTTACTAAGGTCCCTTCAACTTTCTCTGCGTTTTCTTGGCGATCCTTTGCTGAGTCCTGCTCACCTTTTAATGTAAGACAGCATTCAGCATGGTCAGCGACTATTCCAAGTTTATTTGTGATGGTGAAATCCAGTACACAATCCAGCATGATATAATTTATCCAGCAAAGGTCTATGGTACTTTGTCCCTGTGAACCCAGAAAGGTGAGACATCCCTCGCTATCGCCCCTACTTCGTCCATTTGCCATTAAAAACCCATACGCCTCCATAATTCCGACCAATTTTCGCCCCACTTGATCAATCTTGGAATCCTTGGTTCTCCTTAGCGGGAAAAAGGCCGTACTCTCAAAAACCGCTTCTTCACCTTGATTCAAACAACCTACTCTGGCGTTCCAATCCCCTATTAATATAATTTTAAACTCCCGATAATTTGAGGTAATAACATTTAGTACATGATCTCAGGAAATCTAAAATTTTAAACTCGCCGTCAGAAATCGCTCGTCGTCGGAAATCGCTCGTTGACAATTTTCTATTAAAATTCGCATCTCTAGGTAGGATACGGTTGAAACCCCGTTTCGATCCGACCATGAATAACGAAGATGGCAATATTTGGGCCAATTTGACCGTGCCAATTTTCGGTCGGCCGGGGGGGTCTGCGACCCCCCCTAGAGACTCTTAAACGTTCGCCCGAGAGTATAGAAAAAATCGGGGTATTTTTAGCGCTTACCGTTTAGTCAGAGTAGGCGATTGACATACCCAGCCAGCCAGCCAGTCCCCCACAGACACGGTGAGAATTAGTGAATGTACCAATGTCAAATGGCCGAGCAAAGAGACAATAGAACTACCTACCAATGTGGGCAGCCCAGGCAAGCGAGCCTCCCCTGGCCAGTAAAATGATCGGCCGAGTGAAGTAACCCCCCCCCCCCCCTCCCCTCGCTGTCATAGTGCTAGTGAAATAAAATCAAATTTGAAAACACAGGAAAAAAATGGGGCTAAAATTTGTTAATAATTTTTTTTTCCGATTCAATTCAACTTTTCGATACTTTTCTCGATAATCGATTCAATTTAAATCGATTCATTTAATTTACATCCATTTCCGTCTGGGAGACGTTGCGCATAGACCTTCCGAGCGCCCCTTAAAGGCTGATGTCCAACCCGCTCAGAGTGAAGAGTGTGGGCGGGGGGATAGAGGCAGTTTGTAAGCCGACCCAGAATTCACCCGACGGCTCGCCCGACCCGCGATTTAACGAAAACTGCAAAACAGAAATCGCCGTCCTGATCCGCTCATTGTCGGAATGAATTTGGTCGATATCTCCTATTAAAATTCGGATCTCTAGGTAGGCTACGGACGAAACGCGAAAAAAATCCCCCCCCTATTCGTTCCCCCACCTACAAAAAAAAAAAAAAAAAAATTCCCCGCCTCCTCCATCTTTGTAACGTCCCTGAGTACGTCTTTCCAACTTCCTTGACAGCAGCCGTGTTGGAAGACCCAAACGCCCCGGGATCTCAGGAAATCTAAAATTTTAAACTCGCCGTCAGAAATCGCTCGTCGTCGGAAATCGCTCGTTGACAATTTTCTATTAAAATTCGCATCTCTAGGTAGGATACGGTTGAAACCCCGTTTCGATCCGACCATGAATAACGAAGATGGCAATATTTGGGCCAATTTGACCGTGCCAATTTTCGGTCGGCCGGGGGGGTCTGCGACCCCCCCTAGAGACTCTTAAACGTTCGCCCGAGAGTATAGAAAAAATCGGGGTATTTTTAGCGCTTACCGTTTAGTCAGAGTAGGCGATTGACATACCCAGCCAGCCAGCCAGTCCCCCACAGACACGGTGAGAATTAGTGATTTAGATAGACTAGATGCTCCGGCTCGCTTTGCTCGCCTACGCACCCAGCTGGGGGGCTCCGCCCCCCAGACCCCCCGTGGGCCTCGCTACGCGAGGCCGGCGCCTCGCTTCGCGAGGCCGGCGCCTCGCTTCGCGAGGCCGATCGCTTAAGCAGACATGTGGGTGAATTGCCGCTTGTGGGTGTATTGCCACCTGTGGGTGTATTGCCGCCTGTGAGTGTATATTGCCGCCTGTGGGTGAATTGCCGACCCCCAGACCCCCCCCTAGTGGGTGTATTGCCGCTTGTGGATGTATTGCCCACTGTGGTTGTATATTGCCGCCTGTGATTTGGGTGAATCATGGTATGAAAATGATTAGCCGAGCGACCTATGGAGCTTTCATGGGGCTATACGAAATTAGACCCCCTGTCAACGTGCTAGTGAAATCAAATTTCCACCATCAATAATAATAGAACTACCTATGTGGGTGGCCGAGCAAAGCGAGTCCCCTGGCCGTTAAAATGATCGGCTGAGTGAAGTATGCCCCCCCTCCCACCATGTCATTGTGCTAGTGAAATCAAATCAAAGTTGAAAATTCACAGGAAAAATATGGGGCTAAAATGGCGAGGGGGTAGAGTTAAGTGTCGTTGGAAGGGAGGGGGTTGAAGGAGGGGAAAACGGAAAAAATCCGTGAGGGCGCTCAACCTATCTCAGAACGTAGAGCATTTTTGAATTTCTCGAGATTTTCAAGAATATTATATATATTAGTGATATCGATTATTTATAAGGGTAATGCTTGATCGCTCGTACATGTAGATCCTTGTTTGGGGGGGGGGGGGGGAAGTAAGGACCCCCTGTCAAAGTGCTAGTGAAATCAAATTTGAAAACTCCACCATCAATAATAGGAGAACTACCTATGTCGGTGGCCGAGCAAAGCAAGACCCCTCTGGCTAATAAAATAATCGCCCGAGCGAAGCAAGACCCCCCCTGTCATTTGAAAAGTTTGAAAAAAGCCTCCCCTGGCTGGTAAATTGATCGGCCGAGCGAGAAACCCCCCTCCCCTGGCAACGTGTCAAATTTGACAACTCACAGGAAAAAAACCCTGGGGTGCCATCAATAGTTAGTTGCTCGCCTACGCACCCAGCTGAGTAACCCTAGTAGGGTGCATAGCATCGATGGACACGTTCATAACCCTACATCAAGGTCAACTGCTCCTTCAACATCAACCCCCCTGCCTGATTAAATGATCGGCCGAGTGAAGTATGCCCCCCCTCCCACCCTGTCATAGTGCTAGTGAAATCAAATCATAGTTGAAAACTCACAGGAAAAATGTGGGGCTAAAATGGCGAGGGGGTAGAGTTAAGTGTCGTTTTCCAAGTATTTTTGGGGAAAGTAAGGCCCCCTGTCATAGTGCTAGTGAAATCAAATTTGCAAAGCCTTCCCTTGATAATAATAGAACTACCTATGTCGGTGGCCGAGCATTGCGAGTCCCCTGGCCGTTAAAATGATCGGCCGAGTGAAGTATGCCCACCCTGTCATAGTGCTTTTTTTATTTTTATTTTTTAAATTCAATTAAATTCAATTTTTCGATAATCGATTCAGTTTAAATCGATTCTACTTTTCTCGATAATCGATTCAATTTAAATCGATTCATTTAATTTACATCCATTCCCGTCTGGGAGACGTTGCGCATAGACCTTCCGAGCGCCCCTTAAAGGCTGATGTCCAACCCGCTCAGAGTGAAGAGTGTGGGCGGGGGGATAGAGGCAGTTTGTAAGCCGACCCAGAATTCACCCGACGGCTCGCCCGCCCGGCGATTTAACGAAAACTGAAAAACTGAAATCGCCGTCCTGATCCGCTCATTGTCGGAATGAATTTGGTCGATATCAAGTATTAAAATTCGGATCTCTAGGTAGGCGTTGGACGAAACGCGAAAAAAATCCGTCTATTAACGGCGGAATAAGACGCAAAAATTAATTGAGCGAATTCGCGCGCGCCAAAAAAATTGCGCAATTCGCTTATCGGACGTAAAATTAGTCGAGGAATCGGAATCCGGTGAAAAAAATAGGGGTTCCCATTTGAAATAAGAAAGTTGATGTCAATTGCGCGGATTTGAGCGCATTTTAGAAAATTCTCGACCCCCCTAGTGACTCTTAAACGGTCGCCCGAGACGATAGGAAAAATCGGCGTATTTTTACGACTTACCGTTTAGTCAGAGTAGGCGTTTGACATACATAGCCACATACAGACACGTTGAGAATTAGTGATTTAGACTAGATGCTCCGGCTCGCTTTGCTCGCCTACGCACCCAGCTGGGGGGCTCCGCCCCCCAGACCCCCCGTGGGCCTCGCTACGCGAGGCCGATCGCTTAAGCAGAATTGTGGGTGAATTGCCGCTTGTGGGAGTATTGCCGCCTGTGAGTGTATATTGCCGCCTGTGGGTGAATTGCCGCCCCCCAGACCCTCCCTAGTGGGTGTATTGCCGCTTGTGGATGTATTGCCCACTGTGATTGTATATTGCCGCCTGTGATTTGGGTGAATCATGGTATGAAAATGATTAGCCGAGCGAAGTAAGGCCCCCTTGTCAAAGTGCTAGTCTATTAGCTGAGCGAAGTAGGTCAAAGTGCTAGTGAAATCAATTTTCAAAAGTCTACTCTCTACCGCCCGAGCGAGGAACCGCCCCCCCCCCCTCCTTGCCATAGTGCTAGTGAAATCAAATCAAATTTGAAAACTCATAGGGAAAAAACCCATGGGGCGATATGGGGCTAAAAAGGCCGAGAAGATGATCAGCTGAGCGAAATAAGACGCCCCTCCTGTCAAAGTGCTAGTGAACTCAATTTTGAAAACTCCACCATCATAATAATAGAATAGAACTACCTATGTGGGTGGCTGAGCAAAGCGAGCTCCCTCTGGCCGATAACATGATCGGCAGAGCGAAGTAAGCCCCCCTCCCTCCCCTGTCAAAGTGCTAGTGAAATCAAATCAAAACTCACAGTAAAAAACCCGGTGGGGCGCTATGGGACTAAAATGCCGAGGGGGTAGAGTTAAGTGTCGTTTTCCAAGTATTTTTGGGGACGACCTATGGAGCTTTCATGGGGCTATACGAAATTAGACCCCCTGTCAACGTGCTAGTGAAATCAAATTTCCACCATCAATAATAATAGAACTACCTATGTGGGTGGCCGAGCAAAGCGAGTCCCCTGGCCGTTAAAATGATCGGCTGAGTGAAGTATGCCCCCCCCCCCCCCTCCCAACCTATCATAGTGCTAGTGAAATCAAATCAAAGTTGAAAACTCACAGGAAAAATATGGGGCTAAAATGGCGAGGGGGTAGAGTTAAGTGTCGTTGGAAGGGAGGGGGTTGAAGGAGGGGAAAACGGAAAAAATCCTTGAGGGCGCTCAACCTATCTCAGAACGTAGAGCATTTTTGAATTTCTAGAGATTTTCAAGAATATTATATATATTAGTGATATAGATTATTTATAAGGGTCTTGCGTGATCGCTCGTACATAAGTAAGGACCCCCTGTCAAAGTGCTAGTGAAATCAAATTTGAAAACTCCACCATCAATAATAGGAGAACTACCTATGTCGGTGGCCGAGCAAAGCAAGACCCCTCTGGCTAATAAAATAATCGCCCGAGCGAAGCAAGACCCCCCCTGTCATTTGAAAAGTTTGAAAAAAGCCTCCCCTGGCTGGTAAATTGATCGGCCGAGCGAGAAACACCCCCTGGCAACGTGTCAAATTTGACAACTCACAGGAAAAAAAACCCTGGGGTGCCATCAATAGTTAGTTGCTCGCCTACGCACCCAGCTGAGTAACCCTAGTGGGGTGCATAGCATCGATGGACACGTTCATAACCCTGCATCAAGGTCAACTGCTCCTTCAACATCAACCCCCCTGGCTGATAAAATGATCGGCCGAGTGATGTATGCCCCACCTCCCACCCTGTCATAGTGCTAGTGAAATCAAATCATAGTTGAAAACTCACAGGAAAAATATGGGGCTAAAATGGCGAGGGGGTAGAGTTAAGTGTCGTTTTCCAAGTATTTTTGGGGAAAGTAAGGCCCCCTGTCATAGTGCTAGTGAAATCAAATTTGCAAAGCCTTCCCTTGATAATAATAGAACTACCTATGTCGGTGGCCGAGCATTGCGAGTCCCCTGGCCGTTAAAATGATCGGCCGAGTGAAGTATGCCCCACCTCCCACCCTGTCCTAGTGCTAGTGAAATCAAATCATAGTTGAAAACTCACAGGAAAAATATGGGGCTAAAATATGTAATTTATTACATATAAATATGTAGGTAGGTAGGACAATTGAATCCCCTGGCCGGTATAATGAAAACAAAGAAAAAATATGGGGCTAAAATGGCGAGGGGGTAGAGTTAGTGTCGTTTTCCAAGTATTTTTGGACGTAGAATCCCCTGGCGGATAAAATGATTCCCTGAAAATTTCATCAAAATCGAATCAATAGTGGCTTAAATCCCCACTCCTTTTCTTTAGTTGAAGGAGGGGAAAACGGAAAAAATCCTTGAGGGCGCTCAACATATCTCAGAATTAAGATCATTTTTTTTATTTTATTTTTATTTTAATTTTTTATTTTTATTTTTCAAATTAAATTAAATTTTCGATAATCGATTCAATTTAAATCGATTCATTTAATTTACGTCCGTCCGGGAGATATCACGTAGACCTTGCTCGCGCCCCTTAAAGGCTGATGTCCCACCCGCTCAGAGTGAAGAGTGAGGGCGGGGGGATAGAGGGTGTTGAGAGGATGGGAGTGAAGCCGAGCCAGAATTCACCCGACGCGATGGGTCGGTGGCGATGGCCCAGTTTTTTCAAAACTCAACTCGCGCTCAAAATTCACTCGATTTCGAAATGAATTTGGTCGATATCAAGTATTAAAATTCGGATCTCTAGGTAGGCTACGGACGAAACGCGAAAAAAATCCGGCTATTAACGACGGAATAAATCGAAAAAATTAATTCAGCGAATTCGCGCGCGTCATAAAATTCGCGCAACTCGCTTATCGGACGTAAAATTAGTCGAGGAATCCGAATCCGGTGAAAAAAATAGGGGTTCCCATTTGAAATAAGAAAGTTGATGTCAATTGCGCGGATTTGAGCGAATTTTTGAGAATTCTCGACCCCCCTAGAGGAACTTAAACGGTCGACAGAGACGATAGGAAAAATCGGCGTATTTTTAGGGCTTACCGTTTAGTCAGAGTAGGCGATTGACATACCCAGCCACACACACACACGGTGAGAATTAGTGGTTTAGACTAGATGCTCCGGCTCGCTTTGCTCGCCTACGCACCCAGCTGGGGGGCTCCGCCCCCCAGACCCCCCGTGGGCCTCGCTAATCAAATCATCAAATCAAAACTCACAGTAAAAAACCCGGTGGGGCGCTATGGGACTAAAATGCCGAGGGGGTAGAGTTAAGTGTCGTTTTCCAAGTATTTTTGGGGACGACCTATGGAGCTTTCATGGGGCTATACGAAATTAGACCCCCTGTCAACGTGCTAGTGAAATCAAATTTCCACCATAAATAATAATAGAACTACCTATGTGGGTGGCCGAGCAAAGCGAGTCCCCTGGCCGTTAAAATGATCGGCCGAGTGAAGTATGCCCCCCCCCCCCCCTCCCAACCTGTCATAGTGCTAGTGAAATCAAATCAAAGTTGAAAATTCACAGGAAAAATATGGGGCTAAAATGGCGAGGGGGTAGAGTTAAGTGTCGTTGGAAGGGAGGGGGTTGAAGGAGGGGAAAACGGAAAAAATCCTTGAGGGCGCTCAACCTATCTCAGAACGTAGAGCATTTTTGAATTTCTCGAGATTTTCAAGAATATTATATATATTAGTGATATAGATTATTTATAAGGGTCTTACGTGATCGCTCATACATATAGATCCTTGTTGGGGGGGGGGGGGGGGGGGGGGAAGTAAGGACCCCCTGTCAAAGTGCTAGTGAAATCAAATTTGAAAACTCCACCATCAATAATAGGAGAACTACCTATGTCGGTGGCCGAGCAAAGCAAGACCCCTCTGGCTAATAAAATAATCGCCCGAGCGAAGCAAGACCCCCCCTGTGATTTGAAAAGTTTGAAAAAAGCCTCCCCTGGCTGGTAAATTGATCGGCCGAGCGAGAAACCCCCCCCTGGCAACGTGTCAAATTTGACAACTCACAGGAAAAAAAACCCTGGGGTGCCATCAATAGTTAGTTGCTCGCCTACGCACCCAGCTCAGTAACCCTCATAACCCTGCATCAAGGTCAACTGCTCCTTCAACATCAACCCCCCTGGCTGATAAAATGATCGGCCGAGTGAAGTATGCCCCCCCCCTCCCACCCTGTCATAGTGCTAGTGAAATCAAATCATAGTTGAAAACTCACAGGAAAAATGTGGGGCTAAAATGGCGAGGGGGTAGAGTTAAGTGTCGTTTTCCAAGTATTTTTGGGGAAAGTAAGGCCCCCTGTCATAGTGCTAGTGAAATCAAATTTGCAAAGCCTTCCCTTGATAATAATAGAACTACCTATGTCGGTGGCCGAGCATTGCGAGTCCCCTGGCCGTTAAAATGATCGGCCGAGTGAAGTATGCCCCACCTCCCACCCTGTCATAGTGCTAGTGAAATCAAATCATAGTTGAAAACTCACAGGAAAAATATGGGGCTAAAATTTGTAATTTATTACATATAAATATGTAGGTAGGTAGGACAATTGAATCCCCTGGCCTGTATAATGAAAACAAAGAAAAAATATGGGGCTAAAATGGCGAGGGGGTAGAGTTAGTGTCGTTTTCCAAGTATTTTTGGACGTAGAATCCCCTGGCGGATAAAATGATTCCCTGAATATTTCATCAAAATCGAATCAATAGTGGCTGAAATCCCCACTCCTTTTCTTTAGTTGAAGGAGGGGAAAACGGAAAAAATCCTTGAGGGCGCTCAACGTATCTCAGAATTAAGATCATTTTTTTTATTTTATTTTTATTTTAATTTTTTATTTTTATTTTTCAAATTAAATTAAATTTTTCGATAATCGATTCTACTTTTCTCGATAATCGATTCAATTTAAATCGATTCATTTAATTTACGTCCGTCCGGGAGATATCACGTAGACCTTGCTCGCGCCCCTTAAAGGCTGATGTCCCACCCGCTCAGAGTGAAGAGTGAGGGCGGGGGGATAGAGGGCGTTGAGAGGATGGGAGTGAAGCCGAGCCAGAATTCACCCGACGCGATGGGTCGGTGGCGATGGCCCAGTTTTTTCAAAACTCAACTCGCGCTCAAAATTCACTCGATTTCGAAATGAATTTGGTCGATATCAAGTATTAAAATTCGGATCTCTAGGTAGGCGTAGGACGAAACGCGAAAAAAATCCGTCTATTAACGACGGAATAAATCGAAAAAATTAATTCAGCGAATTCGCGCGCGTCATAAAATTCGCCCAACTCGCTTATCGGACGTAAAATTGGTCGAGGAATCCGAATCCGGTGAAAAAAATAGGGGTTCCCATTTGAAATAAGAAAGTTGATGTCAATTGCGCGGATTTGAGCGCATTTTAGAAAAATCTCGACCCCCCTATTGACTCTTAAACGGTCGCCCGAGACGATAGGAAAAATCGGCGTATTTTTAGGGCTTATAGTTTAGTCAGAGTAGGCGATTGACATACCCACATACAGACACGTTGAGAATTAGTGATTTAGACTAGATGCTCCGGCTCGCTTTGCTCGCCTACGCACCCAGCTGGGGGGCTCCGCCCCCCAGACCCCCCGTGGGCCTCGCTACGCGAGGCCGATCGCTTAAGCAGAATTGTGGGTGAATTGCCGCTTGTGGGAGTATTGCCACCTGTGGGTGTATTGCCGCCTGTGAGGGTATATTGCCGCCTGTGGGTGAATTGCCGCCCCCCAGACCCTCCCTAGTGGGTGTATTGCCGCTTGTGGATGTATTGCCCACTGTGGTTGTATATTGCCGCCTGTGATTTGGGTGAATCATGGTATGAAAATGATTAGCCGAGTGAAGTAAGGCCCCCTTGTCAAAGTGCTAGTCTATTAGCTGAGCGAAGTAAGTCAAAGTGCTAGTGAAATCAATTTTCAAAAGTCTACTCTCTACCGCCCGAGCGAGGAACCGCCGCCCCCCCCCCCCCCCCTTGCCATAGTGCTAGTGAAATCAAATCAAATTTGAAAACTCATAGGGAAAAAACCCATGGGGCGATATGGAGCTAAAAAGGCCGAGAAGATGATCAGCTGAGCGAAATAAGACGCCCCTCCTGTCAAAGTGCTAGTGAACTCAATTTTGAAAACTCCACCATCATAATAATAGAATAGAACTACCTATGTGGGTGGCTGAGCAAAGCGAGCTCCCTCTGGCCGATAACATGATCGGCAGAGCGAAGTAAGCCCCCCTCCCTCCCCTGTCAAAGTGCTAGTGAAATCAAATCAAAACTCACAGTAAAAAACCCGGTGGGGCGCTATGGGACTAAAATGCCGAGGGGGTAGAGTTAAGTGTCGTTTTCCAAGTATTTTTGGGGACGACCTATGGAGCTTTCATGGGGCTATACGAAATTAGACCCCCTGTCAACGTGCTAGTGAAATCAAATTTCCACCATCAATAATAATAGAACTACCTATGTGGGTGGCCGAGCAAAGCGAGTCCCCTGGCCGTTAAAATGATCGGCTGAGTGAAGTATGCCCCCCCCCCCCCTCCCAACCTATCATAGTGCTAGTGAAATCAAATCAAAGTTGAAAACTCACAGGAAAAATATGGGGCTAAAATGGCGAGGGGGTAGAGTTAAGTGTCGTTGGAAGGGAGGGGGTTGAAGGAGGGGAAAACGGAAAAAATCCTTGAGGGCGCTCAACCTATCTCAGAACGTAGAGCATTTTTGAATTTCTCGAGATTTTCAAGAATATTATATATATTAGTGATATAGATTATTTATAAGGGTCTTGCGTGATCGCTCGTACATAAGTAAGGACCCCCTGTCAAAGTGCTAGTGAAATCAAATTTGAAAACTCCACCATCAATAATAGGAGAACTACCTATGTCGGTGGCCGAGCAAAGCAAGACCCCTCTGGCTAATAAAATAATCGCCCGAGCGAAGCAAGACCCCCCCTGTCATTTGAAAAGTTTGAAAAAAGCCTCCCCTGGCTGGTAAATTGATCGGCCGAGCGAGAAACACCCCCTGGCAACGTGTCAAATTTGACAACTCACAGGAAAAAAAACCCTGGGGTGCCATCAATAGTTAGTTGCTCGCCTACGCACCCAGCTGAGTAACCCTAGTGGGGTGCATAGCATCGATGGACACGTTCATAACCCTGCATCAAGGTCAACTGCTCCTTCAACATCAACCCCCCTGGCTGATAAAATGATCGGCCGAGTGAAGTATGCCCCCCCTCCCACCCTGTCATAGTGCTAGTGAAATCAAATCATAGTTCAAAACTCACAGGAAAAATATGGGGCTAAAATGGCGAGGGGGTAGAGTTAAGTGTCGTTTTCCAAGTATTTTTGGGGAAAGTAAGGCCCCCTGTCATAGTGCTAGTGAAATCAAATTTGCAAAGCCTTCCCTTGATAATAATAGAACTACCTATGTCGGTGGCCGAGCATTGCGAGTCCCCTGGCCGTTAAAATGATCGGCCGAGTGAAGTATGCCCCACCTCCCACCCTGTCATAGTGCTAGTGAAATCAAATCATAGTTGAAAACTCACAGGAAAAATATGGGGCTAAAATATGTAATTTATTACATATAAATATGTAGGTAGGTAGGACAATTGAATCCCCTGGCCGGTATAATGAAAACAAAGAAAAAATATGGGGCTAAAATGGCGAGGGGGTAGAGTTAGTGTCGTTTTCCAAGTATTTTTGGACGTAGAATCCCCTGGCGGATAAAATGATTCCCTGAAAATTTCATCAAAATCGAATCAATAGTGGCTTAAATCCCCACTCCTTTTCTTTAGTTGAAGGAGGGGAAAACGGAAAAAATCCTTGAGGGCGCTCAACGTATCTCAGAATCAGAATTTAGATCATTTTTGAATTTTTCGAGATTTTTTAATTTTTTAATTTTTTTTTTTTTAATTCAATTTAATTCAATTTTTCGATAATCGATTCAGTTCAAATCGATTCTACTTTTCTCGATAATCGATTCATTTAATTTACATCCGTCCGGGAGAGATCACTTAGACCTTGCTAGCGCCCCTTAAAGGCTGATGTCCCACCCGCTCAGAGTGAAGAGTGAGGGCGGGGGGATAGAGGGTGTTGAGAGGATGGGAGTAAAGCCGAGCCAGAATTCACCCGACGCGATGGGTCGGTGGCGACGGCCCAGTTTTTTCAAAACTCAACTCGCGCTCAAAATTCACTCGATTTCGAAATGAATTTGGTCGATATCAAGTATTAAAATTCGGATCTCTAGGTAGGCGTAGGACGAAACGCGAAAAAAATCCGTCTATTAACGGCGGAATAAGACGCAAAAATTAATTGAGCGAATTCGCGCGCGCCAAAAAATTCGCGCGACCCCCTTATCGGACGTAAAATTGGTCGAGGAATCCGAATCCGGTGAAAAAAATAGGGGTTCCCATTTGAAATAAGAAAGTTGATGTAGATTGCGCGGATTTGAGCGCATTTTTGAGAATTCTCGACCCCCCTAGAGACTCTTAAACGGTCGACCGAGACGATAGGAAAAATCGCCTTATTTTTACGACTTACCGTTTAGTCAGAGTAGGCCGACGACATACACACACACACACACGGTGAGGATTAGTGGTTTAGACTAGATGCTCCGGCTCGCTTTGCTCGCCTACGCACCCAGCTGGGGGGCTCCGCCCCCCAGACCCCCCGTGGGCCTCGCTACGCGAGGCCGGTGCCTCGCTTCGCGAGGCCGATCGCTTAAGCAGAATTGTGGGTGAATTGCCGCTTGTGGGAGTATTGCCGCCTGTGAGTGTATATTGCCGCCTGTGGGTGAATTGCCGCCTGTGGGTGAATTGCCGCCCCCCAGACCCTCCCTAGTGGGTGTATTGCCGCTTGTGGATGTATTGCCCACTGTGGTTGTATATTGCCGCCTGTGATTTGGGTGAATCATGGTATGAAAATGATTAGCCGAGCGAAGTAAGGCCCCCTTGTCAAAGTGCTAGTCTATTAGCTGAGCGAAGTAAGTCAAAGTGCTAGTGAAATCAATTTTCAAAAGTCTACTCTCTACCGCCCGAGCGAGGAACCGCCGCCCCCCCCCCCCCCCTTGCCATAGTGCTAGTGAAATCAAATCAAATTTGAAAACTCATAGGGAAAAAACCCATGGGGCGATATGGAGCTAAAAAGGCCGAGAAGATGATCAGCTGAGCGAAATAAGACGCCCCTCCTGTCAAAGTGCTAGTGAACTCAATTTTGAAAACTCCACCATCATAATAATAGAATAGAACTACCTATGTGGGTGGCTGAGCAAAGCGAGCTCCCTCTGGCCGATAACATGATCGGCAGAGCGAAGTAAGCCCCCCTCCCTCCCCTGTCAAAGTGCTAGTGAAATCAAATCAAAACTCACAGTAAAAAACCCGGTGGGGCGCTATGGGACTAAAATGCCGAGGGGGTAGAGTTAAGTGTCGTTTTCCAAGTATTTTTGGGGACGACCTATGGAGCTTTCATGGGGCTATACGAAATTAGACCCCCTGTCAACGTGCTAGTGAAATCAAATTTCCACCATCAATAATAATAGAACTACCTATGTGGGTGGCCGAGCAAAGCGAGTCCCCTGGCCGTTAAAATGATCGGCTGAGTGAAGTATGCCCCCCCCCCCTCCCAACCTATCATAGTGCTAGTGAAATCAAATCAAAGTTGAAAACTCACAGGAAAAATATGGGGCTAAAATGGCGAGGGGGTAGAGTTAAGTGTCGTTGGAAGGGAGGGGGTTGAAGGAGGGGAAAACGGAAAAAATCCTTGAGGGCGCTCAACCTATCTCAGAACGTAGAGCATTTTTGAATTTCTCGAGATTTTCAAGAATATTATATATATTAGTGATATAGATTATTTATAAGGGTCTTGCGTGATCGCTCGTACATAAGTAAGGACCCCCTGTCAAAGTGCTAGTGAAATCAAATTTGAAAACTCCACCATCAATAATAGGAGAACTACCTATGTCGGTGGCCGAGCAAAGCAAGACCCCTCTGGCTAATAAAATAATCGCCCGAGCGAAGCAAGACCCCCCCTGTCATTTGAAAAGTTTGAAAAAAGCCTCCCCTGGCTGGTAAATTGATCGGCCGAGCGAGAAACACCCCCTGGCAACGTGTCAAATTTGACAACTCACAGGAAAAAAAACCCTGGGGTGCCATCAATAGTTAGTTGCTCGCCTACGCACCCAGCTGAGTAACCCTAGTGGGGTGCATAGCATCGATGGACACGTTCATAACCCTGCATCAAGGTCAACTGCTCCTTCAACATCAACCCCCCTGGCTGATAAAATGATCGGCCGAGTGAAGTATGCCCCCCCTCCCACCCTGTCATAGTGCTAGTGAAATCAAATCATAGTTCAAAACTCACAGGAAAAATATGGGGCTAAAATGGCGAGGGGGTAGAGTTAAGTGTCGTTTTCCAAGTATTTTTGGGGAAAGTAAGGCCCCCTGTCATAGTGCTAGTGAAATCAAATTTGCAAAGCCTTCCCTTGATAATAATAGAACTACCTATGTCGGTGGCCGAGCATTGCGAGTCCCCTGGCCGTTAAAATGATCGGCCGAGTGAAGTATGCCCCACCTCCCACCCTGTCATAGTGCTAGTGAAATCAAATCATAGTTGAAAACTCACAGGAAAAATATGGGGCTAAAATATGTAATTTATTACATATAAATATGTAGGTAGGTAGGACAATTGAATCCCCTGGCCGGTATAATGAAAACAAAGAAAAAATATGGGGCTAAAATGGCGAGGGGGTAGAGTTAGTGTCGTTTTCCAAGTATTTTTGGACGTAGAATCCCCTGGCGGATAAAATGATTCCCTGAAAATTTCATCAAAATCGAATCAATAGTGGCTTAAATCCCCACTCCTTTTCTTTAGTTGAAGGAGGGGAAAACGGAAAAAATCCTTGAGGGCGCTCAACGTATCTCAGAATCAGAATTTAGATCATTTTTGAATTTTTCGAGATTTTTTAATTTTTTAATTTTTTTTTTTTTAATTCAATTTAATTCAATTTTTCGATAATCGATTCAGTTCAAATCGATTCTACTTTTCTCGATAATCGATTCATTTAATTTACATCCGTCCGGGAGAGATCACTTAGACCTTGCTAGCGCCCCTTAAAGGCTGATGTCCCACCCGCTCAGAGTGAAGAGTGAGGGCGGGGGGATAGAGGGTGTTGAGAGGATGGGAGTAAAGCCGAGCCAGAATTCACCCGACGCGATGGGTCGGTGGCGACGGCCCAGTTTTTTCAAAACTCAACTCGCGCTCAAAATTCACTCGATTTCGAAATGAATTTGGTCGATATCAAGTATTAAAATTCGGATCTCTAGGTAGGCGTAGGACGAAACGCGAAAAAAATCCGTCTATTAACGGCGGAATAAGACGCAAAAATTAATTGAGCGAATTCGCGCGCGCCAAAAAATTCGCGCGACCCCCTTATCGGACGTAAAATTGGTCGAGGAATCCGAATCCGGTGAAAAAAATAGGGGTTCCCATTTGAAATAAGAAAGTTGATGTAGATTGCGCGGATTTGAGCGCATTTTTGAGAATTCTCGACCCCCCTAGAGACTCTTAAACGGTCGACCGAGACGATAGGAAAAATCGCCTTATTTTTACGACTTACCGTTTAGTCAGAGTAGGCCGACGACATACACACACACACACACGGTGAGGATTAGTGGTTTAGACTAGATGCTCCGGCTCGCTTTGCTCGCCTACGCACCCAGCTGGGGGGCTCCGCCCCCCAGACCCCCCGTGGGCCTCGCTACGCGAGGCCGGTGCCTCGCTTCGCGAGGCCGATCGCTTAAGCAGAATTGTGGGTGAATTGCCGCTTGTGGGAGTATTGCCGCCTGTGAGTGTATATTGCCGCCTGTGGGTGAATTGCCGCCTGTGGGTGAATTGCCGCCCCCCAGACCCTCCCTAGTGGGTGTATTGCCGCTTGTGGATGTATTGCCCACTGTGGTTGTATATTGCCGCCTGTGATTTGGGTGAATCATGGTATGAAAATGATTAGCCGAGCGAAGTAAGGCCCCCTTGTCAAAGTGCTAGTCTATTAGCTGAGCGAAGTAAGTCAAAGTGCTAGTGAAATCAATTTTCAAAAGTCTACTCTCTACCGCCCGAGCGAGGAACCGCCCCCCCCCCCCCCCCTCCTTGCCATAGTGCTAGTGAAATCAAATCAAATTTGAAAACTCATAGGGAAAAAACCCATGGGGCGATATGGGGCTAAAAAGGCCGAGAAGATGATCAGCTGAGCGAAATAAGACGCCCCTCCTGTCAAAGTGCTAGTGAACTCAATTTTGAAAACTCCACCATCATAATAATAGAATAGAACTACCTATGTGGGTGGCTGAGCAAAGCGAGCTCCCTCTGGCCGATAACATGATCGGCAGAGCGAAGTAAGCCCCCCTCCCTCCCCTGTCAAAGTGCTAGTGAAATCAAATCAAAACTCACAGTAAAAAACCCGGTGGGGCGCTATGGGACTAAAATGCCTAGGGGGTAGAGTTAAGTGTCGTTTTCCAAGTATTTTTGGGGAAGACCTATGGAGCTTTCATGGGGCTATACGAAATTAGACCCCCTGTCAACGTGCTAGTGAAATCAAATTTCCACCATCAATAATAATAGAACTACCTATGTGGGTGGCCGAGCAAAGCGAGTCCCCTGGCCGTTAAAATGATCGACTGAGTGAAGTATGCCCCCCCCCCCCCCTCCCAACCTATCATAGTGCTAGTGAAATCAAATCAAAGTTGAAAACTCACAGGAAAAATATGGGGCTAAAATGGCGAGGGGGTAGAGTTAAGTGTCGTTGGAAGGGAGGGGGTTGAAGGAGGGGAAAACGGAAAAAATCCTTGAGGGCGCTCAACCTATCTCAGAACGTAGAGCATTTTTGAATTTCTCGAGATTTTCAAGAATATTATATATATTAGTGATATAGATTATTTATAAGGGTCTTGCGTGATCGCTCGTACATAAGTAAGGACCCCCTGTCAAAGTGCTAGTGAAATCAAATTTGAAAACTCCACCATCAATAATAGGAGAACTACCTATGTCGGTGGCCGAGCAAAGCAAGACCCCTCTGGCTAATAAAATAATCGCCCGAGCGAAGCAAGACCCCCCCTGTCATTTGAAAAGTTTGAAAAAAGCCTCCCCTGGCTGGTAAATTGATCGGCCGAGCGAGAAACACCCCCTGGCAACGTGTCAAATTTGACAACTCACAGGAAAAAAAACCCTGGGGTGCCATCAATAGTTAGTTGCTCGCCTACGCACCCAGCTGAGTAACCCTAGTGGGGTGCATAGCATCGATGGACACGTTCATAACCCTGCATCAAGGTCAACTGCTCCTTCAACATCAACCCCCCTGGCTTCAACATCAAGTCCCCTGGCCGTTAAAATGATCGGCCGAGTGAAGTATGCCCCCCCTCCCACCCTGTCATAGTGCTAGTGAAATCAAATCATAGTTGAAAACTCACAGGAAAAATTTTTATTTTATTTTAATTTTTATTTTATTTTTATTTTAATTTTTTTATTTTTATTTTTTAAATTCAATTAAATTCAATTTTTCGATAATCGATTCAGTTTAAATCGATCCTACTTTTCTCGATAATCGATTCAATTTAAATCGATTCATTTAATTTACATCCATTTCCGTCTGGGAGAGATCTCGTAGACCTCGTGAGCGCCCCTGTAAGGCTGATGTCCCACCCGCTCAGAGTGAAGAGTGAGGGTGGGGGGGTATCGGCTGGGAGTAAACCGAGCGGGATCCACCCGCCGGTGACGGCCACCCAGTTTTCTGACGTAAATTAAAGGAATCTCCAAAACTGAAATCGCCGTCCTGATCCGCTCATTGTCGGAATGAATTTGGTCGATATCTCCTATTAAAATTTGGATCTCAAGGTAGGCTACGGACGAAACGCGAAAAAAATCCTTCTATTAACGACGGAATAAATCGAAAAAATTAATTCAGCGAATTCGCGCGCGTCATAAAATTCGCGCAATTCGCTTATCGGACGTAAAATTGGTCGAGGAATCCGAATCCGGTGAAAAAAATAGGGGTTCCCATTTGAAATAAGAAAGTTGATGTCAATTGCGCGGATTTGAGCGCATTTTAGAAAAATCTCGACCCCCCTAGTGACTCTTAAACGGTCCACACAGACGATAGGAAAAATCGGCGTATTTTTAGGGCTTACCGTTTAGTCAGAGTAGGCGATTGACATACCCACATAGTCAGCCACAGACACGGTGAGAATTAGTGATTTAGACTAGATGCTCCGGCTCGCTTTGCTCGCCTACGCACCCAGCTGGGGGGCTCCGCCCCCCAGACCCCCCGTGGGCCTCGCTACGCGAGGCCGATCGCTTAAGCAGACATGTGGGTGAATTGCCGCTTGTGGGTGTATTGCCACCTGTGGGTGTATTGCCGCCTGTGAGTGTATATTGCCGCCTGTGGGTGAATTGCCGCCCCCCAGACCCCCCTAGTGGGTGTATTGCCGCTTGTGGATGTATTGCCCACTGTGGGTGTATTGCCGCCTGTGAGTGTATATTGCCGCCTGTGGGTGAATTGCCGCCCCCCAGACCCCCCCTAGTGGGTGTATTGCCGCCTGTGAGTGTATATTGCCGCCTGTGGGTGAATTGCTGCCCCCCAGACCCCCCCTAGTGGGTGTATTGCCGCTTGTGGATGTATTGCCCACTGTGGTTGTATATTGCCGCCTGTGATTTGGGTGAATCATGGTACGAAAATGATTAGCCGAGCGAAGTAAGGCCCCCTTGTCAAAGTGCTAGTCTATTAGCTGAGCGAAGTAAGTCAAAGTGCTAGTGAAATCAAATCAAAACTCACAGTAAAAAACCCGGTGGGGCGCTATGGGACTAAAATGCCGAGGGGGTAGAGTTAAGTGTCGTTTTCCAAGTATTTTTGGAGACGACCTATGGAGCTTTCATGGGGCTATACGAAATTAGACCCCCTGTCAACGTGCTAGTGAAATCAAATTTCCACCATCAATAATAATAGAACTACCTATGTGGGTGGCCGAGCAAAGCGAGTCCCCTGGCCGTTAAAATGATCGGCTGAGTGAAGTATGCCCCCCCCCCCCTCCCAACCTATCATAGTGCTAGTGAAATCAAATCAAAGTTGAAAACTCACAGGAAAAATATGGGGCTAAAATGGCGAGGGGGTAGAGTTAAGTGTCGTTGGAAGGGAGGGGGATGAAGGAGGGGAAAACGGAAAAAATCCTTGAGGGCGCTCAACCTATCTCAGAACGTAGAGCATTTTTGAATTTCTAGAGATTTTCAAGAATATTATATATATTAGTGATATAGATTATTTATAAGGGTCTTGCGTGATCGCTCGTACGTAAGTAAGGACCCCCTGTCAAAGTGCTAGTGAAATCAAATTTGAAAACTCCACCATCAATAATAGGAGAACTACCTATGTCGGTGGCCGAGCAAAGCAAGACCCCTCTGGCTAATAAAATAATCGCCCGAGCGAAGCAAGACCCCCCCTGTCATTTGAAAAGTTTGAAAAAAGCCTCCCCTGGCTGGTAAATTGATCGGCCGAGCGAGAAACACCCCCTGGCAACGTGTCAAATTTGACAACTCACAGGAAAAAAAACCCTGGGGTGCCATCAATAGTTAGTTGCTCGCCTACGCACCCAGCTGAGTAACCCTAGTGGGGTGCATAGCATCGATGGACACGTTCATAACCCTGCATCAAGGTCAACTGCTCCTTCAACATCAACCCCCCTGGCTGATAAAATGATCGGCCGAGTGAAGTATGCCCCCCCCCCCCCTCCCACCCTGTCATAGTGCTAGTGAAATCAAATCATAGTTGATAACTCACAGGAAAAATATGGGGCTAAAATGGCGAGGGGGTAGAGTTAAGTGTCGTTTTCCAAGTATTTTTGGGGAAAGTAAGGCCCCCGGTCATAGTGCTAGTGAAATCAAATTTGCAAAGCCTTCCCTTGATAATAATAGAACTACCTATGTCGGTGGCCGAGCATTGCGAGTCCCCTGGCCGTTAAAATGATCGGCCGAGTGAAGTATGCCCCCCCTCCCACCCTGTCATAGTGCTAGTGAAATCAAATCATAGTTGAAAACTCACAGGAAAAATATGGGGCTAAAATGGCGAGGGGGTAAAGTTACGTGTCGTTTTCCAAGTATTTTCCACCCTTTGTAAAGTCCACCCTAAATATTTATTACATATAAATATGTAGGTAGGTAGGACATTTGAATCCCCTGGCCAGTATAATGAAAACAAAGAAAAAATATGGGGCTAAAATGGCGAGGGGGTAGAGTTAGTGTCGTTTTCCAAGTATTTTTGGACGTAGAATCCCCTGGCGGATAAAATGATTCCCTGAAAATTTCATCAAAATCGAATCAATAGTGGCTGAAATCCCAACTCCTTCTTTTCTTTAGTTGAAGGAGGGGAAAACGCAAAAATCCTTGAGGGCGCTCAACCTATCTCAGAATGTAGATCATTTTTGAATTTCTCGAGATTTTCAAGAATATATATCAATTTTTTAATTTTTTTTAAACTCAATTTGGAAAAAGAATCAATTCTAATAATAATAAATGAATAATAATAAAATCGATACTTCTCTAAATAATCGATTTGATTTAAATCGATTCATTTAATTTACATCCATTCAATTTGGAAAAAGAATCAATTCTAATAATAATAAATGAATAATAATAAAATCGATACTTCTCTAAATAATCGATTCAATTTGAATCGATTCATTTACATCCATCCCCTACACGCAAATCCGGACAGGGGGCACAACCCGCGTGATCCTTGAAAATTTCATCAAAATCGAATCAATAGTGGCTGAAATCCCCACTCCTTCTTTTCTTTAGCTGAAGGAGGGGAAAACGCCAAAAATCCTTGAGGGCGCTCAACCTATCTCAGAATGTACATCATTTTTTAATTTCTCGAGATTTTTGAAATTTTATTTTATTTTTATTTTTATTTTATTTTTATTTTAATTTTTTAAATTTTTTTTTTTATTCAATTAAATTCAATTTTTCGATAATCGATTCAGTTTAAATCGATTCTACTTTTCTCGATAATCGATTCAATTTAAATCGATTCATTTAATTTACATCCATTTCTGTCTGGGAGAGATCTCGTAGACCTCGTGAGCGCCCCTGTAAGGCTGATGTCCCACCCGCTCAGAGTGATGAGTGAGGGTGGGGGGGGTATCGGTAGTTGGTAAGCCGAGCGGGATCCACCCGCCGGTGACGGCCACCCCTTTTCCAGACGCGAATTAACGAAAACTGCAAAACTGAAATCGCCGTCCTCATTCGCTCAGCGTCGCAATGAATTTTTTCGGTATCTCCTATTAAAATTCGGATCTCTAGGTAGGCGTAGGACGAAACGCGAGAAAAATCCGTCTATTAACGACGGAATAAATCGAAAAAATTAATTCAGCGAATTCGCGCGCGTCATAAAATTCGCGCAATTCGCTTATCGGACGTAAAATTGGTCGAGGAATCCGAATCCGGTGAAAAAAATAGGGGTTCCCATTTGAAATAAGAAAGTTGATGTCAATTGCGCGGATTTGAGCGAATTTTTGAGAATTCTCGACCCCCCTAGATACACTTAAACGGTCCACACAGACGATAGGAAAAATCGGCGTATTTTTAGGGCTTATAGTTTAGTCAGAGTAGGCGATTGACATACTCAGCCAGCCACATAGTCAGCCACAGACACGGTGAGAATTAGTGATTTAGATAGACTAGATGCTCCGGCTCGCTTTGCTCGCCTACGCACCCAGCTGGGGGGCTCCGCCCCCCAGACCCCCCGTGGGCCTCGCTTCGCGAGGCCGGTGCCTCGCTCCGCGAGGCCGATCGCTTATTCGGACAGGGGGGCCTCGCTTCGCTCGGCCGGGGGGGTGTGTTCAAACCCCTACTCAGACATAAGGCCTCGCTTCGCTCGGCCGACCGCTTATTCGGACATAAGGCCTCGCTCCGCTCGGCCGAGCGCTTATTCGGGATGGGGGGCCTCGCTTCGCTCGGCCGGGGGGGTCTGCGACCCCCCCCTATTCGTTCCCCCACCTACAAAAAAAAAAAAAAAAAAAAATTCCCCGCCTCCTCCATCTTTGTAACGTCCCTGAGTACGTCTTTCCAACTTCCTTGACAGCAGCCGGGTTGGAAGACCCAAACGCCCCGGGATCTCAGGAAATCTAAAATTTTAAACTCGCCGTCAGACATCGCTCGTCGTCGGAAATCGCTCGTTGACAATTTTCTATTAAAATTCGCATCTCTAGGTAGGATATGGTTGAAACCCCGTTTCGATCCGACCATGAATAACGAAGATGGCCATATTTGGGCCAATTTGACCGTGCCAATTTTCGGTCGGCCGGGGGGGTCTGCGACCCCCCCTAGAGACTCTTAAACGTTCGCCCGAGAGTATAGAAAAAATCGGGGTATTTTTAGCGCTTACCGTTTAGTCAGAGTAGGCGTTTGACATACTCAGCCACATACAGACACGTTGAGAATTAGTGATTTAGACTAGATGCTCCGGCTCGCTTTGCTCGCCTACGCACCCAGCTGGGGGGCTCCGCCCCCCAGACCCCCCGTGGGCCTCGCTTCGCGAGGCCGGTGCCTCGCTCCGCGAGGCCGATCGCTTATTCGGACAGGGGGGCCTCGCTTCGCTCGGCCGGGGGGGTGTGTTCAAACCCCTACTCAGACATAAGGCCTCGCTTCGCTCGGCCGACCGCTTAAGCAGACATGAGGCCTCGCTCCGCTCGGCCGGGGGGGTCTGCGACCCCCCCTAATCGTTCCCCCACCAAAAAAAAAAAAAAATTTCCCCGCCTCCTCCATCTTTGTAACGTCCCTGAGTACGTCTTTCCAACTTCCTTGACAGCGGCCGGGTTTGAAGACCCAAACGCGCCGGGATCTCAGGAAATCTAAAATTTTAAACTCGCCGTCAGACATCGCTCGTCGTCGGAAATCGCTCGTTGACATTCGACGCTCGAGGAAATTCGCATCTCTAGGTAGGATACGGTTGAAACCCCGTTTCGATCCGACCGTTAATAACGAAGATGGCCATATTTGGGCCAATTTGACCGTGCCAATTTTCGGTCGGCCGGGGGGGTCTGCGACCCACCCTAGAGACTCTTAAACAGTCGCCCGAGACGATAGGAAAAATCGGCGTATTTTTAGCGCTTACCGTTTAGTCAGAGTAGGCGGATGACATACATACACACACACACACACACCCACAGAGACGGTGAGAATTAGTGATTTAGACTAGATGCTCCGGCTCGCTTTGCTCGCCTACGCACCCAGCTGGGGGGCTCCGCCCCCCAGACCCCCCGTGAGCCTCGCTTCGCGAGGCCGGCGCCTCGCTCCGCGAGGCCGATCGCTTAAGCAGACATGTGGGTGAATTGCCGCTTGTGGGTGTATTGCCACCTGTGGGTGTATTGCCGCCTGTGAGTGTATATTGCCGCCTTAGGGGGAATTGCCGCCCCCCAGACCCCCCTAGTGGGTGTATTGCCGCTTGTGGATGTATTGCCCACTGTGGTTGTATATTGCCGCCTGTGATTTGGGTGAATCATGGTACGAAAATGATTAGCCGAGCGAAGTAAGGCCCCCTTGTCAAAGTGCTAGTCTATTAGCTTTTAGATATATTATAATATTTAGATTATATTATATGATGCCTCTACGGGCGTTATACCACTGACCCCCGTCGAGTCGAAACTGAAAAGGCGGGAAGAAAAAAGGAACTCTCGCGGGTTGTCCACTGACCCCCGCCGACGTGAAAGGAGAGTGGACACTGACCCCGACTGAGAAAAAATGGACACTGTCCGTCTGTGTATTTATCATACTGTCTGTCCGGGTTTCCTTGTTAAAGGCATAACTTCAACAATAGATTCCACAATAATCGGATCAAAATAATTAGGCCAGTCAATCTAACCCGAAAAAAGGGCACACCTCGCAAAGTTGCATGTAACTGCGGATTTTTTATATGTTGTTGAGGTCCTTTTGAGGAGTTCATACCTAAGTTTGCAACCCTGAAAACCTTGTGCTACAATTCGCCCGATTCCAATTTTTTTTTTTTTTTTTTTTTTAACGTGGTTTTCCGCATACTGAGAGGTGTCAGATTGGGGGACTTTTTTGACTGCATTTCCGCAACCAATGGACATACAGTGCTCCATATAGTTTAAAATTGTAGAAAATTTCACCTACTTTAAGGGTGTATACGGTGATGTTTGTCAAAATACAAACGTCAAATTTTCACTTTCTACTAAGCCTGCAAAGTGTACGCCACAGGTGTATGTCTTTCAGGAAGGACACTTCAATTGAAGTCATTAATGCCAACGTTCAACACCAGCGTGAAATTTCTTTATGAAACATAGGTTGCCTTCAACAGAACTGTATCCCACTTCTGACTGGTGTATCATGTCTTCTAAAAAATTCCTTGAGATAAAGCAACAATGAAACAGTTTGTTTTTATTGACCAGCCCCTTGCACGAGATATCTCAAAGGTAAGTGCTGGCGGGACGATCCCACTTCTGACAGCTGTTTGAGGTGAGGCAGAATTGAATTTGGATTGTACATGGTGAAGAATGCGATCAGAAAATCCTGTAACGGTTTGAATCAGTTTTTTGGCTCTCGTGAAATGTTGGTTAAATTACGACTTCTGGCTTTGAAAACCTTGATATGTTACATTGATTGCCAGTAGCAAATTCAGGTCCCACTTTTGAGAGCTATCTAAGACTGTAACTCGCTTGGTATAAGTAGGTATCTTGAGATAAGGCAGAAGTGAATTCGGGGATTGTATCCGGAAAATAATAAATTGTTGACTTTGTATAAAAAACCACGATCCCACTTCTGATTTTAGCTTATGTCTTACTTAGTGACATCTCAACATCTAAAGGAGCATGGGAACTCGTTCTGACGATTGCACTCCTCATTGTCTTGTTCCTCTGCGTTAGGAGGAGTTTTCCACACGATAGAAGACAGCATCTGATTTTTGTGAATGATGTCCTCCTCAGAAAGGGTCACGTGCCACAGCCACGTTCCCATCGCTCTCATCAACAACCAAATCCAAAATAACTCCTTCGATTTATGGAAACTCTACAAATCCTGACTTTCTACTAGGAACACATGCAACACGTCCACCTTTCAGGAACCCCGATCGCACTTCTGATATCTCGCAAAATTTTGCATATTCCGTAACAACCTTCTCGGAGTCGCTATTATTATTATTACCGCCTGAGACGTACGAATTTCCTCTCATTCCAAACTCTCATATCCACTTCAAAACATGGAGGAAAGGTACGGCATGATTTTATTACAGGCGTTTCCCTTGTTCCAAGTTTTGTGCCAGCGAGGTATGTAGGGCGAAATGAACAACTTAATAACCCGAGGAATTTTCGTTGCCTCTGGTTTCCTCCTCAACTTGTTCAGCTCTCATTACGTCTTACAAAAGGTTGAAAGCTTTTCCTCGCGAAGGGAATTTCTCCGTTTCGGGCGGCAGAGGCGGGGAAATGCATTTCATGCATGTTTCGAACAAGGTTTCCACGGTATTAATTACACCGATGTAAAGCGATAGGGAACTTTCTGTTGAAAGTTCTCCTGCAAAATGATGACCCGCGCTAAAATGTTTGCTTTAGATATTGTAACCTTAGACGCCCAGAATAAGCCTCCCCAGGCACCTACACAAATCAAAGTATGACGCAACCATTAAGGATTGTGTTACTAATGGAGGAAGTAATTTTCACAGAAATCGAACATCAGGTTCGAAAACAGCAAACTTGGTGCATGCGGGTATTTGACAGATTGAACTTTTTTTTTCTCGCCACAGGTTGCAGACAGGTGAAGCAACAGAGCGAAGGTGTTGATGACATTGATGAAGAGGGAAAGGAAACTTGAGATGATCCTGTTGATTGTTTATTGACAGTTTCGTGTTTATTGACAAGGCCTCCTCTTCAGGCATGAAGGGAAGTGAGTGTCAGGGCCGGAGGGGGGAGAGGAGTTTGCTTCGAGGAAACAAGCAACAGATGGCTCTCAAAGTTCACGAGGAAGGTTCTTCTCTCGTTCACGACACAATGGAGAGCGAGAGAGAAAAAAAAATACGGGAATAAAGTGTGTCCTTTATTGGTGGAAAGTTAGGTAGGTCGGCGCTACGATTGAGTTTTGATGTATTTGACAAATACAATTAACTCTACAAATACTATTTGTAGAGTTGTTATAGTGGAAACAATCTGCTTAGTGACGAATCATCCGAATGAAATTCGGCGATCCACTAAGATCTGGCCGAAGAGCGGCACATTGGACCGGTGTGCTGACTGTGCACGGCCCCTAGCGAAATTAGGTCGCACATTTTTTGCTGTTCCTTCACAGAGTCTGCAAACAAACTGATAGGTCCTGTGGTTCCCAACCCAACCTGCACACCGCCAAAACGGGGTTTGTAAATGGTCTGCTACGTCCACCAGACTTGAATTGATGTGATGCCAAAGCTCGTTGCTGAAACTGTAGCCATCCATCCAGTGATCCTTTACCATTACCATGTACCTAATTATGCTCCTTTTATTGAATGCATTATCAAACAGCCCATATAATCTGTGGTGACTTGAGCAGTGTGGGTCTTTCCCCCACTCGGCCACTGGAGCTGAGAGTTACTTGTTTTCCAGGACCTGTTTTGAATTATAATTCCTTGGCAAAATGTGGCTATAATGAAAACAATCCCAATAACAGATCCTAGACATCAGCTGTTCCTACACCCTTCATACGTGTCCTTCCCAACTACTTTGCTGTACACCTGGGCGTACCGCTCTCCAAATTAGGTACATGCGCGTACCGCTGGTCTTTCAGGGCCTTGGCCCGCTAGCACTGATGCATCTTGCAGGGTTGCAGGGATTCCTTCGATCACCAACTCTATCGCGTAAACCCCTGATAAACGCCTCCCACCCATTGTCTCTTGTCTGCTCAGTCCTCCATCCAGGGTCTCCACATTCACTGAAAAGGCAATTCCATCTAGCGTCATCTTCATCCTGGTGCTGGACCCTGCTATTCAGCCATCTCACAAGCCCACGACAAAGAGAGTGACGATAATGCTTGCCAATCGTTTCAGCTGGCTTGGGAAAAGGTTGATGGCAAGGGCTTCCTTGGCCGCAAATCTGCCGACACTCCAGATCCAAGTAGCTTGACGACCTGAGCACCCACCCACATTTTCGTCAATTTGAGGGAGAATGTAGGTAATAATTATTATTAGCCAAACGTTATTTTGGGTTGGCAGGTTGGCGCAGGCACGGTGCCCGGTTCACGCTGCAAAGTGTTTTGAAGGACTTGATGACCCAGAAATTAGGGACAGATTTCTTAGTTTGTTTGTCAGATCTGTTTGAGCGACTTCGTCGGTATCATGTCACAGTGGTGGCCAAGACCTCTGAGGTTGGACTGTCGGTTCCTGTCATTTTACCTGCAAAAGGGAGTCGTGCCACAGGTTTCAACACCATTGGAAAAGACCGATAATAAAGGCTAATTCGGATGGTTGGGGATGTGCCCACGCCGAGACTTCAACTCGAGCGGAGAAATGCGCTGGTAGGTATCTTTCTCTGAGTCCCTCTCGTAATCTCATGCCAGCACACTTCATGATCAATAGTGTGGATTTGCTGGTCTGCACATACTTACGCCAGGATCACCGGAATCTGTCGGATAACTGCGCTAAAACCGCAAAACGTGAAAATACTGCTTTGTAGGCCGAGGTGGTTTAGAAAGGGCGGAAAATAGCGGGAAATCACGATTGAGGGTGATCTTTTGATTGATCCAGCCTGTAGTGGTCAGGGAGGCTACGGTTGATCGGGAACAACGATCGACAACACTATTAGCTTACTGCAAGATAGATACAGATAGGTCTACTCATTTGACCAGGTTTGGCGGGTGAGACATCTTATGTTGGAAGCTATCTCAACACTCGTGATTATGTGATCAGGCGTTTTGAAGGGTCCCAAAAATTAATGTTTCACGCGTAAAGCGGGAAAAGCAATCGTGGTTTGGAGGGCCAGTAGCGTCACAAGCTGAGCATTACACGGTGGCTCCTGTGGCACCCTCGGCGTCCCCTTCGGAAATACTGCACCCCCACTGCCTTCATTGTCGAGCCGACCATGAATTCACGGGTACACCCTGAAGGGCCGGGATTAAATATTTACCCTGTCAGGACGGAGAGGGATCCAAACAGGAGCCAACCCGCATCCACGGGAGAGGCTGGCAAACACCTCTTGAGCTTTCCCCTCGTCGACGTCACAATGGAGAGGGGTCCAGTGCCCCTTAATTCCTTCCCTTTGCATTACCCAAACTCCTGCATTACCCGAACCCCTTCCAAACCCACTCGACCGATTCCCCTACCCAGGCAATTATTCGGAGTCCATCTTTGCCCATCACTCGAGCGCCAACCCGTGGAGTCATAGTTTGATGAATGTAAATTAAACATAGACATCGTCAATAAGTGCATTGCAATCATAACTCCGTCGGAAAGATGCCAATTTAATCAGCTCATTAACTCACTCCTACAACAACAATAAATTTTTGTTGGACGTTCTCTGGGTGGTGTGCAAACTGGTTTTGACTCTTCCCACTTTGCTCGCGGGAAAACGGGGACGCCGCTCCTTCCCAGCATGATGGAATTAGCGGATCAAAGGTAACCGGCCCATGCCCGCGCCAATCAGTCAGTCTTCTTTAATTGTTTTACATCAATGAACGCATATTAGCCCGATCGTGTGTCGCTGGGACCTGCGGCAGCTCCCGTATGCGTGGGCAAAACTGCAAATAATAACGGCTTACCTCCCGAAGGTTTAGTTATAACTAAATAGCGTAGATAGCATTTTATGTATAAAATACTATCTATACGACTCAAGATAAAATAGGTACCCCTAGGAATCCAGTCCCGCAAGATTATCAATGCCGCGGGATCCCGCATATATACGATAAAAGGATAAAAAATCATTTTACTGACTATACACGCATTGATGTAAAACCATTAAAGAAGACTGACTGATGTGGCGTTCAGGCCTGGTCACAGAGTAACAGAGAACAAGCCTGGTCAGGCCCGGGGGCCGGTGCGCCCTTCGCAAAATACTAACCCGGTACCCTTCATTCGAAAACCATCAACCCATACCAACGGTTGTAATAAAAACAACTTTTATGAGTTAAAAACCAAACTCATGAATATCTCAAATAAATACGAAAGCAATGTACCGCGCCAAAGGCGGATAGTTCTAGCTAGGTTTTTGGCTTTCAACGCACGCACAGTGGGAGGAAAACGCGTAATACCGCCTATAAGCCGAATTTTTGAAAGTTGAGATTTGATTCAAGTGATGGCAGAAAAAGGAATGTTTGCCGTCAATGCCAAACGGCTAATTTATGACACATTTTACACAATTTATGGCACACACTGATGAGTAAACGGGTGCTACCGAGTTGGTTCCCTACAGCTGAGTTGGTTCCCAAAAATGCCCTCCGAAATGTCTGTTGGTTCCTGAATACGTCGATATTGGTTCCCAACATTTCCATTTCCCTTTTATCTAGATTTATGACTGGCTACAACTGAACTTCTGGGTATGCTTAAAAATGCCAGGCCGGCCTCAGGGCAAACGAGCGGGGTGTCCCATTAGTCTACAACATTAAAGCCTCAACAAGAGGAGGAGAGTTACCCGAATTTGGTCATCTACTTCTAATAGTTCCAGCTGTCGGAAAATTTTGAGAAAAATACCGGAACGAGCGGGGGTTGGCTGGCTAGAAGAGGGTGGCCTATTAGTTTATATTACAGGCCTTCCTAAGTCACAGGATAAAAACGACGATTTTCCTGACCCATTATTCTTGGAATAATACACCTATGTAATCGCGACGGAGGTCGACGACTCCGATCGGCCTCAAAATTTGAAATCCTGTTCAAGAGGTCTAAATTCCAAAACCGAAATGTTCGTCCGCCGTCCGTCGTCCGGGCCGTTTTGGGCTGTAGGAAGTTTTTAAAAAATCTGAAATTTTGACAAAATACTTGGTTTACCCACAAGTTGTGCCCACAAGGTTTTCAGCCCGATCGCCCAACCCCATGGGGCTCTATGAGGCTAAAATGGGGCTACGGGAGGGTTTTTGGTTTATTATTCTTGGAATAATACACTTATGTTTTCGCGTCGATGGTCGACGACTCCGATCGGCCTCGAGATTTGACATTATCCGCTTCAATAGGTCTAGATTCCAAAACCGAAATGCCCGTCCTCCGTCCGGGACGTTTTGGGCAGTAGGAATTTTTTATTTTTAAATCTGAAATTTTGACAAAATACTCGGTTTACCATCCAGTTGTGCCCGCAAGGTTTTCAGCCCGATCGCCCAAGCCCGTGCGGCGCTATGGGGCTACGGTAGGGGTTTTTCGAAGGCTTTTGGCTATGGGATCGAGTTAGGTGTCGTTTTCGAAGTATTTTTGGACGTAGAATCCATTTTTTGGGGTCCCGCAACGATCCGATTTCATTGTAGCGATCTATAGGGCGTTCATGAGGCTACAAATGGGATTTTTGAAGGATCCCAGGAGATCAAATTTTTTTCAAGTAAACATTTTAAAAAAAAAATGCACTGCGAAAACAATGACCAATTTGCAGTTATTATAAATCGCTTAATGAATTTAATTTGTATTAAATTTAATACTAAATCTTTTTTTTTTATGATTCGTAAACAATGTTTGAAATTTCAATCCCTAGTAAAAGAAGCCAACTTACAATTTCTGGCAAGGTGGCAAACAAATAAATAATTTTGTGTGCAAATAATTTTCGATATTGCCCTAATTTTATCCCCAAAGAAGGCGTTGAACCGATCCAAAAATTTTATTACCTAACGATATTAAAAAATTATAAGTGTTTCGACTTTCCCACCGATTCTGCTAATTGACAACTAAACCGTACCTACTTATGAAAATATTCACATGAACAATATTTACATTTTGAACAGGTACGATGGAGATGAGCAAAAATGCAACTAAAGAAAGTTTGTTTGTTCAGTGTATATTAAATTTTAACGAGAGGGCCATACCCGTACTGGCTACGCCCTGCTCGTCCCACCGTGGCGAGGCGGTCGTTGCGGCCCACAGTGGGGCGATGTCAAAGGTGATAATGCCTTTTTGGCTGATGTACTTAATGGTTTTCTTCAAAGCCCAAAGGAGCATACGTCAGGTATTTCTTCGTCTAGACCGGGGTGGGGGTATCTTGAGCAAGCCTTGACTACCTCGCGCGGGGTATCCTCAGGGCTGGCCCACGAAATAATTCATCAGTCGAAGAAGCGAAGAGGTGGAAGACTGAAGATCCGTGTAAAGTGGACGCAACGTCCGGGGGAGGGGTGGTGGGGGTACAATAAGGAGTTTCGGCGGGGCGAAGGCGTCTATTAGAAAGCAAGGGGGCAATATTTCAAGGTGGTACTGGTAGGGGGTGAGGGCAGAGAAAAACGGCGAAAACCCGTCTGTTGTGGAAAAGGAGGGGTAGAGTCTCTCGAGAAATCTAGAGACACCCCCTCCACCGGGCCAAGGCCCTTGTGAGTACTGGATGAGCGTTCTCTCAGTTATATCACCCCCTCGCCAGACCCTGGCAGCTCTGGTATTCCTCACGCTGCGGCTTGATTTATACAGCTATCCGATGTCGCCCCTATCAACACAAAAATACTTTTCATTAGGCCGTGACTCCTTCCACTCCCTCGGCCGTTTCCTCCTCTGTTTTCATCTTCTCATCCTATTACCTTCCGCCCATTTATTTCGCCACCTTTCATAGGGAGGCGAATTTTTGTCACGTTTTTAACGCAGCTTCTCCTCCTGTTTCGAGGATGAAATTGTGGTGGTGAGCAGCGACGTTTGCTTCGGCGAATGCTTGTGCTGCTCAAGGGCGGGTTCGTGCGACCACCTGATGTTTGGCTTGGGGCCTTTCTGTGGCGTACCATTGTTTAGTGCTCCAGGAGCAGAAAGATTGTTGACAAAGGGCATGGCTGGCTAGTCAAAGGTTGCGTGCCTTGGAGGGAGTAACTGAGGCTCCTGGACTGGGGATCTCCTAGTCATATGCAACTGCTTCTTCCTGGGGATCCTCCTATGATATATACGTCTTTGGCGGGATGGGGAAGCCTAAGGCTAGCGCAGAGAACGGCCCTAATCAGGGCGACTCAATTCTGCAGGACAGTCTCAGATGTGACAGTGCTAGTCCTCTCTTGGCGTTACTTGTCAAGCTGGAAATTGGAAGCTGCCATCAACTGATACTGTCCTGCCACTGTGGTGAAGGTTTGAGTCTGGGTCTTCTCAAAGCTAAGCCGCACTGGGATGTACTAGCTGTGCTTGGCGGCAGGAAGAGTGGGCTGCCGAATTCACCAGGATAGGTACTCAACTTTTCATCAGAGCCTCGGCAGTTGGGGATGATGCCTTAGGTGGCCCCAGATCACAGGGCCTCTGACCAGCAAGCACAGGAAGTGAAGTTGATCAGCAGTCGTACCTAACATACTTCTACATAAGTTCCCCTAGTTTAACTTGAGCCTCTCAGTAATCTTAAGGTGTGGTTTGGTCACCATGCGTTTTATATCAGTGTGTCCTGTCGCCATCTCCTAGTGGTTTCAACACAAAACATCTTTCTGATTATGATCACCGTGAAGGACGTTGTTGGCAATCCAACCGCCAGCTTCTGGTCCTCAGGGAAGGTTTTGGAGCCACTTTCAAACTTAGTAAGCATTTTCGTTACCAGTAAGTCTCTGCGTCTCAGCGCTCCAGGGTGACTTCTTCGTCATCTCTGGGTGTAACGTCTGGGGGTAACCAGGCGTTGGCGACCTCTCGCTAATAACTTCTGTTGAACGTTTTGAACAGTTATTACAGAAGTAGTAGGGACCTACTGCTTAACGCTGGCTCCGAACGGCAAATGTGAGAGGGTTTCCTGGCCGAATTACTCTCGGTGGTTCGCCACTGCCTTCCGAGAGGTGATTATGAGTATAAGAAGATGTCTAGCGGCTGCTGGGATTGAACCAGCAACCTTTGACTCATATCGACTCCATATTGACTTAGCAGTCCGACGCTCAAACAACTGACCCACTGATAACCACTGAGACAATGTTGTGTTTTGCTTGGGGCTGCTCATGGGTGACTTGCTTTCCGAGAGGCTTTTACGGGCCCCTGACTCAATCTCATCCCGTTTCAGCGAGATCGCTTGTGTTTCTTGGGAGAGCTCTATAGAGTTATAGCTATAGCTTGAGTTCATCCAAAATTCGCATTACTGGAATCTTTGAACTACCTGAACGGGAGCTTACCCTGGGTGACAAAGAGACTGCTACAGTCAGCTGGGTGAGAGTCCTTCTTCCAATGGGACGCTTGTCCCTTCAAAATGCGTGAACAGAACCATAGCCAAACCAAATCGTGGAGCTTCATCTGTAAAAATACTAAATATTGAAATGAGGAATGGTTGGAGGGTGAATAAACTCCAAAAACGACCAGCGGCACCGGCCAACGTTATCGAATTGAAGCATCAAAAGTTATTAATCGAATTCCGCGGACTCTTGAAAAATCGGCTTATCTGCGAGATCCAGGCCCACCCGTCAGGAGTGAATGGAGCGTGATGGGGAATTTTTGGGTGAAATGAATTTCGGTTTGTGTAGGATGTACTGGTGTATATGATGGTAAGAACCGAGGGTAGGGTCAGGCGGAGTATTTGGGAACGAATTCCATTCATTTCAATTAAGTTGGTTCCTCAAACGTAGTTCTGCTCGTTTCTTAAATAAATAAAAAACATAGATTATTTACTTTTGCTGTTTGTCCTCTTCCAGACTCCATCGTATTTCCTCCAATATTTTGAGTTTTTGCAGTGAAATTAAATTTCACGTGAAATTTTCCTTGTTCGCGATTACCCCGTTAGGGGGGGGGGGGTGTTAAATTTGCTGTGAAGAGGATGGCAAATGATCATATCAAGACTTGGTACCACTTAGTGGTAAACCATTTGAGTCAAGAAAACTAACTCATATTTAGGTGTTATAAATTATAAAATTGGTACCTAGTACAAAATGTTTCACAATTAACCCAACAGAAGAAAAATCCAGGGGGAATTGTGAACAATCTACTACGAGCCTACCAGAACGTTAACCTAGGAACCAAACTCACTAACTTTTTAAAGAATCTTTAAAAAGTTAATGATTTTGGTTCCTAGATAGTTGTCTTGTTGTAGTTATCTGATAACTAGACGAGAAGGGGAGGAAAAAAAGGACTGGTAGAAAAACCAAGATTCACATTGATAGGACAGCTGGTAACAAAGCAATGTGGCGGAATGGCGGGAAAAGGTGTACAACTTTCGCTGTCGGGCTGGCTAGACAGCTCATGCCTTGCAGTTTCAAATTCTCTTCATAGAGAGCGTTGACATCGCTTGTTCACAATTACTCCGCAACCCCTAACAAACTGCAAGTTGACGTTGATTTAAGAATTCAACGGGTCGCTTCGGTGCACGCACCGCTTGAAGCTATTGTCTCGAAGTACCTTCCATGGTAGACACTACCCAATCAATAACGAGCCAACTACGCCTTTGGCTTCCAACTCTATATTACTCCGCTTCAAGTCTGTAATGCTCTCGAAACCGCAAGGTAGTACGTCAACAGTGTCGGGCGCCTCTCCTTTTCAGGACCCCGGGGTACCATTGACAGGCTCTGAAGCCGACAGTTTATCAGGAGAGCGTCCCCCGGCCCCTGAAACCGCTCCCGGTTTTCCCAAGAAACATGTTTATTGTATCGCGATCACAGGTTGTAGCCCCCAGGGTATACTCGGCACAAAAGGGTTAATTTGCCGGTTCCAGATTTACCTTCCTTCGGGTAGGGTGCTTTTAACTCGGTGAACGTTCCCCCGGGCTCCGTTTCGCGGTCTCCTCACCAACCATGGGACTCAATGGTTTTCATGAAACGATGAATGATGTGTACATGTATGCAGACAAGTTTTGAACACGGCTCTATCTTGACGTAGAAGCTTTCGCTAGTTCCAGATTGCATACGTCCACCAGGGGACCCACGAATGTCCCATTGTCTCCAGGTCAATTACGAGCTGGTGAAAGGACAAGGTAGTTGTTGAAGTTAATTAACCAATAATCGGTCCACCGCCAACATGATGGTAAGCTAATAGCGTAATTGGGGAAGGGCCTCGTTCCATTTGATCGCCTCGTCCCCAAACGCCCCGACAGTTGAAACGCCTATGAGACAGGTTGTCAATGCTCGGCGTGTTGAATTAATCATTCATCATTAGATGATGGAAGTTTGATGTTTGGAGAAGTTCGAAGGGGAAAGGAAGTTCTGGCCCAGTGGGGAGGCAACCTAACTTGCCCCCAACTTATCTTCGCCCCTGTAACGTCTCCATCAAACGCTATCACGGGTTTGAGTCATTAACAACCCTGGTGCCGCGTCTGCGGAAAATTCTAATTATTCTTATACAGAGGTGCCTTGGCTAATTGAGTTATAGGAGGATTCCGGAAAGTTTACTTTTCGGGGATATTGAAAGGAGGGTTAGATGGGAGGGGGGGGGGGCTCATAAAATCAATCGTCGTGCACGTGGACTGTTTTTACAAGGATTGGCTGCTTGGAGAAGTGAGTGCTGCGTACACTACTCCAAGAAGGAGCACCTGGGGTGGTCAAGGTTCCAGTCAGCTTTCTCTCCTGCCAAGAACTTCTGCAGGTACAAGATTTCCACCTGGGCCCATTGCCAAACGTTGGGCGGCTTCCAACAGAGTTTTGACTTGTACACATCAGCATGGGTCGCTCCCGCTGCAAATTCTACGTTGGCAGTTTCTACTGTGAGTCATCAGAGCAGCTTCTATCAGTGACTGCACTCTGGGAAGTCAGTTAGTAACCCTGCATGGCCGTTGTCTTTTTGTTTGGCGCTGCCTCTTCGCCATGTTTTCACCTTTCTGAGTCCTTGCGTACCAGTTCATTATCATTCTGTTCTTCTTCTTCATAAGATTCGAATTTTAGCTGTTTGCCAATTGCTCCTCATAGACCTCCCAATATCAACAGGTCCTACCAATCATCTTCAATGTGGTGTCTAGGAGATCAACTGGCCTCAGGGTCAGGACTAACAACTTTGTTTTCAACACTTGGTACCTACTGCTATCTGAACAATACTATCAAAACATTGCTCCAGCAGCCGGTATTGGCAACAGCTGCTGTCCAGGCCCTGGACAGCAGTTGGGGACTCCAGGGTAGGCTCTTGCATCAACTGTGGTTGGATAATGCTTGAAGCTGATATCCAGCATGCATACCACTGGTATTGGTAACTTTATAACTTTCTGGCTTTTTGGCTCATTCTGAACCATTCCAGTTAACTCCCAGTTTGACGCTTTTTCCACCAAAAGTAGGCTCTTATGCGACAATCAAGATGACATTACCCATGGATTGTGGTTTCGGTCATAAATGCTTAATTCCGCCCTTTTCAAGGAGCCCATTCAGCTCATTCTAAACCACTCCACTTTGCACCAATAGTAGTAACATTCTCGGAACTGTTAGCCAGATATTGATAATGTCTGATATTGATATTATCAAATTAGTCACTTGCACCAGTGTACGTCATGCCTGGACTGTTGGACAACACTCGGAGTCGTTATCCAGGTGCTGCTTGCTATTAGCCTTAGCTTGCTGCTGGTTTTGGTATCTTTGAGCCACTTCGCTTTCACCATTCGCCATCTATCAACAATGGCCAATAATATTATGCTCACGCACGAGCACTTCTAATTCCACTAAGCCTACACTGACCATATCAAGAATCACTCGTGGTGTTGAATGTCGACATTTAAACGGACGCCTGTAGGTAATCACGAACGTGTTTGGAGTGAGTTCATGCGCAGAGGGAGCATTGCTTGCATAACCAGTCCAATCTTAGTGCGCGTCTTAGTGTAAACAAGCAAACAACCGATTGAGATCGATCTGCATCTGTGATGATCAATTGGACTGTAATGGGTCGAGGGGTACTAAAGGAAACAATCGCGCAAAGCCTCGGGGCTAATCAGACGGTAATGAGAATGCAATTATCTAAGCGGTAATGTGTACCGGTAAGGGGATCAAAGGAAGATTGGCTCATATCCCTACCGCCATTCGATTAGCTAGTTGTAACAATCAAGAACTTGTTGTGCTTTCAAAAATTGGTAGGCCTACGACAAGGCTGATTGATCTGTTGAAATTTAATCATAGTCGAAGCTTTGGTCGTGTCCACGGTGCTGGAAATTATCGAACCCTACGAAGCAGGGGGTGGGACACAAAAACGAATCGGAAACGGTCGGAAAAGGCGGTGCCTCAGTTAGGGTGGAAACGGCGGTCCTCCGTGGGGAATTTGCTGGGGAATTAATTAAATGAATTCGGTGACTGGGCGGAGACCCCCACGCAAAACAAGGTGCCCAATGGGCAATGCCCATCCGTCGGTGATGAGTCTGCAACCCTATCACTACTCGCGGCTCACTGATTCCGTCGTTTAATTTGAGCCCCCACTGCGGCCTGTATTCCTACCTTCTTCCTCCACCTCGGCCCATTACTTTGAAATCGACTCAGTTCCCTGGGGAAAGTGGAAAGGGGGAGACTTGACTAATTAACGGTCGTCAACAATGAGGACACTGATTTGTAAATTTAAGTTGTTCCAATACCTGCGGCATCATTGTAGTTTGTGGTGTTTAGCGCCAGGTGAGCCAACCATCAAAATCATTCAAGTTTTAAACACCAAACGAAGAGTCCTACTAGATTAGGGCAACGGGCCCCATAGTTGGACACTTAACATTCCCACTGAAATTCTTGCAATTAATCAACTTCTGATCAAATTCAGTTTCCTTTTTTTATTTCCTTATCTTCTCAAAATCTATTTATAGATTCTTATAAGAATATGATGAAACAAATTTTTTTTTGTTGATAGGATAAGTGTGGAATTTTGTAATAAATATCAAAGTCAAAATTTAACTTGGCCCCTTAGTTGGACGCTACTTGACTTCGCTTGTTAAATAGTCCAGTCAAATAAAGCATCATACTTGGAAAACGGGGAGTACCTACCTAGTAGATCTTTTTTGATATGTTGTCTGGGTGGATGTGGACATGAATAATCCAAGTTTGCCAACTGGAACATTCTTAAAAAAACGAAAACACGTTTTTTAGTTTCGCCCGATTTTGACCCTGAAGGACCACTTTTTCGATAAAAACCTCTGTAATATAGAGGATGTTATTCTTTCTCTAAAGTAGACAAAATTTAGAACAATTTGAGGCCCGATCGGTTTCCCTTGGATTCATAGATCTATCCCGAGATACAGCTGCTCAAATTTAGTAAATTTCCCATATTTGGCCAATTTTGGTGAATTTTCGTATTTTTCACTCGGAAAAATTGTATAATCATTTCTGTTATCATATAAACCCACCCAGAGAGGTTTGAGAGGGTACCCCCCCCCCCCCCCCTAACACCATTTGCTTTCTTTAATTTTAATACTGATTTAAATCAAGTGATGAAAGAAGTGTAGGTTCGTATAAACAAGCATACCTGTTAAGTATAGAACTATACTTAACAGGTATAGCTTCATATTTAATTATAATTTAATTATAATTATTATAACTTTATATTTACCTACATACAATGGGCTCTGACACCGCTCGGTAAGCGGAAAATCGCGTTTTTCACAACTTTTTCGGTTGTTGCTCGGAAACTAATGGTCCGATTCCAAATTTCTTTCTTTTCTCGTGAAAGCTGATTAAATTCCCCATCGCAGCTATTCCGTATGAAATTTTGAATTGAGCTTTGATAAGGGAGGGGCGGGCGCGGCAAAAAACGACAAATTTTGTAAAAACGTGTATCTTTGCACATTTTTGCCCATAACTCGGGACTGGTTTGTCCGATCTTACTTACTAGAAAGAAACCAAAAACACTAAAATCGCTAAAATATGCCAAATATGAGAATTTACTACATTTGAGCAGCTGTATCTCGGGATTTATGAATGCTAGGGAAACCGATCTGGTCTCTAATTGTTCTAAATGTTGTCTACTTTAAAAAAGTATTTATCGAAAAAGTGGTCCTTCAGGGTCAAAATCGGGGCAAACTTTAAAAAAAAGTGCGTGAGGAGTGATTAGTCCCTGTAACCTTACTCCATGGAGCCAGTAAGGTCCTTACTGGCACTACTTGCAATTACTGGCCTTCTCAAGGATTCTTACAATTGGATGCCAATGATGAAGGGATTCCACTTGGAAAGAGACCACACACTTAGATAGGGTTGCAGCATCTGCATTTCACAACAATTACCACCATGGCGATAACCGGACACTGTCCCGGGGACAGTAATATGCGGGAAGTCAACCGGACATTCAGAATGGTTAGAGCAGTTCTGGCTCTTCACAACCGTACAGAGCTTGAAAACTAGGACCCATGGAAGAAAGTGCACTCCTTCTTCCATGACTAGGACTTTTTTCAAGGGTTTGGAGTTGGGGTTCAGCTTCCAGGGATTAAGCCCTAAGACTGGGTGCTCTGTGAACGCAGATCTTGGATAGGAATGCTCTGCAGCAGTTCTTCTCAGAAGAGGTTTCTTTGTCTATGAAGTCGTTGCAGAGCAGCAAAGTCCTGTAATTCCGAACCATTCTGACACTGGAGAGAGGCGTTTGATTCCTAAATGGTTGCTCGCCGTTATTTCCAAACGCATCCCTCGCTTAAAAGCCGAACGGTTTGTTACCGGTATACTATAATAGTATACCGGTATACCGTATCCATGGGAGTTCACAGGGGTGGAGCAGCACCAAACCCTGAATCTTTATACCTACCGTTGGTTCCAATTAAACTAATTGAATGTTGACCCCATTTTTACTTCGACATTTCCAGCAATTCCAACAAAATAGATCCGGGGGGGGGGGGGGGATAAAACGCGATATACCTCACGCATAAATTAATTTGCAATCCTACTTCAATCAACAATAAGCCGATGCATGAAATAACAATCTCGACAGTGAACTTTGATAAATTACAACAGCAAAGTGGGGTTTTAGGTTGATATGAGGCAAATTGGGACGGCTAATGAATGCGAGGGAATTTATGAGTGTTGCATAGCTGTTTATTAGGGGCTGTCTGCAATCACGGAGAATAGTGTTATCGGTCATTAATCAGCCCAACTTTCTGTTGATACTTTGGGAATAATTCAATCTGCTGACAGGAGCTGTATGATTAACTTGACGTTTTTCTTAATGAATCAGTAGATTCGTGTTGTCTCTGGGGAAGAGCTCTGGCCCAATCACCTGATCACCCCGAATCTGAGGTAAACCTTCCCTGATTGCTTTCGGGGGGTTTCGGCAGCGAGGAAAATTCCCCCCAGGAGACGCTGATTTCCAAGTCAAAACGACTGCAGGGACAATTCAGAGGTGGGAGGACCAAGTAGGTCAAGTGGAGATGGGGTGCTAATGGATTGGAACTATTTCAATAATGAAATTAAACGGTCCGCACCCCACTTCATACCGGTGACGAGTTTATAGAAAATGTACCCAAAAACTTCATTGCCAGCCTGGTCAGCTGTCCCAGTTCGGATTCCAATTTCTGGTGGTGGGGAAGACGGTAGATTCACTCTAACACATGACAAGTCTATTTAAAATGCACCCAAAAAAACTACCGGCCTGGTCAGCTGACCCAGTTCGCAAGTTCCTCTAATTCCACCGCCCACGCCAACCAAACCCGCTTGATAGTTTCTTCACACAATTTAAATGTAACACTTTCTCATGACTCCTCTCTCTTTCTCTTCCTCCTCTTCGGGCGAGGAGAAGGAGTGGGCGAAAAATGGGCCAGCTACGTTTTTAATTTCCTCGGGTCACGTCATCGCGCAATTAACTTCTGCTTGTGTTGCGACGGAGGAGGGCGGTACGTTTTTCAGTGTTGTTCAGCACGATAAATGGAATAGGTTTCGATCCTTGTCGTAAAGACCGTTTTGCCGATGCTCGACGGGGCTGCCAACTTTGTCTTTCTCGTTTTATGTGAATTACTTTTGACCCGAGAAATTCAACTACCTAGTTCAGCATGACATGCCGATCATTGTTTTGGTTTATTATTCTTGGAATGAAATATCTATGTATTTACCACGGGGGTCGACAATTTTTATCGGCCTCAAAAATTGATATTAGACGTTTCCAAAAGCGTAAAGATTTCAAAAATCAACCGTCCGTCCGCCGTCCAGGCCGTTTTGGGCAGTGGGATTTTTTTTTTTTTTTTAACATGAAAGTTTGACAAAATACTAGGTCCAACATCTAGTTGTGCCCGCAAGGTTTTCAGCCCGATCGCTCAAACCCGTGGGCTCTGTGGTGCTAAAAAGGGACTACGGGAGGGGTTTTCGAAGGGTTTCGGATATGGGGTCGAGTTAGGTGTCATTTTCGAAGTATATTTGAACGTAGGTACAACCCATTTCCGGGGGCCCCAGACCCATCCGATTTTATCGTGGAAAATTCGACCCCAAAAATCGAAAATCGGGTTAATCATTATAGAAGGTCATTCGAAAATTGAGCATCGAGGTTATTATCAAAGAAGGTTATTCAAAAATCGACCTGGGCCGAGTGTTTTTATACCGATTCTGTTCAGATTTATTATTTAGCGCTCTGGCGGCTCAGTGCCCAACTACTCGACGCCCAGCCTGGCGAGGTGTGACGTCAAAATTGCCTGGCGTTGATTTCAAAATCTCTAACATTTCGAAAACAGCTCAGCACGTACCTATACGGATTTTCGAACTAAAAATTGGGGTTTATGGGTTTTAAAGGGTGCTGAATCCGAATATGTTGTCAGAAATGCTGAATTCTGACCTTTTCAAGAAGCCCATTGTAGCGTGGGACGGGTTTTGAGCATCTATGCTCAATGAGCATTGCTCATCTACAGCCTTAACAAACAAACAAAAAAATTAGACATTAGCCTCAGAGACAACCATTCGGGCGGCCTTGTTCCTTGTTTATGTTTGTTTTTGATTTTACTTGTTACTCGTTTAAATAAATGGTTCAATCATATTATACTGAAGGTATAAGAAAACGCAATAATTAATTACAATTATTGTGTAAAAGTATAAATGATGAAACCGGTGCAAAATGGCGGTGAAACTGTGCAATAGTAATTTTGGAATATTGAATATGGACCTAATGTTAAAATTGGCTCCGTGACTAATGGCTAGTGAAACATTTGAAAACCAATTTGGCATACTCCACAAATGAAATGAGAAATTTATATAGGCATTAAATTAATTTTTGCACGATTTACTTACTTCAAAGAATAATAAACCATTGTGTAAAATTTGCAGCGTTCTTGGTTTATTATTCTTGGAATAATGCACCTATGTTTTCGCGACGGAGGTCGACGACTCCGATCGGCATCAAAATTTGACATTTTCCGTTTCAAGAGGTCTACATTCCAAAACCGAAATGTCCGTCCGCCGTCCGGGCCGTTTTGGGCAGTAGGAACTTTTTTTTTTAATCTGAAATTTTGACAAAATACTCGGTTTACCATCTAGTTGTTCCCGCAAGGTTTTCAGCCCGATCGCCCAAACCCGCGGGGCGCTATGGGGCTAAAATGGGGCTACGGGAGGGGTTTGTTGAAGGCTTTTTGGCTATGGGTTCAAGTCAGGTGTCGTTTTCGAAGTATTTTTGGACGTAGAATCCATTTTTTGGGGTCCCACAACGATCCGATTTCACTGTTGCGATCTATAGAATCAGAATCAGAATCAGAAGAGGTTTTATTTGACGATTACATAAATGTATATGACAATGGTCAACAAGGTGATATATAGGGCTGAACAAGGTGAATTATAGGGCTTTCATGGGGCTACAAATGAGATTTTTGATGGATCCCAGGAGGTCAAATATTTTTCAAGTAAAAAACAAAACAAAATTTGAAAAAATAAATAAATAAAGACGTAGAACAAAAGCTACTGACTTTTATTCCAAATCAAAAAAAAAAAAAAAAAAATCTGAAATATAAAAATCAACAAAAAAAATTCTTTTTAATTTTTTTCATTGACACAGAATTGAATTTCTCCACAAATAACCTAATAGGTTATCAAAGTATATCAAAGAATAATAAACCTTTGTGTAAAATTTGCAGCGTTTTTGGATCGCACATCTGTCTTAACGCTGTACAGGATTTCAGATTTATTGTCAATTTTTTTAAATAGGTACCTACGTTGTTATTGACAGAATTAATTTTTTGGATTATTCATACAAAATAATAATAAAATCTTGTGTAAAATTTTCAGCGTTTAATGTTCCTAATAGCTGTTGGTTTCCAAAAGTGTCTTGGTCATAAGACGGTTTTGGTTCCCGAAAATTCGGAATCGTAGGGTTATTTTCCATGTTGTGAAAAAATACTTCAGGAGATAGAAGACAATGAACTGAGTGTGAAAAACGGCTCTACCCCGAATTGGGACAAATGACGTTGTTTTTGTTTTGCCCACCCTACGTTCTTGTCTCGGATCACTTGAAAATACCCATCCGGGTCGCAAAGGGTCGTAACTGTTCAAAATCTCGTGTTAATTTTTATATCATTCATAAATTACTCGGCAGGATGTTTGAAAGTTTTAACTGCAGTTTCTAACTTGGTGTCGTGGGTTTTATTAAGAGGGTTGGGGAGTAGTGGTTCACGTTGCTTCTGATCAAGTGACTTTCATTGCTCCGCCCAGGTGACGGGTAATCAAGATTGTGAGGGTGGTGTAGCCACTTTATATACAAAATAACCTCGTGTGAGGGGCTGAGGGTGAAACGAGGGAGGTGAAAGAGAGGAGGGACCCTCTTAAGTTTCATATAATACAAGAACGCGAAACAAGCCCCAGAGAGAAACTTAAGAGGGAAGACGGTGGATGGAAACTGGGAAAAGGGGATGGAAGAAGGGGAAGAGGGAGGGGAGGTATAATTATTATTTTGAAGATGGCTGTGGAAGACTGAGGAGGGGATAGGACTTGGCTCGGGTTTCCCTTTTTGAAAGAGGGGCCTCGAAGGGGTTGGAAAGGGGGTTTTGCTCGGTGTGGTGTGAAGTAGAAAAGCCAACCCTGAGGGGTCGACTGGGGGAGGAGGTTCTGGGTTTAGAAGATGTTTTGCTTGTTCGAAACAACGGGGCCGGAGAGGAGTGCTACTGACGTGGATGGCGCCCCTGGGGTGTTTTCAGGGGAACTAACGGAGTCCCGTCACACTCTCAACGTATGTCGAAAAAAAGGTGTTACCAAATGCTATATCTATCCTCTATTTAACAAACGGCAAATTTTACACAAGTGGCGGTCGGACTGGGTATGTATGTATGTTCCCACTTCACGCCCAAACGGCTCGACGGATTTTGACGGGAGTTGGATTGACGAGCGAGTTCCAGCGAAGAACATAGGCTATAGTAGATTTCGCGAACTCACTTTCTTCATCGCGAACGGAGCTTTCCTTCGCTACGAGAGCCGGGTCAAAGAGCGTCGTTTCTAGGGATTACTAGGTAAATTTTCCTTACGCCGCCGAAACCCGGTACAACTTTTGGCGTCTGTTTCGAACGAGATTCTGTCTGCGTCGGTTAAAACGAGATTTCACGCTGATTTCAACAAGTACAAAACGATTTCTGCACGATAACCCGATCGGAAGTTACCTATTTTAAGACCTTCGGTAGGTGGGTATCAGGTTCTTTTGCGATCCTTCGATTGTTAGGGGTATACGATAGGTAGGTACGAAAGAGGAATAATCACGGGAAAAGATTCAAATGGCGGGGAATCTCCTGATCAGCTGTGAGAGCTAAAATCTCTCCCGTTACCCTTGGACGTTGAAATTAAAATGGGAGCCCTTCTGAAAGTACAAGAGATGATTCAAATAACGGGAAATGTTAAACACCCGTACACTGCTAAAATCTCTCCAGTTGAAATATTGAGTTTTATTTCGTGTTCACAATAGACCGGGCGAAGACCGGGTGTCCCAGCTAGTAATAATTATTACAATAATTGTCATGGAAGAAATAAGAAGAAATTCCTTATTCCATGAATAATTGTATTACATATTATTACATATTACAGTATTACATATACAATTATTGTATATTACTAGATGCTCCCAAGGCCCCCCTGGCAAAGTGCTAGTGAAATCAAATTTGAAAAGTCTACCCTCGATAATAATAAACTGTGGGTGGTCAAGCCACCCCTGGCCGGTAAAATGATCGGCCGAGCGAGAAAAGTCCCCCCCCCCCCTCCATGTCAAAGTGCTAGTGAAATCAAATCAAATTTGAAAACACAGGGGAAAAAACCCTGGGGTGCTATGGGGCTAAAATGGGGAGGGGCCCGCTCGATTAAATGGATCGTCCATATAAATGGATTCTACGTCCAAAGTTACTTCGAAAATGACACCTCACTTGATCATCTTCACTAACCCTCTGCCCTGTAGCCCATTTTTAGAGCCCCAGAACCTCACGGGTTGAGTGATGGGACTGATAACCTTTTGGAGACAACCATGGAATAAGGAAGTATTTCTTCCATGGGAGACAACTAGATGAAGAACCGAGTAACACCATTACCTCCTACAGTGCTGGAAAATGTCTGGTTAGATTCTTCTTCTGCTCAAAACCTGCGATTTGGGATTGGGCTCGAGCCATTACCTCCTCATGCTGATCGACCTCCTACCCTCATGCAGGCTCTGCAACAGTTGCAAAGTTACTTGCAAAGTTACTTTGATTTTGAATTTACGCAAGGAATCGATACCGATATATCGATATATCGAAAATTGGCGCTCTGCCAACTCAGGTCCAAAACCCGTGTCACTGGGGTGGCCTGTCATGGATCTGGAGAATCTTACAGGATCGGACTCGAGTCTCCAAAGGAGTTCAGGATGTTTATGTTCAGGATGTGTCTTGGGAATTTGTCCAAACTAAAATCAACCACCCCAGGGGCCGTAAACAATATTCATATGACCACTCACTTTACAATGTTGTAAATCGATTCCGCTCGCTAATCAATGGCCATGTCAAGCGCATGCACGCTGCTAATTGCTTAGTTTCCGCGACAGTTCATTTCTATTCCAACAATCCAAACCCTCCCGCAATCTACTGAACCCCTCGGGGGGTCTCATTCCGCTGATCAAAGCCCTGCTGGGGGCGATGAAGGGGAGGCAATGTGACCCCTTCCCCCCAACATTGGGAACCTCTGTGTGCTGCAAGACCACACGAGGGACAAACCCCATGCATTCAAAATTGCAATTATGACGGTGCTCATAGGAGGGGAAGCGGGTAAACAGGGGCGACTGCGATGAAAAATTGTTTGTCTCTGAAACGATACAGTAATGCTCATTCATTTTGGTTTATTATTCTTGGAATAATACACCTATGTTTTCGCGACGCGGGTCGATGACTCCGATCGGCCTCAAAATTTGACATTATCCGTTTCAAGAGGTCTACATTCAAAATCCGAAATGTCCGTCCGCCGTACGCCGTCCGGGCCGTTTTGGGCAGTAGGAATTTTTTTAAAAATCTGAAATTTTGACAAAATACTTGGTTTACCATCTAGTTGTGCCCGCAAGGTTTTCAGTCCGATCGCCCAAACCCGTGGGGCGCTCTGGGGCTATAATGGGGCTACGGGAGGGGTTTTTTGAAGGCTTTTAGCTATGGGATCGAGTTAGGTGTCGTTTTCGAAGTATTTTTGGACGTAGAATCCATTTTTTGGGGTCCCGGAACGATCCGATTTCACTGGGGCGATGTTTAGGGCTTTCATGGGGCTAAAAATGGGATTTTTGAAGGATCCCAGGATGTTAAATATTTTTTGAGTTAAAAATAAAGAATTTTTGAAAAAACACATTTTTGAACAAAAAAATCCAAAAAAAAATTTTTTTTTTAATTTTTTCATTGACAGAATTCAATTTCTGCACAAGTAACCTATATCAAAGAATAATAAACCCTTGTGTAAAATTTGCAGCGTTTTTCGAGGTGGGTCGCACATTATTACTTGTAGGAAGGGATGGCCATCGATCGTTGATACTATCGAAATGTATATTTTTCCCTCTGATATATCGATATTTTTCTATCGATGATGCATAGTCCGGGGTGGGTCGCACATTATGACTTGTAGGCACAGATTTAACTACTGATTAAACTACTAGCTTGTAGGTATATAATATACCTATACCTACAAGTCATAATGTGCGACCCACCCCGGACTATGCATCATCGATAGAAAAATATCGATATATTATACTTCACGTAAATTTCGATTAATGAGTTAATCACCCCTGTCACCTAGGTAGGGAGGACTGTCGAAATCGACCCTTGGACGAAATAGTTTCCATAGGAAAGCGCCAGAACTGTGCACCGTCCACTTTTCGGATAATTGAGACATTTCGAACAACTTCATAGATACAACTTCAATGGCCACTAAGGTAAATGCGCCAATTGCTGACCCCTCTCCAAAAGCTGACCCCAACTACTTCTTTTGTCCAAAATAAGCTTTCACAACTATCTACAGCATAGCTGTTGGCGCTAGTGTCTACAGAAAAACCCCTCCTTCCACCAGAGACTAAGTCTTAGTTCCGTGACTTTGAAAGAACAGATAAAAGACGGCAAATAAAAGAAGACGACTTCCACTGTTGAACTGGCTCTTGGACAATACGGTGGGCTGCTGGCTCTTAGAATCGTCCTGTGAAGGGAAGTCCAAAGTAGCGTTTTTCGTTCTCATATTCGATGTTAAGCTATAGATTTTGGTTCTTTTGGACGTTTTGGGCCTTATGTGACGTCGAGAAATCGTAATTTGGTCCAACATTCACATTTCTGAGCACCCACGTGGGGGGTCAGCTTTAGGTGTTCAGTTACATGCGGGTGCTCCATATTCTGACCCCATGGGGTCAGCTTTAGGAGAAGCGAAACTTAGGAAAAGAAAAAGCTGACCTTCAATAAGTAATATTTAAATTAATTAATAGTAATAGTAATATTTTAATTAATTAATAGTAATAGTACCTAATATTTAAATTAATAGTAATAATTACTATTAATATAATTAATTATTAATTATATTAATCGTAATTAATAGTGATAGTAATAAATTATACTAATCGTAATTCTATTAATAGTACCTAATAGTAATATTTAAATTAATTAAATTAAACGTAATTAAAATTAAAGTAATATTTTTGACAAAGAAGGAAGCTACGTTGGAAAAATAACTAAAGTTTATGGAGCCAAAGATTTTGATGTAATGTTCCTAAGAAAAAAGGGAAAATGCGTAAATTATGATGACATTATATTATAATTATTAAGCACGTTACCTACTCCCACTGATATTGGAAGAAATGGAATGTACTTTCCGATTGATTTTCATGCATGAAAATCAATCGGAAAGTACATGGCTTCAATTTGAAGTGATATTCTAGAGATCAAACGCAGCTCGTAGCTCGTATATATATATATATATAAATCCTAACCTACTGGGCAGTAAGAAGCTCGGGATTTGAAATAACTTGTGATGATTTGAAATTTTAATTTTTTGAAGACTTGAAATTTTATAATGAATCTGTCAAGTATTTTTGAGACTAAAGAGACCCACCCTAAGTTTAAAACTGTTGAGGGTAAGTACTTACAAACGGTTAGATTCTCAAAAATTGGAATAACTTGTGATAATTTGAACGTTTTATTTTATGGAGACTACTTATTTACGTACTGAACGAGTAAGTTCGTGAAAACCGATGTTAAATCTATTTCAGCATTTTTGCGCTTACTCTGTGATTGTGACGGCTGTAGTATCATTGAGAGGTACTTAAATTAATGTTTTAGAATTCTTTCAAGTCGTGTTACTGCTTCCTCAGCATTTAAAGTGGAAAATTATGAGATTGAATTAAAAACAATGATGTTCTAACGAGTGTGATTCATTTGCCTAAGGGGGGTCAGGTTTACGGTCTTCGAGGGTCAGCTTTAGGGGTAGACCCCTCCAAAAGGGTCAGCTTTAGGGAAAAAATGGTAAAATTTTAATAAATTCATTAAACATAATTAAGAGTTGTTTTTATGCATTTTGAAAATTTTAATAGACGCTGAAGATGTTGAAATGAGAGAATTTGGAAAAAAAAAGTTTGAAAAACTCAGTAAAACTGCCCGAAATCTGCCTTTTAGCAGAAAATCTTCTTAAGAGGTCAGCTTTTGGCGCATTTACCTTAACTCTGTACCACTTGAGTTGGTTAGGGAGAGAGAACGACTCCTCTGCTGAATACTAAATTGTTTATTTAGGTAAACAACTATAGCGTGGGGACCGGTTTCGAGCAACTAAGCTCAGGGCGTCGCCCAGCTTGGTCCCCGGGCCCGGAATGAGGTGGACACATTGGTCCGATACGCGGTTCAAGTTGGTCCGGTTAAAACATGAAGCCCGCTATCACAGTTTACTCGTCCGAGGATCATCAGTTGTTCGAAGATGAGCATTGTAGAAGGTGCCACCCAACGTAATGGGGTCTCAATATTCCACGACGGTTATGAATTCACTTTTCATAAGCACCTGGCCGGTTGGAGGGGGGAGGGGGGTGCAGCGGTGGAGATTTAAATTCCGAGCGAGGCATGCGTGTAAACGTTTTCAGAAAATGTTTGAAAGGGAAGTGACCTCCGTTTCTGCTCACAATCATTTGCCGGCTTCCGACATACATGCGACTTTAATTAGAGCAATTTCGAAGTTGCAATACACAACGCAGTCAACAGCGTTTGGCAGGGCGTGGCTGTGACGGGATGCAAATTCCATTAGCATGTCTTGATAAGAAATTGATCATCAACACGATCGTGAAATCAATACAGTTTTTGAGGTTAAAAAAAAAAATCCAGAAATTAGGCCTTGTCTACAAAGCCGATGCCAGCGACACAGGCAGATGGTTAAGGTGAATTTTCGGGCTGTCAATGTTGGAGCCAGAAGACGTTGCTGAAGTGCACCTCGAATGGTTGTCGCACATGACTGATACTCTGGCTCTGGGAACAAAGCGTCCACATCTTAATGGGACCAACATGGGCTCCCGGGACCAGGACGTCCACAGTTCAACGGGACCAGGATGGGCACGTTCGGGCAGGGCCGTGGAGAGAAAATCCGGGCCCGGGGGCAAAATTCTTCGGGCCCCCTTAAAAAAAAAATATATATATATATATATATACATATATATATATATGAAAATTTTTCCTATATTGATCTGTCCCTTTTCCCATTTTGCCTCCTAAAAAAAAAAAAAAAAAAAAAAACGTTCTCAAGAAAATCCGGGGCCCCCTACGAAAGCCGGGCCCGGGGGCAACGGGTCCAGTGCCCCCCCCCCCCCTCTCTACGCGGCTGCGTTCGGGATCAGGACGTCCACAGTTCAACGGGACCAGGATGAGCCCGTTCGGGACCAGGTTGGGCAGCGCCGGTTCCTTCAGGCTCTTTCCCCTTTGTTTCTTCCGTCGAATGCCGCCCCTTCACCATCATTCCAAACCTTTCCATTACTCTTCTGCCTTCATTAAATCGAGTCAAAACAGTGTATTTTTGAATTTATGAGCGAATGGAACAGGATTGTGAACACCTCTTCAGGCAAATTGGTCAATATTGGATCTTTAAAAGATCGCAGCTCGTTAACGGTTAGTCCTACAGAAAAGCACCAATATTGTAGGAAATGTAGTCAGCTAGGTTTATGCACAACACAATCACACAATTACACCTACAATGTTTATGCACAACATTTTTCAATCCGAACAACAGTTGCCGAGATATACCCGAAAAACATTTTTTTAAAGTCACATTTAGAGCTCCACCTCTCCTCGAGCCTTCTCCCCACCGACCAGGACTCTGTTTTCCCATCATCCTGATGTGGAAAGGAAACGATTAAACTTATAAAACCTTCACCGGAAATTAGTTCCGCTGAACAGCATTTTTTTGTCTAATTTGACTGGGCTACTATAGGGCTTTCATGGGGCTACAAATGGGATTTTTGAAGGATCCCAGGAGGTCAAATATTTTTCAAGTTTTTTTTTTGGAAAAAAAGAAATCCAAAAGAAAATGTTTTTCATTGACACAGAATTAAATTATATCAAAGAATAATAAACCCTAGTGTAAAATTTGCAGCGTTTTTTCAGTTTCTCAACTGACACAATAAGGTGTCGTTTTCCAAGTAACTTTGGACGCATAATCCATTTTAAGAGATCCCATATCTGTTCAAACATTGTACAGAAACAAATTTTTTTTTTATTATTTTCATAATGACACAATTAACTTTTGCACAATAATAGGTTAATTATTAACCTATATCAAAGAATAATAAACCCTTATGCTTAATTTGCAGCGTTTTCTTTTTTCGGCGACAGTGACGTTGGAGTAACGCGAAAATGACCGTGTTCGCTTTGTTGTGAATGTAATCAAGTATAGTAAACTTATAACGAGGTGATTTTATGTGTGAGTAACCTCAGAGACCGATCCTTCACTTTTTAATTATTTTAATGGTGGCCAACTTGTCAAATCGTCGACCAATGGTCGCTGATTGTTGGTTTACGCCATAAAATTCAAATTGCGATTTTTCCATCAATTCTATAAATTTGTACAACTTATGTTTAAACCCCATTTTCGGTGATATTCAAACCCTGCTGTCGATTAAAAAAAAAAAATCCAGAAACACATCCATTGGCAGAGTTCTGCTCGTCACCCCATCGACAGTTGTTTGTGGGAGTTTGGGAGTGGTTCTCACGATTTTCCCGCCGATCACTATTTTTCACTACAAGGCCCTTGTATGGCCCACAACATTATGGAATGCGAATCTACACGAGCACTGTTATGGATACACTGATTCTCCCTTCCGGAGGTTCAGGAGGAATACTGTACCTACCATAACGCTTCTGACGAATTCTGATCAAACCTCCCATAACTGCTGCTGATGGGAATCTGGGCCTTAACTTCAAAGTTTTGAGCAATCTGCTGAGAGGAAAGTCACCAGTGTTCATGGCTCCTTCTTCCCCATACAACTGACAGCGTGATCAAGGAGTATGCGCGTTTGGAATGCTGCCACCAACTGGAACATAGCCTCACGTAGGTGCTCTTGCACCCAGTTCCACTCAGGTTCCTGCAGAAGGGGTTCCACAGCCTGGTTCCCATACTCTTTTCCCAAAGGAAACTGAAAAATCACACGCCTGATTCTTGTTTTTTCATCATATTCCGATTTAACCAAAATTTAACTAAGCGGCCGAACTGCAAAATTTGCATGCTTGCAGGCAATGACATATCAAAAACTTTCCATCCCCGCCACTTCGGCGCTAGTGTCGCATTCCTCGGATTCAATTAGTGAATTCGCAGAGCGAGGTTTGGCGGTTCGGAATCCAATCAGAACTCGAACGATTACAGGAATCAAACTCCCCCTCCACGGTTCGGAATTCCAGAACTTCGGCTGCTCTCCAAAGGAGTGTCTAGAGGGCCGCACCGGCGCGCCGGTGATGCTGGTTCCGAGCGCCATCACCTGTGTTTTGTTGTAACCACAAGCAGCCCGCTTTCCCTCTAGAAGTGAAATTGTGTCTGATACGCACCAAAATTTAATGATTTCAGTGGACCACAAGGGAGCACAGAGTAACTAAAATACTGACAAAGAGGCGGGAGGATCCAAACGACTAATAGCCCCACGGAGTGACCTCCACGAGATCAAAGAGGGAAATCATAATATGCGCGAGTTCGACATTTCACATTGGAGTCGGAATCAGTTTTGGAAGTTCTAAGAAATCCATCAGAACTGTCAGAATCGATTCTGAACGATTCTGAATGATTTCTGCGTTTGCAGAGCATCGAAGCTTGAAGGCTTGATTCCTGGAAGCTGAGGTACCCCACTCTTGGCCTTTGTAAAAGGTCCGACTGCAGTCCTTTTACAAGGGCATGCGTATGGGCGAAACCATCCTAAGGTCTAAACAACTCTGCAAACTCACATAATATGTGAGTTTGCAGAGTTGTTTAGACCTTAGGATGGTATATATCACATGATGATATATCACAGAATATGTGATATATATATATATATCACGTATATTATACGTGTGATATATATATAATATGTGATATTATATATACATTATATGTGATATATCTTCTTTTTTTTAAAGACGCATCAACCAAGAACATTGTTGCCCAGCGTAATTTACATCTTTTTAAAATAAGTCCACATTAATAATTAATGTGGAATTATTTAATTAATCCATTTAATTATCAATTTAATTATTCCTTTGTTGAAATTATGGTGTGTACCGAAGTGAACTAGGCGTTTTGGGGGTCTCACGATGTTTCCGTCTGATTAAAATTTCCGCCGCGGCCATAAACGAGGAAGTCACTTAACTCTTCATGATCTCTTGACGTAAAACACCGTTCGAACGTTTTAACGACCATGAAAACTTTGTCATCTCGTCGGATATCCAACTCCTCCCTTAGGGCTTTCCAGGAGCAAAACAAAATCACTGGGGGTCTGATTTATGCGACGTACCTGCGAGACCGAAGGCGCTGATAGAGCACACGTTTTACCCCCGTAAAATTATCGGTTGGGAGGAGAGGATGGGGAAGGGGTTCATAATTAATAGTCAACCCGCAGAAAATAACCACCAAAACCCCCTCCTGTAAGTAAAATTCAATTGCCACTTTCGTCACGTCAGTGGAGTATCCGGCGTGTAAAACGGAACGTCGAAGGGCGACATTTTTATCTGACCGAAAATTCCATTTTGAAAAATGTAACGCAAATGCAGCCTTCTTATTTCTTCAAATCTTTTTGGATTCGAGTTCCCCGCCAAATGTTACTCCGAATATGCCCATAGAGCGCAATTGTTAGTATCTTCGTTGTTTTCGATCCTATGCCGATTGCACTCGCGCCTTCCTCTCATCTAAATTTTATACGAAAGGGTTCCGTCGATCGAGAGGGTTTCACCACGAATATAGACAGGGAACGTTGATTTTGGGCAAACCTTCAAATAATCCAATGAGTCTGGGGGGGGGGGGGGGGGCGCAGTGGTTTTGGGTAGATGCCATGGAGGAAAGGAAAGGAGAACTCACTAGATCAAATCAACGGTGGTGCCCTACGAGATGTACCTATGTAGTGTTATGTAATACACAATGTATTACGTCATAATAGCTTCAAATCCACCCTTCTTCCAAGGAAAAATACCAAATTTGGGAGTGGGTGTCCCTCCCGGTGAGGGCCCCAGGAACAACCATAACGGTATATTATTATGAGTAGTAGATGAGTATAACTGCTCGAAACCGGTCCCCACGCTTCAATTGTTTATTTAAATAAACAATTTAGTACTCAGCAGAGGAGTCATTTCTCACCCTAACCACCTCATTGGATTAGACCTCTGCACCGTCGGCAAAAACCACACTGCACTAATCTCTTACAAAAAATTCTAAAATTATCTTTTTTCATTCAAAATTTACTTTAAGTGGCTCTATACAAGATGAAACCTTGAAAATATTTCATTCCTGGGTTACAACTAGAAAAATAAGCAATCCTAACCGAAAGGGCCTAAGTGCCACTCCAGTTGCCCCCTGAGCTTCACGAAAAATCCACTGGCTGAGGGCGTACGAAATACCCTACAAAGTTCACAAAGGCTTCAAAGAATATTTTTGAACCATCTCCTTATTAGTAAGGATAGTGATAAATCGAACCACGACTCAAAAATGGCTACTTTTGAAGTGCAATTATTCTGGCCTGTTTGGTTGGAAATTCATTTTTATTCCGGTTGGAGAGCAGAAGATGAAGTTGAAGATGACAGCCACAACAACGTAAGCATACTTGGAGCCGTAAGTATGGATCAAATAAGGAGAGAAATGTTGGTAACCAACGCGGACGTATTCAGGAACCAACGCGGACATTTATGGGGGCAGTTTTGGGAACCAACTCGGCACGATTATTGACTCGGCACACCTCTTTTCAATAAATTCGTCGCATACCCCAAAAAATGTCTAACGTGACTGTACACTAGCTTTCATACAACAAATTAGTTAAGGTCTTGAGTAAAATAAGTCAAGAGTTAATGAGTGTTCACAGCCCTGTATTAGCCGTCTTCAGTTATTTATAACATACACGTTATGGGTGTCAATCGATGTTGTATAAGTACAAAAATTATGAAAATAATTTGGCTGGTTTTTTCTTTTGTCCAATAATTATTTTCATTACTAAAGATGTGAGTGATATTGCAGTAGTGAAGATGCACTTATGGTTTGAGCTGTAGGCCGTAGTCCTTACAAATGAGTTGTATACAACTACATATACTGTATACTACATTCTATAGAAAAAGAAACATGTCTGACTCATTTCATTATCAACGGTCTTTATCTAACATAGGTGCGTAGGTACCTCCTAGGATATTGAACTCTTTGATCCCACCACGACAAGACCGTGCACCAGGTGATATATTTAGCTGCAATCACCAAAGTAGGTACATAAAATTGCATCCTTTTGATGCTGCCATTTGGTGGCAAACTCTTAACTCAATGAGGGTGACATTTAGCCTTAATATCTTCTCCTCTTGGCTCTTGCCCTCCATCATTTTCCTTTTCCAAGGAAGCCGGAAATGATTCTATATACGTAATACATAGGTTTATTATTGCAAAAATAATAAACCAAAAGAAGCCTGTTAAGCCTCATTTGAATTTTACCCCCCCTTGTGCAAGATATTTGCCAAAAATTTCAGTTTTTGGTCATTTTTTCAGCATTTTTGCATGAGCAAAGAATGAAAGAAAGGTCTGGATACATTTTTTTGGACTTGCATCTAGTAAAGGACGTTCCTTCTCATCGAATGAGACAAGCCGCAGCTCGGTGGCACTTGACATAACGTACATATAATTTTTTTGAAGTGTTCAACCAATAAAAGTATTCACAAAATGAAAGTGCACCCAACTTTTTCATTTTGTTAGATTGTGTATGGAAACGTAGTTTTGAGAAATCCCAAGGCCATCCCAGAAGCAAACAATTTTTGGTGGTTTTATTTTGTGAAAATCAAGATTTGCGTCAGTTTGGCGTTCATTGAATAGTTTACAAAATTTTAATCAAATACAAATTTTGTTAACGAAGATTCTTCTCAAAATGTCTTCTCAAACACTGCTGCGGACGGTCTCATTCGATGAGGAGCAACGTCCTTTACAAGTTTCAGGGCTAACGAATTTTTCCAGGCCTTACATAGGTAGGTACTTTCATTCATAGCTTATAAAAAGTGCTGAAAGAATGACACAAAACTGGAATTTTTAGCAAATGTCCCACTTCTTGCCCCATTAATGCCCCCCGGTGAAATCTAATCGTTCTGGGACCAAAAATGAATTCTACGTCCGAAAATACTTCGAAAACGACACCTAACTTGACCCCATAGCCGAAAACCTTCAAAACCACTCCCTTAACCCCTTTTTTAGCCCCACAGGGTTGAACGATTGAGCTGAAAACCTTGCGGGCACAAATTGTAAACCGCGTATTTTGCCAAGGTATTTGGTTCTGGTTTAACAACAACAACAACAAAACTCCTACTGCCCTTGAGTACGGCTTGGACGGCGGTTAGACATTTCGTTCTTTACTAGGCGTTTTTTCGGAAGAAAAGGCCGGGTTGGTATCAGTCTTTAATTAAGAAAATTATTAGCAAATTAACATCTCTACGTGATCATATTTCAAATTTGCAAAAAATAGGTATTTAATAAGTGTAATAAGTATTTAAAATCAAGCTCTAGTCAGTGAAAATGTATCTAGTCGCCGATAAATAGTAACTTAGTAAGCCCCGACGCTGTGAAATGATATAAACTTGATGAAAAGCCGGATGTGATTCCATAGTAGTCCTCAGACGATGATTTTTAACAACCAATCAATTCTACATTTTAAGGTCCTGAAGAAGGGATCCCAGCTAATCCTGATAGCTAGACACTGTTTAAAAAAGACTGATCCCAGCCAGACTCATTACATCTCGAAGGGGTCGCGTAGCTGTCGCAATCCCCCCACCGTTCCACCACTGGGTTTTGGGAACGGCATTTTGGGAAAGTGAGGAGTGAGGCTTCCTTTCCTTTCATCCATGGGTAAATGCGTTTGTACTTGGTGAACAGACATAAGTCAGGGAAATTTAAAGACTTTTGGGAAATTTTGCATAATATTCCTCAATTCTGGACCTACTCAATTCTAAGGCCTCAGAGATAATTTTATTCCTCCTAATTTCGCGGGACATTCTGGGATTTTTGGTATTTTCACCATTTCGGGTTCGGGTCGGGTCGGAATGTTGAATTCAGAATTTCTGAATCCTGAAAATTACAATTTTTACTTTCTCCAAATTGACGAGCGAAGCAAAGCATGAGTTAAAAGCCCCTGCAAGCCCGTTTGCGACCTGTCCGCAAGCTAGTTCATTTAAATAGCGTGAGGATGTGCAGTCACGTCGAGCCGAAATCGCATTTTGTATATGCTTTGAGTATAACACGTATAACATCGAATGCATCGCGTCCCAGGCTTTTCACAATGCACGCGATGCAACGCATTGGACCACACTTGTAAAATGTGCCCGTGGGTGATCATGCGTCAAAATTAATTCTACTGTTTTCTACGGGTTTGTTTCGCCTCTGTTTGTGCGTTATGACGTCTGCAGAGAAATAGAAACCCGCTACGGTGAATATTCCCACTGACATCATTAATTTATATTGTCGCAATCAAAGGGGAGCCCGGTGTTACCTGGGGCAACATGAATGTTCATGTCGAACTCCGCGAGCGTGGGCGTGGGATGCTGCAAGAATAATTTAATTATACTAATACGAAACGGCAGATGGTGGATCAAAGGGACCCCCCCCCCTCGACTGGCCCTCCTGGGATTAGAAAGTAGATCGAGGTGGCATAACTCCCTCAACGGTTGCATTTAGTGTTGGTAGTAATTATAACGTGGTGGGTGGGAAGTGGGAAGGGTAGGTGGCTACATGCCCATCCCCAATCACCAAGGCTTTTATGATCAAAGGACAGTCCATTAACGGGGTAAATCGTCAGCGACAACGTTGATTTTAATGGACTTGGCCTCCCTCGCTGTGTTGATCTTCTGCCGTTTCCAATAATTGTGGAAATTCTCCTGTTTTGACGAGGTATTATAACGCTTCGCGATGATAAGAGGTTGGTGGACAAGTTGGCAGGTCGTGAAGAGGGCACGAGGTTACGGCAATAAGATTGGAATGACTAAATGTGGTGATGAAAGTGATGAGAAAATGAGCCGGTAGATGGCAGTGTTGGTGGTCCCATTTCTGACCACCGGCTCTGCCCTGAAGGACCATGGCTCGTTGTCCTAAACCCTTGATCTTCTACCCATTTCCCAGGTACGTGGCAGGGGGTTTGTGGGAGCCCCAAGCACTGAAGCCTGGTGGCTTACTGTGCTCTTCTGAGTGACTTGGTTGTGCGCGAGGTGGGACCCACTGTCCTATGCGCAATAAATTTTATTATTATTATTATTACTGTACTTAACCCCTGGTAGTCGAGGTCCAGTTCCAGTATTCGACTTAGACGAGGTCCATAAACAAGCCCAAGCGCATGCAGCCCCCTCCAGCTCTCTACTAAAGCCGCTGCATAGTTGCTTCAAGGTTCTCAGCATGTTATCAAGTTCCTGCAAAAATATTTGCCTGTCAAAAGACTCCCAAGAGGGAGGCTAGTTGTGTATTCGATCTCTGACGGTGTGAGGGAGGACTAGAATAGAATAGAATAGAATAGAATTTTTTTTTTTGCAAAAGCCAAAAGGCAGTACAAAAGTCGAGCGCAAAGGTACTTCACAATAAAATAATACTTTTAGATACATAATACCATAGCAACTATGAAAAACAGATAAAAATAAAAACCGCACATGAACATATAGAAGCAGGTAAAAGCAAAAACATTACATCAAGTTTGAGGTCTCAGCATACAAAACAAATAAAGGTGCGAGAGACTCAACAAACAACCCAGTCAATTTCCATAAATTCCTCCAGGGAGTACAACTCAGCCCTAATAAGTTTGAGTTTCACCACCCTGAGGAAAAACTTTATAGGGAGCTCTCGTACCTCCTGGGGAAGAGTGTTGAACAGACGAGATCCCACCAACATTGGGTCACCCTGCTTAGCGGTGCTGAGGCGAGTGAAGGGGACCACAAGATCGCTACGGGACCGAGTGTAATGTTCGTGAACTCCAGAAACCTGAGGAAGGTCCTCACAAGGTTCAGGACTGCCATGACGTACAAACCTGCGATCGTCAACAGGCCCAGACGAGCAAAGGAGCCTCTACAACTTTCGTTCCACGAGAGATTGGCCAAGATTCTTAAAGCTCGCTTTTGCAGCCTGAAGATATTGAGTGCATGGCTCGAATTTCCCCAGGCTATGACGCAGAAACTTGCTCTGCTCGCGAAGCAGGCGTGGTAAACCGAAAGCAGCACGCCGTCAGACACCACCCCTCTCAACCTTCTTATCATGTAGATTGAGGAAGACAACCTAGGCACAAGCGCCTCGACATGAGACAACCATGACAGACGGTTATCCATCGTCAAGCCCAAGAAATTCACAGCCTGATCCAAACGTCTGCTCAGGCCTACCTCGAGAGTCTGTGTCTTTTTCGAGTTCAAGACCAAAGCATTGACGGAGCACCAATTCTCAATCAAAGACGACCCGAATTGCAGATTTTGGTGCAACTCTTCTCGCGAAGAACCTGTGGCCAAGGCAGTGATATCATCCGCAAATAAGAATACCTTAGAAGGGTCAGGAAATTGGCTAGGTAAGTCATTTATGTAAATGAGGAAGAGACAAGAACCCAGGATACTTCCCTGTTTGACTCCACAGGGAATAGCAACCTCTTCCGACACACTACCATTGTAGTTTACAACCTGGGACCAACCCTCAAGGTAACTCTTGAAAAAGGACACTGCCTGGTGGGTAAAACCGTAGTGCTCAAGTTTTCTCAATAGCAGGTTATGGGGAACGAGATCAAAAGCCTTTGAAAGATCAAATAAATTGATGGATGCTAGTTGCCTGTGCTCCAGTGCCAGAAAAACCTGGGAGAGCAAAGATAAAGCTGCACTGAACGTGCTTTTCCCCCTGCGAAACCCAAACTGCTGAGGATGAAGCAACTCATGGGTCATGAGTCATGACCATCCAAATGCGACCCCATTCTCTTGAGTACGGTATGCTCAAAAACCTTCACAAAAATGGGAAGTTTGGAGATTGGGCGGAATCCACTGTAATCACTAGGGTTACCCTTTTTTGGAATCGGTGTTATTACGGCTCTCTTTAAACATTTAGGGAACCTCCCCTCCGTGAAACATTTATTTATTATGTAGGCCAACGGTTCTATAATAAATCCAGCCACTGATTTCACCAAATGGGTATGAACGCCCAAAAAATCAGTCGCGCTACTATTTTTGAGAGCCATGACAGTAGCATATACCTCCTCGACAGTGACAGGGAGTAGAACGAATTCACTTCGCAGTTCAGGGACACGATTCAAGAAATCAAGAAAGTCCTGAGACGGACTTACCACAGATCTTTGCTGAAAAACATCAGCAAAAGAGTCACTGAAACCCTCACAACTGAGACTAGCCCGCTGGGGAACATCACGAGACTTGGTGTTCAGCACCTCAGAGACCACATCCCAACAGGCCTTATCTTATTAGATGACGAACTAATGCGGTCATCGTTAGATTCACGAACTGCACGGGTCAGAGCCCCCCGATAGGCATTACGGTGGCCGCGCGCCAGTATTCTGAAATCTGGATTCCCAGAAGACCGCGCCAAGTCCCTAAAATGATAGTATCTATCGCGGAGCTCCAAAATCTCCTGCGAAAACCGGCTCTTACTTCGCTTACCCCTCCTCCAATTCGGCTGCAAGGAGCAATACACCCAAGGACATGCCGAATCCAGAGCTGAGCAGAATAAACTTAAAAATTCCGAGGTTGAGGCCTCTACATCATTGTCGCTGTAGACCGAAAACCAAGACACGGCAGACAAACACTGAGCCAGGGAGACAAGATTTTCAGACTTTGTACGTCTGAAGCAACGTTTCATAGCTGCGGGGGCAGGAATACGTTTGAAAAGGCGAAATTCAACTCCCCTGTGGTCACTGAAAGGCGCACTGACTGAGGCTCTATACCATTCGCTACTGTAATTGGTGATAATGACGTCGAGGCAAGCTGGATGCCCAGTCTGACGGGCAATGGGACGACGGGTGACCTCCCTAAGAGAAACATGAAGACCAAAACTGTCCAGAAGGCTCTCAAACATGCTAGAGCAGATATGTGTCCAGCCCGTCCAGGCCCTTGAAGGCTTAGGTCAGTCCTTCATTATCCTCAGAGAGCCATCAGGCAGGAAGGTGTTACACTTCAGAATCTGAAGTTTCTGAAGTATCTGATACAACCTGAAGTAACTCCTACCCTCAGGGTCAGACACAGTTCCCGCCCACTCTCTGAGCAGTTTCCACCCAAGCCTCAGCATGCTGCAGGTCAACCCATACCCCTTCACTGCTTTGTCAACTGCCTTGAAAATGTAGCTTCAGGAGGAATGCTTGCCATCGAGTGGTCTATATTGCTTTTGGTACACTGGGATACGTCGGTCGATCTGCCTAGTTGTCTTTCTGTTTTATGAACAGCAAGAGCATGAGCCTCCATCCGCTATCTGGAGCACTATTTGAGTACAAACTGAAGCTGCTCAGTCGTGTAGGCTGTAGTGATCGCATTTAGGTCGATCCAGAGGAGTTGGTCTGAAAGTGTTCCAGAGGTCTGGCCCTGGAATTGATCCCAGTACGGCCACTGTGGTCACTCTTCCTTGGTGTGTTTCGCAGTAACTGCGAACTGTTCGTCCATCGAATCTCATTGGGGGGGGGGGGGGGGGGGGGGATGGCACTTACTGTTTTGCTGGTGAACCTCGTGAGAAGGGGCTCAAAAGAGGAGCGTACTGATACCACCATCTAGTGGGATTCTGGGCTGTTTGACGGCGTAGCCACAATTTACGAGCTTCTCTATTTTCTGCGTTTAGTCTCCGGTGTGTTTATGCGTTCCTGTAACTATCACCAGAAAGTCATTTAGGAGCCACTTCCACTTGATCCAGCTCGGTCTTTAATCCACCCCCGACTGGAACCCAAAAGCCTCACGACCGAAGTGGCCTCCCAAAAACCCCCACGGGCGTTTCGAGTGGGGTTTTCCCAACTTGGACATCCCCCGCCCGAACAAAACCCTCCCACCAAGCTAAGCCTTTTTCATCCCCTCCCCTTCCCACCCCTATGGCGACTTTTCTCCCCCAAGTTCACGTCAACCGTTGTTCTTTCTCCCGTCTTTGTTCACCAATCCGTGAATATTTAATTCCGGGAAGAGACGAGAAAAGCGGGGAGTGCTTTGCTGTTTTCGGGGGTTTGGGAGGAGAAGCCGGCCCTGTGCTCAGCTTTGGCTTTGAAAAGCCGACGGAATTAATAGAATTGCGCCCACTGAGTAAAGCTCCCTCTGCTGCAGCCCTCACAGTAGAACAAAAAAGAACACTCATTTTTATTCTTATTTGTTTTTAGAAGAAAAAATAAAGTGTAAGAAAATTTGAAAAATGTAAGAAAAAAGAAAATGTTTGAAGAAAACAATTTATTCTTGAAAAACGTTTTTGAAGAAGAGAAGAAATAATTTCTTCAATTTTAAACAATAATTGTTTAAGAAGAAAATTCCAAAACATTTTTCCGAATCCCAACAACAAAAACGCTGCAAATTTTTCATAAGACTTTAATCTGTAGTCCTGTACAAAATTTGTACTACTACATTTAATGTTCACAGAGAGATGGATCGCAAAAAGATGAGTTCTGCGTCCAAAATTACTCGAAAAACGACACCTCATTTGACCTCCTGGCATCCTCCCAAGTCCCATTTGTAGCCCCGGATTGTAGTTCAGGGAACTCCCAAAAAATGGATTCTACGTCCAAAAATACCTCGGAAACGACACCTAACTCGACCCCGTAGTCGAAACCTTTCAAAATGCCTTCCCGTAGCCTCTTTTTAGCCCCTCGGGTTAGCCCCACAGCCAGATGGGGAACCGAGGATTTTACCATAATATGGTAAATATTATTTCATTTCATTTTTGGGATCTACACATCTTAAAACTTATAATGACAAATTTTATGCCCGATCGAAATTCCTCATCCTGGATGGGTACTTAGGTGTATTATTCCAAGCACAATAAACCTGAACCAACGTGTCCTCAACGTTTTCAACTCGAAAGCTCTAACGCGTGGGGCTCTGTGAGGCTAAAAAGGGGCTACAGGAGGGTTTTTTGAGGATTTTTCATACCAGGTCGAGTGGGGTGTCGTTTTCGGAGTAGGTATTTTTGGATCGAGAAAGCATTTATGGGGTAGGTACTCACTACACTGTGGGGTAAATGGGGCTTTCAAGAGGCTACAAGTGGGGGCTTTATGTCGTTTTCGATGTGTTTTAATTCGTGGAATCCAAATTTGGAGGTATTCTAATGTCCTAATACGATAAATGTACATATATGTATATGTACTGTTCTTCTATTTTCACTCCCTCTATTTGTATTCTTTTTTTTTTTTCTTCTTTTATTCTTTCTTTTTTTTTACCGCCAGAATTAGTTTTTGCACAATTTATACTAAACAAGAGTAAATCCTTGTGTATAATTTGCAGCGCTTTTTATTTTTCGAGGACCTAAAAACTCTATGCTCAGGAAGCTGAATAATACACGAATTATGGCGCGTAAAATTTTTCTCACTCCAAATCTGCTGGTTTTTGGTAAACATTTTTACCTCTTTACCCCCCTTCAAACTTTAATAAGGGCCATTACTCACCTATAAAACCTCTCTCCTCTCTCGGAACGGCCTCTTTTCACGACTACAAATTTATAGACCGTTTGTAGTTGATTAAATTTTAAAGCAAAACCGCGTTGTTAATATTTTATCGCTCCCCGAAGCGCCGGCCATCAGACTTTACGGCGTGAAGGGGGATAAGTTCAAATTTTGCGATGGAAGGTGAAGGTCGATAAAGTGGCGGAAAAGGGGGTGAAGAATTGGAATATCGAATCGGGCGTTTAATCAACGGCCATCCAATCGTAAAACCCCGGGCGAAATTATTCTCTTTATGACTACACGCCCCAATGATTTGTCATTTATTCAAAAACAAAGAGGACGGCGAGCGGTTTTAATTTGCTGACAATAAAAGCGTTGTGAAGCATCAGTAACTCATTAAAAAAAACCACGTTTACATTGAAAAAATTAAACACAGCCCAGGATAGCTGACCGATTGATAAAATTACAATGTTGCAAAAATTATTTGAGTGGCGTGACAAGGTTCCACAACTAGTAGGTAGGTATTGATATTTTATGTCCAAATACATTGAAATCACTTCTGAGATAATATCTCTATAATATCTATATTATAGATTCATATCAGAAGGATTCAAGCCAAACTCAACTTGTTCACTTTTGGTCAGAACCAATTTTTTGACATAATGTGAGTCGTCCAGTTCGAAAAGCCACTTTGTCCAATTTTTAGAAAATAGATGACTATTGATAAATCGAAGGTCACGGGTCGAAATGTGAAGTCTACCGATTGATAATTCCTTTATGAACATCAAAGGGACTGCACTGCAAGTTTTTAGCTTCTCTTGGAAATTTTTTAAAATTGGACAAGTTGCTTAGCTTCTCAAATAGCCATTTTCAGGCTCCCTCAAAACAATATAACATATTATGTTTACAATTTATGCCCGATTGTGTTTTTCATGCTTGCATCAGTGAGGTCCTTTTTTTCGGTTTTTAATGAAAGAGAATTTATGAACACCCCCACCTCTTCTCACTCGCTATTCTGCGCTCTGTTCTGCCTCCTCTGTGAAAAGCGGCCTAATTAATTAGTAGGCATGATAAAACCTGCTTCTCCCTTCCACCTTTTCGTTGCCGTGGGGGGGGGGGGGGGGGGGGCTCACTCTGTTCCTACTGTTATTTTTGCATTAACCCATCTCTTCATTTGCGAATCCACCACCTACAATGAAGTGCTCCCCTCTCCCCGGGTTTTTATTCTACTCGATTGTAAGCGTTGATTATGCTTCTGGCTGATGAGACAAATACATTTTCAACGGGTTTTTCTTTTTCTTCTTCTTCTTCTTCTTCATCCTCACTGTTTGGGGGAAAGAAGATAAAAGAACGACTGAATCTGTTATGAGGCCGTTGGTACTCGACTTGTACCTAATTTGTTCTTCTCGTGTGTGTGTGTGTCTTTCTGCTATCTAAGCCGCTGTGAAGAGACCGAAATGAGAGGGCTCTGGCGGTGAATAACATTGGGTGAGTTTGCAGAGCAACTCGGGCACATCAGAACCATTCGGCGCATGCGCAGGGCCTTAGAAAGGGCTGAGAGAGGTCCAGGAATTGAGCTCTCCAGTCTGGATGCAAACGCAGAACTCTTTCATAACCATTCGGAATCGATTCCAGCAGTTCTGCTGGTTCTTTCAGAAGAAACTTCCAGAACTGACGACTGCCACTTCTATCGCGAAATGTCGTGCACGCGCATTCATTAACGAGTTAAATGAAATTTTCCTTCTTTGATTAAGGTACAAAGCGACGTTCGCGGAGCAGCAGAGCTTCGGAATTCTGATCCTGGCTGAAAGTGGAGGGAGAGTTTGAGTGGAAGTGTTCGAGTTCTGATCAGATTCCAAATGGCCAGAACTTGCTGTTTCACTTGCTGAATCTCACGGACGGGCAAATGATGAAGAGCTACAGTGCCAACTTGAGAAGCTTGGGTCTCTGCCAGCTTGAATAACCATTGATGCAAAGATCGAAGTGAGTAAATTTGGAGGAAACGAAAATCTGAATGAGCTCAGAAGATGAGTTTGGAGAGCATGCTGGATGGAATGAAATCATACCTCGAGCGCTTCTATGAATAAAACGTTCCCCTCCACTTTCTGAATGGTTCGGACCGGTTCAGAACTTTGCTGCTCTGCAAATGTCGTTTATTAACACGCACAAAGTGCTTCGCGAACAATGAAATGCGCTTCTGTATGCTGAGGTATCCCCACGCCCGACCCTTGCGAAAGCCCTTGTAGAGCACAGATTAAACTACTACATTGTAGAGGGTACCTACTGTACGAAGCACGGGAATTACAGTAATTCTGCCTGACATCAGCAGATGGCGCCGAGTCGGCGTGTTTACGCGGGTATGTCGGTGTTGTCCCCTTCCTGCAATGTCAGTGCCAGGTAGGGGTGATGTCCTCACTTTCTTCCGGCTATACCAAGCTACACTTGCAATCACGTTAGTACGGCAGTTCAGAACTTTAATCTCTGATCCCAAGGTTGGCGTCAGCGTAACCCTTCGGTGACCTCACCCGTCGACAATCAGGTCGTCGGGGAAAACTTACTCTCATCACAGGAGCAAGGCTTGCTTGTTTTGCTCAGCAAGCTGAATCCTCTAATACCTCGCCCGTTGTCAGTCAGGATATTGGAAGGAACTACGGCAACGCTCAGAAAGCCCACGACAAAATTTTATGCAGACGTTCCGATCAAATCCGTGGACACCATAGGCCACCCAGGGTGGCCCACCCCCATGGAAGAGATGTAACACATCTAGACAACTCTAGCGAAACTACACTGATGAAGATTCTTTCAACCGACTCCAGCGGAGCGAGCCCACAATATTACCCTGATGGTTCAGAGAGACATTCTGGAGGGTCCTTACTAGGGATTGCAATCCCGAACGTTTTTCTGAATCCCGGGATCCCGGGATTTTTCAGAGGCAATCCCGGGATCCCGGGATTAATCCCGGGATTGATGATTTTTGTATGAACGTGAAAAAATTGATTAAAAACGACGAAAAACTTGTTTATTTACAATAATTGTAAATTATATAAAATATTACTTCTCTCATGAAGGAGAAATTTCACTTATGTACTCAAAAAATGTGCTTTTAGAAATCATAATGTTGGATCTTAGAAAGCATTCAAAGTTGGATCAGCCAATTTGCTTCTTAGCTTTGTCGAAAATAGTCCTGCTACTCAAAAGGCCCTCTCAGCTTCTACGGAGGTCAGTGGGATAGTCCTACGTGTTCTGGTTGTGCTTAAATTGAAGCTGAATCACTGCTCTACAATTTCATTCCTCATAACTTTCCTCGTGGATGAATTCGGGATGAATATCATAGCCGATATTCCGTACTGAAGAAGGATAAAACCACGATTTCTAAATTTGGGGGAAAATGGTCAATGTTTGAAGAGGGTTAATCTCGGGGCCCATTGGTCCTAGAAAGCTGCCGTTGCGCTCAAATGGTAGCAAATCTTGTCTACTTGAAAATAGTATACAGTGACTTTTTCGTTAGGGAGCACATTTTTGAAGCTAAAAGCCAAGAACTGAAAAAAAAAAAAAAAAATCCGAAAATTTCGCGGCTTTTCGAGCATCCAGCATTAAATTTTAGCACAAGGGTTTCGAAGCTGGTACCGTCCCTGATAACATTTTTAAAAAAACGCTGCAAATTTCAGTGTGGTGTTTGCCGACGGTGCAGAGGTCTAATCCAATGAGGTGGTTAGGGTGAGAAATGACTCCTCTGCTGAGTACTCAGCAGAGGAGTCATTTCTCACCCTAACCACCTCGCTGCAAATTTTACACAAGGGTTTATTATTCTTTGATATAGGTTAGTTGCGCAAAAATTATTTCTGAGTCAAAAGAAAAAATGTTGGAAAAAATTTTTTGGATTTTTTTTTTTTTCAAAAAAATTGTTTTTCCAAAAATTCTTTATTCTTTACTCGAAAAATATTTAACCTCCAGGGATCCTTCAAAAATCCCATATTTAGCCCCATGAAAGCCCTATAGATCGCCACAGTGAAATCGGATCGCTGCGGGACCCCAAAAAATGGATTCTACGTCCAATAATACTTCGAAAACGACACCTGACTCGATCCCATAGCCGAAAGCCTTCAAAAACCCCCTTCTGTAGCCCCATTTTAGCCCCATAGCGCCCCACGGGTTTGGGCGATCGGGCTGAAAACCTTGCGGGCACAACTAGATGGTAAAGCGAGTATTTTGTCAAAACTTCAGATTTAAAAAAAATTCTACTGCCCAAAACGGCCCGGACGGCGGACGGACATTTCGGATTTAGAATGTAGACCTCTTGAAACGGATAATGTCAAATTTTGAGGCCGATCGGAGTCGTCCACCTCCGTCGCGAAAACATAGGTGTATTATTCCAAGAATAATAAACCAAAATATTCTATTCTATTCTATATTCTATTCCTAACCACCTCACGCCCCTCGTACTTCTCTTCCCCCACCTCTGGAACTTCCTACTGTTCTAGTTAGTCATGAGAGTTTGATCTCTTTCAGGTGAGGATAGAAGGACCCATTGAAGAATTGCCTTACGATAATTGGAAGGACCTGTACGACTCTGAGCCGCTTTTCTGCAAAATCCGAGCGGTCGTGTGCCACCAGGGGACTTCCATCGAGTGGGACGAGCTCAAGAAGCACCACGATCAGATCCTCAACGAATATAAGGAAGGAGCCAACGCCCTTGCCAAACCCGACCACGTGTAAGTGTTTTACTGATACTGTTTACACAAATTTGGTCATTTTGCGCTCACAATTTATACTTGGAATAATTTTTTCACCGAGCGCCGAAATCTGTTGACGGTTGCTGCCACCCTACGAGCAAAATTTCGTCTTCAGACGTGTTCCTCACTTTGACGAAAGCTTTCAATTGTTTCAGGGTCGCCTACAAGATCTTCCCGTCGATGATCGAGTTTTACGAGTCTCTTGGGCCCAGGATCGCAGACAGAGTCATGTACCTCAAAGAAAAGAACAGCTGGAAGAACGAGAGAATTGCCGCCTAAGTGAATGCCGAACATTTTGACATTCTCATCTGGGGCTCATTCTCACATATTTTTATTAATTTGTCACTTTTTTAATAATAAACGAAGCTTTTCGTAGTTTTGTGGTTTTGACTGGACTGTCTGAATATCTCACAGCTCAATGTTCGAAATGAAAGCCTGACCTAGTTGGTAAACATTATTACTGCCTGCATAATAGGGATCGTGACGGGACTGAAAAGAGAGCGTTCTGGTGGCGAAATTGATATCACTGACCGAGCTGATGAATAACAGGTTCGTTCCAGGTTTGACGGACTGTTAACAGAAATCGACGGAGACATGCGCAGTTGAGAAAACTGCTGTTCCAGGTCGCCGTCGCCGGCTGTTCCAGGTCGATTTGTAGGTTGACAGCAGTTCAACTGCAGTCGGACGGAAACCGACAGCTCGAATGAGTTCGGTTGGGAGCTGTCGACTTGGATAACCCAGTTGAAACCTCTCTCATAACCTCCTTTATTTTGGTGCTTGACGCATCAAGTTGTACTCGCGTCCTCCCAAAGTCCTCGTATATACCCTCAAACACTTTAAATGACTCATTCCCGCCCTTATGATACTCCTCTCTCGAAAAAGGTTGATTATTCTGAATACAATTATACAATTTTGTTGACAGTTCGCGTTCCAGGTTAGAAGGTGGGCTGTTCGACAGAACTCGACAGACGAAGGCATTGGGACTGCTGTCGACAGCTGTCTGTTTTGTCAACAGACGCCGTCAGACCTGGAACAAACCTTATTGTTTACGTTGAGCCTTGTATCGCATGTAGGAGAAGGGAGAAAAATAAAGGCGTAGAACAGAAGCTACTGACTTTTATTCCAAATCAAACTTTTTTTTGGACTTTTGTCCAGCTAGAGTGGCGAAAAAAAAAAACAGTGCGCCGCCGCCGACCGCAGACGCGTCAGGGAAATTCCAGGGAAGACAGGGTTTGTTGTTGGAGCTGAATGGAAAGATGACTGTCGGAGAGTGAAATGGCTCTCCGTTCGGGAGTCAATAATTATTATATTATGAAATGAGGGTTAATTGACTGATCTCTCTCCCAGGCAATCAGGAGGTATGGAAATTAGTTCCAAAGGGTTGTGACCCTAAGCGTATTTATTATACAGTGAAATAAATATATCGTTCGTGAACATCCTAACACCCGATACCGAACGCGAAATGTCTTCTCACGAGACGTGGGAGCTAGCCCAAGCTACTCATGAGGGTCGCTGCAGTGTAAATCGCCAGGGACTTCATCTTAACGACGTAGGGGTCCCGGGGGTCCTGTCCGGAGTTGCTTGGGCTGAGAAGAGAGTCCCGGAGGTCCAGGTGACGATCTGGAAGGTCCAGGAGATAGTCGACTCCCGGGCCTACGACGGGCAGACGGGCATACGCTCGCTCTGACTGTCTGGAATGCACTCACCCTGATGCAGCATCCCCTCAGTCCCTTTATCCGAATCCCTCGTTCACGTGAACGTGCCAAACCAGCCTTGATTCGCCCTCTACTTGGAGGCCGGTCAACACAACAGATTCTGCTGTGTCGAGACGTCACGTCCGCCGGTTTCGTTAACCGGACCGCTGTCCAGGATCGATCTCGACAATGGACAACTCTATCTTGTGGTAATTGAGGTCGATAATCGACTGTCTTGGGCCAGGCACACAGAGGTACTTTCATCTAAGCTTTCCTCCAGCATATTTATGCTGAGAAGATTGGTTGGCGCGGTTTCTCCTGAGGTTCTACGCACAGTTTACTGCGCTTGCTTCCATGGAAGCAGACTAGAGCAGCGTACAGGATCCCTCTATGGGGGAACTCATCTCATCTCTCGCCCAAAATATTCGTTCTCCAAAAAAGTGAAACAATGTAATTAATTTGTGGATGGACCTTAATACAGTAAACCCTCACTAACAGCGGTTTTTGCCTAAATGCCCTTAAACCTTGAAATCGATGGATGCTGCTCCTTTGACGTGGAAAACCCACAATATCGCACATTGCTTTTACAACATCAAGGAATCCATCGATAAAATTATGGCCTGGAGTGGTCGGGGTGATGGATCCAGAAAAAAATTTGACTGGTTCGGAAACAGCAACGTTGGGTGAAATTTTAGAGATCGCTCATAAACTGGAGGGTGAGGGATTTTCTGAAATATGGTTCAGGTGGTTGAGTGGGACTCCCTTATGGAAAGCTTTCATGGATATCGCTCCTCCGGAGTAATAGTGGTATAAGTAAGTCTAAAAACAGCTGTTTTGAGTTATATATACCATTGGGTAGCTCGCGACGAGCTTAACATGGGGGTATTATTGGTTTAAGCATAGTTCAAAAATTACTCGGGAGAGAGCAGATGAACCGGTATGTTTTCCATGCAGATTACCGACATTTCGTTTGAAGAAGGTTGGTTCATCTCTAATGAGCCGCTATCCGTCAGAAAAATCAGGTATTAACCTTATTTTTTTCACTTCAGTACTGGTATATTTCAAGAAGTACCGCTGTTCAACCAAGAAAATATCCTTTTTTGTGTGCTTGCAGTGGCAAAACCGGATCATTTCAAAAATGTACCACTACTATTCCAATATTAACGTGTGTCATCCCGTGTGTTCATCAGTACAGTAGTGGATCATGTCAAGATGTACCATCCATTTGGGCCCAATTTCTTGGGATAAGAGTGGTACATAATTGAAATTTAATTGATTTTAATACATGCGCGTCGTGAATGAGAAGGGGGAGAAGAAGCTTTGGGAAAACCTGAAAGGTAGATAATAATATGAAAGCCTGAGAAGCATCGGATATCGGAAACAAAGCCCTCGTGTCTGCAACACGCTAACAAATATGTGAAAAATCTTAAATTGCGATTTCCCAAAAGTAAGGTTTTTGGACTTATACCACTATTCCTCCGGAGGAGCGATATATCCATGAAAGCCTATAAGCTATCCACAGTGAAATTGGATCGTTCCGGGACCCCAAAAAATGGATTCTACGCTCAAAAATACTTCGAAAACGCCACCAAACTCGACCCCATAGCCGAAAACCTACAAAAAAACCCTCCTGTAGCTCCAAATTAGCCCCATAGCGCCCCACGGGTTTGGGCGATCGGGCTGAAAACTTTGCGGGCACAACTAGATGGTTAACCAAGTATTTGGTGTAGGTGAACCTATACAAAATATATTTTGTCAAAATGTCAGATTTTAAAAAAATTCCTACTGTCCAAAACCGCCCGGACGGCGTACGGACATTTCGGTTTTGGAATCTGGACCTCTTGAAACGGATAATGTCAAATTTTGAGGCCGATCGGAGTCGTTGACCTCCGTCGCGATTACAAAGGTGTAGACCTACACCTGTGTATATACACATGTGTATTATTCCACGAATAGGTAATAAACCATAATCTGTACTTCGGAAGGACATAAAAAATAGATTTTGCGTCCAAAATTACTCGGAAAACTACACCTTATTTGAAACCTTCAAAAATCCCTTTTGTAGCCTCCTGAAAGCCCAATAGATCCCCACAGTGAAATCGGATCGTTCCGTCACCCCAAAAAATGGATTCTACGTCCAGAAATACTTCGAAATCGACACCTAACTCGACCTCATAGCAGAAAACCTTCAAAAAACCCTTCCCGTAGCCTCATTTTAGCCCCATAGCGCCCCACGGGTTTGGGCGATCGGGCTGAAAACCTTGCAGGCACAACTAGATGGCAAACCGAGTCTTTTGTCAATATTTCAGATTTTTCAAAAAACCTGTTTAATAGGTAGGTGTCGTATTCCGAGTAATTTTGGACGTTTTTTTTTTTTTTTATGCCCCCACTTCTGTCCAACCTAATAAGTAAGTAGGTAACTATTTTTAATTTTTTCAAAAATATTTCCTTTGGTACAGAATTAATTTTTAATTTTTTCAAAAATGTTTCCTTTGGTACAGATTTAATTTTTCATAATTAACCTATAGGTACCTATCAAAGAATAGTAACACTTATTCACTTTATACATTTTATTCATGGAATTTTCGCATCATGAGATGTTTAAGGGCAATGTTGAGTCCCAGAGAGGTCAAACATTTAGTATAGGTACCTAACTAAGAATAATAATCATTTTTATTATTTTTATTCATTGTTACCTACTAAGTTGTAGCCCTCTCGCGGAACCACAGAATCTCTACAAGGCCTGTAAGGTCTGCGCGTTCGGCCCGCAGACCTAGCTGTGTAGACCTTACACGAACACCAGCGGAGTTCGTGCAACATGCCACATCGAACGACCGCGAAGGGTGTGGCCCCGTCCTCGTCATCATTCAGTCTTCTCCCAGCAGCTCTACGGGGAGGTCATGTTGGGGTATTTTTTAAATTTAAATGTAATTTCAGCCCAATTCATTTGAAATTATCTCCACTTATCGCACAATGTGATATTATCATCCGGGAGAGTAACGAATAGAAAGAAAGTTGTCGCGTTGCCATGTTTTAGACGAAAACGTATTTGGTATGAACTGATTACAATAATAATTATTGTAAGATGAATTATTCATCTTTTACGAATAATTATTGTTTCTCACTCGCGGTATTTTCTATTCATGAAGCCCACAAACCCTCCTGATTGGTTTATTTAGTTCAGCATCAAGTTGATCTCATTGAGGGATTCTCTGTCTCTCTTGTTGAGCTTTTTTTCTACCGTTAATGAATGTTTTATTATTCTCGTGAGTTTTTTTGGAATCGGCCTCAAAATTTGTCATTTCACGTTTCAAGATGGGTACCTAAGTTCCAAAACTGTAATGTTCCCTCCCGCCGTCCGAGCCCTTTCAGGCGGTACCTAGGATTTCTTTTTTAGAGTCAACAAATCTGAAATTCTGACAAAATTTGTACACATTTAATGTTGTGCCTGCAAGGGACAGTCAGTTCGCGATGTGGCAAACTTGAAATTCGTATGTGGAGGTTAGGGAGAGAAATCGCCTGTTGTTGCAGTTTTAAAGGGGGGGGGCTATGTCCGGGGAAGTAAACATTTTTAAAATCAGGGGACTGAAAATTACGCTTTAAAGTATTGCAGCACAAAAAATTAATAGAATATTGATTCATTTCATTTGGTCAAAGCATCTTAAATAAAAATCTAATTATTTATTGTGATCATTTCAGAGTAATAAAATATTTTCCTCGTTTCGTTGGGGGGGGGGGGGGGGGGCTACAATTATAGGGTCATGATGGGTTTCGAGCAACTTAACTCAACTACAGCCCAGAGTAGGCCTACCTACCTAACTTGAAGTAGTTGAACCTATACCTACTCAGGTTTATACTTAAAAATAAAAAAATAAAATAATAATAAAAAACCTCAGTATAGGTTCAACTACTTCAAATTCCTCTGGGCTGTAGATGAGCTTAGTTGCTCGAAACTGGTTTCCACACTTCAATTTAGTACCCACAACAGCAGAGGAGTAATTTCCCTCCTTAACCTCCTCATTAGACCTCTTCGGTAAAAAACTTCACTCAAAATTCGTATCCACTTCATTCGTATTCAATACTCCTTAAAACAAAAGTAAAGAATCATTCAGTTCACAAAATCATTCACTAAATTCCATCGAGAAAATAACTAATTCACAATGTCCTGGCAAATTGAATAAAAAATAATAATGGTATTGAGTGTAAAGGGTTTTGGGGCCTGCCAGTGACTACATAACTCTGGTTGAGCCCGTCGCTGGCTGTTTTGGCGGTGGCGAGCGCTTTCGATGTGATAACGTCATCAATAGTCAGACGATGAGGTTTTCACATTGAAAGCGCTCACCACCACCAAAACAGTGGTGACAGAATCAATTACAGTTACTTAAAAAAAATCAAAATTTATTTCTAACATTCAGGTAAAGTGGAGTGTGAATCATGGATTGGGCTGAAATTAGTTGATCTTGGGAGCGTAAATAGGAGCAACCGCGTTGGGCCTCATCGGAGTGTTAAAGTGCAGTGTTGTGTAAAGTGTTTTAAGTGCGCGTAGGCTAGTTGGGTGGTGTCAACAGGATGTGTGAGGCGGTTTGTAGGTAAACGTGGTACGCAGCAAGGATAAGCCAGCTCGTAGGATCCAGCCTGCCATTCATTATTTGATAGCTTGCGAAGCTGTGCCTCCTTGCCTGCCTGCCGCGTGGATTATAGATTGTAAGTTAGTTATAGTCTTTCCCATTAGGTCTCGGGTAGGTAGGTAGTCTTAGGGTGGATGAAGTGGCGGAAGTGGTTAACAAGGCTGGAGATCGCTTCTGCCATGGTGATTCGCCGTGCATGTGAGTGGTGGTCACTGTGAGAGTAAGGTTGCAATGGTTGGTCAGCTCCAATTATCAACAGCTGGTAAACTTGGTAAACGGATCTGAACTTCCGATGCTAGTGGCAGGCGTGGTGGACTGGCACAGTGATGGAGTTTCAGTTTGGTTCGATCTGGATGGTGGGGCTGATTGTGTAGGTAGGCTCTGGTGGGAGGGGGGACTAGGTACGCCAACCAGTGAGAAACAAAACTCGAAACGTTTCTACTGTGTTAGTTACCAGTAGCATTGAACTCGACACTCAGGCGTAAATATTATCATTGGCACGTAACGATTGAAGAGCGTCAATGCCAGTCTGTGTGCGTGGGCTATCACAGTGACGGTAGTGTAAGAACACACTTCCTGTTTTGACACCACCGAGAAGAAAAGAAGACTTCTAGACTCAGTCAAGACCTCGAGACGTGCTCCTTGGCCATCACTGCGTTTGTCGACTTCACAACTTGCGTTGCCATCGCTGCTGCTGCTGCCACATCCATCCAACACGCGAGTGTCCGTTAATGCTCCCAAGTCTCGCGGCGTTTGGGTGGGGGGTGGGGTGTGGGGGTCTTCTCCGAGTTTCTCCTAAGTTCCTGAACGCTTCATGGACAAGGTTTGGGTGGTAAGTAAACTCTGCGTACATTTTGTTGAAACGTACTGTACAGTTTCACATCATTTTTTTTTAAAACGATTTTTTTTTTCAGGCATGCTCATCAACATTTATTGAGCCAGGTACAATTCAAAAGCATGTCAAACCATTCAGGATGGCATTCAAGTTCCTTTTCAACATTCTTGTGACTTGATGGTCACTACTCACTTTATTTTCCACTCTTTGAAGTTTTCAAAAAACGCTAATGAAATTCGTCAAATGGTCAATCTGAACTTAAATCAATGCTTAAATACTACCCAACCTGAATGCCATTTTGTGGAGCCACTGTTGGAAATTAGTCTCTTTCCTCCCTTTGGCATGTTGAACTTCATGAACTTCAAGAACTTCAGCTGAAGGACGACGAGAGGAAGCTTCTTTTATCCACAGTCACATTTCACGTGGTATTTGTTCGTTTCAAGAATCAAGAACACGAAGAGTAGGTACATATTTAGGTGGCTAGGTTATATATACAACACACACACCCACCAGCGCACACACACACAAACTACTTAGTAGACAATTCCAATAATTGCATTCCACAAAACAATAAGTAACCCACGTAGGCATAAACGTTGTTCATTACAATTAGAATATTCTTCAGAACTCCCACAACTCCCTACTTCTTTTTGCATAAACCAGTAAAAAAACGCACATGTACTCAAAAAAGCTGGTAAAAAATTACAATAAGTTTACAATACATTAGTGTCCTCAGCTTACAAAGCATAAATTGACTCCTCCCCCCCCCCCCCCCCCCAAATTTACTCAACTGTATCCCCCCAAATTCCTCAAGAGAGAACAACTCAGCTCTAATGATGTGTTTTGAAGTGGTAGGCTTCGAACATTCTCCTATCAATCTCTATTCTGTAGTAAATTGCATGCCAGTGGCTCCAAGGTTTTTTTTTTTTTTTTTTTTTAAAGCAATTAGGGTATTAGGTAGGCAACTGTTGTCTTTGTGAATCAAATTGCTGTAGATTGTCATGTTTCTCACGCTGAGTTCCGGAGCCATGTGTTGGCTTCTCCAATCGGCACAATATTTGATTTTGCTGGCATAATGTTGTTGTCTCTGACTTCTACATTGTGCAAACCAAATATCTCTTACTGTGTCGTCCATCCGTGAAGTTTGGTGGACCGGGCTCAGCTCGGGGAATATGATGACCAGGCCGGGTTGTTGTTTCCACTGTTTTTGCCATTTCTTCTTGTATTTGGTGAAACAAATTGCTATAGATTGTCATGTTTCTCACGCTGGGTTCCGGAGCCAGGTGTTGGCTTCTCCAACCGGCACAATATTTGATGTTGCGGGCATAATGTTGTTGTCTCTGACTTCTACATTGCGCAAACTGAATATCTCTTACTGTGTCGTCCATCCGTGAAGTTTGGTGGACCGTGCTCAGCTCGGGGATATGACGACCTGGCCTGGATGTTGTTTTCACGGTTTTTGCCTTTTCTTCTTGTATTTGGTGAGACAAATTGCTGTAGATTGTCATGTTTCTCACGCTGGGTTCCGGAGCCAGGTGTTGGCTTCTCCAACCGGCACAATATTTGATGTTGCGGGCATAATGTTGTTGTCTCTGACTTCTACATTGTGCAAACCGAATATCTCTTACTGTGTCGTCCATCCGTGAAGTTTGGTGGTCCGTGCTCAGCTCGGGGTTATGACGACTAGGCCTGGTTGTTGTTTCCACTGTTTTTGTCTTTTCTTCTTGTATTTGGTAGTTGGTGAAACAAATTGCTGTAGATTGTCATGTTTCTCACGCTGGGTTCTGGAGCCAGGTGTTGGCTTCTCCAACCGGCACAATATTTGATGTTGTGGGCATAATGTTGTTGTCTCTGACTTCTACATTGTGCAAACTGAATATCTCTTACTGTGTCGTCCATCCGTGAAGTTTGGTGGACCGTGCTCAGCTCGGGGAATATGCCGACTAGGGATGGTGGTTGTTTCATCTTTAGGTACTTCTTCTTTATTTAGCGGAACAGTGATTTCGTAACCAGCCTCTGATGTCAGACCACGTGAGAGCATCAGCGTCATTTACTGAAGTAAGTAAGCAGGTACCTACTCCGAATGATGGGCAAGACTACCAACATAATAATATTATATAACATATTATGTTGGTATTATCTGCTCATCGTCTACGAATCAATCCAGTTTTTCTGCACTGAAGCAAAGTGATTCTGCAGACACCCCAGACAAGGTGATGCTGCAATGCGTTCAGCGTTATAGCTTTCTTCATGCTCCTTGGGTGGATATTGTTTGACTCCACAAACAGTACTCAACATCTGCAGCTGCCATCATTGACTGAATTTACAGAGAAGACATTGTTGGTGAGTTTGATTGACTAAAGTGAAATAGATATGGAGTGGATTTCCTTGCTAAACGGTCATTTTGTATTTCAGCCTCGATGGCAGAATTCTTGGGAGCATCAGCGTCATTACTGAAGTACTCTGAATAGAAGACCACCAACATATCTTCTCATCATCTACGAGCCAATCCACTTTTTCTGCACCGAAGCGACACACCAGACAAGAGTTGCTGCAGCAATGGTGTCGCCAAATTCTGCATGAAATCACCAGGAAGGCAAATAATTTGGCAAATAGCTTTTAGTGAGTTTATTTATAGAACGCTTCTCAAGATCCCAAAGGGTCTTCAGTCTGACGCTACTGCCAATCTGCTCCTCAACATCTGCAGCTGCCATCATTGACTGAATTTACAGAGAAGACATTGTTGGTGAGTTTGATTGACTACAGTGAAATAAATATGAAGTGGATTTCCTTGCTAAACGTTCATTTTATATTTCAGCCTCGATGGCAGGCTTCTTGGGAGCATCAGCGTCATAACTGAAGTACTCTGAATGATAAGACCACCAACATAATATGTTATTATCTTCTCATCATCTATGAGCCAATCCACTTTTTCTGCTGCGAAGGGACACACTAGACAAGAGTTGCTGCTGCAATGATGTCGCCAAATTCTGCATGAAATCACCAGGAAGGCAAATAATTTGGCAAATAGGTTTTAGTGAGTTTATTTAAAGAACGCTTCTCAAGATCCCAAAGGGTCTTCAGTCTGACGCTACTGCCAATCTGCTCCTCAACATCTGCAGCTGCCATCATTGACTGAATTTACAGAGAAGACATTGTTGGTGAGTTTGATTGACTACAGTGAAATAAATATGAAGTGGATTTCCTTGCTAAACGTTCATTTTATATTTCAGCCTCGATGGCAGGCTTCTTGGGAGCATCAGCGTCATAACTGAAGTACTCTGAATGATAAGACCACCAACATATCTTCTCATCATCTTCGAGCCAATCCACTTTTTCTGCTGCGAAGGGACACACTAGACAAGAGTTGCTGCTGCTATGATGTCGCCAAATTCTGCATGAAATCACCAGGAAGGCAAATAATTTGGCAAATAGGTTTTAGTGAGTTTATTTAAAGAACGCTTCCCAAGATCCCAAAGGGTCTTCAGTCTGACGCTACTGCCAATGGTGGGGGAAGAATGGCGTGAAGAGGAGCAGCAAACTATGAAAGGTAAGAAGGAACGTTGAGGGAGAGTAGTTAAGTACTGTTTTGTCTTTATCGAAAAAAGTTGTGTTTGTGAGCCCTCTATTAAATAGAGGGCTCACAAACACAAAAAAGACTTCAAATTTTGAAGCCTTATCTTTAGATTTTTAGAGTCCTTTGACAAAATGAAGACATGCAAGTTCTGATTATCTACTCTTGGCTCTCGTTCTTTAAGGGTTCCATAGGTCGCCCTAGAGGTTTTTGATGTTGGTAATGTCCATTCTCTCAAGTTTCTGGATTCCATCATTGACAAGTCAGGAGTGTGCAAATTGGATATTGAAACCCGGATTTCATTAGCCAAAGGAACAATTCAAGCTCTCAGCCCTCAACTGTCAGTGGTGGGGCAGAGAAATCCATTGCCGAACTAAACAGCTCATCCTCAGTGTTTTTGTTGAAAGTATACTGCCAATGGAGGGGGATGAATGGTGTGAAGAGGAGCGGCAAATTATGAAAAAGATAAGAAGATGTTGAGGGAGAGTAGTTTGTGTTTTGTCCCCAAGGAGAATCAGCTGTAGCTCGTTGGACAAGAGGACGCTCCAATGGTACAGGCATGTCTGTCATAGGTATGGCCGCAGAAAGGTTCTCCAGAAGGCGAACTGAAGAAGGGTGCCCACTCGATGCGTCGCCTCAACCTCACCAAGGATGATTGTCTGGACCAAAGGGTTTGGTGTCGGGCGATATTGAGCAGCCCCTGGTAAGAGGAGAAACCCCAAAAGTAAGTAGTTCCGTTGGCCATTGCCTGTTGCCTGTGTAAAGTTATCACCGCTAGTTTCCATAGTTGGCACGTCTTCCTTCCCTGTCACCGCTTGTTGCCATAGAATGTTTACGGACTGTTTGCTGCATGAAAGTTAATATTGCCTTTGTTCTTCATGGAGCTTGCCCGTTTCCTGCTTGGAGCATTTATACTACCTACCTGTTTGCTGCATTGAGTGTTTATGCTGCCTGTTTCCTGCACAGAGCATTTATTCTGCCTGTTTGCTGCATTGAGCATTTATTCTGCCTGTTTGCTGAATTGAGTGTTTATGCTGCCTGTTTGCTGCACAGAGCATTTATACTGCCTGTTTCCTGCACAGAGCATTTATACTGCCTGTTTCCTGCACAGAGCATTTATTCTGCCTGTTTCCTGCACAGAGCATTTATTCTGCCTGTTTGCTGCATTGAGCATTTATAATGCCTGTTTGCTGCATTGAGCATTTATACTGCCTGTTTGCTGCATTGAGCGTTTATACTGCCTGTTTGCTGCCTGGAGCATTTATACTGCTTGTTTCCTGCCTGGAACGTTTACCGCCTGTTCCACACGATTGATGCTTTGTTCCAGTAACCTAACCTAACCCAGTTGGTGAGGAAGGTGTGACTATTTGGGGAAAGCCCCCCCCCCTTAGTTGGGGGGGTAGGAGGAGGTCACATGGGGGAAACCCCTTTTTACAACTAATTAATAATAATTAGTTGTAAAAAGGGGGTTCTCTTTATATATAAATGCCAGGGCCGAGAGTTCGATCCTTTTCTCATCATTTTCACATTTTACAGAAATTGGCATCAGCTCGGGTTCAATTCCCCTGTATTGCGTTGGAGTCACCAGTTCTCCAGTGATCGGAGGCTTAAACATGGCAGATCCAGAGGCTTCCCAGTCAACAGAAGAAAAAAAAAACGCTGCAAATTTTACACAAGGGTTTATTATTCTGTGATATAGGTTACTTGTACAGACATTTAATTCTGTCAATAAAAAAAATTTAAAAAAATTTTTTGGATTTTTATATTTCAAAAAAAAATTTTTGGGATTTTTTTTTTTCAAAAATGTGTTTTTTCAAAAATTCTTTCATTTTTACTCGAAAAATATTTAACTTCTTGGGATCCTTCAAAAATCCCATTTTTAGCCCCATGAAAGCCCTATAGAACGCCACAGTGAAATCGGATCGTTCCGGGACCCCCAAAAATGGATTCTACGTCCAAAAATACTTCGAAAACGACACCTAACTCGATCCCATAGCTAAAAGCCTTCAAAACACCCCTCCTGTAGCCCCATTTTAGCCCCATAGCGCCCCACGGGTTTGGGCGATCGGACTGAAAACCTTGCGGGCACAACTAGATGGTAAACCAAGTATTTTGCCAAAATTTCAGATTTTTAAAAAAATTCCTACTGCCCAAAACGGCCTGGACGGCGTACGGCGTACGGCGTACGGCGGACGGCGTACGGCGGACGGACATTTCGGATTTTGAATGTAGACCTCTTGAAACGGATAATGTCAAATTTTGAGGCCGATCGGAGTCGTCGACCCGCGTCGCGAAAACATAGGTGTATTATTCCAAGAATAATAAACCAAAACGAGGAAAGGAGCTCGAGGAAGAAGCTGCACCAAAGGATAGAAGAGAAGGCTGGCAGAAGAAAGGAAGATGGTAGGTTGAAGGTAGGATGGCTCTCGTGAAGTGCCTACAGTGGGTATTTGGTTAATGTTTAGGAATAGTTTCCCATAGTTACCCATCCTAACGAAGGCTGAGGTCGAGTAATTTGTTACATTTTCTCCCTCACTGCATTATTACACATACCAAGAACGTCTTGACAAAATTTGAACACACATAAGAGGACACACACGAGTTTGAAGAGATCGAAGAACTGGACGAAGTTGTTCGTAGTCCATCCGTTGGGTTGGTCAAGTGTTCAACTGGTGGAGGCATAGGAGGCTCAATGAGTTTAAGGTCTCTCTTCTTTTGAGGTCGAGTGTTAGGCGCCTCCATGGAACTATTGGTTGGTATTTGTTGGGAATGAAACATATCAGCAGGTATATGTTTGGAAACAGTGGAACCATTTTCTTGTCACTCGCCTGTATTCAACTTTACGTTATTTCGGACTCATGAGTAAACCCCCCCCATTTTCTTTTTTTAAACGTTTGACGAGGTGGCTAATGCCACTGATATTGGGGGACAACGTGAGCAACCTCCTCGCGGTGTCCTCTGGGTAACGCTGATAGCTCACATTTGTGTACGACTTGGGGGGGGGGGGGGGGGGCGTGCTGGCTAAAATCAGCCAACCCCCGGACTCTGGCCTCTGACCTCTTTTACTCGCTTTTCAATAATGATTGGTTTTTCTAAAAATAAAAAAATAGGGTTCGCAGGAAATTCAGTCGTTGGACGCCGAACAACTTGTCACTGTTGATAGTGATGAACAAAACGAATGATTTAGATAATCGAATGAGCATCACTCCAATACTGATGCTGCATCAGTATTGGAGATTGGACAAAACGAACCAATTTCTCTTACTTTTCGAACAGAACTACTCTTCTCCATTTGAACGTAGAACATCTACCTAATGAAATTATTGGCATCCGAACAGCTATGAAGTGAGATCTCGGATGCGAGAGCTTCACGAAGACACTGCCATGCTGAGCTTAATCTGCTACTCATGAGCTTTCCCAGTAGGTTCCAATATTACATTTTCGCGACAGAGGTCGACGACTCCGATCGGCCTCAAAATTTGACATTATCTGTTTCACGAGGTCTTGATTCCAAAACCGAAATGTCCGTCCGCCGTCCGGGCCGTTGTGGGCAGTAGGAAGTTTTTTTAAATCTGAAAATTTGACAAAATACCTACTCGGTTTACCATCTAGTTGTGCCCGCAAGGTTTTCATCCCGATCGCCCAAATCACTGTGGGGCTACGGGAGGGGTTTTCGAAAGTGTTCAGCAATGGGGGTCGAGTTGGGTGTCATTTTCGAAGTATTTTTGGACGTAGAATCCGTTTTTGGGGGGTGCCGGAACGATCCGATTTCACTGTGGCGATCTATTGGGCTTCTTGGGGCTACAAATGGGATTTTTGACGGATCCCAGGTCAAATGTTTTTCGAGTAAAAAACAAAACGCTGCAAATTTTACACAAGGGTTTATTATTTTGTGATATAGGTTACTTGTACAGACATTTAATTCTGTCAATAAAAAAAATTTAAAAAATTTTTTTTTGGATTTTTATATTTCAAAAAAAATTTTTTGGGGGGATTTTTTTTTTCTTCAAAAATGTGTTTTTTCAAAAATTCTTTAATTTTTACTCGAAAAATATTTAACTTCATGGGATCCTTCAAAAATCCCATTTTTACCCCCATGAGAGCCCTATAGAACGCCACAGTGAAATCGGATCGTTCCGGGACCCCCAAAAATGGATTCTACGTCCAAAAATACTTCGAAAACGACACCTAACTCGATCCCATAGCTAAAAGCCTTCGAAACACCCCTCCTGTAGCCCCATTTTAGCTCCATAGCGCCCCACGGGTTTGGGCGATCGGACTGAAAACCTTGCGGGCACAACTAGATGGTAAACCAAGTATTTTGCCAAAATTTCAGATTTTTAAAAAAATTCCTACTGCCCAAAACGGCCTGGACGGCGGACGGCGTACGGCGGACGGCGGACGGCGGACGGACATTTCGGATTTTGAATGTAGACCTCTTGAAACGGATAATGTCAAATTTTGAGGCCGATCGGAGTCGTCGACCCGCGTCGCGAAAACATAGGTGTATTATTCCAAGAATAATAAACCAAAAAATTAGAACGTGTCTATTTTTCCGTTCTAAGCCCCCTTTTTTGTCCGCTGACCGGCCTCTAACAGGAGATATTAAATATCCACAAATTTTGTATACTAAATCCAAATGGTGGCCTCGGCTGCCTCCATTTTTGAACAGGCTCGTTTCTTTTTTAATTGTGGTCGATAAATCTTTTCGTATTTTCGGCACCGGCATCGGCTGGTTCATAGATTTCCGAATCCTTTCTTCATGGGACTTCACAGTTTTCATCTTAGAGCACTTTCACTTAGCCTTCGAATTATTGTCCGTTGTTAAAAGATTTTTCCCGAAAAGACTTGAGCAATTTACGTATGAGGTGCAATTAATTCTCGAACCCCGGGATCCCGGGATTGACACCACGAATCCCGGGATTTCAAATTGGCAAAAATCGACCGGGATCCCGGGATTTCGGGATCCCGGGATCCCGGGATTGCAATCCCTAGTCCGTACGTACGTATGCACTGTTCCAACATGTTCCAACCGGGCAGAACTGCTTAGCGAACCTAGAAAGTAGTTACAACCGTGTTCTTTACAAAACAGCTCGATTAGTCAAACGCCGACCGTTCACGAAGTTTCTAACGACGAGGGAACATCAACCATAATTAGCGATGGATCACCTTCAAGACCGCTTTTTTCTCATAAACTATTTCGTTATTATTAAATTCTCAAACTGCATCAGGCAAAGCATCGTAAAGACCCAACAGCGGCATCTCACGGGAACGACTCATTTTTTTTATTATCCTTCGAATAAAAGGGCGGGAAGAACTGCGAAAGGGGTGGAGGGGGGCTCACGTAAACGGGATGGGGAAAAATTAGATGAAAATTTTTTACGACTAATCAACCGGGTTTATGGTTATTAAACATGAGAATAAAATTAACTTTCCAGGGATAACGCCCCAAAACACTCCACCTGGGGGAAATACTAGAGTGCTCACTCCTGTTTTAAAAATGTGAATATTCGATTTATTTATTTGAAAATTAATATCCATTGGCGGGCAGCAATCAACGTCAGAAATAGATGGAAGTATAGTAATCAAAACTGTGTGCACTTCAATCGCACTATTCCTGGATGAGAGAACAACAGAGGTCTTCCGTGTTTTGTTTTTCTCCTGTCCAGAAGAGAAGCAAATTGTTCAAACACGCAGAGAACTGACAATTCAGCCTCCTCTTCAGCGAAGTCCTCGACGCAATTAAAAATAATGAACGTCTATTGTTGGCCAGAGTGGTGTTCGGTGGCGCCTTCTGAGGTCGCGCCAACCACAAGGCTCGGTCGCTCTGTTTTAGGCCATTCATTCCGTCGAGGACCCAGAAAGGGAGGCTGAATAAGGGGAAATAGGGTTTTGGCGTTTCTCTTAGTTTGGTTTTTTACGTCGCTTTTTCTGCGGGAGTTAAAAGCCCATTCGAGGAAGTACGTCTATAGGGTTGCGGGTAACCAAAGGACATTCCTATTCTGCATAAAATTTATTTAATGAGGACATTCCTATTCTGCATAATTCCTCATTTAATGAGGAATCAGAAATCGAGGCCTTCCAGATATCAAATTCTCCCCTCCACTTTACAACGTTCGTAATTCCAATTCGGCTGCTCTACGAACAACGCTTTTGTCCCAAGAAGCGACCACCACGACAAAAAAATGAACGTCATATTTCACGGTTGAGGAGGCACTCAGGTTCAGTTCTGCGAATTCTCTACACACACACACACATACCCTCACCCTCACACACACACACACACACACCCTCTCACAAACAGAACTGCCTGTATTGACTTCGAACTCTTGCAGAGAACCCGTAGGCATCGGCATTTTATCGATGCATCATAATGTCGATAGTTTTCATTCGATATTTGGTATCGATGGGACGCTTGCCGATATATAAGGTAAGGTAGGGGAAGTGAGTGGAATGGTTTGTAAAGTTCAACTTCAACAAAACCGCAAAAATCAACCGTTATCGTTAGGTAGTCAATTTTTATTTTAGCCCTGGATACCTCTGATACCCATGATTTTCGATGTACGATTGATTTTTCTTATCCTTGTCAATTGTGCGCATTAGGTATGACCGAAATAGCTCTCCAAGTTCAACTTACGCAGTTGCTCTATCAGCCTGATCAATCTCTGGAACGCTCAGTCTGGTTTCACTGGTGCAAGTGCAATAAAGAAAATCTCTCAACGATCCTCAAGCGACATCAAAATTTAAAATTGGACAAAAATTCACAGAGTTATCAACGTTTACTGATCATCAAATCAGTACCTGGACTGCTAATATTTTGAAGACTCTCCAAAACATCAAGACTCAAGAATTTATTATTTTTTTATTGCCAAGAACATAATAAGAACATACAGAGACAAACATTTCCATACTCAAACATTTCAAGCTCACTCAAACAAACAAGGTTTACATGGGAAATGAGGTGTTTACTGACACAAGTAGGCAACCATTATGGCTGAAACCCAACAGGGGGTAAGTGCATGATATGACATACTAACCCAAGGGGGAAGTGCATGGTATCACGAACTTTCCAAAATTATCGCCGCGCACACGCCCCTTATTGAAAAACCAATGGAGTAGGATCCTAAGTGCACGGTAGGATCCAACTCACTGATAGAAAAAGATAACACTGAATTTCAATTATTGGAGTGAAGAATAACTACAGAGCTTACGCTTATAAACAAGCTTAAAAACACCTGAAGAAACTCACTGATTGAAGGATAGAACACAATAACAACGGTGCGTTCATCCCACTTACGCACTTGCCCCATTTTCACACTTACCCCTCCTTACCTTACCGAGATATCGATATCAAAACCTATATCGGATCATATCGGTAGACGGGATGCGAGTCCCTTGAACTTCCCCTGATCCTTGAACCAAAACACCAACATCCAGTGATTGCTAATCAGAAGAAAATTAATTTTAAACAATTTCACAGAAAGTAATTGTATTAAAATTTAATACAATTATTTAATGCAATTATTTATTTTCACTCAAATCGTTTAAAATTAATTTTTACTAGAAATGCAAATTTTGCGTTTCCAGTGTTTCTTGTAAACGAGGCATGTATTAATAATCAATTCTTCAAATTATTGGAAGAAGTAGAGAATTTGTTGAACTATAACTCTGGAAATTACAAATGATTTTCGAAAATCTGGCAAATGGGATAACACCCCATTGTTGGCTGAAAATTGAGGGAAGGATTAGATTCTGGGAAATGTTCCCAACTTTGCATCTCTTTCAGTAGGTAAGTAAATTTCTTCCCGCCAAAAAAAAAAAAAAAAAAAAAAACAATTTTATCCAAATTCCCACACAGGTGATATTTCCCTCCTCATGAATTTGGCAATAAGGGCCAGAGGGGGTCTAATACAGTCCAGTCCATGCCTGTCTCTTCCCATTCGGTCTGTTCGTATTCTACAACACCCCCACCGCCAGGCAATTTTTCATCTCCCCTGAGTCCCCTTTTCTAGGCCCATTCCCAAGCGGGATTTTCCCCAGAGGAAACAAACGGGGGGAAAATAGGTTTTACAGAGGATGTTTTCCCGTAGATCGTGAAAGTCACTGTTTTTTTGTTTTTTTATTGCTACTAAAAAAAGGATGTCTCAACTTTGCATTATGTCACTGATGATGGTAAAACGTGTACGGGGCAAAATAATAGACAAAACATCATCATTGAGGAATTTTCTCGCCTCCGCAACAGCGATGTGAGAGGTGGATTCTGTCATTGAAGAAGAAAATATGTTTATTTGGCGGTAGGTGCTCCAAACAGATTGACCTCCTTGAATGATTGCTTTTTAATTTTATCCTGGAAAGGCCATCAAAATAAAATAACTAAAAGCAATGTCGAGAAAATGTCAAGAAATTGAACTGCACTCTGGCATCTTATAAGGGAAACTAGCCGTCCAACTCCAGGGTTTTTTTTTTCTGGTGTAGGTAAGCTGATTAGATTTTATATAAGGTAGGCATTACATTTCATTTCTGTTGAGGCAGCAAAAGTGCCATTGTTATTCGCAAAACACGTTTAGGCGCTGCGAGCAAATAAACAAAAGTGCGAATAAACGGGTTTTGAAATTTTACCCCCTTTCAAGCTTGAATATCTCCTAAACTCCCATAGGTACGCGAAACATGAATGGGGACACTTTTGTAGCAAATATGCTTAACTTAATTTACATATAGATGATTAAATCATTGTATATTTTGGTATATATTTACAAAAAGTATTTTTGGAGAAGTCCTGGACTTGTGGAAGGTTTACAGGTTGATCGATCAAAAATATCAAATTTTGAGGGATTAGACGTGTGTGAGAGGTTCGGCAAAATTTGCCGAACCTCTCACACACGACAAATCATTTAATGATAAATAATAATGCGTTACAATAACCGAATATTTGTACATCCTATTTTCATTCAATAAGGAAAGTTAAAAATAAATAAAAAATAAAAATATTGGAAAAATTATAGTTGCAATTGATTATATTATGGAACGGGATATACATATTATACTCATACTAGCAGGAAAGCCCGTTGTTTAGAATACAACGGGCGCTAGAATGCGGACACAGATGCCAGTTATGTAAAAGGATGAAATTGCTAAATAAAAGTGAACAAAATGAGAAGTTCATTTTTCGTTCTTCGTCCATTGCTTTAAACTCCGCTTAGATATCTTGTTGACTAAAAAAAAATCAAAAACCTGCATCAAAATGAACTTCTCATTTTGTTCACTGGGCTAAAAATGGGATTTTTGAAGGATCCCAGGAGGTTAAATATTTGTCGAGTAAAAAATAAAGAATTTTTGAAGAAAAAAAAAAATTTGAAAAAAATATAAAAAAAACTTTTTTGGAAAAAAAATCCAAAAAAGGTTTTTCCTGAATTTTTTCTATTGACACAGAAATAATTTTTGCACAAGTAACCTATATCAAAGAATAATAAACCCTTGTGTAAAATTTGCAGCGTTTTAATTGTGGAATATAACCCCTTTTCAAAATGACCGATTCAATTAATCCAGAAATTTATATTTGGTGACTTGGACGAACAAAAGTTTAATGTAACCTACATAGAATCCATTTGTGGGGTCCCATGTAAAACTGTACAGGTATCGTTTTGACGTCGTCAGTTCTAATTGAGGTACTTGCCGATGATCAAACGCCATGAGGATGCGATGAAGAGGAGTGTAAACGGAGGATATAACGTGGCAAAATTAGAAACGGTCTCGTTAATCCTTTAACGTGAATGGGCGCCATTAGAGTCAAGTTCAAGGAAACCGAATAGACATCAGAAACTCGGTCCACTTAGAAACTGAGAGCCTTGATTTCCATGGAGCTTTGGTGGAGGCGTAATGGGTATCCACAGCAGCGGCGGAGGGGAGGAGTTTGGAATCAGAAAGCGGGTCTTGTGAGGTCTACGGTGTACTGAAGCGGTCTACCCCTCTCAACCTGATACATTACGCCCAATTCTGATTCTACGAGCTTTGACTCTTCCCCTCACCCCCGTTTTACCATATCGTCCCATTAGAATCCACCTCATTAGCCCCCTCCCTGCTTTCCCCTTTATTCGAAACTTGGGACGCACCAAGAGCGTGTATACAGGCTCCCGACCAAATACTGTCGAGTGAACTGGAGATGTCATCAATTACTTCTCTTTGAGGGCCGGGCCTGAGTTTTGTTTATTGGGACGTTACCTTGAGGAGCGAACCGCAGCTTTGAAATTCAAAGCACTCGCCGTGTTTTTATTTTTTTGACGCGTGTTGGGTCGATACCTTAGGTTCTGCTTTCTGCCATATGGGTGCGTCTGGTCCACTTCCGGGTTCACACGCGATGGGTCACGCCTGAGAGTGACGGTTGAAGGGTTCCGTCGTAAAACCCCCCTCGGGGAGGTCTAATTATTCACTTTTGCCGCTGTCATTCTCCCCTGGTCGATACAACCTGTCTCAATTTCAGCACCAACAGTTGCCACGCGAAACGCACCCTTCGAGAGTATCGATCCCCCGCTTGTGCCAACGTTTGATTGAAACGAGAAATATTGACGGCGTCGCAGTGAAAATAGCCTCAACAAGGGGCACAACTCATTTTCAAGAGCTGCAATTAGCTGACGAGCTCTGATAAATATAAAAGCCAGTGGCGTAGATTCAGGGGTACCGCGGGTACCGGCGGCGCCCCTGACGAAAAGGAGAAGAAAGAGCAGGTATGTAAACAATGTAAAGAAGGAATAACAATCCGAAAACTTGAATTCGGGCATCCTGATGGATTCGATGGACACGAAGACCGTTTATCGATTCTTCGTGGTAAATTCAAATTGAAGACTACTTTGTCTGAATCGATGAGTAGAGGTGGCGGATTGAAGCACCAAGGGATTGAAGCAGAATCAGTTTCAATCTGATGGTGAGGAAGTAACAGGTACTCAAAACAGATACAGATTCACGGTCAGTAACAGGTATAAGTTCGAAGGAAAACAGGTTACAATTTGGGGTTTTTAGGTTTACTGTTCGAACAAACGGCCAACAACACCAAGCAGCAGCAGGTACTCCAAAAAAATAAAAACACGTAGTGATTATTAATTTTATTCAGTTATATACATAAAATTTCAACGATCACTTTCACGATACAAATATATAACCATAAAAAGCGGACAACGTAGTTAACATTCAAAAAAGCTATCAGCTGTCAATTGCTTGAAACAAAACAAACAAAAACTTGCACTTTTCCAAGTCATCAATTTTCAAAATTCATCACAAAACTTTAAACAAGAAAAAAAAACTGTTAAAAAACATTTCCTTGAATGTTGTACTTGAGTTTTTCATTTTAGAGTATACTACTTTATTTCCGTTTCACACCAATCACAAAAAAATTCAAAAACTACCAGTGAGGTGACTACTGTTAATTTAGAACTCACAACGCTAAAGCTACAATAAAGGACAAGATCCTGTTTCGAAAAAATCACTCGCTACTTTTTTTTTTTTTTTTTCAAAAATTGCAACATCGACACTAACCGAACTACAACGACGAGGGAGAAAAAATCTACGGATAAGGTATAGGAAACATTCTACTCAGTTTTTGTCTACAAAGGTAAAAAATCGATCGGACCAATCGATTTTGTATCGATCGAAGCCTGGAGGAACCATTTCTCACCAGTGCTCATAGAGAAGCTAGAAATGGAAATATCTCTTTGCGTTAAAGAAGATTTTTTGTTTACTAGACTTTTCTCACAGTTAGAATATAAAGGACATCTTCGATAAAGGCGTTAAATTTATATTTCACAATAATTAACGATTTGCCGCCAGTGGGATGATATTCCCAAGTAAGTCTCATGAGATTCTTTTCAAATTGAATCTAATTTCTTAACTCGAGGACATTTAAATACAAAATTTCTTTTTTCTTCCAAAAATCTTGCAATTTACAAAACCTCCAATTTCGCGGATTCGTGGAGAGGGCTTGCGAGGCTACCACGCCGAACAGTTTGACAACAGGCTTCCAATAGTCCCAAAACAGGTCAAAAATATCCCTGTCCGCAAGTCCCCCCCAAAACCAACCGCACACGTAAAGTCTCCCAACATTTACAAACTAAGGGCACCGAATACAACCCCAGTTTCCACTTTTTTTTCACAATTTACTTCAACACTCTACAAATGCAGTTTGAATATCATTTCCACAATAAAAATTCTCAAAAAAAAATTTTTCCACACTTCATTTCTAGTCAAACTGTACAATTTTACACAGCAACGAGCTTCAAGATCCAAGATTTTTTCAGAATAAATCCTACAGGCTAGAATTGTTTTGAACAATATAGTTGACGATTGCACATCATGGCTGTGCACACCAAATGGTTAAGGCCGTAATTTTTGGTTGCATTCTGACCTTGATCACTTGACTCGACTTACAGAAAATAGGTTATCTTCTAACACATGGAAACACCTAACAGCTAAAGATATTTACAAATGATGATTTAATTCTTTTTTATCATAGTTTTAAGTTATATTAATTTATTTATCAAGCTCTTAAATATTAATGTAGTAGTTATTTTATTTAAGGTGATGTGGTTTGGTGGCGCAATGGCTGCCAGGTTGCGAGGTTATCTTGGGGTGAGGTTATGGAGAGAGCAGTTAGTACTGTCGAGGAAACCAGTTTGGGGGGGAGGGGAGAACGAGTTTGAAGAGATGATGATAAAGTATATAATATTTGCTATAATATAGCATATATTATATGGTATTATGATATTATCATATTATGCTCAGAGGGTTGAAAACTGGTTACAAGGCTCTTGTGATGATGGATAAATTGATTTTGAGCGGTTGAAAACTGGTTTGTGGAGGCTGAGATCTGGTTTGAAGAGGCCATTAGATTGGAGGAGCCGAAATCCAGTTTGAATGGGAATGATCAGTTTGAGGGACCAAAAATCAGTTTGAAGGGGCAATGGACAGTTTGGAGGGGCTGAAACCCTATTTGAAGGGGCGATGATCGGTTTGGAGGGGCTGAAAACCTGTTTGACGGGTCTTAAAGCCAATTTGTAGGGGCGATTATCAGTTTGGAGGGGCAATGATCAGTTTGGGGTGATTTAAAACTGGTTTGTAGGGGCTGGAAACCTGTTTTAATGGCCTTATAATCGGTTTGAAGGGGCTTAAAACCAGTTTGTAGGGGTAATGATCAGTTTGGAGGGGCGGAAACCCTATTTGAAGGGGCTGAAAACCTGTTTTAAGGGCCTTATAACCTGTTTGAAGGGTCTTAAACCCAGTTTGAAGGGTCTTAAAACCAGTTTGTAGGGGGTGATGATCAGTTTGGAGGGGTAATAATCCGTTTTTAGGGGGCTTAAAACAGGTCTGAAGGGGCGATGATCAGTTTGAAAGGGTTGAGAATGGGCTTGAAGGAGCAATGATCAGTTTGGGGTTATTGAAAACCGAACGGGGTTATTGAAGGGAAAAGTATAATTTTGAAGGGTTTAAAACCAGTTTGGAGGAGCAATCATCAGTTTCGAGGAGCTGAAAACAAGTTTGTCGGGGCTGAGAACTGGTTTAAATTTTCAGTTTGGAGGTGTTGAAACCCAGTTTGAAGAGGCAATGATTTGTTTGGAGGCGTTGAAAACAGGTTTGAAGGGGCAATGATCAGTTTGGAGGGGTTTTCGTTCAATTTGAATGGGTGAAGATCAGCCTGGAGCAGTTAAAAAGCTGTTTGTGGAAGCTAATAACCTGTGCAAACGGGTGGTGATCACTTTGGACCAGTTAAAGCCCGATTTGAACTGGTAAATATCTGTTTGAAGCAGCAGAAAACCTTTCAGTGGACGCTGAGAACCTGTTTGAAAGGACGAGATACGTTCGGAGTGGTTGAAGCCAAGTTTAGGGGCCATGAGCAGTTTGGACAGGTCGAAAACAGGTTCGAAGGGCCGATGATCATTTCAGAGGGGCTGAAACCCAGTTTGTGACAATGGAAGAGCCCAATCACCAGTTTGGGAAAGTTCAAAGTTAAGCACTGGTTTAGAACGGCAACAAACAATCAGAATCCGTTAAAGTCCTGTCAAGCGCTATTGAAAACAACCGTGCCTCCAAAACCTTACCAAACAACCCCACCACCACCCAATCGCCGCACCACCATAAAAAACCCTTGATACACAAAACACACGTGTTGTAATGTAACTGCTAAATCCTTCGTGATATCTATATTAGGGAAGAGGGAGGGGGGATAGCGATTTACAAACTTCCTTTAAACACTTTACAACTATTTTATGTGATAAGGACTCATGAGTGACACCTTAACGCCAAACTACTGGACTTCCGCGGTTAATCAACAATTTGCGAATCAACTTTTCCCAATGTATTCACTTTTTTTCGTAGATTATTTATTAATATTACAACTCTTCAATATTTCTTTGGTCCAAACCCAGCCTGTCAACAGCAAAGAATGGATTTTGCTGCTCTCGATTTGTCTATGATTATTTTATACTCTTTTTTTTGTCAACACCGATTTTCAAACAAGTGCATTTTCAAGAAACATAGTCAAGAACATAGATTAAAACGTGAGGATTATTATATTATACAACTCTTTGTTGGTCCAAACCCAGCTTATCAACAGCAGTTTTAAATGTGTCAATAGACTTGCTGTGAAAAACTTTTTTTTTAAAGAATAGCCTCGTAAAATCAAAAACTCGAAAGTGCACAACACAAAGGTAGCAAATACAACAATAGGTTCTTCAATTGGTATCCTTTTGGTGGTAATTCGATGTTTGAAACATAATTTACAATAATATTCGTTGTCAAATGGTACCTGCAGTTAAGAGGATATTAAAACCGAAAACTTCTCATTTTTTGTTTATTTTGTGGGCAACATTCTTTGAGTCCCTTTTTACCGGAACGTGTTTCATGAAGGACATCAATTTGGCAATTTTTCTCCCTTTCAGAGATTTTCGGTTTTAAATTGTACAAAAGATCCCAAAAACGAAACATAACTTGACTTTTTTCGTTCAACGATAACAATCTTAAAACGACAAACTTAAAAGAATAACGAGGCTTCCACGAATGGCGTCCCAACGGAAAGAGGCTTTTCCAAACGGTCTTTTCTTCAACACGCATACGAAAAAACGGCAACCGAAACAACTAATGAGTCCTAACTTATGTCTTCAAAGTTTTCACGATGTCGAAGAAAGAAAAAAAGATACAGAAGAAGAGGAAAGCGATAGACGGTGGCCAAGTTGTGCAAAAACTACTAGGTTAAAAGGTACTTTTGAAAAACAAGTGCGCTGAAGAACCCATAGTCGTTATAATGGATATTCTACTTTTTTAAATGTTTTTTTTTTTTAAACTTCTATGTTGGTCCAACCCCAGCTGATTAACAGCAAATCATTGGTATCTGCTGTTAGATAAATTTGAATGAAACAAGCGAATCAAAACGAAATGAATTCCTCCTAAATACGAACACGAAAAAAAGCCTGAACATTTTCGACTTGAGACACAAACAGTAATAATAACAACACCAAGAATGTATTACAATATAAAATGGTATATTGGTCCAAACCCCAGCCTATTCAAGAGACGGTCGCGTGGAATGATTGCGATACGAGGGTAATCGGAGTCGTCAATCAGGGTAGCCAAAAGCACCACATTTTACGTGGAGGGAACCTTGAGTCGATTGAGACAGTGTTTCAAGATTTTGACAGTTGAAATTCAAGATTTTTCGGAATTTTTCGAGGGATTCGGCGTTGCCACACTATTTAGGAAATGAGAAGTCGGGCTGATAAATTGAAATTAATACCCGACTGAAGGAAAACTTTCCATGATGGCTAAACTCGGATGAGAACCCAACTGCAACAAACAACCTGTCAACAGTTTTCAGCAAAAACAGGTTTGCTAGATGGTCTAAATTGGCAGGAATTCACGATCAACAGAACACGCTCAGTAAGTCAGAACGTCAAATCTGAATGGAAACATGGACATCCTCAGCCTGGCAACACTGATTTTGATGAAAACCGCTGGCTAGACAGTCTAAATTGGCAGCAATTCTCGACCAACAAGATTGCCAAAATTTCAGATTTAATCTGAATGATAATTTAGACATCCTCACACTTGGCAACACTGATTTTGGTGAAATCAGGGCAGCAAGATGGTCTGCATTAGAAGGAATTCCAGGCCAATATAAAACACCCCACAGCACAGAACGTCAAATCTGAATGGAAATTAAGACATTCTTACAACTGACAACACTGATTTGAGATCAAGGTGTCTAGACAATCTAAATTGGAAGGAGCTCCTGGCCAACATAAAACATTAGTCAGAACGCCAAATCTGAATGGAAATTTAGACATCCTAAAACCTGGCAACGCTCATTTCAGCAAAAATAGTGCAACCAGACGTCAAAATATGAAGAAAAAAAAATCCTGACCAACCGAAAATATTGATTTGCCAGATCACCAAATCTGAATGAAAATTGAAACAGCCTGGCAATGCTGACTTGAACAATAAAACCAGGGTGGACAGTGCAAGACATGGCAACACTGGCACACTGGCAACACTGATTCTACCAAGAGCAGGGTGGCCAGATAGCCAAATTAAAAGAAAAAGTCAAGGGGTGTTTAGGCATCTTATGCCATTTGGTGTGTCGGTCCACTATGTGGATGTCAGACACCGGATATATAGTCTTTTTTAGATCTTCTTTAGATGTGAAATGCCCTTGGCAGACGCGGTGGCCATTTTCCATATGTCAGTCATGACATGTCCAATACTAAGCAACACTAGAGTTCAACAAAACCCAGTGTTGCCAAATCGCCGAATCCAAACCCTTCGCCGCCCCCTCGTGAACTCTCCCCGATTCTGAACGTTTGTGAACGAGAAAACTCCAACGTGTAACCCTCACAAAATTCCCCTCATTCCAGCAACGTCCCGTTGAAAAAAAGAATAAAAAACAAACAATTTAAACAACGTGTTGCAAGACGCTCAACACTAAACCAAAACCGACAAATCAATTTATAATACAAAACAAACACAAGGTATTCTATTTTATGTATACATACTTTTTATATGAAACTTTTGTTGGTCCAATCCCAGCCTCGCAAATAGTACGGGAGCTATTTGCATTTTTAAAGTACACAACACCAAATGAAAACACAAGAACATAGACGAATATACAACGAGATGTTGTTCCCAACCCAGCCTGTTAGTGATAATGTTTATGGCTTATATGTCTTCAACATAGAATAAAAATTACCATGAAATAAGATGCCGTTATAATATAATAATTAATATACTAAGATAATACTATGTTTTTAAATTTTTTTTGGTCCAGACCCCAGCTTTTTTTCTGCATAAGTTGAAATTTGAAACAAAAACTAAAAAGAAGAAGGGCAATTAAAAACAGAGATTATCAAACCGCGACTGAAGCTACATAATTGGCGGAGAATTCTATGAAGGATTTTCAAGGGTGCCCGGAGGGGCAACATTGCGAATCCAGTCTCACGGAATTCCCGCCGGACAGTATAGGGCGAGAAGATACAACGAAGAGAAGACACAACAAACAGATAAGATAATATTATAAGGAAACCTCCAGTAAGGAGCTAATTGTCGTGTCTTCGAGAAATCAACGCTGGGCCTTCGTCAAAATTCTTCGGATCCGCCCAACACTGTAACCCGTGAAAAACGGCGCACATAACGAGAAAGCTCAAATGAAACTTCCCACATACTCCACGAGAGCAAATACCAACCAAAAAAGTCGTTTGAACCAAAATACGTAACTTCAGCTCGAGGTACGAATTTTTTGAGTATTTTTTTATTTTTTACACCGACCTTTTCAAATCATAAGTATTCAGTGAGGAAAACTATACACACTACTATATAATATTTACAAAAGTCAATATACGATTTTTCATTGCACACCAACACTCAGTGCCACAAGATAGGTTCAAGAGTTGTAAAGTTATTCGATTAAAAACTTCTTTTTTTTTTTCATTGGTGATTCGTTGTCAAATTCCCTTTTCACTTCAACGGAGTTCAAGCTCTGACAATGGGAATACAAATTGTACACGTGTAGATCGTGTTTTGGAGGGCGCAGCCCCCCAAAAGGTCAAGGAAATTATGAGTACATATTCAATTGTCAATTCCTACTACATTTGGTGTCAAGTGTCAAGACTCGGTCAGGACCTATAGAGAGTAGATTAGCCCACGGTTTACAACATGGCTAGTTGGTGAGGAACGATGAGTCTGGACTGAGAGTCGATCGGTAAGTCGATGGTAGATGGTGGCAATGGATTGGATGACAAGGAGATCGCGTCAAAACCCAAATAGATTATGTTAACAGTCTGCGGAAGTCATCGTACCCTAATGGATGACGTTAACTGTCAGCCAGTGTTATCAATAACCAAATGGATGACGTCAACTATTAGCAGATGTCATCAATAACCAATTAGACAACGATTTAACTTGTCAGCAGATGTTATCAATAACCAATGGATGACGTCAACAACCAAATGGTTGATGTTAGCATTCTTTGTCAATAACCAGAAGGATGAACACAATGACGTCATTAACAAACTGATGACATTAACATCATCCTCATCATCAGCAGATCATTAACATCAGCAGATGGTGTCAAAAACCAAACACTCACTGTTAACAGTCAGGTGATGGTGTCAACAACAAAATTTGTTTACATTTAATGACATTATCGTCCGGCAGCATCCAATCCCTTCAATTTCATCAAGCAAACGTTCAGCCAACATTGAGTGTTCCAGAATTTCTCTGTCCAGATTCAAAGTAAATTAGCCATAGAGAGCAAATAGATGTTCAAATTTTGTTTAATTCATTATTTAGATTAATCAAATTTTAGTAAAGCTTTTTATTTTTAAAAACTAACGCCGAAAAGTTATTCAATTTTTTTTTTTCTTTGAACTCTTATAAAAATAACAAATTCGCTCAGAGTGCAAGCGGTATAATGTACAGCGACCAAGCGAAGGAAAGAAGGTGGAATGAAAGGCATGAGGGTACCCTGGTTAATGAACCCTGACACTTAGAAGGGATTCCTCTTCAAGAGTGATTATCACATGACTTCAATCGATGAGAAAATAGACAATTGTAGGAGGAAAAAGGGGGAAGAGGGGATATTTCGTTCGAGAAAGTGGCAGGGAGAAGTGAAGGTAGAAGATTTACTTGGCCGGAGGGATCAACCCTTTGACGGTGGTCCGGTGGAGGATCCGGAGACCCACTTCGGAACGCGGGATCTGCGTCTCGGGCGTGGCTTCGTGGCCGACGGCGAGGTTGTCGGATATTATGAAGTCGCCGACCTCCCACTGATGACAAACGGTATTAGGTTGTTTAAAAGAGCTCTGTAATGTACGAGTGAGGGTTGACTTACATTGTGAACGTACTGAATACTTCCTCCATCTTTGACGAACTCTTCGTGAATCTCTTTCAAGAGTCTCCGAGTCTCTTCTTTGGAAGTGAGGCGCTCACTGTCGAGTCCGTAGTCGTAAACGAAACACGTCGTCATTCCAAGATGAAAGCAAAGTACCTGGAAAGTTACGAGATATTAGTGATGGTGTGCAAAGGGAAATGTGTTCCCAAAGGCACCTACCCCAAAGGAGGTCTACAGCTGCGCCTACCAAGCACAGTACGGGTCTTCAATGAGGTGGGGCGAATTTCCGAAATCCAGAAATTTACGAGGATCAACGCATCCCAGGCCAACACGACAGTTCATGCCAACCTGGGGCTCGCGAATCCTCCAATTATGCATCGATATCACCTTCCAGGTCAGCAGATCGCACCTGGATTATGCCCTGGACAGGGGTATTCAGGCACTTCCCTCCTCTCCCTACAAAGACAATGGCGGCGTAATCCTAGATATGACGCTAGAGGCATTACACCACCCATAATCAATGATGAAGCTAGAAATCAATTAGGAACACACTTAATGCATGTAGGTAAATTCCCAACATCCGAAGCAGGGGGTATCCCAGACCTTGCAAGGGGAAACCCCTTGGAAAATGTCTCACGCCAGGTGGTAGTACTGCAAATCGTATTACGTCTTTACGTCTCAACCAAGCGTCCCAATGCTGTTCTAAGACCCTCCGCGGTTCCTGATAAAAATTAAACCGACGTTCAAAGATGTATTTGGAAAATGTTGAATTTGATTTGGAAAATTCCCAATACACCGTTTAATGGTATTTTTTGGGTTATACCGAATACTGTGATTTTGAATTGGAACGACGTAAGAAATGTTTTAAGGTATGCTTTTTTGTTGTCCATTTTTCAATGACACTATCTATAGTATATTTTTCAATGACAATAACTACATATAAATTTTTATGGAAAAGTACAATTTTCTTACATCCTAACTCATCCCAAGACCAAGATGTGCCTAAATTAGAGGTTTTTGGGTCAATACGACCCAGTTCCTGTGAGCCCATCGAACTGTAAATATTTTTATTGGATTCACCACACAAAAAATTTACATAGACGTCAACACCAAGCTTAACTCGATCCATTTCAGAAAATTAATCCACTATATAACCCCAATTGGCCTCGGAATCGTTATTCTTAGTGGTTCAACACCAAATATATCTTAGACTTGGATAACTGAAAGCAGTCCTCCAAGATTGGCCAAGTTTCACACTGTGGGGCGGTTTACCTCCTGAAATCTCGATTTAGGAAGTTCCACCATTTGCAGAAACCACGACAACAAGAACTTTTGGCAATATGCTTTGTTGTCAAATTGTCTCAGTTGTCTCATTGTCATCAGTTATGGGGTTATCACTCTGTCATGTTGACAGACAACTTGAGGGGACGACAAGTGAGGGAAAAAAGCGTCGAGCATGGAAAAGACAACACTGTCGGAAAATCAGCTGTTCGCGAAGCTGCCATTGACGACACCCTCTCCTCCCCCACCCACATCTATGAACGACCGACAGTCTGCCATCCGCCGGCCGTTCATTAAGCGAGGACAGTTCGCACTACACAACAGTTTGCCAATCGTCGGGCGTTCATTGGATGCTCAAAAGGGATGCTCAAAAAGAATCGATTCTTTAAAAAAATCGATTCTTTTTGAAAAAATAATCGATTCTTTTAGATTCTTTATTTTTTTGAAGAATCGGCCCGATTCGATTCTAAATTTCCAGAATCGAAAACCGATTCTTTTCTGCTCTTAACAAGTATTTTTATATTCAGTTGCTCTGTAAAACTGATCCATGTATAAAAGAATCAATATTATTTTCTAAATTGAGTCACTGCAACGACCATAGGTAACAGCTGAAGAGATGGAAAGTTTCCATTGGAAGTTCCATTGGAAACAGTTGCACAACAACCACTGACACAGCTGAAGCTTTCCTACCTACCTTTTCCTACGTAATAGTGCAGTTGGATTTATTAGTAATTGGTATTCAGGTTTCGTAACGTAATAATGCTTCTTCTTCTTCTGATAAATTTGAAATGTAATAAATAATTTGGAAAAAGAATCGATTCTCAGATGTATCGATTCTTTTTGAAAAAATAATCGCGATTATTTTCGATACTTTTCTAAATAATCGATTCGATTTAAATCGATTCATTTTTGAGAATTGGACATCCTCGGACATCGTCACGAGGGGAGGAGAGGGTGTCGTAATAATGGCGGCTCCAACGTAATGACATCATTGCCATGTGATTGTGTCGTCAATGGCCGCTCTTGGTTGGCTGGGTGTTTCCGACAGTGTGAAACCCCATAGACTTGGCGCCTCGCTGTAAAAATTCCATTGGGGCTACCCGTCACTAAATAGCTAATTCCTCAACGTCTTTTCCATAGAACCTGGTGTTTCCCAGCTTAAGGGTTCATTTTGTCCCCCTAACGGCTCAAAATCCCTTCCCTACTTCCTATTAGGAAGGGCAAGGTGCGACTCGTGAGGGAGGCAGCGTCGCAACTGCACCCCATCGATGCAGAAGGGCGTGAGGGGGGCTACCTATTACCTACCTAATTAGTTACCTACCTAAAAATGAATCAAAACTCCTTGGCTCGAATATCTATAAGGTCTACAACCAAATTATAGACCTTACATAGTTCGCGGAATGTCTGAAAAGCCTATGTTGATAGTACAATGATAAAGGATTCATCCTCCATTTTTGAGAGCACTGCACCACTTGAGACGATTTTTTTTGCATGGACCTTACGGAACAACGAACTAAGTGTGAAGGCAGAAATTACGAAATGTGGTGCAGATTCGGGGACTGCACACTCTTCCTGATTGGCCAACTTTTATGATAAATCACCTCCACGTTCAGTGTTGGCAGTCTTCGTTCATGGGGACTTATTCAGGATCAAATCTGACCCAAATCATGGAAAAAATAGGGGCTTACTTTTGGAATATTTTGAACACTTTTTGGTGTTGATATAATAATATTATATCAACACCGAAAAGTGTTCAAAATATTGTTGATATATTATATCAACACCAAAAAGTGTTCAAAATACAAAAGTAATATTATTACTTTGTACGGTATGAAATCATAAAATTTCGATCGACCAAGGTTTCTGATTTTTTTAGTTTTCCCACTTTTGTGGGGAAACTGCGTATTTTTTACCAGAAGCTGCAGCACTGGTTGAGGGGATGGCATTAGAGGTTTTGTGTGCTTCCATGTTTTTTGGGAAGTGTTTTCTCCGTGATCTGCGTTTGTCTCATTTATAAGTTTTTTATTCGTTCGTTTCATTGTTAATTTCATAAAGCGTTTGATGAATAACGTACCTATTGATTTCATCTTGAGGGAGTTTTCCCGTTAAGGCGTGAGTGAGAAGTGTGCCATTAAATGGCAAATTTTGCGACGTGGGACGGCCAACCCCATGTCATGTATATTGAAACCAAAGGAAACTGGTAAGGTAATAGTTAATTGGAATTTTTGAACAAATAAATAAATACATGAACTATAGCAAATCTTGATAGTACTTTTTTCAAACTGTATTAAGTGCAATAATATTTTCATAAAATATAATCACGAATCCGTGATTGCACCCCCTTGTTTGGCCGTCACCAGTCGCGCCTGCTTCCTAACCCGTTCCTGGGCTAATGGGAAAGTCGTCACCCATCATCCGCCTTCCTCCTCCAAAACACCAGCCCAAACCCCCCAGTTTACAACCAAGCCTTCCCACACAGTATTTCAACAATCCCCGGTTCTCACCTGTTTTTTGGTTTCGGGGTGACTATAAATGAGCGGATGAACCGGGCCGGTCCTCCGATCGGACACCATCGAAAGTCGTTCCCATTCCTCGCGTTTTTCCGGAGGAAGTCGGTCGATGAGCTCCGTCAGCGGAGCGAACGCCGTGGCTCCCTTTTTCGGAACGGCAACCATATGGTAGAGAGCGTGGGTAAACGGAGCACGTTGGAAGGATCCGTCGATGTGCCATCCAGTCCTACCAACACCTGAAACGCCAAATTTATAAGTCACAGTTCCCCCCACCCGTCCAAATCCACACACCAACGGCTACTCACCAGTGCATCCTTCCTCTTCATCGTTAGACACCCGAAAAACGTCCGGGTGAGGAGACTTGGGGTGTTTGTAAAACGTGGACTCGAGATCTCCAAACCATTTGCTGATTTGGACGTGGCGGTCCCCACTGATCACCCCCTGATCCTTGAATATGACCAGTCTGTGTCTCGTCACGTCTTTCTTGATTCTTTCAATCACTGAAAGGCAAATACATCATCAGCAAAATTGTCATTATCACAGCAAGAAAATATGGGGACGTTATTTCCTCCTTAGCCCAAGAATCTATGAAGCAACTTGGCGGGTAGTTGCAGACGTACAAGTTCTTGACAGGATGATGATGGCATATATGGAAAGGTTTCCCAGGTCTGCTTGGTACAGAGTTTCCTGGGTCAAGTCCCAGAGACGTTGGGGGCAGAAGACGTCTCGAGAGAGGTGTCACTGGAAGCGTCCAGATACTTCACCCAGCTAGTCTTCGTGAGAGCTACCACAGGTTATAGGGATGGGATGTCGATATTTTGCTAGCGATATTTTGGTATAAATACTTCGTGGTCACTATTTTTGAAGTCGATATTTCTTCTCAGGCACCAGAATCAGGTTTTTCTTATTGCGTCGACGTTGTACATGTAAAACAAATTACGCATCCCAAAGCTCTGGAAAATGGCATATTCACACAAACCCCGCACCAACATGCTGTTAACCCCTTCATCGAGGAAAGGAGCAGCTCCTAGATGCTCGGGCACTGTAAAGTTTGGATGGCGATCATTGATGGCGACAAATCACTTTGTCAGGAACATAACAAAGAATCAAGTGCAAAATCTGCTATCAGTAGGTAGTCCAGTCAACAGGGGCCTCAGATGGGGTAATCAATGCAAAGCGTGGCGTAGAATTATTCTCAACGGTTTTTTATGTTTTTTGGTGTGCTGAACACGAATCCGAAGCTTCCCAACAAAATGTGTGGGGCGCTCACCGTCAAAATCGCAAAAAAAAACTCGACATTTCGGCACTTTGTTGGGTATTTTACGGATAACTTTGAAAGGGTGCGTTACAGGTGAAAATGTTCCATATATTAAATTAAAGTTGATGTTATGATGATCGACCCAAAGTGTAGAATGTAGTCAACAGGATCAGGGTGAGGGTCAAACGAAAAATTCCACTCCTTCGCCGAGCTTTCGGAAAATATATTTCCTTCTTCAGGGCTCAGAGAGCAATTAACCATCATCCGATAATTGCTCTCTGAGCCCTGAAGAAGGAAATATATTTTCCGAAAGCTCGGCGAAGGAGTGGAATTTTTCGTTTGACCCTCACCCTGATTCTGTTGACTACATTAAATTAAAGAGCACAACATTTTCCGTCGAATGAGCTACCGCACTTATTTTAATACCTGTAGGTACAGCAATGATTATAGCGTCTGAGGTGAAGTAAGCTCGTGTATCTATCTTCGTCTATTCCTACTGTAAATACCTATAATATAGGTATTTACAGTATCATATTATGAAGTGCTCATAGGAATTTATCATATTATGATGTGCTCATAGGATAAAATTTAATCCTAAGAGTCCAATTGCTATTATAGTATACTATGCTATAAGCAATTGGATAATTTATTAGATTATTCCTAAGGACCCAAATGTTTCATTTTTACCTCTTTCTTGACTAATGATATGCGAGATTAAACCAAATCCTGGTAAAATTAAAATATATACTTCAGGGTGTCCAAAAAATCAGAATAGAATGGATCAAAATCATCACGGGTCACCTTGTTTGCGTCGTGACGCTGAGGCTGTCGTCGACATGCAAGGATCGCTTAGAACTTGGAAACGAGACCACAGTGAGCTGCAAAGATACACTGTAGCGCGTGGTTTAACCCTCACCAAACCCAGCGATTTTGAAGTTTCTGGGGCGCCATTCCGAGTCCTGGAAATTCCCAGGGGACCGGACTGCCCAGCCATTATCTCTACTCCCTTATCTGTCACAGCGAAAAGACAACCTGTTGTCAGGGCCAACCCCAACCAAATCGCCCTGCCGGACGCATTCACCGCCGTAGAACCACAAAGCCCGCACCAAATGTCACCAAATCCCATCGCCGTCCGACAAAATCCAACAATATTTTACCTTCTGGCCTGTTTTCAGTCTTGAGATCGACTCCTCTAACCTCGCAGCCCAACTGCAGCAGTTTGATGTCGTACAAGTCTTTGGCTAATTCGCTCATCCGTCTCGGGAACTCCTTCACTCGCCCGCGCATAAAAACTCGCCGCGGCGAAGGCCTGATGGCGAAACCCAAACGAAAAAATTAAAAACTAAAGAGGATAATGAAAATAAAATCTAAAAAACCACCGAGAAAAACTTCACCTCGGTTGACAGGGAATGACTCACATCGCCGACATGACAGTCAGAGCTGCCAACAGCGCGGCATGAGGGAGATTTTCCCGTCGCCCGAATTTAAATTTTCCCCGCTTCTTCCTTTTACGGCACTACACTTTTGGTTTATTATTCTTGGAATAATACACCTATGTTTTGGCGACAGAGGTCGAAGACTCCGATCGGCCTCAAAATTTGACATTATCCGTTTCAAGAGGTCTAGATTCCAAAACCGAAATGTCCGTCCGCCGTCCGGGCCGTTTTGGGCAGTGAGTAGGAATTTTTTTTTAAATCTGACATTTTGACAAAATACACGGTTTACCATCTACCTAGTTGTGCCCGCAAGGTTTTCAGCCCGATCGCCCAAACCCGTGGGGCGCTATGGGGCTAAAATGGGGCTACGGGTGGGGTTTTTTCAAGGCTTTGGGGAAAGGGATCGAGTTAGGTGTCGTTTTCGAAGTATTTTTGGACGTAGAATCCATTTGTGGGGGTCCCGGAACGATCCGATTTCACTGTTGCGATCTATGGGGCTTTCATGGGGCTAAAAATGGAAGTTTTGAAGGATCCCAGGTGGTCAAATATTTTTCAAGTAACGAACAAAAAAATGTTGAAAAAAAGGAAGAAAAAAAATCAAAAAAATTTCTAAAATTTTTTCATTGACGCAGAATTAAATTTCTGAACAAGTAATCTATAGCAAAGAATAATAAACCAATAATAAACCCTAGTGTAAAATTTGCAGCTTTCTAGGTCACGATAATTTTTTGGCAAATTCATTCGAAAGTCAAATAGGTATTTAACCATAAGGGTTTAGAGTTATAAGGGTAGAGAGATATATGATTGAAATTCGTTTGTGTTTTTCGTTGCTACTTTCCAGTTTTCATAATATGAATAATATTCTTATTCTTAAAGGTACCTCACTTTTCCTACAGAGAATAATATTACCCATCTGCTTGATGTTCCATGCGTTTCCTCTGGTGAAACATGAAACGCCCGAACTTTCCGAACAAAAAAAACAAAAAAATCGATTTATCGATATAGGTAGGTAGGTATCCAAATAAATATTGCGATACACCTGGAATGTTCAAATTTTTTTACGAGTAATTTATTGGATGGAAAATACCTAATTGCAAACTCACAAATTGAAGTGAAATCGATTCGTTGTTCTTCCTGGTTATCAACCTGGTTTTGTGCCGGAGTAATAGGATCAAAGTAGTTTTTTCCTCGGTGGTTAATTCAACTGGTCAACACCAACACCTATGGCATAGGTGTACGACTATACGACTAGGACTATACGATTACATATATGTAATCGTATAGTCCTAGTCGTATACTATTACCATAGTAATCGCGACGGAGGTCGAAAATTCTGATCGCCCTCGAAAATTGACATTACCTACACGTTTCGTCTTGAAACGTTGAAGATGTTTACATTCCAAAAACGAAATGTCCGTCCGCCGCCGAGCCGTTTTGGGCAGTAAGTGGGAATTTTTTTTTTCTTTTTTAATACGAAATTTCGTTTTCAGCACGATCGCCCAAACCCATGTGGCGCTATAGGGAAAAAATGGGGCTACGGGAAGGGTTTTTGAAGGTTTTCCGCTATGGGGTCGAGTTAAGTTTCGTTTTCGAATATTTTTGGACGTACAATCCATTTTAGGGGGTTCCAGAACGATACAATTTCACGGCTGGGATCTATGGGGCTTTCATGGGGCTAAAAATTGAATTTTTAAAAGATTCCAGGAGGACAAAATTTGTGGACCAAAATTTGGACACCATAATATTATGTAATATTGTAATTTTGTACGCAAAATCCATTTATTCGAGGTCCCACGTCCGTCCAAACATTGTAAAGAAGAAAAGAGTTCAAAGGTTTTCCAAAATATTGACAGAATTAGTTTTTGCACAATTAACCTGTATCAAAGAATAATATAATATTATTCTTTGATAATATAATTCTTTGATAAGTATATAATATTATTCTTTGATAATATAATTCTTTGATAAGTATATTATACTTACCCTCGTGTAAAATTTGCAGCTTTTTTTAAAACTTTTTTGTAATGTTGGATGGTATGTTTATAGAAAAAATGCCATGTTCAACCGCTGTTCATTTGTAGGTCACTGTTTCAGTTGTACTTATGCGGTAAAGGATTTTAAATTTAAAAAAATTAAAATTCGATTATTAACAATTCTTGAGAGTTTCTAAGTTTTGAATTACATTCTAATTGTTATTTTTATTTCTATATTATGTGTTTTATTATGTATTTGTTATTTTCATATGCTATAAATTTCTATTTTATGATTAGATTTCTATTATTTTTTTATTAGGTACTATTATTTTTATTTATTCATTTTTTTCTTATTTTAATTCCCCTTTTTAATGTTTTTTATATCACCTTTATTTTTTCTGCAACAACGTTTATTTTTTTATCCTCAGGCTACTTTGGTTGACAGGAAATAAGGTACTTTTTCTTGACAGCAGCAAATCTGGGTCCATCCTCCAGTTCCAAGGTCGAAAATTCAGATCAGCCTCAACATTTAAGTGTGGAGCACGCTTTAGCCATCACCCATCTATGAAAAAACGACCCCAGAAAACACCTTAAAAGCACTGTTACGTTGTTTAAAAAAAACCTTTTTATGAAAAGGAAATGAAGCCTACCCCACGGTCCTCTAATTTTTAGCTGTTAGGCTCAAGGGACAAATCCGTGGGTCTGGGGCACAGATTAAACTATGTACTGGTCTGGGGGGTGTTCCCCAGCAATCATACTACAAAATAATATTCTACATAATATGTAGAATATTATTATGTAGGTACCTACCAACCATGTTGAACACAGATCTCAGGTGGCAACATTTTTTATAGTCACATTATGGGGTACACATTGGTTTAATGAAGGGTCTTTGGAGTTGATTGATGAATCGTTTTTAAAGAGATTTTCGACTTGGAAAAATCGTTCAAATTTTAGGAATGATCTAATTTGAATGAGAGCGCTAGAAAAAGGCCCACGCCCTTCGATTTCACAGACATACCACAAAGCCTATGATGCCTAACACTGAACAACACAACTGCGCATGCGCCGACGCTGATAACTCAGTTTTTTATCACCCAAACTCAGCTGTTCTTTCAGTTCGCCAGAAGAGTTCGGAAGTTAACAGCGTTGATAAGATACAATAGACATGGGCCCTGATACCCGTGGAATTTTTCTGATTTCCCCTTTGTCGACCGTCAAGTAGTTTTTTTTCTTTCGTCGGGTTTCCCTTTATAGGACGGAAAGACTTCAATCGGGAACGGCCACCCGGGACGGTCTTCCACCGCTCGGCGCGTTCGGCGATGTGTTGTGACTCCGTTTCGAGTTCCCCGACTGAAAATGGATCTGGCCAACACCGGGGAAGTGGAGTATTTGCGGACCATCGAGTGGGAAATGATGAACAAAGTGAAGTTCTTCCCGTTGAGCATGTTGAGCTCCTTCACCGTCAGATGTAGCCTGTATCCGTTGACCCTCATCAAAACGAGATTACAGATCCAGAAGCATGATAGCATGTACAGCGGTGAGATATCAGCAAAATATGATATTGTTATCTAATTAGCGATAGGCTGACTCTTCCTCGTGGGAACTGTTGGGCATATCCACCTCCAGTCTGTTGATGACGTACGTCAGCAATATTTCGTAATGTTGCCACATGTACCAACACCGAATTTTCCTATTTGGAGAAAGACGTAGATGTTACAATTGTAATGTTGATGTTATTGACCTACTTTCCAGTGTTGTGATGAAGGGCAGGCAATTGACCTTGGTGGAGGGAGGTTATAGTTGTTCATCATGAGCCTTGTCGATCCACATGTTTGTCCGATCTCACTGTGGCGATCTATAGGGCTTTCGTGGGGCTAAAAATGGGATTTTTGAAGGATCCCAAGAAGTTAAATATTTTTCGAGTAAAAATTAAAGAATTTTTGAAAAAACACATTTTTGAAAAAAAAAAATCCCCCCAAAAAATCTTTTTTGAAATATAAAAATCAAAAAAAAAATTTTTTTAATTTTTTTTATTGACAGAATTAAATGTCTGTACAAGTAACCTATATCAAAGAATAATAAACCCTTGTGTAAAATTTGCAGCGTTTTTTTTAGCCACGGGAAACATTTTACGAAGTACGAGAAAAATGTTTCTTAATTTGTTTTAAATAATTTTTTACTTATTGACATAAAATTTGATTTTTGCATAACTCACCTACATCGAAGAAGAAAATAAAATTTGCATGTTTTTGTTGTTTTCTTCACGTTTTGTGGTACCTACTAGTGCGTCCCGGAAACTCGATTGTAAAAAAATCTATTTCCGCCATTCGATAAGCGGTGTTCAAGGAATGCGCCAATCCCCTGAAATTAGTTTTGCTGTTGTTTCTTCAATTAGGAATTCCCTATTTCCTTTAATTTTTACACAATTTTGATTTATTATTCTTGGAATAATTCACCTATGTAATCGCGACGGAGGTCGAAAATTCTGATCCGCCCCAAAATTTGACATTATACGTTCAAGACACGTAGATTCCAAAAACGAAATGTCCGTCCGCCGTACGCCGTTTTGAGCAGTAGGAATTTTTTTTTTTTTAATCTGAAATTTTCCAAAATACTCTGTTTATCATCGAGTTGTTCTCGCAAGGTTTTCAGCTCAATCGCCCAAGCCCGTGGGGCTAAAAAGGGGCTACGGGTGGGCTTTTTTGGACGGTTTTGGCTATGGCGTCGAGACAGGTAGTTTTCGAAGTATTTTTGGACATAGAATCCATTTTTGGGGGTCCCAGAACGTTTCGATTTCACCGTGGGGATCTATTACCTTCCGCTAAAAACACAACTCATAGTTTAACTAAATTAAATTATGTGGTAGGAACACAAGCACTTGTAGGTAGGTAGGTACACCTCCATCGCCTGTTGTATGGGGTGCCCCACACCTTCTTTTTTCACTTGTTATTCAATTTTTTTCTTCAACTTCTTTTCACCTTTTTATTGATTTATTTATTTTATTTTTTCACTTTTTTTTGTTTCTTTGATTTAGTTTTGTTGTTCTCTTCGAATCTTTTTTCTGCGTTTTTAGTTGATTCTATTTTGAATTTGATTTTAATTTTATCGACTTTCATGATGTGAAGAGTAATATTCTTCATTAGAAGCTACTGAAATGTTATTTCATGAAGAAGCTACAAATATTTCCTGAGAGAAGCTATTGAAATTTCATTTCATTTGGATGAGGGAAAGATGACGCTCAACTTTCGAAACACCACTCTAAGTCTTGAAATACATACCCAAATTCTCAAATTAAGGAGTGTCAACAAGCCATGCGGCGCCTAAAGTATTATTGTATCCTTCCAAACATGGTAGGAAACACGCTTTCTTGATCCTAAAACCTTTGCAGCCCATTTTTATTGGATAAAGTGTTGTAGTTGGCTATTTACAGGCCATGTCCTACACTTCCCCAGTCTCCCCTCTCATTATGCCGAAAATTCCCTCGAAAACGACACCTCAGTTGATCGCTTGGCCAAAGCCCTTCAAAATCCCTCCCTGTTGCCCCGTTGAGCGCCTCAGAATGTAGTAGGCGATGGGAAATACGGTGGCTTCGTGTAGGACATAACTGCCAACGTAAACTCAAAATGTGCCAAAGTTAACCTAATAATTTATCCGACCAGGGCTCATCGACGCCGGGAGCAAAATCTACAGGATGGAGGGGATCTCCGGGTTGTACCGGGGATTTTGGGTGAGCAGCGTCCAAATCGTCTCCGGCGTCGGGTACATCGCCACCTACGAGAGCACCCGGCACGTCCTCAAACAGCACGACGTCGTCAACAACACCGTCCGAGCTCTTGTCAGCGGTTCGGTGGCGTCCCTCGTCGGACAGACGATCATCGTCCCGTTTGACGTCTTATCTCAACACCTCATGTTCCTCGGGCTGGCTGACGTCAGAGAGGGCAAGGTAATAGCGAAAAACCCCGCGACAAAACACAAAATTAGGCCTTATATAATCTTATCTTTTGAATGGTCTGTCAGATGAACCACTTGAATTTAATTCGTCTGGGCTGTGGAGTGTGCAAGTCAAAGTTCAAAGTCTTCTTTATCTCCCTTAATTGTTCAGATTTTCACATTTAAATTCACGCCTAAAAAAACTACAAAAGCGTCCAGTTTTTCCCCCCAAAAGATTTTCACCTTGAGGGTTTGTTGATGTGGTTTAAAATAACAATTGGCACCGCACCAAACGTCGTGAACTGGACTCCGAGGGTCACGAGTTTCGTTTGTTCGTTGTTGTTGACCCAGAACGCCGAAGTCATTGTTACCAACTGTTAATTTGGTTACAGATGATCCTGAACCCGCTCGGGCTCACTGTGGACCCCACCAGGTCCAAATTCCGGACGACGATAGACATTGCACAACTCATATACAAAACGGACGGGATCAAAGGGTTCTACCGGGGGTACTTCGCCTCAATTTGCACTTACGTTCCTAACAGCGCTCTATGGTGGACATTTTACCACATATATCAAGGTTAGTATTGCGTGAACAACAGGATGTTTCTGACGGCTTACTCCTAACTTCGAAGATGACATAGTTCCCTCTGGGTTTGAGTGATCCGTGACTTGGGCGTCTATCCTCGCCATCGGTGTTTGTGGAGGAAGAGGAAGGGAGTATGAGAACATTTTCTCCCAGGGTACACGAATTGTCGTGTTCAGAACATCAGAATCTGATGACCTGGGGGCAAATGTAGTCACAAATATGGAAGACTTGCTTACTCCAGGCTTGTCAGGATACTGCGGAGAGGCAGAGTCTTCGGAGGGGAACTGAGGGTAAGACATTGCCCTACAAGATGAGTTGTGGCCGGTATTGTTTCTTCCTCGGCTGGCAGGATTACCGGGAACAGTTGCTGCAGCTACCTTAGACGAATTGTCGCCAGTTGGTGGGCTGACCAACTGACCCAGTCTTCCCACCCGCGAAAAGAGGCCTTGGCGGACCCAAGCGTCAGGGTTTCACCCGCTGATTCAGCTTCTCCAAGCAAAGTGTCGCTGAGGGAGGGCCTGGGGGGCGTGATTGACCACTGAATAATCACTGCGATTAGTCATAATGTCGCTAATGAAACACAGCAAATGGCAATTTCATGCTGTTAATATCGGCTGTCTTCAAACAGAAGGACTGACGTACCGGCTGGAGAAGAGGTGTTCGCACAGCCGCGCCGCGACCGTAGTGCAATCCTCTCCTCCCGCCAGTACTAACTCTGGCAGGCTGGCGATATTGAATGAGAAAGAGGGGTAAGTTCCCCACTTGGGTGATTTTGTATTATTCTCGTTGCAGACGAATTGTACAAGCTCCTACCATCAAGCGTGTCTCACCTGCTGGTGCAGTGCATCGCCGGCACGCTGGGCGGTTTCACCACAACGCTTATAACCAACCCGATGGACACGATTCGGGCCCGCTTGCAAGTAAGTCGCAAGATAACCAGTTGGCCGGAAGTCATCGCACGTTCTAACTTGTCTTCTGGTCCTTTCAGGTGCAAAGGACGAACTCTATCGTCAACACTTTCAGGGGCCTCTGGAACGAAGAAGGGCTCTGGATGTTCTCCAAAGGCCTTTCCGCCCGGCTCGTCCAATCAGTCTGCTTCAGTTTCTCCATCATCCTCGGCTATGAGACTATCAAACGGATAAGCGTCAAAGAAGAGTACCAGGACCGCATCAAGTGGTAGACTCCTCTTGGCTCCGAACCTCAACAAACGCTGACAAAAAATCGGTGCTTCCAAACTCGTGGACCTGTCATTTTGTTTTTGTTTTGTTTTTCACCTTTTAAAAAACTGATGGCTCATCGTCTGTTTATTTCATTATGTACCGTAAAAAGCAGTACAGTAAACACTGTAGGCATTCAAATTTACAGGTCCACGGTTGCAGGCTTGGTGAAAGGGAGTGAAGGACAAGGGGGCAAAGGCCCAGAAGCCCAATTTTTCCCTCCTTAAATGACAACGGTCAAAATAATTTTGTTTTGTAGAGCGGTGGCAGGAGAGATGACGATTCTGAGAAACTTTCACACAACCAGGGCCATGCAACTGGCTCGTATGTCTGTTGGTTTCATTACCACACACACTATAACCGTTCTGCATGAGTAATAATCAACATTTTCAATCTTGTTTTTGTAGACTAGTGAAGGCTTTCACAAGATAGCGCTGATTTTAAACATATTAGTGATGGCAAGCACTTATTCTTTACTTACCATTATTACCACACATTAATCCTTACAACCAACTTGACATTTTGATAATAAGGATAGAAGTGGTATCTAATAATAGAAAGGCTCTTAGATGGGTACTTTCCTAGAAATTGATTTTTTAAAGAATCGCCCGTAATCCAGTAAATCTAGGATTTTCCAAGGACGTATTGACATTTTTTGACATGGATAGGTAGGTCTTATGGCTGACACCTGAGCATTTTTGTTGTTCACCGACCGTCAAGGAAAATGTTAAGTTGTTCCCAGGGAAGTGTTACCATGACGCGGATTATATTCCCGGTCAGCTAAATAAGGGATTAAGGGCTTACTAAGTCTTAATAAGAGATTTGCTTTGGTACGCAGAAATTTGGTAGGGAGCCCTAAGACAGTACGAGACGATTGACATGACAGGCTTCAACCACATCAGCTGAGTGAACTTAATTCAGCCTGTCCACCCTAGAAAGCTGTAATTCGGTAGGGAGCCGCAACGATCATCAGTGAGGTGCGCTATCAGCGGACGTCCTACTTTTCCGCGCTTCTCCCAGTTGAGTGCATTGACCAGAATCGTAATGGGATATTGTAATATGGCATATTACACTGTGTAATATGCCATATTACAATATCCCATTACGATTCTGGTCAATGCACTCTGTAATGGCATATTGTATCTCTATTATAGAGATACAATAATATGTTCATGCACACGTTCTTGGTTGTTGCGGCTCGTTGTTCAACTCGAAAAGAACGATTAGAAAAAAGCAACTTTTCCTCGACCCTTTCAGGAAATTAACATTTGTTGGCGTCGTTGTTCCTATTATGATCACAATAAGATCAACGTACTCTCCAAACACTGCGACAACGGCGTGGTCTGACGCTAGGGAGTAAGCAGTTTCAACGATCGCTGCGCTTGAATTTTAATGATTTTAGGTTCTTACCAACGATGTCATACCCTCAGTACGAGATGAGTGGCAATTAATGGTTGCATTAGCCACAACCCCTGTTATTGATTGAAAAACATTTTATAGGCATTACAACTCAATGGCAAAGTAGAGCAACGATGCGTTCGGGTTTCCTGCATTTTGTCACTTGGACCCAAAAAGTGGTCTATCTTCAGGGCGCTCTAGGGACCGTCCTATTAAAGAAACAAACAATCTTGAATAATTCTTGTAGGAAATTCTGTCTACTTTAATTTTGGTTTATTATTCTTGGAATAATGCACCTATGTTTTCGCGACGGGGGTCGACGACTCCGATCGGGCTCAAAATTTGACATTATCCGTTTCAAGAGGTCTACATTCTAAATCCGAAATGTCCGTCCGCCGTCCAGTCCGTTTTGGGCAGTAGGAATTTTTTTTAAAATCTGAAATTTCGACAAAATACTTGGTTTACCATCTAGTTGTGCCCGCAAGGTTTTCAGTCCGATCGCCCAAACCCGTGGGGCGCTATAATGGGGCTACGGGAGGGGTTTTTTGAAGGCTTTTAGCTATGGGATCGAGTTAGGTGTCATTTTCGAAGTATTTTTGGACATAGAATCCATTTTTTGGGGTCCCGGAATGATCCGATTTCACTGGGGCGATCTTTAGGGCATTCGTGGGGCTAAAAATGGGATTTTTGAAGGATTCCAGGATGTTAAATATTTTTCGAGTAAAAAATACAGAATTTTTGAAAAAACACATTTTTGAACAAAAAAATTCAAAAAAAATTTTTTGAGATAAAAAAAAAAAATTTAAATTTTTTCATTGACAGAATTAAATTTCTGCACAAGTAACGTATATCAATATCAAAAAATAATAAACCCTTGTGTAAAATTTGCAGCGTTTTTACCTAGCGGCTCTTTCGCTATAACGTACCGTTTCCGAGAAAAATGCATGAAACTGAAAACAGTTCGACATTTTCGAGGTTTTTGGCGTTTCTTGAAGTTATCTCACCTCTAGTCAGGGAGCAAACCTCAAATTCGGATTCAGCGACCCAAAAAACGGTGGATAGTTTGAGAAAATACTTCTATACATTCTTCCTTGAAACCGGCTTTTTGAACCAAGATTTACTACCTGGATAGTGACAGTTTTCAGAGGGAGAAAAGAAGGGTCAGATGGGGACTGCCCAAGGGCCTAAACCACCCTCTCACCAGGCCTGCGCGATAGTGTGAACTTTTTTTTTTTTTGTTCATAGGAATGGAAATATTTTCCCTAGGAGGCGATGAAGCTTATGTCGAGCGATTAGGTGTCTTGTAGCGCTGCGGGGCTTTAGGCCTAGTAGGATCGATGTTGCTGTAGGTTGATTTTTTTATCCCGCTTTTGATTCAGGGATGATGAAAATTACGTTTTACTAACGCACCGTGAAGTGCTGAACCTGATGCAGTGTTGCCGCTTGGAGAAAAATACTGACAGTGTTGCCCAGACGAAGACATCAGGTTAATCAATAGCCTTCAAAACCTAATTGTATGTTCACACTCCAATTTTTTTTTTAAACAACGATTTTTAAAGCTCTGGGGTTGTCTCAAAATTTTGGCATTTAACAGATATTTATTTTTCTGACAAGTTAAAAAACTGCCAGTGAAATGTGAATGACGTGCAAACTGTAGCCATTTAGAACAATCCTAAATTATTAGGCAGTGACTAAATGTATTGAAGCAAATGGAATCGATTCTCAGTTGTATAAACGCTTGTAATGACTTGACGTTAACGTTGGGTAGAAGAACGTTTTATGAATTTTGTAGTTGTGTGTATATTATAGTTTATTAATGGAATATTTATTACATGGTTTTAAGGCGCTAGTTGTTTGTCAAGAGCGCGTAGGCTGTGTTAGATTGTGGTGGGGGAATAGTGTGGACCGTGAGGGGGGAGGGGAATTTGGAATTGGAAATGGTGTCATTTTGAGGCGAAGGGGAATGATGGGCAGGTGGATTAACATGGGGCGGAAAGACGAACGATGGATCGCAATCTGATTGGCTGTTTGGACCGCAGTGGAGAATGGTCTGAGCGGGCGGACAGTGGTTGGCTGAAAAAATTTCTATACAGTTTCCGACGTTCCGTCGAGCTCCGCGCATGTGTAATTGACATCCTGTTTGTAACCGCTAGTAGAGGTTGCAATATTTTCGCATCGATTTGTGCACTGGCGGTGAAACACGTCGTATGACGGTCTTGCGAAGCGCCTTCCTTGCTTGTGGGTCCGCTGACTAGGTGCGGGATGAAATTCCGTTGTTGAAAGCTGGTCCGGAGCTGTTGAGTGACGAGACTTGAAGCAAATGATCAGCGGACCTGCTGCACCCAAACCGGCGTTGATAGACGTCATTGAAGACTTGGCGGACAAGCTCCTTCATGGCTTGTTGGCCCGCTGACCAGGCAGAGGTTTAAATTCCGCCGTTCAAAACTGGTCCCATCCCCAAAAACCTTCCCAATTGATTAACAACTTTGGAAGTTCAACACGACCGGCACCAATTTTCGGTCATGTATCATTCTTGAAAAAACTATGCGAAAGTGACTTCATCACCAATGAGACATTATGAAAAGAAAAGAATCGATACGTTAAAAAACAACACGGAGAAGGTATGAAGTCGACACGTTGAAGACATACCTACCTGGAACCTTCAATTTGACCGTTTTGCCCCTACACGGTCCACCCTATTATTCGCCGTAGTTGACTTGTACTATTCCTAAATTCTTACCATTATTGTTTTAAAAAAATGTTGTCGAATTTATTTTTCTAGGGAAAGGAGCTTTGTGTTATTAGTTGTTCCTCTTTTCATCAAATTTTTTTACTTCTAAAGGTGCACTGTTACACTGAGACGAACTCGGGATTTTCAACTTTCAGTTGGGAAAACGCCATCAGGGGAAAAAAATGTTGCCATATTGTGAAAAAGTGCACTTGAACAAATTAGTCCTCACAGATCGGAACGTCCACTCCGACAGTACTTGGAAAGTAGATCGCGTTAAGATGCATCCACTAAAGGCACAATAAATTGATATTATTGGAGCGATGTTTCATTATGATCCCGTTCCCTCGAAGAGGTTCCTGGCCAGTGCGATCGCTTACACAGTGGGGCAAAGGTCGAGTTGTTCCTTTTCCCAGTTTTTATGTGTGGGGTTTACACCGTAATACCTGTAGAATGAAGCCACATAATTAGTTTTCTTTAAAAAAAATTATTTAGAGGTCAGATCCCTTTAAACTTGATAATTTTTTTAACTCAAAAAAATACCAATTAAATGTTACTTTTTTACCATTTTTTTGAACCTATTGTAATGAATATTATAATTTAAGTAACCACCCATGAACTTTACTATACTAATTTGGTTTTCAAAAGTGGGTTTAGATCAGGGATAGGTACATTTCAGTTTGTACTGTCTGTACCACGAACTTGTAGGAAGTAAAAAATATGTTTTTACGCACTTTCGATGGAATGGAATTGGAGCGTCTTATCTCAAAATTGCATCGCCCTTATCCGCTGTATATGTTCAGGGTCCAAGTTGTAAGTCGCGAAGATGGGGTCATCAAACAATACCTATTGTACCCCACCCCACCCCACCCTAACGTTCTGAAAGTCTCTCATCGAACTTTTCAACGAAGTGTAAGCACCTTGAAAGGGTAGCGTACTTTCGGATTCTCGTCTGTCGTATCGGGATTTGGGTCAAACCAATTTCATCACTCTTTCGCCGAGCTTTCGAAAAGTATATTTTCTTCTTCAGGGCCTACAACACATTATAGCATTAGAGCAGTAAAAGCTAGCTTTTCGAAAGCTCGGCGAAAGAGTGAAATTCGTTTGACCCAAATCCCGATACGACAGACGAGTTAACACATTCGGGTCGATCTCCATAGTCTGCAATTACTTTCGGATACTTAAATAAATTTGGAATAATTAGATGTCGAAGAGCTCCAATTATCTGACTCCTGAAAATTGTCTAAACTCCGTTTTGTTCTGATTCAAAATAAATATTGGCCGATATTTGGTCTCTTTGTCTCCCTTTAAATATTCAACTTCAGTCACACTTAAATAAGGGTGAAATACACAACGAAATTATATTTAAAAAATAATTATAAACAAATATTTAAGTACACTGTATAAAATGTAACTCTAAATACGTGATCAAGAATATGTACACAATATCGAAGATAAAATATATACAATAGAAAATAAAATATAAGTATAGGTCAATAGGGATACCAAAAACCGTGTAAATCGCAACGCCACGGTGCGACGCAATCGACAAGTTTGTACTAGGTACTGTCAAAACTACCTTATCCGAGTTGCGAAGTACAATCGCAACGCAACGCTGAGGGCGCTACAGTATGGCGAGACAATGTTCCTACTGTTGCAACGCAACGCTGAGGCCGCTACGCCGACACCATCTATGAGTGAACTGCAGCAATGACGCTGAAGGCGATACGCTCTAGTCGGAGGCCTGAGAGGGACAAGGTGTTATGTCCTCCTCTACCAGTTTACATGCATCTCCCACCGGGGTAGGAGCTCAAACATTACGGGGGTATGCATGAAGGAGAACTGTCTCGTCTACAGGGGTGGAAAAAAACCGCCATCTGGAGGATGGTGTAGAGTAAATACCTTGCAGCTGCTCTTCTAGGTCTATGGATTAGTGTCGTTACGTTTCACTGCAGGCGCCCCTCTCTTTAAGCTAGTTAACTCCTCGCAGGGGAAGTTTGGGGGACATTTTTCAGAAAAATGATAAAATCTTTTAAGCATGATAAAAGCATGTAAGTAGGTAGTATAATCCCCTAGTATAATCCCCCGGCGACAAAAGAAAAAAAATCCCGGGAATGCGACCAAGAGACCAGTCCGCCTGCCACTCTATTTTACCAATCAACTTCTGTTTTCAGTATTCATTGTTATTATTTACTTTTTCATTTGCAGTAACATGAATTTTTGAGCTTTTTAGCATTAAATGAGCCCACTCCAAGAAAGATGAAAGTCACTTTTTTCGAAAATGAGTTTACGTTGGCAATACGTTCTTCAGACCAAGTAGTTTCTGTTGGTACCCTCAAATTCTCAAAAAAGATGATGCTTTCAGCCGAAATCGAACGTGGAAGTTTCGGACTACAATGCAAAAAAGATGAGTCAGTTCTCGACAATGCAAGAAAGATGAATGTCGGTTTCGTAATGTTGCCACCCCTGTTTCTAGCCTCGTCCCTGGCCTTCGGTCATGTTCATTGTTTATGTTGTTCGAGTTGCGAGTCAGCCGTACTAATCGGGAATATTTCTGGTGCAAAAATTCGTTCGGTTGGTGGATCGACTGTTTTAGAAATGAGTGGATGCAGTGATGGTGAAGTTGAAGGTTGAAAGAGGTACGAAGAAAAGAAAAAAGTACGGAAGGGTTGAAAACGTAATGAAAAAATTAAGGGTAAGTTCGCATGAGACAGGGCCTGATTGTTTGTGTAAACACTTGAAATGCTTCACGGTCGTAAGTAAATGAGGCCAATCGAAAAAGAATAATACAGCACTTCATTCAGAATAATACGGACCAAGAAGAAAGGAAACAGCAGTAAAGAAAAGAGATTCTCCTTACAATGTTTGAGTAATTAAATTGTAATAATTACAATTGAATTACTCAATAAATCAATTATTGATTGTAATGTTTGAGTAATTGTATTAAATACAATTACTCAAACATTACAATACTGAAACAACCAATTTTGTTGTTTCAATACTTAAATAAAATATTCTTCTTTTTTTTCACTTCACTTTCTGGTTCTCAATCCATACCTAACTCAAAACCTTATTTTACCAATTTTTGGTTGTGATTTTATTGATATTTTGCTTTTTTTCGCAGATTTTTTGATTGAAATTCATCTTTTTTGCATACCTACTTCTGATTGACATTCATCTTTTTTGCATACTTCTGAGGTTTTTTTTATTCATCTATCGTCAGAAATCGCCCGAAAATTACATTTTTGCCAAAATAACAAAGCTGTACAGCATCTATGGGAGTTAGAGAAAATTTAGCGCGCCCTACTAGTTTAAAAATAATTTTCTAAACTATAAGTACGAGTCTTGAAACTTTCAAAACCGTTTTTCTCATTTTCGACAAAAAGTGACCTTCATCTTTCTTGGAGTGGGCTCTACAAAAACTAACGTATGTAGTGTGAATAAATTTTATTCACACTACATACGTTTGTTTTTGTAAGAATGTATTAATTTTTCTCGATGATCGCCGCCGATCACAGTTTGGGCACCGTTGGTCTACTGGATCACGTTGCGGGTACCAAAGTGAGCCTCTTTTTAGTATATTTTTGCGAAAAATTTGGATGTGATAAGGAAAAACTGAGCTGATATTCGTATTCAGCATTAAAAATCCAATGAGAATCACCTATTAGATAGGGCGGCGTCCTCATCTGTCGTAGGTACATTAAACCACTAGTTCGGCGTACTCACTTGTCTTACCGATAGGCCACTAGTTCGGCGTCGGACAGATACATTTCCGGTTGTTTTTTTTTTCTTTCAAGACAAATTAATTAAAAACTGGTATTTCATCGGCGAATTGGCCTTCCAGTCAAAATGGCCAGGAATGAAGAAAAACCCCAGTGAAAAGAAAACTTTGTAATTCAATAGATTAAAAATTAAGCTTAATTTAGACAAACATCAAGCGCATAAGAGCGGAAATTCAGCTAAACATTATCCAAATAAAACGGCTAACTTCAAGCTATAATTATCCACCTTACAAGCTAATTAAAGTCATAGCAGCACGACACGTACGTAATCATATCACTTAGTTCTTTTTCACAACAAAAAATTGTCTTTTGCATAAAATTTCATAACATATTGCTTTTTATTAACCTAACATTTTTCTAATTCGGACAAAATAAATTAAACTGTCATGAACATGAATCGAATTCACGCTAAGTACAAAAACTAAACATTACACGTATACAATACTGTTGATGAAATGAAAAAACAAAAAACAATAAAATTAATAATATATTGCTAAAACGTTGTAAGGTATCAACGACACTCAATGCACTAATGAGCTAAATTATAGAAGGGGTAATATGAGGACGAAACGGAGAGATAGTGATGTTGGTATAAAGGTTGACACTGTTTTAGGAAATTGGGCAGCGGGCTGCCAAGTCAACAAGTTCGAGGGAACGAACCTACAGGGGGAGGACCAACACTGAATGAACACAGTAAATTGTATGATTCTAATTAAACCGAATAAGAAAAATTGGGGAGGATTACATGGATGTCGGGGACCAGAAGTTCATTTCTCGGAGTTCAGAGGGTTTGGCCTTGAGGGTCGTTCCGGGCGAAGTCTGAGCCGGCCGGGCGGGAGGCGCGGGTTCGGCGTCGGAAAAGGCCCGGATGACCCGGGACGACCACCCGGTGACGCGGGCGTCGTCCGTCGACGACGTTCTCGACATGGCCCTTTCTTCGGCGGAGTTGACGAGCTCGTTTGAGCCTGAAAGGTAAAGGAAAGGTCACGTTTTTATTTTAATTTTATTTTATTATATTTTTTTAAATTTGGGTAAAACAAAAATAGCCCAGTCAATGAATGATCCGAATAATTATTTTGGTAGCAGAAGGTTTCTCCTCGGTAACTTGTTTAGGGTGGTGAGAAAGAGAACATACTAAAAGTCCTCTCGTCGAGGGGTGCCACAAGCGGGGGGGGGGGGGGGGGGAGAGAGAGAGAAGGTCCAATTTTTCAGCTTTTCGCTTCTATCGGTCAATCTTACCGAAAAAGTCACCGTATACTGAAATAAAGAGCACGAAACTCTCTACAACTTAGATTAAGGTAAAAGGGAGAAGTGCGAAACAGCAACTACCCCTATTCCAAATTTTTATGTTGATTACGGTTGATTTGATTAAGTTTCCTATCGCAGCTGTTCTGTGTGACATTTTGATTTGAGCTTCGATAAGAGAGGGGCAGGCATGGCAAAAAACGTATTTCTTCGCACATTTTTGCCCATAACTCAGGAACGGTTAGTCCGATCTTAATTCTCTTCTTTTTTTCTGGTGAAAAAACGGTAGGTACGTTGCATTTCTGTTGAAACTGCAAATGTGCCATTAGTATTTGTCGGAAAGGGTGGAAACTAGAAATTTGACCACCCACGACCACGTTTTTCAGAACATTTTCTTCTCTCCCTCCGAAACTATTTCTCCGATCGAAATTTTATTGTCTCCAGCTGCTATAGGAAATTTAATGAGCTTTCAAGAGAAAAAAAAGAAAATTTGAATCGGGCCAATAGTTTCTGAGCTACAACTAAGATATTGGCAGAAGACGAAAAATAAAAACTGCACTTTCTGGCGAAAATAGCTTAATTTTGAAGGGCTGCATCCCGAAAAACGGTTGGGAATTCGTGTACATTGTACGTATATAATCAAAGTTGAAGACAATTTTGTGCTCTTTATTTCAGTAAACAGTGACTTTTTCGGTAGGATTGACCGTTCCCGAGATAGGGGCGAAAACCCGAAAAATGGGGCCTTCTCCTCCCCCCCCCCCCCCAACCACGATTGCCGCACCCCTAGACGAGAGGAATTTTAGTATGTTCTCTTTCTAACCACCCTAAACAAATTTCCGAGGAGAAACCTTCAGGTTCCGAAATTCGGAGCTAGACACCCTTATGAGCCTTCGTTGACTGGACTAAAAAATGGAGTGAAGCGAATTACCGAAGAAAATGTTGGCGAAAAAGGGGTTTTTCCTCATGATTTTCGGCGACGTCTGCGGGCTGGCCGGAAGGGACTTGCTGTTTCGACGGAGTCTCAAACGCGGAGGAACCAAAGAGTCAGTCGTGTTGAAACCCTTGTTCTCTGAAACAACGCCCAACACCCCGAAAATCAACCAAAAGCGGAACAAAACAAGCCGGTCACATCTAAGGTGACGGATAAACATTTTTCGTGGAGTTGAAAAACGGTTGCGGTTTCCTAAAATAAGTTCAAATGTCACCTTGGGCAACGGTCTTCCATAAATGATCAGACCAAATGGAACAAAGGAAGGCGAAGAAGGCCGTTCAAGGTGAGCACCCGTTACGGGAAGCGTCAAACCAGAAACGTGCCTCACGTACGAAAGAGCCCGACGAGCCCAATGGTACCAACCTGATATCATCTGATGAGCGACGGCGACGATCGACGTCGAGCCGAACGGCGGCGAACCTTCTTTCGAGTCTTGGGAACTCACAGAAGACTGGATCTTAGTGAGGGCCTGTTCACCCGGATGACGCATCCCTACTTCCCTCGGAGCTGAAAAAGACAAAACGGACCACGTTAAAAAGTTTATCGTCAAAAGATACATTTGAACGTGTAAATTAGGGTACAATTGGCAACACTAGCCACCAATTGGGCTGCCTATGTTTTATTGAATGTTTTGGACTTTAATGAGACAGTCAAGAAATATTATGGTCTTCAACCCCAACAAAATTCGAGAGAATCGATTCTAGGGACGTTCATTTTCTTTTTATTCATGTTTGACCCTCGAAGGGGGGACATGGGTCTCTGTAATTGTAAAAGGAGGGTTCACCCACTTCCTGAGCTATGCCTCTACTGCCAGCTACCAGGAAGTTCCTCTCTCGGAGGCCTGGATAATTCTAGCCATGAACGCTACACTCTACCAGCTAAGCAGGCTGGTGCTCGAGTTTGTAACAAAATTCACATGCCACCTGATGATGCAGATTCGTCCGCAACCACGAATCCAACGACAATTGTGGGGGACGGCTGGTGGCTCTTTGCAAGCATCGAAGTGCCTGCGCCTGCATCATGAGCCCCCCCCCCACCCCCCACCCGAGGATTACTGGATTTGGACGGAGGTCATCCTGGCTGCTCCAGTCAGAGGCCCGAGGAGGACAGAATCTGTCCTCCATCTGATGTCCTCTTGGCCGCTTTACATGCCTCTGCTAGCTACGTAGGGGAATGCTGCGTCCACCAAGGAGCTTCAAGCTAAATAGGGGCAGAAGGAGGGAGGAAACTGGAAGGACGGAATTACGGAAAACCAAGAGGGGGGGGGGGGGAGTCGAAAGAGTGATCACATGGTGGACGGAATCACAACCTTCCTCCTGATCTGGAATGTCCAGTGCTCGTGCTCGGAGCAGAACGGCAGAACGTCGGAAACTGTATAGAAATTTCTTCCGCCGACCACTGTTTGCCCGCTCCAACAACATGGCGACCAACATTCTCCACTGCGGCCCAAACACCCAATGAGACTGCGCTCCGTCGTTCCGCTTTCTGCCCCAAGTGAATCCACCTTGAAGAGGAAAAGCCCGCCCTCTGGTCTGGCATAACCGCAGCATCCACAACAGCTACATTAAACACACACATTAAAGTGTGGCCACAACACACTTAACATTGTTGACTGTGCAAGTCTGAAGCTATTCAAGGTTTTCCTTCATAACCCGCCAGTAGACAACAGATGGTTGTAAAAGAGGGCAAACAATCCCTTAATCAAAGAGATTAAGTTAGTGCCGAGTTCATCCTTGTGCATGAATAGTACTCGTATCGCTACTCTGGGTTAGGAATGTCAAATCGGTACTCAAAAATCGATTTCTACGATATATTGGTCTTCAAAAATAGATAATCGCCGATTTCCCCAAAAATGGGCCATTCCACGGAAAGCGGGAAATCGAATGTCCTCGACATTTGGTCCTAGAAGGGTCCATCTTTCCTACTCTTTTTTTTTAATCATAGATATTGTTGAGCACATGTCGAACTGAAACATGACCATTAAATGGTAATTTAAATTTTATCAGCGGAAATACAATATTTGATTGAAAAAATTCAATAAAAATGCTCCAAACGTCATTACTTTGTCGTGTCCCAGGTCGACTTGGTCAACTGTGAATAGCTATTGCACTTGCATGATACATAATTTTCCCATTTTCCCATAAATCCCTGTTGCGAAAATGGGAAAATTAGGGGAACAAACTTGTTCCCCTAAGTATGAAATTTGAAAAGCATGAACACTTTGTTCAATAATAATTTAAGGTTTTAGTCTATTGAACAAAGTACGAGTGTCTCCAGAATTTTCGTCATTACTTCTTTTTTTTCTTTTTTTTTTAATTTGACACCAATTCCACGCCCGCGCTCCAAGCGGGACGTTTGGGGGCTCATTGTGACCGCCAATATCCAAAAAAACATCACATGATCAGTTTCATTCGTCTCCAGTCTTGTCTGGGAAGTCAGTGAGTAAAAGCCGGTGAAACGTGATAGCCTTTTACAAGACATCACTCCTTCATTTCGGCATGTTATCGTAATCATGTTTAAATTTAACGTTCATCAAATAGTTTGAGTCAACCTGAGCTGATTGGTATATTAGTTTCATGAAAAACGTTGCTTTTGTAGAAAATATGTTTCAAAAACCAACGGCTCGTCATTACTCCATGGAGTAAGCGAGGAAGTGGTTTTTTATTTTTCTATTCAATCAATTTGACAAGTTATATCAATTAAATTATTCGTATCAAGCTTTAACAATTTTTCACTTTAATCAATTTATCAAATTTTACAAAATTTAATTTGTCAGATGTTGTTATTTTTTATAATTACCTAACTAGACAAGGTGGTTCGAGGAACAGCCGTGAATAGTGAGGTTAAAACCTGTTAGCAGCCATTCAACCTTGTAACCAACAGTTCATTTTACTACCTAGCAAAAGGTTAATAATAGTGAAAAAAAAAAAAAAAAACAACGAAGGGAACAAAATAACGAACGATAAACAATCAACAAAAAAGAACCGGGGAGGACGCCTTCGCATTGCGCATAATGATAAGCTATCGTTGATAAAGATACGATAAGCAAGAATGCCGCGTCTGCAGAGATTGGCAATGAGGGTAGAAATCGTTGAGTGCAGCCAATGGAATTACATGAAGGGACCACCAGCTGGAAGACTAACGCTGGTGGCCCCTCCTTCGCGTTATTTTTGGACCACAGTTTACTATGGTTCCAAAAGATTTCCCTTATTTCTAGGGCGTTGAAAAATATTGAAGCTTTCAATATTTTCCTTCGATATTTTTATTTAGAGCCAGTGACAGAAACCACTTTTTTTTAAAGCTTCAAATTTTACACAAGGGGTTATTATTCTTTGATCGAGAGAAATTGTGCAAAAATTAATTCTGTGTCATTAAGAAAATATTTTTGATAAAATTTAAAAAAAAATAAAAAATAAAATAAAATAATCGGATAATCGATTACTTTGCAACGAGTACCAAACTTTTTCCTCACTGAGATTTCGGAGTTCAAGTTCAGTGGATTTTTTCTTTTTGAAATAAAAGATTATACAAGTGAATTAAGGCAAAACGCTTAAGATCATGCATCATAATCATACTAGCTGCAGAGCAATGCATTAAAAGCAGATGGCTGAGACGTTCCCAGCAGATTCGAAGATCGAGTTAAGTATGTGAGCAGTTCCCTCAGAACGGCTTTTTTTTTCATAAACTGGCCAAATTCTGAGGGAAGAGGGAAGCCGGTTGACCACCCACACGGCCAATAAGCTGATTTTCTCAAAGTATAGGTATTGATGATGGCATCAATTCCCCTTCCTTTTGATTCATGATTTTTATTTATTCCATTTTTTGTTGTTAAATACATTTTTTGCTTTTAGTTCGTTGTTTCCATTATTATTATTATTGTATCAAATAACCTAACGATTTTACATTTTACTACGATTTAATCGATGTTTAATGCCCCGAATCGGGGCCCCCGATTAATCGGTACATCGATTAATATAGATCAAATAATCGACGATTACATTAATAATTAATGGTATTGGTATCGACCAACAAGACTTGATTACTTAGTAATCAATTATTGATTACTTGTTGGTCAATACCAATCCTTAGTGGTCATCTCATCGATAATAATATTAGTCACATGATGTGACTCACATCTCATTCTTCCGGTTGTGATGATAGTCAAATGAGGTCATGAGTGATGGGTATCTGAGTGAGAACACGAGACAGTATTACATTTTTAGGGAACACACGGGACAATTCCAAATACGGGACGTATCCCTTAAAAATGGGCAGCCCTACAATACACCCTCACTTGAATTAAATGTCCAATTAGTTCCATCAACTATTCACATTCGTATGGCAATGAGCACTCGCAAGATTTGGACCAGATCCGTCATTTGTGTTCGCCATAGGAGGTAATTTCGAAACGAACTCTCAATGAGTGGGCTTATCACTGTCATCAACCGGGTATAATCCCGTGAAGGTTAAAAAGGGATGGAAACAGGTTGGGCAAGTAGTTCAGACTCAACAGGACATTTCGCTAACAACCAGTTTTTTTTCTGATTCTGGGGGAAAGGTCATTTTACGGAAGATCCCGTCCACATTTATATACATCGACAAATCCTCAAATCGTTAAATCTCCCTGCAATACTAGTGAGAGGATGGGGGTAAATCTATTTAAAAATTACTTAAAAAATAACACCTCACTCGACCACTTGGCCAAACCACTTCAACCCTTACAGCCTCACGGCTAGGTTTTACAGGTCTGGGCCGCTATCAATCGATTTTTCGTCCAAAAAAACTTCGAAAACGACACCTCATTCAACCTCCTAGCCAAAGTCATTAAAAAAACCCCACTTATAGCTCCATATAGCCCCACGGTGAGGTCCCTCAGATCCGAAACCCTCATCAATCGATTCTACGTGCTAACACTTAGAAAACGACACCTCACTCAACTTTCTGCCCCAAATCCTTTAAAAACTCCCATTGTCAGATTTGTGGGCCCGCTGAAGCGGTTCGTTTGCACACCGATAGAACCATCTCGACAAAACTACTCGTTGCTTCGTCCTAAAACTTTTCCGTGCCCAAGTTATTTCTAGACCGCTCTCGTTTGAAGCCGCCGGGAAGAATAAATTTATTATTTGCTGTAAGAAGTATTTTTACGCAAATCACGCGCCCTTCTCGTGCACGAAGAATAATAATTATTATTATTATCGATCGCGTATCACTTCTCTGTGTTACAAGTCGGTGACGTCATTCGGGTTACGTCACTGATTTTGAAATGATAGGTTGAGCAAGATTTCTGTTTTTTCAGGCCAAGAACAGACCGTGACTTTCACGATGTGATCAACGGTCGGGGGAAGTGAAATCAGCGTATCGAATTTTGATTATGACGTCACTGAGGAGTTATAGGTAGGTAAATTTATCAAGCAGTGGAAGAGTTGCAGTGCAACCCAGTGAAATTCGGGGAGAAAATAAATCTTCTTGATTTCGCTGAGAGCTGCGAAATGCCGTTTAGAGGCAGATATTGACAGACAGGTCGAGAGTAGGTGTACGGGATTCAGCCCTGACTACACCTGGTGACCCCACTAGTTCCTGGTGACCTCAAATGAATGCCAAGTGCACCCTGAATTTGACAAAGACTTACGTAGTAGTTGCCACAAAATTCGGGGCACACTTGCTCCGATAAAATCCATTCTCGAGAGCGCGGGTCGTAGAAAAACATCACACGGTCGGATTTCGGCGGCAAAAAAGTGGAAACGGCGAGCTCGTGGGAAAATGTCATATGACGTGGCCTAGATGAGCCTGGAAGACGGTTCGAACGGGTTGTTTCAGGTTGAGCAGCTGAACTCCAACTGATCGGCTGGGACGACTCCAGTTCCTACCAGTTGGCCGGCTGGAGGGGAGAGGAGTAGGAGAAGGAAGCGAAACGGCCTTGCCCTTATCCGCCTTCGACGGGATCATCAAACTGGATAAACCAAGTCGGATCCGCTGACAACTATTCGGCCTTCAAGTGTTTGCGATTCGTCAGCACTCAAAACATTTTGACAATGCGTCAGAGAAGAATATTTGGCTTGGCTTATTGCGTAAAACAATCGAACAAACAGCGCGGAATTAGAGGCAAATTTCTCAAAAGAGCACACATTTTTTCCTGTTAGACCGCGAGTTACATCACAACTAGTAAACACCGTAGGATTATCAGATAGGAAATAGCTGTAAAAAGCAATATTTGATTATAAAATGCCAAGAAAAAAACCGGTATCAGAGGATCCTTGAACTACGACAAAATATAAAGTAAATGCGAACCAGTGTTGCCACATAACACGGTAGATGTTCAAAACAAGTGCAACAAACTCGTTCAATAATAGTAATGTGGCATACTGAAGGTCAGAGGTGAGCGGACATGGAGAAGATGAAGAGGCAGCAGTCACTTGTTTTGGGGGGCATGTGAGAAAATCTGGAACGACACACAAGAGGTGAACGGTCTGACAAGCACAAGGGACATCAACGAGGTTTTAGCATGGAACATGCTTTAGCAGTGACCTAACTGCCAAAAACTGTCAGGTGGGAAGGGAGACGCTAGTGTCACGTTTATATATTACGTAATATAACATATTATATGACCTGGTTTACACATTCGCCCCACCGAGTCGCCAGCCAGCGACTCAATGACTGGCTGTTGTGTCACAAAGCGACTCGATAGCCCTACTTATAAAGCTGTATATATCTAGGATATAAAATCCTATATCGTGTACATAGCATCCTATATCGTGTAGGATCCCACACTCCATATATAGGATCCTACATCCTATGTAGAGGAAAATATTATGATGGTGGGAGATTCTATGTATAGGATATATTATATCCTATACATAGAATCCCATATCCTCCATAGCCTCCAAATAGGGAATATTTGCCTGAGTGGTCTGAATTCCAAATCGAACTAGCAGAGTGGATGCGAGTTGAGAAAATAAACTGCCAAGGCAATGGCACATGAGCTTCCTCGTGCCAAGTTCAAAATGAACGTAACAACTGTAACAAGAAAATTACGTTCGCGCATGCCCAGGGAGTACCACTGATTCAATCGTGATGAAACTGATAGGGTACCATCTAGGGCTATACCCACACAATTCCTGAAAATTTGATTGAAATCCGATCAAAATTGTATGAGTTATGGCTGTGGCAAGGAAATTATGTTCGCGCATGCGCTGAGCGTACCGCTGATTCAATCGTGATGAAACTGACAGGGTACCATCTAGAGCTATACGCACACAATTCCTGAAAATTTGATTGAAATCCGATCAAAATTGAGAAAGTTATGCCTGTTTCAAGAATTTCACGTTAGCGCATGCGCAGAGCGTACCGCTGATTCAATTGTGATGAAATTCGTATGGGACCTCAAGGAGCCTTATCCGCATAATTCCTCAAAATTTGAGCTAAATTCATTCAAAATTGTGGAAATTATGGCTGTAACAAGGAAATGCGGACAGACCCACAGACCGACAGACACGGAACCAAATTTGTTCAGTAGGCTATGAAACGCAAAATGCGAGTGGAAATTTTGAATTTGGACAACAAAAATTTTTTTTCTCCCGAAAGTGAACACAAGGCTTCCGCTGCTTCGCAGACTCGGAAGCAAAAAGCGAGGAGCAATACCAGAGAACGTCCCTTGGTCAGATCAGCCTGGAAAGACAATGTCGCCGGGGCGATTTGCGTTCTACAACAGGACCGTATTTTCGATGGGGACACATTTGTGAAAGTCGTTGCCAAAGCGAACCACTCTCTGATTGAAGAAGAAAGTGAAGGTGCCAAAAGACAGGTAGGTCTCCCGTGCAACATGAGAACTCCGAAGAAGATGATGCCATGGAAAAATGAAGTGACAAAGCTGCCCTCGACAGGAGCGCAAGGCTGGCGAAAGATGCACCACAATGAAGATTAGACTGATGAACAGAAGAAACCTGCAACTGATACGCAAGAACCTCCAGTCAGGACTGATCAAAATGATCCAAACGTGAGGCCAGTTGATCTCCAGGACAAGCAGAAGATGATAAGGTGGACCTGATCACCGTGGAAATTGGGAATGGCAAAGCAGGCCGACATACATCTGACTGAGTCATGCCTACCGCCAATCACTGAAAGGGTCATCGAAGAAAAGGTTGAAGAGAACACAAAATACCATACAAGAAGCGTTCTCAATGTGCAGCTGCAACGACCGTCAGAGCCAGTTCCTGAACAGTCATCACCCTCCCTCCAAAGCGAACACTGACAGTTGTCACCCTCCCTCCAAAGCGAACACTGACAGTTGTCACCCTCCCTCCAAAGCGAACACTGACAGTTGTCAGATTCCTCATCTATCAATGTTGTCCATAGAGGACACAACTACTGGAAGCACTTCCTGACATCAGGAACAGGGCACAAGTTATTTCAAATTAGCACAATCAAAGCTGGTTACGACAAATACAAAACTGTTGTACTTGTTAAAGCACATTCGTAAGATTGAGTGAACCTTCTTGAAGACCACAAATTCAATTGCAAGTTATGTGTGTGCAATATATAATCCACAATCGGGTTGTTTTGATTTCAGATTCGCACAATTAACTTCACACTAGCCAAATGAAAGTGACGACGATTAAAGAGCAGTTGGCAACACTCAGCAACCGGCTACGATCTGCCAAAAGCGGTGAATCTTTTTGTCGGCCTCAAACTAGATTGTAAACGGGTGAAATTTGATCATGGAAAGTTACATTTGCATTCGTGGGGACGTTTCTATTATACACATTTTGTTTTGATTGCATATAAGAAGAATCAACTGTAAGTAAGACGAGATTCTGAAAGAGTGAATAGTGGACATTTTTACAGCACGGAGGAACATTTAAGGCGGACTCGCTAAAAGACACGAAGGCAACTATTAGCATAAACGATTCCTTGGCATGAAATAATTGTTTCCCTATTGAGGATTTGCTAACCTGACAATGAATGGAAAAATATACCGAATGGGTGTGTGCTGTTAGAGATGGAGTTGTGGACTGAACTAAAAATAGGCGTTTCAAGCGCAGCATTTACGAGCTTCAGATCTCAAAACACTGCACGAGCTGAGGGACTTGCCAAAAATCCCGTTGCAAAAGGTTAAGATTGTCGAGTGACAACAACTTGAGGTGGCGTGTGATTTCTAACTAACATTAAGTAAGGATCAGTTTCCCCAAAATGATATTAAATATCATAATAAATTTTACTGCGAAAATTTCAAGTTGGCTTCAAGCAAAATGTCAGTAAGAACCATTGGTGATATTTGAGCTAAGTTATTTAAAAACAATTACGTAGAGACTATTCAGATTTTACAAGGGGCATTAGGATCTCCAAGAAGCTCTCCTTATCCAGGCCAAAAGAAAATTAGTGAGTTTACATTCTTGCTCGACCAGGAACAAGTTTGGCGTTTGCTAAGGAGAATCTTTGGGTAAATGTTGACCGAATGGCGTGAACATGTCCCATACCAAAATAAGGAGAACAACTCAAGAGTTTAAGCTCCCTGTAGAAAAAGGCAGACAAACCTGCTAGTACTACTAACACATTTACTCAATTCGATAAGTTATAAAATGGGTATCTTAGCACTGGGGGCAAGACAGACGTGTCTGTGGCTATGGGACTGAGTGTAGCGACTGTCTTAAAAAAAATCCAACCACACAGATTTGTAAAATTTACAAATCTGTGGTTGGATTTTTTAACACCATTTACACTATTTAATAGTGTATTCCTAGTAACAACGATCCAAAACTTTAAAATGCGCCTCCCGAAAAATGACCATTTTGAGATGTGTCATTCTTGCAACGAGCAAGAGATATACAATGTCATGTCATGTTCCTGCTTCCGAGCAGTGCAGGTACTCCACGTTGGTCATGACAGGTGCAGAAGCCGGGTTGAGTTTCAAAAATAAAAATAAAATAAAAATTACAGATTCAGAATTTACAACTCATTGTCTGAGAATGAGACACCTCGTGTTGGCGGATTTGGTGGGATTATTCATCAGCAGTTCTGTAGGCTCAGTCCGGGTTTCCTTTATCATCTTAGCAAACGACCGAGTCGTCTAATGTTGTTGCAGGAATTATTTTCATAGTGAATTCACGTGAAATTTTCGGGGGCAGACTCGATCACGCTATTTACCAGTGGACTGTTCCAAGAAGGACGTCTCGCCTCGGTCATCTAGTTAGATGCAGATAATTGCTGATAATTACCAGACAAACGAACAAACTACAAAATTCAGTGTCGAGAAGAAAAAACAGGAGTCGACGAGTCGAATGAACCCAGTACCATAAAAGCAGTAGTTTCTCCTCCAGGAGCCTGTTCATTGGACAAGCCAGCGCTGAAAACGTTTTGTGCTTGACCGCTGACCAGATTCTTCACGTTTGTCCACACAGAATATTCAAAATTAAGGTAGTTCTAACGTTGCTTCTGAGCCATTCGATTGAAGACGCTGAAAACATACTGAAAACGATATCAAACATCGGCCCAGTCTCCACTGACTTTCAATGTGTTGCGTACCTGAACATAAGCGTACCCATGGCACGAGCCTTCGGACAAGTGAACCGAAACTGTTCGAAAACAACGACTGTTTACGCCCGAGTTATATTTTTTTAGGCCATCGGATATCGACAAACAATGACCGGCGAGAGTGTGTCCCCCACTAAAATCCGGAGTAAAATTCCGCTGACCTCACAGAGAAGAGATGTCATTCGGAAGGGATGCGGCCCGTTGAGAAGGGCATGGAGAAGAGATGCGCGTCACTATCACACGATTTTTTTTTTAATCAATCAAAGTAAAATTTACTTCACTACGACAGGGCCGTATCGATATTTTTAATCAATCAAAGTAAAATTTACTTCACCACGACAGCCGTATCGTATCAATATTTTTTTAAAGTATCAAGTCGATATTTTCAAAAAGTATACTTGTCGATATATCGATACTTTTCGAAAAGCATTGGACTGAAGAAAATTTTAATAAAGGGGTGTCCGACGGGGACCCCCCCCCCCACACAAAAATCTGAATTTTTTAAAGAAAAACTACACAATATGGGAAAACGAGTTGTTGGGTCTGAGGCCAAGTGGGATACTGTCGGGGGTTGGCTGGCATCGCCAGCAGGGGATGGCCCCCTAGTATTTTTGGTTTATTATTCTAGGAGTAATACACCTATGTAATCGCGACGGAGGTCGACGACTCTGTTCGGCCTCAAAATTTGACATTATCCGTTTCAAAAGGTCTAGATTCCAAAACCGAAATGTCCGGCCGCCATTTGGCAGTAGAATTTTTTTTTAAAATCTGAAATGTTGACAAAATACCTACTTGGTTTACCATCTTTTTCGACAAAAAAAACAAAAAAAAGTTAAACAAGGTGTGTAAAATTTGCAGCGTTTTATACAACCGTACTTTGTACGTTTACAGGCCAGTCAATGCGTATCAGGACATGGAAAAAAATATATGGTTGAATTTTTTGCTTTTTTTAAATATTTTATTTATTTTTATTATTATTATTATTATTTTTTTTTTTGGGGGTGCTGAATCCGAATCTGAAGAGATCCAACAAATATCTGTTGTTTTTGAGATATTCGCAAAAAAAAAAAAAGCACTTTTTTCAGTTTTTTGCTTCAACTCCAAAACTATTCGCCCTACGGCAAAAGTCACCATTATCAGAGTGAAAGATCATTCGATTTCCTATAAAATTGTATAAAAAATGGAAAGCAGAGGAAAATAGCCTTAAGAAGCTTTCACTAATAAAAAATAAAAAATATATGAATCGGACCAATACTTTCCGACAACAGCCAAAAATGTACTGACAAAACGTGGTTTTCCGTAATTTACCTACTGCATTAGCATGCTACTTTTTTTGCAATATTTATGCAATAAAAATCTGTACTTCTTTTACAATCATAATATGTGCAAAGTTGAGAAAAATTCAATTAACCACGATTTTAAATTCTTTAATGTTGTTCTCAGGCGGTGTTGATTTTTTTGAAACGAGGATGATCTGCGCTCAAGGCACAAGCGATGATGTCTTCACATCGAAAGCGCTCACCAGAAGGTATGTGGGAATTCCCAAACGCGAATCAAAATTTCTACCCATCATTTTTTTTAAGCTTGATTTAAATGACGATTTGTAACAGTTGATTTATGCAGCTCTTCGTTGAGTCAAAACAATGTTTTAGGTAAAACAACAATTTCTCAACTACGGATACTTACAACAGGAGACTGAAATAGTGCCGACGAAAGTGGAGCCGATGGACCTGAAGATCTCAACTACCGTATCGGACATTGCAGGATTACAAAGAGAAAACCGACAATTTGACCTTTCCTAGCGAAACTGATAACTGCCGACCCCGTTCAGAAATGTTACACACTAAAGAAATGCGTGGATTTAAACCCAACTGTTCTAAAATTCTGAGAGCGAATGGTGAGGTGCGTTTACGCGGTCAGATTATAGTGGGACGTATCCTTCAAGAGTGGGAGAAAGGGGGCACGTCGTTGGCGGCCAATCGGAGCCGAGTAAATCCGGACTGACCCCATCGACGATTACAATACATTGTCAATAAGTCATCACAATGGGCAATCGAGAGGGTTTTACCCATAAGAGGAGGACAACACTGTGAGTCAGCGGAAACTTCCTCTGCGTTTTTGTACGTGATAGAAATAGTATAGAAACAGGATGAACTGACATGGTAACCTATTGTGTAGAAGAGCGCCATGGGGGGCTTTGAGTTAGGAGAAAACCTATAGTCTGTCTGCAATGACGTTGGCTCCGGACCCGCTCCCAGCAGTCGACGAGAGAACAAAAATACGGGGAATTTTCATGATTTGTGCAATTTTTCTGGTGATTTTTCCCTTGCGGCACACATGGAAGAAGATTCCCCGTGCAATCCAAGGGCCCTTTTTCGGATAGTTAACCTATCGATTTCACTGATGTTTACTGTTTACTAACATAATAATATTATGTGATTTAGTATTCAGAATTACAACACCACAGAATAGGATAGGTACTACAGAACAAAACAAACTATCGTAAAAAAATACACGCCACTGTGACCAATTCACTGCAGCGGAATTCCCGAATTCTGGTCGTACTTCACTTGTCAGCCGCTGGGAGCGGGTTCAAAGCCCAAAGTCATTGCAGACAGACTATAGTTCGATAACACAACGATGAGTTGAGTGTACACCCCCTGTTGAGTTTATAGCGGCCAAATAGTTAATACAAAGGCTTATGAAACACAGAAAAAGCGCTATCAACAATCTACTTATTATCGTCAACATCCCTAACTATGTGGCCATGGAACTTCATAAATTCCAACTCGACCCATTCCTTTGCCCCATACGTTGGCAGGCTGGGCCATTCACGAGTAGCCATCTGCGGTCGATTTCATCTGTCAGATGTGGAGTGTGTATCCGCAGAATTTCAGAGGCTCGGTGACGCGGTGATTGGTAGACTGGAGGGTGTCTTGGGTTACTTGGACGACGTGGTACTCATGTCAGAGACAGCAGAGTATCCACAGAAGTCTCGTGCCCCACCTGATCCGTGCCAAATGCTCCAGGAATGGTTGGTAGTTTGCGCACCTTGCAGGGAGTAACTGCAAACCCGGGACAGAGGATCACGTCGTTATATACAAAGGTCCCTTCCTGAAGATTCTCCTCTGCCGTTGGGGACATTTTCGAACAGAAGGCAGAGCCGGCCCGAGACAGGAGAGTCTTGATGTGTGGTAGTGTGGGTCCTCGCGGGAGGCAGCTCTTAGGACTTGGGAGGAGGAGCCATTTCAGGTGTTGGGGTGAAGCTTTGAGCCTAGGCATCATTCCCCAAATCAATCCCAATAAGGCCACTTCATGGACAATAGTTGCCACATCGAATCTGATGCGGAGAGTATCAAATCTTCAATAAGGTCGTGGAAAGTATTGTTGTAATCGCAGGGGCAGTTCTTAGAAAGCAGCGATAACATCTTATCTAGGTGATAACAGTTATCAATGCTTGGATGAATGGCCACTGCGATTGCAGCGCTACCTTCCATAGCTTTGTGTGTGTGGCTAAAATAGGTCAACAGGCGGGGTTTTTGAAGCACTTTGGTAAGTGAGTCGAGTATGCACTAGGGTGGCAATAGGACATAGGGGGAAAAATTTTTCTCACCAAATTTGAACTCTCAACCCCCTAAATGGTGCAGTTGGGCTAGAAAATGAGTTTGGCAAAATTTTAGGCCGGTCGGACAAGTATAAATGGCGCCTCATCGCATTTGAAGTTCGAAGAAACTGCAAATTTTTGGAAAAATGTTCAATTTTTCGTTTGTAACTCGAGTACCCTTTGGGCTAGAAACCTGTAATTGGTCTCATTCTGTAGATAATTTGATTGCGACCAACTTTTATCTCAATATTGTTTTCGCTAAAACCAACAGAATCGAGGTTATTAAGAATTCTGTGGGTCAGGTCGTGATATTTTTAAGAAAATGTGACTTTTTACGTGTACTCCAAACATCGCCACGACAGTCCATTTAATCGTATTCTAAACCTTCCCCTACATTATTGGCGTGGTTGCTATCTGGAAATACGATGCTAGAATTGTATAATATACAATATAATATTATTATACAATGTATAAATAAGGAAGGATTTCATGAAGTGTTTAGGGGGGGGGGGGGGGGGGGGCAAAACTCACCGTAAATCCTTAGCTATATTTGCCTATTCTTCATGCTCCAAGTTGTTATTTTCGAACATTCCCATCGAGCCATACATGACTTTTGGGTCAATAACATGCTATTGCTACAAAGACACGTCCCTCAAATCCTTATTCTGTTATTCTGTTAATAATGGTTTGGTGAAAGGCAGTTTTGGTAAGTACCCTGGCCTGACAATCTCTTAATCACAAAATTCCTGTTGTCGACAAATCCATCCTTTCGTCATTAGGGGAAAACCGTCTTCCTTGGGAGGAAGATAAAGATAGTGGGAAAGAAGACTTTTTAGAGTAATGTTAAGTCTCAGCAAGAAGGAAGCGTCACTTAACGTTCAGTTTTCAAGAAGAACGGTTCAGTTTGAGGTTTGTTGTTGGTTTTGTGCTAAGAAAAATGGCTCTACCTTTGTCTTCTACACTATCAACGAGGAAACGTGACAAAATTTATCTTATAGGCCACATGTCCCATCAAATTACTGGCCCTAAGTTGCCATCAAACGGTCAGGTTTTACGTAGTTTATTTTACAATATGAGGCAAGTTGGTAAGAGTATGAGGGATGCTGCAGCACTTACAACACAAGAGCTTCTTGTGTTTTGGGAAAAGGGTAGAATACCAACTAAGGAACCACAGCATTGCATCAGCAAGCTAGAAAAACTACACTATGAGTGGAGAAAACTTCAAAGGAACGCCAACCGACCAGGTGTAACTCAAAAGAAAAAAGAAGACGCTTTCAAATCAACTCTTGAAGATCTGTTCGACGTGGCTCACCAGGATGCACTTGCCAGCATGTGTGAAGAAGACAAGCAGTTCTTATTACTTCAGAGAAAAAGGGCGTCCTGGCTGCATGGGAGGTGTTGACATGAAGTTTATGAAAAGAGAAGAAAGAAGAGACAAGCAGCTCTACAGTAAGCAAGATTGGCGAATTCCAACACCACTGCTCTAGGTTGGTTTGTTTCCTTTCTATCGTTGAGATTAAAATAAAAGGTGGCATGAGTAGTGATCCAATTTATTTAATGCTTGGATTTCCAACAATTCTAAAATAAACTTAAGGTACCTAACTTTTCCGGTATAAAGTTTGTTTTAATTCGTTTTCAGAGTTTGAGGAGGGAATAGAATTGGAATCATCCACTTCTGGAGACAGCACGTCTGAGGAGGAAGATTCGACCGCAGATGACATGGAGGATAGTTTACAAGCGACAGATCACCAAAGCACATCACCAGACAAGAAGAGGAAGAAATGTTGTCGAGGAAATCTGGAAGTAGTAACTGAAAATCTGTGTTTACTTTTAGACAGATGTTTTTGAAATAACAACAATACACCTTGAATTTATGAAATGCGTTGAATTCAGCTATAATTTCCCCTCCCCTCCTCCCAACCAACCCCAACTTGTCTAGTTATGTATTTCACACCACAAATAATCATGTACTGAGTGAAGGAGGATGCGGGGAACCGCAAAAAGAACAATTCAATGGACTGTCATGGCGTGGTATGCGTAAAAAGTCACATTTTCTTAAAAATATCACGACCTGACCCACAGAATTCTCAATAACCACGATTCTGTTGGTTTTAGCAAAATTAGTATCGAAATAAAAGTTGGTCGCAATTAAATTATCTACAGAATAAGACCAATTACAGGTTTCTAGCCCAAAGGGTACTCGCGTTACAAACGAAAACTGAACATTTTCCAAACATTTGCAGTTTCTTCGAACTTCAAATGCGATGAGGCGCCATTTATACTTGTCCGATCGACCTAAAACTTTGCCAAACTCATTTTCTAGCCCAACTGCACCATTTGGGGGGGTTGAGATTGATCAAATTCGAACTTTGATTTTTTATTGCCACCCTAGTATGCATCCCTAAAGAGGAAGAGAGCCATCTTGAGATCAGATCTGGAAGCTGGATGAGATTTGGTCGACTGGTCAGCGAGAAGCTTTCACAGTTGTTACAAAATTGCTCGCTCGAGAAGACATGGATTTCGGTTTGCTGGAGCCATATATTTATTCAACTCTCATCATTCACGATGACGAAGGTGGTTGAGTAAAGTCCAATAATAATTATTATTGCTTTGCCGTTTGGAGGCCTAATCCGCGGGAACCGGGGGTTTTCCTGACTCTCTCGGGTCTGTCAAAGAGCAGCAAGCTCTTATCCCTCCCGATTGTCAGCGTTGTGTGTGATACGAGGCCTTCTTTGAAGAATCGTTCGTTCAAAGATTCAGAAATTACCAGTGATTTTAAATTTGGTTTTCTAAGGACATAGGTACTGCTTCGCATCGAGCGTTTTCGGTACCATTTCGAAGAACTCAACCTGAAATACACGAGATCATAAAGTAGCATTGTCAAGGAATGTTGCCAAACTCCATCACGTGATCAGATTCCCGACGGTAAAAGAGGAATCGCACGGAGGGGCTCTCCCGAATGACATCCAATCCTGGGAAGAACTCTTCCGGATGCTCGCCAAGAACAAACACTTCCAACTCACGTGATCCCCCTCCGGCCCAGCAATGGCGTGATTGCCCCGAAATAGCTCTGAGGACGGCTTGTGGCGATACGAGGAAACAATCCCAAAAATTAGCGAAGAAAATAATGAGACACTCAACTTTCATCAAGAGCGACTCGGCGGTTAACGTGAAAAGTGAAAATATCTCAGGATTTCGGCCGTTCGTAATTGAGTTCGTGACCTGAATTTTGAGGACCATTTCACTCCAAGTGTAGCCAGAATCTATTCTTGAAAGCTTCAGTACAGGCCAAGGGAGTACATCCCGGTACAGGTCTACATTCGTTTCAATTTACGGATTATTAATTCGTAGGCTCTATTAGAGCCTAGCGAAAAAACTGCCATTTGATAACATTCTAATTATATTAAATATTTTGGAGAAATTACATGCCTCGAAACCCAAAAGTGTTGACATATTAAAAGTGATTTTTTTAACCACATGCATGTTTTTAATGGCATGTGTTAACGTGGGCCTAAAATCGGCGAGTAACTTAAAAAACGTTTATTAGAAAGTAAAAGTTACTATTTCAAAATTTTTTAATTAATAATAATTATTAATTATTATAATTATTATAATAGTAATTATGGCATAAGTACTTAATATATATTATATATTATATATATAATATATATACTAAATCGCCTTCTTCTTGAGAACGGCCTGACCTCCCTTACCTACCCCTCAACTAATTGGACAGTTGCGATCTCATTCCCGAAGCTGGCTTGTCTATGTATGCGTCTATGTATATAGCCATTGTCAGAATTTCTCAGTTCAAAAATAATGTTTAGCTTTAAAAGCTTTTTATAATTTTTAGCTAATTATAATTTTAGCTAATTATAAATTTTTCTAATTATAATTATAATTTTTAGCTAATTATTAGCTTTAAAATCCCATCCGTGAAGGAGATGGCTGCAATATAAAAAGTGCGCCCAAGAACTGGTTTTAAGATACCTTCCTATATAGGTAACCAATTCGAGGAGCTGTAAAACCAGTTTGAGGAGCTGTCAGACTGTTAGAATATCTATAAAACTAGTTTGAGGAGATGCAGAACAGGTTTTAATATTTATAAAACTATTTGAAGAGCTGTTTGAAGGGGACAGGGTGGCCCAGTGGACGTCTGTTTACAATCAGTCGGGGCGCTGATCAGCCTGGTTCGAATCCGGGGACGAACACCAATGTTTGACCCAAAGTCAAACATGGGTTGTAATACCTGTCTTGTCGGCCTACAATTCACCTCTGAACGCAAGTTTATGTGAATCCTTCTATGGAGCAAGAATTTCTAAAGCTTTTTCAAGTACAGTGCGGGGTCGGCTCCTGCCCCAATTGTGAAAACCAGTTGGTTTAACACAAAGAAAACTCACATTACATACATTACATGAAACTAGTTTGAAGATCTTTTGAACAAGTTTGAAGACCTATAAAATTATATTGAAGAGCTGTGGAACCTGTTTGAATATCTATAAAACTATTGGAGGAGCTTCAGAACAGGTTTGAATATCCATAAAACTATTTGAGCAGCTGTAGAACAGGCTTTAGGATCTCTAAAACTAGTTTGAAGAGCTGTGGAACCAATTTGAATATCTATAAAACTAGTCTGAGGAGCTGCAGAACAGGTTTTAATCTGTAATAATAAGAATGGATGTCTGTATGTATGTTCCAACATCACGCCCAAACGGCTGCACCAATTTCCATCCTAAACTACAATGCATATTTTTTAATGAAAACAGTAGTATTTGGCAACAATTGCCAATAATACAATTATTGTACTGCTGATTTTGCTCCCTACAAATAAAAAAGGTTGGATTAGCTTTTTATTGATTCGAGAGGAAGCCGAAAGTTCAAGCGTCATCTGGATAAGACGTAAACAACGAAAGTACAAATTGCGCCAGAACATAATATGTATATTATATTATAGGTGCAAGTACGGCAGATCTCATCCGGACCCGTAGGAAGTGGCATGGATCGTGAGGCAGAAGGAATGATCCGTGTAATTGTATGGCCTGCAGTTTAATCTTGAAAATGAGAATTAGTAGAATAGATTGATCAATAATCATAAGACAGGGTCGTGTTACTAGGTAACACAAGTCTTGGCCGGTCGTTCTGCTGGTTCAAACGTCCCGTTTTCCTTTAATTCATAAATGCATTTTGAGTTAATGAGTTGGTTAGGGAGAGAGAACGACTCCTCTGCTGGTTTTTGAGTCGTTCTCTCTCCCAAACCTACTCATTGGATTAGACCTCTGCACCATCGGCAAACAACCACTTTGCATTTTGAGTTATTTGGGAACCTGTCCCGCCTTCTGTATCAACACTTCACCCACCACAAGACTTAGAATGTTTCAAATACGAAGAGAATGTTGAAAAAAAAAAACGAAGTGAAAAGAAAATAATTGCTAGCCTGTCTGTCCTTGACGTTCCCAGCTGGCTCGGATGGCAACCACCTCGAACGATGTTGCATCACCGGAGGGTTTCACGTGATTTCCAACCCGGTGACACTAAACTGATTATCAAACGTGTTCCTCTCTCTTGCAGGAGGGCAAAGAAAAAAAACAATGCAGAACAATTGCGCGTGGAGATAATGCACCCGGATGAAGAGCGAAAGTCACGTTTTTTCTCTTGAGACAAAATGCTGGGCAACTGCGGTGGATTCAAAATTGATGGTCACAACGCAAAGCAGAAAAGACAATTCTGTCTGGATGGCAAGTGAAAATCAAGTGGGGATAACCAATTCGACCAAGAGGGATTTGGGCACAATGGGACACTGCACCCTGAGCTAACGTTTAAAACACCAGATAATATGTTTTTTGGAATCTACACGTCAAGAAACATACAGGACAAAATCAACAGGTCTTTTAAAATGTTTGAGCCTCGGCGCAAAAACAGACAAGACGTTTCAGAGTGGGGAACAGACCAGTGACGTGGTTAAAGGCCTGAATGAATGACTCAACCTCGCCTTGATTCCTAATTGTGCGTTTTATTGAGAACCTTCTGGAACTCATTCAGTTTGCTTCTAAAACAATCCGGACGGCCGCCCAGACGAAAATAGCCGAGTCTAATTTTGGGCCGATCGATTTTTAACAACTCGTTCGGAATGAAACGGTGGTTTCCAGATGGAATAGTTTCTCGCGATTTCGGGCGTCAATGTGAATTTACATGGACACAATGGGGAACAATGAGGTCAAACAAGGTGAGTGTAAACAGTTGGTGACGTGCTGTCTGCCCTTGGAATGTTGAAGGGAGGTAAAATCACTTTGGGGCCTTAGGGGAACTTTTAGATGAGGTCGCACGCGAGGACGGAGCTACAGGTGGCGAAATGGCGGAAGACGGAAATAACCCTAAAAACTGGGCCGGAGGAAAGCGGGGTAGCTTTGGGAGGGAAAAAAAAAGGTTGTGTGGGCATACTTACTAGTATCATCAGCAATGAACTGCTTCAGCGTCGGTGTCATGCTGACGGGGTGTTCATCGAAAGTCTGCAATTTCGGTGTGAATTTTGGCTCAACGATTTTCGGCTTGGGCTGAGGGGGCTCTTCGTGACGTTTGTACCTTAAATAAATAAAAATAATAAAAAACACCGCTCAAAATTCGAACTGAATCGTAAACTTTAACGACCTATTGTGTGCATAAAGGTGCCAAAAACAACGGTATGACGTCGTCAACTCACTTCATGAGGAAGAACCCGTCATCGTTGTTCGGCGGTGAAAATGCCATCGTCTGCTCGAGATCATACCTGACAACAAATCACAACCATAATAAATAAATAAATCCACTTTAAAAATAGCGTTCGTACACGGAAAACTTCTAACCCGATAGTTTTGTCTTCCATGATGGTGAAACACTGAGCTCGGTGAAAGACGGAGGTTCTAGCTGGGTTCTCCTTTTTTTAGAATGGAGTTTTATCTTATCGCTTTACGCAACAGAAGTCAGAAAAGAGGGTCATCTTGGGAAAACTGGGTGAAAGGTTGGGTGGGATAAAACAGAACGGTCCTACTAGGAAAAATTAATTTTGTATAACTTATTGAATTTAAAAATTGTGGATGAGCGGCCACGAATGGGATCACATTATGAGGGTGCACCAGGTTTTTACTGTTGAGCAACAAATAAGTAGGAAACGCTCCATTGTCGGAGCTACAAGTGCTTGCTGAACATTTTAAGCTTAATTTCATGAAAATCGGTAGAATATGAAAAATATAATTCAAGAAAACAGCAGATATAGTCGTCCAACTCACTTATCTTCGCTCGTAATTCACCGATTTTGATAAAATAGTAAAAGGACAGAAATGGGTTTTGCCAAAAATTCACAATAACTTTGTTTTGAAAAAATACTCGGTTAACCATTACAAAGGGCTACGGGAGGGGTTTTTGATGGTTTTCGGTGTCGTTTTCGAGGTATTCTTGGATGTAGAATCAATTTTTGGGGGTCTCAGAACGATTCAATTTCACCGTGGGGATCTATAAGGCTTTCATGGGGCTTTTGAAGGATACCAGGAAGTCGAAAGAGGTGTCGGTGTCCGGTAATTTGGGACGCATAATCCATCTTTGGCGGTCCCTCATTTTTTTAAATAATTTTTTTTATTGACTGCATTAATTTTTGCTCAATTTTTTTTAAACAAAGAATAATAAACCTTTGTGTAAAATTTGCAGCGTTTTGGCCCAAAATCATTGAAAAATCTAAAAGTTGATGTTTTTTTTCTTCTTTTTTTCAGCACTAATTCCCACCCACCAGTATGGTCGTACCTGTCGTTGATTTTGGACTTCATCCATTGAGGAATGTAGGACTTGCCGGAGATGGAACAATCTGGTCCCGAAGATGCCATGTCGGAATGCCGGAAAATACGGGTGAGGTTCAGCTCTGGGAAAACTAGGAGTAGCCTTTGCTGGCGGTCATCTGAAAAAGGAGGGTGAAAAGTGTTAGTTACACCTTAAACCTGCTCCAACTGTTGGAGCAGGTTTGGGTGAGTATGATAAGGGGAGAAAAATCCGTTGCGAGGGCTGACAGAGTGTGTCATACGGACATTGAAGATGATGGACTTGCAAAGGAGGGCTCAGCAGAGGTCCTGAACTCTTTCAGGGGAATTTTCTACAAAACGAAATCTCCAATTTGGAGGGAAGAGAGCGGCGCTCTCAGAGCGCTGCATTGGCAAAGATTGGGTCAGAGGCAAACAATTATTGTACGTCAGAATGCATGTTCAATCTGGGGAGGAGTGATGTTATTGTTTGTTGGCCTTCTAACAAGCTCTGCATCTCCCGCTATCTCAAGCTGACCCGGAGGCAAACCATGACAATGTCATGTACCGTCATAGATAAAACCCTTGGAAATGGCTTTAAACAGGTCGATGCACCCTGATGTAAACTGAATATTCGCCGTCACAAAGGGGCTTTTGACGGCCAGCACAAACACACGCGACAAAGCGGAATGTCAGGCATTTGTCTTAGTAACGTTGCCAAAAATAGACCATTCGTAATCGTGTTAACATCAGCTGATCCACCGACTTTCACAAACTTACCGACAAAATTTGCTTACTAAACTCTTTCAACCCTCGACACCCAAGTTGACTTCCCATTACGAAACAAACCATCGAGCAGCTTGACAGCGTTGTCAGACGACAATTTACCAACAACTGAAATAGACAGTTTGTCTACACCGTTGGAGGACTTACCCGACTAAAAATAATGATCTTTTTGGCACAATAACTGGACCCCATCGTTTCAAAGCCAGAAATAAAATATCGCATTCTACAACACACAGCGGAAAAGGAACAACTAAAACAACATGGCCGAACTAATCGTTATCTATCATGAGACACAATGTTGTCTGGGGAGAGCAAATAGATGCCAACTACCTAAATAAGAGGAATAGCGAGGTGAGGCTTCTAGTGATAATTTATTGGAACTAAAATTTAGTTAGAAATGACATAGGTCCTAATATCTTTTAATAACTTTATGTAAACTTAGTATTAAATAAATTTTATTGAATTAGGATCGGCCCCTCGGGTGAAATTGGACCATAAAAAAAAGATATTGATGAAGCACATAAACTGCTCTCTCTAGAATAATATTAATTTTCCCTTTGCGCCAAATTTGAACACTCATTAAATGTGAAAATGGGCAGTCCAGAATAAAATTGAATGTCAAATTGGAATGTTCAATTGGAATCGAACAACATAGTATCGATTCTTAGAATAATCGATCAAGTATCGATACTTTAGATATTTTTTTCGATGTAGGTATTAAATACATGAAAAAAATTTCCCAAATTTTGGGGAATCAATTCACTCTTTCGAGAATCGCCCGATTCTTTTAATTTTGAAGCAAACCAGCACTCTGACAGGGGGGGTATCGCTTCGGTCGGCCGACCATTTTCTAGTCCAGGGGGCCTTGCTTCACTCGGCCAACCACTTTCTCGGACAGGGGGGCTCGCTTCTCTCGCCCATTTGAATAATAGGTCAAGGGATGGGGTAGCACTCAGAGGAAACGCCGACTCAATCAGATTGTAAATACTTAACGATGGCAGAAATAGTAGCGCGGATTTGCGATTGTCTGTGCTCAGGGACAGATAAGCAGGTCGGGCGATTGGGCGACGCCCGAGGAAGCAACTGAAGCAGGAAAAAAATGTTATATTTTTGCAGGTGTTCGGCAATATCGAGAGGGATGTCGTTTTCAAAGAATTGTTGGACTTACATTCCACTTTTGGGTTCCATCGAGGAACCGTGAGCATCTATGAGGCTTCAAAGGGGGATTTTGAAGGATGCCAGGAAGTTTAATGAGGTACCTCCCAATCGTTTTCCTACATAATATTGGACGCATAACCGATTTATCGGGGTCCGGTCAAAATAGGTTTGTTCCAGGTTTGACGGAATGTTAACAGAAATCGCCGGAGACATGCGCAGTTTAGAAACTGCTGTTCCAGGTCGATCGTAAGTTGGACGGAAACCGATAGCTCGAGTATGTGCGTTCGGGTTCTGTCGACAGCTGTCCAACTTCTGTCGACAGACGCGGTCAGACCTGGAACAAACCTATTGAATCGCCCGGGCAGGTCAAAACCGCCAATCCGCCCCTGGTACATGGTGTCGCATTCTTGAGATTCAAGCGTTACTTATTGAGGATTCGTGTCAACTAATATTTTTCTTTTATCAGCCGTGAGAATAAGCATCCATTTCTTCCAAAAATAACGGTACGTGGTGTTGCTGTTGGATAGTTCATTTACCAGAAACTCCTAATGACAAATTTTGCAATTAGAAGTTTCCGGTAAAATTTACCAGAATTTAGCATTTAATGCTCTCTGACTCGTTTCAAAACTCGAGGAAGTATCGATTCATGAACAAATTGATGCGATTTTTCTTGAGCAGGCTCTGATGGCAACGATGCACTCGGAATCCTCCTTTTTTCCCATTAAATCAGTTCAAATCGAAGGGGGTCATCAAATTTTGATACTGACACCCTTCGATTTTGACCTGATTTCCCTCTCAGCATCGGAATCGTGTTGCTTCCAGGTTATTAATAACAACGCTCTCATTTGCACCAAACATTTATTAAGTACAAATAACTTATATTCTAAGACAATAACATCTTTAGTTAACAAAACCTATCACAACATTTAAATGAACCGTACACGAGTACAAAAAAAAAGGATATTCAATTTCTCAATATAAATTACGAGGTGGCACAACGATTTTTTTTTTTCGTGAGGCGTATTTCAAAGAGAGTAGTAAGAAAAGCTGCCCCAAGAAGTTTTTTTCAATTAAAGAAAAAAAACTTGTCTGAAACATGAGAGAGAAAATTGGATGTGCGAAGAACAATCTCCCAAAACCTGATACCAAAATATAGGAACCAGGCGGCACCAGCGAATCTGCTGGGGCGAGCTTCGTGCGAGGGAAATGCACTTAAGGCTTCTAACGTTTTAAATAGCAATAAATAGTCCTAGTGTTCTACTCGAGACGGTAAAAGGGGACTCTGACTAGACGAGAAAGGATAGACGTAGAAATATTGAGAAGGTACCAATTGGAACCGTCAAGCTGTTTGTGAGACGAAAAATGGGGACAGAAGACGAGCGGCGAAGATACACCAAGCAGAAATAGACAAAAATACAGTTGAGCAAAAAATTAAAAAGGGTAAATTACTAAAAATTTAAAAAAGTTGACAGTTGAAAAATTAAAAACTGAATAAAACTGGAAAAATAGTAAAATACAAAGTAAGTAATTAACAAATCAGAGAAGTAAACACTTCAAAAAGTAGATGACATTTAAACAATTACAATGTGCACGTTCAAAAGAATTAGATTAATGGAAAAGGTTATAAAGAAAAGGAAATCTTCAGGGGGCAATAGGCGATTGCTACCCAAAAAAGGAAAAGTCCCATAAGCGAGTGTTAGAAAGTGGTGGTTGATCCCGGTGGAAAGGGCGGGGTTGGGCGATTGCTCCTCCTTTGGTTGTTATTTATTGCCCAGTATTTGGACAGTTTTGGGACTCTAAAAAATGGATTTAACGCGCAAAATAACTTGGAAAACGAGATCACCACCTTTCGACCTCCTTCAAAGCCCTGTGATCCCTATTGAGAGGGAACAGGGTCCTGAAGAATCAGAACTCTAGGACATCACTGCCGCCAGGACCCTTGGGTGATCCTACTTGGACAGATCTGAGGGTTGGTGTCATCAAGGCTGGGGTAAAAGGTATAATATACCTTTTTAATATTATTCTACCTGGACTGCCTCAAGCATCAGCGCCTGCACAGCAGACCCAGAGGGAATCCTCAATAGAGCAATGGCAGACCCTGAGAAAGCTAACCTGGCCCACCAATCCTCCTAGGAATGGATGGTGACATACCAGGGAACTCCCACGATCAGACATCTTGATCACTTGCGTAGTTTGTAATGGAAACAAGGAATTTCATGAAACGCTGAGGTTCGCGAAAGGGTTCCTCTTCTCACGTCATCCCCCAAAATCCATTCTTCCTCAACTGACCCGCTGCACTATTTTATTAGCATCTATTTTAGACATAGCATAGTACACACTTATCGGAAGGATTCGCCACACTGGGAGAAATTGCCGAAAGTTGCAAAGGGAGCAGTTGACAAACCGGGATCAATTGCCATGTTTTCCCAGCAGGCGGGAGCACTCGCCGGTTCCCCTCAGGAGTGAAGGGGAAAATATGCAATGAAAAATTAAAACCCAAAAGAATTGACAACGATAAAAAATTAATAAAACCGTCTAACAGAAAAAAAAGGAAAAAATTGGCAGTTTAGAGTTGGAAAAAACTTGAAATTTCCATTGGATTTAAGAGCAAAGTTTCCTTCTCAAATCATCCGCCATTATTCAATAGGAACCATAAAAATAAATTAAACTAAATTCCAAAACTAATCGTACAAAACTCTTATGACAACCTACCAATTCACAAACAGCTTTCGACAGCTACAAATATACAATTTCCCTATACACTTTTTTGAGCCGTTTTCTACCGCGGCATACCAAAGCAGGACGGATAACATCAACACTCAATGGTATACAAAATATTAAGGGGAGTAAACCTATTTAGCATCTTTGTTTACGTAAAATTCATTATTGACTCGATTGCAACGAAGTCATTTGCCTAATCAAGCGTTTTGTTATAAGAGTTAGCTTTTGGTAATGCAGCTTAAATGGAATGCTTTGCTGGAGCCCGTTTACGGGCGTCACAACCGTAATTTGGTATAATTTTTTGTATTTGCAACTCATCCCACTGAGGGGGTTGACGATAACGTAGGAGCGAAGTATACGCCTTCGGCTGAAATTGCGTCTTTACAGTTGCACTTAGGGGAAGGTCATTTCCATCAGTCTTACTTCGTCACGTGGAATGTCTTCGTGTTACAAGACAGGAATCAACCCGTCTATTCGATGCCGAACGTGTTGGTTTCTTCGACGGCGAGAAGCAATTTTTCGTAGAGCGTTTCCGGCGACGGGTACGGCGGGAGGTCCAGGCGGTTGAAACAGGTGTGAGCTCTGAAACCAGCAAACCGTGTTATTGACAGGTGTTAGGGACAACATGGATGATGAATGAAATAGATCGAAAAATATTGGCAACAAAATTATTCAACCTCCGATTAACCAAAAATATGACTTATTTATATTTATTTAACACGGAGCCCCCGTGTCAGCAGGCGGAAAAGCACCTGAAAAAGCGACCCAAGGTCAGCTGATCCACACGATCAGTTTTATTTAAATTTGGCGCTTTCGTAACGCATTCCATAGTGGATCGGCGCTTTCGTGATCCACCCTGCGACTAAACGATGTCCATCCTTATTGACAAGAGTAAAAATGATAACAAATAGTAAGAAATAACGTCAAGATCACCTGGGAAGACTGTTTGGTTTGCCCCATTTCTCCACGCAGAACTTGCGGGGCCCGGTGGAACCTCTCAGAGCCGAAAAGCCTTCGTACGGAACGGAACTTGTACCTGAAGAAAACAAGAAAATTAATTGTTTTAAGCATGGTGATTGTCAGAGGCTCAGTGGTTTGAGGTTTGACTGCTGAGTCAAAGGTTGCTGGTTCGATCCCAGCAGCCGCTAGACATCGTCCTTATACTGATTATCCCTCTTGGAAGGAAATAGCAAATCAACGAGAGTATCTTCCCAGGAAAGCCTCTTACATTGCTGTTCGGAGCCTGCGTTAAACAGTAGGTCCCTACTACTTCTGTAATAACTGTTCAACACGCGCACCAGAAGTTAGTAGCGAGAGGTTGCCATCGCCCATTTGCGGGCACACAATGAAGAAGAAGCATGGAACCAATTCTAGCTGGGGTAAGAATTATGAAACGGAAACTCACCTGTGACAAACTGTAGGAGCCTCAGGCGCTGCTCGTTGGTAAACCTCTCCATGGCGGCCCAAAACCAAGTGATCACAATGTGGTTGTCGTGGTAACCTGGGGAAAATAATCCCGTGAGACAACCAAAGCCACATGTAACAAACACGATCAGAATGAGGGACGAGAAAAAGGTACAATAAGCAACCACAGGATTTCAGAACCTCCTCAACACTACTCACCTGAACGGTACTCGGTGTTCAGCCGCCAGTCGTTCAGGTCGATTTCCGCCGTCCCGGCGATGACCAATTCCAGTTCGCGGGCGTCAAAAACCGACACCAGCCTCGCATCCACAACCTGCACGAAGAGAAACAGCAGCTTAAGAAATTCACATAATAAGACGCACATTGTGTATCATTGCAAAAAAAATTGCTTTGTCCAAAAAATCTGTAAACAACTATAAACTGGCAACATACTAAAAGTTGTATTTAAACGCAAGGAAATTGTTGTTTGGGCCTCAGTTGAAATTAGTAAGGGGGATTGAAGCCCCAGTGGTTACAGTGGTGCCAACCGTCGCTCAATAATTAGGCCCTATCTTCAGATTGTTGCTTCCCCACAGCCAGATGAATGCGAATCCTGGGGCGAAAAGATTGTTAACGGCACCGCTAAATCAGTGTTCAAAAGACTTTTGTTTCCGACTTAGTCGGATATTCTTGTTATTCAGGTTTGTATCCACTAGCAAATATATTGGCTGATTTTCTCCTTCTCGAAGAAGAGTTACATGATGTTAAGTTGATAACCTCATACTGAGGTGAGGCCACGTGGATGAAAAACAGACCATTCAAGCCAGATTGTACCGAATGGCGCCAAACGATATGGACAACATAGACCACACGCCACGAAAAGTTTGAAAAGTAGGTATTTAACACACCTACGTAGAAGCTGAGATGATTTACCCGGACAATGACATTTTTCGTAAATTCAGTCGTGTTTTTCATTTACACAATACACACCACAAGCAGCTATAATTGCCCTCAGGCGGCAATTGAAGCCTTTTGGGACCAAAGGGCCTAAATGCCAGAATAAATTTCAATCTATGAATAAATTTTAATGAATACTTAAAAATAGTGATAAATTAACGAAATTAACTCATTACTATTCTACTACTGAATACTATAAGTATTCATTAAAATTTATTCATAGATTAAAATTTATTTTGGCATTTAGGTCCTTTGGTTCCAAAAGGCTTCAATTGTTTTTCCTAATACAGTCTACAATGCCCTTGTACTTCCAATCTTGGGGTATAAGTCTCCTGTCTAGTGCCCACATTCATACAGCTCTCCGCATAAATACCTGTTTGAGTGAAGAATTTAATTCTTATGATTTGCTGCTATCAAGTTGGGTGTCCTGTCAGTCTCAAAATAACATCCCCCGTCCCGTATTGTTCAGAATGATGTACTTTTTTAAGAATCGGACTTGTCCCGTAAATTAACAAATTACCTCGTAAAACCCTCGAACGAGCGAGTCTGTCTGTTCTGATACGCCTCGTTCAAGCCTCCATCGTACCACTCTTTCGATGTACTCCTGAAATTGTCGTAAAACAATAATTAAAAATGAGCGAGCCAAATACTTATCTTACCCGAATTTTCAATGGCCTTCGCGTACCTTCTTGTTTTTCTCTGTGACGGGTATGTTCTTCCCTCCGGCTTTCAATTCGCGTTCGACGGCCGTCCCAAAAACCTCTTCTGTGACAGCGAACGTCAAATCCAAGGATTGAGAGCCAGAAATGTCGTGTTCCTTCACCCAGAGGAGACTCTGGTGGAATTCCTGATCCAGGGATTCCACGTCGCTCAACGATACAGGTCTGGACAGAGAAATTACAGTGATGAGTAGGGTTCGGATTGATATCTAAACCAGCGTTCCATCGGATTTCCGGCGTTCTATTCAGAACGTGTCCGTGGCTATCTACCTGGCTGGCTGAGTATGTAACAAGCCTTCTCCTCTAAAACGGTAAGCGATAAAAATACGCCGATTTATTCTATTGACTCGGGATCCCGTTTACCTATGACTAGGGGGGTTGAGACCCCCCTCCCCTCCCAAGATACGCGCAAATAGGCGCATTAGCGCCCAAATTTCTTATTTTAAATGGGAACCCCCAAAATATTTTGACGGATTTGGATTCCCGAGCAAATTCCACGTCTGATAAGCCCATTGAATGCAATTTCTGACGTCTGCAAATCCGTGCAACTCCTCTTATCTTCGTTGTTTACAGTCAGATTGAGTCAGGGTTCCCTCTGTATCACTAGGTGGATCCAAACTTTAATATTAAATCCCGAATGAACGAAATCCGAAGATTGGCGAATTTAGATGGTGAGCTTAATTTGAACAATTTTTAGCGATCTCGCACGGGTATACTGGGTCTCTTATAGACCTTATAGGGGCCGGACTCTGCAAGGTCTGTCAGGTCTGCTGGACCTTGGAAGAGAGGAGAGGCTGGGGTCCCTCCTGACTCAGGTCGAGAAATCATTTACCTACTACATCTCGCGATTTTGGAGAACTTTTTTTTTTTAAGATTTGGGAGACGGTTCATTTCACACTAATATTGGACATAATATGTCCAATATTAGTGTGAAATATTATTCTGGTGTGTGGGAAGTCGATTTCTCTCAAGAGAGAGAAATACATAGAGATTCCAAATATCGGGAGGTTTTTAGGCATTTAAAATTTATACGCCCCCATCTGTTGACCTATCATTCAAATGGGCGAGCGAAGCTACGGGAGGGGTTTTTGAAGGTTTTCGGCTATGGGGTCGAGCTAGGTGTCCTTTTCGAAGTATTTTTGGATGTAGAGTCCATTTTTGGGGGTCTCGGAACGATCCGATTTCACCGTGGGGATCTATTTTCATGGGGCTACAAATGGGAATTTACGAGGATCCAAAGGAAGTCTAACGAGATGTCGTTTTCCGAGTAATTTTACACGCATAATCCAATTTACTTGGTCCCACATCTGTCCAAACATTGAACAGAAAAAAGTTTGTTTTTTAAATTATTGCACAATTAATCTACATAAACATTGAACAAATAATAAACCCTTATGTCAAATTTGCAGCGTTTTTTAACGGGATACTTACAGTCTAAGAAGAGCTTTGTAGAAAGGTCGGGTGAAAAAAGCGTCTAGGAGGTACTGATGCACCAGAGCGAGACCCAACACGCGTCCACAAAACCTGAACCTGAAAACACAACGGAAATTATATTGGCAGCAATGATGGGAAACTTGGATAGGCCTGGCAATCGATAATCCTCTCACCATTCGTGGTGGTTGTCGACGAAAGCGGACATGGGAGACACCTGGACAGTGTAAGTGTCGTTGGCCGAGTATTCGAACAGGCCGTAGTACGGATTGAAAAGCTCTCGGGACAGAAGGAAGAAAAACTCCCGGGATGGGCCTCCGTAGTCGAGCCCCTCTTCGTGATCGAATTGCACGTACAATTTGCACTTCTGGAGGTCCTTTTTCGACGCGCACATGATCTTGTTGAAAGCATCTTCGAGAAGGTGTTCCCTCCTGATGTGCAGCCTGAAACGTACATAGCAATTAAGCAAAATCCTATATATATTCATTTCGGATGTATATATTCGGTTAAAGCATGTTCCGTGTTTCTTGCATTTTAGCCGTAGGCTCCAAGCAAAAAGCATCCAAGCATCCATCCTTTACTTACTTTAGTTTGGCAGGTCCTTGCCCGTAACCTTTGGACTCGAGTTTGCGGTAGAAATTGCGCAGTTTGGCTTCGAAGTCCCTCCTGTAGGGGGCGGGCGCCCTGGCCGATCGGGACAACCCCGGAGATGCGACCGGAGACAACTGCGGCGACACCCGGGGACTCTGAGCCCCCGTCGCCGGAACGTAGGACATGATCTCATTCTCGAACAGGCTGAAAAACGAACATCAAATGAAGAGCTCATCACCCACAAAACTCACGCCACGCCAACTTACAAAACGTAAACGTCGTTAAGGGACTTGAAAATCCCTTTGAGGATCTCGGGAAGCATCTGATCAGCCACAGACGTCAACGGATCTATCCCGAAGGATAAACGACGATGTGCCGTCACTTCCCGGCGTCCACATCACTCCGGTTGGCACCGACGACTGACCGAAAAAAAGCTTTTGAACGTTCCCCCGTCAAGAAACCGCATCATTTTCCACGCCACTTCCAGTCCCTTACGTCTATTACGATTTACGAACGCTAAAAAGACCAGTTTTGCGGTCATTTGAGGAGATTTGCTCATTTTCGGTGCCCCACCGACGACAACAGCCTGTCGAGAGCGTGAACATTGAAATCGATACAAATAGCCATTCGTCGTATCATAGTCATGCACCTATGTACCTAACTCGTACTATAACCATAGCCAAATAGCCATGTACCTATACAGGCAAATTTCACTTTCCCCATTCAATTTGAAATTCACTTCAATTCACAAAATTTGTTCATATTCCAAATTATTATTAGTTCATTCCCAATACTTAAGTCTAGGCCTATAGGTCGGGGACCTGTCCAGGCCTCATTCTCTCCCAATTAGTAGGATAAAAATGTGTGCAACGAAAGAAAAAAATGTTTTGGCAAGCATTGATCGGTGTGAGGCATTTATACTTTACATCTAACTTATGTTAATTGTTTCTAGACAGTACAGCAACAGCTTTACAGTGTGCTACCTAAATAAATCTTATAATAAAGTTTGCAGAATTGTGCTGGCGTTTTGACTATTTTTCAAATAATTCTTAGCGTCATTCTTGAATGTACCGAAGCGTTTGGCGGTTTTAATTCTGTAGGGTAGCTGTTCAAAAATTTTTGGCGCAAGCAAGGGTAGTTGCCTAGTAAAGATATGTATCATAATACGGCCGAGGAATGTCTGTTATTGCTGATGAGTTTGCCCTAGTGGTTCTAATGTTCGGTTGTTTAACGAAATTGCCAACTTTTTAATAAACGTACAGCACTATTCTATATACATAGGATGTTCTAGGTGTCATTACATCAAACTTTCTGTATAGAGTCACAACGGGGGTGCGTCTACGCGATTTTGTAGCTCAAAACTGTGTTGACTGCTGTCCAGGCAGAGGAAATTGCTATGATATGCCCCTTCCCATACTAAAATCCCATATATTAGGAGACTATACACATAGGCATAGTAAATCATTTTGAGAGTATCACGCGCCATCCATTTTCTAAGGACCATAAAACAATGGAATGATTTTTTATCCGTTTCACGGGGTCTTGTACGTGATTTCCATTTTACGTGCAGATTAAGTAACACAGAAATAGGATAAAAAAGTCTGATGTTATGACGGATGCACACAAGCACACTCAACGGAAACACAAACGAAAATTTGTTAATACTCTAAAAAGAACGCGAGCGGAGGTTTTGATTTTGGAGCACAACTTTTTTCATTGGGACAACTTTCAGCCCAGAAAGTTAAGCAACTGGCAATTCCTTCTTCCATGGCAGCTGGCCTACCCTGGGACCGGGGCTTTTTATTGATCTGTGCACAACTCACAAAATTTAATAATGAGGAGTTCGCATTGATTTTAGATTTGGAAATCTTTCCTACCATTCAATAATATGGCTAAAAAGTAACGTGCACAGACTCCAATACCAACGAAAAATAAACTGCCAAGGCAATGGCACATGAGCTTCCTCGTACCAAGTTCAAAATGAACGTAACAACTGTAACAAGAAAATTACGTTCGCGCATGCGCAGGGAGTACCACTGATTCAATCATGATGAAACTGATAGGGAACCATCTAGGGCTATAGGCTAGGCCTACCCACACAATTCCTGAAAATTTGATTGAAATCCGATCAAAATTGTAGGAGTTATGGCTGTGGCAAGGAAATTACGTTCGCGCATGTGCTGAGCGTACCGCTGATTCAATCGTGATGAAACTGACAGGGTACCATCTAGAGCTATACGCACACAATTCCTGAAAATTTGATTGAAATCCGATCAAAATTGAGAAAGTTATGCCTGTTTCAAGAATTTCACGTTAGCGCATGCGCAGAGCGTACCGCTGATTCAATTGTGATGAAATTCGTATGGGACCTCAAGGAGCCTTATCCGCATAATCCCTCAAAATTTGAGCTAAATTCATTCAAAATTGTGGAAATTATGGCTGTAACAAGGAAATGCGGACAGACCGACAGACCCCCAGACCGACAGACACGTTACCAAATTTGTTCAGTAGGCTATGAAACGCAAAATGCGAGTGGAAATTTTGAATTCGGACAACAAAAATTTTTTTTCTTCCGAAAGTGAACACAAGGCTTCCGCTGCTTCGCAGACTCGGAAGCAAAAATCCCTGTAGGAGATATAACGAAAAAACGCTGCAAATTTTACACAAGGGTTTATTATTCTTTGATATACGTTACTTGTGCAGAAATTTAATTCTGTCAATGAAAAAATTAAAAATTCTTTTTTTGATTTTTATCTAAAAAAATTTTTTTTTGGATTTTTTGTTCAAAAATGTGTTTTTTCAAAAATTTTGTATTTTTTACTCGAAAAATATCTAACATCCTGGGATCCTTCAAAAATCCCATTTTTAACCTCATGAAAGCCCTAAAGATCGCCCCAGTGAAATCGGATCGTTCCGGGACCCCAAAAAAATCTCTCACCCGGAGCGCTAGTGTCGTCAGCTTATATGATAAATTTATCGCAATTATAACTTGATACGACGGAAAACATAATTAACTTTTAATTATAATACACAATACTTGAAATTTGAAGCCTTATCAGAAGGATTCACTGCTCAATTGAATTTTATTCCGTGATGAGTAGTGGAGTGGCAACCCTGGGCGGAACAATCCCCCTCACGTTGTTGGTTGAAGAGGTAGTGACGTCACGCTCCCTCCATGCCGTGTTTTTCAAACGCCGTAATTTTCGTTAAATTATTTAAATTTTCTAGAAACGATTTCAGGCGGCTGACTACTGTTTTCCCTACATTCTCAGGGAGTACTTTCAGAAAAAAAAAAAATCAATGCGAACCCCCCATTGCCCTCTTAAATACCAGGCCAAACCCAACTACCTAACAAAAATGAATGCGAAAGTCACTGAGAAGTTATTGTAAGACAATAATAAAAAGTAATATCATGAGGGTCGAAATTGTGGCGTGCAGCTGCAAACAGACGGATACACGTGTTGTTTAGTTCGGGTGAATTTGACAACATTAAATTTACCAGTGAACGTCACTGTCGTCTCTCCGTCTGTTTTCAAATTCAACAGAACGAAATACCTACATGTTGAAGAGTCCTGGATGCTAGGAATGTATCTCTTCTCTATGAAACACCATTATGCTTCTTGGGAAGTGTTTTTAAACTAAGTTACTTTAAACCAAGTTCGTTTAAAAACACTTCCCAAGAAGCATAATGGTGTTTTGAATTTCTTATCAAAACGCCGTCGCATTTTTCTTACTCTCTCGCAGAATTCGTCAACTACCGCTGAAGCAGAAAACATCCAATACCATACGTCGCCAACTTATATTTTACGTTTAGTTGGGCAGAAAAAATCGGTAGGAGAGGATGGGGAAATAAGAAACAGGAGGAGGTTATAAGACAACATTATTTTTTTCTAGCCAACCAACAACTTTTCGCCGTCGAGAATTTTTGACGTTTTCATGTCTTTACTTTGGCACACAACCGAAAAAAGCGTTACCGAAACCTTATTTATTAATTTTTTTGAGACCCACGCCGTCATCCGGGTAGAAGACAAAAGTCGTTGAATTTTCACGTACAGTCGCTGTCTACCGTTCCTCACATAGGGACAAACTGAAAGCCTTGGAACAGTCAAAACAAAATAAACTGGGAAACTAAACAAAATCTCATTTCTTCTACTCCTTGGTAGGTTCATTGTTTAGATGTCACAATTTCATTGCCCTTTGCGAGGATTTTCCTTCTATAGCAAAGAGGTTAGAACGGTGTAGAGAAGGCTCTAGCTGAAGGGACTGTTTTTAGACTATTAATAAAAAAGACGACATATATCGAAATTTGATAAATACTCGTAAATAGTAACGGATATCAAAATGAAAATACCGATGTATTGTTTTAGAAATATTGGTATTTCCGATTTAACATCGATAGCCATCCCTACAAATAGGACAGAGATTCACTAGGAAATGTTTTCGAATTCACTTGAACTAAAAGTTAGTGTCCGTCTGTTTGTAGCACGCTACAGTCCACAATTTCGACCCCCAGAGTATGGAAAAGACGCCCGATGAGATTATGTTCTACATGCATCGTTGAGTGGAAGCGAAAAAGGTGCAACGTGATACGTGGTGCAACGTGGGTCTAAGATGAGTGAACCTGGAACGGGTGACGCCACTCATTTCTCCTCGTATTATAACTAAACAGGGGGTTTCGTGGGTGCTGACTCCGAGGCGAAAACTGTTTGGGGTTTGTTACAGTAGCTAATGCGAGGTTTTGGGGGCGTCGCAGTTCGGTGTCATTTCAAGTTCTACGGTGAAGCGGCTTTGCACAGCTGATAATTTGCAACACATCGACGTCCTGGTGAGCTAGTTGACCGATAAGCTCGATTTTAAAAGGGCAGCGGCGGATCTTTTCCATCTTCTTCATTGAGTTGGCCCGCTCACCAACAGTTTGTGATTGATTTGTATGACGATTTGAAGCGGAACAAAACGGTTCCGGAACGACGGACGCTGACCACAAAGTCGACCTTCTTCGCGGCATTGCGGTCGCCAGGTGTGAAGGTTCCAATATCTCCCCTTCCCCTTTCTCGGGGTTTACCGTTTTAAAAAATATTTCCCTCTAAATGGTATTACTGTCAGCATGCAACGGAATAACGCACAAATTACAGTCAAAACGTACACATTTATTTGCCTACAGATACAAGAATCTCGACAGTGGGAATATCGGGAGGAGTCGGCGACCCCAGGGCTGCTCCGGATTCCAGAATTGGTCATTCACGATACGCCCAAAGTCGATTCCGAAGAGAACAACCGGACGCCCAAAGCGTCGAAGAGATTCCTGCCGTCGGACGACGTCGACGGTCGGCCAAACTTGTCAAAACGAATAAGGCAAACGCTGTTGCGGCTGAGGGGAGTTCCGTCGCTAGCTGTCAGAGGGTGGCCGTTGACGTCGTATAGAGCGAGTGGTTCGCAGGTCATGCTGATGAGGGGTTTTTGAGGGGAGCAACCTAAAGGGCGACCACAGTCGTCGTATACTGTCTGCCCGTAGCAGTCCGTTATTTTGGCAAGATTTTTGTAAACTAGTAGAGTTCTTCCTTTGGCGTTGACAAGAGGGCGGCCCGTGTCGTCTGTAAGAGGCCAACCTTTACGATTGAACACCTTCAAAGGGGCCCCATCCGATCCCATAATTGGCACCGCCGGGTGATCCTTCAAAATTGGCTTGAAGTTCTCATGGAGCATATTGCGACCTTTTGAGTCTTTCACGAACCTGTACTCTGAGTCGAAAAGGGGTCGGCCAACGTCGTCCACTTGGATCATCTCTTCGCCATCGAACCCTCGCAAAGGGCAACCCAGGTAGTCCGTCAGGGGGTGGCCGACGTAGTTGAAGAGCCGCAACGGTCGACCTTTCTGATCCCTCCAACATCCTGACGACTTCGTCACAGGGATTCCCCTTTCGTCGAAGACTGGTCGGCCGATGACGTCGGACACGGGACGGCCAGAATCGTCCAGCTCAAGCAACGGCACTCCAGAAGAAGAGTACAACATGTCCCCGAGATGGTCCGTCACGGGTAAGTCGTTGCAGTCGAAAAGTTGATTACCGCCACCAATTATGTTGCTTTCACGGGCTAAAGAAAAGTTCGGTTCTGCTTCTGGGTCATCCAGAATAACGTGGTTGCTGTCGTAGAGGCCGCCACCGTACACTGTATCGATCGGCTCACCGTATTTCCTTTTTACCAACTTGTGACCCTTACGGTTCCGCAGTATCTTGCCGTACTGGTCTGTCAACGGTCGACCGTACTTGTCGTATATGGCAATCTTGTCCTGGTTGGGGCCGTCCGTATTTCGCACGCAAGGATGCCCGCTGACGTCAAACACTTTCTTGCCGTCGGCCGTCGTGATCGGGTCCGTCGGCGAACACTTCACCAGAGACTTGCCCTTATTGTCGAACAATATCACCCCATCGGCATCCGTCAGCGGGTATCCCGTCTGGTCGTAGAGCTGCAAAGGGCGCCCATCGCGTCTCACCAGTTTGTCCTGCCTTTCAGCAAAGACTATCTCCGCGTTGAACACCAAACTGTCCGAAGATGTGGCATTCCTGTCGAACATTTTTCCATCTTTGCATTCACTCCGAAGCCTACCCGACGGGTCCACGGTGACGAACGGTTTGCCACTGATGCTCCTCAAGACTAATCCATTGCAGCTCGTTATTGGCCACCCGTCGCTATTGTATAACCTCAAAGGTGTCCCATTTGGTCCGCAAATTGCCAAATCCAAATCAGCAGCTACAGGCAGTCCCGACACGTCAAAAACCATGTCCCCGTTGATGTCTTTCAGTGGACGCCCAAAATGGTCATAATGTAACATCGGTTTTTGCTCGGGGTTCAACAACGGGACACCAAATCTATTCGTCAAAGGGTACCCACACTTGTTGAAGTACTGGACGTTCGTGTAGGGGTTGTTATCGGGTAGTTCGATTTTACCACACGGCCTGAACCTGGGGTCACCAAGAGTGAACCCACAAGCATCAAAAAGATCATTTCCCAACCAATCGGATATGGGGTCCATTTCGACGTTGAAAACTATGAGTATCTTCCCATTGGCGTGATTCTGCGGCGTACCGTTGATGTCCGTCAGCGGCATGCCGTCGTGGTTGAAGAGCAGAATGGGGTCCCCCTGGGTGTTCTTGAAGCCGTTCAGAGAATACCTGTCGTAGAACTGCTTCTTCACCAGTGTAGCCGGTTGACCGTTACAATCCCGCCAAACGCCATCGCTCGTCACCATTGGCAACCCCGAAGAGTGAAACAAGGGAGAGCCGAGCAAGTCCGTCAGAGGCTGGCCATTGGAGTCGAACGCCAGACATTTTTCACCGCCGACGGAAATCAGGCCGGACTCTCCTTCCTGAGGTTCCGCCGTAGGATCGAATTCCCCCTCCGAAGCGGGACATCCTTTGGCGTCGTGGATCTTACGGCCGGTCACCGTTCCGATGGGCTGCTGTTTGGCATCCATTTGGAGCAACATGACTCCACTAAGATCCAACAGAGCGAACCCGAGAGAATCCGTAAGAGGTTGACCGCTTTCATCAAATATACGCAAACCTTTGCCATCGACTGTGAGACGCTTAACGCTGGTTCTTAGAACAAATCCCATTTTGTCGATAATTTGCTTCCCTTCGAAATCTGGAAATATTCAACAGGAGTGAAGCAACAATTATTTAAGGATATTATAACAATATCAGCGGTTCTAAGTTCGAAAAATTGATTTTTTATGATTCCAAAAAGTATCGTTTTGGTTCATTATTCCCTAAATATTCAGCTGGTTTTTACGACGGGGGACAACAATTTGGACCGTCCTCAAAATTTGTTTTTTGTGTTTCATGATGATTCCAAAAATGAAAATTTCATGTTCTCGCAGTTTTGAGCAGTAGGAAATTTATTTAAAACCTGAAATGTTGACAAGTACTGGCTTTTCGTTATAGTTGGGTCCGCGAGGTTTTCAGCCCGATCGCCCAACGCGTGGGGCTTCAAGGGGTTATAAGGCCTAAGGGTGGGAGTTTTGAAGGATTCTTGGTCGAGTGGGATATCGTTTTCGAGGTATTTTTCGACGTAGAATCCATTTAAGGGGATCACAGGCCCCTCCAACTTTACTATGTGGTCTATGACGCTCCGATGGAGCTGTAAAAGGGGCTTTTGAAGGTTTTGGCCAAGAGGTCTAATGAGGTGTTGTTTTCGAAGTATTTTGCACGTAAAATCGATGCGTGGGGGATTCCAAATCCACATGACCAGACTGTATGACCATGTGGACCCATCAGAGGGGTTACAGTTGAGTTTTTTGAGCGGTTATGGTCACGGTGTCGAGAAAGGTGTCTATGAGTTTCCATGTAATTTTGGACGTAAAATCGATGAGTGGGGGTTCCAAATCAGTACGATCACACTATGGGCATGGGATCACACAGTCCTCAACAACCCGATATTTTGGACAACGAATTCTTAGGTTAGTTTTTTATTTATTCTCTAATTTGTATGCCTTCCCGACATTTTATTTCATCATGCCAACTACCGTCGGAGTATGATACGTAACGGTACGGACTGCGATTGTTACGTAATTGAAGTATCATACTCCAATTACGTAACAATCGAGGGTGAATGACGAATAGTACACAATTACCATTCTTGGAACTCGTCAATTTTAAGTAACTGTTTCCTCTTTTTCCAAATTTTTTCGGGATTTTTAGAAGGCGAAATTGAACGTTATTTTCCAAACCTGACACGGGTTCACCCTGGGGTCCGAAAACGACCAATAGTTGGCCATCCCTGTGCCGAAGTGGCCTCCCCTGCGAGTCGGTCAACGGGCGACCTTTGAAATCGTACACGGCCGTCCCGCACTGTTTTTCGCTTTCATTCCCGTCTTCGGCGGGTTGTTGCGTCGGGTCGAACATCGGATGGTGCGGAGAATGACTCGACGCGTCGGTCAGGTTCCGGCCTGAAAAACCCCGGTGGATGTACCGAAAACAAATTCGAAACCGTCAAAAGGTTTCTCAGGTCCCGCCTACCTTGCGTGTCCCGGTAAATCCCCAGTGTCGGGTTGACGTGAGCCAAATGCTCCCCAGAGACGCTCAGCAGAAGGTAACCGTCGACGTCCGTCACAGGGAAACCCGAACCCAAGAACAGCCTCATCGGCAAGTTGTTCCTCCCCAAAAGTGGAACGGGGCCGCCGTCAACGATCGTCATAGCTGGCCCAACCGAAAAGATTTACTAAGACTCGCGCACTCCCCAAAAAACAAAACCAACATAGACGATTTTACGAAATTTCCGATGAAACTAACACATTCTAAACCTAAACTAATTCTAAGCTAAATAAAAAACTCAAAACGTTGAAAAATTGGTTGTGAAGGCGGGCTTCACATGTTCACACCTGGCAATCAGAGTTATGACGTTTATGGAGTGTTATGAAGCTGTTGAAAAAGCTCGTTCTTTGGAATCTGCCAAGAACCAGTCGGCTTCATACTCTTCCGAACTAACTCTAAATGCCTCATCATGTTTGCCTCATGAAAATGATCATTCATCTGAAGATTTAGCGAATTTGGCAGCGGCCAGGCCCAGCAATTCCGGATATCAGAAATGTTATTTTTGTGGTCGGCAGCGGCATGCATTTCGTCGGCAGTGTCCCGCTCTAAATGATACCTGTGGAAAGTGCCAGAAGACGGGTCACTGGCGAGTGGTCTGCAAATCAACTGAAAACGTCAAATCAGCAGCACTCATCGCAGCCTCAGCCGTCCTTGATAAAGCTACGGTGCCGGTACAGGTAAATAACACTCCTACCTTTGCTTTGATAGACACGGGGAGCTCGGAGACTTTCATATCAAAGCGCTTTGCGGATAACTGTAAGCTGAAAATGTACCCCACCACTGGTAGTGTCTCCATGGCTTCTACATCTCTATGTAGGCCCATTTCGAATTACTGTGTTGCACACTTGGAGCTGTTAGGTCACCATTACGCTAAAACAAAGCTCAGTGTTCTACCCGATTTGTGTGCTAACATTATTGTTGGACATGATCTATTAAAGCAGCATTCTGAGCTCAGGGTCTCCTTTGGTGGAACTAAACCCCCATTGACTATCAGTTACCTGGCTCCAGCAAAAATAGAACCACCTCCCCTTTTTGAATTCCTAACTAATGATGTCAAGCCTATAGTCACCAAGTCTCGAAAGCATTCTTTAGAAGATACTGATTTTATGAAGAAAGAAATTGAGAAACTGCTTGCTGACGAGATTATTGAAGAAAATAGGTCTCCGTGGAGGGCCCAAGCTTTCATTGTAAAGAGCGATAATCACAAGAAGCGGATGGTAATTGATTACTCGCAAACCATAAATCGATACACACACCTCGATGCGTATCCCCTCCCGAATCTCGAGGAAACTGTTTATAAGGTGTCCAGAAATTCCTTTTTCAGCACGATAGATTTCAAAAGTGCTTACCACCAAGTACCTCTTCGGGAGAAGGATCGGCCATTTACTGCGTTTGAGGCATGTGGCCGTTTGTACCAATTTCGTCGTCTGGCTTTTGGTTTGACCGACGGGGTACCCACATTCCAGCGAGTCATTGATGACGTCATCACACACGAACGACTCAATCAAACTTATGCGTACCTCGACGACGTTACTGTTTGTGGAAAAACGCAAGAGGAGCATGATAATAATCTCAAGCGCTTCTCAGAGGCAGTCCGAAAATATGGCTTCACGATTAATGAAGAAAAAAGCAAATATTCACAAACTTCGATAAAGTTACTAGGCTATAAAATTGAAAATGGAACCATATCTCCTGATCCTGACCGCCTTAAGCCACTGCTCAGTCTTCCACCTCCATCCAGTCGAAAGGAACTTGAGCGTACGATTGGAATGTTTGCACATTATTCCAGGTGGGTTCCGAACTATTCAGACAAAATTAGACGTCTACTCAGCTCAACAACTTTTCCCTTGACTCCAGACGCTGTATCAGACTTTGACCAGCTCAGAACTGAAATTTCCAAAGCAGTAGTGAGCACCATAGATGACAAGGAGCCATTTACAGTGGAAACCGATGCCTCTGATTTCGCAATTTCAGCAGTTTTATCTCAATGTGGGCGGCCAGTAGCATTCTTCTCACAAAAACTAAACGACAGCGAGCGTAAACATTCGGCCGTCGAAAAAGAAGCATACGCTGTTGTGAGCGCCCTGAAAAAATGGAGATACTACTTACTCGGAAGATTCTTCAAGATTATTACTGACCAGCGTTCTGTGTCGTTCATGTTCGATATGACACATCAGAATAAAATCAAGAACGAGAAGATTCAGAGGTGGCGGCTAGAGATGTCATGTTACAATTATGAGATCATATACAGGCCGGGAAAACAGAATCAGGTAGCGGATATATTCTCCAGGGCATGTAACGCCTCACAGATAGACTTATTATACTCCCTACACTGTGACTTATGCCATCCCGGAGTGACCAGAATGATTCACTGGGTAAGAACTCGTAATTTACCCTATTCGGTCGAGGACATTAAAAAGATGACTGCCTCATGCCCGTCTTGTAACATTGTGAAACCTCAATTTTACAAGAATTCAAAGTTCACTCTGGTGAAGGCCATGCATCCGTTCGAGAGAATCAGCATGGATTTCAAGGGCCCACTTCCGTCGAAGTCGAGGAATAAATACCTCCTGACGATCGTCGATGAGTATTCAAGATTCCCTTTCGCCTATCCTTGTCCCAACATGAACTCGTCAACTGTAATTGACTGCCTTACTAACCTTTTCACCACTTTTGGTTTACCTTCATACGTTCACACCGATCGAGGAACCTCATTCGCATCCAAGGAGCTACGGGAATTTCTTCATACCCGAGGAGTAGCTACTTCCATGTCGGCCCCTTATAACCCCACGGGAAACGGCCAAATCGAGCGGCTAAATGGCACAATCTGGCGCACAGTGTCTCTTGCTCTCAAGCACAGAAAATTGGACCCTTCGGATTGGGAATCGGTGCTTCCGGATGCACTCCATTCCATCCGATCTCTATTATGCACGGCAACCAACGAAACGCCTCACGAGAGGATGTTCCGCCACAACAGAAGATCAGCTAATGGTACTTCGCTTCCGACTTGGCTTTCACCATCGAAAAAAGCGCTATTGAAAAAGCAAGTACGGACAAGCAAGTACGATCCTATGGTCGAGGAAGTCGATATCCTTGACGTTAGCCCGCAGTATGCCAGGGTTCGCCTCGATGATGGACGGGAGACGACGGTGTCTTTGAAACACCTGGCACCCCCTGGTGGTATGATGATTGAGCCAGAATCAGTGGAAGCTGAGACAACTGAGCAACACGACATCGAACCTCCAGCATACCTTACACCGGAAGAAAACCAGGAAGACCCCGAGGCCACCCCAGAAATCCCGACAGTTTCTTCGCAACCTCGTGAAAATTCCCCGCGTCGTTCTACGAGAGAGCGACGTACGCCTGCCCGCCTAAAGGACTATGAACTGAAGTTTTAAAAGGCAGGAAGAATGTTATGATCATCCAGTTTATTATAACCGTTCCAGTTGTTAGACACTGGCATGTGTCTTCACTCCAAATTTCTTTATGTTACATTTCACGTTTATTGTGACTAATAAAGCCTAATTTGCAAAGGTTTTTACAACATGGAGGAAATCCACCAGGAAATAACTTCATTGAACCGGCGGTATGCAGATGGAAGAAATGAAGAAACACGACGGGAAACTTATATCGTAGGAGGAATGCAATAAAGAAGAGAGAAGTAAAGAAGATGATGACGAAGAACAAGAAAAATGATTTTTTAAGGCCTCAACATGATGTTGGTAATATCCAACCTGGGAACAGTCGGGGGATCTCCAGCTGGTGGGTCTTAGTCACAAGCGGCAATACACCCCACAGGCAGAAACTTTTATTTTTATTTTTATGTTTTCAATGTTCTATCTAACTAATATGTTGCTTCCGAATCCAGACAACTTCGACGAGGATAAAAAGTCAGGACTTTTCAGGCGCTTCGCTATCCCAACCAGCAGATTTATGAGATAGCATCTCATAAATCTTGACGTAGCTGAGAACATGGTGGAAAACATCCTTGACGACTGAACCACCCCCAAGCCTCCACGTTGACTGAGTCAGATAAGGCGCCTATTTTCCCAAACTTTGCAACCTCGATAGCGGCAAAGATTCCCTGAGAATCGTCTCCAATGATAACGAATTCGAATTTGGCAATGATGCCATAAAGACGACCCAATACCAATTAAGTCGCTAGTACTCCACCGACAGAGACCCTCTCAGGCAAAAGCTTGGGGCAGGAGTTTGCCTCCAGCCCTCTCACTACGCTTGGCTTGGAGAGGACAGGGAAAGGAGATGACTGGGGATATAATAATGAAAAGCTGACGAGGAAAAAGAAGAAGAAGAATTAGAAGACTATATAGAAAAAATACAGTTTTCTTACCTTAGGAGTATAGTGAGGTCCACATCGTGGCCGTACGTCTGGAGGGCAGCTGTCCCTTCAACACGTACCCAGTTGACCTGACGACAAAGAAGAATAAGTTGGCGCTTAAAGATTATTTCATCGCAGATCTTGTCATTAATCATTTACCTTATCTCGAAGCGACTGGGAGGTGGCGATCGGCGGGTGACGTTCCCTCAGGATGTCCATGATGTTCGGCTGGCGGAGGAAAGCCACCACCTTGTCGTTGTAGGCTGTTGGGACTTCGAGGACGCGGGATGGCAGACCTGACGGGCCGGCACGGGGCGGCGGTGTTGGCGCCTGGACAAAAACAACAAAATCACCATCCGGCAAATGCTTGACAAGGCCAACCAACGCCTGACTTACGTGAGCAAAAGCCAAATCCTGTTCACCGGCGGATCGGGACCGCCGCCTCAACTGCCACGGGTTCATTTTGTGGGGGTTGAGGAACGGCAGGTCCGAAGGGACTCTCGGGTCCATGAATGTCGTCCTTTTCGAAGTGTGATCAATGAAGAATTGCTGATCCGAAATGTGTGCAAGCACAAAAAAGAAGGGTAGATGGATGGGTTAGCTGCCACCATAGTAGAACCGTGAAAGAAATGGACAACCCGTCAGCATATTTACCTTTCCGTTGCGGTCGAATTTGGTCTCCCAACCCCGCGGCAGATCCCTCGAAGTGTCCGCGAAGAAGTTCACAAACGCCACAAGGTCCCGGTTATGCTGGTAGCGCTCGAAAGCCGACACGTCCCTCCGGATTTTGGAAATCATGTGTTTCAGGGAGCCGTTCCTGTTATACAACGCGAGCCCTTCCTGCAAACGACAAGGAGGCAAATGAGCATCGGTAAGAAATAGGGATACACATTGATTTTATTAAATTTTTGCATTCTATTTTCTGTATTTTGTATGGAACCTATTCCTTGTTTTGTAAGTACATGTAAGTACAATGTACAATTACAAGTACAATGTAAGTACATAGCAGACCCACGTGAACAGATAAAATAGAAAACAAAGACAACATCAGATCTTAGATCCTAGGAAGGGAGAACCAACCGAAGGACAATCATTGATGTCCACAAGAAGAAATTTCTCTGCAGACACAATATTACCACCATCACCACTACCTACTGGTTCAGTTGTTTATCTCGAGTCTCATCCTCCATCGTTCCATTAAATGGAAAGACAAATTTTGTCTTGTGTTCTTCTGAACTAATGAAATTAACTCACCCCAACCTCATTTTATTTTTACTATGCAAAAGGTGTAAGGTATAGAACCATTAAGGTTACAGAACTGTAATTGGAACTTTCCATTATTTCAAAAATAATATGCATAAAATGAAAACCAATTTTTTTTACGCTTATTAGGTACGGAAAAGAATAATTCTCTTCCAAAATACTTAATTCCCCTTAAATTTACTCAATGTAATACATACTATGCTGTAACAGCATGCTATGCTGTTTTGTAATTTTTTTTGATAATTTGCTAAAAAACGATTTTATTAGCCTGATTAATGGGGGGTTCGCATTGATTTTTTCTATTTTTTTTTTTTTTTTTTTTTTTTCTGAAAGTACTCCCTGAGAATGTAGGGAAAACAGTAGTCAGCCGCCTGAAATCGTTTCCAGAAAATTTAAATAATTTAACGAAAATTACGGCGTTTGAAAAAAACGGCATGGAGGGAGCGTGACGTCACTACCTCTTCAACCAACTACGTGAGGGGATTGTTCCGCCCAGGGTTGCCACTCCACTACTCATCACAGAATAAAATTCAATTGAGCCGAGAATCCTTCTGATAAGGCTTCAAATTTCAAGTATTGTGTATTATAATTAAAAGTTAATTATGTTTTCTGTCATATCAAGTTATAATTGCTATTAATTTATCATATAAGCTGACGACACTAGCGCTCCGGGTGAGAGATTCACTGGAACTGTGAAGTCACTACCTCAAGAGTGACTGGTGGGAAACCCAGGCCGATTCAAACTGTGCGTTTCGTTTTTTCGTTATATCTCCTACAATGATTTTTTTTCGTTGGTATTGGAGTCTGTGCACGTTACTTTTTAGCCATATTAGGTTTGTTCCAGGTCTGACTGCGTCTGTCGACAGAACCCGACCGCACCCTACTCGAGCTCTCAACCTACGATCGACCTGGAACAGCAGTTTCTAAACTGCGCATGTCTCCGGCGATTTCTGTTAACATTCCGTCAAACCTGGAACAAACCTATTATTGAATGGTGGGGAAGATTTCAAAATCTAAAATCAATGCGAACCCATTGGTACAATTAATTGTGAGCTGTCGATTTAAACCCGAGTGCAAAAATCGATTGTTGGCCACCGATTTTCCATTCCTAGTGAGAAATTTGCAGATAAATCTGTGGTTTGGTTTGAGTGGACCCTATCATTCCCCAATCTGACGAAACAGTAAGGGCAGGGTGTGATGGGTTCACAGTGGAAACGCGAATGAGGGATTTGGGCCGAATGGAGAAACTTCCTCTTTCCACAGACAGTTTTTGAGCTCACCTGATTCGTGTGAAGGAGGCTGAAAAAATCCGGGCGGCAAAGGAAACGAAGAGCAGGCGAGTGGAGTTCTATGGGTACAGCGGCAAAGGTGGTGACGGCGATGCCTGATGATGGCTGGTCCACAGGAGTCGGATCCTCAACGGTGATTTGCCTGGAGGTTATGGTTCTCCTTATGGACTGATACCTGAACAATTCAAAGAGGTTAGTCAACTGTACACGTAGAGATGAAATCAATAACTGAAAGGGTACCTTCTGTCGAGCTGAGCTCTTTGCATTTCATTACTGGAAGTTCTGCATCGGTTGGAAGAGTTGGACGGACGGGACCACGTAGTTGTGCGATTGATGTGATCGATGTAGAAAATTCGGCCATGGCTGTCGATCCTGGCTTCCCAATCTGTATGATGAAAGTGTCATTTCAGAAGGTATTTCTGGATGGCGGGGAAATTGTTGAGATGTTGTAAACTTACACGGAGGCAGCGGATCCTCATCGGGTACTTCGAGTCTCTGGTGCTTGATGGACCTTTCGGGAATGGACGGAAGACGAGTGGACTGCGTGTGGGATTCTGGCGGTGGAGTGGCGGCGCCGGCGGGAGCCGAAGGTACCAAAGGTGGAGGGAGGGCAGCTGGCTGGGGGCTTCGCCTGGCGTGGTGGGTTGGCGTCGGTGGGCACTGAGGGAGCGTTTCTTTGAGGAGTGACCGCCCCAACATCTGCCAAAAAAAGAAGTTATTTCAGTGAACTGAGCGCTGACCTTCGAGGAAGCAGGCGGTAACACCCACTCACACACACAACTAAGTAGTGCCATTATGGTCTCCTGACATGGCAGATGAATGCAAGGGCTTTACACATTGCTTCTCATTCTTGCAAACCTAGCAATGCCTAGCACCTAGCAGTGTTCTAGCAGTGATGGGGGTTGGTATCGGCGATGTGGATCCTAGCGAGGGGTTTACCTGAAGAGCGAAAGGTAGCCTGGGCTTATCAGCCTATAGGATTCCAGAGAACACCCTCTAGAGATGCTGGGACGACAAAAAGTGGCGCAAACGATTGCTTCTCAGAAAAAGAAAAAAAACTGTAAAAACTCTACACCTTTAAAATCTGAAAAAAAAAACACGTGGTCTTTGAGTCAATCAACACATCCGATGTACTTTATGGGTCACATTGACCCAATGACTCATTATTTCTCACTATATTCAAACTCCACAATGAGATACGAAGCTGACAATGTCACCAAGCGATTCTCCATACTAAATTTCATAGGGTATGATAATGCCTGGGGTCAATAATTGTTTCTACATGTCAGTTATTGACCTGTAGTTGGTCAATCGCAATTTGTTCTGAAAGTAGAAGCTAAAATATTAAAATTCGGTCTCTGGGGTGCTGAGTAGAATACAGAACTCCTCCAAGGTCCTAATAACGTTGATATTGTATGTCGACCGTGATGAACTATAGTTTGGTTGTTTAGGTTTACCGAACCTCAAGAACCTAAACAACCAAACTATGGTCCTAATAACTGTACACAATCTCTCGAATACATAATTTATATATTTAATGAAAATAGCAATGTTAGTCAGGATAGTTGAATTCAATTCTGTAAAACGAAATTAGCCACAAAAATGATAAAATAACAAATCCTGATAGACTCAGCCAATTTACCTGCAACGAAACGGTCCGAATTCGCACCGTTGAATAAAACCTCGCATAATTCGCGATATTGAATCATGGGCGCTGGCATTGTTCTGGTGACTGCTAAATGCAGCGAACTGCCCTAATGTGTGGTCTGCGATCTTGTGAATGAACAAAGTTTCTACCCATAAACATCCAGCAAAGGAGTAAACTCCTTGGACCAGTCGCGTTTAGATAAACGAGAAGGCTGAAAGCGGCCGAATCCGTATTTTTCACACTAAAACGAATCCTGGGTCCAGGATTGCAAATGATTGCAGCTGAAATTTTTACAAGGGCTTCCTTAGGGCGACTAGAACCGAAGAATTGCCCAGCCAGAGCGGAGGTTGGTGGAGCATTCTTCGAAAGCGAAGAAATCCGGAATCCCTCGTTAAAATCACGTCTAATTACCAAATAATTCAGCGCCACATGAAGAACAATGTTATTTTCAAAACAATGGTACCTATTTCAAACGTGTTGAAGGTTCTTAATTTTCTTTAACATATCAGCAACGCAACAAAAATTTAAAAAACTCGACCCCACAGGCCTCGCCAGGACCTGGACCCCCCGGATGCTTTTTGCTTGGAGCCTACGGCTAAAAATAAAGAAACGCGGAACAAGGTACGACAGGTTAGGACGCCGAACTAGCGGCCCTAACACCCAACTCCATTCTAGGCGCCAACACACACACATACATGCATTACACATACCACACTACCCTATGGACTCCTGACTCAACCGAACATGAAACTCACATCAGCGGGGAGTGGAGGGTGGCTGATCTGTCGGGAAAGAGGTTTGTGCGGGCGGATGCTGACTTCTGCAGAGCGCAGATCCTCGCAAGCAGACACGAGCGAGTCACTGCTGGAGCTTTGGTTGGCGGCCAAGGAACCACCTGAAAGCGAAATTTTACATTAACGCTGTCCTCACGGCTCCCGTGGAGGCCCCATCACTCTCATCACCTGCATCGCCTTGGTCAGAGTTTGCGTTGCTCGGCACGGCGAACAGCCCATTTTGATGCGCTGGGACTGTCGGTGTGAGGTAAGCGCCTGTGTCCTGGCTGGTCGAAGGGATCGGAGAACCACCAACACCACGGTCTTGACCTTCCGAAGCAAAACTGTTGTCGTGTTCCGGTGTGGCGAGAGGTGCTGTGTCTCCTGGAAATTCACAGGTTTGATGAAACTGAATTCCGAAATGAGAAAAAATATAAAAATGCTGCAAATTTTTCACAAAGGTTTATTATACTTAGATATAGGTTGATTAATAATTATGAAGATTATTATTAATTATTAATGACACTGCTCTACAAAAAACGAGCCATCAATTGAATTGAATAGATGAGCGCAACCTTTCTGTTATTACGATATATTTAATGAGCGAGAGAAACTAAGAAACAGTAGGTATCTAGCGATCAAACTATGCCACACAACACATCAAAAATATCCACGTGATGCTCATTACGTAAACAACTGCACCCTAACGACCGATGCGTAAGAAAACCTTATGCCGATCAGAGGTATCGAACGGCTCAGGCTGCAAAAATCGTTTTGGAGTCGTTGGAATCAGCCTAAAAAGCTCTTTCCATAGACCCTTGTACCAACGAAATCGGACAAAAACTTTCGTCCCCCTTTTGAGGCCTCCTTAGTTACACATCAGAGATAAACAACTTTCGTCGTGAAGGACCTCCCGAAAACCGATGAAGGGGATGAGGGAGGAAAAATCAAGGTAGACTATAACCACCCCCCGAACTCGCTGATCACAATGAGACCACCCTCATGAAAATCTGATGAGCCGCTCGGGCGTGATGCTGTGAAAAACAAAAAAACAAACAAACAAACAAGCATGTCGAAGAGATGACCGCACCTTTCCATTTTTTGAGGAAAAGGTTGCGCTAAAAATAAAATAAAATAAATAAATAATCGATCTCATGCTTTTAGAGGTCTGATAGTGGTCCTGGGGGTTTTTGAGGGTGCTGAATCCGAATCTGAGGTACGTTTCGCCCCTAGACGCAGAGGTTCCGTTGTACAGTACGCAAATGTTCAAAAAACTCTCTTAATTTCCAACTTCATGATCTTACAACGAGCAGATGCTATTCTTACAGGAAATTTAACGAACACGCCCATATATAAATATATAATACATATTATGTTGATGGGCCTAAAATGCTTCCTTCATGTGTTTTTTGCCGAAAAACTGCCAATAAACGTGTTTTTTTGTGTGTGTTTTTTTTCATCAATCTTGAAGATATTTGTTCACTATTCTGACGATTCTGCAAAACCTACAATACTTAGCCAAACCAACAAAATCTCGCCATAACCGCACCTCGGTAAGTGCAATAGCCGATTTTTGGCGACTGTTTAAAGTTTTAATCGGCAAAAACACCAAATTCCCAGTTTAAACTTTAAACAGTCGCAAAAATCGGCTATTGCACTTACCGAGGTGTGGTTGGTCGCATTCGACGCAGAAATGTATCAAGTATATGGCGAGATTTTGTTGGTTTGGCTAAGTATTGTAGGTTTTGCAGAATCGTCAGAAAAGTGAACAAAAATCTTCAATATTGATTTAAAAAAAAACACGTTTTTTGGTAGTTTTTCGGCAAAATACAAACGAAGGAAGCATTTTAGACCCATGAACATATGGGCGTGTTCAGCGTTAAATTTCCTGTAAGAATAGCACCTGCTTGTTGTAATATAATTAAGTTGGAAATTAAGTTTTTTTTTAAACATTTGGGTACTGTACAACGGAACCTCTGCGTCTAGGGGCGATACGGACCTCGGATTCGGATTCAGCACCCTCAAAAACCCCCAGGACCACTATCAGACCTCATAAAGCTTGAGATCGATTATTTATTTATTTTTTATTTATTGCTTCCGAGTCTGCTAGGCAGAGGAAGCATTGTTTTCACTTTCGAAATGGAAAAAAAAAAATTGTTATTCTCCAAAATCAAAATTTCCACTCACGTTTTGCGTTTCAGAGCCTCCTGAACAAATTTGGTTCCGTGTCTGTCGGTCTGTCCGCATTTCCTTGCTACACCCATAACTTCCACAATTTTGATCGGATTTTAATCAAATTTTCAGGAATTGTGTGGATAGTACATAATATTATTATAGTATATAATATGTAGGTAATGTAAAAATGTTCAAAATCTGCTAAAATCTCTCCGGTTCACCCTTGGACGTTGAAATTTGAGAAGGAGACCTTATGGGAGTACAAGAGACGATTGAAATGACGGGTATTCTCCTGGTCAGCTGAGTGCAGCTAAAATCTAGCTCAAGGGGGGGGGGGGGGGGAGCTAAAATCTTGCTCCAGTTAGTGAGCTAACAGCCATAACTTGTGCCCTATTGATGAAAAATTTCGTTCAAAATTTCATGCAATATCCGAGGAAGCTATGGGCCATGTCCCACTTGGCAGTTTTTTTTGTTTTTTTTTTTAGCAGTGTAATCTATGTCAATAAGAAAATATTTTTGAAAAAATAAAAAATAAATTTAAAAAGAAAACCAAACGGCTCGGACAGAAGGACGGACGTGCACGTCCCATGGGAATCTAAAGGGCCATGAAACATGTCAAATATTTAGGCCGATCAGAATTTTCGAAACCCGTCGCGATCACATAGGTGTATTATTCCAAGAATAATAAACCAAAATGGCACAAACCTTCAGGAGGACCAGATTCTTCAGGCCGGTCGACTGAGTCCTCTTGCGTTTGAAGACTGGAAGCTGCCGACAATTCGTCAGTATCTACTATCTCAAATCCAAAACTGTCTTCGGGATTTGTTAATCTCTTTGGTCTCGGGGGAAGCACTGGGCCTGAAATAAAAGCTAAGCGTACAGGATTGTCAAAAAATCAGGATACATCTCGGGTAACAGGCAGCATTACCGTCGGACATCTTGTTCTTCTTTTGCAACTCAGGGGCGCGCCTCATGTGAGGCCCATGACTAGATATGGCTCGCGTTCTCTCGAGAGGACGGTGTCGAGGGGGTAGCGATCTAGGAGGCAACGGCGGCGGGTCGTCTGGAGGGGGGTACACCTGCAATGAATTGTTTTACACAAAGGCAGCTGCAGGTGGCTTTAAACAATCGACACTTACCGTTTCGTAAATGGAACTAGAGGAGGTAGGGGCGGTTTTTGAGCTCCAGATGGAAAGATATTCTGTCGACATCTGTACGGAGCTGGTGGGGTCCAAAGTGGCTTGACATTGTGCTTCGTGGGAATTCCACGTTGGCAGGTCCTTCGACGAAGCTCTGGAATCTGTGTCCGAGTCTTCGGTACGAGCTTCGAACCCGTTGGTGAGAGACGGCTTCTTTTTTAGCAACCGCCACCCTTTTTTCCTGAAACACAACGACTGAATGATGATTGTTGTTATGACACCCTCCCCCCTCTTTCATCCCTCCATCCGGCACTAGTACCGATATTTGGATGAGGCTTCGCTGTCCGAGTCGCTTTCCGAACTCGCGTTGCTCTTCGCCTGCAGCCTCACCACCTCGCCGGGCCGGGGTAGATCCCTCTTCTTGACGGCGTTCCCGCTCAACTGAGCCCGCCCGCCGGATTCCAAAGAGTGTTCCGCCTTTTTCAATATCGAGTCCACCTCTATGGGTTCGGATTGGGCCAAACAGGAGAAGGACAAGCCCGAGTAGTAACGAAAACAGACCATCTTCGGGCGATCTGAGAATGAAATCCACACATATAGGTAGGTCGAATTTCGATCACAGCTTAACTCAAGTCAAGCATAATATATTATCGACGAAAAATAAAATGTCTAGAAGGTAACCCTAACCATACCTTGAGCAGTGATGGTGCCGTTCGGCAAATCTAAAAGCCACATAATGGTGCCAGTTTCACATCCCAAGTCCTTCGTGTACTTTACAATCGACTGAGACGAATCCCGCTCATCTGAAACGAATTCAGGAGGATATTTAAAAATGAAAATGATGAATTATTCCATTTATTGAGTCCGTTGGGGTTTGAGGAGCGGGACATGGGAGTTTTGAAGGGCCAGGAAGTCGAGTGAGGTATTGTTTTCGAGGAATTTTGTGTAGATCGACCAGTCATAATAAAGATGACGTGGTGAGGGGATAATAAAGATGTCATCCTGAGGATACGGGAAGGAGCGGCCTTCCCTTTACCACGCTTGTTTACCACGCTAGACGTTCACGATCTAGCGGTTTAGTGGGGTTTAGGAGTGAATCCCCACACAATCAATATTGTTGAATAATCAACTACTCCGAATCAAAGCTAGGGAGTACAAAATTTGTATTCCATTAAATGGTCAAATAGGGATGCCTTACGGAGGAAGTAGAGTCCGAGCCAATCATGACGGGAGGGGGCTTCAACCGACCAAGACAGCTGCGCCCAGATGGCTTCGACGCGGAAGTACAAAGAAGCATGGAGCCAGGACCATCCTTGGGGAGGCGCACCACCCTCGTTGGTGTACAACCTGGAACATCGATTCTATTATAGGTTGGTAGCAATGCGGTGTCCAACATGTGACGGTAATAGAATTAGTGTCTTGAGTATCAATTTGAACGATTCATTGAATCTATTTTTCTTAAAAAACCTAATCATTAAATGATTAAAAATTTTGTAAAACGTTACTTGTGTTTCTGGTAATTCATTAACGGCAGCTAATCTGTGCCTACGTTAACACCATATAATATAAAACTATTTCTATAATATATAGAATTTCAACCTTTTTCAGATAGAACTTAAGCAGATTCTGCTCAATAAAGAGGATTGATTTATATATTATATAAATCAATCCTCTTTATTGAGCAGAATCTGCTTAAGTTCTATCTGAAAAAGGTTGAAATTCGATTCATGAATGAAAAATTGATTTATCATTTCCAGAATTGGAAAGAAAAAAATTGATTCACACTAAAAATATATAATAGGTATATATATTTTTAGTGTGAATCAATTTTAAATATTATATTCAAATGAATTTTTTATCGACTTTTTTTTTTAATCGGAAATTAATTTTCATAACTAGTGACTTTTGCGCCTACATTTCAATCGAAGCGTCACGGACTGGAGTAACGCCGCAGGCCTGGTCGCACAAACCGTCTTCGTCGCCGCTCGCCTGAGCCGCTTCGTGGGGTTCCGTCCTCCATCCGTCGGCCTCCCGTCGGGGCGAGGGTTCCCCGTCGAGCCACCCGGTCCGCGAGCCGGTCCGGGTCTTCCGGTGTCCGGATTCTTCTTCATTTTGATCCCTCTGCTCTTCCTCCTCCCCCCGCCCGTTGAGCGCGCCCTCCTTCGTGCCGCCCGTTTTGTCGACTCTGATGCCTCCGACGTCACCCGAGTAATTCAGAGGTGTCGAACTGTAACCTGTCAAGTTGAAAACAGAAAAAACGCTATACTAAACAAATGAAGAGTCAGATTCATATGAAATCGGCCATAGGACCAACCAGGGTAGACAGACGTCCGAAGTACCAGGACATGACAAAGTTCTCATTTGCCCCGACCCTTTGAATTTCCTGATGCAGCGGTTTCAAGTGCTACAACAGGCTACAGATTCAGTCAGAGGGGACATAAACTAGGTTGAATTCCAATAAAACCCATTTCAAAGCCATGAAACGGGTTTGACGTACCATGGGTGCCGTTCTCGTGTGTGATCTCAGTGCCCAAGCGGGGCGCGTTTCTGTTCTCGTGTGTGATCTCAGCCCCGTTGCGTGTGATCTCAAATTAATTGTACAACGAATATCAAAGAAAAGGGTGAAGGGGGTAAATATGTTGACTTCATGTCCTTCAGGAAGGCTACGAACAAGTCTGGTGCGTTACTTCGCCACATCTTCCAACAGTAATGGTCTAGGTGAGACTGGAGCATCTCGTTGGGGACTCCTCTCAGTAGCTTCATAATTCGATTTTTCGCGTCCAGCCACGACCGCTCGACACCCTGGGTATGGGCGCCAGATACCGGGTCTACGTAGTGATGCTGTGGTTAACAGTTTTATGGACAAAACCTTGAGCCGCTAAACAGCGGTAGGCTGCCCATTCGTCAGAATGAATTTCCGAGCCACCAGCACATTCCCTCTGAATTATCGGGAGAAGGGTCGCTTTGTCCCGGCGTAGGTAACTGGAGCTTTCCCCATGATCTCCAATTATTGCTTTGAGACCTACCTATTGCCTTCCTTCACCTTTGGAATGCGCCCTGGCAGAGAACTTAAAACAAGACACACAATAAACATCGCCGAGATCACGAGAGATCACACTGACCTCGACGGCTGCTTGAGATCGCACACGAGAACGGCACCGCTATAATATCGATTTTAAACGCTATAAAACTGGTTAGAAAAGCCCTAAACTCATTTGGAGTAACAAGGCTAGACCAAATTTTCATAATACGATTTTTTTTTTTTTTCAAAAATATTTTCTCAATGACAGAATTAATTTTTGCACAATTAACCTATATCAAAGAATAATAGGTCAACCCTTGTGTAAAATTTGCAGCGTTTTTTTTTTAATAAAAAGAGGGAGGTAATGTGGAGATTGTGCTTGACCTGATTCTTCTTTATGTTTGGGAGACGAAGTCCTGCTTATGTTAAAAATGAATCCGTCAACCCTAGTTTCAAGATGCTGCTTTCTGTACAGATCAATCAAACAGACAGCTGTTACTTACGTTCAGCACACCTTCCGTTTTCAACAAAATAACATAACATTATAAATGACTCAATTTAACTGTACGCTCAAAATGCCCAACCACACCTATCGGTTAGACACGAATGAGCAACAATCACAAGTGGCCGTACAATATGGATTATCCCTTAGGTTAGTGGGACTTCCACGAAAAAAAAAACCGAACCACCCAAATTGACAACGCCCCTTTTCGTCGCTGTCGTCCAACTGGAAATTCCCTTCCCGACACCTTCTCAACTCACCTAATAACACTTCCATATTCCACCTGACGACCCGAGAAGACGCTCACATCCGGGTTTGAACGCCGGAGTTCAAAACTAAGTCAAATGTAGGGCAAAACTCCTTCGGGCTAATCAGCCACATCCGCTCCGAGTTTTGGACGTAATTCGTATTTGAGACTCACCTTAACGACTCGACACTTTCGACTGCGAGCTCGGAAGATCCAAAATGCACTGCGGAATATGTTGAACGATATAGCAGTGAAATCAGTTAAGCGAAAACTAATTATCTAAAGAGATTTTTAATTGAGTAAATAAATGGAAACAACTGGGTCCCCCTCCACTGCTGACGAAATGCAGATAACAGAAAACTCTTGTTGTTTTTCTAATTTGTGTGGCGAATCGAGCTGTGAAAGACACAAAGCTGTGGTTGTTTTGAAACAGTTTTGATACTCCGCCTGCGGAATTTTACAAACAGGGTGGCCAGATTTCAACTACCAACAGTTGAAACTTACTTACTTACTATGTTGATGTGAGAAGTTTTTCGATTCTCCTGTAAAATTTTCAAAAATGGAATGAGCTGGTTTTAATAGCACACGCCTCACATGCATAGTTTTGCTTAATTTTGCAATAATATAATCTGCGTTGAAAGGTCACTTTCTGCCTTGAAGTTGATGTTCTAGGAATTGTGCACATCTACTGCCACACTAAAAGTAGTGAAAGTGCGCCACCATCTCACCGAGCCTACTCATGAGAGAAACGATGATTCATTTGTAAAATTTAAAATGTATTTAATACAACCTGACGCCTTGTTCACCCTCTCGCACAAGACGTTTTTGCCAAATATGAACTTTTGACAAAATACTCGGCCCACTAGTTGTATACTAAGCTCAAATCCGTGGGGGTTAGGGAAGGGTTTTTTAAGGTCTTTGGGACGAGTTACGTGTTGTTTTGAAGTACCTACCTAATTTAGGACGTAGAATCCATTTTTATGGGTCGCAAATCGGTCCAAACGCTTTACTTGAATGAGGTTTTCTTTTCCTAATTATTTTAAAATAATATTATAACAAAATTTGTTATTTAATGGGTGATTCTCACAGAAAGCTCATACTCTAGGGTCCTGGAATTTGGAATGAACATTTAATGTTTTTTACTTTTATCTCCCACACAAAAAGCAACTAGAGCTAGGGGTTATTATAAGGGACTAGAGAACCTCACCTCAGTCGACATCGACCTTTAGTTTTTTTCCTGAAAGAACTTCATAATTTGAAGCAATAGCAGTGAGTTTTGGGCTCCTACAGTGTAATACAAATTTCCAGCGCACATTCGAGCATTTCAACTTTGAATCTGGAGGGAAGATTGGGTGCCCCAGAACGGGATTTCTCATTGGCTGTTCGTCAGCCATTGAACTGAAAGCCAGACGAACGGCCAATGATAGAGCCTGGGACACCCAATCTTCCCGCCAGATTCAAAGGTGACATTTTCGAAAGTGCCCTGGAAATTTGTATTAACCCGCAGGAGCTCAAACTCACTGCTATTGCTTCAAACTATGAAGCAATTTTACCAAAACTCTGGAAATTCAATCTAAAAATTCAAGGACTCTAAAATTTGTGTAATTTATGCTCATTAGTGAGTTCAAGTAAAACACAGTGGAACAGCAGATTTCGCTGAAAAATGCACCCTCCACGCGATCCGAAGCTACGGCCCAAAATTGCTCTAAACTTCTACAAAAACTTCATAATATGAAGTTTTTAGTGAAGATATTATCTTCACTGCTTTTGAAAATTTGAAAACATTGTATTTAATACAAACAACTTTCCGCTACTTGCGCGTTAGGTGTGCACTCCAAAGATGAATTTTATCTAATCTGGCGCTTGCAATGATGAACACAGCCGCGAAAACAGCCAGTGACCACTTTCTCCCATGACCACTTTCACCCCGTGCTCCCATCAGCAGAGTAGTCATCCTTGTCACTAATCCCCAAAGAGAAAAGCACTTCAGAAAATGTGTTAAATGCTCAACTAAGTTTCAATCAGAACAATCAGGAAGCCGACTACACCACACCTAATAACTAAGTTTTAGGTATTTCACCATTTCGGACCACTAGTGGTTATTAACTATTAAATTACTTTTCAATTTAAAAGGTTCACATCACTGAGTAGAAATTCTTTCTATTCCGTGTTTGCAGTGGAGAAGCACAGTGGTCCGAAATGGTGACACTATTTTTATGGTGTCAATACCGATGTGAACTATTTCTTCCACAGTCTGGCGACAGTGCTTGCTAATTTTTTTTCTTTCTTTCCGCTTGCGTTGTCCGTGCCGTTAGGTTATGTTGTTGTAGAATTGAAGTTTCCAGTTGAATTTTATCCCCTTCTCGGATTTCGTCTCATGGTTTGTGGAATCATCCCGACGAACTCCTGATTCGCCCTTTCAACATCCGCCATCCTTCGTACGATGTCGGATGACGAGGATGACCCGGTCGTTGACGAGGTAGGACCGTCCTTTCGATAACAGGCTGCGGGAGGATTTGCAACGTGCCACATCCTATGAAAATTCATGTTTCGGGGTTATTTGAAGGTCCCAAATTTTCCGAAATGTTTATGAGTTTTATTCTTGTGTGGTGTGTTGTTGTGTAGTGGGCTCTTCGTTAGCTCAAAAGGTGCTCTTTTTGTTTAGGCCTTCGTCTTCACAAGCTCTTATACAGTCTGTACTGTGGTACTTCTCCCATCAACCAAAGTTTTCGTTGTTGACAACCGGAACGCCCAAGAGATTCTGTTACGAAACAAAGTTTGTCCTCATCTCATGAAGTGGCCAAATCCCTTCTGGGTGATGACATCTTGTTGTAGACCACAGTAAGAAACTGGAAGCCTTCATTATGGGCCTGTTTCCCCTACCAGTTGCATATTTTATCCACTAAGGGTCCCAATTAAATTGATATCGATTTCAATAGCTTGGTACATCCTGAATCAATTGGAACAATAATTGTTGACTCAAGATGCCGAGAATTTAATATTACAATCAATTCATTCCCTTTTTCAGGTTCCTGTCTATTTGACGCACGATCTGAGCGACAACTTGTTCGTCTATCAGTACCCAGTTCATCCTGCTGCCAGTTCGGGAAATTTCAAAGTGTCCAAGGTAACTTTGTCGTAAGATGGCTAGGATGGCCAGATTTTGATAAAAGCTGGACATCAGCACTTGGATGTCAGGGTAGATTTATCAGGGAAACCTAGTACATGCACAAATTGTCACCGTAGGCTTACTACCCTAGGCCTACTTACCCGCCTCTTTTTGTTAGAAACTTAAGGACAAAATACCAGATAATATTATTCTCGTTTTGGTTGATTATTCTTGGAATAATACAGCTTCAAACATGATCAACGAACAAAGGGTTTGAGTTCTTCCTATTAGCAATTATGTTGAATATGTTCAATTTAGAATTCTGATTTCCTTCCAACAGCAAATTTTAGAATATTTTCTCCTTTGTTCGACAACTGTTTTCCGCGAAATTGCGATTATTGGGCCCTAAACAATGAAAAATCAAATATTTGTAAAGTCGCGCGAAAAATTCGGTTTGAATCTTCGCAACCTGCATTAGTGTCTCTTCAAGATCCTTCTAATTTCAAGTCTTTTCAAACCGGTGTGTACTACCATCTTTTTCCATTAATAGGTAACTTATATTATTTATTTACTTGTTCATATTGTTTATTTAGGTATATCTTCATATCTTTTTTATTCATATTTGTATTATTTATTTATTGCTTACAATATTAAAACAAGTTCTTTATTTGCGCGTATTTTTTATTGAAAGCGTTAATAAATGATGAAATAAAGCATGAATAATTCACTCATTATTGACTATGGATAAACCATTCAGTATCCTCGTATCCGTATTTCGCATCCTCAGGCTAATTTTGTAGGAAAAAATTAAAAATCATTTTTGTTGTTGACAGAATTAATATTCGGACATGTAATCTAAATCAAAAAAATATTAAACCCTTGTGTAAAATTTGCAGGGTTTTTAATTAAAAATCATTTTGAATTCTTAAAAAAAAAACTTTTTATTGATCGAATTAATTTTTGGATTACCATTGTTTAAAATTTGAGGAGTTTCATATTATGAAAACGAGATCCAGCTTTGTTGCTCGAAATCGTTCTATGGCTCTTCAAATCAGTTTTAAAGCTCTTAGAACCGGCTCTGTACCAACGAGTTCTATCTGCAGCCCTTCAGACCGGTTGTAATGCTCCTTAACGAATCTTATATAACTTAAATTTGTTCATAGCTGCATTATTTCAGAATTCCTTCAAACGAGGTCTGCACTCCTTCAGCCAGTCTTATTGTATTTCAAGCTTTTTATAGCTCTCCGAACTGGTTTTGCTCTAACGAGTTGATCTTCAAAGTTGTAAAGCCCACCAGACCGGTTCTGTGCCCCTTCAGCCAGTATTCAGCTCTTCAAACCAGCTCCTTAGTTCTGCAACCGTTTCTATCAGTGTTAAACCAACTAACTGACAGGTATCCACGACGTCATGGGTGGGTACCGCCGGGACCTATGCTACTAGCGTAGGTCCCGGTACCGCTAAGCCCAACTTGCCGACTTTTTTTTTTCAATTTTGCTACCGATGCTGAACCTATATAAAAAACCGGCTGTTAACAAGGGCTTGCAGTTTTGATCATTGCTCTCAGAAAATGTGTTGGCACTTGTATTGAACCATTTTTACCATCCCTTGACTTTTACAGAGCCGCATCAAACCGGAAAACCAGGAGGTCGTCCTCGAAGTCGGCCTGGACTCGTCCAGCGTCAATTTCGACCGAAGCCATGGAGAGCAGATCGCCGCAACCGTCGACCAGGACAAACCCGCGTCGCAAAGAACTTACCCGTCGTTAGTAATTATTACCTGATCAGTTATATTGTTGATCGCCAAGTCGTTGAAACTAACGGTGTTTATCGTTTCAGGAAAATCATGGACCGCCTGCGGCTCGAATCCTCCAAGTCGCAAATCTGTCGGGACAGTTACGCGGTGGGAACGATGTGCAACGGCGAGCTGATCATTTCTCCGATTCGGGGAGTCGTCTCATTGACACCTTCATTTTCTCACATTTCCCAAGTCGAAGAAAAGGAACCTGAAGGTAAAATTACGTAATTTTACGTAAAAGGTTGTTTGCCGTTTTGAGGCCAGGGAATTCGGAGGACGGTTTTAACTGACTAATTATACAAATTCGTACAAAACTTCAATGTTTGAACGAAACTGTGTTGTATCCTTACAAATGTGTGGGTCTTCTGGTGACAAGTTCTAACAACCTTAATATAATCATTTGCTAAAAAATGGTGTCCATCAGATGCTTGAGTCAACTGGTCAGTGGACCCAGTCTTGAAAAGCTTCGTATATATTTCTGAATCTGTTGACTGGTTTCAACACCCTTAGTGTACAAATTCGCTTAATAACTTGATCAATTAAACAAACCTGTGTTGTAGCATGCCTTTATGGTTTTAACAGCCTTAAAATACTCAAACGCTAATGAAAAAGAACTGATAACAAGTCCGCACTCAGTGAGACATCTCCAAGTCGCTCTGCTACTCTCCGGATATTTCTTTTTCAAAGAAATTTTTCATAACTTTCTATTTTGTGACGCTTTTTGAATTTATGTGCCAGAGTCAAGACATGAAAATGTCAAAACGGGTGATGGGGCATCAGGCGTGATGGACGTCATAGCATGTTCAATTTCGTCACGCTCCATAGCATGTTCCATCCAATAGGATCCCATATCCTATATTCTATATAACCTATGTGTATCCTCCACCATAGGTTATGTAACCTATACAACTTATTACTGGTATAACCTATATGCAACCTCCAGCGTAGGTTTAATAACCTTTATATAACCTATATGCTGGAGGTTATATATAGGTTAAATAGGTTAATAGGATATCATATAGGTAGTATGTTCCATAGCAAGTTCCATTTGGTGACGCTTTTTGTACATGAAAATTTTCAATGTCAAACATTTAAGGTCACCATGATTGTGAAAATTTTTCGTAACGCTCCATTTCGTGACGCGATTTCCTTTACTGGAGACCGGTTTTAACAGCCTTAAAATACTCAAGCGCTAATGAGAAAGTGTCGTCGTATGCTTGAGCCAACTGGTAAGAGGGCCCAGTCTTGAAAAGCTTCATACACATTTCTGAATCTGTGGACTGGTTTTAACACCCTTAGCAATCGGACTTTTTAAAAATCGTACATACATTATTAATAATACATTATTAAAATTAATATTTTAACATTTTAATATTATTTTCAGTGGAAGATGAACCCGAAGCAAAAGTTGTGCGTGTGCAGTTTCCACGAGCCGAATCCGAACGAGCGAAAAAGGCCCGGGAAGCCAGTTACACACACTACATGGAGAAAACGGGAGTCGAGCCCTGGTATAATACGCAGTACCATGACGTCGACTCCGCTATAGCCAAAGTAATGCCAGATAGTGTGTGTCTTGTCGGTATCGACCGCTGCGGGTTGTTGACGGGTTGGTGTTACAGTTAGAGAGAACCAGACTGACGAGCGGTTTCAGCCGAAACGTAAAGCCGCTCGACCTCACGAGTGAGAACTACCTTGATGCTCTTCTACCGAAAGAGACGGACATGGGTGGCACGAAAGCTCCATCGCTGCCGGACCACTTGACGTCAATGTCGAACTTGAAGTCGCTCCCGTTGAAGGATCAAGTTCACCGGATTCTGGAGCAAGGTGAGAAATTCGTGTTTGGTTACTGGAGAAAGATACGGTTTTAGCACTGCTGCTGTAGTTGCATCTTAGGTTCCTTTGCTAAATTTCATATCAGAGAAAGCTGAGAAAGTCATAAATATACAGCCAGACTACCAGCAGTGGGTAGGTTATGTTCTAGAATTCGTCCAGTAATTGCTGCCAAGTTTTCCGAGCTCGACATCACTTTGGTGAGAGGCAAGGACTTGGCCCAGACATTGCCAGTCTCTTGCAATGATTTTGTCAAATTCCAGCCCTTGCGCCGTATTGTTTGCTAAGTCGTTCTTCTGGATGTCATTATGGGCCAATCTGAGGAAGTGACAAATATACTGCCAGACCTTTTTTCCCAGCTGAATATTAATAATTTCCAGTGCGGACGGTCGACGCCACACAGCTCAGCTGGCTGCTCAACACAGAAAAGAGCAAAATCCTCGACTGCCTCCAAACCTGCGCCGTTCTCGTCCAGGGCAACTGGGTCCTTCGCAGCGACATCCTGTACAACAGCTGCATCAACGGGATCCCTGCCACCGTAATGGCAAACGCCCGGGACTACATTGTGAGTTGATCGAGTTTGCATAGCACGTCTGTACGTGCAATTTTTACCGACAAGATTACTTTTCAGTTGCACGAGTTCCACTGCGGTAAATCTTTGGAGAGGAGGGAGTTGGCGACAAAATTGGGTATACCGCCTGAAGAAATCAAGCAGATCATGGCACATTTGGCGATCCTTCGAAAGAACAGGTTGTGGCATTTTCGGCTGCCTCCTGACGAACACTTCATTTCAGAGTGAGTAATACAGTAAGATTTGGGTGAGGCTGTTTGCAAAGTGAACATGTACAATTTTTGGGTGTAGGTTTGGTGAAATAGTCGACCAGCAGAATCTTCTGTGGGAAGCGAGAATGCGGGACATCAACGAACAGCTAGCGGCAGCGATGATCTCAACGTCGCCGACCAAATCACGGCGGCGGAAGGAGTCTGAAGCGTCAACAGCGTCGACAGATCACGAAGGTTCAGAAACTATCGGCGAGGCTGCCAAAGGAAGACGACGGAGGAACAGCGAGAGGCGGAAAAGCGGCGAAGGTCTGGAACTGCCCAGGAAGAAATCAGGTTAGTTAACAGGGTGTTGATGGTTTTTCTGTTATTGTTGGCAGATTCAAAGTGACCGTGGAAACATGGTGCGACAGAACGGGTTTGAATGTGAGCTCTTCATAATATGATATTATCTTTTGTGACATTATAAGATATTATCTTTTGTGGTGAAGAATACCAATAGGCTCTGTAGGAAGGCAAAACAACTTTTACGTAGGTATGTAGGGCTTGCGGGGAGGCTTGTGGGCGTTCGCCAGATGTAGTTGCCTGGATTTGTGCAACAATAGTCAGGCTGGGGATGACGCATTACTACATTGTCTGGTAGATTAGTTTGAACAGGAGACCGCTACAGCACAGGTGTAGAGTTTCTACTAGATGTCCCACATAATATATATCCCATATTATGGGACTGAAGATGAGCGTCAGCTCATCCGGTCTCAAACTGATGTATTTTCTTCAATAATTGAAGAATAATTATTATAAAAGTTGAATGGAATTAGCTGAGGGGTCACATTCATTACCAAGCGCTATTATATTGGAGCTCCAGCCCAAGGAGGAAACATTTGAAATTGATCTAAAAAAATTCAGCTTGGCGAGCATAGTACGAGAAATGTATGAAAACACCAAAAATTTGGCTCAAAGTGGTAAAAAAGTGGTTCAAAGTGTTCAAAAAATACGGGCTGCATCAGTCATACAGGATGTTGGAAAGGCCGTCGGCCGTGGGTGGAGAGGGCGCAGAGGGCGGAGAAGATGTCCGCGGTGGCGTCGAAAGGCCCCTTCCCCCTGGAGACCGTCTCCATGGAGTTTGAAAGGTCGGGGAAAAGGTGCCGATTTCGAGAAAGGCAGAGGGCCGAGGGCGGTGACCGACGGGGACGCAGTATTAAGGCTCCTCAGTTACTTGAGCCATTAACTTTCCTCATTAACCTCTTCTTCACTGAGTGTTGCTTCCCCGATTGTTTGAAGTTTTCAGCGGTAGCGCCTATTCCGAAAAAAGAGAGCTCTAAGCAGTATAACGATTGGCGGCCAATTTCCAAATTGCCTATCGTCGTGAAGGTTATTGAACAGTTAATCCTCTTAAAGCTGAGAGTATTCTTGAACAACGAGGGTATCCTACATTCTCAGCAGTTTGGTTTTCAGGCGGGTAAAAGCCGCCGACGCAGGCTGCTTGTGCTCTAGTAATGGACCTCTTGAGTGTAAGAATCAGGCTGCCATTCGCCTCTTTGATTTGACTAAGGCCTTCGATCTTGTGCCACATGCTTCTCTCTTAAGTAAACTTGCTCACTATGGGTTATGCCAGACTACCTACCTTAAGTTTCTTTGAACAGTTCTTGAGTGGCTAGAAACAGGTTATTTTTTTCAATGATGCTGCATCGACACCTGCCCCAATCCCTTGTGGTGTCAAACAGGGATCCGTGTTAGTGCCAACCTTATTTCTGTTGTATATCAATGACTTGGCCTTCAACTTCGACAAAAGAGGGAACTTTTTTTTTTTTTTTTTTTTTTTTGTCGACGACGTGACGGATCCCTTCGACTGGACCAAGGTCAAGTCAGTTGATGTAGAAGAACAGCTAACTTCCTCCAGCCACCTTATTGAGGAGTGGTTTGCGGTCAATGGCCTTACGTTGACCGTTGACAAGACCCAGGATCTAAAATTAATGGTAAAGTAGGAGACCCTGTGAATTTCCTTGGTCTCAAGATTGACAGTCGGCTGTCCTGGGCTCAACATACTGATTCTGTATGCAGTAGGCTCGCTTCTTGTAACTTTGCTCTACGTCGTTTGAAGAAAGCAGTTTCTTTTCCAGTACTGCGATCGGTTTATTTCGCCCTTTTCATGAGGCACGGCTACGTACATGGTTCTGCTGTGGGGAGGCTCGAGTGGCATTGTGTTTAAGCTTCAGAAAGCAGCAGTCCGTATTATATGTAACCTTGGGTACTTGGAGAGCTGTCGGGGTAATTTTAAGAAGATAAACTCTCTAACAGTGTACGGTGCTTATGTGTATGAGTGTCTAAAATTCATAAAACGTAATGAGAGCGCAGTTTCCGAGTTGCGGTCAAATACCAATTAGATATCCCAGTGGCAATCTCCGTACCAGGCAAGGATTTTAAAATTGCGGTCCTTGTTGCATCCGAATTGCGGTCGTACCTTCAAGTGCTTTTTCTATGGCCCAGTTGGTGTCGGGCGATCTGTCCAAAAACACGATATAACACAAGGAAGCGAGTAGATGGAGTCTGAGGCCAGTTGGGATCCTGGGGTTGGCTGGCTTTAGCCAACAGGGGGTGGCCCCCTAATCTAATGTTAACGCTTTTCAATTATGTAACTGTTCCAATCTACATCACTATTCCAGTGGAGGCGCCCAAAGGGAAGCCCTCGGAACCCAAACCCGATGCCGGAACTCGACGGAAGGCCGACGACGACAAACCCAAAAGGCGGCAGAAGAAGAAGAAAGACGACGAAGGGGACATGCCGGTGCCGATCGCGATGATCAAACAGGAAACCAACGTGAAGCAAGAACCTTCGTGACGCCAGCCTAAATCCTTCCGCATATCCTCCTAACGCACAACACTCCCCCAACCGCATTTATTGAATTTTACCGTTGCCTCTTTTCACTATTCGAAATAGCAAATTTTAAACTCCAATCCATAAAATTGTTAGGAATAAAATAATATTTTTCAAGATTGGAGTTTTCGATTGAGTGACGTTGGCAAAACTGCTCGCCATCATCAACGCCATTGTTATCAGCGGTTTGTGTGCTCTTATATTATATTTATTGTTAAACGACGTCGACTCTGCTCGGGATTTGCTGTATATTACTGTACATGCCATGTGAATATTTTATTGTGACTGTTATTTAAATGTTACTATTTATTATTGAATTGTCACGCGAGAGAAATAAAACGTTGAAATCAATCTGTGTTATTTGGATCGATTGCGTCGGCTTGTCTGGCAATTTGTTTTTGACACGCGTTTATTTTGATTCCAAATCCAACAAAACTTTCAGACACCCCAACTTAGCTGGAGTCTCCCGGTAGAAATCTAGAGTGATGTATGCTTTGGCTTTGATCGTTACAGGTAGCGCCTTTCGGAATTTGTCCATGTGCCAATCCGTGCAAGTGTGATTTTTCTGGAAAAAAAAAGTGTTGGTAGCAATATGGCCATTTTGGCATAAAAGTCCGTCTTGGTGGTTAAAGAAGTTACTTACGGGTGGCATGTACATTTTGTTCAATTTGAAGCAGGTCATCAAACCCTTCAAAGTCCCTGGTGAGATGCGGTTGAGGAGAGAGAAGATGCTTTTGGTTTCTGATTTGAAGAGCAACTTGTACCCGCCGTCTCTCCACACGTACGTCGACATTTTCACCTGAAACATGGTTGCCAACAGTTGCGGGGAAGAACCTCAAAAAGGCCGCTACGTCCGCCATACATACCGTGGTGGTTCCGTCGTCGGTGAGCGGGAAGCCGAGGTACATGTCGCCGTTGAAGATTGGGCTGGAATGTTTTCCGTTGAACTTCATCTTGACGTTGGACCACCGCAACAGGTTTTTCCCGGGATCCGTGCAATTGTCGAACCCTTCGATCGCCACGATTATTTCCCCCTATTCAGGCGAAAGGAATAACAGGAAAAACTCGATTGCGACCCAACAGCTTAACCGATATTGTCGCCTAGGGAGGTCATTCGACGCAGAACGGCGTCGAAAACATCATTGGAAGTGTGAACGAAATTCCATGTCAGCAAAGAAAACATGATAACGCTTTTTTGCGGAAAAATTGTTGGATTGACCACAGCGATAAGACACTTTCCATTCTATTCATATTACATTCATGTCAAAAAGAAGCCGTAAAATAGGAACGAAAAACGCTGCAAAATTTACACAAAAGTTCATTATTCTTCGATGTAGAAAAATTATGCAAAAATTGATGCAGTCAATAAAGAATTATTTTTAAAATAACTTCCTGTACCTACTAGTTCAGACCACTGGTGCAACTGGCTTGGGGCGAAAATCGTCAAAAGCAATAAATTGAATATTTTGCCAAAATTGTTTAAATAGTTAGCAATCCATAAGTCAATAATTAAGCCAAATTTTAGTTGGATTCGGTACAAAAGGGAACCCGCTTAAGTGGACTGGTCCTCTCATCCATATTTTGCTTATTTTTGAGGCTCGCGTTCCCTTTAAAATTTGCTGAGGTGGAGATCGTGGCCAAACCACTATACCGATTTGAACGCCTAGGGAGGTCATTCGACGAAGAATTTCGTTCTTTACAAACTCTCCAACAAGATCCCCCCCCCCCCCCCCCCCCACCCCGCAAATTAGCAAATCCCCTAAAAACAGGTATTAAAATGAGGACTCACTCACCATCAACCCCCTTTCGCTCCGACGCTCTTCATAATATCCAAAGGCGTTCAAAAGGTGAACCGAGACGAGCAAAAAGCCCGCAACCTTTTTCAACATCTCTTTTTGACGCCTCTGTCCGAATTGAGTCACAGCAAAAAGTCATTCGGACGGAACGACCGGAATCGATTGGGGTTCCTGAATGGCATTTTCAATTTCCGACCGTTCCGGATCGTTAGCGCCGATTGACTTCCACCGTGCGATCGAAATAACTGCCGATGGGGCCGGCTGACCAGAAGCCCCAAACCGCCGGGAAAGAGGAAGACATAAAATCAACCGGCCTCTTTATAAAAATATCGTTTTTATTAATTTCTTAAAATAATAAAATTGTCTATTAAACATGTACATTAAAAAAAAATTGTCATCAAAACACACAATCAGCCTATTTACAAAGGACTCAATATGAGCCAAATAAAATCTCTAATTACATAATACAGCCAAAACACTTATCTACATTTATGATAAAATACTACAAAGCTTCAAGACTCGTTTTCAATTTTTGTACCGAATTTTGACGATTGCTTCAGGTGCAATGCGGAAAAAATAAACTTGAATTTGAACAAAATGCAAAGCATTTGAAATTCCGCAAATTGTGTATTTTAGGGACGAAACAGCGTTGGAAGGATACTAACCCTGGTCTAAAAGGCACGACAGCGTTCTAAGAAGAAAGACTCCGGATTTTGACAAAAATTTGTTACAAATGAAATAAAGAGCTATTTACAAATATCAACAAGGTTATGCTGCTAAAGATACATAAATAGACTCGGCATTGTCAACGATTTTCAAGATAAATCACAGAGTACAACACGGGTTGGTGTTGGGGTTCGAGTTGGCAGCCTTGGGGTGAGCAGGCTGTAAGGTGATTCCCAATTCATCAACCAGCGCCCATTTTCACTATTTTCAGGCTCACTAATTCAACGAATTTTTACAGATTGGGTACATTGAGGGCCGCTCTATCAAATCCCTAGTTAAATCAGGTAGCGCTAACCGCTAGGTATTGTAGCAGTCGTCTTTTTCAATTAACTGCTAACTGATGAATAACTCTAACTGCTAACTAAGAGCTAAGGCACCCGCTTGCTGTCCGTAGACCTCAAAACCAATACTGATCTCACGATAATCGATCAATTAGTGGCTTTATCACTCACTCATCTTCGATATTTTAGAATTATGGATTTTTCAAGTATATCCGACGAGTCGGTGGGTTCAATGATGCTTCTGAGGGGTTATAGGCGAGGGTTTAAAAGGGTTTTAGCCAGGATATCGAGTAAGCTGTCGTTTTCGAGAAAATTCTGTACATAGTATCGATTTATGAATTTTTTTATGGATTCTGGTAATTGATAAAGGTGACTTTCGTTCATAACTTCTACGAAGCGCTAACCGGTTCTGCAAGAAAGGTCCACCGCGGTCTAGAGACATAGAATGATACACAGACTGCTCCAGGATGTGTAATAGGGCCGGTGGGGGAACGTACAGATAAAATTGTAGACTGCCAGCCCACTGGGCAAGTGGGCTACAGTATACCAGGCCGAGCTCTAGGCCATAAAAGCATGCATGGTGAGAGTGAGAGGAGAGCCCTCGAGAGAAGGCGAATCCACATATTCTCAGATAAGCCAAGCTGCTCTGAAATCACAAGCGGGAACATCTTCCAACTGAAAATAGGTACTTGACTGCTAGGAGTCCATCAGGCGTTTGGGGGCCTCTAATGAGATTATTCTCAGATGGGTCCCTGGTCACGCTGGTATTCCAGGGAACGAGAAAGCAGACGCCCTGGCCAGACAGGGGCCCAATGAGGACCTTATAAGACCCGAACCCTGTCTAGGTATCACGGGGGCGCTTTTCCGCGAAAATGTTTATCAGTGGCAGCGATCCACAGCACAGCCAGAGATGGGAAAGAACCCCGCATCAGCAGCATGGACACACTATGTTGGCTGGGCTGAACCGTAAGAGGGCGAATATAAGTCTTCATTTACGGCGGACACAACTGAGATTCATAGTGAGCTTGTATACAGGACACGGTAGCTTCAGGAAGCATTAAAACAGGATACCCTCTATTAATCTAATTTAAACCATTCATGCAACTCCTACTAATTGTTGATTCATGAAGCGACCCTGAACGTACTTCATTTTCGGTCAACACGTTTCTATCACGTTCTAACAGAATTATGCAATTTTTTTCCATTGCAAATTTCCAAGAATTAAACATACCTATTTTAAATTCAATTTTTTCAATTTAAATAATATTTGAATACAACGGGATTTTTATGTTTTTGAAAAGGTTTTTGTATATTCTTTAATTGTATATTTTACGGATTTTGGCAAGTTTTTCATTTTTTAAAGTGATTTGCCAATTTTGTAATTAAAATATTTTATGGGTTCAAACAAATGTGCTCATCTTTTAAAAGATATTTTTGCACACTTTTTCATTCAAAAAATTATGCAGATTTTACAGGATTTTGTCAATATTTCAAATGTTTCCTTTTTTTTTCAACACTGAATTTTATGCATTTTTGAGTTTTATTTTTCTAAAGAAACTTTCATCTTTTTTTATTTAAATAAAAATGTTTGCCGACTTTTTTATTGCAAATTCCCAAGAATTAAACATAATATGTTTAATTTTTTCAATTTAAATATGTAGGTACATATATAACGGTTTTGTGAGTTTTTGAAGAGATTATTATACATTTTTTAATTACCTTATTTTACGGGTTTTGACAAGTTTTTTTTTTAAAGAGAAGTCAATTTTTTAATTAAAATATTTTATGGGTTCGAACAAATGTGCTCGTCTTTTAAAAGAGATTTTAGCACATTTTTTCAATCAAAAAGTTATGCTGATTTTACACAATTTTGTCAATATATCAAATTTTTCCCATTTTTAACATAGGATTTCTTACATAAATTTCAGATCATATTTTAATCGCAAAAGTTCATAGGCTGCTGTAGATCCTCATCCTAAATTTCAACTTTACTCGAATCAAATATTCCGATCCAGCGGAACCCCCCCCCAAACGTGGCCCGCCAGTTGGCAGCACTGCTTATATAGACGCGAACCCACAATCCCAAACCAGCAAGACAATGACAGTCATTCATTACGATAAAATGAAAAGTTTGACATATTTATGTACATCATTTACAAGGAGTTTAAAAATGAAGCAACAAGATACTTAGAAGTTTGTCTATTGCGCATTCGAGTGCTCGAGTTGGCTGAGCTACATGGAACTGCGCCGTTAGTAAGACGTGCCTAAGTAATTAAAGCTTAGTGAAAAAGAATTCCGTAGTGACTAGTACATAAAAAAACGATGTTGAAAGATTTTGACGAACCGTTTAAGATTCACATCGCGCTCACACGACTTCCAAGGGGGGCAGAATGCAGAGGGCTCCACTTGGAGAGTGAATTAGGCAAGTGATTGTGAACCTTGTCGAGGTGGAGCATGGACGGTTATCAAAAGGGCATTTAACGTTCATGGATTTTCCAACCTCAGAATCCAGGAAGCAGAGAATGCTCGTGTGGAGAATGAGCATGGCAAGAGAGTTTGGACCGTGCCAAGGTGGAGCAAGGACCATTATTGCCTGGACACATTTTGGAGATTTACCAATACTCAAACACTCGTCAACAGTGAAAAGAGATAACCTCAATGCCTTGTTGAGAAAAGATCATGGCAAGTCCATGCGTCCGTATTGCCTAAATTGCACATTTGGATGCCTTAAAGGCCATCACGTCACTGTCACAACAGTCTTATGGGGTTTACACTCCCAGCTAGAAGAACTTGTCCTGCTCGCTGAGATCTGCGCGGATGTGCCCATTGGCGAGCGTGTGCGAGTTCCTTTTGATCGTGGCGGTTTCGTAGTCCCCGTTGATGCTCCCGTTGCCGGACGACGACCCTTTGAACAGCCGGGCGGACCCGTTGGACAACTGCCGGTTGAAGCTCGGCGTCCTCTTGGGCGAATGGGGGACGGACTCTTTGAGCGGCACAGTCACGTAAGGGTTCTGTTTGGAGGAAATGTAATGGGGCGACGTCGGGATCCTGCCGAGGTTTCTTTTGTCGTAGAAGTGGCGGATGATAAGGCAGGAGACGGTGCCCAGGAGGAAGCCGATGATCAGGCAGCCGATTGCCGTCCCAACGCTCATCCCTGCATCAGCTGGAACAACAAAAACAACAACCACGTCAAGGACGTTGAACTAAGACTTGAGAACATCTTAACGAATCATTACTTACCGATACTTTCACCGGCTAGAGCGTCAGCGCAGAATCTAGCATCAGAGTCGGTACCCTCGCAATCACCAGGTCCTGGATTCCCAACTTGGCAGTTCCGAGATCTCGTCTGCTCTCCATCTTTGTTGCAAGGGCTCCATATAGACCAGTCGCCCCACCCTTGCAGTGCTAGAAAATCAACAAAATTAGATGGATTGTTTGTTTAAAAGGCGCTCAAAGTATTTTGTGGTGCTTACAGTGGCAGGCAGACACGATACATTCTTCTTGGACGGATGCAGGGCCGTGGCAGGTACTACGATCTCCTCCAATGCAGTTTCGATGCCTCTGGCGAATCCCAGGACCACAGCTGGAAGAACACATGGACCAGTCGCTCCAGCATCCCCACTCGCCTTTGCAAGGGTGCGTATTGCATTGCCTGGATGTGGACGACGGTCCGTGGCAATCACTCTGGGCACCGTCGCAGGTCCTGGTTCGAGTCTGCTGCCCCGTTCCGCAGTCGGCCGAGCACGGGGACCAGGCGGACCACTCACTCCAGGCGTCTTCCCCTTCACCGCGTTCCGACTTGGTGCAAACGCCTTCTTCGTTGCAGTACCGATCATCAACTTTGAAGAGCGTCACTTTGATCATGCCTGGCTCAGGAACTGGGGCCCGGCAGGAGAACTTAAACCGTCGCTCTGTTCCATTTCCAAAGGGTGTCCACCCAGTCCACGAAGAGAGTCTTTTACTGTCGATGCACGGCATATTGTGACACGACTGGAAAATAAAGATTGGTTTACCAAAAATACTTTTTAAGTGGCGATTAATTTCAAGGGTGGTTCAAAGTTTACCTGATATTCAGCGTGGCAGCCTGGGCAATCTAAACCTCCAGGAATTTGAGGTGGAGGGTTGGTGCAAGACCGGGTTCGAGTGCGGAAACCACCACCACACTTTGCAGAGCACTCGCTCCAGGCGCCCCAAGAAGTCCAACCCCCATCTCTTACTGGGCCAGTGACCGCTGGAAATTGCAATAAATAAGAATCGTGGCAGAACGTAAAATGCTGTGTTCACCGTGTCTTTGGCTTACCAGGACATGGTGGATTGGAATGGCAGTACATCTCGCTACGATCCTGCCCAACGCACACCCGCCCGCCGTGCTGGGGCGCTGGGTTGCTGCACGTCCTCCGACGGGTTTTCACGGCCATACCGCACGTCTGCGAACACGCCGACCACGTACTCCATGCCGTCCATCCCCCGTGCACCGTGCAGTTGGCCACCCTGACGGACACTCCAGTACACTGGGAGCCGCCGCGCGAGGGCGACGGGTTGTTGCAGCTCCGGGTTGAACACAAACACGCGTCACCAGTCTTTTCGCCATTTGCCCTTTCACCGTTCGCCTGCTCGCAAGCTGTGTATGGGGACCAGGCTGACCAACCTCCATCAACTGAAAAGGGAAGAACGAGTTGAATGCCTGAAGACATAACAAGTGTAACAAAAGAGTGCTAATTATCTCACCTGGGTGGTCCAACGACGGGCACTGGGTGGCATCCTGGTGCCAAGCAGTCGACATGGGGTTCATGTCTGGAGCTAGTGAGCAGGTTTCCCGATGTTCATTCCATCCACAATGAGGATCCATAGCAGCTATGCACGACCCTTTACTCAAATACCGCTTGCAGTGATGCTTGTTTATTTTCATCACACTCTCTTCAGTTGTCAGATATAACGCATCCTTTAAAAAATAAATTAATTGATTAATAAAACGAATGAATTTAAGCAATAAATTGTATTCAGTGTGATTAAATTGAACTGGTAAAGCGGAATATTGAGCTCTACTAACGTTAGCAAGTTGCATCGTGTAAATTCTTGTACTCGGCGATGAACTGGGTAGTGGATTCCAAATTTCTAGTACGCACGGTTTCACGTTACGAGGCAGAACGGAGACTTTTTTCACCTTTCCTTCCACAGTGGCCACGTACAATACGTGAACTTCACTGTAACATTAAATGTCAGTATTAAAATTTTACAACAAACAAATTGAATACTTGAGAGCTATGAAGAGGGAGACACAAAACACTCCTGACGCATTGACCGAATTTCCACCCCGTGAGCCGTTACCTGTTGTGTTTTGTGGAAACGACGTCGACGGCGACGTGGGTAAACCTTTCGAGCTCTTGGTGGAACAAGGGCTCCTTTGAAGTCGGTTGAATGGCCATGTCCATCAGTTGATACCGCGTCGAATCGAGGAGCGCTTGCGTTCCTGGAGGATGAAAAAATAAAATAAAAGGATAAGCGAACAGAAAAAACAGAAATAACACCGAAAATTAATAATTCAATAGTGAAAAATTATTCACTGTAGCTAATTCTTTCATTCAATTGTAGCTAATTCTTTAAGTTATTTTGGTTTAAGTTTTTTTACCGGAACAGGAGGAGTGTTGGGGGCTGACGACTTTCTTCTCCCAAGTGGACGTCGATGTCGCTTGGTGTTTGAAGGGGCCGGCAAACGCGGCGTTGATGGACGACATGTTGAAAGCACAGACAGCCGACCCCGCAATGCTGTTCCTGAAAAATGAAGAAATGATAATCATAATAAATGAAAAACTTCAATTTCTGAGGATTTCTGTGGGCCGTGCATTGTTTTCTAGTTTCTTGGGTTGCGTTCCCCTTAACTGGTTTTGAATTGCCCCAAAATACGAGTATAAGTCATTTGTTTGAAAGACAGAGCAAAGGCGAAAACTCCCAACACTAGCCCCCCAGGGTTCTCTTGAGCCACACCGCACTATGCGCTGCGCCCCGTCAGTAGTGTGCGAGCATTTGCTGCCATCAACACTTCCCCTACCCTTCTTTTCCTCCTGTCGTCGTGGCACTCCTTAAAACGGATGGGAGGGGGGCTGCTAAAGCTTAAAAGCTTATCCGAGCTCACGCCAGTATCCACTTGAATGAAAACTGTTGTCAGAACCCTCAGGTGATCTCACATACGCGGGAAGGTCAGTTGTGTACTATGGAAACTGTACTAAAGACCGACAGGCCTATCGAAAGGTCCCCCGAAGGGGACTCCACCCGGAGGGGTCTGAACCTTCCACCGGGCTCCACCTCCCGGCGTCCCCACGACCCCCTCGAGACCAACCCGAAAGTCCAGGGGTGGGGGGGGGGGGGGCAAGGACCCAGGGATGACCCACAAGTCCAAGACCGCGGGCTCCCCCCCGCCCGAGGTACCGGAGAGAAGGAGTCCCTCTAAGCCGAATGTTATTTGCGTTATTGAGAGCAACTCCTCCCCATTAAGGCCACTCCGGTCGGAGGCCCGAGAGCCCGAAGGCTCTCTATCGCTTTACATGCCCCCAACATCCCGGCGTTACCCGGGATATCAGCCTGAACATTACGGGGGTGGACACGAGGGTCAAAGAGCCGAGTCCGCCAGTGAGCCATAGCACACTAGCATCAACCTACGGCCCCCGGGAAAGGTCCCCGACGCGGGAAGGTCAGAGGGAATCGATGGAGGCATCAAGGCAAGGACAGAAGATGTATTCTACGACAGCTCCAGTTAAGATACACTGCTCACCCCCTCTGCCTACACGATAACAGCAGCCTCTGAGGGAATCCTTTGGTCAATCAAGTATGGCCACTAGGAAACCAATCTTCCACACACAAGTGGCGTGAAGATGGCGTTCAGAACTATATCCCATAGCCTTTTAGGCCAGCCACACTGTGGGGTCAGTTCCCTTGGGCCCTTTCCAACTGGGGACGTTCATTCAGTTAATTCTTCAATGCCGGTCTCTGTCTACATCCCTGCTATTCGTCAAGAGTTAGCAATGCTGAACCAGCTCCTGGACACCCCCAATCAGAGCATGGTGGTTCTGAGCCAGTTCATGCTAACATCCTTAACATGAAGCAGGAGGTATAGTAGTCAAGCTGAATCAGATCCTGGAAATCCCAAAACAACGCTTGTGACTATTAGCCAGCCTCTGACACCTGCTTTCCAGCTAACGCTGCGAACCAGCTCTAGGAAATTCACAAATACGAGCTTGGTGGCTCTCAGCCAGTCTCTGACAACACCCTTGCCTAATTGCAAGCAAACATGATAATATCATAATCATGTAGCATTGCATATTATGCAATTAGTAAGAGCAGGACTCTTTGACTAGACTCCCTTCCAACAAGCAAGACTCATCGTGCACAGCGCCAATCACTTTCACTTTGGATGGGACTCCCCATGCAGTCACCCGTGAGGCCGCTTATCGCGAGCATGACCATGCTGGTTGGGATTGAGCTCCCCCAGTTCGATTTCTTCTTGCGGCTCAACTGTTCCCCTAGTTCCACTGTCCTGCAGACGCTTTCCAACTGCCCAGTTCAAATACGCCCGTTCCCATAACCACCTTGGCACATAAGGCTCAACCTCCACTGAAGGCCATGGGTATTTCACAATTTTATGGGCTTCAAAGAACGGGTTATCTACCCAGAGCGAGGGACCTTGGCTGAAGCAGTAGCAGTTTCCCAGTAGAAAACATTGCAAAGCTGTCTGGGAAAGTGCAGGCAGTTGGAGAGCCACTTCCAGCAGATCCTGGCAGTAGGAACAGAGTTCTTGGGCCCTGGTTCGAGCATTACAGGCGCATGCTGACGTACTCAGTCCATTTGAGCCGTATTGTAATTTGCCAAATTGTCGGTTGTGAGTCCTAAGGTGGAGTACGATGGGGCGCAAGTGCGCTCAAATGGCCTCCCTTGTCGTTTTAAATGGAGCGAATCGACCCCTGTCCGTCTGCTAGTCTACTAAAACTAGTAAAAAACAGTCTTGGCGGCCGTCAACGCCTTGAACGATTTTTTCGCAGCTCAATTCAAACACAATATAAATTTAGCGAAAATTCTCCTTGAATTTTATCTTCACTTCCGAAGTGCCAATCCAATTCAAGATAATCACATAATTCTACGCCTTCCCGTTTAGTCAGAAACAAGATAATGCTTTTTCTTTCTAATTTGTATTTTGTCGATGTTTTTGAGACGAGCCTATCACGTGATAACGCGACCCCGATTGAACTGAACACAGGATCCGCTGACCAGGTTCAAGAGACGATTGAGATTGAAATCGCCCATCAAACGCCGTAAACTGGTGAGCGCTTCTCAGCGTTTTATTAGGTACTCTTTCATCCTCTTTATGCGCTGAAAGAAAAATTCCTTAACGAGCTCCACTGTCGTTGGGCATTCTAATTGGACTAATTTGAATCATTTTTGCTCGTTAAGGTTGGGAGCCTCGTGTAACCCCGACAATCGAATCGGCGTTTTTCACGGTGGGTGAAGTGTCGTTCGGTTAGGTTAAAATCTTGACGACCAAAAAAGAAAAAAAAAACTTACTGTGGAGTGGTAAAAGTGGCGTAGAGGAGGCCCATTTCCGGGAGGAACGTCATCCCTTGGATGTTGTCGAAATAGAAAGGATATTCTCCGGGGAGGGAACAGTTGAGACGGGCTTTGACGAAAGTCGTCCAATTGTCACGGAGCATTATGTTGCCGCCGTTGTCGTTTTTGCAGACTCTCGCTATCCGGGAGTAAATGACCTGGAAAATGGCGTCACAGTTAGAAAGAGCGGCAAACTTGAGAACGGGAACGACCCACCGATTATTAGAAAAATCGTTTCTTTTTTATTGTTCCGAAAAAAAATTAAATCTCAATCGATGCCCAGGTCTAACTGATTTGTATCCAGACGTGATAGCAGTAAAGATTTTGGAAGGAGCTATAATATGGTGGATTAGGATTTTTTAAATGATAGCTGACACACACCCGCTCGTCAGCTTCAAGCAGCTTGTAGTCACAATTGATCGAAAAACTAGCACCAATAAGTACAATTGGGCAACCCAGTTGAAGGATGTATTCGGAAAAGATGTGGAGGAAATCACAAGGGAAAGATCAATCTTTCGAAATGTAGTACGAAGACTATGGACGAGCTGCGACGTCCTCGTACAGCAATTTGTTCTGCATGCATCAAATTGCGCTTTCAGGGGGGGGGGGGGGGGGTGCAGATAATACGACTCGTTGTTTTTTTTTGTAGGTAATTTATTTAAAACCGTTAAAATTTTAAGAAGTGTTTGACAAAAAGTAACGAAATTCCATTTTATAATTTAAAAAAGAAATCAATTCTATACGATGTTTTTTAAAATTTCATGACCCCCAAGTTGAAGGTAATAGTTTTTTAATATAATTTTATCGTAGGCAATCTGCTTTACGTCAGATTTTTCAAACAAATTTTGTAGAATTTAAAACAGGTCGTTCAATTTCCAAAATTAATTTTATCGATTCTTTAAAAAAACATTTTTTTAATTCGATTTTTCATTTTAAATTGGGTCAGGGTGGCCCAGTGGACTAAGGCGACAGAGCTTCGTCTGTTTACAAATCAGTCGGAGCGCTGATCAGCCTGGTTCGAATCCGGGGCCGAACACCAATGTTTGACCAAAAGTCAATCACGTGTTGTAATACCTGTCTTGTCGGCAGACAATTCACCTCTGAACTCAAGTTTATGTGAATCCTTTCTCTGGGGCAAGAATTTCTAAAGCTTCTTTAAGTACAGTGCGGGGTCGGCTCCTGCCCCACTCGTGAGAAACAACTTGGTTAACACAAAAAAGAAAAAAAAACACCACTTTACTTTACTTTTTAAATTTTAAATTAATTAAAAAACTGAAAATTTTACACAAAGGTGTATTTGGAGGAAGAGGAAGGGGTGCATGAATATCCCTGTCCAGGGCATAACGCGAAGTAGTGCCGCGATCAGCTGACCTGGCTTCCTTGGGCAAAATGCCGCCTGAGGATGCCCGGTCCTAAAATCCAACAATACACTGCGTGAATTCATTATAAGAAATAAACGGTTAGTGGATGATAAATCGGCGGTGGGATTGGGGATGGTCCGGGTCGTGAGCGGTGAGCGGGACCACTCAGTCTCGCCACCGACAGTGGCGCTTCCCGTGGCCCGCGTCGGGGCCAATAGCGGCGGGTTGGTGAATTTAATTGTACAGTGTGGCCCATGCGGGGTCACATGAATAACCCCACAAAAGGCCCATTGATCCCCTCTGTGGAATCAGATCGTTCTGGGACCCCCAAAAAAAGGATTCCACGTCGAAAAATCCTTTTAAAATGAACGACACCTAACTCGATCCTATTATGTATAGGATAATAAGCCGTAACCCTTCAAAAAACCCTCCCGTAGCTCCTTTGTAGCCCCACAGGAGAGCGTTGAGCCTTTGGGCTGAAAACCTTACGGGCCAAACTAGATGGGAAACCGAGTATTTTCTCAACATTTTAGATTGAAAAAAAAAAAAAAAAAAAATCCTACTGCCCAAAACGTCCCGGACGGCGGACGGATGTTTTTTTTGAATCTACGCATCTTGAAACGTACAATGACTATAATTTTGAGGCCGAATTAAATTTTCGACCTCCGTAGCGAATACGTAAGTGTATTATCTCCAGAATAATACACCAAAATTGTTTCTAAAACAAATAGATTTTTTTTATTCGTTTGAAACAGTGGATTTAATGACAGAAGGATCGTCAAAAGGAATAGGTTCACACCAGTATTGACAGCTTTGTTGTTAGTTACCTTCCCACAATTGATGAACTCCACAGCAGCCTCCCGGAACACGAAGTAGACGTGGTCGTCAGTTTCGAAGGACCCGACGAATTGGGGTTCGTTGAGCCAACTCGGGTTGTACTGGTTCGTCCGAACGTAGGAAGATCCCGTGTCGCCCATGAAATCGTGCGGGCGGACGATGGCGGTGTCGGCGCCGGAAAAATCCAACGGCGTCCCGGCGAACAACTGGTTCGTTTTGATGCTCAACAACGACGTGACGTTCGAGTGAGGGCTGTGCGGGCATTTGGCGACGCCCCGGACCCAGTCTGTGACTTTGTTGACGTCTTCCATCTGCAAGAATTTTCCCTGTTAGTTTTCCGGCTCGGAAGTGACTCAAGATGATACGAGTCGTATCATACGGACTAGTGAGAAATGGCCCAACGATAGCAAAACCGCCATTTATCGCCTTCTGTGGTCACTTGCAGCACAACTATTCCATCTAGTTCGTTGGTTATCTTCGAGATTCAATCTCAAGTGTCACTCGTCTATTTGGTTGAGTCAGCCGGTCATTGGCGATAGTTACACCAGAGACGACCACTGCGGAGACGAAACTAAACCCCCGACAATACTTTTTCAACTTCACCAAAAACCCAAAACCCCAAAATTTCCTATTTTCACAGCTTTTTCCACTAGTCTGGTTCACTCACCTCCCGCCAGGAGCACGTCGGAGCAAAAGCCCCCGTCCCGCAAGCGAACAATTTCTTCCCGTTCGTCAACAAGACTTTAATGTAATTATGGCAATCTTCTTCCGTTTGACCTTTGACCGTGCACAATTTGACTTTGTCGGCGAGCGACTGCCACGGCGCCCTTTCAAGTTTGTCTAGGTCCAGGCTGAGCCGGAACAGGTTGTCTCTGAGAAGAAAAAGTCGTAAAAATAAACCCAATGAATTTTTTTTCTTCGCTCACTACATTTGAGAAATTTACGAACCGTGCACCGACGATGAGCTGATTTCGGGAGACATCAAAGAGCATTTCGGTAAAATTGGTGACGCCCGGCTCCGCAAACATGACACCACTCATCATCAGATCTGCGGACAAAATAAAAATAAAAAGTCTTGAAAAATTCAGCTAGGCGAGTAGATAATTAGAAGAGTGAAAACACCAAAAAGTTCGCTCAATGCGGTCCATTTGAACCAAAAAAGTGTTCAAAAAATAGGAACAAGACCAGTTTGGCTGGCTTTAGCCAGCAGGGAGTGGGACCCCCTAGTAATCTCATTGGAGGCACCGACGGGCCTGATGGTCTCCCAGCAGCCGATTACCAGTTTTGAATAGGTATAGTCCAGGCAAATGCTGGATACCGGTATTTCGGCCCATGGCCACGACCGGGCTTAAGATAGAACTAGGATAAAATAGGATAAAAGGATAAAAGCCAAAATTTGCACACATGGAGGGGGGGGGGTCTTAAGTAATAAACTAAAAGTCCTGGGGGCTGGGGGTCCTGTGTTAGGAGGGGGGTCTCCAAGGGATATTTACTTCCTAGTACACATAGGTACCTACGTACAAGTACCAAAAATAAAATTTACTACATCACTTTTTGCACAAGCTGATGTTTATAATGACTGGGCAACTATTCATAATATTTTCACTTAATACACAATTTTTTCAATCTCATCCCCTCCATCCCTCCCTAATCTGTTGGTCTGTAATTTGGGATACGTACTTACATATATACATTATGAAGTGACGATAAATGACAGAAAGAAGGGGGTTTAAGGTCGAGGACACAGAAAAGTGGCTTGTCAACTTTTGGGAGAAAATGACAAAAATCGTAAGATATTAAAATTGGCGTAACTTTTGAATGATCAATGATAAATTCGTGACTAGCCATATGTTGTCAAAGATAATTTAATGCTGAACAACGTTTGCCTGCACAACCTTTCTCTCGTGTCAAACGTACAGACGCCAATCAACCATGTTTTCCAAAAACCGTGAGGTGAAAATCTGATTTTCAAAGTTGACCAATTTTCCGAGGCGCATATCTCGAAAACGGTTCGGAATTGGGATAAAATTTTAATAATCAAAGTTGTACAGAATTATATCATCTTTCATTTACACTATGGGGCATGGTTTATCGAAAAAGGCACCGTTTGCGAGATATTCACGAAAAACCTGAAAAGGGGACCTTTGGAGACCCCCCTCCTAACACAGGACCCCCACCCAGCAGGACTTTTAGTATGTTATTCAAGACACCTCCCCCTACGTGTGTGCGAATTTTGGCTTTTATCCTATTTTTTCTACCTACATCTAATACTTCGTTGCCTGGACTAGTAGTCGTTCCCACACCACTGGGGTTTATTATTCTTCTTATTATTGAAATATAATTGAAATAAGTAAATTGTGCGCAAATTAGTTCTGCCAATAAAAAATTATTAAAAAGTAAAAAGCTAAGGTAAATTATTAATACATAGTAATAAGTAAAAAATTTTAAAATTAGTATTTTTTTCTTCAATTTTGTGAAAATTCTAAATTTTTTAAAAACGTTCAAAACTTTAGATTTATTGAAAAATTGTTTGGAAAATCGAAAATGGAAGGTTTTTTAGTCAAACAATGAATAAACAATCCAGAAACTCATCCTGAGGGAACTGAGTTATATCTAGTTTCCACGACAAGGGGCAAAAGAAACCGAGTTGAAAAGGCCTTTCATAAACGTCAAGTGGTCGTTTACCTTCGTGAGATATAATCCCGGGGTCTACAACTTCTGACGAGGCGAAGTTGAGCAGCAGAAGCCAACCCACTGCCAACATTCCTGGAACAAAAGGGAAAAATAAATAAGTTTTTTCAGGGGTAGTCGAGTTAATACAAATATTAAGGAGTCACGGAAGGGAAATTAATGTCGGGCGATCCGGAAAAGTTGTGGGTTTGTTGTCAGCGTGGGGGGGGGGGGGGGGGGGGGGAGTTCCACTGGAGGAAGTTTTCATCGGGAGATTAGTTTTGAAGTTTGTGACGTCCCCCAGTGGGCCAGTTTGGGGTTTGTTCGGAACACGAAGGATTTTCGTGACATCGTTCCAACGAAGAAGACAGAGAAAAAAATGACCCAAATGATTGGCGAAAAAATGGAAATATAGTTTTGAGAAATTGGTGGACATTTTTAGTATTACCATTAGTGGTGGGTCCGTTGGTGTATTGTTCATAGATATTGTTTTTCTCGAAAGCAACATTATTCATTACTCAAGTCAGAATGTAACGGCTACAAAAATTAGCGGCATGGAGGTGGTAGAAGAGCGTTGCCGCCTTGGGATGTAATGCCTGCATACAGGTTTTTGGTACAAATCGCGCCTCAACAACCCATAGACCTAAGCGTACGTTTATACTGCGGCGTTTTGTCGCGGCAACACAAAGAAGCCAATGGAGCCGTTTACAGTGCGACGGTAGCGTTCGGCGACAGACGTCGTATCGCGCGACACAAACGCGAGGGGAGTGCTCTCCCACTCACAACCTCCACGCTCTGCCCAGAAAGTCCATAGAGCTTGCAGCTGCTCAACTATGTCTATGCAGTCGGGTCATTACATTACACAGCAGACATCCTGCTCTTCAACCCCAACAGTAATGTGCTAGGGAACAAGGTTGAACATAGTTAAAATAGTAACAAACAAGGTCCACCACAGAGTGTACTACGCTAAAACAGCATTGTTCTTTATTCTGGCTTCTATTATTCGTTAAAAAGTAACGGTATTGAGTATGCTACCTTTAACAATTTACAATGAAACGAAATGTAACTTTATGAAAAAGTGGCAGTAATGCTCAGTAAGGGGATTAGGGATGGATCAGTGCAGTGAGACGCGAATCCAGGATTTCAGTCTGGGGGAGCCGACACCCCCACCGTTTGACCGTGGGAACAGTTTCAAGCAGTGGCCAGATCTTTGCGCTTGCTGGATGGTTCCATGGATCAGGACGGGTGCCGTTGAGAATCACAAGGTTCCACAGTTGAGCAAGGAAACAGGCTTGTTTCTTTTTTTATTATGGTCAATAAATCTTTTCGTATTTTCGGTACCGGCACCGGCTGGTTCATCGATTTCCGAATTCTTTCTTCAGGGGAATTCACAGTATTCATCTTAGAGTACTATCACTTAGCCTTCGAACTATTTTCCGTTATTAAATGATTTTTTCCAACAAGACTTGAGACCAATTTACGTACGAGGTGCAACTAATTCTCGAATCCCGGGATCCCGGGGTTGACTCCACAAATCCCGGGATTTCAAATTGGCAAAAATCGACCGGGATCCCGTGATTGCAACCCCTAGTATGGAGCGACCTCGAATATCTCATCGGATTCCAAAGAGGAATGGGAAAGCAGAGCCTAAGAAGGGGGTTCGTTGAATCGTGTAAAATACAATTTTTATGGTAAACCCATTTTTTTTTTTTTTAACATTCATCGATCCACCTCACTTCAGTTTCTCTAGACCTTGGCATTTACGAATTTGAGGAATTTTACCATGTACTAAACAGGTACCTATAAGGGACCTAACAGCCAAGTTGAAACGTTCAAATCAGTCACAGTTAGAGCCGTTCCTGGGAATATCCTGGACCCGCTCACCTCCAGGGTAGATCAACCCTTGACTTTGGACAAAAGTTGGCATCGTGAGAATCAAGACGGCTCCCAGATGTCGCGCATTTGAATGTCAAACTTGCTGACTGGGACCCAGCCAAGTCTCACAATGCCTTGCTTGGATTCGACTCCGGTCAGTGCGCCGAATTTTCCGTCTAATGCGCGAACACGTACGTCGTGACAAAGCCCACGCCCATGGGCGACATAGTGTATTCACGACAATCGCGTAAAAGAAGTCAACTATAATTCTGCGGGCCTACAGCCCAGTCACGTATCGGACCTCCCACGCAAAAGATCGGTAAAAGAAACGCTGCAAATTTTACACAAGGGTTTATTATTCTTTGATATACGTTACTTGTGCAGAAATTTAATTCTGTCAATGAAAAAATTTAAAAAAAAATTTTTTTTGGATTTTTATCTCAAAAAAATTTTTTTTTTTTGGATTTTTTTGTTCAAAAATGTGTTTTTTTCAAAAACTCGGTATTTTTTACTGGAAAATATTTAACATCCTGGGATCCTTCAAAAATCCCATTTTTAGCCCCGCGAATGCCCTAAACATCGCCCCAGTGAAATCGGATCGTTCCGGGACCCCAAAAAATGGATTCTACGTCCAAAAATACTTCGAAAACGACACCTAACTCGATCCCATAGCTAAAAGCCTTCAAAAAACCCCTCCCGTAGCCCCATTATAGCCCCATAGCGCCCCACGGGTTTGGGCGATCGGACTGAAAACCTTGCGGGCACAACTAGATGGTAAACCAAGTATTTTCTCGAAATTTCAGATTTTTTAAAAAATTCCTACTGCCCAAAACGGCCTGGACGGCGTACGGCGTACGGCGTACGGCGGACGGACATTTCGGATTTAGAATGTAGACCACTTGAAACGGATAATGTCAAATTTTGAGCCCGATCGGAGTCGTCGACCCTTGTCGCGAAAACATAGGTGTATTATTCCAAGAATAATAAACCAAAAAACAGGAGGAGGAAAAAAACAAACGGTCAGTTCAAACAACCGCTTGAGAAGTGCACCTAAAATAAAACCGCCAGACTAAACAAATTCAAGAAGAAAAAAGGTGGGGGGGGGGGGGGGGGGGGGGGGGGTTGGTCGGGAGACAATGTAACTTGAGGATGGAGAAGGTCGTGCAGTGTAAACTGTATTTGATTAAGTGATGTTAGAACACTGTAGTACACACAAAAAAATTTTGTGACAAAATATCCGAAAGTATAAAATCCCTGCCAACTTCACTTTTCACCTCAAGCGTTGGTCCCTCCTGATCATTCTACTTTATGTGTCCCGACAGATCTCGTCAAATCCAAGCATTCACAATATCCCGAGTGAAACTTCCGGTAAAAGATCTTTTGAGGCGGACTTCGGATGTTTGCTCATCCCGAAGCAAATAACCCCAGATGTTCGGAACATCATGTTCCCCACAGAGAAGGTATTGCCCGGTCGATTTTCACGGTCGAGGAGTTGAAGTTATCTCGCGGATTCCTTCTCCGTGTCGCAATAACTTTCGTACAGCTCCTGAGTGTTGGTGTAGACGAATACCCCCCCATGGGAGTGGGTTCTTTTTTGTGTGTGTGTTCAACTTACGACTTTCCTGGAGAGCGTCGTCGCAGTATATTTCCTTAACGGCGCGGCGTGACTGTGGCAGCAGAATTGCCGGCTTGGACCGGCAAAAATAAGGGGAAAAAGAAAGAAATTTCGCAGAAAAAGGAATCAAGTATAAAACAAGACAAAGGAAACTGAATCCTAAAAAGGCTCTGAAATCTGAAAACTCGATATTAACTTAGGTAATAATTATTTTAAAAGTATATTTTTCGACTTAATCTGAAAAAATTACTATTAATAATTTTGTGCAAGAAAACCGTCGTTTTATCAACTTTTTCATTACCTACAATAAAACATTTCCATACAAATTCCTGTTTTTTGGTAAAACGCAAAAAACATAAAAATAAAAATAAATAAATTAATAATCATAATAATTTAAGAAAGAATGTCTTGGAAAATTTTAATTGCAAACATTTCTATAAAAAAAAAACCGCTGCAAATTTTACGCAAGGGTTTATCACTCTTTCATAATATATATATATTGTAGGTTATATTATAGGTTACTTGTGTGAAAACTAATTCTGTCAGTAAAAAAATTTTGAAAAAAAAAAAAAAAAAAAAAGCTTCCGCAGTCTCGGAAGCAAAATGTTCAAACGCTTTTTTTTATTCGGAAAATATTTGACCTCATGGAATCTTTCAAAAATCCCATTTGTAGCCCCATTGATCCCACGGTGAAATTGGATCATGGGGATTAAAAAAAAAAAACCTCCCGTAGCCCCATCTTAGTCTCATAGCGCCATAAAAAATGATGTCACGGGAGTATAAAGGCAGGTCTGGGCAGATCCAGTTGCCGCCTTCTTTCAAATCTTATTTTCTCCTCTCTGATCTACAGGAAAAAGATTTTTGAGCCAAGATTTGACGTGGGAGGTTTTTGGTTTATTATTCTTGGAATTGCGAAGGAGGTCTAAAATACTGATCGGCCTCTAAATTTGACATTATACGTTTAAAGATGTATAGATTCCAAAAACCAAATGTCCGTCCACCGTCCGGGCCGTTTTGGGCAGTAGGATTTTTTTTTTTTTTTTTTAATCCAAAACTTTGATAAAATACTCGGTTTACCATCTAGTTGGGCCCGCAAGATTTTTAGCCCAATCGCCCAACCCCTTGGGGCGTTATGGGGCTGAAATAAGGTTACAGGAGTGGTTATTGATGGTTTTCGGCTGTGGAGTCGAGTTACTTGTCGTTTTTGAAATATTTTTTGGATGTAGAACCAAATTTTTGGGGGCCCAGAATCATCCGATTTCACCGTGGCCTGCGGCTTTCATGGGGCTACAAATGGGATTTTTGAAGGATCCCTGGAGGTCAAATAAGGTGTATTTTCCGAGTAATTTTGGACGCAAAATCAATTTTTTCGAGATCCCACATTGTACAGAAAAATGGGTATATATATATAAAATAAATATTTTCTACTTGACAGAATTAATTTTAGCACAATTAACCTATATCAAAGAATAATAAACCCTTGTGTAAAATTTGCAGCGGTTTTTTAATAGTTGAATTCCGATATGAGGTAAAAAGTCAGTAGTCCGACCTCCCGAAGACCCCCCCATTCAGGAAAAAGATAATAACGATAATAATAATAATTATTATTATTATTATTTTCGTTTTCCTGAATGGGGTTCATAATTAATTGTAATAATTGTGAATGATTTTTTGATAGTGGGCAGCGACACGCCTTGCTCATAGGTTGGGCTTTTGCCGAAGCCTGGTCAGCGGACCCCGCTCGTTCCGCGGTTGTTTTTTTTTAACATGCAAATTCACGGCGTTTCGAAGAAGGCCGATCATCTTTTAGCGTGAGGTGGCACGACCTCACGGGGCCTCAGAAAACAGTAGAAAAGTCACGTCGTGCCCCCGCCGAAGTGGGTAATAATTATGAAATGATGGAGAACTTGCGTAATGTGTTTCCAACTAAGCCGAGGATCACGTATGGGTTTTTTCTTCTCCCGCTAAGGGGATCCAGACGATAAAAAGTTGGTCAAACAAAGGCTGGGACTGAGTAATTTTCTACTAGTTCTGCTAGAGACAAAAAACACCGAATAATTCTACGTTGATGACAATCGACGGGGCAAAACAATGCGAGGTCAGTTTAGCAAATTGGCTTTCTTTCGATGAAAAGAGGTCCTTTAAGAGGATCGTCGACCTCGCCCGGAGAGACCTTGAAAGGCACATGTGCGGCGAAGGCATATAGCTCCAGCATCCCCACGGACCTTACAGAGTCGAGCTCAGAAAAAAGAAGAAGAAAAAAAGTCGACCTGCCATCTGGGCATCTCGGTGGCCACGCGTGCCACTGGCTTCTGCCAACTGACTTCCTACGGAGTTGATACACTTTCCACACCAATGATCAACAGTTGTTGCATTTTTACGGGTTCACGCTCCCCCGGAACATCCTAATTTTTTGTTTTTAAGGGTTTTCGTAATCATTATAAGCTTCAAGAGACGTTCGTTGTTCATTTTAGACTCGATCAAACGAATGAATAGACTGATTTGTTCTCCGTGCGGGGTGTTGACAGCCCGAAATTTATTCCACAACTAACCCACCTGTTCGTAGGTAGTTACCATTTTTCTACAACGCCCTCGTCGTCTCTAACCAGGTCAACGAGATTCTCCCCCTTAATTTCATCGGGAAGGACATTACACGTAATAACACGCGTCGAAAGGTGGCAGCCCCTTACGCGTCGATTTTAATTGCTTGTCACCCACCGGAGATTTTTTTTTTTCACACGAAAATAACCCGACGATTAATTCGCAGTTTATGCTAAAAAGGGGGACTTCCAGCACAACGAGTTTAGAGCTGACAACTTAAAAATTACGAGGTAGGTATTACAAAGAGATGTTTGGCAACAAGGGCGATAACCATCCCAAACGGGGTTAGCAGAATTGTTTTTCAATATCGGAATGCTACGATTGGCGGCGAAAGTGCGCAACATCGGCAGGGTCTATTCATCAGAATCTGAATGGCAGGCACGTCAGTTTTGCGGTTCAGAATAAAAAGTCGATTTTTCCAATGCCAGTTGCAGACAGTAAATTTTATACACATCGATAAACAAAAATGGAACTTAACACTGGTTAAACAATAAATAAATAAAATTAAATTAAAAACCCCAAGAGTTGCCGGCTTCTTCTTACCTCTGTATTACATATCTACCTTTCTAGGAGTTTTTGAGGAGGATGAATCCGAAAATGATAGTCGTTTTGTTTAGTTGCTTCGAATATGGCTTTTTTTACCGTCCTTTTCACTGAATTTTCCAGTAATCACAGACTTCAGTCGAAATTCTTCTAAAACACTCATCTTATAGAAAATTTACAGTAGATTCCGAATACATACTTAAATTTAGTCTAAAGCCCTCTTAAGCCATTAAAAACCACAAAACATTTTGATTGCAGTTTTTTTAGACTGAATATAAGTATATATTCGGAATCTACAGTAAATTTTCTTTAGATGAGTGTCTTTGGAAGAAGTTCGAGTGAAGTCGGTGATCACTGGAAAATTCTGTGTATCTACCTAAAGAAAAAAAAAAACACCTTATTCGAACTAATTTGAGGGAAAAAAAGGCTACCAATTTCGGATTCAGCACACTCAAGAACCCCTAGAAAAGATATAAAGAAGCCGGCAACTCACAGGTCTTTTCCCCCCCCCCCCCCCCCCCCATTTGTAGAACAGTAATATTAAATATTAAATTTTGTAGTAATATTAAATTTTGTAGAACAGTGTAATATTTCACTCACAATTTTGTGTCGTAGAGAATATAACCACCCATGTATTGTTCTGTTGAGGGGTACAACCCGCATAAATACACTCCTATAGTGTCGTTTTAGTGAATATTTTAAATTCTGCAGTGAACTTGAGACCAGCGAAGGGAGAATAAGACTTATTATTGATAGTGTACGTATCAATATTTTGGTATAAATCGAGATTTTAAAGGGCAATTTTAATTGCATAATTTACATATTATGTAATCAACACTGTTGCCGTCCCAATTATCGATACCCGTCAGCTGATGTTCAGATCCGAACGTGGGTACTGACAACAAACTTTTGGTCACATAGGTTTTGGTTGGTTCTCTTTACTGGTATATTTATTTTAAGAATTCAGTTATTCATTTATCGATGTTTTATTTATGATGAAGTAAAAAAAGTAAAGTGGTTTTTTTTTGTGTTAACCAACTTGGTATTCACAATTGGGGCAGGAGCCGATCCTGCACTGTACTTAGAAAAGCTTTAGAAATTCTTGCTCCAGAGACAGGATTCACAGTTCAGAGGTGAATTGTCTGCCGACAAGACAGGTATAACAACACGTGATTGACTTTTGGTCAAACATTGGTGTTCGTCCCCGGATTTGAACCAGGTTCATTTGATCAGTGCTCCGACTGATTTTTATTTATGATGATGTTTTGTTCTTTTGTAATGTTTTAACCGAGACAAATAAATCCTCTTACAGATTGATAAGTTGGTAAAATATCTACTGATAAAATCGAACATCCAGCTGGTAGACCCCCCCTAGTGGGGTGCGTAGCATCGATGGACACGTTCATAACCCTGCATCAAGGTCAACTGCTCCTTCAACAGCAACCCCCGTGGCTGATAAAATGATCGGCCGAGCGAAGCAAGCCCCCCCCCCCCCCCCCCCCCTGTCAAAGTGCGAGTGAAATCAAATTTGAAAACTCTACCTTCAATAATAATAGAACTACGAACTAGGTACCTATGTGGGCGGCCGAGCAAAGCGAGCCCCCTGGCTTAGAAAATTATCAGCTGAGCGAAGCAAGCCCCCCCCCCCCCCCCCCCTCAAAGTGCTATTCAAATCAAATAGTTTAAGAGTTTAAACCGATTACAAATGCTTAGAGTAAAGTATGTGTGGTAATCCTAATCTCAAGTTTCCAGCTCCATTCTAAGCCAATTTCCCACGGACAAATTACTTTTTATCAATTAATTATTCTTTCTCATTATGTCCAACAAAAATAATTGAAGCAAGATTTTACAGGTGAGACACCTAATTAAAGCCCCAGCCCAGTGGCCCCTCTGGCCGTCCGAGCTGAATGACGCAATGACGAGGATTAAGCTAATTAGTACCAGTCTAACTAGGTCCCCGTTTCCAGACGGTGAGGGCTTGAAAATGATTTGTGAAATAATTTCAGAGAGATTTTATTCTCCTCACAACCACTTCGGACTTGATCCGAGCGACAATAAAATGAATATATATATATTTATTTATTAGCGCCGGTCGACCTTTAAATCAAGAGGTTTGAGTAATGAGGCCCCCTAAAATGTAAAATATTATGAACAATAAATATATCCTTAATTCGTAATTAAATACCACATTTAATGATGACAAATTTATTACTTGAGCAGTTTGTTTATTGTAGAGGGGTTTAGAGCTTGAACACAAATATTTAACACCACCACCTATCTATACATGCACAGAGAAGGTAAGATATGGGACTGAAATGAGAGCGCTCTAGAAGCAAAATGGGCCCTGCTGGGGCAGAAATTAGTTGCAGAGAATTAGTAGGTACTTAGTACTTTAAGAGTAAGACGTGAAAATAAACGCAAAGCTTATTTGGTTAACCTAAAATAAAAAATAACCTCAATAATACAAATCATTTATTTATAATTAATTCAAATAATAAATTATTTGAAGGGCTGCGGGGCAAAGTGATACAAGTGCCACAATGCTTTTTTACAAAAAGCATAAAACTGTTATCGTAATTTTTTGAAAAAATTTCGTTCTTATGATATCCCTCATGGAAGTACAACAAATGAAGTTAGTGCCATGTACAAAAATTAAGTTAATACCATTAAATTTTGTTGAAATGATCTAAGTTCGAAAGCTTTTTCCATCAAAGTAACCTAACTCCAGAAGTATTTCAGCCATAGTGATCCAACTGTAACATACACCTAGCCATAGTGATCCTAAGATGCAAAAACGCTGCGAAAACTGTTAACAGGGGTGTGTCGGTACAGCAGTACCGGGACTGTTACACGGACCTGGAACCAGACCGAAAGGCTGAAGCTGTGACGTGTTAGTCACACTCAAAATTTTAGAGTCTAAATCATAATAATTTTATGGAAGCGATTCCAGGCGGCTGACTCTTGTTTTTGTTATTCTCGTAGGATGTACTTTCGAAGAAAAAAAATTGAAAAAAATTTATGCAATTTCCCCATTGCATAGAGAAGTCATCTAACGAACGCGATTTTAACTTGTGCACTTGAAGCGACTGCTCAGAACAAGTGAGTGACCTGCTCACCTGTCTGTCAACGCGTCCTCAGCACCGTTACGTCCATTTGTTTCTGTTTATGGCGTTGTAAAGGGTGTGCAGGCAGTGGAATGTGCCTTATTTTGCACACCGGAACGGGCCGGTTTCTCGAGACTTCCAAGAACCGCTGCGAGCCGACCCCGCCAGACATCCCGGACGCGAGGAAACGACACCGAACACGCGCTTGGAACATTCTGCGGTCTGTTACGGCCGGTAATTTGACTCATGGGGGTGAGGCTGGCTTTTTTGGTAGGGTATCGGTTGTCACAACGCCCAGACAGAGTATCGTTTTTAATCGGAATAAGATCTGCGGTAGAGTTTTCGGGTTACGGTAGCCATCTGTGAAAGGAAGCGCGAAATGCCAAGACGAATACTTCTGAAGGACACAAGTGTCGAGCAGCACAGATAAAATACAACCAACATCAACACTTCAAAGTATAATTACCCAGTCAAATGTTTTCACGCGTCATCGTTTCGCCTTTAGCAACACTCAGCAGGGAAATAAGAAGCTGCAGGGCTTCTTATCAACATCCGTTCAACTTCTTATAAACACCCTCTTTGTGCGTTTCCATTCGTCCGCTGACCAGACGCCTCACAATTGGGGTACAGCGTAGTAAAGTCGTACGTAAAGTAGTTTTTGTACCGGCAACCATATTGCTCCTGAACCTTGGGCAGAGGGAAGCGAGAAAAAGTTTCTTGCCCCGAGCGGGAAACGAATCGAGGTCTCCACAACGAGGAAACGAAGAACAAGCCATCAATTGAATTGAATAGATGAGCGCAACCTGTTATTACGAGAGAAACTAAGAAACAGTAGGTATCTAGCGACCAAACTATGCCACACAGCACAACAAAAATATCCACGTGATGCTCATTACGTAAACAACTGCACCCTAACGACCGATGCTTAAGAAAACCTTATGCCGATCAGAGGTAACGAACGGCTCAGGCTGCAAAAATCGTTTTGGAGTCGTTGGAATCAGCCTAAAAAGCTCATTCCATAGACCCTTGTACCAACGAAATCGGACAAAAACTTTCGTCCCCCTATTGAGGCCTCCTTAGTTACACATCAGAGATAAACAACTTTCGTCGTGAAGTACCTCCCGAAAACCGATGAAAGGGATGAGGGAGGAAAAATCAAGGTAGCCTATAACCACCCCACGAACTCGCTGATCACAATGAGACCACCCTCATGAAAATCTGTTGAGCCGCTCGGGCGTGATGCTCTGTACACAAACAAACAAACAAACAAAAAAACATACATGTCGAGGAGGTGAGCGCACCTTTCCATTTTTTGGAATGAGCGCACCTTTCCATTTTTTGGAAAAAGGTTGCGCTAAAAACAAAACCTTAGGCCGACCAAAATCGTGGCGAAAACATTCCATTTCAGTTTTCCTTGAATTTTTTGAATATTCCTTTGGATGCTGACCAACGCAATGGTATGGGTTAGGGCTGCCCATGGAGCCACTTTTCGGAATATCCTTAAGGTGATAATTAGGGAGACATTAGTAATAATTAATTAGACATTTATCGTGACCTTCATGCGACAGATATTTTTGATTTTAATGTGGGTGGAAAGAGTTTGAGGGTCAGTCATATTATATGACTCATATAAGACGAGAATGAGCCAACGTTTCAAGAGATATATTCTCCTATCATCAGGGCCTAATGAAATGAATAAAATAACAGCAATCAGAAAAATAATTTTGGGGGACATTGGAACTGAATTAAAACGGATTTTAAAGCAAATTGAAGGTATTAGGATACCTAGAAACTTAAGAAATCTAACAAATTGAAGGTTTTAACATTGTATAAGGTGTATACACTTTGTACAATGTTCAAATACTGTACACTACACAGTATAAACAGTGAAAAAAGGGGAGGGGGTGGATGAAACAAAAAAATATTATTATTAAATGAATTTAATTTATCTATTTATTATTATTACTTTTTTGATTAGTTACTTTCATCCACCGCCCTTCCCTTTTTTTCACTGTTAACACTTTTAACCCCCAAAAAAATATTACTGTATCCGCGCCTGAATGAATCAAGTTTTTCACAATAACCGTTTTTTCACAATTTTAAATCGTTTTTTATTTCAAAAACATCAATTAATAGAAAAGTGAAAAAATCGAGTTTTTCCCACATCTGGCCAAAAGTGAACAGCCCTGATAAGTAAGGTGGCAGTAAGGTTTCACTAAGTCTTGGTTCTCTTGTTGTTGCTGTTCATGGTGGATGTAGGTCGCTAAGAAGGTTTGTGGTGGAGTCATAATGGAAGTAGGTGGGTTTATTAAATGCCTTTATTACCTCGATTAAAGCGAGTGAGTAGCGCTATTGAAATTCAATAGCGTTAAGCAGCAATAATTGTTAATTATTAGCGCTAAGCAGCAATAATTGTTAATTATTAACGCTAAGCAGCAATAATCTATACCACTAATTCTCAGTCTGTGGGTCTGTCTGTATGTCAATCGCCTACTCTGACTAAACGGCAAGTCGTAAAAATACGGCGATTTTTCCTATCGTCTCGGGCGACCGTTTAAGTCTTTGTAGGGGGGTTGAGCACCCCCCAAAATGCGCGCAAATCCGCGCAATTGACATCAACTTTCTTATTTCAAATGGGAACCCCTATTTTTTTCATCGGATTCGGATTCCTCGACCAATTTTACGTCCGATAAGCGAGTTGCGCGAATTTTTTGGCGCGCGCGAATTCGCTGAATTAATTTTTTCGATTTATTCCGTCGTTAATAGACGGATTTTTTTCGCGTTTCGTCCTACGCCTACCTAGAGATCCGAATTTTAATACTTGATATCGACCAAATTCATTTCGAAATCGAGTGAATTTTGAGCGCGAGTTGAGTTTTGAAAAAACTGGGCCATCGCCACCGACCCATCGCGTCGGGTGAATTCTGGCTCGGCTTCACTCCCATCCTCTCAACACCCTCTATCCCCCCGCCCTCACTCTTCACTCTGAGCGGGTGGGACATCAGCCTTTAAGGGGCGCTAGCAAGGTCTACGTGATATCTCCCGGACGGACGTAAATTAAATGAATCGATTTAAATTGAATCGATTATCGAAAAATTTAATTTAATTTGAAAAATAAAAATAAAAAATTAAAATAAAAATAAAATAAAAAAAATGATCTTAATTCTGAGATACGTTGAGCGCCCTCAAGGATTTTTTCCGTTTTCCCCTCCTTCAACTAAAGAAAAGGAGTGGGGATTTAAGCCACTATTGATTCGATTTTGATGAAATTTTCAGGGAATCATTTTATCCGCCAGGGGATTCTACGTCCAAAAATACTTGGAAAACGACACTAACTCTACCCCCTCGCCATTTTAGCCCCATATTTTTTCTTTGTTTTCATTATACCGGCCAGGGGATTCAATTGTCCTACCTACCTACATATTTATATGTAATAAATTACATATTTTAGCCCCATATTTTTCCTGTGAGTTTTCAACTATGATTTGATTTCACTAGCACTATGACAGGGTGGGAGGTGGGGCATACTTCACTCGGCCGATCATTTTAACGGCCAGGGGACTCGCAATGCTCGGCCACCGACATAGGTAGTTCTATTATTATCAAGGGAAGGCTTTGCAAATTTGATTTCACTAGCACTATGACAGGGGGCCTTACTTTCCCCAAAAATACTTGGAAAACGACACTTAACTCTACCCCCTCGCCATTTTAGCCCCATATTTTTCCTGTGAGTTTTCAACTATGATTTGATTTCACTAGCACTATGACAGGGTGGGAGGGGGGGCATACTTCACTCGGCCGATCATTTTATCAGCCAGGGGGGTTGATGTTGAAGGAGCAGTTGACCTTGATGCAGGGTTATGAACGTGTCCATCGATGCTATGCACCCCACTAGGGTTACTCAGCTGGGTGCGTAGGCGAGCAACTAACTATTGATGGCACCCCAGGGTTTTTTTTCCTGTGAGTTGTCAAATTTGACACGTTGCCAGGGGGTGTTTCTCGCTCGGCCGATCAATTTACCAGCCAGGGGAGGCTTTTTTCAAACTTTTCAAATGACAGGGGGGGTCTTGCTTCGCTCGGGCGATTATTTTATTAGCCAGAGGGGTCTTGCTTTGCTCGGCCACCGACATAGGTAGTTCTCCTATTATTGATGGTGGAGTTTTCAAATTTGATTTCACTAGCACTTTGACAGGGGGTCCTTACTTATGTACGAGCGATCACGCAAGACCCTTATAAATAATCTATATCACTAATATATATAATATTCTTGAAAATCTCTAGAAATTCAAAAATGCTCTAAGTTCTGAGATAGGTTGAGCGCCCTCAAGGATTTTTTCCGTTTTCCCCTCCTTCAACCCCCTCCCTTCCAACGACACTTAACTCTACCCCCTCGCCATTTTAGCCCCATATTTTTCCTGTGAGTTTTCAACTTTGATTTGATTTCACTAGCACTATGATAGGTTGGGAGGGGGGGGGGGGGCATACTTCACTCAGCCGATCATTTTAACGGCCAGGGGACTCGCTTTGCTCGGCCACCCACATAGGTAGTTCTATTATTATTGATGGTGGAAATTTGATTTCACTAGCACGTTGACAGGGGGTCTAACTCAGCTGGGTGCGTAGGCGAGCAACTAACTATTGATGGCACCCCAGGGTTTTTTTTCCTGTGAGTTGTCAAATTTGACACGTTGCCAGGGGGTGTTTCTCGCTCGGCCGATCAATTTACCAGCCAGGGGAGGCTTTTTTCAAACTTTTCAAATGACAGGGGGGGTCTTGCTTCGCTCGGGCGATTATTTTATTAGCCAGAGGGGTCTTGCTTTGCTCGGCCACCGACATAGGTAGTTCTCCTATTATTGATGGTGGAGTTTTCAAATTTGATTTCACTAGCACTTTGACAGGGGGTCCTTACTTATGTACGAGCGATCACGCAAGACCCTTATAAATAATCTATATCACTAATATATATAATATTCTTGAAAATCTCTAGAAATTCAAAAATGCTCTACGTTCTGAGATAGGTTGAGCGCCCTCAAGGATTTTTTCCGTTTTCCCCTCCTTCAACCCCCTCCCTTCCAACGACACTTAACTCTACCCCCTCGCCATTTTAGCCCCATATTTTTCCTGTGAGTTTTCAACTTTGATTTGATTTCACTAGCACTATGATAGGTTGGGAGGGGGGGGGGGGGGCATACTTCACTCAGCCGATCATTTTAACGGCCAGGGGACTCGCTTTGCTCGGCCACCCACATAGGTAGTTCTATTATTATTGATGGTGGAAATTTGATTCCACTAGCACGTTGACAGGGGGTCTAATTTCGTATAGCCCCATGAAAGCTCCATAGGTCGTCCCCAAAAATACTTGGAAAACGACACTTAACTCTACCCCCTCGGCATTTTAGTCCCATAGCGCCCCACCGGGTTTTTTACTGTGAGTTTTGATTTGATTTCACTAGCACTTTGACAGGGGAGGGAGGGGGGCTTACTTCGCTCTGCCGATCATGTTATCGGCCAGAGGGAGCTCGCTTTGCTCAGCCACCCACATAGGTAGTTCTATTCTATTATTATGATGGTGGAGTTTTCAAAATTGAGTTCACTAGCACTTTGACAGGAGGGGCGTCTTATTTCGCTCAGCTGATCATCTTCTCGGCCTTTTTAGCCCCATATCGCCCCATGGGTTTTTTCCCTATGAGTTTTCAAATTTGATTTGATTTCACTAGCACTATGGCAAGGAGGGGGGGGGGGGGGCGGTTCCTCGCTCGGGCGGTAGAGAGTAGACTTTTGAAAATTGATTTCACTAGCACTTTGACTTACTTCGCTCAGCTAATAGACTAGCACTTTGACAAGGGGGCCTTACTTCACTCGGCTAATCATTTTCATACCATGATTCACCCAAATCACAGGCGGCAATATACAACCACAGTGGGCAATACATCCACAAGCGGCAATACACCCACTAGGGAGGGTCTGGGGGGCGGCAATTCACCCACAGGCGGCAATATACCCTCACAGGCGGCAATACACCCACAGGTTGCAATACTCCCACAAGCGGCAATTCACCCACAATTCTGCTTAAGCGATCGGCCTCGCGAAGCGAGGCACCGGCCTCGCGTAGCGAGGCCCACGGGGGGTCTGGGGGGCGGAGCCCCCCAGCTGGGTGCGTAGGCGAGCAAAGCGAGCCGGAGCATCTAGTGGTTAATTATTAGCAGGTTCATTATTAACCTACTCAGGCTTAATTGGGTAACAAATTCATTTGATAAACCCGCCCTACTATAACATAAAATATTATTATTATTATTATTATTATACTATAATAGTAGGCAACCTCATTACTTACAGTCGCAATTCAACGCCATCGATCATTTTCCTGAACAAAATGCACATTTGTTTTCGAACCCCGCATCGATCCAGCAACGCTGCCCAGCAGGGATTAATCTGTCATCCCTAATATGTGACCGTCCGCTCCCTTCCGAGATATCCCTGAGGGGATGACGGGATTAAACGTGCCGAACAAACGGCAGCAAATCCCGGCGAAGACCGACAACGGCCTCGACATCACGTAAAGCAATCAGAGTACAGATTGTTGCGGCTTAAGATGTTTTTGTAAAATAAAAACGTTGCGGGTATAATCCATATTTCACAGCTGCCGATAGGTTGTAAAAGGCAGATATCTTAATTGGATGAGCGTGCCATTCAAACTTCCAACAGGGAATTTATGTATGGCTCTAACGCATAAAACACTCCCACGCTGGGTAACACGAAAAAGAGTGGTGTTAGCATATAGGAGATCGTCCGGGAAGATTTATCACTCAATTAATTGCTTACTCGATTAATTTTTAACCCTAGCCGGGACGCAGCGTTGAAGCATTTCATAGGAGTTGAGATCGACCCGTTTTGAAAGGCGAAATCCCCTCTTCAGACGAAGGAAATCAACTTTCAAAATCCCATTAATTAGACGAGCGTTTTTTTTTTTTTTTTTTTTTTTAATCTGAAAAAAGAATAGTCGCCAAGAACAGTGTGGGGACTCCGGGGGCGACTCGGGGCGTAGCCCACGCTCACGCCGAGGGGGCCATATGGCGTGAAAAGCCAGTTTCTGGGGTTTTATGCCGCTCGGGGCGCCACAGGTTGGACTCCGGCAAGTGATTGATACGAGTGATATAAAAATATTTAACATTCTCTGTGTGAAGAGACGTGGAAACAGGTTGGTGTTTTTGGAGGGAGAACGTTGACACTGACGACTTGACAACCAAATTCCTCTAAACAAGATTAGAAAAATGTAACTACATCCCGCCACACAGTGGGGCTCTGTGGTGGTTCAATTTGACATCACGTAGAGGTTTTTGAAGGGCTTTGGCCAGGGTGTCGAGCGAGGTGTCGTTTTCGAAGCTATTTTGGACATAACATCCATTAAATGGATTCATCCGATTTTGAATCCGTTTTTTAAAAATAGGTACGTCACTTTTGGCCACATACTAAGTCTCCATACTTATATCGTTTGCGATTGATGGAAGTCTCTTAACGTAGACCTTCCATGAGAAAAGGCGTGCACCACATAACCGCTTTTCAAAGGACAACTTGTTGCCTCTCTACGTAGCACCGTGAAATTCCAGGGTGGTTGAGGCCCTTAAGTTTACCATAAAATGTATTTAATAAAACTGAAAGATGGTTAAAAATGTGTCAGGATGAGGCAACACTGGAATGAAGCAACTTCAGTAGTAACTTTGATGGGTGTTGACAGGCGCTCGTATGAGGTGTCGTTTTCAAAGTACGTTTTGGTGTAGAATGGAGCACCGAGACCAGTCCGACCACCCTTAGAGGCTCTTTTATAAAAGAGGCTCTTTAATAAAAGCCTATAGGCTTTTATTGAGCTACTGACGGGAGTTTTGACGGGTTTTGCCTGGTGGTTAAATGGGAGACTGATGAAGGACACCAGAGTGCATGCCACACAAACTAGCCCCTAAACGATTGATAACCTGGATGAATTAACATCCCGACTACCCCTTCTTTTCTCAGGTGTAGTTTTTGTTGTAGGTAGCTACTTTTCTAGTCGCCAAAATCCTTCGAAAAGACACAAACCTGTGGTTTTTGGGTTAGGTGGAACCTCAAAAACTGTCACATTCGCCCTTCTGCTGGTACAAGATCTACATTCGCCCCATACATTTTCCTCAATCCCCCGAAATAACTTTCTTTTGATTGGTCAGATCGTCCGAACCGAATCCGAATCAAATTCGAATTCCCCGCGAAAAAATCTTCAAGATTCATACTTAACCCGAAAACCGATTTTTCCTCACACCTAAGCCATTCTGCATGAACTGCCACGATAAATCATGGACGGGCCGTATCCTAGAACTTCATCAAGCGTCCAATTGTTTCCTTCTACTTATCCGAAAAATGTGTACCATGTTTCCTTTCTATCATCTCTTTTGACATTTTATGTCTTTACTTTGGCACACAAACGAAAAAATCGTTAAGCGTTAAGACTTAACACTTAACACAGTGTTAAGTGTTCAAAAAAAAGCGTTACGGATTACGGCCTAGCAACGACTAAACTAAAGACATAAAATGTTATAATGTGTTGCAGCGTTTCTAGGTTTCGCTAAAACAAAGTTTTTTTTAAAGGGGTATGTGATCGAATTTCAAATTCCAATTTACCACACAAAATAAGTCATACTCTTGTTGAAAAAAATCGGAAAACTTCTGAAAAATTGAAAAGTATTTCGCTCTAACGGAAAATCAACAAAAACAGGATGTTTTGATCGTTTTAACGACATGGGGCAGTTTTTGCATTTTCTCATAAGTTTCAAAAATCTAACACCTAAAAAAGGTTCATTAATGAAGGGTTAATTGATGGGAGTCACAGACCTATCCGAGGTGATCGTGGGGCTATTTAGAGGCTCTGGGTGCAGTTTTTGCAGGGCTTTGGGAGTCAAGTGAGGTGTCGTTTTCGACGCAATTTTGGGGAATCCCAGACCTGCCCGACTCCTCTAATACGAAGTTTGATCACCGAAAACAACCAACCCTCGTACAAACCAATTTCCATAGGTTTTTTTTTTCCTACAAGCGTTCCCTCAAACTGTTGACCCTGCTGGTTTTGCCAACAAAACTCGCTCGCGGATCGAAACCCGGTAAATAATTCCTCTCCACCCTCGAGGATTTCCTTTTCGGGCGCGAGCCGCTAAAAGAAACCAAGTACATCTATTTATCAAACATTCAGCCCCAAGTCTGGATTTAGCAAAGCGGGAGGAGAGCCAGGGCATTCAAAGCCGGAGATGAGAGAAGTAACAATCACAAACATACTTTTCTTCGGCAAAACGACGTTGAAGAATTTATGAGATGAAAATCATACTGCACTTCAACGTTTGGCATCAACTCAACCAACCTGAAACAAAACCAGAAGAATTAGTCGTGTTTTTCAGAGTGCCAGCGCAATATAAACAGGGTAGTATATTTTATTCGTCCGTTTCGCTGCATAGTTTGATTTTTATAGAAACTGTAAAGAAAAATATGTAATAATGTTGAAAGGTGAGACTATTCGCAATTTTTCACAACCTGTTCATAATGTTCCGTGAGGTGTTTGTAGTGTTAACACAACCGGAAACAGGCTTTTTCACGGCTACCTGAAGCCGTACCCGGATAATTACAAAACGGGCGAGCGGCAGATGGGAGCGGGATGCATGGAGGTGAAAACGGTGGATGGGGTCGTCACTGAGAGAGATGTAGGTAGGGGTGTGGATGTCTTGAAAACCTATTTCTATCTTACAGGATAGTTTTTCGTATTTTAAAAATATTCGCTGACATTTTCAGCGTCTCATCAACTTCCTATCGCCGCGTCGAGCGGCAAACTTCACCGTCCATCCCATCCACGTCGCTGAGCACCGCGCGACAAATCGTCGGCTATTTATTAGCTATCGACAGAAGAAAATGACAGGTAATTCGGCAGAAGGGTGAAACTCGGTGAAAAAAATCTTTCCGAGAGCTGAGCACCGAAATGCCCTCCAACAGCCGGCGATCTGATTTTCATAACCCCAAGTTCGCCACCCGACACCGCACAACCCTCGTAAATTACAAACTAGTTGAAATACCGATATAACGAATGGAGAGGGCGAATAAAGCGCGAATTTATGCAACCACCCGAGCCAGATTGAATCAGTTCGCACATAATATCCTTCAGATACTGGTTTACATCACCAACGTGAACATTTGAGTTGGGACCTATACACTGCTAAATAATATTTAGCATTATTATATAGGATTGACACCAAACTAATATAGAAAGAACAACTAATATTTATATTTATATTTGTATTCTTTATAAAGAATATATAAAGAAAAACAATATTAAATATTCCTTTTGTAAATTTTACTTTTGGAATGTTTGTTCGTTTTAAGAATTTGCCGATTCAACTCTGAATACACAACTCTGCATGATTTTCGTTGTTTGAAAACGGATAGGTGATTCTCAATGGTTTTTCAGCGCTGAATTCGAATCCGTTGGAGTTTTATCGCTATCACGTCTAGTTCTCTCGCAATTCTCAAATTAAGGTTCTGCAGAGAGACATTTTTCTTGGGTAGAAACAAATGGCAACCCTGAGCCATGACGGTGGTTCTGTGATTCACAGGCTCTAACCTGTTCTTTACTTTTCCTTCTTCCTAGGTGGCCTTTGTTCAATCAATTTAACTAGTTATCTTGACTTTCGTAATGGACATGAGTACTTTTTCTAGCGCACTAGAAAAGAGCGCGTTTTCTAGCGCCTGAGGCATAAGTGCGTGAACAATCCCAATGTTTTTGCTTCATCTGTTGTGACCGAAAAACAGAAACAGGTGATTACTCCTTTTGTGATGAAAGCGTACCTCGCCTGCTTTGAGATGAAGCTAGGCGATCAGGACGAACCGTGGGCTCCTCATATGTGTGTCGCTCCTAAGTTGAACAAATGAGATGTTGGATCAAAGTTTTGCTCCCTCCACTGCACATTACCTTAGTAAGCTTGGTTTGATGAAAAAATTTGTTACCAAACTGGACCGAGAAAATGATTGCTTTGGGGTGATCACGTTCTATAAAATAAATGCAGGCATTTTTGTGGGTCCACAAATACGCAAACTCTTTCATGAAAGATCCCCAGTTTGAAGAACGCATGCCCGCTCTTGAAAAAAAAATGCTTGGGCGAGTTTCAAGTCATAACTGACCTTGCAGAAACCTTCTTGGGTAACAACAAAGATCTCTTGGTAAAAACAAGGAACTGATGGACAAGATGCTCACAGCATTTCAAACACTGGGTTGTAACATGAGTGTGAATCTCCACTCGCACTCAGAAAACTTGGGTGACTACAGCGAGGAACACGGGGAAAGATTTCATCAGGGTATCAAAACGATGGAACAGCGTTATCAAGGAAGATGACACACCAGTTATTGGTATTACCTATACGATGGCTGACTTCGTAATTATTATGAAATGTTGTAGTTGCAGGTACATGGAGACCTCTGACCAGAGGTCTACTATCTATAGTAACAACAATTTATAACAAATGAGTGAAGTTGATTGCGAAAAACCTTCTCTTTATATAAATTTTCAGTCCACTGGATCACGTTGTGGGTACCAAAGTGAGTCTCTTTTTATTTTACTTTTGCGAAAAATCTGAACGTGATTGGGGAAAACTGAGCTGATATTCGTATTCAGCATTAAAAATCCTTTGAGAATCACCTACTAGACTCAAAACAACGATCAAAAACTTCCAAAATGCAGAGTTGTGATATCGGTGTTTCAACTAGTTTGTCATTTCAACTCTCAAGAATCAAAACACCATCGTAAATGTAAAATTTACATTTACAATGTAAATCAAAACACCATCGTAACTGTAAAATTTACATTTACAATTTACATTTAATGTAAATCAAGACGCCATCGACTGTTTTTGTGAAGCGATAGTTTTAATGTCAGTTTTTCGTTAGTCAAAAATCCCTACATTTTGGGATGTTTCATTGAAAAAAAAAAAAAATATATATATCCTGGGTCCTTGTCTCTTACTCATTTACATAAATGACTTACCTAGCCAATTTCCTTACCCTTCTAAGGTATTCTTATTTGCGGATGATATCACAGCCTTGGCCACGGGTTCTGCGGGAGGCGATTTGCACCAAAAGAAAGTTTTTCCCTGAATGGGAAAAACATAGGATCATAGATACCTATGTCTTGTAATGTTCATCTCGGTATAGTTCAGATGGCCCGAAGAAGCTACAAATGAAATATCAGATTGTAGGACAACGGTAGCTACCTAGTGATTTTTTCAACTCCACGGTTCTTCTACAGCGGTAACCATCTTAACAACTATGACAACAACAACTATAATTTTCTGTCATTGTTAAGATGGTTACCGCTATTTTCATATTAACTTATTGGACTGAAACTACCCTCAAACTACCCTGAATAGTGATCCTATCTCAAAATGATGGATTCTCAGCCAACAAGATTCCCAACGGAGCCTTCATTCCAAATTTCAAGTCTCTACCACCACGGGAAGTGTCTCAAAAAGTGTGACATTTTTTGGTGTTCCAAACACCGTGACATTTTTTTAATTTTTTTATATATGTACCCCAGATTCTGGACTGACCCCCTTCCCTAAAGAAATATCTATGTCAAAAAAAAAAAAAAAAAAAAAATCCCAACATCCCTCCGAGCCTTTAATATCCCTCCACCGTGGGATAAGTCCCGCCATCTGGCATCACATTGCGACTCGCATTTTGAATCGAGCAGTGTTGCCGCTTTTTCGGGTTCCTTTGGAACTATTCGACTCCACGTTTGGATTCAGAGCGACATTAAACATTTAATGTTTTTTGAAAATTTTTGTTGTACCATGTCCTTATCGCAAATCCTCCAAAAGTGATTTGGGCCCTCAGACATTTCAATAGTTTATTTTTGGTATTTGTTGAAAACAAACAGCTATGAAAACATAAGGACAAATTAAAAGAAAAGGGGGCTTCTGGGCTGGGCTTCGTTGTTGTGGCCCAAATTGGTAAAGTATAAACATATGGGGTGTTTTGGTTTCCATACGTTCCCTGAGCAGGTGGGGGTCTGAGTCCCAGGATTATCGAAGGACGAAGGACATTACTTCCAAGAGGTAAACGAGTCGAGATAATATTAGGTGTGCGGCGGGTATTTGTTCATCTATTTGTGGGCGATACCCACGCGATGCGGCAAGGTCCCCACCGGGTCAAGATGCAACAGATGGTGCGCACAGACAAGATTTCACTAATCACTCTGCGAGACACCAAAAGAAAAAAAAAAACATCCAAACATCTTACGAGAACGTCCAGTTTGCAACGGAAACTCGCTCCTTTCGGGAAAAAGTTGTACCAGAAGGAAACGTCAAGCAGACGTTGGCATACCTGGGTTCAAGTGAAAAGGTCGTAAAAGCCTAGAGCAATTTCTTGATTCGAGAACCATAAAACCTTTAACGAGATCTGGATACAAGAACGCGACCTTGTGAAGCTTGCAGGTGGCAACTTCCACGTATTTTTATAAGCATCTGCAGCATGCTCATGTTATCACCAAAGTTGCATCGCTAGCCAAAACAAAGAAACTCCGAACTCAGATGAAGGACTAAAAGCCAAAACTGGTCCACATGTTTTGCTTTTTTGTTATTTAATGGAAGCAAAAGGAAACCCGGAGGTTGGTGCCGACGACCCAGACAAATTAGCAGTGAAACAGGGTAAAGACCTACCCGGCCAATTACTTTCCTGAAGGGTTCCTACGTCTGAGACGACGAAAAATGAGAGTCACGGAATATAAAAGGTGCACAGGATCAGTTATGAGTTTGAAAAAAAAAAAAAAAAAAACCCCAAAGGTGTAGCGGAGAAAGTGCGGTACAACTCTGCAGGCTCCAGATGGGGCCAACTTGACAAAAAAACATCCAACCAGGAAAATGAGTGCGACAGAACAAACTAGAAAAGATATAGTAGGGAAGACGCTGCAAATTTTACACGAAAGTTTACTATTTTGTATTATAAATTCTGCAGAAATCGATTGGGACAATAAAAAATCATTTAAAAAGAACAGAACAGGACACCACATCACTCGACCGGTAATAATGTTATGGATCGCCCAAAGTGATGGAATCAGTCACTCAAAACATCAAATTTCTGGGCAGGGTACAAATTCGCTACCTACATAATTTGTAGGTAGGTAAAATTATTATACCAAGCGTTGTTTTCCAATTCAGTGCAGATTTTCTACCTTTGCGCACAGCTTTCTCACTCACTTGGCCCTTTGCAATATTTCTCTGGTCATGAACTAGTGTTGAGACAAATTGAGGATTTTGCTTCGTTTTTTGGACTAATATTCATTTCAGGACTAATATTCATTTTAGGACTATAAAGTTAGTCCGAGGGTGGGAAAACTGCACAAAATCGAAAAAAGAGCTTGGTGAAAATTGTTACACAAGGGTCTTCGACATACCGAGGTTAATTGTGCAAAAACTAATTCTGCGTCGATAAAAATATATTTTTGAAAAAAGAAAGAAAAGGATTAAGCGTCCAAAATTACTCGGAAAACGACACCTTATTTGACCTCCCTCGGATCCTCCAAAAATTCCATTTGTAGACCCATGTAAACCCCGTATATGTATCCCCACGGTGAAATCGGATTGTTTTGGGACCCCCAAAAATGGATTCTACGTCCAAAAAAATTTCGAAAACGACACCTCACTCGACAGACCCCATAGCCGAAGCCCTTTCAAAAAACCCCTCCCGTAGCCCCTTTTTATCCCCACAGAGCTCCACGGGTTTGAGCGATCGGGCTGAAAACCTTGCGGACACAACTAGATGGTAAACCAAGAATTTCGTCAAAATTTCAGTTTTTTAAAAATAATTCCTACTGCCCAAAGGAATCAAGGAAAATTGACATCTTGAAATGTAAAATGTCGCATTTCGAGGCCGATCAGAAATTTCGACCTTCGTCGCGATTACTAGGTGCAAATCTACTGTGTGTGAGAGATCAATATTCACTCGTATAGAATTAGGCTAATTATTTTTTCATTTTTGGTTTATTATTCTTGGAATAATACACATATGTAATCGCGACGGAGGTCGACGACTCCGATCGGCCTCAAAATTTGACATTATCTGTTTCAAGAGGTCTAGATTCCAAAACCGAAATGTCCGGTACGCCATACGCCGTCCGAGCCGCTTCGGGCAGTAGGAGTTTTTAAAAATCTGAAATTTTGACAAAATACTCGGTTTACCTTCTAGTTGTGCCCGCACGGTTTTCAGCCTGATCGCCCAAACCCGTGGGGCGCTATGGGGCTAAAAAGGGCTACGGGAGGGGTTATTTAAATAAAGGCTTTAAATTGAAGGCTTTTGGCTATGGGCTCGAGTTAGGTGTCGTTTTCGAAGTATTTTTGAACGTAGAATCCATTTTTGGGGGTCCCGGAACGATCCGACTTCACTGTGGGGATCTATAGGAGTTTCTTGGGGCTACAAATGGGACTTTTGAAGGATCTGGGAGGTCAAATAAGCATTTTGTTTAAGACGTAAATTTGGTTTTTTTTGGTTGTATTTTCAGAGCAAAAAAAAAAAAAAAAAAACTGCAAAAAATAAATAAAAATGTTCCCCAATTTTTTTTTTATTGTCACTGAATTAATTTTTGCAAAAGTAACCTATATAAGAAAATAATAAACCCATGTGTAAAATTTGCAGCGTTTTCTTTAAATTTTACGATTCGATAATTACGGAAGAAATATCGATATTTTCTAATAACGCAACGTCTCAGATCAAGTTAATTGTAAGTAGAGAGCAACATCAATGTGTTGTTTGTCAGACATAATTAGAGACTGAAAATGAGACTACCACCCCCACTTAGCCGGGGCTAAATATTTCCGCGAGTTTCGACGGTCTTAAATCTTTTGTGCAAGACCCCAGTCACGAATCTGTCGGGGAATCGTGTCGAACGATTAGTAGGTTCAACAACAACACTCGAGACGCAAATAAGTAGGTACGAACAAAAGGTGGAAAGCCCGAGATTGACCTCTCCTCAAGCCATATTGATTCATAAAGACAGGGGTGGTAGATTTAACATGTAATCTATGAGTCCAGGAAAATGGCGTTTACGTGAAGTGTAATCACGTTTCATCACGTTCAATTTTGTCGAGAGAATTCCCGATGAAACTCCAGCAAGAAATTCTTTAGCGGGTTCATGAAGTAGTTTTGGAGCGACCACAGAGAAGAGAAGCAGTTGGCTATGACCCGGTTTACTAATGCTGAGTAGGAAGCGATTAGGTGGATCTTTCTCAAAAGGAGTCCAATACCTACCTACTCAATGCTGGGTGGTGCACTGAACCCAAACGCTTCTTCGAGGCCGTAGCTTGGGGGCACCATCCAGAAGAGATTGAGATGTTTTTTGGGACCATAACGAACGTTTGGCATTTGTGGTTGTTGTTTGTTTTTTGTAGCGGTGAAAATGTAGTGGAAATTGAACGTTTTTGAGATCACTTGATTAAAAAAAAGAATTTTCATGTGCATCGAGGTATCTCTACTTGGTGCTGAACGCCAAAGGGCCGGGTTATCTCGGTCTTCATCTTTATTTACGGTCTCGTAGCCTCGGTTCATCTCATATGAAACAGATAACGGGTGAACTGTCTCACCTACACGATGAAGTATCGATTCACGCACAACTAGAGCATCTTTTCAACGGACGAATGTAAAACGTTCTGGAGAAAACAATTACCGTCGATCCCAAGTGTTATCCCGGTTCTGGCAGATGGGTGTACCATTACGGTTTGCCATTCACACCGCCTTTATTGAGAACTTTACCACTTAACCCGGTCGCGTGACGGGCGCTCGTTAAGTCCCTGGTGAAAAGGTTCTTCATAAACACGAGATCTCCAAGTTGGCAAAACTTCTTGGAAAATCCACCGGATTGTTCAATCCCTGCAGTATGCAGAGCAGGACGAAGAAATTCCACGGCGGAAGTGGGGGGGGGGGGGGGGGGGGGCAACGGTTTGGCTACATAGCTAAGTTGCCAGATGTACGGATTTTGTCAATTTCTTTTGATTTTAAATTTTAGTAAGTAAAGTAAAGTGAGTTTTACGTCAGGATTTTTGACCTCTTGGGCCTGACATGACGGAGCGCTAATTTATTGATGAATGACTTTATCACAGCTGCACTTTTATTCCCAAAATATCCATTTTCTTCAACTGGATTCGAACCCGTGGCCTCAACAGAATGCAGCGCGAAGTGGCTAACGCCCAGAAACACACGGCTAATCCGGCTGCCTCAAATTTTAGTAATTAGGGGAAATTCAGTCCCATACCTAAACGCAAGTATGGCTTGGACGCCTTCCATGCAGCCCATACTTCCCATCTACATTTCAATTTTCACCGTTGACCTGTTGAATGGTTGAACGATGTGCAAGTAAAATTTCATCAATTCGTACCGGTTTAACACTTTTCTTCAGGGCAGTCAATTTCGACACAAAATTCGCAAAACCTGATGTAGTTCTGATTTCGGTTTATTATTCTTGGTTTCTTCTTCCAATGAATTCGCGACGGGGGTCGAAAATATTGATCATTGATGTTGATTATGTTGATTTTTTGCTTCTGAAAATAAAGAGATTAAAAAATGTTGATCAGCCTCAAAATTTGACACAATACATTTCATGGCGCGCTGCTTATCTTACACAAGAGTTTATTATTCTCGGATATAACAAATTGTGCAAAAATTAATTCTGTATCATTAAGAAAATTCTAGCACTCTGACAGGGGGCCATTTTATCGGCCAACCACTTTCTCGCTCGCCCATTTGAATACTTCAAGTAATGTGGTAGGATACAGTGGAAACCCCAGACTAAATCGGACTGTAAACAACGAATATACGGATAGTTGCGCGGATTTGCGCACGTCGGAAGTTACGCTCAACTGGCTTATCGGACGTTAAATTGGCCGGAGAATCTCCTTTCGTACTTCTGTTATCCTCACAACCCCTTCTTTTTTCCTATTTCTTGAGAGTCCATGGTGCTCCTTGGCCTGTAACAGTCTAATCTAGATGGCACTCCCACCCATGCCTTCCTATCGAATCAAATTCCAAAACCAAATTTTGTATCAACAAAATCTGACGATCGGGAGGATTTTACAACGAGCTCAAAATGTAAATAAACCATAGCGACAAAAGAGGTTGAGGAACGGAAGGAGACTTCGCTCTGATCACCCACTCAAGCGGGGGATGGCCACTGTTATGAGGGGAGGGGAAATGAAAAGCTTTGTTCAGATACCAGGCTGCAGGTTAGGTGATTTTATTCTACAATATTTTTTAATTTATTTTTGGATTTTCATCCAACGTTACTTTCTTCTTCCCCACCTTTGGCATGCCACAGACAGGTGCGGTTGGACGGGGCTCAAGCGCATTAAACCCATCTTATGGGTTTGTTAGTGGCTCTGGTTATACTTGAACGGTCCCTTTACAGTCACAGCTTTGTGTCGGCTATCGCCTAAGTACAGAATTATCTTGGGAAAGCCGGTCCCTCCTGCATGATTGATGATGGGCCTCGGCTTGGTGAGTCACCTCAGCATTTCCTGGTTCGATCGCGGGTGGACAGTATGCATATTCACTTAACACGGGGGCTCATCGTACACCAACACCCTCACGCAATGAAGGGGCGTGGGAGGTTACAGAATACTAAGCACCGGCAACGACGCACTCCAACTCCCTGCAAACTTGATTGTCCCATTGTTTGAGTTAGGCGAACTTCCTGAACGGGGAGCGCATGGCGAAAATCCTCCCTGACACACTCGTACGCTTGGAACTTGCGCAAAAATACACGGGAAAACTCAAATCCGAGCTTCATGCTCAACCCGGAGCTCCACAACTGGGACACTCCCGGACGAGAAGCCCCGAGGGATCGCCATTTTTACAACAAGGTCGACCCGGACGAATTAGGAAAAAACGTCGGCACTCATAAGGGCAAAGCTAACTGTCCCTCAACTTGAAGAGAAACTCATTTCAAACATCGGACGCCTCCGGTGAGAGTTGTGGGAGAGTTGCAACCTTCATGTGGGAACGCCTTTTTCCGCCTTGGAAAAAAGGATCTGAAGCGATGCAGAATGATCGCAGTCAATTGAAATAGTGTGAGCTGTTATGGAAAAAAGGAAAAAAAAAAAGGATTCGATGGAGAAAAAGGAGTTTCCCCCAAAATAAAGGAGTGCTCCCCGGTTAGCACCGACGATACGAATGGTTTCACCACTTGCGATGGGCGCTTTGGACGTAAAATTTGTCTAATTTCGTCCATAAATGGGGGTTATGAACTAAAGAGTGCCATTTGCGCAGGATCTCACCCCACCAATTAGGATGAGGATCCAGAGTTGATAGGAAGGAAAATCGTAATTTAATAGATTACCATTGAGGAGGAGTCAACGAACGAAATTAGTAACGTTTAAATTTAGGAGTAGGGCAATTATATTCGCTTGCCTTCCAATCCCATCAAATGCGTTCTTTTCTCATCACTGCCAAAACCGCCCAAAATCATCTCGCTCAATCACCGGACATAATTGAGGGCTAGAATTGCACTTTGGCACCTACCAGCCTGAAGACATGCAATCCTGCATGTTTCCTTCCCGAGTCGCATGATGGAGTAATTGCTTTCTTCCACTTTCGGGGGGTAAATGTTGACCCCGAAGTGAGTCACTTAGGGGGATTGTTGATTGTTCACGAAGTCGGTAGGTAGCTGTTGGAGGGGTGCAAATAGGTGAGTCAGTTACAAATTGACTAAAATGACTAATACCGGTAGGTAAAAGTCATAACGTTGTACTCGCACGTGTAGTTAATCGATCAAACGTCAGGCTAAGTTATACATCTGAAGGTATTTTCAGATGGAAAAGCGATCAGTCCTTTTGTTCCAGTGACATTTATATTGACAATTGGCGATGATTGTTCTTTTCAAGCTTCGACATCCAGCTTTCCACATTCGACCCAACAAGAATTCCCAGAAAGAACTCTTGTAACTTAGCGTGGCATCTTTGACGTCGCTAGATCCACCGCCCATAAAATGGTATCGTAATCGGATTTGCATAGAACGGACATAGCAATCGGGCACGAATCTCGGGCCCTTAGCATCGCAAAAGAGGCGTAGGCTGAAACTTACGTTGCTTGACTTGAAGCACAACCTTCACACTCAACCCTCCTTTTTTCACCGAAAGAAATTTCACTTCATATAATATTCGCCACGCACCTTGGATTCCGCGCACCTAATTCTATTTTGGCAACCCCCTTTTTCCGGAAAATTGACCGAATGGATTAAAGGATCCATTTAACCTAACAACCTAATGCATTATTTAGTAACAATCCGGGATTCAGACTTCACATGAAAACTTCATCCAAAGGCTCTTTGGGAGGGTTGACCGCTGAACTTTTGACATTTACCACCGGAACATTTGTGATCTAAATTAATACCGTAGGGCGATTAATTTGGGCGATAGAAGGAATAATTATTGGTTTGACGCACGCCGTATATCAAATACAAACAAATGTTGGTTCATGTCGAAGTTAATTCACCTGAGTGGGAAATTCTGGATCATTTAGGGAATTCAGTGTCGTCAGAATGGATATAAATGTAACCTGGAAAGTTTTTGGCGCTGTAGGAAATCCGCCAACCTTAGGGATGGCAACGATATATCGATGTACAGGATTGATATAATCGGTTGATAAGTAAACAAGCCGACTCTATTTTTTATTTTTTAAACAAAAACAGCAACTCGTAAACATAATACCTTGATAAAAATAGATACTATTCACCTTATGGAGGAAAACCCACTACTCCTGAAAAACTCTTCACCGCCTGGGTGGTTCAATTTAGCTTCCTTCGCGCTGCAAATTCTGGCCGTTCGGAATCAAATTCCCCCCTCTACTTTTAGAACGACCAGAATTTCACCTGCTCTGTAACACGATCAGAGATAATGATATGCACTGGCGCGACGTTTCACGATAGAAGAGGCAGTTACAATCAGTGCGGGAATTTCTACATAATTTTCAATTTTGCTTTTTCAAGCAAGTTTCAACTATTCAGTTCTGCGTTGGCAGTGAATCAAGGCTTGAGGGCTTAATTCCTGGAGGGCATAATACTCTCTCGACTCTTCCAAAAGGTGCTACTGCGCAAGCGCCGAACGGTTCCGAATCGTCAGGATTGCTCTGCGAACGCACCTATTCATTGACTCTTGTATCGAACTTGAACAGGAATATGAAGTGTGGATAAACAGTAGAGGTTGCATTAGGGTCTGTAGATAAATTTTTAAATTAAATTTTATTGAATGGTAATTAAATGCCTATTAAACATGTTCTATCTTCAATAATTTATGGGCAGTAAAGGGGTTTTCCGCTTTTTTTTATTACAATATATCGATATATTTCTACTGATGTATCAAATGTATCGATATTTAACTAATGATAAACCATTTGTGTCAATATATCAATTGACCAATGTATCAATATATAACTTACTATTTTTCTTCCCAAGCCAACCTACAACACTAGCCTAGTTCTAAGCGCAGTTGATATGCCAACACTGCCTAGTTTTCAGCAGCGTAGAAAATCTATATATATATTCGTCAATATCAACCAACGTCCTATAGAGTAATGCAAATCAGTGTTGCTTGCTCATCGATTAGGAATGGATGTACTTCTGGATTATTTTGCTTCCGAGACTGCGGAAGCATTGTTTTCACTAAGTGAAAGTCTTTCGAAATTAAAAGAAATTTTATTCTCCAAAATCAAAATTTCCACTCACGTTTTGCGTTTCAGAGCGTCCAGAACCAATTTGGTTCCGTGTCTGTCTATCTGTCCGCATTTCCTTACCACACCCATAACTTCCACAATTTTGATCAAATTTCAATCAAATTATCAGGAATTGTGTGGGTATAGCCCTAGAGGGTCCCATATGTATCAGTTTCATCACGATTGAATCAGCGGTACGCTCAGCGTATGCGCGAACGTAATTTCCTTGCCACAGCAATTATTGGAGTTATTATAACTCCCACAATTTTGATCGGATGAATTAATTCTTAGGGAGCATCACTACTGGGGTAACACTGGTTTCTTTCAGACCTGTGCCCTCGACGAAAACGGTAACCGCACACCACAAAGCCGACTATGGGTGAAAGTATTATACGGTGAGAGCATAACCATTACGTTACTAATCAGGGGAACGGCCTTCCGTGACCCGTTGGTTCGTCCTAGACCCGGAATGCACCTTCATTATCCTCCCCGAGTCCCGGAGATGATCAGAAGTATCCCGTCAGTAGTTTTGTAGACGAAGGCGGGACGTGGGCTCCGCTGGGTTTCCCCTTTTATCGCCTGGTTTGACACATCGTTTTGCCTTTGCCACGCTTCGTTAAATCTTTGACCTTCGAGAACGTATTGGGTCGGATGAAGTCGTTAACGGGTCAAGTTGCTCCCTGAGTTATGTTGAAGGTAAAAAAAAAGGAAGAATAGAAGAACAAACATTACAAAAAAAAAACCAAGCAAGGTTGAGCAACGCCCATTTGACTCCTCTGTACCTATTTCGATGAAACGTTCAGTCGTCGGCGGGACCATTGCTCTGACCCCGTTCGTCACAAATCACAAACATGCGGGCCGCCCCAAGACAGTCCTCTCACTCCCACTTGATTTTAATAGGTGCTGAATAGCTGTGATTCGTATCTGACTATTGATCTTAACTAGTTCTATTGGGCGCCTTCTCCTGAAGTGGAGCTCATTTTTTTATGACGATCAACGAAACCGTGAGACGACACTGACACCCGGTAGAACAAAAAGAAAGCACTCTTGGCAAGGCTGGAAGATTGGCCCCCGCACCCGTCTCCATCAAGTCTATTTCTATTAAAAGCGAAAAACTGAAAAGAAGGATTATACAAACAACGTCAACACTGATCGACAAGATAAGAATTTTAAGCCAGGTAGCAAAGCCGGAAGCGTTATTGTACTGCCTTGCTACCTTGCTTGCGAACCGAATCCCACCCGCAATGTCCAGATCGAAAACGGCCGAACCGAAGTGGAGCAAATCTGCTAGCTACTCAGAGAATGGCAATCGCAGCAATTTTGAAAGTAAGGAAGCCCAGGGATGTTTTGGAGAGTTGGCTGAGGCGGAGACGATTGTGAACAGCCACCCAACCTCACGGTTGAACCAAAAGACCACGGTTGTCGTGCATAATCAAACCACGTCCTGATTGATCATGCAAGTGCAATAACAGCTTGCCCACCCCTACCAAACAACACGCAGCGGCTTCCGCAGCTTCCAAATTAGTAGACAGCATTTGGCAACACTAGCTAGAGAAACAAGTTGACATGGCGCCAGGCAATCTGGTGTTTATGTTCAGGCCATTACAGATCAACTTCGAGCTGCTTTCAACGAAGATATCCATTGGGCTATCTACTGCTGAGTCTACTTTGGAAATTCACCTGAACTTTTTTGAAGTTTTGAAGGGTTTAGAATACATGACAGAATCAGCAAATTTTCGCATAATTTAAACCAAATTTTTTTTAAACCTTTTGTTATTTGCAGTATTTTTGATTCTGCTCTCGCTGCTTGGTGCTCAAGCAGTCCAGTTCCAAACTTCATCTTGGTAGCATCCTCCCACTGTCAGTAACGGAAGGATTCCCAAAAGGAACTTCTCAAATTAACTCTCTCATATTCTTCAGCTCTTTCTGGTTTACCTGTGCCAACGCGGATCTCACCATTCTCAATGCGTCAGACTTGTCTTAATTTCACTCACAACTTGAGCCATTTGCTGCTCCTCATTCAATCACACTACAATCCTAACGTTGTACGCAAACTGCTACACATTCAAAATTTGACACCGTATGCACCACTCACTACAAACAGAATTTACCTAAGCTGCTGAAAAAAGTCCAACTGTTCTTTACCCAGTGAATATGCAGGTTTGATAGTCCAGAGTGTTGACTCGAGTTGCCTCTGGCGAGTAAACATTGTTAGGTGTCCGCTCTTACAAAGACAAAAAATAAATATATATATATATGACCCCGTTTGTAGCAATTCATATTTGAACGGTGGTGCTTGTGTGAGTAGTTTGTACTATAATGGTCCCTTGTTCTACCCCTGTAGGGCAGCCTTAGGAGGGGAGTGTCAATAGGTCCTTCTGGCACCAACACCGTCTCGTATTACAAGGAGCTGCACCTCTTCTTCATTTCGACCCCCCCCCCCCCCTCAAAAGGGTCATTGTAGATCGATATCACGTTTGTACTACAATAAAACTCCCCCCCCCTCCCCCATCAGATTTGGAAATTTTTCAAAAAACGTTGGACGAGAGGTTGGCAGACATGATCGATGGCCGTCGTACCTCCGTAATATAAACTACACCTAGTCCGACCGCTATGACGCTCGATCGGCCCAGAGGCTTCACGACAACGGTGGTTTTTTCCTCTTTTTTTTCTCAGGGATCGTTACCCCCTTGACGAGGTTCGACCTTCAACACAGGAGGAAAACGTCCCCTCACCGTGAAGTTGGAAATAGCCCAAGAAAGTAGAAAACCTATAAACGCAAAATATGGACCTCAGAGGGGAGCGCAGTCATAATGGTCCAACTAGCATCACTGCAAGGATTCAGTTCACACAGTGGCGAACCTAGTGGATAAATCTGAAGAAACTGGAGGAGTTTTAGATTAGCAACAAGAGTGCGAAGAAAATATACTCCGACGGTTCTGCTACCCAGGTGAATTTTTAAATTAAGCTTCTTCGGTTAGCGGGCACAAGAAGAGAAAGACCCTGCAAATTTTACACTAGGTTTTATTATTCTTTGATACAGGTTACTTGTGAAGAAATTTAATTGTGTCATTAAAAACAATTTAGGAAAAAATGTTTTGCTTTTTTTTTCAAATTTTTTTTTTCTTGAAAAATATTTGACCTTCAAAAATCCCATTTGTAGCCCCATGAAAGCCTTATAGATCGCAACAGTGAAATCGGATCGTTGCGGGACCCCAAAAAATGGATTCAACGTACAAAAATACCCGATCCCATAGCCAAAAGCCTTCAAAAAACCCCTCCCGTAGCCCCATTTTAGCCCCATAGCGCCCCAAGGGTTTGGACGATCAACTAGATGGTAAACCGAGTATTTTGTCAAAATTTCAGATTTAAACAAAAAATCCTACTGCCCAAAACGGCCCGGACGGCGGACGGGCATTTCGGTTTTGGAATCTAGACCTCTTGAAACAGATAATGTCAAATTTTGAGGCCGATCGTAGTCGTCGACCTCTGTCGCAAAACCAGGTGTATTATTCTAAGAATAATAAACCAAAATTTAATGGCACAATGAATAGAATTGAATGAGAAGACAGGTGTCTTTTTATTTTGAATAAACTGAAACTTTTAGTGGGGAATTCTGAATTTTATACGTGAAAAAATTTGTAGCACTGATACTCCCGAGACAAATGTCCATTGCCGAGTGAAATGAAATGGATTCGACTCCTACCGCCTTTTCTTCCTTCCGTCTTCGAAGGGTTCCGTCCTACCTGAATGAACGACACATCGTAGGCCTGTAGGAGGCTTGATGCGGTAGACTACGTCCATACATTTCATCGTCACAAGACATGGTCCCATTCACGCACGTCATTGGAAGTGTCAATTCCTGGCCAAAAGTCATCACAGCAGGGGACCGGCCAATAATGGTTGTATGCCCCGAGGCCCAGTAGGCCAGCAATGCTAGAGGAAGATGGCAATCCCACTCCTCCTGGTCTTGGTCCGCCAACTTTGCCAACAGTTCCTAAAGGGTGTTATTGAACCTCTCGACCGGATCATCGTTCCAAGGATGGAGAGGCGTAGCCCAGGTGCGCTTAATTCCCAAGAGCCAAAACGTTTCCTGGAACACTTAGGAAACTGCTGGAATACAGTTCGTACTCTGGTCCCAGGAGATTACCCTTGAGATCCTGAAGCAGGATACTGGGGATAAGCACCTACCACATTTGCGCAACTGCCTCCGCTTTCTGGTCAGGTACTGCAAACACTTCTTGCCACTTAGTGAAATGGTCAACTATGAATCGGAAGCCAACCCTTTGAGTGTGGTAACAGTCCAACGATATCAATGGCCATGGGTTCAAACGGTACCCCAGTTACTGCAAGGGACCTCGCTGCCACAGTCCCATGCCGCGCCAACATGGTATGTAGTATCCTAATGCTGTGCTGATTTGTTACTGAGGAGATGCTGATGGGCGGAGGATGGAGCAAAGCACAGATTACTGCTCTGTAGAATTCAACTGCGGACCTACGCAACACTACACGGAACACGGAAAAGTTGTTTGTATACAAACAACATGTATAAACTGCTATACAAACTATGGTATATATACTGCATACTGCATATGCTGCATATTGGTCCACGTCTCGCAGATGAATAGGGCTCAGCTCCTGCACCGTTGATGCATCTAAATCACTAATTCTCACCGTCTCTGTGTGTCTGTGTGTCAGTATGTATGTCGTCAGCCTACTCTGACTAAACGGTAAGTCGTAAAAATACCCCGATTTTTTCTATTGGTTCGGGCGACCGTTTAAGAGTCTCTAGGGGGGGTCGCAGACCCCCCCCGGCCGACCGAAAATTGGCACGGTCAAATTGGCCCAAATATGGCCATCTTCGTTATTAATGGTCGGATCGAAACGGGGTTTCAACCGTATCCTACCTAGAGATGCGAATTTTAATAGAAAATTGTCAACGAGCGATTTCCGACGACGAGCGATTTCTGACGGCGAGTTTAAAATTTTAGATTTCCTGAGATCCCGGCGCGTTTGGGTCTTCAAACCCGGCCGCTGTCAAGGAAGTCGGAAAGACGTACTCAGGGACCTTACAACGGTGGAGGAGGCGGGGAAATTTTTTTTTTTTTTTTTTTGTAGGCGGGGGAACGAATAGGGGGGGTCGCAGACCCCCCCGGCCGAGCGGAGCGAGGCCTCATGTCTGCTTAAGCGGTCGGCCGAGCGAAGCGAGGCCTTATGTCTGAGTAGGGGTTTGAACACACCCCCCCGGCCGAGCGAAGCGAGGCCCCCCTGTCCGAATAAGCGATCGGCCTCGCGGAGCGAGGCACCGGCCTCGCGAAGCGAGGCCCACGGGGGGTCTGGGGGGCGGAGCCCCCCAGCTGGGTGCGTAGGCGAGCAAAGCGAGCCGGAGCATCTAAATCACTAATTCTCACCGTCTCTGTGTGTGTGTGTGTGTGTGTGTGTCAGTTTGTATGTCATCTGCCTACTCTGACTAAACGGTAGGTCGTAAAAATACCCCGATTTTTTCTATCGTCTCGGGCGACCGTTTAAGAGTCTCTAGGGGGGGTCGCAGACCCCCCCGGCCGACCGAAAATTGGCACGGTCAAATTGCCCCAAATATGGCCATCTTCGTTATTAATGGTCGGATCGAAACGGGGTTTCAACCGTATCCTACCTAGAGATGCGAATTTTAATAGAAAATTGTCAACGAGCGATTTCCGACGACGAGCGATTTCTGAAGGCGAGTTTAAAATTTTAGATTTCCTGAGATCCCGGCGCGTTTGGGTCTTCCAACCCGGCTGCTGTCAAGGAAGTTGGAAAGACGTACTCAGGGACGTTACAAAGATGGAGGAGGCGGGGAATTTTTTTTTTTTTCCCCTAAAAATACGCCGTTTTTTCCTATCGTCTCGGGCGACCGTTTAAGTGTCTCTAGGGGGGTCGAGAATTCTCAAAAATTCGCTCAAATGGGCGCAATCTACATCAACTTTCTTATTTCAAATGGGAACCCCTATTTTTTTCACCGGATTCGGATTCCTCGACCAATTTTACGTCCGATAAGCGGATTGCGCGAATTTTTTGGCGCGCGCGAATTCGCTGAATTAATTTTTTCGATTTATTCGATCGTTAATGGACGGATTTTTTTCGCGTTTCGTCCTACGCCTACCTAGAGATCCGAATTTTAATACTTGATATCGACCAAATTCATTCCGACGATGAGCGACTTTTGAGGGCGATTTCAGTTTTGCATTTTTCATTAAATCGTGGGGTGGCCGTCACCAGCGGGTGGAATTTGGTTCCGCTTACCAACTGCCGATATCCCCCCGCCTACACTCTTCACTCCGAGCGGGTGGGACATCAGCCTTTAAGGGGCGCTCCCTAGGTCTATGCGCAACGTCTCCCCAGCGGGAATGGATGTAAATTAAATGAATCGATTTAAATTGAATCGATTATCGAGAAAAGTAGAATCGATTTAAACTGAATCGATTATCGAAAATTGAATTTAATTGAATTTAAAAAATAAAAATAAAAAAATTAAAATAAAAATAAAATAAAAATTAAAATAAAATAAAAATTCAAAAATGCCCCCCTGTCCGAATAAGCGCTCGGCCGAGCGAGGTCTCCCAGACGGAAATGGATGTCAATTAAATGAATCGATTATCGAAAAAATTGAACTTTGAAAAAAAATAAATGAATAAATAAAAAATTATATATATCCTTGAAAATCTCGAGAAATTCAAAAGCGCCCTCAAGGATTTTCCGTTTTCCCCTCCTTCAACTAAAGAAAAGGAGTGGGGATTTTGATGGAATTTATTAAGATTATTATAATAATAAGAAATGAATTAAATGAAATTAAATGAATCGATTATCGAAAAAATTGAATTTTGAAAAAAATAAAAAATAAAAAAATAAAAAATTATATATATCCTTGAAAATCTCGAGAAATACTTGGAAAACGACACTTAACTCTACCCCCTCGCCATTTTGGCCCCACATTTTTCCTGTGAGTTTTCAACTATGATTTGATTTCACTAGCACTATGACAGGGTGGGAGGGGGGGCATACTTCACTCGGCCGATCATTTTATCAGCCAGGGGGGATGATGTTGAAGGAGCAGTTGACCTTGATGCAGGGTTATGAACGTGTCCATCGATGCTATGCACCCGATTATCGAGAACAGTAGAATCGATTTAAACTGAATCGATTATCTCATAAAATGAATTTAATTGAATTTAAAAAATAAAAATAAAAAAATTAAAATAAAAATAAAATAAAAATTAAAATAAAATAAAAATTTTTCCTGTGAGTTTTCAACTATGATTTGATTTCACTAGCACTATGACAGGGTGGGAGGGGGGGCATACTTCACTCGGCCGATCATTTTAACGGCCAGGGGACTCGCAATGCTCGGCCACCGACATAGGTAGTTCTATTATTATCAAGGGAAGGCTTTGCAAATTTGATTTCACTAGCACTATGACAGGGGGCCTTACTTTCCCCAAAAATACTTGGAAAACGACACTTAACTCTACCCCCTCGCCATTTTAGCCCCACATTTTTCCTGTGTGTTTTCAACTATGATTTGATTTCACTAGCACTATGACTTGAACTTTGATTTGATTTCACTAGCACTATGACATGGTGGGAGGGGGGGCATACTTTACTCGGCCGATCATTTTAACGGCCAGGGGACTCGCTTTGCTCGGCCACCGACATATGTAGTTCTATTATTATCAAGAGAAGGCTTTTCAAATTTGATTTCACTAGCACTTGACAGGGGGGCCTTAATTTCACTAGCACTTGACAGGGGGGCCTTAATTTCCCCAAAAATACTTCCCCTTTCCCCAAAAATACTTGGAAAACGACACTTAACTCTACCCCCTCGCCATTTTAGCCCCATATTTTTCCTGTGAGTTTTCAACTTTGATTTGATTTCACTAGCACTATGACAGGTTGGGAGGGGGGGGGGGGCATACTTCACTCAGCAGATCATTTTAACGGCCAGGGGACTCGCTTTGCTCGGCCACCCACATAGGTAGTTCTATTATTATTGATGGTGGAAATTTGATTTCACTAGCACGTTGACAGGGGGTCTAATTTCGTATAGCCCCATGAAAGCTCCATAGGTCGTCCCCAAAAATACTTGGAAAACGACACTTAACTCTACCCCCTCGGCATTTTAGTCCCATAGCGCCCCACCGGGTTTTTTACTGTGAGTTTTGATTTGATTTCACTAGCACTTTGACTTACTTCGCTCAGCTAATAGACTAGCACTTTGACAAGGGGGCCTTACTTCGCTCGGCTAATCATTTTCGTACCATGATTCACCCAAATCACAGGCGGCAATATACAACCACAGTGGGCAATACATCCACAAGCGGCAATACACCCACTAGGGGGGGTCTGGGGGGCGGCAATTCACCCACAGGCGGCAATATACACTCACAAGCGGCAATTCACCCACATGTCTGCTTAAGCGATCGGCCTCGCGAAGCGAGGCGCCGGCCTCGCGTAGCGAGGCCCACGGGGGGTCTGGGGGGCGGAGCCCCCCAGCTGGGTGCGTAGGCGAGCAAAGCGAGCCGGAGCATCGAGTCTAAATCACTAATTCTCAACGTGTCTGTGGCTATGTGGGTATGTCAATCGCCTACTCTGACTAAACTATAAGCGATAAAAATACGCCGATTTTTCCTATCGTCTCGGGCGACCGTTTAAGAGTCAATAGGGGGGTCGAGATTTTTCTAAAATGCGCTCAAATCCGCGCAATTGACATCAACTTTCTTATTTCAAATGGGAACCCCTATTTTTTTCACCGGATTCGGATTCCTCGACCAATTTTACGTCCGATAAGCGAATTGCGCGAATTTTATGACGCGCGCGAATTCGCTGAATTAATTTTTTCGATTTATTCCGTCGTTAATAGAAGGATTTTTTTCGCGTTTCGTCCGTAGCCTACCTTGAGATCCAAATTTTAATAGGAGATATCGACCAAATTCATTCCGACAATGAGCGGATCAGGACGGCGATTTCAGTTTTGGAGATTCCTTTAATTTACGTCAGAAAACTGGGTGGCCGTCACCGGCGGGTGGATCCCGCTCGGTTTACTCCCAGCCGATACCCCCCCACCCTCACTCTTCACTCTGAGCGGGTGGGACATCAGCCTTACAGGGGCGCTCACGAGGTCTACGAGATCTCTCCCAGACGGAAATGGATGTAAATTAAATGAATCGATTTAAATTGAATCGATTATCGAGAAAAGTAGGATCGATTTAAACTGAATCGATTATCGAAAAATTGAATTTAATTGAATTTAAAAAATAAAAATAAAAAAATTAAAATAAAAATAAAATAAAAATTAAAATAAAATAAAAATTTTTCCTGTGAGTTTTCAACTATGATTTGATTTCACTAGCACTATGACAGGGTGGGAGGGGGGGCATACTTCACTCGGCCGATCATTTTAACGGCCAGGGGACTTGATGTTGAAGCCAGGGGGGTTGATGTTGAAGGAGCAGTTGACCTTGATGCAGGGTTATGAACGTGTCCATCGATGCTATGCACCCCACTAGGGTTACTCAGCTGGGTGCGTAGGCGAGCAACTAACTATTGATGGCACCCCAGGGTTTTTTTTCCTGTGAGTTGTCAAATTTGACACGTTGCCAGGGGGTGTTTCTCGCTCGGCCGATCAATTTACCAGCCAGGGGAGGCTTTTTTCAAACTTTTCAAATGACAGGGGGGGTCTTGCTTCGCTCGGGCGATTATTTTATTAGCCAGAGGGGTCTTGCTTTGCTCGGCCACCGACATAGGTAGTTCTCCTATTATTGATGGTGGAGTTTTCAAATTTGATTTCACTAGCACTTTGACAGGGGGTCCTTACTTATGTACGAGCGATCACGCAAGACCCTTATAAATAATCTATATCACTAATATATATAATATTCTTGAAAATCTCGAGAAATTCAAAAATGCTCTACGTTCTGAGATAGGTTGAGCGCCCTCAAGGATTTTTTCCGTTTTCCCCTCCTTCAACCCCCTCCCTTCCAACGACACTTAACTCTACCCCCTCGCCATTTTAGCCCCATATTTTTCCTGTGAGTTTTCAACTTTGATTTGATTTCACTAGCACTATGATAGGTTGGGAGGGGGGGGGGGGGGGGGGGGCATACTTCACTCAGTCGATCATTTTAACGGCCAGGGGACTCGCTTTGCTCGGCCACCCACATAGGTAGTTCTATTATTATTGATGGTGGAAATTTGATTTCACTAGCACGTTGACAGGGGGTCTAATTTCGTATAGCCCCATGAAAGCTCCATAGGTCTTCCCCAAAAATACTTGGAAAACGACACTTAACTCTACCCCCTAGGCATTTTAGTCCCATAGCGCCCCACCGGGTTTTTTACTGTGAGTTTTGATTTGATTTCACTAGCACTTTGACAGGGGAGGGAGGGGGGCTTACTTCGCTCTGCCGATCATGTTATCGGCCAGAGGGAGCTCGCTTTGCTCAGCCACCCACATAGGTAGTTCTATTCTATTATTATGATGGTGGAGTTTTCAAAATTGAGTTCACTAGCACTTTGACAGGAGGGGCGTCTTATTTCGCTCAGCTGATCATCTTCTCGGCCTTTTTAGCCCCATATCGCCCCATGGGTTTTTTCCCTATGAGTTTTCAAATTTGATTTGATTTCACTAGCACTATGGCAAGGAGGGGGGGGGGGGGGGGGCGGTTCCTCGCTCGGGCGGTAGAGAGTAGACTTTTGAAAATTGATTTCACTAGCACTTTGACTTACTTCGCTCAGCTAATAGACTAGCACTTTGACAAGGGGGCCTTACTTCGCTCGGCTAATCATTTTCATACCATGATTCACCCAAATCACAGGCGGCAATATACAACCACAGTGGGCAATACATCCACAAGCGGCAATACACCCACTAGGGAGGGTCTGGGGGGCGGCAATTCACCCACAGGCGGCAATATACACTCACAGGCGGCAATACTCCCACAAGCGGCAATTCACCCACAATTCTGCTTAAGCGATCGGCCTCGCGAAGCGAGGCACCGGCCTCGCGTAGCGAGGCCCACGGGGGGTCTGGGGGGCGGAGCCCCCCAGCTGGGTGCGTAGGCGAGCAAAGCGAGCCGGAGCATCTAGTCTGCACCAATAAAAGCTGGAAACTTTTTGGTCAACCCCTTCTACGAGTAAAATCTTGACTATTATTTCACTTACTGGAAAGTACCCAACCAAATTCCAATGACACTGCATTCTTCATTCTTGTTAGCCTAATCAACCGAAAATAGTAAACTGACGCCTCTTGCCTCTTGCACTTGGACATTTTCGCGTTTTCGGGGTTGGCAACACTGCATCTCGTCACCCTCCAAATGATTTTTTTTTCTTTTTCTTTCAGATGAAATCCTACTCATGCATCAGATGCATCAAATATCCGTCGATGGGAGGAATCCCCGTGTGACACCTGAACACCTTCAAGTGCCTAAAATCCTATCGAATGACGTTCTCATTTAATCCTGCGACCTTCCTGGCAGACCTACGGACCGGTTTACCGGACAGATTTTAGTTTTTTTTCGGGATGACTGATCCGATTACGCTAAGTTCTTATTATTAGACACAAACATAATTTGATAAAAATAATCGTCGAAGTTGTTATGACAAACTGTAATGGGGTTTCAGTTATAAAAAAAAAAAAAAAAAAAAAAACAGGAATTCGTAGGCTGGTTCAGAGGGGATTTTAGTAGTTTGATAGGACCATAACCGAAATGGATATCCTACCAAAGTTTGTGGGTTCGATCGACTTTTAATACGACCGAAAGCTATCTAGTTCTCATGAATAGTCAAAACCTCGTACGGAGCAGGCACTCCCCTTGGGACTAATAAACTCCAAAAGGTTAGTATAGAGTTATAGGAGAAGAAAAAATCGGGTCGGAACTGAAGGATTGCTCCGGGGCACCGGCATTCTAGAAAACCAGAGATTCACCCAAGACACGAAACAGGCTCTGGAAGGTACAAGGGAGTCCTCAAGTCCTATGGGAGCTCCCCCGGGGCGGAACATAGTCACTGAACGGAAATTATAAGCGCCAGTCGCGGCACCGCTCGGACGCCAGTTGGCAGCACTGGACTGGGGATGGAAAGACCATGACCGGATATAACCGATTTCCAGATATATTTCTTTTTAATATTCGGATAGAATGTGGACGGATAGAAGTGGGTGGAAATATCCAGTAACTGGATAGGACTATGTGTGTCAGATATCCGTACTTTTTCAAAAATTCTGAAAATCGAAGATATTTGCTTGAAAATAAAGCAGAAGGCGAGAAGGCCGATATAACCGATATCAAGATATATTTATTTTTAATATTCGGATAGAATGTGGACGGATAGAAGTGGGTTGAAATATCCAGTAACTGGATAGGACTATGTGTGTCGGATATCCGTACTTTTTCAAAAATTCTGAAAATCGAATATATTTGCTTGAAAATAAAGCAGAAGGCGAGAAGGCGTCTGGTCGATGGTCGAATTCGATTCGATTCTCAATCTCGCTCGCTGCTTGCATCGTGTGACCGTCAGCTGTTTACACTTCATTGTAGTTCAGAGTAGACAACGAGAGATGGCGTTAGTATCGGCAGTCATCATAAAACTTGCTTGTTAAACTTGCTTGTTAAATTTGAATCGTATCACTTCACAAGAATTTGTGAATTAGTCACACTATTTCTGAAAAGAACAAAAGAAACCACAACCATTTGGGCATCACCAGGGAGCCAGTCCCTTGGACCCCCGAATGCTTTTTGCTTAGAGCCTCCGGCATAAATTCAAGAAACATGGAACATGCTTTATAAACCGTGGGATTGAAACCCATCTTGCGTGTTGGAAACGTAACTGTCCGATGCCGAACTAGTGGCCTAACGCTAAAACAAGTGAGAACGCCGAACTAGTGGCCTAGCATTGCTAGTAAGACAAGTGAGGATGCCGAATTAAATTAGTTAAATGGCCTAATGTACGACAGGTGAGGATGCCCAACTGGTGGCCTAACGTACGACAGGTGAGGACGCCAAACTAGTGGCCTAACAGTAATAAAAGTGAGGATGCCGAATTAGTGGCCTAACGTACGACAGGTGAGGACGCCCAACTAGTGGCCTAACGTATATTTATATATTACGTAAAATTTGTATTAAATGGACGGGAAACACATACAAAAAACTTTGGTTACCTACCTTATGATAAAATTTTCGACATTCAGTCGTCATCAGTATCTGGCTGAATATAATATATTCATTATATTGAATATAATATATTCAATATTATATATTATATATTCATTATAATATATTATATAATATAATATATCAACGTGACACTCCCGCGTCTCCCTCCCGGACTAACGTTTTTGGGCAGTTAGGTCACGGCTGAAGCATGTTCCATGCTAAAACCATTACCGAGGATTCTTGCATTCTACTTCGCCTTGAGATAACAGTAGTGTGTGTGTGTGTTGTCGTACTAAAATGAGCAAAATTAAGGATTCTTCAGAAAAACAGCGGATATCCGGATTTGAACGGCAGACATTGAACCGTTTCCCGGTGCTTGATATTCATCCGATCGGATCTCCGATATCCGGATAAAAATTTTGGTTTTCCATCCCTACACTGGACCCCTCCGCTGGAAATCACCCCGCTAACTAAACCATCCAAAATTTACTAAAATCTAAATAAACTGCCATCATGTCAACAATGTCTCTGGGCAAATTGCCAAAGCGATATGCCACACCGTAAGTGGCTAAAGGCCTCACGATTAATTCAGCGTTTCAATTATAAATCGGCGCAAGACCGAAATCGATATCATTGATATGCATGGCAATCGAAGCGCCTATCCATTTTTCTTAGCTTAGTTATATTTACTGACGGAGAAAATTAGAAACTTGTTATTTGCTCAGCTGACAGACAGCGCAGCAGGGCAAGGTCGTTGTGAAACCTTTTTCTCAACACGTCAAAATCGGGCTGGAGAACAACGGGTATTCCTCGGAACTGCAGATAGCGACTGTAAGGACGGGATTATCGCGTGCAGACCCCAAGACGCTCACTGGGTCACGTACAAAACATAAGTTACCTCCAACAAGGTCCTCACACGGGTTTGTTCCCGACGTCCGGGAACGTCTCAAGAGGTGATGTATTTAGTGGCACTTGACATTTGAACGAGAGACAAATTTAGAGTTTGACACGAATTGTGAGAAAGGGTTTGGTTGAGTCTTTTTAAAACAATTCTGTAACTTTTATTGCTGACTTAGTGATATTGTGAGTCATGAGGGATTAAAAAATACAACAAGAATACAATAACCTAATTCTTTAAGGACGGGAATCCTGAAGGTGAGGAAGCTTTGGAGACACTGCTAAGAAATTAATGACGAGTTAGAGAGAAGCAGAACTGTTCGATTCTATTGTCAACTATCGTCTTCTACATTAGGTTCTTCTACATTAAGCCCAAAAAGATCATCATAGAATGATCTTTTTGTCAATTCTATGAATTGTATCATACAAGTGAGGCCCATGGAAGGGAAGATTTCTTTGAAAATATGAGATGTAGGCCTCCTACTCAACGACTTAAGTTTTTTTCTTTTTTACCAGATACTTCTAGAAAGCACAACTTTACATTTACATGAGTTTGTTCAGCTGCCACATCGACCTGAGCAGGCACGCCAACTGAAAAAAATGCCTCAAAACATCGATATTTCCGCCTTGGCGCCAACTTCAAAACTTCTCAGGGAAGTGAGGTGCAAACAGATGGACAAGCCTTCAACTAGCCCCCACACCCTCAATTTGGATTAATTACTTCCTTTCCTCGTCATCATGGCATTGCTAAGAGATCTAGAACAAGATGCACTCGAGAATTCTCGCCCAATTTCAAACGCAGATCGAAAAAGGACCGAAACAGTAGTGAAACTCTACCACTGGACACACCATAGGAGTGAGGAAATTGTGTTTCATGGATCTTGGATGGCCATACTGTCAGCATTCCAGCCTCCTGAGAACATCTCTACATGGGAAAATTTTGGAAACACAAAAAAATAATATGGATGTCTCATAATTCACCTAGGACAGAAAAGTGCCACTTTCTGCGAAATGACCCTTAAAAAAAAAGACGATTTAAGACGAAATAGTCTATTTCCACGATAAAAATATATAAACTTGTAGACGCGTTTCGGTTGATTAGACCATCATCAGTACAATACAGAGTGAGGAAGATGTGAGAAGTTACTTATATACAAAAGTGAAATGTGCCTTCTAATGGGCGTCTTCAATGGGACTGATAGGCAACTAGCTAATTTCTTTAATCAACTCAATTCTGTAGATCAGCATATTCAGTTTACTAAGGAAGTGGGGGGGAATGAGCTGAATTTTCTGGATTTAACTATAAAATTAGAGGGGGGTAAGCATGAATTTACAGTGTTTAGGAAACCAACCTATACGGACGTGGTTATTCATAATAGTTCCAACCATCCAGCATCTCATAAATTTGCGGCCTTTTATAGTATGATTAATAGGGCTTTATCGGTCCCAATGAATCAATTAGCTTTTCGGAAAGAAAAAGAAATAATTTACTCTATAGCGGAGAGTAATGGTTATCCTAGGGTTACAATAGATAGAATTTGGGGAAAGATTAGTAGGAAGAAATTTCAGTTAGCAGTCACAAATTTGGAAAGGGAGGATAAAGAACCAGATAATAGGAAGTGGGTTAGTTTACCGTTTTATGGGAATATAACTCAGAAAGTGGGTCGTATATTAGAAAATAGGGGTTTCAGAGTAGGTTTCTATTCACAAAATTCTACGAAGAAATTATTAGGGAGTGTGAAAGATAAGATTCCCTTAGAGGATAAAGGGGGTGTGTATATATTAAAATGTGATTGTGGGATTCAATACGTAGGACAAACCGGCCGAAAATTTAAAATTAGAATGAAAGAACATAGTGATGATCTTAGGTTGGGAAGGGGTAGGGAAGCTTTTGAAAAACATTTGTCAGAAGAAAACCATAGAATTAGTTATGAGATAGGCAGTAATAATTCAGCCATTGGGATAGCTCATGTTTGCCAAAAAGGTCCAAAATTAGATGCTTTAGAATCTTTGGAAATTCAGAAAATTCACAATTTAGGAATATCTGTTAATGACCTGGATGTAATTAGGCGTTCCCCGTTAATTGACATTTTCTTGTGAGTCTTCCTTTCACTTATTTGCCTTTCACATTACCTTTCACCTTTCTCCTTTTATGCCACCTTTCTAATGCCACGCCCATTAGAAGGCACATTTCACTTTTGTATATAAGTAACTTCTCACATCTTCCTCACTCTGTATTGTACTGATGATGGTCTAATCAACCGAAACGCGTCTACAAGTTTATATATTTTTATCGTGGAAATAGACTATTTCGTCTTAAATCGTCTTTTTTAAGATGGATTCCCACTATCTCGCCGCATCCACCTTACATTATGTTCGGGGCGCTAGTCGAGCGGACGTCGCGGCAACCTACTACAGTTTGAAGAAGGAATTATGCAAAGTGGAATGGAACATTTGGTTCAACACCCAGTGCCGGAAATTAAATATCTTCCCTTCATACACTACGGTCCATTACAACGGGCCATGCCGTAATGGGGCGAAGTACGTCAAGGAGGCGCAGAAGAAAATGATCAACGGCGAGGTAAGAAGATTTTACTTTGAAAGGGATAGACTAAGTGAGAAGGCATACTTCGTTTACCAAGAAATTACTGCAAGATATCAGCATGCTACAGAAGCTATTATCGCAGAAATAGTCGAGAAGGTGTGGTCGTTCGGTCAGGAGAAGAAGAGGACGATGGAGAGGAAGCTCTGGTGGTTAAAGCAACGCCAACTACCACCAATGCTTACGGCAGCAGAAGCAACGCAATTTTATAAGAAAGTGGATAATTTGGCGGGTATCACTCTTTCATCCAAAGAAGAACAACTTCTCTCAAAAGGATTGAAGCATAATCCAATAACCAAAATTGACCAAAAAGACATCTTGGATCTCGCTATGAGCACTGAAGCAGTGATAGTCAACAATGAAGAGGGTAAAGCCACCAAATCCCTCTGTGCAGAATTTCTTAGGAGGGAACAACCTACAAGTGTGCCAACTGATGAGGAACGGTGTCTGAGGAGTTTAAAGAAAAAGTTGAAGAATGAAAATGTGACTGTGTTGAAAGCTGACAAAGGAAATACTACTGTATTAATCAATAAGAATGTATATGTGGAAAAAACAATGGAGTTTATAAGTAAAAATGATTGTAAAAAGTTGAGCAGTGACCCAACAAGTAAATTTCAGGCTGATGTGAGAAGAATGGTGAGTAATTCCAGTAGTATTTTTCAAGGGGCTTGGAAACGTGGCATATTTGAAATGAACCCTAGACCTCCTCTCCTAACTTGTCTCCCTAAAATCCATAAAGAAGGAATGCCTATGCGACCAGTTGTATCTTATATAAATGCACCTGCCTATAAATTAGCTAAAAAACTTAATACCATTTTTAAGAATTCTGTTGTTTTTAATCCAAAATTCACCGTTAAAAATTCTTTGGACCTTATAAATAAGATTAAAGATATTCAGGTACCCCGTAATTCAAAATTAGTGTCTTTCGATGTTACTAGTTTATTTACTAACATTCCAGTTCAACAATGTAAAGATGTAATTAACCGATTAATTTTAAATTCTCAACTTGATTTTGTAAGGAAAGATGAGCTATCCCAAATGATGAATTTATGTATAGATCAAAATTATTTTAAATTTAATGGGGATTGTTATACTCAACCAGGGGTAGCTATGGGATCGCCATTGTCTCCGCTATTAGCAGATGTTTATATGAACCATTTAGAAGGGATCATTGAAACAAAATTCAAAAATAATGTTGTTTATTGGTATCGATACGTTGATGATGTTATTGTCCTCTTCAATGGGACTGATAGGCAACTAGCTAATTTCTTTAATCAACTCAATTCTGTAGATCAGCATATTCAGTTTACTAAGGAAGTGGGGGGGAATGAGCTGAATTTTCTGGATTTAACTATAAAATTAGAGGGGGGTAAGCATGAATTTACAGTGTTTAGGAAACCAACCTATACGGACGTGGTTATTCATAATAGTTCCAACCATCCAGCATCTCATAAATTTGCGGCCTTTTATAGTATGATTAATAGGGCTTTATCGGTCCCAATGAATCAATTAGCTTTTCGGAAAGAAAAAGAAATAATTTACTCTATAGCGGAGAGTAATGGTTATCCTAGGGTTACAATAGATAGAATTTGGGGAAAGATTAGTAGGAAGAAATTTCAGTTAGCAGTCACAAATTTGGAAAGGGAGGATAAAGAACCAGATAATAGGAAGTGGGTTAGTTTACCGTTTTATGGGAATATAACTCAGAAAGTGGGTCGTATATTAGAAAATAGGGGTTTCAGAGTAGGTTTCTATTCACAAAATTCTACGAAGAAATTATTAGGGAGTGTGAAAGATAAGATTCCCTTAGAGGATAAAGGGGGTGTGTATATATTAAAATGTGATTGTGGGATTCAATACGTAGGACAAACCGGCCGAAAATTTAAAATTAGAATGAAAGAACATAGTGATGATCTTAGGTTGGGAAGGGGTAGGGAAGCTTTTGAAAAACATTTGTCAGAAGAAAACCATAGAATTAGTTATGAGATAGGCAGTAATAATTCAGCCATTGGGATAGCTCATGTTTGCCAAAAAGGTCCAAAATTAGATGCTTTAGAATCTTTGGAAATTCAGAAAATTCACAATTTAGGAATATCTGTTAATGACCTGGATGTAATTAGGCGTTCCCCGTTAATTGACATTTTCTTGTGAGTCTTCCTTTCACTTATTTGCCTTTCACATTACCTTTCACCTTTCTCCTTTTATGCCACCTTTCTAATGCCACGCCCATTAGAAGGCACATTTCACTTTTGTATATAAGTAACTTCTCACATCTTCCTCACTCTGTATTGTACTGATGATGGTCTAATCAACCGAAACGCGTCTACAAGTTTATATATTTTTATCGTGGAAATAGACTATTTCGTCTTAAATCGTCTTTTTTAAGATGGATTCCCACTATCTCGCCGCATCCACCTTACATTAAATGACCCTTACATGAAAATCTCATAATATAATAATATCTAATATCTGATATTGTTGGTTTTAGATTTCACTTGCACTGGACATAATGGACTCCACGTGCCTCCCCCAGCCGAACGAAATCCTGTATCCGCGCCTGGATGTGTGTGACTTGTCTTTTGCTTCCGAGTCTGCGAAGCAGCGGAAGCCTTGTGTTCACTTTCGGGAGAAAAAAAATTTTTGTTGTCCGAATTTAAAATTTCCACTCGCATTTTGCGTTTCATAGCCTACTGAACAAATTTGGTTCCGTGTCTGTCGGTCTGTGGGTCTGTCGGTCTGTCGGTCTGTGGGTCTGTCGGTCTGTCCTCATTTCCTTGTTACAGCCATAATTTCCACAATTTTGAATGAATTTAGCTCAAATTTTGAGGGATTATGCGGATCAGGCTCCTTGAGGTCCCATACGAATTTCAGCACAATTGAATCAGCGGTACGCTCTGCGCATGCGCTAACGTGAAATTCTTGAAACAGGCATAACTTTCTCAATTTTGATCGGATTTCAATCAAATTTTCAGGAATTGTGTGCGTATAGCTCTAGATGGTACCCTGTCAGTTTCATCACGATTGAATCAGCGGTACGCTCAGCGCAAGCGCGAACGTAACTTCCTTGCCACAGCCATAACTCCTACAATTTTGATCGGATTTCAATCAAATTTTCAGGAATTGTGTGGATATAGCCCTAGATGGTTCCCTATCAGTTTCATCACGATTGAATCAGTGGTACTCCCTGCGCATGCGCGAACGTAATTTATATATATATATTCTTGAAACTCTCGAGAAATTCAAAAATGATGTACGTTCTGAGATAGGTTGAGCGCCCTCAAAGATTTTTACCGTTTTCCCCTCCTTCAACCCCCTCTCCTTCCCTAAAGAAGGGAAGGAGTGGGGATTTCAGCCAATATTGATCCGATTTTGATGAAATTTTCAGGGATTACGCGGGTTGTGCCGTAGATGATTACCCAGGCTTTGGGTAAAAAATTGAATCAGCGGTACGCTCTGCGCATGCGCTAACGTGAAATTCTTGAAACAGGCATAACTTTCACAATTTTGATCGGATTTCAATGAAATTTTCAGGAATTGTGTGGGTATAGCCCTAGATGGTTCCCTATCAGTTTCATTAAGATTGAATCAGTGGTACTCCCTGCGCATGCGCGAACGTAATTTTCTTGTTACAGTTGTTACGTTCATTTTGAACTTGGCACGAGGAAGCTCATGTGCCATTGCCTTGGCAGTGTATTTTACATTGTAGAGCAATAGGGCGTTTACTTAGAAGACCATCATAGGTTCAATGGTGAGCAGTGTTGACTGATGATCTAATTGATGGTTTATTGGTGATTTAATTCCATCGCCGTACTTTCTAAATTGCCTTTCAACTTTGGCCTTCTCTGTCTGGTATACTACCTATAATAGGTACACTTGGTATGTAGTAGGTACACTTTTGATGTATCTCCCAGGTTGGCAATCATCATTTAATAATTATTCTTTCACTACTAGTGTGAATAGAATAGGCAAAATGAGAAAATTGAATAGGGAAATTATTTATTACGAAAGTAGGTGGAAAAACTAGTTTACCTACTTGGCACATGAAGAACGTCGTGACGTTATGAGAACCAAGACCGCAGCGATATGTAGTTAGTCTTATCCAATTGAACACTAAAATTACGCTGACCAAGATTGCTCAAATCAGTATCATCGAAGGCAACGGTACTTTTTTCAACTAAATACTTTTTTGAACAACTTTTTCGGTCCTAAGTAGTGTATTTTTTGCAATAAATCTAAAAATGATGTCCTTTTCAAGAAGCAAATGTTTTTTGGAATTACGAAAAACGGCTCTAAAAGAAAGTTCTCACCTGATCACATTGGCGGATCCAGGAGTTTTTTCAAAAGAGGGGGGAGGTCAAAGACCATGAGTCTACCCAGCCCAATGCCGGCACAGGAACTACGGAAACGCTACATTGGCTGCAATTTCCTGAATCGCTACTCTCTTTGTGGCGTCTCTAATGCTTGTCGGACCAAACTGTAAGGTAATTTGTAATTGCTCTCTTGTTGACACCATTCACAATCGGTACATTTGCACTCTCACAGCCATTTCGTTTTATTATCGGCTTTACTGAGAACTGCCAGGAAGTTCCCCGTAACAGCGATTAAGTCCCCTTACATTTCCTCTTCGACTTCTCAATTGATAGGTTCGGTCCTTTTAAAATCCCCTTTAAACGACGGCAATTTGACGTCGTAAGTCGTTTGAAGTTGCGTGATGCATTGAGATTCGGGGTTTCGTTTCGCTCTTTGAAATTCCCCGTGGAAATTACAACAAATTACGGTGGCTCGAACAAAAGTGTCGTCGTTTCCAGACCATACAACCAGTTTGGACACGTCCATTGGGGACCACGGCTCGCTAAATTGATCGAGGCTCTTTTAAATAGAAAGGCAAAAACTGCTCGCAATCTTGATCCAGCTCATAATATGAATGGGGTCTAAGTACCGTGAGAACAAACCGGTGGTGGGGGATAATGCACACCGCCTACTCACAAAATACATACGGCAATGACACACCAACACGAACACTGTAAAAGTCTCTTTACCGCACGCCAAATGGTAATTACGATCTTTATCAGCCAACTCTGGTATGCTAACGGATAAAAAAAAAAATCCTCTAAATCGAGGGTCATTCAACCACCAGTCCAAATTTGCAATTTGAGCTCCAATTAGCGTTTGAACGGACAATCAGGGCTTCTTGTCAGAACTGATATCGACCGGTGACTCTCAACACAGGTCTTTATAATTCGCACACGAGCCTCAGGCCTTTGAAAAACAGCGTTTTTTACCTCCCTATTTAAATATGCAGATCACAACCGGAGGGTTTTCTTGTACGACAAACAACCGCGAAAAAAAAACGGGGAGAATCAAGGTTGAAGTGAACAGTACCTACGAGTTATCATCCCGTCGTGCCTGTAAAGCCTATGATCATGCTTGCAGTGCACGATCAGGGCGAGTTCAAGTTCAGGAGAGTCACAACCTCGCTGGGGACGATCTGAGCAAAAAATGGTCCGGCACGTGAGACACGTAGTTTTGCAACGAATATGCGGTAGACGTTGAAGGTTGAAATGTTTTATTTGCTCATTTGGAAAGGTTCAGAGCGTAGCGTGATTCTTGTAGGGGAAATTGTAATACCTAATTGTGGCACCAGGGGCGCTCATGTGGAGGAAGAGAGAGAGGTCCTCCTCCTCATCCGCCACAATGCTTATCAGAGGTGCAATACAAAATAGCCCTTAAATAGTATGGTTTGACCGGCTGACACAGCCGAATAATGCTGATGATGTCTTGGCAGTAACACTTTTTTTACAACACTAGACGTGACCACCAGGAGGGGACAGCGAAGCGCTCCACACCGGCAAAACTAGAAAAAATCAATATTATTATAGCTCCAACAAGAGGAGGACTCGGAGGAGAACCAACTTCATTCTAGGGTACTTCTATGAGTCGAAAAAATTTGAAATTTGTCTTGAAAAATTCAGCTGGGCGAGTAGATAATTGGAAAAGCCTGAAAACACCAAAAGTTGGTTCAAAAACAGGAACAAGACCAGTTTTAAAGGATGTTGGGAAGATGGGATGGGGATCCATCCTGAATCTAATAGAATTTTTAGACAATATCCCTTACCGAACGAGACCAAGAACGAGGAAATCCATTGGTTAGGTGCGCAGTTGTTTGAAGACGAGTGGGGGGTCCTTCTGGTTTATTATTCTTGGAATAATACACCTAAGTTTTCGCGACGGAGGTCGACGACTCCGATCGGCCTCAAAATTTGACATTATCTGTTTCAAGAGGTCTAGATTCCAAAACCGAAATGTGCGTCCGCCGTCCGGGCCGTTTTGGGCAGTAGGAATTTTTTTTAAATCTTAAATTTTGACAAAATACTCGGTTTACCATCTAGTTGTGCCCGCAAGGTATTTAGCCAGATCGCCCAAACCCGTGGGGCGCTATGGGGCTAAAATGGGGCTACGGGAGGGTTTTTTGACGGCTTTTGGCTATGGGATCGAGTCAGGTGTCGTTTTCGAAGTATTTTTGGACGTAGAATCCTTTTTTTTTGGGGGCCCGCAACGATTTGATTTCAGTGTTGTGATCTATAGGGCTTTCATGGGGCTACAAATGAGATTTTTGGTGGATCCCAGAAGGGCAAATATTTTTCAAGTAAAAAATACACTGCCAAGGCAATGGCACATGAGCTTCCTCGAGCCAGGTTCAAAATGAACGTAGTTGTGACTGTAACAAGATAATTACGTTCGCGCATGCGCTGAGCGTACCGCTGATTCAATCTTAATGAAATTGATAGGGGACCATCTAGAGCTATACCCACACAATTCCTGAAAATTTGATTGAAATCCGATCGAAATTGTGGAAGTTATGGCTGTAACAAGGAAATGCGGACAGACCGACAGACACGGAATCAAATTTGTTCAGTAGGCTATGAAACGCAAAATGCGAGTGGAATTTTGGAATTCGGACAACAACAATTTTTTGGCTCCCGAAAGTGAAAAAAATCGTCCTGGTGAGCATAGTAGGAACGACAAAAGTCTGAAACCTTCAAAAAGTTGCTGGATGTGGCGTATCTGATCTTTGAAGTAAATGTGAAGCTCAGGTGAAAATGTCATCGCTCCAGCACAGAGTCATCGAGCTAAAACCAAAAACAGTTCCTCAGGAATTTGAAAATGATGAACTGATGGGTGTTCCCTTTTCCTCGAAAAATCCTGGATACGACCCCATCGGCAATTTCATCCCGTCCTGAACATCATTACTTTCTCTGTGAGGTCAGTCTACTACTAGAACGCACAAAATACCGCAGCTCAAAACTCCACGATCAAGGGAGCTCATTACGGCATCCAACAATACCACAAAACCGCCATTTACAAAAACCAACCAGTCACAAATCACTGAAAGAAACTACTGCGATTCCTACCTCCATTCTCCCTTCTTAAAACGCTTTAAACACACTGGTTCCGCCCTCGTCTCTGAAAATGACGAGTAGCTAAGAATTAGAGATCAATTTAATTGATTTATCGACTCCATTTTTCGCATACATTGGCGGAGCTCGATAATTGGGTAGGTGGCCGTTTGTCAAGTCTGTTTGCTTGGACATTGTCTGAGCCATTCATCAATTACGTTTAAAACGCGGCTTAACGTAATTACTGGGTTGGTGACTTGAGATTACTGATTGAGGCAAAACGATCGCATCACGGTCGTCTCCCAGGAATAGATTGCTTCAAATGTGCCCCAAACAATCACACAACGAGTTTTGCTTTATAATATAAATTATGCTTTATAATGTTATTGAACTTGATGCAAAATCACTACAGAAGCTTGAGCATTTTTTTGCTGTTTTTTTCCTCCCTAATTTTTTTCCTGTTCCGCGCACAGTAGCTTACAGTTCATCACCTACAGCCACCAGGGTGACACACTTCATTGGCTCAGGCCTGACGAGCCGGGTGAGCACGTTGGCAGGCTCTTTCCCTCTCAACGCTCATACACAGGTACAGTACAGTATTGAATTTCACTGTATCAAATCCACCCGGCGTTTACTTTCCACACGGACAAACCCCAGAGTAACCGGAGAGGTTCGAATGAACTTTCAAAATCAAGCAGGGCGTGTAGGTTGCAAAGCCTCTAACTTCTCTTCAAAGCCTGTTTTTAGCGTCATATGAAAATTAAAATGAAGGAAAAAAATCGCAAGTCACTGTGAATTCTTTCAACCCTATTTTTGCCTGTATGAAACCATATCCCCTACAAACAACCCTTCATCAATTATAACCCTGCACTTACTCTAATTATGTCCATCACTCCCTCTTGTTGACAATTGGGGTGGGATAGTACCTGGAAACGTCCATATGGGTTGAATTCCCTGAGGCCCATTAATGGAATAGGCACTAATGAAACAGACCCGCTATGCAAAGAACTAGTGTTTTGTATTCCTCTAACAGAATTAATTAAAAAGCTCGTACAAATGAGGAAAAAATATAAATATCTTATAGATAATAATATAATTCGACAATATATTATAGCTACTGATACCTATGAAATACCTACTGATTTGATATTCGATAATATATTACTGATTTGATAATATCTTTGAGAGTATATTATACTGATTAAATCTTAAGATTTTTATCAAATTTTGACAATATATAACTCGAATGCACTCAACGTACTGCTAACGATATTGTTGAGCGATTGTATAGTGATATCGCAATCAATCTGACCCCACCTACCGAGATCGTACCAATTAATTCGAAATTAATTTTCCCACTTCGTTTCACGATAACACGATCGAACACGAGCATTTCTAAGACGTCATAAACCAACCGCATCAGCCGTAAAATATGTATTCCTCTCCCTTTTTTGACGCTGATTGCCAATTTCGGGGTTTCCGGAGAATAATTCTAGCGTTTGCGCCCGTCCGAAATTGGCCGGAGATTAATTAAATCGGGTCGCCCTAATTAAACTGCGAAGTAATTCAGAAGGGGGAGAGAAATTTTAATCGAGCGAAGAAAATTATTTGAACGGGGAAATGGTTTGAACAATCAAAGTATTTGTCGGGTTTTTGAAGGTTTAGTACCTACGCGAGGGAAGACTGAAAATCGACTTCAACTCTACCGAGGCCCTTAGAAACATTTGAAACGTGTAATTTTCATCTGTGGAATAAATTATCGCCTCCGTACAATTCGAAACCGGTACCGGAAGAGTCGAAATGTCCCTAATGACCCCCCAAAAGGGTATCATCCTGAGGGGGATTCGATAGTTTCTCAAGTTATGATTATGAAGGCATGTCATGAAAAAGCTCCCACCTAAGGCCTAACTAGAGCCCCTAGGGCTGTTTAATTTATGGCCGGTTCCACGCCATAAATAGGCCCCGACGAAATGTTATTTTTCCCCGTCGATGGTACGTAAACGGGGGACTTCTGTTGACCCCAAGTGCAGCTGCAGTGGTGCCAGCTGTGCTTTGTTTAATCTGAGAGTTATGAACGAGCGCACGCCCCGAGAGGTTAATTCATTAAAACAACAAACTACAATTTTCTCAAATTACGAAGCTTTTTTTTTTCTATGCTAAGAATAATTATGCAAGCTGTACAGAATATATCTTCATAAACTAGCCCATAAAACACTGCAGCGGATGAACGTGCTGCATCACTCACAAAAGCAACAAGGGTTACCAACTGCAATTTCAATGGTTGTTCATGCACATCGTACATAATTTTCAGGTTCTTGCAGTGAAACGGCAATGTAAATTATAGACGCGTTAGTCTAAGAAAGAAGAGAAACTTCCAAAATGGTGACGGGGGGGGGGGGGGGGGGGTTGAAGGTAACTAAACTTTCTCAACTAGGGTGAGTTTGAGCGAAATTTGATGACCGGCGCGAAGACGAAGCCACGTAATCACAAAGTGAGTGTGAAATACGCAATGAATGCCCAGAAGAAACTGCAAAGTGACAGCGGTATCTGGTGGGGTCTTGGAGAAACGTAGCCTGTTACACCCAGCTACAGCTATCAATGATAGCGAGAAAAGAGTTGCTGCTGCTGTTGCTAGATGCGCCTGCATTTCAAACTTGGTGTTACGTCTTGAGCGTCTTCAAGAGATTCACATCTTGGATATTGAGCGTGTCTGCAAAGAAATGTAAGATTTTCTAAGTCACGTGATCGCAATCCAAATACACAATGAATGCTCGGAAGAAACTCCAAAGAACTCAGGAGAAACGGGATGTTGCCTGGTACTCCGTGCCACTGCTGATCAATGACAGCGAAAACAGTTGTTGCTGCTGCTCCCTTTCCATCTCCCGTTTACATCACCCTTTCCAACTGCTGGTGTAACACCAGTGGTGTTACACGTATTGAAAAAAAGACAAGTCTTTTGAGCGGTTTCAAGAGAGATTGAGTCTGCAAAGAAAAGTAAGATTCTCCCAGTTGGAGCGAAGGTTTACTTGGCCTGAAATGCAAAGTCGGACCGCAGCTTATATCACTAGAGAGTAATGGCCAGATCGATCGAAATAACGCCATAATCTGGAAGAGCTTACAAATGGCTCTCAGGGTCTGCTGGGATGGACGCCCGACAGTGCAAGCAAATTCTGCCTCAGGCTATCACTCAATGATTCGATCCATGCTATGCATAGCGGTGAATTACGAATGCGAGCACCGCTGGAAAGGTACGTACAGATGCGCTGGCGCTCCGAACAGACCGAAAGCCCCAGATGAAGGAATGCCCTGTGGTAATGGTCAACCATTCAGCTTGTGAGATAGGCGTCAGCTCGACGAAAGATGAGGAACCTTTGAGCCTCACTGATGTCAGGTCTGCGAATCCGGCCGCCCACTCTGACAATACCACTGAGATCCTCATAGGGATGCAACCTGGAATGGTTTTGGAATGGAAACATCCGCCCTTGGAACATGTGATGATGTCGGGTCCATTTGAGGCATTAAATTTTGTCCAGGGCTAAATCCAGCTCAAATGGTTTAAGTGGTTCTGCACGCATGGAGCAACTGCAGCAACCAAGATGCCTCACGTTGTGGATCCACCTCTTGACCCAGGCTATGATACTCAGGATCGTCAAAAAATTGGAGTGGTTTTCCAACCAAGGGATCCACGAGTTGCCTTTGCAGGTGGCGACGAGAGTAGATCTTGCACTATGCTATTCATTGTGAAGGTGACTGGAGTAAGGATTACTAAGGAATAATAGGATGGAGTAATGGGTCACAGAGTTTTACCACAACCGAAAGCTACTCTACTGGACTGGATCACTACTATCCACTGAGTTCAGGATAAGCTTGGACCTGCTGACCCATTTGCTGAGATAAAAACCTCCTTGCTGTAGATCATCCAAGAAATAGCGTAAGTATGTGCTCGCCGCTTTCATACTTGCAGAAAGGTAGGTTCTCCTAGTTCTCATTCTCGGCGCTTTCGATATGCATATTGTCGCGAAAACTGGCGCAATTGTTCCTAAAAATTTGGCGCTTTCGTACCGCATTCCAGAGGGGATCCTCTTTCGTAATCCATCCATGCATAGCCACGAACTCAACTTCCCATGAGAGGATGTTTTCCCAACCTCGCGAGTCAGCGAATGGGCAGTTTCTCCTAACCTGGCTATCAACACCTGGCCGAGTATTATTGAATCGTAGACGATTCAATAATACTCGGCCAGGTGGCAGACCTGCCTCCTTGAAGCAAGACCCAGCAGTCATGCAAGTGGAGCTCCTAGAGGCCAACCCTGACTATACACACGGCTACCAGAGACCACACTTTTAAACCGTCTCCTATTGACGCTTCTGAAGATTCTTCCAAAGTGGAAGATCAAGGCATAAAAGAAGTTTCTGGGCAATCGCCTTCACGCCCAGCTTTCCTAGCCCTTCCACTTCTTCGAGAATCGATCATGACGGTCAAGACGTAAATTTCTAAACTAATATAAAATTATAAATCCCTGAGTGAGACAGAGAGGATAATATCCTTTATATATTATATGAAGTCAGCCACTTCAAACTCAAAGGATATCTTTGAGCGGTGGCAACGGACAAAGAGGTGGTACCTGCTGGAAGGGTGATTCTGGCGGGGGAAAGAAATTAGTTTCCATCACTACACAACCCCATCACTTTTTGATTGGTCTGCTATTTTACAAATCGAATATCGATTCACTGGTAGCAGAGAAAAATGGGCATGTTCCTTTTCCCTCGCACAGTCGTTCCAAAGCTGTCCCCTTGACCCTCAAGTGTTAGAAGGTCGTTGAAGGATGAAGATAAATCAACTTCCTCAAGTAAAACTGCCTCAACTACGGAAAGATTGAAGTTTTATCTTCTTCTTCCTCTCAAAGCCTGGAGCAATGCAAATAAGTCCTAAGTACATCAAGTGGTGTTGGTCATCAAAACCAAGAAAACCGTTCATGTTTGTACTCGAGAAACACTTCCCTGTACGACGCAGTGTTATTATCGAAGGTCCCCATCTACATCGGCCGGCTCCTACGTTCTACATGTGATCACCACCAACCACAGAGGGCACAGCTTGTAACCTTGTAGCTAATTAGATATTAATGACCCTCCTTACCCTCGAAGATAGTTATCTCAACAAGGTGGACCCCATGGCGGTTACCCGCAGGAGGCCGATTGGTTTGGAATGAGAACAAAAAATTAATTTTCGTGCACCGACGGTGGTAAATTATGAAAGAGTTCAAGTGGGGTTTGGAATCGTTGAGGATAAGTCGCCTAATGTTGGCATATGGAAGAAAGGCCGATTTTTACGGGTCTTTGAAAAAGTTTGTCTTGAGCGGGTGATGATTCGTAAAAGATTATGAGCACAATGAACGTGGTCGGTATCAGATGGCAACCCTGCGGTGGGAGGACAGCCATCAAAGGGATGCGCGGATCGTGTGATGAGGGAGATACTGGAGAATAGGGGATCTTTCTTAGCTGACGAGCCTCCAGTTCATGAGGGCTGACATCTGCGAGTTCAGAGGATGTAGGTTGAGGAAGTTTCACGGTAGATTAGGGTTATGGACGATCAACAAATAGAATCTGGAAATCACACGATTTGATTAAGCTATCAGGTGAATCGTACTCGTTTGCTCATCTCGGGTAACTCATTAATCGTCGTTCCGGTTCGAGTAATCGAGGTTTTACTGTCGGGCCGATCGGCTATTGGATGCTGAGTTGGACGCGCCTTATTGGAATGTGCCACTTCACTCGCAGGAAATGACCCGGCACATCGTCCACAGGGTATCTCCGGACGCGATCGGCGGCGATGTTCCGGCCAAACGACGGCCCGGATGTTCCCGCTCATTCAGTATCTAACCCACGAGACGAGTCACTTTGTTCAATTTCCGTTGACGGTTTCCTTCGTGCAGAAATAGGACAGCAGTTCGGGGGTTAGATGCGTTACAGAACTGGGACATAGCAGAAAAATCGCTTCCCATTTTTGCCCGCTCGAGCATCAACTCAGGTGTTGGCAACAATAAACGGAAAAGGCGGAGTTTGTTTTGAAAACGGCTCAGGTAAAAAATGGGTTTGGCGCCAGTGATTGTCGTCAACGCCCACTTTCACAAGGAAGTTCGACGTCATGTCGTTTTCAATGAGTCTACGTCAACGGTATAAATGTCACCCCATGGGGTTTGGGCTCGTACATCAAGTTGGCTGATACGTCAAAAGTTGACTATGGAGGCGACAAGGGTTGAGAACGGGTGGGTGCATTGTTTCCATCAAAGGCGCAGGTTTGCCTCACAGGGGTGCCAGGCAGGGTTGGTTGGCTATGGTCGCCAGGACAGAGGTTGCACAGTAATGCCCAGCTAGGATCACCAACATGGATCCGCACAATGCCGTATGAGGAGTGGTGGCTCAAGCCACGTAGCACATTTATCGGGGAAACATGGTTCGAAATGACATCCACAATGAGTTGTACAGAAGACGCCCTGCAAGAGGCTGCACGGCTGAAACCCCAAATTACCATTTTCCACCGAACTGAAGCCGATCCACACTGCCGCCTTTGCTTAATTTCAGTTCATCTTTCTTTGATCCTGAATGAGCAATTTGCGGTTGGATTTGGCAGGATTCAGTTCAGCTTTTGGCAAGCAAGGTCAAACGACATGTCCTCACTAATTCAGCTTTTCCAGTAAGGACTGAGTGGAATCTCGCCGCCTTCAGAGCCTGCGCAGTGTTGCTTGGCCAGGGTCACCTTGGGTGCAAGGTTAGTATGGTTGGTCTGTACAGTGTTGCCAGGCTAGCTTTACCCACATGGGAGCCAAAGTCTGCGCAGGATTCTGCGGTTTTCAGACTGATGGAAAACCGAACAATAATTGTTATCGCTAGTTCCCTTGGGCATAGCCCGCAAACTTCAGAACAACTCACGAAGTTGAGAGCACGAAAAATGAGATTTAATGTCTAGTCGTTTCATATCCTGGGGAAAAAAAGGTCCCAGGATTTTTTGTTGAAACTAATCACCATGATCCTTTTTAATCAAGGTAAGTAGAAGCTGTTAGTAAGGGTTTTCAATGAAAAATGAAGGTTGGCATAATATGCAACTTAAATGAATAACTTTAAATACATTTTTTAAATATATTTTTAAATATATTAAAAACTAGTCTAATATAATAATACTAATATATAATAGTAATATAATATAATAATACTAATATATAATAGTCTAATAATATTATTATATTATAATAATACTAATATATAATAGTAATAATCTAATATATTAAAAACTAGTCTTGAAAACGGATGATTCCGAAAATTTGACCCCTGAGGTATGTCCCGAATTTAATTGTTCTAAATCTTTAAATATATTAATATACATTGAGGCTAATAACTTTAGTGTGACCTACCAAGACCTCGATTGGAGAAAAGAACTCCATCCAAAGCAGTATTCCAGCTCACCAGCTACGTTTTGGACAAAATATCTTCCTGGAAGATTGTTGTCAGGTTGGTCTGCATTGGATGCCTGGCTAAAACCCCTCATAGAGGTACCAAACTATAGGGACCAAATTCAGGACCAGTTTCAGATCGCTCTGATGGCATGAGTGCGAAACGTTCCTGAGGTCAAGCTCAAAACAAGAAGCAAAACGAAAATATTAGAAAAAAAACCGAGCTCCATGTATTAAGAATTGCTTCTTTATGCATCTTTTTTGGATTTACAGGAGCTATTCCAGGAGACTTCTTCTTAAATCTGGAAAACCAATTGTTTTGAGAAACATACCTATTTCACTTTGGAATAGATTCGTCGTGGTATGGAATGTGACGCCAAAATAACAGCCGCTCTCAGCCCGGGCAGCGTGATTTTCAAAGAAAATGTGCCCCAAGTATCGGATGTAAAAGTTGAGAGAAGAGTTCCCGCCGCGTTTGACGTGAAGGTTGGAGTTCTTCCCAATTGGAGTTCTTCAACCAGTTACCAGCATTGATTCCCTAACTACTATCTCCTAGAGGTGCCAGGCGAACCAAACAGTCCGGTTACTGCCCAACGTCCGTTTTATCTCTCAAATCACATCCCAGACAGGATTTAATCAACCAGACTGTATTGCGCCAGCATCTTCTCACAGACCCACTCAAAACTATCAGTCACAGAATTTGATAGCAGAGTAAACTCCCCCGCATTACATAACCCACCCACTGAGTCTTAAAATTCAGAAATAAAACCCAACCAGCTCTTAAAAATGTCAATTACGTCACAGCGTCCCTAAATTGTGAAGATGAACAGAATGGTTGGTTTCACAGGTGCGCACAGCTCAGCACCAATTGCGTTCTATTCACACTTTACAGCACAGGTCAAATTACCTGTTCACTTCATACTCTCCACGCAAATACGTGAATAATACTCGTAAAACAGAAGTGAATTTGTGAACAAGAATATGTTACGCTATAACTTGCCTGCTGTATCCGTGCGGCATAAGAACGGTTATAAACAGCAGTACAAGCAGGTTTAACGTTTATTTTCCTACGTCGTCAACTTTTCCATAATCATGGTGAAATTACAGGGGTATTTCACGGACTTTCTCCCAAAGATGCTCTTCCCGTTGATAATGAACGATAAATGGTCTTAAGAAACGTGCAGACGGCTCGATAGTATAGTCTTGGGAAGTTGTTTTTCAGGAGCGCAAGAAGGCTTGAGTTACATGGCGGATGCATTGAAGAGTGGATTCGATAACTTCTAGGGTTGCCAGATTTTTTTTCACCAGTATATAGTATATTTTGGCCAAGACCGTAAACAATATAGTATTTCCATACAAATTATAGTAGATAAAATAATATTTATAGCATTTGAAAGAAAAATATGGGTTATAAAATGTTGATTATTTGTTGTTTTCGGCATAATTTGTAACCTTCGACACTCCAGGTAATGTGATTATGATACAATTTATTATAATTTAATAATTGAATACTTTTTTAAGTATTGATAATTTTTTTGTTAAAAATATCAACTTTTGCCGCTATGATTATTTTTGTAGAAAGCACAAATCGATGACTGAAATGCCATATTATGAAATTTAGGGATACCTAGAAGCGTAAAAGTTCAGACGTATATCACCTCTCAAATTAAATTGGACATCAATATTATGAAAATTGCCCACCTGCACAAAAAATTACCTATGTAAGCTCCCCTACACACGAACTCTAATCGTCCTGGAACTGTTGGAAGGCCAGTAAAATATGGCAACGAATAAGTAAAGTTTGCATCTACTTTAATCATCAAACTGTATAAAATATTCCGGTAAAAATAAAAGGTTCCGGTACAAAACGTCAAAGTAATCTTCTTATTTCCTGGCCAAAGTGGTACAAAGGTAGGTGAAGGTATTCTGCGCTTCCATGCAGAATGTCCCACACGCACGGGGATTTTTGTGGGGGAAAAGGTTTTCACGGTTCTTTTGGGGGGATTTACTTTTCATCTAGGCTTGAATGCGGGGGAATTCGCCGGGGGAGTAGCGGCATTGGGCTGCACTGACTCCAGTCATTACTGTAAGTATGGACGGATGCGAATAAATCACCGTTAATTGACAGTTTGTAATTTTTTTCTTCAATTTTCCGTTTTCTAAAAATATTGTAGATTTGCTACTATATTTTTAAAATGTAGTATAATATACAACATTTAAAGCAAATCTACAATATTTTTAGAAAACTATATTATAGTAGTTCCGACCGAAAATATAGTAGAATACTATAATATACTATTCTACCATATAATATAATATTATTATATTATAGGCCTGGCAACCCTAATCACTTCGGTCCGAAATTTCGCACTTCCAGCGGCCTGGAAAACCCCCAATTTTTCCACAAAGGTATTTAAAAATCTCGATACTATCGACGAATATATTTTGGATCGATCTCCACAGTCTACAGTATTTTAAAAAACTCCAAGATGAAAACGACGTTTCTCCATCCATTCCGCTCCAACACATCAACAAACGTCCCATTTTCAAGGATATTATTAATAACCGTTAAACCCCCAATAAAAATAATCGGCCACATCAAAAGCTCTCCCAAGAGGTTTTCTTTTCCTCCCTTCGGCATAGCTCCCATAAAAATGATAATGCAGGCAGTTACTCTCGTTTTGAAACTACACGGATGGCTTACTGTTGATAATGATTTGTTTCACACAAACGGATGTTTTCTTCAATAAAAACGGCGAAGGCATTTTGTACAGTCACAACGTGTACCTGGCGCTCATGATAGGTCCATTTTTTGCTTGTTAGCGTACCTGAAAGAAAATAATTTCACATTAATTTCCAAACGTAAAATAGGACTAATTCAAAAAAATTATACTTGCGGGAGTGGGCTTTGTGTACATACATTATCAGCTACCTAATCGTAATCGGTCACGTCTCAATCTGAAGAGATCCTCAAATCGGTGTAATGGCATCAATTTGTTTGCTAAGGGAGTTCACTTTTTGCCACTTGTCACTGAGTATATTTACCTCATTGGTTTGAAGTATTACACTATATCAGTTACACTGGCATAATTATATTCTAAACCATTAATTCAGATAGTATCTGTACTGTACGGTATACGACTTTAACCGCCAACCGGTGAGCAATAAAATGACGAATTGTCCAACAAAGCCCCCATCACTCAGTGTAATATACATAGGTACTGGATTGAGGTGGGTTGGGGGCAAGAGAGCTTATTTGCGCATTGACTGTATCAGGCTCATAATATGAGGCCCAGATACAATATACCCAGATGTAACTGACTCATTTGTTACGATCTTCCAGGGATAATGCTGAGAAAACCTTCCGTAGCCCTTCTTAGCCCCACAGAGGACGACGGGGACTGGTTGGGACGATCGGGCTGAAAACCTTGCGGGCACAACTAGATTGGGAACCAAGTAATACGATCTTGTCGAAATTCCAAATTTAAAATAAAAAACATCCTACAGCCCATAATGGCGGGCGGACTTTTCAATTTTGAAATCTACACATCTTGAAACGTATAGGTAAGTAATGACAAATTTTGAGGCCGATCAAAATTTTTGACCTCCGACACGAATACATAGGTGTAGTTTTTCAAGAATAATAAACCAAAAGCGAACCAGCTATGAACCTCGCCTCGTAATCACAATTTCCGTCCTAAATCAAGAAGCCCATCGTGGTCTCGAAACGTGAGAGGAGTGAGATCCTCTTCCCTCGTAGAGATAAAGTGATTAGAAATATCAACAGAAATTTAGATAAACCGGTCAGAGCGGAGAAAAAGGAAGTCAGTCGTAAAAAACAAGACGTTATGGACACCATCTTGGCTACCTACTTACCTAACTGCTAAACACCTTTACTTATGAACTTTTCGTGTAGAACTGTGCCGAAGAGTAGCGCACATGTTTAGTAACGAGGGTATTTAAAAATAAATAATAATTTGTTTAGGATCTCTCTTATGATTACTTGGAGAGGTAGTGCACCTAAGGAAGTCAGACCAGGGGAATGACATTTAGGTTCCTGAGCTTGCTAATCGTCTATTTCCAATCGGGGAATATTGATCTCTATTCAATGTTTTCCCCCACGTAGCAATACTAATAATAGTCTCCAAAAAAGAAAGAAGACACGATTTCGCCACTATCAGTGGAATCACCCCGATAGTGTTGATGATGTCAAACTCGGGTAGGCTCTCAATTTCTGGACAGAGCAAAATTTGCTATTTAATGGAAGAGGTACATATCGTAACAAAAATAAAGGTATAGTTCCTTCCGTCTCAAAACACCCACCGAAGACAAAACTTGTCTGCACTTAGTGCTGAGAGAGATGAACACAGAAAGAAATAAAGAATACCGTTCGCGAAAGAGGTGCGTCTTAATGATGATAATCCTCCATCGACGAAGCCCTAACGTTCTAAACCCGACGATTGATAATAAGGAATTTAATACAATGTATTAAATTGTCATGCTTCCTGTATCATTTCAGGTAATATCATAAATCTGCAATAGCTATAATTTCTTTCGAACAGGTTGAATAAAAAAAGATGAACGTTTGTCAATTTTATTTTCATTTTCCCGAGAAGATACGTACTCTACGCCTTCGAGCGAAAGATTACCCTTTTTTTTTAAATTGACTGTTTCATTCCTAAAAATACAACTTCTTACTGTTCAAATGCTTTCGTTTGAAAAGCTCCTAGAGCTCAATTTAATGGGGTTCTTTATAACTTGCATGATGAGCACTTTACTCCATTTGGGTTTCCGAATAAAGTTTCCACATGCGTCGTTGTATTTTTTTAGTGCTGCAACTAGGATTATACTGCATGTTAGTGTTCCAATTGTTGTCAGTGCTTTGATTCTGGTCACGTCTTACGAGCGTTGATTGGGAAAAGAGAGAGTGTTAAAAAAAAATTAGAAAGCGGGGTAATGAAAAGTCGTACAGTCTTGGATTGTTATGGGATCATAAAAGCAGCATAGGCATGTTTCGTCATCGGCACTTTAAAGTTGGGGACCGGCCTTGTCGGATTTGAATCGAACATTTTTCAAGGAGTGAAAAGCACCTGCCCGTTCTCGAGCCCCCCAAAAATAGAGACGTTTGTGTACATTTGCTGTTTGTGGGGAGTGTTCAAAGGCGACTATAAAACTGGAGCTATTCATACAGGAAGGATCCTGGAGGTCCAGTGTGGCTCTTTTCGTGCCTTGATGATTGACAACCGTGTTAGGGTTTCGTCTTTATTCAAAGAGCCGAGCAACTTTCCATATCAAAAGTCGACTGGTTGAAGGCCGCTTTGGCGATCCTCGGCTCAAAGGGGCACGTTCCTGATCAGTCTGGAGAATATGAAGCAGGAGAAGAAGAATCTGTAGGAGAAAATAGAAGTCTTGGCAGGATTAGGAGGCTCAAAGACGATAAATTTTTGCTAGCAAGGAAGAGCACCCTGAGGGAATAAGAACATTAGTTATTAGTGCTTATTGGTAGAGTTGTAAATAAACAGAACTATAATAGTTGATCTTCATGATGTAAATTCGAATTTACATCATGAATAAGAACATTAGTTATTAGTGCTTATTGGTAGAGTTGGTAAATAAACAGAACTATCAATAATTGATCTTCTATGATGTAAATTCGAATTTACCGACGCAAAGAGGGCAAAATGCCCGATCTAAGTGGACAAAAGTGATATTAAGATTAAATTTTTTTTGACATCGGTTGTCATTCCTGATAAGTTCTGAAGGTCAGAAATGTTTATGACAATCCTCTTGCACACCTCCTAAGAAGAGGGGCGACTCACGAATTCCAGTTTTAACAAGTATTAGAATCACATCAAGATAACAGTACTCTAATTTGCACTTGTCTTGTCACCATTGCACGCCTTCAAAGCCACCTGCGGAACGATGGAACTCCTGCAGAAAGGCAAGAAGTAAAATTTACATTCAATGTAAAAACCTCGTTCATGAGAAAAAAACCGTCGCTCACGATTCGCGCTCATATCGTCTGCGCATATTTACAACTTTCATAGAAAAGGGTCGCCATAAAATTGTATCGAAAAATGGTCACGGTAATGAGCTGTCATAATGATTGCAAGAGATTATTCCAAATTTTGGAATAATGATTGCAAGAGATTATTCCAAATTTTGGAAGCATGTGGTGGTCTAGTTGACAGTGTTCAGTCCCATTTTTTCGATTTTTTCGTTTTCGACGTTTTTGACTTTTTAATTTAATGTAATTTTTTTTAATCATTAAAAAACTTTACCTATTGATGATATACAAGAGAGGAAAGGAAGAGTTACGAGTAAAGTTGATAATTCTGTCAAATGAATTACTTGCGCTGTCACATGAATACGCGTGCCAAGGAAGGAGTTTTTTGCAAAGTGGAGGGCGCTCCCGAAGGCTGTTCGGCACGATCATTTTGGTAAGTAAAGTTTCATTATGGAAAACTACGGTGGGTGTTGAAGTTGATATTATGTCACAAAGAAGCCGTGCTCCACCAAGTGGAGTGATGAGTTCATTTCGTTCTCAAAAGAGGATTTTTATATATTTTAATTTTATTTTTCTACTTAATTTTACTGAGGTATAGTGTTTTTATTTTCTATTTTATTATCATTTTCTTAAATAAGATAAATTTGATTTATTCCAGAATATTTTCTGTAACGAACTGTACTTTTCACGATAAATGTTATTACACTGACTTCAAAATCCTTATTTTTCCAGTTTCCCCTACTTTTTTCGAGTTTTTTTGTATGTTTGTGTTATGTGGCACCCCAACATGGGTATATTCGTGATCAGCGTTAAATTTCCTTAAGGATAGGCGCATCGCTTTGTCAAGAATCATCACAAACTGGCGAAAAACAACGTTTTTTGATAGTTTTTTTTTTTTTTTTTTGCCAAAAAACCATCTGAAGGAGAGATTTTAGACCACTCATATATGGTATATATGTATATATATTACGAATATATGTAGGTATATTACGAATAATATTCGTAATATACCTACCTATATTATATTCTTGTTCGTAGGAGCTGGCTGGAGGTATTTGTAGTACTAGGAAGAATGAGCCAGTTTGGTAGTTTTCCTTTATTTTGTCAAAGGTACATCGGTGGGAGCTAGCTTTCGGGGCTACTGTGTCCCCTTCTTCAGGCTTGTTAAATTTGTTAGTTGAGCAATCAACTCCGTCTCAATAATTATATGTAGCTAGGAGAAAGTCATATTTGGGTCCTGGGCCGGCGGCGTCGTCGATGGTACGTGGGTGTTTTTATGGTGTAATTATTAAAGAAATTTTTTATTAGCTTCATGCGTTGATATCGGGGTTCCAGCTGTTGGTTAACTGTTAACTGTTAGTTAACCAACAGCTGGAACCCCGATATCAACGCATGAAGCTAATAAAAAATTTCTTTAATAATTACACCATAAAAACACCCACGTACCATCGACGACGCCGCCGGCCCAGGACCCAAATATGACTTTCTCCTAGCTACATATAATAATTATATGTAGTATAATTATTATTGAGACGGAGTTGATTGCTCAACTAACAAATTTAACAAGCTGAAGAAGGGGACACAGTAGCCCCGAAAGCTAGCTCCCACCGATGTACCTTTGACAAAATAAAGGAAAACTACCAAACTGGCTCATTCTTCCTAGTACTACAAATATATTATATTCGTAATCAGCGATAAATTTCCTAAAGGATAAGCCCATAAAATAATTGTGTCCGCCTAGATCGGGCATTTTGCCCACTGTGCCTAACCGTCATTTGAGAAACCTAACAAGTGGTACTTGTCAAGATTTTGAGGTTTCGAGAAAAGGTGCGGCCTACCAAAAGGAGGGCAGCTCAAGCTGCGCGGCACGTTGAATTCGGGAAACTTGGTTTGAAATGACGTTCAGCTTGTTTTGGCACGATTCGGTTCGGCTAGGAATCTACTATTACACAACATGCACGAGGATACATAAACATTGAATCTTCTTGGCAATTTGGATGCTACTCTTAACACTGTATTAGCCACTACATTTAATTTACTAAAATTATAACTTAATAATATACTGTTTAAAAACGCAAAGTAGATCATACGAAGGTTTTGCTGGCTTAAGCCAACTTCTCAACTGTACAAAGATGTGATAGGTTTTCCTAATTCTCAGTTCCAGACCTTCAATGTGTTCTTTCCATTTTATACGTTGGTCCAATGTTAGTCCCAAGTATTTTATAAAATACTATACCTAATTTATAAAAATACTAATTAATACTATAATTTATAAAAATACTAATACTAGGTATTTAAAAATACTATAATTTTGTAAAATACAAATATATTCTACATTTTTCTAGCCCCCGGCAGGCATTTTTACAAGAGGCTGCGTTGCAACCTTTCCCATTGTGTAGAATGACCTTTGATTGACCAGTTTGTCCCGCTTTATTGATTGAAAACGTAATATATTTGGCTTTCGAGATATTCAATGTTAAACAGTTTAAGTACCTAGCCTACGACAGTGTGAGAAGTCTCAAAGCCGCAAGTATCAGTTTCATCGACTTCCCAGGAGAGCCAAACAGACTTAATCAAAACCTACTGGTGATGAAATATGTCTACTTTTTTTATTTGAGGCACCTCTACTGTTCAAGGCAAACCAATCAGTAAACTAATGCCCAAAACTATTTGATTTTTGAAAAATTTGATATTTGAAAACTGCGAGTCATGAAACGTATAATGTTAAATTTTGAGGCCGTTAAAAAGGTAAGATAAGGTTCAATTTCATCAACAGAATCAGGTCAACATACCAACAGGTCATAATATGACCTGTTGATATTATCATAGTGGTTTTTTGTTGTTGTTTGTTTGCTTATTTGAACGAGTTGCAAATTATTTTTAATTAAAAAAGGGCCCAAACAGTATGCAATATGCTCAAATAAAAAAAGTAGACATATTTCATCACCAGTAGGTGATGTTTGGCTATCCTGGGAAGTCGATGAAACTGATACTTGCGGCTTTGAGACTTCTCACACTGTCGTAGGCTAGGTACTTGAAATTCTACGGCGGGGTTTGACGCTGTATCGCTCGATGCAGCATCGCCCTCAGAAGATCCGGTTCGTAGTGCTTTTTCCCCAAATAAATCCAGGCAGATAACCTCAGATTTCCTACTCTACATAGGGGAGTAGCCTGAGAAACAGGATATTGGACAGGACCGTGTGAGCTCAGAACATAGAGAAATAAAGTGGTTGTTTGCCGATGGTGCAGAGGTCTAATCCAATGAGTTTGGTTAGGGAGAGAGAACGACTCCTCTGCTGAATACTAAATTGTTTATTCAGGTAAACAATTATAGCGTGGGGACCGGTTTCGAGCAACTAAGCTCATCTGCAGCCCAGAGTGACTTGAGGTGGTTGAACGTACAAGAACTAATGGGGAGTTGGCATTGTTTTTTTTTCTATTTTTTTCTGAAAGTACTCGCTGAGAATGTAGGGAAAACAGTAGTCAGCCGCCTGAAATCGTTTCCAGAAAATTCAAATAATTTAACGAAAATTACGGCGTTTGAAAAACCGGGGCCATGGAGGGAGCGTGACGTCACGTCCTCAATACAGCTGAAGAGCGTCGTCGATAGTGTTTTGTTCTTGACAGGTGAGGGGTTTCTTCCGCCCAGTGTTGCTATTCCACTGCTCATCACTTAATAAAATTCAAGTGAGCCGTAAATCCTTCTGATAAGGCTTTAAACTTCAAGTATCATGTATTATAATTAAAAGTTAATTATGTTTTCCGTCGTATCAAGTTATAATTGCTATAAATTCATCTTATAAGCTGACGACACTAGCGCTCATGGTGAGAGATTCACTGGAACTGTGACGTCATGTCCTCAAACAGTGACTGGTGGGAAACGCCAGCCGATTCAAACTGTGCGTTTCGTTTTTTCGTTATATCTCCTACAATGATTTTTTTTCGTTGGTATTGGAGTCTGTGCACGTTACTTTTTAGCGATATTATTGAATGGTAGGGAAGATTTCCAAATCTAAAATCAATGCCAACTCCCCATTGTACGTTCAACCACCTCAAGTCACTCTGGGCTGTAGATGAGCTTAGTTGCTCGAAACCGGTCCCCACGCTATAATTGTTTACCTGAATAAACAATTTAGTATTCAGCAGAGGAGTCGTTCTCTCTCCCTAACCAAACTCATCAGAGAAATACTCCGGTAATATCTTAATTTATACTCACTATTAAATTTTTCCAATTTTATAGGATTTTATAGGACTTGGTGAACATATTGCAGGGGAATGTCCTCGAATGTCGTGAAATTTCACATCAGCGTTCTGAGGACAGGTTTCACGACCCGTGTGAAGAAAAAAAAACTTCATCCCTTATAAAGCTCGGTTTGGAAACGGCGATTTCCCCCCACCGCCGGACCTTCATTGACCTCATTATGTTTCAGCGGGATCGAAAGAAAGGCGGTTCTTCCTTCTTCGTCAGCTCGGAATACAGTACGAAGTTGAAAACTTGGGGGGGAAACCTCTAGGCCGTGTTGGCGGGCAGGATCCCAAGAAAGGTAGGGAGCGTCCTGGTGATGCTGGGAGGGACGGGGGAGAAAGAGAAATCTAGCGAACAAAACCTTGTCTTCCCGAGAAGGAAATTAGCCGATGAGAGTCCCCAAGATGAAGACAATAGGAGCACTTTTGGCGAGAGCCCAAATCTCTAAATGATGCACAGAGCGGCTCAAACGCCGTCAGACCTAAACCAACGTCCAAGTGTCTTACGCTGAACGACAAAATTTAATCCTACATCCACTGTCACCCATCAAACTCAAGCTTTCAGTTCTTCCTACAGAATCCGACACAGAGAGAGCTGTTATCGTCTTGGACGAAGAGGGAACGACCCCGGGAACTGGTTTGAAACTCTACCTGCCCACGACGGTCGTCTTGTCCCTTCTGTTTTGTAATCCCCCCGTCGACCAACACTTAACGGGCGGTCAGACATCTGTTCGGTTAAATTCGTTTAAATCCCCTTAAAAATTAACTTTTCGTCACTGTACAAACCCCAGAACCTTCAAAATGGCGGAAACCGACGACAGACAGGTTTCCTAGGACGTTTCCGCCCCCCGTTTGGCTCATCCCTGGATTCTGCAGATGTTTCAAAGACGATCATTCGCAATAAACCTTGCAGTATCCGTTCTCTTTTTGCCTGTCCGGGAGATGAGAGCTAATGGCCGAGAAAATTTATTTATACCTTTTGAAAATGGTTGGGCGGGCATTCCGAGTGGGCATACGATATTGATTCCTTTCTACGGCTTTAAATCTCCCAACCTACTCGAAGTCGGTAAATCCCCTAGGATTTTAAACTTCAGCGCACATTGAAACTTTGACGCACTTTGAAAGTGAAAGCCAGACGGTTAAAAAATTTCTCCTCCAACACAAATGAAAAGATACATAAACGTCAAGCGCACAAGTGAAAACTGTAAGGTATTACCCGTCAAGAAGCCTCTCAGAAGGTATTGACGCGTATTTCTCCATCGTGCTTAGATCTCTACTGAATGCTAGGCATTTTGCGGCTTAGAAACACCTGCGAAATCGCGTCGAAGAAAGAAAAAAATTACGGTATTTTCAGGAGTGTGGGGATATTCTGCCAAGTGGAAAGCATTCACCAGAAATTTTGACACAAACCAAACCTTCCCAAACACACAGTAGACACTGAATGTTGTTCTCTTAGAACCAACAACCATACAGTAGACTTTGAATATTGAAACACCAAAAAACAATAAGCCAAAATTGTAAATGTTGTCGAAAAGGACAACCAATCACGCAGAAGACATTGATGTCTTATAACGTCTTTTTGGGTTCTTGAGGGCCAACCAACCCTCAAGAACCCAAAAAGACTAGTGGCAAACACCAATAAAATCAAGAAAAAAATTTGAAAATCGATCTGCACTCCGGTGTCTTTGATTGGAAACCGGAACCGGTGTAGGTGACGTCACCTACACCGGTTTTTGAATCGGCCAGAACAACTTAAGATGATTATAAACTAGGTGAATGACTTTGTCACAAAAATGATGTATTTTTCCCTTTTGACTTCTAACAGTATGCTACAGGATGATTTAACCCGAAATTCGGATGCATTTCCATTCCTAATTCCTAAAAGTGCAACCAATCACACAGAAGACATGAATAAACGAAGGTTTAAAAAACCACACAGAAGACATTCATGTTTGAATAATATTATCTTCATGAAGATATTCAAATATATGAACAACCACACAGAAGGGATGAAGATTGAACGGTGGCAATAGGTGGAAAACAAAGGCTCAGTAAGTGAGCCTTACAACTGTTGTAACCAAATTTTGGTGGTGAATATTAATAAAAAGTTTGATTTTTTAAATATAAAATCTAATTAAGCAATTTTAGTAGGTACCTAAAGAAATTTTCTTCAAATTCATGTAGCGTATTAAAATTTAGAATGAAGGTTACAAAAGGAAAATTTTGCCACATCAGTAACCCTGACGTCAGACTAACGCAGTCTACAGTGAAGCGTACAGAACCACCACATGATGTACCTAACTACTTCAAATCATAGTACTATATTTAATATAATATAATATATTATCATATTATGAAGGTGCTATAATATAGCACATAATATTATTATGAACAACCAACCACGCAAAAGATATTAAATAGTGATGCGAACAACCACACAGTGATACCTATTTGTGTTTTGGTTGAGATCCTGGAATTTAAAGCAATCGGCGACTCCCACTCTTGCCGCCCTCTTTGGTGTAATCGTCCACCCATTAAAATCACAACCCTCTTGGCACACAGCCTTCTCGGGCGTCGGAATTTTGGTGCATTTCGCGGACAGGTGGCCCTACGCGTGACGACGAAACTTTCCTTTTTATTTCCGAAAGATACCACCAGACAGTTGTTTCTTTCGGTCGGCCTTATTAAAACGCCAAGGTTGAGCCCTCGAAGCCTTCTGTCGCCCACATGAACTTAAAAACCCTCTTGAGCCCCAAAGAACCGCCTACCTCCGTCCCATCCAAACGGATTTCGTCTCTTCTGCATACAATGACGGTCGTGCAAAAAGAAAACAAAAAATAGGAATAGTTTCAAACGAACCACCAGTCATAATCGAACGCAGTCACTTGAGCCATTGCATTGGTTAACGCCTGAAATGTCACACCACATTTTGTTCTCGACGAGGTACCTATATATTATTACGTCCAAACCACAACCCCAGACTGGAATTCCCACCTCTTTGTAAGTAATTATTATAATTGCCCATCAAGTAACACTCTAGAGGGTTTGAATAGATTGACGCCGTTACAATTACCTTCACATAGGTATAAATGTATACCTGTTAACAGCTTTGATTACCCAATTATTTTCAAGTTTATTTTTTTCTTTGGAACGAGTGCATTTTATTCTTTTCCGTGACTCAAACGGTACTCACCTTTAATGTTTGTTTCGTTATTTTTTCATTTACGACACATTATTTTGCAGATAGTTGAATCTAGCGACGACTAGACCTTCTAGCAGGAGACGCTAAAATGATTGAATAGTTTGCGGCCATAGAATGATGACCACAGAGCATTATTTCAGTAGGTATGTACACGTGAGACAAGCCGGGTTGGGGTCGTTGGCAGCGGCGATAAGGCACCAGCCTTGCAAGGTAAACCGCGCACGTAAACATGAACGAATCCGCGTACGGTTGGTATACATGTCCGGATATTGTGAAGCGTGCCGAAAAAATTATAGTTTTTCTAAAACAATTATACTTACGGCCGGGAACAACAGGTTGTGCCCGTAAAATGCCAACGTAAACAAAACCACGCTTGACCCAGTTACGCGCATGAAAAACAATTCGGAATTTCGGAGCCCCTTCGAAATATATTCAAATGTATATTCACGGCATTGTCGATGTACAAACCTTTTTGTAACTATCAGAAGTATTTTACATACCTGTCATTTTAACAGTCGGACTAAGGAATCAGGCGGATTGTCCGAAGAAAACCGTCGGAAACACACAAAGTTGCATAGTTACGGTAACGATCACGGTAAATTCCACAACGTTTAACTCCGAGCGTTTTATTTTTATTGCTGAAGGCGTGTTTTGACGAGTAGGACGTACGCACCAACGATAACCGCCGGGTGGAACTCAACGACTGAAGAGCACAAAAGAGGAACGCCGGAGTGAAGGGGTGAGCCGCCAGAGCGCGGTTGCGACAGGAGGGGTGAAAACCTAAAGAAGTTTCTGAAATAGAGGTGAAAACTGGACAACGCGGATGTTCAAATGGTGCGTAGTTGGTGATTGTCTAGGGGAGACGATTCAAGCAATACGGCTTCGCTGACCAGATACCTACTGATTTGTCGATAAGAGAAATCACCCCAGTCAAAGCGTAGCGAATATGGGTCATTCTCACAAAATCGTACATTTCTAGGTCTTCAGTTTTAAAATTTTGAACCCTCTCGTAGGCACTTTACACGCCTATACTTGCTCAATTCATGATGAAATTAGAACATCAGTCAATGTCTATCAATGGATAATGCGTCCAAAATTACTCGGAAAACGACACCTCATACGGCTTCCTGGCATCCTTCAAAAGCCCCATTAAATGTCCCATCAAAAGCCCCATTAAATTTTGTCCCATGATAGACACATATATCCTCACGGTGAAATCCGATCGTTTTGGGACCTCCAAAAATGGATTCTAGGTACAAAAATACTTCGAAAACGACACCCTACTCGATATCCTAAAATCTGCAATAACCCTCCCGTATACGGGAGGGCTATAGCCCCTTTTCAGCCCCACGGGGTAGGGCGGTCTGGCTGAGAACTGTGGACCGAGTATTTTGTCAATATTGTTGAGCTTAACAAAAACTCCTACTGCCCAAAACGGCTTGGACGGCGGACGGACATTTCCCTTCTGGAATCTACACAACATGGAACGTATAATATTATAGGTAGGTACGTTGTTTGGATTAGGCAAGTGTTCCAAAGACTAGAGGAACATTGGCAAAATTAAAAATGAACTTTAACCAGATGACTTCGTCAGTAGGGAAGTCCTACCTTCCAGACAAAGTCTGACCCTACCCACGACATGGCGGCAAAACCATGTTACACTGTTCACGTAGGTATTCATGAAAATAAAATATTTTGAAAACAAAAAAACAACAAAAAACAAATGTTTGAAAAGCTTGTCTGTTTCTGTGATTGAATCATGATTTTTCTGGGATTTAAACATTTAATTCTAGTGCTAACATCAGCTTTTTTCATACTGGAAACGTTGTTTTCATCTTGAATCAGTATCAATACGTCATTTTTGAGTTTATCTATGCCTAACGATCCTCTGGTTGGACTCGTGGTTGGACTGCAGAGTCAAAGGTTACTGCTTCCCATCAGCCGCTGGACATCTCCCTTATACCTAAGGGAGATAATATAAATACTGATAATTTTGAATTCTCTACTATGGTGATTAGGTTTCGGAAGGAAATGGCAAACCACCGAAAGTATTCTGCCTATAAAACCTCTCAAATTTGCCGTTCGGAACCGGCGTTAAACAGTAGGTCGCCGAGAGGTCGCCAACGCCCGTTTACGGGTATGGTGCCCAAAGAAGAAGAACAATCCTCTTTCAGTCTCTCAATCGCCGTAAATTATTCCAAATTAATTTCAAAATTTGTGACTACCTATATTCTTTTTTCAACTACTACACCTGCTTCTGGAATTAGTGCTTTTTGGTTGTAGATGCAAGTGACACCTTCTATAGAACGTTTTATAAAACTGTTAGAATTGCATAAGAAATGGAAAGTAGTCACTTAAGAGTGAGGTTTTACGGAAATGGGATAAGTTCGTACCTAATTCGATAAGTTTTCAACGCACTCCAGCTCCTGTTCTCATTGGTTAAAAATCAAACTTGACTAGTGCATTATGTAGGAAATTTAATGGTCTTTCATTTTGATAATGGCAACATTTTCCGTAGAAGGCATAGTTTTGGAGTAATGAGTAACATTAACAAGTGCCAACATTTAGGTGTTTTTTGCGAACATCTCGAAACGCATAGGTAATCCAAATTCTGTTGAATCTTTTCAAATTCGGATTCAGCAACCAAAAAACGTCGAAAGACCTAAAACTGCAACCACCTAATTATTCCTACGTCCAACTTCGCATTTACTAAACTATAAAGAGATGCAGCAGGTGGAAACTAGAGCAATGATTGGCATGTAACTCGATGGTAAAAATCAGGTGGTGTTGGACATCAACGTTCAGCATTCTCATTTTACACTAGTTTCGTTTATTAATTCTCCTCTTTATTGAAGCAATAAATTTGCTCGGCTTGGCGTTGCCTTCTGACCAACAGGCTGCTGATGGGCCTGGCGTTGATTGATAGCCAGAGAGCCAGAATGGCTGTAATAAGATATATTAGGACAAGATAGCTACGGCCCACTCAAATGAGGAGGTCTTCCAGTTCTTGTTGGGTTCGGCATCCAAGCTGGATCTATTTATTTTGCGTCTCACTCCAACGCCAACCTGGATAGCGAACTGTTCTCTTGTTGCGGTGCTTGGTAAATATTTAATGGTATTTTTCGTAAATACAGAGCCCTCATAAAGGGCAATGAAATCCCAACCACAAAACGAAATCGGGTTAGTTTGACGTCTTCAGGGTTCACTAAATTCCTCGTCCGGCTGTTTGGCCGTCCAGGTGTATCGACTGTCCACTCGCGAAGGACGTCTCCCGGCGCCAGGACTTGGCAAATCCACAAACTTCGCTCTGTCAGGGCCTCCCATCATATCGACCATTATCGATTGACCAGGTGGGCCGTTCCGACTGCCGGCCGTCCGGAGGGATTTTTCGAAGTCGCGAAAATCCCGTAGGCCGATCGGGCGCCGGGGAAGAATGTCGCGTTAATAATGCATTAGTTGTGTTTAATAATGTCATCGCGGATTGGAACAGGATGTATTATATCGAGTTCGGACAAGTAGATTATCAAGTGGGCAGTGCCCAATGGATGAGGTATTTTTAGAAGCGTGGCGCGTGACGAGTTGGCGGGTAGGTATCTAATTATTTCCTGGGTATTAATTTTTTAAAAATCTGATTAAATTACCTAGGAGACCAGCATACCTACTTAATTCATTTGGGATCATTTACATCGTTGTAAACGAGATCAACGTCAAAAAATTTGGGAAAAAATAGGAGGAGTTAAATTAGTAAGAAGCCGAGTAGGAATAAAAACTCGAAGCCACTAGGATTAAAAAGTGATATTTCAGAGAAAAGAAAATGACTAATGAATACTAGGCATAAGTTTCCAAACTTAAGGCTAATGTGGACGACAAATGTGCGAGAGAGAGTGTCTTTTTACTGAAAGGGAGAGAGGAGAATAAAAAGTATTTTCTCTAAATTTTAGCTATTATTTAGTGGTGGAAGGGAATATCACTATGAAAACAAAATTTGTCACATTTACAAACTCTACTTTATTTAGAACTCTACATATCAACTTCACTAAACCTATATGTTGGGCATTAAAAAATCAAGCCATCAATTGAATTGAATAGAAGAGCGCAACCTTTCTGTTACTACGAAACCAAAACCGTAACTAAGAATTCGTATCTTGACACACTAGGTATCTAACGACCAAACTATGTCGTCGGGATCGGACGAATCGTCGACGACGGAGGTGATTTTGATAGCCTATAACCACCCCCAGAACTCGCTGATCACAATGAGACCACCCTCATGAAAATCTGTTCAGCCGTTCGGGCGTGATGCTGTGATACCCACACAAAAACACACCAAAAAAAAAAAAAAAAAAAAACGTCGAGGAGATGAGCGCACCTTTCTATTTTTTGAGGGAAAGGTTGCGCTAAAAATGGCTGGGGTTTTACTAGTTTTTGGTAAATAGCGGTAAGCGCTCTAGCGGCCTTACAATTATTGTTCCGATCTTCAACTGTAGTATATAATATAATATCGGCCGGCATCCAGGATACTTGACCCCCCCTTTTCCTTCAACTGCAACTTTTTTCGAGCATCATTTTGGTTTATTATTCTTGGAATAATACACCTATGTTTTCGCGACGGGGGTCGACGACTCCGATCGGGTTCAAAATTTGACATTATCCGTTTCAAGAGGTCTACATTCCAAAACCGAAATGTCCGTCCGCCGTCCAGGCCGTTTTGAGCAGTAGGAATTTTTTTAAAAATCTGAAATTTCGGTAAAATACTTGGTTTAACCATCTAGTTGTGCCCGCAAGGTTTTCAGTCCGATCGCCCAAACCCGTGGGGCGCTATGGGGCTATAATGGGGCTACGGGAGGGGTTTATTGAAGGCTTTTAGCTATGGGATCGAGTTAGGTGTCGTTTTCGAAGTATTTTTGAACGTAGAATCCATTTTTTGGGGTCCCGGAACGATCCGATTTCACTGGGGCGATCTTTAGGGCTTTCATGGGGCTAAAAATGGGATTTTTGAAGGATCCCAGGATGTTAAATATTTTTCGAGTCAAAAATAAAGAATTTTTGAAAAAACGTATTTTTGAACAAAAAAAAATCCAAAAAAAAATTTTTGAGATAAAAATCAAAAAAAAAAAATTTAAAATTTTTTCATTGACAGAATTAAATTTCTGCACAAGTAACGTATATCAAAGAATAATAAACCCTTGTGTAAAATTTGCAGCGTTTTGGTTATTATTGTCATTTTCAGTGAAATGAATTTTTGAGTTTTCAATTGTATTTATTTTTGTAAGAATGTACCATCAATTTTTCTCGAAGTTCGCCGCAGACCCCCAGTGGGTCCGCGGACCCCAGTTTGGGAACCCTTGAATTACGGTATAATACTTAAGGTAATAATACCTGTTGGCAGTGTACTCAGTGGGGAAATTAATAATAAAATTAATAATTTCCCCACTGAGTACACTGCCAACAGGTATTATTACCTTAAGTATTATACCTTAATTCATGGGTTCCCAAACTGTGGGGAAACTAATAATTTTATTAGTTTCCCCACTGAGCACACTGCCAACACCAAAGCGTGGGTTTTACACGATTAGCTAAGCAAGAGGGATAGGAAAGTGACCTCAAAACATAAAAAGGTTCTCCTATACATTGATAAATTCCCTGCTCATTCTTATAGGTTCTTACCTGACCAACCTAATTTCATTGAAAGTAAAATTCTTACACGGTAATACTACTTCCACGCTCCAATTAATGGATTTAGGTTCCATTAAAAGTTTTAAGGTGAAATTTCGTACCGGATCAGTCACCATACAAACAATAAGCAATTGCTTTCGTACTTGTGATTTGCGGGCTCATCTGAAGAGGACGATCCCGAGTTACGTGAGAAAGAATTGAACGTACAACTTGACGACACAGAATGGGAAACCATCACTACAACTCTGAATACTCCTCACCTTTCATTTGAGCAATTGAATACTTCAATGTGTGAAAAATTAGTTGAAACACATGTAGGTACTTGATAAGTGACGCATACATTGTATGTGATACACCTACTGACGCTGACATTGTTGCAGATTTAAGGGTGGTGCAGAAGAAGAGGACGACGAGAACAACGAGGCTGAGCCCCTTCCACTTCCTACTATTCCGAATAGCGTAAGCAAAGATCAATCATTTTTTGAAGGTAATAAAAACATAACTGAATAGGCATTCTCTAAGCTTAGGTGGTTCAATAGGGGCTACAGTGGATTCAACAAAGGTGAAAAACTAAAAGAAACTACAAATGCCCAGTACTTCAGTTCAAAACTTTTCTATTACATAATATGTAATAGAAAGAAAAGTTGTTTAATATTTGTATATTATATACAAATATTAAACGTAAATTTAATTTGAATTTAAATTTTTTTATTCTTAGATTAAAAAAATTGTTTCCATTTTCCCCCAAGTACACCTCATCTCGATTTAGCAAATTTTGGGCTGACGAAACGAAATAAGGAATAATAATAATAATAATAATAAAATTATTATGGGTACGTATAATTTAATTATTATAATAATTAAATCGTATGGATACGATTTAACGAACTAAATATGTTCTCGGTCCCAAGGAATTCGTTAAGAAGAGGTTAAACAGTAAACTTGAATTTCAAGGAAATTTGAAAAATTTCATACATGCTTTTCTCATGGTTCACCTTATTTGAAATCCCCCATCCGAATGTTCCTGTCATCACTATTACCGTCGGGGACTGACATAAATGAGCGAAGAATGATGGCTGGATGTTTCCTATATGAGAAGGATAAGCAAGAGTCATCAGCCGTCAGGTTTGATCTTTTGATGTGCTCTCAGTTCCATGAATCGGGTATAAACTAGAAGTTTTTCCCCCTTGATGCACAGGGCAGAATGGACAGACCCGACGGGTACCTACTTTTATTCGAAAGTTTTATAATCCAATATTATCCTTTCGAAGATTTCGAAAACCAATTTTCAAACTCTTAAAATCACTTGTATAGCTCTTATATAAAAAGCGTCGTAGCGTCTTGGGGTGGGTGACACCAGGCGCGACTGATGATGGCAGAACAAGGGGGTGCAGTCACGGATTCGTGATAATATTTTATGAAAATATTATTGCACCTAATACAGATAAAAAGTACCTACTATCAAGATTTGCTATAGTTCATTATTTATTTATTTATTTATTTGTTTATAAATTCCAATTAACTATTACCAGTTTCCTTTCATTTCAAAATACACGGGTACACGCTGCAAACCTGGTAAAGGTGAGGTTGGCCGTCCCATGTCGCGAATGGCACACTTCTCACTCACGCCTAAACGAGAAAACTCCCTCAAGATGAAATCAATAGAGTTATCCAACAAACGCTTTATGAAATGAACAATGAAACGATCGAATGAAACGAACGAATAAAAAACTTATAAATGAGACAAACGCAGATCACAGAGTTCAGAAAACACTTCCCAGAAAACATGGAAGCACACAAAACCCCTGATGCCATCCTCTCAACTGCTGTTAAAAAATACCTTTGTGGGAAAACTGAAAAAATCAGAAACCTTGGTCGATCGAAATTTTATGATTTCATACCGTACAAAGTAATATAGCAACACCAAAAAGTTTTCAAAATATTCCAAAAGTAAGCCCCTATTTTTTCCATGATTTGGGAAAGATTAGATCCTGAATAAGTCCCTCATTACAAACGAAAATTCCCTGCCCATGAACGAAGACTGCCAACACTGATTGTGGAGGTGATTTAACATCTGGTGAATGGTGAGAAGGAAGGGTGTGCAGTGCCCAGAACTGCCCCACATTTCGACATTTCTGGCTTCACACTAAGTTCGTTGTTCCATAAGGTCCATGCAAAAAAATCGTCTCAAGAGGTGCAGTGCTCCCGTTATCATTGTACTATCAACACAGGCTTTTCAGATGTTCTGCGAACTATGTAAGGTCTACAAGAACTTACGTACATATTCGAGCCAAGGAGTTTTGATTCATTTTTAGGTAGGTAACTAATTAGGTAGGTAATACGTAGCCCCCCCTCTCGCCATTCTGCATCGAGGGGGTGCAGTTGCGACGCTGCCTCCCTCACGAGTCGCCTCCCACACCCACTGGGTGTCATTCGATTCAGCATGCATAAAAACCCCTGAGTATAACTCGTAGCTCTCAAACTACGAAGTTGAGTGGAAACTTCGTTCCCATATTCTTCTAGATGAATTGAGCTCTAAATGAAATCCTGTTTCGATGGCGAAAATTATACTTCAAATTCAAATTCAGCACACCTCATAACATGGAAGACAAATCCTCAGATCTGAGCGGGAGGGCCTTTTTTTTTTTTGTAGCAGGTTTCCTTTGCCACGAAGACAACAAGATAGGTACACAAGGAATACGTGGCACGCATGAATAGATTGTAACATCTTGAACTACAGCAACGATTAATAACTCTGCACACGTCTCAACAGTCATGTACTTTCAGCATCAGTGAAAATTCAGTTTTTTCGTTACAACATGGAAGACACGCACCAATAACATTCACAGAGAACATTTTGTCAACCTGAAAAAATAAATAAAATGAGTTTTGGCAGTGGTGGGATGTGTGGGAGTTTTCTCGTCCTCAGGCAGCTCGTTACTTACTTTTTCTCCTTGTATTTGGCCGCCAGGCGTTCAGATTCCCGCCAGCCGGATTCCAACGCTCCGTGAACAGTGGAGTAGAAGTAGCTGTGGGTTGCTTCCCCCGCAAAGAACAACATCTGAAAGTTGGGATTAGTTAGTGAAAACGTTCAGGTTGAGAAGCAGAGAAAAATAGTAAATGGTTCACCTCCTTCTTGTAAAAGTTTTTCACTGGTTGAGCGAGTTCTGCCGCTGAAGTTTCGAGCACGTCAGAGCTCAGGCTCCTGAAGCTGTACGACCCACGGAAATGTGGGTTCGAATACCATTTGCTCCTGCCAGGACAGATAGAAATGCGTCACTGCGCCCCCAAACAATAACTTGTGAGAAATCAACTAACCTCAAGATGGCTTCGGGCGGTGGTATGTCGTACTTGTGCCCGGCAAACTTGATGAGAGTTCTGTAAGCCGCGGCGAGCACCTGTTCGTCCGAGTACGTCTCCATGTCCCGGGCGGCGTCACCGACGAGCCACCCACCCAAGACGGACGGTGCAGACGACTCGCAGTAAAACCCAATGATGTCCCTCTCCCAGGGGTACTCGCCCTGTGAAGAACAGAAGTAAATTGTGGGGAAGCAAAAACAAAATAACTCTATCAAGACTTGAAGGTTTTTTTTGGGGGGGGAATTTCGAGGAATAGGGAGACCCGGTCTCCGAGACCGGGACAACATGAACCAGGGGCAAGATGAATCAACAGTCATTTCATATTTTGAAAAAGAGGGAAATTCTTTTCCCCTTCATTGTGTTGTTGGCAATTCTGGAGCTTTCTTCTCATGTTGTACAAAACCTGCCAGCATCAGTACAATGAACGCCAAGTGCACCTTACGTTCTCGGGACCTTGAAGTCAGTTATCAATTTTCTCTTCAAACCTTGTTTTCACACTTGTTGAGTTTCCAAATCACCACTTTCACTTATAATTGGCCATGCCAAGGTTAAAAGGTTTTTTTTTCTATTGATATCAAGATGCTATTAACATCACCTTGACTGAAATTGAGGGCAAGATGAGCCAAACCAAAAATGGTTCATCTATCCCCAGTGGGAATTCCCCACCAAATCCAGTACAATGTTTCCATTTTGCCGCGGAGTTCTCAAAATTAAGGTTTAGAATTGTTCTAAACCTGGAAGAGAAAAATTATGCTGTTTTCTACACGACTATGGTTTACAGAAGAAGATCTCAAAGAATTCCAGTTAGATCAAACCGACCTGGCGGGAGTCAAATTGACGTTTAAATTGACATCGACATAGACGATCTCTTCAGCTCAAGAAACAAAGGTGAGTTTTCAAGATCTGTGTCATTTCACTCATCGGTAGGTGTATTCTCTCCAACAAGATACCACCTGAAGAAAAAGCATGTCCCATGCTAAAAGTGTTGACCCACCATTATGTCTTTGTTTGCCCCCTGTTGTAACCTTCAGTTGGGGACTGTAAGGTTAAGATTGTCCCAACGATTTGAAAATGACTTATGAGGTATTGTTCAGAGAGTTTTAACACTTACTATTTCCAGCGCAGTAGGTTTTTTGGTGCGTAAAAGGCTGAATCCACTGCACCCCTCGGGCCACCACGCTTTCTCGAACTTGAGGTAAAGTTTATTCACAGTGCCGATGCCGAGTCCCTGAAATCAGTTTTGGTAGAAGTAGTCACGACAAGAAGTACTGCCAACTATGCAAACACCCACTCGAATGGCTTCGATCTTCTTTTCAGGCAATCGGGGTTTGAAAAGTGTGGAGTGTTTCTCTTTGAGGACTCCCAGCGACGTCGTGACGATGATGTGGTCGGCTTTGAAGGTGCGGCCATCTTTGGTTTTCACGTAGCCGGTCAAACCTCCCCAATCAATTTCAGTCACTTCAGTGTTGAGCATGATTTTACCTTCGAGGGGGTTTAGTTTGCCGGATACTGCAGGATGCTCGTACTGCAATGGAAGCAAAAGGGTGTACATCTGTACAGCTTGCACTAAAATGATGCCAATGGTTGTTAATGTGAGATTGGAACTTACCACATACCAGCAATATGTCGATTATGTTCTTGTAGCCTCCTTCCTTCCATCGGAGGAGATGGTCTCCAGGACAATTTCTGTAATGGCTCAAACCTGGAGCGGAAGGGTCGCTCAGGTAGTCGCTCCCATGGTATGTACATTCGAATTTCACCGCCCAATTGACGTAAGCGGCCAGGAGCTCTTCATCGAGTATCTTTTTACGAGCAACTTCCAACAGCCTGAAACAAACGTCTATGGTAACACTGCTTTTGTAGGAAACGAAGTGATATGGACATACCGGGGAACAAAAAATTTCTCCACCGAACCCTGAGCAGACTTGAGCTCTTCTGTCTCTTCCAAATACATAGATCCAGCGACGTAAAGTTCCATTCCAACGTCCGACGGCACCTCCCGTCCATCGTCGCACAAAAACTCGATGAATCGAAAGTCCCCGGACGGTTCAACGAGGCCGAGCTGGTTGGCTATCTCGTAACATGCGTTGCCCTCCTCGCCGTGAACCCAGTGAGCTCCCAGGTCGACGTGAGTGTGCCCTGCGACAAATCCGATCGTCGTCATCATCATTTTGTTCAGTGGGGGGAATAAATCGGCCAAGGAATTACAAAAACAACAATGTACCGTTTTAAGATCCCCCTAAAAAAACAACCGATCTGCGGAAACCGGCTTCAAGTGAGCATAAACCAGTCTTACCAAAAGGCACCGTGTAAACTCGACCGCCGATCCTGTCTTCAGCCTCCAACACGACCACGTTGTCGAACCCCTTTTGCACCAGAGCGACCGAAGCGGCAATCCCAGCCACGCCTGCTCCGACGACGACGATTTTTGGATTGGACGGCAGCATTGAAGAAACTGAAAACTGCACGAGAAACGTTTACCACAACACCTCATCAACTCAACTTGTATCTGCTTTATAAGCGCCATGCGCATGCGCATGACTAAAACTTCCATATTAAGTTGGAAACAAAGTAATGGCACTAAGAAACGAGCATTTTCGGTTTATCTTGTCGACTCGCTGATTTTTCATTCACTCTTGAACTTTCAAACGTGAATATCTCAAAACTTCATTTTTGCAGATACGTCCCTCTGTCATTTTGCCGATTATATGGGAGTTGGGGAGAGAGACGACTCCTCGGCTGATAAGACTAAATTGTTAATTAATAATAATTTGATTTTAGTGCTAAACCGCTTCAAATCACTCTGAGCTATAAATGAATTTAGCAGCTCACGCTAAATTTATTAATAACCTATTCATACCAGCTGGAGTCGACTCTCCCTCTTCATCTCATATTGGATTGAACCTCCAACACCCAATCGTTTTAAAATATTTTTGGCGTCAGTTAACATACCCGAAATTGAATCAAAATAAACCCCATCAACAATAATAATTATCATTGAATAATTCATTATTATTGAATTGGTATTCCTCGTTAATAAATTGACACACAAAAACAGTCTCAATTGAAACGACAAAACTGGAGTAATCAAAAACTCATACAAACCTGTTAAAATGTCAACTCACATCAGATGTGGGACCGATTCTATTCAAATGCAATTCACTCACTCGACACTGACAGAGATCTTAAGTAGGCACCGAGTTATCTTTTTTCGCTGTTCCCTGCCATCCTTTAGATAAAACTATTTAACTGCCATTTACGCAATCAACTCCTAATCACCACGTTAGAATTAATTAAAATAAGCCTCAGCCGAGAAAAACAACTCTGGCGATAAGCCGTAGTTGTAATAAGGTAATTGTAATTGTGTCCACATAGGAAGTGGCGGAAGTATAAAAATTTTATGACAAACCCCTCGAGGAGGATTATTGAATAGGAAAAGATGCTGGAAGAAATCAGCAGAACTAGGGGTAAAATTATTTTAGTGACTAAGAAGATCAAAATGTCTATTTCTTATCAATCACAAACTTATTTCAACATGGAACACGTTTTTGCCATCTTAACCCAGCCAAAAATGAGAGAAAATTACCGTTACGAAATTTGAGAGGTACACGCGGCAATATACCCATAGGCGGCAACGTTTTCATTAATGCGAAATGATAATATCTTATTGTTACGTACCTTATTATGTGCATCCTCAATTCGTTAAAGCCACTTATGGGTGACTAGAACGTACCATGTTCCTACCTATTATATTTATTCGAAATTTACAGTCTCAAATAATAATTAATAATAATAATATTAGGTACACAGTTAACTAAGAACAAAGAATAATAAACTATAAATCATCACTTAAATTGAACAAATCGAGTCAGTGTCAATATTGAAGTTGATGAGCTCCATTTTCTAAATTTGTAGTTTTAGATGACATTTTGACTCTGCAGGAATATCAAAATCGTACCACGATGTATCTTCCAGCAATAATGATTTGGCATGAAGAATGCCGTTGAGAGAATATTATATATACAATCCTACTCGCACCTGAAAACAAGGAATACAACCCGTCAGATCTTCTATGCGCGAAGTGTCCTTGTGCTGTCCAGTGCAATCGCAGGTTTCCTTGGCAAGGGAGACAACAAGATACACAAGGAATAATGGCACGTATGAATTGGTATAATCACATTTTAACCACCAGAAACAATTAATAACTCTGTACAAGTCTCAACAGTCATATACTTTCAGCATCAGTGAAAATTCAGTTTTTTCGTTACAACCTGGAAGACGCGCGCCGATTAGATTCACAACGAACATTTTGTCAACCTGAAAAATAAATAAGATGAGTTTTGGCTGTGGTATGGTGGGATGCGTGGGAGTTTTCTCGTCCTCAGGCAGCTCGTTACTTACTTTTTCTCCTTGTATTTGGCCGCCAGGCGTTCAGCTTCCCGCCAGCCGGATTCCAACGCTCCGTGAACAGTCGAGTAGAAGTAGCTGTGGGTTGCTTCCCCCGCAAAGAACAACATCTGAAAGTTGGGATTAGTTGGTGAAAACGTTCAGGTTGAGAAGCAGAGAAAAATAGTAAATGGTTCACCTCCTTCTTGTAAAAGTTTTTCACTGGTTGAGCGAGTTCTGCCGCTGAAGTTTCGAGCACGTCAGAGCTCAGGCTCCTGAAGCTGTACGACCCACGGAAATGTGGGTTCGAATACCATTTGCTCCTGCCAGGACAGATAGAAATGCGTCACTGCGCCCCCAAACAACAACTTATGATAAATCAACTAACCTCAAGATGGCTTCGGGCGGCGGTATGTCGTACTTGTGTCCGGCAAACTTGATGAGAGTTCTGTAAGCCGCGGCGAGCACCTGTTCGTCCGAGTACGTCTCCATGTCCCGGGCGGCGTCCCCGACGAGCCACCCACCTAAGACGGACGGTGCAGACGACTCGCAGTAAAACCCAATGATGTCCCTCTCCCAGGGGTACTCGCCCTGTGAAGAACAGAAGTAAATTGTGGGGAAGCAAAAGAAAAAAAAAAAAAAAAAAAACTATGAAGACTTGAAGGGTTGCGGGAGGGGGGGGGGGAGGATTTCGGGGAATAGTAACGCGAATGTCTGGTTCAATAAAATTAGGAAGGGAACAAATTCAAGAACCTACTCCCACAAGACTGCACCTTGCATTCGACTGCTCGGTGTCCACCCTTGAGTGTAATTAGCACTAGTCGTCAATTCAGGGGTACGATGACGTACCACATCCACATCCCCGAGATATAATTATTCACTACCAAATGCCACCTAATTGTGTCTTTTCCAGCAACCTTCATTTGGTTGCTGGAAGGCTACGATTGTCCCACCTCTTTGGAAAGGACGTCACTTATGCTGTATAGTTAGGAGAGTTTCAATGAGAGGAAACTGTCGTCACACTTACTATTTCCAGCGCAGTAGGTTTTTTGGTGCGTAAAAGGCTGAATCCACTGCACCCCTCGGGCCACCACGCTTTCTCGAATTTGAGATAAAGCTTATTGACAGTGCCGATGCCGAGTCCCTGAAATCAGTTTAGGTAGAAATAGTCTCAACAAGGAGTACTGCCAACTATGCAAACACCCACTCGAATGGCTTCTATCTTCTTTTCAGGCAATCGGGGTTTGAAAAGTGTGGAGTGTTTCTCTTTGAGGACTCCCAGCGACGTCGTGACGATGATGTGGTCGGCTTTGAAGGTGCGGCCATCTTTGGTTTTCACGTAGCCGGTCAAACCTCCCCAATCGATTTCAGTCACTTCAGTGTTGAGCATGATTTTACCTTCGAGGGGGTTTGGTTTGCCGGATATTGCAGGATGCTCGTACTGTAATGGAAGCAAAAGGTACAGCTTGGGACAAAATGACGCCAATGGTTGTTAATGAGATTGGAACTTACCACATACCAGCAATATGTCGATTATGTTCTTGTAGCCTCCTTCCTTCCATCGGAGAATTGGGTCTCCAGGGCACTGCTTGTAATGGCTCAAACCTGGAGCGGAAGGGTCGCTCAGGTAGTCGCACCCTTCGATGGTACACTCAAATTTTACTGCCCAATTGACGTAAGCGGCTAAGAGCTCTTCGTCGAGTATCTTCTTACGAGCAACTTCCAACAGCCTGAAAGAAACTTCGTTGGTAACACTGCTTTTGTAGGCAAAAAAGTGATATGGACGTACCGGGGAACCAAAAACCGCTCCACCGAACCCTGAGCAGATTTGAGCTCTTCTGTCTCTTCTAAAATCTCAGCTCCGGCGACGTAAAGTTCCATCCCAACGTCCGACGGCACCTCCCGCCCATCGTCGCACAAAAACTCGATGCATCGAAAGTCCCCAGACGGTTCAACGAGGCCGAGCTGGTTGGCTATCTCGTAACATGCGTTGCCCTCCTCGCCGTGAACCCAGTGAGCTCCCAGGTCGACGTGGGTGTGCCCTGCGACAAATCTGATCGTCATCATCCTCATTTTGTTCAGAGGGGGATACACAGATTCGACCGGCCCGGGGCACATGCAATAAATCGCCCACCCACTTACAAAAGAAATTTTTTAATAAGATCTTAAAACGGTTTCAATGTATAATATTAAAATCGTTTTAATATCCCCCGATATCAGCAGATCTACAGAAACCGGCTTCAAGTGAGCATAAACCAGTCTTACCAAAAGGCACCGTATAAACTCGACCGCCGATCCTGTCTTCAGCCTCCAACACGACCACGTTGTCGAACCCCTTTTGCACCAGAGCGACCGAAGCAGCAATCCCTGCCACGCCCGCTCCGACGACGACGATTTTTGGATTGGACGGCAGCATTGAAGAAACTGAAAACTGCAAAACCAAAGAAACATTTACCTACTACAACACTCAACCACTCAACTTGAGAATTAAAAAATAAATAAATAAATAAATCTCGCCTCACCAAACTGACAAATTATAGCCTTACGTACCAACTGAGAAAACATGTAATCCATGATGACTTTTTCAAATATGAGGGCACATAAATTTGTAAATTTTGTATACTTGAAGGCCTGATTGAACCACGAAGAATGAATGTGATAATTGAAGTGTCTCTAGGAGACGCATGGTTGTGAGTAGTTGATGGAAAGAGCTTTATATAATAGAACGGGCAGCTTGGTGAGATCTGAGAAGAAGATTCGCCACGCCGGTGAGTTTTCAAAACACTGAAAATTTTACACAAGGGTTTATTATTCCTTTGGGTAAATTGTGAAAAAAAAAAAAATATATTTATTGGTAATTGTGTGCTATTGGTCATTCACCTGCGATTTTCATGTAATTGAAATATCTTACTCTGACGGTTGTTGGAATGATAAAATAATCTGGCAACGCTAGTACTTACCTACTCTTATTGAGAACTGATAATATTGTCAAAATTGCCGATCTACATTTGGACTGCCCAATAAATATCTTGTGGATGGCATTATTTGTGTACGCCTTCGAACAAGTTGAGCACTGATTGAGCTGAAGTGTTGATTATCCATTAGGTACCAAGGAATTAACCTGTTTGAGTTGGTTTTTTGGATTTTTTACTCGAAAAATATCTAACCTCCTGGGATCCTTCAAAAATCCCATTTTTAGCCCAAAGAAAGCCCTGTAGATCGCCACAGTGAAATCGGATCGTTCCGGGACCCCCAAAAATGGATTCTACGTTCAAAAATACTTCGAAAACAACACCTAACTCGATCCGATAGCTCAAAGCCTTAAAAAAAACCCCTCCTATAGCCCCATAGCGCCCCACGGGTTTGGGCGATCGGACTGAAAACCTTGCGGGCACAACTAGATGCTAAACCAAGTATTTTGTCAAGATTTCAGATTTTAAAAAAAAACTTGTCCAAGGCCACCAGGGGCTCGCACGCCCGCACATCAACAATGTCAAAGTCAGAGAGGAGAAGATCAAGGACGTTGCCAGCAGCGATGATCAGGGTGTTGAATTGCCCAAGGCCAAGAAGCTTAAGGGAATCGAAAACGTGGTAGGCACCGGGGTTGGAAGGTTTCTTCGTTCCAGGAGAGACAATCGATCCCAGGGAGATTGTAGTCACCGACTAGGACAGTGCAAAATCCAGGGTAGGAGGCGGAGAGTGCTTCGAGCTCCTCAAAATGACAAACAAAAGCGGAGAAATGCGAATAGTCTGGCAGGTAGACAGTGCGCACAATGATCTTCAAGTCAGGCAGGACGACGAAAACCTGCTCCAGAGAACTTGATAGCAGAACTTGCATTCGAGGGAGCGGAACCGGATAGAAACAGCTGTAAGTACGCCGCCGCCGACAGTTTTAAAATGGTTGTTAAAGGGAGGGCGATCAACACGATAAATGTTGAACTTAGAAAGCCTACTCAGAATCATGCAAAAATTAATTCTGTGTCATTAAGATAATTGTTTTTGAAAAAATAGGAAAAAAGTCGTCTGTACATTGTTGGATAGATTTTACGTCCACAAATACTTCGAAAACGACACCTAAATCGACCCCATAGCCGAAACCCTCCTGTAGCCCTACTAGCCCTAGCGATAAACGAGTATATTGTCAAAATTTCAGATTTTTACACAAATTCCTACTGAAAAACGCTGCAAATTTTACACAAGGGTTTATTATTCTGTTATATAGGTTACTTGTACAGACATTTAATTCTGTCAATAAAAAAAATTAAAAAAATTTTTTTTTTGGATTTTTATATTTCAAAAAAATTTTTTGGGAGGATTTTTTTTTCAAAAATGTGTTTTTTCAAAAATTCTTTAATTTTTACTCGAAAAATATTTAACTTCTTGGGATCCTTCAAAAATCCCATTTTTAGCCCCATGAAAGCCCTATAGAACGCCACAGTGAAATCGGATCGTTCCGGGACCCCCAAAAATGGATTCTACGTCCAAAAATACTTCGAAAACGACACCTAACTCGATCCCATAGCTAAAAGCCTTCAAAACACCCCTCCTGTAGCCCCATTTTAGCCCCATAGCGCCCCACGGGTTTGGACGATCGGACTGAAAACCTTGCGGGCACAACTAGATGGTAAACCAAGTATTTTGCCAAAATTTCAGATTTTTAAAAAAATTCCTACTGCCCAAAACGGCCCGGACGGCGGACGGCGGACGGCGTACGGCGGACGGCGGACGGACATTTCGGATTTTGAATGTAGACCTCTTGAAACGGATAATGTCAAATTTTGAGGCCGATCGGAGTCGTCGACCCGTGTCGCGAAAACATAGGTGTATTATTCCAAGAATAATAAACCAAAAAACGGCATGGACGGCGCACGGCGGACGGTCTTTTCGTTTTTGGAATCTACATGTTTTGAAACGGATAATGTCAAATTTTGAGGCCAATCGGAGACGTCAACCTCCGTCGCGATTACATATAATAGGTGTATTATAAATAATTTTGGATTATAAATAATGGATTATAAATAATAGGTGTATTATTTCAAGAATAAAAACTGGAAGCTCAATGTGTGGGGCAAGAGTTACTGTAAGCATTGGGGGTAGGCTTGTGCACTGCTTAAGTAAGAGTACTCTTACCCCACTCTGCTGTGAACTCTTATCCCAAATCGCCATTTTTCTTTTGGCAGCCTCAACATGACAGGTTGCATGCACAAGGACCGGTTTTTGAGCAATCAACTCCCCCTCGGTCCTCGTGCATGCAAATCGGGTGACTCATCTGGCTCTATTTGTCGAGACACAACAACAAACAAAATCAGCAGATAAATTACAGTAAAAACGTTAAAACAAGATCTACCCGATTGTTTTTTCACTGAGTCAACCCAGGTGGGTTAGCCCAAGTTCATGAGAACACTGAGGGCACAGACTCTGTGCCACAGAGTGACTGAGGGCTTCTCTACACCGTCGTACACAATGTGTACATGTCATGCGCTACCCAGTTGTTAGGTAACTGGTGGGTTAGGAAACCCACTCACGTTTTCCAAAAACTAACTGCACACTATTGCCCCCAGCTACCCTATTGATGAACTTAGCAGCTGGAAACCGGTCCCCACGCTAAATTTATAACATGGGCAGGATTCGTATCTCTTATTGGATTCTCATATTGGATAGGACCTCTGCGCCTTCCGCTAACACCCAACAACTATTGTTTTAAAATATTTTTGCGTCAGTTAACACGTCCGAAATTAAACCAAAATAAACCGCATCAACAATAACAATAAGCTCAATAGAAAGGACAAAATTAGAGTAGTCAAAAACTCATACAACCTGTTGCAATGTCAACTCACATCTGCTTTCAGACAGATTCTATTCAAATGCAATTCAGTGAACCGACACTGGTAGAAAGATCTAGTTAAGTGCCTGGTTATCTTTCTTCCCCGCTCACTGCTATATAAAAGAAATCCTCGAGATAAAACTGTCCGACTGCAGTACATGTACACCCTCCCAATGGGAGGCTCCCATCACTTATATCACCGCATTGATAATGCGGCAGAGTGGGCATCGATTACTCGATTAATCGTAATATTGTTTTTAATCGATGTCCGTCGGTTCAATTAATTGGGTAATCGATTAGAGGAACGAGGGGAAATGCCGCCCACGGCAGGTCTGGATAGAAAAGAATCGATTCAAGAAAGGCGTCACAGCAGTGAGTTTTTCGGAATCTTTTGATGTAGTAATAATAATAATTATTATTATTACTACTACATCAATACTAATTATTCCGACATCAAAAGATTCCGAAAAACATTTCTCTCTTTTTTAATCATTAGGAACCTACCAACATCAACTAGCCATGAATTGAATTGATGAGCGCAACCTTTCTGTTACTTACTACGAAATATTACCGCGTCTTTATTGAAACCAAAACCATGAGACCACCCATGGAGGAAGGTCCCTTCTTCCATGCTTGCGGAATTTGACCCTAGATTTTCCGGACCAGTGCGTCCCGCTCCAGCTGCAGCGGCCTGGTACATACAAACGCAAGTTTACAGATCACATTAGTAGGTGAAGGCAGTGACGACTCGTGGTTACTTCCTGCTATGGCGTCCACCGAGTCGACTTGGATCCGCATTCAGCGGAGTGGGAAGCTCTAGCGTCACTCCTACGGAGGTTTCGATCACTAAGTCTTGGAGCGTTTGGGGGAAAGCTTGTTGGCAGGACCCACTTGTGGTCCAACACGCTATTATATCTATAATAGACACAGGGGATGCTGGGCCGATTAAACAGATGTCCGTCGGGAGGTCCTTCACGACGAAAGTTGTTTATCTCTGATGTGTAACTAAGGAGGCCTCAAAAGGGGGACGACAGTTTTTTTCCGATTTCGTTGGTACAGGGGTCTATGGAATGCGCTTTTCAGGCCGATTCCAACGACTCCAAAACGATTTTTGCAGCCTGAGCCGTTCGTCATAAGGCTGATCGGCATAAGGTTTTCTTACGCATCGGTCGTTAGGGTGCAGTTGTTTACGTAATGAGCATCACGTGGATATTTTTGATGTTTTGTGTGGCATAGTTTGTCGCTAGATAGGTACCTAGGTACTGTTTTTTTTTTTTTTTTTTTTTTTTAAGGTACTGTTTCTTAGTTTCTCTCGCTCATTAAATATATCGTAATAACAGAAAGTTGCGCTCATCTATTGATGGCTTGTTAAATAGGTAATTGACTGATCGATTTTCAACGCTCCGGTTAATCGATTAATGCAGATGAGATAGGTGTCGATTACATTAATCGATTATTTTTTGGTCGATACCGATTTAATACCCGACAAGGTGATAACCGCTATCAGTTACTGATACCGCAAAACAACGCAAGTGTTTGTCGTTGCTGCACTTCGACGGGTTTTCCGGTTAATAAAATCGGTGCTGGAAGCGTACGGTTTCTTGCGGGATTCAAAATGTTCTGTCGTTTGGCCGTCAAAACGTGGACTCAACCTTTGTGCTCGTTTCCTAAGGTTTGCATAATATTATGTCACGTACCAGTGTTTAGTAATAAAAGCTGCTATGGAGATAGTGTGGTCGACAAGAGAAATTTCTTTCATAAACTAATGGTTGGAACTCGTTGCATCTCGTGTTGGCTTATGAGGTCAAAGTGGTGTACATTTTGAGTCACGTAGCCTACTTACGTGACGTAGGCCACCACCAAGAAACCGGCAGTGCCGGAATCTGTCAGTAGATCATATGAATCAGATTCTATAGATTGAGGAGTACTCAGAAGCATTGGTGGATACACGGTGTTGAACGGTCTGGAGCTTTAGGAACACATCGGTCTCTTCATATTTAAAAACCATATTATGATTAAAAGTACTACATACTAATCTATCTTTTAAAAGAAAGCGCTACAAACTACCTACTCAAGGGGTCAAATGTGCGCAAAAATTGGATTCCTTCATTAAATAAAAACAGCATTTAAAAAAATCAGAAATAGAAAGAAATGAGGTGGTTAGGAAGAGAAAACGACTCCTCTACTGAGGACAAGATGCTGTATTACGTTAAGATTTGAACATCGAAAATGTCGAATAGAGGTATAAAACAGCAGATGAGTCGTTTTCTCTTCCGAACCACCTCATTGGATTAGACCTCTGCACCGTCGGCAAACAACCACACCGTAGAAAGAAATGGTCCACTTGCATATAAGAGACCCCTAAAGTCATTTCGGCAAGAAAACCTCTTTGATCTCTTGACCAAAGCCCCATTTAACCCCACAGTGTATCCCCATAAATGGTTTCTATGTCAAAAGTTGGGGCTGATAATTATTATGATAATTATCAGCCCCCATAGGTCCCCACAGTGTTCCCCGATGGATCTGAAACCTCCATAAATGGATTCTACGTCAAAACGCAAGGGTTTATTATTCTTCGATTTAGGTAGTTGTTCGAATTCTGTGTCAATAAGAAAATGTTTTTGAAAAAATTAAAAAAAAAAAATCTGAACAATGTTTGGACAGATGTAGGAACTCGAAAAAGGGATTATGCGTCCAAAATTACTCGCAAAACGACACCTTATTTGAGCTCCTGTGATGGTTCAATCCCCTTTGTAGCCCCATAGATCCCCATGGTGATATCGGATCGTTATGGTACCCCCCAAAAAAAGGATTCTACGTTCAAAAATATGTACATTGAAATCTACAACTAACTCGACCAAATAGCCAAAACCCTTCTAACGCCCCTCCCGTAGCCGCTTTTAGCTCCACAGAGCCCCACGGGTTTGGGCGAGCGGGCTGAAAACCTTGCTGGTACAATTAGATGGTAAATCGAGTGTTTTTTCAAAATTTCAGATTTCTTACAAAACTCCTACTGCCCAAAACGACTCGCACGGCGGACGACAGACGGACATTTCGTTTTTTGAATCTACGTGTCATGAAACGGATAGGTTATGTCAAATTTTGAGGCCTAACAGAATTTTCGATCTCCGTCGCGATTACAAAGATGTATTATTCCAACAATTATAAACCAAAATTTCTTTGAACACGATATCTCATTCGACCTCCAGTTTTGTCATCCAAATGCCCCATTTCTAGCCTCCCATATCCCATTCCCTTTGAAAATTAAACTGTATCCGAAAGTTTCATTGGTCTTCGGAACGTCCCTTATTATGTTAGACCTCACTTTCAACTTAGGCCGCCACTGAGTTCATCTTTGACCCTCCTCCTATCCAGGTTTTCAATGCCAGATCCCCCACACTGCCCGTCAAAACCCAACCACATAAACTACAGTCTCTGGCGTGTACTAGTCTCCTAACTTGTCCTCATTTCTATTTTACAGCACTTCGCCAGAGCGAATTTCTCCAACCTGTCTAAATCCCCGCAAACGTTTCGGCTCGTCGGTAACGTCAAACCCGCTCATTTCCAGGTTAGTGTTTTCTCTCCCTCGAATGTTTGTCTTGTACCGCACGATCTAATCCGCTCCCAATTTTCAGCTCATCGCTCGCAAAACTGAAACTCTCGCCGTCAACCATTTAAGTCGGGCTGATGTCAAATACACCAAAGCTGTTGGCACTTGGTTGGTTGGATGCAGCGGGATGGTTTTTGGCGCTGTGGTTCTCGGTATGTACCTACTTTTCATTTGACAGTTGGCAACAATGAGTTCACAACTGACGAGACTTGTTTACAGGAGGTCTTACCAGGCTGACTGAGTCCGGATTGTCGATGGTCACGTGGAAACTTCTCGGAGAAAAACTTCCACTCACCGCAGAAGAATGGGAGAATGAGTTCAACAGATACAAACAATTTCCCGAGTTCAAAATGTAGGTTATCTTCAAGGAGTTACGACTTTGGGCCAAAGAAAGGGAAAGGTCGTTGGAAGCCCGATGACTTAGGGCCAAGGTTCAGGAACGATATTAAATATCTTTGAAATTCATTCTACTCTCCAAATTTTGGCCTGAGTGCAATGTCGAGTCTCCAAGGATGAGCGCGTTTGGTAATGGTAATTTGGCGATCTTTATATAGGGTTGCCAGACTTTCTGATTTATCAGGACATGTCCTGATTTTAATGGTGTAGTGATCTACAATTTAAGCACCATGAGTTTTTTTTTTAAATTATTCAGCTTCAGCATCCATCCACTTTTACGTAGATTATGGTGCTGTAAGACAGGGTGAAGCGGTGGCTCTTGATTGAGAGCAAATGATACTAGAAGTTCCATAGAACCAGTTGCAGAGCTATTGAATCAGTTCGGAGTGCTATACAAGTGGCTGCAGAAATACAGAGCACGTCTAAAGGGCTTAAAACTGATCTAGAACCGGTTGCAGAGCTGTAGAGGTGGTTTGAAGAACTATATGACTGACTGAAGAGGCACAAAAGCGGTCTGGACGGCTTAAAAGGGATCAAACGTTTTAAAAGGTAAGGCGGGGGAAGTGCAAAAATGGAGCAAGTGCATAAGCGGTATGTAAAAACTACTTAGAACAGTTTCCACTTGATTCCTCTTGTGGCTATGTTTGAAACTACTTATGTGCCAGACATTGCTTATCAGCCAGATGTGGTCAACACAATTGGTAACCTGGCTGGAAGGTTATGAAGTCATTTATCGTATTCTATCCTTCAAGTATGTGAGTATTTTCAGGTGTTTTAAAGTTTGTTTATAAGCTCAGTAGTTTTCTTCACTCCTATAATTGAAATTCAGTGTTATCTTTTTCTGTCAAGTTAGTTGGGCCCTGCCATGCACTAACCCCATCGGTGTTTCAAGAAGGGCATGTGCGTGGTAATAATCAAGGTTGAGATTGATAACTCACGTAAAGACTGAATTTAACTCATAATTGTTTAGATTGAGTGAAGTTTTTTGGTGTTTATTGATTTTCCAGTCCCCCCCCCCCCCCCCCCCATTGTCCTTGTAGGTACTTACTGTCTTGATATCTGTAAGAGTTGATATCGGGTCCTGAGTTTTCTTGATTTCAGGATGTGGGTATCGAGCTTTCCTGGCTTTTCTCAAACAACTCTGGCAACCCTATCTATGTGTTATCAGTTTGAATCAGTTGAGTGTGCAATCCCGATCGACTATGGATGTCTCCCAATGTACTTCCAGTAACAACTGTTACTGTAAATTTACACAAATTATATTTATGTCATTACTTTAGCTCCCAGGGGTTAGCCCAAAGTGATTGCGTTTTTTGTTTTGTTTTTTTTTTGTCTTTGGCCCATAGTCAAAACGACGTCAAAACGGGATTTTTATTGGTTTGCTTCAGGACTGTCACGTTTGGTTTTCGTTTACAGGCAAAACTCTTCGATGACTCTGGAAGAGTTCAAAAGAATATGGTGGTTGGAGTACGGGCACAGGATGTGGGGAAGGTGCATCGGAGCGTTTTTCCTCCTCCCCGCCGCTTACTTTTGGGCCCGGGGCGCTTTCAGTCCTGCCATGAAAAAACGCGTACTCGCTTTTGGCTCCCTCATCGGAGCTCAAGGGTTGATGGGTTGGTACATGGTGAAATCCGGGCTGGAGGAAGAGCGGTTTCAAGGCCCCGCTGACGTCGTTCGGGTATCCCAGTACAGGCTTGCGTCTCATTTGTCTCTCGCCTTCATATTGTACACAGGTCAGAATTAGACTTAGCGTTAAATTAAATACCATTCTCTAACTTTGAAAGGCGAGGAAGTGTGCTTTAGGGACGAAAGTCTCCTTTGTCTTCATTTCGAAGATTCATTACGAGTTTGAAATGAGTCGAGTGATTTTAGCGCCCTGATAGCAGTGGTAGAAAGTTTCAAAGCAGTGAATGGTTGGAATTGTTACGTATAGTCCAGTCAAGACGTACATCCGTGCTTGCAAGAAATCCTGATTTTTTTAATATGATGTTAGGACGTAAACCTGGGTTTTGTCCGCATTTTCGAATTTTGGAAGGCTTGGGCGTTGTGTTGCTGAAGGCTGATGTACCTACTGGAGCCTTGGGGAGGTCAGAGAGGGGCTGGATCATCCTCGTCGTCGTCTGAGGATGCCAGCTCGACCTCTGGGAAGTTCAGGCAGGATTTGCCACCACATGATTGGCAGAGTGAGCACATGATGCTGAACAATGGAGCCCACCTTTTCTGCAAGATCAACAGCTGCCCCCCATTGCACTTGCAATATATTTTGCGGAGAAGAGTAGGTGGAGGCCCTCAGGGCCTCAGGGGATGGGGGTGAGCCCGTGATGTGAGAGCTTCCACCCCCCCAATCAGTGGGATCTAAGTTGATCCCCTGCCTCTTAGGCACTCGCAGGGGAAACAAAACCACAGGCCGCATGGCCATGGCCTACATGGTGGCCAGCAGCGTCTTCAGGTTCGGTGACGTGACAAACGTATTTTGCCTCAGAAAATCTAAGTTATCTCGACCAATGTCACCTCCATACATTGCCACAAATAGTTTGGCTCCCGCATCTCTCACTGCCTGCGGGGTGGAGTATGAATCCACTCGACGGCACGCCGAGGAGGACATTTCATTTTTAAGTTCTTCGTGTCGTGAATCGTATAACGTCCAATTTTGAGGCCGCTCCAAATTTCCATATAGATGCATTATTCCAAGAATAATAAACCAAAAGTGGTCCAAGTACACTCCCTCTTACCTTTATCAGCTTTGGCTCTGAAGCATTCTTCAGTAGCGACTGTTTAGATGCGATTGCAGCAGCTCAGCCTACTTTATTGACAGCTCCTTTGGCTTGTAGTTAAACCTTCATGCCAGACCTTGTTGAACTAGTTACGTTTAAGAAAAGGGCAGAACACACTTTGTTCTTCCCTAGCGCATCCTCGGTGATTAACTAACATACCTACCACAACTCATTTTGAATTGCTCACTTTCAGGATTTCTGTGGACAGCGTTGGATCATCTTGTGCCATCTTTGAAACCGGACGCTTTGCCGAAAGGGATCACAACAATGAGAAAGTTGGCACACCTGTCCAAAGGTTTCGCTTTCCTCACTGCTGTTTCAGGTTAGTGTAATCGTGTTGTTCTAATACAGCTGATTTTTTTTTTTAAATGCTCAATTTTTTGGGTTTTCAGGGGCTTTTGTGGCTGGCCTGGACGCGGGACTGGTGTACAGTTCTTTCCCTAAAATGGGCGACAGGTGGATTCCCAGTGAGATTCTCGAGCTCACGCCAGTCCTGAGCAACTTCACGGAGAACCCCGTGACTGTCCAGTTTGACCACAGAGTTTTGGTGAGTTTTGGACAACGATGAATTCCGTTCATTTTGACGATGACTTAAACGTGTGTCTACAGGGTACGACGACGCTTTGCCTCATATCCGGCCTGTGGCTCCTCTCCCGCCGAGTCGTCCTGCCCCCTCGGACCCGCAAAGCCGTCAACGCCCTCGCCGTCCTCGGATGGAGCCAAGTGAGTGCTTCACCAACGTACGCTCTGGTGCCTCACAACCTCGTTACCTACCCCTTGTTATTTTCCTCAGGTGCTGTTGGGGATTGCTACGTTGATTTACTACGTGCCTGTCCACCTCGCCGCCACGCACCAGTCTGGCTCGTTACTCGTCCTCTCCAGCGCCATCTGGCTGTCGCATGAGCTCAAACACATGAAGCGTCTTGTAAAATGAACTTAGTTGTAATCCATTTTTTTACAAGTTACGATTTAGGACCCTACTTAAGAATCGTTTACGTGTTTTGAGTCACTTCATGTTGTAATCGTGTTCTGTACATAATTATTCATTGAAAATTTAGTTAAGGTTTAAGTTCAAAATAGATTATTGTTTAAATTTGCTTGTTGCCGTGTGTTAATGTCACCCTCAGCCGGCAACTGTTGGAATTCAGGTGCTTATTATTAACGATCTGATTGCAGTGGTTTAACGACTCTCTCTGACCATTTTCTAAACCCACTCACTTAGTGTAGTTTTAAACCATGTTTTACTTTGTTTTAATTTGTTAGCTGGGAGAAAACGGGAGCCTTCAAAGTTTGAATTCTGACTAGTAGGTACGTTGTCAGTATCATGGAACCAACCATGGAAATATCTTAATCCTTTCGGCGCACGGTAGATTCGGAGATTCACGTGCGGTTTGGACCAAATAACTCATGACATACATTGCATGCTCTCTGATGCCCCTAGTAATAATAATTATTACATGTAATTATTACATAAATCAATTTATAACCTCAACTTTCAAAAAACGAATTAGGAAACCGACGAGGGACTGCCGATGTCGTTAGTTTGATTTCTACTTTTTTTTATCGGAAAATGTGTGATTTCATCAGCATTCTTCTCACACTCAAGTTTTCGAGTAGGTACCTAGGTAAGAATGTCAATAAATTATCGATATTTTCTTGAAAGAATCGACTTTTTTTTTAGGAAAAAGTATCAATCGTTTAGCCCCCGGATTTTTCAGAAAATCGTTAAAGAAATCTCGAGTGTTGGGGGAAAAAAATTGTGAAATTCCTTGTGGCTGTGGGCATAGACCGTACGGTGCGAGATGAGGAAGACTGAAGACCTCTTAGCTCAAAGCGGATAAAGGATTCCATTCTAATGGTTGCTGGGCTTAGGTAACAGTCAGCTTTTAACAGTACAGGAATGCGTATCTCCGTTTTTCCGCGTGTTTTTTTAATTGTTTTTACGCGCGTTCGATAATTCCAAACGGGCTCGAAAATCCCTAATCCCGAGAGTTTATATAAGAGAGGAAACCCTCGGGATTAGGGATTAATCATTTAATGCAGCCATCGCGTAGCATTGCGAACTATCAAATTGAACGTATAGAACCCGTTAGACCTTCAGTTACTTGAGTTTCAATGTTGAATTTTTCGTCCGTCATGGCACCTACCAAGGACGCATGTTATGTGGAAAAGAAGCAAAATTTAATAGGTACACGTTTGAAACAATATTGAAAAGACAGGCCGCTATTTGTCCGATTCCATCTTTACTACCTACCTTATTCTGTGGATTCCATACTCTCCTGATGATTGCCGGATTGAAATACCTCCCCATCGTTTCTTGAGATGTTGAGCGATTTTTTTTTTTTTTTTTTTTGTATTTGTATTAAAAATGCTTCTGACTGACTGAGGGCAAAGTTTTATAGTAGGCACAAAATTTGGAAAACACAAGTTATATTAGGAATTGTGTTATAAAAAGTAATTTTCAATTGTAAATTATAATAAAATATGAATATCTCTTTTGGTTTATTATTCGTGGAATAATACACCTATGTAATCGCGACGGAGGTCAACAAATTCTGATCGGCCTCAAAATTTGACATTATCCATTTTAAGAGGTGTAGATTCCAAAAACGAAATGTCCGTCCGCGGTACGCCGTCCGTGCCGTTTTGGGCGGTAGGAATATTTAAAAAGTGATGCAAATTTTACACCAGGGTCTATTATTCTTTGATATAGGTTACTTGTGCAGAAATTTAATTCTCTGTCGATGAAAAAAATTTTAGAAATTTTTTTCGTTTTTTACTTGAAAAATATTTTACCTCCTGGGATCCTTCAAAAATCCCATTTGTAGCCCCATGAATGCCCTATAGATCGCAACAGTGAAACCTTGAAACGAATAATGTCAAATTTTGAGTCCGATTGGAGTCGTCGACCTCTGTCGCGATTACATGTAATGTACATCTATGTATAGATTTTTCGCTCGGGATTTTCTCTTTCGATTCCCTTTTCCAGCTCTTTGCCTTTGTATGGAAGTAAGGATTACAGTTCTCGACCAGTGGTGTATAATGTTTGTTAGGGTTCTTGAGGGTTGGTCAATTAATGGTCATCTTTTTCAGGCCGACGTTTCGAATTATTTATACCTATTTCATCTTCAGGACGTGGCAAATCGTGGTTTTGTATTACATTGAGGGCGACATATTCCCTTCTGCCAAAGTACATTAGATGGTATTCGGTTCACACAATAGGACAACCTTGAGAAAATACTTTAAGAGAAAAACTAAGAAAATCTGAATGCTCTGTAGTGTGCCGGGTAAACAATGACTGATATGCAGTTTAGTATTAATTGATAAGCTTATCAGTCATTGTTCCAGGTTCCTCTAATATTTTCAATTGGAGTTTTTGGACTCTTTCTTCTGTGTTCTTCGGTGTATGAGGGGCACATTCAACCGCTTTGCGTGGAAATAAACCCCAAATAATTTACACACCTACTTGACAGTCATCCTCGGGAAGTTTTTTCAAATCTTTCGCACAGTTCATACTTTCCCGTCGTCGATTAGGCGACTCACTTTCACTCAACCAACTGCCAGTTTAACTCTAAGTAGGTACATTCGAAACAGCAGGTGCATACGAGATGATTACGGCGTTTGTTTAGATTTCCATCATAGCCTCCAACTCATCCCGTTATCCTCATGCCTCTTCTGATGTGCATCGGCGTGACATCCGCACAACCTCACGTGGCATCCGTCGTCCGGTTTTGTTGGCATTTCTGAACGCGAAATGTCAGCGGGGGAGGATCAACAACCTTTTGGTTTATTATTCTTGGAATAATACACCTATGTAATCGCCAATCGACAATTCTGATCAACCTCGAAATTTTACATTATCTAGGTCTAGATTCCACAATCGAAACGTCCGACCGCTGTAAGCACAGTAGGAATTTGTTAAATCATCTGAAATGTTGACAAAATACTAGGTATTAAAGGTTACAACCTTGTAACCAGCCTTCAGCCCGATCGCCCACACCCGTGGGGCGCTATGGGGCTAAATTGGGGCTACGGGAGGTTTTTTTAAGGGTTTTGGCTGTGGGATCGAGTTAAGAGTTGTTTTCGAAGTATTTTTGGATGTAGAATCCATTTTTGGGGGTCTCTAAACGACCAGATTTCACTGTGGGGATATATAGAGCTTTCATGGGGCTACAAATGGGATTTTTGAAGGATTCCAGGTGGTCAAATATTTTTCGAGTGAAAAACAATTTCGAAAAAAAATAATTTTTTTAAATTTTGAAAAACATTAGAAAAAAACCTTTTTTTAAATTTTTTTTTACAGACACAGAATTAATTTTTGCACAAGTAACCTATATCAACGAATAGGTAATAAACCCTTGTGTAAAATTTGCAGCGTTTTTTTTAAAGGTTTTCGGTTAGGGTCGAGTTAGGAATCCAATGGGCCCCAGAACGATCCGCTTTCACTGTTGGGATCTTTATGTTTTTCATGGGGCAACAAATGAGATTTTTGAAGGATCCCAGACGGTCATTTGAGTCAATTTGATTTTTTTTTTAACTGTATAATATACAATGTATTACCTATATTATACAGGTTTTTTTTCAATTTTTTTATTTTTATTGACAGAATTAATTGCAAAGAATAAGCCCTTGTGTAAAATTTGCAGCGTTTTTTAAAACTACTACACTGATTTTCAAAACCTATTTTTTATTCAATGCTAAAGATAGTTTGCATATTATTTGCATATTATTCAAACTCTTTAGCATTGAAGAAGAAAATTATATTATGTACCTAAATAATATTTAATATTATTTAGGTAATATAATTTAAGATCCATATAATTCCAGGCTCTACTCACTATAGTAGACTTTATAGAGTCTAGTGATCAATATTATTATGTAAGAATAATTCTTATTGTTAATTATTGTCAAATTGACCAATAAAGGTGTTGGTAAGTATTTGAGAACGCAACGTTTATTATTATTATTTTATTTTTTCAAAAAATAAAAATAACTAAACGCTCCGAGCATCAATCAGAAATTTATCAGTCGCTGTAATCATAGCCCTATGCTATTATAGCCTATAATAGGTAGGCGTCCTCATCCGATGGGTAGGTAGGACCTATTAGAAATTTTCTAATACCTATCGCCGAATTATGATGGCTTATCATAATTTTTAGGTTTTTCCGCGTGTTTTGACCAGGCGGTCATACTTCTCCACCCATCCTTTAGCGGCAAACAATTTGATGTAAGTTCACTTGTAGGTTCTCCCTATCGTTTTATCTTAAAAGGATCTTACCAAATTCAGGGGCTAGTTGAGAATGATTTTTCAGCGCTTTTTCGATAATATTGACAGGTACCTACAGAAAAAAGGTCTCCACGACCACCAACAGGAACCTTCTTTACATTACTGGAGAGTTTCTGTAACGTAAAGTAGGTCCTATAACGTAAAGTAGGTTCCATTGGTAGTCATGAGGCACCTACTCAGCCGACCCACCTATTTCCAATTTCTGACTTCATGAACGATAGTGTCCGCCATTGTCGAGCTGGAAACAATAAAGAAAAATAACATTTTCTGTTTTTGTTAAATATCAATTTGTTTTAAAACTGATAAGAACTGTTATCGACAAAAATAATTCGTTCTCTCACCTTCGGTAAAACATTCCGTGTTGACATAATGAAACCACCGTGTGCGATCTTTAACGTAAAGCCGGCGCATGGCAGATTCGGTGCTGTTTCATTCATTGAACCGTTTTATCAATGGAAATCGGTGGTCCTGTTTGTGATGAGTGTCAGTTGTGTACAGGATGCCCTCGAAATATGAAAGTATCACCGGACGGTTTACATTGAGACGGATGTGCAGCTGAATCTCTATGTCGACGGAAAGTGTAGACGAGTAAGTTGGTGGATTGACGTTGTGGTTTTATCGTGTTGTAGTTCGGGGGAGTTGGGTGAGTTTGAGGTGTTTTGGGGGGATGATGTGACAAATGGGAAAAAATCGATAGGTATATCGTCTGAGATGATTTCTGTGTGGACAGAAGAAATAGCAAGAAGGGTGGGCTCTGAACGCAGTGATTTATGCCATGATTAGTGATGAAGTGGCAAATGAGAGTAATTAGTGTTAACCTCAGTATCAGAGTCATCATTACAGTCAGACCCGCCCCCAGTCTGGTCAGCGGACCCATTCATTGTATATTTCCGACGTCGACGTCAGAATTTCGTGTGGTGCCTGCTCAGCGGATCCGAAGGTTCCAATTTCACCATTTTTTTTCGAAGGGAAGGGGAAGTGGTGATGGGAGGAAGGGCTCGCAAGTGTCCTGGGTGGGAGCCACTGCTCGACCACCCCTTATAATAGGGTGTGACCCAAGGGAACCCTGGGGGGCGAGTCATTGCAGCGGTCGCAAAGGCAACGAACGCCTTGTAGCAAAAGGGCTGGATAAGTGTATACTTGCTCCAGTCCTCCCTTACACCGTCGGGGAACACCTCAGCTTCCAGGACAGTTCTGAACAGTTTCCCTGGCAAATGCCGGGCATCCCGAAGCCCTCGTCTGCCCTGAGCCTGTGCACCGCACATAGCCAGGTTCATTGGCCAGTGTCCATCGGTCGAGGTTAGCAGGGAAGCCCCCCATGACCCGATGCCCCCCCTGCTGCAGCTGGGCCTGGGCTCGAAGATTTGCCCCTGTACTATTTGACAGTCACCTCTGAACGTGATTCTGGTGATACGTTGGAGTCGTTAGAGGTAACTTCTGGACCAGAGTCAACAGCCTCAAAAATCCGGATTCGTCGAGGGATTTATCCATCTGGTTACAGAGGCAGAAACGTCCGTCATTCCGGCCAGTTTGTGGCTGGGCCACTGCTAAAGATCAGCAGGAGCCACCTATCGGCCCGCCTGGCTCCAATTTCCAGTTATTCAGTCAACTGCTCCCAGGTGAGGGTTGCCCTTGGTACCAGGGGGGGGGGGACCTCGGATTTGTCTATTGGGTGCTATTGCTGGACCAGCTTTCATCCCAGTTTGGGCCATTGTTCTCTTGCTGCGTAAAACAAATGCCTTGTAGGAGGAGGGCTGGTTCCAGTCCTCCCTCATGCTGCCAGAGAAGACCTCAGTCTGCAACACAGCACAATTACTGGTAAATTCTGCAGTATGACATACTCCGAACCACCCAGGTAGTCATTCCTGTCACCGTCTCCAGGTTAAGTTCTGCCATCGAAGCTGTTATGGTTGAGGCACCTTACTCTGTAACTTACCTAAGGAGAGCTTTGTTTATTCATATTGGTTTCTGCTATCATTGTTGACTGGGGGTGTGTGAGGGGTTCGACCACAGCACCTCAACTTGGCAGAGGCCTGGCCCTCCATAAGGCATCCAAGATTACCCATGCTCTGCTCCTGATCCCTTAGCTGCTCCCTGACTCCGTTGCTTGGGTCGGATCTCTTACAACATTCATTTATAAATTAATGTATGTTGCAGCGACGGCCCTCCTCCTTTCCCAACACTGGCTATGGTGTTGGTGCTAAATCCAGTTTGGTTGGTCAACGATAGCGTGATTGTGTTCACTTTCAGCGCCTTTTTCACAAGCTCAAACTGCCTGTCCTTTTACAGCGCCGTCTCCCTGCTCCGGGGCTGGGACATCCTCGACGGCTGTGACGACAACCTGCTGGGCTCCGTGAAGTACATCCACGCTTTCTCGGACATGGGCGCCCTGTTTGTGACGAACGACGAGGACGTCTACGGCGTCGGACAGAACGGCGAGCACAACCTGTTGGGCGTCGAAGGTAACTAACTATTAAGAGAACACCCAATGACAGTCCAAGTCGGCATGTTGTAAAATGGGTAGTTTCAACGTCAAGTCGTCATAAGACAATTTTGAACGAGAGCACAGCGCATCCCACTACTACTGGCCAAAGGCCTCGCACTAGATGTGCTGTAGACGCTTTTTTTAAGTCTGGGTCTGCATAACAAGATCGAAAATCGTAGCAAAATTTTTGGCGGCCATAAAACCTCGATTTTTTCGGACCGTTTCCAGTTTTTCGCCTATAACTCTAAAACTAAGCATCGTACAAACAGCTTCCTTTGTACAAAGTTGAAGAGCATGAAATTTTGCGTCGAATGACCTTCTTAAACATTTGAAGCGGTTCAGGTGTTTAGCTACTCAAGCGTCAAAGATGGGCAATATTTTTCAACTTGGCTGAAAAATAGGATTCGTTCATGTTTCAACCCCTGTAACTTATGAACTGGTACTACAAATAAATTGGCTCAAAATGTATGCTGTGGAGCATCAAATGCTTGGTTAAGGGATCACCTGAAATTCAAAATTTGCCCACTCCAAAGCTTCAGGTAATAAATACCTGAATTTATAAATAATAAAAATAATACCTGAAAGTAGTTGTAGCGCTAAAATTCTGCTATCGGTTTCATGTGCTGCCCCATTATGTTGAGCTAATATAATATTATGGGTTATTCTTTTAATTAGGTTATTCTTTTTAGGGCTGATTTTTTTAAACAACTCAAATTGCGTTTCTAACTTAGAACTTCTCAAGTTGAGAAGTTCTCAAACTGCTCAAGTTGACTTCTCAAGTTGAGAAGTTCTCAAACTGCTCAAGTTGACTTAGAACTTCAAGTCAACTTGAGCAGCTCAAGACGGCGTTTTGAAAGTCGACTATGAATATGCTGAGCTGAGAAGCGTATTTAAATTCCGCCTTAATTCACTGGTCCTTCGTACTCCATCTACCAGCTGGATCAAGCTTATCAGCATTAATGAGCGCTAGGTGCGTTTGGGTTTTCGACGATTTGACAGCCAAACTCATGGCACTCTCATTTTCGATTTACAACGATTTGACGTGAAGTGTATGAATGGAATACTTCTAATATTTGTTTTGTTTTGTAGGTGTGGATTGGCTGCGGGAGGTTCTTGAGGAGCCGGTGAAGGTACCGGCCCTTTGCGGCAAAGGAGTGTGCGGCATTTCCGTCGGAATGTGGCTGGGAGCGGCTGTGACTCGAGAAGGAGAGTTGTACAGGTGGGGGTTTGATTCTGAAGACGCCCCGATACTTCTGCCCACTTCGGTGACGCTCTACCCGGGCACCAAATTCACTCAGGTGGCCTGCGGCGCGAGTTTCTTCGCCGCCCTCACAGACAAACAACAGGTGTACATGTGGGGGAGCATGAACATGTGTACCGAGCCGACCGATGCCCGTTTGCTGTCTTTGAACCACAGCATAGCCTCGTTCTCATGTGGCTGGTGGCACGTAGCGATGCTTACGGACAAGGGGCAAGTTTTCACGTGCGGATACGGCGAAGATGGTCAACTAGGAGACTCGTGGTCTGAATACGACGACATCTACACCGCCAAGAAGATGGACATTCGCCCTGTAGTCAAGCAAGTCGTTTGCGGGTCGATTTCCACGTTGTGTCTTTCAACGTACGGTGAGATTTGGGCTTGCGGTGAGAATGACATCTGGCAAGGCTCCTTAGGCGTAGACTCTGAAGAATACTGCATAGTTCAGCCAAAAAAAGTCCGCATAGACGCCATAATAAAAGAAATCACAGCCACTTGGGGTTCTCCAAACATCTACGCCGCTTTGAGCACCGAAGGCCGAGTCTTCTGCTGGGGTGAGTCTCGATATCCCGCACTCCTCAAAAACATATCCTCCCTCATCGAGGCGTGCCGTAACGAAAGGACATCCTTCGAAGTGGACAAAATATCTTTCCCGCTCGAGCCCAAAACCTCCGTTCGTCCTCTAGTCTACCAATCCGACCTGGCCCTGGAAAAAGGCGACATCGACGACGACAGCACTCTCATTGAAGGGAACGAGCCCGAGTGCGTGGAAGAGAACCCCGAAACTGGTCCCAACGGGTCGCCGCCTTCCGAAGAGTTAACGGCCGTAGAGAACGACAACATTCCGACTGACTCGTCTGATTCACAGGGATCACGTAACGAGCCGAAACCCGACGAGGACAAATCAGAAGAGCCTGCAGAGACCGAAGAGGCATCTGTTGACGACGCTGAAGAACCCGGCGAATAGTCAGCTACAATCTCATTACCTACCCTAGAATGAGCTAATGTCTCGGGATCTGGTACTGCAAGATCATGATGTTGTGACAGGTAGTTCGTATTAAGCTGGGTTCTCAAGCCTGCTCCATGGCAATTAGGAATCGAATTTTGACAAATCCTACCCAAACCAATTCGGTTCGGCTTTCTTTAATCCGGACCATCCTGTTTCTGCTTGGATGTCTAGTGTAAGTCCACAGTGTGGACTGCTCGGCTTCAGTTGAGTTGAATACCATAAATTGGAGTCAAATGGTATGTTGTCACTATAGAACAGTGAAAGCGTATTTAAGGTAAATGCATCTGCATTCGACAGTGCATCAGTAGTCGACACCCTCCTGGAAAAACCCGAAAGATAAAGACATTGTCTGATGTTACCAATGGCTGTCCTTGATCAATTTATTGGCAGCAGGAACTAGCTGATCGATGAAACTTTGTTTTTGGATAGTGCCAATCCTGCTGAGTTTCGTACTCCACACGGTCATGAATACTTGATTTTTCGCATGCTATTTTTCACTTGTCCTTTTCATACTATGTAAAATTTGCATACAGGACCGTAAACAACAATACAATAGGTAATTGATATTCTAGTTTAGTGGGACCATGTATGAAAATTATGGGAGGAAACCTCCCAACAACTCAATTCATCTACGCGTTTAAAAAAAAAAATTGTATAATATACAATTAAATATAATAATTTTTATAATTTATTATAAAAATTTTTAATTTTTATTTAATATAACAATTTTATAATATAAAATTAAATATTATTTACTTTTATTGTAGGAGGAATGTGTGGAATATTAGAAATGTCGCTTCTTTAGGACCATTTTGCGAAATGTCATCAAAATTGGTTGAATATTAAGGGAGAATAGCACGCTAACAAGGGGGCTCGCTTCGCTCGTCCATTTCAGAGTCAAGAATAGGGGGGGGGGGGGGGGGGATACGTCAAGTGATGATATAAATAAATTTTAAACGCATCAAACCCTCCCGATTTTTGGAATTCCAATCATCCATACCTAATACCCCAGAATATAATATATTCTGAATGTATATAATATATTCTATGATATTATCTGAAATCAGCGAGGAATAAAAAAGTCTCTTGAGTCTTAGAGCCTTAGCAATCTGGGCATGATTAGTAGGACCTACTAGAATGGGTGATGTGCGGAGCGAGGTTTCTAATACGATTATTTTTTGTGTTCAAATGCAATGGGGAAACTTGAGCGCAAACGTTTACATTTTCCAACCGCAAGTTCCAATCCCGCTTGAACACAAAAGACGGCTGAACAACGGCACAGTCTAAATGGCCTATATTTTGAAAAAAAAAAAAAAAAAAACTGAAAACCCCCTTACTTATAGGAAAGTTGACACTGATCACTAATATACCCCATGTCCCTACACCTAAAATTGCTTCTTAGCCTTATTTTTTTCCAAAAAACCTCGTTTTACGGTATATTTTTCAGTGTGGAAGCTCACGAAGTTTGTACACAAAGAAAAGTTGTAAAGCGATAAATTTTGCGTCGATTGAACACTCTAAATTTGAAAATTGCTACAAAAATGAGCCTAGTAGATGAAGAACCAGATAATCGAAATCAGCATGTTTGGAAAAAGGGATTTTTGCCGCTCTTGCCCCACACTGTGCGATGTCTGCAACAGCAGTTGTGTGAAAATCAAGTATACCATGCTGATACAAGTTTCCTGATTTTAGCCTCATTCGTCATTGTGTGGACATGCCTTTATGCCTTGCCATTGGTAAGCCTCACCTTGAGCCAAACTCTACCGAACGCCCAATCAGATCACAAAACACTCTTTCCACGCGGTGTTTTTCCCCCTTGTGAACCCAGCTTTACGTACTTTTGCCTCATTAAGATATGAACAAAATGGCCAAATACTGCAGTACCAACCCGAGGCACAACCAGTCACCTCACTGGCAACACTGCCTGTTACATAATAATATTATGTATATATACATATTATGTATATTATACAATCAGTGTTGCCTCTTAGGTAATTTCCAGGTGTCTTGCGAGTCGTTTGATCAAAATCACGTCGTAACTCAGTACTACGTTCAAATTTAATTTGCATCATAAACAGTTCAATAGATGAATTTGTTCCGTAAACACTGAGTTATACATGATGTTGGCTAAACTGGCTATTAGAGCCTAACCTCCAGAAAACAAGCTAAACTCCTTTTTGTCGAAAATGATTTATTCACTATAATATTATTATAGTTCCCGCAATGTTTTCCCTAATTGTCGCAATGTCATTCCTACTGGAAATAAGATTTGCAATAGTAAAAGTTAAATCGTAGCAGAAACGCAATATTTTGGCATCACTCGTGATCGCAAGGCATCCCCCCCCCCCCCCCCCCCACCGAACTCCAAAAATTATGTTGGGTTGTTGAGGCATCGATTTTCTACGTAAAGAGCCAGTCTTTTAAAAGTTTTGTAAAAGACTGGCTCTTTACGTAGAAAATCGATGCCTCAACAACCTTCAATATTTAATATTGAAATTTTGGCTATACATTCGACAGTTTGCTGATTGCTTTAATTTCTTTTGAAAAGGAATCAATGTTGTGGGTAAAGTTTCAATTCACCAAAGTTTAATTTTTTTGTTTCAATTTCAAATCAACAGTTTGTGTCGAGACTATCGATGTTTAATTGATCTTTTTGAAGATGTCAATTGAAAAAAAATTAATGTTTCAAAAAAATTGTCAATTACCTAAGGGATGGATAATTGGTTTGTAACTATCGATTCATTCATGGAATCAAAATTGAAACTAAGAATTGATTTCAAGGATAAAACGTTGGTAAAGGACCGCTTTTTGGGAATATTGATATTCCAGAATCATTTTTCCAAAAAATTGTAAAGAATCGATTTTAAAAAAGTTTGCCATGAATCAATTTTTCAGTTCATAAAAAATCGGCTTTTCACAAAGTTTTAAATTTAAATTTAAATTTAATCTGATGTTAAACAGGTCGTTTTATTCCTGGAATAGTTATTAAGTTTCATCTTTTGGTTTTTGAAATTATCAAAAGAAAAAATCCACTCAAGAAAACGAATGATGATGATTCAGAATTACCAAATTGGAAAGCAAACTGATACTGAGAATGACTCACCTGTAACTGTAGCTATAAGCTGAATGTAGTCAGTTCTTCATGTTCATTTTCTCTGTTGTCATATTTCAAAACTACATTCAACTGTACACGTTTTTTTGTTACCAACGATCATCGTTGCTAGCCACATAATCGAACGATGTTATTTTTAAATGTTTTGTGGAAGTCTTTCTAGGGAGAAGTGGTCGATTTTTCGGTTTGTTTTAAAAGAATTGTTTTAATGTGGAGATTAGGGAGATGGATGACTCATCTCCTGTTGTACTAAAGTGTTTCGGAAAACTAAGCTCATTTACAGCTCCGAGTGACTTGAAGCAGTTGAACCTAAGCGCAGGTCTTTTTGGCGTTTTCAGAATTTTCTCGTACTATGCTCGCCAAGCTGAATTTTATTGGACCAATAACAAATTGTTCCTATTTCTAGAAGTACCGTACAATGAAGGTGGTCCTCCTAGATAATCCTCCTCCCCCACGTTCTCCTCCTCGTGCTGGAACTTCAATATAATGAGATTTCTGGATTTCCTAGAGCAGGTTCGCAGCGTTAGCTAAACAGCAGGTGACAATGACTGGCTAATGGCCAGCTTTGTTCCAGGAGCTGATTCAGCTTGACTACCTCCTACCACATGGCAAGGATGTTGGCAGGACCAAGGGTAAGAGCCATCAAGCTCTGATTTGGGGTTTCCAGGAGCTGGTTCAGCTTTGCTAACTCTTGACAAATGTCAGGGAGGTAGGCAGAGACTGGCTAATGGCCACTAAGCTCTGATTTCTGGATTTCCAGCACCTGGTTCAGCTTGACTACCTCCTGACCTACAGCAGGGCAGGATGCAGGGACTTGATAAGTGCCAGAGTGTCCACTGACTATTCCTGGTGTGGGACTCCTAGTGCATAGCCCCGAAACAGTAGAGGGAACCCTCGGGCATACTCGGGAAAAGGGTGGGGGACTTTTCATGCGTAGAAACTCTTCCGAAGGAACCTTCCTGCGTAAACACTTTAGTACAACAGCAGAGTCATCCTTCTCCCAAATATCCTAATTGAATTAGACCTATGCACCTTCGGTAAACAACCACTTCATTTGAATCGATTTAGATGAAAATCGTACCCTTGAGTATCGTGATTCAAAAAATCTCTTAATGGGTACCTTTCAATCAATTAACAAATCGTTCCCTATCACTAATTTTTGAGAAAACTGAATTTTCAAACAGTCTTGAAGGTATTAATGTTGAAATAATAAATTTTGTAACTCTGAGGAATGGACGTGCTTTTGAATTTAGAACTTGGAAGTCAAAAAGTGTGGAAAAGTCATTTTTGACCCAAAAATTAATTAATGATGTGGATATTTATCAAAAGATGACATGAACGATTTGAATTGCTGGCCTTGCCGTCATGACCCCTCACGAGGGGGGGTGAGTTGACTGGGGAGGGGCTATGTTGACCAATAGGGAGGCCGAGTCGGGTGTCAACCCGAACATCTGATTCCTCGTTCGCAAATTCAGACCTTGCATAAATTTCAGTGGTATATGGAAGCCTTATATCGATTTAAAAAAAATGCCTGTGTCGTGTGTTCATCATATTAATTTGGTATGACTGCTGGGGGACACCCCCAGACCCCCGGACGCTGTCACCTTGAGCCGGCTAAAAGTTGGAGGAACATGGAACACTGTGGTGTCTGCTTGCTGGTTCTCTGGATGTTCGTTTGCGTTCAAAGAACATTAGAACGAATAAAACAACTCAGTTATATGTATGATATTACCACTACTGTTTTCTAGGGTCATTTTTTAGTAGTTAGGTATTTCACGCTAAAATCTAAAAGCACGTCCATTTCTTATTCTTACAAGTTTTAAATAATACCTGTGTTCAACACCTTTTTTTTAGTGTCAAATTTGGTGACTTGCGAATGTACTTGTTCAAGTGTGAGCAATCGATATCGAAACCTGAGTGTCACAATTACCAATAATTGAAAACGATTTTTTTCCTCGAGTTCTATCACGAAGAGGGACAAATGTTTAATTTTAGGTAAACCCATATTTACTAGAAGAACCTTCTCAAGTCGATACAACTGTTAAGTGACGCTTGTTTAACCGTTTAGACATTTTCAGTACCCGGGGCCAAGCGCTTTTTTGTTCGCGCAGATTTGGAAAGGAAAACGCTTACGTGCTAAATTGAAATCCCGTCCCCCCGCCCTTTACAAATTGAAGGCTAATTTATAGCTCGTTTTTTCTCGTGTAGTTAGACGATTTTTCAATAGGTGTAGGTAGTCAAAATGATTTCTTAATCTAGTCATCTAATGATTAAAATTTTTGAATGTTGTGTAGTTTGTGAGATCGGCGCTTCGAGCGCGATTCGGGCTCTTCTTAAAGTGCGTTTGCCTTATTGCCAGTAGTATTCGCTGAGCGAATTTCGCTCGTTCAAATCAGAGATGTGTAATTCGTGTTGGGAGTTTGTTGGTATTTTTTTCGCGTTGAACTAAAAATGATTCAACTTCTTTAACAAAAATTGTTGGTCTCTTTGAAACATTCAGTATTTTAGATAAAAAGTTGGCCGTGGGAACTGTCATGTAGGTTTGGTTGTGGTGGCCAGACTGGTTGGTCCGGATTGTTGTAGACGCTCGAATTTCCCGCCTGTACGGCTTTTAGCGGGCTTCTCACAGGGCTGGAGGTCGACTGATTGGATTGTGGACGTCAAAAATTATTTTTGAATGTCTTTGTTGTCACCGTCTTTTGGATGGTGGACGGCACGAGTGGCCCCAGAAAAGTGAAGGGGGTCCCGAGGCCATTAGTGAAATGGTACAAGTGGCACCTTTCGAACTTTGGCTTTGGCTTTGAACGCACTTGATCTTGGTTGCACGTGGTATTCGGTTGATAATGAAGGAAATTTGGAGGGGAGGAGGCAGCCGCGTCGCCTTCGGACACCCCTCGGCCCACCGCCATCCTGTCAACGGCCTCAGTTCCAATTTTTTGACCACTTTTGGAGCAATTGAATTTTCGTTTTTCCCATATTTAAAAAAAGTTGATAATCCTGTTTTTCGCCACTTTTGGAGCTTAGATGTGCCACATGGAGCAACTTTGTGATGGTTTCCGAATTTTCTCATACTATGCTCGCCGAGCTGAAATTTTTAAGACCAATTTAAGATTTTTCCGACATCTAGAAGTGCCCTAGAATATAGATGACCCCTCCTCCTCCTCGGGCTGGAGCTCCAGTGTCGTAGACTAGGGGGCCTCCCCCCTGCAGGCTAAAGCCTACCTCTTGTACCAAAAGAAGCGGGGGCACACTTGGGGACACTCATACCGAAATAAGCAGGACATTCATACCACCTGGGACCACTCGTACTTGTGGGGACACTCGTTCCTAGCTGAATGCAGGCTGGGGACACTCCTACTATACTATAGGTTTTGGATATCCGTTTGTCTTCTTCCTCCAATTGTTATCTCAGTTTCCCCATGGGTCGTTCTGACTAGAACAATCCGATCACCTTCGTCTTGTTGCAGTCAGTATTTTATTTTAAATAAGACTGTCAATTGACGCTTTAGGAATTTACTGTTTGTTGAATTCCACGGTGTTTTGGCTAGTCCAAGAAGTGTTCCTTCAGGACACTGCGCTTTTAGTTCATTACTGGACAAGCTGGAAATCGTTTTAATCCCATCAGCAGGTCTGAAAACAAGCATGCTGAGTTAGCACCATCGCAGGAGGTCTGCGTTTTTTATACAAGCCAAAAAAACCTCAAAATGTCCGCACCTTTTCAGTTCCCTCCTAAACTAAGCACTTTTTCACAGATACTTCTATTTAGTCGATGAAAGACCGTTAAATTCCGCTTCGATTGACCCCCTCAACTTTAAAATATGACCGATTTATAATAAAGTAATCGTCAGCTGAAAACCTACTTTTTTCAATTTTTGCTCGAATGTATCATTACTCGTCTGGAGCTTCCGAACTACTGGTCTTAAGAAAAGTCCTACAGAATAAAAGTTGTTGGGAATCTACCGGCAAACCTGGAGAGCATATCAATTATGAAATTTGGCCATTTTTAAGTGTAGGTAACCTATTCACGTTAAACTGCGGCCAGCGGCCGGTGCATCCCTTTTGACAATCCTCTTTTTTCCAATTCATTTTTTTTTCTTTTTCTTTTTTTTCATGAATGTGGACGTGCCCTAATCGAAGTGAAATTACGTTGAGTTGGAGGAGCGATGTGAACACCTCTTCGACCAAAAAAACCTTCGAGAAATATCACAACTTCTTTCGAGTCGTTGGTGAGCGAATTTTTAAGCCTCACTGAACCCAGTTCAGACACATTTTTGAGTTTGAGCGTAGGCTTATAGTCAGCGGTCCCTCTTGTGCATTACGGGTGGAATCAAAGATGAACTGTTCCCAAACAATTTGTTAGGTTTGTAGCGGTGAGTCACACATTTCTGGGGCGACCCATTTTCCAAAACTCGTCAATTTTGTGTGTGAAATTTTCGCTCTAATATCCTTTATGTTCCTCAAACTGCCTATCCTATTTCCGATTTTCTCTTCCCTGAAGATATTTTTGTCAAATTTCCTTCACCGAATAGCTTTTCGATGACTTCTAGTAGGAATAGCTGATAATACCTTCCCTGTGACAGTAATCGTGTGACTTCTTCCATTTCTCTACTGTTGAATATCCTCTCCATGCATTAGAAATACCAGAATCTGATAATATCTTCCTTGTGACAGCAATCTTGTGATTACTTAAGTAACTTGAAGTAACTTATCTGCTGCTCCTTACATATCCGTCGAATGTCTTCTCTATGAAAGTTTGGTCGGAATACCAGACGATTTGTTCCTTAACGGCGATCTCTTCCAATTTCCGCCATTTTTCAAGATAGGTACAATAAAAATGTCTGAAACAACCCATTTCCCGTCGGTTTCTCCCTTCTCTACTAATTTATGGATAGTCAATCCAGTTCCAGGAGTCACCTGAAATTGTCTTCATTCTTTCTGTTGAATGTCTTCTCGATGAAGGTTTGGTTGAAGTAGCATAGCGATATCTTCCTTGTGACGATAGTATCTATTCGATACATTCTATGTATCGATACAGTTGAAACAAAGTAAACTGGGAAACTAACGTAATTCTCCTTACTTCTTCTTTCATATTTCGTTGCTTGGTTGTCACTATTTTCATTTCCCTTTTCGAGGCTTCTCCTTCAATAGCAAAGAGGTTAGAAAGGTATCCGGAAGGATCTACCACCAAGGGACTGTTTTAGACTTGAAAAACGATATATCGAGATAGAATAATCGATATACGTTGTCTCAAGTGTAATGGATATTGATATGGAAATACCGATATTTTTGTATCAATCGATATCTCTGATGTATCGATGGCCATCCCCAATCAAAAGTGTCCTTAATTCAATATAATAAATAATAATTACCCAGGTACACGAAAAAAAAAACGCTTTTTTGGTACGCTGAATCCAAATCTGGTAGCCAATTTGCTCCGTCTCCTACAGATTTTTTGCTACATTGGGCTATCTTTAGTCACTGGGCTATGCTATGATTCATAGCCTATAAATGAGGCTCATCACCAGCAAAGTTTTATTTCAAAATTCCTTAAATGGAAATTCCGTAAATGGAAACAAAAGAAAACAACACAGTTTAGATGAAAAGTCAAGGAATCTCCTGGTGGGCCCGTTTCTTCTTCCCCTGAATGCTCCTCTTGGTGCGTTGCTTGGCGTATTTTTCATCAGGGGTTTCCCGTAGCAGCAGCCAACAGAAATCGGGCATCATAATATGGTTCCTTCTCTCGGCGTCCTGGTGAAACCGCTCACCCTGCTCCTCACTATACGCCCCCAAGTTTTCGGGAAAGTAGTCCATTTGGGAGTGCAAGAAATGCACTTTCAGGGTAAGAAATCAAATTTTGCAAGAAAACGTGACGTGATAGAGCATTTTGGCTATTTTTCCCGGATTCAGCGCTTCAAAATCTATAGGAATCAGTAGCAAAACTGGAGGCAGATTTTTGGTCGTGTACCTGTGTTATTAATTGGGTTCACGTTTTTGTCAATGTCCCCATCGGTTGGAGTTTCTCCTCAAATAATCACCTTCCTTGGATCGCATCTTGAATATGAAAATTAGCATTCGGTTTGGTGTTCTGTAAAATTTACTGGAGAATTGAATTCTCCTTTGGGGTTGAAATGTTTCTAGTACGGACGCAAATTGTGAAGCAAGTTGAAAATACTTCCAGAAGCTTCCGTTGAAATCCCGTTGATTCCTTGGGGTCGACCTCCAGCTCGTAGTCGAGATTCTGTCCAAGTGCTAATGTAACGAAAGCAATAAATTAGGTGTGTAAAAGTTCTAGTCAGACTTCCAACGTCATTAAGGGACGAGAGCTGCAAGAACTCTCCTTTCAGACGAGGAAGCTTAAGTTTCAAAGGAAACTTTCCGCTAATTTGAAGATTTAAGATTTAAGCTCTTGTTAATGAGAAGAAACATCTGTTTACTGCACACCTTCTGAAAGGGACTCCCTCTTATGAAAGGAGTGTTTTTCGCTGGCCCGTAGAGACGTGTAGAATTTAAGCACAAATAGGACAAGTTAAGGTTGGTACACTTCTAGATTCTGGCGTAGTTAAAGGTGCCAGCAGGTTTCTGAGGTGGAATTAAACCTTTTGAACTATTCGTCCCTCTCAATGTACGTTAGTTTTTACTGTATTTTTAACTTGTGATAGACGTACACGTGTTTCATTAGTTGTCGGTGCATTTGTTGACGCATTTGTTCTTATTGTTTAAATATAATAAGAAAATTAAAATTAAAAGTTCATGAAAGTGTTTTTGTTGTACAATCAATAAATGTACGAGGTGATTATTTATGAGAAGGTTTTAAAATCAAGATTAGAAGGGTATCAAGGATTCAAAGGGGCTTCGAAGAATATAATCTACTGGCAGATTGCCAGGATGTTTTTAGGAAAAATCTATACCACTAATTCTCGCCGTGTTTGTGGCTGCCGGCTGACTATCTAACAGCGTAATACTGTAATTATTACAGTTGTGACATACTATGTCACACGCCTTCTCCTCCGAAACGGTAGGCGATAAAAATATGGCGATTTTTTCTATGGGTTCGGGATCCCGTTTAGGTGTCACTAGGGCTGAGCCTCCCCCTCCCTCCCCGAGATGCGCGCAAATAGACGCATTTGCGCCAACTTTATTTTAAAAGGGAACCCCTAAATTTGTTGGCGAATTTGGATTCCCAGGTCAATTTTTCGTTCGATAAGCGCGTTGAGCGAAATTTTCGACACCCGCAAATATTCGTATCTTCATTGTTTATGAATACCTAGAGATCCGAATTTTAATACTAAATACACAATGAACGAATTCCGACGATCGGCAAATTTGCAGCTTTATTTATATAGACAGCGAGTTTCATTGAACTATTTTTAGAGGTCGCGCTTGGGTCTGTGCAGTTGTAGGAGGTACCTTGGAAGGGCCCCCGACCCAACCTGGCCTTCTCCGTCCTCTCCCAATGCTCAGTCCTCCACCCTTATCATACATAGGTGCAGGCCACGCTTATACCACGAATTCACAATGGGTCTGTGGCTATGTATGTCACAAGCCTTCTCCTCCAAAACTGTGAGTGATACAAATATGGTGATTTTTTTCTACAATCGGGATCCCTCACATTTTTTACGAGGGTGTGTGTGTGTGTGTGTGAGATCCCTCAAAATGCGCCAAACCGGCGCATTTGGGCCCAACTTTCTTATTTTAAATGGGAACCCCTAATTTTTATGTCGGATTCGGATTCCTCCGTTGAGCGCAAATCCCCCCCCCCCCCCCCACCCTTCAGAGTGCTAGTGGGGTGCAGCTATATTCGGTAGTGTTGATGGTAACAGGTAATGAGGTTCTCACACAAAACAATTACAATTTTCGTACAAATAAATATTTATTAGCTCATTCAATGAAATATTCGACCATAAATAATAAGTGTCCCATTTTTTTTTTTTTGTACAGCAAAGTTCACAATGAAACGAAGCAAAAAACAAAATTACAAATTCAAGGACAAAATGACTATTAAACGATACCACACACACCAACGCTACAACCCTCCAGAACCTACCGGAGGTGCAAATCCCTTTTAAGGCCCCTTCAGACTTTGATTCCGCCAACTAAAATCAGTTCTAAAACAATTTTCGAATGGAAATTTTGTTGCGTCTTCAAAAGGTACTCGGTATTGTCAATTCTTTGAAAGAAACGAATTTTTACACAAAGATTTGGTTCGGTCGAAGTCCTACGCGGTTCCTGTCCCAATCGAACTAGATATTTACAGTGTGTACAGAGAGTAGCTATTAGTATGTACAGAGCGTAAGGCTGGAAGGCGGTCCCGGAAAGGCCAGATTTGGGGTCGTCATAACGTGAAAAGACGAGACGACATCCCAAATCGACTTTCCAGGGCTGGCCCTCTTCGCCCGATCCTACGAAGCTTAGCAATTTTGGTTTTTATACACATTTTATTTAGTTTCAATATACATGACACGAAGAAGTAAAATTTACAGGCAGAAAAGATGACTAAATTTTACAAAACTCATCGTCCCACCTGCGCGGCAACAGCAAACGAATAGGCCACAATTTGTAATTCCAAACGCACCAAATTTTACACACACAAAAAAATGAATAAATAAATAAAATAAAATAATAAAAAAAAATAAAAAATGAATAAATAAAAATAAACAATTTAAAAAAAGTTGGCACCACTGAAATTGGGCTTTGTGAGCGCTGATACGACAATAAACGCGCCAAACACGATGATACCATTTTTCACATTTCTCAATTTAAAATAAACGCAAAAAAGTCACAAATTTCTCCTAAAGCGGACAATTGCAATTTTTTTTCTGTGATTTCTTTTGGACGACGAAATTTTGGCTCTCGCTGAAATTGGGGCAACTGAGGTTAAGCCCACTGTCAGGGAAGCCAGCCTCAGGCAGTGCTACCAATTTCAGTTGAGCGGGTTTGACACCGAAAGCTCCCCAAATTAACGAAAAAAAGTGAAAAGCGATGAAACAGTGAGACGACAAGAAACTACAGCAGTTTGTTCCAATTTATAAAAAACTTTTTTTTTGTATTTTGTACAATTTACTTACAAAATAACGCAAGGCAGAGCCTGACTTTTATGTACAGTATTTTTTTTTTTTGGGACTTTTGTCCGCGAAACCGTCCGAGCCGTATTTTTGACACCGGCTCGATTCGGATTACTTTTAACTACAATAACAGTCTTTTTTTAACGCTGGCGTTTTTCGGCGGCCGCTCGGATTTGTGTGGCAGTTCAGCTGAAAATGAGCTTTACGTAACCGGGATGGCCTTCGAGCGGGGTGGCGCAGAAGGGGCAGAAAGAGTCGAAAGCCGACGTCCCGTGAGGGATCGGCACGTTGGCCCAGTATCTGCAACAAAGTGAAAGAAAAATTAATAACAATTTCTCGTAAAGTGGAGGAAGATTTGTGTAGTTTTGACACGGGCGTGTTTCAGCTCTGAGGGTCAATCCAAATTGTCGTCCAACACAAATGTCCTGATTCCTGTCCCACAAGAATCGTCCACTTGGGGCGGAATTCAGAGACGTTTCTCAGCTCCGTGTCCGGTCTCATGTCGCCTTCTTGAGACCGAACGGCAACTCAGAATATTCATAGTCGGCACTCAAAACGGCCGTCTCAAATTCGTATTCATAAACCAAAATGGCACAAAACAACTGAGATCGAACTTAAGTTTTTACATGGATTTCAACCCTGACTCAAACCACCAGAACACCTTACTTGAGACCGACTCAGGACGGATTGTGGCCATTTTCGTCGTGTTTAGAGGAGGTTAGAAGGGTCTTCTTTGAAATGAAACAGGGTTAATTGAAATGAATAGTATATTTTCGAACCAGCAATTCGGTTTTAGGCGGGGTAGGTCTACAAAGCATGCTATTCTGAAGTTGGCCGAATTTGTATCAAATTCCTTTGAATGTGCGGAATATGCCTCAGCTACTTTTGTAGACGTAGCCAAGTGTTTTGGCTGCATTCCACACCAGCTCCTTATTGAAAAGTTAGCAAAATATCATTTTTCGGACGGGGCTTTATCGCTCATCTCAAGCTATGTCACAGGTAGAAGTTAGGCTGTTTATCATGGAGATTCTTTATCAAGTTTCTTGCCAGTCAGGTATGGTGTACCTCAGGGTTCAGTTTTGGGTCCCATACTTTCTCTTATTTTCATCAATGATTTGATGATGAGCTTTCCCTCAGGTCTAAATCCTTTTATGTAAGACCCTTCTGTTTGCGGATGACACTTCTGTCCTGACGAAAAACGCAACTCTTGCGTCACTCTACAAACGAAGGGTCTATGAAAGAGATAACGGGGTGGTCCGCTAGAAATGGACTCTGTTAATGAGACGAAAACTGAGACTCTTTACTTTGGGTTGCGAGACTTGTTATCCTTGGTCGAAAACCACCTAGCGTTAGATTTCGAGGAGTATTGGTGGAACCAAACTGAACTGGAAGCAACACTGTGAGAACCTTGAATCAAGGTTAAATTCAATTGTTTTCCCCCTGCGTAGATTACAGGGGAAAATAAATAAAAACGCAGTCGTGCAACTTATGCCATCCTCTGTTGGGGTCATGCAGCGTCAGATGGCGCTATTTTCGCATGCCAGCGCAGGGCTATACGAGTGATCGCTGGGCTGAAGTACCAACTAAACAGGATTGTAAGCCAGCCTTCATAAGATTAAACATCTTGACCATCCCTGCGGTTCACATTCTCGAAGCACGTTTTCTCCTCCTTACACGAGTATCATACCTCCACTCATGGGTATAGAACGGCATGGGAGCGACTTGCTGATGCCTTTCATAGCTTGAAATCATCCCGCAATCCATGGTGGGGTATTCAATATTTCAATGCTATCCCTAAAGACAACATTTACAACAACTTAGGCCGAAAATTGTCAAATTTTTAAAATCCATCACACCCAATGATTATAATGAATTTTTCCTCGGTTTAAAAAATCTAAGAGAGCTCTAGCTTATTACTAATCGCTTGTTTATGACGTACCTACCGCTTTATTATTGAGTAAGTTAATGTGAGCTTAAAATTTAAGCTCACATTAACATTTAATGTTGTAAGGAAACTTTTGTCTTTTTGACCTTGTCTTTGCACTCTTGGCAAAAAAAAAAAAAAAAGATTCCTTGTAGATGTTCCACAACAAAACATTTTTGTTTTATTATGAAGACGCATTCGTTCTGGTTTAGAGGTAGGTAGGTGTAGTATAATGAGCTCCTTGAATGATTAAGAATTTTTTTTCCAAGAAAGTGCATGCTTCAAAAGTTACGAACATGGGTCTACATTGCAGAAAACCCGTCTCTATCATTTATAGGGCCATAGGAAAAATATAATATTTGAATTCCGAGGTTTGGAGGGGGTACATGACGTGGGCTGCTTCTCCATGTTTTGATTGACCAAGATCTCTCTCTCTCTCTCTCGCAACTATGCAAGTTAGCCAACTTTGCTACGCGAAAAGCTGACCCCAAAAATCGAGAATCGGGGTAATCATCAGAGTAGGTTATTCAAAAATCGAGCATCGAGGTTATCATCAAAGAAGGTTATGCTCGACCCGGGCCGAGTGTTTTTTCCATTCAGATTTATTATTTGGCGCTCTGGCGGCTCTGTGCTCAACTACTTGGTGACGTCACGGGCCCTCCGCTTTCATTTCAAAATCTCCAATATTTCTAAAACAGTTCTGCACGTAGGGGGTTTTACAGGGAGCTGAATCCGATTATGTTGTTAGAAATGATGAATTCCGACCTTTTCAAGAAGCCCATTCTCTTAATAGTCAACCAATGTTTGTGTGGCAGCCGTAAATTTCGATCGGCCTCAAAATTTGCCGAATACAGTTGAGGAAATCATCTGATGATAAATTATTAGAAGAATTAGTCAACATTCTAGATTCCTATAGGGGAGCATCGTACTACGTTTCGACAAATTGGAGTGGGCGTCGATGTGACTTGGTCAATTCTTATTTTTCGTTGACAGGGGAGGGTGTGTACCGGTTGGAGACTTGGGGGAGGTATTGCAGTAAGTACGTCTTTATTCGATTTTGAGAAGGCTTCCCAGCATGTATCCAAATAGCCGAGCAGCTCCACAGTCTCCCTTCGAAGCTGATTGACAGCAACTTTTTTTATGCTCCTCATGTTCAAATTGTTTTCTTGTTGGATTTCAGATTAGGAACTTACAACTTGGTGGATATGAGGGCGTGACGAGCAGAATTGGCTACTGTAGTGCGCGTGTTAGGATTCGGCAGCGTTCGTCGTTCTGATGTTTATTTCAAGAGGAGGACAAGCCCACATGCGAGAAGGAAAAGAGCAGCAATTCTCTAAGGACGTCGACAATACATAATAACCGAATGAATGACATTTAATTGTAGCCTCATTCATCAGGGATGTGAATGCATTGTACACCATATCGTGTGACAAAAAACTGACGCCAAAAAATAACTTCAACCAGTTACCCACTTCCGTTCGTTTTTTATCATGTTTGAGGTTTATAATGTATCCTGTTGTATGTGCGGCCAGGCTTGGGATAGGTGAAAATGGCATCCAACAAGACTGGAAGGGCAGACTAGAGAAAAATTAAAATTTCCGTACGTACCTGCGAACGAGAACGAAGTGACTGAGAAATAACAGTGCCTCAAATTTCCGTGGGACCTTTCAGACTACAGAGCTGGGAGTTCTATTTGAAATTTCCTGATGTAGTTGAAGAACCCTTTATTCCCGGGATCACAATCAGGGGTTTTCCTTGTTTCTTAAGGAAAACATTACCAGGTTGTAATGTGCCGGCACTACCGACAAACGGTAGACAATGTAGCACAGTAACAACGAAACATTTATAGGTGACATCGGTAGCATCTCACTTTCTACATTTATTTAACTGATCACAATATCCCGCAATTTTGTCTTTCTGGCTTCCGAGGAGCACAGCGTCCATTTTACTATGACCAAAACAAATCACGCATGGAATCTTCAACGAGGATGCATACCTAGCAGGTTATGCATAGGCCCTTCGGGCTCAATCGAAAAAAAAAAAAAAAAAAAAAACGGGGAAAACAACCAAAACGCCAACAGAGGGAGTTTCTCCCATTTTTAAGGGATTCGCCGCTTAAGCCACGTCTCGAACTTCATCTCACCTCAAGTCCTGACTCAAGTTGGGACTCAAATTTCCGTCTCAAGTCTCTTGAGATGGCGATTTGAGCAAAGTCTGTGAATTCTGCCCTTAAGTGACTCACGTTTCAATGGGGCAGCACTCCAGAGAAGAGCAGTTCAAGCTCGTGCAACATTGAATGCAAATTTTGATGGAGACCCTAACCAATCACACTGCATTCATTTCAAACGCTTTTGGGGGAAGGAACACTTAAGGCGTTCAGTTGCAAACCCTGAAAAGTTCACTTTTTCAGTTTTCTGAAAATGGCCAAAACCTATTAGAGATTTCCGTTGAATCTTATACATTTCATTGGTCATAATGTCAGCAAAGGTCATTCAGGTAGGAACTCCAACGGTTCCAAGCCTGGAAGTATTTTTATTTTGCAGGAAAAGTGGTTAATAGGTTTTGGTTATAAACTGAGCATCTATCACAATGTGATAGCGAAACTACCTGGATGTGTCTGCCTTTGCAACAGACAGAAAAAATTGGCTCCTGGTGAGGGAATGCAGAAGATGAGCTAAATATCTCACTCTCACCCTACTCACAAGAATTACAACAAACAAACAAATAATAAAAAATAATAAAAAATCGGAGGGAGAGAAAAATAGACGATTTAAGACGAAATAGACTACTTCGTCTTTAATCGTTTTTTTTTTAAGATGGATTCCCACTACCCAGGCCCGGATTAACGGGGGAGCTAAGGGGGCTATAGCCCCGGGGCGCACACCCCAAGGGGGCCACTTCGCCACCGTTGATTTTTTTTTTTTTTTTTTTTTTTTTGTTGAAAATTAACAAACCGCTTTCCTTATTCCTATGCTGATCTCCAAAAAATTGTTTTCCCGAAAAAGAGGTAGGTTCTTTCTTCAATCTTGTTCTTCAGATCTCCCCTAGGGGGAGTGTACACTGTACAGCGGGCCCTCCTGTCCCCTCCAGCGTTAGCTGCACCATTCTGGTGTGACTGGGTTGGACCAATGTGGAGGCGCCGGGTTTTAAAGGAGGTCTTATCATGGTAAATTGGCTCGAAATTCTTTGGGACAGGAGTCATCGCAGCGGACCTACCTACTATTCCACCTCTTCTTGTAACTTGTGGTGTTCGGGTCGTTGGTGGCTGCGGAATGCAGCAGACCATACCTACTTACTCTTCTACCTCTTCTCGTAACTTGCAGTTTTCGGATCATGGGTGGTTGCTCTCTCTACGTTTACTTGTCTGGTGGAGGGCGAGTACTTCTACAAAATTTCCTCCCCTCCCTAAAACTAACACGACCAGCCTAGACAAAAATACAATCTGAACACACATACAATGACACCCACTGAAATTGAACACGCATACAATGACTTCCGCCATCTGCCGTCTGGGCCGTTTTGGGCAGAAGGCATTTTTTTTAATCTGAAATTTTGACAAAATACTCGGTTTACTATCTAGTTGTGCCCGCAAGGTTTTCAGCCCGATCGCCCAAACCCGTGGGGCACTATGGGGCTAAAATGGGCTACCGGAGGTTTTTTTTTTTAAGGCTTTAGGCTAAGAGGTCGAGTTAGGTGTCGTTATTGAAGTATTATTGAACGTTCAATCCATTTTTGGGGGTCCCAGAACGATCCAATTTCACTGTTGCGATCTCTAGGGCTTTCATGGGGCTACAAACGGGATTCTTGAAGGTTCTCAGGAGGTCAAATATTTTTCAAGTAAAACAAAATATTTTCGAAAAAAGGTTGTTACAAAAAAAATCCCAAAAAAATTTCTTCTTAACTTTTTCTCATTGACACAGAAATAAATTTCTGCACATGTAACCTATATCAATGAATAACAACCCCTAGTGTTAAATTTGCAGCATTTTTATTTATCGTAAAAAGAACTTTTTTCTTAATTGTAAAAATAGATTGCCCTGCATTCGGAGCGTTTTTTGACTGTTTTGACCCAGTTTTTGGTTGTGAAGCGACAGACGCGATTTTCTAGTGGTTTTTACGTGATACTCCTGGCCAGAGGATCCACTTTCGTACATAATATATATGTATATGTACATATATAAAGGGGGCCCCTTTTAAGTCCCAGCCCCGGGGCCCACGAGAGGTTAATCCGGCGCTGCCACTACCTCACCGCATCCACCTTACATCGGAGGGAGAGATCGTTTTATAATATCACCTTCAATTTGCACGACCCAATGCTCCTCATTTGGAGTTTACATGAACGAATAGAATAGTGCAGCATTCATAACATTTGTGCTAGAAGAACTGATAATCATGAAGGATCTCGGCGTTTCCACTTGATACACCGACAATCTTAAAACACTTCTCTGTAATAGCTCGAGCTATTGATGCACCTATGATCATAGGTAGATCAAGGACCTATTCTGGGTTACGTCAATCATGAATCATCTTTTTTCAACACAGAACGTGATTTTTCTGAGGGTCTTGCGGTTTGAAAATGCGTCCATCCGTCCGTCGCAGGTCCAAGCATACCTGCTCCTCCGTTCTTCTTCACGTTCCCTTGCCCCCTCAGCTACACCCCTGCTCTAGGCCCTACTGTTTCCCGGCTGTATGACTGATTGATTACTTTTAGGTATTCCACCAGCCCTCGGCAAAATTAGGTAGGTACCTACCGAAAAACACATTCTGTGTTTCATTGGTTTGATCCTCAATCATAACATTAACAATCCGGGGGGTGCTCCCCAGTACTGAAGTTGAAAATATAGGTAACCATACCTACATAGTCACATGTGGCACTGTATATGTAAGTCACAATAAATCATCGTATAGCGTGGTTTGAATGGAGCACTCACTTGACGGTTTTTTCTGTAGCAATGTGGCCGCAGGGGTTGAAAGCAAAGAAGACGGGAGGCCCAGCGTCGACGTAGAAGGCTGGCTCGATTCCCATGGACAGCTTCACTATTGGTCCAGTCTGAGGGGAAAAGAAGCCACAATGTGAGGCAAGTGTCGAGCAGGGCAAGAAAAAAAAAAAAAAAAATGCACCAGCGAGTCTCACCTTGAAGCACATTGAGCAGGTTCGGGAGTTTGTGCCTTTTTCGACTCCCCAGTCGTGGAGGCCTTGGACGTGTCCGCAGTTCAGGTAGACGTAGGGTTGTTTTTCCGAGTCGTTGTTGGACTTGCGGGGGATGACCAGCGTGTTGAGCCCTACGGGGCAGGTCGGCCTCTCGGCGTTCACTTTGTCGACGAGGCTTTCCAGATATTCTCGAGTCTGAAGTGAACACGCCGAAAGTGAGAATACGGAATGTCCCAAAAAATGCCACATGGGGGAAACAGGGGCTTACCGGTGATTTGGCTAAACCTTCGGCAGACCTCCACAACAGCGTTGCTCCGCAAAGATCAATCAACGTACCATCTTGGAGAACGTTGCTGGCCCCTTCGACCTAAACATCGTTCACATGAGCACAACCCAAACACTCCAACAGCCCGCAATCACGTCAACTCACCGCTTTTCCTTTCTGCTGAGCCGATCTCGACTCCCTCAAGGTGTACACTCCGCCTCCAACCGACACCTCCTTCCATATCCCCGTCTGGGCATCCCCTCCGCAAAAAGAGCCCTGAGGGTGCATGATGAGAACTCCATTTGTCGTCAGCCCGTCGATGTCGTGACCTTCTTGCCATTTGGTCGCTTTCTCCTAAAAAAAACCAAGAGGAAAGAGAACTGTTAGAAAGCTATAAAGTTAAAGTTAAAGCTTTAAAGTTATTAGAGGTATTTTGTACAAAACAGGGAAGAAAATAAAAATTGGACAAACTTTGGATAATGAAAAAGTTTTGTCAAAAGTGAGCAACAGTTAAAAAATAAATAAAGAGGGGGGGGGGGGGGGGAATTGAGAGGACGCAGTTCAAAAATAATACATTTTCAACAGGGAAAATCTCAGGGAAAGTGGATCCAATACAATATCCATATTGTAAAAAAAAAAAGAAGAAGAAGAAGTGGAAACTGGGAAAAATGACCATACAGTAGCGAAAATTAGGCGAAAGTGGTTAGAATTCGAAGTCTTTTTTTTTTTTTTTTTGGTGCTGAATCTGAAGAGATCCAACAAATTTGGCTCATGCGTTTAAAAAACCCCCCAAAATCGAGAATCGGGGTAGTCATCAGAGGAGGTCATTCAAAAATCGAGCATCGAGGTTATCATCAAAGAAGGTCATTCGAAAATCGACCCGGGCCGAGTGTTTTTATTCCAATTCCACTCAGATTTATTATTCAGCGCTCTGTCGGCTCCGTGCCCAACTAATCGGTGCCCAGCGAGGGAAGGTGTGACGTCACGGGCCCACCGGTTTCAGTTCAAAATCTTCAATATTTCTAGAACAGTTCTGCACATAATTAAACGGATTTTCGAACTACTAAAAATTCGTGTCGGGGGGGTTAAAGGGCGACCTTCTCAAGGAGCGCATTCTCGTTAAGTAACATCACCTTGAATTTTCGTTTGTTGTCCATTGACACACATTGGGGATGAGGAACGATTTGCCTTTTGGTTTATTATTCTTGGAATAATACACCTATGTTTTCGCGACGGGGGTCGACGACTCCGATCGGGCTCAAAATTTGACATTATCCGTTTCAAGAGGTCTACATTCTAAATCCGAAATGTCCGTCCGCCGTCCGCCGTACGCCGTACGCCGTCCAGGCCGTTTTGGGCAGTAGGAATTTTTTTAAAAATCTGAAATTTCGGCAAAATACTTGGTTTACCATCTAGTTGTGCCCGCAAGGTTTTCAGTCCGATCGCCCAAACCCGTGGGGCGCTATGGGGCTATAATGGGGCTACGGGAGGGGTTTATTGAAGGCTTTTAGCTATGGGATCGAGTTAGGTGTCGTTTTCGAAGTATTTTTGGACGTAGAATCCATTTTTTGGGGTCCCGGAACGATCCGATTTCACTGGGGCGATGTTTAGGGCATCCGTGGGGCTAAAAATGGGATTTTTGAAGGATCCCAGGATGTTAAATATTTTTCGGGTAAAAAATACAGAGTTTTTGAAAAAACACATTTTTGAACAAAAATCCAAAAAAAAATTTTTTTTTTTAGATAAAAATCCAAAAAAAATTTTTTTTTTTAAATTTTTTCATTGACAGAATTAAATTTCTGCACAAGTAACGTATATCAAAGAATAATAAACCCTTGTGTAAAATTTGCAGCGTTTTTACCAAAACATCGATTTTTAGTTCTGAAATTCGATTTTCTCATTCGCATTGATACTGATAAGTGTATAATTTTAATCTACCTGCACAGATACTTTGATCACAAAAAATAAAAATCGATCTAGAATAGAATAAAAAATCGATTGTTGTTGCCGATTTCACATTCCGACCACACAGCACATGAACATAAGTACAGAGAAAGCAGAGGAAGATCTGTGTGGTTTGTGCTCAGGTGGGTAGGTAACCAAGGAGGAATTTTTTGAATTATAAATTCCTTTCTTAATTTTATCAATTAAAATTATTATTTAAATTGAGAAAATAAAAAAAAGGGGGAAAAAAAAGGTTTTTTGGAAAAAGGGGAAGAAAAAGGAATCGATGAATAAAAACCGAGTTTCCCCCAAAATAAAGGAGTGCTCATCGGCAGTAGTGCAAAAACCTTTGCCACACTACGCTTGGGATCGATCATCGAACGGAAGCAATCTCAAGTAAATTGTTGGATCGATAAACACTGCAGTGATTGTGCTCAGCCGGTATAACGAACCCAGTGATTATCAGTATCACTCATCATGTGAGGGTTTTGCGTGACGCCTTTATTGGGATTTTCCCGACAATATCCACCCGTTCAATCGCGTCGTTCAATTTTCGGTTTGTCATTAAATGACAACAAATTGTTAACTCACTCCGAGGAAAATGTTCCTGGACGAGTCGAACCCGGCGGCGTAGATGCGGGAGATCTTGGGGTTATTCCGGTCGGCGAGGATCCTGCAGGCGAATCGGGAGATGGTGCTCGCCATGACTTTCCCGTCGCAACACTTGTCCCCGGGTATGGTGTCCATGACGACGAAATCAATCGGCGGTTCAGATGACCGCCCGATCTGCAAAAAGAAGCAACGTTAGAAGAGAATGTGTGGCATCGCCTGATAGAAAACAGTGCAACCACAAGCTGTGGGTCGAGAGCACCCGGAAAGTAGGATTCCACGAGTAATTAAAAGAACCAAAATTTGGTTCTTTTAATTACTCGTGGAATCCTACTTTCCGGGTGTATACAAATTATACAAATGTATACAAATTTAATGTATACAAATTTAATGTATACAAATTTAATGTATACAAATTAACCACTCGTTGTGGATTAAAGTGGAGTGTTGAGCCCAAGGGACTATTAGCGGTTTTTTCTTGTTTTATACTCTGGTTGGTGGTGACTCTGGTGGTATCACTGACCTCTGTGAAGGTCGTCCTCCTCCTCGCTTACCATTCACCTCCAAGATGAGACATTGTGGTTGCTTCCTCATACGTAATATAATAATCCTCCTTTTTTTTACGTCCAGTCTTTGTTTGCGCCCACAAAGGGGATCGTTCGCGTACAATGCACTCGATTTTTTCCCCCACTTTCCCGCTCGTTGGGAAGGTAAAATTTCCCTTTCGGTGGTTTCCCACGTTCGGTGGAATCGTTCAAAACCCCTGAAAGCGACCGTGGGGAGAAAAGGCGGTCCCTCAAGCCAGTCAAGTAGCGCCCATGTTTCAACCCCCCCCCCCCCCCCCCCCCCCCGCACCAAAACATCATTTTCCCCCCATTGCCTCCCAAATGACGATTAACGCGCGAATTTCCAGCTGAAATAACGAGGATACTTAGCATCTTCGGGGAGGGCCGACGGGGGCAAAAGCGGCAAAAAACTATTGTTGGCAACACGCTCAGTTGGGCAGAGGTCCAATGATAAAGCCATAAATGACACCCTCCTGTTCAAGAAAAAACCAGAGAAAGCTGGTAAAGTGATAGAGAAAAACTTCGAATAGGCTTCTACATGAGGAAAAAAATAGTTGTCTTGAATTCCACAATAACTGAAACTTGAGAAAATATTCTAGGTACGCATTTATCGACAAAAGGCCTCCCAACGCCCAACAAATTAATTAGTTTAAAATCAACCAATACTCCATTATCCGCGTCTAATTCATGATGTGAAAATCTTCTCTAAAATCCGTCAAAACTCACCTGGAACATATCAGTGTCTTCGTCCGGCATATATTCTACGATTATAGCCTGGTTTCTCGATAAGGTATATGATATTGAATGCTGAGTAGAGTCCAATATAGCCTGAAACAAAACAAAACAACGTTCATGCACTGGTTCAAACTGGCAAATGTTCTCAGAGACACGGAATATCTACGACGTGCTTTTTTTTAAAGGAACAGTTGTATCTCTACTTTGAGATTTTGTACGCAGAGGCATAATGTGAAATGCTACCAAGTGGAGTAACACGATTAGAATAATTCCATAACTCCAAATTGAATAACTCCATTCAATGCGAAGAAATTCTACATGTTGAGCATTGAATTCTCCGCGATTACAGAATAAAATGAATTAGCAAATTTCTAATCTCCAACTATCTCATCTGAAATTTGAATGCAAATGGCAGAGGTTTAGTAATTGGAAAAAATACACATAAATCTCTTCTGGGTGAAAATTTCCTCCAATCGGTAAATTTCCAACACTATTGATAGCATATTCAATCTCTTCCCTGTGACATTTATCTCCAGTTGCTAAATCTTTTGAAGTTTATAAAATTTTGATAGCATTGCATGCTATTAAAATCGAATGGACACAAGAAAGAGTCAATAATATTGATTTATTATTATTTATTTATATGCATATTATGCAATCCATAAAGCAGATGGCTAAGGTTTAGTAATTGGAAAAAATACACTTGAATCTCTTCTGGGTGACATTTTTCTCTAGCAGCTAAATCTCAAGTGGAAAAATATACACACAGAAGAAATTCAACACGCTATCGACAATGCACACGGTGAAGATTCAGCAGGAGAAAAATTTCACACGGTAGAGATTTCCCAGTTAAACACGCGCGAAAGGTTTCCAAGAAATGGAAATAAGTTTTCAATTTAATCTGTAGTAGAATCTAATAGTTTGTGATAGAATATTTTGACGTACCACCAAATAGGGGACCTTCAGGATGTAATTTGAGGTTCACAGTAAAGGTTCTGTAAAGCGTCCAAGAGTCTCGGTGGCCAAGTTTGTTTTGTCTATTTTCGTAACCTTCAGACGCCTTGACTGCTATACAGAAACGTCGTCCCGGGCGTCGATTCATTAAGTGTTTGTCAACTCAAATCAGTTTTTGATTTTCGGTCGAGGCATTATCGACGACGGGAAATCGCCAGTTAATTACGCCAATGGTTCAACCGCCGAGTTGACAAAACGACGAAACATCTCGTGGAAGCCTCGAAAAAGGGAAATTCACCCAGGAAGAAAGTGGAACTAAATTTCTACGCAACGGCAGGCGCCAAATAAAACGCGCTCTTTTCGCCCAACACAAAAAACTCCCGTGTGACTTTCCCTCCTCGACGTCCTCCCCCAAATTAGATCTACTTTGTGCTCTTTTGAGCTTCAGGAAACTATTGTGGGGTTGAAGGACGTGATTTTCAAATGAGACGCAGCTTTCACCGCTACTTGAATGAGTCGACGATTCCGAATAAAAGGAAATTCGCTGGCAACGTGACGCAACTTCCACTCATTACAGGGTTGCCAACATGAACTCGTTGAGCACTAACAGGTTGACTTCAAATAATCCCATCGTTTTCCCCAAACAAACTAGAAATTTCCTTTGTTATCATCTCAACTCACCTGAGATGCGAGTGGCGTTTTGACGACGTAGTGCTTGGATTTCTTAATACCGTTAGGAACTGCTCGCTTGTACAGGACCAACTTACTTCTTCGGCGCCCTTTGTCGCCTTGGGGCAGGGAGCCATTGTTTCTGCAACAAGGAAAAATACGGTTAGAAAATTAGCACTGTGATTTTACATTACCCAGAATATGCTGGGTATGAAAATTCCAAAAACTCCGCCCTTGAATGAGCGAATATGGCAACATCGAACAGTGTGACCAGTACAGGGACTCAGCTACAACCTATTATAAGGGGCTCCCCAGTGTTTACAAGCGAAATCTTAGCTCCTAAATGGGGTCTGCAGAAGGGGAACACATTAGTCTGGTGGCGTGTTTATCTACTGGTTCCATTTAGGGGTAGGAAAAGAGGCTTTCGGTCCGTTCCCGACAAGGCGGAGATAACGTGGCCCGACCTGGCTCGTAGTTTCATAATGCTTCAACAATCTCGAGTCTCATAATTCATTTAAGACACGAGTGACATTTCGCTAATGACGGGAGCGTTTCGTTAATTTTTTGTATGGTTTCAGCCTTCACGAAGAAATCGTCTTACAAGCGAGCTCTACAAGCTGGAGAAGACAACAAAACCATTGATTTTAGGAATGCGACTATGACTAATATTAAGGGCCGGTTTTTGAAACCATGACAACCGAGTTGTCAAAACCCGCAATGACGAAAAAAGTTCACCTAGGGAAAATATTCAAGGCGCCAAAATTTTACGGCGTGGTCAGCTGTCGGAACGCTGACTATGGTTCTAAAAACGCCGACAAAATAGCGGCTGTAAAATCGCGTTTGACGGTGGTCACCAAACCACTCGTTTGCGGTGATTTGACTATGGTTTCAAAAACCGGCCCTAAGTAGCCATGATTAGAAAATGGTGGCAGCAGTAAGCCACGGTTCTCTAGCGAAGATAAGAAAAAAAGGACGAAATCTTGTGGCTTTTTGTGGGATGTTGAACGCAGTAGGTACATACCGAGACCTTGAGTCGTCTGGAGGAATCGGCAAGTCAACAAGAGGACGTGGACGGAGGATTGAGTGGTACGATCCAGATGAGAGGACGCTCTGGCTCAAACATTTCCCTATGTAGTCGTACTGGACAAAACTTTAAACCTGACCCAAAAACATTCGAAATTAAGGAGTCGAGCTGGACCAACAAGTTACCGGTACAGAAATCTGGGAAAGGACAGGGTGGAGGGATCCTAAGGACAGCCTCGTGCTAAACTGTGCTAGTATGAGCTGGTGTTTGTAGGCAGGGAGCGTATTGCCAACTCGACCGGACGACTCCCCTCTGAGTTTTTAGCATCAGGCTTGGAGATGCTGTGGGTAATCTCCAATCATAGGACTTGTTGGTTACTGGGACTTTTAATTTCTAACAAACCTGCAACAACTTGAGCTCGCCAACAACCATGGCTACGTGTGATGCAGCAACCTAGAGTGCTCAGGGCGGCCCGTCCTGTAGGCATCGGCCTTCAACGGCCTTTGTAGAGCTGCCTGGACAGGTGGTCGGGCAACAGCTCCCATTAGCCGTCCTCGCAGGCCTTGAGCGGATGTTCCTAGTCACTTCGTGGGAAGCAGGAGGTGGTGCCAGGCAGTAGGCAAGTCAGCCAGCTTGGCGGTACTTCCCTGCGGGAGACTGCTAAAAGCCCCATCGGCTCTAAAGCAGGCAGGCTACAGTATAACCCGTACATAAAGGTAAAGGCGTACATAAAGGTGAAGCTCTCCAGTCATTCCCAACGCTGTCAAACGGGATTAGACCTGGAGAAGCCAGAGGAAGGAGTTGAAGGAAGAAAGTGGATTTGATGTAAACCGAAACTAACCCCATGGAGAAGCTTCCGAACCACGGTTCCTCGCACCCTGTTCTGGTTAAGAATAAGGCAGCCTCGAGGAAACGGGAAGAGAAAGGGAGGTAAAGAGAAGGCAAGACAAATTAAAGACAACCAACATAATAATCAAAGACAACCAACGTCTATAATTTGCTTCGAAAAACATAAGCTGTACAATATCGTAAAAATCGACTAACTTCATGATGAGTAGTTCATAATTTAATAATCCCAGCAGAACTAATCTGACCCCATCAAGGCCTCGTGCTCCACGGATTTGCTGCTATTGACAGTACAATCCGGAGGAAAAGAAAGTTCCCCGTTGATCAGCATCCTGACCTCACGTAAAGAGAACCGGAAGCCGACCCGAGTTCAATTTTCACCAGGAAATGAGCTTCAATGGCCTCAAGAGGGTAAAAAAAGGACGACCAACCATCTCAATTAATGGGGTATGAACAGTTTTAAAGACCTCGCGACCTTCTTACGATCTACGCGGGTGGTTACCTTTTCACATTGTTTCCAATTGCACTTAAAGGGAAGGTGAGTGTGACAATGGATAGAGAGGAATATCTTTTCTGATGTTTTATTACCTGAAAAAAGTGAAAAGGTTTCTCTCGTATCACCTGAGGCCAAACCTCGAGCTCATCCATTTGCCCATCTTGGTCTATCGTGTCACGGTTCTCGTGAGATGTCAGTTCTTTCTGTTATTAAAACCCACCAACCTCGCGACCTGGGCGCATTTGCAGAACCCGAAGTTGGCCGTTTCGGAATGACCCGATTTTTTTTCCCCCTTTCCCGAAGAGTTTTTTTTTCTACGACTCCCGGAAAAACTTTTCCGGCACGAACCCTCCAACGTTTGGAAAGCGGTTACTGGGTCGAACCACAACAAAAGTATTGCTAGGGCGAGGACGCCTACGAGGTGTACGGGTTGGAACAGGATGTAGAAACTGGATAAAATATTGGAAGTGCTTTTTTAGGTTATGGGGGAAGATGTGGCGATGGAGGAGCAGGAAAATGTTCAGTTCTGAAGAACGGATGCGAATAAACACGAAACTTAATTCGACTCGCAGGCCAAACCGCATCAAAATCCTCACCTGAAGCACAATAGAAGTGCAAGACAAATCACTTTTTTTACCAATTCCACTTTTTACCTAAAAGTAGATTTTTAAGAACGTAATTGTTTAAAAAAAAAAAAAAGATATTATATCCAAGAAACCTGGATATTATATTATTAAGGCAATTACGAAAAAAATTAATTTTTCAATTTACAGAATTGTAATAAAATTGATTTTGGTTGATTATTCCTGGCCAGAAAATTTGTCGTTATAACGTATAAATACGTTTCATGAAGTATAGATTCCGAAAATGAAATGTCCCTAAAATTTTACTCAGGTAAATGGATTGAAGTCAAGTGATTGAAGAGGCGAGCACCTATTTGAAAAGGGTTACAGCAGTTGAGCTTCACAAACCATACCACGCACTTCCCCCATCTTACCTTACCTGCTTTACAATGTTTGTAATCAGGCTTTTGGTAATAATAACGCTAGCCTTTTTAAAAACGCTGCAAATTTTACACAAGGGTTTATTATTCTTTTATATACGTTACTTGTGCAGAAATTTAATTCTGTCAATGAAAAAATTAAAAAAAAATTTTTTTTTGGATTTTTATCTCAAAAAAACTTTTTTGTTTGGCTTTTTTGTTCAAAAATGTGTCTTTTTCAAAAATGCTGTATTTTTTACTCGAAAAATATTTAACATCCTGGGATCCTTCAAAAATTCCATTTTTAGCCCCACGAATGCCCAAAAGATCGCCCCAGTGAAATCGGATCGTTCCGGGACCCCAAAAAATGGATTCTTCGTCCAAAAATACTTCGAAAACGACACCTAACTCGATCCCATAGCTAAAAGTCTTCAAAACACCCCTCCTGTAGCCCCATTTTAGCCCCATCGCGCCCCACGGGTTTGGGCGATCGGACTGAAAACCTTGCGGGCACAACTAGATGGTAAACCAAGTATTTTGTCGAAATTTCAAATTTTTTAAAAATTTCATACTGCCCAAAACGGCCTGGACGGCGGACGGACATTTCGGATCTACAATGTAGACCTCTTGAAACGGATAATGTCAAATTTTGAGCCCGATCGGAGTCGTCGACCCCCGTCGCGAAAACATAGGTGTATTATTCCAAGAATAATAAACCAAAATGACTGATTTAAAAAAAAAGCACAAATAAATTCATGTACCTATAACAGTTCTATAAAATCAGTATACGAATTATGATTGTTTAACATAAGCACTTATAAATACATATCCATAAATACATATCCAAACTTGTCATTGAATTTACAGCTTCGTCTAGGCATTGTGCATGGTGAGCTCACTGACAACAAATTCAAAGTAGAATACTTTGTAGAAGACAGGAGATAAAACGCTGCAAATTTTACACAAGGGTTTATTATTCTGTGATATAGGTTACTTGTACAGACATTTAATTCTGTCAATAAAAAAATTAAAAAAAATCTTTTTTGAATTTTTGTATTTCAAAAAAAATTTTTTGGGGGGATTTTTTTTTTCAAAAATTCTTTAATTTTTACTCGAAAAATATTTAATTTCTTGGGATCCTTCAAAAATCCCATTTTTAGCCCCATGAAAGCCCTATAGAACGCCACAGTGAAATCGGATCGTTCCGGGACCCCCAAAAATGGATTCTACGTCCAAAAATACTTCGAAAACGACACCTAACTCGATCCCATAGCTAAAAGCCTTCAAAACACCCCTCCTGTAGCCCCATTTTAGCCCCATAGCGCCCCACGGGTTTGGGCGATCGGACTGAAAACCTTGCGGGCACAACTAGATGGTAAACCAAGTATTTTGCCGAAATTTCAGATTTTTAAAAAAATTCCTACTGCCCAAAACGGCCCGGACGGCGGACGGCGTACGGCGTACGGCGGACGGACATTTCGGATTTTGAATGTAGACCTCTTGAAACGGATAATGTCAAATTTTGAGGCCGATCGGAGTCGTCGACCCGCGTCGCGAAAACATAGGTGTATTATTCCAAGAATAATAAACCAAAAGTACATTAATACCGTGTTTCTTTGTTCTTTCAGATTTCAGTGCCTTTTCAGGATTCCTTCTTTTACAAAAGCAAATTCCTTCTTTTTTTCTTACGTATCTTCCCTTCTTCCTCATTTCTGCTGATAAAACGTGGTTATTAGCAAACAAGAAAGTCCTCATCTTCCTCTGGTACTGATAGATAAGTAAACTTTGCCTAACAGGTTGCTCTTGGCAGACTTATTTCTGCGGAGGATTTTTTTTGTTGCCTATCAAAATTCGTGAGAAAACGGGACATGCTACAATTGTTATGGGGCACATCAGAAAACTGGAACGGGCCGTGCGACGGATGGCAGCCCTTATATCGACTTTATCCCCTAATTACTTAAAAAACGACACCCAACCTTTAGCTCCTTTGTGGCCCCAACGAGAAAAAAACCAACTTCCCAAATCAATTATGCGTGCATCGAATAGGCCATGAACTATTTATTCAACTCTTTTCCAGGTTCTATAAATAATAGGTCTGTAGGGTCGTAAAGCGGCGGTATTTCCTATACGCACCCTCCACAAACACAGATGTGGGTCAAAGCTGTGCTGGGAGTCAGAATTGCGAAAGGCCATGATAGCTGACTGCGGACTCGTGACACCATCCATCACTCCGGCCCGCTCCGGGACGATAAATTCTCCGAGGAATCAGAGCTTCTAGCGATAAATTTCATCGGTTTTAATATCTTCCGCCTGGGAAGGGAGGTCGAAAAAGCTGTTGGGTTTTGAAAAGGCCTTCCCACATTTCCGCCCTTTGCGGTAAACACGCCCTAAAAACGTCAGACCGTTGATCGATACCAAAAACGGGAGCCCTTCCGATGCGTTTCTGGTTTCCCGCGGCCATTGTGTGGTAAGTTTATTGGAACATCAAAACGAGAAAAGGTTTCTGCCCACGAGGGTTGGGAAAGTTCAATGGACGAGAAACAGCGTGAAATCCGCGGTGGTGTTGAAGGAGTCGTCATACATGTTGCCAACTTGACAAATGGAACTTCAGTTGAGATGGGTGAGCATCCAAAGATGGGTTGTAAACGAGTTGAAATGTGACCTTTCAATCAGTAGGTATGGGGTCAAAGTAGGATCAATCAGGTACCAATTAACTCAAACCAAAACAGGGTGAACAGCGGTCGGCGGAAGAAATTTCTATACCGTTTCTGACGTTCCTCGAGCTCTGCATGCATATGAACATTCTGTTTTTAACTGCTAGAAGTGGTTTCAATATTTTCGCGTCGATTTGTAGCTTTGCGTCCATCCGTTAGATGAGTTTCAACGGGGTCTTTGAAGATGCAATGAATTTCAACAAAAATTTAATCGATCATGTAAAGTGCTGTGAGGAGCGCTTTGAAGATCAGATCAGGAGGGAGGTTATGATTCCGTCCACCATGTGAACGCCCACCCCCTCCAATGGTTTTCCCGTCGTTCCGTCCTTCCGCTTTTTTCCTTCGTTCTGCCTCATGTGAATCTAGCTTAAGGGTCTAGCTTAATAAGATCTAACAGGTACCAACTTCACTCAAACCACAAGCGCAGGTTGCCTGTAGGATGCAGAATGTGAGCACTATACTTCCCCCACCCTTTAAAATCTGACCTCTCAACAGCTTTACACAATGTGATCGGCAGAACCCAAGTTCAGAAAACCATCCCTAACTCAAATGATGAACTGGACCATGGATTTTCAATGAAATCACCATACTTCCACCACCCATTACAACCTGACTCCTCACCCAGAATGGCAGGGTTCAGCCGCCAACTCACATCGGCATTTGGACCTGGATCGCGGTCGCGATACTTCCACTACCCTCTAAAATCTGACCTCTCAACCACTTCATTCTATACAGTGACAGAATAAAGGTTTTCTGCATCTTGACTCAAACGGACGCTGGCCCAACGAGGAAGATAAGTTAGATCAACGACGGATTCAATCGACGATAGAGACGGGTATCGAAGACTAAAGTATCGAAATTTTAGAATCACGATATAGGTGCCTATCATATTTCGATATAATATAATTCCATATTGTGGAATACTAGCACTCTGACGGTGGGGGGGGGGGGACAGGGGGAATCACATCGCTCCCCCATTTGAATAATAATATTATTCATAATATGTCAAGTGATGGGGTAGGATACAGTGGAAATGCCAACTCAATCAGACTGTAAACAACGAAGATAGGAAGAGTTGCGCGCGTCGGAAATTGCGCACAATGTGCTTATCAGACGTAAAATTGGATCAGGAATTCAAATCCGACATACACATTAGAGGTTCCCATTCAAAATTAGAAAGTTGAGTGCAAATGCGCCGGGTTGCGCTCATTTTGGGAGGATCTCAAACCCCCTATTCTGAGCTTAGGTAAATCTCTCGCGAGAGTCTGGTATGGAGCAGCCAAGGTAAACGAGAGACCAAGGTGAAAAAAAAAAATCGGCATATTTTTACCACTTATCGTTTCAGAGGAGAGGCTTGTGACATACTCTGTTAGATAGCGACGGACACGGGGCGAATTATGGATGTATGAGGAATATCGAGGTATAATGACTCGATATTGAATATCTCTAAATTTTAGAGTGAATGGATTTTTACAAAATCATAAAATTAAGTAATAAAATATGGGCAAATAATTTAATAAAAATAATACGGGCCCTTGTACAGCTTAAAAGCATTGAGCCACATCAAATACCTATAGGTATTTTTGTCTAATATAGGTCTTGTGATATAACTATAGTGAAATGGCATTTTTACAACAGTTCACAATCACTGAATTGAAAGAGTCGCTGAGCAAGTTGTTTTGGGTAAGGCAGCTTCCCTTATCATCAATCACATCCCCTGGGAACACCCCTCTCAGTACTCTCAGACGCTGAATCAGAGCACGGGAAAACAACACGAGAGACCCAAACAAAGGGGACTCTTCGTCAGTCACTGAGTTACCGTAAAGACTGAAAGTGAGCTACCCCAACTTGGGGTCCCCAAGTGCTTTGGCGAAAGCCAACTTGGTCTGAGCAAACAGTAACTTGTTAGCGAAAATCCCGGTAGCCAGGGACGGGCTTGAGTTGTCGCAGCCAGTTCTCAGGTAGAACAATTTGCAATTTGGGGGAGAGAATAGGGCAGTAATTTAATCGAAACAGGACAAAGCATATTGAGGATATTGTGTTTCACAGGACTAACCTATCAAAGGAACTGACGGCATAACACGGGCATTGGCAGCTTGAACGGGAGGTTCGCTCGGCCTCAAATTTCTCATTTGTATCTGCCAAATAATTTGGCATTAATGAATGGTCTGGGTGGCGAAACAGGCAAATCATCATCAATATTATCAATAGAATCTTGAATGTGGCTGCCACCCTAACAACGCTCGTTAGAATCTGACCTCTCAACCACTTTAATCAATCCAGTGGCAGAATTCAGCTTCTCGACAATTTAACTCCATCTTGGATCGTAAATATGGTCGTCATACCTAGTGGGCTACTGAACAAGGTCAAAGAAACGAAGAAATTCGGAAGTAGGTACTCAGTACGATTGGTAGAGAAACTCTATGTCGGAGACGAGAAAATGTCTAATGATTATTTGGCATGTCGCATGTCGCGAAACAATGCGTTTCCTCCAGTAAAAACTCCTTTCCTTTCGACTATTTGGCTTCCGAGTCTGCAAGACAGCGGAAGCATTGTTTTCACATTCGAAATAGAAAAAAAAAGTTTGTACTCCAAAACGAAAATTTCCACTCTTGTTTTGGGGACTCCTGAACAAATATGGTTTCGGGTCTGTCCGTCCGTCCACATTTCCTTGCCATTATGATTGGGTCAGCGGTACGCTCTGCGTATGCGCGAACGTAATTTTCTTGTTACAGTCGTAACTCCGTCAATTTCGAATGGATTGTTGCCAGATTTTCAGGGGTTGTGCAAGTGAGGTCTCTTCTAGTTGTCAATGTATCGGGCATTAGGTCAAAAGAAACTCGAACATGTTCTCTAGCACCGAGCTTTCGGCTAATGTACTGCCTTCATCAGGGCTTACGAGGAAATTAGTTAGAGCTTAAAAGATGAGAAAGCACAGGAAACAAGAACCAATACCTACATGTACCTATAGTCGAACCAATACAAGTACCCATAGGATGAGTTCTTCCCGTGCTTTTTAATTTTTGGTTGCCCGGAATTTTATTGTCATGAGGCTGGCGAATCGGTCGTCTCTGGTCTCCTAAAATTTTAAAGGTGACAAGTCGTGAAGATCACGAGGAAGCGTCTGTGCCATGACCTTGGTAGTGTATTAGTAGGTTTTGGTTGATTATTCATGGAAAACCTACGTAATCGCGACGGAGGTCGAAAATTCAGATAGGCCATAAATTTTGAGGGAATTTGGCATTATACGTTTCATGAGGTCTAGATCCCAAAAACGAAATGTCCGTCCGCCGTCCAGGCCGCTTTGGCCACTAGGAACTTTTTTTATTCTGAAATGTTGATAAAATACTCGGTTTAGCCGTGGGGCTAAAAATGGGCTACGGGAGGGGTTTTCGAAGGTTTTCGGCTATGGGGTAGAATTAGGTGACGTTTACGAAGTATTTTTGGAAGGAGAATCCATTTTTGAGGGTCTCAGAGCCATCCGATTTGACCGTGGGAATCTATGGGGCTTTCATGGGATTTTTGAAGGATCCCAGGAGGTTATATAAGGTGTTGTTTTCCGAGGAATTATGGACGGAAAATCCATTTTTTTGAGGTTCCACATCTGTCCAAACATTGAACAGAATAAACATGTTTAAATTTATCACGAATATTATCTTAATGACACAGGATATTTTAACCTATATCAAAGAAAAATAAACCCGTGTAAAATTTGCAGCGTTTTTCCTTTGGTAACTTACTTGCGATGACTTGGGGAAAATCCCATGCCTCGCCTCTGCCATAACCACAGGTCCACGTTGCCATCTTGGACACTGAATGGGGTCACCATACGTCCACCGCCCGTTAAAATCCGAACACCCTTCAGGATTCAGCGACTAGTTTCTATCGCGGCGTTGGCACAAGATGATCCCATCGCTGGGATCGTTGGGGGTTAAAATAATGGTGACGTTTTTATCGCCTTCACTCAGAACAAACCTCCATCTCTTCCTTAGACAATCCTTTGTTTGACTGGACGAGGAAGCGCCTCTAGCAGGCTACTCGATATGATTACGAATTCCTCCTTTCCATTGTCTCAACCCATTGTTCAAAGTTGACAATCGCGTTTATTTGTTCATTTCGGTGACGAAGTTGGTTTCTCACTTTATTTTTTTACGGGACTGGCTTCCGCTACTTTGGCTACCGCTCAGATTAAATTCCGATACCGTCTCGTCAAAACGGGGTTAAAAGGGTGACACGGGAGCAATTCACAATGGGATGGGGGGGGGGGGGGGGGGGGTAGAAAAAGAAATTTGAGGGCATAATGAAATCGATATGGAGGGCGTTGCGGGGAAGATGGGGGCTTTTCACGCGGTGGCCATGGCAACAAGAAGTGATGGGTGGGCTCGGATACTCCACGACCCCCACACCTATTCCTTCCCTGTGACGACCTGCCGTACAATCAACACCTCTAAACAAACCCAACTGGCTAGTAACAGCAGCGTTGCCAACTCGGTCGACTTTTCGGTGGCAACCAAATTTTTGGGACCAAATGGATGAAATTTCCCGATTTGTAAAAGGTTTTAAGAAATCTACCAATTTCACCCACATTTTCCCTCGAGAAATTAAAAAGAAAAAAAAGTGTGTTTTCTGTCAACACTTATTTAATAGAGCAACATTTTTGGCAATTTTGACCTTTTGTGGGTGAGCGTGTTTAGGTAAGGGCTACCTATTCTGTTTAGCAATAGGTTTGTTCCAGGTCTGACAGCGTCGGTCGACAGAAGTTGGACAACTGTCGACAGCAGTCCCAATGCCTTCTGAATCGCTGTTGAGCTCTGTCGAACAGCCCATCTGCTGACCTGGAACGCGATCTGTCAACAAACCAAGTCACGTGAATCACCTGAAGTAATGCTACACAATTTAATTACTTCATGGTGATTCATGTGACCGTAAATTTCAAATGGAAAAATCCAAGTGATAATGTTTGGTTTATTTTATTCAGAATAATCAACCTTTTTCAAGAGAGGAGTATCATAAGAGCGGCAATGAGTCAATTAATGTGTTTGAGGGTATTTACGAGGACTTCGGGAGGACGTGAGTACAACTTGACGCGCCGAGCTCCAAAATAAAGTGAGAAGGTTATGAGAGAGGTTTCAACTGGGTAGGGTTATCCTAGTCGACAGAACCCAACCGAACTCATTCGAGCAGTCCGTTTTCGGCGGACAGCAGTTGAACTGCAGTCGACCTACAAATCGACCTGGAACAGCCGGCGACGGCGACTTTTCGCCGACCCAGCGACCTGGAACAGCAGTTTTCTCAACTGCGCATGTCTCCGTCGATTTCTGTTAACAGTCCGTCAAAGCTGGAACAAACCTAATTACGTTTGTTCCAGGTCTGACTGCGTCTGTTGACAAAAGTTGACATCTGTCGACAGCAGTCCTAATGCCTTCTGAATCGCTGATGAGTTCAGTCGAACAGCCCACCTGCTGACCTGGAACGCGATCTGTCGACAAAATTTGTTGAACCAAGTCACGTGAATCACCGTGAAGTAATGCTACAACAATTTAATTAGGTACTTCACGGTGATTCACTTGACAGTAAATTTCATAATATGAAATTTAAATGACTCATTCCCGCCCTTATGATACTCCTCTCTCGAAAAAGAGATGATTCTGAATACAATAAACCAAAAAGTATCCGAGTTTATTTGTCCATACATTATATGTAAATAATGGACAAATCCAAGTGATAAACTCGGATACTTTTTGGTTTATTGTATTCAGAATCATCTCTTTTTCGAGAGAGGAGTATCATAAGGGCGGGAATGAGTCATTTAAAGTGTTTGAGGGTATGTATAGATCCTCCCTTAGTTCTCGTAGATCTACGAGAGGAGGACGTGACTACAACTTGATGCGCCGAGCACCAAAATAAAGTGAGAAGGTTATGAGTGAGGTTTCCACTGGGTAGGGTTATCCTAGTCGACAGCTCCCAACCGAACTCATTCGAGCTGTCGGTTTCCGTCTGACTGCAGTTGAACTGCTGTCGACCTACAAATCGACCTGGAACAGCCAGCTACGGCGACTCTTCGGCGACCTGGAACAGCAGTTTTCTCAAGGGACACTCCAAGGAGAAATACGAGCTTTGCATGACATCATGTCGCTGTTGTCACTGCCAGGTATATTGAAGCGGTTCTCTCCAAAGGGCCGGATGAAGTAGCCCCAGAACTCTAACCGGATCTCACAACAGAATGTTTCTCCTTACAATCTAGCGCAGAACGTAGAACTTGGCTCGAAGAGTGGGTAGCCTGCAGGCATGCCGTGTAATAATATTAAAACAACCCTGCTCCATTAAAATTTTTGTAGGAATGGTAACCAACCAGAGGAGAGATCGCAATGTTTACCTAGGTTATAAACGAGGTCTCACCTAGAACTTACGCCCTGACGGCGCTTTGTTCACTGACATGGTACCGATGACTCTGTTTGCCATCTATTGGTCGAAGTCCAATCCCAAATACAAGACTGTAGGAAAGACAGTGTAGGACCTACACTGTAGGTCCGTTGAAAAGCCGGGTTTTCGGTGTAGTGGCCCCCAGCTCTACCCCCTCAGCCGTAGATTGCTGCAGTAGAAGGCATGTTTTGACAAGTACACCAGAACTTTTTGCCCTGCCTGAGGACTCCCAAGAGAGGTTCATTCGATCTTGGGTGTTGAAGACGGATTCCTTTGCCTTAGCCACCTTTGCAACCGGAGCCCCCCAAAACCCTTCATAGACGTAGAAGAGCTGCAACTTGCAGCCTTCAAGCTCTCTGCCACACATCGCCCTCCCACCCTGACGCCTTCAATAGATAGCAGGGAGGGTTGACAAGTTGGGTCCCCTTATGAACATTCAGGGCGGAGTCGAGAGGACCACAATCCCCCCCTATCTTTTGGGTTTAGGAACTAGGACTAGTTGAAGGCACAATTAAAAATTAAATCCGTACAAATGTTGTACCAATTTTAATATGCACAGCAGTTAAACCACGTTTCTGCAGGCGGAGACGATATTTAAGCCTTATTATATTCATCAACAAGCGGAGATTCTTAGGATTGGCTGGCGATTAAAAAATGGATTTTTTCCCTTGTTCTCTAGACAAATGTTTTGTCCTTTAATTATTTTGTCGAAATATCGATTATGTCCCAAAAAAATCACTGCTCCATTCTGCAGATTTCCAGCAATTAAAAAACGTAACATATATGTATATATAGGTACATAGGCACCGCAGAGTCACAGGTAGCCCAAGGCTTTACAGATTTTCAAAATGAATCACAGTAAAATGCCGGAAAATGGGAATTTAACCATCTTATTTTTCCCCCCAACAACGAGAAAAAGAACGAACGGACGACTCTTTTTTTTTATTCTCTTCACTCTTGTCGTTACCGCTAAAAGAGGTGCCATTTTGTCAAGAGGGTCGCTTTCAAGAGTCACTGGAGGGGGTGGAACCATCGGAAAAAGGAGGGTCCTCTCGAAAAAAAAAAAAAAAAAAAGGGTTCCTTTGAAAAGAGTTGAAAATACAGGCACGTGGCATCTGCCGGAGTCTTTTAAAAAAAGAGAAAATCTGTTATGAAGAAGGAACAAAACTCAAGTCAATTCTTAATTTCGGGGTGTAGGTTCACTTCCTAGAGAATTGTTTGTTTATATTCCATTTTAAAAGAATTATTCTTGAATCCAGAACTCGTTCGCTGAATCAAGGACGACAAGTTGTTACGTGACGATTTGACGATTGACCATCAACATTTCAAAATGATTTATATTCATGATTTTGACGAGGTTTTATTAAACAAGTCCCCGAAAGACATCTTAATACATCTCTTTTCGTTTGAATCTGAGTTTATCTTTTGATTCGTTTCAAATCAAAGAGCCCGACTCTCTCATGTCAGACCAGATTAATCAACTTCCTTTTCAGGGCGACACGAATGACCGTCTGGGGTCCCTTTTCATGAGAACCTTTCGACATGGAAGCTCAACTCGGCAAAACTTGAAGCGAATTTCGAAAGGAACTTTACCAAGGACTGAAATGATGAGGTATAATGCGTTTTTGAAATCTACCAGATTATTTATCATTGTTGCTCGGCCGAGAGGAATAAGAAGGCAATCCTACGAGTTTTCGGAAGGGCCTGTAATTATGGAACGCGTCGATAAAATCTCGATCCTTGCAACATCGATTTTTCTTTCTTTTTTTGTAATAAGCGCCGGCGGGATCTCCTTCCTATCGTGGTCCTTCCACCGTGTGTTACGTCCATACTTTCCACATGGGCTGGCCGGCCCCTGAACCCCCGTTTTCAAGGCCTTCCGGACCGTCCAGGGGTTCCCCCTCCGACACGCGACCGCCACGGTCTGACTGGCCGGGAAACGCCGGGCCAAGGTTTGAGAGGTAATAGTCGGCGGTGAACCCCAAAGCGTAGGTGGGTGGTTAAACTGCGAAAAAAGCAATAGGTTGTAGTTTCAAGTGTAACAACATTTAACGATAAATTCGGGGTAGAACGTGACTATTGTGCCTTCAAACCCTTCAAACGAGCTCGGACAAAGAAAGGTATAAACCCGTACTGATAAGGTGGGAAAATACTCTTTAAACCACCTCACCGAGGAAGAAAAAAAAAACCCCTTGTGACAGGACATGTTTCCCACGGAAAAACACCGTTAAGCCTGAAATAGTAGAAGATATAAGACCTTTAAACCAGAATTATGATGAGAAAGCCAATGGAAAAAAAAAAAAAAAAAAAACTTAAAACATGATTCATTGAAGTAAAGAACCAGACCAGAAAATACCCTTTAGAAGTGGGGATAAAAAGCACCCCACTTCGACTGAAAAGGTTTACAGGCTTCAACACAAACGGCCCTTTTAAACCAAAACCAGTGTAGGCAAACCTCTATTCTAAGCCTTAAAAAGAACCACATGCGATTCGAATAGTTTGCAAACTTCTAGAAAACAAAACACCCTTTTAGAACCAGAATCAGTGTAGGTTAAATGAGGCCTGGGCTGAAAAATACCCCTTAAACATCTACGGTGAGGAAGGATAAAAAGCTCCTCCCAGAAGACCCTTTAAACTTAAAATACGAAAACAATAAACGCCTTTTAAACGGGACACCGGTGTAGGTAAAGTGAGGACCAGGCCAGAAAATACACTTCAAACGACTCCAGTGAGATTGAAAACGACCCCAAGATCGATTGAACATTGTCAGGAATAATTCAGGAAACGAAACAATTCTACTGTTTACCGGCACGATCTCCTTAAATATTTAACCGATTTTGATGTAATGGCTCAAAATGGTCTGCCCGATGTCTGAGAACATAAGACCCTTTAAACAAAAAATGAAAGTTAAAAATACCCTTTAGACGTGAAATATATTACGAAGGCACTAAGGTGTCTGCAGCCTGGTGCGGTTTTGGTACCTGCAAAATTAGAATTGAGTGGTTTACATACTTCACACCCTTTGAAATGTCTTGAACTTACATAGTTATAGATCTTAACTCTTTATGATGGTTTAAAGGATCCATAATACCAACCGGAGCTTTGTACGATCGGAATACTGCTTGAAATCAACCAGTTGAGAAGAACAACCCGTCGAAAAAAGACATAAGCGACAAGTACCATTACATTTCAAGGTTCACCCTTACCAGTGGACAACACTGCGTTGGATCGATGACAGAAGAAAGAGAACGGGAAACCATCCCGGAATATGAGAAAAGGGACGGGAAAAGGGAGAGCGGACACCTGTTGCTGAAACTTCACCTGGAAACACTTGCACCGAGATAAGTAGATAAACGGCAACAACTGAGGCTTTGTTCGTGCAGCTCATATCCTGTTGTTTTCAAAGAGGATCATGTACCTGTCGGAGATACGTCGGTAATGGAGGGAGTTGTTACGGCGAGAAGTTCCTACCCCTGCCTGACGACCAGATGGGTTCCATTTCCATAAAGGAGACGCCAACTTCAGAGATTTGGATCAGCCTTTGGTCCTGACACTAATGAAGCCGTAAATGTCAAGATAAGGTCACTTTGAAGGCACTGGTCCGATTTTAAATTTTGCAAAAACGGTTTATAGTTAACATGAAAATGAAGTGTATGAATCCTCCTCCTTCTGGTAACCAACCCTAGGAAGCCTAATCGTTAATTTAGTCGAGACCATTAATTTATCGAACCTATTAAACGCTTCTAAAAAGGTTTCATTCAAATTTGCGTAAAAAAGAAAAACGTGAATAAAGAACATAATGTAAGGTGGATGCGGCGAGATAGTGGGAATCCATCTTATAAAAGACGATTTAAGACGAAATAGTCTATTTCCACGATAAAAATATATAAATTGGGATAGCTCATGGGATAGCTCATGTTTGCCTAAAAGGTCCAAAATTAGATGCTTTAGAATCTTTAGAAATTCACAGCCCTGTAGGTTGTGTTGTAGGTACGACTCTTGCAGTGTATATTCCACGGCCACACTGAGACGATCATCAATCGATTTTTTTTTCATGTAGGTAATCAGTAATTTTTGAAGGTGCAGCGAATCTTCGCGCTAAGATTTCAGCAATTGATCGGATTAAAAAATAAATAAAAAACATTTATTGATCAGAAAGTGGGGGAATACTATTGACAGTCGGTTACTTTTTTCAGAAGACAAATTTCGATACTTATTTTACAACCGTACTAACATCATAATCTCTCAGGTTCTAATCTAAGTTAGATTATCTAACTCAGTTGACAGTATTTTGAAAAACATCTGAACCTGCTCTAGTGTAACCGACGAAGTAACAGCTACTCGTTTAGCGCAATTGGCAACAAACACGGTCGTTTCCAAAACTTCATTCTTCAAAAATAACTACCAATCCCGCTTTGAAGCCTGTGCAATTCTAAATCAACACAAGGAGGGTAACCGGAAGCGGAGAAGCCCTTAAAAGCTAACGGGACGCCTACAATTGCGTGCACAACCGCCTGAATGAGTCATGTGAGTCACAGAGGCGAGACTCGAATAAATTAGTCGTTCAATTGTTCAAACCCCGTCAAAAAACCACTTTTCTGAGCGTCTTTTTATAGTTTTATTTTACGTCAGACTATTAAAAAGCTCATGAATGGGAATTGTCTGTTTATTTTAACTTAAGTCATCCTAGTTAAGTGCCCGTGAAGCGTTTTCTCCGATGACCAACATCTTCAGGTCACCCAAGAAAATTGGGGAAAAAAGACTGGGCCCAAGACTTAGTCCCGTTAATTCGCAAATGTCACGTTCGACCCACAATCGGAGCACAAGTGGGACGGCCTCGACGAGGGTCACGATGACCAAATGAGAAATTATTTCTTTCGTATGTCCAGTTGGCTGCGTGCAGCAAGAGTTTTCCCCTTCTAGCTCGAATCGTATGGGCATTAATCTTGATGAGAGTTGAAGGGCTCTGGTAGTTGCAAAAAAGAAACTAGTTCGCATCGTGGTGAGTAGCGCCAACGAATCAAAAAATCAGAAACACAGCCGGATTTTAATGGAAGGGTCTTCACAGTCAGGCTGATCTCGAAGTGTTAATTTATTGAATGTGCTATAGCAACTCTATAGAGTTGAGAAAATTGGTCGTAAGTATGTTTTCAAAACAAAATGACCACTCACTGGTTTATCTGTTTTGGGTTTGTTGTGAAAAAGTCAAGGAATATCAAAAATGTAGTGTACGAAAAAAGTCTTCGTGTAGTGAGGTGGTTAGGGAGAGAGAACGACTCCTCTGCTGGTTTGAATACTAAATTGTTTATTTCGGTAAACTACTTAAGTAGTTAAATTACTAATGTCAAGTTACCACCATTCTGGAACGATTTCATCAGTTATACTTTACACTATTTGTACTTGTTCCTATACTTCAGTATAATATAATTTTATGGTTTTCTCTGATGCTAATGACAAATGTTTTTCTTGTCAGGGCTGTAGATGAGCTTAGTTGCTCGAAACCGGTCCCCACGCTACAACTGTTTACCGAAATGAACAATTTAGTATTCAAACCAGCAGAGAAGTCGTTCTCTCTCCCTAACCACCTCATTGGATTAGACATCTGCACCATCGGCAAACAACCACTTTGTCCTCGTGTAGTAGGTAACTGGGACAAGTCGGAGATGACAGACTTCCTCCAGTTAGGAAGCGTATCGATAATATCGATATTCATATTATGAAGGATATCGACATTTTGATATGACGATACATCGAGCTCAAATATATCCATATGGTGAATATCGAAGCATAATATGTTTAAAAAAATTAGGTAATTAAAAACTTTTTGAAGGCAACATACCTAAATTTCTATTTACTGCTTCATTTTTCAACTATTTCGGCATCATTTTTTATTATCAACTGTGCGGCTTTGTGGCCTTGTTTGAGAGATGCTCTGTGATTGATACTTCATAATATGAACGAGTATATTATACTCGTCGACAGATTGATATGGTAGGATGTTTCTTGTTGGAGTACAGCCAGCTTGGAGGAGCAGTGTCGGTGTTGGATGAGAAAAGTTATTTTTTCATAGCTCATTCCATTGGGGTTTCCCTCTTAAAACCTTCACACGGAAATTATTAAACAGTTATCAGATGTTGGATAATTAAAATTTAACACAAGCATTGTATTGCAGCACCTGAATGACTTGCACTAGAATAGAAATATAGTATGGGAATTGATTTTTCAGCTGGGTTGAATCCTTAAAGAACGGTACCGTCTAGTTAATTTGTGGTGGTAACCCGTTTGGTTTTCAAAATCGTGCAGAAGTTTTGTAAATAGTTTTCAAAATAATTTTGATACCTATAATTAGTTGATCGATGTCAAAATAATAATTCTAAAGAAAAAAAAATTAGCTGATGTAAAAAACAAAAAAAAACCAAATACACAGATAGAAGAAAATAACCCGTCTTGCAATGATATCCAATGAAGAGGTCATGATGTCGATAACGCGATATATCGCGTTATATATAACGGTAAGCGTCATAATATCGAAATGTCGGCTTTCCCCCTTTCACAACCAGCGACGGGATATCTCGCGAGAAGAAGACTTATTGTCCCCTCTGGATCAAAGACAAGTTACAACGCGAGGAGAAGTGGCCTACCTGGACCAGAGAGGAGATACCACTTGAGGAGAAGAGGCGTGCTTGGGGCAGAGACGAGATATCAAACAAGAAGCAGTGGCTCCTCTGGATCAGAGATAAGACACAATGTGAGGAGAAGTGGCCTGCCTGGACCAGAGAAGATATACCAAACGAGGAGAAGAGGCGTGCTAGATATAGAGGAGAGATCAAGCAAAAAGAAGCGGCCTCCTTGGGCCAGAGACGAGATATTAAGCCAGAGGTATTACGCTAGTAGAGGAAGAGGCCACTGTGGATCGGAGACGAGACATCACGCGAGGCAATATTTTGGACCAATGTTTCTGAAACACGAGGTGATATTTTGGACCAATGTTTCTGAAACATTTATTAATACCCTTAAAATAACAACATACTATGTTGTTAATAATAATAGTAGTAGTTAATAGTAATAATATTACTATGGCAACATAATATCATTATGGTAAGGCTGGTTCATGCATTGTTCAGTTCCCACGAAGGGTCAGTCGCGAAAGGGTTAAAACTATCGTATCATATCACCCATCTCTACCAGTTAGGAGTAACTTTGAAAAAGCAGTTTTACTTGAGTACTGAGTTGAAAAAGTGTTAATTAGGTACAGTTGTAATGAGTTAAATTTTAAAAATACGCGCAAAAATGATATATTCCTGCCATTTTCTTCTTCGTCACGTTTATGCCTGCTTTTTCTTGATAACAGGTTTAAGGTCCTCGCGAGTACTTCCTTTTGAAAACGATGCTCGACAATGGAAACCCCCATATACCTACCTCCTGAATATTAATCAAACTAATATTATGAAACACCTGTATAGGTATCTCTTAAGCATTGTTGAAACTTACCCGAGTATAACTAATTCGCCGTATTTAACACGATTTTTGTCGTCGTTGGAAGACAGGTGTGACCGTTCTTCTGTGTGTGGAGCTTCGCCGTCCGACCTGAAAAAGAAAAGAAACCGTAAAATAATTTGGCGCAAATGAAAACGTTGCCGATTTTTATCCTGAGACCCACTTTGAGTGAATTTCGGTTGATTCCATTTACGAAAAACCCCCAACGGGCTCCAGTCACGGTTAAGCGGGTTCCAGGCTTCACACGGGCGTCACAGGTGACGAAACACCGTAGGAAAAAAAGAGGGGAAGGCAACGTGATCTCAAATCCCGACCAGATCGATCAAACTTTCTTGTTCCATTGTTGTTCTAGGTTTGTTTCTTATGAGAAACGCCTCCATTGTATTTGTTTGACTCCCTCTTAGGGTTTTTTACGAGTTCTTTCCCCACTAAAAAACATACTTTTACCAAGCGGAGAAATATCCAGGAAGTCGCTCGTACGATCACGATGAAAGCTAACGGGACTCGGACGATTTTACCAGGGAGACCAGCTGGGTGACAATTCCGCCGGACAAGATGTTTATGTTTAGTCTGGGGAGGCTGTCTGGGTCAACAAACTGTTCCAAGTCACCACAAAACCCTAAGCTAATTCTAGTCAACTAGATAATATTCCATACTTTATTGTGTAATGACTCGGTCGTTGTAATATGGAAGGGTTGAAAGACTACACCAGTCGTCTACTACTTAACTTCGTTTACTCCTTGCAAGCTTTCGGTGCCATGATGACCACCCTCATCAGGCATACAACATCACCGAAAAGCAACGCCTCAAATCAAGACAACATTGTGGAAGGAATCCTCATCTTTTTTATGTTGACTTGACGTGATGCGTTGCTTTTAGGTGATGTTGTATCCCTGATGAGGGTGGTCATCATGGTACCGAAAGCTCGCAAATGCTCACCGACAGGCGATTGCCTTTGTGGGGTATTCGCATCTTTCATTATCCTTGTAATGTTTATTTTATTGTGCAAATAAAACTTTTTTTAATTCTATGATTATCTGGAATTTTCTGATTTCATGTTAGTTATTTTATGGATTCAGATCATACAGATGCTACTGTCAGTTCCCAAAAACGAAATGATTTTTTGTTCATGAAGTCGATGCACATTTCATGACTTGCATGAAAGGTGCCCAAAAGCTTCAAAAGACTTAGTAAGGAAATAATATTTAATGAGACACCGTTGTATCCTTCAATAGTGTGGATAATGAGGGGTAGAAAAAAACAAAAATGCAAGAAATGACCAGAGAACTAACGAAATCGCACAATAGAAACCGGACTGATTGGGGTGGAATCCATGCGGTGGATACACTGGCGTCTTTACCCTACCCTATACGTGGTAGGAAAACCAGGCTATATACCTTTTACCTCATCCAAAGCAGTACCAGGGTCAACTTAATTTACTCATATTGAGTTTTTTAAAAAATTGTTTACATTTTGTTCCCAGTAGTCGAGAAATGCAATATTTCATCGTATTTGCTTGCATTGCATTCATAAATGAAGTTGGCAACATCAATAATAATAATTGACGTTGTTGTTATTGTATGTGAAACAGTTGTAAACTAAATTTGACCAGTGGGAGGGGTCCGACACTCCGAAAATGGATCCTACGTACGAAATTACTTCGAAAATGTCAACTCATTCGCCCGACTGTCCATTGATGGTCCAAAGCCTAAGTGGCAACATCACAACCAAGTCGAAAACACTAAAATATTACTTTAGTACTTTTTCGACTTGTTGAGATGCTGCCTCCCCTTCAATAAAATTTAATATTCTTAGCTTAATTGCCTAAGCCCACTTGACTCTTGATGATGGGAAAAGTCAACAATCCCAAAAGCCCGACAGTGGTGGCAGAGAATTTCGCTACGCAGATAGCACTGGTCAACAAAAACGTCGACTTTAAGGTTTGTTACTAAAACCTCTTAACTCTGTCTTTTTTGAGGTGATGAATCCAAAAATGGCCTCGATTTTCTCGGAAGTCCCCTGTTTTCTTGAGCCATGGCCAATTTTAGCGTTGTTTGATGACATCAAACAATGACATTGTCATTTCTGGATTAAAAAATTATAGCCGTTACCTGCGAAGTGCAAAAATCTGAAAAAATACGCTTCTTATTGGAATTTCCCCAAAAAGCACAAATATATACGTATATTATATACCTACATGACTTGATTAATATATTATATTAAATCAAGTGAGGTGGTTAGGGCGAGAAAACCAGAGGTTAGGGTGAGAAAAAACCATACCATATATTAAATATTATAATATAATATATTATAACCTACGTAATATATTATTTATCTGATTGTAGACCCCAAGTGATGTATATATTCGTACTCAGCATTAAATTTCCAATAAGAAGAGCTTTTTTCCAGAATTGTTAGACTTTGCAGGTAACGGCTATCATTTTTAAATCCCGAAATGACACAAATACCCTAAAATTTGCCATGGCTCAAGAAAACAGGGGGCTCCCGAGAAAATGGTGGCAATTTTCGGATTCAGCACCTCAAAAACCACCGAGTTAAGTGGTTTTTAGCAACGGACCTAAAACACTTTTTTAGTTGACCTGTGATATCTGCTAAGGCAGACTTGCGAAGGTATTTTTCCTACCTACCCTTAGGCACGGCCGTCGCTAAAAAACCTTCCAAAAACATACCTTAATGATCGTAGGTACCGCCGGGCGATGCGGCTAGCGCGTACGAACACTCCGAACTTGAAAAACTGGGAATAACTCACACAATTACGTCTTCTTGTGCGGTCCATGTTACAGACGAAAATTTACCAAAACCGTGCGAATTAGCCGAACCTAAAGCTTCGAACTTCGCCGACTGCATGGGGAAGTAAACCGTTCAGCATGAAGTACGGCCCTTGGTAAAATAAGATTATGTGCGGAGATAAGCGCTGATAACCTGATGATGTTGATTGCACTGAACAATCGATTGTGTAGTATCTTTTCGTCTGCATCCATTAAATTCGCCACGGTTTTTTGAGGTTTGATAACACTCCAAGGTAGACGCTCCTCATGAACTTGGCCTTCGAAAGGTCGTTGATTTGCTGGCTATTGTGTTTTTTTTTTTGTCCTTTTTTTTTTTTTTTTTGCGTCCACCGTTCGGGATCTCTTCCTGTCCAACTGATAACGAACGCCCTTGGAAACAGCGGAGGGAGAGAACAGGCCGCAGGCTCCACGTAATCGATAAGAGGTTAAAATGTCCAAGGGGAACTTGAATGTCTACAAAAATTGGCTCCAAAGGTGGAGGAAATCCACGAGATTACCAAACTGCAGGTAAAATTGGGTGGCAAACTGGGATGTGAAAATTTTTTATTTAATCATCTGTAGGTACCTGGGGATGTTAAATTATTTTTTCACTTTTCGATTTCATCGAGGTTTTTCAATCAAAATCGAATGTAGAATCTACACTGTAGATTTTCATTGTGTACATTTTGAAAAATTAGATTCGTTCAAGCGCAAATACAAGATTAATTTCATTATTCTTGGAATAATATACTTCTGTATTCTCGACGGGGGTCGAAAATTTTCATTAGCCTCAAAATTTGTCATTATAAGTACTTACATTTCATGATGTGTAGATTCCAAAAATGAAATGACCGTCCGCCGGACAAGCCGTTATGGGCAAGAGGAATTTTTTAAACATCAAAAATTTTGACAAAATACTCTAGTTGTGCCGGACGGTAAGGTTTTTTAGCCCGATCGCACAACCCCGTAGGGCTAAAATGGAGGTTTTTTTTAAGGGTTTCGGCTATGGGGTCGAGTTAGGAGTCGTTATCGAATTAGCTTTGGACGTAGAATCCATTTATGGGGGTCCCAGAACGATCCGAGTACACCATGGGGGATCTACAAAATTTGTAGCCCCATGAAAACCCCATTGACCCCCATGATGAACTCGGAAAACGACACCTCATTCGACTTCCTGGCATCGACTTCCAGTCATATTTAATAGGTATAAGTTCGGGAGATGAATAAATCAACCTACTTACTACGATAATATCGTAATATTATTCTCGAAACTTGCATGGGTAAATCTCAAAACATTCAATCAATTCTTGTCCATAGCAAAGGAAACCATAAACATTAATTCGTATAAAATAAACTTTATTTTATCCTATTATTCATACTTTCATTTATTCATGTTTTTGTATGCCATATTATTCGTATTTTTTATTAATATTTCTTTAGATTCATTAAATAATAAAATAAATGAAAATTTCAAAATTTGTCATTTAATTTAAAATGAAAATTAATGAAAAATTTATTTTTATTTGTTTTAGGTTCGCTGATTTTATTAAATAAAATCAGTAAATTGATGTGATTTAATTACTAAATTTTAGTAATTAAATCAACGAAATCATCAGGGCTGGGCTACCTGAGTACAAAAATTCTACAATAGAAATGCATCGTTTACTAGAATTCAAGAAATGTATTATCATAGTATTAACACAGTATTATCAAAATGAGACAGTCTATGTAGTCCATTCAAATTCCAACTCATTAATTTGTTGTATAATTTGTTGAAAAATTTGTGATCGACCTGCGACATGTTATGTTGATGGTAACAGACTCGTCTTGACCTTCCGCAGTCGCATAATCGCCGTCTGCCTCCCAGTACAGGTTCGCCTCTTCCTGTTGGTCCGCCTCATCCAACGATTATCCCCATTCTCCGGGATGTGCCCCCGAGTCTGTTTCTTCCTCCTGGACCGGTCCGTCTTGTTGGAGCAGACCTTCGGGCTCTGTTGGACGAGCAAGTTCATTGTTCTTGGAGGCGCAACAGGTTTAATTCTGACTTAATGGCCGGTTTCGTCAGGTGCCTTTTTGAGTGGTAAAAAAAAAAAAAAAATACGGATGAGCCCAAAAGTGGGTTGGTTTATCATTCTTTGAATGACGTGTAGTTTACGAAAATGCCATGTCCATCTTCATTGAAGTAGTTTTTTTTTTTTTAAATCTGAAATTCTGACAATACGTATACGCGTCTTTCCTGCAGGAAAGACATGTTGTCCGCGAGGTTTTCTATCCGATTACCAAACCCTGTGGGGCTCTATGGGGCTACAAGAGGGGGGTTTGAAAGATTGACGGCAGGAAATCAAGTGGGGTGTGGTTTACGAAGCATTTTTAGACGTAGAATCCAGTTATGGGTATCAGACAGCACCCTGGGGATGTATGGAGCTACAAATGGAGCATTAAATTTTGGCCAAGAGGTCGAATGTCAGTCGAGGTAGGTTCCTTATCTTTGTGAACATTAAAATGGGTTTTAAACATTTTTATAAATTAATTATTACACAATTGCACAATTTACACAAAACAAAAATAAAACTTTTGCACAAATTTGTAACTTTAAAAAATTATCAACAGATGAATTACTTTTCGACATTTCGCAGATAACGTTGGACTTTTTCTACATTGTAGGCAAATTATTAAACTTGAGGGGTTTCTAAAAGTCTCATATTCCCCGTGCGGCTCAACTTTCTTCTTAGGAAGGTCACTTGGAGAGGTTGAGGGGGTATAGCGGAACCCAATCGATAGGGCCGGTTTTCAATGCAGAAATACGATAGTCATGCGAACACGGGGCCCTCACAGATCGTCACTTTCGAGGCTGGTTGGATGAGGTCCTCCGGGACACGTGAAGATGAGGAAGTGACGGGACGAAGCTTACATAACGAGATGGGTCCATGAGAATGGGGGTGTCCACCCTATGAGAACTGTGCCAAGGCGAAGAGAAACCTCTGAGAATCAATTGAAGTGACACTTGAGGTGAAGTTAGTCTCGAGCCAAAACCCTACGACGACCCTAAAGCTAAAAAAAAAAAAAAAACTGACGAATATACGAATTGTGGAAACGACCTGTTTCTACGAAACGCGGCCAACCGAGCAGATAACGCAGTTCAGGGGTAAGGAGTGTCACGTGGGAGTGGCTAATCATTTAAAGTGTTCCCCCAAGTCTTGCAAAACCCATTTCATCCGAGTTCTGCGGTTTCCACAAGGCCGCTAAGCAGATATGCAATCCATCTACAGATAAGAAGATTCAAATCCACGGCTATCAGCTGGAAACGCGTTCTAGGAAATCCGCGGTAACACTAGGAAGTCCACCAGACACTGCTGCCATCAGCAGGCTGTTCCAAGTTTGCAGAACAAAAGCTCTGCCTGGTGGGTGCAAATTCCGCTAATCTCAACTGTAACCATAGCAAACGACTCATCTTACACCAGAGGAAATGTGGGCAATTTGATTGAACTGTATGTTTACAGTAACCACCCTTCACAAGTCACGAAAACGGGTAGACATTTCAGAAAACCCGTTTTTATTATGGCCTTAGGAAAAATTAAATATTTGAATTCCGGGCCTGAGAGCAGGACGTGACGTTATAATTGTCACCCGTTTTTGATTGGTCCTGGAGATGCAATTAGCCAAACTTGCAACGCACCAGGCCGTTTATGACGTCATCAAATGTGAAATCACTTCTCAACAACCCTCAAATTCGTTCAGAACGTTCTCAAATGCTGTTGCTGCGTCAGTAAAAACATCATAGCGCGCTCTGGTGCCTCGATGCCCAACCTTCGATTTGTGACGTAACATTTACCCCTTTCAGTTTAAAATCTCAAACATTTCTAACACAGCTGATCACGTAACTACGTTGTAAATCGTTGAAAGGGGATTTTAAAGGGAGCACATTAGAGAGAGTCTCTCTGAGAGACTGATGACTCCTCTGATCATGGTCAACAACATTGTTTATCCTAGTTTTCAACTTACTTAGTCGTCCTCTTCTGTACCGTTAAGGCGTAGAGGCCTAGTTGGCCAGCACACCGGTGTCTAGCATTTGCCTCTAGCGGGCAAACGAGTGAGACTAGGAATAAATGATAAACTTGGAAAATTTAGGAGACTTTGTGAACTTAGTAGATTTTAGTAGATTTATCGTGACTTTAGCGCTAAACTGCTGACATTTCGAGTTAGATGCCAAAAACCAAAAAAAAAATGTAGGTACTGAGGTTTTTTGTGTGCAATTTTTACAAGGTTCCGGGCGTGACTCATAAATATTACGACTACGCCAAAACGTCCTCTATTTGCCCTTCATCTTCGCAATTTCGCCTTTCTTTTCATTTCAGTCGTAGCTCCCTACCACAAGCTTTTGTTGATTGGGGACTGATTTCTGTTCACTCTCTAATGAGACCCTAAAATTTGGAGTGAGCAATTTGAGAAAACTTCATTACTCGACGAACGGTGAGCCTTTTTAAAATCTTCCTCAAAACCCGAATGAATTCAAACCTTCCTTCTACAAGTTATCCAATGGCCTCATTCGAGTTTGTCGTGGGACCGATTTTCGGTCCTCTGGACAATGAAAGTTTGCAACGGTTACACGACGGAATGTGAAAGGACACGCAATTTGTCGAATGGGGGTTGTCAGTTTGAAGTTGGATGTCATGCAATAGCTTCATCAAATCTATGAAATGGATTTCGAGGTTCTTGGGTCTATTGGTACTGACTAGGAGCTACTCCGAGAATAAACCCGTCCAACAGGAACGTTTTACTGTTCGGTTAAACTTGAAGTCACAACTTCGGGGTCTGTGGGGCGACCCGAACATTAGCGGGGCCGAGTCGTGAGAGAAAGTAACGTTCATTACCATCCCGGAGCATCCGATAGGGCCAAGTTGGGTAATCACCGGCCTCACATTCAGGGTTTTAACCTGAGCCGAACACGAATACAACGCACCAAAACAGTCATTTCGCCGTGGGGTGCCGTTTTTATCGGCTTTGGCGTAAGCTAGTGTGGGCTTACCTTTTGAATAAAAGGGTTGGACGGTTTCAGGACAAACTTGAATTTTTCTTGGGTACAGGACAATACCAAAGAAAAATATACATAGGAACATTATGTAACTTTATCCTCAGTTGATCAGAGGCGAAATTTACCTGAAGCAAGAAAGAAGTAAGTGAGATTTGTTGTACTGGACCAACAATAAACGAATGGAGCCCAGCCTTCGTCGTTGGTAAACCTGGATAGCTCCGCCACAGCCCAATGGGAAGCTCGCTACAACTTGTGCAATCCCACCCTTCTCCTAATGAGGAAACCAAACAAAAATCTCCGCTAGGCCTACAAGACAAAATTCTCCTAGAAATGAGTATCAATATCCCAATATAAGTAGGTAAGTTGCTGAAGTTAGGCGATTACACTGTTCAGTATAGAATCGGTTTCATGGATTATGTTTATATATATTTAGCGTCAATGGCGAACCCGCAATGAGCGAAAGGATTTTTTTTGTGCGCGTATTTTTGGTCCTTTTTCTCAAATGTACAGAGATCTGACTGTCTAGGTTCTGCAAATCCAACTTTGTTTGAATTAATCTTCAGCATCTCGCTACACAGGCAGCTTTCAGTGAGAGCTCATTTGAGCCCAAGCTAAAAATATAAACCAGAAAAAGTACAATGGACCAGAAAGGCAGTAATCGCCCCGAATTACAACAGGTCCGCAGCTCCATTAGATGTAACGACTAACAACGCTCTCTAATGAGGTTTGTGTTACAATCCAGTTTTTTCCTTCCGTGAAAATGTTCCCAGCGGGCTCCTTTTGGGAAAAGAACTCCGTTGAATAACCTGGGGGATTTCGATGACATCTCCAGGGAGCCTTTGGGGCCTGACGAAGGTTGGGAATTTGAGAAGGGAGTGTTTCGGGGAGCGAACACCCGACAAAGATTCAATACAAATCCGACAGGAGGAGCGCTCGTCTTTTACTCGTGAGTTCATTACCGGAGGGTTGAGCAATTTCCTGGATTCGTGGTAAACGTGATTCAACCCTCATCGGGCTCGATTCCTGTTCGGACAGGACGGCCTGACGCATCGTAAACTCCCATATCGGTCTCTGCGAGTGAGGCATCAAGTAGGGCGATGTTTGATCGATCAGGTCTCACGCCAGGGGCGTTTCACGGAATTGGATTCTCTTGCAACGCACGAAGACCTTCTGGTTTGTCCACAAACGCCATTTTTTCACTAATCACAGCAAACAAACCCTTACAGTAGGTACCAACAAAACTGATAAGCACTTTTGATTGTGTACCCGTTATACAAGATAATCACCCCGTTTATCCAAGCTTATCAACCTTGCTCATTTTTAGTAGCTCCACGATGTAAACCCCGTTGAACTCCACGCGTGCATCCGGTGTCAACCGACCATTTTACGAATTGACCTTCGACCCAAACGGTTTCCGATGATGAATCTCTCCGATCTGATAGCCAGACAGAGATTGATGATTGTTTTCTATTCATTGGTACCCCATCGTTTGCCGCTCAAAGGACAACCTGTCATGTGACGAAAATTTCGAGTAGGTATCTATTCTCCAGGAAAAAACATTCGGTTGATTGAGAAGTAAGTGGGCCTGTTGACCAGGTGGCGCAGGTAGCCAATCACAGGCCGAGCGCCATGAGCCCCAAAAAGGAAAGGGGTTTGAGACATGCAACAGGGCAAACATTCGCCCGGTTACATCGCTTTCAATTTGGTTGATTATTCTTGGAATAATACACCTATGTTTTCGCGACGGAGGTCGAGGACTCCGATCGGCCTCAAAATTTGTTCGGTTTTGAATCTAGACCTCATGAAACGGATAATTTATCCGTTTCATGAGGTCTAGATTCCAAAACCGAAATGTCCGTTCACCGTCCGGGCCGTTTTGGGCAGTAGGATTTTTTTAAATAAATTTCTAGTTGTGCCAGCACGTACATTATAATATAGCTTGTCCAGCAGCTCGGCTGCAATATTTTACAAGTGCTACTCTTGGCCTCGAAACGTTATTCAGGTGCATAAGACTAATGTCTGGTACGCCCTTAAATTATTTGATGGGGTGATCACAGAGCAACCACTCTGGAACCACGTTCTGGGTTAAAAGAACAAATTACACGCTACTTTCGCTACGTTTTCAGCTGTGATAGTGACTTCTCAAAACAAAGTTGAACAACTGAACCGGTTCATGAATTGGGTTTCAAAACAACACCCGGCCGTTTTCCTGGTCGTACGTGTAAGGCCTTGATTCTCCCACGCTTCTTCGGGCTAATCGTTCCACACAAAAAAGTCCAACCCGTGACACGATGCCATAACGTGAAAACTGGGGAACTCCTGCCTGTAACCCTATGCGTCGACCCGGGTAGGAAGGAACCACGGTAATGAGTGCATTGTTGTGGTGAGATAATACCGACCTTGGCAACTTACTAGTGTTACACAATTCGTATAACGCTCGTCGGATTTCCCAGATTAAACCGCTCCAAGTCCAAACCGTACAATTTGCAACTAAAACCGAACGATACCTATTAAAACGTTCCTGGTTCAACCTTTCCGATGGTATTGTGGAAACCTAAAGTTTCGGGTTGAGAAAGGCCTTGACACTAGTCCCAGTACAGCAAAGGTCAGACATTTCCCTCTCCCTTGCCAAGGTGAAGGCCTTTTTATTCATGGAAAACGCCTTCGAAATGGCTTTTCGCGGTTTTACAACTCGCCCGTGCAGCTCGAGCACGCTTGGGTATACTCAAAAGGTCGATTTTTTGTTCAAAAGGCGTAGAATAACACTGGAAATAACGGATGTACCTGAAACACAGCGGTTCGATTTTTTTGCCATTTGTGGTAAACCTGATGCCGGAACTACTCCAATTTCCTCTATTTATATCTTGGGCGCTACGACGAGAGCTTCGCCCGAAGGCGAAATGGCGGGGGAAATGACCGGTGGCACCCCCAAATGGCAGATTGGGATTTTGACCAATAAATTCGCCAAGTTCACTCAAAACCTCAAAACAGGAATTGAAAACAACCTCAACAATAACAAACTGCACCATCATACAATGTGAAAGGATACAAATGACGGCTGTGTTAAGACACCACTTTGGAGCACCACGATGCATTCATATCGTAAACAAAACCAGCATGTCAGAAGACTAAAAAATCATATCGAGCGATTAGTTTTTGTAGGAAAAGGATTAGTTTTTGGAGAAAAGGAAAAACACGGTATTCAGGTTTAGACTTCCTCTTACGGCAGTACCTAATTTTGGGCGATCGCCATCGACTACAGAAAATCCCCATGAACTGATGGAGAACCTAGAATGAAAGTAACAGGAAATGAGAAAATTAAGGAAAATTGCAAAATTTGCTGAATTAAACTATCGTACGATTAACAGACATCTTTTATTTTTCACATTATCCTCGCGTATTTCAATTTCCCCCAGTCACCAGTCACTCCACGAAATGTCGGTATTAAGATTCAGCGGCTTAAAATCACCTCTTGAGACGTCACTAGGCCAATCACACCGCTCGCAATTTCTGTACCCAGATGTGTGGAAAAGGACCTTACAGTGAACTGACAAAGGATGTCACTTGGGTGTAGGTAGACTATGCAGATCCAGTTGCAGCCTGCTATCAAAATCTTTTTTTTTTTCTTTTTTTTTGTCAAGTAGGTAGGTATTTGAGATCAAAACGAAGTGAAAAGAAACAAAAATTCGGCGTAGAAAGGTTTTCGTAAGTAGTGAATTAAAGATAGGGTCTAAATCGCCAACTTCCAAGCTCCAGAAGTACACCAACGATAATTTTGTTTTTTTCGTCCGATTTTTTAATTACATTCCTCTCTCTATAATCATAATTTAATGCAACCTTTGACCTACCTACCTGTAGGTACTATAGTCAAGTTCCTCCCACTAAAAATGATGGTTGAAGAATAAACTGAAAGAGTGAAATCATGAAGATGAAGAAGAAGTCGCAAGGTCAGCTCATCTCAATACCCATCGGCGCATAGCACAATCTCGCCGTAGGCGGCAGTTAGTAGAAACTGCTAGGATTGCTAGCATGGATTTTGAACGGTACAGAACACCTTTTTGGAAAGACGAAATACATTTTTGGTACCGAAGGTGTTTGACCCCGATTCGTCAACATCAGCTGAATGTTTAGGTTCGAGTTTATTCTCGACAAACAGCCCAAAAGTGAGGGCCAGATGGATAAGCCGGAACTTTTGCCCCCACTTTCTCTCACTTGGTCGCTGTTAGAGAAAATCTGGTTTAAAAAAATTGCAAAAAAGTTAAATCCACCTACAGGCGGTTCTCCGGCGATCTCATACACCACTGTCCGCCGCGCAGACATCAAATCCGCCCAGGCTTTCAGTGTTGCCGTCAAATCTTATAAGCGAGCACCACGGAATTGAAAGTTGAACAGTTTCGCAATTACTGCGAATAGTTTTCGACCGTGGAAAACCCCCCCCATGGCTTCCATTAGGTTTAATAACGTGAGAGAAAGGGGCGTTGTCTTCGCTACGAGACTTGGAGGAAAAGAAAAGTGTCCGGAGTAATGACTAACAAGTACGAATTGTGCGAATGAGAGAAAAGAGGTTGCGTGAGGCCACTGCTCTTGTATTCAAAACACGCCAACACCAGATGATGCCCTCAAACGGTCCACAAAGTTCAATTCAAAGTTCTTTCCTCCCTTTTCAATTATTTTTGTTTTGTTCAGCCTATTAATTATACTGAGAGCCTAACTGTGCTTTTCTAACTGGTTGTGCACCCACGGCGCATTTCGTTAAAATGACATTACACTAGTTGGGTTGTCGACGTCGATAACGAATTAGCGAAGGGAAGCATTCTAATGATAGTTATGAATGTAGGTCGATTAGTGGACTAAAGCGTTTTATAATTGTATTTTTTCTCCAGTAATCTCACAGTTTCGTAATCATTCGTCGGAAACTGCGTCTCCCGTCAGGTCACTTCCTTTTCCTCGCTATTTACGAAATCGAGATAAACAAAGGATCTCTGAATTACCTAGTCAATATTTGATGTGTACGGCGGCATTAAGAATTGAAAGAAACAGTGAATGTTCAATTTGGTTCTAGAGTCCTTTTTTATTTATTTCTTTTTTTTTTTGTCCATTCCATTCCTTACTTAGGCGTTTTGCTAAAAAGGAAGTTCCCCTGGGATCGACCTGAGGGCCGGAAGGATCAAGTAAAAGGCTTTGGTTTTTTTTTTTTTTTTCATTTTCTCCCTCGAGAAAATCCCTGATCCCTAAACGCCCAAAGGAAGCTTCGGAGGCTTTGTTTACTCGGTCGGTAAATGAACAGGCCAATTTTTCCCCCTTCTGAGAAGGCTGTAGCTCCGGCCTTTTCGAAGGTAAAAGACGCAGACCGTGAAATCGACTGTACGGATGTGTCGTGTTTGTACGTGACGACCGGTAATGGAAGAAAAATGAAAATTTACAGTGGTCTAAAACAATATTTTCCAAGGAATCGACTAGCGTCAGTCTATTTTCAAACGACCCACATACCCCCGTTATCGTTTCAAACTACGTAACCGGCGTACCGTTGCCTTGTACGTATTCTCCGCATCGCTTTCGACGAGTATTCCCTTCTTCAAATGTTAATCCGCTCCCTAACGGATTTGTCTTCAACTCCTTTTTCCCAAGCCCAAACTCCTATCAGCTCTATGGGACGTGCAACCCCGAGAGAGTCGTAGTTTCGTTCTCAAACGACCTCATTTGACTTTCCTTTGTCAGATAAACGCATTTGGCGCGACAGGTAATGGGGAGTTGGCATTGTTTTTTTTTTCTATTTTTTTCTGAAAGTACTCGCTGAGAATGTAGGGAAAACAGTAGTCAGCCGCCTGAAATCGTTTCCAGAAAATTCAAATAATTTAACGAAAATTACGGCGTTTGAAAAACCGGGGCCATGGAGGGAGCGTGACGTCACGTCCTCAATACAGCTGAAGAGCGTCGTCGATAGTGTTTTGTTCTTGACAGGTGAGGGGTTTCTTCCGCCCAGTGTTGCTATTCCACTGCTCATCACTTAATAAAATTCAAGTGAGCCGTAAATCCTTCTGATAAGGCTTTAAACTTCAAGTATCATGTATTATAATTAAAAGTTAATTATGTTTTCCGTCGTATCAAGTTATAATTGCTATAAATTCATCATATAAGCTGACGACACTAGCGCTCATGGTGAGAGATTCACTGGAACTGTGACGTCATGTCCTCAAACAGTGACTGGTGGGAAACGCCAGCCGATTCAAACTGTGCGTTTCGTTTTTTCGTTATATCTCCTACAATGATTTTTTTTCGTTGGTATTGGAGTCTGTGCACGTTACTTTTTAGCGATATTATTGAATGGTAGGGAAGATTTCCAAATCTAAAATCAATGCCAACTCCCCATTGCGCCTTTTCTCCTCCCAAGAAATGATAACATCCGTTGAAATTCTCCGGGAAACGTTTATACGATTCAGAGGATAAAGGGAAATAATTCAGAAGACTTCTGAATTATTTCAATACTTAGTATTAGGAGGCCGGAAGCCAGTTCACCCAGCTCACCCATACGCGCAGCTTATGAAAGGACGAGCCAACAACTTACCTGAAAATAAAGAAAAAAGGGATTAGAAAAGCCGTTTAAATCGCAAAAGTTTTTCGTAAAATAATAATAAAGTAAAGTAATACCTAAATTATGTAAAAATTAACTCAACGTCAATAAAAAAAAACCGAGTATTTTGTCAAAATTTCAGATTAAAAAAAAAAAAAATCCTACTGCCCAAAACGGCCCCCGGACGGCGGACGGATATTTCGGTTTTGGAATCTAGACCTCTTGAAACGGATAATGTCAAATTTTGAGGCCGATCGGAGTCGTCGACCTCCGTCGCGAGAACATAGGTGTATTATTCCAAGAATAATAAACAAAAATGAAGTTTACTAACACGAATACAATTTTTTTTCAACTATTGTCTTCTACATCAGGTTAGAAGTCAAATGCCCAAAAAGATTAGGTATCATGGTCTTTTTTTGTCAATTCTATATAATCAATTCTATGGATTTTACCATAGAAGTGAGGCCCGTGGAAGTGAGGATTTCTTTGTAAATATGAGCTTTGGGCCTCCTACTCAACTAGGTACTAAGTTTTTAGCGCAACCTCTCCCTCAAAAAATGGAAAGGTGCGCTCACCTCTTCGACATGTTTGTTTGTTTTGTTTTTTGTTTTGTTTTTTTTTTTTCTTTTTTAACAGTTTGTTCATCGAAGTGAGGGCTTATGATCAACTAAACAACCCTTTCTACCACTCACGACGAATTATTTTTTTGATTTTTTGTTTTCAAAAACTTTTTTCAAAATTTTGTTTTGTTTTTTACTTGAAAAATATTTGACCTCTTGGGATCCATCAAAAATCTCATTTGTAGCCCCATGAAAGCCCAATAGATCGCAACAGAGAAATCGTATCGTTGCGGGACCCCAGAAAATGGATTCCACGTCCAAAAATATGTACCTACTTCGAAAACGACACCTGACTCGTTCCCATAGCCAAACGCCTTCAAAAAACCCCTCCCGTAGCCCAATTTTAGCCCCATGGCGCCCCGCGGGTTTGGGCGATCGGGCTGAAAGCCTTGCGGATACAACTAGATGGTAAACTGAGTATTTTGTCAAAATTTCAGATTCAAAAAAATTCCTACTGCCCAAAACGGCCCGGACGGCGGGCGGACAATTCGGTTTTGGAATCTAGACCGAAGAACAATAAACCAAAATGAGGGAATGGCGTTTCATGGATTTTTTATGACTCTTTATGGCCATATTATCAGAATTCCAGTTGACTCATTCAACCTCCTGAGAACATCTCTACATGGGGAAATTTTGAAAAAACAAAAAAATACTATGTATGTCTCATAATTCGCCTGGGACAGAAAGGTGCCACTTTCTGCGAAATTACCCAGGACCAACATGATATTCTGAAAAAATTTCAGATTTTGCGTGAAAAATTGGTACGAAATTTTTGAAATCGATGCATGCCAAAATTATTTGTGAGGACAAACTTCTATCAAAATGTTGGAACCTCTGTTAGGTTTCCATAGGTGTATTATTTCAATAATAATAATATATCAAAACATGTATATTCACAATAAGAAATCGGCTCCATCATGAAGCAAACTTTCCCAGCAAATCTTCTTGAGAAACCCAGGACGCCCACTGACTGTTTCAAAACATTCAACTCATCAAAAACCTCGATAGCAGTATTTTAAGGTTCGAAAAATGGAGTTAAAATTCTATCTGAGAGCAAGACACGAATCCAAGCGCCATCCAAATCAGACCAGAAACAATGAAGATACAAAAGATGCGCCCAAACCTAGACCACTCACTTGGACCGTTCTTGCCATTCAAGCGTGCAAAGCCTGAGATAACCCACACCACCCACAGGGACTGCCAAAATAAGAACACACTAAAGGAAACAAAAAGCGAACTTCATGTTGCACTCAGGATAACCAACAAATCTTTGTGAAAATTCTGAAAATCTGCCAACCGTGATTGACCCCGTTAGTGTTAATCCGGGAATTCCCATGACGTAACGGGAGGGAAGCGGGTTTTCCCAAAATTGCAAGAAAATCAAGCGAGAGCGATGAAATAATACGGGGTTATCTGTTCATTCTTCCGATTGATTGACTTTTTTTGGAACCAGACAAGCGGAAATGCGATATTCGGGAAATGTCATGCGGAGCACCAGCGATCTAACCGAGTTTACATAACTGAAAACTGACCGAAAGTCCGAGAGCTTCAGCTTCTAGAGAGCCCATAATTTGAAGCAATTTATAATTCACTTCATAACACGAAAAAGGGATATGTCGGTATTTATAGAACCAATTGGTAATTATTTTTTCAACGTTTTGTTGTTTTGCTGGATGCTGTCAAGCTATATTTAGCCGGTTAAATTCACCCAGACGGTTTTCAATCCTGTTGATGAGTTTGGGAGCTCCGGTTAGGCCTTTTTGTGAGCCTATGGCGGCAGTGGGAGCGAAGGCGAAGAAGAAGAAGGTAAATTGAGATTTACGGGGTGGAACGCTTCGGAAAAAGAAAGTTAATGAGAGAGAAGACAGGAAGATGGTGAGATTGGGATTTGTTGAATTGAGTGATGTTTGTTGGTAGCAGCGCACTATCGACATTACATACGATTTATTATCACCGCATCTAGCGGCATAAACAGCGCAAACAAACCCCGTTGCGTCCATAGTCTCAAGTCCATGGAAATGACTCGGGGTGATCGACTAGGCCTTAGGGACGTCCTCTGTGTCCCTGCAAGGTCTATCTTCGAGAGGTAAACGGCACGGAAACACGGCCTGCACCTGTCGCCCGGCGTCCATGTGCATCAGACGGTCCCTTCACCTCGAAACATCACCCGGGGGAATTTACGATGAATATCCACGTGCCCCATCCCAGATCTTGGCAATAGAATATCAGTGTTCCGGCGGCTCCCTCAAAGTTGGATTTAACTCATGAAATCAACGACAATGGTGGAGGAAGGCCAAAAAAGCAAATAAAAACCTACAATATTTAAAAAAATAATTTAATTAATTTATATCAATATAATAAACCCTTGTGTAAAATTTGCAGCGTTTTTTTTTCCATTCGACTACGAGGAATTCCATTTGGATTATTTAATTTAAAATAATTTTAACGACAATAATTATTGTCTTCCTTCATTTCTTTAAATTATGTCATATCTACGTAATCAGGGGCACAAAACACCTTCTGTATGACTCTCTTCATTAAAAGAAAGGGGTTTAGAGCATTTGTTCGAAAATGAAATTTTAATTTTATTATTATTATTATTGTAGAAAAGGTAGACTTCTTTAAAAGTGGAGTTTGGAGATATGGAGCAAAAATGAAAACAGGCAAAACATTTTGCGGTTTTTCACGAGTGCAAATTCTTCACTGAGTTTGGTTAGGGAGAGAGAACGACTCCTCTGCTGAATACTAAATTGTTTATTAAGGTAAACAATTATAGCGTGGGGACCGGTTTCGAGCAACTAAGCTCATCTACAGCCCAGAGTGACTTGAGGTGGTTGAACGTACAATTAGTTCTGAACCAATTGTACGTTCAACCACCTCAAGTCACTCTGGGCTGTAGATGAGCTTAGTTGCTCGAAACCGGTCCCCACGCTATAATTGTTTACCTTAATAAACAATTTAGTATTCAGCAGAGGAGTCGTTCTCTCTCCCTAACCAAACTCATTGGATTAGACCTCTGCACCATCGGCAAACAACCACTTTGCAAATTCTTCACTATTCAGGGAGATGCAAACTTGAATTCAAACTACCCTAATGGGTCTGAAAAATATCATACTTCGCGAATTTAGCGATTTTGTTGTTGTTGATTTTGGCTGGCCTAAAATATTGGAGGTTACCTTCCACAAAGTACCTACAGGTACGATAGATCTATCGATACTTCCGATATCATCGAGACAAATGATTGATACCGCAATAATATTGGATGAAAAAGTATCGTCCAAATATCGTTGTTAACAGATGAGAACTATCGATTCCTCGATATCGGAAGAAGTAACGACTAAGACTTAGTCGTTACTTAGTAACTTTACTGGCCGAACTTGCTAGGTCTCTGTTTATATAAGCGGCAAAACCATGTTCCACGTTAAATGCAGGATATGACCCAATATAATATATTATCATAATGTCTGGTGACCCTAGCTGGATACCCAACAGGAATAAAAAGAAACCACACAATGATAAGCAAACTCAAAAATGCTGTCATACCTCATCCTCATCCACATCCACATCATCATGATATCGTCTATCTAAAGTTCACAGTGCCTCAAGAGCGAAAAGACCTATTCAATAAGCCAGCGATAAAAATTACATCAACCAAGACAATGAGATACGTCAGACGTTCTGACTCAGAACGAGCCATCAACCGGGTGATGACAGCGGCGATTAAATTCAGCCATTCGATAGTCAAAAATATTTCTCGGTCTAGTTGTCAATGGATTCGGCACGAGATCAATTCGCTAGGCTGCACCGGAAACTCCGACGAGGGTTTTTATCATCTTCGAAACAATGAACGGCCTTCGGTTATAGTCAGGTTACATCTTGCCATCTGCCGACCCACATGGCGCAGATGTCCGCGGAGGCCATCCGGGCAGCCAGGATCCGGAGTACGAACTTCCAGAGGAGTTCCAGCTCTGAGAAACTTACCGGTCGCTATGAACCAGTTCCAAAAATCTCGATGGCCTTCACAATCCGCAGTTTCCGTATCCCGAGTGAAAGCGAGGAACTCCAGACGGCCGATCCTGTCGTGACATTGAATGTCGGTCATAGGAAGTCCCCCTCCGGCTTGATCTTATCCCAAGATGGATCTTGCGACACTTTTGCGTGTCTTCAGGGACACCAAAAGTTGCCGAAGTAGCCTGCACAAGTCTGGACTTTCATTTTACGTAACGCCAACTCCGCCACATAGATAGTTTTACGGGTGATGTTTAAAAAATCGCAACTTCCAAAGTCCCATTTTTGAGAAAATGAACCTTATTTTTAAAAAATTTTTTTGAAGCATCTAGAGGTTATCAAGAATCTGCAATGAAACAATTTTAATCATTGGCCTACATTGGGATTCACAAAATTGATGAAGACGTGGTGATGAGAACTACAATTAAAACGGCGGTCGATTACAGGGAGTGCAATCTGCTCCCTGTTTTGGAAACAGCACAAAACAGCGGTCGACTCCTGAGCACAATATTGCTGCCAGCATGTTCAGAGGGACCCGCTTTGCAAGCCTTGGACAGGCCTGGAAAGCGTAGAGGCCATCCTGGCAAGCTGTGGAGACCCTTAGCCAGCTTGGGATCAACTTAGCAAGCCTCGTATGGCTCTAAAAACCCTGATACAGCTTGGCACCATATTGGCATGCCTTGGAAACTCTTAGACAGCTTGGGACGAGCTTAGTAAGCCTTGGACAGCTCTAGAATGCTTGGTATCTTGTAAACCCTTGGCCTGCTCGAGACCAGCTTTGCAAGCCTTGCATGCCTACTTTTTTAAACAACTTATCGCCATCACTAAATCGAGCCAATTTATTTCTGGTGTATGAATAGTTAATATTTTCTTTCAATTTCATGAATGCTCTTTACGCTAAGACTACTTTTCAAAGCAAAGGAGAGTATTCTCCAAGGACTGCAAGATAGACAAACAAGCACGTGTCCTGCCTATCGACGATTGGGTCAAAGTTGGTGCAGGGGATGACCACGTAGCAGGCTCGTATGTGTATTGGTTTCATTACATTACCACACTATAATCATTTTTTGCAGTTAGTCGAAGTATCGATACTTTCTGAAAAATACCGTATCGAAAGAATTATCGTCCATTGATACAGTGGAACTGTGAGGTACATATTTTGAACTGTGAGGTACATATTTTGAAAAAAAAAAAAAAAACGAATCGTTTTTGAGGGGTCCAGTTTGAGTTTGTAGATCATACATAACCTACCTGGCTTCTAAGTGCAACTCACCACAACTCCGTGTCAAGGTTCACCTTTTGATGCCCTCCATTAAAACCAGACTGAGGACATATGCAGGCCATAAAAGTCCCCAGTTGTCGAAGCTCGACCTCGTTAATCCGCCAGAACCAGCTTTGTGATCCCACCGGTAACGACCGCCCAGTAAAACCGATGCGTGAGAGGTCGCCTCCAAGATGTATAATCAGTTACCGCTATTTTTGACGACGCTCTGAATTTACTGGCGCGCTGGTCGGCTTTATGCTCGGCTTTAAAAAAGTGACTTGGAAATGCAAAATCATCGTGGTCGGAAGCCCCCCCCCCCCTCCCTTAGGCACAAAAGAACTGAACGGCGAGACAGAAATTAGTACCTAGGAAATAATGGCAGACACAAGTTTGAAAACAAGATTATCCCTTGTTGAAATGTGACGGTTCACCAAACTCTCTAGATGTTGAGTACAGGACATAATTTTATACATTAATGGACATAATAACACGAATGTATATTAAACATTGATGTTACGGTGATTTTCGATCCCTATAATTAATTTTGCTGAGCTGGTTCTTTGGCCTCCTATGCCCCACTACATTCTGTCCGAGCATGGCCAGGTCTGGTGGTCAGAAGGGGTCTCCTTCTCGAAGCTGTCACATCACTGTCTATGCCCCATTATTTATTTAATTTTTAAACTCGTAAAACCCTCCGATAAGCCGATATCAGCCCGACCTCCGATATCAGTTTTTAATTACAGAGTCAAGCTTTCGGGATTAGCTGGGATCCCTTCTTCAGGACCTACAACATGCCAGGTGAAAATGAGACCTTCTAATGGTATACACATAAATAGCGAGATGATTTCCACCTGGCATGTTGTAGGTCCTGAAGAAGGGATGCCAGCTAATCCCGAAAGCTTGACGCTGTAATTAAAGACTGATACAAACCCGGCCTTTTTCTTCCGAAAAAACGCCTTATTTTTCCAAAAATAAGGCCTTTCAGAGGTAAGATGGACTCGTCCTCTAATTACCTGTTGGGGTTACAATAGGTATATGGGTCAATCATTATCCCGAAGGTATGATTTTTGGCACCCAAGCTGAATCCTATTCATCCCGCTAAAAGGGCGATGACCCAAAGCGGAGTGATGCACCTTCACTCCAGGCTATATCAAGTCCTGGAGCGAAATCCTGGTTGGTCATTTGTACTGGAGGTTGGAAACATTTTGGAGGATTGCCCTCTGACTTGTCGTCAGACCATACCCCAGATGAGCTGTCGTCCTTCAAGTTTTGGCCCATCGTATCCTGCGACGTCGAGAGGTCGTTTTCCGCCCTGAAGCTACTCCTCTCTGAGAAACGAAGGAACTTCACAGTCGAAAATTTGGAAAAATCGATTGTAGTTCAATGTTTTGTGGTGGATGAATGACTTTTGTATAATATACAGATAAAGATATATTATATCTAATGCAAATATTTTTAAACATGTAAATAGTAGGACCTACTATTTAGTACCTGGTACTATCGAAATACAAGATGCCAAGAAAAAACGTGTAATTAATACATTTCTGCGGAATCAGTTAATTCCATTTCATTCCTTGAACTTTTTCAGTTATAACACGACGCCACAATAATCAGAGAGGTATTAAGACTACCTGTAAATACGTTTTACAACAAAATGTAGTAATTTAGAACCTATTTGAATTTTTTTTTATGTATTTTGGCTTGGGGTGCATATTTTGCATATTTTTTTCCATTTCGTCTGCATAAAATTCCCAAATTCGGTGCATAAAATTCCAGTCTCTACTAATAATATACAAAAAGTCCGCAGTTACATGTAACTTTGCGAGGTCCTCATTAGATGGACTGGCCTACAATTCCAAGCGCCATCTGAATCAGACTGAGAACGACGAGTGTAAAATGTTAATGTTAACAATTATTGTATCGAAATCGCACGCCAAATCGTTTCAGACGTGACATTTGGCGTGGAATCTGAAACTGCAAAAACTTTGAAGGCTTCTTTTGAAAACAATGGCGGGCGCTCGCGCCCCATTTGCGCCAAATCTCACCCCAACATGTGGTGAGAATCAGTAACCCCATAATTTGATCGCTTACCACTTTTTCCGTGATAAGCAAGTGACACACCGACAAATGCACATAAAAAGACCACCTGAAATAGTGGTAATAGATACCATTACCAAAAAAGTATCACTACTCTGACATAACGGTGATTTGTAAACAACAATACATTGTTTCCACTACTTTTATCAAACAACACGAAAAGGGATATTAATATCACTCCAATGCCACTATTCTCGGGTGTTCAGGAAAAGTGGGTTATCAACCTTGATCGAGGCCTTGTTGAAAAAAACCGCGAAACGACGCAGAAGAACTGAAAAGTGAGTAGGATGATTCCGTTCCTGCACGGTGGCAAAAAATGTTGACCATAACCGTGGGATATACACCATGTCCTGTTCAGACCAGTTCAAGCATGAGCCCAACTCCCATCGACAGGTTTCTTCAAAACCCAACTTATTTATTACTTCAAGCCGCTCCAGAAACGCCATCTGCCGGTTTTCCGTTCGACCGGCGACAAACGGCATACGTGACTCGAATGAAGGAGTTGAATCCCCCTCGGAAGGTACCAGTAAATCTTTCCATTTGCCGAAGGAAGTCACTCGAAACCCCCAGGGCGATGAAACACCATTGCCAGTGATTGTTCATCACTTAGGGCGAGTATTGAGTTGGAAACATAGAAACCCCCGAGTGTAATGAAACTAAACACAGTTTCACGGTTGGAAGCGGCACTGTGTTCAAAATGTTGACAGTTAAGTTAGTACCATGGTGTCTGCCTGACCACGGGGACTTAAACAGGAAAAACAACAAAACCAAAATGTTGGACAATATGGTAATAGTATTCGGGACAGTTTAAAATGCAGTTAACAGACAGAGATGCAGTTAAATCCACCATATAGCGTTACCATCAGTGGCACCAAGTGCAACATCTGTAGCGACTTGGACCAACAAAAATACGAAAAATTAAAGAAAGAAAAAATCCTAAAAAGCCACTGACATTTGAAGAATTCTTCTTCTTTTTTTCATTATAACTAGAATAAATATTTTTAATAAAAAATAATATCATCATTATAACGAAATAGGACGGCAGCAAAAACAACTGAGCTGTGATAAACGTTAGCAGTTATTTACTAAAAATAATAATAACTGAACCGTTTAACTTCCTATACCTTTTGGTGACGACCGTTGGGAGGGCCAGGGACAGGCTTCAGCAAGGATACTATTAAATAGCCTGAAACCTTTTATTCAGCACCAATTTCGGTAACATGCAGGATTTTGGGGTATTAACAATAAGGTCAGATCAGGGGGCAAACACACGAAAGCCCGAGAAAGTTCGCGTGCTAGTTGCTATTCAAATAGGAAACTCCCTCCTATTTAGCGAACATCTCCCACTTCAAAAGTTTTGGACATGAGGTTGAATAAATAGGTACCTAATCTGGATAATTTTAATAACGACCAGAATTTTCATTTGGACTTGGAAAAATTAGGTACGGAGTGAAAAATAAGGACATTAAATTTTCCTTTAGAAAAAGGACCACACCTCGGCCTCTTCCAAGTACATAATAATATTAAGTACCTACATATTATGTAGGTTCTCAGATGGACTGAAGCGGAGAATAAAAAATGAAAAATGGCAAAATTGGTGTTGTTGTTGGAATCTTATACATAATATTATTATGTATAAGATTCCTTAAACAACACCAATTTTGCCATTTTTTATTTTTTATTCTCCGCTTCAGTCCATCTGAGAACCTGGTAGAGTCGAAGACTACCAGGCCAAATGAATATTCATCCTATCAACCGACCCAGACCCACCTGTCTAACACCAGAGAACATCGAGACCAACGTTTGTGTCGGTGGACGGAAACGACCAAGGCGACAAGGTAGGCTGACTTTGGCGTTGATAATTTTTACTGTATAATAGCAGAAACAGTGTTGCCGGTTGAGTTATTGACCTTAGCAGTGTCGTGTCGCCGGAAGGTTAAGAAATATACCTGAATCTGTCATGCTGTTTGCCTAAGCCATAGATATGAAATAGCTAAAGCCATAGATATTATTTCATATCTATGGCCTAAGCACGTTCATAATAATATTATTCCATATATGGAATATATGGAGATATATCTCCGCTCCCTATCCCTATATATATTTTAGAATGGACGAACATACGAATGTCAGGGTAAAAGGCCCGTGCATTTTATCCTGTACAGACTTAGAGATCAAAAAAGATGAAAGATAGGTACATTTCAAAAATTTTGAAAATTCATCTATATTCAATGTAAGTAATTTTTGTCGCAACTGTTGTTATTATGAAGAGAAGTTCTGGACGATTTGAAATTCGTTTTTACCATTTTGTCATTTTGCCATCATGTGAGTTTTACGAATGGTCAACACTCAAAGACGATAAAATTTATTCTATTTAATAGACGTTAGTTGGCAGTGGGCACACGAGAAACCTTTGGAACGTCCGTTCTAGTTGTGATTAGCAAATTGTTAATGTTATTGTCTTTTTGAGATGTATAAGAGTTAAATTTGTAAAGTTCCTTTCGTTGGCCAACCTACCGCGAATGACCTAAACATTTGTCATACTGTAGGTTGGTGACACCTATTATCGACATGCCCCTATTATTGACGGTTCATAATATGAATGTGAATATTATATTATAATATATCACTTAAGCCGGTCTTGAATTGGGCCAGCGATATTATCGCTTGAATTCACAAATTTGTCAGGGAGCGCGTTTGAAAATGCATTGTGAATTCAATGTTGCATTGTTTCATTTCCGCGCGGGATTTTAATATAGCCTATGTTGGGGGCAATCGCACCCGAAACCGTTAGAAAAAACCCCATTCAAATCCGTTCAGCCGTTTAGGCGCCTATAAGTCACGAAAGACACAAAGACAGAAAGCTCAACATCTCACCTAAGCATACTTAAACGGTCCACCAAACCAATAGAAAAAATCGCCGTATTTTTATCGCTTACTGTTAAGGAGGAGGAGAGGAAAAACCATGTACCGTGAGTACAGAATTTCGAAATTTCAAAATTTCGCAGGGTTGCGCGAGTCGGGCTGGGTTTTAATATAGCCTATGTTGTGGGCAATCTCACCCGAGATCGTTAGAAAAAAAAACCCATTCAAATCCGTTCAGCCGTTTAGGCGCCTATAAGGCACGATGGTTTACGGGGGGGGGGGGGGGGGGGTTACTTCAAAACTCTTACATTCCAATCCAGAGAACGCCCGTAAAAATTTCGAAATTTCGCAGGGTTGCGCGAGTCGGGCTGGGTTTTAATATAGCCTATGTTGTGGGCAATCTCACCCGAGATCTTTAGAAAAAAAAAAACCATTCAAATCCGTTCAGCCGTTTAGGCGCCTATAAGGCACGACGGTTTACGGGGGGGTTACTTCAAAACTCTTACATTCCAATCCAGAGAACGCCCGTAAAAACATGTACCATGTTAAAATATGTTAATGAATCGTCTCTTGTAGTGTCCTACTCCCAGAAGGGCTCCCTCACAAATTTCAACGTCCAAGAATGAACAGAAGGGATTTTAGCAGTGTACATTTTTACAATACCTACAGTACAGTACTTTTTACAATACCTACCTACAGTGGCAATGCAGTACTGTTTCATTTTTTTAAGATAAAAAAACACTAAATTATCTTCATAAAATATTGATACCTATTTAGAAAATCTTTATTTTTTTAAATTTATATTTTCTCTGGGAGATACTGGGGATGAATTCAAGTACGTGTGAAAGGCGGAAAGACGTAGTCGCTCACTGGTCCGGAATGGGCACCGGTTCCTTGGGGCTCCACTTTCAGAACTTTTGGAATAGAGAACATCCCAAGGCCGAGGGTTACAACGTTGGCCTCCCCTCACAGCAACGCAGACGAATCTCCTACTTCCCCACGTACATCAACAGAAGGCCTGCATCGTCACTGCCGTCCCCAAGCAGTAGATTAAAATCAATCAGGGATTGACTGAGGGTTATTTGACCTGTTCACCCCTCAAAGCAGTGTTAAATCTCTGGGAGATACTGGGGATGAATTCAAGTACGTGTGAAAGGCGGAAAGACGTAGTCGCTCACTGGTCCGGAATGGGCACCGGTTCCTTGGGGCTCCACTTTCAGAACTTTTGGAATAGAGAACATCCCACGTACCTTTCACACGTACTTGAATTCATCCCCAGTATCTCCCAGAGATTTAACACTGCTTTGAGGGGTGAACAGGTCAAATAACCCTCAGTCAATCCCTGATTGAATTTATATTTTGTAAAGGTAAGTAACTAGCTTTCCAACAAACAAACCAATACTCATGATGCACTTAAGAATTAAATTCAACAAATTGTGTTTTTTACATTGATCCAACCACGCAGGACCAATGTCAGAGAATTTGTCTTGGAATAATTTATGGCAGACACACCCAAACGATCAAACGATATTTAACACACAAACATTTATTTACGAAGTTGCATTGGGTGCTCAATGAGCACTGCTCATGCAAAGATAAAATTGTTGGTAAAAAACATTACACAGGAAAAATTGTGTTGGTCTCTTTTTGGTTTATTATTCTAGGAATAATACACCTATGTAATCGCGACGGAGGTCAACAATTCTGATCAGCCTCAAAATTTGACAATATACTTTTCAAGAGGTCTAGATTTTTTTTTAACTAAATTTAGTTTAAAAAATGGTCATTTATGACCGTCCGCCGTCCGAGCCGTTTTGGGAAGTAGGATTTTTGAAATTTTATGTCTTAACTTTGGCATACAAACGAAAAAAGCGTTAAGTGTTAAGTTTAAAAAAACGTAACGGTTGGTTCCCTAGCAACGACTAAACTAAAAACATAAAATGTTATGATGACATCATTGTGTTGTAGACTCGTATGCACGCGTTGCTATTTTTTTTTTTTTTTTTTTTTTTAATCTGAAATTTTGACAAAATGCTCGGTTTGCCATCTAGTTGTGTACGCAAGGTTTTCACCCCGATCGCCTAAACCCGTGGGGCGCTATGGGGAAAAAATGGGGCTAGGGGAGGGGTATTCCGAATACCGTATTCGAAGGTTTCGGCTATGTGGTCGAGTTAAGTGTATTTTTCAAATTTTTTCAAAATTAAACCGATAACCTATCCACGTTTATTAAATAAAAGTAGGTAAAATTTTTACCTATATCAAAAAATAACAAACCCTTGGGTAAAATTTGCAGCGTTTTCATTCATCACTGTGTCGTTTTTTACCGCAAGTTTTAACCGCAAGTTAAAACCCGTGTATTATACGTCCCTCAACTCTATCAGTTTCCTCAATCAATCGATTCCTGAGAGGGCGCATCATTAGCTGTCGGTTGGGCTCATTGAGTTGGAAACCCCAGGTCTCCTTTCATGATTCCCAAGTCCGTTACTTTGACCTTAAAAAGAAACTAGGCACCTAAGGTGTTTTTGCGTCGCAGGACGTGAAGGGTCAAACCGTTTGGTGCTAAAGGTCGAAGACGTCAGGTGGTTTTTTAAAAGACGGAATAAGAATTGTAAGAAGGAAGCAAATGTATTACTCATTAAATTTAAGCCGGTTCATGACCGTCAAAAGGGTCCACTGAAAACCTGAGAACTTAATGGGCCAATTGTGTTAACCATACCTACACGGTAATTTTTCATCTTTCCGGTTCTTGGGTCTTGACGAGGTTTTCACCGCTGCACCCAGCCGCCATTTTTTAGTTCAAGTGGCCGTGACTGGGCTGCCAGGTCATCTCCACGGTCAACGGACCAAGATCCACCACCCGGGACGCCAGCGGATGCAATTTTTTTAAATTCACTTTCAACGCTCCGTGACGTCCATCTTCTCCCCACAAAAAAAGTCGAAATCGACAAGGTGCCCTCAAACACCCTTTTGTTGCATTCAGCGCGAAAATTCCCCTTCGCGTTCCATCAGGTCCGGTTAACCCGTGCAGACCGGATTTTCCACGCTCTGGCGTAACGCTAACGTCGCGGTAACATTCCACGCTCAAGTCGAGGCTGCCCCGCATAAGGTATTGCCCAAAGTGGGTTAGTATCGTAGATGAAGTTTTTTCCAACCGCGTGGAACACAGTTCACACAATCACAACCATTATCTAGCCTGCCAATGACATCTCTTTGTACAGAGCTGTGTTTGAAGGATCAATGGAATTCATTTCCATCCATGAAACACACCAAGGTCTACGAGTGAAGGAAAAACCATCAACATTGTTTCAAAATGTAAAAACAACTTCATAGGGTGGCAAACACAACTGGCAAGGTTATGAAAAACTTACAACCCATTTGGACGATGGCCCACTTGTTTGATAGGATTGCGTTGTTAGAGGCGATGTTCGGTAAAGACGGAGAAAAGCAGTTGTATGTAATCTGAATCCAATTATGAAGGGATTCTTGAAAAATGATAGTTTTCTGTGTTACGGCATTCTAGTTGTTAGTTGTTAGGTAGATTTGAAGAGCGGGAAGAGCTTCGAGATGAACAATTTAAGGAAGAATGAAAAACAGTTGAAGGACATAAGGAGCAACAAGCTGATTGGGTTGAAAAGCAGGAAGAGGTTTGAGATGAAAAATTCAAGCAAGAATCAGGAAGAGTTTGAGGATTTCAGGAGCAACAAGAAGGTTCATTTAAAATACGGGAAGAGCGTCAATATCAGCAACTCAAGGAAGCATTGAGATACGCGGATGACATTGTGTTTGGCCCCGTTGAAATGGAGGTTTTTAGCTCTCCTGGCCTGCGGGAACTATGGTTAAGTAGCCAAAATAAAGTCGGGGGTAATCTCGAAAGACGCTCGCTAGGATTTGGGATTGGCAGTGTCCCTCAGGTTATTGAGTTTCAAGTTCTACTTGAGCCAATGGGTACCTAACGGAACCTAGGTTGATGCAGAGGGAGCGCCACAGTTGTCTAGAGATTACAAGATCTGCACTCTCGCTGGGACATTGCGATCCACTCCCGATGCGATCTACTCCAGGCAATCGACTCCCTTTTTGGACTAAGTTCATCTCTCAAGCACAAAAGTGCCTTAGTCAGATTGAACCAACTTTGCAAGGCTTGCAATGCAAGCCTTGGACAGGTCTGGAGAGCTTGAGACCATCTTGGCAAGCCCTTGGCCTGTTCGTGACCAGATTTGCATGCCTTGGACAGCTCTGGAAAGCTTGGGAAACAAGATAAGATTTTTCACCACTTTGTCAACATAAGGAGGAGTGGAACGACGCCTGGGGTTGGAGGTACAGTTCCATTTTTGGGTGCAGATCGCACTGAACTGTTAGCAGCGATCGAATCCCCTTCACTTTTCTCGTCCAATGGGAGTCAATTGTACTTCCCCCACTCTCGCTGTGGCTGATCCCCTAGGTGCCAGCTGGCCCACCAGTCTCGGGAATGACATTCTTCAGGACGACCATCAACTCCTACCCACGGTGGTCAAACCACGTGTGCCAGCGTATCAACTCCTACCCGTCTTCCGAGTTCGGAGATATCAACTCCTACCCTTTGGATTTTGACCGTCAGAGATACAACATGCTGAGTTCCTCTAGTATTTTGCATATGCAGTATTTTGTATATACTTCCTGGAAAAGAAGAGTCGACCTATGAAGCGGCTTTTCGCGCGTTAACTGCCAAATGCCTTGAAGGTATACGCCATGGAACAAGGAAAAGGAAGCGCGTGACGAAAAAGGATTAGCCGATTGATTGTTGCAATCGATTGTAAGCTCTCGATTCTTGGATATGACTTTACGATTATCCAATATGGCAGAACTGGCTAGTTCTATTGTATACCAGAAGATAGCGCAACCATCGCGTACCGACCGCGAGGTGGTGGGGCGGTCACGCTCGATCCTATCTGCTGGCTCTTCCTTTTCCTTGTTCCATGGTATACGCCAAGCTAGCGTCTGTGCGAATGGGTTCTGTCTCTACACCATGGTGCACCATCCTCCCGAACGCGAACAAAATGTTAATGGGTTGAAAAACTTATACGTAGACAGGTGAACGGTGAAATAAGCACTTTTCAATAGGTATGTTAAGTACTCGTGTCAGTGCCAAGTTTGCAGGACTTTTCGACTACCACAACAAATAATGAAGTGTTTGTGATGTACAAAAAAAAATTATTTGATGTTTTGTTTGAGATATTTTTGTAGGCACTTATTTTTATGATGACGAGGTGCATTGAAATTATACCACACATTGACCATGGTTAGGAATTAATGAATTCCTTTCATCATTCACGGGTAGCAGTTGAAGACTTCTCACGGGTAGGAGATGATATAGCGGGAACTTGGAGACGGGTAGGAGTTGATGGGATTTTTGGCGCCTGGGTAGGAGTTGATGAATCCCCATTCTTCAACGAATCTCCCTGAAACGTGAGCAGCCAGGGGCCGTGGAGAGACGAAAGGCCTTTGGGGCATGTGATGCGAGGCTCCAAGCATTCTAAAATGAGGAAAATCATGGATCGGGGAATTGGAAGAAAAAATCTTGGATATCGAATGTAGCTGGTTCGACATCAGCCGGAGTAGATTTATTTCACCTGGCACCAGATTGTGGGAGTTATGTGCGTATGATCGACATTCAACAGTGGAGACGTCACAAGAAGAAAAGGATTCAAAGACGAATCAGAAGCATTTTAAAGAATTCAGGAGCGGCATGGAGTTTGATTTGAAGAGGAGCTTCAGAAGGTGAAGAAAGAGCTTCCAGATCAGCAATTCAAGAAAATCAAGAGGATTTTAAGAGTAGGAAGAGGTTTGAAATCAGCAATTCAAGGAAGAAGCCAACAGATTTCAGAAGCGTCAAGCAGACAGATTTGAGGAACTTCGCTCTACTTGTCGTTTCTCTCAGGATCTGTTTTTTGCAGAACCAAAAGGAAAAACTGACCTCAAAACGGGTGAAACATTTAACGCTTACAATTTGGATCCGCTGACCGTGGAGACAAGTCTAATTTTAAAAGCACTAAGTCCACGCAGAGCACAAAAATCTAATTTGCAGGTATTCGTGGTGCGCACTCTGTACGTACCTACTTCAGAACTGCCTTTCAATTTAGGTATTGGATTTTTTTCCCAGATGTCTAATCGTCCAGGTCATTTATAATCATTAAATGATTTTAGCGCAACCTTTTCAAAAAATGGAAAGGTGCGCTAATCTCTTCGACATGTTTGGGTTTTTATTTATTTTTTTATTTTTTATTTTTTTGTGTATCACAGCATCACGCCCTGGCTGAACAGATTTTCATGAGGGTGGTCTCATTGTGATCAGCGAGTTCTGAGGGTGGTTATAGGCTATCAAAATCACCTCCGTCGTCGACGATCCCGAGAAGATGACTCTCGAAAAAGGCGACCCAGCGCTTATACCTAGTGTGTCAAGTTAAGAATTCTTAGTTACGGTTTTGATTTCAATAAAGACGCTTTAATATTTCGTAGTAACAAAAAGGTTGCGCTCATCTATTCAATAATTGAATTATTCAATTGATGGCTTGTTATAACGTATAAGCATCCGGTCGTGACAACGTAGGTCCAACCAGGAGTATTTATTATGAGTATTATTAGTATTTTTTTGTCCAGATATAGGGGTGCGAAATGCGGAAAATAAAGCACTCGGGATCGCCTTTGTGGACGATGAGCATTCGAAACGAGTTTGTCTGAGCATCACGAACGCAAACAGGATGCAATTCAAAGTCAAGGCTCCGTAATATTATCCCAGGGGGCTTGAGGCTAACAAACAGATTGACGTCACAAACTTTAGTGCTACCTGCGGGTCTGTACCGAAACTCGCGAAATTGCACGGAGGGGGTCGAAAGGGGTTCGGGAAATCCGTTTTCTGGCTAAACCTCCAATTTTATTGCTCTCCCCAAAAAGAGGTTGGCGTGTTCGGCCCAGTTCGAATCCGAAACCTTTTTCCCCTAGCCGAAAGGTGTTTGGTGGAAACTCAAGTTGTGGCGTGACTCTCCCTCGGGCGGGTCTCGGTTTGATAAAGCCCGACCCAACCGGAGATAAGGGCGAGCAGGAAGGCAGGAAACCGTGGAAGGCCGTGGAACATCTACAAACTTCTACCACGCCGAAATATTCGCACAAATTGAACATTGCAAAACCACACGAAATACTTTTCGAAATACTTCTCTTCTTTTCGAAATACTTTTCGTTGATACTTCAACGCCGTAAATTTCATCAGACTGCTATTTCCTGAATCCCGTAAAACGTCCATTCTGATTAGAACCGATCAGGAAGCAGCGGAACCTAAAATAAAAATGGGAAAAGTGAAAGCAGATATGGAACTTTTGTGGACCCATGTCATAACCCACGGTTGTTAAAAGCGGAACAAATAACGCTACGATTGCCAACACTAAAAATTTAATGACCTCCTAAACCCAACGTTGGCAAACTTTCCGACAGGCGATAAAAAGATTCCATCGCCGTTTTCATAATGCCCGTCGACGGGTGAAAAACTCAAGAGAAATTGGAAGGTTTTTTTGTGTTAGGCAACACTGCATGGCTATATTTTCTAATATTTAAGATGTAGAAAGTGCACCAACTGAGGTAGTGCAGTTTAGAGTGTGGGCATTTTCATTACAACATGAAAATCTTGAAAGCATAGTCAATTTTAGGAGAAAAGTTAACCATAATATGCTATTGATCGCAATATTATTGCGACGTTAGGAAAAACTTAAAACACCATCTTGTCTTATGAGTGGATCAGAAAGTGGTCATTGGAAATCACAGAATCTGCACAAAACCAAAAAATATGGAAGCACAATAATCTTCTTGATCGAGTGTCATACCCATGGCAAACGTGAGGCTTTCCTGGGCAAGTTACTCTCGGTGGTATGCCATTTCCTTCCGATAGGTGATTATCAATACATATTAGGAAGATGTTTGATGATATCAGAGGTACAAGTATCCGGCTCGAAGGACCAATGTTACCCATCAAAGTAACAATAATTTTTGCCACCAATAGGCACCTACTATCGGTCCAGACTATCAATAGTTTGAAACAAAAAATAAATTGTTTGAAAGTCCCTATTCACAGATTAAAATTGGAGAAATGATTGGTGGTTTCGATACCAAATCAAAAGAAATTGTTGGAAAATACCTATTAACAGATTATGTTTGTTTCATTTCACTTTTCAACACGGCATTTGAGCATTCTTTCGAAATCGGTCAAAGTCAAGCAGAGTTTTGTGAACAACTGCGTACAGACCTTCCAAAGATGGAAAAAACGTGATTCCGCCAGGGCCTCGCATAGGGTGTCCAAGCGAACAAGAGTTTGCCTAAATATTGCCGTTATAAGGGCAGTGTCGCTCAGACTGAGGAGGACCCACAAAAAAGTGATGTCCCTCGGAATGGAAGAAGTGGTGCCCTTCCATGGCTCAGAGGGCTGTGTCAGAAGATGCCGCTGGGAACGGCTGCAGCCCCCCCCCCCCCACTCCTCCCATTTTTGCAACACGATTTAACGTTAGTTGGCGCTTCCTCTTTCTATTCCGTGGGGTGAAGATTGCACCTACGCCAGCACTGTTACCCCACAAGACCACTCCGTAATTCAGGTGGCTGTGGAAGCATGCAAAATATAGAAGTCGAAGCAAGCTGAAGGATATTGTCCTGCAAGCTCGGCGTAGAAGAAACAGCGCCTGATTCAGCTTGCCGTTGAGCTTCTCGCAATATGGGGTCCATGACGAACGGTTATCGAGAATGAACCCCGGTTAACCGGCCAATGATGGGTTGCCTCGGTTCAGGAAGAGCCTCAGTTCCTGGGTCTTGTCGAGTACGTGCCCATTTGCACAGCAACATTCCTGCAGAGCTGTGGTTGCCTCGAGTGCTCCCTGATCACGTGCATCCAAGCTCTGATAATATAATGATAATTTTGAGTTATTTATTATCATTTCATAGGTTCTGTCAACAAGCCACGAAAAGGGTCAGCAGACATGCTCCGCTGTTTGGAGGATCTGTGGGAGAAGTATGCCAACGACCAGGACATAATGATCTATCTTTCGAGCCTGAGCACCAGGTACGGTCCGTAGTACGAAGACGAGGAATGAGGACGACGTGAAACATTTTTGACGAAAATGAAAAGATTCATTCGAATGTTCTATGTGAAATTATCCAGGTATGTACCAACATCTCAATAAACGAACGTTTGTCATGATCTTAACTATTCAATGATCCCAAAACCGTTGCGCTTTGATCCCAAACCCGTGACGGATTCGTCCCCACGATCCCAAACCCGGACCTGCGGCAGAGTATGAGCGTGATAGGTACATCACGTGCCTCGTCTCCAGTATAGACGTCTCCGAAAATACCACTCGCTACTGAGTGGGGTACAGATCTTACTAAAATATATTAAGATCTGTAATACGTGGGTTATATATTTAATATGTAACATTTTTAGCGATTTTGATTTTCTTACGTCTACTACTTCTTCAATCATCAACGTAGTTAGGTAGGTACTTCCTAAGTAGGAACAACTGTTCCCTGGAAAAACTGGTCACCCTGCCCGTATTAAAGTGCAGACGATCCACAAGTTGTGGACCACAACCACAGACGTCCAATCTTTGTACAAATCAGTTTGAGCCTAGATTGTTTTTTCGTCTTTCTATCACCCCCCATTACATTACGTTGGGGTCTTAATGAAACCCGTTCCCGATCTGTACAATGCGGTAGACTACAATGGGTCCCAACTAGAGTAAAAAGCGAGAGGGAAAGACACATGGAAGGGAAAGTATGAACAAAAGGGCAAGGCAGATCGATGGTACCGCGGATATTACTTGGCATGCTGAAAACTGGGGCACCCCCTCTGAAAGCCATGAATGGGATTAAATCCCCTGACGAGAGCGAGAGAGAGCGTGATTTGGGAATAGATTAACTTGGTTAGGTAATCGAAAAAAAACCTTTATAGCAGACATTTTAATAACGTCTTTGGGTGATTCTTTACAAAACCACTGTTTCCAAAGAGTTTAAATTTTGATAAATGCAACCTTAAAAAGTCAGTAAATTCATGAGGCACCCAGAGATGAAAATAATAATTCTGGCAAATTGTTCGCATTAGCTCAATTTCAATGATTGGCTTAAATTGGAATTAACGAAATTAATAGACTCAGTCTATTAGACTGGTGGTAATAAAAACTCCGAACAGTTTCTTATCTGTACAGCTCTATAATTTTCGCAGAACAGTTTAATCAGGATGGAACAACGCTAACACCATGAGAATAATAGATTTGCTCTTAAATTCCAGAAAATACTCATCTAAGAGGATTTTTTACATTACCGCTTCCCCATTATCATCATTATAATAATAACTTTACAATTATTGCAAAGTTGGTGGTAGGTAATGAGAGGGATTGATGTGTGGTAATGAGAATGTAAAGTTTGAGAGCTTGCCATCATAACTATGATATCTTTTGAAGGCCTTCACTATTTGACAAAAAAGTGATTGGGAAAAATTGCACAAGAACGATTACGTGTGGTAATGAAACCAATGGACATGTTAACCTGATGTGTGGCCATCACCTGCACCTACATTAAATTTGAACAGAAATTTTCTATTCAAAGGATCAAAAGCAAACTTTCCATTGATCACAGTTGAAATTTTACAAAATATATACCAAGAATAATATTATTATGCACTAACAAAAAAAGATTTTATTGGTACTTTATAGTTAGTGCTCAAATTCCTTTTTCTTCGTGGTGGCCAGCAGCAACTGTTAATCTAGTTTTTCGTTAGTAATTAGTATGAACTGTTCATTCTTCTAGTTACTAGTTAGTTCTACTTCAGTAACAGCAGGAGCAACAGTTACTGTTTTTATAACTAATCAACCATCAACTTAATAACCATGCTCATCTGTTCCTGTGTTTTCATACATCCTTTTTACCGGAGAATATTTCTCGAAGCCAAAGTGAATCCGTAGAAGGCAAAACCTAGAGGGCTACATGCGGAATTAATGGGAAATCGTTATGTGTTTTAAATACCCAATCAGTGTAATTCGGAATTAAATTAGTAGTATGGGATGGTTGGGTGAGAACAAGCTTAAAAATCAATGAGCTTGAGCTGTTTCCATTACCCTCCAACCATGTCAGGCCATTTAGATGAAAAATCTAGACGTTAAACTCACCCCCCCCCCCCACCTTTTTAAAAAAGATTTGTTTCATGTAAAGAGAGATAAAAAAAAAACTCTGCAAAAACGCTGCAAATTTTACACAAGGATTTATTATTCTTTGATGTAATTGTGAAAAAATAAATTCTGTGTAGAAAAATATTTTCTAAAAAAAAAAAAATAATAATAATAAAATCTGTACAATGTTTGGACAGATTTGGAACCCCGAAAAAATTGAATTTGCGTCCAAAATTACTCGGAAAACTACACCATATTTGACCTACAGGGATTCTTCAAAAATCCTATTTGTAGCCCCATGAAAGCCCCATGGATCCCTACGATGAAATAGGATCGTTTTGAGACCTCAAAAAATGGATTCTACGTCCAAAAATACTTCGAAAATGAATCCTGACTCGACCTCATAGCCGAAACGATTAAGAAAAAAAAAAAAAACCTCAAATAGCCCCGTTTTAGCCCCACGGATTTAGGCGATCGGGCTGAAACCCTTGCGGGCACAACGAGATGGCAAACAAAGATTTAAAAACAATAATTGTTTTGTGCAGTAGAAAATTATTTTCAACCGCTCAAAACGGCTCGGACGGCGGCCGGGCTTTTCCGGTTTGGAATCTACACATCTTGAAACGTACTGTAATGTCAAATTTTGAGGCCGATCTGAATTGTCGACCTCCGTCGCTATTACATACTATGTAGATTTACATACTATTAGGTTTATTATTCCAAGAATCCATAGGCTTCAACGGGATTCGAACTCGTGGCCTCATTAGAATGAAGCGCGAGGTGACTAACACCCTTAAAAAAGGATAACTATAACTGTTTTTAATTGGGATGTTTAATGGTATTGTTCTCCCAATTAAGTTTTTTTTAATATTGTCACAAATCACTCATTTTCATTACTGTCGCATGTAACCCGTTAGGTTTAGGCTAGAAAACCCTTCTTTTTTTGTTATTAAGGTTTTAATGGAGCTATTATAGCTCCATTAAAACCTTAATAACAAAAAAAGAATAATAGAAGAAGTTCTATAATAGAACGCCCTTTGGAGGAACCCTCTTGAGAGTTTTTTGAGAATCACCCATTTATCCATTAATGAAGATGTTTCAATTACACGAGAAAATAAATAGGTTTGGGTGGAAGTGGTTGGAAATTGTGAACAAACACCACAGCGACCTCGCTCAATACCTTCCCAATGAGCGCGTTGGAATCAAAAGCCCGTTGAACCCTTGTTGATTTGCCACCTGCCTCTTTTTTATTCTAAACAACGCTTTCTGGGGTTCGATAACGATTCGCCGTCTCCTGTTTTGGAACGGTGAGTCCGATTTCGACAAAACCGCTTTCGGGGAGGGTCGTCCGGTTGATTGGGCTCGCGGAGTGTCGCGAACGAAAATTGGCGAAAATGCCGGCCGTATTACGTCGTTCTAGGTTTCCCTGGACGTCTCATTTCGAGCAACAAGACCGCAGGATTTCGAAGAGTTTGAAACGCGAGGAAACTACGGTGGAAAAGATTCCGCGGGAGTCGCACAATTTTGAATAGAGCAGTCGACAAGAGATGTGAATAGGTGGGGTCTCTTCACCCCGGGTCTCTCAACTAATGGGTGACCTACATTGGTTTATATTATGAGTTCTAGACACGTGTCAGTCTGGTTCCATGAATATGTCACTTTCTAAATAACCCTGTGGACCGTCGGTCTTCAGCTCCCAGGATGGTGCCATTTTTTGTTGTTGGAAAACTGCTGTCTGACGTAACTACCAAAATTCCGGATTTTGCTGACGGTCGCAGGCTAAGGAGCACCATGGTCCGTCAAAACAGAGGAAAAAAGGAATGGGATTTGAGAAAAAAAAAGTATCCAGTTTTGGGGGTCCCCCGATTTCACCGTGTGGATCTAAGGGGCTTTCATGAAATGGGGCATGCATGGGGCTACAAATGGAGCTTATGAAGGATGTGTCTGGGGAACATTTTTGGAGCAGAAGCAAGCGCATGAGATCTAATAAGGTATCGTTTTCCGTGTAAAATTGGACGATTTCTTTTTTCGGGGTCCCAATTTGTCCATAGACGGAAAAAGATCTTTTTTCATTTCGTTTTTTATTTAAAAAATCAAAAAAAATTTTAACGACAGAATTTGTTTTTGCACAATTAACCAACTTCAAAGAATAATAAAGCATTGTGTAAAAGATTCGGCTTTTTCCTTTTTTTAAATAATTTGTTCTTCTTCGGGTGTCATACCCGTAATCGGGCGTTGGCGACCTCTCGCTACCTCTGTTGAGCGTGCACGCTCAATATGATAACCAGTTATTACAGAAGTAGGTAGTCGGGACCTACTGTTTATCGCCGGTTCCGAACGGCAAATTTGAGAGGTTTTTCACGGCAGAATACTTTCGGTGGGTTGCCATTGCCTTCCGAAAGGTGATTATCAGTAGGTATGCAGGAAGATGTCTCGCAGCTGCTGGGATCGAACCAGCAATCTTTGACTCAGCAGTCCAACAATGTCAATTTTATTGACAAAAAATTTATTTTTGCACAAATTACCTACTTCAAAGAATAATAAACCCTCGGGTAAAATTTACAGCGTTTTAATATTTTTAAACAATTTTTTTACAACAATTTATCTTGAAATTGACGATTAAAATTGAAACGATTTATTTCTATTTAATTTTTAATTTCCCTTCATTTCTCAACTTTTTCAACTTTTAATTAAAAAAAAAAATCATAAATCTATAAAATTTCTATTTTGAATCGAATTTAAAAAAAGATTCTTTTTACAGATTCCTCATCCCTACCGCCGACTACAGGAACGTGGACAGGACACTGAAAGGAATGAAAGATCTGTGTGGTTTGGGCTTGTCAGATGGGCTTGGATGAGTTTTTTTTAAGTGATAATTTTTTTAAAGGTATAAAAACAGGAGTTACGTGAAAAAAAAAAAAAGAAGAAGAAAAGGATTCGATTGAAAAAAGGAGTTCTACTCGGTCAGCGGTTGGACAACGCCGAACACACTGAGGCTTCACTTTGAGTCGATCAATTGCGTGGAACAGACCTAGTGGTCTTTTTAGGACTCATGAAGGTGATCCTCTTGCTGAAGAGTGTGTTCTACCTAGCGATGACACGTGTCCACGTGTCCGAAAATCGTAACGTATAAATTGGCAACCCACAACATGAGGGCCAGAAGACTTGCGGACAATTAAGTTGGTTAGAAGTTCTAACTTAGAACCTACGCGTCCCTAGTCTGTGCACAGAATCAATTTCTCCTTTAAAAAAAAACTCATCTCAAATTCAAATCAAGCGGAATTCGAAGCGTAATGACTCACTCAAAGCCGGACTCGGCCGAACTGTCCAACGACAAGACGGGGACGCCGTTGAAATTTTTCACATGGATCAGAGAAGACTTTCTCAATTGCTGACGGGTAACCGGCATAGCGGATATTCATAACAAAACTTTAACAAAAAAATTAAAAAAACGACAGACACCGACCAGAGCGGACAACGTACTGAAGGCAAACTGAAGGACGTGGAATCAGACCAGGACATGAACGAGCCTGCAAACCTCAAACAGAATGATGACCAGGCAGGTTGGAAAAACGAGAAAAAGGGCGTAGGTACATAGCGTAGAATTGGATTTTGGCCGGTTTGGAAAAATTGGTGTTTCGCTAATCTCGAGGCTAACTGTGCTAGGTACGCTAAAAACAACGATGTTTTAGGAATTCTTTCAGTTGTCGCTCAGTACCTACGCGTTCTAGTGTAAAGACCACTATTAGGTATCATTTTTAAATAATATAAAATGTACTATAGTTTGAGGTCAACCGCAGATCTCTAGATCTAATACATTCTGACATATGGCTCACGAAATTCGGACCATTAAAAAAAAAAAATTCAACGCAATATCCACGTTCCTCGCCGAATATCACCATAACTGGTCGCACGACCCCTATTGTGGGGGTGAACTTTGTGGGAAATTTAATTTAACTCATTAGGTAACTCATCAGAGCACAAGTAGGTTCGTGTAGGGTAATTTTTCCAGGAAATAGCTGAAATCTGAAAATAGTGAAATTATTGTTTAAAGCATGCGGCCTCATCAGTTTTGTTCTGATTGGTGGTTTTACTTCTTTTTTCTTTTTGTTGAGCTCAAATTGTACTAAATTTCATCTATTTAAAAAAAGATAATAGAAGTCTTTGCGCTGGATCGCATACTTCACAAGCTATGGAGCAAAAAATGAGAGGTTCCAAAAATCGCGGTTTTTAGCATAGCCCAGTTATTCTCGAGATTTCCAAGTTGCAAAAATTGAGTACATCCTTCTGAGACCGACACTAACAATATACGATAAAATAAAACCTATAGCAATTTTTGCCTCAAAATGCAAAGGCCTATCAGGTGAGAACGGTAAAGACAAAAAGACCCCAATGAGGGATTCTCAACCTTTTCACCAACAAAGGAAAATCCGTAATGACAAGAGAAACTTTTTTTTTCAACCAGAGAAAACGACGACTCGTAACCAACTCAGGTAATTTATTCCGTGTGACTTGAGGATAAAAGATTAAGGCACGTAAAATACCCGTGTGGGTTAGTAGGTTGAAGGATGTAAAATTCACACGATTCACTTCAAAGACACGGTTCCTTTCCTGGGGAAGTAGAGTTGTAGGTGATATAGATAATTTGAAATGATTCATACGTTCTGTCTCATTGAGCAAATACCGAAACGTGTAAAAATAGAGTAATGAGGAAATGTCTTCAAGAACCGTTTAGCTTCCACAGTGGAGGATCTAGTGTCAATCTAGGATGCCGTGCGGCCAGTGAAGATCCCAGGCACATTTCTGAAGCCTTTCAGCCTAGCAAGTTCCAGGAAGGGCTTCCATTGTGTCGTAGGCGGGAAACATAGGGGCTTTTTGCCTCGGCGTAGTTCCAAGGATGGGGGGGACCTCCAGGAGAGAAACAGGAGACGTGACGACCCCCCAGAGTAAAAAGGCGGTATGCCTGGAGTTGGGTCAAATTTAGAAGGGTATGACCCCAAGGCTTGAATTAGGTCACGATGCATATCGAACGAGGGAGGGGGAAAAAGGCCTCATAGCAACACAGTTCTCATGTTTACGTTTAGTTTGAAGTTGGGGAGAGAAAAAAATGAAATTCAACAAGAATTGTTAGTCAAAGAAGCCACCAGTTTTCAATGTTTTGATCCACATATGGAGTGGTTTTTTTTTTTTTTTTCAATTTTTATTTACTTACTTTATGACCATGTTGGTGAATAACTGCGTTAAATTCGGAATTTTGCGACCCTTGGGCGACACCGAAATCGCAGAAATGGACGGCTCAGTCCGCAGCATTGAGGCGTTCCATTGGCGTACGGTAAACACAAAAATATAGCAGGAAAGGGCGTTGAAAGCAGGAGGGGGGGAAACACTGCACAAAACGACACTTGTTCCCCCTACGAGGGCAGGCAGGAGACCACTAAACAAGGCGAGAACCCGAAGAAGAAATTCACCCTCGAACTCAGCTGGGGGGGATTCCGGTGGGGCGCATGCGGGGGACCAGGGCGACATCTGTTGGGGCCGAGGGAGAACCAAGAGGGAGGCCATCGATCGGAGGATGCGGGGGCAGTGGCCTACGGACAAGGCGGGACGCAACTTTGAAAAACTTCGGGGAGGGCGACCACGTTGGAATCGACAAGAAAACAAGGCAGCAACCGCAACGTTGGAGAGCATCTCCTTGAAAAGCTGTCTGTTTCGTATACATTTTGTTACAGGCACATCACAAATCAGCAAAGGGCGAGTCTAGCAAGCGTCTGGGTGTTTCCAGTAACGTCTTAAGTGCTACTATCCCGTGATGGTGTCGTCGGGGTACTTGGTAGTAGCCGAACAATCGTCGAGACTCTGAACAGCAAAACCCTCATGCTTCCCGTCCGCTCGGGTCTGGTTGGTTATCAGTTCCATCTGTCCGACGGCGTAGAATCATCATCAAGACCGAACCAGCAACGATCTTCTTCCACCCAAGTACAGCAGTTGGAAGCCACCTACAGGAGAACCTACCTACCTAATGTGACTCCAGAGCTAGCAGAGCAGTCACATTCTTCACTAAATCCTACCATGGAAGGACTTTGCTTGGACTTTAGGCGCTCTATGGCCCTGGATCTCACTCCACCCAGTAGGAGAGGGGGCAGTAGTGAGGTGTTGAAAGGGGGGAAAAATCGCAATTTTATTGCTTACTTATTCCCCTCAATGTACTCAGTGAATTAATGGTATGTACTAGTGATGGGCAAAACGAATGATTTATAGATAATCAAATGCTTAGTATGTATTCGTATGATTTCGACAACTGAATGATCATTCGACTGGGACCACTGCCATTTGAAGTGAATCCAAATTAGCCATTAACCAATAGGGTATCAGCATTGGAGTTTGGATGAAAAGAACCTAGTGCTTCCACTTTTGGAACAGTCATTTCCTTTTGAATGCAGAACAACCAATGGGAAGTAAGGATTGGCATCCGGATTAAACAGCTGTTTTTAGGTACTTATGTGAGATCTCGGATGCGAGAGCTTTGCAAAGACACCGCCAGGTTCTCTGTCAAACGAATGCAAAACTGCCCCAGTTATTTTTTGAGCATTTTGGGGCGGTATGAACCTCACCTGTAAGAGATGTCAGGGAGTCGGTAGGAAAAATTGCCGTATTTTAATCACTTACGGTTTAAGAGGAGAATCCTCTTAAACCTCTTGTACGTCGTACATGTACGTATAGGTACACACAGAGACGTACCGACTTAGAGGTATAGATTTTAAACTTGTAAAACCCTCCCAATAGTTGGAGTCCATGTCTACCTTCGGCACAAAAATCCCAAAATCTAGAGATCCTGGAAATCCAGAAACAGATTCAGAGAACTGAAGATTCAGAAAATCCAGATATTCACAGAACCAAAGATCCTGGAACCAGAGATCTAGAGGGCTAGAGCTCCAGAAGCCCAGATCTCCCTGAAATCCCCTGAGATCTCATAGTAGCACAAACTAGTGTGAAGCTCCTTCAACTCCTTCTATTGGTAGAGTTGGAGGGTCCCCTTCGGTTTGACTGGAAGGAGCGAGTACAAGCACCATGTGGATCAGCCCTAACAAAGTCAATTAAATGTACAAATTTTGTACCTGAAAATGGGCGCAACTACATAAAAACGCTCGATGGCGTAAACTTCGGTGCAGATATTTTAGGGGTTATAATTTGAAACAAGGAAGTACCCAGTGATGGGGAAATTCCCAGTAATTTATTTTTTTCCTCATCAAAAATTATTCTTGTTATTCCATGGTTCATATATCGTAGTGCAGCACTCCAGCAATAATGGGATCTCTAAACATGTTCTTAAGAAATTTATTGGTGATGTTGATGATGACGTTGATCGTTTGAATGAATGTGGGTGGAAAGATGTTACGGTTCAGTGAAAATATACCGAATTATATTATAATTTTAGTAGATACCTACTCGGCCTACCATCTAGTTGTGCCCGCAAGGTTTTCAGTCCGATCGCCAAAACCCGGGAGGGGTTTCTACGTGGTTTTGGCGATGAAGTCGAGTTAGGTGTCGTTTTCGAAGTATTTTTGGGCTAGAATAAATTTTTGGGAGTCCCAGAAAGATCCGATTCCACCGTGAGGATCTATGGTGCTTCCTGGGGCTACAAAAGGGACTTTTGAGGGATGCCAGGGGGTCGATTGAGGTGAGAGTGCCCCAGACCTGTCAGCACCTGAGTCATTGAGGAATAAATCTCTATTCCCCCATGCACCTGAGTATTATTACCTAATTCGAACTGTGCATACCACTCAGCGACTCACTTTAGATGCATGATGATCCTCTCTTGCAACTCGGAATCTTGTACACTGTACAACAGCGTTCACTACGGGGTAATAGAAGAGCAGGGAAAAAGTGACAGCCGGTTGGAGACAAGAGGCGGTCGTTGTGCAAGGGGCTCAAGTGCATGCACGGACTGGAATCAAGAACCCGAGAGCCATGCCATAGACGTAAACACTGGACCACGGTGACATAATGACAACATAATAGGTTGTCATAATATACTTGTCATAATATGAGTATAATATACTCATATTATATACTTGATGGGCAAGGATGCTGCCTTGGAACAAACTTGATAGGTTGCCCTCATACGAACACCATCAAGATGATGACTTTATGCAGTACCAAATTAGTGGAAGAAATGGTGGTACTGTTGGGTATGATACCAGCAACGTGTGTCGTTTACAAGCAAGAAATTACTTTTTTAAAGGATTAATATCTCGTAAAGCGTATAAATTGATCTGCCCCATCACCCCCTCAACTCTCAAAAAATCTGTAAGGGTGTGGACGGATCCATAACTAACAAAACCCACATTTTCTCCCCCGCCACACACGGCCACTTACATTTCCTCCTTCAAACCACCCCTTTCCACTCCAAAAAAACCAACCAAGAACACCCAAAAATTTCTGTAATACCCATCCTGATAATAACACCATCGTGATAACGCCAACCACAAAGTTTTCAAATAGGTAGGTAGGTACTCACAAGAATCTGGCTCTGTGCATAATACATGAAGTCGGTTAAGGTAGATCGGAGAAAACATTTCCCGACATTTTTGCTGTTTTTTTAAACTTCTCACTTGACGTAAACCCCACTACCCTTGAGCAGTAATTTGCTCATAAAATGCCTACACAAACACTAAAATCATACAGACATAACTTAGTCAGTGTTGTTCTGGTGGGTAAAAAAAAAAGGTTGAACTCAAACAAAAACAGTTTATGAAGACTCATGTAAGTTGCAGTGTTTTTCTGCAGAAGTGTTAGGGTGAATTTTAATCTTCAAAAATTAATTTATTAAATTTGGGTTAGGTAGTTCTCATTTTTAACGCAGTTGGTTGTTAACACAGTAGAGTGTTGTAAACATCAAGATTGGAATGCTCAAGATACATCGATCAATCGATATTTTCGATCTATTTCGATCGATATTATTTGTACCGGGAACTAAAATTTAATATTTAATATTTAATTAAATTTTAATTTATATTAAAATGTATTTATTTTATTTTTATAATTTAACATTAAATTACGGATATTTAATATTACAATAATATTGTATATTATTCAATATTAAAATTATCTAATTTAATATTAAATACATAGGAATGAGGTTTTCTCCTGCAAAGTTCAGAAATAAATCCGAAACACGAGCCAGTGTACCTATCTAAGGTCTTTGGAGGCGTAGATAGCTAAATTTTAAATCACACAACTAAAAGGTAGGTAGGTAGCTCTGGTGGAACTCATGATGTCACAGCCTTCAAGAAGGAAGACAAAGAACCACAACAACACATCCGTTTTGTGACAAATTCACTTGCAGTAGGTGTGAAAAAAAAAAAAAAAAAAAAAAAAAAAAAAACCGCTACGAATTTTACACAAGGGTTTTTAGCGCAACCTTTTCAAAAAAATGGAAAGGTGCGCTCATCTCTTCGACATGTGTTTTTTTTTTTTTTTTTTTTTTTGTTGTTGTGTGTATCACAGCATCACGCCCGAGCGGCTGAACAGATTTTCATGAGGGTGGTCTCATTGTGATCTCCGAGTTCTGGGGTGGTAATAGGCTATCAAAATCACCTCCGTCGTCGCGTATTCGTCTGATCCCGACGACATAGTTTGGTCGTTAGATACCTAGTGTGTCAAGTTTCGAATTCTTAGTTACGGTTTTGGTTTCGTAGTAACAGAAAGGTTGCGCTCATCTATACAAATCAATTGATGGCTTGTTATTCTTTGATATAGGTACCTCGGTTACCAGAGAGAAAATTAATTCTGTGTCAATAACAAAATATTTTTTGTAAGATGGAGGAACCGGCTGTCGAAGTCAGAAGATAACTTGGAAGAAAAGGCCGGGTTTCCTTCCTTCCTTACGTGTTTAAGTACTATATATTTCCCCCTGTGGTTTTTTGTAGATCCTGAAGAAGGGTTCATAGCTTAACCCGAAAGCTCGACTGTACTTGACTTGTATTAAAAGCACTTCAAGAAAACCCGGCCTTTTCTTCCAAGTTATCTTCCAAAATATTTTTGAAAGAAAAAAAATCTGTACATTGCTCGAACGGATGTGGGACCTCGAAAAATGGATTACGCGTCCTAAGTTACTCGAAAAATATTTGACCTCCTGGGATCCTTCAAAAATCAAATTTGTAACCCCATGAAAGCCCTTAAAATCCCCAAGGTGAATTCGAATCGTTCTGGAACCCCAGAAAATACATCGAAAACGACATTTAACTCAACCCCATAGCCGAAACCCTTTCACACCCCCCGCAACCCCTTTTTAGCCCCTAAGAGCCGATCGAGTTGAAAACCTTGCGGGCACAACTAGACGGTAAACCGAGTAGGTACCTATTTTGTCAAATTTTCAGATGAAAAAAAAAAAAAAAAAAAAAAAAAAAAAAAAAAAAAAAAACCTACTGCCTAAAACGGCTTGAACTGCGGATGGACATTTCGTTTTTGGAATCGTAGAATCTTGAAACGTATTATGTCAAATTTTGAGGCCAATCCAATGAATTTTCGACCTCTGTCGAGGTTACATAGGTGTATTATTCCTAGAATAATAAACTAAAATACAGAACCGCCGGATTAAATAATTTAATTAATTCATTTAAAAAATAAATCGTTCAGAATAATTATTGTTCTGAACGATACCTATACCATAAAACCATACAACGATATACCTTTTTTTTTTTAATGAATTTATTGTTAAAGTGTACCAAGATCTACACAGTAATGAAAGATGTCTTAATATTAAATACTGCAAACTTCCTTTGAGTCAAGCTCGTGCTGGACGATCCATCTCCATGGAGCGTTGAATCATAATAATACAATGCAGTTCTTTGAAAAGAGAGAAAAAAGTATTTATTTGATCAGTTGGAGTGTTTTTAGAAGGATAATAATTATTCTATAACAGGGCGAAGGACGTTAATTTATTAAGCAACAAAAATCATCAACGTATTTGATTTTAGCATGGAACTTTTGGGGGCTTTTACCTTGACCTAACTACCATAAAACGATCCCAAAATGTATAAAGAATGTAGCAACAAAACGGTAGACGGCCAGAGGTCGTCATAAAACATATTATGTTTTAATAATATTATTATGATGGCCGTCATAATAGTTATGGGAAACCATAATTATTATGGTTTCCCCAGAAACGGAAGTGACGCTTGGCATTCAATTTAATTAAAGTAAATTTTTGTTACTTTTAGTTAGGTACTACAAGGAAGCGTGTTTTATGTTCCATGTTTACCCGTCAGGCTCAAGGTGACAGCATCGGGGCAATTTTGTTTTTTGTTTTTGAAAAAAAAAAAAAAAAATGTCCGATAAAGCGATGCTTTCCTACGATACGTCGGATTACTAAAACGATCATTTTTCAAATATCGATTTTTTCCACGATATGGACATCCCTACATCATAACCTTCCTCTCAACAGGTTATGTTTGATTGAGATCTGATAACATTATGTCGTTATCAACTGGGGCCATGAACGCTTAGCCCCGAATACGCCAGCGAGGATGATAATCCTCAGCAGTTGTCGGATATCTTCAGCAGTTGCTGAATCATGCCGGTATTTGACGCTTCATAAATGTCTTAACGTGCCCCTGGTGGTTTTTAATCGACATGTTCACCGTAAGAAGATCGAGAAGGTCGTCCCGGTGGGAAGTAGCTTTTCCGTGGTGTACAGGTGAGCGTAAATCAAATCTGGAGTAAGTACGGAGAAAAATTGTAAACTTATTTCCACCCAGACGTACATAGTTCGGCGGGTAAATTCGGACCCAACCTCTGATTGGATGGAGACCGGCCATTCGCAAGCGTTTCTGTGTCATAGGTCACTGCCGACTGAGCGCAAATTTGATACGGTGAAGAGGAGATCCCATTGACCAATTCTTCTTAATATTAAATAATTTAAAAAAAGAATTATTCTTTAGTTCGTGTCTGTTTGCGCGCCATGCCTCGGATCAAATCAGTAGAGGTTGAATATTAAGTGATTAAATTGTGCTTAATGGGTTTGGAATGATGCCCTCACTAAGCTGAATACCGCTTGTGTGGGGATTTTGTTTGTTAACGTATTTAGAGCCAATCTCACGAAACACTTCCTCGGAAACACGCAGTTTTGGGGGGAAAAGCAAACTTTTAGTTACATAAATAAATTTTGGGCTTCAGATTCAAAAAATTGAGATAAAAACGAACAGAATGAAAGAAAAAAAAAACTCTTGAAAAAGTTGAATTTTGTGGCCGTGCCGAGTGGCCAAAGTAAAAAAAAAAAAAAAAAACTCGAGAGGGGGACATTGAAAAAGTAGGTTTTCAGTATAGAATTAGGATTTATGTAATTAAGGAGTCATTTAATCATTTTCAAATGAGATTAGCCTGAAAGAGCACAAAACTTTGTGCCAGAAAGTTCCTTTCCATCTGCATTCGTCCGCAAACCCGTGGGGCGCTATGGGGCTACGGCAGGGGTTTTTTCAAAGGGTTTCGGCTATGGAGTCGATTTAGGTGTCATTTCTTAGTATTTTGGACGTAGAATCCATTTTTGGGGGTCCCAGAACGATCCGATTTCACTGTGCGGATCTATGGGGTTTTCATGGGGCTACAAATGGGATTTTTGCAGAATCCTAGGAGGTCAAATGAGGTGTCGTTTCCGAGTAATTTTGGACGCAAAAATCCATTATTTCGAGGTCCCTCATCTGTCCAAACATTGTACAGAAAATTTTTTTAAAAATGTTTCCATAAATATGTTTTTAATTGGGTACTTACACATAATTAATTTTTGAGTTTTATCTAGGTACCTCTCTGATATTTGTTTTAAAGTAAATATTTTTGATGAAATGAAATCATCAGTCATATCATTTATTTCTCATGCCAATACTTCTGAAATCATTTTCATTCAGAAATCTTCAAAGTCGTAGACTAATTCGAAATTGATTGTAAATGGGCAAGCTACAATTCTACACAAATCACTTGAAATTTTTAATCTCGCCTAATTTTAATATTCCAGGTAACTTCAAGTAAATCAACTTCACTCCATTTTTTGTTTGGTACATTTGGGAGGGTACATTTGAGGCAAACAATTTTACTGTAAATAATGAAAGTGAATAATTATAATTTTACCATAATTTTTACGATTTTGTTTTATCAATTTTCTAGTAGTCTAAAGATGAAATATAGTTTTGGACAAAAAAGAATGTCATAACCGTGCTCAGCAGAACATTTCCTGTAGGACTAGACGGGTTTTTAACTTTTTCCACCTAGATTGTCGATTCGCCCCACTGTGCGGCTTATGGGAACAGCAGTTACCTCAACTGCGCATGTCTCTGTCCGTCAAACCTGGATCAAACCTTATGGTTGGGAGCTGTCGAAATTGAGAACTCTACCCAGTTGAAACCTCTCTCATAACCTTCTCACTTTATTTTGGTGCTCGGCGTGTCAAGTTGCCCTCTCATCTCCTCCAATTGTCCTCGCGTCGTCCCGAAGTCCTCGTAGGTACCCTCAAGCACATTCAAATGACTCATTCCCGCCCTCATGAAACTCCTCTCTCGAAAACGATTGATTATTCTGAATACAACAAACCAAAAAGTAGCTATCAGAGTTTATCACTTCTGGATTTTTTCATATGAAATTTACCGTATTGCAACGAACATTAAGTAAATGTTTTTTTGATAGTTCGCATTCCAGGTCGGCTTGTGCACTGTTCGATGGAACTCAACAGCGATTCAGAAGGCATTGGAATAGCTGTCAACTTCTGTCGACAGACGCCGTTAGACCTGGAACAAACCTTATTTTCATTACAGTTTTTGATTTCATTGCAGGATGCCTAAAATCTTCGTGTGCTCCTTGTTTAATAAATTCAAAAAGTACCAGTTGATAGCATTTGGAGCTGGCACTCCGATCACGTGGGGTCTCCACGCATTAGATTTTTGCAATCAAGCTGTTCCTACGTCATTTTTATGCGTCGGTAAGTACAGTTTGGTCTCAATAGGCAATGCTGCTTTTGGAAAATTGTGCAATTACCCCAGTTATGTTGACAACACTGTTTCTTCGTTAGCATCTGCCCCTTTTCATTTTGTTTCTGCATTATTTCCAGGCATTGCCTCGTCCGTTGCGGTCTTTTCCGTTGGCCAGCTGTTCACCGACCTCGTGGGGATTGCGTACGTTTCCAAAGATCGCTCCCGCGTCAAAATCTCCTACTTGGACTTTTGGGGCAACCGAGTCGACAAGACGGTCGACACTAGCGACGTCGTCGGCATCGTCAAACACCCCTGGCTCCCCTTCGATCGGCTGTGCGTCGCCAACGACCGAGTCTACAAGATTAGCATTAGGCACGGAGAGATCCTGATGACCCCGTTGTTCACGGAAGCCCTCAAGCACGATCCTGACGACCACGTAACGAAAACTTGAACCCTAACGGAGCTAGTTTTGTTTTTCCAATGTGTTGAATTGTAAATTATGTAAATAAACTGTTGATTGTCTGCCACGTGAAACCCCCTCTCAGCCCAACGTAGCATTTCACACCCCATGGCTGCCAACGAATTCACTTTCCTTTCCTCTCTTCATTCCTTCTTTGACTCGATCTGCATTTGTTTGCGCGTCTGTGTTCCGCGACCTCAGAACCCTGATGTTAATGAATTGTCCCCCAGTTTCAGGCGCGACCCACTGTATTCAGATGGATGTTCTTTTAAGAGTGGATCAGAACAGAACTGCAAAAAACTGAGATAATGACATACAAGATAGGGGAAGGGTGGGTAAGATATCCCATCTCTTTTTGAACGATTGTGACTACAATTTCATTCAAATGTAGCTAAAAATGGCTGTTTTATTCTTATGAATGTCTTCTAATGAGAAACGTTGGAAATTTTGGGAATTTCAACCCACCCTGGTTACCGAATTAAATTTAGTTGAAAGATTTAAAATCGCAATTTTTGAGGTAGGGATGGGTGAGATGGGATACCTCTAGAAAATTAAAGAAATCGTACCCAAACACCAATTTTACCCAAATATTCCAATTTAATTTCACTTGAGGTATTAATTTCAATTTTCGATCAACAATAGAGCAGACGAACTACTCATCTCCTTCAAACCCGCTGCATGAGTAATGAGCTATATCCTTGCAGACCCCAGACCCCATCTTGCCCTGCAGCTTGGTATCCCGTCCAGGCGCGACTCGTGAGGGAGGCAGCGTCGCAACTGCACCCCCTCGATGCAGAAGGGCGAGAGGGGGGCTACGTATTACCTACCTAATTAGTTACCTACCTAAAAATGAATCAAAACTCGGCTCGAAAATCTACGTAAGTTCTTGTAGACCTTACATAGTTCGCGGAACGTCTGAAAAGCCTGTGTTGATAGTGCAATGATAACGGGAGCACTGCCCTTCTTGAGACGATTTTTTTGCATGGACCTTATGGAACAACGAACTAAGTGTGAAGCCAGAAATGTCGAAATGTGGGGCAGTTCTGGGCACTGCGCGCACCCTTCCTTCTCACCGTTCACCAGATGTTAAATCACCTCCACAATCAGTGTTGGCAGTCTTCGTTCATGGGCAGGGAATTTTCGTTTGTAATGAGGGACTTTTTCAGGATCTAATCCGTCCCAAATCATGGAAAAAATAGGGGCTTACTTTTGAAATATTTCGAAAACTTTTTGGTGTTGCTATATTACTTTGTACGGTATGAAATCATAAAATTTCGATCGACCAAGGTTTCTGATTTTTTCAGTTTTCCCACAAAGGTATTTTTTACCAGAAGCTAGTTGAGGGGATGGCATCAGGGGTTTAGTGTGCTTCCATGTTTTCTGGGAAGTGTTTTCTGAACTCGGTGATCTGCGTTTGTCTCATTTATAAGTTTTTTATTCGTTCGTTTCATTCGATCGTTTCATTGTTCATTTCATAAAGCGTTTGTTGGATAACTATATTGATTTCATCTTGAGGGAGTTTTCCCGTTTAGGCGTGAGTGATAAGTGTGACATTCGCGACATGGGACGGCCAACCTCACCTTTACCAGGTTTGCAGCGTGTACCCAGGAAATGAAAGGAAACTGGTAATAGTTAATTGGAATTTTTAAACAAACAAATAAATAAATAATGAACTATAGCAAATCTTGATAGTAGGTACTTTTTATCTGTGTTGGGTGCAATAATATTTTCATAAAATATTATCACGAATCCGTGACTGCACCCCCTTGTTCTGCCATCACCAGTCGCGCCTGATCCCGTCTTGCCCCACTCGGCATCTTCAACCACATTGGCTACCGTTTTGATTCAGCGCAACATAGAGGCTTCTAATTAGAAGCAAATAGTAGTCCATCAAGCATTCAGTCGCTTGCCTTGAGGTTTCGCGTTGATGTGGAGCAGTGGTACAGGTCAAAACATCCGGTTCCAGCGATTTGAATTTGGAATTTTTGCAAAAATCGTCTTGACATTGGCGTTTTGATTCAGCGCAACATACCAACTGTGCAGTGATTGCTTCTGTGACAACACCTGACGACCAGATCTGACGGTATCCCATTTAGGTGGTTAGGGTGAGAAATGACTCCTCTGCTGAGTACTCTACTCAGCAGAGGAGTCATTTCTCACCCTAACCACCTCATTGGATTAGACCTCTGCACCGTCGGCAAACACCACACTGGTATCCCATTTGCCGTCTTACCCAACTTTACCCTCTTTAAAAATTCTAAAATTTTATATTAAAAGTACCCTATGTTTTGTAGAATTAGAAATTTTCATCTTTTATTTTGTAAAAATTATTTTTACATTAATATTTATTTATTATGTTTTAGATTAATATCAAGAATAATCCTTTAATATATTGAGTTTTGAAAAAATGATAAAATTAGTATTTAAAAAAAATAAATTATAGTAACTCGGCAAATATAATTTTCAAAACAGTGGAAAACCTGAAAAGTATCGTTGGCTACAGAATCCAGAAGCTACCTGAACAGCACGGAGACCGCCGGAGGGTCATCAATATGAACCCGTCATCAAACATCCTCAGGACAAACTTGAGGCGCAAAAGCTCGTAACGGACGAGTTAATCATCTTTCTCTTCATCACCCCGTTAGGTGAGCAAATTCTGGTGGGAAATGTTTATTTTAAAGACGGTTTTGGCAGCGCTCAGGAGGAGCTTCTAAATGAATGTATCCTCGAGCCTTTGTGGTTATAGGGTGCGATTGGAACTCACGAATCGGGCAGGAGAACCGGGGGGACTACGATGCGTTTGTGGGAGGCAATCTTCTATCGACCAGAATGTCTTGTGATTTGGTTCTCAATGCTCCAGGTCGTAGGGTTGTAAAGTTCATGGAAGAGAATGGTTTTTTAGTTGTCAACGGTAGGTCTAAGAGCGACGCTTGTGGTAACTATACTTTCATGTTGGAAAGAGCTGCGTCGACCAGGTGTGGGTGGATGTTAACTGTCTTGGTATTGCTGAAGATTTTGAAGTGTTGGATGTAGGTTCTGGTGCTGACCATCTGGTCTGTCGGCTAGGCCTGAGGGGTTTTGAGGTTGCACCGTTGGGCGACCGTGCACATCCTTTTACTATGTATTTGTTCACAATCGAATCTCTTCGCAAGGCTGGTGTTCAGTTAGGACTTGTGAAAACGTTTACAATTAAGAATGTCCTTTTCAGACCCCACCATTGGTTCGATGCTTCCTGTCGTAGCGCTCGGTTTGCTATGAAGAGAGCCTATAGAAAGGCGAGGAGGCTAGGCTTTGCACAATCTTCACTTGATAATTATTTGAGTTCGAAGAAGGAATATAAAATATTGTTAAAGCTTTTAGGAAAAAGGAATATTTCGAGAAGCTGAAAACTGCATTCGCTAACTGTCGAAACTCTCGTGACTTCTGGTTAGAGGTTTGTAAACTCAGGAAAAAGTCTCTCAATATTTCGAAACTAGACATCAAGACGGTGGAAGAGTTTTATGACTTTCGTTCCAGCCCACAGGCCGCTTGCTGAACCTTACTGGTTCTCTGGGTCATTTGATCAGCTTTTGGACGGAGATATCACTACGGCAGAACTTAAAGTTGCTCAAAAATAATAAAGCCCCTGGCCCTGACGGCATTATAATATAATACGAATTTTATAAAAATCTTCCCAACTGCTGGCTCCGCTTTGTTTTGGAGTTTTTCAACTTGGTGCTAAGAGAGGGGTCTGTGCCTAGCGTTCTAGCCCAGATAAGAACCTTTCTGCTTCATAAGAAAGGTGACTCATCTGATCCTAAAAATTGCAGGGGGATTTCACTCATGAATACCATTCTAAAGGCATTTAAGCCATCCTCCAAAATAGACTTATAAAATTCAGTGTGGCTTCCGAAAGGGGCGTGGTTGTATTGATAACATTTCACTCTTCAAAGTCTGATTTCAATCAACACCCGGCTTCCTAAGCGTTAAGTCTTTGCTGCTTTAATCGATTTTTCTCGTGCGTTTGACAGCGTGGTGCATGAAAGACTGGGGACCAAATTTTATGATCTTAACATCAGTGCAAGATTCATTAATCTTTTGAAATCTATGTATGAAATAGCATCCTTCAATCTGAGGGTTGGAGGCGAGGATTCAAAATCGTTCCAGGTGCTGGAGGTTGTCTTGCAGGGCGACGTTCTATCCCCACTCTGCTTTGCTCTCTTCATTGCAGATCTAGAAAACTTCCTGCTGGGAAGAGGTCTTCGTGGTCTTAATGTTGTTGGAACCCCCCGACATCATCTCCATACAGTACGCAGATGATCTATGCCTTTTGACTTTTAGGTATGTCCTACTCATATTTGGGTGTTAAATTCTTTAGTTCAGGTCTGTTCGTGCGGCATGCCTCAGATGTAACCAGGAAAGGTGAATCGGCTGCTATAATTTGGCGCTTTTGCCCATGGTCCATAAGGCACGTGGAGGCCCTTTCTCATCATGGCACAGAGTAGTTGAGTCTTTGGTTCTTGCCGCTTCTCTGTATGCTGGTGAGTCGTGGGATGTCACACCTTGCAATGTCTTGGACAAAATCCAAGTCAGAGCTTATAAGTCTTTACTTTTTCTGCCCAATAATACCCCGGACTACCTTGTGCGTGTAGAGCTTGCTCTTGCCCACCTGGAAGAAGCTTGCTGCAAGCTGGTGGCTCAAGTTGTGTGGCATGGATACCATAAGCTGTGTCTCCGTCGTCTCATCGCTCTGAATTAAGTGACGCCGGAGACTAAGTACAACTGGGCTTCCCAAATGTCGGTTACCTTCACTAAATTTGGTGAAGGTCAAGCCTGGGTGTTTCAGAACTTCGCCGACTTCAACCTGACTCGCTTCGTTAACAACATTGGCTCGTTTTGGAAAAAAATGACAGGGAGCGGGTAGCAGCGTCTTCGTTCCGTGAGATCTACAGGGTGTACTCGCCTGCAGACGATGAGCTACCTTTTTATTTGAACTCTGATCTGGGTATTCAGATAAAGAGACTCTTGGCTCAAGCAAGGCTGTCAGGGAATTATTTCGCCAAACTGTGCACTCCAGGCTTTGTTACCAAATTCAATAATTCCGAAGAGTGCCCGATGTATAATTTGGAGGCCCAAGATTCAATCCTCCATTTCATGTGTCAATGGTGGTTCGAGGCGAACGGTTTTATTTTTTTCTCCTCAGTGATTTGTCCCACAATGACTTGGCCTCTCTGTTCTCTTTCAATGATTTATTAGCTTGTAAGAAAATGTACTGCTTCTTAGTGAACTGTATTAGAACTAGAGCTTTTTTCCTTAATGAAGGGTTTCTGTATTAATTATATTTAAGTGACTAATTAAGTTTCAACCTTGTATCGCCGGAAGGCTTTTACAAATTTTGTAACACGTCAGAATGAGAAGGTTTATTTAATAAACCTTCTCAGACGTTACGAATATGCCCAATCCAACTGTTAGAAAGTGTGAATCGACAGTTTCAACGGGCCTCAGTCGACGGGCAAAAAGTTCGCTGGAGATGCCGGGGATCGAACCCGGGGCCTTTCACATGCAAAGCGAACGCTCTACCACTGAGCTACATCCCCGCTGTTGGTGATGCACGTGGGCCATCGGTTGAAAATAAAATACGTCAAGATGACACAGATTCTGTGTTATCAGGCGAAAAAATAATTCTGTCCATTCCAATACTGTATTCGATTTTAATCATAAAAATCTACCTACGATTCTATTCTACCATCAAAATATGTACACAGTTCACAAAACACAACATACAATTAATCCACAGCGCGACAAAATCTTCACTTCAGAGTGCAATTCCAATAATATTATAGTAGGTACCTAGGCAAACTAAACTAAGACAAACCGGGCAGTTGGGGCAAATTATTACCGACGTAAAAGTCGGTAGAAGAAGAAGAAAAAAAAATCACTTCTTTTTGGATTTGGTCTTTTTGGTCGGGTTGGCGTACTTGGCTTCGAGATGAGCGAAAAACGCGTCGGCGTCGACTTCGCGCTCTTTCTTCCTCTGCATGATGGCTTTCAAAGCGGACTCTTCAACGTCCATTTCCTCTTCTTCCTTTTTCTTGTTTTCCTTCTCCCTTTTCTCAATTTTCTCGACGTATTTGGCCTCGCGCTCGTACTGAAATGAGAGAAACGAAATTCAGCGAAAGGGACGAAACAGTTGCGAACTGGTAATAAATTTACAACGTAGTTTTTGGATGATTATTCTTGGAATAATGCACCTATAGGTGTATTTTTCCAAGAATAATAAACCAAAAACTACCATTTATTACCAGTTCGAAACCGATAATCTTCATCATAGATGTACCTATCGCGTCGGAGGTCGAATTTTTTAATGAGATCAGGCAGTAGGAATTTTGTTTAATCTAAAATTGTGGCATAAAACTCGGTTTACCATCTAGTTGTGCCCGCAAGGTGTTCAGCCCGATCGCCCTAACCCGTGGGGCGCTACGGGAGGTTTTTTTTTTTTTAAGAGTTTCGGCTATGGGGTCGAGTGGGCCCACCCGGGTGTCGTTTTCGAAGTATTTTTGAACGGCGTCGTTTTCCGAGTAATTTTGGACGCATAATTCATCTTTCGAGGTCCCAAGAACAGATGTTTGGAAACATTGTACAGAAAAAATAATTTTTTTTAAATTTCCTCAAAAATATTTTCTCAATGACACAGAATTAATTTTTCCACAATTTTTCTATATCAAAGAAGAATAAACCCTTGTGTAAAATTTGCAGCGTTATTTTCTCGGTGTTGGTGTATTATTCTTGGAATAATAGGTACACCTATGTAATCGGGACGGAGGTCGAAAAATTTGATCGGACTCAAAATTTGATACTTTCCGTTTCTAGACTCGGTTTAACATCTAGTTGTGACCGCAAGATTTTCAGTTCGATCGCCCAAACCTACGGAAAAATAGTAACATTTTCAACAAATTATTTCAAATTGAACATCGTAGGCAGAGAAAAAAAATGTATAGGTGAACGAAGGAATTTTAAGGAACATTTGGAATCATCATTTATGAACTGTTAGGTGTCGTTTTCGACAGCATTTTTGGACGCAGTATCCATTATTTGGGGACCCAGATTCATTTGAAGAGTCCAGGGGAAAAACCCCGTCATCGACATTTTGGGGTGAATCAGGTACGAAGTGGTTTCTAAAGGATTTTGAGGCGTAGAATCCGACGAAGCCCTCGGTTTTGGAGAATAACTCCATCATCTTAGCGAAATATTGGGTTGAATATTAGCAGTACTGGGGAAAAACCCCGTCATCGACAGCGCGTGCAGGGAAGAACCCCATCATTGCAGTTTAAAAGGCCCCAACCAACGCTGCGGCGTGCGCCCCTCCTTATCTCATCATCATCTTGTGTGTTGCCGTTTTGGGCAGTAGGAATGTTTTTAAAAATTTGAAATTTTGACAAAATACTCGGTTTACCATCTAGTTGTGCCCGCAAGGTTCAGTCCGATCGCCCAAACCCGTGGGGCGCTATGGGGCTAAAATGGGGCTATGAGAGGGGGTTTTTGAAGGCTTTTAGCTATGGGGTCGAGCTAGGTGTCGTTTTCGAAGTCCCGGAACGATTCGATTTCACTGTGGCGATCTATAGGGCTTTCATGGTGGTAAATATGGGATTTTTGAACGATCCCAGGAGGGTTTTCGAGAAAAAAAAAAATTTTTTTGCAAAATTTTGTTTGAAAAAAGAAAATCCAAAAAACATTTTTTTCCAAAATTTTTTCCATTGACACAGAAATAATTTTTGCACAAGTAACCTATATCAAAGAAAAATAAACCCTTGAGTAAAATTTGCAGCGTTTTTGTATCTTAGTTTTCGTTTGTAAAAACTTTTTTTTTCTTTTTTTTTTTCTTTTTTGGTAAATGTTTTGTAAAACCTAATACACAGTGTACAAATTGTACAAAGGAATTTTTTTTTTGTATTTTGTGGATATTAACATACGTTTTGCATTCTTCAAAATACTTTATTCTCTCCATTGTTTGGTTTAGGAGTAAAAGAGGGTTAAAATTCGCACTATAAGTTCAGAATTATGTATAAAATATCATTTAATAGTTCGAAAAATGGTTATTCGGGAAACATATTATGAATCTGCATAGTTGATGGTTCAAATAAAACATTTTTTGTATTTTTAAAATCGTTTTTGAAGTTTCTGTTAGTTGGTAAACTTTAAAATTCATTTTTCTCAAAATCAGCTTTGAATCAATGACGGGGTTTTTCCCCTGGACTCTTCATTTGATTTCACTGTACGGATATAATATATTATGGGGCTTTCGTGGGGCTACAAATGGACCTTTTGTAGTATGTCAGGTGGTCGAATGAGGTGTCGTTTTCCGAGTAATTTCGGACGCATAATCCATTTTTTGGGGTCCCACATCTGTACTTGTATAGAAAAATGTATTTTTTGTTTAATTAAAAAAAAAATTATTGACAGACTTGTTGCAAAATTCATCGATTTCCAAGAATAATAAACCCTTGTGTAAAATTTCTAGCGGTTTTTACCTTCCTCTTGCGAGCCAACTGTTTGGCTTTCGGCTCGTTGAAGAATTTCTTGTACGAGGGCAATTCCTCGGCATCGGCGAGAGGGCGGAGGATGTCCTGGAAACGGGGGATGTCATCGGGATGTGAGAAAGGGACGTGGTCCAGAATCTGGTCGATGTCCCCTTTGAACTTCTCGTAGGACCTGATGAGGTCCGCCTTCTCTTCCTCGCCGCCTGGAAAGAATAATGTCAAGACGAATCTCCGATGAGTTAAGATGTCAAGTAAGCCAAGAAGAGATTACTCAAAATCAGAATGGGGTGATTATGTAATAATATTACATAACTTTGAACAAAATAAGTATATCATAGATTAACTATATACCGGTAACAGTGCTGACTGGTCCCACCCCAAGAGCTCGTACTCTACCTGGATATGGGAAGCAGCTGCAAGAGGACACGGAGTTCCAACGTATGCCACGCCAGTAGCTTCTGCAGGTAGCGGCCCACACGACGTTGGTGGCTAGGAGTGCTACCATCGGCCAAGAAGGAGAAGGGGATCTGCACGTTACAGTCAGATTGGGTTGTCAAACGCCTGACAACGTGCTCTACGAAGTCTACGACTCTAGTCGTGCATGTGGACAAGCTGACTCCCTATTTTGCCGCACACTCAGATGATGGAGGGGGGGTTAGTGTGGGAGGTGTCGCAGGAGATTTTGGAGCGCCGCGATAGATACTACCATTTTTGGCGCAGTCTTCTGGGAATCCAGATTTTAGAACACTGGAGCAGGGTCACCGTAATTCCCACAGGGGGGGGGGGGGGGCGCTCTGACCCTTGCAGTTCGTAAATCCAACGATGGCCGCATTAGTTCATCAAATAAGATTGGGCCGGTTGGGATGTGGTCTCTTGAGGTGCTGATTAGTCCCGTGATGTTCCCCGGCAGGCTAGTCTCAGTTGTGAGGGTTTCAGTGAATCTTTTGCTGATGTTTTTCAGCAAAGATCTGAGTTAAGTCTCAGGATTTTCTTGATTTTTTGAACCGTGTCCCTGAATTGCGAAGTGAATTCGTTCTACTCCCTGTCATAGTGAGGAGGTATAATATACTATAATATAGTAGTATTATATTGTAAAATGAAAAGATGGTTATGAATGTAGTAAGTACGTGAGTGTAGAAGAAAAGACCACGAACTTTGGTGGATCAAGTGTTGCAGAAATGAGTTTGTGGATCAAGAGTCCTGCAGAACCGATCGCAGCTCGTTCTCCGACTGGATCGACACCTTGAGCTCCGGGTGTCGGCAGAGAGGGAGACATCCCGCTGGTCTGCCGACACCAGCCATTGTTACAGCGTGTCGCTAGAGGCGAAGGAAGGACGGGTTAGGTCCGTGGGGGAGGAGTTGTCCCCGGGAACACGGTGTTTCCTGACGTCTTCCTGGGTTTCGAGGGACCCTGCGGGGAGAAGAAACCCCACGTTGGTGGCGCCCACGTGGGTCAGCGGCTCCAGAGGTGATCAAGAAGATCGGGAAGGTGCAGGCGAAAGATCCACAGCAAAAATAAGAAGGGGATATTGCAATGGACATCATCACCCACTGATGTGGCCACATGTTCCGGTTGTCAAGAAAGAAAATCCCCTTTAGTTCAGTTTTAGGACAGACATTCCACGAATTACACTCACGTACTTACTACATTCATAACCATCTTTTCATTTTACATTATTATAATAGTAGCATATTATGCTACTATCATGGCTCTCCAAAATAGTAGCGCAACTGATTTTGACATGGATATGTCTTAGTTCTGGGGTCATGCAAAATTTAACGACAGCCAAAAAAAACGACACACGTTTTCGATTGGTTGCACCCGTGGCAACCAATCAACTTAATTTTACACTCTAGGAAGCTGTAATTTCGTATGTAGCCTCTTTAGGACATTTACTTGACGATGCTCAGGGTCCGGATCAGCTGAGTTGCTCTTAAAGCTAATTTCTATGATTGACACTCTGGGAAGCTGTAATTTAGTATGTAGCCTCTTCAGGACATTTACTTGACGATGCTCAGGGTCCGGATCAGCTGAGTTGCTCTTAAAGTTAATTTCTATGATTTACACTTCTTCCTATTACTTGTAGCTACCACAAGTTTACAGCCACGGGACCCATTTGATTGGTTACTAAATGGTTACTACCTTCTGTTGTAGCAACCACATTTTTACAGCCCACTATGAATAGTGCTTTTGTTTTCACCTTTCGTAGTGTTTCAACCTTAACGTTTGTAAGATGGAGGCAAAGAAACGAGACACGGTGAAGAAGAGAAAATCAGTTGCAGAGCGTTGCAAAGAGTATCGCGCACGAGAAAAAGAGGCTAGATTTCAGCGAAAGGTAAATACATTCATGCAATCATTGCCTGGTACTTCCAGTATGACTGAAGAAGAGAGAATACTCCGATACAATGAAAGGAAGGCGGAAGAAAAGCAGCTTCGGATGGAGGCAAAGAAACGAGAGCGGGAGATGAAGCGAAAAACAAAAAATGCTGAGCAATGTAAAGAGTATCGCGCCCGAAAAAAATTGGAAAAACGTAAATTCAACACAGTAAATAATGAAAGTTGTGTTGATCCATCAGTTTCTGAATCGCCCCAAAGAATCTTTGTCAACGAACTTCTTGTTGCCGATGGTGAGTTTGATGCCGTTTCAATCAAAACAAATTCGGTGTTTCTTGCGCTGTTTGCGATCGTCTTTGGTACAGTCGCGACCTGAAAAACATCCCTTCAAAATCCTCAGATCTTTTGCGCGAAAAAGCTCTTCGGGTACGATCTACGGCGTTTTCCAGAAGAGCAAGGGCAGAAAAAATATCATCATCGACGTCAGTTTGGACTAGGTAATGGCGTAGTAATTTCACTGCAGCATTTGCTGCCTTCCCAGTTATGATTTCGACGGGCTCATCACATTCTTCTTCGTTGTGTACTTCGGGTTCATCCACAGTTTGTTGCTCCAAAATTTCTGCCTCACTTAACGACCCAACAACGGCTACGTCATCGTCAAAATGAACAAACTCGGAAAATGTGATGGTCTGATCATTTTGAGGAATGCGGTTCCATTCCATTCCTAAGTCCTCTGAATCGGTGTCCATAGCGACTTCTGGACTTTCCGAACCTTTAACGAAACCGCAAGCCCTGAAACAGTTGGAAATCGTGCTCGATTTAACATTTTCCCATGCTTTATGAGCTCCCATTGTCCGAACTTTGTTCGAATTAGCGAGGGGACCGAAATGCATTTGTTTCGTTCGAATTGGCGGGATTTTCTCAAGGGGCTCACACTTCCATTCGAATTAGCGGGATTTTCGAATTGGCGGGATTCGAAATAGCGGGATTCTACTGTATATGATATTATCATACGACATATCCATGTACAGATGTATCTGCATGCAGTGTAGATACTCGTCATCAGTTTACTGATTTTTTTTGGGTGTTCGTACCCATTTGGTGAAATCAGTGGCCGGATTACTTATTGAACTGCTGACCTATATAATAAATAAATGTTTCACGGGAGGAGGTTCCCTAATTGTTTAAGGAGAGCCGTTATAACACGATTCCAAAAAAGGGAAACCCTAGTGATTACAGTGGATTTCACCCAATCTCCAAACTTTCCATTTTTGTGAAGGTTGTTGACCATGCAGTACTCAGGAGAATGGGCATTTGGCATGGTCATGAACTGCTTTTTCAGAAAGTGGTTTTCTGAGTTGGCAACCCTGCAGTGCCCATAGGACGACGCGGTGTAGAAGAGTTGCATTAAAACCTGCAATTCGGATCGTCTTTGATTGAGAATCGGTGCTCCGTCAATGCGATGGTCGAAAAAGACTCAGACTCTCGAGGTGGGCCTGAGCAGACGTTTGGATCAGGCTGTAAATTTCCTGGGCTTGACGGTGGATAACCGTCTGACATGGCTGTCTCATGTCGAGGCGCTTGTGCCCAGGTTGTCTTTCTCAATTTATGTACGTGATAAAAAGGTTGAAAGGGGTGGTGTCTGACGGGGCGCTGCTTTCGGTTTACTATGCCTGCTTCGCGAGCAGAGCTAGTTACTGCGTCATAGCCTGGTATGGGGAAATTCGAGCTACGCACTTCAGGCTGTAAAAGCGAGCTGTAAGAATCTTGCCCAATCTGTCGTGGAACGAAGTTGTAGAAGCTCCTTTGCTCGTCTGGGCCTGTTGATGATCTCGGGTTTGTACGTGATGGCAGTCCAGGATCTTGTGAGGACCAATTTCAAAACTCTTCCCTGGAGATACAGCTCCCTATAAAATCTTTCCTCAGGACGGCGGAAACTTATTAGAGCTGAATTGCACTCCCTTGAGGAATTTTGGGGAATTGACTGGGTGGAGCGTTGAGTCCATGAACAGGTTTTTTCATATAATATATCATATTATGATGCATATAATATATGCATATTATGCTGAGACTTCAAACTTAGTATCAGCTTATGTCCATGTGCGGTTTTTTAATCTAATTTCAAATGCTTAATTTAAACGTGAGTGAATGTAATATTTGGTTACCTATATTGAAAACGAATGCATTAGACGCTTGCACAGCCTTTTGGCTTTTGCAAAAAATTAACATATTCTATTCTATTCCGATTAAAAGGTGTTAATCATGTTAATTAATCAAGATTATTTCGTCATAGATTTTCGTAAACAAAAGTCAGTTTATGTTTGCTTAACTAGTTGTTCATTGAATCGAATTCTTAACAATATTTTAACGTTCCAACAATACAAGCTTTTTCTGGTATGAGGTGGTGGAGGGGCCACCAACTTTGTACTATAATGGACTCAATTCAATACGACTTACTTAGTATACCAAAGAAAACAGAAAGCTACCTTTGTAGTTCTTTTCGTAGTTGGAGATGTCATCGTCGGTGATCTTTTTGAACAGTAGCCGCCAGTACTGTTCCCAGTCCTTGTTCAGACTCTCATCATCGTCCACAATCCCTTAAAAAAAGAAGACAATGAACGGTGAGGTGTCCAGAAATCAATAGTTTTTGCCACTATGAACCAAAAGTGCCCAGAACCTCACACTTTAGCAGTTCTACATTTTCAAAATTAAATGTTTACTTGACAGTGACAGTAGTAAAAAACCAGTCCATTTATCCGCCTCTTGTGTACCTGTATCATCGTAGGTATTCCTCCGATCTTTGTCACTCAGCGTGGCGTGGATTTTCGATAAAGTTTTGAACTTCTCCGTCGCTATCTCCTTTTCATCTTCGCCAACGCGGTCCGGATGTACTTTCAAAGACAGCTTGCGGTAGGCTTTTTTTACTGCAACAACGTTAACCACAGCGTTCTCAGTGCTTCAAAGTTAAACAATGAAAACCTCACCTTATCCGTTCTGGCGTAAAGATATCTACTTGATGACAACATTGAAATCACTCACTGTCCTCTTCCGAAGCCGATTTCTCCAAATTGAGCACATCGTACAAGTTGTCCGTCCCGAAGTACTCCTTGCAGGATTCCAAAAAACTCGGCATCTCAAACGGATATTAACGAGTTTCCAATAAAATCACAACGTTAACGGAATGGGAATGCTGAAAACTACAAATTTGGGCAATTTTTCGAAAAATCAGTAAGAAGCGAATTTAGAAGATAACAAACTACAGCAACAATTTTGGAGGGACTTGAAACCTCCAGTGAGGTTACCAACAAGCTGTTCTAGGGGTGGGCCGGTAGAGGTGGAAAGGTTTTTAGGAATGATGACAGCTCAGTGGGACAACTTTAGGTTTGTTCCAGGTCTGACTGCGTCTGTCGACAGAAGTTGGACAGCTGTCGACAGAACCCGACCGCACATGTGGAGTAGGTATGTATAATCGAGCTATCGGTTTCCGTTGAACTTACGATCGACCTGGAACAGCAGTTTCTAAACTGCGCATGTCTCCGGACTTTATTGTCATCAAACGCGTCAAAAACAAGTCATGGAACGTGAGATTTAAAAGTAGTGTCAACGGGGCTACAATACAAGGGCGTACGCAGGTCTTCCTTTGCTAAAAATATTGCAGGTAGGCATGCTGCCAGCTACAGTAATTAAATTTAAATTAAAAACGCTGCAAATTTTACACAAGGGGTTATTACTCTTTTATATAAGTTACTTGTGCAAAAATTAATTCCGTGTTCTTGAAAAAAAAAAAATTTGGAAAAGCGGATCGCCTCTTCCCCAATTGATTTTTTAAAATTTCCAACTACTTCTTTAATTGTTCCTTATTTGCTCTTATTACTCATTTACTCATATTACCTACTTATTGTAAATTGGATTTCCGATAACTTTAATTGTTGTACGTACTTTAATAATTAAAAACTTATATAATTATTATACCCCTCGTTAGAATGACTTATTGTGTAGAATTGAGGAGTTTGATTCCAAAAGGTACTAAATCCGTTTTGTAAAATGTGAGGAAAACGCGAAAAACAATGTCGACTTGAAAACGCGCTATAAGCCAATGATGTTATTTTTATTATAGATATTTCTAAATAATTTAGAAATATAATAAAATAACATCATTGGCTTATAGCACGTTTCATCATAATTATTATGATGAATATTTTTGGTAAAAAGTGTAAATTAGTTCAAAGTTTCAAATAATTTTAAAGGAGATATGAAATTTCGGATTTATGGATATACCTAGTACCTACTTTTTGAATCGAAATGTGGCTTTTAGTACTTTTTGAAATCAAACGATGTGGATATTATAGAAAACTTTTGGGACAAAAAAAAAAAAAAAAAAAAACGTAAAAAAACACTAGGTACCTTTTACCTACTACTAACTCAAGGAACTGAAGAGAGCCTTCCTGTCATAATAATAATTATTATGACATTAATAATTATTATTAATAGGGAATGACCGCCTCATGAAATAAGCACATGGAAGAGAGTTGCCGCCTCCAACTGCATCCATTTTGCTTTCTGCGGGAGGAGAAATGTTTATAGATATATTTTCAATAACTTTTGAGGTACTTTTCCGTTATACCCCCCCCCCCCCCCCACTCGATTTCGTGTTCATTTATGAGCCATCGTTTATAAACACCCCTCCCGATGGCTTTAAGGCACCCAAATTCGAGCCATTTTCGGTTATAACACACCCCACCCCCCCGAACTCGATTTCGAGCTCCTCCCGATGGCTTTAAGGCACCCAAAGCCAACCAAAATCGACTGGGGGGGGGGGGGGGTATAACGGAAAAGTACCACTTTTGAAGCTCTAGTGCAGCTGCATACGTTGAAATTAGTTAGATTACCGTGAGATTAAATATTACTCACCAAAATTTATTTAATATCGGTAGTATTGAGTGTGAATCATGGCCAGGATTTCGGATTTTAATTTAATGAACTAATAATTAAACAAATTTAAGACGCGTAAATTTCAAAAATCAAATGTCCGTCCGCCGTCCGAATCGTTTTTGGGTAGTAAGATTTTTTTTTTAATGCCTATCTGAAATTTTGGCAAAATTCTCGGTTTACCATCTAGTTGTGCCAGCACGTTTTTCAGCCCGATCACACAATTCCGTGAGGCTCTCTTCTTTTTTTCAATGACGGATTTAAAAATAAATTAATTTAATCAAAGAATAATAAGTCCTTGTGTAGGTAGGTAAAATTTGCAGCGTTTTTTCCTACACAAACGTTCCAGGTCAGTTTTTTAAGCTTCAATAATTATTTCGTATGTTTTTAAAGTGTATTTTATAGTTTTTTATGTTTCAAAAAAATTCCATTTTATGGCTGTCAAGAAGTTGCAACCAACTATAATCTTATAGGTCGGTCTTTGTAGCCGTTATTTTGTGGATCTTAGAAACGTCTACAGAGGCGCGATTTGTAACTGCTACGTACTTCTCGATTTGACTGCGATGTGTTCTTATCCTTGATGGAGGTAGTTGCCCCAAACGAGTCTCCTAGCTACATAACTACGAAAATAATTTATTACTCAAGCGCCATTTCACCCACCCTTCAGAAATATTGTCCACCAAAATAGCTGCACATTTTGAAACAGAGAGCTTCCAAACGGGTTGTGTGCATTTGGCTCGGTGGTTTCCAGGCGTCCTTGATCCCGAATCCCTTCCTCGTTTGGCGAAGGAAGCGCAGAAATCCAGTTGGCTGTGATACGTCGTGGAGCGAAGGTGGTGTTTTTCGTAGGTTCCTGAATACAGGGCCGAATTTATTTTATCAACCCATTTCCACTCCGGGTTATTTATTTATTTAGTAATTACCTTTTTTACAGTGCTCTTCCGCCGCCCAACTCCTACCTACGTTAACGGATCTCGTAATTTCTATTTGTGTTCATCGCGAGTTTTTTTTCGGCCGGGATTTTGATTTGTTTAGTTGATAAAACAGTCGAGGAAGTGAAAATGTCCAATTTACGACAGACGCCGCTAACGTGCAGTGGGCACACACGTCCGGTTGTGCATTTGGCGTTTAGTGACATCACCGAGAGCTCCTACTTCTTGATTTCGGCTAGCAAAGGTGAGTTGCACTGTTGGTTAGCTTTTTGGGGGGTGTACCCGGCAGGATGTTGACGTTGCTTGTTCGGAATGTAGTGCTGTGGCGGGGCCAATCCCCGGAGACACCTTGTGGGAAGGCAGCATTCCGCAGGTGGTCGCTGCTGTAAGCTCCTGTGGCCCAAGTTGTCTTAGATGCTCCTCTTTTACAGATGGCAAACCCATGTTGCGCCAAGGGGACACGGGAGACTGGATCGGGACGTTCGAAGGTCACAAAGGGGCCGTCTGGGGCGTCGCTATCAACAAAGAAGCCACCAAAGCCGCGTCCGGCGCAGCCGACTTCAACGCCAAGGTAATTGGGGTCTTGAGGGATTTGCTTGATGGATCGTCGTAAATTGAAAGGGGGAGCTCCACGATGCTGCTCTGGCTGAACTACTCGGGACGCGTTGTTCGGCCTTGCCTGCTTTGCCGAAAGCTGAACCGAATCCAACTAGAAGCAGCTTGGTCTGGATCAATTGAAGCCGAATAGTGACTGCGTGGACTTGCCTATCGGCTTCAGTTCACTCTACAACAGTGCTTTGGGGTCTAGGCGCCTCCACACTGCAGAATGAGGCAGAGCGACTCGTTGAATGGTAAATTGGATCTTACACTGCCGTGTAGTGTGGACGCCCTGAAAGAGGCCAGTTGAACTGTGATCTCTGTTCAAGACTGAATTGAAGCCAATCGGCACGTCCACACTATGCTGCTTGACAAGACTCAGCTTGAGCCGAGCGGCTAGCCTGAAACAGTGTAGACGAGTTCGAGACTGAATTGAAGCCGATTGGCACGTCCTCACTGAACTGATGATTGAAGCGATTAGATAGCGAACAGTCACTCTCGCTCAGTTTTCTCGAATAATAATTATTAGTGATTGACTATTTACAATGCACGATCACGATCTTTTAGCTGGAAAGGGTGAAATAGACCAGAGTGAATGTCTGCTGACCCCTTGTCTAGTCCAACGCCAGTGAGACCGCTGATTTCCGGATTTCCAGCTCCTGGTTCTGCTTGACTGCATGGTATGTGGCCAGGACTTGATAACTCGTTGTCCACAGCCTCTTCCTGGTTAAGAACTCTTCATGCTCAATCCAACGGAAGGGCCTTGTGCATACCCGTAGAAAGGGCGCGGGACTCTTCGTGCATGCGCCCGTAATATTAGCAGAATTTTTCCATTACTGGTGTTTTGTACAATTTACTAGGGGTCCTTACGTTTGGGTCAATCTCCATGTGTCGAGCTCTCCATGTTTGGAAAAAGGTTCGTAATTTTCATAATCATGAGGCACTCAACGTGTGGGCCCAGTCTGTTGACCGTGTTATGAGGGGAAAGCCGGGAAATGAAAAATCCTTCTCACCTACTCTAAACAACAAATTTTTTTTCCCTCACTATCATTTCAGTTTTTATTGTTTTACTTAAACAAAACGACAAAGGAAACGAAAAACTAAATGAAAAACACTTTCAAAAGATACCACCCTTTCAAGTTTCCTCCTCAACTTTGTTCTCGTGTCGGTTGGTCGCCCCTTCAATGTCAAAGTTTGCCGCGCCAGGTTGAGGAAAATAGTCCAACGCACCTTACAGTATCCTCTTAGGCCCATGTGGCCCACTCCTTCGTCCAAGGACGGCACTTCCTTCCTTGGGCTGCATACGTAATTCTCCAGGTGTTCCCCGCCCTATTGTTGTCAAACGAGGAAACGTAACAGCTTTGCCCTCGCCGTCTTTTACGACGCCTCGGCTGGCTTATTTATCAATTTTACGGCCGCTTCCGCGTTTTAAACCTAGCTTCGAGATTTCTTCGCGAATGAACGAGTTCCTGGACAAATCCGGGGGGTTTCTTGTGAGGCTGAACGGTTCATTTTGTTGCAGATATGGGATGCAGTTAGCGGTGGGGAATTGTTGTCCATCCCTCACAAACACATCGTGAAAAGCGTTCATTTCTCGATGGACAGCAGTCGACTGGCCACCGGGAGCAACGAGAAAATATTGCGGATTTGGGACCTCAGCAAGCCAGAAACAGGTGAGAAAATTATATTTCCTTGGATTTAGGGTGGGGAAAAAACACGAAAAAAAAAAAAAAAAAAACAGGTGCAACAGGGGAAGAATGTACACAATAATTTGGTATATAACTAAGTTTGAAAATCGCAGTTTTTTCAGTCGAATCCCATTTTGTTGAGTAAAGTACTTGTTTTTATGCCGTCTGCACAATTTTTAATCCTCTACGGAAATCAGGAGAGAGTATGAAAATAATCAGCGTTTGAACTTTTGGCGGTAAGATTGACCTTCCGAAAGTAGTACAACAAAACGCCACCATGGGCGCTGGCATCGAATCTACAGATTTCATGTCCACTGGCCAAGATGGCTGATTGTTTATGTTTTGGATGTCCGATTAGCAAGACTTAGTGATTCGCAATATAATATAATATTCACTGTTATGACTCCGCTCACTCCGTGCACTCAAATAAATACTCGAAATTAACTGGTTGGGGGAGGCGTATGAGTATTTCCCCTCCTCCAGTAGGGAAATGAATAAAATGGTAGTAGCGGAATCACGTCGGGGTCACCAGTGTTATGACTCCGCTCACTCAAATAAATACTCGAAATTAACTTTGCAAATAAACGTCGCGGAATCATCGGGAAATCAAATCAATACTGAACTTTTTTTAACTTTTCGTAACCACCGTGTGATTCCGCTACTACCATTTTATTCATTTCCCTACTGGAGGGGAAATACTCATATTCACGCTTGATGTCACACGTCTTATTGAAAGGAGTAAACGAGATGCGGGTCATTCCACGAAAGCCCACCACTTTTTGGCATCATTTGAGAAGAATAAAAAAACCCTATATTGGGGGTTTTAGTACTAACCGACCTAAGGCATTTAATTGCTTTATTGTCTCTGCATACAGCTCGGTACCTGTACGCAGATTTTCGAAAAATTTTCAGGAGAGCCAATAATGCACATTGTCTGCAAGTCAAATCACAGAATCACAGTCTCTCAGGTAATGTCCTCGTAAAACGTACCGTAAGTTTTAGCAAGTAAGTAAAACGTAAGCAGTTTTTTTTTCGTAAAAAGTGATTAAAATATCGGGGGGGGGGGGGGGGGTAAAACCCAGTAAGTGACAAAATTATTTTGTCACTTACTGGGTTTACCCCCCCCCCCCCCGATATTTTAATCACTTTTTACGAAAAAAAAACAAAAAACTTTGCTTACGTTTTACTTACTTGCTAAAACTTACGGTACGTTTTACGAGGACATTACCTGAGAGACGGATTCCCCATGAGTGTTGTTCCTGGAAAATCCGTCTCTCAGGCAACTTACAATTACATCGTGATGAGGAGGTAATTAACTTATAGATTTCTAGAAGTAGCGGCTGTAGGCCACTTTTCTCGGTCCCAGAATGTGCGCGAGCCAGATCTTTACCACAAAAACTCCAAACCTCTATTTCGGCAAAAAGTGCACATACAGGTTTTTACAACGTGGCTGTCGATATACGACCTTTTCCCCCTGTTCTGGTTGTTACAAGTCGGAGGTTGTTTCCTTGAAGGAGCGAAATGGAGGTGAGAATTTTCTATGATTTCTTATTATTTTTAGTACCTAATTGGTTATTGGGGGGGGGGGTGTTAGTCTTGTCTCCTGGAAGTTCTGTTTGAAGGCTCCAATGGCGCAGTTATGAGTTGAAAAGATTTCTGCATTTTCCTCTAAATCCAGAGTTGGACACATTTTTATTAATAAATAAGCTTGTGAGTTATTTCACATCATCCTTTGTTTGTGAATGTGAATTAATTCACATTAACACCTGTAAATTTGAATTAATTCACATTCAAAAAATGCAAATACATAATAAAATTATTTACAAAATTTAATTTTCCCTAACAAGCGATATTTTCGCCGTTGTCATATTTACATCTTCTGCACTTATATTATTCAACTCCCATGCGTAACAACGAACATTTCATCTTAACATCAAATACAAACGTTAAAAAAAAAACACAAAAACAAAAAACTATAACATACGGGCCCAACACGTTAATAAAAAGATGAGTGCACCTTTCCATTTTTTGGTGGAAAGGTTGCGCTAAAAATCTCCCTATTACTAACAACAGAAGTAGTAACCAGGTAGTAACCAATAAAAAACGTTGCATGTTTTCCGTGATTACATAAATTTTTCCTGACCCCCTGCCTTAGACATAGACGTCAAAAAAAAAAAAACGAAATCGTCCTGTAATCATTAAATGATAAAAACAAGCCATCAATTGAATTGAATAGATGAGCGCAACCTTTCTGTTATTACGATATATTTAATGAGCGAGAGAAACTAAGAAACAGTAGGTATCTAGCGACCAAACTATGCCACACAACACATCAAAAATATCCACGTGATGCTCATTACGTAAACAACTGCACCCTAACGACCGATGCGTGAGAAAACCTTATGCCGATCAGAGGTAACGAACGGCTCAGGCTGCAAAAATCGTTTTGGAGTCGTTGGAATCAACCTTAAAAGCTCATTCCATAGACCCTTGTACCAACGAAATCGGACAAAACCTTTCGCCCCCCTTTTGAGGCCTCCTTAGTTACACATCAGAGATGAACAACTTTCGTCGTGAAGGACCTCCCGAAAACCGATGAAGTGGATGAGAGAGGAAAAATCAAGGTAGCCTATAACCACCCCCCGAACTCGCTGATCACAATGAGACCACCCTCATGAAAATCTGTTGAGCCGCTCGGGCGTGATGCTGTGAAAAAAAAAAAAAAAAAAAAACGTCGAAGAGGTGAGCGCACCTTTCCATTTTTTGATGGAAAGGTTGCGCTAAAAAGCCTGGGAAATTTGTTTTATTCTCAAATTAATCTGTGAATTTTTGTAATTATTTACATTTTTGTGTGGATTATTTACATTTTGTGTGTGAATTATTCACAATTTTTTTTTTGTGATTTAATTTAATTTTCAGAAAAAGTTGTGAATGTGAATTACTTCACATTCACATTAAATGTAAATTTTACAAATAGGTAAAGTATGATTTAATTCACATTGACATTCACAAGCAAGGCATGATGTGAATTAATTCACAACCTTACTTATAAATAAAAATGTTCCCAACTCCGCCTAAATCAATTTTCGTTTTTTCGAACGTAACTAGAAAAGCTACAAAGTTTACACAAGGGTTTATTATTCTGTGGTATATTGTTCAGTTTAATCGAAAATAATTTTAATAATTATTGCTGAAAAAATCGTGTACAGTTTTGAACAGATTGGGGACCCCCAAAAGTGGATTATGACTCCAAAATTCGTCGAAAACGACACCTCATTCGACCTCCTGGCATCAGACTGAAGCCCCACGAAAGCCACGGTGAAATAGGATGGTTCTGGGACCCCCTCACTAAACTCCTATCCGAAAATGGATTCAACGTCCAAAAATACATCGAAAACGACACCCCACTCGATATCATAGGTGAAAACCTTCAGTACCCCTCTTGTAGCCCCATAGAGCCCCACGGGTTTGAAAGGGGGGTGAAAATCATGCGGGCACACCTAGATTGGGAACTGGATTTGTAAAAATTCAAGATATTTTAAACAAATTTTTGGGATCAACTCAAACGAATATGCACAAATTATGAAGCCGATCAAAATTTTTTACCCCCACACGAAAACAGGTTGATTATTCTGAGAATAATAAATCGAAAGCGTTTGATAACACCACTAAAAGAAGGCATTTTAGATTTTTGTTCATTCGAGACACGATTTTTTAGGCCTTAATTTTACTCTTCAGGCGTTGAAATCAAAATCAATCTTAAACATTAATTCCATAATTTAAATCGTAACTATGATGTTTTAATGACCTTTACAGCCTGTGTTAAGGAAAGATTTTACGTTGTTCAATGGATGTCATTTTATTGGGCTTTGACATCACTCTTCGAGTATTTTCTCCAAAGTCAATCTTTGAAATTCCCATGAAATAAAAAATGTTTCACTCTCCTTGTCCATTGGAATTTTTGAAAACGTGTACCATTTTTTACTAGGTACCGCCCAATAAGTTCTCTAAGACCACAATATGCGTTTTTTAACGGCCTGATAGGTGGATTGTTTTTGCGGAATGATCCACGTCCTGATGACATCATGTATGTACTACCGCCACATTGGGTGTTCGACGGTGCTGAATCCACTTCTGAGGCCACACCTTCGCCTGTAAAATCGTCTCCTATTGTTTCAACTCCGCCCAATTCATGCATATTCCAAGCCAACTAGATTGCCGCCAGAGCCTAGTTAGAAATAGTATTCGATTTTCAGAACCGCCAGTAATTGGCCTCAATCGAGCGAAGGACGGCTTCCCCTTCCACTTGTTTACATTCAAAAGTGTCTAATTCCATTGAGTTTTTATCGATCGGGGTACTCGGATAACAACAAAAAATTCTCGTTTTTGCGGACCGACCTTCGTTTTAGGCTTCGCCTTGGGAGTTAGGTCCACTTTTGTCTACCGGCGTGTATCTGATTAGGTGCACAGGGCCAAAAGTGGAAAACGACACCGAATAAACAGCAGGATAAGTTATTAGTTTTTGCCTACAATTAGGTACCCCGATTTTCACAACCATTTTTTACGGATTTGAAGGAAAAACAATCGATATTACGTAATATTATTATTTCGCATCGATCGATTTTCGAGAACGAATATTTTCCGATGTTTCAACCCACTCATCAAGTTGATTCCTCTCGAGGCTCGTCGCCTTGGCCTCTGGCTTGTGGAACGTGCACGACATGCCTAGAACCGCCGGTGTTGCTATGAAAACCGTCAACTTTGGGGTGTGGTCGGATACTCACGAACGAGTTTTTCAACGCACCGGTGTTTTCGGCGCGCCGGAAAACCTGTGGTGTGTTTTTCGTTAGTGGCCGACGACGGTCGGGAAACCCGAGCGCCGGGACTGTCGGGAAACTCGCGCGCCGGGACCGCGGTTCAGGCCTCTCAAAATACCAGCCCGTGTATGGCCTACTATTGGGGTTTACGCGTTTTCATCTTCTTTTTCGGCAAAATCGGATCACCCCTGGAGAATCAGATCTCTTCCCAATGATTGTAACGCGCGCTCGGGGTTTTCTTTCCCTATTTTCGATCCGGGCGATGAATTATATATATATATATATATTTATGCATGTTTTCTCTGTGAAATTCGGGTCGGCCCTCATCAACATCTGACGTTCGACCTCCTTCGTCGTCGAGAAACACGCGCGGCCTTCGGGGGAGGCACCGCGCGTGACTGACTCATCTCTATGCGTTGTAACTCGTGACTGACAGATCCCTTCTGGATGGCGCCTTGTAAGGGAGGAGAGAAAAATCGCGGTTAGCGGGAACGTTTCCCTGAAAGGGTCTGGTGTGTGGTGTTGGAATAATAAAGGAAGAATAAATGTCCGACATTTATTGAATGCCGGACATTAAATGTCCTTTGGACACTTCCACAAATTTTGTGGAAGTGTCCAAAGTGTCCGAGTGTCACAGCTTGGAGGAAAAACCTGTTAAATATATTAAATACAATTAACAGGGGTTTCCTCGAATTTTGTGGTTTTTATTCACTCAAAGTGGACCCTTCCGGCATCCCCTGTATCCGCCATTGTTGTCCATCGGAGATTCCCTTTCCGGAGGGATTCTTGTGATCCGAGTTTAGCCGTCGAGGTGAACTCCCAGTGAACCAGTTCCGACTGTCAGGGTCACCGGCGGGCCTTTAGACTTCCTGATCTGGTAGGCTTCCCCCTTTGTCCTTGATCCTATAAAACCCGGTCGCCGAGGGTTTTCAGGTGCGACTATCCGGACGTTGTCACTTCCCTGAAATTTGGACGGATTGCGATGAACCGAACAACTTGCAGTTTGCCCGTAAATATCAAGGGCGTCGACAGTTTGACTAGATCCCTCCCATCAATTAGCTATTTCGAGGGCGCCGCTTCGTCATTCCCGGACGATTTGGAACCGACGAAACTCTTTTGACATAGTCCCCTTAAATTGACACGGTTTGTTTCAGCCATCACGGAATTCCACGGTCACGCCGGAGGCATCAAACACGTCTACTTCTACAGAAACGACACTCGGCTCGTCTCTTGTTCCGACGACAAAACCGTCCGGATTTGGGACGGCAGCAACGGCCAGGAAATCCAAAGACTGGAGTTCCCGTCGGTGCCCAACAGCGTCGAAGTCTCACCGGACGGCCAAGTGCTCACCGTCGCCGCCGGCAACACCGTCAGTTTCTGGGACGCAGAAAGGTACTTATTTTAAATTGTCTTATATTTAAAAATCATTGAACTGGTATTTACATCAAAATGGAATTCACTTGCAGTTTGACGAAATTCAACGAATACAAAGTGCCAACAGTCGTCAATTCGGCGTCGCTTCTTCCCGACAAGGGCATCTTCGTCTGTGGCGGAGACGATCTCAAAATGTACAAAATGGACTATAAGACTGGACAGGAGTTGGGTGAGTTGTGTGAACTTCATAAACAGGGAGTTTTGGGACTGATGCGGTGGAGTTCCACCTTCTGGTCCCTTTTGAAATCTATTAAATAGATTTCAAAAGGAAATTTTCGTATCCGGAAGAAATGTTGCGAATTACTCGGAAACGATCTACCTACTGGGTGTTCCATTAGTAGCGCCGATTTTTAAACTTCAACAAAAAATTCAATTTCCGGAGTGAGCCCGTGGCCTCAAATTTTCGCACCCAAATTCGTACAGAGGATTCTTTTGGTGCATTGTTACGTCTTAGACGACCACGCAATCCACTGTTCGAAGACAGGTGCAAAAATTTGAGACCACGGGCTTACTTTGGAAAGACGAGAGGTCGGGGCGTCCGCGCTCATTTTGAAACCGTCAAAGCAGTTCGAAGCAGTATTCATTAAGTCGAACCAGGGTATTCAATTCCAGGCTTCATAAAGACAAAGGTTCAGGCCAATGAACCTGAGACGATTGGCCATTTGAAGCAGGAAATCAGGAGAGCCAGTGCAACCATCGGAGAACTGCCGGCGAGTGATCGAAATTGATGACCTGTTGCTTCACAGTAGGACAAGTTTTCAATAGAAAATTTTTCAGATTGAGCGGATTTTTTTTTGTGAAGTTTAAAATTCGGCGCTACTTATGGAATACCCTGTAGAATGTTCGTACCGATTCTATTTATAGATGACGTCACAGTTGAGTTTTCAAAAAATCGTCTTGCAATGCTACCATAACTGGTATTGCATAGTCTGATTATTTAGTGACCATTGGTACTGCTGTGATTATATTAAAAAATCTGTGTTGGCGCCAAAGCTTACAAACGGATTACGGTGTTATTGAAGTGTACGAGTTGTTAAACTTAGTATAACGAAATTATTGAAAGTAGGTTAGAGTGCAAGACCTATACTTTTTTTTGTCATAATTATGTTTTTTAAAAAAGTGGGTTTAATGCAGAAAACGTTGGGCTTTTGAGCATGCAGAAGTTTAAAAACTTAAATGACTAAGCTGATTCAGACAAACGGACATCACGTTTGGATTTAGATCACCAAAAAACATAATGTCCCAGAACTATTGCAGCCAGCTGGAACCTTGTGAGTTTTGGGCCAAAATGCCTCTTTTCGACCACTGTTCGCTGCTCCGGCTTCTTTACGCAGAGCGAGCGGCAAACGAACTTCCCTTTGATTCGCCAAAAAACCGAAATCGGGTGGGTCAGCGTAAAATTTTCAGAAGGTTAGGCCTTTTGTCCACCTGGGTCCGGAAAATGGGCCACTGCGGTGGTAGATTCCCGTCGTGAGCTGAAAAAAGCTCCTGTTCTCTTTTTCTTTAGGGCATTTTTTGAAGGGGGGGGGGGGATGAAATCCCTCATTCTCAATTCTAATTGTTCTAAGTAGATACTTAATTTGTAACAATTTTCGGCAAATGTCTCCAATTTGAACATGTTTCCCAGGGAATGTATTCTTTTGTTGTAATGCTTTACCAGGCACATGGGCTTCTACGCATTTACTAATTTGTCTCTCTCCCCCTCCAGAATCCTTCAAAGGGCATTTCGGGCCGATCCACTGCGTCAGGTTCTCGCCCGACGGTGAACTCTACGCCTCGGGGAGCGAAGACGGGACGCTCCGCCTCTGGCAGACGACCGTCGGGAAGACGTACGGGTTGTGGAAATGCGTCGAAGGGCCGACCCCCGTCGAGAACAACATCCAACCCTCGGGTCTCCAGGAGGTGGCCGCCAACTGAATCCTGACGTTACCCTCAGGGCGGGCAAGAAGACGGGTGTTGGTTCGGGAAACCCCGGACGGACAGATAAAGTGCATTTATTCTTCTTGTACCGGCTGATTAATTCTATTGTAGTTGGAACGGGCTCAGTCAACCATTCGGATGGTTTTGAGGAGCCCACTTTATTTTCTCCACTCCAAATTTGAAGCTGGCGTCGACGTCAAACTCTACCTCCTGTAGAAATCCTTTAAAACGCTCTCTTTCGTCTCCTATTTACACTTTCGGCGTCACTCACCCAGTGTTGCCATCAGTATGAGTTTGCCGTCCATTGCCGCTCACAGCTTATCAATTTGGAGATGTTAAAGGTCGTGAACTTTGTTTTTCACACCGATCTAAACCACTGCCACAACTTGAACCAATTTCTTCAGTTCCCATTTTCGGAACACTCCTACATAACTTCAAAATTTCGTTAGCGCTGTAATCTTCGGATTCCTATTTCTAGTTTAAAATGAAAAACTACGTTATTTTTACTATCGAATTATTCAAACGAGAAACGTGAATTTCCTTTTGCATTAATTTATTATTTTGGTTAATTTTGTTGCATTTGGATATACATGCGTCTCTATTATACTTTTTTGTTAAACAAATAAAAAACTTTTCGTTGGGGGTTCTTGAATGTTTTTTTCCGACATGACGCTTCAAGTATTAACATAATATGCTGAAGTACAGCCCACCCTTATATTATAAGGGTGGGCTGTACTGCCAACTGTTCGACATGGAACCGAGATGAACGTCTAGAATCTTTCCAAGTCATCATCCGCAGGAAATTCAGTACAAAAGCATCTCCGAAATAACGTTTATTTCACTGGGAAATCATTCAAATACATCGTGAGCGTATCTACAACCGACATAAAAACGATAATCATCTGCTCAAATGATTTGAGATGCTAGCACAAAAGTCAAGGAGGTCGTTTTTTTAGTTCCGCCAGAGGGCACGTCGTTGAGGAGAGTTCCATCTTGAAGGTAAGGACTATGACTAGGGTTACCAGAAAAGTCTCAGCGAAATATAGTAACGTCGGTAAAAAATACAAAAAATATATAGTATGCATAGGGAAAATATAGTATCCCATCGAGTATTTTTCACGAGTAGGTATAATCGAAAAACTCACACTTGAAAACAAACAGACTTGATGTTACATGTCAATTTGTGAGTTACGTACTGTAAGACTCGTATTTTGTAAGAACTCACAAATTATTCATATTTGTGAGTTCCGACAAAATACATAAAGTCTGTTTTTTTATAGGTATTTATCTGTATAAGAGACACTTTCTATAAAAACAAAGAAACAAATACCTACGCATGAAAAATAATTAATAAATGATGAATGAATTCGTCATGGGAAACTCGCTGTTAATTTTTGAAGCGAAGGAAAATTAGTAATTCACAATTTTTTTTTTGGCACATTGAAATTTTTTTTAAGTGGTTTGTGTCAGCCACAACAGCCCTCAAAAATAAGAGTGACTCTTCACGTTATATGTGTGTCACATTTTTACTGTCACTAGATGTTCATTTTTATCAAGGAAACTGAAGCCCTGTTTCGCTCTTCTCTCCATTTTTGATTTTAATTGGTTAATGGTTAAAAATTGGAAATCCTCTCGGAGAAGGCAGATGACATTTTTATGTTGAGAAATTCGTCTTGGGCCGCGTTGGATAATAGGAATCGCCACTGCTCGCTCGTAGATTTTAGTTAAAACTCGGCACAAACTTGCAATCCTGCTACTACAGTCTGTACGTTGCATGCTTCCGAATACAAATGGTCCATTAACAGATCGAGTCTTCTAATCAAGTCCAATCTATTCACAACTTTTTCAAAGGTCCCCTAAAGCACGGATTGATCCTCCCCATCTCTCTCAATCTCGAAGCCAGGACATACATAGGGATTCCTACTACATGTGAGGGTTTCACATCCAAAAAATCCACCCATTTGGCAGTATAAGACATTTCATGCATTCCTCTGAATCGACAGACCTCAACTCAGACCTCGGTCATTTTTTTAGTCGTTTTAAAACCAATAAATCCGTCATCTTTTCGACTTTCGCGCTCGCATTTCAAATCTTTGATGATTGACCTCTAATGCACCAACATCATCGCCTTCCAGTCGCTTTATTGCCTTATGAAACAGCGAGAGGGCATGACTAGAGAAGAAACTACAATAGGTAATAATTATTGTAGTTTCTTCTCTATTGTAATTATTACAGTTCTACTGGATCGGGACGATACCAATTTCTCTGCGCTCTCCCTCCACATTCACATAACAACTTTCTTCGGCTACACAATTTCAGAAGCTAACAAATGAGAGCTGGAGAAGAGTACGATGGCTATCACATATTAAGCTGATTAGATTAGATAACACTAGATTGATTGCCAAGGGTGCGTCGATTTCTAAGAGTTACCATTATTTCTGAACAAAAAAGTTACACCCCCCCACAAATAGGTAGGTATAGTATTTGGCATACTATATAGGACCGTATTTTTGTATAGTATATTTGGCTCAAAATATAGTATACTATATAAATAGTATGTATGGCAACCCTAACTATGACATAGTCAATGAAAAACATTGTTTTCAACAAATGTCCACATAGTTATGCGGAAAGTGTCAGACATTGGACATACTAGGGATGGAAAACCAAAATTAATATCCGGATATCGGAGATCCAATCGGATGAATATCGCATCCAGAAACGGTCCGAAGTCTGCCGTTCAAATCCGTCTATCCGCTGTTTTGGTTTATTATTCTTGGAATAATACACCTATGTTTTCGCGACTGGGGTCGACGACTCCGATCAGCCTCAAAATGTGACATTATCCGTTTCAAGAGGTCTAAATTCTAAATCCGAAATGTCCGTCCGCCGTTTTGGGCAGTAGGAATTTTTTTAAAAATCAAATTTTGTCAAAATACATGGTTTACCATCGAGTTGTGCCCGCAAGGTGTTCAGTCCGATCGCCCAAACCCGTGGAGCGCTATGGGGCTGTGGGAAGGTTTTTTTTAAGGCTTTTAACTATGGGATCGAGTTAGGTGTCGTTTTCGAAGTATTTTTGGACGTAGAATCCATTTTCGGGGGTCCCAGAAGGATCCGATTTCACTGTTGCGATCTATAGGGCTTTCAAAGGGCTAAAAATTGGATTTTTTGAAGGATCCCAGGAGATTAAATATTTTTCGAGTAAAAAATAAAAATTGTTGAAAAAAATCCAAAAAATAATTTTTTTCCAAAATTTTTTCCATTAACGCAGAATTAAATTTCTGCACAACTAACCTATTCTTCTTCTTTGGGTGCCATACCCGTAATCGGGCGTTGGCGACCTCTCGCTACTAACATCTGTTGAGCGTGTTGACCAGCTAATACAGAAGTAGTAGGGACCTACTGCTTAACGCCGGTTCCGAACGGCAAATTTGACTAACCTATATCAAAGAATAATAAACCCTTGTGTAAAATTTGCAGCGTTTTGTTTTAAATCCTTAATTTTGTTCATTTTAGTATGACATCACTGCTGTTATCTCAAGGGCGGAGTTGGATGGAAGAATCCGCGGTGATGGGGTTTTATCAAACAAAGGGTAGACCTAATAGTACAAAGAACAGAATGACCTAAAACTACAAAGAACTTTATTTGAACACATGAAGACTAGATAAAAGTACAGTCTCATTAAAAATTATTACAATTTGAGTGTTGGTACATCCTAACCTGCAGCTGTAAGGAAGGGACCAGAGGGTAGCTTTGCGTGTAGCACACTGTACCTACAAGTCGACCAGACGCCCTCTCGCCTTCTGCTTTATTTTTGAAAAAAGTACGGATATTATAAAGAAATATCCGGATTTAGGTTATATCCGGTTACGATCTTTCCATCCCTAGGACATACAGCTTCTTGGGGACGTCATTCTGAATATTAAGCCCAATTTCATCAAAAATCGGTTCAATATTAAGCGAGTAAATTCAGAAAAACGACAAATCTAGGCAGTTTTCCTGAAGTTTCGTGCTTACCTTTGTAATATTGAACCGATTTTGATGAAAATGGCCTTAAAATGTTTGTAAATATGTCTCCAAAAAGCTACACCTCCAATAGTTAACATTTTCCACATAGTTACTCGAGCTCTCAACCTACGATCGACCTGGAACAGCAGTTTCTAAACTGCGCATGTCTACGGCGATTTCTGTTAACATTCCGTCAAACCTGGAACAAACCTATTTTTATAATGTAGCCGGCTCACAAGAAACCGCATGAAAACATGGTCCCTTCAAAATGCGAAGCCCTCTCGCATTCCCGTTGGTTCCATAATATGGAACGATATTATCGTCGTTCAAGTTCAACCTACTAACGCCGCCAAAATGACTAGTTTTGGCCTTGAGATTCCAGAATTGCACGTGAAAAATTCCTCTGAACGAGATCATTAAAATTTAATGATCTCATTCAGAGGAATTTTTCATTTAATGATTTCGAAGGGAAGATGAGAGCATGATAATATCAAACAATAAGAAACCGTTGCGTAAAATTTGCAGCGTACGCGTACCTACGCTTAAAAACGTTTTTAACCTGGTCTCATCTTTCTTCCAGGTCATTCAGAAAATATTTTGCGGGCGGTATTTTAACGGATTAATTTTAACTATAATCTAATACATATTATGTATTATATTATAATTCCGTATTTTAACGGATTTATTTTAACTATAATCTAATACATAAATACATATTATGTATTATATTATAATTCCGTTTAAATACCGCCCGCAAAATATTTTCTGAATGACCTAGAAGAAAGAAAGATGAGACCAGGTTAAAAAACGCTGCAAATTTTACACAAGGGTTTCTTATTCTTTGATAATATCTATATTATAGAATAATTGTGCAAAAATTAATTCACGAAGCTTCTCACAATGTAGTCCGAGGGCTAGGCATGTTACTTGCAATGTTCGGATAGAAGTACCTACCTACCAAAGACTTGAGCTGCTTTCACCATGACGCTGCGTTGCTGACTAAGGCCAAAACTTACTTTTAAAAAAAGAAGATATAAATACATATTAATATGTACCCTATTATAATAGGGCATACGAATCTTATTTAAGTATCATCTGATGATACTTAGAACGCTCCAAATTTTACACGAAGGTTTATTATTCTTTGATATTGGTAGGTACCTAACTTCTGCGAAAATTAGTTCGGTCAGTAAAAAAAGTTTGAAAAAAATTTCAAAACTTGTTCCTAAAAAAATGGGGTTTTCCCATTTTTCTATATAGAAAATATTAAATATTTTTACCTCAAATATTTTGACATCAAATTTTGACCTCCTGGGATCCTTCAAAAATACCATTTGTATCCCCATAGATTCACACGGTGAAATCGTATCGTTCTGGGACCCCCCAAAAATGGATTCTACGTCCAAAAATACTTCGAAAATGACACCAAACTCGATCCCATACCAAAACCCCTTCACAAAAACGCCTCCTGTAGCCCCATAGCGCCCCACGGGTTTTGGCGATCGGGCTGAAAACCTTGCGCGCTCAACTAAACCAAGTAAACCAAGTATTTTGTCAAAATTTCAGATTAAAAAAAAAAAATTCCTACTGCCCAAAACGGCTCGGACGGCGTATATTTCGGTTTTGGAATCTAGACCTCTTAAAAACGGATGTCAAATTTTGAGTCCGATCGGAGTCGTAGACCTCCGTCTCACATCTATTACCTACCTACTCCGAGAATAATAAACCAAAAACGCTGCAAATTTTACACAAGGGTTTATTATTCTTTGATGTAGAATAATTGTGCAAAATTAATTCTGTATCATTAAGAAATATACGATTAAATTAATATATTTTTGATGAAATATATTATCCAATTTATTTCTGTACAATGTTTGTACAGATATGGGACCTGTGGGAGATATGGGACCTCGAAAAAATGGATATTGCGTCCAAAATTAGTCGGAAACCACCTTATTTGGTCTTCAAAAATCCCATTTGTAGCCCCATGAATCAGCACAGTGAAATCGAATAATTCGATTTCACTGTGCTGATTCATGGGGCTACAAATTATTGTTCTGGGACCCCAAAAAATGGATTGTACGTCCAAAAATACTTCGAAAACGACACCTCACTAGACCCCATAGCCGAAAACCTTTAAATAAAACTCTCCCTTAGCCCCATTTTAGCGCCACGTGTTTGGGCGATCGGGATGAAAACCTTGCGGGCACAACTAGATGGTAAACCGAGTATGTTGTCAAAAATTCAGATTTTTACAAACATTCCTACTACCCCAAACGGCTCGGACGGCGGACGGACATTTCGTTGTGTCATAAAACGGAATATGTGAAATTTTGAGGCCGATCAGAATTTTCGACCTTCGTCGCGATTACATAATACATAGGTGTATTATTCTAAGAATAATAAACCAAAATGGAAACGTTTTGTGAAAATATGATTTTTTTTCCTCAATGTGCTTGTCATATCTTGTACTCTTGTGAACCGGGTGGAAATGATCCAGCATGTCGAATCCCTACTACAAAACACTTATGCAAATATGCGAAATTCCAGGCTCTACCTACTGATTAATGGGCCGTCAGGAAGACGAGACCGAACTCATCAAGTCCTCCACAAATTGGCAAAAGTAGGTATGTGGCCGGAAAAAAAAGACGAGATTTTGTTTCGGTCTCGTGACGAGGCGCATTAGCGGGATCTGGTGCGAAAAGTGGGACGAAAATTGAACAATTAGAACCAGACGGATGACTGTCGACACGCCTCAGGCAGCACTCGGATGGAACCTCAGACTTGAAGAAGTTCCCCGAGAAGGGAATTTCACTGTTTGACGGGCCCGCTGTCTCAGGACGGAGACGGTGGTTTCAATCGGTCAGCGGACCCACTTAGCCGTAAAGCCGCTCACCGCCTGTATTTTTCCCGCGGCAGGGAAAATTTCTATTGAACGCGGGGAAATCGACGCGAGAGAAGTTCTTTTATGAAAAGTGGGGAAGGCGAAGAGTGAGAGTGCTTTTCCCATTCGAGTATATGGCAGCGCAGTCGGCCCACTGCTGACGATCGTGAGTGAGTACGTTTCGTGAGTCGTGATGAGCTGACGCCGGAACACCGATGACACTCGAAGAGCCGCCAGGAAGTCATGAAGATCCGGACTTTCCTCTATTTGCTGGAGTACTGCGTGTAAGTACGTCTTCAATACTTTCGTCAACTCAGCGTTGACAGATCCCTGAAAGCCAAATAGGAACAAATAGGTACCTACCTTCAATGAGGAAAACAGTAAGTGCTGAGAAGAGAGATAGAAAAAAGAACAGTAAAATTGATTACAACCCTAAAATCTTCTCAGTTAAGTCTGAGACTCTCATAAAATTTATAGAATCGATTTAATCGATTCTATGCCCAACATTCATCTGAAAAAGACGACCAACAGCACTTCAAAACCCCCATCTAGTACTGTAGGATGATCACACAACGGCGAGGTCGGCAAGGTCTACTACTCCTTACGCCCAAAATTACTTCGAAGAAATCCCTCACTCGACCTTTTTAACTATAACCCTTCAATAACCACATGAATTCCCCCTACACGCCTCCCAGAGCCCCACGGTGTTGTCGGGCAGGTGTGCCACCCCTGCCATTAATGGCAATTAATTGCATGCCCAAAGTTAGGTAAAAAAACTACACTTAGCTTGACCCAGGGGCCAAAGCCGCACAGAGCCCTGAAATGTAATCAGTTGAGTCTGGGGCCTTTACAAATCAATCTGCGATCTAAGTTACTTCGAAAACGACACCTCACTATACCCTCTACAAAAACTCTATTTGAAGCCCCATAGAAGCCTCACAATGTTCTCGGGCAGGTCTGCTACCCGTTTAAAATCAAATAATGATCTGCCATCTGCCAAAGCGCTACAAAAACTCCATCTGTATCCTCGGAAAAGCCTCACAAAGCTGTAGAATCTAATGAGTTACCTAGGTCTGGGGCCCTCATAATTCAATTCTACGTTCAAAGTTATGTAGGTACACCTCAGTCGATTCCCTGGCCAAAGCCCTTCAAAGCCTCATAGGGGACCCACATAACCCCACGGTGTAGTCAGGCAGTTCTGGGGCACTTGTTGATTCGATTATACGATCACAAATACTCCGGAAACGACACAAAACCTGACATCTTGTCCCAAACCCTTCAAAAATCCCATCTGTTACAGTAGCCCACAGAACTTCGCGATGAGGATAGACAGGCCTGGAGCCCCAAAAATCTGCGTCCATAATAATTATTACTACTAAATTGACACGTTATTCAAATCTCGGATCAAAACCCTTCAAAACTCCCATCTGTAGACTTTGAATCGCCCCGGAACATCATGGTGTAGACAGGGAGGTCTGCCAACCCCCAAAAATAAATTCTACTTCCTTAACACTAAGAAAATCACACTCCAGTCGATTCTCTGGTCAAAGCCCTTTAAAAAAACGCCCCATCGCAACCAACAAGTCCCACATACGTTGTTGAAACTCGGTACCTACGTTAGTACAACGATAAAAATCCCGTATTTGGTACCTACCTAGCCCTCAGCACTGTCACAGTCACTCCCCCACCCTTCGCTGATGAAGGAAGGAAACCCGAAACTATTTTCCACGCACTATTCCAACTCTCCAAACGATCACAAACTGATTTCCTCGTCGTAACAAGCGATAATCACCCATCTCATTCTAATCGCTCAACCGTCACTATTTAATTTCCTCATTAAACCCCTAAACGATCTTCACGTAACCCAACTTGTTCACATCCGCTAACAACCCCTTCAAAACGCCATTTTATTGTTTCAGGTTAATTTTCGCTCTGGAAAAAGAGGAAACGACGACTCCTTTGCCCTTCACGACGGACCCCCCTGAAACAACTCTGCCACCGAACGTCACTGAAGCTTCAAAAGGTACTTGACAGATACAAATTTCAAACTATACAATACAAATTTCAATTCATTGCAGCCGTTGGATATTAAATCAACATAATATGATGCTCTGTTGGGAAATCGTCAGATTAAAATATTATTTTAATCTGACGATTTCCTAACAGAGATAAACCACACCAGTTCCAAACCAGCTAGCAAGTTGTTAAATCTTATCTGCCTTCTGTGTAATTGAGCGGATTGAATAATTCAACTTGCGCCGTCTTGTAATTTTCGTTTTGTAGCGAAGAAATCTGTTTCATATTCATGACGGCTCTTTCGTTTTCTTCCGACTGTTTCCGATGACACTCAGATATGTCCACATTTGGTTTACTCGTAAAATCAAGTTCGTGTCTGTTCTGCGCCGGAGATTTTCCTTTCGTTGGTGGAAAAAATCGGGGTTTCAAAAAGGCGTTAATGAGTTGGATCTTCAAGTAGGATCGAAAGTGGGGATATTCCGAGCGTTGAGATGTTATTGTGGCACCTGGTCAGCCGACCACAGTTTTGACAACTTTACTGATCCTCATCCATTGATCCACTGATCCAAAATGTGGATGTGGATTTCACATCCATATTAGGGATAAGCTACTGCTGCAAAAAATTCCCCTAATCATCGAAAAATAAGATTTTTTCCATTAAAATCGTTTAAGCCGGACACAAAAGCCTCAACTCGTGCAAAGGAGGAAAATTTCCTTTCCGCCCCATGTGGACACCCCCCCTCACTGTATTCCGACCCGCTTTGGAACCTATTCAAGAATAGTCCCAAGTTGTTCAGGATTTTTGTGAGTACCTACTGCTTGAGGACAGTTTCCCCCACCATCGCTCGGGATGTGTAACTATGAAGTGGGGGAAGGAGCTCGTGCCTCTCATGCCAATCAGATATCGTAGCCTAACCGTCCCAGGTCACAGTGTAGTTATAGTAGAATAATTCTACTATAACTACAGAGAGAAAATAATTATTTACACACGTGCATAATTATTATTCTCATGTGCATCTGCGTACGGAAGAGATTCACCAGCTAATCTGCAAAAGCAGCAATGTAGGGATTTTTATGAGAAACTATTGATAGGTACTTTTATAAAAGAAGGAAAATAGTTTTCCTAATAATTTTAAGTTTAATTATTAAACTTGAAAAAAAAAAAACTCAAAAATCTATTAAGAAAATTGTGCGAGAAAAAATATCAAAAAATGGATACTTTTCTCCGTTGATTGCGTAATTATTTTCAAGTAGGTAGTCTACATTTTTAAATTTTTTTTTTTTTGGCTTGAAAAGTTTGGCGTCGGTCTTACTATTTCTGGTAGAATGGAGCGAACCTGGTCAGAAGTCTCACCTGTACACTGCATCAGGGGCCCGCAGTTGAATCTGTGGCGTGCTAACTGGACCTCGTCATTGCTCGCTCAAAGAAAGTGGAAAGTGGTTATTACATACACAGGTGAACATACGTGACTTCGTGTTCCTTGATGCTTAGCGGCTCCGGAAAAACTTGAGTGAATGGCTTCGTCGTACCGGTGCACATGTCATGTGATAACGGAAGGGAAAAAATTTCCCTTGCAACAAATTTGAACCAGGAATCAAGTTTTGTAGCAGAAACCCACTCAAACATGCTTGGGCATGTTGGCTCGGCGCGGCGTCTCGGTGTATTATTCCTACACTCATAATATGAGTCATACTGGAAACGTCATATTTCCATACGTTTCCAGTATCACTCTAAAATTTGGAGGTTTAGTTATATTTCCTTAACTACCCTAGCTGATATATTTTTGAGCCCCCCCCCCCCCCCCCCCTTAAAGGAAGACCTGCGTACGCCCTTGCTGGCGGCGATGTTTGAAAAGCTGGACCGGTTCACAGAAGCTGTGAATGTTCTGGTCAGCGGACAGTCTCAAAGGGACGATGGATGGAAGAGAGAGTCAACGAGTTGGTTGGGTTCTAAATCGAGGAGTAGCAGAGGCTGGTTCTCTCTCCCCCCCCCCCCCCCCCCATCAGAGTGTGTGCTGAACTTCAGGTCGAACTCGCAGTCCTGACTGATGGTGACAAATATGTGAAAGTCGTTGCAAAAGCGGACACCTCTCTGGTGGAAGAGAAAAGTGATAAATTGCTCCTGAGCAAGACGGTGGTTTGAGCAGAGAAAGGATGGTGGCCGACGAGGATCTCAATACTGGAGCAAGATCGCCACACCAGTGGTGTGTCACCACGATGGTGTACCATGGAGTTGCTTAGTACGATGATCGGAAGAAACATGGAGAATCCTGGACCTTTCAGAGGATGACAAACACGAATTGGCCTACAAAGACCCATGAGCACAAAATGAATAAGCACGACTGACCCAGGAGCTGCAAAAGCAAAAGCACGAGAGCAAGAGCAGGAACAAAAGCAAGAGCAAAAACAAAAGCTCGACGACTGACCCAGGAGTAGCAAATTGCTACTAGCAATAGCAAAGAAAGCACGAAAAAAAGCAACAGCACGACGCGTCGGAGTAGCAAAGATTCGCGAATTTAATGACGAAGGGCGACGTCTATGCAGCTGGGAAAACCAAGTGTGCTCCCAACACTGCTATAGGGCCTGGGTTTGACTGACGATAGGTTGTCTGGATAACATACCTACTATCACTGTGACGGGCTCAAATTTTGAAACTGAGGAAAACACGTCAGGCTATGTCATGAACATTTGTTGAACATAGCAACCTCGAAGTAGGGACACCCTAGGGAGTGAGGATTTTGCATGTTTAACCTAGAATTAAGGTACTATGGAATACACTTAGAGCCTTGATTCACCATACACTCTATCAAGCTCAACGAGATGTACATCCCAAAAAAAGAAAAATCGGTCCAAGTATTGCATTTTCTGAGAAAAATGCTTTGGACAAGAATTGTCCCATAATTGTGAAATGACCCGGTTGTTGTTTTTGTAGCTGAGAGTCTGTTGGGTTACAATCTTCGCCCAGCCCGAGCCAGAGCGCGCTGCTACTCCGACGACACAGAGGGCGCTTGTTTCACCGGCGACGATTGTTTTCGAAAAGGCGGCCAAGTTTCTCCGGTTTTCTGCTCCCACCAGCGCCTCGACCCCTCGCCGCTCGTATGCTGTTTGTGTAAGTGCCCCGAATACGTTTTTAATTTAACATTGCTGGAATCTGAAATAACTGTCGACTGTTTTTCAGTCGTGCACACATGCGGTGATGTGTCATCGGAAAAAGTGACTTACTTCCGATCTCCGGACTATCCGAAGAAATCCGTGGGGTCCCTTGCGTGCGACTACGACCTCATAGTGCAAACTAACACATGCGCCATAAGGTCAGATTTTGTTGTTTATAAAACTACCTCTTTTAAACAGACAGTTGCATTTAAATTTTCACTAATTCCAGAGTGGACTATTTAAAAGTGAACTTGGCGAGGAAGCTGGGGGGAATTTGTGACGTTGACCAGCTTTTCATACTGAATTCCGTCGATGGGCCGACGGCGGGCCAGTGCGGGCCATTGAGCGGCTATTCGAGTAAGCAGAATCACCACAGAGGTTGACTCACCTGACGAGCACAGTGGCGTTTCTTAACTTGACTCGTGTGTTTCAGCAACTGTCGCCGTCAACCCCAGCCAGTCGAAACCGGTCAAAATCGCCCTGCTCATTCAGAACGAAGGGACCTACCACTGGGATATCAAAGTCACCCAATTGGCGTGCAATCAAGTCAAACACTTTCGAAGTATGTTCACGTAACGACAAAACGCGATTGTATTTGTCGTTGTACTGATAGTTGACTTGTTCAGGGCCGCCCTCTTGTGGAGAAGTGAGGAACGAGATTCTGGTGGGCAGTTCGAGCACGCACGGGTACGAATGGTATTTCCGGCAGAACCGAGCCAGGACGCAGAGAGACCACCGCAACAACCACAGGCTGGCCGACCCGTACCACGCCTGGTGGAGTTATCCCGAACCTATTTTCAACACGTTCTATTACAGTAGGCATTCCAGAACTTAAACGCGACTGAAGCCTCAGAGCTCAGTGGAAGAATACTTTCAAGTCCCAAATATATTCAAGTCCTTGATTACATCCAACATGATGAGCTGTCGTGGTGGTGTGGGGGGAGACCCAAGTTTGAGCCTGGGGCTCCTACATTCTACACCGATGGAACTGCCATGGATGGTAGACCAGTTTGGGCATGTCAGAGACGCTTGGGGCCATGACAACCACCTTTCAGACATATAAGGAGCCAAGTCCATTCTCTCAGACAGTCAGGCCGCTCTGAAGATATGAGGTATGATCCCTAGCATGATGTTTCAGTCACCAGGGCATTGAGGGTACCTAACGAAGCTGCTGATGCCCTTACAAAGAAGGGCTCAGCAAGTCTTTCCAGGAGTTTTCCATTAAATTTAATCTCCTAATGGGAGGCAAGAGAGAGAGAGAGAGAGAGAGAGAGAGACTCTGAGAGAGAGAGCACTGCGCTGACCAGCGCTCCCTAATCAGAGCAGGAGAATCTGTTCTTTAAAATCTCCAAATCAAGAGCAAGGAAGGTGCTCAATTTGGAGATGAGTGAGACGAAATTGCTAGTTGGCCTTCTTACAGGCCACTGTACAATCCAGTATCACCTCCTATCAGACACCAGTTACAACTTCTGCAACAGTGGCAGAACTGAAACAGTTACTGTTGAAGCATGGAATACGCTATTTCATGGAGTGGGCGGCAGTAGCAAAGCTGTGTGTACAAGTCTTTCTTCTGTCAATACACCATTACCAATTATTGCCACATTTGGTTCAGGAAGCTTGAGGACCTGGACGTGAGCCAGGATGTCGTGGGGGACCCCTTCGAACTGAACTTGGTCTGGTCATAGAGGATCTTGTCGAGTCTTTAGTCAAGGTAGGGCAACTGTCTATGGGGGGGGGGGGGGGGGGGGCAAGTGCTGAAATAGAGTGCAATACTCGGGTGCTTGGGGAGATTCTTGGGTGATGCTCCTCTGTTGTGTGGAGTAAATCTTGCCTTATTTATCTGCCTGAACCTCAAGCAACACTTGTAAAGCTGCAGAAGCAGGGCCAGACTCTAAACACACACACCTGTATGGGAGATACTAGGTGTGTTGACCCTCAGCCGCAAAAAACGTCACCGTTGGTCCCCACTTGGGCACGATTGGCCCCCGAGCCTGATTTAAAAAGAAAGGGGATTACGAAGCAGTAGAGCTTGAAAACCAATCGACCGCTGGGGTCAAGACCCATAAGCCCATGCCCAGTCATATGGACTTACCCACAAACCTTGAGTTCTTGGAGTGAGCTGATGCCTTACAGGGAGAGAGCTATCCCAGAGGCTGAGGTCTTCCCGGAGAGAGGACTGGGTTCAGGGTTTTCTTTTGCACCAGCTGCAAAAAAATTAAGGCCCTAACAGGAGACCGCGGGCCTGACCAAGAGTAACAGCTTACTATTATACATAGTTGTCCCCACGGCTGGCTGGCTGGGCACGTTGGATCCTGCGGTTCAGAGCGCTGCTCTGGCTACCTTTACCGGTAGTCTGACACCCCCAATGACTCTGCTCGATTTGGATGTCTAGCACATTTTGGTAGCCTGCCTCATTCTTCACGAGTTCAGGGTGCAATTCCTTGGCAGGAGCGTCTTGTGCCAAGGAAGAATGGTAGAGCTACTAGACACCAGAGAATGTTGCATAAGTGAGGCTCGGTTTGGCGATATAGAACTTGCTTGGAATTGGAACATAATATGGTTTGGAGTGTATTACAAGGCAACTCGAAGATTCTCCCAATAGATGAACAGTACTATAATCATGATTAGATCTGTATCCTTCACCTTGTACTAAAACCGTCCCTTCTAGCGTCGACGAAACGACATCTCATTCAAGAAGGACTTGGGTTGTCAGCGCCAGCACGAAGGCGAGTCATTTCGGGGTCGGACGCCTACATCGGGGAGTTCCCTTGGATGGTGGCTATCGGATTGGATCAGATGTTTTTCTGCGGAGGTGCTCTCCTCACCGACAGCCTGGTTCTCACAGCAGCGCACTGCGTTATGGCGTGAGTATGAGTGTGAAATATTTAGCTGCTTAATCTCTTCGAGGCTACAATACTTGTGGTTCAAGGCGGGACACTCCTATCGGCAACTTGATCCTACACATCGGAGACTTGGACCTGATCAACCCCAACGAGACGGCCCACGAGCTCCGAGGAGTCAGCAGGATCATGTTCCACTCCCATTTTCACCCGTTCCTGCTCGCCAACGACATCGCGCTGCTCAGACTGGACCAGCCGGTGACCTTTTCCGACACGATTCAACCCGTGTGCCTTCCAAGCCCAAGTAAGGGAATTCCCTTGTATTCATACAACTCCAAGTAGGCTACATATTACGAGCCCACTATCAGTACTGCCAATTTTATATTCCGGTTGCCAAAGCCTATGGCTTTGTTTGTGCCTTGTCCCTGTTTGAGCTCTGAAAGTTGGCCAAAGCAGAGTTTCAAAAAAATTTGAAACAAGAACTTTAAAAATCGCGAACATTTTTCGAGAAAAGTCTGAACCCACCAAAAAGTTGATGCATGTGGTGTATCTGCGCTCCGAAAGTCGGCCTAAATAAGGGTAAAAATAGATGTTAGCCTTCCAAATGAATCCTTTCACTTTCATACTGAATTTCTTTAAGAAAAAAAAAAAAAAAAAAAAAAAATCGCTTGATAACCTTAAGTAACCTGAAGGGGCCCGATGAGACAGCTGAAGGGGTGGCGGAACTATTTTTGCTTCACAAAATGTCACGCGATGTTAACCAATTTCTGGACAATGCAAAACAATGAAAACGTCACCTACAGCTCAATGCTCTTGTGCTGTACATAATCTCAAAACAGGAAATTGATATCATACCTCTGGTTGGGTCCGTCATCACCGGCTGTTTTGGTGGTGGTGGCGGCGAGCGCTTTCGATGTGAAAACATCATCGTCTGGCCGTTTGAGTGATACTGGGAATATGTGGAGATGTGATGTGATCATAAGTAGTAGTCAAATGTCAAAATGTGGAAATTGCTATGATTGACAAGACCTGTTAACAATTTTTTTCCAGCGGAATCCTACATAGGGACGAAAGCGAACGTCGTGGGCTGGGGGGTGACGTCGTTCCCCATGGGTGAGCCCAGTCCGGTCCTCCAGAAACTCGAAGTGGAAACCCTCTCGAACGCCCAATGCTCCAAAACGATCGAAGAGCCCGTCACGCTCGGAATGCTTTGCGCGGCTCCCACGAATTTACAAGGAACTTGTTTCGTAAGTAGTCAATTATCTATCGACCCATCCGAGCGATATCCGTTTTCAAATCGTTTCTCCGCCTTCACAGGGCGACAGCGGAGGACCGCTGACGATCGAGACCAAATCCGGCCGCCGCGTCCTCATCGGCGTCGTCAGTTTTGGCGTCACTGGGTGCGCCGTCCAACCCGCCTTTCCCGACCTCTACACCCGAGTTAGCGAATATCTCAAGTGGATAGACGTCAACGCCCTCTGAGGCCTTCATGTTGGAGCGGATGAGGAGGAGGAGGAGGATGATGAGAACCTCGTTTCAATTTTGTGACGCGAAATAAACATGTTTTCTCGAACACCCGCCTACAAACCCTTCGACTCAGGAAGTTGCACTCAGAGCAAATCGATGAATAACTAAAATTTATTGGCACAGTCATTTGTACAAACTAGAATTAACTAACGTAATAAATATAAAAATTATAAATAACTTGAATAATTAAAAAACAGTACAGCGTGATAAATTTGTCAAGAAACAGGAACATGGTAAAAATTTAAGATGAGAAACAGTCAATCCTCGGAAGGAACAGGTTATCTATAAAATTCACTCAATTACCAAGCCTTGTTAGTTAAACGGGGTCTTCATGGTCGGGCTCTTCGAGTTGCCGTCCTAAATGAGCCATAGGTAATAAGTATGTTATAAAACTGTGTTATCAGCCGTATCATCAGTGCTAACCAAAACATTGGTGGAAGTGTGGTAAATTACGACGAAACCCGTCAGAACAAAATGGCCAGTAAAATCCAGCCCAAATCACAAAATAAACTACTGGGAGTTGTTCGGCATGAATTATATCACTTCCTTTTGTCTTATTCTTCACGTTTCTCCCTCCTATTTTGTGATAGCACACTAGCACTTTCAACATAGGTACGCTTTTGAAGTTAACCAAATTTTCTAAAAATGACATTTAACGTGGTAAGCTCGACCATGAAGTCCCCGAAAATCTTGTGGATGAAATCTCCTAATCAATGTGACACCTTTACGTGGCGTCTGACCTAAAAAGAGCGTTAACGTGGCAGTGTTCTACCGGGAATGACGGAAATGCGAGTTTTAAATACTGGGTGGTGAGAAATACTGGAAAAAATACGTCAAAACGAAGCCTCACTGCGTTCGGCGAAAATAATTTTTAAGGTATGTCCGCACTTGAGCTCTGTTGCCGTTAACTTGTTGTTGTTGTTGGACTCTATTTATGGCACTCTCAAGAAGGGTGTGGCCATTACTGTTGTTTATTTTTGTTTGTTTTTTTGGAAATCTTTTTCCAGCAATGTTTGTAGGAACTCTTGTTCCATAGAAAGGAACAACTGTTGCCGTTAACTTTCATCTCGCGTCGTGCTTCTTCCCTCTTTCAACATTAAACACACGTTAAAGTTAGGCCATAGGGCTAAATTCTCCTTCGCTGAACAACCGCGCTGCAACCGATATGTGCCCCACGACTCACTTATTGGACTGAAATGGTCCCCAGCCCACACTTGGAAAACTTGGACAGTTTTTTTTTTAGAATTCCTACTGAACCGAAATGGGCCCCGCAAATAAAAATAATCAGAGTGAAAGTAATTGTGGCGCGAATTGAGCATCTTCTCTGACGAAAAATCTGCACGAAATTGCAAAATGCATCTACCTTGTGAATGTACGGCTTTACACGCATCAAATCTTCTGCCAAAACGTTGCTCCATATGGCGTATCTGAGCTCCGGTAGCTCCGAATTTCTTTAGGGGGGAAAAGACAAAAAACTATACGTTATCCAAACGCAAGTAGAAGGGGTATGAGGCCCGTTCGGAGAGGTCGGGGGTGGGCTGGTTTTACTTGAATAACTGAATACCAGTGCCCATTTTGGCCACACCCAAACGCCTTGTCAAATGCATTGGACCCATTTCGGTCCTCACCTACAGTGACAAAAATACAAGTCGGGACTCATTTCGGAAACTCCATACACAACTGCAGGTCAGTAGGTGTAGACCTTAAGACTTTCTTCCTAGGTCATTTGTTTCCCATATTGCAACCGTCATGAGCCGAAAAGAAAATAACTCAATGCAAGGTGCGATTCTGAGAAATCTTATTCGAAAAACAGGTTGCGGGGAATCAGGGCCCCACTCTTCTAAACTCGCCAGCCCGCCGTAAGTGGTCCTGATAGGGGCCCTGGGAAGCGCTGCAGGCGGCGGCAAGATTGGGCAGTCACGCTTCTCACGCGAATGGTCTCACTGTCCACGACCCGGACCGTCCCAGATCTCGCGGGTGAGTTATCATTTCACTGATCGCTTAAATTCATTATTATATCACAGTTTAAACCCAGTGCATTTTTGGTTGGCCACGAGGACTGGACATCCTTTGGCGACACTTTGCTTGAGGAAGCCAAGTCAGCGGGACCATTGCCCAGGTCCCAATATTGGCGATACTTCGTCTGTAGTAGTCAGGAGATCGGACCTCCGTAAGACTGGGTCAGCAGGCCAGGCCTCTATTGGCGACAATTCTTTTGTGGAAGCCAGCCAGCTGATTCCAAGTAATACTGTGGGCTTAGGGAGAACTAATCAATATTGACACTTCAACTGATATTGGATTCCCCTCTGCTCCCTTCGGAAGATTATTGCACCCTAGGCCAACAAGACAGTTCATGCCAACATGGGGCTTGCGAATTCTCCAATGGGCCCGGGAACCGACCGTCGACTAATACTTTTTTCTGAAAGAACTTCATAATTTGAAGGCATAGCAGTGAGTTTTGGGCTCCTACGGTGTAATACAAATTTCCAGGGCACTGTCGAAAATTTCAACTTTGAATCTGGAGGGAAAAGTGGCGCTACTCTCTCATTGGCTGCTACACGGCCGCCATTTCCGCCGTCACCTCCGGCAGATTCCCGTCGGTCCCTTCTTTTGCTAGCGCACTCTGGCGGATTAGTAAAAGTGCGACCGCGGGAAAATTCAAAACGCCAAATATTCACCAGTGATTTCCTCTGCTCAGACACCTAATTTCTCAGTGCTAACTGTACTGAGTACTTTGATCATTACTAGTTCAACTATGTTCGGCCGAATTTTCCCATTTCTCTGACCTAGTTCCTTGGCCCATTATGCATCGATAATACCATCTAGGTCAGCAGATCGTGACACTTCGCGTTATGCCCTGGACAGGGATATTAATGCACTCCTCTCCTCTTCCTCCAAAGACAATGGCGGCGTAATCCTAGGTATGACGCTAGAGGCCTTCCGCCACCCACACAACACAATATTAATCAGAAGAAGAAGAAAGATGAATCTAAAAATCAATTAGGAACACATTTTCTGCATGTAGGTACACGCCCGACACCCAAAGTAGGGGTTGTCCCACACGGGTATTTTCATTCTTTCCATTTTTTCATGTTGCGAATAAAACATATTAAAATCCTGGAACTGGTTCCAATCTGGTGAAATGCAAAGTTGTGATGACCCCACCCGAACCAGGATCAACTTCACCACAGCTTCACGTTCACCCCCTCACTGTGACACATCCAACGTACAGTTGAACAAGGGCGGACATACCTTAAAAGCATTACAAAGTGTACATGTCAAATGATTCACTCACGAATCTACGTTGAACATGGGGGACTTTGGAGGCAACAACGAGTCCGGCACGATAGTTATGGTCATGTTACGGTTGGCCCAACTGAAGGATTTCGGGAGGACGACACTCTCAGGCGGCCCAGTCAAACACTGCAGCTCGTCAAGGAACCTGTCGGTATCTTCTTCTTTGATTAAAACCTGCAAGAAATCACTACGTGAAAATGTGCACAAACTCTAATTTCTGGAAAAATGTTTGAAGCAATTCTAACCTGCAGACAAACTGAAAAAGGAAAACAGTGTTGCCAAAAGAGGGAAGTAAATGGTTCTAAAATGGGGAAAGCAAAAATCAGTCACACCACCAGCACTGATTCTCTCTTTCAATTTTTCTGTACGTAAGGAATCGCTTTGGAAATGTGACGTACTTGAAGCCATGGCCCGTGAGCAACGTAGGGTTTGTCTGCGTCGACGAATGTGCCCGTGACGGATTCGGCGACGAACGTGACAGCGGACGAGCTTGTGGCGGATTTGAACGTGAAATGACGACCATGTTTGATCCGCCCCCGGACGACAAGAGGGAGAAGGCTGCCGGATTCGAGGTTGAAAGTGAGTTGGATCCCTTCGAGGACTTTGGTCTGAAGGAGTTCGGTGCTTTCGAGGCTGTCGCCGAGCCCGAATGTTCCCCGGCTACTGCAATTCGAATCCACAATGAAATAAAATTCAGTTTTAGCGGCAAGAACGACAAAGGAAATACTTACTGGGAGTATATGGGGGATTTGTCTTCGCTCGACACTTTGTGACTTTCGTCTTTGATCAAAGAACCTCCGCAAGCTCCAATCACTGAAACCAAAACAATGTTTGTTAGCAACAATGTAACACCAAGTGAGAATTATCATTCTGTTGAGTACTAACAGGCTTCAGCCCAGGAGCAGTTGGCAGTCACTCCACTGAGGTTGGATCCGTCGGCATCGATACCTGCTTCGATGATTTGGACAGCGTTGGGGTCGAGCTCGACCATTGACTCCCCCCGGCGCATGTCGGTGATCAACCACGGACCGCCACCGGCTATTCTGTAAGAAACCAGGTCGAAATAGAAGATAAAAAAGAGAAAGTGAATCCAAATACAGAAAGTGAAGCATCCCCAACGTCACCGCTATCTCCAAGCGGATCCATTGTACTTAGCCCTTGCCGAGTAAATGGCCTACAACAGGGGGGGGGGGGACTTTGAAGCAACCGATCAACCCGAAGCAACACCAGGACCTTTGAGGACGAGTATTGGGAGTTACTGCTCAACCAGCTGAAGTCCCCAACCAGGCCCATGATTGCCTGCTAGAGCCTTCTGTATGCAGGTACATCTAGATGGGCTGAAAAATACCTGCTCCAGTTCTCCATCAAGCCCAAAGGGAAACCCTAGGCCTTCAGGTCAGCCTTCTACCTCGAGGTTCCATCAGGAGGTCTAATATCCCCCCACCCCGTAGAGAAGAATCTCCAAAATGAAGCCCTGGAATATGTCAAGGAGATCCCCCTCGCACCTGCCCTGTAGCCCTAGTTACTCTGTACAAGGGGTGCAACCTTTGTGTAGCCCCATTTCCCACCTCTGGGGCTTAATTATTACGCTCACTGTGTAAATCAAATGGAAAATAAAAAAATTCAAATAGTTTACATTTTAGGGGAATGTGAACTTAATAATAATATTAAACTATTAGTAATATATTAATATATTACATTAGTTTACTTTGAACAAATTTGTAATTCAATAAAAAAACCAAAATTTCCCGAAAACAACATTAAAAAAAAAAAAAAACATACATGTCGAAGAGGTGAGCGCACCTTTCCATTTTTTGGAAAAAGGTTGCGCTAAAAACGTTTAACATTAAAAAACATTTAAAACGTTATCACGATTCCAGGAATTTCCAGGGAGAATTTAATTAGGCCTTATTTTCTCATTGCTCATTTACTGTAGATCCCGACGTTTCGAAAGCGTGCAAGCTCCCATCCTCAGGGTATTTCATTAGTCATAAATCTCGATGTTACACACATCGTCGTCAACAAGGAACGCTATCAGGACATCTCACAATCATCAGATGGAAACAGGATCTTCTTCTTCTTTGGGTGCCATACCCGTAATCGGGCGTTGGCGACCTCTCGCTACTAACATCTGTTGAGCGTGTTGACCAGCTTAATACAGAAGTAGTAGGGACCTACTGCTTAACGCCGGTTCCGAACGGCAAATTTGAGAGGTTTTCCACGGCAGAGTACTTTCGGTGGGTTGCCATTGCCTTCCGAAAGGTGACTATCAGTATGAGGAAGATGTCTTGCGGCTGCTGGGATCGAACCAGCAACCTCTGACTCAGTAGTCCAACGCTCAAACCACTGAGCCACTGATAACCACAAAAACAGGATACCAAGGGTAAATTTCGGTATGACGGATACCATCCTAACCTCGTTCGGTTTTAAATTGCGGCGTGTTCCTTTTTAATATTAACGACGTGAATAATGTTTTCAAAAAATGTGGAAGCTCAACCATACTAATAACGTTCCTATGAATCTAGTCAATTTCTGTTGTAATATGTCAAAATTTAATAGTCACCGTCATACCGAAATTTACCCTTGGTATCCTGTTTCCATCTGATGATTGTGAGATGTCCTGATAGCGTTCCTTGTTGACGACGATGTGTGTAACATCGAGATTTATGACTAATGAAATATCCTGAGGATGGGAGCTTGCACGCTTTCGAAACGTCTAAGCCTACAGTAAATGAGCAATGAGAAAATAAGGCCTAATTAAATTCTCCCTGGAAATTCCTGGAATCGTGATTGCGAAATATGGAGGCCAATAAAAACCAAAGTAATTTAAAACGTTAACGTAAGGTAGATGCGGAGAGAGAGTGGGAATCCATCCTATAAAAAGACGATTTCACTGAAATCATTTCAGACGAAGTAGTCTATTTCCACGATAAATAAAATAACAACTTGTAGACGCCTTTCGGTTTACTAAACCATCATCAGTACAATACAGAATGAGGAAGTTGTGAGAAGTTCCTTATATACAAAAGTGAATGTGCCTTCTTATGGGCGTGGCATTAGAAAGGTGGCAAGAAAAGAGAATGTGAAAGGCAAATAGGTGAAAGGAGAATTCACAGGAAAATATCGATTAGAGGGGAACGCCTAATTACATCCAGGTCATTAACTGATATTCCTAAATTGTAAACTTTCTGAATTTCCAAAGATTCTAAAGCATCTAGTTTTGGACCTTTTTGGCAAACATGAGCTATCCCAATGGCTGGATTATTATTACCTATCTCATAACTGATTCTATGGTTTTCTTCTGACAAATGTTTTTCAAAAGCTTCCCTACCCCTTCCCAACCTAAGATCATCACTATGTTCCTTCAATCTAATTTTAAATTTTCTTCCAGTTTGTCCTACATATTGAATCCCACAATCACATTTTAATATATACACACCCCCTTTATCCTTCAAAGGAATTTTATCTTTCACATCCCCTAGTAATTTCTTTGTAGAAAAAGAAGAAATTAGCTAAGTTGCCCTATCGGGGCGGTCTTGAACTCGGCACTTAATCCCCTAGGTACCCATTGAGATGTTTTCAAACATTCAACATTCAAGAATTCGGCACTGTGCTCCTTAGGAGCCCCCCTCCCAGTTTATTGAATTCGGCACCAAGCTTCTATTTGCCCTGCTGTAAGATTTTAGAATTCGGCACCAGTACCGGTTCTCTTGAGAAATGTACCGTGGAACCGTTCGCAGGAGTATCAGATTCTATGCGTCTAAGGATTTACTGGAGAAAAATAGTGATAAATTCGTAAAAATTACAGTTTATTACAGAATTCACAAACAGGGTGATATCGGATTACGAAATTATGGTACTTGTCAAAAGTAGGTATATCATAGGAGTGAACACTACAATCCTAGTCCTAATCACGTTTTTTTTTTTTTTTTAACGTGGTTAACTTTAAAGAAGTACCCTACTTGCTGTACAAATTGGAGCCTGCTTAGAGAGCCATCGCGCAAGCCTTCTATTTTCAATAGAAATCACAATCCCCATTAAATTTAAAATAATTTTGATCTATACATAAATTCATCATTTGGGATAACTCATCTTTCCTTACAAAATCAAGTTGAGAATTTGAGACTTAAATGAGCCCCACTGCCCGAATTGACATGTTTTACAAGAATTTCTGCTGTGACCCTATTTTCCGGCCGATTTTACTGTACCTAACTTCGGGAAAATGTCATTAGATACATGCTTTAGATGAAGAACCTTCGGAACAATAATTGTCTAATTATTAGAAGACAACTTACCTTCACTTGAAAATGGGCGAAAATTACAAGTGCACCCACTCAAATAAACTAACTGACGCCTTATTGTCCCTGTGGTTCACAGAGACAGTACGGGCGCAAATATTAACTCAGTAGCATCCCAAGAGATGGCGTTAGGGGTTCGGAAGGTGCCTTATATGAAAAACCTTGGTGAGACCCATTACCCGCTGAGCCCCAATACCCCACTCACCCCTACCACTAAGTTGGAACGGTTACGTTACTGTCACTGTGACTGTTCATACCTAAACTTGGACCGACGACACTCTAGTTGAGTCCTTTCTCATAAATATATCGAACCCAATTGAAACCTACTTGCACCTCTTGAACTCACCTCGGCATGTTTTTGAGTATGTTGAGAACCCCCCGGCCGTTCCACTGCTGCGCAGCTTTCAGTTCTTCCTTGCAAACGCCCACCACCTGAACGAAATCGACGGTCCCGCAAGGCGTGCTGATGGTTTGCAGTTGAGCGTCAGACGTGAGGAGCATGTGTTGAATTTGAGACTCACTTCCGTCAAGTGCAGCGTGCCACGATACGTGATCTCCAGCGCAGAACGTATTACCTAAAAACCACAGAAACAATGAATTTATTACTTCAAGTCTTAAAATTATCATACAATTATCACAAATAATTAACGTACCATGGACAGGACGTACCCTCTGCGACAATGGACAGAAAAAGAAACAAATCGGTAAATCGTTCCCCATCATCAATTTACATAGCCATACATTTACATATGCCAGGTAATACAATTGATTGACCTTTAGTAATGCATTGGTTTTCATACCGGATTATAAACAAAAAATAAATCGGAACTCATAAGATTTGGTTAAAAGGATTCAGACATCTTCTTTACAAAAATAATGTGTCATATTTCGACAACAACATGTTCTCCCATGGCGGCAGACCTAGGTGTAAGTTCCCAGATCAGCAGGAACCAGTTTTTAGGGGGAATAACCTTGTTTTCCATGAGCAGAAACCCGCTTTTAGTGAGACTGTTTTTAATGAGGAAAATCTGTTTCTACTAAGCACAAACATTTCAAGAGCTTTCAGATCAGCAGAAACCGGTTTAGGGTCAGAAACTGGAGTTCAAGGGGTTATCAGATCAGAAAACCCCGGATAGGGGGTTTTCAGAACAGCAGAAACTCTTCTCAGCTGGTGGCGAGAAGAAACTCAGTTCAATTAGCAGAAGCCTATTTGTGGTGAACAGAAAAAAGTTTTCAATAAACAGAGACCGTTAGACCCCAGTGCTTCTAGTAATAAGCGCAATTTTGAAAGGTTTTAACCTTTCAAGGGGGTTTCAGATCAGCCAGCTGGCCTATAAAAGTTTGGGAACTACTGCTCTAAAGGCAGAATTCTGAAAAAGCTGAATTTTGTGGAATCGCAATTATCGCAGGTCAAGAATTGAAAGAACTGGAATGAATCAAGTTGTAATGAAACCAGATTTTCTACAGAATTTCGGAGTATAGCTGGATTTGATTTAACAACAGTACAAAAAAAGTTATGCCAGAAAACCGCCATTCTCATGTCATATTCGGGTGAATCTACAAAAAGTGCCATTTTCGGGGTCACACATTTGAAAATTTAAAAATCGAGAAATTCCGAACTTTTTTTATGGTAATAAACTTAGATTACCTTGGTGATTATTGTGTATCAGTGGCTACGCAGCAACTATCATCGTTCAGCTGTTTGACAGCCAGATGAATGATTAAGACCAGATGAATGAAAAATGAGAGTGTAGAAGGAATTTAAAAGAGAAATCCAGCGAATTGAAACCATGGTATAAATTTTTTTAACAAAAAGTGTCAAAATCTTGAGTAAAGGCAAACTCCAGTGCTGTCATTTGCTGGCTTTCTTTTGCTGTGATATTCATTCATCTGGTCTCTATTCATTCATCTGGCCACAAGAATGTTTGTTGGCCAGATGAATGAAGACCAGATGAATGAAATTTTTTACAATAAATCACTTGTACAAGTAGATAAAGGTAAAACAGAAAAAACAAAGAGCTCATCATAATCTATGCAGGTGTTTGTACAAAAATGGACTTCGAGCGTTTTGATAGATCTACTGGAACACCCACAACCATGACCAGAAGAATGACTCACAAAAAAGTCACGCACCTGATATTTCCCAGAGCTGTTGTTTGGAGGCCTACAAGATGGATAATAAAGAGACCTCATGGTGAGGGATTGAAGCCACGGGCTTCAATGGTGCCACTTGTAGCACAAGAATGTTCCCACAAGTTGTTGTTTCCCTTCACCAAGCATGAACTTCAGGAGCCAGATGAATGAATTGAAAGCTCGGGACAGGACGATTATCAACAGTAGTTGCTAACCTTCATTAACTAAATATTCAAAAGACACATGCTCGTAATCTACAGGCTTATAGGCACTAGTAAAAATATTGGCTGATTTTTTCCTTCTCACGTTAAGGTGGGGTACATGCTGAAAGTTGACTACCTCATGATGGGGACAGGCCAGATGAATGAAAAATTGACCATTCAACCCAGATTTTACCTGTGAAATATAAAACTGAAACACCCCAACTGACACGGAAGAATGGAGCCCGTACCTATAGACACATAGGGAAAAAAAAGCTTTCTTATCATGCCCAGAAGTAGAGATTTTGTGCCGGGACAAGAAAATGGCACTTTTCGTAGATTCACCCATTCGCCTTTAAACTGTAAGCCGCCGTATTACATATTAGGTTTGTTGCTGGAGCGTGAGTGTAAGTTGAGTGTGAGTGTGAGGGGATGTAAGTGTGGGTGTGAGGATGTCAAAAATTAACACAAGTAATCAAAAAAATTTGTGCGCTAGACACTTTAGAAGTCAGAATACAAGCGATCTAGCCAAGTTGCCCAAGGTTTTCAATGAGTTCTAGAGGGGGTAACTCACACTCACATGCTCACAGTCCGAAATGTGAGCAAGTGTGAGCACCTTACACACCGCCTCACACTCCCGCTTCTAGAACAGCAAATTCGATCCTCACACTTCCTCACATGTCACTTCTGGATCTGTGGATCCGACGACACAATCAACGCGTGGCCAACGAAACGTACCACTGCGCAAGCGCAAGCTCCTCACATCGCCTCACACTCACACGCCAAGAACATACCTATTAATTTTATTCTCACATTCGCCATTCTGCTATAATACCTAGTTAGAGTATTGAAACATTCGTCTTTCGCTCTAACTTATTTTCTTCCTATCAAAATTTTATTAAAACTTTCAGAAAAAATTACATCAAATGTAATGGAAAATTTCCATTTTTAGGCCTATATTATATTTAATATAATATAGGCCTAATAGGTACATAGAGTACATAATAATATTATAGTACGTATTATGTACCCCATTCAATTATGGCACTCATTCCAGATATTTTCCGGCTAATTCCGAGGCCACCGGCTCTCAACTTCACCCTCAGGACGATGAAACTTACCGGAATGGAAAACGTATTTGGCCAAAGACTGCAGCAAATTTGCCGGCCACGTCGGCGGCGACGTTTCCTCGGAGTCTCTCTTGAGTCGGAACGTCAGCTCGAACCCGAAACCGCTGGGTCCTTCCTGGTTGCCCCTTTCGTGAACTCGACCGTCACCGTGGAGGTCGCTCAAACCGAAACTGCAAGCACCCCAGTGAATCAGCAGATCCCAGACAATTGAAGAACTTGAAAACGCTCGACTCACCTGATATAATGCCAATGAGGGGGAATCCCGAGCTGTGGGTCGCCAGGGTTTGAGTACATGCTGATGTAGTCCAGAGGATCAGGTCCTCCCAACCTGGAACAATCAACACTAAGTGTTATTGTTACAAGTCTTGTAACACCCCAAAAACACAAACAAATCAAATTCCCCACTCCACTTACCAAAATTTCACCACAGCAGCGACTTGCAGCGGGTTGGGCTGGTCTGGATATATCCGACGACAAGCCAAATACAAAGCTTCCAAACCAGGCGGCGACAGAGGCAAAACACTGAAAGGAAGCCCTCCACGATTCATCCCCAGAGTTTCAACCATCTTGACCCAAAATAAGACTGACAAAGCAGAAAAACAATCGCACTGAAACAACGATATGCAGACCACACACAACCTAAATAAAAATACTTTTCAATATAACCTGTCACAGGGGAATAACCTTTAAAAAACCTACTACCTTCAGATCTGATAACCCCATATGGGGTTAGATGACAAAATAGCAACTGTTGCTAGTTGACAAAATAGTTGCACTGTTACCCTTTTAAGGGTAAATCGGGGATAGAACCCTGCAAATATTACACACTGGTGTATTGGGTCTTTTGATGCAGGTAAATTGTGCAAAAAATAATTTTTAAGCATATAAAAATTATATGTACCTACTTACCTACCTATTAAAAAAGAAAATAATGATTGGACAGATTTGGGACCCCGAAAAATGGATTATGCATCCAAAGATACTCGGAAAACGGCACCTACATGGTGAACTGGGTAATTTGTCAACATTTCAGATTTTTATAAGCTGACTATCTACTTGAATATTTTCAGAATAATCAACGAATTAAAATTTAATACGTTGATTTACATTTAATGTGGCGATGGGATTACAAAATGTTGCCCCTACAAGGTACTAGGACATTTGGAAGGTAAGGTAAATGGAGCAACTTTTTGAGGTTTCAGATTTCTTTTGTAATCTACTCGCTAAAACAAATTTTTGGTTTTTTTTACTCGAAAAATATTTGGCTTCCTGGGATACTTCAAAAATCCCATTTGTAGCCCCATGAAAGCCCTATAGATCTCCATAGTGAAATCGGATCGATATCCAACCTCACCGTGGGATACTACGACGCTTTTGAATAATGTCAGGAGGTAGTTTTCGAGGCGATGAGCCGTGCAGAACCCACATTTGGGGCTTTCTCACGTTTTATAATTTTATTTTTTGACTTGGAGTGAGAAGACCCCAGCGTCATTGTTACCTACTAGGTACAAGTTCGTAGTTTGCAGGCGTAGAATATTTTCCTGTCCTTGTATCATTTATGTCCTTATAAGGACAATTCAAAATTGAATTTTATCTCAGGAAATTCTCGTTGTTATCACAATCATCCGCTGACGTCGGATTGCCTAACGATTGTACAAAGTACATCATCAAATGTCATTTCATTTGGCATGATATTCAGATGTGATAGAAATGAAGAAAATTTGGCACGAATACGAAAGTATCGTGGACCCACTTGTGACGAGTAGGCACCTCTTGAAACGAGGAGGTTTGAATATTTCGAGAGAGGTAGGAAACTGGCCTGTGATCACAGATTAGCACAGATTAGCACCGAGTTAACTACTGATTAGTGGCGGGGATGAACGGAAGAAAGTACCATAATATGGCAACACTGCAACGTTAACGTTACCCCAACGCCCAACTCCTTTTTTTATCGCCTAATTTTTCTCGTATTTCCCTTGCGGATCAAATTGCATTAAATTGATTTTTTGTTTTTACTTTTTGGATCCTAGAATGGTATAAAACAGCCTGTTTGGTTAGTTGTGTCAATCCTTAGGATGTTGTCCTCCCTGAGGGTGTGCGGACGAAGTGTCTGCGCCGCTCGTGCTCTCCGGAAAAACGTCGCTCGAACCTTCCTGTCGGAGAATTTCAGGTGCAACGATACGTGGAATAAGAGATTCGCCTCTCCCATTCTCCAGAAAGTCAAAGTGGACGAGTTGTTCATTGAATTAGACGAGCGGCTGGATGAGGTGAGTGACAAAAATAGCGCCGACATGTCTCAAGTTGAGACTCTCAACTGCAGTTGAAATGTTGGTGTTGACCGGTTGAACGGGTAGGTTGTAAATTTGTTGACTACATACGATACAACTTGGTATTCAACGCCACGGCGAAATCGGATCGTTCTGGGACCCAAAAACTGGAATCCACGTCCCAAAATACTTCGAAAACGACACCTAACTCGACCCCATTACCGAAACCCTTCAAAAAACCCTCTCGTAGCCCCTTTTTAACCCCACAGGGCGCCACGGGTTTGGGCGATCGGGCTGAAAACCTTCCAAGGACTACCTACTACATAGATGGTAAACCAAGTATTTTGTCAAAATTTCAGATTAAAAAAAAAAAAAAAAATACTGCTGCCCAAAACTGCTCGGATGGCGGACTGACATTTCGTTTTTGGCGTTTGAAACGTTTAATGTAAAATTTTGAGGCCGATCAGAATTTCGACCCCCGTCGCGATTACTCAGGTGTACTTATTATTCCAAGAATAATGAACCAAAATGACGCAATAATTATTGTTCCTACAAATTTGCCAATTTCGTTATGCATTCCAGTGTGTATCGGCGCTTTCATATTCCTCCCTATTTACCTAAGTAGGTAGTACTAGGAATCGTCAAATTAGCCATTGTTCCTGACTTCCAGACCTGAAAGAAGTTCCTGAGAGTTAGTCAGGATACATTTTAAATGCAACTATAACAACATCGAACGAATAACAAAGCTGTAATTGCATCTATGCAATTACAGCTTTGTTATTCGTTCGATGTTGTTATATATTTGCTATGTGCAAATACAGCTCACGCAAAAAACTTGATTTCGGTAAAACCGAGATTTTGAAAAATCGGTAAAACTCAAGGGGTAAAAATTGGCAATATTTTATTTTGGTTAATTAGTCTTGGTATAATACACCTGTGTATTCGTGTCGGAGATATTACTCGGAAAACGACACCTCATTCGACTTCCTGGCATCCTTCACACGCTCCATATTTTGCCCCACGAAACCCTCTTAGAATACTTCAAAAAACACTCCTAACTCGACCTGCCGAAATGCTTCATAAACCCCTTCAATCTTCGGAAACGTCGGCAGGTTCATCACCTGTCCACATCAACGAATTCACCGCATTTATCACTTTAAAATAGTGATTGTTGTTTTTCTTCCACAGAAAGCGGGTGCTTTGTCGGTTGATGTGGACATTTTCTCCAACTCGTTGAAGGAGAAGGATCACCTGGATGAACTGGCTGATGTCCTGCACAGGTTCCGGTTGGGTAAAAATGCCGCCACGATCCTCCCGTCGACGCATCACGCTGTCGTCAGGGCGTACTTGGACTTTGGTGACCCTTCGGAGCTCCTTCGCATCATCAACGACCGCCTCAACTTCGGCGTGTTCCCGGACGACTATTCCTACTTGTTACTTTTGGATCATTTCATCAAGAAGGAAGACTTCACGAGCGCCGCCCGCGCCGCGTGCACCAGAATGCTTCAAGAAGACTTCGACAACCCACTTCTCAACTACATGTCTTTATTCGCCTGCCACAAATATCTCCTGAATCCTGCCGAGTTCGAAGCTCCGCCCCCGCCAGAACCGGACTCCGGCGAAGAAGTCAAAGTCCGCGTCAAATACCTCCGCAACCCGTTTTTCGACGACAATTTCGATCTCAAAGACCCGAACGCTCTTGTCGGCAAAACGCTCCACTCCATCTGCCGCCAACCGGACGGCCCTCTCGGTCAAAACTATAAAGCCGTCGGGCTCTGCCTTCACAAAAAGTGGGATGACGCCAAAGACTTCATTTCCAATTTGAAATCCCCGCTTTACGCGCCTGCCGTCGAACTCATCGACAAATTCATCGGTTCCTTGCCTGATGACGAGCAAAAACCTCTCGACGAGCTCAAGTCCGTCGTTACGACTGCCCGAAATTCGGCTCTTCCCAACGACTTATTAGCTGAAACGACAGAAAAGCTGAAGTCGCTTGTGAAATCCGAGGAGCCGAAAATCATCGAAGAGCAGTGTCAGGTGAGTTTCACTTTTTCGGAATAGAGTAGAAACTCCATTAACCGGGGTGGACGAGGCGATTAACTCCTGGTTCGATACTACGTTCAAAATTAAAACGAAAACGACACTTCACTCAACTTCCTGGAGAAAAGCCCTTCAAAACTCCCACCTGTAACCCCTTAATACCTCGCGGAGTGTTGAGACAGCTCTAGAGCCCCTAAAAATCGATACTAGGTCCAAAATTACAATGAAAATGATACCTCACTCAACTCCCTGGCAGAAGCCCTTCAAAACTCCCACCTGTAGCCCCTTAATAACCTCATGGAGTGATGAGATAGTTCCACATTGGAGCCTGTGAGTTACGGATAAGTATCGAAGAAAAAACGATGCACATTTTACAAAAAGGTTTATTATTCTTTGATATAGGTTACTTGTGCAGAAATTTAATTCTGTCAATGAAAAAAATGAAAACAACTTTCTTTTGAATTTTTATATAAAAAAAGCCTTTTTTTCAAAATGTTTTTGTTTTTTTACTTGAAAAATATTTGACCTCCTGGGATCCATCAAAAATCTCATTTGTAGCCCCATGAAAGCCGTATAGATCGCGACAGTGAAATCGGATCGTTGCGGGAACCCAAAAAAATGGATTCTACATTCAAAAATACTTCGAAAACGACACCTGACTCGATCCCATAGCCAAAAGCCTTCAAAAAAACCCTCCCGTAGCCCCATGTTAGCCCCATAGCGCCCACGGGCGATCGGCCTGAAAACCTTGCGGACACAACTAGATGGTAAACCGAGTATTTTGTCAAATTTAAAAAAAAATTCCTACTGCCCAAAACGGCCCTGACGGCATACGGACATTTTGGTTTTGGAATCTAGACCTCTTGAAACAGAGATAATGTCAAATTTTGTGGCCGATCGGCGTCGTCGACCTCCGTCGCGAAAACATAGGTGTATTATTCCAAGAATAATAAACCAAAATTTAGATGTACAGTTTTGATCATTATATCAATGCATCGATATAATATACCGTTAAATCAAATTTGAACCCGTGGGAAAAAAGAAAAAAAAGAGGCCTACGGGGCAAAAAATGACCAATTTTTTCCACTGCCTTTTCGAGGCTTCTCCTTCTGTTTCAAAGAGGTTAGATGGGAATTGAGAAGGCTCTAGCAGCAAGGGACTGTGTTTTAGCCAAAGAGATTTTTTCGTAGACATTCCGATACATCGATCCATCCCTACTGTGAGGCTATAAACTTTATAGGCTTTATTGGCTATGGAATCGAGTTAGGTGTCGTTTTGGAAGTATTTTTGAACGTAGAAACCATTTTTGGGGGTCCCGGAACGATCCGAATTCACTGTCGCGATCTATAGGGCTCTCATGGGGCTAATAATGGGACTTTTGAAGGATCCCAGGAAGCCAAATATTTTTCGATTAAAAATAGGTATTTAGAAAAGAAAATTTGTTTCCAACATTTTTTTTATTGACAGAACTTATTTTCGTTCAAGTAACCTACCTATATCATAGAATAATAAACCCTTGTGTAAAATTTGCAGCGTTTTATATTTTTATGAATAGGAATGCGGAACTAGGGGCGTTTTGGGCTTTAGGATTTTATTTTTAAATCTGATATTAGACAAAATACTCGGTTTACCATCTAGTTATGCCTGGAAGGTTTTCAGCCCGATCGCCAAAACCCGTGGGGCTCTGTGGGGCTAAAAAATAGCTACGGGAAGGTTTTCGGCTATGAGGTCGAGTTAGGTGTCGTCTTCGAAGTATTTTTGGGCGTTGAATCCATTTTTGGGGGGTCCTAGAGCGATCCGATTTCACCGTGGGGATCTATGGGGCTTTCATGGGGAAGGTCAGATAAGGTGTTGGTTTCTGAGTAATTTGGGACGCATAATCCATTTTTCGAGGTCTCACGTCAATCCGAACATTGTACATATTTATTTTTCCAAAAATATTTTCTTATTGACACAGAATTAATTTTTGCACAAATAACCTACCTATATCAAATAAACCCTTGTGTAAAATATCCACTGGTTTTACTACTGGCTTCAAATTTAATTAAATCATCACTTGTTACTGTTATTTTTCTTAATTTCGGATACATTCAGTGATTTGTGGGTAATTTTATCCCTGGCGGGGTTTTATCGGATGTAAGTTCGCACAAACGGCGAGCGAAGCGAGATACCTACTTTTTACACTTATATCCGATTTACTTGAGGATTTTTAGCCAACTTAACTCACTACTTCCCAACCTACTGGCTGAGCGAAGCGAGGGCCAGATTATCAGAATGCCAGGAGGGTCAGGCATAGTGGAATGTACACACAAATGGGCGAGCGAAGCGAGCCCCCTCCCTGTCCGAGAAGATCCGAAAGTTAATTTATGTTATGGCACGTGAAGGAGTCGTCATTTTAGAAAATCTTACTGAGGGTGTTCTTTTGGGGTCTAAAATCGAAGATATTTTCCCTTTTCGGAAAATCGATCCACCCTTACGCCGAATCGATTTCCTTTTTTTTTTTCTTTTAATGTTTCACCACTCTCAATGTATTCTATTTTTCAGACGTTTGCCACATGGGAAAACCAACGTGAAAACGTCCTGAAAACCGAACTTGAAGAGCTTAGGAGGAAACAGCGGCTTCACGAGGTCGAGAAAAAGAAAGAAGAGCTCAAAAAAGAAGAAGAAGAGATTTTCTTCTTCGAGAACGAAGACGCTATGGACCTTCGCATCGAAAACAAACGAGTCCGCTACCCGAAGAAGTGGCCGGGCAAGAAGAAGATAAAGAGGGAGTCCGGCACGGAGTACGTTCCTCCGGAGATAGCCGTGCAGAGAGCGTGGAAACAGTGAATGGCCGAGTAGGTGTATTAGTACATTTTATACGGAAATATCGTGCTGTAAAGTCTTGTGTGGTTTCATTGAACCATCAATGAGTTTTCTTAAGTAAAAAATACCGCCTGAGGTTGTTGTTTCAAGAGTTCACCTCCATGGAAGTCATTTGCTAAGGAGCTGGAGGGCATCGACTCGACGAGTGGCCTCTCCAAGTGAAGTGCACGCCTCGGAACAAAAGGTCTGAATTTAGCAGGGTCTTGTCAACCGGTCGCAAAGGTTGAATAGTGTCCTGATGGAATTATGAATTCACTTTGTATTTTGAGGTTATCCACCACATAAGTTCGTATAGTTTTCAGAAGAACCAAAAAATGACCAACCTGCAGACTTTAGGTAGCGTTTCACATAGACGGCAAATCTCGCAGCATATCGCAGAATGATCAAGCGGGCAACCAAACACGGTGTATTTTCAGTTAGAAAGGATTACAAAATTCGCAGCGATAAAAATTCAGGTTTCAACTTGTCAATTCCTCCCGAGCTCACTTGCAACCCAGACGGCGGAAATGAGCTTTTTCTTACCAACAGCTGTATAGTGTCTAGGGACCTATGATCATGTTTGTGGCATTTCTCAATTCAATTCAAAACATGTTTATACAACGCATGGGGGACCAGGCCCACTGATTAAGATTAAGAATTATCTAAATTTGAATTGTATAATTACTCTGTTTGCTATATAGGTAATTATTATATAGCAAACCGAGTAATTATACAATTCAAAATCAAAATGATGGTCTTTTTATGTCCCGATTCGACTGCCAGCGGCGAGTCTCTCTCACCGTATCACCAATTTTCAAGCGTAAAGAAAATAAACATGATCTCTTTGTTTCAAACTAACAAAAAATCATTACTGAATTAAAATATAAATAATTTATCTACTTTATAAATAGATTTATCTACTTATAAGTAATCCTGGGTACCATCCATTATACTTTCATCGAGCTTCATTTAACAATGGAGCTCACACTCAGACAATGGAAGCCCAAGAATCGCTATGTTTTCAAGCAGCACGGCGCTTGTAACTTGCTGGAACGGGTGGTTATATTGTGGGAACCGTGGGCCCCACTCTATGTTCGCCAGCTCGCCGCAAGGAGTCCTGAACGGGCCCGCGGGAAGCGCTGTGGCTGACGGCGAGAGTGGGGTGTCCAGCCCCATTCCAAGGAAAGACACACTACAGGACAACTAGACTCTTCGTGCCATACTGTAGCTCGTGCTTCTTCCTTTAATGTATCGAGATCTCCTATTAAGGTGATAGACCACGTAGACCGTAGACAGCGATGCCTTAATTAGCGATGTTCATACACTTCCCTACTCTTCCTTCAAAAAAACCGGGAGCGTAATCCTAGACATGACGCTAGAGGCATTCTCCCAAACACACAACACAAATTATAATATTGAACCTGAGAAGTAATTAGGAACATATTATAATCACGTAAGCACACCCTCAACATCCATTGAGCAGGGTGCCCTACTGGTATCATAAGCACGAAATTTATAGTGTTCAATTCACAGTTCAAGGCAGCGGAAGTTTTCCGTTTGGGGGTTCAGAAGAGTTGATGGAACTGACGTCAGGATTGAACTGACATGTTTTCCCACCGACGCACCCTTGCATACCCCTTTCCCACCGCCACGTCCTCGGAAATCACCAGGAAAGGTGGTGGGGTCAAACCTCCTGACCTCGCCGCCAGCTGGTCATCAGGAGTCAGGGCTTGTACTGGCGGAGGGAGATCCCCTGGGCCCGCCGACCAGGCGCCGGTCGAAACAGTTCATTTCAGTGGCACAGGACTGACGAGGTTACCACATTGCCTCCTCGGGACGTCCAAAATTGACGTTGAAAGAAAGTTGAACGCTCTGCACGAGCTCTCCGAGTCCGCGGGACTGGAAATTCACCCTTCGAAGACCCGCGTTTCTAAACGAACGTCAACACCGAATAGTGATGGCATAATTGAGGAGGTCCGTGCAAGAAGAGCCTACGTGTCAAAAGTGCGTTTTGAGGAAATGGACTCCAAAGTTTTCTAACACACACCCTGGAGTGTCTATAAGTTGTATCCTTTCCAATCCTTTTCTCCACGACTTCATCATTATCCTACTTGAAAATTTCAAGTAGGATAATGATTCAAGTTGAAATAACACTACACCAAATGGCGATCAATTTTATTGGTCTTACTGAGAAAAATATCGATATGTGAAGGTAGGTTATATGCCCTTCTTGGAGGGAATGCAAAAATGAACTCTTCGCTAGTTCGATGCAAGAAGGGCACATGGAACCAAAAGGTTTAAAAAATAGAAAAACTATAATATAGTTAATATTATTAAACCATTTAAATGTATTTTAAAACGAAATTTTTTGATTTTGAAACAACTTGGGGCTTTACAAAAATATTTTCCAAAATAAGCGAGGGAGTTTCGATTTTCCGAAATACAAAATGCTGACTTAGTTCAAATTTTTAAAATACAAAATAGGTTCTGAGAATAGAAAAATATTGACTTAGTAACCCAAACTTATATGTAGTTAGGTAAGTACCTATTGTGAGCTTCACTTCTATTAGGAACTAGTTTTGATTGTATAACGAATGGTAACGAAGCAACCGTGAACAAAAATACCCGTAGAACATTACTATTTTTTCTTCTTATTTTCTTCAAAATCATTTATTCGAAAAATAGCCATTTTATGTCATTTTAGTATGTCATTTAATCGCTGCCGGAGGAAACAGGTGAAGAGTACCTGCCTTTCCGTATAATATAGGTACCCATATTATGAGGTTGCAGGCATAGTGATAGTATACACGTCCTTTTGCGCCGGAGCCTTTTTCTAATTCTGCATTTCGGGGAAAAGCCCAAAAACGTCCGATTTATGTCATTTAATCGTCAAAAAATCACAATACGAAGCAAGTAACCACGTTTTACCTAAAATTTAATGTTTTTTAGCTAAAAAGTGGTTCCCTGCAAAAAGGGTATATAACAACAGCTGACTCTAACACGGCTACCAACACAACTATCAGGATTTTCTCAACCAAACTTGGTACAGACATGGAAGACAAGATGGCGAGTCGATTTCTGCATTCCCCCCAAAAAGGGCACATGGGTCTATGTGCCCTTCTTGCACTGGCATCCTCAATTATGTCATTTAAAGAGAGAGTTTATTGCCGTAAATACATTAAGTACATGGCCAATCGTCATTAAAACTAAGCTTAAAATGTAATACATTGGCTCTTCCAAATTTTCAGTTAAAAGTTTCAGTTTACATACAATATATACATTTGAAATTAGGACATTAAAAACATTTCACGATGGTAACAGTATACGCGTAATACAGGTAGGTACGTAGTGATTCAGTTAAGAAAATATTTACCTAGCTGTCCTGTTTCAACTCTAAATATTCAAAAGAGGCTCATTAAAAAAGTGATTCAAATCATAGAGTACTTTTGATTTCAGATATGAGTCTATACGCTTTTTAAATGTATTTGCTGGCAAGGCACGGATTTTTATTGGCACTTTATTAAACATTTTTATTGCCCAATAGTTAGTCGCGTTCTGACTCTTCTTCAGTCGATTGTACTTGACAGTTAGATTCTCGGAATTTCTGGTGCTATAGCCACAGATATCCCTTTGCTTGCTCCATCGATCCATGTTCCTGTGTGCAAGCAGCAAGCACTCCCTGACGAACAGACTAGGCAGAGTCAGGATCTCCAACTCCACATACTTCAGACTACAGTCGTCCCTGTACCTCAAGCCTCCAAGGATCCTTACTGCTTTACGTTGTAAGGCAAAGATGCGTTTGGCAGGTGTGCTATGTCCCCAGGCAAGAATAGAGTAGGACATCAGCGAGTGGAAGCACCCATAATAACAATCCATCAATACCGTGGAGGACACCATATCAGAAAGAGCACGAAGAAGAAACAGGGTGGTTCGAAGTCTTCCAGCCAGGGCGTCACAGTGGGCATCCCAGTTCAGTCTTGAATCCACGGTCACACCAAGAAACTTGAGGGCGTTTGTGTGCTCCAGAGATGGGCGAAGTCCCAGATCGATGACTGTTGTTTTAGCAGGATTCAAGTAGAGCTTATTGCAGTTCAACCAGTCGGCTGTCTTTGCTTGGGACTCCCTCTCAAGCTGGGATATCTCTTCGATGGTTCGCCCTCGAACCAAAGAGGTCGTGTCATCGGCAAAGCGAACATAGTGGATGCCATTGTCGCTGTAGAGGTCATTTACATAAATTAGAAAAAGAAGCGGGCCCCAGACCGAACCCTGCGGAAGTAATTTAAATCACTTCATCAAAAAAGCAGATTACCTACACATATCTTGGAGTGCCTTTCAGCTCATCAGGGGGGTTTTAAGGGCAGCGAGGATTTAATCCAAAGCTGCTTGGGGACGCGCTCGACAAGTCATGACGAAAGGCCAACACAACAACTGGAAATCAATGTGTCGACTCCAAGATGTGGTGGAATGCTCTACTGTGCAATTCAGCTATTTGGAGCCTCGGATATTTTGAGGCAATTGATAAGACCAGATTGAGGCAATTGATAGGCCAGGGGCGGATAGGCGGTTTTGAACGGCCCGGGCGATTCAATTTGACTGGCCCTTCCCCTGCCCCACTCACACAGTTACCTAGGTAACTTCTTGGTGAAAGAGAAAAATAACAGCGCCTATATTTAGAAGAAATCCCCCCCCCCCCCCCAAACAAAAAATACTAGATGCTCCGACTCGCTTTGCTCGCCTACGCACCCAGACTCGCTTCGCTCGGCCGGGGGAGTTCTCAAAACAGACATAAGGCCTCGCATCGCTCGGCCGACCGCTTAATCAGGCATAAGGCCTCGCTCCGCTCGGCCGAGCGCTTATTCGGACAGGGGGGTTCTGCGACCCCCCCTATTCGTAGCTAAAAGGTCGGCAAAAAAAAAACACACAGAAAACAAAAATTGGCCACTACTAAAAATGAGGCAATAGGAAGTCAAACGGCAACTAAATATTTTCATTCCTCGGGAGAATGAAAAAGGAAGCGAAGCTTTTATCATTTTGCAAAAATCAGCTGCCAGTATAGTGTCCTACTAGATGCTCCGGCTCGCTTTGCTCGCCTACGCACCCAGACCCCCCGTAGGGCCTCGCTTCGCTCGGCCGGGGGAGTTCTCAAAGCAGACCGCTTAATCAGACATAAGGCCTCGCTCCGCTCGGCCGAGCGCTTATTCGGACAGGGGGGATCTGCGACCCCCCCCCCCCCCCCCTATTCGTAGCTAAAAGGTCGGAAAAAAAAAGACTTCGCTTCAAAATTTCCCCGCCTCCTCCACCGTTGTAAGGTCCATGAAGCCCCACCCCGAATTCCACCCGTTCTGAGTACGTCTTTCCGACTTCCTTGACAGCGGCCGTGTTGGAAGAGCCGTGACTCACGCGAGACTCACTCACTCACCGACTCACGATTTTCACTGGGAGACTACCCGAGCGGCGAGAGTCCGTATAAAAGACTTCGCTTCAAAAAAAAAAAAAAAAAAAAAAAAACCCACAGGGGTTAAAAAGATGCCAAGCATCAAAAGCATTGATATCAAATTTGTGCCAACCAATCGATTTATCCATTACACCCTAACTTTTACACGTCCCCCCTTCTGCCCCCAAGTTTAGCCTCCACCGCATCACCATTCATTCCTGCTTGGCCGGGGAGCTCATATAAATTACATTAGCGTTCGAAAGTCAATTCAAAAACGTAAATAATATGGGAATGAACTTTAAAAAGTTAAATGAATGAATATGAATATAATTAATGAAACATGTATAGGTTCAAGTAGAAATACACTGCCAAGGTCATGGCACAGAAGCTGCCTCGTGATCTTCATGACATGTCACCATTAAATTTTAGGAGACCAGAGACGACCGATTCGCCATACTCATGACTACTAAAAATTAAAATGATTGAAATCCGATCAAAATTTTGGGAGTTATTGCTGTGGCAAGGAAATTACGTTCGCGCATGCGCTGAGCGTACTGCTGATTCAATCGTGATGAAACTGTTAGGCGACCATCTTAGGCTATACCCACACAATTCATGAAAATTTGATTGAAATCCGATCAAAATTGTGGGAGTTATGGCTGTGGCAAGGAAATGCGGACAGACAGACAGACACGGAACCAAATTTATTACAGGAATGACTTGAGGGAATTTATGACCTGCTTCCCTCATGCAGTGTTTATATTTTAAGGGGGGGGAGGGGGGGAAAGGGAGGAGTTATTAAATTCAAACTGAAACTTAAATTTAAATTCAAGTTATGAATTTATAAGCTATTTCAATAAATCCCTTTCCCCCCCCCCCCCCCCCTTAAAATATGGAACCAAATTTGTTCAGGAGGCTCTGAAACGCAAAACGTGAGTGGAAATTTTGATTTTGGCGAACAAAATTTTTTTCATTTCGAAAGTGAAAACAATTTCCTCTGCCTTGCAGACTCGGAAGCAAAACGCTGCAAATTTTACACTAGGGTTTATTATTCTTTGATATAGGTTACTTGTGCAGAAATTTAATTCTGTCAATGGAAAAAAAATGTTAGAAAAAACTTTTTTTAATTTTTTTTTTTCCAAAAACTTTTTGTTTTTTACTCGAAAAATATTTGACCTCCTGAGATCCTTCAAAAATCCCATTAGTAGCCCCATAAAAGCCCTATAGAACGCATTAGTGAAATCGGATCGTTCCGGGCCCCCACAAAATGGATTGAACGTCGAAAAATACTTCGAAAACGACACCTAACTCGATCCCATAGCCAAAAGCCTTAAAAAAAACCTCACCTGTAGCCCCATTTTAGCCCCATAGGTCCCCACGGATTTGGGCAATCGGGGTGAAAACCTTGCGGACACAACTAGATGGTAAACCGAGTATTTTGTTAAAATTTCTGATTAAAAAAAAATTCCTACTGCCTAAAACGGCTCGGGCGGCGGACGGACATTTCGGTTTTGGAATCTAGACCTCTTGAAACGGATAATCTCATATGTTGAGCCCGATCGGAGTCGTCGACCTCCGTTGCGAAAACATAGGTGTATTATTCCAAGCATAATAAACCAAAAAGGAAGAAAGTCCCAAAACATGCTTTTACAGCACCCCGGAGTTTGATGATGGTAGGGCCCAAACCCGTCAAATATGGTATATTTCTGCTCAGGGCACTCGCCGATCACCGGCGGAATATTGGGAAAAACAATTTTCGGATAGAAGGGTGGTCTCGGGAGGGGGTAGAAGTTTGCTCGTGGCTCGCGAGCGAGAGAAGGCGCGTGAGATTGAAATGCAATGGGTCCAGTGGGCGCTTTCACATGGAGAGCGAGAGCGGGCTCGAGTAGGGCTCGTGGGCCGCGAGTGATCACGGCTCTGCACCTCGAGCCACGCGCCGCCGGCTCTTCCACGAAATGCAAAGAGGGGGGTGACGGCATTCACACAAAGAGCGGGAGCCGCTCTAGCTCTTCAGTTTATTGCTGACCATCGCTGAATTAAAACGAAACGAATAATGGATATAGGTAGACGTAGAACAATTTATTAAATTTTCAACCATTAGGTATGTCAACAGTTGGGTAGTAAATTATGTCAACAGTTGGGAAGAATTATTTCGTAACATAATAAGGTTGAATTTTCATTTAAGGTTCATTTAACTCAAAATGAGGTGTTGGGTTCTTGAGGTTCAGTCAGGAAAACGCAGATTTTTCTAGGCCGACGTTTCGATATATTTATATATCATCTTAAGGGCTATACCAGCCCCGAAGACACATGAAATTAATAACAATATAGGCAGCACAGCAATACATGAACCACAAATATGGCGTAGGCCTAATAATGCAGTAGGTTACCTACTGAAACGGAATATATATATAAATATATCGAAACGTCGGTCTAGAAAAATCTGCGTTTTCCTGACTGAACCTCAAGAACCCAACATCTCATTATTTCGTAACCTCTTTGGAAAACTGTTCAAGCGAATCCTTTAGCGAATTTTCTTGAAAATTAAGCTAGCGCCAGCTATTCCGTTTTCAAGAAAATTCGCTAGTAGGATTATGCGCTGCATGACTGATTGTTCTTTTTTTTTTAATACAAATTTGTCAAGTGAAAAACAAGCAACTTAATTTAGGTACCTCAATGTTATACCCAGCCTCAGTTCAGGCTTAATGCAATTCCGCATGTTGGTATCTTCGAGTTGAATAGAACTCTTCACCTTGCCGAGAAGCTCATCAAATGAGGCCACTGACATTCGAAAATAATTGAAAAATTTGTTGTCATCCTCTCGAAGTTGGTGATAAAGCTTGGCGAAAACTCCTGCTTCATCCCGCCGTTGGTTGATAGGATGGACCCAATAGCGTCTGGTATTTCTGCGTTGTTGGCCTCGAAGACGACGACGACGATGAAGAAGGTAAATTGCCAACGCACGCGTGCGATCCATGCTTCTTCGACTGGGCACAACTAGCGACTGAGCCAAAAACGGCCAACGACGAGAGCCAAAAACCAAAAAGGCTCTCCAATGTGAAAGGTCGGAGTCAAGAGCGGAAACGCTCAAGATCGCGAGCCACGAGCCGCGAGCGTCCCCGTGTGAAACCAGCCTGACTGTATAATAATTTGTAGGGGTGGATGAACCGGCTTGTATACAACAGGAACGTCTTGGAAGAAAAAGGCTGGGTTGTTGAAGTACCTTTAATCCACCTATGACATTTACAATAATAATTATTGTAAGGTTTTACAACATTGGCCGGGTTGTTGAAGTCCTGAGGAAGGGTTCGTAGGAAAACCCGAAAGCTAGACACCATGGATTAAAAGTACTTCAACAACCCGGCCTTTTTCTTCCAAGACGTTCCTGTTGTATAATAATTATTGTTAATACATTAATATTATTATAGGCGCCGTGTCTCTCTTAGCTTGGCATGACTAGCGTCTCGCTTGATAAACGCTGCAAATTTTACACAAGGGTGTATTATTCTCTGATATAGGTTACCTACTTGTACAACAATTAATTCAGTGTCAAAAAAATGGGGGAAAAATGTTTTTTCTCGATTTTTAAAAAATTTGTTGCAAAATGTTTTTGCTCGGAAAATACGACCAAAAAGACATATTTGACGTATTAAAAAAATCGTATTTGACCTCCTGGGATCCTTCAAAAATCCCATTTGTAGCACCATGAAAGCCCCATAAGTCCCCACAGTGAGATCAGATCGTTCCGGGACCCCCAAAAATGAATTCTCCGTCCAAAAATACTTCGAAAACGACATGTAATTCGATCTCATAGCCAAATGCTTTTAAAATTTGAATAACCCATAATGGGGCTAGCCCCATTATGGGTTATACATAATAATTATTACGGGTTATACCTATATAAGAGTATTATTACAGGTTACCTATATATAATAATTATATATAGGCATGGAATTATTCCATTTCGATTAATTTAACATTTAAAAGGATTTCACCAAATAGGTAGTACGACTAGTACGAGTAATTTTCTACGACTCTTTTAGTAACAGGCTTAGAAAAATAAGCTGTAAGAAAAGTAGTAATTTATATAGTAAGTAGGTAGTGATGCGAAAGAAATAAGGAACACAACGTGGTCAACCTCATAATGGATGCGGCGAGATAGTGGGAATCCATCTTATAAATAGACGATTTCAGACGAATTAGTCTTTTTATGTGGTCGACCTCTACACAATGCGTAAATTGCTTACTTAATTACTCATAAAAAATTAAATATTTTAAATAAGTTATGGTTGTGCGCCCAAGTTTTTCCAAGTTGTCAAAAAGTAGGAATTAATATTTTTACAAAAAAAAAAAAAAAAATGAATAATATAAAAAAATAATAATAAAATATAAATAATTATTTATATTTAATTATAATTTAAAAAAGTAATTTCCTACGATTTACTTCCCGAAACTTTTTTTTTCCCTAAAACATTCTTAGATACGGTGTACGTCCTACATAACTAGAGTCTACCCACATAGCATAGCATGATGCCGTGGTTGCTGGTAAACATTCGCGTCAGGATAGTTTCTAGTAAAGTATTATTTGTTAATCAAGTTTCGTGGGAAAAGTGCGGGTTTGGGAAGTGGGTCCGCTGACGCAGGCGTGAAAACCCTCTTCGGGTGGCGTCAAATCGGTAAGCTCAAGTGTTGGTGGTGATGGTTCAGTGGAGGTTTGAGTGACGTCACGGGGGACACAACCCCCCTGCGGCCGGTCTTTTGAACGAAGCGGGCTTCCCTTTCTACGGGAACCCCGACCCCAGTCGCGGGAATCCGCCTCGCCGCAGAACTGAGTTCAGTTTGGAGTCCGAACTTGGCCTGCGCGCCTCCTGCTCGGATCGATACGTTTGTGCCGGCGCACATTCCGTTACCGTCGACCAGGTCAGTGCGGCATCGAGGGATGTCATGGACCCAAAGGACGCGGACCCCCAAATAACACCTTTAGAGACCACAATGCTCTACTACTATGTCGCCGTCGGCACTCTGTCTTCCCTTGTTCTCGTCTACTGGAGTTTGGACCTCCACTACTTCCTGCGCCTGGGCATCGTCTACGTCAACGCGAGGCTTTTCAAGAAAAAATCTCACATCCTCGACAGCTGCAAAGTGTCCGGTAAGTCACCAACAAACATGAACTACTGAGACCGCTGATCAGGCACCTCGTCAACTACCACTTTCAAATCGCAACCACCAACGTCTGAAATCTACCTGAAACTCATTCACATCACAAGAAATCACCCCTAAAAGTAGGTAGGTAGTTTTAAACTCAAAACTGTTTTTGGCGCGTTGACGTCAATTCTGATGGTCTGTTTGCCGCTACCGGCCTCAATATCAAACTGACTGTCAATAAGGTATTCGTTCGAACCCCATTCCGGCACCCGAGGTCGCTTTTCAAATTCCTGGTTTTGTATTTAAAAACAAAATTGAAAAAAGATTTTGGTATTTAGCATTTCGGGTGCACGGTTCTCAGCCTGAACAACCTTCTCCGAGGGGCTGTGTGTGTGGGGGGGGGGGGGGGGGGGGGCTATAGATGGGGCTTTTGAAGGCCTTTGATTAAGTGGTCGAGTGAGGTTTCGTTTTTGGAATAACTTAGGGCCTAGCATCGATTTCTGGGGGGTGTCAGATTCATCAGACTGCACTCTTCGTCTCTATGGGCTTCTAAGGGGCTATAAATGGGGTTTATGAAGGGTTTTGGCCAGAGGATCGAGTTAGCTGTCGTTTTCGAAGCAATTTTGGGCGTAGAATCGATTGTGGCGGTCTCAGCTCTGTCACATCGTATCGTGGTTCTTTGGAGCTTCTTAGAGGCTATAGGTGAGGCTTTTGAAGGTCTTTGATTAAGTGGTCGAGTGAGGTGTTGTTTTCGAAGTACTTTCGAACGTGGAATCGATTTCTGGGGGTCTCTAATCCATCAGACTGAACTATTCGTCTCTGTAGGCTTCTTAGGGGCTACAGATGGGGCTTAAAAAGGGGTTTGGCCAAAGGTTCTAGTTATGTCTCACCTATTATAGGTCTCCTTTTTGAAGAAATTCTGGACGTAGAATCGATTTCCGGGTGTGTCAGATTCATCAGGCTGCACTTTTCATCTCTGTGGGCTTCTAAGGGGCTGCAGATGGGGTTTTGTATGTCTTTGACTTACTGGTGCAGTTAGGTGCCGTTTTCAAAGTAATTTTTGAAGTTGAATCGATATGAGAGTCTCAGCTCTGTCACATCGCATCGTGGGGCTTTTTGGGGCTTCTAAGGGGCTACAGGTGCGGCTTTTGAAGGGCTTCGATTAACTCGTCGAGTGAGGTGCCTTTTTCGAAGTAGGTACGTCGATTTACGGGGATCTCAGAATAGCCCTTCTACTCCGTGGGGCTCTTTGGGGCTTCTGTGGCTCTAAGGATGGGGTTGTAGAAGGACTTTGGCTAAGTGGTCGAGTGAGGATTGTTTTCGAAGTGGTTTTTGACGTAGAATCCATTAGCTGGGGCCCCAGACCTCTTTGCCCTCATAACAAACATGTTGTGGGTATGAAACCTTTGTGTAATCCAATTGGCAGAGGTGATGTTTGCCAGGTTCAATGTGACAGTGGCGGATTTCAGGTTGGTGGCGGCGGTGGGGGGGGGGGATTCCAACCCGGTCAGGCCTCCAAATTCCTATCAAATTTTTCGAATCAAATCTTTTGTAAACATCCCTCTGTTAAAACTCGGTCCCTGGAAGGGGATCCCAACTAAAGCGGTCAAGCCAAGTCCACCAGAATTGCCATACGCTCACCTTCTGCTGGAATTACGACACGACCAAACCGGTCCGCAGTATTTTAAAAAAAAATCCCTCGCAGTTCGTTCTTTCGAGTGCAAGTCGGTCAATCCGACTTGGAACTTGCTGTGGGTGAAAAACAAGGTGATCGTACAAGCTAAAGGACCTTCTACAACAGTAAGCTGTCCAATTTCATTTACCAACTTCTCGAGTCTAACTGTCTAAAATGTTGAATACAAATTTAACATAGTTCCAGCTCTTCGATAACTATTCCGAACGAAAAGCAATATAATATAGATAAATAGACATTAAAAATTACAAAAAAAGGATAAAGTAGGACCTAACAAAATTTCTTACTTTATTTTGTTTATTTATTTATTTTTGTAAATTTATAATTTCTATTTAGGTATTTACCCATTTTATTTTGATGTTTTATTTTTGTTCAGGGCAACAGTTTTTTATTTTTTATTTTTTTATTTATTTATTTCATTTTATTTTTATACTTTTGAAAGTCTTAATTTTTGATCACTTTATACCAAAGAATAATAAACCCTTGTGTAACATTCGCAGCGTTTTTATTTTATCTATTTGTTTACTTTTTCGTTTATTTATTTATTTTATTATTATTGCTTCCGAGTCTGCGAATCAGCGGAAGCCTTGTGTTCATTTTCCGGAGCCAAAAAATTTTTGTTGTCCGAATTCAAAATTTCCACTCGCATTTTGCGTTTCATAGCCTACTGAACAAATTTGGTTCCGTGTCTGTCGGTCTGTCGGTCTGTCCGCATTTCCTTGTTACAGCCATAATTTCCACAATGTTGAATAAATTTAGCTCAGATTTTGAGGGATTATGCGGATAAGGCTCCTTGAGGTCCCATACGAATTTCATCACAATAGAATCAGCGGTACGCTCTGCGCATGCGTTTATGTAGAATGCATTAAATTTCGTTGTTACGAGGAAGCTATGAGCCATGACCCACTTGGCAGTGTATTTTAATTTAGCTACTACTACATACTAGTTACCTATTTTTATTTAATTATTTTTATCACCTCTTTTGTAAAAATTTATACATACCTACCTATGAATAATAATATAGGTACGTTTTATATTTTTTAATTTTAAAAATTAATTTAAATCATAAATATACTATTATTCATAGGTACATAAAAACGTACGAAGTGATAAATTTTTTTTAAAATAATTAAATCAAAAATATATTATTCTACGTGTGAAGGCGATCAGAGCAATTTTCGACGGCGAGGTTGGCCTCTCTCCAATACGAAGTCCCTGATACCGGCTCGTTTCTTTTTATAGTTATGCTCAATAAATATTTTCGCGAATTGTTAAAAAAAATATATGTATATTATTATTATTCATAGGTAGGTAAGTAAAAATACACTGCCAAGGCAATGGCACATGACCTTCATCGTGCCAAGTTCAAAATGAACGTAGCTGTCACTGTAACAAGAAAATTACGTTCGCGCATGCGCAGAACGTACCGCTGATTCTATTGTGATGAAATTCGTATGGGACCTCAAGGAGCCGTATCCGCATAATGCCTCAAAATTTGAGCTAAATTCATTCAAAATTGTGGAAATTATGGCTGTAACAAGGAAATGCGGACAGACCGACAGACCGACAGACACGGAACAAAATTTGTTCAGTAGGCTATGAAACGCAAAATGCGAGTGGAAATTTTGAATTCGGACAACAAAAATTTTTTGGCTCCCGAAAGTGAACACAAGGTTTCCGCTGCTTCGCAGACTCGGAAGCAACAGTGATAAAATTATTAATAAAATAAAATAATAATAAAATTTTTAATAATTAAATAAAAATAGGTAACTAGTATGTAGTAGTAGTAGCTAAATGGGAAAAAATAATAATAATAATAATAACCAAAATGAATAAAAAAGTAAACTAATAGATGAAATAATAACGCTCCGAATATTACACAAGGGTTTATTATTGTTTGGTATAAACTATTCTAAAATTAAATCTTTCAAAAACAAAAAATAAAATAAAATACACTGCCAAGGCAATGCTTCCTCGTGCCAAGTTCAAAATGAACGTAACAACTGTAACAAGAAAATTACGTTCGCGCATGCGCAGGGAGTACCACTGATTCAATCGTGATGGAACTGATAGGGAACCATCTAGGGCTATACCCACACAATTCCTGAAAATTTGATTGATATCCGATCAAAATTGTGGGAGTGGCAAGGAAATTACGTTCGCGCATGCGCTGAGCGTACCGCTGATTCAATCGTGATGAAACTGACAGGGTACCATCTAGAGCTATACGCACACAATTCCTGAAAATTTGATTGAAATCCGAACAAAATTGAGAATGTTATGCCTGTTTCAAGAATTTCACGTTAGCGCATCCGCAGAGCGTACCGCTGATTCTGGCTGTAACAAGGAAATGCGGACAGACCGACAGACCGACAGACCCACAGACCGACAGACACGGAAACAAATTTGTTCAGTAGGCTATGAAACGCAAAATGCGAGTGGAAATTTTGAATTCGGACAACAAAAATTTTTTTTCTCCCGAAAGTAAACAAGGCTTCCGCTGCTTCGCAGACTCGGAAGCAATAAATAAACAAGGTAAAAAATAACAAGCCATCAATTGAATTGAATAGATGAGCGCAACCTTTTTGTTATTACGATATATTTAATGAGCGAGAGAAACTAAGAAACAGTAGGTATCTAGCGACGAAACTATGCCACACAACACATCATCCACGTGATGCTCATTACACGTAATAAAACCTTATGCCGATCAGAGGTAACGAACGGCTCAGGCTGCAAAAATCGTTTTGGAGTCGTTGGAATCAGCCTGAAAAGCTCATTCCATAGACCCTTGTACCAACGAAATCGGACAAAAACTTCCGTCCCCCTTTTGAGGCCTCCTTAGTTACACATCAGAGTCTACGTCCAAAAATAATTCGAAAACGATACCTAACTAGACTCCTTAGCCCTTCAAAAACTATTATAGGGTGAGGCGCCTAATGTTTTATATATTTTTTAAGGTTATTTTGGCTGGTTTTACTAAAAGTGCCCAAACCCCTTTTTCTTCTTGATTACCAGCTGCCATAGCAGCGCCCTAACCCCTCGTTAAGGGGATGCGGCTGAATAAATGGCGAGCACAACTAGATGGTAAACCTATTTTGCCAAAATTTTAGATTAAAAAAACAAAACAAAAAACCCCCTTTGTTAACTATACTACTAATAAATCTCTCTCTACCGGAACATGCGAAACCCTCCAGAAAAAGAGCCGTCCTTTTTCGAGCTACCGTTTAGGCGTTAATCAGACATAGACAGAGAAGATGAGAGTTAGAAGTATAGATTCCAAGAATAAATAACCGAATTAAAATTAAAAACCAACAAAATGGAATGTAGGGATGGAATATTGCCCAATAAAGATTTTTCTGAGTTTATCAGCAATACCTACCCAATCTCACAATAATCACCACGAGGGTCAAAAATTATGATCGGCCCCGAAATTTGTAGGGATTTAAATGTTTCATGACGTGTGGGTATAATATACCCACATATAATATATTATACCCATATATTATATGTGGGTATATTATACCCAGCTCATATATTATATGAGCTGAAGCCTTTTCAAATTCGACTTGCTTTTGGTTGTGTATAATGTTGAAAGAATGAGCGCCTACTTATAGAAGGTACTACAAATCTGGATTTATTTTCAATTTACAAGCAAAAACACCAATAATTGTTTAATTTTTTGGAGTTAGTGGCTTAATTCCGGTTTCTTTTTCGCGCATTTGAGATGTTTAACTTTATTTTGACTATTCTGAACGGTATAAATGACGACACGAAAAGCAACCATTCAGTTTTCACTATTTGGTGACTTGTGACTTATCACTTGATGAGTTTTTACCCCGGACTTGTGTAGAGCACCCAACTGCACTGTTTTCCCTCATTTGTTCGTCAATTTGGGTCGAAAGTCCTTGTCGCTCTTGAAGGGCCATTCGCCTTCCTCATCCACAACTTTCCGTGTTAAGCATCCCAGGGAGAAAAAAAAAAAAAAAAAAAAAAACGTCAATCTGCTTATGCATGTGAACTTGAAAACGCTATTCCGTTGCATGGCAGAAAAAAATGCCGGCGATTATAATTTCAAGGATGGTACAATTTCGCGGGATGGAATGACAAAGTGGAAATGCGCCGGAGGGAAAACCATCGATTCGAATGAACTTGAAATAGGTTGTTGGAACTAGTGGCCTACCTCATGGTCAGCACAACGTGCATGCTGTTTTTGATTAAGTAAATTAATAATAATAATAATAATAATAATAATTATTATTATTATAAAATAATTTATTGTGCCAACAAATAACATGATCTTTTTACACTTGTCAGGAAAAATAAGGTAGATAATATCTTATGTACCTACATAATTCAAGAGTCTTGTGTCAGGGAATTGGCCAGCTATTCATCGACACTATAATATAGTATCTTATACGGGTGCCATGCCTGAACGGGATTATTATAATAATTATACCCGTATAATACGGGTGAACATGCCTGGGACGGTAAAAATCCCCGCCTGTGTGAACAGGGTTCGGCAGTGCGCAGTAGGTTTTTTCCCGAAAATGATTCGTAACGCTTTTTTTTGTTGTTGTTGAAGGAATATCCTTTTTGCTTTTTTTGTTGTTGTTGAAGGAATATCTTTTTTGCTCCTGGACTGATTCCCCATAACGAAGTCCCAAAGGCAATCCTACTGTGGAAAAATGAAAAGTAGAGCATCCTCAAGACGGAATACGATAAGGCTTTGGCCCTGCGCTTAAGAAGGAAAAGCGTGGATCCCAGTAGGAATGCACTACCTATCGACAGTTAGCCCAAGAAATTTAGCCGATGAGGACTGCATCCTTGAAATATCAAACAGGTCCGTTTGAGTTTTGTCCATGTTTAATGCCAGCTGGCTGGCCAAGCACCATTCCATCACCTGGCTCCCTGCATCAGCAGCACGAATCTGGAGGCTCGTCAGGCTGGTGTCAACGGTTAAAAGGGTGATGTCGTCAGCAAACAAATATGACTTGGTGCCTAGGGTCTCCATCACGCCAGGCAAGTCGAGATGTACAAGAGAAACATGACTGACCCGAGGACCGAGCCCTGTATCACCTGTTTAAACGCCGAAAATAATAAATTGAAGCGGCTTGGCAACAACCAGTTATTCTAAAAAAACTTTCCCAAATACGGAAGTTTTTCGAATGTCAACATTTTTTAGCGCAACCTTTCCCTCAAAAATGGAAAGGTGCGCTCATCTCTTCGACATGTTTTTTTGTGTATCACAGCATCACGCCCGAACGGCTGAACAGATTTTCATGAGGGTGGTCTCATTGTGATCAGCGAGTTTTGGGGTGGTTATAGGCTATCAAAATCACCTCCGTCGCCGACGATTCGTCCGATCCCGACGATAGTTTGGTCCTTAGATACCTAGAGTGGTTTTGGTTTCTAGTAACAAAAAGGTTGCGCTGTTCTATTCTATTCAATTCAATTCAAGGCTTGTTTTTTCACATTTGAGTTTTTCATGTTTCTAGTGGTCAATTTTTGCATGATAAAAAGGAATTTCTTACGGAATTTGAGGCAAAGTGAACGATAGTCAACTACTGTAGTTGACTAACAGTAACAGTTTCCTTTCTCGGAAAACTATACCTTATTTGACCTCCCGGGACCTTTCCATTCGCCCCATTTGTCCCATGAATGCCCATGAAACCATCAATAACCTCTGCCGTAGCCCCTTTTAAGCCCCACTGCGACCCACTGGTTTGGGCGATTGGGCTTAAAACCTTGTGGGCACAACTATAATCTAGAATCAAATACTCGGTTTACCATCTGATGGTATTTTGTACAAATTTCACATTAAAAAAAAAAAAAAAAAAAAAAAAAAAACACAAATTTTCACAGGGGTTTAGTTATGAATATAACTAACAAGTCTTGTGCGGAAATTAATTGTCAATAAAAAATATTTTTGAAAAAAAAAAGAAAATCTCGAAAAATGCGTCCAAAATTACTCGGAAAATATTTGTTCCCCTGGGATCCTTAAAAAATCCCATTTGTAGTCCCATGAGAGCCCAATAGATCCTCACGGTGAAATCGAATCGTTCTGGGACTTCCAAAAATGGATTCTACGTTCAAACATACTTCGAAAACGACACCCAACTCGACCCCATAGTCGAAACCCTTAAAAAATGCTTTCCGGTAGGTAGGCCCCTTTTTAGCCCCACAGGGCCCCACGGGTTCTGGCGATCGGGCTGAAAACGTCGCGGGCACAACTACATGGTAAACAGAGTAGGTATTTTGTCAAATTTCAGATTTTCAAAAAATTCCTACTGCCCAAAACGACCCGGACGGCGGACGGACATCTGGTTTTTGGAATCTAGATATCTTGAAACGGATAAGTAATGTCAAATTTTGAGGCCGATCAGAATTTTCGACCTCCTTCGCGATTACATAATATGTACATAAGGTTCATATTATTCCTAGGTGTATTATTCCAAGAATAATAAACCAAAACTCCTACTGCCCAAAGAGGCTCGGACGGAACCAAAAACCGGAAATTTTCCGCGAAATTGCCTCCTCAACATTAATTGTGTAAAACTGGTTCCAACTCCCTAGTTGGACCTGGTTAGAGTAGTTCCAGAAAACAAAAGACGTGGCTCGAAATGTGAGCAGTGACCGCGTTATGAGACCATCTCGAGTCACCTTGTGGCGCGTCCTGCAATTCGCCAGAGGAAGCTGAAACGGCAGTCGGCACTGTGCCAAAAACGCTCCGAGGAAACAAATGAAGAGAAAAAGGAGAGGAAAAAAAAAAAAAAAATGAAGTTGCGTCCAGATTTGGAACAAGAAATCTAACGTTCGAGCTAAGCTAGTTGCTCAACTGCCTTGCTCAACTTTTTCCATGGTTTCCTCCCTAAATACGGGAAACGCAACACAAATCGGTTTGCGTGTCGACGTTATTCCAAGTGAGGTCCTTGGCATTGATCAGTTCGGCCTCAAGCACTCAAGTTCCTCAACGACCTCACCGCAACAATCCGAGAGAACGACAGTTTAACGGCAGGCAAATATTGACACGAAAATTGATGAAAAATACAGAGAAAAACGTGTGGTTGAAAAAAAAGAGACCCACGACGAATGTGTTATTTGATTTTTAATTATGTATGTTTCATCGTGGGACTTACAAATCAAACATCTCGACTTATTTTGTCTTCTAGTGTTACATCATGCATGTACCGAGTGACTGTCAATATAATATTGATTGTGAGTTCAATAAACAATAAACGCAATTGCCAATTTAGGTCTGTTGGTTGTCATTTTCTCGCTATCCTCAAACCAAAATGGTTCTGCTGATAAATATTTTCCTCCTTCAAGGTTGAGTAGTTGACCTCAACATGAGATTCCAACCATGTCAATCACTATCGAAACGAATGGCGTGTTCGTAGTGTTCTAATTTCGTTAATTCGGGCTGTTTTCAAAGTGTCATGGCCTTCAGGTGAAACCTTTCGAGATATACAGTAGTCAACTCAGATGGTAGTCAGATTGAGGTCTTGAAGGGACAGATTTAGAAATGTTGTGGACCCCTACTACGTATTCGTATTCGCGACGGGGGTCGAAACTTTGGATCTGCCGCAAACCCACGTTTCAAGATGTGTAGATTCCAAAAATGAAATGTCCGTCCTAGGGCCCCCTTGTTTGCCTGCTAGTCTAATGTAAACAGAACAGTAAAATTGTATCCAAATTCTAAAATGGCAGCAATTCTTGTGACATAGGGAAGGAGAACCGGCTTGTTTCTACTATAGTAAGAAACCTTTTCTTTTAACTAATCAGATGTCGAGCTTTGGGGGATAACTGGGATCCCTTACTCAGGACCCATAACATAGTGACCCTATCTGTAGATGGTGTTTAACGAGGCGGTACCATCGATGTAGTAAACTACATCGATGTGTGGTACAGGCTTGTAACTAGTCATCAACTCTTAGGTAGGTACCTTAATTTATGGAATTAGATTGGATATTTAACAATAATCGTCTCAGGAGTTCTTCGACATCACATCTGGCTTGTCTTTTTAGTATACATCACATCCTCCTATGAGAATTAAATTTATGCAAGTTAGAAAATAAAATTACATGTAAGGCAGATTGATTTTTCATATTTTTTCTTGATTGGCGCTAGTGACATTGGAGTAACGCGAAGATGGACATGTTCGCTTTGTTGTGAATGTGATCGTGTATAGTAAACTTACCTTATCGACTTGCTTTTACGTAGGTACCTCATTATCCGATCCTTCAGTTTGTAATTTTCTTAAAATGGTGGCCAACTTGGCAAATTGTCGACGAATTGGAGCTAATCACTGGTTTCCACCGAAAATTCAAATTCCGATTTTCCATAAATTCTATAAATTCGTACGAACTTGCAATTCGTGTTTTAACCTCATTTTTGGTGTTATTAGAAAGGCCAAGTTACAGAAGGTTATCAAGCGAGTTGTAGAGGGGGTGACTCACACTCATGCTCACAGTGAGCAAGTGTGAGCACCTTACACCGCCTCACACTCCCTCTTCTGGAACAGCAAATTCGATCCTCACACTTCTTCACGTGTCACTCCTGGATCTGTGGTGGGCGTCGGGTTGGTGGGATATTTCTGACTTACCTTACGCCCAACAACTTCAAACCAAATAACCTCCGTAAAAACACATTCTGAGTTTAAAAATAATCCAGAAACACGTCCATTCCTAATTGTGATCCATCCAAACTGTGACCTTTACTTCTGCTCTGCGGTTCTGCTCTCTTTCATTCCGATTGAGCTGTTCCTGGATGGATTCGGTACGATTTGGTTCAGCTCTGCCGCTCGGTCAAAGCCGAATTTTGCCCTGCGGCAAAGTCTCTTCTAATGGCCAGGAACATCCAAAATCTTGCGTCTTATGGAACTCCCCATCCTCGACAACTTCAAACTGCAGGAGCTTTTGTTTTGACATTACAACCTAACGATTACGGCCAAACAAACGGCCACTTTTTGGACTTAAATTACGATTTACATAACGAGATGCGTCGGATTTCGTGTAAACGCCATTTGCAACTGCTCTTTCACGGTTGCCGACCTCGCGTTCTGCATTTCGCATTTGCGTTGAGCTGAGCCTCTTTACACGGTCGAGCTGCTCATGTGAGGCTTCACAGTCGCCCATTACGACACCGGAATTCCTCTCGGGCAACTCCCTCTTCGGCCGGTGATTGTTTTGGGTTTTGGTCAACAAAATCAACAAACAGGTCCCCAACGACAATACGGTGGGTTTTAAGTTTAAAAAAATGAGTTAAGGTCGGCGAACCTTCAGCAGCCGGTGACTCAGCCAAGGACGAGTTAGGGTACCTACCCATTCAAAGCCTGCAGCCATGTCGAAATTGGGATAAAACATTTTAAGTGAAATCGATTTTAAAAAAGTCCAATAATTGGACTTGATCTGATTCGATTAAATTTAAATTGATTGCATTGTTGCACGAAATGAGGTTTCGATTTAAGCAATTTGCAAACTGAATCGATTTAAAAGAAGAAATCGATTTTAAAACGCATTATTACTTTTATTATTATTATTTTTTTTAAATTAAAATAAAATTAACGAAAATTGGAGAACACGAGACCAATTTGAAGAAATTTGAATTTGAGTGCGAATGAATTTAAAGTCGATTTGCGTAAAATTTATTTCACGTGAAATCAATTCAAGTAGGTCGGTATTAAACACCAGGATCATGATTTATTTAAATTTTCACGCCCTCTCGTTGCACACGGCCAAAACTTTAAAAAACGCTGCAAATTTTACACAAGGGTTTAAATTAAACGAATTAAAATCAAAATTAAATGAATATAATATTCATGAATATAAAATTAAACGAATTAAAATCAAAATTAAATGAATATAATATTCATGAATATAAAATTAAACGAATTAAAATCAAAATTAAATGAATATAATATTCATGAATATAAAATTAAACGAATTAAAATCAAAATTAAATGAATATAATATTCATGAAAATAATATTACCCTTATTAATATTCTTTGATGTTGGTTAATTGTGTAATTAATTGTAAACTCTGTGTCATCAACCCTTAATGACCAATGTATCTTTCAAAAATATCTTTAAATAGGTAATTTGTAAAAACATTTTTCTGTAATATGTTTGAACAGATGTGGCACCTCGAAAAAAATGGATTTAGCGTCCAAAATGACTCGGAAAACGACACCTTATTTGACCACATGGGATCCTTCAAAAATCCCATTTGTAGCCTTATAGATCCCCACAATGAAATCAGATCTTTATGGGATTCCCAAAAATGGATGCCACGACCAAAAATACTTCGAAAACTGCACCTTACTCGACTCCATAGCCGAAACCCCTCCCGTAGCCCATTTTAGCCCCGTAGCGCCCCGCGGTTTGAAAACCGACGAAAACCTTGCGGGCACAACTAGATGGTGAACCGAGTATTTTGTCAAAATTTCAGATTTTTTTGAAAATGCCTAGGTCCTGCCCAAATCGAGCCGTTCCGAGCAGGACATCGGACGGACATTTTGTTTGTGGACACCTTGAAACGAATAATGTCACATTTTGAGGCCGATCTGAATTGTTGACCTCCGTTGCGATTACATAGGTGTATTATTCCAAGAATATTAAACCAAAATACACTGCCAAGGCAATGGCGCATGAGATTCCTCGTGCCAGGTTCAAAATGAACGTAGTTGTGACTGTAACTAGAAAATTACGTTCGCGCATGCGCTGAGCGTACCGCTGATTCAATCGTAATGAAACTGATAGGGGACCATCTAGAGCTATACCCACACAATTCCTGAAAATTTGATTGAAATCCGATCAAAACTGTAGCAGTTATTGATGTGCCAAGGAAATTCGGACAGAAAGACAGACCGATAGACAGACAGACAGACACGGAACCGAATTTGTTCAGGAGGCTCTGAAACGCAAAACATGAGTGGAAATTTTGATTTTGGAGAACAAACTTTTTTTCATTTCGAAAGTGAAAACAATGCTTCCTCTGCCTTGCAGACTCGGAAGCAAAATTAGGGAGTTTGAGAAAAAGAAAAGAAAAGAAAAACAAAAAAACTACCAAATCTGCTGAAGATTTTGGTACAGGTTTAACATATTCATTAAAACGCATCCGGAACTATTATGTTCTGGCCAGGTCTTTCGTTCACTGATGTTCGTGACGTGTGATAATATTTCTTCCGGAAATGTCTTACGAAAAATATATCTTCTTTTTTTTTTTACGGTACCTACCTATGAAGCCTTCATTCACGTCGTTGAATTCAAGACGATGGCCGGTTTCAATTTCAGCCTCGACATCCAATTTTGATGTTTTTCCTTTGATACCCTTCCCTAATCTCCAGATAGCAGTAGACGTAAGTGCCATGTACCTACGTAAAGTTTTCGACAAACTGGATGATCCAGTTGGTCGAAAACTTTACGTAGGTACATTCCTGATTTACCTAGGTGCCTGCGACATAACTACGTTATGATCTCCCTAGCGTTTCCCCGTGGATCAGTAAAGGTGATGAAACTATAGTCGGCAGACCAGATCCCAAAAAAAACCCCATTCAAATCCGTTCAACCGTTTAGGCGCCTATAAGGCACGACGGCTTACGGGGGGTGTAGACACATCCAAAAACTCGTATTTTTTCGAAATTTCGCAGGGTTGCGCGCGTCGCGCGGGATTTTAATATAGCCTATGTTGTGGGCAATCTCACCCGAGATCGTTAGAAAAAAACCCATTCAAATCCGTTCAGCCGTTTAGGCGCCTATAAGGCACGACGGTTTCCGGGCGGTGTACTCACATTCCAATCCAGAGAACGCCCGTAAAAACATGTACCATGTTAAAAAGTGCCATGCGTTTATTGTCCAGGTGACAAAATGCGTCCTGCGCCCAGAAAAGGAGTTTCTTTTCGCTGAAAACGACGTTCACCAGTTTTTGGTTGGTAATTTTTTTTTAAATCGGACATTTTGAGAAAATCTTCATTCATATTTTTACGTCTTGAGGGCTTTTACGGGACAGAGTGGTTTTCAAGGGGTAATTTTTGACCGCTTCAGAGCTCGGGTCTAAGAAGATGATTTACAGCGTTTTTAGTGAGCAAAATAACGACTAAGTTCGTTGGAGACTCAATTTTTTTTTTTTGCTTAAATCTCATCCAACTAGTTTAGTGACCTTTGAAAACACTCGAATGATCTTTGTTGGCATTTGAGTTTGGATTCCTCTCGAACAGAGCAGAACAGAAGCTCAACTGCGCGTTTTGGTGAGTCTGAGGTCAGCAGTGAATTGCGCCATCAGTTCATTCAACTCTTTTTCGCCCATGAGCGTTCATTTTGGTTTATTATTCTTGGAATAATACACCTATGTAATCGCGACGGAGGTTGAAATTTCTGGTCGGCCTACAAATTTGACATTATCCGTTTCAAGAGGTCTAGATTCCAAAAACTAAATGTCTGTCCACTGTCTGAGCCGTTTTAGGCAAAAGGATTTCTTTTTAAAATCTGAAATTTTGACAAAATACTCGGTTGACCATCTATGGAGTAGTTCTTGGAAGGTTTTCAGCCCGATCGCCCTAACCCGTGGGGCTCTATGGGGCTAAACTGGGGCTAAGGGAGGGGTTTTTGAAGGTTTTCGGCAATGAGGTCGAGTTAGGTGTCGTTTTCGAAGTATTTTTGGACGTACAATCCATTTTTTTGGAGTCCCAGAACGATCCGATTTCACCGAGGGGTTCTACGGGCCTTTCATGGGGCTACAAGTGGGATTTTTGAAGGATCCCAGGAGGTCGAATAAGGTTTCGATTTGCGAGTAATTTTGGACTCAAAATCAATTTTTTCGAGGTCCCACATCTGTCAAAACATTGTGCATACCATTTTTTTTAAATAAAAATAAAAATATTTTTATTTTTTCAAAACTTTTTAATGACTCAGAATTAATTTTTGCCCCTATTCCAAAGAATAATAAACCCTTGTGTAAAATGTGCACCGCTTGAGAATATTTTCTCGTTGGAAACGACATCTTTGTCTCATTAATTTGTTTGGCCTTCAGTTTTTTTTAAAGACAAGCAGTTTTTTGTTGTTCGATTGCGGGTTGTTACTTTAAAGGCCATACCAGTTTTTTTGGCGGGAAGGATTCTCCGGGTAGGCAAAAAAAAAAAACCCGCCCGATTTTTGAAAAAAATAGGGAAGCAACTGAGAAGATATCCGCGTAACGGTAACATTTTAGTTGCAAACGGTTCCTCAACTGTAGCCAACCGTCTGGTGGTATTTTCCCTTTTGTGTGTTCGGGGTGTTTTCCTAGCGTGATGTCTCATTTGAAGAGTGACATAGTCCATTAGGCTAAACGGGGTGTTTGAGGGATCGATCTGGAATGGGAGGCACCGAACCCTGATAAGCCCATCCGAGGTCAATGTTAGTAATAGAACTTAATATTAGCGCTAACTGGAAAGAAAAAACAAAAACAAATTGCTATTTGAGGTTTTTTTTGAATGTCTTTAAAAAGACTATAAACGGGACTTGATTCTTATAGTGTTCAGAGTGGGTGACCTTATTATACGGAAGGGACGTCCGTCTTGAAGACGCAACCTTGTCAGTCTGAGGAGGAAGTTGATACGAAGCCCATGTGGACATGCGTCTGAAAAAGAGCCAACGATTGGAAGCGAGATAGAAAGCTCGCTACGCTCGCTCATTTCAGAGGCATCATTCGACTTTTAAAGAATCAAATTGACAATTGAAATAATATTTCACATATCAATTCATATTATTAAAAAAATAAAAATAAATAAATTGGTCTTAAATTAATCAGTCCACAACAAGTCCGCAACTCAGTGAGACATTTCCATGTCGCTGTATATAACCTATGCTGGAGGTTATATATAGTTTATTAAACCTACGCTAGAGGTTACATAATAATATTATGTAACCTATATTATACATAATATGTAGGTTATATAACCTATATTACTTATCGACGCGGCAACATATTCTAACTCAACGTATTAAAGTAGGAGATAGGATATGTTGCCGCTTAAGCGTCGATATATACAACCTCCAGCGTAGGTTATATAAAATATATATAACCTCCAGCGTAGGTTATGCAGGTTATTAGGATATTATATAGCATGTTCCATTTCGTGGCGCTTTTAGTACATGAAAATGTCAACGTGATTGTGAACATTTTTCGTTACCCTCCATTTCGTGACGCTTTTCGAGTTTAGGTATGTGCCGGAGTCAAGACATACGTAGGTATAAATGTAAAAAAAAGCTCCAAATTTTACTCACGGATTTTTATTCTTTGGTATAAATTATCCTAAAATTGTATTATGACAGATGTAGATATGAGACCCAGAAAAATGGTTTATGCGTCCAAGATTACCTCATTCGATTCCGAGCATTCTTCAAAAGTCCCATGAAAGCCCCTTAGATTCCCATGGTGAAATTGGATGGTTCTGGGACCTCTATAAATGGATTATACGTCCAAAAATACTTCGAAAACGACACCTGTATAGCCGAAATCCTTAATAATATTATATTATTAGGTAGGTATATTATATAATATTGTACAATATACAATATTATATATTATAATATTATTATACCACTCTTTAGCCCCACAGTGCCTCATGGGTTTGGGCGATCCGGCTGAAAACCCTGCGGGGTACAAGTAAAATCTACTCAGTTTACCATCTGATGGTAAACTGAGTATTTTGTCAACGTTTTAGACTTAAAAAGAAAATTCCTTCCGCCCAAAACGGCTCGGACGGCGGACGGACATTCAAAGTCCAATTTTCTGAATAACACAATGCAATCGCCACCACATCCTTCCCTGCGCCTGAACAGCAGACCCGACCAGACAAGACACGCGATGCCTCCAGAACGACGGGAAACCGCCTTTTCCCAATCGTCCCCGCAAATCGCATTTCCATCTCACGGAGACGGGAAACGTTTTGAAACCCTCTCGATAATTGTCCGACGGGGGAAGGGCCGGGATTCAGTGATTTGCCAGGTTTAATGTCCACCTTTCGGAGTTGACTGTTTTTCACGCGCCGTCGACGTTGATTCGGGTGTTGACCGGAAACGGGACAAGTAGGCAGGCAGGTTGTATCAAAAAATGGGCGAAGACTTCCTCGAACCGACTGAATTGTCACCCTGGCAGTCATTCACGAGTTATCGTATTGTGGTGGATCCAGTGTGAAGGAGAGGGGAGTGCATGACGGAAAAAAGTAATTTACGTCGATTCCATTTCACTTGAATTTAATTTAATTTTTAAATAAAATTTAAAAATCAGTTTCACTGATTCGATTTCACGTCGATTAGACTTTGGGGTTCAACCGCGAAAAAAATTCTTCTTTTTTTTGTTTTGTTTTTATCTCCTTTTCAATAGGTACACAACCAACATACAATTCAATATACAACCATTTTGGTTTATTATTCTTGGAATAATACACCTGTTTTCGCGACACGGGTCGACGACTCCGATCGGCCTCAAAATTTGACATTATCCGTTTCAAGAGGTCTACATTCAAAATCCGAAATGTCCGTCCGCCGTCCGCCGTCCGCCGTCCGGGCCGTTTTGGGCAGTAGGAATTTTTTTAAAAATCTGAAATTTTGGCAAAATACTTGGTTTACCATCTAGTTGTGCCCGCAAGGTTTTCAGTCTGATCGCCCAAACCCGTGGGGCGCTATGGGGCTAAAATGGGGCTACAGGAGGGGTGTTTTGAAGGCTTTTAGCTATGGGATCGAGTTAGGTGTCGTTTTCGAAGTATTTTTGGACGTAGAATCCATTTTTGGGGGTCCCGGAACGATCCGATTTCACTGTGGCGTTCTATAGGGCTTTCATGGGGCTAAAAATGGGATTTTTGAAGGATCCCAAGAAGTTAATTATTTTTCGAGTAAAAATTAAAGAATTTTTGAAAAAACACATTTTTGAAAGAAAAAAAATCCCCCCAAAAATTTTTTTTTGAAATATAAAAATCCAAAAAAAAAAATTTTTTTAATTTTTTTTTATTAACAGAATTAAATGTCTGTACAAGTAACTTATATCACAGAATAATAAACCCTTGTGTAAAATTTGCAGCGTTTTTTAAAAATCATTTTGTAGAAAACCTTCAACGGGAAGTGTAATTTTCGTTGGTTTGAAGTTGTAGCGGTAAAGTACTTAACCAGCTACTCAGAAGGCGGAAGGCTCTCCTACCCGTTGTAGGTACATGATAATGACCAAACATTACCAAATATCTCAAATGAAAATATCGACCAGAGACATATTGACATTAAGAGGTTGAAAAACTCGTAGCAAAAGTTGAGGTGTAGGATTTTAATCTATTTTCAGGGGATTGACGTTCGCAAAAAATGTGGGTTAACTGCCTCATCGGTCTCCCACCTTCTGAGATGCTGGGTACTCATATCAACCGCTCTGAAAGCGCCTGCAGCGTATGACGTGGTTGGTGTGCACCAAGTGCACTGCAAGTGTTTGACGTGCCGACTGAAATTCTTTCCATCCACCGAATACATAATTAAACTTTTTTTCGGATTTCCTTACTAGGCAACCTTTATGGAGGCATTTACTTGGTTATGTCAAAATATCGCGTAGGTAGTGAGTTCGCCTCTACGTCATCTGGAGAGTCCACAACCTCTCACGCTCGGATTTGCAGGCGTGGCACGCTAGTTGGAAGCGAGAATTCCAACGCTTGTCATTCTGTTGTTGCTGACTTGAGACCGTGTGAGGCTCCACGACCCACGGCTGATTCTTTTTCTCCAAATGACAACGCACGAAAACTCCCGAAACGAAAACAAGAAGTCCCTTCTAATGGTTAATTATTGTCTGAATCATCAACTTATGTTTTCGAAACGGGACACGATGGGAATCGCGAAAACCCCCTTCCAAATAAAACAATAAAACGTATAATATGTGCAGTTTGCAATAATAGCTGTAATCGCATGCGATTGACCATGGTCAAAGATGTTTCACAGGAGTTTTTAATAATTACAGCACGTTTTCCGAAGGTCGCTCAAATTATCATTATCGCATCATGTTTGGTAAGTTGATTCCTAATCGAGTGAAATTGGTGTAAAAATCTCACGGAACTTAATACGCGTTTAAAACTTGTTATTGCAATCCCAAGGGATTGAAGTTGAGAAAAAAAAAGAACTAGTAGAGCCTGCGATGAATCTTTTGCATACCTACTGCTTGCATAATATGCAAAAGGGACCAAAAACAGCATTGAAGAAAAACGCTGCAAATTTTATACAGGGGGGGTTAAACCCTCTCATACACTTTGATATAGGGTAATTGTGCAAAAAATTATTCTGTGTCAATGAGAAAACATTAAATAGGGCTGATAGCAAAAACCCCACTTGTCACAGAAAACGAAAAATAAGATAGAATTGCCATCTAGTTGTTATACAATGTATTAACATCGCCACGAAAAAATATTCGCAAAAACAACACAAATTGAGCTCAACTAAGCTTTGAAGATAGGGCGATTCAGCAAAAACCCCATTAGTCTTCTCGGTTGATGGCAAGAAGCCCATACATGGGCTATATATCGTCGTCACCACAATGCTTAATTTATTATCTTACAGTATAAGATATGCTTAATTAGGTACTCCACGAAACGAATGCAGAGAGGTTTGAGGAAATCCTTATAAAGATTTGACCTAATAATTGACACTTGAACTAATAATTTATTTAGGTACTACTAGTTGATATTAGTTACTACTGCAACCTAGCTTCTCAACACTGGTTGGCCAGTGACCATCAGGTTTTTCACTAGTGTGGTTTTTGCCAGAATTCCAGCAAAACCCCCAAATTTGAGTCATTAAAGTAGTGACAACACATTTCTGGTTCCAAGAGAGTACCTCGGTATATTGTGTAAAATACCACATTTTTCTGCGCACACAGCAGCACTGCCTGACAGAGGTGGTCAGTTTAATTTGTTTTCCCGAAATTCGTAAACTCTGACTAGTGGGATTTTGGCTATCGTATTTTTTATTTATAACTTTTTTAATGCAATATTTTGACAGATGTGGGACAACGAAAAAAAGGATTTTGCGTCCAAAATTAGGTAGGAAAACTCCTACTCGGAAAACGACACCGTATTTGACCTCATGGGATCCTTAAAAAAATCCAATTTGTAGCCCCATGAAAGCCCTATTGATCCCCACGATGAAATCGGATCGTTCTGGGACCCCCGAAAATGGATTTTACGTCCAAAAATCAAATTCAAAAACATCTTGAAATGTATAATGTCAAATTTTGAGGAAGATCAGAATTTTCAGACTCAATATTATTACGCTGGTAAGTCATTTTCGCGTTTTCCTCGTTTTTATGTTTCCAGGTGACTTGGAGAGTATTGTGGCGCAATAGTTGTAATGAAACGGAAATACTGAAAGGCAGGAGATGCGGTTATTGGGCTATTCTGCTATTAATGCTATCAGGGAGTGAAACAAAACAAAACGAAAAAAAAGAAGTTGAAGATAAGTAGTAAGAAGATAAGACTACTTAGTAGCCTTACAGATGCTCGCGTGCTGACTCAGGCTTTTAGGCGGAGAAAAAGTGATTTTTGTCTTAGTGGGGACTTAATATTGTTGAGAGCCCCTGACGTCATAGGAATGAAACCCAAGGACTCCTCGGGGAACAGACTAGACCCGTTTTTATGCAATAACGCTTAACTGGGTCGGATGGGAGTTTCCAGTGACGATCCGCCTTAAATATTCGTCGATAGTTGAGGCGATGTAAAAATCAGTTACACGTAAATGGTCGGTGTTCATGACACGATTATGTGCTCGGAGTGGCATCTCAGAATATTAAAAAGGGAACCTTTGAGGACGAGTTGGCTCACGAAAGCCTTGACAGAACAGAAGCCAAGTTCAGGTGTTTGCTTGCCGCAGTAAAATTGCGATAACGCGTAAAAGGTGTGGAATGGGTTCTGTCACTTTTGACGTCTTCACTTAGTGCAACATGTCGTCTTTTCAATTTAACTACTCACTTTAGGCACTCGCTAGCTAAGAGCCTTTTTTTTAACGTTAAGGGGGGATGTTGAGTAACTTTTTCAGATAACCTGTTGACCACTGTTGACCAGGTGACACAACCACGTAAATGATAATATCTATTATCTACCACTACCACGTAAACGATTTTAATATATTGTATTAAAAAATCATTTTTTAGGGGCAAATTGTTCAACTTTGGCGATTTGTATTGTAGAACCTATTAGACCTACAAACCAGAACTTGAGCTAAAATTGTAGCAAAATTTGCATTTAATGTTGTATAAATTATTGAAGATATTGTGGTCTTTGCGCTAGGACGCATACCTACTTGAGGCGTTACGGAGCAAAAACTGAAAAAAAAAAAAACCAAAAAAAAAAAACCGAGAATATCGCGGTTTTTAGCGTAGGTACCGCGGAGAAGCTTAAAGGGTCTTTCGCCTCCGTGATTATTATTATGTGTCAACTGATCTGGGGCATTCGTTTACAGGATTCAAATAAATCTGAATAAACTTTCTAGCTCCCACCAGAACAGCCCAATTTCCCATTGTGCTAGCCAGACGAACAGCCAATGAGACAGCCGATCCTGGAGCATCCAATCTTCCCTTCAGATTCAAAGTTGAAATTTTCGAAAGTGCCCTGGAAATTTGTATTACACCGAAGGAGCCCAAAAATCACTTCTACTTCTATTATGAAGTTCTTTCAGAAAAAAATATTTGTCGACATGAGGTTCCCTAGCCCATACTGTAGTATGTTGGGCAGAGATACGAAGGCGCAAATTCCACCTACTCGTCGCCATTTATGACTGGCAGTTCCGCGATGTATGTTCAAAGCGTTATAGTTACACACCGGGTGTTTGCTTTTCTGGAGGCCTCTCCGGAAGGAGTCAGTTTTTGCCTAGTCTAAACAACCAGTTGAAAAAATCAAGTGATCCGCTGAATCCTTTATCGTTGCTGAGGTTGCCCTCATATCCGTGAAAGTCCCCGTTCAGACCAGAAATGTGAAATACCCGGGTATTTAGTTTTCTGAGTATTTACCTATTTTACCGGGTAGGTACCTATTTTAACCCTTAATTGGATCACAAAAAATGTTGAAAAAAAGTAAAAATTTTACAATTAAACATTTAATGTTCTTCATAGCCAGCCTTTTTGTTTTATTTTTATACAGCTTCCTTTTTAAAATACCGTATCGATACTTTTTGAAGTATTGGACATCCCTAAAACAATGTTTAACAAACGTAAAACGATAATACATACTGTGGCCCCCCTCCACATAATTTATAAATAAATAAAACTTGAATAAACTCATTAAAGTTTATTAATAAACAAGTGGAAAGGAGCAGACAGAAAGGTACGAACCTTGGACGCTTGAAGCAGATGGATGCCATGAGTGCTTCTCCACGGATCCCCCACCGGCGAGACTCAACCCTCTCAACGGGTGAAAACCCAGAGAGGAGTGAGCCCCGCAGTCTCGGACATCCCTAAAACAATGTTTAACAGTTTGGCTGACAGACTATATCAATGCTGGATCCAAGCCTGCTCGCTCAGTACAATTTAACTTCTTGAATTAGCTAACCGATTCTCTCTACTCTCTTACGTTATCCTAAACCAGTGCCTTGGCATTTACTCCTATAATAGGAGAATAATTCTCCTTTGCAGGACTTAATAATTTTTTCAATCATCATGTAAGGATCCCCAACTTGGGTTCACGCATCCTTACCAACTCATATTCAGACCTCAATTCAACACCTACGGATCCTCCTTGCGAGTTCACGAATCCATATTAAATTTTTGCACTTCCAATTCCAAGTTCTAATTCCCACACAAATAGATCCTTCCAAGTTCAACATCCGTTTCAACTCAATTCAAATAACGTCTGTTCAATGAACAGTGTTCATTCACAAGAACGGATCCACACCATGCGTTCAAGCATCCGTTCCAACTTGGAACTTCCAAGCTTGGAACTTCCAAGCACTTCAATAACACTCCCTGGCTTTAATCTAAATTACGGAGTTTGCGTTGGTTCCAGGAATAGTTTCGAGTTCGTTCTTACAGTTATTTCTTCAGAGTGCTCCAATCTCAGCCCTGGCTGATAGGCTTTGCGAATAATTCACAATCAATTATTGATTGTCTGCCCTGGTGGACGCTTGGCCACTTCACCCTACTGACGAAATACAGGTTCTTGACTGGTTCAAACCTCTCGGAAGGGTGTTTCAATCCCACAATTCAACATCGTAGACGTAAACATTGAACTTGAAGACCGTGCCATGAATGTCAGATCAAATTGAATCTGAATTCATTTTTCGTGAGACTGCCGACTGATTTAGTTCCGAAACTCCATCTTCAAACCTGTACGTCATTTCTTATTTTCAAAGTTGCTTTTTGCAATTGCTGCAGGTATTTGCCTGACGACAGACGTCGACCACCTGTTGACTCACATGAACAACGCCCGGTTCCTGAGGGAAGTCGACTTCGCCAGGGCGGATTTCTACCAGAGGACGGGCCTTTTTGCCGCCATCCGGTCGAAGGGAGGGTCAGTTTTCCAAGGATCTTCCACCATCCGGTACCGCAAGTTCATCACGTTGTTCTCCATTTACCACATCCAATCAAAAGTGAGTTTGAGGCTGGTGAGCAGGGGCTTAGAAGTAAAGTTTATCCTATAAGGACAGAGTGTCATCAGATGGTGGTGCTGGGCAAAGATTCTTCATAGTGGGAGCAGCTCAGGGCAAAGCTTCATCAACTGGTGGTACTAGGTTGAGGTTAGATGATCCCGATCTTGGTATAGGGAAGCTGCTGAAGGCAAAGCGTGGTCTGCTGGTGGAGAGGTTAGACCATCCTTAGCTTGGTATGGAGAAGACATTCTTCATAGCTACTCTCTCCTGCTGTTGGTGCCAAATCGAAGTTGGCACCAACCCCGATCCTGAACTTGGTATTGGAAAGACGCTCTTCAGTGTGAGAACTATTGAGGGAAAACCTCCATCAGCTGGTTTGCTGGGTTGCGATTAAAAGATCCTTAGATTGGTATGGCTAAGACGTTCTCCACAGTGAGAGCAGCTCAGAGCAAAGCTTTATCAATTCGTAGTGCTGGGTTAAGGATAGAGCTTGGGACATAGGGAGTTGTTGGACACCCCGTACAATGGGCGATGTATGTGTTCCTACGCGAGTTTAGTTTCTCCGTTTGAATTTAAGTTCCTCAAAGTTCGTGTTGTGTGGTTAGCGGAAGGCCTGTGGCGTGAATCCACGATTTCGCCGCTGATTGTTTTAGAGAGAGGTGAATGGAGTTTAGAACGTTCTACTACTTAAGCCTACTACTGGGTGAATATGAATAACGTCGCGATGGTAGATAGCATATTGAACCAGTACCTATCACATTTCTTTCTAGGGCATAGAACGAAATGACGTAGTGTGCAGACCTAGAAGAAGATGCAGCCACAGTGAGGGAAGACTCGTATACGGCAGGCTTACCTGATATGTCAGGATACTGTGGTGATGCAGAGTCAGTAGGGAACCGAGGGGAAGACAATACTCAACACGTATTGTACAATATGTACTCAACACGTATGGTACAATATGTACTTACTCAACATATTGTACAATAAGCCATGGCCGGAATCGTTTCGCCCTGGGCTCGCAGTTGAACCTGGGACAGCTGTGGCACTACCTCAAGTGAATTGTCATTAAAGGTGGCCTGACCAGCTGACCCAGTCTACATCTAAGTGTACACGGGCCCGATTTCCCGGCTTCCACTGATGACATGTCATCAATGGAGTCCTGGGCAACGTACCCGTGCGTCGGGATCATTCCCACCAGTTCAGCTTCCACAACTGAATTGTCGGTACCTAACGGAAACCTGGCCGACGGGTCTGATCACTGCGCTTGGACATTATGCCAGATATGAACAGTAATATGGTACAGTTGAATGGTTAATTACTCCCATCTTCGAACGGGGATGCTGGGCTGCCAGCGGGAGAAGAGGGGTTTGCGAGGCCCTGCCACAACAGTAGCGCGACCCGCTCCTCCCGCCGGTACTAACACTGGCGGGCTGGTGAGATTGCCACAAACACGGTGGGAAACCCCCACAGGAGTATTCATGGTCTGTCTCGCTCTTCGTAAATCTCAGAGTGTAGCACTCCTTGTGGCGTACGGTGATGTTGATAAGTAAAAGTAATCAATGATTCAGCTAGGATCTCTAAGAATTGGTGAGATTACAGGTTATCACAGCTATGAAAAACTACCACTGCTATCACTGCATCACCACTTTGATGATTGGTACCAAGATTGGATGCCCTTAAATAGAGAGTTCCTAAAGTCACTTTTTGCCTAACGGTGATGAGTTACGGTCGACGTAACTCGAGATTTCGCGCATGCGCGGAAATAACGGTGATAACTTACGTCCTTATGCCTAACGTCGAACGTTATTGCCGTAAAGTTACGGTAATAAACTTACGGTCTTAAGGATACCGCCGTTAATTTCGAGCAATAGAACGTAAATAGCGGCACTTTAAATTTAGCGTGACTTTTGATAAGACCGTATCTCTGTTACGGTCTTATGTGAAGTTAGCTTTTCTTTGATTCTCCCTAGACAAATCCCTTAAGGTGATAAAAATTAACGGTCGACGTAACTCGGATGTTTCTTTAGGAACTCTCTAATAATTCAATTATTGAATAGGTAGTGGAAAGTTGTGAGCTCTTGTGCACTGGCTCTCGTTGAAACTTGGACTTTTGACGATTCGAGGGCGAAACTACCAAACCATTGTCTTAATGGGGTCTTCCCTGAGGGCAAAACATCATCTACGGTATGGTAGAGGTTAGAAGATCCTCAGATTCGTATTATATTGGGAAGACGTTCTTTAGTGGGAGCTGTTAACGAAGCTTCACCAGCGACAAAAAGAGGAATGGTAGATAGCACTCAGTACAGTTTAAGTTTAAAACCTTTTGTGCCGAAGTTTTATTTATAATTATCAATCTGAAAGTGAAAGGAACTTCCTTCAAGGAAGGTATTATCCGGCAACACAATAGAAACAATAGATAGTTCGGTGTCCTTTTTTTCTCCTGATTCAAATCGAATCCGGACGCTCAAGTCAACCCGAACAACATCACTTTCCAATCTCAATACGAAAGGTTGCACAATTTTCACCCATTGGGTACCAATTAAACATTCCACTCGAAAGAGGTGCTCACACATTTCTGGAAATTGCCGAGTTGGGGGGGATTTTGTGATTCAGCCATAGGCCAGAAAAGGTCAAACGAGAGTCAGAACGTGACCGCCGGAATGCGCATGATCGACTGCTATCTTTAACTTGATTTCTGACTTCTGACAAAACGAGGTAGGTCTCTGCACGACTGCTGTAGGTAAGTAAGTTATTCCGCAATAAACCCTATTTCATTAAGTTCGGTCGCTTCCCTGGGTGCCTTCAACGTTTTCGAATATCATTTTAGGTGAACACACTAGTAGTCAACACCTTCAGGAAATTTTGACAGGTTTTTGTCTCTCCCACCCACAAAATAATAAAAACACAAGTAACTTGTAATGTAGAAAATAAAATTCAAGGGGGGTTATGGGTCCTTCTTGGAGAAAATTCATATTATTATTAAAACTGTTCTCCCCAAGAACGGCTCCTGAGAATTCCTCAAGTGAAATCACGCGTAAAAATGAAGACCTAGGTAGGTAGATAAAAAAATAGTTTAATATTATTCATTGTTGGTAAGGAACTACCTACTTACAAAACAACACCTACCTACTTACAAAAACAAAGCACTCAAAAGCTGAGTACAAGGAAGGTCATAGGCGTGTGTTTAGTAGAATTTGAAGCAAATTAAATGCCCTACAGCTTTTAAATTAGTAGTACTTCAGCTAAAGCGTGTTCCCAGTTAACGAGTTACCTGCCAAAAACGGCGAAAAATTTGGAATTTCCATGATGACAAAATTGCAATCTCGACGTACCTAATTAATTTCCATTCAAGAAAGGTATAATTTCAGTTAGGTACCTACTGTTGGGTAAAAGTAGGCGTGTAAGTTACTTTGTAGGCGTGTAGTATTGAATTTATTGTTCTACGAATTTTGTTTTACTCCAAGTGAATGATGGCAGGACCTGAAAGAGCATGGCAGAGACTGTCTTTCGATGAGGCGACGTAATAATCGGAATAATCTAATGGTAGAGATTACAGCGATTATTTTATCGGGCATTTTTATCCGCCTGATGGGGGAGCCCGTCATCAGCGGTTGTTTTGGTGATTTTGACGCCTTTTGATGTGAAGACGTTAAGGCTAGTAGTAAAAAGTCGATGTCTTCGAAAGCTCTTGCTAACATCCAGTATTGACTCACTGACAGGCTAACCCTCTAGGGTCAGTTTACCAGTGAAATTGGATTCCGTTCAATTCCCGGAAATGTGTTTCGGGCGAGCGGGTCGCGATTTTCCGAACCAACACCGAAAACAATTGCCTACGACCCCACGAAGAAGTTGAGGTCGACTAGTTGTCTTAAGGAGGAAAATAAAGTTTACATCATCAGCTGCTGAAAACGATGGCTTCGCACCTGGTGAGCGGGCCCGACAATATTGAGCGGATTTCAGGTTTACTAACCCCTTAGGGTTGAACGTTTTCTTTGTTCTGTGAAATTGCCAAACAGACAGAGCGGGTTTTTTTCCGTCGTCCTTCGAAGATCCCGTTGCGATATGTTAAGCGGGTTGGTCAACTTCTCATTTTCCACTGAGTAAAATAAGCTCTCCTTAAACGGTCGCTGAATGGCCGCACTCCACAATGTCGGGTCACGGAGAGTGGAAAACGACCGACTGACGAAAACGTCCGAAGAAACGGTGGCTTTTTAGACGAAACGATTTATGGGGTTTCAGACCTGTTTTGACTCACCTTGAGGGGCTCGTAAGACGCTATTATAGCAATAGGTTTTACAAGGATTTAGACAAGTCAGGTGTCGTTTTCGAGGCAATTTTTGACGTAGAATCGACTTGAAGGAGTCCCAGACATGTCCTACAACTCTTATGATAACTAGAGGACACCCCTGCTGGCTAAAACCAGCCAACCCCCGACCCTCCACCTGCCTTAGACCCAACAACCCTCTTTCCCATTGTATTTTGTTTTTGACTTTCGGAGCTCGGATACACCACATGGAGCATCTTTTTGGTGGTTTCAGACTTTTCTGACACAATGCTCGCCAGGACGTTGTTATTGTTTTGTTATTTTTTGGTTCAAGTGTTCGTCCGCCGTCCGAGCCGTATTGGGCAGTAGGAATTTTTTTAAATCTGAAATTTTGAAAAAACACTCGGTTTACACTAGATACGTTGTGCCCACAAGGTTTTCAGCCCGATTGCCCAAACCCGTGGGGTGCTCTGGGGCTACGGGAGGTTTTTTTTGCAGGTTTACGGGTATGATATCGAGTGGGGTGTCGTTTTCGAAGTTTTTTGAACGTAGAATGCAGTTTTGGGGGTCCCAAATCGACCCGATTTCATCGTGGGGGTCTATGGGGTTTCCGTGGGGCTACAAATTGGACTTGTGAAGGATGTGAAGAGGTTAAATGAGGTGTCTTTTTCCAAGTAATTTTGGACGCATACCGTGATTCATTTTAGGGATCCCACATCCGTCCACAATATAAACCTTACAAGAAAATAAAAATGAAATTTCTAAAAGTATTTCAATTAATTTTTTAATTGTTATAACAATAAAAAAATTAATTAAAATAGTTGTTTTTTTTTTATTATACAGAATTGGATAATTTATATCAAAGAATAATAAACCCTTGTGAAAAATTTGCAGCGTTTTTTTCAAAATTTTCCGAAGACCTAGAATGAAAATGGTTCTCCTCCTCCTCGTGAACCACTTTGAGCCAAATTTTTGGTGTTTTCAGACTTTTCTCGTTCTATGCTCGCCAAGATGAATGTTTTGAGACCAAATTCAAATTTTTCCAACATCTAGAAGTACCTTAGGATAAAGGTGGCCCTCCAAGGTCATCCTTATTCTCGGCGATCATCCCCCTCAGGCTGGAGCTAACTCCAGATAATAAGAATAAAGAGCTCACTTTGAAGCGTTTTTGTAGTGACAATGTGGTGTCAACATGAGCCAAATTTTTGGTGTTTTCAGACTTTTCTCGTTCTATGCTCGCCAAGATGAATGTTTTGAGACCAAATTCAAATTTTTCCAACATCTAGAAGTACCTTAGGATAAAGGTGGCCCTCCAAGGTCATCCTTCTCCTCGGCGATCATCCCCCTCAGGCTGGAGCTCACTCCAGATAATAAGAATAAAGAGCTCACTTTGAAGCGTTTTTGTAGTGACAATGTGGTGTCAACATGACGAATTATAATTACAACAAAATTATCTTCATTCTTAGATTATCTACTGGGACTCGAGCAGTATCTACATGGAGCATAGGTTCATATCGCCGGGGGACGACTTCGTGAGAGCGATCGCCATATGTAAACAGCGGGTTCTCAACGTCGACGTCGAAGAAGTCATGAGGAACCTCCTGTCGTCGGAAAAATGTCCCGGAGGCCCCGAAGCTGTACAGTCAAAACCAGAAATACCGCTCGATCTTCTCAAGTGAGTTGTTTTCACGGTATTGCCAATGTAACAAACGTCTTACTGCTGCAACACTGACGCCCTTTTTTTCTAGGTGGATGGAGTGCAACGAGATCTCTAGTGCCAACTTAAGAAACGGATGCTGACCAGAGAGCAGCCAAAACTCCTCCTAATCGCCCATTCCAAAGATTTTATTGCGTACCTATTCGGAAAAAAAACACAAAAAAAAAAAAAAAAAAAAAAAAAAAAAACGCGCTTTTATATGAAAATTGTCTATGTTGCGAGACAGCGAATTTCTTCAACGGTATTTGGGATGATGATGGAGTTGGGCGGATCCCTAAACGTGATGGCGGTGGAGGGGGGGGGGGGGGGGGGAACCAAAATTGGCTAGGAAGGTGTCAAATCAAGTTTGGACTGGAGGACTCTGCTGCTGGTTTCCAGCAGAGGACTCGTTACCTTGGATTAGATCTCCGCACCTTCAGCCAACACCCACTTGTGGTTTGGTGGAGTGACGGGAGGTTGATAACCGCTTCGGAGGACGTTAAATCAGATTTGGGGGTGTGAAAGAAGTTTAAGAAGGTGAAGGGGGTCCAAATCTGTTTGGAGGATGTTAAAACTTAACATCCTGAGCAGGAGGAGCAAAATTGAAAGTTAAACTATGCAGCAGTGTAGAGGCTACTCGTCAATTAATCTACACATCGCAAATAATTGAGTTACAGCCATTATTAATATGGATATGTTGACACAAAAAGATATGCGAGGTGGGAAGCAAGACGATTCCGAGCATTGTACGATATCATCTACAGCTTGAGGCTATGGTTGCAAGCGAACCCTAAGTTGAAGAGATAGGCATTGGCCCTCCTCAGTACAGAGTATAATAGTAACAGTTAGTTAGTAACCCCCTGCTGGCTGAACCCGTACCCTATCCAACCTGGCCTCAGACCCCTTCCTTGTGTTGCAGCTCCAATAAAGTAGATACCTATTCTTACAAGTGTAGGTATCTGCGATATTGGAGCTGCAACACGTAATAATAACACTCTAAAGGTTACTTCAATGAGAGAAAATGGCTACATTGGCGAACGGGCCCTTTCATCAGCCGCTTGGAAGCTCATATTTTTGAATCCATTGCTCGGAATCATAATGCCACCGTGAGTTGTGGGGAATTTTCCCCTCATTCCAGATCCAGTAAGCTCAGCGAGTTCCCAAAGTTAGTTGCAGGTCAAAACCAGTTTGAAGGGTTAATTCAGGTTTGAGGTTGTAAAGAGAGTTAAAATCAGTTTGGAGGAGTTTGGTAGATTGAAAACCGGTTTTGAGGTTAAATCAACTTTAGAGGAATATTACCAAGAGGGAACCTGGGATAATAAAATTTACTTAATCAAACTATACTCCCCCCTCCCCCATCATAGATCCGCCCGTGTCAACCACTCAAACCCTCAAAATCGCCTCGCAACATTTTCAAAGGCCCTTTCCGGTCATTCGAGTTAACATAGTAAAATTTCTTAATAGGTGAAATTTAAAAAATGGAACGTGTGGTACGTCAAACGTAAAAAGGGAAGACGAGGAAATGAAGAGCTTTGATTGGTGCTAACGCAAGAAGTCTACGTTGTTTTCGCTTCAAGCTGTAATGTATAATTTATTTATGAGGAACAATTCAGTCTATCTAGATACCGGTGGTGGTCTCAGTTTCTCGCGTACAATTTTTTTTTCTTTCATAAATTCTGGGCAATAATTTGGATAGATTCTATTGTTCCTGAGTACGACTGTACGCTTGCAGCTGTAATATTAATTTAATTAAGTGAGAATTGAAGGACTGACGCCAGAATATCAACCTGTGATTCTCATGTGGCGACTTGTTGATTGGCAAGTGACTCTAACCTGACTCCTCGCGGTAACCGTGCAAAGAGTAACCTGCCCCATACAAAACGTCAAGTTGGTACACCTTAGCGCTTCTGTTTCCATGTTGAGTAAATTTACCGAATATTCTACAAAAGGAGAGATTGTTGTTTGCTGAAATATTGTTCAAAGGGATCGTATTTTTGTACGAACGGTGAAAAGTATTTTTGAGGTGGCAATACATTGTACATACCAACTTAAGTGGTTTTCTCAAGTAAACAATAGGGTTTATTGTTTGTCGCTGCCGTTCTCTGGTTTAGCAAGAGTTCTTCCCCAAAGTTTTGCCTTCCATATTTCGTCAAGTTACTCGCTTGTTGAGATTTTAGAATCGTTGAATATGTAAAAAAAAGTAGTGATTATGAGAATTTGTAGTTTTTTTGTTTTTTTTCTAGTTCTTGTAGAGTTGGGACAGTTTGACCGTTTTGTACCTGTTGGGTCAATGTTGAGTACCTACTGAATACGGTAGACACTGCCCAACTCTGCCTTTGATTGGGAATCTCCGTCGATATTTGTGAATTTCCAAAAAAAAAAGTCTTGATCCACCATTGTATTTGTTCACAATCCCTGTCGCTTTTTCAAAGGGCGTTTTGTCAACGTAAATTAGTTGATTTCGGCGCTAAAGTGCAGTGTGTCAAACGAGGTTCAACAGCCAGGTTGCCAACCGAAGGTCCTGCCAGGACGCTAATAAGATCAAGCCAGCACTGGTACATTTGTCGACGTAGTACAGCCTGAAAAAAAAAAGTTTAAAATAAGACAGATCAAAATTCGGTAGCTGTTAATAAAGCAGGTTCGGTAGCTGCTAATAAAGTTTGAGATAAGGAACAGCGGGGTCAGTACGACCTATTTTCAAATAAATTTGACTTTTAGCTACCATCAGATCCAAAGTTTTGATTCAATCGCTTTCCAATTTTCATGAGATGATCGGATACATAATATAAGGATAAGGATAAGGATATTATCCTTGAAATTTTGGTCTATTTTCGAGTGGACAGTAACTGTTTCACCCGACTGTCTGTTACACGAAAATTACAAAAGTGGTGGGGCTGAACACCAAAGGGAAAATGAACGAAAAGGCGATTAACAAAAACACAAACATAAATACGCTGGGAAAACGACTTGGTTTATTTCGAGTTACATTCTCTTATTAGTAGTAGAAACAGCGTTTTGAATCGAACTCATTTTGTGAATGTAAAAAATCGTAGGACTACTTATGTACCTATGAAATCAGTCAAACAATCTCATGATATTATCTTCTTATTTTCATATTGTAACAACATACTTTACAAACTGGAACCACAATGCACTATTTCTGACGTAAAATTAGAGTAGGGGAAAGTCGGGTATGACTTGGTAATCGTTTAATAGTTATCATCTTCTTCTTTCTCTTCATTGGGTGCCATACCCTTAATCGGGCGTTGGCGACCTCTCGCTAATAACTTCAGTTGAGCGTGTTGACCACTTATTACAGAAGTAGGGACCTATAAAAAGACGATTTCAGACGAAGTAGTCTATTTCCACGATAAATAAAATAACAACTTGTAGACGCGTTTCGGTTTACTAAACCATCATCAGTACAATACAGAATGAGGAAGTTGTGAGAAGTTCCTTATATACAAAAGTGAATGTGCCTTCTTATGGGCGTGGCATTAGAAAGGTGTTTCATTTCGTAGAAAGGCATTTCGTAGAAAAGAATGAAAAGAAAGGTGTTTCGTTTTGTAGAAAGGCATTTTAGAAAATAGGGGTTTCAGAGTAGGATTCTATTCACAGAATTCTACAAAGAAATTACTAGGGGGTGTGAAAGATAAAATTCCTTTAGAGGATAAAGGGGGTGTGTATATATTAAAATGTGATTGTGGGATTCAATATGTAGGACAAACTGGAAGAAAATTTAAAATTAGATTGAAGGAACATAGTGATGATCTTAGGTTGGGAAGGGGTAGGGAAGCTTTTGAAAAACATTTGTCAGAAGAAAACCATAGAATCAGTTATGAGATAGGTAATAATAATCCAGCCATTGGGATAGCTCATGTTTGCCAAAAAGGTCCAAAACTAGATGCTTTAGAATCTTTGGAAATTCAGAAAGTTTACAATTTAGGAATATCAGTAAATGACCTGGATGTAATTAGGCGTTCCCCTCTAATCGATATTTTCCTGTGAGTTCTCCTTTCACCTATTTGCCTTTCACATTCTCTTTTCTTGCCACCTTTCTAATGCCACGCCCATAAGAAGGCACATTCACTTTTGTATATAAGGAACTTCTCACAACTTCCTCATTCTGTATTGTACTGATGATGGTTTAGTAAACCGAAACGCGTCTACAAGTTGTTATTTTATTTATCGTGGAAATAGACTACTTCGTCTGAAATCGTCTTTTTATAGGATGGATTCCCACTATTTCGCCGCATCTACCTTACGTTATAGTAGGGACCTACTGTTTAACGCCGGTTCCGAACGGCAAATTTGAGAGGTTTTCCACGGCAGAATACAACGCTCAAACTACTGAGCCACTGATAACCACTTTAATAGTTTATAGCATAGGTATAATAGGGGTCTGACCCTTCGTTGGAAAAATAAACAAGTTCGGCCGAAAATCCAGTGGCCCGAAATAAAAGGTGCGGGGCAGCCACGAAAACGAAATAGGTCTTCAGTGAAGAGAAGATTGCGAAGGAAAATATCTGTATTCAAACTGTACTGGGAACCTTTCCAGAAAGGCGAAAACTAATCCACCAGAGCGAACTAGCACTGAAATGAGTAATGACACCTGATTTCTTGGTTTATTCTGTTGGATAACTTGGTTTTCGTCGACCTTGCAATGATACCTACTTGCACTTTAGAGTGACGCGTATTTCGATACTGAGCGCCAAAGAGACGCGAATCTGACGATTGTTTTGGATTTTGCCGTCGAATTCGAATCGAATCGCTAGCATTTTGTTGTTGTACTCTCTGGATTTCCGTCACAATTGCGCGGAGACATACGGTATATCAGCTGCAGCTCCATCCTCTCACAAAACACCTGAAGCGAGTGCTGGGGACCCACCACTGATTCCGTGGCTATAACATGACATGAGCTATTACATGGGAACTTGATGATAGTATCTCCAATGTTAGCTCCATGGTAGCACATCGTTCAAACCATCAGAAGAGAGCAAACAGTAGAGGGCTGAGCAAGCAACCCTGCCTGATACCCTTCTCCAAACGGCTGCCTTTCTCTCCGTGTACAAGGCACTCAACATAACAGTCGAATGAGCTGTCAAGGTATCTAACCTACCAAGAAGTAAATCGTGTCGAACACAATCAAATACAGCTATTAAGTCCACGAAGAACGCGTAGAACCTCTAGCTTGGCAAGTAGACCTTAATATGTGCCAGGCTGGTCAGGGTAAGTATACAATCTGCTGTCCCTTATCCCTTTCTAAACCCTGCCTGACACTCACCCAGCAGAGAGTTCACAGCCACAAATCCTTTCTACGTTTATCAACCATTAGTACGGACTCCGTACTACGGAGAGCAACTTCTCACTACATTTCATAAACGACAGACCCCTATTATACTATAACTAGCAGGAATGCCCGTTGTTTAGAATACAACGGGCGCTAGAATGAGGACACCCGTGGCAACCCGTCAACTTAATTTTTCATAGTAACATTGCTTGTTGGTTTCTCGTAGTGAAGTATCAAATTCGTCTATCGCCAATTATGTGCAGCCCATAGCAACCCATCAACTCAAAATGAAATTAACTAGTACCTATTAACCCTCCAGCGCCCAATGTCACCTGTAGGTGATACTTCTTTTACAAATCGAAGGCTCGCAAAAAATACTCTACCCACCTACCGACGAGCTTCGCATAATTTGCGAACGGGTTATCGCACAGAAATCGTTTTGTACTCGTTGAAATCAAAGTGAAAAGCTCGTTTTAACTGACGTAGTTTCGTTCTAAACCGACGACAATAGTTGTGCCGGGTTTCGGAGTTTCGAATAGTTTCCTAGCGATCCCTAGTAACGACGCTATTTGACCCGTCTCTCGTCGCGAAGGAAAGCTCCGTTCGCGATGAAGGATCATATACTATGCGGAACTTTGCGTTCATTTTGCAAAAACCCGCATCGAAATCGGTCAAGCCGTTCGGGCGTGAATCGGGCCACAGACAAACACACATACTCTTTTTTTTTATTTATAAGGATAGTTCTGGACGAAGTTCATTATCACCCTTCTAGTGCAATGGGAAAATTATGGAGGATCTGAAGTTGCTGGGCGCGTTTCCCAACGCAAAGATAGCGTTGTACAAGTCCAAGAGCCTTCAGGAACTCCTACCTTATACTTCCACATCTTGAAAAACAGACTCTGTCTGGTCCTGGGGCCTTGCCATCCCTGCACCCAGGCCCCTCTCAGTTCCTTCCCTCCAATACAAACGGCAGCGTGATCATGGAATATGCGCGTTCGGATCTTCGCCCAAGATACCCGCTTTAGGACCAGTACCTACACTAGCCAAGACCAAGTAACAATTTTCTACTATAATGGAGCTGCAGCCTGAGAAGAACGAGGTGAATAATCTTTAGTCTAAGGTAGGTACTTCTAGCTGTCGGGAAATTTTGAGAAAAATCTCAAAAAAATTCAACTCGGCGACCATAGTACAAGAAAAGTCTGAAAACACCAAAACGCTGGCTCAAAGTGGTCCACTTGAACCAAGAAGTGTCGAAAATAGGAACAAGGCCAGTTTTGTGGGAGGGGGTGTCCGACGGGGTCTTCGAGGGTATCGCCATGGCGCGCCACCCCAGGAGGGAACATGACCAGAAGGTAAGATTATGTTTGACAACCCCAGTCATTTTTGAGATTGATTGAATCATTCATTGTAGATGCTCAGAGAACGGATTCACATAGTTTTTGACACTGCGGCCACCGTCAAATTCTACGATACGCTCAGCTACGCATTAAAAGTCAACACCTGAGGAACTTATGAACTCACAGAGCTAGCAAAGCGAATGAAGAGAAATCACAGTCTTCGATTTGCTTCTTCTTCAGCCCTTTGTCTTGCCCGTTTTTATTTTGCTGACAAATGTTTGTCCACTCCACCCAAGCAACCTGGCTCTCTCTGTCATTGTTGGAAAATCTGTGATTATTGCGAGAGCGCCAGCATGCGCTATATAACTAAATATTCGAGTACCCATTTAACCTCTCTCAAGTTACAAAATATTACTGCCAGGAGTTGCCGGAAGCTTGGAACACACGGTTTGATTATTGAATTCACCGACCAGAAATATTTCTTAGCGCTACGCAAGCCTAACATTTTGAAAAAGATGAAACGGCACGTACCATAACAAGAACAATGGAATAATGAGGGATCATGCACAATGTGCATTTCACATGCACGCCAAAAACACAGGATTTAACAGAAGCTTTAAAACACAAGATTTAACAGAGCCGAAAATGTGCCTCCCGATGTCTTTTTTCTTTCTAAAAAATTTCAATTTTTGTACCAATTAAATTTTTCCCCTACAACACCTACCACCCAATCGGCTTGAAATTTGAACCGGACCCATAACAATCATCCCTAAATGCTTTGTAAAAATTTCGAGTTAATCGGAAGAGCTGGAAGGGGTGGTGGAATTTTAGAGTGCCCCGGAGTTGGGTCCGATTTGCCAGATTTCATGACATCAACTATGACTATGGCACGGGTTAACGTCATCTTAGGGCAAAAATATTTCGTTCACGTTAGTTTTGGTCCAAAAGGGAAAAAATAAGATGGTATGCGTTCAGAAAAATTGAAGTCGAAAAATAAGGGATACCCTAGTGTTAGGCTGAGCCCACAATAACCTACAAAAATGACACGGTAAAACGTAAAACGGTAAAAAAGACTAGACTCGAACGATCTCGACTTACTTATTAACCAGTATGTTAAGAGTAGTTACATCTTCTTCGACAACATTCAGCAAAGCCTTCCAATCCAAACTCGGGTAAACTTGTTCCAGTATTTCTCGTCCCTGTTGGCGTTACTGTATGTAGTGGAAACATATTCGATCACCTAGAACAGAAAACAACAATGTTAAGAGGCCAAAAAAAAAAAAATAATAATAAATAAAAAATAAAAAATAAAATAAATCAAATAAATAAATAAAAATAAAATAAAATTTATTTTGATGGTGGCGCTGCGTCAACTTGGACTGAGGAGGCATTTAATGCCTCCTCAGTCCAAGTTGACGCAGCGCCACCATCGCGCTAACAACTCTAATTGCAGCGAATGGCGTAGGCTTTAGCGAACAGGGATGGGTCGTCATGATTTTTCGACGGTGGGGATAGATTACTGGTTCCCGCAAAAAATAGCGGCCGGCTGGTACCTATTATTTATGACAAAGTTATACGAGTCCAACTTATTGAGCTGAAGGCGACTCATCACCAGAGAGTGGAGAGGAGGCATTGGTCGTATCATCAACCGTCCCAGTAAAGGTAAATACCCACTCCCTGACGGCGTTCCACTCCCCACCGATGTTGACTAGTGGTGAAGATTCTTATCCTATTTCCCACAGCTTTCCAGAGCTGTCCAAGGGATACAGAGTGGGTGCCAAGTTGGACTAGGGTTTCCAAGGCATGCCATTACGGTGCCAAGCTGGATAAGGGTATACCAAGGTAGTCCCAAGCTTTCCAGACCTGTCCGAGGCATGCAAAGTAGGTGCAATCGCGTAAACACCTTTCTCTCCTACGGAACACCATAATCTTCAATTCACCTGCAGCTCCATTACATCCTCTCACAAAACACCTAAAGATCTTTAACCAGCATTGGGGGGGGTTAGTTCCCAGTTGGAGATCACGGTGACGCGACATCCTCTACTTCTCATCAATACTATCCAGACACTTACTTCAAGCTTCTTCATTCGCTTTGCTAGCTCTGTGAGTTCATAAGTTCCTCGAGTGTTGATTTTAACTCGTCGCTGAGAGTATCGTCGAATTTGACGGTTGCCGCAGTGTGAAAAACTATGTGAATCCGTTCTCTGAACATCTGCATTAAATGAACAGCATTATTCAATCAATCTCGAAAATGACTGGGGTTGTCGGGTGTAATCTTACCTCCTGGTCATGCTCAGTCAGTCCGAGTCCTCCAGAGAGACATGAGACATGTCCCCAGAGACGAACGTCAACTTGTCGAAGGCGATCGGGCGGATTGTCAACAGCAGTTCAAAACCCTGACATTTCGAATTTAGAAATTTCATACTTCCTAGAACGCACTGAAAACCAAGAAGTTCCTCATTTGAAACGAACTGCTGTTTTCGTTGATGTCCGCACATTTTCCGCTCCTCACAATCAGGGGTTTGCTGGGTCAAACCTTCAGCAGCTTGTAGACGAGGATTTTACCTGCGACAATATAAACAAGATGTATACTTTGGAAGGCTTTGAGTGAGCCCGGAACAGCCGTGAGAGTAAAATCTAGGCATTTTTAATCCGGCGAGTGTGTAGGTAACACGATTGTGAGTCGCTGCTAGTTGGAAAGGTTGACCAGGAGACTTGAGATTTGAGAGAAGATTCATTACTTATCTTGAACTGAATTGCATTAAATAAAAAAAAAAAATTATCATTGATATTGATCATTGATAATGAGCATTGATAATGGGCATTGATAATGGTTATCATTGATAATGGGGAGGAAGTGGCTCACTTGAAGTGGGTAACTGTTACTAACAGGGTAACCTCCACACTTCTATAACCTCGTTGCTGTTGTGAAACTCTGGTTTAACTGGCGTTCTCTTGACGGGTGTGGCGACAAGCGTTGTGGTTGTAGGCAGTTGATGAGATAAGTGATGGGGGGGGGTTAAATAAATAAAGTAAAGGTAAGAATAAATAAAAATTAAAAATAGAAAATAAAGAAAAATATAAGAATAGAAAAAATTAATAACAATAAAAATATAAAAAATTAAATTTATTATAGTTAAAAAAAAATCATTTATTAAATAAATTTTAGAAGTACCTAGTTACAAATTATAGAAGTAAATTTTACTTCTTTACAATGGAAACACAACAACAGAACAGCGAAAGAGAAGATGTCATCTGTTCTGTCAGCTGTTGTGTTTCTTTTTTTTATAGGCTTTGATTTACTATAAAAATTAAATTTATCTATAATAATAATACCTAATAATAATAAGAATGGATCTGTATGTATGTTCCAACATCACGCCCAAACGGCTGAACCAATTTCCGTGCGGGTGGGCGAAAATTGACGAGTCTAGGTAGGTAAAAAAAACCAATAGAAATAATTTCGATCGAAAAAGTGTCATTTCACGATGTGTAGACCGGAAAAGCTGCAAATTTTACAAAATGGTTTATTATTCTTTGATATAGCCTATATCATATAGGTGCAAAAATTAATTGTTTCATCTATCAGTACTAGGGCCCAGAATCGAATCTAGGAAAATCGATCTAGGAATGACGTGACAGGTAATCAAACATTCCTTACCGAATGGCGGAAAACGATTTTTTTGGTATATTATTCTTGGAATATATTATATTATTATATTATATATTATATTATATTATTCCTAGATCTATGTGATCGCGACGGAGGTAGACGAATCCGATCGCCCTCAAAATTAAATTTTAATTTTAATGTCAAATTTTGACATTATCCGTTTCAAGCATCCGTTTCGCTCTCTGTTACTCTGTGGTTTCAAGAGGTCTAGGTTTCAAAACCAAAATGTCCGTCCACTGTACGCCGTCCCGGCCGTTTTGGGCAGTAGGAATTTTGGTACTTTTCCGTTATACCTCCCCCCCCCCCCCCCCCCCACGCGATTTCGTATTTCATACACAGCCCTCCCGATGGGAGTACCCGAAAGTCGAGTACTTTTCCGTTATAACACTCCCACCCCCTCCCACTCGATTTTGAGTTTCATACACACCCCTCCCGATGGCTTTAGGGCACCCAAAGCCAACCAAAATCGCGTGGGGGGGGGGGGGGGGGTATAAAGGAAAAGTACCGGATTTTTTTTTTTTTTTTTTTTTTCAATCTGAAATTTTGACAAAATACTTGATTTATCATCTAAATGTGCCCGCTAGGTTTTCAGCCCGTTCGCCCAAACCCGTGGGGCGCTATGTGGCTAAAATGGGGCTACGGGAGGGGTTATTTAAGGCTTTTGGCTATGGGGTCGAGTTAGGTGTCGTTTTCGAAGTATTTTTTGGCCGTAGAATCCATTTCTTGGTGTCCTGGAACGATCCGATTTCTCTGTGGGGATCTATAGGGCATTCATGGGGCTACAAATGGGATATAATGTGAGGTGGATGCGGTGAGATAGTACTATCCCACGTGGGAATCCATCTTAAAAAAGACGATTTAAGACGGAGTAGTCTATTTCCACGATAAAAAATATAAATGTAACTTGTAGACGAGTAAAATATATAAATTTTATATTTTTTACCGTGGAAATAGACTAATTCGTCTTATATCGTCTTCTTTACAAATAGGATTTTTGAATCAGATTCTCTTCCAAGTTTCATTAAGTATTATTTTGCCGTTTTGCCGGAAAGCTCCGTTCGCGAAATCTACTGTAGCCTATGTTCATCGCCGGAACTCGCTCGTCAATTTGCGCCCGTTCCCGTCAAAATCCATCGAGCCGTCGAGCGTGATGTTGGAACATACCTACATACCCACCCCGTCCGCCCGCCCGCCCACCGCCACAAACATTAGAGAGTTCCTAAAGCCACTTTTTGCCTAACGGTGATGAGTTACGGTCGACGTAACTCGAGATTTCGCGCATGCGCGGAAATAACGGTGATAACTTACGTCCTTATGCCTAACGTCGAACGTTATTGCCGTAAAGTTACGGTAATAATCTTACGGTCTTAAGGATACCGCCGTTAATTTCGAGCAATAGAACGTAAATAGCGGCACTTTAAATTTAGCGTGACTTTTGATAAGACCGTATCTCTGTTACGGTCTTATGTGAAGTTAGCTTTTCTTTGATTCTCCCTAGACAAATCCTTTACGGTGATAAAAATTAACGGTCGACGTAACTCGGATGTTTCTTTAGGAACTCTCTATTGGATTTTATATATATAGGTAGATAAAAATTTTGTACTTACCTACTTTTGAAAAATTGTGCAAAAAATAAAAGTACCTACCTAGAATATTTAAAATAATAATAAATAAATAAATAAAATAATAATAATACCTAATAATAATAATAATAATAATAATAATAATAATAATAATAATAATAATAATAATAATAATAATAATAATATTCACCAACATAATGATATTATGTTCACGGATATTATCCGTGATGAGGAAGTCCTTCCTGGCCAACCAATCAGCCACTCTGGGACTCATCCTAGTCATAGAAAGCCACTGGGAGAAGGCTCAAACAGTATGAATTTATAGGTTAGCGGTGTGTACGACGATTGTTTGCTAATGAATCTTTATCTATTTTTAAATGCTGTTTCCAGAAATCCGGCGATGACAGGAAGGCGGCGACCTTTTGTGAAGCTTGCGAGACAATAGACAACGAGGCTGAAATATCTCAAATATCTCTAATATCAGATATTAATTGTAAAGATTCTTAATAATTAAGAACACCACAATTATTGTGGTGTTATGACGGTCTTAACAATAGGAATCGAACAGTGCGCCCACAACGCAGGAAAGTGTTTTGGGTTTGTCAGGATAAAGTTGCAGGCGCACTTGGTCAGCGGAGTGGAACACCCACGAAGGGACAAAACCTCGCCAAAAAATCTCATCTTGCACCCTCAAGACGGAGTGACAATCTTCTCCGTTTCTCCCACACTGTTAGGAAGTCGTCATCAGTTATCAGTTAATCAGCTCGCCATTTTGGCAATATCTCGAACTGGCGAAGGGAAGAGGGGAGTGTGATTGATGACGTCACCTCTGACAATCCCATTCAAGAAAAGGGGAGAGACAAATGTTTGCACCACCCACAGTCCACAAAAGAAAATAGAGGTCAACGTGCCATTGGAGGATCACGAGGTCGGAAAGAAACGTCGAAACACTTTCAAAGAGGGATCAATGGCGGATACGGTGCAGGGAAGAGGAGCACAGAAACTGTTTCTGCTGCGTCTCCTGAAGAGCCTTTAGTCGGTTTTGATCCCTCTCAGGTGCGAATCCTTCTTTTCAAATTAGGGACAAAATATGCCTTCCAATCGGATTCTTGACATTTTTGTGTGACTGTTTCTGCAAAAGCAACTCCTCGAACTAATTTGTCTAGCCTGTGTAAAATGCGATTTGAATCTAAATAATCAGAACTCTTAATATACCTTATAAGTATGATATTATCATACTGAAGTTGCATTTTGTAAATTTGAACGCAAGTAGATAGGTAATTGAAAAGTGAAAACCCTCTAAAATGCAAAATCAATCTTATAATGATCACTCTTCAAATTTCTTCTATTTGTAATGAAATTTGTAATTTTTATCAAGGTTTTTGAATTTTCATTTTGAAAATAAAATAAAAAACCATACTTGATACTTAGCCATGTTTCTTGCTCCATTTCTTGAAATTTGAGAATGCAGTATAGTAATTATTTTCGTGCTTTTCCTACACGCGTGGTAATTATTTTCGTGCTTTTCCCAAATTTATTCTTGGATTTGTTCGCTTCAAAACTTGGAATTTTACATTTTAGCTTTTTTATGATAAATTCTATTTAAATTGGTTGATTTTTGTTTTCCTTACCCTTCCTCCTAGGAAGTGGCACCTACACTATCTGGGAGTATAAGTTTGAAGCCGGTGTTAGTGTTAACGAAGTTATGAAATAAAATATTGCAAAAAACGTGAGGTAAGTAGAATTCTCACCCATCAACTCGACCCTTCGGTTGAGGGTTTAGTTTCTTCCAAACCAGTTATGATTCCTCACAGGCCTCCCCATACCGGTTCTGAACTCTCCAGACAGAAGAGTCCTCACCCCAAACCGGTTTTAAGCCCTTATCCACACCCCAAAACGGGTTTGAATCTCCTCCTAATCAGTTCTGAAGACCCTAAAAACTGGTTTGACCCCTTACACACTCACTAACCGGTTCTGAACTTTTTTCACCTCAAAACAGGTTTACATCCCTGCAAACAGGTTCTGATTTACCTTATACCGGGTTTGACCTCCATAGCACCCTTCAAAACACCTGAGTGCTCTGAAACTCACATTCATTCTCCCGGCTCTCCAGAATTAGCAACTTACCCTTGACATAATAACAGACTGTAATTAATTACCTATGTTCATACCACTTCACTAGACTGCGCCTTATGTCACTATTTCACCAACCATCATTAAATTGTTGTTATTTTCTGGGTAGGTATATTTGACACTTCATATTATTTAAGTAAATGATTCATTAAATTAGGTAATTACAAAAATCTCCGTCGAAATTGTACAATTTGTACAACTTCGTACAACATTAGTACAATGCGTAAATGTTGATTTTAAATTGCGGCACGGTTTTGCTAAAAGGAGCAACCTACAAAATTTGAAAAATTAGGGTAAAAATAGATTTTTATGTCAAATTTCACGAGAATCAATAATTGATTCCATAATTATTGGTTTCACCGTGGTTGTCAAAACGGGACGAATCCCAACGAGGAGGAGAGTTCGAGCGGTTTTGTAAATTACTTATTTATAAGTAAGTAGTTCGTTGTGCTTCGTTGATTTTAACATGGATATCTTTTTGGGCTGGGGGTCATTCTAAAATTTGCGACACCTGCGACACCACACGACACCAAAATTTGTTACGCAACAGAATCGCGAAAACTATAATCACATGATTGGTCTGTAAGGAAGTTTGGCGGTTGGTTACTAGAAACTGTTTCTACTCGACAACCAAAATTTGTGACGACGAGTTTACAGTAAACATATCCATGATTCAATGTTTTTCCGTGAAGCGGAGAATTTCCAGGTTTTTTTTTTTACATTTTCATGTCTTTACTTTGGCACACAACCGAAAAAAGCGTTACCGAAACCCGTGGCAACCCGTAAACTAAAAACGTTACTTTTTGAAGCGTTACCGAAACCCGTGGCAACCCGTAAACTTTTAGTGTAATGATATCGCATCACGAAATTTGTAACTTAGTAGCGTCTCCAGGTCAACAACAAACACAATAAGGTGAATAATAATACGAAGACATGAAAATGGTCTCCTGTGGTTGCAGACGAGTCTGCAAGCTGATTATGTATACATCCCACCCCGAGCGAGCGAAGCGAGTGAGAAAAGTAGGCATTTTTTTTATTAACATGGTTTTCAAAAGAGGTCTCAACAACGTTTTTATCGATTTCAATTCATTAATTTGTGTTTCAATCGATTCTCCTCAGCAAATGACAGTCAAAAGTTAATTACAAAATAAAATAAGCCATGGAATATGTACCGAGTGATTTTGAGTGAAAATGAACAAAACTTTATTCCGTAGTATTACAAAACTTCCCTTTTGCAAAACATGAACCTTGTGCTTCCTTTGAGCAAAACCTTTCATGATTGATTTTTGATGGGATGGAAGGGGTATCATATCATGTTGATGCATGGATATGATCTAACCATTGAGCATACCACATGGAGAAAAAATGTTTCTCATAATTCAAGGTGCAAAGGGTGTTTTTTTCGATTTCGGAAAATTCACTATTTCCAATTTTTACCTTTTTGCGGCTCAATTTTAATTGCAGTTGCGATCTGGGTAGTCATCACATACCTACATAGCATACCCTGAATGTCTGCCTCTGGTCTTCTTTCGTTGTTGTATGGTGTTTTCGTCTCTGGGATGCTACTCCAGCTCCAGTCCGACCCTGCCACACGAATCGACACCGTCACACTCAGCAGCGTTGATTCCTATCTCAAACTGCTCTTCCCTCCTCCTTGTTTCAATAAATAACAAGTTTCTTTCGAGATTCCTCGGACGTCTTTCCCGCAGATTCTGGGCCAAGACAAAGGGAACATCCAAACGGTGGGAGGCTGTCCAGCCGTGACTCGGCCCTCAGTAATATATCCCAAAGCACTTGTTCCTTACCCCTGTGGTCACCACGGCATTGTCTCCCAGACATACAAATTGTGGCTACTGCATAATGTCCGGCTCAACGGGGGCTGCCGGTATCGCACATCTCTCGGAGAGCTTTTTTTTTTTGCCCTCCCCCCTTCTTCCTTCTTCCTGGGCCTTTTTGCGTATTCAACGCCTCTTTTTAGTGTTCCAACAGGTTATGGGTCCTGTTCGCGGATGGTGTCGCGTTTCAACGCAGCGTTCCCCCATCAGGCAACAATAGCCAGTTCTTTATCGAAATCTACACTGCTGATCTGGATATGCAGACGTCGATTGATGAAGGTCATGTACGGGAGTTGAACCTACGATGCGGGAGTTTTGTGTGACTGAGTAGCTAGAATTTTATGACGGTTTAAATTTGTGTTGTGTCGGTCGGAGATCCAAAGGCGCAAGGGTAGGTTTCCCAGGAACTACGCTTGAGTCAAGGGTGTCTCCTGGGGCTCCTGGGGGAAAATACCTACTAATACACTGCCGTCCTAGGATAAAACACGTGTTTTAGGGTACCCTATCGACCTTTTTTTTTTTTTTTTTTTTTTTTTTGGAGTTAGGTGCATGGTTGAGTATATTTCGGCGTGGCACGTCTTTTGCACCATGTTAGAACTTCCAATCTCCATTTGACAGGTTCGGTAAAAGACTATATCCTATCTCGAATAGTATGGATGGCCTACAAAATCTCATTCAACAGCTTTTTTCTCGAAAGAAAAAAATGGAGATGGGTGTTTTAACTAACTACGGCATTGTAACAATACCTACTAGTACAATAAAGAAGAAGAATATTTACAAGAAGAGGGAGGGGTGAGGGAGAATATATGAACAGGGGACGGGGTACACGAAATAGGGAACGTGCCGGCGCAGCACACTGACTGATTAACGTAAAAACAACCAAACGCCGAGGAAAATTCCTATTATTTATCGTAATTATCAGATTAATAAAATATTGTTCTCATTTCGATAGTACTATCGATAGTTTTCTGAAAAACCATTGATACTATCGGAAACCGAAACTATCGATAGTTCAACACCACTACTGGAAGGGTATGCTGTGGTCATAATATTATGGACATAGATAACTAACCACCTACCTGAGCACTGCCATACAATCTGCAACCTACCCTCGCACCGTTGACTCCGTCGTTAGGGGAAAGGGCGATGGCCATCTGAAGGGGGATGCTGAGTACGAGCTACTAAAAGCAGCTAATCGCCAGATAACTGAGATCGACTTCTGTGCATATGGCCGAAATCTGCATTGAATTTCCCTGACGATTTCAGGTCACCCTGGTTTTGTGTTTCAACACAACAAAAAAAAAACAACTAAAATTCGATCTTTAACGGCGGTTTTAGAGCAATCGAACCAGATGTCCCAATTGATGCCATACAAATTGGCGGAATTCCGCCCACGTGGGGTGTAGGACCTACTTTCCCGTTCTGTAGCCCCGTCGTGGGCGTCTGGAGTCTTTTTGTTTACTTCTAAAAGCCCGAGGGATATCCTGAACGGATCGTTCGTCATTCGAGCGTATTGTGACCGTTCGAACGCGTAGAGCCTAAAGGATGAAAAACGACTCCGAACACGAATAACGCCCACTTCAAAAAAGCGAAAGCGGGTGAAAAATTCAGGGAAAACTCGCAATTAGTTGACAATAAAAAATTACCGTCAACTACATCACGAAGCTCGACCGCCCTGTGATCCATTGTCGACCCCTAAATCGTCTTCATCCTGTCGATGACGCCTCCCGATAAGCCAAATCCGGACGTTGCACTGACTTTAAACGGTCCCCGAAGACCGATTTTGATGAGCCTAAACAGCCGAGTTGGATCGAAGCATTTTCAAGGCCTCCCCCATCAAAGATGAATCACGGGAGACAATCGTTCGACTAACTACGAATCCACTATGATCGACCTTTTGGCCTCACGACGTCGGCCACTCTGATTTAGGGTTGCCATCCGATAATTTCAGGGACGAGTCGGTAATTTGTGCCTGTGAAACGTCCGTATAAGACTCTGATTCAACAAACAAATCAAAATCGTCATCATTAAGGGTTCGGATTAGGGGGAGAAAACAACTCCCATCTGTTAATGCTGAATGCCACGTTTGGCAAAAGTGCAGTGGCTGGGCCGTTCTCTGTTACTCTGTGGGCTGGGCGGATAGGAAAATATAAAGTGCGCAAAAATTAATTTACATTATTACATAATAAAATATTAGGTATTTCGTTACCAAAGAAATAAAAAATAAAATAAAAACCTGTACTCCTGAACAGTGTTCGGACGGTTGTGGAATTCCGATAAATGGATTCTCTGTCCAAAATTACTCGGAAAATGCCACTTTGTTTAAAAATTGCACTTCCTGGCATCGTTCAAAAGTCCCATTAGTAGCCCCATGAAAGCCCCACAGATCCCTGTAAGACACCCCCTACTACGGTTGAGTGTGCACCTACCTACATGATAATAATATGTTCCTATTGCTTATTAGGTTCATTATTATTGTAATTAGTGTTGTGTGGTTGGTAGAACGCCTCGAGCATCATATTAAATATGATAAATCCTAAATTTTAGGATTACGCGCGACCCCCTCCTCCCATCGGTACTAACTCTGGCTGGTCGGCAAGATTGCCACAGACGTGGGAGAAAATTCCCACAGCTACGAATGCAGCTTTTGAAGGAAACCAGAAGAACGAGTGAGAAGTCGTTTTCCCAGAAATTTTGGACGCAGAATCCATTTTCCGGGGACCCACAGTGAGCAGTGACTGCCGTCCAAACACTGTACAGGAGTACCACTTTTTATTTTGTTTAACTTTTTATCGGTATAGACTTTTTTTTAAAATGTTTTGTTTGAATGGTAAATTTGATGGGCTCAAACACTGACAAAGTTTCATTTAATCGTACGTTGGAATCTTTTTGGGTAAACACTCGAAGTTGATTTTCGTCTGGATCCGGATAATGAGGCCCTCATAAAACCTCGACGACATATTTGTACAGAAGCTCAAGTTCGGTAGCACATCCTATTAGACTCGTATTTATCGCGTTGTTTATTGGAACCCGCCGGGCTTTTTTTTTCTTCTTTTTTTTTGTCGTTTGCCTCGTCGACCACTTTGAAGGTGCCGCCGGGTTGATTGAGTTATTTACATAGCAGGTGAGAAGGGAAATGGAATTCTCGGGAGGCACTAACCAAATTCAAAATCGTTGCTGCCGTCCGTTGTATCATCTTTGAGTAAACTCGGGGAAGGCGGGAGCGCCTCTGGGGGTGATTTCAATCAGTTAAGGGATTGATGATGAACGGCTTCAATCAGAATTTAGATTGACTCGTGGAGTCCTGACCAGTTTTAAGGAAATTTTCACGGCCCGTTTGAGGATAATGATTATCGTACCGTGTATTGCACAGTGTTGACGGATTGATATGGCCAGCCAGCTAACCCCCCCCCCCCCCCCCCCTTCTCGTTCCGCCCTGAGGCGCCTTCGTCGTGGCCTAGCAGGCTGTTCTTCCAATGTGTATAGTATTTGTAGAGCCACATATTTCTATGACCCAACAACTCATTTTCCCATGTTTCTTATTCACTTTTTGGCCATACTTGGCGTGAGCTTGGGTTTCCCATTGGGCTGGTCGGTCACAGGGGACAATGGGTGTGCGTAGAAAAAACTTTCGCTTGTTACTTGTTTATTGGTCTCATCTTTTCATACTCCATATTGGTTGCTGCTGCTTTTATTGGATACTCCATTAAGACCTGAGGATGGCTCCATGTAGCCGAAAGCTCGTCTAGACCATTGGCAGGTCGGGCGATCGGGCGTCGCCCGAAGGGCCGACGCACAGTGGGGCAGAACCTCCAATTTCGGAAAAAAAAAATAATTCCTTGAATTTTCAAAACGTTTGTGATCATTTCTATAGTACTTTTTCGCGCTGAATTGAATACTGCAATAACTTTGACGATTAGAGCAACTGGCCAAAAGATACAGTCAATTATTGGATGAATCACATAATTTTGGCAACAATATTTACTGTAAATTAAAAAAGTAAATTTAGCTTTATAATAAACTTGAGAAAAAACCAATAAATGCATAAATATTTTATTTAAGTTTAAAATAAATGGTTTTTTTTTTTTTTTTAAATGAATAGATAAGACTGTAAATAATAGCTCCTACATTCAGTCACTGAGGGATAATTACTATTATTCTTCTGCCTCGTCACTTAATTGAATTGATTACGTTGATTCACTCACCTTTATCGCCTCGTCCTCTAACCCGAATACACCAAACTCCTGTTAACCGGCATCTTTGAAAATTCACTGCTCCTGAATACGGTGGAAAATGACGACGAAATTTTCACAGCACCTTTAGGGTGTGAGGTTTAAGAAAAAAAAAATAAGCCAGACCTTAGGATGGCCTAGCTCGATTTGCACGCATCCCTAAAGTCAAATTCTGCAGAAAACCGTGAATTCGGAGGTGTTGTTCATCGGAATTCATTTTAAAATTGAATTTTGTATTTTTATAGAATACTATTGGTACATATTGAGAACATGTAAAATTTTCAAAACTGCACGATTAAACTGAGTGCGAGGGGATTTTTTTATGTTATACCTATAAAATGCTTAAAATCTCATAATCTCATGTTTCACACTAGTTAAAACTAATTTTATCCGCAAAATGAATATTACAAGCTGATTCTACGGTTAAAAACCTTGGAGAAAACCACAAAAATTCTCTGGTATACACACTTTGCAAATTTGACTTTTTTCCACACCGGCCCCACTGTGCGACGGTCCTGAGGGGCCGGTCGAAGCTGGAGAAAAATGTTTTCCTACAGTAGGTACCTACTCAAGACAGAAAAGAAAAACTCAGAAATAAAAGAATCTGGTTGGTTTTGTTCTTCATAGGGTGGATTGCAAGTTTAATAAATGCGTAATTTGTGCAACACGATTTTAAAACAGTACAACCTCATGGCCTCATCGTATGCAAGACGGTTTTTGATTTTCAACAAACTTTTGGTAAGGCTTTCCACGACCCAAGTCGAGTGTTGGGGGTGTTATTCAAAAGTTAAAATTATCAAAACAAGGCTGAGGCAAACTCTGAGTGACAACAATCTGGAGGATGTTATGTATACATAACCTATAGATGGATTGTTATGTATACATATTATGTATATATAATACATGTAAGCCATCTATAGATTATGTATTACATAATCTATAGATGGCTTGCAAGCAGGAGCGTCAGGCCGGAGCACTGAGCCAAGGGGCTTTGGCGATTGTTGTCCCTCCTCGCCATCTGCTTGGTGCTTCTCCCTCATCAGCATGCGTTTTGTGTGCGAGCGTTATGTGATCCCGTTTTCTCTAATTATTCTTGGAATAATACAATTTGGTATTTCCAACAGGGGTAAAAAATTTTGATCCTCCTCAAAATTTGGAATTATATAGGTTAGATAGATGAGTAGATCTACGTTTCAAGATGTGTGGATTCCAAAACTGAAATGTCCGTCCGCCGTTCACGACGTTTTGAGCAGTAGGAATTCATTCAATTCTTCAGGAATTCATTCAAAAAACTGAAATTTTTGACAAAAATCAACCGGATCGCACAAACCGGTGGGGGCTCATTGGATCTAAAAAGGGGCTACAGGAGGGGTTTTGAAGAGTTAGGTGTAGTTTCCGAACTATTTTTGGACGTAAAATCCATTTTTGGGAGTCCCATAAGCAGTTCCTTGGATCCATGGAGCTTTTGAAGGATGCCAGGAAGTCGAATAAGGACTCATTTTTCGAGTAACCTTGATAATTGATTCTCCGGAGTCCTCCAGCCGTCCCAAACCTTGACATGAAAATTTAAAAAAACAAAAACAATTACCATGGGCCTGAGGTTGAGACTAGAATTTGAAAGATGTGAACAAGCGGGTGACATACTCGAGAAGGGGTGGAGGGGTGAAGTTGAGGAGGGCCGGAAATGCCCAAAGCCTCTCGGCTCAGTGCTCCAGCCAGATGCTCTTCTTGCGAGCCTTCTTTTAACATGGTACATGTTTTTACGGGCGTTCTCTGGATTGGAATGTAAGAGTTTTGAAGTAACCCTCCCGTAAACCGTCGTGCCTCATAGGCGCCTAAACGGCTGAACGGATTTGAACGGGTTTTTTTTTCTAACGATCTCGGGTGAGATTGCCCACAACATAGGCTATATTAAAACCCAGCCCAACTCGCGCAACCCTGCGAAATTTCGAAATTCTGTACTCACGGTACATGGTTTTTCCTCTCCTCCTCCTAAGCGATAAAAATACGGCGATTTTTTCTATTGGTTTGGTGGACCGTTTAAGTATGCTTAGGGGGGTCGAACCCCCCTTGAGATGTTGAGCTTTCTGTCTGTGTGTCTGTGTGTCTGTCGTGACTTATAGGCGCCTAAACGGCTGAACGGATTTGAATGGGGTTTTTTCTAACGGTTTCGGGTGCGATTGCCCCCAACATAGGCTATATTAAAATCCCGCGCGACGCGCGAAACCCCACGAATTAAATTAAATTCATGATTCATTCATCATGATTCGACACTGGCCTTTTAAATGTATAACCCCCAATACACCCACAGGCGGCAATATTTTTTTAAATTGTTGCTAAGCTGTGATTTATGTACTTAACTGATGAAATGTGCAAAATGCATCTTAGCGTGAAGCCCTATTTTGTTTGCATAAACGGTACCTACCAACTAATTCACATACCAAGAACCACTTTTATTTGTTCTAAATATAGGCGCTGTTATTTTTCTCTTTCACCTAAGCATTAGGTTCACCTAGGTATTAAAAGACTTTTACTTAGTAAGGTCTTTGGATAGGTAACTGTGTGTGTGGTGGAGGGGGCGGGGTAGGGCCGGTCAAATTGAATCGCCCGGGCCGGTCAAAACCACTTTTCGAAAAGTTCCCAGTTCGGTTTGAATACAGTACCTATTTTCCTTCACGATTCTCACTTCACTGAAGACCTATTTCCTTTTCGTGACCGACCCGAGCCTTTTATGTCGGGCCACTGGAAAGATTTTCGGCCGAACTTGTTTTTTTTTTTCGACATAGGATCAGACCCCATTGCTCAAATCCGTGGGGCTCTTTGGGGATTGAACGGGGTTACTGGAGGGGTTTTTGAAGGTTTTCGGCTACGGGATCGTTTTCGACCAAATTCTTGGACGGAGAATTCTTTTTTGGGGGGTCCCACAATGTCCGATTTCACCGTGGGATCTATGGGGCTTTTGAAGGATGTCAGGACGTCGAATAAGGTGTCGTTTCCCAGTTTTGGACACATAATCCATTTTCCGGGATCCCACATCAGTTCAAAGGGCTCGAAATAAAGTTTCTGAAACAATAAAAGCTCCCTAAATGAACGTTCAAGATGGGAACTTTTTATCAACTCCCCTTTATTCTGCTTCCCAAAAGTATGGTTTAGGCCAAGGTTAGTCTACTACCCATGGTTTAAGTCAAAATTTAATTTTTCGTTCTTGACGGAAACCTTTCACGCTGGGAACGAAACTTTTCGTCATTTAGTTTTTTCTTCCCTATCTCCGTTTTGGGCCATATAATTACGATCATAAAATAAGTAGTAGAACGAAATCTGAAGGAACAATATTTTATCGGTCTTCATCCGAACGTCCTTCTTGGGAACAGTATCTTTCAGAACTTTATAATTTCGTTCTCATTCGGATCGTTATCCTAAAAATTCCAATTTTTCGCTCTTTTCGGGATCGGAACGATATGGGAGAACCGAATGGAACGATATTTCGAGCCCTGGTCCACACACCACAAGAATAGATAGGTTCGGTACTGTTATTTTTAATTTGCAGCTTTTTAAAATTATTTTTTATGCACATAGAATTAATTTTCGCACAATGGGGAATGCTCATCAAAATTTTTTACCTTTTTAAAACATTTTAATGAAAAGTACTCGCTGAGGAGATTCTCAAATGATGGTCTAAAAAGTCAGGGATTATTCGTATTTATACGTAGTATAAGTAGGATTATTCCTTATAAGTAGGATTATTCGGGGTAGGTAATCGCCTCGTTTACGTCACAGATTGGGTCCTCTGACGTCGAACAAGTCAACGAACCTTCGCTTGGATAACCTGCTTGGAAGAACCGCGTTGTAACCTTTACCCGCTCAACTGTTGCGTTCTTGTGGTCCACAAGTTGTGGAAGTTCATTGAGACTCGCGGCGAGTCACTCGCCTGTTCGCATCGGATTTTTACTTTCTTCTGTAGTTTGAAGTATGGTACGGAAAGTGAAGGAGGGATTTTTGAAGGTGATCTCTGAAAACATCCCTGTGGTGGACGTCGAAATGGTTCAGTTCTATATGAGCTCCGTGCAGTTACATTCGAGAATCTCAGGTAGGTAAGTTATGTTTTATCATCATGATCGAGTTGATAAGTTTGGAGTAGGAACTGTAGGCATGGTTTTTTGTTTTTGTTTTAAAAAAGCTCTGAAATTCAACTTTAGAGTCACAATCCCGAAGCAGGGGGGGGGGGGGGGGGGGGCGTGGCGTGATTAGACGGTAGTGCCCCTTCGTCCTGAATCAGAAGTTTGACCCCCTGGGCACCGCGGCCTCGAGCACTCAAGCTGGGCCTATTGTATCCATCGAACCTCAGATCAGACGCATCCATGTATTGATGTCCAAGGTCCCTAAGCCAGGTTTTATCTCATACACATGACATTGTCATCATGAGATAGAGCCGCCGGAATTGCATGTTTTGCCACTTTTTTTTTTATCATTATTGCTTATAGTCTCGGCCTCAACATCTAAGCGGCGGCCCGCCGTCTTGGAGTTCCAATAAGAGAACCCCAGAGGGCGGGGATCATCACTTCCCTGGGTCGAAATACCGACCCTGCGTGAACACAGGACTCCTGAACCGTGACAGGAGGACAGACCGTCCTCGGGTCCAGGGTCCAAAGATTGCTGATTCGGCTTCCCTCGCGCCTTAGGCCCTGTCCTCTGCTGTGGAGGACAATAATGCCTTGTATGACATTACGGGAGCTTGCAGATAAGGAAAAAGGACAAAAGAAAACCTTGACTCAAGACAGGCTCGAACTCCAGACCCTTCAGTAGTGGACCCAGCATTATAACCACTACACCATCGGCGGCCCCCGTAGGCATGGCTTTATTTTCGTAGGTGATTTTTAAATTTGGAAACTCATGACATGATCCAGTTGTTCAATGGCAGTTCTTCATTATGTAGAGTGGGCGAGTGTTTTTTTTTTTTTACAAACAAACCCTCGCCGAACGAAGGAATAACGTTGACGTCACTTTTCCGATCTGAACGTAAGGGGTTGAAACACAGAACATAGAAAGAGTCCTCTTTTTATGTTCTGTGGGTTGAAAGGTGAGGTTGACTCGTTCGACGTCAGAGGACCCAATCTGTGACGTAAACGAGGCGATTACCTACCCCAAAATTTGAGTAGGATTATTTAATAATCCTACTTACCTATACGAATAATCCCTGACTTTTTGGACGAGGTCGCCATCATTTTAGAAACTCTTCACATTTCATTAAACCTTTAAAAAAAAGTACAATTTTTGATGAGCATTCCCCATTCAAGCCAAAGAGTATTAATACGGTACTATTAACCTTTTTTAATTTTTTTTTTGATTTATTACTTTGAAATCAGTTTTTAATTTAAATTAATTAGTGCACATTTCGTACCACAGAATAATAAACCTTTGTGTAAAATTCGCAGCGTTTTTAATTGTTGCATCGAACGCATAATTTTCAAAATCTTCTTCACTCCACTTCGCGGCCATGTGGTTGATTGCCTGGTACGGTCTGAGGTAAAAACGTGATTTATTAATTTTTTTCAAATTAGTACAAACAGGTTGCCGAGATTAACGTCAGTCAAACGGGGACTTCGGTCCGTTTCAACCGGCAGATCACCTCGTGCGGTAATAGCGATGTGGGTGTTCTAATAGGTTCAGGTAGGTTCCTAGATGGGTATTAATTACGGGCCTTGAAAGGGATGATGAAAATAGAGAAAAAAATAGCCTTCGTAAGGAAGTGCGTTTGATACCGTACGCTACTGGTTCTGCTGAAATCGAAAATTTCGATCTTTTTTCGAACTTACAAGCGGTGGCGATTTGGTGTTGGGGCTTGTAACGAGGCGATAATCGTCCGTAATTAGGGGCGTACACCCGAGAAAATTTTCAATGTTCTCGCACCTCTTAAATCGTCGGTTGGGTGTGTCGGCTTTCAGTCTTTTTGATTTCTATTTGAAAAAAATAGCCATTATGCGTAAAAAAGTCCCCACGAATCGGACGGGGCGTCGAACCGAAAGCGTGGCAGATCCCTGATATGCTTAAAAGTCCAAATCCAGTCGAAGGCTCGTTCGCCGACGCGTTTTTTCCCCCCGTTTGTTACCAGCCTCAGGGCAACATCCAGCACGGGGTAGAATTTCAAAATTATCTTTGAGGGACAAACCAATTTGTGTTTTACGGTAGCGGATTCGCTCATTAGGCGATGCGAGGAGCCTGAAAGCAAAATAAAGGATAAAGGAAGAAAAAAAAAGAAAAAAAAAATGGAAAAAATTGGTGAAATGATTCATAAAGTTGAAATTTTAGTTGGTTAAAATTAAGTTTTAATAAAAAATTAAATCAAATTTGAATTTAAATTACAAATTTTGTTTAAAAAACATTTTGAGGATATCAAACATTGCCGTTAAAATAACCGTAAAATGTCTTTATAAATCAATCGCAAAATATTGTAAAATAGCCTTAAAATTATGCTAAACATGATAATATCATGTATCATGATGTATGTAGTATCATGATAATATGCATACATATTATGTAGGCATTGTTTAAAATGTTATAGACATTCACTCTATAGGAATTCTATAGGAATACCTATTCCCAAAATATTTGTAGATTACCCGCTAAATTTCAAAATGATATTGACAATAGAGTCAAAATGACAATATGTTAAACGTGGGATTATACCTATTTTATAATTCTTCTTCGAGTGCCCATATAATAACCGTAACGAGCGTTGCCGACCTCTCGCCTACTACTTCTGTTGAGCGTGTTGACCAGTTATTATAGAAGTAGTAGGGACCTACTGTTTAACGCCGGTTCCGAACAGTAAATGTGAAAGGTTTTTCACGGCAGAATACTTTCGGTGGGTTGCCATTGCCTTCCGAGAGGTGATTATCCGTATATTATTAATAATAATATTATTAATGAAGAAGTCTAGCGGCTGCTGGGATCGAACCACCAACCTTGGACTAAGCGGTCTGACGCTCAAACCACTGAGCCACTGATAACCACCCTATTATACATACAACCATGTTTAAAATATCGAAGTATACATTTTCACAGATTTTCAAAGTTTTAAAATTTAATGGAGTCGTCTTCCTTAATTGTGATTCAATATTTTCAGGTAGGTTAATTTTTCATAAGTTGGTGAAGGTTTAGAAATTGTTGAGATTTTTGAATGGGGTATGAAATTCGTGAATGATGAAATTTGAGATGTTGTTGGGTTTTGAAATTTTCTCTAACCCAACATCGTCTCCAAACGAGATCACACCTTCCCACAAGACCAAGACGTTTCTGAATCCCCACCAAACGTGTTTTTAACCCCCTGCGCAGCCCTAAACCGGCTCGAAGCCCCCCTCAGCTCATTCCAAACCCCCCAAACATGTTTGAAATCACCCGTCTGAACCGGTTTTGAACTTCCCCCACGACTCCAAACCGGTATTGAATTTGTACGAAACCGTTGCTGAGCCCCGAAACGCCTGCCCAAATCAGTTTTGAACGTGGTTCACAAAGCGAATAATTCAAACTAGAACTAGCTTAAACATGCAGTGCAAACCCAACCGCATGATGTCATATTATTAGTTGGAAACATGGTTAAGGATGTTGGAACTAGGGGGGCGTTTAGCGTAGAGCCAGCCCACTCCCCGAATGATGAGTTTAAAAAAAATGGGTTCAGGTTGGCTGTACCTGGCTGTACTATTTGGTCTGCTGACCAAATAGTTTCTGTTGGTGACCTCAAAATCACAAAAAAAAACACACAGGAGTCTCGCCTGAAATCGCAATCAAATCGTTTGCAATCCTGCAGGACTGCAGTGCTAAAAGGATGAGAGTCATTCTTGACAACGGAAGAATGATGAAGGATGTCAGTAGCGTCATGTTTATTATTCTTGGAATACACCCATGTATTCGTGTCGGAGGTCGTCCGAGCCATTTTGGGCAGTAGGATTTTTTTTTTTAATCTGAAAATTTGACAAACTACTCGATTTACCATCTATTTGTGCCCGCAAGAATTTCAGCTCGATCGCCCAAACCCGTGGGGCTCTGTGGGGCTAATAATGAGCTACGGGAGAGGTTTCTGATGGCTTCCAGCTTTGTGGTTGAGTTAGGTGTATTTTCGAAGTATTTTCGAACGTTATTTGTGGGTCTCAGGGGCATGGAACTGCAGGGGCAGGCACCATGGTGCCATAGGTACATATTAGGAGCCCCTTTTCGAGGAGAGTGAAAAATGACTTTTATTGGAAAATGAATTCTTTGTCCGATTTGAAGGCAGACACTCTGATTCCTGTTAGACTGTTAGAGTAGGGGTATAACAATCACCAGCAATTTTGATTAAATCCACCAAATTTGGAGGTTTGAGACAAATAGGTGGTCCAAAATGTGAACCAACAGAAGGCACTTCACCCTAGTTATATAACTGATACAAATAAATGCCTAGCGAAAGGAACACACATCGAAACCCTCGCGATAGATGGACACGCGATGGAATCTCAGCGCTGTTATTGGTTCGTTTGAGATGTTGAGTTTTGAATGAATCGCTGTTCGTTAATAATAATTATTAAAAAAATTAATTATCAATAAACATTAATTATTAGGTAATAACAATTATTGTGAAACTAAAAAGTCCGAGAAGCAAACACTAATTTTTATTACCTAATAATTAATGTTTGCTTCCCAGACTTTTTAGTTGTCTTTTATAGTTTTATAGGGTTAGGTAAATAGGATCATTGTATACGCTTGAAGGAAGAAAGAAGATAACGTGTGACGGCAAAGAACGATCATTATCCAACTTTCAAAATGAAATTCCCAGAATTTGAGAAAATTGACATTGATCGTTCTTCTCCGCGCCCCTTCCAGTCAAAAGCCAACAAAACCATATGGTTTTGTTGGCTTTTGACTGGACCCTCCTCGTGTTTTTAATTCCAACATCTTGGCTACCAAAAATGTTTAAGGAGTATTAATTCGATTATTAATCCTTCAACATTTAATCGATTGTTTGGATTGTGAAATGTCACCAGCACTGTCGTCAATGCATTGAAGGCTCTTATTCACAGAGATGTTTTCTCTCCGGAGACCATCATAATATGATATTATATCAAGGTTCTTTCCGTGCCGGATTTTTTCCCTGTCCCGAACTTGTATCCGAAGACCGTCGGAGTTCGCGACATCCTCCCCCCTTCCCCTTCAGGGTACTAATACACATTCCTACTTTGTAACCCCTCGCCCCCTCCCCTTACCTGGTACCCCCTTCACGTCGTCGACGGCACACCTTCGTCCGCGTCACGTCCGGTGAGGCGTGGCCTCGGGGCCAACTGTGCCGTCCGCGACTCCTCCCACTTCCGTTTTTCAGCACGTGGACAACTTCCCCATAAAATATAAAATCCCCTCCTCTTCCCCTCCCTACGACTCGTTCCCCCCCTCGCCTCGAAAACCCCCCCGAAGTGTCCCGGAGACGACGAACTCGCCCGGGCCCCATCTGTTGGCAAAAACGGGAATACCGCCGAAACGACAGGCGCCACCTGAAATTTGAACCCGTTTTTGAATCCGTCGCCCGAAAAACTACAAAATGACCCAAAATCCCAAATTCCTAAGTGTTCCGAAAATCACCAAAAAAACAAGAAGACTGTAAACGCATTCTCAAAACACGCGGAAGACCTTAGGAGGATGTTACCAACCTCTCTGCCAGTTGCCCAACCCCAGTAGCAGTAATGGGCCACAATCACTTTTATCATCACAAGAGGTTTAGATTAAAAACTTACTCAACAGATAATTAACTCTGAAATTGATTTAAATTGCAGTGAATAAATTCCGATTCATCGACAAGTTGATGGTATGACTTTTACTTATACCTACTGATATAGGTACCTACTCAGCCTACCATAATAGTCCTGGGCTATTCTTACTTTCAATTTGGGTTTCCTCAATAATTCGGCTTCTTCAGGTGAAATTCGTTCAGTTGGCCACGTTGAACTTTTGCTTTTCGTGATCAAAAAAATCAACTTGTTTTCGCGACGGGGGTAAAAAATTTTAATCGACCTCAAAAATTGTCATTCGTCTTTAGACGTGTAAATTCCAAAAATGAAATGTCCGTCGGACGCTTTGGGCAGATTTTTTTTTTTTTTTTTTTTTTTTTTTCAAAATGTTTTTTGGTTCAAACTCTCGGTAGTGGGATGGCGTTTCCGAAGCATTTAGAGACGTAGAATTCATTTCTCGGGGGTCGCAGTTAACATTCCGGTTCCACCGAGATGCTTTCATTGGGCTACGAATTGGGCATTTTACGGATGCCAGAAGGTCCAATAAGGTGTCGTTTTCCGAGTAATTTTAGACGTGGAATCCATTTTTTCGGAGTCCCTCATCTGTAAAAACACAATGAGGGAATACTTTTTTGAAGTTTAGGTACATACATGAAAATATTTTTGTAATTTTTTATTTTTGAAGATAATTTTTTATTGACTAAATTAATTTCTGCACTCTTTTCTCCAAAGAATAATTTACCCTAGTGTAACATTTTCAGCGTTTTGTTAAACTTTTCGTCTCTAATTTGGCTTGTTTCAGCTAATTAGGCTCCTCAGCAAATACTCAGCTAACTAGACTCCTGATTAAAAACTCAGCTGACTTGGCTTCTCATTAAGTACTCAGCTGACTTGATTCCTCATCAAGTTCCTAGTGGAGTAGGCTCCCCATTCACCACTCCGCTGATTTGGCTCCGCTTCAAGTACTCAGCTAATTAAGCTCCTCATTTACAGCCCTCCTGATTTCAGTTCCTCATTCATTGCCAACTTGACCAAACCCTTGTCCTGCTTTTTCAAGTCTTGTTGTACCTCCTTGACCTCGCAGTACAAAATTTTTTTCAGTTAGCACCAGTTGACATGACATTCCTTTGTACATCACAACTGGTTTTGAGTGCGAGTTTTGATGACACTGAAAAAATAGTTTATTTCAAGACGTTTGGCAATTATTTCATAGATACATCCCCTACATTTCGAATAGACAAGTAGGTAAGTATCACATGCTTTTGCTCTTAAAAACAAGCCATCAATTGAATTGAATAGATGAGCGCAACCTTTAGTTATTAATATTTAATGAGCGAGAGAAACTAAGAAACAGTAGGTATCTAGCGACCAAACTATGCCACACAACACATCAAAAGTATCCACGTGATGCTCATTACGTAAACAACTGCACCCTAACGACCGATGCGTAATAAAACCTTATGCCGATCAGAGGTAACGAACTGAGCCAGGCTGCAAAAATCGTTTTGGAGTCGTTGGAATCAGCCTGAAAAGCTCATTCCATAGACCCTTGTACCAACGAAATCGGACAAAAACTTCCGTCCCCCTTTTGAGGCCTCCTTAGTTACACATCAGAGATAAACAACTTTCGTCGTGAAGGACCTCCCGAAAACCGATGAAGGGGATGAGGGAGGGAAAATCAAGGTAGCCTATAACCACCCCCGGAACTCGCTGATGACAATGAGACCACCCTCATGAAAATCTGTTGAGCCGCTCGGGCGTGATGCTCTGTACACAAACAAACAAACAAAAAAAAAAAAACATACATGTCGAAGAGGTGAGCGCACCTTTCCATTTTTTGGAAAAAGGTTGCGCTAAAAACATACATGTCGAAGAGGTGAGCGCACCTTTCCATTTTTTGGAAAAAGGTTGCGCTAAAAACAACAAAAAAACATACATGTCGAAGAGGTGAGCGCACCTTTCCATTTTTTGGAAAAAGGTTGCGCTAAAAACGCTGCAAATTTTACACAAGGGTTTATTATTCTTTGATATTTGATATAGGTTACTTGTGCAGAGATTTAATTCTGTGTTAATGAAAAAAATTTTAAAAAAATTTTTTTTAATTTTTTTTTTCAATAAAGATTTTTTTGATTTTATTTTTTCAAAAAATGTTTTTTTTTTTTCAAATTTTGTTTTGTTTTTTACTTGAAAAATATTTCACCTCCTGGGATCTTTCAAAAATCCCATTTGTAGCCCCATGAAAGCCCTATTGATCGCAACAGTGAAATCGGATCGCTGCGGGACCCCAAAAAATGGATTCTACGTCCAAAAATACTTCGAAAACGACACCTGACTCGATCCCATAGCCGAAAGCCTTCGAAAACCCCCTTCTGTAGCCCCATTTTAGCCCCATAGCGCCCCACGGTTTTGGGCGATCGGGCTGAAAACCTTGCGGGCACAACTAGATGGTAAACCGAGTATTTTGTCAAAATTTCAGATTTAAAAAAAAATTCCTACTGCCCAAAACGGCCTGGACGGCGTACGGCGTACGGCGGACGGCGGACGGACATTTCAGTTTTGGAATCTAGACCACTTGAAACGGATAATGTCAAATTTTGAGGCCGATCGGAGTCGTCGACCCCCGTCGCGAAAACATAGGTGTATTTTTCCAAGAATAATAAACCAAAAAATCGCGACGACAAGTTTGGTCTAGACTAAACCCAATTTGTTTTAAGTGACCGAAACCTCCGTTCAGGGACAGATGGGCAACCAGCGGATAAATAAAAAGCCCAAAACTTGCGCCCTTAACGTTCGTAACACCCAGTTAATCACGCGAGGGTCCCCTTCGGGATTGTTTGCCGGATCACCTGGAACGATAAAAGACAAAACGCTTTCGCAGACGATAATCTGATCTTCTTGGGATGATAACGTTTTCCCTCCTCGCTTATCTCCACTCTCGAACCCTCCCGGGCTTCTAAGATGGTAATCGCATCATAACCCCTACTCCCACGACAATTATTCCACGGACTCGGGAGAATATAAATTCTGACCAATTACGGGACAATTTTTTTTTCTCTCTTTTTTTTTCAAAGAGGGAGCGTAAGGTAGCAGCCGACGTTTTGTCCTTGTTGGATTTCCGGCGGTGTTATGCGTTGCGTACAAACCGTTCACATTGTTGGAGTTTTATGTATAAAACTCCTCATTTTGGAAAATTTCCACGTCCAATGCTACCAACCGTATAGATCTACAAGTGAAACAGCCAATGGCAATTTTCCGCTTTTTCCGAATTTTGTCGTTATTACCTACATATTATTATTACTTTTAATTCGCTTTAGATATCTAAACTGCCATGAATCACTTGCATGAAATACTAAACTAATTTTTTTAACGTCAAAAATCGATTCACAATTTCTACGAAAGTCGGTAGTAAAAAATCGAAACCTAAAAATCGATTTTAAAATAGGAAAATTGGAACGTATTATAATCGGGTTTTTTGTTGGTAGTTCTGGAGGCGAGTGCTTTCTACAGTGTAACGTGAGGCTTTTCCTCAGCGGATTCGCGAGTAAATAACTGGATAATCAATCAATTTCTTTCTCTCTAGATGTGGGACCTTCGTTGCGTGAAAAGTGTGTGAAAAACGACTCGCGTTGATTTATGAGGTCATTTTCTTCGGTGGAAATATCTTTCTCTCACCCACGCAAGAAGTTGATGGACTCTTTGTCGAAACGAGGTCAACATGGCGGATCGGAGGCGGCGTCCTGGTGGGTTGATCCTTTTTGGGGCTCTCTTTTGGGGGCCTTTCGCGGGGCGCAGGTGCTACCCCTGGGGGCGGATTCGGGGGGCCAACCCACCCTCAGGCTCCTCGAGGCCCCCCACACGAGGGAATCGGAGGCGGCAAATAGAAACCAGAACCCCGAGTAACACCTACACTTGGGTGAGTCGACTCCTCCGTTTTATACAAACATTTTCACCTACTTATACATTATACATACTCATACTAGAGTCCAGTAGAGGGAATGTGGGTGGTTAATATACAACGTCCACAGAGACCTGAATGGGCCATTTTGACGGCAACTTTAACGATGACCCGCTCAGGACGACTTTACAAGCGACTTTGCGAAGATACTATACAGTTGGCGCCATTTGACGCAGGAGTAATTCAAAATATTATTTAAGAAGATGAACGGAACGGTTGGTCCAAATTGAAACAGATTTACTCTAATTTTTTTAAATATTTTTTGTTTGTTTTTTTGATAGGTACTCCAAATAGCTGATAGCCAATACGTAAGTGCAATTTTTACCGATTTTCCTTGATAGTGCGAACATATTGCCTTTTGCCTAAAAACATTGAAAATTATTTTTAATTATTATAGGACTCGTTTAATCAGGTATTGCTCTGGCAGAGATGCGGTTGGCAGCGTTGCGAGCAGATTTGTCCCAAAATATCCGAACTTTTACCTTAAATGTCGCGGTGCGGGTAGTGCCTAAGAAAAATACAAATATTTTATTATTATTATTTTTTTTTTCAGACTACTTTAGACAAATTCGCCTACTCGCGCGCATCTCAGGAGGTGGGGGCTAAACCCCCCTATTCGAAGTTAAACGGTGCACCGAACCCGTAGAAAAAATAGCCGTATTTTTATCGCTTACCGTTTCGGAGGAGTAGGGTTTTGACATACATAGACACATAGTCAGCCACAGACACAGACATGTTGAGTGCCCTTGTGTACAATATGCAGCGTTTTTTTCTTGTTTATTAGGTAATTGCTTTTTTGTCTTCTGTCTATAGTCTTATGACCTCAAGTACCTACCAAGTTACATTTCCAGCTGTTTTTGAAACACTTTTATGCGTTGGTTAATAATTTGAATAATTTATAACTTAATGGTTTTTACTACCTAGGTAATATAATAATATTATATTATATATTATTTATTATATTCTTAGTTTACAGATATAGAGATGTCGTTTTAAACTTGACTCGAATTGTCATAATTTTTAACAAGAGGAGAGTGCCATTCTGTTCCTTGCAGTTTTAGGTCTGCCCTTTGGTTGAAATAAAACTCCATTACCGCTGATTCTTGCATTCTACTTCGCCCTTGAGATAGCAGCAGCGTTGTCATACTATAATGAGCAAAATTAAGGATTTTTCAGAAAAACAGCGGATATCCGGATTTGAACGGCAGACATCCGACCGTTTCCGGATGCTTGATATTCATCTGATCGGATCTCCGATATCCGGATATTAATTTTGGTTTTCCATCCCTAATTTGGCACGTATGCGATTAATTTTTTCTTCTTTTTTTTTTTTTTTTTTTTTTTAGCTCACTTTAAATGGGTGACTGTTCCTAAAAACACCCATGGACACTCCCTCCCCCTTTCCCTCCAATACGATTTCTGGATCCGCCCCTGGTGGCATTAAATGCCAAATTTTGACCTCCCAACGTTCAAGCGGCACTTAACGGCCTCCCAAGTGTGGTTTTTACTGCCGATTTCGCGGGACTGAAGGCACACTTTGCGAGGTATCAACGTAATCAAGGGGAAGCCTTTTATACATTGTCCCCTGTTAGCACGCCGTAATTTCTCTTTAACCAAAGAATCCTAAAAATGCGATGTTAAACGTACGAAGAGTAAATCACTTCGAGGGGGGAATAACCACTAACGAGCTTGCAACTTCCAAGAACCCCTGAAGACCTAAACGCGTTGAGGAGATTTTGTGAGCAAATTTCGAGACAAAAAAACACACACAAAAAAAAAAAAAACGCATGCACAGAAAATTTGAAAAATAATATTTTTCGTCATAATATTATTATGACGAAGCTGCGAGAACACAACAAGACACGTTCTGTGGCGGTTGTACCTCTCAGACTCGGAAACATGACATAATCCTCAGTAGAAAGGGCCACTTCAAGGTAAAAGTCATGTTCATTCATAAGTTGAGTTTAGAAGAAAACGATTTCTGCCTACGCGGGAGAGGAAGTGTCGCAACTGAGGTGTGTGATGTATAGTCGTTAACTGCCGGCTGTTAACGTCCTAACCGGCGTGTCATTGCCGTCCAACTGTCTTTGTGTCGGTTTTGCTTCGAGGAGTTTCTGCAAGACGCCGTAAAAAAAAAAAGAAAAAAAAGAAAAGAATATTGAAAAGTAGCGGCAACCCGCAAAAGGCTTTGGTTTTATGTTGCCAACCGTTTTCACTTTTGTTTTATGTCCCTTCGTTGAGTGGATTGAAAACATTTTTGTGATATTTTGAATTTTCGGCTTCCAATGCCGCCAATCGTATCTTTTTCAGGTCTAAAACGTGATTTTGGCGATTTACAAAGTTTTTGAAACGAGTCCGAATTTCATCTTTTTTTTTTTCCTTCGGTCTATTTGGAGAAAACAATAATAAATCGGCTCGTGCGGAGTTACGGCTGGCCAAAGCCAGTTATGGGTAGGGTGTGAGGATGATGGAGAGGTGAGGGAGAGTTCAAAACCAGTTTGAAGTAATGCGCAGTTTCATTGCTTTTGGACAATATTCACATTCCACTAAAAAACGTTCTGCCAATATAGCCAGTGTGACGCTCCTTACAGCATACCTCAAATTAATTAAGGGGAATTGAAAAGAGGGTATTCCCCAGAGGCAGGTAATAAAAGTCCTTATCCGTTTAAAGATCGGATCAGTGATGTCCACAGAATCAATTGAAAAAAAGAATGCCAGAAGGTTCGTTTTTGAAAAAAAAAAAAACCTCAAAGGAGAAGAGAAACCCCACCTCCTCCGTGCCCTAAAAGAATATAATACTCGTCGACTAATAAGCGGTATAATTATATAGGAACCTGATTGAGGGGTCATTACTCAGCCCTAATGTTGTAATTACGCGTTCACAAATGACCGAGATCCCTGTGGAAGTTAGTGTGCCGAGCCGTCCGCCATGGAGGAATTACAGGGTACCTACGTTAGCTATACAGCCTCGAGGGGTCTTCGTTGTCAAGCTCGCCTATGCGCGCGCCTCGACTGAATAATGAACCTTTAGTGGGATGTGGCAAAATACAATTTATACCGTATGTTGAAAAAAAATGCAATGTATGAGAAAATGTGAAATTAACTAATGGGTGAGTTTCGATGCTTTCTACAAAGGAAAATAAAAACCACAGGAGAAACTTGGCTCTTGGTTCAAAGCTTGTCGAATCAAGTCCATATGGACTAATGTAAGCTTTGGCTTTATAGGTGTCTTTCCTCATTCTTAGCCGCTTTGTTTTTAGCTTCTTGACTTCTAGGTTCTGGCCTGTTGGTATCTTGATAGTTAGCTTCTTGGCCCGTAGGTTCTGACCTTTTTGCATCTTGGGTTTATGGCTCTTAGATTCTTAACTTTTAGGTAATTGGTTCTATGCTTCTTGGTTCTTTGTCCCTTAGCTGTTAGCTCCTTGGCTTGAAGTTTGTGTATTCTCAATGCCGTGTATGTTGGTTTTATACCTCTTCTTTTCCTTGGTTCTTACCCTCCTCGCTTTTAGCTTCTTGCTTGACTTCTAACTTAATTTGATAGCTTCTTGGCTCTCTGCTTTTGGTTTCTTTGCTTCTTGGCTTTTAGCATCTCGGGTCTTAGGTTCTGCTAAGGAGGAGGAATGTGCTGGGTTGTGGTTAGGTAGCTTTATGGTGCCCTCGTTTGTAGTGTGTAGTGTTTGCACGGTCTGGGCGTACTCCGTGAACTTCTCATACTCTGACAGAGGATGTATTTTATTGTAATAATATTATATTTATTAAGTTAATTATCTTAAGTTACTAGATATCCAAATACCTTCAATACGTAAGTTTTAATATCGATTTTAGCTCAGTTCCAATGCCCTCCAAATTATTTTTCTGATTCCTGTCATTTTATTCATTTCATTAGTCCCTGATGATAGGAGAATAGAATATGGAAATTCCTGATGGCCTTAAGCGATTATTTTAACAAGAGACGCTTGCATACGAGTCTGCAACACACAGTCTGGGACATTTTAGTCCCCCCCCCCCCCTATTTCGCCCCTTTCTCCTACCCTCTCCTATCCCTCTTCTGTACTCCCCTCTATCTACGAATTACAGTTGAGTGTAAAGCATAGAAATTAGCTTTAAGAGCCACTCAGCTGATCCGGACCCTGGGCATCGTCAAGTAAATGTCAAAGAGGCTACATACGAAATAACCGTAACACTTTCATCGCTTTCAACGCTTTTTTCGTTTATGTGTCAAAATATTTATTCTTTGAAAAAATTACAAAAATTTAACATTTAATAATGCTTTTTAAAAACTCGTGGAAATTCATCTGCAGAAATCACGGATTCTGTGATTTCTACATCTGATGTGGATTCCTTGGTCAGCTCTAGAAGTCCGGTCACCGGGTGCCTCAGAAGGGATATTCGATGCAAATCGTGGTGTAGAATTTTACTCAACGGTTTTACATGTTTTTTGGGGGTGTTGTGAATACGAATCCGAAGCTTCCCAACCAAATTTTTGGGACGCTCACCGTCAAAATCGCAAAAAAAAAACGTCGAAATATCAGATTGTTTTGATTTCTTTATTTTTACGGATAATTCTGAATGGGTGCGTTTTAGGTAAATTAAAGAGCACGAAATTCTACGTCGAATGAGCTACCTTAAAGTTAAAATTGGCCCAGCCGTAAGGGCACGACGGGCCGTCAAAAAATGAATTTTCGATCGGAGAAAATTTCTATTTAATAGTCGCGAAGGCATAGAAGAAAATGTTCTGAAAACCGTGGTCCTAGTTGGTCAAATTTCTGGTTTCCACGCTTTCCGACGAATACTAACGGCACCTTTCTTGTCTCAATAGAAATGCAATGTACCGTCCCTTAAATAAAATTTAATCATCTTTCACCAGAAAAAAAAGAAAGAATTAAGATCGGTCTAATCGTTCTTGATTTTTGGGCCTTAACTTGCGAAAAACACGTTTTTGCCAAAATTTGCAATTTGTTTGCCATGCCTGCCCCTCTCTTATTGAAGCTCAAATCAAAATTTAACATGGAATAGCTGCGATGGGTAATTTAATTAGCTTTCACGAGTAAAAAAGAAATTTGGAATCAGACCAATAGTTTCCGCGCTACAGCCGAAAAAACGTTCTGATAAACGTAGTTTTCCGCCTACCGAGCGCTGTAGGATCCAAAACCAGGCATCTTTATGTCGCGAATTTCATCTACTTTAAAAAGTCTTTTGGTGGTCTCTTCGATAAACCGCAAACGTATTGAGCTATTGTCAAAAAACCATCAAAAGTGCAAAAAAAAAAAAAAAAACGGGGATTTTCGGCTACCATGCCGCTTCTACGCGTTTTTCATACTCGCAAATCTGGATTCTTACTCCCAGCAGAGGTCTCAACAAATGGCTACTACCTCAATAATTGAGGAGCATTAATTATTAATGCTCCAGGTAGACCTTTTTTTTTGTGTAAGGTTCTATTTAACTGGACAATCAGCCGCTCGCTCAGGAGTGTTTCCGAACACTCACTTTTAAAATTTCGTTTGATCAAAAGTAACATTATTAGTTCTCTCTAAACGCAGAATTAGATGCTCTATAATGTCCATTAAATGAGTTTTTACGCGGGAGTTACCATTTTTGAGCAGCAGACGATCAAACTATCTTCAAGTTATCTTGATTTTTCGCAAAGTTGGAAAAAATCTACTTTTTTGACGGCCCGTCGCGCCCCTTACGGCTGGGTCAATTTTAACTTTCAGTTGAAAGTGCTCTTTAATTTACTATAATATAGTAAAATTTCTGTATTACAGAAAATTTCATTTATGACGCACCCTTTCAACATTTTCCGCAACCCCCCCCCCCCCCCCCCCCCCCCCCCCAAAGTGCCGACATTTCGAGGTTTTTTGTGATTTTGTTGGTGAGCGTCCCGCACATTTTGTTGGGAAGCTTCGGATTCGTGTTCAGCTCCAAAAAAAAAAAAAAAAAAAAACCGTTGAGAAAAATTCTACACCTTGCTTTGCATCGAATCACCAGACTGGACTATAGAGCAATTTGAATGAGCCCATTCCGTACCCTGGAACCATAGGTAGCTCATTAAGAGAATGGTCCTTCAAGTCCACTGTAGCCATAACTCACCACGAGTATCGTCCTTGGCAGGGTGTGGTGGTAATTTACCAGCACGAGGGGGCTACTCCAGCCTTCCCCGTATCCACCAGCCTGGCCTCAGACCCAACAACTCGTTTTTCCATATTTGTAGTTTTTTTTATATACAGTTAAGTATTTTGGGGGGTTGTTAAGTGTGAGGCAATGTTAACACTAATCGCCTTCACTGCCCAGATGATATCGTAGATTTGATGAAATTAGGTGTGGCCGCCTGGTCAGCGGACTCCACTTGTTGTACCCTCCGTAACTTTCACCCCCGCACTTTCACTTAACAGGTTACGGGAGGTCAGGGTCTTTTCATCTCCATGGTCGTCGTCTCTACACGAGGGAAAGACGTCCGTCTGCGTGAGGTATTGATCCCCTTTTCTCGGAAACCATCCCCTTTAAACGGTTTCAACTCCGCGGAGGGGAGCGGGGGTGTCAGCGTGAATGGGGAGCCAACCCCTCGGCGGGGTTGAATGGACGTATTGACGGCGACCCCGCGACCCATGGGTCGGCTGGGGGGTTTCATTCAGGCGGGTTAAGCGAGGTCGTGGATAGAGCGCAGTGGCGTTTCAAATACTGCCGATTCGCTCCGCGGAGCCCGATACGGACGAACCCGTCAACTTAACATGACATGTTAACATTGTGCACATAACAAACCTTACAAATCGCAACAAAACATCTGCAACTGTCAAAAACAATTACATCGCAGGTTTCTCTTCACACAAACCAACAATTTCAAGTTCACCCTCACAACGTCCATGTCCCCTAAACTCCGTTTTGACCGCCATTACAACTGTAGGCGTTTTTTTCCCGGGTGGGCAATTAACTTTTGTCCATTCCAATCCGACCATCAGATTATTCATTTATAAATTACAGGCAAGAAATCTTATGAGTCCCGAGAAGGCGCGTCCTCTTCGGAAATCAAATCATTGCTTAATAACAGGCTCCGTGGATGTCTACACGGTCATTATTGTTTGTTCCGTAATTAACCGTTCAATTTTTAATTGGACAGGCCGTTTTATAAAGCGTGTAACAGAAGCTTTCTCGACCAGATGTTTCTCACCTAGTTCAATTGAAACGCCGAATATTCTCAAAATGTTCGACCAAACTGTTTTACAAAACAAAACCATGTTCCTGAGCTTTGCATTGAGTAGACTCCCGGTCCCGTTTTTATCTCTATTTTACGACTTGCCGCCATTATCGAACAAAAAAAAAAATTATTCCGTTTATAACTCGAAATGCAAATGCCCCACTTAGTAACGAAAAATACTGTTTCCGAGACGGCCGTAAAAAGAGCGTCCTATTTCAAAGTGTTTTTGAATCCGTCTAAAGATAATTCATGGAAAGGGCACTTTTTCCTTTATGACGTCAGAAAGGGGGAGGGGGCTATTGTGTGTTAACCCGGCTGGGGAGTGTGAATCACACGTGAAATCGACTTCCTTCAAGCTCAAATTACGGAGTTGTGAGCCTTCGGAAGGACGAGTTCATTTACATTTTATCAGATCACACCAACACAGAGTCGACAAGAGACACTGAAGACGCTAATACACTTTCGGGTGATTGATGGCGAGCTCGTTGTGGCCGAACGCAGTGAGCCCAAACACATTGATATACTTGCTGGGGAGTAACTACGTATTATTTTCGAAATAGATGTTTAATCAATGTTCATGCGTTTTATTGTGTCAAACCATTGAGTAACACTGGGTATGAAGAACCAAGAGCTAAAGGACCAGCCGCTGAGAGCAAGGAAGCTAAGAAGCAAAAACTAAGAACCAATAAGTTGAGAGAGCAGAAGCCAGGATTAGATGCCACTACCTAAAACCCAAGAAGCTAAGAGAGCTGAAGCTGAGAGCTAAAGACGTAAGAAGCCGACAAGCTTATCCAAGAAGGTAGGAGACCAGAAGCAGAGAGCTGAGAAGCTAAGAGAGCAGAAGGAAAGAGCCGAAATGGTGGGATCCAGGAAGCGAAGAAACCAGACGTTGAGAACCAAAAAGCTAAGTGAGAAAATGCAAGATGCCAAAAGCCAAGAAGCTGAGGCCCTAGAAGCTAATAAATCAGAAGCCCAGAAGCTGAGACCCTTGAAGATTCTGGGTCAAAGATCCTAAGAAATCTGAAGTTGAGAGCCAAAAAGCTAAGTTCCCAAGCTTCTATAGAAGCTAAAAGACCATGCAAAGAGCCAAGAACCTAAAAACAAAGAAGCTGAGAGATTATAAGTACAGAGCTGAAAAGCTATGAGCCCAGATGGTAGGATCTGAAAAGCTGCAAGACCAGATACTGAGAGGTGAAGAGCCAAGAAGCTAGGAGAGCAGAAGCTGAGAGCGTATAAGCTTATAAACAAAGAATCTAAGAAACCGACCAAAGACCCAAGAAGTAGGTATAGCGAGCAGATAACAGCAGCTATGAACCAAGAGGTTATAAACATAGAAACTAACAGCGCAGATGTAGAGAGCCAAGAAGCTAAACGATGCTAAGAGCCAAAATGGCATGATCCAAGAAGCTAAAGACTTGATGCTAAGAGCCAAGAAGGTAATTGACCAGAAGCTCTGAACCAAGATCTTAAAAAAAGCAGCTAAGAGAGCCAGGTATCACGCGCTGAGAGCCAAGGACGTCAGAGACAATAAGCTAATAGTGGAAAAGCTAGAGCCGAGAACCTCAGGTTCGAGAAGTTAAGAAATCGGAAGCTCGGCATGAATAGAGACAATCGAAGACTGTACCAGATGCTTGTGATGGACCACAAGGCTCTTGGTAAACCCACAGCGCCTGCGCAAGACGTGCCTCCTGAATCTGAGAATTCTGAAAATGTCAACTGTGACAAAGAAAAGTCAAAAGTCAAAAGTTTTTTATTTTCTCCACTAGCTTCGATGAGCTTTTTGGATGGGTTGTTCTGTTAGTTTGATTGGGATGGGATGTCTGCGTTGTTATGAGCAGTGAGAGTAGTGATACGATTATGTCTGAGATGTCTTCTTTTGAGTCTTGTCGCAAAACCTGGTGGATCTGTTATTGCCGCGACGCATGGATTCGTGTTCCCTTCGGCCTTCTCCACCAGTTTTGTGTATTGTGTAGTGATGGTCTCTTGAATTGTGGATAATTGGAGGTCTTCCCGGAGCACGTCGTTTCTCACGTACCACGGGGCACCTGTTATGGATCGGATGATCTTGTTTTGTTGTCGCTGAATCTGTTGTGTGGAAGTGTAGCAGGCTGTACCCCAGATCTCGCAGCCATAAGTCCATATAGGCCTTATGAGAGACGAGTAAAGGAGCTTCTTGTTCTCCAAACTCAGCTTGGATCTCCAATTCAGCATTGGCCAGCATAGGAATGTCCTCTTTTTCATAGCCTCTCTGACGTTCTTGATGTGGTACTTCCAAGTTAGTCTACGGTCTAGGGTCAAACCTAGATACCGAACTTGACTTTTCCTTGGAAGTAAACCACCACAGAGACTGACGTTGCAGACTGTTCCCGGCCTTAGCGTGAAGGTGATGAGCGAGGACTTGGTTGGATTGACCTTCACCTTCCATTTGTTCAGTTAGCCAAGTGTCTCTTCAGGTGCCATCTTGCCTCCATGACGGTGTCTCCTGAAGCGAGTATTCCTGTGTCGTCTGCAAACTGGGCCAGAAGCGTGTCACACGTATCAGGGAAGTCATGGCAGTAGGCGTTGTAGAGAAGCGGGCTGAGAGGCGATCCTTGTGGAACTCCCGCGCTGATTGTCTTGAACGACGAATATTCCTCGCCGATTTTCACCCTAAACGTTCTTCCACTCAAGAATGACTTGAGGAAGAGGAACAGGGAATTCGGGAGGAATGGTCGGATTTTTAGGAGGAGTCCATCGTGCCAAACTCTATCAAACGCCGACTGTACATCCAGAAAGGCTGCTGCAGTATACTTCTTTCGTTCATAGCCATGCAGGATGTAGTCTACAACCCTGTGTAGTTGCTGAGTCGTGGAATGATCGCTTCTGAACCCAAATTGATGGTCCGGGATGATTGATGACACCTGAAGAGCACTCTCTAACCTCTTGAGAAGAATTTTCTCGTACAGCTTCCCCAGCAGAGGTAGCAAGCTGATTGGGCGATAGCTGGCCGGGTCCTGCTGAGGTTTGCCAGGCTTCAGAACAACTATGACTACAGCATGTTTCCACACTGCTGGCATGTACCCAAGGCGCAGGAGTGCATTGTACAAGTTCAGGAGGAACGCCTTGCCCTTCGTGGGGAGGTTCTTGATCAAATCTGCAGTTATCAAATCATATCCAGGAGCTTTGTTATTCTTTAATCCTTTAATGGCCCAATTCAGCTCGTCTGGATTGATAGGAGATGGTGGAAGTGACATCTGCATTGGGCTTGTGAGCTCATCCTTAACTCGAGCAGAAAAGTGAGGGTCGCCTAGGTCGTGATTGGGATGGAAAATCTCTTCAACGTGACATGCGATCAACTCAGCTTTTGCCCTGTCCTCAGTCAACCACCTTCCACCGTTATCTTTAAGTGGGGGGGATAATTTTGATTTCCTCCCCAGGAAGTGCTGGGCAGTCCTCCAGAGTCTACTTGAGTAGTTGCTGTTCGAGTTTGCGTCCATCAAGTGATTGGAGAATCGTTCATTTCGTAACTCAATAAGCGCCTCCTTCACTCTTCTGCACCAGTAGTTGAATACAGCTTTGTTGGTGGGGTCACGGGAACGTTGCCAGTTCCTTCTCGCCTCCTTTTTCTGTGCCATGAGTGAACGAATTGGAGCAGGCACAAATCTTCCAATTTTTCGGCATTCGACTGGCTTACTACTGCTCCAAGCACAGCTGTGAATTGTTTTCACCAAGTGATCAATGCACTCATCAACATCCTCGCATGTAGAAAGGGAAAGTGACAAGTCAATTTCTTGTGAGAATTCTTCGCCGTACTGGTCCCAATTCATTTTTCCGCGCTTTAACTGTGCCTGTGATGTCTTGGGCAACAGCTGCGCAGACGCGCAGGCAAGTAAGACAGGATCATGGTCGGAACTGAGATCATGTACGGCATCTACGTTGCATTCGCGAGAGAATCTTTTGGTGATGTAGATGTCCAGAATCTCTGGTAGCTTCCGATTTGATGTAGGCCAATATGTGGGGGATTGTGAAGCATGAACAACTAGGTTGTGTTCTCTGGCTACACTCAGCACCATACTACCCCGATCGTTGGACGAACGACAGCCCCAGACTGTTGACTTTGCGTTGAAATCTCCACCCAATATTCCTTTGTCACCAAGTGCATTGATCACCTGGAGAAATTGATGCCTTGGCAGTTGCTTTGAAGTAGTAGAATAGCAACTTCCCATGACAACCCGTGCCCCATCAACAGTAACCGAGACAAATGCAGCCTGTATGTGCTCAGAGGAGATTGCAGGAAGTTCGCAGTGTCGAATTCTCGACTTTATCAGCAGCCCTGCACCTCTTTTGACGTTCCCACCACCAGTATAGTCAGCATCTGAAATTTTGACAAAGAAAAGAAAAAAAAATTTCAAGTGGTCTGTGAAGCGTGAAGGGCTGCTGATACAAGACACAATTTGAATCCTTTCATCGAAAACTACTTTTACACGACGAAACGTGTGAAGAGGTTGCGAGGAGGCGTTTTCAAAAAGTTCTCTCGGACTCCCTCTAGCCAAAGACTGACTGACTGACGTGTTCATAAACAGTCATTATCTCTTCAAACCTGTTTGTTCCCACCGCGGGGCCGTATTGTTATTTGATCTTGGCAAAGGTGTGAACGTTTTTCAGGTGGAGCGATTTCCAAGAGGATGATGTGAACCTAACCAGCAATTAACCTTCGGGTCGGGATAATCGGGACAGAAGTGCGCACTTTAACGCCTCGTTATCTACAGTGGGATTTGGTTGGGCTTCGGATCAGTTCAAGAACCTAACAGTTGGAACGTTTTGAATGACGTCTTTTTCGAAATCTTTCTCATTTCCCCCCAATTTTCCTCCACTTTCTGCCCCTTTAGTTTTTCCTCTCGGGATTTTTCCACAGATCCATATCGACCAAACGAGGTTATCCAGACTGCTCTTCCCCTTCTTTCTGGATCCTCGCCAGTTCCGCCCCGTCGTGAAATGTCAACTGGTGAATTATTCAAACTCCTTGTTGCGGATCGTGATCCCGAAACATCCGTTAATCGCCCGTTTGGTTCTGACACAAAGAGGTGGAGACATCGGTGCCTTAGGGTTAATTACAAGCGGGGCGGCACTGCGTGCCGATTTTGTCATTTTTGCACCCCTTCCGGAGTTCTGCACTTCTGGTTTGACGTTGTTTTGCGATATAAACTCCAAGTTAAGGCCAGAATCAGGCTGGGAGCTGGTTGAACGAGGAGTCGTTTTGATGGTAATTTTGATCGTACAATACGTTCATGGGGGTCCTCCAACGGAAATTTGGTCCTATACAGCCGGCACGAGGCGTTGTGCAAGCTTCGCACGGATACTCCGGTCATATACACGCCCACTAACACCCCATCCTGATATACACACAACATTTACATATCATCTTCATTACTCGGGCGGAACCCTCTCGTATTTACATACCGGGGAACGGCCTTTATTGGGAAAAACTGGGCGCCAGTTTGTTGTTTGTTAACAGGCTCATTTCTTTGACGGGGAAATCGGACAGTTGATTCCTCCAATCAATAAACAAGGACGATCTCCTCGTCTGATGGGATCCATCATGTTCTTAAAAAACCAACAACGAAAAAAAGCACTTCAAGAGACTTACATACCTAATAAGATAACAAGATGCAAAATATATAAAACATGAAATATTTAATATGAAATAAGTGAAAACCCAAGATAAGAATTCTTATGTTGTGTTTTTACTTATTTTGATATTTCCCTTTTTCAAGATTTTGCTTATATTCTTAAGATAGCAAAATAAGGAGAAAAAAAGGAAAAAAAGAAACATAATATGGGTATATTATACCCAAATAAGAGAGAGAGAGAGAGAGAGAGAGAGAGAGAGAGATTGATTGATTATCGCTTTATTTACAAATCTGGCAAGTTTTGGCCTCTAAGGGCCACTCTTCCAACTAACCAGATGAAATGAATTACAGCATTGATTTATATACAACTACGATCGAAATCTTGGTACATAATAAAAGTAAGTATGGCTTACAAATTGCAAATTGGAATAAATTTTAAGAGTCTTTACGGACTGGTGTGCTAATAGTGCGAAATTAAATTAGTTTTTAAGTTACGGCTGAAAGTGGTTTGGTTAGTTATCAGCTTTAGGGCTGATGGCAAACAATTAAAGTGACGTATGGTCTTACAAATAAACGAGTCGTTAAATGCGGTGGTCCTACATAATGACATCACAAAATTTACATCTTTATTTCTGGTATTGAGGCTATGGGTGGCTGGGAAAGTTACATATTTGCTGGCAAGATAGGGGGGCTTTGCTGTGGATACTATTCGACGCATAGTCGTCAGTATACTGTGCGTGATGAGATCGTCGGCTTTGAGAATGTTTAGTTTCTTGAATTTGTCGTGTATTCGATCATCGAACTTGAGATTTAGAATAAATCTAACAGAGGAGAATAATATTTTCTGATATTTTTGTCTACACTCGTAACTCATGTCACACATGGCAGATAGACAGTAAGTAAGGTGCGAGGTAAGTAAGTAAGAGAGAGAGAGAGAGAGCGAGAGAGAGAGAGAGAGAGAGAGAAAATTAGGATAAAAAATTAAATAAGAAAGGAACAAATTGAGGGAGAACAAATTATAAATAGAAAAAAAAAAGAAAAAAGGGTTTCCTTTTTTGTATTCTTTCCTTTTTCTGTATTAAAAAAATGTATGTTTATTCATTTTCTTGCAGGCGGTGGGATGTGGTATGAAGGCAGATGCCGCGTTCGCGGAGCGTACTATCACCCCAACTTCGCTAGATATCACCATCACTATCGAGGTATGCTCAGTTTTCCTTAAAGGAGATCTTCCGTGAGGGGGGGGGGGGGGGGGGGGGGGTTAGAAATTTTTCATAAGAAAGAAATTTAAAAAATCAGGGTCCGCCCTTGATGCAGATACTGCGATACGTGGATATGTCTGTAAAAAACGGTTAAAATTTCTGACGAACCACTGTGACGTGTCACATAATATGTATACGTATATTATGTATATTTTTGACCCAGACTTCTCATCCGATTTGGCAGTTAGTTAAGTAGGTATCAGCAGTATACGTTATAACATTTTGACCCCTCTACACCACCGCAAGCCAGCTCTCACTCTCATAAAACCGGTTTCGATTTCTCTATACCACCCCAAACCCGCTCTGACTCTCCCCAAACCTATTTTGATTCCTCTATACCACCCCAAACCTATTCTCACTCTCATGAAACCGGTTTAGACCTCTCTATACCACCCCAAACTGCTGTCACTCTCATAAAACCGAGTTCCATCAATGAACTGCGATTTGACAATGATGAATAATGTAAATAAGCAGTCAGTGAAATGATAACGCCGTTGGCGCGAGTGGGGAGTCCGAGTAATTAGCAGCTTCCCCGTTCACGGGAGAAGCTGGACTTCACAATCACGCTGCCTGTAGTGGCGCTTCCCACGGCCAGCGACGGAGCGAAGTGGCTCACGCGGCCACAGCTGAGTTAATTAAAAAAAAAAAAAAAAAGGAGAAGACGAAAAAAAGTTGACTAAACATTGTCATAACGAGGCAAGTTTGCTTACTGAAAAATAATTCGAAATCCGTTTAATAAGGAATTTATCGCTTATTAAAAATACTTAGGTTCTCAGTAAGTAGGTAACTGTCGTACTCGTATTTAATTTGTTCACAAAATGACCGAGTTATCGCCGCGGCGATGACATAAGTATCAGTTATCCATGCAGTTCATCACCAACCAAAAAAAAATTATTTGTATCGCCTTACACTTTCTGCGTGACGCATCCACGCCAAAACTCGCCCATCGAACGCGCACCATCAAACGACACAAAATCCGGAAAACTCCGCTCATCCCCGCAACAGGAAACTGGTTCCCGAACAAGGTTTAGAGGGTATTGTTCTTGAAGATCCGGTTGGACCAACCGTTGCTCATATGCATAAGGTTCCCCTTCAAATCTCACATCAAAGATTATCATAACGAATCCATCAGAGTCTCGATCGCCCCGGGGCCAACACCAAGTTAATAATAATGGTATCATGATAATAATGGACAGTATTTTTTATTTGTTTACATGGGCTTGACAATGAATGATTTCTCGCTCAATTCAGGAAATGTGAAAGTCTGAGATGAACGGGAGGTTACAGATCAGTGAAATGGCGTCATTTGTGTAAGTTGAGTTTTTGACTCCGGAAAATTTTTTTTTACCCGTGTGTTTTAAATTTATTCAACCTTTGGGTATCTTCTTTTTTTTTTTGTATTTAAATTTTTTCTCCAGCGCCATCTGTCATTGCCAAAGGTGAGGTTGGTTTGGTGATACGATCAAAACAGGAGGTGTCAGAGGGTCTTAATCCGCGTCATGTTGTGATCTGCCGTGTCAGAATGATGCGGTCAATGCGTCTGCGTCTGTTTGAAGAGGATCACGTCAGAAGCAATCAGTGATGCACTTTTTTCTTTCGATTGACCACGCGGGTGTCGTTTACGGATAAAAGAAAAATACGGCTGAAAAAAAATCAGGATGAGTAATTCAGGGCGTGACCTTTTTCTTGTACCGTTCAGCGTGGAACGAGGACGTTTGAAAGGGAGTGCCGAGTTTGGAGCTATGGAGATTTCAGGTGACAGGCCTCGTCATTCAAGTCGTTATGATCTGCTCCGATACTCTCTCTTTTTCTCCCCTCGACTTCAAAAAGTCGGCCCCCGGGTCGAGAAACGCAAATAAACAAATTACACAGGTGAACTTGCCAGTTTTAACTTTGTCGGTTCGTGGAGTTGATCCACGTGGACACCTTCGAGCAGGATCCAGGAAAGACGAATGCAATCGTTAGGAAATGAAAACCATAGAGAAGTTACGATACGTAACTTCGATTTATCGTGGTATCAATACTCTCCTCCTATTATTTCGGAAGAAGTGGCCTCAGTACTAATATCACTAGTAGGGGTCTCAGTCCCGCGGGTTGTAGCTCTTGACTAGCATGAATCTCGCGGGAAATCATACTTTCTAAAAATAATTGTTTTTTATTTTTATTTCATTTTTTAACTCAAATAATAGGGATTATTTGATACTCCTAGGATTTTTCCATGTTTGGAGCTTGGGGGGACATAGAAAGAGATATTTCCCACAATGGGCCCGGGAACCGATTGTCGACTTTTGAAGCCATAGCAGTGAGTTTTGGGCTCATACGGTGTAATACAAATTTACAGGGCACTTTCGAAAATTTCAACTTTGAATCTGGAGGGAAGAGTGGCGCTTCCAAGAAGTGCTCTCTGGTGGTCAGCCAATGAGCTATATGAACTTTCAACTTCTTGATGGTTACTCTATTCACTTCGTAGAACTCCATTTGATTTGGAATAAAAGTCAGTAGCTTCTGTTCTACCTACGCCTTTATTTTTCTCTCCCTTCTCCTACATGCGATCGATTTCAACCATACTGGTCATCGTCAGGCATCCATCAAAGTGATAGGTACATAAAAATTCATATCACAGTCAATTATAGTTGTCAGGAACATTAAATTTAAGAAAGGTAGGAACTTTTAGGAAAACTAATATCACAGGGAGGCTCAACGTAAACACAAGCTTTTGTGGTCACTTTTTGTGTTTACGGTCGCGGTCCTAGGGTCGCGGTGACCACATCAACCTTTCTTCTCCCGCGAGCAACTTTACTGCCCCCTTGCAAGACCCATCAATTTGAAATTCACTGACCAGGCCACCTTTGATGATATTTCATCTGAGGTAGCCAGATACGCTTTTCCCGGTCAAGCTGAAACGATACCAGCCACGACCTCTCGTGTTAGGTATCGACTTCCCCTTAGCTCCCTTATGAAGATTACGAATCTCCACAGTATCCTGACACGACAGGTAAGCCTGGAGTATTCGAATCTTCCATTACTGTGGCTGCATCTCCCGCCAGGTCAGCGAATCGTAACCCTTTGTGTTATGCCTTGTACAGGAATGTTCCCACCCTCCCATTCCTCCGCAAAATTGTATATATAACGCTACCGGCCTTCCGCCAAACACAACACAAATCAACTAATGAACCTAAATAAAATTTAGATACACAAACTTATGTAGGAACACGCCCAACATCCGTTGTATGGAGTGTACCATAGAGCTCATGTCTACTCGTCTAAATTCCATGCAAGTAATCAAGTATTCGCGCTTGAGGGTGGAAATCGTCAGCCTGACCGAGCGGATTTTTGATCATCATCCCCAGCATGTACATCCTGAACCAGAGTCTGAGCTGTAGATTCTTCCGTCTTCTGCATCTTCTTCATCGATGTCACACCAAACCAAGGAGCAGGTAGAATCAACCCTGAAGAATGAGCAGAGCCTCGGAATAATTGCAAATAAAAGGTTGGAAGATGCGCGAACAACTGAACTCAAAACTGCACAAATCCCAACAAGAAGCTCCTCCATGGTTGGCTTCGTGGCATAAACTGAATCGTGATCGTGTGAACGGTCCGCGACCCACGGCTGCAGCTCATGAGCTCCAGGTGTTGGCAGAGAGAATTACGTCGCTTTGGTCTGCGAACCCTCGAGGCAAGTGCAGGCCAGCATCTCCATTGGATATCGAGAGCTAGTATCTACTGCAGGCGAATAAAAGTTGTACCGGGCTGATCGGATGCGACAGCAGTTCCTCGACTGAATCAACAGCTTGAGCTCCAGGTGTCGGCAGAGAGAGTTACATACGTTCCTCTGGTCTGCGAATCCTTTTCCTTGGTCCTCCTCCTCCTCAGGCTGAAGCCCCAGTATAGTAGAGTTCGAGTATCCCATGAATTATTTATGAATTATTTTGCATGAATTATTTTGCATGGCCGTAGTGAATTATTTTGAATTATTTTGCATGGCCGTAGTGACATGAATTATTTTTGCATGGCCGTAGTGACATCGTAATCAAGAGAAAATCGGGAAGGTGTGGACAATCCCGCTGTAGAGTAGAAAAATTACCCACTCACTTGGGAATCTGGTCGACCTGACCACTGTAAGGCAACTTCTGAAGAGCTGGAATACCTTGTGAAATGAAAACACGTTTGATCCCGTGAAAACTATATGCAAAACTGATTTTATTTTTGTCATCTGACGGAAACTGAAATCAACTGTTGGACGAATAACAATTGGGACAATTTCCAACACCCGTCTTTCCCCGAAGAAGCATCTCAATAAGGAGGGGATAGTGTGATGAACATAACATGATGTGATGTTAATCACACTATCCCCTATCCTCAAGTTCCCAGTTCATATTACATGCTGTAAATGGACTTGGCAGATCAAGCCCGACGACTCCTCTCGTTGGGGCTGTAGTTTGTTTCGAGTTCAGTAAACTCTTCACAGGTCCTCATCTACAAAATCAACGAAAATGTCATCTAAACGTCAAACTCAAATTGCTCCTCCTGATTGCGTTCCTCCGACTAGATTTAGGCACGTATACACCCCCCCCCCCCCCCAACTCACTCATCACCATTCTACAAGAGGTTTTCTGGACAGTATTTTTATTGGACTGAATAGGTTTAATCCGTCGGAATCTCCTCTAAAACGGTCCTCTCGTTTAGCTTGCGGTCCCTCTCGCCCTCAGATGCAGCTTGATGAGCTCCTCTGACAACACTATTTTAAAGTGCCAAACTTGGATATGACGTGAAACTCAAGCTTTGTTTTTACTTTTGGTTTTCATTCCTGGAATAATCCACCTATGTATTCACGAGTCAACAATTTCTCTCCTCTCAAAATTTTACCCTCAATACAAAAGACACCTATAGTATACTGGGATTTCGTTAAAGTAAAAGTAGAACCGTGTACAGGATAAAAATACATGCAAATTACAGTCATCACTAGAGTTCGGATTAAGTCATATTTGCATATTGTATATTAAATAAGACACAATTTTTGTTCCTGATATGCATAGGCCTCTATTGAAAGATTTAGACTGGATTCCAAGCAATAGGAGTCTTCATTTCAAATTTTAACGTCATATTTTGTCATATTCTTGAGTTTTGACATGAAAAATTTTCATGTCAAAACTCAAGACATTTAATGTCTTTGCTCTGGCATTCCCCCCGATGGTGTGTAACGATTTTGTGATAATATCCTCCTTAATACACAATAAACAATATAGTCAGCAACACAAGTACGAGCGTTCATTATCGAAACAACCGCTTCATAGCTACCGTTGATTCGTGTGATTTGAATCAATTCGGGACCAAAAATGTTATATGTACGAGCATGATAAGAATTTGAAGAAATCTGCAAAAAGCGAAGAAGCGGAAAACTTGAACAATTACACAAAAACTAGCGTGTCAATCAAAGACATTTTCATGTCAAGGTTTGAGACAATAATTATTACGAGGGTCTCTCCCCGCTTTTTTTCCCCCCAATACCGTCATATTTGCAGCGTCATAATATTCGTAAGTCTTCACCGCCGCCAGTCAACAAGCTGATATCTCGGCGAACAAAGTCTTAGTGAAGGCAAAGATGCCCACACAGAACTTCCTTTTCCTCCAGTGCCAGTCCTAACAACGGGGGGAACTTGGATTTCGGCGGTAACCTACAACGCGAAACATTTTGATAAGGCGTAGGAGGAAAGTATGCAAGCAGTCTGGATGACTCAGAGAGTGCTGTTATAGTGAAGGCGAAGAAGGACCAACAGACATGGACCCGATTGACTTAGGTACATTACCGCTCGACTTCATCCCTTCGCTGATTGAAAGCCTCGAGTCAGAAGGACTGGAATTGGTTCAAGCAGTAGAGAAAATCATCAACCTGAAGGAAAGAGCAAAGTTATGGCCAGGTGCCACGGGATTGCAGGTCAAGGCCAAATTGGAAACAGGACTGAAAACCTTGCGGGCACAACTAGATGGTAAAACGAGTATTTTGACGAAATTTCAGATTTAAAAACAAATTAGTGATATAGATACCTACCTACTGCCCAAGAAGATAAAACTGAAAATTTTATATCGTATGACATACCTACGATATTAAATTTAGTTTGTATAGCACATTGTGCTATACAAACAGGGTAAAAATCATTACACTGGGAGGACAACTATCATAAGTGCTCCCCTCCCCTTCATAACTGATGAAAATTTTGAAAACAATGTTCATAACAAAGTAGGAACAATATAATGTATTATGAAATTAAAGTGGTGGCTCAAACCATTATTGTTATACGTAGCACTTTTTGCACAAGAAAAAATGAATTTCGGAAACTTCTTTTGGCTCTCCTGAAAAGTCGGGGTTTTGCACATAATATGTAAATCATATTATGATGGTTTACCTGTGAGGTACAGATATTATGTCGACAATATGGAAAAACTGTTGGTTGTTCAATTCAACAACTTTGAATAAGGTTTACTTAATTGAAATGTTTGGCTTTTATTTTATGTAAAATTTACTATTTAATATTATTCATTTATTTGTATGGAAAATGTCCGAATTCTTGAAAATAAAGATACAATTTAAAGTATTAAGTTTCAAACACATTGTTCAATTTATTGCAATTGCCTTAATCAGTTCTTGCTCGACGCGGCTTGTTTTCAGCTGATTGTTCATGAAATCTCTCGGTTTACCATCTAGTTGTTCCCGTAAGGTTTGCAGACCGTGAGGCGCTATGGGGCTAAAGTAGGGCTACGGGAGGGTGTTTTGATGGGTTTCGGCTGTGGGATCGAGTGGGGTGTCGTTTTCGAAGGATTTTTGGACGTAGAATCAATTTTTGGGGTCTCAGAACGATCTGGTTCCACTGTGGGGATCTATGGGGCTTTCAGTGGGCTAGAAATGGGATTTTTAAAGGATTCCAGCAGATCAAATAAGATGTCGTTTTCCGAGTAATTTTTGAGGCATAATCCATTTTTCGAGGTCCCACATCTGTCTAAACAATGTACAGAAATGTTTTTTTAATAATTAAAATACCTATTATATCATTAAATTTAATGATATTTATTTAATGATTTATTTATAAATTATTTAATAATTAAATTTTTCCAAAAATGTTTTCTTGTTGACCCAGAATTAATTTTTGCACAATTAAACTATAACAAAAAATAATAAACCCTTGTGTAAAATTTGCAGCGTTCTTTTATTGATATAGAATTAATAATTAATTATTAAATTATTTTTGCTTAACTGATGCCAAAGAATAATAATCCCCTGAGAAAAATTTGTACTTAGCGTTTTTTCCTTAAATCAGTAAATGCCCTGAAACCCAAAATTGCCTCTCTGCGTTGAGAACCATTCGATGTCGATGTGACCTCTCTATCACAACGTAATCCCAACTAATGGTACCTCCATGAATGCCAAGGGTGGTAAAAGTTTACACATGCACCACTGCACGTGCTCCGAAGAGGTTCCCAAAATTAGGGGTTTCACGAGAGGTCCCTTTCACTCCGGCGAATAGTTTGTAACGTAATTTGTATCCGAAACGGTTGTGCTTTTTTGTGCCCCTCCATCATCAATTACTTATTACGGTTTCAAACCCTGTCATTCAGACGGAGTTTTTTTTTATGGATGTTAAATGTCGGGAGGGGCCCTGTAGGCTCGGGAATTATCCCGCGATTCGTTGTGGATTTCCGAACTTGAAAAAAGGTCTCACCTTCGAAAACAAACGATAGGTATTAGGGGTTTATTTTAGTGTTTTTCGAACGCCCACAGACATTACCGCTAATAACGTGAATTTCCACGATGGGGTGTTGGAATAGACCCACTGTGAGCGACCGACAAAGAATTTGTATCGATTTTGTGGATTAATCCAAAAGCTCCACTTCATTTTAGGCGGCCGAGCACCGTCGAAGAACAATAGGAACATCTTCCCTCTTCCGATGCCGGGCAAACAAATAACTGCAGAAGCCCCGCGATAAAGAGAAGAATCAAAACGAGAGGATGTCATCCATCAACAAAGCTCTCCCCCCTTAACACCCTCCCCTCTAAACTCCCCGGAGACAGAATAATCTTTTACCTTCATGAATAAAGTCCGATTCTTCTAACGAAACACTCCTCGGGTGGTTGAGGACACACCCACATCCTTCTTCAGGACATCGGGAGGTCCCCCGTCGCCAATTGAAAATAAAAACTCTGATACAATTTATGCGTCCTAATCACAAACGCCGGGTTTATTCACTGATAATTATCGACGAATTATAATTGACGGCTTTCAAAACGCTCCATTGTTGTAAATCAGGAGACAATGTTTCGTAGTTCTTTATGTTTCGAGAATGTTCTGTGACACAACCAAATATTTCGTCAGACTGATGGTGGCACCACGAGGGAAATAAATTCTGTCTTTAAAAGATAATTTAAAAAATTTGGAAAAATAAAAATCAAAAACAGAAAAAGTAAAACAACAAATATTAAGTATATCTATTTATTTTTATATTATAATATTACCTATTATAATAAAATTTAAAAATATATAATATATATTATAATATGTATATCAATCGCCATCAAGTCGCCGGAAAAACGACTGGATGACCGGGGTTTATGTTACAAGTCGACCCGATAGCTGGTTTCATAAATCTATATATATTATATAATATATAATAATATGTATATATAATATTAATATATTATTCCAGGAGGTGTTTTTATACGATTTTCCCGTTATTATATTTTATTAATATATTATGTTATGTAGCGTACCCTGTAAAACGGATGTTGAAGGAGTACCTACATGCCCAAAATTAGATTCATACATATGTCTATCATTGATTGTGTTGTGTGTTTGAGGGAATGCCTCTAGCGTCATATCTAGGATTACGCCCCAGTGTCTTTGGAGGATGAGAAAGGGAGTGCATGAACGAACGTCCCTATCTAGGGCATAACACGAATTCATGTCCTGATATGCTGACCTGGGAGGTGACATTGATGCATTTATGCATCATCCACTTAAAAATGGAGGATCCACTAAGTATCTCCAGGATGGCGCGAAATGTCAGGTTGACCTGGAATGCATGGATCCTGGGAAGGGTGCAAAGGGGAATCTGATATCAAAGATGAAGGGTCATTGGTGTCAGTTCTCCCTTTGCCCCCAGTATTACAAGAAATCAGCGGACCGGCTTCCACAACCAAATTGTGGACAATGGAGGCCCAGTCCGCTGACTCTGTCTTATGAAGGACTGATCTCCTGGGCTACTACAACTGAATTGTCAGCAATACTGGGCAACAGTCCCGCGCGAAATAATTGGTCCCGCTGACCTGGCTTCTCTAACTGAAATGTCAGCAGGGGAGGCATGGTCTTCGAGTCCAACCAAAAAATCACTGCGATGTATGATTGTGATATCACAATAAAATTATACGTCAATGTATGATAAATAAGTTAAACATTAACCTTTCAAAAACCGTCGCAATCTTACTCTTATTTGGGATGCCCAAAATGGATCAACATCATTTCCAGCTTTGCGCTATTTTATTGGAGGCACACGTCTAATTTTTCTGGTCTATGAGAAAATGATGTTAAGTTTACTCATAGCAAATTAAGTATTTTGTATCAATAGGAATACAGCTGGAGATAGGATTTTTAATTTAGCTAAGGGGGTCTGAAGGGGTTCATTTTGGAAAATGGTTCTCTTGATCAAAATAGTTTGGGAACCCCTGATCTTGAGCATCCGCCATCGTTTAACCATTCACTGACCAGCTGTCATAGGTCAGTGCCTACCTACCTAAAACTGTACTGTACATTTATGAAAGCTATCGAAAAAAGTATAATGCCATGTTTTAACGAGAGGCCACCCCCTAATGGATAAAGCCAGCCAACCCCCGACCTCTTCCTCTTGGCCTCAGACCCTTTCTACTCGCTGTCCCATGTTCATTATGCTTGAAAATATAAGATGTTCAAATCATTGTAGAAAAAGGCGTTGGATTGTTTCTCCTCGCTAGCCCCCCCCCCCCCCCCCCCCACCAGCGTGCTAGGTCATCGAAAAACATCGATGTTCTAGTCTAAAACGACTTGTAATTCTGATATTGTTGGAACGACCGATATTCACATTTTTGCCGCCTTTAGGGCGGCAGACGAAGTGCACGATCCTTGTAAGATTTCTGCAGACTATACGATCTAAGAAACATTGTATCAGATATCATAGTCCGTAGAAAACTCGACACGCCCGGGTCAGAGTCCCGACTATTGCTCGTACCTTTTCCTCGGGAATAATTTGAGGTCCTCATCGGCGCCCGTCGTGTGTCACCCTGGAGCCTCCAACGTGGGAAAAAAGGATGAGCCTCCATAAAGGTTTGGAAAAAAAAACACCCTTCATTTATGAAACCAAACAACAGTAATAATTACGAGGGCTCGCAAGGTACGTACACGCCTTCACTATTAACGACAAACTTTACGCGGTCGAAGGGGCGGGAAAGGAACGTTCGACTTCCGGCCAGATATTCATCTTGAGGGGTCCGATAGTGTTCGTGTGAAATCAAAAGATGAAGTCGATACCTATGTGAGACGAATTAGTTTAAATATTCTATCTCCAATTTTGGTTTATTTTGTGCCGTTGATATATATATAGTGGGTATACTTGACATCATTTTCACGTCAGATGTCGACAACATAAATAGGTTAGAGTTTTTAAACAAATCTGAAATTGTCAAAATACTCGGTTTCCCATCTAGTTGTGCCCGCGAGATTTTCAGCCCGATCGCCCAAACCCGTGGGGCTCTGTGGGGCTACGGGAGGGCGTTTTCGATGGGTTTCGGCTATGTGGTCCAGTTAGGTTTAGGTTTTTTTCGCAGTATTTTGGGACGTAGAATCCATTTTTGGGGGTCCCAGAACGATCTGATTTCACCGTGGGGATAAGGCTAAAAATGGGATTTTTAAAGGATCCCAGGAGGTCAACTATTTTCCGAGTAATTTGGAACGCATAATCCATTTTTCGAGGTCCCACATCTCTACGAACAACGTACAGATTAAAAAAAAAAAATTAAATAGGTAGGTAACAAATTTTGTTATTGACACAGAATTAATTTTCACACAAGTAACCTACCGATATCAAAGAATAATAAAGCCTTGTGTAAATTTGCAGCGTTTTTTTTATTTATTTATTTCATTTTCTTATTTGAATTTTTTGTATTCGTTGTTTTATTTATTTTTATTTATTCATTTTTATCTTATTCATTTGTTTTTTATTCAAGTGGAACCTCCTTCATAAACTGAAATCTCATTGTAGTTACGTACTGTAATCACTTTCTGGTGCAATAAAAAATAAACCATCTGTGGAAAGTTCCTTTATACGCGTGAAGCCACGATTCGAATTAGTGGGGCGTCGCTTTCGAATAGCGAGTGCTATTTTGTGAAATTCACTTGACAGAAGAAGATGTGCCAGGAGTAAAACTTCCTCATCCCAAACAAGTGGCAATTCAGTTGCGGCTCTGATACGCTTCTTGCAAGTATGTAGCAGGTGTCAAGTTTCCTGGCAATTCGAGCAAAATGGACCTTGAAGGGTTAGTCCGCCGAAAGGTTGGACTATCATGAAAAATCCATAAATCGATTCGCTGTACTGAATTTTGTCTAAAATGACAAATTACTCGAACCCCTGGCTCAAACCCTTCAAAATCTACGTCTATGCACGGTCCGAAGGAACATTTGTATGGATTATACAGAATATGGCATAGCTCAAAAAAAAAAAAAATCATTTAATACCTACTCAAAAGTATTATAAAAACACTTCTTCTGAACCCCACAACACCCTAAAACACGCATCTGCCTCCGCTTGGCGGTTTTGGGAGCCCACAAACCTGCCTCTACGATAACCAAACGTAACCTTCCCATGAAGTCGAAAAATTTCTAGACATGCCTCCCCCATTTCAACCACTGTAAACAACCCAACGGACATCCATAACGATCTCATTTTCGTTTCAAAATAAAATCACACGAGCGATAAATCATGCAGTCAAACGCCCACTGTTGGCTTCTTGGAATTGGGCTCTGGGGATATATTGAACTGATTCCATTAAGGTATTCAAGTAATTGACAACTTATTTTTCATAGTTATCGAATTATTTTATAAAATGCCGGTTGGCGAGTAAATCAAATAGAGAAGATTGAACGCATTTGATTACCATAAGATCGCTGCTGGTTTTGTTTGGGTATAAATTATTTATATACGTATGTAAACGAAGTTGTTTCACGCGAATGGAGACCATCAGATTGAAAAAGTGGACAAAACAATGCACGTCAACGGTGTTGAAAAAAAAGTTAAACCTCGCAAAATTGCATGTAAAGTTATGCGCAGTTCTGCGCATTTTGGTTTATTATTCTTGCAATAATACACCTATGTGATCGCGACGGAGGTCGACGACTCAGATCGGCCTCAAAATTTGACATTATCCGTTTCAAGAGGTCTAGATTCCAAAACCGAAATGTCCGTCCGCCGTACGCCGCCGTCCGTCGTCCGGGCCGTTTTGGGCAGTAGGAATCGTTTAAAAAATCTGAAGTAAAGTAAAGTGGGTTTTTTGTGTTTACCAACTGGTTTTCACAATTGGGGCAGGAGCCGACCCCGCACTGTACTTGAAAAAGCTTTAGAAATTCTTGCTCCATAGAAGGATTCACATAAACTTGCGTTCAGAGGTGAATAATTCAGACAATTATTGTCTGCCGACAAGATTACAACATGTGATGGACTTTTGGTCAAACATTGATGTTCGTCCCCGGATTCGAACCAGGCTGATCAGCGCCCCGACTAATTTGTAAACAGACGTTTCATTGACGCCCTAGCCCACGGGGCCACCCTGTCCCCTTTTTTAAAAATCTGAAATTTTGACAAAATACTTGGTTTATCATCTACTTGTGCCCGCGAGGTTTTCAGCCCGATCGCCCAAACCCGTGGGGCGCTACGGGGCTATGGGAGGTTTTTTTGGAGGGTTTTGGCTATGGAATCGAGTTAGGTGTCGTTTTTGAAGTATTTTTGGATTTTGAATCCATTTTTGGGGGTCCCGGAACGATCCGATTTCACTGTAGCGATCTATAGGGCTTTCACGGGGCTACAAATGGGATTTTTGAAGGATCCCAGGAAGTCAAATATTTTCCGAGTAAAAAAATACCTAAGTACTATTTTGAAAAAAAAAAAATTGTTAAAAAAAAAAAACACTTATTTTCGCACAAGTAACCTATATACAGGTATATATAGGTCTATAGGTTACTTGTGCGAAAATAAGTGGTTTTTTTATTTTTATTTTTATTTTTATATACCAAAGAATAATAAACCCTTGTGCAAAATTGCAGCGATTTTTTAGCGCAACCTTTCCTCAAAAAACGGAAAGGTGCGCTCATCTCTTCGACATTTTTTTTTTTTTTGTGTATCACAGCATCAAGCCCGAGCGGCTGAACAGATTTTCATGAGGGTGGTCTCACTGTGATCAGCGAGTTCTGGGGGGTGGTTATAAGCTATCAAAATCACCTCCGTCGTCGACGATTCGAAGAGAAGATGACGAATCGTCAACGAATTGTCAAGTTACGGATTCTTAGTTACGGTTTTGGTTTCAATAGAGAGTTCCTAAAGAAACATCCAAGTTACGTCGACCGTTAATTTTTTAGCGCAACCTTTTTCCAAAAAATGGAAAGGTGCGCTCACCTCTTCGACATGTATGTTTTTTTTTTTTGTTTTTTTGTTTGTTTGTTTGTTTGTGTACAGAGCATCACGCCCGAGCGGCTCAACAGATTTTCATGAGGGTGGTCTCATTGTCTTCAGCGAGTTCCGGGGGTGGTTATAGGCTACCTTGATTTTTCCTCCCTCATCCCCTTCATCGGTTTTCGGGAGGTCCTTCACGACGAAAGTTGTTTATCTCTGATATGTAACTAAGGAGGTCTCAAAAGGGGGACGAAAGTTTTTGTCCGATTTCGTTGGTACAAGGGTCTATGGAATGAGCTTTTCAGGCTGATTCCAACGACTCTAAAACGATTTTTGCAGCCTGAGCCGTTCGTTACCTCTGATCGGCATAAGGTTTTATTACGCATCGGTCGTTAGGGTGCAGTTGTTTACGTAATGAGCATCACGTGGATGATGTGTTGTGTGGCATAGTTTTGGTCGCTAGATACCTACTGTTTCTTAGTTTCTCTCGCTCATTAAATATATCGTAATAACAAAAAGGTTGCGCTCATCTATTCAATTCAATTGATGGCTTGTTATCACCGTAAGGGATTTGTCTAGGGAGAATCAAAGAAAAGCTAACTTCACATAAGACCGTAACAGAGATACAGTCTTATCAAAAGTCACGCTAAATTTAAAGTGCCGCTATTTACGTTCTATTGCTCGAAATTAACGGCGGTATCCTTAAGACCGTAAGTTTATTGCCGTAAAGTTACGTTCGACGTTAGGCATAAGGACGTAAGTTATCACCGTTATTTCTGCGCATGCGCGAAATCTCGAGTTACGTCGACAGTAACTCATCACCGTTAGGCAAAAAGTGGCTTTAGGAACTCTCTAATAAAGACGCGGTAATATTTCGTAGTAACAGAAAGGTTGCTCTCATCTATTCAATTCAATTGTTATAATAATTATAATTATAATTATGTTGTTTGGGTTCCTGAGAAGAGTTTGTAACTATGTTTGCAACCCTGAAAACCTTGTGCTAACTTTTTGGTTGTAAAAAACTGCGAAATTTGTGGTTTGTTAAGTTTAAAAAAAACTATAATTAAGAGTTTTTCAACAGATATCACCCTATACACACCTAAAGAAGATTAAATTTGCTACATTTTGAAACCAATCGGATCTCTGTAGGTCCATTGGTTGCGGAAATGCAGTCAACTGAAAATGAGTGATTTTTTTCCAAAAAGTGCTATTTTAAGTTTCGGTCGACTCGTCGTTTCAGACTCAAATTACGACCAAAATACTTATTTTAGGAGGATATTTGAAGTTGTAGGAAATCTAATTAGGTAGCTTTCACTTGAGCACAAATAGAACTCTGTATGTACGTCAAATAGGAACCAAGAAAACGAATATAAATCAAAACAAGAAACGCCAAATCTGACACCGCTCGGTAAGCGGAAAACTACGCTGCCGTCCAAAGTTAAAATGACCTATCTAGGTTCACAATTTGAAGAATTTAATTCTTTGTACTGTAGGACGTTTCAACTTAGCACGGCAGTACGTTTTATCACAACGTTTTTGACTGTAGCTCCGAAACTATTTGTCCGATTCCGAATTTCTTTCTTTTTTTCGAGTGAAAGCTGATTATATTACCTACCGCAGCAGAGGACAATGCAATTTCGATTGGAGAAATAGTTTCGGAGGGAGAGAAGAAAAACGTGCTTGGAGGTGGTTAAATTTCCAGTTTCCTCACCTTTCCGACAAATTTGTACTTATACTAATGGGACCTTTGCTGTCTCAACAGAAATACAATTTATCGTCCCTTACTTATATAAAATTTAATCAGCTTTCACCGAAAAGAAAAGATCGGACTGATCGTTCCCGAGTACCAATGTTCAAAAATGGGCAAAAAATACGTTTTGGACATGCCTGCCCCGCTCTTATTGAAGCTCAAATCAAAATTTCACACGAAGTAACTGCAAATGGAAATGATATCAAATTCAGCTTTCACGGGAAAACGAAATTTGGAATGGGCAAGTAGTGGTACTTTTCCGTTATACCTCCCCCCCCCCCCACGCGATTTCGTGTTTCATACACACCCCTCCCGATGGCTTTAAGGCACCTAAATTCGAGTACTTTCCCGTTATAACACCCCTCCCACTCGATTTCGAGTATCATACACACCTCTCCCGATGGCTTTAAGGCACCCAAAGCCAACCAAAATCGAGTGGGGGGGGGGGGGGGGGGTATAACGGAAAAGTACCCAAGTAGTTTCTGAGCTGCCGAAAACGTTCTGAAAAACGTACTTTTCCGCTCACCGAGTGGTGTCAGATCGGGGACTCTTTGAAAGAATCACTCATTTTCGGTTGACTGCATTTCCGCAACCAATAGATCTACACGGCTCCAATAATTGTTAGTTTTGACTAATTATTAGTTTTGACTTGTAGCAAATTTAACCTTCTTTAAGGGTGTATTGGGTGATGCTTGTCGAAATACGCTTCCTTATTGTTTTTTTGTTGTTGTTGGAAATAACTTAAAAAAGTCCAAAAACTAGCAGGAGGTTTTCAGGGTTGCGAGCTTAGGTATGAACTCCTCTAAAGGACCATAACAACATTTAAAAAATCCGCAGTGACATGCAACTTTACGAGGTTTGACATTTTTTCGGATTAGATTGATTGGCCTAAGATGTTTTCCATTGAAATGACTTTTTTTCGCGTAGATAATCAATAACAACAGATAATACCTCCAAGACAAGTAGTTACACCCCGAACAGTAGCCGCCTTCGTGAGAAGATTCAATCAGAATGGCTTAATAACCTGCCGCAGAGGTCGTGAAGGCCAAATCGTCTTTTTTCTCGCTTGATTATCGTCGGCATCTCGACAATCGAATCATGTAAACACGAACGATTAAAATCTCATGAGAGGAATGAGACGAGGCGGGCTATCAATTTGAGGAGGCGCCGCTGACGAAGGGAAATTTTTTTCGGATCGGATTTGAACGCGTACTGATTTCGCTGATGGTTTATTATTCCTGGAATAATCAACCTTTGTATTCCCGACGGTGGTCATAAATTTCGATCGTCATCAAATGTTGTCCTTAATTTTCATGTTTTAGAGATTTCAAAATTGAAATATCTGATTAAGTGGTTTTGGGCAGCAGATATTTATTAGAAATCTGAAATTTTGACAATACTCGGTCCACCGAGTTGTGTCTGCAAGGTTTTTTTCCCGATCGCTCGAACCCGTGGGGCTCTGTGAGGCAAATGGGCAGCGGGAGGGGGTCTCGACGGTTTTCGGTGGTATCGAGTGGGGTGTCGTTTCCGAAGGATTTCTGGACGTAGAAACCAATTTTGGGGGTTCCAGAACGATTCGATTTCATATTTGGGATCTATGGGGCTTTCGTGGGGCTACAAATGGAACTTTTGAACGATGTCATGAGGTCAAATGAGGTGTGGTTTTCCGAGTAATTTTGGACGCATAATCCATTTTTCGGGGTGTGTCCAAATATAGTTTTTTTTTTTTTTTTTTCAAAAAATATGACATCAGTGAAAATTTAGGCAAGATTTGGTTGGGGGGGGGGGGGGTATTGTCGAGCGGCATTATCCACCTGAAGGGACCCAGATGGACGCGTGGGCATCCCAAGAGGACCCCGTGGGCAGAAGACCAGTCTTCCGGATTTGGGCACGAGTATCCTTAATAATGACGTCACCTTCCGTTCTTCCAAGTTTTTTTTTTTTAACGGGCCCTTTTTTTCCGGAGATCGTTCCGCAATAATTGTTGCAGTTTTCCCGTCTCCTTCCCTCTCGTATTTTTCGCGGATCTTTTAAAATCGCTTGGGCGGGCAGATTAAAGTAACCATAGGGATTATGACGGCCAATGTAGGCGACGAGGGCCAAACAAGGAGTCCTAAACTATAAAATTACTCCTTCGCCGACGAATTATATTTAACTACTGCGAATAAAAAGTGAATCCAAAGCGTTCAAAACTTCCCCCAGATTGTTGAAAGAACATCGTTAATAATCAACCGAAATGATAGAATTTGATTCGAAAAAAATAAATATATATATCGAGTTTTCTGAGTTGAACTCCTTAGCTTTCCCAAGTCCACAATAATTGAGATGCTCAATTTTTTCAAAAGGGGAACTTAAAAAACAACATTTTTTCAGAAATCGAAAAAAAGTTTAAACCCCCAAACGGTTCAATGGTTAGATTGTATCCATCAACATTATGGCCAAACCTTACTCTCAAGTGGTGGGAAGGGCTCGAGTTCGGGTGCAGATCGTCATCATAAGGGATGATACGTGAAGTCCACATAGGGGTTAAAAATAAAGGTGTTATAGTATTTAATGAAGACGAAGAAGAAGAAGAAGAAAAAAACATTAAGTCGATATCCTTTCCACCCAATATTTAATTAAACATTAAAGTGATGCGGTTTTGAAAATGGTGCTAAATACAAAAATTATTTTTGTTGATTTTCAATTGAAATCAAGAGAGATTTCATACCACCGACTGCCCTTCTAGGGGGTGGTCCCCTAGTTCTACTATAGTGGAGCTGCAACATGAGGAGGAGGTGAGTGACTCGAACTTGGCCATCTTTATTCTAGGGTAGGTACCTACTTCTAGCGGTCAGAAAATGTTCTCGTTAAAATAAATTTAATGTCTGAAACAACCAAAACATTGAGTGACGTACCTGAGGTAAGGGGTAAAACTAGATTTTACCATAAAAATAAATCCTTTTCTTTCTCAACACTTCATACTAAACACATGACGAGAGCAGCCGGCATTCCGCCACATTAATGGATGGAGAACCTAATAATTGAATTCAAATATTGTTTTAAATTAGTAAAGTATTTCAAAATACTTTGAATAGGTAAAAAGTTCTCAAAAACGTAATCGTCAGCTCCAATTTCCGTGGACTTAAGAGGTTATTTTTCGTAAAGGTCGAACACGTAGGATTGTCGCCATTAAATTTTCATTAGGAATCGATGAACCTGACCACCAAAACCCTCGTTCAGAAAAAAATCATTTTCGCCAGAAATGTAACTGAAGATCTTCTTTCACGACCTAATTCTGTTATCAATAATTACACAGGTTTAAAAAAAAAAAAAAAAAAGGTCAATCTCAGGCGCCGCAGAAAAAACCATCAAACTCTATGTTTTTTGGGGTGCTGAATCCGAATCCGACCCCCGTTTTTTCCGGTCACGTCCAAATTTTCGAGATACTGGCGATTTTTCGTTTTTTCGACCTTTTTCCGTTTTGGAAGTCACAGCTAAACGTGCGGATACCACAAAAACTCTCTTCTTACTGGAAATTTATCGCTGATTCCGAAAATATATATGAGTTGGTGTCTAAAACCACGAGAAATGTGTGCTTTTGCAAAAAAATGTTGAAAAAAACGTGGTTTTTTCAAAACCAAAGACACGTTTTTTGATACTTTTTACCTTCTAGCGTGAAAACTAAGGCCGTTAATAAAATTTTTCCAACGAGGTCTTGTAGGTAGATTGTTTCTGCGTCGAATGGGACCAACCGTGATTCCATAATAAGGGAGCTATGATTTTTCAAAGTTTCTGGGCGCTTGTTTTTCAGGGCTTCAAGTGCAATTCCGTGAGTTCTTGATGAATAAAACCATCTTTGAGTCGGTCTGAATTGATGCCTCCGAGTCCAATATATTCCTCGGAACAAAGTTTTGTTGTGATCAAGAAGTTGCATTGCCGACTCCAGGAGTTCATGATCTACGACATGGCCAAAATGGGTGAAACTTTGAAAAATCATAGCTCCCTTATTATGGAAGGTAAAGAATCACGGTTGGTCCCATTCGACGCAGAAACAATCTACCTACAAGACCTCGTTGGAAAAATTTTATTAACGGCCTTAGTTTTCACGCTAGAAGGTAAAAAGTATCTAAAAACGTGACTTAGGTTTTGAAAAAACCACGTTTTTTCAACATTTTTTGGCAAAAGCACACATTTCTCGTGGTTTTAGACACCAACTCATATATATTTTCGGAATCAGCGATAAATTTCCAGTAAGAAGAGAGTTTTTTTGGTATCCGCACGTTTAGCTGTGATTTTCAAAACGGAAAAAGGCCGAAAAAACGAAAAATCTGCAATATTTCGAAAATGTGGACGTGACCGGAAAAAACGGGGGTCAGATTCGGATTCAGCACCCCAAAAAACATAGAGTTTGATGGTTTTTTCTGCGGCGCCTGAGATTGACCTTTTTTTTGTAAACCTGTGTTATCAATATCCAAACATAAAAAAAAATCCTATTAACTTGAATCATTTCATGATTTTTAATGAGAACAGCCGAATAAGTTTTTATGGGATATCTGAAGAATAATAAGTAGGTGCCACTTTACTCGGACGAGGGGAACTTGCTTCGCTCGCCCATCGGAGGCGGCTAGTCGCGTGTAGTCCGCTCGCCGTATCGTCGAAATAATTCGTTTTCGTCTCTAACCTTCCGTAACCGTTCTAACTTCTTCTTTCTGTCACTGCATACATTGGAAGACTCTCGGGATTAGTGTCAGACCCTGCAGGGGGGCAGAACTGTTTCGTTTCATTTATCGATGTCATTAATCGATTTCGTAGTACGATACCCGGTCGGGACAATGAAGACGTTTTATACATCTCGTCATATTTTATGGTCGCTCGAACGCTACGCCTCAAGCACCCCCCCCCCCCCCCCCTCCATCACACCATTACCACAAATCAAGCTAATAATGTAAATGAAAATACCTCGTGTATGTTCCAGTGGGAGTGGGGTTCCATCAAGATAAGGTTCTCGTTATGACTGGTGCCTCGGCCTTTCATTTCTAATGCACCTCCCCCCTCCCAAGTCTAGCTAGTTTATGTTAGCGCTTCGCTCATAGCATAACTTTCAAAAGGTGGAAATCTCTTCTCGTTAGAGATATCAACCTGTTCAGAGGTCTAACGCTTGGCGGGTCCGCTGACGAGCTCTGTTTCTCCCCTCGATTATCAAAGATCGAAGTGACATTATTCGTTTCGAGGGGAGTAAAATAATCGCTAAAAACAGTCGTGGATGGTGAAAGGAAGTGAGGGGGGGGTCTGCGTGTAAAAGTGGCGAGTGAATCAGTATTTTTCTCGTCGCGGATTTATATACATTTGCGATGCAACGCCAGCTGAGTTGTGACGACTATCTCAAGGTCCCCCTCAACATAGACCTATGAATATGGACCAAGTTTATTGGGGGGGGGGGGGGGGGGGGGTGCCGTAATCATTGGACAAAAAGTTACAAAAAACCTACTACTAATCCAACGTACATTCCCGTATCCATAGTACAATCGTCACTGATCCAAGGTAGGTACATACCTTGGATGAAATTTGGAGTTAACAAAGGAGCCCAAATATGCAACAAAGGCATTCTAAAGGCAATGTTGAATGTCTATATGGAAATTCCTGATGCGCTAAAAAGTTAGCTCAATATGGCCAAAATGATCCAAAAACTGTTCAAAAGTAGGAGAAAACGAGTGGCTAGCGAGGGGAAACCGCTGATGTTTGGCTGAGGGTAAAGATAGGGGTAAAGATAGACTTCACCTCCAAAATGAAATATTGAACTCTCATCCTGTATTTCTTAAAAAAAAAAAAAAAAAAGTCATTATCGAAAAGCGAGTAGAAGGGGTATGAGGCCAGGTGGGAAAGGTCGGGGTGTTGGCTGGCTTTAGCCAACTGGAGGTGGCCCCCTAGTCTACTAATAGGTCTACTAGTAGTTGTTTTCTGAAGGTGCAGAGGTCTCCCTAACCTTCATATTGGTAGAATAAATATGGCGTTCGCTCCCTCAAAGCTGGTTCTTCTCCCTGAAAACCGGTTTCTGCTCAATCAAACCTGATTTCTATTCCCTCAATGCCGGTCTCACTACTGCAGGACCCAGACGTTCCCGAAGGCCATTCAAATTTGTGGCTGTTTGAACGCTTTAAGGAGAGGAGAGTGTTTCAGAAAAACTTCATGCCAATGTGCCATTTTATAAACTTCAAAAGTACTACTTCTTCCTACTTCTGGACTTGAGAATACGGGATTGTATCCTTTCATCATTTCTCAGGAATGAATCGTTAGATGGTCTTCTGCTATTATGTTATAGGTATAACCTATAATAGGTATAACTTATATTGATGGAAACTAGTTTCGAATGCCGCGTTCATTTTCACTCCAAAAAAAAAACAGTGAAAATACGGTCCCTGTCGTAGGTAGGTGACAAAACGAGCTATTTCAAAAAATTTTATTTATTTTTATTCTTTCAAAAAGTTTGAATTTTTCTTAGTAGGATATAAGGAAGTTAAACTTAAAAAAAAAAAAAAACTAATTGTAATTTAAAAAATAAATAAATTCTGTAGTTTTCATCCATGATAGGTACCTATAGCAGAAGAGCTCTACCACTTCGTACCTGAATGTTGAAGATCATTCTGCGTCAGGCGCCATCACAATTTTGATCATTTTGATGCCAATGAAATAAAACCCAACAAGTCATGCGAATTGCATCCACCATCCCAAGGTCTATGGAAAAAAATCTATTTCGAGGCAGCCCTCCCTGGAAATAGCTCGGTTTTTGGGGTCTCGCCCCCGCACCCGATTTGGGGATGTTTGGCTGATGACGTTGACGACAATGTTTCTTAGCCTCTTCCCTGTTGAGGGCCAAGTATGGGAAACCGGGAGGCCCCCCTTGCGTAAAATAACCTCGTACGTTCCCGGGGGGTTGCCAGGAAAAATCTTTCTTCTTCTCTTATCCGCCGGAATTCTTTGCCAAGTTCCAAACAAACAACCGAGATAGTAACTATGAATCAGCTATGAGAAAAAAACTCGTCGATGCCCGTGAATATCCCGGCGAACTGTTACAATATTCATAGGAGGACGAGGATATTGCATAAACGAGTCAGTTATAAAACCCTTCGGTGCTTCTATCCGTCTCTTTATGTGTGAACCCGTCGAAAAGAACTCGGCGTGTAATGAGTTTCACTGTAAACGTGAGCTTCGGACGAGGACCGCGTTAAAGAGATTGGTCAAGCTCCCGAAGTTCATTTTGAAGATTTTTTCCAATGAATATTCAAGTGGCTAACGAGGATGGCCCATTAGTTTCATCAAACCCGAAGACGGACACGGTTGTATTCAAAATTTCAGCTTCATATTGGTCGCAGCGGTTCCAACTTTACGTAGACAATACACAGTGTGAAGTGGTTTTCGTACCCGTTGGTGGCACTAGTTGTCGCTTTTGAAATAGGTGTGGGGGCACGGAATAATCACTCCTTCCCTGCATGATAATGCTGGCGGGTCAGTGATGACTCTACTATATAGTGATCCACGTTATTTGATTCTACTTACGTCGACTACCACTTTTCTCAGATCTGGAGAACTACTACATGGGAACTACAACACGAGGAATGGGTCTGAGGCCAGGATACGGTCGGTGGAAGGGGTGGGGGGTGGGGGGTTGTTATACTCATGGAGGGCCACTGCCTATCTCATCAACAAAGGGGACGCTTGCATTGCAAGCCTTGCAACCATGCCTCACGCAGTAGTTGATATTCAAAATTAACGCGCCTGAAACTGACCAATTTTGAAACCTAAACCGAATGAATCTTGCAGAGCATTGGTCCTACAGAAAATATTATTAGGGCCAAAACTGTTGGCCCGAAATTGTAGTAAATTTGATTCTCTACTCCATTTGCATCTGTCAAAAACTTCGAAAAAGCGTTGTTTAGCGGTTATAAGCAAAATACTATTGGGAGTTGTCGCAACGTTAAAGTTGTTGCTTGCACATTTTGATTGCTTTCTACTACTATATTGGAGATGCAATACGAGGAAGGGGTCTGGGGCCAGGTGGGATAAGGATGGGGGGTGGCTGGCTTTAGCCAGCAGAGAGTGGGCCTCTGGTTATGCTTACAAATGCCTATCTTCGTAAGGCACGCTTGCAACCATATCCTCACGCAATAGTTGATAAGTACTCAAAATTAACAGGCCTGGAAATAATTTCCCCAATTTGAAGTTGAACTGAATGTATCTCGTAAAGTATTGGTCGTACAGAAAACATTACAAGGGTCATTGTTACAATGAATTTACTACAGTAGTAAATTTGATTCTCTACACGATTTGTCTCGTCAAAAACCTCGAAAAAAGTGTTGGTTAGCGGTTATAAACAAAATACTATTGGGAGTTGTCGCAACGTTAAAATGATTGCTTTCCACTACAATATTGATGCTGCAATACGAGGAAGGGGTTTGAGGCCAGGGGGATACAGGCGGGGGGGGGGGGGGGGGACTGGCTTTAGCCAGCAGGGAGTGGCTCCCTAGTTATACGTATGGAGGGCCAATGCCTATCTTTGTAGGGCATTATTGCAACCATAGCCTCACGCAATAGTTGATATTCAAAATTAGCAGTCCAGAAACCGACTTGGAAATAATTTCCACAATTTTTAAACTAGAACCGAATGTATCTCGTTAATTATTGGTCCTGCAAAAACAATATAAGGACCAAAATTGTAGGAAATTTGATTCTCCACACGATTTGTCCCAGTCAAAAACCTCGAAAAAAGCGTTGTCGGGTTTAACGGTTATCTTCGTTGTCGGGTTTAACGGTTATCTCCCCTATCTTCGACTGCGCTACCGGCGACCCCACCTATCCAAATTTAGGACTAATGAATCGATATGTTTGGAACCGCCAAATATGGCAGTGCACTGCGGGGAAGGGGCAGCCTGGTTTCCGTGCGCGATCTAGCGAATGAGCGAGAAGTTATTAGAGAGTTCCTAAAGAAACATCCGAGATACGTCGACCGTTAATTTTTATCGCCGTAAGGGATTTGTCTAGGGAGAATCAAAGAAAAGCTAACTTTACATAAGACCGTAACAGAGATACGGTCTTATCAAAAGTCACGCTAAATTTAAAGTACCGCTATTTACGTTCTATTGCTCGAAATTAGAGAGTTCCTAAAGAAACATCCGAGTTACGTCGACCGTTAATTTTTATCACCGTAAGAGATTTGTCTAGGGAGAATCAAAGAAAAGCTAACTTCACATAAGACCGTAACAGAGATACGGTCTTATCAAAAGTCACGCTAAATTTAAAGTGCCGCTATTTACGTTCTATTGCTCGAAAATAACGGCGGTATCCTTAAGACCGTAAGTTTATTGCCGTAACTTTACGGCAATAACGTTCGACGTTAGGCATAAGGACGTAAGTTATCACCGTTATTTCTGCGCATGCGCGAAATCTCGAGTTACGTCGACCGTAACTCATCACCGTTAGGCAAAAAGTGGCTTTAGGAACTCTCTATTAACGGCGATATCCTTAAGACCGTAAGCTTATTGCCGTAACTTTACGGCAATAACGTTCGACGTTAGGCATAAGGACGTAAGTTATCACCGTTATTTCTGCGCATGCGCGAAATCTCGAGTTACGTCGACCATAACTCATCACCGTTAGGCAAAAAGTGGCTTTAGGAACTCTCTACTAGCGAGAAGTAAAATACTATTAGAGAGTTTCTACTACCTGCGCGGGGCTTGATGCGGCCCCATTTGCGTTCGTAAATACGGTATACGGGCGGCGCGGGAACGCAGGTAGTCGTACGTGCGGGACCACAACCGCATAAAGGGCTCTTAATCCGGGAAGGGACCGCATATAGAACCGCAAATAGAACCCCATAAGGTAGTACGGCTGTTGAACCAGTACCTTCTGGATAGATAACCCTTCACCGTCTGGCTGGTTATCAGTTGCTCAGGTCAGAAGGGAATTCCGTCCTCGTTCTTCATTAGTATTTTTGTGGTGACTAACTAAACTACTGCACAGAATAGGTAAGTGATATGCATCTATCTAATCAGTTTTCCTACTTCTAAAATGGTATGAAATGTTTGATGGGCGAAACCCACTCTACTTGAGAGTCTCCTGACGGTCAATTAGATAGATTCATTAGATTAGATTAGAAAATTAGGTAGATTCATGAGCAGTAGGTAGGTAAGTAGCAGTTTGTAGTAAAGTAGAGAAGAGCGTGTACATAAAATACACGCGTGTGTACATCAGTAGCGTGCTGTATTAGGTATAATGCGAAAAACAGAAATCGCTCTGTATCTGTTGGTACTGTGGTACCTAGGTACATGAAATGATATTTTGTTCATGAATAGTGTTACTTGTAATTTTTTTGGCACTAAATCTAATGAGGCCCGCCAGTAATTCAAGAAAACTTTAGGATAGGTACCTACTCAGGTAGGTTTCGAAGTGGACCACTCAATTTGAAAATCGCATGACACTGAAATGTCTAAACATTTTATTATTCAACTTTGGCTTTTTGCACAATCTAATTTACAGTCACGCTTCTACTTATTTTGTGCTTGGATTGCATTGTATTAAAATACATACCTACTGCATTTGTGAGTAAAATAGCCAGACAAAAAGGGAATAAACAGTCACTCATGTAGCATAACAGGTTGAAGTAGCAAAATTTTTACACATAGGTATTGCCGTCGAAATTTCCTGGTCTCTTCATCTTCCCTTAAGTTTGCTCAATGTTTCAAAATAATACATACCTAATTAAAAATGTGGGTTTTCAAGCTTTATCCAATTGTAAGTTATCGTAAGCAAGGTAACAGTAAAAATTGAAAGTAATGAGCACTTGTACATCCTCTTCGACAGGTAACCTATTCTGGAAAAGATGAGCCAGCCCCCTCTACTTGTCACAGATTCTCAAACAGTGTTTTGTTTCCTTTTGTGCTAATTAAACATACTCGTATAAGTAAATATTTCAGAATTAGAACACAATATTAAAAACAATGTGTATCCTACAACTCATCTCAATTATATTTTTCACTTTCTCTCAAAAAAAGTAACACCTAGTCTAAAATCCCTGTATCAACAAAACAATCACACTACTTCTTTCAACACCATGAGAGACACCATCAACCGTTGAGTGACGCTTGACGTGACTTCTCATTCCACGTTGGTGCCCCTACCAATGAAATCCCGTAAATAGCGTCTCGTAAGAAGTGGCTGTGCGGTTAGCATTCACCTTGGCTCGCCCTAGTATTTGCGTTTTCCGTAAGTTACTCCCGTCACCGTAGTTACCCTCGCATCTAGTAGAATCTCTCTATTGGGAGTTGTCGCAACATTAAAAGTCCACTACTACATTTAAGCTGCAATACGAGGAAGGGGTCTGTGCCCAGGTGGGATACGGTCGGGGGTGCCTCGCTTAGCCAGCAGGTAGTGGCTCCCTAGTTAGGTATACTTGTAAGGGGCCAATGCCAATCTTCGTATGGCACGCTTGCAACCATATCCTCATGCAATAGTTGGTTGATATTCAAAATTAACAGGACAGAAATTGACTTGCACATTCCCCAATTTTGACACTTAAACCGAATAATATTATATCGTAAAGTATTGGTTCTGACCCAGGTTCTAATTGAGCATTCCCCCTTTCCCGCAAGTTGCGGGCCGCAACTAAAAAAAAATTTTAATTGCGTATTAAACATGGTAAATTTTAAAATATTTCGGCATCGTAATATGAGTCCTAACCTGGGCCGGATCATGTTTGAATAGCTAAAGCATGTCACATATCAAAGTTTGAGACAAAGGTATCTCCATCACCCGCCACGGGATTCGAACCCACAACTTCTACGAGAGTAGCAGACTGCTAATAGCGCTACTTCGACTGCGCTACCGGGGACCCCACCTTCCCAAATTTAGGACTAATGAATCGATATGTTTGGAACCGCCAACCATGGCAGTGCACTGCGGGGAAGGGGCAGCCTGGTTTCCGTGCGCGATCTAGCGAATGAGCGAGAAGTTACTACTGGCATCTGTGCGTACAGTAGTGGTTGATTTCTCTCGGTCGTAGGTAATGACTCTTCGTGTGTGTTGATGAGAACTTTTCCATGTTTTCTTTCAAGGCTTCCTTTTTCCTATCGGGATTGGGTGAATGTCCTGAATGAGTCATTCTCTCCCGCTCGACGCGGAGGCGAACCTTCCAAATCCAGAAAGGTTGATTTACTTCTATCTACGTTTCTTTTGCTGATTGAAATCAATTTCAAATACTCACAACACCCTGTCGAGCCCGTTTTCTCTCCGATTGTCACGAGGTGATCTCCCCAAGACGAAACTCCTGCGGTCAATCCCGAAAGGGAGAAGGAGCCCAGTTGATGGTGAGAAGATTGGGAAGAAAAGGAAGAGAGCCCTGGTAGACCGATCGTTAAAGATGTCAGAAGTAATTTAGTACAAGACGAGGCCATTAGTTTGTGAAGGGTTTTCTTAAACAGAAAGCCTTCGGGAGAACCATCACGGGGGTCTCAACAGGGATCGGTCCTCCTATGGGGTAATCAGTCTGGTGCAATATACCGATCGGCTGCTCATTGAATCGACTCCTGAAAGATCCGGAAGGTTTCAACGTCCACAGCTAAAATCCATTAATCACGTTTTACGCAAATTTCGCCAAAGTTTTGTTCATTTTTGAAATTAGTACTTGCCAAATCCTGTAATTTTACAACAAATCTTTTGGAGAATGTGTCTAGTCAGCGAAAATTGGATTTTGTCCAGGAAGAGAAACGGCACTGATCGAAAAGTACCTATTGACTTAAGACATATCGATACTTTTATAAAAAGAATCGAAACTTATCGATAGTTCATTGTGAAAAAAGTATAGGAGAGGAGATTAAAGTAGAGCTTAGAGGACCCCCAGATGCTTTTTGCTTAGAGCCTGAAATTCAAGAAACATGGAACTTGCTTTATTTGCAGTGGGATTGAAACCCATCTTGCGTGTTGGAAAAGTAACTGTCCGACGCCGAACTGGTGGTCTAAAGTACGACAGGTGAGGACGCCGAACTAGTGGTCTAACGTACGACAGGTGAGGATGCCCAACTAGTGGCCTAATTGTAAGACAAGTGAGGACGCCGAAACTAGTGGCCTAATTGTAAGACAAAACTTGTCTTGTCCTCACTTAGTGAGGACGCTCAAACTAGTGGCCTAACGGTAAGACGAGAGGATGCCGAACAAGTGGCCTAATGTGTAGTAATATATAAAGGTGACACTCCCACGGCTCCCTCCCAGACTGACGTTTTCGGGCAGTTAGGTCACGGCTCACGTAGCAGGTAATACGGTCGGGGGTTGGCTGGCTTCAGCCAGCAGGGGATGGTCCGCATGTTCGGAGGGAATTAGCGAAGCTGGGAAGCTGTGGTTATGCAAGAGAATAGATTCTTATCGATAATTCTTGGTGAAAAAATATTGGAGTATCAGCCCGAGGTGACGAGGAGGAGGAGGAGGAGGAGGAGGAGGAGAATCATTTTTACTCTAGGGTACTTCTAACAGTCGGATAAATTTGAACTTTGTCTTAAACAATTTACCTGGGCGAGATGATAACTAGATAAGTCAGAAAACCCCGAAAACATGGCTCATTGTGGTCCATTTTTGAACCAGTAAGTGTTCAAAAATAGGATTAAGGCGAACTGAAAGGGAGATGACATTGTAAGGTGGAGGGAGCTGTGTGAAGGCTGCTCTTGGAGTGGAGGGACTGTGTATCTTAAACAGTGTAAGGCAGAGCTCAGAGGACATTAAAAACCCCCATTTAATAAAATATTCACAATGTGAAAATATTGTTGTATGTAACAGAGGGTGCAAAGACAAGAAAAAAATTGCGGAGGCCAGGCACACGGTCGGGGGCTGGCTGTCATTAGCCAGCTGGGGATGGCCCGCATGTTCAGAGGGAATCGGCGAAGCTGGGAAACTCGGGTTATGAAAAAGAATCGATACTTATCCATAGTTCTTTGCGAAAAACACAGGTATAGGAGTATCAATAATAGTTTTCTGGTATAAAGCCGATACTTTTAAAGGCTTTTTTTTAGTTTCTAAAGTGACCCCAAGCCTGACTAGATGAAAATTGAAAAATGTTTGCCATGAAGTGAAAGTCACATCATGAGATGGGCCAGCGGTAATGGTTGATTTGTTAGGTGCATTGACAACCGTGGAACTGGTCCCTGCCAAAATCTATGTAGATGTAAGCAAAATCTTCGGGAAGCTTGATTAAATGACATACAAGGGTCCATCTCATACAGTTGTTCACGTTGTCTGTCGTCATTCAAGAATTTGTATATACATATGAAATCTTTTTTTTTTTAAGCCAAACGCATCACAAATTTTGTCGCTCAACCAATTACCAATGACGTGTTCTGACAACCGTGGTTGTTCGACTGCCGCAGGTGGTCGTGAAAAACTTTCGGTTATTCCAAGTTGTGTATTCCGTCTCGAAGAAGGCCCTCACGGGTGAAAAAGGTCTTTAGTTTTGATTGCCTCTTTCGAATGCGAGCCATTTCCATTTCATTAACATACACACTTCTTCCCTCCAGAAATATTCGGAATAATAAAAATACAAATCACACCAAGTGGAAGCCGGCCGAGAAAAAAAGGTGGCAGGGACGCGTGTATCGCCCGGTTACAACAGATTTGATTTGCTTTACAAAAGGGCACAACTGGAAAGGCAACAGCGAGGCGAAATGTCCATATTTTAAAACGGTTGAACGTTATCCAAATTTCAATTGGGGAATTGTCTTTCGACGTTTTGATATTTTGTTCCAGCCTTGAACCCTACCGTGATCCATACCTCCTGATGCTAATGATCCAAACATCGAGACTTGTCATTCCCCGTCGTTCCTGCACCAGCTCGGATTTTTACGGTCGAGTTTTCGTTCCCTTTCCTCCTTCATCCTTCACCATATACAACCCCTTCCCCTTCCCCGCCCTGATCACCATTCCCCTTCCTACCGGACAAGACCACCTAATCCCGGACCGGTCTCGGCACGTTCCCCGGCCACCTGGTCACCTTCTTGGGTAAAAGACGACAATAAGCTGTTGGGAGAACTGGGCTTCTCCTCATATCACTTAGCAAACGAAAAATAATTCCTTGTTGGAGTTAGGAAATTACAGGGTGAGATGAAAATTTTCTTTTTTAAGGCGAGAGAGGTTCTGAAAGGTTGGAAGGCTATAAAATTTTGGTGCAATTATAGATCAATTCAGGATCACGATGAAGTGTAGGTGGCGTTTGTGGATGAGAAGATGTTAGAGGAACTGTTTTTATGCATCTGCAATACTCCGTAGAAGGCTGGTGAAGATAGATAGAAAAAGTGGTTATTTCAAATATTCACAACATTTAATTTTCGATGAGTTTATATACACGATATGGCAATAGTCCATTAGACGAATTAAAAAAAAAAAAAAAAAAAAAACGGTTTGGCTCACATCTACACAGCCTCACCAACCACCTACACCACTACAGCCTCAAAAAACGCTGAAAATTTTACACGAGGGGTTATTATTCTTTGATATAGGTTACTTGTGCAGAAATTGAATTCTGTCAATGAAAAAAAATTTAGAAAAAAAAAAAAATTTGTTTGAACTTTTTTTCAAAGTTTTTTTGATTTTTACTTGGAAAATGTGTGACCTCCTGGGATCCTTCAAAAATCCCATTTGTAGCCCCATGAAAGCCCTATAGATCGCATCAGTGAAATCGGATCGTTCCGGGACCGCGGACGCCAAAAAATGGATTCTACGCCCAAAAATACTTCGAAAACGACACCTTACTCGATCCCATAGCCAAAAGCCCTTAAAAAAACCCCTCCCGTAGCCCCATTTTAGCACCATAGCGCCCCACGGGTTTGGGCGATCGGGCTGAAAATCTTGCGGGCACAACTAGATGCTAAACCGAGTATTTCGTAAAAATTTCAGATTAAAAAACATTCCTACCGCCCAAAAACGGCCCGGACGGTAGACGGACATTTCGGTTTTGGAATCTAGACCTCTTAAAACGGATAATGTCAAATTTTGAGGCCGATCAGAGTCGTCGACCTCCGTCGCGAAAACATAGGTGTATTATTCCAAGAATAATATACCAAAACCGATTTGACTCGCATCTACACTGCCTCAGACGTCACCTACACATCTACACCGGCAAAAAACCAGTTTGAATCACATCTACACAGCCTCGGACACCACCTACACAACTACAGCCGCAAAAAACCGGTTTGATTCACGTCTGCACAGCTTCAGACGACACCTACACTACTAATCAATATGAAAAACCTTTTCCACTCATGACGAAAAGCCCGACTTGAACACAAACGAAAGATTTTCACGACCACCTGCAACCTCCAAACAACAAAACACTTGCCCGTCCACGTCATTTCCTAATTGGAAAAACGGTCAAACGACAAGTAATTGGCTAACAACGGAGTTTATATGTATATAAAATGGACCGGTACTAAACGAAGTGGACCCGTGGATATCATTTCATTGAGCTTCCCGATGATTGTCCACAATTGTACAGGAACCCGCTCCCCATTACTCTTCGTAATTGGTGACTCAGAGCTCACCGTCAGGAGAATCGTTCAATTAACGATATGATTCGTCGTACTTTTTCATCTGTCCGGTTCAAAACTTTCTTTTTGGGACAAAAACAATACATTGTAAGCTCAAGTTAATTACGGAATAAAATAAGTTTTCTTGTGAAAGAAATAACGTAAGTTATCAAACGAAATAAATTATCCAGCATGATAAGCGAGATGTGAAGCCGAGATGCCTTCACGAGAGGCCCTGCCAGGGGTATTTGTTAATGCACATTGAACACTTAAGCTCTTCCAAGGTAGCCTTTTATCATTAATTTTCCTTGTCTGCTTTCTGTTGGTGTTCAAGAAAAGGACGTGCAATGCTACCGTGTGACAGAAGGTCTTTTGTGCGGTTACCTCCCGAGAGAGCCTCCACTCTGTCATCATCCGCCTCAAGGGGAGAGATTCTTGGAGGAATCTGCATATGAATAGATAAAAGGCTCAGTCTCGAGTTGTCACAAGTCCCCTCAAGTCCTCGAAAAAAAGGTCTTGGAGAAGAGAGGAATTATATCTGGTAATGGGACACTTGGGCGTTTCTGTGCATGGGCATTGTCCAATGCTTTCTAACGAGGAATTACAGCGTACCAACATGGACCTCGGAGTGGTGGATGAAGGCTGGGATGGAAGAAGGAGCGAAAACTACGGACGCAGCCACATAAACTACGATTGAAAAAAACTGGTTTTCCTCATAATATTTTATTGTAGAATCTCTAATAAGTATATGATATTATCTACAAAGCCTCAGACGATGCCTCTACTACTACCGACACGAAAAACCGGGTTTCCTCATGTCTGCACACCCTCAAACTCCAGTATAGCTCAGTTGGGAACTCACCCAGCATCCAAATCCAGATTTGGATGCTGGGTGTGTACCTACCTAAGTTTTTTCGTGTACCTAATTTGGAAGTTAAATTCCCTAAATTTTGGTATTGTGTTTTTGGTGGAGAGCCGGAACCCTCGCAGCTCACATCTACACAGCCACAGACACCACCCACACTACGATAGCCGCAAAAAACCGGTTTGGCTCAAAAGACATATAAAATATGTCTCCAAAGACATATAATATATGTAGATATATAATATATCTCTCTACATATATTATTATCTCTCTACATATATCTATCTACCGGTTTGGCTCTCTTCTAAACACCCACAGCCGCCGCATAAACTACTACAGCCGCGTAAAAAAACCGGCTCACATCGCTACAAATTTTACACAGGGGTTTATTATTCTTCAATTTAAATTTCTTTCAAATATTATCATGATTTGATTGAGGTTACTTGTTCGAAAATTAATTTTGTGTCAATGAGAAAATGTTTGAAAAAAGAAAAAAACATCTGTAGGACCTCGTAAAATGGATTAATAATCCATTTTACGAGCATGTAATATGCGTCCTTACAAGGAAAATTGTATGCGTCCTTACTAGGAACATAATATTTTCAAATGTTATTTGACCTCCTGGGATCCGTCAAAAATCCCATTCGTAGCCCCATGAGAGCCCACGGTGAATTCGAATCGTAGCGGGACCACAAAAAATGGATTCTACGTTCAAAAATACTTCGAAAACGCCGTAACTCGATCCCATAGCCGAAACCCTTCAAAAATGCCCCCCATAGCCCCTTTTTAGCCCCACAGAGCCCCACGGGTTTGGGCGATCGGGCTGAAAACCTTGCGGGCACAATTACATAGATGGCAAGCCGAGTGTTTTGTCAAATTTCCAGATTTAAACAAAAAGTCCTACTGCTCAAAACGGCCCGGACGGCGGACGGTGGACGGACATTTCGGTTTTTGAATCTGTTCATTTCCTATTTTGGGAATGTTCAATAAATTACACCCAATAAGACGCTGCAAATTTTACACAAGGGTTGATTACACAGGTTTACAAAAAAAAGGTCAATCTCAGGGGCTGCAGAAAAACCCATCAAACTCTATGTATTTTGGGGTGCTGAATCCGAATCTGACCCCCGTTTTTTCCGGTCACGTCCAAATTTTCGAGATATTGGCGATTTTTCGTTTTTTCGGCCTTTTTCCGATTAGAAATTCACAGCTAAACGTGCGGATGCCAAAAAATTCCTAAAAAACTCTCTTCTTACTAGAAATTTATTGCTGATTCCGAAAATATATATGAGTTGGTGTCTAAAACCACGAGAAATGTGTGATTTTGCCAAAAAAAGTTGAAAAACGTGGTTTTTTCAAAACCAAAGTCACGTTTTTTGATACTTTTTACCTTCTAGCGTGAAAACTAAGGCCGTTAATAAAATTTTCCCAACGAGGTCTTGTAGGTAGATTGTTTTGCTTCGAATGGGACCAACCGTGATTCTTTACCTTCCATAATAAGGGAGCTATGATTTTTCAAAGTTTCTACCCATTTTGGCCATGTCGTAGAACTTGAACTCCTGGAGTCGGCAATGCAACTTGATCACCACGAAACTTTCTTCCGAGGAATATATTGGACTCGGAGGCATCAATTCAGACCGACTCAAAGATTGTTTTATCCATCAGGAACACCGTTATGAATGGAGTTTGGCGCTTGTTTTTCAGGGCTTCAAGTGCAATTCCGTGAGTTCTTAAAACTTTGAAAAATCATAGCTCCCTTATTATGGAAGGTAAAGAATCACGGTTGGTCCCATTCGACGCAGAAACAATCTACCTACAAGACCTCGTTGGAAAATTTTTATTAACAGCCTTTTTACGCTAGAAGGTAAAAAGTATCAAAAAACGTTACTTTGGTTTTGAAAAAACCACGTTTTTCAACATGTTTTGGCAAAATCACACATTTCTCGTGGTTTTAGACACCAACTCATATATATTTTCGGAATCAGCGATAAATTTACAGTAAGAAGAGAGTTTTTGTGGAATTTTTGGGCATCCGCACGTTTAGCTGTGATTTTCAAAACGGAAAAAGGCCGAGAAAACGAAAAATCGCCAATATCTCGAAAATTGTGACGTGACCGGAAAAAACGGGGGTCGGATTCGGATTCAGCACCCCAAAAAAACATAGAGTTTGATGGTTTTTTCTGCGGCGCCTGAGATTGACCTTTTTTTTTTTTTGTAAACCTGTGTTATTCATTGATAGGTACATTGTATCGGTTACTTAACCTCCTGGGATCCTTCAAAAAGCCATTAAATGGCACAAATTTTGTCGCCCCATGAAAGCCCTATAGATTCCCACAGTGAAATCGGATCGTTCCGGGACTAAAAATGGATTCTACGTATTTCGAAAACTCGATCCCATAGCCAAAAGCATTCAAAAAACCCCTTCTGCGGCCCCATTTTAGCCCCATAGCGCCCCACGGGGTTGGGCGATCGGACTGAAAACCTTGCGGGCACAACTAGATGGTAAACCAAGTATTTCGTTCAAATTTCAGATTTAAAAAAAAAAAAAAATGCCTACCTACTGCCCAAAACGGCCCGGACGGCGTACGGCGGACGGACATTTCGGTTTTGGAATCTAGACCTCTTAAAACGGATAATGTCAAATTTTGAGGCCGCCGCGATTACATAGGAGAACTATTCCAAGAGTAATTATTACTCTTGGAAGAGAAAACCCTTTTGGTTTATTATAAGCCCAAAGGGGTTTCTCTTGTTTCCTTCTTCCCACCAGCCCGACTAGTTCACCCCGAGGTGCCAATTCCCGCCACTATAACCACTATCACGCTTTCACGTCTATGACTCTCCCGAGTGGCATCGCAAGAAAGGCGTCGTGGACCTCCTCCTCCACAATGGACGCAAACATTTTCATAATACCCCCTTTTCAACTAGGGAGTCACAACAAGCCCATGATACAAAACCCCTCTTCCCCTTAAAAGATTGATTTACGCACGTAATCCGCTTGTAACGACCCCGATGATCCCGAGTAAAAGCTAAGCGTTGATTTATCGTTTGTTTGAATATGTCTCGGAAGGTTGACGTTGATTGAGAACCGTACAGTCGCAATGAGCTGCAGCGATAATCGACAATTGTCAATTGTCGACCTGCATTGTGTAAGGTGAAGTTTTCGCGTTTGAGAAGAAAAAAACCTCACTCTTCTCCTCCTCGAAGTAATCTCCTGCGCTGATCTTTCATCCGCTAATGGATTCCGCTTTGCTGACAGCCCGATTCGGCCAACTCAACCTTGTCAAGTCCCGCTTTTCTCATTTTAAAATGCACTTCAAAGTCACCTGTCAAGGGATCAGATGCAGGTGAAGCTGCAGATCTCATCTCGATGAATTGCAAGTGACGTGTTTGTTAATAACTAAACTGTGGGTATTAACTAGCTTCCAATTAATTGGCCGGTTAATAATTATTATATCGGTTTAAATGAGCGTTGTTAAAAGCAGTTATGTTGTGAGTGTTTGCCACTACCTATATACTATCCTTTTAAGTCAATAAGAGTTAGCGATGTTACCACCAGGTGATGAAGGGTGAAGACTCTTCCCCATACTACAGTGTTGGCAGTTCAAGGGTGACCCCCAGCATGCGTCAGCCTTGCTGATTCCATGTAATGCTATGTAACTGGATCTGGTGCAAACTCTCATGCTGTATCGAGCCATTAGATTGTGTCTGGGGTCTGTTATGGTCCAATACAATCTGTTCTGGTCCTTCGGCTCCTGATTTGCACGCTGCTCTTCCTTCAAAGGCTTGGCTCGCGGCTATTTGCAGGGGTTCTCGTCTTGGTGGTTCTTGGTCTTCTCGAACACTCCCTCAGGGGGTACAGCAGGCCCTCCTGTCACCTCCGGCGTTAGCCACATCCCCCCGAGGTACCCGGGATGGCCCACGGGGATCTGTGGAGCTTTCGTGGGGCTTCAAATTGAGCTTTGAAGTATATCAGAAGGTAGAGTGTGGTCTCGTTTTCCGAGTAATTTCGGACGCATAATCCATTTTTCGGGATCCACTATCTGTCTAAACATTTCTTTTTAACAATAGTTTTTAATTGAAAGAACTAATTTTTGTACGATTTTCTATAGTAATTTCTATAATAATTTTCTTCAATTTTTTTAAATTTTCTATAATAAAAGCTGCAAATTCTACACTTGTTAAAAATTATTCTTTGATATCAAAAAAATTATTATTATTCTTTTTTTACATTATTTTGAAAATTATTTTCAAAGTAGGTAATCTAAAATTTGCGGCGTTATTTGTTTCGAAATTATAACAATTTTTGTAATTGACCATCTAGGTCTTTTTGGCGTTTCTTCTGTCGAGACCGTTTCTCCCATTTCGAAATCCGGCGCGTCGAAGTCCTTCCCGCCTAATTTCCATTTCAGGTCCTCTTCATCAATGGTGAGAAGTCTTCTTTCCCATCGGGAACGGAGGGGGATTGTGCAATATCCCGCTCTCCTGAGATAATTTCCATATTATCTTTCACCTTCTGGCGCCTTCCTGCAGAATCCACAAAACGTCGATGGCCTCAAGAGTCAAATACAAACCAGTTGGACGATGAGCGAGGTTTCATCCGGCATCGCGTTTGAAAAGTTCGTGTCCAACGGGCCAAATGTGGGGCGATTTCAGTGACGACACGAGTCTCATCACGCGATTAGTTTTCCGTCGGTGACGTCATCTATCGATTTTTCTGACGTTGACGAAAAGCCCTCCAATCGTCATGCGTTCCCGGGCCGAGTTGACTGACCGTCAGTGACTCGCAAGTTCCTGAACGGAGTTTCACCCGATTTGTTCGCAGCCGAAGTTGCAAATCAGATGAATAATGGACGGCACGAGCCCGAAGATCGACCAAATCGAGTGTCCGAAAGTGAGTTGGTGAAATTCGTTTTAACGCTATCAGGAGCGGCACGCTTTTCGTCGTTAAATGAATAATACATCTTAGAAGAATTACACATTCTGACATCCCCAAACTCAAAATATCACAAGTAGTGTCAATTCGGCACGTTTGACGGTTAAGGCTGTCAGTACCGGTCTAAGCGTGGATGTCCTTAGTTTGGGTTTATTATTCCTAGAATCAACCTATGTTTCTGCTCAGGGAGGTCAGCAACTTTGATTGGCCTCTGAATTTGTCTCGCTCTATGGGGCAGAAAAGAAAAGGGGCCAATAAGTGACATTTTTTGACGTTTTTAGTCTCGAGTGGGGTGTCATTCAATTTCGTGAGAGCTTTTTGGACGTTGAATCCATTTTTGGGGGTCCCAGAACCATCATATTCTACTCTGAAGATCTAAGGGGCTACCTTGAACCTTGGAGAGACTTGAGTCAGGGGGTGAAATGAGGTCGTTTTCGGAGTAATATTGGGGATATACTTAATCCATTTTTTTCAACGCTTTACAATAATTGTAATTATTATTTTTTAATTGCCGAATAAAATTTCTGCAAGATTTTTACTAAAGAATGAAAAACTCGCGTGAAATTTTCAGCACGTAAAAATTGTTCTTGTCCTCCTCAAGAGGCCTCGTTACAAAAAGGAATACGCACATGAATTTCGGGTGAATTCGTCCTGGGCCGTTATCTTGAACGTCAAAAAATGGGGAAGAAAACAATTTTTGTGACATCGCGATTTTATTCCAATTTTATAGTTCTGATATTTCCAGCGAATGCGGTGCAAGGGCGAGCAAAGCGAGCCCTCTTCGCCTGAGTAAAACAGCCAAGCGAAGATTCATTAAAGAACATTAAATCTTTTTTAATCAAAAACTAAAAATTTCTACCATGAACTCGCTATCTGATATGAGTTATGACCTCATTTTCCGTGATACTTAGAATCAATTTAAAATAAATCTAAAAACATGTTCATTCCTTTCTAAGCCTGGCCCCTGGCACCAAAGGACCTGAGTGCCAGAATTTTAAAAAATAAATTAGGTATTAAATAATGTTTATTCGGGAATTATTAAATTTAATTACTACCTACATAATATTAATTCTTTCTAACTCGTCAGCCGTATCAAGATTAGGATCAAACGAAAATGTCACTCTTTCACTGAAAAATGATACATATTATGTGAAAATAATATTTATATTATATAACATATTATGTTTTCAGTGTAGGCCCTGAAGAAGAAAGTATAATTTTAAGAAAGCTCGGCGAAAGAGAGGAATTTTTCGTTCGATCCTAATCCTTGATACGGCTGACGAGTTAGTACGTTTTGGGTCGATCTCCACAATCTGTAATTATTTCTTTCCGTCTTTTTTTTTAATCAATTATTGATTTAAAAAAATGACCTATTTAATAGGTAGTTATTACCTATTAAATAGGTAAATGAATGGCTTGCTTATATATCAACCAATAAATTTTATTGGTTTATATATAATTAAATAATTTTATAGATAGATCAGAGATACTGATGACGACTGAATGTCGAAAATTTTATCGTGAGTTGACCAAAGTTTTTTAATGTAATTTCCTATCCATTTGATACAAATTTTATTAAATAATTTTCATTCATTCATTCATTCCCTCTGAAGAAGCAACCCCTTCGACGAAAATTTAGGAAAATCGTGAGTTTTCTATTTGTTTCCTATTTGAAAACCATCTGTTTTGATCAAAAACATCAAATAATTTTAATTTATTGATTAATAAATTTTATTAATTTGTTTTTGTTTATTTTCATTTTATTTTGCTTTTTTATTTTATTTTTTTAATTTTTATATTTTAAATTCATTTGCCCTCCGTCCCTGACCTCCCAAGCTACCCACCTGGTTCTCGGATCACTAGGAAATGCTACAACAGTACCAAGTGGCTACAGTAACCCATGGGTTCATTCTGAAGACGCAAAGCATGCAAAACGTCAGACCAGAATTTTCATTGGTTTTTTTTCCAAACCAGTTATGAGTGAATACTCATTCCTGATCCTTACTGATGAGTGAATACAAGTGAATACTTAAATAATTTAAATTATAATAATCATTTAAATTAACTCTTGAAAAAATGATCAATTAATTTCAATAATAATTATTGAAATTAATTGTTCATTCTTTTCAAGTGTTAATTTACCTAAATGATTTAATTTTTTTTAAGAAGGAATTTTGGTCCCTAAAACCTTCAATTTCCATTATAGAATGACGTTGTCAAGGAAGGTATGCACAAAAAAAATACAATTATTGGACCTTCCGTGCGTTACCCCTGCCGGGACAAGTTACCATTTCCCCACTTTCCCTCCCGCCACCCCCACCCTCCCCACCCAACGGACCCCAAAAACTCGCCAAGATAAAAATATGCTCGAAAGATTCTCCCCCTCCCCCCTCCCACAAGTGTGCGAAAAAAAAGCGTCCTTCGACAACTCCGAAAACTGGTGGGCGCCAATGACGTCGACACCTTTAAAAAGAAGGGAACCTTCCGAAGTGGGCAACGCACGGGTGACTCGGGACGGAGGGGGAGGGGGGTACCACAGCCTCGTTCGGCCGTTTAGTTGTGGAGTGTGTCTGCACAAGAGATGTTCTTGAGGGGACCGACGTCAGATGGAAGGGGGAGGACCCCCTGAACAACACGACGATTGGATCCGTCAGTACCTGGACCATCAAGGTATAATATAAAATTTAAAAAAATTTACAGAAAATTAACCCTTACTCGTAAAATTTCGACCCTAATTTTTACCTTCTCTCTTTTTTTTTAACGCAAATTCGCCAATTTCCGCGTCTGACGCAACTCTCGAGCTTATCCGTTTGTTTCCGTTTTCCCGCCCACTTGGAAATGGACGCCAGTTCGAAAGGTTATGCAACTCGAGGGTGGAATAACCTGATTGGAACCTTCTCCCTCCCTCCAGCACCCCACGCCCCCACCCCGCCATAGGGGAGGTTCAGGGTGCAACTCTTGGCCAATAGGTACTTGACAATTTTCGACGAAGCCGAATAGTTCTGGGCGTCACTTCACGGCATTTTTGGGAATAAATGAATGCCTTGAGCGCAGAAACGATATCCATCATTAAGTGGTTTAGTAAAAAACCATAATCGTAGTAGCTTAGTAAAAACCAAGATGGATCGATTGTTAGCAGAACCAACCTCCGTGTCTCATTGAATCGCTTTTTTTTTTAAAGGGGTTAGGTATGTGTAATTTTTGGCCATTTTCACTTTTTTACATTTCCTGGGCCTCCATACATGGTTACATCGATTGCGATTGGAAGGAGTCTTGTAATATTAACGCTTCCCAGAGAAAAAGAGAGTTGAAATCTTTGATTTCTTTTGAAAGGGGCTATGTGAGCCTGATTTCTTTTGAAAGGAGCTATGTGAGCCACAAATATCCCAGTGGACGAGTGGCACTCAACTCAAAAAAAAATTGCGGATTTGAAGAAACTCCTCAACTACATCCCTGGCGAATACCGCACTTTTTCAAAGAACTGGTCAATGATGACCGCGTGTGGCAGAGGATGATTATGAGACTCAAGATGGATAAGAACCTGCTGTAATCTGACTATTTTTTGTACTTTTCGTTTCCAAAATATGTTGCTTTTGCCTGACAGTTGTAGACTGATAAATTTTTGGGGTTATTACCTGCTAATTGGATTAGGTACCTAATTCGAACCCAATCACGTCCTGTTTTGACCGCAAAAAGCCATTTTCTTTTGAAAGGGGTTGTGTACGCGATTTTAATCGCAATTGTGGGACACATGAAAAATTTGAAAAGACCTGAAACGATGCTGCTGCTCAGTGTCTTACCTACTTCTACCAGAATTTATCAAAAAAATTGAAATTCCAAACTTTTATAGCAATTGGGGAAGTTTTTTGTGTTTTTCCAAAAGTTGGGGAATTGTGACATTAGATAAAATGGCTAAAATGGCATCGAAAGAATGCAGTGTAAGCAGAAACGACCTCCGTACGTCTCTTTCATAACTCTTTCATTCTTACCGACATTTTTATATTGATGTTGCTTATCGATTTTTTTTTTTATATTGATTATCCTTAAAAAGAGCCTTTTTTTTTTGTAGAACAGACACAACCAATATGCAGAAATTGAAAAAAAAAAAAATAGTTAAACAAGAAACGACCCAAAAATTTAATGCGCAGCTTGGTTAGTAATGGGATTATTAACACAAAATAGCACCCCGTCTTGTTAGGCCGAGGAGGTAAAAAATCTTGACGTAAATCTCTCTTCACCTTTACCTACCTTAGCAATCTTTTCATTTTTGACCTTATCATTGAGGAACTTGTACAAACTACAACATTAAAGATTTTGAAAAATGTATACATATATCTACAATCCGTTTATTGGCAGAAACAGCTGGTGATGGGTTTTAAAAAAATTTGATGAACCACCAGAAACTTAGCTTAGGAGAGTTGAGTTTTCCATCAGAGCCATATTTTGAAAACGAATTTTAATCTTTTATTCTAGACAGATATCGTGTAATTTACGCTTTTTATGAAAAAGCGGTCTGGAACTGGAAGACGGAACGGGGCTCCAGTTCTGGGATGAGGAGTATTCCACACGACCTCATCAGCATTAATTATTCAATTGAAATGAATAAATTAATTAACAATAATAATAATTATTATTGTCAATTAATTTAAGTTTTATAAATTTGGACATTTAAATTTTTTTGGTACCTATCTTCCTAGAATATTTAGGAGGTCTATTAAAAGCTAACCTGGGAAATGGACGTCTTTTTCGAATTTATCACCTTTGGGAATCCATCAAACTAGTGTCAGCGTCGAGGCATCTTTTAGGGCGGTGGATACACGACCTTCACTATTTAGCTTAGCTCAAATCCACGGCGTCGACAAACTATACTACCACAACTACGAAAAACCGGATAGTTCTCACATCTAAACAGCCATTTTTACTACTACATCGGCGGAAACTGGTTTTATTCTCGTCTACACAAAACCCCGGTTTTGTTCTAATCTATTCAGCCTCACACTAGGGATGGAAATCAATTTTCGACTTTTCAAAGAAATCGCTTCTTCGGTCTGATTTTCCTATTTTTTTACATCGATTTTTAGCTTCCTATTTTTGTAAAAATTGTGAATCGATTTTCGTCGTTGAAAAATAAGTTGGGTATTTCATGCAAGTGTGTTGGATTAGACCTCTGCACCATCGGCAAACAACCACTTTGTTTTCGTGCAAGTTTCAATGTCTTAATAAGTGGATTAAAAAAAAAATTAAAAATAGGTCATAATATGGTCATGATATTATCATGTCCTAATATGTGGAATAAAAAATAAATAAAAAAATTAATAATAGTTCATATCAACAAAATTCAATAGTGAAAATGCAGGGTTGTTCTGGAAGGAAAAGCCGGGTGCTTCTCGGTAGTTTTATTCGAGCTTTCAGGGAAAACCAATCCCCTTCTTCAGGTTCTTAAATTAAGTCAGATTAGTCCCAGGACTTGTAAAAAATTTCAGCAACAACGTGTGGCTTGTTTTCCAACGAATAATTAAACTATGAATACTCCGGCACCTAATTTACCTATTCAACATGAACCACCATTGAAAAATAAGAGCAGCCCCCTACTCTGATATTGTTCTAAGGCACTAACGACGAGGATTGTACTGCAAACATGCAAGCCGGTTACCTACACACAATTGTGACAATTTCAAATAATTATTGACCAACGACGTTTTCATAGCTATTCAGACAACAAAACGGTTAACTCAAAGTTGTTGATTGATTGAGGGGATGGCCCATCACGAACCAGCAACCTTTGACCAACGGTCGGCGTGTTTGTCAGCAGTCCAACGCTCTAACCACTGAGCCACTGATGACCACAGTTTTATTATTACTCATTAAAAAAATAATAAAATCCTCTTTCAAGATACCTATGATTTTTAAATCGATTTAATAAATATCGATACGTTTATTCCGATTCTGAATAGATTCAAAAAATCGATATTTCTTACCGATTTCTCACTCCTACCTCATACAGGACTTTTGGTTTATTATTCTTGGAATAATACACCTATGATTTCGCGACGGAGGTCGACGACTCCGATCGGCCTCAAAATTTGACATTATCCGTTTCAAGAGGTCTACATTCAAAATCCGAAATGTCCGTCCGCCGTCCGGGCCGTTTTGGGCAGTAGGAATTTTTTTAAAAATCTGAAATTTTGGCAAAATACTTGGTTTACCATCTAGTTGTGCCCGCAAGGTTTTCAGTCCGATCTCCCAAACCCGTGGGGCGCTGTGGGGCTATAATGGGGCTACGGGTGGGGTTTTTTGAAGGCTTTGGGGTATGGGATCGAGTTAGGTGTCGTTTTCGAAGTATTTTTGGATGTAGAATCCATTTTTGGGGGTCCCGGAACGATCCGATTTCACTGTTGCGATCTATAGGGCTTTCATGGGGTTAAAAATGGGATTTTTGAAGAATCTCAGGAGGTTAAATGGTTTTCGAGTAAAAATACATAATTTTTGAAAAAAACATTTTTGAAAAAAAAATCCCCCCCCAAAAAAATTTTTTTTTGAAATATAAAAATCCAAAAAATTTTTTTTTAATTTTTTTCATTGACAGAATTAAATTTCTGTACAAGTAACCTATATCAAAGAATAATAAACCCTTGTGTAAAATTTGCAGCGTTTTTAAAAAATCATTTTGCCACAAAAAATCGGTTTTGCTCATATCTACAACGCCTTACCCCACGGAATAGAATTCTATTCCACGGGCTTACCCACTACCCTCACTATTACAGCCAGGAGAAACCAGTTTTGCTCAGATCGGCACACCCTCACACGCTACCCTCACAACTACAGCCACGAGAAACCGGTTTTGCTCACATCTACATCGCCTCACACGCTACCCTCACTACTACAGCCACGAGATACCTGTTTTGGTCTGCCACAGTCACTACTTTTGCTGCTTCAAATACAAAAAACCTGTTTAACTCCCTTTGACTACAACCCCCACTAACTTATCGGCTACCGATCCCGAAACAGCCTTCAACCACCTCCATTTTCTCCTCTTGCAAACTATACACCGCTTTCTCCCATCATTCCCTCCAGCCTTCATTCATTTGACGGCTCATTTTCCCCGACTTAGATGGCGTCCTGGCGTCGGGAAGTCCCCTGAATGAATACGATCGATGTTCCTTGTTGTATTCGAGGGTTGACCCCGAAAAAGGGGAACAAGGCCGCTCGGAAAAGTTCCGCAATGTCTGAAGATGCTGCCAACTTTCCGAGATCGTACGGTTGTTTCCCGTTCGACGTTGTGGGTGGATACAAGTTGCGCAACAAACACAAAAAACCAAAAAAAAAAAAAAAAAAAAAAAAAAAAGTAGAAGTTACTGATGACAATAGCAGGCCATAATACACCTATCGGTTTTTTCGAGGCGCCACGGTTTTTGCGCGGAAACCCGACACTCCAAACATGCGGGTGTCAGATCCCATTTCAAGAAAGGGGGAATAAGGTAAAAGTTGATATTAAACACAGAAGATGTTTTGACTCTCTATTGTGACAATCAACCCTTAACCTAACCCTTCCCTAAAGTCCTCCTCAGGTACCTTCCGAAGTCCGATGAACGAAGGGTCGATCTTCTTCCGGTGAGATGTTGAAAGAGGCGGGCTGAGCAGACCAGACGGGGCTAATCGTCTTCGGATCAGAAGTTTCCACGGGTCGGAGTACGGTGTAACAACGGCCAATTGTTACCGACGAACGATGGTTGACTAAAGATGCCCAAAACGGCGTTCCGTCGTCTTTTAATTCCTCGGTCGGAGGTGGGGTTAACGATGAGGCCGGTTCCCTCGCGCCGAACATCGGGCGGTCCGAAATGAGGCTGCTGCTGAGGTCGGCAGTCCTCACGTTGGAGCCGACCTCATCGTTAACCCCACCTCCGACCGAGGAATTAAAAGACGACGGAACGCCGTTTTGGGCATCTTTAGTCAACCATCGTTCGTCGGTAACAATTGGCCGTTGTTACACCGTACTCCGACCCGTGGAAACTTCTGATCCGAAGACGATTAGCCCCGTCTGGTCTGCTCAGCCCGCCTCTTTCAACATCTCACCGGAAGAAGATCGACCCTTCGTTCATCGGACTTCGGAAGGTACCTGAGGAGGACTTTAGGGAAGGGAAACCTTGATCTTTTAAAATTGTTTTTGCTTGCAAATAATGTTCGTCCTTTTCTGAATTTCTTAAAATAATCTGCAATAACTGTAAAATATCTGAATCGGATTTTTTCCAAATTTCAGTAATTCGTAATCGATTTTCGTCCCTAGTAAGCACTGGTTCTCCTAAATATCGAACTATCTGTGCATATTCAGCAGCACTTAATGCGTTTAACTTCTTTAATGGTTCAGTAGGTCCTAAATGATATCTATCAATTAATCTTTTAATAATCAAAACTAACGGTGGGTCGTTTTCCGTCATTTAATATTGTTCGTACCTATTATAATTATTCTGTAATCTATAAAATACATGTATATAACGTCAGGATGAATTTAATATGGACATCTCATACGAGCATTTCCCTTTCCTTACAGTTGTTTCACCCACATATCTCCTGCTTAGGTGGATCTGTGTGTGCATTCACCTGTAAGTTTCAGAGGTCCTTCAATAGGTACTTTATATATTTTGGCGACAGCTTTTTCTGCTGCTTGTATAAGTCATTTCCAATTCGTACGTGACTTATACAAAATGCATTGCGTTGCAATACATGCCTTTTTCATCTACTGGGTCCTGCCTAAGTGTTCTGGCTTCTAATTTTCGGGATGAATTTAACTTTCTGCTCTTTTGTTGAAATTTCTGACCTTTTCCGTACAAAATGCTTAAGTCCAGGTCTTTCTACTCCGTGTGAACTCCCTGATTCGTACCTGTAGAACAAGTGCTTTTGTTTGAATCACAAGATAGGCCTTGACACCTACTTGTACAACAGGCTTAGAGCTCTATTGTCTAGGTCCCTACTTAATTGCTAGAGAAAGTTCACACGTAGCGTTTTCCACCAAAATTGGCAGTACAAAATGTTTATTACGAGTAACTTTGTACTATCAACGGGGTTCACTAGCCTAAAGCCAAACACCATACGAAATAAGAAAACCTTAACTAACATGCACATAAAAATCGAGAGACACAGAAATAAATTCCTAATAAAAAACCTTCAATCAATCAATTAATAATCAAAATCCTTCAATCAATAACCCTTCGAAGATAATTCCTTTTTTCTTTTTTGAACTTGAGTGTATTTGTTTCTTGATTTTACTTATTTATTTGTTAATTTTATTTTTTAAATAAGTATTAACTTTTTCTATTTTTGGTTTTTGGGGGGGGCGGACCTATAGCTTAAGGCGCTTCTCCACCATTATGTCAGATCCCATTTCAAGAAAGGGGGAATAAGGTAAAAGTTGATATTAAACACAGAAGATGTTTTGACTCTCTATTGTGACAATCAACCCTTAACCTAACCCTTCCCTAAAGTCCTCCTCAGGTACCTTCCGAAGTCCGATGAACGAAGGGTCGATCTTCTTCCGGTGAGATGTTGAGAAGAGGCGGGCTGAGCAGACCAGACGGGGCTAATCGTCTTCGGATCAGAAGTTTCCACGGGTCGGAGTACGGTGTAACAACGGCCAATTGTTACCGACGAACGATGGTTGACTAAAGATGACCAAAACGGCGTTCCGTCGTCTTTTAATTCCTCGGTCGGAGGTGGGGTTAACGATGAGGCCGGTTCCCTCGCGCCGAACATCGGGCGGTCCGAAATGAGGCTGCTGCTGAGGTCGGCAGTCCTCACGTTGGAGCCGACACGGGTTTCCAAGAAAAAACTGTGGGAACTCACTGTGTATGTTATCTACCTGAAAAGAGTATCTACGACAACTGACCGATCCCAGGGTATGTTATCTACCCTAATAATCTACCCTGTAATATCCACACTTTTATTTAAAGCAAGGTAGATGAAAGCTTTTGGAAGTCTTACCTGTATTTGCCATTGAAAAACAATGTCGTCTATCTTGTCTATCCAAGTAGGATGTCGTCTGTGCGGTGGTGAGGTTGTTACATCAAAAAACTGCCTTTCATGTCTTCCCAAAATTGGTCGAAGATGTATGGCCCCCTAATAATAGTTATTTTAAAATTTAAAATTTTGAATTTATTTAATAAATATTATTTTAATTTATTTAATAAATATTATTTTATTTTTGTAACGACCTTGAAGTGTCAAGCTTCAATCACCGTGAAAGAACGTTTAGAAAGTTTGGGAAATAGGATTGTTTCAGGGTCAAATATAAGATTCAGGCACTGCCTGAGTTCACCACAACTTCAGAGATTGCTAATTGATCCGCCCCTGCTCTAACAATATAATAATATTATATCTATTATAATAGATCTAATCTAGATCTATAGATATCTATTATATCTATAATAATATTATAATCTAGTAATATATAATATATTATATTACTAGATTCCAACATTTTCAAGTTCTTTCTTCTACATAATATTATTATGTAGAAGAAAGAACTTGAAAATGTTGGAATCTAGTAAAATTTAGTTTTTTATTTATAATTTTTGTGGTAATCACTCTGGTTTTTGAAATATTAAAATAGCCAATTTTATATTAGAAATTTTTTTAAACATGCAATTTTGATAAAATTTGGTTTCCTCCAAGTTGGTACCACGTGGTTTTCAACCTGATCCCCCCCGGTAAGTCACGCCGCTTTTGATAGAGATAATCGAATGAGGAGTCATTTTCGATGTAGGAGGAGTATTTTCAGACATTGACTCGTTTTATGGAAGTCCCCCACCTGACAGAACACGAAAATTACACAAGAAAGACTCAGAGATTGAAGGGAGTGACGATAGAAGAGCGCTAACTGAAGGGATCAACAAAACGACCCCCAAAGCCTATGAAGTCTGTATTGAAAAAAAAGTAACTGAATTTAATGTAATTTGATGGTCGTCTCAGTGTGTCTGCTTTGGAATATTGACTGCTTAATTCTGTCGTCACAACGTAAGGCTGTGTCAAAAGTTTCCCTTTTGTAACCTCCGAGACACCATCTGAAGGTTGCAATTGGATGCAAACAAAGCCACAATAATTAATAGTTTATCTACAATTATTGTAGATCAACTATTAAGACGTTTGTCCACCATTTGCATTTAAAAAAGTATCGATACACAGAAATAATCAAATCTTTTATCGATACTTTTGGAAGTATCGGATATATCCGTACCGTAAACCAACTGACGTCAGACTACTAGAGTTCACAACAAGTTCACTAGTTGTTTTCTAGTTTTCAAGTATTTGTTGCTGTAATACGGCTTCGATACCTTAGCTCCCCCCTTCTCACCAAGGTTGCCTTGTGGCGGTTAATAAAAAACACCCCAGGACTTCATTCAGGCTTTTGAGGCTGTCTCGTGGTGAATGATATGCAAAGGGAACACAGGCTGGTGATTAGGTGGATACTATGGTCAACTTAGCGCGTGTCTGTGTGCGTGTTGCGGCGAAGGATGAGGGGTTACAACAAATCATTAGTCAACCAGTCTCACATCCGGTCCAAAAGCGCCCACGAGCCTCCTCCGTCGACCGGCTCCCGAAAAAAAAAAAAAAAAAAACCTCTCTTCGGTTGATTATTATGTAATTAATAATCAAGGGGAGATAATTTATTTTCCGGGATGTCCAAATTAGATTCGATGCAATGATATTAACGATAGCGACTCACTGGCTGGCGCTTTGATTTTAATGGCGCTTCTGCCATTTTTGGGTATGAATGGTGAAGGTGGCACTGGGGTACCGGAGGATTTTCGAGGAAAGGCCGGTTTTGCTTATCATGTCTACTCAGCCACACTCAGCACCTTCACTAGTACAGCCACGAAACCCCGATTTTGCTCACATCTATTACAGCCATGAGAAATTGGTTTTGCTTTCATTTACACCCCCTCGCACGTTACCCTCATCACTACGAGAAACTGGTTCTGCTCTCATCGACACCCCCTCACTAATAAAGCCACGAGAAACTGGTTTCACTCACATCTACATCCCTCACTCGCTAGAGGTGGGCATTTTCCCTTATTTTCGAAAACTGTTGATCATCATTCATTGACAGGAATTAACTGTTAACGCAAACTGTTAAAAATTAACAGTTAATTATTAACAGATTGAACTGAGTGATGAATTTATGACACAATAGTTATGACATGGTTCTGATTTTGGATAACAGCTGATCGCCACAACTAATATTTTACTGTTTCTGTATCTTTAACTTTCAAATAAATGTTGATGGTTAGCAGTTGATCACCACCTCCTTGTCCTCAAGTGTTAATTTACCGTTTAGTTTCCGTGAGTTTAACTTTCATATAAATGTTTTTTGTTTCTCTTGTTCATTGTTTGTTAACTTTTAAACTAGAAACTGCTAAACTGTTCATTCGTGTTTTTTGTGTGCAGTTGTTAACACATTAATATTAACAGTTAACCAATTAGCACCACACCTCTATCACGTGCTTCCCTCACTAATACAGCAACGATAAACCAGTTTTGCTCACATCTACATCCCCTCACACACTACTCTCACTATTATAGCAACGAGAAACCAGCTTTGCTCACATCTGCACCCCCTCTTACACTACCATCGCTACTGCTGCGCTGATTTACTTAGTTGACGTTTCCGCCATTTTCGCATTTGAACGGTCAAGTTGGCACCACTTGGGTACAACAGGGTTTTTCCCCGCCTCACCTGACGGGTTAGATGACGCCGGTCTCCCATTCACTTCTATCGATTTTCCCTCCTGCTGACGGCTTTTCCGAGAAAAAAAATCTCCCCTCCCACTTGACCTCGACCTCTTTACCCCCCCCCCCAGTCAAGAGCTCGCCCCTAAAGATATCCTTATTATGTAATCCACCCTTCCTTCTCATTATATCTCCCGATCATCCCTCTTGTCAGTATCACAGCTTCCGAGAATATCTTTTTCTTTTTGGATTCAGAGTCCTGGAAGAAAAACCTGCGTTAATTAGTCGGGGTGTCATTTGCATGGCGTTGTGGCAACGTGTAAAAAAAGAAAGAAAAAAAACGCGGTTGGTACGAAAAAAAAATAAAAAGCAAAAAATAATGTTATGTAAAATGAAAAAAAAAAAAAAAAAAAAATTAAATGAACGAATAGAATGATCAAAATCCGCCCCAAACATTTTCATAAAACTTGAAAAAATCAATAAAAATTTATTGCAATAGGTACTTAATTTTAAAAAAAAGTGAATTTTGGCTTTCAAACAACATTATTCAAAATCTCCATATGTAGCAGCCTTGAGGTCCTAAAGAGACTCTACATAATATTGGATCGAGAAATCTGAAACCCCCATAAATAGATTTCTTTCTTAGAAAAATTACTTCGGAAACGACACCAAACTCGACCTTTCAGGTCAAAACCCTTCAAAACTCCGATTGGTAGCCCATTGAAGCCCTACAGAGCCCCACGGTATTGTTGGATAGGTTTGAGTTCCGCGATAAAAGATCTTACGTTATAAAACTAATGTGAAAACGACACTGAACTCGACCTAGCAGGCTCAAACCCTTCAAAATCCCCACCTGTAGCTCGATCGAAGCTCCAAAGGTTCTGACGGTACAGTTTGAAAGGCCTGGGCCTTCTACGGATCGATTCTGCTTTCAATTTTACTTCGAAAACGACACCAAACCCGGCCTGTCAGGTGAATAGGTAGGTAACCTTTAAAAAACGCCAGTTGAATGACGAGCCCCTCCGGTTCACTTGAGAAGGCCGAAACTCCCATAAATTCGTTTTAAATTCGAAATCACTTCGAAAACGAGCCCAAACTCGACCAAACCCTCGGAGCCCCAGATAATGAGACTATCGGACTCAAAACCTTATGAGCACCACGTAAAAAGAAACCTTGTAGGTACATAAAAATAAATAAATACATTTAACAAATAAATAAAAATTAATGCATTTAAATTTTAAAAATATGCGAAAAAAGAGGATTTGATAGAAAAATAAATGATCAGAAAAATTGCATTTAATAAAGGTTAACAAAATGACAAGCAACATTTATTATAATTATAAACATTTTTATTTTGGTTTATTATTCTTGGAACAATACGCCTATGTAATCGCGACGGAGGTTGACGACTCCGATCTGCCTCAAAATTTGACATCATTTGTTTCAAGAGGTCTAGATCCCAAAAACGAAATGTCCATACGCCGTCCGAGCCGTTTTGGGCAGTTGGATTTTTTTTTAATCTGAAACGTTGACAAAATACTCGGTTTACCGCTGTGCCCGCAAGGTTTTCAGACCGATCGCCCTAAACCGTAGGGCTCTGTTGAGCTAAAAAGGGGCTACAAGAGGGCATTTTTGAAGGGTTTCGGCTACGGGATCGAGCTATGTGTTTATTATTCTAGTGGCAAAACAATTCTCATTTCAGTAGTGTAGTATATCCTAACTGGTTTTCAAATGGTTCACTGGCCTTCAGTCAAGGAGCCAATTTTAACAGTGGGTCCATATTCCAAAATTACTATTGTCATGTTACCAGCATTCTGGACCGATTTCATCAGTTATACTTTACACTATTTGTACTAGTTCATATACCTTCAGTATAATATAATTTTATGGTTTTCTCTGATGCTAATGACAAATAGTTTTCTTGTCAGGGCTGTAGATGAGCTTAGTTGCTCGAAACCGGTCCCCACGCTATAATTGTTTACCTAAATAAACAATTTAGTTTTGGAGTCGTTTTCTCTCCTTAACCAACTCATTGGACAGACCTCTGCACCATCGGCAAACAACCACTTTGTTGATAGTTCAATTTTTAACAATAATTCTTGATAATAATAACTTGTAATCATATCTGCGCTGTCAGGAGTGGCAAATCAAATAATACAATGTAATCCGTTTAAGTGTATTTCCGAGGCCATCTGGTGCATCTGCTGTTTCCCTTCGTCGAGAGGGAGAAGGAGGGAGATCCCGCAAAGAAAACAAAATGGCCGCCCCCGGGAAAGGAAAGCCGGGCTATTGTTGTTTGACATGAATGAAGCCAACAGTGATTGGGTGTCCCACGCGGGCGTGACGTCACAGGGGAGGTGCCCCTCTCGGGGTCCTTCTAAGGACATACTGCCTACGTCGTACTTACTGAAAAAGAAAAGAAAAAAAAAAAAAAAAAGCTAGGTACGGGAAGTGGTCCTCATCAATCAAGATGATGTGGTGGAATAAATAATTTTTAAATATTGGTTGATTGGGTGATGGGGCAGTTGAATTTTGTGAGGTCTTTTCAAGTGCACGATTGTCTTCGTCGTTGTAAATGTAGAACTGAAAGGACGTCTTCGGGAAGGTGGCAGAGCGGAAGGGTTACAGCCTTAAAACTAGGAACGTTATAACCTTACAAAAGGGTTCCTTCTTATTGAATTAGGAAGGTCGGGGACAACCAAATTTAGCCCTCGGGACCCTTTCAGGGTACGAATTTAAACGCCCTCGTTTATATATAGAGACGCGTGCAAGCGAGAAATATGGGGACTGAAAGGTTTGGAACCCTAAAATTTAATCGTGTGCGCGTTCGAACAGCCTTAACGTGTGGGCGTCAGCCGTGCGGATGACCTCAGCGGGGTCACTCGGGCTGCTGAAGGTCGAGAGGGTTGAAACCCAGCAGCTGCAACCTCGTGAAGGTTGAGGTCGCCTGTGAAAATTCAATCGATACCGCGGTGGAAATCCCAGTGAATGAGAAATTCGTGGAAAACGTCGAATCGACGGTCGTTTGGAGTCGTTGAAGTGGCCGTTTTGAAGTGGCCTGAATCGAGTGGGCGGAAATTTACGATCTCGCCGCAACTTCTGCTTCATGAATCTCAACGTCGAGTATCCCCTCAAGTACCTTTTGAAAAGTTAACAGAAGTCCGTGCACAGAACAGCAGCCGTTGCGCAGCGCGCCGCGACAGAATCCCAACGCAGCAACCAGATCATCCTCGACGTCACACAGCGGGCTACCTTGAAAAATTAGCTGCAAAAAAATCAATATCTATATTATGTATTAATTATGTAATATTGAGTAAATCATTATGTAATATCTAGTTATGTGCCGTTTTCGAAGTATTTTTGGACGTATAATCCATTTTTCGCGGTCTCATATTCCTCCAAACACTGTACGATAATTTTTTCATAAATTCAAAAAGTTAATAATATTTGATGAATAATGTGGAAAAAATAATTCCGTGTCATTAGGTAAATATGTTTGAATAAAAAAATAAAAAAAGGAAGAAATTTCTGTAAATTATTTGGACACAATGTGTCATGTGGAACCTCGAAAAATGGATTATGCGTCCAAAATTACTCGGAACATGACAACTTGTTTGACCACCAGGTCCGGGGATCCGTCAAAATTCCCATTTGTAGCCCCACGAGGGCCTAAAATATCCCCACGGTGAAATTGAATCGTTCTGGGGCCCCCGAAAATTGATTCTACTTCAAAAAATACGTCGAAAACGACACCTAATTCGACCCCATATACGAAACCCTTCAAAAAACCCTCCCCCAGCCCCATTTCAGCCCCACAGCGCTCCACGATCAGACTGTACACCTTGCGGGCACAACTAGATGATAAATCGAGTATTTGGTAAATTTTCATATTTTTAAAACAATTCCTACTGCCCAAAACGGCTCTGACGGCGGACGGACATTTCGTTTTTTGAATCTAGATACCTATCTTGAAACAAAATACTATTCTTTTCAATTTTGAGGCCGATCCGAGTTTTCGACCTCCGTCGCGATTACAATGTAATCGCGACAGAGATCATAGGTGCATTTACAAGAAAAATAAACCCCAAATTTTTTTTTTTTTTTTAAATTTCATATGAATCGCCACAATTGTGTCTACTATGTTTTTGTACGCAAAATGGTGTAATGTATTGATACGGTGAAGGTAGTTGGGTTGGGTTTGTCATCTGAACAATATCCATTCATAACGTGCAGCCATTCTGAGGGGTGTTCAATACGGCTGACATTATCGATTTCGACGGTGACCTTTGCGATGCATTCGAGAACCCCGCAATGAGCGATGGAGGTGTCCTACGGTGTTACAAGCACGACACATCTGAACGGCCATCGACATCCCCATGACCGCCGATTTGACACCCAACAAATCAACCTTTTGACCCCCCAAAAAAAGTCGCCTCTTCGTTTCGAAAACCACCCCTCCCCCATGGACTTGCGAGCTTTTCATGAATGGACGGCCCAGCTACCGGCACGTGTGGCCTTGACACTACACAACCCTTCGGATCAATACATTACAAAGAACGGGCACCGCCCAACAACCACCTTGCGCTGACGTCATTTCGCGTGAACTCCCCGGTATCAACAGTCGGTTTTATCTTTTCAAGCCTAAAATCCACGTCAGAAACAGGTGGTGCGATTATAATACGAAAATCGTCATAAGCTGTAGGAATGTTTGTGTTCCCCGAATTAGTATGTGCCTTGCAGACACTTATGCAAATACCAAGTAAGCGGCAAAAGTTAATTTTTGGGAAATTGCGATCGAAGTTATTAGGACTGTTCACTGAACAGTGTTCAGCCTGTTATGGAAATTGTATTGCGGTTGTCTTGGTGACAGATGGTATCTAGGGGTTATGATGATGTGCTCTACACGATTCTTGTGTCAGGAAGTCTCAAAATTGAGCCCTTGTACCCTTTTCGAGCTTACCTGAGAATAGCAAAACTCGGAATGCAGGGTAACCTAGTAACCAATATTGGTTACTATTAATTATTACCAGGTAAACGCCATTTTGTCGCTTTCCAGGTTATTGAAATTTGATTTAGGAAGATTTACGGCAATATCCAGGTAAACGCCATTTTCTCGTTTACCTGGTGTTGGCAAAAATTGACATTTCCAGATAATAAAACAGTAAAACGCCTTTACCTATCATCATCATGCAATAATATAAAATCGTGTTGGTGGTCGGTACGGTGGTTGGTACAGTGGTACGGGATAACGACGTTCCTGAGTGAGTTTTTTCACTTTCCACTCGCGCCAAAGGCCGTTTAGGGGGGTCGAAAAAAATTACGAAAAAATACCAGCCGTATAGATCAGACCTGGAGGAAGACGTCGGTCAAATCGTAAATTGGAAATTCGTTGAAAAATCGTCTTTCTCCCGTTTGTCCTACGTTTTCCACTTTCAACTCGCGCCAAAGGCCGTTTAGGGGGTCGAAAAAATTACGAAAAAATACGAGCCGTATAGATCAGACCTGGAGGAAGACGTCGGTCAAATCGTAAATCGGAAATTCGCCCGGGAAATTCGTCGAAATAAATCGTCTTTCTCGCGTTTGTCTCTTTGCTCAGCTGTTCATTTTCTCGGCCAGAGGGGTGCTCGCTTTGCTCGGCCACCCACATAGGTAGAATATGTATAGTTTCTTGAAAATCTCGAGAAATTCAAAAATGATCTACATTCTGAGATAGATTGAGCGCCCTCAAGGGTTTTTTACGTTTTCTCCTCCTTCAACCCCCTCTCCTTCCCTAAAGAAGGGTAGGAGTGGGGATTTCAGCCAATATCATTTTATCAGCCAGGGGGGTTGATGTTGAAGGAGCAGTTGACCTTGATGCAGGGTTATGTACGTGTCCAATGGACACTGTCCATCGATGCTATGCACACCACTAGGGGAGCGAGCGAAGCGAGCCAGAGAGACTAGTCCTAATATAACTTTCTCGTCGTCTTACATTTCCAATAAGTTACATAATGTGTAACATATTGGAATAAGTAATATTATTACTTATTACAGTTCACTAGAATGACTAGAATCACTAGAATACATATTGGAAACGATATTACATAATATGTAATATCGTTTATAATATTATTATAGTGCACTGAATACCTAATAATTATTACATTGAAAGAATTTATGAACATACCTAGTAGATGTCCGGCTAAATTCACTCAACTGCTAAGTACCGAAGCATTTTTGTTTAAAAAAATCCATGTGAAAAAAAAGCACTGCGAGGTGGGACATGGCACATAGCTTCCTCGTACTCCCAGGAGGGCTCCATCTTAAATTTCAACGTCCAAGAACGAACAGGAGAGATTTTAGCTCACTCAGCTGATCAGGAGAATGCCCGTCATTTCAATCATCCCTTATACTCCCAGAAGGGCTCCCTCTCAAATTCCAACGTCCAAGGGGGAACAGGAGAGATTTCAGCTCTCGGTTGATCAGGAGAATGCCCGTCATTTGAATCGTCTCTTGTCTCCCGGTAGCACTTCAAAAACGGCTTTGTAATATTCGGCTAAGGGGTCGAGTTAGGTTTCGATTTATACGATTTTTTGGACTCGGGGTTCCAGAACAACCGGGGTTCCAGATTTCACCGTGAGGATCTTTGGGGCTTTTGAAAGATGCCGGGAAGTCTAATGAGGTGTCGTTTTTCAAGTAATTTTATACGTAGAATCCATTTATGGACGTCTCAGACCCATCCAATCACGCTGTGCGGCTCTACGGGACTCCTACGAGGCTAGAAATTGGGCGTTCGAAGGGCTTTTGGACTAGAGGTGGAATGAGGTGTCGTTTGCGAAGTAATTTTGGACGTACACTCGGTTGATGGTGTTTCTGGACCGTTTGATGACACTGCATACTCCTTTTTAGGGCCGTAAAAGGGGCTGCTGATGGGTTTTTGAAGTGTTTCGGTCAGGAAGTCGTATAAGGTGCCTTTTTCAGAGTGATTCTGTCCTCATGACCTTAGAGGGTTAAATTACCACGAATAATAAATCCATGCGTAATTTGTTTTTATCTGATGTTTACTCCAAACCGGCAGTTTTTACGCGATTAGTCAAACCCCAAAGAAAAGAATTTCCTTGCTCTAACGACGCCGTGAAAAACGGTGGAAACGTTTTTCATTTTTCCCCCTTCCCGGGTTTCGGCCCACACGACGTTTCGCCCACCCGATCCCACCGTCATCAGGTCGAGCTGACATCCAGTAGAAAAAAACTCTTCCAAAGGGGAGATTCGGGAGGGGAAGAGCTCATTTGTACGTATCAATCGAAACGCGTTTGGCCCATTTATTTTCCCTCCCCCGGATGAAAAACCGAGTTCCGGGATTTTCCCCCTCAACGAGAAAAAGGAACTCCCTCTTCCGACATCCATTCAGTGGACTCGATTTGTCAAAAGTGATTTTCATTGAAGAACTCCATTCATTCGAGGGAGCTTTGAGCGAGCCGGAACGGAAAACACCGCTAATTGGATAACACGTGGGTTTGTTATTCTTAATTATACGGAAAAAATGAGGTTGAAAACGACAGTTCACCCTATTCCGTGGCTATAACCCTTCAAAACCCCCACCTGAAGCCTCTTTGTAGCCCCTCAAAGCCAGGGTGATGTCAAAGAGGTTTCAAACCCCCATTGATTCTACACCCAAAAATACTTCGACAATCACACCTCACCTGACTCTCCAGTCCGAACCTATCAAAAGCCCACACGGTTTTCAATGTATAAGCAAGTAATTCACGACAAAGAAATCGATTTATTGGGCTTTCAGATAGTTTTTCGAGACTTCTAACCGATTACGTATACGGATTCCAGTTACTGATCGGATTCAGTATACTGAAGTATACTCACTATCGAGATGTGTGTCTACTGTCGGTTTCTGGGTCAGTGATCAGGTGTTTGCATCTCAACTTGGAGGAATCCTAATATGAACTCGGAAAACGCTGCAAATTTGCGAATTTTACTCAGGAGTTTATAATTATTTTATTTTTGCAAAAATAATTCCATATAATTAAAAAAAAAAGTAATTTGGTTCTTCCTAAAAAAATATATATGAAAAGTAAAGTGTGGGATTCTTTGTGCGGACCATTCACGGTTCTCACAAAATTTTGGGGCAGAAGCCTACTCCGCACTTGTACTTTGTAACGGTTTTAGAAATATTTTGCTCCAGAGAAAGGTATCCATGTGTCAAAATAAGCACCCCGTAGAATATGCGCATCGCAGAACTGGCATCGCAATTATCTAAAAACATATATTTTTTAAAAATTTCTTGTAAAGTTTGTAGACGTACGTGGGACCCCTAAAAAAGGATTATGCGAGCAAAGTTACCCGGAAAACGACACCTCATTCGACTTCCTGGCATCCTTCTAAAGCCCCATTTCTAGCCCCACGAAAGCCCCATAGTTCCTCATGGTGGAATCCGATGATTCTGCGACTCCGAAAAATGGATTCTACGTCCAAAAACACTTCAAAAACGATCACTCGATATCGTTAAGCCAAAAAACCATCAAAAACCCCTCCCTTAGCCCATTTTTAGTCCCACGGAGCCCCACTGGTATGAGCGAATGGTTTGAAATCCTTGTGGGCACAATAAGAATGGTAGGATAAGGGGTTAAATTCACAAATTTGTATTAAATAAATTTTATAAATACAAATTTGTGTGTATAAATTCCTGTGTAGAAAAATATGAAAAATCGTGTTATTTTTACTCGTTACCAGCATAAGGCACCTAGCAGCCGGCGAATAATGAATTATGGTTAATGGAAACGCTGTTCAGTTGCCCGAAGACAAATTGCATTAAAACAATCGACTGCGAAAGGTGGGTAACAATTGACAGCCTTCTTTTTTTTTTTTTTTTTTTTTGTTCTCATCCGAAAACATTTCTGGATACCCCATCCCCTTTAACCCCCCAAGCAAACCATTCATCAACCCCAACGAGGCTCCCCATTCGTTATCGTCGTGCTCCCCCTTAATGGCGACATGTCCCCCCCATTTGGCCAATCCGTTTTTCCCCTCTCCTTTTTCCCCTTCGGCGACGAGGGGTTTTCCATTGACAAGCGCAAATCCGCCCCCGTTCGAGTTTTTCTGAATGGCTCGCCGAATCCACACGTGCCGAACATTAGCCGGCATGAGGACGTCAACCCCTTACGCGAACAATAAAAATATTTCATTTCTTTATTTCCAATTTTTATTCATTTTTTTAATGTATTAATTTTTTCCATTTGAAAATGGTAATAATGACTTGGTAAATATGTAAAACTTGTGATGAGGTTTTTTCGCATTTCGCCCCAAAAACTGAAAATATTTTGTGAAAAATTAATTTAATTTCAAATGCGTATTTCAATTTGTGCGATTTCATTTCCCTCACCTAATAATTTTGCAAACTTGCACAATTGCACCTAATTATTAATTGATTAATAATACATTTTAATAATTATTAATAAAAAGTTAGTAGAAACTAGGAAATAGTAAATTAAGATTTTTGAGAATTTTCCCATATTTCATTGATGGCATTGTTCTCATTTAAAGAAAAACTAATAAGTACCTGCAATTTATTTAAAATAAAAATGAGGAAAAAGAAATCAAATATTTTTTGCAATTTTTACGCTCAAAATTAACGTTTTCCTCTCTATTAAATCATCATTCCCTCGTATAGTAGATAGTTCAATGAGAGGACACTCCCTGAAATCCTCCCCTCGTCCATTAGAAGATTCTGAGGCAAAATATCGATTTCCCCTTCGGAATGACCTCTCAGCTGTAAATGCGCAAGCCGGCAATTGAAGGGCGAACCTCCTCCCTCGACGGAGACGTCGAGTTCATCGGAAAATCCCATTTAAAGAGAAGATTATGACGACGTCGCGGAGATTTTGTGCAACGTGTGTAATTAGCAGAGACGCCGCTTATGACTTTCATTTTTTCATTTCATGACCTTTATTTCCTGACATTTATTCCCCTGTTTCATGACGCCTACCTATTTCATGAAATTTGCTCATTTCATGACATTTCATCCCAAAGAGTATGAAGTATATTTTACCAACAGCTCGACCTCATCAGATTACATCAAATCCCCATAAGACCCCGTGCGGTTGTTCGATCACGCTGAAAAATTTGCACGATCAACTAGAATGGGTCCCGAAATTAATGTGTTGTCAAAATTCAAAAACTTTGAAAAATGTCCACTACCAAATTGTAGGTAAAAACCTAAGTAGAACATTGTCGTAGAATGGTCAAGCTGGTCTGGGACCCCTTTTGATCGATTCTACGTCATAAACTCCATCAAAATACGCCCATTTTCGCCCCATAAAAGCCACGTAGAACCCATGGAAATCGTCCTATCAGGCTGAAAAGTTTGCGGGGCCAACTAGGTCGAGACCCGATAGTTGTGTCAAAATTTCAACTTTTTTGAAAAAAAAAAAAAAAAAATCCTAGTAGCTTTAAGCCAGTAAGTTACATGTTCTTATTTTCTGCATGGTCGGTCAAAATTGTCTACCCTCTTCGCGAATACATAGGTTTATTATTCAGAGAGTAATTAGTAATCCAAAGATGATACAAATGATCATGAATACATTCAAATTGGCCAAAAATGTCCGTTTAATGATGTTTATTTATGACTTTTTTTTTACAAAAACGTCTATGTTATGATCAAAACCTATGACTATGACGTATGACTTTTCACCGTCTCTGGTTCATTCATATTCATCTACTCTCTGGGATAAGAGAGTCGATGTTGTTTTTGCAATGCTTGTGGAGGAATAAAGCCAAAGCGGTACGGAGTGCCGTCGTCGTAAATTTCTGTCGGAGGGGATTTTGAACGCTGAAATTGATATCTCGCTCAATTCTTTGACCCAAAGCCCTTCATAAACCCAACCTGTAGCTTCTTAGGAAACCATCTTTCTTCACGCTAAATTTTCGAAATGCAAAGTAATCTCCAATAATGGAAGGCATTTGAAGTGGATCTCATATCTGCGTCCTTAAATTGTGGCAATGCCAGCTTTCGCCATTCCTCATCCTTTTTTTTGGTAAATCCTCAGTTGATCAACACAAATATGTCCGCACCTTAGTTACGGTTGCAAGGTTCTCGCGTTGACAGGGGAAAGGAGAAATAAACGTAGAAAAACCACCACAAGAGCGCTACAATCGGTAAAAGGCGAGGGAAGTATCGACGCGAAATAAAAAATTTATTATTATTATCATTTATTTATTAGATTGTGCGTAAGTCCAGAATAATAAGGGCAGTTTCCCTTTTTTCACCTCCGAGAGGCCTTTTTTCCCCCAATGAGGAAACGCTGCGGCCGGCTGTGTCCGGTTGATGTCCGCAACCTTAAGCATTCAATCTCGACACCATACATCAAAATAGAAACGATGTTACATTTCATATCGGCTGCACAAAAGCGTCCCATATTGATGAATGTTGCACGAGCGATCTCATTCCGAGCACTCAACTCCGTGCAATGACAAGTCCTCCGACACCACCTGTCCCAGATACCTGAAACGACCATCCTGCTCAAGAGGCTGAGCCATAACTGCCATAATGATAGCTCACTCTTTCGGAAAAGTAGATACCGCCATGACCTTGGTCTTCGTGACATTGCTTGTTGCATGTTTAGTGAAGGTAACCGGCACTTGGGAAGCCCAGTACTTAGGCTCCGACCTCGCTTCATACAGAGCGATAAGGCGACGAAGACACATAGGGTATCTGGTGTCCTCCTTGCCACACAACTTGATCCACCAGCTGTCCCGAATGAGTTTCAAAAACCACACTACTAAAAACACTTCCTGACGCAAATTTGTTTGTTTTCTTCCTCGATGTCATCGTCGACGATACAGTGACGTTTCAACCGAGGGAGCGTTCCGTCGCAAATGTACTTCTGCACAAAGCCCCAATAAAACCTTCCGCGTCAGCCAGAAAAAAAAAGAAAAAAAACTCCTCCCAAGTCGAATTTAGCAAGTGACTAACCCTCTGGCGTTTGGGAAACCGTCCGTGCTCTAAGAAAAGAGCGCCAGGGAAGAAAGGTTTTCACCTGTGCCCCAAAACCGGTGATGCCGCGCTATTTCGAGGAGGCCCAGCCTGCGACGTCACCGGCGGTCAAACCCCACGAATAGATCCCGTTTTTCGTGACGAAACGATAGAATGTCTTCGGGGAGGTTAAATTTAGCCGCGGAATCGGGGAGGGGTTTTTGGCTATCTACAGATGTTTAGACGACGGGAAGGGCAGTCACTAGTCGGCGCCCACACAGTGCAAATTGAAAGTGTTATTTATTTTGGCGGAAGTAAATCGCCGCTGGAGTCTCAAAAGGCCTTCGAACCCGATTTGCCGCCCAGACGCACAGGTAGAGCAGCTAACGACCGGTTAACGCCCCAGCGCTAAACTAACGCACACCACAACTGATGGTGAAATCATTTATAAATAACATCCTCCAACGTCATAATTTTTGCATTTCCCCGATATTTCCAAGGACTAGTGATACTAAGAACTTCACCTCTAATGGCACCGCCTTGCCACACGAGCATCCACAATACTAATCCGTCTCCAACAGGATTTCCGCACATTTATGCCAAGTTAGTTCCGCCCTTCCGCTGACCTATTTTCAACGTTAACCTATAACTTCATTAACATTTACCATTCGATACAATTAAACAATTAGCTTCAGCCAAAACTACATTCTCTTTCAATTTTCACGAAGTTTCAGCGCCCAAGTGTACAAGTTTTATACCTACCTATCGATAGTAAAAGTGTAAAAGTCCGTGAATTTAATTTTGAATCAGCAATTGAAGTTGATATATTGAGTTGAACTCAATAATAATTATTGAACTCAAATTATTGAGTTAAAATGTTTTTTAATTATTAAAAATAAATAAAATAAAAAATAAATAAATAAAAAATAACTAATTATTATTTTTTGATTTTTTTTTCAACTTACGGACTTCTATACTTTTACTAGCGATATATAATACAAAACTGTTATTAGGGGCAAATAAAAATAATAAAAAACTTGTTGAGCAGTGCTAGCAATGTTAATGTTTGTGCGCTATTAAATAACAAACTCTATTGTAAATAGTTGTTAATGTTTGTTACATAACAAACGCTATTGTTGCCAAAACTTGTTACTTTAATAAAGTATAATATTCTTTATATTATATTATATTATAATAGCTATAATATAGCGTCACCAAAATTTGGATGTAGTACCTACATTCAGAAAATGAACCGAAACTTGAATTGAGTTAAATTTACAGAAATTTGTCTATTTTTTGTGGTTTTTCTTCTATGTAACGAAAGATACACGAAAATGTACCAATCATCGCTGCAAATTTTACACCAAGGTTTAATATTCTGTGATACAGAAAAATTGTGCAAAAATTGAAGCAGACAATAAAAATAATAATTGTAGCGTACCCTGGTCAACGGATGTTACACCTTCGTGCACAAAATGAGTTCCTAGTTCTTTATTGGGTCCATCATTAATTGGGTTCTGTGTTTGAGGGAAGGTCTCCAGCGTAACTGGGATTTCGCTCCCCGGTGTCTTTGGAGGAAGATGAAGGGAGTATCTGAATATTCCTCGGGTACAACACGATATTTCGCGATCTGCTAGGAGGCGGCATAGAGGCAGAAATGGGAGACCCACTTATCTCCAGTCTGGCAGGAAGTGTCGTGATAGACTGGAATGCGTTGGTCTCCGGAAGGAAGTCCAGGGAAATCTAATATTGAAGTTGAAGGGTCATCATAAGTTTGCCCTGGATCCTCAGTTGAGACGGGAATTAGAGGGCTGGCTTCCCCAGACAAATTGTCGCCAAGGGGGCCCGGTCATCGGTCCCAATTGAAAATGTACTGTGTGAAGTCATTCTTATAATGATAATGAGAATGTACGGTCAGTCATATGATAAAGTCTGATGTGTGATTGAGGCCGTCCGCATAATTAACGGTGCTCCCGCTAACGAGAGAATTTAGCTTTCCCCTATCGCACCGCCGACGGTGGCACTTCCGTAGCCCGCGTCTGTACCATGGCGGGTGAGCGAATTTACCATAGAGTTTGGCCCATCGGCCACAATAATAATTTAAAATTAAAAAACAATAATAATAATTCCTGTACAATTAAAATTCAAATGTTTGAACTGGTGGTGGACCCCAAAAAAATGGGATATCCCCGGGTGAAACCCCATCGTTCTGGGACCCATAATTCGAAAACGAAACCCAACTCGACCCCATAGCCGAAACCTAGCCCCTTTATAGCCCCACAGATTTGGGAATTCGGGCTTGAGGCAAATCAACCAGATCGATTACCTATATTGAATCCATCTTTGGAGGTATCTCCTCTGTTACTACAGTTTTTCTTACATTTTTGAAAAATGAATTTTCGAAAGGTTTTTTTTTTTTTTTTTTTTTTTACAGAATTAATTTTCAGCAAAATAGTTATTTCATATTCGTGTTTGAAGTTTGTATCGTTTTATTTTTCTAATTTCTCCAATCGTTTGTTAGTAGTTACTATTACACTTCGTTAACTGAAAAATCTGCTAATTTAAGGTTTCCTTTGATATAATTTTTCTTTATCTTTTTTTTTTTTTGTCAGAAAAGTGTGTGAATTTTATATTCACACTTTGGTCATTCTAGTGTGTATAATGCATCTACAGTGGGTGGCTACCTGTGGCGGTCATAGTCGATCGGTTGGTTGGTTTGGCCTCCTACGCACTCCTCCTACACACTACGCTACCCCCCCCCCCCCCTCCCATCCCCTCTTCGACTACTCTCCCTTTTCTGCCCTTTGAGTTGTAAAGGGTGAATGCCCCTGTAGACAAATCACGTTGGAGTACGTTTCGTTGGTATCCCGTTGAAAGGGAATATTTGAAACGTGGGGGATTAAAGTTGTGAAATTGGGGCCGCTGAGTGGATGATTCAGGTTGAACCCTTTACTTCTTTGCTTTTTGTAATTTTTGGGAGTCTGTATGACCGTGAAATCTCCCCGGCCCCTCGCCTACCACCAGATTCCTCGCGTAGATTCCCATCTTGTAGGCCACGTAGCGCAGGAAATTTCGGTGAACTCGCTCCAGGCGATACTTGTGGATCCCTACATGGGCGACCAGATCGTGGAGGCGTTCTCTAAAACAGGCAGGACAAGGGCCTTGTAAATTCTCTCGTATTCCTCTTGATAAAACCAAGCGCATGCATTGCCCTGGTCGCCTCAATATGACCAGAGAATCCCAGCCGCACATTGCAGAGAACCCAGATCAACCAGCCCGTGCAACCTTCGCAAGGATGCGCCACAGAGGGTCTAGTCGTGGGCTATCGGCTAATCTGAGCGATGGAAAGTCACTACCGAAGTCAGTCCGAACGTTTGGATGGATTCAGGAAAAGGTGGTTCAAAGCACACCAATTCTCCAATTTGGAAATCGCCGTCTGAAGACCGTCACAATCCGCCGAAGAACAAACGTGGCTGAGGAGCTTCAGATCATCAGCAGAGCAAGCAGCGGAGGCCATCTACAGAGGAACACCCCACGACACTGGTGATCCTTAACAAAAAGCATCACGGCACCCTGAGGAATACCCGAGGTGGCGAAGAATGGGGTTGAGAGAGCTCCTCTCGCGCGAACAACGAACTGACGTCCTATTAAATAGTTAACTGCCTAAACAGCTCAATAGCGATCCATGAAAGTCTTATCCTTAACTTATCCATGTACATGTTCCCTTGCTATGATCCTTGATCAAAACAGAGATATGACAACATAAGACATAATAGAGAGTTCCTAAAGCCACTTTTTGCCTAACGGTGATGAGTTACGGTCGACGTAACTCGAGATTTCGCGCATGCGCGGAAATAACGGTGATAACTTACGTCCTTATGCCTAACGTCGAACGTTATTGCCGTAAAGTTACGGTAATAAACTTACGGTCTTAAGGATACCGCCGTTAATTTCGAGCAATAGAACGTAAATAGCGGCACTTTAAATTTAGCGTGACTTTTGATAAGACCGTATCTCTGTTACGGTCTTATGTGAAGTTAGCTTTTCTTTGATTCTCCCTAGACAAATCCCTTACGGCGATAAAAATTAACGGTCGACGTAACTCGGATGTTTCTTTAGGAACTCTCTAATATGTCATATTATAACAACACATCATGCATCACAGGCGGCAACGTTTTTCTAACGTCACGATAAAATTTGAGTGTGTCATACGTTCAGAAGGATCGCTCCGAAGTTATTAAGCTTCCCAGTTTTGGATGGAGAGTACTCGATAAGAACTTTTTCTTTTTCATATTAACATTTGACTGGCCCTGAAATTAAAATTCCTTTACATGCGCCACTCAGTGAGTCCAATGTCATGTTCGCAAAGATAGAAAATCCAAAAATATGAGTTCTACGAGATTTAAAACTGTTCAAAACTGAGTCTTTGGGGGTTCTAAACTTGGGAGCATTTTCTGCCGATTTAATACAATTGATTGTATTGTTAGCAAATGTTTACTTTTTATTTTTGAGACGTTATGAGAGGTTCTTGAGAATTGAGAGATGTTTATTTGAAAGAATTTTCGGTAGAAGAATTCGGTGGTCCCTGGGTGTCCGCCCCAGAGGGATTTAGCATTGCTTTTATTCCATCATTGAGCCTTTAGCCTTATTTGAGGTTTTCTTAAAAAAAAAAAAAAAAAAAAAAAAAAAAAACTCATAACGTCAAATTTTTAGGTTTTATGTTTTTGCGACTTGGGGGTCGTTTGGACATCAACTATTTTTTGGGCCTGGATTTTTAATTAATTGATTTTTTTTTTTTTTTTTTTTTTTTTCAGTGGATGATATTTTTATTGAATGGTTGACATTTTTAGTGGCATTTTGAGCGTATTTAGGGGTGGTCGAGACTGAAGTAACTTTTTCAATTGAGTGGCGTTTTGATGGCATTCGAGGTTTTCTTTTGATTTAACAACTAACGTCAATAATTGACGTTAGTTGACTTGTGGTCCCTCGCGGTATGAGCGATGCTTGAGGTATTTTGCGATTTGAGAGTATTTGCGGTTTTATGGGTGGCTTGAGGGACGTTCTCACCTCACGTTCTCGCCTTTCTAAATTTGGGCGGATTTCGACAGTTTGGGGATTTTTGGCGATTTGAGGGACGTTTGGAGCGTAAGTAGTCTGACATCCTTTACTAGCGTATTTAGGGATTTTTTACGACTTGAGAGACGTATTGAGGTATTTCAAGATTTGAGCAAGTTTTGCTCGCTCCTGTGAATTTTTCTTGTGTTGTGGGTCTTTTCCAGATTTGAGAGAATTATGCTCGTTTTTGAGGATTTTTCGCGAGATGTTTTGATCTATTTTGAGACCTAAGCAGCGTTTTGAGAGTATTTGCGGCTTGTCGAGACTGACGCAAAATTATGTCCCATTTTGGGGCAATTTCAGACTTACCAGAGGTATTTTGAGGTGTTTCGAAACTTGTTGAGAATTTTCGACATGAATATGGCGTTTTGACACTTTGAGGACGACGGAGACCGAAAAAACATTTTGAGCGGAATTTTTAACTTTTGGGGGGGGGGGGGGGGGGGTCTTTTAAAATTCAGAGGGGGCATTTTACGATTTTTTAATTTGTTGAGACAAGGAGCATTTTGGCCGTTTCAAAGCTGATTGTCAAAGTTTGAGCTTTTTGTCGTTGCGCAATGAGCCTTGCAGAGGATTTCGAGTCTTTGACAGTTAACTTCAGCACGCTTTAAACCTTTTTGTGATTTTTGGAGACTGGAGGAACATTTTGTGCGTTTCAAGGCTAATAATTAGCTAGAGAGATGTTTCGAGCCTTTTCAGGGCTGTTTAAGCGCGTGAGATTTGAGAGGAATTTTAAGTCATTCAGATAATTCAAACCTGTATAAGTTTTTCGAGATCTTAGCAAAGTTTTGAGTATTTCGAGGATGTTTCAGACCTGCGATGTTTTGAGCTTTTCCCGGCCTTTTTGGGGATATCTGAGATTTCAATGACATCTTGAGCCTCCCTGATACTTGCATCTAGTTTTTCGCCATTTTTGTTGGTGAGACTGGAAAAACATCTTTAACATTTCGAGGCTGTTTTAGGTACGATACTTGACGTTTTGATAATTCACTGGTTTTTGGAGACCGGAGAAGCATTTTGAGTGTTGCAGACCCGAGTGGTGTTTTGGGCCTTTCAGATAATTCGAGGACCTTTTTAAGCATTTTTACGGCCGTAGGTCGAACGTTTCGAGTACTTTTTGAGACCTGAGAGATGTCAGGAGGTGTTTCGATAATTTTAAAAGGATTTTGGCGACATTTGAGGTATTTTTCAGCTCCTCTCACCGGTTTCAAGTCGTTTTACTCATACGCCTGTCCTAACTTACAGTTGACTTCAAGCTTCCTCTGGGGACTGTAGCTCTTAACAAACCCTCTCATTGTTGAGGTGGGAAGGAGGGTTTTGGCCTTTCGCCACACCTCCTTGGGATTATTTTCGGATTATTCCGCCGATCTATTTTCGAACCGGATCGGGATCTGTGGGACGTTGTTTATCAACATTTGCGAGATGAGGTTTTTATAGATGGATGGAAAATTGAGGGTTAAAGTGAGGAATCGGAAATAATTTTTCAGAATAATTGACTAATATTTTCGCGACTCACCGTTCACAGTTGCAGCCGTTTTGGGCAGTTGGACTTTTTCAAAAAATCTGAAATTTTGACCAAATTCTCCATCTAGTTGTGTCAGCAAGCTTTTCTGCTCGAACGCTCGAACCCGTGGGGGCTAAAAAAGGGACTGCGAGCGGGCTTTGAAGGTTTTCGGCTATGATATCAAGTTAGGTATCGTTTTCGAAGTATTTTTGCACGTAGAATACATTTTGAGGGTCCCAGAACGATCTGATGTCACCGTGATGTCCATGGGGCTACAAATGGGACTTAGCCGATGGCAGGAAGATGAATGAGTGGTCGATTCCCGAGTAATTTTGAGCGTGGAATCTACTTTTTGAGATCCCACATCTGTGCAAATGCTATACAGGTAACAGATTATTTCTCAATTTTTGTTTAAATTAATTTTTTATTGACAGAATTAATTTTGGGATAATTTATACAATTAAATTAATATACGTAAGGGTGATTGGATTGATTTTGAGTGTTCCTCTCAATTTTGTGTTGCATTTGTAGGTGCATAGATTGCATCGGAGTTGAAAGGCTTTTCAGGGCCGTCGTCGGGGTGTTTTTCTTGCCAAACCGTCAAAGGGGGGATGCTGTGTGGATCCATACCGGCTCGGCGGATCTCGGCGGAACTCGGGCGGATTGGGGGGGAGGAGGGTGGCCCGTGACGTCACGGTGGGTGGGGGACCAGGCCGCTGATTGGCCGAACCCCGAGTTGCCCTAATATGGGGACGCCGAAGTGGGGGTTTCATTCATAAGGCGGGAATTGCGCGGGCGGTGGCAGTATAGCGGGAGAACGCCAGTCCGAAAACAGTGAATTGAACTGATACCCTACACGATAAAAAAAAATTTGTTTTTTTGAAAAAAGTTGAAAGCTGCTCATTGACCTTTTTTTGTTTCTGGACAGTTTTTTGTTTTCTCTGTGAGGGTTTCGCGAAGTGAAGTGGTTTTTTGACGGTTTTGCAGGCGGAGGTCAGGACTGCAGGCCGGGCACCATGACCATGGACGGACTCGAAGGCCTGGGCCACCACAGCCCGGGCACTCCCGGGTTCCTCTTGTCCGAACAACCCGGGTCCGTGTCGGCGGTGTCGTCGACGCCGCCGTTCCTCTCTTTTGAAACCCTCAAGTCCGCCTCGGCGAGCCAGTCGGCCGGCGACGACCAGCCGGAGCTCAATACGCCCGTCACGACGTCCGGAGACGCTCCGTCGTTTTTCGGCCCGTCGACCGTCGTCGAGCCTCCCCATATCACCGGTGAGTCGACCAGAGCCTAGAAAATATCCTCCAAATTATTTAAAAAGACAAAAAGTAAAAAATTCACCCTTTAAAAACGTCCTGATTTTTCGTTTTTTTTTTTTTTTTTTTTTGTTTGTTGTTTGTTGTCACTTCGCCACATTTCGCCCAATTAAATTAAATTCGCCCAATTAAATCAACAAGTTCTCAACGATCAACCCATTCCCTCGAAATTCACTCCCTGAACCTTCAAACTCTGGCCGCCGCGATGTCAATCTCCGCATTCGCGGAAAGTCCCCTTAAGGGTCAATTTAGGTCCATCAAGGCGGCGATTACCGAATCTGCCGGCTTCCCCTCCCCTTCCCCTCCCTTAAAAATCACCGCCATTGATTACCCAGGGCGTGTTTTCATTCATCGAGGAGGGCTGGCCGGGGGGAATCCCCCCACCCAGTGGCCTCCTTTTGTCACGTCGGGTTGGAAACAAGCGGGGAAAATCGTCAATGGTAGTGGCGCAGGCGCGGGGAGGCAGTGGAAAATCGAAGGCTTGGAAGGGCTGGATCGTCCAAGGGCAAAACGCCGGCACCCCGGAAAATGAAAACGAAAAATAATTATTGTTCTTTTGAGGAAAGAAAATTCACGCTAAGAACTGTCCTTTGATTAAATCAAATTTTGTATTTATCCCCATTTATATTTTTGTGCCCAATTTCGTTGGTAACGTGTTTTTTCCGTTTGGTTGCAGGTTCCTTGGACGACAATGGAGTCCCAAAGTTGGAGAATTCCGTCGTTCAGCACCACGAAGACGATGAGGCGAATTCGGCAGGGAGCGGGGCGTTGTACCCGAACGCCGGATGTCACAAAATCAGCTACCGAGGGGTTTTCACGACGAGCAGCAGCAGCCCGATACAGCCGGCGGCGTCGATGGCGGCGAGCCCGTCGTGGCTGTTGCCGAGCCCGGACAAAACCTTGTTCCCTCCTTTGTTTGGGATTCTGCAGCCCCAAGGGAGCCCTCAGTACCCGCAGAGTCCGGCGCAGTACGACGACAGTCGGAACCACCAAGTGGAACTTTTAGGGTTGACAATCGAGTGTCAGGGGCCGAAGCAGCAGCAGCAAGTGTACAATTGTGATCAGCAAGACATGTACCAGCGGCAGGTGATGCAGGGGTCTCCAGGGAAGTACCAGTGGTTGGACAGCCCGGTTGAGTACAATACGCAAATAGTCGTACCGGGGCCGTCAACGCCACTAAAGCAAGAACCTCAGTATCAACCGACCTGCAACCAATCCCCTTCCTACAACGTCCAACTCGCCGAGTACAACCCTTCAACCAGCAAAGGACATGAGATCCTCTCCCAGGTATACCAACAGTCTCCCATCCCTCTCAAGCTCGTTCCCGTCAAACCCCGCAAATACCCCAACAGGCCGAGCAAAACCCCCGTCCACGAAAGACCCTACGCCTGCCCCGTGGAAAACTGCGACAGGAGGTTTTCCCGGTCGGACGAGCTCACCCGCCACATCCGGATCCACACCGGGCAAAAACCCTTCCAATGCCGGATCTGCATGAGGTCCTTCAGCCGGTCCGACCACCTCACGACGCACATACGGACCCACACCGGCGAAAAACCCTTTTCCTGCGACGTCTGCGGCCGAAAATTCGCTCGAAGCGACGAGAAAAAACGACACGCCAAAGTTCACCTCAAATCCCGGGGCAAAAAGGACAAACTGGGCCTCCTTCAAATGCCCGCCGTGACGACATCACTCTAAACAACGGTACTTTTTGATATCATCTGATATCTGGATGATATTTTATTAATACAATTAACATCCACGTACCACATGAATATCACCATACCGACAGACTGTGATCCTTATGAGATGGACATTTTCGTTTTTTGCTCTCTACGTCCTTCGATGTCAAAAACATTCCCTGCCCCCCAAAAACTTTCACTCCCCCCCTCTCTACATTGTAAGTTATTTTTTTACTAATTTATTAAAATTTATATTAAGTTTAAAAAACGCAAAATAGCGATAAAAATAGTCTAGTCGTTTTTTTGAAGTAGGTAGGGCTGTCGTCATTCCAATGACTTCTCATGTTCCTGTATTGTTTGTTCTTTTATCATTTAAACGGGTTGGGTGAAATTTTTTTAAATCTAGTGCGGGAATTGGCGCAAATCGGTTTAGTCGTAGTAGTTCCGTTTTTGCGGCGTTTTCGACGGTGTATTAATTGATCTCAGCGCTCTCTATCACCTTTTCAACAGCGAATTTGTTTCACGCCTTTTTTTTTCAAAAATCGCCCAGCCCGCTTCTTTCATTTTTCTCTTCAACCCATTTTTTTTTTTTTTTTTTTTTTTTAAATCTCAAAAGGAACTTCTCAGTGCAATCTCGACGCCCGGGCGGTAATCACGTGGACGGTCGTCCACTTTAAAAATAAAATTGGAAGCGTACAAATTAATATAGGCCTAAATGTTTTTTGAATGTTTAAAAAAAAATTTGTACAGACTAACTGTAAATTTGAAATTACGACGTTAAAACTACTTATTGGTTAAAGGGGTTCATCCTTGTTTTTGTTGTACATATTGTAACACTATCTATTGATCTTTATTGTGTAGATATTTTTTAAAATGGAAGAAAAAACTTTTTTTAAATATAACAAGTCATAATAATAATAGTAATTATGGACTAATAATTAATATTAATATTATGGGATCGATTCTGAAATGTGTGCCTGCGTGCCTGCGTTGCCTGTTTAAAAAAAGGGAATTTTGGGTATGAGGCGGCTCAATTTTACGTGTCTTGCGGTTTGATACAAAACTGAACAAAAAAATGTAAAAAAAAAAACAAAAAAAAAAACAGGAAAGACGTACACGTTCTTCTCATTAGATCTTTCCCATTAAGAATAACTTTTCTGTGATTTTTCGTAGAGTTTAATGACAAAAAGAATCAAATGTATGTTTAACGAGAATCCCAAGGCACATTTTGAAATCGAACAGTATTTTGAAAGAGTGGTTTTTTCTACTAAGAGAAGTTTTACTGTAAAATATTCGCGTAGGGAATTTTCCGGAAAAATTGAGGATTTTTTTTTTTCAGCGAAATCCTACCGAAACATTTTTGGAAATATTTTACGACGATTCTTTCGTCTTCGAAGAAACTTAAGGCTTGTAACCGCGCTGTAGAATTTTGTAACGGAATTTCTCACCAAGTAAAGAATTCAAATATATTTTTCAAATGAGCAAAAAAATAATAAAAGAGTAGGTACCTAAAATTCTACAACGCTAGAGCCGACTAGTGCTTTCAACTTTTTTGTTTTATAAATGTTTGATGTACCTAATTTATACTTGAAATTTCTCAGCCGAAACGGCGGTCCTTTTCCATGCACGTGTACATACTTGTGACATTGGAACGGTCGGGTGATAAAAAAAGTCGAAAATTTCAGTCGAAGAAATTCATTTTTTTTTACCTCATGGAATTTTCGCGTCCGTTCAGCTGTCACCGTATTTCTCCTCCGAGTTCGTTTCTATTGTACCTTTGTATTTCGCTGTGACTGATGTTGAATGGCTGTTGCTTGGAAAACGAGAAATAAAAAAACAAAAAAGAAGGGTATTGGAAATATCGACAAAACGAAAAGAAATTAACACTTCAAAAAAAAAATCCAAGACATCTTTTGAAAAATAATAAAGTTTCAAAAAATTGAGCCTGTACTTTTTTCTTTTCATTATAACCTTTAACGAACATTTGGGGGGGAGATACAATTTCTGGGGAGGGAACCGGACGAGTTCAAAATTGAAAGAAGAATATATCAGTGGTGGACATACAAAATTGTCTACGAGGAAGGGTTGCATTTGTTTCTTTATGAAATGAACGTCCAGGGTGGTGTAAAGGAGTGTAGGGGAGGGCAAAGCCAGTTTGGAGTGGTGTGCAGATGGGTTCAAAATTGGTTTCGCTTGTTTTGCTAGGGGGCTTCTACACTGGTTTGAGGTGGTGTGAAGGAGTGTGGGGACTCCCCACCGGTTTTGGGTGGTGTGCTGGTCTGCAGTGGGAGGGGGGTCAAACCCCGTATGGGGTGGATGGCAGATGTGTAGAGGGGATTGCTCCACCTGTTTGGGGTGGAGTGCAAGTCTGTACAAGAGGGGGGGGGGGGGCAAACCCCGTAAGGCAAGGAGCGCAGATGTGTAGATGCCATCAAATCCGGTTTGGAGTGGTGTGAGTGGTGTGAAGTTCAAAGCCAGTTTGGGGTGGTGTGCGGGTGTGTAGAGGAAGTTCAAAGCCGGTTTGAGTTGGTGTGAAGACGAGTAAGGGGAGTTCAAAACAGTTTTGGGCTTTGTTTGCACAGGCGTGTAGGAGGTTTCCAAACCGTTTTGAGGGGATGTGAAAATGTACAAAGAGGTTTGGAACTGGTTTTGGGTGGTGGCCAGCTGAGCAGGGGGTTGAAAACCAGCTTAAAGGGACGTTCAATTGTGTAAGGGTGTTCAAAACTTGTTTAGGGTGGTGCGCAGCAGCTTTGGGGGTTTCAAAACCTGTAGGTAAGTATTGATGAGGTCTAACGCCTTACGATGGTGTTATATTAGATAATATAATATAGGTATTCCTGTAATATAAAATTCAAAGCAAAGCTGAAAACCGAGTTTGCTACGTAAACCCCAAAGGTCGTCTGTTACGAGGAGCACAGAAAACGAGCTCTGACTCGAACTGTACTAAATACAATTTTGGTCCGTTGAATAAGAATAAAATAACAATGAGACAGAAAAGAGGCTTAAAAAATAAAAAAGGTGAATATTGAATATTCACCTAGTCAAATTTTAAATAGTCAAATCTTAAATCAAATATTAAATAGTGAAATTTTGACGAAACCAGTGGGCCTTATGGGGCCTGCAATTGAGGTTTTCGGCAATAAAAGAAAAAAATCGGTGGGAATCGTAGGCGCGTGAAAGACATGACATGTCTTTCACACATTGTGTGATCGTTTTCTCCCCCAAAAAGTCACCCAGAAAATAACCCAGTGTGACGTCAAGGAGACGCGGCGAATCACAACGTTACAAATCTCGGACCGGGTGTTTCAACAGGCCTGGTGGATTGACAAAGGGAGTCATGAGATTTTCGGTAGGTATACGAAGAGATTTCAGAAGTCAGAGCTATCTGGTTGCCTTCTTCTTTCAAAATTTTTCTTTTCTCGTGCCTTCAGTTCAGAACACGTTAATAAGTTGAGACATTAATTACCCGCAGGCGTCAGTTATAGCAGGTTATAGACGTAAGTATACTTACAGATAGAAAACATTGCTATAAGAAATGTATGACGAAAAATCAGAAAACCCCCGATGAAGAGCGTATGTTAAAAAAATTAAACAATTTTCAAACATCCAAATGTATCAATTTGGTAACTTTATAATAGGTACGTAATTAAATAAATGAAATAATAATTTAAAAAAAAAAAAACAACCAAAAATGCGAATACAAAATTTGTATTTAAAAAATTATTATTTATTATTAATTATTAATTATTTCAATTTAACTGAATACAACAATAAAAACAAATTATGAAATAGAAAATATAATAATTATATTGTATCTGCAATTTGATGTTGTTGTCCGTTTGAATGAAACATGTCATGGTTTTGAGCTCAACAACTTTCCACCCACATAAAATTGAGAAATTAATGAATGAATTAGTATAAATGAGACGAAGTTAATTGAGAGAAAATTAATTCACAAAATAAATAAAAATCTTAAATGAATGACTGAATTAATGGAATAATATTGTACAGGCGATTATAATAATATAATTATAATAATCTTATTATGTTTCCAAATTCCAAAAACAGTTGCTTTTAGTTTTTGAGTTGTTTTCGTGCACTGACGCAGTTGACGTTCTTCTCCCGTAAACACTAATAAAGGTTCCCCTTCAATTGTACAATGGGACAATTTTGATAGAACAAAAGGATACGGGTAATCCAGAGGCGCCAGGAAGTCTTGATCATCATCTCCATTGGGGCGGGCGGTTTTTTTTATTCGATTCCCCACGTTTTTAACGTGAAACAAGCGCATTTCCTCGAGCGGTCAATTCTCGGCTGTCGGTTCAACCCGTTTTGGTTCGCCCCTTTGGTTTTTTACGAGATGGGTCGAAGATTGGGGAAATTGAACGTGAACGGAACGGGGTTGAAATTCGTCTCGGGACCTTCACCACTTAAAGTTGTCTGGGTTATTTTTCACTGCGAAACTGGACCGAGCGGTTCAAATAATGTCGCAACAGATTATTTCATTCAGAACTCGTCTTGCAACTGCTGATACGACATTTTCACTTATCTGAGTTCCTCTCGGAGTCAGATAAAACAACAGATGTTTTACTGGCGAGCCCGAGTTGCTAAACTGGCCCTCAAGCCCCCTAGCAAACCCCTTTCAGTCAAGTCTGTTCATTAGACTTCTTCGTAATATCAAATTAAAAATAGATTATTAGTACCGCAAAAAGGTCCTGCAAATCAACCCAATCGCACGAACTTGTGGGGCTGAGATAGGTGAATGAAAAATGAGATAGGTACCTACAGAAGAGTTCTTTGAAGGTTTCCAGCTATGGGGTCGAGTTAGGTGTCGTTTTCGAAGTATTTTTGGACGTAGAATCCATTTTTGGGGGTACCAGAACTACAAAATTTCACCGTGGGGATCTATGGGGCTTTCATGGGGCTCCGGCTACAAGCGGAGCATTTGAAGGACATAAGGAGGTCAAATGAGATAGATGTCATTCCCACTTTTGACAAAATTAATTAAAATTAATTAACTTTTTTTTAAATTTAAATTAATTTTATTATTATTATTCGTTCCTATTTATTATTAATTAATTTTATTATAAAATAATATCAAGCTTTATAATATAATAGAAATGATATTACGATATCTATTTAATATAATTGATCTGTAGGTATTTAATAAATTTTTTATTTATTTATTCAATATTTTAATTTTTTGTTTTTATATTTTTCATTTTAATATTAGGGCCTATTTGTACCCAATTAATCAATTTTAATGTAATTTATTTATTACTATATCAAGCATACTAATATAATAGGTATCATATTATGACACCAATCGCCCGAACCTGTGGGGCTTTGTGGGGCTAAAAATGAGATACGGAAGAGTTTTTTTTAATGGTTTTCAGCGATGATATTGAGTGTGTCGTTTTCGAAGTACTTTTGGACGTAGAACCCATTTTCGGGCGTCCTATAACCACAAAATTTCACCGTATCCCGTTCACCGGATCTGTATTGTAAAACAAAATTTGTTTTACTATACGGATCCCCACGGTGAAATGTTTAATGTCTTCTTTATATTTCTAATTTTTTTAAATTTAAACAAGAACACCGCCGCAATTAGTACTGAGTCGACTTTTTTCTTTTTTTTAAATAATTTATTCGGTCTGCTAAAGTACCGTAATTCCACGACGGCTTCAATGCCACTACGACGCCATTTGAGAAATGCCCTCTTTTTTTTAGGTCTTTTGAGGAGGAATTAAAGCTGTGACAAAGATTCAGTACAAAAAAAAAAAAAAAAAAAGGTTTAAGAACAGGATCTTAAAAATATGGGGTTTTAAGAGGGAGTCGTAGTGGCATCGTGGACGAAGAATTGCTTACGGTACTTTTGCGGAACATATTTATATTAAATTAAATCATATTAAATCATATTAAATTTTAAAAAAAATCGATTTATGACTAATTGCGGGTATAGTTCTCGTTCTTGTTGTTTCAACTATAAGTACATCGGATGTGACTTGGGATATCAAAATAAACCTTGAAAGCCTCTTAGCACAGGCCGAACCTTTCAATAACCGTCTTCTGATAGTCTGACTAAACTGATTTATGAGATCTAAAGATCGTTGAACGGTTAATCACTCGGAGGCCCAGACACTTTCAATGTCAACGTTTTCAATATTTGACTATCTGAAAGCCGTTGTGAAACAGGTTTGTTGTAGACGCCATATGGCCGGGGTCCCAGTTTTATTCCTCGGGGCTTCAAGGATGAACTCAGCCCTTCCCCCTTCCGTGATCTGTATCTACGTTTCACCTATCACTGCATATTAACTCGCCATTCAGCATCCATCCTCGCCCAGAACAAACACTTCTCAACCCGTTGTGACGAGGCGGAGGAAAAAAAATCCGTCGCTCTTCGAACCTGTTGAGCCTTTTGATGCTTGTAACTAAGATATTTGTGACCAAAAAAAAAAGGTTTCGCGAAAGTGATTTATATAAAACGCTGAAAGTATTAACCCAATGGTTCATTATTCTTTGATATTGGTTAATAGTGCAAACAATTAATTTTGGGCCTTTCAACAAAATTTGTTCAATACCTACTTTTAATATTGAATATTTTCAAAAAAAATAGAAAAGACATATCAGATATGTACAACAAGACATAAAAGATTCTGTACAATGTTTGGATATGATAATATTATGGACATATTACGCAAGAAAAGTCACACTACTAAAAAACACCAAATTGTTCAGGATATTTCAGCTTCCTGAAATAGGTACTATTATAGTATAGGTACTATAATAGGCCAGTCATATTGTACACTAAAAAAGGCTAAAATTTCAAACTAAAGGGTAGTTTTGATTTTTTATAATATATTATGTTATTTGGGTTGATATCAAGAGAACGTACCCTATTTTTCAGCTAAAAAAAAAAAAAAAAAAAATCGTCGGGAACTTTGTGAGCAGCTCGAAAAACCGCGAAAGTTTCGCAGTAGTTTTCGGTTTTTGAAAACATCAGATCAGAGATTCTCCTAAACTTAGCGTTTGAACGAAATTTTTATACGTTCTTATTTTAAAGTAGATAAAATTTTTAAGAATGTGAGCACAACGCGAGCTCAGTACGAGTTTTTCCTCCCAGATTTAGGGGCTTGCTTTTTGTAAAGGGGGAAATTTCGGGGGAATTTTTTCGAGGTTTTTTTTAGGGGGATTTCATTTCACGGGGGTAATTTTGGGGGGAAATCAAATAATCACGGAATGGGCAAAACATAAATAAAAATTAATCAGGGATTGACCGAGGGTTATTTAACCTGTTCACCCCTCAAAGCAGTGGTAAATCTCAAGAGAGATACTGGGGATGATTTCAAGTAGGTAAGTACGTGTGAAAGGCGGAAAGACGTAGTCGCTCACTGGTCCGGAATGGGCACCGGTTCCTTGGGTCTCCACTTTCGGAACTTTTGGAATAGAGAACATTTCACACGTTTCACACATTTCACATGACATGTGAATCACACATTGTTCTCTATTCCAAAAGTTCCGAAAGTGGAGCCCCAAGGAACCGGTGCCCATTCCGGACCAGTGAGCGACTACGTCTTTCCGCCTTTCACACGTACTTGAAATCATCCCCAGTATCTCTCTGAGGTAAATAAAAATTGTGTTTAATGCTGTAAAGAATACAATAACGTCATATTATGGCTCCATGTCAGTAGAGCCATTTAGAAGATGTTGACGTTTATCAGTCGCCAGAGGGAACTATAGGTTCAAAAACGTTGGCAATTTCGCTCTCTCGCTATACTACTCTCTCTTCCGACTTCGAACGCTGTAGTCGAGAGAGCCTTCTCAATTCATAACAATCAAAAATCATACCTCCATCGAATTAATTCAAAGCATTCTGACGATTAGGTACCATCTTCACAACGAAGGCATTTCCTGCATCCACTTTTCTCCCACTGAAAACGTGCTGTCCCATATTCACGATCATGTTAACAAGAAACAGGAGGCGAAGGAGAAGGAATAGATAGATGATATTCTGGCAGGTTTGGGTTGCAAAATTTAATTAAGCAACCAGTTAATTATCTTTTGTTTTACTATTCTTGGAATAATACAGCTATGTAATCGCGACGGAGGTCGAAAATTCTGATCGGCCTCAAAATTTGACCTGAGAAAATACTCGGTTTACCATCTAGTTGTTCCCGCAAGGTTTTCAGCCCGATCACCCAAACCCTTGGCGCTATAGGGCTACGGGAAAGCTTTTTGGCTATGGAATCGAGTTAGGTGTAGTTTTCGAAGTATTTTTGGACGTGGAATCCATGTTTGGTGATCCAATTACGTATACCCATTACTTATATTAAATATCCTATATTTTATCCTTTTCACTCACGCATTTTCAGGGTTGGGGGGGGGGGGGAATTTTATACATTTTGGGGTTTTTAGGTGTTTTTTTCAGCGATGCAGGGGGTTTTGGTTGAAGTTATTTGGCATCACTGTCAATTTTTGACCAAAATTACGTCCAAAATACTTATTCGTTTCGAGTGAAGTCGTAGGAAATCTATTCAGCTTTCATTTGATTACCAGCAGAACTCTGTAGATCAAAGAGGACTCGAGAAAACGAATTTAAACCAAAATAAGAAACGCCCAATCAGACACCGCTCGGTTAGCGGAAAACTACGTTTTTCAGAACGTTTTCGGCTGTAGCTCAGAAACTATTGGCCCGATTCTAAATTAATTTTTTTCCCATGAAAGTCATCTCAGATATTTCATGTAAAATTTTGATTTGAGATTAGGTAAGAGAGGGCAAAAATAAAATAAAATTTTGGCAAAAACTTGTTTTTCGCACATTTTTTCCTATAACTCTGGAACGGTTGGCCCGACCTTAATTCTTAATGTTCTGCTCCTCATATCAAATTTAATCAGCTTCTTCAAGAAACAGAGAAAATTAAGATCCAACTAACTAGCGAGTTATCGGCAGAAGATGAGACGCGTGACCAATCCGATTTGAGAAACAACACGAAAATGAAAATTTTTCGAGTTGTGTCACTTTTCTTGCGGGCCCGCGATATGTGGGACCTCGAAAAATGGATTACGCGTCCAAAATTACTCGGAAAACGACACCTTATTTAACTTCCTGGGACCCTTCTAAAGTCCCTATGAAAGCCCCACATGTGGGGCAGTTGCAGTTCCCCGCAGTGAGATCGGATCATTCTGGAATCCCCTAAAATGAATTACACGTCCAAAAGTACTTCCAAAACGACACCCCACTCAATATTATACCCGAAAACCTGCGAAAACACCTCCCGTCGCCCCTTTTTAGCGTGAGCCCCACGGGTTTAAGCAATCGAGCTGAAAATCGGGAAGGAGCGGCCCCTCGTTGTGCTCGCGATCAAGGTGAGTGAGTACCTGTTTCTCCCATTTGCTGATTCTGGTTCGTAGAGTAAACCGCGTTCCCACCACATTTAATTTCAAATTGTGATGCATCCTGAATGAGGGCCAGAAAATTAATTCCATCTCAAACTGACCTCAAAACTAAGAAAAATCCAACCGTAAAAATCCCCGTTACCAAGTTGTCTTCTGCTGTCAAACATGTTACCAGGAACATGTTGACTACCAATGTAACTAAATAACATTTTGGTTCTGACGCCAATCATGAAAAAGTGGGAAACTTCTGGAGCGCTGACAGTTATCATACTTGTAACACAGGTGTCAGGTTAGTTCCCAATGTACCTATCTACCAAAAGTGTTGGTTGTTTATAGGTCGCCAAATGCTGCAGCAGGATCATGGAGTTATCTGTGTTTTCTTACTGCTCTGGCAGTGGTTCCGAGCTGGATGGCTTTTATTTGGGTCTGGCTGGGATCGTAAACTACGACCGAACACACCTGATGGCCGTTACGTGACATTTCCAGGAGTTTGGATGTGTCCCTATTTCTTGCGGGGGTAGGTACCTTGCACAGCGTTGTCATCTGCCGTTGGGGCTCTGCTGTTTGTTCTCTCCACCCGCAGGAAAGCATACTTGAGCGTTTGAAGACTGCCCAGGATGTTAAAATGTTGGGCTCGCTCTGAAACCAAGTGAGGGTTTTTTACGGTTTGAGGTGGAGAAATGCATGATCCACACCAGGGAGGGGCTGCTTCTTCCTGGTAGTGTCGGACTCCCACCGTCTAAAACTCCACTCCAAATCCTCTACCTAGAGGGCCACCCCAGGAAATAGAATTTACGCAAGGGCCTGTTATCGTGGAGTCCATACTTGATAGGGTACACACTCACCTGGGGGTGCCCTACATAGTCTTTCACGACTCGCCTCTACCAGTAAGTACCGGTTCCCACCAGACAGCGACCTGGCGGGTCTGCACCACCTGCAGCAATACCCGCGATACTTCCCGTTTTCAAAATCAACTTCACCTTTCAGGCGCTCCAGACAAACAATACTGCACCTCCCAGGGACGGTTGATCGACAAACCCGAACGGAACTGGTGCCACAAATGCGCCTGCCGCAGAGGGACCCTCGAATGCGACACCGGCAAGCGGATTTGCCCGTCGCTCCGGTATTTCGACGGACCGACTCAAACCGCTTTGAAATTTAGTGGAAACGTCGAATTTTACGAAAATTTCCTCCTCAATCTCCACGTCCAACCGATTTCGCGGTGCGACCGCCGACACGCGCTGGCGGGGTTGGACGACGACGACGATGACAACAACGATTACGTAGATAAACGTTTGCTATAGATGTTGAATTTAATTTCATATTATGCTGTTGGGCTGTTAGGGTTCGGCCTGATTGAAAATCTCCCTCAGGGCTGTACTGTTGTCAGAAGAGGACTTGAACTCTTGATAGCGCACCTCATCCCAGCTGTCTGTTGAGTTTTAAATGGGCCGATCCTTCAGGGTGCTATCTTCTCCTCGGTAATCAACCCATTATCTCCCCTACAAAAGAGGTACCGACGTGCGAGTATTTAAAATCTCTCTCGTCATCTTCCTTTTTGCCCGAAGAACCTCTTTTTTGTCTGTTTGAAGGATGCAGCTCCCGGCGTGCTAAAGCACTTAGGTAGTTTTTTTCAAGTCGGCACCGAATCTGTTCCAGAGCGGAATAAATGTTGGTAAATGGGAGACGAGGGGTTCAAGAAGGCTGCAATGGAATTTCGATTCCAAATTCGGAAGTCCTTGCACATTTGATTAAATTGAGTTGAGCCATGTACCTACCTAGTGCTGCCCGCGAGGTTTTCAGCCCAATCGTCCAAACTGGGGCTCTGTGGGGCTACGGTTTTGGCTATGACATCGAGTTAGGGGTCATTTTCGAAGTATTTTTGGACGCAAAATCCATTTTTTTGGGGCCCAGAATTATCCGTGAGGATTTATGGGGCTTTCATTGGGCTTTGGAGGAATGCCACGAAGTCGAATGAGGTGTCGTTTTCCGAGAAATTTTGGGTTCATAATCCCATTGGTCCAGTCTTACCTGGAAAGGCCCTAGTGGCTTCCTTGATTGCATTTTTATCGAAGGAGGCCTAGGTAGTGCAACCAGGCGTCGGGATCTTTCCCGCTGACTCATAGGCTGCAGCTACCTAGCCGAGTCGTCGCCAAGGAGGCCTGGCCGTCGGGATTGATCCCAAACGCAGCACTGCGCGAAATAGACACAAAAATAATGTCACACGAAGAATGGTAATTTGAAGGGAGGAAAGTACCTCCCTTCATCATTAGGAAGGCCGTCTCGCCGGCGGGAGAAGAGGGGTTTCATGTCGTCGCGTTGCGACTGTCGCGCGACCTGCCCCTCCTGCCAGTACTACCTATGATAGGCTGGTGAGAGTGACACACAGGGGTGTAAAATCCCCACAGGGTTCAAACAAATTTTGAAAAGACAACTAATTCCTCGTACCTTTTGGATTGGAATTCTGCATCTGCGATAACTGCCCCTTAATCAATACGAATTAAATTCGTATTGACTAAGTGGGTGGTTACAAATTTTGTAACATTCCCCTGTGGCACATCCAGTTTGTAATCGACCGTCGGTCATCTCTTGGAATTGACGGCTTGGGACGCTTCATCCTTGAAAACGCACGCCGAATCCCTGAGTGCATGTAGATTTTTGGATTTGTTTTTTCTCCTTTTTCGTGTGGGCTAAGTGACACCATATGGTGTACCGTCTACACGTAGCACGTCGGATGGGCCCGGGATGGGACGCCTCGGGGAAGGCCATGTCCACTGAGGCTCCTTCATCATAATTCACCCACAAAAAAAAAGAAGAATTCCAGACCCCGGGCATGTGAACGCCAGGATTTAGGTGGGGGACCTCCTGTGACGCTAACTATGGTTTGAGTCTTGGTGAAGCGAGCTTTTGTTAATTTTCAAATTCAAGTCAAACAGGTTGTTGTCCTTTTTCCAACTGCACGAAATTAAACGGGACGTATTGACTTTTTTCCACTTATTAAGACATTCCGCGGGGTTCGATCGTCCATCTGTTTTCTTGGAGCCGAAAAGGGCAGTTAGCGGAGCCCAGAGGCGAGCCGAACATAATACTCCGAGTTTCAGGAGCCTCATCGGCAGTGGGATCCATCGAAAGGCCTCCAGGCGATCGTCTCCCGCCTCGTATGGATCCCCGTCCGTCCGGTTTAAACGTAAAAAAAACGCTGCAAATTTTACACAAGGGTTTATTATTCTTTGATATACGTTACTTGTGCAGAAATTTAATTCTGTCAATGAAAAAATTAAAAAAAAATTTTTTTTGGATTTTTATCTCAAAAAATTTTTTTTTGGGATTTTTTGTTCAAAAATGTGTTTTTTTCAAAAATTCCGTATTTTTTACTCGAAAAATATTTAACATCCTGGGGATCCTTCAAAAATCCCATTTTTAGCCCCATGGGAGCCCTATAGATCGGCACAGTGAAATCGGATCGTTCCGGGACCCCAAAAAATGGATTCTACGTCCAAAAATACTTCGAAAACGACACCTAACTCGATCCCATAGCTAAAACCCTTCAAAAAACCCCTCCCGTAGCCCCATTATAGCCCCATAGCGCCCCACGGGTTTGGGCGATCGGACTGAAAACCTTGCGGGCACAACTAGATGGTAAACCAAGTATTTTGTCGAAATTTCAGATTTTTTAAAAAATTCCTACTGCCCAAAACGGCCTGGACGGCGGACGGCGTACGGCGTACGGCGTACGGCGTACGGCGTACGGCGTACGGCGTACGGCGTACGGCGTACGGCGGACGGACATTTCGGATTTAGAATGTAGACCACTTGAAACGGATAATGTCAAATTTTGAGCCCGATCGGAGTCGTCGACCCCCGTCGCGAAAACATAGGTGTATTATTCCAAGAATAATAAACCAAAAGATGGAGTGAATTTGAAATATTTTTTAAAAATTTTCGAGGCCGTTAGAAGATTGTAGGAACCGCCTGAATTCATTTAGAGGTCCAACAGTTATGGGAGCTGACCCCACAGTGGGGAGTTTTGCCTGCCTTCGTGTGGTCGTCGATGAACGTTTTATTCGATTCGGGAGTTTTTTTTTTTCTTTCAATTTCCGAAAAATTTCCGAAGAACCGTTTTGCCGAGACTGTTTCCGAAGAGCCGTTCGCCGTCCAGGCAGTCCAGGAAGAAAATTTCCATCCAGGATTTTTTTTCAATTGCCGAAGAACCGTTTCGCCGAGAATTTTCCAAAAAACCGTTCGCCGTAGGAATTTTTTCAAAAATCTCAAATTTTCAAAAATACTCGGTTCTCTGTCTACTTGTGTCCGCAACACGTGGGGCTCTGTGGGGCTAAAAGGGGTTACGGGAGGGGTTTTGAAGGGTTTCGGCTATGATATGATACGATATCGAATGGGGTACCGTTTACAAAGTATTTTCGGTCGTAGAATCCATTTTTTAGGGCCCCATAATCATCGTATTTCACCGTGGGACTCAATGTGGCTTTCATGGGCTATAAATTGGGCTTTTGAAGAATGCCAGGAAGTCGAATGAGGTGTCGTTTTCCGAGTAATTTTGGACGCATAATCCATTTTTCCGGAGTCCCACGTACGTCCAAACATTGTACCAAAAAATGTTTTTTTCATTATCATTTTTTTAAATGATTTTTTATTGTCATAAAATCGATTTTCTTAGAATTCCTCTTAAAAAAAATTTAATTTTTATGTTAATGTTTTCTTAGGTAAGTAGGTAACTAGTATACTACCTTAAGAATGTATAGTATACCTACATGTAGGCCTACCTACTTAATGTATTCAATTAAGTAGGTAGGCCTACATTGGATGAGCGTATCCCTTGAAAAATTGTTTACTTAATTACTGAAATTGGTTTTCGGTACTTTTCCGTTATAACCCCCCACTCGATTTCGTGTTCATAAACACCCCTCCCGATGGCTTTAAGGCACCCAAATTCGAGCCATTTTCCGTTATAACACGCCCCACCCCCCGAACTCGATTTCGAGCCCCTCCCGATGGCTTTAAGGCACCCAAAGCCAACAAAAATCGAGTTGGGGGGGGGGGGGGGGGGGGTATAACGGAAAAGTACCTGGTTTTCTTTAATGTTCTTGAAAAGTTGGTGGACGGATGTGGGACTCCGAAATGTTGCTTCCAAAATCTTCTGGCATCCTTCAAAAGCCCCATAGATCCTCACAGTGGAATCGGATGGTTTTGATGGAATCTGGGACCTTCGGGGATTTTAAATGTCAACAATTTACCCTTTTTGAATTTAGGTACCGGTCATGAAGTGCATAATGTCAAATTTGGAGGCAGATCTAAATTTTCTACCCCCGTCGCGAGTACTTAGATGTATTATTCCAATAATAATAAACCAAAAATGAATACGTTTTTTCCACGAGTTGGTAAATAGTATGATTGATTAATTAAATTCAAATTAGTTGAAAAAGTGAATGAATTGTTCACAAAAAAAGAAAAAAAAAAGACAATGAATAAATGTTAAATTACTTTCCAAAGTAATTAATATTACCTACTCTATAAAAAGAAGTATTCACTTCTTTCGTTATTTTGTCAATTTAACTTGTTCTTATTGACCCCATAGCTGAAACTCTTCAAAAACCCCTCCCATGGCCCCTTTTTAGCCCAATGGGTTTGGCGATCGGGCTGAAAGCCCGAGGGAGCACAACTAGATGGTAAAATTTCTTTTTATTTAATTTATTTGGTTTCCCAGAACAATCCGATTTCACTGTAGGGATCTATGGGGCTTTCATGGGGCTAGAAGTGGGATTTTTGAAGGATCCCTGGAGGTCAAGTAAGGTATCGTTTTCCGTATAATTTTGGACGCAAAATCCGTTTTTTCGAAGTCCCACATCTGTCCCAACATTGTACAGGATTTTTTTTTTTTTTTTTTTTTTTTTTTCAAAAATATTATCCTAATGACACAGAATTAATTTTTGCACAATCAACCTATATCAAAGAATACCTAATAAGCCCTTGTGTAAAATTTGCAGCGTTTTCATTCAAGATCGAACATCTATAGATAAATTCAAACAGACGGTAAATTAAATTAATAGCAACATGATTATTGATAGCGTTGAGCAGTAATTTCACTCGAAATACGAAGAATGCAGCCGTCAATGAATGTGATCAAACCGCACTATAATGACTATTATAGGAGCCTATGATGAAAATAATCTTTTGACCGAATGAAGCCATTCTTCGTCAAGAAAATCACTTGGTGACTTTTACCAACAAGCCTCAAGTGACTATAGAGTCTAGTCCTTCCTTTTTTATAGAGTCTAGTCCTTCACACTCACCATGTACCTACTTCGTGAGTTTTACCTTTCTACGTTTTCTAGCTCGGTGCATAATATGCTACGATTCAGGGAGGCTACGTGGCCAAAACCATGGATAGGTAGGTGCGTCTAAACAAATTGAACATTCGGAAGCTAAAACCCCAATTTTGTCAAAAACGCACTTGGTGACATTGGTGACAGTCGATGTAGTAGTTCAGACCTCAAATGAATCGCTGAGTGTAAAAACGGGACAAGTCCCAAAAACCAAATTTTACAGGAGACGCAAAAAACTTCCTACACACAGGAGGAATGAATTTCAAAATTAGGTAAATTCCCCACGTGATGTAGACTCCCAAGGGATATTTTACACCCAGTCGTCACTATGGTCGGCCATCTGGTATGGCCGTGTCAGTCACTTTTGAGCGATGGACGTGTCCTTTTCTTCCACTCAACCATGGAAATTGCAAAATTGTGGGCTCTTATTTCATTAATTACGATCAGATTGAAAAGAAAACAACATCATAATGACCCAGATTGTACTCTGGAATAATTTTTATAAACCAACGAATATTAAAGCATAATTTAGAAAAAAAATTTCACGTGTGTGAGTGACCCCTTAGCAAATCTCAAAGGCGTTTCCAATGCTTCAGAGCAGGGAGTTTCGCAACCAGAGGCCATAGAGATTTGAAAATGAGAGGGTCCATAAACATTTATAGTGTCTGTCCAGCATCTATCAAGACCAAGAGAGAAGAAATTTGTATACTATGTATTTTAGTAATTTATAATAATAATAATATAATATTATTATAAATTTTACACTTGTTAATAAATTGTTTGTTCACATTCAACAGAAGGTTTTGAGTGTTGGGTTACTCAATGAGGTGGTTAGGGTGAGAAATGACTCCTCTGCTGAGTCAGCAGAGGAGTAATTTCTTACCCTAACCACCTCATTGGATTAGCAGAGGTCTAAAACGGCAAAACCACACTGTTGGGTTACTCATTTAGTTGCCTAATGATTATTATCCCATCCAGGGTCCATTAATTGATGCAATTTCGACCTCTCCAGTGAATGGTAAAGTTTTTAACTATGGGTCTCATCTGGAAGTGTTCTTGACTCTGCATCAAATAGCAGATTTCATTCTATTGTGATTTGTAACCAGTTAGAATCCGTATAAAAGAAAATTTCTTTAATTAATTTGTAACCAGTTAAAATCCAAAGAAACAGTGTTCATAGAGGTTGAATTACAAGGTAACGAGCGTTTTATTAATTAATCTTGATCACAGTAACTTTGAGGAGGTTTTGTTCTGGATGGCACAACAAACAACGAAAGTACTGTCGGTAGAGTTCATCGGTTGAGTGAAAGAAGAAGACACGTCCAGGACTTGTCCCGCTCTTACACTCAACGCCAAATTCGTTCATCAATTTCTACCGCTAAAGGTTACGGGACGAGTCTCTTTTTCACACCAAAGGTGTATTGACACGAGAAGAACAGTTTTTCTGGAAAAAGCGATAATGACCAACACATGGACTTGTCCCGTTTCTACACTCAGCGATTCAAATATAGTAAAATACCATATTATATAGTAGGCCTGGCAACCATACTCCCAGCCCTTCATCGGATGAGATCCGATTGGTATCTTTGATTGATTTTGATTTCGTGTATCGAGATATCGGTGAGCGTCATGTCGAAATTATTCTTATATGCGAAACATTGGCCGCGATATGTCGACATAATATTTCTAATATTATTAGAAAAGAATTTCCATTCCTAGTTCCATCAGAAGCAGTGAGGCAACGCTTGTGAAAGACTAGGAAAGTCATGTAAGGACTCTCTCACGCCTTTCGCCTCGAGCAAACACAGGATGTGAAGCAGGGAAGATGTCCAGAAAGACGTGGGTGGCACACGTCCGAACATGTGACCGTTTTTCGCGGATTTGGAACACATCGGCGGATCCCTCGGGGACAATCAGGGTCCGGTACGGTGTCCACCCGGGTCGGTCCACCGGCGGGGTCGGGAATGAGGGATTTGACGGCCCGACATGCGAACCATATGGTCTCGTGCTGAGTGGCCCCTTAATGATGTTGGAGCTATTTTTAGGAGTGGTTCTCTTCTGGAGGGATTCTGGCCGTCGGAAGTCGGCTACCTTCGGGTTGACTCGTCTCACCTCGCCCAATATACCTCACAAACCGGCTTAGGTCTCCAGGGCACTCCGGAAAGATACCTACTTGACGCTATCAACAACCATTATGATATTATGATTACTTACAAACCACATTTTCTTTTGAAATAATCAAAATTATCCTCTTTTCATAATCTTAAACAATCACTTGAAATTCACCAATGCTACTTTTAACGTGAACACGTTTTACGGAGACATTGCTGTCAATCGTCTGAAATGGAACAGTGGAAAGTATTGACATACACAAGATAGCTTTTGTACCAACTTGCGTAATGGATAGCAAATCAACGAGACGCATTTATGCATGTACCTAACGCGTAACGCGTTTTCGTCACCTTTTCGGTTTTTTCGATTTACATGCCCGTTTGAAGACATGGAAATATCAAACAAAACGTAAGAACATAGGGGAGAGTGGGGTATTGGGGCTCACCTAACTTTGGGAGGCTATAATATAATATTATTTAAATTGATTATCTCTTCGTCGTGTAGCTAATCGAATGTATTTTTATAATCCATACCATATATTTTACGGCTTTCGTTTAAATGGTATATTAGAAAACATGAAAAAAAAAAAAAAAAAAACTTTTGAGCCCCATTTCCCACCTCTGGGGTAATTGGTTTCACTGAGTAAATCAAATGTAAAATCATAAAATTGAATTATTTTCACATATTGGGGGAATGGGAACTTAATATTAATATTATTATTATATATTATATAAGTTTACTTTGAACAACTTGTAATTCAATAAAATGAACCCAAATTTCCCGAAAACGAACATTAAAAAATTTGAAACATTTAACTCTCGTAAACAAACACTAAAATTTGAAAATTTAACTGACAAAAATGCAGCATTAAATTGATCTATTTTTAAAATTTTTAAACTTGTCCCACTACCCCATTGTGTGAGCTCGATTTCCCGACTCAAATAAGCCCCACTGCTCGAATTGACATTTTTTACAAGAATTTCTGCTGTGACCATATTTTCCGGCCGATTGTACTGTAACTTCGGGAAAATGTCATTAGATACATGCTTTAGATGAAGAACCTTCGGAACAAACTCAGAAACAATTAGAAGACAACTTACCTTCACTTGAAAACGGGCGAAAATTACAAGAGCACCCACTCAAATAAACTAACTTCCGCCTTAATGTCCCTGTGGTTCATAGAGACAGTATGGGCGCAAATATTAACTCACTAGCATCCTAAAAGATGTCGTTAGGGGTTCGGATTCCTGTCGGAAGGCGCCTTATATGAAAAACCTTGGTGAGCCCCATTACCCGCTGAGCCCCAATACCACACTCTCCCCTATCACCCTCACCTTAAGGCGCAATTTCGATTCTCAATTGTTTTGTTCTAGAAAGTAAATGAAGGAACTGAACCACTTTTCAAATAATTTTTGCCCATTTTAAATTTTTTTACGTTTTCTGGGTCTTCTTACATGGTTGCATCGATTGCAATTGAAAGGTGGCTCGTAACAATGACACTTCATAATGAAAAGCGAGTTGGAATTTCTAATGTCCAGGATGAGGCTACACTGGTATTTGAAGAAATTTCAAAAACTGAAGGTTTTGGCATGGGGTCGAGTGAGGTGTCGTTTTCGGAGCGTTTTTGGGCGTAGATGCGATTTTTAGGGGGTTAAAGACCTGTCCGAGCACGCGATGAGGCTTTTAAGGGGCTACAGGCGGGAGTTTTGAAGGTTTTCGCCTGGTGGTCAAGTGAGAGACTGCAGAAGGGCTTGGACCGGGATTAAATCCAAGCAAATTTTGGTTTTTAAAGTTTTCGATTTTTCATACCTATATTTTTTATTTTTCACCCAAAACATTTTATTTGATAATGAAGACGCTTATAAATGATTATAATAAATTATAATCATTTCAATCCTGGAAAAATTTTATTTTTGAAGGGACTATTTGCCTAATTGAAAAATCGAAAACTGCTGAAAAATTGTAAACTTTAATATGTAATATTGTTAAGCGGCAAATGAACAAATTTGTTCATTTCAACACCTTGTTGTGTATTTATTCACAACAAGGTTCCCCAACCAAACGTGAACTCGTATAATTTCAATCCCTCAGGAGGGATTGTTAGGACCTAACACCTGAGGTCTATATCATATGGGTGGCAACCAATAGTCCCTTGGTAGGCGCCCACACCACACTCGTCCCTCCTCAAAAGAAGAGGGACCCCCAATTCCTTGAGCCTCCTATATCGCCACCATCGTTTGATGGCGTTTGGCCATGGCCAATGGAGCACAGTGAGCTTCCTATGCTCTTCGGCCGAACTGTTCTCAGCCATATCTTCTCCCCTTTGGTCCGGCTTCTTCCTCGAGCTCCTGACCTCGTTCGCTCACCGAGTCCTGAGGTTCGCCCAGCAGATCTTCGCCAAAATCACCCACGCCTTGCAGTCGTCGTCCCTGGAACCGACTGACCTTGTCGAGCTGCAGGGGACGCTGCGTTCAGGGACGTTTGTCAGATGATTTGGAATAAAAGTCAGTAGCTTCTGTTCTACGCCTGCTAGTTCACCTGCATTTGAGCCCGTATCAAGAGTCCGCTGAATTGGAAATGCACGACTAAATGAGATTATTTTCATAGGCATTGCTGAAGTGGTACTGATAAAGAGGTGAAATTCACTACGTCACTTGTATTGGATTGATTCGATTGATTTTGGTTAAATGAATCTTGCCGTGGAGATGAATTCTTATTCACGGACCGACGACATATTCGGATTCAGCACTCTCAAAAACGTGGGTCGCAATATCGCATGTCGCAATAGGATCGCCCATAAGGTGTCACTCGAGTCGAGAACATCTGATTCTTGAACCAAGATTTTTTCTGACTACTCCTGAAAACATTTTCCGATCGGCACGCAGTGCCTCCCTGCAAATAATTTGTGTAATTAGGCGATGTATTGATTCAGAAAAAAAAAAAAAAAAAACATTCACTAGCAACGCAAAGTTGAGGTGAGAGAGTGTTCTGTGGTCGGTTGTTGAGCGATAAATCGTCAGCCTTTCGCCGTATTTAGCGGTGAAGGAGGATCGTGATGTTAGGAAGTTGCGAGGCCTCGAAGATGAGGATGAGGCAGCGATAATTACAATGAAACGTTCAGTCTCACTTCCTGTCTCCTTTCAACTTTGAGTTCATTCTTGAATTCGACTCGGGGGGGTTTTCTGAATCTTCGCGTTTTGTGGAGAGATAACGATGTGCACAACAGTGCAGAGGTCAAGTAGGTCTGGCGTCGATAGAACGGCTTCGATCACATGAGCGAATGCCGCTAGGTGGAACGCGCGAAGGTCGTCCCTTCCCCATACGACATCGACGGTTTTGAGTGTCAGTAAGTATTTTGCAATGGCCGAACGCACATTTTTGCCAAACCTGAGGGAAACCTCGATTTGGTTGACTCTTGGGCCGCTGGTGATAACGCTCTAGTAACACCTTCTCCTCTAAATCGGTAGATCTCGATGCTTCAAGTCAAATTGTGGATACACTGGAACATTAAATGTTCCAAATTTTGGAGCCATGTCTGAAAAGCAGGCTGGACACGCTGTTCGACCCCAACGCCACCGTAGAATTGAATCTGAGATGCTATCTTGACACTTTGAACATAGATCCTGCAGAATCCTACTTAAATTGGAGCTGAAAAATGAGAAGGAGGACAGTGCGAATGATGGAAGGGGGAATAGCCGGGGAAAAAGCGAGTGGTTGCGTCAAAGGCCAGGGGGAAAGGGCAGGAAGGGGAGAGGTTGGCTGGCTTAGACAAGCCCCAAGTCTACTATAATAACACCGCAAAACAAGGAAGAGGAAGACACAATGACATAGATCGCGTCATCTTTATTCTAGATTACTTGTAGCGATTAGAAAACAAATTAAAAAAAAAAATGATTACTTACCTACGAGAAAGAAAGAAGTCAGAAACCACCAAAAAAGTAGCTCCGTTCTTGGAAAATGGGACTTGCATCAAAATTTAGATTAAAATTCAACCAACCAGAAGGCAAATTATTTTCGTGGGGTAGGTAATGTTGCTACAATATTACATATTTGGAACAAGACTAGTTATATCATAACTCAAAATTTCACACTTTTGAGTTAAACCCACATATGGATTTGAAAGTGTCGGGAAAATTATGTGCTAGACCGTTTCTACTCATCCTAGCATTCCTGTCGCCAGGACACGCTGTGCGAGACTGTGACATCTCCCCACTTCATCTGGAAGTTAAGAGGAAAACCGTCACATAGATGTGATATTAAATATGTCATTTAGAGATCTCTAAAATTTAGACATTTAATGAGATAGTCTTGCTGAAATGGTGAGTTGTTTCTCACCGAATTTATTTTCTACAATAACGATTCTTTTAGTTATACCATACTCTTTCCCAAATCTTCTGTCAGAATTTGGAGATAATTTTTTAATTTTGTCGGAGACATCATAGTCTTGACTAAACATTTTCCTCTCTTCTTCCATGTTCTAGGCCACTGTGACCAATAATAATTATTTTTGGTATTGTGCAAAATTATTTTGCACAATACCAAAAGTTTGCATATTTTGTTTTTAGAACTCGGAATAGGGGGTGAAAGCTCGCATGTGTGGTCGAAAGCTCGGGTGTGGTCGAGTTACTCTAGATGGGAACCCTGTACTACAGGGCCTGTAGTTAGTTTCCTAAGGTTCTAAGGATAAGTATGATAAAAAAAACCGTCTTCCTGAGAGAAGATTGAACCGATCTTGTCTCAGGAAGCTACAATGTAGTTTAACACTCGTTTAAAACTTTTAACGGCTCTACTGAAAAATTTCATTTTTTGAGTTAGGTAGACTTGTTCCAAAGAAGCGAATTTTTTAAAAAATTTTTAACGAGGAACACAAATCTTCAGTCCGATTGTCAGAATTCTGTTTCAACGTGAGTAAAAAAAATAAAAAAAAGAAGAAAATAATGCAACGTGAGCCAAAATAAGAGGGAATGCACACAAAAAAACCGCAGAAAGTTTTACTCAACGGTAAAAAAAAAAAAAAAAAATCAGTAAAAATTAATTCTACCTATATCAATAACGGATGCCGGACCCCGAAAAATGGACTATGCGTCCCGAAGAACTTGGAAAACGACACCTCATTCGATTCCCGAACATCCTTCAAAAACTCCCATTTCCAGCCTCATGAAATCATCTGCAGCATTTGCAGCATAGATGAAATCAGATCGTTCTGGGAACCCAAAAAATGGATTCTACGTCCAAAAATAACTCGAAAACGACACCTAATATACCCCATAACCGAAATCCTTCAAAAACCTCTCCCTTAGCCCCATAGAGCCCCTCGGGTTGAAAACCTTGCGGGCACAACTAAATGGAGAACTGAGTATTTCGTCAAAATTTAATATTTAAACAAAATTCCTACTCTCCAAAACGGCCCGGACGGCGGAAGAACTTTTGATCTTTGAAACCTTCGTGTCATGGGCCGTATCATGTCAAATTTTGATTGCGTTCAAAACTGTCGACCCCTGTCGCGAATCTGAATTATTCAAGAATGATAAACCGGGACCACAGGCAGCAAGGCAACTGCTTTGATGCTCTACAACCTAGATTTTGAGCCAGTTCATTTGCATTAGCCCTTCATAGGTTACAGGAGTTGAAACATGAGCGAATCCTGTTTTTCAGCCAAGTTGGAAAAAATCGCCATGTTTGACCGGGGAGAAAGACCTGACTCAGGTTCGAGCCCTCTCTCGTGAGATCACAAGGAGTCACCAGGCCCTCCTGAGGAACCCTGGACCTTTAAGTGAGCCATTTTCAGGACCCTCTGTTGCTGCACCCATTGTGCCTTTGGAACTCTGCCGTCAGCACACAAACTGATTTACGAACTAATTTGAAGTAGCCTGGGTTGGTTGATAGATGGCGCCACGAGCGTCAGCCCTCTTGTGATTGGCTACAATACCTACTTCCCCCACTATTGTCCTATTGCTACCCTAGGTATAAATGCTGGATACCTGTAGTCAAGCGGTTGTCTTGTATTAAACGTCTTGAGAATAGTGATTTACTCTTCAACACACCCCATGTAGGATAATCCACCACCAGGTCCAGTTCCTACAGAGGAAAACATTCCACTCAGCAGTCTCACACGTCGATTGTCATAACGCTCAAACTGGACATTCACCGTCGGTATCAGGTTATGTATCAGAGACATCGCCTTGTGGGATCTTCGCCCCCCTGAGGCCACCTGCCTGATGTGTATCTGCCCAGGGCGTGTCTCGGAGTTCTCGGTGCCTTACCAGATTAAATTAAAGGATATAGATACACCCCGCCCCTCCGTCCACTTCCGGTAATCCCCTGCTACGGAGCCAGGAGGGGGATTACATTAGGATCTTTGAGCTTAGATTAGTCAGACTTCATTGCATTTCCATTAGATGCCAACGAGATAGCACCTCGCCAGAGCCTTCTACAGGACTACAGCCTCACCAGATAATAATATTGCCGAGCTCGAAAGATACTCTGCCGATTGTATTTGCACTCTTCCGTGCAACAATTAAATTATTATCTAAATTGCATTAAAATTATTGTTAAACGGCCAAACCACATGCTATTAAGGATCAGGGAGTCAGCAGAGTTTATTATTTTTGTCCCGGACCGCAAGGGGGAGCGGCCCCAATCACGTCTTCCCCTCAGGCGACCACCAATAAACATTTGTCTTGAAATAAATGTAATAGTTTCGCTACGATATGTTCCCTTACAGGTTTTCCATCAGGTCGCAGGTGCCAGCTATTCATCTTGGATGCGTTACGGCCCTTTTGAGAACCGCAGAGCGACCACAGGGGAGAAACCATTTTTCAAGTAGCAGCAACGTCATCTTCGAGATGATAAAAAGAGAGAAAAAAGTCTAGTGAAGCGGATCAGCCAATTTTTATCACTATATCACTAAATCGAACTGTTTAGGTTTGGGTCATTAGGCGGCTAAAGCGGAACATTGGCAGGAATGGGAACTGATGGTGAGGGTGTGAAGAGAGCCTAAGTGTGGTTCTTTCTAAACAGGTTATCACGGTGAAATTAGATGAATAAGAGCAAACAGAGGAATGTCTTGGAGTAGTCGTAACCCCACCGGTGCATTGTTTTTAAGTTCTTGAACCCCAATCCGAGATTTTCTGACTGAAATTACACCCAAAACCCTGTCAAAATTAAGAATGCAGCTAATTTCACATTAGGGTTTATTATTCTTTGACGAAGGTAGGTAAACTGTGCAGAAAATTACTTGATGTGAATAAGTTAAGTTAATTAAGTTAATAATATTTATAATAATATTATTATACGCCCCTATATATTATATAGAGACGTAGAACCAATTTTATAGACCGACCGTGTGAAGACCCCTCATTGTTCAAAAATATTAGACGGCACCATAGATTTGATTAGGAAGGAAGGCACATTGAAAGACAACCTGGCTACGCCTAAGTTGCCCATCCTGCCTCGGACAGTCCAAATCATCGCTTCGGCGTCTCGTACTAACCAGAAGAAGCGTCAGTACTGCACCTCTCACAGTCTGACAATTAATTTTTCCATGCGAGAGCGCCCTTACGAAAAAAGGTTTCCCACCGACCGAGAAGGCCCTCGGGGGCCCACATTCTCATCGGAACATCAAACAAGTCGCGAGCTTTCGAAAGAATCATCTCGGCGTTGGACGAGGGAGAGGGGCAATGTAAATTGATTTATTCAGCGTTGGTCGTGAGGCGCGGTGCCTTAAAACCCTTCAAAACCCCTTTGAACGGCGTTAATTTTTGTTGTTTTTTTTTTCTTCTTCTTTCCTTTTTTTCCCAAACCTTTGCATCAATTTAACTTCACCGAGTGATAAGTCATTTTTTCAATGAGCACCTCTCACGCCGCTAACAAGGCTTTTGGGAGGATTCCATAAGTCTTCCCACAAATGCGAAAAGGGATCCATCTTCTTGAAAGCTTGTTCTTTTTGGATGTGTAGGTAGCTGAGTCAACGTTTGATGCTGGTGTCAGGACTAAACTACTTCTGATTCGAATTCCGCTTAGGTCTTCCTGTCAAATCGAACTTATAGGTACATCCAATTTCGACAACCTTTTTTTCATCGATTCGGATAAGGTAAAGTTCCCTAATACGTAGGTAGAGGCTAATATGAGACTGTGCTATATATCGTCAGGGTTACACGACCCACAATCTTCCAGTGTCAGTCAGGTAGCAGCTGAAAACTTCCCAGGATGGTTTCCAGAAACCAACTTGTTGGTGACAAGGCACTTAGTGCCGAAACAACGTTTTCCTCCCCCTATTAAAGATTCGAGTTTTCTGTAGATGGCCGATGCATTTTTGAAACTTTCTGAATGTGAATGATTTCACCCATGCGTTGTTTTACTATAGTAAAACACTAGGTATATCTAGTTAATTCATTTATTGAAAACATATTCACCGGCTCAGTTTATGAATTATTATGGTAATCAAGCTTTAGTTCATAGATCCCAATTATGGCACTATTTCCTATACATATAATACTATTTTGGCACCAATTCCAGTGCACTGTAATGCTATGGAATTGGCGCTGGTTCACTAGAACCGAAATCTCGAGGACATGGACTCAGATTCTGGTAGAGTACGGGTACACGTTTGTCAGGTAATTTTGAAACAATAGTCCGGTAAAATGTATAGAAGCATTTTCTCAGCGGTTCTCTTTGTTTTTGAGCTAACGTAAGGAAACGCCTTAAATCTCCAAAACGTCGGACTTTTTTTAGTTTCCTGCATTTATCACGAAAACGGTTCGTTTTAGCAAAAAGACCACCTAGTACATAATTAAAATTGACAAAATTACCTGCAATTACCATCAGGCTTGTCTATATCTTCATTAGGATGGCCACTAGAGTCCTCGGACTCTACTCTCTCGTGGTTCCAAAAAAATGGCCGGGCATTGACGATTGTTCATCAGCTGTAATGACCCAGGTAGGTACATCAGGAATTTATTGATAAACATTTTATTGGCATATTAAAACTCAATGGCATAGTAGAGCATCGGTATTTGCGTTTCCAGCACTTTTCCTCAGGAGCCAAAAAACGGTCTTCAGAGCGCTCTAGCTGCCTTTCTATTGAAGTTAGGAACGAACTTGAAGATATACTATATTGATAAAATATATGATATACTATTATAATAATAGTTTATCATATATTCTTCTTAGAAATTTTGTTTACTTTAATTTTGGACGTAGTGATCTTTTCGCTAAAACGTACCTACCATTTTCAAGATAAATGCAGAAACCTGAAAAAAAAGTCCAGAATTTTCGAGGTGTTTGTCGTTTCCTAATGTTAGCTCGCCACTGGCGAGGGATCACACCTCAAATTCGTATTCAGCTAAAAAAAAAAAAAAAAAAAAAAAAAAAAAAAAAAAATACTGGAACAATGAATGGTCCAAGAAACGGTTTTAAGCAATGTGTACCATATTAGGGAACCCCCCTTTTCCATCCGATCTCACGTCTGGAACGCCCTCCGATATGTAATTCAATTTGCGGGATAATCAGTTATTTTGGCTCACACGGTACTTTAGGTATCAAACCGGCGAAAAAAGAAACGAGAAATCTCCAATGGCACGAGGGGCCTGAACATATCCCTGGAACGGTCCGCTTGGCACGTGCCACTTCCTTTGAAGGAAATGAGTTAGAAGGCGGTCGTGCCCAACAAGAATCCCATTCAGCGATCTTATCCGATTTAATATATTCTTTCGCCATTCCGCTTCTTCTGTCTCCTTCAGGTCGTCCTTTCCGATTCTTTTTCGAACGTTTTTGCACATCCCCGCGTAATTCAACGAGGGACAAAGCGATGTGTCAGGCGGGGCGCCTCCCGATAAGGGAGTTGGAGTTGGAAGTTTAGTATTTTATCGGGTTGGGAGACAAAGTGGGTGATGTTTGGATTTGAAAAAGTGTCGGACAACCGAAATTTGTAACTCGTGATAGGGGGATCAAGTTAGGTCGTGACCCCCCTTCTTTTACCACGTCAGTCGTGAACGACGTCAAGAGTCACGATATGTGGTAAGCGCTAAATCAGACGGAAACGCACGTCCATTCATAAAACCGGGATAGACAGGCCGAGTGAATGGACAGGAGTGAATGGACAAGAAAAACGGGCTGGCACTTGATTGCTGATCGACTCGTCGCGCGCGACGCATCTTCTCCAACCTAATCAAAAACCCGACCACGTGGAAGAGATCAAGATACACTTGATCATCATCACATCATCGGACAGGGCCCCTTAGTGGAAGGGAGACGGAATGATAAGCGTGAGCCTACAGGAGAGTTAAAAGCCTGTTTCGCCTCTCCCGTACAAAACGGGCCGAGTAATTGCCGAACGCAGTGAGCCTGCACTTTGGGATCGCCAGAGACACCCCAGCGACACCATCTTGAGTGTAAACACAATGGTTTTAGGCAGAAGATTGTAATAACAAAAACTGTAATAATGTTAGGAGTGGTAGAGGTTGGTAGTTCAATAAAAGAGTTCTACCGGTTTATACGACGTCAACGACAACATTTGTGTCAGTGGGACCATATTCCAAATAGTGGTGACACAGGCAGCAGCCGAATGGGACATTGAAAGATACCCCTTGTCAGGCCATTTTGGACCTCATATAATGAGCTAGCTTACTGGGTCGGGATGCATCAGGCTGTTTTAGTTTTCGTTCGCACGTGTACCACCTGCAGGCTAACTGGGGTACCGTTTGAACACGTAGCCATTGCCAAGCTCAAAGGGTTGCGACTGGTTCATTGTGGTCGTTGACCATTTAACTAAGTGGCTAGAAGCAGTTGCAGCATACGTGACCAGAAAACCGAGACAGCTGTGGAAGGACTGGTTGCAAATATGGTATCCCACTTTAGGACCCCAAGGGAAATCCACACGGACCAGTGCACAAACTTTGAGACCAGTGTTCCCGGAACGTTGCAGCTCTTGGGAATGAAGTGCACCCATACTAGCTCTCTCCACCCTCTGAGCAACGGGTCTGGTCGAGAGGTTCAAAAAGGTTGCATCATTGCATACAGTTCACTTTGTTGGAACTGTATGCAATGATGGAGGATCAGGCGGACCTGGAGGCGTGCGATTTCCATCTTCTTCTCACTTTGCTGGTCTACCGGGCCTCAGAAAGAGCAACCACTGCCTGCTATCTGACACTTCCAGTGACTTTACTTAGCAGGGAGGTTTGTTTCCTAGCATGGTACTCGATGAGCTTCTTGCATTTGGCGCGCTTCAGTTTTCCCCCTTTCAATGCTCTAGCAAGGCGCTTATCAGTAGCTTCCTGTCTTCCATGTTGTGGCTCTCGGTTCTGGCCATCTAAAATCACCAGAAATTGGGTCGACGACCTGCCTGGTGCGTCTGGGTTTAAAACTTCCATGTTTCCCCTCAGCTTGGATGTGGTTGCCGAATTGCCGTCTGTGGCTGTGTAGGTGTGGATGAAACCAGTTATTTGTGGATGTAGTAGTAAATATGGCTGTGACCGTTTAGTTGTGAGGAACCGCGTTTTCCGGTAGCAGTCATGGTGGCCATGCATTTGTTAGGGAAAACGGTTTTTCGAGGTTTCTTTAGATGGTAGAGTACCTGGCCAAATCGTTCACCAAACGAACTCTTCCAAACCCTCTAATATACCACCGGCTTAAAGGCCTCTGGTCACTATACATCACCTCATCCAAAACTCTGGAAGCTCCATTTGAGCCCATCTCGAGCCCGCCTGGAAATATAAATCACCCGGTCCGGCGGTGATGCGCTCGTCACGAGAACCAGAACACAGAACGGGTGCCAACCTGGAAACTTTAGTGCTGTCTCATTCATTAAATGTACAACTCCGGGTTTCATTATCCGCTCGGTTCAGCACTTCTCGAGTCATTAATGCAACACGCCTCAGTGATACGTGAGTCTATCACCGGCCCCATAATTCTTCCTGACGAAGGTAGTGGCCCGTAAGGGCATTTCATCTCGAGCTAATGAAACACCACGAAAATCACGTTTCAGGGTTCAAAACTAAATCGTTGGAAACATCGTTATTTTAGTGGGATGAAATTCGCCAGCCATTCTAAGATTTGGGAAAATTCTTGCCTTATTATGAACTCAAGCTCAAAGTAGGATTTCTCATTAAACAGGTTCCTAACAAAACTTCGTGGTGTAGGTGAAGAGGGTGTGAAGATGTAAGTAAAACCGGTTTTTGGTTAATTATTCGTAGAATAATGCACCTATGTTTTCGCGCAAGAGGTCGACGACTCCGATCGGCCTCAAAATTTGACATTATCCGTTTCAAGAGGTCTAGATTCCAAAACCGAAATGTCCGTCCGCCGTACGCCGTGCGCCTACCGGGCCGTTTTGGGCAGTAATATTTTTTTTTAATCTGAAATTTTGACAAAATACTCGGTTTACCATCTAGGTTTTCAGCCCGATCGCCCAAACCCGTGGGGCGCTATGGGGCTAAGATGGGGCTACGGGAGGGGTTTTGTGAAGGCTTTTGGCTATGGGATCGAGTTAGGTGTCGGTTTCGAAGTATTTTTGAACGTAGAATCCATTTTTTGGGGGTCCCGGAACGATCCGAATTCCTGTTGCGATCTATAGGGCTTTCATGGGGCTACAAATGGGATTTTTGAAGGATCCCAGTAGGTCAAATATTCTTCAAGTAAAAACGAAAAATTTTAGAAAAAAAATCCCCAAAAAAATTTTTTTTTTAAATTTTTTCATTGACAGAATTAAATTTCTGCACAAGTAACCTATATCAAAGAATAATAAACCCTACCTAGTGCAAAATTTGCAGCGTTTTGTACCTGTAGTGGCGTAGGTGTAGGTGGCGTCTGAGGCTGTGTGAATGTGAGCCAAATCAGTTTTTTCGGCTGTAGTTGTGTAGGGCTGGGTAGATGTGAGCAAAACTTTTTTTTTCTTAGCTGTAGTGGTGTAGGTGGCGTCTGAGGGTGTGTAGATGAGATCAAAACCGGTTTTTTGTAGTGTTTGTGCTTTTTGCAGCTGTAGGTACCTACCTACCGAAAAACTGACATTCCTGGAATTGAAAGTTGTCAGCTGTTTCTCCATTGGAATATATTCTCTTCAAACGTCAATCTTTTAATCACAGTCTAAAATGACTCGAAACAAGTACACGTCGTGGTTGATGTAATGTATTATTACGTGCCGATAGCCCAACGGTTCATTAGGGGAGTAAGTATGAGTGTTGACCCCGAGTTAGTTCAGGTCCAACTAATAACCATTGTGTGCTGTGCCACAGGGCTAATAATTCATTCAGGGACCCTTTTCGGAACACACCCAACCGTCTTCATAACCGGAGCTAATTGCTCCATTCATAAAAACCTTCCCGCGGTGAGTTTCCTCGTCCCTTCGGTCAATCCTGGGAGTGCACGGACTTACCAGACGTTTGACCAGAATCTGGTGTTGGTAAGGCTTGTGAGTCCTCGGGGGTGGTGCAGACTATAAAATACAGATAAGGGATCTTCCTTATCGCTTCATCTTGGTTGCTCGTTCTTCCAAAGATTTCCTTTATTTGCTCACGCAATAAACAGGACCGGAAATAGTGCCTGGAAATTTCTCACAGATTTAATTTTCCGATTCCTCTCAAATACGTGAAACTCAGGAAAAATATCCTTCCGATTCCTTCTGTAATTCAAAAAATAAAGAATAAATATCTTAAATTTAAAAAAATAAAAATAAAAATTATAAAACTTTCCAATTTTTATTTTTTTAAATTTAAGATATTTATTCTTTGTCAATTAAAAAATTATTATTTGTAATAATTTTTTAATTGACAAAACAAAAAATAAATAAACATTAAAAATAAATAAATAATATACATAAATAAATTAAAAAATCAACAAATTAAAACACTAAAATAAAGAGATGAAACATCAAATGTACCTAATAAAAGCAAGAATAGAGAATTTTCAAAAAATTCCCTTCTCAAAATTTGAGGTATTCAATACCTACCGACCTAATAGGTTTTGTGGGTATTTGATTCCTACTACGTGAAATAGAAAAAATATCCTTGCGAATCCTTCTAAAAATTTTGAATTTAATTAAAAATAAAATAAAATAAAATAAAATAGGTATCAAAATCTTAACTTAGAAACTAAAATAATAATTTAAAAAACAATTAATTAATACTAATATAAAAAAGAAAATAATATAATATATTATACGTTGTGGGATCTTGAGGTTCAGTCAACAAAGGTAACTCTTCGTCTAGGCCAACGTTTCGGTTCATTTATAAACCATCCTCAGGGATACAGAAATATACCAGAGGACGTTAGACAAACATATTATGGGCCAACAGCATTAGACAGTCAATAGTAAATAGAATGCCCAGGATAAAACTGAAGTGAGACTATTTTGAGATCAAAAAACATGTAAACTAAATGTGCTGTGATATAAAGTTAACCTACTTACATATTAATGCCTACCTCTACTATCAATTTGTAATATCATTATTTATGATATTATCTGGTAACAATATATAAAATTCGTCACATACCTCAGATGAAATCATGCAACCTGAATCACATGTGGGGTCTTGCAGAACACCATTCTCCCATCACAGTATGGTGTTCTGCAAGACCCCACATGTGATTCAGGTTGCATGATTTCATCTGAGGTATGTGACGAATTTTATATATTGTTACCAGATAATATCATAAATAATGATATTACAAATTGATAGTAGAGGTAGGCATTAATATGTAAGTAGGTTAACTTTATATCACAGCACATTTAGTTTACATGTTTTTTGATCTCAAAATAGTCTCACTTCAGTTTTATCCTGGGCATTCTATTTACTATTGACTGTCTAATGCTGTTGGCCCATAATATGTTTGTCTAACGTCCTCTGGTATATTTCTGTATCCCTGAGGATGGTTTATAAATAAACCGAAACATTGGCCTAGACGAAGAGTTACCTTTGTTGACTGAACCTCAAGATCCCACAACGTATTTCTGAGCCTAGCAGTCGAGTAACCCAGCCTTGTTTTATAATATATTATTTTCTATTAAATAATATCTATATTATTTTCTATAAAATAATATATTATATTATTATTAAATTTTTAGTTATAGGTATATTATATAACTAAAAATTTAATTAAAAATTTTTTTAATAAAATTAATTTTTATAAACATTATTTAATAAAAAAAAGAAATCACATTTAGGTTTTCAACAGTCGGTTTTTTTACGAGACGAAAAATCCTTTATGGACTGACAGCAGGGAAGTACCTACCCTTCGTGTGGGAGTCCTGCTTACCTCAGTATACCCACTGAAAAACACCTCGATTTCTCTCAGGAAGCTGCCCCGGGACTACATAGATTCAAGATTCAAGATTCAAGATTTTTTATTGCCAAGAACACAGAGTGCAAAGACAAGGTCAAAATTTCCTTACAAAATTACAGCTCACAAAAACTTACTTCAATAATACAGCGGTAGGTAGTACATCATTAACAAGCTATTAGATACCTAATTTCCAAAACCTATGCCTAACTAGAGCTCTCTTACATTCTTTATACTGAGGAAAAATTCATTAAAATCAAAGGGTGCGATGGATTTTAAAAACTTGACAAGTTTTGGCCTAACGTTTGTTGCCGTAAATTTCGCTCGCAACTCTTTAGGGATGGCATTGAAAAATTTAATACCCCACCATGAACTGCTGATGCGGGATGATTTCAAGCGGTGAAAAGGCACCAGCAAGTCACTCCCATGCCGTGTTCTATGCCCATGAGTGGAGGTATGATACTCGTGTAAGTTGGAGAAAACGTAGCACGTAGCTTCGAGTATGTAAACCGCAGGGATGGTCAAGATGTTTAATCTTATGAAGGCTGGCTTATAATCCTGCTGGTACTTCAGCCCAGCGACCACTCGTACAGCCCTGCGTTGGCATGCGAAAACTGCGGCAGCCCCCAACAGAGGATGGCATAAGTCGCACGACTCATAAAAGCAGCATGGAATGCTGCTACGACTGCAGTTTTGGGTAGCTTCTCCGTAACCTACGCAGGAGGAAAACAATGGAATTTAACCTAGATTCATAGTTAGTATTACTTCAGGGCAGTTCCTTTGGTTGGCTGGGTATGGCCTCTTCTTGTAGTCGGTGTAAGTCCGTGCCTCCTGTTTTTGAGGGGGATAGGGATAGTGTGGCCATCCACCAGTCCTGGCCTTCTGTTCTGCCGGTTCTTCTCCTTTTCGTGGGGTGGTCATTCGTCAGATGAGAGAGGGGGTGATGGAAGGGTTGGTCCAGCACCAATTCCCTCCCACTCCCTGTCGCTCTCTTTCGTCTTCAGTATTGCTATGACGAATTGTCTTTCACCGCCAGCATCTTTGTTACAATGGTTTCTTGCTCGAAGTCTTCGATCTCCTCCATCAGACCGCTTCGCAGCCTTTGTCAACGGGGGCACACAAAGAAGGTGTGATGGGCGTCGTCATCCTCAGTGTGGCAGTACATGCACTCTGCTTCTATAGTCTTTCCTATCTTTTCAGCTATGCTCGGAAATAGCCATGGCCTGTGAGAAACTGGGTGAAATAGTAGCTCGTCTCCCCGTGCTTTCTTTCTGACCACTCTCGAACATTGTGTATGAGCCGTGCAGTCCATCTTCCTCGGCTCTCCGTCCTCCATCTATCCTGCCACTTCTCTATGGTCATTCTTCGTTCTTCTTTCTTCACTGTTGCTGAAGCATTTTCTCCTCTGCGTGAGTGATTTCTTCTCCTTTCGTCCGCTAGGACGTCTATTGGGATTGCTCCAGCCATAGTTTGCACTGCTGCGGCCGATTCTGTTCTGTATACAGAACATAATATGCGCAGTGCTCCTCCCCTCTGCACTGATTCTTATACGTTGCCTCTGCATTTGGAACCTCAGTGATTCTGACCAGATTTCAGCTCCATACAGCATAATGGCGTCCGCGGTTCGCATTAGTAATCTGCGTTTTGCTGGGGAGGGGTCGCCTGATGTGGCGTTTCTGGCTGTATAGATGCTCACAATGTGGCGTTTGTGGCTGTAGTATAAATAGCATCAGTGGCGCAGACGTAAGATCAAAACCGGGTTTTCGCGACTGTAGGAGTCTAAATTGCATCTGAAGCATTGTAGATATGAGAGTAAACGGTTTTCTGGCCGTAGTAAATTATGTGACGTCTGGGGCAGTACAGACGTGAGCGAAACCAGTTTTTCGTTGCCATGACAAGACTTCAAGAACTATGCATAGTTCTTGAAGTCTTGTCTGAGCCTATGCAGATGTGAGTTCACAAATTTTTTTAAAATCTTACCAACGCCATATTTCGTCGCCTGAAAATCATCTCATAACGAGCCCTCCTCGCCAACGTACCTATCGATTTTCATAACAAAAAACCCAACCAGCCAGTACTGATTTTTGTCAATGATCAGTTCAAAACGATAAATCCCAACTTTCACCCGCCTCATTTGAAAATCCCCTAGCACCTTCCTCGTTGAGCTCTTTAAGATGCAGTTCGACTCTTGCGTTCTTCTCATCAAAGTAATATAAGAACAACCAGTTTGTAGAGGATGCGTTTAGGAGATGAGGATGCGACTCACCTCATAAATCTGAATGCAGATGGTTGTCAGGGAGAGTTTAACGTTTTGAACGAGGACGGAATTGTTCGAGATAAACCATCGTCCTTCGTCGTCTATCTGAGGCACCTCGAGCTTTGTGAGATGGTTTTAATGCTGTTCGAACTGGCAGTGAGATGGCGGGAAGTCGTCGTTTGGACTGCCTTAACTCATATCAGTGGTGGACGAGTAACTTGTGAAATGGACTTAACACCGGCACAGTTGAGGAAGCCGGCACGAGGCTGCCATCCAATCACAGGTTGGGGTCTAGGGATCAATACTAAGTGACGTCACGCCGCCTGTCACCAAGGAGACCGCCTCCCTCCACTTTTCCAACCTGTCGCAGAATTGACGTCACGGGTTTGCCGGGAAAACGACGTCAGCCGCCCGATAGGGGATTTCATGAATGGAAGCTTTTTCCACCCCTCTCCTAGGTCAACACGTACTTTTACTCTCTCAAGGGACGATTCGTCGGAACGAGGTGGAGAAAACGGAGGAAATGAAGGCAGTATGGCGTTCTCCACTTGCAATCGAAGGTCCATACAATATGAGAGATTAATTCTACAGGTCACCCGGTAACAGGTGGCTGTTTGTGATAGAGGGGCGTGTGTAGAGACGAGTTGGGTCTATAGGGAACCCTACTCTGTAGCATAAACTTGGCTTCTTCTTGGAGACCTTCCTTTATGCCGTAGGGGTTGAGACCAGCGCAAAGGAAGGTCGTCATCAACGTGACAAGATTCTACGGGATTTGGCGCGGCAGAGCAGGTCCTGATAGGATTATACCTGTTGAGCTGCTAGCCCACCGCTTTACTGCCTGTTGGATTTCAGTTGCTCAGATGCATCGAGCCTTTGTCTTCTCGGGCCGGGATGTGTAACTTCATGGAAATTTTAAAACAAATTCAGAGTGACACGTACCTGTCTGAACAGCACCAACAAAAGAAAACCGATTTTTGGCTTTCTTTCGTTAACGAAAAACTAGCCAAAACTGCGCGATGTGGTTCAAGGCCTTATGGACGAGTTTTTAGCAGGCAACATTTCAAGGCTTGAGTACTTGGGAAAAGTTTCGTTCAAGTCGACTCCGACAATTTTTAATTTAATTTAGTTTTCGACGAGACGCTGCTCCGCGTCAACAACATTTTTAACCTGAACTAAGATCAGTCCTAATCCTGTAAATGTGAAGGGGAATGATGTTGACCGGGAGCCTATACGACCACTGGCGTCTCGGAGGCGGGAGCTAAAACGGACGTTTGGGAGCCATCTCGCAAACACCCGTGCTTGTTGGGTGGTGGCAGGAATAGCCCGCTGAATCCACTGGGAGACTCACCTTTGAGCTCTTTCCACCTGTGGCTCGGTAGGTGAAGATGCCTTGGGTAATTCCTGATCATAAGGCCTTTTACTAACAGAGCGGCCATGACACGGGGGCTACCTGGGTAACCTGCACTTACGATTCTGCCGATCCTACGTGCTCATGGTCGGGAGGGCTCTAGAAAGCATTGCAAGGGAGAGCGCCGTCCTGGAGGCTGAGGTTTTCCTTGTTGGTGCGAGCGACGACTGGATCACTGGGTCTGAGGTTCCATTAAGTAGGTACTGCAGACAATGGGCCGTCTGGTTGTCTTTTTGAACGTTTGGTCTGTCTGGCTTTTTACGTTCCATGCCTCCAAGATGTTGGAGAAGTGCGACTGTTGTGAGTTCAGAGGGCGTCACCGCTAACCTTCTTCTTTCCCCACGCTTGAGTCTGAGCAAGCGTGGACTTCCTGCGTTGGGCCACCAGGAATTGTGTTTCGCCAGGTGTTGACCCTCGTTGAGGATCTGCACACAGTCTCGAACCACTGATGACGGCATGTGGCTGTTGGTGCGATCGACGCTTGGCTGACGGAGAGGATGCAGACATGGGCTATGGTATGCCCTCGTCTCAGGATACCCTCGCAATAATTTCTGTCTGGAAGAATGAAGTGTATTTCCCCTGCGGAACAGATCAAATCAAATCATCTTTATTTGGTACATTAGATATATATCTTTGTACAAGTCCTTTAACAATTTATCATAGCTGAGGTATAACTTATAAGAGTGTTGATTACCACCTGATCGACCTTTGGCCACCACACAGCGCATCAATGTGTGATGCCTCACAATCCTAGGATGGGTCTTAGGATCGCGATCCAGTAGATGCAAATGGGCAGCTTTGTAGGCTATGTACCCCAGGTTCCAGGTTAGTATCGAATCCAGGAATACCCCGAATCCTTCCTGTGATATGGAATTGTAGAAGAGGTGTTCTGAGACGCTTTCCAACTTCAAGTATACTGAGTAATTTATCACATTTAGTGCCTAATATTTAGTCCCTTAGTTTGGTCAAGATCCAATACAGTTAAAAAATTGATTTAAACCTTTCATATGAATGCTAAAAAAGCGCAGATTGGGCAATTCTGGAGATAATTTATCCAAATGCAGCTACCATCGACTATTTTCCGACGAGATATCAGTAAAAACGGAGCATATGGCCGGGCGAGTCTCAAATTGCCGTTTTCCTGTCGGCCATCGATATCCCCTTTGTGACTAATCCCATTTGGCTCGGGATCGGACGCTGATGACTAGGTAATCAGCGGCTCACGTATAAATTTATTCCCTTTGTTATGAATGAACGGAGCGTTAGGTGAGGACCTTGTGCGACTACGTGGGCTTGTTCCAAACGCCTACATCTTTCCCCTCCTCTTCCCCTCCGCGAAGTCACTTTCCTTCAAGTCGGAGTTTCTCGGTTCATTCATAATATTCCAACGGCTTCTCCTCCCGGTGGTCAAGGTTTAGACTATCGAATCCGACCAGGTGTGATCAGTTGTGTTGGGTTAAAAATGGTTGACGATCACTGCTCGAATCTTTCATGTAGGTACCTACTCAATGTGTGAGATTATGTGGGAGCAAAATCCTTGATCTTATTTTTTCCATGAAGAATCTACAAAATTTGTAGATTTAATCTTCTTCAAGAGGCACCACTTACATAATTAGGTTGTATTTTCCATTCCCGCTGAAAGATAGGCCAAAAAACCTACGTAAGTGCCAAAATTAATGAACTTAGTAGAATATTTTTATAATAATTGAAAAGTAATTCTTCTAAGTTCATTAATTAAATATTTTGAAAAGGTTGAAGTTAAAAATATAAATTAAATAGAAAAATAAATAATTTAAAAATGATTATATACATTAGAGTATTATTTTTTTATTTAATAATTTTATTTATATATTATATTAATTAAAAAAAGTGAAACAAAATAAATTGCAATGTAAAATAAATAAATTCATTAAAAAGGTTAATTACTTTAAATCATTCAAATTAACTTGTTTTTGCTTTAAAGCATTATATAAATTTTTAATAATTAAAATTAATTTTTGTATTTACGTTCTTTGGTCCCAAAAGGCTTCAATTCAAACGATTTTATTAATCAGGTAATAAAGTTAAAAACGTCAAGAATGAATGAATCTGAATTAAATAGGTAGTAAAAAGATGATATTTATAATAAATATCATCTTTTTACTACCTATTTAATTCAGATTCAATTGTAATAATTACAATAATGTATTGTTATTGAGAGAATATTTAGAATAAATAGAAAACAATAATGTTTTGTTAAATTAATAAATGTATGTTTGTATAAAGATTATGTGCGAATTAAAATTATTAATAATAATCGAAGAACTATTTGATGGATCTTTCATAATGAAAAAAAGAAAGTGGAAATCGTCCAATACGGCAAAACACTGAAAATTTTACACCAGGCTTTATTATTCTTCGGTATAAATTCTGTAACAGTTTATAGGTACGTCCCATGTTTCTTATATTTAATGAAAAAAAAAAAATAATAATAAAAAAAATTAAAAAACAAACATGAAAACTGCACTCTTATACAGCGTTTAGACACTGGATGTACTTCAGAGACAACAACTAACTCAACCTCATAGCCGAAACCCTTCTAAAATCCCTCCCGTAGCCCCATTTTAGCACCCATAGAGCCCCACGGGCTGGGGCGATCGGACTGAACACCTTGGGGGCACAACTAGTCAGCACGACAGAACCGAATACTATTATTATTATAATATTATAATAATATAATATATTATTTATATAATATTATTATATAATAATAATTATATTATAATGTACATAATATGTACATAATATTATTATGTAAACAGCATTTCAGATTACAAAAAAAAAACTGCACCATTATTGTACGTAAGATCAGCGTATAAGTTTTCATACTTATCTCAAGTGAAAGCCTTAAAGGTGAAATTATACTGTTGCGGGGGGCTTTCATGTAAATCACGTTTTGCGGCAGAAATTCTTCGGTTTAAGCAACTTGCAACGCTGTTCAGAGCTTGTTGGTAAAAAACGTGTGCATTATCGTGAAATGCTTCGAAGGCCTCCCAGTGCTCAAAAGGTCTTTACCCCTCATTTGGGGTTCAAAGGCGTTTATGTATGGAGATGAGACCTGATCCTGAATCGGTTGACATATTTCCAATTATTCCGCCAAACTTATTATCTCAGCGATATCTTGGAAGTGGAAGGCACGAGTTGAACGTGAAACGCTCTTTTTGAATCTGAAAGACGGGCATTAATAATTCATAATCCTCGTCGCAGGCCTTCCCCTCCTCCTTCCCAATCTTCCACGTCTATTACCAGTTTTAAAGCGCAAGGATGAAATATGTGCTCTGAGAAGGGTCCGAAGGGGACCTCATTGTGCTTTCTAGAGATTGGAGATTCCTCGTAAAAGATGTATTGTTGCAAAAGTGACTTGGCAACATCGAGGCCCCGGTCACAAGTTTCGAAGGCGAGAAGTGAAACCGGCGATATCGTGGGGGAGATAAAGTGGGCCCTGTGGCTGAGCCTTGTCACCAGACTCCCCATTCATCTTTGGAAACGCTGTTGGAAGCCTCGATTGGTTTAACCCCCCCAATAATGAAATGGCGTGATACCGCGAATTTTCGCTCGTATAATAACGTACATGATGACAAATTAATCATGTGACGGGGTCCATTTAAGTATCTTCGTTGAGATTTTCCAGCACTGAAGAAATTTCGAAAACTCTTGCTGTCATCTGCAAAGGCATCGTTAGTGAAAAGAAGTGAGAAAAACCTGTTGCTCTGTCACCCTTAAAAAAATTAAATAAAAGTTAACGATGTTGCAGCAATACATAAAGCATGGACAAATCCTTCGAAAAGGTGATAAAATAGCTTCGTGCTAGCCACCATGAAAACTACAAAAAACTTCCGAAATATAATAATATTATATTTAGTAATTTCTATGGACCCAATCCATTTTTTGGGGTCCCACATCCGTCCACAAACTTTTCTAGAAAGTTTAAAAAAAAAAATTTGTTTTTGCTTTATTACTCTTGGAATAATACATCTTTGTAATCGCGACGGGGGTTGACGATTCCGATCAGCCTCAAAATTTGACATTATCCGTTTCAAGAGGTCTAGATTCCAAAACCGAAATGGCCGTCCGCCGTCCGGTCCGTTTTGGGCAGTAGGAAGTTTTTTTTAAATCTGAAATTTTGACAAAATACTTGGTTTACCATCTAGGCCCGCAAGGTTTTCAGCACGGTCTCCCCAACCCATGGGGCGCTATTGGGCTAAAAGGTTTTTTTTTTTTTTCTTTAAAAAAAGCTCTGAAATGCAAACTTGGGAATCACTATCCCGAAGCAGGGGGGACAAGCCCACCGTCATGGCGACAATGGTGTCCCTTCATCCTGACAGGATTTTGATCCCCAACGGCACTGCAGTCCTCAAGTGGTCTGATTGTACGCGATTGAACTTCAGATTCGACGCATCCATAAGTTGATGTCCAAAGTCCCTAGGCCAGGTTTTATCTCATACACATGTCAACATGAGATAGAGCCGCCGGAATTGCATGTTTTGTGTTTTTTTTTTATCCCGGGAGGTCCCATAAGGTTTCATTCTTTGAGTAATATTGAACGCAAAATCTTTTTTTTTTTTTTTCTCTATTTTTTTTGAGGTCCCACATCTCTCCAAACATAATAATATTATTATGTTAATTTTTTTAACAATATTTTCTTTATTGACACAGAGTTAATTTTTGCACAATAATTGTGCAAGTGTTAATAATACTAATTATTATTATTATTAACCTAGGTATATCAGAGAATAATAAACCCTCGTGTATAATTTGCAGTTTTGTTTTTCTTTCTTTCTTTCTTTCTTTCTTTCTTATAATATTATTATGATCTTCTTAGATTGATTTTTTTCCAAATCAGGATTCTGTGATATTATTATTATGTCGACTGTCGATTCGACACCCGCGTTGCAAAAACCTGAAAGTGCCAGGTTTTAGAGGTAAAGTTCAGGCTAGCGCATATTTTGGGACCGAGAATGGTGGCCTGCATTCTAAACCGTTCGTGAACAAAATTATGTTTATTTTACTTCCAGATTTCTTCCTAGTTCATGGGCCACACAGAATGCAAAAGTCAACAACACGACTAACAGCTGTGAAGCCTTTCATCACCACCTTAGAGACGGTTTTAATAAATCGCATCCTGATATGTTTTTTGTATATTTTTTTATCACACGACTCTGTTTTCATCAGTTTTAATATAACCCCTATGAATAAGTAACTTGACTCGTTCTTTCACCGCCCATGCAATCCGGCTGATATCACGCGTTTTCCTCCGGGACGGAGTCTTGGATTTCACTTGGCCCCTATTTAGCCTCACAGAGCCCCACGGGTTTGGACGACTACAGTTCGTGGGATTAATCATGGATGCCACCCCAATTGCTAAAGAAAAAGTGCCTCCCAAAATTTTTTCGGGAGCCACTTCAGGATTCAACAGGCCTACATGGGAGCCTTCTCAAAAGAAGGGAGCCGTTTCAAATTACACTCCTTTTTTTTAAATAAAAAAATTATTTTGCTTAAATAAAAACTTTATTTTTGCTTGAGGTAAAATTTATTATTTAATAATTCCATTCAATGCCAATTTCAGCTTCGAAGTTTAAATTAAAAAATTCTTCAACCGCTTCGTGTCGTGAAAAGAAATCTTAGTCAGGTTGAGATTGTCGACTCGGTTCATCCTTCGAAGAGTCACACAACCCCCAGGACGCATGATTTAAATCAACTCGGTTGGAACTGTCAAGCTTTCGAAAGGCCTACAATCTACCGCCCTGATGAATTCACGAGGACTGTGACGGAAATTGCCGGATGGAGAAAATTGACTCCGAAAGCTCGGCAGACGCCGTTTGTGAGACGTCAGGTGTGGTTTAGGAGGAATCATCTTTAGAGGTATTTGAAGGAACAAAAGTGGGCAGTAGGAAGTTTCAGAGGCAGAATTGGGCAACATAGAGCTTTGTGAGGAGGGTTTTTGAGCAAAAAATGGGCAAATGAAAGTTATAGAACCGTAAATACGCAATTGAAAGTTTTGGAACCAAGGTGGGCAATGTGAAGTTTCGGGGCAAAAACTGGCTCTTGAACCAAAATTGGGCAATGGGAAGTGATAACTTACATGAAAGTCCCACTGGTCAGCGGACGACGTACACTTTCTGCTCCGGCCTTCAGCTTGCAGGTTTCCCAGCAATAAACGCCGAAACGACTTCATTGGATCGTTTTAACGTTCATTTTTCTCTCTCAAACGGACGGAAGAAAAACGGCCAATTTACAATTAAATGAAGTCATAAACACCCGTTTGGAGAAACAACGTGCCGGCAAAAGGATTATTACGGCGGTTTGAATCGGGATCGGCCGGCTAATTCGCTCGGGCGGCGTAGTTTCATGTTTGCAGCGAGAAAATCATCAATTCAGATCACGAAGTTGAAACGCTCCCGAGGAAATTATCCTTTCCGCGGGAGCATTGTCAAATGTTGGGAAGCCTCACGACGGTCGGTCGATGAAACGAGTTGGGCGAGAGCGGGTGGTCCGTCTCTCTCGGGATCTGTTGTGGTGAAAGATTAGAAGTTGGAAGCTTGATAAAATGCCTCCTTAAAAAAGAAACCTCGGCTAAAACCCCTTCGATAATAAGATTGGCCTGTTGGCGTGTCACCTGGTTAAGGATGAGAAATACCAGCGGCCCAAATGGACGCTTAGTGTCTTCTGACTGAACTTCCGAACTAAGTCCTGAATGAATAATCCTCTTCCAGAGCTAAGGTGCACGCGAAGACCAGTAGGATCTTGGAGTTTTGAGCAGCTCCAGTCATGCGATAGGAGGCTACCAGTTTTTGTACAGTGGGGAGAATGATGAGTTATGGCGGTATTCCCGGTGGCCGAGATCGTTGAAACGGGTCTGCAGAGGGCCGAAAGATGGAGGAAAGGGCACGCAAATTTGGGAATACAAGGCGTCGGCAGAAAGTGGGCAATATGAGACTTTTGGCAAGTTTGGGCTGAGAGCTGCGCAATAGCAGACCCTGACAATTGACGTATTTGAGGCTGAGAGTGGCCAGTAAAGAGCCATATGAATGAAAGCAGGCATAGGATGCTTCAAAATAGAAATTATAATATAATTTCTATTTTGAAGCATCCTATGGATACAGAAAGTCGGCTAATATTATTAGCCGACTTTCTGTATCAAAGCACCCCATTACCCATTTGATGTCTAACGCCTCTGGTTGCTCAATCTCTTTCATGGAACATCTCGTCGCCTAAGTCCCAAATCTTTCTATTTCCCACACTTCGCCTTTAAGTTCCATTGCTCACTTTTGGTCTGATAGCTTCCCAATCCTCGCCTACGAATACGCCATTTTATTCGTTCACCCTCGTGTCGCTCTGGTCTCGATCCTGTCTGTTACCCAATTATGGTCTTAAACCCTATTTCTTCCCTTTGATGTGTACCATCTCGCCAGCTGTACGCTCGCCATTTCTGTACATTATTTTTTCATCACCCACGTCTCAAAGCATTAAATGCTTTGGTCCCCCACCGGAATTGGGAAACAAATTTTGTTTCCAAATTCCGGAGGGGGACCTAGCGAAATGTTTTTGGACCAAAATTAGGCGAATGAAAGTTTTCTGGACCAAAATTGGGCAATGGGGAATTTCTAGACGGAAGCTATCAATATGCTGCTTACAAACTTGAAGCGGGCAATTTGCAGTTCTCGAACTAATAGTTGGCAGAATGAGGTATTTGAGCCGAAAATGGGCAATTTAAAGTTTCCATGCAAAAAGTGGGGGTAAGGAAGTTTTAGAAAAGAACTAAGTTTTAAAAATATTATTATGCTTTCATACCTAGGCCAATTAATTGCTCCAAGAGCACAATTGGGCACAGGTAAGCTTACACGCTTGAAGTAGGGTTACGGCGAGAACCAGATGGGAAGCTTCAGGACCAAATGAGGGATAATAGAATGCTTTGAACATGTTCGCTCAAGAAAGAAATTTGGCAACAGGAGGCATGTGCAATAGGAAGCTTTCAAGCCATAATCGGAGCTTCTGGAGCTGCAGGATGGTAATTGGTACATTCCATGTCACGGGATGAGTGAGGGTCCCCCTGCACGATTTCCAGGCTCCAACGCGAGGTTGTCAAACTACTAATCCTGAAATTAAATAATGTTAATAAATGATTCGGTCCTTAATTTTTCTCTCCCGTTATCAGAGTGAAATGTGTCCTCGCCTTTTTTAATGCCCCTAATGAAGTTATTCAGAAAAGGGACAACTTTACAAAAAACCCGTCCTGTGTTTCAGCCCACCTTTTTATCGCATCGCATTCTTCTTCACCTCCCTCAAGTGAATTACTGCTGGTTTATTGTATTTATCTCCAATTAAATCTCTTTTTTCCTGAAAATGAGAAAGTTGAGAGTTTTACGACCTTTTAAGGTTTTTTTTTTTTTTTTTTTTTGTATTTTGTTTGGAAATTTAGCATAGTTCCGAAAACGCCCGGTTGGGGCACGCGGGTTGCCACGAGGACTAGTCAACATCCGCTGCACCTTTTATGCTAATGGCCGACCTCGCGCCGTTCCTTCTGACGATAATATTTCGACCCCCTCCGCCCGACCGAGCACTTATTGCAGTTAGTGATGGCCAGGGGATCCCGGACCACTTGAACGACTCTACATAACACCTCTACATAACACCTCGGTCCAACAGATAAGGGCCTGAAAATGGAGATGCACTTCTCGCACGAGGCGCATATCTTGAAAAATGCTCGCGATTCGCACGAGTGTCGAAACCCTGAACTCTGCGATTGGAGATTCGTCGGTGCATTGGAATGGTTTTGTACAACTATAAGTTTTGTCAAGGCCTATAAATGTCGACTTCGCGTCGAATTGACGCTAATTGAAGGACTTGCCGAGCGAAAGTTCCATGTTCTCGGAGGAGCCTCGTTAAAACGTGGTATCATCGAAAATCCAAGTGCACTTAGCGCTACTTTCAGCATCCGTGAAAGAAATTTGCGACCATGAAAAGTCACGCTATAATTGGAGTGATGATAATCGTCATTATTGAGGGGTAGATACTCGACACTATTCAGTGGACCAAACGCAGTGAGAGTGTGGTCCGGGCCCCTGGGCTGTCCTCGCCAGGTCCATCCCCCACTAACTTTTCCCTACGTTAAGAGGAAGCAGCCACAATTGAAAACCTGCACTCGTCAGGCTTACGTCATATGTCAGGGTTCTGTGACGGTGCGTGGTCCACGAAAAGAAGTGACAACCAGCTGAAGGATGGAAGATTCCCAGATAGAACAAGGCTGAAAGACCTAAATAATACCTACGCCAAACAGACTAGAAGGTTAGCCAACCTGGGCTGAAGACTGGAAGATCTGAAGACGTTGGGAAGCTGAAGAACTGAATGTTAACAGATTCAAGATCAAAATGACTGGAAAACCAGAAGACTGGAGTTTGAAAAGCAAAAGATAATGACTAGTACAATTAATTTTACTCACTGAATTAGGACCAGAATATTGACAAGGCAACAAATTCAGCAGATGGCAACTTGAACGCGAAAAGATTAAAGGTTGAGAACCGCAGAACTATGGGCAACATACAAACCAGACTGGCAAGCTGACGACTGGAGGATTCTCAGAAATAAGACTGGTAGACTGGAAAACCCTTGCTGCCCAGTCACAACACTCACTCCACTCGTAGATGTCGTAGGATTCACTTCACCGTCCGCTCTATTTACCTACAATAGGGCTTTATGACGAGCTTGGACCCTGCTCCTCATTAGTGGCGCTCTTTTAGAAATCGTCTCTGAAACCCAGTATACCAATAACTCAAGGGGAGATGACATCCCAAAGGGTCTGTTTGAGCCATGGTCTTTCTACAAGACTCTTGGATGGAGAGGGGTAGCCCAGAGCTGTGATTCCCAAGTGCTGGTGTGGTCCAAAGCAAGATACCACACAGCCCTTCTACAACTATCCGGCTTTTGGGTCAAGCATTGCACGTCTCCAGCCACTTGGTTAAATGATCGAGTATAACATAGAGGTGGATGGGTCTGGCGCCTTGTGTAACATACTTTTTTGACAAAAAAAAAAAAAAAAAGAAAGAAAGAGCCAGGGGAGCTATGCCTTCAGACAAAATGCTTAACACGTTGATCAGTTGTAGTGTAGTGTATTTGTGATCAAAGGGGATTCGTTCTGGGTCTTCCTCGCACCAACAGTTCCTGCAAACATACCGATTTATACTCACCTTACATTTCGTCAACGTCAATCACACAATCGACTTACTTCACTTATGGCTCCCACATTTTCCTCCTGCGCAGCCACAACCGGCTTTGACCTTCTTCTCGCCAGTTTTGCCGCAACCGCAGCCGCCTCCTGCCGTCGCCCCGCATCCTTTGGCGACGTCTTGCTGCTGCAACATGATGGATTCCCTGCCCGGAGTCTGTTTCTTCGTCACGCTCGGCGTCTTGGTCGGTTTATTGCCGGGAGTCTTTTCTTGACCTCTTTGCATCTTTTTGGTGTGCGTTCGTCTTAAAAGTGTGTGAAAATGTGTAAAACGTGTTGAGTGTTTGTGTTTGTTTGTGAAATATTGGCCATGTAAGTGACTTGTGGGGCAGACATATGATGACTCCATGTGTCCGGCAATCTTTAGAAAAATATAGGAGTTCGTGGGCGCACATTAGGTTGATTCAATTCAACTTTTTCATGTTTCTCAATGTATCAAAAGTTTGAAAAAAATCAAAAAATCTAAGAGGCATTCAAAGATACCTAATAGGAAAATTCGCAATGCCAGATACAACTCAAATTGTTGGCCTCAATTGAATTTGCAAACTTTATCCTAGGTAAACAGAACCCCAAACACTAGGTAGTTTTTCAGGACGGTTCAGAAATCCGAAGTGGGCAAAGCAAACACGAGGCATAAGTTACTATAATCCCGCTTTATTATCCGTTCCCTATAATCACTAAAGGGATTCAAGGCTGGTGGAAATGAGTGGGATTAATGTGCGGTAATGAGAATTTTAAGTGGTGGCTGAAAATTTTGATTATTATAACTGAAACCAATGCCCAAACTAAAGTGGCTCCTTGTTCATCACCCTACTCCTTGTTAATCACCCTACTCATTCACTCATTATCCTGCTTGTACTCTTCCGGTGTGGCTCCTCGCTCAATACTTTGCTGATTCAGATCCTCAAATAAAAACGTTATTTGTTAAAACCATAATGGTACCACAATAGTTGAATTACATGTAATTATATGTACCTATGACTTAAATGTAAGTTTTACACAATTCAAAAGAAAGTGAGTTAAAAAAGAACAAAACCAAGACTTGGCAATTTTACTTAGTAAAATTGCCAGATGAGAAACGTAAACCTCGTACAGCTCGATTCAAACAGAACTAAAGATCTTGAGTCGATGTTCAGTCGGAGAGAATCGGATGTGCACCACAGAGTAAAAGAGAACAGATGTCCACCAAGCTTGCACCATTTCATCCAAAAATTTGAGATTGAGGGCATGGCTCCCACGGCTCATGTCATCCTCGAACAGAAATAATATTTCTCGCTCTTCTCATAATATTATTATGTCGCTTCGCTGTTGTCAAATCGTTTACGCACAGCAAAAACAGGGTTGGCCGTAGAACGGAATCATATCTTACCCCACCGTTGATCCTGTTTGTTTCCAACCCGCGAGCAAACCCTCAACAAAGTCCCGAGGCACCTCGTCGAAACGCATAGTGTGATGGTTTCAAGAGCAATTACCTAATTGTTTCTGAGGAACTACATCAAATGCCATGGGGTCGAATTAGGTGTCAGTCGTCCAGTCTGAATTAAATAATAAATCCAAGACATCATTTAATGATACTGGCTGTATTAAGTAACATCTTACTATCTTAATGAAACAGAACTAATTTTTGCATTATTCCGAGCCGGTTTGAGCAATAAAAAATCAGAAATTCTGACAAAATACATACTCGGTTTTCCATCTAGTTGTGGTGTCGTTTCAATATTTGGTGGAGTCGGAGACCCCACGAAAGGATTTTGTAAACATCTGATGTAAAATCCTTTCGTGGGGTCTCCGACTCCACCAAATATTCCAGAAATGCTTAAAAAACTACACCCCACTCGACCCATTTCCGTGGCCCCTTTTTAGCTCCAGAGAGCCCTGCGGGTAGTTTTCAAGTTTTTGACGCTAGAATATGATCACAATTGAAGCTGTTGGGCAACCTTAATAATTATTGTGTTGACCTATCAACAGAACACCATCTTTCTTTGTTGGTCTGTTCACTGTGTTTCTGGGTCGCCGTTTATTTCTTTTTTTCGTTACCTCTTTTGCGTTTTTCTTCTCCTTTTTTTTTCGCAGGTTGGTCGGTATGAGCGGCGTCAGACCAGAGTAATTTTTCAACCTCCGCCTCGACGCTCTTTCAACGCCCTGAAGGATGATTTATGCCTCCCGCCCGAATCTCGTCACAAATTGCTTAGCATTTTCATTGTTTGATGACAAACTGAAGCGGATGGAGGCCTCGCCGTATCTGTTTCATCTGGTCGTCGGACCCCCGAGGTTTTCTGATGGCGTTTCCTCGTGCACCGACTTTAACGGTTGTTTTAGGAGGAGATTCGTCGACGAGAAAGAACAAAAATCAAAATAATCAATGACACACGCTGTTACATAGGGACATGCATAATATATGTATGTCTTAGGTATGGCATAAGACGTACCTAACCCCATTCGCGTCACTCTGTAACAAACATCAGCGAATAAAAAATAAATTTAAGAATAATTAAAAATTTAAAAATGGGAAAAATAATCATCATAATATGATGATCAAAGATATTATCTTTGTCCAGGACCTTTCCTGTTAGCCGCCCGCCACGCTCCATCTTTCCTGTTATCTGCACACACTGCCCGCTAGCCATCGCTCGACCTTTCAGTCCTTGTTTATGTTTCATTAAACAAATTTTGTTGCTTTGACAGCCCCACTGACCTGACAGGTCGTGCGGCTGATTTTCGTTGTTTTTTTCTTCAAATTTTTCAGAAAAAGTTTAATATTTTGATTTATATTATTTTAGTTTATTTATTTATTTTAGTTATTTTAGTTTATTAGTTTATTTTTGTATTTTAGTCATTTTATTTGTTTTAGTTGTTTTTCAACTTTTTTAGAAAAAGTTTAATATTTTGATTTATCCACTTTTGGAGCTTCCATGCGCCACGTGGAGCAACTTTTTGGTGATTTCAGACTTTTCTCGTACTATGCTCGCCAAACTGGATTTTTAAGACCAATTTAAAATTTTTCCGACCGCTAGAAAAAAGATAGGTAACCAAAATCGTGTCACCCTCCTCGTGTTGTTACTGCATGACGATGAATTAGAATATTTTCACCCAAAACAGGAACTTTTTTTCCTTTCATACTACAGGAAAGATGGAGCGTGGCGGGCAGCTAACAGGAAAGATCCTCGTTCCATTTCAGACACTCACAATTGGGATATTAGATAAAAACTATCCTTAATACGATAGGTATATCGGTAGTAGGCTCATCCCCCAAGATTCACAACTGGGAACCGATATCGAAAAGGGTATCGAATGAAAACTATCAATGTTACGATATATCGGTATCATAATATGATACTATCGCTCATCTCAATTGGCTCATTGAGGTTCGGCAAAAATGTCCGGCCCCCACCCTCGGGGTGTCCCCACCTTAGCGACTCTCCTCCTTTAGAAAAAGCTTGTGGGCCCCTCACTTCACTAATGTTATTCAAAAAGAGAGATCTCTTCCCTAATTAATATTCATGAACATTTGTAATGGTTTATCTTTTTTACTGCCCCTCTTGCTCTTCCAGGGCCTCCTCAGCCTTCCCCACCCCTTCGCGCATCCTTTTTTTTTTTCTCTCTCGTTTTTATTAGTTCTTTTTTCTAGTTCGTTCTTTTTTTTTCTTTGTCAGTCCTCAGCTTCCAAACGACCCTGTTTTCCCTCCTAAGGCACGGGACAACTGTCACTTTCCGCCCCCTTCAACCCGTCAAAATGGACGTTTGGCGAGGCGGTTGACCGAGCAAAAGTGAGCTCGTCGGGAAAATTTGCCAACGGGCCAAAACCCGAGCGAATCTGACGACGTCGTCCGCCACTCCCCCGGACACCCCCCGTTCCATTTTGGAGTACCGTTATGGCCGTTTGAATATTCATTCCAGGTCGTTGCAGACGGTGAATAAAATCGTTCTCGGTGAACGCCGAATTTCGGTTAGTTCAGGAATCTCAACGTCCTCGATTTGCAGGGCGTCGATGTGTACTAGCGAGGAGGGCATCTGCATAAAAGGATAATAAATCTGAGGCCTATAATATCGATGGGCTCTTACATCTCAAGGACGATCGACCTTTTGCTTGGCTGGCGACGTGTAAACCGAGATTTTCATTCCGCGTTGTCAGATTTGTAAAGTCATCGTGCAGTGGGGACAACGTGAAGGAACGCGCCAGGCAGTAAATAAAAGAGAAGCACATTTTGATTTAAAAAAAAAAAAAAAAAAGAAAAGTGAGAAATGAGTATTTTAGGTGATTTATAACTGTTAAAAGACACTGAAATCATCCTGTTACACCACGGACCACGAAAACCTGATTTTGCTCACGTCTACACAGCCACAGACTCTGTCCATACCCTACACCAATACATTGACAAAAAAAAAAAACAATTTGGCTCACATCTGCACAGCCACAGACGCCACCTACACCACTACAGCTACAAAAAAAAAAAAAAAAAAAAAAAAAACGGCTTTTCTCACGCCAACAGTACACGCCTACAGTGAAGATTCTACACACCCTCAGACGCCACCTACACCACTACAGCGACGAAAAACCGGTTTCGCTCACGTCTACACAGCCACAGACACCACCTACACCACTCTTCTTCTTTGGGCGTTGGCGATCTCTCGCTACTAACTTCTGTTGAGCGTGTTATACAGTTATTGCAGAAGAAGTAGGGACCTACACACAGCGACAAAAAAAAAAAAAAAAAAAAAAAGGTTTCGCTCACATTTACACGGCCAACAGGCCCATCTTCTTCCACTTCATCCACGTAAAACCTGTTTGGCTCACTACACGGTAGCGTGCGAGTTGCGGACGTGCGATTTGCGGACAAACTAAAGTGGTGGGAAGTAGATCGATAATCTGTCGTGCGGGTTGCGGACATGACACATTTCCCGTGTTTAGAAATGTGTCAGCTCGGAAGATCAAGCTCAGTCGTCATGTGTGAGGACAATTCACATCAATTTCCAAAATTTTGGGCGTGTGCCAACGTTTTGAGGTAGGAGTAGAGGTCTTTGGTTTTGGTAAACTTTCTGCCAGCTTCGTCCAAGTGCACGTAGAATAGAGAAATAGTGTCATTTTTTCTGTCGATGGTGCGTGGATCCCATGTCAACATGTACAGTGTACACTTCTTTGAACTGCTTGGGGCAACTGAAGAAGGTCCCATCGAGAAAACACGTTGTCGACGTTTCCAGAGCGTTTTTTTGCATCGCTTATCCCAAATATCAAAATCCTGCAGCCATCAGATTGCGAGTCATCTATTTTCAAAAAATCGCTACCGTCAATGAAAGTTCTTACATCTCCGCTATGTCCGCAAATCGCACGGAACGATCATAAAGTCGAGGCCGTTCCGCAAACAGCACGATTTTGTTGACAACCGCACCTCTACCCTTCTTTCCCTGTCCGCAACTCGCACGGAGCCCACTACACATGTGTAGTAGTGAAGGTGAGGTATGTGGCTGTACTACGAACTAGGGATAAGGCAAGAATCACAAATTTCCACCATAAGTTAGGTTTTTGAATTCCTACTCATGGACTCTGTTGACCTCGAAATAGTCGAATCAGGAGATTTTAGCCAGTTCCTTTCAGAACCATTAAATGGTTCTGAAAGGAACTGGCTAAAAAAAATTTTCCCATGGCATCTCCATCTGAAGGTATGCAATGAACATTTATTGGAAGAAAAAAAAACGTGAAGCAATATTTTGGGACGTTAGAATGATTAGGCGATTTCCATGAGGTGTGTCTCCATTACTAATGGACCATTATATTCATTGATCTAAAAAGTATTGACGCTCATCTATACTAGGCTCACAACGAACTTCTTTTTTTTTATGAGTTAGGTAACCTATCTACATAGCTGGAATCCATTGGAATCCGCTGCCAGAATCTGCCAATATGGAAGTTACATACCTGATGGTATAAAATCGATTCTTGTCAAGAAATAAAATCAATTGTTTTGTTCCCGTTTCCAAATTATGTTAGGTTCCTACCTATTAGTAATTATGTATCAGCCTATTCGGGCTAAGATTTCTTATTCATTTTTCTCGTGAATATGGATTTACCATAGAGTATTTTTTGTTATCATTATACCTTGGAAAATTGTTACTGCTGTTTTCTTAACTTAAATTCTCCCCAAAAACTGGATGATTCCTCCCTAACCAGTGATCCTACCAGTTGTTGAACGTCATTTTCGTGTTCAGCGTACCAAAAAAACATGACATATACACATTTTGTGTGTTGTACAATGACTTCAGGGGTTCTGGCCAGGTTTTTAGTTATTCCGAACACTGTGCGACATTTCAAAAGATAATATCATAAAGAAGAATATATTATATTCTTCTATCATCAGGGCCAAATGAAATGAACAAAAGGAGAGTCTAAAAAATTCTTGTCCTCCAAAATTAAAATTTCCAATTGCATTTTGCGTTTCAGAGCTTCCTGAGCAAATTTGGTTCCGTGATAACCAAACCAACTGTGGATGTTACAGTGATAACATCCACAATTTTGGTTTGATTTTGGTCAAATTTTCAGGGATTGTGCAGGTTCGGCCACTTGAGGTCCCATATAAATTTAGTGACGTTTGAATCAGCGGAACCCCGCTGTGCGCAGTCGCAAACGGGTGATTCGGGTCATCCTCAGCAACGAGGAAAAAGTTGGTTGTTAGGTTGGTTTGTTAACGCAGCCATCGATTTCTAAAAAATCTCAATTCGAAATTGAGGCAAAGAATGAGGTGCTGTGTCGTCTTTCACAACAATCGAACTCGAAGCAGTACCGCATCGCCACTATAATATAGTAGGTAGCTACCTAATGTAAAAAATGTTCAGGATCCATATACTGATAAAACCTCTCTTGTTCATTCTTGGACGTTGAAATTTGAGAGGGAGCCCTTCTGGGAGTACAAGAGACGATTCAAACGACGATTCCCTGATCTGCTGAGTGAGCTAAAATCTTTAAACGCGAGGAAGCTATGTACCATGTCCCAGTTGACAGTGTATTACTCATTTTATTGACTTTGTTGAATATTCTTTTGTTTTTCCCTTTTCGTGTCTCAACGCCGGGTTTCCAAGCTGCCAATTGTTGAGGCCTGTGCAGAGGGGGAAGGTTAACAACGAATAGTGCCCTAAAAGGTAACACACAACCCTTTCTGTTAATTAAGACGTAGTTAATGTTAAATACCCCATTTCTGTGCGATGTGAGACTGTTCCTCTCGAACTTCCCCTAAACAAAAAATTCTGGTGTGTCTGTAGGTATCAAATGTACTCCTGACGAGCCTAACCCCCTAACAGGGACAGGCGAAAGTGGCCCCGAGAGTTATTGCATAATATGCAATTAAATATTATTTAATCAGATGCAATAAACCTTATAACAACCAACCCAACGGGCTTTTTTCCCTCACCACTCCCTGCAAGAAAAACATGGAAGCCGCCCAAACCAAGCACAAGAACAATAATTGTTTTGAATATGAAAGCAATGATCGAATTTAAGATTTCCTTGTTTTAAAATGCATTTATTTAATAAATAATTTATTCAAAATAATTAATTATTATTATTAATGAAAAATAAGGGAGTTTGAAATTTTTCGGGAATACGTAAACAATTTGAGTGAAAAAAGACGCAATAGTTTGACCGGCTTGAATATCCTCAATCAAACTAACAGAAAAACACATCCAAAGAGCGGACACATCGGAACACATCGAGGCTAGCGGAGATAATAAAAAACTTTTGACTTTGAACATCCTTAACTGAAAAAGTCTCAACACCCTAATTTTCTGGGCAGGTTGGCATCTGAAAAATGAGAGATTTTGAAGATAGGTAAGTACTTGAAAAAAAAAAAAAAAAAACGGGTGTGGTTTTATGAAACCACGGTAAAAGTGAAACTTTTTTCCCCACTAGTCTCTCCGGCTCGCTTCGCTCGCTCCCCTAGTGGGGTACGTAGCATCGATGGACACGTTTTTTATGTCTAGTCCCCCCCCCCCCTCCCATTTCCTACTCATTCACCTACCCTTGTATCTCTACCCACGGCTTCATTTTGGCGTTTTCTCAAATTGATTTCTAACGTGGCAACTGATAACAACAAAACAAGCGGCATTGTTTACTGCATCCATTAATAACATCATTAAATATAAAATGGGGACATAATGACAAAGAACAAGTACGAAAGAAATGCGTGATAAATCGAGAGCTTTCCAACGAATGGTGAACGATTTTTGTACGATTATAACTGGCGAAGATGAAGTTCCGTAGCAACGAATCGGTCGTAAGCGAAAAACAACGGTAGCGTGACGTTACAAGAAACGACACACAGACCAAAAAATTTGGGACGATGTAATAAAAGTTTCACTTAAAAAAAACAAAAAAAAAACAAAAAAAAAAAAAAACGAGAAAACGTTGGTGAAACCAGATGTGAACAACTTGACCCGTTTGAACAGCCTTAACTTAACACATCTCGACACTCGCATTTTCGGAGGAGTTCAAATTGGACAGGTTGGTGCTGTGGAAACTTCTATAGAGCCGTTAGGCTATCAGCAGGCCCCCGAAGGAGCTCCACCAAGCGGGGAGAGTTCAAATTGGACAGTAGTAGTTACCTATTACTTACGTAATAATTTAAGTCGTCACGTCTTTGAGCTAAGGATGTTTAAACCGGGAAAGTGGTTGCATCGCCATTCACTCAAATTTTTCTCGTTTTTTTCCTCAAAATTTTCGAACTTTCTTATTTTTTGCATAATTTTTTTTAAAACAGAATTACTGCGTCGTGCAATTCTCTTAGCGTCCATATTCAAAATATCCCCGAAGAGCCTGGTCAGATGGCCCGGTGGCTCATTGAATGAACAGGTGGTCACCAAACGCGTCTTGAAGGATGTGACTAAACACTCCAGGGCGCCCACGGATGAATTTATTAATACGAAACAAACAAAACTAAAAGAACAAGAAGACGAAGACGAAAAAAAGAATCGCCTCGCCATATTGTCAGTTTGTCGCCCATTGTGTTCGAAAAGGAGATTAGGAAATTGGATGAAACCGAAGACCTTCGAAGATGCAGATGGTCGGAGCTCGGCGTGATTAACTGTTGCACTCCACTGGTGAGGGGAGGGGGGTCGCTTCATGAATGAACCCGTCCTCAAACTCCGAGGTGACGTAGCCAAACCGGCCTCAAGAGGTGTAGAATATTGTCTTTATAAATGTGACGCCTGGACGTCCTTCGAAGCGCCTACACCTACGGTTTCCTCCCATAGATATTCACACCTGAACTGAACGTTGAGATTTTTGACCTTTTCGAATTTGAACGACACGAAAACACTATTTGTGCTGCCGCTTCGACTTTTTTTTGCGCGCCTCAAACATTCGCAATAAATTACTTAGCTGACGCGACATTTTCAAAAACCGGACCAATAGGTGTATACATTTTTTAAACTTGTTTTAGTATTTTTTATTTTTTTTATTTTTTTAAATATAAAAACTATTTTCCGACGCTCAATAGTTTCGCTATCCAGGTGTGATCGTATTATCTCCACAGTTGTAACGCCTGTACCTCGCACACGGTACAGTTTATTGCCGTTTTAACAACGACCCTTAACGACGATCCGCATCGCAATTGAGACGCTCAGTTGCGAAGTGGCCGAACCGAATGGGCGATTTATTCTCTTCGAGCGAGTCGAGATCCCAATTGATGACCGGGGAGAATAAACAAATCCGAAATAAATAAAATAAAAACGCCTATCACGTCAACATCAGGTCGACAAAAGGTCGTTCGAGCATCTTGGGCCTCGTAGGAAACCAACATTTAAAAGGAGATAAAATCATTCAGAAACCAGGAAAAGAGGAAAAAATAGATTACGAAAGTATCCGGGAAGTATCCATGCGATAAGTTGGGAGCGACGTTTGCATCGTTCATTTCGGCTCATTTCTGGCTCGGTAGTGTTTCGTGATTGAGAACAAAAATCCGACACTTCACGCTGATACATACATACGTGTGGGGACCAATTATTAAGAACTTCTAACAAACGGTGGCGATATTTATAACAGGACTGCTGGGCAAAAATGGCTCCTCCCTCACTACTCTGCTGATTTAGCTCCTCGCTCACGACTCTGCTGAATTGGTCCCTCTATCACTATTCTGCTAATTCAGCTTCTCGTTCATTACTCTGCTGATTTAGCTTTTCGTTCATTACACTGCTGATTTGGCACCTTGCTCACTACTTTGCTGATTTGGTTCCGCTCGTTCACTACTCTGGTGATTCAGTTTACTACTTTGCTGATTCGGCTCTTCGCACACTACTTTGCTGATTGCGTGCGTCTGACCACTTGGCTTCTGCTCTTTTCACAGCACTATTATGATTGTTAGTAGGAATATAAATACGTTAGCATAGTTTTTTATTTTCTCCACAGCATATTTTTGGGAAATCCTTCCACATGTGTGTCACTCTATCACGAACATCGGTGAATGGATAACACAAGTGCTTCTTCGCTCAACCACTAAATTGCGAGCGAACGCTTCTGCGCATTGGGAAACTGGGAACCGCTTCTTCCCAGCATCATGAGTAAGTCCGTTCGCTTTTTGGCTATAAATCAGGAACCCCCAGAGCACATCGGGTCAGTCCTGGTGTCAGTTTTCTGCTTCTTAACGAATGTCCTGGCGTGGACTTGGGGAACCCAGAAACTTTTAGTGACCAGTATCCAGGAGCGCGGGACATCTTTGGGCTGGTAGGGGGGAGTAGCAGGGCATCGAAGCTACTAGAAGATCTCGAATGAAACCATACTGCTCACCAACTCTGCCTCCATGGAGGCAGCTTTGTGCACTCACAAAGCTTGCGCAGCGGATCCCCAGAGAAATCTCGACGAGTGGAGTGTCACACAGTGAACTCTGGGAAAGCTAAGCTGGCGCATCAAATCCACCATCCTCCAAACACAACATTTTGGACAGCGCCTTCGGATCTCCAACCAATTAACCAACAGAATTTAAAATTGACACGAACACAACCACATGTAGGCTAATTTACACCCCTGTGGAAACAGTCCCCATAGTTTTCATCATGTTATTTGCCCAGACCTCCCAATAACCTCCATCTTACCACCATCATCCATTCAAACCGTCAACATCATTTCCAACGTTTACAGCTCCAGGGGTTTTCCAAGTTTCAACATAGTGGAGATCATTGGCGAAACAATTGAAGTTTGATTCCAACAGGTACTATAATATATTAGTTTGGAATTCCAAATCCTTAAGGATATTTGAAATTTCAGTTTTTTGGGTATAATAGTATAGTACGTTGGTTTTCGGTGGCCTCCGTCATTATTCAATAGTTAGTAGTTTAGTACCTACTTTTTGAAACGAAACGGCGTTTAGAACAAAAAGTTACTTTTTGAAATCAAACATGGATAGTACCTTTTGAAACAAAAATTTTGTTATTATTTATTATTATTTAATTATATATTATTTATTATTATTAAATTTTATTATCATATCATCATCATATCATACAATAATATAAAATTGTGTTGGCCGACGTGTGGTAGACGGCCGTGTGGTAGACGGCCGTATGGTTTGTTGGTACGGGATAACGCGTTCCCGAGTGAGTTTTTTCACTTTCCGCTCGCTGGCCGTATAGGGGGTCGAAAAAATTACGAAAAAATACGAGCCGTATAGATCAGAACTGGAGGAAGACGTCGGTCAAATCGTAAATCCGAAATTCGCCCGGGAAATTCGTCGAAAATTCGTCGAAAAATCGTCTTTCTCCCGTTTGTCTTACGTTTTCCACTTTCAACTCGCGCCAAAGCCCGTTTAAGGGGTCGAAAAAATTACGAAAAAATACGAGCCGTATAGATCAGACCTGGAGGTAGACGTCGGTCAAATCGAAAATCCGAAATTCGCCCGGGAAATTCGTCGAAAATTCGTCGAAAAATCGTCTTTCTGGCGTTTGTCCCACGTTTTTTCGGGTTCAAAAATACCCAGTAAGGAGCCATTTTTTGGGTATGGTATCCGCGAACCAAATGCGCGCCAAAATATGGCCAATCCGATTCCGAAGTCGGATTTCAAAAAAACCGAGGGGGAGGGGGCGATTTCACGGTGAGAAGACAATTGGATCGTTTTAATTCGCGCGGGGCCAGGGAAAATTCGTCGAAAAATCGTCTTTCTCCCGTTTGTCCTACGTTTTCCACTTTCAACTCGCGCCAAAGCCCGTTTAAGGGGTCGAAAAAATTACGAAAAAATACCAGCCGTATAGATCAGACCTGGAGGAAGACGTCGGTCAAATCGTAATTCGGAAATTCGCCCGGGAAATTCGCCGGAAATTCGTCGAAAAATCGTCTTTCTCGCTTTAGTCCCACGTTTTTTCGGGTTCAAAAATACCCAGTAAGGAGCCATTTTTTGGGTATGGTATCCGCGAGCCAAATGCGCGCCAAAATATGGCCAATCCGATTCCGAAGTCGGATTTCAAAAAAACCGAGGGGGAGGGGGCGATTTCACGGTGAGAAGACAATTGGATCGTTTTAATTCGCGCGGGGCCAGGGATCTTAGAAAACGGAGGGTCCAGGGAACTTTGATAGATGGAGAGGCCTTTATTTAAAAAAAGTTGAATTGAATTAAAAATAATAATTTCCTAAATGGTAAGCCCTAAAAATACGCCGATTTTTTCTATCGTCTCTGCTACGAATAGGAGGGGCCGAGCGGAGCGAGGCCTTATGTCTGAGTAGGGGTTTGAACGTGTCCATCGATGCTACGCACCCCACAGGCGGCAATACACCCCACAGGCGGCAATACACCCCACAGGCGGCAATACACCCCACTCGGGGAGCGAGCGAAGCGAGCCAGAGAGACTAGTTATTTAATAATATAATGGGCTGTTCTGTAACTTATAATAAAAACGCTGCAAATTTTACACTAGGGGTTATTATTCTTTGATATATTAACTCAGGGTCAATGGAAAAAATTGTAAGTTTTTTTTTAAATTTATTTTTTATTTTTTATTTTTTATTTTTTTTTTTTTTTTTGTTTGGAAAATATTTGACCTCCCGGGATCTTTCAAAAATCCCGTTTGTAGCCCCATGAAAGCCCTATTATAGATCCCCACAGTGAAATCGGATCGTTCTGGGACTTCCAAAAATGGATTCTACGTACAAAAATACTTCGAAAACGACACCTAACTCGATCCCATAGCCAAAAGCCTTTAAAAAAAACCTCCCGTAGCGCCTCACGGGATGAGCGATCGGGCTGAAAACCTTGCGGGCACAAATTCAAAGTATAATCATTAAATCATTTCATTTAAAAAAAATGCTAGTCTCATCAAATTCAAGGAACTGTTTGGACAACGAGCTTCATTTAAACCAATTGGTTTTTTAATTAATTGATAGTAGTTGGGTAGTATAGATTTCTTGCAGCCTCCGAATGCATGCGTTGAAATTAGTAATGTAAATAATTAACGTAAAACATGAACGTAAATATTACCTACTCACCAAATAAGTGTAATATTGAGTGTGAATCACTGACAGATTCTCACGTTTCAATAATTGAAACTATTGTATTCAATAATTGTCAATTATTGTTTTGTAAGATTAGGGTAGTCAAAAACTGGTTTCGCCAGTGCTGATGACACTTTTCCCATGGGAAAAGTTTTTAATTAATGCATTGAAATTAATCCCAAAAACTTGAAAAGTTACCGCAAAAAACTCCAAAAAGTATCTTCAACAGTCGAGAAATCATGGAAAATCATGGATAATATCCAATTATACTATGTCATAGTACTTGGCTCGAAACAGCAAAACCTGTATGCTACCTGATACTCGATATATCCTTAGTACCCACTATATATATATATATAGTACTTTTTGAAACAAAAAAGATTTATCTTCTAAGTATAAATACTCTTAAAAGAGTCCGCCAGTGCCCTATCCAGAACCTTTTAAAATGAAACTGAATATTCATCCACGTTTTTCAAGGGGATTGACTATTTTTTGCTTTTGGATTCTTATTGGAATCAAACTCCTCAATTCGCTCTGACAATTCCTGGGTTATAAGTTATAAGTGTCTTGTAAAACTCTCCAAGTCCGAATTTCGGTTCCCGTTAATTCATCTTTCGCGTAGGACGTGGAGATCCCGTTTGCGAGGGCGAAACCTACTCTATTCGCTATCGCGATTTTCGCCCCAGATTTTTCTTTTTGCGCGGAAAAAGGCGAAATCGGCCGAAAAGTGGGCGTCGACGAATAAGGAAGCCGGCTAAAATTATTAACTTGATGGAAGTTCAGTTTCGTACAGTTGCCCGCGTGGTGAGTCAACTTGTTCAGAAATCGTCCCTATTTCGCATTAATTTCAAACATTACTTACAACTAAGTCACACTTTTTTCTTCATTCTTGTCCTACACGAAGGTGATATTACTGTTCCCTTGGGAGTCCTTCAATGGAAGATGATCGGCCGCGTTCAACAAAATAAGAACGACCTCCCTAATAGCCGAAGATAACAATCGGGGGAAGACGACCTTTGCCATTAGGGCGAACAAAAGGGTTTATCGAACAAAGCGAGTTCCCAAGACAACCGGAGTCGGTCCCTGTACCGGGGTTTAATTTACTAATTTCAGTAATAAATGATTGATGGAGGTACCCGCGGGACCGCATGATTTATAACTGATTACAGATACAATGCTAATGATCCACACTGCGATGGTAAAGACGGACGCTCGTTGTTGGGTTAGTTCATCTAAATGTCTCTGTAAACTAGCGTGTTTTCCGAGATCAAAATAACAGTGAAAAACGGTCGAGTTTCATTATTCTAAGTTCAAGATTCAAATTACGAAATTCAAGTTCCAGTTTCAGTAAGGTTAAAGAAACAACTTTCCGGTTATTCACCGAGTAATAGCGAGGAATTCAGAAAAAATACTATGAAAAACCTAAGTTGAAAAGTAAGAAAGTTAGCGTTTTCCGTGGCGAATCAATCGGATATTGAGCCTTTCATAAAGTGGTTTACATCAACATTTTCACCTGATTCTCTTTTTTACGAAGAGAGGGGGGGTCAAATCCAAAAAATCGTATTTTGAAAGTACTATTTGAAAATACTGTTTCCCGCATTTTTGTTAGGTTTGAAATCGTATTATGACCGTTTGGATACGGAGATCAATACGACGTACTGAATTCAGACTCTTTAACTAGGTATACCTAGGTATACATAGTATGTATGAGGCCATGGATTCCAAAACTGTCTACATTCATTTTCGGCCAAATCTAGTTAGCAGTGGATTCTGAAGCATTTCACCGCGCTCCATCGAAAAATTACTTCAGAATCAAGCAAAACAGTCTCCTTTCCACTGGTTTTGGCTCCCAAACTTTGAGATTCGTTCCAAAACTTTCTACTTTCATGAGTCAGTTCAAGGCAAAACTCTCTCCATTGGACAGTTCGTGTCAAAACTGTCTACATTCATTTTTCAATCTCAATTTACTGGCTCCCTTCTTAATTGAATTAGTTCAAAATTGTCGCACTCATTTTGTGATGTCAAATGCAAAAGAAATCGCGTCTCCCGGCTTATTGGTCGAGTAGAGGCATGTTTTTTGTGTTTCCTGAAAAATTGCTAAATCGGACATAGGCAGTTTTGAAATCAAGCAAAACTCTCTCCTTTCCACTGGTTTTGGCTCCCAAACTTTGGGGTTCGTTCCAAAACTCTCTCCATTGGACAGTTCGTGTCAAAACTGTCTTCATTCGTTTTTCAATCTCAATTTACTGGCTTCCTTCTAAATTAAATTAGTTCAAAATTTTCGCTCTCATTTAGTGATGCCAAATGAGTCAAATGCAAAAGAAATCGCGTCTCCCAGCTTATTGGTTGAGTTGAGGCATGTTTTTCGTGTTCCCTGAAAAATTGCTAAATTGGACATAGACAGTTTTGGAATCCATGGCCTGGTATTACCTAGTTCAAGAGTCTGAATGGATAGAAATTGAAAGACTTGCATAATATTCCACTTTTTCAGTAAGTTTGACATAGGTAACTAACATCATTTGAATGATTATGTGCCCAAATGATCATATTTTCACATTTGGATGCAAAATCGAGGGTTGACCTGTTGACACATTGTTGATAAGAAAGAATAATATTCTTGATTCTGCTTCGAAATGAAGGTAAAAAAGGTTAATCTTGACCTTGCTCATTTTCCCAATTTTCGGTGGATTTGACTGGAATATGATTAGTTGGGCATGAAGATCAACAGTTTCTTAAGCTCTTAGCCTGATTCGACAAAATGACGTGCTTGAAATTTTGAATTTTCTGACCCAAATCATGAAAATGGCTCATCTGAAATATCAATAAGTTTAAGTCCCTTTTCTCGTAGACGGTCGTAAATAGAAAAATGAAATTTGAACCTTAAAACTGGAAAATTGATGATTTAAAACTAGAAATGTTTTTATTGTCTTGTGGATGGTCAAAGACGTCCCTCCACATAAAACCCTCGGCCGATATGACGCGACAACCTCGATACCATCCTCCAGGACAATAACTATCAACCTTATCTGATATGTTGACAGGGCTCGGTTGTATAAAGCGGTGAACACCGTACATATAACAGACGTACCTACGTCCTATCAGCAATCTGAACCGGTTGCATAACCCTCGCATACTTACAGAAGTTACGCGGGGTTTTCAACGTTTCGAGCTCTTTGAAAAAGTGAAGCGCAATCGGCTTTGTCCGCGTCTTCAACTGGGGTTTTTAGAGGAGACCAGCGAGGACGTAATTCGTTTAAATTGGGTGAATCACCGGAGTCGTAGACCTAATTACCTACTCACGAAGGTTCCCAGACTGCCTGACCCGGCCACGTAAACACCACAAATACGGTGGAATCGTTGAGAATCGCATCAAAAACTATTCGCTAACTTCGTCCACCAACTAACTGGAAATTGCAAAGCTATAGATTGACTCCGAAAAAAGGAAGACTTTCAAGCATACTAAATCGGAGCTTGAATTTGGGAAATGCACGCTCGGAATACGATAATAATTATCATCACTGTATTCCGAGTTCAAATTATTTGGGGCCAAAGATCAAAATTTAATTTTTAAGGAGACAGAGTCGATAAAAGTCTTGAAAATTTAAAATTTAAACCTTCAAGTGCACAGGGTGGCGCGCGGCGGACGGGTTTTAAAAATCAATAAAACGTAGGTAACTAATCATTCTTAAATGGCCGTCTTCTTTATTATTATTATTATTATTATTATTATTATCATTTTTTTTTTTTTTTTTTTTTTTTTTTTTTAACTCACTGACATGGGAGGTTTGAGTTTAGACAGTTTTGAATAAGTAATGTATTGGCCAAATGGTGGCCCTCACAGAGTCTGTGACACAGACCAAACATTGCTTAAGCCTAAATTCTGCACGAGAACATGCCCTAGGAATTTTTCTGCCGCGATGGTCTCTTCGCAAGATAAGAATAGCAGGCATCGAGTAATAAGTAAAGTCGAGGGTATTCACTTTGATCATCTGAACAGCGAGTAAGTTTTCACTTTGATCATCTGCACAGCAAAGTGACCATAAATTATGGCCGGCCAAAGTCGGACAAAAATCTGTCTACTATCATAATAATTAATTGTTATTAAAACATCTGGCGTATTATTAATAACGACCATAACCGTCGAGGGAATAACTAAAACCGGACGAAAAATTGGACCAAATCTGGTCTATTTCCCAATAACGACTAGATTGGTGACCAAACTACTGAATGCGACGAATTTCCAACTACCTAGTTGGTTACTGTTTGAATGACTACCTTTTCAGCGGTTTAATTAATAAAACGCTGCCAATATTACACAAGGGTTTATTATTCTTTGATAGGTATAGGTTACTTGTACAGAAATTTAATTCTGTCAATGAAAAAAAATTTAAAAAATTTTTTTTTGGATTTTTATATTATCAAAAAAAATTTTTTTTTGGGGGGGAGATTTTTTTTCAAAAATGTTTTTTTTTTCAAAAATTATGTATTTTTTACTCGAAAAACATTTAACCTCCTGGGATTCTTCAAAAATCCCATTTTTAGCCCCATGAAAGCCCTATAGATCGCGACAGTGAAATCGGATCGTTCCGGGACCCCTAAAAATGGATTCTACGTCCAAAAATACTTCGAAAGCGACACCTAACTCGATCCCTTTCCCCAAAGCCTTGAAAAAACCCCACCCGTAGCCCCATTATAGCCCCATAGCGCCCCACGGGTTTGGGCGATCGAATTGAAAGCCTTGCGGGCACAACTAGATGGTAAACCAAGTATTTTGCCAAAATTTCAGATTTTTAAAAAAATTCCTACTGCCCAAAACGGCCTGGCCGGCGGACGGCGGACGGCGGGCGGCGTACGGCGGACGGACATTTCGGATTTTGAATGTAGACCTCTTGAAACGGAAAATGTCAAATTTTGAGCCCGATCGGAGTCGTCGACCCCCGTCGCGAAAACATAGGTGTAGGTATTATTCCAAGAATAATAAACCAAAAGCGACCAAAATCTGACTAAATGTCAACTACTCTCTTAAAAACGACCATATTGGTCATTAAACGACAGAAAAGTGACCAAAATCCCACTCAAACTTATTAAAATGACCATACTAGTGACTAAACGACTAAAATACAACTAAAATCCATTCACAGGACAATTTTTTCGACAGTAGGAATTGATCTAAACATCCCTACGCGATTGAATGTCTCATCGGAGACGCGATTGAATGTCTCATCGGAGAAATCTCACCATCACTCCCTGCCTTCCTGTAGGTATCCCTTAGCCGTGGAATGTTTCCCGCCATCTGCATCAATGGTGTCAACTAGGTGCACTGCCGAATTCAGGAACTGGGTGCATTTGACTAATTTTGTCCCTTTCGGTTTATCATTCTGGGAATAATACCCCTATAACTTCGTGTAGTAGGTCGAAAAATTTGATCGCCCTCAAAATTTGTCATCATTCGTTTCAAGATTACATCTATTCCATAAATGAAATATTCATTCCAAAAATGAAATATCCGTTCGCCGTCAAGGCCGTTTTGGTGCAGAAGGAATTTATTCTCAAACTTTAAATTTTAACAAAATACTCGGTCCACCAACTAGTTGTCACCGCAACGTTTTCAGCCCGATCGCTCAAACCCGTGGGGCTCTGAGGGAGGGGTTTTCGCAGATTTTTGGGGAGTTTGTCGAGTAGGGTATCGTTTTCCAAGCATTTTTGGACGTAGAATACATTTTTTGGACTCCCACATTTGCCCAAATACTGTATAGTAAGTTTTTTTTTTATTGGTTTATTTATATTTATTTTTTCAATAACTATTTATTGACAGAATTAATTTTTGCACAATTTTTCCATATCACATAGTAGGTACCTAATAATGAACCATTGCGTAAATTTTGCAGCGTTTTTGACTCCTAAGAACACGTCGTATCAGGATGATTTAACCAAAAATTCAGTCGTACATTAATTTCTTATTGTAATATTAATATTAGTAATTGAGGAGCTGACATGGGGAAGACAGTTAGTCACTGTATTTGACTTCATTTATTTTTTATTTTATTTTATGTTTTTACATTATATTTTATTATTTTATTTTTATTTATGTTTCAATTTTTCATTAATGAAAAATTGGAGTACATTTTACTTGTAGTGACCTACTGCCTTCCCCACGTCAACCCTTCAATTACTTTGTCTTTTCTAAGTTATTATACTACTAATATAAAAAATCTTACGTTTGTTCTGGTGGACGAAATGGTGGCCTCCATTTGGAGGCTAAAAATGGACTATCAACTCAAATAAAATAAAATATATTTTAAGTCTGTACCGAGTTGACGTCTGATTAAGTGGCAAAAGTCCCCAACTGTGGGTTAGTGCTAAGCGGGTCCAGGAAATTTCTAAACGTTTCCCAGTTGATCCTTTCAGGGTTGGCAAGAGCCCTAAGGGATTTATCGACCCAGATAGCCTGGAGAGGGATTTCTTGGAACTCCCGCTTATCCTTCCACACCCCTTCCCATTTAACCCCTCGCACGGAAAGCCAAAATAGTTTCCCGGAACCCCTTTTCATCAATAATCCTTCGCGGTAACGAAGTTTCCCATCTACATTTTTTCAATCTCCTCAACTTCCGGGACACCGTTTGCATTACAACGAACGCAAATTTCAAAACACGAGTCAACTTCCTTCGTCACAACTCCGTTCGCTCACACGTGGAAATTCTGACACCTCGACACAAAAGCGGGGTCGTCGATTGCATCGAAGGAACGACCAGTTGTCAGCCGTATCGTCGTCGTCCCCCAGAAAAGGAGCAGTTGACAAACGGAAAAGGAAATGGCGGACGCGAAATGTCTGCATTGGAGCTTTTTCGTCAAGAACAGGATCGCTGAAATTGCTTTTTACAAAGAGATTCTCGGCATGAAGGTGTTCGCTGCGTCAGAAAGTAAAACAGCTACCGCCGGAAACCGCCTAAAAGTCCCATTTATGTTCATCAGGTCCTCAAGCACCACGAATTCGAAGAAAAGGGTTCTCATCCTCCTCCTCTGAAATGTCAACGAATGTGGAGCGCCACTTTATTCTCGTACGGCGACGAATTCCGCTCTTTCGGTCTCCAGTTGATCTACTCGTACGACCCCAAAATCGACTTCGTCCGCGGCAACGACTTCACCGCCGTCACCATACAATCCGACCAAGTTCTCGACCGGGCTGAAGCCGCCGAATATCCCATCACGGAAGTCAAAAACGGGGCTTACAAAGTGATTACGTCACCCAACGGTTACCCGTTTTTGATTTTGGACAAGCCGGAACCTCAACACGGTATACAACATTGTAAAAAATTGGAATTAAGGTGTTCCCATAACCTGCCCAAAAAAGGTTATTTCAAGCTTCGACGTTACGTTTAATGTCACTCCATGGAGGAATAGAGAGATATAGAGATAGAGAGATAGAGATATACTCTATTCCTCCATGATGTCACTCCAAGCTTCACGTGACGATATCCACCTCCTAGAGGTGCAGGGCTAAAGTAGCGCTGCAATTTTTGGTTTATCGACCGTTCTGACTGATGAGAAGCTGATTTCATTCAAATTTAAAGCTTGGGGGTTAGGTTGGTCTCTTACCTCGAAAATACCTCCGATGGATAGTCATGAAGAAAATATAAAATTTAATTTAATATTCAAGACGGAAGAAAAAATTGCTGGGGTTTTGCCCCTTGAAATCCATTTCCGCCCAACAAGAGTATTTAATTGTTAAAAAGCTTACAATATGAACTTCATTTTCTCGGCCTGATGCTTTCCACGACGCCATACTTTTGATAGCAGACATCTGTTGCACAACCCCAACTAATGCCTCATGGCCAGTTTCTCAATCAATGGTGAACTATTGGAAAAGCCACAGCTTGCCACTTACCCTACACTTCCTCTTCTGCTCTTTCTTCAGATTTAATCCTGAAAGTCCACCTCACCTGCACCGACGAACTTAACGTCCTTTTGTACTGGCATTGCATTTTGGGAGCTAAATACCTCAGCCACCATTTGGGACATTCGGTCGTCATGAGCTTCCAAGATTACGGAGTCAAGTTTAAATTCCGGAAAACAGGTTGGTTTGAATTTCCATTTTCTATTGGCTAGTTTCAACCTTCTAGAGTACTGTTTCTTGTTTCAAATTCGTAGCTATAAGTTTTAAGTCCCGACAGTCACTCGTTTCAAGTTGCCATTTTCCAGTTATAAGCTTCACGTTCCACTTGTCATTTTCACCTCCTGCTATGTGTAAGCTGTAAACGTTTTGTTACTTCCGCCAGACGAAGTGAGGCTGTCATCGCACGGGTGTCGGTTGACGTGCGCTACGACTGTGGAGAAAATAAAAAATATGGAACAATTCCTGACTGACGAAGGTTTGGAAATATCTTTGCCGTTAACTCCGCTGGACATCACACACACCGGACAAGTCCTCGCTATGATCGTCACCGATTTCGTGAGATTTTTTGTCATTTTGATCACGATGTAGTACGAGATAGTCGTAGTGAGAAATCACCCACCCGAGAGCTACCGGAAGTCGGAAGTGAAGACGGAGGCCGCCCCTTCCCGACACGCCACTACCACCATCAACACATCTGGCATAGCGAACCCCGGGGAAATCCCTGACTACTCAAGCGTGGACCCACCAAAGAGAACATAGGCAACGATGATGACGACAAAAACAACAATATTAATAACAAGAACCAAAAAATACATTAGGTACCACAAACAAAAACAACACTAAATAATAATAAATATATGAATCGCTGGAAGAGAACAGGGAGGCCAAGCAATTCTAGGACAATTCACTGAGGAGAAAAAAGAAAGAGAACAGTTGTATTCCCCGCGAACCACAGGACCGTTACAGAATCTGTAATTTTCATCTGATAAAATGGAAGATGACTTTTGGGCCTCCAAATAACACATTGGACACTCCTCGGTATTATTGAATTTGACAACAAAGCCTGGGGTGCACAGTCTGGCGAAATAATTCCCTGTCAGCCTTGCTTAAGCCAGGCGTCTCTTCATCTGAATTCCCAGAAATAAAAAGGAAACTGTCTCTAAACCACCGTCTCTGTCTGCCACAGACCGTGGTGGTCAAAATTTTAATATTTAATATTATCATAAAATATCTATTAAAGAAAACGTGAATTTAAATTTACATTTAATACAAGAGGAAACAACAAAGAAACAACAACGAAAACATCAAAAAGCAAAGGATAACAGTTACTAACAACTGACGAAGAACAAAAAAAAAACGCTGCAAATTTTAAACAAGGGTTTATTATTCTGTGATATAGGTTACTTGTACAGACATTTAATTCTGTCAATAAAAAAAAATTAAAAAATTTTTTTTTTGGATTTTTATATTTAAAAAAATTTTTTGGGGGGATTTTTTTTTCAAAAATGTGTTTTTTCAAAAATTCTTTAATTTTTAACTATTTAAATATTTAACTTCTTGGGATCCTTCAAAAATCCCATTTTTAGCCCCATGAAAGCCCTATAGAACGCCACAGTGAAATCGGATCGTTCCGGGACCCCCAAAAATGGATTCTACGTCCAAAAATACTTAGAAAACGATACCTAACTCGATCCCATAGCTAAAAGCCTTCAAAACACCCCTCCTGTAGCCCCATTTTAGCCCCATAGCGCCCCACGGGTTTGGGCGATCGGACTGAAAACCTTGCGGGCACAACTAGATGGTAAACCAAGTATTTTGCCAAAATTTCAGATTTTTTAAAAAATTCCTACTGCCCAAAACGGCCCGGACGGCGGACGGCGGACGGCGTACGGCGGACGGACATTTCGGATTTTGAATGTAGACCTCTTGAAACGGATAATGTCAAATTTTGAGGCCGATCGGAGTCGTCGACCCGCGTCGCGAAAACATAGGTGTATTATTCCAAGAATAATAAACCAAAACGCTGCAAATTTTACACAAGGGTTTATTATTCTTTGATATAGGTTACTTGTGCAGAAATTGAATTCTGTCAATGAAAAAATTTAAAAAAAATTTTTTTTGGATTTTTTTTTTTGATTTTTTTGTTCAAAAATGTGTTTTTCACAAATTCTGTATTTTTTACTCAAAAAATATTCAACATCCTGGGATCCTTCAAAAATCCCATTTTTAGCCCCATGAAAGCCCTAAAGATCGCCCCAGTGAAATCGGATCGTTCCGGGACCCCAAAAAATGGATTCTACGTCCAAAAATACTTCGAAAACGACACCTAACTCGATCCCATAGCTAAAAGCCTTCAAAAAACTCCTCCCGTAGCCCCATTATAGCCCCAGAGCGCCCCACGGGTTTGGGCGATCGGACTGAAAACCTTGCGGGCACAACTAGATGGTAAACCAAGTATTTTGTCAAAATTTCAGATTTTTTAAAAAATTCCTACTGCCCAAAACGGCCCGGACGGCGGACGGCGGACGGCGGAGGGCGGACGGGCATTTCGGATTTTGAATGTAGACCTCTTGAAACGGATAATGTCAAATTTTGAGGCCGATCGGAGTCGTCGACCCGCGTCGCGAAAACATAGGTGTATTATTCCAAGAATAATAAACCAAAATGGAGGAACAAAAAACCAACGAAACACATCGACAACTTAATCCATGGGAGGGCTCCACTATCCTCCATACAACGGCTTCACTACTTTTCCAGAACCCCCTACCACCCTAAACCCAGTCGTGGGACACCGATTTGATGAGTGCCACCTACAGGCGAGCAAGTCTTGTCCTCCAAACTGAAAATTCGTTTTTATTCAGGATGGCCACGAGATCGCTCTCGTTGACGAGGTGGAGTATGAAAGGTTACCAGAAGACAATCAAGTAGAAGGTCTTTTGATGTTGAATTTGAGAAAAGAGCTGGTTAGTAAAAAAATTGCAAAAACAATACTTCTTAGTTATTTGGCGAGAAATTCACCTTCTCGTTATGTTTCAGATCTACCGGGGCGAAAAGCCCATTCTGGACCAAGTCGACGTCGGCTTTTATAAATTTCTGGAATATTTCGGAGCCAACGAGAAATGCAAAAGGTGGCACTCGTTCAGAGTTTTGGGGCCCCTGGAGGGACCTTAATCATCCACAATATAATGGTCATGTCTTCACAGTATTCAATAGGTAGTACAATTTTAGTATGTTGATTTAGAAATACCGCAGAATGTAAGTAAGGATTTCCTCTCCCGTGGTTCAACCGAGTTTAAAGAAAATTCGAACCTCAGACAAAAAATTTCCTTCGGGCCGGATTTGAACCAGCGACCTATGGATTTCTGAGATGTACCCGCTACAGTCCACCGCTCTACCAACTGAGCTACCGAAGGTTGTAAGAGATCGAAGTCGAAACTTTATCAGAGTCTGGTCCAGATCAAATAACGGACACGAGAAGAAGTTGGGATGACTGATCTTTGAAAACGTTCTGGTCTGCAATAAATCCCTTCTTTATTGCAAACGGTAAAGGGCTTATAAACGTTTTACAAAAGGGTTTAAAATAATAATAAATTATTTTGGTGTATAAATTCTGCACGAATTAATTCAATATAGGTAGGTAAACTTATTTTGGGAAAATCAAATTTAAAAAAAGTAAGTTAGGTACTTATTCCTGGAAAGGGTTTGGCATAATCATCAATATTGATCTCACCTGCGCCTGAGATTTTCTTTTTCGTTCGATGTTGTGGCAGTTTCCTCATCAACGGTGAGTGGGTGGTCCACATTATTAAATTTAGCTATCTCGGGTTCAATTTCGACTTTTAGTGAGTAGGTACCGGATGAATGGATGTCGAACCAAAGTTGACATGGTTCACAACGACAGCGAGATCGTGTGCTGAGGGTAGATAATCATCATAAACAAACTGCACTGAATAGGCGCGGCAGAAGAAAACCTGCACCAAATGTTTCGCATCTAGCAAGCCGATGTTTAAACACGAGCTGGAATGATTTGAACACCATCGCGACACACGCGAGTGAAAAGCCTGTCTTTGAGCGAGCGAAAACAGGATTGAGCATTAAATGAGCAAAATTTAATTTTGCTCTCAGTTACTCTGTGGGATTGAGCAAAGCATAACAAACAAACAAACGAAGCATCCTCAAACTTTGAACTAGGGATGTGCGATACTTATCGATATGGGTAAAGTATCGGGTATTTCCTTTCGATACCAGGTACTTTTGGTATCGAATCCTGCCATTCGATACTACTACTGGTATCGATTAATTTTCCAGTATCGGAAAAAATACCCAAATGGAAACAGATGTACCGACTTAAAACTAAAATAACTTTACTTGAATCATTTATTCATAAATTTATAGGTACTTGAATCATAGGGAAGCTCTCTACCAATAAATTATATAGGAACATTCACACACATAAGTTATGTGACAACGTCTCGTCTGAGTCTGATGACATTGTTCAACATTGTTGAAGTAAGTAGCACCAAGGAGGTATACCTATAGTACACACAGTAACAACTGTTGTTACTGTGTGTACTATAGGTATACCTCCTTGGTGCTATAACCTACACGAAAAGCGAGGAATCTACTCGCCACGCTCACCTCTGTAGTAGACTCTAGTAGGTAACTAGAGAATCTCTAGTAGAGATTATCAGTCAAACCTAGAGATGTAAGGTAGGTACCTACTTCAAAATGTATTGATACATAATACGTATCAATACATTTTGAAGTGATGATATTATCATGTATTGATACATTATCACATCGACATTTTTGATAAAAAAGTATCAAAAAGTATTGGATCGATATTTTTCAAAAAGTATCGATACTTTTATGAATCGGTACTTTTGGATACTTTTAAAAATGCATTGGACTAAACTAAAATATTATAACCATGGTTTAATTTTTTTTCTATAAACATTATAAGCAGGGAGTTTTTACTGACGATAGCGACGCTAGACTCAGGCGGTGTTCTCAGATTGCTTATTTTCATTTATCACAATCGACCTCGTGGATGATTAGGTAAATAATTTTCGACCAAACTTATTACTGAATTTTGAGAAAAGGAACATTCTCGGTTGTCACCAAAATATGTTGACAAATTGTGTTTTCTGATAGGCACAGACGACGAATGGTGGTAGAATTATATTTTATATACAATATTTTCTTTATTAAATGAATATAATATCATTCTTCTTCTTCTGACTCTTTGAAGTAACAATAATGATAATAATGATAATAAATAATAATAATAATAATGATAATCCAGGATTCGATTTTAAAACTGTCCCTATTCAATAAAGAAATTTTCTTTTCTCTTAATAAAAGTACCCATATGATCCAATACTCGGAGGTATCGAATACTTGCTTCCGATACTTCGATAGTATTGCATACTTTTTTCGATACTAGTATCGGGTACTGGTATCGGGTATTGTATAGTATCGCACATCCCTACTTTGAACTTCAAAGTAGGGATGGGAATCGATTCCCCGTTTCGATTACGATTTTCCAATTTTTTTGAATCGATTTCTAGGTTCCAATTTGGTAGATGCCCCGATTTTTTAGTATCGATTTTCTGGTTTTAAACCAAATTAGTTTAGTATTTCATGAGAGTAAAATTTACTCAATTTAGAACGGATTTCAATCAAATGTTCAGGAATTGTGTGGGTATAGTTCTAGTATAGATGGTCCCCTATCAGTTTCATTAAGATTGAATCAGCGGTACGCTCAGCGCAGGCGCGAACGTAATTTTCTTGTTGTTTTCACGACTACAAGGTCTGTCTGTCTGTCTGTCCGCATTTCCTTGCCACACTCATAACTTCCACAATTTTGATCGGATTTCAATCAAATTTTCAGGAATTGTGTGGGTAGATATAGCCCTAGATGGTCCCCTATCAGTTTCATCACGATTGAATCAGCGGTTGAATGTCTGCAGGCGCAAACGTGTGATTCCTTGTTATCCCTTCCACAATGATCATCGGATTTCAGTCAAATTTGCAAAATGGTGATTCGGGTCATCCTCTCAGCAACGTGGAAGAAGTTGGTTGTTAGGATGGTTTGTTTACGCAGCCATCGATTTTTTAAAAATCTCGAGTTTTTTATTAGTCACATGGAGTTAATTTTTGCTTAATTAGTATACTAATTAAGCAAAAAGCTATAGCTATTAAAGAATTAAAAAATAAAAATAATCATCATAATAATAAAGATGCATTAAAAAAAAGCAGCGCGTAAAATTTGCAGCGGTTTTTTTGGTGTGTAAAATATTTCAGCCTTGGCTTAGTAAACTTGATTGACTTGGTTTCTCAGTGTTGGCCAACTGGGCAGGGATTTTCCAGAAAATTGCCTACGAGGCCGGCAATCTTTCCTTCTTCTGGTGTCAACAAGTATCGCTTACGATAGGTAGTTACGAAACTGACGTTGAAACTGTATTGAAAAGAGTTCGGTAGGATTAACAGGACACAGCAGGATTTCCAAACTCCCAACGCTTTCATCGGCGTACACGTATTGTGGTTGTTTTATTTTTTACTAATAAATAGCTGAGGGTTTCTTCTCAGCGATACCTGCATGATTCTGTTTAATATGGGGGTGGAGTCCGAAAGGGAGATCAACAACCCTCGACGACCTTGTGACCCGATGACCTTCGCAGCGGGAAAACCGCATTGTTCCCGCCAAGAGGGATTTTCCCCCTGCGTCGACACCGGAACAATTTTCGAAAGAAGCCAAAGCATAAAAGCGAGTACCTACCAGTCAATTAATCTCGAGGCGTTAGTGGAGACCTGCCCTCATTAGAGGTATTTGCATTTGCGTTAGTGGTAGCCAGGTAGGTACGTATGCCCTTTTTCCCGCGAACAAATTAACGGCCTTCGCCGAGGAAACCTGCCACTGTGGACATCTCAGGGGGAAATAAATCTGCCGGACAAGAAAAAAAAGGACTTTATTCGAGGTCTGAGATGGGGAGTTTTCCAAGAGACTGCTGTACTGTTGCTATGCCAACCAGCCGGCACCTCCGGTTTCCAATAGGTCAAAGTTCAAAAATACACTAATACACTTCGACTCTCAAGAGTTCTGAGTCTATCACATTTGTGATAATTAGGGGAACGAGGGGTAAAGCCGCCCACGCAAGTTTCGGCCGTTTTAATTGATCCAATAAAAGCTGAAATGAGCGAAAATCTTAAAGAAATGTCGCCCAAAAGTTCCAGCGTTTACCTACATGTAAGTTCTCTCTTTTCGCCGTGACTGCCGAGAATGTTTTACGATTGGGGAACCCAATTTTTAGCTGGCAAACCACTTTCACGGAAAAATCCTCAGCGCGCCAACCGACAGCCATTGAAACTCAGAAGTTTGTAGCAGAGGCCCATGGAAATGCATTAATGAACAATCAAGAATCAGATTTCCCATCCAGTCCCTCCGCGAATCAGAAACTTGTACAGAAACAGCAAATTTTGCACTTTTGAAAGGCAACCAGCATAAGAACAGCTTTTAAAAAAAACGCAAGCGCCCAAGCTTGGGCCAAGGCATACAGCATCCTTCAAATGGCAGATTGACTAGGGGAAGAGCTCCAGTAGTAGGCTATCCTGGCTCATTTCCAATTAATTAAGATTAAGGCCGTTTTGAAGCTTTTGGTCAATTTCCCGTCAATCTGCATCATGCATAGGTATATTATATACATGCATAGGTATTATATATAATATATTATGGGTTTTCTCAGGTCGCATATTATGCTACCTGAGAAAACCCATAATATGAGCACTTAGTCACTACGTGTTTGAATTTAACGTAGTAGATAGGTGATAGTGGGGTTTTGGGGCTCAGCGGGTAATGGGGCTCACCAAGGTTTTTCATATAAGGCGAGTGCCCTGAGCAGAAAATATACCAAATTTGAAGGGCTAGACACCTTCCATCATCAAATCCAGGTTGCTCAAAATGCATGTTTTGGAACTTTCTTCCTTTTTTTTTCTTCTTTTTTTTCTCGGCATTACTTAAACACTCGTGTTACCTACAGGTAACACCGCTCAACCGAATTCATTGAAATTTGGTATGTGAGTCAGGTTTGGTGTGTGGAAGTGCCTTTTGGGAGTTTCAAATTTTTACGACCAAAAGGGAGGGGGTTATGAGGGTGGGGGTAAGTGGAAAAATTTAATGGCAATTAACATCACATCCCGTCAACAGATTTAGATGACACTTAGTGCATGGGTGAGGTTTGAAGTCCTGATTGACCAATAATTGGACCAATAATAATTATTAGTCCCTAATAATTATTATTAGGGTGGGGGTGTTGCAGTTGAGTGGGGGTGGAGTATTTGTTACGGATGGTCCGATTTCAATTAAATTTGGTATGCGAGTCGGGTTTGGTGTATGGAAGTGCATAATATGCACCCTCACCCTCATGTAGAAAATAACCCTCGTAAGTAAAAAATCATAATTAACATCTTATCTTCCCGACAACAGATTTATATGAAACTTGGTATGTGGTTCGGCTTTCAAGTCCTGACTAACCAATTAGGGTGGGGGTGTTGTGGTTGAGTGGGGGGAGGTGAGTTTTACCAATGGCCCGATTGCAATGAAATGTGGAATGCGAGTCAGGTTTGACGCGAAGGAGAGGTTTTAGTGCCATTCGTGACCAATTAGGGTGAGGGTAAGCGTGTAGGGTTGGATATGAAGAAGATGTCTCTTTTCGAGGAATTATAATACTAACAATTCTAAAAGCATCGGAAAATCCCATTCTTAATAATTAAAGGGGAGTAATAATTTCCAAATTGATTTCATATTGTTTGCGGCAGTTAGGTGAACATTTCTTTGCAACTAAGCAATTGGTCTGCTAAGATCATTAGGACTGCCGATCGAAGCGAAGCCCCCTGTATGCATTCAATGGCCGAGCGAAGTGCGGCCCCCATCCTCTTGTCCACTAGATTCCACCCGTTATAGCTGTAATTCTGCCGATTTCCATTTTAATTTGCAATTTATTTTACCCCATTTATTCACAACTTTATTTTCAGTTATATTTAACGTATTTAACACTTTTTTCTGCTACCTGAAACTCTTAAATTTCAAGTTTTAATGACATTTTTTAATCTTAAAACTTAAGTTTTAATATAATTATTCCGAAGAACTTATTGTTTCATTGAAATCGAGTTTATTTTTATCTATTGGTCATGAGCCGATTGCTTGAAGTTTTATTTCAATTTAATTTATATATTTTCAGAAACATGCTCGTTTTAATCAATTTACTGCAAAAACATGCTTACGTTCGCATAACGAAAGAAACATCCGTGAACAATAACGTAGCAAATATTCTCAAACCCCTCCTTAAGTTAGTGTCACTATTATTCAATGAGAAAACACCAGAATTGATGTACATACAAGACTTGTATCAGTAACTGATAAACCCCTGGGGTTTATCACTTAGTGATGTTGAGTACGAGCTCGAGTCCCAGTGTGAGAAACTCTGCAAAAGAGCCCCGACAGGAGATGGATCGAAACCAGAGCTGCCACCTTGCGGCCGTCCGGAGTACTAGCCAGCACATCAAGTCCACCACCAGAGTGCAGACAACGCCTCACTTCGACGAGTTCCATTTACCAGATGCCTCACTTATTTACCCTGCATTATGCGGGCCACATATTATGATGAAAACTTCCAGTTTCCAGCGTGAATTCCAGCAACATGCACATCTGATAACAATAATTACCGTATAATTAAAAAAATAAAAATGAAGAAATGAAAGTATAAACCAAAAAATAAACGCTGTAAATTTTACACAAGGGTTTATTATTCTTTGATATAAAATACTTGTGTGAAAATTAATAACTCTGTCCATAATTTTTTTTTTTCAATTTTTTTTTTTTACTCGGGAAATATTTGACCTCCGGGGATCTTTCAAATTTTGTTAAAGGCGTTTTTAAAACCCCATTTGTAGCCCTATAGGCCCCCACAGTGAAATCGGCTCGTTCTGGGACCCCAAAAAAGGATTTTACGTCCAAAAATACTTCGATAACGACCCCTAACTAACTCGACTCCATAGCCGAAAACCTTCGAAAACCCCTCCCGTAGCCCAATTTTTGCACCATAGCGCCCCATGGGAGCGATCGGACTGAAAACCTTTCGGGCATAACTAGATGGTAAACCAAGTATTTTTTCAAAGTCATCAAAGGCTCGGATGGCGGACGGACATTTCGTTTTTGGAAATTTTGAGTTCGATCAGAGTTTGGGAGCAATCAACTCCGTTTTTTTTTTTTTTTTTTTTTTACCGTTTTTTTTATGTATGTTTGACGCTTGCTATGTACATTGTACCAACAGCAATAAAGGATTTTTGACTTTTGACTTTGACTTTTGTTTTCGACCTCCGACACGAATACATTGGTACATAGGTGTATTATTCCAAGAATGATAAACCACAAGCACTATGTTACGTTCTAAACCGGAAATTTTCTCAGGAGCTGCCTTTGTAGCTTCAATTTTTGGAAATTATGAGAAACGTGGAAAAATTCCTTAATCCGTGCAAAATAATATTTTTGTAACAATTTGACTTTTTTTTTTGCCAACACTTATGTTGAAATGTGTGACTTTGGTTTTGGTATTCTGGCAACTACTATAACATCCAAGTAGTTCACAACAACATGCTGGCTTAGATTATCTGACATAACACGATACATAAGACGAGGAGGATGAGAGATGCCAAAGGTGCCAGGCGGTGAGCCACAGAAGTCCGAATGGCAACCTCTCGAAGTCTTTCGTTGATTTCGCCGGGAGCCCCGGAGGCGAGCGGGAGCCATGAATTCGTCATTAACTTCAACACCATCTACATCCCTCGGGGAACGGTTTGCCCGCCTTTTTTTGTCGGGAGTTTGAAAGAGGCAATGGCTGCGAGCTGGTCGAGGCCGGCCTCCAAAGTGAAGCTGCTTGTCGTCTACGTCCACAGGGAGAGCAACCCAGTGACGGCCAAGTTCGCGAGGATATTCCAATCAGGAAGAGTTCACCAGTTGCTGACCAACTACTGCGTCTTGTGGGGGTGGGACGTGTCCCTGGAAGAGAATGAAAGGACCTTGTTGAAAATCGTCACGGAAAACCTCGGCTACGACAACGCCTGGAGGTTGCAGCACTGCAGCAAAAACATGTTCCCTTGTTTCATATTCTTGTCCAGGACAGACAAAAAGTCTGGAGTGTCTTTGATCCAATTTCAAAGGGCCAACGCCAATTTGGCTTTTGCTGTTGCCCTCTTTGCCAACGCTGTGCAAATTTTCACTGCCAAAATTCGACCTCAGTTGATCATGAGAGAAGCCGATATTGCGGACCGTGATGAAATGGAATTTACAAGCAAGAAGGGGCAAAGCCTTAGAGTGCCGAAAGGGCCTCCTCCGAGGGCTTTGGACGACAACGAATCCATCCAGAGCCTCGCCGACAAACTGGCAGGCCGAGCAGCGGATCTGTCAGCCCTTTTCGACGTTGAAGCTGACCCAAAAACTGACTACCCTCATCGTAAGTCCGACGACGCAGCCAAAAAACGACTGGCAGAGATCAAAAAGCAATATCTAGAAGCAGAATATCAACGACTAAGAGCTGAAAAGAGAGCTATACTGACGCGGATTTTGCAAGAAGATCTCGCCTTAAGGACACCAGTGCCGGCAAACTACGACGGTGCCGATTGGGAACTGAGAAAAAGACTCAAAAACTACGACTCGCCCAAAAACGACAGAAACTACATCCCACCAAAACAATCATTCAGACCAGTGTCTCCCGTAGATCGCATCGACACCATCACTATACGATTCCGCTCTCACAGAGAACTGTTCGAGAAGAAATTCAAAGCGGACGACACATTTGAAAAACTCCTCATGTACCTCTCTGGAAGAGGCTATAGCTTCACGGAATTCAAAATTCTGGCAGGATGGCCGCGCATTGACATATCGGGAGAAGATTCGAGGACGCCGCTGCGATACTTGAATTTTCATTTCAAAGACAACGTCATTCTGGCGAAGCGGAAAATCCCTTTTTCAATCAAACCGTGAGCCGCAATAAAGTCTTGCATTGGTTTCGTGAGCGTTTGAACTTGGTGGGAAGGTTGCTCAGTGAGAACGTGGCAGGAGAAAGCTCCAAGTTGAGCGGACTGTCGGCAGGTGGCGCCAACATGATGAATATGGACTTGTACGCAGACCCCAGAGGCTGCTCCTAGTATAAGTAGCTCGTAGGCAAAAAATCACAAACAGCTTTATCACGAAGGAAATCCTTCCCTCTTAAAGGGGGACGTCTGGCCTCAGCTAAACTGTAATTGATACTGACTTGAAGATGAACGGCATTGTAAGAGGGGGGGGGGGGGGATCCGATAACTGGGGGTTGAAAATTTCAACTTGGCCATTAGCGTAATTGCCAATGGCTCGCCCCTTTGGCTGTCTCCAGACGAACGTCCACAATACATTTCCCCTCTTGTTGTATTTCATAATAGAACCCAGTTGTCGATACTGGTTGTGTCGAGGGGTCTGCAGCAGTTTATATGTCTGTCGTCCACCGAGGCGCCATTTTGAACCATTGTGTAAAATTTGGTACGTTTTTTATTTTTATCACAACATTTCCATAGATCTCTTTCAAAACTAAACCTTTCAACAACAAAAAAAAAAAAAAAAAAAAAACTTTCCCTGTATTTAGGTTTGGTTCTATGATAAAACCACATAATTAAGGGTCACAACTAAGTATGGGGGAGGGAATTTATTGGTTAATTTACATGATTTTAAAAGTTCATCTAGCGAACGGTACACGTTATTTGGCTCTACCAAACCTATGCAATCGACCCATACCCATGATTCTTTCACCAATAGTTGAGAAATACCTAACTTAAATTTAAAATACCGGGCCGTAATTGATCAGGACTGAAAATGTTCACAAGTACAAATTTGAAAGTAGTCGTTTGGCTCTATTTACCCCCGCGTTGGGGTAATTACATCCAACTGAAGTAATTACTGCCTTTGTATTTGTAATTAAGTTTTCAGCGGGGAATAAAATGTCATTTCTAATGGCTGAGTTCGATGAAAGGTCGCCCCAGAGCGCATGCACAAAAGCGCAAAACGTAAGCCTCGTATGGTCCCCCGCTTCGAATTTTCAGTTTTTCTGCCTATAGTAGGTTCTAACCATTTGAAATAGAGAGAACTCACGAACTTTCAGCCTGGAGAAAAATGATACATGATGCTTAAGTATTAATTGATGGAAATTTCAAAAAATCAACACTGCATGTATAAGTAATAACTAATCATCAATTATAGATTTTCGTGAATGCAATTTTTCGCGCAGTCGATTGTCAACATTTTCAAAGCTCATGACGCAAGCGGAATCATAATTCCAGCTCAACTGTTTAAAAAAATCATCTAGGGGTGCCACATTGGTATCTTACCTACAGCTGCAAGTCCTTCAGGGACTTAGAAAATTGAGATGACCTATTGAAATGATTTGAAAATATTCATCTGTATGGTACCGATATACAAACTACATAATATATTATATTCGCACCATTATCAGATAATTCTGAGAAATAACTGCGATCTTCTAAGAAATGTCAATACCCTTGGCTATTCCAAAAGTATCTATTGAATGGATTGAAGACGCTGTTGATCCGCTCCTCCAGTTCTTTGTCTCATCCCCAGCACAAAATCCGCATCTGTGATACCGAACTGTGCCTCGTAACCTTGCAGGTGCAGCATCGTGTTACCTCGATAAAATCCAAGTCTATGCACTTCCCCATACCATACAAATGAACTCCCGCCTGAGCAGCTCTTGGCGAAGATTCTCCTCAACCTTGACCAGGTACCACAGGCGTACCCTGGAGGGGGGGGGGGGGAGGGGGGAATATCAACCAGCAGTATTTTTCACCCCCCCCCCCCCCCAAGAAAGACCTGAGTACGACCTTGCTAGGTACCCGTATTGTCTACTGGGGTTTCCCATCTGCAAGTGTCCTCCTACCAACCCAGAACATTCCATGCCGCGAACCCAGAACTCTCACTGAGATGCTCTATTTAGCCCAGTCTATCCTACTACTCTGCAGTAATAAAATTATCCGCACTGCCGCCGAAAATGTCCAGATTTTAAACAAACGTACATTGGCCGCCAAATGAAACAGTCAAGCGAATTTTTACCTGACGTAACGCCAGAAGATTACAATCGTCAAAATGTCCTCCGTCGGTCAAGTTTCTCATCGGGGTTTCAAAATCGAGTGGCCAACCGCCATATGATATTCGCATCAGTTCACCTCAAGTTAGTCTCAACCGTTGTGGTCCTCAGCCTGACGTAATCCTCCGATCCGTCCGACCGTGAATGCGACGTTGATTGAGATTGATGGCCGTCAACCTTCCAACTTGGTCTTCCAAATCCGATCAAAGAGATAGCCGTTGAGGCGGGACGGTTAAAATTCGTCTTCTTCACGAAAAAAAAAAAAAAAAAAATCTCATAAAATGTAAGTTTTCTTTTTTGGTTGTTGATGAAATGTAGGAGTTGCCTACACGCACAGTCAGCAAGAGTTGCGTAACGATTTAGGGTAACTAACTTTAATCCTGTTATGCCCAGACGCGAAGCCCCACAGAACCAGACCCAGTTCACGTTCACATTCAACACGAAGCCGAAACAGACTTGAGAATAAAACCACGAGGTTTAACTCCCGTCTCCAACTCCGAAAAACCAACAGTTCAGCGTGTCATAACCTCGTGAGGTAACTTCAAACAACGCTGATTATCTCCGACTGCCGATACTGTTCCGAACTTTCGCCTTCTGAGGGCGTCGTATATTTTTCTTAAGGTCGCGACCCCTTCACTTCTTGCAGGTGTTTTCTCCCGTAATGAGCACCTTCCATAAGCAACATTGACTGTACCGTGTATGCAATCGGGAGGAGGTCCTTTAAGGCTGTTGAAACCAGGGTAGGGCAAACAGGGAAATTCGGGCTAGTAGAGTTGCTTGGTCAACGAATCTTGGAAAAATTCTTCCGTGAACTGCTGCATATCAGAATGTAGTACTCCATAGGACTTTGTAACCCACAGTGTTACGAATCGTGGAAATGTGTACCACTTTTAGGATATTGCAAAACTCAACAGCACTCTACCACTTTTAACAGTACCTAGTGAAACCCCCACAGCGCTCTGCAAAACGTTTCCAAATTCATTGATATTCTATAGTGACTTTCTGAACTCCAAAACACAGTAACACTATGCAGAACCGTGGGAACCTAAGGGACTTTCATGGGCATCGAATTTCTGGTGTCATTTCGTCCATTTCGTCGCTGTAGAAGCAACAACGCCTAACCCACATCTTCCCAATTTCACAAGTTAAACCAAAACCAGTTTCATGAAAAATCTTTATCCTATTAATGATTATACTATTTATAAAAACGCTGAAAATTTTACTCAAGGGTTTATAAATTTTACTCGTGCAGAAATTTAATTCTGTCAATAAAATTTTTTTAAGAAAAAACAATTTTTTTGAATTTTTCTCTCAACTTTTTTTTTAAATCGAAGCCCCGTGAAAGAAACAGTTTCTGTGCCGAGTTACTCGTTTGCTCTTACAAATCAAATAATTTGAATTTAATGATTGTCCTAATTTGTAGGCATTCAAACACTTTCTATTCGGTCCATATTCCTTTAGTTAGGTACCTACTGTTATAATTGGATGAGATGGTGAGGACAAATTTCATTTTTGCGCAATACTTGGCGAAAAGCGTCTCAAACTCATACACCGTGTCCCATGGGGTTCATTAGATGGATTAAGACAACGAGAGCGAGAAGAATCCATGGTCTGGGTTTTGAGCGTTTTCTTCGTTTTTGCGTGGGTTCCTCTAGGCTTTTTAAAAAATATTTTGTTTAAATATTTTTATTTATTTATTTTTTAATGTGAGGTATAGGTAGGTACATTTGATTTTTCTTCTATCTTCATAACTTTTCTTGTTTTCGGTTTCGAGATTTTGGAGTGGCTTTTCGTCAAATCCTTTCATCCATCCAACGACCTAATTTACGGCCCTCGTAGTGGAAAACCGGCAGTCACGTTTTAACCGAGATAAAAATATCATGTAATTTATTTAACTTTGAGCTTTGCCAGGAGCGGGCGGTTTTTTCGCGGGGATTTGTGACCCTCGGGTTAGGGGTTAACCCGTTTCGGCTCGAGTTTCCAACTCAACTCGGGACCAGAAAAGGGGAAAAAATCTGTTAATTCCTGGTTTCCCCCCCCCCCACGATTCCCCGCTCCGAAACAACAAACACATATCTGCCGCCATAAATTTTTCAGGCCTCGTTTCCCTCGGCGCTTCCGAACGGAATGGGATTTACGGGGGATTAAGAGGGCGCCCTTTTCGTTTAGTCAAAGAGCAAATGCAAGATTCATTAGCAATAGTCGTGATGCATTTGGCGATATAGCGAACGTGCTGCAGGGTTGTGTAGGTACGGATTTTTTATGGGTTGCAATCCCGAGAATAAACATCCTGTTTTCGCTACGAGGGTCAAACATTTCGAGCGGCCTTAAAACTAGTTCTCTTGTGTTCAATGATGTGAAGATTCCAAAAACAAAATATCCATCCAGTGATTTATTCGGGCTTCCTGCAGAAATTAAATCATTACGCTCGTAATCATAGCCAAATTAGGCTGAAATGCTGAAAGGCTGAAAAAATTTTTTGGATTATTATTATTATTATTATTATTTTTTTTTTTTTACTCGAAAAATATTTGACCTTCTGGGATCCTTCAAAAATCCCATTTTTAGCCCCATGAAAGCCCTATAGATCGCCACAGTGGAATCGGATCGTTCCGGGAACCCCAAAAATGAATTCTACGTCCAAAAATACTTCGAAAACGTTACCTAACTCGATCTGGAATCTAGACCTCTTGAAACGAATAACTTCAAATTTTGAGAGCAATCCGACTACATCTGATTACCTAAGTGTATTTTTCCCAGAATAATAAACCAAAAGCAGTAATTCGACAGTGATTTCGACCTGAAGAGCTCAATAATGGACTCTACAGATCTGATATCCATTCATACACTGTACACCTGTAGTAAAGGTTTATAAATTCCATTTAGGTATAGGTTCCACAAATTATTATTTTTTAGTTATGACATAACATAGAGGAACAAGAAAAAAAAGCTGATCATTCAAAACAGGAAAATGAAAAACCTCTGAAGCTTTTGCGGAAAAGTAGAAAGCAACTACGAAAATGTAATACTATAAAAAACTGTTGCGGAAAAGTATAAAAGAGCTATGAAAATGTAATAGTATAAAAAACTTTAAAAACCCACTAAGTAGGTAATCATAATAACTTCCAGCGCGCTCTTTGTTCATTTATGAAACAATGTATTATAATACATTCATTAGTTTGAGTAAACAAATAAAACGTAAAAAATAATAATAATAATAATAACCACAGATAATTTCATATGCACGACTAGGAAAAAACGATTGTTCTTAAGTGTGGTAGAATCACAGATGATGCACCAATAATATGATGCTGCAGAGTTCATCTGACCGCATCGGGTCATGTTGTCCGCTCCAATTCTTTACAAAAGCTGTAAGGGCTGCATCCTTTGACGTACGCTTGCTTAGTCCCTTCACCTATCCAAACGTCAACGAGAACTCGAGTTTCGAAGCGTTCATTCTGTAAACAACAAATTGTTTTATAAAGAAAATGAAACAAAGAACCGTAATTTCAGTCGAGGTGCAGCAAAAGCGTAAAAACGCGCCAAATGTGAAGGTTGCCTATGAAAATAGACATGTCAGTGGTGAGGTTCATGAAGAGATCCGATGGGCACAAAAGGTTAGGTAGTAGAAAGGCTAATTATACCAATCTCTTGAGAAGGGTTGAAAATTTGAAAAACTTTTTTTCACATGATCACCTAATTCACAACGAAAAAAAGCGACTCTCGAGCCGCTAAAGAAACCTGTCATTTTGGAACCTGAACAGCTCCTTTTATTTCTCAGGCGACCAGAAAGGTTTGGAGACCGATTTTCTCTCATACTTATCATACATCTTTGTAAACATGTACATCACCCAAAATATTCATTTTCGACTTTCGTTTTCCGATTTAATTACAACTAGAAGTCTCAAATACACCACTGTCCACCGTAGAAAATTTTTCTGGATATATCTAATTTTGATCAAATACTCCGTCTGGTAGGAATTCTGAATTTTGAATTTTGATTTTATAACTTTCATGGAACTCTCAATGTTGATTTCTCTTGAATTTTCATTCATCCATTTTAATTTATTTTTATTCGTTCATTCATTTCATTTTAATTAATTTAATTTAATTTCGTGGCATTCCATTTTATTTTATCCATTCCATTCCATTTTCTGAATTAAAATTGTCTCGAATCTTAAAATTTTTGAAGAAAAAAAAAAATTATTTGAAAAATGTTTGGACCTACCTAGTATATAGCTTGGAGCGCGAAAATGTCTTATCTGCCGTGAGATTCTCTAGGAAGACTCAAACGATGTCACATTTTCGTCGCCTTTGGCGTGGCAGTCAAAGCGCACCCAACCACCATCTTCAAGATGAGCAAAACAACGCAGAAATACACCAATACGGGGGAGACTCCCTCTCAACGAGATTCCTTCCATTCCTACTTTCGCTTCCCCTCCGAAGATTCCCCACGTTAATTTATGGTACTCGACGGTGGGTGTACACCCGCCGGGTTCCCCCTTCCACCGCAGAGGAGCGCCTTTTCAGTGTGGGTCCGCTGACATGGCGCTCTGACGATTTAATAAACAAAATTTAATAGTCCGGGTCCACTGCGATTTAAATAAAATCGATTCTACGTCCAAAAATACGTCGCATTATTGCCATTGTTTTTTCATCTCACTTTTAATGGGTGGGGGGGGGGGGATAGCTAAAATCTGTTTCCAGGTTAAAATCCCGACGACTTGAAACGTATACCTAATGACAAATTTTGAGGCCGATCAAAATTATGTCGGAGATCGATGTTATGCCAAGAAAAATAAACGCGAAGAGCTCATTGGAATCTACAGATAGCATAGAAGTACCTAGGTGCCATGCAATCGCGGGGGGGTCATAATATGATATTATCATAATAATTATGATACGAAAAATAAATAATTATTATTAATTTTTCGTATAACTAGGTGATTCGTTAATCATGCTGTGGCCGTACCAATTCATCCCAATCATGATGGATGTTACAGTGCCCAGGTCCTGACCTATTAAAAAGGTGGACGTCAAAATTTGAGGTCCAAAAGGTTACCACGGATTTATCCATAAGATTTATCCTTAGGTACCTATAATAATTATTGACAAAATAGACATACCTATAGTAATTATTGACCAAATAGACTCACCAAAAAAAATTTATAAGCCGTTTTCAATGGAATCAAAATTTTTTTTTGTTGTTGAATGGATATTATTGAATAGATGTTATATCTAATAGTTTTCATCTTCCATTCGGTCGTTACATAGGTAGGTAGGTGACGATACATTGGTAGTAGGTAAGCACATACATTTTCATTCCTCTTCAAGTCTTCTGCTGGTGACTACTGCTGACATTTTGATTTTTTTTCATTTCTCTGGGGCTTTTCCAGCTAGCTGGAAGCTCTGTTCTTCTTTTCATTCTTCGGGAATTTTCTTTGTGGGTTGATTTTTTTTATTCGCACTTATTTTTGCGTTACCACAAATTTTGACGTCCACCTTTTTAATAGGTCAGGACCTGGGCACTGTAACATAATGATTGGCATGAATTGGTACGGCCACAGCATGATTAACGAATCACCTAGTTATACGAAAAAATTGAAAATTATGATATGACCCCCGCGACTGCATGGCACCTACATCTATGCTATAATATATTATATTGCTCATATATGTTGATTCCAATGAGCTCTTCGGGTTTTGGTTTATTTTTCTTGGCATATTATTCTTGTCGGAGGTCGATAATAATTATCAAAAATTATTTCGATGAATGATCAAAATTACGGCCTCAAAATTTGTCATTATACGATTCAAGATGTGTTGATTCCTAAAACGAAGTGTCCGTTTGCCGTCCAGACCGTTTTGGGCAGTCGGCATTTTAGCCTGGAAACAGATTTTAGCTATCCCCCCCCCCCCCCCCCCCCCCCCCGTTAAAAGTGAGACGAAAAAACAATGGCAATACTGCGACGTATTTTTGGACGTAGAATCGATTTTATTTAAATCGCAGTGGACCCGGACTATTAAATTTTGTTTATTAAATCGTCAGAGCGCCATGTCAGCGGACCCACACTGAAAAGGCGCTCCTCTGCGGCGGAAGGGGGAACCCGGCGGGTGTACACCCACCGTCGAGTATTTATGGTTGCCCAAGAAGGTCTTCCTCAATTTGCCCCTCGTTTTCAAAAACGTCTCAGGAATGCCTTGTTTCATAGGAATTTCCTCGCTAGAACGGGTCTACTTGTTGAATTTCAATCTCTCAACCGTGGTGTTCTCAGCTTGGTTCGAATGGATTAAAAACGACGCCAATTAAAAGCCTTCGTTCCAACGCTCCAAAACTTCTTTTCAGGTTCTCCTTGGCGGCCCACGGTCAATACCGTCCGCTCCGGCAAATTGCTTGAAATTCTCTTTTCCCAAAGATGATCACAATCACTTGGGCTCCGGCACTTGACCACTTGTTGCCTTCGTAATCGTTGCCGGGGCTTCGACTTCGGGCCGGACTAACCGGTTGTTACGGCCCGTTGAGGTTAAGGCGCCTTGAACCCTCCGGCCTCAAACGTACCCGCACTTCGTATTAGCCACTAAATCGTTATTCAATCTTTTTTTACGGAGGACCAACGATTTTGATGATGAACGTCTGAAGGTCAGGATCTGCTTTGAGGCGAAGTAGGTATTTTCCGTTTTGAGGCGGTCTGCACCTTGGTCTGTAAATGCAATATTTTTCCAATCATGTTTGATATCGCACAGAATAATCTACACATAAGACAGGAGTTTGAAGGCAGTAGACAAAAGAAATGAGGCACAAAAATGGGAACAGAAGAAGGAGGATAGAAGAAGTAGTCAGACAGCAAAAGACAGAACGTAGCAAGCAGGAGACTAAAAGCAGGAAGCGGAAGATGGGAGAGAGAAATCAGAGGAGAGACGGTATAATGGTGGCAGAGACCAGAAGCCAAAAGGTTGTAGCCAACAATCATAAGACTGTAAACAGGTGGCAAAAGACGGTATTCACAAGACTGAAGATGGAAGGCAGTAGACAGACAGCTATGTAGAGGTAGGTACATATTATGTCCTCTGACTTCTCTTATACAGAATACAGTATATATAACAGATAATATCTGTAATATATACTGTAATATATTATTATAGAATACAGTATATTATACTGTATTCTGTAATAATCAGAGACGCCAAAAAGTCAAAAGCGTCATAGTCATAGTTTTTTTTTATCATAAAACAGTAATTTTTGTCAAAAAGGTCATGAAATGCAACTTAGTGGAATAAACGTCATATAAACGGACATTTTCGGTCAATTCTGAGCCAGGAATAAAATAATTCTACCCGCAACCATCGTAGATAGGAACTTGTATACCTACAGTAACTGGGCAAGCCTCCAGAAGTCAGGTAGAGAAAGGTAGGTCGCAACGTAGGCACAATTTGGTGAATGTGCGGGATAAATAATTTCCCGAGGTACGTTGGCCATTTGGTTGGCCCTTCCCTTGGCCACCTAGTTAGGGAATAGAAATTGTCATTTCTCGTTAGACTCGTGTCAGAGATTCAAAGATTCAAACCTGCAGGGCAGTGCTTATGCGAAAGTGGGTGTCAGCGGAAAAGTGGAAAACAGGCGCTAAGTAGTTGAATGTATTCTTGATCGATTCTCTGAATCGCATGCACCTATGTTTCTCATAGGAGGTAGAAAATGTTGATCGACCACAAACTTAAATTTTGACACTTCACGGTTTAGAACACGTAGGTTTCAAAAATTAAACGTCCCACCGCCGTCCACGCCACTTTTGCCAATAGGAATTTTTCAAAACAGTTGGAATTTTGATACTAGTATTGAGTCTCCACCAAGAAAAACTTTTTAGTTCGATCTTACCATTTCGAGGCTAATGTAGTGTAAATTTCGATGTAATGTTGGCCTACATAGAACCGATTAAAAGGCATCCCAAACCAGTCCGATCACTCTAGAACAACGTTGGTAGTAGACATTTTTCAAAGAATCTGCAATTTTGGCAAAACAACCTTTTAACAAATTATGGGACCCATCCTAGTAACTGTTAATCCCGCAAAATTTTCGGCTCGATCGAACAACCCCACGGGGTTATATGGGGCGGAAATGAGGTTTTCATTGCAATGTCGACGTACGAGTAATTTTGGTAGGTAAGAATGAAATTATTTGGTAGGTAAATGAAAAAAGCTTTCTCGAGGATTTTTGGTGTTTTTCTTATGTCGTTTTTTTCAATATCGTTCGGTTTTTGATCAAAAATTTTGAAAAAGGTAACTATATTTAATATCGTTATTTTTTTATCTGCAAGTTTGGAAAGGTTAAACGTCTGTAGCTTAATAATTATAAGGGGCAGGCCAACTCCAACTTTCCGCCTTTCTGCTCTCCTCCAGACAGCTCGAAGTGACAAAGCCAGTTCATACATATTATTCTTTATTCATATATCACCTAAAGAATCAACATTGAACCGAACGAGACCCAATTCTTGATTTTTATTGCATTCACATTGGGAAGCAGTTGATGACTTCAAACGGGAAGGAGATGATAACGCGGAAAGGAGTCGAGCACTTTTCTACGGGAAGGAGTTGGTGGGATTTTAGGATGAGTTGCCGAGTTTACCCACCAAGGGGAAGGACAATTAAAAAGGATTAGGCCCAGTTTACATCGTGGACCCATGATTTGGGCCCAGCTTTCAATCGCCCCTGCTGACATCATAGCAAAACAGTTTTTAGTTACTAAGAACTTCTTAGCCGATTCATTTTTGAGAAAGCATCAGTTATGAACCTCTGGGATTGATTTTACTACCTTGTTGACCAGCTACTGCCACCACTCAATAATCAAATATTGTATGCGTGGGATAGGTATATTCTGGACATGAAAAATAGGTCTGTTCTCGATCTTAATCATACAATTTTGTTCAAGTTTAAAACATAATAATTATGTTCAAGGACGTTTATGGATTGCACATCCCTTTTACGTCCCTCCATTCTTGGACGTAGAATCCATTTACGCAGGCCCAACACCCACCCGAGCCGAAGATGTAAGGGGCTTCTAAGGGGCTACAGATGTTGGTTGCCACGTTTCGAGGTAATTGTGGACGCAATATCCATTTTAAGTTCCTGTATCTGTCAAAACACTGTACATAATATGTACAGTGTTTTGACAGATACAGACTATCTATCTTGTATTTATATTATAAATACAAGATAGATAGTCGGTTATTTAAATGTTCAAAAAATACTTAACAATTTATAATAAACAATTATTGTTAATTAAAATAATATCCTATTGACGTAGAGTTAATCTTTGCACCATTTTTCATTTATTTATTAAAATTAAATTTTATTTTAATTGTTTGCTTTCTTCTCTCTTGAATTGCCCTCAGCAACGGGGATTTGGACATTTTAGCGGCATCACAACTCCAGTTGCTTCTAACAAGAACCGCTGCCCCCCGCCGACAACAATTCCAGTTGCTTTCAGTAACTGCCATTGTCCGCCGACGCCTTCAGCGTCTGAAGTTTAGTTGTCTTTTGACTCAGCAACCTCAGTTGCTATCAGCAACCCTGGTTGTCCTACAGCAACCCCAGTTCCCTCAGTCACTCCCGTTGCTCTCAGCAACCCCCGTTTTCATCAGCAACCCCAGTTGCCGACAGCAACGCCGGCGCGCCCTTCTGGCGCCCCTTTCCCCCTTTTTGTCCTGTTTTTGACCTTTTAATATTTTTCATTATATTCAGGCTTTGAATTATATTTTGTACCTTGATATTTTTGCACAGTTGTTTATTTGATTTAACTTGATATTAAATATCAAGTTAAATCAAATACAAAAAATTTTTTAGGGAATCTTTTCAGTATTTTATGGTATTAACTTTTTGTACTACATAAGTTACCTTTTATAGAAATTAATTTCTATTAGGTAACTCCTGTTTTGATTTTATTTTGAAAGAGCTAATTTTAGCGAACGCCTGAAGTTCAGGAGTCTGAAAGCACGACAAAGCAACACTCGACGAGACCTGCTTGAAATGAATTATATCCGGTAAAGTAAACACAGTAAAAGTTGAACTGAGTAATAAATTCTCGTGTAAGAAGAGAATTTGCTGGACGTATTGTAAATATACGTTATGTGTGAGAAGTTTTTTTTTTTTTTCTAACTGAACTCAAACTGGCGGAAAATCCGCCCGCCTTGAAACTTCCCAAGTTTTGCCAGCTTTTGTTGTAATTGATCGATAGGTTTTCCCCGGGCGAGTTCGAAAGGGGAAAACCAAATTTATCACCGTCACCCCCGCGGTGGGAGCTTTATAAACCCTATCGATGGACTAAATCTACTCGAGGATACTGTCTGGAGCGGAAGGGACCGCAAGGGCTTCAGGGAGAGTAAAGACGAACTTGGCGAACTAATTCCGGGCTCGGCGTGAGGGGAAGGTCTCTATCTAGGAAAACGCGTGAAAGGGGAAGGTAGGGGGGAAGAGAAGGTTTTGCGATTGAATTACTTCCCCGTGGAAGTTCTTGTAGGGGTAACCCTGGAAGACCTACGAGGTGGGGAGGATCGCTGAAGATGACAGCTCTAATGGGAAAAGGGCCTCCGACGGCGGTCAACCTTAACTCCCTTCCGGATTGGAAATTAGATTCGCGGTTTCATTCTCGGGCCTCGGGAATCACCAACCCTTCAAACTGATAATAGCATTTGATTGCTTCCACTTAGAGTTAATCTGATTATTTAGTTTACTACTCCTGTACTATAACACTACAATCATAATGACGCTATGAATCTCAACAGTTGAGATTCATTAATGCAGTTACCTAGAGGCAACTACAGCTGTAGTGCACTGCACTGTATCAAGGGGAGAGCCAGAACGAGACTCATCGATCTTCACTGTCGTCAGGACCCTCGGGTGATCCTGCTCGAGCTTGCCGAGGGAATCAACCGCTGAACTGGGGCTGAGGCAGGGGGCATACCCTCTCCATGTGGGCGTTTCTAGGCACACTGCTCAGACCATTGCCTCCAACAGCATGACCGGTACGCCGAACCCATGGGTATCCTTGTACGAGTAGCTTTTCTGGTTGCATTGGTCACCCCAGATTGATGAGACTCCACGACTGGTTACCTACCACATGTTGTCAGTGGTAGTTAGTTTTGTTTTATTTACATAATGGTATTTATTTTTTAACCATGACATTACCTAGTTATTGCCATTTTCTGTTGTTGAATCAGGTGAGGTCAGTTGGTGGTTTGTTCCAGTGTAGTATTCACAGTTGTAGCAGTGTAAAGTCGTGAGGAGTCTTATGTTTGATGTAGATATTTGATCGCTCTGACGTTTTGACGTCATATTACGCCTTATCCTGGCTCGCCACACCTTCACCCTCACTTGAGCCCGAGTGTAACCTCTTTTTGTTCCTCGCGTAAATTGAACTCGCGGGGCGGAATGTGCTGGGGTGACATCACTCCAAGGCGACATCTCATTAGAAGAGGGAAAACCGCAGTTTGGTAGGTGAGAACATCTCACTCATTTCCACCTTCGGGCACCTGACAGGCGTCGCCCCCAGTGAGATTGATTTATTATACCAATTAGGTAGGCTTGCGGGAGGACCAATTTTCACTGAAGGCATTTTCCACGATCATTGTCACTGTTGGGATATTTTCTTCGTGCGTTCTCGAATAAGTTGAAGCCATGCGATAATTTAATAATATAATATTGTACCTATTATAATAATTTTTGTAAATTTTATTTTTATTTGCCTCTGTCATTTGTTTTGTATTTTGTCGCCTGGCTTCTGTTTTCTCTATTTATGTCTTCTACATACTGATGTCTTTTTTTTTTTTTTTTTTTTTTTTCTGCAATCTGACTATTGTCTTTTGTCTCCAGCGTTGTGTCTGCTGCTTACAGTATTTTGACTTGTTTTCTCTCATCTGGGTACTTTCTTCTGTCTTCTTTTCTTCCTATCTCTCTATCACTGTTTTATTTCGTCTTTCATTCGTTTCCTGAATTCAGTCTTTCGACTTCTAACTTCTTGACGATAAGAGGATCGCCAAAACGAACACTACACGTTGTGTGCACTGGCACTTCATTTACCGCCACACTTAAGGACATCCATACCTACTCACTTTTACTTCTTCTCCTTCGAATTGCCCTTGATTGAGTCATATTCGCGAAATAACTTTCCTTTCTCACGTTCGAATCCGCTGATGTTTATTCGCCCTGTAAACTCGGCCCGATAATCGATCACGTAGATGGATCACACCGCCGATAAAATCGACTTTTGGGGACCAAATCGTCTCACTTTCACGGCCCTCCAAAGCCCGGGTACCCCCCTCCGGGGTCGTAAACGGTTCTAAAAATGATATAGGCCGTCACATACGTTCAACGCCTATTACGATCTGGTTTTCCAAACCACTTTCACCTTCTTGGCGGATCGATTTGCATGAATCCGCTCCGACCAATTTTGCCCAACGAAAGCCCCATGTGGGCACCGATGGAAATTCGAGGGGGACGAAATTGTTCAGTGCCTCGTGATTTGAATGTTTTATCCACCTGTGGGAAATGACTCATTTGACTATTCATGAAGATTCTTGCATGAAAGTCGACTTGTGCACTCGATGGTTCCGAACGTGACTCAAGACGCTTAAATGAAATCGGGAATTCGATATTGTCATGTTCATGTCTGCTGGGGCCCAACTCTCTCGTCTGTCATGTCTCAATGTGGCCTCTACACACCTCATACCCACTCAATGCTTATCAAATGTACTCAGCGATTCTCAGCCATCAAAAGGTCTCGTTGCGTCAGCGGCCTTCAAACCCGGACCGGGCTAATGAACCTGTACCTGCCAGCAGGGACTCTCAGACAGGTGGGATAGAAGAGAGGCAATCTATGGGGTGCCAGGCAAACTTTATCAGAAAATCGAATGAGTCAATCGTTATTTTTCAACTTCGGTGGACCATGACGATTCTTCCAACGTTGTTCCCTTTAAAAACTATCGAATTTACATAACCAACTTCGGTTTGTGCTCGAATGACGCTTTTGAGTGCTGTAATTGAAATATGTACTGGAAAATGTGCTTCGACCGGTAAGTATTCCCCTCAGTCTGGGGTAAAACTCGTCAGGGGTGCGGATAACGCCGGTATATACTCTATAGAGTAAAAATTATTTCATTTTTTAGTTTCGATAGGATTACAAAAAAGGCCTTCAACACCGTTGAAAAGGACACCACCAAGGGCCACGTGACCGGGGGGGGGGGGGGTCATTATGGACTCTCATGTGGCTTCACCACGTCCGTACGTAGGTACATAAATGAGGGAAAAATTTATTCAGTTGAAAAACGAATGAAGCTCCCAAATTTCCCCTTTTGAAAAATTTAATTAGAAAGCAAAACAACATTCATGATAACGGGATTGTAAACTGGAGTCACAAGATTGGAGATACAAGGCAGTGGGTAGAATCTACCCATCTGATCTAGTAGTGTCTACTTCATCTGATGAAGTAGGTAGGTAGACACTCAACAGAAGACAGAACCTTGTAGACAGGAAACTGGAGGCAGGAATCAGAAGAAAGATCGTCATTGACAGAAAAATTTGAAGCGATTGTAAACACAGTAAATGGATGGCAGAAGTCAGAACACAGGAGGTACGGGACTGGTGATAGGAGACACCAGAACGATACCAAGAGGCTGGTAACATGAGGCTCAGAACAACAAATAGAAGATAGAAAAGAAGACCGAAAGAAAAAACGATTCCATTGAACACACCGGTTGTCTATTGCATTAGACAGGAGACAGGATACAGATGTTGGCATGAGACTTGGGATAGGAGACAGGAGGCAAAACAGTAAGCAAAAAGTAAAGACCCTAGATCCTATTGTGTTCACCCAAATTCTGTCACATGCATGGAACTCAAAGTAGAACTTTAATTGATCCTTTGATAAAACTGCGACTATGATAATGCCCTTCCAATCGTTTGTTCAATACCAGGTTGCAAACCCTTGCCAGATCCATGTCAACTAGACTGTGATGCCTACCCTTAAGCAAGCATGGCCAATGCTGGGGCACCCAGTAGAGACAGCAGCAAAGAACAACTGTTACAGCAGATAGGAAAAATAGAACAGACGTCGAACCGCAATACCAAAGAAGCAAAACACAAACGTTATACAGATTACTGTTGCACCTACTGGAGACAGGAGACAGAAGATGTAACAGAAGTATCTGAAACAGAAGCCCACGTACCTACATGGCTGGAAACACCGAAAAAAAAATCGAAAACAGGTAAGCTGGTGACAAAGGACCACGATAAAGTACAGAAGTGAAAAAGGCTAATTCAAAGTCAGCAAACTGAAAACAGGAAAGAGATATATCTGATATATTCATAATATAATATGAATAATATTCATATTCATATAATATATTATATTATAATGTGAAGCAGAAGACAAAGTACAAAATAATATTATATTATAAAGTTAGACGAGACAGAAAGTGGGAGGCAGAAAAACGAAAACAGAAACATCAAACGAGAACAGATAAAAGACGTTGCATCAATAACTGGACCAGAAAGGAACAATATCCGTCGATTTCAATAAAAGAACAGGACACGGCCAATCACTCGGAGGAACGCGGCAAAAACGAGCGGAGTGTATTAATGTAGTTGAAAACCCCACCGATGTTGATGAACTGTGGGGAGGCTGAAAACTGCGGGATTTTGCATCGGCTCGCCATCCATCATCTGTTTTGCACCCGGCTGGAGTTTGAACAGGCTCGGAGGGGGATCGCGGAACAAAACTCCGCCAATGACGAATGGCCGTCCCCCAATCGGCCTGATGGCCCATTGGAGACAAGTACCTACGGAAAAGTTTCACGCCCGGTGAAGAATAAACCGCATTAAAAAATTGCTGCAAATATACAAGGGTTTATTATACATTGATGAAGATAAATTGTGCGAAAAATAATTCTAGATTAGAATAAAATCAATAAATCAATGAATAATAATAAGTTAAAAAAATACAATTTCTGTACAATTTTCGGACAGATTTGGGACTCCCAAAAATGGAGTATGCGTCCAAAAATTATTAAATAGAGCGTTTGGGCTTCAAATTTTGTAGCTCTACGAATGCCCCACAGTGAAGTCGGATCGTTCTGGGTCCCCCAAAAATGGCTCACTCCCAGCTCCTCCGGGTTATCAATTAATAAATAATCTTAGAGGTCAACTCCTCTGGAATGATACAAACTGAGATAAGAGAAGTGAACATCTCCTCCGTCCGTTGAGCAGGTCAGTTTTCGTTTTCCTGCCGCTTACATAAGTGATGGATGCCCATAAATGCGTGGAAGTGGAGGTGTTCTCAAAAAAGTGTGATGTCCACTGATGAAAACGTGGTACGTTTTCCAGAATCTGCTTATAAGATAAATCTGATTATCTAGTGGATAACTACATAGATTCTGATGCCGCTATTCCGCCACATTTGTGGGCAGTCGCATAAGTATCATCTCAACGAACCACTAACAGTTGCGAAGCCTTCCATTCGAAATTTAATGCCCAATTTTCATCACCAAAATCTCCTAAAGTTCTCCAAAATCAAAATTTCCACTCACGTTTTGCTTTTCAGAGCCTACTGAACTAACTAGGTAATTTCCTGGCCACAGCCATATCTCCCACAATTTTGATCGGATTTCATTCACATTTCCAGGAATTGTGTGGTTATAGCTCTAGATGGTCCCCTATCAGTTTCGTCACGATTGCATCAGTGGTACTCCCTGCGCATGCGCGAACGTAATTTTCTTGTTACAGTCACAACTACGTTCATTTTGAACCTGGCACGAGGAAGCTCATGTGGCATTGAATTGGCAGTGTATTATTTCTCCCGTATTCCTTGCGGAGGAGTTGACTATCTCATTTTCAGGTAGAAAAAGTAAGCCGGAGGAGTTGGTAAGAAGTAATTATGGCGGAGTTCTCCCGGAGGAGTTGGCCATTCCCCCCAAAAATGTTATTTAGCCAACCCAAACCCCAATTATTTAGCTCTTCAAAACGGTTTTGCAGCTCTCAGACTGGTTTTACCGCTTCAAACCAGTTTTAAAGCCCCTCAAGTCGGTTGTGTACTACCTTTTCAGCCGGCCACATAGCACGTCACACCGGTTTTATAGATCTTCAAACCAGCTCTATAGCTCCACAACCGTTTCTAAGGGACAACGCAGTTTTGTAGCCTTTCAAACCGTTGTTGATGCATCCTGTTTTGAAGCATTTCAACCAGTCTTGAAACAATTTTAACCGTCATACGGGTATAGGTCGGTACGTACAAGCATCGTCGTGGGTGAGTACCTCGAAGCTAAAACTAGCCGATTTTCGTTTACCTTCCAATTGTGGTTGGAAGTTGAAGCCGAATCAGGACGTTTATCAGGAAGATTAAATTCTTCGAACAGGACCCATTGAAAATCAGGTCATGACGGTCAGAACCCCCTTGAAGTCAGAACGTCTGGCAACCCTATTTGACTATAATAATTGTGGCAAGGTGAAACCCATCGGGTGTTCTGATTGAGCCAACGTGCTAAACAAACAGGAATTGTGTATGACAGAAACCATTCAACCAGTCGGACGCAGTCGTGCACCAGTTGACCGGTCGGTCAGCTACCTCGGGTCATTTGACCGCCGGAATCCGTAGGAAAAAAAATAAGAAAAAGAACAGGGTGGTCAGGAGTCTGTTAGGTAACAAGGGGATATATAACTCCGATGGATCTGCTTGATTGAAGACCGGTCGATGACCAGCCGGCCGAAACCCCTTTTGGCGAAACGTTTTATCGTCTAAACAATTGCTCTCCGCTGCCGGGTTGGCTCACTGTGACAAACCAAAACACCCCGTGAAGTTTGTCAAAAGTAAGGGTCAGATTTTGCGTGTATAGTATATTTTGTTGCGTGTATAGCAGATTTTCTTTGAATAGTATATACCCAAGCATGGTTTGACATTTTCGTGTCTTTGCTTTGGCACATTTAGGTATGTTTATATACGAAAAAAGCGTTACCAAAAAGCGTTCCCTACGAGCGACAGGAAAAACCGTCACAGGATACACGTAAACAAACGATTACTGGAACGACCTATTGGAATGAAGTCATAGTTACCAAACATGTAATTTTTTTGATACCTACAATAAATTTCGTTTGAAGTTTGTCGGTGTAATTTCATCGCATGAACAAAATGAAATGTCTCCACACCACGGAACGGATACCTACATGAAAATGCTCTCCTGTGGTTGCAAACTTGTATGCAAGCCGTTTCTTTAGTTTTGTTGAATGGCTTCAAACATGTTTGAGATCCGGATAGAAGTGAACGCTGAGCTAGAGCCGGTTCGAAGGGGCATAAAACTGGTTCGAAGTGCTGAACAACTTTCTGAAGAGGCACAGAGCCGGTTTAAAGTGCTGTACACGTGTGCTACAGTACAACTAGCTGAAGAAACTGTTTTAGGGGCTATAAATCTAGCTGAAGAGGCACAGAACCAGTTTCACGTGCTATGCAACTAGCTGTAGTGGCACAGCTGCTATGCAACTAGTACAACTGCTGTAGAGCCTCAGAACCTGTATGAAGTGCTACAAAACTAGCTGAAGAGGCACAGAACCAGTTTGAAGTAATGTAAGACTGGTAAAAGAGGTACAGAATCAGTTTGAAGGGCACAGGAATGGGTTTCAAGCCTAATAAAAACGGTTGGAGAGGAATAGTTGATTTTAAGAAACCAGTTTGATGTTACAAGTAGTTTTCATATTAATATTACGAACATATTACGTTTTTCGCTTTCCTTTTGGTTTATTATTCTGGGAATAATACACCTATGTTTTCGCGACGGAGGTCGACGACTCCGATCGGCCTCAAAATTTGACATTATCCGTTTCAAGAGGTCTAGATTTCAAAACCGAAATGTCCGTCCGCTGTCCTGGCCGTTTTGGGCAGTAGGATTTTTTTTTTAAGTGAAACTTTTATTACATCGTCCCAAAATTGTTGGTCTGTGTGTCGTTTTGTGTAACATCACGCTTAAAGCGTCGTTACTAGGGATTACCACACCCCAATTTTTTAATATCTGAAATTTTTGACAAACTGCTCGGTTTACCATCTCGTTGTGCCCGCAAGGTTTTCAGTCCGATCGCCCAAACCCGTGGGGCGCTATGGGGCTATGGGAGGGGTTTTTTGAAGGCTTTTAGCTATGTGATCGAGTTAGGTGTTGTTTTCGAAGTATTTTTGGACGTAGAATCCATTTTTTGGGGTCCTAGAAAGATCCGATTTCACTGTTGCGATCTATAGGGCTTTCATGGGGCTACAAATTGGATTTTGAAGGATCCCAGGAGGTCAAATATTTTTCAAGTAAAAAAACAAAATTTTGTTCTAAAATTTTGTTCATTGACAGAATTAAATTTCTGCACAAGTAATCTATATCAAATAATAATAAACCCTAGTGTAAAATTTGCAGCGTTTTAATAATATTATAGAGAGGCGCATTTATAAAAAAAATGGAGCAGGTATCCTGATTTGTCTTCATTTCTGGGTGTCAATGACAAGCTTCACTCAAAATGAATCTTCCTATTTAAAGCATAGAATTGTCTCTGAAGTTCTGATCCCACACCACGGACTCACCTTGTTGGTAAGATTGTAACAGAATCACTCTGCCGTAAAACCCGGTGTGCTAATGAGCGGGTCCCGAACGACAATTTTCAGACATTGACCTCCTCCGACAAGAAACGTATTTGTTCAATCCACCTCCTGAATTGCTAAATGATGGATTCGAGGCGGAGCAAAGATTTTTATCGTTTTTGCGGCACCGGGAAAAGATCCACTCTTTGACGAAGGGGCCATTCCTAAATGCGGAGTTTCTTGTCGTAAAAATCCCTTCCCCTGTAAATTTTTTGTTCGAGGCCCGAGGAACAAATAAAAGTCAGTTGGAGATGATTTCTATTCCTCATGGACAACCATCGTAAACCTTGTTCACTCCGAAGGAAATCCCCGTCCGCTGAATCGATTGTTTTTAGGACATGGGAGGCTCCACTTCTGACATGATGAGACTTCACAAGAGAAACTTCACAAAGCGGAGGTTTTGTTTTCGTTGTAAATTGGAACGTTGAATCGATAAGCATACATGTCATATATGCTGCAGACGTATCCCGTAGATGATAAGGCTGATTCTTGTAATTCTTTATCTTGTATATTTGTAGTTCTTTAACTTGTATATAAATATACAAGTAATATATATTTAATATAAATTTACGTATAATACTTATACGTTAATAATTAACTTTTGCTGTTGAACCCCCTCTTGATTATAGAACGAGCCGCCACTGGAATAAATTATTCAAAGTTTGATAAATATTCAAAGTTAAAAGAAGACACAATATTCAACCGAATTGGGTTCAGCTTCACTCCCAGCAATAATCATTTCCGAATTCGAGCTTGTGACGTCACTCATCTATGCATTTACAATATTACCACTTCACGAGACCCTCTCTTACAAATATCCTTCCAGATGTTCATCAGAGTCCCGCTGACGTCAACCAAGATCACGAACTTCAACCGCATATATCAATAGTCACGTTCGAATTAAAGAAACCCTGCCAGACCGAAGGTGCCAAACGTCATTTCTACAGTTTATCTAATCAAAAACTCACGTGCCCCTCGGAACAACCTCGAAGATATTCCTACTTGAAGAGGAGGATGAGCCTTGCAAAGACCTTGAAGCCACTGGACGGGTCACGTTTCTATTTTCGTGTTTTTCTTCTTTTTTGGTTCTTGTTCAATTTGACGCCGTCAACCGGGCGCTTAATCAGAATAAATTTTTACCCTATTGAGAAACGTCGTCTTATAAAAATTATCAACAAAGGTTTTATGGTTATTTATTCAGTTGGATGTCGTCAGAGAGTACTTTAGTGGACAGGAAACGGTGGAGGCCCTCGAGGCGTGCCGGAATGAAAATTTATGTTTGTCCATTTGAATATTGTGAAACCCGAGAATTCTTCGGCGATTGAGTAACTTTAGAGGCTTCGTCTGTTTTCGACAGGGGATTAAGGCTGTTCGAACTGGGTATAAAAGCTCGTTTGGGGGGATGGGAAAAAACTATGCAAATTTTTCGCTAGGGTTTATTATTCTTTGATGTTGGTAAATTCAGCAAAATTAATTATTAATTTTATGCTGAAAAAATTACGCAAAAAAACTAATAAAACTCGGGCCTTTGAGGCCTCGCAGGCCCCCTGGAACCCTGTATGCTTTTTGCTTAGAGCCTATGAGAATAATAAAAAATGAGTATAAAATAATACAATAAAATAAATAAGGTAAACTAAGTGACTTATAGTCTTCTCCTCAAATTTTGTTTAGGTTGTTTTAACTGGTTTTACAAAAAGTGCTCCGATTCCTTTCTCTTCAATTTTACCTGAACATATGTAGCTGATCTCATCCCAGTTTCTGCTTTGGTCCATTCTTCTACTTTAGTTATTCACCTTTATGTTTTTGTTTTTTAAATTTTAGTTTCTCTAATGACTATAATAATTATAGTCATTATAATTATTATATCAGGACTTGGGGCTAGCTTTGAGTTAGATTTTCTAGAGTTCACTTTATGGGAGATGATTTTTGAAACGTATTTATACTTTATAAAGTGAAATTTTGAGGCTGATGAAACCAAAAGTGTCTTCGGAAAATCTCATAACCTCGAACTTGTAGGTACTCATCTGTTGAGAAGACAAACAGGGTGCAACGGTGAAAAATGTTTTGAAAAAAAAGATGGGGGAGTACACAGAGGCCTTGTTCCAGAGAAGGCTCCGCTGGTATCGCCCATTAGTTGCACAGATTAAAGGCCCTCCGAGCCCTTCAGGGCTTCTTTCTTATTAATAAAAAGGGGAGGATATAAATCTTCATTAACGAAAGGATCTCCGAGAAGCGGAGATCGTAAAACGGGGAATATAGCCTGGTTTGGGGGGGGGGGGGGGGGGGAGAAAAAGGTTTACCCGGTTACAATGGAGATTATGAGGATTTCGGGAAAGGAGTGAGAGCTTAGTGCAATTTTGGCCCTAAGCTGGCATTCTCGTGGAGGACAACACCAAAGAAAGTGAGTCTGCTAGTTAGACGTAAACAGAGTGTTCCAATTCCGAGTCTTTTGCGTTCTAGAGCAGGTTGAGCATTCCTATTCCTGCGACTAATCGGATACCTGGTGTCCTTGACTCGTAAAGGCGGCCTCAGGATCGAATCCTTTCTCAACCTCTCAACCTCGTCGATGTCTCCTTGAATGTCGATCGGCAGAAGCCGTAAAGCGTTATCGGGGATCCTTTTCGATTGGAAGTGAGTGAAATCCAGATAAGACGAGCGAAACGAACTGAAAAAACTATGCGGAAAATCATTGTATCGAGCCGAATGTGAGTCGTCCTTTGTAAGTGATTTTGAATCAGAATGAGAGGAACCTTAATCTTCACCTCTCCAAAGTCACTCTGCACTCCCTCTGTATTTAATCTATCCAAATCGATTATTGCTTTTAGGTTATTTATTTTATTTTATTTTATTTATTTTTTCAACGTTCAGTACAATGGGGCCCTAGTTCCCTCACCGGCCAGCTGTCTGCGCGGATGCCCATGCTCCCAGCTGATGCCAACAGGAGGGAAATATGGATCCATAATATGGATCGTCTATAATATATTATAATATAATATTATTATATAGACGATCATCCAACAGAATAAAATTCTGATGCCTCTTCTGGGCCTTTAATAGTACCTATGACCTGGTTCATATGGCACCTACTATGCATACCTAGGTATGCAAAGTTCCGACCTACAACAATAAACTTTTATGAAAGGGATTTATATCATGATATAAATAGGGCCAATATCCGAGTACAGACCCAAAAATCCGTAGATCTACGGATTTATCTGTAGGGTTGCCGACCCGCCAGCACTGGGAGTATAATAATATTATTATGTATCCATAATGTATCCATAATATTATATTATGTATCCGCGCAGACAGCTGGCCGGTGAGGGAACAATGTACTGAACATCGAGACCTTTTTCACAGAAAACAGCTGATAGGATAGGATTGATCATTGAACCTAATTGAATCGGTTATTTCAGAAACCTTTCGGAAAACTAAAAAAAAAAAAAAACTGTTTTGCAGCTTAAGTATAGGTCTAGTCTCCTTCAAATATTTTTTTACCAAATAAAGAACATGGTATTGGAATAATCTTTCTTAGCCAGAATCTCTCTGGTTCGGAATTGAGGACTACTTTCGAAGTAGAATGGTACATTGTACTTTATTTTCTTTAGAAGCAGCGCGAATACCGTGAACCATTAAATGGTTCACACATTTTGTGACTTCTGTCAGTGCCTTACACAATACCTCCTGACTGTAGTTCAAAATTTTCCGATTCCCTTCTCTCTTAACGTCGGGGAGGGTGCCATCGCTCTAAAAAGATAAACTAAGTTCAAGAGGAGCCGAAAACAACGAAACATCAACAGATGATTTATTGAACGCTTGAAGAAAAACTTCTTTAAAGTTACTTTAAAGAAGTGTTTAAAGTGAAACTTTTATTACATCGTCACAAACTTTTTCGGTTGTGTGTCGCATGTCGTTTTGTGGCATTTCGCACCGTCACGCGGTCGGCCTCAGTGGTAGACTCCACGCTACCCCGCCTCAACGGTAGAGCTTAGAGAGACGGCGTTATTTTCGTCGGGTTCCACGTAGGTGCGGATGTGTCGTAGGCCATATTAGATTCGTCAAAATTCGCCAAATTCGAAAATTCGTCGAAAAAATTCGTCTTTCTCGCGCGTTGTCCCATTTTTTTTAACTTTCCATTCGCGCCAAAGGCCGTTTAGGGGGTCGAACAAATTACGAAAAAATACGAGCCGTATAAATCCTACCTGGAGGAAGACGTCAGCCAAATCGTAAATCGGAATTTCGCCCGGGAAATTCGTCGAAATCCCCATCGAAATAATCGTTTTTCTCGCGTTTGTCCCACGTTTTTTCGGATTCAAAAATACCCAGTAAGGAGCCTTTTTTTGGGTATGGTATCCGCGAGCCAAATGCGCTTCAATCTATGGCGAATTCTGAAGTCGGATTTTTAAAAAAACGAGGGGGAGGGGGCGAGTTCACGGTGAGAAGCGAGTTCATCGTTTTAATTCGCGGGGGGGGGGGGGGGGGGCGCAGGCGAGTGAGGCTTGAGGTGCGTGGAAGGAAAACGCCATGGCCCAGTTATTGCACACCCGTTCAATAATTGGGCCTACTGGTCTTTCGTGTTTCAGTTATTGAACACCTCATTTAAAAATATATAAAAAATGTTCAGGAAAAAATTAACATTTCAAGTATGTGAGAAAATCGAAAAACAACCAAAAACTTTTAGGAAAGTAGAAGATAAAACGTCCTGAGCAAAACCAGTTGGCTTACCAAATCCTTAAGAAATCCGACATACGTCGACCTCACACAATCTTTCTGGCTACTGAAAACTTATAAAATTTATAAGCATTTAATGCTCCCCCACTCTCCCCGGCCATGTCATTGAACTCTCATTAGTTACTCTTGCCTCAGGTAAGAGAGACAGTGTGGAAATCCCCTTCAAATCCTTATTATACGCAGAAAAAGGGCGAAGTGTTCAATAACTGGTACATTTACCTTATTTTTTGGTTTGGACCTTTCTTTGATAACACACACTTGAAATTATTTGTGCACTAGGAAATCCTCATCAGTCTGTTTATTTAGCTCAAATTTCTTGCCCAGCTATATTGTTCTTTCACTTTCTTCTTCGAGCTCAGTTTTGGAGATATCGACACTTTCGAATCGTACGACTTGAAGCAACTTCGAGCAGAACTTCAACATGATCCATGCTCGCCTGAAATCCAATTTAGCTGGTTATGTTTCACATACGGCGTTTCTATTGTATGTTTCCCTCATGTTCGACTACGCTAACTAGCTCAAGTTTTATAAGGTATTCGAAGTTTGGTTCAAGTTCAAAGCGTGAGGGTTTCGCCATCCAATATGAGGATGAGGTGGGGGATGTTCGTGTGCTCCTCCCCTTCTCTTCAGCCACTTATGAGTTTTGAGCGTATCCCTGTTTATACAAAGTGGGGTATCCTCGGGGGTAGGAGATAGCTTTTCAAGGGATCCCTCCCCCCCCCGCCAGCCCGCCGCTTCCTTGTCTATTTTGCTTCTCTCTTGTAAGAAACTTCGTCCTAGCGGCCTAACTTGTGTTGGAAAGTCAGGCGATGGTCGGTCGAGTTTGCTTTCGGCTCGGATTCAGCCGACGATAAGACGAGAACACCAAACAAGTACCTAGGTAGTTGAGGGCCCCAACGGATTAACCGAAATGGCAAATAGTTTCAGGTATCCAGTAACGTCATGCGATGTGAGGCTCTCAGGACTGCACAAGTATGTACCTACCTAACAGGGTTAATCACTGGGTTGAATTCAACGCTTGAAGTTCAACGTGCACAATGGATTACCCTTCAGATGACCTCCAATAACGCCTCAGGTCCTTCGCTGCATCAACATTATGGGTGATAGGTAAGTAACTGTTGTGAGGCTCGGTCAAATAAGAAGATTAATGCACCGACGTTTCGGAAGATTCATTTTCTATCGTCTGGGCCTCAAGAAAAAATCCGGTCAGCTCCCCGCATTTTGGTGCCAACTCTCCGCACAGGCCCGTGGTCAACTCCCCGCAACCCGATAATCCTACCCTCATGGGGACCTAACACAACCACCACAAGGGATTTTCCAACCACCCTGCTACGAGCTGCTCCGAGCAGTGGAGTGGAGAGAAATTTTACGGAGGTGCATTCCAACCAGGGCTAGTGTAAGTTCAGAGCAACTTCGGGCGGCTACGAGCAAGGTCCCTCGGGCTAACTCACGTAACTAACAGGCGTAAAATTGGCCAGGGAAATAATAATATTATGATATTATCGAAGACGATAAAATCCCACACACCAGAATATATCCAAAATTAGTGTAGAATGAACCGTTTCCCGAACCCCCCCCCCCCCCCTCCCAAAGTTTCCCCGCCACACCACCTTTCCAAAGTACCTGGCACCCTCCGTTCTCCCGTTCTCTCCATCGTTCCAAGGTCCCTGGCACCCTCTGGGGATATGTTCAAATCGATCAAATTAAACTCGCCCTCTAAATTCACCGATTGTCGGAATTCGTTCATCGGGTACCTATTGCGTATTAAAATTCGGATCTCTAGGTAGGATACAGAAGAAACACAGACTCAATCGGACAGTGCACAACGAAGATAGGGATAGTTGCGCGGATTTGCGCTCATCGAAAATTTCGCTCAATGCGCTTATCGAACGTAAAATTGACCGGGGAATCCAAATTCGCCACACAAAAATTAGGGGTTCCCATATAAAATAAGAAGAGTCCTGATCAGCTGAGTGAGCTTAAATCTCTCCTCTTCATCCTTGGGACGTAGAAATTTGAGATGGATCCCTTCTGGGAGTAGGTACCTACAAGAGACGATGTCGAATCAGTGATATTTATGATTGGCTAGCCAAATTTCTCTCTTGTCATAATATGACAAGAAAATATATTATTATCATATAATATGTTATATTATTATCAGCCATAACTTGTACTTTTTGGTTTATTATTCTTGGAATAATACACCTGTTTTCGCGACGGGGGTCGACGACTCCGATCGGCCTCAAAATTTGACATTATCCGTTTCAAGAGGTCTACATTCTAAATCCGAAATGTCCGTCCGCCGTCCGCCGTCCAGGCCGTTTTGGGCAGTAGGAATTTTTTTAAAAATCTGAAATTTTGACAAAATACCTACTCGGTTTACCATCTAGTTGTGCCCGCAAGGTTTTCAGTCCGATCGCCCAAACCCGTGGGGCGCTATGGGGCTAAAATGGGGCTACAGAAGGTGGTTTTTGAAGGCTTTTGGCTATGGGATCGAGTCAGGTGTCGTTTTCGAAGTATTTTTGGACGTAGAATCCATTATTTTGGATCCCGCAGCGATCCGATTTCACTGTTGCGATCTATAGGTCTTTCATGGGTCTAAAAATGGAATTTTTGGAGGATCCCAGGAGGTTAAATATTTTTCGAGTAAAGAATAAAGAATTTTTGAAAAAACAATTTTTTTTGAAAAAAAAAAAATCAAAAAAAATTTTTGAAAAAAAAAAAATCCAAAAATTTTTTCCAACATTTTTTCTTTTGACACAGAAATAATTTTTGCGCAACTAACCTATATCAAAGAATAATAAACCCTTGTGTAAAATTTGCAGCGTTTTGATAAAAAATTTCGTTCGACATTAAATGTTGAAATTTTCTTACAATGAATAAATTTTCTTACAGTATGTGAGGAAGCTATGTGCCATGTCCCACCGGTTTTCTTTTATTCGATACAAATGCAATGGATAGGACATGAACGCACAACTCCATCGCAATCAGCTGAAAGGCTCTTCCAGCACTCCATAATCCCCTCCGATCATCCCTAACCTTCTTTAACCATTAACCATCCCCCTTGCGTTCTTCATTCACCCAAATCCAAAAACCAAAACCACTTACTTCGCCTTTTTTCACTCTAACCTTGGTCCTAATGATCGCCTTCCATCTTCAACCAGGTCGAGACGCCCGTCAAGGTTCCTCGAACGGTCCTAGAAGACATCCAGGACGCTGATTCGCTCTTCAAGCTTCTAACTGCACTGCGACCGACGTAATTAGGCGTCTCGTTAATTCCGTTCAAACGAGCCCTCACAACCCGGCAATTTTCATTCCGCGACGCGAAAGTGAGACAAACTGTCAAATTAGGGATCGTCAAAAAAGTCACGTTTTTTTTTTTCGGTGGGTATTTAGCGACTAAGTATGGTTCATTTTATAATGAGGGAATACGACACGGTCAAACAATAATTGTTTGAGAGTAATTATTACTCTCAAATTATTTTGGGAGATTTCGTCAATTTGGGAAGGCTGGTATTTTGGTAGAAATTGGGAGCTGGTTGCGAGGCTTCAGAAAGTACCTACCGTTTTCTACCTCGTGGGAAAAAGGAAAAGTCGACTTTGCGGCCAAATGACAATTTTTCGGGCAAAAAGCTAAAAACATTATTTATAATAACATTATATTATAATATAATGTTATTACGGATATTATCCTTACCTATCGGAAATTTGACGCCCTTCAAAAACTTTCCTTAGAGCAGGGGAGCTGAAACGCCTCTTTCACAAGTTACAACCTAAAACATACAAAAAAGAAGTTTTTTTCGCCAATAGCATCCAAATGGTAGCACAAGCAGCATTGTAAATAAGTAGCAGTTAGTTCCTAAAAACAGTTTGAGGCCCCCACCCTTGTACGAGGGTTGTACCCAGAACGGAGGTTAATCATTAAAGTACTAGAACTGAAGATAATTTCCGAAATCCTCATGTATCAAAATCGTTCCTTCAATTTTACTTGTTCAGTCTGAACATATTGACGCATTTTGTTGTTGTTTTAGTGGGATGTTCAAAGGTCAAAAAAAGTATTGTTTTATTGCTTCCGAGTCTGCAAGGCAGACGAAGCATTGTTTTCACTTTCGAAATGAAAAAAAAAAGATTGTTCTCCAAAATCAAAATTTCCACTCACGTTTTGCGTTTCAAACAAACACGCAAAACGCCACATGCCATTTGTTGTGCCTGAACAAATTTGGTTCCGTGTCTGTCTGTCGGTCTGTCTGTCTGCATTTCCTTGCCACACCCATAACTTCCACAATTCTGATCGGATTTCAATCAAATTTTCAGGAATTGTGTGGGTATAGCCCTAGATGGTCCCCTATCAGTTTCATCATAATTGAATCAGCGGAACGCTGTCCACAGGCGCAAAGGTTCCAAATAAATTGCACGAGGATTGAATCAGCGGAACACGTTGCGTAGGCCCAAAATGGTGATTCGGATCATCCTCAGCAACATGGAAGAAGTTGGTTGTTAGGATGGTCTGTTTACGCAGCCATCGAATTTTTAAAAATCTCGAGTCAAAATTCCAAGACGTTAGAGATCCAAAGAATGAGGTGCAGTATGTACCGCACTGCCACTATATGTAGGTAATGTAAAAATGTTCAAAATCTGCCATAATATCTCCGGTTCACCCTTGGACGTTTAAATTTGAGAAGGAGACCTTATGGAAGTACAAGAGACGATTGAAATGACGGGTATTCTCCTGTTCAGCTGAGTGAGCTACAATCTAGGTCAAGGGGGGGGGGGAGCTAAAATCTTGCTCGAGTTAATGAGCTAACAGCCATAACTTGTGCTCTATTGATGAAAAATTTCGTTCAACATTTCATACAATATCCGAGGAAGCTATGGGCCATGTCCCACTTGGCAGTGTATTTTTCGAGTTGCCATCAAAGACGGGGTTACTGAAAAAAAAAAAAAAAAAAAAACCATTCCGCTTATAAATCACATTTAGTCCTACTTTTGTCCTACAGCTTTTGTGTCTCTCTGCATCTCTCTCATTTCGGGCGTAAATATTCCAGAGACATGTATAGAAAGATCCCAGACCGAAATTAGCTGCGGCTTTCGGTGCAAGAGCTGAACGAACTCAGATAACGACCGACACGTCAACGAGCGTTCTCACTACCTATGTACCTACCTACATATTGGAACTGTTCTATGGTCTTCTGTCTGTTCTATGTTCTGTCTGTTCTATGTCTGTTCTATGTTCTTCTGTCTGTTCTATGATCTATGAACCTACATATTGGAACTGTTCTATGGTCTTCATCGTGAAGAGACAGATCACCGGTAGATGACTGATATTATTTGCTGTACTCAGGTCAGTATAGACAGTCGCAGTTATGAGACTGGTATATGTACGAAAATTCAGGTTTTTAGCACAACTACATCAAAAGTTATTGGGTTTTAAGCGCTTTTTGACGATTCTGGACCACTGTGCGACGGATCAATCAAATAACGAGGGCTCAGAAGAAGAAAAACGAGATTTCCAACCCAGAAATACTGATGATTATAGTGATTATAATCATCGTAATAATTATAATAATTATTACACCTGTCGGCAAACATAGCTGGTTCACAGGTCACCAAGACCTATCAGAATGTCCGACACAAAATTTTCGGAAAGAAAACTGATCGGGGCGTTTTTCTCGCAACTCTTCAACTAGTTACTGCACTTACTGTAAGTGCAGCAAAACCAGTTCGAAAATCATCGACGGCCAGATCTCTCCCTTCATTTTGGGACGCCGCCCCTTCCCTACACAACGTGGTTGGCGGGACTGGAGTGCGCTGGGTAGTTATTCGGAACAGACCTTCCACCTCTAGCAAAAACTCAGAAAAATGTACTGGCTGATTGGAAGGCGGTCAAAATTGTCTATCCACAACAAGCTAATTCTGTACAATCAAGTCCTCAAGCCTGTCTGGACTTATGGAGCACAGCTATGGGGCTGTACAGCTCAATCAAACCGGGAAATCATTCAGAGATTCCAGAACAACGTGCTGCGAAATGTGGTTAATGCACCATGGTATTTTCGAAATGAACGGCTTCATCATGAACTTCAAATCGAACCTGTGAACGAGGCTATCAAACGGCAAGCCGTCCGCCATCTTAATCGGCTAAGATGTCATGTCAACGAGGATGCTGTCCGACTCCTTGACACAAGTGATGTCACCAGAAGACTAAAACGTACAAAACCACTAGAGCTTGCTTTCTTGTGAAACAGTGTAGGGGAAACCAGTGTGATCACAACAAACAAAACTAAGTGAAGTATCTTAAGTTTTGGCTATAAATCAATTAATTTCAAAATAATATTGTTAATAAGTTATTACTTGGAGCAATAAAAATTTTCAAAAAAAAACCTCTAGCAAAAATTTGCAACTTTTTTTCGTTTGATACAAGCATACACACACAATAAAAATAAAAAAAGTTTGGTGGAGACCTTCCCAGTTGGCGTGATGAGATGCTTTTAGGGGCGGCTCCTCTTCTTGTCCAGACAAACAAATGACCCCGAACAGATCACAATCAGAGACCCACCCTTAACGATATCTGACAGACGCCATTTAGACGCTCCCTTTTCCCCCATATCCACCCCCTGGTGGGTGAAGCACGTGGGCAGCGGGCCCAGGAATGAAGATGTGGAGGGTGTTGGGACTACGTCTATTGTCGCCGATGAAGTTTGTCAAATCTACCCAACCCTCGGAAGTCGTTAGTGCTAAATTTAATATTAAAATACGATTTGAAAGGAAAGCGCGACGTAAAATCTGGTGGGCTACCTCTGTTGTCTGGTCGGGGTCTGACAAAAATCAAGTGTTTCTGTTTGAGGTAAGAAATTCCGTTTGAGGTAAGAAATTCATTTGAGCGCATTTGCGCCGGACCTCATCCAGCACAGTTGGAAGGGGAAGGGGTCAGAATACGGTTAGAAAAACGCGTTATAATAGGTTGTCATGCAGAGACCGTCGTATGAACTCTTGTCGGTGTGCTTTCCTCGCAACTGAAATGATTGAAATTTTAACAATCTTTGCCTTAAACTCGTATAAGCTGTGTGTGGAGTAGTTTCTTCCAACATTGAACCTATCCGATGTTTTCCCTCCTCCCGACGAACCCGGAAAAGAAAGAAAAAACTACGGGAGGAAAAGTTGAAAAATTGAATCACCTTTGGAGCAACCAGCGTCGTGGGCTTTTCCTTCGATTGCGTTACCTACCTCTCGAACAGTCGAAGTCCCCGGAGGCTACTTTCATACAAACCGAAAATATTTCTTCCCCGCAATATTGTTTGTTTTCTTCTTATTTCTCTCCCGAGTTCGAACAAGGCTGTATCCTTTCCATTACAATAACTAGCTACGATCTCACAGGTTTACAACTTGAGTGCTTTACTCCTAGCAGAGCGTTTCAATAATTGAAAGCGTTTCAATAATTATTATTGAAACGGACTGCGCGTACTACACAAAATGAACTCTGGATGAGGGATAAAAATATTTAAATATAGTAATAATAATAACCGTTCATTGTTACTACACCTCTTTTGAGGAGATACCTCGTCATTAGGTCCTCATTTTACTTAGATAAATGACAATAATAAATACATTCAGGAAAAACGACAAAATAACAGGGAATCCGATGAGCTAAAATAGTCATAATTTGATATCGAAAAACTCATAAATGAGTTTATAAATTTATGTGAGTGAATTGGATGAAGGATAAAAATATTTAAAGTGAGTGAATTTAGGTTACCTACTTAAACGATAATGAAGGTACCTATTCAAATTTTAATCAGTTGGTCGTTTTTTTTCTTCGAAATGATGCGTTAATCAAGGGGCAAAATTAATTTAAGAAGAATTTGGGGAACTTTCCACCTTGTGAAATCGAACTCCGTAAGAACAAAATAAAAATTGTTATATTTCCTAATTTATTTTTTTATTTTTTTATTTTTAAAGATAAACGTACCCGTAGTGGACGCCAAGTGTGAGCTCCTTCAAAATCGGTTCCTGCTCCCTATAACAAGGACTTAGAAATGAAGAACTTTGGGGAGAACAGTATGTCGGTCATTGTGATCTTGGACCTCAATGAGGAAAAAAGGAAGCATTCCTATTGCAGAAAGATTGAGAGCTGCAGAAGTTGGAGACAATTCAAAGAAGAAGACTGAAACCAAAGCAGAACCGATAGCAGAGGATCTAGAAGCCAAAATAAGTACCTACAGCTGAAGAAGACTCAGCATCACTTGATGATGGACAGTTTGTAAGAGTCAAGAAAAACAATAGACTGGTGAAGATTTATCTTTATGGAGAAACTTATCTTTTCTTATGGCTGTGTTGTCTTAACTATGAAGAAGATAATATCTAGATATTATCTAGAATGGGATACTAAAAATAAGAAAGATAATATCATCATTATGAGGATATCATATTTCCTTTCCTCATATTACGAGGAAAATTAAGAGATCAAGTTTTGATGGTTTTACAAAACCCATCCAATTTTGCTCAAATTTTCAATATGACCGTTTAATTTATGTTGGTTCCTACTTTTATTAAAGTCTATTTAAAAAATAACTCATATTCGAATGAGTTTTTTTACTTTGAGTGTCAATTACTTGAACTCGCTACTTTCATTTAGCATTTTGAAGATTATAAAAGTGAGTTTTTAAATTCCTTTATTTGAATTCAAAATTTAGCCGAATAATTTATAGTCAATTTTTGACCTCCAAAAAAAGATAATAGGTAATAATCGAACATCAAATAGATAAAATAATTGGCCAAATTTCAATCATCAAAATTTAAATTAAATGTAAATCGCTGACCACAGAATCCGTGGTCGTTAATTTAATAGGTACAGTTGATTTGTGGCTCAAAAGCTGTACATGGGGTTAGCGGCTCGCCAGGTTGCAACCAGTAGATCTGATATAGATATCATTTTATAGATCTTTATTATATTGAAGACTTGACCTCGAGGAGGACGCATTCCATCTATTACGTCCAAATTTCAACACTTTGTTTCCTTCTAACGTCAAGAAAATGGTCAGTGAATTATACCTACCATTGGAGTAGAAATTCGCAATTTATGCAATTTCGAAGGAGACTTGAAGGGAAATCATGGGTGCCAAATTAGGAGCGAACCGGCGTAATAGATTCGCTCTGAAAGGGCCGCGAAAAAAAACTCGTTTCGAAAATCATTTGAAGATCCTCACAGGGAAGTGGCGGAGAAGAAAAGGTCTAAAAAAACCGTCTCCCAAAAAAAAAAAAAAAAAATATCTCTACTGAATGGTGGAAGTAGGGGTGTACCCGTGGGGGGAGGGGGATTGAAAGGCTACGAAGAAGTCTTAAGTTTCCATTTGCAGGACGGCGGGATAAACTGCTAAGATAAGGGAAATGCCCTCTTTTTCCCCGGCTTGGGGTGGAAATAGAATGAGGTTTTCTATGACTTTCAGATTGTGACTTGGGAGTTAGAGCGGGTGGCGGACATAGGACTTTTTTCGAGCGGCTTCTTCTTCATGGGTATTAAAATCCCAATGAATAAAATTTTAGGAATTCGTGAAATTTACCATCTTCTCTCCCCTTCTCTGTGTGCCATACCTGGAACCAGACGTTCGCGACCTCTCGCTACTAACTTCTGTTGAGCGTGTTGAACAGTTATTATAGAAGTAGTAGGGACCTACTGTACGCCGGCTCCAAACGACAAATGTGAGAGGTTTTCCACTGCAAGATACTCTTGGTGGTTCGCCATTGCCTTCCGAGAGGTGATTATCAGTATTAGGAAGATTTCTAGCGGCTGCTGGGATTGGATCAGCAACGTTGGACTCAGCAGTCCGACGCTCAAACCACTGAGAAGAGGAGAGAAGATGGTAAATAACCACAAAAACACCACTGTTAAAATCTACCATATTTGAGATAAATCTAATTTTTAAGAAAATTTAATCGTTCCTAGGGTGTTTTCAACCTTAAAAATTTGTTAAGGCCGCTTCAAAGTGGTAATTGTCGCTTCAAACCGGTTTTTGACCTTCCAATCAGGTTATTGCCGCCCCAAACTGGTGACAATTTCTTCGAGTCGGTCTCTCAAACAGGTTTTCAAGCAGGCCAAACGGGTCCCTCCCTTTCCTCACAAGTTGTGATAGTGATTATGTATGTACCATGAGGATGTGGTGACTATACCTACCAGTAGCGCCCGCACTTCAGTTCCTCCATTATCCCTATACGTACACAGTAGTTGGGGTTTGAAGGTAAACTACGTGATAAGATGGGTCTGTAGAGCGACGAACCGAGTAATTGCTTTCGTGTTCACCTTTTTTTCTGGATCACGAGAAGAGGCTAACCCGATGAAAAATCCATTTTATCGGAGTTTTCCTCGCGTGAGGATTTTACTTTGGGTCAGTTTTCACACAACGCGCCCCGTAAACCTGTATGATAACACAACAGTAACTGTTGTGTTACTTGCGGCTTACGCCTCATTACGGCTGTAATTGGTAGACAGGAGGGAGAACTGTATTGCCCCTCGAGTTGAAATTGCTTTCCAAGTTGACGCCAATCAACCAAGTGTCCGGGGCGATGTAATTGTGCCGACCAATCAGTCATGTCTCCCGGGAGTGCTCCAAGTTCCTGATTAGTGTCAGCCCTTTGCATCGAACCAAGACCCCTCCAGTACGGAGGAGTATTTTCGACTATACCCACCATCAAGACTATCGTTCTTTGAAATTACGCGCTAGAGCAAAATACATGAAAACGTTTAAACGGAATCCGCACCTCATGCAGATACACAAGGATACGTCTGTCAACCACGATGAGAATTTCTAACCCACTACTGTGACATACCTACTTTTTACGGCTTAGCTGACTAGGCTCCTCATCAAGTACTATGCATACTAGCCTCCACATAGAGTACTCGGCAGCCTAAGCTCTTGATCAAGTACTCACCTGACTTGGCTCCTCATCAAGAACTCAGCATAGGTACTAGGCTTCTCTCCAAGTACTCAGCAGACTAAGCTCTTCATCAAGTACTCAGCTGACTAGGCTCCTCATCAAGTACTCAGCATACTAGGCTTCTCTCCAAGTACTCAGCAGACTAAGCTCTTCATCAAGTACTCAGGTGACTAGGCTTCTCATCTAGTAGGGCCTATTAGGCTGAGTATACTCAGTTGATGGGGCTCTCGTCAAGACTTGACGGTCAAGTAGGTACTTAGCAAGCGAAGCTCCTCATTGAAAACTCAACTTAATAGACTCCTCCATTCACTGCTCTGCTGACTGTTCTCATTCACTACTCTGTTGATTTGGCTCCTCATTAAACACTCAACTGAATTGTAATTTCCATTCCCTACCCCTACGTTCAACTGCTACAACTAACGTCCTGAAGAGGTCCCACATTCCCTCCCAGAAGGGCTCTGAAACATCCCCAGGGACTTTTGAGGGTGAGGCCCCTTCTGCACAAAGGTCCCTTCGAGATACTTTCTGCGTTTCACATTTAATTAGGTTTGCTCCCCTTCCGGCACAAAGAGCTCCAGTGGCCTTACGAACGACCGTGAAGTGACGTCGAGGAAACACGGGACGACGGATGTCTTGAATGTGGAAGCAGTCGAAAGGGGGAAGAGTGCTTTTTTCTGGCTGTTTTTCCGCTCTATCGGAGAAGGGGGAAAAAAAGATTGACGTAATTAAAAGAAGGGATCTTGAAAACTTCCTGAAATTGAAGGAAAGAAAGAAAGCTGTTTACTAAAGAGGGGTTCAATAAAAATTTTTCAATTAGCTAGATAACGAAACTGTTGAAATTCTCCGAGAATAACGGCATCAAACCAGACAGACGAGGTTCCATAACAGAATGTGCTGACTGAAGATCCCACAAAACCCCATAGTGGCTACATAGCCTTCCAAGCCTTCCTCAACATGGAAATAATTTATATGTTGAGGAAGGCTTGAAGAATTATTCTTCAAATGTGTTAAAATCGAGAAAATCGGTCGTTATCGTTAACTGTTATCAGCTGTGCTTAGCATGGCATAGGCCGTGGTGTGCTAGTTAACTAGCACATTGTCGACACGCTCCCTCAGCTGTTTTCTCCCACTGCGTCTGCACCAGCAGTTTCTTCGTTTTCCTCTTTTAATAAAAATAGTTCCATTTGACGACTTCAGTCTTTGCTGCTTCAGGAAGACCTGGCTGGATGCATTAGAGTGTATACACTAATAATACATTATTTAATAATGTATGATTAACTCTAGTAATACCTACATTATTTTTTATCGAATTGCTCAAAAACCGAAATTGTTGTAGTGAAGTGCTTTGCATTAATCGCTATTTTAGTTGGACATTATTTGTTGAGGTATTCTTCAAGACTTTCTTTCTCATTTGAAAAAAAAAATACACTGCCAAGGCAATGGCACATGAGCTTCCTCGTGCCAAGTTCAAAATGAACGTAACAACTGTAACAAGAAAATTACGTTCGCGCATGAGCAGGGAGTACCACTGATTCAATCATGATGAAACTGATAGGGAACCATCTAGAGCTATACGCACACAATTCCTGAAAATTTGATTGAAATCCGATCAAAATTGTAGGAGTTATGGCTGTGGCAAGGAAATTACGTTCGCGCATGCGCTGAGCGTACCGCTGATTCAATCGTGATGAAACTGACAGGGGACCATCTAGAGCTATACGCACACAATTCCTGAAAATTTGATTGAAATCCGATCAAAATTGAGAAAGTTATGCCTGTTTCAAGAATTTCACGTTAGCGCATGCGCAGAGCGTATCGCTGATTCAATTGTGCTGAAATACGTATGGGACCTCAAGGAGCCTGATCCGCATAATCCCTCAAAATTTGAGCTGAATTCATTCAAAATTGTGGAAATTATGGCTGTAACAAGGAAATGCGGACAGACCGACAGACCGACAGACCGACAGACACGAAACCAAATTTGTTCAGTAGGCTATGAAACGCAAAATGCGAGTGGAAATTTTGAATTCGGACAACAAAAATTTTTTTTCTCCCGAAAGTGAACACTGCTTCGCAGACTCGGAAGCAAAAAACGATCTTTTGATCTTTACGTCTACCTACTTAATTTTTCATTATTCGTCATATATTTTCTTTCTAACAAGGTACTCTGTCTTTCTGCATCTTGTTCTTTCTGTTCTTCTGTTTTTCTTACTTTGCGTCTCCTTTTGGTTTATTATTCTTGGAATAATACACCTATGTTTTCGCGACGCGGGTCGACGACTCCGATTGGCCTCAAAATTTGACATTATCCGTTTCAAGAGGACATTCAATTCAAAATCCGAAATGTCCGTCCGCCGTCCGCCGTACGCCGTCCGCCGTCCGGGCCGTTTTGGGCAGTAGGAATTTTTTTAAAAATCTGAAATTTTGACAAAATACTTGGTTTACCATCTAGTTGTGCCCGCAAGGTTTTCGGTCCGATCGCCCAAACCCGTGGGGCGCTATGGGGCTATAATGGGGCTACGGGAGGGGTTTTTTGAAGGCTTTTAGCTATGGGATCGAGTAAGGTGTCGTTTTCGAAGTATTTTTGGACGTAGAATCCATTTTTTGGGGTCCCGGAACGATCCGATTTAGTTGGGGCGATCTTTAGGGCGTTCATGGGGCTAAAAATGGGATTTTTGAAGGATCCCAGGATGTTAAATGAACGGTACCGGGGAAAAAACGTTTTTGTCAATTTTTTGTGAAAATGTGTTAGCCCTGCCATCTTGTGAGGTTTCTAGGAACCCTTTGAGCAATGAATTCATAAGCGGGAAGAAACATTGTTGTCATGGGTTTTTGAATGGCCAAAGTAGATGCGTGCCGGGGAAGAATAGTTTTTGTCCACGCGCTCCCTGGAAAGAAACGTCAATGTCAACATTGCCCCTCCCCTTGCCCGTTCCCTAGTTGGTCTCCACCTGATGATTCACGCGAACATCCTAGTTTGTTTTTACTTCAACTTCGGACTCGGTTTAAATCTTTATCGTATTTCTGCGCTGTTTTAATAATCTCGGCAATCATGACGATCAGAATGCTTATTTAGGCGGTTTGATTACGGTTTTGCCAGTGAAACAGAGGCGTTCGCGGGCAGAAGATGGATCGGATGCCCGCCACCGCGGGCATAAGATAAGAGGCTTCTTATGCTTACCGCATACGCTGCTTGCAAGACGGTGAACCACGTGATATACAGGTCTGTTTTAAAGCATTTGTTTCATTGCATGGCGTCCAAAATATTCGTGAACACCTAGCCGCTAGAGGGGAAGTCCGAAAAGATAATAGAGGGAAGCACTGTAATAGGCCTCACAAACTTCCGCAAGAAACTGTAGACAAGGTTATACAGTTCATTGGGTCTTTGAAAGGGAGGAAATCCCACTAGAAAAGTATACCTACCCGAGGAACTGAATGTGAAACTATTACGCGACATGTACATTGAAAAAAAAACCGACAACGCCATCTCCTATGAAGAGGCGGAAAATTGAAAAACCGGGGAAGAACAGTTTTTGTCAGTGGATTTTTAGCAAAATAATTTTTTTTTTATACTTAATAATTTTTTTTTGTTAATAAAAATTCTTCAATACACTAAAAACATTTAAAACGGCATATTACACAATTTTTTGTAATCTCACAGAAACCAGTTTGTTTTCCAGAAGTTTGTAAACATTAAAATCGAGTGTAAAAAATAGAGAATTTTTGAAAAAACACATTTTTGAACAAAAAACTCCAAAAAAAAATTTTTTCATTGACAGAATTTAATTTCTGCACAAGCAACCTATATCAAAGAATAATAAACCCTTGTGTAAAATTTGCAGCGTTTTTCCTCTGAACTTAATATAATTAATTTTTAAAATTACGAACTTTTTTACTTTGGACGTTTAACATGGTAAGCTTGACGGTGGAGCACCCTATTGTTACACCTCTAAGGGTTTTGCGGATTAACTGGAGTTCTGTTCTTCTTCTTCTACTTCTTCTCCTTTCTCTCTGTCAAAATCTTCAATCCGCCGGCTCCCGCTTAGTCCAAACTATCGATAGACTTTCACTCGTTGGGGACTTCCAACTTCACTCCGCCTTAAGCCGTTAAGCCTATTTAATACTATTAAACACTTTCACTCCCAAGTGGCTCAACCTGAATCCTCCCATACAACAATCCCGAAATATCCATACAAATCTTGTCATGCGTGGCAGTTACTGAACGATTTTTTCTTTTTATTTTTTTCTTGTCGAATCCGAAGCACGTCTTACGCACATTTCCCTCCCACGTTGCTGAAGGCAGAATGGGGGTTTAAGGGCGTTGTTGATAAAGTATTCTTCGCTAACCCCCTTTAACCCTTGGCTTTACAAAGGACCCTTTACGGACATAACTTACCCTTAGGTTACAATAACCTCCCTTTTTGCGAAGCCTTCTGCACCAAATCATAGAGATCGAGTGGTGGAACGGACCGCGTAAAATTGTTCTTACTTGAGGCACCTGGGCGCAGACACGTAGCCTCCTAACGTTTAACTATAGTAACTATAGTTAACTGTTAACGAGCGGTGGTACCCAGAGGGAACCTATAGGAAGCTACCCTCTGTGTAACACCGCTCGTTCCGTCCTGGCAAAGATCATTGCGCACTGGTGGGGCGGTCGTTGCGGGCTCCTTCAAAAGCAGATCTGATCCCCCTCTTTGAACCCAAACTGGTTTTAAATTCCTTTCAAGCCTGATCTGAATCACCTCTTTCACTCCTAACTGGTTTTGAACCCAACCGTCAAAATTTGACATTTAATGTGAAGGCCCTCGTTCACTACAAACTGGTTTTAAATTCCTTACACACCTGATCTGAGCAACCTTTTACACCCTAAACCGATTTCGAACACCACTGGCTTACCACAAACCTGATTTGAAACCCACCTTCGACCCAAAATTGGTTTTCAATTCCTTCCAAACCTGATCTGATTCATCTCGAACACCACAAATCGGTTTTGAACCCCACTGCCTCACCATAAACTTGATTTGAACCCCCTCCTTAGCCTTAAGCCGGTTTTTAATTTCTTCGAAACCAGATCTGAACCACCTCGTTCATCCTAAGCCGTTTTTCAAACCCACCTGCCTAATTTGAACCCCCTCCTTCGAACCAAACCGGTTTTCAACTTTTTGGTCCTAAGCCAGTTATGAACCCACTACCTTTCCGCAAACTTGATTTAAACCCCACCTTCGTGCTAAACTGGTATTCAAGTCTTCCGAACTTGATCTGAATCACTTCTTCAACCTAAATCGGGTTTGAACTCTACTGCCTCACCACTAACCTGGTTGAAGCCCCCTCATCAGCACTAAACTGGTTTTAAGTTCCTTCCAAACTGGATCTGAACCACTTCTTTCACCTCAAACCAGTTTTGAACCCCACTGCTTCTTCACTAACCTGATTTGAACCTCCTCCTTTACCCCAAACCGGTTTTCAATTCTTCAAAACTTGATCAGAACCACCTAAATCGGATATCAGTTCCTTTCAAACCTGTACTCAACCAGCCCCCTCACCACAAATCGATTCTGAACGCCATTCACTGCCTAGGGATGCTCAAAAAATATCGATATTTTCCGCCGATATATCGATATTTTGAGCGATATTTTTTCCACCGATATATCGATATTATTTTTAAAATATCGGGAACCGATATTTTTGAGAGAGATCCGACATAAATCCAAACACCAGCTATAATATATCATATTTCTATATTATAGAAATAGGATCAAAGAACGTATAGGTACGGAAGGTACGGAAGGTATTTCGAATCAAATAGGTACGATCAACGAGTTGCATTGGCAGAAAATATTAATCATGTACTGAATGTTTTGTCAGAACATTATAAACTAAGCAAATAAATCGTTTCCTTGATTTTACAAATAATTACCTACTCATTACAGATTACAGATTCGAAGAATTTATAACCTAAATTTATTTACTAGTAATCAAAAGTCGTGAAAGGCATGGATTTTTTTTAAATTTGGACATATCCGATATATCGATACTTTGTAAACGATATATCGAATATCGATATTTTTCTACGATATATCGACCTAGTAAAACGATATTTTTTAAAACTATCGATATATCGAATTTCGATATTTTTCTTCAGTGTGGACAGTGACACTGCCTCACCAGGTTTGATCTCGGTGGACTCTGTACCTATTTGGAGGCTTAGTGACAACAACTAGCATTACTGGCAGGCTGTCCGGAGGCACCTGGTCGTCGGAGCGGTTGTTTGTGTTGTATCACACTAGTGACATCGGAGTTGGCGGGGAGTCTCGACAAGTTAAAAGCCGCACTACACAAGGCTCAGATTTATGTGGTGGGGGGATGCGGGAAACCTTCCTGCCTTTCCGTCCAAAATGTCACATGGATAGTTTATGGCTCTGGAATGGGATAGTTTTACCCGGCAGGGCTCGTGACGGCCATTTCTGTTAACGTTGGGCGTTAAAATCCAATACATTTCGAGTGAGCTTCATTTTGGTTTATTATCTTATCACCTACGTAATCGCGACGGAAATCGACAACTCCAATCCGCCTCAAAATTTGACGTTATCCGTTTCAAAAGGGTCTAGATGTGCCTGATAGGACGAATCTGCATAATCTTGTCATGCAACCATGCTCTTCACCGGGCAAAACCCCAGTAATTACTGCCTTCAGAAACAAAGATGCTCGATCGGTGAAGGATCTAGGCGTCTCCTGTGACACCACCCCGAAGGAGTCTTCTGCGACAACCCCTTTTGAGGCGCCTGGTGACTGGACTATCTATAGACTATCTATAGCTTGGACTATCCACCCTGGATCTATCTAATCAGGACTATCATGGGCGATATCCCACACTACTGATACCACACTTTTTCCTGGAAGTTTTTTTTCGTCACAATTTATTTATCGTTGAGGAGGCAAGTCTGTCGAGCAGGGCTTTCCCGCAGTTTCCGTTTGCGTGCACTCGCCTCGAGGGCACGACGGGGGCCTACAGCCGTCAAGGAGGGCCTCCCCGGTAAAATGTATTCCGGACACACTGCCCTAATCACAACCAGGTCACGTGTGACGCCAACATCCCCCCTCTCACCCTAACCTGTACCACTCAGAAATGTACGCTTTTCCTACCAGTGAGGGGATTTTTCCCCTTTTAAGAGTTGATCCCTTTTCATGAAGAAAGGCGAAAGGAGAGAGAGAGAAAAAAAAAAAAAAAACGCGAAAAGAAATAAAAGGGAGAAAACCCCCGGAGAGAAACAGAGTACACAACGGTTGTACGAAAAAGGAGATGTGACGGCGAAATGAGAAGATTGTGTACAAGCGGTGGTGGAGGTCTTGAAGGAGGGGAGGAGGCGTTCTAATAAAAACAAAGCTCAACGATGGGCTCTGAATTATTGAAAAGGCTTTGCCTCGGGCTAAACAAAAATATTGTTACCTTCGGAGAAACGTTACGTGCGACACAATTTATTGAAGCCAGTATCTTGTAATAGAGCTTATTTGTTATCTTATTTATTGCTAAGACTTCTGCCAGATTTGCCTGCTAATTACACTGATTTAATGCTATTGACTGGGTTGACTCTCTCAAATACTTCGTCTCTCCGGTTTCCTCGCAGTTTATTCGAGTCAAATGAGACCTCTATGGTACAGCTCTGAAGAAGAAGAAAAAGAAGAAGAAGAGAAGGAGGAAGAAGGAGGAGACGAAGATAAACTTTTATTTTTTATAGGAAACAAAAAAGGTACTTCTAGTTTTATAGAAAAAACCCTTTATAAAGGGGCCGTCATGGTCGAGCCTACCATGATAAACGTCGAAAGTAACTTTCAACATCCTAAGGCACCAGAGGGAAGGACGTATGTTAAATAACATTTAAAACATTGTGTTATAAATAAAAAACCGATGGGAATGGGGAACAGGCAGCACCGACTGGACTCGTAGTGAACTGTAAAGCGCTTTGATACAAATAGAAGGAAAGATAAAGAAGTGTTAAGGAAATAAACAAATCGCACATCAGATGTGCGATTCTGGGGTAGAAGTGGCAGATATAAGAAAAACAAAACTCTTTTGCAAAAGATTTCCCATGGGAAATCGCTTACTTAGATTTTGAACTCCTAAGTATTTGAATAACAGTAATATGAACGAGTTTTCATCATATGTACAGGGTTCATGGTACTAATGTTCTACCTAACGGTACTACTACTAACGGATGTCATCATCCCCGAGATATACGATCACTCGTCCCACTACTGACCTAAGAGGCCTGACCATAGATAACACCACTTTTTCTTCGAGAAAACAAAAAAGTAGACCAATTTCAAATCAATTTGAAATTAAATTAAATAGTGCCCCATGTTTCGGCTATCATTTTTGTTATACCTGCTGCCTGCTATGATCTAAGTAGTGCCCCATTAGTTCGTCAGAATTCGGGTTCTAGATGTAAAAGTGAAACGACACACAATATCATTCGAACTATAGGTACCTAACAGTTAATTTTGTTTTTAATAACAGAATAAACTCTTCAGTTTCAAATTGTACAAAATCTGTTTTATAGGATGCCAACTTACTGTCAATTCATTCGAGGACTCCAAATTAGTACGTAGCGTAATAACACAATTTTTTTTTTTTTTTTTTTTTTTTAATTAATTATTATTTCAGAAGATAGTTGCGAAATATATTTCGTATTTATGCAAGATAAAAAGAAGAAAACGGGTGGGACCCAAAACTGAACCCAGAGGTACACCATGCATGAAAGAAGGTTCTTGTCCCACTTTTTGAAAAGAGGAATCACTTCGGCGACTTTGAGGGCAGAAGGAAAGTGTAATAGCCAAATCGATTGGGATGATGCGTCAAGTGATCACTCAACCAAAACCATAAAACTCTTGTGCTGGTGTATCGATACACCAGCGCAAGAGTTTTATCGTTTTGGTTGACACACCATAAACGTGAAACCCGTTCTATTTAAAAGCCACGTCTGACGGTACCCCATTTTACCCAAACTTCCTCTATGGTGGTTCATCGGGGTTCCTGGTGGACAGGATAAAAATATATAGCAGGATTTGTTTTATCATGATAAAACGCATTGTGCACAATTGATATTTCTACATCTTGCTACATAATATGTAGCAAGATAATATTATTTGCGCTGCTCCACTAAAACGGAATTTTCAGAATGATCTACCTTTTTTTCTCTACAGTCGGCCCCGAATAGTTGGCTTCAATCAAACCGATGGCCCAATAAAGCGAAATCCACATCCGAAGGTATCAATTTGAGCGATGCGAGGTGGTCCCGATCGATTGCATTCCGGGCCTTCACGCTCCACTTGAACACTGATGTAATGTACCCACAGGGGACGCCTTCTGCCCCTCGAAGGTAAATGGAAGGCCGTAACTAAACGACCTATAACATAATTCCCCAATGAAAATCGCCCATTTTGGTTCGAAACCCCCGACGGGAAATTCTGGCCGGGCGAATTCTGCTGCCCGACGGCGCTTTCCCCGCGGACAGGCAACTTTTGATTGATCAAATCGCTCATTTAGTATCCCGAGGTGGATGAAGGGCCGATTAGATCTTGAACTTATTTCACGCTCCGCTTGAACCTATTGATGTAACTCGCGGAAACTGAGCCGCGCTGGATCGAATTTCGCATACTTGAAAATGTCGACGGTAATTCTGGGTCTAACTAATTGCGATAAAAAAATAAAAAATCAAAAAAATCGGCATTTCCAAAGTGTTTGGACAGATAGGATGTAAGACCCCCAAAAATGAAAGCCACTCCCAAAATTACTAGGAAAATCAAACCTCATTCGACCACCTAACAGAAGCGGTTCTTGAAGGTTTTTGACTACGACTCATAACCAAACTCGTCCTCATAGCCTATGAGGACGAGTTAGTGCCGTTTTCGGGGTATTTTAGGACGTAGAATATATTTTTTGGGGTTCCAGAACGACCGGTTCATGAGGGGCGTTTTTTTTTCGGCAGACTTGACGAACTCAACATTCGCAAATTATAATTATAATATTTAATGTTACGTTAGGTACTAGTATATTATAGTAGTAACATAACATTAAATAAGTTAAATAGTAGATAAGTACATAGTAGATAAGTACAAGTAACCGTTAAATAGTATATAAGTACATAGCATTAAATGCACAAATTTTGTTAGTATGAGCGTAATGTCCAGATGGTAACATCCAGATGAATTCCAACAAATCCAAATATCTAATTCCTGCTCTGTAAATAATAATTATTTACGTACAGGGATTTGGTACGTAGAAATTGATTGTAGGAATTATTCCTACAATCAATTTCTACGTACCAAATCCCTTCTTAAACATTCCTAAATTGCCTACAATTGATCACTTTTGGTTGAAATTTGATTTTACTTTGAGACAGTTGGTGTAGTGGGGTTATAGGAGGTGGTGTGAAATGACTACTCTTTCTTCCGCGGCCAAGCTTTCAGGTTATAAATAACCGTCTTCAGGGCTCTACAAAAAGGAACAAATCTGCCGTTAGGGCACAGATAACCATAGGCTGCACAGGGATTCTTAGAGTATCTATACTAAGCAATGCGTTGTTACGTTTCAGGTTCCTCTGTCCCAGTCCCCGACCATACGCCAGAGCGCCAGGGTAAATTTGTAATAACTCCCTGGGTGAGTCGATATCATGTTTATTATGTCGCCGTCATCGTACGGAAGAAAGACTAGTCATTTCACACCACCTCCTATAGGTAACCCCACAACACCAAGAAGGCCATTATAATAATATTATAATGGCCTTCTTATAATACATAATATGTATTATTATATTATAATAATACATATTATGTATTATAAGCCAAGGAGAAAAAAAAACAAGATGTTAACCAACTTTGTGACAGTGTTATTTTACTTAAGTAGGTATTGATTTTTTTCCATAACACAAATTACCTTTATGTAACATTTTTACCGTTTCATTTTCAAAATGTTCTGCTTATCTTCAAGCCGATGCACATGAGTTTCCCGACTGAAAGGTATTTCTCTGAATTGTCTCACACACAATTCTGTGTCAATGGAAATTTTTTTTGCACAAGTACCCTATATCAAAGAATAATAAACCCTTTTGTAAAATTTGCAACGTTTTTTTATTTATAAAAAGTTGTTTATTCACCGATAAAAGTTATTTATTAATAAAAATTGTTTATTCACCGAATTAAGTTTTGGATTATTTTTACCAAAGATAATAAACCCTTCAACTTAAGAAAATTTATTTCATGTGTAAAATTTGCATCGCTTTTGGAATCTACACATGAATTGTGTAAGGGCGAATATTGAGGCCATTCACAATCAAACGTCGCGAATACACAGCTTCTAAGAATAATAAACCAAAATCATTAAATTTTAGAATGACAGCAACTGTTGCTTGTTACAACCCGTTGAAATGCCGAGTGTAATATTTTTAATGCCAGGAAGTAGTGCTTCCCGTGGTGTAAAATCTCGTCGTATGAAAGTGGTCCTTAACCAGTCATGTATCACTTAAAACCGTTTTTATTGCACTAGGTGCAATAAAGTCTTCCATCAGCATTTGCGGAGTTTTGATGCACCGTAAATACGTCGATTGGATTGTGTTTCCTTCCATTATGGACTTGTCTCTGGTAATTAGGAGAAAGGTGTTTGAAATAAGGCGTAAACGCAGGTTGATGACTGAAAGTACGAGAACAGTTGAGACGTAGCTGTTAGACTCAATGGAAGTGCAGAGATCGAGTGCCTGGTGGCCATGGGCGTGGGCCTGTCAGATTCGGCCGTTTTAAGTCAATTTTCCTCAGGCCTCCAGTGGGTGGTAAAAAGGGGTCTGCTGACTCCTGTGTAGGTAATGAGATTGCCCTCAGTTGGGACAATATAAAATTACTTGGGGGCCAATCCCTACTGGCTACACCAGCCAACCACCGACCGTATCTCACCTGACCTCAGACCGAACAACTCGTTTGCCCATATTGTGTAGTTTTGGAGGTTTAGGGGTGGGGGTTATGGGTGGGAGGCAATCGCGTCACCGTTGGACACCCCTCAGCCCATCGCAATCCCAAAATCCTGTCAACTGCTCAAGCCTCTATTTTTGGACCGACTGATACGCCACATGGAACAACTTTTTGGTGGTTTCAGACTTTTCTCGTGCCAAGATGAATAATTCATCTTGGCAATCTTTAAAAATTATTAAGACCAATTTCAACTTTTTTCCGACTGCTAGATCTAGCAGCTGCTAGATTTTTGTACTTCGAAGTACCCCAGAATAAAGATAAAATCGCGAGGGGTAAGTACTCTTGGCCCGTTGACAACGCCGTATGGTGAAGGGAGACTCCAGCGTTCCCGCTGAAAGTACAAACGATAGCGGCCCCTAGCGGCGCCGATTCGGTTCACAATAATATTATGTACGTAGGTACAATCAAGTGTTTGTAGAGTTGGAACCGCCGTTGTTTACACAGATTTTTTAGCGCAACCATTCCCTCAAAAAATGGAAAGGTGCGCACATCTCTTCGTCATGTTTTTAGCGCAACCTTTTTTTTTTGTGTGTGTGTGTGTGTGAGGGTGTGTTTGTGTGTGTGAGAGAGAGGGTGTGTGTCATCATCACGCCCGAATGGCTGAACAGATTTTCATGAGAGTGGTCTCAATGTGATCAAGCGAGTTCTGGGGGTGGTTATAGGCTATCAAAATCACCTCTGTCGTCGCGTATTCGTCCGATCCCGACGACATAGTTTGGTCGTTAGATACTTACCTAGTGTGTCAAGTCGCGAATTCTTAGTTACGGTTTTGGTTTCGTAGTAACATAAAGGTTGCGCTCTTCTATTCAATTCAATTGATGGCTTGTTTTTTTTTTCCAAGACCGTTGACTTAGCAACTTCTAAATAGAAGAATTTCTATATTTTGGTGTAATATTACTCCAAAATATGACAACAAACCGTAACAGATCGGCAGGGTTTTAAACGAGCCACTCAACAAAAATGGACGTTCTCCGTATTGATCCTGAATCTGAATATCAGGGACGAAATGTCAGGACGGTATGTCGCCCCTAAGATTGCTTCAATTGTCCCCCTTCTGAAATTGGGCAGTAGCAGGAACAAGGGAGGATCCGGTGGAGCCAAGGACGGTGTAAATGTGAAACAGAAGACAGAAGGAAATGAAGGATGAGGAAGGAACACAACAGAATTCGATAGAAAGCTTCAACTATTCAGGACAAACTCGCTAGGGTCCTGAGAATCCTTTGAGTGTTATATTTGAGTGCAAGTTCACCATTTTAACGTCCCTGAGCATCGTTCCCCCATCCCACGACACGATAAGCGATAAATCTCGTCGGTCCTCTGCTGAGGCAGCTACAGCTGATGGATCGGAGGGCATCAGACCGTGTAATCACCTTCGATATCACTTCCATGGGATTGTCAACCCCGGATAGCATCAACTAGACCCTTCCCAACTTTATTTCTACTGCGACCCCTTCCGTTCAAACTCCCAACTTGGCAACGAGGTTAGGAACTGAAACTACGTGAGGTCAAAACAGATTTGATGACTGTGTGTGGTGTGTTAGCCTATCGGAGGTTCAGGGAGGACGGGGTACCCAGGCGCATCTGGCAAGTCCGTCCAAAGTAGATCTTTCGTTTCTGCTGACGTCCGTCTTACCATGCTCCTGCGAGAATTATAAAAGAGACTCCTACCGGAGCCGAACTGATTTTCCCGAATCGTTTCACTTCCTCTTTTCCTTGGCCTAAGCGATAATCAGTAAGGCGTTAGTCATTGAGGGGTTCCGACGCTGGACACCCGCGAGCGGTTTGACTTGCGCCAAAATTTCAATGACCCCTGGGAGCTAAAGGTCAACAGACCTGGTGGCTGGGTTGGGCCAACAGATGGAATCCGTTTTTTTCCTTTTTTTTTTTGAAAGGCGTTTTTGGCCATTTTCACTTACTTTCATTTTCTGAGTCTTCATACATGGTTACATCGATTGCCATTGTGTGGAGTCTCGTCACATTGGCCCTTCCTAGAGAAACCCCTGGTTGAAATGTCCGATGTTCTTTGAAAGCGCAACATAACCCCTTGCAAATGACAACTTGCTGCCTCTCTATGTCGTCACCGTGGAATTTCCGGGTTGTGGAGACGCTAAAATTTAGCCTGAAATTAAATGTTATATTAAAAAAAATGTTGTTTTAATGTTATATTTGTTAAATGTTATGTTATGTTATGTGTTGGAATTAATAACATTTAAAGATTCTTAAAATTGAGTCTTGATTAGGCAACTGAAATCAACAGTTGAAGCAACTTCAGTAGTAATTTTTATGGATATCCCAGGGGGTCGAGTAAGGTGTCGTTTTCGCAGCAATGTTTTGGGTATAAACGGTTCAGTGGGATTCTAGACCAGTCCGACCACCCTTGGATGCTGGGTAATGCTTTTATTGAGCTACAACTGGTGCGGGTTTTGACAGGTTTGGGCCAGGAGCTCGAGTGAGGTGTCGTTTTCGGGAGTAGAATCGATTTGTGGGGGCCCCAGACCTGTCCGAGGCTTTTAGAGGGATTCAGGGGTGGAGGGGGTGAGGGGATTGAAGGATTTTACCTTGTGGTTAAATGAGCGACTGATGAAGGGCTTGTATAGGAAATCGGTTTATGAACTTTCCCACTTTTTCCCGACTTTTCCATTAAAAGAATGTCTTATCATTATGTCCTATACCTTTCATAAGTATCGGGAAAGGAGTTTATTAATCAAAATACTTTCATTCGATAAATAAAACTGTTTGTGGTAATTATTTATTAGTTTATTTTTTTATTTTTTTAAGCGGCTATGTGACCAATTTTCAAATTGCGATTTGATACACTTTCCCATTTTAAAAATCCTGAAAATTTGTGTAAAAATGTGTAATATCTAGCTGTATAGGAAGGAATACACACTAAAATTGAAGATTTTGACAGTATTGATAGAACTAGACAGTAACTGTCTTACAAAAACTGTTTTTGTATGTTCCCGGAGATTAAGAATCGGCCAAAATCGTCACATAGCCCCTTTTAAAAAACGGGTTAGACTCCCAGCAGTCAAGTACTAGTTTTGAGTTGGTAGATGTTCCCGCTAGTGATTTCAGAGCAGCTTGGCTATCCGAGAATAATATTCCACATATTATGACATAATTGTGGATCCGCCTTCTCTCGAGGGCCCTCCCCTCTCCCTCATGAGAGTGGCTGAGAGTGAGAGGAGGGCCCTCGAGAGACGGCGGATCCACATGTTCTCGGATAGCCAAGCTGCTCTGAAATCACTAGTGGGAACATCTACCAACTCAAAACTAGTACCTACTTGACTGCTGGGAGTCCATCAGGCGTGTTGGGGGCTCTAGTGAGATTATACTCAGATGGGTCCCTCGACACGCTGGTATTCCTGGGAACGAGAAAGCAGACGCCCTTATAAGACCCGAAGTCTGTGTAGGTGTCACGGGAGCGGTTGTTTATCAGTGGCAGCGATCGCAGCTCAGCCCGAGATGGGAAAGAACCCCGTATCAGCAGCATGGACACACTTTGTTGGCTGGGCTGGACCCTAAACGGGCGAATATATGTCTCGATTCACGGCGGACACAACTGAGATTCATAGTGGGCCTGTATACAGGAGACGGGAGCTTCAGGAAGCATTTAAACAGGATATTTATTTATTTATTAATTTATTCAAAACGGGACTAGCCCAGTTACAAGAAAATAAACACGGTGAACGCACCACAAGCGGAATAAAAAACAGGTGAGATGTAACGTAATAATATTACGTTATGTCTCAGACATATTATGTCTTATGTTATTACGAATTTAATCTATTGCATTTAATATATGGTGGAGCAGCAGAATGATGAGGCCTCAGTGGGGATGACGCAGTAGGTAATCAGATAGGGATCATAAACGATGTACATGCCTGCAGGTTCTGCGTAGATGAGGAGGAGACAGTGGATCACCTCATCTTCGAGTGTGAGGCTCGGGAGCACAGAAGGTATAGCGCCGAAGGTGGAGCGGTGGTGGTGGAGAGGTGAAGCGCAGAAGGTAGGCTCTTGCTCTGGGATCAGTGGACCGTGGAGAGATACTGGCGCAACTGGACCTGGTAGAAGTGCTATTGAACCTCTTCAAGGGCACAGATTTCCTACCATAGTAACTCCGAGAGGTAGCACAATGGGTCTACAGGCCTAGGTACAGGAAGAGGGGTGTCCTTCAGGAACCCACTTCCATACCCTCTCTGGTATTAATCTAATCTATATTAATCTAGCATACCTACAATGTTCAGTTGTAGCCAGTCCTAAATCTGGATAAAATGCGAAGGGGAATGTTGGGAACCAACACGGACGTAGTCAGGAACCAACACGGACGTAGTCAGGAACCAACACAGACATTTCGGAGGGCATTTTGGGAACCAAATCAGCCGCTGGGAACCAACTCGGTAGCACCCGTTTTGAGAACTGCTACAGAGGTATGTTTGACTACGGCATCTTGTCAGTGGACGCCATATTGATTTTCTGTGAAAATTCTCCGTAACAAACAAGATTTTCCCTAAGAAGGTATAAACAAAGATGCCTAGCTCATATTTCTGCAAAGCTTTTTTTTCTCTCATCCAAATACTCATCGGTTTTAACGGAGAAACCCTTCCAGAAAAGCGCTTTATTGTCTTAAAGTCAGTTGCTGGGATGCCTTTGACAAGAGTTGCGTAACGGACCCCAACCCAGTTTCCGTTAAGCAACTCCGGGTCCCCCCTCGGGGAGATGTCTAACTAGCCGAATGCCTTTGCCCTTAACGCGAGATTCCACTGAACCGGCAAATCGTGTAAAACTCCCGGATACACGTTTTTGATTGAGTCTTTCCCGAGCTCGGTCGGGGTTACCGAATCAAAAGATGAAGAGGTTATTTCATCCGATTAGCATCACACCTTCGAACTACTGTGTATTGACCAAGTTTAATCTACTTTTAAAAGTACATAGCAGAGCGGTTGTGTCAAGGAAACCTCGATTGGCGGATCCATGTTGAATGAGGAGAGGGGAAGTGTTGAATCTCGGCGTGCCTACACTTGAATCTAATCTAGTAGCTACAGATTCTAGATGTATGTTTCTGATTCAATTGACGAGTAACTTTTAGATCATGACTATGTCATGACAACAAAACAACGCCTATTACTACCAACAGAAGTAGTTACCAGGTAGTAAACAATAAAAAACGTTGCATGTTTTCCGTGATTACGTAAATTTTTCCTGACCCCCTCGCCTTAGACATAAACATGTCAAAAGATAAAATTGAAAAACGCTGCAAATTTTACTCAAGGGTTTATTATTCTTTGATATAGGTTACTTATGCAAAAATTATTTCTGTGTCAATGGAAAAAATATTGGAAAAAAAAAATTTTTTTGTTGATTTTTTCTTCAAAAAAAATTTTTTTTTGGATTTTTTTTTCAAAAGTCTATATTTTTTACTCGAAAAATGTTTAAACTCCTGGGATCCTTCAAAAATCCCATTTTTAGCCCCATGAAAGCACTATAGATCGCCACAGTGAAATCGGATCGTACCGGGACCCCCGAAAATGGATTCTACCTCCAAAAATACTTCGAAAACGACACCTAGCTCGATCCCATAGATAAAAGCCTTAAAAAAAAAAACTTCCATAGCTCCATTTTAGCCCCATAGCGCCCCACGGGTTTGGGCGATCGGACTGAAAACCTTGCGGGCACAAGTAGATGGTAAACCAAGTATTTTGTCAACATTTCAGATTTTTAAAATAATTCCAACTGCCCAAAACGGCCCGGACGGCTTATGGCGGACGGACATTTCGGATTTAGAATGTAGACCTCTTGAAACGGATATTGTCAAATTTTGAGGCCGATCGGAGTCGTCGACCCCCGTCGCGAAAACATAGGTGTATTAATCCAAGATTATGAAATGGAAATAAAAAACTGACTTCAGTTCTATGACTTGAGTTCTTTATTTTCCCGCTATCGATTTCGGCCACCTTCAGCAGCCATCAGCCGGCGGTCTCCAATATATCAGTCAATCATATCACCACAGGTGCTGGCTCACGGTTCTCCACCTCCCCTTCAGCTCTAAATATAGTGCACGTTGCTTGCCCAAGCTCGCTTTACTTACTTTTGGTTTATTATTCTTGGAATAATACACCTATGTTTTCGCGACGGGGGTCGACGACTCCGATCGGGCTCAAAATTTGACATTATCCGTTTCAAGTGGTCTACATTCTAAATCCGAAATGTCCGTCCGCCGTCCGCCGTCCAGGCCGTTTTGGGCAGTAGGAATTTTTTTAAAAATCTGAAATTTTGGCAAAATACTTGGTTTACCATCTAGTTGTGCCCGCAAGGTTTTCAGTCCGATCGCCCAAACCCGTGGGGCGCTCTGGGGCTATAATGGGGCTACGGGAGGGTTTTTTTGAAGGCTTTTAGCTATGGGATCGAGTTAGGTGTCGTTTTCGAAGTATTTTTGGACGTAGAATCCATTTTTGGGGGTCCCGGAACGATCCGATTTCACTGTGGCGATATACAGGGCTTTCATGGGGCTAAAAATGGGATTTTTGAATGATCCCAGGATGTTAAATATTTTTCGAGTAAAAAATATAGAATTAAAAAAAACAACACTTTTTTGAACAAAAAATCCAAAAAAAAATTTTTTTTGATAAAAATCCAAAAAAAAAAATTTTTTTAAATTTTTTCATTGACAGAATTAAATTTCTGCACAAGTAACGGATATCAAAGAATAATAAACCCTTGTGTAAAATTTGCAGCGTTTTGGATGGTTGCACACTTCACTTCATAGAACTCCATGTACCGAAATTAATCCAAGAATAATAAACCAAAAATGGATAAAAGCCATAACATTGACTGGGTAACACTCAAAAGGATAAAATTGACATCTGGGACACAATATACGAAATTAACCAGGTAAAATGGATAAAAATTGATAAAATAAACTTCGTTAAATTGACATGGTTAAAATTGACTGGACGAAACGCTGCAAATTTTATACAAGGTATTCATTGATATCCAAAACTTATGTACAATTTATGTGAATTCTTGGATAATTTATTTTCAATTCAATTGGCCCAGAACATACGAATGTATGTACCTAACAGTAAAATGAGTACATGTATTGCGTTAAAGTACATTAACATCGAAAAGTAGTGAACATCAATAGAGAAAAAAATGATTTAAAAAAAACTATTTATAGTTGTGTCAATTTGACAAAAAAAAATAAAATAAAAAACTAGGTTTTCGGGAAGCCACTGACAACATCCGTTAGGAACTCTTGGAAATTGAATGGAGCAAGATTAAAAAGGTGCGCAAGGTGGAGCAAGGAGAATAAGGTAGGTATTTCTTTTACCGAGTCCCGAGAAGATCGACTGGCGCACCTTGTGAATCATACGGAAGTGCGTTTTTATAAAATTTAATATCCCACCAAGACGTTCCAGTGCGAGTCTGCATTACCCGGTGATGCGGAAGCCTAAGCTTATTGCGGGTAGGGTATGAGCTCAAAATTATCCACATTTTTCCTCACCTCATAGTTAGCATCCCGAGGTCTTTGTAAGCGGGCCTACAATCCTTACGATAGCCACCAGCCTGCAACCTTACCCAACCTCCAAAACCTTACTCTTTTGGAAATTTAATGAGTGATTTTGAAACGTCAAACCACACTGATTATGGCATTCGTGTTTTTTGCTTCCGAGTCTGCAAGGCATTGTTTTCACTTTCCAAATGAAAAAAATTTTGTTCTCCATAATCAAAATTTCCACTCACGTTTTGCGTTTCAGAGCCTCCTGAACAAATTTAGTTCGGTGTCTGTCAGTCTGTCCGCATTTCCTTGCCACACCCATAACTTCCACAATTTTGATCGGATTTCAATCAAATTTTCAGAAATTGTGTGGGTACGGCCACTTGAGGTTCCAAATAAATTTTATGAGGATTGATTCAGCGGAACACGTTGCGTGGGCGCAAAATGGTGATTCGGGTCATCCTCAGCAACATGGAAGAAGTTGGTTGTTAGGATGGTTTGTTTACGCAGCCATCGATTTTTTTAAAATCTCGAGTCAAAATTCCAAGAGGCTAAAGATCCAAAGAATGAGGTGCAGCGTCGTTCACAGCAATCGAACTCGAAGCAGTTACTGCACCGCACTGTCACTATAATATTATGTAGGTAATGTAAAAATGTTCAAAATCTGCTAAAATCTATCCAGTTCACCCTTGGACGTTGAAATTTGAGAAGGAGACCTTACAAATTATGGGAGTACAAGAGACGATTGAAATGACGGGTATTCTCCTGGTCAGCTGAGTGAGCTAAAATCTAGCTCAAGGGGGGGTCCTGGAAGATAGTGAGCTAAAGGCCATAACTTGTGCCCAATTGATGACAAATTTCGTTCAACATTTCAGGAATAGTGTGGGTTTAGCCCTAGATGGTCCCCTATTAGTTTAATCACGATTGCATCAGTGGTACTCCCTGCGCATGCGCGAACGTAATTTTCTTGTTACAGTCACAACTACGTTGTTTCCGACCACTTTTACTGATAATTGTCAGGTGGGGGGGGGGGGGGGGGGGAGTACTAATGTTTTTGCCTCGAAAAAATCTTTAGTAGTAGTAGGGCCTTACAGTACTACTGGGGGCAGTTACTACTGGGGAGTTACTGTAACTCCCCATGCTAAATTCAATCGGATCCCAGCTGAAAGCACATTAAATAGTGCAGTTTGACGTTTCCAAATCAGTCATTACATTTCATAGGTTGGTACCTACCTAGGATTATAATGTCTAACTCGGTTTAGTGGGAAAGAAATTTTTTCTCGTAGAGCGTCAAAATTGTGGCCCCCGAGGTAGCACATGGAGCATATCCCTTTCTATTATCCCTGATATACGAGATAAGCTTACCGTCTCGCTCGCTTCGCCCCAAAGCATTCCGAAGTTTCAAAGGAATGTGCGCATCATCCCCCGAACTCCCTCCCTTTGCAAAGATCCGACGTTTTCAGCGGACTTCCACCGGATGAAGTTTGCCGGAGAACCTCCAACGTAGACTGACATTGTTAACACTCCGCAGGGCACATATTTATGGGCTCATGTTGGTTTTAGACGTTTGGAAGTGGGTGGGGGGGGGGGGGGGTCTAAAAGGTTTACGAGGACGAAGGGGGGGAGAGGAGGCTCGACAATTATTTCCAAAGCAAATAAGACGCTAAGAGTTCCCTTCCGCTGAAGTTTGTTCCCAGACGGTGAAAAGCAGCAGAAACTTGGAAAGTTTCCCGGAAGCGTTTGGGTGCCTCTCGGGAAAACTGCTTCTTACCACCCACAGCTCCCCTTTTGTCAGTCACGCTATTGCGATCAGTCAGAAGTTACCAACAACTGCGCATAATCGCTTGTTATCCCTTTAACTTGGATTTCATGCTTATTTAATCCATTGAACCAAACTCGCATCCCTACCCGTGACTAGTTTTATCGTATAGTCGTACCTGACCTCTGCATTGAACGTACCTCGGCCTCGTTGAATCTCCAACAACCTCCGGACGGAAAAAAGACGAAAAAAACAACAAAAAAAACACAAACCCCCCATCATCCCTCAACCATCTTGGCTCTCTCCGACAAGGAACTCGAACGAATGGTCTGTAGTTTTCTATAGGGAGGGGGGGGGGGGGGGGGGTGCAATCAAATTCTAAAGATACCAGGTATTTAAGGTCCTAAGCACTCCAAAACCACAAGTGGAATAATACCTACACCTATGTTTTCGACGGCCCCAAGATTTGACATTATCCGTTTCAAGAGGTCTACATTCTAAAACCGACATGTCCGTCCGCCGTAAGCCTTCCGCCGTCCGGGCCGTTTTGGGCAGTAGTAATTTTTTTTAAATCTTAAATTTTTGGCAAAATACTCGGTTTGCCATCTAGTTGTGCCAGCAAGGTTTTCAGCCCGATCGCCCAAACCCGAGGGGCGTTATGGGGCTAAAATGGGGCTACGGGAGGCGTTTTTTGAAGGCTTTTGGCTATAGGATCGAGTTAGGTGTCGTTTTCGAAGTATTTTTGGATGTAGAATCCATTTTTTGGGGTCCCGGAACGATCCGATTTCACCGTTGCGATCTATAGGGCTTTCATGGGGCTATAGCATTTTTGTATACAAATGAGATTTTTGAAGGATCCCAGGAAGTCAAATATTTTTCGAGTAAAAAATAAAGAATTTTTGAAGCCAAAAAATTCAGCCAGTTGGTAGAATATATATAAATATATTATTTCCTACCCCTCCGATGAAGCCAACTATACGGCGAAAATTTAGGTAATTGTTATTCCATAATTCTTTTAGTGTTACCTCGAGGTAACACTAAATTAGATCTACCTACTACTACCATCTGTTTGAACAATCAAAAACGTAATATAATATTATTATATTCAGATATATTTCACCAACTGGATTAATAGTAACAACTGTTGTTATTCTCGTATGAACAAGACTTGACTTAGTATACTTGTCCTATAGGATGATCATACGAGAATAAGAAATGAATAAGATATGAAATAAGAATGTTTGAAATAGGTTCTTTTAATGCCAATGCATCAGAATCTGATGATTTTTCCCCCTCCACTTAAGGAAATATTATTACCGTAAAAAATTGCAACAACATAATATTATTATGTTGTTGGTCTGAATTGTCCAGAATATTATGCAATTCTCCAAGAGTCGTCGTAGCCCAATAATTTCAATTATTGAGACCGCGGCCGATTGTAGTGGTTGACATAGTGGGTTCGAGTCCCGCAGCGGGCTTGATTATTTTCAGTCCGTTTTGCCCTTCAGGAAACCCACTTCCTCTGGTATTAATCTGAAGAAAAAAAAAAACAGATAATAATAAAAAATAAAAAAATAAAAATCATCATCTATAGATGACACCGATAGTAGGTAAAATAAAATAAAAATCATCATCTATAGATGACACCTATACTATCGGTGTCGTCGCCTCTGTTCCGTGTGGATGTTATCTTCCACTAGGTAGTGTATTTTTTTTAAATTGCATGTTCATTTTTTATGTCTTTAGTTTCTACCCCACCTGACTGACTGTTTCCAATGACGGAAGTCCCAGTTGAAAATCTCAGGGGATCGGGTGGAAATCCGAGAAAAGTGTCCGGTGTGCGGAACAGGGCGTTACGGAACAAATTACTGTGCAACCGGGTTCCTAAATAACTCACCATCCTCTTCTCTCCCCGTATGATTTTTTTTTCTTTTTTTTTTTTTTTTTCTTTCTTCTCTCCTCGTCTTTCTCATTGGTTCAATTTCGGAAGCCGTTTCCCCTCGTGTGCATCATGTAACAGTTGGGGCGTTGGGGCACACACGGTCTTCTTGTGCAAGATGAAATTTCAACCTTCCGCTAATCCTCCCTCACTTCTACGGAGTGTATTCCACGGGTGTGAGTGAATAATTTATTTGCCGCCCTCCTTTCGTCCCTTTAGACGTTTCCGTGTCGTGGGCGTGAAATAAAAAGGGCTGAGCGGCTCATGGTTTTGTTTTAATTTGGCCAGGCCAACATTTTAAACACGACACACAGCAAAAAGGTAACAATTCAGCGAATTTCAATTTTTGGTATAACGCAAGAAAATTGATTTTTTGTATTTTGTAAATTGGGGTTAACCTACACTAGATACACTTCTCCAGCAAAATTTGACAAAATTGGGAAGGGGGAGAGATCAAAGTTTTTTCTTTTTAATACAACGAATATTCATTTAATTTGTATATTAAATAAACATAATGTAAATTTTACATTGTATTTTATATCACTCTAAACAATATAAACCACTTCTACGCATAATTAAAAACGCTGCCAATTCCACACAGGGGTTTCAACATTCTTGACTATAAAATTTATAGTATAAATAAGGTACCTATCCAAAAATTGATTCTGCAAAAAAAAAAAAAAACTTTTTTAAAACAAAAAAACTGAAAAACTCTGTATTCTTGTAGAGTTTTGTGTAAAATTTAATTTGGGATCCCGAAAAATGTATTTTACGTCCAAAATACAAGGGAAACGATAACCCATTTATCTTCAGACTATCTTCAAAAGCCCAATTTTTTAGCCCCTATACAGCCCCGCAGATCCCTACGGTGAAGTCGGATCGTTCTGGGACCCCCAAAAATGGGTTCTACGTCCAAAAGTAGTTAGTTAACGACACCCCACTCGCTATCATAACCGAAAACGTAGAATCCATTTTTGTCGGCCCCAGAACGATCCGATTCCATCGTGAGAGTCTATGGGGCAACAAAATGGGACTTATGAAGTGTCACGAGGCAAGAGCTTTCGTTCTCCGAGTAATTTTGGACGCGTAGGTAATCCATTTTTCGGGGTCCCACTTCTGTCCACACATTGTCCAATTTAAAAAGATAATAATTGTTCAATTGTTTTATTTTTTAATCATAATTTGTTTAAATTATTTCAAAATAATAATAATTTTTGGATAAAACAATAATTATTATTGTTTAATGACAGAATTAACCAAAATCAAAGAATAATAAACCCTACCTAAAGTGTCAATTTTGCTGCCTTTTGAAATCTACACATCTTGAAACAAATTTTGAGGCCGATCAAATTTCCTATTGAGTGAGTTTATGATTTTCAAAATGATTTTAAAATTTAATTTTAGTACATTTAATTAATCGATTGAAGTTGTAATTGTTGTGGTTCATTTCCACTTATTTCATTAATAAATGATTAATAGTTGTTTAAAAAAAACATTAATCGATTGATTAAATTATTAACAATTACCGCCAGGGTTGCGTCCATTTGATGTCAGAATAATGATCTTCATTATCGTGGAAATAAATCAACAGTTGATAATATCAACAGTTACTGACTACAGGAGTACGCCACGAAATAACAAAACAAAAAATCTTTTGTCACCCACCTACTCGAAGTCTTGGTGGATGGCCCAATTTTTCCAACTCGTTCACATTTACAGAAACGCGAGGATTCAGCAAACAGACAAATCCCACCGCTCGATAACGCATCTCTTGGAATCCTTGCCGGGTTCGAAGGTTTCACATCCGATAGGTTGAAGAAGATCTGACATTTCACAAGGGGATCCTTCCTATCTACACCTCGGGCAAGGACGCCTCGGAGAACCCGAGATACACACAAGGTCTATTCGGCTTCAACGCTATATCGCAATTTTCTTTCGAAGCTCCGATCGCTTCCCGAGAAGATCTATCACGACATGAACTTTAACAATCTCTCGGCCAGCGTTTATCGCGCCGATTGCCCTGCCGAGCAGCAGAATATGACGAAGCAACTTTGAACAGACACGGAGCTGACTAGGAAAATTGAGATAATTTCTCAATACATATAATATATTATCATGACATTACAATACAAGTATTCCCAAAAATAACAATCGTTCAAATATTATTTATTTATTTTAATTATAACTTATTTTAAAAAATAAATAATATGTATAAATAAAACAATAACAATTCTTGTTTTATACAAGTAGGTAATATGTATAAATAAAACAATTATTGTTCAACATTTTTCGTATGGGATTGTGAAAAATTTACATTAAATGACATTAAATTTCAGATTCTGAAATTTCTATTCAACGATATTTTGATACCATAAAGGATGCTGAGTAAAATGTCATCATCGGATTTATTGTGTAAGAAATTTATATGAATACATTGAGAACTTCACAACTCAGGGTGTGGGCATTGGTTGGGACAAAATTATCCTTCTCCATTTTTTAATTTGGCTTGCATCGAGTTTAAGAGTTTTGGAATGGTAGGTATGCACAAGTTGCCTGCTATGAGGCCAATATTCGAAAAAATTGGAGCATCCTAGGACATTGGATTTGGGGGGAAATGTAGCTGGACATGAAATATGTAGTACCATTTCCGAAGAATGGCCTAGTTCTTTTGGTTTATTATTCTTGGAATAATACACCTATGTTTTCGCGACGCGGGTCGACGACTCCGATCGGCCTCAAAATTTGACATTATCCGTTTCAAGAAATTTTGACTTGGTTTACCATCTAGTTGTGCCCGCAAGGTTTTCACTCCGATCGCCCAAACCCGTGGTGCGCTATGGGGCTAAAATGGGGCTACGGGGGGGGGGGGGGGGGGGTTTTGAAGGCTTTTGGCTATGGGATCGAGTTAGGTGTCGTTTTTGAGGTATTTTTGGACGTAGAATCCATTTTTTGGGGTCCCGGAACGATCCGATTTCACTGTTGCGATCTATAGGGCTTTCATGGGGCTAAAATTGGGATTTTTGAAGGATCCCAGGAGGTTAAATATTTTTCGAGTAAAGAATGTTTGAAAAAACAATATTAAAAAAAAAAAAAAATTTTTTTTGAAAAAAAACCAAAAAATGTTTTTTTCCAAATTATTTTCTTTCGACACAGAAATAATTTTTGCACAAGTAACGTATATCAAAGAATTATAAACCCTTGTGTAAAATTTGCAGCGTTTTTTTTTTGTCCAGTGAAAGTTTTAAAATTCTGAGAACAACATAATATAGGTATGTACCATTATAACACAATATAATATATTATGACGTGATATTATGTTATTTTTTGGTTCGTTAGAAAGCATAATGTCACGTGAATTCAGACTATTTTCTTCGGGCTGATGAATCATAATATGATCATTGGCTATTACCTATCAAAAATGTAATGCCTAGGTATCTCTCCTCAACGTCATCTATCTTCTACCGTGTGTCATCGACTGTCTTGTGTGATTCTCTACGCTTTTATTTTTATTTTTTAAAATTTTGGTTCGACTTATAGTAACGGAGATATGAGGTTGCAAAGAACGGGTGAAATGTCGTGTTTCGCCAAATTTCAACTTTCTTACCACTTCTCGACGCAACACCTCCCAAAAGACTTTGTTTTAGCGAAAAAAATCGTAATAGAGAATTTCGGATAAGTCCAAGGAGACCATTGGACGCTTGACGATGTACTTACAAGGATACCGCTCGTTCATAACTCATCAGCAGAGACCTTCAAATGCCACATTGCCACGGCGCCACATTGAAATGCCACATTTGGGGTATTTTTCGGTAAAACAACAAATTTCGTTAATTTTAGGGAAAATGCCACATTTTGTGCCACTTTTTGCCTCTTTTGAGCCAAGTTTCAAGGAATTTTGATTTTTTTCTACGCCCAAGAATGCCAAGAAAAAAAGAACCACAGGGTACTGATTAGAGCCTTTGGCTAAAATTCAAGAAACATGGAACATGCTTTGCCTAGTAACGTTGCCAAGCAGAAAGAAATCGACAAAAAATCCGGAAGCTAAGGTAGGTACGTTAAACGTACTACGTTTTCCTGTGGACGGTCACATGTTAGTAAACGAAAATGATTTGATGTCATGCACATAACTCAGCTTTCCGTACAGCTACACTCAAATTGGAGAAATGTACCTTGTCTAATAAATTCAGAGCTTTCCACCGAGTGGTGAACGATTTCTGTTCGATGAAAACTAAAGAAGTTTCATTCCCCCAGCAACGGCTCCGTTGTAAGCGGAAATCATTAGAAAATTTCGTCACCTATCCGCGCGTAACGTTTTTCGGTTAGTTAGTCCAAGGCTAAAGCATGTTCCATGCTAATATGCTCCGAACACCACTGAACCCATACTACAACTTGTCATGGATAGTGTTGCATACATGCTGAGTGCAGGGAAGACCCTCAAGGATTTATACCCAAAACTCATTCACGAGACGTGTCAAGCGCATGGACTTCACTGTGTTGCAAAAACGATACGAGAGGAGTACCCGAAAGTCAATAAACTCAACTCCGCTGGTAAAGAGGTATTTCTGAAAGCACGAAAGAGGGTTGAGATATTCAGAAAACACTCTCCTGGCGTACCACTTCCCCCTGAACCATGGCTGCAGCGATAATCAGATGGGACAGCTGGTTGAAGGCAGTGTCTTGGACCGTCGAAAATTACGAAGGCTTCAAGAATGTGATTCAAGAGTTGGATGACGATGCTGCTGCAGTGAAGAAGGCAAAAGCCCGAAATGACGACCCGGACATCTTCCCGCAGCTTATATTTTTCAAAGCCAATTTTGAGAATATATCCACCGTAATTGAGGAACTGCAGTCTCAGGGAATACTGACGTTCCCTGACGACATCCGTCAAGAAAATTAAGGAGATTGCCATCACGAACTATCCAGGAGCCGTCGGAGAAAAGATCAAGTCTGAAGATGATTCAGGCCGTTCTGGAAAGGAATTGCGGCTGGAAAGACTCCGCGAGTCTAGAAGGGAAAGACTCGAATGCGCTCATCATCACCTCTCAAGGAAGAGTGGAACGCCGAAGACGTCCTCTCAATGAAGTACGCAACCACGACTTCTGCAGATGCTGAGAGGTCTTTCTCAAAATTAAAATACATATTGAGCAATCGTCGGATGAATTTCAACATGAAAAACGTAGGCGCCCACTTTAAGTATTTTTAATCTATAATTGAATTTAAACTCTAACTTTAAATCTATAATTAAATGTAAATAAATTGTACTTAGTTAACCAATATTAATACAGTCATTTATAAGCTTTAGATTGCATGATTAAATTTTAATGGTTTAATATCCCGTTTTACGGTTAGAAGGGGGTGAAAAGTTGAAAAGATAAATGCCACATTGGCAGAGGAGAATGCCACATTTGGCCAAAATAAGTGCCACATTGCCACATTTCGTAAAAAATACTTACGCTCCACATTTTGAAGGTCTCTGCTCATCAGTTACATGCATCTCTTAATTACAACAGAACGACATTCAATGGTGATCCGATTGAGAGCCGAATTCCTCCTACCAACATTGGGAATGTTCAGTAGTAGTGGCTGGGGGTCTACAGTCACGCTCTTCAACCAGTTTACCCCCGTAAAATCACGTAGGTACCATGTTTAAATTTACATCCAAAACCATGAAGACGAGTAACCTTTTTTTTTTTCTTTTTTTTCATCCTGAAATTATCGGATTCAAAATCCTAGAGAACCTGGCAGAGATTCCGCGTGGTACAAAGGACTGGCCAAGAAAGATCAACCGTCAATAGCGCCAGTTGCAGCCTCACTTCCGGCTACCCCTTGACACGTTTTCGAGCCGCGACAGGTGATCAACGAGTATTAGACGACAACCAGATTGGAAACCCAATCCCATTGTTCCGATACAATATTGGATTTAGGCTGTATGCCGAGGTGAGATATTCGGTGTAGTGTTGCCTGGGGGGTCCCCACAATCGTTTTAATCCCCATTCAGATGTAACGTGGAGGGGAGTCTCCACTCGTGGGATTTTCGTGTTTCGGGATCGACAAAATGTATTTAGGTAACGTAGTGCGCTCGTAGAAAGAATGTTGTATCACCTACCCTAATATACGGTTTTCAGTGGCTAGTGTCAACAGTAGAGTTACTCTATCAATCGGTGGGAGGTGGGTATTTACTTGCTCGAATTGCACAACAGTAATTGGGTAGGTATTAGAATCAATAAACGTGCCGTGGGGTTGTTTTCTTATTGACAGACCGTCATCAAATAACACGAAAACTGATACCAAAACACGCTGCTTCTTACTAAGATAATGTATTATTTACTCCTTATGTATTATTTCGTATGGATTTGAGGACCCTGATAAGGGGGTTCGTCCTCAAAAATGGCAAAAAATCGATTTCCTGATTTTTAGTAAAAATTATTCTTTACCTTCATTCCCACGAACATTAAAAAAAAAGTTAAGAAATTCCATAATTGGACCACATCCAATTATTGGAAGTGGTCTATACCACTGATCCCCACCGTCTCTGTGGCTATGTGGGTATGTCACGAGCCTACCCCTCCGAAACGGTAAGCGATAAAAATACGGCGATTTTTTCTACGGGTTCGGTTCAATCGATACCTATCACTAATTCTCACCGTCTCCTGTAAAGTTGCTTTTTTTTCCCCAGTGATTTCTACTTCAGATAGGTGTTTCGTTTTTTGTTTTTTTTTATTCAAAAGTTGCATGGCCCACGCGTACCTACCTATAGTTCGATAGTTTTCCCGAAATTCCTGTTCTCGCGTTAGTTATGGGCCAGGAAGCATCTGAAAACGTTCGCGTTCTTGAGCCGTGAAACATGACATGTTTTTTCCCTGTTCCCTTCAGTTCGATAAATTCCGGAAATTAATCTCTGAAGTGACGTGGGGAAAATTATCACCAACATTAAATGTTCTTTTCTCTCCATGTTGTCCATTAGATAATGCGAAACAACAGTTGTTCATAAGTTACTTATGAGTTGCCGACATTGATGACCGGCAAATTTGCGCTCCCCTGTGACCAGAGCGCTCTGAAAATCGTCACTGTCGCAAGTCTTCTGGTCCCAAACACATTAAATTCCACCGATACCAATTGATACAGTTGAACTTTCTCTGGGTGAAAGCTCTTATGTGGGGCCCATTAAACGAAGGTTTTGTTCATCACTGATAACTATCTTCTTTTTTATGAGTCAACGGCAGGCACCTTCGTAATATACCTGCGTGCATTGAGTTATTCGAGACTCTAACATGTTTTTGTTTTTTTTTGGGGGGGGGGGGGGTGTGAAAGGTGAGAAATTTACCTAATAAGTTACGTGTTTAGGTCGTTGACAATTGACTTGGAATGTGAAAAGCGTACTTGAAGTTCCTTCACGGCTTGGAAGAAGGACCTGGGAGAAGGTCCTTTTCTACTGGAGATAACTTTGGGACACTTTAACGACCCCTTGTGGAGAAAGTAAACAAAGCGGTTGAAGTAGCTCATCGCATTGAAGTCTACATTTGGTGCCGTCAGTGTCAACTTCCATATCCCACATCTTGCCAGAGAAATCAGGAAGTCCTTGAACGAGCGAGAAAGTTTTTCTGTTTCAATTAACAGGCCTGGTCGGAATCCGCTAAAAAGGACGTAATTGAAGGTTGACCGGCTGACGTTGGACACGACCGTTTTGTCGAGTTTTTTTTTTTCTTCTTTGAAGCTTATTATTTGGCCACACGGCTTTTATACGGGTTTCAACCTGGCGGTCTCAAAAGGAGCGAAGTCTTTTGTGGACAAAAAAAAAAAAAAAAAAAGTCGGAACGGGTTGGAGGCGTCGCCGGGAAAATTGAAAGGGGTTGTGATAATTGACTCGAGCTGAAACGGTGAGTACCTATTAAGACGTCGTCTATTGTCAAATTTTTGATACAAATAAGTACCCCATCGAGCCTAAACACAGACAGAACTGTTTTTGGTTTATAATTCTTGGAATAATACACCTATGAATTCGCTACGATCCCAGAACCATCTGATTTCACTGAGGGGATCGATGGGGCCATAAATGGGGTTCTTGACGGATGCCAGAAGGTCGAATTAGGTGTCATTTTTCTTGTTATTTTGGAGGTATAATCCATTTTTCGGCGTCCTACATCTGTTCAGACATTGTAATGGATTTTTTTTTTTTTTTTTTTCTAACCCTAGAATGGATTCGGTGGGTCAAAATGACACCATTCACCACTTTCCGCAGTGTCCCACCCTCCCTGGCGGAGGGGGCCTCCCCCTCCCAGGTGTCCTTCCACTAGACTGTCCTCTCCGTGAACTGCCACCTGGCCGCCATCTTGGAGCCCGTCCGTCTTTGCAATTAGGTAAATACTAACCTCCTATGTGTCAAAATGACACCCGAAAGCAATAACATAGGTAAAGCGTAGTATTTTTGACACAGGTGTCATGGCCACGACTCCATTGCACGCTATACTGTGTTTCCAAATTGACACCACGAAGGCATTGCATGCCCCTCATTGTTCTGCCAAATTAGACTTCTAGAAATAATAATTCCAGTAAATATATATATATATATAATAACAATATAAAAACTGATTTTTTCCCATTTTCCACTCATTTTGGTTTGTGTAACTTAAAAAAATGTATTGTCAGACTACCTAGATAAAGGATTTCATAAATTATTTATTTATTTTTTCAGAAATGAGTGGACGGAAGAAAAATATTATTTAATAATATTTAAAAAAATGTATTGTCAGACTACCTAGATAAAGGATTTCATAAATTATTTATTTATTTTTTCAGAAATGAGTGGACGGAAGAAATTATTATTTAATAATATTTTCTTCCGTATATTATACTCTCTCCAGGATTCTGATGAAATTCGGCGTTTGCTTGATAGTCTTGATTGTCTTGCTTGATAGTCTTGATAGTCTTTATTGTCTTGCTTGATAGGTAATAGGTAATAAATTTTATTACCTATTACTTTTGGTTTATTATTCTTGGAATAATACACCTATGTTTTCGCGACGTGGGTCGACGACTCCGATCGGCCTCAAAATTTGACATTATCCGTTTCAAGAGGTCTACATTCAAAATCCGAAATGTCCGTCCGCCGTCCGCCGTACGCCGTCCGCCGTCCGCCGTACGCCGTCCGCCGTACGCCGTCCGCCGTCCAGGCCGTTTTGGGCAGTAGGAATTTTTTTAAAAATCTGAAATTTTGGCAAAATACTTGGTTTACCATCTAGTTGTGCCCGCAAGGTTTTCAGTCCGATCGCCCAAACCCGTGGGGCGCTATGGGGCTAAAATGGGGCTACAGGAGGGGTGTTTTGAAGGCTTTTAGCTATGGGATCGAGTTAGGTGTCGTTTTCGAAGTATTTTTGGACGTAGAATCCATTTTTGGAGGTCCCGGATTGATCCGATTTCACTGTGGCGTTCTATAGGGCTCTCATGGGACTAAAAATGGGATTTTTGAAGGATCCCAAGAAGTTAAATATTTTTCGAGTAAAAATTGAAGAATTTTTGAAAAAACACATTTTTGAAGAAAAAAATCCCCCCAAAAAATTTTTTTTGAAATATAAAAATCCAAAAAAAATTTTTTAAATTTTTTTTATTGACAGAATTAAATGTCTGTACAAGTAACCTATATCACAGAATAATAAACCCTTGTGTAAAATTTGCAGCGTTTTTAATAATAATATAATTACATTTTTCACTTGGTCCATGTTGTTTTTATCATTTCTCTGACAAACTCTTGGTAAAAGAAGAGAAAAGTGGGCAATGTTTAGCAAGTGTCATTTTGACACCAACCGAATGCAATAAGGGGATAGGTAATACCGAATCCATTCTAGGGCTAATCATCCTTCTTGGACGCGACGGTGGTCGGGCGTGTTGGTTTTCCCTCCCGGAAAGCCAATAGTGGTCATTAGCAGTCAAGACGTCCGAGAAGCGGCTTATCGAAGCGTTAGGTTTCCCTCCTCGGGGGGGAGTCGCCCACAGGTCAAAAGTTAGGTTTCCCTCCCAGCCGATTACACGTGCGTCCCACAACAATGCTATCGCTCCAAAATGTCGCCAGCAAACGAGGCTGCGAAAATTTTCTTGTGGAAGGCTATACGTTCGGTCGACATAGTAGTATTTGGAACTGTTCAAAGCTTGACAGTGTTGTGTGAAGTCCGTACTGTTTAACATGGATGGAACTTTTAAATACTGTGCCAAGTTTTTCCTCCAACTGTTTTCCATTCATGGATATTTCAACGGAAACTACATTCCGCTAGCTTTTGCACTATTGCCCGACAAGCGAGAGGACACTTACGTTCAAGTCTTGGGTGCTATCACTGACATTAAATGTTCCCATCTCAATGTAAATTTCAACCCAGACGTTGTGGTAACAGCTATGGAAAAGGGGATGCAAAACGTATGTGCAGTCACTTGGCCTAATGCTCGTTTGTTCGTGTGTCACTTCCATCTCTGTCAGGCATGGTGGCGAGCCATACAGAGGTTCGGTTTGAGCACGGAGTACAAACAAAAAACAGCGGTGGGCCAGTGGCTGATACAATTCTTTGGGCTGATATTCTTGCCACCTGCTGATGTGCCCTCCACTTTCCGCGAGTTGACTTCGGCCGTTGTAGCCCGGACGTTGTAGTGGGGCTACAAAATTTGTGCAATATTTACAGGCCAACTACGTCGGTGTTAAAGCTGGAAACCCCCCACACCTCTGGGCACAGTTATCGGGTCCCAGGAAACTGCCCGACCAGGAAACTGCCCGAATCGCCCTACCTGGAAATTCGGGGAGATCGGTGCCTCGTCTCAAATCTGTCCGAAAATCTGATCCTAAAAACTCCCCGAAAAGGTGGGACGAGGATTCTGCCAGAAAACTGAAAACACGCATGTGAATAGGGGATACTGCCCGAATCTATCCGAACTGGAAACTCACCGAAAGTCGTAAACCCCTTTCAGGTACCTGTTTCCGAGGACCTTCGTCCTCGGAAAGCGAACGTAAGTAATTACGTCATGAGGGACTCCCATGTTCACTGCCAACAACAGAAGGCCAGTAATATTTGCACCATCTATTTAGGCACAGGTGGGACGGAAAAATACCTCATTATAATGAGGTATAATTAAACGACATGTGGCTTTGTCATTGGCTCTGGTCCCCCCCGCCTGTTCCTTTTCCGGGCCGGTTCCTCCATTCCTCTATGTATCGAATAGAAATTCTCTTCAGGAAAAAGTTGATATATTAACTTTTTCCTGAAGAGAATTTGAACTATTCACTACTGATCGAATAGGTATTTCTCCGAATCACGAAAAATTTGATCATAATATGATCTTATCATATTATGACTTGGAGTCATAACAACAAACACCAGCAGAAATTGGGTCCGGCCACCTAAAATTTCCTTCTAAAAAGCCGATATTTCCTGGGTTTACCTTCAGGTGCAATTTGCATTAAATGCATTAAATGCACGACAAGAAATTTTCTTGTCAATGTTATTAATCATGAGGTTCAATGTGGTTTGCACCTAGTCCAATTCAAACATTCGCCGTCAATAAATGTTTATTGATTAAAATTAAAGTATTCATGGTTCACATGTCATAAGTTAGTAAAATGTATTATGTAAGTCTGTATAAAAAGGAGGAGGAGGAGGAGGTATGGATAATCAAAATAGCCTAACGAAGCAACTTACAAGGGCACGGCACTGAGCACAGGTGATTGGTTTTGGGATGTTGCTGCTCTCATATAGGGATCTTGCTGCAAGGAGGGAGTCAACCACGTTTGTGGAAACAGGTTTTGAAAATATTGATCTTGAGATTTACAAAAGCGGAGCAAACTTGACACTTTTCAATGGCATTCCAGCGTCACTTGCTAGACCTGTAGACGAAAAATATACTAATAAATAATACACAATACATAATATCACAAAAGAAGAAACTGTAAATCTGGCTCTCAACCTAGTGGGTTAAATGCGTCGAAAAATGCAACTTTTCTGGAAAGGCAAAAACCTAAAAAGTAACTGTCTGGGCGTTTTTTTTTTGTTTTTTGTTTTTTTTTCATTGATTAGAGGGAGAAAGATGACCAGAGTATGAAGCAGGCGCCTTCTGGACTAATTTTTAATAATTACAATTGAAGTAGAAGGATTGTGCAGTATACCATTTCGTTCAGTATATAACGTAGTTTATTTTAAGAAGAAAAACAAAAAAATTTTACGGCGTAAGGAACCAACTGCCCCAAACACCAAGAAATGAGACAATGCGCAATTAATAAAGCTATTTGTCCTTTCTAAGCCTCGTATTACACTTGTTTCACTTACCTGGCGTTGAATGATCCGTTTTGGCGGTTGTAAAGAACACTGACACCACGAGAAAAATAAAATTTTCCGAACTCATTATCACCTTCACTGCGTTTTAAACCTCGAGAACGTTACGCTTTGTTCTCTACCCGCTCAGAATGTGTTGATTTTCGACCATCTTCAGATGTCCAGGAATTCGGGTGTTCTGCCCCACAGTGCGCCCGCATGAACAAATTTAGGCTACATTATTTCTAGTCGCATTGCACACTTTCTACAGGTAAATTGCAAGAATTTCCCTAAAGAGTTGATTATTTCCTCGTCTGTCGTATCGGGATTTGGGTCAAACGAATTTCACCACTCTTTCGCCGAGCTTTCGAAAATTATATTTTCTTCTTCAAGGCCTACAAAATATTATAGCATTAGAGCAGTAAAAGCTATATAATTTATTATATTACGCGAATCCCGAAAAGGCGACTTACTCAGAGGGAGGTTATCGTGTGGATCTCACAACGATGTCAAACATGAGTAGGTATGAACCGGGAAACACTGTAGAACGTTGATATTTCGTTCACTTGGTCGTAGTCAACAATACTCCCAAAAAGAGGAAGTCGACAAGGTCCGAGAGAATTTTAGTCGTGGATGCTCCCATTGAACTGACCAGAGTTAGTCGCCGATACTCCGTACCTTCTCAGTACATTTCAAATGCTGCAAAATCTGAGTAACATTTAATGTTACTCAAGGGTTCATTAACTTCTTCACAATTTATGCCAAAGAGGCTTAGGGGTTGTTTTTTGTTTTGTTTGTTTGTGTGTGTGTGAAGATTTGGGCTGTGATATCGAGTGGGGAGTCGTTTTCGAAGTATCGAAGCTCTTCCGGTTATCGAGTCAACACGCCTGCGTTTCTCCCCCTTCACGATAGGTCAACGAGCGTAGGTAAATACAGTTTTCAAATAATTTCATTAATTTCAGTAATAAATAGTTTTCAAGCCTCAACAATTTTCGCTTCCTTTGAGTAAAACCGACACCGCCCTTGGATAAACCCCAGAGGAAAAGGTACAAAGGAGACCCAATTAGGGGCCCCTGCCGTCTCAACACTTATCCTCTTAGGTACCTGAAGCTCGTCACAGACCCACTCGAGGGTTCAGAAATTCTGACAGTTTTCAAAGCCGAAACGGGGGTCTTTCATTCTGCCAGAATATTTTCGGACAGTTGTCAGATTTATGTTTTCCGACAGTTTCCTGGCCATACTTTCGGGGACTTTTTCGCCAACGCCCCAAACTCCCCGAATCGGTTTCTGGGCAGAAATTCGGACAGTATCCTGGTCTGGCAGTTTCCAAGTTCCCCAGTTATCAGCAGAGCGAAATCTCACAACCAACTGCTGCGACTCGTTTCACGCCCACCTTGGCGAAAATTTCACCAACAGTCACCCCAACATAATATGTGAAAATGAAAATGAAAATATTATTTTCATTTGCCGACGTGCTGTTGAAATTTCAGAACGAGATGTATGTTCACATCAACAGTAGGCACTTCCCGCACTGAAGTAAAGACAAACTTACGTTGACCCGTCAGAAAATCCTCGCCATGCAAATTCAGTCATTGCTGGGAGGGAAACCTAAGATTCCTGAAAGCCGACCCTATGCCACCGGGAGGGAAACCTAAGATTTCTGTAAGCCGACCCCGGGCCACCGGGAGGGAAACCTAACATGTTCCTAAGCCGCTCTCAAAGTTAATGGCTTTCCAGGAGGGAAAACGAATGTGCCCCGGTGGTCGACGGTGATCCGCCTCAAAGTTTGACATTTTACGTTTTATGTCGCGTAGATTTCAAAAATAAAACGTCTGTACGTGGTAGGACCCCTTATGGGCAGTAGGAATTTTGACAAAATTCTTAGGTACTCAGTGACCCGATTGAACAAACCCGTGGGGCTTAAATGGGGCTACGGCAGGGGTTTCAGAAGGGTGTCGGCTGTGGGGTCGAGTTAGGTATCGCTTTCGAAGGAATTTATGAACGTATGGCCAATTTTTTTTAAATATTGTATTTTTAATATTTTTAATAGATTCAAGTTTTTTTTTTTTTTTTATCACAGAATTAATTAGCAAAAACAGGGGTAACATTTTCGTACCTGTACAAAAATATAAAAATTGTTTTGTTTCGATCAAGGTTTTAGGGGAGTTCTGGACCACTGTGCGGCATCCCCGTCATCTAGCGGCAAGTCTTGTTCAGAGCTCGTTGCAGGTCAGAAGATTTATTAGGTTTCCATCATCACTTTCCCGCAATCTCTACGAATATTAACGATTGAGTAATTTCCGGAAATGGTTTTTAACGGTTCACTAAGTTGACTAGTAGGAAGGAAAATTCTCTTCAAGAAGGATTGTAGCTGGTTTGGTTCTTGACCTGACCTTTTGAACTCGCGAACCTTCCCGGGTACCTCAGGACCTTCTGACCTCAGGATGATAACGATATGCGCTGTTTGCGGTACCCACCACCACAACTCCCACCCCGTCCCCCTCCCTCTATAATGAGCCGAGGTGGTCAGCGTGGGATTTGTGCACAAATGCGTGTCCAAACGGTCATCGGTATGATAATCATTGTATTAGTCCCACGCCAACTCGTCGCAAACTGCCCGGTCGGGGGTTTCGATTAATTTCCTCCGCTCCGTTTATTTTCTGATGATAGAGAGATGAGTCAAGAGGGGTTTGGTAGTTATTACTGAATAGATGTTCGGGACGTTATTATTGCATTTTCGTGGTCCATTGAGCCGTATCGGTTACTCACATGACAACCGCAATTAGGACAACACGATCCGCCTAGTTACAAACACTCGCCATAAACGGGAACCCCGAAAGGGGGCTTCTAATTCACCCTTACTACAAAATTTAATGATTTGTTTCTTCATCTCCATCTCAAATATCCTCCTTCGCAACGTTGCCAGATCCGCCACAGGAAAATGTCGCTGCTCATTCACTGCTCTGCTGATTTGGCTCTTCACTATTGGTTTTGCAAATTTAGCTCTCTGCAATTTGCTGATTCGACTCCTCATTAAATGAGCAGCAAATTTTGCTGATCTTGCTGATCTAAGTCTGCAGGCTCGACTTCTCATTCGCGGATTTGCTTATTTATTTGGCTAGTCATTCATGATTTGCTGATATAGCTTCTGATTTGAAGAATGGCTGATAAACCTCCGTAGTTCTGGTTTTGACGGTTCGACTTCTTATTAAAATTTCTACTGATTTGGCTCCTCATTCCCGGTATTTAAAAAAATCAGCACCTGATTTGGGGTTTGCTTTTTGGTTTCTTCTTCACTGTCTTGCTGATTCAGCTATACTCATTCTCTGCTCTGCGGATTCAACTTCTCATTCGAAGTTTTGCTATTTTGGCTTTTCATCCTGAATGTCGTTGTTTTAACTCCGCCTCGCGGATTTTCTGGTTCAGCAGCTGAACTTCAGCTCCAATCAGCTTAAAATCCCTACAACTGTGAAATATCCGTAAAAATCCGTAGAAACTCGTCTCCCCAGCCGGCCCTGACCATCACTCGTTCCGCCCCGACAATGACGCAAGTCGGGTGGAAAAAAATGGAATCGCTTCGGGTTGCACAAGCCCCTGATGATGTCTTTTCCTCGGCGAGGATTCGAAACGCAGTCACGTTCCACCCGCCAATTCCCCACTCATAGCTTTTTTGTTACGGAATTCACCTTTGACCGTTTTCCGACCTCGTAGACAAAGGAATAAAAAAAGAAGAAGATGGGACAAATATGGTGATCCTTCATCCCTTGGTTATCATTGAAATCGGGCTCACCAATTCCGCAATGGGTAATTCGGTATGCGCAGCGTGTTCACACTCGGAATCCAACGGTTGCCTCGTCCGTCCAACTGGCCGATATTTCGGGTACTTCGCGCCGAATCCGGTCACATTTTGTAGGACAGGTGTGTCACTCGAGTTCCAAGTTCTATCACGCAGGGCAAACGCCTCAATAGGACGAAAGAACTCTTTTTTCTAACGGTTGGACTAGTCTACAAGACGTTGAGGACTACTTAGCTCACGTACCTACACGCCAGTTGGCTGGATCGAGTTTTTAAATTTTGTGTGAAATAAATTATTTTACAATAAATAGAAATTAATGAGGTATACAACTATGCGTAAACATTTTAATATTTTTGTTTATGGTTTTGATTTATCATTCTAGGAATACTTACACCTTTGTTTCCGCCGTCCGAGCCGTTGTTGGGCAGTCGAATTTTTTTAAACCTGAAATGATGGCAAAATACTCTGTTTACCCTCTAGTTGTGCCTGCAAGTTTTTTTAGCTCAATCCCCCAAACTCATGGGGAGAGCCCAAAAGGGAGCTCATGGGTAGGGGGGGGTGGCGGAGCTCAAAAGGGGCTTCAGGAGGGGATTTTGAAGGGTTTCGGCTAGCGGGTCGAGTTAGGTATCGTTTTGGAAGTATTTTGGACGTAGAATCCATTTTTTGGGACCCCGAAACGATCCGATTTCAGGGTTCTACTATCTAAGTTGCTTGCATGGGGCTACAAATGGGACTTTTGAAGGATCCCTGGAGGTTAAAATTTAATACGTCCAAAATTACTCGGAAAACGGCACCTTATTTAATAAGGTGCCGTTTTCCGAGTAATTTTGGACGTATAATCAATTTTTTGAGCCCCCCCCCCCCACATCTGTCCAAACATTGTACGGAAAATTCGTATTTAATTTTCTTAATGAAGCAGAATTAATTTTTGCACAATTAGCCCATATCAAAGAATAATGAACCTTTAATTAAAATTCGCAGCGTTCTTTGTGATGACAACCTTCTGTAAAGGTATTCATCTCTTTCATTGTTGCCTTAGAGTTTGTGGGACTTGCTATTAGGTGTTTTTTTTTTTTTTTTTTTTCGTCCACAGTGGCTGAAGTTTCAGAAAAAAAATCCTACTGCCCAAAATGGCCCGGACGGCGGACGGACCTTTCGGTGTTGACATCAAGACCTCTTGAAATGGATAGGTATTGTCAAATTTTGAGGCCGATCGAAGTCGTCGACCTCCATCGCGATTACATAGGTGTATTATTCCAATAATAATAAACCAAAAGGGGTAGCTAAGGCTTGGTAACTTCCAGTGCATGCCCTGCACTTATTTTTCAACCTATCGAGCTAATTTAGGTTTATTAGTGATATAGATTATTCTTTGAATAATTAATGCGCCATTCTCATCGCGACGGAGGTCGAAGAATCCATTTTTTGGGCAGTAGGAATTTTTTTTTAAATTTGAAATTTTGACAAAATACCTACCCAGTTTACCATCTAGTTGTGCCCGAAAGGTTTTCAGACCGATCGCTCAAACCCGTGGGGAACTATGGGGCTAAAATGATGCTATGGGAGGTTTTTTTTAAGGCTTTTGGCTATGGGATCGGGTTAGGTGTCGTTTTCGAAGCATTTTTGGACGTAGAATCCATTTATGGGGTCCCGGAATGATCCGATTTCACTGTGGGATCTATTAGTCCGGGATTAGTCCGATATGTCCACTAGAACCGGAGAAAAGTGTACAAACTTTGCGAAAAACGTCGTTCCGAGGAAAAAGCGATCAAAGCTCGAGGTCGGACGCTCGACCTATCGCAAATTCGCGAACTGCTCATCCATCTCACGTTCGTTTGACTTGGTGGAGTAGAAAAGCAATCATTTTGATAGGAAGATGGAACAATTTGTGTCCCTCCCTTGTTCTGGTAACAATAGAAGAGCAAGTCAAGAAGAATAAGTTGGTAGCAACAACAGCGAAAAGATTTTGTTTAGGTTTGTAAAAAACGTTTTTAAAGAACAAATCAGTCGGAGCGCTGATCAGCCTGGTTCGAATCCGGGCCGAACACCAATGTTTGACCAAAAATCAATCACGTGTTGTAATACCTACCTGACTTGTCGGCAGACAATTCACCTCTGAACTCAAGTGAATCCTTTCTATGGAACAAGAGTTCCTACAAACATTGCTGGAAAAAGATTTCCAAAAAAAAAAAAATAAAATAAAAATAAAAAAATAAAAAATAGTAATGGCCACACCCTTCTTGAGAGTGCCATAAATAGAGTCCAACAACAACAACAACAACAACAACAACAAAGAACGTTTTGTTTACTTTGGATTTGTGACGATGTTGTACGGTGTAAAATCGTGTCGTAAACTGAAAGTTAGTGCATTTTTTCGTTGTAATAATGGGGTGAGTGAGGAAATTATACTACCGTATGGGATGTCGGCCTGTAGAAATCCTTCACAACTGTGGAAGAAAGCGTTGAGTCAACTTCGTCAAAGAAGTCGACAGCCGGGCTTTCGGCCTACACCTCTCTGTTACTCTGTGGCCTACACCCAATACGCCGATAATCCTGGAAGAATGAACTAGGTGAGTCCTTGGTAGGTAAACCTAGAATAATTTGCCAACTTCCTCTTAGAGTTTACGCGTTTTGTTGTGTGCCAATCAACCTTGGAGAGGACGGCGCTCAGTGGGGAGGAAGCGGAAAAAAGTCGCTTTTTCATTGATCTCGAGCATAGTTGATTACCTGTAGATTCGTGCTGTACTAATAGTTTTCCGGTTGAAGGGTTCGATTAGTGCGAAATGTAAGATGAAAAATGAGCTAACGTGTTTTTTAGTTTTGGAAGGGAATATTTGGAAAAAATCTCACCTTCCTACGACGTTTTGGAAAGAGAAAAAAAAAAGTATACATGTTGTGGTTAGTTGTCTTATAGTAGGTACCTACCTATCTGTAAAAAATACCAAAGTTAATTTTAGGATGAGTTTCGAAATGGACATCAGTTAAAAATCGATTTTTGGGCGTAATTTGGATTAAGATAATAATATTATCTTATTAATTTGGATTAAGATAATAAGATATTATCTTATTGTGCATATATCATGCACATTATGCGTTTGAATCGAACTGCGCCATCCTGCGGTCTGACACATTTTGGTTTATTATTCTTGGAAAAACACCTATGTAATCGCGTCGACTCCGATCGGCCTCAAAATTTGACATTATCCGTTTCAAGAGGTTCCAAAACCGAAATATCCGTCCGCCGTCCGGCTCGGTTTGGGCAGTAGGAATTTTTTAACAATCTGAAATTTTTAGATTTAACAATCTGAAATGCTTAGAAGGAACTCAAAATCGATCTCAGACATCCCTCGTCGCATAAACTAGTAGATAATAATTATCTACTAGTTTATGCGACGAGGGATGTCTGAGATGTTAATTATTAACGCCTGCAGTAACTCTAGAACTGCCTGCTGAACAATTCACAGGTCCTTATAAAAATGTGTCCTTTTGAGTTTTTCGAACACAATACTCGCTCTGAATCATCGCCACTGATCTCTTGCAGTTGTTGGGCGAAAGGTTGATACTTTTGAATTCTAGATTTAGATGTTGAAAAAACAGCTCATGTTTCAAGTTCAGAATACCACTTCTTCTTGGATATTCTATTGACAGAAGGCATTATGTATACTACTATCACTAAAAACAGAATCTGATTCGTAACTGATGCTTTCTTGAAAATAAATCGGCTAGCGAGACGCGAATGAGTCGTGCTACTGCATTGAAGAAGAGACGCCATTCAATCTAGTTGTGCCCGCAAGGTTTTAAGCCCGATCGCCCAAACCCGTGGGGCGCTATGGGGCTACGGGATTGGTTTTTTTGAAGGTTTTCGGCTATGGGGTCGAAATAGGTGTCGTTTTCGAAGTATTTATGGCCGTAAAAACCATTTTTGGGGATCCTTGAACGATCCGATTTCACTATAGAGCTTTCATGGGGCTACAAATGGGATTTTTGAAGGATCCCAGGAGATCAAAATTTATTTAATACCTACTTTCCGAGTGAAAAAAAAAAAAAAAAAAAAAAAAATTGTTTGAAAAAACTTGAAATTTTTTTTAACTTCTTTTTATTGAAACAGATTTAATTTTCGTACAAGTAATCTATACTAAAGAATAATAAACCCATTTGCAGCGGGTTTTCTCCATCATATTGCCTTTTTCCATCAAAGCTTAACTTATCCAAATTTCCCTCCAAAACTCGGTATATCAAAATGAAAACTGCTTTAAATTCGTGCTTAAACTTGATTGAAATCTAAATTATGGGGTATTTGCTAATTGAGGTCAGACCTACCCAATAAAGAATAATAAACCCATTTGCAGCGGGTTTTCTCCATCATATTGCCTTTTTCCATCAAAGCTTAACTTATCCAAATTTCCCTCCAAAACTCGGTATATCAAAATGAAAACTGCTTTAAATTCGTGCTTAAACTTGATTGAAATCTAAATTATGGGGTATTTGCTAATTGAGGTCAGACCTACCCAATAAGGTAAGTAGGAGAATTGCCAAATTGTTTTGAGAGCATAAGGCGTTTTTGGTCATTTCCCGAAAAAAATCGAAATTGGATGAACATAGTTTTGGAAGAAAGCTGTTTTTCTTGTCAATTATTGATATTGCTGCAGAGCAAACCTCCCATAGGTCGTTAAAAAAACATCAAAACCGACTTCAATTTGTTGACGTTGTGGTTGTTTGTTTGGTGAACGATGAGAATGGATACTTATCTCAAAACGCTGCAAATTTTACACAAGGATTATTATTCATTGATATAGGTTACTTGTGCAAAAATTTAATTCTGTGTCAACGGACGAAAACTTTGGAACAAAAAAATTATTTTTAATTTTTTTCAACAAATTTTTTTTTTTTCAAAAATGTTTTGTTTTTACCCAAAAAATATTTGACCTCCTGGGATCCTTCAAAAATCCCATTTGTAGCACCATGAAAGCCCTATAGATCGCCACAGTGAAATCGGATCGTTCCGGGACCCCCAAAAATGGATTCTACGTACTACCTTGCTCGATCCCATAGCCAAATGCCTTCAAAAAACCCTCCCATAGCCCCATTTTAGCCCCATAGCGCCCCACGGGTTTGGGCGATCGGGATGAAAACCTTGTGGGCACAACTAGATGGTAAACCGTGTATTTTGTCAAAATTTCAGATTTAAAAAAAATTCCTACTGCCCAAAACGCGTCGGACGGCGGATGGACATTTCGGAACGGATGATGTCAAATTTTGAGGCCGATCGGAGTCGTCGACCTCCGTCGCGGTTACATAGGTGTATTATTCCAAGAATAATAAACCGAAACCGCTTCGTCTTTGTCGGGGATCCATTCGGATCTCCAACGTCCTACTTCTTACTTTACGGACGGTTTTCTCTTTTACCCTAAAACGGAATTTACAATAAATAATGTATCGGCATCGATGGGGATCCATCTCGTCGTCGAATAAATTCCCATGTATGCTCAACAACTCGGGGGCGGTTTTCCGGCTCGGTGCCCCCAGTTTTGCATAATCAGGGAATAGAAACGGGAAAAGGGGATGTCGAGAGGTCGGGAGGGGGATATTGTTCTTTTGTTGATGTTGTGCCTACATTGACGAACGTCGTGTTACGACGGAGTGGAAGTAGAAATATGAATTGTTCGAGAGACGAGACGATGTCCAAGTTGGTTTTCACCACTTCGAAAGGCTCAAAACACCCAAAAACGGTAGACATTTTACAGAAGACTACGATGAAGGATACAGGACTACACGGATAGGATAGGGCTACTGTAGCATAGTCCTGTCCTCTTCACTGTAACAGTGAAGAGGACAGGACTATGACGGAGAGGATAGGGATACAATGAAGAGCTATGATTTAGAAGAATCTTCTAAATCATCCATCTTCTTAATCATAGTTCCATCTGATGGAACTATGATTAAAGAGGGCAGTACGATGACGAAGAGCAATGGAATAGAATGAAGAGGAGTAGACGAAGTAGACAAAACTATTACGTTAGCCTTGAGGTAACTGCCAGAAAACGTTACGGTTTCCAGAACCGGTATCAAGGACCGAAAGTGCGACCCAAAAGTAGCGGCAAAAGTAGTTTCAATTTGGGAAGGGAAGTGACGCTTGGCGCTTGGTTCGGATTTAGTTTCCTATTAAATCAAATGAAGTGTGTTACATTTACCTCCTACGTTTAGCCGTTAAGCTGTAGGTGACAGCATCCGGGGTTCTGGGGCTGTCCCCCATTGGTCATAAAACAAAATAATATTTTGTAGGTAGCCTACCATAATGAATACACATCACTAGAGGCAATTCATTCACTGGCGCCAACGCTTTGAAACAATTTAATTTAGTTTAATTTAAATTAAAGTTTTACAATTTAATTATTAAATTGTTTAAAATTTAAACAATTTAATGTTACATATTTTAATATTCCTCATGATAAATGTTATTTGTTGTCATCCCGTTTTGCAATTTCAATAATTGAAATTGTTAGCATTTTAATAATTTTGTTATCTTATTTAATTAACGTTTCAATTTTTGATTTGATTTAATTTAATGTTATAGTAGGTAGGTATGCAGTCCTATTTTCTCGCAAACTAGAGGATGTCTAAGCAACAAATTGGAGCGAATCCAACTGTGCAGATTTGCGACGATGCAGAAATTAGAATGGGACACATTGTGGTTGATATCACAGGTTGATCTCATCAACCTTATGTCATCGATCTGTCCAGTTCAGTTTTTGAGTAAATAATAATCATTATTGTCTAATTAAAAAATGGTTTTGTTCGGAATTGAGTTGCGATGCCTACCGTGAGCTGTGAATTTTTAAATCCGATTTAAATAAAAAAATTATAAGGCTAATTGGAAACCTGACCTCGTCTGTGGAAACCGCCCGAACCGACAATTTCTCCAAATTGAAGGACAATATTTTGGTCGTCGACCCCTTCGGAAACAGTGATTTCAGGTTAAAGGATCTCCGGCTCCCATGTAGGACTGTAAAAACGCTGTTTTCAATGCGATTGCGTGTTGAGGATCCGCCTTGTCAAATAAATACGGCCGGATCCTTTGCGAGCACGCACAACGCGCCCCCGAAAAGAAAAAAAAGAAAACTTTTTATTTGGCCGAGTCGTCTGCTTCTTTCTCAACACGACATCCGTGTTCGGGGCAATCTCAGCAACCTGCCATTTCCTTTAGCAATTTTGAAATCGTCCGGGGACGACTGGAAGTTACGATTACTATCATTTCTTACGCGACTACAATATTGTAAACGTGATTTTTTTTTCAACATGTTTATACAATGTAAAAAGCTGGGATTTTTCATTTACATGTCATGTAAATGTAAAAGCCCAGCTGGGAAGGTAGGAAAACCCCTACTCTCTGTAACCATCGAAGTTCCAAGGAGCACAGACGGGTCTTTTCCAATTTAATACGAACCGGATCGCGCTCGAGTTGAGATGAATCGGAAACTTGCACGACTTTGACGGAGAGTCCGTTGTAAATGGGGGGAACTTCGGAGAAGTTCTTTTAATTTGGATTGCAAACCTCGGAGAGAACTTTCCGAAACTGTCGGAGGATTTAGAAATAACAGGACTTCGGAGAGTTTCGAACCCGAGCCGGTGGAAAATCCGTTGGAAATCGGCGGGAGTTTCTGGTATTTTCTGTCCGTCGCGATTCTTCTTATCTTTTGAATCGAAGAAGGATGTCGACGAGTGTTTATGAAAATGGAAGGTGATTCATGACTGAGAGTACAATCGAGTCTCAATCTCAGGAACTGAGAAAGTTATTGAAATATTTGCCGGGTGTGACGTCAACACTAACGAATTCGTTTTGACGAGAATCAGCAGATATAAAAGTTATTATAAGACGAAGAAGAAGTTTTTGAGATTGAGATTCGATTGTACTCCCTGTCATGAATCACCTTACATTTTCATAAACACTCGTCGACATCCTAGAATAATTCTAAGGGCTATCTGATAAATTATATTTAATACGTCAATTTAAACGAATTTTGGTTTTAATTCTCGGACCTCCTCAACAATCCTGTTGGAGGTCTAACACTTTATTTGACTTGGATAGGTACAGGGGAAGGGTATTTCTGAAACAATTCACACCAAAGTGCCCACGGAAAATATTACCCAGCAACTCATAAACAAATTTTGTTTGGAGTTTGTTCACTAGTTTAGAAAGAGGCAACCTTGTTACTTGATTATACAATAAAGATAAAAATACAAAAATACTCTTATCCTCTTATTATATAATAATATCCTAATATCCGATGATCCAATTGAAGACTCCAAAATCTAGAGCAGAGTTAATGAGAGAATAGCGCGAACGTAGCCGCGTTGAGGAATTACGTGCTAGCGAATCTTTCGTCTTCTTCGCTATTATAGCGTGACGCTAGTAGGTAGTAGTATTATAGCTATAATAGGTAGGTACGCCATTCCGAATACCGATTCCGAAAAATTTGAAGCGTTTCTTCCGTTTCGCACGTCAAATGCGCCGAAAAATGTGAAAGATAATCTCACGAATCTCAGAGAACGCATATCTATTGCCAATTACACAATTACAACCACTTTGAAAGATCAAAAACTTATATTATTTGTGCCGGATGGTTCTCATATCTTATCAATAGTTTTATTATAAGTTATGTCAGAATCAGGTACGAGACTACAACTATTTCTAAAAGTTAGAAATACTTAATACTACCGTGAAACACATTCGTATTATACGTATACAAATTTCGAACGAAAAGTGATATGTGGGTTTTTGCCGCTGGTAAATTAATTTCGCACTTGAGTGTTAACATTTTGACAACGTGCAAGTACCTCGTAATACACACTAGTACTAATAGTACCTACCTACTTAACTTGCAAGTAGATTATATTTCGTATATTATAATTTGTTCAATAATTTGCATGTACCCCATTTTATACAATGCCGTAAAATTGTAAACATTGCTTAGGTCAAGTTTGAAATCTGAAAAGAGTTTTAAACATTGCCTGAATTAATCACGTTGCCGTAAATTAACAGAAATGTACGAAGGTACTATTCGTTTTTGCGGTGCTAAGACGCATCATGTGATCAGAAACAGCTGAAATATAAGCTCGAAGAAATTTTCTTATAATATAAGAAAGAAGCTAAATATTATTTAGCTGTATTGGGATGTTACCTGAGACTGAAAGAGGGATTGATTAAGACTCTGAAACCTGTAATTTCCGATATTAAACGTTTACTAAGTAGGTAGTGCAACGAACTTTGAATTTACTTCTTCCCGTTATAACTCCAAAATTGCTGTAGTCGTGAGTATTACGAGCGTCCAACGTTTTCCACTGTACTGCTGATGTCTAGCTTTCCAGGGTTAAAACATACTTCATGCTGTCTCTTAGCCCTCTATGTACGAAATATGAGTTCTTCCGACAAGTTACAGGGACTAAAAAGGGGAGAGGGGAGGGCTTTTGGAAGGTTTTTGACCGTGGGGCCGAGTGGGGTATCGTTTTTGAGGTAACAATAATGTAAGCGGTCTACCAAGGAGATGTTCAGGACCTTTGCAAAATCCTCTTCGATTTGGAGATCGTCTGGTAGTCGAGTGCGGGTAACTGCCTAGCGCACTAATCCTCAATTCAGCTATGCTCGCCACTCATTGGAGAGGATTGTGGTAGGTACTGGGTTGTACTTTACGTTCGATTCGAGGAGCACAGTGACCCTCTCCCTTATCGACGTTGAGTCTTCTCTACAGGAGCCCATCGCGGCGATATAAACCGAAAACCCAAGGCCCTGAAAATTTATTTAATACTGCTGACGGCTGTTCTGCCGTGTCATCGCAAGATTCCTCGTCATCCTCGTCTGCGGTTAATGGAGTAGCTCGACGATCGCTGGTTATCAGTACCGTTGTACTTTCTTTTCCCTTGAAATCCCACTTCTCCATATCACTTAGCTTAAACTACTCCAGTACCAACTCGACAATATCACACAGAGACAACTCGCTGTTATCTCTTCCGTTCACGTCATGGTAGGTAAAAAACTTGTTCGGCTTTCGAACGGAATGGCACGTTTGGCAGCCCATTAGGGGATCACTAGATGCAAAAGTTGCTGCCTATTTTTATATTTTTCTATCTTGTATATATTTTTGATATTAAATATCAAAAACCTTAGCATCAAATTTTTTGGAACAACTTTTGACAGCTAAAAAACCTCGAAATGTTGGCAGTTTTTTGGGTTTTACGCTTACAACTCCCTTTACCTACCGTGCGTTCTAGCGAAAAATGTGCTATATAACTGATTGAAGCGCATTAAATTCTTCATCGAATGAGTACCCTAACTTAATTATTAAATCATTAATATCAAATTTTGATAAAGGGGTAGGTACAGGAAAAAAAACAAAAACAACGGTCAAATAACGACGATTTTTCCCAACTTTGTCCAAAACTGGGATGTAGCCCAGTACCTACCTATACAGTGGTTTTTACTCGTCTTTGACTCTTCACCAGGAAGACCCTGTCGCTGTTCTACGTCTTCTTCGTCTTTCTGGTTCATCGCATACATTAAATTTTGGTTTTGATGATCTCTTCAGCGCGTTTCCGAGTTTTTTTTATCGCAGACTTGAGGTAGATCGCGTACGTAACCCTTACCGTTTTCGATGTATTTTCGGACGTAGAATCTATCTGTGGGGTTCTCACAATAGCCGATTTCACCGTGGCTCTATTTGATTTTCGTGGGACTTTTTAAGGATTCCAGAAGTTAATTTTTTTAACATAACTTTGGTACTCCCCTTGTATGTTACCTACCGCCCGTCCGATCCCCTAGTATGTTACCTACCGAATCGATGAGACAGGTCTCATGAGTATGTCTCCAAAGCGTAAATTCTTTTCGAGTAGAAGCACGTGTGGGTCTTCTCGTTCTCACTTCATAAGGGTGTTGGTTTTCATATCGTCTAAAAAAGCGTCGAAAGGATCGTCTGGATGAAGTGATCACCACCATTCTTGATGGGTTTTCGTTCCAAAAGATTGTATGCACCATGCTGCTTAATACCGTACAAAGCAAAATTTGACCACTCCATTGGCATTCTATTGCCTCTGTATGTGCTCCAGTGTTTGGGTCCATGAAATTTTAAGAATGGTTTACGGTTTGTGGACGTAACCTTGGGTGCCTAGGGTGCCGTAGGCTATCTGTACTTCCGTCCCCACACCGCCCATTCTCTTATGTTTGTCCCAAATTTCAACGCAAACATATTAATATTACATGTAATATAATTTAGATATAAGTAGATAATTTGTCGGGATTTTCAACATGTAAGCACCTGGTAAGTAGGTATTGGCCTCGACGGGTAGATATCGAGCTCCCGGTAGGTAACATACAAGGGGAGTACCATAACTTTTTTTAACAGAAATAATTTATGTATAATTTACACCCAAGAACGATAAATTCTTAGTAAAACTTGCAGTTTTTTTTTGTTTTTTTTCTCCAATGTGGAGAAGACGTCAACAGGTTTTGTCGGCGATGTTTGAGCTCCTCCAGCCACTGGTTCACTTTTGGACGTCCGAAGATCCCGTCGTCTCCAAAAACCGTCTTAATAATAATTATTTCTCCTTGGAATCCTTCAATCTCGGTACTCCTCAGTATCAGGTAATTATGGGCGGGACACCGACCCACATTCCTCTCAGGACCGACGGCACCCCCAGGGCTGGCGTGGGGGTGGGGGGCGCTCCCACCCACCGCCTCCTCGCTCCGGACTTCAGTCTGCTTCTGCTCTCCGTGTCGTGCGGGATTGTGCGTGTTTTTCGTCGTAAAACTTCGCGCGTGTGTGACAGTTGTCGGATTAACGTCGGATTTACTCCTGAGACAGCACAGAAGGAATTTCTCTTATCGCGTAAGTGTTAAAACTCAGAAATAAGAAAAATTTCATTTTTTTACATTTTAAACAATTCATTTGGGTTTTACAAAATTAAAAAAAAAATCATTTTGTGGCTGAAAATCCTCCTATACTAGAAAATTGCGAATTGGCAGTGTCGTCAACAGCAAACCAAATTATTTAAGGTCTAGGAGAACTCAAAATTTTGAAAGACCACGTTTTTATCCGGTTCCTTGAACTTGAGCGACTAACACCATAATATGGCAAAATTTTATAATCCATAATAATATTATGCATAATATTATTACGTAAATTGTTGAGGTTAAGTGCACATTTTGAGCTCAATTTCATAGAGATCTGTTCAATTTTATAGCAATTAACTCAAATTGTTAGGTATTGACCGGTGAATATGGGCGGATACTACGATGAGTATGCCGGCGTTTCAGAAATTTATTCTCCCATCTTCAGGACCTGGAATGAACAAGATATGATTTCTGTTACAAATTTGTAACATGATGGGGACTCAAGTTCAGAAAATTCAATATAAAATGCAGAATGATGCAGATTGAGGACCAGCGTGCAGCAAAAAGTGTAAGTATGGAATAAGTTGTGGACGCATCAGCATTGGGTACAATATGAAAGTAGGTTGCCACCGTATTTACATTAACAGCTGCAATTAGAAAGTACACATCTGTCAGAATAGCCATCTGCAGGTAGGTCTACCTGCAGATGGCTATTTTGACAGATGTGTACTTTTTGTTGAACGTTTAGATAGATAATTTCCCATTGATAGTAAGTCCTAATTATTCCATTAATAAATGCTTAGTTTCATATTGTTTCAATTCCTCAAGTTCAGAATTTCTGTACTTGACTTAGGTCACCAAAATTCTACCAATTTGCAACAAAAACAAATTTCTGTTAAATCCATTAGAATAAATGTTCTGAAACGTCGGACTTGTAATGAACTTAAACAAATTCACCAACCCGTTGAAATTATACCTACCGAAAAAAGACAAAATTCTGCCGTTTTCTCGAATTATCTCTCCTCGACCGATTTTGATGATACGTAGGTACTCAAAATGCTCGCTTGCATGTCTTCAAAAACTTGCACGACCCAAAGTCGGCTTAATGCCAAAGCATGGCATATTTAACTTCCATTTCACTCACAAGTTTATGCGAAATAATGTTAAAAAAAAGTGTCCATTTGAATTATTAAAATGTTGTCTCCAGGGGGCCAAAACAGTAAATTCTGGCGTTGTAATGAGCCAGAATTTTAAAACGTTATTGCAATTTCGAAGTTTATTACTTAATCAATTCAATTAATGAATTGGAAGTTAACAATCTCATGAATTACCTAATTATTTCTTATGAACTTTTAGTTATTAGTTCAAATTAATTGCAATGAAGTTTCATAATTTGTCAATTATTGATGGCACATTGGTCCTTTATAAAGGAAGATTCAATTGAAGAGCTTTCTGTATAAATACAAAAAGCTCTTCAATTGAGCAAATCAAGACAAAAAGTTTCGAAGTCCATTTTGAGCCCACTTTCATTAAAATTTGTTGAATATAGAGGGAATTCAGGGAAACGAAAATGTTCTGCTTTCAAGTATTATCTCCCGTAAGGGAATTCTAACTAAAAAACCACCAAACATCGACTGAAAAGTTTGGATTTTTTGTATTCTGGTCTTTTGGGCTCTGAAGAACATGATCATGGGTCGAAAACGTAGTTGTGAAGGTTCTAACAGTGTGTTTTTTCCCTTTTTACTAAAGTTGTACCCCAGCAGATAAGGGCATTTTTTGGGAATTCCAATTTTGGTTTATTATTCTTGGAATAATACACCTATGTTTTCGCGACAAGGGTCGACGACTCCGATCGGGCTCAAAATTTGACATTATCCGTTTCAAGTGGTCTACATTCTAAATCCGAAATGTCCGTCCGCCGTACGCCGTACGCCGTACGCCGTACGCCGTACGCCGTCCGCCGTCCAGGCCGTTTTGGGCAGTAGGAATTTTTTAAAAAATCTGAAATTTCGAGAAAATACTTGGTTTACCATCTAGTTGTGCCCGCAAGGTTTTCAGTCCGATCGCCCAAACCCGTGGGGCGCTATGGGGCTATAATGGGGCTACGGGAGGGGTTTTTTGAAGGCTTTTAGCTATGGGATCGAGTTAGGTGTCGTTTTCGAAGTATTTTTGGACGTAGAATCCATTTTTTGGGGTCCCGGAACGATCCGATTTCACTGGGGCGATGTTTAGGGCATTCGCGGGGCTAAAAATGGGATTTTTGAAGGATCCCTGGATGTTAAATATTTTTCTAGTAAAAAATACCGAGTTTTTGAAAAAAACACATTTTTGAACAAAAAAATCCAAAAAAAAAATTTTTTTGAGATAAAAATCAAAAAAAAAATTTTTTTTTTAAATTTTTTCATTGACAGAATTAAATTTCTGCACAAGTAACGTATATCAAAGAATAATAAACCCTTGTGTAAAATTTGCAGCGTTTTTTCCTGTTGGGTTTCACATCCCCCAGCTTCACACAGCTGTATAATGGACGTTCAATAAATCGATATGTTCGTGACTCATTGAAAAAAGAAATTGAAGAGGAATAAGTTTACTACAATTATTCGGGCCTTATCACTAGACCACCGTGAATTCCGGCGCGCCAACTAGTAATTTTACATGTTTTTCAGTTAAGTAGATAGCTTAGAATAACTTTGGTCCTATTTGAGGTACTGTGGTGAAATGTTTACCTGGTACTCTTGGAAACCTGAACTGCAAAATCTGAAAGGCTCATTCATGAAATTTCATCAGGTATTCGTATAGATTGTGGTAGGGCAAATGAAAACTATATTTTGGAGCAAAGTTTGATAAGTTGTCAAATTTAAAAATGTAATTTGTAAATTCCTCTCTTCTAATGAGGAATCCGGAAAAAATTGCTTGGGAACCCTTATTTTAGTTTTGAAGAATTTCGAGATTTCGGTGTAGTATCCGCGTAGTAGGTAATATTTTTATTATTAGGTATTATTTTTCCATGTAGTAGGTATTATTATGTGACCAATTTCGATGAAATTCGTCTCGAAACGAATATTTTAAACCCGAATTCAACAAAATATCTCAGTTTGAAAGGAAATTCCGAAAAACTGTGTTGTCGTTTTCCTGAGTTAGCTACTATGTATGTCTGCTTATAATCCACAGATTGTGATGAAACGGGCTCAATACGTCGCCAATAACTTGTGCAATATTTCATGAATCAGAGTGAAAAGTGGTTGGTCTCTAGAAAACTACCTACTTGGTACCTAACTATTTCTGGTGAACTATTATTTTTAGTTATTAGGTAGTTCAAATTCAAATTAATTAATGTGAGCCCTTTGTAACCTGATTAAGCGAATGAAAGAAACAAATTGAAAGTTCATTTTGAGCCTTTGTTCATCAAAATCTGTCGGCCAAAACAGATAAGAAATATAAGAATATTGTATAATAAGAAAGAAAGTTGTACGGATCAAAGACAAAATTTGAAACGGAAACTATTTTAGGTCCCTACTTCATCAAAATCTGTTGGACATCTAGGGAAACTGTTGAGGAAACCGAAAATATTCTTGTCAGACTTTTTCCCCTTAAATTTACGGACTTAGTTAAAATCCGCGTTGTATTATTATTTCTGCGTAGTATTATTATTTCCACGTAGTATTATTGTGTGACCGATTTCGATGGAATTCGTCTCGAAACAAATATTTTAAGCCCGACTTTAAAACAAATTCAACAATCTAAATTTTAAAGGAAATTCCGAAAAACTGTGTTTGTAGTTTGTTATCTATGTCTGCTAACAGTCAATAGATTGTGATGAAACGGCCTGACTCAATACGTCGCCAATAACTTGTGCAATATTTCAGAGTAAAAAGTGGTTGGTCTCTAGAATACTACCTACTTGGTACCTAACTATTTCTGATGAACTATTATTTTTAGTTATTAGGTAGTTCAAATGCAAATTAATTTATGTGAGCCCTTCGTACCCTAAGCCCTTCAATTAAGCAAATGCAAGAAACAAATTTAAAGTTCATTTTGAGCGTTTGTTCATCAAAATCTGTCGGCCGAAACAGAAAGTGGTACGGAACTAAGACACAATTTGAAACGGAAACTATTTTTAGGCCCCTACTTCATCAAAATCTGTTGGACATTTCGGGAAACTGTTGAGGAAACCGAAAATATTCTTGACAGAATTTTCTCCCTCAAAGTTGACGGACTTAATTTCAATTGGGCTCAAAACGTTCCTTCGGATGTCTACAAAACCGTTTGACGTACTTTTCCTCGTATTTCGCAGTTCCACCTCAAAGGAAATTGTGTCAAAACGTGGCCATCGTACAATTTTCTGTATTTGGAAGCAGAATTTAAAATTAAACAACTCTAAACAAATTTTGATGATTCTTTTGTGCATTATCAAAATTGTATCTAATACCTACCTCAGCTCTCGGAAGAGACAATTTGAGTGGGGTCTTTAAGGGCAACTGTGAAGCAACCTTTTAATTTTTTTTTTTTCAATAGGTAAAAAGGGGGGGGGGTTTAGGTTTTTTTTTCTATTCTAGTAGTTTTGACGGCTGGTTGAAGGTTTGAGGTTGAAGTTGACTACCTGACGGGGGTGATGCAGTCGGGCGGAAATTACGAGTTTCGCGCGGAATGCGTTTTGTCAACGCGAGTTGTGAGAAGTTTCACATGATAGTCGAAATTGCCGGGTTGTAGAAGATAAGATCCCAGCGGGGCCGAGCACGTAGGGATGCGTTACTTGGCGTTATCCCGGATTCTGGTTGGGGGGGGGGGGGGGGGATTTTTTATGGAAATGCTTTTATGGCGTCCGGAAGAGAACCGAAAAAAAGTGTTGACCGTGTAGGAATATTCGGTGGGAACATTTCTCGAAGGTTGTCGACGGAGCTTGGTCTTAGTTTCACACTCTGGGTCAGATTGAAAACGCGTGAGGGAGTGTGAAAATCAAATCTATACTCAGAGGTCTCTTTTATTTATACCTGTATAAAAAAAAATTAAAACTAAGAAGTCTTCTTTTGATTTGTTGCATTAATCAACCTATGTTTTCGCGATCATATTATGATGTACAAGAGGCAGAGAACTTTCTGTTTCAATTTGAATCAGAAAATTCTCAAATAGCCAAGGAAAGTTCTCGATTTAGCTTGGAAAATTCTCAATTAGGACTGGAAATCCTCAATTCATTTTGGAAAATTCCCAATTGAGTTGGAAATCTGAAAGGTCGTATTCTTGACGTAAAAAAAGTCAATCAAATATAAAATTGAAAATATTTTCCCTTTTCTATCGTAGGTATAATATACATATTATGTTGTTGTTCTGTCCCCATCGGCATAATATATTACATTCTTGCCCTGTATTGCCATAGTCTTGTCTTCTTTCAACAAGTTTGATACTGAGTTTGTGAAAGGGGTGTTGTAACAGGCTACTCCAAATTTGACAAACGTCCCGTGAATCATTAGATAGTGAATGATACAACTTTTCAAAATTTATTACAAAATTTTAACGCATGCTGCAGACACTCCATAATTATTTCATTAACCTGAAAGTGTTCCCATTTTTAACTGGCAGCCTTGCCAGAAGCATAATCTGACGCTTTTAAAAGAATATTTTGACACAATTGTAGTGCATATTGTCCAGACTATGGTTGCTTAAGTCGTTTTGTCAGCCAACTGAAATTGCCTCCTAGTAACGAGATGAAGTTGCATTAAACCCTTAAGGCCATTTTACGTGTTGCCTAACGGGGTACCCTGACGACTCGGCGGAATTTCAACTTAGCCGATAGTAGTAAGATCACGCAAGCGCATTCTGGGTCGCGTTTTGCATTTGGGTTTTTCTTTTGAGCTCGACCGGTTAATTTGAAAACAATGGACGTCCCAAAGCGTCACACGGGGGTCGACAAAAGGCCCACTTTGACAAAAAAGGGACGCCGGATGAATCGATAAGTTTTGCATCACTGGCGTGATTTTGAGTATCGATATATTCAACATATCGACATAGCAACATGCCCATTATCGTTGCATTAAATGATTTTGTTCATTAACTCTGAATTTGAAGTTGTACAAGCTTAATCTTGTCTTCCTTTTTTTCAGGTCTGTAGTTCTGTGATGCTTTAAGATGGAGACCGAGGAAATCACCAAGCTCGTCGATGGAATATACAAGGTACACAACTTATTACGATTAGCTCAACCAAACACTCCCACAGGAAATTTGCCTTGTATTCACTGGCTTCGGGCCGATTTCAATGAAACGTGATTGTGTCGGAGTTTTTTTTTTTTTTTTTTTTTTTTTTTTTTACGCCGTTTTCTCTTCGTGCTAACGAGGCAAAAGTGGCCGATTTGAAATGAAGCCTCGAAGCCACCTTCGGCGAACTGGAACATTACGCCGGTTCGAAATTGCTGACGAGAGAAATAAGAGTGAGAAACCCGAGTTGAACGAGTACGAGAGCACTTTGTGGATGAAGATTGTTCTGTTTTATTACACGAGTAGGTGATTTCCGTTATGGGCGTGGTACCGGTGCAGGAATGTACGATTTCGCCAAATTTTTGTTCGAATTAGTAAACAGCGATGGATGGTCCAGTATGTACCTACCCTTAAAACTAGTTTCCTTTTTCCCAAACAGGAGTCTGCACCCTCAAAACCGTTATTTTTTCTCCCTCCAACAGGTGTCTGTTCCCTCGAAACCGTTTTGTGCTCCCTCAAACAGGAGTCTGCTCCCTCCAACACGCGTCCGCTCCCTCAATACCAGTTCCCGCCACGGAAGTAGAGACAGGTGTCATTAAATTGAAAATTTTTCAAACCAATTTCGGCCGTAGATTCGATTTAAGGGGATTTCAGACCATCCAGTGGATCTCTGTGGAACTTCATTATTACACGGACGGGGTGCTGAAGAGTTGTGGTATGAAATTCGACTATTGCCTCGTTTTCGAAGTAATTTTGAGCCTTTTCCGGCAATGGGAATTTTTTTCGAAGTGTCGGGAACTCATACCTGTCAGACTCCTCTAAAATAATGATCGATTTGAGAATGTAAAATGTTAAAGGTAAATTTTTACTAAAATTCGTATTGAGACTTACTGCCTTCTTTCGAATTGACTCGATCGTAATACTGGAGGCGAGATTTAAATAAAACGTTCGGATGTTTTGCACAACTCTGCTGGTAATCAATTAGCAGCTTTTTAAGGACTTCGTAAATCTAAAAACCACCGAAGAATGATAAACCTCTTTTCGAGTGCCTTTTGGCATTGTGAAGTGTGTTATTAACCGATTCAAATGTAAGAGAGAAAGTATACCAGCGAGAAACGTGTAAACGAACACAAATGGATTTCTGATCTCCCGCCTTTGGATCGATTAACTGCCTACCTGCAGTATTACGTAATCGACCTCTGCGGAAACAATTAATGACAACCTTAATGAATAAAAAAGCCCCTTAAGCGATGTCTATCTGAGAAGGTTGGTCGTTGAAGAAACAAGAAGCTGGAGGTGGAAAATAAAGCTGGAAACGCATAGTTGGAGCTAGCGAGGAAGGCGAGGGCGGTCGTGATACTCAGATGTAAACAGAAAAGATCAGCTACGAGTCAAGGTCGGCAGGTTCGGGTCGGATGGAATGTTCTACCTGTTTCTTCAGGGACGTTTTGAGGTTTGTAATCTTCTTCGACGGTACGGACCGAATATTGTGAGCCTAACGACTTTAAAACTGTTGTAACTTGCGGTGAACGGTTTGTAAAGTAAGTAGTTATTTGAAGTCGTCAAATATTTTGCAAGGATGTTGAGCGACGGGGAGTCGTGGGAGGATTGCGACTCAAGATAGTTTACCTCATCTTATATTCGTGATCGTCCTACGTCTTGTTGTAATAGTTTGACAAAACAATAATTTTATGCTTTGTGCGCTTTCTTCACGTTGGCAATTTCATGTTTTTGCTTTGGCACATAGAAAAATCTTGCATACTGGGAGTTAGTTACACATGGATTCATTGTTCGATGATCGATGACGCTAAAAGGTGGCGAAAATTCGAAACAGAAGTTAGTAGCGAGAGGCCACCTGGCTACGGTTATGGCGCCCAAAGAAGAAAGATTCACGACAAAGGTCGAAAATTTTTATCGGCCTCGAAATCTGACATTATCCGTTCCATAACTTACTTTTTGCAAAATTTATGTCAAAGATCTCTTGTGTAAAATTTGCAGGTTTTTTTAAATATTAAAAATCAAATTTCATTGAAATTATTGGTGGGTTCGTTAACCAAAAATCGTAGCTTTTAGAGCCAAATCCATAAATCTTTATGAAATATTTTGGAGCGAATTTTACAGCTCTGTGTTGGTGAGGCGTGTTGATGGGGTGTTCGATTTGGTGCAGGAATAAGGCCCCTTTCTGCATGAACCATGCACAGTGCCTCCCACAATGATGTGTTCGATTTCGTGCAAGAGGATCCATAATCCTGGAATACGACCCTTTCTCGCATGAAATGAAAAATACGCCCGCAATTTTCTAGATGAATTAGTGCGGGGAAAAGGTCCCGTACTGCATGAATCGGTGGAACCGAGGGTAAAGATGCCAAATGTGGCGCTAAGGACCCTTTTTGCATGAAGCGATTAATATGTTTTGACGGGTGTGTATTGATAGCTAATTTGTTTATCGGTTGTTGCGATGCATTTTTTCGGTTAGTTATTTTCGGTCGCAAATTTTAGAATGACCCCCAGCCCAAAAACATATGGATATGTTAAACATGGATCCATGTTAAAACTAAAACCGCATCTGGCCGATCGGCCTGATGCTTATTCTTTAGCTGATACATAATATGTATCAGCTAAAGAATATTATATGAACAAATAATAATCTGGAGTCGCTTTTAGCTGTTCGGAACAGAGCAAGGGGAAAAGCTGAAGTTGGGCAGTTTCACCAGTACATTTTTTCTCCATGTCGGGACCCACATATTAATTAATTTCAATGAAGGATTAAATCGGAATTTATTCCTTTAAATCACCATTAGTTTTTATACTGACTGTCTATGCAAGTATTCATTAATTGGTCCCTTATCGATTTTACAGCTGTAAAAAAGAAGAAAATCGATAAAAAAAAATAAAAAAAACAGTCTGTTTCCTCACGAGTCCCCGCGGTTTTTACTAAGTCTTGTTTCTTATTTTCTTTGGTCAAAGGAAGAAAGTGATTCTACAGTCAGTACAAGCCGTCATTATTTTTCACTTTTTGAACTGATGTGCATCGGCAAAAATGGTGTTTGCCTTGAAGATAAGCTAGGCTCCAGTGGTTTCGTCTCTCATCGAGATCATTTCTCGTGATGTTCGAAAGCGATGTACCTAATCAGGATGTTGGGTTCACCTCCACTTTTGGTTCTCTATCTAGTTCTCACTGTCACAACGTCGGCGATGAATAAGACGAGTGAATTCCGTTATTCTAAAGATTAGTTTATTTACTACCAATTTCCTTCAAAGAAATGCAAAACAATGATAAAATAAAATGAAAAAACATGATGAAATTATTTTAGGTACCTACAGGACCTAGGTAGGTCTACCTTTTTGTGTGTGTGTGTGTGTGTGTGTGTGTGTGTGTGTTGAAAAAATTACTAAAAATCAGCTAAACATGAAATATTTTGTTCAATATGTACAGATAAATAATTATAAAATATACATTTTATAAATATATATATATTTTCGGGTCTGCCGACGACGCTTGATGCGAATCGTTCCGACAAGTCAATGTGAGTGTTTTTATCTGTTTTTATTTTCCTTCCATGTCAAGGTATAAAGATATGTAGGTAGTATATATTCCTATATATATTTTGCATTTCTTATGCTAAAGCCATCTTTACCAATCAGTCTGTCACCTTGAATAATCTCCTCCGCCTTTTAGCGTCAACGCTCCAAGTGCAACGTGTGAATTTACTTCGAAAACACCTCACTAGACCCGTCGTCAAATCCCTTCAAAAACACCACTTGTGAGGCTGAAAGTGGAACCGAATGTTTTATCACAGAAATGATATCGTAGAAATTCTGCTGTCCGTATCGTCGTAGACGGCGCATTAAATTTTACAAAACCCTCATCATCAAAGATAAAATAGAAATTTCAAGGGTAAGTAGGTATTACTTATTTTCAACCCCCGCTAAAAACTGTCCTTGCTCCAAGTAAGACGTTTTTTCCAAGAACTGGAGAAAAATATAATTTTTGTGATTTCGAAAACGGATTTTTCATGGTACCTACACAATAACTACGAAATTTCCAAATTGAAACTCCTGGAACGATTGCAAGGCCTTTTTTTTTTTCTTTTTTTCTTTTTTATCGTTTAAAAGGTTTCTAGAGTTTTCCCACGTGAGGTCACAGACGTTTTGCGATTTTCCTCCAAAGCCGTCAACAAGCCTCGACCTCCCCTTTCAAGACTTACACTTTACTTCCGAGGCCAAAAGCCTTTTCCCCCCGCAACAAGAGCCGAGACGTGTTAACCCCTAAAGCACCCCCTCCCGTCACTTTGCAGCTTTTCTCGGGGCCACTTTGAACCTCTTTTTTTCGCCCTAAAGGGGTTTCTGCCGCAGATTTTGCTCCCGACGCCTCTCGCTCAGGATGTTTGGGTGGTTTGGCTCAAATAAGGTTGTTTTCCCGGATGAAAAGGTCAACTGCGGTTGGCAGGCTCAGGTACTACACGAGAAGCCAATTTCGGCAAAATTTCTCTACTTACCTAGAGATAGCATAATATTATCGATATAGCGTTATATCGATAGTTTATGCCTATTTTTCTAAAGCCGGAGGAGTCTGTTTCTTCAACCAGGAGTCCGTTTCCTCAAAACTGGTGTCTGCTTCCTCAATCTGGTGGCTTCCTCAATCTGGTGGCTGTTTCCTCAAAACCTGTTTCTTCTCCCTCAAACAGGAGGATGTTTCCTCAGAACCGGTTTCTTCTTCCCTCAAATAGGAGTCTGTTCCCTCAAACCCGGTCTCTTTTCCCTCAAACAGGAGGCTGTTTCTTCAAACAAAGTCTGCTCCCCAAAACTGTATTCCACTCCCTCAAAACCGGATTTGCTCTGCTCCGTCAAATTAAGCTCCTGCTGCCTCAAACCAGTGTTGATCCCTCAAACGAGTGCCTGACCCCTCGAAACTGGGCTTCACTATTCATATCGATAATTTAGTATGCGATACTCATCCCCGCTATCACCTCATTTCCGCGGCATTACGTCAAATGACGCACCCCGTGATTCACTCGTCCTGTTTGCACGACACTATTATTTCTTCTCTGCCCGGAATGCGAATGGTAATGCAAGTCGGAGGGTGTGTTCGCTGAATACCCCTCATTTCCATACCATTCTATTCCTACACGGAGTTTCCAATCAATATTCATGTGTTCCTCCCAAGGACGAATTCCCCGAAGGCCCTAAAAAGAGGGAAGATGTGCTTCTGAGTCGGTAATTACGGAGGCGGTCTGTCGCCTCTGAGCTAAATCCTAACGCGGTGGAGGTTTCACGAAAGTGAACGGGGGCGATACGTGTGGGATATCGTTTTTGGGGATATTTTAAACGAGTGATTTACGGAGGTTCAAGAGTCCGACCACACCGTGTGGCTGCGGGGTTACAGATGAGTGTTTTGAAAGGATTAGGGCAGAGAGAGTAGAGAGCTAATGTTTTTGAAGTCATTTTGAGTGATAGGCAGATTGATTTTTGGTGTGCCAGATTTGGCTCTGATTAGCTAGACAAGGGCTATATTCACTGTCCTTCTCAATTAGCCGTATACTGTCCACCATGCTCAATCGCCCCTTATTAGGAAGAGCAACTCCTCGGGGACAATAGTTACTATTGGGAGCTGATGCTTGACCGGCTGTCGTCCTCAACTGGGCCCATTGCTCCATGCCAGGTCCTTGTTGACATTGCGGCAAATTCCTTGTTGCCCTGAGTGCCTTCAAGGCGACAAGTGCCCTGTACCCAGACAGGCTGGGGACATACCTGCTCACGTCATCCCTCATCGTAACAGAATACCTCAGCCTCCCGGACGCCCCTCTCCCTTGCAAATGCTGCCCATCTGAAAAACATGCTGTGCTGAGCCCTTTGAGCCACAACACCGCCAGGATCAACGGTCTGTGCCATTCGGTGCAGGTTAGCTGGGAAGCAGCCTGCTCGCGAATGCTCTGGCTCAAAGCTTCACTCCATCTCTCAAGATAGGGAAGTCCTTCACCGACCCTACAGTCTGCAAAGCAGCGGGCTGCCTCCAGCTCAACATGTTGATCCCCAGCAAGAACCCGCATTGAAGCACCCGACTGTATGATAATGAAACACTGATTGGGGCCGTCTTCTGCACCGATCTCAAACATCCTCACAACGGCATTCAGGATGAGGCCCTTGTAAATCACAAGATCACGCAATCTGAAGCCCCAGTTGCTCCTGCAATTAACGCAACCTTTGTCATGGCTTTCATTGAAAACGCATGTTATGCGTATGCTGACCACCATCTGTTTTACTCGTATGCTGGCCATTGTTGCACCCTGTCTTTTCATGCCCCTTTGGCGGTGAAATTTTGTAAAACTCTGGAATGTTTACTACCTATTTACTCGGTTTTCCTTTTAGTTGCATCCGGACGGTTTCCAGCCAGTTTCTTCGAGGTCCTTGGGGCTACAAAGGGGTGAGGTTTTTCAACAGGGTTGTGGTCGAAGTGTTGTTGCGGGTTGTTGTTTTCGAAGTGTTTTGAACGAATAATCCATTTATGAAGGTCCCAGACCCGTCTAATCACCATACTCAATCATTACCAGTAAACTCCCGTACAATCCAGCATTTTTTCCATTCCCCCCTCCACATCCTCCCCAACTGTTCACCTGAGGTAGTCCTCAATTAGTCAAGCCCGGGCGATTTACGGTAGTATCCGTTGGCACCTTCCCGGCCATTAATATCCCGTCCTTATTACCTTCACATCAAGGCCTTCATGAGCCTCAGGAAATGAATCACCTCGAGCTCTAATTCGCACTTCCCCAGAAATCAAGAGATGATTTAGTTACTACGATGGAAATTTATGCGGGATTCCAAATCAGATATATCGTCGAAATGAACCCAACGTTTCCATTTTTTGGTGTGTTTCATAGCTGGTGGTAATAAAAAGAAATTTATATCGTCGGCGTTAAATTCGGTTGAGGGTGCACACTTAATGGTCGCCCACGAAAAAGAAATTTATGTTGGACAAGAGCCAGGTTACATCGGAAGAAATAAACCCCCTGAATGGGCAACTATTCTAATTTACACCTCTTTTATACAGTTTATCCTAAGGAAATCCGTCACTTCGCTGATTCACTTTCAACTTTCTCCACACGCCCGAAGTTGGCTATTTACCGCCGGGGGAAAAATGACATTAGCCGACATCAGCCCGATAGGGCGTTTACGGACGTCGTTTCGCGTCCATTAAGGGCATCATCAGGGTTATAACCGAGTTGAGGGCGCTCCGGTCGATAGGCTGTACGAAATTATCAACACGGTGATCCTTCTTGAGCCAGCCACCCTTCCAAAACGGGATGTAACTTTGTTTCAGGTCGGATGTGTATCGGTAACATTGTTGAATTTAGGCATGGAGGCACTTACTGTTTGGTCGATACTCTACAAGCTATTTAATTTTTATCCAGGTTTTTTAACTAATTTTTATCCGACAGTTTCTTAATGGATATTTTACTGTCTGTCTGTTTACTGGCTGGCCATACAGTTAATAAACAATTTCCTACAAATAGTATACACTTTATACCCACGCACTTTCCAGTTTTTACACATTTTTAATGGATATTTTACCTGCCGTCATAAACATCTTGTGGGAGGTAACGTATTATACAAACATTGGGATCTGACAGACTCCTCTTCAAAATTTAGATTAGTAAAATTTTTGAATAAGAACAACAGTTGTTCTTATTCAGTTACTCAAATAATTGAGCAACATCATGTTGTAACTTCATAAAAAACGTTTTATGTGAATGAATTGTGTCGTGAAAGAAGGTCTTCTGGCAAATTTTATAGAATAATTTCACAGAATAATTTAAAATAATAGTAAGTTAATTAAATAACTGATTATTATTCCAAAGTATGAACCACCAAAGTATTAAAACCAGCCAACCCCCGACGTCTCCTACCTGGCCTCGGACCCCTTCTACTCCCTTTTCGATAATGAATAGTTTTTTTTTTTTATCTTAAAGAAATACAGGATGAGAGTTAAAGGATTAATTTGGAAGGTGGATTCTATTTTTACCGCTTCTTTGGCCAAGGTAGGAGAGGTTGGGGGTATGCTGGCTGCTCATTAAATAAACTCGAACAAACATCATTTTGTAACATAAATAAAAAACGCTGCAAATTTTACACAAGGGTTTATTATTCTTTGATATAGGTTACTTGTACAGAAATTTAATTCTGTCAATGAAAAAAAAAAATTAAACAAATTTTTTTTGGATTTTTATATTTCAAAAAAAAATTTTTTTGGGGGGATTTTTTTTCAAAAATGTTTTTTTCAAAAATTATGTATTTTTTACTCGAAAAACATTTAACCTCCTGGGATTCTTCAAAAATCCCATTTTTAGCCCCATGAAAGCCCTATAGATCGCGACAGTGAAATCGGATCGTTCCGGGACCCCCAAAAATGGATTCTACGTCCACAAATACTTCGAAAACGACACCTAACTCGATCCCATACCCCAAAGCCTTCAAAAAACCCCACCCGTAGCCCCATTATAGCCCGATAGTGCCCCACGGGTTTGGGCGATCGGACTGAAAACCTTGCGGGCACAACTAGATGGTAAACCAAGTATTTTGTCAAAATTTCAGATTTTTAAAAAATTTCCTACTGCCCAAAACGGCCTGGACGGCGGACGGCGGACGGCGTACGGCGGACGGACATTTCGGATTTTGAATGTAGACCTCTTGAAACGGATAATGTCAAATTTTGAGGCCGATCGGAGTCGTCGACCCCCGTCGCGAAAACATAGGTGTATTATTCCAAGAATAATAAACCAAAAATAAAAAAGATTTTATGTGAATGAATCAGGTCGTGTAAGAAAGGTCTTCAGTCACATTTAATACATTAATTTCAATTAATGCTTTGAAATAATAGTAATTAAATTAAATTAAATTAACTGATTATTATTTCAAAGTTTTAATTGAAATCAATATTGATTTCAATTAATCAGTCACATTTAATAGTTCAATTAAATTTTTTTTTATTGATTTTAATTTAAAATCTCAATGTGATTGAAGATCTTCTTTCCCGAATCGATTCGAATATGAATGAATTTACCTTTTTTAGAATGGGTTTTCATGGGTTAGAATAGGGGGACAGGGTAGCCCCGTGGACTAAGGCGTCAGCGAGACGTCTGTTTACAATCAGTCGGAGCGCTGATCAGCCTGGTTCGAATCCGGGGAAGAACACCAATGTTTGACCAAAAGTCAATTATGTGTTGTAATACCTGTCTTGTCGGTTGACAATTCACCTCTGAACGTTGGAACGTTTATGTGAATCCTAGCAGAGGCTCCCGTGACGAAGGCGGCCGAGACATCCGTCTTCAACACACAAGATCGAGGGATCGCATGAACGAACCTCTCTTGGGACCTCGAACCGGGATCAAAATCTGGTGGACCGGTAAAAAAAACATTGTCTTCGTTTGCTGAGAACGTTAAACTAGCCACAGCAATCTACGACTGAGGGGGGAGAGCTGGGGGCCGCCGACCCGGCTTGTTGATGGACCTACAGTCGTAGTGATAAGTCTTGTATTAGGGATTGGACCTCGACCACCAGAAGGCAAATAGAGTCATCGGTACCATATCAGTGAACAATGTGCCGTCCGGGCGTAGGTTCAAGGTGAGACTCCGTTGATTACCTGATAGGTAAACATCGTAGTCTCTCCTCTGGTTGGTAGCCGTTCCCACAAATCAATGGGTTAGAATGGGTTTTCATTATTTCAACGCTTTCATTATTTGAATAGAAGACCAAATTGGTCTTTTTAATTGGCAATATTTCTAATTTGTCACAAATAATGCGAGTTATAATAATCATACAATGCTTTTCATGGAAATGAACCACAGAAAGGACTAAAACTAGCAAGCTAATGAAATCCAAAAAAAAACATAGGTGTATTATTCCAAGAATAATAAACCAAAAATCATCATTTAGAAATAGATCAAGAAACTGGAAGACTAGCCTACTCAATTATAAAGCATCAGATGCAGATTCTGCAACATCTTCACCTGCATAATCTTCTTCCTCTTCTTTCATCATCCCCAAGAAAATTGAGAAAGCATCATTTACAAATAAAATCGAAGCACTGGAAGACTACTACCTACTGAATTTTTAAGCATCCGCAGCATCTTCATCCTTTTCCATCTGCCGCTCCAGTTTCCGACTTTTGACCTTTGGACCCACAAACGAGTGAAAGTATTGCACTCCTGTGAATAAATTGGACACAAAGTTATTCAACACCAAACTAGTTGAGAGAACCTAATCACATGAAAGAAGAGACGGAAAACTTGATAACCCGCAGACCAACTTTGTTGAAGAAATGGGGGCTCACTATCGTTCCCCTTAACCCAATTTTCTAAAAATTCGCTGGAAGTGATAATGTGTCATAGCATCCCCCTCCACCACTCACTCATCAGCAACCCATCATTCAAGTTCACCAGGAAAACATACCTTTGCGTCACGTGTATTATTTGAGATTCGCGCAGGTATTCAGAGCACGGGAGTGAAAAATTACTTGGCTTTGTCCCGTTGCATAATTTAAGGTTCAGGAAGGCATTAAAAGTGTAATGATAATTCAAGGATGTCGAGTTCGTAAAGTCCATCGTAGTGGGAACCCGCTCGGCCTTCAACTCGCCGCTTGGGAGGGAAATCGGTTGAGCCCCGTCGAGCTGATTATGTTATGAGACGGTGTACATCACAGTTAATTACAGGGTGGGCTTCAGGGAAGACAAATTGAACCTTCTGGAGGGCGAGGCACAATTTGGGACGTCGAGCCTTTTGTGAAGCGAAAGACGTTCGGGCGCGGCCCGGTTGGTCCCGCACTAAGTATCATCTATTCCAACATTAAATGTTGGAATAGATAATCGTAAATTTTACGATATCAAACTCCCGCTGTATTTTGTGTATTTATCTACTTACGCCGGAAGGGGGGAAAGGTAAATTCTCATATTGAGCCTCGCGAATTTCCCCGAGGCTTAATGGCTCCGGCGGGATAATTAGAGGTACAGACGGGAGTTGGGGTGCCCTCTGACTCGAGAGCTAATTGCGAAATTCCTCTGGTATGAAATAATGCTCTTGGGAGAGTCTGTTTCGTCAAGCTATTAGCGAGGATTATTACCAACGTAAGGCGATTAGCGAACTTCCGGAGGTGTAGGTGATATCAAACCTCTTGAACGGGAGACAAAACGTCGGGGCAATATTATTAAGCGATTACAGTAAAATATTTTGAAAAAAAGGGGGTTTCTACGGGGATTTACCCCCATGCCCATGTTAGGGTTAATGGCCCGCCGGAATTAGTTCCAACGGACGGGATGTACCTACGACACTTGCGCGACGCTCTGGCGTCAGGCGCTGATTCTCCCGTGAACGAGAGAGCCCTCCCGTCGTTGGGCTAAACAATTTACTCATATTAATTTGCCATTTACTGCTCATATTTTTGCAACATTTACAATGTCATTTCACAGTGATAAAGTCGATATTTCACCTGATATCCAGGCCTCCTCCGCCAACAATTCGTTCAGGGAAGCTGAGATATCAAGGGAAATATATCATAATGTTCCAGCTATCCAGGACAGGAATATACAGAGATTTCGTATCTGAGTCCATCTTATATATTATATAAGACCCTTATAACTCAAGATCCAGACAACCAAATAACGTGAAATTTGGTACACATACTCAACATGACATGGGGAAGGTTTTAAAATCTTACCCGGGCAATGAGGTGGTTAGAGTGAGAAATGACTCCTCTGCTGAGTACTAAATTGTTTATAAACAATAAATAAATTTAAATTAACAATTGTAGCGTGGGGACCGGTTTCGAGCAGTTATACTCATCTACAGCCCTAACAAGAAAAACATTAGTCATTAACATCACAGAGAACAAACATAACTGAAGGTATATAGGAATAATAGGAAAGGTAATTGCGTAAAGTAAAAATGATGAAACCGGTGCAGAATGTTGGTGGGGAGTTTGACAATAGTAATTCTGGAATTTGAATTTTGAGTTAGGAACACCCACGCACGTAGGAAGCACTAGCATTACACCTCCTTGCCCGTTCAGCGCTTTTAGTACTCGGAGCATGATTGTCTGGGTAGCTTTCAAAAACTACCGTCACATTGCTACCGTAGTGGTGATGGATGTACTTTACGTAGTCATCCGAAATTTGCCCAAAAATGGAATTTCGGTTCCAGAAAACTTTATGGAACAGATGCCCACCATCAACAACAATATGTATGGCGATTTGAAGGACGGTCGAAATCGATGGGCAATAGTCTGAAAGCCGAGTACAATGCAGACTTTGGGCCCTTCCGCATGCCATCCTCGTTAAACAACGACATAGGAAAAGGTGCCAGTATTCTTTGAGGTCCTCCTCAGAAGTTTTTGCGATACACATTCCGTGATAAAGAGTGAGGAGGTCCATGGTTACTTTCTTTTCTCCAACTTTCAAGGTGTTCCGGTCAGAAGCCAATGACACCACTTTGTCTTTCTTGTTGAAGGACACTTCACCGAAGGTGGTACCCAATATTCATGCATCATGTCGGTACATGATCCTATAGGATCGTCAATCGTCGATACATGATGCAGTGCTGCGCTAAAATGTTTCCGACCTTGAATTACGCTAAAAAAAAAATTTTGAACAATCATAAATGGGTAAATCATGATAAAATGGCGTCCCTGTGCTGTATTACGAAATAGCTATTTTTTATTTTATCATTTAATAATGATTAACAGGACGTTTCCATTTGTTTTCGTCACGTCACGGGGGATTTTGAGCGCAACATGATCGCGAAAACTATTATCACATGATTGGTCTCTTAGGAAGTTTAGCGGTTGGTTACAAGTAGAGGGTTGGTGTAAAATTAATCATTATTAAAAGATCATTTAATAATGATCAAAAAAACGGACGGTAGACCTATGATAGGTTTTCCTTTAAACTTACCCGTACCTACTCCTACAGGTTGGTCCAAAAAAATTGAAACAAGCGTTAGAAAGATAATTAAATTCTCTACAACTTTCATTCTCTACACTTTTCGCTGAGACGATGTCTCCCTAGAGTTTTTCCCGTGAGAAATGGAGAGAAAGTTAAAATTTCGCAATTTGGCGATTTTTAGCCCTTTTTCGCAGCCCCGTAGCTCCGAAACGATCGCTCCTACGATAAAAAGCCATTTGAATCAATTTTGTAGGAAATTTTATGCTCTACAAGTTTCAGATAAAGTTGAAAGCTGGAAAACGCAATGGAAAGGAGCTACAGGCAAAAAACGGAAAAAAAATGCCATTTCATGGTTTTTCGACGATTGCGAAGGAAGCAACAGCGACCGGAATACGAAAACTTGGATTTGTTACCTCCTAATAGCCCCAAAAATCCAGGACTACCGCATCTGATGTAGGGTAAAACTCCTCTATTCACTGGACTAAAAGTGTATGGGGTAATAATTACCAATTATTGTAAATACCAGAGGAGGCCCTGATCTAATAGCCTGACCCAGTCTGAGTGGCCAGCTTTGAGGTCTCATATGTGGGTTTTATTGTGTTTAAACATTTTTGGTTCTCACAAGTGGGGCAGGAGCCGACCCCACAATGCGCCCAGATAAACACAGATAAAGTAAGATAGTCTTAGATAGTCTTGCTCCAGAGAAAGGATTCACATAAACTTGCGTTCAGAGGTGAATTGTCTGCCGACAAGCCAGGTATTACAACACTTGATTGATTTTTGGTCAAACATTGGTGTTCGGCCCGGATTCGAACCAGGCTGATCAGCGCTCCGACTGATTTGTAAACAGACGAAGCTCTGCCGCCTTTGCTCACTGGGCCACCCTGACCCCTGCTTTGAGGTCTCATACTGTTGTTCAAACTTAAAAGACAAATACTGTGGTTTCGATTCGTAATATTAAAGGGTTAACTAGAGGATGATTTACGGGAGTTTCCGGCCGTTTAAAGCGAGCCAGTCAAAGAGATGAGCTTGATTAATAATATTGGGATCCGGCTAGACTTGGTGGTGTTCTCCTCGCCAATGTTAGTCATCCCTCTGGGAGGTGCCCCAATTCGTGACTAATTATTCTCCAACCTTTGGTAATTCGATAACTTCCTCTCCCCCGTTTTCCGGTCCGAAAGCTCGCGGAAACTGCAAAGAGGGCGAGAGGGGAAACAGTCAGGTGCGCTGGTAAGTGCTTTTCCGTCGAGTTTGTGGTTTCGCTGAGTTCAGTATGCAAACTATAGCTCCGTAATAGACTATTTGCTTCCGGTAAGCTGATTAGAATGCAAGGGTTATGCAAAACTAAGTTTGTCTTGTTCAAGAAAACTATAAGAAATATCAGATAAAACCCTGCAAATTTTGCACAATTTTTTTAATTCTTTGACCAAGGTAAAATTTGCAAAAATTGATTTTATGACAATAAAAAATTGATGGGAAGATAGTAAGTCACTTTATTTTTCTTTATTTATTTTTATTTCATTATATTTGTTATTTGTGTTTTTTCCATTTTGGCTTATTATTCTTGGAATAATACCTACACCTTCGTAATCACGACGGAGGTCAAAAGTTCAGATCGGCCTCAAAATTTGACATTATCTGTTTCAAGAGGTCTAGATTCAAAAATCGAAAAATCTGTCCGCCGCCGGACCGTTTTGAGCAGTAGGAGGTTTTCAGCTTGATCGCCCAAACCCGTGGTGCTCTATGGGGCTAAAAAGGGGCTGCGGGAGGGCTTATTTGAAGGGTTTCGGCTATGGGATCGAGGTAGGTGTCGTTTTCGAAGTATTTTTGGACGTAGAATTTATTTTCGGGGGTCTCAGAACGATTCGAATTCACCGTGGGGATCTATTGAGCTCTCATGAGGCTACAAATGGGATTTTTTAAGTATGTCAAAGGAGGTCAAATATTTTCCGAGTATTATTGGACGCATATATGGTATACCTAATCCATATTTTGAGGTCCCACATCTGTTCACAATATGTTCAGATATAATATATCTGAACATATATGTATTCAGATATAATATATTTGAATATATATTATATATATTTCAAAAATATTAAATTTAATGACACAAAATTAATTTTCGAACTAGTAACTTTTATCAAAGAATAATAAGCCCTTGCGTAAAATTTGCAGCGTTTTAATTTATTTTATGTGACTTACTGTCTTATTATTTAAAACAATTTAAAAAAAAAAAAAATTTCTCGTACAATGTTTGGACAGATTTGGGACCCCGAAAAATGGATTATGCTTCCAAATTACTCGGAAAACGACATGATGGAAACTATCGGTGCGAATATCGTTAGTATTTGAAGATATCGACATATCGGAAGTACCTATCGTAGGTAACGTCCTTGTTCGTGTGACATCTGTAACTCGAAAGTCCGTGACTGTAGAATTCACTAATTTGTCCTAGATAGTCCACGTAGGAACCCGCAAAAAGACCGCTATCACTTTCATTTGATGCTGAGGTTTCAAGTGAAGTCCCAATTGGACAAACTCCTTTCGAAACGTGAGCGATTAAAAAGACGCGTACTGTTTGATGAAGTCAGAAAGTCTTTTGCCTTTACCAATCAATTACTTTCTAAACTTTCGTGCGGGGAAAGGACCCCCTCTAAAGAGACCACTTGGTCGGGAAGGTCACGGGGGTGAGCTCCAACTCATAGCAGCCTCTCAACCTGCTCATCACGCATGGACGTGGAGTATCACTTCCTGCTGACCGACATCCCGACCATTCCAACTCTCACCTACTTGGAAATCAACCAGACATTAGCATTTCTGCCGTAAAAACCTCCTCGCTGTTATAAAAGTGTTACGCAAAAACGAATAAAAATGAGAACTCAGCGCGTAAGGGAGTGGAGAGAAGTTCGCCTATTTATGACGTAATATTCCTTGTCAGAATAACTTAGTGATCAGGTTGGATTCCAGAAGAGTTCAACAGGTTGATTCCAGACATGCAGATACTTCCGCAGGTTTAGTAGTGGGCTTCGAGCTTAACGTGTAAACTAATATTAACAAATTATAAAATAACATATATGTATAATATATATTATATTAAATATTATTTAATATAAGTAGAGACGTTCGTAATTTTCATAATTAAGGCACCCAATGCAATGTTAAACGTAGGTACAGACCTCCTACAGCTGGGAACTCTGAGAGGTAACACAACGGGACGGCTACGAGTTGTGGCCAGAGATATGGTGGAAGGGAAGGGTGACGATAGGATGTGCCTGCATGGACCACACTCTATAATACCACCTAAAGTAAGTAAAGTCGCCCGCTCGCCGCTCGCAGTTCATTCGCGGGCCACAGGAAGCGCCACCATCAATGGTGTGATTGGGATCTCCACTTTCTCTCGCGAGCAGGAGCACCGCTAAATACACGGACTTCATCTTATCACTGACCGTTTATTTCGATATTCAATTAAATTAAATTAATTTGAAATGTCTACTCGCAGTGCATTTTTGGGCATCCCCTGGCGACTTCGTTTGTGAAGGCAGGTCAGCGGACCCAATTTTTACGCGCGTATCCGTTGCCTGGGCAACTGCTGTTGACAATAATGAATTATTCATCTATGGTCGCCGGGAAATCGGATTTCCGTAAGACGGTGTCACCAGGCCCGGCCTCCCTTGTCTCGGGAAGCCAGTCTCCTGATACTTTTCCTTCTTTTGGCGGCCAAAAAACCTCGATTTTTTAAAACGTTTTCCAGTTTTTGGCCCATCACCCGAAAACTGAGCGTCTCAGACAAAAACTTACTTATTACACTGTGGAAGAGCAAAAGATTCTGCGTCGAATGACCCCCTCAAACGTCAGATTCGGTTAAGCGGTTCAGCCACCATCAAGTGTCAAAATGCGAGTGAAATGCAGCAGCCAAGGTTGAGTAAAAAGTCACAAAAAAAGCAGGAAAGAGGCATTTATACTCCACCAAATGTCCCACTAAATGGGCTGACACTAACACGACAATTAAGAGTGCACTCATACCACCCCTTCAGGAACGTGGGCCGCAACTCACCATCTCCGGCATAACGGGTCGATAGACCTAGGTGCGGGAGGTGGGGATGGAGACTCTCTGGTATCAATCATAATAATAATTACGTGTTATCACAAAAAAGCTGCAAATTTCACGCTAGCGTTTGTTATGCTTTGATATACCTACTTAGGTATACAGTCGGGCAGGCTGGCGTCGCCTGCAGGGGAGGCCCCCTAGTATATTCATATAGGTGCACATTGTTCGAACAGATGTGGGACGCCGAAAAATGGATTATGCGTCCAAAACTACTAGGAAAATATTTGACCTCGTGGGATCCTTCAAAAATCCAATTTTTAGCCCCATGAGAGCCCAATAGATCCCCACGGTGAATTCGAATCGTTATGCGACCTCAAAAATGGATTCTACGTCCAAAAATACTTCGAAAACGACACCTAACTCAATCCCATAGCCGAAACCCTTCAAAAAAGCCCTCCCACAGAGCCCCACGGGTGTAGGCGATCGGCTGAAAACCTTGTGGGCACAACTAAATGGTAAACCGAGTAGGTATTTTGTCAAATTTTCAGATTAAAAAAAAAAAAATCCTACTGCCCAAAACGGTCCGGACGGCGGACGCACCTTTCGTTTTTGGAATGTAGACATCTTAAAACGTACAACTTTAAATTTTGAGACCGATTAGAATTTTTGACCTCCGTCACGATTTCATAGGTCTATGTAATCGTGACGGAGGTCAAAAATTATTTTAGGCACCTGTACCTATATTATTCCAAGAATAACAAACCAAAAGCGAGTGTCGAGGTGAGTTGCTAAAAACCACGTTTATAGGGTATTTTGTTGTGCTGAGTTCGGAAATGACCATCGTTTCTTTCCCAAAAATGGAAGTGACCTTGAAAAACGGTGGTCATTTTCGAACTCAGCTCACTAAAATACCCCTATGTTGGTGGTTTTTAGCTACTCACCTCGACATTCACTTTTTTTTTCTTTTTTTTTTTTTTTGTAAACCTTAAGGTTTACCAAATTTGTAATGAACCAAAATAAAACGAACTTGGAGTTGTTTATTTCATGTTATTTTCCTTCTCTCTTTGTATCTTATTTATCCTCATTTTTCCTTTTTATTATTATTTTTTTTAATGTATCTTAATTTCCCCAATAATTTTTTCGAGCATTGTTAATATCGAAGGTATCGATATTATTAAATTCCACGAAAGGCACAAAAAGTATTACAACTATATCAGATATAACCGAAGTATCGGGATCCAATCGAGATAGATCCCTAAAGGCGCAGAATCCGTCATGTGAAGGCAGAACCCACGTAAGGCCTTCGAAACCCATACGACACACTGCACAATTTCACCACAATGCCTACCCACAGGTGAACGCGAAGGAATAATTTCCAAGCCAATGTAATAATTTTCAGTTCCCGGAGGAGCGGCGACAGGATGATGTCACGCTCGGTCCCAATTAGGCGACGATTAACGACGGATCATCCTCAACAATGCCCGAGACCCACGACATCACGTTTTCTCCTGAGACGCGTGCGTACTTGAATAAACATGACGGCCTTGCCGTACTGGAATTGCGCATCTGATCAACGCTGGTCAGCGGACTCAATCGCATCGACCATTAAATGGTAAATTTTACGAGGACACGCCTATCTCGATATCCCCTAAAATCCTGATAGTGATTAGAGCTCACGAAAACAACTCGTTAGCCTCACACGGAAACCGTCTTTTTACCTTCGTTCAGCTATTAGGAACTCTTTCGGGGGAGAAACCCCGTTAAAAGTGTAGGATAACGAGTGCAGAAGGCTTCAGACAGTTCATTACCTACCGCAGAGTGAGCACAGCAGATATCGCTCTCGAGCACGATCCCGTAACGACATCAGAGGCACAATCTGATAACTTAGGAAGAGAAAAAAAAAACTGAAAATGTGATTCCGCCTGTGGGTATAGGTAGTGTTTTAGCAAGGTAATATGCATTAAAAATGATGGGGGTCCACCCCCAGACCCCTGGATTAGTTGCCGAACGCAGTGAGGAACTATTGAGGCGATATGAGTCGTTACAGTTGCATGACGTGTACCCAAGTGCCGTTGTGTACCAATCAATCAATATAAGTAGATCAATATTTAGATTGTGGTGTGGTTGATGGAGTTCCGAATGCTTCATATCTTTGATTAAGCTGCCGTTTGTTGTTGAGGAAAGGGGTGGGAGTGCTGGTGCATACATAAAAGGGGAGTACCGTAGTTTCCACTGGTCCATGCCACGAGACGTTACGATCACGAGAGGTACGTAATGCTGCAAGAACGGTAGATCCGCTTTTGGCAGCCTTGCCTGAATCGTCTGAGTACCCTGTCCTCCCTTGATTTCCGGTGGGGAGTTCTGAAGTAGCCAACATCCTGCACTAAGAGTTGTGATAGATGCTGGACCTGTCAGCTCCCACAGTTTGTGGGCGTCTCTCCGGTATCCACTCGAGATGTTGAGCCAGATTTCGGGATTGACGGACTCTCGTGACGCAGAGTTCACTTGGCGTAAAAAAAAAAAAAAAAAAAAAAAAAAAACCGGCCGTAAAGTGCGTTCGGCGATCTGATTAGCTGGCCCGATTCAGCTACGGTCCCTATGTGCAGAGATGAGTTGGAGACAGCAGATCACCTCTTCTTCGAGTGTGAGGCACTGGAGCGCAAAAGGTAGCTTGCTCTGGGATCAGTGGACCAGGCAGGGATATTGGCGTAACAGGACAAGTTAGGAGGTCTATTGAACCTCTTGAAGGGCATGGACCTCCTACTGTAAAGTTACAGTAGGAGTTCTCCTAGAGGTAGCACAATGGGTCTGCTTGCCAAGGTTGTGGGGCGCCCTTCAGGAACCCACTTCCATAATAAGAGAGGATATTATCCTCTCTTGTAATAATTATTAGATTATAATCTAATCTTACGATCCCCACGTTAAATATGTTTTACTTTTCCGAGGGTTTAAAACCTTCGACGTTTCGAGAGAGATTCGATAGTTTGGGGAATTTTCTCGAAACATAAAAATCGATTACCAATGGTATTTCACCATTGAAGCGGGGAATTGGTGGGGTAACAACAACAAAACTAAATGTGTTTATTATGAAGTCGTCCCAGGTTCAAACGTAATCTTACCTACTTTTGGTTATATTATTCCAAGAATAATGTAAGAATAAGAACGCCTAAACCCGTGGGGTGCTATGGGGCTACGGGAGGTTTTTTTAACGGTTTTCAGCTATGGGGGTCGAGTTAGGTGTCGTTTTCGAAGTATTTTTGGACGTAGAATCCATTTTTGGGAGTCCCTGAACGATCAGATTTCACTATGGGGATCGATAGAGCTTTCATGGGGCTACAAATGGGATTTTTGATGGATCTCAGAATATAAAATATTTTCTAAGTGGAAAAAAAAAATCCAAACATTTTTATTGACACGGATTCAAGTTTCGTAACCGTAACGTTTTAATTTAATTAACCTATATCAAGGAGTAATAAACCCTTGTGTAAAATTTTCACCGTTTTTGTTTATTATTCTTGGAATAATACACCTATGTAATCGCGACGGAAGTTGACGACTTCGATCGGCCTCAAAATTTGACATTATCCGTTTCAAAAGGTCTGGATTCCAAAACCGAAATGACTGTCCGCCGTACGCCGTCCAAGCCGTTTTAGGCAGTAGGAACTTTTTTAAAAATCTGAAATTTTGACAGACTACTTGGTTTACCATCTAGTTGTTCCCGCGAGGTTTTCAGCCCGATCGCCCAAACCCGTGGGGCGCTATGGGGCTAAAATGGGGCTACTGGAGTGGTTTTTTGAAGGCTTTTGGCTATGGGTTAGGTGTCGTTTTCGAAGTATTTTTGGACGCAGAATCCATTTTTTGGGATCCCGGAACGATCCGTTTTCACTGTGGGGATCTATAGGGCTTTCATGGCGCTACAAATGGAATTTTTGAAAAATCCCAGGAGGTCGAATATTTCCCGAGTAATCAAAAATTATTTGAAAAAAAAAAAATTGTCGACTCAGAATTAATATTCGGACATGTAACCTATTTCAATGAATAAAAACCCTTGTGTAAAATTTGCAGCGTTTTTACTTTTGAAGGCGAGTCCCCTTGTCGGAGGTTGCCCCTTATTGCCTGACTCCAAGATCTTCGGTGTTGCCACTGGTCGTCATCCAAGCTCAGCCTTCGTATAGAGCTAACAACTCCTTCCCTCCATGTTACTCTTGGATGGCCTTTCTTTCAGCGCCCCCTTGGCGACCAGTTCAGCATCTTCTTTGGCCATCTCGACTCAGGCATGCGACTCACGCATGCGTGCGCCTGGTGTACCCATACCAAACAAGGATTTTCTTTTCCAGACGAGCAACCAATGATTCTGGCTGCTCGATCGTTTCTCTAATGGTTTCGTTTCGGACCCTCTCCTATATCCCGAACCCAATCGGGATACCCGGCAGCTCCGCCGCAACCCATCCATCTCCACAACAGCCAAGCGTTGACGATTCCTCTGAGTGAGGGACCGACCTTCTCCTCTAAAAGTCAGAATACTTTCTACGATGGCATTTAAAATCAACTTCTTTGCACGCAAATGTTCTTCCCGTCTCCGGAGGATCCCATTTATAGATCGTGTGGCTGCCCCGGCAAGATGGATACGTTGGTCGATATCCGCCCCACTTGTCCCAGATCTATCCATGATTGAACCCAGATACTTAAACTGTTCGACGGACTTAAAAGTTCCCAGCCCAGGCACCTGTATATCATAACCATCACCGCCCACAACCAAGTATCCTGTTTTACTAGCATTGGGCGTGAGCCCTGCAGCCTGGAATGCCTTGTTGACCCTTGTGGAATCCCTTGTTGAGCCCTTGTTAAGCATATTTATACAAAGCATCGTGCCGATCTTGAGCTGCGATGATCCTTAATTCTTAACTGCCTATTTAAAAAGCGGTAGGTCTAATTGAGTATTTTGAGTCGTGCTTGTATTTGTCCCGTTTTTTTGCTATGGATTAATTTTATTTTATTTTTGTCTACTTGACTGGAGTTCAACTGGGTGTTAATTCAGGGAGGGGGAATATTCGTTCGGCTGGTGAACAAGAGGTTTTGATCGGATTCCTTTATGGTTATAACGCCAGTCCGTTAAAGCTTTCCCCCGAAGGGACGATGAGGAGGGGTGTGCAGTCCAAAGCACATAACCCTTAGGTCTCCAATACCCCCACTTTTCTTTCATATTTTCCCTCTTTGGTAGCTTTCACCCCCTCTCCATCACCCTCCTCCCAACATTAGTTCCCTTTTCAAAACGGGGGTCCCTTTTGCCATTTCTAACCCACCGAATTACATCTCTCAAACCCCACTTCCCTCCCTACTCCTTCTCCTATTTAACCATTTTCACTCCCCAGGCACAGGAAACCCGTTTTTCCCCTTTTGCGTTTGTTGGCTTTATCAGCCTGAGAACATAGTGCTGTACCCCCCTCTCAACCCTTAAAGTCAACCAAAGACTTCAAGCAGCTGCTTGAAAAATTAATTATGATAATTAAAAACGCTAAAGTCGGATTTTATTATTAAAGTAGGCATCAACGGAGATGTTTCGATTTAAGGGAAAATGATATTATTTATGTAAAATGTTTACATTTTATTACAACATTATATTATGGTTAAATTTAATATTAAGATTATTTTAGTAATTAATTAGTAAAAATACGATAATTGAGGTTCACCTAAGCATTTTAATTTATTACAATAATAAAACTAATCGTCACACGTCACATCTTGCGTTATAACCAAAGATTGTCACGAGCCTTCTCAGAAGAAAAAGGGACGTTGCCGCCTTTCAGAACCTAAATTTGGTCGTCACATTAGCCACAATGTACCAATGATGGATGACTGCACCGGCCGAACGAAAGGAAAACACGAATTTCACTTTCCCCTCATGTAAAGTTGGGCTTTCACCTTCACGACGAAACCAAGTCCTGAACTGGAGTCCAGAAGGAACGGAACCGGTTTGTCTTGTGCGGCGCATCTTCGAGGTCCCTCGCGGGGCATTCCTTTCTCTTCGACCTTCCCTTTGGAAGTTCTTACGTAAAAGAATGGTGTAAAGTGGTTTAGTGAGTGTATTAGTGTTGATGAAGGAACGTTGGAGGGACGAGTATTCGTTAAAAATTATGAGGAAAACTATTTCTAACTCGAATCTGTGGGTGAAATCCTTCAAAAATCCTATCTGCTGCCTTGAGAAGCCCAACAGAGCCCCGCAGGGTGGTTGAACATGTCTGGGATCCTTTCAGATGGATTCCACGCTCAAAAACGTCAAAACGATACCTCACACGACCTGCTGACCAAACCCTTCGAAAACCCCCAACTGTGGCCTCTCCGAAACACCGGAGACCCTATTTCGCCTCAGAGCTTCATCAGCCTCTCAGTTGGGCATAACCGGTTCGTAGAGGGTTGACAACCGGTGGGGATCAAAAACTGGTTTTGAAACTTTTAGAATGGGTTTGAAAGGGAGAATAACTGGATTGGGAGCTTTGAAAACCGTTTTGGAGCTCTTGAGAACTGTTTTGGAACATCAACAACCAGTCTAATAGGCCTGAACACCGGTTTGTACATTCAAGAACCGCTTTGCAAAGTATGAGAGCGTGAAAGGTTGAGCACTCGTTGGCTTCAAACTGGTTTGCAGAGGTTAAGAATCGGTTCAAAGAGTACAGTCACAGGATAATTGGAAGCATTGGGAGCAATCAAAATTGTCGACCCTTCCCGCTAAAACATGTTTTATTCCGAATTATAAATCAGAAGGCCATTTTGCAAGGCAAACGAGACCATCCCGAGCAATAAGGGAGTAATTAGAGTCAAAAAGTTTTGAAATAAGGAGGCTGCCTTTTTTGTTGTTGAAAAACTGTTTGTTTTGTGGAGTTTGTGTCCTTTCCACGCAGCACTATCTCACCCTGCAGGCCTCGGGTTGACGGTATCTTTCTTTGCACGCCGCACTTTGTTTTCCCCCCTCTGGTGCAACCGTCAAATTACAACTTCCACAGCTAATAAGAGAGAAAAGAAGAACTTTTTATTTCAGGGGGGGAGTTAAAGCGGGGAAGAGAGAGAAAGGGCTCACCTTAAGGGTTGTTAACCTTTACGACACCCTCCGGTTCTCAGACACCTTCAAACCCTCGCTGGAAGTAGAAGAAAACACTGGGGGCTTTTTCCCCTTTTGGGTTTTCGCTATTTCGCAGATGGCTCATCGAAGGAGCGGAAGACACGAAGCGAAACAGGAGTTTTTCTCGAGTTTTCCGTCTTGTTCCGTTTCCTTCGAGAGGAACAAAAACAGTGTAAACCATCGAGTGTGTCTTGCGGAAGCGCCAAGAGTTTACGAGTTGTTTTCCTCTTCAAGACCGAAACTTTGCGTTCGGTGACAGTTGGCAGCCCTGGAAACCGCACGAGGCCGGGTTATGGTTTATTCTCTGTTTGATCAACCGATGTTTTTCCGAGAAAGACCAAAAATGGCACTTCGAGTGGGAGAATTAAGAACAAAGAAAAAACGAAAAGAGAAAAAATGCTCAAATTGAAATGGGGAGTTTTCAATTCAGGTAGAAAACTTTCAATTCAGTTTGGAAAATTTGCAATTAGGTTTGGGAAATTCCCAATTGAGCTTGGAAAACCTATACTGCTGAAATGCTGTTTAATTGGCTGAACTGCTCCTTTATTGACTGACTTGCTCCTCGTTCAGCATAACGGTTCCTGTATCGACTGAACCTGATCCTCGTATGGCTGAACGGCTCCTGAGTCGGTACAGAAGCAGTTCAGCTGTACCTGGAGCAGTTCAGCCGTACCAATCCCTTGATCACGCGATCACTTGGCGTGCTTATTACCAGAGCAGCTGAACTGCTCCTGGTATGGCTGAACTGCTGCTCAATCGATACAGAAGCAGTTCCGCAGACCTGAATTCCCTGATCACGAGATCGCTTGACGTGTTATTTATTAATTAAGAATTCCCTGAGCAGCTAAACTTTTTTTTTTTTTTTTTTTTTTTTTTAATCGACTGAATGGTTTTCAATGCTTTTTTATCGGTTATTGTCCCCTTCGTAATCGGTTTTTTAACTCCAAGCACGCCTGTAAACGTAGTCCAGTCAATTGGTGTTCAAATCAAGTGACGTGAAACTACCTATGCGTTTTTCGAAGATGACCGCTTCATACAAAATTAAAGTAGACAAAATTCAGTTTGAAAAGCCGTTGTCAAAATTGATGTTTGAGCCAGTTGTCTTGGTGTTACAGCGTTTTGAAAAGCAGCCATTTTTCGGCTCTTCAGCGAAAAGTTCGAAAACGCCCACTTCCACCACGCAAACAACTCTGTCATCCACTTTGTTGTTGAGTGGAGGGGAGGGGAGGAGGTATCAGAGCAGTAATGATGGAGTATGAATTTTGCGCCCTGCAGCGAAAACGACCCAAAACAAATCCCTTCCATAAAAAAAAAAAAAAAAAAAAAAAAGTACAGACCATCTGGGAAACAAATACGCGAAATGAAATACGCGATAATGTGGCGTGTAATCACATAATGGGCCCCGGAACCGACTGTCGAATAATACTTTTTTCTGAAAGAACTTCATAATTTGAAGGCATAGCAGTGAGTTTTGGGCTCCTACGGTGTAATACAAATTTCCAGGGCACTGTCGAAAATTTCAACTTTGAATCTGGAGGGAAAAGTGGAGCCACTCTCTCATTGGCTGCTCACGGCCGCCATTTCCGCCGTCACCTCCGGCAGATTCCCGTCGGTCCCTTCTTATGCTAGCGCACTCTGGCGGATTAGTTATAGTGCCACCGCGGGAAAATTCAAAACGCCAAATATTCACTAGTGATTTCCTCTGCTCAGACACCTAATTTCTCAGTGCTAACTGTACTGAGTACTTTGTTCATTACTAGTTCAACTATGTTCGGCCGAATTTTCCCATTTCTCTGACCTAGTTCCGTGGCCCATTGTCTGTTTCGTCGCTTTTTTGTTGACGGCTCAGGCATGTCAGAGTTGTTTCGTATTGTAAATTTAGTGTGCTTTTACGTAAAAACAATTATTTATTGATATCTTATAAATCAGGTTCCAGGGGGTGGAAGTGTGCGTTTTCGACCTTTTCGTCGAAGAGCCGAAAAATCGCCGCTTTTCAAAACGCTGTATATCCAAGACCACTGGCTCAAGCATCGATTTTGACCACTGCTTTTCAAAGGGAATTTTGTCGATTTTAATTTTGTATGTAGTGGTCGTCTTTGAAAAACGCATAGTTTCAAGTCGATAAGCGAAAAACTGAAAAAAAAGTGCCAACATTTTGAGTTTTTTGAATTTTTAGATGTGAAGCCGACCTCGGAGGGGGCAGCAAACTTAAATTGTGTTTCAGCACAATAAAAAAACGTATCGGTTGATCCATTGAGAACAAACTTCCCTAATTTTGTTACGGGAAAACCATAATTTGACTGGACTAATAGGTAACTGCCTCGTCAGGCTGTGTGGAGTTTGGAACTGGATATCAGGGGTTTCTAAAGGCTACAAATAGGGATTCTTGAAGAGTTTTAAGGATGAAGTGGCAATGCCTTTTTAAACGTAAATGGGCTCTGTGGGGCACAGGGGCCAAGAAGGAGGTTTTTGAAGGATTTTGAAGCCTCTAATTGCCCTCAACCATCCCCTAACCTTCCCCACAATCTCTTACCATTCTATAATATTCGCTCATCATCCTTCATCATCTCCATTATCAATTATTCATACATTTCCTCCCAAATAGTCGACAGTTTATTCAATTATGACTGAGGAGTCATCAGAGTCAGAGATGATAACGGAGTGATGTAAACAACGTGAGCCATCCTTCCATGACACCATTGGCCTCCTGCCCGTACCTGCCTAATATAACCCACCTATAACCTACTTGCTCAACCCGGTAACCCTCTCAGGTTGCGTCACAAGCTCTGGGAAATCTTCCCATGCCAGTGAACTTCATCGTATAATGAACGAGATGTTCGTCATGGGCCTCGCAGGACTTGTTGAGACTCGATTTCGGAAATCCGACGTTTTACGTCATTATGTTAAACAGGTGCTCTACCAAAACGGCTTGACTCGCTTTCGAAATTTTTCATTTAAGTATACTTCCCACTCCCCTTTTTGACGCGATTATGTGGAAAATTAGTTTTATCGTGGTCACTTTTCTGCCTCACGCAACTAATTGTTCCTCTCGGTTCTGTAACAAATCGATTGTCCACTGTGAATTCAACGGAGGCCGGTTCGCACAATTTTCCTCGAATATCGCCTCTCTCTTTGTGGTATCTTTTTCCAAGTGAGAAACAATCATTTGCCGTTTTCCATTTCCTGGTCAATTAGCCGAGTTGAATAACATTCGCAGACAAAAGGAGGTCCCCGAATTGGCAGTTTTCAAGTTGGTGGATAATTTTGGGGGCATCGAGCTTTTTCCCACCTTTTGCCACCAGCGGCCACATTTTAGGTACAAATAGGTAAGTTTACCTATGCAAGACTTAGTAAAATGTATAGCAAAACGAAAAATAAGTTTAAAAATTGAATTATTAAAAAGTGGAAGTATAATGAAATGAAAGAAGGGATAAGGGGAAAAAAAGCATGGAAGAAGAGAATATTTTTTCATGTATGAAAATTCCAAGTTTTCTTTTAATTTAATTTTTTTAAACGCTGCAAATTTTACACAAGGGTTCATTATTCTTTGATATAGGTGCAAAAATTCAATTCTTTGTCAATAAGGAAATTTCGGATTTTTTTTTTTTTTTTGTGGTCAACACAGCAAGTTTAGGTAATTCTGAGATATTTCAAAATATTTCCCGAAAATTCGCAGTTTTTGAATTAACTAATTGGATGTAGAAGAAGAACGTAGACAAGCCTACAACTCACTTCAGGAGGGGTTTGAGGGTGTTAGAATATGCCAATCGGACCCAAAATAAGCTATTCCATCCACTAACACTTATGTTCCTTGATGCTGACCCAAGGATCTCTTATTATCCACCTAGTTCCATCTTGATCTTGTTTCAGGCCGTTTTGCGAGACGGCGGGCATTCATGTCACCAAGCCAAATCGTGTCTACTGCATGAATTACGAAAATTATTGGTCTCAACTATTGCTCAAAGTATTAAATACTTTGAAAAATTTTTTCAACGCCTCTTATTGACCAAGAATATTATCATTGTCCATTATTCCTCTCCCTAAACTGACAAAAAGAGACAGGGAAGAAGAAAAAAAAAATCGAATTTTTACTAGACTCAAAAGGGTTGTCCCCAGGGACTTGAAATGTGTGATTATGCGATTCTTCTTTGTTGCTTGAACATTTCTTTCACATTCATTCCTGTCACATGACAGGGGCTGAAGTGATTCTTCTTTGGCTGTGCAAATAGCTGTACAAACTCATCTGGGCTGTAAAAATGTAGTAGGTAGTAATTAAATAGTTTTCAAACATTTTCTATAGAAAACATTGAGTTAATTAATGAGTGGGGGTCATCGTACGTGAGGGTTTCCTACAATGCGGGAAATTGTTTCCAGCTAATTTGTTTGACATAACGAGCAAAACGGCCTTTCAAGCAGTAAGCTTTATTCCAATATATAATATAGGAAGTTAGAGATAGATTTAGTTTTAAATTCCAACTCGATGTTTGAAGCAATGAGAAGTATGATTTTCTAGTTACCTTTCAATCAATCAGCTCTTTGAATCGTTTTTTAAAAGTCGGATAGATACGATTTTTCGAGACCGTGTTTCACTTTTTCTTATCCTACTGGCCTAGAGCAGCCACTTTGTACAGTATTGCTTCCGAGTCTGCGAAGCAGCGGAAGCCTTGTGTTCACTTTCGGGAGAAAAAAAATTTTTGTTGTCCGAATTCAAAATTTCCACTCGCATTTTGCGTTTCATAGCCTACTGAACAAATTTGGTTCCGTGTCTGTCGGTATGTGGGTCTGTGGGTCTGTGGGTCTGTCGGTCTGTCCGCATTTCCTTGTTACAGCCATAATTTCCACAATTTTGAATGAATTTAGCTCAAATTTTGAGGGATTATGCGGATAAGGCTCCTTGAGGTCCCATACGAATTTCATCCCAATTGAATCAGCGGTACGCTCTGCGCATGCGCTAACGTGATATTCTTGAAACAGGCATAACTTTCTCAGTTTTGATCGGATTTCAATCAAATTTTCAGGAATTGTGTGCGTATAGCTCTAGATGGTACCCTGTCAGTTTCATCACGATTGAATCAGCGGTACGCTCAGCGCATGCGCGAACGTAATTTCCTTGCCACAGCCATAACTCCTACAATTTTGACCGGATTTCAATCAAATTTTCAGGAATTGTGTGGGTATAGCCCTAGATGGTTCCCTATCAGTTTCATCACGATTGCATCAGTGGTACTCCCTGCGCATGCGCGAACATAATTTTCTTGGTTCAGTTGTTACGTTCATTTTGAACTTGGCACGAGGAAGCTCTTGTGCCATTGCCTTGGCAGTGTATTTTTTTCTGCCGCCTACTGTTTTTGGATGATTTGGAACTGTGGAACTGGATTCTACGAAACGTATTTAAAAATGGCGGACTGTCTTAGTGTATTTTTTTTTTTTTTGCTCTGTGTTAGCAGAAGTTTACTTGACCAGTAAATGGATCAGAGCTGGTGACCCAAAGTGGCTTCTTACGTGAGTGCCGTTCAGGAAATGTCATCAAAGGCGAAAAGGGCGTCCAGAGGAATTCCCGCCATCTCCCGCAGGTGATCAACTTGTTTCATCCCGATAAAGAGAAAGCCGGAGAACGTTAACGAACTCGAACTGCCCCACCGAAGGGAGACCAGTTTTTGCCTAGTGGCGATATGACGTTGTTTGACTGAGGTTTTACGTGATTTGTATTCAAACTTTCTTCGAGGCGAATCCGTCAAATAGCGGAGAAACCGGCGGTTTGAGCGGTTTTGGGAGTGAAACGGCGCACATTTTTTTTAAAATGACCAATCTACCTGTTCAATACCCCTTGCGATGATAGTCTGGTCAATCCGTCTAGTAATGTCTAGCATTAATTCAATTCAACGATTATATGATATTATCTTATGTCTTCTCGAAGTATTCTGCGTATTTCACCACAATCAGACCTGCTTGTAATGGACTACACCAGTGGCATCTATGGTTGAACCTAATTTGCCTGCAACGTATATCTGCATCTACATCTTCTTCTGCTCGAGATGAAGATTCCTCTGGCGACATTACCACTGTGGGGTTTATTCGGAGCTCTTTCAGTTAATTTTTTAAAATTTGTGTTCCATTTGTTGCAGTGGCGGCTCGTGCTACGTACAAGAGGGGGTTCAACTGCTGAACTTCAACAGCAAAATTTAATACCTAGTTAATACACACCCAAATTTGTAGTGGTAGTTGGTCTGCTGACCGGGAACCTTTAGCAAGAAGTCTTATTTTATGAGAAAAATACAACCAACCCACTTTCCCCCTAAAATACTTCGAAAACGACACCTAACTCGACCCCATGGCCGAAACCCTCCAGAATCCCCTCCCGTGCCCCCATTTTAGCCCCATAGCGCCCCACAGGTTGGGCGATCGGACTGAAGACCATTTGGGCACCACTAGATGGTGAAAGGAGTATTTTGTCAAAATTTTAGATTAAAAAAAAACTCCTACTGCTCAAAACGGCTCGGATGGCGGTGGGCGGACATTCGTTCTTGGAATCTAGTCATCCTCAAATTTTGAGGCTGATCAGAATCTTCGTCGCGACTACATAGGTAGGTGTACCTATTATTCCAATATCTAATAATAAATCAAACCGAAATATCTGTCCGCCGTCTAGGCCGTTTTGGTCCGTAGGAAATTTTGTTAAAATCTGAAATTTTGATAAACAACTTGGCCCACCATCTAATTGTGCCCGCAAGGATTTCAGCCCGATCGCTCAAACCTGTGGGGCTAAAATGGGGCTACGGGAGAGGTTATGGCTGGTTTTCAGGTATGATATCGAGAGGGAATATTTTTTGACGTAGAATCAATTTTTTTTTTAAGTCCCAGAACCATCGGATTTCGCCGTGATGGATGCCAGGAAGGCAAATGGGTGGGTGTCGTTTTCGATTAATTTCGGACGCATAATTGTTCGGGGTCCCACATCCGTACACATACAGTTAACTTAACAAGATAAATTAAAAAAATCAAATTAAATTAAACATTTTTCTATTTATATCTACATTAAAAATTACTTAGTTCTATAGAACTAAATTTTGTACAATAATAATATTATTCTATAGGTATACTATATATTATATAGTATACCTATAATATAGGTTACTATAATAGTAATTATTACTCTTCTGTATTTTCGAATAATATCGAGAGCAACCATTCGAAAGTTTTGACTCTCGAATGAGATCAACCGGAACTCTCAAAAGTTGTAATTAGCGACGTTAAGATAAAAACATAAAACCGTCGACAAATCGAGAAAAAAAATGATGACGCGTATCGACACTGCATGCAGATACATCTGTACATGGATATGTCTTATGATTTTGCGAGCCTTCGATTTGTTTAATAGGTACTGAGTAATTTCATTTTGAGTTGATGGGTTGCTATGGGCTGCATATAGTTGGTGATAGACGGGAATTTGATAATTCACTACGAGAAACTAACAAGCGTTGTTACTATGAAAAATTAAGTTGACAGGTTGCCACGGGTGCAACCAATAAAAAACGTTGCATTTTTTGTGTGTCGCAAAATTTTGCAAGACCCCAGAACTAAGACATATCCATGTCAATAATAATAAGCCCTTGTGTCAAATTTTCAGTGTTTTGGTTGTTCTTGGAATATTAGTGGTATAGATTACACCATTTGGAATGTGGATGAATTTTATGTCTTAGTTTAGTCGTTGCTAGGGAACCAACCGTAACGCTTTTTAACTACGCGTAACTATGGGAAAACTCAGCTGAAAATCTGTATCCATATGGATACCATGGGACGTTAAGGGTTAAAAGACTCAACGCTTTCAACGCTTTTTTCGTTTAGGTATGTGCCAAAGTAAAGACATAAAATGTTTTTTTTTAAAGTGAGGGATTTTGCCTTATTATTGTCTATTATTATTGCCCTGTTATTTGCCCATATGTCGCGCTAATTAATGAGATTCGTTGAAGAACAAAAAAACAAGCCATCAATTGAATTGAATAGATGAGCGCAACCTTTTTGTTATTACGAGAGAAACTAAGAAACAGTAGGTATCTAGCGACCAAACTATGCCACACAGCACATCAAAAATATCCACGTGATGCTCATTACGTTAACAACTGCACCCTAACGACCGATGCTTAAGAAAACCTTATGCCGATCAGAGGTAACGAACGGCTCAGGCTGCAAAAATCGTTTTGGAGTCGTTGGAATCAGCCTAAAAAGCTCATTCCATAGACCCTTGTACCAACGAAATCGGACAAAAACTGTCGTCCCCCTATTGAGGCCTCCTTAGTTACACATCAGAGATAAACAACTTTCGTCGTGAAGTACCTCCCGAAAACCGATGAAAGGGATGAGGGAGGAAAAATCAAGGTAGCCTATAACCACCCCACGAACTCGCTGATCACAATGAGACCACCCTCATGAAAATCTGTTGAGCCGCTCGGGCGTGATGCTCTGTACACAAACAAACAAACAACAACAAAAAAAACAAAAAAAAAACATACATGTCGAGGAGGTGAGCGCACCTTTCCATTTTTTGGAAAAAGGTTGCGCTAAAAACAACTTTGATTTTCAACTGCATAGGTTAATATTATATTATTATACGAATATGTTAATGATATATTATACTAATTCCGTTTTAGGTTCCTTTTCGAGCTGCTGAAGTAGTAATTTCAGGAGGAACTTTTTTCTTTTTTTTTGGTAAGTGGATAAAGAGGTACCTTCCTATCGGCTTTGGTCTAAAGAGGAATTCGGATTCGTTAAGTCAAAAACATATCCGCGTTGAAAACCTCAAAGGAAGTAACACGGCCGGGACAAATGAAGGGGAAAGAGGGTTCCTTGTTTCCCGTCAGTTTGAGAACCCTCCGACCCCCTCCCGCCCCACCCCCTCCCCTCCCACACCCCGCCGGACGGTTTAAATAGAGCAAACTACTCCGTGAAAACGACCGACCGGGTGTCCGGCCGGCCAATTCCCGGTAAATTATGGGCCGGCCGGGACTTGAAGTTTCCACGGTTGACACCCCCCTCTCAACCTTCCTTCGATTATTTCATTATCCTTTTAACCCGCTACGGGGTCGGGAAACGCATTGACAGGCCGGCCAACTTGACCCGTTTGCGGGATTCCCGAAGGGGCGGTTTTCCGGTTATTTTAATCGCCGAACCGATCGGTGGTAACCGCCGACTCGAGCGGCAAACCGTATGAACCATTTTTGGTGTATTTTAAACATTTTATCAACTTATTTTAATTTTGATTCAATTGTTTGTTGCAGGTTTGTTGCTAGTGTGAAGATGAAGAAAGCTTGTAAGTTTTGGGTAAAAGGACTTTTTAAAATGTGAAATGTTGACAATAATATTGTATTATTGTATATTATACTCGGTTTCCCATCGACCTATATCCGCAAGGGTTTCATCCCAATTGCCCAAACCCGTGGGGCTAAAAAGGGGGCTATGGGAGGGGTTTCTGGAGGTTTTCGGCTCTGAGGTCGAGTGGGGTATCGTTTTCGAAGTATTTTTGGACGCAGATTATTTGGGGGGGGGGGGGGGTGTCTCAGAACGATCCGAATTTCACCGTGGTGACCCATGGGGCTACAAGTGATGCTGAAGTCGTTTTCTGAATAATCTTGGGCTCATAATCCATTTTTGGGGGATTCCACATTTTGTTAAACACAAACGAACGCAATTTAATTTAATTTTTCTTAACTAAAGGCCATCAAAGAATATTGGGTGTCGTTTTCTAAGTATTTCCGGACGTAGAGCTTCACCAAAATAATGAAATTGATCACTCTAAACATCAAATTTCTGGGCTGTGTGGACTGGGTACAAATTTGCTACCTCGGGAAGGTGGGAAAACTGCTCAAAAAATGAATCAACCTGCTGCAAAATAATCTCACTGTCAATTTTCTTCTTTTTCCGTTTCCCATTTGTGGCCTTACGATGGTCACAAACATTGAAAAAAAAACTGGATAGCGATATGGAACCAGCCCAGAAATTTGATGTGTTGAATGACTGCTTCCATTAATTTGGTCGATACTGTGTAATCCATTTTTGGGGGAACCAGATCGTTATGGTCTATGGGGCTTCAAATTGGGCAATAGAAGAATCCTTTTCGAAGTATAGTATCTGGATGGCTGCTGATCTCGACTTCTCGTTCCTGGGGAACCTACCCTGCAACTCCCAGTCACGTACACCAATCCGGAAGCGTGAACGTGGAGTATGCGCCTGGATCTGCACCCCGCACACAATACAAATTAGAACAATTATTGTCAGAAAGCTCCAGCTACGCAGCTCACTCAGCGAAAACTCGTTTTGCCAATGTTTTCACTTCTTTTTTCGAAAGTATTACACAAGAGTTCAAACTGGCGGAAAATGTTTTGAAGAGGCGGAACGTGACGTTTGGTGCTTTACGCGCTTTTTGGCTTTAGTTGGAAATCCGCCGTTTTACGTTGATTAGGCAGCTTTTACGAGAAAGCGAACGGGCAAAGATTGGCGGTACAAAACCGCTTGTCATTCCTTCCGTTCACTTTCCCACGCGCCAAAACCTCCAAGTTGGTTTATTGAGCGCGACCGAAGACAGAAAAAAGCGTTAAAACCCCGTTGTTTTTTTTTTTTTTTTTTTTTTTTTTGTTTTTTTAAGCCGTTTGGAAATAGTCGGAAATAATTAACGCGATTTTTCGGAGTGACGGCGGCAAACCCACACACAAAAAAAGACGTCTGCCGCGGACGAAACCCGAGATACCGAAAATGACGTTGAAAGGAGACGAAAGAAAAAAGAAGAAAATCACCCGAAGAAAAAGGGAGTCCCGACACGAAAAGTCGCGTGCCGAACTGCCTCCTCCTCTCATAAATCACGCTGTATGGAGGTAAATACAGTTCAGTTCTTCACAGTGTAGCCAGAACGGTCTGTCATCAGTGCGTGAAAGCGAACGCACCCTTTGCAGGTGAATCACATCAAAATGGATAAATGGGAAAATGGGATTTCCGCTAATTCGTTCATTCGACCCCCTGGCCAAAACCCCTCAGAAGTAAATGGTGGAATGGGGCCCATTCAATGGGCACGCGGTATGCAATTGGCCGGGGGGGGGGGGGGGGTGAAAGGGAAAGAAAAGAATTCGGTGGTGGTTATGGGTGAGCGGTTCAACTGCTGATGGAGGTGGGGGGGGGGGGGGGACTATTAACTTTTGGACACCTTCAAACCAAATAACACACCGCCATAATGCTCCATGAATTCATTTCAATTTCCTTATCTGTGTAGTGTCGTACCTATATCAGGTGAGGGACCACCCCATCAAACGAGTCTGCGTCTGAAAATACTTCGAATACGACAACTCACTTGATTATCTCCTTCTGTAAGCGAATCAGAAAAGTTCCTTCTATAGTATTCCTACAAATTTCAAAACCATATTCGGTGAACACTATTATGACCAAAAAAATTTACTAGATTCCAACATTTTCAAGTACATCCTTTTTTATTGTTTGAGCGGGAGCAAACCCAAGATTTATTCCTCAGGATTCCAAGTATACGTGAGGGACGCTTCTTTTGGGTGCTGGAGTGAAGCTGTTAACTGGCCCTTCAAGCTGTGCTGAATATGTTGGCCTTGTTTGAAAGCCAATTGCAGGAGTGGGCTCGGCAATTGGAGATGCTGTCATTGGTCTGGTGCTGAGCAGTCAGGGGGCCTTCATTGGTAGTGAGAAGCAAAACCAATGAATTGCGCCAGTTGAGAATCCTGGCCGCACATGGAGCTTCAAAGAAGAGCTTAAAAGGGGTCGCCGGTAGGCCACCCCCGACACCGCCGGCCACAGGCAGGCCTCCCTGACACTGTGAGGGAGGACTGCAGCTGTGTCTCCAGCCCGTCTCAACACAGGGCGTTTACCGCATTTGACAGCCGCCTTGATGCCCTCAATACTAACTCCCTAAACCCATGGTTAGTTACCATGCTTCACAAAAGGAATTTCCTCGTTTAATATCGCGCGACGTTTTGCCGAATAAAGCCTTAAGTTTTGAAAAGGTGTTTCCATTATCACAGTAGCCAAAACTCACGATGCTTATTATACTCCTCTCGATCATCTCCATCTTCATACATTGGATTACCTTCCACGACCCGTATTTTGTGTCTTAGAATTGGCTATCCACTCAGCGGTCAGAGATGTACGGCCTTCAGTGACGCTGAAATTTTGTCGTTTTCATCTAGGACAGTCTTGGTTTCGCCATCCAGGTTTTGGGGCTCGCTAAAATGTACAGGGACAGGGAAACCTCATAGTCCTTGAGGCTTTTCGTCGGTCTCCCGGAATTCATTGACTACGTTCTGGATAAATATATACTCTAAAATTAATAGTACTCGTGGTCGGCGGAGTAGGATATCTTCCGAAAAGGAGCCATTTCTTGTTGGACAGATCGTCCGATACCAACTGGGCCATAGAACGCACTTGAATGTACGACCGCAATTCGGATGCAACAAGGACTCGCATATCCTTGCCTGAGAGGGGGCCGTAACTGGGATGTCTAATTGGTATTTGACCGCAACTCCGAAACTGCGGGCCGAGCAACAGCTCCCAATGGTAGCACCACAGACCCTGGAGGGAGGACAGGAGCAAGTAGATAGCCCAGATCGTTCCCTGCATTTGCAGTCGCTTCTCCGAAGACCCCAACAGGCAACAACGGGTACTTTTTGGGACAGCAGCTGATTTATTTATCTATTTGAATTAATACGGTACGCAGTGCCAATTTAAGCCCAGTGCAATAGACACATGGTGTGAAGATGCCAGTTGACTTTTAAACGTAAGGACGCATGTATGTGAAAAAGATGAATTAAAGCAGCACAAGACGCTGGGTGCGGGAAAATTCAAGCAGAGAAAAACAGACACTTGGGGGGGATAAACGAGAACACCCACTTACACCGCACTGACACCGAGGCTGAGGACCACTGAAACATGAAGGTGACGTGCGTTGAGTCATGACTAGTGAACCAGCGCAGTCTTCAGCGATGACAGAGTTGACGCCTGGAAATCAAAGTCAAGCTCCAGACGGATTCCAGACCTGTAGGGTAAAAATCTCAGGAACCGACGTTGTACCCTCTCCAAGCGGTCAACGCGCACTGCGTAGCACGGTGACCACGCCACACTGCAGTAGTCCAAGGACGGCCGCACCATTGTAGAGAAGGGCCAATGCGGCTGGGTTCCTGAAGCCCCGAGCACCCCTCTTCAGAAATCCAAGTGACCTGAGAGCTTGCTGCATATATTCGGTATACCGAATCGATGTGAGCGGTGAAACCCAGCTGGCTGTCCATGAGCACTTCCAGATCCCAGAAAGTCGATACCCTTTTGAGCTTGTCACCGTTGATGCTGTAGTCATTGCTGAATCTCTGATGCGACAGGCAGAAGATTGATCAACAGTTACTGTATTTACAACAAGGTGGCGTGCTATGACACCCCGTAGGGTGTCAGCAGTTTCATTACTCTCAATGACCTGGTGACCGGGGCACAACGCGAGAATCACTGTATTGATAACCTGATTCTTGCGCCAAAGACGCCAATACGAGCTCTACCATCTATGACAGATCCATTGCTGTAAAAAACCAAAGCTGCGTTTCAAACTGAGGTCTACCTTCTTTCCACCTTCTCATGAATGAGAACTTTGAAGGGGAGGTCGGAGTTCCATTTCTCTACTATGATAATATCAAAGGCAGCAGGCATGCAGGCAGGCAAGCAGGTATAGTAGCAAAGTGGTTGTTTGCCGATGGTGCAGAGGTCTAATCCAATGAGTTTGGTTAGGGAGAGAGAACGACTCCTCTGCTGAATATTCAGCAGAGGAGTCGTTCTCTCTCCCTAACCAAACTCATCAGGTATAGGAGGTTTGTTCCAACTGAAGGAAGGAGATGGAAGGAAGTGGAAGAAACCAACGTGCGGATGCGCAGTAACTTAACGGCTGTTCCATCACGTCAAACCTTCCGAAAGTTGACGTAGACAGCTGTTCCATCACGGGAAGCGAAGTTAACAGGTTTGTTCCTACAGAAGGGCCTACCGTTCGTTAACGTTCAACTGCATTCCATTGCCTTCTCGATCACCTTCCGAAATCTTTTAACGCTGTTAACTGCGTTGGAACGCTTCTATTATCTAAGGCAGCTTGCTGCTCGGCGTAGTGAAGACCACCATTACCCATGTTCGGAGAGAACCCTCTGGATGTGATTTCTAAAGGTGCCACTTGAAATCATCTTTCTACCGTCGCCTAAAGATTTTAGTTAGGGTACGAATTTTCCAAGTCCTCATCCCCTCCCTTCAGGTAAATATTTATAAGTGTTTAATTTTCCCCCGTATAACGAATCAATTGAATACATTACCAAAAGGAGGGAACGATGCATTATGCATTAGTTGAGAAAAAAGACAATTTCTGTCTCTTTTGTTGAGTTTAGGCTTAAGACCGCCACCACAAGGAAAATGGAGAGAGAAAAAAAAAAACGACAAAGAAAACGTGAAAAATGAAAAAGGCCCCTTGTTAATTAGGCTCAGAAAGGGAGTTTGTGTTCAGAGGGGTGTTAATTTTGTTTGTTTCGGGGGAATTCGATGCCGGGGAAAAAATTGCGTTTTCCACAGTTCGGGAGAGCTTTTTGGAATTTCAGGCGGGCGGAGAGGATTTGGAGGGTTTCACGTGTAATTCGACGGATATGGTTTCTACCGTAATCCCGCGTGATAGACACAAGAGAGGGGGATTAAGGAAAATTAAACGCCCGGAGGCGGAGTATTGGCTTTTTTCGGTTTTTGCAGAGCCCAATTCGAACCAGATTGGTGGAAAAGTCTTTTTCGAGCAGATTACCCTATATGCACAGTGAATCTCAATTGAAGCGGTTCGTGCAAGAAGTGACTTAACCTCATTTCGAGAAAAACGAAAAAAAAGTGACATCTTCTCAAAATTTGGAGAGGTTTTTGAAGTTTTTCGGCTTAGATGTCGTTTTCGAAGTATTTTTTTACGTAGAATATGTACAGTTTTGGGGGTACCTACCAGAATGATTCGATTTCACCGTGACGATACATGGGGCTATAAATGGGATTTTTGAAGGATCCCAGGAGGTCACGAGCCGCTTCGTGACAACGCTTTGTACGGTTTGTCGCTGTCCACTACATGATTAAATTACGTATAAACCTTTCTGACGACGGGATACGCGTATTCGCAAGGAAATTTCATTGGAGTTTTCAAGTAGGTCAGCCCGGAGGCTAACGAACGATGCATAAAACAGTAGTGGGACGGACGTTGGACACCCCCCCCCCCTCTCTCATTATCCTCTTTGTATTTATTTTTCCATTATATTATCCCTACAGTATGGTGTCTCCCGAGGGACCTCTAAAACTGTAAACATAACAACTTTCCGTGCCGCCCTTTCCGTGTATTCCAACCCCCTGAAAGCCCACCGATCGTCCTATGCCGTCAACCGGTCCCTACAACAGAGAGGTTAATGTCCCTGCTAATGTCATCGTTGGCAATGCCGAGAAACAGTTGGGAGCCCGAAAGGTGGTCGTTTCCATTTATTTGCAGGCGTCGGAGCTTCTATTAAACCTTCTCAGCAGTTTCCCAACAGTTAAACTCAACTCCTTGACATGTGCCGAGCTGAAATGACCTGCCTGCGGCCTCTACTACCCCAAATCACGTTTTCATACGCCATACCCTTCTCTACATGCATAACACTTGTTTCCCTTCTATTTTTAACTGCCATCACCATCAAAGCAGCTTAAATTGCTTGGAAAATTCAATGAGGAAAATTTACGCATATTACAAGAAAGTGCCTTACAGTTTAACGAATTGGTTGATTTTAATGGAAAAAGGGGCAACAAGGCAGCAACATTTTGCTCATGCTTTCAAATCGGATCGTTCCGGGACCCCCGAAAATGAATTCTACGTCCAAAAATACTTCGAAAACGACACCTGACTCGATCCCATAGCCAAAGGCCTTAAAAAAACCTTCCGTAGCCCCATTTTAGCCCCATTGCGCCCCACGGGTTTGGGCGATCGGACTGAAAACCTTGCGGGCTCAACTAGATGGCAAACCAAGTATGTTGTCAAAATTTCAGATTTAAAAAAAAAATTCCTAATGCCCAAAACGGCTTGGACGGCGTACGGCGGACGGACATTTCGGATTTAGAATGTAGACCTCTTGAAACGGATAATGTCAAATTTTGAGGCCGATCGGAGTCGTCGAACCCGTCACGAAAACATAGGTGTATTATTCCAAGAATAATAAACCAAAACTGACTTATTTTAAAGTTTATGGTAATAATTTAAAATTCATAATAGATAACACTGTATTTACAAATTCGAATTTCCCACTAATTTAAAAAAAAAAAACCTTAGTCGAGGTCCAAATTCTGGGGAATTATGATGCAAAACAAACTATTCTGACGAAAACCACTATATTAGGCATTGATATGCTTTTATTCTGAAGATTGCCGTTTTATGCATTTATATGCTCGATAAATTTAAATTCTGTTGGTCCCACAGAGGTGAAAATATTACCAAAAGGCTTCTTTAAATGTTTACTATAATATAAAAAAATAATAATAATGCTCGAAAAAATAATGCTAAATGCTCGAATCGGAGCCATAATCATCACCAATAAATTAAATTAACAATTGATAAACTAAAATTAATTTTAAATAATTAATGATAATTTCCATTAAACATTTCTTCGTACCTAGTTATTTATATTTATTTACTTATTATTTTTCTGAAGAATGCGAAGAATGTTGGTAGGTACAGATTTAGAGAAAGTTATTCGGTCGTTACTCAGCGAAAAGGCCGAAATCCGCCTAATTTACCGCCGCGTCATCAAGTTTGCCTCGGGGTTTTTTTTTCAGCTTTTGAGACAAAAAACTGGATTCACAACAACCGCAGGGAAAAAACGGTGGCGGTAAACCTCGAAATTAAGGAGCCCGAAAAACCGACGGAATCCGCGAGCCAACAGCATTTTAACGAGACGACGGCGAAAGTTCGTAAAGGTTTATTTTCTCGATAGGATGATTTTCTCGGAGTTGATGAGCTATGTATTTGGCTTTTTTTTAAACCGCTTATTTCCCTCTCCAAACGCGGATTAGCCCCCCTCCCCAACACCACCGTTTGAAGCTATTTCCCAACTGTTACATTAACCTTCTCAAAAGCTCGACCAAATCCAATCCGACCAGATTGGCGGGTTACTGGTGGGTTTTGGTTATGAATCGAAATTATTTCGTTCGCCGGGGGCCCGAAACGGCCGGCCGATTTGAAACGGTCAGCCACCCCCTGGTGAAAGCAATCACGTTCGAAATTAAATTTGTACGAACCCTCATTTTCGCTCAGTGCTCAATATTGTGTTTGGAGGGATGGAGGGGGGGGCCTATTAAATCCGTAACTACGGCACAGAGCATCAGAGCAGTTTGAGTGGAATAATTATGAGGAGGGGGGGGGGGCGATGATGACATTTTTGTAATTAATGTTTATCTGCACATTGCATGCTGATAACCTCACTTTCGAATTTGTGGCAGAACAGTTTAAAACTGAGTAAATTGACGTCTGGACTTATGCATGGAATTATTCTTACAATACAAATCCAAACATTCATAATATACTTAATTGTAATTAATGATACGGGTAAAACCCGTTTTTGGGCATTTAAGAGAACTTTGCGTGCATGCTTGGCAAAATTTGCTGCTTGGCAACTTTTATGTTTACGTCGCTTGGCTAATTTTCTCGTTGGCTTGGCATATTTTGTTTAACCACGATTTGTTCCTTCAACATTTTTGGCATAACATGATATTTTCGTCATATTATGACGATCAGTCACAACAATCGGAAGGGTGACTACAATGTCCTTGATGTAAAGAGGGGGGAGAGGGTTGACTCATGAATCTAGTTTCAGGGGGTCAATTTGAAATTTGCGACGCCAAACATTTCATCGGTTCCTCTGACCAGGGATCGTGAATCAAAGGAAACAGATTAAGAGGGTTCACAACTTCGTCTGACCAGGGGTTGCGCATCAATAAGGCAAATAGAGCGGGTATGCTAACTACATTCCTAATCAAGCGTGGCAAAACACTTTTCAGGGCTAATTGAGCAATTCGGAACATAATATTATTCCGCATCAGTGTGGCACATTTTGCACTTACGCTTGGCAAATTTTCATTTTCTGCTTGGATAATTTTTATTACCTACCACAATTCTTTTGGTTGACCCAACTGCATGTTCTGAATGGTGAATGTATGTAGGTAGGTAATTGCTTTTTTCTGGGCTCTAAGAATATTAAACTTTAAACTTTAGTTTAATTCACTTTTGCCAGTTTTAAATTTTGATGACAACGGCTCCATAGTGTTCCCAGAAAATGGATACTTCGATAAATTGGACAATACCAATTTCATCACGGAATGTAATACTCAATTGGACAATACCAATTTCATCACGTAGGTAATATAATATCCAATTCGGGCGTTTTGGAATATGTAACTATTGGCTTGGTACATTTTGTATGCGAGCTTGGTTAATTTTTATCTTCTACTTAACAAATTTAGACGTACATACATTTCTGCAGAAATTTGTTTGTGCGACACATTTTTGCGTCTTCAGGGACATTCTATTAGTTTTGCAAAACTTGCATTTGATGATGAACGCTTGGCATGGTAAATTTTTCTCTACTCCCAATGAAACTGACCAGGAAATTATTGCTTCCGAGTCTGCGAAGCAGCGGAAGCCTTGTGTTCACTTTCGGGAGAAAAAAAATTTTTGTTGTCCGAATTCAAAATTTCCACTCGCATTTTGCGTTTCATAGCCTACTGAACAAATTTGGTTCCGTGTCTGTCGGTCTGTCGGTCTGTGGGTCTGTCCGCATTTCCTTGTTACAGCCATAATTTCCACAATTTTGAATGAATTTAGCTCAAATTTTGAGGGATTATGCGGATAAGGCTCTTGAGGTCCCATACGAATTTCATCACAATTGAATCAGCGGTACGCTCTGCGCATGCGCTAACGTGAAATTCTTGAAACAGGCATAACTTTCTCAATTTTGATCGGATTTCAATCAAATTTTCAGGAATTGTGTGCGTATAGGTCTAGATGGTACCCTGTCAGTTTCATCACGATTGAATCAGCGGTACGCTCAGCGCATGCGCGAACGTAATTTCCTTGCCACAGCCATAACTCCTACAATTTTGATCGGATTTCAATTAAATTTTCAGGAATTGTGTGGGTATAGCCTTAGATGGTTCCCTGTCAGTTTCATCACGATTGAATCAGTGGTACTCCCTGCGCATGCGCGAACGTAATTTTCTTGTTACAGTTGTTACGTTCATTTTGAACTTGGCACGAGGAAGCTCATGTGCCATTGCCTTGGCAGTGTATTTCTCCTGTATTCAACCCTTGAAAGTACCAAAACAAAACATTTCTCAACGCATTGCGATTTCTTCAGTTATGGCTTGGAAAATTTCGCATTATGGCTTGGTACATTTTGGTTTTTTGCTTGGTCCATTTTTATTTAACGAAATTCTTTCGTTTTCTCGTTTTTGGTGACATTCGGTGGTTTAAGCGTTGCGGACACATAATTTTAAGCGGCTACGGGACTCTCGACTCCCCAAATTACGCTTGAAGGGTAGAAGAAAAATTGCGGAGTACTGAGAGGGTTATCTTTCATTTACATTTCCAACCCTCAATTTTCACCCCCCTTTCGACGACATCGCCCTCGTTTCATTAGCCTGCTTCTATTAGCCTTCCCAACTGCTCGACCAGGGCAATATATTTTCATCTTTCCCCATGAATAAATCCCAATTAATCCAATTTCGTACAAAGTGACTCTCCTCTTCAGAGGGATTTTCAAAAGAGAGGTTGGCGATGTAATTCTCGGGGGTTGAGGAGATTTTTTTTTTTTTTTCTCGAGAGCGTGAGGTCTTCCTCGAACACGGTAAGGACGCCGGATTCTACGTTTTGTTTCGAGGAGGGGAGGTTTATGTTGGGAACAATGTAATCAAGCCGAGAGTGTAACGGCGATTGGTATGCACAACGCTGCGTCGAAGCAATGAAAACAGTTGTACGCCATTAAATCACCGAACACGCGTCGCCCGTCCCTTTGTAACACCCCTGTTGGTAGGTGGGGAAGGGTTGGTGTTTCCTTCCTCCGCCAATAAACCCCGTAATAAACGCCCCAGTCGGGACACGCTCCTTTTGAATCGATACGATAATCTATACAGATGAGGGCGAAGATTGATGGCGGACGTTGATAAACAATGAGGGTGAAACTGGGCCCGCTGACGAGTGGTATGATAGCAGCGATCATCAAGCGGCACAACTTTGCTCGCCGAACCCGACCAGATTTCAATAAAAACGTCCGAGTCGGTTATGAACCGCCACCCTGACAAAAAAATTCCCTTCCTCAACCAAAATGAAATATTCCCATTCGGGGAAACTCGGGGAAAGAACGTGTTTTGGACCAAGTCCAAAAGGGACACCGTTTGGAAGGGTTGGATCTGGAACAAAGAAAACATGTTTACGGTATTACCTACCAAAAAAAGAGGCTCGTTTGTTGCAGGTACATAATTTCAAAGATAGCAACATTACGTTTAAGCCTATTTGTTCTGTACAAATTGCATTTGAAGCTCCTGAGGGGTCGTGGATGACAGATTTTTAAACGTACACTCGGTATTAACTCATGCTCCCCTAACAATTAACTACCCTTCCTTCCTTCCATCTCCATCAATTCCTGCATGAAACTCGGTTTCCCCTTTTTGCATGATATCAACACGCCCCGACCCTCGAACAACGTGTGTGAACATGCAAAGAGGGGAGTGGGGGTAATACCCGGGTGGTGAGGTTGTATGAAATAAGGGAAGGGAGAAGGGATGAAGGAATCATAGACGTCGTTGATGGATGTCATGCCATGGTGTAAAAGTAATATAAAATGACCAGTGCTCGAGCATGCTGGATTTCTGTGTACAGCGGGGCCCAATAAAGAATGGATGTGTTTCTGGATTTTTTTAAAATCCTTAGAAGGCTTCCAAATAACACCGAAAATGGGGTTAAAACACAAATTGCAAGTTCGTACGAATTTAAAGAATTTTTGGAAAAATAGCAATTTGAATTTTCGGCAGAAACCAGCGATCAGCGACCACTGGTCGACGATTTCGCCATGTTGCCAAGTTGGCCACCATTTAAAAAATTAAAAACTGAAGTATCGGTCTCTGAAGTTAAACCACAGAGAAGGTTACCTATACGTGACACCACGTGTGTTGTTGTTTTGGTTCGTTCGTGGGTTTAGGTGAATAGCAGAAAAATTTATTATTTTTATTTGAATTAGTTCTAAAAATGTCAAGAAAAAGTGGTTTTCTGAGTTGGCAACCCTGGCCTTCAAACTGGAAGATCCATAGGTGTATAATGTGTAATATAAACTACGTAAAATGCTTTTTGTAACAAAAATGATGTATTTTCCTCTTTTTGACTTCTAACAACTTGGCACAGGATAATTTATCCCGAAATATTGGGGCGCGTCCATTCCTTATTCCGATTCTTCATTAAATAAAGGATACGAGCTGAAATATTTAAAAAAATTTCTTTAATATTTCAGCTCGTATCCTTTGTTAGAAGGGATTCCCAAGGAAAAAGTCCTCTTCACACTCCAATAAATAACGTCAGAAGCTGATTCAGTAGTACGAAAAGACGGCAGGAGGGAGTCAAACAAAGGAGACTCCAACATTAACGATAACAAAGGAGACACTATCCATCAAGTGGAGAAACCAAGACACCAACCAGACAAGTGAAAGAAGCAAGTGGAGACCAAAGTTGAAACACCAAGGTACCAACCAAGCAAGTGAATAACCAAAGTGGAGACGCCAAAATACCAACTAAGCAAGTGGAGGCACCAAGACACCAAACAAGCAAATTGAGCAACCAAAGTTGAAGGCACCAAGACACCAACCAATCAAGTAACTACCAGGTCCACGACAAAAGGGTCTGGAGTTCGAATCTGTCCTTTCACAGGGTGTTTGTTGTCCTTTTCCATTTCACAGCTCCCGTTAAACTCCAAGACAGTAGGGCGTTGGGGATTTCTGAATCTTGGTGGAGTGATTAGGATAGTTAGGATAGAGCTGGGGCTGGCTGGCGAAGGGGTGGCCCCCTAGTCGAATACATTAAAGCGGAAACACGAGGAGGATGAGGAGAGTGGCCGTTAGGTCATCTTCATTCTAGGGTACTTCTAGCGGCCGGACAAATGTGTGTGCTTACTGGCCTAATTCTATCATGGGGTTAGAAGGAAAGGGCTTGAGAATAGGGCAGCTTGTTAGAAAAAAATTTGGTCTAATAAGCTGCCTAACTCAACGGTGGGCCAGGGTTCAGGAGACAAGACTAACGAAGCAAGATCGTCAATCGAGCTATCTCACACCTTAGCTGGTGCCTCCACTCCTATGACCCGAAGTACGCCTGCGGGCTCTCCTGTCCCCTCCAGCAGTTAAAGATTTTTGTGCTGGAGGAGCTGGTTTTTAAGGGATTCTTCTTTATAATAGGTAGATGTCGTAATATTATTTCGTGTATGGGACGAGAGTCATCGCATTTTCATCGTCTACCGTCATGGTGCACGTTTCTGTGGTAGGTACATGAAGATTTGAACATGTAATTTTCCTGGTCGTTGCGTGCTAATCAAACCCCTCAGTACTCTGCTCCCTTTTCTTATAACTTGCAGTTTTCAGTTTCTCATGGGTTGCTGACTGCTGCTATTCATCTTTAATCATCCGTAACCATCTCTGATCATCTCTAACTATCTCCACACCATCTAATTACTGTCTCTGCCACATCTTCCACGTCTATGCTACACCGTTATACAGGAGGGTTGCTTTATAACGCCCACACAAACACACCTGAAACACCTCTTAACCGATTTCCCCGCACATCCCCGAATATACAGTTTCTAAGTCATCCCTTAACACCCAACCCACCCCTTCAACCCCCTTCGCACCCTTGACATTATATGAAATTACGTCTAAATGAATTACGAGGCAATTCATCTCCGGTGGTTGACTTGTAGGGATAAGCATTTGATGGTGGTGAGGGAGACAGAAAGGAGAAGGTTATGGCACGTAGAGATACCAACTCCCTCGAGTGCTGAAATTTCAACATCATACGACGTGACAACATCCCCTACAATGTTCGGCCCTCAATAAAAACTTGAAAAAACGGCCCTAATTAAATTATGAATTTATAGGTCAGCAAAATGTTCGGAAACTACAATGATCCTTCGCAGATGAGACAGCTTATTGCAAAAAGAATATTAGTAGTACGTCGTTCGGTCTCTTTAAAAAAATTTCCCTGTTTCTATTACGAATTCAGATTTAAATTTCATCGAGTAAACAAATGAAACAACCAAAATTTGATAAAAAGTTTATTTAAAATTTGTAGTTCATTTGATGCATTTGACTAGAGAAACACGCTGCAAATTTTATGCAAGTGTTTATTATTCTCTGTCGTAGATGAATTGTGCAAAAAGGTCATTAAATAACCACAAATTACCAAATAACCAATTATTAATTTTATTAATATAAACAAATATTTAAAAAAATACAAAAGAAGGAAAAAATTAATGTATTTTTCCGTACAATGTTTGTATCTACTTGGGACCCCAATAAAATGCGTCAAAAACTCACTTGACCTCATCACATTCTTCACAGGCTCCATTTGTAGCCCCATGAATGCCTCATTCCCACGTTAAAATCGGACGGCTCTGGGACCCCTAAAAATGAATTCTACACCCAAAAGCAACTCAAAACGACGCTTACCTCCCCCCCCCCCCCCCCCCCCCCCCCGGATTAGGGCGATCGGGCTGAAAACTATGCGGGCACAACTAGATGGTAAACCGAGTATTCTGTCAAAATTTCCTATTATTAAACAAATTCCTACTGCCCAAAACGGCTTCGACGGCGGACACGCATTCAGTTTTTGAAACCCACACATCTTGAAACGTATAATAACAAATTATGAGGCCGAACTGCATTTTCGACCTTCGACACGAATATATTGATGTATTATTTCAAGAATAATAAACAAAATTGGGGTTATCTTCTTAAATAGGCGTTGATGTTTAAAAAACTCGTTTTCAACCCTAGAAACCACCCTGAACCAGTATTGAACCACAACCAAACGATTGCCCAATTAAAAATTTAAAAAATATTTTTCTAATAAATCAAAGAAATTCATAGGTAAAATTCATTGTGGATAAAATTTAAAAAAATGCTTATTCCTTTTTAATTTAATTATTAAAATGATATAGGCCAAAAATTCTTTATTCACAAAATTTGAATTTTATCCAATTTATTCAATCAATTATCTTATTGTACGATTAATCATCCTGATGGTCTCCTTGCCACTCCATGAAAAATAATTTTTCAATAATTAGGTATTGTCTAATCTTTTGAAAAAGAGGAATTCTAAATGTATCGAAAAAATAGATGCGATTTTAATGAACCTTTGCTATGCGAAAAGCCGACCCCGAAAATCGAGAATCTGGGTAGTCATCGTCGTAGGTCATTAACAAATCGAGCATTGAGGTTATCATCAAAGAAGGTTATTCGAAAATCGACCCGTGCCGAGTGTTTTTATTCAGCGCTCCGGCGGTTCCGTGCCCAACTACTATGTCCAGCGAGGGAAGATGTGATGTCACTGGTCCTCCGCTTTTAGTTCAAAATCTTCAACATTTCTAAAACAGTTCTGCACGTAATTATGCGGATTTTCGAACTGACAATAGAGAGTTCCTAAAGCCACTTTTTGCCTAACGGTGATGAGTTACGGTCGACGTAACTCGAGATTTCGCGCATGCGCGGAAATAACGGTGATAACTTACGTCCTTATGCCTAACGTCGAACGTTATTGCCGTAAAGTTACGGTAATAAACTTACGGTCTTAAGGATACCGCCGTTAATTTCGAGCAATAGAACGTAAATAGCGGCACTTTAAATTTAGCGTGACTTTTGATAAGACCGTATCTCTGTTACGGTCTTATGTGAAGTTAGCTTTTCTTTGATTCTCCCTAGACAAATCCCTTACGGTGATAAAAATTAAAGGTCGACGTAACTCGGATGTTTCTTTAGGAACTCTCTAATATCTGTAGGGGGGTTTTAAAGTGTTCCGAATCCAAATAATATTATGTTGTTAGAAATTAAAAATTCCGACCTTCTCAATGAGCCCATTATATTGTTGTCTGATTTGTTTCAAAATTTTTGAAATTATACTTTTGTCTAAATATTTTATTGGTTATTTTTTGTTTGATTTAATAATTACACTAGATGCTCCGGCTCGCTTTGCTCGCCTACGCACCCAGCTGGGGGGCTCCGCCCCCCAGACCCCCCGTGGGCCTCGCTTCGCGAGGCCGATCGCTTAAGCAGAATTGTGGGTGAATTGCCGCTTGTGGGAGTATTGCCACCTGTGGGTGTATTGCCGCCTGTGAGTGTATATTGCCGCCTGTGGGTGAATTGCCGCCCCCCAGACGCTCCCTAGTGGGTGTATTGCCGCTTGTGGATGTATTGCCCACTGTGGTTGTATATTGCCGCCTGTGATTTGGGTGAATCATGGTATGAAAATGATTAGCCGAGCGAAGTAAGGCCCCCTTGTCAAAGTGCTAGTCTAGTAGCTGAGCGAAGTAAGTCAAAGTGCTAGTGAAATCAATTTTCAAAAGTCTACCCTCTACCGCCCGAGCGAGGAACCGCCCCCCCCCCCCCCCCCCCCTCCCTGCCATAGTGCTAGTGAAATCAAATCAAATTTGAAAACTCATAGGGAAAAAACCCATGGGGCGATATGGGGCTAAAAAGGCCGAGAAGATGATCAGCTGAGCGAAATAAGACGCCCCTCCTGTCAAAGTGCTAGTGAACTCAATTTTGAAAACTCCACCATCATAATAATAGAATAGAACTACCTATGTGGGTGGCTGAGCAAAGCGAGCCCCCTCTGATCGGCAGAGCGAAGTAAGCCCCCCCCCCCTCCCCTGTCAAAGTGCTAGTGAAATCAAATCAAAACTCACAGTAAAAAACCCGGTGGGGCGCTATGGGACTAAAATGCCGAGAGGTAGAGTTAAGTGTCGTTTTCCAAGTATTTTTGGGGACGACCTATGGAGCTTTCATGTGGCTATACGAAATTAGACCCCCTGTCAACGTGCAAGTGAAATCAAATTTCCACCATCAATAATAATAGAACTACCTATGTGGGTGGCCGAGCAAAGCGAGTCCCCTGGCCGTTAAAATGATCGGCCGAGTGAAGTATGCCCCCCCCCCCCTGCCAACCTGTCATAGTGCTAGTGAAATCAAATCAAAGTTGAAAACTCACAGGAAAAATATGGGGCTAAAATGGCGAGGGGGTAGAGTTAAGTGTCGTTTTCCAAGTATTTTTGGGGAAAGGGGAAGTATTTTTGGGGAAATTAAGGCCCCCCTATCAAGTGCTAGTGAAATCAAATTTGAAAAGCCTTCCCTTGATAATAATAGAACTACATATGTTGGTGGCCGAGCAAAGCGAGTCCCCTGGCCGTTAAAATGATCGGCCGAGTAAAGTATGCCCCCCCCTCCCGCCATGTCATAGTGCTAGTGAAATCAAATCAAAGGTGAAAATTCACAGGAAAAATATGGGCTAAAATGGCGAGGGGGTAGAGTTAAGTGTCGTTGGAAGGGAGGGGGTTGAAGGAGGGGAAAACGGAAAAAAATCCTTGAGGGCGCTCAACCTATCTCAGAACGTAGAGCATTTTTGAATTTCTCGAGATTTTCAAGAATATTATATATATTAGTGATATAGATTATTTATAAGGGTCTTGCGTGATCGCTCGTACATATAGATCCTTGTTTGGGGGGGGGGGGGGGGGGGGGGGGGGGGGGGAAGTAAGGACCCCCTGTCAAAGTGCTAGTGAAATCAAATTTGAAAACTCCACCATCAATAATAGGAGAACTACCTATGTTGGTGGTCGAGCAAAGCAAGACCCCTCTGGCTAATAAAATAATCGCTCCGAGCGAAGCAAGACCCCCCCTGTCATTTGAAAAGTTTGAAAAAAAGCCTCCCCTGGCTGGTAAATTGATCGGCCGAGCGAGAAACCCCCCCCCCCCCCCCCCCCCCACCCCTTGGCAACGTGTCAAATTTGACAACTCACAGGAAAAAAACCCTGGGGTGCCATCAATAGTTAGTTTGCTCGCCTACGCACCCAGCTGAGTAACCCTAGTGGGGTGCATAGCATCGATGGACACGTTCATAACCTGCATCAAGGTCAACTGCTCCTTCAACATCAACCCCCCTGGCTGATAAAATGATCGGCCGAGTGAAGTATGCCCCCCCTCCCACCCTGTCATAGTGCTAGTGAAATCAAATCATAGTTGAAAACTCACAGGAAAAATTTTTATTTTATTTTAATTTTAATTTTATTTTTATTTTATTTTATTTATTTTTAAATCCACCCTGTCATAGTGCTAGTGAAATCAAATCATAGTTGAAAACTCACAGGAAAAATTTTTATTTTATTTTAATTTTAATTTTATTTTTATTTTAATTTTTTTATTTTTATTTTTTAAATTCAATTAATTTCATTTTATGAGATAATCGATTCAGTTTAAATCGATTCTACTTTTCTCGATAATCGATTCAATTTAAATCGATTCATTTAATTTACATCCGTCTGGGAGACCTTGCGCATAGACCTAGCGAGCGCCCCTTAAAGGCTGATGTCCCACCCGCTCGGAGTGAAGAGTGAGGGCGGGGGGATAGAGGGTGTTGAGAGGCTGGGAGTGAAGCCGAGCCAGAATTCACCCGTCGCGAAGGGTAGGTGGCGACGGCCCAGTTTTTTCAAATCTCAACTCGTCCTCATAATTCGCTCATCGTCGGAACGAATTTGGTCGATATCAAGTATTAAAATTCGGATCTCTAGGTAGGCTACGGACGAAACGCGAAAAAAATCCGTCTATTAACGGCGGAATAAGACGCAAAAATTAATTGAGCGAATTCGCGCGCGCCAAAAAATTCGCGCTATTCGCTTATCGGACGTAAAATTGGTCGAGGAATCCGAATCCGGTGAAAAAAATAGGGGTTCCCATTTGAAATAAGAAAGTTGATGTCAATTGCGCGGATTTGAGCGCATTTTAGAAAAATCTCGACCCCCCTAGTGAGTCTTAAACGGTCGCCCGAGACGATAGGAAAAATCGGCGTATTTTTATCGCTTACCGTTTAGTCAGAAGAGGCGATTGACATACCCAGCCACACACTGACAGAGACGGTGAGGATTAGTGATATAGATTAAATGTAATTATAAATTATATTGTGTCTTATCCTCCAGCGAGAATCTATATCTTTGTTTCCCTTTGCTATGGGGGGTTATGCTCGTCGTCTCCCCTCATGTTGTTTGCTCAAGTGCACTCGAAAGTGTCTAGCAGGCTCCCTGCCACTCCATAAGCTTTTACTCCACTCGTCCATCAAAGATCTTTCCCCCCCTCAACAAACCAGACGTAGTGTAGGAGGAGTGGTAATTGAAATTGGTTGAAGGGGCTCCGAGTTTGTGCAGTTCTTATCGCCTGGCGGTATAAATGGTGTTGGAGTGACCTCTTCAAAGTTGGAAAAAAACAAACAAAACAAAAAACGAATAGAACACAAACGGTGATATACATTTAGGTATCACACCTAGTTATATAGGTGTGGCTGAGTTGGAACTCGGGGAACTCAGTTGAGGTCCAGGTTAGGGCTCGAGACATCCAGATACGATACATCTTCTAGCGCAGGGAAAGCTGAGGAGCCACCCCCGAATAGTAAATAGGTGCACATCTGCCAATTCTGCCAGATGGGGAAGAGGCAGCACATTTCCCGAGCGCGACCTAGCGGTTCGCTTTATCCTTATTTCAAAAATTTTCCAAATTCACCTCTCGAGCAACGTCGTCTTCCATTAGTGTCCTTCCGCATTAACCTTATTTCTCCCGAAAGAAAGTTTCGGGAATTGTTCGGAATAAAACTGAAAGCGTGGAAGATGGGTGTGATGGTGAAAGAAGAGACGCAGCTAATAATAAAAGTCACGGAAAAGGAATAGCGTAAAACGAATTAAGGCAGAGTTGGGCTCCTCGGAGAGAAAAATACGGTTTTATTTTTTCTTTCTTTTTTTCAGTTTTTTCTCAACTCCATTCAGCGGTCTTGGTGTCTCGTGTTTCTTTTTTAATTCAGTCCCCCTTTTCTTCATTTATTCCACTCTTCCCGACAGGGTCCTTTTAGTCTTTTCACGATCTTTCCGGTTCAGCTGTGTTATGAGCGTTATTTGTTTTTTTTTTTTTTTTTTTTTTTTTTTTTTAACGTGAATTCTTACTGCTGGGAGTCTGTGAAATTTTGTGAGTCTGGTCAGAATATGTCAAGCGTTGCCAAGTCAGTAAAGAGAATGAGGGGATCAGCAAAGCTGTTAGTGAGGGCTCTGCCAGGACGGAATGGGTCGGGGTTGGCTAGTGGCGACAGCAGGGGTTGCCCCCTAGTCTACTATATTGGAGCTACACCCCGAGGAGAACGAAGATGCTCATTTTTATTCTAAGGGACTTCTAGCCGTCGGAAAAATTTGAAATTGGTCTCGAAAAATTCAGCTCGGCGAGAATAGTACGATAAAAGTCTGAAACCACCAAAAAGTTGCTCCATGTGGCGTATCCAAGCTCCAAAAGTTGAAATCAAAACAGGATTTCAAACTTTACCAAAAAATTAGTTTTGGCGAGTTGGTAGATGACGAGAAGAATCTGAACCCACCAAAAAGTTGCTCCAAACGTGGTCAGAAAATAGGGGATGGAGCAGTTGATAGAATTTTGAGATGGCGGTGGGCGACTCCCTGGCTGCCTACTCCCTCCGCAGCCTCCCCCAAAAATACGAAATATGGTAAAGCGAGTAGGAGGGTCTGAGGCTAGGTGGAATACTGCCAGGGGTTGGCTGGCGTAACCAGCAGGGATTGGCTCCCTAGTCTTCTATATTGGATCTCCAGCCTGAGGAGGAGAACTATCTTTATTCTAGGTTACACGTAACCTGTACGTAGATGTATCTAAAAGTCGGAAAAATTTGAAATTTTTGAGAATAATTCAGCTGGGTGAGTAGATAACTAGAAAAGTTTAAAAACACCAAAAAGTTGGCTCAATGAGGTCCATATGAACCAAAAAGTGTTTCAAAGTAGATTGAGACCAGTTTTAAAGGCTTGTGGAAGGGGGTGACCGAGGGGGGCGCAGATGGTTTGCCAACGCAAAATTTAAATAAGTTCGAGTTCGGGTCCAGTTCGCCATCATAAGAGCTGTTTCCTTTCGGCTGAGGGGATCTTATCTTGGTAGAAGCTGCGAAGCTTGAAAATTAAGGCGGAATTCCTGCTGTCCACGAATTGATTGATGAAACATAAAATTTTAGCTACTCAAAATTCGAGTAAACGTTTTCTTCTTTCTTCCTTCAAGCGTATACATTATCTTTTTTTCCGGCTTCGACTCACGGTGCGATAGGTATCGAAACAAGCTACAAGATAGCATCACAATCGTTTTTTCACAAAATTTACATTGATCGTTCTTCCCCGCGCCCTTTCAAATAGGAACCTATTAAATATTTCATAAATATTCAAACATTTCTATAAATTTTATAGAACTTTAAGCCTAAAAAAAATTGATTAGTTTAATTAATTTTAATGCTTATAACATTAAATGTTAGGATAACATTAAATGTTAGGAATTAAATTTTAATCAATTCCACATCCTAAGGATTCAATAAAAACGTTTCAACGAGCCCCAACAAAAATACTCGGCGAGCACAAAAATGAAATATAAAGGTTTATTAGGTTGTCAGTAAGGGCGAGTGATGTTGGAGGGGTTTGGTGACATTGTTTTCGTCAACAAGGAGGCGTCTCGTCATAAATTGCCCTTCCCAACCTCGTCGCGCCCTTCAAGATGAGACAAGTCGTTAGCGACAAATCAAAAGTCCTCCCGTGACGTTTCCGGGATCGTTATCGAAAGGGATTTTTGTAGAACAGGAGGGCGAAGAGACAGATTACGCCTTTTTCCTTCGTCCTGTTGTCGCTTGGCCTTTTTTTTTTTTTTTTTTTTTCATAGATGGATCGGCAAGGACCTTCCAGAAGCTCTTCCAGGATCGCTTTGGCTTTGACAACTCTGGAAGGAAATCTTTTACCTTTGGCAAACACTCTTCCCGATTTTCTCTTATCCCCCCCCCCTTCCTATTCGTCCTCATTTTTTTACTCTTTTATCTCTATCCACCTCCGGTCCGAATGGCAAATACGTCGCTTTGTTGTGGGGTACGTTGGAAGGGTTTTCGGATTTACTGACGTTGGAAACTAATTTCGTTCCTTCACTGGGAGCTCGTTCTATATCGGTACAGAGAAATGAAACGTGTTTGCTCACGTCAAAGGATTCCGAGATTGGACGGTGAGGGACGTGATGCTATTACAGATGTAAATGGCTAAAGGCGACAACTGTAAGTCGTTTAGTTTTCACAAATCCACCAAACGGTCACTCTTCAACAATAATTAAAATTATTTTGCAGTATCGTCCATTGGAAGCGTGTTCGAGCGGGCGCCAATGTGCGTACCTATACGAGCGGCGACGCGCTTCGGGCGGCCGATCCAAAAAAAGTTGGATCTACGCTCGTAGCCGCCCGTTCAATACCAGTTGTCCCAAGGGCGGATCCAGGATTTTTCTGAGGGGGGCGGAAAATGATTGAATGATAGATACCCCCAAATCAAAAAAGTGTTCCGGGTGACCCCCCCCCCCCCCCACCCAAGAAAATTTTCAAATATTGAGCCTTGGGCTTGGATAGTTGCATTTGGGCTATATTTATCCCTACGTATTAGTAGACTAGTAGCGAGAAGAGGAAAAAGCTGCTTCAAGATTCTGTGAAGAACATTTTTCCTCTGAGTCAAAGTTTAGCTGTTTAGCCTATTTACCTGTACTGACTATTTTTTGAAGTGACCCCTCAATTTAAGAGTATTTATCGTTTTGTTATAGTTCCTTCTAGTGTGAGTGATTTGTTTCTGCTAACCAAATATGTCATCCAAATCATTTCGCAGTAAGTTCGTTTGCCCTATCTTTGGAGTGTTGACAATGTTCAATGAGAACAGCTTACCTACTTATGAACAGATGATGAAGCATTATTTGTTGGTTAAGAAGGAACTGCGTGAATTAGAAAATAATAAGGACCCATCTGTGTAAGCCATCTGCCAAATCGTCGTCAGGGACTTGGGAAGAGTGAGGGATAAAGCTTCGATACCAGTGGTGGGTGAACAAGAAATTGGTCGCTTGATACAGAATTATCATCAAAAATACAAAAAGTTACAAAAAATCCCGAAATTGAGAGCAGAGAGGAATGGGGAGATCAAGGCGTTTGTAGCACACGCCAAAATGACCCTCTTTGACGTGGCCCTTTGCAAGTGCGTAGATATCCAGTCTTGCGAGTGCAAACAAAAAGTTCCCATTGCTGAACGGGCGTTTTTGATTGATCAAAGCCAGGAAAGAATGATGATGATTGGGGGAGTAGATAAAAATACTACGAAAATTCTAAAACGTCGATTTGAGAGACAAGTGGAGAGAGAAGGGCGCGCCTCAACATCAAAATTCTCACCCAGAGAACATCATCTTGGCAATGCTGCACGATGAGAGGGTACCCGTTCGTGAACAGTATGCCATCCAGTATGCCAGAAGGTTTGGAGGGACTGCTGATATTCGAAAGTTCGATGTTCCTCAGTTGGATTTCAACGCTGACGAAATTATACCATGGTTTCATTTGAAGATAATACAGAGGAACCTCCATCTACGATCAATTTAAGCGATGTTGAGCTGGGAGAAATTGCCCAAAATGGCATCAAAATGGATATTGCTGCAGTTCCGTACGGAACGGTATGGCACGTGCCATTCCCAGGCAGTTGAGAGGCACATAAAATTGGTAACCGAGGCCTCTACTTCAGTTTGCGGTGAAACCAATAGAGATGGGTTTATAAGGACCCGCAAAAAATCCCGGAAGCAAATTCCACGATTTGAGACAAAGCGTCATTTTTTCAATGGTGGTGACCAATCTCAGGATAATGCTCCACAACAATGAGTTATTTTTAAAATGATTTTTCAAGCCATTTTACCAAGATTTGTTGGTCAGAAATAATAAAATTCTTTAATTTTCGCGCTTTTTCATTTTTTACGCAAACCTAAAACTTTTAACGATTTGTGCCACCTCAAGATGACCGAATTTCGGCCACAAATTTTTACACAATCATTTTCAACCAATTTCGCCACTATTCCAGGGTCAGGGTTTCTCCGGTTCTCAAACTTTTTTTTCGGCCGTTTTCACTCCGCCCTATTCACTATACCCCTGTCGCTTGTCGTCCTGACACCTTCATCGGCACAGTGATGAACGCAGCGCAGCCACCACACAACACACAGACATTTAATCAAATTTATGTTGAGTACTTCTCTTCAAATTTAGGCGATTAAAAAATTTTAAATCTCATATATTTTCTCGTTGAGGGGGGGGGGGGGCGCCCCCCCTCTGGATCCGCCACTGAGTTGTCCTACCACAGGAGAGTGTAGTGTTGTTCATTATTTCTTGTAAATTGTGCAAAAATTGATTTTATGACAATAACAAATTGCCCATTTATTAAAACCAATTTGTTAAAAGACTGTACAATAAATTTTATTTTTAACAACACCCATTTTAACCCCATTGCTGAAACCCTTCAAAAACTCCTCCCTAAGCCCCTTTTTAGCTCCAAAGAGCCCCACACCTTAACGCAGTTATTCTCGTAAGTTTCCACCCCTGGGTAAGCACAGGTAGCACGGCTGCCAACAGATGTGGAGATTAGGAAGAATGATGACTCCTTTGCTGATAAAGATACATACTCTTGGAATTTGTTTTTTATTGAAAACCAACTTGAAGCCCGACGCGCGAATTCGCGTACATCGGACGACCCCTGCCGCTCTTTGCAGCTTATTATCTCGCTCGAATACGCTTCCAGTGGACGAGCACCCTTCAGGTCAAGGAAGCGAACAGACTGACAGTACGATAGCAGCGAAAACATTGTCGCCTTCAGATCTCCGCCAAACACACAACAGCCGATTCGGGCCCTGTTCCGACACGAACGATTTGGCGAAAAATACAAAACGCTTTTCCCCTCCTGAAAGATAACCACTTGTCTGAGATAGCGTGAGTATGAATGAGATTGAACGAGACGTCACTCGAGCTATACACCGGCTCCACCTTTATCGATAACTCCATTATGCCGACAAAAAAACGTGAACAGGGACTGTGAGGATCAGTGTTGGATATAAGCTTTTTCATTCTTTTTTTTTTTTCTCCCTCGTTTCTTCCTTTATCCGTATTCGCGCCGGGAAGGTCGTTAGCCCCTTTTTTCCAGCAGTATCGAGGGATCATCTGGGCGTCTTTCCGTCCAATATCACCCTTGAATTTGGGGTTGAAGGATTCGGGACCTTTTTAGGGGGATGGGACTTCAAGGGAGAAGAGTTAGTGAGGTTAGAGGTAGTTAGGGAGGCTGAGAAGTGGCTAGACTTTTGCTCTCTGAGATATTGGGGTATAACATTTGCACCAACTGGTTTTTAACGAGCTGAAACCTCTTAAGGTGCTTCCCAATCGGCAGAAACCCGTTTTCGATCGAGACAATCCAGTCAAGTGCTTTGAAATCAGCAGAACTCCGGGAAAAGTACCCACGTAAAGGGGTGTATTGCCTGCCTGATGTGGTACTGACCCCCTGAAACCCCTCTTCTCCCGTCGGTGGCCTAGCCTTTCTTCTCGGAGACGAGGGGAAATTTAATGTTAAAATCGATATCTTGCTGTTCATTTGTTGTGATATTATGTCAATAAGCAGTGAGAGATTTGAATTCGAGTCCGCTGGACAGGCCTTCATTGCCGACAATTCGGTTGTGCAACAACGGATTCAGGTAAGACTGGATCGATTGGTCAGACGATCTTTAGCGACAATAAATGAATTATTCGCTTGAGGCAGCTGCAACAATCAATCTCAGTTCCGATGTGAACCCAGGACGAACTGATACCGGCCGCGACATACCGTGTTGGGTATCAGTATCTCCTCGGTTTCCTTCTGTGGACCCTGCACCGTCACAGTACCCTGTCAAGTGCGGGTCTTCGATTGTGGCGGCATCCTCTGCTCGGCGTGTAGACAAGTCGTATGATGCCCTAGCTAGAGTTGTTCCTGTACTCCCTTCACCTTCCTTCACAACAATAAGCGGCGAAATCGTGGATTCACGTCACCGGCCTTTGGCTACCCATACAACACATAATTTAATGACTTTAAATTCAAATTTAGGAAAACAAATTCATCCGCTACACCGTCTACATCCGTTTTACAGGGTGTTCCTACACCCCGTTTTTAAAGAAAAGATACCTGTCACTGATCAGAGACCGGTTTTGAATCAGCAGAAACCAGAGAGAAGGAGCTTGCTTACCACCGGTTTTCAGTGAAGACAAACCCATCAAGGTCCTGCAAATCAGTAAAAACCCGTTAGAGAGAAGAAACCTGTTGTCTTGGAGCCCACTTCATGAACGGCAGAAACAAATTTCAAAGCAAGAAATTTTAGAAGAATCAAATAGAAAGGAAATTAACCTCAACATAAGCAATTAACTCCTGAAGTCAGGAAAAGTCCTATCAATCTTATTAACTTCGTATTTAATATCATCAAAAGTAATAATATTAATACAAGAAATTTAAAATGCAGAACAACAAAAATTTGGCCGAAATAAAGCACTTGACAAAATTTAAGATTATTTGACAATTATTTGATTTTTTTACAGATTCTTTTATTGGATATTTCACCTTTTAATTTTCACTTTTTTTTAATTTTGAATTTTTGTTGATTTATTTTTATTTTGGATTTTTTTTACAGAGTTTTTGACAAAATTTAAATCAAAAGTCAAGTTTCAAAAGTCTAAAAATTGAAATCTAATTTTACAAGTACCGTAAACTGGGGCTATTTAAGAATCGCGAGGCTACTTGAGAGACAGCTGTTTATTTTTTTCAAAAATTCATTGTAAAGGCTAGGATGGTCCTGGGACGTTGATCCAATTTTTTCCCGACGCTACTATGATGGCTATACACGCTAACGTGACTAATCAGCACACAACTGATAACGCATAGTGATGGCGGCTTATCACATTTTCCAGCTGTTTTCGTAGGTTAACGGCACGTGGTACAACTTCTACCTGCCCAAGAGGATTCAAACATTTTCGGGTTAGTTCAACTATCCTATATTTTCAAAGGATATCTTGGAGAGATTCTCTCAAAATCGCAGCTTTCTATCTTCAAAAATGGCGACGCTATTGAATTTTTTGTACAATGGAGTAATTTGAGAAAAAAACTTGGGGCAATTTGAGAATGTGTTTTTACGCCGTTTTTTCGCGTTTTTATTCCAGAAAATGGTTCGTAGCTATAAGAGGAAGTTCAGCAACCACAGAAAAGGTACATCGTTCAAGCCATATTGGGCGTACACGGAGGAAATGCTAGGGAAGGGGGGGGGGGGAGGTGATTGATCACGTCAAAGATGGCTCTGGTTCTCGGTTAACGTTCTGGTTCTCTGTAGAGTCAAGACAAGTTTAAGTTTCATTCAAGTTTGGAAATATTATGGTGTTCTTTAAAAAAAAAATGGAAACCTCTAGTTGGATTGTAGGGAGTCATTTTACTATTTTGTGATTGATCGAGTGATTGTAGTTGTTTTGTGATTTAGAAGTCTGCTTTTGTGATCTATTCACTGTGCTTTACAGTACTTAAACGTTAAATGTAATAAATAAGAGAGAGAGAGGAAACTTAAACATTTGTTTTTTTACAAATTTCATAATAAAATGTTGGTTTTTCTTCAAAAAAAAATTTTGTTTGATGTCCTATTTTGTCAAAACAATTTTTTAAAAATTTGGGGTCACCTCTCAAGTACCCCTCGTGCGATATTAATTCGGAAATGCCGCAAAACAGAACTTTTCTCAAGTTACCCCAACTGTCGGGGTGATTTGAGAACGCTATTTAAAAAATTATATAAAATCCCCCATTGGGGGGATTTAAATTCTGATAACGTAGAAAGGTAGCCCAGAGGCCACTTTATCCAAAACCTTTTCGAGCCGATTGAAAAAAAAAAAATGTTTAGGTACCTAAATTTGCGTTTAAACGCGAAAATTTTCTCAAGTAGCCCCAGTTTACGGTAGGTAAAAAATTGCTTTAAAGGGCTTCCAAACCAGCTGAAACCTGGTTTTAGAAAGAAAGAAGCTGTCATTGAACGCAAACAACAAACATGGAGAAACTCATTTCGAAAGAAGAAACAAAAAAGAAACTTCAAAAAAATTCATCAAAATGTGATGAAAAAGAAAAAATAATAAAAAAATGCAATCAAATGAAAATACAAAAAAATTTAATCAAATGAAAAGTCAGAAAATTTCAAAAGCAGAAAACAACAACAAACTTGTAGCAGAAACAAATTTCTAGGTGAACCAAGAAAGGGGTGCCGCCAAGTGGCTCTCAAGGGGTTCCAAATCAGCAGAAACCGGTTGTTAGTGAAGATAGACCTGTCAATTGCTTCCACATCAGTAGGAGGTTGTTAGGGAAAATAACCCGGTTGTAGAAAGGCAAAACCAGTGAGGTGTAGTTTTCAGAGTGGGTTTGGACGTGAAAATGATTTATGGGGGTCACAGCCCGGTAAAATCACCCAACGATATCAGTAACACACAAAGGAAAAAGTAAACTCAGAAGCGAGCTGAAGTGAATTTTCCCTTTTTTGTGTTGTTGTAATACACCAGTTTATTACGACTAATTGCGGCACGGCCGAGTTATTTCGGTTATCGTTCTCTCGTGTATATTTTTTTAACTCGAAACGAAAAAATCCCCCAGGTGAATGTCGCAGTTGGGGAGGGTGGTAATTGAAAGACAACAGTCGCCCTTTTTTTTCTTTTCTTTTTTTCGGCGAGGGTAAACCACAGGCCCAGAGCTCATCTGTCTTCCAGGAAACGCCACAGGGAGTTTCTTCTCTCACTTGCTAACCACATAAGTCTTCTTCCCTCTTCAGACGCCTAATTGACGACCATCAGTCACCTCGGGGGAAGGCGACCTGCATGGACGTCGAAACTGGATGCAGTCGTTCACTTTTCATCGGAGGGGGTCGAAGCTTGAGAGGAGAAACTGGCAAAACCCGGTTTTAAGTGAAGGCAAACCTGTCAAGCACTTCCAAAACCAGTTTTTGGGAGAGGAAGCCTGCGGTGGGCGTCGATCGATTCGCCAAATGCATGTGCATGCAATAAGCTCATGAGCTTATTAAAACGATTTATCGGTTCGCCACAACGATGCTGTAATGATTCGCCACAAGCAACCTCACCATGTTCCTGAATTTCTATACTGACTGTACCAATAGATAGGAGTGAAGGTTTTTAGCACGAAAAAACGCATGATGCTAGCACTGAAGCTGTCATTAATCGGCGTTTTTCCGCATACTTTAGCCTGCACTGACACGTGAGGTCGTAAGCAATAATTGATTATCAATATGAAGTTTTTTTTTTTAGTGATACCATCATGCGTTTTTTCGTGCTAAAAACCTTCACTCCATTTTACCCCAGTCGTTTACACGGCATCATGGCATTCCATTTTTCCATGGCAGTCCATTTTTACAACTTTTCTGGAGAGACAAAAAACTAGTTCTAAGGAAACAGATAACTAATTCCTGGTGTTTTAGAATGTTTTTACTCCATGTCATCTCCATTGCAACTAAATTACTCGTTGCGTTGATAACACCTAGTGGTGATAATAAAAATAAACTGGGGTGTGGTTTTATGAAACCACGGTAAAAGTGAAACTTTTTTCCCACTAGTCTCTCCGGCTCGCTTCGCTCGCTCCCCTAGTGGGGTACGTAGCATCGATGGACACGTTTTTTATATCTAGTCCCCCCCCCCCCATTTCCTACTCATTCACCTACCCTTGTATCTCTACCCACGGCTTCATTTTGGCGTTTTCTCAAATTGATTTCTAACGTGCACATGGCAACTGATAACAACAAAACAAGCGGCATTGTTTACTGCATCCATTAATAACATTAATAAATATAAAATGGGGACATAATGACAAAGAACAAGTACGAAAGAAATGCGTGATAAATCGAGAGCTTTCCAACGAATAGACCTTTTGCCGAATGGCGGACGGGGAGGTGTAACCGCGACTGGTATAACCTCAAGCGCAAGGTTATGCGATTGACTGTTTTGACCCGTCCCTATTGTCAATGTGTTTATGGAAGTTTTTTGATTTGGCGCAGACTCTCCAATCGGCTTTTTTGCTTAGTGACTGTGGTGGGTAAGGGTCATGGCTGTGCAGATACCCTTGAAAAAAGTGAAACTCGATGAAGGTGATGTAGCAGGCGCCAGACTATTAAACTGAGTGACAACTCAGTGCTCTCGCTGAGAAGGTTTCTGCTGGTTTGGAATTAGGTAGTGGTTTAGACTAGCACTCAGACAGAAGGGGGGGGGGTTGTCGCTTCGTTCGCCCGTTTGAATAATACCTAGGTCAAGTGATGGGGTAGGATACAGAGGAAAATCCGACATTATTAGGAAAAATTTGACATTATCCATTTCAAGAGGTCTAGATTCCAAAACTGAAATGTCCGTCCGAGCCGTTTTAGGCAGTAGGAATTTTTTTTAAATCTGAAACTTTGACAGTATACTTGGTTTACCATCTAGTTGTGCCCGCAAGGTTTTCAGCCCGATCGCCCAAACCAGTAATGCGTTATGGGGCGAAAAAGGGGCTACGGATCAGGCTTTTTGAAGGCTTCCGACTATGGAATCAGTTAGGTGTCGTTTTCGAAGTATTTTTTAACTTAGAATCCATTTTTTGGGATCCCGGAGCGATCAAATTTCACTGTGGAGATCTATAGGGCTTTCATGGGGCTACAAATGGGATTTTTGAAAAATCCCAGGAGGTCAAATATTTTCCGATTAAAAAAAAATTGTTTTGAAAAAAAATTTAAAAAATTTTTGTTGACAGAATTAATATTCGGACTTGTAACCTATATCAAAGAATAATAAACCCTTGTGTAAAATTTGCATGCAAAATTTGTGTGCAATTTAAAAGGAAGATCGATTGATCTTCCATCGATCGATATTTGAAAACGAATATTTTCGATGATTCAATCCACTCATGAGTGATGATCAAGTGTATTCTTCTCGCGGCGCGTCGCCTTGGTCTCTGGCATGTGGGACCTGGTTTGGCCGCCGGTTTGGCTATCAACTTTGGCATGAGATTGCACACTCACAAACGAGTTTTTCAGTGGCCGACGACAGTCCGGAAACCCGCGCCCCTGGCGTGCTGGAAAAACTAAGGGGTTTTCCTGACTACCGGGAGTATCCATTAGTGTCCGACGACGGACGAGAAACCCGTGCGCCAGGACTGTCAGAAACCCGCGCACCGGGACTGCGGGTCAGGCTTCTAAAAAAAACCGGCCCGTGCATGGCCTGCTAATCAGACACTGAAGAACGAAGATTTTACGATTTTACAAACACACAACGTAATAGTTACTTTACAACGTAGAATTATTCTTTATGGAAGTGGGTACCCACCGAAGCTTACATTTGCGTACCCACAACAACATTGTAGTTAGGAGCCTACCTGTCATCTTTTCTTCTGCAAAGAACCATCCACCTTTGAACGATTTTGCACTGTTCACATTAAGATTGCACTTACTCACATGTAGGGATTCTACCGAATTAGTCCAAGTGAGAATTCCGCAGTAATAAACATGGTTGAGGGAATCTGTAGATCTTGGTTGTTGGGTCATATCCAGGAGCTGTTGCAGATTCCAAAACAGCAAAACTTTTTCCCCGAGACATTTTTTGAGGTAGTGATAACGGCTGATTCTAAAAATTATTCACGAAACTAGACAAGAGGGTATTTGGATGAGGAGTAAACGATTTGGAAGACTGTATTCAACAGGAATTCCAAGTAAACAAAAACCGTAAGTCGCATAACCTTCTCACACGATAACCTCAACGTTAGCGTCACCGCGACGCGAAAATCCATTCGGCAAAAGGCCTATGGTGAACGATTTTTGTACGATTATAACTGGCGAAGATGAAGTTCCGTAGCAACGAATCGGTTGTAAGCGAAAATCAACGGTAGCGTGACGTTACAAGAAACGACACACAGACCAAAAAATTTGGGACGATGTAATAAAAGTTTCACTTTAAACAACTGTTGAGTTTGATTTAATGGAGAGACAATCTCCATTCCTTTTAACTTTCTTTATTTTTTAACTTTTTATTTGCGTAACTGACAGGTCTTCAACGCCTGTATTAGACTCACGGTCCTTATAAACAACCTGTCCTTTTGAGTTTGAACTCTCTCCTGTCCCGTTTTATCATCCAATATTTACTTACCTATTGGGGATTTTGTTTCAGAATATTCTCGACAAATTCAACCCAGGCGCCCGGCAGATGATAAATGCTGGGAAGGCTTACTTGAAGGCGTTACACGGTGAGTGGAATTTATTATTTATTTTATTATTTATTTTGACAAATTTTATTTACGGGGAAAAAAGTTAGGCCTAGTTTATTGAATGAGATGCAAGCAGGAAATGGCGGAAGGGGATTCTCCCTTTGTGCTTGTTTATCCTGTGACTACTCACTTTCATCTACTAGTCCCCCCTCCCACCCGTGCGGACCTTTCATCTTGCTGTTGGGGCCAGTCTGGTGAGGGGAGGGGGGTTCCATCCTCGGTTTAGTTACTCTATAAATCCGAGCCCCCGAAGTTCCTCCAGAAGCTCCGGCCGGGTTAGGTGGTTTATGTTGGGGTTTGACGGAACAAATGAGGTGGGTTTCCGGAAAGCCAAGTTCAACCTCCCCCTCCCCGGGCTTAAGCCTAGATCTCATCCATCCGCCTCCCCCCCCCCCCCCCCCCCCCACGAATCGCGTAGCTCTTCTCACGGCCTACGTGGGAGGGCCTCTTTACAACAAAGTTTCAGTACTCGCTCAACCCCCCCCCCCCCCCCTACAACAACCGCTCATCGAGATGAAAAAGAAACGGATCCCGAGAATTTACGATGACGCCGGTCATCACCCCAGTGATGCCAGAAAATTTGCCTCGGAATTCCCTACCGGCTGTTTCAAAAAACCCTACTTTTCCCTACAAAATCCCTACCATGTTCGAAATTTCCCTACGCTTTAATTTCTAATATAATTACTGCCGTTTTTTAGACGTTGAATACAGCAAAAATTATCACTTCGATTTCAAAAGTCAAAAAAATGCTTCAGCTAGTTTCGGTAGTCTCGGAAGCAAAATTACCCATAATATAAGTATTGCCATCAAACTAAGGATCGGTGTTTCCGAAACATCGATGTTTTTTAAGTCCGACGTTCGATATTCACATCGATGATGTTTCCGCCAGGCAACATCAATGTTAATTTGCCGGAAAAAATATTTATTTAAATCTTTTTTTTAATAAATTTGCAAAAGATTATTTTCCCTGGCAAGTCAATCGTCTGTATCTAATTGATGCCTACTTAGTTGTTGTGATGATAATTTTGACGGAATGAAAGAAAAGAGAGAGAAGAATAGGTACTTAACTTCTTATCAATTTTCGATAACTGACGTCTCTTTTCTTTACAATGCAAAGAAATCATAACGACAAGATGTCATTATGGATTGACGAAAAGATAAATAAATGTATAAAAAATATATATAAAAATAAATAAATGTCATCTTTTAAGACCGTTAAAACGGTCATGTTGTTTTTTGTTTATGGTTTTTTGAATTTAATAAAAATTCAAATTTTGTGCACGTATAGTTAGATTTGTCGTCGAAGACAACAGTTGTCTTTGGCACTCCCAAGTGCCGCACTTGAAGTGCGAGTGGTGGGCTCTTTTTTTCTTTGTTTTTGTGAGGGAGTCCGGTGGCATGGCAAAACTGTAGCTAGGTAGATTCCTAGGTAAAGATCAAAGCTCAGTTGAGTTGCGAATAGAATCTACATGGTGATGGTGGTGGTATGTAAATACAATTATTAGAATTATGTGTGTTTACCTCCGTGTCTATAAATCCCTACGTTTTGCGTAGGGATTCCCTACGCTTCAACCACTCCCGAAATTCCCTACGTGTAGGGAGAAATCCCTACATCTGGCATCACTGCATCACCCTCTCTATCAAGTCTGAAGACGAGCCCCGACGAAGTGCTGCGAAATTTCACCGCCAACGGTGACAGTTTGAGAAGCCGTAACTCCCGTCGGAATATTTACTCCCCCCCCCCCTTTCGGGAAAATGCGTGAATGTGAAGTTACAAACTCTCATCCGCCCGCCCGACAACGCGAAAACCACTCCAGTTACGCCAGTTTTCCTCGTCGCCAGTTTAGAAACAATTACGAGCGGAATATAATCAACCGACGGGGAAAATTCATCGCCGGCCGCCCTTTTACGATTTATCAACTCGACTTATTCAATTGCCCCCCTCCCACCCTTCCTGCCGTTACTTCCGAGCTCCGGAATTTCGCATTCCGTCAACAATGCGTGCTGTGGAGGGGTGGGGTGGGATTCAACCCCTAAACAGTGTCTCTAATGGGCTTCGTGTTTCTGACGGCTTTGTTTGTTCCCGATGCGACAACGGAGCATTATGTAGAAATGGAGACGAGCGTAATGTTCATCGAGTATACCGCGAAATTCGCGCTACGATTCTCATCGAAGGCTTTCATTTGACGGGAAGCAAACAAATAAAAATGCGCTGGTGAGGGGGGTAGGGGGATGCAAATGCTGTTGCAGATATGCGGGCGATGCTGGCGAACGTCCAGACTAACATCTGCATTCGACATAAACATCTAGATTTCACCCCCTCCACCCCGAACCACAACTTATTCCGCATCTTTTTCCATCTGGGCCTATAAAACCGGAAGGGTAATAAAACCAGAGGGGGAAAGGGGGGAAATCGACGGAGAAAACGAGGACGGTCTCCGGCGACAGCGTTTGAACACAGTTGACAACCGGTTGGAGTTTGTACGCCAAATTGGCGCACTGAGGGGGGGGGGGGGGGCTCCCGCTAAAAGCGCTCTTTGATGCTTCGCTTCTTCAATTAAATCCCAATCAGCGCGATACTGTCGAAATCCTTGATTTAACAGATCCGGCTCAGTGTAGTCCGATTTTCGCGGCAATTGCGGCGTGCCGCAAAACGGCGTTTTCACCGTGTAGTGGCCAACTTCCCGTAAATCAGCTTTTGTCTCATTTGCGGAATCCCCCCTCCGCCCTTCCCATCACTCCAACCTAGCCTTTCAGCCGCCCGAACACCCCCCTCCCCCCCTGGCTGGATACATTATGAATCGTCGAATTAATATTAATAAACACCCCTACCCCCACCCCTTCGCGGTGTGGGCAGTTTCGTGCGGAGCCCCTCCCCCTCCCACCATTTGTTTTGCAAACACACACGTGAACAACCCTCCTCACCGCCCCGCTCCGCGTATTTTATTTCGTCCTCATTGAATATTGAAAAGCTATGCAGTACACGTATATATCATCTCCCCACCGCCCACCCGCCCAACACACAACCGTTTGAACGACTCCGCAAGAACTCCTCGGGTTGATGAGGGAGAGAAGGAAACTACAAAAATCTGCAACAATAATAATTATAACAACAAATTATTATTGTTGTTGAATAAATGTATTTATTGTTGAATAAATGCATTCTCTAAGTGAATTTTTTTTTTTTTTTTAATTAGGGGAGCGAGCGAAGCGAGCCGGAGAGACTAGTGGGAAAAAGGTTTCACTTTTACCGTGGTTTCATAAAACCACACCCCAGTTTTTTGGTCTGTGTGTCGTTTCTTGTAACGTCACGCTACCGTTGATTTTCGCTTATAACCGATTCGTTGCTATGGAACTTCATCTTCGCCAGTTATAATCGTACAAAAATCGTTCACCATTCGTTGGAAAGCTCTCGATTTATCACGCATTTCTTTCGTACTTGTTCTTTGTCATTATGTCCCCATTTTATATTTATTGATGTTATTAATGGATGCAGTAAACAATGCCGCTTGTTTTGTTGTTATCAGTTGCCACGTTAGAAATCAATTTGAGAAAACGCCAAAATGAAGCCGTGGGTAGAGATACAAGGGTAGGTGAATGAGTAGGAAATGGGGGGAGGGGACTAGACATAAAAAACGTGTCCATCGATGCTACGTACCCCACTAGGGGAGCGAGCGAAGCGAGCCGGAGAGACTAGTGGGAAAAAAGTTTCTTTACCGTGGTTTCATAATTATTTTATCCCTAATTTTAAATTGTGAAGCGTGAATATTTTGCGTAAAAAACTAATTAATAAAACTGGGGTGTGGTTTTATGAAACCACGGTAAAAGTGAAACTTTTTTCCCACCAGTCTCTCCGGCTCGCTTCGCTCGCTCCCCTAGTGGGGTACGTAGCATCGATGGACACGTTTTTAATGTCGAGTCCCCCCCCCCCCCATTTCCTACTCATTCACCTACCCTTGTATCTCTACCCACGGCTTCAATTTGGCGTTTTCTCAAATTGATTTCTAACGTGGCAACTGATAACAACAAAACAAGCGGCATTGTTTACTGCATCCATTAATAACATCAATACATATAAAATGGGGACATAATGACAAAGAACAAGTACGAAAGAAATGCGTGATAAATCGAGAGCTTTCCAACGAATGGTGAACGATTTTTGTACCATTAGGCGAAGATGAAGTTCCGTAGCAACGAATCGGTTGTAAGCGAAACAACGGTAGCGTGACGTTACAAGAAACGACACACAGACCAAAAAATTTGGGACGATGTAATAAATAAATAAAAACAATATTATATTGTCAACTCCGTAACTTTTTAGTTCTAAGTTCATTATTGAAAATTGTCCAGCTTTTGTAGGTGCTCAATGAAAGTTTTGTTCTAAATTTTCGTCATTTGTTTTATTTGTTTTATTTATTTTTAATGTTTAGTACTTATCTATTTAATTCTTTATTATCAAAGTCGTTTTTATTCAAAAGTCACACTTTTTTTAATTATCACTCAAGCTTCGATGAGCTTGTTTGTTAGTTTTGTTCGTTTTTATTGAACCTCTCCAGCTTCTATGAACTGTTTGGATGTTTTGGTTGTGTTTTGTTTGTTCTGGGAGTTTATTCTTATCAAAAAGCATTCATTAATGTTAGTCTCAGTGTAACGAATTTCACACTGAACTAATTTCAATAATATCCAAGCTGAATTCACGATGAAGGCCTGTTTTAAACTAAGTACAATTTTGACTTTAATTGAACGATTTCCAAACGAATTAGTCTCTTTTGAGATGCTTCGTATTTTTGTTTTTCAGCTCGTCCTTTAAAATGGCCCGTGGCAGATCCATTACGGATCGTTTCAATACGGAAGAGGCCAGAATTAATATTCCAAGATCCGCCTTGAGAGCTTTTTGGGAAACAGGGAAAACCTTTCAAGATTATTATTTTTGCCGGGAGGGGTGACGATCCCGGAAAAATCCCCTTCGGGGAAGTCGAATTGGGTGGTGACGATTGAGGGGATGAGGCGTTTAATTTGAAAAAAAAAGAGGGAGGGGTTGATTTTCAGGCGGTTCGTTGATTCAGGAAAATGGCGAAAATTTTCGAAATAGACGATACAGTATCAGCTCAACTATTTCCCCCAAAGTGAAACACCCACCCCAGCAGGAGAATTTTCCCTTCATCGAGTACTGCTTCCTTCAAAAACCTTGTTGAATTCACCAGCACAACGACAATCCCCCGGAGAGTGATAGATTAGACAACGTTAAGGGCGAGATGGAAAGTTATGTTTAATGTGGTGTCTTAAAAGGGGAAGGAAAACCGGGGGTGTTTTCCCGAGGGGAATTGTGATGAACTTTACTCCTTACAAAGTATTTTCAACGTAAAGACGTTCATTTCTCCCTCTTCATCTCATTTCAGAAGGGAGCTCCCCGACAGGCCTCGCAGCAGAATAACAAGTTTTGTTTTTTTTTCTCATTTTTCGAGTCGAAAAAAAGAAAGAAATTAGGGAAATTCAAAGGGTCCCGTTTCCCTTTTGAGCGACCGAGTACGTTTAAAAATCAATGGTTCAATATTGCGTGGGAATCGAAGAAAATCGCTGAATTGGAAGTTTTTCAGAGAGTTTTTAGAGTTCGAATTTCAACTTATCAAGAACGTTTTGACACTTCATTACCTACATTTTAAACACAACATAAAACATTATAGAAATTTTAAACTTTAATTGAAGATGTAAGAACTTACGAAACCAGAACAAACGAATAAAAGTTTCACTTTAAAAACTAATTCATTCGTGTATTTTTTTTTTGTTATAATTTTTTGAATAAAAAATTGAAATTTTGGAGAAAAAAAATTTAATTAAAAGTTTGTTTAAAATTTATTTAATTTATTTTTATTTAATTTTTTATCAACTATCCTTGCTGCTTTGTCTCCGCCTTGCATATAATATAATATATTATATGCAAGGCATATTATGCATATATGCATTCATATTATGGCTCCAGAAGGAGAGCTTGCCATCCAACGTCACCCCCAAGTAAGGTATTTAGTGGGAAGTTTCGACGATCTGCGGGTTCACATGCATAGGGATACACCTGTCAATTCGCTTGGTTGTCAGCAGCACAATCTCTTTCTTTTGAATGGCAAGGGACAGGGCATGCATGCACCCATGGGTATCCATCAACTCCATTGTCCGGTGCATTGTCTGGTTCAGCTTGCCTTGAAGTTGCTCAGTTGTTCGAGCCATTATGATAGCGATTATGTCATCTGCGTACCCTACCAGAAACACTCGTTCTGGGATTACTATGCGAAGGACCTCGTCATAGTTATCATTCAACTGGAGTAACGTCAACAAAGATGACCTTGTGTAGATCAGCATAAAAATGAGAGCGAACAAAAATTAAGTTAAAACGTCCTACAGTACAAAGAATTTGAACCTAGATAGGAAGTTTTAACTTTGGACGGCGGATAATATAATTTAAATTTATTTTTGAAGTTAATTAAAATTATAAACTAATTTACCTACCTATTGTATTATAATACATAATATTATATTTGTCATTATTATTATTATTATTATTATTATTATTAGGTATTTATAATTATTATTATTTTTAATTACTACTTTTTATTATCATCATTATTTTTTGTTTATTTTTATTTTTTTTAATTTTTATTTTTAATTGGCGCTCTGTTGGAGGGAATCTGGATCATTCAGCGACCCTCGAACACATTAAATATAAATTTTTATATTTTTGAGAACCTACCACCATTTACAGCATTCCCCCGCTCTTCCCTACTTAATACTTTTTTTAATTTTTCTTATCTTGGATTTGAATAATTTTTTTTTTTTATTATTATGTTTGTCTTAATTCATTTTTAATTTTAATTGGCGTTCTGTTGGAGGAAATGTCGTAGCTTCAGTGTTTAATTCTTGCATTTTTCTGTTTATTTATATTTATTATTACTGTTTATTTATCTTATCAGCAGTCTCGGGCATGTGGCGGTGGGAGGAGGAGTCTGATTGGGGGGGGGGGGGGGGGGGGAAATCCGAACTACGTAACGGAGTGGGTTTAATGAGGCGGACTAAGTGATAGAATCAACTGAAGGAGTTTGGTACTATCGGGAGTTCTAAACGCGCGAAGGGCGGAGGGGGAATGTTTCCCCTTTTATCCCTCCTGTTGAGCTTTGGGGGGAAGTATCACGAAAGTAGAAGCGAGTGAGGGGGGAAAAGGGTTATTGTATCCGCGGAAAGTTGACTCTGGGATAAGAAAAGGGGGAGGATGTTGGAGAAGATGGTTTTGGCGCGTGGGGGCGGTGTGGGGGTGAAATCCTTCGCAAAAGAAGAAGAGCGAGCAGCAAATCCGACTGGAAACAAGAGATCGCCCGAGCAAGATAAACCTCCCCCTCCAGATCGCCTGCACCCCCCCCCCCCCCCCCCCACCGTACGCGATAAGTTTCCGCTTCATTTAGCGCCAATGCCTTATAAATCACGGCAGCTCTCCTACCTTCCGTTGTTAGGCCTTCATTGTGCGAGCCGATTTTCCCCCAGAGCGAGGAGGGGGGTATCGGCCTTAGGCCACGGATTTTATCCGTAACGGGCAGCATAGTGCACAATGATTGTGATTAGCTTCATGCCGAACTGGCTCCTCGCTGAAGGGCGCTGTTTTGCGAATTTTGTTGGGACGAGTCCGCCAATCTCCTTACTGAAACGCGCCTATGACGAGGGGGCACTGCAGCGCTTTGCAGCGGTGAAACCAGGAATAACTTACTCGATTTTCAGCATTAAATGGCTAAATTTTAGCCAGTTCATTTGACTTTTTGAAGCGTTATACTCGGTGTTTTTGTATTTTCTGGGATCGGAAGCTCATCAGATGTTCCTGAGGAGCTTGTTTTCGTTTTGGTCAAATGCGAGGAACTCACGGGAAACCATTGCTTGCCCCATGACAAATAGTAACCTACTTTTTTTTTTTAATTTATTCTACATTTTAATATTAAAAATTCTGGAAAAAGAAGCAGGTTATTTCAAAACATCAATTATTTAAGTTGGAGCTTTGAAATTTCAAGATTTTGGATATAGGTACTTCGTGGGTACATTTCCCACATTTAACAGTTACCTGAAGCTTTAAAATAGTTTATTAACTATTATTATAATAGTTATAATATTGTTGTAACTATCTATAATAGATAATAATATTGTTATGCCCAAATAACAATAAAATTTGAAAAAAACAAAAAAACAGCAGGAACAAGGGAAACGCAAAAATTGGATAAAACGAGTATCTACACTGCATGCAGATACATCTGTACATGGATATGTCGTATGATATATAGTTGTTGTTAGACGGGAATTTGATAATTCACTACGAGAAAGTAACAAGCGTTGTTGCTATGAAAAATTAAGTTGACGGGTTGCCATGGGTGCAACCAATAAAATACGTTGCATTTTTTGTGTGTCGCCAAATTTGAGTGTCGCAAAATTTTGCAAGACCCCAGAACTAAGACATATCCATGTCAAAATGAATGGAGGAAGTTGACAAAATTATGGATAAGTAATGATTTTGACTGGATGTAATCTCAGTAATTTTGTGATGACAGCAAATTTGCTTAAGGATATCAGAAGTGTTTGGAATGGATAATTTTACAACACACAGTGGGGATCCATTCATGTTGATAGAAATAGTTATTGGAATTGATTTGGAACGGATGCTGAACTTAAAACAATCCGTTAGTGTTCAGGATATTAGATTATTTGTTCTTTATTTACTTAAATAATACGTGGGGGCACCACAAATATATTCAAAAAATAATTTTTAATTCAAAAACAACACAACAGGACACGTTTCGTAATTTTTATTCATTTATTTTATTTATTTATTATTATTATCTTTTTTTTTTTTTTTTTTTTCAAGTCACGATTTTGCTCCTCACTGAGACCCATCCTTTTGTGGTTGTGTTGTTAAAGGCCGAATTCACCAAACTTGGTTCGAAAATTTCATGTCTGAAATCCTGAGGTGATTTCCGATTTTGTCTAAAATTATGTCAGGAATATTTAATATTGAAAGCTAGTAAAAATCACCCAGCGCGTGCTTCGTTCAAAGGGCTCTTCTGCGTCAAATTAAACCGCTGCTTTGTAGTGCCCGTAAAAACGTCAACAAACTCTCGTCTGGCTTGAGATCATCCTGAGGGGTACTCGAACTGATTAAACAAAGTTGACTCCTTCAAAGGGTAAACGACGAGCTCCACTCAAAAATCTCGATGTCGTCGAAAAGTTCAAAAACCTTGGTCCCTCTTTTCTCGTGTTTTTTCAACTCTTTACCAGAAATGTCCGATTTTTACTTCCTCCCCGGGGAACTTTTCAAACTCCATCCACCTTCAAGCCGTTTCGTTGTTTTTTTTCCCCCTCAGCAGAGGAGCTTATTGGGTGACACGAAGCTGGCGAACTTTTTTACGTTTTTTCTCCTTTTTTTTAACCTTCCACCAGGAAGTTTGGACAATAATGTTTTATTAAGCCGACTTGGTCTCCGGGGTCTCTTTCACGTTGCAACCCTTTTTGCCCTTGACAAAAGAGTGGAGGCTCCCAACAAACTACGAAGGAAAAGTCGAAACAAAAGTGAATAAAACTACCAGGCTCGAAACTTTTCTCGGGGAAGTGCTCCTCGTATTCAAAGGGCTCGGGGAATTTGAAATCTATTGCGCGGTCTCTTTCTGAACAAGAAGAAAAAAAAAAGGTTCTTGCTAACGATAATTTAAAGGATTTATGTTTTTCACGGATTATTTATCGACAAACTCCTCGAAAAAATAATACCTACATCATACAAGTCGTCAAGCGTTTGTATAGGTAGGTATATATACCTACCTATACAAACGCTTGACGACTTGTATGATGTAGGTATTATTTTTTCGAGGAGTTTGTAGGCTATATATAACCTACCTAACCATTTCAAGTTGTTTCGCTAATAATTAAATAGGAATATAAAATTTATAATTTAATTGTTTTTCCTCTTTGATTTTCTTTCGAAATCAAACAAACTTCCCAAAAATTAACCTGTGGTGTGTGTCATTCGATTCACCACAAATAATCTTGCGAGTTTTGGTTTATTATTCTTGGAATAATACACCTACGTAATCGCGACGGAGGTCGATGACCGATCGGCCTCAAAGTTTTACATTATCCGTTTCAAGAGGTCTAGATTCCAAAAACGAAATGTCCGTCCGCCACACGCCGTACCCCGTGCGCCGACCGGACCATTTTGGGCAGTAGGAATTTTTTTGAAAATCTGATATTTTCACAAAATACCAACTAGTTGTGCCCGCAAGGTTTTCAGCACGATCGCCCATACCCGTGGGGCGCTAAGGGGCTAAAATGGGGCTACGGGAGGGTTTTTTTTTTAAGGCTTTTGGCTATGGGATCGAGTTAGGTGTCGTTTTCGAAGTATTTTTGAACGTAAAGTCCATTTTTTGGGGTCCCGGAACGACCAGATTTCACTGTGGCGATCTATAGGGCTTTCATGGTGCTACAAAAGGGATTTTTGTAGGATCCCAGGAGGTCAAATATTTTTCGAGTAAAAAACAAAACATTTTTGAAACGAAAATCCAAAAAACATTTTGAAAAATAAATTTTTTTTTTTCATTCACACAGAATTAAATTTATTCACAATTAACCTAAATCAAATAATAATAAACCCTTGTAATATTTGCAGCGTTTTTCATTATAGTTTGAAATTTTAAGATATAATATATTTTAATATTATGATATTATCTTAACATTTTAAACGACAAATAATTGAAAAAAATTAAAAAATTATTTTATTAATTTATATTTCAATTTAAGAATAAGAAAAACTACTGAAGAATGAGATATTTTAAAATTTCAGGGATTTTAAGTTTTTTATGGGTTTCCAAGACAGAACACATGCTGGTTTGAACAGCCTTAACGTTAAAAGCTCCATATATGTCTCCAACTTCTACTTCCCCCATTTTGATGTTCAACTAGTCCTCAGGGGCTTCTTGTTCTTCGTGGAAAAAAAAAGTCAGCTTACAAGTTGAAAAAGCGTAGGAAGGAGATGAAAAGGAGGCAGATGAGATTTTTTGTGCCATAGGCTCCTCACCAAACCTCCCTTCCCTCGTGATTCCTCAAAGTCTCATCAAAATCTCCTTAAACCCGACCCCTTTATACCGCCTCGCCCTCTTGCGAGTAATTCCTGATACGCGATACTCTTTTGGGTTCATCTCTTACATTTCCTGGGAAGGGTGCATCTTGAGCCTAAATCTTCTTTTTCCTTCCCCTACCCGTCCAATTACTGCAAGATTTACGGGGCATTTTGCTTTCTCTCCCCTCTCTTTTTTTTTTCTTTCTCAAGTCTTCCGCGACGTAAGTCGAATCCTAATTCATGGCCGAAGGTTGAGAGCCGTAAATTCCCCCGAAGAAATATTTTCAATGAAATCCGATCGTCGGTCGACGTCTTTCCCCCAACGTCCAACCCCTCAGCTTGTCGTCGGTGCCGTTAAAATGACTTACAGCCGGATGAAGAGCTCATGTCTAATGATGCCTCAGCATGGAGGGGACACATCCCAAGTAAGAGGCAATTTGAGGAAGGCGTTCCAAATCTATAGGATGATAGGTACATCATACACATCAATTCAAACACTTGAAACTGTATTTTTCCTATTTTTAAGAAACAAAATACTCACACAAACTCGTGGTTGATAGAAATGAGGCTTTTGCAAGACGCCAGTAGATCGAAAGGGGTCGTTTTCAAAGTAATAGTGGACTAATCCGTTCTTTGGGGTCTCACCCCAGTCCACAAAATGTTGTAGTGAAGCAATTAAAAAAATGTAACCAAAAATGATTTTAATTTTTTAATCCAATCGATAACATTAGGTAATAATTAACCCTTTCGCGAGTGAGCCTTCGTGGGAACTGAACATTGCATGAACCCGCCTTGTCGTATAATAATGCTCGTACAAATTACAAATTTTGTAATGTTGTTACGGGTAGGTACATAATATGTACCTAAAATATTATTTGTAAACGGTTCCAAAACATCCGAAATTTCGCCTCGCGTGATACATCTCGTCTCTGGTCGAGGGAGGCCAGTTCTTCTTGCTTGATATCTCGTCTCAGGCCCAGTCAGGGAACTTATTTTTGCTTGATATCTTGTCTCAGTTCCAGAACTGCCACTTCTTCTCGCGAGATATCTCGTCGCTGCTCGTGATAGGGTTGAAGGGTTGAAGGACCAAATTAAGTGTCACAATTTTTAAAAAGCAGTTATTAAAATGATTTTAATAGGCACTTAACTGTTTTTTAATTATTAATTTTAAAATGATTTCAAAGTTGATTAATAACCAAAATTATAAAAAATAAGAAGTGGAAACCAAAATGTACAAATAAAACAAAAGAAAAATATCTGGGTCGTTTCGATCTGAATAATTTTTAATCAGTGATATCACTAATGAATGAATTAAATAATAATAATAATTTTTTTTGAGTGCCTGTTGATTAAAATTAGTGAATTTATTTAAATGAATTTTTGCAACAAATTGAGTTCAATCTACGAATAATTCAAAATCTTACCTCAATTTACTCAACTAAAAACAAAGTGTTTTAAAATTGATTAGTTTAGGTTTGTATTTTTTATTTAATTTGATCAATAATTGACAATTATTGTCCTTGTTAAATTATAAATTTTTCAAAATCTTCAAAGGTCAAAAGTTTTTATTTGTCTCCTCTAGCTCTTCAGATGGGCTGTTCTGTTAGTTTGGTTGGGATGGAATGTCTTGGTTTTTATGAGGAGTGTGAGTAATGAATGATACGATTATGTCTGAGATGTCTTCTTTTGAGTCTTGTCGCAAAATCTGGTGGATCTGTGATTGCCGCGACGCATTCATGTTCCCTTCGGCCTTCTCCACCAGTTTCGTGTACTGTTTCGTGTACAGTTTCGTGTAGTACGTATTGTGTTGTGATGGTCTCTTGAATTGTAGATAGTTGGAGGTCTTCCCGGAGCACGTCGTTTCTCACATACCACGGGGCATCTGTTATGGAACGGACTTGTATTGTTGTCGCTTTCAAAATCTTATTCTCTTATTCTTAAAAGACTATTTATAATATAAATGTATTATAATATAAATATTATGTTTTTCTTCAATTTTTTCCTTTTGTATTTGTTTATTTATTTTATTTTATTTTCTATTTTTTATTATTTATTTTATTTTATTCTCTATTTTCTATTCTATCAGATACCTAATAACATTTTCTAACGTTAAATATGTTGCAAATTTTGCAAAACATGTTTATCATTAAGTACGTGGATTTAAAAAAATGGTTTTTCTTTGAATATTTTGAAGGCGCTTGTGAATTTTTATTTATTTTTTTAATTTAATTTAATTTTTTTTTAGTCTAAGTAGGTGCCTAATAACATTTTCTAACATTTTGTTGCAAATTTTGCAAAACTTGTTTACCTTTAAGTAAGTAGATTTTAAAAAATGATATTTCGTTGGATATTTTGAAGGCGCTTGTGAACAACAATATGCAAAACGAATTTTATCGCGAGCCCCCCCCCCCCCCCCCCCCCATCCACTCCACGCCCCCACCCCTCCATAATCCCACCATGGAAAAAAGCTGTCTTGTAAACAGAATGAAATTATACGAATAAACCCGTGAGAGAATATAAAAGTGTCAGATGGTAAACGAGAAACGGTACGTACGGAAAAGTTCTGAAAAAGGTCCTGCGAGGGGGGGGGGGGGGGGGGGGCACGTACACGCGACGTAGGCTCCTGCAAGTTGAGCATAATGCGTGCTCGCTCGTCTTTCCTTTTTTTTTCTTCTCTCTTTTAAAGTTGAATAAGGTGATAAATAATTCAGCGAGTGCGGGCCAGACAAGAGTTCGCTGGGAGTTTTTTTTTATGAGAGAGGGGGAAAAGTGAGGGAAAAAATGATGTGAACAAGATGCATCGTGGAAAAAATAATGAACGTGAAGAGGCCCCAAAAAACGTGTACCTAGGTTAAGAATATGAAAAAATACGTAGGTAGAAATTTAGTGATGTGCAAAAATCTCGAGACTGAGATAATTGTTCCTTGTTCTCCAACTCCGTAGAAGTCCAGACTGGCCCTTTTTTCATCAAAATAATATTTTGCATATTATGCATCTTCATTACATTTTTCGAACTCTGTCCATCATAATTTGTGATTCACCCTATTGTGCGGCGGTGAGAACATGGAGTACGTGCCGTCTCCGCCCACAGCACTAATCCGGGTCCTGCTATGCGTGAGATCTGCCATCATTGGGTCAGCGGCTTACACGTTGACGTTGATGGATACGCACGATCCACTTCATAATCGTAATCTTCGCGTCAAAGTGACGAGTTGATTAGTCAGTTGATACTGGAAGTGACGGAAACCATCTGCTTTCAAATATTTGGAGGGGGGGGGGGGGGATGAGTTATTAACTAATAACCAAAGTGACGAGATAACGGAGGGGGCCTGCAGAGTTAATTCCGTCAGTGTTCAATCTGACGGAAATGGGACACCCAGTCGTCTGCAGACGGTCATCCCCCGGATGTCACATCGAATCCCCCCCTGATAGTGACCCCCTTACCAACTACGGCGGTTTGGCGAACTTGAGGTTTCATCGGGTCGAGGGACACCGCGGAGCCCTTCAGAGGTCGGGAACTCTTGATTAGCCAATCGGAGACCTTTAGACAAGTTAACCCCGGTTGTTGAGGGACCGGAAAGGGCTTCGGCGGTCAGTTAATTAACCAAACCCCCCCACCTCCAAGGATTAGCACTTGACCGAATCGCGTTTCGGATCGGAACTTCCGGTGCAGGATGTGATTAGAAGTTGAAATAGTGCTGCAAAAAAATCGAGATCGTAATCAAGTCAAGTCAAAAGTTTTTTATTATCTCTGCTAGCTTCGATGAGCTCTTTGGATGTGTTGTTCTGTTAGTTTGATTGGGATGGGATGTCTTAGAGCGTTATAATTACTCACAATTTCACCTGGCGGAACGTATTAAAGACGTTGACAAATTTTGTAGGTAACGAGATACACGGCTTGAAAAAAATGCGAATTTTCAAAATTCCTCGAAAACGGCCAAAAATGCATTTTTTTATCCAATTACGAGAAACACCACTGTGGATGGTTTAGAAGAGAGCCGAAAATATTTCAGGACTTTCACTCAGACAAATTAATTTGACGTACAATTTAATTGTCCCACTCTACCACTCACCTCCGTATTCATAATGTATAACAGACCCAGTCGGAAGTTTTCCCGAAGTAAGCGCCTACTGTTTTGTCGAGGGGGTGCGGCAAGTTTGAAAATCATGTTAGCTCCCCTCACGTTTTCCCCAAAGGGGTGGTTGAAAACTCTCTTTTGAACTACGATACAACCCGAGCCGTTTGTCAGTTACGCTGAAAAGAGGCGCCTGTGTGAGTTAGATATATTTGACAAATGCGAGCGGTGGCGGATATTGTACGAGGGTTGTAACACGAACGAAACGAAAAGGCCTCTTGAGCGGCAGTGAAGGTGTTTTGATCGCGTGGAAACGACGGACGGAGTGAAAAGGGGTTACAGTGCAAGCCAGAAACGAGCCGCACTCTTTGGTGGGCTCCGTTGTTAAGGGCTGGTTCCACCAACTTGGGTTCACGTTGAGATGCACCCTTCTGTTGTTCCGCTATTAAGGATCGATTTCACCAACTGAGCTCCTCACTGAGATCCGCCCTTTTGTTGTTCCGTTGTTGAGGGCTGATTTCACCAACTGGGCTCCACACTGAAACCCGCCCTTTTATTGTTCCATTGTTGACGGCTGATTTCACCAACTGAGCTGATTTCTCCACACTGAGTCCCGCCCTTTTGTTGTTCCGTTGTTGAGGTCTGATTTCACCTGAGACCTGCCCTTATGTTGTTCCATTGTTGACGGCTGATTTCACCTTAGACCCGCCCTTATGTTGTTCCATTGTTGAGGGCTGATTTCACCAATATGGCTCTCAACAAGACACACTCTCTAACAGTTTCTTAATTAAGGGCTGATTTCACCAAATTCATTTTTTAACAAAACAGTGACTACCTAATTTTCAAAAATATTGAAAATTATATTTTTGTTGAATCGTTCTAACAAGGTGCGACGTGAGCCAAAAGCGTACGAGGCTTGATCTACCCATAGAAACGCGGGAAAGGCTAATTAGCTTACCCCTCAGACCCAGTTTGGATCCCTCGCTCCGTTTTAACCCGCTCGCAGGCGGGATTCCGCCCCTCCCAGGATGTCCTTCAGGATGGTCCCGAGGGAGTCGGTTAATCCGGTTTGACTCAGTCGAGGGCCGCCGTTTGTCCTCCGTGCGCGGGCTGATAAGTGGATAATCCGGACGTACTCGGTTGTTAACGGCTTTGAACCCTCTCGACGATGGAGTCTTGAAAATTGAACTAGTTTTAAGCAATAGGTAGGGGAAAAATAGAGACATTTTGATCGAGTCATTTGCATCTTGGGACATTCAGCTGACTCAAGCGGTTTTCTCTGCTCTCGCCGGAACCGTTCTGGTGGGATTTCACTCGGATTGATTTTGCCCAGCAAATATTTGGTGAAGGAGTCTCTCTGTGTGGGGGGCGGGGGGCGCTGACATTCCTTTGAGCCACCCTTCAAAGGCCCTCAAACAGTTCCGCCGTTGAAACCCTCTCAGCGCCTTCCCTTTGTTTATTCAAATTTTATGTTAATTCCCGCCGACTAATTGCGGTCATATTGAATTAGGTGAGACAGGATGCTAATTTCCTTTTCCACCCCTCCCTTCGTCCCTGGGCTCCTCTTCTTACACAGTTTCATTTGCAATCACAACTTCCCGCTGTTGATGGATCTTGTCGCTTAGATGTTTTTCCCTTCCGAACTCGACAGTTTGTCGTGACAGGTCGAAAACTACTCACGTTGATGGTAATTCGCCATAGAGGAGCCAAGTTGGTGAAAGCAGCCCTTAACAATGGAACAACCAAAGAGCGCGTCTCAGTGAGGAGCCACATGGGTGAAATCAGCCCTCAACTGTGGAACAACAAAAGGACGCGTCTCAGTGAGGAGCCAAGTCGGTGAAACTGGCGCTTGTTAACTTACAAAATCCCTTCAAAAACGACACCTCACTTGATCTAGCAGGGCGGAAACCTCCAAAACCCTTACCGATATCCTCTTAGAAGCCCTACAAGTACATTCCTCAACTCAAAATACGACTCCATACTTGACCTCCACTACCCATCGAATTACGCCGTTCAGCGGACATTACATTCTCCTATCACCCCCTTCCGACTCTCCCGCCCCTACAATATAAAAAGGGAAACTTTTATTCGGAATTCGGATCGAAGACCCCATTTGGCAACAATGTTCGGGCCTCTTTCCAGCACAATGTCACCCACTACCACAAACAAGTCCGTTTCCTCGTAAAGGTGATATAAAGATCATTTCGGCGAGTGAAAGCTGTAGGGGAAATTTGTTGTTCGACAGAATGAAATTCCTTCTGAGTAATAGCGTCGCGAACAATAGAAAAAATCTGCTTATTTGAGAAGTGTAAGAAAGTATTTTCTGCAGGTTCATCATTTTTAAAAGAGCACCCTCTGAAAAATCATAACGTCCCTTTGATCCACCTAATTCTGTTTTGATTGAACGGCCGAGTAGATTTTTTTTTTATCCCGGTTTACAGCATCGTTTTTTCGCCCCTTCACTTAAATCACCCCTTCATACTTCCTTGGAGGGTGATTGATTGACGAAGTTAGCGTTCATGAAGCCCCTACGATCTTTCAAAGTTATAATAAGCTCTCTGTGCTCGAGTCATGACACTCCATGAAATTTTCATTGAAGCCTAATAAAAAGCATCCCCCTCCCTTCCGGTTATTGTTCTACGGGGGTTCTGCTGGGGGTCGATAAAACGGTAATGTTAACAGCGTGCGCGAAAAAACTTTTTATCCGCAATTGTTACGGTTGTAATCCCCTTCAGTATTTTTTTTTCTCACTAATGAAAGCGATCAAACCAATGAAAAGGAACAGTTGCTCAGAAGACAGAAGAATACCAAGAAGATACCCTCAGTAGGCAATGAAATGACTGATCAAAGGTAAAGGAAAACTGCTGCTCAGAAAATGAAGGAACAATCAATCAGAATACAAAGGAATACTTACGCAGAAGACAAAAAGACAATGAAACATTCGATAAGAAGACAAAGGAATAGTTTCTCAGAGGAGAAAGGTGCCGTCAATTCGAAGACAACGAAAACCCAAGGATGTTAGCTCAGAAAACGAAGCACCGAGTGATCGAAGTTGAAGAAACAGTTGCTTAGAAGATCAGAATATAAAAACAATCGTTCAGGAGGCAAAGTAATGACAGATCAGAGAACGATGTTGCTCAGAAAATAAAGGAACAATCATTCAGAAGAGAAAGAAAGAATCGATCAGAACACAAAGTAATTCTTGCCCAGAAGACAAAAGAATTAATTTGCTAAAATGTATCCACCTAATTGGGTCAATGACTGATATTGGGAACGTCCCGTTCCCCTTCTCAAATTTCATTTTGTTCGCTACATCCAAAGGTAGTAATCCCTTCCGACCCTTTTTCTCACCAATGAAAACAAATAGACTCTCATTCATTTGGCACCTAACGAGGCTCCTCAGCCAATTCATCACAAGAAAGAACCCCCCCAACCAACCTTTGGGTGAATAGTTAGGCGGCGAAGGTAAATTGGAAGAGGCTGATGCATAACTGCTGCCTCCCGAAGCTAATTTTCAAAAGGGGATCCCGAACTCCCTATTCACCTCAATTAATTCAACCCTTAATTAATTAAGTACATCCGACCAAAGGGAATGCTTTGAAAGGAGTTGATGTTGTACGAGAAAACTCGCTTGCAGAATGGAAAAACACGGTTTTCCATTTCTGAACGTATTCAGCTCATTTCAACAGGCAGACGAATGACTCTGAAGATTTGAACTGTTGCTTTGGAGAAGATACTCGAAATAAAAAACCGATTTGTTTGAAGCATACAAATGATGCCAGTACGAGGAATGGCTGTCTAGATGACAAAGAACGAAATAACGGGCTGACAGAAGACAAAGGCATACATAAATGGCTGGTATATAAAAGTAAACATAAAAGTTATCCCATAAAAGGCAGAAGGAACAGTGGCAGAAAGGAACCGTTGCTTGGAAGACTAAGAAGCAAAGAAGAAGAAGGCTAAGAAGTAGCTTCTTTGTTTCCTGTTCAGCAGCAGCTTGTTGCTGATGAAAAAACAGAGGAACAATTGATGGGAAGACAAAGGAATGGTTGCTCTGAAGTCAAAGAAACAATGGTTCAGCAGAAAAAGAATACCTAATCTATAAATAAACATGAGGTAGGTCTGACAGTATGCCCAGATTAAGCAAAATCTTATCAGAAAACTTGACCGAATCCGCCAAGTTTGGTCAGGAAAGTGGTTTTCATAATACCTTACCCTCAGTTAATCTTATGCCCTGTACACCCTCTTCAATTCCAAACCAAATCCTGCTATCCCCATTTTCCCTTTCTCCGTCACTCGTTTCACCAACCCTGGCCATTCACTTGTCAACGTCGGATTCGAAATCAGATAAGTTTCCGAGCAAAGTTTTGATTGACGGCCCCAGACAGGGGGGGACAAAAGGCACAACTTTTTTTAAAAACCTTAGGAAATACGTCCAGTTTGTGATAAGAACAGCATCCAGTGCATTTGGTGTTTTGCTCTGCTGAAAAGGGGAAAACTTCGAAGCCTGTTAGAACGTAGAGCGCTTGGAGAACTGACTACAAAGGACGAAAAGGTTTTGCCAGGGCCGTTTTTCAATATCGCGCGGTATATGGAATTTCCACAAAATCCCACAATGTATTCAGTTCACTCAACGGCAATCCCCCTACAGCTACCGCATTCTTTCAAGGACAACCACCCAAGTTTCTATCTAACCTTCGATACTTCGGAAAGACGGAGGGTATCGCATAAGTTATAATACGCTATGAATATTCAACGCAAATCCACGTAGGGGGAGCTTAAGTAACGAGGAGCGTGTTGCTTCAGTTCAAATTCTCAGGTTTTCCAAAGGGGGAGAAAATTCGATTTGGCCATCAGCGTAACTACACTTTCGAACGGCAGTTGCTGAGGGGACAAGGAATAGTTATTTAGAAGGCGAAGAGAAGTAGAACGGAAGCATAACTGCTACGCAGAAGATATGCAGGTATTGTTGCTCAGAAGACGAAGGGATGGTTGCTTGGGAGACAAAGAACCCGGTTAGAAGACAAGGCTATTGATATTTCGTGGGCGGAAACCACACCGAGTTGCACAGAAGACAAAGGAACAGTCTACCAGATGACATCCAAATAGATCAAGCAAGGGTAACTACGCTTTCAAACAGCAGTGGGTTAGATGACAAGGATCAGTAACGCATAAGACAAAGAATAGTTGAACTGTAGGCATGCGAACCCCTCCCCAGAGTACAGGTAGCACAGAATATGAAAGAACATTAGTATGGATGGCTTGGGAGAAAAATAAATGGGTGATCAGAAGACAAAACACTGGCTGCTCAGGAGGCAAAGGATGGGCGGTTGCTCAACCAACGAAGGACTATTAAATGGTCTGAGGAAATTTTGCTCGGAAGTCAAAGAAACAGTCGACTACATGGCGTAGAAACAGTTCACCACAACTCTGCTCAAAGATCATAGTGGATTTGATTTGAGTTTTTCATGATGAGTTTTATTCAAACCAATCAAGCTATTTATTTCGATCCAAATTGCCACACGATGTCGCGTTGAGCATTTCTGCTTGACGGAGTACCCCCACACCGCTGACTTTTCAAACTGGCTCCAGTGAAGAATGGCCTAAAAAAACAAAAAAACAAAAAAAAAAAAACGTTTGAATGGTTGAGGGAGGGAGAATACCAGAAAAAAAAGCTGCTTCGAAAAAAAAAACCAACCGTTCCGACGCCAAGAAGTGAATTGATGACGGCGAAATAAAGTGTCAGGAAGGGAAAGCGCCAAGGGGTGAAAGGTGAAAGCAATAAAACGATCGACAAGCCGTGGTGGGGGAAAAAGCGACGTACGGAATTTTAAAACCTCCCCCCAAAAGTGTCCCAACTTTGGGGTGAAGTTTCTCTTTCTCAAATACTCTTTTGTTAGCACGTGTAGATAATATCTATATTATAGCGTGAAAAGGTAGTAAGAGACGTTGAAGTGTAGCAGGTTCCGTTTCATTTGTTAAGGTGGGATTTCCCTGACGCGTCTGCGGCCCGCGGCGGCGGCTCGCGATTTTGTCATGTTTCTACTCAGCCGCCAGCCGCGCCGCGCTATGGAAGAGTGGTTTTTCAAAGAGGCGCGGCCGCGGCGGCGGCCAGAGACCGCCTACCTTGGCCCCAGCTTCAGTCGAGCGAGGTTATTGTTGTTGCCCTTTTATTGTCAGAGAAGGACGAAGAAGAGGGATTATTGTTGATGGAGCCTCACGCCCCTATGTTTTTAAGACGAACAGAAGAGGGATTTTTTTTAAACATTCTCATCGACTGCCACTTGAAAAAGAACGAAAAACGGTTCAGATCGTTCTTTCGGTTGAATTTCCAACAATTTGACTACCTACGTTGTTTCACTGGTGAGAGAAGACCGGACGAAAGATGCTACAGCTACCCATGTTTTTTCTTTCTTCCCAATGTCCTTGTAGTCTTCCGACTCACTATCATACAGGAATGCCACGATGTGGATGAGAAGTTCGTCCTCTTCGTTGGTGAACTTCATTTCAGACAAGCACACAAGACACGAACGCAAACGGAAAGATAAAATTCACTCGTTTCCCCCCGCCTCTCTTTACTTTACTTGCTGCGTCATGAGCAGGCTCAATTCTGTGATTCACAGTCAAAGAAAACCACTGGGGACATTGTGAAGGTTTGCATACCCCAGCCGCGAAGGCGCGCGGCTTGACTGCTAGGGGGAGGAGTCTGGCCGCCCGGCCGCGCGTCTCCCATGTAGCTCGTTTCAAACCCATGTAGCCGCTGAGACGCGCCGCGCGCCGCAGCCGCGCTGGGGAAATCGGTTCCATCTGAACAACACTGAAGGAGTGGGGAGCGTCTAGACGCGAGCCGCCGCCGCGCGCCGCAGACGCGTCAGGGAAATCCCACCTTTAAGGTGGGATTTCCCTGACGCGTCTGCGGCCCGCGGCGGCGGCTCGCGATTTTGTCATGTTTCTACTCAGCCGCCAGCCGCGCCGCGCTATGGAAGAGTGGTTTCTCAAAGAGGCGCGGCCGCGGCGGCGGCCAGAGACCGCCTACCTTGGCCCCAGCTTCAGTCGAGCGAGGTTATTGTTGTGGCCCTTTTATTGTCAGAGAAGGACGAAGAAGAGGGATTATTGTTGATGGAGCCTCACGCCCCTATGTTTTTAAGGCGAACAGAAGAGGGATTTTTTTTAAACATTCTCATCGACTGCCACTTGAAAAAGAACGAAAAACGGTTCAGATCGTTCTTTCGGTTGAATTTCCAACAATTTGACTACCTACGTTGTTTCACTGGTGAGAGAAGACCGGACGAAAGATGCTACAGCTACCCATGTTTTTTCTTTCTTCCCAATGTCCTTGTAGTCTTCCGACTCACTATCATACAGGAATGCCACGATGTGGATGAGAAGTTCGTCCTCTTCGTTGGTGAACTTCATTTCAGACAAGCACACAAGACACGAACGCAAACGGAAAGATAAAATTCACTCGTTTCCCCCCGCCTCTCTTTACTTTACTTGCTGCGTCATGAGCAGGCTCAATTCTGTGATTCACAGTCAAAGAAAACCACTGGGGACATTGTGAAGGTTTGCATACCCCAGCCGCGAAGGCGCGCGGCTTGACTGCTAGGGGGAGGAGTCTGGCCGCCCGGCCGCGCGTCTCCCATGTAGCTCGTTTCAAACCCATGTAGCCGCTGAGACGCGCCGCGCGCCGCAGCCGCGCTGGGGAAATCGGTTCCATCTGAACAACACTGAAGGAGTGGGGAGCGTCTAGACGCGAGCCGCCGCCGCGCGCCGCAGACGCGTCAGGGAAATCCCACCTTTAAGGTGGGATTTCCCTGACGCGTCTGCGGCCCGCGGCGGCGGCTCGCGATTTTGTCATGTTTCTACTCAGCCGCCAGCCGCGCCGCGCTATGGAAGAGTGGTTTCTCAAAGAGGCGCGGCCGCGGCGGCGGCCAGAGACCGCCTACCTTGGCCCCAGCTTCAGTCGAGCGAGGTTATTGTTGTGGCCCTTTTATTGTCAGAGAAGGACGAAGAAGAGGGATTATTGTTGATGGAGCCTCACGCCCCTATGTTTTTAAGGCGAACAGAAGAGGGATTTTTTTTAAACATTCTCATCGACTGCCACTTGAAAAAGAACGAAAAACGGTTCAGATCGTTCTTTCGGTTGAATTTCCAACAATTTGACTACCTACGTTGTTTCACTGGTGAGAGAAGACCGGACGAAAGATGCTACAGCTACCCATGTTTTTTCTTTCTTCCCAATGTCCTTGTAGTCTTCCGACTCACTATCATACAGGAATGCCACGATGTGGATGAGAAGTTCGTCCTCTTCGTTGGTGAACTTCATTTCAGACAAGCACACAAGACACGAACGCAAACGGAAAGATAAAATTCACTCGTTTCCCCCCGCCTCTCTTTACTTTACTTGCTGCGTCATGAGCAGGCTCAATTCTGTGATTCACAGTCAAAGAAAACCACTGGGGACATTGTGAAGGTTTGCATACCCCAGCCGCGAAGGCGCGCGGCTTGACTGCTAGGGGGAGGAGTCTGGCCGCCCGGCCGCGCGTCTCCCATGTAGCTCGTTTCAAACCCATGTAGCCGCTGAGACGCGCCGCGCGCCGCAGCCGCGCTGGGGAAATCGGTTCCATCTGAACAACACTGAAGGAGTGGGGAGCGTCTAGACGCGAGCCGCCGCCGCGCGCCGCAGACGCGTCAGGGAAATCCCACCTTTAAGGTGGGATTTCCCTGACGCGTCTGCGGCCCGCGGCGGCGGCTCGCGATTTTGTCATGTTTCTACTCAGCCGCCAGCCGCGCCGCGCTATGGAAGAGTGGTTTCTCAAAGAGGCGCGGCCGCGGCGGCGGCCAGAGACCGCCTACCTTGGCCCCAGCTTCAGTCGAGCGAGGTTATTGTTGTGGCCCTTTTATTGTCAGAGAAGGACGAAGAAGAGGGATTATTGTTGATGGAGCCTCACGCCCCTATGTTTTTAAGGCGAACAGAAGAGGGATTTTTTTTAAACATTCTCATCGACTGCCACTTGAAAAAGAACGAAAAACGGTTCAGATCGTTCTTTCGGTTGAATTTCCAACAATTTGACTACCTACGTTGTTTCACTGGTGAGAGAAGACCGGACGAAAGATGCTACAGCTACCCATGTTTTTTCTTTCTTCCCAATGTCCTTGTAGTCTTCCGACTCACTATCATACAGGAATGCCACGATGTGGATGAGAAGTTCGTCCTCTTCGTTGGTGAACTTCATTTCAGACAAGCACACAAGCACACGAACGCAAACGGAAAGATAAAATTCACTCGTTTCCCCCCGCCTCTCTTTACTTTACTTGCTGCGTCATGAGCAGGCTCAATTCTGTGATTCACAGTCAAAGAAAACCACTGGGGACATTGTGAAGGTTTGCATACCCCAGCCGCGAAGGCGCGCGGCTTGACTGCTAGGGGGAGGAGTCTGGCCGCCCGGCCGCGCGTCTCCCATGTAGCTCGTTTCAACCCCATGTAGCCGCTGAGACGCGCCGCGCGCCGCAGCCGCGCTGGGGAAATCGGTTCCATCTGAACAACACTGAAGGAGTGGGGAGCGTCTAGACGCGAGCCGCCGCCGCGCGCCGCAGACGCGTCAGGGAAATCCCACCTTTAGCAGTGGGTAGCAAATATTCGAGATTTTTTTTTTTCAGAAATGAATTTGTGAAAGTGTCGGGCATTTCATTTGGGATGCCCATGGAAAATAATATGATATATCCACACTGGAAAATATACTGAAAAACGTAGTTTTTTTAGGTTTTCGGGGAAACGTTTTTCTTTTTTTTCCCTATACCTGTAATTGCCATACATCTATTCCCTATGCCTTATTAAATAAGTAGTAAAGGAGCATGGGGTACATTCGTAATCAGCGTAAAATTTCGTATTGGTATGGAGGTTTTCAGAGGTTTTTTTATTCCAAAAGATAGCCATTCGGCCACTGTGCGGCGTCCTGTTTTCTCGCGCACTAAATTTTCAAGCAGCCTCTTTCTTTCTTTTTTGTTATTACAATCAAGAAGAAAATTGTACATTAGATATACAATGTATATTATACATGGCAAGATGAATAGCGTTGTTTTCCACCATATGAGTAAGCCCTTGTTGGAGGATGAGTCGCTTAGTAGGTATACTCCGTTGTTCAGCACGCACATTACACATACATAATAATTAATATTAATAAATGAACAAGAACTTCATAACAGAATTTTTTTATTTTTTTTTTATTACGCCGCATTTCCCAAGGCTTTTTCAGCCATTAGGGCTCTTGCTTTCCAGGAAGGGTTTGCTCTTGTTTCGTCGTCATTGTCCTGTCATATCAGAACATAATATGAGATCTATGCTACGAGGGGATCTATTGAACGTCATTGTGCCTATAAAGATTTTTCGAGCGGATACATCCCAAGTTAACACATGTGTTAACTTGGGAATGACGATGAAGTTTCCCAGCCCAATTCTGATTTCAAAAGTGTGTTGGGGGAACGAATATTTAGACATTTTGTGTGCGGTACTTTTAATTATATAATTTTGCGTGTAGAATTTATTCTACAACCTCAAAAGTATTTTGCCTCACTTTACAGAAAGCCTCTGGCTTTCATGAATATGCAGAAGGAGTTTATCCTTGATAGGATAATTAAATAACTTTGAGGGAGAAAATTTGGGTGTGGTGAACAAGGCTATAAATATCTCTCTAACGAGGGGAGAGTTAGATTAGAGGTAAGAAGATACCCTAAGGCTGTGTACACCACTCGAGGGCGTTCAAAGCTAAAAGGGACCTTCCAAGAATAGCATATCTGCTTCAGACTTTCCCTATTGATTTATCGGAAAAGCTTCCCTCAGGAAAAGATCCTCCTTACCTCCCTTCAATACGGACCACTTTATAAGGTCGTTGTTATGATAAGCGCTATAAGCCCCCCCCCCTCCCCCTCACCGCCGCAACTCACTTCAAATGTGCTGGATCATTTTCGTCCAAGAAAAACCGGGAAAACTGCGAGGTACAGCGCGGTTAAGGGGGTTCTGCCAGTGAGGCCCTCGAAGGATAATGGGGACCTTCGTGAAGGGGGTTGTATCAAGTTCGGACGATAATGAAACCTTCATAAAGTCGTGATATTTACGAGAGGGCAACTTTGCTGAGGGGAGTTTTTCCCGAACGGAAAATTGTCGAATCGGATCATTCGGTGGAAGAGAGTCGATTTTTTTTTTTCTTCTTTCTTCCTTTTTGGGGTTGTTGGGTTCTGTGATAGCGTGTAATGTTTGCAACTTGTGGGGAGTCGTTGGAGTCAGGGGATATTAACGGGGGACGTTTCTTATGCCAGCTTCTTCGGGGGGGGGGGGGGGGGGGGGGGTCGTTTTTTCATGCTTTGAGTCCTTGAGAAAATTTCTGTTCAGATCGTTCATCTTCAAGAAATTTCCGTGTCTTGCTAGTCCAGACAACTTTCAGCAATGCTCGCGTCAGCCATGTCTTCTCCCATCACCTCATGTGCCTCAAAATCATCACCACCCGCGTCCTTGGTCTATCAAGTCATCTTCAAACAATTCGTGTATCTTGCTGCCCCCCCCCCCCCCGTTCTTAAGACGGTGTCAGCGGGCCCGGCCTCCCTTGGCGAAAATTTGTCTGGGGAAGCCAGCCCTTTGATTCCCGTAATAACTGTAGATTCAGGGAGAACTAATATGGATGTTGACATAATATTGGATTCCCCTGAATTCCCTTCCGGGGAGCAACGCATTCAAGACTACCTCGACACTTTCTGCCGATCTGGAGATAGCTAGTCTCCCATATCTTCCTTAATACAGCCTCTCAGGTCAGCAGATCACGACTCATCGTGTTGTACCCTGGGGAGGGGTATTCAGGTGCTCCCTTCATCTTCTTGCAAAGACACCGGGGGTGCAATCTCAGTAACGGTGGAGGCATTCCCCCAAACACACTCCACAATTAATGGCAATCCTATTAAACAATTAGGAACTCATTTTGTGCATGTAGTTACACCGTCTACATGCAGGGTAGCCTACACCAGTGTCTGCCAGGTCTTCTCTCAACAACAATAATTGTTACTCATCCAGTCAGGTCTTCTCCCAACAAACCAAAGCTTCCAAGTCACCACCAGCAAACTCCTTTATCTGTTAAATTTCCCAGACAACTCCTGGAGGCTTATCCCCACGCCATATTCTACTTATGGCTTATCTCAATGTGTATTATATCCTCCTGTATTCTCTTTCAGGATCAACCAATACCCACTCCTCACCAGGTTTTTAAAACCAATATCGCTTTCCATTCTCCGCTTTACCCGATTCTTTCTATATTCCTCTCTTCACATATTCTGTTCCACTTGCAATACTCGCGACCCACTTGGTGAAGATATTTTGAAGGGGACTTCCAATAAGACCTCGGAGCAAAAAAAACTTCCAAGTGGAAAAAGCTCAGTATTACGCCCAAGCTTTGCCAAGTCCCTTCTAAACATGTAACTAGAAATATTCTTCGGCAAAAGGTTCACCCCCAGTTTGTGAAGTTGCTTCTTTTATTTCATTCAGCCGCGAGGTTCAGACGAGGGAAGTCCAAAAAGCTTTTTCGATAATTGCGAAGAGCGGAGAAAATCAAAGGATGCGGGAAGTTACTGGTGATTACGTATGGTAAAGTTTCGGGATCTCTGAATTTAGTTGTAGGAGTTCTTACTTTATAGGATCAATGACAGTGCTTGCAGGTGATTTCAATACACCTATGGACCGCAAGATGTCGTGGAGACTTGGAGAAATTGCCTCTTCCCAGTATGACGAATTTGCTCCACCAGTCTTTTCAATTCACGTTTCTGGCGAATGCCGGTTCGAACGTGCAACCTAGGAAACATATTCTGGAACTCCCTGTCAATTCCAACGTAAACGGCACCAAGAACATCGACACAGCGACAAAATCAAACACTGTAATCCAAAGGAAGGTTATTATTTTGGGAAAGAGTCTCGTAACACTTATTAAAAAAAAAAAAAATAAAAGCCCCCTCACTTTTGGACGGATTTCATGGAAAGAAAAGATTCTCAATTAGAAACAACTTCATCACAGCGGAACTTTGATTAAGCAAATTGAATTAGGGCTCTGAAGCAGAAAATGTTGAAATGAACACTGGCTCTTTTCAGAGTGAATTTTCGTTCAATTTCAATACCCCCGGGCGCTTTTTTGCAATATACACTTTTTTTGCTCAAACTGCTTGACCTCAAGGGAGATGTTGGGATCGTGCGCTTCTTTGGCAACACCACAGGCGGATAAAATGCGCAACGTTGGAAGGGAGGTACATACATGGAGATCCCCTTATTCTGAGCGGTTTTCGCCATTTTTTCCGATCTATGTAGGATTTTGCGTATAATTTGAAAAAAAGAGCATTTCAACGATTTAGTCGTCGGTAGGTACTAAAATTAAACTTGACAACGGTTCTAGAGTTACTCTAGAACAGTGGTTCCCAAAGTGTGGTCCGTGGACCCTCACTAGGGGGTCCGCGGCGAACTTCGAGAAAAACTAATACATTCTACAAAAATAAACGTAGAGTGAAAAAAAATATAACTAAAACTCGACAATTAATTTTACTGCAAATTAAAAAATAAACTATACGTATGTAAAGTTTGATCGGGTCAAACTTCCAATAACACCACGGCAAACGCTATCATCCCGTTGTTGTTGTTTGCGGCTCATAGCGTCTCCCGTAATCTTGGTCCTGCGAGTTAGTTAGGCAGTTGTGGTTCACCAGTCAATGTGAACGGGAGCAGAGCTCCTGAGATTCCTACTCGAACGATCCTGTGTTTTAGATTTCTTCTTTACAGGTATGTTCAATGGTTCAGATCTCTAGTATGTAATTTAAGGTCCAGTATTTATCTAACGAATATTGTATTTGAATATTGATAAAATAAATAACTTCTTTACAGATGCAATCAATCCAGTGTTCTCCCTGAGTACGAATCTTACAAATCTAAAACACAATTTCGAAAACTTTTCGACTGCATGAAGAAATATGTCGAAATATCAGCTCTACATAATCGCAGAGGCCAGCTCCTCGGATGAGAAGACGACGATTCTAAAACTCAAGAAAATCAAACAAGCGGAGGAAGAAATGTGGTACGGTTTTCCGGATGATCAACAAGGTATGAGTCATCATAAGAAATTAGCGGAACTCCCCCCAGTTAAGAAAGCAATTGCCGCCATCAGGGCCAGAGGTCAAAGTCGGACCGTGAGTGTAATACTTCCGCCGGAAGTTGAGGCATGTTATCGAGATGAGGCTGGCAACTTTTTTTTCAATGAATTGTTGTTGTCAGAGATATCCGCTCTGACAAGTGAACCTTCACGCGCACCGGCATTTGGTTTACATGAACTGGTTGCGTGTCTCAATAAGCTGGTTGAAAAAAAAGACGACTCCCTGAACGAAATTATGAAGCATTTCCTTGTTGAGAAATTTTCAAGCAGAAACAAGAATGTTCAGGCGTGGGTCAACGATTTTGAGAGGGAAGCGGCTCGATTCAATCTGAACGGTCCACGATTGATTGAAGTATTCAAATTATGTTTAGATAAATCAATGAACGATTGGTTTTCGAACGCTCAGAAAAAACTTGGTATTGAGGCCGATTGGGATTTGTGGAAAGAGGATCTCACCACTACCTTCAGCGACGACTCCTGGACTCCAGTTCGATTTGCTTACCATTTCCGTTACATGACAGGCTCTTACGTGGACTACGTTGTGAAGAAGGAAAAACTACTTCTTGATCTCGACCACGTAATTCCCGAACAAATAATGCTGAATCTTATTGTGCTGGGTCTTCCCATAAAGATTCAGAACGAGTTAAGTAGATCCTCCATCGGATCAACGAGAGGTCTACTTGCAAAATTAAAGAAGTTCGACTGCAACTCTCCTAAGGACGTCGTTTCAACGGATTCAGCCCAGCTTTCCCGAGCGTCAGAGACTTCTGGACGAAACCGAAAGGCATCACCGACCGAAAGGAAGAAGGCTTGTTCTCTGTGCGAAAAAGGAAATCGAGGTACTCGTTTTCATTTGGAGAAAAACTGTTGGTATAAGGATACCAATAAAATTAAAACTGTGAACAATTTGGAAATAGAGTCGGAGTTGAACTCTGCAATTAGCGATCAAAAAAACTAGTGATGATACCACTGATAAAAGTCGATTTGCTTATCAATAATAGCCAAAAATGCACCGGTATTTACGATTCGGGTGCGAATATTTCGTTGATAAATTACGATTTCCTTAGGAAATCTGGCATTCGCATCTCTAAAAATGATGATAGCAAATTCAGTATGGTCAGTGGTATCGGAAAAGTTTGTGGAATTGTGAGTATTGATCTGAAAATAATGAATCTGTCAAAAAAGGTATCCGTCTTTGTAGTGAAAAGTGAGGGGTTCCGTCACGATTTTCTGCTTGGTTTGGATTTAATTGTACAATTTCACTTATGCCAAAATGATAAATTAGAAATAACCCAAAGTTCATTGGAGCATGGACATGGTTTATGTACATCAAGGCAACAGCCTGAATCGAAACAAGCTGGACGAAATTCGGACAGGTCCATATAAGATTATAGGAAAACTCTCAAACTCCATCTATGAGATTGACTCAGGCTATCGAAAAAAGGAGTCAAATTTCTTCCATGTGTCCAAGCTTTACCCAGGTACCCTCGCAACACTGCCACAGAAAACTTCTTAAAAACAAAACAAAATTTTAATTTAAAAAAACAAAAAAAAAAAAAATCCCAAAAAAGGGGGATGTAAAGTTTGATCGGGTCAAACTTCCAATAACACCACGGCAAACGCTATCATCCCGTTGTTGTTGTTTGCGGCTCATAGCGTCTCCCGTAATCTTGGTCCTGCGAGTTAGTTAGGCAGTTGTGGTTCACCAGTCAATGTGAACGGGAGCAGAGCTCCTGAGATTCCTACTCGAACGATCCTGTGTTTTAGATTTCTTCTTTACAGGTATGTTCAATGGTTCAGATCTCTAGTATGTAATTTAAGGTCCAGTATTTATCTAACGAATATTGTATTTGAATATTGATAAAATAAATAACTTCTTTACAGATGCAATCAATCCAGTGTTCTCCCTGAGTACGAATCTTACACGTATAGTAAATAATCATATTTTCGCCCGTCTGGATGGAGTACCACCATTATTTCAATATTCTTTTGATAGGTAGCCCACATTTTCCCAGAATGGGAACGAAAACTTTGATTGGCCTGATAATAGATATGAAAACATTTGCCTTTTTGCGTTTCCTTCTTTGAATACTCCAAGTTGATAATCAGTAACCAAGTTGACACTCGTTAAATCCATCCCCAGTCCGCTCCATTTACGGCAGGATTTTTTAGCATAAGGAGTAAGATAGCTTAAAGAGTGGTGCAACTGCAGCGAAATATAACGACAACTAGACATAGAAGAGTAAGCGCTAGATATTAAATATACATTTTGCTTCACACCATCCCCCAGACGGCGGTCTGTCATCCCATCCCCATTATGGACAATCTGGAATGAGCCTGGAGGGTCCAGACCTGGGGCAGCAATCTCCTCCAAGCTTTGCGAGTGTAAACGAGACATTTACAAGGCGGGAGATTTATTGGCGAAAGTCGAAATAACCCGAAACATTTCTACTTTATTCATTTTTTTTTTTTTTTTTTTTTTTTTTTGGCCTACCTATATTTCGAAAACAGCGTTTCTCACGGAAACGCATATTTAGCAAAATTAAAGGAAACAAAATTTCCTTTAGAATGCATAATATGCAGAATAACAGAATGCAGTATATTATACTACAATGGAAGAAGACTACTTAGTATAAGGCCCCTAGAGCGCGCTAAAAAAGGCACCTTTTTTGCTACCTATTTGCCAAAAACTAAGTAAGTAGTAAAATAATAGTTGTACCTACCTATCGATTCAATTTGAATAGTGTGTTCTAAATAAAGTTGAGTTTGTAAAATCTATTTTTACCCCTTTTTGTCCGACTTTCGGAAGTCAGCGTTTTCACCTCGCTAGCCCCCCTTTTTAAACCTCCCCAAATCAGAGCACCCCTTTGTTGTTGTTGTTGGTGAATATTTCATTGCATTGGCTTTTTTCATGAATGGGCAGGATCAACTTTCCGCCGCACTGAATCTCACTTGCACTTTATATAATGGGATTTTGGTTCCCCAGAAATCTTGGACCCGCGCCTGGTATTCAGTGTCTTGTGATGCGTGCGCCAGTTATGCAAATCCCGCAGTGCGTTTGTGTATTGCCGGTGAGATAGCCCCCTACTCGACCTCTTCGTGTCCCGTCTAGACTGTGTGAACCGGCGATAGACTCCGCTAATGGTGCTGAGCTGTCTAATGGGATGTTGGGGGGGGGGGGGGGGGGGGGGAATGGGATGTTTTTCGAGGGTTTTCGGCGGGTAACGCCTTAAAAAGGTTTGTCTCGAAGCGTTGAAGGGATGCCACACTTGAAGGGTCGTAAGGATCTTCGAGCATGGCGGGGGGAACAAGTATCGGATAGGTGATGAAGGGAAAGTTTTTCACCTGGCGAAGTGTAAACTGAGTTAGGTCGGCCAAGTGGTTGTACAGGAGGGCTTCTTCCCCCCCAAAAAAACCGACCCTGTTAAGGCTACCCTAAGAGGCGGTAGCGAGGGTGACAGGCTGCGCAAGAAGCTATGACGTCACTCAGTCGGAAACAGGAAAAACATCCGGGGAGTAAATTTCCAATGACGTCACTCCCTTTCGTTGCCCCACCCTCGCTACACTTCGCAAACCATGTTTTCACCCCGTAGTGCTGTTGTAGGTCTCGTAAATCAACTTTTTTTCTTCTTTTTTTCTCCACTCACTCAGAGCCCTCTGGGGGGTCACCCTCGACTCATGCAGACGAACTCTCTAGCTAGGAAAAATTGTCTCACTTTTTCATTGGGCCCAACATGAAATAAACAACCCAGCGACACGAGGTGTAATGAATACTATCCTACCAGCCTCTACTTTCAGCAATAATTAAACTGGAGCTCCTATTTAATTACGAACAAAAAGGACGGCAAAGCCCTTTGTTTTTGTTTCCACGTAGTACAAATAAAGCTTGATGAAATTTTACTCCAGCACTAAATAAATACCTACTGCAATATCCCAATCCTCCTGCAGAGTTTTGGACGGTCAAAGATAATGTAAATGGACGGTCAAAGATAATGTAAAACGCTGCAAATTTTACACAAGGGTTTAATATTCTTTGACATAAGTTACATGTCCGAATATTAATTCTGTCAACAAAAAAATGTAAATTTTTTCAAATTTTTTTGGCTATTTTTTTCAATTTTTTTTTTTTTTTGCTATTTTTTAAATTTATTTTTAAAACAATTTTTTTTACTCGGAAAATATTTAAAACATGTACTCCTGCAGGAGAGCTCCGTAACTAGGCCAAAAAACGGGTGAAAATTGATTTCACCTTCGAAATTAATCCTTTCACTTTCACCACGTTTTGGGCTTCTTTTTTAATGTAAGTACCTACCAAAGATTTTTTTTCAGCCTCAATTGAAACTTTATTGTAGTAGACGAAGGCTGCTCTGGTCGCTGTTATTACCGTTGTAGTACGAACGTGCCTTTAATCGTTATTTTCGTACAATGTGCTCTGTCAGCGGGCCAAATGGCTCGTTTGGGATACTCGCAAGTTACGGAGGCATCTGTCAATAAAGAGCACTGTCAGTGGCGGTGGTGGGGGAGGGGAGGTTGGTACAATTAGTGACTTATCTCGTCTCTGTCGCTACACCTCGGAAACTAATTGGTGGATGTCGGTAAATAGTCCAAAAGGGACCGGACGGGGGTATCCCGGGGTTGGACAAACTTGCGTCCCCCTTCGCGTAATTAATCACAATGGAGGGGAACCGGAGGGTTAAGTTAACAGAAAACCATTGAGGAGGAAAGGGACAGGAGGCTTTTGAAACACCGAGGAAGGTTTTGCGCTAATGGCCTGCAGGTGTTGACTTAGAGAATCAAGTGGAAAGCTTCTCCTTCTGCCCTGTGCGGGATTGTGGAGCACTTTGTGGAGTGGACACGAAAGAAGCCTAAGTAACGATGTAAACGGGGGATTTTCACGGGGAAACGCTCGGCTGGATTTTAACGATAGAACAACAACCACGTAAATAAAAAGCTTCCTGTTCTCAAGGTAAATTTGGACTCTTTTTTATTGCAGGAGCTGCGGCAGCATCGCGGCTCTACGTGGATGCCGTCACCAAATTGGCGAGACAGTCCCAACAAGGGACATGGGGAGGTTCTTCCGACATAGGTGAGTAACCAAAGTCTCATTACAACGTGTGCAAAAGTCATTAATGTGAGCAAAGGAGAGCCGAAAACTGTGTGAGCTACAGAAAAAATCCCTTACATGAAGACTTCATACTTAGTATACCCCGAGATGTAAAATACCCGGGAATATAAATGTCATGGTAGACTAGCACGCGGACAGAGGAACCTCGCTTCGCTCGGCCACTTTCTCGAACAGGGAGGGGGTCGCATCGCTCGCCCATTTTGTGTGTACTTTCCCGATCTATCCCTGCTGAAAATACCCCGTAACCAATATTGGTGCCGAATAAAATTATCTCCGTCCTGACCCAGATTCTGTTTAGTCCCTGGCCATGCCAATGGTCGTCACCAAAAGGAAAAATCGGTATCGGCGAGTGAGTAACTGGACCTAATACCCAAGTTTAATCTAAAACATGTAAAAAAAGGTAATGATTAATTTTACGCCATTTTTTCCTCCAAAAAATGTTTTCTCAACTTGTAACCAACCGCCACACTTCCTTTCAGACCAATCATATGATTATAGTTTTCGCGATTATGTTGCGTAACGCTTTTTTATGTCGCAATTTCGGGAGGTTACGGAAAATTTTTGAAATCGTCCTGTTAATCATTATTAAATGATAAAAGTCAGCCTGTGCCCGCGTTTCGGCATATTATGCTGAAACGCGGGCACATATGAGTTAATGATCCACCTCCAACTCACGGAAATCTCACGAAAGGATGTAGTTGTGAATTTGGTGGCAATTTCCCCACTACTACTGCTGATAATCTTTATTTTCCAAATGGCAATTACTTACTGGGATACTAATAATATTATATTATGTTCTATTCCAAAAATTAGTAAATTCCTAATTTACGTTGTGAGGTGAAAGCCAAAATGACTATACATGCAAGATGATCTGTTGACTCACCACAGTAAAATAATTTTACTTCTGCTTCTGTAATAATAATTATTACAGAAGCAGCAGAAAAAATCTGCTAAAAATACGATTGTACGCTTGTTACGTTATCTTTTTGTCCATGTCGGAGTCAGGGCCTCATCCATGTTGAACACAAATTAGCTACAGAATAATCTCTCCATCGGGATATGATACAGACAACAGAGAGTTTTTGCAGACCCTTCCACCGATCGGTAGGAGGAAATCCGTAGTACGAATCTGTAAGGAAAGGGGGAGTGCGCATGCGCGAGGACAAATCGGTAAGGAATCTGTAGCAGTAGGCGGTACGAATCCTTATTCCTACGGGTTACCAAATCAGTATAGAAATCTGTATGAAAAGCAACATAACCTGACGCTTGTGTAACCCCGTTGTAACCTCAAGATGTTATCTTGTAAACAAACGGGCTTGTATTCTGCTTTGTTATTTTTTGTTCTCAGTTCGCTTTGTTCTCTTCTGTTTTATTCTGTTCTACACTCGATGGATGAATTGGAAATTTTTATTCCACCCATTTCCTCTTCACAAAAAAACGAGTGGCAGTAGGAGTCCTCGTAGGACTTGTAATAAGTAGGGCTGCCAGACGTCCTCTTTTTTCCGGACATGTCCTCTTTTTCACACCCTGTCCGGGCGTCCTCTCTTTTTTCATTTTTCGGGCAAATGTTCTCTTTTTTTTTTTAAATCTCTCATTTTCTGAAATTACCTCGAAATTACCTGAAAATCGTTTGGGCTACCTACCTATCTGGAACAGCCTGCTTAGAAAAAATCTTGTTCTTGTTAAACCTATGTCCATCGTGGGCGTTGACATCGAATACAGGCAGCTTCTTCGCCACTCCAAATCCCGTTGGTTGTCGTTGTTTCCCTGCATAAATCGTGTGCTTCAAATGTATGAACCTCTGGCGTCGTATTTTATGTCTCAGAGCAACCCTCCTATCCTAATAAAAAATCTGTTTGAATAGCCAGAAAATGAAAGTGACTTGTGGTTTCTACATTCATTAATGTTTTCTTTCAATGAAAAGATTAAGAAATTGGAAGCCAAACATAACTCAGTTTTGGAGGTGCTAGCTTCGTTGGAGGAAGTCGAAGATTTTCTGACTGAAAGACTGAAGGAGAAATTTCTCCCTAAATCTAATTTCTCACTAAATTTAAAGCCATGAACTGCAGTCAAAGATGGTGTGAATATTTCCATCTTGTCGACCAATCAGAGAAACACTCACAGCTTCTCAAATTGTGCCAAATTGTTTTCGCCATTCCTGCCCATAATGCCAACGTCGAGAGAATATTAAATATTCTCATTCCATCAGAGAAAATTTTTCTCTGATGAACTCTCAGTGGATGAGAGGAACTGACTACATGTCCCCACAGTAAAGGTTTTTCATCAATCAGATGGATGATGGTTTGTTACCTACCTAATCGGGTATTATAATAATATCTACTTCAAGTTTTTAGTTTCAACATTCAACATATTATGTTGAATGATGAAACTAAAAACTTGAAGTAGATTCTATTCCTATTAGAATTACATCATTTTCTATAATATAATATTATTATATTTTCTATAATATTATTACATTTTCTATAATTATTATTATAATACCCGATTAGGTAGGTAACAAACCATCATCCATCTGATTGATGAAAAACCTTTACCTTATAATTATATTATAATATAGTATGTGCATTTTGTAATTTATACGTTATATATCTTGATGTCCTTTTTTTCCTTTTCTCTCATCAGGCAACCCTAGTAATAAGAAATACTTGTGAAACACTCAAACGCAACAAGTCAAAACTTCACGGCGACCTTTTTTTTTTTTGGATTTTCATCCATTTTCCTCTTCACAAAAAACCGAGTGGCAGTAGGAGTCCTCGTACTGGTAATAAGAAAATTTCTTATTACAAGTATTTAATACTTGTGAAATACTCAAACGCAACAAGTCAAAACTTCACGGCGACCATTTTTTCTTGAGGTATGTGAGAGTGAAAACAACGTGCGCGTCACTTTAGTCGTCAATTTTTCCATACGGATTCGTAAGGAATCTGTAGTGGGGTGGTTGAGGTGGTTAGCTTCCAGTCATGGTCGGCCTAGACAGCCCATACGGATTTCCTGCTACGGATTCGTGGAAAGGTCTGCAAAAACTCTCTAACGAATTGCTCAAAACGGGGTGTAGCTCCGGTGAGCGGTAGTAGAAGGTTTTTTCTCGAAAACTTGATTAGGATGGTTTGAATGAGCACATACTAACAGTCCTGCAATGTAATAAGAAGTCTTTTGACCGAATCAGCCAAATGTTGTACTAATTTGTTCATTAATCATCCCAACCCAGTCCATTTATTCCCCGAAATTCCATGGTCTTCAACGGGATATGAACCCCCTCTTCTTACCCGCAAGCACGTGTAGGCAACCTATCGCTACTAACGTCTGTTGAGCTATTGAACAGTTAATTATTACAGAAGTAGTAGGGACCTACTGTTTAACGCCGGCTCTGAAGGGCAAACGTGAGAGGCTTTCATGGTCAAGATACTCTCGGTGGATTGCCATTTCCTTCCGTGAGGTGATTATCAGTATAAGGAAGATGTGTGTGGGATCGAACCAGCAACCTTTGATGTAGCAGTACAACGCTCAAACGCTCAAGCCATTAATCACTCAGTGCACTGAGCGCTGATAACCGCAATCAGAATGTAGCGTTGAGTGACAAACCACTCGGCTAACCCAGCCGCCTTCTAACTGGCCTCACTCCTACTTTTGCACACTTTGGGCGTTTGGAGCGACTTTTTGGTGGTTTAAGACTTTTCTCTTCACCTACTTGCCAAAACAAATTTGTTCGTTTTCCCTTTAGAATTAGAATTAAGATGCCGAAAAATTTTTTTTTTTGACTTTCGTTTGTTATCCATTGATTTTTAATGATTTTTTTATATTTATTTACCTATTTGTAATTTTGTATCAGCTCCTACCTTTCATTCCATTATCTCGCCCATGTCCTGACGAGTGAATCTTCACTCACTAAACACCCTCATCATCCGAGAATGGAAACTCCTCTGATTGACTTTTCCAATTCCGCTAATGGACGTAAAAGTTCCGGTAGGGGTTTTCATCGAAAGGTGGCGGCCCTGAAAAGCTCGAAACAGAAGAACGACGTCCCTTTGACGTGATAAGTTGAAATTCCGCCGTTTGGGGGAGAACTAAAAAGAGAAACCATCCCAATCAGAGCGCTCTGATGACAAATGTCAGCGAGGAAACAGGTGTTGGAAGGCGAGCTCGAAATGAACCCGGTCAGAAAGGTGAAAGAGGTTTATAATGTTGGCCGGACTGGTGATGATATTTCTCAACTTGACGCCCCCTCGCGTGCGAATAACTTTTCACGGGCTTCCCTCTGGAAAAAGGTTCATTTTCCCCAAGTCCGTGAAGTATTAGTTCTGACATTTCTGGAGCTAGGAAAATTGCTTGGAGGAAACGGGAGAATATGGTTTTTTATGGTTCTCCCTTTTTCGCAATAGCGTGGTTTCTTATTGATATAAATAATACAATGGAGTCTGGGTCATGGAGGTGGTAGGATTTCGCCGTGAATGGTGTGAGTTTAGTGTATATACGTGAGGGTGTTTCTAAATAACTTATTAAATTTGTGTTGTGTTGGTGGAGTACCGAAGGTCCATTCTACATGCACACCCTGCCTTTGTGTTTGGAGGAAGAGTGAGAAAGCTCTGGCATAATATATTATGTCCTCCGGGATGAATGTTGGAAGCACCAAACTGCTCCTCCAGAGCTTCCTTGGTGGCAGTCAGCGGTATCGACGGTTGCTAGAAGCATCCTATCTACCTATCAGGTCAGATTGGAGGAAGTTGTCTCCACCAGGTCAATTATCTCCAAGTTTTATGGAGCTTCCAACTAACTTTTCTAGTCGGTATCCCAATTTGGCACTATGAAAAACCCGTCAGGAGCTTCGGCGCTTCTATTTAAGGATTTTGAAATATTTTGGGATACCCTCTTCAGCGAATCATTGATTTTTATTAATATAATCATTTTTATTTCTATTCACATTCTCAAAATCCGTTAGAAAATCTATCTATATTTCTCTGCTACTCATCAACATCTCATTAATTGTATGTTTATTTATTTCTCGGAAAGTGTAGCTTTATTTTATTTTTTTTTGTAATTATTTTATTTTTATGCTTCAGCGAACTCTTGTGAAAAACGTTTGTCTACCACAATAAAAAATCAATCAGCCAAATATTTTGGGATATCTTGGGATATATTTGGATAAATTTAGGATTTGGGGATATTTGGGATATTGAATTTTGAATTATTGGGATGTTGGATATTGGATTGCGATATTTCGGATAAATTCGAAATATTTTGGGATGTTTTGAGATATAGTTGATATAATATATCAACTATATCTCAAAATTATTTGGGATATTAGGGATTTTCGACCCATTTACTGTCGAGGCTGTAAGCTGTTGGGGTGGCTAGCAGTTAGCCATGGCTTTTACCTGCCGGTAAAACCAGAGATCTTACGTAAGATGAAAATTAAATAATAAAAATGAAATAGAATAATAATTATTCTATTTCATTTTTATTATTAAAGGGAACCGCTGCTCGGCTCTTGCTCGAACCCCTGAAAACCGGATTCTTCACATTAAAAACTGGCATCTGCTCCGTCAAAAACATGTTTCTTCGCAGTAAATATTGGGGTCTACTCCCTCAAAACCGGTTTCTTCTCATTAAAAAAAGGTGTTTTCTCTAGCAAATCCGGATTCCGCTAAGCACAAACCAGTTTCCGCTCGCTTTAGAAATGATTTTGAATCGAGCTGTGATTGTCAAATATCGCCCCATCAACCACCAACAGCCATTTCCTAAGTATTTTATCATGGTGATGCCGAAAATCACCACGAAAGTTCTCTTTAGCTCTTGTTTCAAATATACGGAACCTTCGTGGGTCATAAAATATCTTAAATGGGGTTCTAGTAGGTTCAATTGATTGTAAGATCCACGTAAGAGCCTCCTATGCCTCAATCTGGGATTGAAGAAGCCATTGCTTCTATCTTTTTATCCATGCATGGATCAGACTGGAGAGGCATTCAACTATTTGAAAACAAAATTCTCAAGATCGAGCGGTGCAAAGGAGGATGCAGGTAAAGGAGAGAGTCTTCATTGGCCCTCCAATTCGGGAAATTCTGAAGGATCCTGCTTTTGGCGGAATTTTGAAGTGTCAGGAGAAAGCAGCCTGGGAAGCTTGATTTGTGGTAGGTAAGAGGTATCCTTGGTTGTAACATGTCCCTAAAAGTCCATATCCTCCACTCCCATCTAGATTTTTTTTTTTTTTTTTTTTTTTTCACCGAGAATCGTGGCGTTGAAAGTGACAAGCGTGGTGAGAGATTCCACCAGGATATTTCTGCATGGAACGTAGGTATCAGGGTCGTAGGGTCGTAGGAACGAGTCAATGCTTGCTGACTACGGCTGTAGTTGTTAAGGGACTTCACTATCTCAAGACGAGATGGGAATCTGCGTGATAGTGCAGAGGTGCTTATCCAAGAAAGGGTTTGGCTATAAATGTGACCCATCATCACATAGACGCACATGCTATACAGGAGGCAATCGAAAATTTGACATTTTTGATAATAAACACTACCCAACCCCTCTACTACTGGAGATAAAGTGAAAATAGAAACAAAAGAAGAACTCGGTTATTTATACCGAGATTATCAGGCAGTAATTACGATTTTTACACTAAGCTCACCCTCAATGAAATGTATTTGTATTGGAACTAGAGCTAATAAAATACTTTTATTGCTAAATTCGTCTTTTTCGACGAATCAGTGAATTAAGACTATTTAGATACCAAAAACTATCACCAAATGTTTTTGTTGAGCAGTATTATTGAAGTGTTTTGACCACGGAGTCAAGCTAGAATGTCCGTTTCCGACGTAATTTCCGCCGAAAAATCGATTTCATGGGGTCCTCAGACCTTTTCGCCAACTTCAACCCTGAACGACCCAATTTTCCCCGTTTTATCAACAGTTCAGTCACAAGAAGTCAAGAGGCTCTCCTGCTATTCTCGTTCCCATTTAAGTTGGTTGTATCCTCGAATGGATCCCAGAGACGATATTAAGGGGAATGCGAAAAGGAACATACAACGCAATTAAGAACGTAAATAAGACGTTAAGACGGGGGCGGCAATCGGATGCATCTGCCGCCCCCGCCTGTAATGAGCGGTCGCTTATATAACAGTTACAGTAGGCGGGGAAAACCGGGATATTGCGAATTTGGTCCAAAGGGCGAGTGAAAATTTAGGGTAGGGGTGGAAATTAAGGGTGGAACATGGGAAAGGGGGGTGTATTAGGAAGTTAGAAGGATGAATTGTCTGATGGGTGAAGTGGGGAGGGTTTTAATTTGAAACCGACTACCGCCTCCGTTTCCTTTTCAGCCCTCTTAATATTATCAAGGAATAGTAAAATCTCACTCGGGAGACCACTTTCTCTTTATCAGCCCAAAGTCTTTCCCCCTTCTCCATCTTGTTCTCTATTCACTTTTTATCTTCCCCTGTCCGGGATCTTAAAGCATTCATACGTTAGCGGGGTGTTTGAACGTGGTATGAGAAAGAAGGAAGAGGAAGCTCTTTATCATTCACGTCAACAAACCGAGCACTTCAACCTTCCCCTCACCCCTTTTTTTCCCCTGTACACGTGGTCGTTCGAGGGTTCTTTTGCGACGCCCCACTTCTTCCACCCTTTGGAAACTCATACTCCCACGCCCTGTAACCCTCTTAAATTAACCGAATAAAGAGAAAGTGCTGGAGACGAAAAAAAAGTACACAACAAATAACCCCGCGGGTGGCGCCTGAAGTGACATGAATACACTTCTAGGCGAAAGGTCAATTCTGAGAAAATAAAATAGGAAAATAAGAAAAAATTAAATTGGAAAATAAATGAAAAAAAAATCAATAGAATTTAGTGCAGGGCGTTAGATAAAAAGGATCTAAGTGTCAAAATAATGAAAAAGTTACAGGTAATAGGTCTATTGCAATTTTATAGATGATTACTTGTCTAACTAATTGGAAGTTAATTGAATTAATTTATTATTATTAAATAATATTTAATTTAATATTAATAACAAATTTCAAATTATTAAACAAAGTTACTAATCAACATTTACGTTCTACAGGATGGATAGATGATGGTTAGAGGTGGTGCCAAAAACCCTGTTTAGAATAAGATGTGCGGAGGGGGTCAAAACAGGTGTCAAAGGTGGTGTGGGAGGGCTCTAAATCGGTTTAGAAGGTGTTGTGAGGATGGGGTCTAAACCATTTTGGAATGTGATGTGAGGAGGCGGTCAAAACCAGTTCACTTGGTGATGATGGGGCCAAAACCAGTTTTTAACTGCCGAAAAAAATGGTTCTAAGGGCAGTAAAACAGGTAGGGTGGTGCAACCAGTCTCATACGCATTAGTGGAAGATCTCCAGTTTTTATTCAATATTTTGGTCTGATGGGAGGATTCATAGAGTGAGTTGTCATTTTCGTAGTACATAATTGTATTGCAATCCAATTAGTTGTTTCATTGTTCCCTATAGGATAGGATAGTACTATAGGATAGTATTATAATATACTATCGTATAGTACTATCCTATAATATATTATATAGGTACTAAAATAAAGAACGTAACTTACAAAAACATTTTTTACCGTTGAATCTCCAAAATGGGCTCTTTTGCGTGAAAAGGGACGCCGCTGGTTGTGAAGGAGCTATTCTTTAAAAATGCTATGTATAAATAAATAATAATTTACCCCCTCTAGGGAATATCAAGTGTACAACATCAGATCGTTCTAAGAAAAAACAGCGTTTAACCTTTTTCGAACGATACGCCCGAGTACAATAACCAACCCATATGGGTTTAAGAGGCGATGTGGGAGGGAAATGAGGGTCTTAAGGATCCATCTTTCTCAACGCTACATATCTTTTACAGTCCAACCGCTCCCCATTTTCCATACATCTTGAAGCTCTTTTTCTCTCCCTCTTCTTCGTATTCTCTTCATCCCGCGCACAATTCGCCATGATTTCTCTCCTTTCGAGGATCATCATAAACCCTCAACCCCGAAGGGCGCCCCCACCCCGAATTTCCCGTCCAAACCCTTTTCCTTACACCATAAAAACCATCTTTTTCAAGCTGATCTCTTATTTAAACCCGTTTCTAAGCCTTTCGGTTCCCTCCTTCAGGGGTTTTATTTCTCCAGGGCACCTGGCCTTATTTATTCACAGCGTTATAACCTCATTACAAACAAAACGCGATATCAACGAGGCACTTCGTTTCAAAGATGAAAGGAGAATATTCCTCTTTCCGGAAAATTACCTCGAATGAATTGACTGAAGTTAAAAGAAGAGTTCATGTTTCAGCGAAAAATATTACATTAAAGAACTTCTCTTTCACTTGTATTTGAGGAAATGAATTCGTGTAACTCGGTTATTTTAACTGAGTTTGCTGTGGGTGAAAACATGCTATCCATTGTGCAAGTGCGGGGATGCGTTCGAAAATTACAGTTCGAAATTCAACGGGCGGTAAGCCGGCTAACAGGATTTCACGGTTTCTCAGTCACACCCGGCAACTGTTGATTGGCTCTGGCTGCACTCGAGGGCTCTTTGAAGGGTTTACACCGAACAAAACCGAACAGAGGTCAGACGGTTTTCAATTAGAATAGAGGTGTTTCAGTGGGTATTTTCGGGAATCCTTCATAAAATGTTCGATGGGCCAAACCTCGTGAAACTCCCGAGGGTAATTCATTTCCAGAGTGAATTCAGTGTCTACAATAACTCGATTTTCACTTTATAGAAATTCCGTCGAGAAATTCTTCACGACAAAAGGACTTGTGCAGAGACCTGCAGGATGCCCGTTTGCGCTATTTCCTTCTAATTAAATTTCTCGCTCGGGCGGTTTTCCCCCGTTGAAATCGTTTTGAAATATATTTCCAGAGCTTCGTTAGATCAAGTCTCGAGACAAATCTTTATCGTAGGGCTTTCCCGACGCACTTTGCGAAACACTTCCCCCGAAAGGACATCGAGTGATTTTTAAAACTTTTTACCGACGTAATTCGCTTGCAAGAACTTTTTTTAAAGGCCTCCAGTGCCCCCCCTTCTCTCCGGTAAAAAGCTGGCTTCATTCCATCGGTTCCATTCGGCGGGAGGGAGGCAAATTCACGCACGATTGGTCTTTTTACTCGGGAGGGTCCTCTTCCGACGACTGTTGGAGTTACTAAAACCCGAGAGGCTGGTGAAAAAAATCCTGGCGCTGAATGCTGATAAATTGCTGGATTTGTTCGGAATACAGTCCGACGGAGTTGTTTGGAAAAAAAAAAATCGAGAGAAAGGATTTTTTTGCTCGTCCTAACTAGGTTGAGGATGTTTTTCCAGAGAAGAGTGCATGTAGTTGGTATACCTGTCCATTGTGGCGTGGTTGGGTGGATATTGCACCCTCTAGGCGAGGCTCTTCAATTGTTAAATTGTGAGGCTGCTTCAAGCAGGGTTCACATCCATGCGAAAATGCGTCAATCCGTGAACGCGTCATCAGTGGGGAGCAGTGGAGGGGATTCCGGCATTCCGGTCAGGCGTTCACAAGCATCCGGCAAATTTTCTGATTGTGGTGCACACAGCAGTTCCTTCCCACTACTATAGCCTATTATCTGTTTGGGCTTGATGTTGGAACATACAAAAATACAGACATCCATTCTTATTAATATTATATATAATAATCTATAGATAATTTTTTAATGTGTGTTTGCTTGAAAGGACTTCAGTTTTCTAATTAATTAAATTGGTTATTTGATACTAATCTCTATAATATAGAGATTTTTATATATTATATAAAAATCAATTGCTGTTCGTTAGTCTCGCTAAAACTCGAGAACGGTTGGACCGATTTGGCTAATTTTGGTCTTGAATTATTTGTGGAAGTCCAGAGAAGGTCTAACCGCACTGATGGTCTCTTCCTTTATCGCGAACGGAGCTTTCCTTCGAGACGAAAAGCGGGGTCAAATAGCGTCGTTACCAGGGATTACTAGGACAATTTTCGAAACGCCATAACCCGGTACAACTTTTGGCGTCTGTTTTGAACGAATCTACGTCGGTTAAAAAGAGCTTTTCACGCTGATTTCAACGACTATAAAACGATTTCTGAGCGATAACCCGTTCGGAAGTTATTTGAAGATCCTATGTAGGTGGGTACGAGTTTCTTTTGCGTACTTTCGATTCGAGGTAGTTTGGTAGGTAGGTACTTCACATCGAGCAACGGGTCAACAAGCGTTGTTACTAAGAAAAATTGCGAGTTGTCAGGTTGCTACCTGCGGGTATTTGCATGGGTGATAGGTGATGGACGGGATTTTGATACTTTATTTGAAGCACGGGTGTCCCAGCCTACCTATTGTGACACGTCAACAAGCGTTGGTACTTGGAAAAATCATGAGTTGATGGGTTGCTACGGGTGTTCAACAAGCACTTGAAAGATGTTCCAAGTGAAAAACGTTTTTATTTAATGTGTTTTCGTGCGATCTCTGCAATATTTTACTGTACACCTATTATATTTCTGTGCAATTTATATTCCCTAGGGATATAAAGATAATTCTAGGTGACTGTGAACACCTATAGCTTTATATTTAGAATTATCTTCATAACCGTAGCTTGCGTCCCCTCATAGCCATGGCTTTCAACCTTACCTGTAAAATATAGCATCACAACAACCACTACTATCACTCTTATCACCCAGTTTGTTATTATTTTCTGCCATCGCCTGTTCACCTGGATGCAGCTTTATTTACTCTTTCTGAACAACAATAAATCGTTTCAAGCCCTGAAGAAGATGTAATAATACATTGAATCGTTGGCATAAAAAAAGTTTTTCACTTGGGCCAACCCTCGAGAACCAAACCCACTTTCAATTTTACGTTTTGGTCAACTTCTGACCCAAATTACGTACCAAAATACTTATTCTACGAGGATATTCGTTTTTGATTGAAGGTGTAGGAAATCTATTTAGCTTTCTTTTGAGCATTAGAAGAACTCCGTACGTCAAATAGAAACCGAGAAAACAATGTAATTCAAAACAATAAACATCCAATCTGACACCGCTTGGTGAAAACCACGTTTTTCAGACGTTTTCGGTTGTAGCTCGAATACTATTGGTCCGATTCTGAATTTTATTTTTTCCCGTAAAAGCTGAATAAATTTTGCATCGCTGCTATTTCATGTAAAATTTTGATTTGAGCTTTGATAAGGGCGGCGCAGGCATGGCAAAAAATGACAATTTCGGCAAAACTTGTTTTTTCGTTTACTTTTGCCCATAACTTGGGAACGGTTAATCCGACCTTAATTCTTAGCGTACCGCTCCTTATATGAAATTTAATCAGCTTCCACCGGAAACAAAGAAAATTAAGATCCGATCAACCGTTCCCGTGTTATGGGCAAAAGATGAGACGCGTGAATCTCATAAACTCTCCAATTACACTCAAGAAAATCGTCACAACTCTGAGAAGTGTCAAGAGATTATTACCACTTGAAAGATTATAGTAAATAAAATTTACTATAATTTAATTATACCTATTTGAAATAGCTGTGTAAGGCAATGAATATTGAAGTAGGAAAAGAAACTATCGAAAAATTGATTGAATTGACCCCTATGCGTGAAACATTACTCGGAAAATTTTTCATTTAATGACACCTCATTTGTCTTCCGGGCATCATTCAAAAGCCTCAAAGATCCCTGCTGTGAGATTGGATGGCTTTGAGAACCCCAAAATTGGATTCTTCGTCAAAAATGACCCCGCACTCGAAATTATGTATGGTACCCCAAAACCTTCACCCCCCACGGCCTCTTTTTAGCCCCAGAGAGCCCCACGGGTTTGGGCGATTGGGCTGAAAGCCTTCCGGACGCAACTAGATGGTGAACCGAGTTGGTTTTTTTTTTTTTAATCGCGCCATGAAACGTGTCCCTAATGTCAAATTTTGAGGCCGTCCACCGTCGTGAAGACATAGGTGAATTATTCCAAGAATAATAAACACAAAGAGAGGAACCCCGAGTTCTGCTGATGCGCATGGATTTCATCCAGCATCTCCTTTTCGTATCCAATAATCCCCCTCAATTGGAAGGTACCCTTTGAGCTTCCAGGAGGAACATGCAGAAATGTCGATGGTGACTGCAGCGCCACAAACCTCTAGCGGCAGGAAACCAAACTAAGGATTGGCTCAGGGGATAGACGTTTGTTCAAAGACTGGCTCAGAGTTTGACTCCCCCCGTCTCCTTTTCAATATCATGACCCCAAAGCTGGCTCTATAATAACTAACGTAACTGTATAGGTACGTTCATTCTCTAGATAAAAGAAAAATCCCTCCACGTTCCCTCCGGCGGGATCCTCCCCTTAAACAATCAAACCATTTGACCGCGCATTTTCGACCATACTACCACAGTAAAGTTACATTTATACCGCAATAAATCCGATAGGATGAGTTGGGGCCCTCCTCTTTTTTTCGACCCATAAAAATGCCCTGCGTCCCTGCAATAAAGCACTAATCCTCTTCCCATGCCGGAGATTTAATTCTCTACCCCGTCCAGTAGAGCGCGGAGGCATAAAGAGCTAATATCTGCCCCTTTTAATATCCCCACTGCCTATACTGCGATACACAAGTATAAAATATCACGAGGGCCCCGGCAGAAGAAACCTCTCCCACTGAGACTTTGGCCCTAGCTTTTCCTTGCTTATTCACCCCGCAAATTAAATCTGGTGGAAAGTCGTAACGCATTGCAGAGACAAGTGTTGGAATCCTTCCGACGCCTGGAATTACACAAAGGTTCTGATGACTCGGGTGAAATGTTACCCGCAAAGCCACGTCTTTCCACGAAAGATCACCTCAGTTCGTAATGAAGAATTTTTTTCTTAAACCAGGAATTTAAAGTACCGATCGGTAATTTGTATTCAAACCAGGAAAGTAAGCACTTTCAATTGGTGATATAATTAGGCAAATCTAAACCAGTTTCAAGTGAGAAGAAACCGGTTTTGAGGAATCTGATGCCCGTTTTTAGTGAGAAAACCCCGGTTTTGAGAGGGCAGACCTTCGTTTCAAGTGAGAAGAAACCGGTTTTGAGGAAGCAGACGCCCGGTTTCAGTGAGAAAAAACCGGTTTTGAGGGAGCAAAGGCAGTTCTAAGTGAGAAGATACCGGTTTTGAGACCCCAGACGTCCATTTTATGTGAGGGAAAAAAAAGTTTTGAGGGAGCAAACGCAGTTTTAAGTTATGCGAAACCGGTTTTGGGAAACCAGTCAGAAACAGCGGAAGCCAGTTTCAAGTGAGGAGAAACCAGTTTGAGGGAGCAGACGCTAATTTTAAGTGAGAAGAAACCGGTTTTGTGGAAGTAGATCCCCGTTTTTCTTCTGTTGCCACCTGGAATCCACTGAGGTAGAAATCATCAAATGGTGTTGGTGAGAGCCTGTAATATTATTCCTAACAGGAGCTGTAAGTAAGGACGCTTTTAGTTGTAATTAGGTGGGTCGAATAATATTGTTCTCTCAATTATTGTATGAATTTTCAAGGGAACGAACAACTACTAAATTTAATTGAGTGTTTTATGTGAAGTGTAGATCACCAGTTAGTCTGTTCCTATTCCGTCGGCTCCTCCTTTGGTCATTTCAATTGCTAATAACCTTGTTAGTATGCTGTTTAAACGTTCCTAAACGGCTGAAGCCAGATTATAGGGGTGGGGGAATTGGAGGGATTTGGAATAGTTTCAGAGAAGGTCAGAGCTGCTTTGCCCCTTTTCTTCGGTGCTCTCAAAGCCCGAACCTGAGCCCCCTTAATTCGCCAGTTTCTTACGTTCTCTCCGGAGCCAAAACCGTGAAACTGATTCCTAGATTGCCGATCTTGTGGAACTTGTGATGGGGAGTTTGGGAGGATTATATTCCTTGAGAATGACTTCAATACGAATAAACGACTTGTATTCTAGATTGTAGGTATACCTATTGGTGCGGTTGAGTTCATTGGGTTTTATTGACATCTAAAATTGTGCTTTGTGATGGGCGGAGATCCAAAGGCGCAAACTCCTAGATCTTGCTGCCGCTTGTGTTTGTGGAAATGACTGGTAGATTCCAAGGAAAGTTTCCCCCTGAAGGCAGAGGATTGGATCAAACTATCAGAATGAAATTAGAAAGTGGCAGAATGCAACTGTGCTGTGCGGTTTTCCCCTTATCTTCTAAATCTCTATCCATTATCTTCTAAATTGTAAATCTCGGTATAAAAAGTGTTTAATTGGCAAATTTGTAATTTTTCTTCCAGTTTTTGAAGAACCGTATTTATTTCACTCCGTTTTCTGCGAATAAAGTAATCTTGGCTTAGGAATGAAAATCAATCGAACGTTTTTCGTTCTTGGAGAGGAAAGTTGGCATAACTGTTATCACCTAAGTGGCCTGTACTGGCTTACTGGCTTACTGGCTAGGTTTTTTTTTTTCTAAAAATAAATATCTAATTACGTCAGCGCTGATGAAGAAATTGACGGGTTTTTGAATGATCTAATAACAAGTTGGGAATAAGGTAAGTTTATTATTGATCGAATATGACGAAGCGATCGAAGAGTTTTCGGGCTCATATAAGTCGATTCTTCTTGCAAGATTACTTCGAAAACTAGACGCTGCTGGTAGAAATTCTTGAACGTTTTTGAGTGATTATAATTATTATTGAATTTTAAAACCTTGAATATTATCAATTATTCAAATACCATCCCATCACCGGCTCGCTTGTGAAATAGTTCTCGTTTTGTACCCTACAGCGGATATTTCCCCTCTGCCCATCTTGACCGCCTTAACTGTCTCCCTCGCCGTGACAAAACCTCACCACATACCATATTTCTCGACGTTCAAAAAGTACCCGCAAATCGCCCCGTTTCCCTCCATTTGCGGCATTAAATGGTCCGAAAACCTCTCGAACGGGAGGCCGAAATAAATAAAAAAACCAACCACTGGGATCGACTCTCACCGCAAAAATCCCCTCGTTGCTTTCAGGCTAAGTGGGCGGAAGAAAATGCTTTACGACCTTTTCACGTCAAGGACTTGGTAAAAAAAAAAACAACTGAGCCTGTCGAAAAATCCAATTTCCGTTCAAAAGTTCTAGCTATTTCAAACAGACTACCTACATGAGATTTGAAACAAAATACACAACAATCATCAAAATCCTCTGCGGTTGAAAGGATTCTCGCGGTAGAACAATTTTCCCACCGCAAAAACCCTCGACGGCCTGGAACTCTTGAAGTGTCTTTGGGAATAAGGCTGAAAGTAATGGACTGAATTATCGCCCCTAATGCTTCCTTCTTTTTCATCCACCGGTTTTAAATGTTCTCGAACTGCGACAAAACTCAAAGAAGATGGAAATAAGGGGAGAAAGAACACCACCCCGAGTGGGTCATCTCCATTTCTCTTTATCTTTCACTTTCTCGCCACACTCCTTTTTTCCCCTCACCAGAGTGAGACAAAAAAGAAGGAAAATTAAACTTTGAGAGGTGATGTTCCCGAGATCTAAAATACTTTTTCGTTTTGTGCCATTGCTGGTTTTCTGTTTCATCACTACCGGTTTCTGCCCAGTAAAGACTGGCGTCGGCTCCCTCAATAATACGGTGGAATTAGGAAAAATTAATGAAATTCTTGAGTTAGTCGTTATCTCTTTGCAACCTAAAAATGATGGCCCATTTTTTGGGTTTTGGCTTGTAACTTGAAACGTAAGCTTTTTTTTTTTTTTTTTGAAACTTTTATTGCACCAAGTTAACAAATGTGGTTTCTTAGATAAGTTAGATAAGTGGTTATCAGTGGCTCAGTGGTTTGAGCGTTGGACTCCTGAGTCAAAGGTTGCTGGTTCGATCCCAGCAGCCGCAAGACATCTTCCTCATACTGATAATCACCTTTCGGAAGGCAATGGCAACCCACCGAAAGTATTCTGCCGTGGAAAACCTCTCAAATTTGCCGTTCGGAACCGGCGTTAAGCAGTAGGTCCCTACTACTTCTGTATTAGCTGGTCAGCACGCTCAACAGATGTTAGTAGCGAGAGGTCGCCAACGCCCGATTACGGGTATGGCACCCAAAGAAGAAGAAGAAGTTAACAAACTTATCAGCAATTCACAATTGATGTATACTAAATTACTTGCAAGAAGCTATGACACATAACACTGCTTCTATGCGACTTGTTGTTTTGTGCAACTGACGCACTAGTGCGTAACCACTAGTTAGTAACCATTCACTGAGCTAACTTTCACAGGGCACCCCACTCCCACAGGTCATGAGGTTTCGTTCTTTTAAGTCTTCTGAGCAGGCCTTCATCGTCGAGGAGCTGGACAACCTCGTTGTTGATGTGTCCCCGAAGCTTCTGCTGATGGGCTAATGCTTGTTTTTTGATGACGTCTAGTCTTCGACAGTAGGAATTTGAAGTTCCTGGTGTAACGGTACGCATCTACGCATGCTCGTAGCACGTTATTTTGAAATCGCTGAATGATCAAGCGATTGCTCGGAGCGGTGCAGCCTCACAATTGTGCACCGTAGGCCCAGACTGGCTTAAGGACCTGATTGTATAGTGTTAGCTTGTTGGGGATTGACAAGGATGACCGTCGCCCCATTAGCCAATACTTCTTCCGAAATTTGGTGGTTAGGTTTTCTTCTTTTTTTTTTTTTTTTTTTTTTGACATTTGCTTTCCACCAAAGCTTAGCATCGAGGGTCATGCCCAGGTACTAGGCTTCGTTTGCGTGCGGGATGACTTTGTTGTTGAGGTGAACGGGACTCACACCTACGGTTTGTGAAGTCGACATGTACCGATTCTGCCTCATTCATTTGGATCCTCCACTTCGAAGTCCAGCTGCAGCACATGTGCAGATTCTTGATTGACCTTTGCAGTTTCAAAATTGATTCCAAGTTGGTCGCCGACAGCAAGGACTGCAGTGTCATCTGCAAACGTCGCTATTCTCCTCTCTTTCGGGAAGATCTCTGGTGAAAAGGACGTACAGGAGTGGGCCCAGGACACTATAGTGTATACCTTGCGGTACTCCAGCTTGAATCTTTTGAGCTTTCGAATATGGATCTTCTTGCTTGATCCGGAAAAATCGGTTTGAGAGTTAGGACTGTCGCAACTTGGAATACGAGGCGGGAAGTATTTTGCTGAGTTTATAGTTGAGTCCTTCGTGCCACACTTTATCAAAGGCCTGTGTGACATCAAGAAAGACGGCAGAGAAAACTTTTTTTTGTTCAGGAGATTGTTCAATAATGTGCGTTATTCGGTGCACCTGATCAATTGTAGAGTGATGTCGACGAAAGCCAAACTGATGGGTTGGAACGAGGTTCCGTTCCTCTACTATTTTCAACATTAGTTTTTTAATGATTTTTTCAAACAGCTTTGAGAGAACTGGTAGCAGAGATATTGGTCGATATGAATTCAATTCCTCAGCAGGCTTTCCAGGTTTTAGGATCATTATGTCCTCAGCAAGTTTCCATAGCAGCTATGGCTTTGCTATGTACCTCAGCTGCTGAGGTACATAGCAAAGCCTGATGGCTGCATTGATAATCTGTGTGAGTTTAACAATCACCTTCCGAGGAAGGTTCTAAAGTACCTAACTGGCCTGTAATAATTACTAGCATATAGGCGCCTTCTTCGGGTTAATATAATTTTTTATTGTCATCTGCACTTGTTTGACAGTTACTCTTTCGATCACAGTCTTCTGGTCACTGGGCCGAATCTCCTTGAGCGGCTCTTCATCAGGGCTGCCAGGATTTGGGGGCCAAGTCCAGTCTTCTGTTCACTCACCCTCTCAGAACCAGTTTGTGCCCCCCCCCCCCCCCCCCAAGACCTGTATCCGCCACCAAGAAATTCCCGGTCAAATTTTTAGTCTACATTACACCCCGAAATCTATGAAAACTGTTTGTCTCCGTCCAGAGAAATACAAACCGTCAAATATCAGAAGTGGGATCGAGAACACGGGCGAGTATTATCTTGCAGGTGCCATAATTGAATAGGATCGCCGTTGTTGAAAAGGCTTCTCCGGCTTCTGATTTTCTTCTTACCCCCTGGAGCCAAAACGGAATTGGGTTTCCCAGCCTGGAAGCGTCTGTCCACTGTAACACGTGTTGGATATCGGATATTCAGTTATGCCTTTTAACCGGGATTGGCCCTCTTTCGGAGGTCGGATCAGAAATCCTTATCACGTTTTGGGGGTTCCAGTGAGAATATTGGGAAGACGGGAGCGATAAAAACCCCCGAAACGAGAAGAAGAACGAGGGGGCAGGAGGGATATCCTTTGCTTTAACTGCCTTTTTTTGGGGGAGGGGCAAAGCCAGAGGGAATGTCCGTTTTATATACCAAAGGGAAGGCATAGAGTAGTGATTCCTTTTGCTCTTCGTTCTCCCACGACAGAAAATAAAATGTGGTAAGCTTTTTTTTTCCTTCCCCGTACAAAAAAAAAAAAAAAACGGAAGTGGGGGAGGAGGATAAGGACGGACCATAAGTCAAGTTCCGACCGATAAGTCAAAGTGGGAAAAACCTTTGGGCGGAATATCCTGGAAAACTTTGGTCGCAGAAGGGATTGTGGCGGGGGAACGTGATACGTGGGGGCACTATAAAGCTTTCGGAGATTGTTGACCCCCCACCGCTACATCATAGAATGCCGTACAGAATCAGCATCTTCCTTATTCCCCTTCCTTACAACTCTGCTTTACGTCGTCCTTCGTTCCCATCTCTCATTCGCCTCCTTTTGTTCTCGAGTGGGCCCCCATAAACGGGAAATATACGGTTTGAGAGGGAGCCCCTCGAAGGGTAATATGTCATGTGAAATGTCCTACAGCGTGTACATTGGGTGAATTCTTTGATCCATTTGTTGAAATATTTTCGAGCGTTGCGATGTCCGAAGACTCGGGCGAGGTATCGTTTTGTTGGGGTCCTGCTTGACTTCCTAAACTTCGTTACCTAACCGGAAAGAAGGTTACTGTAACAGTCTGACGTTGCATTCGATACCGATCCGTTCAGTAGGTAGGAACCTCAAAATTTGTTCTTATCGTTTCAGGGTTGTAGATTCCAAAACGCTGCAAATTTTACACACGGGTTTATTATAATAATAATGTTTATTATAGTAATTATAATAATTATTATAATTCTTCGATTTAGTTTAATTGTGCAAACATTAGAGGGCTCCTTGAAAAGGTCCGAATAATTCCGACCGATGAATTAGGTATTCATCATTTCTAACAACTTATTCGGATTCAGCACCCTTTAAAATCCCCCTACACAAATTTTTAGTGCGAAAATCCGCATAGTTACGCGCAGAACTGTTTTAGAAATGTTTGAGATTTTGAAATGAAAGCGGAGGGCACGTGACTTCACTAAGTAGTTGGGCACGGAGCCGCCAGAGCGCTGAATAATTAATCTGAATGGAATCTGAATAAAAACTCTCGACCCTGGTCGATTTTGAATAAAACCTTCTTTGATGATAACTCGTTACTCGATTTTTGAATGACCTTTTCTGATGATTTTTTTATTTTCGATGTCGGCTTTTCGCTTAGCAAAGTTGGCTAAGTAACTTGCATAGATGCGGAAGAGAGATAGAGAGAGCCAATCAAAAGATGACGAAGCAGCTCACGTCATGTACCCCGTCCAGACCTAGGAATTCAAATATATAATATAATATAATAATATTAGGAAAAATATTATTTTTCCTAAGGCCCTATAAATAATAGAGACTGCAATGTTGACCAATTTTCGTAACTTTTGAAGCATGAACTTTCCAGAAAATGATTTTTTTTAATAATTCAAGGGGCTCATCTGAATTTTCGACCTCCGTCGCGATTACATAGGTGTATTATTCCAAGAATCATAAACCGAAACGTATATTACCTACCTACCCAATTTAATAATTAAAAAAATTAATTTTCTTGTAACATTTGCGGACGGATGTGGGACCCCGAAAAATGGACTATGTCTACTAAATTTGTCGGAAAACGACACCTAATTCGACTCCCTGGCATCCGTCAAAAGCCCATTTGCAGCCTCATGAAAGCCCCATAGATCCTCACTGTGTAATCCGATGGTGCTGGAACCAAAAATGGCTTCCAAATCCAAAAGTACTTCGAAAACGACACCCGACTTGGTATCATTCCCAAAACCTAGAAAAACCCCTCCCGTAGCCCCTTTTTAGCTCCACAGCGGCCAGGGTTTGGGCGATCGAGCTGAAAACCGTGCGGATACAATTAGACGGCAAAGAAAAAAAAAAAAAAAAAAAAAGCCTATGTACCTACTGCCAAAAACGGCCCGGACGGCGGATTAATTTTTCTTTGATTTTTCGAATCAATAAATTCAAATACATAAATTTGGCAATTTTTCGCTATTTTTTCCAATGCTTTCCATTCAAATTCAGTTACTTTTAAATTATAATGAAAACATCGAGTTAAAACTATGCTAAAACACACTGATACGTTTCGGCCTTTGGAAGAGTTGAGGTATTCAACGGTAAATAAGAAAATTGGTGATATGTAATTTTTTTTAAACCATAATGTGGTTAAAAATACACTGCCAAGGCAATGGCACATGAGCTTCCTCGTGCCACGTTCAAAATGAACGTAACAACTGTAACAAGAAAATTACGTTCGCACATGCGCAGGGAGTACCACTGATTCAATCGTGATGAAACTGATAGGGAACCATCTAGGGCTATACCCACACAATTCCTGAAAATTTGATTGAAATCCGATCAAAATTGTAGGAGTTATGGCTGTGGCAAGGAAATTACGTTCGCGCATGCGCTGAGCGTACCGCTGATTCAATCGTGATGAAACTGACAGGGTACCATCTAGAGCTATATGCACACAATTCCTGAAAATTTGATTGAAATCCGATCAAAATTGAGAAAGTTATGCCTGTTTCAAGAATTTCACGTTAGCGCATGCGCAGAGCGTACCGCTGATTCAATTGTGATGAAATTCGTATGGGACCTCAAGAGCCCTATCCGCATAATCCCTCAAAATTTGAGCTAAATTCATTCAAAATTGTGGAAATTATGGCTGTAACAAGGAAATGCGGACAGACCCACAGACCCACAGACCGACAGACCGACAGACACGGAACCAAATTTGTTCAGTAGGCTGTGAAACGCAAAATGCGAGTGGAAATTTTGAATTCGGACAACAAAAATTTTTTTTCTCCCGAAAGTTAACACAAGGCTTAACACGCAGACTCGGAAGCAAAAATTAAATTAAATATGAGTCTCAGATATCATCTGAGGCTTAAAACTGAATGAAAACATGATATTTGGAAGCTAGACACGCAGAAACATAAGACCTTATCATTTTGGGAGTAAAAGTTGAAAAAATTGCAGTTATTAGGAGTTTTGATCAGGTTTTCGAGGGTTGTTGGCCACTATGGGTGGCTCTTCCCTGCACTACGGCATCGTAATACGATAATAATATTGCAATTATTATATTATAATAATATTATTCGTCCGGACCCCCAAACTGAGAACTGTGGAGGTGTGCCATATCCGAACGACACCATTGAAACCACAATGACCAGGCTCTCCACATCCAGTCCCACTTGGTTTATTTTAGCATGGAACATGCTTTAGCCGTGACCTAACTGCCTAAAAACGTTAGTCCGAGAGGGAGACAAGGTTGTGTCACGTTTATATATTACGTTATTTGTAAATTTACGTTAGGCCACTAGTTCGGCATCCTCACGTACCTATCTTACCGTTAGGTTACTAGTTCGGCGTCCTCACCTGTCGTCCGTTAGACCACCAGTTCGGCATCCTTACTGCGGATGAAAGACATGTCTTACGGTAGGGCACTAGTTCAGCGTCCTCACTGGTCTTATTGTTAGGCCAATAGTTCGGGGTCCTCACCTCTCGAACGTTAGGCCACTAGTTTGGCATCGACACTCGTCGAAACTCGTCTCGTCAGGCCACTAGTTCGGCGTCGGACAGTTACCCTACATTGATGGGTTTCAATCCCAAGGTTAATAAAGCATGTTCCGTGCCTCTTGAATTTCAGCCATACCATAGGTATGCTCTAAGCAAAAAGCATCCGGGAGACCAAAGGGCCGAGTTTTTTTTTTTTTTTCTACGCTTCGATCAATTTTCGCTACTAGCTGTTTTTGCGCTTTCTGTTTCATTCTCGCCAACACAACCCGTCTGCAGCACATCGAGGGAGAAGTTGAAGATCGTTAGAAAACTTCTCTCGTCCGGAGAGTTTAGGTCGTTTTGCCCGGAACTTGAAGACAACTCGTTTAAAAGCAACACCCCTCCCCCTCCCTCATCATGCGCCCAATTATGATTTTAGGGAATTATCTTCCCTTCTACCCCCTTTTCCCTCATCCGCCCCCGCCAACTTCATAATCTCGACTTCTAACGCCCTTAATGCCTCCGGTAGTTTCTGGAGATATAATGAACATGTTTTATGAACCAGTCAAAACAAGAGGGGCTTTTAAGAACCAGTGGGATTAAGATTTTAGATAGAAAGTTGTTCGAAACGTCTGAACACCAGTGAACAGCAGGCTGGAGTGGGGATTTAGGAGACGCCAGCAGACGACCATGCACGTGAAATGGAGGACAATCAGTAGGATAGTGACAACAGGATAGTGACCATTGAGAAGCCTAATCATTAGAGAAGAGGGTGAATTGAGGATCCCTATAAGCTGACAAGCGTGTGAATGGAGGAGCTAAGACAGCTGACTAGAGTGTGAATTGAATGGAAATCAGCAGACTAGAATGTGAATTAAGGGGATATATACACAGACAATAGTGTGAATTGCGTAGCGAATTCAGCAGACTAGAGTGTGAGTTGAGGGGCTGAATCAGCAGAGAATAGTGTGAATTGAGGAGCTAATTCAGCAGACTAGAATGTGAGTTGAGGGGCTGAATCAGCAGAGAATAGTGTGAATTGAGGAGCTAATTCAGGAGACAAGTGTGTAAACTGGAAAGCACAATCAGTATACCATAGAATGGATTGAGGGGCCAAATATATTAGGTATACCTAATTACAGTATAAAATTAAGAGCCCACTAGCAGACTAGAGTGAATTGAGGAGCCATATCAGAGTCTTAGCCCCCCCCCCCCCCCCCTTCAAAGCATTTGTAAATGGAGTACTCGAGTTTATACCTTTTACACGCCATTCGGTTCAGAATATTTGCTCCACAGCATCATTGCCGTTAGGAATACGCCTGTCAAACCCAAGCGTCAAATTGAAAGGCGTCCCGACAAGGTGGGAAAAAAGGAATACGGAATCCTCAATATGATAAAGTTAAAGTGGAAGCTGTCTCGACGGACGGCCGACCTAGACTTTACAGAATATTGTCAAGGATGTCAGACCTTAGGGTATATCTTCCAGGTGCGAGTAACTTTTTTTTACGAGGGAAAAGGTGAGGCTGTTTCGTTACTTTTTACTTCCTCGACTTTTAGTTCTTTTGCCGGAGTTTTCTCGCCCCTTAGTTTGCGGGAGACAGAAAGAACTTCTTTTTTTTGTTCAAAAGAGCGCCTCAGTTTTATTCATGGCGGTATTATGAAGTGTCTGTGAATCTGTAATACAAGGACATGAATGTTCTTTTCGTAAGTAGACAATTTTTTAAATTAATAAAATTATTTGACAAATGGCTTACGTCATTTGAGACCGGGCCTATTGTCGTTTTGGAGTTGGGTATTGTTTTATCAGGTGGACCGAAGGGGATGAAACAAAGCCAGCCTCGAACAATGAGAAATAATTATCGGCGAGAGAAATTAGAGGTCGAAAGGACACTGTATCGCCGAAAGGTAGAACCTGGTAGGGAGAACAACAAAGGGTAGTTGGAAAACCGATAGAGATAATATTCTGGGGTGAGAAATAGGTAGTGGAGGACTGGTCTGGGAGGGGAGTGAAATGAGGGGAAAGCGTAATTTCGAAATGAAATACCACATTTATTACTAAACAAACGGCCCCGGCGGAACCCTCAGGATGAAGGGATGGTTCTGATAACCCATGGAGGTTGTAACTGGATATTCTGAACGGTTTTCACCCGACGATTACAACCTTATAATTGGTCATATTTCAAAGTTGAGGGAGAATTTAGTGTCCTTTCATTGACTAAATGAAAGAATTTGTGAAAAAGTGCTTAGTTTAGGAGTTATAAGCGAAACCCTAAAAAAAAGTGCGAACATTTCGAGGTTTTTGGCAGTCATAGTAAAACGCAGACGCGACATTCGGTTTACTTGTTGTCATACCTAAAACGGTTTTCAGCTTGCCGGGAGTTACCGCAGGTTCAGTCCTTATTTTATTGAACTACAAGCCGAATGATGAGACAACTGCGATAAGGGCTACCCAAACAGGCGCGAGAGTGTTGGACTCAGTTCTGTTCCCCAGACTCTCCTCCCAATCCACTGGCTAAAAGAGTGAATTAGCAGGCAAGGGAGTGAATCAAGAAGCCAAATCCGCGGGATGGATCAAATCTGTTGCCTATTGAGAATCCAAATCACCAGGTCATAGTCTGAATGGCGAGGGCATTGCTGGGACTGCTTTTTTGAGTTATGAATTCAATGCTTACAGCCCCCAGCTCTCTCCCCTCAGGGGTAGATTGCTGCGGCTAGCTTAACGTTCTCAGCAAACGATGGCATGTTTTGACAGGTCCACAGAAGTATGTTCCCTGCCAGTGGACTTACAAGAGTGGTTTATTCGATCCATCGATCTTGTGTTTAGATTAGCCTTAGATTCCTAGATCCCCTAGATCCTTAGATCCTCATAGATCCCTAAATCCCTTAGATCCTTTAAAAGCTCAGAGCCGTAGTATAACACACTATACATTATAGTTTAATGTATAATATACTATATTATACATTATAATATAATGTATAATATACTATATTATAGTATAGCCTTAGATTCCTAGATCCCTTAGGAATCAAGAATCAAGAATTTTATTTATTTGCCAAGGCCAAGTTGACAGGGCAAACGTCAGAACATGAGTAATAAATGACAATTATAGTTCACATATAATAACAATCACACCGATTAGATCCTTAGATCCTCTTAGATTCCTCAATATATCCTCCTTATATCCTTAGATCTCGTGTGTTGATGTCTTAACATTAGATACTTATGTCCATAGATCCTTAGATCCCTGAATCCTTAGGTCCTTCCATCCTTTGATCCTTTAAAAGCTGAGATCCTTAGCCTTAGATCCCTTAGCCACCTTCTCCGACTGGGGAGCCCCATTCTCCTTCGAGAAAATTATTTCGAATTGCTTCAAGTTGAACTTTGTAAACCTGAATCTTCATCAATATTTGAGCTAATTCGCCTATCACTGATGAAAGTGAGAACGCGAGAGGGTTGTAATTGGTAGTGAAACAACGACGTTTTCTCCCCCACTCAGTCAACATTCCCCTTTCCCTCAGGAAAAGCATAATGACTCCGAATCAAGCGACTTCCCCGGCACGGAGGTACTTTGCAATTGTAAACCGACTTGCAATTAGCATCGGTGCCTTCATCGGTAGAATTTACGCTTAGGTTTCCCCCCAACACTCACAGTTTTCACCCCAGTTCTCCAATTCAACCCTTTTCCAAAAACCCCCTCGTGAACCAAGTAAATGAAGTGCTCTCGACGCGAACATTAAATCGCGTTAATTCCAATCACCTGTTTGTAAAAGACTAATGAACTCCGAAGAGAATCAACTAGTTAAACTCAACTCTTTATTCGCAGGAGTTTTCATTCACAGACGTCCCCGATGTTCAAAAGGGTTGAAGAGCGCCGTCAATAAAACTCCTATAAAAATGAAAATACAAATAAGTATTTTCTCAAGTTTGATTTACTGAAGTTGTTATACTCTTTCGCTAACAGAAAAGCCAGCGAAGAAATTTGTCTCGGAGTTGAAAGATGATCAGAGTGGACAAAAGAATTATACTTTTTTTTTAAACTGAAGCAAAACCGTTTAGCGAGACTTTTGTACGTCTGCGAGGACGAAAAGAGAGAAAATTCGTTTTTCCTCCCCCCCCCCTCAAAGCGATCGCTTTTTTTCAGGACTGGTGCATCACTTCCTTTAATAGCCTCATTTCTATTCATAGGGAGTCGGGAAACGAAAAGGGAACCCTCTGGAGCAAAGACTCCTGAAAAGTCGTCGTAAAAAAACCACCCGGTGGAGCAAAGTGTCTGGAGAGTTGATTGATGAACTCGAACAAGCTTCGGCTGATTCGATTTTGATTGTGGGTTTTACGATGGGTTAACCTAACGGTCTGAATTGGATATAAAGACTCGCTATAAAAAACGAACATTTTAAATTCGTGCAAACCCGAATCACCTAACGATCAAAGTTTTTTTTTTTTTTCTGTTTAGAATTTCCCAGGAATTTTTGTTTCCCCTCGCAGAGGGCCTGGTGTCAAGGCAACCTGACATTTTCTAGAGGGTGAAACACCCCTGCTGATTTATCGCCTGAAAGAGGAATTACCACTGGTTTTTGCTCGTGGGAGGGCGCCACGTGCGGGTATTTTTTCGGAAATTGTCAGAAGGTATTTAATTAAATGTGGTATGTAAGGAGAAGATTTGCGTTGAAATTTTGGATTTTTTCTTTTCGAAAATGTGTTAACACACGTGTTAAGTTGTTCCTAACTTACAATTTGTCAGCAATGAGCCCCTTGAATGATTTTTTTCGGAAAGGCAGAAAATCTCTCTCCATTATTAGGGGACTTAGGAAAAATATAATATTGGAATTCCGAGGTCAGGAGGGGGTACATGTCGTGGTTGCTTCGTCATCTTTTGATTGGCCGAGAGACGCAAGTTAGCCAACTTTGCTACGCGAAAAGCCGACCCCGAAAATCGAGAATCGGGGTGGTCATCTGAGAAGGTCATTCAAGTATCGAGGTTAGGTATCATCCGAATCAGGTTCAGTATCAAGAAGAAGGTTATTCGAAACTCGGCCTGGGCCGAGTGTTTTTATTCTGATTCCTTTCAGATTTATTATTCAGCGCTCTGGCGGCTCCGTGCTCAACTACTCGATGCCCAGCACTGCAAGGTGTGACGTCATGAGCCCTCCACTTTCAGTTCAAAATATAACGCACAAGGGTGTTGCCGGTGGAATTGAAGCTAATCGGTGGAATTAAAATCGACCCCGTGGCTTGACTCCGGCACATACATTTTCATAATCATGTTGCCATCTTCATGTCTTGACTCTGGCACATAAACTTGACGCTCTGACGCGCTATCACCCGATATATAATACATGTTATATGGTCGCACTAGGATACGATTCAACAGATAAGAGTGCAAAAAAAAAAGACGATTTAAGACGAAATAGTCTATTTCCACGATAAAAATATATATAAACTTGTAGACGCGTTTCGGTTGATTAGACCATCATCAGTACAATACTGATGATGGTCTAATCAACCGAAACGCGTCTACAAGTTTATATATATTTTTTTCGTGGAAATAGACTATTTCGTCTTAAATCGTCTTTTTTAAGATGGATTCCCACTATCTCGCCGCATCCACCTTACATTATAGATAAGAGTGCATTGTTGTGCGCAAAATCAATGATATATTTTTTCATAATTTATGTTTCTAACAACATTTCATAATGATTTTATATAATATATATAAATAATTAATAATAATTATATAATAATAAATAATTAATTAATAAATAATAAATAATTATATAATATTAAATATTATTTTATATAATTTAGATTATATTATATTTATTTTTCGCTCTCGAGCGCTTTTCGAAGCTACTCTACCTGAACGACGACATTTCCAAGGAAGCGGATGCTCGCGGAGCGGCATGAAAATGTTTCACTGAGTTGCCGACTTGTACTCAAGCTGATATTTTTAAGCAGAATGGGCCTTCAACGGGATTTTAACCCGCAGCCTCGTCAGAATGCAGCTTCAAGTACCAACTAATGGAGGCGCCTGATTTGGGCTTCAGATTGAATGTAAATACTAAATAATAGCTGGTTTCTCCAGAAGCCCTCCCCTCTGACTGATAGCCCATCACACTGCAGAGGGAGGGAGAAGATCTTCTCTGACTCCCCGACCAGAACTTCGTAACTTGTGGTGCCTATGGGTGGAAGGGCTGGCCGAAGGAAGACAGGGCATTTTTAGCCGACATCGCTCATTTCCCACCTGTTCTAAATCGACGTCTCTTATTAGGCGGCGTTGGATCGGTAGGGCTACATGTAAATGGCTGAACGAAGCCCTTGCCACCGTGATATTAATCCACTTCCAGTGTTGTGATCACAACTTGTTCCCCCTACTTCTCAACCCGCACAACTATAATGAATATCTAACCAACTGTTCACACCAAAAGTTTGACCTGTAAGAAAATGCTTTCGATCAAAAGAAATTTGCATCCAAATTTTAAAAATTACCATTTCAAACACCATCCTCGTACGTACCCTCTCAATTAAATTCAGTCACGAGGAACAAAAAGGGTAAAAATGACTTTTCAACGAAGGGGGTTATGGCCAGTTGTTGGAAAACACGGGAAGAAAGTCCTTCCCCCTCCCATCATTCTGAAGAAGGTTAAGCATATGCAAAAAGGATCTTGTCACGGTAGGAGGGGCTCTTTTTTATTCTTTTACATTTTTTCTTTGTTCTCCCGTACGGGGTCAGCATATGCTTGTTTCAACGTTAGCTGAAGGGTTGGAAGGTTCAACAATGGAGTCCCGCTTCGGAATTATTAATGGCCGAGTGGAAAATTTTTGGGGTCCCCATTCAAGAAGAAGATGTCACACTAGCTTTTATGGGTTCTTCGAGACGAGCGAGGAATGTAGGTCTCTTTTTGTGCAAAGATTGTGTTGAAATTGTACATATTGTAAGTCTTAGCACAGCGATTTAGCAGAATGAGAAGTTCTCATTGAGAACACAATACCTATTTCATTTTGGAGGGTTTTGACCCTGTATTGGGCTAGGCGTGGATAACAGTGGAGAGGAAGCCAAGCAGGTGAGAAGGGAAGTGAAAACTGGTTTGGGGTGATGAGGGAGAGGAAGCCAAACTGGTTAGAAGGGCGGTGGAAAATGGTTTTGGGGGTCTAGAGGGAGAGCCAAAGGGCAATAATACTGGTTTGGGTGCACCATGGTGAAGAGGGATTGATAGTCAAACTGGTTAGAGGCGCAATAATACAAAAGAGGGAGCCGAACTGGTTAGAAGGGAAATAATAAAGGTTTTGAACGTGGATAGAGGTAGACAATCTGGTTAGAAGGGCTGTGAAAACAGGGTCGGGAGGTGAAAAGGGAGAGTTATCCAAACTGGTTAGAAGGACGATAATACAGGTTTGGGTTGACGTAGAGGGAGGGAGTCAAATTGCTTAGAAGTGCGGTGAAAAACGGTAAGGGTGATGTAAAGGGAAGATAACCAAACCAGTTTTCCGTAGGCTTGACGGTCCTCTTTGGGCAAGTTGATCAGTACGAGTTTGTGACAGTGGATCAATGGGGAAAAGATCTCAAATAATAAGACAGAATTGGGTATTTTTTCCTTTTTATGCATAGTGCAGTTAGGGTCAGCATATTTCATAGGTGCACCGCTTCATTATCATCGACCTGAACCGCAGTGTTGGTTTGACCAAGCCGAGAACATAAAAGCAGAAAGGGTAGTTAGTTAGGGGGTGTGAAAGGGGTTGTATCCACCGGTAGACCTTCCTCATACCATGTAAGCCTTTCCTAACTATAGCCGGTAGGAGGGGAAGAAGAGGGTGAACAATGGGGGTAGCTCCCACTACATCAACCCCCTCTTGTAAGAACTAACGCGGCGAAGGCGGGAAACCCCCACCACTCGAGTTTTATTTATATTTATGTGATAGGCTCCTTTGTTTTTACTACGGTACAATACCTCCCGCCCTTTATATACCCTCATATTTCTCTCTGTGAGGCCTTTTTGTTGGGGGTTTCTATTTTAGCCTGAGGGAGCTCCTAGAATGGGTACCCAATGAGCGCTCAGCTTTCAGCACAATACTTAGCGTTGTTTACTACCTTCCCTAAACTAAGGGGTTTTTGTTGGGTATCTCAATCATACCTTTCCTTTATCCTTCCTCACTCCACATTCAATTATTTCTGTAATCCTTTTTAGTTAGGTTGTGTAGAGGGATATTGTCACCGAAAGTAGCGACCACTGTTATTGCAGTGGCAGTTTTTAAAAGCAGTAATACCTGTTCCTAGAGATGGTTATCGAATACAAAAGTATCAATTAGGAGGACTTCGACATTTTGAGATAACGATAATATCGTTATCTCAAAATGTCGAAGTCCTCCTAATTGATATATCATCGTAAAATATCGAAATGGTAAGTATCGAAAAAAATGGATTAAAAAAGAAGAAGGAAAATTTGTTTAAAGAGAAAATTAGGCGCAGCTTAATTTTTTTAGGTTCTACCTAACTGTTTGTACGTTTCTACTGTTTGTACGTTTCTACCTAACTGTTTGTACAGTTTTCGGTACACATTTCGGTACACGTGCAATACGCTATCGACCCCACCTCTTGTTTACCTACATCAAGATTAGAGGTTGTCAACTGATTTCACCTCTCACCTCTTGATCCATGGAAGGGCGATGGAAGACTGGGCGCTAATCTGTGAGGACTCCACACTGAGGAGTAGTGGAAAATTAAGAGCAAATCTTTACCCCGCCCTTTGTCGCGAGAAGAAGACTGACGATTTTATCGTAAAGTGAGTAGGTATTTATTCCTATAAATTGCCCGCAGGGTACCTCTCCAGCTGTTCAAGCACTTTCACCCTGTATTTCTTCAAGAAAATGTTTTCCGTGCTTACACAAATTTTTCCTGGCCCATCGCCTTAGACATAGACATGTCAAAAAAACTGTTCGTTATTGAAAAGCGATTAGAAGAATCTAAGACCTACTAGTCTTTATGTTGTGCGATATGGTTATTGTGGGACTTGACTCCCAGATACATAGTGCCTGACGCTCTTCACATCAGAAGAAAGTACCTTCTACGATCTTTTAAAGATCATCTTTAATTCAGAAGAGAAATTGCCAAGGTTAGAATGGATAGCGTACTGCAATGCTACCCGGTAGATAGCTGGATTCGGGTAGATAGCGTATTGCACGTGTACCTTTATTTCTGCATCATTTTATGTCATCATCTGAACGGATTTCTGGTCTGGTTTGAGAGCCACCCATGATCGGTAGGATTCTTCTTCCATAGAGTGTTTTTAGACTCGTCGACCAATGAAGTGGTAGGATGACATCCATATCCGAAAAGACACGTCGTGTCTTTTCGGAGTTGGGCCAGCTTTTGTTGGTGCGCTGGATGTGAAGAGATTTTCCTTGCTTATCAAATCGTTTTTCAGTCATAAAACGTTCATTCTGGCATTATTAAATCTTTAATATCGATATTATCAGAAGTGAAATATTAACAAATTGATTTAAAATCATTGTATTACTCCAAGTGGCCAAGAAATCCCGAATTTCACTGTATTACAATAATTGTATATTATTATTGTATTAGTTTGAATCCCTTTCCCCAATCACCACCAAAAATCAGTTTTTACCGCTCTTCCAACCAGTTTGGCTCTTTTTCTTTTCCACCACCCCAAACCAGTGTTGAAAATCCTCCCTTTACCAGTATTTATCGCACTTTTAACCAGCTTGACTTGTTTTCCCCTGATCACTACCCAAAGCAGTTTTTATCGTCCTCCTTAACAGTTTGGCGCCCTCACCCTCTACACCACCCTTAACTAGTTTGCACCGCCCTTCTAACCAGTTTAACTTCATTTCTCTCTCTATCACCCGCACTGGTTCAACCGCCCTTTTAACCAGTATGGCCCCTCTACGTCTAACCCCCCCACTTGTTTTCACTGTTCTTCTAAACATCCGAGTTACGTCGACCGTTAATTTTTATCGCCGTAAGGGATTTGTCTAGGGAGAATCAAAGAAAAGCTAACTTCACATAAGACCATAACAGAGATACCTACGGTGTTATCAAAAGTCACGCTAAATTTAAAGTGCCGCTATTTACGTTCTATTGCTCGAAATTAACGGCGTTATCCTCAAGACCGTAAGTTTATCGCCGTATCTTTACGGCAATAACGTTCGACGTTAGGCATAATGACGTAAGTTATCGCCGTTATTTCTGCGCATGCGCGAAATCTCGAGTTACGTCGACAGTAACTCATCACCGTTAGGCAAAAAGTGGCTTTAGGAACTCTCTATCAACTATTAAAGATGGATGACGATGACAGTATGAATGAATGTGGAAAACTTGTGAACCAACTTTCCACCCACAATGTATTACAACATCTGGGCAGTTGAATAAAAATATATAAAATGCCACTCCCAGGAATTTTTAATCAGCTGGGTTGACTCATAATATGATTAAATATCATACTCCCGATCCAATGAGCTTTGAAAAATTTTAAATTTTTATATTTTTTATTAAATACAATTTTAAATTATTATTATTAAAATTTATTATTATTATTAAAAATTATTATTAAAAATTTAAAATTTTTATATTTTTTATTAAATTTTAATAAAAAATATAAAAATTTAAAATTTTGATTTCGAATTATTAAAAAACGAGTGGCCTTTTAGGGCTTGGAAAGCCCTAATCTAGATGTTAGTAACTACACTACGTTTCTTACTTACCGATGGCAACAGTTGCCATCAACAGTTACTGTTGTTACTGCCACAGCCTAATTAACAACTCTCGTTGATAAGGACCGCCTCGAACACGATCAAGGCGGGTATAGAGACGAACGGCGACACTTTTGCAACAAACTTGGGGCCGTGCTGATTCGAATGAGCAGTCTAACACTAAAATCGGACCGCGAAGTTCTTCACAATTTCAAAGACCGTTCGGAATTATAATATAATATATATTATATAAAACAAAAAGAGAAGAAAAGAGAAGATCAGGGCGTCCTAAAAAAAATGCCCCAAAATCTAAATTGCTAGATGGAAATAACTCGCCTTCCAATGAGATCTAATATGATTCGTTTTATCACTAGATCAGAAAGCGTCATATCGATACCAAACATCAAAATATTGACTTTCATCTTTAGTGTTCATCCAACACCTTCACACGAGAAACTTCGCATGCAGAATGAAAGAAGTTAAAAAACGCTCGTTGCAACGCTTACCTCCTTTTCTTCCCCTTTCATTGGGGTTATGTAATAAAACCAAACCCTCACTAAACCTCCTAGTGAAGAAAACTCTTCTGTCGACCCCTTGAGCGGTGCCCTCTGTATTGTCTCTGACACAACACTTTCCTTCAAGCTTCTGATTTTTTTGTTCTTTGCCGTGCCAATACACACCTTTGCCACGGGACACCCTTTGCTCTTCCTTATTCCCCGAGATCAATATCTTCTGAAGCGAGAGAAGATTGTTGTTTGTTCCTTTCGTACTTTTCGAAGGCACCGAGAGGAAAAAAAAGGCTCGTGAAAGATCTTGTAAAACACAATCTACACGTCGTTCCACGTGAGGATCGTCTTTCGTGAAGGTATAACAGGAAGGTCCAGCTTCAGTTTGTATTTGCAGGAATCTCCTTGGAAGAGGGTAAATAGCAGATATGTACAAATAAACCTGGCCTTTACACGCACACCCGCACACACACGATGGAAACTGACACTGACACTAGTGTGGGTATGTTGCTAAATTTGTGGAGTGTGGTGGGCGGAGTTCTAAAGGTGCCTTCAATGTTCACGCTGCTTGTATTAAATATTTTCAAACATTTTTGAGGTGGGATGCCCTTATTAGCTTTCTCAGGGTCCGTGCTTGATCTGTCGAGGATTCCTCCTGGATCTACACAGCCCCGCGGAACAGTCGGGCGGATTTTGAACCCTCACTTCTTCCCCTACTTCCCTTCAAGCCCTCCACAAACCCCACCAAATCCCGATCCTGCTCAGATCTTGCAAATGTGTCTGTAAACCAGTGCAATAAACCTCCCCTCCACCGAGTTAGTAACTAATGTCATTAAGGCACCTCCGGGCCTGTCTGTTTCATTACGAAGGGGATCTGCCGGCCGATGTGAGTTGCCAAGTTAATCAGTATGAAGGTCACACCGGTTGCATTCGTATTCCGAAAACGGAGGGGAGATAAAGTAGGGAGGAAAGGGACGAGATAACCAGGTGTTTTCGATTAAAGGTGCAAAAGCTTTCGGAAGACGTAAGTGGACTTTGAGACTTTTATGGGGCGCTATAACCTCCTGATGAAGGTGTGGCACGTGGAACGTTTCGAGCAATTGCTCGGAAATGCAATGAGTTTCGGGGGAAAGAGGGAGAAGATCTTTGATTTCCACTAGAAATTCAGGGAATCTGTGGCGGGTTCCTCAGGTCTCTGTGTCTGTGAAGTGTCCATGGCTGGGGAGGCAAAGCCCCTGTAGGTATTGCCTAGTTGCTAGCAATAATTGTTACGAGAGGCATGCGCTGGTCGTCGACGAACCCTCCCAAAAGAGAGACTCATGGGTCCAACTGTGCCTTTTTGGAGGAGTCCGAATTTCCCGAATCAAAGCCTGCGCGCCTCCGAACGCTGCAGCGCTTTTCCGGCGGAAAAGAGAAGGGGCCCTTGACTCCTTTACCAGGCCTGCGGTTTTTCCGAAGGGGGTTTTCTCCAAGCATTTAATGTGGGATTCCCCAAAGCATTTAATGTGGGTTTTCCCAAAGCATTTAATGCTTTGACATGGGGGAGTCAACCTAGTACCATCGACCCCTTCCACTATGGCAGGCGTCCCGGTTTTCCCATTGAGCACGACCGAGCGGTTGATAAGTGAGACACGCTTTTGCGCTGTACTGGAAGCAGACAACTCATGTTTTGTTCTCTTTGAAAACTAAGATTCCTGTGTGATGTGCTGAGGTCTGGCCGAGCGGTTACAGATGTATACTCCGGCCTCTGACGATCATTACCAAAATGAAAACACGTCCCCCCCCCTTTCCCCCACTTCCTCGCTCCACCTTCCTAATTCACCACCTTTGAATTCCCTTGTTTCTGGATTCAATAGGTACGAGGCCTCGTGTGAGGAAGGTTCATTCCGTTAAAAGCTCCTCACCTTCAAATGCCATTTCAACATAAACACCACGCACCTTCACGGCATACCTTCCCTCAGTTTTTCACCACATGAGAGGAAACCACGAAGGCCGCACTGATTTCCAACCGAAATTCACATTTTGCGTCCAAAACAGTTCTCTAATTAATTCCGCCGCGGCCAGAAGATCGAGACGGATGAATACGAAGAACAACCCGAGTTCAGCTTTTGGCTTCACTCGGAGAGCAATTCCTTCTAATTAATGTTCAAAATTCCTGCAGTTAATTACCACTAAAATGCGGGGCCTCGACGTCACTTTTTGCGGTGAGTTATAGAGATATGTCCTTTCCCCAACTCTGTTTTAAATGTGGTTTTGTCGTCGGAAACTAGGCCTCCCCACCATCCAAACCAAAGCTAAACTTGAAGCTCAAGTTGGGTCGTTAGAGTGGTGTGCGGGCTATGTAATGAGACGCGATTAATTGTCTAAGCTACTAAAATTCCTCCCGCGGAAGCGTAATTTAATATGACAACTTATGGGAGATGTACGCCGGCAGAATCCTAAGAGACAGTTTCTAACTGCAACCGCAGGAACCTCCTGTGTGGATCGTCTTATGATCCCATTTAGCAACCAGAATGATAAATAGCCAATTTTACTTTAAATGATGAATGTTGCAAATTTTACACAAGAGCAAACTTGTGGGTCTACTGACGCCTCATGCAAGGTTTGGCGTGTAACATAAAACGATATCCTCAAACTACGAGGAGATATGGGTAGCTACCGAAGGAAAAATATCAACATTGGATATCGAATTATGAGTTGCAAAACTGGTTAAGTCCATTTTCTATCAAATCCGAGATAACAGCCATTCCTGAAGGATTTCAGTGCGAGGAATCGAATGCAAATTTCATCATAACTGAAGACCACAGGGGAAGAACGGGCTAACTCGATAATTTTGGTGAAATGAGTTAGCGACGGTTTCTCATAGATTTTGGGATGGCGAATTTGATGGAACCATTAGTTCAGGGGAAAAACGGGCCTCAGAGAGCGCTTCAGGGGAAGAACGGGCGATCTTTCGACCTTAAAAAAAAAAGCGTTAGCCCGTTCTTCCCCTGTGGTCTTCAACTGGAATCCCTTGAAAAAGATCCCTTCTTCAAAAGTGGTTTAGTCCGGAATTTGTTCTGAAACAAAACTGGCTAACGCCTAATTTTGCATCCACGTGTTATGTTTCAAAGCTGGTTACGTCCATGAACTCTACCCACCACCTATGAGAAAAGAAAGAGTTGGATGTTTTTCGTAGTCTTGGACCTTCGATTTTTTCCCGCTTGTTGTAACCTTGGTAAGGTTATTCACCAAAAACAATACTATGTATTATGTTTCAGTGAATTCATAACTTTTGTTTCAGAACTGGTTAGGCCCCGCCAGATCTATATCGAAACGTTTTTATCGAATGTTACGTCCATTTATGAAAGTTTGCGTAAGGTTTTGATTCTTTTCAATTCAGAGACCTTATCTCTCACCAGAAACCTTCAAATGTCTGATTTTGAACAAAAATCTATCTCAAAACGTTTTTGCCCTAGGTAGGTACTACCCTACATATTTCTCGAAATGAATAAGTGGACTTAATCAGTTTCGCAACTCAGCTGCTCATATAATATGTATACCTATTAAATATATTTTGAACATTCTATCGAAATTCCGATATATCGACGAAAATATTTAAAAAAGTTGCCGCCTGTGAGTGTATTGTTGTATTGTCTTATGACTGGTGGGTCAGTTTTGATCAAGGATCTTAGCAAGGAAACATGGTATGTACCTAAGTACATGTTTTTTGGATAAGTATTAGGAGACAATAGGACGCTTGATTATGTACAAGGATAAGGTTCGTCCATAATATATCAATCCTACATGAGCAACTCTTAATAACAATGTAAATCACAAGAGAACAATGTTGAGTCAATTAGGAGCCGTCTCGAGAACGATGAGGATGGGGCGGGGCGTCGAGTGCCCACCGTTGGGTTTTGAAGAATCCCCCCAACTCCTCCATTTGGAATTTTCGGTTAGTTGGCGGGGGCAGGGGGGATCTTACGGTCACGCTTTTCAACCAGTTTACCCCCATAAAACAAGTTAAAACAAACGGGCTTTTGGGCAAAAAATGCATGGGGACCGTTGTGGGTCCTGCGGTTGACACCAGGATAGTGCCAAGGTTACTTTCCTCCTCACTTCCTGGTCGACGCAGCACTCATACCTACCCCCGTAATGTTCAGGCCATCACCTATACTAGTGTTGGAGAGATGTAAAGCGGTAGAGGGGACGTCCACAGGTCCGCTACGGAAGGCTCTGCCCTCTCAGTTGGCGTTGGTTTCGTGGTTGGTCGTGTTGACAGCTGCCGTCATAAGTCAAGACCCTATGGCAAGCTATGGCACCAGCCCGCTTAGCTGGTAGAGTGGATCTGGATCTTGGCTGGGATTCCATGCCCCAGCATTCGTCGCGACGTATGCTCAGTAGGCACGTATACGACGCGTCGTCTGCTCAGCAGGCAGAACTTGGAACCGTCCAAATAGAATAATCTGGGAAACCAACATTCCCCCACCCCTTTCTCAAACCCCTCAAAACACCTTTCTTCTATTTCTTCTTCTTCTTGGTTCGTGGCTTGGTTGTCACCGATTTCATTGCCCTTTTCGAAGTTCTTCGTTCTATTCCTTCCTCTAAAGAACTTACTCGCTTAAAGTTCAAGAGGCTTGAAAATATCAATTTTCAATTTCATTTAATGTTCAGAAAGATGTCTCCAAGAAGCGTTGACCCTTTCTGTATATTGCGTAGCCCACCCTCAAACCCCTGATTGAAAACGTGGTCCTTTTCATAATGCTCTCCCGTGCCCCCCTTAAGTGAGGTTTTTGAAGGTAGTGAACCTGAAAATTTCACGTTCACCACCTTCAAAAACCACAATTACCATGACCACCATTACATGACCCTGAGGTTCCTATGAAATGATACATGGCGTGTATTATACGAAAACCACCCCTCAAAGGATGACTGTCAAAACGCTATTTCACCCAATATTTGGCCGGTATCTCATTTCCATACCGTCCTTCGTCTCCAAGCATTAAATCTAACCCGAGATTACCGTCTTTTTTTTTTTTTTTCAAGTAGGCAGGAACAGTTTTTTGTGCTCGCAACTAATCCGAATTTAATCTCTTCAAAGCCCCACTGTTGGAGTAAAAAGATCACTGGGGTGGAAAAAAATATTAGGGGAATTTCTCTCTGGTCTGAACGAGCTCGTCATCGGAAGGGGATGAAAACCGTCGGTGCGCACAAATAGGTGGCACTTTAAGGGTTCCGTTTGGAGCGTATTTTGAACACAGTGAGGCTTTACAGTGCTGCATGGGAAGTGGAAACTAGCTGGTAAAAAATCATCATACGTGCAGAATTGACTCGAATAGACTATTTTCATGTATTTGCTTGTCTTGAAGAGCTCTAATTTAGAACTTTAAAAGTTAGGAATAAAATTAAACCAAGTAATTTTAACCACATATTCATGTGGTTATACGTAGGTATACGTGTAAATTTTTTGTTGAAAAATCTCAAAACAAATAGATATTATTTGAAAAATCCTGCAAAAGTAATACAAATTTCATTAACCGCGCGTCTTTTTCTACGGTGTCTTAAGGATACGACCTTGCATTACACATCACCGAAACACTTTTGGGGACAGAAAATCTGTCATCCCCGGCTCCATTTTAGTAGGTAATACCTTTTCAACATTGAATGTTACCATATTCAAGTGTTCAAGTTTTTTATTTGCAACACGAAGAAAAAATTTAGAAATTGAAATGTGCCGATTTAATAATTATTATTAAATAATAAAATTTAAAAAAATATATATATTTTTCTTGTAAATTTGTGGACGCATGTGGGGACTCCGAATGGATTATGCGTTCAAAATTACACGGAAAACGACACCTCATTCGACTTCTTGGCATCCTCATCACTCCTCCAGCGTCCCAGCATAATCATAAAAGCTCCCCCTTACATAGCAAAGTTCCTCAACTATTCGATTACCGATCCACCGATTTGTTGCACATCTGAGAGACCCTCAAAAATCGTTTTTTTGCAAAAAGCTAGTTTTGCAACCTACCCCACAGTGGGATTGCTGGAAAACTGATAGGCCAGTCAAATGGTACACTGAAAATCGCTAAAATCGTAAGAAAAGGGCTTGTTCTAATTTTCTGTTCAAGTTGTTAGGATCACTCCCAGTAGCAGCTTCCAAAAACTTGTGGAATCGGGCTAATAGTTTCCGTGCTACACCCAAAAACGTTCTGAAAAACGTGGATTTCCGCCGGAACCAGAAATTTTCCGGTTACCGAGCGTTTTCGGATCGGGGGACATTTTTGAAAGAATCACCCATTTTCAGTTGACTGCATTTCAGTTTTTTCTTGTGATTTTAATGTAGGCATATTGGGAGGTTTTGGAATTTACATGATTTGTTGTTCGTGCAGCAAACGTTTTTTTCGTTTTCCCCCAAAAAATTAAAACTAGATATAGGCCCGTTTGAAAGCAAACTCCTCAGGTGATGTTTTCAGCCCTTGACGACAAGCGGCACCTAGCGCCGCGTCGGGGAACCACAGCCAGCTTATAGCTGACACTTTATAGAATAAGCAACGTATTTTCTCAAGTTTTTCAACCTACACTTTCCAGTCTGAGGTTTAACCCCCAGAAACCGTAACAGGTGAGAAAACGAGAGGCGGAAAATTGCATTCCCGGACGTTTGCCGATTTTCTACTTAACGTGGGAAACCCCCTTGAGTGGGAAAATGTTGTTCGACGGTGTAAATCCAGCCGGAGGAGGAAGGGTAGAATCAATCTATCACTTCCCCGCTTTTTCTACGCCCCCGAAATTGGGAAGGTTTTTCCGGGCATCGCACTCCGAAGGGCGTTTTACACCCTCAGGATCGCGGATTTTTCCCCTCACGGCAACAAATTCCGAATGGTGGGAGCCCGCGAGGAAAATAAACCTTCAGCAATTTATCTTTCGGGGAAAAGGGGGGTTTACTTCACTGTAAACGCCACGTCAGTCAATTGGGGAGGGCAGTCATCACTTGCGCCCTAATCCTTCTTAGTGGCAGTGGACCATGGCTGGATGGGTCAGTGAAAGTAGTCTTTTGCGCCCCTCGCCTGCTTTCAAGAACTACTCTTTTGCGCCCCCATGGAAGGGGTACACCAACTTGCTCAACTTATTTAAGTTGAGTTTAAGTTATTTAAGTCTTTAAAGATGATGATGATGTGATTCACATCACTCCCTCTTGGTTCAACCTCATTCTGGGACTCAACTCGTACAACACAACGGCTGCGGATGTGAATCACATCATCATCTTTTAGTTGAGCTAGTTGAGCCACCTGTGTAGCTATTTCGTTCCATTTTCACTTGATGGAGTACATGACGAGTGAAAAATCGAAGCAGTTGATGGTAATTGACGGTTATAAAAGGTGCCTAGGTATCTATAGATAGCAATTTAGCGACTCTCTGAAACGTAAGGCTGTCGACGACCCTTTCTGTAAGCCTGCTAAGCTCATTCGTTCTGAATTGAAAAAAGGCGACGAGGCGTCTCTGACAAGTAACGATCTGACTCTGATCAGGCATAATTTACATCGTGCGCGCTCCTCTCTTCACCCTCCGTTGCCGAAAAATGCAGAAGAAACTCAAGCTGCGTTGGGTGCCATGGACTTCAACTCCTATTCACTCGTACCTCCATTTTATCTCTTCTGAAGCTAAAGTACGGTTTTCGCAAAATTTGAATCGATTCACCAATAAACAGCTGCTTCCCTTTTGTGCCGGGAATGAAGCTCGCCTGGGGAGTTGACGCGTTAGCGGACATCGCTCTCTTGCACTGTCAACAACTGATGAACAACTATCCAGATTGGTGAGCCATGGGCGCAAAGGAGTATTATCACGAAGTTAAGGTGGGGCCCATAAGAGTAAACACGGCTCCCCTCTTGTACGCCCCCTTGCTCGAGAAACTACTTTGCGCTATTGACTAATGAGGGATCGGGGCCCAAGTGATGATCGCCCATTGGGGATGAAGTTCAGGTTATGTGAAGTGTGTGTACACCTGAGGGGGTTTTTAAGGCAGAAAACTGCAAATCGATAGGTAGTCAAAGTGTGAAAGTCCGTAAGTTTAATTTTTTCTCGAAAATAAGCTTTTGAGCTTTTCTGGTCAAGTAAGGCATTTCCATTTGTTCTCAAAAAAAGTTTTGAAGTTAATTTAAAAATGGATTCGTTGGTGGTTTACAGAATCAAACGTGGGTCTTTTCGAGGTATCGCGTTGGGTTGGTACTTACTCCACTGTAACCTCTCCCCCTCCCCCACTACATACCTAGGTTACCACGAGGTACCTGCTTGGCTTGAGGTTTGTGTTGATGAGTATTTTTCATCATGATGGCAGACCATTTCACATGATGGGATGATGACCATTAAATGGTCACACAAATTTTGTGTAGGTGTAGGGACTTCAGGAGGGGTTTTATATATATATTTTTCGGCTATGGGATCTAGTTAGGTGTCATTTTCGAAGTATTTTATCACCATAGGTTTCCGAAGACTCCTTCTGTACCAGCTGCTCTCTCTAGAACAAATCTCTCACGTACTGTTTGTAAGGAGCTCCACAGGTGAAGATAGGTATCAGTCATAAAAAATACAGTGCGAAAATACAGTGCACTATTTTTGCTCATCCTGCAACGTTATGCATCAATAATTGTTGATAATCAATTATAATTTATTATTATGAACAATTATTATTCACGTCACATAACATAAATTTTGTGATCAATCTGTGGAGAATAATTATTACATCGTTGGCTAGAAATCAGGCAGTTTATTGATAAAAACGTCCCTTTCCACCTTCGCGCCCTGGCTATACAGCTATGAACCCATCCAAACAGGTTATCAATCTCGTTATCGCCCCTTTAAACTTGTTCATAACTGTTTCGAACCCGTTTTCACTCCATTCAAACCAGTCTGTCCTCTTCGAATCGGTTCTTAACCCTACCAAACTGGTTCTCTCTTCCGAACCCATCAAATCCTGTTTTGGCCATGTTAAAAGTCATTTTTCAAACCAATACTATCCAGTTTGACTATGTCAAAGTAGTTCTTAAACCCCCAGTATCAGACTTTCAACCCTTCAAACCCGTGTTCAGACAAGTCTACCCTCTTCAAACTAGTTCTTAAACCCACCAAACCGGTGTTTGTCTACCCCCACCAAACTAGTTACTGCGCCTGACAAGTATAAAATGCCCGGCCGCTGCCAGAATTGTGCGAGGCAGCGTATATATCCATCACATTACGCTTATTATCGCGTGAAAGAAAATGAAAATTAACCCCACCAACAGCCCTCCCTTCTCCCGTTGCCTAATGGGGAATCTGCTTTGCTTCGAACGGCTTCAAATTGCACCGCTCCTGTAATGAATGCCCTAACGTCCCTCTAATGCGGCAATTAACACCGGCAAGAGAAAATATCTCCTCGGAAACGAATTAAGGGCCGCTTTCGTAGCCTTCAAGTTATTATACGTCCCCAGGAGGGGGATTTATCCCTTAAAACAACCCCGCAGTTTAACGAAATAATCGAATCAAGCTTCCCAAGGCGTTTGGAACATCCATTCCCTCCATTCAGCCTCGTCGTTAGAACAAATTACTGCATAAATTAAGGAAAAAAAAGATGGTGTAAAAAAAAGAGAAAAATGAAACTTTTCAGTGTAGCTTCACTTAAGGGGTCACCTTATTCTTCTTCAACTTCAAGACTTCCCTGACCTCGAAGAATAAATTGCCCCTCTTTAATCTCGTACGAAGAATCTTTTTCCATTAGTTTTTACAGGCGTTTCCCTTCCTCCTCCTCCTCGATTTTCTTAAGTGGTGGTTACTTTTCCCTTGAAGTACGACCAAGCTTCAGCGATTCAATCTGCTGCTGTAGGTATGGGTCTTACAAAAAAAAAATGGGGCTAATGCACCGTTCAGTTAAGAGCGTATTTATAATTGTTTTTGCGGTGGGGGGGGGATGCCATGTAGGTTCATTATTAAGAGTTGAGGTAGGTAATAACCACCAATTATAATTATAATGGTTCTATAGGACCGTTAGTGATGTCACATACGAAAATCCGTCTGCCAATCTAATCAATTGGGCAGTGGCTTATCTGGCTGGAGACCGTGCAAATGCGCGTACAGTGGCGCAACTGCGCCCAGTTATGCACGCGCAAATTGACAGAAGTGTTTGTGAATAGGCGTAAAAAGGAATGAAAGGAAATGGGTGAATAGGTGAGTCAAAACGTTGCAAATTTTAACACAAGGGTGTACTATTCTTTTTATATGCTACTGATCACCTTGAAAGATTTTAAAAAAAATTTTTTCCTGGAAAGATCATGCTTCAAGAGTTCAATAATGGGTAACAATTTCGGAAATCGCGTCTCTATTATAATATTTGAATTCCAAGACATGGAGGGGGTACGTTTTTTGATTGGCCGAGAAAATGCGCAAGTTAGCCAACTTTGCTACTCAAAAAGCCGAACCCGAAAATCGAGCATCGAGGTTATCGTTGGTATTCCTTTTTTCGACATTTAGTGAAAAGTGACTGGAAAGATTTCCTTGTGCGTTCACGTTAGCAATACGCACTTTTTGGAGTGACATCAACAGGGTTGCCGTCACGGCAATGCCGTGTTCTATTGTTTACTAAAAAAAAAGAAGATCGCCGCGCGCTCTGGCGGCTCCAAGTCGACGCCCAGTGAGGCGAGGTGTGACTTCACCTGCCCTCGGCGTTCATTTCAAAATCTCTAACATTTCGAAAACAGCTGTGCACGTACCTATACGCATTTTCGAACTAAAAATTGGAGTTAGTGGATTTTAAACGGTGCTGAATCCGAATACGTGGGATCCGGTCGGCTCCCCGCACTTTGGTGTCAACTCCCTGCAACTCGGGAATCCTACTCTTGTGGGGACCTAACACAACCACCACTACTAACAATGTCAACTCCCCACATAGACTAGATGAGGAGTTGTCCTCAGGCCTCGAACACCAGCTTAGATTATACCAGATTTTAGTCTGCTTAAATGCGTGGAGGGGACCTGCACCCGATTACGTGTCAAAATGCTGAATTCCGACCTTTTCAAGGAGCCCATTGAGCCAAAATTAATTGTCATTAAAAAATGTTTAATGACAAGTATTTAATACTAAGTATTAAATACTTGTCGTTAAAAGTCTTATTAAAAAAAAAAAATTCAGTACGATGTCTGGACAGGGGCGGGACCTCCTCAAAAAGAGGATTATGCGTCCAAAATTTATTGAAAAACGACACCTCATTCGAGCTCCTAATATGGTGTTTGAAATGCCCACTCAGGCGGTATTAAAGCAGGCTTCAGGAGGGATATGATAAAATCGCCAAGCTCTAGTTCGGCACTTGTTTGGGGTTGATTATTGTAGTGCATTAACAACACTGCAGCAGCGCTCCTGTTTGACAAGCCTTCAATAGAAATCTTACAGTTATTTGTAAGTAGAAATGCGTTTGGACACTTGCATAAGTTGTGAATACTGGAACGCTTGTTTCACCAACTAAACTTCTCCGCTGGGAAAACTTTGTAATAAGCCTTTCTGACTATTTGTAAAACTACAGTCCAACTGCATAGCTCATTGCTGGCTCAAGACTCTTGAGTCAAGAGTTGAGCGCTAATCCGAAGTTGGATTTTACCATCCGTTCTTCTGCAGGGTGATTGTTCCAGTGAGCGGCAGCGAGGGAGAGAGGTTTGTCGAGACAGGAAAAAGTTGGCAAACCTGAACCGGAAGCGGCGGAAGTAATGTCCTTCAACTTCCGCCAGAGAGGGGTTGAAGCGGTTGTCACAGACACCCCCCCTTTTTTCACCCCACCCTGAGAGCCTTCAGACCCAACCACACCCCACCCACATTTTGCTGTCCAGCGGTCGTTTGTACGGGGGTTACCCCATTGGCAAAAACCTCACCCTCCGGGACGACCACATTTCCTCGGTTCACTCTGACACGAACACTCTTTCAACTGCTTACAAACGTACAATTACTTACCTACGGTTAAAAATAATTAAAGGGAGAAGACAAACCAAAAAAAAAAAACAAAAAAAAAACGATTAATTCGTTTCATTGTTCCACTGCATGTGCTGCAGTCATCTAATAAACCTTTAAAAAAAAAAAAAAAAAAAAAAAAAAAAACTTAATTCTGTGTCGTTAAGAAAATATTTTTGAAAAATTACACATTTTCTGAAGGTACAATGTTTGGACAGATGTGGGGCATCGAAAAATGGATTATGAGTATAAAATTACAGGAAAACGGCACCTTATTATATAATCAAATTTTGATCTCCAACGATCCTTCAAAAATCCCATTTGCAGCCCCCATAGAACCCGCGGTAAAATCTGATCGTTATGGATTCCACACCTAACATGGCCCCATTGCCGAAACGCTTTGTAGTCCCTTTTTAGCCCCACGGGTTTTGGCAGTTAACCTGAAAACCATGCGGGCACAACTAGATGGTAAACCGAGTATTTTGTCAAAATTTCAGATTAACAAAAAAAAAAAAAAAAAAAAAACCTACACAAAACGGCTCCTACGGCGGACAGTTTCGTTTTTGTAATCTAGGCTTCTTGAAACGTATAATAGGTAGGTATGTCACATTTTGAGGCAGAACAGAATAATTCTGACGAAAATTATTTTCTATCACCGTCGCGTTCACATAGGTGTATTAGGTATTCCAAGAATAATCAACCAGAAGGCCGATGTATTTAGATAAAATATTTACCTATTTTAAATTTAAATTTAAATTTAAATTAGGTATTATTTATTATTATTTATATTAAAATTATTATTTAGTTCTCATTAGCATTTTCCATCAGTTTTTTATTTGCTTCGCTCAGCCAACAATTTTCTCAGGCAGGGAGGCTCGCTTCGCTCGCCCAAGTGACAGTCGACTCAATGCGCTGAATTTAACGGGTGTAAAATTGGCTCAGGAATAGAGAGAGAAATCGTCTTCCTTCACACCAGAATATATATGAAATTAGCGTAGAATGAACCATTTCCAAAAACTCCCCCTCCCCCTCCCCCCTCCCCAAACGTTTCCCAGCCACCTCCACCTTTCCGAGGTCCCTGGCACCCTCCGTTCTCCCGTTTGTCTCCACCTTTCACCCTGACAGCGTCCTGACACACAGGGCAAACGCGCTCCGGATCTCTTGAAATCGTTCAAATTAAACTCGCCATCTAACTCGTTGTTTCGGGGTTTCGTATTAAAATTTGGACCTGTAGCTAGGATACGGAGGAAACGCCGACTCAATCGACGAAGATACGAATAGTTGCACCAATTTGCGCGCGCCACAATTTGGGTTCTCAACTCCCCTAAGGACACCTAAACGGGATCCCGAACCCATAGAAAAAATCGCCGTCTTCTTTTTCCCCTCTTCTCAGAAAAGTCTTCTGTTTTCGAATCATAGTACCCTTATGATGGTGCAGCACCATTGGTGCTTACTAAGCACTGCTTAGTAGCATTAGCATTATGCTAAGTGTCATGTTTAAGCACAGTCTGAAGATTTTCATCGAACGAACACCGTAGCTCAGAAACCATCAAAAACATCCCTTAGGGCCGGTTTTTGAAACCATAGTTAACTCTGACGGCCGTAAAAGACGAACGAACGAAAAAATCGAACGAACACCGTAGCTCAGAAACCATCAAAAACATCCCTTGATTGTGAAGCTCACATTTCACTTGATTGTTATACATATTGTGATGGCAACCATCACATGGTTGTGGATTTGATTCTAGAAAAAAAGTGTGGCATACGAATATACACGTTGTTGGTCATTGTTAGACAGTGTTTTGTTACAATTGGCGCCCAACGTGCGATTGGAATCCCTCATGTCTCGGTCCCAGGCGCCGAAGAGGACGATGGCTACTCGTCGTACGCCAGCCGATGTTGACGCGGTTCCACAACTTCCTGAGCCCGAGGCTTCAACGGCGCAGTCGACTCGTCGCACAGCTTCTGCTGTTGGCGACGTTCCCCCGGCTTCGACGACGCGTTCAACAGCGCGTTCCCGCCGGGTGGTAGTGACAGCACCAAACCACGACGTTCGCGGCAACGACGATCCCGCAGTGACGCAACGATTGTCTACAGTTGAAGCGTCGTTAAACACCGTGGAACAGCAGCTATGTCAACTGTTAGCTTTGGTCAACACGCAAACGTTGAGTGGCTCAGCCACCCCAAGGCTGCCTCTCTCTGGACCTTCGCACGGGGTGAATTCGCCGGCGCGTTCTGTGAGTACGCTTCGACCAAACAGGGCACAAGAACGTGAGGCTGAGTTGTCACTTCATGCGGCTATACCGGAGCACACGCCAGTGGAATCTGAAGAATCTGAGGAATGGTTTCAAGCCGAGGAAACGACCCGTGTCCCTCAACCCACCAAACTGACGCAAGCCGAGGAAGCAAGCGATGCCCCTCCACAAGGTGCCAAAGGCAGTAACTGTCCTAACGCCCATTTCGAGGAGGTAACCTTGAATGATTTTCAAAGTTCATGCATGCTGTTAGTTGACACAGGAGCCACAGTGTCCCTTCTACGACCAGACGTGGTCACAGCCTGTAAGTTGAGAATGAGGCCTTCAACTATAGCAACACTTAAGACGGCAGGTATTGAAACTGTCAAAGTTTTAGGAGAATGTCAGGCTTCAGTCAGAGTGAAGGCAATTCACGTCAAGCACATATTTCTTGTCGTGGACATGAAGGACAAGGGCATACTGGGCTTAGACTTTCTGGAAAAGGTTGGAGCCAGGATTGACCTGCCCCGGGAGGTAGTGTCTATGTTTGGCCAGGATGTTCCATTGCACAAGCGGGATCCAGCCAGAAGAGGGTTTCAGCTGATTACCACAGTAGCTGGGGCACCCAAAAGTCTTCACGTCAACCAACCTACCTGATTGGGTACGGCAAGCTCTGGCCAACTCGGCTCTGCAAGAGGGCTGTGGAGAGTACAACAGAGCTGCAGCCCTGTTGGTCAAATATGCTGGCATTTTTGCCCTAGGCGACCGACCTTTAGGGAAGTGCTGTATTGCGACTCACTCAGTTGACACCGGGGACAATAGGCCCATTAAGCAGAACCCGAGACGAATCCCTTACTCTCAGCAGAAACATGTAGACGAAATGATAAAAGAGATGCTGGAGCAGGATGTAATAGAGCCGTCTCAGAGCCCGTGGGCGTCCCCGATTGTGCTGGTGCCGAAAAAGGATGGGTCAACGCGTTTCTGCGTTGACTATCGTCGATTGAATGCAGTCACAAAGAAGGACTCATATGCCCTCCCATGTATTCAGAGCATGCTGGATGCTCTCAGTGGCTCAAAGTGGTTTTGTTGCCTGGACCTGAGAAGTGGGTATTGGCAAATCGCCATGGATGAGGCAGATAAAGAGAAGACGGCATTTACCCTCTACGGAAAAGGCCTGTGGCAATTTAAAGTACTCCCATTCGGCCTCTGCAACGCCCCGGCAACCTTCCAGAGGGTAATGGAGAGGATCATCCCGTCTCAGCTTGCCTTGGTGTACCTAGATGACATCATCGTCCATGGAGCCGATTTTGACACCACGGTTCAGAAGTTGGGTGAGGTGTTCAGAAGGCTGAAAGATGCGGGTCTGCAAGTACATCCCAGCAAATGTTCGTTTTTCCGGACAGAAACCCATTACCTAGGGCACGTGATATCAGGCAGAGGCGTCCAAACAGATCCAAAGAAGACCCAAGCCGTAGTTCAGTGGCCTACCCCTAGGAGCAAACGGGACGTTCGGTCATTCATGGGGATGTGCTCGTACTACAGACGGTTTGTGAAGGATTTCGCGAAAATCGCCCAGCCTCTGTACAAGCTCATGGACAACGCCACCCCTTTTGCCTGGAACGTGCAGTGTGAAGGGAGTTTCCAAAAGCTGAAGGTAGCGATGACTTCTGCCCCAGTCCTTGCATACCCCGACCTGCAGAAACCCTTCATTCTTGATTGTGACGCCAGTGCTCATTCGGTGGGTGCTGTGCTTTCCCAGGAGATTGAAGGCCAGGAAAGGGTGATCGCCTATTTCAGCAAAACGATGTCCACTGCGCAAAAGAATTACTGTGCTACAAGACGGGAGTTATTGGCAGTGGTGCTAAGCATTGAGCATTTCCACCAATATCTTTATGGTACTGGATTCACATTGCGAACTGACCATGCGTCCCTGAAGTGGTTAACCTCTTTTAAAAGGCCAGAAGGACAGCTTGCACGTTGGTTGGAAACCCTTCAGACATATTCCTTCCAGATTGTGCATAGACCAGGTAAGGCCCATGGTAATGCCGATGGCCTTTCGAGGCGTCCATGTTCTGCTGACTGTTCATTTTGCCTGCGGAAGGACAAGCAATGGTCAAGGGAAGTGAACGTCATTCACAAAGAGACCCCTAACCCACAGATATGGCAGGACAGTGTCATAAGCACCGTGATTGCTTGGGTGACAGCGGGCAGGAAACCACAACCAGACGAGATGGCAGCACTGGACCCTGCAGTGAAGCAACTGCTGGCTCGTTGGGACTCCTTACTGGTGAAGGATGCCTGCCTCTACCACAAGTGGGAAACACCACAGGGCCGCTTCCATTGGCAGATTGTAGTCCCTATTGGCCAAGTTCCTTGGGCGCTGAAGAACTGCCACAGTAGCACCACTGGCGGCCACTTCGGTTTCCAGAAGACGCTGGGGAAGGTACGTCAACGCTATTTTTGGCCAAGGATGACGTCAGATGTGAGGGCGTGGTGTAAATCCTGCATCACTTGTCAAAAATCCAACGGACCTCAACAACGGTGTCCTGCTCCGTTGAAGCAATTCACGGTGGGAGGGCCTTTTGAGAGGATGGGTATTGACATACTGGGACCATTCCCAAAGACAAGGCAAGGGAATCGGTTTGTCCTAGTAGCCTCAGATTACTTTACGAAATGGCCAGAGGCAATTGCCATCCCCAACCAAGAAGCAGAGACAGTTGCCACAGCACTTGTCGAACACGTCTTCAGCAGGCATGGGGTTCCGTCCGAAATCCACACTGACCAGGGGCGCAACTTCGAATCAAAGTTGATTAAAGAAATGAGCCACCTCCTGGGAACCAGGCACACTCGGTCGACCCCACTCCACCCACAGTCAGGAGGGCTGGTAGAACGCCTAAATCGAACAATAACGAAATTTCTGAAAAAGTTCGTCAACCAGAAGCAAAATGATTGGGACAGGCTGCTACCACTTTTCCTACTGGCCTACAGGAGTGCGCCCCATGTCACGACTGGCTTCTCACCAGCATTGGTGGTGTATGGCCGCGAGCTCCAGCTACCAGAGGACTTGGTGAGACCCGTCATGAAGGAAGAGCCACTCTCGGTTCCGTATGTGTTTTCTCTTCGGAAGCACATGCAGGAAACCAGAGAGTGTGCTACAAGAATCATGGGAGTCCAGATGCGGCAGCAGAAGGAGCGTTTCGACCGTCGAGCCCAGCAGAAGGAACTCAAGCCTGGGGACTGGGTTTGGCTGCATGACCCAAAACGAACGGTGGGGCGCTGCCCGAAACTCCAGCCGCAATGGACGGGCCCATGGGTCGTGATGGAGAAGAAGAACGACGTGCTCTACCGGATTCGGCTCGGGAAAGCGAAGAAAATGGTCCACGTCAACCGGCTGGCTCTCGCCGACGTGAAGAGGGGGGTAGTGTGATGGCAACCATCACATGGTTGTGGATTTGATTCTAGAAAAAAAGTGTGGCATACGAATATACACGTTGTTGGTCATTGTTAGACAGTGTTTTGTTACAATATATAATTATGAAATTATTATAGAACTATAATAATAACTTTATGCAAACAGGTGCAATTGACTACTTTCATCATTGCACCAGGATCGACAAGGATCCACACAATGAATTTTATTCGACAGCTTCACATAAGTTGTGACGATTTCATTTCTGGATCGGGTGTATCTCTGTGGAAGGTCAGTTCCACCTCATTTTTCTTGTTCCGCCGCCGTTAAATGTTACGTCGAAGGTCTCGTCCTCTCTTCATGTCCTTTTGTCGCTACATCGCCGCATTATTAAGTATTAAGAGGCTTATTGTGTAGCGTGGCCCAGGTGGGGGGGGAGGGTGTCTTATCAAGAAAAAGTGTTAAGCCGATGGTGTTGAGGTGTTGGGGAAGTGCTAACACGCCTCTCTTGGGAAAGCACCTGAAGGGCCGAAGGAGATTCAGACCGGGATTGAAGTGTAAAGGCCGCAAAGCAAGTACAAGTAGGCTCAGATGTTGTAACTGTTCAAGAGCATAGTATATTAATTAAACGCTACAAATTACACAATTTCATAGCTTAATCTTTGTTTTGTAGATATAAATGAGAAATTTAGAGCAATCCGTTTTAAGAAAACGATTCTGTATCTAAAAATCGTCGGACACGAAGAAAGCAGCAGTTGCTGCATAACTAAGTAGAGTGGTAAAACTGGTTAGAGAAACTACGCTTTACTACATCAACCATGGAGGAAAGAAAAGGAGATTCCAGCCCTCATGCCTGGGCCCGCAACGCTATCTGCTGGATCTCATTTTGGAGGTGGCCTTTTTTATCAGTTCGTACTTATTTCGCTAGGGTGAGCCACTGTTTGTTTACTGACTCGGAAAACTTGATGGTGCGACCTATTTTTCCTCCTGAGGTTCTCCTCAGTGGTTTTCTCCTGCGTTCTCTTCGTGAAAACAACATTGCTTATAACTTCACTGTTAATTCATCTATTATTTTCGCGGGATAACTGCTTTTGAAGGCTAGTGGTGAGTTTCCCAAATCTTCTCTTCTACCGCTCTCTGTGATTGTTGAGGTTCAACACAATCAGACGGTTCACTTAAATGAAATCCAGCAGGTCGCAGCAGCGTCGGTTTCGCCCCACAACCGCGGACCTCACAATCTCCTTTTCTTTCCTCCATGTACATCAACGACACCCCAGGACTGGTCAGTCGACAGGAGAGTCGACTTCGACTCTCTGGCAGAAGAGCGCTTCACTAGAAAATCTGTCTCTGAACCCCTCACACCTAGCTTACAACCGATCAAGTATGCGCCAAGTGTGTGCGAATAGGTGGAAATGTGCGCTAATGGGTGGAAATAGGACAGGCTAGGAACCACTTTGTGGATTAACCGCTCAAAATTGCTCATGAAAAGACTCGACCCGGGCCTGAATAACGAATCCGCTTCCCATCCTCCTTTCACTGGCGCAAGCACGAGCAAATGCAAGTGCATGCAAATAGGATAGGTTAGGGACCACCATAAATCAAATCAACATGTCGTATCAACAAAAATGCATTTTAAAAAAATCGTTTTCATAATCGATGCATCGGAAGTCGGAAGATAACCTCGGTTGAAGGAGCTGAGATTCTCGTTCAAAACAATCCCGGTTGATGGAACTCCCGGATAATCGGACCCCGGTTAATGATGTTTCCACTGTATGAAACTCGTTAAAATAAAATATTCCATGGAATATTTTATTTTAACGAGCTTCATATTAGGTTTTCTTATTATTAGCTAATATTTTTGCACTTTTAATATGCGTACCTATTTAATATGCCCAAACAAACAATAAAAACGTTTTAATGTTTCATCACTACCATGGTTTTGAATCGGTTTTTGGCTCTCCTGGGAAGTTTGTCGTATTACATTTTCACAAACTTTCCAGGAGAGCCAAAAACCGATTCAAAACCATGGTTGTGATGAAATATTACAACTTTTTTATTGTTTGTTTGAGATCAAATAAGCATATTAAAAGTGTGTAGGTATGTCATACACATTGTATGTCATATGACATACACATTGTGACTGTGATTCAAGTCAATTCACGAAACCCCTCAATCACAAATCCCTCAAACTGTATTCACGCAATCCCTCAAACTGTACGTCGTTCTACATTCTCCACTCTTCACATTTCAAGTGGGCCTCCTAGCCGTGTTCTCCGGAAATAATCCAAACCCCTGCCTTTGGATCCTTTTTCCGGTCTATTAGCCCTCGAAGGAGTTCTGCCCTCTCATTTCCCTCGGGGTAACTTCTCAATCGGAACTGATTGTGGCGCCCTCTTCATAGTGTTTCCTCGCCGAACCAATTGATTCCCCCGACCCTTCAAACCTTCATTTAGGAGATTGGTGCACGTTCGAGAAAATTATACCTACTGAGAAATGAGTGGGGGGGGGGAATACGGAAAGTGTACCAACAACACAAATACGTACCGTGAAAATAGGAAATTTGTTGCGGGGCATCTACTCACGATTGATCTCTTGATGTTACTATCTTTTTTAAACAGCCATCAATTCAATGTCGAATTTTGTTTCAGGTTCTGCACTGATGCAAATTGTCGAAGTCTACAAGGAGATCCAAGCTCAACAAATGAACATTGTAAGTTGTACACTTTTCACGAGGGTTTTGGTTTGTAGTGTGTTGTTTTCGAATTTTTGAACGAGGAATCGAATTGTGATGGTCCCCGATTAGTCTTTCATCGTGAGGCTCTGTTGGGCTTCCAACGGGCTACAGACGGTTATTTAACGGCCTCTGGTCAGGGTGGGCTAGGGAACTGATTATCGACCAAATTTTTTTTCTGTAAGAACTTCATAATTTAAAACAATAGTAGCGAGTTTTGGGCCCCTAGTAGAATGAATTTCCAGGAAACCTTTTGGAAATTGTAATTTTACCTGATCCTGGAGTACAACTCTCGAATTGGCTGTTCGTCAGGCAATGAAATCAACGAGAAAAATCCCAGAGTTGGTTCCTAGCCCAGCCACCTGTATATTGATATATCATAAGTTATGATATAACAATATACAGGTTATGATTCATAACCATCACCACCCACAACCAACAATAATATACCCAAATTCAGCAATCTACCGTTGCTCTACTATGCCATTGAGGAGTTGCTCTACTATGTCTTTCCTGGAGAAGGGCTTTTTGAACCTAGATTTAATGGACTAGTTCAGTAGGTGCAAGTGTCTCAGGGGAAATTATGCTGACCATGCCATAAAACGATGGGCGAAGGAGAGCTTGTTTTAGGGTAGACATTATAAATTTACGGATCACAAAATCAAATTTCGGGCAGCATGGTTTCGCCATTTCCTTCAAATTGCTCTGTCCGGGACAATAGCTGTCGAGGCAACTGTCGATCAGCAGATTCTGCTCCACGTACTGAATGGCTTTCTCCTGGGCTCCAAACGCTTCAGCGGTGACGGTTTGAGCAACATCTTTTGAGGAGCTGGAGTCACTGTCTGGAGGCGCTCTGTGGGCCACAAAAATGGTCTCTTCATCGTCCATCGTGAAATATTCGTTGTTCCCTGCAATCGAGCTTCCAACGCTGACCTGTTGGGTGGGAAAACTCAAAAGGTTCGCTAGTTTCCCGAGTGTTTAACTGCACATGTATTTGCAGCGCCAGCTATGCAATGACGAACAGTTGTTACTTTTTTAGCGCAACCTTCTTCCAAAAAATGGAAAGGTGCGCTCACCTCTTCGACATGTATTTTTTTTTTTTTTTTTTTTTTTTTTTTGTGTACAGAGCATCACGCCCGAGCGGCTCAACAGATTTTCATTAGGATGGTCTCATTGTCATCAGCGAGTTCGGGGGGTGGTTATAGGCTACCTTGATTTTTCCTCCCTCATCCCCTTCATCGCATCGGTTTTCGGGAGGTCCTTCACGACGAAAGTTGTTTATCTCTGATGTGTAACTAAGGAGGCCTCAAAAGCGGGACGAAAGTTTTTGTCCGATTTCGTTGGTACAAGGGTCTATGGAATGAGCTTTTCAGGCTGATTCCAACGACTCCAAAACGATTTTTGCAGCCTGAGCCGTTCGTTACCTCTGATCGGCATAAGGTTTTATTACGCATCGGTCGTTAGGTTGCAGTTGTTTACGTAATGAGCATCACGTGGATGATGTGTTGTGTGGCATAGTTTGGTCGCTAGATACCTACTGTTTCTTAGTTTCTCTCGCTCATTATATATATCGTAATAACAAAAAGGTTGCGCTCATCTATTCAATTCAATTGATGGCTTGTTTAACACATAAGCAACTTTATTCAAATTCAAGGTAACAAGCCAAACAAGCCAAAACAAACAAAAACAAAAACCCAAAACATAAACAGAAACAAAACAAAAACATGAACAAGAAACCGACGGCCCGAACCACTGTGTTTCTACCCTGCTGCCTGGCGTCTTATGCCATTCTGGGCGCCGTCCTCTTTTCACGGGTCCGAAAGAAGGAGGTTCATGGGGAACTTTCCAAGCCGAGCTGAACTGCTGCACCACCCTCGAAGCCCAGCAGGTTGTCAGCTCACCTCCAGCGTTTCCGAGCACCCCTTTGTTACTCATTATGGGAGCATGTGTTCTTGAAGAGGGGGGAGGGAATAAATTAATAATATTATCTACTTCCTCGATCTTCGGAATATTTGGATGTTAATATTATTATGATGATTTGGCCTCGAGGATCGAAAGTTTACGTGTCTGAATAGATTTTTGAAAATCTACTTTTGACCCAAATTACCAAAGTATTGTTCTCCTGAACATTTTACTAAAATTACCCCCTTTTCCTTTGTGCATCTATTAATTTTAATTATACATTTACCTCTTGATTTAAAAAATTGTATTTTGTATTTTTTTTCTATTTCAGCTCAAAGCTTTCTACGTAGACCTCCTCGTGCCGTTGGAGACCAACCTGGAGAAAGACACCAAAGTAGTTCAGGTAATGATGGTAGGAAGAGACAAATCCACAATTGCAATGGTTCTTAGATATGAGTAGGTAAACTAGGAAATCTAATGTAGAGTTGAGAACGAGCAAAGTGGCTCTGAAAACTACATTTATTAGATTAAAATGTAGTTGTTATGCTCTAATAAATGTGTCCGTGTTATTGAACATTGTTCAATAAATTAATGTATGAATTCTCTCAAAAATGAAACGCTTTTGGTAATTTCATTTTTTCCACTCCTCAATTTCAAGGGCCGTACGAATTCGTCGAGAGAGCAAACATTTCAACCAATTACTTTCATCCCCCCCCCCCCTTCTCTGTTGGAAAAGAAAGTGAAGCTAATGTGGACCAAATGGCTGGAGGGCATCGCGTTGAAACGAGATGACATTTACCCTCCCCAACGTATTAGGAGGCGAAAGAGGGCGATATATCATTTTCTCGCCGCTTGCTCGCACTTTTCTCTCCTTCGGAGGGAAAAGACGGCGAAAATAGAGAAAATCGGTATATTAAAAAACGGGGACGGAGGAAAAGCAACAATATGGCCGCCAGGTGATGCCGCGGCACTTCTTGCGATGGGGAATGTCTTTTTTACTGTTTGATCATGCTGATGTTACAGCCTGAACCTCATGAAATTTGCCATTAAAATGGAAACACTTCAACGTGAATCAGGGTACTGCAACAGTTTTGGAAAGGCAGACAACGACAAATATCTTGTTGATACCCACCGCACACTGTGAAATTCAGGTGGTGTTGGCCATTTTGACCAGTTTAGCTGTTCTAACTATTTTGTTTGTCTTAAGCCATTCTATCCTTTTTGGCTTTTTTAACCGTTTTCACTGTTCTGTCTTGCTTTTGTCTGGCTATTGTTGTCACTTTTACGACTATGACCGATTGGATTGCTGTGGCTGGATTTTTAGCATTTGGTATGGTAGTTATGGTAGTCTATTCCACTTTTACCGTTTTGATAAGGTTGACTGTTGTGACCATCTTTGCTATGGATATTTTGGCTGTCTTGACTGACTTGGTTGGTTCGGTTTTTTGGTTTTTGGTGGACAGTTTTAGCTGCATTGTCCATTGTGGTTGTTCGAGTTGTTTTGCTAAGGTTTATCAGATTTTGTCTGTTCGCGGTTTTGACATTGTCACCTTTTGGCATTGTCATCACTGTTTGCGTTCGCAGGTTCAGATTTTGTTTGCTGACTAGGCTGTTATGACCATTTTGGGGGCATAATATTATTGGCATATTATTAGCTCTCTTGGTTGGTTCAGCTCTCCCGTGTGATTCGGCAGATTTAGCTGTTTTTGTCATTTTACCTGTCGTATCCATTGAGGTATTTGAGCTGTTATGACCAGTTTTGGCTGTTTTCGGTCGTTCTTTTTAGACTATTTTTTTTTACCGTGCTGGTCATTATCTCCTCTTTGCTTTGGCATAGTTTTCACTGTCATGTTTACTTTGACAGCTTAGATGTTTTTGCTGACCAGAATGTTCTGTCCATTTTTTCACTGTTGTTGATGTGTTGACTGTCTTGCCAGTTGTACCTACCCTTTTCTGCTGTTGTCTCCAATGCGACTTTTTTGGCCAATTTGGGTATACTTAGGTAAATAATAGGCCTTTTAGGCGTTTAGACTGTTTTGCAATCAAGGCTGTTCTGGCATTAGCAGCCCTTTGGTCAATCTTGGTCTCTGCAGATGTGTTTTCCGGTTTGTCGTCCAGTTGTGGTTTGTTTGTCGTTTTAGTTAATTCGACCGGTTTGGCCATAATGACAAATTTCTCAGTTGTGGCCCTTTAGGCTGTTGATCGAGTTTTTGGCCTATTTAATTGTGCGGGCCGTGTTATACCATTCAACATCGAATTGTATTTCAAACTTTTAACAGCTCCCCCGACCCTTTCAATTCAAGACATGACAAGCCTCTCATAACCGAAGTTTTCATAAATCTCCCTCCATTATCGGTAGGTAATACTCCTACATCTTAGCGTCCCTTGTCCTAACCTTGGGTCCTTTGTTGTTGCCAGCTGAATAACCGAAGTTGCCGAAGCGTTCGAAATTCGAGAACCCGACGTTATCAGAACGTGGTTTACCGAAGGGCCGACAGCTGCTCTTTCAACAGATAACTTGCTGGGTCGATACACGTAATTCATTAGGAGGGAAACAAAAGGCTCCCCATTTTGGCTCAACTTCCGAATAGCGAGAAATCACCCCATACAAATCCTTTCAGTTTTTGTGGATCTTTTTGTTAGAAAAAATATTCACGACATAATAAGAATCAAATCTTCAGATTGCCCCGAATATTATTCCCAATCATTAATAGAGGAAATCTTGGGGAAAAAATGTTCGAAGGTTCAGTGGGATTTGAAGCATTTTGTTCCTTCTTGTAAAAGTGGAGAAAGATGAAGGGAAATAAGAAGAATAAGAAACTCTCGGAATTGTTGGGGGGGTTTGTCCTTTAAAGCTACGGAGGCCATTACCGGCTGGAAACTTCTTCGGGAAAGTTTTCGGAAAGGGGAGGAAAAGGCCGTGATATATAGTGTTACTTCATATCTGACATATTTCTCCTTTAGGTTGAAGAAAAGCGAGAGGGGTGGGGATTTTTCCCCTCGAAATAATTCCAAAGGGAAGCCCCCAGCGTTGGCCCTTATCGTCGGCGATCTTCCCCCTGAAAGTTCCGGGATTGTACCGAAGAGCCGCTATGAAGCTGAAATAAAGCACTGTCGATCGGGAAGATTCAGAACTTGGGGGTTCAAACGAAAAACAAACGTGCCAGTTTTTTAAGTTGTGGCCAACAGAAAATCCAACAATCGTGTTATTCTGAGAGGTTCCTCTCAGCAAATCTAGGAGTTAGATGACGCAATAAGTATTCTTTAAAAAAAAAGAAATGCTGGCGACGCCTGGGCGCTTGAAGACTTGCCAGGGATTCCAACTGGTTCGTCTACTGCATTGGCGTCTGACGACCAACAGGGCCACCAGCAGGACAAGATGAGAGACTTGGCAGATCACGATGCTCATCACCTTCAGCAGAAAAACGGGAGTAGCTCAGTAGAGCAGCAATGTCTTACAGCTTCCTTGCAAGAAGAGTCGGATCATCCTCAGCAGCTTTGAGCCTCTCCAGAGTTTGTATCCGCTCGGCAAAACCGTTGTATGTAGATGGGTGTTGTCTCCCTGTAATAATATTGCAGAAACAGCATATTATGCTGTTTCTGCTTCTTTGCCAATTTGCCTGGTATGACTTGTCTTTTAGCTGCTTTGGCCTTCATCTGTTTTGGTTGTTTTCGAGGATGTGACCTTCTTATGTTCTGGATGTAGGGGAGGTGGGGGCAAAAGTTTCCAGTTTTGACATTCGGCGCTCTCCCCGCCTTCCAAAACGTCCTATCGATTTGAAAATTGGCTTGTATTGTAGGTTAACATCTTCCCTTCATCCAGTAAAAAAATGGTTCATTTACCAAAACATTTAGAGTGCGAATTTTCCATTTTTCCGAAACACCCGTTAGGAAACTTTTGCCCCACACACTGGGGCAAAAGTTTCCACGCGTGGGGCAAATGTTTCCAGAGGCAAATTTTGCCCCACTTATCAGTTAAGAGGTGGGTATCCTGGCCAAATCAAGACTGTACGTTCTCTAAAAAAGGGTTCATTTTTTCAAATTGCTGAAAACAAAAAATAACATCAGTTTTTGACCTTTTTGACCTTACGTCATTTTTACCAAGGTTACGACCTTTTTGTGACGGTTGGGTTGGCACTATAGCTAGGTGGGTTTTTAATCTCGAAGCCCAACTTATCACAGTTCATAAATGTATTAATAGAAGTAAAATTTAAATACATTTTGAGTTCGGGGCAAATGTTTCCACTTTCTCCAAGGGAGGGAAGTGGAAACTTTTGCTCCCCGGCGTCTGGAAACTTTTACCCCATTTTGGCACATTCTGCTTCAAGGGTGATTGTGACAATTGTAGGCGGGTTAGGGAGAGGGGAGTTGTATCATTTTGCAGCTGATTTAAGGGGACCCGTAGGGTAGTCGAAAAAGAAGGCGAAAACAGGGTAACTTTAGGATCCTGCCCTGCCCTTAATACTGGTCCAATCTGGCTCAAATTTTTACCACATCATCAGAACATAGTCTACTCAAAACGCATGGCTTAGTTTTTTCTCAATACAATTCCCAATTTAGCGCGGAGTTTTCAAAATTTGGTCACTTTTACCCAGTGAGTTATGGTCGACACGTCCGCCCCACGAACGTTTTTTCCAAATGTTGAGCCTTGGAAATGTTCCTACGATCATTACACTGAAGATATTTATTTATGATATCATCAATATCATAATATTATCAGCCAGGAAGAATTTGGAAGACAGATTCGAAGCAGCAGAAGGTGAGCGGGCTTATGCAGCGGGAGCCCACTAGCCGAGAGGCGGAAGCGGCTAGACTCAACTTTGACGCTTTATTTGAACGGTTTTTAGATAAGGTAAATTAACGTTTTATGGCTCATTTGACGCCAAATTTATTGTAGAAACCAAAACAAATTTTTTCAATTTTTCGACCCTGACTACCCTACGGGTCCCCTTAATGCACAACAAAGGGAAAATATGCAAAAAAATCTAACTTATTCTCTCTTAGGTTTAAATTTGCGCTGAATAGTTCCAAAAATTAACATCAAACATGCCAAAAACACACTTATCTCATTGAATGAGATAAATTTTACTCCTGAGAGGGTGCACTGGTCCTCTCGAAACTACGTAGGTCAACTAATAAGAACTAGAGGAGTGCACTACCTACTTGATTTCCATCGAAACTGTTCCCGGTTTTTAAAAAATGTGCCTGGAAACTTTTGTCCCGACCTCCCCTAGGTATCAGTTGCTCCAGAATTGATAGTTTTTTTGTTTTCCCTATTTTTAATGTTTCGTCCATTGTGGCTGTGATGCTTGTATCACTTAGGCACATTCAAGTGTTTTGCCTTTAATTGGTCATTTAAACTGTTTTGGTAATTTCAGTGGTTTTCTTCCATTTTGATTTTAGAGCCGTTTTGCTCATCTTGTTAGTTTTGGCTATATTGACCCTTTTGGTCATTTTTATCTGTTGATGGATCTATTGTGGTTGATTTACCACCAGTTTCTTGCTACTTTCGTTCTAGTGGATGTTTCACTTGTCTTGGGTTTTTTTATTCTATTGGCTGCCCTGGATATTTTTGTTATTTTTGCTGGTTGGTTTGACTGTCGACAATTTGGCAGTTTCGGTTGGTTCGACTGTCTTGTCAGCTTCTTCTGAGATGCCGTTCTTGTCCAGTAACTGGAAATGAAAGATTATCATGACAACAGTTGTCAACCGGTTCATAATCTTTCATGATTGGAACTGATTAGCTGGGGTTTCTCCTTGAGAGTCACCCAGTAGCCAACTGGGCAAGCCAAGTTGCAAAATATGTCTTCTGGTTAGTTAAATGACTTGATGATTAATTCGGGACAAATCCAAAGCGTTTTCACCAAGCGAGAATCTGCTGGGTCATCCGCGTTTGCTCAGGATTGAGTCATGCCTGCCAGCCTCCAAAATTCCATAATGATTGGAGAATTCATACCTACTTTACAATCCTTCTGTGGTGCCTTTGTACCCAACTCAGGGAACTTTTGGCTGGTTTGGATGGACACCCTGGTTTGGCTTTTTGTGGTCCCTTGTGGAGGTGGTATAGCAAGCGCTAACTTCTCTTGAAGAATTCAGTTCCCCAGAGTACGCCCTCACTCCGCAAGATGCTCTGAGCTATGTGCAAGCGTCAGGGACGTCTCTGCTAACTTCGGCAATATCATAAACCTTCCATCTCTCCCCCATTTTTCACAGTTCGCGATGAAACGGATCAGCACTTCCCCCTCTCCCCTAAAAACCTCAATCAGTCCCCCTTCACCACAACTGAGTAACTCTTAAGGCCAATTCCCATCCCGCACCCCATCAGTCAACTCGGAAAGGACCGCCCTAATTTTCCGCTCAGACGCCTAATTTTCAATTTCCCCTCCCGAGTTTCCACGACCGTCTTCAAAACTCTTAGGCTTCATAACGAGGAAAATCCAATTTTTAACAGTCCCGTCCCCTTTGGCAAGGTGCTAATTTCCTGTTGGATTACCCAAAGTGAAAGCGAAGAATCTTTGATTTTTTTTTTATTAAAATTATATCAACTGAGCCTTGAAGCCGATCCACTACGTCTAATTTCCTTTCGGGAATATCTGAAGCTTGCGAGCTAAAATTGAAAAATTAGTTGTCGAAGACAGAAAATCTTGAGACCCTTGAAATGAAAAAAAAAAGAAATTTTTTCCTTTGCAGTCGGAGCAGAAGAGGTTTCTTCAGCAGCACAAGCAGAGGTCAGAAACTTACTCGAAGGCGACAGCGACGGTGAAGAAGCAGCGGAAGAAACAAAAGAACAGCTCGAAAACGGGGATAGCGATGGACAAGGAGCTAAAAGTAAGATACAGTCACTGTAGAAGCAACACCGCCCAACCCACTTTGGTCGGAAAATAAAACAGCTTTTACAAGAAACGGGGTTTAAATGAAACAGTTACATGACACAGTTACATGAATCAACTTAAACGAAACATTTCGTTATTTTTTAATGAAACTGTTTTTTGTGTCACCTGTGAAGTTGGTAAGATGTGGGTTAGGCAGTGTTGCTTCTACAGCGACGATATGACATTATTCTTGGTCAGTGACAGATTAAATTACAAGAATTAAATTACAAATTTTGTAAACACCTCCACCAGGATAGGGATCCTAGAACGTTTCATTGATCACTAACGTGGTATATTGTATTACAGAGTATGCAGATATTGGAAGAAGAACGTTCCAAATTGGACGCCTTCTGTGAGCAGAGCTTGAAAAACGTAAGTAAACGGGTGATTTTGAAACGTGAGATTTGTGGATTGGCGACGTGAAAATGGGAACATCTGACGTGATAGTCAGGTGAGTCAGATGCGTGTTTGCTCGGTTTGAGATGTTAATGTGTTAGTATTGACAGACGGATTGTTTACTGTTGGGGTACAGTGAAGGGAAGGGGTTGAATATCCATAGAGGGAACACCTCAGACTACAGTAGCTGTCGTGCCCTGTTATGTCAACTGCACGGCTAAATAGGAACTTAAAGTTATTACAAGGGGAGGCAATCGGAGGTGACGCAGCTGGAACACACCTTGATGATACTGGATGCTATCAGGGTTGAAAAAGTATTGATTTGATTAAAATAGCATTCATCTTTTTTTAACCCTGCATGAGTGTTCACTTCACCTATCTGTGCTCGTCACAAAACTCATGGACCTTTAAAGGAACATCGCACGATTGATTGATAAAGGCTGGATGACTGGTACTGTGTAAGTCAGTCTGTCTGTTGACCCAACAAACAAGGACAATTAAAGACTGAACGACAGACCTCTACCCCAAATCTCATCTGTTGGCAAACTTTTTACTACCACCCCTTACTAATTAGGGTGGAAATATTGGGGGGGGGGGGGGAGGAATATATCGGTTTGATATATTATATAAACAGAATGGATGGTTCGATTTCAAATGGCTAAAACAATAGTGGCTCTGTGTGGCCAGACAACGTAAGGCAATTCATGGTATTGGAAGGAAAAATAATTTGTATTCACAAAGCCAGGAATAAGTTTCGTACCATGATTTTTTAAAGGCTCGGTGGAAGGTAAACAGAAAGGGGTGACACCTTTAGTACGCGGTGGGAACTATGAATCCATTTCGCTTCTCACTCAACTAAAATCATGGGGTATTAGGGATGGGCGTTTCGGTTTCCTTCGAGAAACGAAACCGTTTTGTCTTGCTCTGAAGCTTTTTCGGCGAAACCGTTTCAAAATAATAGTTTCAACCTCAATGTGATCCAAGACATGTTTCAAAAGAACTGAAGCTGGCGATTCGTTCGTTTCTAGCCTTACGTTGTTTCAAATGGCTTTTTCACGTTATATGAAATTGTTTCATCGTTTTTTCTGTTGAAACAGTTTCACGTTTTTTTCTCATCCCTACGGGGGGGCATTAAGAGTCTCAACTTCAAATCAAATTCGTGCAGTAAGTTAGGCTGTATCGCTCTCGCTTGCAATAAGTTTGTTCTCTGAGGAAAGCTGTTTACTCTAATTTTTTTATAAATAATAAATTAGATAAAAGTCAGTATTTTCAGATCTACAGGGATCTGAAAATACTGACTTGTTGGTGGATGGTGAATTGTCAGGTGAGATTGCGTCTCACTTGCCTCACCTGAAGAGCTGCTACTGGGCTAAAAACCCCTTCCAAAACCCTCGCCAGAGAGCCACCCGTGGACTAGGTACCTGTTCGGTATTACTTCTGGTTAGCTCTCCTGCTCTGCCCCCCCAGTTCCGTCGTTTTGCCGTTATTCCTGCTCTCACGTTCAGTCCATTTAAAAATGTTCCAATTTCAATTAAAAAATGTACCATCTTGAATATGGCTGTCACAAAGGCTGCTTCTTGGTTCTTTCTGAAAAAAAAAAAAAAAAAAAAAAAACCTTCAAAATCTTGCTTGTGTTGCCTATGATGATAGCAAAATGTACCCTAAACTCATTTGAGCTCTCAGCTATGGCTGCCCCCTGTTGTGCACGCAAACCTGCAAGGTGCACTTACATAATATGTAAGGAATCTAGAATCCCCTATATTTTCTCACTCTCCTGCTGAGAAACCAACAATAAATAGGTAGTTGACCACTTAATGCTTTCGTCCAACTTCTAGAGTCGTTGATAAGTCTTGCCATCCATCGACCACGAGTTTTGGCTAACCAGGTACCTTCCCACCTGCGGAATGTCTCTTCCCTCTCCTCCATGGCCTGGATTTCGCCAAGGCGTTTCGGAGCCATCAGGCAGATTGGTGTTACTCCTGATACTTCCTGAGCCAGCAGCGCTGACACAGTTCATAGGACGCCCCTTCCCTGGACAGCCTCCATCCGAGCGCTGTATGCCCGCCATGGACGAACTAAACATTCTTGGCTTGGATGATAGGTTGTGGTGACTGTTTGACTCATTTGATTGTGTTTTTTATTTTTTATTTTTTTCTGTTAGGCAACTGCCCCAGCTACCCCCTCGCTAAGCCCCTTCCTCCTAGAATTGGCAAATTGCCATAAGTCAAAATTTACGTCATGCACTTGGTTAGCCCTCCATTCATGATTTCACCTATTTTATCGTCCATTGCCCACCCGAGCCAACTAGAACGCACTCCCACTGCCTCCCACCCTGGCAGAGAACCGGAGAATTTTCCTAGAAGCCCGTTGTATCGGTAGGTTAGGCGGCTTCTAATGTGGCCTCAGGGAAATCTACCCCGATGGTTCCCTATTTCACCCCCGCCCACTTGAAACTACTCAAACCCGAGAATTTTCCGGGGAAAACCCTCTCAGCGACCGTTTTATTCTGCGGAAGGATGTCTACCCGGTGAATTGGCTGTAACGTTAGGAGTTAACAACCTGATTTACCTGAGCGCCCACACAGCTTGTTGGAGGTATTGATTAGCTCTAAGAAACTTCAACGTTATGTATTCTCGTGAATAGCCTAATCTAATGTTTAAAATTTTCAGGCGATGACGCAGGAGAGACGTCGGTACGGGTTCGTCTTGGAACGGCAATGCTCGCTGGCTAAACACTATCTCGCCTACCACAGCGTCGGCCACTCTCTCTACCAGGGCCACCTCGATAGCTGGCAGGATGTGGCCAAAACCCGGGAATTCCTTCCGACTTCGGTTGAAAACATGTTTGCCAACAAACTCACCGTAAGTGGCTCGAGCTTCGATCTGTTCTGGGGTGTTTTAGAACCAATTGGAACCAGTTCTGGGCTCTATTTTGGCAAACACTACTCGCTCCATTCAACTTAATCGAGGGTGAGATTTCTCAATCTGTTGAGGTTTGGTCTCAGCCACATATCCAGGAGTGTTCTTAGGCGTTGTCTCATTTGGAGCAGGAGCCTTAGGATCTTAGGCTTCACTGGTTTATCTTGGGCAGCTGGCTATTCGTCCACCATGGAAATCCCATTCAAATAGGAGCTGGTCGAACCGGTTATTTGGTTGGGCAGTGTAAGGTAAGATTCAACAGAAATATCCCACCCGCCGAGAACCGCAACTCCTTCTAACCCCTCCCCTCACCACGAGTCGATCCCCTCTGGTGGGAATTAATCTGGAGGTCTTGGGGTGTCCTCCACTACAACGGTAAATATACAGTTAACCATACCGACATAGTCACAAGCGTCAATACACCCCAGTGGCAGCAATTTTTATACCTTCTTCATCTGGTCCAACTAATTCACATTCTCCACCGTATCAGCAATTTCTTGACTCCTCGCTATCACAGGACGCCAACGCCTTATTTTTTTAAATCTAGCATCCCAGGAACCCAAGCTTTCCTCCTGGCTCCTGTCCCTTTTGACGGTCGTCGACGACGACAGTAGTATTAAGGAGGTCTCGCCGATTTTAGGGTAGAGACAAATTCAAGAATTGTCTCAGCGTCAATCTCTGTGATCTACAGCTACTGGGCCTCTTTTTGCCTGCTGACTATTGCTTTGCTTCAGGATAGCAAACACCCTATATTTAGATTGGCATGAGAAATACCTACATATATGACATACCTACCTGCTATAGCCCTCGCTCACATTGGCTGGGAAACTGCCCGAGTGCTGGGCAGCTCTGAAGGGCTTGCTTCTTTGAGCCCTCCGGGTCCATGCACCATTAGTTGCCAGGAACATTGGCTAGTGACAGTACATGCTTGCTGGGAAGTCCCGGTGACCAATAACATAGAGTAGGTACTGTGATTAGGAACCGCCCATAGCATCAATGACCACTGATGGGAAGAGCTCAAAGGAGAGCCTCCATGTTAACTCGGTGGCCCACGTTTAGTGCAGCAGGCCAACAAGTATAGCTGGCGAATTCTGGTGCAGCTTGGCCCGAGACTTCCCTTGGAGCACGTGGGAGCTCTCAGCTGGCTCCACCCAGGCTTTCCGTTCGAGGCAGTAGCCACTGTACAACCTCCCTTTACTCACGTTCCTTGTACCTTAGAACGTTTATTGCAATAAATTGTTATGGTAACACCAGTCATGACGGCATTTCACAGAACGTCAGCTTTTGGAACGACAACGGCATGGACGGTGACTCGCCCAAACACGGCGACGACGACAGAATTTCCCTCGCTTGCCAACTGAGGAAAACCAAATCCGTCGACGCCTCTTGCCTGGACATGAGGGCAATGGGTGAACTGCCGTCGCCCCAGATGACGTCACCACACCGCCCTCTGACCAGAGCCAAGTCCGATTTCAACCTCAATTCTTCCACTTCTTCGCTTGTTCACGGTGAGTTTACCAAAAAGTATAAGTTACAATGATTGGTCAGTGTTTCACAGCGTAGTATCATTTCAGAAATTCAAAGCCCCGACAGACGTCCGAAAAGTATGGCCGTGCCGGACACCAGCACCTGGGACACGCCGTTGGCTCGTGCTCTCTACGCTTATTTGTCTTCCGGTGAAAACCAGCTGTCATTCCTTGAAGGGGACGTCATCGCTTTGATGGGTACGTTTACAACTGAGATCCTTTGCTTACCTCAGTTATGTTTTCTAACCCACCAAATGCTTGCAGGTGAACGGAACAAAGGCTGGCAGTTCGGCGAGAATTTGAGAACCCAGTGCAGCGGCTGGTTCCCTCTGGCTTACACTGAACCCTTCATTGACGATACTGCCACGTAAGAATTTTGAACTTCTTTATGGCTACGTTGGCAACAGTGTCCATAGTTGAACAGCCCCGTTCCAACCTCAACTTGGCATGTTTTATCAAGCAACCGGCATTCTACCAGATGTGTTCGGATTAGCCTCTGGGTTTCTGAATGGACCTTTTTCGCACAAAAGATGTGTGCCCAAAATGGGCTTATCCAAGAATAATAATTATTATTCTTGGATGACTAACTCTGACGCGTCAATTTAAGTTCCTGCATTGCACGGACGAGTTCAACGTTTGACTAAATTCGAGGTCAATTTCCCATGTCCGAGTATACTCTTGAAAATAGGGCAGTGTCACGGTGATTACCTTTTTGTAATCGTTGGAATCATCTTGAAATTCCAAGTCCAAGTGATCCGGCCCGCGAGACATTAAAAAAATTACACTAGATACTTACTCATACCCACTCACGGAACCAAGTGAGGGAGCAAGCCGAGTGGAGTTCCGATAAATTTCCCCCGATAAGATATAAATAAATCCCCCCCAAATGAACCCCTGATGATCGTCCCCCTAACCGTCCCTATTTTACTGAGACCAAGTCCCCCTTTTTCGGCCCAGGTGTACACCTTTCAGGCCAAAGGCGTCTGGCAACGTTGGGGAAAACTTGGGGTATTTCTGGTCGACCTTAGAGGCTATTTGAATGATTTAAATTTGAAACTTCAAAAACAAGTACAAAAACCATTTGAAAGAGTATCAGAATTCAAAAACAAGTACAAAAACCATTTGAACGAGTATCAGAACAAAATCCGCTTGTGGGAGGCTCAGATGCTATCTGGTAACAGTTACCATTTCAACACGCTGTCTGCGTATGAAAATATTGCTTATGCTCAATACGCTGAGAACTCAAATTACTGTCGGAGCACCTTTCGAACGGACTTAGCGATTTCAAAAACAGAAGACTGTTTCAATTTATTTGTTACTCCAACAAAAAGTAATATACAAAAAGTTCCAATACACTTGCAAATGGAGTTGATTGAGATTCAAGAAAACTCACTCCTAAAATTTAAATTTGAAGACGTGGAGGTGTGCGATTTCTAAAGAAAATACATTGGAAGACCTCGAAGAAGACCGTTTTCCACAGCTTAGAAAATTCGCAAGAAGGTTGATTTGTGCGTTTGGCAGTATGTACTTATAAATGCGAAGAGTTCTTTTCAATGATGAAATTTAATAAATCAAAACATCGTACAAGGCTGGCTGACGATAATTTGGAAAATTCTTTACGTCTTAGTATCAGTGGAATGGGGAGTTGGCATTGATTTTAGATTTGGAAATCTTCCCTACCATTCAATAATATCGCTAAAAAGTAACGTGCACAGACTCCAATACCAATGAAAAAAAATCATTGTAGGAGATATAACGAAAAAACGAAACGCACAGTTTGAATCGGCTGGCGTTTCCCACCAGTCACTGTTTGAGGACATGACGTCACAGTTCCAGTGAATCTCTCACCAGGAGCGCTAGTGTCGTCAGCTTATAAGATGAATTTATAGCAATGATAACTTGATACGACGGAAAACATAATTAACTTTTAATTATAATACATGATACTTGAAGTTTAAAGCCTTATCAGAAGGATTTACGGCTCACTTGAATTTTATTAAGTGATGAGCAGTGGAATAGCAACACTGGGCAGAACAAACCCCTCACCTGTCAAGAACAAAACACTATCGACGACGCTCTTCAGCTGTATTGAGGACGTGACGTCACGCTCCCTCCATGGCCCCGGTTTTTCAAACGCCGTAATTTTCGTTAAATTATATGAATTTTCTGGAAACGATTTCAGGCGGCTGACTACTGTTTTCCCTACATTCTCAGCGAGTACTTTCAGAAAAAAAATAGAAAAAAAACAATGCCAACTCCCCATTAGTCCAAAAATCGATGGATTAGTTTCCCAAGCTGTGTCTCATTGATTTCGGTATCACTATTTAACTTTCGTAGTTCTAATAAGTAATTCCAACTTCACGATTTAACAATAATGTTGTACCTATTTTTTTTTAATTTCATTTTGTACTTTAGTAAATTGTAGAATAACCATGCCGTATTATTTCTTGGTGATATCTATCGTTAAAAATTATGAACACTACTTTAAGGCACTACATTAAAAGACATTATTTTTGAACGCGGTTCACGAACTTATTTGCACACTAAAGTGTGGGCCTCAAAGTGTCAGAGGTTGCCCATACATGCTCTTAGGGTGGCTCTGTGTCAACGAGGAGTGGGATCAGTCCCTGGTTAGAACTTGTTGACAACTTGTTTTCATCGTCAAAGTGTCCCACTCGGCGATTAACCCGAGTTTTTTTTTTTTTTTTCCCCACGCTTCCCAGTATTAACTGCCCTAACATTAATCAATGTCCCTTTGTTATTTGCTCAGGAGTGCTTCGTCTCCAACGCACAGGCGGACTGAAGAGGCGGGAACGTCCGGAGGCAGCAACGGGACAGGAGGTGGGTTCGGGGGCGGCCGGGGGCAGGGCCCCCCCACCATGCGGTTTGGAGACACCCTTGCACTTAGGAACCAACACGCACAGGTAGATTGCTTTTGTAGATCATATTGAATTTGTACGAATCCTATAGCGTGCCGTAATGTTTCCTAAACGCGTGCAGCGTCATTTCCCTTTTCCATTTTTTTTTTTTTTTTTTTTTTTTGGTAAGAGTGATTTTAGTTTATTTTTTGTCCACCGTGATCAGACCTGAACGCACGTTTCTTTCTGAAAGTTGCAGGACTCAAGTGTTGGTGGCGTGACTGGATTTAGGAACGGGCCTCCGTCCGGGCCGCCTCCGACGATCCCCGGTGTCAAAGGGCAGAGTGTCGGGGTGAAGGGGGCACGGCCCCCGCCACCCCCCAACGCCTCCCTGCACTCTTCTAACGACTCGGGCTTCAGCAACGACCCCCCTCCGGCCCCGGAAGTCGACTACTCCGACGACGAACCCAACAGGTGGGGCCTACAAGAGTGTTGAGGTGGCTTTGAGGTTTTAGGGAAACAAATCCTCAAAAAACGACGTTGAAAATAAACACGCGACACATGGCGATTCACAAGTCAAACTGCACACTTTCAATGGTTGAGCCTCTTCAAACGGCATCGAGCAGAAGAGAACAAGTTCACAAAATCATGAATATCCAGTTTGATGTGGTTCTGGATCATTTCATTCTGCAACAACTTGGCGCTAGGCGCCTCGTAATGCTCCTCTCTTCATAGCAGGATGCTGGTTGCTTATTGCTCACAGCTACACTTCCGTTCTTGATTAACTAGGTGGAAGCAAAATTGCTCCCATGACCTTGGCATCTGGCTGCATTGGCGTTTTCGGGAGCATGACAAAGGTCGACAGTAAGCAATCAACCAGAATCCTACCAGTGTCCTAAATTACGTGATGATTGGGCTATAGGAGCTCAAAAACTTGAAGCCAATTTTACTGGATTTGAAACAGATAACTGGGTCCTTTTTGCTTCCTGCCGTGCACTCGCTGAGGCTGAAATCAAAACTTTACTGGAAACCAACACAACCGTACAAAACTTCACATGTTTACACTTCAATTTTCTCTTCAATGTCCAGTCTTGATTGAATTTGTAGTTTTGATGTGAACTGTTTCCAGGTTTGTCACCATCTTACGCATTCCCTTAAGACAAAGATATCCCTGCTTCGGCAGGTACTGACATTCATGAGTCTTACGGTGGAATCTGTCCTGGGTAGCACATTCATACACTTCAATGTAAACTGATGGAAGAAGTTGCGCTGTATTGGAGAGGCGTTGAATTGAGGACTTAATGAGTCAAGGGATCTCCTTTTGTGGCTGCATCTTCAACCCTTTGGTTTTTACACCTGATCTAGGTTTTCAAATGAAATTTCAATTCAGGCCAAAATACCGTATAGGTTAACTTTGCTGTCATGGTCATGAACAAAGTCGTCAAGCAGTTAGTCAATTTGGTACTTTTCCGTTATACCCCCCCACTCAATTTCGTGTTCATAAACACCCCTCCCGATGGCTTTAAGGTACCCAAAGCCAACCAAAATCGAGTGGGGGGGGGGGGGGAATAACGGAAAAGTACCGTCAATTTTTTTTTTTTTTTTTTTTTTTTTTTTTAAAGCATATTGTTATTGTTATGATGTAGGATATGCTTTGCGCTACAATCACTATTTGTGTTTCACTTTTTCATGTGTAATATTTTTTAGCTAATTTATTTTGTCGCTAATGCTATTTAATTACTTAAAAAATCCTAACTGCATCCCTCATTTGTAGTGCCTCATCGATCGTATTAATACCTAGTAGCGTTAAAATTGTCCTTTGGTGGTTTATGACTGCCTTTTGATGAGTTCGCTGTAGTGTTGGTGTTGGTGATTTTATTCTGCTACGTTCCGGGTACGGCAGGTGGAATGTGTGTAGAGTATTCTTCAGATTGTGTTACCTACCTTGGATATGTTGAAGAGAGGGGACTACGTGGTGAGGCAGTTTCTCGAAATGTAGTTACCTAATGTGTGAAAATGGTCAAATATTGGCGGTTTAGATACTGGGGGGGACTTCTTGAAGAACATTTTGAGCCTAATTTCATCGAAATTGGTTCAATATGGCAATTAAATTCCCTCTAGAGCCTGTATATAAGAAGCCGATAACTTGAGGAACTTTTACAACAATGCACGCAGTTCATATGGCATAAAAACATTCCCCTGGACCACGGGCTCAAAGAAAAACAACAAATAGTTTTATAATAGAGAGGTATAATAATATACCTGCAATTACTCCATTTAACCCTTAAAACTATAAAAATAAAACTTATCAAAAACTCAGTTAAAACTATACTATATTCATAAAAATCTGTTCTTCTCCTTGGGATAACTTTCTCGAGCTTTCTTGAGGAGTCATATGATAACCTCGTATCTCAGAAAAACCAAACTTTTCAGGAGATATAAAAAACTGATTATGACGTCAGAAATGTTGAAGTTTATTGCATCAACCGTCCACTCAACTATTTCAAGCTCCCTGTAGACATAGAAACTAGAATAAATATCGCAAAACCGATCAGAACTATTTTATTTCGTAGTTTTATATACCTACGCCAAATATACGTGGTGAATTATCATATTATCATATGATAACCACGTATATTTGGCGTATAATATACCAGAATCTGGTATTATCTGATATTATCTGGTATTATATAATATCTGATATTATCTGGTTGTTCTAAAATGATAACCTCGTAACTATGGAAAATTGTTCATCAAAAAGGGCGCTAGAGGGCAGAAAAATGCATTTCCGCCAAAATTCAAATACTGGCCGATGAGATACGAGGATTTCATTCAAAAAATGCAATTCTGCATGGGATAGCAGTTCGTGGCGTTCTGCCAGTAAATCCAACTTGTTCGTGTGGCTCAGTCATTGACAGTATTTTGCTATGGCGACCCTAGAGACATCTTTTCATTAGATCTTGTACTTAATTTGTCCTTTGATTGCTCGAACCTTGACGATCTTCTCAACCTCATATCTTCTTCTGTTAATAGGGGTACTTTCTTCTTTCATCCGGTTGTGAGTTTCGTTGTTTTCATAGTTTACAACATCAGCTTATGTAGGTTCTTCTTCATTTGTCCATTGTCACCCTCCTCATCTTCGTTCATCTTAATTTACCTAAGTCTCTCTTTCTGTTCGCTTCCCTTGTTGAGTGTTCAGTTTTTGTTTCGTCCTTGAAGGTATCTTCTCAACCTCATTGTTGTGTTCTTGTTCTTCGACTCGGGTTGCTTTCCTCTTTTATCCCTACTTACACACCTTATTTGTACTCGTCGTTTCCAACGTTCCCTTTGGAAGATTCTTCAGCTTTGTCATCTTCATTTCTATTGTTATCTTATTTAGTTATGATTGTCTAGTATCTTATCTTGTTGAGTGTTTTCTTCTTTTAGTCCCACCTTCTTTGGAGTTTTCTTGCTTTCTTTGGATTCTCAGCTTTTGAGAGTTTGTCATCTTCCAGTTAGTCTTCGTTATCACTGGGTTTATTTTTTCTTGGAACATCCTGCTCATGGCTCTCCTCGTCAACCTCTTTGATAGATTTCTGCTGGGTGGCAGTTTTTGGCGTTCTGCCGGTTTACTCCATCGTCGTGTTCCTCTGTCGCTGATGCAGTACAGAAGCGAACAGTCTTTCAAGTGGAAACCGCGACCCCCTCGAGTCCGACACCAGCTCAAGGGGGACGATCGAAGATCATGGGCTTCCCCTTGCCCGAGGTACGTACTGGATCAGAGGAGCAGCTCCGAGCGTTAGAGAGGCGTTAGGGGAGCTAGCTCCTTAAGGCCTCCTTATGCTCCTTATTTAAGGCCACCCCAGTATGAGGCTCGAAGGGACAAGCCCTACTACCAAATCACAGAACAACGGGTACGTCTGAAACGCTCAGCAATCGCCACTTGCGCCCACCAATAGGGCAGGCACATACTTTGCTACTGTGAGCATCCTGAGCCGCCCTCAGGAAGTGTGCAGTTACGCCAGGCTGTTGATGCAAGACTATGGAGCCACCACCTGCTGGCTAAAGCCAACCATCCCCCGACCTCTCCCGCCTGGCCTCAGACCCCTCCTACTCGCTTTCACATGTTCATTAATACCATCACTGCCGCCCCAAAATCCGGGGTGCATCCCCAGGTGCGGCCATATTGACCCCTCATTGATTTCCCTAACCTAGCTCCGCACATTTGACGGACCTGGCTCATGGGGCGCACTAGGCCCTCCGTCACATGTACATAATGAGGCGGCAGTGAAGGTGTTGAGATTTTTTCCGTTAAGAAATACTGGATGACCGAATTCCTTAGGATTCTCCTCTTCCTCGAGCTGGAGCTTTAGTATGATCGATTTTTAGATTTTATGCCTATATTATTCACACTCTCCATGTATAATACCCAAGCAAAGCGAGCCCAGAAAGTCCAGACACTTGTACTTCGAATGACCTACATTACTATCTTGACATCATGACCTTTTTCACGTATTTCGTAGCCCTCTCTCAATCTACAAAGTGCTTAAAGGCACAACTTGGTGATGGAATTATTGTAAAGTGTATCTCTCTCTCTCTCTCCTACATGTATAAATCGTATTTCTAATGTAATATTGTTGAGGTGATTGTGTCTTCTCGACTTGAGCATGGGTGATGGAAAGTGTTCGTTGTTTTCATCATTGACTCTGTGGTGTTGGTGATCGGTGGAGGTTCGTGACAATGGTTTCGTGTGTGGGAACACTGAGAACGGAACTGACGTCTTTTTAGAGAGACGACCCTCATGAGGCGTCGCCCCAGGGACGTGGACACTTTGAGGAGTTGGATCGGCGACGACTGGAACGACAACAAGTCCACGATGACGCGCACTTTGAGGGAGGAAAGCCGCATAGAGAGGGTGCAAAGGCAGCTTAAAGAGTTGGAAATGCCCTACGAGAAGAAAGTCAAAAGGACCAAGTCTTTGTGGAGGATCAGGAAAGGCGAGGAGGTAATCGAGGGGATGGCAATGTGGCGTCACAGGTCCCTCATCGAGCTCAACAACGACGAAATGAAAACTCTCACGTTGAAAAAGGTAAATCCAAAGTGGCAGCACTACATCAATATTAACTTTTGAAGTCTCCCATTGTACCAACTAACCGTCTTTTTTTTCTTTTTTTTTGTCCTCGATGGAAATTTAGAGCGATCGCGAGCCTTCCTCCGAAGATGGCATCGAAACGGAATCTTGCATCGTCGTGGCGGATCAATGTAAAAAGCAAGAGCCTCAAATCCTTCCGAGGACCCGCCTCATCAAGAAGAGCCACCTGGACACACCTGGATCCAGATTGTCTCACGCTCAACCCTCTTGGTACAACTCCTGGGATGAAATCAAAGGTTGACGAGCGCCAAGAGGTAGAAACAACTCGTGGTGGCGGGTGGTTGACGTGCATCTAACAACAAACGTATTCATAAGTGGCCAAGGATGTTCCTTACTTAATAACACACTAATTTTGACACAGTTGTTTGATGATAAGAAATGGGAGAGCCTTGACTTTACTTTTTGACAATAGAAGGCTTCTTCAAATCCTCTGATAATAATATTATGTACAGATTATGTAGATAATCTGTAGATATTATCTACAGATTAGGGTCCGCATTTACCAGGGTAAACATGATTTTAAGCGTATTCTGACCGTCTTAGCGACGAGTTCCTCTGCGTGGAAACGTTTTGTCCAAATTACAGCAGGAGTGTAAAAGATGTTACGCTACTTGGAAGGGTATTCCTAGAGCAGCGTTTTTTTGTCGATATAGGTTGTGTCAATTTTGGGGGCCACCCTCCGCTCGCTAAAGCAAGACAACCCCACGGCCTCTCCCACTTGGCCTCAGACCCCTTCTGCTCGCTGACCCATAATATATTATTGTGTAATTTTTTCTTAAAGACATACAGGTTGCCAGTGGGGTGGGGCGGGGAGGTCACCTCAGACACCCCTAGCGCCCATTTTTTGACCCCCTTTGGTGCTCAGATACCCACATGGAGCAACTTTTTGGTTTATTATTCTTGGAATAATACACCTATCTTTTCGCGACGGAGGTCGCCGACTCCGATCGGCCTCTAAATTGGACATTATCCGTTACAAGAGGTCTAGATTCCAAAACCGAAACGTCCGTCCAGAAGTTGTCTAGTAAAAAAAATAAATCCGTCATTGCGTGGTGTTTTTCGAGCCACTTCTGGCCTTTGGTAATGCGGGCTCTCGGCTGGGTGGACTGACCTACAGCCAGTGAATTCAGCTTTGTGTACACCTCAGCTTGTACTAATAGTTCCTCCACAAATCGATATATGTTGGGGTGAGGAGATTCAAAGTCTTTATTAAATCGGCAGGTCATGTTTTCATTCGCGAGACTCATATCAGTTCCACCAATGATGTATTTAAGACGACAATGATGTATTTTTTAAATTCTCTTGACGACTTCCTCCTCGGGAAGAAACGTTTGAAACGCGGGTGCCCAGCGTAACTTGAGTGCCAAACATAAAAATCCCCTTCTCTTCCCTTCTATTGTCCAACGTAATCGAGTACGGTCCGCCTTGTACTTTCACTTGTCAGTTTTGAAACGCTGGGTGCCGAACGTAGGCCTCCCGGTACACTTGGATATATATATCTGGGTAGGTACAAGGTTCTCGACAAGCGAAACCTTGTTCGATGATGATATCCCGGCTCTTTTCAGTTATTTGCCCTAATAGTAGAACCAGCCAACCCCCGACCTCCCACAACTGGCCTCGGACCCCTTCTACTCGCTTCTCAATAATGAAGAGTTTTAGGTTCTTAAAGAAATATAGGATGAAAGTGAAAGGATTCATTCGGAAGGTTACATTCATTTTTATCCCTTTTTTGAAGTGTTTACTCTCCCAAGAAGTCCTCTGTGGAGAGCTTTACTTTCATCATGTATTATTGGGCAAGATAAGAGGAACATAAAATAATCTTCATGACGGAGGTCTCGTCCCGCTCCTAAATAGAAACCATTGTGAAAAACGGTACTTTCGTTTTGTACCCAGTTGGGCTGTGTTTTGCCTCAAATGTACCCAGTTGGATATCCCAGAAGCAGTGGTCTATGTGAAACGCTCAGCGTATAACGTCGACCTCAATGGAAAACCCCGTCGCTAGGAAATTCTACCTTTATTCTGAATTTGTAAGTCCTGATTTTCACCCAGAAAAAAAAACCGCGAATTGAAGGTCAAGTAGTAAAAAACAGTTTTGGTTGCAGGCTTGTGTAGTTCTTGAACTGTAAAACTGGTGTTCCTGAGCTGTTGAACTGTTTGAGAATTTATAGATGTCTATTTATAGAATTTATAGAACTATGTCTAATCAGTGGTGCAAGATCTACTGGATTTCTATGGATGGGGAATGCGACACTAGCGCTGAAATGGAAATTTCGTGGTCGAAACATCAGCTATTTCCTATACGTCTCCAAATTGAACTCGGCCTACGTGCTGAGACATCTGTCAGACAAATCTGTAGGGGCCTATACATCATTTTCCCCTATATCCCGGTTTTTGTGGGGAAATCGCCCTGTCCTTGTGAATTCTAATCGTACACTGTCTCACTTGTATAGTATTTTCTAAAATAAAATTGATGAAATGCTAAGTGGAAATTCATATTCAGAATCCAGGGGTTGAACAAGTGTTTAACATAATAATATTATGTTGTGCTCGCGCAAGAGACTGAGTGAAGAGGTGTTTTGGTGAAGCGAGAATTGACATACACTTGGTAATTTTACAGAAAGTGTCAATCTTCTATACACGGTCATTTATGTGGTGTGGCATTCACTTTGTGCCCATTAAAAAAATACGACTTGTTTTGAAATTTTATGTCTTTACTTTGGCACATGAACGAAAAAGCGCTGAAAGCGTTGAAAGTGTTAAGGTTTTTTCTGATGATTTCCGCTTACAACCGAGTCGTTGCTAGGGAAATGGCACTTCGTCGTTTTTCATCCCACAAAATTCGTTCGCCATTCGTTCGAAAGCTCTCGATTTATCCAACTACTGCGAAGTGCGTGGCCAACAAGCTGAGCATGGTTATTTGAATAATTGTTTACACTCAGCTGATCATGATTTCATTGAGCTGGTGTTTCGATGATTTGATTCATAACCGGTGATCCGAATATTGCGAGAACGGTTTGATTTGTGAAGCGGTGGGCAAATCATTTTAATAGGTAATTTCCGGATCAGATGAGTGGCTCTTAAATCTAATTTCTATGCTACTCTAGGAAGCTGTAATTTCTTATGTAGCCTATTTACTTTACATATACATATGTCTACATGTAGACATTAAATGTCTAAGTATGTAAATTTTACTTACTTGACGATGCCCAGGGTCCGAATCAGCTAATTTCTATGCTTTACGCTCAATTGTAATTCGTAGATAGAGGGGAGTACAGAAGTGGGAAAGAGGAGGGTAGGAGAAAGGGAAGGAAATGGAGTGGGGGTGGGGGATAAAGACATAAAATGTCCTAATGTGTTGCAGACTCGTATGCAAGCGTTTCTTGCTCAAATAATCGAATAGTCAGGAATTTCCATATAGACGTTCAACATTGCCTTTAGTTTTCCTGGCATCCCCCTTCTCTTTCAATGATTTGTTGGTATGTAAGAAAATGCATTCCTTTATGTTGTGTTCGTTGCATAGTTAGTTTTTATGTGGGAACCCCTAAATGTTTACTGATGGAGTTCACAGAAATCAAGTTTTGGGACAGGTCCGCTACGAAAATCACGTTACTTAGTTTGCATTGCACTGATTCAAAGACATTTGAAGATTTGGATTGATCATTTTTCGCAACTGAAATTTCAGTGTTCGATGGACGAATTTCTTTGAGTAAATCTTCGTGATTTTTCATCGTAGAGGTGGCAGCAAAAAAGGAGGGGATATGAGGAAAGGATAGAAGTTGGCATTCCCGTCTTTTCCCCTCCAAAACCTCCCCTATTTTTTTCTCCACTTATGGAGCTTCCATGCGCCATGTGGAGCAACTTTTTGGTGGTTTCAGAATTTTCTCGACATTTGCTCGCCAAACTGGAGTTTTAAGACCAATGGGCTTCTTGAAAAGGTCAGAATTCAGCATTTCTGACCACTGATTCGGATTCAGCACCCTTTAAAACCCATAAACCCCAATTTTTAGTTCGAAAATCCGTATAGGTACATGCTGAGCTGTTTTCGAAATGTTAGAGATTTTGAAATTAACGCTGGGCATATTTGACGTCACACCTCGCCAGGCTGGGCGTCGAATAGTTGGGCACTGAGCCGCCAGAGCGCTAAATAATAAATCTGAACAGAATCGGAATAAAAACACTCGGCCCGGGTCGATTTTTGAGTAACCTTCTTTGATAATAACGTCGATGCTCAATTTTCGAATGACCCTCTATAATGATTAACCCGATTTTCGATTTTTGGGGTCGACTTTTCGCGTAGCAAAGTTGGCTGACTTGCGTAGATGAGAGAGAGAGAGGGATCTCCCGGCCAATCAAAAGACGACGAAGCAGCCCACGTCATGTACCCTCTCCAGACCTCGGAATTCAAATATCATATTTTTCCTAAGGCCCTATAAATAATTGAAACGGGTTTTCTGCAATATGGACCCGTTTTCGTAACTTTTGAAGCACGACCTTTGCAGGAAAAACATTTTAAAAAATCATTAAAGGAGCTCATTTCAGATTTTTCTGACTGCTAGAAGTGCCCCAGAGTAAAGATGACCAAAATCGTGTCACTCTCCTCCTCGTCCTCGGGCTACAGCTTAATAATATCAAGCTATATTATAGTAGATTGTATTACTATTACTATATTATAGTACCTAGATTTTTCACAATTATTGTACATCCACGAATAAAATTTCCACAGTTTTATTTTTGTAGGTACTCAAGTTATAAATAATTTATTGATTTGCACTTGATTTTACAGGGGGAACGTGTTTGCGACGGTGAAACTGAAGAAGACGAAGACCAACGACCGTTCGGCTCCTGTCATCTTGTAACAAACACAGAGACTGTGGCAGGCCCTTCCCCGATAAACCTCAACCTCGAATGTGGTTGTCGAACTCGTGCGAATCCTCCGAAATGTTGAAGGTGCTACGAGGTGGACTCAAAGGCCTCAATTCCCCCCCCCCCCCCCACCGACTTCCCCAGTGTTGCCACATCAACTTGACAAACAATCTGAGCGGGTGTGCTGATATCGTAAACAAAAATATCGCTTTAAATGTAAACAGTTTTTTTTAAATGAAGTTTTATATTTGTATTATGCCCGTAATAACCTACTCCGTAAATGTCCCACCCAAAAGCCCCAAACCACGTCATCCGCGTTGGTTCACCTTACACCCTGTACATAACCACCTCTTTTTTCTGTAAATAAAAAACGTGCATTTTTGTGTACATAAGCACGTTTTTACAGTCGATGTTTTTGCTCAGTCAGGCCTAGGGATGCAATTTTCTTCTTGTAAATATAAAAAAATGAATCAAACTTTGTCTATTGTAGTTCGGTACCACAAATGGTACTGTAACATTCCGTCCAATTGTTGTTACATGTAAGATGTCTGCCATTGTTACCTTACTGACTCGGCAACACTGCGCGATTCAATTTTGCCAACAGCAACAAAACTTGTGTTTTATTCCGATTTTAAGTGAAAATACGAAAATCGTCTTGGGCAGTGTTGCCTGTTGCTCTTTTTCGGTATCATTGCGTGGTACCCCTGTTTGAAGGTTAGTTTTAGTTGCAGCGTCCCCCAAACTCTCCCCAAGTCCTCCCATTCTTCTAAAATTGCGGCGTCTGCAGCTCTAGTTCCGCTCCAGACGTCGCGTAACCTCCCAGTAGACTCACATTTCGCTTATATTCGTTATACTGTACGTATTCTCACTAATCTTATAATAATCAAATTATTAAAAAACTATATTATTCGTACTTGTAAATTTCTATTAAAAATCTGGTATTGTGGGATATAAATTTTATTTTTTACTAACTTGGGAAATTTTTCTCCTATGCGTCGATGTTCTTTTTTTATTTAGCTCAATCTAATCGCCTACTTTTTACGATTGTTGTCAATTCAGCTTGATAGATTTTTATTTTGTAAAAATATCTTTCATTTAAGCTATGTGGTATTATTTAGATTTTTTTACAAAACAACGTGGCGTCTAGTTTGCTACTGAAGCGATTTTAAACCTTTTTCTATGTTTTAGTTTTGACAAGTTTCAACATGTCTTATTTTACATTCAAATGCGTAAAGGGTTTTTGGAATCGTATGAAGGAGTGCGGAATGTGTGAAGGTTGATGATACAGTGGAAAAGGAACGTGCAGCTCTTCATACGACAACGAACTCTACTATATTTTTTAGCAATAGAACCGACTAGCTTTAAAAGGCATTGGTGTAGGGTTAGTTGGCTTAGAGTTTCTATAATGACAACAAAAAAACAGCCTAGTGTCTAACATAACATTTAAAGTTGTTATTCTATTAATCAAACAAAAAGAAATTATATGTGGCGTTGCTATGTTCATCTTTACCCCATGTATGTATCCTTCTGGAATAAAATTGTCTATGTCAGTAATGTGTGGATGTGAAGATGATTATTTTCTTGGGTTGGGGCTTTGTGGGCCTTGATGGACCAGAGCGGCTCACGAACCGGAGGCTGGAGTGCCAAATCAGTTGTAATGAATAATAGCGCAGGTAATAAAATCTGGTAAAAAAATATTACCCAGGTTACAAATCAAGCTTAATAATAGGTTCGTTTCAGCTGTGTCAACCGTGGTTAGATTGCATCCACTCGCATCCTGTGAATCGTGCGCATGCGCGTCTCGCATCTAATCGCATCCATTGTCATGCAGAAACGGTTTTATCACATTATTACGTTCGTCCGTGAAAGGATTCCCACTTCCTTGTTTATCGACGAGGTTCACTACGTGGGGAATGAGGCAAAATGAGTCAGGTTATAAGTAGGTTACAATTTGAGGGGCGATGGTTATCTTTAGGATGCGGTTAGCTCGGCTGAATGCACGGCTCAGAAGCAGCAATTCGAAGTAAATGCGAGTTGGATGGTAGCGCTGCAGAAACATCTCACTTCGCAGACTGCATCCAGTGAGCGGCCATGCAGAAACAGCCACTAGGTTCGTTCCAGCACGGTCAACCGTGGTTAGATTGCATCCACTCGCATCCTGTGAATCGTGCGCATGCGCGACTCCCATCTAATCGCATCCATTGTCATGCAGAAACGGTTTTCTACAAACCGCATCTCTTTAGCGTGACATCAATTTTCGCGTCACTTGAGTGTGGCATCCATGACAGAGCTACATGGTGTAAAAAATTGTAATACGCGCATTTTCCAGTATCACTCCAGTATCACCTCTTCTGACAATTCCCACAATATATTATATATATCAATTTCTGATGGTTTAAAATTGTTCTTTAAAGAACAAGTTTATCCTATGAAGAGAAATATATTTATTTATTATTATACACCTATTTTCATGTTAATATTATCTTTATTACTTTGACTGGTTTTTCCATATTTTATTAATATTTATTTATTTAATTATGGATTTTTATTTTTTTTATGTTGTACTGGTATAGGTGTATATGGGCTAATATTGTGTGGCTGGTCTTCAAATTCTAATTATGCTCTTTTAGGCTGTATTCGTGCTGTTGCTCAGACAATTTCTTATGAGGTAAGAATGGCTTTAATTATTATTTGTTTATTTATTTACACTTATAGATATAATTTTTTAAACTTTATATTTTATCAAAATTATGTTTGGTTTATATTTATTTCATTACCCTTATTTTTTTGTTGGATGAGATCATGTTTGGCTGAGACAAATCGATCTCCCTTTGATTTTGCTGAGGGTGAGTCAGAACTTGTTTCTGGTTTTAATGTTGAGTATAGAAGAGGGGGTTTTGCTTATATTTTTTTGGCTGAATATGCTAGAATTATTTTTATAAGACTTTTGACTTGTATTATTTTTTTAGGTTGTAATCTTTATAGATCAATTTTTTACTTTAAGTGAGTTTTTATTATTTTTTTGTTTATTTGGGTTCGAGGTACTTTACCTCGATTTCGATATGATAAATTAATATATTTGACTTGAAAAATGTTTTTGCCATTAGCTTTAAATTATTTAATACTTTCAATAGGGGTATATTTCTATATGATTAATTTCATTTAATTAAGTGAAGTTAATAAAGGGATTAAACCTTTCTCTTATATTTTCAAAATATATGCTTTAAATTAAGCTTTTTAACTAAATGTTTTTATCTTATAGTTTTAATAGAATAGGATTAATTAAAAAATATATAAAATATGATGTTGTTAGAATTTGTCCTGTTAGAATATAGGGCTCTTCAGCTGGTCGAGCTCCAATTCAAGTTAATAGAATTAAGTTTACTAAAATTGCTCAAAATATTATTTTATTGATAGGATAAAAACTTATTCTTTGGAATTTATTTTTGTTTGTAAATGGTAAAATTGAAATAATTAGGATTGATAAGATTATTGCAATTACTCCTCCCAATTTATTAGGGATTGATCGAAGGATTGCATATGCAAATAGAAAATATCATTCAGGTTGAATGTGCACAGGAGTTACTAATGGATTAGCTGGAATAAAATTTTCTGGGTCACCTAATAGGGTGGGTTCTAATAAATTTAGTATTAAAAATATAAAAAGTGTAATTATTATTCCTATATAGTCCTTAATTCTGAAATATGGATGGAATGGAATTTTGTCATAATTTCTATTCAATCCTAGAGGATTGTTAGATCCTGTTTGGTGAAGGAAAAGGAGATGGATTATTACAAGAGCTGTAATAACAAAAGGTATTAAAAAGTGTAGAGTGAAAAATCGTGTCAGTGTGGCATTATCTACTGAGAATCCACCTCATAATCACTTAACTAACTCATTTCCTAGATATGGGAGAGCTGATAATAAATTTGTAATTACTGTTGCTCCTCACAAGGATATTTGTCCTCATGGTAATACATATCCTAGGAATGCTGTTGCTATAATTACTAATAGTATTACAACTCCTACTATTCAGGTTATAATTAATTTATATGATCTGTAATAAATTCCACGACCTACATGTATATATAAACAGATGAAGAATATTGATGCTCCATTAGCATGAATATTGCGTAGAAGTCACCCATTATTTACATCTCGACAAATGTGTATAACTCTTGAGAATGCTAATTCAATGTTAGCTGTATAGTGTATGGCTAGAAATAGTCCTGTTAAAATTTGAATTATTAAACATATTCCTAAAAGTGATCCAAAATTTCATCATAAAGAAATTCTTCTTGGTCTGGGTAAGTCAATTAATGATGAGTTGATGATTTTAATTAAGGGGTGATGTTTTCGTAATGGTTTAAACATTTAAACACCTATTCGTATAGGTCCTTCAGAAATATTAATTAAATATGATGATGCAATTATTGAATATAATAAATATAATACTAATGTTATGGTTAATAATATGTTTTGTGTATTGAATAATTTATTCAGGAAATGAATTTCCATTATATTTAGGGTTTTTATTTCTATTCCCCAATAATTATTTTTAATAATTATTTTTTTTAGGAGGAATAGAAATAATATTGTTATTCTTATTCCTAAGATGGCTATAATTCATATTATTATATTATTTTTAAATTTTTCATTTGATGCTATAGTGGATATATAAATGAATAGAACTAGTATTCCACTTAATATAGTGATAGTTAAAATATAGGATATTCAAAATGTTTTTATTGTCATTCCTGATCATATTCTTACTATAATGGTTTGGATAATTAATATTATTCCTATTCTTATAGGGTGATTTATAAATAAAAATATTATGTTTGTAATTATAATTATAGATATAATACATAGGATAGTTTATATTAAAATATTAATTTTGGAGATTAATGATGAGAATTTTTCTTTCCTTTGAAGTTTTAAAGTATATACTATCTATGATTTACAAGATCATTATTTTTCTTAAACTATTAAAACTTATTTTTTTTTATTTTTTTGATTATTTTTGTATAATTTATATATTTATGGGGGGGGTTATGGTTTTTTGTTTTATGCGCAAGCACTTACTTGTCACTTTACTTTCTTTGGAATATTTGGTTTTATGTGTTTTTTTATTTTTGGTATATTTTATTATGTTTTATTTGGGTGATATTTATATTATTATGGTTTTCTTAACTTTTAGAGTTTGTGAAGGTGTTTTAGGTCTTTCTATTTTAGTTGGTTTAATCCGTTGTCATGGGAATGATCATGTTAATAGATTATTTAATTCTAAATGATAAAATTATTTTTTTCTTTTTTGTTTTTAATCCCCTTCTTATACCAATTTAATTGATATATTTTACTAATATATATGTTTATTATTTTTATATATTCTTTTGTTATATTAAATTATAATATTTTTTTTTCTAATATAAGTTATGGGTATGGGGTTGATTTGTTAAGATTGTCTCTTATTTTATTGAGAATATGAATTGTTATTTTAATAATTCTTGCAAGAATAAATGTTTTCAAAAATAGTGTTTATTGAGTTGAATTTTTATATATAAATGTTCTTTTATTATTATTTCTTGTTTTATCTTTTTGTACTGATAATTTGTTTATATTTTATCTTTTTTTTGAGTGTAGATTAATTCCTACTATACTTTTAATTTTTGGTTGGGGTTATCAGCCTGAGCGTTTGTCTGCAGGTTATTATTTACTTTTTTATACTTTATTTTTTTCTTTACCTATACTTTTAGGTATTTTTTATATTTATTTTATTTGTGGGAGTTTAATATATTTTTTGATTAATATTAATCAAAATTTTTTTTTATATATTTCTATGTTATTGGCTTTTTTAGTTAAAATGCCTTTAGTTTTTATTCATTTTTGATTGCCTAAGGCTCATGTTGAGGCTCCTATTTCTGGTTCTATAATTTTGGCTGGAGTTTTGTTGAAGTTAGGGGGTTACGGAATTTTACGGGTGTTTAATTTTTTGAGTTTTCATTTTTTAAGTTATCTTTTTATTGGTTTAAGACTTTTTGGGATATTTATTATTGGGCTTTTATGTTTGTTTCAATTAGATATTAAATCTTTAATTGCTTATTCTTCTGTTTCACATATAGGAATGGTCATTTGTGGTTTGATAAGAGTAAATTATTGAGGTATTGTTGGTTCATTGATTTTAATGATTGGCCATGGTCTTTGCTCTTCTGGTATATTTTGCTTAGCAAATATTGTTTATGAACGTAGAGGTTCTCGTATACTTATATTAAATAAGGGTTTAATCAGTTTTATGCCTCATCTCTCAATATTTTGATTTCTTTTTTGTGTTAATAATATAGCTAGACCCCCTTCTCTTAATTTGTTGGGGGAGATTTTTCTTATTAATGGGGTCATAAGATGGAGTTACCTTAGATTATTTTTTTTAATATTTTGTTCTTTTATTAGATGTGTATATAGAATTTATCTATATAGTTATATTAATCATGGTAATTTATATAGATTTGTTTCTTCTAGATCAAGAATTTATTTTGTAGAATATTCAAATTCTTCCATAATTATTCGTCCGTAATCGCACTTGGGAAGTTTTTCGCCGAAGTTTACTCCACGGAGAACGAGGCAAAATGAGTCAGGTTATAAGTAGGTTACAAATGGTTATCTTTTGGATGCGGTTAGCTCAACTGGATGCGCGGCACAGAAGCAGCAACTCGGAGTAGATGCGAGTTGGATGGTATCGCTGCAGGAACACCTCACTTCGCGGACCGCATCCCGTGAGCGGCCATGCAGGAACGGCCACTTTTTTGGATGGTACTCAGTGCGCATGCGCAGCTGGATGCAATCTAATCGCATCAACCCGCAGGAACGAACCTACTTTCTGAGTGCCATCCAGAAAGTGGCCGTTTCTGCATGGCCGCTCACTGGATTATAATTAAATAAAGATATTACTATTATTATATTATATTATATTATATTATTAGGCATATATAATTTGGTAGTGCGCCTGAATTCTGTGTCCTGCCATGAACCGATCTACGGCGGCTCACTGAAATCGGGAAGTTCCCGTGATTATTGCAAAATTGTCGCCTTTCTTCTAAACTTCCTCCTTCATCACGATCAAGGCTCTCCTTAGCGACTAGCCAGGTCAAAAAGCATCATTACTCGGGAGTACAAGGGAAATTTGAAAGTGGCCTGAAAGCATTCGCCGAGAAATAGGAGACAGAAGCGCTGAGTCTACGAAATTCACATAGCCATCTAATTTCTTGGATTTGGATGGAGGACCAGCAGGATGCTGAGAGAGATAGTCTGAAGGGTTGGTGCACTGGATCCGCACCCGCAACTTACCATATTCAGTGGAAGAGGTTCGAAGAATGACTGCCTGCTTCCTACATGCAATGCGATAAAACCGAAATTTCTCAGAATGAATGATTCTCGCCTGATCAAAGCAACTCATCCTTTCGAAAGACTCACCATGGCTTTCAAAGGCCCAATCCCATCTCAATCCAGGAATAAGTTTCTGCTGACGAGTTTTCCATAGGATTTGCCTATCCTTGTCCCAACACGAATTCCTCCACCGTGATCGACTGCCTCGTAGACCTATTCTCTATTTTGGGAACTCCGGCCTACATTCACACAGATAGAAGGACTTCGTTTACATCCCGAGAACTCCAGGACTTTCTCCATACTCGTGGGATAGCTACATCGATGTCTTCACCATACAATCCCACGGGTAACGGGCAAATCGAGCGGGAAAATGGAACAATTTGGAGAACTATTTCCCTCGCCCTCAAGCAGCAGAATCGTGGAGTATCGGACTGGGAATCAGAACTCCCGGATTCTCTCCATTCCATACGATCTTTGCTATGCACCGCGACGAATGAAACACCACACGAGAGGATGTTTAAGCATCACCGGAGATCCACAAATGGTCACTCCCTACCCTCTTGGCTGGTCCCATCATCCAAAGCATTGATGAAGAAGCAAGTGCGCTCCAGCAAATACGAACCACTCGTAGAGGAAGTGGAAATGGTGGATGTTAGTTAATCCGCAGTACGCCAAGTTTCAGTTGGACGACGGACGGGAGGTGACCGTGTCTCTAAAACATCTGGCACCTCGTGGGGAGGCGCCATTAGACCTTCTGGAGTTACCAATGAAATTCCGGACACCCTAGAAGCCAACCTGGCTGCACCTCCTTCTTTTGATCATTCTCCCAAGTCGCCAGAGCAAGGCTCTCCTCCACTGGCGGGAGCTGATTCTCCTCCAACAGCAAAATTTGGTTCATCATTTAATGAGGAACCACCCATCCACGAGAGGTTGCCCTTACGCTTTGAATGAGGGGGGGGGGGGGGGGGGGGTTAGAGAGAATGTGGTGTGATTCAACTCCACCACGTTATCAGTTTCGTGGCATATGTTGACAGTTCGTGGTGTATTTCAACTCTCAATATTACCATTCTGTCATTCGTTCTCGTGATCATCAATTAAGATGAATAAAGCCTTAATTGATACTAAAGGTTTTACGAAACAAGAAATAAATCTACCAACAGCAAACTAAATTTAAGATTCCGTCCAACCACCATTTTGAGGCTTCACAAGAATTCCCTCGAACGGTAAGAACTTCGCAATTCACTCATACCTTCCCATTAAAGGTAAGCGCACACTGATCGTCATCGGCCGCTTCGCAGGTATCGGACGGATCGGAATTTTTTTAACGACTGCGCACACAGGATTCGTAGCACCCGCATTTCTTACCTGTTCGGGGATTCGGTTTCCCAGTTGTAAAGTGGCATCCGCAGTGAAAGGATCTCCTCCGAGGTAATTTTATAGAATTGGAGGGGGAGAATAGTTGAGGGGGAGTGCGCTCACCTTTAAGGTAGGCGCACACTGATCGTCATCGGCCGCTTCGCAGGCATCGGACGGATCGGATTTTATGATTAGTAACACTGTTCCTAATGGGAGTGCGTTCACCTGTCGGCATCGTACGTATCGGACCTCGGCAATGCCGACGGGGATTCGCGAAGGGGCATTCAATCCGAATGGTGCGTACGGAGCGGGCATTGACATCGGGAATTCCGAACTGTGAGCGCACTCCCCCTCCACTCCGTACGGAGCGGATGACAACAGTATTTCGTTCGCCTTCTCCCAAGCAACATGGATTCAGCTCAACTAATAGTAATTGTTGAAGAGTACGAAGAGCTTTATAATTCGAGGAACCCTAATTATTCGAACCAGCAACGCAGGGACAACATATGGGAAGAAATTGGAAGAAGAATGGACCAGCCCAGTAAGTATTGATTTTTGTTTTTTTATTGATATAATGTGATGAAACTCGCAATAGGAAGTAATCAAATGTAAAAAGTGATCAATTTTTCCATAGCACATCATTACTGAAGTAAGGTACTTAGTTTGGTAGCTAAGTAGTTTCAACTACTACATGAAGGAATCAAAATACGGTAGGTACCTAATTGAAGTAAAGTCATAAAAGCTAAATCGTAGACAACCTTCAAAAATACAATAATATAATTACCAATAGTTACAGATTTACACATAATTACACGCGTAGTGTAATTTTGGTTTTTTGTATAGATACCTACCTATCAAATATAAATATCAAGACATACGCTGTCCAGCTCGAACTCTTGCTTGCTGCCATTCAACTGACCCTGTACTTGAAGTGAAGTACCTACTGTTTGAAACATTCCCGTATTTCTAAAGCATCTTCACGAGATGACACATGCTACTGGACTCAATCGGATCAAAATTTCAAGCACTGTTTTCAAAATTGTTTGTTCAAAATTTGAAGTCGAAACCTCTAGATCCGATTGAGTCCAGTAGCATGTGTCATCTCGTAAAAAGTTGTGTAGGCAACAAGCAGTTGCGGTGACGATAACAGCACGTTGATGGAAAACATTCAGTTTGCGTTCAAAAATTCTGAATTTCCGAGCCAGAATTCCAAACGTATTCTCTACGGTGTTTCTTGCACGACTCAAGCGATAGTTGAAGATCTTTTTTTCTTCGTTCTGATGCACATCATCAGTACGGTCTCATTAGGTAAGGACAAAGTGGGAAAGCTTCGTCCCCCACAATGACGTGTGGTAGCACATTATTTCCTCCGGGAGGCAACTTGGGTGGAGGAAGGTGGTAACTTCCATCTGCCAAACGCTTACCTATGGAAGAAGTGCGAAAAATTCCAGCATCGGAATTTTTACCATAAGCACCAACATCAATCACTAAAAATTTGTAGTTAAAGTCGACTAACGCTAGCAAAACAGTGCTGAAATGTTTTTTATAACAAAATAGATTTGATCGCTTGAATTTGCACACGCTTGCCATCGAGAGCAGCCACTGCATTAGGAAATCCATTCCATCTTTCTCGAAAGCCTTGCTCCGCCGAAATCCATGCTTGAGCGTCAGGTTGTGGCATAACTATAGGTTTCAAGACATCCAATATCGCCTGACAGGTTGAATAAACAATTTGACGAACAGCACTTTTCACCCAGCCGATAAGAAAATGCAAGGGATCGGAACGAGTTCCCAGTAGCCAAAAATCTGAAAAGAAAAAAGATTTGGTGATGTAGCTATTAATGAAATAAACATCAAATTTGTACACAACCCAAATATCGATTGTTGGTGCAGAAAACACGTTCCTAGTGGTGGTACATCCATTTTATTCATTTCATGTGGTTTATTCATGCCAAGTCTATTTGTACTGTATTGTTTCAGGTGCTGCCTGTAAATCTCATTGGACTCGCATCAGGGACAACCATCGCAAAGCCCTAAATTTGCGTAAAACCAAAAGTGGACAAGCAGCTTCGAAAATGAAGCCACCTAAATACCATATGGAGCTTCAATTTCTGACGCCCTATATAACTGATGAGGAAGAGAGAATTTCAAATCTTTCGAACTCAAATGCAGATGAAACCATCGATGTGGAGGAAGAGAACGAAAGTGAGTCTCACACCAGTTCTACTACGAATACTACTACAACTTCCTCTGTGGGTAGTCCCCGAACACCGTCTCATTTATCACAAAATTCCACATGTAAACGTAAAAAGACATTCGCAAGAGACTCTTCACCCCAACCATCTGCTGCTACAGTTTTGTCCAATTATCAGAAATATAAGGGACAGCAAGCAGACTCATCAAACCAACCAGCTGACCCCTTGACTGAATTTTTTGTAAATATGGCTCGAACCGTGAAACAATTTCCACCTCGCGACCAGATCAGGATCAAGGGACAGCTATTTCAAATGGTAAATAGTGTGGAAATGCGTCTGGCTGAAGAAAAACTTTCGTCTGATCCTGCTACCCTCATGAATACTCTACGAGAAACTCAACAAAATTACATGATAAAAAATGTGATTAATTTGAATCGTTAATTTATTTTTTTGTCAGTTCATATATTTGCAACTTTTTGCGAATAAGTCATGTGTGTTTTGCTTTCCGAATGTTGAAAATGTGTAATAATAAGTAATAACATGCGCAATAAATAATGTGTAAATAAGTAGCGTGTGTCACATTTTAAAATATAAAATAAACGTGTTATGATGAACATGAAATATGATTGATATTTACCTTAAACACAAGGCTAATCTCTCTTGAGGAGCGACTGCACGTCGGTATGTAGTATTTTGCCTCTGTATAATATACAGAGGCAAAATACTACATACCGACGTGCAGTCGCATATTATGTGGTTGCAAGATGTTCAACAGTTCGACAAACTTGGCGTTACTCATACGGAAGTATTGAAAAAATCTGGCGTCATCGTTTATTAGGTCAGGAAATAATGTGTGGTATTCTCCATACGTCTCTCTCTTCTGATTGATTGGATGAACCCAAATTGACCGTTTTCTTCGTACTCGCTCATGTTCCATTTCTTCTTCTTCCGCCAGCAAACAACTATCATCACTTCTTCTTCACTGTCCATATTGTAGATGTATAGGTACTTTTTGCAGAAATTTCGAGAGGTTTTATAAAAATAATTCTAAAATAAATTCTATAAAATTAGCTCGGAGGACATCCTTTCACTGCGGATGCCACAACTGGGAAACCTGCGGGTACGCAGTCGTTAAAAAAATTCCGATCCGTCCGATGCCTGCGAAGCGGCCGATGACGATCAGTGTGCGCCTACCTTAATGAAACCCTATGTTCCAAAACTCGCCTTGCCCAAGAAGCTACGAGGAATAGAAGAGGAATAATATTCCTCTTATATTATAAGAATCCCATCAATTCCAAGAAGATGAAAGACTTGAAAAGCCCTCAGCGATAATGAGGCAAAACATGCTTTCTGAAATGAACTGTGCAACGTGGACAACCATCGAAAATGAGCTAATATTCCTTAAAACAAATTGTTTCTAAATTTTTCCAAGCTAAACTTTGTTTTCTGGGCAATATTCTGATTTTTCAACAACGTAATCAGAGTTATCTTGTTTTTCCTCTTCATTATGACAGATACCGTACAGTATTTAGGGTTTTTTTTTTACAGCGTTTAGGGTAAAACAAGGACATGTCCATCCTTGAGTTTACAACAAGAAACATAATAATATTATGTACATATTATGTCCATCACCTTAATATGGCCACCGTGGCGATGATTACATATTTGATGACCAAATTTTATTAGGTAACCTATAAAAAGCTGTAAAATATCCCTAAGAAGTCCACTAAACTCTGTATTTCTCACAATTTTCAATTTATTCCAACTACTAACCACAGCTACTTTCATAAAAATTAATTGTTGCTACTAACTACAGCTTGTAGCTGCAATCGAACAGCTACTAACTGTAGTTACAGCTACTTCCGACAAATAAGTAGTTGAGACACAAGTAGCAGTAACTACTTGTAGCTGTAGTTTTAGGACTGCCCAACTCTGCTGTGTGTAGGACATTTTTTGTGCGTCCTGTAAAATTGTGCGGTTTATATACTCAGCGAATCATCTATAACCAAGAAAACTAAAGCTCTACTGCTACAGTGTTGTATACCCAATACTATGGATTCTATAGCTACCGTGAACACCATCCTTTGCTCCTTCGTGCTGGATGAATTGGAGCACAATAAAGTGATTAAAATTCAAAAGATGAGAACATTAACTTGGTAAACTGAAGCTCTGAAAATCCACCGTCCCACCTTACGTAAACCTCCAAATTGTTTCCCCCATCCAAGAAACTCAGGATCAACCAAAGAAAAATTCTTATCCTCAACAATTTTATTATAATAATCCTACTTTTTTTTTTTTTTTTTTTTTGGTTTTTTTTTATTTCCTAAAAGGCTCACAGGAAGGAACGCATCGTAAATGGATTTCTCGTCCACACAATGATTACCGTACACCCTGATTGTTAGGTTAAAATGACTAGTAAGAATACATGAAAGAGAGCAAATACAATCAAGCACAAACACAAAACACCAAAACAAAGAGATCAAGCAAAATGCGACACATCGGGAAGATGCCGGTAACGTTGAAATTTTCGTATCCCTCCCATACGCCTACGCTAAGTGTTAAGATATATTATGATATAAACACGATTATTTTTAATATAACATGTAAATTTGCGTACCCACTTACAGTTGAACATTTTGACATGAATATTTTGTATATTTTAGCATAGGATTTTAAAGAGAGCTTAAAAACTACGTATATCGTACTTACTACATGAGGCATTCAAAACTAAATCACACACTAAAATTGCTCGGTTAACTTTAGCGGTTCAGTTACAAACACTTTTTGACCCCAAAAGGTAAGGATTTGTACGGGCAGTACGAACCCTAACCGAATAGTATTTTAACGTCAGTGTTAAGGTTAATCGAGTGAATTCACATTAATATATTAGGAGAAATCGGGCTTGAGCTGCCCTCAGACAACAACAATTGCTCAGATTGAACGGCTAGTTTGTCCCCTGGAAGGGTTAGGGTTTGTACTGAGGATACGAACTCTAACCGTCCATTATCTAGCATTTCATTCTGAGCAATTCGGAAGGCGGCTGAGAGGAGTTCAAGAGGGATTTCCCCGCGAAACATTTTTCAAAAGAAAAAACTTCCCTAAATTAACGGAAGTTTTTTAATTATTATTAAAGATTATATGACTACGTTTTTTTAATTAGGGTGAAGGTTTTGCCCGCTAGAATACCATAGTATACTTACCTACCGACTAGAGTGAATGTGAGATAATAAGATAGTGAAATAGATAGTCCGCCGGTAGAGGGCGCTGGTGGTCGCGCCGGCGGTTTCCGAAGCATCTTACAGGTCCGGGATCTTGTTACCCTGAAACACAGTCTGAGGATGAACAAGTGCTTCACGTAAAAAAATAAATAAAAAAAATAAAAAACAGCTCAGCAGTTCAAAATTGAGGCATGAAGCTACAAACACAATTACATTCACTAGCAGTCTGACAGGGGGGCCTCGCTTCGCTTGGCCGAGCATTTCCTCGAAAGGGGGGCTGGCTCGGTTCGCTCTCTCGTTTAAATAATGAGTCAAGTGAAGAGGTGTATAAATTTTAAATCGCAACCACAAACGCAAACGCTCCCTGGTATAGGGTGAACGGCCAAGCGGTGGGGGAACATGGAGAAGACCAGAAACACCCAACTCTCGAGTCAGGGGCTCTGGCTCCTATAAGGTCTATTAGACACACCCACGCTTAATCTCTAAAAATGTTCAAATTAAAATCGCCATCAAAATTTGCCAACTGCCGGAATTCGTTCTTTCAGGATTTAGTGTTAAAATTTGGATCTCTAGGTAGGATACAATGGAAACATCGACTCATTCAGACTGTTAACAACGAAGTTAGGGATAGATGCGCGGATTTGAGCGCGTCAAAAATTGTGCTCAATGGGGTTGTTGGAAGTAATCGGCTGTTTGAATGGGCTAGGGAACAGATTGTCGACTAATACTTTTTTCTGAAAGAACTTCATAATTTGAAGCCATAGCAGTGAGTTTTGGGCTCCTACGGTGTAATACAAATTTCCAGGGCACATTCGAAAATTTCAACTTTGAATCTGAAGGGAAGAGTGGCGCTTCAAGAAGTTCTCTCTGGGCCAATGAACTAAAAACACGAACTCAGAGAGATTCACGGGATCAGAAAAGGTGAAATCGCAAGGAAAATATCCGTTCGGATTTGTTCTGACGTGATGGGACAGACCATATTCATGTTCACCAACATAATATAACCAAAAATAAATAAGATTTTTTCTACTTTTTGTGCGGGTGCACTCTGGCGGATTAGTTAAAGCGTCATGCAGGAAAATTCAAAACGCCAAATATTCACCAGTAATTTCCTCTGCTCAGACACCTAATTTCTCAGTGCTAACTGTACTGAGTACTTTGTTCATTATTAGTTCAACTATGTTCGGCCGAATTTTCCCGTTTCTCTGACCTTGTTCCCTAGCCCATTAGGGGTTCCCATTTAAAATAAGAAAATTAGGGGCAAATTCGCCGATTTGCGCGGATTTTGATGGAATTTCAACCCACCCAGTAAGAATCCCGAGAAGAAGGGATCCCGAGACGGTAGAAAACAAAATCACTGTATTTCTATCACTTATGGTTTCAGGGAAGAAGGCTAGTGACATACATAGTCACAGAGACGTTACGTACATAGTCACAGAGACGGTACTAATTCGAGTTCGGTACTGAATTAGTGGTATAGATTTTCAAGTTCAACCGTCATTGACGGTTCGTCAATATGGACGAATCATCGGGCAGTGAATAAAATGTGAAGTAATAATTACTTGGTCAATTGTTACCTTGGATTTGAATAAAGTTTGTTTTCTTTCTTTGAAAAAATTACTTGGTCAATTACTGACGAAAGTTCCGAGACCATTCCCCAGATAGTGATCCAACGCTTTGGGAATCGACCCTTATCAGCACGGCACACAGTGGGCCGAACATGCAAAAAACAACAACTTGTGGAAACAAGCTAAAAATTCCAAATTTGGACTGATGCTGCTCCGTACATTCCTACTACAACTTCAAAAATTCTAAATACTTAGAATAGGAATTTAGAATATAATAATTATTGTTTAACTAGTCTCTCTGGCTCGCTTCGCTCGCTCCCCTAGTGGGGTGTATTGCCGCCTGTGGGGTGTATTGCCGCCTGTGGGGTTTATTGCCGCCTGTGGGGTGCGTAGCATCGATGGACACGTTCAAACCCCTACTCAGACATAAGGCCTCGCTTCGCTCGGCCGAGCGCTTATTCGGACAGGGGAAAGCTTATTCGGACTACTAACTACACTGGAAACTGTAATACTACTGTTGGTGGTTTCGGAGGTGGGGGGAAAGGGTGGCGGAAGGGGAAGGGTGGTGGCAGGGAAAGGGTGCTGGAAGGTCGTTGGGTGGGTGGGTGGAGGGGGGGGGGGGGGGGGGGGGGGGTAGTGTGATCGCGGCGTAGTATGAGCCTGCGGACCCCGCGCGAATTAAAACGATCCAATTGTCTTCTCACCGTGAAATCGCCCCCTCCCCCTCGGTTTTTTTGAAATCCGACTTCGGAATCGGATTGGCCATATTTTGGCGCGCATTTGGCTCGCGGATACCATACCCAAAAAATGGCTCCTTACTGGGTATTTTTGAACCCGAAAAAACGTGGGACAAACGCGAGAAAGACGATTTTTCGACGAATTTCCGGCGAATTTCCCGGGCGAATTTCCGAATTACGATTTGACCGACGTCTTCCTCCAGGTCTGATCTATACGGCTGGTATTTTTTCGTAATTTTTTCGACCCCTTAAACGGGCTTTGGCGCGAGTTGAAAGTGGAAAACGTAGGACAAACGGGAGAAAGACGATTTTTCGACGAATTTTCCCTGGCCCCGCGCGAATTAAAACGATCCAATTGTCTTCTCACCGTGAAATCGCCCCCTCCCCCTCGGTTTTTTTGAAATCCGACTTCGGAATCGGATTGGCCATATTTTGGCGCGCATTTGGTTCGCGGATACCATACCCAAAAAATGGCTCCTTACTGGGTATTTTTGAACCCGAAAAAACGTGGGACAAACGCGAGAAAGACGATTTTTCGACGAATTTTCGACGAATTTCCCGGGCGAATTTCGGATTTTCGATTTGACCGACGTCTACCTCCAGGTCTGATCTATACGGCTCGTATTTTTTCGTAATTTTTTCGACCCCTTAAACGGGCTTTGGCGCGAGTTGAAAGTGGAAAACGTAGGACAAACGGGAGAAAGACGATTTTTCGACGAATTTTCGACGAATTTCCCGGGCGAATTTCGGATTTACGATTTGACCGACGTCTTCCTCCAGTTCTGATCTATACGGCTCGTATTTTTTCGTAATTTTTTCGACCCCCTAAACGGCCAGCGAGCGGAAAGTGAAAAAACTCATTCGGGAACGCGTTATCCCGTACCAACAAACCACACGGCTACCACACGCCGTCGGCCAACACAATTTTATATTATTGTATGATGTTTAATTATTGTTTATTATAATTATTATTTATTATAACAATTATTGTTATAATAGGTATACAAAATTTGAACTGCCTACTAAAAATTCGAAAAAGAGATGAAAATTCCAAATTTTGACTGAGAATAAATTTTGAGATTTTGACTGACTCCAAAAAACACTGACAGCCAGAAAGCATTGAACTTTTTTCTTTCAAAATCCGATTTTACTTGGTGGCAATCAGCCTACTTTTTTGTGAATTTATTCAAAAGGTTACATGATAAGTTCCTCTCGACTTCCTCACGATAATTCTCCGTAATAGAATACGTTAAACTGAGAATGAAAGAGAGTTTTTGCATTTTCCTCCTTCGACTCTAGCACAACTTTCACTAGCTCTTCATTCTTCACATTTAATGTAATTTTCCACCTGCAGAACCAAAAACCTTACTCAGTACGTCAAGGTTTTTGTTCTGCAGGTGGAAAATTACATTAAAAGACTTAGTGATCCCATAGCCGAAACCCTTCGAGATACCCCTCCAGTAGCCCCTTGGGCTCAAAACCTTGTGGGCACAACTAGATGGTAAACCAAGCAATTTGCCATGATCAAATTTCAGATTTCAGATTTACAAATAAATTCCTACTGCCCAAAACTGCTCGGATGGCGGACGGACATTAAATGTCCGGAAATTTTAATTTTTGGAATCTAGATATCTTGAAACGTAGGTGAACCTAATGTTATGTCAAATTTTGAGGCCGATTTGCGACCTCCGTCGAGGTTACATAGGTGTACAAGAATAATATTATTATTCCGAACCACAATTAGAAAAAATTCAGCAACCGCCCAGATTTCGTATATCGGTTGACATCAGTAAATACTTAAATCTTTAGTAGGTACTTAGTACTAAAATAGATCCATCCAGTTCTTATTAAAATAGAATCATATTTCTTCGCGAATCTTACCCATTCCTGGGACACCATCAACAAAGTGTTCCTCTTCAACTTGGGGCCAATCAACGGGTTCATCTGAGCCATGTAAGTACATAGCCAGCTGAAACAAGTACATATGAACAGATTGGATTCTCATCACGAATTGGACGATGACAAGGAAGGTGGACTTACAACAACCAGCAGACGGTTGCAGTGATCCCGAGGGCAAGCTGGATCAACCTGGAAACAAATTGGGAATCAATTATTGTCCTACTATCGTTCTGGGACCCCTCAAAAATTGATTCTACGTTCAAATTTTTAAAATACTTCAAAAACGTTATCGTTTTTGGAATCTGGACATCTTGAAACGTACCTATTTATAAGTTATATTTGGCATTATAATGTCAAATTTTGAGGCCGATCAGAATTTTCTACCTCCGTCGCGATTACATAGATGTATTATTCCAATAATAATAATAAGTCAATATTGAAGGGGCCCGAGCAATAATTGCTTCAACTTTTTACTCATATTGAAATTATTTCAATATGAGTAATAAGTAACCACTTTAAAAAAACCTACTGCCCTAAATGGTCTGAGCGACGGACGGACATGTAATTTTTAAAATAGCATTAAAATTTAATGCTCTTTTGAAAATTACATGTAGCATTTAATGCTAGGTATTTTAAATAAATTTTATTTACATAGCAGGGGCTACTGAAGTAAATCGATAATTTGCTGAAGGCTCAAAAACAAGCTAACCACACGAGCAAACTTCACGAATGAATATGTCACCGAAAAACCCCAATCTTTCGGACATGACGAATTTGTACTCGACGGGGGACGAATGACCCAGAAACCCCTTCGAAGGGCTCCACTTTTAGACCACATCCCATTTTCCATCGCAAAGCCCCGTTCACAATGACTTTAACCGACTCGTTCCGCCTAATAATTAAACAAACTCGGACTCACTTGTTGTTTTCCACTTTGGGAAGGAATATTGGCAATCCGATGCCAACTCCTCCCCAAAGGAGAGTGAAAAATGCGAAAGGGAGAAAAGCCATCCCCATCTTGACGGCTTGTTGGGACCCTTTCCCTGCAACAAATTACAATATTAGTTTGACGCCGTCGACTCTGACCGGTTGAGTGTAAACTAGAATGTCGAAGGAACTGAACACAATTGGATTTGGGGTATTGAAAAAGGCATATTACTTACAGGAGCCCTCGGAGAATAAAGTTTATGACGTCATGCGGTATCAAGTAATCAATACCTTATCAACGTCGCGTTCCGGTTTCGGGTATTTCCATGGCTGACACAATGTTGGCAGCGCATTATTGTTCCGCTATGTTCCATTATGTTATACATTTTGGTTTATAATTCTTGTAATAATACACCTATGTAATCGCGGCGGAGGTAGAAAATTCTGATCGGCCTCAAAATTTGACATTATACGTTTCAAGACGTCAAGATTCCAAAAACAAAATCTCCGTCCGCCGATTTGGGCGGTAAGTACCTACCTTGGATTTTTTTTTTTTTTTTTTTTTTTTTTTTTTTTTTTAAATCTGAAAATACTCGGTTTGCCATCTAGTTATGCCCGCAAGGTTTTCGGCCCGATCGTCCAAACCCATGAGGCTCTGTGGGGCTAAGAAGGGGCTACGGGAGGGCTTTTTTGAAGGGTTTCGGCTATGGGGTCGAGGGGGTGTCGTTTTCGAAGTAATTATGGACGTAGAATCCATTTTTGGGGGTCCCAGAACGATCCGATTTCACCGTGAGGATTATTTGGGCTAATAGGGCTACAAATGGGATTTTTGAAGGATCCCAGGAGGTCAAATATGAAGATGTCGTTTTCCGAGTAATTTTGGACGCATAAGTACCTAATCAATTTTTCGGGGTCCCACATTAGTCCGCAAACTTAACCTACAAGAAAATTTAAATCAAAATGTAATCGGTAAAGTAATTACCAAAATTAAGTTGTTTTAATTACATATAGGTAGGCTACTTAATTTTTGTTTATTTTATATCCCAGAATAATAAACTCTTGTGTACACTCCTAAATAACAATCCTAATAACTACGGTAGGCTATGAAACGCAAAATGCGAGTGGAAATTTTAAATTCGGACAACAAAAATTTTTTGGCTGCCGAAAGTGAACACAAGGCTTCGCAGACTCGGAAGCAATACACTGCCAAGGCAATGGCACATGAGCATCCTCGTGCCAGGTTCAAAATTAACGTAGTTGTCTGTAACAAGAAAATTACGTTCGCGCATGCGCAGGGAGTACCACTGATGCAATTGAGATGAAACTGATAGGGGACCATCTAGGGCTAAACCCACACAATTCCTGAAAATTTGATTGAAATCCGATCAAAATTGTGGGAGTCATTTCGAAAGTGAAAACAATGCTTCCGCAGACTCGGAAAAAAAAAAAAAAAAATCAGTCGATGTGTCGACAATTAAGTATTATATGGGGATTGGAGTGCATACAAGCATCGCCATAATCTCCATCCTCGCAGTCGATGGCAGCCATTCGTAGAGTGATTCCTCTTCAGAAGAATCCAATCCGATCTTGCCCCGCAGCTTGGTTCCCGTAAAGAAACGATTTCAGACCAAATAATATTTCGTATTAGTAGTATTCTACTACTTAGTCTTTTTATTAGAAGGATTCCCACTATCTCGCCGCATCCACCTTACGTTAAGTTTGTATCCCGTCTTGCCCCACTCGGTATCTTCAACCAAATAGGCTACCATTTTGATTAGTGTAACACGGGAGTCTTCTAATAATCAGCTACGATCTAATTATTAGAAGCAAATCGTAGCTTATCAAGTACATCAAGCATTCAGTCGCTTGCCTTGAGGTTTCGACGAAGTGGAGCAGTGGAACGGGCCCTAACACCCGGTTACGGGTTAACGCATCCTTGCGGCAAAAAGACCAACTGAGCTCTGATTGCTTCTTCAAGACGATCTTATCAAACAGGTCAGTCTACGGATGGCAACACCTGACGACCAAATCTGACGGTATCCTATTTGACCCCACTATCACATCTTACCCACCTCTCCCCTGGCGTTTTTTTCTGTCTGTCGCAAGGGCAAACAAATCCAGGTAGTTTCGAAAAAAGAAAGAAAAGTAGATGAAGTTAGTAATCAAAACCTGATAAGTCCATACAAAATTTGTATGGTTATTTAATAACCTCTTTTCCTGCAAAATAACCAGAATTCCAAGCTTGAAATCATTGGAGTTTCAACCTCAACGACTTGTGCTGACATTATCCATGAAATGCATCATATTCAACGAAGATCATGTTCTAATAGTTTTAGACAATTTTCTCTAAAACTGAAAAGTGGACTTGTTGGAGCTTGCAACTGAACGCCTCAAGTTTAAGTTCCTATAAATAAAAAACATTTTATGCCACCAATAACACACCAATCTTCATTCTCCTCTTCAGAATCCACTACACACTCAACCCCAAGGTGAAGGCTCCATACGCAACCAAACACAATCAGTACAATTTGTTTATTATAACTTATTGTTTTTTGCAGCGATTTGTCCAGTTCTTATCCAACGCTTACACAGTGAAAAGAGCAAAAACCCATCTCGCTAAGGAATAAATAATACTTGGCCGCTATAATTTGAGCCACGTGCGAGAAAACAAGTTATGAAGGTTTGAAAAAAAATTCGCCGGCTCAAAAAAAACTTCTTAAAAAATTCGAATACATTATTTTTCTCAATACAAAAAGGAACACTAAATAACATTTTGATCGGCTAAGCTGGGAACAGTGTGGCAATGAGTGATTTTGAGCCGAACAAACAAGTTTGTCGTAGAAAGTGGAATAGTTTTCGGGGAAATAGTATTAAATAGTCAAAAAATCACGCCTACTCAAAATACGCATTATTGCATAAAATAATAGTGAAAATAGAAAAATATGGAATCTTAAATTATATTACCATAGGCGACGCAAATCAAAAAAACAATCCTATTTATGGGGAAATTTACAAAAAATCACAAAATACAAATTACAGAGGAATGTAGTGTGATATAATACACAAAATATTCATTTTTCTAAGCCGGGCGTTTTTTTGTTTGTCTTTTTCGATAAATTGGAATGAAAGAAAAGGGAAGTTTGTATGAAAATAATACATATAATAGAGAAAGGGGGGGAAGAGAACAAGTGAAAAAACAAACGAAATAAAATGAACAAAAATTGGGGGGAGGGGTAAAAAAATTTGAAAAAACAAGAGACTTAGAAACACTTCCTGTGGACGATGGAGGGGCCGGATTCGTCGTATTCTTGTTTGGAGATCCACATCTGCTGGAAGGTGGAGAGGGAAGCGAGGATGGAACCTGGAAAAAGAAAATTTATTTAATAACAGTAATGTAAAAAAAGGGGAGTTCGGAAACGTAGAATTCAATGAAATTCTCTAAAAGTAGAATGAGATCCTTTTTTGTCCAACGAAATTCAATAAAATTGAGGAATAACAATTTAAGCCTGTTCGAACCGGTAACAGTTATTGTCAAAATGAGGGGTGGATTTTACGCTTTAGCCGATTTCGATGGAATCAAGTTCAAAATGTAGGATAGGTCCTATTTTCCGCCGATCTTTATTTACCCAACGAAATTCGGCTAGATTGAGGAAACCCCATTTAAGGCTGTTCAAACTGGCCAAAATTGCGGATTTCACGTTTTAATTTGATTTAATCAAGTTCAAAGTGTTGGTCAACTCCCGTATTTGGCACGGAACTAGCCCGAAATGAGGGTTTACGTTTGAGCCGATGTCGATGGAACCTAATTTCAAATGTTCAACAGATCCCATGTTTCGCGTAACCGAAGCGGTAGAAATAGCCAGCGCAAAAAAGTTAAATCTGTTCGAACCGGTAACCTTTGGTACTGTCCAAAATGAGGGGTTTTACAATTTAGCCGATTTCAATGGAAGTTCAAAATGTAGGATAACTCCCATTTTTAACCAATGAAATAAGCTAAAATTGAGGGAATTAGTTCATGCTGTTCAAACCGGAAACTTACCAAAATTATGGTTACTAGGTTTCCGCCGATTTTCAAGCTCAAAATGGTGAATAACTTTCCTTCACCCGAAGAAATTCGGCAAGATTGAAGAAACCCTATTAAGGCTGTTCAAACTGGCCGAAATTACGGTTTTCACGTTTTAGCCCATTTCGATGAAATTCAGTTCAGTGTTGGGTCAACTCCTGCCGTTCTCGTCCAACGAAATAATATTGTAAAAATTTAGGAAAAATAATTCAAGGCTGTTCAAACCAGAAAAGCCCGAAATGAGAGTTTACGTTTGAGCCGATTTCGATGAAACTAAGTTCCAAATGTTCAACAGATCCCATGTTTCGCCTAACCGAAGCGGTTGAAATAGCAGTGCAAAAAAGTAATGCTATTCGAACTGAAAACTTCCAAACATTTTTGTTTCCGCCGATTTTAATGAAACTGTGAGAACGAAAGAGCTAAGAGGTAAGTACCGGTTTTTCGCAATAAAATATTCTGAAAAACAAGTTCAATCCGGAATTTCGGGATATTTACCTCCGATCCATACGGAGTATTTGCGCTCTGGAGGAGCGATGATCTTGATTTTCATCGTGGAAGGAGCGAGGGCGGTGATCTCCTTCTGCATCCTGTCGGCGATGCCAGGGTACATGGTGGTGCCTCCGGAGAGGACGGTGTTGGCGTACAAGTCCTTACGGATGTCCACGTCGCACTTCATGATTGAATTATAGGTGGTTTCGTGGATGCCTGGAATGGATTAAGCGTTGATTAGGTTTTGACGATGTTTCAAATCGAAAATGTCGTTAAGTTGGGTGAGAACTTACCGCAAGCTTCCATTCCCAAGAAGGAAGGTTGGAAGAGGGCCTCGGGGCACCTGAACCTCTCGTTTCCGATGGTGATGACCTGTCCGTCAGGGAGCTCATAGGATTTTTCCAAGGAGGAGGACGAGGCGGCGGTGGCCATTTCCTGTTCAAAGTCCAAAGCGACGTAGCAGAGTTTCTCTTTGATGTCACGGACGATCTCCCTTTCGGCGGTGGTGGTGAAAGAGTATCCCCTCTCGGTCAGGATCTTCATCAGGTAGTCGGTCAAATCACGGCCTAAAGCAAGAGAAAATCTTGTTTACGGACGAAAAACAAATTAATTCCATTGGGGGGAAAATTGAAAACCATAATTTGATCTTTCGGAATGAGAACTACTGGTTACCGTTTCAGGGCCTTGAAAAGAGCGGTCTTGATGGAGGAAGTCGGGTACGGGGCTCACCGCTACATTTCACATACCTCAGTGGGGGACGGGGTCGACGTCCTGAGTCCGGACGAGGTCGGGGTTTCCGGCAGAATCCCCAGACGCTCGTCTTGGCTCGGGACTTACAATGAGGAACAATTTGGGATTTGAACACACTTATGACGTCATAAGGGAAGTGCACAACTGGTGTTTCCTCGTGACGTCACACCAACTAACACCTTCAGTCCCATATCCGCAGTAGTTGAACTCATCAAAAAACTCTCAGGCGGTAGGTTCATCAATAGGCGTTTCAAAAATTTGAACAAAAACGGTCACTCACCAGCCAAATCGAGACGAAGGATGGCGTGGGGGAGGGCGTATCCCTCGTAGATGGGGACGGTGTGGGAGACGCCGTCGCCGGAGTCGAGGACGATACCGGTGGTACGACCGGAGGCGTACAGGGAGAGAACGGCCTGGATGGCGACGTACATGGCGGGGGTGTTGAAAGTTTCGAACATGATCTGTAACCGAAAATAAACTCGTAAAAAGCTATTCAAACGTCTAAAAAGTTGCACATATTCAATTTCTCGTAACACAACATATTATATTATATAATAATAATGTCATTATACAAACCTGGGTCATCTTTTCCCTGTTGGCCTTGGGGTTGAGGGGAGCTTCAGTCAGGAGGACGGGGTGTTCCTCGGGTGCCACCCTCAACTCGTTGTAGAAGGTGTGATGCCAGATTTTCTCCATGTCGTCCCAGTTGGTGACGATGCCGTGCTCAATGGGGTATTTCAGGGTGAGGATACCCCTTTTGCTTTGAGCCTCGTCTCCAACGTAGGAGTCTTTCTGGCCCATACCGACCATGACGCCCTGCAAAAATACGTCGCAGATCAGTCAAAATATTCCTTCACAATTCAACTTCCGTCAACTTGTGACACTACAACCCACCTGGTGCCTGGGTCGCCCGACGATGGAGGGGAAGACGGCTCTGGGAGCGTCGTCACCGGCGAAACCGGCTTTGCACATGCCGGAGCCATTGTCAACTACGAGAGCAGCAACTTCTTCGTCGCACATTTTGTTTTTGAGTTAGTTAGAAAGCTGCAACAGAACCAGAAAATAGTTAAAGCCACCGTCATTAGGCTAGCACACGGTTAAGTGATACCTGCACGAACGCATCTCTACTCAATGAGCCAACATGAGAAACGACTTGAAAACATTCAACACTGCCGTAACTAAAAAGGAACGCATTGCCGAGAAATCGATCTTTTTAAATTCATTGCTGCCGTAGGAAGCAATGCCGAAAGAATCCCTTTTCTCGATGAATTGAATTCAGAGGCTGTGAAAGTATCGATTCACGAATCGGTTCGAAACACGCGATCACTTTCTTCACAACGACGGAATGATTTGGAAGTGACGAATTTTAACTGACAGTCCGTGAGAATTTTTCAAAAGAACCTACATTTTAAGATTCTTTTGAAAAATTCACACGGACAAGCCTATATGAAAAATATCGATTCATTTCAAAAATTCAACACTGCCCTATGTAAGAAAACGGAACGGATTTCTTCTCTGTGTTTAAATGCCGAAGTGTACCATTCGAATGCTGAGAAACTGGATTTTTTGAAAAAGGTAATTCCTGCAGTATGAAGCAATACTGAACGGATTCCTTCTCAATGACGTATTCGGAAGTGATATTCAACTAATTCGGAAGCAGGGAAAGTATCGATAATTCCAATTCGACTAGCGAATTTCTTCTGAATGACGGACTTTTTTTTTGTAGATTTCTTTCTTTTCCTGACTCGGATGTTAGGACAGAAGGTGTGGATGCTTTTAACAAATTCACATGATCACTGCTATATTTAGAACTTATGAAAGTATTTCTTCTCAGAATCGATTCTCATCAAAAACTTATCAATGCCGTTTAGAACAACCGAATGACGGAAACAATCGGAAGCAGTTTTGCCTCATGAGTAACCACAAAAAAAGGACCGCTTATTAGGGGCTGTCATTTTCGTTGCCGATTCATATTTACGTGACAATGGGACTATTATGGATGTAATAACAATACGGCTAATTAAACGCCTATCAAGAGCCCCCATCAACAATCGATTTGCCGGGAACAAAAACAAGGCCATCAAGATAAGTAATTAAGTTAATTTTGAGGACAGATTGGAAAGATAGCCGAAGGAGGTGAAAGAGGGAAAATTAATGACGTTGTTTTCGGCGGGGGAAAATGCGGTAGAATTGGCAAAGTTGAAAGAAAGAAAAAAATTCTCAGGAACGAGGTCAAGCCCCTGACGATCCCAACGTTCTCCCCACCGAAAAAATGCAACTTGGGACTTCGTGAAAGTAAAACAAGTCTGGGCCTTTCGAATGAGAAAAACGAAACTCAACCCGAACCGCTTAAAAGATCCAGAACGGATGTAGTTAAGACTAGAAACTAATCCCGTTGGAGCCCAACCTTTCAAATTTACGACGATAGGTATAATACCTACGAGGACCCACCGGGAAGAAAACGCTGTACAGCAGAAACGTAAACAATAAATACAACGCAACAGAAAAAAACGAGGTCAGGCAGTCAGGAGATTCAATTTTGCTGACATCCGAAAACGTCACAAAACGGCCCACTTTAGCCTTTCAATGTTACATTGAAGCTACAGTAGCTGTACTATTCAAATACGGCCTTGACTTCAAAACTAAGGTCAGAACACTTCCAACTAACAAAATGACCTCAAGAACAACGCTAATGAATTCAAGGTGAACAACGTGAAAAAACAATTAGCTTGGAGTTGGCATTGAAAATTTCAAGGGTGTTCAAACTAGCGAAGATTGAAGCGATTTTCAGGTTTTCAAGAGCGAGATTTAGCATCAGAGCGTGAGATTCTCACGTGAGCTGAGGTAAGAAAGATGACGACAGAAATACCGGCAGTATGAGTCACTCGATGACGTCACCTGATGAATGGGCCGCGCCCACATCATTCGAACAGATTTCAAACGGTAACAATATTAGTGAAATTTGAGCCTTCATTGAGAATTAACTTGCAGCCTTTGCAATACAAAAATTACAATTCTTGACAAAACAATAAAATAAAAATCTTTTTTGCTGCAGTGGCCTACAGTAAATAAGAACACAAGATTTGAACACCCTGATTAGTTTCAATTATCAAACCAAGAAAGGTTTCAAAAAGAAAAAAAATTGTAAACAATTATTCATTGTTACTAGAAACATCAGAAAGAATCAGAAAAAAAGTTTGGTTGAATTTGTCCCAACAATAACTGTAGATTGGTTTGATAAAGGTTTTAACATCTTGATTATGAAGGAAGTTGCTTTGTTCATCTTTTCTTTTTTTTTAACCATACTAATGCTACTTATAAGCAACTTGTGAGAAACAACAATAACTGTAGATTGGTTTAGGAGTTTGATCAAGGTTTTGACATCTTCATTATGAAGGGAGTTGCCGGTAGAAGAAATAGTGAACCTTGTTGGATTAATCCCAAATTATCTTGACTTCAAATCTAGTTGAAGTTGGGCAAATTTGATTTCAATTAACGTTCTTGAACAGTTCAACAACGTTAATTGACTTGAGTTGTAATTATTACAACTCCTAATGAGTTGTAATAATTACTATAATAATTAGTGTAATTGTAGACTAGCGGCAACTCCACAGTATGAAGTAGACTGTCCCTAATAGATTACTCAATTTACAACAATTAACAGCAAAAAATTGAAAGCCGATTAGGTATCAAGTAAACGAAGGTTGAGTTGTTCTACAGGCCAAATTGTCAATTAGAATGTGATTAAACCTGATTGAAGACCGATGATGCCGTAATCCACAGTGATCGATGCGTTCACTTTTTTGTACCACACAAAATCACACCACACCAAAAATTGGAACTGTACACTTACTATTAAATAAATTAAATAAATAAATACTGCTCGACGTTAGAGCGGAGGAGGAACTGACGGTTGGGGTTGGGCGCAAGTGTATAATAAAGAAGAGGGACCCCACCCTGCGGTTCGGCTCCCTCCCAACCCACCCCCCACCCAGCCGGGTAGACGGGTAGCTACGGGAGATTTTGTGCCCATATATGGTAACATAGCGCAGCTACCCCTCCTTTTGACTACGTTTCCGAGTAACCTCTTCATTTCAACTACGGACAGTGGCGGATAAGTTGAAAGGGGAGGGGGATGACGACAAAAATTAATTCCGAAGCGGGATTTAGTTTTTGGCATCGATTATTTCAAGTCGCGACTGCAGTTCAGTTTGAAACGGGCCAACAAGTGAGAAAAAGTAGACAAAACAACACAACTACCTTCCCAACACAACTTCTCATCCTTGAAAAAAATAGTGACAGTTTGGTGATAACAATTTCTTTTTGTCTTTTTTCTTTGGTGTTTTTTTTTTCTTTTTTACAAGAAGACTTTTTTCCAAGAGAACGACATAATAATATTATTATCATGTTGTTCCCCTGGAAAGAAAATGTCAATTATTAATTTCGTCGGCATTTTTAAAATTCACCGAAGAGTACCTAAGAGTAGGTACTACCTACCTACTTCAAACGCGTTTCAGGAACCTTCAGAGAAACTTGAGATGATAAATCGATTATTTAATCGAATTACCTCACAAAATGTCAAGATATGGAACAAATACGTCATTAAATGAATTGTTTTCTTGGAGTATCAAAACTATGGCAAATTTTTTCATAGTGTTGTTTACTCCCAAGAAAACAACCAACACCACATAATTCCAAGAAAATTATTTTGATAACAAATCATCCGTAAAAATCGTCCAAATGAGGAACATTCGATGTTATCATTGAAAGATTCTGTGAACAATTGTCTAAATTCTGAAATTGAAAGATTTTATGAAAAATGAATCGATTTCCATCAATAAATCATTACCCCCCCCCCCCCCCCCCCATTTGAAAATTAGGAACGCGTATTCAAACACTTAAGTAACATGTTTTCGTGTTTTTGAAAATTGTTCCCTCTTCGTACGAAATTCGTGAGAAATGTGAAAACATCGATTTTTTTCGGTAGGTCAATTTTACCCCTACAAAATTTTCAAAATAGGAACTTTTTCTATTGGTCCATTTAGCTCGTTTTTCATGGGAGCCCCCTTAGTCGTAAAAATGCATTTTTGAATGGGCTCTAGATTTTTTCAATACTTAAATTATCAAATGTTTCTATTTTTCATTTTTTAATATTGACCCCATCAAACTTCTGAGAAATTAACAAGCTCTCAGTCTGTTTCCAAGTTTTTTTAAAACTTCCCCCGAAGAAAAAAAATACCTTCAAACGAAGATGAAACAATCAATTATGATCATGCATCACTTTCACCCCCCGAAAAACAACAATAGGAAATAATTTTATACTTGCATTAAGTTATCATGTTTCCTCCTAAGGAGAAACAAACCTTCAAATGTATTGGTGAACAAATCGATTTTTAATCGCTAAGTAAGTACATCAATTTCATTTCCCCCAAAAAAATTAAATTGAGGGGAACACACAATGTGTCGTGGATTAAATTTACGGGTTTTTCCATCTTCGTGACGTATTGCTCATCACAAAAAAGGGCCGTTGAATCACTCGGTGGGAAAAAATCGATCCTTAGTGATTCCTACTTCAATTTGTCCCCCCCCCCCCCCCCCCCGAGACCAAAACGTCAAAAATGAAGAACAAGCTGTTCAAAATATTATTTTAAATTTGGTAACTTCACATTTATTCAGTTTTCACACTGTTTTGATGCTCAAAAAACATACCATTTGGGGAAAAATCTATTTTTAATCGATACTCTCCTAAAAAAAATGAAAAAATTAAGATAAAAATTTCTGAAATGTAAGTAATGCTCCTACTTTAACAGCAATGTAACATGTTGGATAAATAATTTGTTGGATAAATCAATCATATTGATCCGGTTAAATTTACACTGTGGATCCTTTCAAGGGTGTTTGAAAATGACAATGAACAGTTGAACAAAATCATTCATCAAATTCAGGATAAAATTAGAGAGGTTGGAAGAGTGAAATTTCTTCTTTTTATTCAATGTTTGAGAACGAGATTGCAAGGAGGTTAGCGCTTGGGCGTTGCCACGGTGAAGATAGCCCATAAAACAACGGGAAATGAGCCGATAAAACGTGAGATTAATACAAATTTTGGACATTCAACATCGTCATAATAGGAGGAAAGCCAAATGGGAAATATGGAGGGGAGAGGAAAAGTCGGCGTGGACAGTTTGGGGCGTCGTTCCGAAAAACGTTGACCCCGGCCGGTTGACGGAAACGGTTGGAAATCGCCCAACGGTAAATTTAGAACGGAAACATCAACACGAGAAGTGGAAATAGACGAACTTGAGACGGAAATAGGGAGAAAATACCAGGCGTTGGGCCAAGTCGGTCGCCGGCCGGTCGAGGGCGAACGTCGGAGATTCTCGGGAGATTTTTCCGGGGATTTGGAAGGCGGAAAAGTCGAGAGAACCGATAGGGACGATAAAAGGCGGATGATGAGCGGGAAATTGTGGAAATTTGGTGGAAATTACCTTTGAAAAGACGAGAAGACGTGCAGAGCTGTCGGCGCTTCCACGGGTACAAGAACGAATTGAAACGGGAAGGGGGAACCGTCGGGAGGAGTCAAAATGGACTCGTCCAAATGAGAGAGGCCGCTGGTCAACGCCGATCAATCCCGTACCGTTCAAAAATCAAATCCAACGTCAATTTCCTCCCGATTTCCTCTAGAAAATCCCCCGAAAAAAATCACCGCACACCTCCCGGGGATTTCCCTCTGTCAACAAACCCCCGAACCCGAAAAAAGTCTCAAAAGCCGGGTTTTCATTTACACCCTCGCTCCCCCCTGGGGTTGAATGGACTCGCCCGGTTGGTCCCCCTCCATGACAACCGGCGGTCGGTGTCTTCGTACGATACCATATATGGGCATAAAAGCGAGCGGGCTTTCTGATTGGCTGAGAGGTCGGGGGTACTCGGAAGAGACGCGAGTCGCCTCTTCTGGCTGTTGGGGGTTTTTGAAGCCGTTTTTGCCGACGGTGTCCGGACCGATTTTACTACGTAAAAAAAAAATTAATAATAATAAAGCGGAAAAAATGAAAATAAAAAATCACTAAACATTAGGGTAAATATCTACGTACACAAGTAAGGTTGATGATAATAATAATATTTAAAAGGCTGCAAATTTTACAAAAGGGAAAACTTATTATTCTTTGATATAGGTAGCTACTTAAGGGGATATGGTAGTCGAGAAACCAAAATTGTTAATATTCACTTTTGACTTTCGAAACCATTTTTTTCGAATTCCTCGCCCCCAAAAACATGGAAAAATATACCAGGATCTCCATATACATGTATATATACATACTTATAAATGAAAAATATATAATATATACCATAATAAAAGTCGAAATAACTTCGGCCCTAATTGAGCTACAGAGTTCAAATTTTGACCACATGTTCTATGGTACTAGACGGAAATATTTAGGGAACAGAATTTTGGTACATCAAAAATTGTAATTTATATGACTTGTCTCCGGAATCGTAAATAAAATTTTTTTTTTTAATGTCCCCCCACTCCCTTCTATGGGCTCTACAGGAAAACTGTTCCCTAAATATTTCCGTCTAGTACCCTAGAACACGTGGTAAACATTTGAACTCTGTAGCTCAAATAGGGCCGGAGTTATTTCGACATTCATGTAAAAATATGTGAAAAATCAGATGTCCGAGAAATCAGCTGTCAAAGTTTTCCTTCGGGTTTAGACGATGTCTGAACGCTTCCGCTTTGGCTGCAATGAATCTAATCTAAAAAACTATGCTTCCGCGCTACCTTGCAGTCTTGGAAGGAATTAATTCCTTATTATTGTATCCAACCCCCCCCCTCAACACCACCACCTCCTGCCCACTTGCTACTTCGAATAAAAATGAGCGACTAATTCGTGGTTTGACGTCACATATTAGGACCGGGGTTAGAACGGAATATCCCTCACCTTACCGTCAAGCTTTCGACATAAAATATGCCATCATCAGGGCAAAAGTGGTTTCTTAGGAAAATGTACACGGACACTATATACTGCCCTACCTAAGATAAAAGTAAGTATGTATGTACTTTGATAAAACACACATGAGTATAAAACGGAACGAATATTATATATATATATATAATGTATGGTCTTGGGTACATAGTCATACCATAAATATATGTTAGGTAGGTACTATATTTTCTATAAAAAAAGTTTTGATGCTTTTTGATGCCAGCCCGGGCGCGTCCGCGAGCGGGAGATCGCTCTCCACTCTACTGGCAACATTCCGTAAAATTGGAATTACGCTGATTTCCAATGGTCGGAGGTGATTTTTGGACTTACCATCGTGTTCCTCACATTTCAAACTATTAAAAAACGTCATAAAACTTTTTTCGAAAATGTGGTCATTTTCGACTACCATATCCCCTTAAATATATGAATTATATTTTGCACTAAAAATATAATTCTGTCAATAAAAAAAATACTGTACATTGTTTGTACAGATATGGGACTTCGAAAAATGGAATAGGTACCTATGCGTCCAAAATTACTTGGAAAATATTTGAACTCCTGGGATCCTTCAAAAATCCCATTTGTAGCCCCATGAGAGCCCAATGGATCACCACGGTGAAATCGAATCGTTCTGGGACCCCCAAAAATGGATTCCACGTCCAAAAATACTTCGAAAAGTACACCTAAATCGACTTCATAGCCAAAAACCCTTCAAAAAAACCCTCCCGTAGCCAGTTTTTAGCCTCACAGAGCCCTACGGGTTCGGGCGATCGGGGTGAAAACCGTGCGGGCACAACCCGGTGGTAAACCAAGTATTTTATCAAAATTTCAGATTTAAAAAAATTCCTACTGCCCAAAACGGCTAGACATTTTGAAACCTAGTTGTTAATTAAAGATTAATAAACCAAAATTATACTTTGAAAAATTAGAAATTGAAAAAACTATACCTACCGACTCCGAAAACGTCACCTCAATCGACCTCCTAGCCAAAGCCCTTCAGAGGGTCTATTTTCAGCCCCACATAAGCCACTTGAGTAGTTGGATGGGTGTGAGACCTCCTTATGGATTCTACTTTCAAAAATACTTCGAAAACGACACCTATTTCGACCTCCTGGCTTCCTTCGAAAGTCCTAGAAATAGCCCCATAAAAGTCCCATCGATCCCCACAGTGAGGTCGGATAGTTCTGGGACATGGGCGTACGCAGGTCTTCCTTTAGGGGGGGGCTCAAAAATATTTCAGGTAGACATGCTGCAAATTTTACACAAGGGTTTATTTCACTGTTACACTTTTAATGATGTGATAATCCATAACAACAGAAACAACCAAACAAACACACAAGGGTTTATTATTCTTTGATATAGGTTACTTGTGCGAAAATTAATTCTGTGTCTTGAAAAAAAGAGTTTAAAAAAATTATTATTACTTACCTATTATTTTTTATTTATTTTTTTTTTTCAAAATCTTGTTTTTACATTATTTTTTTTCTTTTACTCGGAAAATAATAATTTTTGATCTCTTGGTATCCTTCAAAAATCCCATTTGTAGCCCCATGAAAGCCGTATAGATCCCCACAGTGAAATCGGATCGTTCCGGGACCCCCAAAACTGGATTCTACGTCCAAAAATACTTCCAAAACGACACCTAACTCGATCCCATAGCCAAAAGCCTTCAATAAACCCCACCCGTAGCCCCATTTTAGCCCCACGGGTTTGGGCGATCGGGCTGAAAACCTTGCGGGTACAACTAGATGGAAACCAAGTATGTTGTCAAAATTTCAGATTCTTAAAAAATTCTTACTGCCCAAAACGCCCTAGACGGCGGACGACGCACGGTGGCGCAAAACGGCCATATTTTGGGGGAAAAAAAACTCTGAAACCCCCATACTTATATATAGTATTCGTAAATTTGACGCTGATCACGAATATACCCCATGTCCCTGTACCTAAAAATTTTAAGGGGGGAAAAAAAAAAAAGGCTCAGAATCCATTTAATGGATTCTGAGCCTTTTTTTTTTCCCCAAAATAACTTTTAAAAAACACGTTTTCAGTACATTTTCCAGTGTGCGAGCCAAGTAAGGATTCTCCCGAAGTTTGTACATAAAGAAAAGTTGTAGAGCAATAATTTTGGCGTCGATTGAACACCGTAAAATTGAAAATTACTTCAAAAATGAGGAGGTCGAAGATGATTTCGATCGAACACTCCTATATAGGGAGTGTTCGATTTCTGATGGAACCCCGTAACATTGGTGAATTCCATTGAACACCCTAGAATTGAAATTTTTCTACTTTAAGACGGAAAATTGCTGAGCCAGATTAGTTATTTTCATGACTTTGTAAGGTAAAACAATGTGACCTTTTAAATTAAATTTCGTTTCGAAGGTTCGAGCCAGAAATATCTCGCTGTAACTTATTATTTTTTATCCACTGCAATGACCCTAATTGCTAGGGTCGAGAAATCGAGAAAACAAACTATGAAAACATACATATACCCTATTATAGGATATATGTATGTTTTCATAGTTTGTTTTCTCGATTTCACTAAACGATCGCCGTAACTATCGCAGGTTCTCTGAAAGGTCTATCTAGGTAAGGTAGGGTTTGAAGAATCTTCAAACTCGATCTGATGAGATTTAACGTTATCCAACGGCGGGAATACATATTTTTGAAGTTTGGTACCTATTCAGCGTCTTTTCGGCGAAAAAAGGAATTCTCACAATTTCACGCATTTATCTTAAAATCTGTTGAAAAAACGGACGCCATTTGTCGGAGTTGTTCTGTACATAGGGCACTACATAGGGTACCTACCCAGGAAAAACCGCATACCTACCTTAGCTAGCCCAAGCTCGACTTAAGTCATTTATGTTTTATAATTCTATGATGAATCAAATTATAATTATGATGAATCAAATGCACAAAAATCATGGTTTTTTGCTTCAAAATCCGCTAAAAACGTGTTGAAACCTGTGTCTAGATTTTTTCCGCAGAAATATAAAATTACTTTCTTGTAGCTGAGTAAAAACTGAACAAATTCGATGTCTAACGAATTTTTTCACGTGCAAAATGAGTCGGCTACGATTCTTCGTAAGTAAATAGGTCCTCTTAATACTGCTCCCGTCAACTCACAATTTTCCAAAATCGAGAAAGGTATACCTACTGCCCGAGTCAGGTCTACAGTACGAGTCAAGTTGATGACTTTTTGATCCGAAAACTATTCATATCAACCCTACAAATAATACTGAATGGAATATAATGATTTTGAAAGGATTTGAAAATGTTTTGATTTTTATTTTATTTATTTTTTTTTTCACCTATGGACCACTGTACGGCAGCGGTTCCATTTCGTTTTTGCAATCTAGACCTCTTGAAACGAATGATGTCAAATTTTGAGGCCGATCCGAATTTTCGACCCCCGTCGCGATTACATAGGTGTATTACCTACCTATTCCAAGAAGAACAAACCAAAATGATCGTAACATTGCATGTAGGTATTTGGAGTGCGGAGTATGGTGTGATAGGTAGGTACCCTATATCGTAAATAATATTACACAGCTTGAGTAATAATACAAAAAACGTACAAATCATTTTTACAAAATCAAGTGTTGTAGTTCACTTTTTTCCCCTCTTAATATAAAACCTTTACACAAAATGTTCACAACATAAGTACCTACCCAGCAATGTCAAGTTGATTTTTTTCACTTTAAATTTACAACATGAGCCGCCTCGGGTTCTCTGCGAATTTTTCAACCACTAGGTACTTCCTCTTTTTCTTTATTTTTATCTGAGTGTATATATATTTTTCGTTTGTCTAGGGGGGGGCCCGGGCCCCCCCTAGCCCCCCCTTGCGTACGCCTATGTTCTGGGACCTCCAAAAATTGATTCTTTGTCTAAAAATACTTCGAAAACAACACACCACTCAACCCCATGACCAAAAGCCATCCAGCTGGACTAGTAGGTACTCCCTTTTGAGGGATTGGGGCGGATAAAAACTGAGTAAGTATATTGTCAAAATTTCAGATTTAAAAAATGTTCTTCTGCCAAAACGTCACAAGTTTCCGTTTCATTTTTGAAATCATGAAATAGGTACCTACCTAGGGTATGTATTCCATGTAGGTACATAATATGCATTGATATACATTGTATATTATACATGAAAAAATGATTCTTAATGAGGACGATCAAAATTGTCGACCCTTCGTCGAAAAGACAAGTTATTTCTATTCTGAAAATAACAAACCAGACAATATTGAAAACAGCAAACGAAACAAATAACACCTCGAAAGGGAAATTTGAACTCATAGCTTCCTCGCTTGGCCTGAAAATATCCAAAATCTATACCACTAATTCTCATCGTCTCCGTCTGTCTGTCTGTCTGTCTGTATGTCAATCGCCTACTCCTCCTAAACGGTAAGCCCTAAAAATACGCCTATTTTTCCTATGGTCTTGGTGGACCGTTTAGCTACTACTAGGGGGGGTCGAGGACGAGCGAAGCGAGGCCCCCCTGTCCGAATAAGCGCTCGGCCGAGCGAAGCGAGGCCTTAAGTCTGAGTAGTTTGTTTTTAATACTGAATAGGACCTGGTAGTTGTGAATATAACACAATACTGTGATGCGATTGAGAATGTTTTCATTCGTGGTGTCATTCAGGAGTGGTGTCCCCATAAATCGATAGGCGTCTAAAATTACTGGCAGTTAACCCCACGTTCAACCCTCATGGAACGTCGAGTGCGAAAAGCACCACCTGTTACAGGCTACTGTAGTCCTAAAGCCCCCAACTTGTCGGGACATGTCTAGGACCGATGGGAATCGATTCTGCGTCTAGAATTAGGTACCAGTAATTCGCAGTTGCGTCAACGGCACTTCGATCGACTTCTTTATTACCTACCAAAACCCATCGAAATCCCCCTTCACCAAGCCCTAAAGAGTGTCATTATGTGTGTGGGAACCCCTGCAAATCGATTGTGGAACTAAAATAGACCTTTTGCCGAATGGCGGACGGGGAGGTGTAACCGCGACTGGTATAACCTCAAGCGAAAGGTTATGCGATTGACTGTTTTGACCCGTCCCTATTGTCAATGTGTTTACGGAAGTTTTTTGATTTGGCGCAGACTCTCCAATCGGCTTTTTTGCTTAGTGACTGTGGTGGGTAAGGGTCATGGCTGTGCAGATACCCTTGAAAAAAGTGAAACTCGATGAAGGTGATGTAGCAGGCGCCAGACTACCAAACTGAGTGGTGAGTGACAAGTTGTCACTGACAACTCAGTGCTCTCGCTGAGAAGGTTTCTGCTGGTTTGGAATTAGGTAGTGGTTTAGACTAGCACTCAGACAGAAGGGGGGGTTGTCGCTTCGTTCGCCCGTTTGAATAATACCTAGGTCAAGTGATGGGGTAGGATACAGAGGAAAATCCGACATTATTAGGAAAAATTTGACATTATCCGTTTCAAGAGGTCTAGATTCCAAAACTGAAATGTCCGTCCGAGCCGTTTTAGGCAGTAGGAATTTTTTTTAATCTGAAACTTTGACAGTATACTTGGTTTACCATCTAGTTGTGCCCGCAAGGTTTTCAGCCCGATCGCCCAAACCAGTAATGCGTTATGGGGCGAAAAAGGGGCTACGGATCAGGCTTTTTGAAGGCTTCCGACTATGGAATCAGTTAGGTGTCGTTTTCGAAGTATTTTTGAACTTAGAATCCATTTTTTGGGATCCCGGAACGATCAAATTTCACTGTGGAGATCTATAGGGCTTTCATGGGGCTACAAATGGGATTTTTGAAAAATCCCAGGAGGTCAAATATTTTCCGATTAAAAAAAATTGTTTTGAAAAAAAAAGTTGACAAAAAAAATTTTAAAAATTTTTGTTGACAGAATTAATATTCGGACTTGTAACCTATATCAAAGAATAATAAACCCTTGTGTAAAATTTGCATGCAAAATTTGTGTGCAATTTAAAAGGAAGATCGATTGATTTTCCATCGATCGATTTTTGAGAACGAATATTTTCGATGATTCAATCCACTCATGAGTGATGATCAAGTGTATTCTTCTCGCGGCGCGTCGCCTTGGTCTCTGGCATGTGGTACCTGGTTTGGCCGCCGGTTTGGCTATCAACTTTGGCATGAGATTGCACACTCACAAACGAGTTTTTCAGTGGCCGACGACAGTCCGGAAACCCGCGCCCCTGGCGTGCTGGAAAAACTAAGGGGTTTTCCTGACTGCCGGGAGTATCCATTAGTGTCCGACGACGGACGAGAAACCCGTGCGCCAGGACTGTCAGAAAACCCGCGCACTGGGACTGCCGGTCAGGCTTCTAAAAAAAACCGGCCCGTGCATGGCCTGCTAATCAGACACTGAAGAACGAAGATTTTACGATTTTACAAACACACAACGTAATAGTTACTTTACAACGTAGAATTATTCTTTATGGAAGTGGGTACCCACCGAAGCTTACATTTGCGTACCCACAACAACATTGTAGTTAGGAGCCTACCTGTCATCTTTTCTTCTGCAAAGAACCATCCACCTTTGAACGATTTTGCACTGTTCACATTAAGATTGCACTTACTCACATGTAGGGATTCTACCGAATTAGTCCAAGTGAGAATTCCGCAGTAATAAACACGGTTGAGGGAATCTGTAGAACTTGGTTGTTGGGTCATATCCAGGAGCTGTTGCAGATTCCAAAACAGCAAAACTTTTTCCCCGAGACATTTTTTGAGGTAGTGATAACGGCTGATTCGAAAAATTATTCACGAAACTAGACAAGAGGGTATTTGGATGAGGAGTAAACGATTTGGAAGACTGTATTCAACAGGAATTCCAAGTAAACAAAAACCGTAAGTCGCATAACCTTCTCACACGATAACCTAAACGTTAGCGTCACCGCGACGCGAAAATCCATTCGGCAAAAGGCCTATTCGCGATTTACATTAACACTGGAGCGCTGTAGTCGTTTCCAAAATGGCCGTTCATTCCCGGCAAGCTGCCTCAATCTCAAGAGGCGATATGGAGGATTTCTTCACAAAATCGCTCATAATTATTTTTTGGTACACCTAAACTCGATGTTGGTATGAAAAATCGATTACTAGATAATCGGGCAAGAAGAAGAAGAATAAGGAATCTCTTATCACTCTTATCTCAGCTCTGACAAAATAATAATAATCGGTCCTTTCCATATTTCCTTTCGGTCCCCTGATTCCCGTAACGGAATCCCGTTCCTATTTACCTAACGTTATGCTTAGACCTAGTTATATATTCAAATACGGCAATGGGCTTCTTGAAAAGGTCTGAATTCAGCATTTCTGACAAAATATTCGGATTCAGCACCCTTTAAAACCCATACACCCCAATTTTTAGTTCGAAAATCCGTATAGGTACATGCTGAGCTGTTTTCGAAATGTTAGAGATTTTGAAATGAACGTCGGGCAAATTTGACGTCACACCTCGCCAGGCTGGGCGTCGAGTAGTTGGGCACTGAGCCGCCAGAGCGCTAAATAACAAATCTGAACAGGAATAAAAACACTCGGCCCGGGTCGATTTTTGAATAACCTTCTTTGATAATAACCTCGATGCTCAATTTTCGAATGACCTTCTATAATGATTAACCCAATTTTCGATTTTTGGGGTCGACTTTTCGCGTAGCATAGTTGGCTGACTTGCGTAGATGAGAGAGAGAGGGATCTCCCGGCCAATCAAAAGACGACGAAGCAGCCCACGTCAAGTACCCTCTCCAGACCTCGGAATTCAAATATCATATTTTTTCTAAGGCCCTATAAATAATTGAAATGGGGTTTTTGCAATATGGACCCGTTTTCGTAACTTTTGAAGAACGACCTTTGCAGGAAAAACATTTTCAAAAATCATTAAAGGAGCTCATTGTAATGTCGAGTTCCGGAATTTTTGCGAGGTGGGGGCTGTGATCAATGCTGGCCACATAATTGTGTGTGGTGTTCGACTGCCAGAGGATGTCTGCACCAATAGTTATGCATTGGTTCGCACGTCGTGGAAGGAAGAATCAGCATAAAAGGAGAGGAAATTTTATCATTCCATTGTACATGTAAGGCCGGAGCGTCAGCGGAATGTAAGTAAGTCGTCGCCGTCTTACGTTATTGCAACAGGTGAGGTCCTACCAGCCCAATAATCAATTCCAATTTCAATCATTTTCCCCCAAGATCCAATGTTGTTCTGATTTTACAGTCCAAGAGCTTGTTTGGTTTATAGTTATGTTAAAAAGAGGCTGGCCTTTCTGACCTCTGACTGTTCTCATTTTGACGAGGCACATTGTAAAACCTACTTCCTTCGATCGGATTAATAATATGTATTGTTCTCAAGACTGCAAAATCAAGAGGTCTCTGAGTTACTTTCCCGTTTCCCCCCCCCCCCCCCCCCCCCCTCCCACTCGATTTTGGTTGCGTTTCGGCCGCTAAAGGTTTTTAATCATCACGAAACTATTCTCAACTCTCGGATAACAGGTTTATATGGCAATTACGAAAAACAAATACTCCTACTACTGTACACCTTGGGATACTTAAAAAAATCCCGTTTGTAGCGCCATAGATTCCCACGGTGAAATCAGATCGTTCCGGGAACCCCAAAAAATGGATTCTACGTCCAAAAATACTTCGAAAACGACACCTAAATTGATCCCATAGCCAAAACCCTTAAAAAAAACCCTCCCATAGCCCCATTTTAGCCCCATAGCGCCCCATGGGTTTGGGCGATCGGGCTGAAATCCTTGGGGGCACAACTAGATGGTAAACCAAATATGTTGTCAAAATTTGAGTATGTAGGCAAAAAAATGCCTACTGCTAAAAACGGCTCAGACGGCGCACGGTAGGACATTTCGGTTTTGGAATCTAGACTGACCAACCGGCCACCCAGATTATAATTTCCAGCCTGTGAGGGCTTTTCGAAGAAAATTCGCTGGTTGGGTTAACGTTGCCTGAGTAGGTTTATTTTTAAACTGGAAGAAAACTGAATAAGAAAAATCCTTTTTTTGCCCTTGTTTTGCTCCCGTACACACAGCAAAACGCCCCCCTGCATATTCGGCCCCCCTGCATATTCGTCGTCAAGGTCCACACAAATGATTATTTTTCTTTTAGCGAAATTGCCAAATCAACCTCGAACTGCGTCTTTATTTCTTAACAAACTAATAATTAGTGAATTATTCTTCTTCAATTTCCAATTTTCGTACCCCGACATGGCTATAATTGGAAGAAAACTGAATAATTAGGTGCGGGGCGCTTCAAATTACATAGGGCAGGCGGGTGACTTGCCGTTTTTGAGTGAGTCTTCCGAGCGCCACCAGAGTTCGCATGCTTAATGTAAATCGCGAATTACTCAGAAATTGACCCTTCACGCAGCCCTGAGTCCTTAGCCCCTTCAAGAACCTCACCTGTAGGTAAAGCCTGAGAAGGTGGGGACGATATTACCCGAAGGTAGCATAATCATTTGTCTTGAATTTGAAGTCTAGAATGATTGGTTTGATGAGAATTAAACTGAAAAATTTAGTTAGAAAAAAGTCAAGATAACAAAAAAAAAAAAAAAAAAAAAAAAATGAAAAGGAGACCCAATTGAACATTATTTTAGAAAAAAATTAAAAATTTTCCAAATTTTATATTTTTAAAGAAATTTGATTTTAAAAAAGATAGAATGAAAACAAATTATAGGTAAATATGGAATATGAAAAAATTATGTTAAAAAAATTTACTTAGATAATATGAGTACCTACATAAGGTACCTAAGAGATGCACCTAAGGTGCATAAGGTGTACCTATACATTGAACACAAACATTATTTTCAAAAATATTTATTCTTGCCATAATTATTATAACGCCGAACCATCTCTCTCTAAAAAAAAAGTGAAGATAATCCTAAAACATCACTTCCATACCCTATGATTTTAAATTTGTGTAAAATATTCTGCACATAACTTAATAAGTTATGTGCAGAATATTTTATTGGTTTTTATATATTTTCTATTCTTTTACTTACATAATATGTAAGTAAAAGAATAGAAAAAATATAAAAACCAATAAAGTATTTCTATCTTTATTTAACCAATAAGGAATTTAAAAAAACTTCCTGACCAAGTCCGTCAAATAGACACGTGTAGCCCATAGTTGCGGCGGGGCTGATGTCCGTTGCTCAAACTTCCTGAGGCAAAAACCGGTAGGTAGGTACCTATTTAAAATATTTAAAACATTGTACCTTGTTAAAGAAAGGTTTGTTTTTATTTAGATCCAGTTTCTGCTCCTGAGAAACAAGTTACAAGTTACAAAACCTGGTTTCTGCTCTCTAAAGGAGGAGTTTTGATGTGGCACGATCTATCTGAAAACTACACACCAAAAAGATGTACTGAACGAGACAGTTGTAATGATAAATGAATAAAACATGTTCCAGATCAGTCTTCTCAAGGTCGTAATCAACGATTTTATCGTTGAAAATCCACTCAGGAACGCTGGACAGGTCCTCAACCCGAGATGTGCGTGAGAGCGCCGAGATATCCCGTTCACGTCTGTTTCACATTTAGGGGAGGAGAACTCGTTAAAAATATACGTAATTATTTCTTTTTGCTCCCTCATGTTTTAATTGACCGCAAGCAGAGCACGTGTCGAAGCGTTGTAAGCATTTTGCTGGGATTAACAAACCAGAAAAGGGGAAATGGAAGCGTTTTTTTGGTTTATTTTCTGACGCGGAAATTTTATCGGTTTATCGGGGCGATGGAATTTACCACGAAAGTAATCCGGTGGATCTGTGAACCTCACAGGGGGCCTCAGGTGAAGGGTAAATTTACACCTGAGGTTATTAAATTACCTCAGGTGTAAATTGTATAAATTTTATACACGGCTCCGTTGCCCAGGCCCCTATAGCCGACTCTTCCAGTGGACCTTCGTAAGACTGGATCAGCTGACCAGGTCTCAATTTTATTTTGTGGAAGCTGGCCAGCTGATTTCCAGTAACTGCGAGCTGTGGGAGAACTGATACTTTGATATCAGGGGGTTTGATATCAGATTCCCCTCAGCCCCCTTCCGGGGGTCTACTCACTCCAGGCTAACTCGACAAATCATGAGCCTTGAGCTCGCGAATCGTCCTTAACGCTTTAAGCTTAAGCTTTAACTGCGTCGATATCACCTTAAGTCTGCAGATCGCGACACATCGCGTTATGACCTAAACAGGGATATTCCTGCACTCCCTTCCTCTTCATCCAAAGACAATAATCCTAAATAATATTATGAAGCTTGAGGCATTCTGACACCCACATAACACAAATGATGATGAACTTAACGGGAGCCTTGTATTCAATTAGGAACACATTATGTGCATGTACGTACACACTCAACTTTCGTAGTGGAGGGTGCCCCACACCTACCTATGTATAATCCATCAGGGGGTCTCTTATCTTTTCTAATACACTTTTCTTTTTTTAAATTTTTATGCTTTTAACTTTTTTTTTTTTGGCCAAATAAAATTTCTGCGCAATTCATACGAATTAATACAAATCAATTATGTCGAAGTTGCCACGTTTCTTGTAGAATCTTCACTGTGACCTGACTGTCTGGAGATCGTCCTCGTCCGGGAGGCGACTTAGAAAAGAATCAGCCCAGACGAGACGCACCTGGCCATCCTGACCTGCTTTGGTCTGGAAACCTGTCCGGTAAAATCCGTGTAGCACCTGCCGTGTACCACTTGGATCCCGACCGTTCAAAAAAGGTGTTATCTCTGAACGATTATAATGTAATTATAATCTGAACGATTATAATGTGACTGTTCAGCGGACTGATACGAGATCCACAAAACACCTCAAAACGAGATCCCGTCGTGGCTTCCCGTAGATTGGAGGTTGTGGGAGAACCTAATTTATCCGCTTTGGATTGATCCGAGGAAGTAATTGCCGACCTGTTCCAAACGGTTTTTTCTTCCTTCATTGTCCCACGCACTCATTGTTTCCGTTTTACTCATAACCTCGCTTTTAATGTGATCCTGCCATATCCGGACGATTTTACCGAAAGATACTTCGTAATTACCAGCCTTGTTTCGTTTTATCGGGATTTCGCTGAAAAAAATAGACTATTATCATTACTCGATTTTGATGCTGAAATAGGGACGTGCATTTTTCAGATGAAGCGAATAATATTATGAAAATTACGTAGGTACCTACCTAGATAGGTACTTTGTCTCAGATGATGACAACCTAGGGATGGTCATTCCCCTGTGATTTCAGAAATTTTCAAAGAACAGTGAAATGTTCTTTGATAATAATTATCACCTACCTGAATTATTCAGGTAGGGGAGAGCGTTTTACCTTGGAACACTTTTCAGTTTTTCGGAGATTGTGCTTCGATATTCATCAATATTGCTCGGCTGTCGGGTTCAACACCTTACAGCAGTCTTGACTAAAATTTAGTCAACGCAACATTTAATGTTATGCGTGCCAAAATTGTAATTCCGTGAAGCATAGGCGAAGCTATGAAGCGAATCCGAAGGAGCGTTTTTGTTTCAAGGTACAAAGACGCTCGTGCACCTTGAAGCGGGGAGTGTTGTACCAATAATTATTGGTACAGAGTGTACCAACAATTATTGTTGTTCCAATTGAAACGCTTGGCATTTTCGAGAAAAAATGAAGAATATAGTGAACGAAGACGTTTTTATTCTTAGTAACAGCGTAAAAAACACCTTTAAAACGTTAAAAGAAGAAATATTCTTCTTTAAGACAAGACAGTAAGCTACCAGATGGTGCAGAGGTGCTGATCCTCTTGTGAGGTGCAATGAGCAGAGGAGTCACCTTATTCAACCAACCCTACCATCGAAGAATGCTTCATGACCCTGTCGGTTTATTTATTTTTTTATTTTTTGCCTTCTAGTGTAGGCATGATTGAGGGTTTTGTTCTAGCGTTCACCTTCGCCAAGCAAATGGAAAGTGAAAAGAAAAATAAATGAATAAATTTTGGAAATTATAAAAAATTGAAAAATGAGATGCCTTACACTTTTTCAGGAATGAAACTTATAGGCCTATGAGCCCTAGCAACATGGGCCTGCTCAATTACAGTCACCCTACGCTGTAGGGCGTAGTTTAATTCAGTTAATTTAATTCAGTAGTTCAGTAGTTTAATCTGTGCTGTAGGGTGACTGTAGGGCCTACAGTCAAAAACTCTGTATACATCCCTCTCCCTCCTAACCGCTAATCGATTTTCACTCGCAACACTTGTCCGTGAGAGGCTGTCAAACCCGTAACTTGTTGGCAGAGGATGGGCCGAGAGGGCGAATAAAGAATGAAGGCAGTCTTCACGGTGAAGTTCAAGGCGAGTAAACGAAGGTGATTTCGCGCACGGTGGTCAACGGTCTTCCTGAACAGCTCTCATCAGGGATTGCAATCCCGGGATCCCGGGATCCCGAAATCCCGGGATCCCGGTCGATTTTTGCCAATTTGAAATCCCGGGATTCGTGGAGTCAATCCCGGGATCCCGGGGTTCGAGAATTAATTGCACCTCGTACGTAAATTGCTCAAGTCTTGTCGGGAAAAATCTTTTAACAACGGACAATAATTCGAAGGCTAAGTGAAAGTGCTCTAAGATGAAAACTGTGAAGTCCCCTGAAGAAAGGATTCGGAAATCTATGAACCAGCCGGTGCCGGTGCCGAAAATACGAAAAGATTTATCGACCACAATTAAAAAAGAAACGAGCCTAAAAAAAAAGACGATTTAAGACGAAATAGTCTATTTCCACGATAAAAATATATAAACTTGTAGACGCGTTTCGGTTGATTAGACCATCATCAGTACAATACAGAATGAGGAAGATGTGAGAAGTTACTTATATACAAAAGTGAAATGTGCCTTCTAATGGGCAAGTTTATATATTTTTATCGTTGAAATAGACTATTTCGTCTTAAATCGTCTTTTTTAAGATGGATTCCCACTATCTCGCCGCATCCACCTTACATTATGTAGAAACGAGCCTGTTCAAAAATGGAGGCAGCCGAGGCCACCATTTGGATTTAGTATACAAAATTTGTGGATATTTAATATCTCCTGTTAGGCCGGTCAGCGGACAAAAAAAGGGGGCTTAGAACGGAAAAATAGACACGTTCTAATTTTTTTTTAAATGTTGTCAGGGACGGTACCAGCTTCGAAACCCTTGTGCTAAATGCTGGATGCTCAAAAAGCCGCGAAATTTTCGGATTTTTTTGTTGTTTTTTTCAGTTCTTGGCTTTTAGCTTCAAAAATGTGCACCCTAACGAAAAAGTCACTGTATACTATTTTCAAGTAGACAAGATTTGCTACCATTTGAGCGCAACGGCAGCTTTCTAGGACCAATGGGCCCCGAGATTAACCCTCTTCAAACATTGACCATTTTCCCCCAAATGTTAGAAATCGTGGTTTTATCCTTCTTCAGTACGGAATATCGGCTATGATATTCATCCCACCATGAAAGTTATGAGGAATGAAATTGTAGAGCAGTGATTCAGCTTCAATTTAAAAGCACAACCAGAACACGTAGGACTATCCCACTGACCTCCGTAGAAGCTGAGAGGGCCTTTTGAGTAGCAGGACTATTTTCGACAAAGCTAAGAAGCAAATTGGCTGGCCAACTTTGAGTGCTTTCTAAGATCCAACATTATGATTTCTAAAAGCACATTTTTTGAGTACATAAGTGAAATTTTTCCTTCATGAGAGAAGTAATATTTTATATAATTTACAATTATTGTAAATAAACAAGTTTTTCGTCGTTTTTAATCAATTTTTTCACCTTCAAACAAAAATCATCAATCCCGGGATTAATCCCGGGATTGCCTCTGAAAAATCCCGGGATCCCGGGATTCAGAAAAACGTTCGGGATTGCAATCCCTAGTGGTGACTAATTGATTCGTATACGAAATGAATCACTTCCAGCGTGTAATCTTCATAATGAGTCAACGCGTCTGATTCACTCGAAGGTCCCCGAGGAATGTCGACACGTAACTTGAAAAACTTTCTTAAACGCTTCGTTGTAACAGGGAATTCTCGTTCCAGGTGAACTCGATCCAGCTGAGAGCCAACTTGGCCGGAAAGGTTTCGGGGAAACGGGCGGGCGTTTCAGGCAACACGACTCCTCGAAGGTTTTGTTGATCCCGACGGTTATTAATTTTACGAGGCCTTTCAATTTGAACTTGAAACCTCCCCGACGGCCCTCATCAGAGCGTATGGGGGTTGTGAGGGCCCGTCAAGTGCAAACGGCGTGTACAATTGAGTCATCAACCTCCCCTATTTATACCGACACGTGATTCGAATTACGTGGGGAGCAACAAGAGCAACAAGACGACCATTTCTTCAATCGTGTTGCTGATCCCGTATTACATAGACTATGCGGCATAGTATAACATCCGCACAATAGATAAAAAAGCTGCAACTTTTACACAATGGGTTATTCTTTAATATAGGTTAATGTAGGTTATTGCGCAAAAATTAATTCTGTCATTAAGAAAATATTTTTGAAAAAATTAAAAATTGTTATTCTTCTGTACTTAGGATATACAATGTTTGGACCTAAAAAAAGAAGGATTTTGCGTCCAAAATTACTCGGCAAACAACATCTTATTTTACCCCCAGGGATCCTACAAAAATCCCAATGTGAAAAAAATGTGAAATTTTGTAGCCCCCTAAAAGCACCATTGATCACCACGGTGAAATCGGATCGTTCTGGGACCCAAAAAAATGGATTCTACTTCCAAAAATAGGTACTTCGAAAACTACGTAGTTTTCGAAGTATTTTGGGACGTAGAATCCATTTTTGGGGGGTTTTAGGTGTACACCGAACTCGACCCCATAGCGGAAACCCTTAAAAAAACATCCCCTAACCTCTTTTTAGCCCCACAGCGGCCAATAAGGGTGGTCGGGTTGAAAACCTTTTGTAGAAATTCCATATTTTCAAACAAATTCATACTGCCCGAAACGGCTCAGATGCCGTGGCGGCCGGACATTAACATTAAAATTTAATAACATATATTATTAACATTTAATGTTAACGTTTTTAAATTTTAAGGTTTTTGGAATCTGGGCCACTTGAAACGTATGAATAATGTCAAATGTTAAGGGCGATCAGAATTTTTGACCATCGCGATTAGGTAGGTACATAGGTGTATCATTCCAAGAGTAATAAACCAAAAACAACAAAAAAAACTTACCTACTTTTAATGGGTCCAAAATACTCAAATCGCCCTGAGCCGACTGGATGATTAAATCAAATTACAAATTTCGTAACCCGCTCGCTTTTCACCTGGAATGGTTCTTCTTCTTCATAATAATACAAAAACACGAAATCGCGCTAAAATTCAAATCTTGTTTGATAAAAAGCCATCCACACTCCCCTACCTAATTAGGTATGTATTTTTGCGTACAAAGTTTGTATTAATAACTATAATAGTTATTAATACAAACTTGGTACGTAAAAATGGTGTAGTAAATAATTTACTACACTTGATATTAACTGAGTTTTATGTAGGTATATTGATTTTGTTAAATTTTGATGAGAATTTTCATTTATTTACCTATTGCCTATTGATTTTTTGATGGGGTTTCTTGTAATTTTGGTTGCGGATCCTTGTCTTGTCACTTGGCTTTACATTGGCTAGCGAGGTTGGTTAGCGCTTGGCTCTCTTTGGTTCTGGTCGCCCCGCACTGAACCCTGTTTTGTGATTTCCTTCGAAAAGAAGTTCGTTCGAAATACGATGTTTCCATACTTACTTGGGAGTCAGCCGATAGCGCGAGCTGGCTAAACCAAGGACTATAACATATCCTATACGATATGTATATGGATGGATATTAATACCTATTCTATATTATAGTGGTCTTGATTTGCCTCGAAAGTGCTGGAGCTGGCCCTTTATGAAGTGCTTGGAGAAACTGAGAGACAGTCATTCTCAGCTGTGAATTGACCCCGCGAAAAGCTTGCTCGAGGATCATTAACCATGACAGAGCCTGTCGACAAACAAAGAACACCTCTAGCGATGCTTAAAGCTGCATTCCTTGAAGCCCTGCACCTATGGTAGGTATCCGCAAGAACGTTGGCTGCACGTCTATACAGACGGCTCAGCCAGAGATGCAACATCAAATGCAGGGCCTGGAGTATACCTACTGCTCTCGCTTTCAAATTTCACTCCCTGTGGGGAAACTCAACAGCAATTTTGAGGGAAAAGTCTGTGCAATGAAGCGCTTGCTAGAGCACAACGATCGCCAAGTTGTTATTTTTGTCGACTCACAAGCTGTCATCCAATCGCTCACAGGCAATGGAACATCTGATGTCGCTCTGGTCCTCTGTTACTCTGTGCTCTGATCCTCCAGTTTTGATTCGCCATTGAGCAGTTGTTGACGAGGGGCTCCCAACTGGTGCTGCAGTGGGTGCAGTGGGTTACCTCGCACTGCCAAATAGAGGGAAATGAGATAGCGGATGCACTGTCGAAAAATGGCTCGCTCGAACCCAGCCCGACGCTCCTGTCCCTTACAGCATAGCCAAGACCCCCCCCCCCCCCCCCCCAATTGAGAGAGGCTGTTCCCAAAACGCTGCCCAGAAAGTTAAGTGTGGCTTGCTTCAGGATTCAAACTGGGCATGATTTCCTTAGCCATGCCCAAGCATCTCTGCAGAATCGGTGTGTATGACAGTCCAATCTGTACTCATTGCCGTCAAGAAGAAATGACATTCCTGTATTTAGACGCATGGCCTGAGGCAGACAACGTTCACAGACCTAGAAATTTGTCCAGATGCTCGGATGCTTTACATCCATGTGTAATGGGAAAGATGCATTTGGACCACAGAGTCAGGGTGACAATGATTTGGACCTATTTTTGGGTTGGATGTCTATTCAAACTGGATTCACTGTGAAACATTGGGCCTCTTCTCTGCAATTGAGGACACAAAAAGGTGGTACTAAGTTTAAAAATTCGCTTGAAAAAAAAAAAAAAAATATGCAGAATGACGAGGAGCTTAAGGTTTCCCGCGGGATTTGTATCCCTGTTCTCCAAAGAGTTGTTATGTGAGGTGTTAGCTCGGAGGTGACGTCACCAGCTTCCTGGCACCCCCAACGGCCGTCGAGTCCTTCTGTTCGTCTAATACAAGGTCAGGGTCTTCCTGGTGAGTCATCCGAGGGAAGATACCCGACTCGACGAGAATCGAATCACCCCGTCAAATCCTTATTCGGGGGGATACCAATTCGGGAAGTTCCGGGCCAAAGGGTGTCAGCCTCCGGAGGGTCCGCTGACCAGTTTAGTAGAACACGACGCACAGTGGTTCAAAAACCCAATCTAGCTAGGCAAAATTAAATTTCCTCGTCGCAAACGAAAGAACACAGGTTCTGAGGGTTTTCGAGGGTGCTGAATTCAATTCTGAAACTCGATTTCCGGGATCAGCATTTGAAATTGACACGTTTGAACTGTGGGAAAACCGCTTAATTCCCATCTTTTTGATTAAAACAAAGAACAAAAAAGTTAAACATGTAGAATATTTAATGCTGAACGGATATGCCACATGATGGGTTGGAAATGAAGCCTTCATCCGTAAAAATTTTAAAAAATTCCAAAAACGTGTTTATGCCCTTTTTTCAAAATGTAGGACGGTTTTTTAAAAATTCTGAGATGACTAAGTCAGGAATCAGAACAAACATTATTGCATATTTACTATAATAATATTATATATTATATTATAATAATATTATATATTACTATATTATAGTAAATATTATGCAAATAGGTATGCTTTAAATGAGACCAGTTACAGCTCGGTACTTTGTTTCACAATGTACTAATGTCATTGCCTATAACATTTTCTTCAAAAAATTAAAATAAAAAGTAAAAAAAAAAAATAAAAAAAAAATAGTGACAAAAGTATCACAGCGGTTTCTTGAAAAAATGAAATTACAGGAACATATCAATGACTAGGAACAAAAACATAACAAGAAGTGATAACAAATCTGACGGATCGGAGTTATGGATCAACAGTTTTACCAGCTTATATCCTAATGAACTATTTAATATTTCTGTTTGTTCGTTAAGCGCATTAATTGAAGTGTCCTGAACTGAGAAGAGAATTTCAAGTCCTTCCAGTACGGACAGTATTTTCCCTTGCCGCTGGGAGTGTAGCACCTCAAAGTCTATATCACCATTCAAACTATGGTTCTCTTCTGGAAGATGCCTGGCAAATTATGAGTCTTTCTTGTAGCGCTCCTTTGTGGTTGATTTCTTCGTGATCAGTTGATTAGTAACTCCTTCAAGCTTCTTGGTTAACTTAATCCTTTCTCTCCCCGAAAAAGTCTGTTGGACTAGGTGTGGAATATTTTCAGCATCTTTTTCAAGTTCGTTAGTTTGGCTGTTTTATTTATTAATCTGATACAATTAGGACCATACGGTCCGCTCTTACATTATATCAGAAAACCTCTTCTCTCGATAATAACGGCACCCCAAAGCGTTTTTGCAATCTCACTAATTATGTGCTCACATATTATGTGCTCCTTAACCCAAGTTTCTATTTTTCTGCCTGATTTTCCCACATAGGCGGCCAAACATCCCTGCTCTAGGCATTGGATACGATATAGGTACCTCACTTGCTTCGCCCTTGGTCCTCTTCCTCAATTTATCATAGATTAAATACCTCCCAATTGAGTAAAAGGTCCAGCCGTGAAATCGTGTTTTGTCCTCCTACGAAAAAAACCTTACTAAAGACAAAAGCAGGCAAAACATTCTAATCTGATACTTTTTGCAGGCATCCCATCAGTGTATTAAGATATAATGGAACATATTATGTTACAGCTCTGAGTTACAAGGACTTTGTAGTACCTAATAAATATACAAAAATTTGCTTATTTTCATGCTAAAAAAATATACCCATCTACCTAATCAATAATTTTTTGCTTACCTACGAACCTCTGTTCAAATGGATCATTGTGGACGGGTTTGTCGGGTCCCAAACCGGACTGAATAAGATGTTCACTTGTTGATCTGTTGAAGCAAGACTTGCTTCACACACTTAGTGTAACAATACAACTTAAGTTGCCATTAATCGCCGTTTTCAGCATACTTTAGCCTGCACTGAAATGTGAGGTCGTAAGCAATAATAAATATTTATTGATCGTAAGCAATGATAATCAATTACTGATAGCTCCCTTGAGATCCACAAGTCTGGACCTATTAGAATGCATGTCAAGACCTGCTGGGGCCACATGTTCCAACCCGGAAATTCTATTTTGTCTAGCTAAATTTGGTTATTGAAACACCGTGCGACGCCCTGTGGGTCTTCTTCAAGGACAGACCAACGGACGGACCAGGCGGGAACACATTGCGCACACCTCATCTCCCACCGTAACTTTCAACGGTCCCAAATTGTCGTGGCGGGTTTTTTAACGGCCGGAACAGGTGGAGGAGTCTGGCACGTCTGACACGATTTTGTGGCTCCAAAAGAACGTTCATTACAACATTTGCCTACTTGTCAATTGTCTACTTGTAAATCAAACAGCGCACGCCATTTTCACACCACTTTTTCTCAATGCGGTAGCTCGCTCAATTTCACGGTTTGACAACTCCCGAGGTGTTCTGTGACAATCCAAGGTCGTTTCACTTTCTTCGAAGGTTTTGACAGCTATTTTTAGCTCCCCCGCCGATTTCCTGGGTCGATATCGAGGTGAAGACCTCCGAAAAACACAACTTGACAAATTCCTTCTCAAGGGAAAATCTTTTCTCGGGGAGGGCGAAAAAAGGGGACGTTTTAAATTGGGGATGCTGCAGTCTGGCTGTTGACCTCGTCATGGCCCGCATCGATCCCCTGGGGTCCGCGACCTTTGACCTCTGCGTCTTACAGCCGGCAGGCTTTATTACATCAAGGTGGGCACTAGTCAGAGGTTCGTTCGTAGTACGAAATTCCCGAACTGTCCGGAACTTGTAAGTTCTGGAAAATGGCCGCTACCTGTTCCGAACTTGGTTCGGTATTCCCCAACACTACGAACGCATCGAAATTCGGAACTGCCTCCTCCTCCTTCTTCTTCTGCGGAAAACGATGTTGTTTTCCGTCTGATAGTAAACACATTCCGCAACGTTGATATCATTCGATAATTTGTCGTGAAAATGTTTTCCCTACATCCGACCGTACTTGAGCAAAATGACCACGCATTTCTTATTTTCCAATAAAACCTCAAAGTTGAGAATATTTTCAGGAAGAGCGTGAAAGTTATTTTAACTTTAGATTTTTCTACATTACCTAGTTCAAGCATGCGATAAAATTGACAACAAGAGAATTTGCTTTTAGTTAAAAAAAAATAAAACCCCTGGAAATTTTACACAAAGGTTCATTATTCTTTGAAATAGAAAAATTGTGCAAAAATTAATTCTGTCAATAGAAAATTATTTTTAAATAACTTTAAAAAAATTGCCTGTACAATGTTTGGACACCTGTGGGACCCCGAAAATGAAGTCTACGTCCAAAAATACCTCGAAAACGACACCCAACTCAACCCCTTAACCGAAACCCTCCCATAGCCCCACGGGGTTGGGCGATCGGGCTGAAAACCGGGCACAACCAGTGTTTTGTCAAAATTTCAGAATTTCAACGGAATAGTTTTGAAGTGTAATTTCATGAAATTTTTCACGCTGAACGGAATGGTGACACTTTCATACATCCCCCCCCCCCCTCCTGTCAGAATTATTTTCCTATGAGGTGAATTGCTGAGCCAAAAAGTTGGAACAATTGAAATTGACAGCATCTTCAATATTTTAACCATAACAATTGAATTTTCCCGGTCATCACTTACATAACAATGCTCGGAAAATTCGAATGATTGGGTTGCCCCATTCTAATTGTAGGTAGAGTGGGGTGCCGAAAATCTACACAAATAACAACCATTCTGACATCGGTAGTTTAATAAAAATTATTAATAGAAATACAAACGAAAGGATCAATGATCAATCGCACGACGAAGGTTTTCTCTTACGGCTTGTCCTCGCGTCGAATCCGCGAAAATGGAGGTGGAAAAATAAATCCACCTCAGAAGGAAAAATAAAATCAAACGCTGAATGATAAGCCACGACGTGATAGAGGTGTGCTGTGATAATAACTTTCCCCTCCTCTCACAAGAGCGCTCTTCAGTAGTTGTCGAGTTCGAGTTCAAGTTCGAGAAAAAATCCCGAACGCGAAAACAGAGTTCCGAACTAGTCCGGAACTTCTCCAAAACGCTACTACGAACAGTGAACTTGGGGCCAGAGTTCGGAACTCCTGTACTACGACCGCGACAAGCTCAAGAGCGCATGCCCGGACAGTTGGGACTGTCCGGAACTTTACTACGAACGAACCTCAGAGGAGATTCATTGTCTTCAAAGAGGCAAAAAGCAACCGATTTTTTTTTTTTTTTTTTTTTTGTCAACAAATACATGAATAGTTTATTTACGTGTGAGGAAGTGGTAAAAATGATACAATGCATACAAAACAAAACCAAGACTTCTCAGAAATTGAAAGAAAAAAATCATCTCTTCGAGAGTGAAACACAGTAACAGATTATGAATAACTGTTATTCATAAAATTTATATTTTACTTTTTACATTTATTGTAAAAAGTAAAATTTTACTTATATTATAAGAAATGTTATTTTTACATTACCTAAATGTAGTATTAGTCGACGTTCGGGAGGTCTGCCCTCCATAGAGTCCCCGAGACAGTAAGAAGTGCATATCCAAATGTGAACTAAGTCCTGTAGGATATATAATTATATACATATATTCTCAAATTTTCAGATTGGAGACAACGGAATTTTACGATATTTCGACTTCGGTCATTGACGAGCAAAGGGCAAGTCGTTACGGATTATGCATCCAACATTACTGGAAAAACGACACCTCACGTGACTTCTTACAAAAGCCCCATAGATCCCAACTGTGAAATCCGGTGGTTTGGGGGCCCCCAAAAATGGATTTTACGTCCGAAAATACTCCAAAAACTTCACCCCACTCGTTATCTTAGCCGAAAATCTTAAAAAACCGGAGCGCAACTAGATGGTGAACCGAGTATTTTGTCAACTTTTCAGATTTAAAACAAAAACTCCTGCTCCCTATTATTATTATTATTATTTTTTTAAAAGGTGGGTATCCAATTAATATAATTATTGTATAATGCTCTTATACATAATATGTATTGTACATAATATGTATAATATTATTAATGTATTATTAATGTATAATATTATACAATATTATTAATATTAGGTACTTACGAGATAATTTTCCATAATTCTTTTAGTGTTCCCTTCACTACTACCATCTGTTTGAACAATCAAAAGCAATATTATTAATATAATATATATTATATATATACATATTATGAATATTATTCAAATTATTACCATCCTTTACAAAATGAATTATAAATAATTCATTTTCTTAATTATCTCGTAAGTACTGTGTGTTCACTGAACTGTGAAGGGTTTAGCGACTCTTTTGCCAGGGCTTTTCAACAGCGCTCTACCTCTGCCCCCTCTCATGAATTCTTCGACTTTTTAAATAATGTTCCCAGTGTGCCAGTTGGCTTCGTCTTCCGTCCAGTTTCGGCGGAAGAGGTTTTCGCCACCATTATGGCACTTAATAATAGTAATGCTACGGACTTCATGGGCATAAACTCGCGAGTGATGAAATCAGTAAGCCATTCTAATCATCGAACCTCTGTCTTTCATTATTAATAGGTGCTTCTCTGAGGGTAGGTTCCCAGATTGCTTGAAGAAGACAGTGATAACACCCATACCTAAGAGAGGGAATTCTAATGATTATGATGGCTTTCGTCCCGTTTCAAAACTGCCAATCTTTGTGAAGGTAATGGAGCAGGCCATGCTTGGGAGATTGGGTGGTCATTTGGATGATCACTCGGTTCTCCACCCTCAGCAGTTTGGCTTCCGAAAGGGTAGAAGCACCTCCACTGCAGCAGTCTCTTTGATTTCTGAGCTCTTTTCCGCTCTAGAGAGTAAGGAGCTCACCTTGCTCAACCTCTTCGACCTTTCGAAAGCCTTTGACCTTGTGCCTCATAATTTGTTACTAAAGAAACTGGAGCACTATGGTTTCAGTGAACATACAACTTTGTTTCTTAAAAGTTTCCTCGAAGGCTGGTCCCAGGTCGTGTATTTCAATGGGTCGCTATTCCGTGTGGTGTAAAGCAGGGTAGTATTCTTGGTCCTATTCTCTTCCTTTTGTACATCAATGACTTGCCAAGCCAATTCTTGGACTCGCGAGCCATTTTTCTTTTTGCCGATGATATAACCAGCCTGGCAAGGGGATCATCTCGTGATGAGCTTGACCAAGACTCATTAATCAAATCTAATACCATAGAGAGGTGGTGTATTGCAAATGGCTTGGTCTTAAACAAAAACAAAACCCAGAATCTTGAATTGGGGCTCAACCGATGTCTTGACCAATCGGTCAACTTCCTGAGATTGAGAATCGACAACCGTCTTTCGAAGTCTTCTCATATCGAAGCACTGTCCCCTAAGATATCGTCCTCCATCTTCATGATAAGAAGGCTGAGAGGTGCCGTTTCTGATGAGGTCTTGCGCTCAGTTTACCATGCTTGTTTTGCTAGCAGAGCTACTTACTGCATCGTTACTTGGGGCAACTCCAGTCTCGCTATAGACGTGTTTAAGCTCCAAAAGCGCGCCATCAGAATTTTGGCCAATCTCCCTTGGAATGAGTCTTGTAGGGGTTCTTTCGCTCGCCTAGTAGGTGCACCATCATAACACCCGCTCCCTAGGCAACCTTGTTGTCCCATTTACCCGCCTCAGTACGGCTCAGCGGAACAATCCGTTTCAAGACTTGAAATTCAAGTGGGGACTCGTTTGTTCAATGCGCTGCCCCATAATGTAAGAATGTTGCCCAATAAAGCGTTCTCCAGGGTGATCAAAGCCCACCTTCTTAAAGCAGAATTATACACCTTGGAGGATTTTTACAAGATCGAGTGGTGTGTTGCAGTCTGTTGACGGTGTTGTGTTCACCACTGTGCTAGTTAAAGTTTCCCCATACCAGTGAATGTGTTAGTTTAAATCTAATTTTCTTAGTTTTGTATAGTAGGTAGGTACTCTTGGTCATTCCTGTTCTCCCCTGTAAGCAGAATGTGTTTAGCCTTTTAGATTTTGACATGTTGCAAACCAACGGTGTGATTGTTATTATTTGTGAACTATAATTGTCATTTATTACTCATGTTCTGACGTTTGCCCTGTCAACTTGGCCTTGGCAAATAAAATTCTTGATTGATTGATTGATTACCTAATTAAAATAATTATTGTTTTAATTAGGTACTTATGAATTATTCATACTGATAAGTGGTATGTATATTGATGTATTACGACATCTTCATGGTACAAAGTACGGCTGCAACAGCACTCCTTCGGCACGCGATTCATTTTACTAGGTACTAGCAGGACTATAAAAGGACATATTGGTCGATTGAGCTGTGAAGTACGAATGTGGAGATCGCCCGAGAAAACCGACCATGTAAGGCGATTGTAGGAAAAAATATCGTTTAAGGCGAAAATGGGGTCAGGCGGAGGACGAGAGGCCTAAAAAGGTGAAAGGAAGACGAGATGTAGAGACGTCGACGGGGTGGACTGTTGGAAGATTGGAAATCGGGCTTTGAGGGATGATATTTTCCCATTAGGTAACCATCGCTTTACCATGCTCAACAAGTTGTTTCTCTCTCTCTCTCTCTCTCTCTCTCTCTCTCTCTCTCTCTCTCTCTCTCTCTCTCTCTCTCTCTCTCGAGGGAGCCACGCGACTAGAAAACCTGGCGTGAGGTCAGTCCCGTGTGACTTCCCCGCGAAGAGGAACAAGGAATTCATAAATAATTAACAGTTTCCCAAGTTTTCACATTCGGAACTTTCTCGGGAGGCGGTGGGGGATTTTCACCCCTAGGGGCCTTCGCACGGGTGACTTCTCGATTGTTCTCGTTTTGGAGGGCGATGGGAGTTTTCTCACTTCTTTCCTGTACGAAGGTCGCTGGGAGGGGGACTTAATTTGCACTTCCCGAAACGGATTTTGGGAGGCTCAGAGACGGATTGTGTTCGGGAACGAGCAACCCCACCAGAAACCCCGTTTCCACACTTTTTGAAAATATGGTTTGAAAAAAGGACCTTCTGTTTGAGTGGGGTGTTGATTTTGCTCGAAGAATCACTTTTGGAGGGTTCGTGACATTAAGGGTTGAATTTCTTGACCAGTAACGTATTTATACGTTATAACGTCTTTTTGGGTTCCTGAGGGTTGGTCAGTGACCAACCCTCAAGAACCCAAAAAGATGGTTCGTGACATTCTCCGATGAGACCGTGGGACTCTGTGGGGAGCTTCAAAGGGGCTACAGGTGAAGTTTATAATATAAATTTTTATAAAGGTTTATATTATAAACCTGGGAGTCGAGTGAAAGACGAAAGCGCTGCAAATGATACACAAGGGTTTATTATTCTTTGATATAGAACAATAATTGTTCTATATCATTACTGTCGCAACAATTATTGTGCAAAAACTACTTAATTGTGTCTTTAAAGAAATATTTTTTTAGGAAAAAAATCTGTACAATGTTTGGACAGATGCGGGACCTAAAAAAATGGATTATGCGTCCAAAATTACCCGGAAAACAAGACCTTATTTGATCTCCTGGTATCCTTCAAAAATCCCAATTGTGGCACCATGAGAGCCCAATAGACCCCCACGGAGACATCGAATCGTTCCCCCAAAAATGGATTTTACGTCCAAAATTACTTCGAAAACGACTCCTAACTCGACCCCATAGCCGAAACCTTTCAAAAAAGCCTTCCTGTAGACCCTTTTTAGCCCCACAGAGCCCCACGGGTTTGGGCGATCGGGCTGAAAACATTGCGGGCACAACTAGACGGTAAACCGAGTATTTAGTCAAATTTTCAGATTTAAAAAAATCTTCCTTCTGCTCAAAACGGCTCAGGTGGCATTTCATTTTTGGATTCTAGACATCTTGAAACGGATAATGTCAAATTTTGAGAACGATCTGAATTTTCTACCCCCATCGCGATTACATAGGTGTATTATTCCAAGAATAAACCAAAAGCAGGAGCCCGTTGGGAGGGAGCAGACACCACTGTGAACAACAGAAACCGGATATTAATGGAAACAAACGGGTTTGACGGGATCCGGCACCACTTCCAGGATGCAGAAAATGTTTTTGAGGGGGCAGACACCATTTCAACATAAAGATTAGACATGTTTTTAGATTTTTTTAAATTTTTTTTATTATTTTTTTTAATCGATAGAAGCATTTTAAATAAAAATGGGATCAAAACTCTGATTCTAAGTTCATGTTAATTAATATTATTGGTGAAAAGTTTGAATTTGCGAGGAATCAGCTGTCAGGAATCAACACCCCAATGGGGTGCGACTCAGCATCCCTATCAGCACCTCCTCAGTCAACTCGGCCCCTCATGAGTGGCCATGACGTCAAGCCCGGCATTTTGTCCCAAAAATAATTTTCTCCCCACTTTTTGAATTCTAATAAAGATGATTTTACCCAAAATTCTGACGCTCGTCCAATCCCTATTGACACCTCCCGCTCAAAACCAATCAAAAATCCACATTAACGTTTTTATAGCCTAATACAGCCCAACTGTGAGCTGTTGGGGTGGCAGACACTACCAGGTTTAGTATTGAGTAGGTACCTAATTTCAAAACTTCAGATTAAGAAAATAGTTCAGCAAGGCACGATGAGTCACTTTGCATGATATCTTGTTCGTAAGGTGACCTCCTTAGCTCCAGACTTTGCCCATATTGTACTCGACCCTCGTACCCCAGCTGAGCCGTAGGCCTTGGAGTTCCCGGGTGGTTTCCTATGCCGGAAGAGGAACACTTTTATCCACTTCGAATATCCTTTTGTGGAACTTCGCCAAGTTTACGTTTATAAAAGCTTCGACCGTGAAAACGAAGGACTTTTGATCGTTAACGATGCGACGGCCCGGTTTACACTTGTTGGGCCCTTTATTAGGCGAGGGGCTGCCATTAATAGTTTTATTAGGGGCAGGGCGGTACGGAGTGCCGCGGCATGCCACCCGCGTGCAGACGTGTTCCCACGTGTGATAGGGGGATTATCTTGATGGAATTCGCATCCTGCGGCGACTGAGTTGGCAGTTGACCAAACAAGGCGAGTCAGACCGGATTGACGATTTGGTCAATGTCTAGTTTTCAGGCAAATGCTGGCGACGTGCAAATTTTCTTTATTTCCAGCGTGGGGCGGATTTTTTTTCTTTTTTAATATAGTTCGGAATAAAAAGGGAGGGCGGCACTCCGTACCGCCCGCTCGTAGTTGTTCCTAGACCCGTTGAAAACTGCATAAACTTTAGGCCGAGTTGATACGGTTCCACGGTTCTCCACGTTATGCACCTGGTCAGTGGAACCGGCGCCCCGAGAGGTCCTTTTGGTACCATATTCGGTCAGGTTGTTGGTCTGCTTCTTATGAGAACTTCCACCTTCGGATGTGACTCCTCATAAGGGCAGAGGCCTTGGGGTGTACGTGCGACGGAAAGACGGTGGGTGGGAGACTTGTCTGATGCATCGTCAGGAACGAACAAAATAACAATATTTTCGCTTATTTGATTCGTTTTGACGTTAGTTCACGAAACTGTCGGCATCGCCCTCCAGGCCTCCAGGTCATAACTGGATTAGGATTTGCATCGGTCGTTATTTTTACGCAAGTGACCTTTCCTGCTCAGAGGCGCCTTTTACAGGAGCTATAAGGAAATCAACTCTCCCGTAGAAGTTATCCCTTGGCCGACATATTTGGTCTCATGGCTCCCCGGCCGGACCATTTTGGATGTAGCACGTCTTTTGATGGAAATGAACATTTCTTTTATCCTGCTCTCAAGCTCAGATAATATAATAATGTCTCTTGGCTGGCTGGATCTGGCACAACGTGATTTTCGCTAATTTTCAGAGAGCCAGAAAAAAAAAGGCTGCAAATTTTGCACAACGGTTTATTATTCTTTGATATATCAAAGATATACCTACCTATATATAGGTCGGTTACTTGTGCAAAAATTAATTCTGTGTCAATAAAATTTTTTTCGCATTTTCATCATTAAATGATTAATTATCATTAAATGATCTGACTAGAAGCGGAGGTCTACCGTCCATTTTTTTTTCTCAAAAGGTTTACAACGCAGTGAAGGTGATAATGAGTTAGGAAAGGTTTATTTTTCCAAAAATACTTCGCCAATGTTTCTTAACTCGACTCCCTAGCTTCGCTTAGCCCCACGGGTTTGAGCGATCGGGCTGAAAAGCTTGCGGGCACAACGACGAGATGGGGAACCGAGTATTTTGTCAAGATTTGCGATTTTTAATACACTTTCCATTGCCCAAAACACCATGAACGACCGACAGACCTTTCAATTTTGGAATCTACAAAAAAAAAAAAAAAAAAAAAAAGTAGGTACCTTTAATGACGAATACCCCCGTCGTGAATTCATACGTTTAGGTACTATTATTCAAGAATAATAAACCGAAATCGATTTTTTTTTTTTTTTTCAGGTGAACTTGTGTGAGTAGTAATTGTCAGCAGACAAAATAAACCTGCCCATCTCCCACTTTGATGTTCTCCTCCATAGCGAATAACTGGGATTTATCCCAGTTATAATGTTATAACACATTCTTTCTACTTTGCTGGTACCTGGGAAACAGTCGTCCAATTTAGTATCAACATTGATTTTAACAGAGGCAGTCCTATATTAAATATAGGAAATTAATTAGTCCTGTATTAAATATAAGAAATTTTCTTGAAATTTCATTTCATAAGAAGATTGAACGAATTCATCTCAGGTTCAAGAACATCCTCGGATAACTGGTACAACGTGGCTGTGGGACACAGTGGCTGCTCCCCAGTCATTCTTCGTTTTTTTACTAGATACCACTTTTTTACATTCGACTTTTCCTTTGGTCCCATTTGCCCAAATTTGTGGACCCAGCTATTGCATTTTTTGAAAGGGTTCAGAAATAATTGATCGAGGAATTGAAATGATTGTTTATTTATTTAAGAAATGAAAACGATTGTTTATCAAAATGGGGAAAAAATGTGTGTAGATGCGAAATTTCAGTCTTTTCTGTACTCAGTACTTGGTTGAGTGGCCTCGGTCGTATCCACCGTATCCTCCCTGGCCGCCACCGTAGCCTCCCTGGCCGCCACCGTAGCCGCCTTGACCGCCTTGTCCACCGTATCCACTGCTTCCTTGTTGGCCACGTCCACCTCCGAGCCCGCTGTTCTGAGAGCCGGGAACGTTCAGGCCGCCGTTGTACCCGCCGTAACCGCCAGACTGTCCCCGGCTGCCGCCCGATTGTCGGTCGCCGTCGTAACCGTCGCCGAAGCCACTGTCGCCATGGCCGTGACCCCCGTGGCCTTGGTTGCCACCGAAGCCTCCTGAGCTGTGTCCACGATCGCCGCCAAAGCCTCCCGAGCCGTGTCCCCGGTCGCCAACTTGACTCAGCGAATTTCCCGCACCGTAACCTCCGGTGCCTCCACCATAGCCGCCTCCTCCACTACCTAAATCAACAGAAATCACAATTAAAATCTCCTATTAAAATTGCTCATTTTCCAACAAAGAGGACGAACCACTTCTGACTTGACCAAGCCATGGAAAGGTGTTTCCTGAACGAAAAAGATCTGTTCAAAACATCATCTTACCTCCATTTCCACCACTGCTACCGTAACCACCAGGAGCAGCCTGCACAGCCGCAACCACTGCAAGCGCTATCTGCAACGTTAAAAAAACTTTTTTAACATGCTCAATCAATCAATCAAGAATTTTTATTTGCCAAGGCCAAGTTGACAGGGCAAACGTCAGAACATGAGTATTAAATGACAATTATAGTTCACTATTTATAATAACAATCACACCGTTGGTTGCAAACCAACACGTCAAAATCTAAAAAGCTAAACACATTCTGCTTACAGGGGGGAAACAGGAATGACCAAGAGTACTATCCAAATCTAAGAAAATTAGATTTAAACTAACACATGCACTGGTATGGGGAAACTTTAACTAGCACTGAACACAACACCGCCAACAGGCTGCAACACCCCACTCGATCTTGCTGCACGGTGCTGCAGAGCCTCAAAAGCCAGAATGGTGGAAAATCTTAGCAAAGAAAACCATGTGTCAACCATGTGTCTGCGAAGAGATTCATCAAAGAACCATCAGGTCTTAAAACTTTCACCAAACGCAGTTTCGCCACAGCAGTTTTGCACCAAAACTAAATGAATGGAAGAACATGCATGCCAAAGAATTAAAATCGAAAAATAAGGGGCATCCTAATATCCATCCACCAGCTCCCAAACATCAATTTGTAGGCATTCAAACAAATTAAATTGTAATAATTTTTTTTTTACTTACGACAATACGGAAAGCCATGGTGGTTGGAATGGGGAAAATACCAGACAGATGGGCTAATATAGGACCCCCTCCAACGTCAATTGGATCACCGAAAAAAACTTTAATCTGCATGAGGTTAAGGCTAATGGTTGAACCCGACTAGAATTTCTCAGTATAAAAATGATCCCTGTTCCAAATGAGATTGTTATGATATCGATTTATTGACGAAAAAATTCGGGTTTCGGTTGAACCTGGTCAGCAGGCCTGAGAATTCCGGTTTTTCTTTTTTTCTTTTCTTTTTTTTTCTCGTCTGGTTCATCGCACTTTTCGACAAACCTGGAATATGGCCGAATTTTGAGTGCGGTGAAAAAAAAAAAGAGGTCACATCCCGCCAGTGGTCAATAAATTTTTATCTCGTGTATTTTGATTTGTTGAATCTAATCCGAGCTGGGTCAACAATTCGTTTGGCCTTCGGTATTTTTCCCAGACCCCCTCAACCGACGAGAATTTGGAGTAACGCGTGATCTATTTGAGATAGAGTAACCTAAGACGTTTTGAGTACATTTCTGTCGTCACTTTTCCCCGTACGAAATTGAACGAGCCGTCACTTCACCTGATTTGTCCCAGTGTCTTCAGGGGAGAGTCCGAAACGTGAGTCACCTGATGAGTCAGAACCGTCAGAGTCCGCCTTCAACCCTCAGTTCAATAAAAGACTCCAATCTTCTCAACAAATGCCCTCAGGCCTTATGGATCAATAAAGGAAACTAAATGGCGTTTAGATTGCATCGACACCCCACATTATGGAATCTGAGCGCGCCTCTGAATGTGCGTGTTTTACAACCAAGCGTGCGGATATTGACGCAAACGGGCGCATTTGCGCCAGACTGTCTTATTTTATGGACTTTATTGGGCGCAAACGGGCGCTTATGCACCTGATTTACAGGCATTTTATGGGCCCTGTTTATGGCACACTTAACAGGGCATTTACAAGTAGGAACGAGCCCACTTGCGCCAAATTGTACAATTTTATGGATTTATATTCAACCCACTGTGCATTGCATCCATCCCAGAGCAGAGGACAGACCAAACCACACCACTTCGACACCAGTCACGAACAATCCGATTTCACTGTAGGGGATAGGGCTTTCATGGGGCTACAAATGGGATTTTTGAAGGATCCCTGGAGGACAAATATTTTCCGAGTAAAGAAAAATTTTTTTTTGAAAAAACATTCTTATTCAAAAACTTTTTTTTAATGTCACAAATTATCGCACAAGTAACCTATACCAAAGAATAATAAACACTTGTGTTGAATTTGCAGCGTGTTGACTTTTACCACTGTGCAATAAATAACCAAAATTGAGCTTGTGATTGAATCCACCCCAAACTGACGGGGATGGAGTCCTTTACTTTCGTTAAGCCAACCGAAAGTGACCAGGAGGGAGCCCTATACTTTTGTCATCCCCCCACTCACATCTCGCGAGGACAAATGAATAGATCCTGTACAGTAAGGATAATTGACGATAAACAAGGTGATGACCACGTCAAAGGCAGCGCAGCATTCTTCCAACATGATTGGAGGGTCCAGCAGCATGGAGGCAAGAGAGTGCTGCTGGCAAAGGCTCCTGCCACTTTAATCCTCATTAAATGCACTTCCAGGGAAAATTCTCCCGACACCCTCCCACCTGGGGAATGACTATGTCGAAAGAAGATTCTGAATTGCTTCAAGTTGCGGATCCAGTTGCACTCCACTATCCTCCTGCTCGTGACTCCTCATATATGAGGATATATGATTGTGGCGCATATATGCGCCACAATCATATCAGACTCCAGAGGACAGCTGCTGCAGCTGTGTGAGGCACAGGAAACTGCAATATCAAACAACTTATACCTACCATTAAGAATGCACCTACCTACCATGTTCTTTATTAAATTAAGAATAAAATGAAATAACCCGGCGGTCTGGGGGCGTCCACAATTGATTACTTAAGTAATCACAATACATGTATTTGTATGTATGTGGGGACTTCTGCAGAAGTCAATCTCAAGCGATGTTGTTTCCTGAAATTGGCCCGTTCAAGTCTTCAAGGAGAACCGGAAGTGACGAAGCGTGCGTCATCTTTTTGACAGTAATCGCATTTATCGGCGGGGGAGTGAAAATAGTTTAAACACCAGAAGAACTGAGTCATCCGCTTCCTGAGCCGAAGTGTAGGAGACAAGATTTGAAATACCCCGTCATTATTCAGAAGGCGGAAAGAACGACGATTCAGAACGTCAGTTGACGGACTTGGCTCGAACCGACGATCATGTCCAACCCGATTAGTGTAATTTTTGTTATCGGGCATTTGAACGCCGGCCATAACGGGGAGTTGCTCGTAGGATTTACGGATCGTGTCCACCCCGGGTTTGCGACACCGTCCCAGATAAAAAGGCGTCGTGACGTCACATAATATTATAATCGGGCCGGGTACGGATAACGCGTTAAAACGGATTTTAATTTCGCCTTTAAAGGAGCGAATGGTTTTCACTCTGAGACGATCGTGGGAAGCTCGGAGGTTGGCGGGTTGGCCGATTTGGCTCATGTAGGGATATTCAGGTGCGATTCTATAGGTATACGACATCGGTGGACATGCGCCAGACACGATTCATCGACGGTCGAGTACGTAAAGGGTGTCCCCGAAAAAACGAGATGGCTAAAATTACTTCGAAAACGACAGCTCACACGAACTCAGGCATGCTCTTCAAAAAGCCTCACTGAGCCCCACGGGGTGTTCTGAAGATTTAATTAAGAAGAGAAATGGTGGGTCAATTGATGAATTTTATCACTATATTTCAACTCTGAGTAGAAGAGAGCAATTCTCCAAGGCCCTAATAACTGTAACCAATCTCTCGAGTACATAATTTTTAAATTACATTTTAATGAGGCTAGTACCTACTGTCAGTTAAGGTAGGTAGTTGAAATAAATTCTGCTAGGTACACAATTCTGCTACACAAAATTAGCCAGAAAAAGTATTAGCCCTTCTACAATATTTTTTAATGACAAATCGTGGTAGAATCAGGCTGATTCAATCAGCATATACCTGCAACGAAACGTTCCGAATTCGCACCGTTGAATAAAACCTCGCATAATTCGCGATATTGAATCATGAGCCCTGGCATTGTTGCGGTGACTGCTGAATGCGGCCAACTGACAAAATGTGAGGTCCTCGGTCTTGTGATGGGGTTTCGTATCTACCCATAAACCTCCAGCTTAACACCTTTAATGTTTGGTAAATCTCGTTTATTTCACTGAAAGCGGCCGAATCGACCACATTTTTCACACAAAAATTAATCGTACGTCCACAATTGCAAATGATTGCAGACGAAATTTTTACAAGTGCTTCCCTAAGGTGTCTAGAATCGAAAAATCGCTCAGCAAAAGCGGAGGACGGATGAGTTTTTTTTTGTTTTTTTTGTAAAGCTTAGAAGCCCGGGATCACTCGTTAAAATCACCATCAGTTACCAAATAATTCAGCCCCCATTAAGAACGTGGTATTTCAACTGGGTCGAAGGTCATAATTTTCATTAACATATCAGAAACAGACCCTAACAATTTCAGATTTCTATCTCTGAAAATGAAAGCACACTAGTGTATGACATACTAGTGTATGACATAGTGTAGTACCTACATTGTACTACTCCAAAGTGTATGTACATATTTTCGAAGTCCACATTGTGCCCCACAGTATGGGCTGGAAAAAAATTCATTCAGGAAAACGGGTACAAGAGTGTATTCTACAACTCGTTAAGAAATAGTATTATTAGGTATATTATAAACCATCGGAAAAAGTTCGCAAAACTAATTTTCATTTTTTTTTTTTTTTCATTTTTTTTTTTTCTTTGCCCCACTGTTGGCTACACTGTGGGCTAGAATGGATATTTAGCGCGAAAAAGTCGAGATTTGAAAGTCAGCCGACAGCGTTTTTTTTATTTTTATGAATGGGCTCAAAGACGTGATGATGAGGAACTTGACCTCGAAACAGGAAGCTCCAATATCCAGCCTGGGGCGCATGATGAGAAGTGAATCTGCAACATCGCTAATTTTCTTCATCTGCAACCTCAATCAACGTTCGATTTATTCCATGATATTCTTGCGTGGTGCTAGAATCAAGTTATGTAGAAAAGCCCAATATTATTGTTTTTTTGAATAATTTACTTTTGTGCTTGCTTTTGGTTTATTGTTTTTGGAACGTGACGGAGGTTAAAAATTCTGACCGGCCTCCAAATTTGACATAATACCTACCTACCTTTCAAGATGTCTAGATTCCAAAAACGAAATGTCCGTCCGCCGTCTGTGCCGTTTTGGGCAGTAGCAATTTTTTAAAAATCTAAAACTTTGACAAAATACTCGGTTTACCGTCTAGTTGTGCCCGCAAGGTTTACGGCCCAATCGTCCAAAGCCGTGGGGCGCTATGGGGCAAAAATAGGGCTACGGAAGAAGTTTTTGAAGGGTTTCGGCTATGGGAGTTGGTTGTCGTTTTTGAAGTATTTTTGGACGTAGAATCAGAACAATCCGATTTCTCCGCGGGTATCTATAGGACTTTAATGGGGCTACAAATCGGATTTTTGAAGGATCCCGGAAGGTCAAATAAGGAGTCATTTTCCGAGTAATTTTGGTCGCATAATCCATTAAATGGAAATTTTGTCGAAGTCCCACATAATATGAAATGTCAATATTGTCCACATTTATTTTTTAAATTAAATTTTTTCATCATATTTTCTCAATGACACAGAAATAAATTATGCACAACAAGGGTTTATAATATAATATTATTAGATATAGATTAATCTATATCGAAGATAAACCCTAGTTTAAAATTTGCGGCGTTTTTCAAATATTAAATATTGTACAGTATTTAATATTATACACAATTTTACTGCTGATTTGCAGATCTGACTGTTGCAGCTGTGCCCTCCCTCTTACCAGCTTCAATGACGTTCGTGGATGATGCCAATTTAGGAGATTCTATAAACCTAATGAGAAACCCGTCCGGGTCGCCTCGTGCCGACCGGTTCTTCACTTTGAAACCCGCCTTTCTGAAACTGCAACTGGCCCTTACAGACGTTCCAAGACTTCAACTCCGGAGCCCGCACTTGCCGAGGAAAATCGCCTTGTTTGTTGAAACCCCTCTCGCCGGGATGAACTTTCATGACAACATTCCAAATCCGGCGCAGGAGGCAAAAGAGCGTCGCCTTCTAAGGCGCTAGTTGGAACGCTTCGGGACCGCCTTGTCATGTCAAATGGATACGATCACTCGGGTTTACCTACTATAAGGCCTCAACCAGGTCAGGGGCCTCGACAGATACACTACACGCACATTCACCCTCCAAGTAGTAGGTAGGACATTCCCCTATATATTGTGTATCTCCGGCCGATTGCTATTACTACCCCTAGCTGTGTCACAAAAGAATTGTCTCTGACCACCTGAGCAATTCATTTTATTGATCCACGAAGCCATTTCTGACTTTTGGGTTACGATAACATCGTCCAACAGTGAGTTTCCAGGTCTACAGTGTAGACTCTGTAGACTCTACACTCCCAGAATGTACTCCTGGAAGTACAAAACGAATTTCACTTTCTTTCTGAATTGTTCCTGTACGAAGAGTTATTGGTATTGACATGGATAATAGACATATTACGTCTTTTGGCTGGGGGTCATGGAAAAATTTGCGTCACGAAAAATTCACCCGTCACGCAGTATCTAGGTTTAACCTAGATAGGTAGTTTATAAACAAAATCATTGCTAGGTTAAACATGATCTGATGTTTTTCCCTGAAGGGAAAAAATTTAAGTTGTGGTTTAGAGCTAGGGGGGGGGGGGGGGGGATTATTTTTACTTTTTTTTTTTCGCAGTTTGGTAGCCAAATACTTACTTCTTGAGAAAATGATGAGAAATTTGAACATTTAGATTATTCTGCCATCGAAAAGTAAATTTTTCAAAAACTGGTCGGAGGAACGGAACCTTCCCCTGCACAATACCTTCAAAGGCTTCGCGTTTCCAAAATTTGGAATCATTTAATGATGACACTTTCCGGTGCAGGTTATTATCAACTGTCATCAGTTGATCAAAAATGCTGCAATCGGAGGAAATATGGGAATCACATTTTTTCGGGAATCGATTTTTTGAGGCCTGGGGCCTCAAAAAATCGATTCTACGTACAAAATTGCTTCGATTTTTGAGGTTTCCGAAATGGTTTTCGGAGAGACCAGGGAGTCGAGTGAGGTGCCATTTTCGATTCAGGATTGGATTTATGAATTTCCTTCCAGCTCACCTGTGGAGCTATGTGGGGCAGCTAAGGAGCTGCATGTGGAGTTTTAGAACGGTGTGAACAGTGAGTCGAGTGAGGAATCGTTTTTGGAGTAATTTCGGACGTAGATTTGATTTATGTGATTCCCAGACCTATCTGACTAGCCCTGTGGGTTCAACGGGACGGTGTAGCTGTTTTCGTTTCCGGCGAAATATTTGTTGCCCGAATAGGTTCCGCAGTATGAGGTCCAAATAGGTTCCCTCAACTACTTTGCCCTAAGTGATAAAGAATCAGGTGGCGGCCAGCCAACCCCCGCTTGTTCCGGTATTTTTTTCAAAATTTTCCCCACAGGTGAAAGTACCCTAGAAGATAGATGACCAAATTTGGGTCACTCTCCTCGTCGTGTTGCGGCTTTAATGTAGTAGACTAGACGGTCTACCTCTACTGGCTATGCCAGCCAACCCCCGCTCGTTCCGGTATTTTTTTCAAACATTTCCCACAGGTAAGGTGGGGTTTTTTTCAAACATTTCCCACGGGAAGTACCCTAGACGAAAGATGGCCAAATTTGGGTCAATCTCCTCCTCTTTTTGCGGCTTTAATGTAGTCAAGGGGACCACTCCTTACTGGCTACGCCAGCCAATCCCCGCTCTTTTTGCACTGAGGGGCGGTAGTTGTGGCCTAACATTTGTTTACTACAATGTTCAGTTGTAGCCAGTTCTAAATCTGGATAAAATGCGAAGGGGAATGTTGGGAACCACCTGCTCATCCCGTGGGGCTTCTAAGGGGCTGCAGTTGAGGGGTTTTAAGGGTTTTGGGCAGTGAGGTGTCGTTTTCGGATTCATTTCGGTTCCGCATACAATTTATGAGATTCTCAGACCTTTCCGACTCCGCTCCTTTCCGCCTGCGGGGCTTTTGAAGGGTTTTGGACAGAGAGTCAAGTGAGATCTCGTTTTGGGATTCATTTCGGTTCTACATACAATTTATGAGATTCCCACTCACTTCCAGCTCACCTCGTGAGGCTATGAGGGGCTTCCAAAGAGCCCTTTGTAGGCATTAAACAGCTTTCGGAAAGAGAGACGTGTGAGGTGACGGTTTCAGAGCAACTACGGACGCAGATTCGATTTATGAGATTCTCAAACCTTCCCGACGATCCAAGTGGTGCGATCTACGGCGCTTTTCATATTATATTGCATGAGGGATTTTTGAATGGTTTTGGACTGAGAGTTAAGGGACGTGTCGATTACGAAGTAATTTTGGATGCAGATTCAAATTATATGCATCGCAACCCTATCAATACTCATATTCCACGCTTTTCCTTCCAGTCTTTCTATTTTGCATGTGATCCATCGACGCTGGTTCCACTTGTAATGTCGCACGAAAATGCACCACCCATACAGAGAGAGAGTGTGGGATGGATTTACGGCTCAATTAAAGCCTTCAGGGTGCACTGACTTCTTTGCTCCGTTGTTTTTCAATTCTGTTTCACCGGGAGAGTTAATTTGGCGCATCAATGAAATCCTTCTCACCCGAGCGTCATTAGCGTCGGGATCCTCCGACCAGGTTTGACATTTACGGACAGTTTTCCTTCTCAAGGTAAACGTCGTAGGGGAGACGAAAGTAAATTTTGGGACTGTTTGAAGTCAGAATTCGGCCTTTTCGAAGTTCTCATCTCCGCTGACTTTCTCTTCGAAGTTGTGAAGCACGTTGAATGGCTTCTTCGACTGACCGCTCATTAGAGAAAGCCGGTTAATTGAGGAAAGATTCAAGTCCTCTCAGTCCTAGCCGTCCTGAATGGATTCCACGCTCTCAAGTCCTCAAAGCCTCAGTTGAATCTCTCAGCAACAACAATGACAACAATTTTAAATTTTGAATTGAATTGAATTAGGAGGGGAGGTTGAAGTCTGTCATGAGATCTGAGGCACCTATAAGACGATGATGCGTCTAAAATAACTTCAAACGATACCTTTCTGATTCCCCAGCCGGAAGCCCTTCACAAACTCCACTCCTTAGAAGCCCCACCGGACAGCAGTAAATGTATGAGAATTTCATAAATCGAATCTACAAGCGAAATTCTCCAAAAATGACTTCTCACTCGACCCCCTGGCCGCAGCCCTTCAAGACCTCTCCCTTCAAGCTCTCTCAACGCTCTAACTCGTTAAGAAGAGTGGCCAGGAAGCCCATTGGAAGAGTGGCCAGTAGGCTAAAATTTGCGAGTTTAAATAAACCAATAATCAATCAATCAACCCCCCCTTCCACAATGATCCGTCATTGCGAACCAGTTACTGACTCGGCGTCGATTTTGATTTCGTAGCCTAAAACAATTTCTGACATGTTTTTCCCACGAGTATTAATTGACGTTAATCATCACATTAGTGTGACGTCACCGGCGAGAATCGTGCAGCCCGTGAAAGCCCGAAGATTCACAGAGGGATCTTTCACGAACATTCCCAAGATGACTTTCCAGTTTCCAGTGAGAGGCTCACCCATTATGAATTCACCTTTCTAATTTCACGAGGGATCTTGACCTTGTACCGCCGAGCAGCGCCTTACGTTCAGTTTTAGGCGGTTTTCGTTTGAACGAGGCAGATCATGCCTTTCGGCGAAAATGTAAACCACCGGCAGCCTCGGTCCAGCAAAGGCTGAAAGGCAAGCAAGTCATTTTGGAACTGTTGGACTTGAAAGTGATTTTTCGCTGCAAATTTTAAGCAAGGGCTTACTTATTATTCTGAGGTCGGTATTTCCAGCAATAAAAAAGATTTAAAAAAATACACATTAAAATCCTGTATAGGTATTAAATAAAATACACGTTAAAAAATATATATTAAAAATTAGATATGGGACCCCGAAAAATGAATTGTGTACACGTCCGAAATTACAATCCATGAGAGCCAAATAGATCCCCACGGTGATATCAAATCGTTCTGGGACCCCCAATAATGGATTTCACGTCCAAAAATACACGTACAAAACGACACCTAACTCACCCCCATACCCTAAACCCTTAAAAAAAACTTATCGATGCCCCCTTTACTTACCGATGCCCCAAAGATTAAATGAAAAATTTTGTCCGATTGTCCTTATATTGTAGGTATAGTAAAATTTCGAGGCTGATCAAAATGTATGACCCCCGTTGCGAAAATATATCTTGAATATTCTAAGAATAATTATATGATAACAGTAGGTAACTGTTGTCATACTTGCAGGTCTTCAAAATAAATACTCCTAGGAAATAATATTATAAAACATCATATTATTATGAGATGACTAGAGGCCTTTTAGGGCTTGGAAAGCCCTAATCTAGTCCGTATAACTGTTATACAGTACTGTTACAGTAGTACCTAACAGGAACTCAGCACATTATAGTAACGATATAAGTCCTACCTATTTGCGGCGTTATGTGACCTGGTGCAAAGCTCAGGCGATGTTATTAAATGATTGTTTCCCCCATTGGATAAGACCGTTTGGAATCTTTATATATAAAGTCCGCTAAGTTCTTCAGTTTCAATTTCTTCGTTCAGAAATAACTCTCCTAGATGTTAGTAACTACACTACGTTTCTTACTTACCGATGGCAACAGTTGCCAACAGTTACTGTTGTTACCGCCACAGCCTAATAAACAACTCTCGTTGATAAGGACCGCCTAGAACACGATCAAGGCGGGTATAGAGACGAACGGCGACACTTTTGCAACAAACTTGGGGCCGTGCTGATTCGAATGAGCAGTCTACACTAAAATCTGACCGCGAAGTTCTTCACAATTTCAAAGACCGTTCGGAATTATATATAAAGAAGATAAAGTGGGCGTGGAGAGATGTTTGAAAAAAATATTAGGTAGGTACCCTGATATTACCCGTAATCATAATTTGAAGCATTCAAGTAGGTACCTATAGGTATTTGACGCGTCAAATGGTTACGGTAGGTAATAATAATTATTGAGCCACCAGCTAGACAAAAAGCCCACCTACATGCGAAATTCGCGTTTTGAGATAACACATTCCTTAAATTAAATTAGTTAACAATAATACCTAATTGATTATTATTATTGTTATTCATTTCTTGATTAATTTATTTATTTACAGGTTAACTAACTCTTACTTTAGGTAAAAATGTAAGTAGGTATACATTTTAATGAAAAATTTCGTAACTTTTGTACTCTGGTGGGAATTGATAATCGATTTTTGTTTGCCGATAATAGAATCTATAACATCTGATGTTTTATAATTGATTGTCAAGATCCATAAATCGGTTAGGACGTTCACAACATAAAATATTAGGACATTTCAAGCTTATTTCGAATTAAAATGGAGCACAAACATTTGGTTTATTATTCTTGGAATAATACACCTTTGTAGTCGCGACGGAGGTCGCCGATTCCAATCGGCCTCAAAATTTGACATCATCCGTTTCAAGAGGTCTAGATTCCAAAACTGAAATGCCCGTCCGCCGTCCGGGCCGTTTTGGGGCAGTAGGAATTTTTTTTTTTTTTTTTTTTTAATCTGAAATTTTGGCAAAATACCTACCATCTAGTTGTACCCACAAGGTTTTCAGCCCGATCGCACAAACCCGTGGGGCGCTATGGGGCTAAAATTTTTTTTAAAAGGTTTTCGGCTAAGGGGGTCGAGGTAGGAGGCGTTTTCGAAGTATTTTTGGACGTAGAATCCATTTTAGGGGGTCTCTGAACGATCCAATTTCACTGTGGGGATCTATAGAGCTTTCATGTGGCTAAAAATGAGATTTTTGAAGGATCCCAGGAGGTCAAATGAGGTGTTTTCCAAGTAATTTTGGACACATAATCAATTGTTGAGGGTCCCACATCTGTCCAAACATCGTATAGGATTATTTATTTTTTCTTAATTTTCAAGTGACAGAATAAATTTTTGCACTATTTTTCTATATCAAAGAATAATAATTATTGTTAGTTATTAACCCTTGTGTAAAATTTGCAGCGTTTTTGCTAATAAATCGAAAGTTGAAATGAGAGAAATTACCCACTGACTGTACACATCTGGTGGCTTCGTAGCTTGTCATTTTTTCCATGCCGTCTCAAAAGGCTCCAATTCCCAATTTCATCAATCACGTTTCAGATTGTCCCTACCTGATTTATTTTTAGTCAAGCCCCAAGTTTCACTCAATATAACCTAGGTACCTCTTTCCAATCCACGTTGCAGGCTGCAACTTGCAGCATCACAATCCCGAAGCCCTGAAAAACAACATAAGTAAACAGTAAAATTTACTTAATTTATACATTTCTTTAATAAATGAATAGTTTCTATATTGTAAAAAAAAAAGTAAGTTTTGAAGAACTATCTAAAGAAATCTTTAGATAGAAACTTTATTAATAAAGTTATGAATAAAAACTGCTCCGGTAAACGGTTTACCGTAAACCCTACAAAATCGTTTTGGTGTTTTTATGAAACAACACCTTTGACATGAGAACTTCGCTCGTAGAAAGTGATTTACGCGTAAAGCCTTAATTATGTATGTACCTACTGAAATGTTTATCAAGAGGTAATCCTGCCAGTAACGCCCGCTTCACCCCCAGAGCGCTCTCATTTCTCTAAACTGACGGAACGGATGGGCCGGGCCGGAATCGGAACCGGAACCCTTTTTTTGGGCGAAAGGCGTGCGAGCGGAGGATCGAACCCGATTACACGACACGCGTGACGACAGTATAGCGCCGGACAAAAAAAACCGGATGCCACCGGAACCCAAGCAGATACATAAAGGGGTCTAAAGGCTCGTAGAGTATGAATAGTGAGTGGTGGGGGGGGGGGGGGGGGGGGAGGTCGTGTGAACCGAAGGACAGGAAGCCACAAATCAGGTCAAACAGTCCCTGGGGCCCTTTCAGACGTAAAATTTGTAGGTAATGGAATTTGAGTTTATTAAGCCTTAAAAATTCCTATTCAAATTTTTCAGAAAACAAGTTTTTTCTTTTACAATGGGAACCTCATGTGGACTACCTAATTTTTTTCTGAAGGAACTTCGTTATTTGAAGCAATAGCAGTAAGTTTTGTTCTCCTAAGGTGAAAATACGATTTTCCAGGAAACTTGTCAACTTTGAATCTGGAGGGAAGATTGGGTGCCCCAGGATGGGCTCTCTCATTGGCTGAGCCATCTGCTGAATCATCATCAGCCATTAAACTGAAAGCCAGACGAACAGCCAATGAGAGAGCCCGACCTGAGAAAGGGAAGTCCAAGCTCTACAACGAGGGGCATCCGAGGGGCTAATTGAATGACGATTCGATTATTTTGATATATATCGATATTTGTCTTTCGATAAGATATCTCTAGACTAGAGGAAAAAATATCTTAGATATCTCTAGACTAGAGGAAAAACTGTTTACGCTGCATTTTATTTACCTATTCCAAAATTCAAACAAACGGAACAACGCAAAAATAATATTGCTATGTAATTCGGTATTCGATTTTTTTCTTCGTAAAAATGTATTAAATACTTTTATTAAATTTCAATAAATTTTAATCTCGAATGATTCGATATTGGTGATACCGATATAGTATCAATATCGATAATCTTTTCCGATATTATTTTGATGACTAATACTTAATATCTAATCAATAATTGATTAGGTAGGTATTATTAGTCCTCGAATCAAATTAATAATAATTATTAATTTGATTCGATATTATCACTAGCTACCTACCTATACCGTTACTAGGTGGGGTTGTTGAAGGGGTTTGAGTCGAGTCAGGTGTCGTTCTTGGAGTAATGTCTTAGAACTAATTTATGTGATTCCGGCTAGCCCCGTGGGGATTGGAAGGGCTGCAAGTGGGGCATTTGATAGTCAGTCGATTTAGGTCCCCCCCCCCCCCCCCCTCCTTTTTATTTCAGATTTTATAACGGTGTTGACCCTCAGACTGCACACATACTTGAGCAGGTTTCTCCTGAGCGTAGTGCCATTTTTTGTTCGAGCCATTTTAACCAAAAATCCTACATTTTGAAGGTTCCTGACTATCTCGTTCTGAAGGCTGTTTCATCTTAGGAGTCACTCATCGTCGACTCGGGAATTCCGTAGATAGCCACTCCAGATAAGCTGATAGCCCTCCCTTTTATCAATAATGCTCTCGAGGATTCCTCTCCACATCTCCTCCCATTTCCCGTCGTCCCTTTTGACGGCAGCGAGCGCTCGAGTGAAACGTCCTGACCATATAAGGCAAAGAGTTAAACGCGTCGGGACGACCCGAGTTTGATATCTGGCGTCATTGTGGAGTACCGAGAGGATGTCGAGAATGGGAAGGATGCAGTGTTTGGGGAGGGAAGAAATGTCGTAAACCGGGAAAACTCTGCCAAGTGACCATGGCGGTCCTGTCGCGGTCTGATGATGGCAATACCCGACAGTGCCCTCAACAATGAAATCCAGACATTAAGATATTGTCTGGACTGATATGGGACCCGCATACAATGAATCTACGTCCGAAATTACTATGAAAACGACCCCTCTCTCTACTCATTGCCCAAAATCCTTCACGAAAACGCTGCAAATTTTACACAAGGGTTTATTATTCTTTGATAGAGGTTATTTGTGCAAAAATTATTTCTGTGTCAATGGAAAAAATGTTGGGAAAATTTTTTTTTTTTATTTTTTTTTTTTTCAAAAATTCTTCATTTTTTACTCGAAAAATATTTAACCTCCTGGGATCCTTCAAAAATACCATTTTTAGCCCCATGAAAGCCCTATAGATCGCCACAGTGAAATCGGATCGTTCCAGGACCCCTGAAAATGGATTCTACGTCCAAAAATACTTCGACACCGACACCAAACTCGACCCCATAGCTAAAAGCCTTCAAAAAAGCCTTCAACGTCGACCCCTGCCGCGAAAACATAGGAGTATTATTCCAAGAATAATAAACCAAGATCCATGAAGCCCCACGGGTATATATATATATATTCCCGTGGGGGTTGCATGGATTTTTCTTGAAGGATTTTGGGCAATGAGTAGAGAGAGGGCTATAGTTAGCCGGAAAGGTCTAGGAATCTTAGTAATCGAACCTCCGTCGGAAATCACTCAAAACGACGACAGCTCATTCGGCTTTCTGAGCAAACCCCATCGAAATTCCCACCTGCAGCCACTTTGGAATCCCGCACGAAAAATTGGGAAAATTAGTCGAAAACGACTTCATCACCTTTATTTACCTGAAGATAATTCATCACTCGTATGGAAGACTGGGGAGAGCGACTAAATTTTGAATTACCTACATAGAAAATAAACCCAGTGTGGGAAGGTTCCATCAGATGTAGATTCTACAGCCCGGGCGGTTTGATATTGGGCCAGACTTAAAAACGCAATGACTTTGGGCCAAAATATCAATGGCTTTGGGCCCACCCCTGGGAGCTAATGTAGGTAATGGTATTGGGCCAACTGGTAGCACCCAAAAGTAATGGGTTTGGGCGCAAAAAATTGATGACATGGAACGGGGAGGTATTGTCTTTGGGCCAATTCGTCGGTATTTATTACGTAACGGTAAAAGGTAAAGTGAGTTTTACGTCAAGATTTTTGACCTCTTGGGCCTGACATGACGGGGCGAATGAATCACTTAAACTCAGCTGCGCTTTTATTCCCGAAATTTCCATCGTCTTCAACGGGATTCGAACCCGTGGCTTCAACAGAATGCAGCGCGAAGTGGCTAACGCCCAGAACCACCCGGCTAATCCGGCCGCCCAAATTTATTACGTCAATTTTGATTGGAAGTAGGTAGTTCATTTGGTTGTCTTGTTAAATGATCTTACAATCACACCTAAAACTTATTGATTCGTCAGCGGCTATATTTCGACCTGAAATTTAGGTGATTTTTAAAAAAATATTATATTTATTTATTATTATTATCTTATTTTTTTTATTTATGTTTTTCCTGCAGCTCAGGTGGTTTTTGTGCGGGTGATTTGGCAGTACCTACTAAGTCAGCCATTGTCGAAAATTTAACATTGTTAACCACAACCATGACTTTTTGAGTGTGAAGCCCTGGAGTGCAAAAGGTATCTTGCTCTGGGATCAGTGGACTGGGGAGAGATACTGGCGCAACAGTGCCTCGTAGGAGGGCTATTCAGGAGCCCACTTCCATACCCTCTCTGGTAATAATCTAATCTAACAACCATGACCTTCCCGCGACGGCTTAAAAATCTCTCCTCGATAATTGAACGGGATCGAACACTCAACTGACTCAAACCGTCACGCATATACAAATTACTCGCCCAATATCATAATCAAACGTGCTCACCCTCGGAGACTCAACATTGCACTTTGGCCCAATATTGTTGCATAACCTTGGCTAAGTCATTGGGCTTCCGACGACCTATCACCCTCGGCCCCAGAGTAGAGGCCAAGTCGATTGATCGAAGCACTCATAGGTGGAAATTACAGCGAGTAATTACTCACCACACCAGCTTTTTATAGGTTCAACAGGGTGCACGTAGACGCCACCGGCTCCTCTCTCAAGCACGCTGCCATGATCACAAAAGTCCCTGCTATTTAAGGCAACCACTCACAAGCGTAGTCGAGCTCGAACGGCTGTAGATGGGCTTAGCAGCTCGAAACCAATACCCACAGTAGATTAGATAATAGGGTAATTAACAATTTAGACCACCCAGCAGAGTAGTCGTTTTGGTCTCCCATAAGGACGATGAAGATAATCTTCATAGGATGATGTGAACAATTCAGACAGATAGGAACTATGAAGAAAATTCAGACAGAAAAGGATGATGAAGACAATACAGACAGATAAGGACGATGAAAGCAAACCAAACAGATAGGAATTAGGAAGACAACCCAGGCAGATAAGGATGATGGGAACAAACCAGACGGTTCCTTAAATTATGGTCACTAATGGGTTAAGGATAATTATCTTGGTCCTTCAATGGACGAAGACAATCCAGAATGTTAAGGATGATGCTGCCAGTCCACATGGATATGGACTAAGCCCTGGAGCCCAACAGGTACGATCAAGGTCAAATAGTAAATAATTTAACCCTGGGATCGACTGGAAAGGGTTATCTTGGCGTGAAATGACCTAATTCGAAAGGTATTGGACCTTTTTAAGAGCATACACTTCCTACGATCATCACGGCTCAAGAGACAGCACAATCAGGGACTTTACAGGAGCCCTGCCATCTTAAACAGTCAGGTAAGTCAATGTGAAGACACCATGGAACTGCAGTTGGAACTTTTAAACAGCTTTGGTCATTGGGTCGAGTGAGATGTTCGTTTTCAAATTGGATGTAGAAGCGATTTATGAGGGTCCCGGACTAGTCGGACCCCACCGCTAGCCTCTGTTGACCTGCCGAACCAAAAACGGCAGTAAATAATAAATCGTAAAATATTATAATATTTCGTATACGAAAATCATCTGAGGCACCTGCTCATTGTGAACCATTTGTCAAACTTGATCGGCTGTTCATCTCGTACGGCATGTGGCTTGCTCTTGCAGAACTTGTTCACCTGTTGCGGGGTGACCGGTTCCGTTTTCACCTTCTGGTATGAAGTCCACCTTCCATACCCGGTGAGGATCTTCTCCGATGCTGCATTTTGCCTTTTTATACCGCGTTCCTCCTTCTGAAAAAAAAAGTAACTAAAATCCCCTTCAAATCACATTTTGGAAGCTGGAACACTATTTGTTCGGGTTGGGTTGACTCGGAACTTTCACCTTCCTCCTTTCGGCGTCTCTGGTTCGGACAAAATGTTAATTCGCAATTAATTTGTTCGTGAAACTCGCCCGAGAGACGGTAATTGCGTTAGGAGTTTGTCGGACCGAAGAGGGTTAATGAAGTCCGCTGATCAGAAGCCTCGCGTCGAGCTTGCCATAGAAACTTTCTGCAATGCCTCAATCCTATTTATAAATAGGACAAATAAATTGAAAAAAAAAAAACGCTGTAAATTTTACACAAGGGTTTATAATACATAGTAATTATAATAATTACACAGGTTTACAAAAAAAAGGTCAATCTCAGGCGCCGTTGAAAAAACCATCAAACTCTATGTTTTTTGGGGTGCTGAATCCGAATCCAACCTCCGTTTTTTCCGGTCACGTCCAAATTTTTGAGATATTGGCGATTTTTTCGTTTTTTTCGACCTTTTTCCGTTTTGAAAATCACAGCTAAACGTGCGGATGCCCAAAAATTCCACAAAAACTCTCTTCTTACTGGAAATTTATCGCTGATTCCGAAAATATATATGAGTTGGTGTCTAAAACCACGAGAAATGTGTGCTTTTGCCAAAAAATGTTGAAAAAACGTGGTTTTTTCAAAACCAAAGACACGTTTTTTGATACTTTTTACCTTCTAGCGTGAAAACTAGGGCGTTAATAAAATTTTCCCATCGAGGTCTTGTAGGTAGATTGTTTCTGCGTCGAATGGGACCAACCGTGATTCTTTACCTTCCATAATAAGGGAGCTATGATTTTTCAAAGTTTCTGGGCGCTTGTTTTTCAGGGCTTCAAGTGCAATTCCGTGAGTTCTTGATGAATAAAACCATCTTTGAGTCGGTCTGAATTGATGCCTCTGAGTCCAATATATTCCTCGGAACAAAGTTTTGTTGCGATCAAGTTGCATTGCCGACTCCAGGAGTTCATGTTCTACGACATGGGCAAAATGGGTAGAAACTTTGAAAAATCATAGCTCCCTTATTATGGAAGGTAAAGAATCACGGTTGGTCCCATTCGACGCAGAAACAATCTACCTACAAGACCTCGTTGGAAAAATTTTATTAACGGCCTTAGGTATCACGCTAGAAGGTAAAAAGTATCAAAAAACGTGACTTTGGTTTTGAAAAAAAAAACCACTTTTTTTCAACATCTTTTGGCAAAATCACACATTTCTCGTGGTTTTAGACACCAACTCATATATATTTTCGGAATCAGCGATAAATTTCCAGTAAGAAGAGAGTTTTTGTGGAATTTTTGGGCATCCGCACGTTTAGCTGTGATTTTCAAAACGGAAAAAAGTCGAAAAAACGAAAAATCGCCAGTATCTCGAAAATTTGGACGTGACCGGAAAAAACGGGGGTCGGATTCGGATTCAGCACCCCAAAAAACATAGAGTTTGATGGTTTTTTTCTGCGGCGCCTGAGATTGACCTTTTTTTTGTAAACCTGTGTTATTATAATTATAAACCCTTGTGTAAGAATTATTCTTTGACATTAGTTAATAATCTATACCACTAATACTCACCGACCGGTTAACCACTATTGTGCAATAATTGCAATCTATACAAAACTGCAAAACTTAATTAATTAGGTAAAAATTAATAAATTTAAAAAAAAATCTGTACAATGTTTGGACAGGTGTGGGACCTCGAAAAAATTGATCTTGCGTCCAAAATTACTCAGAAAACGACACCTTATTTGACCTACTGGGATCCTTCAAAAATCCCATTGATAGCCCCACGGTGAAATCGGATCGTTTTGGGACCCCCAAAAATGGATTTTACGTCCAAAAATAGGTACTTCGAAAATGACACCTAACTCGACCCCATAGCCGAAAACCTTCGAAAACCCCTCCCGTAGCCCCCATGGCGCCCCACGGGTTTGGGCGATTGTGCTGAAAACTCTGCGGGCACAACTAGATGGTGAACCGAGTATTTTGTCAAAATTTCAGATTTAAAAAAAATGCTACTGCCCAAAACGGCTCGGACAGCGTTCGGAAATTTCTACCTCGTCGACAGGGCATTCGCATTTCCTACACACCTTTATTATAAAATTATTTAAAAGACCATTGTAAGACTTACTTATTTATATGACCAGAATATTTTGTGCACAATCGCCTTCTAACAAGGTTGTTATACTAATTTGACACGCATGAAGGTATCCCGTTTAGTATCCACGTGCAGGTTCAACAGTGTGGATCAGCATTTATTTGAGCGAAGGCGCTGTTGCTGCCGCTGAGATGCGCCCACATATCAAGAAGATACTAACCTAAAAAATTCGTTACGTGGTGTATTCGAATGTTGGAAGGCGTACGATAGAACTGGCGCCAAGCCGATCTAGGTGAACATTGCTCATAAATCCAAAAAACACTTGAATGGTACAGGGAACAAACCATCTATGTCAAGAAAGCTGCAATCTGAGAAAAATGAGTTTTTAACTTCAAAACTGAATAAAACCTTTATTATGATGAATCGTTTTTCGTCCCAAAATACTCATATGAATGCCAGAAATGGCCCCAAGAAATTCAGTCATCAATAGGGGAAGTGGGGGCAAAAGTTTCCGTGGGGCAAAAGTTTCCAGGCACATTTTTAAAAAACCGGGAACAGTTTCGATGGAAATCAAGTAGGTAGTGCACCCCTCTAGTTCTTATTAGTTGACCTACGTAGTTTCGAGAGGACCAGTGCAGGAGTCTCGGAGTAAATGAGATAAGTGTGTTTTTGGCATGTTTGATGTTATTTTTTGGAACTATTCAGCGCACATTTAAACCTAAGAGAGAATAAGTTAGATTTTTTGGCATATTTTCCCTTTGTTGTGCATTAAATCAGCTGCAAAATGATACAACTCCCATCTCCCTAACCCGCCTACAATTGTCACAATCACCCTTGAAGCAGAATGTGCCAAAATGGGGTAAAAGTTTCCAGACGCCCTCCCTTGGAGAAAGTGGAAACTTTTGCCCCGAACTCAAAATGTATTTAAATTACTTCTATTACTACATTTGTGAACTGTGATAAGGTGGGCTTCGAGATTAAAAACCCACCTAGCTATAGTGCCAACCCAGCCGTCACAAAAAGGTCGTAACCTTGGTAAAAATGACGTAAGGTCAAAAAGGTCAAAAACTGATGTAATTTTTTGTTTTCAGCAATTTGAAAAAATGAACCCTTTTTTAGAAAACTTACAGTCTTGATTAGGCCAGGATACCCACCTCTAAACTGATAAGTGGGGCAAAATTTGCCTCTGGAAACATTAGCCCCACGCGTGGGAACTTTTGCCCCAGTGTGAAAATTCGCACTCTAAATGTTTTGGTAAATGAACCATTTTTTTACTGGACGAATGGAAGAAGTTAACCTACAATACAAGCCAATTTTCAAATCGATAGGACGTTTTGGAAGGCGGGGAGAGCGCCGAATGTCAAAACTGGAAACTTTTGCCCCCACCTCCCCTAGATTTGTAGAGGTAACAAAAATAGAAAAATGTGGGACACTCCATGAAAAATATTCAGAAATCCATCGTTTTGCATATTAAAAGTGACCATCTGAAACATACAAGAAAATAATCGATACCTGAATCTCTCGACTTAGCCAAATAATAATAGAATTAGACAAATAATAACCCACAGGATCGCGAAAACAACGCTGTCTGTACCTAGGAGTCTATCCGAATCTGCTGGAGACAAAGATGGTTATTTCCCTGTACCGGATGACATAGCTGGTTGTTTCCCTGTATAGCGAAACTTTGAGTGCTATTTTGACCCTGACTGAACTGGTTTTTTCCCTGTTTGGCTAGACCGTTGAAAAGTACTGTTCTTCTGATTCCAATGATGTATCAAACTCATTTTCGAAAAAAGTGACATTGCTGGTTTTTCCCCTGTACCCTTCCCTGTACAAGTCTTGTAAACTTGAGGGAGGCTTTGTGAGACCCTCGCGATTTGATGAGTAAGGGCCTAATAGGTGATAAGTAAGGTGACCCCAACGTGATTTGAACATGCAACCTTTTATATCGAAACCGTACCAAACCCCAGCAAATTTTGTTAGGGCTGATACAAGTTTCCCAAAAATGGATTTTATGCCAAAAATTACGTCGAAAACGGCCCCTCATTCGACCTCGTGTTCAAAGTCCTTCAAAAGCCATTTTTAGCCCCATAGATCCCCTCAGTGCACTGGGATGGAAAAATAAAATTTTACGTCGAGAAATATCGTCGGCAAAATGACAGAGGGACGTATCTGCAAAATTTGCCATTTTGAGTTGGCTTCACTTAGATATCACGGGGAGCTTCCTTGGTGAGGGCCTACTAATGTGATTTTTGAAGAATCCCAGGAAGTCAAATATTTTCCGAGTAAAAAAAAATTTTTTTTGCCTGACTCCTTGGGGATTAAAAAAGGGTGATATCCAGCGCGCAATTTTAATTTTAAAATAACGTTGCTGGATATCAACATACACTGCTGAACGATGTCGAAGTGGGATTCGTTGAAAGGAGAAACGAATTCCTTGTCATAAATAAAAGCTGCAAATTTTTCACAAGGGTTTATTATAATAAAAAAGAGAATATAATATATTATTCTATTATTATTCTATTATTCTATTATTCTATTATTATAATATAAGAATATTATTCTTTGATACGGGTTATTCTGCGAAAATTACTTCTGTGTCAATGAAAAACATTTTGGAAAAAAATTTGTTGGCACTTTTTTTTTGCAAAAACAAGACGAATAATTCATTCATTGCATTAGCAGGACGAATAATTCATTGGAATTGAAAAGAGTGCCTATTCGTTAAGGCAATCATTTTCTGACGAAAAATCCTGAGACATGGCTTCCTAATAATTGGGAGGAGAATTATTCTCGGATGAATACGGCTAAATCGGCGATAGAAATACCACTCTCAGAATTTCTCTATAGACCAGATGATGATGTCTTTGCATCGAAAGCGCCCGCCTTCACCAAAACATTACCGCCAGGCAACGACAGGCACTCCGGTATTAACAGACCTTACCTTTTCATTTTCCCGTTTCCGCTTAGGAAGGTGATCGTCCACCGTACAGTTTTGCGCCTGAAACAAAAAACCTTCGCGGGGAATCGAACTGTGAAGTGGCGGAAGTTTGGAGTCCCAGTAGTCGCTCTGCCGTCTCAACCTTCTCATCGATACTGACCATCGAACTGTTCACCCAACAACCAGATCTTCAAGAACTTTAGAGGTTTGTACCAATTTTGATCTGTTAACGGAATCACTAGAAAACAAAAATGTATTCAGTGAAAACAGAATTGGAAACATACCTACATATTTTTTTATTTATTTGTCAATTTTGATGATAAGAGTTTTGGTTTATTACTCTTGAAATAATACACCTAGGTATTCGTGTCGTAGGTCGACAATTTTCATCGGCTTTAAAATAGTCATTACCTATACGGTTCAAAATGTGCAGATTTCAAAAACGAAATGTCCAGGCCTTTTAGGACAGCAGGAATTTGTGTTCAAATCTGAAATGCTGTCCAAATACTCGGTCCACGATCTAGTTGTGCCCGCAAGGTTTTTAGACCGATCACCCAGCAACCTTGCGGGGCTCTGTGCGCCGCAGGTATGATATCGAGTGGGGTGGCGTTTTCGAAGTATTTTTGGACGTAGAGTTCATTTTCTGGGGCCCCAGTACGAATCTATGGGGCATTCGTGGGGCTAGAAATTGAGCTTTTGGAGGGTGTCAGAAGGTCGAAAGAGGTGCCGTTCTTCGAAACATTTTGTTCGCTTCCATTTTTGGGGATCCCACATCCGTCCAAACACTGTACCTACCTACCTACCTACGGAAAGATTTACTATTTTTTATTTATATTTTTAAATAATGTTTTATTGACAGAATTAATTGTTGTAGGTACTATGACAAAGAATAATAAACCTTTGTGTAGCATTAGCAGCGTTTTTTCTCTAAACGTAAATTGGAGACTTTTGGCAACTTGGAAACGGGCTATAGCCACTTATAAGTGCCAAGATATTGTCAATCATCAATTCCATTTTTGAACGCGAAATGTACCACTGACTCGGTGCCTCTCGTAATTTTTGGTCACTTTGGATGTTCGTTCGGTGACGACGAGAAAACATGTTTTCTCGTCGTCACCGAACGGACATCCAAATGCATTGGTTAAACCAATTTGGTTTCGAAAATTCAGACGTTCCAAATGGTAGGTGATGTTGGGGGTTGTGAACTCCCTTAATTCCGACGCACGAGGGTTATAATAATGAATAATTCATTATTTCGCCTCGAGTGCAGTTTCCGGTTTAAGCGTGTTCAAATTACAATCGTTTGTCGTTAGTGAATAATAATCATCATTATTCGCGAATGACAAACGATTGTTGGGCGTATTTCAGCGTAGGGTGTTGACGTGTGCTTTCGATTCGAGAAGGCATCAGCTGTGTTCGCAGAGCTGAAAATTCCGAATCGTTCGGCGCATGCGCAGTAGGGCCTTTTGCAAGGGCCGAGGGTGGGGGTACATCGGCTTCGAGGTACACTCAAATTCTGACGCTCTGCGAACGCAGAACTCGTTCAGAATCGTTCGGAATCGATTCCGGCAGTTCTGATTTCTTTTTCAGAACTTCCCGAACTGATTCCGACTGCCTCCTTGATTGTGGAAAGTCGCACACGCGCGATTCATTAAAGGAAATTTTCCTTCTGTGATCTCGTTGAGGTAACTTCGAAGTTACCTCAACGAGATCACAGAAGGAAAATTTCCCTACGATTGTAGGGACTATTTTTTCGTTGGCGGAGGACCGATGTTCTGTCCGTTTTCATTCCTGGAAGCGTTCGAGTTCTGATTGGATTCTGAACAATCAGAACTTTCTCTGTGAACGCAGCTATCATCAGCGGAAATATTATAATCTTAAAATTATTATAAATTAATAAATTATACCTATTTAATCGTATAACTAATTAAATTTAATAAATTATCAATTATAATTTTTTATTATCAAATAATATGAATTTTAATTTTCAACCAATAATTAGGTAAATTATTTACCTAATAGACATAAAATAAATTTTATATTTAAAAAATTTTAATATTTTTTATAAACGTTTATTTTACTTTCTAAACGTCTATAAGTAAATTTGATGCATAAACGTACCTACCTACCTATAATGATGCATTTTCTTTCATTTTTGTGCAGTGGAAAAACCGCCTAAAGCTGGGTTCACATGTCGTAAAAACTAATATGAAATAATATGAAATGGAATATTATTCCCTCCAATGAGATCGCGGAAAGCACGCAAATAGAACGAGAGGAAAGGTGTGGTATTAACTTGGCGGCAACACTGATTTTCATCCCATGCTTATCAGATAACGATGCTACTTTGACCCCATTCCGTTCTCTGTAAATTTGTTGTTAGTTTGAGAAAATGTTGGACAAGATTTTTAAAATATTTGATTGCCTATTTAATATTGTTGATTTATCGTGCGGAAGTGGAATGGAATTGTTAACAGCGAGTGGGTGAGGATGGAGCTCGAGGGCTTAATTCAAAATGGATAACAAATGGGCTATTCGTTCTTTTTTTAGAGGTGAGCCATGGAGGTGAGCATTATCATTTTTATCGTGGAGTAGGTATAGCGGACCTTTGAGATCCCTATAAATACCTAGATGATAAAGACCTTCGAAAAAACTGAGGTAACGACACGGTACTAGGCTTCCTCGACGAAAGCCTTCAAAAAGTCAGGCAAATGAGGAAATACAAGGAGAATTGGTAGGTAATAGTCGTAATAACCATGATGTTTTTTGGGTCGCTTAACTTTAGGTGTAGATAGCATACGGAAACGGTACCGCTGTCAGGATTTATAAATGCCCGGAAACGGATAAAAAACCTGAAGTTTTGGCACTTGTCAAGGTTTTCGGCTCATCTCTTTGAAACTATACGTTCTAGCGACGTGACCACTCTTTACTAGATGAATGCTAGGGTGTCCCTTATTTTTCAACTTTAATTTCTCGCGACGCATACCTACCCTCTCATTTTTTTTCCATTTGGTCTAAAACTACTGTAAACGAAATAATCTACAAATAATAATCTACAGGCGTTTCTTACCATTTGGGAAATTGGTCACTCATTACTAGGCTGTCAGCCCGGTTTCAGTTTATTCTTCACATTCACATTTTCAGATTTACCTCCTGGACGATGAGCCCACTACAGAGTTCATTATTGAAGGTGCCTATGATTGACCCACGACGTTTAGAAAGTTGTCAATATCGTCAATGAGTTCCAAATAAAACGCTGCCTCCAACCGAGCTTTCGGAAATGTACCGCCGAAAGAAGCGGTGGACCCCATCCCCGATATTGACGACTGATTATTAATTCTGTTTGATAGAAGTTGATATCGTATTTATGATAACTTCATAATGCACAATGTCATTACATTGTCATTACATCATTGGCACAATGTCATTACATCATTGGCACAATGTCATTACATTGTAATGACATTGTGCCTATCAAGATATGGGTCGTTCCTTCGCAAATGGAACAATAAAAGGGGAGATTTGCCTTTTTCCACTGTTTTTTGCCAGTTAATCAACGCGCTCTAGCGGCCGTTCTTCTACATTAAATTTCAAATGAAACGATTGCATTTTGTAGCAAATTTCATGTACTTTAATTTTGTATAGAGTGGTCACATCGCTAGAACATATAGTTTCGGATATATAACCACAACACCAAGAAAAGTGCCAACAGTTCGAGGTTTTTGCGATTTTGACGATGTTCTGGGCAAAAGTCCTGTCAGTAAACTTAGGATTCTTGTTCAGCGACCCAAAAACAGAGAATTGTGATTATTACCAATTCTCCCTCCAACAGCCACTATTTCCCAAATTTGCCTGTGATTTAGCTTTCTTGAGGCCCCACGAATCTTCACAAAGTTCGGACCGGCTTGGGGACCCCAAAAATCTATTCTACCTCTTACGTGGATAACGACATCCCAGTTGACTTCCTCGGGCAAACCCCTTCAAAATTCCCACCTGTAGCCCCACTATGTTGTCAGACAAGTCTGGAGTCGCCTTGAGTTGATTTTACGCCCTAAATTACTTCGTCAATGCCATCTCATTCTTGGACAAAATTCCTTCTACAAAAGCGGAAGGCAGAAAAGGTTGCACACCGCTATAGTCGAAAACTTACAGCTACCAAAAAAGTTGTCTAAGTGGGCATACATGAATTGGATAGAAAGTCAGTTTTATCTTGTGGGCACCTTTTCAGTGTTCGCCCACTGAGAAGTTATGTAAGTAGTTGCTGTTACACTCGGTTGCCTCAAGTTTTGTGCTTGGAGGCAATTAGTCGAACAGGGAGACTCCGGTTAGGTTTTGTGTAACTCGATGCTTAGGGTGAATTCCCAATGTTGTGTTCGGGGACATGGCGATTTTATATAATATAATATATTATATTACGTATATTATACGTTATATTCGAATAACTCTAGGAGGTCATCTTCAAAATTTAAGTCCTGTTGCACACAGCTAGTCGAGTCAAAGTACAGCCTTTCTGCAACAAGATCGACCCAGGCTTCAAGAGGCCTCAAGGAGCGAACATCGTTCATCTCCTTGAGCAGGCAAAAAAGTAGAGTAACCCGTTGACCGTTTTTTCCTCCTTGAAAAAGATAAAAAATTCTTCCACAACTCTTCCTTCCTGTGAGATTTTTTACGCATGCGGGCCGATTTTATTAAGCCTCACCTTATTAAGGATCACCTTGGGTGAGTTTTTGTTTAGAGGCCAAACCCACCAACCATAATGCACCGTTGTAAGTGGTACGAATGTCATGTTGATATCTCGAGGGGCGGATTTTTGCAGTGCTGATAAGCTTCAAAAAGTAAAATTCCGGGGTTTGTCTCCTTTCCCACCCGTTCGATACTGTGAGTAGGTATTAGGGTGGCAGTAAAAAATCAGAGTTCGAATTTGATCACTCTCAACCCCCCAAATGGTGCAGTTGGGCTAGAAAATGTGTTAGACAAAGTTTTATGTCGATCGGACAAGTATAAATCGCATTTGAAGTTCGAAGAAACTGCAAATGTTTGGAAAAATGTTCAGTTTATCGTTTGTAACTCGAGTACCCTTTGGGCTAGAAACCTGTAATTGGTCTCATTCTGTAGATAATTTAATTGCGACCAACTTTTATGTCGATACCATTTTTGCTAAAACCAACAGAATCGAGGTTATTGAGAATTCTGTGGATTAGGTCGTGATATTTTTAAGAAAATGTAACTTTTTACGCCTACCTCTAACAACGCCATGACAGTCCATTGAATTGTTCTTTTCTCGATTCCCAGCATCGTCCTTCACTCAGTACATGATTATTTGTGGTTTGAAATAAATAAGAATCGGGTTTTTTAAGGGCGTATTATTAACGTTTGATTAATGCCCAATATGAACGATTTTCGAAAAAACCTGAAAAACAGTGATTTTCAACGGTCCTTATATAGCTCATTCCCGTCAATCGTCTCTTGTACCCCCAGAAGAGCTCCCTGTAAAATGTCAACGAACAAAGGTTGAACGGGAGAGATTTTAGCTCACTCAGCTGATCAGGAGAATTCCCGACATTAGAATCGTCTCTTGTACCTACCCCCAGAAGGGCTCCCTGTAAAATGTCAACGAACAAAGGTTGAACGGGAGAGATTATTAGGAGAGATTAGCTCACTCAGCTGATCAGGAGAATTCCCGTCATTAGAATCGTCCCTTGTACGCCCAGAAGGGCTCCCTGTAAAATTTCAACGAAAAAAGGTTGAACGGGAGAGATTTTAGCTCACTCAGCTGATCAGAAGAATTCCCGTCGTTAGAATCGTCCCTTGTGCTCCCAGAAGAGCTCCCAGTAAAATTTCAACGACCAAGGGTAACGGAAGAGATTTTAGCTCACTCTGCTTGTTATGTTGTCTAAACTGCTCATCAACCTCCCCCCACAAGTAACACGTGGAGAGGTAATCTTTTTATCGTTAATGAATAAATCACATCCCAAGATTAATACTTTAATTATTCCCCCCCCATTCATTTAAATTACACTGCTGATCTGTAGAATTCTCGTCATTAGAATCTTCTCTGGTTGTCAGAGAAAGCCTCCTTCTCAAATTTCAAAGTCCAAGGGTGAACCGGAGAGATTTTAGCTCACTCGCCTGATCAGGAGAATTCCCGTAATTATACCTCTCTTGCAGGCGCGACTCGTGAGGGAGGCAGCGTCGCAACTGCACCCCCTCGATGCAGAAGGGCGAGAGGGGAGGCTACTATTACCTACCTAAAAATGAATCAAAACTCTTTGGCTCGAATATCTACGTAAGTTCTTGTAGACCTTACATAGTTCGCGGAACATCTGAAAAGCCTGTGTTGATAGTACAATGATAACGGGAGCACTGCACCTCTTGAGACGATTTTTTTGCATGGACCTTATGGAACAACGAACTAAGTGTGAAGCCAGAAATGTCGAAATGTGGGGCAGTTCTGGGCACTGCACACCCTTCCTTCTCACCATTCACCAGATGTTAAATCACCTCCACAATCAGTGTTGGCAGTCTTCGTTCATGGGCAGGGAATTTTCGTTTGTAATGAGGGACTTATTCAGGATCTAATCTGTCCCAAATCATGGAAAAATAGGGGCTTACTTTTGGAATATTTTGAAAACTTTTTGGTGATGCTATATTACTTTGTACGGTTCGACCAATTTCGATCGACCAAGGTTTCTGATTTTTTCAGTTTTCCCACAAAGGTATTTTTTAACAGCAGTTGAGGGGATGACATCAGGGGTTTGTGTGCTTCCATGTTTTCTGGGAAGTGTTTTCTGAACTCTGTGATCTGCGTTTGTCTCATTTATAAGTTTTTTATTCGTTCGTTTCATTCGATCGTTTCATTGTTCATTTCATAAAGCGTTTGTTGGATAACTCTATTGATTTCATCTTGAGGGAGTTTTCCCGTTTAGGCGTGAGTGAGAAGTGTGCCATTCGCGACATGGGACGGCCAACCTCACCTTTACCAGGTTTGCAGCGTGTACCCGTGTATTTTGAAATGAAAGGAAACTGGTAATAGTTAATTGGAATTTATAAACAAATAAATAAATAAATAATGAACTGTAGCAAATCTTGATAGTAGGTACTTTTTATCTGTATTAGGTGCAATAATATTTTCATAAAATATTATCACGAATCCGTGACTGCACCCCCTTGTTCTGCCATCACCAGTCGCGCCTGCTCTCTTGTACCTACCAATCGCAAAAGAAACTGAAACCCTCCTACCGAAGATCTTCGAATAACTTCCGAACCGGTTATCGCACAGAAATCGTTTTGTACTCGTTAAAATTAGCGTAAAAAGCTCGTTTTAACCAGCGCAGTTCCGTTCGACGCCAAAAGTTGTACCGGGTCTCGGCGTTACGAAAATTTACCTAGTAATCCCTAGTAACGACGCTTTTTGACCCGGCTCTCGTCGCGAAGGAAAGCTCCGTTCGCGATGAAGAAGGCGAGTTCGCGAAATCAACTAGGCCTATAGGTAGCCTATGTTCTTCGCTGGATCTCGCTCGTCAATTTGCCATCGAGCCGTTTTGACGTGATGTTGGAACATAACCAGTCCGCCCGCCCGCCGCCTCAAACATTGGATTTTATAAATATAGATCAATTAAATATTTAAATTAGATTAACTATTACTACTTAACGTAAGGTAGATGCGGCGAAATAGTGGGAATCCATCCTATAAAAAGACGATTTCAGACGAAGTAGTCTATTTCCACGATTAATAAAATAACAACTTGTAGACGCGTTTCGGTTTACTAAACCATCATCAGTACAATACCTGGGGTACAATACCCGGGGCTCGTGATTAAAAGCGGAGTCCCGGGACTTGGAGCCGTACGATTTGCGCGGAAGACGAACCAGGTGATGATATACGTCGGGGTAGCTATTTCCGGGCTGGATACGCGAATGGTAGACAGGAATAATGAATCCTGTCCGGACGTGGTAGGTACTCACTGTAATCTGGAGAAGTCCTGGACTTGGGGAAGGCTCCACGATGTTTACTGCGAACGCCCGTAAACGACAACCCAGAGGAAGTCGGTTCTCCTTTCCCGGTGGGAAAGACTGCTGATTATTTTTCCGAGTGTGGAGCGTTTTTCGGCTCTCACAGGTCCGCTGACCCGGTTCTCCTTGGAACTGCCGGAAACCCCCTCAACGTTCTCGTCAAATCCTCATTTCCCGAGGCGCTCATCCTTTTCAGTTTTGTCGCAGATGTGAACAATGAGCGCGGAAATACAAGGCATTTTTATTCCGTTCAACTAACCGTCACAATGACTGGGAACAACATTGCTTGACGCAACTGTATTATGAATAAGTCATCTTCTCTATGTCTAGGTCGTCACGGGTTCAAGGGACTCAGAGAACAATCTGGAGCCGTGCATCGTAGTGAAGGTATTGTATTGTAATTGCCAACAGATAAAGGACATTGTTAGCTCCTCAAAACTGTTCATTGCAGGTGTGCACCCTGCTGGGCATCTTGTACAATATTGAGGTGTCATTTATATAGTAATTTTGGACGTAGAATTGATTTATGCGGATCTTAGAATTCTTCGATCATTATGAATTGTGAATTTATAACTCAAAACTATATAGGTACAATACTACAGAAGACACTTCCCATTATAAGTTTCAAGATGTATAGGTAGAGATTCCAAAATCAAAATGTTCGTCCGCCGCCCGAGCCGTTTTGGGCAGTAGTTTTTTTTTTTTTTTTTTTTTTTTTTAATCTGAAATTTTGACAAAATACTTGGTTTACCATCCAGTTGTGCCCACAAGGTTTTCAGCCCGATCGCCCCAACGCGTAGGGCGCTCTGGGGCTAAAATGGGCACTCAAAGATGATGTGGGAAGCCATTTCGTCGGCCTCCTCAGACAATCTGCATAGGGTTGATGATTGGAATCGCAGGGTGAGCAAGGACGGGTTTAAGCTCTCTTGGTTTGGCCACCAAACGTTGTTGTGAGCGAGAACGTCAATCTGTCGCCATCTCCTGGTACTTTATGAATACGTACACCTGTAAACGGAGCCGCTGAGGGAAGCTTTTGGTAGCCCAACTGCTGGTTCCGGGTCTAAAAAAGGGGTTTGAGAGCCTCTTTTGTCAGATAGTTAGCCTGTTCGTGTGCAGGGGTAGTGCCCAAAACCTCCCACATAAGTGCTTGTCGCACAAGAGGGTACCTTTACCTCTGTTAACGATGTACCCCAGGTGCCTGTTCCAAGTGAGTGTTGAATTCAGGTACCTATACTCTCAGATAATTCACCTCCCCAGGCACCCTGAAGTTGTAGCAGAGGGGTTCTGAGTCGTGGTTGAAGATGATCCTATGTCTTCAAGCGTGTCTTCTTATGTCTGCATCTTACTCTTGTTCTTTTCGTTGATTGGGTCGTTCTCAGTTAAATTGTCTCTTTTGGCCAGTCGCATTTCCGAATTCTGAAAGGTGAACATTTGCTACTTTTCCCCCATGATTCGCTTCTAAGACGTTCCCTGGGTATGCTGTAACTCGGGGGGCGCTACAAGTTCATTGGTTCAATATTTAATTACAATTATGAATTTTGGTTGGGCAGGGGAATTATGCCGATAAGCAGGGGAGTTACAAAACTCGCAATCATCTTTATTCTAGGGCACTTCTAGCAGTCAGGAGAATCTGAAATTGGTCTTAAAAAATTCAGTTTGGCGAGCATAGTACGATAAAAGTCTGAATCCACCAAAATGTTGCCCCAGGTGGCGCATGTAAGCTCCAAAAGTGGAGAAGAACAGGATACCTATTAAACTTTTTCTAAAACTTTTGAAAAAAGGTGTAGATGACGAGAAAAGTATGAAACCACCAAAACATTGCTCCAAAGTGGTAAAAAAAAAGAGCTGGAGCAGTTGACAGGATATTGGGATGGCGGTGGGTCGAGGGGTGTCTGACGTTGCTGCCTCCTCCCCCCACCCCACCAAAAAACACACAAATCTGTTAGTATTTCTTTAAGAAACATAAAACTACTCAATATGGAAAAACGAGTTGTTGGGTCTGAGGCCATGTGGTTACGGTCGGGGGTTGGCTGGTGCCCTAGTCACGCACTTGGAGCGCTTATTATGCGCTGCAATGCAATCCATCTGTGGAAACGATGTGTCTCTTGAATTATTCATTACAAACAGTTTGTAATGAATAATTCAAGTTACTGATACATCCAACAAAATTTAATGATATTTATATCTCGCGGTAAACAGTAATTTTTGAAGTTAGATTGACGTTTCACTCAAAGATATGTCAATAATTATCAAAATTGATGATTTGTCAATTAAAATTTTGTTAATAGAAAAGTCCAGAGAGTTGTCATGGCTATCAATGTCAAGTTGATTTCCTCCCTGTAAAAACTGGCCAGGGTTGTGAACAGCAACTGAGAATAACCTCACAACCTCACGCCCTGCAACAAAAGGGAAATTCGATAATTATCATCATACTTGATTAAGTGTATCCCCACAATAGCATGTTGAAATAGCGACCCCCTACTGAGGCTGTAGAGGCGAAAGAAACTGGAAAAATCTCAGTTTATTTTTCGGATTTTGCTTCCTCTGTCACTCCAAAACCCAGGGAGGTTACTGGCAGGGGAGTTACATTTTAATAGTTTTTCCATAATTACTCCTCTTTCAGTGAATATAAAAAACTGTTGATTAGTGGCGTCGACTCCTCTACAGAGGTGTTAATAGAAAACTGAAGAAGGAAAAATATAGCACTAAAGGAAAAGACACTATGAGAAGACAGGGTTGTTACAAGAAATAAGAAGACATCTTGTTTTCAATCACTTTCCTCACCCTAGGGCTATCTGACATGCACTGAGCTTAGGAAAAAATGTCGGGTCCGGAGAGGGAAGGAATCAGGCTTGTCAACTCCACTCCCCTCTTTCAATTTCCTTCCTTTGGAGTTGAGCCCAGTTTAAAGTAAAAAATTAGAGGGGAATTGTGCTGAACACGAGGGACAACCATAACTTGGGCCACACACCTTCAGGTTTCATTTTCAAAAATTATTCATGCAAATGCTCATAAACTGCAGGATTTTCCTGACTAAAAGAGCTGCCGCAATTGTTTGAATACTAAAATAACACAATCAGTGAGCTCGTGAAGAAGTCAACCTATGGAGGGGGACACCCAGGGGAGTTACATTTGACTGTTCTAAAATTCACCATTGATGAACGACTGGTGGTTCTAGTGTAGGGGGTTCCCTAAATAATGCGCTACAAAACCGTTTTTGCCATTTGTCTCTATCTATCACCACGGTGATTCTATTTTAAATTGCCTGTTTAGTGTATCCTGCCGAAATAAACTGCTGTAATATTTTCTTATCAATGAAAAAAATTGCAACGTATTCTTTGACATCATAGAAAACAATGACGACGATGTGTTTGGCTTAACCTTTCATTGGTTCACAGTAGAAAAATATTATATAGGAAAAAACGGGGGAAAAAACTCATGAGTGTCACTGTATCCTTACTATGAGCTATACAATCAACAACAAATTTTTATCAGATAGAGGGACAAAACTTTTTTTTTTTAAAGTGAATAATTATTTCACGTGAATAAAGTGAGATATGAGAGAAAGAGTATGACGTTGGAGTTGTAATTGATTCACTTGGTGTCCTTCAAAAGTTTTGTATCCTTGATTTCTTTTATTTCTTGCCCATGAGTATCACATGTTCTGTGATCAAGAAGGCAACACAAAGTGGTTGTTTGCCGATGGTGCAGAGGTCTAATCCAATGAGTTTGGTTAGGGAGAGAGAACGACTCCTCTGCTGAATACTAAATTGTTTATTCAGGTAAACAATTATAGCGTGGGGACCGGTTTCGAGCAACTAAGCTCATCTACAGCCCAGAGTGACTTGAGGTGGTTGAACGTACAACCTGGTTCAGAACTAATTGTACGAATGAATTAGGGTTCCTGCATGAGTACCCTGTCACGAGAAATACGACACCAACGGATAAGGACTTGATTTTAGGGTTTTAATCGAAAATTTATGTGCCAGACTTAAAATTTTTCGTGACACTCATGAGTTTATATCACTGCCCCCCCCCCCCCCCCCAACCAATTTGTATTTGAATGCGTTTATGACACGCTAACAATGAAGTCATGTGCATCCTCAAGTGTTACAACTGGATACTTTTTTGTACCATCCCCTCAAGAAGTACAATCCAGCTTAAACTTGTCGTGACACTCATGAGGCTGTTATTTGAGTTTTTTTCCACAAAAAAAAAAGTAGTTCATCGTTGAAAAACTCGCTGCACAGCTACTGATCCTTAAAATATGAAATATAAAGTGGCTCGTGACGAAATGACAGCTTGTTTGGAGCACTTTCGGTTTTTGCGAAGCTGCTCACTACAGGACCCCAAAACAGGCAATTTAAAATAGAATGACCGTCCATTCAAGAGAAAAAGCTTTGCACTCCAAATGAGACACTTTAACTGAGAATGACCCGATTGGGTCACAACAATACACCATCAACACTGACGCCTATCGGTAGTTGAACCCGGTAGCCTTCTTCGGCCTCCTCGATACCTATGGGAGGAGGTAGGTTCCCATCGTGTCATATTCCCAACAGAAAAACTCCCTCAGTCAATTCCGAGCGTCCATCTGTGACGGATCGCGGTTTATTCCCGAAGGTTTTTGCGTTCTTATACGTACCGTTGAACTCGCTCTCGTTCAAGTAACGTGACGTACTCGCTGTGCTTCACGGAGTTCGGAAGTACACTCGGCCAAGTAAGTACGTTTTACTTTTGAAAACACGATTTTTATGTAAAATGCCATTTAGGGTGAGCAGCGTGCGGTTGAACTTTAAGTTAATTTAACTAATTCCAGTGGCACTAACAGACCCTGGCAGGTGTGTTCTGTAATTTTCTCTGAAATTTGCAAGATTTCTTGAAGACATATTATTTAGTCACAGTTATTTTCCCTTTTTTATTTAAGTCAGGAGGTGGAGTGAGATGTCGTTTTTGATATATTTTGAGACGCATTATCGACATTTTTGGCGGTACCAGACTTGCCTGACCTCTCTGTGCGGCTCTATGGAGACTTCAAGGGGCTACAGGTGGAAGTTTTAAAGGGTTTTGGCCGAAGTAGTTGAGTGAGATGTCGGTTTTTTTAAATTTATTTTTTATTTACGCTTTTCTAGACGCAGAATTGATTCGCTCGGGTATTAGACCTGTCTGAACACTGTGGGGCTCTATGGAGATTTTTATTGAATTCTGGCGGGAGTTTTGAAAGGCTTTGGCCGAACTAGTCGAGTTAAGTGTCGTACCTGTTTACGTATTTCTAGACGCAGAATTGATTCGTTCGGGTACTAGACCTGTCCGACCTAAAGGGGTCCTGTGGGGCTCTATGGAGATTTTAGTGGATGCAGGTGGAAGTTTTGAAATGTTTTGGCCGAAGTACTCGAGTGAGTTGTCGTTTTTGATACATTTTGAGGCGCATTATCGACATTTTTGGGGTTCCAGACCAGTCGGAACACACTGTGGGGCTCTATGGAGACTGAGTGGATGCAGGTGGGAGTTTTGAAGAGTTTTGGCCGAAGTAGTCGAGTAAGGTGTCGTTTTTGACGTGTGTTTAGACGCAGAATCGATTTGTTCGTGTACCAGACCTGTCTGACTACAATGTGGGGCCCTTCAAGGGGCACTTTAGGGGGCTGCATGTGGGATTCTTGAATGGTGTTGGCCCCGCTTAATAATGTCTACCCTCAAAGTCTCAGAAGAACACTTTTCACGCCATTATATATTTCCGATTCAAAACCATCTTCGAAAGGTAACGTTTCAAGTGTCAAGGTCGCGTGACTTGGGATTTTTGGTCTGAGCACCTCATCAAATCCGAAGTCATCATCATTAGCCAATTAGTTGCCTGGCTTTGCTGAGTCAGTGTCCAAACCTTGTCGAATACAGTAATAACACTGTACATGCTCAATTTTTGGTTTCGTCATTCACCTTTTTTTCTTGGGGAATTCCTAACAACACATTGACATTCCTGGTACCTGTAAACATCACAACATTAACGGAAAAACATCTCATTAGACTGATTGGTTGGTGAGGTCATCAGAATTGTTCACGGGAAGGCAGGGTCGGGAAATTGTCTTGATGGTTATCATGAGGTTTAATGAGTTCTCTTATGATGTGTCGTTCAATTTTGTTCGATGTTAATTAACAGGGTGGTGTCTGTATGGCAAACTGCAAGGATTTAGGACATTTTTGGTTTATTATCCACAGAAGGTCCACACTGTGCCAATTGGCTTGATTAGGCTTTGGCCATTTAACATGATTATTAACAGTAAATTCCTCTTTCTTTTTATTCTCCATTCCTCCTTCATTTCATCAGGCATTCTTTGCTAAGTGCATCTTCGAGCCACCTCACTCACAACGTTCCCTCATTCGATCCATGGAAGGCTCCACCATCTTCCATACCTAGGGACCAAACTTGTCCACTCCACCACCTTCCATATCTTGTCCACCCCAGGACCCGCGAATAATGTTTTGCCACTTTCCGGCGCGGGCCATCGCTATCCGTTTCAGGAAGGCCTGGAAGTCTATCCATGGATAGAAGGCATCGTCCGATGAGCATCCATGAATGCTCATTTATAAGCGGGGTGGACAAACCCCTCGTGTCTTCAACTGCCTGGTCTTAATTATTAATTAGTCCAGTCATTGGGTAGTTTAGAATGGAAAAAAATACCTGAAGAGTTTTTCTCGACGGATCTATACGTTTTTTGGGGGTGCTGAATCCGAAAATTTGGTTATCTACTAGAATCGGATATGGCTTTACCATGAAAATGGCGAAAAACCATAAACGTTCGGCATTTTGTTCGGTTTTTCGCCTATAACTCTGAAGCCATGCCTCCTAGCGACATAAATAAATAAGCTTTATTTGTAAGACGCGTTGTATAAGGGGTTGCATTGTCAACAAGAGGGCTATTCAATCAAAAATAAGTAAAAACTTCATCAATAGAATAGAGGGGGTTTCTAACGAATTTGTCCCTCAAGAGTATCTTCAGGCTAGCTAACGAAAGATTTTTCACTGCATCTGGCAAGAAGTTAACTTGGATCCAAAAAATGCCAGGTTGCATCTTTGAGCTATGGTGGTTCTCAGTCGGTAGTTGAATTGTTGCTGCGGCGAGTTTCATATAATACTAGCTGGGACACCCGGTCTTCGCCCGGTCCGTAGTGAACACGAACCAAAACTGAATGTTTCAACAGGAGATATTTTAGCAGTGTACGGATTTTTAACATTTCCCATCATTAGAATCGTCTCTTGTACTCTCAGAAGGGCTCCCTCTCACATTTCAACGTCCGAGAGTGAACAGGAGAGAGTTTAGCTCACTCAGCTGATCAGGAGAAATCCCCTCATTTGAATCTTCTCTAGTTGTCCTACAACGGCTTCTTCTCAAATTTCAACGTCCAAGGGTGAACGGGAGAGACTTTAGCTCACTCAGCTGTTCAGGAGAATTCCCGTTATTTGAATCATCTCTTGTAGGTACTCCCAGAAGGGCTCCCTTTAAAATTTCACCGTCCAAGGGTTAACGGGAGAGATTTTAGCTCACTCAGCTGATCAGGAGAAATCCATCATTAGGATCTTCTCTTGTACTCCCAGAAGGGCTCCCTGTAACATTTCTACGACCAAGGGTAACAGGAGAGATTTAGCTCACTCTGCTGATCAGTAGAATTCCCGTAAGTAATTATACCTCTCTCGTACCTACCTATCAAACCCGTTCATTCCTCATGCAAACACCCGCAGCAACCCGTCAACTTAATTTTTCATAGTAACAACGCTTGTTGGTTTGTCGTAGTGAAGTATCAAATTCCCGTCTATCACCAATTATATGCAGCCCATAGCAACCCATCAAATCAAAATGAAATTACCTAGTACCTACCTATCAAACTAATCGAAGGCTCGCAAAAAATACTCGTAACCACCTACCGACGATCTTCGAATAACTTGTGAACGGGTCATCGCACAGAAATCGTTTTGTACTCGTTGAAATCAGCACGAAAAGCTCGTTTTAACAGACGTAGTTTCGTTCTAAACCGACGCAAAAATTTGTACCGGGTTTCGGAGTTTCGAAAATTTTCCTAGGGATCCCTAGTAACGACGCTATTTTACCCGTCTCTCGTCGCGAAGGAAAGCTCCGTTCGCGATGAAGGAAGAGTTTGGTCATCAGTTTTCACCTTTTAAACCTTCTCTGAACTTCCACAAATAATTCAAGACCAAATCGGTCCAGCCGTTCTCAAGTTATGCGATCAGCAACAAAATGCTGATTCATTTTTATAGAAATAGATATGAAACTCGTCATTATATTATATATTACCTTATATTACATTATATTATATATTACCCACTATAGTCATATTATGACTATAGTGGGTAACGGCGCTTAGTTCTTGCTGGTTCCGGTGGATGAATAAAATCAGTGCCAGTATATATCTACCATACACTGTCAGAATGTTGAGCTCTGTGTAGATGGGTTGGCACGAAGCTAGTGCATCAGCTTTCTTAATTGCTCGAATCGCCGCCTTTTGCTTCCTCAATACTAGCTGCAGTTGCAGGAGAGCCCCCCCCCCCCCCCCTCCCCCCACAAAATAAGGACGTACGACATATTTAGCATATATATGCGTGGTAGGCTTGAACCAGTGACTCAGGTACTACCACACGACTGAACCTCCTGATGAGATAAACTGCGCTGGATAATTTATCCACTACTTTAGATCAAAACCATCAGTCACTGTTGAAAGATCGGTCTGCGAACCCGAGGCCCCAATGATCCGCTCTTCTCTTTTAGTTGCAACTTCTGTTTTTTATTGGTCTTGCCTCATCTGTTGACTCTGGTGCTGGCTAACACTGCATTCTAATAAATGCATTCTGAATAATTATTATTCAAGCATTCATTAGCATCTGTTTTTGAAATGATATAAAAGAAACCATTTGGAAAAAACCGCCCATCGTTAAGATCGCCGGGAGGAAATTAATTCGGGCTAACCAGGTCGTTGCTCAATAGTCGTTTATGCATAATACATACATGTAAAATATTCATTATAGTCCTGTGGCATTGTCACGTGGTTATTCTCCTTATTTTACCTTTGATAGTTGGTTGGAAGAACACTCTCTAATTATACTTGTTTAAATACTTCATTCTTAATTGCGACACTCACAACCACACCGATCCTGCGGAACTCAACTGCCATTCCCAGGAGGATTCGAGGAGCCCCCCCCCCCCCCCCCCCGACCTCCTGATACCGGCAGTGTCGCAATTAAGAATAAAGTATTTATTTAAACAAGTATAATTATGAGGGTTCTTCCAACCAACTATCAAGGGTAAAAAAGGAGAATAACCACGTAGGTAGTAGCATGAGTCAGTCAGTTTGTGGCTCATCAAGTTTCCGTGTTTTGTCGCAAGGTCTGCTGGAATTGTCTCCCTTCCCTGAATACCGTAGCAGTTGGCAACAGTGTTGGCGAAAATGTGTGTTATGTTAATGTTGTTAAAAACTAGAAAAATGTTTGTTCGTTACAGGAAAAGACTGAGCAGGTGACACCAAGTCAGGAACTCTCACATCGCTGGGTCGATCGTCTGATGGTGCAGAATGCCTCCCAGGGTGGCCGAATGGTTGGAAGGGAAGAACATCCTCATCACTGGTGGAACCGGATTCATTGGTGAGAAAGTTTATATATGGAGAATTCAGGGTGTAGGGCGGTTGACTCCAGGAGCTAACATTAGGACTGGTTGGGGAAGAGCTGGTCAAGCAACACATCCCAAAAGTCATCCTCAGGCCCCACAGTTTACCCCACCACAACGGATGTGTGCTACCTCTAGCAGGGGCATTCCAACCACTCCCGATGCGATCGACTCCCTTTTCGGCCAAAGTTTAAATGGCGGTCGATTCCCTTTTTTGGAAATCGCAAAAGGAGGCAGTCTACTCTCGAGCACAAAAGTGCCTTAGCCAGCTTGGGATCAACTTAGAAAGCCTTGGATGGCTCTATAACGCTTGAGACTATTCAGGCCAGCCTCCTTAGCAAGATTGGAACCAGGCTTAGCAAGCGTGGACGCCATCCTGACAAGCCTTGAAGACCCTTAGCCAACTTGGGAGCATCATGGCAAGCTGAGGAAACCATTATCTTGCTTGGGACGAGCTTAGCAAGCCTTGGACAGGTCTGGAAACCTTGGGACCATCTTTGCATGCATTGGAAACCCTTGGCCAGCTTGGAACCAGCTTTGCATGCCTTGGACTGCTCTTAAGAATCCAAATAAAAAACTTCACCACTTTGTCAACATAAGAGGGGAGTGGAACGCCGCATGGGGTTTGCAGTGACAACTCTGTTTAGTTGGCTACACTACTGGGTTCTTCGAGACCCAGCAAGAGCCTACTTAACTGTATTGCCACTAGAGCCTACTACTTCTTGTCCCTCTGGAGTTGGTTCTCGTCAGAGTCTTGACCCTCCCACCGCTTACGATTCTACTTCATTTTCCAGGTAAAATCCTCGTCTACAAGCTGCTGCACTCCTGCCCCGGCGTTAACCACTTGTATCTTATCGTTCGGAGTAAAAAAGGCTCACACGTCGAAGAAAGGAAGCAGAGCTTCATTAAAAATCCGGTATGTTTGACGTATCCACTACATCTAAACACCGAATTGCCGTATCAGTCGTTGAAATTGGTTTTTGCTTCAGGTTTTCGGGCCGCTGTTGGAATCCAACCCCAACGCTTTTGACAAAGTGACGTTCATCGCTGGGGACATGTCTGAGCTCAAACTTGGGCTGACTTTTCAGGATCAGGAAGTAAGCATTGGCTGGATAGGTCAGCAGGTGTGGCAGTGATGGTGGTACCGAACCTGCTCAGGATGGAGCAATACTTGAATGGATGGAATGAGCTCCTTGAATGATTATTTTTAAAAACTTTTTCTCGGCCATCCTTCAAACGTTACAAAAACTGGTCAACATTCCAGAAACCCCCCTCCATTATTAAATAATAATTTTGCAGGTCCCTGGGGAAAATATTTGAATTCCGTGGCCCAAGAGTGGTATGTGACGTGCACTGCTACATCCTTTTTTTATCATTAATAAATAAATAAATATTAATATTCATTTCGAGTCCTCATGTGCGAACTACGCTCTTGTCAGAAATCGCGTTGTATTCGAGAACCTCCTCGGGAGTTTCGGCCTTCAGGTTACTCTGAGGGAGTTCACTCCCTCCCGGCCAGTCTGGAGAGCCATCGTGCCTGGATGTGATTATAACCAATTTTGGTGTCGGCTGGTACAGAGCCGCAGTAAGCAATGTGGGTGAGTGACCACCAAGGAGTTGAATTTCGTTTATTCAAGCGTATCCCTACTCAGAAACCCGTCATTAATCTTTGTAGACCTGAGACCTGAAAACATCCTTTCTCTGCACCATCAGTTGTCATTGGTTTCTTGGTTCCCAGTTTATCAGGCCAATGACGTTGAGGCGTCTAAGGAGGAGTTTCTGAGGATTCTATTGTCGGCCCTCGATGTGGCCTGTCCTTGGGTTTCTCATCGGGTTAAACCGGCCTCAAAGAAGAGGCAGCCGAAATTCCACCACTTTACTCGGGAATCCATGGAATTACGGGACCGTTACCACCATTTTAGGGACATAACTCGTTCCTCTGGAAATCCCGACTTCAAATTATTAGCGAATGAGAGTCGAAATAAGTTTAGGAGCGTATTGATCAGAGCTTCCCGCGAGTCCAATGATAGTCGTATAAGTTCAGCTTCAAACAAACACAAGGTTTGCTGGGAGGTGATAAATGAGGTACTGAATTACAAATCTAGAAAAACTTATCAGAATTCTAATCTGAGTAGCTCAGGCTTCAGTGACTCTTTTGCTAGCGTTTTCCAGCAGCGTCCTTCCCCGTCGTCTGCTCGGGAGTTTTATGAGTTTCTAAGTCGTGCTCCCAGTGTGCCTGTTGAATTTGCTTTTCATCCAGCATCGGTGGAGGAAGTCTTCGCGTCCGTTATGGCTCATCATGGCCGATCAAACAGTTTTGTTCATCAAGAGCTTTCTTGAAGGGTGGCCGCAAGTGGTTTATTTCAACGGTTGTGTTTCCCAGGAAGTAACTATACCCTGTGGTGTCAAACAAGGTAGTATCCTAGGTCCATGTTTTTTTCATTATGTTTATCAATGACTTGGCTTATCAGTTTTCAGACTCGAAGACAATATTTTTATTTGCTGATGATATAACTAGCTTGGCGAGGGGATCTTCATGTACTGAGCTTAGGCATGAATCTTTAAACAGATCAAAGATTATAGAAAGTTGGTGCTCGGCCAATGAATTAGTTTTAAACAAAAGTAAAACCCAGACTCTGGAATTGGGTCTAAACAGGCGCCTGGATCAATCGGTAAATTTCCTGGGCTTGATGGTGGATAATCTTCTCTCGTGGCTTTCACATGTTGAGGTACTGTCGCCTAAGTTATCATCTGTTATTTACATGGTTAGGAGATTGAAAGGAATAGTGTCCGACCAGGTCCTGCTTTCGGTTTATCATGCTTGCTTTGCCAGCAGAGCCTCCTATTGTATCATCGCTTGGGGCAATTCCAGTCCTGCTTTAACCATATTTAAACTTCAAAAGCGAGTCATCAGAATAATGGCCAATCTATCTTGGGGTCAGAGTTGTAGAGGCTCTTTCACTCGTTTAGGAATTCTTACTATTCCTAGCACTTATGTATTGACAGTGTTAAACCTTGTAAAGGCCAATTCTTCGTGTCTGCCCGTGGTTGCTGAATCGCACCAGCATAATACTCGCTCCCGGGGTGATGTCATCATCCCTTTCACCCGCCTCTCTAATGCCCAACAGAATGACCCAATACAGGTGGGCTCCCGTCTGTTCAACTCCCTACCCCACCATGTTCGGGATTTACCAGCTAAATCCTTCTATAAGTACGTGAAGTCCCACCTGGTAAAAAAAGAATTATATTCTCTAGAGGAATTTTTCAGGATCATGTGGCCTGTGGTGAATTAGTGTTTATTGTCTTGTCATTTATTGTCTTGTGCACGGCCATTCATTGTTTTGTATATCTGCAGTCGAGTTAATGCCATTTTCTCTGTCATTCCCATTATTACAGTCAATATAATAAATAATCGGCTCTATAACCAGTCAGCTTATTCTGTATGTTCTAACTTTTGACTTTTGCTCGGTCATTATTTGGCTTTGGCAAATAAAAATTCTTGATTCTTGATTATTTTTTTAATGGTCCGAGAAATGCAAGTTAGCCAACTTTCTTAGCGTCAAGCCATTTTTAGCGACATTATAATATAATGTACCTTAAAATAACTTGTCAACAACCTTCAAAATTTAATTAAGAATTTAATTCTTATTAGCGGTTTTCTTATTAGTTCTCAAACTTTCGTCAGTCTACACAAGGATTCACATTAATGTTAATTAGCGATCCACAGCGAAGACATGAAGGGATTTAAACAGTGTTGCGTGCGGTGCCAACCAAAAGCGCCAATCCCCCATAATTGGTGGGTCATAAGCGTCAGGACGTTGCCATTCCTTTGTGCTAGTGATGTTTTCCTTGAAGTGACAGAAGCGCCAGCCAACTGGTTTTTATCAATAATGTTTATGGGTTCATAGTTCTGATCGGCCGATGCTTATTGTTTCCGGCCGGTGTTTGATCTCATTCGATTGGGAACTCATCTCTCCAGGTTTGGTCTTCGAGATGTTTCGAATAACAACGAGGAATAAGGGTGTTCGCTGCCTCGTACTCAACAACTACTGAAATGCATGGATGCAAGTAACAACAACTGTGAACATTTTGTTTATGTCGACTCACAAGCGGAAATAGTTGTTCTGACCACCCACACCAACCTGAAGATGTTGTGCCAGCAAGACGTCATTTTAGCTGACGTGACATTCTACGTTTGCCCGAAAGTTTTTCATCAGGTGTATACGATCCATGCGCGAGGAAATAACTGCTACATCCAATTAGCATTTTGCTTCTTGCCCTCAAAAACCACCGAGTGCTATTCCCAGCTATGGGAGTTTCTTGTTCAATTATGTGCTTCGCACCGCTTCATATTACTGCCGTCTATGATCGTGCTTGATTTTGAACTCGCAGCACATCAGGGATTTCGGCGTGTGTTCCCAACCTCTTCCGTATCGTGAAGTCATTTTCATTTTGGACAAGCACTACCGCAAAATACAACAGCTCGGTTTGATGCAAGAATACATTTCCAAGCCACAAACCCAAACCGGAAAACTTCTCAAACTGTTCTTCGGTTTGCTGTTTTTACCTTCAGTTGAAGTCGAAAATGCATTCCTTGACGTCATTGCCTCAGTTCCTAATGACCAGAAAGTGGGCGATTTCATTGAATATCTCGCTAATACGTACGAGTTCATTCATTGAATATCTCTTACATGTACGTATTACCGATGTATCGGTCGTCGCAGCCGCCTTGCACCGTCCTTATGAGCTGAACCTCCGAATCCTTTTCACCGTCACCTCAAGGTCCATTTCAGCTCACCTCATCCGTCGGTACATTTGGTGGTGAACGTGCTAGTCAAGCTGCAGGCTGTATGTTTCAACATACGTTAAAATGAACGAAGGTTCTGAAGGGTTGAAACATCGTCTCGACACTCATCTTTCCTCCCTCTGGGAAAAGTTTCGCAACTCGAGAATCGATCGACTGGAGTATATCAGGCGTGTTGGTTTGTTGAAGCAGGCTACCAAAATTTAACAATTTCATATATGAGATCTGAAGAAGTGTTCACTTACGTCTACTACTGGTATTTATTAAGACGTAGGTACTAAATATTTTGACGGCGTGGTACTGTAAATAAAGTGTAAAGGCAAGAAATGTTGTAGCTTGTTATACCTTCTTTTCAAGAAAGTTGGCGCTTATGTACCCTGGTGCTTCTGTCAAATTTGGTTTCAAGGAAATTCGTGCTTACGTACACTTTTACAAAGAGATTGGCGCTTATGGTATGCACCCGTTGCGTGTTTAGTATAGAACTGCGTGCTCTGGCGTCTAATCATAAATAATGATTCCTTGATTATTCCTCTTGTATCGAGCCACCCTCCCCCCAGACCAGATTGAAAGTAACAAAACGTTTCACGTTGGTTGCAGTTGCTCAAAGAAAAGATCCACATCGTTTTCCACACGGCGGCGAGCGTCAGATTTGACGAACCCCTCAGCGTCGCTTTGAAGCTCAACACGCGGGGAACTTACGAACTCACTAAAATAGCGAAACAAATGAAACACCTGGAAGTGAGTGGCTTTATTTAGTATTGCTTACCTATCGTATCAATCAAGAATCCTGAAAGATTGCCTCATGTAGCTCTTCGAATACGTTTCGACAACGTACTGCAACGCCTATAGGAACGAGGTGATACAAGAACAAGTTTATCCGAGCCATTTGGACTGGAAAGTGGTGCTTGACGTGTTGGAGAGGGACGAAGATGGTCTCGAACTTCTTGTTAACAAGTGAGTGACATTTCCCATTCCTGATGAGTTTTGGTCTAAAGGTTGAGTGAAGTGTCGTTTTCGAATTAATGTTGGACTAAAATCAATTTCTGGGTCTTAAGACTTATCTTACTTGACTGTGGGGACTAAGGAGCTCGAAATGAGATTTTTTGAAGGTTTTGACCAGGAGGACGTTTTTGAAGTATTTTTTGAGGATGGGGTAAGGTGGGCCAAAGTTATCGCTTCGTGCGGTGGGGTTATCATCATTAGGAGACATCATATGTATACCGGGCCAACGTCTCGAGAAAGATAAACAGCCACAAACCGTAAACTCAGCCATGGCTCTTGGACGACAAGTTCAGTATCATACTGAACCACCATAATGGTGATAGGGGCCCTCCCTACTGGCTACGCCAGCCAACTCCCGCCCTTCCCATCTGGCCACACTCAGCATATATGCTGAGTGTGGCCAGATAAACTATAAATATTTATAGTTTTTTAATATATATATAGTGAAATTCAGGTTGAAAGTGAAGGGATTCATTTGGAAGACAACATCAATTTTTACCCTGTTTTTCAAACATCACTTGAGTCCTGGTGAACGTTTATTTTTACCCTATTTTAGGCAACATTTGGAGCTCAGTTACGCCACATAGAGCAACTTTTTAGTGGTTTCAGACTTGTAGAAGTACCTTAGAATATAGATGATTCTCCTCCTTTTGCTTCTCGGGCTGGAGCTCCAACACAGTAGACTACAGCCAGCCAATCCCCAACCATATCCCACCTGGCCTCAGACTACTTCTATTCGCTTTTCGATATCTCTATTCGAGTTTTTATTGCACCCACTAGCGGTTGGCCCACTTTACCCTGGTAAGTAGGTGAGAACGAACTTGGCTCACTTAACATAGTGGGGAGGGTGCTGTCACTAATAATTAGTGACAGCACCACCAATTATTGGTAGGCCCACTTTACATACATAACTAGGGTGACTGGCGAGGGTCAGAATGGCCCACCTTGCAATCGCCCGTTTGTGACGTAGAAATGATTTAAGGGGGTCCCCGTCACACCGTGGGGCTGCTAAGAGGCGCCAGATGAAAGCATTTTGACCAGAAAGTCGTGTGAAGTATCGTTTCCAACGCCGTCCGGAGTGGCGTTGGGTAAACTACAAGCGGTACAAGGGGTACCGCTCCCTCGATCAGCAAAGATGAGCGACGTCGGGCGTGGTTAATACTTGGATGGGTGACCGCGTGAGGAGCGGGGTCACCGATACAAGTATGTTCTGCGTTCAATTGGACGGCGAACTCCTCCCAACCCAGGGGGACGAGGCAATGGGGAGCCATGAGCGCAATCGTCAGACAAGTTCCGATTCTCCTTGAGAGGACGGCTGACGAAGGCAGCAGCCAGTCGGACGAAAATTCAGGGTGAAATTCCCTTGTTTCGTTTTTACGACATTTTAGTCGTGAAATCGATTTCTTGGAGTTGCAGAACTGTCGTATCAAACAGTGGAGCTCTATGGGGCTGTTAAGGGGCTACAAAAGTGTGTTTAATGTGAAACTTGTTCTTTTCTTCTTAGGTTATTGTGGACTCATCCAAACACGTACACGCTGACCAAATGTATGGCTGAAAACGTTGTGTTGGAAGCGAGTAAAGATTTGCCAGCTGTGATCGTCCGGCCTTCGGTCGGTAAGTTGAAGGAATCGAGCAAAATTCAAGCTTGTTGAACAATTGATTCTATTCGTGTTTTGATTTGCAGTTGTGCCCTGCTTGCACGAACCGATTCCAGGATGGACGGACAACCTTAATGGCGTCATAGGAGTGACGACAGGCGTCAGCAAAGGTGTCCTCAGGTTGTTCAAATGTGAGCCGGACGCCCGTTTGGACTACGTGCCCGTCGACGTCACTGTGAACGGCATCATTACGGCCGCTTGGTACAAGAGATTCTTGTAAGTGTAGGCGAACCAAGCGAAGATTCTTGTTGGGTCCAGTTGGTATGATTTTGTTCGGTGTTGCAGCGTCAAAGGGGAAATCGAAGTTTTCAACGAGGCCTACGGCGACGACGTTCCCCTTTCGTTCCGGAACCTCGTCAAACACGGGATTACCGTCAATGAAAAATACCCTATGGAAAACTACTGTTGGTTCCCGTTCATGATCCTCACCAACAACACATACTACTACCACCTTCTGTTTTTCATCCTTCAACTCATCCCAGCTCTTCTACTGGACCTCCTTCTCACGATAGCCGGTCACAAAAGGATGTAAGTACCTACGCTTCACCACAGGACCAAAACCACTTGACACCCCTCCTAACGTATATTATTTTTACAGGCTTCTAAAATTGAACATGAAAATCTACAATGCGGCCATGGCCCTGTCGGATTTTTCTGCGAAGCCCTTCAACTTCGTCAACAACAAGTACCAAATAGTGAGTGAACAGCTCCATCCAGAGGACAGAAACCTTTTCAAAATCTGCCTGGACGAAGAAGTGGTGAACCCTTTGAATTTCATGTACCAATCGCAGCTGGGGATGAAGAAGTACATGTTCAACGAAAAAGAAGAAGACCTTCCAAGATACAGAAGGAATTACAAAAGGTTAGAACCTAACTTCTTCATCATCGCCATGGTGGCGGTGGTCCACCTCTAGGTGGACTAGTAATATTTTTTTCAATGTGAGAGATCCCCTCCCAAAAGCCATTCTGGTACCCAGTTTTGCCGATCTTTCAAATAGATACAGAAGGAATTACAAAAGGTTAGAACCTATCCTCTCCAATGCTGCCATTGAACCATTTAGGTGGACTAGTCTGCGCAATATTTCTTTTAGCGTGAGCCCCCCTCCTCCCCCCCCCCCCCCCGGGCCTGTTCTGGAACCCAGTGTTGCCGATCTTAATAGATATAGAAGGAACTAGCCATCCTATCGGTGGGGGGGGCTCGCTTCGCTCGGCCATTCGAGTGGGTAGGACGCCCTCTGTGTTGTAGGTACATCTGCTCATTATCAGTCCTATTAATTATTAATTAAAAAATTAGTAGTATTAGATTAGCGTTCATCTCCCGGAGATCTATACTATACAGGTAGACCTGTCTACCTAATACCTCCCAAATCTTTACTGTCAAACTCGCGATTCCGTTTGGTAGCGCCGTGATAAGGCGATCATAATAATATTGCCATATTATGGCAATCACTATCAACAAACGCGATCGATTTTCCGCCAAAAAAAAGTAAAAAATTCCTGGCTCATGAAGCATGATTTACCCCTGGTAAAAAAATTATCCGTACTTACGGGTATATTACCCGTACTAAAAAAAGTAGGGCGCAGTTTCCAGTTCATGGGGAACGGCTCGTCCCACAAAAATCGTTTTGGTAGCGTTGGAATCGCGGCGAAATCTATTTTCTGGCGAAACCCGAGAAACTCGGATTCGCGTAAAAAAGTTGGGACTCATTTTTCGCTCAACGGCGAATTTCCTTATTACGGCGGAAACGTTAACAAACTCGGTCGTGGAGCGCCGAAGCGCTAGGAAGACGGGCCGGAGAATTAAACCTAGCCTTCTTATGCCCGTCCCCGGAATGCGCGAAACCCTCCAGAAAAAAACGCCGTACTTTTTCGAGCTACCGTTTAGGCATGATGCGGACACAGACAGACAGACAGGATGAGATTTAGTAATATAGGTCGATTAAAAAATGTTAGAACCTAACCTATCCAACGTCACGACGAAAATTTCCCATAATATTTAATAGTATGGGAATATCTTACAAGTAATTACAGAAGGTTAGAACCTAACCTCTCCAATTCCGTCATGGACCCACCTATGTCGGCTAGTCCGCTCAATATAGTTCAATGTGAGACTCTCACAGTGAGAGATACCACTCCCACACGCCCATTCTGGTACCCAGTGCCAACCTAACAAATACAATGACAATTTTTCATTTAATGGAATCGATTTACGCATAGGTTTTTCTGTTCAATTTCAGGTTCTACTACATCGACAGGTGTACAAGGTTGGCCCTCTTGTTACTAGCTGGCTGGCTGGCTTTACGATTGGTTAATTGGCTGCTATCACTGGCCTGGCCTTCCAACGGTGCTCTATTGTGATCAGGAACACTTGACTTCCTATTTATAAATGGCATTTATGCTGATGTTACTCAGTGCGTGATTAAGTTATTAAGGTGTCCATAAAATTTATAATTTTACGCTATGTAATAATTACATAATAATTGTAATTAATATGTAATTATTACATTATTATTATTATTATTATTTAATAATAATTGTAATTATTACAATAATAATAATTATTATTATTATTATTATTAACCTACTCGTGTATGTTTATTTTTCCCTTCCGTCTGAATATCGCTTGGTAAAATATCCAGATTTCAATCATTTTAATCGGTTAATAATATTAGTGCTGAAGAAGAGTCCACTCCAAGAAAGACGAGAGTCAGTTTTTCTTGAAAAAAGGAGAAGTTTTTCTTGGAAATGAGTTAATCGATTATGAAAGCTCCAAGACTCGCACTTACTATTAAAAAATTATAATATCTCGAGTAGGCTGCTCATAATGTTGAAGGGAGGCTGGAGGTCACATTGTTGAATCAGAATCAGAATCAGAATCAGAAAACGTTTTATTTGCCATATTACACAGAGTGCTTTTGACAATGGTCACGGTTAATTAAAGTTAGGCCTGAAAATACAAAGTAAGATGGTAACATTAAATTTCAATCGTAAATTGATGAATTAAGGGCATGTACACGTTAAAGACGTTTCACTGGATTGATGTTGAGAAAAAAGTCTTCAAATGAGTACGGCACCATTTGTGACAGTCGGGATTTACATGAGATTCTAAATTTTGGCACAGGCTCTTCTCGGACAGATTTTGGAAGGGCATTAAAAAATTTTATTCCCCACCACGATGTAGAAGTTCTACTGACGTCCAAACGAGAGTGGGGCAACGAAAGCTGACTGGCACTTCGTGTATTGTGAGTGTGTGAGGCTGAGGGGAATGAGGTGATGTTTTTCCGCACATAGGTAAGGCAAGCGAGGATGTACAGGGCTGGTACTGTTAGTATTCCCAGCTCCTGAAAAGCATCTCTGCAGTCCTTCCGATTGTTGAAGGAAGAGGGTCACATTGAATGTTCAACACCACCGCAGAGACAACAACAACGAAGGGAAATAAATGTTAAACAATGGAATAGATAGGTAACATTAACGCGAAAAGTCCACAGAATAGGGGGGGGGGGGTGTCCGGCGCGCGGTTTCAACAATATTTAGTTATTTTGACGGTGTGGTTTTTTTGCCGACGTTGCAGAGGTCTAATCCAATGAGGTGGTTAGGGAGAGAAAACGACTCCTCTGCTGAATAGGTACTAAATTGTTTATTCAAAATTTGAATTAGTTGAGTTGACCCAGTTGAAACTTTTTGGGACCAAAGGGCCTAAATGCCAAAATAAATTGTAATCAGTGACGTATTAACTAATACGTCACTGATTACAAACTCAATTAACTTAAATTTCAAGATGAGGGAGTTAGGGAGAAAACGACTCCTCTGCTGAGTACTAAATTGTTTATTTAATAAACGAAGTCGTTTTCTCTCCCTAACCACCTCATTAGTCATTTTGAATTTTTAAGTTAATTGAGAATACGTCACTGATTACAGTAATTGTAATATAATGATTTGTCACTGATTACAATTATTGGTAATTAGTAATTACCAATAATTGTACAATTAATTACTACTAATTACCATTAATTAGTAGTAATTAATTGGTTATAGTAATAAAATAATTTATTTTGGCATTTAGGCCCTTTGGTCCCAAAAGGTTTCAACTCATATTATGACGTTCTGGTTAGGTTCAGATTGTCGTAATTTAAATTCTACACTTCGTTCGCAACTTAAATCATTGTGGCTTATGCCACCCAAAAGCGCTCTTTGGAAGTTATAAAATAAAACTAGCGAGAGAACCGGCGATTCAATTTCTGAATAATTTCCCACTTTTAATTTCTCACTTTTTGGTTCTAGGAGAAATCTTTGTCTTTCTGGTTCCTGGAATAATGCCACCATGTTATTGCGACGGAGGTCGAAAATTCTGATCGGCCACAAAATTTGACATTATGACTTTGACATAACATCCATCATTCATGGCACGTACATTCCAAAAGCTTAGTGTACGTCCGCCGTCCGAGCCGTTTTGGACAGTAGGCATTTTTTGTTAAATCTGGAATTATGACAAATTACTTGGTTTGCCATCGAGTTGAGCCCTCAAGATTTTCAGCCCAATCGCCCAAAACCGTGGGGCTAAGGGAAGGTTTTCGGCTATGGGGTCGAGGTAGGTGTCGTTTTCGAAGTATTTTTGGACGCATAATTCATTTTTGGGGATTCCACAGCTGTCCAAACATTGTAAAAGTTTTTATTATTATTATTTATTTTTTTGAAAATTTTTGAAGGTTTTATTGTTTATTATTTTATGTTCTATATCAAAGAATAATGAACCTTTTTGTAAAATTTGCAGCGTTTTTAAATATTTTATTTGACCTAACTTCTCAAAACTTCGGTGTTTTTACTTACCTTTTAGTTATTAGCGCAACCTTTTTCCAAAAAATGGAAAGGTGCGCTCACCTCTTCGACATGTATGTTTTTTTTTTGTTTTTTTTTTGTACAGAGCATTTCGCCCAAGCGGCTCAACGGATTTTCATGAGGGTGGTCTCATTGTCATCAGCGAGTTCGGGGGGTGGTTATAGGTTACCTTGATTTTTCCTCCCTCATCCCCTTCATCGGTTTTCGGGAGGTCCTTCGCGACGAAAGTTGTTTATCTCTGATGTGTAACTAATGAGGCCTCAAAAGGGGGACGAAAGTTTTTGTCCGATTTCGTTGGTACAAGGGTCTATGGAATGAGCTTTTTAGGCTGATTCCAACGACTCCAAAACGATTTTTGCAGCCTGAGCCGTTCGTTATATCGTTATATAATATTACCTCTGATCGGCATAAGGTTTTCTTACGCATCGGTCGTTCGGGTGCAGTTGTTTACGTAATGAGCATCACGTGGATATTTTTGATGTGTTGTGTGGCATAGTTTGGTCGCTAGATACCTACTGTTTCTTAGTTTCAATAAAATCTACGGTTAGCAGTCCAGCATTATATCGTAATAACAGAAAGGTTGCGCTCATCTATTCAATTCAATTGATGGCTTGTTCCCCCCCCCCCCCCCCCCCCAATCGATGTTTAGGGTTGATCCACGGAATAGAAAGTGGGGTTGATCATTATAAGGTAAAATTAAATTTTATTTTATAATTTCTAGCAGGAGTATTAAATTTTAATACTCCTGCTAGAAAAATCGGAATAACAGAACAGAACATAACTGATCCAGGATCAGTGATCCTTCAGAGTATAGCACTAGCACAAACTTAGATTAATTTTACTATAAGATCTAGTAGACACTCAACACAAAACTAGAAGTGTTGTTTGAAAACTTTGTCCCTCATAGAAGTTCTATGATAGAACTCCTACTCCAGGGTATGTGTTGCCCACTTTTTGAGGACCTTCTTCTCCACTTGCCTGCTCAAGTGGAAGTTTTTTTTTTCACTCCGTTGAAATTAAATTTCAAGCAAATTTTGTTGTTCACTTCGTCTTCCTCTCCAATAACGACTTGGTTCCGAATTTGGAGCATCCTGAACGTACGGAAGGCAACACTGTTTTAAAGGTGGGCGTTAATGTTATTTGCGAAATAACAACTGTTGTTACAATCGATCATGAAACGTTATCACGTTACTAGTAACGGATAATCCAACGGCCCAAAAATCACCTCTGATCAACGGAAATCATCGTTCATCATCAAAATCAGCGTTCCTATTTTACGGAAAGTAACTCTCCGACAACTGATATCACTATATTATAGCGCGGAGAGCGATCTCCCGGTCGTGGACGCTGATTTCTCGGTAATCTGCAGATTCATGATTTTGGTAATCAAAAATCATGATTTTGGTAATCAAAAATCATGATTTTTCAAGTTTTTCAATGTGTATGTTGAAACTAGGGAGCCACTCCCTGCTGGCTACGCCAGCCAACCCCCGACCGTATCCCACCTGGCCTTAGAACCAACAACTCGTTTTCCCATATTGAGCAGTTTTTTAAATTAAGGGTTAAAACAAGTGTGGAGCTTAGATGCGCCACGTGGAGCAACGTTTTGGTGGTTTCATATTTTTCTCGTCATCTACTCCCCAAAACGAAATTTTGGTATTTTTTCAAATTTTGAAAAAAGTTTAATTTCCCGTTTTTCCTCTCTTTCTCAGATACGCCACACAGAGCTACTTTTTGGTGGTTTCAAACTTTTCTCGCACTAGGTATGCTCGCCAAACTGGATTTTTAAGACCAATTTCAGATTTTTCCGACATCTGCAAGTTCCCTAGAATAAAGATGACCGAAATCGTGTCACCCTCCTCCTCCTCCACCACCTCCTCCTCCTTCTCCTCGGGCTGCGGCTTTAATATTTTAGAAATATTAGATAACTTCGGTCCTATTTGAGCTACTGACTTCAAATTTTTACCACGTGTCCTCGGGTACTAGCTAAATAATATCCTAAGATATTTTCTTGGTTAGGGGATCCCTGTGGGGCCCATAGAAGGGAGAGGGGGAAAATTGAAACGTACAAGATTATGCATAATTCTGGAGCCGATTTTGTCAGCAGTCATACCTATGGGTAAATTATAATTATTGAGATAAAAAAATGATTTAACCAAAATATTTTAGTCAAGTACCCTAGAACAAGTGGGCAAAATTTGAACTCTGTAGCCCAATTAGGGCTGGAGTTATTTCAACATTTATAATGGGTTATATTATATATATTACTATACAGATATGCATATAACTGGAGGTCCTGGTATATTTTTATGTTTTTTGGGTCGAGGTATCCGAAAAAATGAAGATTATTAAAAGTCTAAAGTGAAGAATAACGATTTTGACCATATCCCCTTAATTAAAAAATATATCAATGGAATGGTATTTCTTCTTAAAATGTTCCAAAATCATTGATAATAATAATAATATAATTATTAAATTATAATAATCAATTAATTTATAAATTATAATTATTATTGACTTTTTTTTAAAGAAATGCATTAAAAATACCTTTCATTGCTAAAACACAACGGTTAGAACAAATTAATGATATTTAACTACCTAGTAAATAATCGATTTATAATAAATTTTTTAATTGAAAATTTAATTATAGTCGTAGGTAATTGGAAAAATACCTTTTTTTAATAAGTTTCTTTCTCATAAATCTACCTACTGTTGGTTAACACGATCAAATCAAATTTTGAAAAAGGTTTGCGTTTGCCAGAAGAACGGCCGATGGTGGAATCACAGAACGGGTTATTTGTAGCCGCTACTTTGTAAAACGGTTTTTGTGCGAATTTCTCAACAGTTGACTCACCCCTACGCAGATCGTACCTTCAAATTGTAAACACGGATGTCGCTATTTATCCAGTTTTGTAGTTAATTCTTGTAAAAATTTGCCTCAACGGGACTAGACAATGGCTTCATCTCTGGAGAATTTGGAAACGCAGTTGGAAATGTTCATCGAGAACGTCCGACAAATTAAGATCATCGTCAGTGATTTTCAACCGCAGGGCCAGAATGTGTTGAACCAGAAAATGTAAGTTGATAACGGTTTTGGCCGTGTTCAATAGGGTTATTGACTGGGAGGTGAACAAATTTGAATAGTATTCGACTAGATTCAGCAGGCGGAGGGTTGGCAGTGCTGCTGTATCTTACTGAGGTGGGCTTTCCTCTCTGTTACTCTGTGGAGGTGGGTTAAAACTCTAGAGGTTGACGTTCTCTGCCCGCCCCACAGACAGGCGCTTTGTCACCTTGTTGGGAATGCCAGAAGTGTGAATCTTTCTATAGGTATCCTATTTGATGGTACACCGAACATCCTGGAGAATTTAAAGAGTGGGCAGCTTCCCATAGCCTCCGATTTTCAGGGAACAACAGAGAAGGAAATAATTGAAATCATTGATGGTTTAAGAGGTGGGTCGAGTCCAGGGTTGATGGTGTCAGCTTTCAACTACCTATTGAAAAAGATGAAAAATCATCTAGCGCGTCCCATCACTCATCTTGGCAACCGTAGTTTCCAATCGAAGAAATCCCCAAAGCTTTATAAAATGGCAATCGTAATTCCCCTAATCAAAGCCCCCACAAAGAACGGGCAACTATCGCCCCATATAATATTATGATATATTACTACAGTAGTAACTGTCCAATACTTGGACAGTAACTGTCCAATAGTATGTCAAAACTAATTGAAAAGGCCGCGAAAAAAATTCCTGGTCAATTTTTTCGAAGGAGAAAAGCTCCTGAGCGACGCAGGACGCAGTAGTGTGTGGGTCATTCTCAGGAGTGCAAAGCTTTTTCTCTTGAATGTTGATAGATAAAGAGGCAAATAGCAAAAAAAGGTTGTGGAGGGCATTATTCAGGGAACCCCCTGCACTAGAACGAACGGCTTACCCCCATCCATCCATCAAAGGTGAATTTTAGAACAGTCAAAATGTAACTCCCCTGGGTGTCCCCCTCCATAGGTTGGCTTCTTCACGAGCTCACTGATTGTGTTATCATACTCTCTCAGATCCCTCGGAGGCTTCAGGGTGGGTTTTTATGATAATAGAAATTTTCCCGGGTAAAAAAAACAAAAAAACAAAAAAAAAACGCAATTGGCTAAAATTGGCCAAATATGGGAAATTTGCTAAATTTTGAGTGGCTGTATCTCGGGATCTATGAATACTAGGGTCTGGTCTCAAGTCGTTCCAAATTTTGTCTACTTTAAAAAAGAATGTAGAGGATTTTATCGAAAAAGTGGTCCCTCCGGTTCAAAATTGAGCAAAACTAAAAATAAAGTATCAACATTTCGTGGTTTTTCGTGTATTTGAGAATGTTCCAGTCGGCTTTCGAGGTCGCAAACTTGGATTATTCATGTCCACATACACCCTGACAACATATCAAAGAAGATCTACTACCCCCCATTTTGCAAGGTAACCCTTTTGATGACCCCTCCTATTTTAGATGACTATTTGACTGGACTATCGCTTCGAAGCCGACCCATCCCCCTAGCACGAGCATTGCTCTTTTGGGGGATTAGACTGTCTAATTTAGACACGCTATTGAACAGTGTCTTAAGATTGTGGTGCATATATTTTCTATTTTTGTAAGAAGACTGCCTTTTGGTTTATTATTCTTGGAATAATACACCTATGTTTTCGCGACGGGGGTCGACGACTCCGATCGGGCTCAAAATTTGACATTATCCGTTTCAAGTGGTCTACATTCTAAATCCGAAATGTCCGTACGCCGTCCGCCGTCCAGGCCGTTTTGGGCAGTAGGAATCTTTTAAAAAATCTGAAATTTCGGCAAAATACTTGGTTTACCATCTAGTTGTGCCCGCAAGGTTTTCAGTCCGATCGCCCAAACCCGTGGGGCGCTATGGGGCTATAATGGGGCTACGGGAGGGGATTTTTGAAGGCTATGGGATCGAGTTAGGTGTCGTTTTCGAAGTATTTTTGGACGTAGAATCCATTTTTTGGGGTCCCGGAACGATCCGATTTCACTGTGGCGATCTATAGGGCTCTCAAGGGGCTAAAAATGGGATTTTTGAAGGATCCCAGGATGTTGAATATTTTTCGAGTAAAAAATACGGAATTTTTGAAGAAAAAAAAACACATTTTTGAACAAAAAATCCAAAAAAAAAATTTTTGAGATAAAAATCCAAAAAAAATTTTTTTTTTTTAATTTTTTCATTGACAGAATTAAATTTCTGCACAAGACTTGTGCAGAAATTTACTTAGTAATGTATATCAAAGAATAATAAACCCTTGTGTAAAATTTGCAGCGTGTTTTTATCAATAAAGTGTTTTCTTAAAAAAAAAAAAAAAAAAAAAGGCTGGATTGCGCTCTGAATGGCGTGAGCATGTCATGTCTCTGGCGAGGGATCTGGCTCGCACGGTGTTCCTGCTGCAGAGGCTTTCCAGGGCAGTGTCTCACGCTGTTCTCCGTAGAGTATACTACGCCTTTACGCCTTTTTCTAATCACGTCTGAGTTATGAATTATTGCCTTGAGAGCGTTCGGGTGGTGCAGCGGGGATTTTTCTCCAGCTGAATTAGGCGGCTATCCGTATTCTGAGTCTTGTCTGTCGCATGGACCACTGTAGGCAGCTCTTCAGGAAGATTTTCGTGCTCTCTGCTGACCAGGATCAAGCGTCGCATCCTGGATTTCCGTCGGCGGGAGATGTGCACGGCCGCGGCACGCGATTGCGAGCTGACCTCTGCGTGGAGCGTCATCGTCTCGCGTTTGTCCAGGCGGGTGACCGCGACTACCAGGGAATACTACTTTCCAGCCGGATCCCTGAGTTGATGCAGGGCGCTTTCGTGGGATGGGTGAAGCAGATGCTCGTCGAACCCCTACTCGGTTGAAGAAATTGATGCGTTCAACTGGACTTAATTTTATACTTTTTGTTGATGTTGATTGTTGATGTAGGTAACCTGTTTTATATGTTTGTCACAAACTAAATTTGTTTGGCGACATTATAATACATTCTTGAATCGTGACTTGTTGCTTCGATTTTTATCGTAGTTTTTTGGTTGCAGACAATCGTTGGTTACCGGACTGCAGGAAGTGGACAAACTGAGGTCTCACGTCTCCGAGTTCACCGTCCCGTTGGAAGTTTTCGAGTAAGTTGTTCCTGAAGGACTTGTTGCTGTTGTCAGGTCTGTGGCGTGTTCACAACTGCTACCCAAGTCTATAACGTGCGTTTCGAGTTACACCTATCACTTTTTTGCCCAAGCCCAATGTCTTGCAGACTTCTCTGGATACGCGTCCTCTAGCCTAGTCTGTGATCCTCCCTCTTCTAAAACCGAGCAGGCTGACTTGGGACATCAACGCTTGGATGCGTCTATTCTGGGGTTCAATTCGTACAATAGCTCCCCATGAAGCCACGATCGAACTTCTGATCAGGATGAAGGGGCACTGTGTGCTCGTCCCTCCTACTTCCCTCATTAAAAAAAACCGCTACAAATTTTACTCGATCCTATATATAGCCGAAAACCTTCAAAACACCTCTCCCATAGTGCCCCATGGGTTTTCGGAATCGGGCTGAAAACCTTGTGGGCTCAACTAGATGGAAACGCGAGTATTTTGTCAAAATTTCAGATTTAAAAAAAATTCCTACTGCCCAACACGGCGGACGGACATTTCGTTTTTTGAATCTAGTCATCTTGGAACGTATCATGTCTAATTATGCAGGCGATCTGAATTTTCGACCGTGATCACATAGGTGTATTATTCCAAGAATAATAAACTGAAAAATAACATAGGGCTCTCCTAGTACTGTACAGTTGACGTTCACTACATGGAAAATGAATACCCCCATTAAAAAAACCCTAGGTATCCAAACTTGAAAATGGATTTCTAAAAACCGTCATCCTGTATTTCTTTGAGAAAAAAAGCGAGTAGAATTATTCTACTAGTAGAATTATTCCTATTATAGGTCTGAGGTCAGGTGGGAGAGGTGGGGGGTTGGCTGGCTTAAGCTGGGGATGGCCCCCTATTCTACGATGTTGGAGCTGCAGCCCAATGACGAGAAAGAGGAGAATGACACGATATTGGCCATCTTTATTCCAGGGTACTTCTAGATCTAGAACACCAATGTTGAACTAGATCTAGAACATCTATGTTGGAAAAATCTGAATTTGGTCTTAAAAAAGTCAGCTTGGCGAGCATAGTACGAGAAAAATCTGAAACCACCAAAAGGTTGCTCCATGCGGCGTATCAGTTGCTCCAAAAGTGGTCTTAAAATATGGGCTGGAGCGGTTTACAGGTTGTTGGGATGGTGGCGAGCCAAGGGGTGCCTGACGGGGACGCGGCTGCCTGCCCCCTCCCCTCCCCCCACAAAACGGTACTTATTTCTTTAAGAAAAAACTACACAATATGGGAAAACGAGTTGTTGAGTCTGAGGCCAGGTGGAATACAGTCGGGAGTGGGCTGGCTCCCTAGTCCCTGGTCCCGGAAAGAATGAAAACTACTATCAAATGTTAATGTTGAAGCCTCAGGTGACGTGGACAACAGACACACCAAAGGTGGTCCGTTGACAAGTTCGTGTTACAGTAGCTGTGAGGTAGCCAAGTGGGACGGACCTTTGGTAGCTCAGGGAAGATGTCGTCAGAGCGTGCAGGATGGGTAAGGGAAGGATGATAGTACTGCAGTTGATGTCATAATATGCATATTATAATAGCATATAATAATAGCATATTATGCTCTATTCCGATTAATTCACTTCCTGATGTAAGTGGCACTCTGTAGAGGAGCCCCTTATGTGGGGTTGGTCTCGAGGTTGGGTACCTACACTCAGGGATGGGAGGAACTGGGGTATGACCTTGTTCCGTACTATTCAGTTGTATTGAGAGTTGCCTGCTTGTTGGTTGAGGGAGCAAGAACGGGTGGTGGTCCACGGATGGGATTGTACGGCCTCTGCAAAGGTTTCTGCTAAGCTGCTTGAAGCTGGCGGATGAGGCATACCGCATGTGGATGATCCCTCATCAACGAAAGGCTCATGTCCACACCTGAGTCGTGCTGTATTCATGGCTGGGTTGAAAGAACAATCCCCCATCTTCAGATATTCGGAAATGAAACTTCCCTATGGGGTGAGCTCTTCAGACATTTCCATTTCCTAAAAACAAAAGGCGGCGCCATGGACTGATTTTTCTGCCCAATGCATTCAAGCATAAACGCCAAAACTATTACATTAGAAACGAACCTCCCCCTGTCAATACTCCATTTTCCCCTTTTTACCGTCAACCTCTTCGTTTCCAGCTACATCGACAACGGCCGCAACCCCAACCTGTACACCAAAGACTGCCTGGACAAAGCCCTCATGAAAAACGAGCAGGTCAAAGGCAAAATCGACGCTTACCGGAGATTCAAATCCCACCTTCTCGTCGAACTCAACTCCGCCATACCCAACGAGATGTCCAAATATCGAGCAGTCCGCGGCGACGAACGACCACTCACTTGAACCGAGCTGCAAACGTTTTTGGTTACTTTTATATTCTCTTTGAAAGAAACGAACTGTACGTAGCTGCAATACGTGTAAAAACTTTTGGATAATAGATAACTCATAAATTACACCATCAATTTTGGATTTTTTTGTCTATATTGCTGTCTTGGGCGGGTGTGGTCTCCAGCAGGATGGTTTACAGTAATTGATATTCGTATCAGCAGGGATAATAATATTATATTTTTATCTTCTTTAATTATATTGCGCGGCCTTTTCAATGGCATCTTTGTACATTATGTGCCAGTGCCTTCCTTCGGTTAGGGTTGCGTCTGTGGCTCCCATTTTGCGGTAAAAATTGGTCGCTGGGTTCCAATCGAGGACGTAAAATCGTATTAGGACGCAATCCAGGTTTAAAGCTTCCTGTAAGTGAAGACGAAGAGGAGTTAGATACCTGTACAGGTTAGGATTTTTAATGGGGGAGGGAGAGGTGGAGCACCCTGGTGGGGCTCGTAAGAGCCGACAGGAGACGGTTTTGAGGGTTTTAGTCCGGGGGTTCGAGTGGGGTGTTGTTTTCGAAGTAGTTATGGGCTAGAAATCGATTCGTGGGGGATCTGTTGAACAATACTGTGGGACTTATCAGGAGAGGGTTTTGCCAAGAGGTCCTATTCTTCGAGGTCGTCATTTTCGAAATCTTTTTGAACGAAGAATCACTTTAGGGCAGTGATGCCTAGTCAGGGGGTTCCCCCTCAGATTTGGGAGGATTTCTTTGGTCACTGGGTGATTTAGGGGGGGGGGGGGGGGGGGGGGGTCGATGTCGTCAGGGATTTTTTGGGGGGATTTATATTTTATCTGCAGGGAAATTCATCGGAAAAATTATAAAATGTTTTGATCTTCAAACTAATTTAGTTCAATTAAAGTTGATTCAAAATAATTTAGATCAAGTTAATTTTTTAGTTTTCAGCGCCAAGGGTGTGTTTGTGTTAATAACACAACATATTATGTTTGTTCTATTTGTGTTGTTTTTGTGTTCTTTTCAGTTTTTATGAAATTGTGGTTGGTGTAGACTAGTTTGTGTTGTGTTGTGTTTGTGCTGTTTTTCAGTTTTGATACAATTGTGGTTGGTGTAGTCTATTTTACGCCTCAATTTCAAATTGGAGTCCTAGATTGGGATGTTACCTAGAGCTCCGCGAAGCCCTGCCGTTCCAGCCACGTTAAGAAAAATAAATAAATGCGGGTCTTAACCCCAATGTTTGGGATAAAGCCGCGCATTACGGCTTTCGACGTAAAAATGTGAAAAAGTATGCAACAAAAAGAAGTCGCTAGAAATTCTCTTTAGGAATCCTTATTGACTCAAAAATACCATTGTTATGCTCAATAATACAATAAATATGGATGGAGGAAGTTGAGTAAAATATGAATAATGTTTTTGGTTGGATGTGAACTCACGTAGAGGATCACAGCCCTGGTTTTTAGATTATCGTGAAGGGATGTCTGAAGTGTTTGGACCGGACGCTGTAACACTCAGTGGGGATCCGTTCTTGTTGATGAGAGAAGTTAATTAAATTAATTTGGAACGGATGCTGAACTTGAAAGGATCCGTTCATGTTTAAGATTAGAATGTGAAATTATTGGATTTAATACGGATGCATGAACTCGCCAGGAGGATCCGTATGTGTTTGAATTTAAGCCTGAAATATGAATATGTACAATATCAAAAGTAGTTAATAAGAAGAAAATCAAAGAAGAACCGTGGAATGGAAGTGATATTATCGGGGTAGGTATCGATACTTGCGTCTACGCCGTTGTCAGGAGGAGGGATTCCCAGAGCGGTCTAGCGACTGTTTGATGAACTTCGAAGTGGATCCCCCTTCCTGTTTGATGAACGATGAATGAGAGGATGATGATGTGATGTTCCTACAGTGGGATTATAAGACTGCTTAACGGTACTTTGAAATTTTCTACATATTATCAATTCGATATAGGAAAAACAATGTATTTTGTAGTTGAAAATAAAAAATTACACAGTACCGTTAAATGCGGCTCGTTGTGAAATGTTATTCCTTCAGTTGATACTTAAAAAATGTCCTTCTTTAAATAATTTAGGAATTATGTAGGTACCTACAAAGATTTAGTATACCTATAGGTACTTTTGCATTTACAAGTACTTTTGATTCCTCGTGCTTACTATAGGTACCTCAAATATTTGCAACAGCTTGTGATTAAAACTACCTAGTTTGACGTTGATGATGGGGGGGGGGGGGGGGCTTACGTAATGCACTTATATCCTTCTTTAATGTTCTTTTTTAGGTTGAAAGAATCTTTGCGCACCCCCATGTCCCACTTTTGGCTGGAAAAAATATTGCAGCCTTATGGTAGGTAGATAGGTACCTAATGTTAAGTAAGTAACCGAAACAAAGTGGAAGGGGCAGCCTAACATTCAAAAGATTCTGCGAAAGCTGAACCAGCTGAATAGTTGCAAGGAAGGGGGAAGTTCATCAAACAGTCGCTAGACCGCTCTGGGAATCCCTCCTCCAGACAACGGCGTAGACGCAAGTAGTTAACGATAGGTATCGAGGTAGTCTTTGACCGCGAGGAAGCTATGTACCATGTCGCCCTTTGCAGTGCATTTTAATTAAGCTCAATAAATCTTTTCGCCTCTAGCGCCGGCTGGTTCGTCGATTTCCGAATTCTTTCCTCCAGCTGGCCTTTCAAAGTACAACCTGCGCGCTGGGCCTGGGAGTTGCCCGACAGATCAGCAGATGGCGCCTTCTTCTACGTCATAATATGAAGCGACGACGAGCGATTGACGAGCATAATATTATCATATATATGATAATATTATGCTCGTCAATCGCTCGGTTTTCGAATGTCAGTCTTTCCAATAGAACTATTTTCTGTTAGGTATTTGATGATTGTATCCAACAAGACTTGAGCAATAATTGCATAAATTCTTTATGTAGGAGGTGCAACTAATTCTCGAATCCCGGGACCCCGGGATTGACTCCACAAATCCCGGGATTTCAAATGATCAAAAAGCGTCCGGGGTCCCGGGATTGGAAACCCTAGGTAGGACCGAAGAATCGATTTGTGGGGGTCTCAGACTGAGGTCTACCTCAGTGCCTGATGTCAACAAACATTTGCAGGCAGCTCAACTACCTACATGATAAATAATTCATGAACAATTAATTATTTTTTGTTAATTTGCTTAGTCTTATAATATATATTTTGTGCTGTCTTATAATATATATATTATATATTTTGTGAATGACACATTAAATCAGTCAATGTCATGTCGTTGGTTGTGTAATACCTACGTAATATGACTCGGTATATATACCGAGTGTTCAATATAATATATTGAACACTCGGTATATATACCGAGTCATATTACGTAGGTATTACACAACCAACGACATGACATTGACTGATTTAATGTGTCATTCACAAAATATATTATAATATATAATATATATATTATATATTATATTATTGAACACTCACTTTGCACAGATATCGAAATAATAGTTTTCCGAAGCCTTTCCCTCTGTAGCTTTCTGTCAACATGATGTCCTCGATAAAGAAACCCTTTCCACGGAATGTGTCATAGCTGATATTACATATCGAGTAACCCACGGCTCTTCCTGGGAACCCTTTTACAATTTATTGTTATAAGTAGGTACTTTGAAATAAAAACTGCGGATTAGTTTTTGGTTGACGTACTTGGATCTTCCACTACGTACGCCAAAAATGCTGGAGCGGCATCAAACCCGTCCTTTTCTATCACTACACAAAAAATATTGCGATTACGATGATATTAGTGAGAAAATTGACGTTTTGTGTGAAACATACTTTCTGTTGTCGTTTTCACCCCATCGGGCATCTTTTCGTATTCTGCCAGTTCCTGTAAATAAAAAAAATGCCGTTTTGTTCTCAAAGAACCATTACCTAATTCATCAAAGCTGTTACCATCATACTTTTATTAGTCTCATGATTTCAGCACAGTCTTCTTTCTTGGCTTGGCGCACATTGACCACATTTTGGGACATTAAATATGACAAATTTTGTCAAAATAGTTTGTTCGTTAATCTCCGACTGGTAGTTGATAAGGAAATGTCACTGGAACATTTTCTAACGTACCTACTTTTCTAGATAACGTCTCCCACCAGTGTTACGTGTGGATAACGTTCCGTTGCATAATGACATCCTTGATAAATTAAAAACAACTCCGAACTGAGCGAGTGCAGCTCGTAGTTTTAAAATTTGTCTAAAAGTGTCTAGTTCTGTAACCTAATGTTTAACAAATTTTTCCTCGTAATAGAACAAGGTTCGAGTCACCGAGCATCATGGACGTTTTTGTTGAGCTGGTGGACTTCACGATATGGGAGGTTTTGCGATGAAAATGGCCATTTTTTGCTTTCGATGTATTGTGGCGGCGGAATTGGTCGTAGGGCTGAACGTGAGGGGAGCAAGTTTTAGGAATTTTTTTAAGTTTAATTTTGGTGCTCTTGGCCAAGTTGGTAAAACTATGACGCTCAACTAAATAGGTACCTGTGGGATATTAAACAGTTTATGTTTCCAAATGGTAGTGACGAAAGCATTCGAAAAGAACGTTCGGTAAGCATGTGACCGTTTAGTATGGGAGGTTTCCGGGAGAAACAGCGTTTTTGGCGTTTCGATGAATTTGAAGTGTCCAGGGAAGAAACCCTAGGGGCTAACTAATAATTTTCTCATTTCGAGAAAAACGAATTTTTAAGTTTGTAACCACGTATATAATGTAAAAACTGGAGTGCGGCGCCCTCAAGCAATATAATATATGGTGTACATATTATGTACACCTACTTAATATTATTATGGATGGGGATGGTTTTTACGTAGTTGGGGGTTCAGGTGACACTAGACACCTATATCCTCCAGTTACTACCATTAAACTACCCAACCCCCTTTTGGTTTATTATTCTTGGAATAATACACCTATGTTTTCGCGACGGGGGTCGACGACTCCGATCGGCCTCAAAATTTGACTTTATCCGTTTCAAGAGGTCTACATTCAAAATCCGAAATGTCCGCCCGCCGTCCGAGCCGTTTTGGGCAGTAGGAATTCTTTTAAAAATCTGAAATTTTCACAAAATACTTGTTTACCATCTAGTTGTGCCCGCAAGGTTTTCAGTCCGATCGCCCAAACCCGTGGGGCGCTATGGGGCTACGTGAGGGGTTTTTTGAAGGCTTTTGGCTATGGGATCGAGTTAGGTGTCGTTTTCGAGGTATTTTTGGACGTAGAATCCATTTTTTGGGGTCCCGGAACGATCCGATTTCACTGTTGCGATCTGTAGGGCTTTCATGGGGCTAAAAATGGAATTTTTGAAGGATCCCAGGAGGTTAAGTATTTTTCGAGTAAAGAATAAAGAATGTTTGAAAAAACAATTTTTTTGAAAAAAAAAACCCCCAAAAAAATTTGTTTTCCAAATTATTTTCTTTTGACATAGAAATAATTTTTGCACAAGTAACCTATATCAAAGAATAATAAACCCTTGTGTAAAATTTGCAGCGTTTTATACTGGGAAGAGAAGGGCTCCCCTTACAGCAATAACTGCTGAGAAAGAAGCTGGGTTATTATGATATGGGTTATTGGATATTATCCCAAATAAATGAAGAATCATTTTAATTTTTCAACACTTTATTTTTATTGTAGCACTTTTTTTTCAACTATCTGTTCTTTTCCCCCCCCCTCTTTCCTTTTCCTCCGGTCTTCATCGGAATCTTCGTTGCAGTAGCTGCCATCTTCTTTTTGTGTGGAAGTGAGCTAAATCCTTGAATTTTTCCGAGGATAGTGGAATCAGTTCTGTAGAACTTGGACGGCAGCATGAACTGAGGTCAATCTAACATCGAGAAAAACGAAACAAGAACATCGACATGTACCTACAGACAAGCCAATAGTATTCAGTTCTGTATGCATCATTTTCTTCATTTTTCTGGATTAACTTCGAGTGGACTCTCATCTCATCAGATTCTTTGATTTGCGCCCCTGTTTTTCCATTTTATTTTTTTAGCTTCACTAATGTGATTGACTATGATATCACCTCCTTTTAAAGACAGACCCCATTTTATTGCGTTCATCGTCTGATCACGTATACCTACACTTTGTGTAGGAGGCATTCCTGTTCCTTTACCTTCATGGTTTCGAGATTTGACGTTTTTTTTTTTTTTGTGTGCAAACCCCTAATATATTAGCATGCCTCAGCTCGCGAATTGATGTGATATGTGTTTATGTGGGGTTGTATTTGCAGGGTTTGAAACCGTTTTATGATTTGATATAATTATTTCACATTCATTTGAGTAGCTATTATGTTTTTTAATCGAAGTGCTCCAAAACGAAGGTCTGAAATGATTCCATTCTTTTAAGATTTTCGTCTTCCCAGTCTCCCTCTAAAATTTCACCATCGAAGGGTGAACAGGAGAGATTTTAGCTCACTCAGCTGAACAGGAAAAAGCCCGGCATTTGAATCGCCTCTTGTACTTCCAGAATGGCTCCCTCTCAAATTTCAACGTCCAAGGGTGAACAGGAGAGATTTTAGCAGTGTACAAATTTTTAACAGTTTTACATTACTTACCTTTAGTGGCAATGCAGTACTGCTTCGAGTTCGATTACTGTGAAAGACAGTACTGCACCTCATTCTTTGGATATCTAACCTCTTGGAATTTCGACTCGATATATTTTTTTTAATAATTAAAAATTATTAATCAATTATTGATGGCTACACAAGCAAACCAACATAACAACCAACTTCTTCCACGTTGCTGAGATTGGCTCATAATTTTTGTTTAAATTAGATGGCCCTTGTATACAATATACATAATATGTGTACAATATACATAATATGTAAAATATTATTTTATAGCTTCACTAATGTGATTGACATAATATGTCATATTATGAATTCATAATGTTTAAATTTTAAACGTCGTTTTTTAAGTTTTAAAAGTTTAACCGTCTCTTGTACTAACAGAAGGGCTCCCTCTCAAATTTCAGCGTCCAAGGGTGAACGGGAGAGATTTTATCTCACTCAGCTGATCAGGAAAAAGCCAGTCTCTTGTACTCCCAGAAGAGCTCCATTTCAAATTTCAACCCTCACAACAATCGAACGCGAAGGAGTAACGCGTACGCATTGTCACTATAATATAGGGGAGTGGGGGGCACATTTGACAATGGCTGTTTTTCTCTCAAGGTTTGAATTTTACTGCGATTTCGTGTTTTTGTATTGTGAGGAAGAAGAAGAAGAACCATTCCAGGTTGAAAGCGAGCAGGTTCTAAATCATCCAGTTGGCTCTGGACGATTTGGGAGTGTTTGGGCACTTCAAAAGTACCTAGGTATTTTTTCTTTTAGTTTTTCGTTTTACCGAGTGGATTCAGCATTTTCTCACATGTAGCTCATCCAGTTTGTCAGTCGTATACGTCTCCTTAAGGAGACGCAATGCAATTGCTTGTGTTTTCCTTGGACTTTTCAAAACAATTTATCTTTGAGGTTTATCTTTGGGATTTTCTTTAATGGCTACCCTCGGAGCAGTTTTGACAGTTTAAATATTTTTATATACCTACCTACCTATGAAGTTTGTAAGCGTGGTCGTAGGATTTCGAATACCTACTCGACCTGACGTTTTTCAATAAAGATCGTTGTTTTGATCATTATTTTTTGTTACTTACCTATATTCCAACATCCAGAAAACTTGGTGTTCCTTCGAGAAAGATTAGCGGGTGGGGTAGTGGGTGGTCAGTAGTTTAATCTGTGGTGATTTTTACTGGCCGTAGGGTCTACAGTTGTTGTGCCTGACTCAACATTATTGCCAGATGATGATTAAATTATCCAGTAAATTTTACTGGACGTTCCGTGGGGGTTTGGATAGATTATTATAGAATTAAGGTACTTTCTATGAACTGTCAAACGTGCCCCTTGCTCATGTCAATTGTGCCCCTTCGGTGGGGCACAATATTGTCACTTTCTAAGCATTTTGAAAAATTATAAAGAAAAATACTTGGCAAACAGATTAAAAAAGGAACTAAATGTATTTGGGTAGCAAAAGTACTGTAGTTAACGATAGGAGAAAGAAATTATAGACATCTCGTTTTTTCAACCTTGCAGGATGGAAAATGCGAAAATGTGTCAAATCTGCCCCCCACTCCCCTAGTGGCAATGCGTACGCGTTACTCCTTCGCGTTCGATTGTTGTGAAAGACACTGCACCTCATTCTTTGGATATCTAAACTCTTGGAATTTCGACCCGAGATTTTTACAAAAATTGATGTCTGCGTAAACAAACCGACCTTACAACCAACTTCTTCCCCGTTGCTGAGGATGACCCGAATCACCGGAAGTAGAGGGTTCTTCGTTTATTATAATCTATACATTATATAGATGGATAGATTAAGGTATATTCTTGATCAGCGTGAAATTTTCTGAAGGATATATCCTTAAGGCATATTATGCCTTCCTCCGACTTTTGTCCTCCTGGGTCCGGAAAGTTGGCCACCGTGCGCCGAGTCCACCACTAGACGTCTATGATCCTCCCACAGCCGCCCCGTCCGATTCAAAACACTCCCCACTCGTCCCACCCACCGTCTCCTTGTTCCGCCTTCCCATAGACACCCCAGGCATCTCCCGCATGCCCCTTCATGTCCGCCGCCCCCAATGTATCCCGACCCACATTTTCAGTTTCGATTTGGTCGCCTCTGTACGTTCAACACGTGAAGTCTTCGTCTTAGAAGCGTCTTAGAAACAGTGAACAGCCTTTGTACGTCTTGTGAACGCCTACCAAAATGGGATTTTGCTCCTGCACCATAAAGTTTCTTCTCTTCGTCTTCAACCTGATATGTGCTGTAAGTAAGTCATTGATCCACCAACATAACAGGTTGCCATTTCGGCAGTTGTTGGTACTCTTCAGGACTTGTGCGTCCAGGTGTACGCACGGGAAATGAACCTTCCCGTGTCCCGCATGACGATTAGATTAAAACAAACAACCAGGTTAAAGACCTCTTGTGTCCTATCATGTTCACGATAGTGTCCATCAGACCATCAACATCCAGGGACAAAGAAGCTCAAGACAAGACTGATTTTCAGTTTTGTTAAATTTATTTCAAAATTCCTACTTAACCATTTTGTCTTGGAATAAATTAAAAACCCCCAATGAGTTTGGTTAGGGAGAGAGAACGACTCCTCTGCTGAATAGTAGAGTGCTGAGTCGTTCTCTCTCCCTAACCAAACTCATTGGATTAGACCTCTGCACCATCGGCAAACAACCACTTTGTAAAAACCCCCAGTTTTTAGCGCAACCTTTCCCTCAAAACATGGAAAGGTGCGCTCACCTCTTCGACATGTTTGTTTGTTTGTGTATCACAGCATCACGCCCGAGCGGCTCAACAGATTTTCATGAGGGTGCATAGGCGTACGCAAAGGGGGGCTAGGCCCCCCCCCCCCCTTAGACAACGAAAAATATATATACACTTTCAGATAAAAATAAAGAAAAAGAGGAAGTAGTGGTTGAAAAATTCGCAGAGAAACCGAGGCGGCTCATGTTGTAAATTTAAAGTGAAAAAAATCAACTTGACATTGCTGGGTAGGCACTTATTTTGTGTCAAGGTTTTATATTAAGAGGGGAAAAAAGTGAACTACAACGCTTGATTTTGTAAAAATGATTTGTATGTTATTTTGTATTATTAGGTACTCAAGCGGTGTACCTACGTAATATTATTTACGATATAGGGTACCTATCACACCATACTCCACACTCCAAATACCTACATGCAAAGTTTCCATCATTTTGGTTTGTTATTCTTGGAATAATATACCTATGTAATCGCGACGGGGGTCGAAAATTCGGATCGGCCTCAAGATTTGACATCATTCGTTTCAAGAGGTCTAGATTGCAAAAACGAAATGGAACCGCTGCCGCACAGTGGTCCACAGGTGAAAAAAAAAAAAAAAAAAAATCAAAAAATATTTTTAAATCCTTTCAAAATCATTATATTCCATTCAGTATTAGTTGGAGGGTTGATATGAATAGTTTTCGGATCAAAAAGTCATCAACTTGACTCGTACTGTAGACCTGACTCGGGCAGTATAGGTACCTTTCTCGATTTTGGAAAATTGTGAGTTGACGGGAGCAGTATTAGACCTATTTACGGAGAATCGTAGCCGACTCATTTTGCACGTGAAAAAATTCGTTAGACATCGAATTTGTTCAGTTTTTACTCAGCTACAAGAAAGTAATTTAGGGTCATTGCAGTGGATAAAAAATAATAAGTTACAGCGAGATATTTCTGGCTCGAACCTTCGAAACAAAATTTAATTTAAAAGGCCACATTGTTTTACCTTACAAAGTCATGAAAATAACTAATCTGGCTCAGCAATTTTCCGTCTTCAAGTAGAAAAATTTCAATTCTAGGGTGTTCAATGGAATTCACCAATGTTACGGGGTCCATCAGAAATCATAGGAGTGTTCGATCGAAATCATCTTCGACCTCCTCATTTTTGTAGTAATTTTCAATTTTACTGTGTTCAATCGACGCCAAAATTATTGCTCTACAACTTTTCTTTATGTACAAACTTCGGGAGAATCCTTACTTGGCTCGCACACTGGAAAATGTACTGAAAACGTGTTTTTTAAAGGTATTTTGGGAAAAAAAGGCTCAGAATCCATTTTAGGTACAGGGTCATGGGGTATATTCGTGATCAGCGTCAAATTTACGAATACTATAAGTATGGGGTTTTCAGAGTTTTTCCCCCCAAAATATGGCCGTTTTGCACCACCGTGCGTCGTCCGCCCTCCGGGGCGTTTTGGGCAGTAAGAATTTTTTAAGAATCTGAAATTTTGACAACATACGTGGTTTCCATCTAGTTGTATCCGCAAGGTTATTCAGCCCAAACCCGTGGGGCGCTGTGGGGCTGAAATGGGGCTGCGAGAGAGGTTTTGAAGGCTTTTGGCTGTGGGATCGAGTTAGGTGTCGTTTTCGAAGTATTTTTGGACGTAGAATCCAGTTTTGTTGGTCCCGGAACGATCCGATTTCACTTTGGGGATCTATAGGACTTTCATGGGGCTAAAAATGGGATTTTTGAAGGATAGGTACCAAGAGATCAAAAATTGATCTCTTTATAAAAAATATTTAATATTTTCCGAGTAAAAAAAAAAAAAAATGTAAAAACAAAAGATTTTGAAAAAAAAGGTAAGTAATAATAATTTTTGTTAACTCTTTTTTTTCAAGACAGAGAATTAATTTTCGTACAAGTTTATTATCAAAGAATAATAAACCCTTGTGTAAAATTTGCAGCTTATTACATTTTAATTTAACTAGGTACCCTTGCTGGCAGCATGTCTACCTGCAATATTTTTGAGCCCCCCCCCCCCCCCCCCCTAAAGGAAGAGCTGCGTACGCCCATGTGAGGGTGGTCTCATTGTGATCAGCGAGTTTGGGGGGTGGTTATAGGCTACCTTGATTTTTCCTCCCTCATCCCTTTCATCGGTTTTCGGGAGGTACTTCACGACTAAAGTTGTTTATCTCTCTCAAAAGGGGGACGAAGGTTTTTGTCCGATTTCGTTGGTACAAGGGTCTATGGAATGAGCTTTTTAGGCTGATTCCAACGACTCCAAAACGATTTTTGCAGCCTGAGCCGTTCGTTACCTCTGATCGGCATTTATGCCTTATAAGGTTTTCTTACGCATTGGTCGTTAAGGTGCAGTTGTTTACGTAATGAGCATCACGTGGATATTAGGGAGTTCCTAGTGGTGAGATACGTCGTGGTATCTCGATTCCATCCGTATCCTACTCCAGCAGTGCGCATGCGCGATCGCCGATGGTATCGTATCTGCGATCCGTCGGTGGTATGTTTACGGAAAATACGATACCAACGGCCAATACGGAAGATGGTATCTAGTGAATCCTTATCGCAAAGTAACCTGCCTAATTGATAAACAGCTTCCAAGAAGACATACAAACGTCGACAACAACAACGAAATCCGAGAGCAGCACAGCTGGCAGCTCAGTGCTGCCAGTACTTTCCTCTGTGTTGGCCTGAGTTTGTTAGGTGCCGTTAGGTGTTGTTTAGGTGCCGATTTCACGAATCACTGCGGTTTTATTTCACACCAGTTCGTTCGTTGTTGAAATAATTTGGAGGAGCAACGAAACATTACACTATTGGAAGCAGCAATGCAGACAGCCGACCTGGAAGACGGGGAGTGCTACTCGGAAATGTGCGGTTTAACGAACACCGTTAAAATCTCACCTCCAAGCCACTGAATTACAGTGGAACTGGTCGGCCACTAATCCAGATGAGTTAAATGTTACAATAATTGTAACTCAATAATTATTATTGATTTGGGGAGCTGAGCTTCTAAACTCTCGCTCGTTCCACTCAATCGCAATTTCCAGAAATCACGAAAAACTCCGTACATCTTTGCAACTGATCAGATCAAAATGGTTATGAAGTTTAATGAATCTAATAAGTTTCCTAAGGAGGCACTTTCGACAACAAACCCCAAGAACAACTCCACTTTGAAAGCTGAATACCGCGGCGGTATTACCGCCTGATGTTAATGAACTAGTTTTAATAGTAACGTGACCCGTTACTCCAAGATCCTAATCGGAGATACCACCTAAAAATGCTAAATGGTATCTCAATCAATTTTGGTTAGCATCGCGCTTGGTTTCCCTAGATACGGCATCCGTATTCCAAGTGGTGGTATCTCGATCGTATCCACTAGGAACTCCCTATTTTTGATGTGTTGTGTGGCATAGTTTGGTCGCTAGATACCTACTGTTTCTTAGTTTCAATAAAAGCTACGGTTATCGTAAAGGTTGCGCTCATCTATTCAATTCAATTGATGGCTTGTTTAGCGTTTTTTTGGCAAAATCATTCGTAATTAGCGATAAATTTCCAATAAAAACCTTATTTTTTCTGAATTTTTGGACATTGCAGGCAACAGCCATAATTGAGGCCATGGATTCCAAAACTGTCTATGCCCGATTTAGCAATTTTTCAGGAAACACGAAAAACATGGCTCAACTCAACCAATAAGCCGGGAGACGCGATTTCTTTTGCATTTGACTCATTTGGCATCACTAAATGAGAGCGAAAATTTTGAACTAATTTAATTTAGAAGGAAGCCAGTAAATTGAGATTGAGAAACGAATGTAGACAGTTTTGACATGAACTGTCCAATGGAGAGAGTTTTGGAACGAACCCCAAAGTTTGGGAGCCAAAACCAATGGAAAGGAGAGAGTTTTGATTGATTTCAAAACTGCCTATGTCCGATTAATTTTTCAGGAAACACAAAAAACATGCCTCAACTCAACCAATAAGCCGGGAGACGCGATTTCTTTTGCATTAAATTTTGACATCACAAAATGAGTGAGACAATTTTGAACTAATGGGCCCCGGAACTAGGTCAGAGAAATGGGAAAATTCGGCCGAACATAGTTGAACTAGTAATGAACGAAGTACTCAGTACAGTTAGCACTGAGAAATTAGGTGTCTGAGCAGAGGAAATCACTAGTGAATATTAAATATTCACACTAATTTTGTCGTTTTGAATTTTCCCGCGGTAGCACTATAACTACTCCGCCAGAGTGCGCTAGTGTGAGAAGTAGAAAGTTTAAAAAAAAAAAATTTGTTCTCACGCTAGCGTGACACCAACTGAACATGGTCTGTTGGTGTCACGCTAGCGTGAGAACAAATCCGAACGATTATTTACCTTGTGATTTCACCTTTTGACGTCGTACCTACTAAGAGAAATGCCCAAACGGAAAGTGGAGGAGGAATTTTTTGAAGGGAACGACGGGAATCTGCCTGAGGTGACGGCGGAAATGGTGGCCGTGTTTTATGGGAATAACCCCGACTACATTCTGAGTGAATCGTCAGGAGTGAAAGACAAAAGGTAAGTTTTGTGTATCATACGAGGGGTCTCATTAGGGTATTTCAAACTATAGTGAATCCTAGGTCTTCAATCTCTGTCAGTTTCCGCAAGTGTCAAAGTCAATTCAGTACTTCATTGACATACAGTACTACAGTACTCCATGGGTATAACTGTTCAGACCTACCTTGAAATGATCTTCACACACGAATAGCATCCTAGATGTGATAGGCAGATCAACATTGGCTGCCTGAAACCACGCTCTCCGCCTGTTCTCGTCCCTGGGTACAATCAACATTATCTTACCGGAGGCACTAGTGCTTCGGCACCCAGGAATTATGCAAAATTTCACGTCGCGACGAAGTATGTTCACGAACTGATGAAAATTACAATCAACTTCGCGAAACTTGATGATTGAGGGAAGGTTCTTCTTTCAATCGTGGTTACAACTTGAATAACCCGACCGTTCGATAACCTCGATGAAGGTTACAAATAATCCGTGCTTTCATTTCATTGGCTGACAGCAGCCAATGAGAGATTAGCGCCACTTTTGCCTCCAGATTCAAAGTTGAAATTTTCAAAAGTGCCCTGGAAATTTTTATTACACCGTAGGAGCCCAAAACTCACTGCTATGCCTTCAAAGTATGAAGTTCTTTCAGAAAAAAGTATTAGTCGACGGTTGGTTCCGGGGCCCAATGGGAGCCAGTAAATTGAGATTGAATTATGAAAGTAGACAGTTTTGACACGAACTGTCCAACGGAGAGAGTTTTGCTTCGAACTGACTCATGAAAGTAGAAAGTTTTGGAACGAATCTCAAAGTTTGGGAGCCAAACCAGTGGAAAGGAGACTGTTTTGCTTGATTCTGAAGTCATTTTTCGATGGAGCGCGGGGAAATGCTTCAGAATCCACTGCTAACTAGATTTGGCTGAAAATGAATGTAGACAGTTGTGGAATCCATGGCTTCAATTTTTTAATCCCAAAATGACACAAAAAAACCCTAAAATTGGCCATAGTTCATGAAAACATGGGGCTCCAGAGAAAACGGAGGCCATTTTCGGATTCAGCACCTCAAAAAATAGAGTTAAGTGCTGTGCGGTGTTTGCCGACGGTGCAGAGGTCTACTCCAATGAGGTGGTTAGGGTGAGAAATGACTCTTCTGCTGAGTATTTTTTTACTCATCACTTTACAATCATTTCTCTCCCTAACCACCTCATTAGAGTTAAGTGGTTTTTAGCATCAGCCCTAAAACTCGAATTTTATTCGTTGACCTGTGTAATTTACATAATAATGTATTAATACAATTTTCATTTATGTGCTCGATAAATTTAAATTCTGTCGGTCCCAGGGAGGTGGAAATACTTCCGAAATGCTTCATACGAACTGTAGATGCGCTGGTCAGCGGACTTGTTATAGTGTCGGTTTTGATCTGGCGGCAGGAAAGGATTTCGCGGCGAACGCCCTGCAACGGTCGTCGTCCTTGAAAGGAACCGCAGGGCCCCCATCTGCCCCCCCCCCCCCCTCTCATCAAATCAGTGAAGCCCCTCGGGGTCTTTGTGGGGCCCCTCAAGCTCAAGGCGAGGGTGTCCGAGGGTTTCAAAGTCGCACGTTAAGGCTGTTCGAACCGCACGTTTCAATTTGCCTCAAGCAGAAAGGTCCACTGTGCGATCTAAGTTCACTTTCAGGGATAGGTACATACATAAAACGCGTACATACGACCTCGTGTTCAAGTTTGGGATGATTATGAGTGCGGAGGTGAATGTAAGAGGTTTACCTACCTCTGAAGTTACAACTGCGTTCTTTAGTCCAGTCCGACTAGGTTAAAAAACGGCGTATCCAGGGAAAAACGCTGCTAATTGTACAGAAAGGTTTATTATTCTTTGTATAGGTTAATCGTGCAGTAATTAATTCTGTGTCATTAAAATATATTTTTATAAAATCAATAGAATGTTTGGACGGATGTGGGACCTCAAAAAATGGATTATTCGTCCAAAATTACCCGGAAAACGACACCTCATTTGACCTCTTGTGATCCTTCAGAAGTTTCATTTGTTGCCCCATGAAAGCCCCGTAGATCCCTACGGTGAAGTTGGATGATTCTGGGACCCCCAAAAATGGATTCTTCGACCAAAAATACTTGTATACGACATATAACTCGTATATCGACCCCATAGCCGTAACCCTTCAAAAAACTCTCCCGTGGTTCCACAGGGCGATCGGTCTAAAACCTTGTGGGCACAACTAGACGGTAAACCGAGTATTTTGTCAAAATTTTAGATTTCTTGGAATCCACTGCCCAAAACGGCTCGGACGGCGAACGGACATTTCGTTTTTGGAATCCAGACCCCCCCACACACACACACACAACCTCAAAATGTTCGACCTTTCTTCAGTTTTTTGCTGATATTTCGAAAACTTGGCGTTTTCCGTGGAAAACACAACTAGCACTTTAGCACAAGCTAAAGTAGAGAAAATTTAGTACAAAATGCATGTACTACAGTCGAAGATTGGGCCAATAGTTAGGCCGCTACAGCGCGCTGAAAAGCGGCCATTTTTTGGCTCTTTGCCATAAACTGATAAAACCAAATTTTCACCAAAAATAGGAGGAAGTAAACAGGTACCTTGGAATTTTCGGTAACAATAATTGTTACCGATTATAAATTATTTATCAATTCAACCTTAGGTATCAATAATTGTTAGTCTATAGTTAATTATTAGTCTATAAACAATATACATAGATGATGTTTATAGTGGTATAATAAACGTAAACATAATTTTCGTGCGTTTTGGACCAATCAGGGGTTCGCCGTGAAGAGAAAAAAAGGGCTTTGACATCTAGTCAACAGAGATGTTTTACTGGGAATACAAGTTGAGTCATCGCTGAGTCATTGCAGGATGGATAACGCGAAAATTGTTTCTCACCGGAGGAATAAGTGCATTGTGCATTGCTCATAGTTGGGTAAAAGTCGACAAAAGTTGGTTCTAAGTGGACGCACAGGAATTTTGCCATGCATGTATTTGGACAATGACTGAAAGAATGGAAGGTTTTCTCAAAAACCCAAATCCTTGAAAACACACTAAAATGGCCAAATATGCGAGCAATGAATGCCGGGTTGACGGATTCTGACTCGTCTTTCAACCTTTTATTATTTATAATAAATTTATAAAGGGTTGAAATGTACAGGGCTAACCACTTTATACTGGCATTTTTGTTCATCTTATAAGATTCGTTCATCGTATTCATCTTATACGATCCCTTCAAGCGGGGTGTGTACCGTATCGGTACCTCGATGTAATAGTGGCGTTTATGACTTTATCGTTAGTTTCACAGATCAATTATTAATTAAGTTATTATACATGTTGGGACCTCCTCCCGGCAATCCTTCGACTAAAGATGAGACTGCAGAATCATTGCGGTATCAATAATTGATGTTGTAATTATTGTGCGTTCTTTTAGTAGAGCGATTATAAATTGAGCGCAAGGGCGAACAGTTGGGCAAGTGTCCTAACCATCCCTATAAGCACATTTTTACATAGATGTAAAAAAAGAGCAGCTTTTCTCTTAATTACTCTGAGAGCAAATGTAAAATGAGCGCAGGACTTTCACTTGCATGGTTCAAGGTGGGTAAAATGAGCGCAGACATGCAATTCCTTCTGGTAGGTACCTCCTCGACGAGAAATTGGGTAAATTGGAAGATATTGTTGGAGGCTATAAGTGTAGTGAAGTTTTCCTTGAGGTGGCTGTGAAGCGATTCGCAGGCATTCGTCGTTGACGTCAGCTGACGGAGAAGCCCCTGTAGGTGGAAATTGCTGTAGCTGCTCTCGCATTTGAATACTTATGCATTCGGTTATTTATAACTTATGCTTATTTATAATTCGCTTATAAGCGAATCTGTGAGTACATAACTGTCTTAGTGAAGCTATCACAACCGCGAGCTCACATACAGGTTTGTCTAGGGCTGATGCGTATACTAACCTGTAATATGTAAGCAGCAAGAAATTTCCCTGATTTTTGAAAAATTCTGCATTTAATGCAGAACCTTACAGTTCTACTTAATTATTGCAAAACACACTTTATGGCGTTCCCTTGGCTCCATTCTAAATCTAAAACATAAATTGGGAATACCTACACATATCTCGAAACGGGGAAAAATTTGTGCGGAACCTTTCAGCATGAAGTGATTTATTTGCTAATACATGTCCCGGAAAGCCCCAAATGCGCGATTGCGCAACCTACCGCACCACCATCCGTCATCTTCTGCATGCAACAGTTTTTCATCTCCCACGCATTCGCCGAATTCGCCTATTTTGAACAGATGATGCGGTTTTTTTTTTGCTATACATGTCCCGTCATCTCAATTACAGGACCTTCTGACTCGTGATTCACCCAATTGGACCCGTTCCAACTTCCAGTTCTATCTCGCGTGTTAAGTGTCGGAGACTTCCGAAGTGCCGGAGTGGCACAAACCGTCGATGAAGTTACTCTGCCAAAAACAGAACGATGCTATGTAGTAGTACATAGGGATTAAAAAAACCGCGGCAAATTAATGGGGTTTATTATTCTTTGATATAGGTTACAAGTCTTGTGCGAATATTAATTCCTTAAAAAAAAAATCATTAGATTGGTTTTCGGTGGCCTCCGACATTATAAAATTGTTCCAATGGTATTGGGTAGTGGTAGTGGGTAGAACCACTACCCAATACCATTGGAACAATTTTAAAAAAAATCCCTTACATTGTTTAACCAGATGTGGGACTTCGAATAATGGATTTTGCGTCCAAAAATTCTTCGTAAACGACACCTAACTCGACCCCATAGCCGAAACCCTTTAAAAAAACCCTCCCTTAGCCTCTTTTTAGCCCCACGGGATTGGGCGATCGGGCTGAAAACCTTGCAGCACAACTAGATGGTTAACCGAGTATTGTGTCAAATTTTCAGATTGATGAAAAATCATAGTGCCCAAAAGGGCTCGGACTTTTCGTTTTTGGAATCTACACACCTTGAAACGTAGACTGACGAATTTTGAGGCCGACTTCGAAAACGACACAACTAGATGGTAAACCAAGTAGGTATTTTGTTAAATTTTCAGATTAAAAAAAATTCATATGGCCCAAAGCGGCTCGGACGGCGGACGGACTATTCGTTTTTGGAATCCAGACATCTTGAAACGTATAATGTAAAATTTTGAGGCCGATCTGAATTTTCGACCTCCGTCGCGATTACATAGGTGTATAATTCCATGAATAATAAACCAAAAGTATCGATCATTTTTCTAAAAATTGTCGATACGTATACTTGACGGGTAGTACATAATAATATTATATACTGATATTATCATATATATATTAGGTAGGTATAAAAAAAAAACCGGACGGTAGACCTATGGTTCTACAGTCAGATCATTTACTTAATAATGATTAATTTTACACCAACCCTCTACTTGTAACCAACCGCTAAACTTCCTAAGGGAGAGACCAATCATGTGATTATAGTTTTCGCGATCACGTTGCGCTCAAAATCCCCCGTGACGTGACGAAAACAAATGGAAACGTCCTGTTAATCATTATTAAATGATAAAATGATATACCGTGCGAAATATATTGCTATTTTAGGAACATCCTTAGTAGTATCTTATGCCGATCAGAGGAAACGAACGGCTCAGGCTGCAAAAATCGTTTTGGAGTCGTTGGAATCAGCCTAAAAAGCTCATTCCATAGACACTTGTACCAACGAAATCGGACAAAAACTTTCGTCCCCCTTTTGAGGCCTCCTTAGTTACACATCAGAGATAAACAACTTTCGTCGTGAAGGACCTCCCGAAAACCGATGAAGGGGATGAGGGAGGAAAAATCAAGGTAGCCTATAACCACCCCCGAAACTCGCTGATCACAATGAGACCACCCTCATGAAAATCTGTTGAGCTGCTTGGGCGTGATGCTGTGAAGAACAAACAAACAAACAAACATACATGTCGAAGAGGTGAGCGCACCTTTCCATTTTTTGGAAAAAAGGTTGCGCTAAAAATCGCTCAAAACAGCCTGTATTCTCTACAAAGAAGGCATTTTCCTTCTTCGATCCGTCACTTAGAATTAGCAGGATGCACAGATAGGTCTCTCCCACGTTCATAAAGCCCTCGTTTCGACGGATATTAAACAAATCAACGGAGCGCCGGTGTCGTCGTCGATCCACCTTTATTTTTTCGCGATAAACTTCCTCCGTGAATCAACCACTTGACAGGTTGACGGCGATGAGTGTAACGAAATTCCCGATAAAAACTACAGGTGTGGTTTGTGGTTTCAACCGCTCGTCGGTGACGAACAGGCCGACAAAAGCCCCCTCAAGGTCATCCTCCGTTTGCGAAACGTTTTGACGACACCCGGACAAGTTTAGACGACCAATTCATGAAAAGTCTCGTACTCATGATTGAACTAAATTGCGCAATAATTGGGCAATTTAAATTTACTGAAATCTAGTTTATTCCGAAGCGTTGCATTAGGTTTGACCTAATAGGTCAAGTTTACGTGTAGGTATACCTACATGTGAATTTCGTTTGAATGAATTACTTGCTGATGGATTAGTTCACGTTGGGTCCATTTCTTCTTGATGCCGAAGGAGTGTTCTCAACAACGACATCTACTCCACCCAGTAGAATTAATGAATAAAATTTATTCATTATTTAATAATAATATTTTAATAATAATAAATATTTAATAATAAATATTGGTAAATTTTACCCCATCAAGAAGGAATGCATACCATCCAAATATCCTCCATTGAGAAGGAATGCATGCTAATTAGATCTTATCCAAAGTGGTTGTTTGCCGATGGTGCAGAGGTCTAATCCAATGAGTTTGGTTAGGGAGAGAGAACGACTCCTCTGCTGAATACTAAATTGGAGTCGTTCTCTCTCCCTAACCAAACTCATTAGATCTTATCCATTTACACCTTTTAGGGATTCCAATTTTCAGCACACTTTCTCTTGCGGAATTTCCCGTTGGGTATTCCAGAAATTTACATGATATATTTTTCTATGATTTTCTATAATATATGCTTTGCCTTATGCTGGGGTGGAAATGAGGGAAAGGAAGCCTTAATTCTGGCGAGAAGTTCCAGGTAGGTCCTGCTTCATCTGAAAAAACGCTGCAAATTTTATACAAGGGTTTATTATTTTGATGTAGGTACTAAAATTATGCAAAAATTAAAATCAATAAAAAATTCAAAAATAAAATAAAAAGTTCTTTACAATGTTTGGACAGTTGTGAGACACCCGAAAATGGACTATGCGTCCCAAATTTCCTCATTCGTTCTGACATCCTTCAAAAGCCACATTAAATGTAATACAAATTTTGTATCCCCACGAGAGCCCTTTAGATCTCCACGGTGAAATCGGATGTATACACTATGAATACACCAATGTATTCGTGTTGGAGGTCAACATTAAATGTTTTCATTTTTGCCATTGTACGTTTCATGATATCTTAATTCCAAAAACGAAATGTCCGTCCGCTGTCCGAGCCGTTTTTGGGATGTTGGAATTTTTTTTAATCTGAAATATTTACTAAATAGGTTTACCTTCTCGTTGTGCCCGCAAGTTTTTAGCTCGATCGCCCAAACCCGTGGGGCTAAAAAGGGGGTTTTGATGGTTTTCGAGTATGATATCGAATGGGGTGTCGTTTTCTTAGTATTTTCGGGCGTAGAGTCCCATGGGGGGTTTAATTTCATCCTTAGCTGGATGTTGTGAGGTTACCAGTTGATTTTTGTAGTCTGACTGGAATATCTAAGGGGAACACACAACGCGAGATATAAACAATCATACTAACAAGGAGCAGGTTAACTGTCAAGGACCTTTCTGATGAGAACTGGAATGGGAGTCACGAAACAAAACGTCCCTCGCAAGGACGTTTCTATTGTTACGTATGATGTGTTCTGTGTGTTGCTGCAAAGAGAGCGGTTGATCGAAATAAAAGCGTCCAGTCAGAAAATGAACCAAAGCAAGTTAGTGGACAAGTTGTGAATTTCAATTTTTTTTTTTTTTTCAGCTGGTCGGGTTGGCGATACTGGTGGCGTCCGTGTATTTGTACCTGCAGACGAACACGGTGAAGGATCTCATACATGGGTCTATCACGACTCTCTTCATCGTCATGATGGTCCTCGGCGCTGTCACCTTTATAGTCGCCTTTTTGGGATGCTGCGGCGCCGTCAACGAGGACCCTTGCTGCATTTCTAGTGTAAATATACCTACATCAGCCGTTGATGGATTACATGGCGTATTGTGTTCCACTATGGCACATATCCGTGGGGTTAAAAGTGGTCTTTAGGAGGGGGTTTAAAGGGATTGGTAGGGGAAGGAGTGGGGCGTTATTTTAGAAGTATTTTATGACGTAGAATCGTAATACGATTTAGTGCCAGACCTCTTGGACCACACCGTGGGTTGTTATGACTATTGGAGGGCACCTGGTGCATGTGTTTTGAGTGTATCTACTTGTTTTGTGTTTCCTAATTTATTAGGTTTGTGGTGTGAATGGCGGAATGGGTCATGCACAGCGTATGAGGTTACACCGCCAGGTGTTTTGGAGAATGCAGGAGGGAGTACTTACAGGTGGAAATTCATCAGAGGCATAACGCAAGTTGTTGCGATCTGCTGGCTCTGAGAATTTTCAGAAATGTAGGATCCGGGTTCCTTAGGCTCACCCAAAGTGTAGGGGGCGTATGATCGTTGGGTCCCGTCGCCCGGGAAATACGGGACCCAACGGTAATGCCTGCTGCGAATGCGAGAAAAGTGGAGATGTACCGTTGGGTCCCGCCGGGAGTTTTGGAAGCGTTATCGTTGGGTCCCGTTGTTAGTTTTGGAAGCGTTATCGTTGGGTCCCGTCGCTCAGTGGGGTATCCAGATGGGAACAATTGAAAAAGGAGCACCCTGAGGCCGACGTTTCCATGAGAGTTCTAGTTCGTTGTATAGTCCAGCAGTGAGGTGTTGTTTTGGGGTGTCTAGGGACGCTAAATCCGAGTTTTCTGACAAAAAAAAAAAAAAAAAAAAAAAAGCCTGTGCTCGATTGTGGGTGGCCGAAAAACCGCGATTTTTTCGGTTTTCCGCCTATAACTCGAAAACTATGCCTTATAGAGAGCTTTTTTATTTCATTTACGGAAAGAGCATTAAATTTCCTTCAAATTTCACTAGTCACTTTTTTTTTCTTTTGACCGAATAGCTGCTATGTTACAGCCGTTCCAAAGTAGTTCAAATTTCTCAGCAGTTTTTGCACACAGCTGAACAGAGGAGTCCTGCTTTTTTGCAGCTGCAGCCTCCTGTAGGGCACCCTCTAGCGCACTAAGTGCGCATTAGGTGCAAGTCTTGCACCTAAAGATGTCAAGGAGATGGTCCGGAGCATCATTTAATGTTGTTGTTTCGGGAAACACTTAGTGCGCTAGAGGGTGCCCTACAGGAGGCTGCAGCTGCAAAAAAGCAGGACTCCTCTGTTCAGCTGTGTGCAAAAACTGCTGAGAAATTTGAACTACTTTGGAACGGCTGTAACATAGCAGCTATTCGGTCAAAAGAAAAAAAAAAGTGACTAGTGAAATTTGAAGGAAATTTAATGCTCTTTCCGTAAATGAAATAAAAAAGCTCTCTATAAGGCATAGTTTTCGAGTTATAGGCGGAAAACCGAAAAAATCGCGGTTTTTCGGCCACCCACAATCGAGCACAGGCTTTTTTTTTTTTTTTTTTTTTTTTGTCAGAAAACTCGGATTTAGCGTCCCTAGACACCCCAAAACAACACCTCACTGCTGGACTATACAACGAACTAGAACTCTCATGGAAACGTCGGCCTCAGGGTGCTCCTTTTTCAATTGTTCCCATCTGGATACCCCACTGAGCGACGGGACCCAACGATAACGCTTCCAAAACTAACAACGGGACCCAACGATAACGCTTCCAAAACTCCCGGCGGGACCCAACGGTACATCTCCACTTTTCTCGCATTCGCAGCAGGCATTACCGTTGGGTCCCGTATTTCCCGGGCGACGGGACCCAACGATCATACGCCCATGGTCCATACTGTATGGACTCCTGGGCAACGGGCCCTTGCGAAAATGTTATCTCCTCCCCGGAATTTCCGGCAGAGGTGCTGGTGGGTATTTCAGGATCGTCGGAAATAGATAAAATAGAACTGTGTTGAAACATTTTTCTATATAAATGTAAGAAAAAACGGGATAATATATATGTCATATATGACAGCTAAAGGCAAATTTCCTTGAGGGCCCCTTGAATCGGCAGCTGTTGAGCCGAGCTTGGGAGAAGTGGCGAATTCGTGGTATTCGTGGTATTCATACCAGCGCTCTGGGCGTGAGCACCTCAAACCTGCGTTGGCGGGAAGGATCAATAATATTGTTATTATTGATCGGACAAGAGTGGGAAGAATTTTCCCCATAACTATAAACTGGTTTTTTGAAGGGTTTGGACCAAGAGGTGAGCGAAATGTCATTTCCGAATTGATATGGACTAGAATCGGTGTAAGGGAGTTCGATACCTGTCCGAATACCCTGTGGGGCTCTAAAGGACTGTAAACAAGCTTTTCGAAGGGTTTCGGTAAGTAGTAGTGTGAGGTGCCGTTCTGAAAGTGATTTTGGACATAGAATCGATTTAAAGGGGTCCCAGACGTGTCCGGCCTCCCTGTGGGGCTCTAAGGGGATTCTTAGAAGTTGTAAGCGGGGTTTTGAAGGGCTTGATCCTGGGAGTCAACTGAGGTGTCGTTTTCAAAGTAGTTTTGGATATGGATTCGGTTTAAAGGGATCTCGGACCTGTCAGACCGCACCGTGGGGCTTTTAAGGGGCAACAGGCGGGATTATTGAAGGCTTTGGCCCAGATGGTCGAGTGAAGTGTTGTTTTAAAGGTGATTTGGGACGGACACTCGATTTTAAGGGGCGTCAGACCTGTCCAAGCACACCGTGGGGCTCTATGGAGCTGTACAAGCGGGGGTTTTGATGGGTTTGAATCAGTTAGTTAAGTGAGGTGTCGTTTTTGAAGAAATTTTGGTCGTGGAATCGATTTAAGGGGGTGCCAACACTCTTTGATCGTTCCGTGGGTCTGTATAGCGCCAATGAGAGGCTACACGTGGGTTTGGACCAGGTAGTCGAGTGAGGTATCGTTTTCCAATGGATTTTGGACGTAGAATCGATTTAAAGGGGTGCCAGTTCTGTCTGATCGCTCTTTGGAGCTGTAATGGGGCTGCAATGGGGTTTTTGAAGGGTTTGGGTCAGGTAATGAAGTAAGGTGTCTTTTTCGAAGTGGTTCTGTATGTAAAATGGTTTTTACGGGTGTTTCAGACCTGTCCGACCACTCTATGGGGCTCTATGGAGTTATAAAATGGCTACGGGTGGGGATTTAACGGAATTTGACCATAGAATCGAGTGGGATGTCGTTTTCGATCGGTGGAATCGACTGAAAGATGTCTGAACACACTGTGGAACCCTCTGGGACCGTAAAACCTCCCCACGAGGACCCCGTTTTTTTTTCTGTAGAATTCATCTTTTGAACGTAGAATCAATTTTTCGGGTTCTTTCGACTACTTCAGACCTCCTCAAAACATGGAACACAACCCGTCAGATCGAGATGGCATTTTTTCCCGTGTTGAGCGTCGTTTCGCCATTTCCAGTATGCCGTCCTGTTGAGCGTCATCCTCGTCTGCCAACTGGCTCTGGCGGGTTACTTCATCTACGCCAGCAATTCGGACAAACTCGAAAAAGACATCAGGAAGACGGTCGAAGACGAGTTCAGGAACCGAAGTGAAAACGGGAAGTTGATCGACTTCATTCAGAGCAACGTAAGTAGCAGTAACTGTTAGGAGAAAGTCGTGTACCTCGGGACAGTTTTTGTTTTTGGCTTCCTGTGAAGTGCTGAAAAGACAAATGGGAACCCTGACTATTTTCCTTGTATCCTAGTCCATTGCCCAAGCTTCACGATTTATTTCAGATTTTTCACAATACTCAAAATATTTTTAAAATCGATTTTTCAAAATCAATTTTTTGTCCCGAGGTACGTGACCAGTCGTGTACCCTGGGACATCCAGCTCTGTACCTTGGGACAGAAGGGTAAATTTGAAGAAAAAAAGCTAACGAAGCTTTCAAATTGTGTATTTTGTATACATTAATTAATCCTCAGTCTTAAAAGTAATAAAATTGCGCTCACAAAAATTGCCATAGAGCTTCGAGCAATTTGTAGGTAACTACATAAAGTGCAGATCACAATGAGAGATCACGAAACGAAATGACTGAAGGGGTAAAACACCACTTGAAATCACAAATATTTGTAGGCACAAAACAAAATTTAGCGTAAAAATTACCAAAAGGAGAAATAATTCTTAGGTATAACGTGAATGAAAGAAATGATGATTGAAAATTAAATTAACGAAACCTTAAAAATTACAAGTGGGGAAATCGTTGTGTCATTATTTGACATTAAATTGTGAGAAGTCGACTTGAAAGTCTTCTCTCTCCGTCGACCGGTTTTCTCTTAACCCGGTTGCTGAGCGTGGCATCTAAAAAAAAAAAAAAAAAAAAAAAAAAAAAACTATGAAAAAAATGATAATATTCGAGGATTATCTCATTATTCATCAAAAAAAATCGTGTCCCAAGGTACAGGAAACGGAATGTCCCGAGGTACAAGAATGGCACCTTTTTTGGAAATTTGTGTTGATGACTTGAAGAATGACGGAAACATCTCGCAAACGTTAGGCACTTCAGAACAAACCTCAGGGAACGTAATGCAACCAAAATTATTGAAATATTCTACTTACCTTCTCTACAATCGACGTTTCAACTGATGGGCATTATTTTTTCGTCAGTAGCACGAAGTAAACAAACTGTTATCAGACTGATACGGTGCATAGTAGCGGGAGTTGCGCTCAAGCCCCAGTGTTGCCAAGCTATTTGCCTGCTACTAGCGACCTTAATCGATTTTTTTCCTCTTTCCTTCATATCGATATCGTTACTGTCCCGAGGTACAAACGTCCCAAGGTACACGACTTTACCCTACAATTTGAGAGTTTGGTTTACAGTATTCGCACTTTCACGGGCATTTTTTCTGTTCACAGTTGCACTGCTGCGGTTTGCAAGGGCCGTCGTACTACCCGTCCCTCCTTCCAGCGTCTTGCTGCCCCAAAAGCGACAGTCAGCTCAGTGAGTGGTACTTGAGCTCATTTGTCACCACACGAATACGCTACACGTTCTAATCCTTTCTTACGTACCTGTTCAGATGTGTGCACCAATTTCAACGCTTACTCGGAGGGCTGCGGCAACCGAGTAGTCAACTTTGTGGCCGGCAACGGCAGAAACGGCGCTATCACACTTTTTGTGATCGGCGCAATTGAGGTGAGCCCTGAACAAAATATTTCTCATTTTAAGTTTTACTGTTTTCGGCTGTTTAAGGACGGGTTTGACAAAGCTCCGTGTTTGTGCGAGAAAGTCACTTAAGTAATGTAACTGGTAATAAGTAACTGGTAATAATTATTACCAGAGCCCATGGAAGAAAGGAAATGAAGTTTCACTTCATAGGGGGTGGTGGGCTACCAGCCAAAGACTACCGAGAGTAAAGCAATCTGGGCGTGTACATAATATGTATAATATGTACACAATATAATACATAATATGTATACTAAGGATATTATCCTTTGTCACTAGTAAGCTTACCAGGTGCCCGCCAGGTAGAGTCCGGCTTTGGTGGTCCGGTATGGTTCGACAGTTCTCGGCATTTGTGGTTAGCAAATATATACAATATATAATATAATAAAATAATATATAAGGGTTATGGCCGGCATGAGCAGCATGCTGGACTGTTTTTAAATTATTCCAGTAGGTAATATTATTCCAGTAGATATTCAATAAAAGTTTCAAATAATAACTCGTGTATTAAATACAAATTTTGTATTAAGCTTTTAAATAAAATAAATAATGTCAGTACTATAAATAACGAGTACAGTGTAATATTATACTCTCAGAATAGCTTGGGTAACCGGGAGAATTGAAAAATAATTGCCATATCGAGCAGAATAAGTGCTATATTTGGGCCAAAATAAGTGCCATATTGTGAAGGGCTTTGCTTATTACCTACGTGAGCTTTGATGGGGAAGGGCATCAGTTGAGGAAAGAGCAGGTTGGTGAAAGAGAAAGAGCACCGGGAACACCGAAGCTGCACTGACCTCATCAACACATTAAGAATAATCGTGGAGCAGCGTTCGGAGTGGGGAAGATCCCTGTTTGCTGTTTTTAGCGATTTCGAAATAGCTTTCGATTCCTTTGGTTATAAACGTCATAATATAAGGTTTATCGCAAAGTCAACGCAGCTAGAGCCAATATAGTTACAACATATCGTCGTTTCTGGGGGTTACAGGCTTGGCCGATTAAATTGTGAAGCTTGTGAGGCCTCTAGGGACCACAGATACGTTCTGCACGATAGTAAACTTAAATAATTACACCAATAATACCAACATAATATGTTATGCATGAAATCGCAGATGATAATAAACTTAAATAGATGATGGTAAACTTAAATAATTACACCAATAATACCAACATAATATCCACTGGGGTTGCAGTTTCGAGCATCTGCCCCGTAGCCGCTTTGGGTCGTGGACCCAGACCTAGTCCCCCTCCTTGAAGCTGGGCTTTTTCGAGCTCCGGTCGAATCTCTCCTTTTGGGCCCTCATTTTCCATCTCCTCCAACCTTTGCTGTAACTGGAACGCATAATAATCACGTCGTCCAAGAAACGCCGCCATATGAGTGGGGCAAATTTCGTGCCCATGGCAGTCCCTTGCTTTTGCAAATAATACCTGTCCTTATACCTGAAATAGTTGTGTTCCAGGATGAATTCAATGAGAGAGAGGATGAATTCCGTGGACTCTCGCAAGTCGAGAAAACGCCTCATTGCCCGCAGCCCATCCTCGTGCTTGATTGACGTACCTATATAGCGATGTAACGTCGACTGTCACCAGGAGAATCGGATGGCTCGGGCTGGCTGGAAGCTCAATACCCCTAAGTATCTCCAAGAAATCATAAGAGTCTCTGAGGAATGATGGTTGGGAAGCAGCAATAGGCTGGAGCACGTGGTCAACCAGAGCAGAGAGTGGCTCCGTTAAGGATCCATAACACGAAACAATGGGTCTTCCCGGTGGTAAAGAGTTGGGGAAATAAGGCTTATGGATTTTTGATAGGAGGTAAAACAGGGGACATCGCAACATGAGCTTCCTGTCCTCCTGAGTGAATCCTTCCATCACCGACCTACGACGGACACCCAGCAGGGTAGATAGTTCGCGGCGGAACCGATTTTTTGGGTTCATCGGAAGTGGCTCGTATGTATCCAGGTCATTAAGGTGCCTCATAGCTTCGCTGTGGTAGCCATCACTATCAATTACGACCACAGTTGACCCTTTGTCGGCATTTAAAAGACAGTGTAATTGAGGTGTCAGCCTGGAGGTTTTTCCAGGCTCGAAATTCCTCACCACTAAGATTCTGTCGGGGTTTCAGCGATTTGAGAAACTCAGGGTCAGATGTTTTTATCAGAAGTTGGTTGATGAAGCGCTGGAGGGGATGGGTTGCTAGGAGTGGTTCATCTCGCGGCGCTCTATTGCATAACGTATTTATTTGAGATATTCATGAGTGGTTTTTAACTAATAAAAATTGTTTTTATTATAACCGTTGGGTTGATGGTTTTCGAATTAGGGTGCAGGTTACTATTTTCCAAAAGGCGCACCGGCCCGCGGGCCAGTCTGGGCCTGCATAAAACACTCGCACGGCACTGGGGTCATTGCACAGAGTAACAGAGAATAGATGGCTCATTGGGATCACTGCTGTGTTTAGGGCGAGGTTCATTCGGTAATACGCCCTTCTGGTGGTCCCAGACCTGTTTGACTGCACAGTGTAGCTCTTTACCGACCACAAGTGGCGTTTTTGATCGAGTCAAGTGTCGTTTTTGCAGTAATTTTGGGCCATATGGTTCTCAAACCTTTGGGATACCTTTACACTCAATTACTACCACTTATAAATGAATTCGTCTTTGTTGTTTCAGCTGCTGTGCATCATATGCGCCTTCTGCGTCTCCAACTCCATCAAACGAGAGCGCTACTCGAACTACAACTACTAAACTGTTCAGGAAGCCCCGTTCCCTTCCTCCCTCATATTGTTTCCGTCCCATTTTTGAGTGACAACCCCCCCCCCCCCCCCCCCCATGAAGGTTATTTGTGTCATTTTGGCAAATCAAAAAGAACAAAAAAAAAAAAAAAAAACAGTCCAAACGAAAAGGACTGTTTTGTGTGCGGAATTCCATCACTATCAGTACCTGTTGCATTTGTTACCTCACACGTTACCTTAAAAAATGAAAACAACGCAATTAGTGAACTTTGAAAAAAGTAAATGTGCACAATTTAAATCGTCTAGCTTCCTTTAAAAAAACATCTTTTGCGCTGAATAATTTCTGCTCAAATCTACGTCGCACAATTTCAAAAATTATTGATTCTAAAGTGTCAACAGTTTTGATGGCCCTGAAGTCAATTTCCAACTAAATAATCAGCTCAGTCAATCAATTATGAAAAATCGATTTTCGATTTCTTCCCTCCTGTGTGTTTTTCTTCGACGCATTTAAAACGGGTGGCTTCCTAGAAAACGTACAAATTCCCGATTGGAGCGATTTTGGTCCAAATTGGTTGATTCTCTGAATGTTCGGCGGTTTTTAAAATTTTTTTTGGAACTTTGTAACTATAATTTGTTGAGTGGGGGGTTTTTCGCTCCTTTTTACGGGTTATTTTATGTGACGTTCATTATTCGGTTCCACGGACCAACTTTGTGCCTTATTTGCCTTTTGCTTGAACTGGTGACAAAATTCGTGACGGGATTTTCCCAAAAAGTCATCGATGCCGGGGGCCAGACGGGTTTTCCAAAATCATTCATTCAAAGAGAGCGAACAAGAACGCCATTTTTACTCTTCCTGGCCTGGCAACATTGCTACGCCTCCCCAGCGGCCATTACTAAAATCAAAAGTTTTTCTTCCTGTTTTCTCAGATATGTATCTGTGTAAAAGATTATATTATAATCTTATTACCTATGTATATAACCTGACGTACTAAAATACTCTGCCCCCCCCCCACATCAGTACCTACTCTGTTGGTTGTTGGAGAATTTATTGACGAATTTATCGAAGTTAACAAAAATATTTACAATTTTATCTATTTAACGAGCATTTTTCCTGCTAACAAGGACGAATTTTTTATACCTATTGCGAGTTATTTGATTTTAGGTGTATTTATAGGAGTATTTTGTCACCTTGAACGATAATCAAAAAATATACTAACAAATGTTTTCTAATGCATTTTACCTACTGGAGCTGTGTTTTTTGAAAATTTCTCTCGCTAGCTAGTGTCAGACTTCGCCCTGCGTGGTGAACATTTTGAGTACCTTCTTGAACTTTATGAAGTTATGCACATGTTAAAGAGCGTTTTAATAAATCAGATATGAGAAGTTGATTTGGGTTTTCATTGCCTGGGAATTATGCATTTGGAAAGGGACGAGGTTTGGACTGGCGATCTATCTGACCTTCGCCAGACGCCCCCGTGTGTAAAGTGGGCCAACCAATTAGCGTCAGCACCCTCCCCACTATGTAAAGTGAGCCGAGTTTGTTCTCTCCTGCTGGGATAAAGTGAGCCAACCCCTATGGGCACAATAAGAACTCGAATAGCGATATTGAAAAACGATTAGAAGTAGGCCAGGTGGGTTATGGTCGGGGTTTGGCTGGCTTTAGCTAGCAGGGGTGGGCCCCCTAGTTTACTGTATCGGAGCTCCAGCCCAAGGAGAACGAAGAAGAGAATCATCTTTCTTCTATGGTACTGCCGCTCCAATTCAGATCTGACGGGATCCTTTTATTACGGCAAATTAATGGTTAGCTCTCGATAATGTTTCACTAAGAGGCTTCTTACGATAGAAAAATCTGATTAGAATAGGAGTGTTTTGAGGAAAAATACCTTCATGCGGTCGCGCAGGCTTGTCACACCAGCGCTCGCGCGTGCGGTCATTTGGCCGCCAGAAAGTTTTCCATAGAAATTCCGGTTTTTTTTTTTTTTTTTGCAGAATTACGTTGGTGAGCACCTCACTAGAAAATGTGGGAAAAGCATGAGCAAGGGGCATGCACCCAACGCGCTGTCGTCAGTGGGTGTGTGTACGATGCAACGCTCCTCTTCACGTACATTGTTGGTATTCATTCGAAAAATGTATGATTCATCAAGTGAAAAATTCACAGTGTAACTTTTGAAGAACTTGATAAGTAGCGATGAGTGAGGTGGTTAGGGTGAGAAATGACTCCTCTGCTGAGTACTAATTTATTTAAATAAACAGTTTAGTACTCAGCAGAGGAGTCATTTCTCACCCTAACCACCTCATTGGATTAGACCTCTGTACCGTCGGCAAAAACCACACCGAGTTGAGCTCAGGCCTAGTCATATTCAAAAGATAAATACTTTTTTTTCGCCATTTTTCGGCTTATATGCTTTTCATTACCTACCTCCCACTAACAACATATAAAAAGAAGGTGTGACAATTTTCATAGGCGCCCTTATAGTACTTGGCGGGTTAGACTACTGATGTGAACCCAGCTTCATTATGGATTCCATAGTATGGAAACAGCTAGAAACGATTTTAAGGTCGAAAATACGTAGAGTGGTTTTTAATCAATTTTTAAATCGATAGTTTGAAGGAATATGTAAGTACCTAAGTAAAGGTTTTTAATCAATTATTAAATCGATAGTGTGCAGGAATAAGTAACCGTTAAACGGTAAGTAAAACTATTAAAATTAATGGCAGAAATATCCGCTTTTTCGCTTCTTTAGACCAGTGGGACCAGGGCTGGAACCGATAGATTTTCCTCGAACGACCCACCTCTAAAAGCGAGTTATATCAAAATGTGGATACATGTGTCTCGGCAACTCTTCATGGCGCCATCACTCAGTGATGATCACTGCTACATTGATAACTGATCCAACTTTTAAAATACAAAAACGTGATTTTCTGTCATTTTCCATCAAAGTTCAACTCAAATATATTTGTTGTGAATTAAATTTCAACAGTAAGAATATTTTCAAGCGCAAAAAGAGAAAATGTGATCAGCTGATTTGTTGCACCAACGAACTTTTTGAAAAAATAAAACAAAAATGTCGCTCCAAGGCGGTGTGCAACCGTCGTCCGCTTGATGAATTTGAAAAGTTACTTTTTATTGATGTTTTTAATCTAATGTCCTTCGGTATTTTTATATTTAGAGATCGCATTGTGTTTTGTCGTGATGTTAATTTTTGTTTGTGAGGGTTTGTGTTTTGGTGATCGTATGGAGTGTCGGAGGTTTCGCGGGTGCCGCGTTTCCGTTTCGTGAATTCGTCTCCGGCTTGTCCGGTTTTTTGGTGAAGATGTCCGGCGACAAAGGCCCGAGCCGGAGTTTGGCGAAGAGGATGAGGGCGGACGATCCCGACCAGTTTCAAACTTTGGTCCGGATGCACCTGTCGTTCGTTTTGGACCTCACGTTGAGCGATACCGAGTAAGATACCTGTTGGATTTACGGTGTTGAAACCTTACTGATTACAACATTTCGAGCTGCAATCGTCAGGGTTCCCATTGACGTTTCTTGACTAAGTAAGCTGTATGTACTGTTTCAGAGCCGATGGCGCTGCGGACAAACCAAAAATCCGCCCCCTCAAATGGGGAATCGCTCCTTTTGCCAAGAAATGGAAAAACATGACGAAAGAGTCGAACAAAGAAGACGAGGTTGTCGTGGCACCTCTAAGCAGGAACACTGTAACTCAAGTGACTAAACTGGTTGATTTCCTACACGTTGAAGAAAGTAAGTGACAACCTCTCAGTTCGACCAACTCCTCTGCTGTAACATAATTTTTGTGAATTTTTTTAGATATCATTCACGAGGGCGTCTTCCGCCGAAGTGGGAAGCTGACTAGACAGCAGGAACTGAAAGCGGCTCTCACCGCTAATGCGGACGTCGACCTGAACTCGTACTCCATTCACGACGTGGCTTCGGTACTGAAGACATTTTTGTCCGAATTGCCTGAACCGCTTTTGACAGAAACCTACCACCCCGCTTATAGCCAAATTGCCGGTAAGAATTAGATGTGTAACATCTAAGTTTTCAAAGGTAATTTTCTGGAAAGTCTAGGCTAATGATTCTAGGTGGAAATGTTGACAGCAGAAGCGATTTCTTCACCAATGTGTTTAGACTTATGGGAGGATTAAAAGTCCCCGGCCCTACGTGTTGATCGTGGGGGGGTTAGACGGCCAGTTTTTTCGCTCCTAATTCGAAAACGGTTGGTCCTACAGAAAAATCATCGACTTAATAAGTAGATATAATATAATATAAGGAAAATGAAGCTCCCAATATTTACTACAAAAATGTCCCTATTCGTTTTTCCGTATCTATAATAGGAGATATTCACTGTAAAAAGTGGGTAAAATTAAATTTAAAAAACGTTCTGAAAAACGTGGTTTTCCGCTTACCGATTGGTGTTTTTTTTTTTTTTTTTTTTTTTTTTTAATAATTTTTTTTCTTTTGCTCACAGCGCCTAAACGAAGCACCCTAGCGGTATGGGCACTATTATATAATCACAACTTCATTGAATTTGCTACAATTTGAGCACAAGTACGGCTATTTAGGTCAAATAGGAACTGAGATAACGAATTTTAACCACACACAAAAATAAAAAAAATAAAAAACAATCGGTAAGCGGAAAACCACGTTTTTCAGAACGTTTTTGGCTGTGGCTCAGAAACTGTTGGCCCGATTCCAAAGTGTTTTTTTCTCGTGAAAGCCGATTACACTTCCCATCGCAGTTATTCTATGTGAGATTTTGATTTGAGCTTTGATAAGGGAGGAGCAGGCATGGCAAACAAATGACATTTTTTGGTAAAAACGTGTTATTGCGAATAACAATTTGCACTTTTGTTGTCTGAACAGAAATGTAATGTACCATCCCTTATATAAAGTTTAATCAGCTTTCACCTGAAAAAAGAGAATTTGGATTGGACTAACCATTCCCGAGTTATAGGCAAAAAGACTCGTTTTTTCCAAATTTTTTCATGCCCGTCCCTTCCTTATCAAAGCTCAAATCAATATCTCAAATATAGCTGAATGGGAATCAATCAATATCTGTGAGTAGCTGCGATGAGAAATTTAATCGGCTTTCACCAAAAAAGGTGAAATTTGGAATTGTGTCAATAGTTTCTGCATCCTGCGATGGGAAATTTAATCAGCTTTCACGAGAAAAAAAGGAATCCGGGATCGGGCCAAAAGTTTCTGAGCTACAGCAGAAAACGTTCTGTAAAACGTGGTTTTCCGCTTACTGATTGTATTGGGCGTTTTTTTTTGTTAAATTCGTTTTCTCGGTTCCTATTTGTCCTACAGAGCCGTATCTGTGCTCAAATTGTAGCAGATTCAATTTGGTTGTGATTATATAATAGTGCCCATACCGCTAGGATGCATTGTTTAGGCGCTGTGATTAAAACAAAGTGCGAAAAGGCGTTGTTTGTTGTTGTTGAAATTTTGCCCACTTTCAAGCTTGAATATCTCCTAAACTATTATAGGCTCGCGAAAAATGAATTGGGTCACTTTTGTAGCAAGTATTGTGAGCTTCATTTTTCATATAGATGATTTTTCTTTAGGCCCTACCGTTTTCGTGTTAGGAGCGAAAATACGAAAAAAAACAAAAAAAACTTGCCTTCTCTCCCCCCCCCCCCCCCCCCCCGGGTCAAAGCACATCGGTGAAGAAATCGCTTCTGCTCTCAACCTTTCCATTTAGACCCATTTTTGAGCGTTCTTTGCCTTGAGTAATGTTACATTAAATTTTCTTGTTCCTTTGTGCAAATGTTGCCTTGTTACAGAACTCTGCAGTGGCGACCAGGCGGCCAACCAAACCACCCGAGTTCTCCGATCGCTTCAACTGTTATTTCTTCTTCTTCCCCGAGAGAACCGCCGCCTCCTGAAGAACATCCTCCGCCTCCTCCACTTCACCGCGTCTCACGAGTCTTCCAACCGGATGTCCGCCCAAAACTTGGCAACGCTGTTCACGCCTCATTTGCTCGTTTCGCGGAAGGTACGTCGTGTTAATTGTTCGTCAGCAGAGTCCTGGGTGGCGTCTGAAGTTCATTTTGGTTTCAGCTGTGTCCTGAGGCGTTTCACACAACAGCGAGCAACCTTTCGTGCGTCACAGTGTTCATGATCAACGAGTCCAGTCAAGTCTTCGGCGTCCCGGAAGCTCTCGCGACGGACATCCACGCTTACTGGGAGGACAAACGAAAAAACGCTTTTGTACGTTGTTTTTTTTTTTTTTTTTTTTTTTTTTAACTTTTTTTTAACCAGTACTTCATAGTCCAGGAAAATTATAAAAGAGAGAGAAGAAAAATGAGAAATAGTAATTCACTATGCTGTTTGGCTCACTGAACAAGTTTGCTGACACTTTAGCCCGGAACATTGTCAAAATCGCAAAAAAATTTCGACATATTGGCACTTTTTGGTTTATTATTCTTTGGAATAATACTCCTTTGTAATCGCGACAGAGGTCGAAAATTCTGATCGGCCTCAAAATTCGACATTATACGTTTCAAGATGTCTAGATTCCAAAAACGAAATGTCCGTCCGCTGTACGCCGCCCGAGCCGTTTTGGGCAGTAGGATTAAATCATAAATCATTTAGGATTAAAATTAAATAAATTTTATTTATTTTTTTTAAATCTGAAAATTCGATAATATACTCGGTTCACCCTCTAGTTGTGCCCGCAAGGTTTTCAGCCCGATCGCCCAAACCCGTGGGGCTCTGTGGGGCTAAAAAGGGACTATGGGATTTTTTTGAAGGGTTTCGGTTATGGGGTCGAGTTGGGTGTCGTTTCCGAAGTATTTTTGGACGTAGAAACCATTTTTTGGGGGTCCCAGAACGATTCGATTTCACCGTGGGGATCTATTGGACTCTCATGGGGCTACAAATTGGATTTTTGAAGGTTTCTTTTTGACATAGAATTAATTTTCGCAGAAATAACCTATATCAAAGAATACTAACCCTCCGTGTAAAATTTGCAGCGTTTTGGGTTTTTGCTCATATCTCCGAGTCAGATATGCGTTCTAGCGACTTAACCATACTACTAATTGAAAGTACATAAACTTTGCTACGAAATGCAATAGTTGTATTCGAAATTTAGTGTAGCAGAACGACCGCTAGAGCTCGTTGAAAAACTAGAAAACATTAGGCTCCCTAAAACGCCTCCTAAGTACGCTCTTGAATACGGCCCTAGGTATCTAACGACAACGCGCTGGGTCACCTTTTCCGAGAGTCATCTTCTCGGGATCGGACGAATCGTCGACGACGGAGGTGATTTTGATAGCCTATAACCACCCCCAGAATGCGTTGATCATAATGAGACCACCCTCATGAAAATCTGTTCAGCCGCTCGGGCGTGATCCTGTGAGGAAACGTAAACAAACCCCCGTCGTGAAGGAACGCCCGAAGCGCTAGGAAGACGGAGCGTCCGGAGAATTAAACCTAGCCTTATGTCAGTCCCCGGAACACGCAAAACCCCCCACGAAAAAAAAAAAAAAAAAAACCGTATTTCTTTGAGCTACCGTTTAGGCGTGATGCGGGTACAGACAGACATACAGACACGATGAGATTTAAGCTTAATTTACACGAGTCGAGTAAACGGTAGAGTAGAGTCCTTGTCACTCTACTGACCACTCTACCGCCTACTCTACTGTACTCTACCAAAACTGTTTACATTCGTGGAGTAGGTAGTTGAGTGAACAGGAGAGTCCAATTTCTGGTGGTCCCACCATGGGGGACCCGGTAGAGTAGAGTAACTCTACCACAGTGGTAGAGTACTCTACTCTACCGTTTACTAGTCAGTAGAGTGAACTCTACTATACTGAAAACGTTTACATGAGTAGAGTGCAATTAGGTCACTCTACTCTACCACTCTACTCTACAGTTTACTCGACTCGTGTAAATTAGCCTAGCGTAGTATAGACTAGCGTGCGGAGAGGGGGGCCTCGCTTCGCTCGGCCGTCCACACGTTAGGTTTCCGTCCCGCGTTCATCACCCGTCAAAGTACCTACCTAATACCTCCCAAATCTTTACCGAGAAAATTAGGCACAGGGCAGATTTAAGCTCTCTCAGTTGATCAGCGGTTTCGTCTCAGCAGACAAAGAGTTTTAGTAATACAGATTACGACGTGGTGTTACCAATTTTCCCTCTAACTCCCCCCCCCCCCTTTTTGCCTGGGCTATGCACGCGAAGCACCTGAATTGAAAATTTCAGAATTAATCATTGTTTCTGGTTCCAGCTCGAACGGAGCATCAGCGAGGCCAAGACGGTTTTCAGCTTCACCGACCGGGAATTGTCCCAAAGGGAAGACGCCGTCAATCCCACCGAAACGGCACTGGCCCAACTCTACGCCCACATCCAAAGCCTTCCCGAGTCCAGTCAGAAGAAAAGGTTGATCAAACAGTTCAACAAAGAAAACGGGAACGGGACGCCCCGCACGAAGAGCATCGGCGTATCCATTAAGGTAAATGTGGATTTACGTGGGTGGTTTTCATGTGACAATGCACTAATTTGTGTTTGTCTTTCAGAAACACATATTTAGCAAAAACGCCAAAGCCAAAGGGTACACAGACTACCTGAACTTGAAGAATGCGGGAATGTCACCGAGCAGCAATTCCATTTTTAGCGTAAGTTTTTCTAATGGCGCCAAAGATTGTTTTGTCGCTTCTTCTGAAATGCTTTACTTGTTAACCAATTTCTTACCAAGACTTTGGGCTTTCGGATGTTGCTAACAACTTGACGTATTAATCGCATCGCAGAGCCCAGAAAGGAAGTTACCTCGTACTCCTTTGACGGCCAAACTGAGGCTCAACTTGGGGAGCTGCAGCGACGGCAAAAGGAACGGCAAAAGATCACCGAGCCTCGCTGAAGAATTAGTGGAAACTAGCGACGACAGCCTGTCGACCCCGGGCTCCCCCATAGTCGACCTGACGGGCTCGCCGGCTCCCTCAGGTAACTTTGACACCCCCAGGAGGAACCTCGGCCAGTGGGCCGGCCCCGAGACTCCGAAGAGGAACTTCGCCCAGTGGGCCGGCCCGGCCGACGTCCTGACGAGCACACCGGCGGTCGCTTGCGCGTCGTCGGCAACACCCGTCGGACCCCCAGACGACATGTCGCCGATCACCAGGTCGGCTCAACGGATGCCCAAAGCCATGCAGGTAACCTTTTCAACAGGCGGTAACCTCCACCCGAGCACTTGGTTGTGGGCCAGCATGATCTTCTTCTCATCTCTGCTGTGACGTCATTGTAGCGCACTTTCCCTTGTAAGACCCATTAGATGAACCCACGTTATTTTCAAACTTAGTCAACATTTCTTAGTGACGTTGTAAGTAGTTTGTAGTCTATGCAAGTTGAGTGTGTATAAGTCGTAATTCTTCACGAGTACAATTCCCCCCAGCTGGCTGCGCCTTGCCACTCAGTTGCCCCTGTAGATGCAGCAGGTTCGGCCTCAGAGGTACCCTGTGTTGATGGATCTGATGAGAAGCCAAAGTAAGGCAGAGGCGAATAGATGTCGCCTTTTATAGTTGTCCCAAGAAAATAAGTTGAAGGAAATGGGGGCGCTAAGAGATACGGGGTGGGGTAGCGCTAGGGAATTCTGGGGGTTCAATGCCTTTGTTTTCTAAAAAGCTACCTCAGTGTCATCTTAGCCTCCCCTTGCCTGTGATTTTTTGTTTAAAGATCCCCCCCCCCCCCCCACCATTTTCACTTCCCACCCAGCCCAGATATTATCCTGCTTGTTATTAAGCTGATCTCTTTGTTTCGAACAAACGAACCAGGAAGGTGGGATGTCAGCAACCATCCATGTTCCTTCTTTGCAAACATGAGGCCTCTGCGTGTACCTTTTTTGTTGGGTTCTTGAGCTTTGAACCACCTTCAAACGTTGGTTCATTTTGTTCAATCGGCTCGTTGAGGAACCTGAGGAGGATCCAGTGCCGTACGGATCGCGGATCGCCGGTCACTGTGAACGGCGTATCGTTTTGCACCCATTATTCAGAGAATAAGCCACCAAAAGAGGTTACCATTTCAACGTTCACCTCACTACGGGATTCTTGCAATGTAGGTAGCTTCTTCCTTGTCTGTCTCCCTATACGAGATCTGCCGCACGTTTGTAACTTCTCTGCAGGTAAGTCGTGACAAGCCGACCTGCAATCTGTGAAAAATGGGTTCGTCATCGTGAAAATCCTGAACTGGCAGACAAGAGTCCCGTCGCTGTCAGTGGCTTTCCGTCTTACACAGTAGCTATTTAGTTTTAGGAAGGGACTTGGGGGTTTAGGAGGCACTGTACATGTTAACCAGAGATCTACTCGATGCTTGACCATGGGGAAAAAGGCATTCTGATGGCATTGGATATGGCTAAAGCATTTGACTCTATTGATAGGGAATAACTCTTAAATATTCTACCATCATAATATCATGGTAGAATATTATGGTATCGCAGGATTGGAACTGGTATGTGTTGAGAGTTACTTCAATAAACGGAAACAAATAGTTGCTATAGAAGGTATCTATAGCACTGAATCAATAGATTATGGCGTCATTCAGGGTGGAACCCTGGCTTCTATCTTCTTCTTGATTTGTATTAATCAGCTATAGGTGGTCTGAACCTTCGAGGGACCTCTTTCCACTTTGGTGATGACGCGTCAATTTTGTGTGAGGGTGATACGTGGGAAGAGGTTTTGAAATTGCGAATAGTGATATAAATAGAACCTTTCAGTGGCTCTGCAACAACACCCTAAGCTTAAACGTGACAAAAAACTATAGTTCTCCCACAAGAATATTGCGCTCCGACTCCACTGCAGTCTGGTGGCCGCAAAAGGAAACGCCAATGTGGTATCCTGAGCCGAGGACGAGCGAAGGGATTTCGAGTTTTTTGTTGGCAGCATTGTCTCATCTTGCTCGCCTTTTGTTTCCGTCTCACAGTTGTACTTTGGTATTTGTGGTATTCCTATTTCTTCCTAATACAAAGAACTTCTTTGTGTAAAAGAAGAAGAAAGAGTCAGGCGAGGGAAATTGTCAACAACGTTGCCAGGAAATGGGGTGGTTCGCATTGATTTTTTTCTATTTTTTTTTTTAAGTACTCCCTGAGAATGTAGGGAAAACAGCAGTCAGCCGCCTGAAATCGTTTCCAGAAAATTTAAATAATTTAACGAAAATTACGGCGTTTGAAAAACACGGCCATGGAGGGAGCGTGACGTCACTACCTCTTCAACCAACTACGTGAGGGGATTGTTCCACCCCGGGTTGCCACTCCACTACTCATCACAGAATAAAATTCAATTGAGCCGTGAATCCTTCTGATAAGGCTTCAAATTTCAAGTATTGTGTATTATAATTAAAAGTTAATTATGTTTTCCGTCGTATCAAGTTATAATTGCTATAAATTTATCATATAAGCTGACGACACTAGCGCTCCGAGTGAGAGATTCACTGAAACTGTGACGTCACTACCTCAAGAGTGACTGGTGGGAAACCCCAGCCGATTCAAACTGTGCGTTTCGTTTTTTCGTTATATCTGCTACCATGGAGGAATAGAGAGGAGAGTTCACTAAATAGGACTTCATGTGCCGTAGTCGACGGTAGCGCTATCCCTACGGAATGTAGTGAACTACACATAGTACCTTCAAATCCGACTAGAGTGAGCCTCTAGCCCTTCTTACAAAGAAAAGCCCCAAATACCTCACTAAACGGATTTATCTTCCACTGTTGTGCTACTACAATTAAATTAAAGGAAAAATTGAAGGAACCATCTCTGAATAACGAAATTGATTGTGTAGTTGTGTACACTGTGAATGCAAACGACGGAATTCGCAGGGGCGCCATCTTCTGGTTCAGTTTTGGTAACTTACCACCTTCAAAGTTCCCTACATCTCGTAGGGGTCGGGGTGCAATCGCAATCCCACCCGCCGTTCCATCACTGGGTTGGCGTTTTGGGCACGCGGTTTAACACAGAGTGAGCTCTCCTCTCTATTCCTCCATGATCTCCTACAATGATTTTTTTTTTCGTTGGTATTGGAGTCTGTGCACGTTACTTTTTAGCCATATTATTGAATGGTAGGGAAGATTTCCAAATCTAAAATCAATGCGAACTCCCCAATGGACTTAGATTACGTTCATCGTCAGGGAGGAGGAAGAACAGAATTAAGTGAACGTTCGCGATGTTACTGTTGTTAAAATTTTGAGATAGGTATTCCTAATTCTTCCTAATAACTGCATGACGGCAAAACTAAAATAAAAAGTCGTTAAGTTCTATTCAATCATGTGAAATTCAAAAGTTTTCATTAAAAAAAACCGTTTGAGGGGAGATAAAGAGGGCTGCCACTAGGAAGGGAAAACAAGAGGGACCGGGGAAATTCGTGCGAAGATTAGTTTGATTTCTGCCACCAGAATGCAGTGTCAGAGCACAATATTCTTGTGGGAGACCTATAAATACCTTGTTCTTTCTAGTCACCGTCTAAAAAATCCATTAATATCCCAATTAAATTAGATGTGTGCGGTTCTGATGAAGTGTATGCCTCTGGTGTCTGCAACTGTTCTATGTTGGAAGAGTTCAGTCTACAAGGAATAATAATTGCGAGGATCTCACATGGAATGCCCACGTGTTAGCAATGACTCAAAAACTCAGAAACTTTACTCATTAAACTTTACATTAAATGTAAACAAATTTTGTTTTACAACCTACGAGGCTGCCTCGTCTATTAATTATTAGACTAATTATTAGCGTATACGTGGCGCTCACGAAAATTGGGGGGGGGGGGGCTGCTGATAGCTCTAATGAGCTCTAGCAGTTGCCACTTAGAAAAATGTCCTGGAAGCTGAGGTGCTCTCCGACGGTGTAAGGGAGGACTCGAGCAAATATGTTTCCAGCCCTTCTCTCTACAAGGCGTTCGTGGGGGATGACAGCTGGTCGATCTTGCACTCAATAGTCGGCGGTGCAAGACAAAATATTTTCCCATTCGACATGAATACATCTCATGGCCACAAAGGCCATACTGAGCCTACAGAGGAACGTGGAATACGGTTAAGGCCTCCAGGGCAGCAGAAAATGAAAAGCGTCACTGGTCAGAAAATTGTTAGCAGACCCACATTTTGAATTAGATCGACCTTGCTTGGCCTATCTGCTATCAACAGTCTTTCCCTCCTTCTGCAGCCAGGAAGCATTTGAGTTATCAACAGTACATGCCTCGCATCCCTAAAAGCCACCACCAGGTTTACAATATTATACACACACTTTTCTTTTTGCGAATTCCGATTCCACACCAAGTTTTACGTCTGACACGCCCGTTGATCGCCTTCCCATGGCTGTTTTGGTCCGCATGCGAGTTTTGACTTTAATTATTAGCTCTTATTCCCCATCTGTAGCTTTGTTGATTTTTATTTTCTCTCGAGTATCTACAGCGCTTTATTGTTGCTTCAAGTTCATCCTTTGTGAATTTCAGGAGGCTATGATAACTCCGAGGAGTCGGAAACCCGTTGTGGCTCTGAGCGGTTCAAACCTCTGTCAGCCAGGCAACTCGATATGGACTTTGAAGGAGATGTCGTGGGGTCACAGCCCGGAGGACGTCCATCAATTGAAGGTTTGTGCGTCGACGGTTATCTGTCTCTTACAATCGGCAATATCCTCATTGAAAATTCCCTTTGGCAGGCTCAGGCGGAGGGGAAGAACAGGAGCGGCGGGGATACGGACGATTCGGACGTGATCGAGGACGGGGAGGACTCGTTGACGTCGCCGTTTCGGGACTACCTTTTCTCAAGAAGTGTCCTCACCGGCTCTCCGGCCGATCTCAGCTTTTCGTCAAGAACGGGGGACTTCGACCCCTCGTCGTCCGCCGACGACACGGGTACGTTTTTACCTGCGGCTCCTCAAGGCTGCCAACGTTGGAATTGTAACAATTGGATTGCACAGCTGGTTGTTCAATAAAACATCAATGTAGTGTTTGAACTTGTCGGGGTTCACATGTAGCGATTCTACATACGAAATTACCTTAGAAACGACACCTCACTCGAATCTGCTGAGAGTTGTCGAACTGGTCTGGAACCTCCATGAAAGAAATCCACGTTCAAAATGATTGCAAAAAGGACATCTCACTTTACCACTCTGGCCAGAAACCTCCAAAATCCTTTCAAAGCCCCACAGAACCTCACAGTGTTATCGTCGATATAAGAGCATCAATAATTGATTAAATTATTTAAATGGCAACTACTAATAAATTCAATGTGGCTAAAAAACCATATGAAATTTACTCTGAAGCTAATGACAACAACAATGCCATTGCCATTTAAATTGATGATCTTATATCATATTAAACACACCAACGCTGGACTCCCTTCCTCCTCTTTCCATCTCTTCCAGTCTGCCAACATGGTAGTGAAATGCTACGTGCATAATAATTATGCAATTATAATCTTCATCAGGACTCAAAGATTAATAATTATTATTAATCTTTGAGTCCTGATTAGGGATCCCAATCTTGAATCCTGCAATTGCAGGATCCTGCAGGATCCTGCCGCTTTTTGAGAGGTGCGGATCCTGCAGGATTCGTGCGTGGATCCTGCAATCCTGCAAAAATGTGAATAACAGTTTCCACTCTTGGCAGGGTGCTTTCCCCTCCAGCGCTCCAGCCCCCTCCTTCTCCGATCTTCTGCGTGAATCCCAATTTCCTTCTGTGATTCACAGTTTTCCCCCATTTAGCGCCAGGGCCAGGCCAGTCTTCTACCATTAAATGAAAATTTTTCATTTATCATCTTTTTGCCACATGATATTATTAACTTGTGCCTTGTGATTTAAAGCTATGGATTCCACGGCCGTTTGGGATCATTTCTCGAAATCATTTCATCACCACAGAAACTGTATCAGGTCCAACCCCAGCCACAGGTCCAAGTCCAAGTTCTGCATCATCTTTGACTGGATCTGGCTCAGACCAGCTGAATACTTTACATTCCGCACACCTATCATTAAAAGAAGAAATTGAATCGAAACTTCAACAAGTTCAAACCTCCTTGCAAGAACGAGCTCTTTCCACTCTGGACTTGGAAACTGTATTGAAGAAAGAAATGTCCACTTTCGACAATGACAACGTAGGAGGAAAATGTCTCACCATCCCCTTTTCTTACCTGACAACGATACCGCCCACTTGAATCCGAACGCGGCTTCTCCGCTGCTGGATAGGTATTTACCTATGTTACACCTATGTACAGTACCTACATCCATTCGTTTGCGACTCAACAGTGACACTCTGAACGCATTGTGCATGCTTCGGTCGTTCTTCCAGACTAAGTAAAAACATCCAGTTTTCAATTCATACCGTTTGTAACAATCATAATAATAATTGTTATGATTGTTACAAACGGTATGAATTGAAAACTTCAATAAGAGTATATAAGGACAGAATATAATTATTATATTCTGTCCTTAAATACTCTTATTGACGACCTAAATCTTTTAATTTTACCTACCTGCCTATTCCGGGTAAAAAAAAAATGTGGGTTTTATTGTGTTTAACCATTTATGGTTCTCACAAGTGGGGCAGGAGCCGACCCCACAATGCGCCCAGATAATCACTGATAAAGTAAGAGTGTCTTAGATAGTCTTGCTCCAGAGAAAGGATTCACATAAACTTGCGTTCAGAGGTGAATTGTCTGCCGACAAGTCAGGTATTACAACACTTGATTGATTTTTGGTCAAACATTGGTGTTCGGCCCGGATTCGAACCAGGCTGATCAGCGCTCCGACTGATTTGTAAACAGACGAAGCTCTGTCGCCTTAGCTCACTGGGCCACCCTGACCCTCTTATTCCGGGTATTCTATCATGACTTAGCATTATAAATTACTAATTAATTAATTAAATAAATAATTAACTTGCGCTGTTGGGCAGATGCAGGATCCTGCGCAGGATCCTGCAGGATTGGCAAGTGGGAGGTGCGGATCCTGCAGGATTGAAAATCCGTGCGGATTGGGACCCCTAGTCCTGATGAAGATTATATATTAACCGAAAGCTCGGCCTAAAAGGCTGTTTTCTGTTTTGGCCCCGTTCCTTATACCTGACAAATTCATCCTTGTTAAGTGGGTCGATATACTTAAACTTATAAATTTCCAGGACCGCCTCTTTCGGACTCGCTGCTGTACATACTCGACGGGGGGTCTCCATCGTCGATCAGGAGTTCTGGCTCCCGCCTCAACAACCGAAAACGTTCATCGGACGAGCTGCTGGTAAGTCTTATCCTTATACGGAAATAACTCTTAGCTCTAGGTGTGTTCGGAATCGAATCAGAGAACTCGAACGTTTCCAGGAATCAAATCCAGACGTTCGGCTGCTTTACGAACGACTCTGTAGCCCCACGATGTGACCACCACGAGATTAGAGATGGCAATGAAATGAATCATTGAAATTCTGACGATTATGAATCAGTTCTGGAATTTTTTGCTTGGCTTCCACACTGAAGAATATACTGAAAAATGTGTTTTATGGAAAAAAATAAGGCTAAGAAGCAATTTTAGGTATATTTGTGTTCAGCGTCAAATTTCCTATATGTACGTAAGGGGGTTTTCAGAGGGTTTTTTCCCGAAATATGGCCGTTTGCGTAGGTGCGCCTGGAGTCAGTGCCTGCTGCTCCAGCGTACGCATCATCGTCAGAATCAGGGTCATCTTTGGATTCGGCGGGGGCTCTTCTGTCATTGGGTAGGATGTGGTCCATTATCCTGTTCGCGGTTTATGAGGGGGTAGATAGCATATGGACCCATCACATCACATGGTGGATAGGTCAGCTGTAGATCTCGGTTTTGAGGTACCGCGATCAAGTACCCTTGAAGGTGGATTCACGGTGGGCGGAAAGCGGAAGGACGGGACGCAATCTGATTGGCTGTTGGAACCGCAGTGGAGAATGGTGGTCGCCGTGTTGTTGGACAGCGGTCGGCGGAAGAAATTTCTATACTGTTTGCGGAGCTCGATGTTCCATCGAGCTCTGCACATGCGCATTAGACAACCTGTTTGTAACCGCCAGTAAAGGTTACAAAATTTTCGCGTCGATTTGTAGTTTTGCATCCATCCCTACGTTTCATGAATTTCAACAAGATTTTTGAAGGTACAATAAATTTCAACGAAAATTTAATCGATCTGTGAAGTGCCTGGAGAAGTTTAAATTCATCAGATGTAGGGGACGCAAACCTCCAAGTCGGCGCGAAAATATTACCTCTTCTAGCGGTTACATACAGAATGTCCATCGCGCATGCGCGTAGCTCGATGAACCGTACGGTAACGGTCTAGAAATTTCTTCCGCTGACCACTATCCGCCTGCTCCAACGACATGGCGACCACCATTCTCCACTGCCAATCAGATTGCGTTCCGTCCTTTCACTTTCCGTCCCACATGTGAATCCTCCTTCAGGGTTTCGATTTCTGGAAGCTGTTAGCCCCACTCAAAACCCCAGCAAAAGGGTCTACTGCCTTCAAAACTGCCAGAACTGCTATATGGTCTCACCTTCCAAACCGTCTCATCCATATTATATCGTTCTCACATGTTCCAGATGACTGGGAAGAGATCCGAGCTTGAGTCGTCCAGCAGCGGCCTCGGGAGCGAAGCCATCACCGAAACTTCCCTTTGATTTGTACATTTCGACACGAATATAACGCCCGGTTTTATTGTAAATATTTCTATTTTGGGTTATCGAGAGCTCGCAGTCGGTTAGTTGGACAATTGGAACAGTCGGTCAGTATTTCATCGCTCAGTATTCGTTTATACTTTTTGAAATGGGTGGAAGTGAAGTCCCGTGGTGGGAGTGGAAGTTTTACATCTGTAAGTGTAATATAATCACAAGTGATATCCCAAATATTTTTTACTCGCCCAGTTTTACGAAATAATCTCATTTTAAATTTCAGTTAATCCACCTAGTCATGTTAACCTTTCCCTCAAAAATGTAGACGAAAATGTTATTTGATCGTTCGTGTTATACGCCACGTATATCCTGATGTGTACATAAAATTCCCATAACCTGTATTCTACTTAAAAATTATAAAATAAGTACTCTCCACTGGTGGACAAAGTACGTCGAGATCTTCCCCCAAAATTACCTTTTATGTAACTTTTTGTTGTATTCGGAGATAGTAAAGATATTCAAGACAAATCTAATTTTATGTTAAAATAATCCTGGGTGAAGAGTGCAAGAGAACGAGTGACTTGACGTTTCGGAGTGCACACCACCCACCACGATCCCACGTCAAGTGAACAAGTGGATCTTATCCTTTTCCTGGCTGGTTTAACAAATGCATTTATATGTATTTATTGATTTTAATCACTGCTCAAAAATGAAAATGTTTCGGGCTCAAAATAGCCATTACCGAAGTATTTTATCATGCTGTCGCCGAATTTCACCACGAAAAGTTCACTTCAGCTCTTATTTAAAAGATACTGAACCCACGTGAGCGATAAATTTTGAATATGGTACACCTTTTTTGGTAATCCTGAATGCTGTGACTCCAGCTGGTTAAACATTCTATATGAAATTGAAATATTTGAGAGAAAAAATCCCAAGATTGTGTGTTGCGAAGTCTTCTTTGGCTCTCAAATTTGTGGAGTTCAAATGGAGGGCGGATACAAATTCCACTAATCCCTGAAGAGAAAGTTGGTAATGCAATGTAAAAACCTCGAACGACTTCTCACCTTCTCAGTTTATGAGGTAAGGTGATGTTTGTGTTTGGGGTACATACCGCCAATTCTTTCATCTCTTCTCAACTTAAGCAACGTAAATAACACGAACTCGATGGGTAGTTTGAATGAACTGAGAGCAAACTAACTTTTCTGAAGCAGAGCAGCTTTTCTGCTTCAGAAAAGAGGGAAACATAACAGTTATTAATTATTCTTAGGTATAAATTGTGCTACACTTTACTATTTATTTAAAACACTACTTCTCACAAATATTTAAAAAAAAATAGAAACTAATTTTGTGCAATGTTTTGAGGGCGTCTCTTGGTTTAAATTCGTTTGCTCGGTTGGTAGTAGTATTTTTTATTCATTTCAGGTGCTCCCTTAACTCGTAATTTGATGCTCTACAACATACATTTTGAGCCAATTCATTTGCATCAACTGTACATAAGTTACAGGGGTCGGAACATGAGCGAATCCTATTTTTCAGCCAAGTTGGAAAAAAGTTCCTTTTTTGACGCTTGATTGTGGCTAAACGGCTGAACCGATTCTAACGTGTAAGGAGGTCATTCGACGCGGAAGGTTTTGCTCTTCAACTTTGTATCCGGAACGTTTTTCTCTGCGATGCTTCGTTTTCGGGGTATAGGTGAAAAACTGGAAAATGTCCGAAAAAATCAAGGTTTTTTTGGCCGCCAAAAGTTCTCCCAGCAAAACGTTTGCTACAATTTTTAATATTTTGTTGAACACACTCATAACAACTATAAAAAAAAAACCCTCTACACCATTTCTTGCACGAGTCCCCCCCTCCCCCGCCCCAAAATCCACCGATGACTGTCCTAGGACCCACCACTTGGGGAAGAACAAACACCAAACACTTCGCTGAAGTAGAAATTTATTCAACTGCCCTCATTACGATAAACCGTCTTTAGACGCGTATTTACAAAAAATTTGGTTATTCGCTTGCGATAATAAAAACCAAATTTCACTTGAGACCATCACGCTGCAGGTTATTCTCAAATTGGTGTCCCAGGAACGTTAAGGCTGCTCAAACCTGCTATGACGACCCTACATTGAGTCGAATGACATCAAATTCAGCGGGGTAAAAACCCCAATAATTGAAATTGTTGTAACAATTCGATGATATTTTACTGATGTGAATGGCTGGTTCGAACAGCCTTAAAATTGATGATTACTACCGCCGTGGTGCAGAGTGGTCGATGCCGACAGAGAGCGCTAGTCGTACGGGTCGGGTCTAAAACATGTCGTCGTGGCTAAGGTCGGGGATGTAGTTGAGCCCGCGATCTTTCAGGGCCTTCGCCAGAAGTTTGTCTTGCTCTTGTTTTTGTTCTTGTTCCCTTTTCTGGGCGTTGAGGATGTCGTTTATGGAGACTTTTCTCAGTGGGAGGTTGCTCTCTTTTTCTTGGTTCTGAAACGGGATAAACAAAGAGTGATGAGATGAGAAAAATATGACTGCAAAGGGAGATGGTAGAGAAAATTTGTCGTTAATCACGAGCGCCCTGAGAGGGGGGCCTCGCTTCGCTCGGCGGACCACTTTCTCGGACATGGGGGGGGGAGGGGGGGGGCTCGCTAAGCTCGCCCATTTGAATAGGTCAAGATCTCATACACCTTGCACGAGCCGGCCCCTATAAGGTCGAAAAACGCAAACGCTCGCTGAAAAGGGTGGTGGACTGGAGGGGTGGGGCAGGATGGAGAAGGCCAGAAACACCGGAACACTCGTGGGTTGGGGGCTCCAGCCATACGCAGTATGCCAGCCAAGGGCAACTGCACAGACCAGACCTGACATACCGCGGAGGGGCCGGCCCTTATAAGGTCTAATCAATCTTCTATTTGTCAGGGACACAACGTGCATTGACAAATGTAGATTTTTACATAAAATTACTTAAATCGAAGTCACATACAGTCAAAAAGAAAAACAAACAAAAACAAAGAACACAGAACTGGCTACTTGACTCATAACATGGAGAAAACAATTTAACAAAAATAACGGCTGATTTTTTTTTTCAAAATTCAAAATTGGGTACTCCCTTGTCTCAAAAGATGATGACACAAAATCAGAGAATTTCTGAACTGCATCCTTAGTAGATTTACCCAGCCGAAAACCGAGCTGGAAGTCAGTGAATAGGTTGCTACTTTCGAATAAGTTATCCAGATGAAACTTTAGGGTTTTTTTCACAAATTTTGGAGAGGGCAGGGAGTTTTGAAATTGGCCTATAATTTGACACAAGGTTTCGGTTGCCTCTTTTCAGAAGGGGAGTACTTAAGGGGAGTAACCTAAAGTACCAAGGGGAAATGTCCGCCACCAATTGAGTCATTTATGAGATGAGTTAACAGGAACACAATTGCTAAAGCTCCTTTTGGTTTATTATTCTGGAAATAATACACCTTTTTTCGCGACGGAGGTCGACGACTCCGATCGGCCTCAAAATTTGACATTATCCGTTTCAAGAGGTCTAGATTCCAAAACCGAATTGTCCGTTCGCCGCCCGGACCGTTGGATTTTTTTTTAAATCTGAAATTTTGAAAAATACTCGGTTTACCATCTAGTTGTGCCCGCAAGGGATTCAGCCCGATCGCTCAAACCTATGGGGGTAAAATGGGGGGTTTTGTTTAAGGCTTTTGGCTATGGGATCGAGTTAGGTGCCGTTATCGAAGTATTTTTGGACGTAGAATCCATTTTTTGGGGTCCAGCAACGATCCGATTTCACTGTTGCGATCTATCGGGCTTTCATGGGGCTACAACTGGGATGTTTGAAGGTTCCCAGGAGGTCAAATATTTGTCAAGTAAAAAACGAAAAATGTTTGAAAAAAATCAAAAACTTTTTTTTCATTGACACAGAATTAAATGTCTGCACAAGTAACCTATATCCAAGAATAATAAACCTTAGTGTAAAATTCGCAGTGTTTAAAAAAATCATATTATTTTACTGTTTGACTTCAAGTTGGCTACCCAACACGTGTTCCCATCCTCTGATATGATTGTGGGTTTCGGACATTAAATCCTCGGTTCCAGACGATGCACGAGTGGGGAATTTTTGGAGAATCTGTGCCAAACTAATGTAGGACATATTCTCACCACGAGTGTTTAATAACGCTCAGGCGGAAACATGCAAAATCACATCGAACTGCCTTCTCCACGTTAACATTCATTCGGGCGAATGTAGGTGGTCCAAAAGTGGCGGAAAAAGAGCTGGAGCGGTTGACAGGATGTTGGGATGGCGGTGGGCCAAGCAGTGTTCGACGCAGATGCCGCCTCTCCCCCTCCCCAAACTGAAATTATTAAAAACCTATTTTCCCTTCACAGCGCCCCAGACCCCCCCAAAGAAACTAATTATTATTATTTTTTTTTAAACTCAATGTGGGAAAACGCAACCCCTCCCCCCTGCAAAACTGAAGTTATTTAAAAATCACAGTACCATTAACCCCTCCCCACTCAAAAAAGAAACTGATTACACTTGGTACTTAACAGAATTTAGGGGCGGTCTTGCATACGGCCGGAGCTTGTCGGTTCCTTACGTTATTTGGTGTGCTGAATCCAAATCCGAGGTCCGTTTTTTTTTTTTTTTGTTGCGAAAAGGGAGGAAAAATCCCAATTTTTTGTCATTTTTTCCACACATTTCATGAGCCAAGATAGAAAATTAGGCCTGTAAAAATTATTTTACACCTGCATCTTGTAGCGGACATCCCTCCGCATCGAATGAGACCAACCGCCATTTTTAGGCCTGCAAATAACGGAGGTGCGATTTATTTTGTCAGACACTACAAAATCACGACCCTCGACGAAACCGAGTTCAAATCAGCTCATCCTGTCTATAAAAGCTGTTGGAATCAATGCACGCTCAGACCAAATAAATAAATACCTAGTAGGAGGTCACCTCCATTCAATAAATAAGAGAAAGGAGAACTATTTTGAACCCTGAAAAGAAGCATGTAGGTAGGGAAAACTTGCAGACAAAACTGTTCTAAAAAGTTTTAAATTGTTTTCATTTACATTTCATGTTTCTATGTCATGTATGAGGAAGCCTAATGAAGATTTGTGATTAAATGTTTGGAACTCGGTTTCGTCGAGGGTCGTGATTTTGTAGTGTCTGACCTCTCCGTTATTTTCAGGCCTAAAAATGCGCGGTTGGTCTCATTCGATGCGGAGGGATGTCCTCTACAAGATGCAGGTGCAAAAGAATTTTTCCAGGCCTAATTTTCTACCTTGGCTCATGAAATGTGTGGAAGACATGACGAAAAAGTGGGATTTTTTCACACTTTTCGCAAGTTTTTTTTTTTTTTTTTTGTGAAAACGAAAAAGCGGTTGGAAGCGGTGCAATGGAAAAATTATGGTGATATTCGGAATCAGCGATAATTTTGCATAAGTTAGGCACCTTTGGAAGGCATTTAGGTAATTTAGAAGTGTGTTCAATGAAAAATCCTGAAAAGTTTGTGCACAAAAAAAGTGAAAACAAGCTATACCTATCATGGAAAAACGAGTTTAAAAAAAAAAACGGACCTCGGATTCGGATTCAGCACACCAAATAACGTAAGGAACCGACAAGCTCCGGTCTGTAGGTACATTCTGTAAAGTTGTGTTATTAATAAAATACTATCCAATATGGGAAAGCGAGTAGAAGGGGTCTGAGGCCAGGTGGAAGAGGTTGGGGGTCGGCTGGCTTTAGCCAGCAGGGGATGGCCCCTTAGTTCTCTCCTAAAGGCGCTTATCAAACTCGTTCAAAATTACTCTCGGACCAGGACTGAGCTTCCTGAGGATAGCTGGCCCATATGAACTGTCATGACAGGGATTAAACTGGCTTGGCACTTATGAATGCCGCCTGATTAGAGCGGATCGGGACTCTAGTCCAGCTACCTTCGTCCCTTACGAGTTGAGGGTGATCAAGTACGACTAACAACAATCCAACGCCACGACGGGTGGTGGGGCTTTGTGTGAGCAGCAAAACGCTGGCATACGCGCCTCACATCAACCGCACTCATCCAATCCTTTGGGACGTAGTAAACTTACGACTTCCCCCAGAAGAACAACGTTTTCCCCTCTGATGACGAATATCCCACGAGGTATGTCGCCATACTCTTTGCCGACGTGTATCCGTTCAATGGTTTTATGAAGGACGAGGTTTGCAAACTGGTCGATACTCCTCAGATAGCCTATCAGCGTCCTGCCGTCCCTTAGGACGACCATCAGCTTCTCTGAAACAGAAGTCGAGTTTTAGAATAATATTCTATAGGTACTGGAAGCTCAAATGGACGAGAACACAAAGAGATATTGTCACTGGCCGAATCACAACCAAGGTAATATGCCTTATATGGCTAACTAACGCTAATTGACTCCTATTATAGGTATAATACCTCTAGGTACCTCTAGGCCTTGAAACCGTATCGCGCTATATTCAATGATTGTAATATAATTAGAATTGAAAGTGCTTTTATTAAGTACCTACCTACCTACCTAATACTTACTAATAGGTACTTTTAAAAAACCTTCATTTTCGGCAGTTAAAATATTACTTTTGTGATTCCTAGTAATTAGGAAAGGAAATGCACCCGAATTTTGGGTTAAATCATCCTGTAACATGTTGTTAGAAGCCAAAAAGGGAAAAATACATCATTTTTGCGACAAAAAATCTTCCACCTAGTTTATAATCATCTTTAGTAGTTCTGGCCGTTTCAAAAACTGGGGTAGGTGACGTCACCTACACTGGTTCCAGTTTCCAATCAAAGACACCAGAGTGCAGGTTGATTTTCAAAATTTTTCTTGATTTTCTTGGTGTTTGGCACTAGTGACACTGGAGTAACGCGAAAATGGCCGTGTTCACTTTGTTGTGAATGTGATCGTGATTTATATCAACTGATTTGTGATATAAATTAACTTATTTGATGTGACCGATCTTCAGTTTTTAGTTTTTTAATGGTGGCTAACTCGTCGACCAATAGGAGCTGACTTTGAGTTTCCGCCAAAATTAAAATTGCAATTTTTCCTTAAATTTTATAAATTCGTACGAACTTGCAGTTTGTGTTTTAACCCCATTTTCAGTATTATTTGGACGTCTTCTATCGATAAAAAAATAATCCAGCCACGTTTCCATTCCTAATTCTAGTGTTCTTGAAGAATGTTTTGTTGATTAACACAATTAAATAAAAGGACTTTTTTTTTCAAATGTTGTGCATTTATTCATCTAACGGTCCCGTACTACAGTTGTAATTAAAACACCAGTTTTCGGAAGCCTTTGAATAGGAAAAAAAATCATTATAGTTTCAACAACTGCATAAGTAGGTAAGTGATTTTAACAAGATACTACACTTCCGAATACGAGCGCGCAGCTTGGGAAACAGATAGGTAGTGTGGTCCAGTTGCCCCATTCAACTGGCCATCACGACCACAGCAACAATTTATGACATTTAAAAAAAAAACTTTAAAAACCGGAATTTAATTCTATTTTTTGATGCTGTTTAAGGGTATCCCATTCTGGAAGTTTATTTTTTGCTTCAAGTTTTTATCATTTACTATAATATATTATCTACGCCTGAAGTCGCATTTTCTCGTTTTCTAAATATATATATTTTTTAAGTTGTCTGGACAAGATAACTGGACAGATACCCCAACTTATTTTGGTTAGGTAGGCAAGTAGGTAGGGTAATTAATTTTTACCTACCTAATTAATTTTTTTAGCAGAGCGTCAGGACTTACGAACAGGTTAGTGCTATGGAGACTGCTATGGAGCCACAGAGAGCAGGGTATGGAGCCATTAGGCTATCAGCCTATGCAGGACTGCTGCTGCAGCAGGTCCCCCTAGGGGAGCTCCACCAGGCGGGGACTTTCGAACAGCTGGATTGGCGTTTTGAAACACTGCATCTCAATGCCAACGCCAAGAGGAGAACTCTTCCCTCATGGCTCCTGCCTTTATGTCAAGCGACGTACGGACGTCCTGTACTTACTAGAATTTGGGGGTTCTTACCTGAACCTGGTCGTTTGAGCGATAATCCAGACGAAGATGTTTTCATTTCGAAAGCGAATGACTGGCTCATGTAAGAACTCACTTTCTGGTTGACTTATAAACCCTTTATATTAATATTATCATTACAGGGGGTTTCAATCCCCCATTTGGCGTCGCCGCACACACCAAATACTTACTGTCTATTTCTTCCAACAAAGTGGCAGTTCCCGGCGGGAAATTGGCCATCATCTTTACACCCGTTGAAGACGACCAACACACTCAAAATAACTCCGAAGAATGCAACTTCTTCCAAAACTTTAGTTCGCCCTCACTAAAAACAAACGATATCAACTTAACGTGACTCCACTTCCGTCACGTCAACGAGCACCCTGTGAAGGTTTCGTTCCCCCAACAGATGGCACCACTAGGCGGAAACCCGCCGTCGAAGGGGGGAGATTGTGACGGGAGTTTGGCGAGTGTTCAAACTGTGCGCGACTCTTGTGCCGCCCGGTAGGTACATCGACATTCGGACTCTGAACCGGCAATTTGGCGTGTCCGATTGACGTAAAAATAGTCAATCAAAAAAAGCGACAACACCCACAATCGGCCACTTACCTACCGCTTTTCCATTGGTGAGTAAACGAACAGAGAAGAAAAAATTATTCACTTATTCATTTTTGTTTACCTAATTATTTTAGGCACTTGGTTTGACTTTATCGTGTAAACACAAGTGTGTTCACGAATGTATCTTTTTACTGTTTCTTACTTTCTTACTTTTTAATGTATCTTCTTTACTGTTCTTTAAATGTTTTACTTTTGCTAATTTTATTGATTTTTTTTTAAAAGCACCATAATTTTGAATGATTTTTTTTTTTCCCAAGAAAAGGCATCCTCCAAAATTTACAAAAACGGGTGAACATTGCATACGAACCGTCTCCATTATTAAATCATTTTTGTAAGGGCTTCGGTATAAATTTTATAAGTCCTTACAAAAAATATAAGATTAAATAATGAAATCAAAATTTGAGCATCATATGACTAGATATCTAGGATTGCGCCGCCATTGTCTTTGGAGAAAGTGGAGGGGAGTGCAGGAATATCCTGATGTGTCGCGATCTGCAGGCCTAGAAGGTAATATCGATGCAGCGATCGATCGCGAGCTCCAGGTTGGGACGATTTGTCGAGTTGACTTGGAGTGCGTAGATGCTCGGAAGGGGGCTGAGGGGATTCTGATATCAAACACGAAGTGTCGTGATTGGTATCAGTTCTCCCAAAGAGGTCTCTCAGTTTTGCTGAGTGCCTACTAAGCAGAGGAGTCATTTCTCACTCTAACCACCTCATTGGATTAGACCTCTGCACCGTCGCCAATAACAACACCTTAAGAAAAACCTTAATAGGTACTTATGGGACGTTCTAAACCATTCGTTAGTCAAAACATGGAATTCACGATAGGGACTCGCAGTTCGAGAAGATGAAAACAGGGTTGTTGTGTGGGTAAGAACACTGCGCACTCTGGCGGCTCGGTGCCCAATGTGTGACGTCACTGGCCACAGCTTTTCGTTTAAAATTTCTATAACAGCTCTGCAAGTAAGTATACGGATTTTCGAAATGAAAATTGGTGTAAGGGGGTTTTAAAGGGTGCTCATTCCGAATATGATGTTAGGAAATTTCTAAAGCGTAACTGCTTTCTTTTCAAAGGAGCTCATTCTCTGAATAATGAACTACTAACAATGGTTCCATGTAGGGTAGGTGGGGGCAAAGCCCTGCGTGGAGCAAAGCTATGCAGTGGCTTTTTCAGTACTTCACAAGTGATTGAGAAACTCGCAACCAGGCAGCAGTTGAGGTTCAGCAGCAGGTGTCTGTCATCAAAAGTAATGGCGTCTCTGAGGGCAATGGGCTGAGAAAATGAGTTAAGTTTGTTTTTCACCTTTTGTATGTAATTTTCAGGAAAGTTGACGTCAATTTTGTGTGAGATAGGGTTGCGCCAAATTAATCAGCTAATCATCAATGAATAGTACTGTAATTGAGCTTCAATGTCAGGGGAGAACCGTTTCTTTAACTCACTTTTCCTAACCTTATCAAAGAGTAATTTCCAAACATGCCATTTGGGGCAAGTCCCTGCAGGTTGTTTGGGGCAAATCCCTGCACCCCTCAAGTGCAGGTCTTTGCCCCATTCACTACCAGCACGTATTTTGGCATTGTATGGAACATGTGGATTCAATAATGACATTAAAGTTGAATTGTAAATTTAAAATTTCATCATTTATAATTTAATGTCAATCAAATAGGTGCACATCACTTCCAAAGAGTGGGGAGCAATTGCCAATAATTGCCAGGTTTGATGATCAGGGATTCCTGAACAAATTTGGTTCCGTGTTTGTCCGTCCGCGCATCTGTCAGTCCACATTCCATGCCAAAGCCATGACTGCACCAACTTTTATCGGATTTCTGTGAAATTTTCCGGAATAGTGTGAATTTAGTCCTAGATGGTCCCCTATAAGTTTCATCATGATTGAATCAGCGATCAATTTTCTTGTTAAAGTCACTTATGTCCGCCAATGTTTTGATGACCGATAATCACAGATTAAACTACTGAAAATCCAGTTTGGTGGTAAATCGGACCGATTAATCGGTGTATTTGGCTGGAGTGGTTGAACGCGAGGACACTGTGCCATGTGCCCTCGTCATTTGATTTTATCCCTCCGTTTTTTCGATCATGAAGAAATAAGGAATTTTTAAATAAAGAAATAACTTAATTTGAGCATTTTTGTTCAATCGATTTTTTTTTTAAACCCATTTCTACCTAGTTGGGGCAAATCCCTGCACTGCAGGGGTTTGCCCCATTTTATGGGGCAAAGCCCTGCAAAATTTTTTTTTCTTAAATATTCAATTTCTCCTTTACTATTGACAGGAGATGACTGTGTTTCCAAGGGGTTATAGATAATAGCCCAACCTAAAATTCAAGCATAAAATTTAGAGGAAATCTGCTTCAAATCGGTTGCAATGGTCGAAAAACCGGAAATTGCAGGGCTTTGCCCCCACCTACCCTATGGAGAATGTAAAAAAAAACTAAGGCTTCTGTTTTATCATTTAATAATGATTAACAGGACTTTTCATTTTTTCCCGTCACGACACAAAAAAGCGTTACACAACATAATCGCGAAAACTATAACCACATGATTGGTCTGTAAGGAAGTTTGGCGTGTTGGTTACAAGTAGAGGGTCGAATGGCGAAAAATTAATCATTATTATATTAAATGATGTGACTGTAGAGCCATGGGTCTACCGTCCGTTTTTTTTTTTTCTTTTTTTTTTCTAGGATTTACTTCCTTCCCTCTCCAGCACCGGGAGCGTTGTGCCTGCAACGTTTTCAGTCCTTTCTCACAAACCCGTGGGGCTCTGTGGGGCTAAAAAGGGGCTATGGAAGCGATTTTGAAGAGTTTTAGCTATGGGGTCGAGTTAAATTGCAGCAACTGGGTCAGCAGACCCAGAAACGCCTAATTTGAAAAGGCGATACAGAGTCAGCAGACCATCAAACACAACTATAGTTCCAGACCATCTATGAATATGGCCACTTAAATTTCCATTAAATGGAATATGGCGAGTTATGGATGGTGATGACGAGAGGCCATAACTCACCAATCCTGACGCACAATTAACAAAACGTTTGGAAGGTACACGTACAGGTCTACCCTACTTTGGTATTTCTCCAAATAGTAACTATTTGGAAAATAACTGTTATTATCCTGTTTCTCGTCGAGGTATTAATAGACAATATCAGATAATAGATTCTATTACTACCTCGACGAGAAACAGAGAAACGATACATATTATGTATGATAATGTGTTTGCATCACCTCTCCTCCCACCTTTTTGGTGATTCCGTATAAATATTACATCTGTTGACAAATCCGAACGTTCTTCTTCGCTATTTTTGCATTTATTCAAATTTCCTAACGTTTTCTTTTACAAAGCGAAGGGATTACAGAAAATCCTCCTTCGCCATGTGGATTAAAAAAAAGGTTGATTCTAAACGGGGGAAAAAACGTAAGGAACGCGAGGGGCAGTCTGTTGCTGGAGGTGATTTGTCACCGGAGCCCACAAACGGCTGCAGCTCCCATGTAAGCTGGAGCTCATCAATATCGGCTGTAAAGCTGCCCTCCGACGTCTCTACTTTACGTTAGGTCGTTCAACTGGGTAAGAACGTGTGCACAGTACTGAACTGCCCTGTTCAAATCGGTTGAACTCACTACCAAAAAGAAACAGAGGCACCTACGGAAATTGACTCAAGCGAAAGCTAGAACGATTTGGGTGTCGTCTTCAAAGTACTCGTAGTATGGAACTAAGAATCGATTCTTGGCGTCACGGATCTACCAAACTACAGCGATTTCGATTAATAAGAATAATAATCCAATTTGGAGGGTTTCATTTCATGAATATAAGATCACCCTTGATGGTCGCATTTCCCTTTAAAACTAATGAAATAACTTACTTATTTATAACTTCCTCAGTTGGCGCTTATCAAGCTCAGGGATTAACACGACCGGCCTCGAGGTTGCCATTCTTATTTTACTGCTGTTAATCATCATGCATTTATAATATGATCTCCAATTTTTCATTTTTCGGTTTATTATGCTTTTCCTTCACATGCATTTTATTCACTTTCATTTCCAAACATGGAAATTCCAACACCACATGCCTGATGCACAGACGTGGAAAGTGAGTCGGTTGTATTTTTCTTCTAAAATGAATTTTTCTTCTATTTTTCTTGCTAAAGGTTCCCAATCAGCAGACATACTGCGACTATAATAATTATTCGGGTGCGTATTAACTAGGTAATACGAGTACCTATGTTATACGTACGTTATATGCAGTACGCAGGTATTACCCCCTTAATTTTGCTGTTGAAGCACGGTTGAACCCCTTCTTGCCTGGAGCACGAGCCGCCACTGGTACCGCGCATGCATACCATTTCTGGACACAGCATGGTTGGAATAGATTTGGAACTGTCCCCGTAGACGACGATTACAGGCGCAACCTGATTGGCTGAGAGGCGCGTCCTCCTCCCCCCACTTAGTAATTACACATCCCGAGCGATGGTGGGGGAACCTGTCCTCAGAAAACCACGGAATAGAATGCATTCTATTCCGTGCAGAAAACTCGGAACAACCTGGGACTGGTCTTGAACAGATTCCAAAGCCAAGACGACTCGCCAAGAAAGTTTATATGGGTCATTAGAAAAATCTCTACTTTTCCCTCCAAATTCCCTATATCATCTGAGATGATTCATCTCCAATTTCCCTATGCTGAACATCTTGACCATTTATTTGCAATAAGTACGGGAAACAAAATTTATTCTTACCTATAATTATTATAGGTAAATCCTGATAACGTTTGGATTACGCATTGGCTTGCCTCAAGATAGGTAGGTATGTAAACTATTTATTTCGTTGTTTTACAGGGTAATTTCCAAAAGGCGACAAAGACAGTTCTATCAATCACAAAATATCACTATTTATTGTTTCCATTTAGTTTGGGCGGGTTCGTTTTCCCTCCCGGAAAGCCATTAGTGGTCATTAGCAGTCGAGACGTCCGAGAAGCGGCTTATCGAAGTGTTAGGTTTCCCTCCTCAGAGGGGAGTCGCCCACAGGTCAAAAGTTAGGTTTCCCTCCCGGCCGATTACAGGTGCGTCCCACAACAATGCAATCGCTCCAAAAAGTATGGATATTTCAACGGGAACTACATTCCGCTGGCTTTTGCACTATTGCCCGACAAGCGAGAGGACACTACCGTTCAAGTCTTGTGTGATATCACTGACATTTGTTCCCATCACAATGTAAATTTCAACCCAGACGTAACAGAGGTAACAGATATGGAAAAGGGGATACAAAACGCATGTGCAGTCACTTGGCCTAATGCTCGTTTGTTTCTGTGCCGCTTCCATCTCTGTCAGGCATGGTGGCGAGCCATACAGAGTTTCGGTTTAAGCACGGAGTACAAACAAAAAACAGTGGTAGGCCAGTGGCTGATATCCTTGCCACCTGCTGATGTGCCCTCCGCTTTCCGCGTGTTGACTTCGGAAAAGCCCGGACGTTGTAGTGGGGCTACAAAATTTGGGCAATTTTTACAGGCCAACTACGTCGGTGTTAAAGCTGGAAACCCCCCACACCTCTGGGCACAGTTATCAGCAGAGCGAAATCTCACAACCAACTGCTGCGAATCGTTTCACGCCCACCTTGGCGAAAATTTCACCAACACTCACCCCAACATATTTTCATTTGCCGACGTGCTGTTCAAATTTCAGAACGAGATGTACGTTCACATCAACAGTAGGCACCGAAGTAAAGACAAACGTACGTTGAACCGTCAGAACATCCTCGCCATGCAAATTCAGTCATTGCTGGGAGGGAAACCTAAGATTTCTGTAAGCCTACCCCGGGCCACCGGGAGGGAAACCTAACATGTTCCTAAGCCGCTCTCAAAGGATTTTCCCTCCTGGCTTTCCAGGAGGGAAAACGAATGTGCCCTTTAGTTTATCCGTTGAAGAATACACATTAACTGCCCCTATTCAAAACCAGAGTCGGGGATGGGTATCGTTATAAAAACGCGGCAAATTTTACATAAGGGTTTATTATTCTTTGAGATCGGATAGGCGCAGAAATTTAATTCTGTGTCAATGAAAAAAAAAATTAAAAAATGTTTTTTTGAATTTTTATATTTAAATTTTTTTTTTTGATTTTTTCAAATTTTTTTTGTTTTTTACTTTAAAAATATTTTACCTCCTGGGATCCATCAAAAATCTCATTTGTATCCCCATGTAGATCGCAACAGTGAAATCTGATCGTTGCAGTACCCCCAAAAATGGATTCTACGTCCAAACATTTTTTGATATAGGTTTACTTGTGCAAAAATTAATTCTGTGACAATGAAAAAAATTTTGAATGAATAAAAAGAAAAAAGAAAAAATACACTGCCAAGGCAATGGCACATGAGCTTCCTCGTGCCAAGTTCAAAATGAACGTAACAACTGTAACAAGAAAATTACGTTCGCGCATGCGCAGGGAGTACCACTGATTCAATCGTGATGAAACTGATAGGGAACCATCTAGGGCTATACCCACACAATTCCTGAAAATTTGATTGAAATCCGATCAAAATTGTAGGAGTTATGGCTGTGGCAAGGAAATTACGTTCGCGCAAGCGCTGAGCGTACCGCTGATTCAATCGTGATGAAACTGACAGGGTACCATCTAGAGCTATACGCACACAATTCCTGAAAATTTGATTGAAATCCGATCAAAATTGAGAAAGTAATGCCTGTTTCAAGAATTTCACGTTAGCGCATGCGCAGAGCGTACCGCTGATTCAATTGTGATGAAATTCGTATGGGACCTCAAGGAGCGCATAATCCCTCAAAATTTGAGCTAAATTCATTCAAAATTGTGGAAATTATGGCTGTAACAAGGAAATGCGGACAGACCGACAGACCCACAGACACAGAACCAAATTTGTTCAGTAGGCTATGAAACGCAAAATGCGAGTGGAAATTTTGAATTCGGACAACAAAAATTTTTTTTCTCCCGAAAGTGAACACAAGGCTTCCGCTGCTTCGCAGACTCGGAAGCAAAAAAAAGATTTTTTCAAATTTTTTGTTTTGTTTAATTTTTTTTTACTCGGAAAATATTTGACCCACTGGGATCCTTCAAAAATCCCATTTGTAGCCCTGTAGATCCCCACAGTGAAATAGGATCGTTCCTGGACCCCCAAAAATTTATTATACATCCAAAAAATACTTCGAAAACGACATACATCTTTTGGCCGATCAGAATTTTCGTCCTCCGACCCGAACATATAATATTATTATAATATTATGTCGCACCTACAGGTGTATTATTTCAAGAATAATAAACCAAAAGGCCCCAGCAACGTTATAACAAGTTCAAGGAAAATAATAAAGGATCAAACGCTTTTTCTTCGGTTTTCCTTTTGGTTTATAGTTCTTATGTAAAATCGACAGCGTCTTTACTAAACTGAACGTGAAAATACGTTATCGCTGTTGAACATCGAGCCTAAAATATCGCTGTTAGGGACATCTCATTGGCGAATGTATTTCCCGGTGAATTTGGCCCGTCCAATCAAACAAATGACCAACTAACGTACGAATACATTTGGGTTGGCTCTCCGAAGGGGAAAGACGATAATATTAGGTACAGTACCTACTAAGGATATTTGCACTAATGCTGCACAAACGACAAACATCGCCTCGTCGGATCGACTGGTGACCCAACATGGAGAAGACCATCAGATAACGACCGTCCGTCTCATAGTGGAGCTCTTTGTCCGAGTGTTGCGCATATAGAAGGCTCGCAGTATTCACCTGATGGCATAATGGTTGTAGGAAAAAAAGTCCCCCAAAAAAAAGGCGCCGGAAAAAAATCCCCATATAGGAAATAGCGTTGACTGAATGTAAATGAATAGAATATGATACTTAAGTAATAAATACACAATAACAAATTTTGTTGTCGTAGGGGGTCAACACTAAGCAGTAGGTGACTGGTGTACTTGTGAGAAAATTAATTCTGTCAATCAATAAAATTTTGAAAAATGAAATGTTTAAAAAAAAATGTTTTTTTCAACAATTAATTTTTTTCATTCGGAAATTATTTGACCTCTTGGCATCCTTCAAAAATCCCGTTTGTAGCTCCATGAAAGCCCTATAGATCGCCACAGTGAAATCGGATCAATCAGGGACCCCAAAATGGATTCTACGTCCAAAAATCCTTTGAAAACGACACCTCACTCGGTGACATGTAGATATCCTACCCCTGCCCAAAACGGCCCGGACGGCGTACGGCGGACGGACATTTCGGTGTTGGAATCTAGACCTCTTGAAACGAAAAATGTCACATTTTGAGGCTGACCCCCGTCGCGATTACATAGGTGTATTATTCCAAGAATAATAAACCAAACAAAGAGGTTCCCTAACTTTCTATTGTGTTTTGTTCAAGATTTCTTCAATTTTTAAAATTTTTCTTTTTGGGGATTTTTTCCCGCCCTTGGGTATTCTTAGGGGATTTTTTTTTCCGGGGAGTTTTTTTCCGATTACCTACCTACCGGCATAATATAAGTCCATGTAGGATTGATTTCAATGGTGAATAAACTCATAGTCGTGGGAGTGATGGGGTTTGGAATGTCGGTATTCGGTGGTTTCGAACTCATAATATGAATATTATTCAGATTCCCCACTTTCAAAAACTTGATGGGAAATATGAAATTTTGAAAGAACGGCAACTTGATCTGCATACACTACATTCAACTAACGCGTTAGACCACTGTAAGGTCCATGGCCACACATCTCCTGTCAGTCAGACCTACCTAATTTGGAGCATTGTGATCGGCCACACCATAACGTCCCAAGAGATGAATCAACCCGCTATAACTTTATGGAGTGACTTTATCTCACAAAACGATTATGTACATTCAAATCACTTTCACAGACCTTACGATTCTTACAAAATGTTTTTCGATCGCCGAAGAACCCCATTCTAAATTAAATTTGAAAGAAGGAAACAGCAGAATATTTTGATGATAAGCAAAGAACTCAAGAACACAATAAAATCTTTGAAAACGATACCCCAATCAACGGCGAAAAATCATCAAACCCCCGTCTGCAACCCATCAGAAGCCACTACACGCAGGTTAGGTGGGGGATTTGGGGATAATTCAATTACTTGAAGTACCTAACTACCTAATTTACTTCGACTACCACGCCGCACTCGAGCGCCTGGCCAAAACCTTTGATAACCTCAACTCTTGCCCCAAAAACGCTGTCGTCGGATGGGTGTGGGGCCCCAAATATTGGATTCTACATTCCAAATCACTACAAAAACGACACCTCAATGGTACCGCTTGACAAAAACCTTCAAAACTCTATTTGAAGCATCACACAGCACTAGGATGAGGTCGGACAGGTTTGTGACGATTTAACACAAGGGTTTCTTATTCTTCGACGTCGGTTAATAGTACAAGAAGCATTTCAGTGTGCGAAAAATAATAAATATTTTGAAATATTTAAAAAAAATATTAAAATATCAAAATATTAAATATTAAAATACAGGTACCTATTAAAATAGGTCTATCAAAAATTACAATTTTGGAAAAATTATTATTATTATTATTATTATTTTTAACAATGATTGGACAGATGTGGGACGTCAAAAAAATGGATTATGCGGCCAAAATTACTCGAAAAACGACACCTTGACCTCCTGGGGTCCTTCAAAAATGTAATTTGTATGAAAGCCCCATATATCCCCACGGTGAAATAGGATCGTTCTGGGACCCCCAAAAATGTATTCTTTGTTCAGCAATACTTCGAAAACGACACCTAACTCGACCCAAACCCGAAAACCATCAACAACCCCTCCATTAGCCCCCTCAGAGCCCCACGGGTTACCAATTTCTGTTCAATAAATAGGTACGGGTATACCTTGTTCATTGCTTGTTCGGGCATAAAAATAATACCCTCTTGTCCATGGAAACAAAAATAAAAATAGTTGTTGCGTTAAAATTGATGGTGAGTAAAATTTAGGTAGGTACTCATTCAAGATCCCCGAGTATGTCTTCCATTCTAGGGTTAAGAATCATTCTCATTCATTTAGTTTTATCCTCATCTCTATGCCTATTTTCCACGGTTTCCTTCAACGTAAAACCGCTTATGAGAACTTGTCAAAAATAGGTAGCTAATGATAATAAATACCTAGCTAATGATCCGGCTACAGCCGTTTATAATAACACGTTAAGCGATTCGAAATGCTACAAACTTTGTGTTATAAAGCCTTTAAGGCCTTATAACAAAGCCCCAAAAGGTTTTAACGGTCTTGATGGAATGTTTTACTAATGTTATAACTTATAAAATCCGTTGTCGAGTCCTTGACGTTGTAAACAACTAGCTGTGATGTGCAGGGAGGATCAATGACGTCAACGATCCACCTGTGGTTAGGAGAAGGCGGCTGGAAGGGAGGGGGTTGGCGACGTGACGTCATCGGTAGGCGGAAAGTGCTGACATCCCGGGTGACTGACAACCGAGAACAAAAGGAATCGGGTGCGAGGAACAGGCTGCGAGGAGTTGGAAGGAGCTCGGGGCTAGCCCTCGATGAAACCACCCACGCCGACAGTTTTTTTTTTTTTTTTCGTTTCGTTAGGTACCTACCCATTTTCCCCACCCCTTCGCGAGTTAACACTAGACGGTAGGCCACTAGTCGATGTCCTGGCGCGAAGATGAAATGAGACAGCGACACCGTCTGTTTCACTTCAAGTTGTCTGTCTTTGATCACAATTTGACTGTGTGATCGAAGGCGGACAACAACTTTCGGGTGTTGTTGGTCCACTCGACACATCCCGTTCGCCGAGAAGTTATTGAATACGTAAGTCTACTCTGAGATGCCAACAACCTCCAAACGTTCCAAATTTCGTCAACTTAATTAAATAGGCCTGTTGAAAGAAAAACGCTGCAAATTTTACACAAGGGGTTTTTAATCTTTGACGTAGGTTGCTTGTGCAAAAAATAATTCTGTCGATAAAAAGTATTTTGAAAAAAAAAGTGAGATCGCGAAAAATGGATTATGCGTCCACAATTTCTCTGAAAATATTTGGGGCCCCCCGGATTCTTCAAAAATCCCATTTGTATCCCCATGAGAGCCCAATAGATCCCCACAGTGAAATCGAATCGTTCTGGGACTCACTCGACTCCGAGCACAAAGCCCTTCATAAATCCCACCTGCAGCCCCTCAAGAGCCTCTTTGAGCCCCTTAAATGGTGTTGTAAATGTTTAAAACTCCAATAACATTTTACACCCAAAATTATTCCGAGAACGACATCTCACTTAGCTTCCTAGATAAAGCCCTTCTTAAACCCCACTTGCAACCTCTCTGGAAACCTTCAAGATCCCCGAAAGGGTATTGTGAAGGTCTGGAGCTCCAGTAAAACGATTCTACGCCTAAAATTATTCCGACAACCTCACCTCACTGAAGCCTTTCATAAACCCCATCTGCAGCCCTTAAGAGACTCTTAGAGCCCTTAAATGGTGTTGTGAAGTTCTGGAACTCCAATATATCGATTATTACAAAAACGACACCTCACTCGACTCTGAGTGGATCGATCGTTTTCCAACCCATCTTCGCACGAGGGCTAATTTAATCTTTAAAAGAAGCAATACCTACACGAGTTTGAAAGAACCACATCATGCACCGAAGAACCCTCTCTTGCCCATGGGATCCAAAAAGAAATCATCGGAAAACCTATTTTTACCCATTTACAAACAGACGAATAGCAAAAATCATGATTTCAACTTGATCTCAAATATTTTATGAACGAGATTCAAAATCCAGTATTATGTACGTAAAATGAAGTATGAAAATTGTTTTAATTTTTACATTCTGTCTTTGCTATGGGAAAACACAGAATCGAAAAGCGTTACCTTTAAAAGGGTCACTAACAAAACTGTCACGTTACCCCTTATAAGGGGTAGTATACACGTTAAAAAGGAGAAGGTATACCTACCGGAGTGGGTATACCCTAGGAAGTTATCTAGAGATCTGAATAGGTATGGCTTGGTTTTTCATCCGCACCAGATATAATATAAGTTATAATAGATATCATAACCAGAGATAATAGAAGAAAGTGAGGTTTGTAATCCAGCCCTTAGAAGTGTTCTTGCCGAATTTTGGCGGCTAGTCACATGATCTGAAATCTTATCAGCATGTTTTGCTGTTTTGGAACTTGTTCTTGTTTTATACTTGACTCCTCAAGCCAAACTGGCCATGGGAGACAATAGGCGTTTGAACAACGTAGGAGTGCCTGAAAACGCCTCTGAGCTTGGTCCTCTAAAGTCCCTCCTCCCAGATAATTTGGGTCCAAGGGGGTCCAAGACCTGTCCTATACTGTGGGGCTCTATTTCGCTCTCGAAAAGACACCTAACTCGACCTCTTTGCCCAGTACCCTCAAGATCCAGCAGTTGCCCCTTTATAGCCCCATTAAATCGTTTTTACGTCGGAAATTACTTCAAAAACCACACGTAGGCCGTTCTGGGCATCTCTATTTCATGACCGGGCTATCTCTGCACTGTGAAAGGCCGGTAGGTAATTTTCCCTAATTCGCGCTAACGCTCTGTCAACATCAGATGCAGCTGCTATTCACGGGCACAAACTTTGCACTCCTGGTCTGTCTGTGACGCGCTGCATGCCACAATTTGCGACCCCATCGGAAAATTTTCTCTTTAAACCACATTCTGCTCGTTTCATTACCTCCGCCGACGAAGCGGTTGACCGACGGAACACAAAAGGCAACATTTCCTACCGGAAGTCGTTTTTCAACCTCTCAATTGCGGCTTGAATAGACCGTATAAACTAGTGGAACCGCTGACGAAGAGCGTCAAACGAGAAAAAAACGACGTAGCGGATTTTTGTGTATTTTATCTTTTTTTTCCCCCAAGTTTTGGCAGAATAGCTTCAATTTGTTCTTTTCTACACCAAAAAAAGTCCACACTCGGAGATTTTGACATCTCTTCAGCGTTTCGAGAGGTTTTGACGGATCTTCTACTCCTCGTCTCTTTTGACTCTCCTTCGAGGCTCGTCGTGGGCGAAGTCGTAGTCGGATTCACCCCCGAACACACCCGCGTATTTCCTCAGCCCCTCCTCCAAGATCTGTCGGGTAATCATTCATTACCCATCTCTCTTTGACCTAACAGTCGACCCATCAAATCCACAATGAGTCACAGAAAACCGTCAAAGAAGTTATTGCAAGTGAACCACTTACCGCGTCCCGTTTGGAAATGTGATGCCCATCGTGGAGAGCCGCAGCAGCTGCTTCGATGCCCCCTGAAATAGTTAATTCGTTAAAACAACACCGCTGACGCCTTAATCAAATCTATTTCTCGAGAAATGATCACCTTCGAAATATTCCTGTCGCGACGCCAGGCATTTGGCTTCCAGAACGGCAGCTGTCACCAAAATCACCGCCAAAAGCAACAAGCACTTGGTCATTTCTTGACTATTTCAAATTAACAACTTTTTCTCCCCGGGGACAAACTTCTAAACAAAACAATATCCCAACAATAAAAAATATTTAAAAAAATGACCCGCTCAAAACTTTCACGCGGTGAATTTTTTGGTTTATCACCTGATAATGATTGGAGACGAAATACTTTCCAAAAGTGAGGCACCTGGGTCAGCGGAGTGTTTACCCACAATCTGAACGTCTTCATTGTGACCTAACCGGAACACGAAGGGATTGTGCAGTTTGAGGCCACGGTGCCCTATCACGGAGAAGGTATTCGCTTGTCCAACTCGATACAGGACAATGGTCGCCAAACTCCTACGTAATAATACGAAAATCACCCGTGAGTCGATAATCACGGATATCAATGTGAATAAACCGACAATTTGTTGTTTTCGGCGGGAAAATACGTTATGAAATCTGTTTCACGATTTAGGTTTAGGTATTCCCTAGAGGGGTACAAAGGGGTTTTAACCATGGTCTGAGTGCGGTGTCGTTTTATAAGTAATTTTGAAAGATGGATCGATTTACGGGGTCGCAGACCAGTCTGATCACTCCTTGGGCCTTCGAGGGCACAGATTAACCTACTAGTTCGAGGGTCACAGGTGATATCATGGAGAAGGTATTGAGGAACGGCCACCGAAGGATGAGGAGCATGGATAACAGATGGCGTTTTTGAAGGGTTTTGGACTTGACGAGCGAGGGGAGACAATAGACCGTCTGCCGAATGGCAAATTTAATGACAAACGAGAAAAATCGTTCAATTCAAATGAAAAAAAAAAAAAAAGAAAAGAATTTTCCGCTATCTTTGTGAAGCAAAAAAACTCCTTGTAAAGAATCATGGAAGAAGGAAGGAAATTTCTTCCATGGTAAAGGATATTAAATTTCCTCTTATTAAAATTATTTAATGTTAATAAGTACCTCTACTCGAGATTAGAAAAATAATCACAATCGTGAAATTTCCACTTCGAAAATAGTACCTAGAGGTAAGTACCTACTGGAGGAGTTCAATTCAAACATTTGATTTGAATCCAGAGATTGACGGGCTCAATTTCTTTAAAACTTTGATACGTAGGTACACACAGTTTAAAGAAACTGAGCCCGTCAATCTCTGGATTCAAATCAAATGTTTGAATTCAACTCCTCCAGCCTCTATGAGGTATTTGGATGTTAAATATAATATATACCTAACACATATTATGTGTTATTGACCAATAACCAGTTTTTAGGGTTAGTTAGGGTTATTTTGTTTGTAATGGTTATTAAGGGAGGTAGGAACAGCGATTTTATGTGTCTGAGATGCCTTTTTTTGAGTCTCCAGCGCAAAACCTGGACATTATGGGAGATTTGGGTGTTGCGGAAATCCTGGAGAAAAAACGTTTACACAAAAATTTTACACAGGGTTTATTCTTTGATATAAGTTAATCGTGCAAAAATTAATTCTGTGCCATTAAGAAAATAGGTACCTACCTATTTAAAAAAATGATAATAATAATAATAATGTCTTTTTGGGTTCTTAAGAACCCAAAAAGACGTTATACGTTACTGGTCAAGAAATGCAACCCCTTAATAATAATAATCTGTGCAATGTTTGGACAAAATTAAATTTAATGTGACCTCGAAAAAATGGATTTTCCCCCGGTGATTAGTCGGAAAACGACACCTTATTTGATCCCCTGGGATCCTTCGAAAATCCCATTTGTAGCCCCACGAAAGCCCCTTAGATCGCACGGTGAAATCGCATCGTTCTGGGGCCCCAAAAAATGGATTATACGTCCAATAATACTTCAAAAACGACAGCTAACTCGACCCCATAGCCGAAACTCTTCAAAAACCCCTCCCGTAGCCCCATTTTAGCCCCATAGCGCCCCATGGGTTTGAGCGATCGGGCTGAAAACCTTGTGGGCACAGCTAGGTGGTAAATCGAGTATTTTGTCAAAATTTCAGATTTAAAAAAAAATTCCTAGTGCCTAAAACGGCTCGTACGGCGTACGGCGGACGGACATTTCGTTTTAGGAATCTAGACATCTTGAAACGGAAAATGTCAAATTTTGAGGCTGATCAGAATTTTCGACCTCCGCCGCGATTACGCAGGTGTATTATTCCAAGAATAATTAACCAAAAACTAGTAGGGTGAGCTATAAATCCAAATCAAGGAGTTGGAGAAATACATTGTGGATACCTAGTAGAGATTTTTTCTCCATTCTCCCTCTCCCCAGACCTCCACCATTAATAAAATTATTAATGTACATAATTGTATTTATCCAGACAAAATATAATATCCACTGTTGCCATGAGGCCCAATCCACAGTAATCCGTTGGTTACCTACCTAATGGCTTCTACCAATCGGTAATTGGTGTAGGTAGCTACATCATTTATGGACGAGCGCCGACCGGAATCAGTTGACGCCATGAAAAGCTCTCTAAGCGGATGCATTTCCATTAAATTTTCAAAAGTTGGCGCCCGAGTTGACGTCGCGTTGTGGAGGCACCGTCGTGACGCTCGATATCCATCTCGGAACGTTCGCTCCAAATCCTCCAGGCCGGTCCGCTCTATTTACGTCCGTGGATCGCCTGCTCGTAAATGTGGAGGACTGCGACTGATAAGTCATCTAGGAAAGAGAAAAAAACCGTGACGCGTTTTTTTTGTTTGTTTTGTTTTAGGTCGACACAGTTCGAACCTGTGCAACTTGAAGCACCCAGTTGATAAATTATGGCCAGGTATTGCCTTAAAAAATGACAAGACCTCGTCCTTAACAATCAGAGATTCTTCGGCCTCGTCTGGCCGTGACTGATGATATATTATCAATCAGTCACGGTTGATTTAGCTTCTTTGTTATTGATATCCGGGACATACGTGTTTCGACTTCTTTGTCCCGAGCATCTTCGGGTCATGTCAGGTTTTGGCCATCGACGATTTTCCATTACATTAAAATTGTACAACTTTGTACAAGTAGTAGTCGACTTTATTTATGTTTTTTTTTTTGCAGTTTTTTGCAGGAGTTTGTATAAAAAAAGTATAAGTTTAAAATTTTCTTATAATATAAACTTTCATATTATGAAGTGGGTACCTAATACCGCTATAAATAGGTAGTTATTTCCTAAATTTAAAATGGAATTTTTGGTGAAAGGGGAGGGTACGAGACATGCGTTTGAAAGAGATGGGAGCCTGTGAACAAGAAGAAGAGGATAGTTTTTCCAAAAATCTCGCCAACCGCATGGCCGATTTTCAATTTTGAATATATGTATCTTCATCTGGAAGAATTCTGTGCTGGTGGTTGGAGGAATTGGGTTGGTGATGGGGAAGGTTGAGTTTCCGAGGGTCCATGCTTGAGGTGTCAAGGATTCTCCAAGGGCAGGACTTCCCAAACTTTTTGGCATGAGGACCCCTCTTAGTCAAGTATTAAATACTTGAAAATTGAATTAAATACTTGAATAGGTGAATGAACTACTCGAATTTTTAGTGTTAGGTGAATGACGCTAAATTTGTAGTTTGTGGTAAATAAAAGTTAATTATATTATCCAGGCCATGCCTTATTATTAGTGGTGGAGGGGAATATCACTATGAAAACAAAAATCAATAATTGATACAATTATTGTAAATGTTACAAACTCTACTCTAATTAGAACTCTTCAATGTAGAGTACAATGTACAATTGACATGTCATATCAATTTCACTATTTATGTTGATCATAAAAAAAATAAAAAAAATAAAGTGAAACTGGGGTTTCACTAGTTTTTGGTAAAAAGAAAAAAGTGACCTTTTTTACAGCGCGCTCTAGAGGCCTAACTATTGTTCGGATCTTCAACTGTCGTATAATATATTAGCAAAATTAATTTCCAATTTGGCTAATATCGTACGATATTAATTTCCACGAGAAACGCTTAGTTTTCGAAATATAAGAAAAAACCGAAAAAAGTAGATAATGTTGAGGTTATTTTGACTTTCGACCTGGCGAAGGGTGCCTAAACCCCTCCTGTCTCGTTTACACTCGCAGAGCTTGTAAGAGATGGCTCTCGCCGATCTTGATCTTCTGCTCCTTCCAGACGGTCCATAATGAGGGTGGGATAACGGACTGCCATCTGAGGGATGGTGTGGAGCGAATACCTTGCAGCTCCTCTTCTATGTCTATGTATTGGTATCGCTTCATTTCACTGCAGGCGCCCCACTCTTTAAGCTAGTTTAAGCTTTAAGCAAATCCACATGCTAAAAATTCCTGCCGTAAATGGAGCGGACTGAGCATGGATTTAACGAGTGTCAACTTTGATACTGAATGTGTATTTTTAGACCAAGAAGGAAACGCAAAAAGGCAAAATTTAATGATTTCATAATCATCAGGTCATGTTTTTGATCCCATTCACAGAAAGTGTGGGTTGGTCGTTAAGAGAATAATGAAACAATGGTGATATATACCATACCTACAGATGAGGGAAAAGATGGTTGTAAGGGAGGATGAAAATTTACGAGACCATGAGAAGTTTTCATGTTTTTAATAATTAAATTAATCTAAAGATCACCGAAGGTGTTTACGAACCAATGTGCGGGTATAACCCCCCCCCCCCCCCCCCATTCGATTTCGACTTCCATACACACCCCTCCAGATGGCTTTAACGCACCCAAAGCCAACCAGGATCGGTCGGGCGGGCGGCCGGGGGAACGATAACGGAAAAGGTCCCAATATATTAAATATATTGAATAGGATATTAAATTTTAATAATTTTTCGGGTAAATATCCCCCTATATGCACCCCTTGAATTTGAGTTTTTAATTGTATTTATTTTTGTAAGAATGTATCAATTTTTCGCGAAGTTCACAATTTGGGAAGCCCTGTCCAGGGTATGCTGCGCAGGCACTGAACATGGAGGCAATGGGGACAAGCTGTGACCTTGTGCAACAGCAACACCTTTTGCCCAGGCCTCGATGCCACCACCGATTCGCTCTGACCTTCCCACGGATATGTGAGTGCCACACCCTAGAAGGTCATGGGCTCCACAGCCCACTCTCGTGAAATCAGACACGGGGTCACCAGGCCCTCTGCTCCAATCCAGGGTTTCCCCCTTTCAAGCCAAATTAGTGTGATTGGACGTAATAAAAATGTCGGATGAGTCGTAAATAGAGGCGCCAGGGGGGACGCGACGACACTAACCTTGTGACCATTGACTATAACGTGTGGGGAAGGAGCAACCACCCGTTTCCCCTGCGTGGAAGCTGGCGTTCGTCATCTAGCTGCTAGACGACGAAGCGCTTCAAACTTCGCTGATGTTCGTTATAGAGAAGGGTCGTTTCTCCACAGCATGCATTCCGTTTAGCGATCCAAGGAACGATTTTCAATTGCATTTGGATTGTACCCTCAGAAATCCATTTACCCCTCCAGTGTCGTCATTTAGTCCGCCGCTTCCTCAAAACTCCTTTTATTCGACGTCATTGTACTAAACTTTTTTCTAAAAAGAACTTTCCAGTCAGCGATCCCACAGAAGTGGAGGGGCATCCAATTTATACGAGAGCCCTTCAAAAAAAAAAAAAAAAAAAAAACCTCTACATTCCGCCGAGTTTTAACAAGCATCAGGCCCTCACAATTCCCCTCCGCCGTTCACAAAACTAAACTCTAGACTGTGCACTACGTTTAATTCGGGTTTAGTATTCCTATCGTTGGAGAGGAGAAAAAAGTCTCTTTCGGCGTTTTCCTTTTCACGAAACCGCTCATAGCGCGCATTCAGGCAGCACTTGTGAAAATGCACATTTTTTACAGCGGCACATTTCAAAGCCTCGCTCGGTACTGTGCCCTGACGGCAACGCAATCCACGAAATTAATTTGAACGGCGAGCCAAAAAAAGAGAAAGAAAACATTCCGGGGAATTGCACCTTCTCCAAGATCGCGGGATAACCACCGGTTTCACTCCCCCGTTCCGTCTCATCGAGGATTGTCGGCCCTGGGATTTTCGCGGTCACGAGAAACAAGGTCGATCCTCCCCCGATCACAATGCACACTCAGTAGTCTACCGTCCCGTGAAAGTCGTCGTATGCAGCTCGCGTTCGGATTTCGGCCGGATACGACCACAGACTTTATTGCTTGGGAGCTATTTGCGAACAAGAACAATTGTTGAAAAAATTGAAAAATTGAAGGCAAATCAACCAGTTGTTAAGATCTTCAAAACATTAAATTGTAAATTTTACAAATATACAAGTATAGCTTTTCAACTTTTTTTTTCCAAAGCTCAGGTTATAACTGGTTTCAAAGCTCCTCGAACCAGTTCTATAGTTCTTCATACCAGTTTTATAGCTGCTCACCCAGTTTCTAGTTGCACAGTTATTCCAAGCGGTATTGTAGCTTCTCAATGGGTTCTATGGGTCTTTCAATCAATTAATAATTTACAGCAGTTTAATTGTTAATTTAATCAAATAATTTACAAGGGCACTTAGGCCCTTCGTACCAACACCCTTCAATCGTGCAAAGATAAAATCCACATCAAAAGAATATAATTTAAAGAAACTTTGAACTGTGGTTGGACCCCAAAAAATGGATTAGCGTAAAACATTAATCGGACAACGACACCTCATCGACCTCCTAGCATCCTACAAAAACCATATTAAATATGGTTAAAAACCATATTAAATATAGGTAGGTTACAAATTTTGTAACCTCATAAAAGCCCCATAGATCCCCACGGAAAATCGGATGGTTCTGGGACTCCAAAAAATGGATACATTAAAAATACATCGAAAACGATACCCAACTCGACCCCATAGCCGAAAACGTTAATAATATATTTTGTACCTACCTATAGGTACCTATTGAATAAATATTTTATTCAGAAATTGATTTATACTATATTTATTGTTTTTATTTCTATTCCTGAATAATTATTTTAGAAAAAGGAATATAAATAAGTCATTACTACTAGCCCTACTAAGGGTAGATGTAGGATATTCAAAATAATTAGTACCTATACCTATTTAGGAAAAACATGTTCATTTGTTCATAATATAAACAAAAGACCATGTTTTTATATTACAAAAGATCTGGCCTGCCCAATGAAGTTTTAATGGCTGCACTACTTTGACTGTACAAAGGCTGCATAATCATTAAATGGTAAAATTTACCTTTCAACTTCTTGATGGTAACACTATTCACTTCGTAGAACTCCATTATTTATTCCAAAAGTAAAATTTACCATTAATTTCATTTAATGAAAGTTAATTTTCATCTAACCACTCCAGACTTCAACTAAAATAACAAATTTTTTCTTTTAATTGAAAACTAGAATGAATGGATGGATGAAAAATAACTGGATTCTGTGGAACAAACCTGTGTATTACTCCTCGAATTATAAACCAAAATAACAAAACCGAATAAAAAAAAAACAAATTATAAACCAAAAAGGATCGTTCTCCGCTTCGTGATGCGGCTCCGACAGAATAGGATTAGGAGCCCCCCCCCCCCCGCACCCTGCTGGCTCCCCCTGCCAACCCCCACTCGTTGCAGCCTCATAGGCCGCTCGAATGAATTTAGTGTCCCAGAATGTAGGTATGTTCCATTCGTTTCGCCTGAGGTGTTAGCCGCGGAGAGCCCTGGTCAGTGTTTTCACTGGATTTGTAGGGCTCCCAAAAGGTAAGCGTAGGGTAACACCCCCCCATGCCGAAACCCATCAAAGCCCCTCAAACCTTCCAAAAAAGATGTTATAGCTAATTTCGCCCCACGGTGACTAAACCACTATCCCCATTAAATTTTAATCCAATAACCAGCTGGTTCCAGGTTTTACGGACTTCAACGCATTTTATAACGCTTCAACTTGTTGAAGCTATAGCTTTGAAGCACATCTTCATTAGTTGAAATTATAGCTTTGAAGCACATCTAACCGGTTTTATGGCGCCTCAATCCTGGTTTAGGGATCTTTAGTTTTATGGCACTTCAAATCAGTGTTAGACCGTTTTAATATCATTTCATTTTGATTTCTTCAACCAGTTTTGTAGGACTTACTGATGATAATAATTATTACTAATAATTGGTTGAAGTAATCAACAACTTATTATTTAGAGCTCCTCAACTTAATTTTTACATCTCTTCAACTGGTTCTCTTTCTACTCAAACCCTGAAGGCCTGAACGAGTGGAGGGGGCAACTGGAGGAGATGCAGCAGGCTGTGCGGGATGCGTGGTTGGAGGCAACAAAGGCCAGGGCGGTGGCATCGACGAGCCGGATCTATAGATTCCTGGATTTGGGGGTTCGGTGTGTCGATTTGACAGTTAAAACTCAGAAGGCCTCAATGTTCATGTTGCGTTGGGTGCCGAGAGTTCGTGGCGACCTGCTGAGGCTCAACAGCCGACCTCATAATATGCTTCACGAGGAGGATCGGCGCACAGAGATCCGCTCGCTCTGCAACATGGGGGTTCCGGAGGACCTGGAGCACTTTGTCGCGGTTTGCCCTGTTTTGGGGGAGTTCCGCTTGCCATACTTTGGGAGGCCCCAGCTCTCGAGGGACACCCTGCTTAGGATCCTGAATGGTGAAAACTGGCTGCCGCTCGCCAGGTTCTGTCAGGCTGCGTGGAGGTACAGGATGGAGCTGGTCGAGCAATTTAATTGGGACCAAGCGCCTCGTTGACCCCCTACTCTTGATATTGACGCCGTTGTCTTGCCCTACACTCTAATATATTTTATAAGATGAATTCAATAACTTGCCTAATAATAAATGCAAACTCTGCCCATTGTCAAATTTATGTGTATCTCTTGTTAATGTACGAACATCAAGTGTCTAATGAATAAACACATGTTTCTATCTTCTATCTATTCTATCTATCTACTCAAACCCATTTCATAGCCACAAAGCGGTTCCATAGTATTTCATACCAGTTTTATAGCTCTTTATGCCTGTTTTACAGTTCCTCAAACCGGTTCTATAGGCCCATCGTGTGGTCGGACGGGTTTGAGACCCCCGTTCTGCGTTCAAAATTACTTTGTTAACGACAAATCCTTTAAAAACCCCACCGTATTGAGGGAAAATATTGCGGGCAGAACAAATAAAATCAACCTTTTCGAAAATCCCACAAAAATCAAAAGGTATATTAAAGAATCGGTTCCTGAAAGAAGGTCACTTTTTGGCGAAAATGATTTTATTTCTGAGTCTGGGGTTTGGAGGTCCGTTTCATCGTTTCGCAATGAAAGGCCGTCAGTCCGATATCCTTCCAAGAGTAGGAAATCGAGTAGTTCTACCATGGAGTTCGGAAAAGAACGTCTTCAGTCCACGGACATGCCCTCGAAAATTTAAGCTTACGTTAACGTTTTTGAGAATTTTCTACTGAAATATATTATACGATCTTGAAATCAGTCATAACTCCATTCATTATTTTTTTACCCCGAAGCTTTGAAACGAATTCCTAAATATTTAATCATGTAAAAAGGTCATCAGTCCAAAATTTTAAAAAATTTCCCCCTCTCCATCTAATAGTGGAAACTTCTTCAAAATTCGTGAAAGTTTAGTCTCTTAGTTTCATATCAACGTGATAACTTTTGCAGATTTCCATCTCCATTATTTCTCGGCGCAGATTTTCCCCCCCGAATTTCTCAAAATAACACATGGTGGAACGATGCCCTCTTTCACGAACCTATTCATAAAGCTTTATTTCGTGCAAGTATTTGTTATCCTAAAATTGGGTTTACGACGATTGCACAAGAGATTTTCGTGATCCAAAATCCACTGAAAAAAAACTGACCCAGTCACGATTCGTATTGGTAATTTGATCATTCAACTCGCCCTTATCTCTCTACGCCATCTGTTCTACCGAGAAATCAGTCGGCGGCGTCGGAGGTCAAAGTGGGTCAAATCGACGAACGGCCTTTCGGGGTCGCCGGCTGAAGGCTGAATCTTAGAAACCAAATTGGGGGGATTTTCGATGATTAAGAACTCCCCCGAAAAAGGGCGAAATCACTCGGAAATGTCAAGACCTTGTTGAGGGAGAATTTTGAAAGTTTGGCCAAGTTTTGATGAAGTTGATCTTAGTGGAGACCTCGATTGGGGTTTGAAACTGTTACATTTCCAAAAACTCAATGCAAAAAGGTTAAAAGTTGAATTTTGACGCATTATTATCGATTCTATGATAACTTCATAAACGACTCCACACTCAACCTCATGACTAAAAATGCCGTCTGTGCCCCTTGGAAGACCAACCTACGAAATGGCTCCCGAAACCGATTCACAGCTCTTCAAACAGCTTCAATGGTAAAACTGTTGTTACGAATTTTATAAAAATTAAACATTTAACCAAACTTCTAATGAAAAGGAGAACGTTCCAATTATTGGTGTTGGAGGTCTTCAACTGGTCTGAGAGCCCTCGAACAGAACTTATAGCTGCTCAAACCTGTTTTAAAGCTTTTGAACAAGTTCTATGAGTTCAACCTGGTTATTGTCCTGTTTCACGTAGTATTGGGCTAGTGAACTTTTCCAAAATCGGTTTGATCCAATGAAGAATTTTGACCTTCCTGACCCTTCTTAAATGTAGGTATTTGAGAGTGAGAATATGGAACAGGAGAGATAAGAATTAAATTTTGACGGATTTATTTCTGCAAACACTAATTTTAGATCATTTTGGTCACAGCATTTTAAACTTTTCTAAATTTCCGAAAATGAATTCTCCTTGATAGGTATGTACGGAAGGAAAGGCTGTCCCGTGGTTCATGCAAGAATGATTGATTGATGATTGACAGGTCAAGGAAAAATTCGTTTCAATGCAGGTAGTATGCTACGGGAGATACAGCCTCAGTTTGCGAAGCATGTAGGCATATTTAATTTGTGTTTATAATGAGTATTATTGAAACAAGTGACTATTACAATGTGTGACCAAAATTACCCTTGTGTGACCAAAATGAATACAACTAGTTCCTGAAACGATATGTACCTACATTACAAAAATCCCGCTAGAATCTGCGAAACTCGAGCCCCAAGAATTGAGTACCTATCTGATCTTAATTCCCACAATCCTCATCTTGAAAGCAAGTGCACGTCTTGACATTACGTTCAGTAAATTGGAATTCTTAATTCATCAAAGAGCTGGTTTTATTACTCATTATTCGCAGTTCCCCTCATTTGGGTCACAATCATTTTGGCCACCGGAAAAATGTCCGTGGTGTGACCAAAATGATGAGTGTGTTTGTGACGCCATAATTGTGATTGGGGAAGTAAAGAGTGATAAACTGACTCGGCCTCTCATCACTATTCAAGAGAAGCAAACACCTCACCAAGTTAAAACGGCTTGAATTCACACAAACGGATGAAGAGAAGTGTGACATGAATGATGGACAGAAAAAACACTAAACACCAAACAAACGAAAATAACCAGAAACACAATAATGCACTCTTACTTTCTACCGTCTATGCCCATTGCCAAGATTTAACTGAAGAAGAGGATGGGGGTAGAAGTGCTATCAGGTGGCTCGTCTAATATTTAGCGCGCTCAGCACTTTTAGTCCCCAAACCTAGGTACCTACGCTAGATTTCACACGTTTTTTCTTCACTTTCCCGAAATTTAACTACTCCATTCATTCAGGATGACATCCTGTAAATATAAAATACATTGTATTTTTACAATACGCTGTTAAGATTAGGTAGGTACCATAGTTATCTGAACTCCACGATGTCAAGCTCATCCCATCAATTTTCAAAATCGAATATCAGTGCAGTTGTAAAAACATGAAACATAAATTTAATGAGAAATTCTGTTCAAAATTGACTGTTTTGTGGCCTACGGACATCAAAGTGTAGGTACCTCTATGTGAGTGGGCCTTATGCAAATCCTCAAACAGCTTTTAGAGCTGATCAACGAGCTATATAAAACATCAAACACATTTAGGGATCTGTATACTACTTACTAAGTAGTAAGTGATTCTAATTCTACTTCTAGTACTACGTACGAGCAAAGCGAGCCGGAGCAGCTAGAATAATATAATATTATATAGTTTTGTAAACTATAGTTTTCAACTTCTTAAACTCCTTATCTCGGTTTCCTAGTATGTACCTACTTCAAAAAAAATTTTTTTTTTAGTTTAAAACAGTTTTGGGCAACTTCCGGAGCTTACATACGCTACATGGAGCTTACATTTTGGTTTCAGACTTTTCTCGTCATATACCTACCTAGGTACTCACCAAAACAAATATTTGGTGTTTTTTCAAAATTATTTTTCCACCCGCTAGGATAATCTAGAATAAAGATGACCAAAACTCTCCTCGTTCTCGGGAAGCGGCTTCAAGTAAGTAATTATTAGGTAGTAATAGGTTTTATAGCTCTTCAAATAGGTTTTATAGCTCTTCAAAGAGCTTTTCAAAACTACAACATTTGAAGTCTTGAAAAGCTCTTTATATTAAATATAATATAATTTAATTTATATTAAATTTTAATAGGGCTTTTGTGGGTCCCCACCAGGTTTTTTTTTAAATACTTAATTTTTTGTAATCAAACTAGCGTAATAGCTCACCAAGGGCATCTCAATGCTTGCTCCCCTACATTAGATAAGGATATTACAGTGGATGACTTTTGAAACAAGTACCGGTCCACCCCCCGAAATATCTCCAACCGTCCCTGCACACATTGGACGTTATAAGTCGCTCGAACGATCCGCTCCCGGTTAACAGGATCTCGTAACATGAGGATATCGTATGTTGCTTTTCTCCGGTTACATCGCCAAAAACGCCATTGCCATTTTTTTCAATTTCCTAAAAAACCAATCCGCTATATCACCTAAGTTTGCAACCCCCCCACGTCCTGGATCCACCACTGATTGAGATATGCCTCATTACTTGAATCCCATTCAATCCAACAGCCACATCAAGCTGAAATATTGCAAACCGGACTCAAACAGATTTAGATCTACATCCAATTCTGAGACTTGCAATGGAGTAGGTTACTAATGATTGCCATAACTCGGTTCTCAAAGAGCCGACTACGATTAACTTCACGATTCAAGTGGCGCTGATTTTTTATTTTATTTGATATGCCCATACTCCGTTTATTAGCCTCGGGGCGTCAAGCCAGATTGTGATCAAATGATAAGTAAATCTAAGATGAGGAATGAAAAATAAATGCGGATGGAGAGCCTCGAATGCTACCGGCTGAACGCACACTGTGTCCGCCATGAAACCAAAGAACTCATTCAACTTGTGAAGAACAATGTTCTTCGTTTCAATATCCATCGTGGCTTTATACCACTTCAAACGGATATAAATGTTCCAAGACTGATTTTATAGTTCCTCAAACTGGTTTGAAGGATATCAAACTTGTTTTACGGATATCAAACTTGTTTTACGGATCCTCAAACCGATTTTATTCAATGAACTGAAGTAAGTGGCTTAAAGAACAGTTTTACAGAAAATATATAAAATAATATTTTATATATTTTCTGTAAAACATATTATGTAGGTACTAAGTATTGTATTGCTCCTTGGACCGCAATATGTTTTAACTTGGCCAAACGCCTAGTTTTACAGTTCCACAAACAGCTCTTTAAAACAATAATAATTATTGTTTTAAAGAGCTGTTTAAGCTGTTTTTAAGGAGCTATACTAACCTTTTGTATAATTATTATACAAAAGGTTAGTATAGCTCCTTAAACAGGCTTTGTACCTTGTAAAAATGATGTTCTAGCTATACAATCGGCTTTAAACAGGTCAAACGGATTTATGGCGTCTCAAACAGGTAATATCACCAACGCGTTTTATAACGCTTCAACTGACTTTGTAGATCACCAAACAGATTCGATCATTTAAACTGCTTTTATACGTCCCAAAACTGTCGTTGAAGCTCAATCGGTTTTAACCCGGCCAAACTAGTTTAATAGCTCCTCGACCCAGGTTGTACAGCTCTTGGACGGGTTGTTAGAACTTCAATCTTGTTTTACAGCTCTTCAAAACAGTAGGTAATATACTAATGTAACTGGTTTATAGAACAGTATTATAGAAAAAGTTTGTACTGCTCCGAAACTCGGTTTCGTACCATCTAAAAATAATATTAAAGCTATTCATTCGGTTTTAAACTGGATTTATAGCGTCGCAAACAAGTTTTATGCTCATCAATACGTATTATAACTCTTCAACTGGCTTTGGAGAACATCAAAACGGTTTGATAGCTCCAGAAACTGCTTCATAGGACACTTTGTTTTACAGATCTTCAAACCTGGTTTACAGCTCTTCAACCGGTCATTTGGGATTTCAAACAGATCAGGCCAGTCGCCAGAGGATTAAAGGGTGGGGGGGGGGGGGGGGGCTCGTGCAAGAAAATTACTGAAAATGAATTGAGTGAATTTAATGGTGTAGAAGCTTTTATTTTTTATTTTTTAATTGTTGAGGGTCCGAACAACAAAATATCAAAAATGGTAGCAAAGGATTTGCTGGGAGAACTTTTGGAGGCCAAAAAACCTCGATTTTTTTCGGACATTTTCCAATTTTCCACCTATAACTCGAGAACTAAGCATCGAAAAGAAAACTTTAAAAAAAAGTGAAGAGCATCAAATTCTGCGTTGAATGACTTCGTTACAGATTAGAATCGGTTGAGCCGTTTAGCCACAATTAAGCGTCAAATAAAGGCAATTTTTTCCAACTTGGCTGAAAAATAGGATTCCCTCGTGTTTCAACCCCTGTAACTTATGAACGGCTAATGCAAATGAATTGGATCACAATTTATATTGTAGAGTATCAAATTACGAGCTAATTAGCTTTCAGCTTCCATTAATGGAGCACCTGAAAAAAAAAAAAAAATACTACTACTACCAACCGAAAAAACCCGAGATGTAATACCTAGTTCATCAAACCTGTTTTAAAGCTCCAGAAATCTTTTTATGTATTATACTTCTAGCTTGCTTTCCAGAACTCAAATCTAGAAAAGAGATCTTTAACCGGTTTCGTAGAAGTTTTAACACGCATAATAGCTCCTCAACGTTTAAATAGGCTCGCTTCTCTCGCCCAAGAGCCTCCTTTCTCAGCCAACTTTAACCTCTCAAATAGGAACAACACCGGTGTGATCCGAACTTTCCGCCCCAGGTGGTGACCGTTTCCCCTGAAAGGTCTCCAGTCCAGGACAACCACTGGGGTCACCTGAGGGATCCAGAGGGCAGTGAATCACGACGTTCCGTAAAACCGACCATTTGCGGTTCGATGGGGTCACAATCTGACAGGAAGAGACGGGGGAAAAAAAAAAGGTAAAATAAAAGCTATTTAATAGCTCGGACAGCAACTTTTGAACTTAAATGGCAGTATTTTCTTAACCACGCTGAGCTTCAAAATAATTTCACTCTCCCATTTGACCAATTAGTGTCATTTCCCCCTTATTACACTATCCGACGGGAGGCTTATCTATTATCGATCAGATGCGGTCCAATCGAGGATAATCGATGGAAAACCATTAAAGAGGGTGTAGAAAGGGCGTTGATCCGATCTGTGGGCGAGGCCGACGTTATGCAGCCCATTACAGGCCTCACTTGAAGATTAACCGTTTTGTGTAGCACCAGGTCCTGATTATTTGCATTCAAAAATTACGTGGTCGATTGTCGACCGGGAGCACACAGCAAGTGGTGTTTTGAGCGTATTCATGCAGATCAAAGAGTGAGTCACAGAAATGGGTCTATTCCATGGAATAAATTCCCCGCAGGGAATTTAATTTTGCGCAATTCCCAATTTGAGAATTTTTACGAGAACTTATAAAAACGCAGTAAGGTTTATAATGATTTTGTAGGTACCAGTTGCGCGTATCTGAGCCAAAAAAAGGAGGGACCCACAAAAATTAACTCTACGTCCGAAAATACTTCGAAAACGACACCCCACTCGACCGCATTGATTGAAGCAATCCGGCTAAAAACCTTTCTGCCACAACTAGGTCAACCGAGTTTTGAAAATTTCCCATTTTCACACAAATTTCCTTTTTCCAAAAACACAGTGGACATAAAATAAACCCTCTACCATGCGGAAAGGGCACTGTCAAAAAATTTGAAATAGACTCACTACTATGCGGAAAGGGGCTTCGCTCCATTGTGCCATTCAATGCTCTCTTCACTCGCCCGTCTTCGCCCGCCTGTCTCTGGTCCGGTCGAGGTCAGCCGGGATCTGAACAGAAGGGAAGAGTTGGTTTAAAACCCAAAAATGTGCAAACCAGAGTGGAGCGTTATCTGAGAGTATGTTAGCTGCAACCTTATGAAGAAATTATAATATTGGCCGATGATTTGTTTTTTAAACAGAATTTCTGCCACCTTCTCTAGATCGGAAAATCCACGGTCGTCTAGATCGGACAGTTACGCCAAAGCTAAGATTCGGTCTGTAATGAAATCCCCCCCAAAATAACCCTCTGGGGTTAAAAAGATGCCAAGCATCAAAAGGCTTGATATAAAATGTGTGCCAACCAATTGGTTGAAACACTTCACTCCAACTTTTGCGCGTCCTTTCTGACCCACCACCTGCTCATCGATTCCTGCTTGGGCGGGGAGCCCATACCATTTTTTGAGAGTAGGTATTGAACGATTTTCTCTTTTTCATCCACCCTCATATTGTTTATGATTTCCATTTAATTAATAATCGATTAATAAAATTTAATGAGTCATTTTTTCACTAATTTAATTCATATTTATTCCCAGATTAATTACGTTTTTAAATCATTTAAAAACATAATTCATCTTCATTTCAATTATTTAAACATATTGGGTCAAAAAGGCCCAAGTAGGTACCAAAAGACGTTTTAATTAATTAATATCAATAATTATTGATTATATTTATTTTCTCCTTTATTTTTTTATTTATAATTATATATCTTTTATAATCTGTTATTAATTAGAACCACACGAGCAAACTTAAAATTTAATGCCGAATGACTTGAACTTGGAACTTCATGAAACGAACAGCATAATTTCTGATTTGTACTCCCATAATATGGGTGTGATATTATCAAAGCTTTTAAAATGAAACTGGCTCTTTTCGAAAAACACAAAGCAATGAAAAACCTGGTCCATTTCCCAACCTGCAACACCCTCAAATCCGAAAATGATGAAAAGCTTCCGAGCGAACTTGCGGTAAATCTCATGACGTGTCTGCGAGACTAGTTCGAGTCCCGTTTTCAAGATTTTGAAGCTTCCATAAGCATAAGGATTTTTCAAAACCCGCAAATTTTTATGGGGAAAATTAAAAAATTGTGACTGCCAAGTGATGATACATTCGGCAGCGGAATCAAAGTGACATTTGATTAGAAATGAAATCTAATATTCGAGTAGGTATGTAGCGAAGGAGCTTAATAAGCTATATTTAATATAATATATTTTCATCCGAATGTCGAATCTGAACATCCATTGGTAGTTCTGCATTCGGATGAAGATGACAGTTCCAAATGAAAAAGTACCTACTATATGAGGTGGTTAGGGTGAGAAATGACTCCTCTGCTGGGTACTAAATTGTTTATTTGAATAAACAATTGTAGCGTGGGGACCGGTTTCGAGCGACTAAGCTCATCTACAGCCCTGACAAGAAAACCATTTGTCATTAGCACCAGAGAAAAACCATAAAATTATATTAACAAAGTAACAAAGTTATATTATACTGAAGGTATATGACAATGGTATAAATAGTGGAAATTATAATTGATTAAAACGGTCCAGAATGGTGGTAACTTGACAATAGTAGTTTTGGAATATGGACCCACTGTTAAAATTGGCTCCATGACTGATGGCCAGAGAACCGTTTGAAAAACCAGTTAGGCTATACTACAGGTACTGAAATGAGAATTGTTTATTATTCTAGATGCAAAACAAATACTCGATATGTGAGTAGTGACAAGGAGAAATTATAGGTAAGAAAGTCAGAGGTAATTTTAAAAATGGACCCATTTGACAAGGTTATTGGTTCTAATTGGTAATAGTACTGTAATAGTACTTGTCAAATGGGTCCATTTTTAAAATTACCTCTGACTTTTTTACCTATAATTTCTCCTTGTCACTACTCACATATCGAGTATTTGTTTTGCCTCTAGAATAATAAACAATTCTCATTTCAGTACCTGTAGTACAGCCTAACTGGTTTTTCAAATGGTTCACTGGCCATCAGTCATGGAGCCAATTTTAACAGTGGGTCCATATTCCAAAACTACTATTGTCAAGTTACCACCATTCTGGACCGTTTTAATCAATTATAATTTCCACTATTTATACCATTGTCATATACCTTCAGTATAATATAACTTTTTTACTTTGTTAACATAATTTTATGGTTTTTCTCTGGTGCTAATGACAAATGGTTTTCTTGTCAGGGCTGTAGATGAGCTTAGTCGCTCGAAACCGGTCCCCACGCTACAATTGTTTATTCAAATAAACAATTTAGTACTCAGCAGAGGAGTCATTTCTCACCCTAACCACCTCATTGGATTAGACCTCTGCACCGTCGGCAAACACCACACTGTACAGGTACAGTAGTAGGTGGTATAGTAGGTCTACTATATTTATATATACGAATATATACGAACTGAGTATTCAATTACCTGAATCATTCGTGTGTCCCATCTCTAACTCTAACCCACCTCTCAAACGCGGTTTTACTGGATGGCAACGTTTGGATGACTTTATCATGTCGTTGGGTGGGATATGTTTAGCACGATCAAGTATGCCGATTGGAAAGCACGTTGACAAACAGACGTGACCATAACTCCACAGTGTTTATGTCATAAACCGATCAGTTGAAGCGACACAGAAAATTTTTTGGTTTCACAGTACCTACTTCAACTCCCTTCACCTCATTGGCATCAAATCCGTTCTGGGGCCATTCTAGAGCCAAATCTCTCCCAACCTTTCACTAACCCCGTTTGAACTCCGAACAGCAGATACAAAGTAAATCTGCACACTTTCTGGGTCACCCAAGCTATAAAACCGCCTTTTTTTGGTTTGTTATTCTTGGAATAATACACCTATGTAATCGCGACGGAGGTCGAAAATTCTGATCGGCCTCAAAATTTGACATAGGTACCAAACCGTTTCAAGACACGTAGATTCCGAAAAAAATGTCCGTCCGCCGTCCGAGTCGTTTGGGCAGTAGGAATTATGGGGTCGAGTTAAGTGTCGTTTTTGTACGTAGAATTTATTTTTTGGGGTGCCAGAACGATCCGATTTCACCGTGGGAATCTATGGGGCATTTATGGGGCTACAAATGGGATTTTTGAAGTATCCCAGGAGGTCGAATAAGGTGTCTTTTCCCGAATTTGCAGCGTTTTCTATCTTTTGAACTATCGCGTGAATCCCATTGAAATCCAAGGTCGGATCTTCTTTTTTATTAAGTCCGAACTAATCGGCTCTTCACCATTTTTTCTTGTTTTTAACGAAAGTGCTCTCCAACCAAACACGCCATTCGACGTGATATCCCGCCTGAATTTATCCCTACCCTGTCCACGCATAATGACTGTCAACGTCCATTAGGGGCGGGAAAAGGGTTTCCGTATCACCGGGAAGGGTTTTATCGGCATCTCTTCTCCGTGAGGCGGACAAATGCGGCCGATGCATCACCTTCAAACGGGGGTCCTGAAAGGCTATTACCGGGGGGGTTTTCTGGACGTGGAGGAAATGGACGCTTTTAATTTTACTTCAATTATCATACATCAACCTGTAAATTATGGCGGTGTGACAACAGCAACAAAATTCTAGTAAATCTTTTCATGTACATACGCCTCGGTTGCTATTATCTGAATGGGCTCCAAACATGGGATGAGTTTCAGAGCGCTCTGGTGGCATGCCATGGCAGGGGCACGCAGCACTGTCAGATTCCACCCTTTACTAAGTCAATTACGAAAAACCAAATCCTGGTAACACACATTAAAATTAGTTACTGCTTTGCTGTACAGAGTAGTAAAATGGGGCTGTGTGCGACTGCTCCTTATTGCCGCCTAACCCACAGAGCTTGGAGGGAATTGTTCTCCCACTCCCGACCCCCAGGCTTCCAAACTTGCTGTAAACCTCAAAATAACGAAAACAGCTACCTACTATAAAAATACAATAATTATTGTTCAATGGTGCCTGACGCTGAAGGATGTTCAGTATTTGGGAATGAAATACCTAGTGGACTGAAATGAAAAGGTTTATTTGTAAAAGCCTTCCGGCGATAGGTACAAGGAGAAATGGAAGACTGTCTTCAGCTGTGTTTAGCATTGACGTAATAGTTCGAAACTAGCTCCTGACAACAAAATCACGTTAATTCACGTTAATCACGTTCCTGTCAACATAATCACGTTAATCCGACACGGACTGTGTTGATAATGACCATGATTTCGTCTAAGAGCATCCAAATTTGGACTTAAGTCGGACAAAAATCTAGCTACTGCCTTAATGACCATATTAAATAGGTAGGTGACTTAATGACCATATTAAATAGGTCCTTAACCTAAAAGGTATTGGATTGCCTCTGTACTTATCTTTTTGTCACTATAAGTGGTATAGATTTGTTACTCTGTTGTCACAACTTATCCTGCCGGTGGAACTGGAACTTGGGAGAAAAAACGGAACTGTATTAACATGAGCTGGAACCAATAATTTGAGAAATCCGAAACTTTTACATTTAATGATAGGAAACCATAGATGGGTACCACATGCTTACATGCAAGCAACTGTCCGCTGACTCTCTAGTGTTATCTTCAGCTATTAACGCCCACTTTGCCGCCAGAGCGCTAGTATTTCAGTCCCATGAACGACCCTTTGGTTATTGTTTTATCCGCAAGGTTTTTGCCCAGGCGGTCCAATGAATCGGTTTATGGGGACATCAAACCCTCCTGATAGCCATCCAATGTTCTATCATGAACCCATCTGTAACCCAATTTGGAGCGTTTCTTAGTCCGAATTGAGACAGGCTTAAGAGATATGAACGTCGCCCATCCTAAACCCATAAAAATCGTTAATTATTGAGACCCTCAAAATCCTCTCCATTATTTTAATCCTTTGTTCGGGAGATTTCGGGAATCGGAGGAGTGGAAAATAATTCACAACCGGGGGTTAATCCCGGATTAATTCGGGAAAACGCGGGGCATTAAACAAAAGGACGGTTAGCCTCCTCGATGTTCCCCCAGCGATTGCTTCTCTTAGTTGGGAAAGTAACTTGTTATTGCGAGAGTATACTACCAAAAGGTAGTATTAGGTTGAAGGAAGCACCTGGTCAACGGTCTCATTAATCAGTATTGATCTGGTCAGCGGGCCACTTAACAGTACCGGGGGGGGGGGGGGGGGGTGGAACCTGGCGGTCCACTCTTGGAAGAGTTGAAGACTGCGCCTGGACATTGATCCCACTTGGAAGAACTTGAAATCTGCGCCTGATCAGCGGACTCTCATGAAGAACCTGGCGTAGGTTATGCAATAGGTCAGTTGACCCACTTAACAGATTTTGGACACTGTGCTTGGTCAGCGAGCCAACTTAAAATAACAGCAGAATGAATTGGGACAGCACTCTCCAGACTGAATGTGGAGACTGCACCAGGTCAGTCATTTTCCATTGAGGAGCTTCTAACTCAAGAAAACTTTCACCAGCCCCACCTCCTCAGAAGTGGAGAGACTCCACCAGACAGGATGGCGAAATCACCATCTGGCTCAACTCCAGAGCGCCCACGACCCAGGGAACAGGTCCAGGGCCTACTTTGAGTCAATGGCCTACTCCACCGTCATGTCAGTTCTCCTCTTGTGACTAATTCGGATAACATCTAGCCCATTCATCTTGCCACCGCCATTTGAACAAAGCGAACACCTCACGGCACAGCTCAGATTTCAGGGGACTTGGAATGGTCGACCAGGCTTGGTTTCAGACAGCCTCTAGCTCTGCGGATAAGAGCGTCCAGCTAGGATGCTTACACCAGCGACTGATACACTCTGGTCACTAATCAGGGGTTTCCCCTAAAGAGACCAGCGAGCGTCGCTGAGTGACGTCAGACAGATTGCGATCAGCTGGCCCACCAGAATCAGAAGGCTGCTACAACTTAAGATCAACCTGACAGAATTTGTAGACTAAAACTGATCAGCAGGCCAACCAGAACCAGGCTGGAAACTGCACCCATCTGATAGAATTTGGAGCTTGCACCTGATTAGTGAACGACGGAACCACCCAGTCAGCGGACTCACTCAAGGAGGCTGTACCTAGTCAGCAGGCTCATTAATCTTCATTTGAGGGAGGCACCTGGTCGGGCTCCCCTCGGATTTCGTAGTTACCGTACGGGTTTCCTCTATCATATTAGGAAATAACTAAGTCGTCAAAAGCCGGAATTATTAGATTCTTCTATTCAACACGATTCTAGTCCTGTTATGTCACGACGTTTTATTACGATCTTATATTGTAAGGCGAGGCGGAATGTCACCCTGTTGACTTCAAATTGCCCGCGATGATCCCCTCCAGCCGGTTATAACAGGACCAAATACATTTCCACATAATGTACTCGTATATTCTCACTCAAAAAGGGGCCTCGTCTGGAAATGCTCTGGAACTGGTTCCAAATCGAGGGAACAGACGGCAGAGTCCTTTTGGGCTATCAGGGAATACCTTCTCAATGCCGTAATGTGAATAACTTCTGATTGAATGAGATCACCAAGGCCATTGTGTTGCGAAAGGCGCGTTTCGTCGGAAATAATATTATTTCTTTATTCATACGTTTTGGTTTATTATTCTCCGAATTACAACATGGGGTCAAAAATTTTGAGATCGATTTAATGTTGTTGTAATAAGTTATAATTTAATGTTGTTGTAATAAGTTATTGTTCATCATCGTCTGAAATATAATTTTAGCAGCATCTGAAGAAAACCCCTGAAAAGTTACATATTATGCTATAGAAACAAACAAAATGCTATCGAAATTCTATAGAAACAATAGAAGAAACAATAGTGTTTCAAGGTACACGAGGTACCAATCCTTCCGGCCACATACCTATCTGTTCCAAGGTACAAGACCCTTTTTGTTCCAAGGTACAAGACCCTTTTTGTTCCAAGGTACAACATGGTCTCCCATTTTGCAAAAACGGAAAATACCCAAACCTCACATTTCTCTCATTGAAATTGGTAGGTAAGCAATTTGGTTCCAATATAGCACAATGTGCTATGGTTCTATGTCATAGAACCATAACAGCTAACCATCGAACACTTATCTTCGAAAGCGTGGGATAAATGAGTTTAGCTCAACGATCTCAAAAGTAACTTTCTTATCACATTTGTCAATTCGACCCCCAATCATTTTCGTGCATTGATGAAACTACACTGATAAGTTAGGTACCTATGCCTCCTCAGAGAAGAATTTAGGCCTAGAAAGATCTGCTGGATAACAGCACCGGCCGGAGAGCTTTTATGCGGCTACAAATGAGATTTTTGAAAGATCCCAGGAGGTAAAATAAGGCGTTGTTTTCCGAGTAAATTTGGAAACAAAATCTTTTTTTGAGGTCCCACATCTGTCCGAACATGATTTTTGTGGTTGTTTTTTAAAATTATTTTTTCAAAAATATTTTATCAATTCATAGAATTAATTTTTGCGCACTTAAGCTATATCATAGCATGATCTGTAAAACCTTGTGTAAAATTTGCAGCGTGTTTCTTGTTGTAACTCGTAAAAATTCACACCTCGTTTTAACCCGTCCAGGGTTAATCGTCCCGCCTACGGGCACGATCTCCAATTTTCATGGTACCGCCCATACAATGTCATTATCAATTTGCATTCCCTCAATATTAATGACACGTATTGACACGGCATTATCCCAAAGGGTTTTCAATGTCGTAAATACCGCCAAAAACGAAGGCGTTCGGAACGTGCGTAATTAATAATTCCGTTAGGTACGTTACAATTATTGTTACCTACGTTAACGTCAGATCAAAGTGGGATGTTTCTCGAAAATTTTGGAGTTCGAGGCGGTTTGAAGCTTTTGGCGATAAATTTACCAAAAAAAATTTTTTTAATTTTTTTAATGACATTGTCCAAACACCGTCGAAGATTGTTCCTGGAAACTGTCGAAAGAACCGCCGGCCGAATGATGAAAAATCTTACCAATTTACATTTAGATTAGACTTAAGCTCGTCGTAAATGATTGGGTTAAACAAACAAAAACGCTCATTTTTCGACAAATCGGGATCCCGTTTCCCGATGCGGGTGTAGGGGAAATACTCGTAAATCCCGAGGCTGGTCGGTGGAACAGACTTGATCACTAGTTAGGGAACTGCCAATAATTGGCAATTATTGATGGAATTATTCATGGAAATGGGCGTTAATTTTGACATTGAACGCCACTTGAAATAATCGGATGATGAAGTTGAAGATAGTTGATGACAGACGTTTATAAACGTCGTATAAATACGAGCTGATGCTCTCATTTGCTAGGTCCTAACCGTTTATTATGAACCTGCATAGGTACATTACAATTTTTAATATTAAATTTTTCAATATTCACAACTCGTCACTCACAACTCAAGATTCTCCCCGCCAAGTGTAAAACTACACTCACCTGACCTTTTCTAGGGAGCACGACTAGCTGTGTTGATAAATCATCGTTACCGAGGAATTTCTATACCGCCGGCGTTACTGCATCGTCCAACGGCATTTCGGAGAAATAAATAGTTAATCGGGAGATTTAGGGCGGAGATGACAAACGAGTCGTTTGAAACGACTGTTCTTTTTATGGCCCGGGTAGGTAGGAGGAAATTCAGCTTTGAGTCACGTCTTATCACTGCAAGTAGAAGTTGACTTACATCCTGTCGATTATGATTACGTAGATCACATCTAGTAACAGAGAGCAGAAGAGAAGACCGAGTCGGATTTGCGTGGGATGACAGCACATCGGTCCTGGTCAGCGGAACCACCACCGTCTGTCTCAAAGATTTGCCACCTCAGGAGATCGAACGATTAGCGTGAAGAATCTTCACGCTACTCGTCAAAGAATAACAAACCCTCGAGTAAAAGCACAGAGTAACAGAGGACAAGACTCACAGAGTAACAGAGCAAGACTCGACGTTCAGTGCACTAATCTCCGCCGCCCACTCCTTCACCAATGGTGAAACAACGTTGAAATGGTGAATCACCATTTCAACGTTGATTGTCCGACTCATAGGGATGGGTATCGATGTATCCATGTTTCAAAAACATCGATGTTTTTTCTCAAACATCGATGTTTACTCTTCGATGTTTTTTAGACATCGATGTTTTTCCCCCCAAACATCTATGTACCTATTATACTTTTGGTTTATTATTCTTGGAATAATACACGTGTATTGTATAGGTACCTATGTTTTCGCGACGGGGGTCGACGACTCCGATCGGCCTCAAAATTTGACATTATCCGTTTCAAGAGGTCTACATTCAAAATCCGAAATGTCCGTCCGCCGTACGCCGTCTGCCGTCCGGGCCGTTTTGGGCAGTAGGAATTTTTTTAAAATCTGAAATGGGGCTAAAATGGGGCTACGGGAGGGGTTTTTGAAGGCTTTTGGCTATGGGATCGAGTTAGGTGTCGTTTTCGAGGTATTTTTGGACGTAGAATCCATTTTTTGGGGCCCCGGAACGATCCGATTTCACTGTTGCGATCTATAGGACTTCCATGGGGCTACAAATGGGATTTTTGAAGGATCCCAAGTTAAATATTTTTCGAGTAAAAATTAAAGAATTTTTGAAAAAAAAAAATTCCCCAAAAAAGTTTTATGTGAAATATAAAAATCCAAAAAAAAATTTTTTTTAATTTTTTTCATTGACAGAATTAAATGTCTGTACAAGTAACCTATACCCTTGTGTAAAATTTGCAGCGTTTTTTTATATACCTACATAAAAGATAATTTATTGATTATGTGGCTGAATGATTTATTTTTATAAGTAGGTATCGATAATTCCGATATATCGATAACCAACCACCAGTAGGTAGTTGTACGATTCCAGGAATCATGAGGATTTGGACATTACTTTGTAATTTGTTGTTATCACTCTTGTTCACCAACAGGTGTGCGGTTATCGCTCGTGTTAATATTTTTTTGTAATATTGGTGCAGTTATTTCAGTTAACAATTTGTACAGTGTCGTATCAAGTTCATGTAAGCCACAGGTTGGTAAGTATTTCTGACGGTATGTCCCCTGAGGGCTTCCGAGGCCTTGAATCATGAATACCTACAGCGCTGATTCGCTAATGAACTCGGTTGTCATTTGGTGACCACCCTGGAACCAGAACAAAAACTCAGCTTCCTCTCAAAGGATTTCAGGGGTCTTTTTTTCAATCGTGAAGGCACTGATGAGCGACGCGGTTCCAGTCGACGGATTCACCCCGTGAAGTTCACGGCGTGAACCCGAAGTTTTGTTTAGGTATTGGGTTTTGGTGGAGAAAAGACGGAGTTTGTCTGTTTTTAAACTAATCCTTGCAAGAGAATAACTAATTTTGCATGATTTTCAGATGAAGGCCACCTGAGGGATGACGATGTATTTCCGCGTGCTTCTCCTCGCGGCGTCCATGGCCCCTTTCGCTGCAGCTAGAGTAAGTTGAACAACACGAATGAGTAATATGGCGAAGTCGAACTAAATCCACCAAGACATAAATCTTCATCAAGATTTGTCTTTTGGCACCGTGGAATAACGCCGCCACAATGGGGTCATTAGCATGTTATCCGCTAAGTCCTGTGGTGCTCGTAATCGGTACCTCCTGCCCCAGTCATAGCAGCTGCGCCCCTAAAGTCTATGGGGCCGTCCATAACTTCCCACGCATAACTTAACTGTGTCATTCTTTAGGTCCGCTAACGAGAGATAGTTTCGTCGTCTTTCTTAATTGCTCGTTGACGGATTAATAACGGTGGGACGTCTGCCCCGTTGCGCGGTTCTTAATTCGTCAAATGCTACAACATTGCAATGTAAACAAGGAAATGTTGAAATCGGATTGAAAAACTCGAGTATGGTATTGAAAAGATCGGATGTTATGACTGATGGTATGACAAGTGATATGGTGAGTTTCTGAAATTTTACAAGGAGGCCAATATTGGCATCCCTGTAAAATTTCAGAAACTAAAGTTCTATATAGAACTTTACTACTATATCAACTGTAGTAGAGTCTACTACAGGGGTTCCCAACCTATCCCCCCCCCCACCACCTAGGTCGGTGTGAACACCATTGCGCCCCCCCCCCCTTTTCTATGTAATTATACTCTCCCCCCTCCTCAAAAATGCTAAGTATAAGTATAGTCATGGTATAATTTTAATGAGTAAATTCAAATTCAAACTGAACTCTTTATTTGTTGTTGTATTCATGTTGACAAACACTCACGCTCCAGCCTACCTAAATAATTAGGAATGGAAGCGTTTCTGGATCATTTTTTTTATCGATAGAAGACGTCCAAATAATACTACAAATGGGGTTAAAACACAACTGCAAGCTCGTATGAATTTATAAAATGTATGGAAAAATTTATATTTGAATTTTGGCGGAAACCCGGTCGAAGAGTTGGCCACCATTACAAAACTAAAATTAGATTAAGTTAATTTATATCACAAATAAGTTGAGTCAATAAGCATGATCACATTCACACCAAAGCGAACACAGCCATTTTCGTGTAACTCCAGTGTCATCAGAGCCAAATGCCAAGACAATATGGAAAATAGAAGAAAAACGCTGCAAATTTTACACAAGGGTTTATTATTCTTTGATATACGTTACTTGTGCAGAAATTTAATTCTGTCAATGAAAAAATTTAAAAAAAATTTTTTTTTTGGATTTTTTGTGTGTGGATTTTTTTGTTCAAAAATGTGTTTTTTCAAAAACTCTGTATTATTTACTCGAAAAATATTTAACATCCTGGGATCCTTCAAAAATCCCATTTTTAGCCCCACGAATGCCCTAAACATCGCCCCAGTGAAATCGGATCGTTCCGGGACCCCAAAAAATGGATTCTACGTACAAAAATACTTCGAAAACGACACCTAACTCGATCCCATAGCTAAAAGCCTTCTCAAAAACCCCTCCCGTAGCCCCATTTTAGCCCCATAGCGCCCCACGGGTTTGGGCGATCGGACTGTAAACCTTGCGGGCACAACTACATGGTAAACCAAGTATTTTGTCAAAATTTCAGATTTAAAAAAAATTCCTACTGCCCAAAACGGCTCGGACGGCAGACGGCGTACGGCGGACGGACATTTCGGATTTTGAATGTAGACCTCTTGAAACGGATAATGTCAAATTTTGAGCCCGATCGGAGTCGTCGACCCCCGTCGCGAAAACATAGGTGTATTATTCCAAGAATAATAAACCAAAATCGACCTGCACTCTGGTGTTTTTTGATTGGAAACCGGAACCACTATAGGTGACGTCACGTTAAATGATTATCAACTACGTGAAAGACTTTTTGTCAGTTTTTTGGCCTTGATCGCGCCTCCCCTGGAGACCCTTCACCCCCCCCCCCCCAAAGGGGGGCGTGCCCCCCAGGTTGGGAATCCCTGGTCTACTAGATATATCTTTCCTCGAACGGTTTCGTCGAAATAGTTAGGTAGGTACTAGTTTTTTTTTCAAATTTTCGGAGAAGTCAGGCGCTTTCTCAAGTTCGAAAAGCGCTTATTGAGGAGAAAAGTCAATTTCCTTGACTTGTAGTCCAGTAAAATGGGAATAATTTTAAATAACTGGCGGGAAGTTGGAAATGGGCGAACTGGTTCTAGGATAATATCATCACATATTATGTCCGTCCGCCGTCTGGGCCATTATGGACAGTAGAATTTTTTTTTTTTATCTGAAATTTTGACATAGCTACTGTGAGGTAGCCGGGATTGACGGTCTTGTTTTGTCAAGATTTGCTTTCGTCAACCCGGTGCCCACGGTAAAATTTGGCAGCTAAATTGTTTTACGTTGTGACCGGGAGGATCTTTTATGTGCTGCCGATCCTCCTTTTACCCCGTCCCCAGGTCTCCAAATCCCTTGATGGAATCAGGTCAACAAGAAAACAATATTCCAATATAACTTATATATTGCTTGTCGAAATGACCCTTAATTGTTGACCTAATCTCTCCACCAAATTGATGAATTTGCCCTAACCGCCCGCACGCGAACGCGAGGCCCCCGGAGGCAAATTCGGGTTTTCCAAAAGTGTAAACTAATGGTTGGATCTGACCTGAGTGAATGACGTGGGTGGCCACCGATGATCCTTGGCTAGGAGATCACCGGGACAGACGATTCTTGCATCATGAGCGGCTTCGTGGCGACTGACCGCGAGTTCTGTTTCTGTGTCTCCCTCCTGCCTTAACTCCAACTGCTGAATCAGCGTCTCCCGCCGTTTTTGATTTTCAGTGTGAAGTGGTTTTTCAGTTGGTTTAAAAACCACTTCTAACATCTCCCCCGGCTTCGGAAAAGGAGCGTCTCCGGCGCTTGATCTGTGATGGTTGAGGTTCTTCTTGGAGTGAGCGTCTCTTGGAGTTGATTGCAGTGGAGTTTATTTCATTGCGGCTATGGTTGTTTGAGTTTTGGAGGTCGACTTTCCTTTCTGTTGATGTATTTGCTTTTGTTGTTTGAAGTAGCTTCTGTCGTGTTGCTAGTCGCTTCGATTTTTCTGATTGCTGATGGTCAGTTTCTTCTTCTTTTGGTTTTGTGGATTTCTGGTTTTCACTTTTGTGGGTCTCTGGGTTTTTCTTTTCACTTTGAGTGTCCATTCACTTTGGTTTGCGCGTTCACGCGATGAGTTGAAATCCTACCTAATGAGTTGTGGAGAGTTTATTTTTAATACATAATTTCCTATGTGGAGAGTCCCTAGTGCTTGTTCAAGTTTTGCAAATTGAAATGTTTTTTACGCAATTAGTTTCATTGAGTCTATCTTTTAGTTACATGTTATTTCAATTTATCCTTACTATTAGGTATACATTGTTCTTGTTTGAGCTGTCTTTTGACTTTCTTACTTAATACATTATCATTAAAATGTTGCAATATCTTAAAATGTTTCAATAATTACTTTTCTTTATATATATTTCTTCTTTCCTTCTTTTCTCTACCATAGGGAAAATTTTCTTGTCACTTAATTATTACTGTTACAATGCTAAATAATTTCACCCTTTTTGTGTATTGAGTGTTCATTTGTTGAACATTATTCATCTGTGTTAAATTTCAACCTTTGTTGTGTTCAACCAAAGTTTGTTGACGTGTTTGAATATGCTTGTGTTAGTGATATTCATGTAAGGAAGTGAGTTGTGAGTGTTTGTATATTGCCATTAGAGGTTGGACGTAACTCATTAATGGTCGAGTTTATTGGATTAGCGCGCTTTAATCCGACAAATCAATCCATAATGTCAAAGGTCTTTCCATCTGTGGACTTTGTTGTGAGCTGTTGTGCTATTCTGTTCTGAATGTGTTCTAGTAATAATTGCTGTTATTACTGTTGGTGACATTGTTTGAATGATGGGTGTGATGATGTTCAATTGTTCCTAAGATCCATCGAACAATAATTGTACTATTTAAGTAATTAGTAATTATTACTATTTAAGTTCAAATTTCCAATTTAATGAGCTAAATTTGCCTAGACTAATGCTTCATCAATTTTATCATTATGATTTACTATTATTATTATTTTTATTTTTTTATTTTTTATTTTTTTATTTGTCCTTATCCCATATCTTATTGTATTAATATTAACATTGCTATTGTTATGTTTATTTTTCATCCATTCATTTCTTTTCGTTTTTCCTCAACTTATTTACTAAATTTTTATTCTCTTAGTTTGCTCTTACTTTAGTTGCTTATTATTAGTGTTCTCTTTTCAAGTTACTTAATTTAATTCATTCTCTTTTCAACGTACCTAATTAATTTACTTATTCTTGATTTTCTTTGTTTATACTCATCTTTTTCAGTTCTTGTAATTTTTATTTAATTCTTCATTAACTTATACATGACCACTTTTCTATCGTTTTATTTATGCCTTTTATTTCTTATTTATTTATTTATTTATTTATTTATTTTTTTTTTATTCCCTTTTTTTTTTCATTTTTCCTTACTGCTATCTTTATAAATTGTTACAGTTTATTGATTTACTCCTATCTATGAATAGTCTCTTAATATGAAAGGAAATTTATTTTCTTCCTTGTCAATGCCCTTTCTTGTTCATCTTTGCTTTATTACTAATTATTATGTCTCTGTATTCTATTATTTTTCTTTGCTTTTCTTTATTTATACTTATATTTATTTTCCATTATTTTCTATGACTTCTTTTCATTCATTACCCTTTTTTTCTTCTCTTTATTTTTCCTTTAATTTGTCTTTAATATTCATTTTTCTTCATATTTTCTTCAATATTTGCATTCCTTTCAATATGCCTTCGATTTTTTTCTTTTCTTTATTTATTATTTTTTCTTTATGAGCTTTCTCCTTTGTCTTCATTTTTATCTTTTCTTTATTTATTCATTTTTCTTTATGAGCTTATTCCTTCATTATCTTCTTTTCTTCATTTTTCTTCTAATATTTATTCCATGTTTTCATTCTTTCTTTTTTATTTCTTGTTTTCTTTCCTTCTTTTACGTTTTGTTCACTGTGCTCGTTTCTTGATATTTCCTCTGATATCTCTTCAATGTTTTCTTTTCTTTTGTTATATTTCTTCTACATTCTCTTTTTTTCCTTTTCAATACATATTGTTTCTTCTAAGTCTTAGCAGTTTGTTTCTTTCTTTATGTTTTATCATTACCTATTTATTCTCTTCGTTTGTTTCATTGTTTAGAAGCCTTTATTTATTTCATTTTCGTCGTTGACGGAATCTGCTGCGCGTTTGTTTTGTTTCACTTCTTTTATTTTTATTTTTTCTGTCGATGTGCACAATTTAATTTGAATGTCCTATTGAGTCTAGCTGATGGTTCTACGGTCCAGCCGTTGCGCTACTTGAGGCCTACTTTCACACAAACGTTCCATCAGTCAGGTCAATACTGTTTTGTACGTCTTGCCAAAATGTAGTCTGTTTTTCCATTGGTTCTCAAATTCTGTCTGCTCTCATTTGTCTTCTGTCATAATATGGCTTCATTTCTGATACGTGAACTGCTATATCTTGTTGTCTGTTATCGTTTGTTGATGTCTTGCGCTTTCACTACGGCGTCGCATCTCGTCGACCTTATGTAGTGCAGCTGTGTGTCCGTCCTCACTGTCTTTTAAACTGTCGCTTCGCCATCGCATCTAGTCGATGTACCGCAGTTATGTGAGTTGGTTTGTTGTTGTTTTGGTTTTATTTTTGTTTGATCTGTGTCTCCTCTGGGTTTCCGTGAAATTCCCTAGGAGTAAGTTTTGGGATTATCCCACGGGATTCTCTGAGTTTTTCTATTTTATTTTTTATAGCTAGTATTTCATTTTCTAACCTTTGCTCGTGACTTGCCATTGTTTTGGTTATTGAATTATTCAATTATCAAGTTATTTGAATTGTATTTTATTTGTTTTATTATTATATATATTTATTTTTTTTTTTCATTAATATAAATACCTGTATTAATACTTGTTTTAATTCACTGATTGGCTTTTAAATTTATCAAGTCATTCCATTGGGTCACAAACTTTTGATTTCATTGATTCTCCTATTTATTACTTTTATTTCGCCCATTTAACTTACTGCAAACTTCAAATGCCTTACTTGTTTGAATTCACTGATTTTCCTTTAAATTTATCAATTCACTCCATTTGTTCACTAACTTTCAATTTCATTGATTTACTTATTTATTACTCTTATCCATTTATTCATTGGAATTTATCAATTCACTCCATTTGTTCGCTAACTTTCAATTTCATTGATTTAACTCATTATTATTCCTATCTAGCCCATTTAATTTACTCTACTTACCAACCTTTATTTTATTTCGATCTTTTTACTTTAAAATTATTATTATTATTTTTATTATTTTTTAATTATAATAACTATTGCTATTTTTTACTTTGTTTACGTAAGAGTGTAGAGCCTAACGATTTCTGTCGCTGATGGAATTCACTATACCTAACGTGAGGATGAAGTTCCATTTGTGAGCGTTTTCTTTGACAATCGAGCTCTAAAGTCCTACGTAATGTTGGTCAACATTTTTATCAATAAAATTATTGTGGTTGTGTTGTTATGTCACGTCAGAATACTATTGGATGTAGAAATACTAGAGTGGTAGAATATACTATATAGGATAATACATTTACATACGCATGAAATAAACATACAAATAAATCAAATAATGGTTCATGCACAATTTTATGGATCAATGATAAGTTGCACTACGCTTTATTAATTTTTTGAATCAACGTCTCGGAATGTTCGTATTTTTCTTTCGCTCGAAAGGAGGACGTTACCGCTTAATTTCCTCGAGGACGAGCTGGCTAAGCGTTTTGAATTTCCTTCCCATCAAGGAACTTGGAGGGACGGACCGAGCGACTGACGGAGTGCTCTTAGTTGGATTCACTTACGATTTTATTAATTACGAGAACACAAATGAATCTACGGTTTTTTATTTATTTATGTATTGATTCTAAATTGTTGAAAAGAAGAGAATTTATTACTTTTATGTTAGATTATAAACGTTATAGGGCATGCAAAGTGATTTATAATATTTTCTTATTCGGTGAATTTATTTTAATATTTACTTTTATGGATGATTTTAGGGTTAGGGGCGGCACCAATAATTGGGAACCGAAGCCTCCACCAGGTGGGTGGTTGCCGGGATTGACGGTCTTGTTTTGTCAAGATTTGCTTTCGTCAACCCGGTGCCCACGGTAAAATTTGGCAGCTAAATTGTTTTACGTTGTGACCGGGAGGATCTTTTATGTGCTGCCGATCCTCCTTTTACCCCGTCCCCAGGTCTCCAAATCCCTTGATGGAATCAGGTCAACAAGAAAACAATATTCCAATATAACTTATATATTGCTTGTCGAAATGACCCTTAATTGTTGACCTAATCTCTCCACCAAATTGATGAATTTGCCCTAACCGCCCGCACGCGAACGCGAGGCCCCCGGAGGCAAATTCGGGTTTTCCAAAAGTGTAAACTAATGGTTGGATCTGACCTGAGTGAATGACGTGGGTGGCCACCGATGATCCTTGGCTAGGAGATCACCGGGACAGACGATTCTTGCATCATGAGCGGCTTCGTGGCGACTGACCGCGAGTTCTGTTTCTGTGTCTCCCTCCTGCCTTAACTCCAACTGCTGAATCAGCGTCTCCCGCCGTTTTTGATTTTCAGTGTGAAGTGGTTTTTCAGTTGGTTTAAAAACCACTTCTAACACTACCTAGGTAATACTCGGTTTATCATAATATGATAAATATATTATATTAAATATAATATAATAAAATTTTGTGCTCGCGAGTTTTTCAGCCCGATCATCCAAAACCTCGTAGGCCAAAAAGAGGCTACGGAAGGTTTTTTTTTGAAGATTTACGCTATGATATCGAGTGGGATGTCGTTTTTGAGCTATTTTTGGACGAATAATCCTCTTCATGGGGCTACAAATGGGACTTTTGAAGGATTATTAAGTTTTCAACTTTTTGACGCCAGGAGTTTTTTTCTCCGCCTCTACCGAATTGCGGTACCTAGTTTTTCCGTTTTTTTTTTTTTTTTTTTTTTTTTTGTGGGAGTTTTTCTTTCGATTACCGGGTCAATTTTTCTTTTAAAGAAAATGTTGGGCGTGCCAAATATTCCTATTGCATAACTTCCTAAAGCCCTAATGACCTAGACAAGGTTTCGTAACCCTATAGGACATACCTACCTAATTTCAGCCCTTACAACGCATTGAAATAATGTCATTCGGTCTTCCATAAACACTGGATTAGTCTACGGTACAGATCTGTTTTGAACTTGTCTAAAAAGGGGGCATAAAGATACACACCTCGCAACATCGATAATGAAACAAAGTCCTACGGCAGCAACGCGGCACGATGTCAGTCATTTTTAAAATTCAGGTGCATTGCGAATACGCTGGGTAATATTTCAGATGTTTCTGACAGATACCGCCGTGCGCTGGCTCAAATCAGAGCATCTCGCGTCATCATGGAGCCCTAACACGCGCCTATTTTATTACCATGATGATATTTGATAGGGTGCTAACAGTGCTAACTAACCCGAGCTTGCAACATCACGACCTTTGAGTTGTAAGTGCCTACGGAGCAGATCGAAAGCTTTCGAGAGATCTCGATAGCGGCCGATTCATCTGGCAGTCATAAGATGATTACCTAACACCATAAAAAGGTCTCATTGACCAACAGTCGTGTATTTGGGAAGACGGTATCACAGATCATGAGAGTAGGATTTTTCTACGTAACATCGAGGACACATTTGGTTGTCACGAAGAGTTTGGAAAGGAGATTTTCTTGATGTGTACAATATGGAAGTACTATCATGAGGTTGGAGAGTCATGCTGTCTCATTGATTGATTTAGTTATGCCATACGTACCTATCTGGAGCCGTACTGTAGGTATACACCAACTCCTGACAGGATCATCTTATTGAACCAATAGGCGTGTGAACGTTCGTGGTAACATGGGAAAAATTTCATGCAGGATAATAGGTTTGTTCCAGGTTTGACGGTACATACCTATGTTAACAGAAATCGCCGGAGACATGCGCAGTTTAAGAACTGGTGTTCCAGGTCGATCGTAGGTTGGACGGAAACCGACAGCTCGAGTAAATGCGGTCGGGTTCGGTCGACAGCTGTCCAACTTCTGCCGACAGACGCAGTCAGACCTAGAACAAACCTGATATTATTCTATTTCTGGCCGAAGTGCACGGCTGCCGATCTAACGTTGCAATCCGCTTGGTTGCGCTCAGCATCCTGTGCAAGGGAAAAGTGCGACGCCGCCAAGCTCCTTACCTGTATTAAATAAAGGTGAAAGTTTCACCTTTAAGCAGGTGAGAACCCGTTAAGGCTAAATGTCCCTCCTCATAGTACCAGAGTTGGACACAAACTCCGCTAAGCCCGGGCGAAGTTTCCCCCATTGAATCGAGGATTGGGAAATCCCGATGAATTATCAAGTCGATAGGGGTGCCTCTGGACCGTTAAAACCTTACCAGGATATATTCACGGTGTTGCCAATAAAGGAGTTCAGCTTGGTACCTACCAAGCTTAATGCGGGCGACCCTAGGAAAATTCACGTTGGCTCTCCACACGCACCAATTCGGAATGTATTTTTATTACGTAGTTGGTAATTTTTATTACGTTTTCCATAGCCGTTCTGTTTTTTTTTTTTGTTTTTTTTTTTAAGAGAGATAATATTTCTAGTAGGTATAGTAGGTATTGGAAGTGCTCGTATTATTACCAAATAGGTAACAAAAATCATTTTTAGTACCTAGGTACCTACCTAAGTAGGTAGGTACCCCAGTCATTGCTCACTTCAAAAAGCAGAGTTATCCTCAGCAGTATACAACAGTATAATACTATAACCATAAACTGTACTGATAATTGTACTGATGATGGTTTAGTAACCCGAAACGCGTCTACAAGTTATTATTTTATTTATCGTGGAAATAGACTATTCCATCTGAAATCGTCTTTTTACAGAGTTATCCTTCATCAGTAAGCTGAACTTGAGGAAGTACCTATGTAACGAGTTGGTAACTTACATAAAATAAAACTGAGATTTGAAGCTACAACGGCGATTTTAGCGGAAACAGAGACGACTAAAATAGCCGTTTCAATCTTGGTGAAACCTTCCTCAGTAAATTGACCTCCTTCCTCAGTAATTGACGATTCTTTTCCTTTTATTGACAAATGAGCGTTGGATGCTTCCGCTGCATGTGTGGATTCGGATTGGTGGGGTTTTCCAATATTGGATCTGACCGGACGAAGCCAGAGGCGAGGAAGGCTGCGAAAGTTGTCTCCAACGCGAAAACGCCGGGTGCAAGATGTGGTGACTACGGGTTTGGGGCTATGGCGACCACTGAAGACGCTATCATCACCTTCATCACCAATCTCCACGAGCTGGTCATCAAACGATGGTGAAGGTATAGGCGGCTCAAGGAAGTGGGGGTCCCTCTTCTTTTGGGGAGGGACGAGTGTGGTGCGGGCGCCTCCAAGAGACTATGGGTTGCCACCCATAATAATATTATAATATTAATAATATTATGGGTGGCAACTATATTATAGTCTCTTGGTTGGTTTTGAATGCCACCCATAAATATATTATAGTCCGCAGGTGTTGGGTTTGAAATGGCAATTATATCAGTTCAAGTTCGGAATTGGTTGTGGATTTGTTCACTCGCCGTTTTTACAATATTATGATGATATGATGCATGGAAAAAATGTTCAAAACGCCTCACCCACCATCCAAAATGAATTGGTGTCATTTGGGAACTGACCTGTCCCACGCGTTAAGAAATGCGGGGTCGACCTCCGATAGGCTCAAACAGTTTTTATTGGCCACGTGGGTCGCAGGGTTCAGTATCCTTCTCTGGACCTTTTGTTTATGTAAATTACCCCAACACTAAATAAGAACCCGAACCAACTCCCATACAACACGATTGATACCCTCGCCCGCCGAATTTTTTAGCATACAAACGGATTTTTTTTTCTTTCAAAATGTGCCTTGAAGGCATTCATAATTTTTGAGCGTATTCAAATACGAAATTCCGGCTTCGGGCTTGTCCTATTTTTATTCCAGCACTTAGTATAAAAGCCGAACAAGGGCGAACTCGGGGTTTTAACGTCAACGTCAATTAAAACGTTCTCACCTCCCGAAATTGATTCTGCCGTCGTCACATGAACATTGCAGACTGCTAATGTTGAATTGAATGATAATGTTTGAATTGAATGCTAACTCATGTTTGGCAATCCTGTGGGTTTGTTCGATTTGATGCCTAGCATCAGGCTGTTCACACTAAAACCACGAATCGAATGAGAGCTATGCAATGGTTAATTAATTCTATTTTCAGTCTTGTTTGAATATCCAAAAATGAAACCGTGGCATGATGCTGCTGTGATATGGGTCATTCCAATTTGGAATGTACATTTGGCCTCCCGAGCATCGTCCATTCACCAAATTTCCAAACGCATTTTCAAGCCTGTCAAAATTTTTTCTGGCTCCATTCAACTCCCAAGAGCCCTGCACAATTCGAAATTCGTGAGTTCAGCCATTGGTATTCCTATAAATCCATAGTGTTTGCAAAATAACGTGGTCTCAACCTCATGTGTGTTACCATTCTTGAAAAATTAGTGTAAGACGCCCAAACTGTCGGGTTGGTCGAAATTCTTTTCTAGGGGCTTTGCAGACCATTTTTAAATCATATAAATCTAGCTCACTGCTACAGAACCCATGAAACCTGTGATTTTGTGCCTTAAATCTCATGTGTGTTACCCGTTAAGAAACAAGCTGGCCACATGATTCGTGATTATACTTTACTGCACTATCCAAACTCTCAAAAACCTCTTACTACTGTTCAACAGTCATCTCATTCACTGTTATTAAGGTCAGGCCGTACCAAAACTTTCACAGCTGATCCTCCAGACCAACTTTTCTTGAATGGACACAGTAACATACATGGTAACAGACATGAGCAACAACGTCGAAAGAGAAGCGCTACTCCGCCTATAGTTGATCAAAATGTAGTATTAAATACTCGTAAATTTTACGAGATATATTTGACATTAATTTCAATGTTAGCACACTTGTATTTCTCTAAAAACCACACTACCCAGCTGTCAGCTGATGCAACAGCCCAGCGGGTATAACTACTGTAGTATCTAACTACCACATCGAAGGGAAACGACGCGACGTTAGAGACAGAAAACGTTTATGTAACCGATAAAAAAAATCTTGTACTTAACTTAGCATTCAAAATAGAAATCACAGAAAAAAATAGGAATACATGTTTTTGAAATTTTTTTTGGAAATAGGTAACGATTTTGATTCCTGGTTATCGGGGAAATTACTGTTTCCCCAACGATTGGTTGATTTTACAAAGTAAATATCAGGAGAAGCTGGTCCACTCGGAAACTAAAACACATCTGGTAGACAACCAAAAAACCCGTGAGACGGTTCACAAAATTCTATTCATTCCAACTTCCAAAATTCTATTCATTCCATCCCGCTGGACCAGCTACAGATTTATATTGAATTGGTGTTCTTCACTCACGTACAAGTCAGGCACAACACTGGTGACCCCGACGTGATTTGAACACGGCACATGGCAGAACCACCAGCCCAACTTCCAGCAGCCGCAATCGCAACCGTAGTCAACAGGGCAAAAGTTCATCGAGGAAGATCCAAACCCCTGGTTTCTACTACTACAAACATTCTTCGCAACAGAGCGACTGACGTCCCAACGATCAAAATTCAACGCCGCAGTCGCAGCACTACCAAGAAAGGCGTACTACCAGATAGCACACCTCCTACGGGAGCCTGGTGAACGACCCTACGACGAGCTCGAAACGCTCCTTCACCGGGTGTATGGAACCACGCCTGAGCAACGCATCCGGGCCCTCCTCGAAAACTCTCCTGACTCCGCCAAACGACCATCTCATGCGTTAGTTATCCGCTACCAGCTCTCTGATACAACGCCGGCAGAAATAGTGAAGACACTGGCTAAAACAACTTTCACCGGAAATCCAATGTGCACTTCTCGCGACTACCACAGACAATCTTGGCAATAAGTCAGGTGGAGTCACAAGCAGCCGTCTGTGGTTCTCCTGGCCACGTCAGTTCTTGTCCCATTTTTTCCCAAGATTTTTTCATGCGGCGATGTTCTCGTGGTGTTATATCCTTCACTTTCTTTCTGCTAAGCGATCTTTCTTTTTCTTTAGCTCTGAAAGCAGCCTCACGGACGGGATCCAACTTCTTCTTTTCCCGGTATCTCCTCTGTTTTTCTGCAGCTGTCAGCGGCGCCTGAAAATGTTCGAATTATAGAATTTGTCTAGTGGTTATCGCCAACTCCAAAATATAACTCAAATTAACCAAAACAATGACCCCCATGAACGTGAAATTCGAATAAATCATACTTTCCAAAATTGTCTGCGAGGACCTCATGTTTGTTACCCGGAGCTCATGTGTGTTACTGCTGCACTGGTAACACACATGAGTGGTAACACACATGATAATCCTACTTCAAATCGACACTGCAGCTAACTTAAACAACCTAGAAGGCTGAATCACATGTCAAATGAAACGTGTACCCCACAGTTATTGGAGGAAAATCATTGAAAAAGTGAATTATTCATTGTTGAGGTTGCACCTTAGGTAACACACATGGAGACGAATAAAAATACTCACCATGGTTTTTGGAGAAACTGCTTGGAACTTCTCCCCACTCACTTGTCTCCTCTCGAGGAAAACAAAAACTGATAATATACATCCTACTGCAATAAGAGAGAGCTTACTGCATAAGAGTGACTTCATTGTTGCCAAGAAAACAACGGTAACACACATGAGGGTAAGTTATCTTGAAAAGTGATGGACAATCCTTTGCATTGACGTCACAGTAAAAGAGGATGTCTGGCGACCCCGAGCCTCCAAAAATCTGAAACCCAGTGTCCAACTCTACAAGTAGAATGCGCTAGATTCCTCATAAAAAATTCATGGTGTTGCTGAGGGAATGAAGATGAGGGCGCTTTTTCACTGTGGACGGTAACACACATGGGGTTTTGCCATGTTTTCATTCATACTAGGCATAATAAATCCCAGAATTGCAGTATACTTGATGTTTTTTTTAGCGTTTTGTGTTACATAGGATCGGTAAATAAGAAAAAAAATCAGGAAATCGGGATCAGCATGAATGCGAGATTTGCAGCAAAGTGAGGACACGAAATGTACATTTTAAATTGGAATGACCCATATATGTTTTAATGGAATTGTAACAAGGGAAAATATTGGTGTAGGTACATCTTTCATCCCCTTTTATAAAGGTTGAAAACTGTTTGTGGACTATTTTTGACATTCTATTTCTTTGCATGGCACACAAAATCGAGAAGACGTAGTATTACTTAGTATCACTTTTAAAAGTGCCACGTTTAAATTTTTTCGTTTAATATTGTCACGTGTCATGTTTAAAATCATGTTTAAAGTCATGTTTAAAAGCAATATCCATGGTACCGGACTACATTTACGGCCTCCCTGATATGAGACAAAACGAGACGATTGACAGGCTGGCATGGGCTGAGTGACTTAAATTCGTACCTGTAAGAATGTTAGAACTGATACATAGAATATAAATGTTGATCACTTTTGGAGCAAATTCTCTTCTGTTCACCCTAGAAAGCTGAAATTCGGTAGGAAGCCTCCCTGAGACAGAACGAGACGAATGACATGGCAGGCTTCAACCGGATCAACTGAGTGACCTAAATTCGTAGCAGTAAGAATATTTGAATTGATGCACAGAATATAAATTTTGATTCCGTGTGCAAAAAATAAAATAAAATGAAAAATAAATAAAAGATCTTGAAGGGTCTAAAAAATATCCAACTCCCCCGTTTAATTGCTTTTTGCAGAAGGTGATTGGAAAAGGGATGAGAACTTGGGAGATAAGACAGTGTGAGTGGATTCTGGTAGATAAAGAGTCTTCCAGAGCGTGATAGATCAAGTGTTTGTAGAACACGAAGGAAAATCGATTGACACGCCAAGTGTCGAAGTTCCTGAAGGATCCAAAGTATTGCTGCAACGCCTCCGGAATTAACGAGAGTATTAAGTTGTAGAAAACAGTTTTGGTCTCGACTCAGCGGAGTTGGGGTTAGCAAAAAAGACGAACGAGAAACAAGTGATGAAGGGAATCGTGAGGTTGAGGTAATAAGATGTCAGAAGGATTGATAGGGAACGGCTCGTAAAAAAAAAAAAAAAAAAAACCCGAAAAGATGATGCGAAATGGGCGACAGGGTTTGCGGACAGGTGCGGGATTGAAGGGTGATTCGTTATGCACGTACCTTCCAACTCTACCTGGAAGAGATTTCCGAGATTTGATAGGGCAAGTCCGGCCGAGTTGGGTCCCAGGAATCCCCCAGGAATGGATAGAGGACATTTTAGGGCTGGGAACCTTATAAAAATTCCTCCTGGCGGGAAAAACATCTCCCATAAAGTTGGTCCACCTCGCTCTACCTTTCCTACTTGCGGAAACTCCAGCTCATTGAACCCCAACCGGTTGGATTAAAATATATGAAAAAAATTAATCTTCCACCTTTTTCTCCGCCCGACGTTGCGTGTACTAATTGTGTACCTGGGTGGAAAGATAGTGTTGACCTTTCTCAATCCGAAATCGCCTAATCGAGTCCACTCGGTCCTGCCTTTCTTTTTCCGGAGCCAAACCCACCTCAACAACTGGAAATCCCGTTAAAGATGGAGATTTTTTTTGTCCCGAGTGACAAACTGGACGCCAACGTCCTCTTCATTCTGCTAAGTGGCATGTTTGGTAGTTGCGTTTGCGTTTTGGTCCTAGTTGGCCCTTCAAGGTTTTCAGGCGGCCCATGTGGGGCCGCATTCGATTCTTCATTCGGAGGTCCCATCTTAAAATTGGTGGCTGTGATATCGACAGTCCAAAATCGATGATCGTCAATTTAAAAAAAAGTATATATATATATTACTTTTTTTATCCATTTCATTTTTAAATCGATTTGATAAGTTTGAAGGAATAACGAGTTGAAACCCAGTTAGTAGGTAGCATTCAACCTTCTAACTAACAGTTCATTTTACTTCCTAACAAATGACAGTAAAAGATCAAACCTCCTTTTAACGAATATGTAAGAAAAATTTGAGAGTATTAAGAGTAAGAGTATTTGAACGAAAAATCCTCGAGAAAGTAGCTGACAAAATTGATGCTTATATTATTATACCATTATGGAATTATATATTAAAAAAAAGATAAAGTTAAGTAAAGTGGGTTTCTTTGTGTTAACCAACTGGTTTTCACAATGGGGAATGCTCATCAAAATTTTGTTCCTTTTTAAAAATTTTAATGAAAAGTACATACTCGCTGAGGGGAGTTTCTAAAATGATGGTGACCTCGTCCAAAAAGGCTGGGATTATTCGTATAAGTAGGATTATTCGGGGTAGGTAATCGCCTCGTTTACGTCACAGATTGGGTCCTCTGACGTCGAACGAGTCAACCCCACCTGTCAGCCCTTACATTCAAAACTGATTGCTCAGTCGTCCTTCCCGTTCTGAATCCGTACTGATCCGAGACAAATAGATTGTTATCCTCGAAGTGATCTTTTATCTGCCCATTAATAGCTTTTTCAAACACCTTCGAGAACAAAGGGAGTTTAGAAATGGGCCGGTAGTTGGACATATCATCTGTTTCCCCCTTCTTGTGCAAAGGAATCACTTCTGCGACTTTCAAAACTGACGGAAAGAAATTTGAACAAATGGTCTCGTTTATCAGATGAGTCAGGGGGTAAACAATGGCCAGTACTACATGTAATTAATCATTTTGGAAGATAAGCCATAGAAGTCGCAACCATTCGAATTTTTCAAAGATAATATAGGAATACTTTAATATAAGTAGGAATACTAATTTTGAATACTTGTTCGGGTTCCAATGATGAAAAATGTAGCTCTGGCGCAGGATTGATCTCAAAATCAAGGGGGTTTTCGGCTACCGAGGGCAGATTTGCTATGGTTTTGGAAGCTACCTACTGATGCGAAATATGTGTTGAAGTCGTCAGCTGTGTATTTTAAGTTTCTAATAGGAGCCTTCCTCATTTGATTGCGGTTTTCGTTTATGTATTCCCACATCTTCTTTGATGGGTTTCCGGACGCAAAAATGTCTTTTTCGTGGTAGGAGACTAGAGCCGCTTTGATCGCTTTCTTATACTCATTACGGAGAGAAAGGTTGTTTGCTTTTAATTTGGGATCAGAATCGTTCTTGGTTTGAATTTTATTTCGGAGGACTAAGTTTTTCATATTAAATATGAAATTTCATATTAAAAATTTTTTTAACGATTCAGTAAACCTTCGGGTTCTTTTTAAAAAGTTTCCTATGAATAGTATACCTGGGGGGCAATATGAGGGAAAACCTGGTGAGCAATGCTCGAGATGGTATGCATTCACAAGATGCGACCATCTGTAGTCAAGATTAATGAAACAGTCATATATATATACGAAATCCCAGTTGATATTGAATAGAGTGAATAAATTAGATCCTCATGTTTACTTTCAAACCCTGCCAAGTTCATGGTGTTCTTGTATTAACCCCGAACACCGAGGATGGAGCTTCGTGGTGTTTTTGAGCCTTGTTTCGGCTCAATTTCGTGCGATGAACTTCAGCACTCGTCTGTAGACATGCCACACTGCAATGTGAGCCCTTTTGGACCCTTTTATATCCCTCACCAGAAGCTAAGTTTTTTTGTCTGTTGCTAAAGCAGACAAACCCTGATAGTTTTGCTGCAAAATGTGATAGACGCACAGGGTGTAATCAAAACCTGATAAGTCCATACTAATAACCACTTTTCCTGCTAAGTAGCCAGACTTCCAAGGAAGGAGTTTCAACGTAACAGACCTTTGCTGACATTATGACCCATGAAATGCATCAGATTCAACGAAAATCACATTCTAATAGTTTTAGGCCATTTTCTCGAAAACTGATAAAGTGGACTTGTCAGGATTTGGAGTGCAACGCAACTTGGGGGTGGGGGGTCTGAGCGCTTGTTCAGGCTGGAAATTCTGACTCATCACTCAGTTTTTCAAAACTGCAAATTATTTACCTTATTAGGACAGTCTAGGGAGAGAGAGAGAGAGAGAGAGAGAGAGAGAGAGAGAGAGAGTGAATAAAAATACGCTTCAATGTTCTGACACATTGCACTATGGCATGAGGACCCTTACAGGTGTTTGTCAGTGTTGCGAATCTCCAAAGAGGAACCAAGATTTCTTTCCTCCGGAGCTGAATAAGTATGCGAGGGAGATAAGTAAAACATTGTAACAGGCAAAAAACTGAGTAGTAGGCATGTTATAGGTAAAACGATTTGAGTCTCATGAAACATTTGGCCCCTATAAGTAAATAATGTCCAGTTAAGGGTTAATCTGCTGGCAGGTCTAGGGAGAGAGACATGGGGGATAAATTTACCAATTTAAACACCCTCTGTTGTTTTCATCAGATACCTATCGGTATTGTAAATTTTTGAAGAGAAGAAAATTTGAAATTAAATTGAGCACTATGTGCCGATGAAATGCAGTTCATCATAATTTTAGAAACCTTTATTATATATATTTTATATTATACTTGTTTTCATCATTAAACAAAAATAAAGTTTATTGCGATTTGTCTTTTTGTTTTTTCCTTTGTTGGGCTTGAAACCGTGCTATTCAGATTTTCTCGCATAGGTACACTTCATAAACGCCTTAGTGAGTTTGGTCTTTTGAGCAACAAACGAAACAATCTGTAGATCTAAGTGGGCGAGAGCTTAAGTGGGTGGGTGATCGTCTGTGGGAACTGGGTTGAAAATCCGCGAAAGTGCGAGAACCATTTTTGAAAACGAAACCTTTCCCGTCGTTATCCTTCGGGAGGGGGTTTCCCGATTTTGAAACCGCGGACAATCTTCGGGGTCGTAAATTTGATACTAAGGGAGTTAGTTATCTGTAGACTGTGGAGATCGATACAAAATTTATTACCTCGTCGGTAGTATCGGGATTAGGATCCAACGAAAAGGGAGTTATCCAATGTGTAATTTGTGTGTCGCAACGAACTTCTCCCAATGTGTACAATTCGTTCAACTTTAACTTGTGGGAGGGGGATATCCTCGTCCTTGGTATTTACAACGGGGAGTATTGGTTTAGCGTTGACAGAAACGACGAAAAATTGCCTTGACACAAAATCGATTCTACGAGATGGCTTGAGGAATTTGACATTGGTTTGAATTCATAAATACCCTTATTTATCATTAACATTACTGTTGAAATAAGTAGTGAGCCAAGAAGAGCGGGATGTTCAGTTAACAGTGCTGTTACCACCCACCGCCTTTGCGCTTGGACGCCGTCATTGTCAGTGTTTTTGCCTCGCTAACTATTTTACTCTGCTTTTCACAACTACATTTAAATATTCAACAAATTCTCTTAACTTCTCTTGGAACAACAATAATTGTTTGGGGATTCCATTGTGTCTATTCTTCGGACTAATGGTACATTCAAAACCAGATTGGTTCTGTCCTCTGTTAAAAGGAGATGTTAATGATGGAAACGTTCCTCCATCAAACGATTGTACGCAGGGAACCATTGACATTTGGCTTTCAATTCCGACCGCCCCTTTGTCACATGTAAATTCTTGGTCGGGATCGTGAGATTCCAATTATTTTCATCCCACGTCGTATTGTGTGTGATCGATTGTCATCAATGGCTATACGAGGAAGGTTCAAGGGCGAGACAGGTGGTTTTGAAATTGATAGTTAATTCGAGGTTGGAGGAGGGGAGTTCGCTTTGCTCGACGTCCAAATAGTATCGAATTCGAACACTTCTCTCCCCCTTCGACTATCGCTCATGCCCTGCATTGGGGCGCTCAACCCCTTTTCAGTTTGATTTGGGGGGAAAAAACATGAGACTATTGGCACATACTTGCGCACAATTGAGTCGCCCAGAATCAAAACGCATCCTATCCACTTTTTGAAAAAATTGAGATAATGGCGGTTTCTTATAGGAAATGTCATGGGGGATTCAATGGTGTAGTCTGTTGGAGTCAAAACGGCTTCCTTCCCTTAGAAAAACAACGTTGAAGGCGAGAGAAAACGGTAGTTGGAATCAAAGTGTATCCTATCCACCGGATGGGTTGCGTTTTGGCTCCAAGTGGCCCATCGACCAATCAGGTGCCTGAATCCTCACATGGTTGCTCTGTACGTATTTGTAGGTATTTTTGAGTCATGTTATATTATTCATTTTCAAAATTTGTAATTTTAAGTAACGAAATAATAACTGTTGTAATTTTGAAATTTGGGTGAATAGTTCTCAAAACTGATGAAATGGAAAAATGGATGTAGGGGTCAACACTGCTTCGTACAAAGTCCACTGCTGTTCGTGTTTTCGGCCAAGTTGGTGGTCAGTGGAGTGCTTCAGAGTTTTCAAACTTTACAGTGTAAAGAGAAGTGCGCGAGCGACGCGACTATTCCAGATGGAAACAGCGGGAAATTCTCAGCAAGAAGGGAAGAGTCGGAAAGTAATTCCTCAACCACAAAATTGGAAAAAGAACGTCGCAAAATGCAACAGGTACGTTCCCTTCCCTCAAGTCCGTACCATCAAAAATTTGGTGAATATTCATGATTTAGCCCAGGATTTAGCACAACTTGCAAGTAAATAAATAGGACAAAACTTGCTAGGGAGTAAATTATTTATTGGCATATGTTTTCCTTCCAGACACAAGCCCTCGTCTCTACCTACCTTCCCTACATGCACTCACGACCGAAAACAGTACTACTGTAGAGATTTTCTGATGGCAGATTTGAAATACTTTCACTCTCTCTTTTACCAGAAGCCAGTGAAAAGCTTTCAAGATCAACTTCTTGTTCAACACATCAGAATGAAGACAGTTGAAAGAAGACGGGTCGAAGCAAGTCCACGGGTGCCTCGGAGTGCGACAGCCGAGTTTTATGTGCGACTGAGGAATCAAGAACTAAAGAGGGTGTGTCGCAAGGCTTTCATGGAAATACTCGGAATCACGATGAGGAGGATCAACACGGTAATAAAGAATTTCCGTGATTTCGGAAATACCGATGAAAGAAGAGGGGGGTTTCGCAAACGAGGCGAGTTTGATGAGAAAACTAACAAAATAGCAACCTTCATTAGTTCCCTCGATTGCAGCGAGTCTCACTATTGCCGGGGAAGAAGGAACCGAAAATATTTGCCTGCTGACTTAAACATTGAGAAGTTGTATAAGATGTTTCGCGACAAAGTTGAAGGTGGTAGTACTAACGTTAAATCGAGTTATTTCCGTATGGTATTTAACACTAAATTTAATATTGGTTTTGGTGCGCCGCGCACTGATGTTTGTTCCACGTGTCTGCAGCTTCAAGAAAAAATTAAAATCGAAGAAAATGAAAATGATAAGAGAAGCTTAACAACTCAGCTAGAAGTGCACAAAGGGCGTGCTGCAGCGTTTTTTCAGCTTCTAGACGAAGATGATTCCAACAAAATACTCATTCTGAGTTTTGACTGTGAAAAGAACATTGCTCTCCCTCGTTTGCCCGACCAGTCTGTTTATTACTCGCGGCAGTTTTATTCTTACAATTTAACTGTTGTCAAAGGCCCAAGTAAAAGCCCCCTCAACGCCGAAAATGTTACGTCCTACATTTGGACTGAGAACGAGTACCCCAAAGACTCAAACACAATCGCATCATGCGTTTTGGATGCCTTGAAATCGTGCCCTGACCTTTCGTCATACACATCTGTACGACTGGTTTCAGATGGATGTGGCGGCCAAAATAAAAATACAGTAATGGTCAGCATGGCAATGAAATGGCTCAACTTTTTTGCACCACAAAACATTGACCACGTTGAGCTAGTTTTCCCAGTGACTGGACACAGTTATATACCGCCAGACAGAGTATTTGGATTGATTGAAAGAGAAATCAAAAAGAAGGAAGTCATCGTGACCCCGGCAGAAGTGCATGAAATCGTTTCACACCATGCTGCAGTGAAAAAACTGTTCGAAAACTGTGAAGTTTTTGACTTCAAGTCAGCTGTAAAGGGGGTAGTGAGAAATTGCAGCTCTTGGCATTTCAAAATTTCACAATGCAAGAGAGTCTTCCTCAAAAGAAGTTTGAAAAATCCTCGAAACATTTTGGCTCGTGGAGAAATCTATTTCAGAAACGACACCGGGATGTACAAATCTCTCTTTGCCAGAGATAAAAAAGCAGACGATATTTCACTCATTCCTGCCCAGAAAATGAATAAAATTTCGGCTGAAAAGAAAAAAGACGTTCAAAAACTTCTTGAAACTCACTACGGAGACGACTGGAGATCACTCCCAGACTTGGGATTCTACGCCTATGTTATCGACGGAGCTGCGGAGGAGGATTCAAGAGAGGATGTTAATAATGTCTGTGAAGCTCCAGAGGAAGTTTACGATTGTATCTAACCATTTAAAATTTCATACTGCATTTTTCGCATTTTGTAATTAAAAATAAAAATTTAAATAAAAATTTAATAATTAAATTGGTAATCAGTTGCTTACCTACTACATTTTTTTACCAGTTTCTTTTTGTACATTATTTTTTCCGGTTTTCATTACGTTAATTTTTTTCTTGATGTGAAACCTGAGCACTTAAAAAGATTTTCACATAATAACATTTTATCCGTTTTTCAAACCAAGTTTTATCCACTACATTCTGTATCAAAGCGTGACCTGTCCACTCAACTTGGAGTCAGACTGAACCAAATCATGATTTGAGAACCAAAGTGTAACCTATCCAACCTGTTTTTCCCTTCTTTTTACTATTAGGACGGAAAAATCTTCAATTTTCCTATTCAAAAGGCAACACTGGCCCACTACGGACCCCATGAAAAAGAATTTTTGCTTTTGTGTTAATTATTACTTGTCTCACAGTTTTTTGCGGTTTGTGAGTTTTGGGGAAGGGTGGATGGGATGCGTTTTGATTCTAGCCGAGTTCGCTTTGCTCGACGTCCAAATAGTATCGAATTCGAACACTTCTCTCCCCCTTCGTTTTTCGGCGTTTTGATTCTAGCCGAGTTCGCTTTGCTCGACGTCCAAATAGTATCGAATTCGAACACTTCTCTCCCCCTTCGACTATCGCTCATGCCCTGCATTGGGGCGCTCAACCCCTTTTCAGTTTGATTTGGGGGGAAAAAACATGAGACTATTGGCACATACTTGCGCACAATTGTGCTCATTTGCGCCAACTTGTTCTTATTTGTGATCACTGGTGCCCATTTGAGCGCATTGGCGCCTATTTGTGTATGCTTGCGCCCTAGTAAAGAGGGAGCTCAAACTCATAAGAAGGCTAAGAGGGTGAACGCCTTCATTTGCACCCTATTTTGAGTGTGTAAAGCCAGTGTGACACATAAGCTCAAGTTACCTAACAGAAACCAATAATTCGGCGTATTTGTACCTGTTTGTGCCCACTTGAGCTTATTTGCGCGCACTTGTGCTCATTAGCTAGGTAAAAGCCAGACACACACACACACCTGCGCACCCTCACACACACACACACACACCCTGACTGCTTGGATTTGGGTTTGGCGATACGTGAAGGTGTGCCAGGCCAACATAAAACAAATCGTGGAGCCAACTTGAGAACACTGGAAATTAATTAATAATCAGACGAATTACACGACTGGCCAATTACCTATCTCTGGAATAAATGTTGTTGGAAACTTGTTGAGGGTCAGTAAAATAAGACGAGATTGTTTTGCCGACGTTTCAAGAGATATATTCTCCTATCATCAGGGCAAGTGCAGGAAAAAGGGCAGCACACGATGTGAGCCGTCGCTGTCGTACAAATATACTGTATATTTGTATATCTGTATATCTGATATACAAATATATTTGTATATCTGTATATTTGATATACTGTATATTTGTACGACAGCGACGGCTCACATCGTGTGCTGCCCTTTTTCCTGCACTTGCCCTGATGATAGGAGAATATATCTCTTGAAACGTCGGCAAAACAATCTCGTCTTATTTGACTGACCCTCAACAAGTTTCCAACAACATTAATTGAAACGGTCAACATCACCATCAACTATTAATCTGGAATAAATCTTTTAGCTTGTTTTTCAAATAAAATCCTCGAGCAGAGCATTAACTATTGTGACAAGACGGAGAATTTCCTTCTTATTCGCAGGACGTAGCGGGTTGTGCCCCGGGAAGATTTATTTCATCATGGCCCGTTCAGGGCACCCAACTGTGACCTCTCCTTACGGCCGAAGGGGAGATATTTATGCGGGATGTTCACGGGAGAATTTTGATTTTCGAACATGGGTTTTTGCCCGAATGAAAACACTCCCTTGAGGAGACCTTGAGTCTTGAAAAATGGAACATAAATGTCACTTCCATTCATTTATTTCGATCACACAACGGACGGATGATCGCGCTGGCAGCTGTTCGTTCGGAGTGGAAATTTAAAAAGAGGCAAAAAAAAAACTCGCTCATCAAGCTCAATCAGCTTCGACGGATCTGTTATTGGCTCCCACGTCACCGTCGAAGTTCTTGTCATCGTGTCAGCATCATCAGGTCTTCGTATTTAATGACTGCTATCATTGGTTTTGTAGCTTTCTCCGATGGTTTTTGTGATTTTAATTCATCATTGTCACGCTGCGTCACGTTCTTATCGACACTTTTGTGTTTAAAAAGAGTTGTTTTTTCATTCTAGACATGAGGAACTGGACAACCTGCGATTTCCTTCCTTTCAACAACCCTAACCTTACCCGATGTTAACCCTGACCTTAGCGAAGATCACCGGACATCTTCTGTGCTTTCATGATCGCCTTATTACGGTCAACCTGTGTTTACGCGAAGGTGTTATTTTCTTATCGGGATTTTCTGCTTCAACCGCCCAACATTCAAATAACACGAGAGCCTCCTCCAAGAGTGTTTGCGTATGATTTGAATTTCTCACTGCCGGATTACCTAAAATGTCGAGGCCGACAGAGTGAATGGGAGTCCATCGAAAATTGTGAAACTGATTGAGTACCTACCTACATTAAGTACCTACTTGGGTCATCGTTGAGTCTGCAGATTATGCTGATTCGTGCAGATAAGTGTATCCCCCTTGAACTTGGTTGGTTGGTAAGTATATGTCTCTGTACATTCTCTGTACCTACGTCGGCAGCATATTGGTTTATTATTCTTGGAATAATACACCTATGTTTTCGCGACGGGGGTCGACGACTCCGATCGGCCTCAAAATTTGACATTATCCGTTTCAAGTGGTCTAGATTCAAAAACCGAAATGTCCGTCCGCCGTACGCCGTACGCCGTCCGCCGTCCAGGCCGTTTTGGGCAGTAGGAATTTTTTTAAAAATCTGAAATTTTGGCAAAATACTCGGTTTACCATCTAGTTGTGCCCGCAAGGTTTTCAGCCCGATCGCCCAAACCCGTGGGGCGCTCTGGGGCTAAAATTGGGCTACAGAAGGTGGTTTTTGAAGGCTTTTGGCTATGGGATCGAGTCAGGTGTCGTTTTCGAAGTATTTTTGGACGTAGAATCCATTTTTTGGGGTCCCGCAGCGATCCGATTTCACTGTTGCGATCTATAGGGCTTTCGTGGGGCTAAAAATGGGATTTTTGAAGGATCCCAAGAGGTTAATTATTTTTCGAGTAAAGAAAAAAAAATCCAAAAAAACTTTTTTCCAACATTTTTTCTTTTGACACAGAAATAATTTTTGCGCAACTAACCTATATCAAAGAATAATAAACCCTTGTGTAAAATTTGCAGCGGTTTTTTTTTTCCTGAATTGAGAATCCTAAGTTTGGTAATGGTTACTGTGCCTTAGCCACTTGAAACACGCGTCGCTAGGTGTAATCAAGAGCGGTTCCTTTCCCCACAAAGCAATGCAGCAGGTATGAGGGGACCTGCATCCGCTCATGGGTCTGTGGCACGCTGCGCGATCCTCATTGAACGCCACAACTGGACGTACACTCATCGACTTCATTTACACTTTTCGAGACTTTTTTCCACCTGCTCGGTTTCAGATTGAAAAGATTACGCGCGGAATATCCTTGAAATTGAACTCAATGAAGAGAAGCTGAGGAAAGAGTTCAGCATTTTCCAGCAGCGCTTTGGCAGTTTTTACTAAAGCAGAATCGTCTTCCAGCTCTTGGACTAATCGCCTATATCCTTCAAAATGCTTGACGCAGCTGAGAGCCAAATGTCCCATCTTTGTGATGAAAGGCTCTGGAAGCAGCAGAATGCCTGGCAGGTGCTTTCTGAAGACTACTGCCCTCCTCGGAGCCTTCAGAAATATTTTCTTCCTCACGGATATCAAGTTGCATTAGGATATCTTGCTTGAGGGTCTTCTTCTTACGAGAAGAAGTACAAGTACCTCCAGCTTCAGCCACTCAATGTTGACCATGCATGTGGCAGACACGTTTCAGAGCTTTAATCATCCTGTTTAGGGGATTCATTCCTGGCCCAGGATTCTGGGAATCCTCCATCTTTTCCAATAGAAGAAAACAGATCTTCACCAACACTGGAACCATTGACGCCCGCTTTGCCGCCAGAGCACTCTCATTCCAGTCCATTGCACTATCTCTACATCCTCAGCAACGGTACACTGGCTGGTGATGGGATACTGGGGTCCTTGGGTATGCACCCAAGGACCTTGAATAGTGAATAATGACCATGGAGTGACTATTTCATGAATTTGACATTCCCGAGGATGATCGCTGTATTTTATCTTGAGCTCCACGTTGAAAAACTGCAAGGGGATTCCACCTTCGTGAGGTGATAAGACTCATTAATAATTCATATCACATAGCCTGTATACGATGCTTGTAATTTTTTATACATAAATGCACGTTAATCTCAACTTATAGACAGAATGTGTGGCTTGAGCCCTTGACGTGAGGCTACTAGTTTGAAATTGGTAACCATCAGGCGATATGGATGTCAGTCACGCCTACAAAAAAAAAAAAAAGTGCAGATGAAGCAGAAGGGTTGGGATGTTGAATACAAAAATGGTAAACTCGCTATAGCGCGGAAATTCGGGCAGATCAAGGAGTGAATGAATTATTCAGGTATGAGCTGTGTGGTCAGCATCATATCGTTTTGGAAGTCTTTCCGACTGCTAAGAGAGCATAATAATGCTGATTCAGTTAATTCCACGCATTTTCCAACAATCCAAAAAGTGTGATTGGCTTAGAAAGGTCCATCCAGACCTGCGATTAGGTTTGGGCGTCTCCTCACCTACCTCACTGCGAGAATGAAGAATCGCCCTCCGGGGCAATTACACCGTTTACAGGCTTCATTCCCCTTAAAACTCACCTCGGCGATTATGCTAATAGCCTTCCTAAAAGCGCGATCGCCCGGTGGGACCCCCCCTGTAGGGCGATTTTTCGTCACAGGAATATAAAACGAGTACGTGACCGGTTTTCGAGAACTTCGTCTAGGAGTGTTACACGAACGTTGAGTTTTGACGGGTTTGGCGCGCCGGTCGTGAAGGCGCTAATGAAATGAAGGAAATCTCTAATTCCTTACAAGTTGTTCTCCACAAGGGCTCAATCACTCAAAACAGATCATTCCCCCGGATCCCCAAATTCCAAAAGGGTCCTCCCCTTTCCGAGGAACTTTGAGGACTTCCAGATCAAAGAGCTTCAGAACTCGAGAGGATTCTATTTAATTGAGATCCCTCCTCCGTCTACTTCCTCCTGAAGCTCTAAAACCCTTCGATCTGTAACCCCTTTCAGATGAAGAACCTTCCTTCTAGGTTACCTTCGGCCCCCCCAGTTCAAACATAAATTCGTCCTCGTATTTGTTCGCAGAAATATATTTTCATCTCACTTTTATTTTACGCTGGCGAAAAGAAGATGGCGTATGCTGATGTACAAGCAAGGTTTGGCAAATGTCAACAACATACGAAAAATTCCCCCTAAAAGAGCTAAGTATGACATAGGTACCTATCTAAGCTGTAGTCATGCTTCGGAAAATTGATTGTTCATGGCAATATTTTAAGAATTTGGTATTGAATGTAAAGGGTTAGTGAAAGTTAGTTAAATGTCCGTTCGATGCAGTACGCTTTCTTTAATCTAAAATTTTGATAATACATTATCAAAGTTTTTAGATATATACTCGGTTCTTCAACCTATTCGGTCTGCAAGGTGCATAGTAGGTATGACCAATTTTGTTTTTTGAGAAAGAAGAACCATAAATGAAACTACTACTAGGTATTTAGAGTAGAAGTTCCTTCCCATCAAAATGTTTTCAATTTTAGAACAACATTGAACTTTAAGACTAGAAAAGACAGCAAAATACGCCTGGGGGAAGACTTCTTCTTCTTCTTTGGGTGCCATACCCGTAATCGGGCGTTGGCGACCTCTCGCTGCTAACATCTGTTGAGCGTGTTGACCAGTTAATACAGAAGTAGTAGGGACCTACTGCTTAACGCCGGTTCCGAACGGCAAATTTGAGAGGTTTTCCACGGCAGAATACTTTCGGTGGGTTGCCATTGCCTTCCGAAAGGTGATTATCAGTATGAGGAAGATGGGGGAAGACTAAACCTTCACAATACCAAATGGTTAGGAAAAAAAATTGAAAAGGTAATACTATAATATAGTATTACCTTTTCCAATGGCATATCATTTCAGAGTGTTACTCAAACGTTTTCTGTCAGTTAAGTAATAATTTGAAACAATCCAGAAAATATCACATGTTAGACTGTGAAAAACATTTCATGTGATATTTATATTATGAATTATATTTATATTATTTATATATTTATATCACTTGCATAAAGAAGACTCGAGGAAAATGGAAAAATGCTGCAAATTTTATACAAGGGTTTGTTATTCTTTGATACCTATAAATTATCGAAAGATAAATTCGATATTAATAAAAACACTTTTAATTTATAAATTAAAAATGTTTTTTTATTGATATCGAATTTATCTCTTGTAAATATTTTTACATAGGTACCTACTTAAAAATGGAAAATGGGAAATTTTTTTATTTTCTTGTAAAGTGTTTGGAGGGATTTGGGACCTAGAAAAATGGATTTTGCGTCCAAAATTACTCGGAAAACAACCCCTCATTCGACCTTCTGACATCCTTCAAAAGCCCCCATTTATAGCCCCATGAAAGGGGATTATGAGCCACAGATTAAACTACTGAGCGTTGAGTTATGAGCACTGTGCGGCCGGTTCTTGCGTCCTCCTGTCAACGGTTGCTCTTCGACTATACTTAGTATAGTCTCACCTAGTCTAGGTGAGAGTCAAAGATAAGGAGCTCCGTTATTCATCGGGCTCCTGTAAGTTGATACTTGTGTATTTAAAGATCAGTTCAGGAGCCAGATACTTATGACGACTGAATGTCGAAAATTTTATCTTAAGTTAACCAAAGTTTTTGTATGTAATTTCTTATCCATTTGATACAAATTTTAAAGATCAGTTCATATTCCTACAGGATTGGCAGCATACTTATAAAATAGGTTAGGTACATAATATCTCTGAACAACAATGAACTACCTATATCATCACAATGGAATGAACAAACGGAGAGAACAAGGAGAAGAATATAGGAGTAAAATAAGAGAAAAGAAGAATGGGCCAAGGAACTAGGTGAGAGAAATGGGAAAATTCGGCCGAACATAGTTTAACTAGTAATGATCAAAGTACTCAGTACAGTTAGCACTGAGAAATTATAATCCTATAGGTGTCTGTGCAGAGGAAATCACTAGTGAATATTTGGCGTTTTGAATTTTCCCGCGGTGGCACTTTTACTAATCCGCCAGAGTGCGCTAACATAAGAAGTAGAGTGTAAAAAAAAAAAAAAAATGACAGCAGCCAATGAGAGAGTAGCGGCACTTTTCCCTCCAGATTCAAAGTTGAAATTTTCAAAAGTGCCCTGGAAATTTGTATTACACCGTAGGAGCCCAAAACTCACTGCTATGCCTTCCTATGAAGTTCTTTCAGAAAAAAGTATTAGTCGACGTTCGGTTCCCGGGCCCATTTGGATTCAAATCAGTTGATTTCAAAATTGAAGCTCGCACTCCTGAATTATAGGCAATGTTTTCTCATAGTGCGATCAGAGCCACCGAAAGTTTCCGCGCAAAACTGAATAAAATGTTTTATGAGTCCCACATATTCCTGATTATTGAGACCCTCAAGTCCATTCAGCAAGTCAATATATTTTAATGCGCTCAAAAAGTACGACAAATTTATACCATTGACAAATTCGACCGATGTAGGTTGATTGAAAATGACGACGATTGAGCAAATCCGAAATATCTCATAGGTATAGCGTGGACACCAGTGAACCAGTTGTTGGAAACGCTAAACGAAACGGTCGCGCTTTGTAGAAGGGCTGAAATTTCGGAGGGTCGCACTTTGTAGAAGGGCTGATATTTTGAAGGGACCCACTTTGTATAAATGGGTCGCAGTTTGACAAAGCCCCATAGATCCTTACAGTGAGATCCGAAGGTTCTCGGACTCCAAAAAATGGATTCTACGTTCAAAAATAATTTGAAACGACACCCCATTCGATATCATAGCCGAAACTATCCTATCAAAAACACCTCTTGTTGTCCCTTTTTTAGGCCGACAGAGCCCCACGGGTTTGGGCGATCGGTCTGAAAACCTAGCGGACACAGCTAGATGGTAAACCGAGTATTTTGTCAAAATTCGAGATTAACAACAACAAAAATCCTAGTGTCCAAAAGGGCTCGGACATTTCGTTTGGAATCTACAAAGCTTGAAATGTAGACTGACAAATTTTGAGGCCGATCAAAACTTTTGACCTCCGACACGAATAGGTACATAGGTGTATTATTCCTAGAATATTTCCTACAGATTGTATTGAAGATGGTTCAGCGGTCCATATTACACGAAACATTTTACTGATGATCTGCTTGTTACGATATTTGTAACGCTTGTTTCATGCGGTAAATCATATTTAACTCTCCCCTGGGCGACATCGCTCATCCCGTGAATAATTTGCACTTCGCAACAACAAACGCACTGTTGAGGGATTCGTAAATTGAAGGAAAACATAACACTTTGTTTTACTGGGGACGCCTTGACACCTTCTGCGGCCCTCGCACGGCGTCAAAAATGCATGAAATGGGCTCCTACGGTTCCATTCGCCGTACAGTCCGGATTAGTGGCCAGGGGTGGTGAAAATTTGATGGGCTTTCCCCACTTCAGCCCTTTTAGAGGCTTCTTGTGTCTCCGAATGGAGTTTTCAAGTCAAACATAAAAGAAAGAGTTTGGATTGGTAGAAAATAATTTGGGCGAAAATCGTGGAAGTTGCCTGGCGGGCATTGCGTGGGGTTGCGTTTGCAAAATGCACGCTGCTCGACCGATTTACAACCTTGAAAAATGCCGAGTCGTGGCCTCACTTACGCGTTCTTTTGGCCTCCCCCAGGGCAACAGAGTTTTTTCCAGATCGAAAAACTCCGACCTTTTCAAAGATAACTTCCCACGTGAGGGGAATTCAGAGCATCCGCAGAAATCCACCACGTTTGAAATTAGCTCTTGTCCATCTCAATATGTATGGAATTCATAATGGTATATTAATTAGCTCCTCCTACCCACCATGTGGGGAACCTCTCAATATGTATGGGGTGCAGACCTTGTACGGGGTGCGTTAGTTCTATTAGGGTTGAGCACAAAAATTTCCATCCTGAAGAGGAGACAGTGATGAAAACTTATCAGCTAACAATCGATTAAAAATTCGGCGACCCACAACCAGGGTCGCCAATATTTAGCATAATTGGTATAATATGAACCTGTTTGGGACAAATACCATTTAAAGCATCACGCTCTCAAACAAATAAAGAAAAAACATTCTGTATAAAAAAAAAGAAAGAGTAGGGAGCTTTGTAGGGCTCGGCAGGATATTAATTTGTTTAATAAAATCTGGAAACATGGCTAATAATGCCCCGAGTAGCGGCCTCAGATGTCATAACAGAGAAATTGAACTTGACCCAAGAATCAGGTTATCAGAGCAACTTAGGCTAGGCGATCATCTTTCAGGCATAATATGCCTGACATATTATGTTAACGCCTTTAGCACCTGTGTGCATCGGCTGTGTTGTCGGCGCATCAAAGAGGCCAAAGTCTACATACTGTTAGATAGTCAGGCTGCACTGAAGGCTCTGGCCTCATTTTCAATTAATTAAGATTGGTCTGGGACTGTCTGAGTCAACTCAAGTCCCTTGCAAGTGGCAATAGAGGGACCTTTGCGTGGTGCCCCAGTCACCTGGGCATTGAAGGTAATGAAGCTGCTGACACCCTTTAAGGGTGACCCTTGCAATGGAGGGCACAGCATGTCTTCCAATAAGTCCAGAGTCGGGCACGTCTTGAGTACCTCTCGGGACAGTCTACATATTAAAATCTGGGGATCTCCTGTGCTTTAACAAATCCTGGTGGAAGCTGGTAGGTCATCCAATTAGAGACTGGGGTAGGAAGAGGTCCCACCAGGTCTCTGAATTGGACACACGCCCTATCTCGAGACATGTCATGTCAATAAGAGACCTGGTGGGACGGGTGAAGTGTCCAACCCCCCAACTATACGGTTTGGAGAGGGCGTACCGTCTAGTGCCCTACCTGCTGGATGTGAAATCCATTTTTAGACAATTACTGCTGGTTTCTGCGCAGGCAGAGAGGCAGTCCAGTAGACAGGGGCGTGGGTCGTTCCCTACCGCCACCATCATCACTAGTAGTGATTCACTACCTGTTGGATCACTGTTCGCTCTTAATAGAGGGCTTTGAAAAGGCTGCAGGAGGGTTTTTTTAAAAACTTTTTTAAGGGCTTCCGCCAGGTTGTCCAGAGCCGTTTCTGAAATTTCGGGCCTAAAATCGATTCAGGGTTCCAGGTTTCTATATGGATACATATCCGCTGACCATTCTAAATTATGTTCTACAGTAGAACTTCTACTAACAGAATACCCGGACGTTGCTCGGTAGGGGGTGAGGACGAATTCGACGGGTGCAGGTACGTTGAGTATGAGCCCTGCTCAGCTTATCTGGGTGGAACACCACACGTCTTCACATTCCAATACAGTAATCCCCGAGAGGTTCCCAGCCAAATATCCGAATAGGGGCAGGCGGTTTGAAATGTAATACAAAATTAGGTAAATCTTAGCAAGGAAATAAGTTGGTATGTAGGTGGTAAAAACTGTAATATTCCTAAAGGTAACTTTTCAATTGGAAAAATAGTGGGGGGGGGGGGGGGCACGTGCACTCGTTTAACAGTGCTCTTTCCGCTTTGGCGCTACGTTATCATCTCGTTCGCCTGTGCGATCTCTTTCAACAGTGGTTCGCACGAAATATCAAATTCCCGTCCATCGCCTATCAATAATGCAACCCATGGCTCACTCAGAACACCCGTGGCAGCCTGTAAACTCGTAAAGAACATCTCGTAATTTGTCTTAGTCGTAGCTGGGACACCCGTGCTTCGCACGAAATATCACATTACCGTCCATCGTCTATCAATAATGCATCCATCCTTCACTCGGAACACCCGTAGATACCCGTCCTTCTTAGCAACTAATTTCTTTCCTAAGATTTAATTTTTGTTTATTATTAAAGTGAAACTGTTATTACATCGTCCCAAAATTTTTGGTCCGTGTGTCGTTTTGTGTAACATCCGTTTCAAGATGTTTACATTCTAAATCCGAAATGTCCGTCCGCCGTCCGCCGACCAGGCCGTTTTGGGCAGTAGGAATTTTTTTTTAAATCTGAAATTTTGACAAAATACTCGGTTTACCATCTAGTTGTACCAGCAAGGTTTTCAGTCCGATCGCCCAAACCCGTGGGGCGCTATGGGGCTAAAATGGGGCTAATGGAGGTGGGTTTTGAAGGCTTTTGGCTATGGGATCGAGTTAGGTGTCGTTTTCGAAGTATTTTTGGACGTAGAATCCATTTTCGGGGGTCCCGGAACGATCCGATTTCACTGTGGCGATCTATAGGGCTTTCATGGGGCTAAAAATGGGATTTTTGAAGGATACCAGGAGGTTAAATATTTTTCGAGTAAAAAAATGAATAATTTTTTAAAAACAATTTTTTTGAAAGAAAAAAATCCAAAAAAAAATTTTTTTCGAAAAAATCCATTTTTTTCAAAATTTTTTCCATTGAGATTTTTCTAGAAATAATTTCTGCACAATTAACCTATGTTAAAGAATAATAAACCCTTGTGTAAAATTTGCAGCGTTTTTTATTACATTTCTAACCGCCTGCACCTATTCAGATATTTGGCTGGGAACCTCTCGGGGATTGATGTATGTATTGGAATGTGAAGACGTGTGTTCCACCCACATAAGCTGAGGAGGCTTCATCTCATAGGTACTCAACGTACACCCGTCGAATTTGTCCTCCCCAATCTGTTTTGTACTCGTTGCACATAATATGTACATACATACTCAGCCACAAACATTTATGTAAATCTATATTTATAAAATCTTATAAAGATCTATCTTATAATCTTATCTTATTTATCTTTTATAAATATAGATAGATTATTATGAATATTAACATCATCTGCAATCCTTTTTGCAGTTTCCTGATGGGTTGTCATGCAGCATTAATTTTTCTATTGGTAACACTGCACCGTTACGATCTTTAAATCTCAATACTTATCATGATCTTCTTATCCAGTGACTGTATAAGAAGATCATGATAAGTATTGAGACTGGATTCCAGTCTTATCAGGACTCAAGTGGCCGTCCAAAGATCTTCTGTTCCTCAGTGTGCCAACTGTGAGAATTCGTTGACCAACAGGTGAATGTTCGAGTCGATGCTGGAACAATTGTACGTACCTACCAGAATAGGTTTTTTTTCCTCCCGCGTTAATAAATGCTCTCACAGTCTTTTGTCGGGTTAAACAAGAGATGAGGCAACAGGTGGTGATGGAAGACTATTGTCATGTAGAGGAAATGGGGCGCGTTTCAGGATCTATTTTTCGCGGTTCTTCTGATATCATCGAGAGACATTGTCGGGAATCGGTCGGAAACTGGTTTGTGTTAAGTGTACACCTTTTGTCGTACCCGCCTATGCAGATCTCGGAGGATGTACCTTTATAACTTCGTATCATGAACTTCATCTGGTTGCAAAGTTCTCCGCGATGAGATCTAATTTCTGCGTGCCGACTGAACGACCCAGATTTCATCACAACGATTGAGAACAGCTTCCAAACATGGTGGTCACGACAAATCGGGACTCATCAAACTCCAAGTAGTCAAATCCCGTCCTTAAACTTCTTAAGCGTCTTCACTTCTACAATCGACCTGGTAGCTCTCTGAAATCGCCTATTAGATTAGGTCTTTACGGTAATAGGTAGGTGCACAAAACACACGAACTCAAGAGTTCAAAAGAAGTTTGATGATCGGGAGTACCTACCGTGGGCTGCGTAGTCCTTAAATGGAAGTCACGACGTTTCTTTAGGTCACGGGCAACTTCATTGTTCACTTGATGCCTTTCCCTTCAATATTGTAATTCACAGTCATCTTTACATGCTTTATCACTTTCAACTAGATTAGAGGTGCTATCCGTAGGTCCTGTCAAGTATTTTAAGTGACTTTTAACAATTTCATTATTATTCCGTAGTCTCACAATTTTTGGTTTTTTGTGTTTGTATTTTTTTTTTTTTTATCTGATTTTTTTTCGAATGAGGTTTCGTTTTCGGTGTAATGTTGGACACATGATCGGTTTTTCCGGGTCCCAAATCTATCTAAACATTGGATGGGACTGGAAGTTTTCTTTTCTATTTTTAAATAATTTTTCATTGTCACAATAATTGTTAGTAGGTACCTAATTGTTAGTCCACTAACTAATTCATACCAAAGAATATTAAACCCTTGTGTAGAATGTGCAGCGTTTTTTTCAATAAACGAAGTGCGGAATCCCGAAGGTCGAAGGTCGTACGCTTTGAGCGACGAAATTCGCTGATGACGTCACGATAGAAGAGTTCGCCCCCGCCGGGTGATTAGCATCGGGGCATCAATCAGTCTGAATCCCTTAGACCTCACAGAACTCGCCGTAAGGTCTCCGTGACGGACACGCACATCCTGCTGAGCCGGCAGACTTTTGATGAATGTCTGATCGAACAGCTCGGTGAACATCGTTATTTACGACATTCCATCAACTTGATAAGATCAGCGATAACCATCAGATGAACGGAAACTTCCACGAAGAAGTAATACCGTCAAATTTGAAAACGAAACGGCATCGATTTTTCTGAGTACCTAATCGATTCACGTTTGTGCTAGGGAACCGCATAATATGCGGCCAATGTTGGCTATTATCTCTTCTCGTATGCTGATTTAAAGCAAACAGGGGATTTTTGGGAAGTATAATTATTTATTTAATCGAAAATGACAATTCCCTTAAACCAACATCCCGAAACAATAATTTCAGAGGATTTTTTTCACTGTCTAAAACACTCAGGAGACAATTGTAACACCCAGTAGAGATGAAACGCGTGGAAGCTAACGATTAGGGAAGTACCCTACAGACCGACATTCAGAAGGTATAATTGGATCGCTTATCGTGTGATGAATGGAAGGAGAAGAAAAAAAACCTCTGGATAGCATTCATTTAATTTAATGAATCCGTTTTGAAAGCGGGATGGCTTCCTCGTGAAAGAAGCTAAATTTGCTTTTAATGATTCAATAAGTGGACGAGAAAAAAAATTCTTTTCAGTCTTTGTGGACGATTATGGTTTATTGGCTTAACGGAGGGGGGGTCGATTGAATAACTGCTATTTAATATCACTCGGGGCGGAAAACTCGGGGTCGAAAATTTTGAAGATAATATAGTCGTTATAATATTATTATAACGAGATTTTCATTGGGGAATTTCCTTTTCTGGGTGGGGAGGGGAAGGAGGGTTTGTGTAATCCGTCGAAAAGGAAGATCCCCAGTTTGATTAGCGAAAAGGATACCCTCGAAGTTTTGAGGGGTTTGCTTTTGGGGATCGATCGTCGAGGGGGTCAGAAATTTATTTCATTAGAGGATTATTATTGAAAGCCGTGATAAGGGGGTCGTAGGAATGAGGGGAAACTCGCGAGAGATGATTTTACATAATTTGGAGAGCCAGTGGAAAAATAGCTGCAAATTTTATTCGCCCTTTTATTCGCATTTAGGTATGCGTTGTGCATGAATTTAATTTTGTAACTTTAAAAAAAAAGAAAAAAGGAAAAACTTTTAAAAAAAAGACGCGCGAGAGACGTGGAAATTCGACAAATCGAAATTTAAACTTTTTTTGTTCTTGTATTAACATTTTACACGTTTGGTACGAATTTTTTATGTAGGTACAGTAGAACCTGTAATATTTCGTATCGCATTTTTGTGACTTATTGAATATAAAGTATAAATTTTATCCTTTTCACACCTCATCCTGGAATAATTTTGTATCGCAACCTTTGTGGCGCCTTTATACTTTCATCTTCGCTATCGCAGTTGGCCGGCTTCTTAAAAAGAAGATCGTTTCAATAATAAATCTTCTTTTTAAGTATAGGTTGGAAAAATCCGGTTTTTTGTTATAGTAATATAACAAAATATATTATATTATATAACAAAAATACAGGATTTTTTCCAAACTTTACTTACCTGTTAGGTCAGTCGCCAGAGGGTTTGACTCGTGCACGAAATGGTGTAGAAGCTTTTATTTTTATTTTTTAATAATTTTAACAATTATTGTTGTTATGGGTCTGAGCAACAAAATATCAAAAACGGTAGCAGAATTTTTGCAGGGAGAACCTCGATTTTTTCGGACATTTTCCTATTTCCCTCCAATAACTCGAGAACTAAACATCGCAAAGAAAACTTTTCAGTAACCAAGTTGAAGAAAATCAACAGCGCAGTTGGTTTGCGCCGAATACATTAGAATCCTTACACATTAGAATCGGTTCAGCCGTTTATCCACAATCAAGCGTCAAATATTGGCAATTTTTTCCAACTTGGCTGAAAAATAGGATTCGCTCGTGTTTCATCCCCTGTAACTCATTTACGGACAATGGAAATAAATTGGCCCTACAATGTAGAGCATCAAATTACGAGTTAAGGGAGCACCTGAGATTCCAAATTTCCCTGAGACCTCTGAAAGTTGAGCAAACCCGTGTCTGATGCCTTTTCATACGTTTTACGACCTGCTGAGTTGATTTTAACCTCTTTCTCAGTCCTACCTCAAGCCCAAAAATCGATACCATGTCCAAAAATACATCGAAAACGATATTCAAAAATACATTCGACGACACAGCCTTTTTCGAAAACACGATTCTTCTGAGAATAAACCAAAAATCTAAGTCTGAGTTGACCATCAGCACTTTTCGAGGTTGGCAACATCCTGTTCATTTTGAAGTTGATGGAGAAAGGGAAAAGCCCCCCGGGCTCATAAACGCTTTCAAAGATATGTACACCCAGTTAAAACAGCCCCCTCAGCGGTGTCATTTGCAAGTCGATTATTTAAATCGATACCGAGAGAGGACTCAGGTTTTCGAGGTGTTTTATTCATTCGGGGGGAAGCCCTAGTTAACTCGACATTGGCACATTGTAGCTTCCCTGTGTAACGAGTAGAGGTGTGTAAGACAAGGTCACTTGAGTGAGTCGAAGCTCAAACGGTCACTCCTTTCACTGACAAGGTCTTTTGAACCAGGTCACCCGTTCAGTACGTTCACTTACCCGTTCAGTGACAAAAATGTAGATTATCACTGAATAGGTACAATTATTATAAGGAAAAAAGTAGGTATTTCAAAACAAAACTGCCTTCGGGCACGAAATTATAATGAGAAACAAGTAAGTGGAAAAATAAAACTTGAACTTGGGGAGGGAAGAAAAAATACAAAATAGATGAAGGTAGCAATGACTGACGTTATCGTGGTGGGGAGGTGACCAAACTAACTAAACAACGTTCCCTAGAAAATCGGGAGAAAAATATTTCCCTACAACAAAATATCTGTAGGTCCACCTGTTGCGGGACGGGTGTATACAGATATTCTCAACAACCCTACCGCTCTTTTAGGACATCATGCATTCACCGACCGTTCGAGAATTCTTCTGACCGTTCCGATTCTCTTCCGAGACCGTTCTTCTGGTTATCTTTTGTGTCACCCGTTCATGAATCGCATCATCCGATCCAGCCCGACCGAGCTGAGATGAACGGGTGACCGTGTACCTTCTGACAATACGGTCAGTGCAGACAAGGTCTTTTCAATGACAAGGTCATTTTGATACGTTCACTCATGACCGACACACCTCTAGTAACGAGTCAGTTTGCTGATTTTGTAATGGACAGTGAGGGTGACAAGCCACAAAACGCCGCCGGTTCGAAACAGGCGCACACATTCAGAATTTTCCAAAAGTCGATGATGAGACCACATTGAGCAGAAATAGAAAAGCGCTGCAAATTCTACATCTCCACAGAGCCCCACGATTATGGGCGATCGGGCTGAAAACCTTGCGGGCACAACTAGATGGTCCGCACAACCTAGTATTTTGTCAAAATTTCAAATTTAAAAAAAAAAAAAGAAAAAAAGTTCTACCTACTTGGTACCCAAAGCGGGGAATGGAGTTGGACGAACCTTCCAAATTCTTACCTAAAAACCTATAGTTTACCGAGTGGCCGCTTGGCTGCGCCTCTCTGAGAAATTTCAAATCTCAATCGTCCCGATTCTGAAACGTCCATTCTATTGTAATATCACCCCGGGGAGTGAAAGAAACGCTAATGTTAGCCGAGGCAAAATGACAGCTGATGGACGTGAGCCATTATCGTTCATGTCTTTCCATTCATGTGCGGCGGAACCGTTTTTTTTCTCTCTCTCTCTTTTTTTCATCGTTTATCTTCGTCGGCAAGTCAACAAAGATGATCACATTGTTTGGAACCTCTTCGGATGTAGGCCAGGCGTTGACCAAGTTCTTCGACGTTCATCCGCTCCTGGACAACGGGCCCACGACAACCCGGCAAGCTGTTATTAGCAAACGAGGAACGACAATCGCAGTAATTTAACGGCAATTTTCTGCATTTCCATGCCTGGTTGATATTTTAAAAATTATCCGCATTAACATTACATTCGCTTCTATTCACCGCGGGAGGTTTTGCCGGCTCATTCGAAGTCAACGACCCCCTTGAATGTAATGAAGGCCGTGGATGATGATTTAAATGTCCTGGGATGAAGTCTTGATTGCTGCAGTCGTAGCGAAAATGTATTTACCGGCGAAATGACATATTTTGCGTACCTACGCAAGGTTGTCAGCCCCATCGGGCTACAAGCGGGATATTTGAAGGGCTTTCACCAGTTAGTCCACCACAATGGGGTGTAGTTTTCGAGTTAACCAATAATATTGGTGCATATTAGTGATCTTGTCATTGGCAATTACTAATTTAATTACGGAACGGGTTCAATATAACGGTCACACGTTGCTGGAGCGAATCATATAGGTAGGTCATATAATATATATGACAAGGATATCAATAAAATAGCTAGGTACCTACTCATATTATGACAACTCCGTGAGGCTCTGTGGTGCTTCTATGGGGTACAAATGGAGGTTTTGAAGGAATTGGACCAGTTAGTTGAGTGAGGTGTTGTTTTCGAAGTAATTTTGGACGAGGAGTTCATTCATGGGTATCCCAGTCACGTTTGACAACTCCGTGAGGCTCTGTGGGGCATCTATGGAGTACAAATGGGGATTTTGAAGGCCTTGGCCCAGTTAGTCGAGTGAGGTGTCGTTTTCGAAGTAATTTTGGGTAAGGAGTTCATTAATGGTTATCCCAGTCATGTTTGACAACTCCGTGAGGCTCTGTGGCGCTTCTATCGGGCAACACCTGACTACACCGGACTCTGTGAAGCTAGGATACTACAAATGGGGTTATTGAAGAGTGTTGGCCTGTCGTCATTTTGGACGTCGTTTTCGAAGTACCTAATTTTTGACGTAAAATCGATTTGCAGAGGTTCCAAAACTGGTTGGCCTGTCTGTGGGGCTTCTAAGGAGCTACAAATTGCATTAATGAAGCGCTTCCACCAAAGAGTCAAGTGAGGCGTCATCGTTTGCATAATATTTGACTCAAAATCAAGTTATATGCCTCATATAAAATGAGTCCCCCTCTTTGGTGCCTTCAAAATTCTAATAATGTCTTGCTCAGACGTGACGCCTCTCAAGTCCTTTTTCTGACCCTATTTTTTTCGCCATGGCTGCTTTTCGGAGATCCTTTGTGTAGCACCTTTTTAAGAGCTCGCGTCTCGCTCTTTAGGAACGTGTCAGTGATTTACCGGAGCACTAGTCCAGTCAACCGGTGTGAACATTTTTGAACTCAAAAATGCCGTTTCCGTAACAAAATTAGGGATTTTTTCTTTCAGCGGATCGATATGTTTTTTGGGGTGCACATGAAGTTTGCTGCCTCCTCCGAGGTCGTCGGCTTCACATCAAAAAATGCAACAACAAAAACATCAAAATGTTGACACTTTTTTCAGTTTTTCACGTATATACCCGAAACCATGCGTTTTTCGAAGATGACCACTCCATTAAAAATTAAAGTACGCAAAATATCCTTCGAAAAGCAGTTGTCAAAATCGATGTTGAGCCAGTGGTCTTGGAGATACATCGTGTTGAAAAACAGCGAATTTTCGGCTCTTCGGCGAAAAGGTCGAAAACGCTCACTTCCACCCCCTGGAACCCGATTAATATGCATGATATCAATTTAAAAAAAGTTTTCCACGCGAAAGCACACTAATATCTCGATGATCACACCACATAAATCGTCTAGCAGCATACGAAACATGCTGCAATGAAGTCATGCACACCGACCATCTTACTATTGTACCCTCACTGAATCCATTCTGCTCAGCCCTCCATCAACCTTTATAAACCTTCATATTATTTCATGAGTTTGTACCTTCGGTAGTCTCGAAAGCAATAAAGCAAAAACAGGATTTTTTGTGTTGTACAAAAAAAGTGTAGTGGGTAAGACAAAAGTTGTTCAAAACCACTAGGCGGGGCAACCTGAACGCAGTTATAAACCTACCTCAATGTAAAGTAATTCTTCTTCTATTTAATACTTAAAAAATATAAATATAGTTTTTAAATCTCTTCAACTAACATCCTTTGCCATCAATTCATTTAAATAACACGCAAAATATTGCACATTTCAGGACGGGTGAATGGATTCGTATTGGGTAGTTTTCGTTGCAGGGCGCAAAAGTCATATTTCTTCGTTCCTGCTGTGCTACCTCTCCTCCCCTCCACAACAAAGTGGATGACAGACTTGTTTCCAATTTACACTAAGTGAGCTTAGTGTAAATTTAGTGAGCTTTCACGCGGAATGCAATTTTTTTTATTGATATCATGCTTATTAATCGGGTTCCAGGGTATGGAAGTGGGCGTTTTCGACCTTTTCGCCGAAGAGCCGAAAAACCGCTGTTTTTCAAACCGCTGTATCTCCAAGACCGCTGGCTCGAACATCATTTTTGACAACTGGTTTTCGAAGGTCATTTGAAGTACTTTAATTTAGTATGGATCCATACCATTGACTCGAGTGGTCATCTTTGAAAAACGCATCTATAGTTTGAGGTAGGTACGAACGAAACGAAACGAAACAAGGGAATTTCACCCTGAATTTTTCGTCCGACTGGCTGCTGCCGTCGCGGACGTAGGTAGGTATATAAGTGAAAAACTGAAAAAAGTGCCAAAATGTTGGTTATTTTGCATTTTTCAATGTGAAGACGACCTCGGAGGAGGCAGCAAACTTCATAATCAGATTCAGCACCCCAAAAAAACTTACAGATCCGTTAAGAAATAAACTTCCCAAGTTTTGTTACGGGAAAACCACCGGACTATTTTTGATACCGCTGAATGTGGCGATCACAACGCGGGAAAATCATGACGAGTCAGTGGCGCCAACCTGCATAATTTCGACCCCTCGACGCTAAAGAGGCTACCGGGTGACCTTTGAAGACTCCACTTTCCCTCGAGGTTTTTCTTTTGTTCCTTCCTCGGACGAAATGATGAGAGCGAAAACTGCTCCCACAAAGCCTAATCAAAACCCAGCAATAGGAGGCTCATTTAGTCCGGCCATTAAGCTCAGTTTTGGTGTCAAGATGAAAGTCAAAGACAGTAAGCTGTGACCGACCTGAAGTCGAAAATTAGGACACGTGTAGCAGACCAACCGAAACGAAACATGGGGTTTGTGGGGAGTTAAATGAAAAGATACCATTCAGTTGTAGCGGCGGAGGCTGCTCGTACCGTTGTTGTTGTTGTTGGGTTGTTGAAAAATAAACTCAAAATCAATCAAGCTTTGTCGCGAAAATGTCATATCTGCCCACTGGTGGAGAGGTACTTGTGCACATGTCGTTCTAAGCTCAATACCTACTCCTCTTTTCGAGTTATGTTTGGATGCAGGAGCAAATAAGGTACCTACACAATACTCCAATAAGTTACTCACGAATATGAATATATTATTAAAAACGCTGCAAATTTTACCCAAGGGTTTATTTTTCTTCGGTATAGGTTACTTGAACAAAAATTGAATCTGTGTCAATAGAAAAAAAAAAAATGATGAAAACCTCTTGAAACGGATAATGCCAAATTTTGAGGCCGATCGGACGCGTCGACCTCCGTCGCGATTACAAAGGTGTACTATTCCAAAAATAATAAACCAAAATGAAAATATATATTATCGTTTCTGAGGGATCCCAGGGATTGTTCAATTAGGCAGATTAAATGAACAATCCCTGGGATCCCTCAGAAACGATACTTAATACGTAATGGAGGCCAACACAAACCAACAGGAAAATATATATGTATACAAAAGTATATAGTTATAAGCGTACAAAAATATATAACTCTGATTGATGATGGAGTAAAGAAATATATAATACATAATATGTATTACATAATACATAATACATAATACATAATATATATTATATATTACAGATATTATAAAAACAAAGCATGGGTGGGGGGTGTGTATCTACAGGGGATTTGGGAGAAAAAATACATATACAAGGGGTTGGGGTGTATCCAAGCGGATACACAGATGAATGGGATGTGCAGGCGCTGCACCTACTGTTAGAAGTGGTTTTTGAACCAAGTGAAAACCCACTTCACACGGAAAATCAAAAACGGCGGGAGACGCTGATTCAGCAGTTGGAGCTAAGGCAGGAGGGAGACACGCAAACGGAACTCGCGGTCAGTCGCGCAGAAGCCGCTCATGATGGAAGAATCGTCTGTCCCGATGTTCTCTTAGCCAAGGATCATCGGTGACCACCCACGTCATTCACTCAGGTCAGATCCAACCATTAGTTTACACTTTTGGAAAACCCGAATTTGCCTCCGGGGGCCTCGCGTTCGCGTGCGGGCGGTTAGGGCAAATTCATCAATTTGGTGGAGAGATTAGGTCAACAATTAAGGGTCATTTCGACAAGCAATATATAAGTTATATTGGAATATTGTTTTCTTGTTGACCTGATTCCATCAAGGGATTTGGAGACCTGGGGACGGGGTAAAAGGAGGATCGGCAGCACATAAAAGATCCTCCCGGTCACAACGTAAAACAATTTAGCTGCCAAATTTTACGGTGGGCGCCGGGTTGACAAAAGCAAATCTTGACAAAACAAGACCGTCAATCCCGGCTACCTCACACCTGGTCACCGATGATCCTTGGCTAAGAGAACATCGGGACAGACGATTCTTCCATCATGAGCGGCTTCTGCGCGACTGACCGCGAGTTCCGTTTGCGTGTCTCCCTCCTGCCTTAGCTCCAACTGCTGAATCAGCGTCTCCCGCCGTTTTTGATTTTCCTTGTGAAGTGGGTTTTCACTTGGTTTAAAAACCACTTCTAACACTACCTTTAAATTACACAAATCCAAGACGCAGAATCCAAATTCTACGATTCAATTCCCAAGGATCAGGATCGGGGTCGGAAATCGATGGCAATTTATATGGACTTGAAAAAAGCATTTGATACGGTTTGCCACAAGAAATTGATTCACGTCCTCGACAATATAGGAATCGACGCAAATTTCCTGGAATGGCTAGCCAGTTTTCTGCATGAAAGAGTCCAAAAGGTGAAAATCAATGAGACATTGAGTGAGGAACAGACATTCAGATTCGCAATTCCTCAGGGAACAATCCTGAGGTCAATCTGTTTCATACTTTTCCTGAACGGGCTGCTTGAACTGAAACTGCAGGGTGACCTGGGATCCTTCAAAAATCCCATTTGTAGCCCCATGAGAGCCCAATAGATCCCCACGGTAAACTCGAATCGTTCTGACACCTCCGAAAACGGATTCTACGTCCAAAAATACTGCGAAATCTACACCTAACTCGACCCCAAAGCCAAAATCCTTTCAAAAAAAGCCCTCCTGAAGCTCCTTTTTTAGCCCCACGGTTATGGGCGATCTGGCTGAAATCATTTCGGGCTCAACTAGATGGAAAACTGAGTATTTTGTCCAAAAAATCCTGCCCAAAACGGCCCGAACGGCGGACGGACATTATTGGAATCTAGACATCTTGAAACTTATAATGTCACATTTTGAGGCCGATCAAAATTTTTGACCTCCTTCGCTATTACATAGGTGTATAATACACCTATAATAATTATTCCAGGAATAATAAACCAAACGCCCCCCTATCGGGTCAGTTTTACTCATAGTGCAAGAGTCAGTCAATCCGGCCACCCTTTTTGTACAAAGTTTAAATTTGTAACGTGTTGCCTCTCGAGGTTTCTGGGGAAGCTGCGGTAGCTGTTACCTGAAGGCTGATGACCTCCAAGCCCCTGATGAAGTCACGTTTCGACCTCATCTGACGCTCATCAGCTTCCCCCGCAAGCACGTTAATTAGTTTCACTTCTCCGTAAAATCGGGTTTCGGGATGTTTTGACGGTAGAAACTCGGTGAAATATTCGTTGGCTTGAAAGGGTGCGGCGAGTTTTACACGGGACATAAAGGTTTAATTTTTGTTGCAGAACGCGAGGGTTTTGGCGTCTCCTGATATACCGATAACGAGTTTTTCGTGCAGCGGGAGGCCCATCGGATACTACGCTGACGTTGAGAACAACTGTAAGGTAGGTTTTGGTCATGAGAGGAAATGATTTGGTTGTTTTGTCTTGAATTCATTTTTTGACGATTTTGTCGCAGACGTACCACATGTGCGGTGAAAAGGGGCAAATGTACAGCTATGCCTGCCCGAACACGACGTTGTTCCACCAGAGGATGCTCATTTGCGCGCACTGGTACCAAGTGAATTGCAACAGATCGGCTGGCGACTATTCAGCCAACCTGCTCATTGGCCAGAGGGACAAACCTTTCGTCGACGACATAACAGCGAGTGAGTTGGAAAAGGGGTGGCAATACTGATTCCACAGGGATGCTTGCTGTCCACTCGGACTCGAGGGGGTCGTGGCGTCCGCTGGGAGGTGGGCCAGGCGGTAGGTTAAGGTTAGGTGGACTCGGGGGGCCTGCTGGCAGCCTAACGGCTCCATAATAGTCTCCACAGCACTAACCTGTCCACTCTGAAGGTGTGTCGACGAATGCCATGGCGGCCTTGCAGAGCAACTGCTTCAAGACAGGGGCTTCTTCATCGGATTAGGGAACTTATTGGGAAGGAACTTTCGTGTTAAAACGCTTCCAGTGGAGGACCACCGTTAAACTGGAGGCTGCCTTCTCAAGCCCAGCTGCACCAGGAAGTGCTGGCTGGTCAATGACGAGGAGTGGGAAGTCGAGTCTACCATTAGACTTAGTCTACCTAATTTCTTCCCATTAGTGGCTCAGTGCTTGGAGATGTAAAAATATAAATTTTCCGGGAGATCTAAAGCCCCCGTACGGAAGCCTTCTGGCTTGTTGTACTCCCGAGTGTCCGTTTTTGACTCTATTTGCCTCCTGAGTGGTCGAGGTCCAATTCCTAATTACCTAATACACGTCTTATCGCTGCGTATTCTTGGGGGGTGAACTCAATCCCACCGCTCCTTCAACCGGTCAAGGAGGGGTTTGGGGGAATTGATTCTTCCCCCTCCCGTCCTTAGCCCCATGGTCCGCACTGGCGTGACAAGTTTAACGTTCTCAGTAAACGAAGACACGTTTATACCGGGCCACCAGAAAGTTTTTATCCCGGTCCGAGGTCCCAAGAGAGCTAGTTTACAGTGTAAACTTTGTTCCTCAGATCTTATGTGTTGAAGACAGATGCCTTGGCTGCCTTCGTCACGGGAGCCTCTGCTAGGATTCACATAAACATTCAAAAGTTCAGAGGCGAATTTTCTACCGACAAGACAGGTACAATAATTGTAATTATTACAAGTGTTGTGATTATTACAACACATGACTTTTGGTCAAACATTGGTGTTCGTCCCCGGATTCGAACCAGGCTGATCAGTGCCCTGACTAATTGTAAATAGGCGTTTCACTGACGTCCTAGTCCACAGGGTCACCCTGTCCCCAGCGCTTGGAGATTCTGTAGTCAGAAATCCCCCCCCCCCCCCCCCTCCTACAGGAAAGTCACTGCAAACCTCCACTGACTAGTGCAGGCTGACGATACCAGCTATTTGTTGTGCAGCTACCCAGAAGCTGAGTGCGGCTTATGCTACAGAGCTGCCCACCATTTTTGAGTTTGCCACCTTAACTGCTTGCCCTGAAGTTGGTCAGGTAACGATGGGCCCAGTCATGGACAACAGCTGGTCCGTCTATGATCCCCAATAACCATCTTCAGGCAGTGGGGTCACTACCCAAAATAAGGGGCGGTTCAACAGTTGCTCCAACTTAGGGTGGAAATTCGTCTCTCCTCCATACTCTGTGGCTAGTACCTGATGTCCCCAAGGGGTCAGTAGCGCCACACACACAAATTCTGAATTCCTGTTCTAGACGAACTGAATGGCGTTCAGACCGGCGAGAGCCTCCAGGACCTAGATGGCAGAAGTGGCAAATCATTTGCTCCAAGCGTCAACGTCAACAGCGCTCGTCCCACGCAGGTTTGTGAATCGCCTGTTCTAGTGTACCCTCTTGCGTTAAACACTATTAAGATTTTATTGGAATTCCAGGTGACGTACAGTTCCCAAGTGCCACATCAGGATCTCGTCGAAGCGCCATCCGGGTCTTTCTTCGAAGGGCGTCCCTCCACCGACATAATGCCGCCATTTGACGACTTGAGGCCACCACTCGACGAACCAGTACAGCATAGCACCTCCAGGTACGATCTCAACAAAATTGATCCAACGACTTTGTACAGTTTTTACTGTGTGTTTTGTGTTGGCAGGTCGACGTCCGTCACAGAACCAACAGGAGCGGTTTTCCGGCCGACGAACGTGTCGTTTAGAAGCACGATAGAAACCCCGAATTCGGAAGCGGTTCTGGCCAGGACGGCTCCAATGACAAGCGCTCAACCCTTTGGACGAACTGAGTCCGCTTTCAAGGCTTCACCGGTAAGTATGGCTAGCAGCGCTTTCATCGTAAACACATATCAGACAAGCTCGTAATACATTTATCGCCCGATAGAGCTCTACGGGGTGGCCAGACTGAGACTGGTCAGGGACCTCAAGCCAAACATTTCATAATGTTTTTGTTTTTCAAGGAAACTGTGACGACGGTGGCGCCTCAACGGCCGTCGTTCGAACTCCTTCCCCCGCTGGACACGTCCGTCGAAGAGACGAACACCATCGAGCTCCACCTGCACGACCCTCGTCGAGCACACTACATCTCCAAAGACGGCGAAATCCCCCGCGACGAGCCCATCATCGTCTCCATCAACCTCCCTGGCAAGTCTAGGTTCCGCCCTCAGAGCCCCTTCGCCCGGGCGGAGACCCGCTCCTGTCCCAGGTGCCACCCTGTGTTCATCGTCGACCGAGTTAACTGCTCACCGTGCCTTCTCGTCTCCTAAAAGGCATTCAGGAATGTCAAAGACATTTATCTCCTCCCACAGGGTAACACCGTATGGTTAACTGACCGACGGACGACTCAACAGCTCAGGTGTACCAACTGCCACTCCAGGCAAAATCAAGGCCACGTTACAGTACGACTGATCCTAAATTTCAGGGAATGGGCTCCTTGAGATGATTATTATTGTGTGCGACCAATTTATGGTCCACTGGCTGGGGTAAGTGGAGTAGCCCTTTCTTATTTCAATAGAAATGGAGTGGCTGGGAAGAACGTCCTACCATCTATCGTGAACTCTTAATGATAGAAGTGTAGTTGAAACAGACGCCACTGCTGAAGGGAGGATGTAGGGCTGTTGTAACCACTGTTGTTTCAACTCGAAATTCAACTTGTTGATCTCCCTCTTGCGGCCCTCCCAGGGGTGGCAGTGAGCGTTTTTTTCCCAAATTTTCGCTGTCAGTTTCTCATTCACTCAACGTAATAAACAAGTATTTTTTCGCTATCATTAACTGTGAAATTGAAAATGGCAAGATTACACTTGCCTCATTTCTAATCAGCCCTGGGGTAAGTGCAAATTTTCGTTTTCACTTTTTTACTTTGGGTGTTTCAAAGTTATCAATCTGAGAATTTGGGGAATTTTTCAGGTACTTATCAGGAATTTATCATTGATGATGTAAGGAATTCAACAAGGTTTCTGGTCGTGAGAGGAATCATAAGTTGAACTATAGAAATTTCATGGTCCACTTACCCTGGTGTGGAATACACTGTCATTCACTGTGATCCAGTTCAAGGGTAAAAAAATGTTAACCCCGTATATTTTGAATCCGCTCTTTCTATACCCACTTGCCACAGCCTTTTTCAAGGAATTTCTGTTGGAAATCAAGCCCCGTGTTTCACTTACCCCAGTTTAGCAGGGAAAGTGGAAAAAGTCGCAAATTTTCGTTTTCAATGTTTTTGCTTGATGTTTTGAAGTTATCGATCTGAACATTTGGGGAAATTTTCTGCTGTAGTTGATGAACATTTGTAAGGAATTCATGAAGGATTCCGGTCGTGAGGAGAATCATAAGTTGAACTATGGAAATTCTATGGTCCACTTCCCCCATTGTTCTGTGTGGAATAAACTGTGATTCACTGTGATCCACTTCCCGGGTAAAAAAAAAGTAAAGTGAACTTACACATCGTGTGTAGCTTCCAAACTACTGATACTATGGGGAAAAAAACTAAAAATAAAATTGAAAGAATCTTAAGAATATCCTCAAGTCACATCCTAGTTTCATATAGGCGCTTTTCCAAAGACGCTTCTTTCCTGAAAAAAATTGAAAATGTAATTCAAGGAGCCCATTCACACGTATCAGTGCCACATAATTTATTCGCTAACAAAATCGCCTAAGTTTTTTAATGCTCTTAGTTGTTTAACTGTAGAAATTCATTGCGTGTACTGCAAATGCCGATGCGAACCAGTTTTGTTGATACTCAATGTGTATAGATGTGATAGAAATGTTGTGGTAGATGTAGCGCGTTTTTGTATATTTGACGGTACTTCGGATGACCGAGTATCAAACGTGTATATGATAGCAATAAAAAGGGTCCCTTCAAGGTGGCGTGACGCTACTTGGGGTTGTGTACAGCAGGTTCAAACCTGATCGTGTAGATGAGTGTTCTTGTACTTCCTTTTTTTATGTACCTACGTTTTTTAAATTAAACATTGTTTTTAATATTTGCTGTTTTTATTTTTTCAATTGACAAAGTGTGAAAATCATGAGTTAGTTAGTAATTTAGAGAGGCTGGTTGACATTAACACGCAACTTTGTACCTCTTAGTTAACCCAAGAAGTAGAGGAGAGGTTGAAGTTGAAACGTTGCAATTTTGTTTACAATTACCTAATCTAATAATTAGGTACCAGCATTTCTTTCAGAAGTCGCAGACACACCAAAAACGATCACTCCAAAACAATATTAAGCACCCCATTGATTACACTGACTCCAAGCGTTAACTTATAAATGTGGTATTTATTCTAGACAACAGTAATATTATGGAATTTTTCACAACCAACTTGATACGAATTTTCACACAAAAGACATACGAAGGACGATGGCGAGGACTGGAAGGCGTTCGTGGCGGAGAGAGCCGAATGAACTCGACGACGAGCAGGTAATTCGGATGAGGTTTTGGAGAATGACGTGGAGACAGTGTGAAATGGTTTGTTGTGTACAGGTTGGAAACGCTCAAATGAACAACCCGGTGGCTCTCATGTCACAGATGGAAGCGGAATTGAATGAGATACGAAGGCTGGCTATATACAGAGGTGAGTCGCTTGGTGAGGTTTGTGAGGAGGTTGACATGTGAAGGTTGTGGTTTTGCAGGGAGGTACTACCAGTCGGCTATGAGGAGGTTGGACAGCCTGGAGGAAGCCCTCCTGGCCATGTTTGAAGTCAGGTTGCAACTAATGGAGAATATCATTCTTCGTCCGAGATTTGCCGCCGCTTCCCAGAGCGTTCTCGTGTCCCCAGGTACGTCCCAGATGTACTCCAAGTTTCAAAACCCCCGGTTAATAACTTGTTTGAACCAGGGCGGCCATCTTTGGGGATTAGAGACGTGGAAGAGAGTCTATTCTTTTTGAAAAACCGCGTCCGGCTCCTCCAAAGGCGCATCACGGATTTCAACGCTCGAGGAAGCCGCGGAGCCGGGACGAGCAGAAGCATCCGGGAGCCCGAAGAAGACCACGCCGGAGCGATCAGCTATGCAGACATCATCAAAAGGGAGTTGGAAAAGATAGTGCGGGAAGATGAGAGAGCGTCATCCAATGAGACGTAAAAAACCTAACTTAGTGCTGCTATTGCAGTTTAGTTCAGTCTGGCTCGGTTCAAAAATAGCTTAGTAGGTTTCATAACTAAATGTCTTTTTGGGTTGCTGAATCCGAATAAAAATATAAAAAAACATGGGGGGGGGGGGGTTGTTGGGTGGTCACCATGGCTTCACCTTAAAAATCGAAAAAAACGAAATGTTTAACCTTTCTCTGTTTTTCGCTTACCTACGCGCGCTTTTACGGCCTTAATACTGTTTCAATCTAATACATTATTATGAGCATTTTGTAGGGAATTTGTCTACTTTAATTTTGCAAACAGTGAGTTTCAACGAAACACGATTATCGAGATATACGCGAAAAACAGAAAAAAGGTCAAAAATGTCTCGATTTTCGAGGCGAAGCCGTTCTTTTGGTTTATTATTCTTGGAATAATACACCTATGTAGTCGTGACGGAGGTCGACGACTCCGTTCGGCCTCAAAATTTGACATTTTTTTCCCTCGGAAAACCCTAGCCGAACTGAACTAGTTCGCGATGTATCGAATAAATGTCGATATTTTTTTTGTCAAACAACAGGTTCTCCTTGTGACGTCATTTTGGCTCATTTCAGGGCAGTCGCTAGACACAATGAGACTCCGATGCCCCGCCAGCCTCACGTCAGGGCAAGGAAAAGCCAATCAGTGCCGAACAAAAGGAGCAAATTCACCTGCTGAACCAAGGAACCGCACAAACACCTCTTATATAACCGGAATTTATTTTAAATAAAACAATATACATACAACGAAATTCAATCGTCGGTTGGGGCTGGGAGGTCGGAGCGGTTTTTGGCGATTCGTTGGGGCTTGTAGTTGTGTTGGCAAACTTGCTCAAGCTTGTTGGCGTACATCGGCAGTCTTTGGGTCATCTGGGGGAAAAAAAAATATTGAAGGGGGCATTGACCAAAGAGTTGTGTTCCTGACACAGTTTGAAGCGCAGGAAATACAGCAATTTGGCCCGATGAAACCAACACGCTGGGACGACGTCCTGAATTTTCTCCGCCATACTAGTTTTTGCATATCGGAGAGAAATCTTTAATTCGACTCAAGAGTCAGTGAACCTCGATCGTTGGCAGCAAGGATTGCCTGTGTATGAACGTACAAGTCATGGATGACGAGGAATTTGAATCGACAGGCACAGATACCAGTCGAATCTGCAGATCCGACGCACAGTGGCCAATTTCCCCAATCTAGGTGGACAAAATGCTTATTTTTTTTTTTTTTTTTCTTCTCGAGACATGTCTGAAAGAAACGAGAATGGACCTATTACGTTTCTGGGGTCAGTCATGAAATGTGAAGCAACGCGAAAAGGAGAGATTTTGCGAGCGATTTTCATAAAAATTGCCTCCCTCAACTAGCTAATACCCACGAAAAACCAGTGTGTTTTCTGGAATCAAGGAGGCTCTAACCGACCTACCTATAAGTATTTTTAGTTGATTTTTATATCGTCTCTAGAATGCGTCACATTTTATTCCTGATCAGCGTGTGTACCTTCAGAACTACGCCAACCACACAACCACCTCAAATATTGATTTAGGAACATAATCTCATGGAACACTACCTACTCAATTCACCCTATTCGGGTCCTGTTCCTATAACTTGGACTGTTCAGAATTGGATCACTCACTCGGAAACTCCAGCCGTCTTGAATTTGCTGGCACATGTTTAGGTCGATTTCGGCCACTAAGAGGCCGTCTCGCGTCCTGGACAAACCCTGAAAGATACGAAGATTGAAACATAGTCATGAAAATGCCGTACGGGGGGTTTTGTGAGTTAGTTCTAGTTAGCGGACATTGAACAAGGGTTCCATGGGTACACCCCTAATACTTACAGGCGTTCTGCTCCCGTCTGGGGCGGTGATGTAACTCGACCCGTAGAACCATCCGAAGTTCCTATGAGCGGGTTTGCCATCGCCGGATGTGAACTCGTTGGGGAAGGATTCGTCTCCGACGCGGTTGATGGCGACGGTGAAGTAGTGGTTGGCAATGGCGGCGTTACGGGCTTCGATGCCCCAAAGGTGCTCGCTGAATTCAGACATTACTCGAGATACACAGAGCGATTTTTTGAAGTGTCAGAAAAACTAGGTCCCTACCTTAGTGTAGCCACTGTTGCCGAAGGGTTGAACACGATTTCGGCTCCGTTCAACCCAAACATGAGCCAATTCAGCGGGTGATGCCTGCCATAGCAGATGTTGATGGCGATGCGGCCGAACTCAGTCTGCAATTGAAACCCCCATTCAAGCACCAAACGAAGGCTTGACTACAATTGACTGTCATACCTCAAAAACAGGGTGGCCAGTGTTCCCTTCGAAGTAGTAAGTGGACTCGTTGAAGTCCCCAACGCGGGGGATGTGGTTTTTACGGTGTTTCCCCAAAACAACCCCGTTATTGTCTATGACGACCGCCGTGTTCCAAATGGTCCCAAGCACGTCATCTCGCTCGAGGATGGGGCTGATGATGACTATGTTGTAGGATTTGGCCCACTGTAAGTAACCAGAGGCAGTCAGGGGTGCCAACATGGGTTGAGGAAGTCTCCTTCTAGAGATATCAGAAGTGGGATCAACCCACAATGAAATCAGGTGACACGCTGTTAGTGTTGTGATTTGCACTACGCACGAAGAGTCCCTGGGTGATGATATTGTGCGGAGCTCTGTATCTAAAGGTTAAAATGTCGTGCGATCGTTCTTCCACCAAGGTGTGTTTTGGCAATTCCAGGCGCCGATTTAGCTGCCTTCTACCCCATGGCAAGGATGTTGGCAGGAACTGGCTAAGAGCCACCAAGCTGTGGTTGGGGGTTTCCAGGAGCTGGTTCAACTTTGCTAACTCTTTTCAAATGGCAGGGATGTAAACAGAGACCACTAAGCTCGGATTTCTGGATTTCCAGCACCAGGTTCAGCTTGACTACCTCCTGACCCACACACCATGGCTGGTGGTAGGGACTCGATAAATGCCAGTGTCCACAGCCTATTCCTGGTGAGGGACTCTTTCTGCATAGCCCCGAAACGGCAGAGAGGATGCGGGACTCATCATGCCTAAAAACTCTTCCCAGGGACTCTTCATGCATGAGCCCAAACCGCACGCTACAGGATGTTTCCACACTTTCATATCTCCTGTACTCAGTTGTACCAACCTAGACAGTATCATGCTAACACACATGACCGAGTTTTACCTTTTGAACTAGTCGGGTGGTCGGTCCGTTTTCAGCCGATTCAGCAAATTCCGTCCAGGGGAGCCGCTCCCGGGTGCAAAAGGCGAACGGCATGGCTGACAGAAAATTAAGCAAATTGCAAGGTCAAGAAGCATAAAGGGCGTTCGAGCAGTGGGTAACTGGTCCATCCCCGAAAAAGTGATAAATTCAATCGGGAAGCAGCTGTTCATCTCGGTTTCATCAATCCATCCCGGTAAACGTAAATGCCAGCTCCCTGACGGCGTTCCACTCCCCTCTTATGTTGATAAAGTGGTTAAGATTCTTATCTTACTTCCCATTGCTTTCCTAAGGCTTGCTAAGCTCGTCTCAAGCTGACTAAGGGACGGACCTACTTTGCATGCCGTGGATGCAAAGTAGGTGCCAAGCTGGATAAGGGTTTCCAAGGCATGCCAAGATGGTCCTGAGCTTTCCAGGCTTGTCCAAGGCATGCAAAGTAGGTGATGAGCTGGATAAAGGTTTCCAAGGCTTGCCAAGATGGTCCCAAGCTTTACAGACCTGTCCAAGGCTTGCAAAGTTAGGTAGTGCCAAGCTGGGGGTGAATTGAGAACAAGAGAGACTTCGTCCAGGGATGGATTGCCTAAGCCGGGACAGGTCGCCGAAAAGATGATGGGGATGGTTCGCCATGATTTTTCGACGGCGGGGATGGATCCCCGGTTCCCGAGAGCAGTTGCTCCCTGGGATGGAACCAGGCAGTAGCTTGGCCCCACAGCAGAGAGCCTGCTGGAAGCCTTCGAGCTCTTTTCAAGCATTTTTACTCACTCCACGCTTCCTGCATGCATATTACGTTGACTTTGGCCGCCGCCGCCACTTTGACAATTCGGCCTATCCGATCATGAATGGCTTTCCGCTGTTCGTCGACTGGCGCAGTCGTCGGGAGGACGATCTTGTTCTGGACTGCTCCAACGCGAACGATCCTGCAAAGTGAAAGTGATGCAACGACGGATTCATGGCCCCCAAAATCAGCCACTCGGGACTAACGTCAACTACCTAGGAGCTCTGGTTTGTTCAGGTTGGGCCTCAGCTTTGTATCCGCTCACTTCAAAGCCTTCATCATTAGCAGCTTCTGTCAAACTCAACTTCCTGTTCGAAAAAAAAAACGAAAACATGTACCTACCTTGTTCGTAAGGTCAAATACCTCGCATGGTGTTTCGACTTACTTGAACGCATTTCCGTAAATGATCCTGCGGGCCTCTTCCAAATCGCCCACTTTAAGACCCTCCAAAATCGTCTCCAAACTCTGTGTCTGCTCTGACATTTCTAACGAGGCTCTTTTGAGGTCACAAGAAGACTGCCGGAGGAAAAACAAGTTGCATAACCGGTCCGTGAAGGTAGATCTCCCACCACTCGAGATCAAAACGTACCAAGATAACTAGGAATTGTAAACATCAATTTGTTCCGTTAGACGCCTTTTTTGGGAGAAAAAACAACCAACGTAAATGCCACTGATGTCAAGTCATTCTCATGTGCGTGTTGAGTGAACCAATGGGGGGGGGGGGGGATGATCCTTCCTTAGGGGAGAATGAAGGGACCTGGCCTGGCCAGCGGGCTCACTAGGGATATTTTATAATTTAAAAAGTCGAGAGCACCAGCGTAAAGCTGGAAATGATCTTAATCCACTTTGAGCATTCCAAATAAGAGTTATATGAGTTTGCGACGGTTTCTGAGAGGAGCTTAACATTTTCGAGCCAAAAAAAAATTAAAACCGCTATATTTTGGCACGTTTTTCGGATAAGGAAAAGATTTTATAGCTGGCAGCTCAAAAATGAATAGCCACTTTTTGTGGTTGTGGGTTGGCCATCCGAATTGTGGCACTGCATTGCTTCCCCTTACTGACATCCATATGCACCTTCCTGTGTTTACTTGGCAATTGTTTACAATCCAGACTCATCATGCGAGATCAATGGCAGATAGTGGTAAACAACGTGGCGACGCACACTGGGAAAAACGGCCAATCTAGGTGGACATTGGACCGAAATTTTATATCAACGGATCAAACGAAGAAAACTACCTTGTTTTCATAGATGGATGACTGGATAAAACCCGCATCGCACATCACATTTGACGCAGGTGACACGGGTTCAAACATGCGGCTCATATTTCAAGGCGAAATTCAGCTCCTCACTCAGTGCAGATTTGGACCCTCATTGTTGATTCTGCCGTCGCTCACTACACTGCCGGGGATATTTTTGAAGCTTTCTTACGTGTTTATGAAGGTAAACTACCACTTAAAAGATTTTTAACCTTCCTCCGCTCGCGCCTCTCGGTGGAACACATCCGCTCGCGTCGGCGGCAATTCGGCCACCAGACAGTTTTCCATAGAAATATCGGGAAATTCCGTTGTTTTTTTTTTTTTTTTTTTTTTTTGCAGAATTACGTTGGTGGGCACCTCACTAGAGAATACAGGTGCCTCCCGACCTCCTCAGGCCTCTTTAATAAGAACTACCTACACCCAGAAACTTGAAAAGGCGGCCAATTTTTTCCGCTGGCACGAGCGGAGGAAGGTTAAATTATTTAAGGTATGATACCTCGGAGTACCCGGAAAATCAATAACGATCTTGGGCTCTAAAATATGTGAAAACCCAATGTGTGGAGGTCTGTAACTTTTTTTGTTCGGGGTTGTTTACCTTGCCAGTGGTCTGGTTTCAAACTATATTACCTATGTAGAGTATTTTTTTTTTTTTTTTAATGCATAACCATATTCAACTGCCAAGCCATAAGGCCATACGGCTTGGCAATTGAATTTAGAAAAAATTTAACTGCGTAAAAAATCAACTTTTTAACAAAAATTGAATACCTAATAATTTTCTTAATATTTAAATTGTAACCAATTTTTTCAGGCGAATGGCTTTCTCAAGAAGGGAGCTGTTCAATGTGTGGGGTTCAATATAAACTATACTCGTAAATTCAAAATCAATCAGTTTCATAATGGACACCGTCGAGGAATCAACCATTTTTTTGGTTCACCATGAAGTTCAAAACTGTGATAATAGGAATTCTGTGCTATGTTGAGAAACTTTAACTAGAGTTCCTAAGAAATGGTATGATTTGTTTACTTTTTGTTTTTATGAACAGTTTCTACTGAAGTACTGTTTGCTCAAATTTACCCTTTCCACCTTTTATTCCATGTACTAATTATTCTATTAATCAATAAAGGATTGAAGGGGATATTTATGAACATTTACAATTTACTTTTGAGTTCATTGTCCAGTGGACTTTGTTTGTGTTGTGTGTAGGTACTTATCTGCAGATTTTGATGCAGCTGGCGAATCGTAACAATTCGACAACCAACTTTTTATTGCAATAATTCGAAGTTGATAACGTTATCAACTTCGATTTATTGCAATAAAAAGTTGGTTGTCGAATTTTCCTAAGGTTATTAATCAGTAATGTCGATTAGGGTGAGATTTAGAACTCTGAAAGTGGTTTCATTCGACTCAGCATCCCGAAAAACAAATTAAACCATTCCAAACACTGGTCCGTTTGATGAAGTTGCAACGAAGTCGCAAAGTGGACGCAACGACTGTCGCCGCCGCTGCTGCATTCGCGTCACTCCTTACCCTCGTACTTGGGATGGTCTTACGAACATTTCCTCAAATTTTCAAGTGATTTGGACGATTTTTCTAGTAGTTATGAGCAATGTCCACCTAGCTTGGCCGTTTTTCCCAATGTGCGACGTTGGCATAATTAGGACCCTTTTATTAGCCACTTGGAATCATCTTATCGAACTCATCGCGAGCATCACTGGTTTTAGTTTCGAGCAATGCAGTTCCCTCAAACAGAAGAACCTTCATCCTCTTCGATATCCCTACCCCTTTGGGGGGGATTTGGCCTCATTGATTTCAGAAGGTGTTTAAAAAAAGTCCTCTTCACATTCTGGAAATATAGCAGACTGATTCTTCACTCAATGACAGGGACCTTAACAAAGACGACTCGGGCCATCCTACTGCGGAACAATCAAAGGATGGCCATTGGCCAACTGTGCGTCATCACCAACCCTCATTAAACTACACTTCATTTGTAAAGTTAAGTTAAGTAAACGAGGAACTTTCACCGTTGATTTTCGTTCAAAAGGCGGCTGCCGTCTCTCAAGGAGTGGAACTTGTCCTGGCGCGGTCACCCATCCAACTACTAACTGCCCCCAACGCCGCTCTACTTTGCTGAATGAGTAAAACAGTTGTTTGCCCAACGCCATCATTTTTTCTGTAGGTAGAGCGTGACGCGGTTGGGTGTGACCCAGTATTTTTGTGGGCAATGTTATGAGTTGCAGAAAGTTAGGATGCGTTGCTAATTGAGGAGGTTGCATCGCAAAAAGTACTATGGTGAACTCATGAACTGCATGTGCATGAGTTCTTATTTAGACGTTGGGACACCTTCAACTCGGTGATGCGTGATGGGCGGCGGTCCGAAGGCGCAACGCCCAAAATCATGCTGCCAAGGAGTGGGAGCTTGACATGGTCTAAACATAACGCTGTTGGTTTTTCCGGGGTCCACACTTGAGGTGTCAAGGGCTCTCCCTGGGTCTGCTGCGAAGGAATTCCCTGCCACCATCGCTGGGTAGAGGAGGAGAGAGAAGAAGACCTCTTCTGGCGCATAATCCATTTTTCGAGGTCTCAAATCTGTCCAAGCAATGCACAGAAAAAAAATTGTTTTAGAAACTAGTTTGGTTCCATGCCGCTAGTGGTTTGTGGCGCTAGAGTCACCATCAGCTGATGCCCTATTTCCCTCGCATTTTGAAATTTCTGCATGTTTCCCTTCTGGAAGCCCAAAGCGAGGCGCATCAAGATGATATCATCAGGCGCCTTATTTATGGCACCTTCCAATCGAATTTCCGATGGTCTAGTTCACCCACGCATCAACACTCACCGAATCAGCCTTATGTCTTACTGCCTCAGATGACAAATTAAACCCTGCCTCAATATTGTGGAGATCTTTTCTGTTAGTTAGGTGCAACCTCGTTAAACCCTCCAGATTTTTATTTAAGCCTCTGATTTCATTTAGAATATTGGTAAACAGTATCTTGGAAGTGATTTTCCCAGCTATTTCTAGGAATTTTTCGAATGTAGGTAATGTTTTTGTTTCGGAGTGCTTGAAAAAATTCGATTCGCCATCAAAGGAGGACTCTTGCTGTACTTGACGGCACACACTGCACTCATAAGCGGTTAATTTCAAATTTGAAATTCTTGACCCTTGAGCATTGTGAAGGTTTCTGACGTGACGGTAGAGGTTTTGTGTTGACAAATTTTAATTCAGAACGCGGACTCATGCTTAATTTCGGCAAAAAACGGCACACGTGACCAAAACCACCGGTGACCCTATTCCAAGATTCAAACTCGCTCAGCACTACAAATTGTAGTCTACAATTACGATAACAACACAGATGCCAGCGCCGTGAATCCCTAGCGGCAGGGAGCCAAACTAGGGATTGGCTTAGGGACTAAACGTTTGTCTCCCGCCGCTTTCGCACTATATGCTTTCAGCGTTGTTTACGTGGATTTTTAATGTATTTTTCACCTAAACGCCGCGAGTTGCCCCACATGAAAACACTATCGACGACACTCGTCAGCTGTGCTCGGTTGGCAGTACTCTCCGCAAAATGTTGTGACGTCACGCTCCCTTTATGGCTGCGTTACCCCTCCGCGATTTTCAAACGCCGTAACTTTCGTTAAATCATCTAAATTTTCTGGAAGCGATTAAAAGCGGCTGACTATTGTTTTTCTTATTTTCTCAGGAAGTACTTTCAGGAAAATAAAAGAAAAACAAACATGCGAATTGCCCATATATCAAAGAATAATAAAAGCGTGTAGAATTCTTTTTTTTTTTTCTCGAAATCGAGAATCGGCAGGTTTTTTGAAACCAGAACCGATTCTTTACTTTAACTGATGGTAAGTTCGTACTGGAAAACCATCTCCCCGTTATTTCCACGTTCACCCCAAATCAGGTCAGATTCAGCGACGCTACTCGTTGAAGTGATTTATTCTCAAATAACATTCATGTATTCGCGTTATATCGTTGAAAGGTATTCAAATTTCTTAGCTAGAGGTCAACACGACCCCAGTGCCCAAACACCACAAATTACAACGTCTACGTCCCGACGGGTCCAGAACACTTGCTGGCTCTGTCGGGCGATTCAACAGTTCCAAGATGGAAAGAATGCGCGAGGTTATAACCTGAACAAAAACATAAAATTAAAAAATATATATCAATAAACCTCTTCTATGACTAAAGGTCGACCATTTTGGGATTTGAGGAAGTTTCTCATCAACTCAACGTCTCACCAGACGCATTCTTCCCATCCGCAAACAGAAAACGGGCGAATCAAACGAAACATTTTATGATTATTTAGACAATTATCACACAAAGTGACGCAACTAGACCCGCAAAATGATGTCCGCACTTTTTCTCGACCGCACAACAAAATGTAGTAACCAACCACCTCTCAGGGTCCGCTACGGTTCGCACGTTTTACCTCCTCGTATTTAAATTCGCGTTCAGAAGTAGATGACTCGGGCGTCGGCGGGGTTTTGTTCCTGAGGGCAGTACGGGCACTTGAGCCTGCAACAGGGTGACCAACCGTTAGAGGAATGAGCTCCTTGAATGATTTATTTTATTTTATTTTTTATTTTTCATGAAAATGGGTCAATATTGCGAAAAACCCGTCTCTATTATTTATAGGGCCTTAGGAAAAATAATATTATATCTATTATAATAATTTAATGTAGAGATCTGGAGGGGGTACATGACGTGGGCTGCTTAGTCATCTTTTGATTGGCCGTGAGATGCAAGTTAGCCAACTTTCCTCCGCGAAAAGCCGACCCAGAAAATCGAGAATTGGGGTGATCATCAGAGAAGATCATTCAAAAATCGAGCATCGAGGTTATCAAAGAAGGTTATTCGAAAATCCTGGGCCGAGTGTTTTTATCCTGATTCCGTGCAGATTTATTATTCAGCACTCTGGTGGCTCCGTGCCCAACTACTCGATGCCCAGCGAGGCAAGGCGTGACGTCACCAGTCCTCCGCCTTCATTTCAAACTTTTCAACATTTCTAATACGTAATTATACGAACTTTCAAACTGAAAATTTGTGTAGGGGGTTCCGATTATGTTGTTGGAAATAATGAATTCCGTCCTTCTAAAGGAGCCCATTCCAATAGCCGGGAAAGAGCTCCGAGAAGGACAAAACTCACTTGTTGGCCTGAGCTAATTTGTTCAAAGCGTCCCGGGAGATGACGTGGCCGCAAACTAAGCGCATCGGCGGGTTGGTTTCCGTCGACTGCTGCTTCAAAATGGGGCAAGCGAATATCGAATGGAACCGTTTTTCGTCGCCGACGTCAATTTCAATCTGAAACACAAGAGATGATGTCAACGAGCGAGTTTTCGATAGTAAATAAACCTCCAGAGGGCATTTTGTCGCTTACTGGTAGTTCGTCTTTGCCGTTCCAGATGCCGCTCACTTGCCGCTGCTGCATTACTTGCTTGATGTTCAGAAGAGCCGGCAGAGCTATGCAACCCGCGTTTATGCTGAAAATTCGACATAACAAGAACGTGAACGGGGATGAAATATTTCTCAAGAAATCAAGAATTAATTCTTTGCGAAACAGGAAAGCATTTTAAAACCCCCACAAATCCCTACGATGAGTTAAAAAGATTAGACAGCCGCAAAAACAGGTTTTACGTTAACCATTAATTTGAAAATGACAGCACACTCGATTCCCTGTCTAAAACCCATCAATAACCCCACCTGTAGCCTCTTAGAGCCCCTCGAGGCCGTCATAAAGGGTTGAGATCCCCCAAAATCGATTCCACGCCTAATATCAGTTTGAAAACGACACCTCACTCGTCACCCTTGCCCAAACCCTTCAATAATCACACCAGTAGCCTCTGAAAAGCCCCGCAGTGTCCCTCGAGGCTGTCTGAAAGGTCCGAGATCCGTTAAACTCGATTCTACGCCCAAAATTACTACGAAGACGACACCTTAGTCGTCATCCCGGCCCAAACCCTTCGATAATCCCACCAGTATCCCCGAAAAAGCCCCACAGAGCCCCTCGAGGCAGTTTCAAAGATTCGAAATCCCCCAAAATCGATTCCACGCCTAAAATCACTTTGAAAACGACACCCCACTTGTCACCCTGACCCAAACCCTTCAATAATCCGACCAGTAGCCCCTAAAAGCCCCATAGAGCCCCTCGAGGCAGTAAAACGTTCGAGATCCGCTAAAAATCGATTCTACCCCTAAATTACTCTGAAGACGACACCTCAGCCGTCACCTTCGCCCAAATCCTTCAAAAACGCTCCCAATGGGGGGTTCGCATTGTTTTTTTTTCTATTTTTTCTATTTTTATTTTTTTTATAAGGCTTTAAACTTCAAGTATCATGAATTATAATTAAAAGTTAATTATGTTTTCCGTAATATCAAGTTATAATTGCTATAAATTTATCATATAAGCTGACGACACTAGCGCTTCACTAGAACTCAGCGCGGTGAGAGATTCACTGGAACTGTGACGTCATTACCTCAAACAGTAACTGGTGGGAAACGCCGGCCGATTCAAACTGTGCGTTTCGTTTTTTCGTTATAATATAATCATTGTAGGAGATATTATCTCCTACAATGATTTTTTTTCGTTGGTATTGGAGTCTGTGCACGTTACTTTTTAGCCATATTATTGAATGGTAGGGAAGATTTCCAAATCTAAAATCAATGCGAACTACCCATTGCCAGCTAACACCCCATAGAGCCCCTCATGGCAATCGGACCTCTCTGAGACCTCCTTAAATCGATTCTACGCCCAAAATAACTGTGAAATCCACTCGACTTCCCTCCCAACCCCATCAAAAACCCCACCCGTAGACATAAAACTACCCTCCACCTGGCAACCCTGCTCTCCCCTCTCACCAAATGGACAAAGGAGATTCGACGGAAAGGCCCAAAAGCGTGCAGGCGTCTTTGGTAAAGGTGTCGGAAATGTCTGCCCAAAGCGACGGATGTACGAGATGAGAGTACGGCGATCGGGACACGCCTGTCGCCAAGTATGCCAACATCCCCATCATCATTTGTATATCTGTAAGAAAGCCGCTGATTAGTAACTGGGGAGCAACGTACTAACCACACAATCGGGATTACCTTTTTCGTGAGTGTGAACGAATTTGCTCAGATGAGCCCGAGCATAAGCAATTGCTGCCGAACGACATTTTGGTCCTTTTTCGATAAGCCCGATGAATCGCAGTTGGTGCAATTTGAATTCAAGCGATGAATTCTGTAATGAGACAAACAATTCAACAACAAAATTTTTCGTGAAACAAAATTGGATAGGTAGGTATCTTATAAGATAACAAATTTTTTTTCACGAAAAAGAAACGAAATAAGTATACTTAGTATAGCTATCATTTAATGATAAGTTATCGTACTTACCATTAAATTTTAGTTAGGTACTTGTTATCTTACTTAGTTACAGTTAGTAACCTACAATTAGTAACTTTATTACTTTTATTTTACATATCATTTAATGATAAGTTAACCTGTTTTTCTAAAGCGGCTCGATGTTTTCCCGCCCACTGCAACGCCGGTTCTAAATCTTTCTGTTTGAGCGACTCTAAAATCTCATTGAGCTCCGCAAACGGTTCTTTACCGGTTGTACAGTCCAATCCGGCTTCCTGAAATGGTACTACATGAGCGTCTGGTTTGACAGTTGAAGCGGTGAAAATGAAACAGTGCAGTAGGTCACCTCTGCCAGTTGGTCGGCGATTTCAAGAGATCCCTGGCGATAGAAGTGTTGACAAATGACTCGGTTCAATAGCATCACTTTGTCAGGACTGGAAAACACGTCTTCGCGGCTCGTCGAAGCGAAGTCGGACACGAAATTCTGCGAAAGGATAAAGTTTAGAATAAATAACGGGTGACCAGGTCAAATTTAGAATCCATGAAACTGGATGTGGACTACACAGAATGTAGTAGAATTCAAGAAATCTACGACTCGTAGATAGGCAGGTCGGGCGATCGGGCGTGGCCCGAAGGGCCAACGGTTCTGAGGGGCCGGTCGAAACTGGAGAAAACTGTATTCCTACAGTACACGAGACAGAAAAGAAAAACTCAGACGTAAAAGAATCTGGTTGGCTTTGTGCCTCGTAGGGTGGATTGCAAGTTCAATTAATGCGTAATTTTTGCAACCAGATTTTAAAACAGTACAACCTCATGCCCTCATCGTATGCAAGACTTTTTTTGATTTTCAACAAACTTTTGGTACCTAGGTAAGGCTATCCACGACCCAAGTCGAGTGTTGGAGTTTTTCAAAATTTAAAATTATCAAAACAAGGCTGAGGCAAACTCTGAGTGATAACAATTTGGAGGATCTTATGTTGATGGCTTGCAAGCAGGAGCGTCTGGCCGGAGCACTAAGCCAAGGGGCTTTGGCCATTGTCTGCCCTCCTCGCCATCGCCTACTGCTTGGTGCCTACTCCCGCATCAGCATGCGGGCCAAATCCTGCCTACGCCCATGGTTTTGAACATTTACAACGTTACTTTGGGCGCGAAGTCCATCTATGGGCGTTTCAGACCAGTCCCACTGCCTCTAAGGCTCTATGGGGCTACAGGTCATTGAAGGATTTGGGCCAGGGTGACGAGTGAGGTGTCGTTTTCAAAGTATTTTTGAATTTAACGCGATCTCGAACCTCTCAAGACTGCCTCGAGGGGCCTTTATGGGGCTCCAGTCTGGTGTTGTGAAGGTTTTGGCCAGAGTCGTCGAGACCATTCTGCTAAGTTCGATTAAGTGTCATTAGCGGATTTTTGTTTTGCCACCCACTTATCAAATTATATTCTCACCCGATCTATCGCTTTGCCGACTTTGGACACGGTCGAATGGAGTTCCCGATGTTCGGTGGCCAGACGGCCGACGGTCTCTTTCGCTTTGGCCATCGCTTGAATTACGATCGCCTTTTGGTTGGGAGTCAACTCGTGCCCTTCAGGACCTGAGAAACAAGTTGAAAGATGATCATTTAAACACCCACGTCAACATAGCGATCTACAGCGATGTACAGAACATCGTAGAGAAAACAGGAGCCAGCGCAGTTCTTGCCAAATTTACCTACACTACAGAGATGTTTCAGACAATAAAAGTTGTTAATCAATTCTCTTAAAAGTGAAAAATACCCAGTCTGACACAATAAACCCCAAAATGTTCTGCGTTACTTACATTCGCCCAATTCATTTTTTAGGGACTCGATGAGGTTGGTGGTGTCTCGCAAAGTGCGCGACGCATGGTCGTTTATGCTGCTGAATTTGTTCAGCACTTTGTCCACCTCACGTTCAACTGCGATACAAGCTTCCATCGGTGAGGATCAGCGAAGAAAATCCAGAAGAAATCAGGACAAAAGACAATTCTGACAGAAAAACAAAAAAAGTCGGTCAGACCGCCGGAGTAGATAAAATATACAAACAGCAACGATGATGATAAGCAGCCTAAAATCTGTCGTAAAAGCCGTGTATGGCGGACACAGGTTCAACTCTGCGAGTTGATGCGATTGGATTGCAAAATAAAGGTAGGTACCTAGCGTTTCTATCCTTTCCTTTCTTTCTGCGGCATAAATTTTCTAGATCAGGCAAAACATCAACAGACACAAAATTGTCGGCTATTTTTATTACCACTACTATAAGTAGATTTCAGAACACTCTTGATTTTTGGCTCTAGATGAATCCGGGAAACGAAGCGAGAAAAACAACCTTAAGAAAGAAAATGCTGCAAATTTTACACTAGGGTTTATTATTTTTGATATAGGTTACTTGTGCAGAAATTTAATTCTGTGTCAATAAAAAAAAAAATGAGAAAAACTGTTTTTTGGATTTTTTCACTTTTTTTTCAAAGATTTTTCGTGTTTTACTTGAAAAATATTCGACTTCCTGGGATCCTTCAAAAATCCCATTTGTAGCCCCATGAAAGCCCTATAGATCGCAACAGTGAAATCGGATCGTTCCGGGACCCCAAAAATGTATTCTACGCCCAAAAATACTTCGAAAACGACACCTAACTCGATCCCATAGATAAAAGCCTTCAAAAAACGCCTCCCGTAGCCCCATTTTAGCCCCATAGCGCCCCACGGGTTTGGGCGATCGGGCTGATACCCTTGCGGGCACAACTAAGTAGATGGTAAACCGGTAAAATTTCAGATCCTAGGTACTACCCAAAACTGCCCAGACGGCGTACGGCGGACGGACATTTCGGTTTTGGAATCTAGAACTCTTGAAACGAATAATGTCAAATATTGAGAACAATCGGAGTCGTCGACCTCCGTCAAGAAAACATAGGTGTATTATTCCAAGAATAATAAACCAAAAACACTGTTGTTTCTCAACATAAAAACGCTGCAAATTTTACACACAAAAATAATTTAAAATCAAAACCAATTTAACCTTTTCAGTACCGATTTATTTGGCACACAGTCTCCTATTGGTTCACATAAAGTCTATGCCAAATTTCATCAAAATAAAAATTAAGAAATAATACATAACGTAGGTACTCAGCTGACTAGGCTCCTCATTCACTAATCTGTTAATTTGGCTTTTAATTTCCAATGCGACTCGGACCGTTGGGCCCAGTGGGTGGCCTTTCTACATCGATCCCAAGTATGTATTTCGAAAACCTCACCTCACTCCCAACCGGTACCTACCCCGGAACATGCCCTTAAACCCCCCACGGGGTTAAAGGGCTTTAGTTTTAGGGCTCGATCATACCACGGGTGGTATGATCGAGATGGTTTTGCAACCCCCATAAACCCGATTCCAAAGCCAAAATCACATTGAAAACGCCACCACCTCACACCATTACTCAAACCCACAATGCCAGAGTGGTCATCTTGAGTTTCACCCAGGACTGACCAGGTACGATATAAAGTGAACTATTAAAGTCGCAGAAACGCTGGATTTCGTTTTAATCCTACAGTTCTGTTTATAAACTTCGAAGGTAATAACTCGAGGCAACACAAAGTGGTCTCCAGAAACACTTTTACGCTCATTTTGGAACAGATCAGTTTTAAGCTTTATACCCTAAAGTATATTATACTGAATGAATCACAATAATCTAATCAACGAACAGTTCAAATGCAGAACACGAATATACAACTGATGTGGAAGGGAGTTTTGTCAGGTTGGCTGCTCTTGAGGTGCATCGTAGGGGCTGAACAGACGTGATAGTGCGGGCTCTTTTAGTAGCTTGCTGTGAAAAATCAGCACTTAAGTCGCTGTCGCTCTCAGCATGTTCCAAGCTGCATTCAGCTGTTTCCGGTTGTGCTCTCTCTGGCGAGCCAGTATTGCTGGACTGTTTGGCGCTTTTCTCCAAGCGACTTTCCAGTTCGACTGAAAGAACTTCAAACATGCTGTAGTTACTTTGTGCCTTCTTACGAGCCCGACCAGACTTGATGATCCGGCGTAGAGGGAGATTTCTTGTCGGGATAGCGCCGGGTTTGAGTTGCGGACGCCATTTAACGCCTGAAAGAAAAAAAAAGACAAGTAAATCTCATGGCGTTCAGGACGAAAAAACCGGAAATCAGAACAAGCACAATTTTTCCACTATCCTACTCTTTTTATTGAATGTTTAAGGACAAAACATATTGTGAAAACCGATCCAGCTTTGTAACAGTTACTCTTATTGCATTTATGGCTCTTAAACCAGTTTTATAGCTGTTAGAACTGGCTCTGGAGCTCTCCAATCAGCTTCATAGATCATCACACCAGCTTAACGCCCTTCAGACAGAGTCTGTTGCTCTTCAACCAGATGACTTTTTACCAATTTATAATGCGCCCCCCCCCCCCGTATAAATTCTGTCGCACTAGCACTACCGAAATGTCACAGTTGTTGTTTAATATAACGCTTCCAAGAGTGAGGCTGAAATCGTTAAGCCAAAACCCAGGACTGAGTTGCTGAAAGCAATAAAGGAGATAGGCGCTTCGGCAAGTAGAAGGGATCTCAATAGGGAAGGAAGGAATCTTTGGCAACAATTGCGGCACCCATGGCAACGAAGTTCTTGGAGGAAGTTCAATTCTGGAACCAGTTTTATCATCTCTCCAAGAATGATCAGTGTCTCTGTGTGTGTATGTATGTCTCCCTTTCACGGCCAAACTGTTGGACGGATTTTGTTGCGGTTTTTTGCAAAATGATCGGGATAGCACGGGGAAGGTTTTAGGCTATTCAAACGGGTTCGAACGGCGGCCGTTCTGGCTGAAACCTGAGTCCTTCACGACGGAAGTTGTTTACACCCTTGGCGTATCTTAGGAAGCCTGAAAAGCAGAACGAATATTTTTGTCCGATTTCGACGGGACATGACTCACCGGAATGAGGTTTTCAAGCTGATTCCAACGACTCCAGAACGATTTCTGTAGCATGCGCCGTTTGTTACATCTGACCGATATTAGGTTTTCATGACAAGGGAAACGAGATAGCAATATGAGGGCGAAATTACCTTGCGATAAAATTTCGCGTCAGCATGAGCCGTTGAAATTTGAAAGTGAGGCCCCGGGGGATGGCTGACCCCCGATCAGCTAAGAGAGCTATGGAGCTATTTTCTTTCCTATTCAACCTACCTACGATGTTGAAATTTGAAAGGGGTGCTCCGGAGCAACTGCAGGAAATGAATGACTGACCCCCAGTCAGCTGAAAGAGCGCCGGAGCTATTTTCTTTCATTTTCAACTTACGAAGCTGAGATTCGAAAGGGAAAATGCTGGGTGGGTGGATTTGGAAGGGATGCTGAACGTGTTCCATTTGCGGCCGTTCTGGCTGAAACCTGAGTCCTTCATAACCGTAAAGAGGGAAGCTCTTTATAAACATCAACTTTACAACACCTCAGATGATTTTAGATTACTGGATACCATACAAACTATTTCTAAAATTTTCCTGAATCGGCATAATTTTGTGGTAGTGCTTTATTTCTTGTGCTGTTTTATCCGGAGAAAAATAGTCACCAGTGTTCAATCAGCAGTGTCAGTGGGCAGTTCCTATTCCTCCCTCAAAACGTGACAGTGACATTTTATGATAGTGACATTTTATTATTCAATCCCCTTTCGTATCACCTCCTTCAAGACGTGACAGTGACATTTTATTATTATTCCCTTTCATTTAGTTCTTCAATGTTTTGAGTCGACCAAGTTCCATTGGTTCCAAATTCTTCTTGTTCTCGATTTACTCCATAGTCCCATCAACCAGTGTGCTCATCAGAATGCGCCCAAAGAAATCTGCACTTGGCCGCCGCTCCCATAAAGCTCAGCGCAAATCACAAATGAGAGCGAATGAATCGTCCGAAGAAAGAGAAATGCGCATCAATGAGAGCAACTACAGTCAAACCCGATATAAGGGATTGGACGGATTTTGATGCGGGTTTTCAGCAAAATGATCGGAATAGCCGCGGAAGGTTTTAAGCTATTCAAACCTACCAGTCGTTCAAAAGAGTTTGCGCATTTCTGGAAACCCCCGTTTTTTCTCATGAACAATCATACGTTGCCTTGCCGAGGACTCCATCCCCTCATCACCTGCACATATGCTTCCGTTTTCTATAATGGGTTACCATACTTCGGTAACTGTAGAAGTAAAACTAGTGACAGGTATTCGGTGATGAAAGCAGGGACCTCCCCCTTCAAACTCCCATGCATTGCACGGCTAGTTTAATAATGATTAACAGGACGTTTCCATTTGTTTTCGTCACGTCACGAGCGTCACGTCACGGTAGACGGTACGCAACATAATCGCGAAAACTATAATCACATGATTGGTCTGTAAGGAGTTTGGCGGTTGGTTACAAGTAGAGGGTCGAAATTCCAAGAGTTTAGAATGAGGCGTAAAATTAATCATTATTAATTTAATAATGATTAATTTTACGCCTCATTCTAAACTCTTGGAATTTAATAAATGATCTGACTGTAGAACCATAGGTCTACCGTCCGTTTTTCTCTATGGGCATTCGCAGCATTCAGCTAATTGGGATCAATTCGTATGCTACCTAGAAACAATGACCTCGAAACCAAAAGTTATTGTCCTATCTGAAATATGGCTCTCTCCGCATAGCAGTTATGAAACACTGTATCGTCTCCCGGGGTATAGGTAATCTCAGCGTCAGCACGAAAACAATCAACAAGGCTTTTGGAGTTCTCATCTATACGGCAGAAGAAATAAACATTTCCGCATCGCACGAATTGGACGTAATCTGCGCTTCAGTGTTGAGTACTAGATTTAAGATTGATCTGAACAAGGTTTGATTGATGCTTGGATTGATTGAACTAGGTTTTGTGAGCTGGATTAATGTACCAACTAGGAAAAATAGGTGTATAGACCATATCATGGTAAAGGCTCCTGCAAGTATTTATAAGCAATCTAAATCAGCCTACTTACATCGGCTTAACCGATCACTACCCGGTATCGTATGCAATACAAGCTTTGCAGGACTCAATAAATACTCCATAATATTCTTATATTATAAGAAACGGGAATTCAATTACATTAAAAAAAGTGGACTTTGTTAGACTAGATAAATTGATGCATCGAGTAGACTGGAGTTCTGTATAGCCCCTACATGCTAAGTGACGTCAATCAGGCCTTTGCGCTCTTCCTGAGCATCTTGAACAAATGCATTGAGTTGTGCACAACACTAGATAGACCGAAAAACTATAAAATGAGGAAACTCAAGCCATGGATCAGCTATTGTAAGCTCAATAAACAGGTGTGATGAGCTCGCGAAACGGAGCAAAAAAGCCCCGGCCGACACGGTTCTTCGTGCATATTATACAAAATATCGGAATAAACTTAAGAATCTAATAGCCATAGCGAAAAACGATTATTTTGCAGAACAGGTTACCCGCTCAAATAGTCAAGCCAAACTTTGGAAAGTAGTTAACTCTGGGTTAGGGTAAACGACAAAGGATTCACCACCCATCGAAAAACTAATATGCAATAATATTGAAATAGACGAATCGGGTGAAATAGCTAATAGTTGAACAAATACTTCACGTCCTTGGGTGCTTTACTAAATGTAGAATTTGTTCACTACAACCCATACAGAAATCTCCAGAGGGCTGTACAAACAGTGATGAGCTTTCATGCAGTCTCAGCTGAGGACATGTTCAAAACCATTATGTCTCCAAAGGGTGGAACAGGTCCGGGATGGGACGGTATATCGGCGGAGATAATCAAGAGACTTGCTGTATTCCTATCAGCCCCTCTTACTCATATTGTCAACAATAGCCTACTACAAGGTGAATTCCCGGATGCGATGAAGCGTTAGTACTTCCTCTGTTCAAAAAAGGTGCAAGGACATCGGCATGCAACTATCGACCAATCTCGCTTCTCTCAAAATTTGCAAAAATTTTTGAAAAAATCGTCAAGTCCCAACTCACCGAATAACTGGAAACAAAAAACCTCCTATCGTCCTCTCAATACAAAATAAAACTACTTACTCAGAACGCTCTAGCGGACATAGTCTCGTAAATCTCAACTGGATTACATGATAACTACAAAATGATTGGTATCTTTATTGATCTAAGCAAGGCGCTTGACTCAATTGAAACTAGTAGAGTTTCTCAAACTCAGGCAACTTGGTCTTGACGACGCAGCCGTCAGATGGTTCATCTTTCAAATAGGCAACAGTTAACCCTTTAACAGGGAGTAGGAAGCGACACAAAACCAATAAATTACGGGGTTCCCCAAGGGTCGGTACTTGGGCCAATTTTGTTCCTAATACAATGTATTAAAAGAGGCCATGACAACCTGCGTGACGCTTGTGCAAAACTGGCTGAACAGGTTTGGGGAGGGGTTTCCATAGAGCCTGTCTTACAAGAGGCAGATGGAACCTCCCCAGCCCTAGTTGCCGACATCAAAGTCCAGGGAGTCTGGGAGAGTGAGAGACCGGCGTTTTTTGACGTCCGCATTGTAAATGCCGACGCCATCTCTTACTCCTCTCGAGACTGGGCCTCAACAGCCAACACCGCAGCAAGGGCCAAACATGCAAAATATGATGCGGCAGCTGAGGACCTGAGGGGTTCGTTCACGCCGTTGGTCATCTCATGCGACGGGGCTGTGCAGGCCGAATTTGGATGCTTCTTGAAGCGCTTGGCCCACGCCCTGGCAGAGAAATGGGACCGGCCATATTCCGTAATGTCGGGTTGGGTGAAAGTAAAGACCCAGATTGCTCTCATCCGGGCAGTGAACCTCCGACTCCGGAATACGCGTCGGCGGCTACGGTCACTTGGCACAGAAGATGGGGCCGGTGTTGTAGAGGAACACTGGGGAAACGACGACCATTGACGACCAGTGACTGCTGAGAACGCGCAGAGTCACCAGAGCAAGACGGCGCCCAGAAGGGCATAAGACGCCGGGCTGAAGGGCGAACGAATACGGGCGGCCTTGTTCCTTGTTTATGTTTGTTTTTGATTTTACTTGTTACTCGTTTAAATAAATGTTTCGTTTGAAAAAAAAAAAAAAAATGTAAATGACCTACTTTCTATCAGTACCAACGCTAAGTTTTAGCTTTTGCCGATGATGTAGCTATATTAGTTAAGGAAGAAACATGGGAGAATGCGCATAATAGTGCGGAGAAGATAACAGGGAATTATAATGGAAAAGGTTACTGATTGATTTGCCTTGAACAGTTTAACCTTGAATATCTCAAAAACCAAAATTTGTTTCCCGCTTTATTGATTGAAAACGTGATACATTTAATATATCACGTTTTCAATAAATAAAGCGGGACAACCAAGTCAATCAAAGGTAATTCTACACAATGGTAAAGGTTGCAACGCAGCCTCTTGTAAAAACGCCTGCCGGGGGCTAGAAAAAGTAGAATATATAAAATACTTGGGACTCACGTTGGACCAACATATAATATATGTTGGTCCATATTATGTAATATACATACAAATTATGTAATATACAATGGAATATATATATGTTATATATAAAATGGAAAGAACACATTGAAGGTCTGGCACTGAGAATTAGGAAAACCCATCACATCATTGTACTTACCCTGTTGAGACGTTGGCTTAGCCAACAAAATCTTCGTATAATCTACTTTGCGTTTGTAAACAGTATACTAAGTTATGGCATAATAATTATTTTCCATAGGATTCGAGGTATTTGTGAACATACAATGCTAAACTATAGACATAGATCATTCGTGGGGGAAGAACACCATATACCTCATAGAGGTTTGTTTGAGAGGATCGTCTTGGCAATTTGGATGCTATTCGTAACACTGCATTAGCCACTAAATTTAATTTACTAAAATTAGACGCGTACGCTCCTCCCCATGTAATCATTACATGGGGATGAGCGAACGCCCTGAAAGCCCTATAGATCACACTGATAGTACACTGATTCAGCCCAGAGCTGGAGTCGAAAGGGTGGAGGCAAATATCAAGTTTTGGGTTTGAAATTCCTAGAACAAGGAATTCTCGGAGCTAAACCAGTGTACATTTTCGACTCCACCTCTGGGCTGAATCAGTGTAGAGTTTGGAGGCAAAAGCACACTACAAACCATTAACGACTTCGACCCCGCCTCAGGGCTCAAACGGTGTATAGATTGTAAATACGCCACCGGGAGACCTAAATCATTGATCAGGACGCTTGCAGATAAACTCCAATTTACCTGTCCACAGTTGGAGTCTCTGGTCCGAAATGAAATCCTCCAACGCGAAATGGTCCGAACAGACGAGGCTCGTGTCCGGATTCCACTCGTCGGCCCTGGAACACGCTTCGGTCCAAACCCTCTTCAAAATCCGTTCTTTGGGGAACGAGTGCAACGACAATACGCGCCCGCATTTCTTGGATTTGGTGTAACTGTTGGCGCACGAGGCGACGGCACACCTGGCACCACCCATCTCCTGATGGCTGAAAAATACGAATTTGAACTGAAATGTGCTGGCATGGGAACTTTCGGGTGGCACGAAGCCGTGAGTCCGCTGAAAAGAAGCCTCAGTCTGGCTACACGAATACAAAAATTAGCCATTCACTCGACAAACCCGGAGAATATTGTAGGTGCCTACGATCATGGCACTTAGATAATAATATGACGTTTTGTCGGAGTAGGTGGGCCTACCGACTCAAACGATAAACACTGATACATACAAGATTGATTAAACTTACGAGTCACCAGGACGATGCCCTTCTTAACATAATAATATTATGTTAAACATATTATGTTTATTGATGATATTATCAGTTATGAAAAAATCTCACATCTCAACAAAATTTGTATTTAAATATGTATTTAATACATATTTTAAACACATAGATGTTTGGTCTGTAGCTATCAAGCGGTTTGTTGTGATTTGTTATCACCGCCGATGATTCACCGGAGGTAGATCGATAATATCGATTCAATATTGATATCAATATTATATAAATATCGATATTTCATTATCGATCCTCCACGTTCAGTAATAGGTATTATAAAACCTATTACTCCCGAATCGGGATTCCCGATTATATAGTATATATTATATACTATATAATCGGGAATCCCGATTCGGGATGATATTTTCGACTGAGATTATCGGAAAAAATAATATTTAATAATAATCGGTTAAATTATTATATAGGTATAAATATTTCAACCCTTAAGACCCAATATCGCGTGTCAACAAAATCAATGGTTTTCAGGAAAAAACAAAAACCCGCTTTTTCTGCAAATCATCAGTATTAAAATTGAATACATACTGATAATAAAAAACAACAGTATTAACCTTAGTACCTACTGTTGTTTTTTAGTGTAGATTTTATACTAAAAAGCTACATCGTCTTCCTCACCAACCAGTTTTGCTGTATTTATACCAGTATGCTGTTTATTTACCAGTTTATAAACTAGGGAAGTACCTAGAAATTTTGATTTCAGAAATCTGGATAAAAATATTATTATTGGATATAATTTCCGCCAAAGGGTCATTTTTGATTCCTAGGTCATATTGGCATAACCTAGTATTTGCTATAATGAGCAAACGCATTTATGCTATAATATAGAGGTCCCAGGCTTTAGAGGTCCCACAAGATCTGTGTACAACCTAGCAGAAGGTTGATCTGATCTGTGGCGCTGCTGTGAACAAGCTTTTCTCTTGGCTTTGGCTAGCTTACAGTATGAGCAATCCATCACATTTTGACCCGAACTTAGTTCCCTTAAGTTCTGACACCACCCATTAAATCATGCCATTAAATAATTTAATTAAATAAAATTTATTAAAAATTGTAACTTTAATTTGGTTTATTACTCTTGGAATAATACACCTATGTAATCGCGACGAAGGTAGACAATTTTGACCGGTCTAAAGATTTTTCGATATAAGTAGGTACCAACATTTCAAGATGCGTAAATTTAAAAAAAAACCTACTGCCCGACCACCGCCAAGGCCGTTTTGGGTAGTAGGTTTTTTAAAATCTGGAATTTACACAAAACGTTTAGACAAAGCTCTGTCTACTAGTTACTTGTGCCCACAAGCTTTTCAGCCCGATCACCCAAACCCGTGGGGCTCTGTGGGCTAAAAAGGGGCTACAGGAGGGGTTTTAGCAGGTTTCCGGTTGGGGTTTCGTTCCCGAAGTATTTTTGGAAGTACCTAGGTATAATCCATTTTTAGGGGTCCCAGAACAATCGAATTTAATCGTGAATTCATTCCTTTATTCATTCATTCATTCATTCATCGTTTTAAAGTGATACCTACCACTTCAAACGTTAAACGTTAAACGTCAAACGTTAAAAAAGTTACATAACTAATTATAAAATTTAATCATTGATTGCCTATAAAATATATTATATTTTTTAGGTAATCATTTTTGCTAAATCGTGTTCATCAAAATTTAATATAGAAATTTAGCATTAAATTTTGTTGCCTTCAAAAAATCTGTAAAAATGGGTTTTCTTTGCCAGGCGGTTTTAGCAGTGTCGACCGGCGGGATGTCCTTGTTGTTATCTGGCAGCAATGGAACTTTGTGTCACCTGTACAAGCCTTGTTGTTGTTTCAAACTGTTTCTGTTCGTTTGTTTATGAATCTTCTCTTCATCCAACACTAAGCATCCGGCACTAAGCTCCCAAGCACAAGTAAAATGTGAACATCTCCGGTGATAGTTTATTTAATCCGTAATAGTTGTTAAGAAACTGACGATGGCGGGTAGGTCTGGCTATTTGCGGATGAATCCTTTTGATTTCCACAAGCATCTCATCAACAACTACCTGCTCACGAAAAGAGGTGCTACAAAGCTACTGCAAAGGGACACGTAAGTTTTGGCGTTTGTTAAACAGCTTTAAATAGCTGTTTAGTTCAGGCGACTTCTGACTTGAGATTGCGGCGTTGAAAGTCGCGGGTGCTTTCAGGATGGTCAACAAGCCATCAATTGAATTGAATAGATGAGCAACCTTTCTGTTATTACGATATATTTAATGAGCGAGAGAAACTATGAAACAGTAGGTATCTAGCGACCAAACTATGCCACACAACACATCAAAAATATCCACGTGATGCTCATTACGTAAACAACTGCACCCTAACGACCGATGCGTAGGAAACCTTATGCCGATCAGAGGTAACGAACGGCTCAGGCTGCAAAAATCGTTTTGGAGTCGTTGGAATCAGTCTAAAAAGCTTATTCCATAGACCCTTGTACCAATGAAATCGGGCAAAAACTTTCGTCCCCCTTTTGAGGCCTCCTTAGTTACACATCAAAGATAAACAACTTTCGTCGTGAAGGACCTCCCGAAAACCGATGAGGGGGATGAGGGAGGAAAAATCAAGGTAGCCTATAACCCCCCCGAACTCGCTGATCACAATGAGACCACCCTCATGAAAATCTGTTGAGCCGCTCGGGCGTGATGCTGTGAAAAAAACGTCGAAGAGGTGAGCGCACCTTTCCTTTCTTGGGAAAAGGTTGCGCTAAAAAGTAATCAGTTGAAGGGTTCCACCAGTAAGTAGTCATTAGTTGCCTACAAATTCGTACATATTAGCGCGTCCGTGAGCGCTTTCGATCAAAGACAACATCTGTCTGCCGTTAGGTTCAGCATTAAGGTACTTTAGTACAAATTCAGGAATACGGTGAAACCTAGTTAGTTTCACATGGATCATGGAGGGAGGCCCTCGCTGGGGTTTTACCCACTGAGCTGGCGGCAGCCTGTAGGATTCGGAAGCGACGCCGCTTTCTGAGGCTGAGGCGAAGTTTTGAGCCTGGGTCTTCTCAGACTAAGATGTGCTGGCCTTGCTTGGCTGAAGGGAAGAGGAGTGGGCCGCCGGAGATGAGACGCACCCCAGAATTGGGTACACGCGTCGCAGGTGATCTACCGGACTCGGGGATATCTACCCGAACCCGCCCATGTTGTCGTAGGCGATCTACCGCCCTGAACATAATCTAAAAACTAAACCAACGTAAGTAACCTAGTCTATTGTAGAAATAAAAATTTACAAATTTTACCTTATCTCTTCTGAAGTGAAGATTGTCGGAGAAGTGGGGGAAGTCATGCCACAAGAAATGATGACTTCATGTCGTTGAAGAAACAGTCGAGAAGATCTTTAGCGGTGTTGATAGACCTCCACCATTCTTCCATCAATTGTCGCTTAAGTAGCTGACGAGCCCCACAATGTTTTGTACTTGAGCTTCACGTTTCTCCACAGACATTCGATTGTTTGGGCATGGGCCGCTTTTGAGTCTTCAGATTGAATTGAAAGGTAAAAGTTGAGATAAACAAGAGATAGGGTAGATAACCGAATCAACTGAGAACATCGTACTTGCGAGTCTAGAGTCGTTAGTTGAAAAGTGAGATAAACACGAATAGCGTAGATCACCTGCGACACGTGTACCCAGAGTTGCACTCGTCAGTGGTTCTACAGTTGGAGATGTTTGTGGCCCCCGATCAAAGGCCCTCCTAGCTACTGAGTGTTCATGGGGACTTCCCCGCAAACGATTGGCGCTGGCTGACGATTTAAGGTCGATCCACACATTTCAGTGCTTCAGTGAATCCGTGGCCGTCAGTGCTCAGTGCGGCAAGTAACGCTTGTGTGTGGACAATTTATCATTGATGCAATTGAAGGGCACGGAGCACCTGATGGCCACGTATTCACTAATATCAGTGAAATGTGTGGATCAACCTTTAAGCTGTGCGAGGTGCCGCGACCCCGAGGGCTCAGCAAATGTGCTTTGGAGTTGGCTAGCATTCGTGAGAGAGAGTGAGAGAGAGAGAGAGAGAGCTGACCTCATAGTCATTACCGTACCCTTCTTCTTAGGCGGCAGGTGGTGGAGCCAGGCGGTTAGCTAACCAAGTTAGCCCGCCTGGTGGCAGCCTGCTGAAAGCCCCACGTGCTTTGAAGTAGTGGCCACTTCAAAAATGATAACATTGCTGCTGTATTGGATGTCTTGGGTTGCAGTGGATATAGGCAGTGCTTGTGGGGAAAATCAAAATTGGCAATCTGGGGAACCAATCTGGGGAAAATCTGGGGAACCAAAATCCAAAACCCAATGCCAGGGATTTATGACTAAAGTCTGCGCCTAATTAGGGCTCCTCCACTCCAAAAAAGCATTTTATGCATAATCGAGCTTAGTTCTTAATTCTAACTCAAACGGCCTCTTTATCTTCCAGATCAAGAGACAAACGGGATGCAGACGTCATCAGGGAAAACCACAAATTCCTTTGGGACGACGACGACGAGCCCCAAACTTGGGAACAGCGGTTGGCCAAAAAGTACTACGACAAGCTCTTCAAAGAATTCTGCATTACGGATTTGACTCGCTACAAGGAAAACATGGTTAAGAACTCCACCAGGCTGAGACAAACGTCTCTCACAACGAGCCCACTTGATCATAAGTCGTTTTTTCTTCACGCAGATGTGGCAATTTTCAGTTCGCCATGCGGTGGCAAACGGAACAAGAGCTGGTCGTCGGGAAAGGGCAGTTCGTCTGCGGTAACAAACACTGTGCGGTGAACGACGGCCTCAGAACTTGGGAAGTGAATTTCGCTTATAAGGAACACGGCCTCAAGAAGAACGCTCTCGTCAAATTAAGTGAGTGGGTTACTCCGCTACTTTACAGTGTTGTGCGTATTTGAGGTGGTTAGGGTGAGAAATGACTCCTCTGCTGAGTACTCAGCAGAGGAGTCATTTCTCACCCTAACCACCTCATTGGATTAGACCTCTGCACCGTCGGCAAACACCACATTGTGCGTATTTTTTCGTCACATGCAACACTGATTTTTTTTTCCAGGGTTGTGTGACAAATGTTCCGCCAAATTGAACTACAGGCACAAAAAGAAGGAAATCAAGAGGCTCCGCCACGTCGAAACGTGCCGACCCGAAAGTCAAACCGAACGTTCGTCGTCGACGAGGATGGACGACAGCGAACCAGACGACGTCTCGGCGACGGGGAAGGAAGAAATTGGCGCTCAGACGGACGTTTGGTCGAAACCAGTCGAAGTTGAGGAGCCTTCAAGAGACGAGGAATTCGAAAAATATCTGGAACACTTGCTGTTGTAATTTGTGTAATATATTTGGTTGCTTACCGTAAATTTTTGTCTCAATATCGACTGCTTGAGGAAAATCCTGTACAAGCAAATATAACCTATGTAGCGTGGGGACTAAGGTAAGATGCTTAAGTAAACGTAAGTAAGGGACAAGTGCTTGATATGGTTTAATAAGTTCAACATCAACAAACCACAAAATCAACCATTGACGTAACGCAAATTTTTATTTTTGCCCTGGAGACCTGTGCATCTCTTTTCGATGTAAGATTGATTTTTCATTGCCTTGTCAATTGTGAACATTATGGCCAAAGTAACTGTCCAAGTCCGACGTACGCAGTTGTCTCATCAAGTGGGGTAATTGTGTAACCAGCTTATTCAGTTTTTAGAAAGCTTGTTCTTATTTAACTGGGGTAAGTGCAAAAAAAGATCTCTCAATGATCCTTTAGCGATTTGAAAATTTAAAATAGTTCAAATACACTGCCAAGGCAATGGCACATGAGCTTCCTCGTGCCAAGTTCAAAATGAACGTAACAACTGTAACAAGAAAATTACGTTCGCGCATGCGCAGGGAGTACCACTGATTCAATCGTGATGAAACTGATAGGGAACCATCTAGGGCTATACCCACACAATTCCTGAAAATTTGATTGAAATCCGGTCAAAATTGTAGGAGTTATGGCTGTGGCAAGGAAATTACGTTCGCGCATGCGCTGAGCGTACCGCTGATTCAATCGTGATGAAACTGACAGGGTACCATCTAGAGCTATACGCACACAATTCCTGAAAATTTGATTGAAATCCGATCAAAATTGAGAAAGTTATGCCTGTTTCAAGAATTTCACGTTAGCGCATGCGCAGAGCGTACCGCTGATTCAATTGTGATGAAATTCGTATGGGACCTCAAGGAGCCTTATCCGCATAATCCCTCAAAATTTGGGCTAAATTCATTCAAAATTGTGGAAATTATGGCTGTAACAAGGAAATACGGACAGACCGACAGACACGGAACCAAATTTGTTCAGTAGGCTATGAAACGCAAAATGCGAGTGGAAATTTTGAATTTGGACAACAAAAATTTTTTCTCCCGAAAGTGAACACAAGGCTTCCGCTGCTTCGCAGACTCGGAAGCAAAACTGTTACAGAGCATCAAGTCAGTGCCTGGACAATGGGGCAAAAATTAAAAGGATCAATTTACACCAATAAACTTTGATAAATCCAAATGGGGCAAGTGCATGGTTGGGCCCAACTCACTGATGGAAAAAGATAACACTGAATTTCATTGATAGGTGTGAAGTACCTACAACTACTGAAGTAATAAACAAACTTTAAAACACCTGAAAATACTCTCCGATGATTTGAAGGATGGAACACGATACAACTGGAGCACTGAACTTGGGCAGCCGAGTAAAATCGCACCAGTCATGGAGCCAATTTTAACAGTGGGTCCATATTCCACAATTACTATTGTCAAGTTCCCACCGTCATTCTGCACTGGTTTCATCAGTTACCTATACTTTACACAATAACTTTTTCCTGTACCTTCAGTATAATAATAACTAATAAAGTAGTATAATATACTTATATTATAGTTATATTATAGTATAATATAGTTATATTATAACTACTATGTACAGTATATAACTTTTATGGATTTCTCTGATGCTAATGACTAATGTTACCTACTTATCTTGTTAGGCTGTAGATGAGCTTACTTGTGTGAAACCGGTCCCCACGCTATGATTGTTTATTTAAATAAACAATTTAGTATTCAAACCAGCAGAAGTGTCATTTTCTCTCCTTAACCACCTCATTGGATTAGACCTCTGCACCTACGGTAAAACAACCACTAACTACCAATGTAGGCGACTCATATGAGTTATACGCACAATATCAGACATTGACATACCTACATTGTATTAAATTAATTAGCTGAGATTAGGTTTTGATCGTTTTCCGGGTTGCATTAATTTTCATCCCAAATTGCTTTAATTGAATGGACCCTCCAACAACGTTGTAAACGACATAATAGGTAGGTAGTTATAATAATAATTATTATTTTAGTTCTTCTTCTTCTTTGGGTGCCATACCCGTAATCGGGCGTTGGCGACCTCTCGCTACTAACATCTGTTGAGCGTGTTGACCAGCTAATACAGAAGTAGTAGGGAACTACTGCTTAACGCCGGTTCCGAACGGCAAATTTGAGAGGTTTTCCACGGCAGAATACTTTCGGTGGGTTGCCATTGCCTTCCGAAAGGTGATTATCAGTATGAGCCCAACCAGCAACCTTTGACTCAGTAGTCCAACGCTCAAACCACTGAGTCACTGATAACCACCAAATTATTTTAGTTGATAATTCCTTTTTTTTCGTGCTTTGTATGGGACTCCTGCTTACGTCAGTAGGTATACCCACTAAAAAGCCTCTCGATTTCTCTCAGAAAACTGCCTTGATGATTTTTATGCAACATAAGTAGTTTTTAAATTATGAAAATTAATTTAATTTTTTTAAATTAAAAACTACCTAAACGTCTAGGTTTTGCATTAAATTCAAAATTTTTGAATGCTTAACCCATCTCTTCCAATCAGTCTGTCTCATGGAATAATTTCCGCCACGGTTTACCGACTGTGCTCCATGTGTAACAACGGCGTTGAGGAGGGCATCATAATATGATGAGCATAATAATATTATGCAGAATCTGCATAATAATATCTGATATTATTATGCTTTTCTGCCCTAATCTCGCCGAGTTCAGACTGCGTTTCCTTGGGCTATGGTTTGCTGTAGGTTGGAAGAATGATCGAATTGGTGGATGACAGGGAGAGTTGGCTGAATGTGGCGCGATACAGTTATTATGCAAGAAGCATGGAGGAAAGGAATTCCTTTCCTTCATGGCATGGAAAGTCAATTAATGGCGGAGTTCAGTTATTGGGATGACTGAATTGTGTTTGCTAGATTATTGAGTGAATAGGTAAGGACCATAAAAATTTATAATTTTATCTTATCTAATTTCATCCTAATCTTATAACGCTTCCAATCTAATTAGGTAGGTACCTACCTACGAACCTATGCTTGGTAGGTACAATCAGATAGCTCATTTGCCCGCTCCGAGCTGACGGACAAGATGTCCATTGCCGTATCATGTTTTGTTCGTTCTTTACTAATTCATTTTCATTATTAAATAAATAATTCTAAATTTTAAAGGGACTTATTTATAAGTTCATAAATTAAATTTATTTTATTAGGTACATACATTTATTAATATTAATAATCAAGTTCCCAATAGATTTATCTTATCCAGTTATAACTGGGTCGCCGGTTTGAATAAACATTATTTCTCTATCCTCCCCCCCCCCCCCCCCCATTCACGTTAACTGCAAAATACATCCACCTGATAAGCAGATTCATTGGGGTCACGAACACGATGCAAGCTTCCTGTCACACCCTCTTTCCGCCTCAGGATATCAACCCCTTTGTCTGTTTTACGATCTATTGGATAACTCAAGATTACGAGCAAATCGCAATAGGCGCGGCAGGCCTGTTAACATTTTCTATTATTCAGAAGCCTTGACCTACGTCGTGACAGTGCCAGATTGCGGGTCGGGGGTGAGGGTCATGACCACAGAGTAACAGAGAGGTCATGACCCCCGTTCAAATCTACAAAACAAAATGTCAATTTTGGGGAGAAAAACAAAATAATTTTGTCAAAATTCGACAATATCACCCGAAAATTGTAGAACCACCCCCCACACGAACAGATTTTTTTTAAAATGTTTGACAACCAGTGATGACAGAGACCTTTTCCAATAATACCCACCCATGCTCTCGAAATATCCCTCTTTTTCCCCCATCTTTCCCCCTGCCGCCTTAATTATCCCACCTCCAGTCAAAGTCTCGGGTGCCCGCTCTTGGGGCGAAGCGATCACGAGCGATTCCACGTAAGAAGACAAAACGCCGCGCGAGTTGGGTTTTTGAATGGGAGGGACGATGGGTGTTCACGCTCCGAGCAGAGAGAAGTGATTGAGAGAGATTTCGCGCGAGTTGTCTGAGGCAATCGTTAGCAACTTTGCGATTTGAAGAGAGTTGACGCGGATTTCGAGCTCTTCTTTTTGTTCTTTTGTTTTCAATTCTTTTGATTTTGGATTCAAGCCACCTGTAGTGTAGTGTCTATCATGGCGTGTGATGCGGACTGAGAGGGGCAACGGAAAAGAAAGAAACAACAATTATGTTTGGGATTAAGAGGGGCAATGAAGTATTTTGGTATTTAATAAACGTGAACATTTTAATTTGGTTGTTAGTTTGTTTGATCACTACATTGGCGACGAGGATTTCGACCTATACGTGCGGCTTCTTCCCGTTGTGATGGATGCAAACAAGCCAGCTCCGTTTGATCCGTATTCGGAACAGTCTTCCGTCAGTCAGCGGTGGACGAGGTGGGTGCGTAATTTTGAGCGTTATCTCGTAGCTTTAGATATCACGAACGACGTGAGGAAAAAGGCTCTCCTTTTGAATCTTGCGGGAGATGATGTTTCCGACATCTACGATAATCTCGCTGATAGTGGGACGACGTACAAGGATGCTTTAGACAGGCTCACCGACGCTTTCACGCCTAAAAGAAATGTGTACTACGAGACGTTCAAGTTCCGTAAGGCCATCCAAGGACCTTCCGAGCCCTTCAATGAGTTCTACGCGCGCCTTCGGTCATTGTCATCTACTTGTGAATTTGGCGATCGCCTCGATTTTGAGCTGACTATGCAGATTCTTGTTGGCACAAACTCCGAATCTTTGAGAAAAAAGATTTTGTCAACTCCTGATATAACCCTCACTACAGCAGTTGACAGTGGAAGGAGCAATGAGGCAGTCGAAGCACAGACCCAAGATTTTGGTACACAGAACTCAGGCGTTGCGCCCTCTGAAGTGAATAAAGTGAGCTCTTTTCGGCGCAAGAAAAATGCGTCTTCAAACAAGAAGCCAGGCAAAGGATCGGCACCACCAGAAAAAGAACGCCATTGCTATTATTGCGGTGGAAACTGGCCGCATGTGCGTGGGGAGACTTGTCCTGCTAAAGGCCACAAGTGCACAATTTGCCAAAAATTCAACCACTTGGAAAAGTTCTGCAAATTGAAAAAGAGCCAAGACAGAACTGCCATTGACTACCTTGATAATGGCACTTCCACTTCAGAGTCGGGCTCAGACAGCACAGTGGGAAAAATTAGTGGAACCAGGCACCAAGCAAGTCCCCGTGCAGTGGTCTGTCTGCTCGGTCGGAAAGTACGTTTTGTAGTCGACACAGGTTGCCCAGTAAATATTATTGATTCTGCAGTGTATCAAAAACTTGGAGAGAAGCCTGTCCTACAGAAAACTAAACGAAGATTGTTCCCGTACCAGTCGTCTGCTACTCTAAACGTGATGGGAAAATTCTCCGCTGAGTTGTCCCACAAGAATGGTCAAGTAAGGGCCTCGGTATTTGTGGTTAGTGGCCATGGAGAATCTTTGCTTGGGTGTGAGACTGCTCAGGATCTTGGACTCGTGGAGATTCTTTGTCCTGTATCTTTCGAAAGTATCGAAAAGAAGTTCCCATCTGTATTTAAAGGCACTGGAAAATTGAAAGGACGGACCGTGGATATTCACATCGACAAATCAGTTCAACCCATCTCCCAAATGCGGAATCGAGTGCCATTCAGGCTGCGGACTAAATTGGAAGAGGAACTTCAACGGCTAGAAAAGGAGGACATAATAGAGCGAGTGACTGGCCCAACGCCATGGGTGTCCCCAATTGTCCTTGTTCCAAAACCCAACAAGCCGGACAAACTTCGCCTTTGTGTGGATATGAGAGCAGCAAATTCAGCAGTAATCCGTGAGCGTCACCAGCTCCCTACCATTCATGACCTGATTTTGGCTGTGAATGGTAGCTCAGTGTTTTCCAAGTTGGACTTACGAGAAGGATTCCACCAGCTGGAGCTTGGTGAGACGTCACGTCACATTACTACTTTTTATACACACGAGGGATTGTGGAGGTACAAGCGGCTGTTTTTCGGAATTTCTTCAGCGCCAGAGGTGTTCCAGGCTACAATTCGGCAGCTCATTTCACCAGTGAAAAATGCGATAAATGTAAGTGACGATATTCTCATTTTTGGGCCAACTCAAAGGGAACATGATGAAGCTTTGGACCAGGTCTTGACTATACTTTGTGAGTCGGGGCTCACGTTAAATAGAGAAAAATGCGTGTTCTCGGTTGACAAGCTTAGCTTTTTTGGATATGAATTTTCGTCCAAGGGGTTAAGGGCTGATCCCCGAAAAATTCAAGCGATAGGTGGTCTCAAACAGCCTGAATCTGTTTCGGAGGTTCGTAGCTTTCTGAGCACAGTATCCTATTGTGCTCGATTTCTTCCTAATCTGTCCAAAATCTCTGCGCCCCTCCGCAAGTTGATCAAAAAGGACAATGAGTGGTCCTGGGGGGATGAGCAGACAGAGGCATTCACTAGGTTGAAGGCGAAACTAGCGGAAAATCTGAAGAATGAATATTTCAACCCTAATCTTGAATCCGAACTAACAGTAGATGCCGGACCAGGGGGTCTGGGGGCGATTCTTGCTCAGCCCACATCTTCGACCCCAGGCATAATTGCATATGCCAGCAGATCACTAAGCGATGCAGAGCAGGGTTACTCCCAGATAGAAAAGGAAATGCTAGCTGTGATCTGGGGAGTTGAGTATTTTCGCCTCTACCTACTTGGCAGTCATTTCAGGGTTGTCACCGACCACAAACCCCTGCTTGGGGTACTTCAAAAACAAACAGAAACAACTCCTCGGCTCGAGCGCCTCCGACTGCGACTGCAGGGCTACAATTTTACTCTAGTTCACAGACCTGGGGCGTCTAACCCGTCAGATTATTTATCTCGCCATCCAGTATTGCCTCCCTGGAATTCCAAGTCAGCTGAAACGTATGTCAATCTCATAGCGGATGAGTCTATTCCCTCGGCAATGTCTAGAAAAGAAATTGCGGAACATAGTGCTCGTGATCCAGTCCTCCGCGAGCTTAAGGAAAAAATATTAATATGCCGTGAACTGAACAGTATCAATAGACCCGAGGTTGAACCATATCTCCACGTTTTGGAAGAAATTTGCAGGACAGAGGACGGTATCTTACTGCGTGGGAACAGAATAATCATGCCGACTTCACTTCAGAGAAGGGCTATTAAACTGGCCCACAGAGGCCACCCTGGTATGACCAGGACCAAACAGCTCCTGCGGGCTTATTCCTGGTTTCCAGGGATGAATTCTCTCATTGAAAAGAAAATTAAAAAGTGCCTTGCTTGTCAGGCTGTGACACCTATGAAACAGAGGGACCCAATCAAATCAACCCCTCTACCAGCCGAGCCCTGGACTCACCTTTCAGTCGATTTTACTGGGCCATTTCCTGATAATAAATACTTGCTGGTTCTTATGGATGAATATTCACGTTATCCACTGGCAGAGGTCGTCACTACAACGTCCGCGGAGTCTACAATCAAAGTTCTGCGCAGATGGGTCTCTCAATTTGGTGTGCCACACGTTATCAAATCAGATAACGGGCCTCCTTTCTCCAGCAGGGACTATGCCTCTTTTTTAGAACAGTGGGGAATTAAATCACGTCATGTTACTCCTTACTGGCCAGAAGCAAATGGTAACTCCGAACGCTTTTTCAGAACTGTTAAAAAGTGCATTCAGGCTTCGGTGGTGGAGCATAAAGATTGGTTAGCGGAATTGGATGCTTTTCTCCTGCGGTACCGAGGAACCCCTCATGCGACTACTGGTAAAAGCCCGGCTGAACTACTTTTCAAGCACCCATTCAAGTTGGGATTCCTCCCTACTATAGGGGTACTGGATTACGATAGGGAACTTGAAGGTGTGGATACTTCTAACAAAGCACGACAGGCTGCATATGCCAATGCCTCTCGAGGGGCTAAACCTCACGGCATCTCAGTTGGGGACTCAGTTTTGCTTAAACAGACCCAACAGAATAAGTTCACCCCTGCCTACAATCCCACTCCTCTGACGGTTGTCTCGGTCAATGGAAGTCAACTAACTGTGGAAGGTCAGGGCCGTAGGGTGATCCGGAACTCATCCTTGTTCAAGAAGATTGCTCTTGGAGACGATACCAACACCTTAGAAGAGAGTGAAGAGACAGCCAAATTGGCGGATCCCACTATGGCTGTTCAGCAGGAAATGAAGACTCCAGCAAACCTAGGAGAACTAGGTGAACCTGCAAAAACCTGCCGAAACCAAGCAACTCCAACCGTCCCGGCAACCAACGTCAACGCTTCAACGTCAACTTCGGCGCTTCAACGGCCCAGGAGGGAAACCAAGCGCCCTGAACGATACAAGGACTTCATTCCTTAATTTCTCCTTCTTGGGGAGGGATGTAGTGTAGTGTCTATCATGGCGTGTGATGCGGACTGAGAGGGGCAACGGAAAAGAAAGAAACAACAATTATGTTTGGGATTAAGAGGGGCAATGAAGTATTTTGGTATTTAATAAACGTGAACATTTTAATTTGGTTGTTAGTTTGTTTGATCACTACACCACCAATCACTCGACTGGCCTACTCGCCTGTAACCGCTTGCAATATGAACACATTATTGCTTCGCATCGCTCGGAAATTCACGCCTCCTTTCGGTTCGCATAGCTTCGCCTCGCTTCGCGAGCAATGTGAATTCACCCTCATTGTTATTCTATTAAAGTATTTTTTATAAGACCTGGGTTCCGGATAATTTAATTTCCTGTAATATAAGAAAATAAATTATCTGGGGGTCTTATACATTTCTACAAATGGGGCTAAATGTGGGTTTTATTGTGTTTAACCATTTATGGTTCTCACAAGTGGGGCAGGAGCCGACCCCACAATGCGCCCAGATAATCACTGATAAAGTAAGAGTGTCTTAGATAGTCTTGCTCCAGAGAAAGGATTCACATAAACTTGCGTTCAGAGGTGAATTGTCTGCCGACAAGTCAGGTATTACAACACTTGATTGATTTTTGGTCAAACATTGGTGTTCGGCCCGGATTCGAACCAGGCTGATCAGCGCTCCGACTGATTTGTAAACAGACGAAGCTCTGTCGCCTTAGCTCACTGGGCCACCCTGACCCTTACAAATGGGGCTACAAATGGGATTTTCGAAGGATCCCACGAGGTCAAAATGTGAAAATATCTCATATTTTTCGAGTAATTTTTGGCGTATAATAATTTTATCGAGGTCCCACATCTTTTTTTTTCCATTTTTTAAAAATTGACAGCATTAATTTTTGCACAAGTAACCTTTCAAAGAATAATAGTCTTTTGTATAATTTCCAGCGTTTTGGCTATAAGAAAATTCCCTCCAAGCCGTAAAAGTCCCTCCATCGCGGGATAACTCCCTCAATCTGGCATCACTGTTGACAACACCCCACACAAAAGGTATTAGGGTGGGGTAGAAAATTGCCCATAGGTGGGAGAGGATGTTCGTGAATCTGCGCGCGCATCGAGTTGTTTACATGGATCAGCTGACTTTTTCGACTCCGTTTCACCAAATCTTTTGTCAAAACTCCACTTGTACAGTTTAAATTTACCGATTTGCCGTTTAAAAATTCTCAAAATGTTTGTCGACAAGCTAAATTCATATATAAATGCAATAAGAGTTTGACGTTGCGGTGGGTTTGCTCGGGGCGGGAAACGTTTTGGCTCGAGCGGTTTGTGATGTAATGCAAGAACAGCTGGTTGTCAAGTGAAATGTTGCAATGACAGTTTATTTGCGTCTTAGTTGAATTCGTTGGGCTTGTGTGTTCTCTCTTGCTTTTTTCGCATTTTAGTTTTTCCAAAGTGATTTCTTTTTATATTTTCCGGTAGAAACGAGTATTTTGAAGACGATGAGATAGGTAAGTGCGTCACAGGGTTCGAATCGTGTTTACAAGTTAGGATTTTTTGACTTGTAATCGCTTTTGTTTATTCCTTCCCCAAGGTCAAGTGTTGAATTTTTCGTTTTTTCTTTCTTTAAACTTCGCTTGCTTTTTTTTCGTTTTGTGGCGTTTTAGATCTTTGAACGGAGTTTTGGTGAATTTTTCGGGTGTGTTTTTTGAGTTTTGGTTGTTGTTGCGTAGGTGAGTCTGAGGGGGACAAAATGTCAGCTGACTCGACGAGAAAACAGTCTAAACAAGGTTTCAACGGTCATGTCGTTCTTCCACAACCCATCAGTGACCCGTCGATAATAGAATCAGTCGCTGGATTTATTCATGAAGTCGTACCTCAGGTGTGTACCTGCCAGTGCATTTCTTTGTTTGAGTACCGTTAGTTGAATGACCTCACTTCTTTGTTTGCTAGACGTTTTTGTTTTGTTTTGCGTTGAGTGGTACACATTTTCGCACAATTTTTCAGGCGTACCCAGGAGACACCAGGGAGCAGCAGATTGTTTGGGCGAGATTCGAAACCGTCGACTACAATGACCCTGAGAATTACCCCCAAATTGCAGAATGTGAAAGTGATACCACCCCTCCCCTGCTGCTCGTTCTTGGCTACGGGACAGGAGCTCAGGTAATTTGTTCCGCTGCAACTGGCATCCCCCTTCCCGATCGACCGAATCGAACATGACGTCGCTAGTTTATATTTCGCGGAGAATCGTCACGAATGACGTCACGGTTTTGGGGTAACAAAACGAATCGAAGTCTTTTCATAGATCAATGTTGACCCGATGCCGTGATAGGAGTTACTGGGCCCGCTGACCCTGTTGAAAACGCTTGAAGCAGTATTCTCTGTCACCGTGTCGTAAAAATGGGAAAAGTTCCATAAATTACACTACTTGAAAATTTAAAGGTTGTTTTGCATCTGGCCGGTGCTTGTCGGTTTCATACGTTAATAAATCAAATTTTGATGTGCTGAATCCGAATCCCTTCGTCCGTTTTGATTTATTATTCTTGGAATAATACACCTATGTATTCGCGACGAGGGTCGAAAATTTTGATCGGCCTAAAATTTTGACATTTTTTGTTTCATGACTAGTAATTTCCAAAAAACCGGACGGTAGACCTATTGTAGGTATAATACCTCTACAGTCAGATCATTTAATAATGATTAATTTTACACCAACCCTCTACTTGGTACCAACCGCTAAAACTTCCTTAGAGACCAATCATGTGATTATAGTTTTCGCGATCATGTTGCGCTCAAAATCCCCCGTGACGTGACGCGACGAAAACAAATGGAAACGTCCTGTTATTATTAAAATTCAATGATAAAATCCGGTCCGGGACTTTTTGGGCAGTAGGAATGTTTTCAACTGAAATTTTGGCAAAATACTCGGTTTACCGTCTTGCACTGCCCGCGAGGATATCAACCCGATCACCCAATCCCGTGGAGCTATGAAGGGGCTACGGAAGGGGTTTTTGAAGGTTTTCAGCTATGGGGTCGTGCTAGAGGGTAGGTGTCGTTTTCGAAGTAGGTTTTTTACGTAGGAACGATCTATTGGGCCCTCATGGGGTTACAAAAGGGATTTTTGACGAATTCCAAGAAGTGAAATTAGGTGTCGATTTTCGAGTAATTTTGGACGCAAAATCGATTATTTTGAGGTCTCACATCGGTCCAAACATTGTACAGAATTTTTTTTTTCTTCAAAAAATTAACCCTACCTAATCAATGAATAATAAACCCTTGTGTAAATTTGCAGCGTTTTGGCTTATTATTCTTGGAATAATACACCTATGTAATCGCGACGGTGGTCGAAAATTCTGATCGGTCTCAAAATTTGACATTCTCCGTTTCAAGATTTCTAGAATCCAAATACGGAATGTCCGTCCGCCGCACAGTGGGCCCCACGACCCGATGACGCTAAACGGTGGCGGAAATTCGAAAAATTGAAAACGCAACTGGACGATCGGTTTAATGTTTATTCTTTAGCTGCTATAGAACCATTCTGGTTTTGTCGCTTCGAGCTGTCTGGAGGAGATAAGAGCAGAGGGGCGGAAAGTTGGAAATCGGCATTTTCACCAGAACAGTTTTTTCGCCGTGGAGAGCCCCAATTAAGCCTTAAACCACGATTGATTTGTATTCGGGCTATGTATCCGAAGATATTAAAAATATTCTCCTCATTAAATTGGCCTTCATCGATTTTACTGAAAAAAAAAAAAAAAAAAAAGAAAATCAGAAAATCGAAAAAGTCGCGGTGTTCACCGGAGTTTTTTGTTTCTGTGTATTCAGGAGGGGCCCCAGAATGTGACTCCAAAGTCAGATCGTGCGCAAATTTGCGCATCAAAAACTACAAAAAGAGGAAAAAACCATATTAAATATAATTTTTTTGTTAAAAAAATGATAAGTTGCTAAACATTTAGATTTTGCATTGCTTATGCAAAATTATTTTAAATTTAAGCAAATTATTCATCCAAAATCATTGAAGACTGTGCACCCGCTTGTGCCGTTCACTGTTTACTAGGGTGTCCTTTATTTTTCGACTTCAATTTTTCTGAGCGCATACCCTCTCATTTTTTCCCTTTGGAGCGCATACCCTCTCATTTTTTCCCTTTGGTCTAAAACTACTGTGTACGAAATTTTTCCACCCTAGGATGACGTTTACCCGTGCCGAATTGCCACCAAAGTTGATACCTATCATGAAATCTGGCAAATCGGACCCATGTCCGGGGCACTCTAAAATTCACTCACCCCTTCCCGCTCATCCGATTAACTCGAAATTTTTACAAAGCATTGAGGCATGATTTTTATAGGTCCGGTTCAAATTTCAAGCCGATAAGATGGTAGGTGTGGTAGGGGGAAAATTTAATTGGTACGAAAATGGCCATTTTTTTTAGAAAAAAAAAAAATACATCCGGAGGCACATTTTCGGCTCCTTTTACTTCCTGTGTTTTTTTGGCGTGCATGTGAAATGCACATTGTGCATGATCCCTCATTATTCCATAGTTCTTGTTATGGTACGTGCCGTTTCATATTTTCAAAATGTAAGGCTTGCATAGCGCTAAGAAAATATTTCTGGTCGGTGAATTCAATAATCAAACCGTGGGTTCCAAGCTTCCGACAAACCGGCAACTCCTGGCAGTAATATTTTGTAACTTTAGAAAAGTTAAATAGGTACTCGAATATTTTGTTATATATCACATCCTGACGCTCTCCCAGTAATCACAGATTTTCCAACAACGGCATTGAGAGCCAGGGCGGCCAGGTTGCTTGGGTGGAGTGGACAAAAGTTTGTCAGTAAAAGAAAAACGGGCAAGACGAAGGGCTGAAGAAGAAGCAAATCGAAGACTGTGATTCGTAGAGGCTTCGTCGTCTTCTTTAGTTTTATAAAACCAAAGGAGATATAAGTTCTATTATACATAGAAGTTCTTCAGTCAGCTCTTACGACGACGTGCCCTCATTATTAGAGTCGTCCCAGCAGCCACACGATTCAACATCCTTACCGAAGACAAAACGTGGTAGGAAGAATTTTATAATTCCTAAATTGTTAGCAGGACTTGACAGGTGCCAGTTGAGCACCAGCGTTTGAGTGACCTCAATCCCAGACGTGCCCCTGTTCAAGAAGCTCAAAGACAAGTGGCACTGCATTGAATCACAAAATTTCGAATTATGTACTGATCTCATCAACAAACCAAAACCGAAATGGACGCAAAACCACCAAAACACGACCACAACTGAAATTGACGCGTTGGTAAATTATTTTCGAGCTGAACTAGAAATGAAAGGCAAGATTAGAGACGACTACCGTGAATTAGTTGAACTGTCGATAATTTTCCAGGGAGGGGATGGTGAGATGTAACTGAAAATCAGGCCAACTGGGGCAATGCATCAAGATAGAAGGTTTTCACGGTTTACTCACAGCCGATGAAGACAAAAGCAGTTTGTGCTACAGTGTGTAAGCGAAAACAGGAAGTTATATTATAATATATTACCTAGTTTGCTTACACATTTTTGTACACATATTATTCGGACTGCAAAAAAGGAACACGTACGTCGAAATATCCAGATCCATGATTTTTCTAAGGCTAGTTGTTTCTCTCATTCAGTTTCGTCACTACAATTTTTTTTTTTAACTCAGGATTTCACAGATTTGAGGAAGAACAGGAGGAAGAAAAATGAACCTTTTTTCTTTTTTTTGAAAAATGTCATTTTTGTACCCATTAAAATTTTCTCCCTACCATCCCTACCAATCAATCGAATTCAAATTTTTACCGGACCTTTAAAAACAATGACCAAACAACCGGTAAAAATTTCGGGTTGACAGACGAGCGGGAAGGGGTGGGGGAATTTTAGAGTGACCCGGACATGGGTCCGATTTACCAGATTTCATGATTAAATGTAAAAGTGCGTTTTCGTGGTTATTGGATGGAAAACGGATAGACAACGGATGTGAACTGCGCTCAAAAACTACATTATTTTTCAAGGTTTGGAGCATCCCGGGGAGTGGAGACGCGATGGAGGTCCTCACCTGGTCGCTCGGCACGGTGAAGACTTTGAGGCTCCTCCATAATCCGAGCGACGAGTCGGACCCGTTGGGAAACAAGCGGCCTCTAGTGGCCATCGTTGACAGCGCCGGGCCCGGACCCCAGTACTGCACCGTTAATTTCGTGTCGCTCAAAACAGGAGAAGTAGTGAGTATTGTCGTTATCTGTTTGCGGATTTGACGGATGCTGTGTATCGCTTGAGATAACAACATCCTCGGCCCGTAAATTCAGGTCAAATCGTGGAAATCTGTTGCAGATCAAAAGTATAAAATTCAAAACGCCCATATGCGATGTACTTTGCAACAAGAAGAGCATCGTGATCACCTTCCTTGAGAAAATCGCTGTCTTCGATACGGCAACGCTTGAAGACCGGTTGACGATAACGACATGCTTCCCGAGCCCCGGTATTTGTCAGAACCCAGTGGCGCTCGGCCAAAGGTGAGACACTGCAAGTGAAAACTACTTGCGTTAAGAGCACCCGTAAAATCACTGCTTATTTTCAGATGGTTGGCTTACGCCGAAAAACGGCTTACCACTTGGAACCGAAGTTCCGGAGGTTGCGAAGGGGATGGTGCCCAGTCATACACAGCCACAGCTATACACGCTGTCAAGTAAGTGCCAACTTTTTTTTACACAACTTTTTTTTTTAGCCATAGCATGTCTCATTAAATATCCTTTTTTTCAGGTCATTAGGTAAAGGTTTGCGAGATCTCAGTGGCAGTCTGACTGGCAATGTAACCCCTCCGTCAAACAACAACTCGGCACAGCCGGGCCTCGTCACCGTCATGGACATTGAGGTTAGTAATCGCTATTTTCAATTTGTAAACTCCAAACTAGCCAAACTCCATAGTGTCTATCCTTTTTCCGCAGACCAAAGCGTCGAAAGAGGACGACACGGACAATATCGTCGCACATTTTGTCGCCCACGTCGGTCCCGTCGTCGCTATGTCGTTCGACGCTTCGGGAATGCTTTTAGTGACGGCGGACAAGCACGGTCACCGGTTCCACGTTTTCCGAATCCACCCCCACCCGGTGGCGTCTCAGTTGGCGTCTGTGCATCACCTCTACGTTCTCCACAGGTACAGGCGTCATTAAGAAAAGTTTCAGGTATCTGGAACAGCGTATCTGGTGTCGGAGGACTGGTCATTTCATGGGGAGTCCATTCATTGCGTATCAGGACGTGGGAAAAATATATGGTTCGATTTTTTGGTCTTATTATAATAAAAACATTTAGGTAGTAAGTGTTCCATAATCTTTGTGTTTCTTTAAAAAACCCTCTGTTTAAAAAATCAAAAACGTATAATAACGTATATTATAATAAGTCATATAAAATTTAAATGTTTTTTGGGGTGCTGGATCCGAATCTGAAGAGATCCAATCAATATCTGTTGTGCCTTTCGAGATAATCGCAAAACCTCCAAAAGTTTGGCACTTTTGTTAGTTTATTGCATCCTTCTGGAAAAGTCTAGTATCATAGTGAAACAGCATTACATTTTCTATAAAATTCACTGGTCAAAGTTGATTGTACACCTAATAGTTCAGGAGCTACAGCGGTTTGAAAAAGGGCAATTTTTTACGTGATTTTCGAAAAATCACTTTCACACTTCAAACAGCTGTAACCTCAAAACGGCCGTTCCATGTTACACAATAAAAGTTGTATAGCGTTAAAATGTCTTATAGGATAGGCACCCAAAGTTTGTCGAAGCGTGCCTACCGCACGAATGGGGGGGGGGGGGGGGGGGGTAGAGTGGTAACAATATTTTATTGGGACCCATCGTGTAGGTACATCGTTTCAACCGCTGTGGGACCCATCTTATATATTCATCACCCCTCCACCGCCCGGCCCATTAAAATCTTCTCCCCTCCCAGGACCCATGGTTTTTTATGTTTTAATCCCTAATAAACGTCCGGGACCCATCGAATTGAGGACTCAGATTGAGAACGCTGTTGCAACATTCATTAAGATGAGACGCTGTTAGTGCAACCGAGATGTGTTCTCTGCTGAAAGGACGAAAGTTTCTTTTATTGCCAATGAGAGAGTTTAAATCTAAAGGTAATAAATATAAGCAATTGATGAAGAATAGAGGTTGAAACTGATGGAAAAGTTTGTTCCGACAACTCTTCTGCGACGTAGAAAAAAAAAATAAATAAATGATATCAATTTTCAACAAGATTGAATCATGTCGATTTTTCCAGTAAAATCGATTAATTTTGGGTTTGTTGTTCCATATTGGCTTTAGTTATGTCGAGTTAAACACTGATTATTTTCTTTTACAATTAAATTTGTTTATATCTATTTCACCAAAACGTCTACAGGTACACTCGGTCGGTTAAATTTTAACCGATACATTTTAATTCGTTAAATTTTAACCTTTTGTTGATTTTTACACGAAAATTGATGTAAGTCGAAATTGTACCTACGAAAAAGATATACGTCGGTCTTAACAAAAAGTCGATTTGTTGAAATAGTGGCTTAATTTATTCATTTTTTTAGGGGCGAAACTACAGCGAGAGTTCAAGACATTACGGTGTCGAGGGATTCTCGTTGGGTCGCTGTCAGCTCTGTCCGGGGAACGACGCATGTTTTCCCGATCACACCGTATGGCGGGCCAGTTACCGTTCGGACACACACTACTCCCAACGTTGTCAATAGGCTTTCACGGTAAGTTATTGTTGTTGGTGTTGGTAGTGGTCTTTTCAAACGACTCATGGAGACTTTTCTGTAGTTTTGAGCGCAGCGCAGGTCTCAGCGATGGCCGAGGAAGCCCACTTCCTGAAGCCCCTAGCCAACCGTTGACCCCCAGGCTGCCGCCGTATCCCCACCCCAACACACTCAACCCCCTGGCGCAGCTGAGGAAGTCGCCTCTTTCTGAAGAGTCGCCGTTGGCTGCTGTCTTTGCCGCTCCCAGAGCCTGGCTGCCTGGTCGGTCCCGAGGCCGACGATCCATCGTTGAATCCCTGTTTGTGATCTCATCCGCCGGAACCCTCATACAGTATGATCTCGACCCAAGATGTATTCCTGGTAAGCAGCTCACTCATTAACCCTCAACCCACCGAAAAGCTCGATTCCAACGGTAACCTTATTCCAGGAGTTCCAAAGGACAAAATCAGCTACGACACCGGGATCGAACTGGGCGTTGAGGCAAAAGCCGAATGGTGCTTGATGAAACCTCCCTATAGCAGCAACATGCAGCCCCCGCTGCCTCTGAGCAACCCACTGCTCACTTGTGGAAAGTTACCTTCCGAATCGGTTCCAATGACTGACGACCGATGGCTCTCTCAGGTTGAAATAATCACCCACACAGGACCTCACCGGAGGTTGTGGATGGGGCCGCAGTTCACTTTTAAGCCAGTCGACCCGCTTACTACTGGGTGAGTAATGGTCTTCAATCAAGAAGAATCAATAAGGAATGGACGTGCACCCGAATTTCGGGTTAATTCATCCAGTGCCATGTTGTTATAAGTCAAAAAGAGGGAAATACTTCATTTTTGTGACTCAAAAGTCTTTCACATAGTTAATATTCATCTAAGGTTGTCCTGGTCGATTCAAAAAGTACGTGCGTGACGTCATCGACAGACGTTCAGGTTTGACCGCCAGGGTTGCCAACTCAGAAAACCACATTTTCCGTAGATCGTTCCCATAAACAATCTCTTGACATTTTTAGAACTAACTAGCTGACCCGGTGCGCTTCGCTGCACTCAATAAAAACCGACGATCTTCGAATAACTTGCGAACGGGTTATCGCACAGAAATCGTTTTGTACTCGTCTAAATCAGCGTGAAAAGCTCGTTTTAACAGACGTAGTATCGTTCTAAACCGACGACAAAAGTTGTACCGGCTTTCGGAGTTTCGAAAATTTTCCTAGCGATGCCTAGTAACGACGCTATTTGACCCGGCTCTCGTCGCGAAGGAAAGCTCCGTTCGCGATGAAGGAAGTGACCGATTTTGTAGAAACTTCTTTAAAACCATCTACGATGCTTCACAAACAATCTCACACAATTTGGTGCCAAACACCACTGGTTTTTAAGTAGTGAGTCCTCAAAGATTTGGCAGTCATTTTTATAGATATAGATTTAAATAACAATAAAAAGTTTTTCTTGTTTTTTGTTTTTGTTTTCGTTTTTGTTTTCGTTTTTGTTTGGTTGTTTCTGTTGTTATGGAAATATATAATATTATCGAAGTATTAAAAAAAAAAAATAAATAAAAAGTTTTTCTGCTATTTACCTTACCCACGAGCGAATCAAAACAACGGCTGTGGTAGCAACCTTCATGGTGTTAACCTTCACTTTGGTGTAACGACAGACCGATCCTTCAGTTTCAATGTTTTAAATGGTGGCCAACTTGGCAACATGGCAAAATCGTCGACCAATGGGAGCTGATTGCTGGTTTCCACCAAAAATTTCAAGTTGCTATTTTTCTATAAATTCTTGCGAATGTGCAATAATTGTGTTTTAACCCCATTTACGGTGTTATTTGGGAAAAAATAGAAACCAGAAACGCGTTCATACCTTATTAAGAATCATTTTATTCTTTGTAAAAGCCAAAAGGCTGTACAATCGTCAAATCAAGGACGTTGGAGACGTAAGACTACTTCCATGTTTTCAGGACCGAAGACGACGGGGAGACAGGGATTTCCGGAGCTGCCAGGTCTAACCCTGTCAACATCGCCGGGCACAGACCATATCTCCTGATAGAAGGTGGATCAAGTAAGTCTCCTCGTCGCTTGTTTCTCTCCGCCGTATCCCCTTTTTAATCATCTGGGTCGGTTCAGGTGGCTCCATGGACACGCCCCATTTGACCGGCTACAGCAGCAGCACCGAAGACATAGTTCACGGCGAGTCGAGGCTCCGAGAGGACTTGGCAGATGCGATGCTCGAAACGTCTGCTTCCCACAACGCCGGTGAGTCACTTTTCGATGTCACTCCATTTCTCACTCTGGACGTCCCCCGGGGGCTGCAGTAGGTCATCAAAAGATTGTTTAGGATCATTTCAAAGGATTACAACCATTTGAGGCCAACAAAGCGGCATCAATACGGGAGGGTTCCAAAGAGGAAAGACAACGTTTTCACGCGGTTTTTGAAGAATGGGCTTTGTAATACGTGACCTAGGTCAACTATTGGAGGTAGGGATGGCCATCGGTAGTCAATATATCGATGTTCGATGGTATCACCGTTGAAATATTGATTCCGATATATATCGTACTTGAAGCATCGTTAGCTTACCCTGTGCCACTGATAGTATCAAATAAAAATATTGATAGTTTTAAGAAAAGATATTTATTAAAAAGTAAAATAAAAATAAATAATTCATTCTTATCCCTAGCTTACTTCTGATGTTCACAAGAAATTTGATTCTTTGACGATATGTTTCAAATTTTTAAATAGAAAATACAATAGGAAGTCCATAATATCGACTTTTATAAATATAGATATTATAATAAAATACCAAAATTATCGGTGAGTAAGTATCAATACCTGGTACTATCGGACTATGCATCGTCGATAGAAAAATATCGATATATTGGAGGAAAACATCATATTTCGATAGTATCGACTATCGATGGCCATGCCTAATTGGAGGTAGAACTTCTTGGTGGCGCCTTCCCGAACATTATGAACCAAATTGGCATTCATGAACTGAATCAACTGTCGAGTTTTGATTCAGGAAAATGGCAGAATTTCTCATTTTCCCGTATTATTTCCCTTAATCTTCAACTGATAAGAAATCGTCAGAAGCTGAATCTCCAGTACTTGACTGTGTATCCCAATCTCAGAACATGGCATGGAAACGTGGGTCTTTCACTTAAAAATGCCGTTCCTATTTCCTTCAGTTTGGCAACTCTGCTTGTGAGTCAGCCTAAGTTTCCAGGCGCTTCAAAACTTCCAGAGGGTAGGTACTTTGTTTTGTCGACAATTTCATATGCCAGTGTGGGAGGATTAGTTGAGTTGTCAACACCAGTGTTGACAATGTGACATTAATTCTGAATCGATTTATCGTATAATGTATCTCGTGCATACACCCAAGCCTTACTGGACATTCTTTGAACAACTGTCTCCGCACGCTTGCACCCAGCCAACATTCCCGCTTGTGGCATTGTGGCGAAGTTGGCCGCTTGCAAGCGTGCTTCGGTGTTGGCTGCTACGCTGAAAGCATGTCTCATTTTACTATCACTCACTTGATGTGTACCCATCGCCCGTGTAAAAGCTCTAACTCCTAGTTGTACATTTTTTTAAGAGAATCATCAATTTATAATTTTTTTGATTTTAAGAATTGTTTTGTGGCTTTTTTTTTTGTTGTAAGAGAAAAAAAATTATTTTGTATTGTGAGAACTAAGAAAATATTGAGTCACATTGATTTGCCAGCACTTTACCGAGTCCTTAAATAAACTTTCAGCGGCACACATCTTTTTCAACGTCTTTTATTTCAATTCTACCCGCTATCGGAAAATTTGATCTGTTCTTTTTGCACTCACCTGGTGTTGGTCTTCCGTTGGGGGGAGTTGTTGAACAGTCAAAGGAATCTGTGCATTGGAATTTGCACCAGTGTGGTTATCGTTGGAGCAAGACAAAAAAACGATGATAAGAATTTTAGTATCTATTCTTTTTTACAAATTATGGAAACAATTAATTTTATCCTACATCAATTAAATATTATTTTTATGACCTCCCTGCTGATAATGGTGACCGATCCTCCGTGACGATGAGTCGGGGTGCGGTTGCACCTTTTTGCCGCCGTCCCCATCTTCTGACCTCTGTGGAGCCAGTCACCCTCACCCTCGCACCTTCCGAACATCCTTTCAATTGGTCTTGCCCCTACTTTTTTGAAAACTTTTGGTTTATTATTCTTGGAATAATACACCTATGTTTTCGCGACGGGGGTCGACGACTCCGATCGGCCTCAAAATTTGACATTATCCGTTTCAAGAGGTCTACATTCTAAATCCGAAATGTCCGTCCGCCGTACGCCGTCCAGGCCGTTTTGGGCAGTAGGAAATTTTTTAACAATCTGAAATTTCGACAAAATACTTGGTTTACCATCTAGTTGTGCCCGCAAGGTTTTCAGTCCGATCGCCCAAACCCGTGGGGCGCTATGGGGCTATAATGGGGCTACGGGAGGTTTTTCTAAAAGGCTTTTAGCTATGGGATCGAGTTAGGTGTCGTTTTCGAAGTATTTTTGGACGTAGAATCCATTTTTTGGGGTCCCGGAACGATCCGATTTCACTGGGACGATCTTTAGGGCTTTCATGGGGCTAAAAATGGGATTTTTGAAGGATCCCAGAATGTTAAATATTTTTCGAGTAAAAAATACAGAATTTTAGAAAAAACACATTTTTGGACAAAAAAATCACCAAAAAAATTTTTTTTGAGATAAAAATCAAAAAAAAAATTTTTTTAAATTTTTTCATTGACAGAATTAAATTTCTGCACAAGTAACGTATATCAAAGAATAATAAACCCTGTGTAAAATTTGGCTACATAGAGCAAATGGTTGTTATGGACTATGCTTGCCAAGCTGAACGTTTAAAGATTTGAAAAAATGTAACGTCTTCTATGCAGAAGTACCCGTTCTAACCCCTCCTCGAAGCATCCCTTTATAACGATAAAGTTGTGAATATTTCATTGTGCGGTTTTTTTAAGGACCTCTGAGGCCTGCCTAGTGGTGACAAAATTTGTCATCATTTAATGATCCTCCTTGAGGAGGGGGATCACCTTTCCCCCCCGCCAGCACTTACCATCCCATTTACCCAACATCCTTTCAACGAATTATCTTGTTCCTATTTTTTGTACACTTTTTGGTTGAAATGGACCACATTGAGCCAATGATTTGGTGTGTTCAGCATTTTCTCGTTATCTACTCGCCCAGCTGAATTTTAGCATGGAACATGCTTTTGCCGTGACCTAACTGTCCAAAAACATTGGTCCAGGAGGGAGACGCAGGAGTGTCACGTTTATAAATTACGTAATATATAAATATACGTTAGGCCACTAGTTTGGCATCCTCACTTGTCTTACTGTTAGGCGACAAGTTCGCGGTCCTCACCTGTCTTACATTAGGCCAATACTTCGGCATCCTCACTAGTCTTACCGTTAGGCCACTAGTTCGGCGTCCTCACCTGTCTTACGTTAGGCCACTAGTTTGGCATCGTCCCTTGTCTCGCCGTCAGGCCACTAGTTCAGCGTCAGACAGTTTCTTTTCCAACACTCAAGATGGATTTCAATCCCACGGTTAATGAAGCATGCGCCATGTTCCTTGAATTTCAGCCATAGGTTCTAAGCAAAAAGCATCTGGGGGTCCAGGTAGCTTGTCCCCTGGCTCTGCCCAATAGGCCGAGGTTTTTTCCAAGACAAATTTCAAATTTTTCCTATTTGTCGAAGTACCCTAGATTAATCTCTAGATCTCCTCCTCCTCGTTCTCCTTGTGTTGGAGCTCCAATATGGTAGACTAGGGGGCCATCCCCTAATGGCTACGCCAGCAAACCTCACTCGTTCCGCCTTGGCGGGGTGGTTGTTGCGGCCTAACGGGCAAAATATTGAACGAAATACTGTCAGGGAAATATTCGAGTTGAATTATTTCAAATCGGTTTATACAAAATGTTATATGAAAGAGATCCAGTGCAATAAACTTGATATTAAAATCATAACACTTGGTGAAAAGTATTTATTTGTAAAATACCTGATATACATGGAAGAAGAAGTGGTTCATGCAAAGTACAATGTTATAAAAGCGATATTCCACAAGGTGTTGATCAATTTGTTTACTTTGAACTGTTCAACAACTTAAAGTTCCCATTTTTGGCACAGTTAAATTTTGAGATATTGATGATTCCAAAAAGGGTTCTCTATTCGGCATGTCGTTCATTTCGTCCTATATTATTTCTCCTTGTGTGATCTTCCTCTGCATCCTAAGGTAAGGTAGTTTGAACTCATCACTAACTTCGAGCTTTTTTTTTTTGGAAACTGTTAATACGCTTCCGTAAGACCCAAATTAGCTTGGAAATGGTAGAAATGGCGCCTGAGAAATTGTTCCCTCCCGGTTTTTGCGACTTTGGTCATTGCACGGCATGGCTTTTCCCTGATCAGTTAGAAGTAGGTGTGTGTCGCATTTTTTCCGCTAGTATTGATTTGAAATTTTGATACTGGTTCAGAATTTTGGACCAGGGCGATGCTGGTTTTGTGACTCTGTGTTTTCTTCTGAGTAGGTATTCTGGGGGGTGGTAAGATGAGGGCGGCTCTCCTTCAGCGGCAAGTCAACCCACTTGGGACGGTCATCACTCTCCCGGTAGATGGCAGCACCCCTCCGCCGTTGCAGTTCATCCTTCCGGCTCAAGCGATCCACCCTTCGCTCGACCGCCCGTCGACTTCCCGCCAGGTGTCGCCGCCCGTCGACTACCTCAATCTGGCTTTGCCATGTGTTTCGTGCGTCGTCACGCCGCCAGAGACGGGAAGTCCGCCGTACGTTCCGGCACCGCTGTCTGAACCCGAATTGCCGGATCCTTTTTTAGAGGTTATGAAGGACGCAGGTCCGCCAATCTCCCAGACCTCGTCCAAAGCAGCAAAAAACGAAGTGAAACCTAAAGGTAAGAGCAAAAGGAAGAAGTCATCTGCTGATCGACCAAAAGATATAAAGCCCACTGCTCTTCCGTCTCCAGAAAAAGAACTTCCAATCCTGGATTTTGACAAAGCGGAGGTGCCAGAAAAGCCCAAAGTCAAACCACGCAAAGCCAAGCCGCAAGACGATGTGCAAGCACCTGTTGTTCCCACTTCTGAACTTGAGCCAACCAAAGCTGTCGACGACAGTCCTTTCGAGCCCACTTCCGATCCAATTCGCGACTCAGTTGAGCCAGAGCTTGAACCAAAACTATCTCCTCCGTCAATTCCATCTCCAAGCATCGACGAGAAAATTGACCTGGTCACACCCGTGCAGAGTCCGATTACTGACTACCTGAACGATCCGTTGCTTGAGTGCGAACCCGTTCATGAGCAAGAAGTCGTCGAAGCGGATCAGGCAGAATTGTTAGCCAATCTGATGGTCGAGGACAGCGTGGAAGATGCACCAGGTGACTCCGAGTCCAATTCGGAACCTATCACCGCCGTGAATGTGTCCCGAGATGCCAGCTTCACGGATATCAAGGGGTGCTACCCGCAGGAGCTCGAAGGGCCTCTTGAAGAGCAACTGGAAGCAGTGGCAGTCCATGAAGTCTCTCTGGAGCCTGAGAAAAACGTAGAAGTGAAGAAAGGGAAGGAGCCACCTAAGAAGCTGCGAAGCGGGAAGAACAAGTCGAAAAGAAAAGAGTTTAAAAGTGAAGTTGACGTCGTGGAGCCCAAAGAGGAAGCAGACAGCGAGAAGTTGGCTGATCCTGAAACCAAGATGGTGTCAATATCTCTTTTGGACGAACCGCTTGATGATTTCCCTCCACTTTTAGACGCTCCGCTTTCCCAGGCTCCACCAGAACCGACAGCCGACCAGGACCCCGTCGAAGTTGAAACCCGAAAGGGGGCTCAACTCGGGAAATCCGAGAGTTTGGAGCTCCCCGAGGAAAAACCCTTCGACCCGGACTCGTCGTCGGAGACGACCGGCGAGAGCCGGAGTGTCAAAGAGTCGAACACTTCGAACCCCGAAACCTCTTCGCAGAGCGACGCGGATCTCATAGAGTTGAAAAGAGGACGCCGCGAGAGGCCGAAGAAGCTCAAGTCGGCCGAGTCTTTAGAAGAGGTCAAGAAGAAGTCGCCGTCGCCGTCCAAGTCCGAAGTAAAGCTTGACACTGACTCGAGCGATGAGGCTATCGACAAAAGCGTCGAAAAGCCCCAAAACAATCCAAAATTGACCAAAAGAAAGAAAGGCAAGAAATCCGACGAGCCTGAACCTCCAGCTGAGGTCAAGTTGAAAATCAAAAGCAAATCCGAAGGCACGTTGGACACGGAGAAATCGGACTACGAAACTTGTTCTGAAAAGAAATCCGACTCATCCATCGAATCTTTCCCTGAAGTCAAAAAGCGTCAAGACCCCAACGGCAACTTCGCAGAAGTCAAATCCTGGGCCTGCATCGTCAAAAACGACAAAGAACCCCTCAAGCCCACAAACAGCGCCGAAGACCGGGACTCAGTGTACGAAAGCTGCAACGACGAAGTCCCCGAAGTGGACTCCGTCGCTTTCGAATCCTCCAAAGAGGACTTTGAAGAGCCCAAAATCGAACAGGGGAGTTCGAGCAACGCCGAAGAGAAAACCGACTCTGGCGACAAAGACGCCGCCGTCGCTCAAACGAACGCCAAAAAAGTGAGGAAACAAAAGAAGAAACGGAGATGATGTTACATGTATTACCTGGAAACTGCCGTCATCGGCATCATGTCGCACGTGCTCTACTGAGCTCTACAGGTAAAGAAAAAGTTCGCTTCTTGTAGAACGATCGACTTTTGACGCAATTTTTGAGGAGTCGAGCACTCGAGATGACCTTTAAAATCGATCCCCCTTGATTCCCCTCTTTAAAATTTGATCCATAATGTCAACCCCCAATGCGTCAAAAGCTGATTGTTTTCAAAAAGCGAGCTCAACGGCGACTTAAAAACAAAAAAATTGACATGTGTAAATACCAAAAACATAAAAAAATCGAAAAATTATTCGTAAAAAAATACGCTAAAAAAGTTTAATTGTGTGGCAATAAATGTAGCTAGTGTATTAACCCGTTGGAACTATTGGGGGTTTAACTGGCCTTTGCGGAACCACAATCGACTACTTCCAAACAATTCTAGTCCGCAACGTCCGGAAAAAAAGATTTCTGCAGTTGTCCGCTGGGCCGGTCAAGGTGTCAAATAATTACGTGTTTAGAGTATAATATGTGTATTGAGCATAAATTAATTTCTGTATATAACCCATTTGTACATTTCATCATTTGATAATTGATATGATATTACGTAGGATAAGTAAATTATATTCATCGGACGAAAAGGTAAATTTGAATGGAATATTTCAGAAATCCTGCTCAAATTATTTTAGCCAATTTATTTTGTTTAACTTTTTGTAACATATTTAGTGCGGATGCAAATGGAATTGAAAAGGTGGTCATGTTGCAACCTTTTCAATCGTCAGGGTTTTGTTTCTCATCATAACCTTTTGGTAACCGATGGAAGGTTGCAAATGGGGGACAAACAAAGCTACAAGCTTTATTAAGATTAAGAAGGTTTTCATTCAGATTTGTGTAGAATATGTATTGACAATTGAAAAGTTTATTAATTGAAAATTTTATCAAATGTGTTCGCTGAGTGAATATCCACAGCCAATCCCTTATGATTGTTGTTTTGCCGCCATTTGCAACATTCAGTCAGTTACTTGTGGGTTATGAAAGGAAAACTGCCACAGCCCGTCAGGCTTTACACTCCCTTTGGCCATAATAGGTGAATCATTGTCATTTCATTTGCCACTTTCAGTTATTGAAGGAGTTGAGTGACTTGAAAAACACTGGTCTAAAAATGCTGGCTGTTAGGCCGGCCATTGCTGAGCGTTATAGATAGTACATTATACTTTCTAGACCTGTCCAAGGCTTGCAAAGCTGTTCTCAAGCTGGCTAAGGCTTGCCAAGATGGTCATCAGCTTTATAGAGCCATCCAAGGCTTGCTAAGTTGCCTCCAAGGCTTGCCAAGATGATTCCAAGCTGGCTGAGGGATTCCAAGCTTGTCAGGATGGCATCATCGCTTTCCAGACGTGTCAAATGCTTACAAAGCTGGTCCCAAGTTGGCTAAGGCTTTTAAAGGATTGCCAAGATAGTCACAAGCGTTATAGAGCCATTCAAGGCTTTCTGAGTTGGTCCCAAGCTGGCTGCAGGTTTCTACAGATTGCCAATAGCTGTCCACGACTTGCAGAGCTGGTCTCAAGCTGGATAAGGGTATATTAGGCTTAACAAGATGGTCCCAAGTTTTCCAGAGCTGGTCTCAAGCTGGCTACGGCGTTCCATGTCTTGCCAGGATTGCCTCCACGCTTTCCAGCCCTGTCCAAGACTTGCAAAGGATCCCTCCGATCATGCTGGCAGCAATTTCTGGATCGCAGTGCCCCGGTGTATCCTGGCTCTAATTGAAGACTGACGTCCCTACATAACAGCTGGTACCAGCTGTACCAAGCCATTAGATTGTGTCTGGGGACAGTTATGGCCCAATACCATCAGATTCTGTTCTGGTCCTACAGCGCCGGATTTGCGATCTGCTCTTCTTTCAACGGCTTGGCTCCACTGGTAGGTACTGTGAGGTAGCCGGGATTGACGGTCTTGTTTTGTCAAGATTTGCTTTCGTCAACCCGGCGCCCACGTAAAAATTTGGCAGCTAGATTGTTTTCTTTACGACCGGGAGGATCTAACCTATGAGCTGCCGATCCTCCTTTTACCCAGTCCCCAGGTCCCTCCTTCAAATCCCTTGATGGAATCAGGTTAACGAGAAACACAGTATTTCAATATACCTTTTATATTGATTGAAGATTTGATCAACCTAATCTCTCCACCAAGTAAAGGATTTGCCCTAACCGACGACCGGACGCGATCGCGAGCCTGTCGGAGGCAAATTCGGGATTTTCAGAAAAGTGATTGGTAGGATCTGACCTGAGTGTTTGCGACGTGGGTGGCCGGCACCGAAGGTCCTTGGCTAAGTGACCATGGGGAGCAGTGGAACGTGTTTCTTGATCAACGGCTCGTCCGCGACTCCTCCCGAGGTCCGTTTGCGTGTCTCCCTCCTGCCTTAGCTCCAACTGCTGAATCAGCGTCTCCCGCTGTCTTTGATTTGCCGTGTGAAGTGGATTTTCCCTTGGTTTAAAAACCACTTCTAACAGTACCTAACGTTGCTAGGTCGAAGGGCCAATCTCATCAATTGAGCTTGTACTAGTGGTTTTTAGTCATGGAAAAATATTACGTCATTCACCGCCCACTCTGCCACCCTTTTCCTTCTTTCTATCGCTTCTGGTTTACGGCATTGTAAGGCGCCGCGGCCGGGGAGTGAGCAAAATAAATGTGCAACACTCGTTCACGTCTGTAAGTACCTCCACTCGACAAGTATCACAATAGCGATTTTATCTAATTTACTAGCTGACCCAGCGCGCTTCGCTGCACTCTACGGTTAAACTGCAAAACCACAAACTGACACACATGCTAGCCCATACATGTGTGCCATCCCATACATCCCATACATCCCATACATCCCGAACATCCCATACATCATCCCAGACATCCCACACATCATCCCATACATCCCATACATCCCACACACCATCCCATACATCCCATACATCCCATACATCCCGCACATCCCATACATCATCCCATACATCCCACACATCATCTCATACATCCCACACATCCCATACATCATCCCACACACCATCCCATACATCCCACACATCCCATACATCCCACACATCCCATACATCCCATACATCCCGCACATCCCATACATCATCCCACACATCCCATACATCATCCCATACACCATCCCATACATCCCATACACCATCCAATACATCCCACACATCCCATACATCCCATACACCGTCCCATACATCCCACACATCCCATACATCATCCCACACACCATCCCATACATCCCACACATCCCATACATCCCATACATCATCCCATACATCCCACACATCATCCCATACATCCCACACATCCCATACATCATCCCATACATCCCACACATCCCATACATCATCCCATACACCATCCCATACATCCCACACATCCCATACATCATCCCATACACCATCCCATACATCCCATACACCGTCCCATACATCCCACACATCCCATACATGCATCGTATGATCGATGGGTTTCAGACCCACGTTGTAGCACATCAAAACCTTCCTTAAGCTTTTGCGAACATTATAAAAAAAAAAATTAGCCAAATCGGTCCAGCCGTTCTCAAGTTATGCGATCACCAACAAAATACTGATTATTTTTTATATATATAGATTACTTGCATAACTCTTCTCAAGTTAGCTCGAAGTTAGGTAGTCAATTATTCTGCTAATCAAGTTACGATTTTCAATTCTGCAAAGTGGGTACAATTTTCAAAATCAGGTTCTTTTACAATCGCGGTGAGTACTAACTTCCAATTCGCTAATTTTTTATACAAAATGGAACGATCCTTGAAAGTTTTTTGGAACAGTCAACTTGTGTTGGCAGCATTTACTCAATGGAAAATCAGTTTCGCCAGTGTTGGCCTGTCGATTGGTCGAATTTCTGTGTATTCAATTCCTTCAACTTTTTAAATATCGAATTACACCAAAATGAACCTATTACCCTGGAAACCTAATCTCTACTACGGTACTACTTTTAATGACTTTTGTCCACTCGACATTCGCTTTCTGATCATTTAAATCGCTCAGCTGTGTTCAAGCTGTTGCAGATGCCAAGTGATTGTTATTTATTTTATTTAATATGTTTAAATTTTACCATCTTAATTTATGTGAATATATCTCGTGATCATAGTCTAGGCAATAAAATTTATTTAATGATTCTAGCTGGAAATGTTTTGAGCAGAAGAGATTTCTTCACCGATGTGTTTAGACCCATGAGGGGATTAAAATACATACTTAAAGTCGCGGGAAAACGCACGAGTACTCCCAGACGGTGAAAATACTACCCGAGTAGGTACACCAAAGTTAGAGCGCACCAGTCCACCCAACATATGTGGTCACCAATACACCCAGAGTTTATATTATGGGTATACCCAAGAAAATAACGTTTCATGACCGGATTTATTCGTTATTTTGTCATAGTTAATTATTCAACGTCAATAGGTTAGTTATATTAATTATATTTATCAAAATTTTTGCCAATTTACAGTTTAACTTCTGTTACTTTGTTATTGAGGTGAAACGGATGGTGAACTTGGGAAGGGTCTGTTTGTGTTTGTGCTAGAGTTTGTATTTGAAATGAACAGGTTTTGATACGGAGTCCTGAACTCATAAAGAGGATAATATCCTCCACATATTATGTGTTGAATATGAACTGAATTATGAGAATGAAGTGGCAAGGATTCGTGAACCCAAAAGTTGAGAAAAATGACAAAGCACTGGTTCAGAATAACATTGGGTAGAGAGAGTAGAGAGGAGCAACTAGCTAATTCAAGAAATTGATTGGTACCTACTGAATGAGCTGGCCTGGAACTGGCCTTTATATAGTCAGTCCCCACTGCGGGGCTCACCCCTCTCTAGTTGTTCGCAGGTTGCGAAAACCCCATGACTTCCACCTGTTTCAAGCGTACCTTTGTAAGTAAGCAGAAAACCACGTTTTTCAAAACTTTTTGGCTGTAGCTCAGAAACTATTGGCTCGGTTCCAAATTTTAAAAAAGTTTGAAATAGTGGATTTTTGAAATTTTTAACCCACTTTCAAGCTTGAAGCTTGAATAATATTCAAGATATTATCTCTTAATTATTATAGGTACGCGAGAAATGAATAGGGACACTTTTGTAGCAAATATGGTGAGTTTCATTTTTCATGTTCATGATTTGTCTGTACGACCTAACGTTTTCGAGTTAGGATCGTAAAATTTACGATCCTAACTTTCGTATTTAATACGAAAAAACTGACCTTCTTCAGACCCCCCAACCGGGGACTTTGTGTTTAATCCCCCCATCGGTCTGAACACATCGCTTCTGCTCTCAACATTTCCTCTTAGACCCATTTTTGAGCGTTCGTTGCCTAGACTCTCACTGAACATTTCACTCTTGCGCCATCCAGCGGTCGAGTTGGAATTGTCAGTCTGGGCCTGCAAAATCGAACCCGGTTCTATTTTTTAGCCAACGATGAATGGCACGAAATTCATCATAATTGTTTCAACCTTCAGGGTATTACGACGTTTACTGTGATTTTGTTTTCAACGCTCTCTGGCGGTTCAACTGTATTAACTGTACATAGCTCTCGAAATAACCGTCAATAAATAGAATGTAGCTTCCAGGTTTGGTGGATGTTTGTCAAGTAGGATCTTGAGAGCTCTTTCGTAGGTGCATTGTACGTAATTAGGTAGGTGTTTCAATTTATACAATTTTACCAATTATGGAATGTTTCAATGTTACGGAGTGTTGTTCTGCGAGTCGTTGAATCTTCTCGGAGCTGTTGAATGGCCCGCAGAATCTCACCCGTGACAATGATGGACCAGTAGGGGGCGATATTTTCTACAATATTCACTTTATAACTACGTAATTTATTATTCTTTATGATTTCCCCCCACAAAAGCTCGTTGTAAAAGAAGTTGTGATAAAACGTTATTTTCCGTGACGTCAAATTAGAAATTTTCGTTTATTTATTTATTATTGACAAAATAAATACTTTTTCCTCCCATCAATCGTCGTATGTTCTTACGGATCAAAATTCGTGTCATCGGTTTACGATATTTTTGTAAAAATGTCTTAAGTGCATTTCATTGTGCTAAATGTTTTCCAAATCATAAGATCAGTGGCTTGGGTGTATTTTATCATGTTGATTTCACTGCCATTTTATGTACCTATGTATACCGATCATCCGTTTGTTAGACAGCGTGGAGAAATATACGAAATAAAAACGGCAGCATTTTAGTTGATGATCCTTAGTTTTGTCTGAAAGGGGAAGGGACAGACGTTTGAAAGAGGAAAGATTCCAATCCTCGCATTTTAGTGCAGAAACTACAAACCGGGTTCTCCAATTCCCTCTCTACAGTTATTCTGAGTACCAGGACATTGTGGTGTGCAAGAGCGAAAAATCGGAAACCAAATCAATTCAAAAATGTCAATTGTCAAATTATTTGAGAAACGCCTCTGAACGAACCCAAGTATTTTTGACCGTAGAATCGACTGCAATAGGTAGTTACTGTTTTCAGTGTTATTACGCTGCTCATTATGTGATAAAATTGATATTTAATAATGACATTGTAAAAATCATAGTTATTGTAAAATTACAAAAGTTTAGTGCTACGACAAAAAGTTACCTATTGCAATATCAAATTTGACAAAAATTAGTGCAATCTTCGTTCTCGTTAAAGCTAGAGTTTTTCGTTTGTTCCATTCTCTAGAATACCAGGTATTGTGCTGAGCTCCACTTGAAGTGGACGTTCATTATGACGAGACGTGGACGGCTTATTCTCAAATTTAAGGAATAGGTACCTGCAAAAAAGTTCACTCAGTTGACATTGATAGGTCAATGATGAGGTAGTCTATTAAATTTTGGAAATTTTCCCGAGTACCGTTCACAAAGTAGTAGGTAAACCGGTTTCGGTTTTTACACCATCATCAGAAAACCTTCCTTCACTTAATCACAGACTGACTATACAATACCACACACCTGCAATCTCAATTTTGGTTTATTATTCTTGGAATAATACACTCATGTAGCCGCGACGGAGATTGACAATTCTGATCGGCCTCAAAATGTGACATTATCCGTTTCAAGACACGCAGATTCCAAAAAACGAAATGTCTGTCCGCCGCCCGAGCCGTTTTGGGCAGTCGAAATTTTTTCTTTTAATCTGAAATTTTGCTAAAATACTCGGTTTACCTTCTAGTTGTGCCCGCAAGGTTTTCAGCCCAATCGCCCAAACTCGGTGGGCTCTGTGGGGCTACAGGAGGGTTTTTTGAAGGATTTCGGCTATGGGGTCCAGTTAGGTGTCGTTTTCGAAGTATTTTCGGACGTAGAATCCAGTTTTGGGGGTCCTAGAACGATTCTATTTCACCGTGGGGATCTATTGGGCTCTCATGGGGCTACAAATGAGATTTTTGGTGGATCCCAGGAGGTCAAATACTTTCCGAGTAATTTTGGACGCATAATCCATTTTTCGAGGTCCCACTTTTTTTCTAAGAATATTTTTATTGACGCAGAATTAACTTTGCACAAGTAACGTATGTATATCAAAGTATAATAAACCCTTATCTAAAATGTGCGGCATTTTTTAAACTGGGGCCGCACTAGCGCGATTTTAAGAGCATCTGGGAATTTTCCATTCAGTAGGCTGAGCTCAACAACTTCACCACTGAAGTTGTTGAGATGGCAACTTAAAAAAAAATTAGTTCTAATGAGATTCCATCCCACCCCGGACCATTCCCGGAGAAAGCTAACCTGACCCACTCATTTCTTACAACCGCAAGTGGCAACATGATTTTGGACATAGCGCCTTCAGAACGCTACACAACTCTCAATTCGAGTGGTTACGAACACGCCCACACGTAGGTATACTTACAGAACACCCGCACCGTGGGGTCAGTTCCCGTACAGAGGATTGAGTCCCTTGATATAACTACCCGATCCCCGACTAAATAATCCTGGCACGCAGCCTTTTTCCTCCGAATGAATTTCTAGGCGGGCCCCAGTCCCAATTCGGAGTCGAAGAGGATCTCAGCTCCAGCAGTTTCAGCTCAGCCAGCCGCTGCTCTCCGACGCCATCTTGCGGCGACAATCTCCTCTTCCCCACGGACTGTCTTTGACGCCGACCAAAGTAGGTTTTTGTTTCTTTTAAACGTTTCAACCCTCCTTGAATACTTCGATGACCGTACGACGATGGCCCATTTGTACCGACACCCATGTGAGTACCTATCGAAGTTTGCATTTATTTCTTAGACGAAATAGTTAGCTGTATTCCTTAAGTAGGTAGCTCACTCGTGGAGCAGTTTTTCTCAAATAAGCACTCACGCTTGGGGCTTCTACTTATCTTGAGTATATTCTCCACAAATTGTACCATAATCAAAATAGCATCCGCAATACTTATTATTAATCTAGGTTTAATGAAAAATCTAGTTTGTTCCCGAATCCTGGATACTTTATGAAGTTTTATTAAGAAATGGACTAAGAATGCCATAACCTTTGAACGCAATGTTAAGCAGAACCTAATGTTGTTTGTTTTTATTTAGCCTTTTGACGTAGTACCGTATTGAGTCTTTCAGCGTCCGCTTGAGAGGTTTCACGTTTTGAAGAATGGCTGATTTGCTCAGACGCGTCCATTATCTAGCACCGTGCTTACATTTTTGTACGTGATAGTTTTCTACTGTTCAAAACATTTTTTAAATTGAAGTTTTGAAACACCCTGTGATTCTTTTGTAATGGAGCAAATTGTGAAAATTGACCTAGATGTTGGTGTAAAATAGTTTTGTACATTCCGTTCATTCGAGTTGTCAACTTTGTCAATGTATCAGGTTGCCCTACTGTTCCATTGCTGCCAATCGACAGTGCAATCATCCAGATGTTCTCTGGTGAAGCAATTGGTATTAGTCAATAACGAATTTTAGCGTTGGGAACCAATGAGGTTTCTTTTTTAATCCCATAACGCACATCGCACCTTTTGGGTACTGTTTAGTTTTATAGTTCGCTTCCTTCTCATCCCAAGTCTTCCAGAGATTTCTCACGAACTAGCAATTTATTTATAGTTGTTGAAATTCGGCCACGAGGTGTTTTCCCGTCGCATCTTCAATAACGCCATATTATGAAACGTATTTCAAGTGCCAATGCAAGAAAAGTTTATGAATGTTTGATGCAAAACTATGGAATAAACTCCCTTAGTTTGTCATCATTTTAGTTAATTAGGTGGTCAATTTGCTGATTAATTTCTCAGAGAAAATAGTTTTCGACACCCATTTGCGCTTGTTTTTTTTTTTTTTTTTTTTTAAGTAATTTCCTCTACTTTCACTCGTTCGCCATTTTTCTGGTCAAAACGCGACTGAAGAAGTTTTGTGATAACTTGAAACGCTGAAAGAAACGAATTTCGCTCCACGTATTTTTATAGCTTGAAATTTCAGGTATTGACATAACCTTGTCAGAGAGCTATTGATAGACAAGATATGGGTAGAAATACCTACGAAGGTACATCATAGGTAAAATTATGTTAAGTAGGGTTTTTTGTAGGAGTGCGCAGTGATATCTGTTTAGTATTACCTACATGATTTCAAGTTTGGCATGTCGAAAAAAATTGTCGATTGTGTTTAATTGTACTATGTGATATTGATTGATTTTTTGAATTTCGAGATGGAAAAATATAGAATTTTTCAAAGAATGTTTTTCTTTTTTTCACGCCTTTTGTTGCAGCATCTCAGTTTGCTGGACGACCTGAAGAATCGATAGAATAGCATAAATGCTGTAGAAATTTCTATCAAGTGGTCCACTCAGCTGACCAATCAGAAGCAATAAGGAGTTTTGGGTAGGGAGGATTCCTGTCTCCTCTCAGTTGATTAAGCTCATGCAACATTAGAGGGATTAGTATAACCTACTCCTCTCAGTTTTTCGAAGACCTAAAATACACCTGGGCATGACGCATCTAAAATATTTTGTATTCCTGCTTGGGTGGAATGGGTTGGAAAAATGCAATAATTTAATAGGCAAAAGCTAGGTATCTTTGGCTTCGGAATCTAATGCTAAGTGTAGTAGCACCGTGTAAAACGGATGGTGTACCCGTCGTGAATTTGAGTTCCTAAATTTGAATTTAAAGTCTTCAAATTTTGTGTTGTGCTTAGCGAAAGGCCGGTGGCGTGAATCGCCGGTTTTTGTTGTGGAGGAAAGTGTAGGGAGTATGGGAACATCTCTAGCTAGGGCATTGTATGTATTGTCGTAGTCTACGAACCTAGCAGAGGATGCAGCCACAATCGAAGACCCGCACGTTAGGCTTACCTAGGTACCTCATTTGTCAGGCTACTGTGATGGTGCTGGATCGATGGAAGGAAACCGAGGAGATGCTGATACCCAACACGATATGTCGTGGCCGGTATCAGTTCGTCCTGGATTCGCAGCGGAACTGAGATTAATTGTTGCAGCTGCCTCAAACGAATTGTCGTTAAAGATGGCCTGACCAATTCATCCAGTCTTACCTGGATCCGGGTCTTCGGCTTCCACAGTCGAGATATCGACAATGAAGGCCTGGTCAATGTACCCAGGAGATCAGATCCGCTGTTGCAGCTTCCACAAACGATGTGCCAGCAATGAAGGCCTGCCCAGCAGACCCCGTCTCATTTCTCTCCCTGCAATGAATGAACAGCAAGGGATCAAGATCATTATTAAATATCCCCTCCCCCCACCACAACCTTCTGGGCCACCGACGGGAGGAGAGGGGTTTTGCACGCTTGCGTTGCGATCGAGGCGCGACCCACTCCTCCCTTCGGTAGGTACTAAATTTTCCCCACAGTAAGAAATAGACATTTCTAGCCATGGTCCTAACTCAAGGCAAAATATCAGCGGAAGGCCGTATGTAGGTAGGTACCCTAGAAATATCCGATCATGGCCAAATCGTGAGATGCTGGTTCGTCGACGCACTTTCTATGGATTTTCTATGGTCTCTCCAAAAAATGGCCTGAAGATATCCTCTTTTCAAACCCAGCGACGATTTGTTTTCGAATTTCTGATTCTTCGACCACTGGCACTCATGGTTTCACACCGGCAGGTTATATGAGCAAAATGAGCTTTCCCATCTTAATGGTAACCTAAGCGTAGGACCTATTTTGCCCTGGAATGCGCAGTAAGGGAGTCGGGTATTCAGGTGGGCTGGACGATCTTCAATCGCTCTTCACAAATATTGGGATATGCGGACGACATCAATGTCGTTGGAAGAAGTTTAAATGCAATGTGTTCCGCATTCTCCCAACTAAGAGCAGCTGCATCAAGGATGGGACTCGTTGTGAACCAGTCCAAAACGAAGTATTTGGTGACCGGCCCTCGTGGACGACCTCCAGACAAAATACAAGTGGATGGACGCTCTTTTGACAGAGTCGAAGAGTTCACGTAGGTATCTTGTCTCCTTGGTAACCCAAGACAATGACGTGGACGCCGAAATCAAAAAGAGAATCGTAGCAGCCAACAAAAGCTACTTCGGTCTGGTCCGGCATATGAAGAGCAGGACACTGTCGTGAGCAACGAAACTCCGTTTATACAAGACGCTAATCAGGCCAGTGCTGAGCTATGGGTCTGAGACTTGGACGCTCTCCAGAAGTCAGGAAAACCAACTGCTCCGATTTGAAAGGAAAATCTTGAGACGAATATTCGGGGCTATCTTTGACCCGGAGGAGCTGGCCTGGCGTATAAGGAAAAACGTAGAGATCAAGGATCTATTTGATGACAGAGACGTCGTCCACCACATAAAGATTGGTCGCCTTCGGTGGGCTGGTCACCTAGCCAGAATGAGCCCTGATTCGGTTCCTAGGAGGCTCCTAGAAGAGGAAATACATTCCACCCGACGACAGGGACGACAGGTTGCGCTGGGTGGACGGTGTCCAGAGAGATGCGCGTCCCGGGCTAGGAGTCCGGGACTGGAGAGCAGCTGCACAACGCCGAGATGACTGGCGGACTTTACTTGGGCGGCCTTGACCCCTCGCGGGTTGTTGAGCCACGGAAGAAGAAGAAGATAAGCGTAGGACCTGATACTGCGAGAGGATGAGAGAGGTGGCAGGCTGCTGCCTGCAAAATTCTAAGTTGACAGGAATGAGGATTGCCTCATTCATCAACATAGGATCAAAACAATTTGGAGAGGAGTAGGGCGGCCAGTGTACGTCAGGGATGATATCGCAGAGAAGACGCGCCTACCACCCTGGGAAAGTTTCCACAATAATGGGGGGTTCGCATTGATTTTTTTCTATTTTTTTTTTTTTTTTTTTTTTTTTTTTTCTGAAAGTACACCCTGAGAATGTAGGGAAAACAGTAGTCAGCCACCTGAAATCGTTTCCTGAAAATTTAAATAATTTAACGAAAATTACGGCGTTTGAAAATCACGGCCATGGAGGGAGCGTGACGTCACTACCTCTTCATTGAAGATTGAAGAGTGATGAGTAGTGGAGTGGCAACCCTGGGCGGAACAATCCCCTCACGTAGTTGGTTGAAGAGTCTTCAAGAGTCTTATAGGTTAATTATTAACCTATATCAAAGAATAATAAACCCTTGTGTAAAATTTACAGCGTTTTATATTTTATATTAAAAAAAAGTTATTATTAAAATTATATTTAATATAATAATTTAGCTAATTTAGCTATTAAATAACAACCCAACGACAACAGAAATCGATATTTAAATTGATTTTTTTTAATTGTTGAAAAATATCCGATATAATATAATATAAGATATTATCCGCCTATAATATATAGGACGCCGATTTTATCGATATTTTTATAAAATTGGTAATCCGTAATAATATTACGGATATTATCATATTATGATAATATCCGTAATATTATTACGGATTACCAATATATTTTTCAAGTAACGATATATAGAATATCGATACTTTTCTCCGATAGTTACATCCCTACTATGTATTATTACATACCTACCTGTTACAAGTAGACCTATGTAAGTGTAAAACTACCTGCAGTTGGTGTATTATTCCAAAAGACGGGTCCGATGACCAGGATTCTACAACCCTTTCCAATCCTATTAAGTCCGCTGACCAGAGATCTTTGTAGATGGGCAGTTTCCGTTAATCCCTCTAATCCCCCTAAAGAATAAAATAATAATCAATAGTATAATAAAATAATAAAATCAATAATAATTAGGTATTGATTTTATTATTTTGTTGATAAAATCATAATATTTATCAACAAAATCATAATTATGATTTTATTATACTTTATTACGTTACTTTCAAGTAACAGATTGATCGTTCAATCATAATAATTATGATTGAACGATCAATCTGCTACTTGAACGTAACCGCTACTTTTATACTGCTAGGTACCGTCTTCGGCAACCCACCTTCTTCTATGCGATTCACGCTTTTTCATTCTCTCTTTTTTTTTTTTAATCTCACTTTTTCAATCACGGAAAATTTCCATTCTCGGAAATTATCACACTGACAACGTCATCACCAGTGTTTTCCCAACTAACAAGAAATTTACCTTCTTCACTGCACTTTTGCTGAGTTGTACTTGCGGAAGTTATTTTTAATGTGAAAGTGCATGAAAATTTTGAATGGGTTCATTTGATGAAGTTTATAGATGTGCGTAATTTTTTTAAGTGTGGAGTGAAGAAATCAAGGATAAATTACAGAGCCACCCATTTATTGATTGGTTGTTATCGGCGGGGAGGTTGGTTTTGTTAGGTTGGCATTGCGGTTCGAAGTGAATTGACCTTGTGCTTCTGTCGTTCCAGAAATTAGGAACTTCCTCTTGTTTCTGAGATTTTCTAGTTGTTTGGTGGTTTTTATTCGAGTTTTAATTATCAAACAAAGGCCGCCATGGATGAGGAATATGACGCGATCGTTTTGGGCACCGGGCTGAAGGAGTGCATTTTGTCCGGTATGCTCTCCGTGTCTGGTAAGAAAGTCTTGCACATTGATAGGAACCAATACTATGGAGGAGAGTGTGCCTCTATAACGCCGTTGGAGGAACTTTTCTCCCGATACGGACAGCCGGCTCCGGGCGAGAATTACGGCCGAGGGCGAGACTGGAACGTCGATTTGATCCCTAAATTCCTCATGGCGAACGGGCTTTTGGTCAAACTGCTCATCCATACGGGCGTCACCAGGTACCTCGAGTTTAAAAGCGTCGAAGGCTCCTACGTCTACAAGGGGGGTAAAATCTCCAAAGTGCCCGTCGACCAAAAGGAGGCTTTGGCGTCGGATTTGATGGGCATGTTCGAGAAAAGGCGGTTCAGGAATTTCCTCATTTACGTCCAAGACCTCAAAGAGGACGACCCGAGGACGTGGAAAGACTTGGACCCCAACAGGGACGACACCCAGTCTTTGTACAACAAGTTCGGGTTGGAGAAAAACACCCAGGATTTCACAGGGCACGCCCTCGCTCTCTACAGGGACGACGATTACCTCACTCAGCCTGCCATGACGACCATCAAACGTATTAAGCTCTACAGGTACCGTCAAAAAACCCAATTGTCAAATTTTGAAAAATTTTCATGTCGCATTTAATGTGCGACCTCTTATCACGGAGCAAACTCATGGACATCTGGTTTGACGCTCCGACAGTTTGCTCGGCGAAACGGGACACAAATGATTGATGCACCTGGTCAGTAGATCCCAGTCCATACCAGGACGATTCTCAACAAAAGGGAAAATTTCGAAGGTTGAAAAGTTGAAGGAAAAATTTGATGAATCGGAGATTCTCTGACAGCTGGAGATGAGTATAAAATACTCCAAGGAGATCAAACTCCACTATCCACCCAGAAAATTTTAAATTTAAGATTTCGTATACAATGTTAATCACAACCCACATACGGTAATCATAAACCAGAGTTAGACACATTTTTATTTATAAATTTTATAAATAAAAATGTGCCCAACTCCATTGTAAGTATACGAAATCTTAAATTTATTACCATTGTATACGAAATCTTGAATTCATATGTGTGAATTAATTCACATCTTTTTCTTAAATTAAATTCAATTCACAAAACAAATTTGTGAAAAATTCACAATGTAAATAATTAGGTAGGAAAAAAGCCTGTGATTTTTTAAAATTCATTAGTAATTAAGACTTACTTAGTAATTTGTGAATTTTTTTAAATCCACAATGAAATTTCGATCGGAGAAATAGTTCCGGAGGGAGAGAAGAAAATGTTCTGAAGAACGTGGTCGAAGGTGGTTTCCTCCCTTTCCGACGAATTCTAATGGTACTTTTGTTGTCTCAATAGAAATGTAATGTCCCTTATATAAAATTTGAATCAGCTTTCACCAGAAAAAAAGAGTAGGTCCTATTAAGGTCGAACCAACTGGTCCCGAGTTATGGCCCATAACTCGGGACCCATAACTTATGGGCAAATAATATCAAATATTTATGTGCGAAAAAAACGTGTTTGTGAAAATTTGCCATTTTTTGCAACCCCTATTTTTCAGCCAAGTTTTAAAAATTGCCTATTTTTTTATGCTTGTTTGGGGCTAAAGGGCTGAACCGATTCTATTGTGCAAGGAGGCCATTTGTCGCAGAGTTTTATGCTCTTCAACTTTGTATTTGAAAAGTTTTCTCTGCGATGCTTAGTTTTTGAGGTAAAGGTGAAAAACTGGAAAATGTCCGAAATAATCGAGGTTTTTTAGCCGACAAAAGTTCTCCCAGCAAAAACTTTGCAACTATTTTTGATATATTGTTGTTCAGACCCGTAACAACAATGTAAAAAAATAGAAGCTTCTGCGGTGAAGCCTGAAGATTGAAACAATATTATTGTTGTGGTCGAGGCAAGTAATAACATCAACCAGAATTTGGAAGAAAGCAAATTTTGAGAAGCGTACTTGAGTACTCCCTGAACGCAGAGTTGGATTCTCTACAACTTTCATTCTATGAGTTTTCCGTACTGGAGGACCCGTTTTCAACCTACAGACATTTTATATACGCTGATTCACTCGCTGAGTCACTTTTTGGCAAAGTTGGGAAAAACGCCATTTTTTGACCATGGGTTTTGACCATAATATGGTACATATTATGTACCACTTGACCGATTTAAAAAGTTATGGTGCTCATTCGATGCAGAATTTAATGCCCTGTATGTTTGTACATAGTAACATTTTCGCTATAGCGAAACTATAGGAAGGATCGTTTAGGTATTACCGAAGAGAAACTTGGAAAAGTCCCAAACTTTAGAGGTTTTTTGGCCTAAAGCTGCCAAAAGTTCTCCCGACATTTTTCGTGTCACCATTTTTGATATTTTCTTCCTAGTCCAAGACCTACAAGTACCTACCAAAAATAAAATTTACACCACCTTTTGCACAAGTGACCGCCCTTTTGTGAATATAATAACTGGCCTAATAGGTATGGTAAGGATGTCATTTCCACTAGTGAGGATCCGTTAATATTAGATAGAGACACCCAAGGTAATCAGAAAATGTGTGCTTTGAGCTCCAGAAAAGAGTACGAATAAGTAAGTAGGCCTTACTTTTGATACATATTCTGCTAGAGCAGAGCAAGAAAGGTTTTTTGAAAGCCAGGACACAAAAACTCAACTTCTCGCCGAATGGCGGGTCGGTGATTTTTCACTTAGTGTTGAATCTTATGGCTGTTGAGTTGGTTACACTGTTAATTCTCTCAAATGCGTTTTCAGCGATTCGCTGGCTCGTTACGGCAAATCGCCCTACTTGTACCCGATGTACGGCCTGGGCGAGCTCCCTCAGGGTTTCGCCCGCCTGTCGGCCATCTACGGTGGGACGTACATGTTGGACAAACCCGTCGACGAGATCGTCATGGAGAACGGCAAGGTGGTCGGGATCCGGTCCGGCGAGGAGGTGGCCAAATGCAAGCAGGTATATTGCGACCCGTCGTACGTCAAAGACAAAATCAAAAAGACGGGCCAAGTCATCCGGTGCATCTGCCTGATGGACCATCCCATTCCAAACACAAAGGACGCCCTGTCCACGCAGATCATCATACCCCAGAAGCAGGTGAGTCCTTTCCCTGAGCAAATCCACATAAGAGATCCAAACACTTCCCTAACTTCACGTCTGTTTCAGGTGAACCGCAAATCCGACATCTACGTTTCTCAGGTCTCCTACACCCACCAGGTGGCTGCCAAAGGCTGGTTCATCGCCATGGTGTCCACCACAGTTGAGACGGCCAACCCAGAAGAAGAGATCAAACCCGGCTTGGACCTCCTCGGACCCATTACCAACAAATTCGTCACTGTGTCTGACTACTTCGAACCTACTGGTAAGTCACAATGTGACTTCATGTGACTTCATGTGACATCATGTCATGATACTGCCTATCGGTTTACTATTCTTGGAATAATACACCTATTTATTCGTGTCGGAGGTCGAAAATTCTGATCGACCTCAAAATTTGACATCCGTTTTATGACTCGTAGATTCCAAAAACGAAATGTCCAATCCGTTTTAGGCAGTAGTAATTTTTTCAAACATCTGAAATTTTGACAAACTACTCGGTTTACCATCCAGTTGTGCCCGCAAGGATTTCAGCCCGATCGCTTAAAACCGAGGGGCTCTCTGGGGCTAAAAAGGGGCTATGGGAGGAGTTTTTGAAGGATGGACGTGGAATGGACGTGTTTCTGGATTACCTACCTATTTTTTAACGATAGAAGGCTTCCAAAATTTGGCGGTTATTTAATAACACCGAAAATGGGGTTAAAACACAAGTTGCAAGTTCTTAGGAATTTATAGAATTTAAGGACAAATTGCATTTTGAATTTTCGGTGGAAACCAGCGATCGCTACCATTGGTCGACGATTCCGCCATGGTGCCTAGTTGGCCACCATAAAAAAAAGAAAAACTGAAGGATCGGTCTCTGAGGTTAAACTATGGTGAAGCTAAAACGTGACCCTTCGGCCGTTCTTTTGATTCGTTTGTTGGTTAATGCTTAAGGTGAATAGCAGAAAAATAATGAGTTGAATAGAGAAAAAAACTTAATACTAAAGGTGAATAGAGAAAATACTTAGTTATTATTTAAAGTTCTAAAAATTTCGACAGATTGTTTACGGGAACAATCTACGGAAAAAGTGGTTTTCAGAGTTGGCAACCCTGGCCCTCAAACCAGAAGCTCCGTAGGTGACATCACGCACATACTGAACGGCTACAGGGACTTCCCAGCTCACCTACACCTGGTGTTTGCCAAGACTTGTGGCTGTGCATTGTGTAGTGGCATGGAGGGTCACGGAGTATGTGCCTCAGAGCTGCCTGGCGTTTGTAAGGGGGATGGCCGTCCCAGAGGCTGAGGGTTTGCCTGATAGTGTGAGGACAGCCCGGAGATATGTCTTCAACCTGGCCCTAGAAGGGAGGAAGGAGCCGTATTGGGGATGACAGCTGGTGGAGCAACAGCTCCCAATAGTCCCCCACTGGCCAGCTGCTTTCCAGACGCTGTAGCGAAGCCTTGAGGCTGAGCATTCTCGGGCCAGGATGTGCAGGTTAGTGGTCCTGGAGGAGTAAACCACCCAGTCCATTGGGAGACTTACCTTTGAGTTCTTCCCATCTGTGGCTGGGCTGTTGCAGATGCTGTGGGTCGTTTCAGTTACTGAGCGGCAGGCCAGAGCAGGCGTGGCATGGCCGACAATCCAGGCTGTGGATTATGTGGCGGGCTGGAGGGCTCAGTATGCGCTTCAGAGGCCTGGCATGTGCTGGAGACTGGTGTTGCCTCTGATAGTATGTCCTCAACCCGCCTATTTGTAAGACTACATGCCCTGTAGGGAGGGATGGGCCTTGATTGAACGACAGCTGGTGGTGCAACAGCTCCTAATAGCTCCCACTGGTCCTGGAGTTCCTTCCCTATTAAGGGGGGAAAGTAGGCCAGGATGGAGGGTTGCCCCTTATTTCTCCTTGGAACACTGGAAGATGAACCAAGCGGCCCTACGTTTACTTATTTACTTTTTTGTGAATTTAATTTAACTCACAGAAAAAGTTGTGATTGTGATTTCACATTCACAAACAAAGCATGACGTGACTTGACCTTTCTTATTTATAAATAAAAATGTGCCCAACTCTGCTGTAGCTGTTGCCACTTGAGGGGGGGGGGGGGGGGGGGGGCTACCAGTTATCTGTCTCCTCGTGGATTTTGTCATGCACTCACTCAATTTCCAATTCGATGTAGCATTGTAATCTGATTTCATAAGCTCATTTCCCTCTCACTGTTTCCGCAGATAACGGGCTCGAGAGCCAAATCTTCATATCCACCTCATACGACGCGACCACCCATTTCGAAACCTGCAGCTTAGACGTCCTCGACATCTTCAAACGGGGCACCGGCGAGGAATTCGATTTCTCCAAAGTCAAACTAGAACTCGGCGAAGAGGAGCAATAAAACTAGAAATTTAAATAACGAAAAGAAAATTTTCATTTATAACAAAAAAAAAAGTGAAAGAAAATATCACCTGTGCTAAAGCCAGCTCAAACAAATTCTTCTTCTATCGGTTTCAATTTGCGTTTTTCTCTCGGCGTCAGCGGCCGTTTTCAGTTTGTCGCAATAAAACGTGTCAGCTGCAAAATGGTCATTCCGCCTGTCACTTGTTCAACCCTTTCTGAAAACAAAGACCGCACTTTCGGTGCTTAAACTTGTCTCCTTTGTTGGTTCACGCTATTGAAACACTTCCTAATTGCGTCTTGCCATAGTTGCCAAATTTGTCACTGCTGTGAAGTCTGGCCGAATCCCACTTCCGACTCTCAAACTGCCATCGCACTCAGAAGGGTTGAGCTGCCCCTACAAAAAATATTTTTTCCAATTTCTAACCAAATAGCTTCTTTTTTTTTTGGGGTTGCAGGTTAAAGCTTTTGATTTATTACCCGAAAAAATATTGCGTTTTTTTCGTATATGAACTATTATGTATAATGCTTGTATGTTAAAAGAAGAAGAGAATATTAGTAATGACGTATATTTTACTTTTTGTATACTATTGTATTCGGTGTTAGTGTTAACTGATTTTCAATAGGCGTGGAAGGAGTCGCAGTACAGCATTTCAACGAAGTTTCCATGGAAAATTTGAACTTTAAGTTCTCATCGCAACCTGAAAATGTTCAGCAGAACTGGTTTCGTTGGTTAATTTCGTACGTGGAGTCCCTAGTTTTTGTGCAATGAACACAAGTCTTACTTTAAGGTTATGTAAAAAAAAAAGCTCAGGGAAATAGCGTTGGGCGGCCATTATGGGTGAAACGATAACATTGGCCGCTTTCAACTTTGTCTTTTCTTTTCCGCCATTATCATTCCTTTTGGATTGAAGCGCTTTCCTTGTTCCGCTTGCTTGGCCTGAGTTTCGATCAAAATGGCCCGTTTTTCGCTCACCCTCAAACGAAATCTCTCCAAGCGAACAAGTGCGAAAAGAAGACACCTTTCAAGGGTTAATAAAGAAATGTAAAGTAAACGATAAGCTACATTTTATTGTATAAGTAAGCATTTAAACAAAATTTGATAAATCTGGTAAATTCTTTCAATAGCTTGGAAAATAAGAAATTCGCTTGTCACCTTCAGGAAATCGCATTTCGGCTAATTTCCCTCAATTGTGATGAAAAGTTTTTGTTTTTATTTAATAAAAAATCACTGGAGTTGAATAGTAGGAAAGTGTGTTCATTTACTAGATCGATGCATCACCCTCCTCGTACCCAATGATTGGTAAGCTTTTATGGTCTGGAGGCGGGATGTTTGATTTCGCTCGTCGGTGGCTTGTGTTCTCAAATGCGTTCTTAGAAACAGTGCTTTGGAATTTTGAGGAAAATCTCTCGATTTATGTTGAGAAAATTTCCGATATTTTGGGTAGCTGGATTTTCGGACGGGCCAAAATCCACGGAGCCGAGCCACAGAGCCAACAAGTGGATTTGCTGTGTGTGGTGTTGTGCCCCAACACCTGCGACGCCAAATGTACCGGGTCTCATTTGTGTATGTGAAATCCCCGGTACAAAAAGTGCTATGAGTGGCCGTGACTGGCCTAGGAAACTGGCCTACTCGTATGTGACTCCCCCTAATTTGGACCGAAGCTAAATGGACTGGAGCGTGGTCTCGGGCGATCTGGCTCTGCCGTGAATGGCGCTCCATGCCACGCAGGAGGCGGTCGAGCAAATACGGTGACCAACTGCCCCCAGGCCTATGGTGTCCAGCACTGATTGCTTGACTTCTCGCCGTCACTTGTGCCAAGGCCACCAAGATGATTAAAAAATACAAGCCATTTGATTGGTTGATAAGGAGAAAATGAAGCTCTAATGGTAATTTTGCGGAATGGCCCATTTAAAAAAAAAACTATTTTTCCATCCGTGTTCCTGTGGTTTTCAAAATGAATTAATGAAATTGATTAATTTAGATTTTTGGCTGCACTACAGTGACACTAAGTACGTTGACTTTGGGGACGTTTATTTTTTGTTCTGCTCCTGAAGCTCTGCAGGTAATCTGGAATGGAGCTTCTTGGTGATGATGATCTCTCCGATTTTGCTGATGGTGTCTCTGTATTCCGTCTTCCATTTTCCCAATTTCGGCGGGTGAGAGCCACCTGGAACAGCGAAGGAACGAGAATAAGCGCGAGAATGTTCAAAAAGTAAAACGATGGGGGGCGTATTTGGGGGAGGGTTAGAGAGAGAGATCGATCGTTTTTTTATTGCCAGCATACAATCGTATTGGACAATCGTCACAATTCAACAATCTAAATCACTAATCCTCACCGTGTCTGTATGTGGCTGACTATCTGGCTATGTATGTCAAACGCCTACTCTGACTAAACGGTAAGTCGTAAAAATACGCCGATTTTTCCTATCGTCTCGGGCGACCGTTTAAGAGTCAATAGGGGGGTCGAGATTTTTCTAAAATGCGCTCAAATCCGCGCAATTGACATCAACTTTCTTATTTCAAATGGGAACCCCTATTTTTTTCATCGGATTCGGATTCCTCGACCAATTTTACGTCCGATAAGCGAATTGCGCGAATTTTTTGGCGCGCGCGAATTCGCTGAATTAATTTTTTCGATTTATTCCTCCTTTAATAGACGGATTTTTTCCGCGTTTCGTCCTAAGCCTACCTAGAGATCCGAATTTTAATACTTGATATCGACCAAATTCATTCCGACAATGAGCGGATCAGGACGGCGATTTCAGTTTTGGAGATTCCTTTAATTTACGTCAGAAAACTGGGTGGCCGTCACCGGCGGGTGGATCCCGCTCGGTTTACTCCCAGCCGATACCCCCCCACCCTCACTCATCACTCTGAGCAGGTGGGACATCAGCCTTACAGTGGAGCTCGCAAGGTCTACGAGATCTCTCCCAGTCGTCCCCTTGCAGTGCTGCCAAATCAGGGTTTTTCCCCCAGATTGAGGGGGTTTTTTCTTCTCCGGGGGGGATTTTGGGGGGTCGATATCTACCAGCCATCCCTGCAAAGTCGTCCGAGGGATGTCCGATTCTCAAATATGAATCGATTTAAATCAAATCGATTTAGAAAGTATTATTATTATAAAATATTATTATTATTATAAAATATTATTATTATTATAAAATATTATTATTATTAGTATTTATTATTATTATTAGAATCGATTCTTTTTCCAAATTATTGACAGGGGGGCCTTACTTTGCTCAGCTAATCATTTTATCCACCAGGGGATTCTACGTCCAAAAATCCTTGGAAAACGACAATAACTCTACCCCCTCACCATTTTAGTCCCATACTTTTACTGTGTTTTCCTGGGGGGTGGGGGGCATACTTCACTCGGCCGATCATTTTAACGGCCTGGGGACTCGCTTTGCTCGGCCACTGACATAGGTAGTTCTATTATTATCAAGGGAAGGCTTTTCAAATTTGATTTCACTAGCACTTGACAGGGGGGCCTTGATTTCCCCAAAAATACTTCCCCTTTCCCCAAAAATACTTGGAAAACGACACTAACTCTACCCCCTCGCCATTTTAGCCCCATATTTTTTCTTTGTTTTCATTATACCGGCCAGGGGATTCAAATGTCCTACCTACCTACATATTAATAATAATTATTGACCTACCCTCAATAATTATTATTGAGGGTGGACTTTACAAAGGGTGGAAAATACTTGGAAAACGACACTTAACTCTACCCCCTCGCCATTTTAGCCCCATATTTTTCCTGTGAGTTTTCAACTTTGATTTGATTTCACTATAACTATGACAGGGTGGGAGGGGGGAGGGCATACTTCACTCGCCCTATCATTTTAACCACCAGGGGACTCGCTTTGCTCGGCCACCGACATAGGTAGTTCTATTATCATCGAGGGAAGACTTTTGAAATTTGATTTCACTAGCACTATGACAGGGGGGCCTTACTTCGCTTGGTCCATCATTATAACGGCCAGGGGACTCGCTTTGCTCGGCCACCGACATAGGTAGTTCTATTATTATCAAGGGAAGGCATTTCAAATTTGAGGCATTTTCCCCAAAAATACTTGGAAAACGACACTTAATTCTACCCCCTCGCCATTTTAGCCCCATATTTTTCCTGTAGGTTTTCAACTTTGATTTGATTTCACTAGCACTATGACAGGGTGAGATGGGGGGGGGGGGGGGGGAATACTTCACTCGGCCGATCATTTTAACGGCCAGGGGACTCGCTTTGCTCGGCCACCGACGTAGGTAGTTCTATTATCATCGAGGGAAGGCTTTTCAAATTTGATTTCACTAGCACTTGACAGGGGGGCCTTAATTTCCCCAAAAATACTTCCCCTTTCCTCAAAAATACTTGGAAAACGACACTTAACTCTACCCCCTCGCCATTTTAGCCCCATATTGTTCCTGTGAGTTTTCAACTTTGATTTGATTTCAATAGCACTATGATAGGGTGGGGGGGGGGGGGGATACTTCACTCGGCCGATCATTTTAACGGCCAGGGGACTCGCTTCGCTCGGCCACCGACGTAGGTAGTTCTATTATTATCGAGGGAAGACTTTTGAAATTTGATTTCACTAGCACTACGACAGAAGGGTCTTACTTAGCTTGGTCCATCATTTTAACGGCCAGGGGGCTCACTTGCTCGGCCACCCACATAGGTAGTTCTATTATTATTGATGGTGAAGTTTTCAAATTTGATTTCGCTAGCACTTTGACAGGGATCTATATGTACGAGCGATCACGCAAGACCTTATAAATAATCTATATCACTAATATATATAATATTCTTGAAAATCTCGAGAAATTCAAAAATGCTCTACGTTCTGAGATAGGTTGAGCGCCCTCAAGGATTTTTTCCGTTTTCCCCTCCTTCAACCCCCTCCCTTCCAACGACACTTAACTCTAACCCCTCGCCATTTTAGCCCCATATTTTTCCTGTGAGTTTTCAACTTTGATTTGATTTCACTAGCACTATGACAGGTTGGGAGGGGGGGGGCATACTTCACTAGGCCGATCATTTTAACGGCCAGGGGACTCGCTTTGCTCGGCCACCCACATAGGTAGTTCTATTATTATTGATGGTGGAAATTTGATTTCACTAGCACGTTGACAGGGGGTCTAATTTCGTATAGCCCCATGAAAGCTCCATAGGTCGTCCCCAAAAATACTTGGAAAAGGACACTTAACTCTACCCCCTCGGCATTTTAGTCCCATAGCGCCCCACCGGGTTTTTTACTGTGAGTTTTGATTTGATTTCACTAGCACTTTGACAGGGGAGGGAGGGGGGGCTTACTTCGCTTCTGTCGATTATGTTATCGGCCAGAGGGAGCTCGCTTTGCTCAGCCACCCACATAGGTAGTTCTATTCTATTATTATGATGGTGGAGTTTTCAAAATTGAGTTCACTAGCACTTTGACAGGAGGGGCGTCTTATTTCGCTCAGCTGATCATCTTCTCGGCCTTTTTAGCCCCATATCGCCCCATGGGTTTTTTACCTATGAGTTTTCAAATTTGATTTGATTTCACTAGCACTATGGCAATGAGGGGGGGGGGGGGGCGGTTCCTCGCTCGGGCGGTAGAGGGTAGACTTTTGAAAATTGATTTCACTAGCACTTTGACTTACTTCGCTCAGCTAATAGACTAGCACATTGACAAGGGGGCCTTACTTCGCTCGGCTAATCATTTTCATACCATGATTCACCCAAATCACAGGCGGCAATATACAACCACAGTGGGCGATACATCCACAAGCGGCAATACACCCACTAGGGAGGGTCTGGGGGGCGGCAATTCACCCACAGGCGGCAATATACACTCACAGGCGGCAATACACCCACAGGTGGCAATACTCCCACAAGCGGCAATTCACCCACAATTCTGCTTAAGCGATCTGCCTCGCGAAGCGAGGCCCACGGGGGGTCTGGGGGGCGGAGCCCCCCAGCTGGGTGCGTAGGCGAGCAAAGCGAGCCGGAGCATCTAGTCTAAATCACTAATTCTCAACGTGTCTGTATGTGGCTGGCTGGCTGGCTGACTATGTATGTCAAACGCCTACTCTGACTAAACGGTAAGTCGTAAAAATACGCCGATTTTTCCTATCGTCTCGGGCGACCGTTTAAGAGTCACTAGGGGGGTCGAGATTTTTCTAAAATGCGCTCAAATCCGCGCAATTGACAACTTTCTTATTTCAAATGGGAACCCATATTTTTTTCACCGGATTCGGATTCCTCGACCAATTTTACGTCCGATAAGGGGGTCGCGCGAATTTTTTGGCGCGCGCGAATTCGCTCAATTAATTTTTGCGTCTTATTCCGCCGTTAATAGACGGATTTTTTCCGCGTTTCGTCCGTAGCCTACCTAGAGATCCGAATTTTAATACTTGATATCGACCAAATTCGTTCCGACGATGAGCGAATTATGAGGACGAGTTGAGATTTGAAAAAACTGGGCCGTCGCCACCGACCCTTCGCGACGGGTGAATTCTGGCTCGGCTTCACTCCCAGCCTCTCAACACCCTCTATCCCCCCGCCCTCACTCTTCACTCCGAGCGGGTGGGACATCAGCCTTTAAGGGGCGCTCGCTAGGTCTATGCGCAAGGTCTCCCAGACGGATGTAAATTAAATGAATCGATTTAAATTGAATCGATTATCGAGAAAAGTAGAATCGATTTAAACTGAATCGATTATCTCATAAAATGAATTTAATTGAATTTAAAAAATTAAAATAAAAATAAAATAAAAATTAAAATAAAATAAAAATTCAAAAATGATCTAAATTCTGAGATACGTTGAGCGCCCTCAAGGATTTTTTCCGTTTTCCCCTCCTTCAACTAAAGAAAAGGAGTGAGGATTTCAGCCACTATTGATTCGATTTTGATGCAATTTTCAGGGAATCATTTTATCCGCCAGGGGATTCTACGTCCAAAAATACTTGGAAAACGACACTAACTCTACCCCCTCGCCATTTTAGCCCCATATTTTTTCTTTGTTTTCATTATACCGGCCAGGGGATTCAAATGTCCTACCTACCTACATATTTATATGTAATAAATATGTAGGTAGGTCAATAATAATTATTGACCTACCCTCAATAATTATTATTGAGGGTGGACTTTACAAAGGGTGGAAAATACTTGGAAAACGACACTTAACTTTACCCCCTCGCCATTTTAGCCCCATATTTTTCCTGTGAGTTTTCAACTATGATTTGATTTCACTAGCACTATGACAGGGTGGGAGGGGGGGCATACTTTACTCGGCCGATCATTTTATCAGCCAGGGGGGTTGATGTTGAAGGAGCAGTTGACCTTGATGCAGGGTTATGAACGTGTCCATCGATGCTATGCACCCTTCCTACCGCCCAAAACGGCCTGGACTTATAATTTTATTGAAAAATTATTGATTTACCTAATTGAAATACTTGGAAAAAACGACACTTAACTTAACTCAACCCCCTCGCCATTTTAGCCCCATATTTTTCCTGTGAGTTATCAACTATGATTTGATTTCACTAGCACTATGACAGGGTGGGAGGGGGGGCATACTTTACTCGGCCGATCATTTTATCAGCCAGGGGGGTTGATGTTGAAGGAGCAGTTGACCTTGATGCAGGGTTATGAACGTGTCCATCGATGCTATGCACCCCACTAGGGTTACTCAGCTGGGTGCGTAGGCGAGCAACTAACTATTGATGGCACCCCAGGGTTTTTTTCCTGTGAGTTGTCAAATTTGACACGTTGCCAGGGGGGGGGGGGGGGGGGGGTTACTCGCTCGGCCGATCAATTTACCAGCCAGGGGAGGCTTTTTTCAAACTTTTCAAATGACAGGGGGGGTCTTGCTTCGCTCGGGCGATTATTTTATTAGCCAGAGGGGTCTTGCTTTGCTTGTCCACCGACAAAGGTAGTTCTCCTATTATTGATGGTGGAGTTTTCAAATTTGATTTCACTAGCACTTTGACAGGGGGTCCTTACTCCCCCCCCCCCCCCCCCCCCCCCCCAAACAAGGATCTATATGTACGAGCGATCACGCAAGACCCTTATAAATAATCTATATCACTAATATATATAATATTCTTGAAAATCTCGAGAAATTCAAAAATGCTCTACGTTCTGAGATAGGTTGAGCGCCCTCAAGGATTTTTTCCGTTTTCCCCTCCTTCAACCCCCTCCCTTCCAACGACACTTAACTCTACCCCCTCGCCATTTTAGCCCCATATTTTTCCTGTGAATTTTCAACTTTGATTTGATTTCACTAGCACTATGATATGGTGGGAGGGGGGGCATACTTTACTCGGCCGATCATTTTAACGGCCAGGGGACTCGCTTTGCTCGGCCACCCACATAGGTAGTTCTATTATTATTGATGGTGGAAATTTGATTTCACTAGCACGTTGACAGGGGGTCTAATTTCGTATAGCCCCATGAAAGCTCCATAGGTCGTCCCCAAAAATACTTGGAAAAGGACACTTAACTCTACCCCCTCGGCATTTTAGTCCCATAGCGCCCCACCGGGTTTTTTACTGTGAGTTTTGATTTGATTTCACTAGCACTTTGACTTACTTCGCTCAGCTAATAGACTAGCACTTTGACAAGGGGGCCTTACTTCGCTCGGCTAATCATTTTCGTACCATGATTCACCCAAATCACAGGCGGCAATATACAACCACAGTGGGCAATACATCCACAAGCGGCAATACACCCACTAGGGGGGGTCTGGGGGGCGGCAATTCACCCACAGGCGGCAATATACACACAGGCGGCAATACACCCACAGGTGGCAATACACCCACAAGCGGCAATTCACCCACATGTCTGCTTAAGCGATCGGCCTCGCGAAGCGAGGCCCACGGGGGGTCTGGGGGGCGGAGCCCCCCAGCTGGGTGCGTAGGCGAGCAAAGCGAGCCGGAGCATTCTAGTCTTCTAAATCACTAATTCTCACCGTCTCTGTGTGTCAGTTTGTATGTCATCAGCCTACTCTGACTAAACGGTAAGCGCTAAAAATACGCCGATTTTTCCTATCGTCTCGCCCGACCGTTTAAGAGTCTCTAGGGTGGGTCGCAGACCCCCCCGGCCGACCGAAAATTGGCACGGTCAAATTGGCCCAAATATGGCCATCTTCGTTATTAATGGTCGGATCGAAACGGGGTTTCAACCGTATCCTACCTAGAGATGCGAATTTTAATAGAAAATTGTCAACGAGCGATTTCCGACGACGAGCGATGTCTGACGGCGAGTTTAAAATTTTAGATTTCCTGAGATCCCGGCGCGTTTGGGTCTTCAAACCCGGCCGCTGTCAAGGAAGTTGGAAAGACGTATTCAGGGACGTTACAAAGATGGAGGAGGCGGGGAATTTTTTTTTTTTTTTTTTTTTTGTCGGTGGGGGAACGAATAGGGGGGGTCGCAGACCCCCCCCGGCCGAGCGGAGCGAGGCCTCATGTCTGCTTAAACGGTCGGCCGAGCGAAGCGAGGCCTTATGTCTGAGTAGGGGTTTGAACACACCCCCCCGGCCGAGCGAAGCGAGGCCCCCCTGTCCGAATAAGCGATCGGCCTCGCGAAGCGAGGCCCACGGGGGGTCTGGGGGGCGGAGCCCCCCAGCTGGGTGCGTAGGCGAGCAAAGCGAGCCGGAGCATCTAGTCTAAATAATATTTAGATATTACTTTACTTGACGTTATAGCTACATATTATGTAGCTATAACGTCAAGTAAAGTAGTGAGGCATGCTTTATTAAGGCCTCCGTCCAACCTGCGCTGCTACGAAAAAGTCATCCAGAGAGTAAGGTGATAATGCCCTGAGAAACCGACCAGCATGAGCTTTGAAGGAGCGTTTATTCATCATGCGATCACTAAGAGGTACAGTTGAACAGTTTTATCGCCCACCAGTTCGTAGCCTCACGCGCTGCATCCAACCGAAGGAAATCAGGCCCATACTTGGAGGCATTCCGTGTATTGTAATTGTGGGATGCGACGACGAATGTCCCAGAATTTTCATAAACGTCCAACAAGCATTCAAGAAAGTACGAGGCTGGGATAGTAAGGACATTTGGATCGCTGAAAGCCTGACGATAGTCCCCACGGAACGATAGGCCTCCGACTACGCGAATACCTCTCCTCTGAGCCCCAAACACCAGTGATGCTGAAGGGGCATGCCCCCAGCATATGAGCGCGTATGTAGCCTTGGAATGAAAGCAGGCATAGCAGGCCGCCAGGACAGCCTCCCTTTGTAGCTTATTTGACGCAGAAGAAACGTGGCACTGTTGAGAGCACTGACGGTGGCCTCGCAATGGCTCCTCCAATTCAATCTAGGATCGAGATGCACTCCCAACAATTTAGCACTTGAGGGATTCGAGGAAATCGTTGTCAACGAACGCATGCCAAAATACATAGTGACAGACTTCATTCATAGACAGACCGTTGCTATTGAACCATCGACACACAGCCTCCCCAGTTCCGCAGGTCACACCTTGAAGAGCATCGATGCAAACTGCCAACTGAAAGAAGGAGGTATTGGCTCAGCGGTACGAGTGGTTTAAACAGCCTTAAATCCAATCACTGGACAGTATTCTGTCGGAACGATGACGTCAGGGCAACTTCCTGGATGGTTCTGATAGGCTGTAAGCGATGGATGATAAAAGTTTCCGCCAATAGCGATATCGCCTAGAATCTAGGCCCTAGATAAATAGGCGAGTAGATGAATCATCTACTTTAAGCCACAGCCCAAGGCCGAGGAGGAGGAGAGTGACACGATTTTGGTCATCTTTATTCTAAGGCACTTCTAGCGGTCAGAAAAATCTGAAATTGGTCTTAGAAAATTCAGTTTATCGAGTAGATAACGAGAAAAGTCTGAAACCGCCAAAAAGGTTGCTCCACTTATATTATAAGTGGACACCTTTTGGTTTATTATTCTTGGAATAATACACCTATGTTTTCGCGACTGGGGTCGACGACTCCGATCGGCCTCAAAATTTGACGTTATCCGTTTCGAGAGGTCTACATTCTAAATCCGAAATGTCCGTCCGCCGTCCGCCGTACGCCGTCCGGGCCGTTTTGGGCAGGAGGAATTTTTTTTTAAATCTGAAGTTTTGACAAAATACTTGGTTTATCATCTAGTTGTACCCGCAAGGTTTTAAGTTAATCGATGTTATACTATTTCAGTATGGGGCCGTTGGGTCTGAGGCCAAGAGGGATACGGTCGGGGATTGGCCCCCTAGTCTGCCCTAAGCTGCTACCCATAACTCGAGCTAACCCGTATATTCGGGAGGCCTCTTTTCCTCCGTCTTCTTGCTCGTCACATTTGGGACGCGGGCTATCCGGGAAATGGTGCACGGCTTCCTCGCCACTTTCTTCACCGGGTGAGCGGCTTTCATCTGCTCCTTGGCGTTCTCCACGCACCCGCACGTGGCCCTTTCGTCCCGCCGGTTGTCAACGCCTGACAAGACAAGGGTTTAGTCGACGCGTTTAATTTACAACGCATTACAAAAGGCGTTTACTCACTGACGAATTGCGGTTGGTCACCCTGTTGACAGGCGCCCTTATCGTTGACGGCGCACACTTCTTGCGGCCAATCGAGTCCCGCCTTCTGCGCCGCATTTGGCTCCTTCTCCTGCTCCGGCGCCAACCAGTTTTTCAACGGCGAGAACCCTGAATACACAACCAATTAAACCGCGTCCCACACTGGTAACACTGTTGCAAAACAGCTCCCGCCCCTACCTTGAACGTTGAAGTCCGCATTGTAAGTTGAAATGTACTTGTCGGTGTAAATCGTCTTGGCTAGCTCTTCGGGCGGAGTCAGCTTGAGGATTTGGTACAAATACGGGTACTTCAGGTACAACTACAACAAACAGAAATAGGCGTCAACAATTCACTCCCTTCTAGATAAAGCTAGATAAAAGTCTAATGTTTGAATTCTCCAAGTGTTGGTAACTATAGAAAATGTTTATGTTGACAAATCCAAGACGTTACTGAAGAAACTGAAAACAAGGCACGTAGGTATTATCCAATCATATTGGTAAGGCTGACTTTTCGAAGGTACGTCAGAGGTTGGCCGTATTTGGACTCAGGGCCAGCAGGTGGTGCTCCACATTGAGCCGGGTCGATGATCGGGTCGTCCAAAGGTTGGGACTTGTAGGCGGCGCAGGGCTCCGGCTTGATCTGCTCCTCGACGAGTTTGGCTTTGTTTTCCGCAGTCTTTTTCTCCCTGACGGCCACAAAAGATGAAAACGCGGTCGGCGATAGAGGTTTCAAAACAAGGAATACAAGAGAAGAAGAGTATAATGTAAGGTGGATGCGGCGAGAAAACGACTCCCTGTATGACCTACTGGGATCCTTCAAAAATACAATTATTGTAGCCCCATGGGGCATGCATGAAAGCCCCATAGATCACCAAAGTGAAATCGGATCGTTCTGGGACCCCCAAAAATGGATTCTACATCCAAAAACAACACCTAACTCGAACTTATAGCCGAAACCCTTCAAAAAATCCCCTTCCGCAGCCCCTTTTTCGCCCCATGAGTTTGGGCGATCGGGCTGAAAACCTTGCGGGCACAATAGACGGTAATCCGAGTATTTTGTCAGATTAAAAAACAAATTCCTACTGCCCAAAAAGGCTCGTGCGGCGGACGGACATTTTGTTTTTGAAATCTAGGAGGTTTCTTGAAACGGATAATGTCGTTCATCCCTTTTTGGGTAGTAGAAATTTTGTAAAATATGTTAACAAACTACTCGGTTTAGGTACAATCTAGTTGTGCCCGCAAGGTTTTCAGCCCGATCACCCAAACGCGTGGGGCTAGGGGAGGTTTTTTTTAAGGTGTTCGGCTATGAGGTCGAGTTAGGTGTCGTTTTCGAAGTATTTTTTGACGAAGAATTCATATTTGGGTGTCCCAGAACGATCCGATTTCACCGTGACGACATATGAGGCTTTCATGGGGCTACAAATGGGATCCTTCAAGGGGTAATTTTGTACGCAAAATCCGTTTTTCGAGGTCCCACAGAATTACGCCACTATTTCACACCAGACGGGAAACTGCCTGATGCTGCAGAAGTGCTAATCCAAGAGCAGGGTATGGCAATGAGTGTGACCCCTCTGCTTCTTCGCTTCGTTGAAGAATTAATTTTCGCACTATTTTTTTCATTTTTTATAACCTATACCTATCAAAGAATAATGAACCCTTGTGTAAAATTTCCAGCGTTTTTGAGTTGTTCCTTTATCCCATGACGGGTGCGATAATATCGCCATATATTATATGGTTTGTGTAAAAATATATCATAGTATTCTATTTTATTTATTTTCTCTCATTAAAAGTCAAATAGATTGAATGAAACTCAATTTTCCACCAATTCATGCAGTGTAAATCATACATTCGACGAAACTATCTTCAAAAAATTCCGACTACTTTCCAAATACGTGATAATTGAAACGTAGTAAGTACCTACGCGGAAAAAAATAAAAAAATTTATATGGGCTGAAATTTTAGCATATATATCCCATTTCCAACACAATTTTTGCATTACGAGTTGTCCGATAAAATACTTGTAGGTACCAACGTGATTGGGGTTACGGGTGTTTTGCCCAGGGGAATTTCATGCGCCAGTTGTTTCTAGTATGTTTTAGGGTCAATCAAATGCTACTTCATATATCGTGGTGACAGATAACTGTCAGGTAAGCCTAGTTGTGCTCTTGTTTCATAATCCGCCTACTCACTTCATTACCTCACTAGATAACTTACTCCATTCCTGACTCACTTATAGTGCGAGTGGGCGACCGGCCACTTGTAATCCTTGGTGTAGGTCGTCAAATAATACTCCATAGCTCGGGGAGGGGCACGACAGGCAACTGTTCCCAAGTTCTGCAAGATGGAAATCCCTCAGGACCGAACCTCCGTTTCAAGATATGAACTTCCCCATTGTCTTTTCACGGTCCGGCGCTCGCAATCATCTCCCAGTGGAACTAATTCAAACGAATTGAACCAATTTGTTATTCACTTCGGGCTCCCCGTGATTTAGTCTTGTACAACTTGAAACGTTAAAAAACTTGGAAGATGAAATTTTCTAAGATTTGTCAACCCATTCCAATTACCAAATGATTGGTAGTTTATTGTTTACGTGGGTGACAGGGGGATTCATAAAACACCCGAGAAGCAATTTTCCGGAAGCCTCTCAACAGTGGAGACCATAGAACGGAAGCATTGCATCACCCAGGCCGGTCGTGAAAGCTTCCACGTTGAGGATCGCCTAGCGGTGTTACACAGAGCTGAGGGAAGACGACCTAACAGTGGAAGGGACAGACGTCCATTGCTGAGTTGAGAATGACGGCCCTGGAAACCCTCAATGAGAGATATCCCACCAATATACGGTTAAGGGTTGTACTGAAATGAAAACCCCCCTGATCACCTGTTTTCGATCAATGAGATTGATCCTGTTTCCTTTTTCGCATTTTCGGTTCAATAAAACCTTCTGAAGGTCCAACTCTGTAAATCGTTTTATTACAATTTATTGAACCGAAAACGTGAAAAAAGGAAACAGGATCAATCACATCGATCGAAAACAGAAGATCAGGGGGTTTCCATTCCAGTACATTCTTCCCTCCTTTTGTTTTTAGCCAACACAAAATCCCGGAGCAGAGGCCGTCTCGTTGTCGATAGGCGGACCGCCGGCAGGAGCTAGATGGCGAGTGCAGATCGTCGTTTCGCGGCCATCCGGGAGTCTAATCAGGGCGTACTCGGGGTTCCCTTCGAGGAGAGTCACCTCTTCCACGAAGGGATCACACTTGGAGCGACGCTCGAAGCGTCTGAGCAGCACAGGTCCTGGAGTGAGAAGCCAGGAAGGGGTGGTCTGTCCATTCGCAGATCGGCGGGGGAAGTTGAGCATCCGTTCGTGGGGTGAGGTGTTAGTCGCAGTGCAGAGCAGGGAGCGGATGGAGTAAAGGGCCTGTGATACAACGCTTTCCCACTGATGGATCGGCAGATTCTTGTCTTGAAGTGCTAACTGGATGATCCCATTGAAACGCTCGACCTGGCCCCACGCGGATTGTAGGACGAGGTCCGGCTGGTTGAGACCCTGAAAGCTGTGAGCCACTATTTGAGCTCACGGGACATGAAGGAAGAGCCAAGATCCGTATGGACATAGGAAGGGGCCCCTAAGAGGATGAACAGACTTTGAAGAGCTTCGATGACTGTCCCAGCGGAGGTATCCTTGCAGGGGATGGCGAACGGAAACTGTGAGAATTCATCGTCGATGGTGAGGAGATATTTGTTGCGTGAGCGGGAGGGGAGAGGACGGACATTTCGGATTTAGAATCTAGAACTCTTGAAACGGATAATGTCGAATTTTGAGGCCGATCCGAGTCGTCGACCTCCGTCACGATCACGTAGGTGTATTATTCAAAGAATAATAAACCTAAAGAAGAAAGGGAAGCTCCTCCAACACCTAGCAGGACCTTGTGGGCCTTCATATGAGCTGGCAGAAACCATGGTGGCACAAATGATTCTAATATCTTAGGTTGGTAAGCGACACGGGATTGATACTAACTGAACTATTCAGAAATGGCGAAAATAGTGTTTGAATCTAGGAAAAAGCCTATCACGCATGCGACCGAAGATGAGACGTTGATGACGATATATGATTTGGAGTATACAAGAAAGAGCACGCCACGGTTAGAGAAATAGTATGCACGAAATGATTAAGTCCCCCCTCCTAGGAGCCCTGCAGCTCTACTGTGTCAAGGGGGTTCAGAGGCCTGTTCAGCTAATCATTGCAGACAGAAAGCCCACCACATCAGAGCAGTGTGTACAAGAGTACTAGTACAGGCAGGTCTGACAGATATCAACAGGTCCGGGATGGCCCCCACACGTCCACTGCCCCGAAAAAATGTAATTTTCTTCCACTAGGAAAGTAGATGAACAATAGTTTGCAATTAGGTACCAATGAGTTTGCAAGGCTTGCCAAGATGGTGCCGAGCAGGATAAGGGTTTCCAAGGCTGGCAAAGCTGGTCCGCGCTGGCCGAGGGTTTTAAAAGCTTGACAAGATGGTCTCAAGCTTACCTGACCTGTCCAAAAGTAGCTTTCGTTGTAATTTTGGGCTTGAAACCTTACCGAGTTCCCAGAGCCAATTCTTAACGACTTCTAATACGATTTGGGTTTGCAGGACCAGACCGTACTGCCCGCCAGAGTTATTGCCAGAGCTTCACGGGCAGGCGCCAGACCCGATTAGCGAGGCGTTCCGTCAAGAACTGTTGCCCGACTGCGAACGGGATGGAAAACCTGACCGAGAAAACTACGAATCAGGAACCGCCTACTTTCACAGAGTGAGCAACTATCTGGAGGTCGAATGAAGGAGATATCCGACCATCCTGGTTAAAGTCCGTTCCAACTCAAGGATTGAACTCAATAAACAAAAACTCAGTCTGGCGGGCAGCTCGTTCAGCTCAGAGGGGTGGTCATTGCCCTTTTTTGCGCATCTTTCGAAGCTCAGATACGCCACATGGTGCAATGTTTTGTTGTTTTCAGCTTTTCCTCGTCATCTACTCGCGGAAACAAATTTTCGTTTTTTTTTATTCAAATTTGTCCAATGACCAGAAGTACCCTAGAATAAATATGACCAAATTTGGGCACCCCTATTGTTGTTTGCCAATATTTCATTACGTGGGGGTACGATTCTCCATGAGAGGGGGGGGGGGGGGGGGAGGAGCTGTATCTTTCAGCTGCACACTCACGGGAAACCTCCATTACACATCGAGGAACCTCCCTGCTCAACCCAAAACGTTTGGAGCTTAAAGAGAAATCGCCTTTGGTACATTTTACTGGAATTTTACTATGAACCTAATGATACATTTTCTTGGGCTTCAGCTGAAATACCGAAAGCCTTCATTAGTGAAAGTTGTCGACAAAGAGGCAGATCAAGACGTCATAACTGCAGAACGCAAGGTTCACGATGGCCGGACAGTTTACCAAGTGGATTATTGCGAAATTGGTGAGTTGTGTCGCTGCATTTTAACAGGCAGTCAGTGTTGCCAGGCTGGCTGGTTTCTTTTAGAGCCTATTATTCTAGCACAATTAGGAATGGAAACGTGTCAGAATTCTTTTTTTTTTTTTATCGATAAAAGGCGTCCAAATAATACTGAAAATGGGGTTACACAAACACAAACTGCAAGTTCGTATGAATTTATAAAATTTATGGAAAAATCGCAATTTGAATTTTGGCGGAAACCCGAAATCAGCTCCTATTGGTCAACGAGTTGGCCACCATTTAAAAACTAAAAACTGAAGGATCGGTCACGTCTAATAAATTAATTTATATCACGAAAAAGTTGAGTCAATACGCACGATCACATTCACAACAAAGCGAACACGGCCATTTTTGCGTTACTCCAAGTGTCACTAGTGCCAAACACCAAGAAAATCAATAAAACATTTGAAAATCGAACTGCACTCTGGTGTCTTCGATGGGAAACCGGAACTGGTATAGGTGAAGTCACCTACACTGGTTTTTGAATCGGCCAGAACAACTTAAGATGATTATAAGCTACGTGAAAGACTTTTTGTCACGAAAATGATGTATTTTTCCCTTTTTGACTTCTAACGACATGGTACAGGATGATTCAACCCGAAATTCGGGTGCATTTCCATTCCTAATTTCAAATATCCAATAATTGAATTTGTTATTTAATAACAAACAGGCGTTGTTCCGGTAAAAGGGCGTATGTCGCATTTTTGGTGGTATGTCAGTTATGGCGGCCAAATATCGGCTCATTCCCCTTTCCCTGATTAAAAAATAACAGCGAAGAACCACCAACCAATCAAACCGGAGAAAAAGTATGTAAGTAGACAAATTAAGTTCAGGTCGTAGGTCACAGTAACGGTGTCATACTCCACATTTCGGGAAATCTGTTGTGTTGTGATAGAAATTTCCGATTTCCCGAAATTTAGAGATTGCGATATAGGCCTACGCCCTTTTCTGAAACACCGACGAAATCATTACTTATTATTAAGAAACGTGCTGTACAATACTAGAAAATCGGCCATTAGCTCAGCTCGTCTCTGCTATTGAGCGCCCACCATCTTAGTGGTAGATTTCAATCGGTCATTGCCCCCTAAAATCTTGAGTTAGGCGGTGCTGCCGCCTACCGCCAATTGCTAATAATTAGCAAGACGGGCGTTTTGACGTGGAACGAGAATTATTCTCGTTCCACGTCAAAACACGCCCGTCTTAGTACATTCATGAGTTACCGTAAATCCTTTGTATTGTTATTACTTAGACGACTACTGCTCTCAAAAGACGGCCGGCATGCGGCCGAAACCCATCCCCGACGTGTGGAAGCCGGTTCCGTTGTCTCTTTACAGGCTAAACTACCGCGATCACAACAAGACGGCCACCTGGAAGATCGTCCCCGACCCGGCCGTCCAACCGCCGTCGTTCTTCGATCCGAACCGTAAGCCTGCCCGTGTCAGGTACGAAGGGTATTTCCAGTAACTAATTTCTGTGTTTTACAGCCCAAGAGAGAGAACTGCTGCAAGTCAAAACCGGAGTAACTCAGTACGAAGCGGTGATTGGCCGGTTGGGAACTGAAATCATCAAAAGGGAATACCACGGCCACATTGATACCCTCCCTGGGGAGTACGTCCCCAAACCCCCAGATGCCCCACTGCCCGATGAACAACCAGGACAACCTCAATAGGTTATTTCATCTGCATAACACCTTTCAGATAATTTATTCCCAAATCAACAGCACGCCACTTAAAACTAAACAGTAACAAAAAATAGTAATTTGTGGAACATAGTTACGATTTGGTTCAAAGACCCCCTGAAAAATCAGGGTCTTTTGGCGATTTTCCATGCGCCAATCAAGTATTTGATCCAAATGAGGAATACGTCCCGCCCCATTTGTATCCAACTCAGCACCGGAACGACTTTGGATCCTGTAAAAAAGGGATATTTACAGTGCTAAAAAAAAAAAAAAAAAAAAAAAACTATAACCAGCTTGCGTACAAGTCCGCAACTCAGTGAGACATGGAAATGTCTCTGTAACAATTTCCAAAATCTTCCATTTTGCGACACTTTTCGAAATTATGTGCCAGGGTCAAGACGATATGTTTATAATACATTTATCCTATATTCTGGCGTATAAACTCCTGCATAGGTTAACCTATATAATAACCTCTGGTCGGTGGTCAACGTCAACGGTTTTTTCAACAGTTGATCTTGGAACCTTTAACACGGTGGCTGTGGCGTTCCGAACTGAATCAGTTTTTTTTTTTTCAACAGTTGATCTTGGAACCGTTAACACGTTGATTCGTTTTTTCCCGTCAACCTGTTATTATCAACTGTTGACCTATCAACGACCCACCTCTAGTCCCCGACGTACCGTTGGCAAATGGCAACATACGACCACTTACCGTCAATTTCCGTCCAGTTTACGGGAATTTCCGCTAAAGGGATGCCGAACAATTCCGCGAGATAAAGAAGTTCAACGTCGAAAGCCCTGCAAACATCGGACAGCTTGAATAAGTCGATAATAACAGTGACACAATCTAATTAACTTTTGGCTTACCATCTCTCAACGTGAACGGACGAAAACAAAACTTCGGCTGCTGTTCTAGTGAACAATTTAAAGCCGCATTGGGTGTCTTTTATAGTTCTGGAAATGGATTGAATGATTAAATTATTGAACAACTGTGAGCTATAGATAGTGGAATCCGACTGACCTGACAGCGAAAGCCCAAACGATGAAATGGAACCCGTGCATGAGGAGGTTCCTCACCCAAGATCTCGTTGCGAGAGATTCTTCTTCTAAATGCGACCGTGAGCCGACGATTAATGCCAACTTGGCGGCGACTTTTTCCGGCGATTTGACGTAGTCGTCTGGAAAATTGAAAGCGTTAGTAAAAAACGCTGCAAATTTTACACAAGGGTTCATTATTCTTTGATGTAGGTTAATAATTAATTATTGTGCAAAAATTAACTCCGAGTCATTGAGAAAATATTTTTGGAAAAATTAATAAAAATTTTTTTTCTGAATAATGTTTGGACAGATGTGGGACCTCGCAAAAATGGAGTTTGCGAACGATACCTTATATGACCTCCTGGGATCCTTAAAAAATCCCATGAAAGCCCACCCACGGTGAAATCGGATCGCTCTGGAACCCCCAAAAATTTCTACGTCCAAAAATACTTCGAAAATGTCACCTAACCCGACCCCATTGCCGAAATCCTTCTAAAACCCCTCCCGTAGCCCCATAGCACGCCACGGGGCGATCGAGCTGAAAACCTTGCGGGCACAACTAGATGGTAAACCGATTATTTTGTCGAAATTTCGGATTAAAATAAAACTCCTACTGCCCAAAACGTCTCGGACGGCGTACGGCAGACGGACATTTCGGTTTTGGAACCTAGACATCTTGAAACGTATAATGTCAAATTTGGAGGCCGATCAGAATTGTCGTCCTCCGTCGCTCCCAAGGAATGAGTATTCGAAGAATAATAAACCAAAATGAGTTGTAAAAAGGTCTTTCAGAAGTGGGGGTTCACCTTTCAACAGGGATTGCAGCGACGCCTCGAGTTTGGTCAGGTCGGCAAACTTGGTGGCGCCATCGGCGTCGGCGAAAAGAATAAGCGACCCTCGACAGCTAAGCACGCCCTGAAAATGAGACAATGGTGAGTATATACCGAGGTGGTTATGTGGCCTGGTTGCCAATCATACTCACCAGCCGGACGGCACCGCCTTTACCCCGATTCGGTTTGAGATCAAGGACTCGAATCTTGTCGGAGCCCCACCTGAAACAAAAACATTTCCATTTTTGAGCATAGTTAATTACAACTAATGTGTGCAGCAACTCTGTCAGTCGAGCTCCAGATCCTGACGCATATTCGGGACCTCTCAACAAGCCCGTGGTCGATCGAGCACCCACCTTCTGGGCACCAGTGAGAACATCTAGAGTTGATGCTCCATTTTAGCCTCTTAGCGCCCCACGGGTTTGGGCGAGCGGGCACAAATAAATGGTAAACCAAGTATTCTGCCAAAATTTCAGATTTAAAAAAATATTTCTTCTTCCCACAACGGCACCGTCGGCGGACGGACATTTCGGTTTTGGAATCTAGACCTCTTGAAACGGATAATGTCAAATTTTGAGGCCGATCCGAGTCGTCGACCTCCATCGCGATTACATAGGTGTATTATTTCAAGAATAATAACCCAAAAGGGGTCAAGCAGTTGACAGGATGTTGGGATGGCGGAGGGGGCGACCTATATAAAAAATACTATAGTATTGTGTTTATGGGAGTAGACTTGCTGTCGAATTTGGAGTGAAAAGACTCGCAAGCATTTGTGGTACGCTCTGAAGTACGTGTTGACGCCCAAACCGGAGGGGGAAAGGTGGAAGTGTCGTATAAATAAGTTTTTGTCAGATCATTTACGACCGGTTGATCAAGGGACAAGTCAAAAATAGAACAATTCAACCTCTGAAGCAGGTACGACAGTGCGAAAACCACGCTTGAGCAAGTGAAACCGGCAGCCAAATATCGGGCTTTCAGGCCACACAGCATGAACCCCTTTACGGACGGCAGCCTCAAAATCATCGTTCAGCAGACAACTCACGGTTCAGACAACTGACGACTTACAGACAAGTCACTTATCTTAGTTTACGGCAGGCCCGCAGGACAACGGATTGATTGTCAGGAAGGAAGAAGAATGGGGGAAGAAAGAAAGAAAGATGAGAAGGAGAAAGATAACACGATAGCAGTGCACTTCGACAATCTGTTTCCAACCCAACCCAAAGTTACCCGTGCACTTCGACCAGCGACATCAGGTATTAGGATTATCTCCCGTGCACTTTGACCACGTTCACTACTCCCGGGTCTGAGGCCAAGTCGAATACGGTCGGGGGTTGGCTGGTGTAGATGTTTTCAAATTCCTGCTTCATACAGGGATACTGATTTTGCCACCACCATTGTCGTTGATTGCCCATATACCTACCTGAAAACTGTGCGGTTTTCTTAAGTTCGTAATTTTCTAATAATGATTCAGAGTTTAAAATGTTTTTCAATCGCTGTGTTATAATGACAAAGCAACCGCTACTTCATTTTTTATGTAAATGTGAAAAAAGATGAACTATTGAAATACAATAACTTTTTTCTCAAGTCAGAAAATCAGTTGAGTGGAGAAACAGCGTAAGTCCAAATCATATTTTAAATTTTTCTGAACCCAATTCAAGTTGAACCTAATATTTGCATGGCATCAACGTAAATGCAAGTTATGACAGATGAAAAAAAAAATTCAACTATTGGAAAAGTTGGAGGAGTTGACGTTTTTTCTCTCTCCTGAAAAATTTGAAAACCTTGACTTAAGTGGTGCAACTCACCGATTCGATTAGGAGCGTTAATTTTATTAGACCTCTACCCCAATCCCCTGACAGCTCTAAAGATGGGTCGGCTAATACCTTTCGACGAATTCCTGAGCAACTGCGACAGTCCGATCTCTGCTACCGTCACTCACAACGATAATTTCATACGTGAATTTCTTGTCCTTCTTATTCCGCTCCCGGAGAAACTCCAAAGCCTCTTCCAACATAGGGGGTACTGCAATGACAAAGGACGTCAATACAAACGTTTCAAAGGCAAATTCCACACAGACTTCCCACCAAACTTACGTCTTTTCTCTTCATCGTACGCCGGGACGACCACACTAAGCGAAACAGACGGCGGGTCGGATATGACGGGAAACTCCTTGTTATCTCCGGACGCCGGGTCGTAAAACCGTTTTTCCTTGTCCGACCTAGTAATGGTGGGATACGTCGATGCGTTCACGAAAACAACACAAAGCTGGAAAAACCGTCAAAAATTACCTAACGCCGCGATTTTCATACGTTGACGTGTTCTTAAAAAAAACTTACTACTACGACGAAGACGGCGGCTAATATGAGTAAAGCTACTAGCGTGAAAATATCGATAGCCATTTCAACGTGAAGGACGGCACTCTTGAAACATTTAAGTTCTCTTTGAAGACTCGTCCACGTCGTAATGAATTAATCCGCGGTTTGTGCCAACGAAAGCATATTTGCCTAGGCTGACAGATAATGGGAAAATATTTACAAGTAAGACGCCACGTAAAATAACCTGAGTCGGGTAAGGTAATGTTTTTGTCTTGGCTAACACAACGGTTAGTGGTGGTGGTTGTGGTATGGTCGGGGGCGGGGGAATAGGGGTCTGTTGACCAGGTACGTTAACGGCAAATAACTCAAAAAAGCTGCAAAATGTCTCCGATATAGCCACTTTTGGTCCCTAGTGGAATTGGCGAGAAGCCAGCAACTAGGCTATTAAATAGCCTATTTACTTACAACAAATTTTGTTGTGCCAAATTTTTTACCTATTTTTTGTTGTTGTTGTGCCAAAAGCCCTCAAATAAACCCTCCCTTTACCCCTACTTTAGCCCCACAGGTAGGGGCGATCGGGGTGAAAACCTTGCGGGCACAACTAGATGGTTAACCGAGTGTTTTGTTTTTTAGATTTTTTAAAAAAATCCCTAGGAACCTATACTGCCCAAAGCGGCTCGGACGACGACGAAATGTTTCGTTTTTGGAATGTAGACATTTTGAAAACAATGCTAAAGGTAATTCTGTGTCATTAGGAAAATATTTTTTAAAGAATAATAAATATCAATAAAAGTAAAGTTTTTATGCTTGACTACCTACGGATAAATGGATACACAGTGTTGGCAACTTTCTAGTAGTCACGTTAGCGTTGTTTAAAACAACTTGTTTTTCCGGAACATTTTTGTATTTTGTTAATGTTATTTCTTAAAAATGTTTACTTGTTGGCTTTTGTGTTGTGCATTATATTTTTAGAAAAAGTTCTCGATTTGTGTTTAGGTTTGGTTCAAATTATTTGATGTTTACCTAGAGTTTGGAGGTGTTTTTGATTAGCAACGAAATTTTTAACGGTTTCTATGGAGTGTTTGATCTATTTGTGAACCTTCCTGTAAAACGTTTTGAGTTGTACCTATGACTCTTACAGCAGCCTTGTCGAGAATGACTGTCAGCGAGGGTTGCTCTTGGCTGGACAAAGTGAAAAACGCGGAAAAAACTTGTGTGATTCAAGACGGTAAGCATGATGGGGTTGCAGGGGAGTATTTCAGAACACTATTGGGAGGTCTGCCTGAATAGGGGACGGGTGGGTTTCGATACAAGGGGTTGTTAGAAATGAAATATTTAATGTAGGTATGTTTTTAATTACCTACTTACCAAACATGGTGAACCTTCTTCGTGGCAGTTTGGCCACAAAAACCATTGTTGACCAAGAAATGAGTTTTCAAATAGAAATCGTCGTTTGCTTCTCCCTTCAGGAACCCGCAAGGTCCACTACAAGTTCAACGATGACGAGGAAATGGCCGAAGAGTACAACATGCAGACGGACGTGTTGGTTCGTCGGGCCTGGCGCCGTAAAAACGCGCTGAAGAAAGACGGCGAGTGGGAGGTGGAGTTGGGAGACCCGGAGCCGTCGGCCTTGCGGGATTTGGGAACCAACGTTGGCATCATGGAGGCGAGCAATCAGGTTGGTTGACCATAGATTCCAAAATTTGGGATTTAATAACCCCTCAAACTAAGAACAATTCGGCATGTGGTTTAAAGTTTTAACCCAAATCGGAAAAACACAAAATTCCCAGTTTAGACCTGGTTTAGAAATTCCCAGTTTTAAACTTTAAACAGACGCCAAAAATCGGCTATTGCACTTACTTACCGAGATGCGGGTTGGTCGCATTCGACGCAGAAAATTTCTACATTTAATGTACCAAGTAGGTACCTATAAAATAACTTATATTATGGCGAGATTTTGTTGGTTTGGCTAAGTATTGTAGGTTTTTGCAGAATCGTCAGAATAGTGAACAAAAATCTTCAAGATCGATGAAAAAAACAAAAACAAAACGCTGCAATTTTTACACAAGGGTTTATTATTCTTTGTTATAGGTTACTTGTGTCAATGAAAAAAATTAAAAAAAAAAAAAAATGGGTTTAGGTAAGTAGGTATACCTATTTTTTCAAAATTTTGTGTTTTTTACTTGACAAATATTTGACCTCCTGGGATCCATAAAAATCTCATTTGCAGCCCCATGAAAGCCCTATAGATCGCAACTGTGAAATCGGATCGTTACCCCAAAAAATGGATTCTACGCCCAAAAATACTTCGAAAACGACACCTGACTCGATCCCATAGCCAAAAGCCTTAAAAAAAAACCCTCCCGTAGCCCCATAGCGCCCCACGGGTTTGCGCGATCGGGCTGAAAACCTTGCGGGCACAACTAGATGGTAAACCGAGTATTTTGTCAAAATTTCAGATTAAAAAAAAAAAAATTCCTACTGCCCAAAACGGCTCGGACGGCGGACGGACATTTCGGTTTTGGAATCTAGACCTCTTGAAACGGATAATAATTGAATTGATTAGAAGATAATATTATTATCCTCTTGAATTCAAGACATGAATGTCAAGTTTTGAGGCCGATCGGAGTCGTCGAGCTTCGTCGCGATCACATAGGTGTATTATTCCATGAATAATAGACCTAAACCACGTTTTTTGATAGTTTTTCCGCACAAAACACATGAATGAAGCATTTTAGACCCATCAAAATATATATGGGCGTGTTCAGCGTTAAATTTCCTGTAAGAATAGCACCTGCTCATTGTGAAATAATGATGTTGGAAATTGAGAGTTTTTTTTTTAAACATTTGGGTACTGTACAGCGGAACGTCTGTGTCTAGGTGCAAAACGGACCTCGGATTCGGAATCTGCACCCTCAAAAACTCCCAGTACTACTATGAGACCTCTTAAAGCATGAGTAGATTTTTTTTTTTTGTAAAGCAGCATTCCATCCCAGAATTCAGTGGCTGAGATATCCAAGTCGTCTCGTTGTAGCGGAATGACTGTGAGCCTCTGCCAAGAACGGCCCTCTGCAATCCTCTTCAGAGCCCTTTTTCGAACCTGGGGTAATGTGCTGACTCGGAGGAGACGCTCCCTCTTGGCTTCAGCAGCTGCGCTGTTGAGGGATTTCTCCACCTTCTGTACATCCCTCACGCGTTCTTCGTGTCGATCCATCTAAAGGGTCACTCCTGTCCGCAGGGCATCAGCCAAGATGGAGGTGGCTTGCTCTGAAGCGGTGTAATTGACGTCAGCGGTTTTACTGGATCCTCCAAAGCTAGGATCAACGGATGCAGTCCCTCAGGGTTTCATATTCACCGGTGCAACCCTCTGTTACTCGTTGAGTAAAGATCCTTTCCCGGGACAGGGACTTTATGAAAGCTGTATAGCCTGCTTGAGGACTCTTCTTAGTGGCTTCAGAAAGTTTCATGGTATTGTCAACCCTCCCCTGGACCTTGTTCCTGACGAACTTAGCTGTTCGTCATATTAATTGATCCCAAACTATAATAATGTTATAGCTTGTGGCAAGACATTATTTGCAAGACATCAGTATCTGGCCTGTTACTTTTGAATATGAACTACTGCGCGAGGCTTTGGTTGTAAGCGTTGAAACTAAATTTTTAGTTAACTACGCCCAACTCTGCTGCTGGCTAAAGTCAGCCACCCCCCCCCCCCCCCCCCCGACCGTAACTCCCTGGCCCCAGACCCCTACCTCGTTGCAGCTACAATATAGTAGATGATTGCCTGACTTGTTAAAGGCCCTTCTTTTTGTTGCTTTCGAGAAAACATTGAAAGGCATATTAATTGATGCTGAACTATATTCAATCAGTTCAGTTTTTTGACATAAATATAGGTTCTCTGTCGTATTGTGTTTTTCGTTGTTGTTGTTGTTGTTGTTGTTGAATGCTTTTTTATTGCTGTTCGTTGAAGTCTCTGGCTGTTACTGTTGCTTGCTTAGTTTTAAGCTCATTTTATTTTATGGCGATTGCTATGTCAGTTTGGGTTTGACAATACAAAACGTATTGATTGTTGATTTCAGCCCTACGTCGTCAAACGTTTAACCAAAACCAACATTGAATGGCGAATTCGAAACCTCCCATACCCAGTTGAGGTCTACTCTGTGACGGCCTCGCCGGAAGACGAATGCATCACTGTCAGAACCTCAAACAAAAAGTACTTCAAAAAACTCCTCGTTCCGGAACTCGAGCGGGTCGGACTCCTCCCAAAACAGGACAACATCTCCTTCACGCACAACGTCAACGTTCTCATTATCCAGGTTGAATAATTATAAATCCATGACAATTGCAATTTACCTTATGACGTAGGGTGCGGATTCTTAAGAAATAACATATTTTTTTCCTGAAGATACATTTGAAAAGTACTTCTTAGTAGGTACCTACCTAGATACCTGCTTATCCGTTTCACAGCCCAATGATTCTGAAAATTCATTATTATTTTGACATATAAACGCATATTTTGGGGTTAGTGACATATATCAAGTGAAAATGTACATAAACACATATTTTTAGGTTTTTTCTTTCTTTCTTTTTTTTTTAATGAAAAAGGTAAGGGAGTTTATGCGTTCATCTCGGGGTGTGAGAGGCCGTGTGAACAACTCATCTACTGGAGTTAAGACACTTTCGTCAATCTGATCCAACAAACATGAGTGTCAGTCGGTATGAATAGGTAATTACTAGGTAATAACTAGGTAATTACCTTGCGTTACAGTGATTTGATTAAAGCTACCACGTTTTTGGAGACTAAGGGGCTCGAGCTCAGCCAGAGAGCCAGCGAGAAATTGGGAGAATATGTGGATGCCAGTTGGGATACACTTACTTTGCCCAAACTGCGAGTTCTCCATAACAACCCAGGAAAAAGTCAAAACCATCAGAACCGTGCATGGTGGTGGTGTAGGATCCATCAACCCACTGACACCTGCTGAAGCTGCGTCCATGAAATTCTGTCTTTTGGCATCTGTCGACGTGGAAAAAACATTTTCAATAAAAAAAAAAAAATGAGTCGAACATATCAAGCAGGTCCTCGTCTCATTTTTTTCTTTTTTTTTTTTTTCTGGTGCTGGTGAAATTGGTGTCTCATACACAGAAAAATAAACTTTAGTTTTGAAAAAGCAAAAACGTTTTATACACCTACGTTGATTCGGCATTTTTTTCCATTCTTCAATATCTTTGCTGTTTCCCGTTTTTGTGCAGCACAAAAGTCAACTGTTATTGCATATTACGAGTTTTTGAGGGCATATTCTGAGTTTTACCCGCATATTTTAGGCGCGTAAAACCGATTTTATTAGTGACATTAAGAATCCGCCCCCTACTTATGAGTATAGTCATCAGACGATTCAAGATTTATTTCGACTTTTTCGTTTCAGTATAAAAAGCCGCCTGAAGTTCTCAACGCCGAAAAAACGGTTCTCACGATTGTCAAATCCCTGAAGGCAATAAAAGACCCCGGACAGCTACCCTGCAACCCTAGTTAAACTCCTAGATGCCTATTTCGAAAAACGGTTTGTTTTTGTGTTCATGTTTTACCGCGCAAGAAACATTAATGATATGGTTGATTTCTCAGTGTTGGCAGTTGCATGTTGTTTCCTAAATACATAACTTGTACATTTCTACTGTTTTGATTTTCTTCTCTTTAGTTATTTGCGATTTGGCACAAACTATTTTATGGTTTCAAAGCGTTTGTTAGGCATTTTATACGAGCAATACATTATGGAAGCGAGTCATATGGAAGTACATAGCTTAATTATTATACAGTGGAACCTGGATAAGCGGGACTTGGATAAGTGGGAAATCTCGATGAGAGGGACAAATCTCAAGAACGAGCATTTTTGGGGTGAAAACTTCCTTGGGACGAGAGCCCAAACAACCTCTTTAAGTGGGAACTTGGGTTATCGCGAAACTTCCATAAGTGGGAATTTTTAGGAGGCCCCCAGCGATCCCGCTTATCCAGGTTCCACTGTATACCCTTTGATTAAGCTATGTACTTAAACAGGTTGGGACAGTTAACTTTGCTGATATGAATGTTGCCCCAAGCGAAGAGGGGTGCTCGTAGAAGGGGGGATGGTCTCTTTCGAAAGAGGAGCAATACTCCGTCTATATCGTCTTGTCATCAGTGAATACCCCACATTGTCATCTCCCTTTGTTAACTGCTCGCTCAGTGAGTCTCGGAGTTAGTTGTAGGGTATTGCTTTTGTGGTTTTTGGGCTCTTCTGAAAAACTTCAAAAAAGACGATGTGGGGTGTTGCTGTGAGATTCTCGATTTGTTAACCTGTCAGAAACAATCATGCAGTGGGCGGGTGAGCAGCGCGCGTTCGCCATCGAAACGTTCTTTTCAAATGGGCGTTCGTTCGTAGCGAAACTTCCAACATCGACTTGTTCAATGTGTTGACAATGGGGGCCGTCACTTATCAAATACCATCCTTAAAAAAACCATCCTGTTTTGAAAAAATAAATACCATACATAAATAAATGATGTGACGGATACAAAAATAAATACATAAAAAAATTATACAGATATACATATTATGTAGTAGGTACAGATTCTGTACTACTTTTGGTTTATTATTCTTGGAATAATACACCTATGTTTTCGCGACGGAGGTCGACGACTCCGATCTGCCTCGAAAGTTGACATTGTCGGTTTCAAGAGGTCTAGATTCCAAAACCGAAATGTCCGTTCGCCGTCCGCCGTCCGGGCCGTTTTGAGCAGTAGGAATTAAAAAAAAAAATCTTACCATCTAGTTGTGCCCGCAAGGTTTTCAGTCCGATCGCCCAAACCCGTGGGGCGCTATGGGGCTACGGCAGGGTTTTTTTAAGGCTTTTGGATCGAGTTAGGTGTCGTTTTCGAAGTATTTTTGGGCGTAGAATCCATTTTTTGGGGTCCCGGATCGATCCGATTTCACTGTGGCGATCTATACGGCTTTCATGGGGCTACAAATGGGATTTTTGAAGGATCCCAGTGAGTCAAATATTTTTCAAGTAAAAAACAAAAATTAAAAAAAAAGAAGATTTTCTAAAATGTTTTTCATTGACACAGAATTGAATTTCTGCACAAGTCACCTATATCAAAGAATAATAAACCCTAGTGTAAAAGTTGCAGCGTTTTTTGTTGTTGTATTAACCTTTCAAAATAGCAAAGTTAACGGACCTTTCCTGTTATCCGACCACCGCCCGAAACCGCCCGATCCAATAACCCCCTTGCGATTTTGGTTGGCTTTGGGTGCGCTAAAGCCATCGGGAGGGGTGTGTATGTTACCGTTAAAGTGTGAAAGCAGTTAGTTTATAAAATAACTAGTTAGTTTATAGATTAACCACGGAGACCAGTTAAAGTGTGTAATTTCTTGCATTATACGCTTTAACTAGTTTTTACATAAAATAACGAGAGGCCAGCCGTGAAAGTGTATAATAATATAGGGGTTCAGGTATGAATGGGATTTCATCCGGGAGATCTCGAGGTTGAGGTTCATTTCAGTTCAAAAGGGATCTTCTCTTATCTGTTCCTTTACATAATATAGCCATGATTCAATGCTGAGTAACTCAACTGTTATCCACAGTTCCTTCTCTTATCCTCAGTGGCCTCAACATGGCAAGTTCCTCAAGTGTTCAGCCAGGTAACGTGGATGTGGCAGTTCAGTGTTTGCGAAGAAAGGTTCTTGGATGCCTTGATCCATACCTCCAAACGAATCATCAGTTCGATCGGTGACGACAGCCTATGCCTTGGGAACGGGCAAGGATTTTTTCGGTGCCACTGCACCACAAAATGCATCTCGAATAGATGCAAGTGTTTGAGCAATAAAGTTCATTGCAACTCAAAATGCCATCAAAGCAACTCATGCTTTAAATGAGTGATCTCACAAGTTCATACATGTGTTCTACACTTCGATGATTCTACACTTTAACGACTGGTGTTCCGTTATTTTACATAATACCTAGTTATTTCATATATTCCCTATGGAAAGCATGTACAAAACTTTTAATTATACACTCTAACTGAAACCACTCGTTATTTCATATACTAACTAGTTATTTTATGTACTAACTGAATTTCACACCTTAACGGTAACATGTATAAGTAGAAATCGAGTGGGGGGGGTGTTAATTCCGCACACAGCATCAGGCGGTTTCGGGCGGTGGTCGGATAACAGGAAAGGTCCCGGTAATTTGAGGTTGGTTCCAAAAATCTGTTGACAATCAGTCTGATAAAAGATGATTGGCAAGACGTTTGTACTGAGCACCTCGAAATGGATGCACTGGATGTACATACTTAAACTGACAAAATTAAGTCAAATAAGTTTTCCGAGTAATTTTTAACGCATAATCAATTTTTCGAGGTCCCACATCTGTACAACCAGCGCCGGATTAACCTCTCGTGGGCCCCGGGGCTGAGACTTGCAAGGGGCCCCCTTTATAATATAAATATATTATATGTACATATACATAAATATTATATATGAAAGTGGATCCTCTGGCCAGGAGTATCACGTAAAAACCACTAGAAAATCGAGTCTGTCGCTTCACACCAAAAACTGGGTCAAAACAGTCAAAAAACACTCCGAATGCAGGGCAATCTATTTTTACAATTAAGAAAAAAGTTTCTTTTTACAATAAATAAAAATGCTGCAAATTTAACACTAGGGTTTATTATTCTTTTATATAGGTTACGTATACAGAAATTTATTTCTGTCATTGAGAAAAATTAAAAAAAAAATTTTTTGGGGGATTTTTATTTTTCAAAAACCTTCTTTTTTTCGAAAATATTTTGTTTTACTTGAAAAATATTTGACCTCCTGGGAACCTTCAAAAATCCCGTTTATTGCCCCATGAAAGCCCTAGATATCGCAACAGTGAAATTGGATCGTTCTGGGACCCCCAAAAATGGATTCTACGTCCAAAAATACTTCGAAAACGACACCTGACTCGATCCCACAGCCAAAAGCCTTCAAAAAATCCTCCCACAGCCCCATTTTAGCCCCATAGTGCCCCACGGGGTTGGGCGATCGGGCTGAAAACCTTGCGGGCACATCTAGATAGTAAGCCGATTATTTAGTCAAAATTTCAGATTAAAAAAAATCCTTCTGCACAAAACGGCCCTGACGGCAGACGGCCCGGACGTCATTGTATGCCGGTTCAATTTCAGTGTGCGTCATTGTATGTGTGTTCAGATTTTATTTTTATCTAGGCTGGTCGTGTTAGTATTAGGGAGGGGAGGAAATTTTGTAGAAGTACTCGCCCTCCACCAGACAAGTAAACGTGGAGAGAGCAACCACCCATGATCCGAAAACTGCAAGTTACGAGAAGAGGTAGAAGAGTAGGTACGGTCTGCTGCATTCCGCAGCCACCAACGACACGAACACCACAAGTTACAAGAAGAGGTGGAATAGTAGGTAGGTCCGCTGCGATGACTCCTGTCCCAAAGAATTTCGAGCCAACGATCTCCTTTAAAACCCGGCGCCTCAACAATGGTCCAACCCCGGCACACCAGAATGGTGTGGCTAACGCTGGAGGGGACGGGAGGCCGGCCTCTGCCCGGGCACGCTGTACTTCCCCTAGGGGAGATCTAAAGAACAAGGTAGAAGAAAGAAGATTTAACACGTTGAGCGCCACGCCAAAAAGTGCTACTTTCACCCTTGTCACCCTAGCAACCACTTTTTCTTCTCTTGACAACTGTTGGAACTGTGGGCAAAAATTGCTCAGGCTGAGTATGTTCCCTTTACCTGGGGACCACCCAAGGTCATCTCAACATTGAAACTTACGGAAAACGTGCACATAGGACGGGCACAGCGTTCCCCGGAGAAGTCCATGCGTGTACCAAGATTGGTACGCGCGGTTCACACGTGTCGCTAGCGTGTGACACAGATATGGTACACGTGGTGCAACGATAAGTGCACTTCCTCTGGGGGGAAGAAAGAGAGGAGAAGGTATGAGAAAGGTTGTGATGGGCCAGAAATGGCCTTAGACACAACCTAAGAAGCTCTGTACAGCGGATGGCGGACGGACATTTTGGTTTTGGAATGTAGACCTCTTGAAACAGATAATGTCCAATTTTGAGGCCAATCGGAGTCATCGACCTCCGTCGCGGAAACATAGGTGTATTATTCCAAGAATAATAAACCAAAAATTTAACAAATTATTTTTGTTTTTATGAACCAAATGCGGTACAGAGTTCAACCCGCTTAGCAAACTCTGAACCACCGCAGTGTGGAAAATCCGTGAGATCTATAACTCGCGTTGGGAGTGTAGACATAGACGACTCCATGAGGTGTTCCGGTTTTCGAGTAGTAGTAAGTGGAAGTTAGGTAACTTGAAACTTTCTGTTCACCTCCCTCTTTTTCAGGAAAACAATTTTTGGAGATCAGCATAGGAATAAGAAAAACGGTTTGTTAATTTTCAAAAAAAAAAAAATCAACGGTGGCGAAGTGGCCCCCTTGGGGTGTGCGCCCCGGGGCTATAGCCCCCCTAGCCCCCCCCCGTTAATCTGAGCCTGGTTGTACACAATGTGGGACCTACCTACAGACGGGTCTTAAATTTTTGTTTCAATAATATTTTCCTAATTTCCCAGAATTAATTTTTGCACTATTAACCTATAAAAAAGAATAATAACTTTGTGTAAAGTTTGCAGCATTTTTAATTCCCTTCTTAAAAGGCTTTTTAAGGAAAAGAAAGAAATAGAAATACAAAAGTTCTGAATAGACAACTCTAGTTTACCTCCCAGTGGCCTGCGAGCCCACAGCTCAGTTCTAGCCTAGACTCCGTAGTGTTCACAGTTCCCCTTTGGCGCACGACCGCTATTTGTTTATATTCGTCAGTTTTTAAATAAAAGTCTTTTTTTTTAACTGTTCTTTGACTTCGCCAAACTTTGACAAAATACTCGGTTCACCATCAAGTGGGGCCCGCAAGGTTTGCAGCCCGATCACTAAAACCCGTGGGGTGCTATGGTTGGGGGTTTTAAAGAGGTTTGTTCCAGGTTTGACGGAATGTTAACAGAAATCGCCGGAGACATGCGCAGTTTAGAAACTGCTGTTCCATGTCGATCGAAGGTTGGACGGAAACCGACTACTCGAGTATGTGCAGTCGGGTTCTGTTGACAGCTGTCCAACTTCTGTCGACAGATGCAGTCAGACCTGGAACAAACCTAAGGTTTTCGGGTGTGTGGTCGAGTTAGGTGTCGTTTTTGAAGTATTTTGTGGACTTAGAATCCATGTTTAGGGTAGGTACCAGAACGATCTGATTTCACCATGGGAATCTGTGCGTGCTTTCATGGGGCTAAGAATGGGATTTTTGAAGGATCCCAGGAGGTCTAATATTTTATTTGGACGTATAATCCAAAATAGCTCTGGTGGTCATGTTTGTTGAGTGTCTGACGCTAAATCCCGGCGGGCGGAAATTTTACCATGCACTTTTCCCCCAACATCGGCGTCAACAATTGACATGATGCAAGAGGTGTTTGCCCGAAATGGTTTTCCAGACGTCATGGTGAGTGAAAATGCCACCAGTTTCACCAGCGAAGAGTTCAAAAATGTCTGTTCTGCGTGCGGAATTAACCAGAGGTTGATAGCACCTAGCCACCCAGCTTCCAATGGCCTTGCCGAGAGAAATGTACAAACTTTGAAACATCGGCTCGCTGCAATGGAAAATGAGCCCTTACCAATGAAGAAAAAAATTCTCGACATCCTGTTCAGGTATGGAGCTTCCTGAACCGACAAATCAGGATCCAGCCGCCCTCAAGCCTGCCATCAGTGAACAACGTTCACTGTGGGAGCTAGCTCTCTGTGGGAGCTAGAGTTCAGGCCCGCTACTATTCAAACAACAAACAACAGTAGCGACCTGGTATTGTAATCAACAAGCTTGGTCAGCTGCATTACACCGTCAAATTGGACAATGGCTTCACCTTCAAGAGGCACATCAACCAACTTCGACCAACCAATGTGCCAAAGAAGAGCGTTTCTTTTACCCCAGGGGAAGACCTGCCAGACAAAACCGACCAGCATAACAAAACCAGCCAAGCGTCAAGGAAGCCAGAAGAACGAATCATTCAAGACCTTTTGTTCCTTGGCTCCACTGCAACAACCACTCCCACACAACAGGATGAAGGGACTACAACACCCTCAGTTCCTAGAAGATTAGACCGCACCATCCGACAACCAGCGCGTCTCAATGAGTATTTAGTTGGGCAAATTAGCGTGGGAGGACTGTATTGACCATCATAGGTATCAAAAAAAGTGTAATCAACCTCAACAACCTTTTGAGGGATCAAGTCCCATTGCTATTCACGCATGTTGATTATAACATACAAACTTCCTTCTGTTTTATCTAAATACATAATCCGCCGAATCAGTTGGTGTTTCTTTAATGTAATATAGGGATTAGGGCCACCACAGACATCCTTCAGGTGTTTCGAACCCCATGACTGCACCTGAACTTCCATTTGCGGTAAGTTCGTCCATCATCGTGCCTGTCCCACTCCCCTTAAACCGTTCGCCACTGTTATAGCGAAAACAAGGACAAAATCGCCCAGTGATGCCAAGCCGTAAACTACCTAATCGACGGAGCGCCCCCAAACGGAAATTTACATTTTTGTGCAGCGTTTTTTGTTCATTATTGAAGACGTTTCACAACGTAAGGTCGGAAAAATCGACAGATTCCGACCGGCTCGGTAAGTATCGTCCATAATTCAGCGGCGTGACAGAGCGGATTTACGACACGAGGGGGTTCCACCGAGGCCGAAAGGGACCGCAAACGCCCATAAAAGGGATATTTTGTGCAATGCAAAAGTCAATAAAATGAGGTGGGCTACAACGCCCTCGTGATCGGCGGGGAGATTGCACATTTGGCGACCTCAGACGACCAGCGTCCCCTGACCAGGAGCCCTCGGGTGAGCGTTACAGCCGGCTTCTGCGTCTCGAACGTTCGTTGTTTCTGAATGAACACACTCGGGGTCACAGAGTACAAGGTAACTGGAGCCCCTAATGAGGTTCGGATCGCCTCCGACTTCCATTCCCCACACTTGTGAAAGACCCTACGTGAACACTTTCACAGAACCCCCGCCTGTTGTACTGTAGTGTAATGTATCGACTTGTTCTAAGACCGCATTTCCCAATCTTCCCTGTAAAACCAAGTGAAGGCCTGCCGGCTGTTGAATTGTAACCGCTTTGCAACCTACCGGACTCCCAAGGCCGTTTTAACGTAATATACCTGGTCAGCTGACTCCATAAGTAGTTATCCGATTTTTCGCTAAACATGCTCCCGTTCGGTGTATTGAAACGTAGAATCTACCTATTCCTAAAACGAAATGTTCGCGTCAGAGCCGTTATGGGCAGTAGGATTTTTAAAATCTGAAATGTTGACAAAATACTCGGTTTACCATCTAGTTGTGCCCGCAAGGTTTTCAGCCCGATCGCCCAAACCCGTGGGGCGCTGTGGGGCTAGAATGGAACTACGGGAGGGGTTTTTGAAGGGTTTCGGAGATGGGGTCGAGTAAGGTGTTGGTTTTAAAGTATTTTTGGACGTAGAATCCATTTTTGGGGGTCCCGGAACGATCCGATTTCACTGTGGCAATCCATTGGGGCTACAAATGGGATTTTTGAAGGATCTCAGGAGGTCAAATAAGGAGTCGTTTTCTGAGTAAGTTTGGACGCATAATCCATTTTTCGAGGTCCCACCTCTGTCCAAACATTAATGTTCAGATTTTTTTTTTTTTTTTTACAAAAATATTTTCTTAATCACCCAGAATTAGTTTTTGCACCTATAAAAAAGAACAATAAACCCTTGTGTAAAATTTGCAGCGTTTTCCTCTGTACCCGTCATATTGTTCAGGCCAAGTCTCACAAGTCCATGGACCGTGTGGACTACGTGGGCTACGTTCGAGCAAAACGTTACAGGTCCGGTCGTTAAATAAGCAAAACATCACAAGTCTATACTTTAACTTGAAATCGTTGTTGAAACTGGCAGGTTTCGCAATAAACTATGGTGGATCGATTTAGACGTTTCTCCTGCCCCTGCTGGTGGTTTCAAGCTTCAGAAAGTGGATCTACGCGTAAAAGGCGAAAATTTGACTTACCTAGTCTTAACGCCTTCTCACGATCAGCCTTGTAACCTCACAGAACCGCCTGCTTCCGAAAAAGTGGGAGGGAGCGATTCATCTAATGCTAGTGCACAGCCAGGAGTGAAGTCTGCAAGTCTGGGAGGGAGAGATTGTGAGAAGTAATGAGGAAACTGATACGGACGAACTTGACGGATGTACCTCGGCAAAATGGATGTGCTGAAAGGGTTTTGTGTACAATTGAATGCCCCACTCTGCAAATAATTCTAAAAGCCCATTTGAAATGGTTGAGAACTTTCCGCCTAACCATAGATTCTTGAGGCGCTTTGGCTGTCTGGTACACGATGTTGATGTCCAAATTAATTCCTCGTTTGCTCCAAATGCCAAGAAAGGTTTTTTGTTGGAATGTAATGAAACGGGCTATGTAATTTTCTGTGAACAATGGAAAACGCCTGTAAATTCATGTGATGTCAAGTGATTATGTACAGTGATAGCCTTTTGCGGAAATTCTTAACTTGGACGAAACTTTGTCTCAGGACACTCCGTTGGCTGATGGCTCAAGTGACACTGTGGCTCTACAGAGGGAAAATGACTGTATTGAGCCTTCTTCCTATAAGGAAGCTATGTCATCCCCTGATAGAGCTGCGGGAGGAAGCCATTCAGAGTGAACTTGAGTCATTGGAGGAAATGGGTACTTGGCACCTCATACTCAAGTCAAGCCAACTACCCAATACCAAAATTCTTAGGTCACGGTGGGTTCATAAGAGGAAAGTAGATGGAGATGGCAAATATAAGTATAAAAGTAGACTGGTCATTAAAGGGTTTGCAGACACGATTGTTAGTTGATTTCGGACATTTATGCCCCCGTTGCCCGCCTTTGTGATGTCAGAATTTTTCTGTCAGTGGTCAATAATCTTGGTCTGCATCTTTATCAGCTCGATGTCGCACTGCCTTCCTACACGGGGACCTGGAGAGACCTGTGCACATGCAAATTCCGGAAGGGCTTGCGGAAACAGTGGGTGTATCCTCACACGTGTGCCGTCTTAAAGAAACTCACTACCGTTTAATAGTATGGTCGCCCAACTTGTGGTATAAGACGTTCAGTAGGTACCTACCTAGTATACTTCACAAGTTTGGTTTTGGAGAACATCCATTCCAAACGTGCATTTTAAAATGGAATTCAGTTCGAGAATTGTAAATTAACTTCCGCCTGGTCTTGACCAGATTGTGCCAAGGATAGGTTAATAATATCAACATCATATTATGATGAAATGATGCGCGTGGCCCCTTGAAATTGAGCTAGACTATAAGTAGTCCACTACTATAGTCCACGTGGACTCCACGTAGGGTTGAACATCGATGTTCGATGTTATCGAAACATCGATGTTTTGGCTCCGATGTTCGATGTTTTTTATCATCGATGTTTTGGCTCCGATGTTCGATGTTTTTATCATCGATGTTTAGCTAGTCGATATTATCGGACATCGATGTTTTGAACCCAACATCGATGTTTTAGTTCGTGGTTGGGTTTTCTGTCTTCAAATCGGATCATAAGGTGACTTTTTTTTTAAGGAAGCTTTTTTTTTTTTAAGGAAGCTTGAGGCGCTGAATCGATTGTAATAGGAGTGCACACTGATGGTATTTCGAAAGCCGTAGGCGAGAACGATCTAGCTGGATCTACCCTTGAAGAGGGAAAATCAAGGGCAGATTTTTCGAGGCAAAATTTTTTTTTAATTATAAAAAAATCTCGTTAGCGAGCTGGTGCGTCTAAGATCAATTTTTTTACCCTTATGACTTCATGGTAAGCAATACGAATCGAGACTCTAAAAATAATTCTGGCTATTTAAATAATTATACTTAGGAGATCGAAAAAAAATTCACGATTAAATTTATTGAACATCGATGTTATATCGATGTTTTTGGGCCGATGTTTTTCGCACATCGATGTTGAACGTCCGATGTTGACATCGATGTACATATCGATGTTTTGCTCTCGATGTAATAACCCTAACTCCACGTATACATTGCGTTTTGTTGGGAGACTCGCGCGCCAACGGGTCCCTTTGTATTTGACTCAAAAACGGGCCTCCGTTCGGAACCTCTAGAGAAGTCCACTCTCATCGTATCACTTTCAAATTTTGTGTGTGTATTCCTCTTATAATGCAGATTAAATAAAGAATAAACCATAAATATCCCGGCACAAGAAAAATTTATGCTCGCCTCTGAAAAGTTGCTAAAAATCTTACTACGTTTTTAAAAAATTATTTCCCGAAAATCGATTTTCGGTCAATTTGGCGTGCGTGTCTCCCCTTAAGGCTAAATGTCCCCCGACATTGGTGAGATTTTTTTTCAACAGATCGCAGCACCTATGGGGTGAAATTTACTTCCGTGATTAAGCCTAAATGGCTGCGATTTTTTTCACTTTTCTTTCTGATTATATCTCAGGATAGCTATACCTTTGGCTATAATTATGTTTGGGGCTGGTAGGATGCTATTAATTAGGTTTTTAAATTTCTATTTTTTAAACTATCACTTTTTACGGAAAACGGAGATTCCACAGTGAATTTATGCACCTTGAGCAAGACAAAGATGCATCAATTCTAATTAAATTACATCTCCAAATGAATCAAATCAGCGCAATAAAGTGGTAATGAGAAATCAATCCCTGTCAATCAACATAGCTGAGTCGGAGCCTTTTCACATTGGCGTCTATGGGTTATCAAACTTCCGAGGACCGAACCCTCAAATCTTCAGTTTTCTACCTGGGTGAACCCCTCTCATTGTGTGAGTCTCATACCGCAAATGGCAAACCTTACCGATGTGGTCACTTGAATTTAATAGTTGTTTCGAGTTCCTTATATCCAGTCGCCAAAGGGTTTGACTATCGCAAGAAATGGTGCAGAAGCTTTTATTTTTTATAAATTGTTGATATGGGTCTGAACAACAAATTATCTAAAATGGTAGGTAGCAAAAATACTGCGAGGACTTCTGGCGGCCAATATACCTCGATTTTTTCGGACAATTTCCAGTTTTTCACCTATAACTCGAAAACTGAACATGGCAGAGAACCATTACAAAGTACAAAGTTGATGAGGATATAATTCCGCGCGAATAACATTGGAATTGGTTCAGCCGTTTAGCCACAATCAAGCGTCAAAAATTCGACTCAATTTTTTCCAACTTGGCTGAAAAATAGGATTCGCTCATGTCTCAACCCGTGTAACAAATGAAGGAGTACCTAATGCAAATGAATTTGCACAAAATGTATGTTGTAGAGGAGGGTCAAATTATGAGTCAAGGGAGCACCTGAAATTAAAATTTTAAAAAAGCAATACCAACCGAGAAAACGAATTTAAACCAAAACTAGAAACACCCAATCTGACACCGCTCGGCACGCGGAAAACCACGTTTTTCATAACGTTTTCTTTCAGCTTAGAAACTATTGACCCGATTCAATTTTGTGTGTACACACGTGTGTGTGTGAGAGAGAGGGAAGGTGTGTGTGTGAAAGTTGATTAAATTAAATTTAATCAACTTCAAATGGCAAATTTTGCCATTGCGGCTATTCCAGGAGAAATTTTGACTTGAGCTTTGATAAGTGAGGGGCAGGCATGGCAAATTGGGCATTGGGAAATTTTGACAAAAAAAGTGTTATTTCGCACATTGTTACCCATATCTTGGGAACAGTTAGTTCGACCTTATTCTCTTTATTTCTGGTCGATTAAATTTTATATGAGGGACGGTACATTGCATTTCTGTTGGGAATGGAGTCAATGGAATCAACACGGAAATACTTCGAAAACTCACATCTACTGTAGTATATGTAACATATACTGTAACACATCTTGAAATGTATACCTACTGACAAATTTTGAGACCAATTAACATCTTCGAACCCGGTCGCGAATACAGAGGGAGGTAGGTGTACTATTCTATAGAATAATTCGTAGGTATGTGAATAATAAACCTAACCGCTGCAAATTTGTGCACAAGGAGCACGGGGCAAAGGGCTTTCTTCGATTTTATTTTAAAATGTTCGTCCGCCACCCAGGCCATTTCGGGCAGTAGACATTTTGATAAAAAACTGAAATTTTGACATCTAGTTCTGCCTTGACATCTACCTACTCTTTCCCACAAGGAAAAAAAAAAGAAAAAAAAATCGGGAATCGGCATAAACAAAACAATACCTAACAATCTTTTTCCTGGCACTCTTCACTCCTGAATCTAAGGGATATATTAAGTATTAAACTATTAAAAATTTTTTGCTTGCACAACGTTTGGTCGGGGGGACCCCGAAAAATGTACCTAATCTACGTATGATAATCCTTCAAACAGAACACCTACTTTGACCCCATAGCCAAAAACCGGAAAAAACAAGTTTTTGGCCATGGTATCAAGGAGGGTACCTATCGTTTCTCCAATTTTTAGTGAACCAAATCTGTCCAATTACTGTAGGTACGGGAATAGTTTTGTTACTTTTTTTCAATTTTAAAATAATTTTTATTGGCAGAGATGTTTTGTTCAAAAATGTGTTGTACTCGTCCCACTTGCGTTATAGTTTTGCTCTTTAAAAAAAGCGAGACGAAAAAGTTGACATACCTATTCATGTCAAGATGTGAGTCAGAATTCTCAGTTATTGAAAGCTGGCTGGCCCGAGCGGTCTACAGACACAGGCCACAGGTATAAAAACTCAACCCCTTGGGGGAGAGGCACCCTTCCGACGATGACAAAAATCTTGATCAAAATAATTTTTATCTATAATAATTTTTATCTATTTGATAATTATTATCATGCCCTGCCTCACGATTATCCTCCTAGAGACCTTACTACTGAACTTAGAAATTTAAGATTCAGGTGATAAAATCTTGAATAGTGTCCCACCATTTGTCTTTGGCCAGTTTTGCAAAAATGTCTCGTTTTAACACGGTTTTTTGAATTTGAAATTCTCATCCCCCCTTAATTTAAATTTTAGCGATCCCAAACATAATTATAGCCAAAGGTATTACTGTTGGGAGAAGATTCGCGTTTTCGGATTGAAAATTGAGTGACTCTTTTAGCTGCAATCACTGAAGTAAAATTGCTTCATTTTGGTGCTGCGACGTGGTGGCCAACTCTGGTACTATGAGGGGGGACATTTAGCCTTAAGTGTCGTGTGCAGTGCACACTGTGCACTTATTGAAATGGCCAACATAATAATATTATGATTATGGCACATATTAATAATATGTTCATGGCACTTAATACATATTATGCATATTACGCATACATAATATTGTTATACATATTATTAAGTGCCATTACACGGCACTTTGTGACTCGATGCCCCTTCGAAGAGGAGGGAGTGTCAAAATATGGATCACGTGGGAGTCTTCAAAGGGACATCTCCCGCCACCTGCCATGCCTGTTCGTTATCATTTGATACTAGATGTTATCATGTTGGATTTGTGTAGGTATAATGTTATGATGTCTAAATGACCTTGAATCTCCAGATACGTTTAGGATTCAATTGCTAAAAAGGACATTTAAATTGTTCCACATAATTCGAATTACCTATTTCATAAACATGTAAGTGGCATAACTCCAGTTGGTAACACTAATTAGAAGGCTCCTGGCTTCCCAGTCGCGCTGGTATTCGTTCGCTTTCGCTTGCTGCTGATTGCTTAGCAAAGTGGTTATACTTTTGTGCTTTTGAACTCGTTTAAAGTGAATAAATCTCTTTCGTTCTTGAATTGTGTTGGAACGCTTCGTTGACAACTATCCTACAGTCTTGTGAGTATGATCTTGATTAACAAAGTGAAAACTGATGGTTTTGAAACATGAAAGCAATTTGGTAACCTCACGGCAGGCGTTTGAACTTGCCAACCAACAGGGACGTATTCAGAAATATGTAATTAAAAACACATGGAAGGTATAATGCGTCTTCTGCAACTTCATCGTACCTTCTCTGTGCATTTTTTAAAATTCACTTTTCTTAGTTGGATTTCTCTGTATCATTTTGTGGGGATCCACTGATATAGTGCTTATAGCTACTGCGGTATTTACCTGATTTCCGTAGATATGTTACGACCCGCAAACCGTACGCGCTCTGCGGGTCGCCCGTTTCTTCTCCTTTTGTTCCATAACGTCATATTATGACGTGAGGAAGAGATTCACGCGGCCTTCACCCCGACCGGCGGTTTGTCCACAGACCTTACACAACGTTCGGGACGCATAGAGAAGATTTGCACCACTTCGGAACGCAGACGGCCTGGCGCCCCAATCAAGCCCCCCCCCCCCCCCCCCCCCCCCCATAGGTAACTACCTCGCATGCTCATCGTTCAGGTAGGTCAGTGGATGGGTAGCAAAGGAAAAATATCGATATTGGTTACCGCTAAATGTTTGTGAATATTCTATCGATATTCCGATATATTGGCATACAAATTATCTTCTTCTTCTTCTTCTTCCGTGGCTCAACAACCCGGGAGGGGTCAAGGCCGCCCAAGTAAAGTCCGCCAGTCATCTCGGCGTTGTGCACAACGCATGCAGCTCCTCTCCAGTCCCGGACTCCTAGCAGTGTTCGCGCATCTCTCTGGACACCGTCCACCCAGCGCAACCTAGGTCGCCCCTGTCTTCGGGTGGAATGTATTTCATACAATACATCGATCGATACAAATTATCGATGTATCAATTCCATGGGTCCCATGGCAAATTAAAAAAAGTTGCAAATTTTACACGAGGGTTTATTATGCTTTGATGTAGGTTAATTGTATAAAAAATAATTCTGTGTCATCGAGAAAATATTTTTTAAAAACTAAAAACTTTGTAGCCCCCATGAAAGCCCTATAGATCCACGGTGAAATCGGATCGATCCCCCAAAAATGGATTCTGCGTCAACAAATACTTCGAAAACAACACCTAACTGGACCCCATAGCCGAAAACATTTTTTTTAATATAAAAATCCAGCAAAAAAATTATTTTATTTTTTTCATTGATACAGAGTTAAATTTCTGCTCAAGTACCTAACCTATATCAAATAATAATTTATTATTCTTTTTGTTTATAAACCCTTGTGTAAAATTTGCAGCGTTTATTGAGCTTCACTCCCTATAGGGAGTGAGTATACTCATGTTGAACTCCGAAATTCCGATCTCACGTCGCGCATTGTCTCTAATGTGGCGTTAATTAGGTATCCATTATTCTTTTTGAATTCTCATTGAACGAAGTTTCACATACCTGGCCCTAGTTTTAGACATTGGAGGACTGCCTACACCATCCACTTACCTTTCTCAAATAAGTAGGGACATAGCTATGATTGTACGTTCATCAAGGGAAATGCTTATTCATCCTCTAAATATTGCTAAGAAGTTGAAAAAGCCTACTTTTCCCAAAACTTTTCCTCAACAAATAATTTGGGAATGGTGAAAGTTGGGAGGTGCTAATTAGACGGACGTGTTCCAACCTGATGCTCTGGACGTCGCGAGTCATAGGTGCTACTCCCATCGCGGTTTAGCACGTAAAAGGGATTGGATCGAATTTTAAGCGAACCACCTTGAGTTTCGCTGCACATTTCCCCGAGTTCGGAGCAGCTCCTGTCGGACCCATGTCGCAGCTTCACCTGCGTCCGTATTATACGGACCTATAATAGGTGTGACGGGGTTAGGGGTTGCAATCCCGCACAATTTTGTAATTAAAAAAATAATTTTGTTTAAAAATGCAATTTCTTTACAAAAATATTACATAACATCACAAAAGAAGAAACTGTAAATCTGGCTCTCAAAATGCAACTTTTCAGGAGAGGCGAAAACCTAAAAAGTAACTGTCTGCCAGACAGTGTCTGGGCGTGTTTTGATTTTCCATTGATTAGAGGGAGAAAGAAGGATGGCCAGAGTATGATGCAGGCGCCTTCTGGACTAATTTTTAATAATTACAATTGAAGTTGAAGGATTGTGCAGTATACCATTTCGTTCAGTACATAACGTAGTTTATTTTAAGAAGAAAAACTTAAAAAAAAAAAAAAAAAAACTTCGGGGTGGGATGTATACATAATCAGCTTGCAGACTCGTCTGCAACCACAGGAGACCATTTTCATGTCTTCGTATTATTATTCACCTTATTGTGTTTGTTGTTGACCAGGAGACGCTACTTAGTTACAAATTTTCTTGATATCATTAAGTTTACTGGTTGCCACGGGTTTCGGTAACGCTTCAAAAAGTAACACTTTTAGTTTACTGGTTGCCACGGGTTTCGGTAACACTTTTAGTTTACGGGTTGCCACGGGTTTCGGTAACGCTTTTTTCGGTTGTGTGCCAAAGTAAAGACATGAAAATGTCAAAAACTGCAAATTTTGCACAAGCGTTTACAATTGTTTGATATAGGTTAGTTGCGCAAAAATTAATACTGTGCCAGTAAGAAAATACTTAAAAAAAAAAAAAAGTAAAAATAAAATTTATTTTCTGTGAGATGTTTGTCCAGATGTGGGACCTCGAAAAACGGATTACTCGGAAAACCACACCTTATTTGACCTCCTGGGTTCCTCCAAAAATCTTATTTTCAGCACCACGGGTCAAAATTTCTGATTAAAAGAAAACGCCTACTGCCCAAAACAGCTCGGATTCTGTTTTTGGAATCAAGACATGTCTTGGATGTATCCTGGAACGTAAAATGTCAAATTTTGATGCCGAACAGAATTTTCGACTCCGTCGCTATTGAATTGGTGTATTATTCCAAGAATAATAAACCAAAATGTATTTTAAAATATTTGAACAAATGGTATAAGGAAATAAATGCATTGAAAGGAGTGAGATGGAGTCATCCTCTGCAGCTGAGAAATAGCCAACTTGCTGAAAGAAAGACCACCAGAGAAGGTCAGTGAGTTAATAGTTTCTCTCACCCAAATTTGATCGGCGCTGATTGCAGAAATAGGTTCCCATGGGAACCTGCAGCTGCTGCTGTAGAGAATGCTCTCTCTGACTCCACACTAGTGGGAGGAATCGTCCAACAGAATGTATAATAATATTATACTCTACTGCATATTATGCGAACTGGAGACAGCGCCCCCTCTTTCCCCTCAGATAGCTTAGAGTTGAGCAGGCTCGTAGATAGGTACCACAATAACCGCAAAATTATTGTGAACTACAGCACAACAGGCGTTAGGAGGACTTATATGAATCACGGGCAATGAGAATGTGATTTACAGTGTGCAGGATGCGATTCACGTCACAGAAAACGCGAGTTTTTAAACAAGAGAAATCCCGCGGGATCCCGCGATGAGAATCCCGCATTTGCAAGATTGGAAAAACACCGCGGGATTGCGACCCCTAGACGGGGTTTTACTATGGGCGAGGTCACATTTGATTAGCCCATCTGTTTATGGTTCGACTTTTCTTCCCAGTCAATTAGATGGTGTTTCAAGCTCGGGCCGTTAAATCCTACACCCAACCAGTTGGTACATGAAGTGAACTGTTTATGAAGACAGGGAGGTGTATAATGGAGTCTTTTACCCTCGAGGTCTACAAGGTTGATCAGTGAGTTGCCCACTTTGGTGGTAAGAGTAAACTGTTTGTTCTTTTTTTTTCATATCCAGGGATTCTTTTCTGCACTTCCAGGATGCTTGTTGGAGGAGGTAACAGAGGTTTCGGACCGATTCAAAATTCTCACTCGCCGATTTTCCACCCGGATACCGACAAGTCGTGGCTCTTAAAATCAACTCATTTTTTATGGCCCAGTACACAAGAGACGGTTTGTTCCGTTCCCAAGCTCTACCGACCGTTAAAGTCACTGAAAGAAAAACGGCGTGATCTATCTCGGATAGTTCAAATATAAATTAATTTGCAGTTTTACGCTTGAACCAAGTCGTGAACCGTTTGGAATCGTGACAAAGTCGCCTTGATCGTATAAATAGTGAAAGTAATTGGTACCTCTGCCGTTAGGAGTTCGCGGGAGCGTCTGACTCAATAGAGAGATTCTACTAGATGCGAGGGTAACTACGGTGACGGGAGTAACTTACGGAAAACGCAAATACTAGGGCGAGCCAAGGTGAATGCTAACCGCACAGCCACTTCTTACGAGACGCTATTTACGGGATTTCATTGGTAGGGGCACCAACGTGGAATGAGAAGTCACGTCAAGCGTCACTCAACGGTTGATGGTGTCTCTCATGGTGTTGAAAGAAGTAGTGTGATTGTTTTGTTGATACAGGGATTTTAGACTAGGTGTTACTTTTTTTGAGAGAAAGTGAAAAATATAATTGAGATGAGTTGTAGGATACACATTGTTTTTAATATTGTGTTCTAATTCGGAAATATTTACTTATACGAGTATGTTTAATTAGCAAAAAAGGAAACAAAACACTGTTTGAGAATCTGTGACAAGTAGAGGGGGCTGGCTCATCTTTTCCAGAATAGGTTACCTGTCGAAGAGGATGTACAAGTGCTCATTACTTTCAATTTTTACTGTTACCTTGCTTACGATAACTTACAATTGGATAAAGCTTGAAAACCCACATTTTTAATTAGGTATGTATTATTTTGAAACATTGAGCAAACTTAAGGGAAGATGAAGAGACCAGGAAATTTCGACGGCAATACCTATGTGTAAAAATTTTGCTACTTCAACCTGTTATGCTACATGAGTGACTGTTTATTCCCTTTTTGTCTGGCTATTTTACTCACAAATGCAGTAGGTATGTATTTTAATACAATGCAATCCAAGCACAAAATAAGTAGAAGCGTGACTGTAAATTAGATTGTGCAAAAAGCCAAAGTTGAATAATAAAATGTTTAGACATTTCAGTGTCATGCGATTTTCAAATTGAGTGGTCCACTTCGAAACCTACCTGAGTAGTTACCTATCCTAAAGTTTTCTTGAATTACTGGCGGGCCTCATTAGATTTAGTACCAAAAAAATTACAAGTAACACTATTCATGAACAAAATATCATTTCATGTACCTAGGTACCACAGTACCAACAGATACAGAGCGATTTCTGTTTTTCGCATTATACCTAATACAGCACGCTACTGATGTACACACGCGTGTATTTTATGTACACGCTCTCCTCTACTTTACTACAAACTGCTACCTACCTACCTACTGCTCATGAATCTACCAAATTTTCTAATCTAATCTAATGAATCTATCTAATTGACCGTCAGGAGACTCTCAAGTAGAGTGGGTTTCGCCCATCAAACATTTCATACCATTTTAGAAGTAGGAAAACTGATTAGATAGATGCATATCACTTACCTATTCTGTGCAGTAGTTTAGTTAGTCACCACAAAAATACTAATGAAGAACGAGGACGGAATTCCCTTCTGACCTGAGCAACTGATAACCAGCCAGACGGTGAAGGGTTATCTATCCAGAAGGTACTGGTTCAACAGCCTTACTACCTTACGGGGTTCTATTTGCGGTTCTATATGCGGTCCCTTCCCGGATTAAGAGCCCTTTATGCGGTTGTGGTCCCGCACGTACGACTACCTGCGTTCCCGCGCCGCCCGTATACCGTATTTACGAACGCAAATGGGGCCGCATCAAGCCCCGCGCAGGTAGTAGAAACTCTCTAATTATAGCACTCAATGAGCGGAGGTCAAATTTTTTCATTTGGAATTTCCATGGTCTCCACTACCTCCACATATTCAACTAGAATAATACTAGTGCCACACCAGTTTCGCTTCGGTTTAATCGCTGTCATTGTAATTTGTCATATTCACGGCCTACCCTGAGCAATTCCATCGGGGTTCCACTTTATATGTAATGGGAGCCTGTCAGGAGAAAGAAGGACGCCCCGCCCAAGTCGAAACCCGACCATTTACCTGGTAATGGTTTCCTATGCCTGCGCGCCTTTTAGTGTTGGGAAACGGGAGAGACGAAGGACGACCGTCCTTTCGTTGTAATAATACTCCAACATTGAAGGGGGGAAAAAACGACGTAAAATCCGGGCGTTCCGAGTATCAGATAGTGAGGACTGTGGCGCTTGAACTGTGTTGACGCAGAAATGTCACCCCCTCCTAACGACAGCTGCGGCCTTCTTTTGTAGCTTTCGGAGCCACAAAATTTAATGCTGCTAGACCCAAAAACCGGGTGTTAAACGAAAAAGATCAACGTAAAACAGAATAGTCAAATACGGTCAGCGGACCCACACTATTTGGTTTATTTAAATCGCAGACCCAAAACCGCCTAATTTGAAATAACGACACAGGGTCAGCGGATCCACACTTTTGTTTTCTCAAAATCGCAGCCCCTGGGTCAGCATAGCCAAAACAAGTCAATTTTGGTTTATTATTCTTGGCGTAATACACCTACCTACGTAATCGCGACGTAGGTCGAAAATTCTTATCAGCCTCAAAATTTGACATTATTCGTTTCAAGAGGACACTAAAGCTGACATCCCTATGACTAAATCGGACATCCGCAACAAAGACGTCTCAGAGCTGCAATGCTGAGACTCAGAGATTCTCTGATACGTCTCATGTGATACGTCTGATGTATCAAAACAGGTTTCAGAGACGTACCTATTTGAGACTCCGAGTCTTTAGCCAATGAGACGTTGCTGATAATATCTGGGTATACCCAGAACATATCAGCAACGTCTCATTGGCTTATAAGCCTATGTGAGGTGTCAAGAGTTGTAAATTTGGGTTCTCGTATTCCCGAGATCTCATCATAAATTGCGGGTCGCCATATTGGAAATGGCGCTAGAAAATTATTAAAATGATGTAGGTTTAAAGTGAAAACATGCCCAGGCCGCTATGAGGGGGCTAAAGCGCCCTCTCAGGAATGAGAGGGCGGTGACATGCATTTGAGAAGACCCACATGTGGCTCTGCAGAGACGTCTCATTGCAGTCACTTTGGAGAAGTAGGTTCTACGTTGCGCCCGTGTTGTCTCTGGTATGTTAACACTTAAATGTCTATGAGACATCTCGAGAGCAACCATCTCCGTTTTTAAGTCTCAGAGACGTCTTGGTAAAGTCTCAATGAGACCTCAAAAGCTGTGAGACGTGGAGACCCATTTGAGCCCAGATTGAGACGTCTCTGAGACTATCTCTGCTGTGTGGGTGGCGTAAAAAAAAAAAAAAAAAAAAAAGGCGGGGCTCTAGTACGTTCAGCGATCTCATTGGAGGAAATCTGTGGAAACTGATCAGCCAATCAGATCGCCAAACGCACACGGTACGCACGCGTTTTTTACGCCATGTGAACCCAGCTTAAGCTTGTGTGTCTTGTGCAGCGTCCTCATCTGCCATACGTTAGGACACTAGTTCGGCATCCTCACTTGACTTACCATTAGGCCACTTGTGCAGCGTCCTCACCTGTCGTACCGTACTAGTCTGTCGTCCTCACCGGGCGTACACTAGACCAGGGGCGGATAGGCAGGTCGGGCGATCGGGCGACGCCCGAAGGGCCGAAGGTCCTGAGGGGCCGGTCGAAGCTGGGAAAAAATTGTGTCCTACCTAAAATAAAATATGTAGGTCCTACTCGAGACCAAAAGGAAATACTCAGGCCCACTTTCACCACCCGAGTTACCGAGAGTTTAAGCGTTAACGCCCAAGTTAAACCTAGAGGAGGCACCGATTAGGCACAAAAAAAAAAAAAGACTGCGATCTGGTTGGCTTTGTTCCTCGTAGGGAGGATGGCCAGTGCAATAAAATCGTAATTTGTGCTAGGTACATGGTTTTAAATCAGTACAGCCTCATGGCCTCATCATATGCGAGTCTCTTTTTGATTTACGAATTTTTAGTAACGCTTTCTACAACCCAAGTCTAGGCTCAAAACAAGGCTGAGGAAAACTCTGAGTGTTAACAATCTGGAGGATCTCATGTTGTTGGCTTGTGAGCAGGAGCGTCTGTCCGGAGCATTGAGCCAAGTGGCTTCAGCCCTCCTCGCCATCAGAGAGCGTTATGCAATCCCGTTTTGGTTAAATATCTTTGGAATAATGCACATTGGTATTTGCAACGGGAGTAAGAAATTTGTATTTTCCTCAAAGTTTTTCATTATATCTACGTTTCAAGATGTGTAGGTAGATTCAAAAACTGAAATGTTCATCCCTCCGTCGACGCCGTTTAGTGCTGTAGGAATTTATAAAAATCTAAAATTTTTGATAAAATACTTTGCTCTCGCGAAGTTGTACGTGCCCGCAAGGTTTTCAGTCCGATCTTACAAACCCGAGGAGGCTCTGGAACTAAAAAGGGGCTACAAGAGGGGATTTTGAAGGGTTTCGGCTATGGTATCGAGTTAGGTGTCGTTTTCGAATGATTTTTAGACGTTATAACGTCATTTATAAATCCATTTTTGGGGGTCCCAGAAGCATTCGATGTCATCGGGGGGGATCCATGGGGCTTTTGAAGGATGCCAGAAAGTTGAATGAGGACTCATTTCCCGAGTATTCTTGATAAAATTATCATGAATATAAAAATATTCATATATAAAATTATCATGAATTTTCATCTTCCAGGGTCCTTCATCCGTCCAAACACTTTAACATGAAAATTTAGAAAACTTTCTTTTGAAATAATTAAATTTAAACAGATCGTCGGCATCATGCCAAAGTCGCCAAACTGCAGTTTTCGAGTTTTTCACTTCTGAACTGTTTCCAATTTGTCTAGGGCTATATGTGTGGGGTGGAGGGAAGATGGCGAGGAGGGCCAGAAACGTCCAAAGCCTCCTGGCACAGAGCTCCAGCCAGATGCTCCTCTTGCAAGCCTTTTTTTTTTAAATCGTTGATAAGCTGTGATAATCTAGCTTGAAGCGCGATTTTGTTTGTACGACGCTACCAACAACTGCTTGGTTACAAATTAGTTACTAATTCAAATAGAAAGCGCCACACTTATTTCTTCTTTTTTTCTAAATAAAGGCGGTTATTTTTCTTGTTCACCTAAGTATTAAGTTCACCCAGGTATTAAGCATAATAAAGTGGTTTCTCGTTCCTATTCATTTGCTTGTGTTTCCAAAATATAAAAACGCCCTCCTTTGTTGGTCTTTGGACAAGCAACTGCAGATTGGTGGTGGTGGGGGGAGGGCCGGTCAAATTGAATCGCCCGGCCGGGGCCGGTCAAAACCACCTATCCGCCCACAAGTTCGGCATCCTCACTTAGTGAGGACTCATGGTGAGGACAAGACCTAGTCTTGTCTTACCCGTAGAACTATTATAGTATAGTATAGTGTATAATATAGAAGAGCCGTACGGTCGGGGATTCCCCAGGGGTGTTAGGAGGGTCCATTCGGACCAAGTCGGGTTTATTCGGCCTGTACCCAACTGCCTTGCCGGAATACCCATCCCTAATATAGGTATGTATTCCCAATTTACCGGGTGTGGGATGTGTACCTACGTGAGTAAATTGTGTTCCTACATTTAAATTGTCCCTATTTTGAGTGTTGTGTGTTTGGGGGAAAGCGGCTAGCGTAAATAGGATTTCGCCCCCCCCCCCCACCGTTGTCTTTGGAGGAACAGGATGGGAGTGCTTGAATGTATTAAATACAAATTTTGCCTGAGGCATGACACAGTTTGTTGTGATCTGCAAGCCCAGGAAATGATATCGAAGCAGTATTGGAAATTCCGCTATCCCCAGCCTGACAAGAATTGTCTAGACAGGCTGGGATCCGTTGAATTTCGGAAGGGAATCCAGTCGAGGTTGATAACGAAGTTAAATTGTCAACATCGGTATTGACCCGACCTGGATCCACACCCGCTGCAATTTGATTTTGAGCTTCCCCTAAGCGAATTGTCGGTAAGGGTGACATCAGCCTCAAATTGAGCCTTTCGAAAGGTTAATTTTCCGGCTGCCACGAGCGAATTGTCGGTAGTGGCGGCCTGGGCAAGAACCTCGCGCGAAAGTTTAATTAGGTCCGCTGGACTGGCTTCCCCATCCGAATAACTTTCAGAAGGGGATTCCTGGTCAGCAGACCCAACCAAAAATAAGTGTGTGGGTTCTATTCTTAGATGTGTATAAGAATAGGTAAAAATACTGAAATGAGAAATCCCAATTGATGGCACGATGGGGGGGTCCGAGTAATTCTCAGCTGTCTTGTTAGCAGGAGGATTAGCCCCCCCCCCCCCCCCCCCCACCCCCACCCCGGCACGGGCTGTTGGAAGTGGCGCTCCCTGTGGACAACGAGTGAACGAGGGGGATGGGCGAGCGGGAAGAGTGGCGCTCACACCGCCACACCTAACATCTCAGGAAAGTCAGGAAAATCAAAACGCTCATGAGGTGAACGCGAGGATGATAATAAGGAATTACAGAACGTTAACGAGCTTTCTTCAGCATCTCTGCAGATTTTATTCCTAGCGAAATTTTGTATTATTTACATTTTGACTCATTCCAGTCACCTATCAACCTTGGCGACTCTTCTGGTGAACTGTAGAGGGTACCCTTTCACGGACTCTAACATCAACAGATATTTATATTCCAATTCTTCGTATTTCAACAAAGTCGTAAACCGAAACCTCCGCAGCAGCATTGACAGGATGATTTTGGCCGACAGCAGAGCCATCGCTTTTCCTGCAAAAGTGAAAATAAAAAGGATAAAATAACTCATCGAGTTATGCTACATTCCCTACAAACTCAGGACTTGAATTCAACTGTTATTAAAATGTTTATTGTCACTTCTAGGTCTATCAGATAGACATAGAAGTGACAATAAACGTTATGATGTAAGATTCTTAATTTTAAATCCCCACTATTGGTAGACCATACCTGACCGATAGAGGCTACGACAATCTGAATTAAATTTAGCTAGATGGTCCAATTTTCATGACCCTGATCTTCCAACAATGAAAGAAAATTTCTTTCATTGTTGGAAGATATTTAATATACTGCTAGAAGGTGGTGCCCTAATTGCACATTAATGAACTCTATGCAAACCGTAAAAGGCCTATTATTCTCCACCCAGTGGTTCGTAGAGTCCATATAATATATTATAATATGTTCGTAGAGTCCATATTATGGTCTATTATAATATATATATATAATATAAGGTCTATTCTTCAGACCTCGCCATCCACCCACCAGAGGAGCCCGCCTGGCCGTGCATAGCCGTACGTACCCATCCGTTGACGCTTCTCTTCCCTGCGTCTTATGTAACAATTTCACAAACTTCATTCTGTAGTATTCAGGGTTTATTTGGCGAGCTATTTTATTGATTTTTTTTTTAAAAGGATGTAGAATGTACGCTGGTATTATGGAGGTTAAAAAAGTCTCCCTCAAAGTTGGAAATAGGTACCTACCTACTTGAAATTTTCTTTTAAGAAAAGCCTAGTTAGCTTCGATTAAACTTAATATCTGGCTCGTTCGACCGAGTGGAAAAGGCCGGAGATTACCAAGAAAGGGGGAGGGGGATGATTCTATCCACAACAAACCTGGACAAACTCTGGCTCCGGCGCTGAATGGTAAAAATGCTCCTTTTGGTCTTTTGGCCACGTTTTCGGGAAGGAAATGATCAGGATAGAAAGCTTTAGGCTTCTCCCAGTATTCAGGCAGCGTATGCGTGGTGTGCAACGCCACGTAAACAGTTGACCGTTCCGGGAAAACCAGATCATCTGCGAATCAACGTGAAGACTTAAAAAACGGTTTTCACGAAAAATCGACACCCACCGGTTCAAAATTTGATCCTCACCGACAACAGTTTCAGTGTTTACTTCTCGGACGGCCGTCGGGACTCCGACGAGCCGCAACGTTTCCAGGTATACCATTCCCAAACAGTCCATTTTTGTAGTCTCTTCGTACGTGGGAGCTCTCAATGAGTTTCCCATGATGCTCACTTGCTCTTGGTACGCTTTCTCTTGGTACTCAGGGTGCATCGCCAAGAAGAGACACGTTGTCGACAACGACACAGACGAAGTATCATAGCCCTGCGAAGCAATAAAAAACCATGACAATTCAACCAAAACAACAAATTTTCGTCTCACGTTCGCTGACGACTTACAGCAGTAATCAAATCCATCGGCATTGAGAACCCATCATGCTTTTCTTTTAGGGCTTGTTTAATGATAACGTCGGTGTAACATTCTGGATCAAAAAATGCGTCTGAAACACAATGTTGATACATTTTATTGATATTAGAAACGCAATGACATTTAGAAATGAAAAAGAAGAAGTGTAATGTACCTTCGGGGTCTTGGAATTTTTCTGTTAAAATGCTCTTTCTGTACTCGATCAGCTGAAATGCAACGTCACGATTAGGCTGACGAGTGAACCAATTTTGTCTTATATTTAAGAGGTACCTATGTTTTGACAGTTCAACCACAGTTTTATAGATTCAATAGACGTTTTTGACGTATTGCATCAACAAATTTAGACTTAATATAGGCACCATAAAATGTAAATAACATTTGATGTTGTTTCTCCCTGATTGTGCAGGGCAGATGAATAGGGCTGCGCCTTTGAACCGTACCTATAGAAAAAGTGTAAAACCTCGTACAAAAAGGTAAATTTTAAGAAGACCATAAAAACTTCCCTATTCCGGAGGTCATAACCAGGGGCGGATAGGCGGTATTGACCCGCCCTCCCCCTCCACTAATGGACAACTCGATGGACTGGGGACCCCAGATAGCGAGTATGAAGAGCAAAATATTTGGAAGTCTGTATCAACTTCTTATTTCTTATTTCTTATTTCATTTATTACGGGCAAGCCCAATTACATTTATACACAATATGTCATTCTAACAAATAATAAGGAAATTAATTTTCACTGAGTAGAGGGGAGAATGTAATAATGAAAAGGAAAAAAAATGAAAATAAAAAATCACTGAAATGAAACTTGGGAGTTTAAAAATAAAGTTTTAAGCGATGAAAGGGGTGAGAAAAAGAAATCGAACTGGGGGTAAATAGACAGAAAAAGATTTGCACTTCTGGGAAGACGGTGAAGCGGTCGATTTCGATCGTAGTTGGTCGACGAGAAGGGGACCTCAAACAGGAGAGGTGAACGGGCTGTGGTACGAGGGACGTGGAGATCAATCCTCGACAGTAGAGATGGGCAATAGATAACGTTGTTCACGATTTTGAAGAGCAGTACGAGGTCTGTCAAGCACCTTCTCCTCTCAAGAGTGATGACGCCACATCTAAGCTGTAGAGACGCAAAGTCGACATCATCTGAAGCTAGTCCCATCTTGAACGCTATGTAGCGTAAAAATTTTCTCTGCACTCGCTCGAGTCGATATTTATGGATTCCGTACATCGGGGACCAGATCGTGGAAGCATATTCGAGTGTGGGCAGAACAAGGGCCTTGTAGACCGTCACGATGGCATCAATATTGGAGAATTCCCTTGTGTTGCGCTTTACGAACCCGAGCGCTCGCATAGCCCTGGACGCCAACGCCTCAATATGACTGGAGAAACACAACCGCTCATCGCATAGGATTCCAAGGTCAACCAATTTATCAGACCTCCTCAGGGGTACTCCACAAAGGATGTAGCTGAACACAACTGGCCCGGATAGGCGGTGGAACGTCACCACAGAACACTTGGCTGCGTTTAAAAAAAGGTGGTTTGCTGTACACCAATCCTCCAGACGGTAGATCGAAGCCTGAAGCAACTCACAATCTAATGGTGAGCTCGAGTGGACAAAGAGCTTCAGATCATCGGCAAAGAGTAGACAATGTATCCCATTAGTGGTGATGTGGTTGACAACACTGTTGATCATTATAAGGAAACACAGCGGCCCCAAATGGCTACCCTGCGGAATCCCCGAGGAGGCAAGAAATGGTGAGGAAAGGGCACCACCCACACGCACAACAAGTAGACGTCCCACCAGGTACGAGCGTAGCCAGGCCAATAAGGATTCATGAAGCCCCAAAGACGCAAGCAGTGATAAGAGGTGGCGATGAGACAATTTATCAAATGCCTTTGCAAAATAGGTGGCTATCACATCTGTCTGAAGTCCTCGCTGGAAGCCGTCCATGACAAAGTCCTGAAAGACCAGGAGGCCGCGCACGAAACCATGCTGCTCGTCAACGATGAACGACCCAAATCTGGGTGTGACTTGAGCAACAACCAACTTCTCAAAGAGCTTGGGGATTGCAGAAAGTGAGCAAACAGGGCAACTTAAGCATATCGCAAATAATTTCCCGCAAAATTTTAAAGCACAACTTGTACAATCATTAATTTTCCCCATTTTTGATTCTGAAAAATGAGCTTACTGTGATCTATCAAAAGAGAAAAAGGAAACCTTACAGAGAGCACAGAATGCTGCAATTAGATTCATATTCAACTTAAAATATGCTGATCACGTTACGCCATATTATAAAAAGAAAAAATGATTAAAAAATATAAGAACGGCTAAATCTTTCAACAGCAATAATGATTTTCAACAGAGTTGGGCAGTAGCTAGCTACAATTACCGCTATTCGAAAGTAACTTAGCTACAGCACACTACTTGTAGGTAGCTGTAGCGGAATCTACTTTTTTGCCCAACTCTGCTTTTAAAATATAACAACCCTCCGTATCTTGCCAAACAGCTGATCCGACGGGGCGCTGTCCATTCAAAAAATACGCGTAGGTGATGCGAAATTACTCGAAATACCCAAACTTGCATACGATGAGGCCATGAGGTTTCACTGTTTTGGTTTATTATTCTTGGAATAATACACCTATGTTTTCGCGACGGGGGTCGACGACTCCGATCGGTCTCAAAATTTGACATTATCCGTTTCAAGTGGTCTACATTCTAAATCCGAAATGTCCGTCCGCCGTACGCCGTACCCCGTACGCCGTCCGCCGTCCAGGCCGTTTTGGGCAGTAGGAATTTTTTTAAAAATCTGAAATTTCGAAAAAATACTTGGTTTACCATCTAGTTGTGCCCGCAAGGTTTTCAGTCCGATCGCCCAAACCCGTGGGGCGCAATGGGGTAACATGGGGCTATCGGAGTGGTTTTCAAAGGATTGGGCTATGGGGTCGAGTTAGGTGTCGTTTTCGAAGTATTTTTGGACGTAGAATCCATTTTTTGGGGTCCCGGAACGATCCGATTTCACTGTGCCGATCTATATAGCCGATCTATCTCATGGGGCTAAAAATGGGATTTTTGAAGGATCCCAGGATGATAAATATTTTTCGAGTAAAAAATACGGAATTTTTGAAAAAAACACATTTTTGAACAAAAAAATCCAAAAAACATTTTAAAAAATAAAAATCCAAAAAAAAAAAATTTTTTAAATTTTTTCATTAAAACAATTAAATTTCTGCACAAGTAATGTATATCAAAGAATAATAAACCCTTGTGTAAAATTTGCAGCGTTTTTTAAGTAAAAAAACCTTAAAGGCACAAATTACGCATTTATTGCACTTCCCATCCTTTGAGGAAACAAAACCAACCGGATCGCCTCTTTTATGCCTTGAGTTTTCCTTTTCGGTCTTGAGTAGGTACTTATTTTAGGTAGGATAACATTTATTTCCAGCTTCGACCGGCCCCTCAGGACCTGCCTATCCGCCCCTGGTCATAACCGTAATTAACCCTTTAGCGGTAAGATTATTTCTAAATCCAGCTGAAGCAAGCTAGGAGCCTCATGGGTTTCCATAAGAGGACTTCCATCAAACTAGGTCCTAGTTGTTGAATATGGCCTCGTAGTAACTACAACTGTTTTAGATGTTGAATGTGGTCTGGCTTATATTTGTCCAGCTTTATTTTTGGTGAGGATGAATGTAGTCTTCCCGGTTGTCAGCAGCTTCTAACATCGCCTCATCATTTTTTGTATCAAGCCTTGGTCTGATGTTGGAAGCTTTTTGAAGCTCATGATTAAGGCTGCTTGTGTGAATAGAGGCTTTCAATGATTTAGGTATGACGCTGAAGGTGATTCACCGTCACTTCTCCCCCTGAAAATTTGAATGGTCTTCATTATACATTATTTTTGAGTAATAAATTGGTAACTAACAAAGACATTTTTTGTTTTTACTGAATGTAGGTACCTCACTAAAAATTCACGAAATCCACCCTAAATTGAGGTTATCAGTGGCTCAGTGGTTAGAGCGTTGGACTGCTGAGTCAAAGGTTGCTGGTTCGATCCCAGCAGCCGTTGGACATCTTCCTTACATTGATAATCACCTTTCGGAAGGAAATGGCAGCCCACCGAAAGTATTCTGCATAATATGCAGTTTTATATTATAAAACTAGGTAACGTGAAACACTCACCATTTGGAAGGACACTCGGATGCGGCCATTCTCAGGATTTACGAGTGTTTGCAACACCTCTGGGAGGTTTCGACTCAGGTACAGGTTATTGCGCACACTCATTGAGAAGAAATTGAATCAAAACAATGAAATCTGGCTTCACAAGATGAATCAACTGCTCAAGAACTTGGCAAAGAGCTTAAAACCTTATTTTCACAAATAAATCGACTTACATACAAGGTTTTACACATTTACTACCGGTATGTGCCAATAAAACGCGTAACTACTCTCATTAGTATACCCTACTCCAAATCTACTATGTATCACAAAAGAACAACGAAGTGACCTTATCCCCAAATTGTTGTACTTCTTCTAGGAGAGACGCTATCCTTTTTTTAGTTTTGGAGAAATAAAAAATCCACCCTATGTTATCATTGACGTTGGCAATCAGCGTGAACCACATAGCTACAAATCTGAAACGGAAAAGGAAGAGGTTGCAGGTCTGCAGCGATTTTCGGTTCTTTCTTTCTCAATGAGTATTTATAAATGAAACTCCATTTACTTCCTAGTCCAGTCGAACTCAAATCCAAGGCGTTTCGCGTGAGAACCGTCAACACCCAGAAGAGATTCTGAAGAAAAAAAAAAACATGAATAAATACAGAAAGAAAAAGAAACTGCACTTCTTTTGCAATCACTGGGAAGAGAAAATACCAAATGTGGTTTCCAGGGCGTATCGTTGCATGAATGGGTGAATATCAAATGTTCTCCCTTCGCTGGCGTTGTCGACGGACTCGCAAGCGTCCTCACTTTTTGCCACCATGATGTCATAATGACTTTCTACAACTGTCTTCGGTTGCAGAAATTTATTCAGAGGCCTCCGTAAGTTACTCCATCCTTCACCTGCGACAAAATCGAAGTCAGAACCAAATATCTGCCTCAGTATTTTTTTATTTTATTTTATTTTATTTTTATTTTTTTTTTTACCATTCCTGGAGAAAACACCATCTGAGAATCTGTTAGCAGGCTTGTACACTTCAAGGTCTTTGCTGTTGGACTTAGAGCTGTTCAAAATGTGCTGAAACAGAAGGATTGGAGCCAGACGTGAAAATTATCCTCTCGTAAAACGGAACCGCGAATTTGTATAAATACGTGGAACCGTCAATGAAAAACGGATATATTATAATATAATGAGATATAATATGAGATATTATCTCACGAGTGGGAATCGCAAAACCCTTCAAGGAACTGCAGAAACATCAGAATCAAAGAAATCTGCAACGTCAAGGACTCGAAACTCGGAAACTTAGTCGGAACGCACTCAAAAGGTTTCATAGAGTAGGTACCTACTGCAGATAGAGGAGTAGTTGTGAAAAGGAAATTACGTTAAATCCTTTTTTCCAACCTCACTGCGACAATAGTATTTCATTTTCAGAAGATTGTTATATTACACAGTAACATCAGTGACATCGGTAGGTAGATTAAACCAACAGAAAAAGGGCCCGTGGATTGTGGGGAGAAACTTTTTGCATGTGTGCCGCTTCAAGGGATAAAATACCTAACCCAAAAATTGCACAAATCGGGATTTTTCACAATTCCCCGTCTTTTGGTGGTCTCGCCGACCGCTGGGATCAGGTCGGGAGCCCATCGTCATTGCAAAAACTTTTTTTAAAGTGACGGTATAACTGTTATGACTGTGGCAAGGAAATGTGGACAGACCGCTGATTTGATCATGACGGGCCCTTCCTCGCATCATCCCCGACCAATCTGAACCAATAATATTGGTTCAGATATTATCTGAAGCACACCTTTTTTTTTTTTAATGAAACATTTTTCATTTAAAAGTGAAACAAAGTTTCCCCTATCCACGGTAGGCTCGGAAGCAAAACATGAGCCGAGTGGATAGGTAGGTTGGTACCTTTTACATAACCGTGACGTGGGTATACCCAAGTATTACAAGTATTACAAGTACTAAGTATTACAAGTACAAGTCTTGTGCACCGTGACGTTAAGCGTTCAGTCGATAAAATATCAACGACTTTGTTTTCCCTTTTGTACTTATTCTCCCAAAAACATATCTATATCGCTACACATTAGGAAAACATAGGAAAACATTATTTCGACACTTGGTCGAAACCCACTACCCACTTCTTCTTCTTCTTCTTCTTCTTCTTCGATACCTACCTAATCGAAGCGCTCCTGAGAGACTGGACTTATGATGTTATGATTTGCAAATTGTCCCTTCAGGAATTCCTCTTAATTTAATTTGATATTAAATATCAAATACTCGACATTTTACAGAAATTACTAGACAATTACAGCAATTTTCTGTATATTAAATATACAACTCTTACAAATTTTTTTGAGTAGGTAGGTTGGATTTCAATTCAATCGACAAAATTTGTAAATTCGTAGTTTAATTACCTCCTCTCCTAAAAGCCTCCACGATACTTTTCACTAAGTAGGTACTTGGTAGTAATGTTTTGTTTAGTAACTTGCTGGAAACACTCACGTCGTTGACTTTAGCGTCTGCAGAGACGATGATCAACTTCGGTCCGACCCAAAAGCATACCACTTTTAAACCCATACTTCGGCTACTGGTTATCATGTCTTCAATGACTACGTGTAAATCTTGAAAAAAGAAAGAAAAAAGAACAGATTTTTATTGGTCGTTGGAACAGAAATGGCGAAACAAAATTTATTTATTACTATTTAATAGTTAACTTTGTAATTTAATGAAATGAGAACATCTATGTTCTCTATGTATCTATAGAGGAGATTTGATTGAATACCATTCCCATACTGCAAGACACTGACAATTCAAATTTCCTCATTTTGAGGTTTTTACGACATTCGATGCAGAAAGGCTTCTATTTTGTACCTGAAAGAGAAGGACTAAATTTTAGTCCTTCTCTTTCAGATATAAAATAGAAGCCTTTATTTTATTATTTAATTTTTTAATAATTTTGACTTATTAGGGTGCTTGACAACTTACGCTTTTAGGGAGGTGGCATGATGCCACTGGCCTCATTCTGTCCGCAGAAATTAGTGACTTCAGTACCTAGCTCATATGCCTCAAAGGCACTCCAGCAATAGATACCTGCGTCAGCTCTTTCCTTACACAGATGAGAACTAATAATATTATATTTTTCGTGAAATATGACATAATGTGTCATATTTCACGGAAAATATTTCAGTTCATTAATGTTATTGCAAGCTCATGTGCTAATGAGGTGGTTAGGGTGAGAAATGACTCCTCTGCTGAGTACTAAATTGTTTATTGGAATAAACAATTGTAGCGTGGGGACCGGTTTCGAGCAACTAAGCTCATCTACAGCCCTGACAAGAAAACCATTTGTCATTAGCATCAGAGGAAAAACCATAAAATTATATTAACAATGTAAGCTCGAAATTATATTATACTGAAGGTATATGAACAAACACAAATGGTGAAAAATTATAACTGACGAAAACGGTCCAGAATGGTGGTACATAACTTGACAATAGTAAATTCGGAATATGGACCCACTGTTAAAATTGGCTCCATGACTGATGGCCAGTGAACCATTTGAAAACCAGTTATGGTATACTACAGGTACTGAAAGGAGAATTGTTTATTATTCTAGTGGCAAAACATCTACTTGATATATGATTAGTGACAAAGAGAAATTAGAGGTAAGAAAGTCAGAGATAATTTTAAAAATGGACCCATTTGACAAGGTTATTAATTGGTACTAGGAAAGATGAATTTGGAATTATTCGTTTTTTAAAAAAAACAATTGATAAGTTAAAACTACAGAAAATGATGACATACCTAGGTGACCTAGTTGACATGGTGAATTTTGAATTTATACAGAAGGTAAATTTGAATATGAAGGTTTAAATAAAGTCTTTAAATTAATAATAAAGTCTTTAAATTAATTGAATTTGTGAATCTATTTGAAGTTACTGTTGAATCTTGAGAAGTTAAATTCTTATAAAAACTCTTATAAAAATTTAACTTCTCAAGATTCAACAGTAACTTCAAATAGATTCACAAATTCAATTAATTTAAAGACTTTATTATTAATTTAAAGACTTTATTTAAACCTTCATATTCAAATTTACCTTCTGTATAAATTCAAAATTCACCATGTCAACTAGGTCACCTAGGTATGTCATCATTTTCTGTAGTTTTAACTTATCAATTGTTTTTTTAAAAAACGAATAATTCCAAATTCATCTTTCCTAGTACCAATTAATAACCTTGTCAAATGGGTCCATTTTTAAAATTATCTCTGACTTTCTTACCTCTAATTTCTCTTTGTCACTAATCATATATCAAGTAGATGTTTTGCCACTAGAATAATAAACAATTCTCCTTTCAGTACCTGTAGTATACCATAACTGGTTTTCAAATGGTTCACTGGCCATCAGTCATGGAGCCAATTTTAACAGTGGGTCCATATTCCGAATTTACTATTGTCAAGTTATGTACCACCATTCTGGACCGTTTTCGTCAGTTATAATTTTTCACCATTTGTGTTTGTTCATATACCTTCAGTATAATATAATTTCGAGCTTACATTGTTAATATAATTTTATGGTTTTTCCTCTGATGCTAATGACAAATGGTTTTCTTGTCAGGGCTGTAGATGAGCTTAGTTGCTCGAAACCGTTCCCCACGCTACAATTGTTTATTCCAATAAACAATTTAGTACTCAGCAGAGGAGTCATTTCTCACCCTAACCACCTCATTGGATTAGACCTCTGCACCGTCGGCAAACACCACACTGTGAGCACATGTGCTTATTACTTAATTGGTTTGTCCTGAAAAAATGTCTGTCGGAACAGGAGGACAAAATGAATTCCCCGAAATCGTCCTCATAAAACCGGGACAACTCACAACTTAGAATAATGGGCACGTAACTTAAATGTTTCCTTCCCGTGCACAATTTTATATAATATTTCGAATGGTATTTATCGTGGAAATTGACTACTTTGTCTGAAATCGGATTTATTTATTTTGGTAAATTCTGCAGGGGTTACGATTGGGAAATTTACAGGTTTACGATTGGAAAATTTTCAAACAGGATTTCCCACGATTGATGAGTTGTCCGAGTCTTGCAAGGCGGGTGTGATATTTAATTCGGTATTGTCTAGGGATGGTACCCATCCGATGGGTATCGATCAACAAAACATCGATGTTTTTAAAAGAAACATCCATGTCTAAAAAACAGCAGGAGGTAATTTTCATTGAATAGGTATTCGCTAAAAAAAGGAAAAAAGTTCTTCCCTACACCCAACAATAATTAGTATCTACATTGTAATAATTATTACAATGTTAATACTAGGGGAAAGTTGGGCACATTGATACTCTTTGGGGGGGGGGGGATCCAGTAGTTTTTAGTCGGACGGATTTTGAGGACGGTCTTGTTAACCCTTCAGGTATGTTTCATAGAAACCGGGGAAAAATGGGGAACAATTTTGCAAAAAGCTAAACTTGGCACTTTACTTGTAACTACTACCATTACCCATGTTGAGGTTTTTTTTTTGTTTGGAAAAACTCATTTGTATCAATGTGCCTCATATGTTGCGATTTTCATAATTGTCTCAATGTACCCCACCGTGTATGCAACTGCCCCAGGGCCCGTATCAATATGCCCCATGTACCTATGCGATTATGAAAATCACAACAAAAAAGCGTACTTATAACAATCTTGACAAACCTCTTACTTCAGCAACGTTTTCTTACAGCTACCTACCTACTTGAAAATAACATTTTGCACCTCTCAAGTTGTCAAGGGAAGTAAACTTACACATCCTTCATCAACTTCTTAGAAAATTCAGCCGCCTTACGTAAGGACATCAACCCGTGAGTTACAGCTCGGACTGCAGAAGACATTGCAGGTTCATCGATGTCGCTCCTGCTGGTTTTGGTTTATTATTCTTGGTCGAAAATTCAGATCGGTCTCAAAATTTGACATTATCCGTTTCAAAAGGTCTAGAATCCAAAAACGAAATGTCCGTCTGCCGTTTACCGTCTAGTTGTCCCGCAAGGTTTTCAGCCCAATCACCTAAATCTGTGGGGCTATAAAGGGGGGTTTGGTTAGGGAGAGAGAAGACCTCTGCACCATCGGCAAACAACCACTTTGGGCTATAAAGGGGCTACAGGAGGGCTTTTTTGAAGGGTTTCGGCTCTGGGGTCGAGTTAGGTGTCTTTTAGAAGTATTTTTGGACGAAAAAAAAACCCAACTGCCCAAAAATCCTACTGCCCATAACGGCCCGGACGGCGGGCGGACATTTCGGATTTAGAATGTAGACCTGAAACGGATAATGTCAAATTTTGAGGCCGATCGGAGTCGTCGACCTCCGTCGCGAAAACATAGTTGTATTATTCCAAGAATAATAAACCAAAACTGGTGGGGCCACTGGTTAGGGAGGAATCAACCAATTTTAGGGGGAAAAATATTTTCAGCGAAGAAAACTACAGTACCTAACAATTTTCATAGGTAGAATGCCGACTCTTGATATTATAATGTTAACAAAAAATACTCTGGTAAATTCACAGTCATGAAAAATAAATGAAGAATCTTAGTCGGAAAAGAAACGATAGGTACGGTTTTAGATACCAATACGCACTTGTACAATTGACTTTAGGTACAATACGCACTTGTCATGAAAAAAATCGTCGACTTGTTAATGTATTACATAAAATGACTGAAATAGAGCTCACAATAATAAAGAATGAATAAATGAAGGGTACCTAAGTACTTCACGTTATTCGTCGTCGGAATAAGTTCGTCAACATCACTGTATTAAATACCAAATTAATCACTGTATTAAATACTGTAAAAAACCAAATTTTGGTTTGGGCATTTATTACAGGGGATAACGACAAGTGATAACGAATCGACATTTCAATTTCCTTATTACCTATCAAAATTCAAACAACACAAGGATGTTTCTTGAATCAGGTTCTGTATAGTATTATTTGTATAGAAGAGAAAAAACCGAGTAAGCATTAAACGATTACTATTATTGAACAATTTTTAACAAAATTGATCGATGAAAAAACATTGATACCATCCCTAGTTTTGTCTTCAGTAATAATTACTGAATTATTGTTTTTGAGTTAATTCCTAACTAAAAATGATCAATATAATTGGCTCAGCTCACTCCGTTTCGACGTCAGACCAACGAATTTCCACAAGTTGCCGACAACGGGCAAAATCGGCCAGGCTGCCGGAGCCACGGGGATGTTGGTTGGCCCTTTGGGGGGTAGCATCCGGGCCAGGGCGTATTTCCCGACGGCGACCATCAACCCTAAAATGATCACGAGACACAAAAAAATCGTTACTAACAGGGCCATCTTCTTCAAAAATGTATCGGTTACTGGTCCCGACACTGTCCGCCCGACAGGTTTATCGCTTTATTCCTTACTATGCTCCCCCACCGCGAAAATTAAAAAAGCGTGAACTCACGCTTTTTTTTTTATATAAGAAATTATAATTTCTGATTCATGAGAACCTCACGGCAAAAGGAAATTCCGCGGATAAGTATTTTCCTTTTAAACCGCTGGACTGGAGAAATGCTAATAACATTATGTAGGTAGGTACCTGAAAAAAAAGCAAATCAATTTATGAGTAAATGCTCATTCTCAATAACTCGTCCTTCTTTATTAGTGATACTTTTTATGAGGCAATGAAACGCACAATGATCACAGGCCATGACAAATTCGGATCGTTAACTTTGTCAAACAGACGGAACTCTGAAGTGAGCCCTCAGATCAGGTAGACTTGGAAAGGAGGCCGCCTCCTGGAGGCGGAACATTTTCTTGAGACAATTTCTGTGCTCGCGTTGAACAGCCCGCGGAGCGTCAGGCTTTGTTAGCTCGCATAGTATTAATAACACTAGGAAGACGCCGGGGGGGTCTCACTTCGCTTGGTCATTAGGTGGGGAAGAAGTGAGTGGATTTGACAGACGGTGCAGGGGTCGGTCAGCCAGAGGCGAATTCTTTGGCAAAGCAAGGTAAGCACTGCTTGCCAATTTTTTAATAATTTTTTGTTTTACTAGTTGGGACACCCGTGCTTCGCACGAAATATCAAATTTCCGTCCATCACCTATCAACGATGCACCCGTGGCAACGACCTAGTAGCGACGCTATTTGACCCGGCTCTCGTCGCGAAGGAAAGCTCACGCAAGGGAGAAAATGCGCCAGCAACAGTGGAGAAGAAAAAACGAAGAATGACCATGGAGAAGTGGCAGGATAGACGGAGGACGGAGAGCCAAGGACGATGGACTGCGTGGCTCATACACAATGTTCGAGAGTGGTCAGGAAGGAAGCACAGGGAGACAAGCTACTATCTCACCCAGTTCTTTATAGGCCTTGGCAATTTCCGGGCATACCTGAAAAAGATAGGAAAGAGTATAGAAGCTTAGTGCATGTAACCTTCTTTGTGTGCCCCTGCTGGCAAAGGTTCCAGAGCGGCTTGATGGAGGAGATCGAAGACTTTGAGCCAGAAACCATTGTAGCAACTAGATCTGGCGGTGAAAGACAATTGAGACGCCGTGCACACTTTTGTCATAGCAATATTGAAGACAAATGAGAGAGACAGGGAGTGGGAGGGGCTGGACTAACCCTCCCATCTTCCCCTCTCTCATCCAACGAATGAACACCCCATGAAAAGGAGAGGAACAGGCAGAACAGGTGGAGGGCGATAGGGATGGGGAAGGCTGAAGAACTACCCGTCCTACCACACCACTTATCCCTATCTCCCTCAAAAAACAGAAGACACAGCGACTACAAGAAGAGGCCATACCTGGCTAACTAAAGGAACTGCCCTCAAGTAATACTAACTACATAGCTCCAGGACAGTTTTCTGAGAGAAATCAAGGTGTTTTTTAGTTGGTATACTGATGTAAGCAGGAGTCCCACAGAAAGGGCGAGCGGTTGATGAACTTGAATCCGTCAATGGGGAACTGCTGTGAACAAAGACCCAAAATTTGTGATTACAATTTTCAGAAGAACGAAGAATCTTCTGAACGAAGAATCTGTATCTGATACAAGTAGACGAGCCCAATGGTTGAATCTCGCAAGTAAAAAAAAAAAAAAAAACGGGGCAGACCCTTGTGAGAGTTTCGAACCTTGACATGAAAATGTTTTTGATTGACACGCTAGTTTTTGTGTAATTGTTCAAGTTTTCAGCTTCTTCGCTGATTTTTTTCCTAGTCTTATCATACTCATACTAAGTATGCATTGCATAATATGCAAAAATGTTAAAAGACATATTAGGTATGTCTTTTAACATTTTTGGTCCCGAATTGATTCAAATCACATGAATCAACGGTAGCTATGAAGCGGCTGCTTCTACAATGAACAAAACATGTCAACAACGGGACTTCATTTTCGCTCGTTGTTGTGGTGCTGACTAAAGTTTATTTTTTATTAAGGAGGATGTCACAAAATCATTATACAACATCAGGAGGAGGCCAGAGCAAAGACATTTTCATGTTAAAATAATTTTTTTTTTTTTTTTTTTTTTTTACGAGATGAAAAATCCTTTATGGACTGTCAGCGGGGAAGTCCCCACCCTTCGTGTGGGAGTCCTGCTTACCTCAGTTTACCCACTAAAAAACACCTCGATATCTCTCAGGAAGCTGCCCCGGGACTACATAGTTAGTATTACTTCAGGGCAGTTCCTTTGGTTGGCCTTGTATGGCCTCTCCTTGTAGCCGGTGTAAGTCCGTGTCTCCTGTTTTTGAGGGGGATAGATTCCCTCCACCAGTCCTGATCTTCTGTTCTGCCGTTTCTTCTCCTTTTCATGGGGTGGTCATTCGTCAGATGAGAGAGGGGGTGATGGAAGGGTTGGTACAGCACCAATTCCCTCCCACTCCCTGTCTCTCTCTTTCGTCTTCAGTATTGCTATGACGAAAGTGTTCACGGCATCCCAATTGTCTTTCGCCGCCAGCATCTTTGCTACAATTGTTTCTGGCTCGAAGTCTTCGATCTCCTCCATCAGACCTCTCCGCATCCTTTGCCAGCGGGGGCACACAAAGAAGGTGTGATGGGCGTCGTCATCCTCAGTGTGGCAGTACTTGCACTCTGCTTCTATAGTCTTTCCTATCTTTTTCAGGTATGCTCGGAAATAGCCATGGCCTGTTAGGAACTGGGTGAGATAGTAGCTCGTCTCCCCGTGCTTTCTTTCCGACCACTCTCGAACATCGCGCATGTTAAAATAATAATAATAATAATAATAATAATAATAATAATAATAAATGTTAAATATAGATAATAAAAAAATAATAAACACCACTTTACGTGATTGCGTAGGTACCGTTCAAGTGTGATACTGCTACCTACAGAGAGACCGTCTGAATTAGCGGTAAAGGTACCTAGTAGGTATTACCTACGAGCCGAAAGTGAGTGGATTAGGGCGTTGAAGTGTCAATTTGCGAATTGCAGGTCATACGAAACGACTTCCAAACTCTAACGAGATTTCCGTTGGAATTCAGGACTCGTCCTTGAACGCCCTAATGTGGGCCTTTGAAGAACTGTTTCTAACGACGCTAAGAAGGTCATATCCTGTGAGGCTTGAAAGAAATGTGAACAAAGGTAATGAGAGGCAATATTTTATTTAAAAAAATTTGTACCAGCAGGCCTTTCAGTCCGACAAGCGCATTAATGAATTGGTTCATTGGTAGCCCTGTTTGTCAGCTGTATAGGGTACCCTTTTGCTGACTCCAACATCAATAAAAATTCATATTCCATTTCGTCGAATTTCAAAGTTGTTGTGAAGTGAAACCTCCTCAGGAGCATCGACAGGATGATTCTGGACGATAGGAGGGCTAACGCTTTTCCTGTAAATGAATGCTTGATTAGTGAGGAGAGAGGGGTTAGGTTCGTAGCAATGGGTGGTTTATAACCTGGACAAACTCTGGCTCCAGCACTGAAAGGCAAGAAGGCGCCTTTTGGTCTTAGGGAGACGTTTTCAGGAAGGAAATGATCAGGATGGAACTTCTCAGGTTTCTCCCAGTATTCAGGTTTGTTGTGGGTTGAGTGTAAAGCAACGTAGACGGTAGCTCCTTGAGGGAAAATCATTTCATCTGGAAAATATTATTAGTTAGTTGAAAAACTATGTTAATGATGAACAATGTCAAGCTATATATAGAAATGAAATGAAATTACATGAAATCTCACCTACAACAGTTTCGGTGTTGACCTCTCGAGCGATTGCCGAAGGCCCAACATGCCTCAGTGTTTCCTGGTACACCATCCACAAGTAGTCCATCTTTGTAGTCTCTTCGTACGTGGGAGCTCTCAATGAGTCTCCCATGATGCTCACTTGCTCTTGGTACGCTTTCTCTTGGTACTCGGGGTGCATCGCCAAAAAGAGAAGTGCAGATGACAGCGCAATAGAAGAGGTGTCATAGCCCTGGAAAACAAATAATGACTGACAACGATGAGCGCTAAATGGACGTACGCACATAAACACTTGAAGACGTACAGCAGCAATAACATCCATCGGCATGGTGAGGCCACGTTGTTTTTCTTTGATCGCCTGCTTAATAGTGACATCGGTGTAACATTCTGGTTCAAAGTTTGGGTCTGAAATCACAATTTCTAAATTACAAATGGAAATATTCCATAGATAAAAAGTATCGCAAGGATGTTTTTCAAAAAATTTTAAAGGTGTTTACATTTAATGTAAATTTCGTCAATCTACCAGCAGAAATGATTCATTTACTTTTTTATGGGCCTAGAAGCTCAATTACAGAGAAAAGTACACTTATAATATTATTGTAATATTATAAATAATATATTATTATAATATAATATTATTATAGTGGAGCTGCAACTCCAGGAGGAGGAGGAGGAGGAGGAGGAGGAGGAGGAAAATCATATAAATTATAAGGCACTTCTAGCTGTCGGAAAAATCTGCAATTGGTCTTAAAAAATCTAGCTTGAAGAGCATAGTACGAGAAAAGTCTGAAACCAACCAAAAGGTTGCTCCACGTGGCGCCTCTAAGCCGCAAAAGTGGTGAAAAACAGGATTATAAACTCTTTTTACAAAATTTAAAAAAAAAAAAATGTTTTGGCGAGTAGATGACGAGAAAATTTGAAACCCGCTGTACCGAGCTTGTCAGATTGTATATAAAGCCATTTCTGGCCCATAACAATCTTTCACGTACCTTCTTGCTCGCTTTCTTCCCCCAGGGGAAGCGCACTTATGTTTCTTCAAATTTCTTCTTGTTCTTGATCTTTAGCACTCCCCTGGGGGAGCACATTGGGCCCTCCTGTCCCCTCCGGCGTTAGTCGCACCATTCACCAGTTGGTGCGCCTGGGATGGACCTACGTGGAGGTGCCGGGTTTTAATGGGGGTCTAGTTCAACTTTCTTTGGCTCGTAATTCTTCCAATTCTTCCAGCGCTATTCCAAAAATCCCAAACCCTTCCCAAATTCCTCAACACGAATTCATTTCTACGAGGAATTCATTACGGCTACCGAGTACATTTCGGTATTTTTAACCCATTTTATCAATTTAACACTTTATTTCTTCGTTGGGGAGAAGGTTCAGCTCAAGAATTTTTTTATTTAATTAATTCACATTTTTCCTAGGCAAATAAGCCATTGGTTCCCAAATACCATTAAATTTGGGTGGTAGCAGAGATTCAACATTTAGCTCGTTCCCTTCTCCAGTTTTGCATGATTCATAAACCCCATCAAAATCCTTTCAGCTCGTAATATTCTAGAGTTCAAGTTTTACTGAATCTCTAAATATAGGCGCGCAACAAGTAGGTACCTATGTAATTTACTAAGAAACTCCCCGGAACATCAAATTTGGGCTAAAGCTTCGCCAGTTGAAAAACGTGGAAAAGTATTGGGTAGGTACTGGAAAAATAGCGTCGATATTATGTTCACAAAATTTGTGTGTGTTTTTAATACACACACCTTCACACCTTTAATACAATTACCTTCAGGATATTGATGAGTTTCCAGTAAAACGCTCCTTCTGTACTCAATCAGCTGTTAATGCAAAATTCCAATTAGCAATTCGATCAACACAATTACAATAATATCAACAACCCTAATTAGACGACTTACTTTTTGACCGAACTGATTTAATTTGTTTTGAAGCGACGCCAACTCTCTTTTAGTTTTGGAAAAATAAAACAGCCAGTCTATTCTATGTTGGAAATTTGCCAGTAATGTAAACCACATTGTCACAAAGCTGAAACAACCAATTTGATAAGTAAAGGGTAGAGCAAAATTTGCTTGTATTTAATACGAATCATCAAGACTTGATGATGATCTATGCACTTAGTGCATAGATTACCTTTTAGACCATTGCAAGTCAAATCCAAGGAGTTCCGTGTGAGCGCTGTTTACACCCATCACTGTTTCTGAAAAAACAACAAGATTACGTTATGGTCTCCAAACTACTATATTAAAGCCCCTACCCAAGGAGGAGAAGGAGGAGGAGGAGGGGAGTGACCAAAATTTGGTTATCTTTATTCTAGCGATCCGAAAGTTTTGAAAACAAGCCATCAATTGAATTGAATAGATGAGCGCAACCTTTTTGTTATTACAATATATTTAATGAACGAGAGAAACTAAGAAACAGTAGGTATCTAGCGACCAAACTATGCCACACAACACATCATCCACGTGATGCTCATTACGTAAACAACTGCACCCTAACGACCGATGCGTAATAAAACCTTATGCCGATCAGAGGTAACGAACGGCTCAGGCTGCAAAAATCGTTTTGGAGTCGTTGGAATCAGCCTGAAAAGCTCATTCCATAGACCCTTGTACCAACGAAATCGGACAAAAACTTTCGTCCCGCTTTTGAGGCCTCCTTAGTTACACATCAGAGATAAACAACTTTCGTCGTGAAGGACCTCCAGAAAACCGATGAAGGGGATGAGGGAGGAAAAATCAAGGTAGCCTATAACCGCCCCCCGAACTCGCTGATGACAATGAGACCACCCTCATGAAAATCTGTTGAGCCGCTCGGGCGTGATGCTCTGTACACAAACAAAAAAAAAAAAAAAAACATACATGTCGAAGAGGTGAGCGCACCTTTCCATTTTTTGGAAAAAGGTTGCGCTAAAAAAAAGAAAAAAAAAAGAAGAAATTTCCTGTCGAAATCATCTGCATTCCGGTAAAATGGTATTAGGAGATTCAAATCTGATAAATACTAGAGTAGGTATTGTGGAAAGTAATTGAAAAAGGAATCATTCCTCAAAGTAATCATTCCGTTGCAACTCTGCTACATACATAGGTACATAGGTTACATGCTCGCTTAGATATTTATTAGGTTATCAGTTCCGAATTGGTTCAAAACGCGTAGGTATGGACTTCGAGGAGTGCTGAACGGTTCGCATTCCCTCCCTTACCCGTTCAATCTCGAACCAAGTTCGATTCTGAACTAGGACCCGCTGTTCATACAACCTGTAGCCAGGGCCGTGGAGAGAAAATCCGGGCCCGGGGGCAAAATTCATCGGGCCCCTAAAAAAAAAGTAAGATGAAAATTCATCGGGCCCCCTAAAAAAAAAAAAAAGGTATGAAAATTCATCGGGCCCCCTAAAAAAAAGTATGAAAATTTTTCCTAAATTGATCTGACCCTTATCCCATTTTGCCTCTCCTACCCCCTTTTTTTACAAACAAAAAAGAAAAAAAAAATTCTCAAGAAAATCCGGGCCCCCCTACGAAGGCCGTAGGGCCTGTAGCCAGTAGGGGGTGGCCCCCTAGTACGTTATAATATCCCGGCAGTGTCTTATTGTGATACTCACCGTACGTGATGTCCAGAGCAAATCGTTGCATGAACGGGAGAATGTCGAATGTTCCTTCAACATTACAAAGCGCATCGCGAAGTTCTTCACTTTTTGCTACAATGACGCCATAGTGACGTTCCACGACTGTCTTTGGCTGCAGAAATTTGTTCAAAGGTCTTCTCAATCCACTCCATCCTTCCCCTGCAACGAGATTCACTTTTTAAAACGTTGCGAATTTTACACAAGGGTATAGTCTTTGAAATTAATTATCCAAAAATTAATTCTATCTCGGTGCCACCACCCCATATATGGTCTATATATCAATCTATTATATTGGAGCTGCAACACGAGAAGTAGAGGTAATTTTTATTCCAAGGCACTTCTAGATGTCGCAAAAATTTGAATCACAAACCAAAAAATTCCTCTTGGCGAGCATAGCACGAGAAAAGTCTGAAAACACCAAAAAGTGCTCAACATTGCTCAAAAACGAGCTCAGTGTTTAATTTAATACTAAGTATTAAATTTAATTAAATTAAAGTATTAGCAAGTCTTGCTGGCTCAGTCGGAAAAATTTTGATTGACAGGTGGGTCAGGGGGACGAAAGAGGGGCTCCGCGGAGGGGGTGGAGGACGTTGAGGAGACAGACAAAAGGGGCGGATATCACGAGAATTTAACCCGTTTTTCACCTGAGGGGAGTCAAAGCTCCCTGCAGGGGTGACGGGTCGGTGGGTGGGGGGGGATTGGCATTGAAGGGGGTGCACACGGCTCCTCATGGGGAAACTCCGGAGCGGACAGTTGCGGAAACTGTGGAGCTCAAAATAGGGAGAAAAAACGCTGCAAATTTTACACAAGGGTTTATTATTCTGTGATATAGGTTACTTGTACAGACATTTAATTCTGTCAATAAAAAAAATTAAAAAAATTTTTTTTTTGGATTTTTATATTTCAAAAAAATTTTTTGGGGGGATTTTTTTCTTCAAAAATGTGTTTTTTCAAAAATTCTTTAATTTTTACTCGAAAAATATTTAACTTCTTGGGATCCTTCAAAAATCCCATTTTTAGCCCCATGAAAGCCCTATAGAACGCCACAGTGAAATCGGATCGGGACCCCCAAAAATGGATTCTACGTCCAAAAATACTTCGAAAACGACACCTAACTCGATCCCATAGCTAAAAGCCTTCAAAACACCCCTCCTGTAGCCCCATTTTAGCCCCATAGCGCCCCACGGGTTTGGGCGATCGGACTGAAAACCTTGCGGGCACAACTAGATGGTAAACCAAGTATTTTGCCAAAATTTCAGATTTAAAAAAAAATTCCTACTGCCCAAAACGGCCCGGACGACGGACGGCGTACGGCGGACGGCGGACGGACATTTCGGATTTTGAATGTAGACCTCTTGAAACGGATAATGTCAAATTTTGAGGCCGATCGGAGTCATCGACCCGCGTAGCGAAAACATAGGTGTATTATTCCAAGAATAATAAACCAAAATGGAGAAGTATCCGACTTGACGTTCAGGAGTGCGCCAGAGGGTGGCCCCCTAGTTTAATATAATATATATTTAAAGAAGGAGGAGGAGGAGGAGGGTGACACGATTTTGGTCATCTTTATTCTAGGGCAGTTCTAGCCGTCGGAAAAATCTGAAATTGGTCTTAGAAAACCCAGTTTGGCGAGCATAGTGCGAGAAAAGTGTGAAACCACAAAAAATTGCTCCACGTGGCGCATCCAAGCTCCAAAAGTGGAGCAAAAATTAAAAAACCTGTATTTTTTTAAGAAAAAAATAATGCACAATATGGAAAAACGAGTTGTTGGGTCTGAGGCTAGGTGGGATACGGTCGGGGGTTGGCTGGCGTAGCCCAGCAGGGGATGGCCCCCTAGTCAATTTGAAATAATGAATTCAATTATTTAAGAAGGTTTTTTTATTCTTGTAAAGTTTGTGGACGGATGTGGGACCCCAAAAATGGATTAAGCAAAAAAAGACCCGAATTTTCCAAAGTCCAATCCAAAATTACAAGAAAAACGACACCTCATTCGACTACCTGGCATCCTTCAAAAGCCCCTTCAACGCCCCATAGTTCCTCTCGGTGAAATCTGATGGTTCTGAAACCCCAAAAAATGGATTCTACGTCCAAAAATACTTCGAAAGTGACAATTCACTAGATATCATTCCCGAAAACCATCAAAAATCTCTCCTGTAGCTCCTTTTTAGCCCCACGGGTTGGGCGATTGGGCTGAAAAACTTGCAGGCGCAACTAGATGGTATACATATGTACCAAGAATTTTTTTCTTCTCAAAATTGCGAATTTTGGTTTATTATTCTTGGAATAATACACCTACGTAATCGCGACGGAGGTCGAAAATTCGGATTGGCCTCAAAATTTGACATTATACGTTTCATGATGTCTAGATTCAGAAACGAAATATCCGCCCGCCGTCCGAGCCGGTTTGGTTTTTTTTTTTTTTTTTTTCAAACTTAAAATTTGACATAATACTCGGTTTACCATCTAGTTGTGCCCGCAAAAGGTTTTCAGCCCGATCACCCAGACCCGTGGGGCGCAATGGGGTAACATGGGGCTATCGGAGTGGTTTTCAAAGGATTGCACTGAGAGAAAAAACGGCCTAAAATACTGTTAAAATTTAACAGTGTAATCCTGTAATGCTCTGCCAACAGTATTGGTACTGTTAATGAGTGAATACTGTTATTGAAATGCCGCCCCTTGAGTATACTGTTAATGTGTCTGCTGCCCCCACCAATATGGTTAATGTAAAGCAATAGCAGTATTTCAATTCGGTAACTCTCTGCCAACCTTATTACTCGGTAAAAAAAGTTTGCTTTAGCAGTATCGCTCAATACTGCTGATGCGTTCGTTGGCAGTATTTCTTATACTGTTAGTACCTTCATTGACCCTATTCAATTATGTTGAAGTTTGCTTTTAGCAGTATCGCTCAATACTGCTGATGCGTTCATTGGCAGTAATTCTCATGCTGTTAATACCTTCAATGGCCCTATTCCATTATGTTGAAGTTTGCTTTTAGCAGTATCACTCAATACTGCTGATGCGTTCACTGGCAGTAATTCTCATGCTGTTAATACCTTCAATGGCCCTATTCCATTATGTTGAAGTTTGCTTTTAGCAGTATCGCTCAATACTGCTGATGCGTTCATTGGCAGTATTTCTCATGCTGTTGATACTTTCATTGGCCCTATTCAATTATGTTGAAGTTTGCTTTTAGCAGTATCGCTCAATACTGCTGATGCGTTCATTGGGAGTATTTCTTATACTGTTAATATCGTCACTGACTGCATTCAATGCAGTTAAAGTTAGCTGTAGCAGTATAGCTCAATACTGCTGATGCATGCACTAGCACTGTACCCAACATGGTTAGAGTAGGTACTAGCAGTATATGAGTCGGTTGATGTAACAGTGTTCTATTAGGTTGAGGCCAGCATCAACTGAATAGGCAATACTGCTCTGCAGAATTGCCTATTCCGTCGATGCTGGCATCAACCAAAAATAACTCTGTTACATTAACCATGTTCTGTTCGGTCAATGTATGCACTGACAGTATAGGCAATACTGCTGATGCATGCATAAGCGGTATTGACTATACGGTCAATGCATACATTGACCAAACAGAACATGGTTAATGTAACAGAGTTCTTTTTGGTTGATGCCAGCATCGACGGAATAGGCAATTCTGCAGAGCAGTATTGCCTATTCAGTTGATGCTGGCCTCAACCGAATAGAACACTGTTACATCCACCGACTCATATACTGGAAGTACTTGCTCAAACCTTTTTTTTTTTTTTTTTTTTTTTTTTTTAAATATTGGATGAAATATTTTGAAACAATGAAAAATCAACCAAACCAGAAAAAAAGAGGTTTAGAACAAATCATACCAGGATGCAAGGCAGAAGACAGCTGGAATACAAAGTGTTTTCAATTACATACAGTTTATTCATTAATAAATTTAAAATAAATCACATTTCTTTAAAGTACAGTCTTTAAAGCTTTTACTTAGTATGTCAATATCACTGGATCACTATGTTTACATTCATTCAAATGTATATAAATAAATCTTAAATTAAATCACAATTCAGTCTTTAAAGAATAATATCTGATATTATTACTGGACCACTATGTTTACATTCGTTCAATTGTACCGCCAAAACCGATTTGTTTTTCTCAAATTTTGTTGATAACTACGAACAAAATGATACTTCCAATTAGTTAAAGTTGCCTATAACCAATAGGTAATTCTAGTCATGTATTATGAATGTGCGATGAGTCATTACAACATACCTAGCCATGAATCTTAAACGTGAAATGAAAGAAAACTTGAAAATGAGAACAATACCTACTTATTAGAAAAGTTTTTAAAGTACAGTCTTTAAATCTTTTACTTTATTATGTCACTGGATCACTATGTTCACATTCATTCAAATGTATATGAATAAATCTTAACTTAAATCACAATTCAGTCTTTGAAGATATTATTGCTGGACCACTATGTTTACATTCGTTCAATTGTACCGCCAAAACCGATTTGTTTTTCTCAAATTTTGTTGATAAATACGAACAAAATGATACTTCCAATTCGTTAAAGTTGCCTATAACCAATAGGTAATTCAAGTCATGTATTATGAATGTGCGATGAGTCATTACAACATACCTAGCCAAGAATTTTAAACGTGAAATGAAAGAAAACTTGAAAATGAGAACAATACCTACTTATTAGAAAAGTTTTTAAAGTACAGTCTTTAAAGCTTTTACTTTATTATGTCACTGGATCACTATGTTTACATTCATTCAAATGTATATGAATAAATCTTAACTTAAATCACAATTCAGTCTTTAAAGATATTATTGCTGGACCACTATGTTTACATTCGTTCAATTGTACCGCCAAAACCGATTTGTTTTTCTCAAATTTTGTTGATAACTACGAACAAAATGATACTTCCAATTCGTTAAAGTTGCCTATAACCAATAGGTAATTCTAGTCATGTATTATGAATGTGCGATGAGTCATTACAACATACCTAGCCATGAATCTTAAACGTGAAATGAAAGAAAACTTGAAAATGAGAATAATACCTACTTATTAGAAAAGTTTTTAAAGTACAGTCTTTAAAGCTTTTACTTCATTATGTCAATATCACTGGATCACTATGTTTACATTCATTCAAATGTATATGAATAAATCTTAACTTAAATCACAATTCAGTCTTTGAAGATATTATTGCTGGACCACTATGTTTACATTCGTTCAATTGTACCGCCAAAACCGATTTGTTTTTCTCAAATTTTGTTGATAAATACGAACAAAATGATACTTCCAATTCGTTAAAGTTGCCTATAACCAATAGGTAATTCAAGTCATGTATTATGAATGGGCGATGAGTCATTACAACATACCTAGCCAAGAATCTTAAACGTGAAATGAAAGAAAAATTGAAAATGCGAACAACACCTACTTCTTAGAAAAGTTCCGGCTTTACAACATTCAGGTTATTATTCTAACATCGACTACGTTATATTAAAACATAATATTATTATGATTTTTTAATACACGATGATTTCGTCGGCTTACAAGAGAAACTCACTAAGTCAATTTTTGTCAAAATTCGGGTTTAAGAGCTACCTACACTAATTTTTCATGCTCTTTCGATTGGCTTCGTCGGTTTGATAAAAGTTTTATTTTTATTTAATAAAATTTAAAAAAAATTTATTTAAAAAAAGCCGATTAGGGAGCTGAGCGTTGGCATTTTTACTCATTTTTTCTCATCCCAGTCGTTCGAATACGAATCACGAAGAAGAACGGCTGGAATGAGAAAAAATGAGTCAAAATGCCAACGCTCAGCTCCCTGATCGGCTTTTATTAAATAAATTTTTTATTTATTTTATTAAATAAAAATAAGACTTTTATCAAATTTTGACCCCCATCTGGTATCGGTGGATTAGATAGACAGGAGAAACTCATCATGTCGACAGTCGTCTCCTCTTCTAGACAGGAGAAATTCATCAAGTCACTTAGTTAGTTTCTTCAGTATAATTTCGACAAAAAATGACTTAGTGAGATTCTCATAACGTGATTTCCATGGAAACGGATGCCCGGAGGCAAAAACAGACGACGCCAATCGAAAGAGATCAAAAATTATTGTAGGTAGCACTTAAACCCGAATTTTTGACAAAAATTGACTTAGTGAGTTTCTCCTGTAAGCCGGCGATATGTACCTATAGGTATGTAAATTTTTGCAAAATCATTGAATATACATAATATGTATATACCTACAATGTAGGTATTTAAATTTTTGAAAAATTTTTTCATAACAAATGAGGAGGTTGCACCACAAAAACAATAGTGTAAGTATGCTATATCCGCTTGAGTTAATTTAATTTTTGGTTGGTTTTAATTTGGATTTAGTCCAAACAACTTGAAAACGCTTATTTTTAGTGGATAGAATACATGTAGAGCTAAAACGACCACATTTTCGTGAAAAAAAAAAAAAAAAAAAAAAACCAAATTAGGCCAAAAATGAAAAATGTTGGCTTTTTGTGATGCAACCTCCTCAAATGTGTTATTATGAATGTTTGTTGCCTAATCATACGGCAATTCAAGTAATTTCTGATGAATAGGTGATGACATAATCAAAAAGAAGTCATAATAAAAAATAAAAAAATGATCGAGTGATGTTACATGGTTGACAATTATTGTCAAAAATGTAACATCACTCGATCAATTTTTTTTTAGTGTTACTTAGCTGAGGAAAGAAGGAGCTGCGCATGAGATATAATATACCTATCTCATGCCGCCTTATTATATTTCATTACCTATACCTAATTATATTATGATCTACACAATCATATTTCGTGAAGTAACCATGAGTTGTGGGGTTGGTTCAGCTGTGTAAGCCATTGTGTTTGGCAAAGCATGGAATAAATTTCTCAACGCTATATAACCTTTCTTCTGCGTCCTGCATACCTTGTAAGCATAGAAGTGATTGTCAAAATAATCGGTCTCAAAGTAAATGAAAGAAGCATAGCACTCCCCTGATATTTTCTCATAATATAGTTCCTGGATTTGCCCGAAAATTGGGTACATAGACTCAGAGTCCAGCCCCAGATGTATGACGTCTTTTCGGCGGTAAGTGACATTATTTGGTGACGAGACAAATGAATGAGAAGTGATTACAGGAGCGGGAGGGAGTTTGGGAAGTTCCTTGACCAGTTCCTGGACAACGTAAGGTTGGGCGGGGTTCCCCATTGAGGTCGTGAATACTGGTGGCCTCAAAGTATTTTGTACGAAAACGTCGTTAAGTTGCAGTTGAATTTTTTTGGCGACCGTTTTGCACAAGTTCACACGACTAGCGCTAGCCCTAGCTGCTTTTTTCCCCATTTTATGCTTAGCTTCAAATCTCATAGACCATAAGTGGCTGACTGGCCCAAATTTGAGGAGCATTTGAGGATAATGGACAAGATGGTGGAATTTTGGTTGAAGGGGTTGGTTGCTCAGTTCAAGGTAGAGAGCATTCATTTTGGACACGTATTCTCGCAGAAGGACAGCCATTCCCTCGCTCACATGCCTGGTCATAACGATCTCGACACATTGACGTAAGAAAATGTACAACTTGTACGCCTTCTGAGGTTTGATGAGTTGCTCATTTTCCATATCAAAACGTGGTATTTTGTGACCGATTAGCAAGCCAAAATACGTGACAAAATGACCGCTCTCTGTAGCACTCATTTTGATTTTAACTGAACCCTTGTCCATTGAAATTAGGGGTGGTTTGTTATCAGAATCGGGGCCAAAGTTGAATTCAAGCAATCTATTGTTGAGATAAGAGAGTTGGAAACACCCTTCAGCGATCAAAATGTTGACAATCAAAGTTATCAGGTATTTAGAAATCCCTTCGTTAATATCGTGCATAGCGTCAACCCCTACGTTTCTGAACAGATCGAACCCCTTCAATTGCAACCAAACACACTCCTCCCGCACCCCAGTTGTTTTCATATCATGAGCACGGACATCTCTCCCGTAATTTAAATTGTTTCTGAGCAAACTGGCATTCTCCACAAGCATTTGACCGCATTGCTCTCTACTTGCTTTACAGATTCTACAAGGGAAGTTTGCTGTGAAGCCTTCAGCAAATCCTAACATGCTGTGAATTCCTAGGTTGTCGCCGACTATAGCAGCCACTCCAAACCTAATATTCCCCTCATAGTAATCGGTTTTAACGTCAATCCCTTCATTGGCTAGGATGTTCAGTTGATCAATAACTGGAGCAAAAGTTGCCCTGTTGCCAAAAGTGGTACGATCACTAGAATGGAACAAGTACTGCAGGAAAATGTATGAAAGTTGAGATGCAAATCTTGGAGGTAAGCAAGGGAGAGAAACGTAAACCCCCCCCAACTTGTGAATCCCGGCATGACTTCCAAGAGGATTCCCACATTCAAAGTCGTCGTAGTACACCAAAAGCGGGAAGACGGATGAAGTGGGAGGGACTTCCATGTCAGAAACTGTGTCTTTCCAAGACTGAGAGTGCACAATGTTAGTGAGGTCGTCATCAAGGGATGTGGCGTTGATGTAGGAATCCATCTCCGCCATCAACCCGGGGATGCTGAAAATCCTCTTTAGAGTCGTTTTCAGAGGCACTATTTGGGCAGTGGAGGTCGTCATGGTGGGAGGGTTGCGGCCTACTGACGCCAATAGGGGGCCCAATGGAACAGAAATTGGGACAACGTACGTCCCTAGCCGTTGGAAATATTTTTCCCTAAGGTGGTTAGTGGCAAATGATTTGAAACCCTTAAGAAAACAACTTTTGAACCCATTCAACCCATCGACTAGGTGAAGACAAAATTGACCATCAGTACCCAAATTGTTCGTGATAGCGGAATCAATGGAATGCTCAATACCTTCTTGAAAAACCATGTGCATGATATCAGCGAATTTTTGAACAGTTTTGGATGTTACGCCAGTGTCGGCATGAAGGGAGCTGAAGGCCCGGGCAAAGATAGTGGTCAAATATTCGGCAGAGTTTGCGTGAGGGACTGCAATCCCAGTGATCACATGAGGGGCAGGAGGGCATTCTAGTTGCATGGGTACATCGTACGTTGATGGAGAGAAAAGTTGTCGCCTGGCCCCTGGGTTTGTTTCAGAAAACACTGAGGAGCTGAGGCGATGAGGAGTTAACGTTACATGAGGGCTTCGGTATGAGGAAGTACCAGGGGGGCAAAGGGGGGAGTGGACAGGGGAAATTGGAATTACTGGATCAGGATGTCTCTTGAACAAATGTTTACGCCACCCGTGACTATCGGCGTAAAGTGCTAAACAGACGCTACACCTGAAGCCCACCTCTTTCCCACAAACTTTACTAGCGCACCTAGTACGCGTGTGATCGATCAATTCATTGAGTGTTGAAAAGTTAATCTGACAATAGTGGCACTTCATGCTGTCAATAGTATGCAGAGCAAATTGAGAGTTTAAGTGGAATGTCAATATTGACAAAAATTGAAATGAGTGAAAGCAATTGAAAGATAGAAATTTTCAATTTAAATTTAAACGGTTTTGTCACTGCAGCAAAGTTTTATCTGGCAATATGAGGTTGTAGAACTTGGATTGGAGCAGTAGCACCAAATTGTCAATATTTACAAAAATTGAAATGAGCGAAAGCAATTGAAAGATAGAAATTTTCAATTTAAATTTTAACAGTTTTGTCGAGGAGGTTGCAAAAGATATGAGCTGACTGTAGCAAAGTTTGATGTGGCAGTTTGAGGTTGTAGAACTTGGACTGGAGCACTTGCCAGACACTTTCACACTCAGGTGAATACTTGATGTTCAATACGAAAATGAACTTGAAACACAAGTCGACAGCGTCTATGAGGTTCGTGAAATTGTACAGGGGTTTATCAATATAGACCCAGTACTGCTCTACTGTGCTCCAATCTATTCCGTCACCTCCAACTGCCAGAACAAGGGGTTGAACACTGCAAGGTTTCACAAATGCCTGCCTGCCTTTCCCCTTCTTTCCAGCGATCCCTTCACTCACTTTAGCGCGCCTTCTAGTTAGTTCCTCCTCAGCTGTTTGCAGACTCAAAGCGCGCAAGATGAAGTGTTCTGAAGTTTGAAGAGCGCTGATCTTCACGCCTTGCACGCTGCTTAGCCCACCTTTGACGATCAAGGGCAGTAGGATGAGAGCTGCTGTCGGTTTGTTTGTCTCTGCTGTTAAAAAGAGGATAATAATTGTAATTAGTTTACATCAAAAGGGTTTTCAATCACATGGGTCCGTTTACAAATCAGCAACTTCACCAGCTTCCCAAATGTACTAAAGTCAACGTAAGTGCACTTACGTTGACCATGGTCAATCAGATGATTGATAGCTACCTGATTTTAAATAGAGGTCGAGCCGCTCCGCATATATTCGCTTCCTCTCCGCAGTTCTCTGATGCTCTTTCTGAACAACTGCAAGCTGAAATATTGCCTCGTGGTGTATATGGAGGCCCTTCACCAAGGCAGAAGGGTCAACTTCAGGGTGAAGGTACTGGAAGTCTAGTGCTACCTGTCAACAGATAAAAGATAACACATTGATAGCGGAAACATCATGGAGAGTTCGTAATTATATGAAACATTTGGGCAAGAAAGGGTCCTTACCAATTTATACCCAATAATTGGGAGGAATGGGTAATAGCAGACGTCAGTGTACTCTTGTAAAGTGGCTGCCCTTGCGTACGCAAGCCTCTTGACCGACGTATTCTTCCAAAGTTCGGTAAATTGTGGGGAGTCACCTCCACACTGAACGCTTATGCTCTGAAGGAGGAGGAAGTCGTCGTCCTGTAGTAGCTGCTTCTTTAAATCTGTGAACAACAGGTCAATGTCATAAGCCTATCAATAAGGTGAACGACATGTTTTTGTTAAATGTTCTTCAAATTCTGACATAATTACCTTCGACTGAAACTTCTGGCTCTAACGGCAACCTTTTCTTTCCTCTTGGCTGAACAGTTACTGTTGACTCGGAAGAGTGCTGGGAGTCGTTCGAACCACCAGGCTCCTCGTTAGTCTCTTCAACGGGAGTTCTCCTCTGCTGCTTGATTGGAAGTCCTGTGAAAATAAATTGAAGTAGGAGAAGTCGTGTATACCTACTACGTCTAAGAAGGAGATTTTATGGAAGGGTATACCTAAGGGCCTATAGGCAATCTAGTACGGAAATTCAGAAAAATAAGATTTAGAGACATAATACATTATACGTATGTACGTACCTTCCGGAGTTTTAAATGTGCGTCTAATGTTATTGTTCCGATCCCAAAGGCGTCCTGCAGGCCTAAACACCCCCCGGGTGACCCCCGCGCTGTCTGTCGACGCCTTCTTGTTGACGACAAACCACGAATTCACGTTCTCTTCGGGAAATATTTGCGTTACGTGGCCGGCCCAGGTACGGAACGTGGTATAATCGACTCTTCCTTTCGGGTGTCCCTCCAGCAAAGCCTTTTCAATCAAATGCTGAACTATTGCGTTGGTCAGCAGCCGATAGTGGTTGCCCTGCAAGGATGGAGCAGTAGAGTTGGCCAATGCTCGCAGGCGTGGATCTTCCGACTTCCTCAATAAATCTCTGAGGGGGTTGCACTGGAATGACGTCGACGGTTTCGCTGGGCTGGAAATGGGTGTTGCGAGAGGGGATTCTGCAAAACTGAAACAGCAAAGTGGCGGCGTTATCTAATTGAATTATACGTGTTGACGGGTTGTTTCATGGAGGGATTTTGCTAAAAATGTGGCAATTTCACGAAATCGCTAAGCTTTGGACAACTTACCTCGTGTCTGAGTTTGAGAGGTTGTCGTCTTGTGAGTCTTGGTCCCCACGGTTGAACCAAGCTCTGCACTTGAGAAGGAGAAGGGCCTTCTCTGCAAAACTGATCCCTTCAATTTCCTTCACCACCTCTTGGTTTAAAAGGGTCTCTAACGTCTCCGTTCTGTCAAACCCAAGAGCTGAAACCAACAACATCACCGCACTTTCGTTTCTGGAATTTAGAACACTTTGAAATGGATAGGTAATCAAATTGTACATGTGGGTGTTATCGGTGTTGCCAATACTAACATGTAGAGGTGTTTTATCCCAACATAGTCCAGCAGTGAGTTCGAAAAATCTGGGGACTGCTGGACATTATTCTAAAGTTAATGAAATTTTGGGGTGTTGTTTTGGGATGTCTAGGGAAGCTGAATCCGAGTTTTCTGACAAAAAAAAAAAAAAAAAAAAAAAAAAGCCTGTGTTCGAGTGTGGGTGACCGAAAAAACGCGATTTTTTTCGATTTTCCGCCTATAACTCGAAAACTATGCCTCGTAAAGATCGTTTTTATTTCATTTTCGGAAAGAGCATTAAATTTCCTTCAAATTTCACTAGTCACGTATTTTTTTTTTTTTTTTTGAGCGAATTGCTGCGAAGTTACAGCCGTTCCGAAGTAGTTCACATTTCTCAAAATGTACAATTTTACGGAAAAATGCATGTTTCGGCTTATGAACACTCATTCGTACGTACGAAACAAAATAAGAAATGTCCAATCTGACACCGCGCGGAGAGCGGAAGCACGTTTTTTATAACCTTTCGGTTGTAGCTGAGAATCTATTGGTCCGATTCCAAATTTATTTTTTTCTTGTGAAAGCTGAATAAATTCTCCATCACAGCTATTCCCTGTGAAATTTTGATTTGAACTTTGATAAGGGAGGGAAAGAAGAACGTTTTCTGAAAAATGTGGTCGTGATGGTCAAATTTCTGGTTTCCACACTTTCCTACGAGCACAGGCTTTTTTTTTTTGTCACAAAACTCGGATTCAGCTTCCCTAGACATCCCAAAACAACACACCCCAAAATTTCATCAACTTTCGAATAATGTCCCGCAGTCCCCAGATTTTTCGACCTCACTGCTGGACCATGTTGGGAGAAAACACCTACCCCAAAATTTCATTAACTTTAGGATCATGTCCAGGCAAAAGTACCTCACTGCTGGACTATCATTACGTAACAGTTATAATAACTCACAGTGATATAATAATTATAATTATTAGTATTATTATTATTATTATTTATTTTCTTTTTCATTTTGAAGTATCGTACGTTACTTCAAAATGAAAAAAAAAAAAAAAAAAAAAAAAAAAGTGTATGTAGAAAAAATGCTGCAACTTTCACACTATGGTTTATTATTATTTGATATACCTACGTTAGTTGGGCAAAGATTTATGCGCGATTAAAAAATTTTTGGAAAGGAACACAGTCATATTTAAAAAAAACGCTGCAAATTTTACACAAGGGTTTATTATTCTTTCATATACGTTACTTGTGCAGAAATTTAATTCTGTCAATAAAAAAATTAAAAAAAATGTTTTTTTGGATTTTTATCTAAAAAAAAAATATTTTTTTTTTGGATTTTTTAGTTCAAAAATGTGTTTTTTTCAAAATTTCTGTATTTTTTACTCGAAAAATATTTAACATCCTGGGATCCTTCAAAAATCCCATTTTTAGCCCCACGAATGCCCTAAAGATCGCCCCAGTGAAATAGGATCGTTCCGGGACCCCAAAAAATGGATTCTACGTCCAAAAATACTTCGAAAACGACACCTAACTCGATCCCATAGCTAAAAGCCTTCAAAAAACCCCTCCCGTAGCCCCATTATAGCCCCATAGCGCCCCACGGGTTTGGGCGATCGGACTGAAAACCTTGCGGGCACAACTAGATGGTAAACCAAGTATTTTGTCGAAATTTCAGATTTTTTAAAAATTTCCTACTGCCCAAAACGGCCTGGACGGCGGACGGCGGACGGACATTTCGGATTTAGAATGTAGACCTCTTGAAACGGATAATGTCAAATTTTGAGCCCGATCGGAGTCGTCGACCCCCGTCGCGAAAACATAGGTGTATTATTCCAAGAATAATAAACCAAAAATGTTTTTTAACATTAAAATGAAATGTAATTAACAAAATTCATATACTTTAAAAATCAATTAAATTTTATTTTACTTGGAAAACATTTGACCTCCTGGGATCCTTCAAAACCCCCATTTGTAGCCACCATAGATTACCACGGTGATATCGGATCGATCCGGGACCCTCAAAAATCGTTGATGGACACCCCGATTATCTGAGTTTCTACTGTACAGGAATTTGACCGTGACAAGTACATCATCACATATAAAAGAAACAAAGAAATAGCAACCAGGGCTTACCGAGTAATTTTTCCACCGTTTCGGCCTTCAATTTCCATGAGACGAGAACTGCTTTCGTCGATTCTTCTACTTCCTCATGCCCTTCATTTGCTTCGCGCACTTCATTTTCATCGCGTAACAAAACATCCTGCCCCCCCGGCAAGTCAGCTATGTCACTCTCCGACATACCGGTACGGTTAACCTCCGATGAACTTTCTGATATTATCTGGGAATCATCTAGTTCACCAGGAACCTCCCGGCCACCAGAGCTCGCCATAGTGCCAAGAAATAAATAGCTACCTAATTAAAAAATAAAATGAAATAATTAGAAAAGATAATAGAGTAAACGAAATAAAATTTAAAAAAAACACTGCAAATTTTACACAAGGGTTTATTATTCTTTAATATAGTTTACTTGTACAGAAATTTAATTCTGTCAATGAAAAAAAAATTAAAATTTTTTTTGGATTTTTATATTTCAAAAAAAAAATTTTTTTGGGGCGGATTTTTTTTCAAAAATGTTTTTCAAAAATTATGTATTTTTTACTCGAAAAACATTTAACCTCCTGGGATTCGTCCAAAATCCCATTTTTAGCCCCATGAAAGCCCTATACTTAGATCTTGACAGTGAAATAGGATTTTTCCGGGACCCCCAAAAATGGATTCTACGTCCAAAAATACTTCGAAAACGACACCTAACTCGATCCCATACCCCAAAGCCTTCAAAAAAACCCACCCGTAGCCCCATTATAGCCCCATAGCGCCCCACGGGTTTGGGCGATCGGACTTAAAACCTTGCGGGCACAACTAGATGGTAAACCAAGTATTTTGTCAAAATTTCAGATTTTTAAAAAAATTCCTACTGCCCAAAACGGCCTGGACGGCGTACGGCGGACTGACATTTCGGATTTTGAATGTAGACCTCTTGAAACGGATAATGTCAAATTTTGAGGCCGATCGGAGTCGTCGACCCCCGTCGCGAAAACATAGGTGTATTATTCCAAGAATAATAAACCAAAATTAGAAAAAATGGAATCAATGTAAAATAAAATAAATAAATAACAAAAAATTGTGATTAAAAAAAACTACTCAAAAATCCTAACTACCCTAACTCCTAACTACCCTGACACTAAGCCTATTTCTAAATAAATACCTACTACCTAAACCTATAATATTATGCTCCTACCTGAACCTATCGCTAATAATAAAAAAATAATAAACAAATGAAAAACCTAAACCTAGGTAACACTTACTTAGTCAAAACAAATATCCACAAGGTGTTGAGAAATCCGTAAGAAGTCAATAAGATGGCCGGGTCGTGAAGTAGTTGAACTGGAAACAAATCGAGGAAGGTACATGCGCACAGCAGAACAGAAAAAATCAAAGTGATCTCTCTGCGTCAGTCAAAGAATACAACTTGGTGGTCAGAGAGGGGGGCGCATGCGCAGTGCTCAAAACGGTCCTTGTTGGTGGTGCATTTGCAGTAGCCATTGTTTATTTCTTAACGCGTTAACAGTATCACAAAGTGATGTTGCATCTAAAGCGAAATGGACTTTACACTTGTACCGATCACCTTGACCAAACACTCGGTGACGTCACGTTATCGAATACCGAACAACAACAAAGACGCACTTTAACACGGAAAAGGACGAATTAAGGGAAAATGCACTTTTTTTCATTCGCCAGCCAATTGAGGCTTCCCAAACAATTGCTATCCGTATACGTATTATAATTTTGATGTTCATTTAGCGAAATGAACCCATTTCATCTGAATGTTTCAAATTCTGCGTCTGTCAATACTGACCAAAGAAATCATATGTTGTGGTTACAACCCTGTTCTTCAAACTAAGAAGTGCCTGATTTCTTTTGCAAATTGATGTTTAGACAAATTTGAAGGCATGGTGACGCAATGAATGCATCGTAAAGAGAAAGCCGTAATTTTCAAATGTACAACATGGGCTTCAATATGTTGAACAAGTTGCTGCTCTGTGATGACAGGTAAATGTATTGTAAAATGACGAGATAGTAGGTAACTATCATAACTGTTATGAATGTAGTCCGTGAGTGTAATTCGTGGAATGTCTGGCCTAAAACTGAACTAATGGGGATTTTCTTTCTTGACAACCTGAACATGTGGTCACATCAGGTGATGTCCATTGCACTATGATCGATCATACATTTGACTGATTTCTATACAAAAGGTGAAGGGCAGTATGAGGTGATGAAGTGAGGTGATGAGGTGATGAACTGGCAGTATGAACTGATCATGACATTGTCATATTGGATTACAGAAAAGTCCAATGTTAGTAAAAATCAGGGGTTGAAATGGAGTGATTTTTATTATTGGGAATCGCTCCAAATCTAAATTTGAGTTTTATTTTTCACTCAGAAAATAATGATTATTTTTTTAGTTTTACTTTTCTGCTCAGAAAATAGTGATTACTTTTTGAGCGATATTTTTTCGCTCAAAAATAAAACTCAAAACTTTCTAGCTCCTAGGCTATTGCACCTACAGATCTGCGGTTGGTCTCATTCGATTCAGCGTCCAAAATACTATAAGAAACCACCTTGATCACTTTAAAAAAATATTATCGTGGCTTTGCTCACTCCAAATATGCAAAGTATGGGTTGAAGTCGATGATTTCGATAAAAAATAAAACTCAAAACGCTCTAGCACCTAGGCTATTGCAACTACAGATCTACGGTTTGTCTCATTCGATTCAGCGTTCAAACTACTACAAGAAACCACCTTGATCACTTCACAAAGCCACCATAGTATTTTTGTGAAGTGATCAAGGTGGTTTCTTATAGTATTTTGCACGCTGAATCGAATGAGACAACCCGCAGATCGGTAGTTGCAATAGCCTAGATGCTAGAGCGTTTTGAGTTTTATTTTTATCAAAATCCTCGAATTCAACCCATATTTTGCATATTTGGAGTGAGCAAAGCCACGATAATATTTTTTTGAAGTGATCAAGGTAGTTTCTTATAGTACCTATTTTGGACGCTGAATCGAATGAGACCAACCGCAGATCTGTAGGTGCAATAGCCTAGGAGCTAGAGCGTTTTGAGTTTTATTTTTGAGCGAAAAAATATCGCTCAAAAAATAATCATTATTTTCTGAGTGAAAAATAAAACTCAAATTTTGATTTTGAGCGATTCGCAAAAATAAAAATCACTCAATTTCAACCCCTGGTAAAAATTATAAATTCAAAAAGCTAGATTAAACTATGACATTTGGATCCAGTTTTCACTCAATCAGTGATTTTCTTTATTGAATCGCTCAAAATAATTAAATTTTATGTTTCATTTGAAGAGTTGAGTCCAAGTGTAGGAAGATCGCCACAATTTGATTCCAATTTAACTGATTCTCTCAAATTGTCCACCAACTACCTACCTACGTAGGTCTAACCACAGGTACTTGGAAAAAGCTTGACGAAAAATTCCAATAACAGAGTTGGAGTGCATTAACAGAGTTATAAAATCTCAAACAGTTAATGTACACGTTTACAGAGTTGATAATTTTCTGTGGTAACCATGTCAAGAAGTGACAATAACCGTTTTGGGTGTCACAACTTTTTAGAACGGTTAATGTATACATCAACAGACTTTCAGATCTCTTGCAATAACCTCATTGTGGGGTGGCATTTACAGGTTTGGCTGTAATAACAGTATTACACGTTTTGATATTGCTGATGCCTGTTACAACAGAATTCAGATGCTATAGCAATAACCGTATTGAATGCTTGCAATAACCGAGTTGAGGGTTCTTTAACAGTATCAGTGATGTTTTAGCCGTCTAATACTGCCAAATCATGCTTTAACTGAGTCTCGTTACAACAACTACCTTATTGTTCGACCTCTCGTTTACCGTCTTCGCCTGTCCTATACTGTTAACGCTTTCGTTCAAAACTCATCGACAGTATTATACGGTTACTGCAACCAACTAACTCTGTTATTGTCACCAAAACACTGTTAAAGTTGGGGGAAATCATGGCAAGGGGCGGCATTTTACTCAATAACAGTCTTATTCTGTTATTGCAATACCGGGAATCGACGATGTTTAACAGTATTTACTCGTTAACAGTATTTTTCGTCAAACTTTAACAGAGTCGTTTTCTCAGTGTGGGCTATGGGGTCGAGTTAGGTGTCGTTTTCGAAGTATTTGTGGACGTAGAATCCATTTTTGGGGTTCCCAGAACCGTCCGATTTCACCTTGGGGATCTATGGGGCTTTCATAGGGCTACAAATCGCATTTTTGAAGGATCCCAGGAGGGCAAATAAAGTGATGTTTTTCGAGTAAATTTGGACGCACAATACATTCTTTCGACAGGTTCTGTCCAAACATTGTACCTACAGAAAAAAATGACTGTTTTTTTTTTTTTTAAACAAACATTTTCTTGATGACAATGATTACCTAGGTATATCAATGAATAATAAACCCTTGTGTAAAATTTGCAGCGTTTGAAATCTACGTGTCATGAAACGGATAATGTCAAATTTTGAGGCCGGTGTATTCGCGACGATTATGATAACTCCAAAAATAATAAACCAAAATTATTCACATAATATCATCAACACCAACATGCCCAATATTTTCACAAGGTAGGCAGTAAGTAGTACGGCAGTATCATACCGTTTCTCGAAAAGACGCCGTCTGAAATTTTGTTTGCAAGGCCATAAAGTTCTGGAGCTTTCCTGTTGGACTTAGGGCTGTTCAAAATGTGCTGGAAATTCAAAGATCACAACAGGGCTATCAACACGACGATGCAAAATGAAATACCAGACACAAAATGATGCGTACGTCGTTGATTTTGGCGTCTGCTGTCCAAATGAGGAGTTTGTGTCCGATCCAAAAGCTTCCCACTCTGAAACCAAGTCTTTGAGCGGTGGTTATGAGGCCTTCCGTGAGAAGGTGCAAATCTTAAAAAAAAAAAAATCAGGACGGAATTAGTGAATTTTAATCAAATTTGCCAAAGTGGCCGGCGACCTTGTGTGGTAATCCTCCATATTTGAATAAACAAGAATTATAAACCTTTTAATTACCACTTTATTTATAAAGTGGTAATTAAAAGGTTTATAATTCTTGTTTATTAAAAAAAAAGTGAATTTTAACGTTATTCATTTTCCAAAGCCAAACGAACAATACCCAACTCACCGTGCATATTGGACACACCAATAAATCTCCACAGGTTGCCCACTATAGGTAATGTCGGGCAGGCCCCCGGTGTCACCTGTATGTTTGTCACACGTGACCGGGATGATTTCACGAAGTACACTACCCACAAAAGGATCACACAGGCCACAAGCAGGTCCATCTTTCACGACACCCAAAAGAATATTGTGCCTGCCTACCAATCCCAACCACAACGATCTTCCCCTTGAGAATCAGTTTGAATGTCTTATCCGTGAGAATCTCTCACATTACCGGAGATTGTTGGCATATATGCGCCCTATTTTCAGCCCCAGTGACTCAAAAGGCTGTTTATTAAGAGATTCCAACTTATATTCATGCCCATTAGAGAGACAGCTTAATCGGCTCCCGGTGTCACCTGTATGTTTGTCACACGAGACCGGGACGATTTCACGATGTACACTACCCACAAAAGGATCACACAGGCCACAAGCAGGTCCATCTTTCACAGCACCTGGCCCAACAGTGGGAGCGCTCTGTCAGGATGTGGAAAAAGGATTTTTAAAATGGGGATCAATAATTCCAATTATTTGAATTGCAAATTATACAAATTGCTACCCCTCGAATGGAGCCCAAATATTTCTTCCCAACTTGGCTACAGTTATTAATTGCCTCATTGGAACGTACACTGCAATCAAGTTTAGCCACATTCTGACCATAAAGACTGCCAGGGGCGGATAGGCGGTTTTGACCGGCCCGGGCGATTCAATTTGACCGGCCCTTCCCCCCCCCCCCCCCCCCCTAGCCTTAACAGTTACCTATCCAAAGACCATCAAAGGAGGGGTTGTTCATATTTTGGAAAAACAAGCAAATGAATAGGAACGAGAATACACTTTATTAATTTTAATACCTAGGTGAACTTATACTAAGTATAAGTCTTATTAATAAGTACTTAAGTGAAAAATAACAGCGCCTATATTTAGAAAAAATAAAAGTGGTATGTGTGTTAGTTTGGTACCGTCTATACAAACATAATAGCGACTGAAGCTAGGATGGATTGAATTTTTGCACATTTCTTCAGCTTCATTATCACAGCGTATTGATGAGGAGCATTTGGCTGGAGCACTGAACCGAGAGGCTTTGGGTGTTTCTGGTCCTCCTCGCCATCCCCCCTCCTCCCCTACTCATATTAAATATGAGACAAATTTTGTCCCCTGCTTGTTCATTTCTTTCGAACTCTAGGCTCAACCTGTCCCATGGTAAATTTACCTTTTACAGCTGTTTAAATTCAATTACTAGAAAAGTTTGTCATGTTAAGTGTTTGGACGGATGAAGGACCCAAAAATGATTACTCGGAAAATGAGTCCTCATTCGACTTTCTGGCATCCTTCAAAAGTCTGATGGATGCATTGAATGCCAAGGTGAAATCGGACGCTTCTGGGACCCTCAAAAATACTTTGAAAACGACACCTAACTCCTTCCCATAGATGAAACCCTTCAAAACCCCCTTATCTAGCCCTCTTTAGTTCCGCAGAGCATCGCTGGTTTGTGCGATTGGGCTGAAAACCGTGTGGGTTGAAGAAAAACCAAGTATTTTGTCAAAAGTTTCAGATTTTTGAGAAAAATTGCTACTGCTCAAAACGTCGTGGACATTTCAGTTTTGGAATCTGCTCATCTTAAAACGTAGATATAATGACAAATTTTGAGGACGATCAACATTTTGGACTTGGATAAAAACATAGGTAGTGTATTATTCAAAGAATATTTAACCAAAACGTGATCACATAACGCCCACAGACGAAACACTTGCTGATGAGGGAAAAGAGACCAAGCGGTAGGCGATGGCGAGGAGGGGCAGAAACGACTGAAGCCACTCGGCTCAGTGCTTTGGCCAGACGCTCCTGCTCGCAAGCCATCAACATGAGATCCTCCAGATTGTTATCACTCAGAGTTAGCCTCAGCCTTGTTTTGATGATTTTCAATTTTGAAAAACTACTCTAACACTCAGCTTGGATGGTAGAAAGCGGTAGGTAGGTACCTACCAAAAATGGGTGAATCAAAAAGAGAATTTCATACAATGAGGCCATGAGGATTTAAAACCTTGTATGCAAATTACGCATTGATTGCACTTGACATCCACCCTGTTAGGAACAGAGCCAACCAGATCGCCTTCATTGTGTCTGAATTTTCCTTTTCGGTCTCGATTTCATATTTCGGGTAAGGTCAAATTTTGTTTCCAGCTTCGACCGGCCCCTCAGGACCTTCGGCCCTTCGGGCGTCGCCCGATCGCCCGACCTGCCTATCCGCCCCTGTTTGGTAGGGTCGTGTCAGGCAAATTTCGACAAAAAAAGACGCCATTGAACAGTAAAAGATTGTTTTTCAAGCTCATCATGCCCACAAAATATTAGTCACGACAACAAATCTCCACAGGTTGCACAACAGGTAGAGTCGGGCCGGCAACCGGTGTCACCTGCTTGTTTATCACAAGTGACAGGGATGATTTCACGATGTACACCACCCACAAAAGGATCACACAGGCCACAAACAGGTCCATCTTTCACGGCACCTGACCCCACATTGGGAGCGCCAGTTCTCCAAGGCAAAAAAAAAATCCCCGCTCCGTCTAGTTGTGGAAAAACCATTTTTAAAATGGGGATCAATCATTATTTATTTGCAATTCAAATAATTTTAATTACAATTCAAATTATTTGAATTGCAAATTTGCGGGTACTCCTCTAATGGAGCCCAAATATTTCTTCACAACTTGACTACGGTGTTATTAATAATTAATCCAATTATTGTCTGATGGGAGCCTACCCTGCAACCAGTCCTACCGATCTGACTATTGGCTTCCCGTGGAATTTTTCTAGTAGCAAACTAGCTATTTGGCCTTTGAAACAGTAAAAATGGGCTCTGATTGTTATGGTGGTACCTAATGAAATAAATTATTTATTTATTGTCACTTGATAAATAAATAATTACAATTATAGTCCTTGATCCTCGGAAAACAGCGTTCACGGGTGAGAAGGAACTTGTCGTACCTTTTCGTCTCGAGAGCACCTCTTCTCTGAGAGTGCCATTAACTGAATGGTGACCACCGAATGCCAACCGAAACCGCAAATTTCGAAAATGGCGATCATCTAGGCCCTGGATCCTTATTATTTCAGTTTTTCATGGAACCTGTCAGCTACTGGTGCATTTACCCTGCACTGCTAAAATCTCTCATGTTCACCCTTGGACGTTTAAGTAATTTTGAGATATAGCTTTTGGGAGTACAATAGGCGATTGAAATGACGGGCTTTTCCCTGATCAGCTGATTGAGCTAAAATTGTATGCGTGATGAAGCTATGTGCCATGTCCCCCCTGGCAGTGTATTCTTTTTTTCCAACTACAACTTTCAATTTAGTATGGAGTTATCAAAATTTGCTCATTTTTGCCAAGTAGGTTGTGGTTGACGCTGCCGCACCACGAAGGTTTTTTCCAATTTTGAGCAACGGAAATGTTCCATTCTTCATGTTGAAAATTATTTAAAATAGGTTCGGTTTGGAGACATTTTTCCGATTTCAACTGCCTGCCAATTTTGAATCCAGCAGCTTTGGAATGGCAGACCGCCCGTTTCAAGTACAGGTCGGTGTGTTTTATGAAGTCTGATGATATCAAAACTCGGTCCTTCGGGCGGCCCGAATCGGGCCTCGCAAGGGGGCAAGCCCCCTGGACCCCCGAATGCTTTTGGTACTTTTCCGTTATACCCCCCCCCCCCCCCCCCCACACGCGATTTCATGTATCATACACACCCCTCCCGATGGCACCCAAAGCCAGCCAAAATCGCAGGGGGGGTATAACGGAAAAGTACCATGATTTTTGCATAGAGCCTACGGCTAAAATTCAAGAAACATGGACCGCATTTTTTAGAAACCGATGGTTGCGTAAACAAACCAACCTTATGACCAACTTCTCCCTTGTTGCTTAGGATGAGCTGGCTACTTTTACACACTACTATGAAGCAGGAAAAAAACGCTGCAAATTTTACACAAGGGTTTATTATTCTTTGATATACATTACTTGTGCAGAAATTTAATTCTGTCAATGAAAAAATTTAAAAAAAAAAATTTTTTTTATTTTTATCTCAAAAAAATTTTTTTTTTTGGATTTTTTTGTTCAAAAATGTGTTTTTTTCAAAAATTCCGTATTTTTTACTCGAAAAATATTTAACATCCTGGGATCCTTCAAAAATCCCATTTTTAGCCCCATGAGAGCCCTACAGATCGGCACAGTGAAATCGGATCGTTCCGGGACCCCAAAAAATGGATTCTACGTCCAAAAATACCTCGAAAACGACACCTAACTCGATCCCATAGCTAAAAGCCTTCAAAAAACCCCTCCCGTAGCCCCATTATAGCCCCAGAGCGCCCCACTGGTTTGGGCGATCGGACTGATAACCTTGCGGGCATGATGGTAAACCAAGTATTTTGTCGAAATTTCAGATTTTTTAAAAAATTCCTACTGCCCAAAACGGCCTGGACGGCGTACGGAGTACGGACATTTCGGATTTAGAATGTAGACCACTTGAAACGGATAATATCAAATTTTGAGCCCGATCGGAGTCGTCGACCCCCGTCGCGAAAACATAGGTGTATTATTCCAAGAATAATAAACCAAAAGGGCGCAGTTCATGGGGAACGGCTCGTCCCACGAAAATAGTTTTGGTAGCGTTGGAATCGTGGCGAAATCTCTTTTTCGGCGAAACACGAGAAACTCGGATTCGTGGAAAAAAGTTGGGACACTTTTTCAGCGCATCGGCGAATTTCCTTATTTACGGAGGAAACGTTAACATAACTCGGTCGGGAAGGAACGCCCGAAGCGATAGGAAGACGGGGCCTCGGGAGAAAGAAGCCTATGTCCGTCCCCGGGTTCTAAGGGCGGAAAAAACGGCGTCTACCTAGGCGCTACCGTTTAGGCGTGATGCCGAGACAGACAGAGACGAAGCCGTCTCCCAAATTTCGTTCCTATAAAACGTAACACTTTTTGTCAGTTAGCTCAAGGCTAAAGCATGTTCCATGCTATAATCGAGTCAATATATTCACTTTAGCTTTAGCTTCCGAAATCGAGTCAATATCTTATATATAAGATATATATATAAGATATTGACTCGATTTCGGAACTTGTGTCTTGGGCTGTGTTTGAGATTCTCAAACACAGCCCAAGAAACTAGTTCCGAAAGAGCGAAAAAACACGACTGTTGGGAAACGCGAAAAAACCAAAACAACCTACGCAGACCGGCTAGCCTCTCGTCCTACTGCGCAGTAGCTGGCGCGAAGGGTGTTCTTTGTTTTGAAAAACCGTGTTTTCTTTTTAGGTCTTCCATTCATGAGGTGATCCCCACCTCACAAAATTTGAGACATTTCCGAAAATCTTTCATACTTTTCTCTGTACACACCAACTTGATTCTCCTTTCGTTTCAATAGGGGTCCTTGGTTTCATTCTTGTGGTCAAAACGAGGGTTTCACCCGACTCCCTGCCTTCAATGGGATTTTAGTATCGCGTTGCAAACAGTGCACGAGGGATAATGCTATGCGAGAACGGGTGAACCTTTAAGTCCTATCCCGTTTGTCTTTGGAAGCCGATCTCAGTCGAATGTCGAAACCCTTAGCGCCGTGACCTGACCAAGTTCTAGAGCTTACAACTCCACTTGCGCACTTAGGAGTTAACAGACTGTTAAAGCTGCATTCACTTTGGAGGGCGGGTATTCCCTTTTGTGAGACCTTCGTGACGAAATGGGACCACACTCGGCGGGTCCGGTTGGAGTCCTGTCTGAGCCCGAGCTATAAATCATGAGGCAAGTTGAAAGCTGTGGACTCACAATGCACGTACTCGTCAGGCTTGTCAAATTCGTCAAAATACTTTTTAAAAAAAGAAAAGAAATTATGCAACATTGTTGACCAAAAACGACCACCTCTGGGCCTGTATTCGTGTCCACCCTTCAAGAGCTTGTGACAGTGAAGATGAACGCTCTGCTAACTAGGTGACTCATCCAAATGGCTCCTAAGAACTCTTCTCTGGGGAAAGACCCAATGACACCTGCGTAGTCCAGAAGTGTTATTACAAATTACTCGGTGACAGGAAAAAAAATATGAAGGAAACCCCGACTAGCTCGAACACGATTCAATTGTTATTACCTGTCCCGTCGAGCTTCGATATAAGGTGATCCGTTAGAAGCCTGTCCTCAAGACCGGTCCGTACTTGCAAAATCGAAATATTCTTAATTGCCTGACAGGAGCGGGTCTCGAAAGTCAATTGCGACAACTTTTGGTTCCCTTATGGTCAATTCATGGCCTCACCGTCGCCGAGCGGAGAACGAGAGAGAATGAATGAATGAATTCCGTCCAAAGTTCCGACCAAACCGAAAAAAAGCATGACGGGCTATCAATGCCCTTAAGGCATCGCACGAATTTAAGCCGTCGTCTACGGACTTAATCGGATATGTAGATACAGTATTGGAGGAAGCACGAGCTGCAGGATGGCTGGAAGGGTCGAGTTGTCCTGCAATGAGTCTTTCCTCGGAATGGGGCTGCGGTGAAGCTGATATCAAGCACGAATGGTGTATGATATCAGTTCTACTGCAACTCATAGCTAAATTGAAATTTGACAGGCTGGCTTCCCCGACCGAATTGTCAGCATGGGAGGCCGGGCCATCTTCAAATTCAATCATACGAAGGGCAGTTCTCCCTGCTCCTAACAGCAAAGTATTGTCGCCTATAGGGGCCTGGGCAGCTGTCCCGCCTGAAAATATTGGGTCCCCTGAAGTGTCCGCTGAGGAGACCTGGGCAGCAGTCCCAATCAAAAAGCCACTGTGATTGTCGTCGTTTGACATCGATCAGTGCATTCTGCATCAGTGCAGCAAAGTATGACTGGCAGTGAGATAAGTGATGAACTCATGGGCGCTACATCAGGCATTCTACAGGTAGGTCTAGGCGTTCTATGACGGGGCGTTTTAGTCAGTGTGAAGAATTTCTCGATGTATCATTAAATGATGTAATTATTTTCTACATTTTTTAGGCAGTCTGTATAATGCGCTCGGCGCCATGGGCAACGTATCAAACAGACTCTGGCAAACGATTCTACCATTCCATTTTTGAAATTGAAAAGAGGTGAACTTTCTACTCCGACATTATATTATAGCAAGAGGATCTTAGCATTGTTGTCTATTTTTAAAATGGACCACAAAGTTCGCCAGAAGTGGTGCCAGTACGATATGGAAGCAGCCATAAATGCCGTGATGAGTGGGAAAATGGGTTGTGTAAGATCATCCAGAACCTTTGAAGTGCCGCAAACGACGCTCGAAAAGCGATTAAAAAAGAACAAATGACAGGACTACTTGGAGATGGTGTACCACGAAACATTGAGGCACGTTGGCGCACCAGGTGTTTTCAGATAAGTCAACGTCGAATATGTCTTGGGAGAGATTTTTCCTTGTTGGAAGTGCCCATTTTCAAATAACTCAGCTTTCTTCGAAATGACAATCTAATTCTGGCCAACTACGTTTCAGGCCACTTGGTATTTCCTGAAGGAGCAGCTGTGTGCGTGGCTTTGCACTTCACCCACAACAAACCTGAATACTGGGAGAGACTTAATGAGTTCTATCCTGATCACTTCTTTTCTAAAAACGCAGCCGAAAGACCAACAGGGGCATTTTTACCATTCAGTGCGGGAGCCAGAGTTTGTCCAGGTTATTTTCAAATAATAGTTTTGGAAATGAATTAAGAAACGCATGTGAATACGTCATTAAATTTTAAGGTTGATTCAGAAGATGTAACCATTACAGGAAAAATGTTTGCTGTGGTTTCTGGCAAAATTATTTTGTCAATGCTCCTGAGAAGGTTTCATTAAATGAAATTTTTTTTTTTTAACTGCGAAGAAGTACGCTGAATTGGATTATAAAGTTATAATCCAACTGGTAGTTCTACCAGTTCATGTTGGAGCAAGTAGGAGGATACCCTATAAAGATTAGGAAGATAATGGTTGCTAGCTCCAGCTGTTAATTTTATAGCAAATCACTTGATATCAACAACGGGATGTATTGGGCAGGTGACATGTATACATGTCTATCTATAGATATCCTCCCGCTCGTCGAGCTCAGTGAAACTAAGATGTAAATATGTAAATGTAAATATGGTAAAATTTACCAGACCTTAACGGAGTGGTAAAATTTAATATCCTCCAGACCTTAGTCTCTTCGCTGGTAAACAGCGATAACGACAGGTAGGCAAGGTTACTGCAGTAACACTACATGTAGCGTAGTGTTGTTAGTGAAGTCAGGGCAGCTCCCAGCACCTCTAATTTTATACCGAAAGCCGCGAAAAAGGGAGGGTGTCTGATTTTCCGGGATAACTACAAATTTAGTTATCACAAAGAACTGGCTGGTGGGCTGAATGAGTGTATAAGTGAACGGTGAAAGGGTATAAAGGGGGTTTGACACTGTACCTACTCCTTCATTAAAATATTGTCCCACAAGTACCAACATGTCGTCCTGGGGAGGAATAGCAATAATGTGTGAGTTCTGACTACTGACTTCTTGACTTCCTAATTGACTAGATTTCATATCTTATACCCTACATTTAAGTGATTGATATGCAATAACAATTTGTCTCCATTACAACCAGGGATATTTACATTTCTGAGTGCAAGTTGAGGGAGGATATATACAATATTTGCAATAGTGAGCGGAGGATATAATATATTATGCTCTTTTTCGCTCGGCCGGAGACTATTTACAAATCCCCATTGGGCAACAGGTGACGGGAAGGCAGCTGATTTTCGGAGAACCATGGTGCACCATCATACCAATGTAATCTAATGAAATTAATAAATGAATAAACGCTGGAGAAAAATGTTGCATGAAGGAACAACTTGGAAAAATTCCGATCCGAATCTAAATGTACCTATTTATAGCCATTAGGTAATGACTTGAGGGAATTTTGAACTGCTTCCCTCATACAGTGTTTTATTTGGGGAAGGGAGGAGTTATTAAATTAAATTCACACTGAAATTGAGTTCTAATTATGAATTTATTTAAGTTATTACAAGAAATCAGAAGGGGAAGGCCGAAAAATTTATTGGGCCTCAGGTAGGACTCGAACCCACAACCTTCGCATTACTAGTGCGACGCTCTACCAATTAGGCCACTGAGCCCAGCAGTCATGATAGAACATCGGAGATTGAAGGCTCAACCGTCCCCTGCCCCCAACGGTTGATTCGGCCTTCTCATATTGTTGCTTATTTTCCCCTTCTGAACCCTGATCTGATATGAAGCCAGTAGACATCCTACTTTTGTCCCTCTTCCTAGGGGTCCCTTAATTCCCCAGGAGGAGTAGTTTCATTAGGTAATGACTTGAGGGAATTTTGAACTGCTTCCCTCATACAGTGTTTTATTTGGGGAAGGGAGGAGTTATTAAATTAAATTCACACTGAAATTGAGTTCTAATTATGAATTTATTTAAGTTATTACAAGAAATCAGAAGGGGAAGGCCGAAAAATTTATTGGGCCATAAGAAATACAGAAGAATCTTCTGATGAAGGCTTCTACCAAACTTAGCTTCACATCTGGGTCAGCTGACTAGGGCCTTCAACGATTCGCGTTCTCAGAGTTAAACCATCATGAGTTGCCGATAGGTTTATCACACGTGATGACATGTTCCGTGGAAACCCACACGCGTCAATGGAACTGTTTTATTACATATTAAACCCCAGCTGTAATACGCAACTCGGGAATCTGTCATTTTTCAAGAGAAGGCCTTCTCTACCATACATAGTCACTTATTACTATTTCACACTAGAGAAAATTACCAAAGGCGAGAAATCTCAAGGTGTATTTCGTTCTAGCGGCTGAGCAGGCGTTTTAATTAACTTCAAAAAACAATTAGAAGAAGAAAAAAAAAAAAGGTTTGAAATGCCGAAGTCCACAAAAGAGCCGTTCGACTGACCTGTTTTGACCGGCGAAGTCATCAGTTCTGGCTGGGTGAATCTCCAAACGGGTGCTGCGAACCAAACGGAATTGGCGAAAGGAGAAATCACTTAGGGGTCTCATGTGTGTGGGACAGCCCGCTGACCACTTCGCAGGGTTCTACTGGCCGGCCTTGACTGTCTCAAGTTCCCGAAAGAAAAATTTTCTGATTTTTTATTGATATAGAAAAATTGTTGGATAATTTATATCAATGCTAAACTCTTAATTTTAATTGATAATGGATAATTTTAAACCCTTGTGTAGAAATTGCAGCGTTTTTGTGATTATTAAATAATCCATTATCAATTAAAATTATCCATTATCAATTAAAATTAAGAGTTTAGCATTGATATAAATTATCCAACAATTTTTCTATATCAATAAAAAATCAATTCCATTGGGTATTTAAAAAAGTTTTTATTATTGTCTTGTAAAGTTTGTGAACGGATGTGGAACCCCGTTAAATGGATTTTGCGGCTGATCAAAACTTATGATCTCTGACACGAATACATAGGTGTATTATTCCCTGAATAATAAACCAAAAGAGGCAATACCGAGCAAATGAGTGGTTTCGTGAATAATAAACCAATTACCAATCACGAAGTGGTTTTTTGTCGACGCTCAGTGCGTTATTTCAGCAAATTAGGGGAATTATTATAGAAGGAAAATCGAAAAATGAATGCTGCAATTAAAAATTTCGGACCCAATGTATGTAGAAATTGATACCTAAAGTAAGAGAAAATGGATTTCAAAACCATGGGCGTAGACAGGGTGGGGCAGGGGGGGGGGGGGCTCGGCCGAGCCCCCCCCCCCCCCCCCCCCTAGACTTTTGGAAACACAACAATAAATTGTGCTGCACTTAATAGAAACAACGGAATTGAATGCGTAGGTGGGGACATGGAAAGGTATTATTGAACTTTGGGAACACTAGCACTCTGACAGGGGGCCTCGCTTCGCTCGGCCGACCACTTTCTTGGTCATTGGTCTCTTGTAATTAATAAGGCCTCCTTAAGGGGGCGGCGAGCCTGCAGGGCTGTGCCTCTCCCGCCATCTGCAAGCAGAGTCAATAATTCTGAGAAGCTAAAATTAAAATTAAAATTAAATTTTATCATGAAAATTACCTATTTCTCGGAATTTAGAATTCGTAAGTACCTTTCGTTTGCTATAATATGCACACGCATACCTTTGGTTTATTATCATTGGAAAAATACACCTCTGAAATCGCGAAGGAACTTGAAAATGCAGATCGGCCTCAAAATTTGACGTTACACGTTTCAAGATTTCTCGTTCCTTTCCACCTTCGAAACTACAGTTTCAACACGCCTCTTTCAAGAATGCAACGGGTCGTCAACTCATTGCAGGATGTGATTGACATCGACTAGCCACTGCCTTCTTTTAAAAGGCTCTCGACAGACTTTTTTCATAGGTGAATTATTTAATTTACGTTGTTTTTCTTTCTATCGAACTGTTGACTTCAGCTTCTCAAGTGTATTTTTTCATTTTGATATTATTTATCACTATTCTTTGTATTGGAATTATTTTCCGTAATAAACACACAAGAAAAAAAAGACTAGATTCCAAAATCGAAATGCCCGTCCGCCGTACTCCACGCCGTCTGGGCCCTTTTTGGGCAGCAGGACTTTTTTTAAATCTGAAAATTTGACACAATACACACAAGGTAGGTACACACCATCGGACCACCCCGTTCTCGGTTTACCATCTACTTGTGCCCCATCGCCCAAAACCGTGGGGCTCTGTGGGGCTAAAAAAAAGGGCTACGGGAGGTTTTTTTTTAAGGTTTCGGCTATTGGGTCGAGTTAGGTTTAGTTTTCGAAGTAGTTTTGGACGTATAATCAATTTTCGGGGATCATGGAACGATTAGATTTCACTGGGGGGATCTATTGGGCTCTAATGGGGCTACAAATGGAATTTTTGAAGGATTTTGGACGCATAGGTAGGTAATCCATATTTCGAGGGCCTACTACATCTGTTCGAACAGTGTAAAAATTTTTTTATTTACCTATTTTTAATTTTATTTTTATTGACACAGAATTAATTTTCGCACAAGTAACCTATATCAAAGAATAATAAACCCTTGTGTAAAATTTGCAGCGTATATATATATATATATATATATATATATGTAAAATAGCGCTTGGGGGGTGCCCCCCCCCCCCCCCCCCCTTGCCTAAATCCTGCCTACGCCCATGTTCAAAACCTTGAAGGACGAGCGAGAATAACGGTGCACTTGACCAAACATGACGATTGATAGTAGTCCGATTTCAGAACTTATTCAATCAATGAACGGATCAGTCGCAACCAAACAACCGCGAGTTTCTCTGTATTCACCTCCTAAGGTAGGTGAAACACATTTTGAAAATGTATACGCTTTCCATACGCTCATTCTCAGTAGAGACCTATACGCAATAATAATTATAATTAATAATAATAAAGGTTGCCTCTTCAAAAGTATAATAATATGGCCGATCTTGCCCGATTTTTGAAAAAGTCAATTTAAAGCCAAATTAAGGGTTTTAAAAACTATTTTTTGAAGATTGTTGGTAATGAAAATTTATTTATTGATATTTTGTCCTTTTCGTAGAATGGATGCCTCAACACCAACGAATAGAGAACTATACTTGTAACTTACAAGTTGTAAGTTCCTGTCATGGAAAAATAGAAATCTTTCTTCCATGGTTTCTGTAGTATGGATAAGTTTAGGCACAATTTGTTTACCGCCATACAACGAGTGATACGTCTACCTACTCCATAATACTAGCTAGAAATTAGGAATTAGATATTTTTGATGATTTATATTCAAGGTTACAGGTTTACTTAGGGCCGGTTCCACCAACCTCATGTTAAAGTTCAAGTTAGCTATTTTGAGGTTAGAGATTGACATAAAATCAGTTTTAGCACACAACAACAAGTTAAGGAGATAACTTCCGAAAATCCGCAAGTTAAAAAAGCGGAAGTTAACCGTCCTGGTAACTAGGAGACAACTGCTGGTGAAACGTGAATTTTTTCGCTAACTCGTGGGTTAGCCTAACTCGAGGTGGTGAAACTTAAAGTTATAACTTGGTGTAAATCTTGTTTTTATTTGGGTGTCCATTTCTGTTAACATTTTTTTTAATACTCTGTATTGTTGTAATAATTACATCAGCTTACTTTTAAAAGGGGTCATATCCATTTTTCGAAAAAATCTTTAAAAAACGGATTTTCAATCTGTAGGATAACCCAAATCGATCTGTATGAGCAGTTAGCGACAAAAAGGATCATAATATTCAATAGATATAATACGATAGATATAAATCGTATATTATGTTGAAAATTTAGTGAGATGAAGGAAAATACCATGGTCATACCATGATAGTATGGTGATTTAATGGATAGAAATCACGTATCCTTACATAATGTGAAAAAGAGGAAAAGTGATTTTCATTTTAACACTAGAAATCACGTATAATACTGGGCTCATTTCTATTGAAAGCCTTGTTAACAGTCCATTTTGATAGAAAGATGACAAATCAGAGTCAACTCTAAAAATGTGGAAATTTTTGAATCAGAAATGCAGATTGTAAAACCAATAACTTGTCAAAACATGTCTAATATTGGGAGAGATCTAATGAGTTCTATCCTGATCACTTCCTTCCTGAAACACCGTAGTCATATGGCCCTATTTGTACCCTTCAGCGCTGAAGCCAGGTTAGTTCCAGTCATTCCAAATTTACTTACAGGAAAAAAGTTCACTGGGATTTGTGGCACTGAGGAGGTTTCATTTCTCAACTGCAATGAAATTTGCTGAATTGTACGACTGCTACCTGCTAATGTTGGAACCATTAAGTAAGAAGATCCTGTGCAGGTTAGGAAAAGAGCAGCCAATATCTACAATGAAGGAATGAATAAATTTTGTTTAACAATAATTATTAGGTATTGTTTCAGGAAATGGTACTTTTCCGTTATACCCCCCCCCCCCCCCCACTCGATTTCGTGTTCATAAACACCCCTCCCGATGGCTTTAAGGCACCCAAAGCCAACCAAAATCGAATGGGAGGGGGGGTTTATAACGGAAAAGTACCCAGGAAATTTCGAACATCATCTGTTGGAAAACACTGATCCCAAAAACTTGGTCCGTTTTCGTACATAATAATATCAACACTAATAATAATAATAATAATAATAATACATAATATATTACCAATCATGTACTAAGCCATTAGTGTAAGGCACTCTCCAACGACGATAAATAACAAGCTATGTTTATTATCCAACGGCCTTGACACACTCGCGAACTCCCGAAAGAAAAAAATTATAATAAAACCCGGGAAACCCCCATCCTGGCGAACGGTTTCGTCTCCAATTAATTAATCTCCCTCAATCTCTTTAACGTGGCTTTGATGATCGGGGGAACGTCCTCAGGCGCAGCCCGAGCGTGACATCGGAATATCCGTTTTTCATCCACCTGTTGCGCCACGCGGCAGTCCCTGACGCAAGTCTCTCACGTCCGTCAAACTCAAATACGGCTTTGCAGAAGGAAAAAAAAAAAAAAAATCGAGTCAGCAAAAGACCAAATAGGCGAGAAAAAAATGAGCAGGAAAATGGCAAAAAGACGGCAATTAAATGAATTGGAAATTATCTTGAAAAAAGCCACAAGGCGAACTTGGAACGTTGGGAGGGACCTACCTTTCACGTTAAAGTGAGCCGAAGGTCGTCGTCGAGTGCAAGGAGTGATTGATCGTAGTAAAGAATAAGAATCGTCGTAAAGTTGAACTTTTACGAGTTTGACTCACGAAGGGGGCTGTGGAGGTTGGAATTCGCGTACAGACCCACCTATCACACGTTGGATGAATAATAAGGAAGTTAGGGTAAAAAGAACAGTCACGGCGAAAGAACGATTACACCTGAATGCTTTCCAGCGCCAGAGGCGGAGATATTCGAGGGCTATTGAGTTATCGTGCATTTAAGAAGATGCACTGTTTTAGGGCTCTCGACAAGGTTTGATAACAAATCGATTGCTGATGGTTACCGATTTTGCATCCCTACTCTCGACTAGACTGAACCGTGAAAGGGTTGACAGGACTATCATTATTATGAATAATCGGATAATTGCTAATTTTAATACTATTTTCATTAGAATGTTCATAACTGTTTACCATAGTAGAAAAAAATACAATTAATAATTTGTTGATGATGATGTTGTCTGTTTCAATGAATAAACGAATTTTCCATCCACAAAATTGATCATTTTTAAAAATTTTATTTCACAATTTACAAATTTTTGTTATCTATTCAAAAGCATTTTGATGCATTTTTCTACCTGAAACTGGAGGAATAATTATATATAATAATATATAATTATTATATCCTGAAGTGGAGGATTGGCAGCACTGATTAATTTCCCCATCGACCAAATAAGTGCTGTCATAGATGGAAAGTAAACAAAATCATTTCCGGGCTGAAAAAACGTTACACAAGTTTGACATTTTATGTCTTTACTTTGGCACATAAACGAAAAAAGCGTTGAAAGTGTTGAAGCGTTAACAACAAGCCATCAATTGAATTGAATAGATGAGCGCAACCTTTTTGTTATTACGATATATTTAATGAGCGAGAGAAACTAAGAAACAGTAGGTATCTAGCGACCAAACTATGCCACACAACACATCATCCACGTGATGCTCATTACGTAAACAACTGCACCCTAAAGACCGATGCGTAATAAAACCTTGTTACGCAGGCTCAGGCTGCAAAAATCGTTTTGGAGTCGTTGGAATCAGCCTAAAAAGCTCATTCCATAGACCCTTGTACCAACGAAATCGGACAAAAACTTCCGTCCCCCTTTTGAGGCCTCCTTAGTTACACATCAGAGATAAACAACTTTCGTCGTGAAGTACCTCCCGAAAACCGATGAAAGGGATGAGGGAGGAAAAATCAAGGTAGCCTATAACCACCCCACGAACTCGCTGATCACAATGAGACCACCCTCATGAAAATCTGTTGAGCCACTCGGGCGTGATGCTCTGTACACAAAAAAACAAACAAAAAAACATACATGTCGAGGAGGTGAGCGCACCTTTCCATTTTTTGGAAAAAGGTTGCGCTAAAAAGCGTTACGGTTGGTTCCCTAGCAACGTCTAAACTAAACTCAACTAAAGACAACTAAAGACCAAACTAAACTAAACTAAAGACATAAAATGCCCTAATGTGTTGCAGAACTAATCAAAGTTTTGGAAGAACAACGTCGCAAATGCGCTTTGCGTCTCAGGTTTTTTATGAAAATGAGGTAAAATTTCAGAGGAATAATGTCGTAAGTGTACATTGCGTCATTGTTCGAACCAAAATTTTGGAATTTGGTTGGCCCCCCGTAAAAGATAATGTTATGTCTAATATTATTATCCATGTTAGAAAAAGAGCGCTCCTTGGCCTATTATTATAATAATGAACTCTTGTGCTGCGTTTTAAAATTAATTTTTAAAAGGGGTCAATTAAAACAGCAACATCGACATGACCCAAGGTAACTCCAGCTGACGTAGTTTCCTCCATTCGTTTTTGGAGGACATCTACAAATTAGCGCGAGTTAAAAGCACCTAGTGAAGGTTCCGAATTACTGTAGTGTGAGGATTGGACGAAACTACAGCGTGTAGGGCTAGAATTTACGAAATGGGTAGAACTAGAGTTCATGGAACTTTAAGGTGTTCAGATTTAACTCGTATGGTTAGTTCTTCTCCTGGACACCTGAGTGACCTGTATTTACGATGACCAAATGGGGAAAGATCTCTCCTGACTGGGCTCCCATCAAAAGTTACATAAGTGGGCAGTTGGGAATGACTGTCAGTAATCCCTCATTCTCCACGCCCGGCTCAAGGTAAGGGTCAGCCTCCGGAGATCTTTTGTGGCCGGCCCCCGTCCTTGGGCTTCCACCGTCACGGGAGTCTTCGAACTTCTTTGCCACCGTTGTTACGATGACCCGAGCCTCCCTCTATTGACGGAACTGGATCAAGGATTATCCTCCAATGCATTTCCCACTCGAGGGAGTTTTCCCAAAGACGTAACCCTCGGAAAACAATCGCCCGCCTTGACGCGGGAGACGTCACCAGCTGGTCCCTCTAGAGTCTAGAGGAAAATCCTGGTTGGATGTTTTCACGCAGTCCTGTAGCAGCCAGTGCAACCGAAAATCCCGCTTGAGATTGCACCATTTATTTTTATCGGTTTTACGTGAAAGGGGTGCTACAGATACGAACACAATTACACATCAAACAGGATCTCGTTTTGCTTGCCTATTTGAGAGTTGCACTTGCAAGGCCTCCCCCCACTCCATCCACCCAAAGGCACCTCATTCACCCCTATATAGCCACTCACGGCCTCACAGATCAACATCAGTCAGGTCCCTAAGTCCATCGAGTCCGACAAAATGGTAGCGAAGGTGAGAAACCGTCGAACCAAAAAGGAAACTGACGTAAAAAAATTGGTACACTTATTCCAATCTCTGAGCGAAAAATTGGTTCACTACAAAAAAATTAAAGCTCAATGCGTTTTACATTTAACGCCAGTTTCATAAATTAAAGACGAAAGCTATCCGACGCGGTTAGGTCAGCATCCGGCCATCAAGTCGTAAAACGCACGACCTGGCATTAAAAACCAACTGTCCCAAGTTGGCCACACCTGCGTCCAACACACACCTAGGTTTTTTTACTAGCTAGTAAAAATTGTCTCACGACAAAGTTGAACTGTTCGTTTTCAGTTGGCGATTTTGGCAGCAGTGATCGGAGCAGCTACGGCTGGGCTCTTGGACGGCATCGAAGGGATCGGCCACAGCGGCTACGGCCAGTCGTACTCCAGCCAGTCCATCGTCTCTCACGCTGCCCCCGTCGCCATCGCCGCCCCCGTAGTACACGCCCAGGTCCTGCACGCCGCCCCAGTCGCCAAAATCGCCCTCGCTCACAAGCAGGAGATCGACTACGTTGACGCCCACCCTTCGTACAAATTCGAGTACGGCGTTCACGACGGCCACACCGGCGATGTCAAGAGCCAGTCTGAAGTGAGGGACGGTGATGTCGTCAAGGGTAGCTACTCCCTCGTCGAGCCCGATGGTTCCAAGAGGATCGTCGAGTATACCGCTGACGACCACAACGGATTCAACGCAGTCGTCCACAGGGAACAGAACGCCCACCCTCAGGTAACATTTTCCCCCACAACAAATTAACACTACAGAATTTTTCCAATTTAACACAATTAACATTCCAGGTGGCTAAAGTGATCGCCGCCCCCGTCGCCAAGCTCGCCTACTCCGCCCCCGTGCTTCACTCTGCTCCCCTCATCGCCTCCCTCGGACACGGCTACCACTGATCTACTGCCTATATGATCTACACCATGTAAAATGCACATGGTGCAAATCATCGGATCCTACTGGCACGTTACCATAATGTTCCAACGAGACCTCATTAGTGTAGATGAATTTGAGTCATATTTTTGTTGCAATAGCGCTCCGTTGAATGTATATATTTTGTACTGAATAAAATGAGCGTTCGTCAAAGAAATACCTGCGAATTTTCTCATCCTTTGGTCGAAAAATAAGATTTTAACGGTGAAAGAAGTATAGCACGTACTACAAGGCGTTAGTTGGTTGCACTGCTTAAGGATCCGTTGGTAGCACTACCGCCAACCGACTCTCCGTGTGATGTCTTGCGATTCAAAACTCTCCTGGGCAGAATTGCGGATGTTTCGCATCAACTCAATGGGTGATACAGGCCACCAGATGGTAATTATTTACGCGGGCGATAAACCATTTTCACGCTTTGACTTCACGAGACAACAATCTCAATGGGTGAAAGAGCGAAGGACGTAATTAGCCGGACGAACGTGAATTAGGCCCCGACAGGAGCACAAAGCTTCGGTCTTTACCGCGTGTCGGTTCAATGAACCGCGACTTCAATGTCGAGTGTGGTAATCACGCGTCAAACGTCTTCACAATGGACTGACATAACATGTGGGAAACAGATAGAACCAGAGCTAGAAACGACAAGGAATCAGTGCGAGCGCGAAGCAGTTCTGGGTTTAGCAAGGGCTGTGGAACAGGGGCGTTCTGGTGGCAGTGAGCACCAGATCTAGACTCAGGAAACAGTACAGCAGCTAAGAACGTGGATGTAGGAACCTCTCATTTCAAAAGTTGGATTCCAGATACGCTGGAGTTGGAACAGTTGAAAATTTAGAACTTCAAGAACCGCTTCAGGAACTTGGGCAAGCCAGTTGAGAAACCAATGAAAACTGCTTCTCACAATGCATTGGTTCAAGAATGAGTTCTTACCAATTCAGAAACCGTCGAGAACCGGTTCAGAAATCAGGTAACAAGTTTTATAATAAGAAAAAACCAATGAGCTCCATGAATGATTTTTTTTAAATTTTGTTCTGGGAAAGATCATGCTTCAAAAGTTACGTACACGGTTCCACATTACATAAAATCCATCTCTATTATTCTCGCGGCCTTAGCGAAAAAATGATATTTGAATTCCGAGGCCTGGCGGGGGTAGGTACATGGCGTGGGCTGCTTCGTCAATCGTGATTGGCCGACAGATGCAATTTAGCCAACGAAGCCGACTCGGAAAATTGAGCATCGAGGTAATCATCAGAGAAAGTCATTCAAAAATCGATTCCGGTTCTTCTCAAGGAGTTCATTCAGGAATTATTGGGAACCAGTTCTAGAATCAAAGTTCAGGGCGAACCAGAGCCAACATTTAGGAAATTGTGCTAGTACACGCAGTATACCCCAACAGAAGACACTAAGTATAGCTATAAAACAGAAGCAAGGAGTGGGAACCAATTTGCGGTTTTCAAAACAAAAAAAGAGGGGGGGGGGGGGGGGAGTTATTGCAAATTGATTCTTCTCCAGAGCGCAGACGAAGATAAGCGGGCTTAGAGAAGAATGCAGGATAAATAAATGTAATATTTTTCACCTGATTGCGTGAATGTAAGTAATGGTGGCATATGGGCCATTCTCCCAGAAAGCGACATTTTCAAATCTCAATGATGAAAAAATAAAAATGCTCCAAACTGTTTGAAAAAAAGGTATTAGGTACATTCAGGTTAACATCACTAATGATTATTCATGCCTATCCAATCACGAATACTTATTTTATTTTATTATTATTTTTTATTATTATTTTTATTATTTTTTTATTTTTGACATTTTATGTCTGTACTTTGGCACATAAACGAAAAAACCGATGAAAGTGTTACGGTTGCTTCCCTAGCAACGACTAAACTAAAGACATAAAAAATGTTATGTCTTAATGTCCTAATGTGTTGCAGACTCGTATGCAAGCGTTGCTAGGAGTTAGTTTAGATAGGAAGAATTTGATTATCCTCTCTAGCTTCGATAAGCTCTTTTTTTTGCGTTTTGAAATACAGAACGATAAGAATTATTGTTCAAAATTCAAGGTTGTTTTTTTTTTTTTTTTTTTTTTTGCATTCTGAGTAGCAAAGAATTTTACAACTGAATAAAATGTCGATCGCAATAATTATTATTGTTTTTTCCGTCATCCTCCGTCCTTCAAGGTATTTAGTTTGAAGGAAAAAAAATGAAAACGTCCAGGACGGAGGATGACACAGTGACGATTTTGTCTTCTGTTTTCATCTATGTATGTTGAAATTTAAACTAAATAAACGCATTAGTGATTGACAACACTAATAATTTATTGAAAGGAAAAATTAGATCAGAGATGAGGTAGGTAGGTTTACATGCATACATGCATTTCACGAGTCAATACTGACTTCATTTTGCCATTATTTTCACAAATTGCGTTTTGAAATACAGAACCATAATTGTTCAAAATTCAAGGTTTTTTTTTTTTTTTTTGCGTTCTGAGTAGCAAAGAATTTTACAACTGAATAAAATGTCGATCGTAATAATTATTATTGTCTTTTCCGTCATCCTCTTGTACATTACGTCATTCGCCGTCCTTCAATGAAACAGGGGTGGACGGAGAATGACGGGAACAAATGGATTTTCCTGTTTATCTTTAAATAACTTTAACAAATTCTCAATTAATTGGAGTGAAATTGAAACTATTCTATAAATAAAAAATTATTTTCAAACAGTGACTGTGAAATCACTGAAGGGAGGATGACGGAGGGTGATTGCAATCCATGGACAGCCACGTCCAGGACGAGACAATTTGACGCTGAGACTTTGAAAGGAACTGAAACGAACTGTCGGCGGGTGTTCTATAAGTGGAGTCGAGTTCAGAGGTTGTCTCATGGTTTTCCATGTCAGCTTCAACGAGACCTGTCGAAAGAGAAAATGCGAGCAGTGATTGGGATGATGGTAGTAGGTACCTACACACTATCGAAAGGAATGAATCAGCTACGTAGGCTATTTCTTTCGATTGTAGGAAAAAAAGTCCGTGGAAAAAAATCCCCGGAAAAAAAGTCCCCCAAAAAAAGGCGCCGGGAAAAAAAATCCCCAGTATTTTCCGATCCCGGAAAAAAAATCCCCGGAAAAAAAGTCCCCGTAGAAGAAATAGCGTTGACTGAATGGAAATGAATAGAAGATGATACTTAAGTATTAAATACTTTTGTTGTCGTAGGGGGTCAACGTCTAATGTTGTATTGTCCAAAAGATGAGTGGCTTCATCTCATCTTTTATCGGAACCGTGTACTTGTGTGAAAATAAATTCTGTCAAATTATTCAGTGTGTACTTGTGAGAAAATTAATTCTGTCAATCAATAACATAAAAAAAAGTTTTTTCAACAATTTTTTTTTTTTCATTCGGAAATTATTTGACCCCATTGGCATCCTTCAAAAATCCCGTTTGTAGCTCCATGAAAGCCGTATAGATCGCCACAGTGAAATCGGATCAATCCGGGACCCGCCAAAATGGATTCTACGTCCAAAAATCCTTCGAAAACGACACCTCACTCGATCCCATAGCCCATCAAAAAACCCCTCTCGCAGCCCCATTTTAGGCCCATAGCGCCCCACGGGTTTGAGCGATCGGGCTGCTTCCGGGCACAACTTGATGGTAAACTGAGTATTTTGTCAACATTTCAGATTTAAAAAAATTCCTATTGCCCAAAACGGCCCGGACGTCGAACGGTCATATCGTTTTTGGAATCTAGACCTCTTGAAACGAATAATGTCACATTTTGAGGCTGATCAGAATTTTCGACCCCCGTCGCCATTACATAGGTGTATTATTCCAAGAATACTAAACCAAACGAAGAGGTTCCCTAACTTTCTATTGTGTTTTGTTCAAGATTTTTTCAATTTTTTCAATTTTTCTTTTTGGGGATTTTTTTCCGCCCTTGAGTATTCTTAGGGGATTTTTTTCCGCCCTGCAGGATTTTTTTTCCGGGGATTTTTTTTCCGATTACCATTTCTTTCAGTAGCACAGTTGAATCGATTTTGACTACTGCGTGTTTGGGGTGGAAGCTTATAAACATCTAGAAAGGTTGTATCTTGTTGTACATGTTTTGCATACTTAATTTCCTCAGTTGATCGTGCTGTTAGTCATCCGAACAATCATTGGAATTTGAACGCAATTATCAAGGAAATTAGCAAAACTACCCTCGGTATTTGAGTCATAGGCAAACACTGTCTACGTCGCAGTTTGGAATGGAATCATTTAGCATGTCAGGTGCTGGAGTGGAGTCGAGTTCAGAGGTAGTCTCATGGTTTTCCATGTCAGCTTCAACAAGACCTGTCGAAAGAGAAAATGTGTGCAATGATTAGGATGATGGCAGTACCTACACAGTATCAAAAGGAATGAATTAGCTACGTAGGATATTTCTTTCAGTAGCACTCATAGCTGAATCGATGTTGACTACTGCGTGTTTGGGGTGGAAGCTTATAAAAATCTAGAAAGGTTGTATCTTGTTGTACCTACATGTTTTGCAAAATAATACCTTAAAACGTTGAATTAAACCTATTTTATTAGTTCATTACACATCTATTTCATCATGGGGATCTCTGAAGAAATTCCAAAAATTATTGAGGGTAAACATATACTTAGGTGCCATCCATATGTCAACGTTTGAGGATGTGGACAACATGCAGCCACCATTTTCTTCCCTCTGGTAAGCATTAATGGTTTTTTCTTCATTTTTCAATGGTTTTTATGTTAAACCATTAACTAGATAAAACAATCGCGCATTACAAACAAGAAAATACACTGCCAAGGCAATGGCACATGAGCTTCCTCGTGCCAAGTTCAAAATGAACGTAACAACTGTAACAAGAAAATTACGTTCGCGCATGCGCAGGGAGTACCACTGATTCAATCGTGATGAAACTGATAGGGAACCATCTAGGGCTATACCCACACAATTCCTGAAAATTTGATTGAAATCCGATCAAAATTGTAGGAGTTATGGCTGTGGCAAGGAAATTACGTTCGCGCATGCGCTGAGCGTACCGCTGATTCAATCGTGATGAAACTGACAGGGTACCATCTAGAGCTATACGCACACAATTCCTGAATATTTGATTGAAACCCGATCAAAATTGAGAAAGTTATGCCTGTTTCAAGAATTTCACGTTAGCGCATGCGCAGAGCGTACCGCTGATTCAATTGTGATGAAATTCGTATGGGACCTCAAGGAGCCTGATCCGCATAATCCCTCAAAATTTGAGCTAAATTCATTCAAAATTGTGGAAATTATGGCTGTAACAAGGAAATGCGGACAGACCGACAGACCCACAGACCGACAGAAGCGGAACCAAATTTGTTCAGTAGGCTATGAAACGCAAAATGCGAGTGGAAATTTTGAATTCGGACAACAAAATTTTTTTTTCTCCCGAAAGTGAACACAAGGCTTCCGCTGCTTCGCAGACTCGGAAGCAAAATGAAGCTCATGTTCACCAAAATGATAAGGACTGAGATGATCAGGTTTGCCACCAAACTCATTCACAGAACAGAACCAATGAGCGCATTGGTTCCCTTCTGCTGAATCACAAACCGCCGTAATCCTTTCAATTAAAATCGATTATTACAGTGGTTCTTTTCTGTGAAACTGATGAGGCCATTACGGATTCAATGTGTTTTTTTCTAGTTTGAGGGGGAAACTCTTTCAATTCAATTGGTCCTTTTTACTGGAAACGTAGACCGACTCGGCAAATCTCTTGGCATGCTTAACTCATTTTCTCATTTTTTATGGTTGGTTCCTTTCTGCTAAATGCCGTCCGGGTGCTTGATCCCTGGAAATCATCATCCTTCGTGGGAACCTTCAGAGAATCGGTGTTGAGGTGCTCCATGGTTCGAAAAGGGTTATTGAGCAATATGGCTATGAAAAATGGCAGAGTAGTACAAGTGGTACATGAAGAGTTTGGCGATGAGACAAAATTGGCAAACCTATTGCAGCAATCAGTTAGAGAAAAAACCAAATAGGATTTCTGTCAATCAGTCGGGTAACAAAGTGGTAGGTAAGTACCTACTCGGTATTCAATCAACCTGATGCGTACCGAAGCGTCTATTTGTACCCACCGGGTTACCCGGATTAGTCGTGTTCATCTTTCAGAAACGGCCGTCCAATTAGGCGAGTTACGTAATCCTCTCTTTATCTTCATTTCGGCCCGAGGGTTGATTTTCGCTCAGCTGCATTCTCTGACCCGAATTTTTCGGGCTGAAGAATCCTCCGATGGCGCAAACCCCTTTCGGACCGGGTGGCGGATTTGCCAAGTCCGTTTCCTGCGTCGACGCCGAGGAAATGCCGTCAGGATGGGATTTGAATGGGAATTACGAGAAGAATACAAAAAAGAAGTAAGCCTGCGCAGTGACCGCAGCATACAGTCTGATGACGAAAATGCCGGTAAAAACACAGGTTGATTAAAGTTTGGCATGGTTAGCGCAGTAATTCTGTAAATAAAAAACCATTAAAGAAATTAATTTTTTCACTGAAGTGTTAGGTACGACAGATGAGGGACCACCAACAATGGATTCTACGTTCACTACACCCATCATCGAAAACCACTTCTTGGTCGACGTCTTGCTAGCAAGTCCTTAAGTACTTAAGGACTTAAGTCCCTCAACAGCCCCAATTGTAGCCCAAAAGATTCCATATATCCCACGGTATTATTGGACGGATTTGAGATCCCCATAAATGAACCCGTTTTGGTTTATTATTCTTGGAATAATACACCTGTGTAATCGCGACGGAGGTCGGAAATTCAGATCGGCCTCAAAATTTGACATTATTCGTTTCAAGATGTCTAGATTCCAATGTGGTTGTTTGCCGACGGTGCAGAGGTCTAATCCGAAGAGGTGGTTAGTGAGAGAAAACGAATCCTCAACTGATGTTCCAAAAACAAAATTTCCATCCGCTGTACACCATCAAAGCCGTTTTGGGCAGAATTTGTTTTTTCCCGTGGGTCTTGCAGTTTGAAAATGTCCGTCCGTCCGTCCCAGGCCCAAGCATACCTGCTTCTCCCCCCTATCCGCTCTCCAAAATCCAGTTAGGCGAGCATAGTGCGAGAAAAGTCTGAAACCACCAAAAAGTCCCGCCATGTGGCGTATCTGTCTCCCAAAGGGGGAAAAACGGGAAATTAAACTTTTTCTAAAAAATTTGAAAAAAAAAAAAAAAAATACCAAAAATCCTTTTTGGAGAGTAGATGACGAGAAACATATGGAACCAGCAAAAGTTGCTCCTAGTGGCGCATCTAAGCTCCAAAAGCGGAGCAAAAATCACAAAATCTGTATTTTTTAAGAAAAAAACTGCACAATATGGGAAAACGAGTTGTTGGGTCTGAGGCCAGGTGGGATACGGTCGGGGGTTGGCTGGCGTAGCCCCTAGGATGATTTTGCCGTATGGAGTTACAGAATTTTAAACTCATCAAAACGGTTCAGCAGCTATTGATGCTTCTATCACGCCTACTCCTAGACGTCCCAAAGGTAAAAAGAGCTATGATTTACATGAAGATGGTACTATAGCGGTATCCCAAAGTTATCATGATGAGTTTAAAATTCTGTAACTCCATACGGCAAAATCATCCTACGATCATGAAACATTCAGGACAAGAGAAAAATATAACAGTCCAAAATTCAAAGAAGTGGAGTATTTTTTGTTGAAACTTCTTGGGCACTCAAAAAGAGAAATGCTAACTTAGTATTATGAAGTTAGCATTTCTCTTTTTGAGCGACATATTATGAAGGTGATGAAAATTCGGACAAAGACGGACACTCTATCTTTAGTCTAGAAAGGTTCTCCTGAGCCAGGAGAAGCATGCTCTATCCAAATCTTTCCGCACGAAGTTGCACTTTGCTGAACTTTGATCTCGATATATCAGTACGCAAATGATAGGAGCGAGGGTTTGGCAGGTCGGCTGTTTTTCTTCACAAAATTTGTATTTAATACATTTGTTCCTCACTTAGGCGTGGACAAATCTAAGGAGCCACTCATTATATTTTTTGTTGTGATTCAGAAATATTTTTTCCAATAATTGGAATGATTAACAATCAATAATTATTATTATACTTATTATAATACTAATAATTATTTATGAGTACATGAGAGAAATTATCTGATTCTTTTCTTTCTTCTTAGACAAATCTAAGGGGACACTCATTACATTTTTTGTTGTGTTTCAGAAATTTTCTTCTGCAATAATTTTATTTATTAATAATTATAATAATATAATTATTAATTAAAATATAATCATATCGTCAATTTCTTATTCCTTAAAAAGCATCTTTTTGAGCAGTGATAGAACTCCATAAAGCTTTCATTTGCCAAGGTGAAAAGCACTAATTGGTGGATGTGTTGGACTTGCACATGGGTATTTCCCGAGGTTTGTTGGCCATTTGGTTGCCTCTTCCCTTGGCAGCCTAGTTAGGGAGTAGAAATTGTCATTTCTCGTTAGACATTACTCGAGACATCGTGGCTAAGACTCAAACCAGCAGGGCAGTGCTTATGCGAATGTGGGTGTCAGCAGATTTCTGTCTAACGTCATGAAACAGGGATGTAAAAGTCATAAACGCGGCGTCTCTGGTTATGAGACATAAGGACAAATTTTTGGGCAGATCGAATTATCGTGTGGTCCGTTTACGAAAAAAGGTTGATTATTCAGAGAATAAAAAAAACCAAAATATATAACTTAAGTACCTACACACAATTTTAGTGAACATGTGGCTGATTTTTAAATGACATTAGTGGCCTTGCGTAACGACATTAAGGTTTTTGCGAAATGGGATTAATTATCGAATATAGAATTCATATGTCGAGTGAAAGGAGGTTGACATTGTGACATAAATAGATTTCTATACGAGGAGGTTGAGCGTGAACTTGTCAGGACCGGCCGCCCGGCGGGCTCACCTCCAATGTGGCAATGATCTTGACACGGAAGGAAAGTCCCCCACCTCCACCAGTCACGATCACCTCACCAGGGCAAGAAAGTCATAGTTTTATTAAAAGACCTAGAACACCCCGAGGGGAACCTGAAGGGGGCCCGTCATCCCCAGGGGACCCCCCAGTGGGGGCGTGTAAGGGTAGCAGGGCTATATAAAGTCAACACTTACCCAACTGACTTCAGTACCAGAGTACCAGCCCTTTCACCTACAATGGCAGCCAAGGTGCGTTCACACATGCAATCCTTCCATACCGATGCAGCCAGTTCACTCCTAGATGAAAAAAAAATTCGCAAAATTAATTCAATTGTTAATTTGAAATTCTTAATTATATCCAAATTAAAAGATAAATTAAAATTATCAAATACTGGCAACACTGATAATTATCAGTGCTGCCAGCATTTGATAATTGGAATTATAATAATTATATTATTGAGGCGGAAGCTGGAAAAGGGACACATACTGCAAAACGCGTTGTGAGCTATCAAAGTTTGAGGTTTTTACGTTTAATTTTATTTATTTATTTATTTCCAATGGGAAACACAAATAGGAAGAGTATTTGATAAAATTTATCAAATTCTGTATTATTATTGTTACATTACATGTAACATTAAATTTTAATGTAACAATGATAATAGGTGTTTAACACCGCCAAAAGTATTTTTACAGTACATAATTTTTTTACCGGGAATAAATTTTCCATAATAAGCTCATAATATTATGCTATGCTCGCGTTGGGAGATGAACTCTCGTTCCTGCAGTGCCAAGCAAAACATGTGTGTACAGTATTGAATATTGAAAATCTTTCTATCGAGATGGTAGGCTGGTAACAACTAAGATATTTGATATTAACAACTTAGATATTAACAATAAGTTAAATAAGTACCTACCTACAAGTTGCAACATAAACATGAAAATAATACGGGTAGTCGGTATAAGATCTTTGGTCATTCCATAATTTCTAGTTTATTAGTTATAGGTACATTAAATGTATAACTAATAACAAATTTTGTTGTTTTGTTTTCCAATTAGGGGTAGCTTCAGTATGAGATATTGAAGAGTTCTATTCGTATATTCTTTGTGTGGCTGTTGAATACAGTTGGCATTAATGTACCTACTACATAAACAGACTGACATAAGTGATCCTCTAGCCAACAAGAACAATAAAAACGAAATAGTGTTGTTTGGGGAAATTTTACAAAAAAAGAGAGCACAAATTTGTGTGCCCTTTTACCGGAGAACGGGTTGATAAAATATTTTTTTCTAAAATAGGTAGGTAACGAAATATTTTAATTTCCAATTTTTTCCAAATTTAATTTAATTTTTCAATTTAATTTAATTGTCAATATTTTCTATTTAAATTTCAATATTGAAATTTAAATAGAAAATATTGACAACTAAATTAAATTGAAAAATTAAATATTTAATATTAAATGGAATTAAAATTTTTAATTTCTAACCTCTGCCTGAAAAGGTGATGCTTTAACACACTGTCACGAATCACGAAATAATCTATTTCTCCATCGATTTGAAATTTTGACAACATTATATAGATGGCTGTGATGAAGAAAAATTTTCTTCGATTTAATGCGTTATCCGGAAAAAAGGCACACGAGCGCATTTTTTCCAGCTACTGCCTCAATTTTAATTAGAGCGTTTTGAGGTTACCAATAATTGGTGACGTCATCTATAATTATTATAGATGACGTTCAAACCAAATTTACTTTGAAACATTGGATTTGATGTTCATTAGTTTCTTTTATTATTTTGTCGTTTGGTGAACAGCTCGCAGTTCTCGCAGTCCTACTTGGAGTCGCCTCCGCTGGCATCTACGATGCTTCTCCTTCTCTGGGCCACTCGTACTCCAGCCAATCTATTGTCTCGCACGCCGCTCCCGTAGCGTACGCCGCCCCCGCCATCCACGCCGCTCCCCTAGTCCACGCCGCTCCCATCGCCAAAGTTGCCTACGCCCCCAAGCAGGTGATCGACTACGTTGACGCCCACCCTTCGTACAAATTCGAATACGGCGTTCACGACGGCCACACCGGCGATGTCAAGAGCCAGTCTGAAGTGAGGGACGGTGATGTCGTCAAGGGTAGCTACTCCCTCGTCGAGCCCGACGGCACCAAGAGGATCGTCGAGTACACCGCTGACGACCACAACGGATTCAACGCAGTCGTCCACAGGGAGCACAACGCTCACCCTCAGGTAGGTACCTAACACTCTTCCCCCACAACAAATTTACAAACCAGAGCTTGTCCAATTCAACACATTTAACAAATTTAACATTCCAGGTGGCTAAAGTGATCGCCGCTCCCGTCGCTAAGCTCGCCTACTCCGCCCCCGTCGTCGCCCATTCGGCGCCTCTTTTGTCCCATGGCCTCTACCATTGACATCCCGCCGCCAAAACACGACTGTGACCTCAGTGTACATAACTAGTGTAAATTTTTTCTACGAATGAAATAATTTTTCGTACCAATTTGAGTTTTATCCTTGTCTTGCCTCGATGAACCTGGCGGAACAATTTCGGAAACAGAAACTTCAATAGAACTATTCGAGATGGCCCGAACAGAAGAATCAAGTTGATTCAATCAACAGATGAGTCGCCCCTTTCGATTGTTGAACCTGAAAACGACACGGTTGTAATTAATGTCAACATTTTCCGTTCAAAGTCTCAACAGTAATCGTCAACACGATTAGTGAACTCCTTCCCGTAGAAAACACGTGAGCAGAAAGTGAAACCTTCCCAAAATGTGGGACCTAAACAAGTGCTGCAAATCAACCGAGATCCTAGTAATCGATTAATCGATTTTTTCTGGAAAATCATAATATCTATTAAATAGATAGAAAAGTTTAAAATTTTTTTAAAAAACCTACTATCGATTTAAATTGGTTAGAAAAACCTTGCAAAGGAGAAAAAGTGAAAGTTTCGCATTTACAGTCACTACCAACATAATTTGTTTTATACTTATAAAAAATTAGCATTAAAAAATTTAATTTAGCAATCAGAAAATTTATTTATTTATTTATTGAAACATTGTTTTATGTTATCCTTATTTGTATATGTATTTTTTAAATATATAATTTCGTAGTGTCCGCCAAGGAGGACTCCGTCGTTGGATCATAGCGTTTAGACGACCCATTCGAACCAGCTCGAGGCTGGCTTTCGAGGAAAATTGTCCACGTTCGTCCCAACGCCCGTCTTGGTCGTGTTCCGGGCGACTGAGTTTGTTTACGTTTATTGTCTGTAAATAAGGAAATTCGCCGTTGGGCGGGAAACGCGTCCCAATTTTTTACGCGAATCCGAGTTTCTCGAGTTTCACCAAAAAAGAGATTTCGCCGCGATTCCAACGCTACCAAAACGATTTTCGTGGGACGAGCCAATCCCCATGAACGGAAAACTGCGCGCCGTACTTATTTTTTTTAGTGTGGGTAAATCCTACTTCATTGAGTGTAAAAGTAGCCCGGTAATTCGGGTTATCGTCAGCAAAGTGGAAGAAGTTGTTAGGAGGGCTTGCTTATGCTGCCATCTATTTCTAAGAAATCTGATTCAAAATTCCAAGAGGTTAGAGGTATCAAAAGAATTGGCCGACATTTTTGTTTAAGTTCGGATTTAGTTGCCTATTAAGAGAAGCGTGTTTCATGTACCTCCAATGTTCAGCCGTTATGCTCAAGGTGACAGCATCCGTGGATCTGGGTGTCCTTCGGCAGTCATAATACCAAATAGGTAACAGTAAATTACATTTTTTACCATGATGAAACACATCAAAAGCGGCAATGCTCTTTTTCAATTGAAAAAGGCTTGTTCGCTTTTTCCGTCAGAGGGCAACTCCGTCGATTTTGGATGATAAATCCAGTCGAACTGAGATTCTCTCAGCGAGGGGCTGACAAAAAAAAAAAAATGAGAATAAAAATAAAATAAGCAGAAACTTCAACAAACTGTTGTTGTTAATAAATAGATGGGATCCCTAGCCATGGTGGTCATGTGCCGAATGACCTCCTTGGTTGAAAATCTGCATACTCCAACTCATGCATGATAATATCGTATATTATACGAGACCGATCATGCATGAGTATGGAATGTAATAATAACACAGGTCTACAAAAAAAGGTCACTTTGGGCTCGAGAGGTTTCGGTGGTTGCTCTCCATGTTTTGGGGTCTGCTGAACACGAATCCGAAGCCCGTTTTGCGCCATCACGTCCAGTTTTTTTTGTACACCCTCGTTTATCCAGAAAAGCGAAAACTCCCTTAATTTCGACTCTAAGTCGTCTGTTTTCTGTAGGTAATTTTTCTGGGCGCTTTGAGGTAAGTTGCAAGTCGCTAAGATGATTACTTACGGAGATACGTCCTCTAGAAGTCATCTTTTAGGTCGGAAAACGCTATTTTTTCCACTGTTTTTTTGCACTTATCTATTAACACAGTAAAAAATAAGGGTCTGGGGGAATCGGCTCCAACTACATAGTAAACTGTGGACATTTCTGCGTCAAATGCCGCCACTGCACCTCTGTGAATGCAATAGCCAATTTTTGGCGATTTTTCAAAGATATGAGAACTTTTACTCTCCCTTTTCCCCATTTCCAACTACAAAATTTTCTGGCTCATCTAAGTATTCATCCTAAGCGCTTAGACTTACCGTACCCTACAGAAGTTTTCGCGCTGAATCGAATGAGACCATTTTCAAGCCGCTACAGTGCATAGTTTTGGGAATAGAAGCTGTGAAAATCATTTTTACAGTCAAAAAATTGTACCTATTCAGCGTATTATCGACGGAGAACGTTTCCTCCAAATTGCTCGCCTGTAAGAAAAGTCAAGGAGACCGCCCTGTTACAGACTGAAACCTTGTTTTAGGAAATGTGAAGTGTCTCACGATGTAATGTTCCCTAACTTGAAATAATTATTGCACTTAGAAACCTGATGGCCTCGCTAGTTTTGTAGCTAATTCTAGTTGCAATAAGAGCAACTTCGTCCAAACTTAAAATTGTAAGTATAACTCCTTAACATTTTCAGGAGTTTTACTGTCCTTATTCCTAATTTGGCCACTTGAGATCACTATAAGCAATGATAGGAATTGAGGATTCAAAAAACGCAGAGAACTGTTGTTGGTCAATTTTATTTGACGTATAAAAAAGTATTATTTACAGCGTATAGAGAGATCGACGAGGTCATTTTGGTATGGTTGTAGTGGTAGGTGTGGCTCAGTAGTGGTGTCCACCGTAGCCCAGAAGAGGAGCGGAGTAGTGGACAGGGGCGGCGTAGGCTACTTTGGCAACGGGGGCGGCGATCACTTTATGAACGACCTAAAACAAATAATAATTTATTGTTATATTAATACTACCTACCATCATAATAAAGATTTTATGAATTTAGAAAATTTTATGAGGAATTTAGAATGATTTTATCTGAATTTAGAATGAAATTACGGGGAAATTCAAATTTATGTATAGTTTCAAAAGAATTAAATTCTTTATAAATTTTACAAAGTTATTGGTTGGGGTGTGAGTACATTCTCATACCTGAGGGTGAGCGTTGTGTTCCCTGTGGACGACGGCGTTGAATCCGTTGTGGTCGTCAGCGGTGTACTCGACGATCCTCTTGGAACCATCAGGTTCGATGAGGGAGTAGCTACCCTTGACGACATCACCGTCCCTCACTTCAGACTGGCTTTTGACATCGCCGGTGTGGCCGTCGTGAACGCCGTACTCGAATTTGTACGAAGGGTGGGCGTCAACGTAGTCGATCACCTGCTTGGGGGCGTAGGCGACTTTGGCGATGGGAGCGGCGTGAACGACGGGGGCGGCGTAAGCGATGGGGGCGGAATGAACCAGAGGAGCGGCGTGGATGGCGGGGGCGGCGTATGCTACTGGAGCGGCGTGGGATACGATGGACTGGCTGGAGTACGATACACCATGACCGTATCCGTGGCCGTAGCTCACAGGGCTGGCGATGATTCCGGCTGACGCCACTCCCAGGAGAGCAACAAAAACTGCCAACTGTAAAAATTTTAAAAACACTCAAATATGCGGCAAATAACGAAAATTCCAAATATGAACGATTAAAGGCTGTTCAAACTTGAAATTCCGATGAAGGTGTATTGTAAGGTTGAACTTGACAAAAAGGATTTTAGTTCTTTACCTTTGAGTCCATGGCTTGAGAACTGACTACACGATCAAAGACAGAAACGTTCACTTTTATAGCAGGCGGGTCCTAGCGATCTACACCCCACGCCCCCAGGAATTCCCCTCTCGCTTCATAGAGTACGATAAGCCCATCGGACACCCCCGCACCTTGGGAACCGTCCACGTGAAGATCCGAGCCCCTCCGGGATATCAACACAGAAGTGGGGCAGGAGACCTTCGTCGCGGTCATCAAAAGTAATTGTCAAGAGCGAAACGGGCTTCCTAGGGGCCACGCCCAGGGTTGCCAACCCCAGAAGGATCCTGTTCACTGCGTGCTGATAGGACACAGGGGCGAGGCGTGGGATTTTTCCAAAGTCATCGCAAGTAGTTCACCACAAGAAAAACGCTGCAAATTTTACACAAGGGTTGATTATTCTTTGATTATATCAAGAAGATAATATTATGGTCGTATGATATTCTTCTATCCCGGGATTTGCACTTATTCGTCTAGCTCCTAGTCGGGATAGGGAAGCAATAACCTGAAGAATAATTCTTGAGCAAAGATTGAGTTCACTGAAGCCCTGGTTTCAATCCCCCACCATTAAGGGTATGATACAGAGTTCTTCAGCAGCCATATGGGAAGCGTCTAGACAACGTTGTTTTATTCTTCACTGATTCACGTAAATGCGGACCATGCTGATTATTGAATCCAGCTGTAAACCCTAAACAAACAACCCCAGCAGTATCACGAAAAATCGTGAGGGACTTAACTCTCGATTGGCCAGTAGATTTTACGATACGAGCACTAATGATATCAGACGTATTCTCTGGACATGGCAAATGGAAAGGACCGTTCAAGTAAGTTCCTGTTGGAATGTCTTGTAAATTCAAGCGTTCAGAATGCATTTTTTCAGGCTAAAGCCACATTAACAGTTGAAACATAGGTACTCAACATGTAGACTATACCGAAGATTTCAACAGTAATTGTACACCTCCGACCACTCAATTGTCAGAACCAGATCAAAGAGTTTTATTTTGAAAAAGGCATCGGGAAAATAAGGCAGTTATTTGAGGCTCATTTCATGGCGAGGTGAGAGGTTGCCTGTCTATCACGTTTCTATTTCGAGGGACCCTGAACCCACCAACATTAGACCGCAGCTAAGTACCTACTTGCCTAGCAGAGCTTGCGTTTCACAAGAATCCCTGACCTTGTGCACATTCCACGTCGGAATCAGGGAGTAGACTCCCCAACTAGTGGAATTCCAGCCCTAAAATGTAAGAAGAAGATGAAGAAAAGTAGAATAATCTCTGTATTAATTTAATAAGAATGGTGGGTGGCGGCTGTAACGTCCTATAGCCCTAACCGATTGGACCAAAATAGTCAGTGCGTCGACGCGGAGATGCAAGAATTCTTGTAACGATTTTATTCTGTCTCCTCAACTGTCCTCAACTCATCCTTCGTGGCTCGAAGGAGTTGGTTGTTAGCCTAGGTTTGTTAAAATAACATTTTTCTAAGTCATAAGATGTATGCCTAGGTTTATCTAAATCCTCAAATTAACTTTTTCCGGTGAGTTTTACTGAAGTGCTCGCGATGTTCGTATCCCCGACCAAAAAAAAAAAAAAGAAGACCAACCGACATGACCTCATTAAGAGTATTTAATTCCTCTTTTTCGGAAATATCCGCCGTAGCAGCCATTACGGTGAAAAGTGATCACTTTGGTGGAGCAAACCCGTATTTGGTGTCTTTTTATATGTTTTACGACCTGCTAATCTGAAAACTAGGATGATCAACTGATGTAAAACTTCATGATCTACTACTTTCATTTCATGCATTTTTTGACTAGGGCTAATCATTTCAAAGTTATAACTGCTGGAAGTGCAATTTGAAAAATGTGCGGGGAATCAGCAATGTTCCCTCTGAATAACTATTTGGGGAGGCATTTTACGGGTTTTTCCTGGGGTCTCCAGGAAAATCCTAATATCAGTTCTGAAAATAAATTTAATCAGCTTTTGCGTGGGGGCAATGAATTTTCGATCGGAGAAATAGTCTCAGAGGGAGAGAAGAAAATGTTCTGAAAAAGATGGTCGTAGATGGTCAAATCTCTTGTTTCCACCCTTTACAACGAATAGGTACAGTAACTAATGGCATTGTTTTAGTTTCAATAGACACGCAATGTGTCGTCCCTTGCATAAAATTTAAACAGCTTTCACCAAATAAACGCTGCAAATTTTACACAAGGGTTTATTATTCTTTGATATAGGTTACTTGTGCAAAAATTTAATTCTGTGAATGAGAAAAATGTCAGAAAATGTTTTTTGGGGGGATTTTGTTTTCTTCAAAAATTCTTCATTTTTTACTCGAAAAATATTTAACTTCCTGGGATTCTTTAAAAATCCCATTCTTAGCCCCATGAAATCCCTGTAGATCGCGACAGTGAAATCGGATCGTTCCGGGACCCCCAAAAATTGATTCTACGTCCAAAAGTACTTCGAAAACGACGCCTATATTCGAGTTATAACTCGATCCCATAGCTAAAAGCCTTCAATAACCTCTCCCATAGCCCCATAACGCCCCATGGGTTTGGGCGATCGGGCTGAAAACCGTGCGGGCACAACTAAATGGTAAACCAAGTATTTTGTCAAAATTTCCGATTAAAAAAAAATCCTACTGCCCAAAACGGTTCGGACGGCGGACGGACATTTCGGTTTTGGAATCTAGACCTCTTGAAACGGATAATGTCGTTTTGAGGCCGATTCGAGTCATCGACCTCCGTCGCGATTACATAGGTGTATCATTCAAAGAAAAGGAAAAGTAAGATCAGACAAACCGTTCCCGAGTTATAGGCAGAGATGAGCATGGGAAAACTTATTTTTTATTTTTTCAAAATTTCTAATTCTTTTGCCGTGCCTCTCCCATATCAAAGATCAAATCAAAATTTCACATGGAATAACTGTAACGGGGAATTTAATCAGCATTAACGAGAAAAAAAACAAAAACGCTTGCATACGAGTCTGCAACACATTGGGACATTTTACCTATGTCAGAAGTTCAACACTACAACAATCATCAACACTTACAGCTAAGGAAAAACTAAACAAGTTCCATTTCCCTAGAAACGGCTTGGGACAATTTTCGTCAACAGTTTTCGTGACGATTTTTGAGTTTATGTGCCAAAGCAAAGACATAAAATGTCAAAAATAAATTTGGAATCGGACCAATTGGATTCGAACCGGAGCTATAGCCAGAAACTTTCTGAAAACTTGGGTTCCGCTTACCGGGTGATCATACAATTTTCCTTAGTGAAACAAACGCAAAAATCGCTAAAATTGGCCAAATATGGGAAATTTGCTAAATATTGAGTAGCAGGATCTATGAATGCCAGGAAAACCGATCTGGTCTCAAATTGTTCTAAATTTTGTCTACCTACTATAAATTTATAGTAGGGTAAAGCCCCGTACCTCGCCCCACTTTTCAGATTTTCCTCTCTTGGGAGACCCCTAGGGCTCTGATCGAATCGCTTCTTTTACAGATCGCTAGGGAAATAAGTTGTCTACAAGATCCAGGTGTTGAAATGGGTTATTTCAAGTTTTCGAGTTTTCTAGAGCTAAATTTCTAAAACCCTCCAAAGTGGGGCCAGGTACGAACATAGTACCTACCTCGCCCCGGATAGGGTCGTACCTTGCGCCACCTACCCTATTTCTCGAAATTGTGTGCTCAGAAGTATGGAAAATGAATCAAATACGTTTATTTTATATTGAATATAAAACTTTAATGCATTAAACAATTATAATTAGAAAAACATGGCTAGGAATTGGTTGGTAACCACAACTGTATCACAAAATCCTAGAATTATTGTCAAGGACGAATACTTTTCTTGTTAAGCTTAAAGTTGTAAAATTTAAAATTGACTGAAGTTCATAGTGAACAAAAAAATTATAATTAGAAAAATATGGCTAGGAATTGGTTGGTAACCACAACGGTATCACAAAATCCTAGGGGCGAGGTACGCACAAGGAGGTGGGGCAAGGTACGTGCATACACACCAATTTTGAAAAACGGTCATGACACCCACAGATCCTATTTTTTCAAAAACTTTTTTTTCAGTGCTTAACAGACATGTTGGACAACACATTAAACAAACAATTGTACGAAAATACGACTTAACTCAGCCCTGGGAGGATCAAATGTACAATTTCCACGATCACAACCTGGCACCTCAAAAACGTTTTAACCTTCTCCTAAGCTAACAGTGCTAGATATCACAAAAAAGTACACAGCCAATTCAACCATTTTCAGAGAGCTACCGAATCAGTGGCTCAAAGTTGTTATATCCTTTCTCTACCTAGGTAATATCACTGGTGGGGCGAGGTAGGAGCATGGGCGAGGTACGGGGCTTTACCCTACAAAACCTCTATATCCTTTTTAAAATGGATATAGAGGTTTTTATCGAAAAAGTGGTCCTTCTGCGTGAAAATCGGGCAAAACATAAAAAAGTGCGAACAGTTTGTGGTTTTTCGTGTTTTTGAGAATGTTCCAGTCGGCCTCCGAGGTCGCAAACGTGGGTTATTCATGTATACATCCACCCAGACAATATTTCAAAAAAGATCTACTACCCCCCATTTTGCAAGGTAAGATGTTTTATTTGACTGGACTATAATAATAAAAAGCTTTTATTGTGATGAATAAACCGATTTATAAGAAACAGTTTCTTATAAATCGGTTTATTCATCACAATAAGTCAGTTACTGAGACTATGACCGATGGTTCTCCTTAAAAGAAAATCATTTATTTGTTAGTTGTTCATCATAATTGGTAGGAAGATGAATTAACACTGGAAAGTTCCTTACCTTAAAAGAAAATCGGTTTTTATAGTCTTTTCGTTCACAGAATCAAGAACTAGATATAACACAAGAAAATACCCTTGACCGAAACCATGGGAACCATCCCTAGCCAGATATTTCAAAAAGCCAGCTGGTGTTGTCACTGAAGGCCGTAGAAGAAAAAGTGAAATGAAGTGAAGTTCACTTTTACATAGGTACCTACCTATAAGAGCATAGTGTAAGTCTGCCGAGAAGAACACCCGAATTTTGTTGGCAGACCATGTCAGAAAGTACCCTCTGCCTTGGTAGTATTATAATACTATAACAGAATTATAATAGGTACTATAATAGTATTATAATACTTGGGATGATTCAAATTTGATTATGTATACATAATCAAATTATGTATACATAATCAAATTTGAATCATCCCAAAGAAGGTAATAATATTATTAAATATTATTTTACCTCAAAAGTGGGAAAATTCAGTTGTTTACTATTTAAATTCAGTCTGCGATTGGAAAGGCCCGGAATATCGAAGGCTGACTGCGTTACAAAGATTACACGCTCTAGGCACTAAAACTTACCAAAATTGCAGCGTTCCCAAAATAGTTGAATTTTGGATCAAAAAGTGCAATTTTTAAATTCGAATCTGCCAATGGAAAGCCCCAGAATATCGACGGCAGACTGCGTTACAAAGATTGCACAGTGTGCTATGGCACACACTAGACACTACAACGTACCAAAATTGCTGCTTTCCCAAAATATTGTAATTTTGGATCTAAAAAGTGCAATTTTTGAATTTGAGCCTGCCAATGGAATATCGATGGCAGACTACGCTCAATCGTTCTTACACCATTACATCTTCAGCCCATTAAAATTTCAAACCTCCCAAAACTGATGAAATTTATTTAAAATTTTGCGCTTCTCTCGGCGGAAGTCTGCCGGGGGTTAGCCCCGGTTAAAATAAGGCAGACTTATGGAAACATTCATAATTCCACATTACCTATCATGTTTATAAGTTCCATCCATCCTAAAATGAGTAAATTTTTCGCATTTTCTGAAAATTTTACATGGCCGCCATTTTCAGGCTCGGCTCCAGGACTAATTCATCCTTCATTTAACCTCGTATACCTATTTTGCAGTTTCCAGAGGTTTAACCGGTCAGAGACTAACTAGAAGACTAACCAGATGACCTTGGATGAGACAAGCATTAGGTACCCGGATAAAGCATAAAACCCGGATCCTGATGATCCTGGCTGTGCACTACATGTCAAGTAGTCATAATATGAATGCTACCTACTGAGAATATTATTCTCAGAAGATTCTTATGGTTCAACACAGATTACGTCTGTAATGTCTGCTAGTAGGTTTGTTCTATTAAAATTTAATAGACAATATACAATATTAATATTTAATATACAAATTTTGTCTTTCAGTACAACTACTTCTATAATTGGAGATGCCCAACAGGAAGATGCCTAAATTGTAATACCTATGTGGTTGCGGTTTGAATCCTGAAAAGTGAAAACCACCCCGAATATGTCTGTTCCTTATTACGCATTTCTCACAAATCGCTGCGGTTTCTCGATGAGTCGGCAGAGGCGATGTTTCATGACGTTTTTGGATAAACCCATGGAAGAAATAGTTCTTCCTTATTCCATAGGATAAACCATAACCCGGATTCGACTGTATAATCCATCTAATTATTTCTAAGCAATAAGAAACTTGTCTGCGCAGAATTAGCGGTGGAAAAGGGTCATGCCAGATATGATTTGTTTTTAATTTATGTTGCTCAGAGTTCACCCTGGTTGCCTCGCTGGATTGTGGCCCATCCAGGTGCAATAAGAGCAACTTCGTCCCAACTTAAAATAATTTAAAGTTTACTCCATGAGCAATCCATTTTCAAGGTGAATTAAAAAAGAGAAATTTTGTTGGTCAATTTTATTTGACGTATAAAAAAGTATTATTTACAGCGTATAGAGAGATCGACGAGGTCATTTTGGTATAGTTGTAGTGGCAGGTGTGGCTCAGTAGTGGTGTCCACCGTAGCCCAGAAGAGGAGCGGAGTAGTGGACAGGGGCGGCGTAGGCTACTTTGGCAACGGGGGCGGCGATCACTTTATGAACGACCTAAAACAAATAATAATTTATTGTTATATTAATACTACCTACCATCATAATAAAGATTTTATGAATTTAGAAAATTTAATGAGGAATTTAGAATGATTTTATGCTGAATTTAGAATGAAATTATGGGGAAATTCTAATTTGATTTGGAATAAAAGTCAGTAGCTTCTGTTCTACGCCTTTATATAAAGGCGTAGAACAGAAGCTACTGACTTTTATTCCAAATCAAATGGAGTTCTACGAAGTGAATAGTGTTACCATCAAGAAGTTGAAATTCTAATTAAATTTTATGTATAATTTTAGAAGAATTAAATTCTTTAAAAATTTTATAAAGTTATTGGTTGGGGTGTGAGTACAATTCTCATACCTGAGGGTGAGCGTTGTGTTCCCTGTGGACGACGGCGTTGAATCCATTGTGGTCGTCAGCGGTGTACTCGACGATCCTCTTGGAACCATCAGGTTCGATGAGGGAGTAGCTACCCTTGACGACATCACCGTCCCTCACTTCAGACTGGCTTTTGACATCGCCGGTGTGGCCGTCGTGAACGCCGTACTCGAATTTGTACGAAGGGTGGGCGTCAACGTAGTCGATCACCTGCTTGGGGGCGTAGGCGACTTTGGCGATGGGAGCGGCGTGAACGACGGGGGCGGCGTAAGCGATGGGGGCGGAATGAACCAGAGGAGCGGCGTGGATGGCGGGGGCGGCGTATGCTACTGGAGCGGCGTGGGATACGATGGACTGGCTGGAGTACGATACACCATGACCGTATCCGTGGCCGTAGCTCACAGGGCTGGCGATGATTCCGGCTGACGCCACTCCCAGGAGAGCAACAAAAACTGCCAACTGTAAAAATTTTAAAAACACTCAAATATGCGGCAAATAACGAAAATTCCAAATATGAACGATTAAAGGCTGTTCAAACTTGAAATTCCGATGAAGGTGTATTGTAAGGTTGAACTTGACAAAAAGGATTTGAGTTCTTTACCTTTGTGTCCATGGCTTGAGAACTGACTACACGATCAAAGACAGAAACGTTCACTTTTATAGCAGGCGGGTCCGAGCGATCTACACCCCCACGCCCCCAGGAATTCCCCTCTCACGCCTCTCGATAAGCCGGACTCCCACGGACTTCGGGAATAGGACGGGAAACGAAGTACCTACCTACGATTTTTCTGATTTTTTTAAAATTCGATACTAGGATGTCCTATTAAATATGAAAACTTTTCATAATATGACATATTATGTCAGTACCACTCTAGGTATGCTACTTACCGCCCGGCCGCTGCTCCAATATGCTACCTAGAGACAGAGCACAATGTCATATAATACGCGACGAACGATTTGGAACAAACTAACGAGGAGCTCCCATCAGTTGAGTTCCGTCCTTTTATGTACCAACTCTGTTCAGTGTTTACTTTGTTGAGTTCACTTTGTCGAGTAGTTCGGGAAAAGTCGAGTTTCTGGTAGGTTTTGTAAAATTTTCAGATTAAAAAAAAAAAAAAAACTACTGCCCAAAACGGCTCGGACGGCGGACGGACATTTCAGTTTTTTTTTCCAATTTCAATTCAATTTATTCACAAGTGTATACAGATAGACATTTACAATAATAACGAATTATTCGTTCATATTTCAAATTGTTATAAGTACATTCCCAATACTTAAGTCTAGGCCTATAGGTCAGGGACCAGTCCAGGACTCATTCTCTCCCGATTAGTAAAATAAAATGTGTGCAGCGAGACAGAAAAATGATTTGGCAAGCATAGATTAGTGTGAGGCAATAATTGTACCAAGGTACAATTATTGTACCTTACATCTAAGTAATGTTAATTATTTCTAGGCAGTACAGCCACAGCTTTACATAGTACGTACTACCCAAATTGCAGAATTGTGCTGGCGTTTTGACTGTTTTTCAAATAATTCTTAGCTTCATTCTTGAAAGTAGGTACCTACCGAAGTGTTTGGCTGTTTTCATTCTGTAGGGTAGCTGTTCAAAATTTTTTGGCGCAAGCCAGGGTAGTTGCCTATAAGTTCCTAAAGAAATTATTGTATTATGTAGTGCTTATAGTAAAGAAATCATTATACGGCCGAGGAATGTCTGTTAATGCTGACGAGTTTGCCCTAGTAGGTCTAATGTTCGATTGTTTAACGGAATTGCAAATTTTTTTATAAATGTACAGCACTATTCTATAAACATTGGATATTCTAGGTGTCATTTCATCAAACTTTCTGTATTGAGTCTCAACGGGGGTGCATCTACGCGATTTTGTAGCTAGGAAGTTGCTATGATACGCCCCTCCCCATACTAAAATCCCATGTATTACCTATTAGGAAAATCTTTTCATTATTTCATTTTTGGAATCTAGACCTCTTGAAACGGATAATGTCAAACGTCTATGGGATCAAGTTAGGTGTCGTTTTCGAAGTATTTGTGGGCGCAGAATCCATTTTTGGGGGTCCTGGAACGATCCGATTTCACAGTGGCGATATATAGGGCTTTGATGGGGCCAAAAATGGGATTTTTGAAGGATCCCAAGAGGTTAAATTTTTTTCGAGTAAAAAATAAAGAATTTTTGAAAAAACAATTTTTTTTAAACAAACATTTTTTTCCAAATTTTTTTCCATTGACACAGAAATAATTTTTGCACAAGTAACCTAATAGGTATAGTATATCAAAGAATAATAAACCCTTGTGTAAAATTTGCAGCGTTTTGTTTCTGAACTTCGCGACCCCCTAATATTTGGAATTTCGCTCCAGGACTTATAGCCTGGTGTGAAGGGGCATCACTCCGTTTGGGTCAACGCCCTTTTAGCGGGATGAATGAGATTCAGCTTGGGTGCCATAAATCATACCTTCGGGATAATAAGTGACCCATATACCTATTGTAACCCCAACAGGTACCTAATTAGAGGACGAGCCAATCTTTAAGATGGCATCTTACCTCGGAAAGGCCTTATTTTTGGAAAATGTAACTGGTATGAGGCAAAATTCCACTCAGGAGTTGAAGAACGTATCAATTTAATATTGCTTAGTACTGTAAAATAAAAATGGTAAAGTAAAATATAAATGGTGAAAAAAAAAACCACTTGAGTCAAACTAAAAAATTCAAAAAATGAATTAAAAATAGAGAAATTCTCCAGTTTTGAATAAATATGCAGATATATGCACAACATGGCCATTATATGCAGAAATAGTCAAAATCGTCAAAAATATGCAAAATATGCAAAATATGCAAATGCGGTCTTTGGGATTCAAAGAAGAGCAACATTCAAACTCATCCCATCCAGCGGACCAGGACAACAATTCTCAAAAACGTGTTAAACTTCAACAATGTAGAAGTGTCATGCCGACCCAACCGGTAGGTAATGAAAGTTCTTCTATATCACCTACAGAACAAGATATTAGTCTTGATGAACAAGCAAATATTTTCGAAACAATTCCCTTAAATCCTGTGTGGGAACTACCTGGTTCCCACCAACATGATTAAAACACTTAAATCAAATTGGGAATCCGCTAGAAATTTCTACAATCAAGCACGCACCGAAGAGCAACAAAAGATAGAAACGATTCAAAGAACTCTCAACTCACACGTTTCACGGATGAAAAAGCTACCTACCCGATACGGATAATCGTGCAAGAATGAACATTAATACATTAGGTACCTATGTTACATTCTATTTTGAAAAAATAAGATTTAAGAGTTGATTTTTTCACACCAAATAGGTACACCGCTGAAGAAAATTTTTCAATTCTTTACATTGAATCTGCTTGCATAATATGCAATTGCATAATGCTTGCTATATTATAGCCCCAAATTGAAGGGCTTGTTCAAAAACATGAATGAACTAGACCTACATTCTATACCAATCATTCTTGCCGGTGATTTCAATGTGGATCTTAGAGGAGTTGATGGGGTTGAATTGAAGGATTTCATGTCTGAAGAGTTTGGACTCGAATTGAACAATAACATCGCAATCTCCACCACCCACTAGAAATAATACATGCATCGATGCAGTATTTAGCCGTCATGCGAATCTAGAAACGCGTGATTACATTTCATATTTCAGTGTAAGCAGCTGGCTGGGTAGCGTCAACCAAATACTCACATATAATTGTCGGCTTCCTGGATAAGCTGAAAATATTCCAATCCTGGCCTAGCTAACTTGAAATTATCACTGCAAATGAAAATGATTATGGCCGATTTCTGGACTCTCTCTGTCTCCTCATTCAGATCAATTTCAAACCCACTTGGTGTCAGGTGAATAATAACTCGGTCTGTTGGTGACAAATTATATTATAGGAAAATTGCAAACCGCAAATAAAATGTACTAAGAAAATTGGGACTTAGATGGAAACAATACAATATGAATCAGAACACAAAGTTAAATTGTCAAAATCGTGACGTCGGAACGTCGGATTGTCGGGACGTCGGGACGCGTTGCGACAGGACGTCGGGACGGGTTATGACGGGACGTCGGAACGTCGGGACGCATGGTGACAGGACGTCGGAACGTCGGGACGCGTCACGATAGGACGTCGGAACAAATTAGTAGAGAAACTGGTTAAACTCCCCTAACAAATCGGGGTAAAAACTTATAAAACTAGGTGAAAATCCCCTACTAAAATGGGGTGAAATAATTAAGGAAAATACGTGACACAACTTCTGTCGGAAGAATATTACAACAAAACAAATTCCTACTCTGGTTCGGCGATAGCACCGTCGTCAAAATAATAATTATTTATTATTATTTTACGAATTATTCGTCTTGTGACGTCTCAAAATTATACAACTCAACACAACTTGCTGTCAGCTGGATATTTACTGGGGGTAATCAGGAGGAGATAAATTGACAACTTGGGAGTGCATTACCGTGCAGATCGTGGTGAGAGGAGGTCACTCTGGTGGAAATCCGAAGTCGGGTTTTTGCAGTAGCGTCGTCACCAATTTGCTGTTTCGGTCGAATCCCTGGAGTTGCAATTTCCGCAAACCCGAAGGCTGTGCGGGCAAGGCGAAGGGGGGAGAATGGGAGAAAACGGCGCTTCACTTTACTCGAACGCCGGTGGGAAAACAAAACGAAAACTTGCGCCGAAAATCCTTGACACTGAACTGTTCACTGTTCTACTGTTCCACCTTAACTCGGTATCAACAACTGCACTTAGCACAAAAAATGTCGGTACGCGTTCCGACCGATCGGTACGTCGCAACGTCGTCTTAGCGGGAAAAATACGAGCCCAACGACACAGGTTCTTCACGGTTCGGCTGCCTCACAGCGACTGACTGATCCCTGCTGGCCCACCGGGGTCCTCGGTTCCGCTAGATGGCGCAGCGGTCGTGGGCTGCAAGCTCCCCCTCCAATGTGTGAGGCGGGTTTGGCGGGCTAGTTCCCGCAGGCGAGATCAGGCTGTAGGGTGCCGCCCTACATCAGTTCTCATCGCCCTTTATTATCTAAAACTATCGAATTTTAGCTACATTGTAGGTTATTATATAGTAAACTAGCTGCTCCGGCTCGCTTTGCTCGCCTACGCACCCAGCTGGGGGGCTCCGCCCCCCAGACCCCCCGTAGGCCTCGCTTCGCTCGGCCAACCGCTTAATCAGACATAAGGCCTCGCTTCGCTCGGCCGACCGCTTAATCAGACATAAGGCCTCGCTCCGCTCGGCCGAGCGCTTATTCGGACAGGGGGGCCTCGCTTCGCTCGGCAGGGGGGGTGTGTTCAAACCCCTACTCAGACATAAGGCCTCGCTTCCCTCGGCCGACCGCTTAATCAGACATAAGGCTTCGCTCCGCTCGGCCGAGCGCTTATTCGGACAGGGGGGGTCTGCGACCCCCCCCCCTAAGGACACTTAAACGGTCGCCCGAGAGTATAGAAAAAATCGGTGTATTTTTACGACTTACCGTTTAGTCAGAGCCCTGAGGGGCTCCTCCCATTGACACTTCCCAGCGTGTCGTCTGTAAAGTGCCGAGCCGACTGGGGTGGAGCCCTTCATACCAACGCGCGCCCGTCCCGTGAGCCGCCACCCGCTTTTGCGTCCGTACAACTTCAAATCCTATAAAATAAATTCGCCGTGTACATTCGCTCAAATTCGGAATGAGTTTCTTCTGTACGTCGTATTAAAATTCGGATCTCTAGGTAGGCTATGGACGAAACGCGGACAAAATCCGTCTATTAACGGCGGAATAAATCGAAAAAATTAATTGAGCGAATTCGCGCGCGCCAAAAAATTCGCGCAACCGGTATTTCGGACGTAGAATTAAACGTAGAATCGGAATCCGCGATAAAAAATGGGGGTTATAGGGGAGCGAAAAACACGTTTCGCGCAAATTCGCGGGTTTGCGCGCGTCGCGCGGAATTTTAATATAGCCTATGTTGGGGGCAATCGCAGCCGAGACCGTTAGGAAAAAACCCCATTCAAATCCGTTCAGCCGTTTAGGCGCCTATAAGGCACGACAGACAGACAGACAGAAACCCGATTTTATAGAAGTATAGATAGATAAATAATTGCCCAAAGACATATCTATGCATGAGTTTTTTCCGTGCAAGCGGTAAAAATTTGGATTTTTCTATCAAGGTTGACCACAAAAAAGGTAAATAGAAGTCAATGAAAATGACATTTTCATTTACTTCTATGAAGAACATTGTTCTTCCTTAATAGTTTTTATTTCCTCACGAAGACACACAACATTGATGTTATACCTGTGTAGGTATTATAAGCTGTACTTAAGGAAATAAATTCATTATGAAATCTGAATCTGAGGTAGGAATGAATAAAAAATGGATAAAGGAATGAATGAAAAATATTGTTAACAAGTGTTCAGCTGTTACCTATGGTCTTTGCAGTGGCTCAATTTAAAAATAATATTGATTCTTTTAAACATGGATCTGGTTTACAGAGCAACTGAATACAAAAATGCTTGTTAAGAGCAGAAAAGAATCGGTTTTCGATTCTGGAAATTTAGAATCGAATCGGGCCGATTCTTTAAAAAAATAAAGAATCTATTCTTTTTTAGCATCCCTATTGTAGGTACCTCGGCGTGTTGTTGTCCTCTGTTACTCTGTGACCACATTATGGATTTTTTGTGGTGTTAGCTCTAGTAGGTAGTGAGGGCATATTATGAATTATTCGTCTGTTGCAGGTGAGTTTGCTTTTCCTCAGTGGTAGATTTCATTTTCATCTACCTACATCACCTACATTCTGTAACTTATGACATAGTTGTGGACGAAGTGATTGTGCCAAAGCTCTCTAGCATCTGGATGTTCCGCTCTACTGGCCAAAGTCGGTATACATACCTATAGGTAAGCATCGTCGAGCGGTGCATCGAAAATTAGTTCGAACTGGGGTCATGTTATGAAGGGCGAGTAGGCGATGAAGTCGCATTATCGCAGCCGGCATTGCAGAAGGTTGCCCCCCCCCCCCTTGGTTCGCCATCCGCCATAAAAAAAAAAAAAAAAAAAAAAAAACTCCGATCCTGACTTTCGCAATTCTTCCCAATTAAGACCCGTCGCTTCGCCTTTCTGATACCCTCCGAGATCCGAAGTGGCTCGGGGAACTGTGCAACCGAGGAGGCTGAGTTAAGTATTTTGGCACCTGCACTCTTTCCAAGTCTTGGAAATGGTGGCGTGTGCAAATTTCCACCATGAAAATCCCTACTACGATGTACCCTACTCGACAGCTCGCCCTGCTGCTGCAGAACCTCACCATCTCACCCACTGTTGCCTCCAACTAGCCCACCGTGGGCTGCTCACTCCACCCGCTAACACTTCTCTGGAACCCCCTCAATCGGCACCACCCGCACCTTATCGCACGTTCGGCTCCCTTGTCTTTTTTCTCCGCCGCGTGAGGACGTCTGCGATGTCGCAAGACGTCCGCCAGACAAAAAACGCACATTTTTCGAACAAGGGGATTTATGAAGGATTCACATGGAGCCTTTCCTTTCCAACGCCTTGAATCCACACAATACGAAAATATGCAGCAGATAATTAATAATTAACCTTCTCCCACAGATTATAAGGACAAGGTTGTACCTGTCGATGGTTTGTCAGACAAAGTAAGCGACAAAACTGTTCATTCGCTGACTATTTTCATCCCGGCCCTCCGCGTCAAGAAGTCTCTCATCAAGTTGGCAATGAGTTTGGACCTGTCGCCGAGAGGTGGTCAACCTATTATAGGTTCATATAATATGAATCATGTCAAAGAGCTAAGTAGGTACCTAGGTAATCATCCGTATTCACCCAGTCAGTGTTGTTAAATTTCAGACAATGAACGCCTTGAATGATTTTTAAAAATTTATTTTCCTGGATAGGTCCTGGAAGGGATGCTTCGTCATCTTTTGATTGGCCAAGAGATGCAACTTTGCTTGGTAATGAGTCGACCCCAAAAACCGAGAATTGGGGTAGCTAGTCATCAGAGAAGGTCATTCAAAAATCGAGTATCGAGGTTATCATCAAAGAAGGTAATTCGATAATCTACCCAGGCCGAGGGTTTTTATTCCGATTCCTTTCAAATGTATTATTCAGCGCTCTGGCGCCTTTGTGCCCAACTACTCAATGTGCCCAAAATCTCCAACATTTCTAATACATTTCTGCTTCTTAATTATGCGGATTTTCGAACTAAACAATCTGTGAAGGGGTTTTTTAAAGGGTGCTGAATCCGAATGTGTTGTTAGAAATGATGAATTCCGACCTTCTCAAGAAGCCCATTCACATTAGGTTTGTTCCAGGTTTGACGGGCTGATAACAGGAATCGACGGAGACATGCGCAGTTTAGAAATTGCTGTTCCTGGTCGAACGTTCTGTCGACAGACGGCGTCAGACCTGGAACAAACCTATGCCCTCGTGGGGATCGGCTCTCAAACTTGACCATTTCGGGTATTTCCTCGACGCCTGCTGCCTTTGTCAACTGACCCCCTTCGAACAACCTGACTTCATTAGTGTCTATTTTACGTTCTTCGCTAAAACATTAATTTTGCTTCCCACAACGGAACTGAACCCTTTTTCAACTTGTACAAAAACCCGTAACCTTACTAGCACGAAAAATCAAAATCTGCTCTGGTTCCTGAAGTTGAAATTTAAAGTGACGCGCTTCGCGCCTCGCACGTCCCCCCCCCCCCCCCCCCCCGAGTAGTCTTTACTGCCTGTCGGCTGAAGTTGATAAAACCTAGAAACAGGTTTTAGCTCTTCAAGTGTTAGGTTAATTAAACCTACTACGTTAATTCAAGCGCTACATTCGTGGCATGAAATTATTTACTTTTTCGTCTCACTTTTAATGCGGGCGCGCAGTTTTTGAAGGTGCTGAAACCAAATCTGAAATCCAAATTGCTCCAGCACCCACCGTTTTGGGGATTTAGGGGTACGAAGCGAATAATAAATCGTATGATTTAGCGTCAAATGTATGACAGTAAAATCTATTTTTGTATTTCTTATAGCTATTTCTTTAAAACATTTAAGAGTATTAAATACTCCATTAAAACAAAATGGAGAATGCATTCACTTAGACCAAGCTCGATCATTACTTATAAGTACATTATAATTAATCATAATATAATCATCATCTTATAATCATATAATCATAATAACTATAAGTAAGTAATGATGATAATAACTATAGTTATTTATTTTGTGTTGTTTTTCCGTTTATACTTGAGACGTATGTCACGTCCTCAGCAGCACCCTACCCACCATCTCTTTCAACATCTTTTTATCCCCTACTTTACATCTCCGTCTATCCACTTCATTATGCCCTTTTAAGGAAATAGTTTTCATTCTGTAATTTTATTGGTTCCCTACTCCCAAACCTTCCCTATCAGCCCCCCCCCCTATCCCTTTTCTCGATTTTTCCATTTTCTACAAGCCATTCTCATCCAGATTCTCTCCCAAAAAACTTGTACCTCCTTCAACTGACTTCACATACTCCTGGTCAGATCTATCCATTTATTCTATAACTTCCACTCATTTCTTTCTTTATTTTCCATAAAGGAAACGTATAATACCTTTATGGAAAATATATATATTCCTTAAGGAAAATCCTGTTATGGAAAAGTAAAGATAAGTAAATGAATAAATAAATCAAAATTTTGATTTATTTAATCATTAGTTAGGTACCTTCATTTCAAAATTACTTATATGTAGGTAATTGAAGAATTTTATTAATTTCTGAGGAATAAATTAATTTCAATTTTTTGAAATTTTATGAATTCGGTGGAATCCGAAGGCTACCTTCCTTTACCACCTTCGCATTGGTACTCTTCGTTGGGGGGCTTCTCGCACCAGCGTCCAACAGTGGTCGGCCAGCTGGTTCCATTTCCCGCTCTATTTTACTGATGTCTTGATGAAACCGTTCTCCATGCTCGTAAGAAACAGCTCCAAGGTTTTCAGGGAAGAAATCGAGATGGGAATGTAGAAAATGTATTCTGAGAGACATATTGCACCCCAAGTCTTTGTACGCTCTTAAGAGATCAGCGATAAACTCTTCATAGTTATGCGCGCGTTTATTTCTTAAAACGTTTTGCGAACTTCCTCGCAGCAATCCCAAGCCTTCTTTCTTTAGTGTTAAATTTGTCCCTAAATTCGGCATCTTTGAACAGTTGCCTTACCTGTGGGCCAACGAAGATCCCTCTTTGATCTTTGCGTCATGATATGGAGAAACTTCTCTTTGAGATGGGAAAAACCAGGCTCATCCCTGTCCGTTGCCTCAACGAAGTTTTTCATTAGCCCTAGCTTTATGTGCAGACAAAATTCTTCCACTTGGGTTTTCCTTACTTACAAAAAATACAATTAGAATGTGAAGCATTTATTTTTGAACTCCACTCTATCTGTCAAAAAATCCAAGAAATGTAGGGGTCAGGCAAGCATTTTCACTCATGTAACGTAGCGTATAACTTATGAATGGTACGTGCTACTAAAATTCTGACTTCAGATTCAGCGTACCAAAAATCTAAGGACAACGATAGTTTGGGTGAAGGGAGAATTTCTTGCAGAATTGTTGTATTAATGGGCGAATTTTCAGGCCCTCACATGTCCAACCACTCGATTTTTAGACTTGGTCAGCTGTAGGTAGTTTCTCCTTGGTTATTGTCTATATTTTTCAGTACCTACAATCTGAGATATCACCTGCGATTTTCTCTCTCACATTTCATGTATTAGTGTTTAAAAAACATCAATTAATAATGTCCCACACATTATTATTCAGGCCCTCGTAATACCTATGTGAAAAGTTACCCTACTACCATTGTGGGTGTCGTAGTCAGATCGCGTCCTCGACCAAGCGTTCCAGCCAAATCAGGAATTTTCAGCCTTGAAGCAAACAGGTTGATGACAACCTGTCAACCCAATCGCACGCCTTCGGTCCCTCACACGCCCGTACTTTCTCCCAAGTTAGTGCTTTTTTGTTAATTTTCATTTCGACACGTGTTTTGTAATGATTTAAAGATTGGATTCTCAATTGTTTGTTGTAAGGTGGAAATTATCTGAACAAAGCTCATTTAAATGTAGAATGTGTCCAGAGCGTGTGTGTTGACTGCTATTGCAAGTTCTGGTTCTGGAGAATACTAAAGCGACGATACGATAACTTATCAATCAGAGAAGGTGTACTACCACAATATTCAGTCCCTCCCATGAGCCAGTCCCTCAACTGTGCAATTTAAATAAAATTGGAGTTTTATGATACCTGTTTTTTCCTGACTTTTTTTTTAAATTTCAACTCCTCGTTGTACACCTTATAGCATGCTACGAAAAACATTTTTCGAAGTGTAACTTTCAGTTCTTCATAAAATCAAACAGCAACAAGTCTTGTTGATTTCAAGTGCCCATCCCATTATCTTGAAATAGCTCTCGTGATAGCCAAATAGGAACCAATATGAGAGATAACAATGCGCACTTGATACTCAGTTGTTGATTAACTGCTGCGCTAAAAAGTGAATCGTGGTTACTATGGTAGTCATGAGGGATTTTGGTGTGATTTTGCTGCTCAGCATTAGTGTGAGTCAAGGTGCTTGGTTTGAACAGAAATTGAACCATTTTGACTCGACCTCTGGAACATTTCGTCAGCGGTATTGGCAGACCTGGGTTCGATCTGCGTCACAGCAGACCAGAGTCGCGTTTTTGATGATATCTGGAGAATCTGCTGATGCAAACCCGTTGCAGGGTGTGTGGTTGGAGTATGCGGATAAAATAGCCAGGACTGGTGAGGGTGTTGTTTGTTTTGAACTGGAACATCGCTACTACGGGTACAGTGTTCCGAAGTCGTCTTTCGATCTATTGAGCAGCAGTCAGGCGCTGGAAGACGTCAGGTATTTCGTCACTGAGATGTCTTCTGTGTATGGGACGGATTTGAAATGGGTGGTTTTTGGAGGGAGTTACGCCGGCTCTTTGGCTGCCTGGGCGAGGCAGCAGTATCCTGACTTGATACACGCTGCTGTTGCCAGTTCCGCGCCTGTCGAAGCTAAAGCAGACCTCGACGAATACTTGGGAATTGTCAGGCAGAGTCTGTCGTCTGTGGACGTCATGTGTCCTGAGATGGTTTCCAAAATTGCCATGCAGCAGAATGCACTGATTACAGACGTTGAGTATTTGGTTCAGTATGGGTTTCAACTGAATGCTTGCAAGTTGGCATCGTGCTTTGCAACAACTGGAGACTATCAGTCCTGCCGGCAGCAGTGGAATCGGATGCTAGTGAACCCCGCTTTGAAAACTCTTGGTTACAATTTTTTCCAGCTAGGATTCCACGGCACTGCTTGGGAATATCAGCAATGCACAGAGTTCGGTTGGTTCCCCACTTCGGCCAAAAGCACCAGCCTTTTTGGCTCCAACTTCCCGCTCAGCTCCTTTGTCTACTGGATCTGCCAAAACGACTATGCCACCCTCAGCCGAGGCATCGCCCGCACGAATTCGCTCCACCATGGCAAGAACTCCACCACCGACAGGATCTATTTTGTTCATGGCAGCCTTGACCCGTACATCGTCGCTGGTGTGACACATTCTACGATAACACCAGTTCACGTCATCGACGGAGGCAGCCACTGCTTGGACATGCACCCTATTGATTACGTGAGCCAAATATACCAAAACGCAGCGTTGGTCAGAAAGGTGGAATATGCGCAGGAGTTGATCGTAAAGCAGCTGCTAGAGTGGATCGAGGAGTAGGCCAGTGTACGTCTGCTGTTAAATCCTCTTATTTTTAAGTGTCACATAAGTAGATGCAGTTGCCTGCAGGGTGTCTGATCAGATCCTACATTGAGAAGAAAGTCTACCCACAGTATTGGGACTTAACCTAAGCTGACTGTAATTTCTTAATCATATATGATTATAGCCAACATAACGATAGAGCATAAAATGTCATGTCCTAATATGTTTCCCTCCTTTCATCTTTGATTGCACCACCAGGACGGGGAAATCATTTTGTTACACGCGGTCTCTTACCATCCAGCAACCATCGATTTCTTCAGGCCAACCAGCTTAAACTTGCCTCTGCAACCTCTTTGCTTCCAGCTTCGGATTGGAGTTCACTGGGTCGGACTGGCAAACCATAAGGTCTCATTAATTTTCTCCTGCAGTCCTCTGTGTTTCCTTTAGGCTCTTTGCTTTCCAAACTATTCTTCTTTTAGATCCACTGAACATTTATGATAATAAACTCTTTGGGAGATAAATTCTTTAGGTGATGCGAAATCGCCATTAAGAAACAAATTTTGTTTTTTCTAGGCAATTGGTTTTTTTTTTTTTTTTGTTTTTTTTTTTTTTTTTTTTTTTCAACCCAAACGGTTTTTCTAAGGTCCAAAGTAAGCGTTTACCTAATTAAACTAAAAAGTGATTTAAAAATTTAAAATTGGACAAATAGTCACAGAGTAATCAACTCTTACAGATCATCACGTCAGTAGGTACGTGGCCAATGGGTGCAAAAATTGAAAACATCAATAAACACCAATAAACTTTAATAAGTAAATCCGTTCTAAACATTAGTTAAATTCAAGTTAATTCGTAATAAGTAGCAGTCAATCTTTGCATGAAGTATCAATCTCAAACTTGATTATCACCACACACATGCCTCTTCTTGAAAAACAAATGGGGTAAGTGCATGGTAGGGCCCAACTCACTGATTAAAGAAGATTAAACTGGATTTCAATTATAGGAGTGAAGTACAATTATTCAACTTTTTGATTAGATTGATACCAGAGAGGGTATGGAAGTGGGTTCCTGAAGGGCGCCCCACTTCCCGCACTTAGGCCTGCAGATCCATTGTGCTGCCTCTCGGAGTAACTATGGTAGGAGTTCTGTGCCCTTGAAGAGGTTCAATAGTCCTCCTACCAGGTCCTTTTGCGCCAGTATCTCTCCCCAGTCCACAGAATCCAGGGCAAGATACCCTGCCCTGGATAGGGTGGTCTGCTGTCTCCTCCTCATCTCCGCAAAACCTGCAGGCGGGTTCATCATTTATGGCCCCTATCCTGCTTCCTGAAGCTTCCGTGTCCTGTGAACAGACCCACCATGAATCTCAGTTTTGTCCGCCATAGATGGAGGCACGTATTTGCCCTCGTACGGTCTAGCCGACCCAAGATGGTGTGTCCATGCTGCTGGTGCGGGGTTCTTTCCCACCTACGGCTGTGCTGTGATCGCTGCCGCTGGTTAACAGCCTCGCGGAAAAGTGCCCCCGTGATACCTAGAGATGGTTTGGGTCCTATAAGGTCCTCACTAGACCCCTGTCTCGCCAGGGCGTCTGCTTTCTCGTTCCCTGGAATACCAGCGTGACCGGGGATCCATCTGAGAATAATCTCATTAGAGGCCCCAACACGCCAGATGGACTCCCATGGGACTGCAGCAGTCAAGTACCAGTTTTGAGTTGGTAGATGTTCCCGCCAGTTATTTCAGAGCAGCTTGGCTATCCGAGAATATATGGATTCGCCTTCTCTCGAGGGCTTTCCTTTCACTCTCAGCCATGCATGCTTTTATGGCATAGAGCTCAGCCTGGTATTCTGTGGCCCACCTGCCCAGCGGGCTGGCGCACTCCCATTTGAGCTGCGGGCTGTATGTCCCGGCACCTGCCCTATTACACATCCTGGAGCCTCCTCTCTGCTAGATATGATAACCTTAAAGTTCCCCATCCAGCAGAGTTTTCGCCTTGACAAAGTCTGTGGGCATGAGGGTGACTTGGCTCCCGCCCATCTTGTCAAGAATAGTCGTGTGGTTCCCCGTAGAATTTGGTTTCCATTCCCTGCAGCATTTTAGACGGTATGCCGTCTTCACCGCTGCAGATCTCACCCAAATATCTAGGAGTGGTAGGTCTAGGAGGATTTAGGAAGGAGGAAATTTAGTTATCGTGGTTTCGATATAGGTATCGGCTAATAATTTAATTAATGCAATTTATTTTCCCTGCTCTTATATATCGATGTTTTGTTGCCATCATCAATCCCTACTGACATGTACAATGTCATACAACTGTTGTATACCGTTATTTTGAACATAGAAAAAGTTCTTTCTCTTCCACGCTGTACTGAGCTTCCCGTTCTACCCCATTTGTCGATGTCTTCTCTATGCTGAATCACTTAAGAGCTTGTTTATCGTCCGGAACAGTTTCTACGGCTCCAGTTCGATCAACCTTAAAGGATAAACCGGCTTAACTACCTCGTATGAGTCCACCTTGGACAAATCTATCGATTCCTTTTTTATCTCCACCTCGTAAAATCAACTATGCAAAATTATTAGCAAAACGGCGGGTATGGAAATATGAAAAATAGGTTTGCGACACGCAAGTGGGCGCAGAAAGTGTCGAAACCGTTTGGGATTTTTACGTCTCGGACTGTCAACCGAAGGGCGTGTCCGCCGATCTTGTCATCCCGAAGGTTCTGCTGATTGAAGACCGGATTCCTTCTCTTTACACCTACCTATTGGTACGAGGTGCATTTTAAAAGTTGACGAAACAACAAACTCGTTCCGTTGATAAACAAACGGGCTTTCGGGTTTGGTGAACTTGAAATTCGTGGAGCATGTTACTTACCTTCTGAGCCCGTCCGGGGGTTGTTTTGCTGGAGGGGCGTGTCCAGAGTATATAATGCCCGTTAGGCCTGGGAATTAACATCAGTCAGTGACCAGCGAACATAATGGCAGCTAAGGTACACATTACCACCAATTAATCGTTTATTGTTAATTAGAATTTATCATCTCCTATTAAAATTCTCATTCATGAACATTTTAATTTTAAAGCTTTCAGAGAGCTGTTGACTAGATTTCCAGAATTCTAAAGGGGTGACTTCAATAGGTGACCCCCTGGAAGGATAAAGGGGAATATTTTACGAGTCTGCTGAGCACGAATCAAACAGACATAGGACCTAATATTATTCTATAGACCTAATATTATTCTGATATTTCTGCATGATTCTAATTTTCCAATACTAACATTTTCGGACATATTGACCTGTGACCGTAAATTACATTAGCCAAATAGTGCGGGTCCATTGACAGCGTGATAAGATAGTAATCCTCTTCTTATACTTCTGTCCATTTGGGAGAACTAAGGTATTAGACCCAGTGAACTATTTAGGTAGGTACTTGGTTTTCGTGTCTAGAACAGTGGGTGGCCATAAAAGCTGATGATGCTAGCGCTCCCGGTGAGAGATTTACTGAAACTGTGACGTCACTGATGTTGGAGAGATTCGCGATTAAACCCCCCTGATTCAAACTGCGCTTCTGTAATTCGTTGTATCTCGTTCAATTCTTTCCTTATATCTCCTTCAATTAAAATGTTTTTGGCAGTGGGATCTTCTCCGAAGTATTTTTGGACGTAGAATCCATTTTTGGGGGTCCCAGAACCATCCGATTTCACCGTGGGGATCTATGGGGCTTTCATGGGGCTAAGGATGGGATTTTTGAATGATCCCAGGAGGTCAAAATTTGAACTTATTTAATAAGGTGACGTTTTCCGAATAATTTTGGACGCAAAATTCGTTCTTCGAGGTCCCTCATCTGTCCAAACATCGTACAGAATATTTTGTTTTTGTTTTTCAAAAATATTTTCTTATTGGCACAGAATTAATATTTGCGGAATTACTCTATAAAGAATAATAAACCCTTGTGTAAAGTGTACAGCATTTTTTCATTGGTTTGTTTCCAATAATAATTATTGGAATAATTCCAATAATAACAATTGGAATTATTCGGCACCACTGTTTGTGGTAAGACCATGGTCTTTGTATGCATGCATTTGTGTTGGCAACAAGCTGGCAACATTGTTAAGCCAAAAAATGGTGGAATGGCTGTACAAGGGGATAGCAAGACCCCGCATGACGTATGACGTATGGGGCCAGGCAGGAGCAGGGCCATTCGGCCCCAACACCAGGCTATAACGCTGGGATCCTGGTCCATCACTTTCCAGGCCAAAGTACTTGCCATTCTAACTTGTGCTGCACTGAAGGCTATTGGAGCCTACAAGTACCTACTGGTGGGTCTGGGAATGCCTTCAAGCCTTAAAGGCTACGGTGGTTCACAACAGACTTGATCTGGTGTGGATACTGGTGAATAAGGTCTTCGAGGGTAAGAAAAAGTTGGCAGCCTTGCTAACGAGGGAGCAATACCCATTGCACCAAAGCCCACCTTAAGGTTCAACAAGAGTCACTTGATCCAGCAGACGGGAAAGATACCAAAAAGCCGCCCTCCGGAATAACACAACAGGGCTCAGGCAAGACAATTCTGCCGTCCAACGGAGAAAAGCCGTAGAAACAAGGTAAATTGAATCTGAGCTACGGCTTTTCTCCTTTGGACGGCAGAATAGGTTCATTACACCTTCTGCACCAAGCACCAAGGTAGCCTCAGGCCTCTGGCCTCTTTTGCCTCAGGTCGTGTGTCTGCCAAGATGTTGCATGAAATAACTTTGCCACTGCGTGGTTACACTGTTGGTTTCTGGAAGTTGCATTTCTCAAGGGTATTTCCATCAACATGGCTACACTGTTGATCCCCGGGAAATGAATTTCCTGAATCCATTTCCACTGGCGGCCGAAAGGCTACTGCCAGTTTGTTGGACTCAGCCAGTTAGTTGGACTGGGGTTTGTTGAATATGGCAGGAATATGTATTTGTTAGTTTATTTCCAATCTAATGTTTCTTTTCAGTTCATCGCAATCATTTTGGGCGTTGTTGCCGCTGGAGTGCACTGCATCCCCATCGAACACGGTCTCGCCTATTCCAGCCAGTCCATCGTCTCCCACTCTGCACCAGTCATTTCCCACGCTCCTGTCGCCATCCACGCCGCCCCCCTCATCCACGCTCCCCTCATTCACGCCGCTCCCGTCGCCAAAGTCGCCCTCGCACATAAGGTGGACTACGTCGACGCTCACCCTTCATACAAATTTGAGTACGGCGTCCACGACGCTCACACGGGAGATGTCAAGAGCCAATCGGAAGTGAGGGACGGCGATGTCGTCAAGGGACAGTACTCCCTCGTCGAGCCCGATGGTTCCAAGAGGATTGTCGAGTACACCGCTGACGACCACAACGGATTCAACGCAATCGTCCGCAGGGAACACAACGCTCACCCTCAGGTACAGTTGAATCAAATTGTCTTGCCGTAAACATTGACATTGTTCAGCATCCTAACTCTTTTTTTCTATTTTAGGTGGTCCACAAGGTTGTTGCTGCCGCTCCTCTCATCCACGCTACCCCAGTGATCCACGCTGCTCCAGTCATCCACTCTGCCCCCCTCATTACGTCCTACCACCACTAAGTCCACTCTTCGGATTGTATATAATGTCGATACTCTGTAAATACGGTGTGCAAACTATTTTTATACTGAAATGAAACACTTTTCACGAAACGTCATTTTGATATATACCGGAAAACCCTGTACTCCCGCCAGTGCCACCATGATTGCTTTCACTAGAACACGGCGAACAAATTTGAACGCCTCGTGAGACTACCAAAGGTGAAAACATGCAGCGACTCGAAACAAAAGATTCATTCATTCGCGGTCTTGTTATCAAAGAAACGGACCTGCTCCCCCATCATTAACTCTGTTCTTCTGCACTCAGTTGGTGGAGCGTGCGAAGAACAACCCTGACATTGACGTTGGTGAACGGGAGCGATTTTTTTACCCTTCAAGGACCCGATGTGAGCGTTCAGGTGCCATTTAACCTTCCAGGAAGTGATTTCCCGAAATCTTTCAAGCCGCAATTGAGAAGGTATGATGAGAAAATTAATGATTCCAGACTTCGTCGGCTCTAAGGGGTTTGCTGACGTAAAAAATTGCCTGCCAGCCAATCAATCAGTCAATTTACAAGAATCTATCAGGAGCGTGGCATTTCTCTGGCCGAGGAGTGCTCGTTTCCTTATTTCATATTTTTCTCCCCCCCCCCCCCCCCCCCCCGAAAACTCCAAAAACATTTAATGTTTCCTTTTTTAATCCTAATAAATTGATAATTAATTTTTTAAATTATTAGTTTATCAACGCATCAGTTTTAAAATAAATAATCGTTTAATTATTGGTTAAAAAAAAAAAAAAAACGTTCTGAAAAGTTCTATGAAAATGATATGATGAAGAAAATCTTGATTCAAAAAACCAAACTTTAATTTAAAGAACAATTTTTTCCCCCCAAATAGGACTTTCAGTAACTGTTGTTGATATTTCAAAATAGGCGAAAGCGTACATTATCTTTTTAAAATATCGGTAGTAAAAGTCGGTAAGTTGAAAAATCTAAATCTAACCCGAGACTGAAAAAACTGGTGTGTATCCGTGTTTGTTAGACACGGAATAACACGGATTTATCAGTAACCAACTGAAATTTGTTGAAAAAAAAAACTGAAGATAACCATCATTGATAGTAGTAGGTTGATAGATAGTAGGATGTTGGTAGTAGTATTTTTTTAATTTTTATTTCCTTAACTCGTAGTGTGATGCTCTACAACGTAAATTTTGAGCCAATTCATTTGCTTTAGCTGTTCATAAATTACAGGGGTTGAAACAAGAGCGAATCCTATTTTTCAGCCAAGTAGGAAAAAATTTCCTATTTTTGACGCTTGATTGTGGCTAAGCGGCTGAACCGATTCTAATGTGTAAGGAGATCATCCGACGGAGAATTTAGTGTCCCTCAACTTTGTATTTGAAAAGGGTTTTCAGCGTTTTCTAGTTATAATTGTAAAACTGGAACATGTCGGAAAAATCGAGGTTTTTTGGCCGCCAAAAGTTCTCTAAGCAAACATTTTGCTACCATTTTGATATTTTGTTGTTCAGACCCTTAACAACAATTTAAAAAAATAAGAGCTTCTACACCACACATAATCACTAAGCCGTATCATTTGATGGCAGGGTAAAAAATGAAAAACGTAGATTTGGAGAAAACGCCTTAAGAGCAATTTTTATTTTGTTTTTACTTTTTTTCGGTTTTCGCTCTATATCTCAGGTTCCCATGAGCGAAATTTATGAATTAGGAAGTTTTCAAATTAGCATTTGATGCTCTACAACGTTTATCTCATGACATTTTACGATACGGGCAGTCGTATTAAATACTCAAATTTTGAGCTACAGGCGTTGGAAGTTGGGCTAAACCTAAAGTTTGGAAAATTTGGAAAAAAAAATCAACCATTTGTGACGATCGATAACGACTATACGGCTGGACCGATTCGAAATATATAGGGAGTGCAACCTACTTAAAATTTATCGCTTTTTAATTTTAGGAGTAAATTTGTCTGTGCGACGCGTCGTTTCCGAGTTATAAGCGAAAAACTGAAAATAGTGCGAAAATTTCGAGGTTTTTTGTCGACCCCCGAAATTCGCCAAGCACATTTTGTCCCCCAAAGATTCGTTTTGACCCGAATTTTCGCAAGGTCCAACCTAACAGGTGACTGGACTAAATCGGCCATAGACAAGAAATTAGTAGCGCTGACTCACTTTTCGTTGTCCCTTCGCTTGCAAAACGCCTTACTTTAGGCCAGAAAACCTTATTTTCAAAAAAAATATTAAACTTACGGACTTGTACTTTCGACATTTTATGTATGACATTAATGTTATATTAAAAATAAAAATAAAAAAAAATTAAGTAGATTTTTCAGATTTTGGTTTTTAGAATTTTCGGATTTGTCCCATTTTTTCTTATTTCTGCAAATTAGAGCCGCTCCTCGGCCTCCATTTCACAAGCACTTGAAAGCTCTTGGAACATGTTATTTAATTTCATGTGAGTGCAGCGTTCAGTATTTTAAGATAAACATGTGATCTTGAAGTCATTGCCTACTCAAAGATTTTAACATACCTATATAACCATTGGTTATTAACCAACCACTGTCCTTTCCTTATTCATTTGACGAATCGCATTATCAATTATAATTACCGATATACATCACACTGATGAACATTTATGAGATTTTAGTGGTTACAACACGGTTGCCCACAAGGAGGCAATTGGTGCTGCAACTCCACCAAAATTCCGTAATTAGACTTGATACAATTCAAATGTGCTTCCCCACCTTACTCGTACATGAACGTCTGGAAGTGTTGGGAAATGAGGCAGAAAAAAAAAAACATTCCGCCGGCGAGAACGGAAAGGAGTGGAATCCAGTTCTTTTGCCGTTCTGGGACGGGAGGCTGGCATTAGTGCAAGTGTATCACCGAGGCGGTTCAGTCACCTTCGGAAGGCATTCAAGTTCGGATTGTGTCACGCATTTACACCAGAACTTGGTCCTTCAAACGAGTGCGAAGGCATTGGAAACCCGTAGGGTTGGCCCGTCGCTTTTTGGTTTCTTACTTTGCTGAGCCGAGCAGCCCCAACGTCAGTGAGCGATTGGGGTGGAGACTCGTGTTTCGAAACAATTACCGGTAGCCGACCAGATTGGCGATAGACGCCAACGCCCTCCTCAGGAATCCCATAAGCCTCGCGTGTCCCCCTAGACAAATGTGTAGCAAAACCTCGGACCAGCCGTGCAACCTGGTAATTGCCTGCGCAGCCTCAGTTGGTGATACCTGCGTGATAATGCGCAACAATCCTGCAGAAGAGGGGAATAATTATCCGGTTGTATACACCCTAAATGTTTTAGTTCTTTATCTAATGGAACCTGACGTGATAGCTTTAATGCCTGCGTTTTATTTTGGTGTACTTAATTTATTTAATGCTATTCACTTACATTTCATACATAAAATTCACATTCACATACAATGGATATTTCCCTACTCCAATTAAGCCAGTCGCCAGAAGGTTTGACGAGTGCAAATGGTGTAGCTTTTTTTCTTCTTTTTAAATTGTTGTTATGGGTCTGAACAACAAAATATCAAAAATGGTAGCAACATTTTTGCTGGGAGAATTTTTGGCGGCTAAAAAAAGCGATTTTTTTCGGATATTTTCCAGTTTTTCACCTATACATACCTCGAAAACTAGGCATCGGAGAGAAAACTTTTCAAATAAGTACAAAGTTGAAGAGCATAAAACTCTGCGACAAATGACCGCCTTGCCCATTAAAATCGGTTCAGCAGTTTAGCCACAATCAAGCGTCAAAAATTAGCAATTTTTCCCAAGTTGGCTGAAAAATAGGATTTGCTCATGTTTCAACCCCTGTAACTTATGAACCGCTAATGGAGATGAATTGGTTCAAAATATATGTTATAGAGCATCGAATTACGAGTTACGCGGGCACCTGAAACTGAAAAACATAATACTACCAACCGAGAACGAACTCAAACCAAAACAAGAAACGCCCAGACACCGCTCGGTAAGCGAAAACTATTGGCCCGAACCCATTTTTTTTTCTTTTTTTTTTTTTCTCTCGTTTCTTTCCAATTGAATCGGTTATTTCAGAAACCACCTAAGTGCGCTTTTTTCAACTTTCGGGAAACTAAAAAAAAAACCTGTTTTGCAGCTTAAGTGTTGGTCTAGTCTCCTTCAAATATTTTTTAACCAAATCAAGAACATGCTTTGGAATAATCTATTTCGTTGACTTTTTTTTTCCTACAAGTTTTTGAGTTATAAATTTTTGAAAATCTTCTTGTTTCTGTAATAAATTAAATGGTTAAAAAAAAAATTAATATTGAAATTAAGTGAAACGATTATTTTTACCTGTTTTGGTGTCAAAGGTAAGTAACAGACACACTTAGGTATAAACAAGAGTGTTTTTATTAGGCATATTAAATGGAAAATACTCGTACAAGTAGACTATACCGCAAGACAAAGTAGACTATACCGCAAGACAAATCTACCGCAGAAAGAACTAATGCGACGGCGCTTGGGTTCTTTCTGAAATAAACGGATTCTTTTCAAGGCTGCCAAATAGCATTGGTGATATGGAACTGGGGTTATTTCTGCATTAAACGATGAATTCACCTCCGAAGTGAACAGTACCAACAAAAACACATTTTTGGAATTTTTGTCGCTTAGGTGGTTTCTGAAATAACCGATTCAATTGCAGCTATTCTATGTGAAATTTTTATATGAGCTTCGTTAAGAGAGGGGCAGGCATGGTAAAAACAAGCCATCAATTGAATTGAATAGATGAGCGCAACCTTTCTGTTATTACGATATATTTAAAAGCGAGAGAAACTAAGAAACAGTAGGTATCTAGCGACCAAACACATCAAAACTATCCACGTGATGCTCATTACGTAAACAACTGCACCCTAACGACCGATGCGTAAGAATGCGTATTATGCCAATCAGGGGTAACGAACGGCTCAGGCTGCAAAAATCGTTTTGGAGTCGTTGGAATCAGCCTGAAAAGCCCATTCCATAGACCCTTGTACCAACGAAATCGGACAAAAACTTTCGTCCCCCTTTTGAGGCCTCCTTAGTTACACATCAGAGATAAACAACTTTCGTCGTGAAGGACCTCCCAAAAACGGATGAAGAGGATGAGGGAGGAAAAATCAAGGTAGCCTATAACCACCCCCCGAACTCGCTGATCACAATGAGACCACCCTCATGAAAATCTGTTGAGCCGCTCGGGCGTGATGCTCTGTACACAAACAAACAAAACAAGCCATCAATTGAATTGAATAGATGAGCGCAACCTTTTTGCTATTACGATATATTTAATGAGCGAGAGAAACTAAGAAACAGTAGGTATCTAGCGACCAAACTATGCCACCCAACACATCATCCACGTGATGCTCATTACGTAAACAACTGCACCCTAACGACCGATGCGTAATAAAACGAACGGCTCAGGCTGCAAAAATCGTTTTAGAGTCGTTGGAATCAGCCTGAAAAGCTCATTCCATAGACCCTTGTACCAACGAAATCGGACAAAAACTGTCGTCCCCCTTTTGAGACCTCCTTAGTTACACATCAGAGATAAACAACTTTCGTCGTGAAGGACCTCCCGAAAACCGATGAAGGGGATGAGGGAGGAAAAATCAAGGTAGCCTATAACCACCCCCGGAACTCGCTGATGACAATGAGACCACCCTCATGAAAATCTGTTGAGCCGCTCGGGCGTGATGCTCTGTACACAAACAAACAAAAAAAAAAAAGAAAAAAACATACATGTCGAAGAGGTGAGCGCACCTTTCCATTTTTTGGAAAAAGGTTGCGCTAAAAATTGCCCAATTTTGGCAACGTGTTTTTTTTTTGCTTATTTTTGCTCAGAACTCGGGAACGGTTGGTCCGATCTTGATTCTCTTTTTTTCTTGTGAAAGCCAATTCAATTTTGGTTTATCTTTCTTGGAATAATACACATGTTTTAGCGACGGGGGTCGACGACTCCGATCGGCCTCAAAATTTGACATTATACGTTTAAGATACCGTGGGTCATTAAGGGTTAAAGAGGTCTACATTCTAAATCCGATATGTCCGTCCGCCTTCCGGGCCGTTTTGGGCAGGTTAGTGCTGTGGAGACTGCTATGGAGCCATTGCCGTTTTGGGCAGTAGGAATTATTTTAATAATCTGAAATTTTGACAAAATACTCCTTTTACCATCTAGTTGTGCCCGCAAGGTTTTCATTCCGATCGGCCAAACCCGTGGGGCGCTATGGGGCTACGGGAGGTTATTTTTAAGGCTTTTAGCTATGGGATCGAGTTAGGTGTCGTTTTCGAAGTATTTTTGGACGTAGAATCCATTTTCGGATCCGATTTCACTGTGGCGATGTATAGGGCTTTCATGGGGCTAAAAGTGGGATTTTTGAGGAGGTTCTTTTTTCCCAGGAGGTTAACAAATAATTTTGTTAAAATTATTTGACCAATATGAGGAATATTATTTGACCAAAACGGATAAGTAACTTATATCTATAGTAGATACCTTTTGGAATCAAACTCAATTTATCCGCTGACTGTTGAAGGTATTTCCGAGGTGGACATCGATCGATTTCCTGACGGTTTCCTCTCTTCGGCGTGCGTTTCATCGCCAACTGTGTCCTATCTAGGTCAGTGGTGCCACTTCAAAGGCACGTCGCCCCTTAGACCTTTCCGAGAGCCCATGTGATGTCACGTCGCTATGGTGACCGGCATGAAGGATTCCTCCTTTTGTCCGAAGGAAGGGAGGGTGTCACCATGTCAAGAAGGTTGTGTCGACGGGTTCAAACCTCGTCATCACCGATTAGCGGACCAGGACTCCTCCTAGGTGCCTGTCCATCGCCAGGAGGTTCTTATGGCGTGTGATGTACGCGGACAAGGTCCACTACTGGAGGGACGCGTCCGATCTGGGATGGTATAAAAGCGAATGTCACTTAAGACACGTTGATTACTCAGTTAACACTCGACAATGACATCCCAGGTGAGCCACAGCGTAGCCTCCTTTGCACGAATTTAAAATTTCCTACACCTTCAGGACACTGCTCTCAGAGTGCGTTCTGAGGGTCCATTTTGGTTTATTATTCTTGGAGTAATATACCTATCTAACCGTGACGGAGGTCGAAAATTCAAATCGAGCTCCAAATTTGATATTATATACATTTCATGACATTATTATACGTTTCAAGATGTCTAGATTCCAGAAACGGACGGACGGTTTGGGCAGAAGGAATTTTTTTTTAATCTGAAAATTTGACAAAATACTAGGTTTACCGTCTAGTTGTGCCCGCATGTTTTTCAGCCCGATCGCCCAATCCCGTGGGGCTAAAAAGGGGCTACTGGAGGGCTTATATAAAGGGTTTCGGCTAAGGGGTCGAGTTAGGTGAGTTTTCGAAGTATTTTTGGACGTAGAATCCAGTTTTGGGGGTCCCAGAACGATTCGACTTCACCGTGGGGATCTATTGTGCTCTCATGGGGCTACAAATGGGATGTAAAATTTTTTTTTTTTTTAAGGATGTTAAAATGTCAAATATTTCACGAGTAATTTTGGACGCACAATCATTTTTTGAGGTCCCACATTTTTTCGAAAAATAATTGTTGAAAAATTATTTTTGTTATTGACACTGAATTAATTTTTGCACCTGTACCAAAGAATAATGTACCCTTGTGTAAAATTTGCAGCGTTTTTCAGTTTTGTTTTATTTTTTATTTTTTAGATAGGAATACTAGCAGTGTTGCTCGGAGCGGCGTCTGCCGGCTTATACGATGGCTACTACCCGAGTTTGGGGTCTTATTACGGTGCCAGCTCTCTGCCCATCGCCTCGGCGCCGATTTACACCAAATCCATCCTCTCACAGCCCCTCGTCGCTTCGGCGCCGCTCATTGCCAAAGCTCCCGTCGCCTACGCCGAAGCCTACAGCGCCCCTTTGGTGCACGCCCCGGTCGCCAAAATCGCCGTGTCCCCTAAGGTGAATCACGATAGGGTAGATTTTAACGGGTGGAAGTCGTACTGAAGTCCCCTGGTGTTTTCATTTAGGAAATTTCCGGATTGGCACCCCTGCATTGTCAGCACAGGTTGGTCCAGACGATCAGGTCGACTCAGTGCTCACTGTGTACAATGAATAGGCCAACCCGAAGAACGAGCACGCCTCGCGGGGTATGCCTACTTCTGGCTTGCAGGGAGACAACTCACCCACAATAAAGCACACTACGCGACTTGGCCCAAATCTAGCCAGGAAAAATATTTTTTCGACTCATAACGGAAAATAGTCAGGTACCTTCATGCATTCGGAGTGTCTAAAATGGGCCCCGCGAATGAGGCATGCGTATGAAACGGGCCCTGACTCGTTTTGTTGTCACTGTGGGTGTGGACCGAAATGCCCCCAACGAATTTAACAAGGCGTTTGGGGTGAGACCGAAATGGGCCCCGGATTCCAGTTATAATTTGCTATTGGGGGCGAACGCCTGACCTCTTCCAACTGGCCTCAGTCCCCTTCTACGTGCGTTTGGATAATGTATAGTTTTTTTTCCTAAAGAAATTCACAGCTACCCGAGCTCAGAGAGCTCGTCACATGAAGAAACGTTTTGTTGGAAGATTTGAAGCCTGTAAACCCGGACATTCACAAGGTAGACGCATTTTGCAATTCTGTGCAAGATTACGTCAGAGAAGATCCTCGATTCACGACATAATTTCTTTCATTCTTTGATTAGGTACCTATTTTCATTTGAGGGGCCCATTTCGGTCCAATAGGAATAATTCTTTTAAAAATCTCCAAGTTTTTCCAAGTGTGGGCCGGAGCCCATTTCAGCCCAATAGGTGAGCCGTGGGGCCCATGTCGGTCGCAGCGCATGCATTCGCAAGGATCTGAACTAATTTCAGACCTTCATTCATCTAACTAAATTCAGACCATCATTTCAGGATGTTTCCTGACGCTTGCCCAAACACCAAGATTACCAATTTCCGATATCAGTCTACATCATTCAGTCTACTTCAAGTTACAGGTGGTCAACTTTGTCTAACCCACGTTGGACAAGGAAACTTTTCATAATCACCATTGGCATGTTGATGTTCCTAATGAAATACAGGATGACGGATTTTGTTTTTTGGAAATCCAATTTCAATTTGACTTTGAATTTGAAATTTGGCCCCTTGGCCGGCCGACCCACCCCATTTTAAACCCACCCACCTGGGGGGGACGCCACCGGTGGACTGCTTCTACTCTGCAGACTCTGCAGTGCAGAGCTCCTCCGCCGAAGCACGCCAGTGGCTTTCTCCCAGCTCTTCTCCTGCACCTTCACAACATTCTTTCTCTCATATTTTTGAACATGTTTTGGTTCAAAAATGGACCGCATTGAGCCAACTTTTTGGTGTTTTCAAATTTTTCCCGTACTATGCTAGCCAAGCTGAATTTTTGAGATCAATTTCAAATTTTTCTGACTTCTAGAGATCAGAACCCACCCTTGGACCTTAGAATAAAAATGGTTCTCCTAGGTAATCCTCCTCCTCCTGGGGCTTGAGCTCCAGTATAGTAGATTTTCCCAGAGAGGCCAGGTGTACAATGCTGTTAGATTCACAATGATCGCTATTATTCAATGTTAGGTACGGATTGTCGCAGGTTGAGTACGTGGACGCTCACCCTGAGTACAAATTCGAGTACGGCGTCGCCGACCCGTCGACGGGCGACGTCAAGAGTCAAACGGAAGTCCGCAGCGGGGACGTCGTCAAAGGGCAGTACAGCCTTTTGGAGCCGGACGGTTCGAAGAGGATCGTCGACTACACGGCCGACCCCCACAACGGGTTCAACGCTGTCGTCCACCGAGAAAAGAACGCCCATCCCGTCGTAAGTTGACTGTTTGAACCTGTGTTCTCCTTGTATGCAATTCGCGACAACTTCGCAGAGTTGCTGGTTTGTCTGGTGGGGTACCTTTGCGCCTTACAAGCCCGTCACACTATCCGGGAACACCGTGAAGTAGCTGCATCGAAGTAGCTACACTGATTTGAAAAGGCGTACCTCTGGTGGTCGTTGCTGAAACTATGAAACCTTTTTTTAAAAACATCCACTCATTTGAATATTCTATTTTACAGAAAGTCGTAGCTGCAGCTCCGATCGCCAAATATGTCTCAGCCCCCGTCTACCAGCAATCTCTCCCTCTACTGCAGTCATACGACGGTCACTATGACGGACACTATTGAAACCATCTGACGACCGAGAGGAGGCAATTGATGGACGCCAAAGAAAAAACATCATCAAATTCATCCTCTTTCCCTGGACTCCATCAAACGACCATCCCCCTCTCACCTTAGCCACTCAAATGACTTCGAACTCCGCACGTTGTGTACATAGTCAGAATTTAGTGTTAGCGACTTAATGAAAAAATTTAAAAAAAAATCAAATCAATTTGCTAATATGCAACCAAAAAACCATCTTTCATTTGTCTCCCATTGTAAATTTGTCAATGGCCACACTGTGCATAACTAACGCTAGAAGGTAAGGTTGGGAAAGTGCGTGGTATGAAGAAGCGTCTGGAGTTCCTCCGCGTATCCCAGCGTGCCATCTGGCGCCTCAAGCGCATAGGTACTCCCTCAGTTTTTCCCCCGACCGTAGCGCTTTCTGGTAACCTGAAGCGTGTACGATCCCCCGCTTCTTCTTATCTGATAGTGTATGTTTTCTTCTAGTCTAGATAGTCATTTCTTCTTTTGACATTTCCGTCATTCATGTACTGCGTTGCGGTTTATGAGATTCCTACGCGATGAACAGTTTTCAGCGTGCGGCGTGCCGGAAAACCTTTAAGGATCATCGCCATCGTGCCCAGCAAGCAGATGATTCACCGTCCCGTCAAGAAACTGGAGTGCTAGGCACTACTGCAACTCTAGGCTGGTCTGGCAAAAGTTGATATGTCAGTTTTTTCTGATTTTCTGATTTTTTGCTGTATAAGTCGATTCTAGCAAGCTCTTTGGTCTGGCAAAACATGATATGGTAGAAACGTTGGGAAATACTAAAAACAATGACTGGCATTATGAGGTAAGTCCAAAAAGAGGGGTAGCACAGTCTGGCAAAAGTTGATAAGAACTTACCTATCCAGTATTGCCACCCTTCCAACAGGAAACAGGAAAGTTTTGATCAGCCAAACCATGATATGTCCCGTTCTATTCAATGGTATGTCCATTCAACCCCACATCTATGGTCTACCAAATAATGATATGTCAAACAATATGATAATTTTTTTTTTTTAAACTCGAAAAATTATTAAATTAGGCCATCGAAACGAATTCTGTCACATGAAGAATAGTTGTTGAACAAGGACAAATTTTTACAACTAGGAATAAGCACTTACTTCATTTGTAATGTGCTTCCGTAGGCCTGGAAAACTTTCCAACGGCTCTCCTGAAAAATTGCCAAAATGTGACATATCAACTTTTGACAGACCAGCCTAGAACTATCAGTCTGTTTACAAATAAAGTCTGCGCCCCCCTACCAATAATTGGAATAGATCTATGTAATCGCGAAGGAGGTTGAAAATTCTGATCGGCCTCAAAATTTGACATTATCCGTTTCAAGAGGTACCTATCTAGTTGTGCCCACAAGGTTTTCAGCCCGATCGCCCAAAATCGTGGGGCGCTATGGGGCCAAGGGCATGGGTTTTGGCTATGGGGTCGAGTTAGGTGTCGTTTTCGAAGTATTTTTGGACGTAGAATCCATCTTTTGGGGTCCCGGAACGATCTGATTTCACTGTGGGGAATCTGTAGGACTTTCATGGGACTACAAATGGGATTTTTGAAAAATCCCAGGAGGTCGAATGTTTTCGTAGTAACAAAAAAATTGTTCTGAAAAATGAAATATTTTTTGCACAGAATTAATATTCGGACATGTAACCTTAATCAAAGAATAATTAAACTTCAATATTATTAATAAAGTTTATCAAGACATAAACCCTATTATACAATGTCGCTACGCAGTAAATTTAATGAAATCGATCCTGACAGCCGGGCCTCCTTTGCCGAAAATTCGGTTGAGGAATCTGAACTCTTAGGAGAGATTTCGACTTGTGAGTCCGTTGTCCAGGACCCCATTGTTGACAATAGACTGTGGTATCCAGAAGAGCGGCCTCACATCAGATTGGGTCCGCTGGTCAGGCCTCCTTTGCCGATAATTCAATTTATACTGCGAGCCCAAGGCGAACTGGAACCGGCCACGACATATCGTGTTGGGTTCCAGCATCCCCTTGGTTCCCCTTCCGGGAGTTCTGCACCTTCAAAGCACCTCGACATATCGAGCAAGCCAGATGAGTGCGAGCTTCCCTATACTGTGGCTCCATCTTCCTCCTGTGTAGCAGATCACGAAAATACGTGTTATGTCCAGGAAGTTAATGTTCCCATACTTTACTATACTCCCATCCTATACTATACTCCCTTCCTGTTCCTCCGAAAAAACTGGCGGCGAAATCGTGGGTCCACTCCACAGGCCTTCCACCAACCACACAGGGTTGTAAGTTTTCCTTCGAAATCTATACGCTTGATGTTTGGAATCAGGTTAAAATTTGGTCTGATGCCTAGCAGACACAGTGAACTACGACAGTGAATCTAGACTGGAAAGTGCTCGGCCCAGATACACAGCAAAAACGTTAATAGTCAACTTAAAGAAGGTAACAGATGTGAGAGGAATCGACTGCCATAAACCAACTTTAATGGTCTCGACGGCCCAGAGTAAGCCTGCAAATGGCCTGTAGCGCTGATTTTTTGCCATCTAAACGGTTTAACCTCTCGAAGGGGGATACCGAAAAAACAATACGGCGACGGGGACGTGATTTCAAAACGAGACATTGGACAACACCTTTTCCCTTAGACTTGGGTGAATAGAGTTGTTAAAAAGTGTTCTTGCCGAGGCAATTAAGCCGACGGTCACGTCTGTTTGAACGGTGGGCGGGTTAATCTGGTCAATGGTTGAACCGTCAACACTGTCCAGTCGAGCGGAGAGATTCTGTGGCTTTGAGACGCCTTGACACGGTTAATATCTCAATTGCAATGCCATCTGTCACCGATTCAATCTGTAGCAACTATTGATAAATCCCGCCGAATGTCCTTCGCGAAGGCCAGTTGGGGGGCGAAGTGTTGAACCCATTTATGCATTGTCCGCAGAAGTTGATAGTATACTTGGGGGGGGGGATTAATTAGGGATGGTTAGAGTTTTTAGTTAGGCATGATTAGAGGGGGTTAGGGATGATTTGAGTTAGCTCGACATGGAAGAAGGCAGCACTGTGCTTTCTTGATGCGAGGAAAACCACCCGAGAACCCATACACATCATCTATTTCGTAGATCTCCCTATTATCAACCATGGGGAAGATCCTAAAAAATTTGGTGATGAATAAAATCCAAAGAGGCAATGCATACCTACCAGCCACACCTGCGCAAATTCTGGGGAACACAAGGTAGGTCTACTACACATGGCATCCACGCCATGGTCCTGACCTTTTCCCATGGAGTCACGCATGTCAATTAATTTGTGCTCAATTAGCCTATAGGTATAATATAATAATAAACCCTTGAGTAAAATGTGCAGCCTGTTTATCCTGTGGCGCTATTCACCAGAACGGCATGCAATATCGCTCCCAGTGGCGAGTTGTGCCTGGTTGCCTGAGAAAAAAAGGTTTCAGGTATCACAAAAAGTGTCACAATCTATTCAACTATACTTAGGTATCGCTTCATCTAAACCACTAATTCTCACCGTGTCAGTTTTTATCTATCTGACTAACCAAAAACCGTGGGTCCGCTGACCATGTGCCGATTTTACAAAAGCGCTCCTGAGATCAACACGGCAATTTGTGCCAACCTGGAGTTCGCGGGTTTTCCCAAACTGCTTCAATACCGCCTCCCAGATCGCGACAATTCGTGTTATGCTCTGGGCAGGGATGTTCAAGCACTTCCTTCCTGTTCCTCCAAAGATATCGCGGGCGGAATCCCATGGGAACTGCAGTTACGCTGGAGGCCTTCCCCCAAACACATACCTAACTCAAATATTGATTATCTGAATAAAATAGGAAACAATATTTACACGTAGGTTTACCAAATACACCCGGTATATTGGGTAAACCTACTGAACGCCCGCCGGACGTGAACATGATTTGACAAAGAAAGTTTGTGTATTTCTGCATGTCGATAATATCAAACTGGAAGTACAACGCATTATCGTCGTACTCTCCCATATCATGCGAAATTTTCTCTTCCGAGGAACATGCCGCAGAATGTAGGTACGGATTTGGATGGTGTATCACGATTTTCTGGGCCATGTCGAAGAAACGAGAAGTTTCGTTTGGTCTGGGGTGCGTCGGCTAGCGAAGTGAGCCAGAGCGGCTACCTAGTAGGTGGTAATAAAAGAGATTCCACTGTTCCGAGGGTTCAGAACGGGCCTGTGCAATAAGCCAGCACCATACTAAGAGCGGAATTCATACTCGTCACCCAAGTGCAAGTGCGCCCTAAAGTGAGCTCCAAAGTGAGGATGCACCCTTAGCGCTATTCACCGTCACGTTTCAAGGACATACTTCAGGGCCCACTCGAACGATATTCCAAGTGCACACTTAAGTGTATTTATAGTAAAATTTACTAATTTAAGTAAAATTTAATTTACTGCGTTCATAAACCAAACTTGACCGTTTTAAGTGAAGTGTTAACCTCGCCTTTCTGGCGACAAGATTAAATTTTAATCTCAAGACTTAGGCCCACTTTCACCACCCGAGATACCGAGAGTTTAAGCGTTAACGCCCAGGTTAAACCCCCGAGGGAGCACCGATTAGCATGGGAATCCGTGCGGAGCTCGGTAAGTTTGCGGAGCCGTTAGTTGGTGAAATAGGCCCTTAGGGCGGGTTTCACCAACTAACGGCTCCGCAAACTTACCGAGCTCCGCACGGATTCCCATTCTAATCGGTGCTCCCTCGGGGGTTTAACCTGGGCGTTAACGCTTAAACGCTCGGTATCTCGGGTGGTGAAAGTGGGCCTACCGAGTCCCTATACAGTCTGTATACAGTCTGTTTTCGCTGATAAGTTATTAACTTTTGGTTTTTGCAGTTTCCTATGACGGTTTGACGTTCTCAAAATGAATTATGAGGTTTATTTTGAATTTGACGAGTGGGATGACGACTTTTACGAGCAAGTCGAAGAGCTACGGCTGAATAGTAGGGCACAAAAGCGCTATATTCGAGATGGGCAGAACTCATTAGAAAGGCTCAGTGAGGAAGCATTTCGCCAGCGACGGGATTTTTGAAGGGCTTTGGTAAGAAAATTGTGTAAGTGTCGTTTTCGAAGTAGTTTCTGACGTATAATCGATTGAAGAAGCTTCTAGACTCATCTGGTCAAACCGTGGGGCTCTATGGGGCTTCTAAGAGGCTACAGACGGGATTTATGATTTTGGTCAGAAATCGTGTTGTGTCGTTTTTGAAGTAATTACTGGCGTTTAAGGGTAACATCGATTGATGTCGGTCCCAGCCTCATCTGGACAAACTGTGGGGCGCTATGGAGGATGGGGCCCCCAGACTCATCTGGACAAACCGTGGGGCTGAATGGGCCTTCTAAGGGGTTACTGACGGGGTTTTTGAAGGGACTTGGTAAGGAAATCGTGTAGTTTTCGAAGTAATATCTGCGAAAGAATCGACTGATGGAGGTCCCAGAATCATCTGGACAAACCGTGGGGCTTAACCCTAGTTGCCCCAACTTCTAAGAGGATACAGACGGGGTTTTTGAGGACTTGGGTATACCATTTTCTTATAAGACAATCGTGTTTGGTAAGAAAAAAGTGTAGTTTTCGAAGTAATTTCTGACATAGAATCGACAAATGGAGGTCCCATAGTCATCTGGACAAATTGTGTGGCTCTAAGAGGCTTCAGACGGGATTTTTTAAGGACTGTGGTCAGAAAGTCGAGTGAGGTGTTGTTGTTGAAGTAATTTCTGATGTAAAACCGACTGATGGGGGCTCCCAGAATTATCTGGGCCAATAGATCTAATAGAGGATTTTATATCGAAAACTTTCTTATTTCTATATTTACGGGCAAGCCCAATTTACATCGAATGTGGTGGCCAGTAGCAGAGAGTAGTAGGTACCTACCTCACCACTCACTGAGTAGGTAACTACATCTGCGTCAAGATTAATGTGAAAAAAAGATGATGCGCGTTCAGCAACGCACGTCGATCAACCAGGTTGACTCCATAGTGTGAAACAGCACACATCTCAACCGGTCACGTACATCTAGTCCATCTGATCAAGGCCATTCAATCGCGACGTTCGTCTGGTTACGCCAAAATATTCACCGCCTTTCTCTCTACATACTACGAGTACAAAAGCGCCGTACCCACATAGCAACTGTAGATTTACACACGAGCGTGTTTTTTTATTTTTCCCCCGAAAATTGCCCTACTCTTATTTACCATTGTCCGAGAATTGAGCAGTATTGTCAAACGCGTTGGTTTTAAGGACAACTGCGGGGAGGAAAACGAATGGGAAATTGAGGCGGGGCCTATCAGTGACAGAAACTCAGAAAACGCCGACTTACATAAGAAACAGTTCCTCCTTCCTTACGTACCTCTTTCAAGTAGGTATAACAGGGCGGATAAACTCAATCTCAGGAGACAAATCGTTAACTTTTCACGAACTCGCGCCGCAGGGGCAATGGGTCCTCGCTTCGCTCGGTCATTCAATCCAAGCGGTCAGGGAAGTTCGTGGTTTGGGTGACAAAATAAACGGTTAAGCAGTGAGATCTATCATACTTTTAGCAGGTTTTTAGGAATCAAAAAACTGTTCATTTAACGAAGGGTGACCATAATTGACGTGAAAATCATTGTAGCATATCATTTCAAGGCATTTTTGTCAAACGCTAGTATAATCACTGGGGGGGGGGGGGGGGGTGTCACCCCCCCACCCCTTGTCTCTCGCTCTCGCCAGCCCGCCTGAGTTAGTACCGGCGCTGCCGAAACCCCTCTTCTCTCGCCGGCGAGTCAGCCTTCCCCATCGAAGACGGGACATTAAATGCATGGCAAATTTTGCCATCAACTGTGTATCAATTAGTCATGTTTACTAATCGCGGTGATTTCTTAGGGATCAATCTTGCCGACCAGGCCTCCTTTAGCGACAATTCAATTAAGGAAGCCGGGGGGGAGGGGGGTCCAGGTAATTTATGTATTTAATACGGGTAAGCCCAATTTACAATGGAAATAATATTATAGTACAAAGAGAAAGAAAGAAATATGACTTCAACAGCCCGATAATGAGAAACAAACAATAGATGGATATTTAATTACAATTTAAAATGAAACAAGAGACTATCGTATATAACTGATTTAAGTTGGGGCAGGGAACTGAATAAAAAGTCAAATTCAGGATGGAGATTGAAGAGAAGATTAGCTGAACGCGGATACGGTTTAGAGCGGAATTTATTAAATAGTTCAAAGCTGAGAACGGGACGTGAAATAAGGCGGGATGGCGACAGGTAAGACGAGGAGTGGAAAACTGGAACTTGGCGAGTAGAGATGGGCAGTCAATCTTGTCATTCAGCAGCTTATGCAGTAACACTAAATCGGCGAGGGTCTTTCTCCGTGCTAGTGGCTGGATTTTGCAGGTCTCCATCAAGGAAGGATAGCTGATTTGGTCGGACGGAATGCCCAATTTGAATCCAAGGTACCTCAAGAATTTATTCTGCACCCTCTCAAGGGCATACCGGTGAACAGAATAATAAGGGCTCCAAACCGTCGATGCGTATTACAGTTTTAAGAGGACCAACGCCAGCATAAAGCATAATAATTATTATTGGCTTGATCTCCGTGAATTTGTGGGTGTGACGCTTCAGAAAGCCTAGCATCCGCATGGCACTGCTCACGACTGTGCTTAGGTATATACCCGGAAAAAGAGAGACGATAATCGCATATGACTCCTAGGTCCTTTGTCTCGGTCGCGCGAGAGCCTTCCAGAATCTAACGGTAAGACTGGGTCAATGCATCAGGCCACCTCTGACAACATTTTGTGCGAGCTAGCTGCAGCCACTGACTCTGGTACCTATAACTGCGGGCCCTGAGTGAACCATGACACTTCGTGTAGAGTATTGTCATCCTCACGATGCCCTTCCGGAGAGATGCCTCTGCGGTGGATCCTGACACCTCACGCCAATCCGCAGCAAGCTCATCTCCCTTTTCTGTGGCTGCACTCTCCCTCAAGTCGGTAGCTCACGACAATTGGAGCGACTCCCTGGACAGAGGTGTTTCCACACTGCCTTCCTCTTCCTCCAAAACACCGGCGGCGAGAACGAAAACACACAAAACCTAAATTTAGGGAATTTAACTTCCAATTTAGGTACACAACAACACGTAGGTGCACACCGATCATCCGTGTTCCCGCAATCACTGTAACCTTATTTTTGGAAAACACTCCGGACTACGTGGTCATACACACCTGGAACCCATAGATGAAGACCCCCCCAATGAAACAAGAGAAGAGGCCGACGAGACGGACTGACACCCCCCCCCCCCCCCCCCAACCACGGAGAATAGGCCTACGAGATAGACTCTGAAGCGCCGTGTAGCACCAATTGTACAGTATCAATTGTATGTAGTATGTAGGACCTCTAATGTATGTGTTCACCCGTGGACCCGCATCCCCCAAAGCCTCGGCGAGCAAGGGTGTGTGACGGGAAACCGTCACGAACATCCAGCCAGGGGAAAGGGGGGGCCAGGGCGGGAGAAAATCCAAGACCCGAATATTTGAGCAGAACTCTGTCCGAATGTGAGGTGAAAAACGCAGCCGAGCTCGATGTTCACCATTATTTCTACCATCACGTACATCCCCATGTACGTGATGGGCCCTATGTTCTCTTTTGCCCAGAGCCCGCTTTTTCTCTCGGTGGCCCTGCCTTTGCTATTCATAACTTGAAATGTACTATTTAGAAATGGCTAAAAAAAAAGGGTTAAAACAAAATTTTTGCTAAACCTGCCTATGCAGACCAAATGCTATTGATATGAACTAAAAATAACATTAGGAACATTTAATTTGGTCAATAATTGTAAATTACAATAATTATTATTGTAACCTGAGATATTCAACAAATAGGAATTGACCTCAGAAGGAGCTGTCCATAGGTACCTAGGTACGTCGTTTTTATGGACTTTGACAATTTCGAGTTTTTTGGCACTCAAAAGTTATCCCAGAGGATTTCGGCGAAGATGAATTGGATTCTGTGTCCTCGACATACCAGAACAAATTGGGGACAAAACAAAAACAGAGCCAAAATTTAATGCATGTCTCGATGAACTAACGTGAGTATTCTTCTTAACTACCTACGAGAACATGCGATGTCCATTACAGTATCATTATGCCATCATGAGAGGTTCACGAACTGTATTTTGTGTGGATTTCAAAAATGCCTCAAAATGAACCTAATGGCCTATTCATTCATCTGAGCCGCGATGCTTCATTAAATGAATTTCCATCCAATTTTTGCATAGGAAATCCATAAATGGTTTAAAATGTGCGGCGTGGTAAACCCCCTTCAATATGCGGAGCCTTCCATTCAATATTTAACATTTCCCATGACAATAAAGAATATGGGTGACTACGACAGGATTGGTCTTTTCTGACAAGTGACCATTTTCTTGGCCACCGTAAAAATTTGAGAAAATAAAACTTTTGGTGTTCGAAATATATATTTTTTAAAAGCTCTATCAAAGCTAAACCAACAGCTTGAATACAATAGCATGTTCTTAAAAATCTACTACAAAATTAATAAGTTATTATTGTACAACACATACTAACAAAACAAAACAAAAAAAAAAAAAAAAAAGTACTTGCAAAAGCAACAATAGAGAATTTTTCTTGAGATTATTCCAATAATTTTTCTTCTTTCCTAAAATGGCAAATTTTCAACTGTCGAGAATAATCAGCGAGAGCAACTTACAAAATGCATATTTACAAAGACGTTAAAAAACGCTATGATACAAAATTAGAACTAATTAATAGAACTAAAATTATAAATGGAATTCACACATGAAGCCCAGAAAATGCGTATTTTGCCTAATACGAGACTTCCACTCAAATGTGCGCAGAGTATGGCTCGTCATGTGTCTCTTCAACGCGCTATTCTTTCTTTTGAGATTTTCTTTTTCCATTTTCGAAAATTTGTTGGTAACAAGACTGGTAACTTGAAGTATCGAGTTATCACAAATGGTCACTTTCGCAGTGTTTATCACAAATGGTACACGGCCCGGGTTTCACAAGAGTTAAACTAAATTACATACGAACTACATTGACGATAGGTTGGCGATGTTGGCACCTGCGTTGGCTGGACGGAGTTGGGCAGTCTTGGAGTCTCAGTGTGATGGCTTCTGAAACAATGAGGTGAATGAGATAATTGTTGAACTTTTTTGATCACATCTACCCTTTCCGAAGACCGGTAACCATCTCTAATCAACTCTAATGATCTCTACCCATCCATAAAGCCTCTAACCGTATTTGGTGATGGCAAAATGTTGCCCTTTATTGGTTTTATCGTGGATAAAATGTCGATATCTATATCGAGGTGTCGATAAATCGGCTTTTAATTAAATTAAAACCCGATTTAATTTTATAAGCCGATAAATTTTATCCTGGATGGTGCTACAAAGAATGAAAAAGGAGCAAAATAGCCTGAAATGCATCCAAGCTGCCCTGTAAATTCATCTTTTATATAAAAAAAAAAAAAAAAAAAAAACAATTAAATTGGTGTAAGCATTGTGACCCGATGAAATTTATCATTTGTTATTCGAGCAAACAGTTCAGTTGCAAACCCTGATAAGTCCACTTTTTCACTTTTCGAGTAAATGGCAAAAAACTGTTTGAACATGATTTTCGTTGAATCTGATGCATTTAATGGGTCATATTGTCAGCAAAGGTATTTTAGGTTGAATCTCCAATGGTTCCAGGCTTGGAAGTCTGGCTATTTTGCAGAAAAAGCGATTATTAGTATGGACTTATCAGGTTTTGATTACAAACTGTGCATCTATCACATTTTGCAGCGGAACTACCTGGATTTGTCTGCTTTTGCAACAGATAGAAAAACTTTGCTCCTGGTGACGGAGTGCAGAAGATGAGTTTTACTCCGTTCTCATTCTTCTCACGAGATTAAAAAAACAAAACAAAATCAGGGATAGTGATATTTATTGATATAAAAATTATTTAAGGAGTTTAAAAATGAAATACATGTATTTTTCGAAAACCAAAGACTCGCAAAAGGTCACCACCAACGACTTACCACCGTCACAATTGCAATATTAATATTGAATTGAATCAAAATCATCTTCTTCCGCTCCCTCATTTTCATCGGGCTGAGGATCTTTGCTTCTGTCGAGCACTTTTCTGAAGTATTCAAGAACGTCCAAAGACCTCCAGGTATCGCCAAAATGAAGTCTCAGAAGCTTCCCCACATCATCAAGTTTTTCTTTCTTCAGCTTAGCCGAACCAGTATGAAATTCTTCTGGGACCAGACAACTGACCTTGCACTTTTTTTTTATGGCTTGAAGGCACCAACGTTGTTTTGGTTTATTATTCTTGGAGTAATACACCTATGTTTTCGCGACGGAGGTCGACGGCTCCGATCGGCGTCAAAATTTGACATTATCCGTTTCAAGAGGTCTAGGTACATTCTAAATCCGAAATGTCCGTCTGCAGTACGCCGTCCGCCATCCGGGCCGTTTTGGGCATTAGGAATTTTTTAAAAATCTGGAATTTCGACAAAATCCTTGGTTTACCATCCAAATTACTTAGTTGTGCCAGCAAGGTTTTCAGTCCGATCGCCCAAACCCGTGGCTAAAATGGGGCTACAGGAGGGATTTTTTTGAAGGCTTCTAGCTACGGGATCGAGTAACGTGTCGTTTTCGAAGTATTTTTGGACGTAGAATCCATTTTTGGGGGTCCCAGAACGATCCGATTTCACTGGGGCGATCTATATAGGACTAACATGTTGCTAAAAATGGGATTTTTGAAGGATCCCAAGAGGTTAAATATTTTTCGAGCAAAAATAAAGAATTTTTGAAAAAAAAAAAAATTTGTTGAAAAAAAATTTCCAAAATTTTTTCCATTGACAGAAATAATTTTTGCACAAGTAACCTATCTCAAAGAATAATAAACCCTTGTGTAAAATTTGCAGCGTTTTTGTAGTAAGGTCAACAGGATCAACAGGTTCCACACTAAAAGGTCCAAAAGGGCTCTCATTGCAGTGTTGCACGCCTAAAGACGAGTACTTACCGTTTTACCTACATAGAGAAGTTCATCGCGCGAAATTGAGCCGAAACTACGTTCAACAACACAACGATTCTCCATCCTTACTTTTTAGGGTGTTTGGGGTTGATACAAGAACACCCTGGACTTAGCAGGGTTTGAAACTAAACAAGAGGATCTAACCGCTTTTGGAGCGAATTTTGCAACTCTCAGGTTTTGATCCGGAACATGCCTCGGATCTAGCAGGTTTTGAAACTGAACTAAAGTTTGTACCCTCTTTTTCTATTGGATCTATAATCTTTTGCAAGAAAACACCTGCACCATCGGATTCCTCGCTACCAAAACCTTCGAAAACACACATAAACTCGATTTTCGAGAAAATGGACTTATCAGGGTTTGCAACTGAACGCCTCAAGTGTGCAGGTCATAAAGTGCTGAATTGCCATATATGGCACCCATATGTTCGGTATCTATTTTAATTAATGCTGCTTATGTTGGCAGCATTAATTAAAATAAGATACCGAACAAAATAATATAATGGCCGGCATTTTTGTTCATATCTGAACAAAAATTACGACAGTTCCGATAACAGAGCTGAAATATCGATTACGATAAATTTATATATCGATATTTTGATGCCATATCTAACCATCTCTACCCATCCCTAACTCTCTCTACCAATTCTCTACCAACTCTCTCAACCATTTCTCCATCCATAACCCCTTCAACTACCTATTAAAAAATTCCCCACATTGCTCCATATATGCACCTACAAGAAATTCCCCACATATCAGCCATTATCCACCTACCTGTCGTCTGACTCTGTGAACTACAGCGTTGAATCCATTGTGTGGGTCTGCCGTGTAGTGGACCGTCCGTTTTGAGCCGTCAGCGTCAATGAGTGAGTAAACGCCTCGGACTTGGTTTCCGCTCCGGACTTCTGAATGAGTCTTTTCATCGCCGGTTCGACTGTCGGAGACGCCGTATTCAAACCGGTAGACGTGCCCAGGGCTGATGTCGGAGCTGGTCAAGCCAAACTCGGAGCTGGTAAGGCCAATGTCGGAACTGGTAAGGCCGATGTTGGAGTCCAGGCGGAGCGGTCCCACTGGGCCATAGGAAAATTTGTACGACGGGCGGGTCCTCTCACGCTCCAACGGTCTAAAAGGGTACCTGAAATATTTCAATTACATCAACTCAAAGCATCCACATCGTCGGTTAGCAGGAAACAATCGAGTACCTTGGACGAGAAGGTATTGGCGTGGGCACGTTGGGCACCCATTCCGGTATTTGGATGAGTTGTGGCTGGTAGACAGGGCGAATCTCTGGCGGGGGAGGAGGCAGCGTGCGGATATCCGGCAAAAATACGACCCTGGTAGGGATGGCAGGTTGCACGAGAGGCGCCGACCCAGCAACACCAGCACCATTCGTGTTGTACGCCAAACGAGTCAGCGCAGGAGTCAATACCGGCATTGCCGCACCCAGTCGTGCCAACTACAAAATACTTCATGTGAATTTGTACTTTTGAGTAGATGTTATTGACTGAAAAAATTCTTGCCTGGAACTGCAGCGGGGCATCGTTATAATGACTGGTCGGCGGGTTAACTTCAGGCTGCTGCGGGATCCCCGACGGCCTCTGCGGCATCGGCCTCGGCGTCGGCAAAGGCGGCGGCAGCCTCAACGGGGGGTACGTTATCGGGCCTAGCCCAGCAGCCTGCAAGAAGTACTGCTGGTTCGGGACCACCTGCAGTCCCGGCTGGTTCTGCTGCACCAACCGGACCCCGTAGTAGCCGTCGTCCGCCGCATAGCCCGAGTACAGACCGTCGTACAAACCAGCTGACGCCGCACTGGCCAAAAGGACCAGCAGGCCTATCTGGAACAAAAACCGGAATTCCTCTTGAGAAATCTTAAATAACCCCTACGAAAGGAAGCCTCCCAACAATACACCGTTCGACCGAATCGGACATAAATCGCCAGGTTGTCCGTCAAAAGCTCGGATTCCATCTCATTTCGGAACAATTTCCTTGTACGTGCTGCACAATACCGCCGCGGCATCGTGGTGGGTATCCAGCTGAGCCCTTATTACGTCAAGGACTTGTAGACGGACGAGGCGAGAGACTAAACTCTACTGTCACCCAACAGAGTTGCCAAATAGAAAAGTATTTCCGTAGCTTGGTTTTCAACTCCTAAATAAGGAGGAATTTTAAAAAATCCTGAAAATTTGATCGGATTTGTGGCAAGGAAATGTGGACGGACGAACGGACGGACGGACAGACACGAAACCAAATGTGTTCAGGAGGCCGCAAAACGCGAGTGAACATTTTTTATTTTGGAGTACAACACTTTTTTCATTTCGAAAGTCAAAAAAATGCTTCCGCTGCCTTGCTGACTAGGAAGCAAAAGATCTGTCTTGAGCCTGAAGGTTCATTGAAGCATAAAAAAGGTGATGACAATAATTGTCATCATTTAATTATTAAATTAAAAAATTTATTGAAACATGCACAATGTCAGCGCAATTTTTTGAATAATAATAATAATTTGCTGAATTCTGGGTTTCGTTTTTCTCGCAACTACAGACATGTCTGGTACCTACGTATACATTTGGAGTCGAAATTGTTACCAAGCGTCACTACTTCCCTTCTTAGATACCGTTCATGAAATTATGGTCATAATGATATGACCATAAATTGTAGTCATAATGATTGTCGAGATCGTCCGTTCTCGACAACCCCCTTATTGCCTGGGAGAAAGATTGATCGATCGGTACTTTCCTATCTATATTACTAAAAACTCTTCGTCTCTGTCTGTTTGTCTCTAAATAGCGATGGCAAAAAAAGTTTTGACATCGATGTATGTTTTTAAACATCGACAACCATACATCGATGTCCCAAAAACATCGCCTCGACAAACCACCGATGTTTTTTCCATCGATGTTTTTATTATGACAACATTAGGTATACTTATATAATAATTTTTTTAAATTTAACAATATTTAATAATAATATTTTACTGGGTACCTATAGTTACATTTTACTACATAATACGTATACGTATTATGTAGTAAAATGTTTTTCGTTCGGGGTAGAAAAAACGCTGCATATTTTACACGAGGGTTCATTATTCTTTGATATAGGTTATAGTTAAGGGGGGGGGGGGCTTAGGTTACAGTGCAGGACTTAGGTTACCAACTCAATACGATACCTCGAAAAGTCCCACGTTTGATTCTATAAACCACCAACGAATCAATTTTTAAATTAAGAAACTTCAAAAAGGTTTTTGCGAACAAATGGATGGATACATCGGTGGATGGAAACATCAATGTATTGATACATCGGTAGCCAAACATCGATGTCCACAAAACATCGACCTTTCTCAAAAACATCGATGTATCGTTGCCATCCCTACGCCTAAACGGTAGCTCGAAAATTGCAGTTGATGTTATGATGATCGACCCAAAGTGTAGAATGTAGTCAACAGGATCAGGGTGAGGGTCACGAAAAATTCCACTCCTTCGCCGAGCTTTCGGAAAATATATTTCCTTCCTCAGGGCTCAGAGAGCAATTATCGGATGATGGTTACATCCAATCTGACTTCGATGTAACCATCATCCGATAATTGCTCTCTGTCCCTGAGGAAGGAAATATATTTTCCGAAAGCTCGGCGAAGGAGTGGAATTTTTCGTGACCCTCACCCTGATCCTGTTGACTACGTAGCTCGAAAAAATACGGTGTTTCTCTTCTGTTAACCGTAAGATGCTGAAATTTGTGAGGGAGCCCTTCTGGGACTACAAGAGACGCTTGAAATGACCGGCATTCTCTTGATCAGCTGGGTACGCTAAAATCTCTCCTGCTCACCCTTGGACGTTGAAATTTTAGAGGAAACCCTTCGGGGAGTATGAAAAATGTCGTCTATCATAAGGTCATTAAACGGGCGTTGGCGATCTGTCGCTACTAACTTTCTGTTGAGCGTGTTGAACAGTTATTACGGAAGAAGTAGGGACCTACTGTTGAACGTAGAATCCATTTTTTGGGGTCGCGCAACGATCCGATCTCACTGAGGGGATCTATGGGGCTTTCATGGGGCTACAAATGGGATTTTTGAAGGATCTCAGGAGGTCAAATAAGGCGCCGTTTTCCGAGTTATTTTTGACGCATAACCCATTTTTAGAGGTCCCACATTTGTCTAAACATTGTAGGAAATAATTCCTACAAAAAAAAAAATGTTTCAATTTTTCAAAAAATTTAAAAAAAGTCTGTGTAATTAAGAAAATGTTTATTATTTTCTAATTGACACAAATTAGTTTTCGCACAATTAACTTATAACCAAGAATAAAATCCCCAGAGAAAGTTTTCTGCGTTTTTCAAGTTTTACGCAGCTCACTTACAAAAAACCGTGTGCGCTAGAGGTCCGGAGCGGAGCGGAGCTCTCTCGCGACTCCCTTAAACAAGTCATTCTTCCAAACCAAACCAATTGAAGTTGCAAATGGTTCTACGGAGAAAACTACACGGAAAAGGTCATGAAGGAGATCGCAATGAAGTGGTGCGCCGTGTGCATAAGTACAACGTCCTTGGCGGGACCAATCAACACGCGATCGCACAAGATTATACAATTCCTTCGCTTTCGTCCAGTTTCCTGTAAAAACCGTCCTAATCGCCGTTTTTAATATCCGACGCGCCTGCCGTTCACTTCCCATCACAATCAGACTCCGGCCACACATCATTAAATGATTTCCTATCGGCCGCACCTCAGCGTTTGATGGCAGGAAAAAACACTTGTCGGGGATCTTTTTCGGCCGACGATCGAGCAGATGTGGGACATCCGCCGCAACTAGAGAAATCTGGTGTCGACACTGATAAAAAGGTGATTATCGGTGATTGCAGTCAGATCAACCGAGGTTCGCATCAGTCAAGAAGGGATCACATCAAGTAGATATAACTACAGTTGGGGGCAGCGTTCCGGATGACTTCTCGGTGTCTCCGCATATTTTCAACATTCACGCAAGCTCAATTAAGCCCCATCTTGATGGGTTTTTAATAGGAGTGTTACAGTCGTTTAACAATGATTTTAATGGCAACGCAATAGCGAATTATGAAAGTTGGTTTTCGAAACGTGAATAAGCGATTCTTGCGGTAATGATGACATGTAGTAGGTACCTATAGTTGGGGGCGGCACGCCATGTCTCCTCACTATGTTTAACATCCATGGATTACAGCATGAAGTCTAAAGACAGCGGGTACGTCATTGTGATGTTTATTAAATTCGGGATAAAAGGGTGCCGCGCGTATCGTTGAATTTCATCGGAATTATTAGTGCGGTAGACGACATAAAGTAGGTTTACAGTTGGGGGCGGCAGAGACATTGAGAAGAGATACGCATCTTAGCATAGTTTCTACTTCCACGAGTAAGCAACCAAGACTGTCAAATTTCGATGTGTTCTTAATAAGGTCTGCTAAAAAGGCGATTCGTGCGGTAGAGCTCGCACAGAGTAGGTTTAGGTTGAATGGCCGAGCATCATGTCTTCTCAGTGTGTTCGTCTGATATTAAATAATATTTATTTATAATATTAAATAATATTATAACGTCTGATATTAAATAATAATAAATAAGATATTATCTGATATTAAATTTTAGCGATTCGATTATTGGTTATTAATCGGGTAATCGAAAGTAATAGTCAATGAATTTTCGATGGTTCATTATTCTCTAAATAATCAAACTATTCCATGGTTGTTTCCGTGAGAGTACCAAATGGACAACATAATAATATTATATTATAATATTATGTATGTCTTTCTCTCAATAAAGATTATATTATTATTATTATCATCATTGATATTGTTATTATTTAAGTTGACGGTTTTCATAGCAAAACCGGCGGTTTCTACGCATGTCGTGCACGTCCTACATGCCAAACGCCAAACTTTTGGCGGCCAAAGTGGGTGAATCATCGAAAAATATTCGTTCTCAAAAATCGATCGATGGAAAATAATATGTAAGATCGATTGATTTTTCTTTACTGTTAAAAGGAACTCGATAAAATTTTTTCAGCTTTCTGATGTTGAACCATCGGAAAGCATCAACCAAATCAACTGAAAATATTCGTTTTCAAAAGTCGAACGACATTTCAGAATAATGGTTCATTGAAAAACAAAAGTTTCAAAAGATTTTTTATTGACACAAAATCAATTTTTGCACAAGTTGATCATCAGGCGTAGTTTGTCAAATAAGTACCTCTAATAATAAGCTCCCTACACACAAATATTGAAGAACCAGTGGGATCGGGAAGATCGGGCCAACTTCCACCCCGCCCCCTCCCGTGACCGCCCCGTCGAACCGAACAATTTTTTTCCCCGATATTCGGTGATCGGAAAGTGCCCTGGCCAGGAATATAATATATTGGTACCTACATATTATGTACCACATTTGAAGGGTTAGACACCTTTCATCATCAAAATCTAGAGTGCTCAAAATACAATGTATTTTGACACATGACATGTCATGTCTTGGAACTTTCTTCCTTTTTTCTTTTTCTTGGCATTAGACACTATTACAGGCCACACCGCTCAACCGAATTCAACGAAATTCGGTATTTGAGTCAGGTATGGTGTATGGAAGTGCCTTTTGGGGGTTTCAAAATTTTACGGCCGAAAGAGAGGGGGGTTATGTTGGTGGGGTTAAGTGGTAGATCACAATAATTGTCACAATAATTGACCTATAAACCAAGTCTTATCCAAATCTGTTGACGGGAAGACTTCCCACTTAGTAATGTTAATTATTAACATGGGGGCGGGGGTTAACGATGGTCCAATTTCAATGAAATTTGTAATGTATGTAAGGTTTGGCGTGAGGAATTGCCTTTTGGGGTTTCAAATTTTTACGACCAAAAGGGAGGGGGGTTATGAGGGTGAGGGTAAGTGATAAATCACAGCAATAATTATTATTAACATCACTTCCCGTCAACAGATTTGGATGAAACTTGGTGTGTGGGTCAGGTTTCAAGTTCTGATTGACAAAAATTATGGAGGGGGTGCTGGGGTCGGTGGTGGGACGGGGTGTTACCGATGATCCAATTTCAATGAGGAAGTTTGAAATTTCGAATTTATGGATAATATCCATAAATATTATAGTAGGTACTTTTTGAATGAAACGTGGCTTTTAGTACTATTTGAAATCAAACGATGTGGATATTATATCCACACTATAATAGTACCTTTCTGTACCTACTTCTTGAAACAAAACACTACCTACTACCTACTCAAGGAACTGGAGAGAGCCTTCCTATCATAATAATATGGGAAAGACAGCCTTATGAAATAAGCACATGGTTAGTTGCCGCGTTCAACTGCATCAATTTTGCTTTCTGCGGGAAGAAAAATGTTTATTGGTCACTTTTCAATCACTTTTGATGCACTGCATACGCTGAAATTAGTTATATTAACGTAAATATTAATTTATATTTATATTTATAATTAGTTATATTAACGTAAATATTAACGTAAACATTATTAAATAACGGTAGTACCTATTGAGTAGGTATGAATCATTGACAGGTTTTCAGGTTTTAATTATTAGGGTTGCCAAAAGTGGTTTCACCAGTGCTGCCTACCTACTCATATTCTATTGACATTAATCCCGAAAACTTGAAACTTACCGCTACAAACTTCGAAAAGTATCCCCAACAGTCGAGAAATCAATGCAAATAATGGATCCTTTGCTCCTCCTTTGCGACCGTTTGCTCGAAACAGCAAAACCTGTAGGCTACCTAATACTGGATATAGTACTTTTTGAAACCATAAGGGACGATTGTGGGACATAATAAAACTTTTACGGGACACCTAAAATCTGAACGGACGGCAGCCCTACAACATAGTGAATTACGGGGTCTGTGGATTAGGGAGCATCAAACCCCTCATCTCAGCGGTAAAATGAGACTCACAATGACGTCGGCACATCCTCCCCACCTGCGTCTACGGACCTACCGAAGATGCGGCGATAAACCTCCTTCTATACCCGTCCCGGACAAACTCGGGCCTGACAAACCTAGTGAAATTTCCCATTATGCAGGATGTCGTTACAAGCGATTGTATGCCCCTCGTAACGCGTTATGTTCGAGGGATGACTTGATATACTCTCATTACCGGGACATGCGACGAACAAAGGGTTAACAAGAGGCGAAACCCTGCGGAAACGAGCTCGCTGACAGGTAATTGGTGATTATATTTAAAGGTCATTGGAAGAAGGTGGGCTGTTAGCGTCTGCCTACAAGGTAATTTGTCAAGTATAATCATGATTGCAGTTTGCACACCATCAAACGCCTAAGTTCATTCCCCTTTGACTCAGCTCCCTCCTAGTCCAGTCAACAGGTGCCTCTGAAGAGGTGTTCGATGCAAAGCGTGGTGTAGAATTTTTCTCAACGTTTTTATAATATAAAACACATATTATGTGTTTTGGGGTGCTGAACACGAATCCGAAGCTTTCCAACAAAATTTCTGGGACGCTCATCGTCAAAATCGCAAAAAACCTCGAAATAGAGGCTGGGATTCAACAAAAAACTAGGGATGGAAGATGGCCAACATGCCAGTCACCACCCTACAGAATGCTGCACCTGAAGCAATTCTCACTCAGGATTAGTTACTTACAGCATGAAGGGGTGCAAGGGCATGAGTAGCAGCGTGAAAGCCATCGAGTCTTGCCTCAATGGAGCGCTTGAAGCTCTGGAGTTCTGGGTTGACCAAAACCACATCTCTGCACCAATTGCAGCAATGCAAGTCCAAGCCAAGATTGAACCCTTGGATATTCGAAGGGATTTAGCTGCCATCAAGCTTTTCAACAAATCCAAAAGCCTCAATATCAACTACTGGGACCGTCAAGAGACGTCTGCACAGCATTTGGCTACACAACACCCACTTAGGCTAAATGTGCAAGAGATCTCTCAGCGGTATGGTCTTGATACCGGCCCCAGGCAAGCCATCGTAGATAGAAGGCGGCCATGCAAGAACATCGCCGAACAGAAGTTGGAGCTGATGGAAAGCGTGAGGAAGGAAGGTATTGCAGCTTCAATTTTGCGAGCTCTGGCCCTGGAAACAATCACTGTAAGGTGTGGAAGATATGGAAACAGTCACTGTAAGAGAGACCAACATCGTATTCTTCATTGATTCCCAGTCGACAATTCTCTCCATTGCCTCTAGAACCCCAACCGACCATGCTGCAGTCGATAAGGGGAGCTCGTTGATGGTATAATTGAAAGGGGAAAATGTCCCCTTTATGAGAATTCCCCCTTTTTAATAGAAATTTCCCTATTTAATAGAATTGTGTTGCAATGGGTTCCTAGCCACTGTAACACCCACGGGAATGAACAGGTGGATCTGTTGGCGAAGAAAGGAGCAGCGGAAACCTAACAAGAAGCCTTGCCAGTCAGCGCAGCTAAGAGAATCCTGAAAGGGCTATCCGTCTAGGAAGATAGAAGTAGATGGATTGAGCAGGCGAACGGCAACTGGGGCAGACTCTTCTAGAGGCGCCTCTTCCAACTTCACTGCCCATGGGCAGTGACCCTTGCAAGGGTCAGGCAGTGGCGATGTTCAGGTTCTCCACTGGCCACGATTACCTCCAAAAACATCTTTTCCGAATTGGAGTCGTTGATTTCCCGTATGCCCTCTTTGTCACGTGGGCGAAATGGATGCTGAAATGGATGCTGATGTTTCAACTGATGCACTGAATGAGAGTAAATAATTTGCGAAACATCACTGGGCCGCCCATAGCTGAATGACATAATAATTATTGACATTTATTGTCAAGTGCTGTGGGCAAAAAAAAAAAAAAAAAAAAAAAAGCAACAAAAGCAACAAGAAAAAAAAGCAAGAGTCACTGCAGCTGTAGAAAGGCAGGTTTACACTGCTCCTTCACAAGCAGCAACTGTGAGGGGCAGTGCGACAACATCGACCTTTCAGTAGCTCTTGAAGATGACGATGACGACGTCCTGTCAGCGGTTCAGGGAGAAACAGGGGCACCTGAACTCCCCCTTTTTGAAGGCATGTACCAACGTTCATCATCACCCTCAGGTTTTCATTCTTGTTTATCACCCTTTCCTAGATTCTTATTTTTAGACCCTTTCACTGTTTCAGCTCGAGGCGTTGAATCAGCCAGCCAAGGACCCTCACGACCACCTTCTCTACAACCAGGACCCTCCAAGTGAGCCAGATTACAGTTATGAAGCACGCTAATCATAACTATCATGATAATATTATTAACCTCATACATTTTCAGGTTTCATGATTCCTAGCCATCCTATTTCTTTGTTGGAACAGATGGTCTGTACCTGCCAGCAGTAGGCGGCCAACGTTTTTTAGTACACAACCACTTCTTATGTGGCATTTTGTCACGATTAGGTCTAGCCAGGGAGCCATATCAAAGTATGTCACTTGATACAATTGGGGGTTTGGGGGATTATTCGCCTAAACGTTACCTTCACCTTCTGGCACACCATTTACTTTTTAATTATCTTAATTTGATCAATTAAATACAGATTTTATTGGCATTTACAACTACTGCCGAGTAATAATTACGAGTAAATGCCAGGCAATGGTAGAACACGAACAATAATTATTATTGTTCGTGTTCTACCATTGCCTGGCGAAATAGTGAGAATGAAGTTACACAATTAGTTTCGAGTGTTTCCAAACATTAAATGTTTATTCATTTTTAAATTTACGTTTGACCAAAAGTAACATTATTTGTACTCTCTGAACGCAGAATTAGATGCTCTACGACTTCCATTAAATAGGTTTTTACGTGGGAGTTACCATTTTTAAGCAGTAGACAATCAAACTTGAAGTTATATTTTTTACGGCCCGTGCATACCTAGTGGGGCGATAACGTAAAAAACCGTTTATAAGTCGAATTTTTGAATGTTGAGGTTTGGTCCAAGTGACGCTAGAAAATGGTTTGTTTGCCGTCAATGCCGATGCCAAACGTTGATATTTTTCTTCAATCATGAGAAAACGTGTAAAAAGTTGTAAAAATGCTGATGAAATGTAAAATGAAAATCAATCCATTTAAATTTTTTTTTTTTTTTTTTTGCGATGGTCCAAGTATTGTTTTTAGCTTAAATACTATGGTAGAAGTACAAATAACCATATTACCGTGTCAGAATAATTATTTTTCTCAAGTTTTGAACTTTACAATAAAAATGTACAGAGTGAATATTTTTCGCTTCACTGTTCAGTTTTTTCGCATCCTTGAGCATCTTAATTTCCACGATTAACAGAAGCCTCTACCTATCTTGGAACACCTCCAACAAAGATTTGCTGCTACTACTAAGTGGTACCACTAAGGTAGCAAGTCTTGCTACCTTGGTCTCCAGAGCCGGTGTTCATCTTGAAAAAGATAGCCACGTTATTTCTTGTCGATATTCAAAAGGTGTTAGTTGGAAGGCACTGTGGACACAATTCAAATTTTGACTGCAAAAACACAATGGAAAACTGCAACAAACAATTTAAATTTTGACATTAATTTGAATTTAATTTTTGTATAGTTGCATTAAATTTGAATTTAATTTTAATTGTCTAATGAATTTTCAAATGATAGAAAATCTGCAGCAGGTTACATGGATCATCGTGAATAAATTTTATTTTATTATTGAATAAAACTTATTTATGCATTAATTAAATTTTATTTTTTACTCCAATTTGAGTTAAATTTTATTTTAATTTTATTTTATTTCAATTGAATTTTTAATTTAACTTTAATCGGCTAATGAATTTAGTTCTAAATTTAATTTTACTCGTTTAATGAATTTAATTTGAATTGAATTTAATACTGAATTTAATTTTAATCATTTAATGATTTGTAAACAATGTTTAAAATTTCAATCAGTTGTCAATAAAGCAAACTTATGCTTTCTGGCAACAAGGCAAACAAATAAATAATTTCTTATTATGATTCCATTGGATTCAGCATAGAAAAAAACTCATAACAACACGACAAGTTTTTTCGGTTATCAATTGAGTCAGTTGATTTTGAATTATTTATAATATACGACGTATATTATACGTCGTATGAGCTTGTTTTTGAGTTTTCGCCCCACTATGCGTCGCGCCATTACCTACGGCTGGGTATTGACTTTCAGGTAGCTCTTTCGACACAGATTTTTGTGGTCTTCAATTTACTTACAGAATATTTTCACCTATAACGCACCCTTTCAACGTTATCCGTAAAAAAAAGTGCCGAAATTTCGGGGTTTTTGCGATTTTGATAGTGAGCGTCCCAAACATTTTGTTGGGAAGCTTCGGATTCGTGTTCAGCACCCAAAAAAACAAAAAAAAAAAAAAAAAAAAAAAAAAAAACAATGTCATAAAACCATTGAGAAAAATCCCAACCATCGACAAATCACTTGGTTGGTGAATGTACATTCAGCGAGTAGGTAAACTTTCTTTGACCGTTAGAAGGATTGGAACATTGCGAAACATTCGTGCGGGGAGTTCATCCGCCCAAACGGAGCTAATTTCCCGGCCTTAGGGTTAAATCGGAATTGAACTGTAAAGTCAAGGCTTATTGTGAAAGAAAGCATCAGCATCAAGAAGTGATGGAATAGAATTGGCGATTGTTTGTATGTAGTTGATATGCTCCGGATCAAGGAATTGATGGTAGGTATCTGAATGAACTTAAGATCAGATCTTATCTATTAAATAGGCTACCTTTGAATAGATTCCGTTTGGGATAGCGTCTGAATTTCCGACATATCATTATTTTCATAATATAAAAGTACATATTGGTATATGAATGGCCTAATTCACATTAAACACATATTAAATCTGTCCAACAGGATCGATTAAATGGAAATTTTTGTCGGGACTAATACCCATACTAAGTACCTGTATAAGTGAGTCCTTTTGATGTTTACGCTATTTTGGGCAGAAGGAACTATTTTTAAAGACTTACTTTCGACAATATACTCGGTTCTCTATCAAGTTATGTCTGCCAAGTTTTCAGCCCGATCGCCACACACCGTGGCTATGGGTAGGGGTCGCAGTACTGTATTGTACTGATGGTCTAGTCAACCGAAACGCGTCTACAAGTTATTATTTTATTTATCGTGGAAATAGACTACTTCATCTGAAATCGTCTTTTTATAACATAGCAGCAGTTGACATGGTTAGTTAAATTTGAATTTATACAGAAGGTTGCGTTTTTCCAGAAAAGGGGATTTCTAATGTCTTGGACAATTTTTCATCACAAAAATATCAATAATCGATTGTCTATAAAATTTATAGACGTAGTATTTAATACATTAACGTTCACCAACATGATTTTAATGTGTTTAATTCAGTTGAATTAAAACTGACAGCAAGTAATGGAAAAAATTTCATTCGTTTTCAGAGTGCCTGTTTATGATTCTATTTTCCTTATTTCCTGCTGGTGGAAGCCGCTCCTCGGCCTGTTTCTTCTAGAATGATTAGTGAAAGGCAAGAAAATCTCTAGTAGGTAGTAAAATATTTAATATTTCAAATAATCGGTTTTTGGCCGGGAGGTCGAATGAGGTGTCGTTCTTTATGTAATTTTGAACGTAGAATTCATAATATATTATATTGGGGGCGCTACGTACTAATGGGTACTATTCAAGTATCTTTTTGTAACATTAATTTTTTTTAAAATTAATATCGTTGATTATTGATAGTAATACTATGATTTGCACAGTTTTAAAACAAGAGTAATAAACCCTCGAGAAAATTTGCAGCAGTTTTGGTTTTGGCAAGAGGATCAAATAAGGTGTCGTATGTGAGGTGTTTTTAAAATTCAGTAGAATTTTACGACGGGGTTGTGAGGGCTAATAACGGACTCGGTGGGTTTGAAGTTGTGTACTGATGGCTTTAGAACTTCATAGAATGTGTGACGAGCGCTTTCGCTGTTGTAGCATCTTCAGGTCTGCACACTACACAACTTCAAACCCACCGAGTCCGTTATTAGCCCTCACAACCCCGCCGCCCATAAAAGGCAGGATATGGACTCCACAAACTTTAACGTAGAATTTTACGGATTTCACAACAGAAAGTGGGTTTGCAGTTAAGTATGTGTCAACGTACGGTCGGCTGACTACAGGAACTGTTCGCCCCAATGCAAATTTACTGGTGACATACCCAGAAACATCTTGTTAACTTCCATTCCGGGACGAAGAAATGCAACGGCAAATAAGAGCCTGTTACGACATTGTGGTGCATATGGAGAAGCTGGTGCTTCTGTTATGGCGTGATATACCATACGATGTACGATATCAACCGAAGGCAAAATCGTGACTCTCAATAAGACTGTCGCAATAAGTCTGATTGGCAGAGCTCCATTGTGCGGCGTTGGGCCCCCTGACGTGGAGCCCCCCGCAAGACTGGTTCACTACGATAGTCTCCAATGCCAACGAAAATATCTGCTGATCACCGAAGGGCACTAACAGCACGGCGGTCGTGCAGCCGTTCACCCGAAGAGGGTCAGTTCCCCATCTTCACGTCCGGCTGCCTCGGAGGAACATCTCGTTAACTTAACAACGACCCGATACGTCAATAACCTGACGATCAGTTTTACGCTTATTTGATCAGAAGTGTGCGGCTCAATGAGTTCATGATTAATAATTTTAAAATTTTTGAAAATCACTTGCGGCATGCTGGTATCGTATCCAAAGCAGGTTTGCAGCTCGGAGTTTTACTTTCTCACTCTTCCGATATTTTGACGATATATAAAAAAAAAAAACGCGACTTTCACATCACAATCCGAACGTCACAAACACCCGAAATGGTCAGGATCACATTTACGATGATCATTGACGATGGTTCATAATTACCAACCTTGGTTTCCATCGTAAGGCTATAGGGGGCGAGAACTGGTCGGGGAGCGCACCCTCTCCACCGGTTATATACTCCCAACTCCCACGTGGACGGTCCTCTCCCCACCGACAGACCTCCCTGGAGAACCAGCAGTTTTCACGGGTCTCGGAAAAACTTTATGGACGCCAAATCAATTTCGGATCATGTATATTTTTCTGAAAAAAAAAAAAAAAAAAAAAAAAACTTGTACGGCAACCGAAAGGCGATTTTCTTAAGGTAGTAAACTTCGATATAGGTAAAAAGGATCTTAATGGGCTAGGGAGGATTATAAGGAAGCACTAGAGCAATATAATTTCAAATTTAGGCGCTACTGCAATTGAATGAGTTAGGAAGGGCATTTGTCCGAACAATGTAGTTTTTTATTTATTTATTTATTTATTTATTTATTTATTTTTTTTACAGAATTATATTTGCACAAGTAACCTAAATCAGAAAATAATAAACCCTTGTGTAAAATTTGCAGCGTTTTTTCTTTATTGCAAAATATGAAACTGGAGGATCAAATGGATAGGTTGTCGTCAGAAACGGCAGTTTGTCGATATTCCTACCCATTGAAATAAAACCTTGAATTGCCGTATTCTATGCCAAAAAATTGTAAGGCTTCAGCCTCTTTTTGCCTTTGAATCGTCACGGTTTTGGACCGTTTATTGACACGTGTAATAATGCCATGGCTCGGACGGCGGACGGACAATTCGTTTTTGGAAACTAGACGCTTAGAAACGGATAATGTCAAATTTTGAGGGCGATCAGAATTTTCGACCTCCGTCGCGATTACATAGGTGTATTCAAAGAATAATAAAGCAATGGCCGCCCGTTGGAGAATAATGCGATTTATTGAAAATTGATGGTGTCAAATATTAATTGGACCCTTGTAGAATGGTACATATTATTCCCACAATTATTCCTCAAAAATTGAGAAAACAAGGAATTCCTTTTTACATTTCCCAAAACCTGGAGAATGGACAAAAACCCTTCTTAAAATAACAAATTCAATTAAGCTAATCCGCCGGAGTGAGATAAAATAAGTTTTTTTTTTGTAAAGTTGATGGCCGACGGACAGCCAATGTGGCAGCCCGACTCCAGTTCCAGTTCATTTCAAAATTAAAACTTTTGAAAGACTTACAAATTCCTACAAAACCATACGAGCCCAAAACTAACTATAGAAACTTACACCCTATTACTAAGTGGTTGTTTGCCGATGGTCCAGAGGGGTAACCACCCTAACCACCTCATTCTCACTAAATAGTGAGTAATAATATTATTACTTCAAATGACGGTGTTCTTTCAGAAAAAAAATATTAGCCGACATAATAAGATATTATCTTATGTGGTACCATTTTTCGTAGAAATCTTAGAATAGTTGACTTAGATCTATGTTAGGGTTGTCATCTCTGTTTTACCGAATGTGGAACACTACAAGCTGAAAAACGGGACTTTACGGGACAGACTCCCCATGGAAAATGCACTCCCCATGGGGCAAGACGATTAACAGATTATTTTTTAAAAAACATTTTAATTATATATCTCAAAATAGGGTTTAAATATTAGGGGTCTCTGATATATCTGAAAATGGGGTTTAAACGCTGCAAATTTTACACAAGGGTTTATTATTCTTTGATACAAGTTAATTGAGCGAAAATTAATTCTGTGTCAATAAAAATACACTGCCAAGGACATCGCAAAAGCTTCCTCGTGGCCCACACAGTATGTCATCATTATGTATGTCAAGACAGTATGTCATGACTGTAACAAGAAAATTGCGTTCGCGCATGCGCTGAGCGTACTGCTGATTCAATCGTGATGAAACTGATAGGGGGCCATCTAGGGCTATACCCACACAATTCCTGAAAATTTGATTGAAATCCGATCAAAATTGTGTAAGTTATAGGTGTGACAAGGAAATGCCGACAGACAGACAGACCGACAGACAGACACGGAACCAAATTTGTTCAGGAGGCTCTGAAACGCAAAACGTGAGTGGAAATTTTGATTTTGGAAAAAAAATTATTTTTTTCATTTCGAAAGTGAAAACAATGCTTCCTCTGCCTTGCAGACTCGGAAGCAAAATTTTGGAAAAACTTTTTTTACTCCGAAAATATGTGACCTCTTGGGAGCATTCAAAAATCCCTTTTGTAGCCCCATGAAAGCCCTATAGATCCCCACAGTGAAATCAGATCGTTCCAGGACCCAAAAAATGGATTCTACGTTCAAAAATACTTCGAAAACGACACCTAACTCGATCCCATAGCCAAAAGCCCTCCTGTAGCCCCGTGATAGTCACATAGCGCCCCACGGATTTGTATTGGGCGATCGGACTGAAAACCTTGCGGGCACAAAAAATGCCTACTGCTCAAAACGGCCAGGACGGCGGACGGACCTCTTGAAACGAATAATGTCAAATTTTGAGGCCGATCAGAATTTTCGACCCCCGTCGCGATTAAATAGACCTATGTAAATAATAAACCTAAATGTAAGTATGTAATAAACCTGTTTATTATTCTTGTGTTGCTTATTAATACCTACAACTGTGTATTATTCCAAGAATAATAAACCCAAATGTATATCGTCTTCAAAATGTATTTATATATGTGTATCAAAGTATGTACCATGATTAACACCGGTAGATTACGTTTGCGTCAGAAGGAAAAGCCGAAAAATTCCTCTACGATTGCGCCAATCGTACACCCTACATTTATGCCAATAAATATTCTTAAAAACTAAGTTTGCGCCGCTACAGAAACCTTCATTTGCGTCAGGTCTTCGTTCAGCAAGAAGCGTCAGAAAGTAGTAGAGGTTTCCTTATATATATAGAGAAACCTCTACTAGGTAGGTATATATACTTATGTAGTAGCAGTTGTATTTTTTTTAACTGTAGATTAATTAGAAAACTCAAATTTGTCATAAAATCTAAAATTCATAGCATTTCTATTAAAAGTCGTATTTGGAGAAATAGTCGCCGGCTCTAGAAGCACTAGTGCTTCACAAGTTTTCGTCAGGAAGATCAATTTCTTTAGGAAAAACTATTCATTATCGAAAAGCGAATAGAAGGGGTCTGAGGCCAGGTGGGCCAGGGGGTGGCTCCCCAGTAATAGTTCTCGACCTTGTGATGTATTCATTACAACCTGGTGCAAATGTAGGGACATTTTTCCAATTTTCCCGTAATCCGATTGGTGCAAACGCAGACCTGTATATATACCTGTATGCCTTTTGCCTTCCTAAACTGGCGTAAACGTCGTTGTCGGCGCAAATGTATGGTAGCCGATTAACACACCTCACAGGAGACGGCAGCGCTTTTTAAAATGATTTTTTATTAACCTGGAATCAATTTTTGCACTGTTTATACCAAGATAAGGGTTTATACCACTTTTCGTGCACTTTTTATACCAAAATTCGTATTTTCATTCGAAATTCGAATATGTAGTACACTCCTCAGCTCGATACCAACCTACCTATATAGAACCTTTTCTTCGTTTCTCTTCAGTCCTCAGAATTCGTTCAAGCAAGATAGGCAGGTAATTAACTAGAAAACGAACATTGCAAATGACAATTGTCTTATTTTTTCAAGTATAACTGGGACAGTTATATGCCATAAAATACAAACACTTAACCATACGAATTCGGTGTTGCAACGGACAGGCATAAAAATACGGAAGAGATGGCAACCCCCCATTAAATAACTATAATATAGTATACTAGGATATTATCCTACTATCCTAATATACTATTATAATAATTATAAATCCTATAGGATTTATAGAGAACGCCCGCCCAAACATAAGTACGAGTGAGTCGTGTCAACAGTTTTTTTCACGTCTTCAGTACCCTTTCAAGTACCTTTTCCAATGATCAAAATTTGGTCACGCCTATCAGAGCCAGTAAATTAAGGTGCTGAAGAAAGTAATCACAGTAAATTCAAGTCGTAATGGTATTTGAAGCATTGTAAAATAACTATCCACTCTGCATTAGTAAAATCGACGTCGGCTTTTGTTCACCTCGATATGATCACTTTTATCATCCAATTTATGCCATAGTCAATCAGAGTCTCAAGAAACGCCTCACTGACTTTCGTCCCGAAGTGGATCCATAAGCCCGAGGATTTCGCCGGAAGCCATTTCCTCCTTCGACCTCCCTCAAATCTCATTTCACGTTCAAACTTAGCGACCAGTCACGCTCAAACTGGCAACTGTTCCGCTTCACTTTTTTTGGGCAAAATTTTCTGGAAGAAATTATTATTTTACTCGGGGGATAAAGAGTGAAATTAGTTTTTACTGCCATACCAGTCGCGCAGGTTATTTTCTATTTCTGGGGAAAAGGCAAAACAAAAGTGTTGAGAAACTTGAGGCAATACTGGATTTACACCACGACTGATTTCACGTACGACGGATGACATTTTGATTTATGAGCGCAAAAAAAGTGTTATCTTCAAAAAATGAACGCACCGCGACCGCCACAGCAGCACCCCGTCGTGCAAAAACTACCCCCCCCCCCCCCCCCCAATCATTAACATTCTCAGAATGAAAAATAGGCATCGGGACTCTTGAAGTTTCCCGTTCCTCGCATCCTTACATGAATTGTGCACAGAAGGTTGCAGTTGAAGAAATAAAAAGGCCCCGCCCAGTGAATCAACGAATCCCATGCGTGCAGTTCCGGCTACTTCGTTTTTTGGTTTTCTTCATTGCGTCGTGGGCAAAGAGCGGAACTCTTGCGAAATCGAAACCAAGTGAGCCAAAAAAATCACGAAATGATTCGATTGAGCTATCGCTTTTTTGGTTCATTATTCTTGGAATAATACAGGTATGTAATCGCGACGAAGGTTGAAAATTCTGATCGGCCTTAAATTTGACATTATACGTTTCAAGATGTTTAAATTCTAAAACGAAATGTTCGCTCGCCCTCCAGGCTGTTTTGGGCAGTAGGATTTTTTTTAAACCTGAAATTTTGACAAATTAATCGGTTTACCATCTAGTTGTGCCCGCAAGGTTTTCAGCCCTAAAGCCCAAACCCATGGTGCTCTATGAGGCTATACGGAAGGGGGTTTTGAAGAGTTTCGGCTATGAGGTGGAGTGTCATTTCCGGAGAATTTTTGGAGGTAGAATCCATTTTTCGAGGACCCACAACTGTCCAACCATTGTACCTACCGGTTTTTGGTTTATTATTCTTGGACTCCGATCGGCCTCAAAATTTGACATTATCCGTTTCAAGAGGTCTACATTCAAAATCCGAAATGTCCGTCCGCCGTCCGGGCCGTTTTGGGCAGTAGGAATTTTTTTTTAAATCTGAAATTTTTACAAAATACTTGGTTTACCATCTAGTTATGCCCGCAAGGTTTTCAGTCCGATCGCCCAAACCCGTGGGGCGCTATGGGGCTAAATTGGGGCTACGGGAGGGTTTTTTTTTTAAGGCTTTTGGCTATGGGATCGAGTTAGGTGTCGTTTTCGAGATGTTTTTGGACGTAGAATCCGTTTTTTGGGGTCCCGGAACGATCCGATTTCACTGTTGCGATCTATTGGGCTTTCATGGGGCTAAAAATGGGATTTTTGAAGGATCCCAGGAGGTTAAATATTTTTCGAGTAAAGAATAAAGAATGTTTGAAAAAAAAATTTTTTTTGAAGAAAAAAAATTTTTTTTAAATCCAACAAATTTTTTTTCCCAAATTATTTTCTTTTGACACAGAAATAATTTTTGCACAAGTAACCTACTTATATCAAAGAATAATAAACCCTTGTGTAATATTTGCAGCGTGTTTTTTTAGTTGAAACATTTTGCATTCAATGCAGCAAGACCTCATCTTTTCAAAAATCGGTGCACAATTCACAAAAGGGTTTATTATTCTTTATTTGATGTTAAATTCAAATTCACCACCTATCTATTAATACATAAGTGGTGAATATGAATTGAATTTGAATATCAACTTATGATAATAATTAATAAAAAACAAATAATGCATAGTATAATAATTAATTATACCAATCGGGACCCATAAAAATCGTTCGTACGTCCAAAATTACTCCTCGTACTTCGAAAACAACACCTCATTCGACATACGGTGTATTCGGGTGGGTTTAGGACCTCTTAAATAGTTTCTACGTTCAGAATTACGTCAAAAACGATATACCACTCAACCCCTCACCTTAAATCCTTCAAAAACACCATCTTTCAGCCCCGCAGAACGCCTTAGTCGGATGGGTTTGAGATCTCCATCAATGGATTCTACGTCCAAAATTACTTCGAAAACAATGCCTCATTAGACCCCCCTGGGCAAAGCCCTTCCAGAGACTCATTTGTACCACTTAAGAAGTCCCACGGTGTGGTCAGGGACCCCCATAAATGGACTATATCACCAAAAATACTTTAAAAAAAGTCACCCTCCCTACTCTTAACTTAAAACGCTGCACATTTTAAACAAGGGGTTATTATTCTTTGTTATAGGTTATTTGTGCAAAAATTGATTCTGTCATCCAAAAATGTTTTTGAAAAAGTAAAAAAAAAAATCTGTACAATGTTTGGGATACAAGATGTGGGACCCCCAAAAATGGATTCTACGTCCAAAAATACTTCGTAAACGACACCTATAGCAGAAAACCACCAATAAACCCCACCCACAGCCCCATTTTAGCGTTTGGGCGATCGGACTGAAAACCTTGCGGGCATAACTAGATGGTAAACCGAGTATTTTCAAATTTTCAGTTTATTGTCAAATTTTCAGATTAAAAAAAAAAAAAAAAAAAAAAAAAGCCTTCTGCCCTAAACGGCTCAGACGGCGGACGGACATTTCGTTTTTGGAATCTAGACCTCCTGAAACGGATAATGTCAAATTCTGAGGCCGATCTGAATTGTCGACCTCCGTCGCGATTACATAGGTGTTTTATTCCAAGAATACGTAATAAGTAAATAAAAAAAATTTAAAATCAGGAAATTTATAGGTGAAGATGCCTCTAAAATGAACATAATAATATTATTACGATGTGGGATTATCCGATTGACTGCCGTGAAATTATTCGAGTGCCGGCCTGACGCGGCGGATTGAGGAAAGTGAATTATGAATGGTAAACGAATGCAGGCGAATGCAGGCTGAGGCCATTGAGAAGGTAAACTTACGGATGAATGCGCACGCCCAACGCCTGTTTCCGCGTCCTCAGCACCTACAGGAAGGCCGGCCAGGTGACTTGTCTGAAACTGTCCACTGACCAGGTGCAAACAGACAACACCCGATTATCATATTCGTCTCTCTCCATTTCATAACGCCACCGAAGAATTTCCAAGTTCGTACGACCAACATGTTGAAATAGCGACGTTTTGAGGCCGGTTCAAACCGTATTTGCCCCGTGTCGATACAGCCCAGGCTCACTAACAAGCTGGAAAACGCGGCGTTCTATATTTTACGGAGCGACAAAACCGGGCCGGGCAAGTTGGATGCCAAACGAGATTTTATATCGGGGCGCAAAGTAGAAAAACATGGTGAATAGCTAAATGTCAATGTCGCCTTGGAGGAGGAAATGTGACCGTCTCCGGTGAATTTTAGTGAGAACATACTTGTACAATGATCCGAAGAATTTCAAAACTGCCGTCGAGTGCCGTCTAAGCGGCTGGGCCGAATTCTTTGCAGTACCATCTTCGTGGAATACCTTTTACGTGGAAACCTACCTACGGCAAAGGCTTGATTGCCCCGGTTGACATTCAAACCGCGGTTGGGAATTTTTTGCGGGCTTAACGGCGAATGTGTACTACGTGGTTAACCGCGACTGAAGTTACGATGGGTGAGAAAGTAGAAACGCCTGGAAATGAAAAAAAAAAAACAGTAATTAGCCTGACGAATAATTTTTCACAAAACGTGTACATCAGGGGTTCCTTCCCAAACTGTGGTTCACGGTGAACTTCGAGAAAAACGCTGCAAATTTGATGCAAGGGTTTATGATAAACCCTTTTGTAAAATTACATTATAAATGAATAATAATTATTCATTGATATAGGTTACTTGTGCGAAACTTAAATGTGTGTCAATAAAAATTTGGAAAAAACAAAAACAGTTTATTGTTTGGACAGATGTACAGATTTTGGTTTATTATTCTTGGAATAATACACCTATGTTTTCGCGACGGGGGTCGACGACTCCGATCGGGCTCAAAATTTGACATTATCCGTTTCAAGTGGTCTACATTCTAAATCCGAAATGTCCGTCCGCCGTCCGCCGTACGCCGTCCGCCGTCCAGGCCGTTTTGGGCAGTAGGAATTTTTTTAAAAATCTGAAATTTCGGAAAATACTTGGTTTACCATCTAGTTGTGCCCGCAAGGATTTCAGTCCGATCGCCCAAACCCGTGGGGCGCTATGGGGCTATAATGGGGCTACGGGAGGGGTTTTTTGAAGGCTTTTAGCTATGGGATCGAGTTAGGTGTCGTTTTCGAAGTATTTTTGGACGTAGAATCCATTTTTTGGGGTCCCGGAACGATCCGATTTCACTGTGCCGATCTATAGGGCTCTCATGGGGCTAAAAATGGGATTTTTGAAGGATCCCAGGATGTTAAATATTTTTCGAGTAAAAAATACGGAATTTTTGAAAAAAAGAACACATTTTTGAAAAAAAAATCCAAAAAAAAATTTTTTGAGATAAAAATCCAAAAAAAAAAAATTTTTTTAATTTTTTCATTGAAAGAATTAAATTTCTGCACAAGTAACGTATATCAAAGAATAATAAACCCTTGTGTAAAATTTGCAGCGTTTTTATTTATTTATTATTTTATTTTTTCCAAACCTTTTTTTTTTACTCAAAAAATAGTTGACCTGGAATCCTTAAAAAATTCCATTTTAGCCCAATGAAAGGCCTGGCTAATTTACTTAACTTTTATTTACCACTAAATACAAATTTAGCGTCATGTGTCTAAATCTAAATACTTGAGTAAGAGGGGTCCGCAAGCCAAAAGTTTGGGAAGCCGTGTTGTACATAATAGAGTCACAAGTCACTGCGGCTCCAACTTGGCTGTCCCTCAACCTGACGGCTTACCCCACAGGACCTCTCAACCCGTGTCGAGCCGGAAAATAGTGAAAATAAGCGAGCGACAGGCGGGACAAGGCCATCTGATCAGGCACCGGATGGTTGGTGAAATGGTTCATTGATTCAGCGGAGAAAAATAATTTCCCGTTTCGGCGGCTCAATCTCCACCACTGTAAACGCTGATAATATCATATATTATATCAACTGGTTCGTTGAAGATCGGCTATCGCCGTCAAACCCGGTAAAAATAATCGCAACGGTAGACCACGCCAACATAATATGTTGACGATATTATCGACTAACATTACCGCCAAAAACAGATTTCCGCCTGAAACCACCTACCTAAAAATCATGTCAATGGACCCAGTAGAAAAACCGCACAACCACATCGTTTTCCGACAGCTATCTGACCCATCACATATTCCCACGTAGGTCCTCAGACGTAACTAATTACTTCTCAATGAGGAAATCTCTTCTCGATGTCCTCTTTCCGTGATGGGTCGTGGTTCCACGACTCGTGGAAGTCTGAAAAATTAAAAAACGAGGATTATCAATTATTGACCAAGATTTTTCATTGTTTGCATCTGCAGATATTTCAAGATCATGAGAAGAAAAAATGATAAGAAGATCCTTCAGCATTGCTTAGGTAAACTTACAGGGTGATGATATTCCTACAGGTGCTGAACGACAGTTTATATTGGTATGTATACGTATACGTAGTACAAACGTTAAATAGGTAGTTATTATTAATACTATTTAAATTATTTCAATAATTCGTTAAATACATAGTACGTTAAATAGGTAGGTACGATAAATAGGCTAGATATTTAACACAGGAGGCTACGCAGGACGTTAAATAGGTATACGTACTGCCCTGCTGAACGGAATTTGAGGGTGTACCTACGCATTGCCCTAGCAACCTTCCAGTGCATAATGGAGGAGTGAAGGAGGTGCAGAGTGTGCAGGAGTCTGAACTGTGGGATTTGCTTATTAAGAAGAGATGCTACAGCAGCCAACTATTTTGTGTAGGAATAGGTACAGTGCTGGTAAGTAAAGTTATTCTGTGTAAACTTCAAAGCACCGAAACACATCTTATGTCCGTTTTCATCAAGTATACTTTATCACTTTCATCACTTTTTGTCACTTTCATTCCTTTCATTTTCATTTTTTCGACAGTCCTCTCATTTCGATCAACCGCTTTTCAACACGTTGACGGGGCAATATTTCAACCCTCCCTCTGGTTTGTAAAATAAACTTCGCCTTATCACGAGAATCTAAATCGTTCGGGGCATCAGGAGGAGGAAAAATGGCAAACATCAAGGGGTCGTTATCTGACGAAGTGCACCAGATTCTACTTTTGGCAGTTTTACGAAGTGAGATTGCTAATGGCGCATGAGTTATGAACAGTTTGGCAAAGTTGTCCACAGCCAGTTAGGTACCTACCTACCAGTTTTGGGCGTGTAATGCTCGTTCAGGCCCGACGAGGTCATCGTCGGTGGAGCGAGCGTGGATAATGTTGTGCGTTGATAATGTGTGCGGATAATGCAGCCCGTGTTTCCTCTAGTGCGTCTCGTTGGGCGCCAGTTTTTCAAGTGGGTGGCACACCAGAAGGATTAAGGGCCGGTTTATTGAATCGAGCATTACCAAAACCTCTCGCGCTGTGTAGATTACACAGGTTTACAAAAAAAAGTCAACTCCAGGCGTCGTTAGGTGTCGTTTTCGAAGTATTTTTGGACGTAGAATCCATTTTTGGGGGTCCCGAACGATTCGATTTCACTGTGGGGATCTAAGGGGCCTCCATGGGGCTACAAATGGGATTTTTTTAAGGATCCCAAGAGGTCAATAATTTTCTGAGTAACTTTGGACGAGTCTGTCCAAACCATGTACAGTTTTTTTTTCCACACAGAATTAATTTTCGCACAAGTAACCAATGTCAAAGAATAATAAACCCTTGTGGAAAATTTGCAGCGTTTTTATATTAGCCCCGAGCGCACTCAACGCTCCCAGAGACATAACGCCAATTACAAACGTTACGCAGCCATACGCCGCGCCGAATGACAACGTCTCAAGCAATAAAACCGATTGCAACACGGTGTTCTTCTGTTTCTATGTAAATGCAGTAGGCTATAATGGCACTTCACATAGCGGACCCACCTAGTCAACCCTGTTGGGACTGCGATGTCCTTGCCATCTGGTTTCCTGGGGACGGCCGGTCACGTTTCCAAGGGAAAAACGGGACACTGCCAACACTCCCCCCCCCCCCCCCCCCCTGATGGCCAAGGAGAGAACAGACTGGGGATCATTGACGGTATTGACATCATTGTTGAGAACTTCGTTAACAAACTTGAACCACCAAACATGGTCACTCTCCGAGTCATTTAGGCTAATCAATTTTTCACCCTGCTTCTAACCGACGAAAATATGGCCGCTCGACCGCTAACAGGAGGTTTGCCAGTGAAGAAACAACAGCGGTCGTATGTGATACCAAAAATTTCAACATGTTTTCGTCGTTTGCCAAATAATTTGCGGCGAATATGTGTTTGAGATGATTGATAGTTTTATCAAACCACCACCTTTCACTGTTTGAAGGATCACTATCATCTGATATCGTTCGAAGGTAAAGCCACCAACGAATCACCAGCCAAAACTCATCCAAACACCAATGTAAATTTTCGCCCAGTGCCACGTGCACATTGTAACAACCGAGTTACCTAACAGTCTTACAAACCTCTAAGTGGCCTACCAATCCTTGAGCACTTTTTTCAATTTTGTCTTTTATGGCGGCTAATTACACCACGAACTGTCAGCGCCCCCAGCGCCGAGTACTGCATTGTACACAGTACAACAGGTGTGCCGCTGTGACCATTAATTACAAGAAGGATTTCTCTCCTTGGACGGGAACAATGAAATAAGGCGGTCGATAAAATCGTTAGGTAATGACGTTTAGTGACGTTTCTCAAACGCACTTAGCGTGGGTTAAAGAAAGTGATTAATAGAAACGCCCAATGCAGTTTACCAGGCATTCAGGCGTACCTCGGACATATTTAGGTTCCTAGCTGAATCCATCCAACAAATCCTCCAACACTCAACCATTCCAGGGATCATGGAGTGGAGGTTCATCATTCTCAGAATAGTCAATTTGTGCATTCAGGAAGGGGGTCAACTAAATTTAATTATGATTGGTCTCAAAATGTCTCGTTATGGCAATGTGTTTCATGATGTGTGGATCTTGAGCAATTAGGAATGAACGTGTTTCTGGATTTTTTTTTATCCATAGAAGGCTTCCAAATAACACCGAAAATGGAATTAAAACACAAATTGCAAGTTTAAACGAATTTATAGAATGTATGGAAAAATCGCAATTTGAATTTTCGGCGGAAACCAGCGATCAGCTCCCATTGGTCAACGATTTGCCAAGTTGGCCACCATTAAAAAAATTAAACACTGAAAGACCTCTGAGGTTACCCACACATAAAATCAAGTCGATATAACTATAATACACGATCACAATCAGAACAAAGCGAACACGGCCATATTTGCGTTACTCCAATGTCAGTAGTGCAAATCACCAAGGAAATCAAGAAAAAATAGCTGCGTTTGAAGTGTAATTCTGAAAATTCCGAACCGTTCGGCGCATGCGCAGTAGAGCCTCTTACAAGGGCCGAGGATGGGGGTACATCGGCTCCCAGGAATTAAAAACTCAAGTTCTAATGCTCTGCAAACGCAGAACTCGTTCAGAATCGTTCGTAATCGATTCCGGCAGTTCTGTTTTTCTTCTTCAGAATTTCCCGAACTGATTCCGACTGCCTACTCGATTGTGGAAGGTCACACCCGCGCGAATCATTCCCTTCTGTTAACTTCGTAAGGACTATTTTTTTCGTTGGCGGAAGACCGAAGTTCTGTCCGTTTTAATTCCTGAAAGCGTTCGAGTTCTGATTCGATTCTGAACGGCCAGAACTTACACTGCGTTACGCACCTAATATGAAAAATCGATCTGCACTCTGGTGACTGTGGTGGGAAAACAGCCGTCAAACTGGACGGGCCGTAATACACATAGGTACATACTATGTGACGTCCTTGAATCGACCAGAACAACATTAGATGAATAATATAGGACGATTACTTAATGGTTAGGATGAATACACTACGTGAAAGACTTGTCACAAAAACTTTTCTCTTTTTGACTTCTAACAATATGGCACAAGATGATTTATCCAGAAATTTGAGTGCACGTCCATTCCTAATTGGGAATTTTTTCCAAGGGAATAAGAATTCTTATTAGAGTTTATTATACCATTATTTGTTACATTATTTTTACTTGGATTCATTTGATTGGGATTTTATTTTCTAAGATGGGGATTTTTTGATTTTTTTTTTTTTTTTGTTTTTTTTTTTTTTTGTTTGTTTGTTTGAGAAATTGGGATTTTGGTTTATTATTCTTGGAATAATACACCTATGTTTTCGCGACGGGGGTCGACGACTCCGATCGGCCTCAAAATGTGACATTATCCATTTCAAGTGGTCTAGATTCCAAAACCGAAATGTCCGTCCGCCGTCCGGGCCGTTTTGGGCAGTAGGAATTTTTTTTTAAATCTGAAATTTTGACAAAATACCTACTCGGTTTACCAACTAGTTGTGTCCGCATGGTTTTCAGCCCGATCGCCCAAACCCGTGGGGCGCTATGGGGCTAAAATGGGGCTACAGAAGGGGGTTTTGAAGGCTTTTGGCTATAGGATCGAGTCAGGTGTCGTTTTCGAAGTTTTTTGAACGTAGAATCCATTTTTTGGGGTCCCGCAGCGATCCGATTTCACTGTTGCGATCTATAGAGCTTTCATGGGGCTACAAATGGGATTTTTGAAAGATCCCAGGAGGGCAAATATTTTTCAAGTAAAAAACAAAACAAAATTTGAAAAAAAAATTAAAAAATCTTTTTTGGAAAAAATAAAATAAAATTTTTTTCATTAACACAGAATTAAATTTCTGCACAAGTAACCTATATCAAAGAATAATAAACCCTTGTGTAAAATTTGCAGCGTTTTTAAGGGATTATCATAATGGGACACATATTTTGTAAGTCCGACAATAAGGAACGTGCATCTGAATTTTGGGTTCATTCTGAACTGTGTTATTAGAAGTCCAAAAGTGGGGGGAAAACCATTCTAGAGTCAAAACGAGGTGATATTCATCAAGAAGTTGTTCTGAACAATCGGAACTGCTGGCCTTGACGTCACTACCACTTATGAGATGTCCACCAATGAGGGGCCAAGTCGACTGGGGAAGGGCAGTGTTGAACAATAGAGAGGGCGAGTTGCACCGCTTTGGTGTGTGACTTCAATCCAGAGTCTGGATTCCAGACAGCTGATTCCTCGTCTTGAAGTTCAAATTTCGACTTTCCCGTAAATAATGCTTATTATGAAATAATATTATAAAATTTATAATATTATTTCATAATAAGTATTATTTACGGAAAAGTCGAAATTTGATTTAATGTTATAATTAATTTATTATGAATTCATGTTATGAATTAATAAGAACCTGGGATCAAAGTTTTGATCCCATTTTCAGTGTTATTTGGAAACCTTCGATCGATTTTTTTTAAAGCTGCAAATTTTACACAGTGGTTTATTATTCTTTGTTATACCTACTCGTAGGTTAATTATTAACCTTTGGACAATAACATTATTGCCCAATTATGCGCAATAATAATATTATTATTGCGCAAAAATTAATTCTAAAAATATTTTTGAAAAAATTAAAAATAAGTTTTCTGTACACTGTTTGGACAGATGTGGGACCATAAAAAATGGATTTTGCGTCAAAAATTACTCAGAAAACCACACCTTATTTGACCTCCTGGAATCCCTCAAAAATCTCATTTATAGCCCCATAAAAGCCCCATAGAGAAATCGCCCACAGCGAAATCGGATCGTTCTGGGACCCCAAAAAAATGGATTCTACGTTCAAAAATACTTCCAAAAAAAATTCGTTTTTGGAATCTAGACCTCTTGAAACGTGTAATGTCGCAATTAGGTAGGTGTATAATTCCAAGAATAAGCAAACAAAACTTGTAAGGTAGAGCGAAATTTAATTTTGTAGCGTTGGCAGGCTAGTTCCCTGAGAAAACCACTCGGCTTACGACGTATCTACGTTGACCCATCGACCCCTATAGTCTCCCGATAATGCCACGATAACCGAGTATCGTTTATTACCTCTCGTCCGAGTCACGGGTCATTTGAGCATGATCTGATATTCATCTTGAAGTGGGCGATCTATTATTTACGGCCGTCGGCGGATTCGAAGTTTTCCCAAACTGGTCAGCGGTCCCACCAGCAAATCCGCAACGCCGGTTGACGACAACATTAAGCAAACTGAAATCCGCAGTTTCTCAAATCCGAGTCCTTATTCTTTCGATCCGATTGAGCAAATCCCATTTTCCGCGTCATAACTCAAAACCCTAACGAATCGCTCGGCCGCCGGGGTCCCCCATTGTTTAGTAGGTATGCAAAATATCTCCTGTTTTCAAATCCCAGAACGGTCAACCTGTTGTAACCTGGTGCAGGTGGGAAGGTCAGTTTTAACACGGAAAATTAACAAAGGCGAGTCTCATTTGGGGTGAAGATTCGGAGGGTGCCAAAGGATCCCTCAGCTCACAGTTCAACGCACAAAATCGATGACCCAGTTGGTTTTCTCGTTTTTATTAGGCACGTTAATGACACACATGTGTTTCGGTCACGAAGGTCATTAAAACTCCGAAAACAATTTCCTCCCGACCTTCGCATGTTTCATGCACTCAAGTCGCGGTTTGATTTGATAAACAGTTTAGGTGGGGTGAGCCTTTGCAACGACTCTTTCATGAATTAACTAAGTGACCACAACAAAATCAATTAGTTGGGCTATTTGTGGTCTGTAGAAACTGGTTTTCCTCTAACCTTTTGCTATGAGAGAATATCGATTTTGGAGGAGCAATTAATGCGACGAACCTACCGCCTACGCGACAAGATTTGCTCCATTAGTCAGGTGTCGGGTACAAGTTTTGATCTCAAACCTTCAACTACTCATAAAAAGTTCTGTTCCACCTGTACTGTACGGCCTTGTCACAATTACGCCCCCTCTATCAAGTCAAATCGAATTAAACCCACAGTCAATATTAGCTCATAAAAGTGCATACAGAGCCCGCTGCAAGGCGCATAAATCCAATTCAATCCCAGTTGGCAACACAGGCTCGACTAGGCCGTATTCAAATGAGCATTACCTGACTGTCCTCGACGACAAAAGCGCTCAATTCGATTTTGAAAGTGAAATTCTAGTTATGTGAGAAAAGGCCTCGAGTGATTCGATTACGCCTGCAGAAAGGTGCACGACCCAGTTCAGGAATCTGAAACCAGGAGAGGAAAGACAATTAGACGTGTTCAAACTTGGAAGAAGATAACGAACGGGCCATATTCAAAGATGGTTTCCCATTTCAATGTAGTTCACGGACAGGTCGCTCGGCCATTCAGCGTGGTCAGGGGGGATCGCTTTGCTCGCCCGTTGCAGTAGGTTCGACCCCTCCTATCTCCTATAACCCCACAAAAGAGGGCCGCGGTGCACCGAGATGACGCTAAACGGTGGCGGAAATAAATCGAGGTGACACACTGATATATGATTGGTAAAGATGGGTTTACCATAATAATTTAGCTGATTTAATATTTAGCTGTTTATCTTAATTTTAGCATGGAACATGCTTTAGCCGTGATCTAACTCCCTTGTTAGTCGGGGAGGGAGACGTCGGGAGTGTCTACAAATATTTGAATAAAATGTATTCCTAATATTTAATATTAGGAAATAAATGCGTTGAAGGGAGTGAGATGGAGCCATTCCCTGCAGCAGGGAAACAGCCATCTTGCTGAAAGAAAGACCACCAGAGAAGGTCAGTGAGTCAACAGTCTATTATATATAAATACTCAAATTTTGAGTAATGGCGTTTGTTGGTTGGCAGCAGGGAAACAGCCAACTTGCTGAAAGAAAGACCACCAGAGAAGGTCAGTGAGTCAACAGTCTATTATATATAAATACTCAAATTTTGAGTAATGGCGTTTGTTGGTTGGTTGGTTGGTTGGTTTGTTTGCAAGGCCGTTAGAAGCAGTTCTAAACCGTTAGAGCTAGAGAGATGCGGCTTTTTCCTATGTGCTCTATGGTATCTGACGATGACGCGCGACCAATAAAAATGTGAAAAAGTTGCGCGCAACCGTGCGCAGTCGTGCGCATTTTCGCTTTTTCAAATGTGAACCCCAGTGTTTTGTTACCAATTCGGAATCTAAGTCGAATTTTATTAATGTTTGACCCCTCACTCGAATTTTAGAGTGAAGGCCACGCCTGCCGGGAGCGTGGGAAAGTTGCGCGAATCTTCAGGGTTAAGGCCCGAGAAGCAACGGGCGCCGCGTTTACACAGTATTCCCGTAAGGGCCAGGCGCCCACTGTTGTAAACAAACAAACCAACAAACGCCGTTACTGAAATATATAATAGATTAGGAAATAAATGCGATGAAGGGAGTGAGATGGAGCCATTCTCTGCAGCAGGGAAACAGCCAACTTGCTGAAAGAAAGACCACCAGAGAAGGTCAGTGAGTCAACAGTTTCTCTCGCCCAAATTTTATCGGAGATGATTGCAGAAATAGGTACCTACCCAACTGTAGAGAATGCTCTCTCTGACTCCACACTCGAGGGTGGAATCGTCAAACAAAATGTACTATAATATACTCTACTGCATATTATGCAAACTGGAGACAGCGCCTCCTCCCTAATCGGGAGGGATGCGTATGAAACGAAATAGGGTGAGGGGGGGGGATAACCAAAAAAGCACCTTTTTGGTTTATTATTCTTGGAATAAACACCTATGTGGGTGATTGTCAAATGAGCCCAAAACCTAAATGCCCAAATGAGCCCACCCCTCTCATCAGACTGTGCGGGAGATCCCAAAAGAGCCAAAAGAAATTCAACCCAACTGAGCCCAGATTTCAAGATCCCAAATGAGCCCATGCAACGAAGAAAAGGAACCAATGAAAACGTCATCATCATTCATATTAGTCCTGTATTAGAGATCGTCAAAATCACAGTCGTCATAATCAAAAAACATCACAGCATAGCACCTAACATCTTAATAATAATATCACATCTCTATCTCTCTCGTCTCTATCTCTATAATAATAATATCACAAATCATCATGAAAACACGAATCGTCAAGTAAAATCTAAAAAACACCAAATATACTGGACTGCTAAAAAGACAAAATGGGAGTGAAATGACTCGCAGGCATTAGTCGTGAGGTTTAGTGCAGGTGAAGGTGAAGCCCACATTGACGGAGGGAACTGCGCTCGGCTGATGACGTAATTATCACCTAAGTATTTTACGAAATTGTTTAGGGCTCTTGTATTCTTAGGTTTTGCGTTAACAATTTCGCGAAAAAAAGGCTCAACATCCTCTTGTTTGAGAAATGGCAAACCAAAAAATAGCTTCAGCCACTTCCCAATATCAGTGTCGTCCGAGATGGTATAATAATATATTATTGTGTATATTATACCACATATTATGAGTCTCCAACGGTCCTCATGGAAGCACCACATGAGTTCTTACAGCACCTAGAAGAAAAGAATCAATCAATCAATTTATGATATTCCATTTCACCTCTAATCTCATTCATTTGCAAATTCAAGCATGAACTTACCTCCACTTGGTTTCCTCCTACTAGATCTCGATGTTTTCTAAATTTGAACCGATCCACTTCCAGAAGAATATTGCCTCACTGCCCAACCATAACATTGCACTTGACTGCCTCGGACATTTAGTAAACAATGCTGCGACCTCACTCGTTCGATAACAATAATTGGAAACTCCAGTCCAATATTGGAAACTGAAGTGGGCTCATTTAGACCAACCCTTATCTCTCCTAATCGTAGCGGTCGGTGGAGGGGCTTTTTCCTCGACCTAGCTCTAATCCCCTTTCCTTCTGGGCTCTTTTCGACCACTTTTGGGCTCAATTCACCTCTGCCCCACCTATGTAATTGTGATGGAGGTCGACGACTCCGATCTGCCTCAAAATTTGACATTATCCGTTTCAACGGTAGATCTAGATTCCACAACCGAAATGTCCGTCCGCCGTACGCCGTCCGTCGTCCGGGCCGTTTTGGGCAATAGGGATGTTTTTAAAAATCTGAAATTTTGAAATAATACTCGGTTTTCCATCTAGTTGTGCCCGCAAGGTTTTCAGCCCGACCGCCCAAACCTGTGGGGCGCTATGGGGCTAAAATGGGGCGACGGGAAGGGTTTTGGCTATGGGATTGAGTTAGGTGTCTTTTTCGAAGTATTTTTGGCCGTAGAATCCATTTTTGGGGGTCCCGGAACGATCCGATTCCACTGTGGCGATATACAGGGCTTTCATGGGGCTACAAATGGGATCTTTGAAGGATCCCAGGTGGTCAAATATTTTTTCGAGTAAAGAACAACTAGGTAATTTTTGGAAAAAAAAAAAAAATTGAAAAAAAAATCCAAAAATAAAATTGTTTTCCCAAAAAGTTTTTTCATTCACAGAATTAAATTTATAAGTATCCTATAATATAGGATACTTATAAATGTAATTCTATTAAATACTTATAAATTTAATTCTATTAACTTTAATTCTATTTAATATTATTAACAAATAATAAACCCGTGTAAAATTTTCAGGTTTTTTTTTTTTTTTTTCAGGTAATAGTAGTAACTACTGTTGTCCAACATTTCGGAGGATATCCAAATAAAATTTAGAAAAAGAAAAATCTCGAATTTTTCAAACAGTTGTGCCAGGAGACCAATTTAAGCAAAAAGTGGTTGAAGGGGGCCGAACTTCCCCTGCGTTAGGCCATTAGTGCAGTGTCCTCACCTGTCGTACATTAGGCCACTAGTTCGGCGTCCTGGAGCTAGTTCGGCGTGGCCTAACGGTAAGACAAGTGATCACTTGTCTTGTTAGGTCACTCGATCGGCTTCCTCACCAGGTGAGGAACAGGTCCTGTTGTTCGTTAGACCACTAGTTAGGCACCCTCACTTGTCTTAACGTTTGGCCACTAAACTCTTGCCCGTATTTAAAGAGCTCTGGGATTTTCGAAAGTCCCGAAGGCCCAGCAATACTGCAAGGGTCTGAGCCCGAGCAGAGGGTAGAGTCATGCAAATGCATACTTGATTCGCTAATTATTTCGATCATCCCATCACCAAAATCGTGATCAGCGAAAAAATTGAGCATATCGAGTATAAACTCGAGGCAGGTACGGTTCAAAAAGAGTGATTGAGATTGAGTGGAAGAAGGAAAGAGGGGTAGTGGGTCTTGACCGCGCGGGATCGAGACCGGAAGGTAAGGCGAGCACCTTGCAACGTTGTCACCTGTTGTACGATAGGTCACTAGTGCCGCGTCCTCACCTTTCGTACATTAGGCCACTAGTTCGGCGTCCTCACTTTTCTTACCGTTAGGCCAATACATAGTTCGGCTTCCTCACCTGTTGTACGTTAGGCCACTAGTTCAGAGTCCTCACTTGTCTTACCGTTAGGCCACTAGTTCGGCTTCCTCACCTGTTGTACGTTTCGCCACTAGTTCGGCATCCTCACCAGTTGTACGTTAGGTCACTAGTTCGGCATCCTCACCAACGCCGACCAGCTATGAGGCAGCAAACTTCGGATTCTACAACTCAAAATCTTATTAATCAGTTGAAACACCTACTACTTCGATTTTGTTACAAAAACGGCACTTATGAACACCATTTCACTCTCGGTCTCAGCTAAAGAATCATCATTAAACCGATCGGCCAGATGTGTTTTTAATTTTTCGAATTTCCGTCTCCTTTTAGCGTCATCGGCTCCTATACACTGGGGAATCATTGATGAGACGAGGAAAGCGCTTGTGGTAATTCATTGTTGCATTTTCTACCCTGGCGCCTATCATTATACAATTATACAATATTAACTACTATTTCGGGTTAAGGAATATGATACCTCAGAGACCGAAAATAATAATTATTATAATATCGAAGCCTTTTTAATAATCCTTGCTGTCTCTATGACTACCGTCAAGTTCTCCCGTTGTCTCAGCACCCAATACGACCTCGAAACATGACCGGTAGCACTTGACCGTTCACTAGACGTGTGGGCTTTGACGTTGAGAAACAGGTTTGTTGATATATCTATTTCGACCCATAAATGAACTAGTGCACCGAGTCACCTTGACTAGCCCGAGTATGAAAGCAGCGTAATAAATAATTACTGGTTTTTTCCTCCACTTTCAGAAAAAAGGTCCAATTACCGACGATATTTATTGTCACTCGTCGATGGACAATAAAGGACGGGATTAATTAAGGACATACATGTCCCCACATCGCACATGTGCGATGAATTGACGGGAGACAGAGGACAAGCCCTTGCATTTTTGCTTCCGTATACGTAATTAGAGTTCATTTCGTCAATTAGATACTTACAAGTAAATCAGGTTGACATTGGTTTTCCTGAATAAGTTGGTCATTTTAATAGCGAGAAAAAGAGCTGGCCAGTTGGTTTTCCTGTTCCGCCTCTTCAATCGTCAATGACACTGCTGTCCTGGTTTGACTACATGCGAATGGGCGTTGAACCTGGAATGAATAAAAGGTTTCAAATAGGAAATTTTAAATTTATGTTTATTATAAAAGCTCGAAATTGAAATCTTTAAAAATTAACAAATGATTCCTCGATGAAAAACGCTGCAAATTTTACACAAGGGTTTATTATTCTTTGATATAGGTTACTTGTTCAAAAATTATTTCTGTGTCAATGGAAAAAAAATTTTTTACTCGAAAAATATTTAACCTCCTGGGATCCTTCAAAAATCCCATTTTTAGCCCCATGGAAGCCCTATAGATCGCCACAGTAAAATTGGATCGTTTCGGGACCCCCAAAAATGGATTCTACGACCAAAAATACTTCGAAAACGACACCTAACTCAATCCCATAGCCAAAAGCCTTCAAAACCCCCTTCCCATAGCCCCATTGTAGCCCCATAGCGCCCCACGGGTTTGGGCGATCGGACTGAAAACCTTGCGGCCGATTCTTTTTCCATCCCCAATCGAGACAAGGGTCACGACAAGGAGATCGAAAGCGTGCCACGCCGCCGTTTTCTGTCGCCTAGCGCGGGATTCAGTGCCAGATTTAGGTGCACGCACACTACGCACGTGCGTAGGGCGCGGAATTTCAGGGGGCGCGGAATTTCTGAGGTTAAAAAATTACTTTTTAATTGGATGTGTTGTTTTGAATTTTATTGTTGGGATGAAGGAACGATATTTTAGATTAACCACTTCAATTGTTGATAAGAGTTACTTTCTATGAATTTTACCAGATTATTATGTTTTTTTTGTTTTTTTTTTTAATCATTTATTAATGATTAACAGGACGTTTCCATTATATGCAATTTGTTTTCGTCACGTCACGAGTGTCACGTCACGGGGGATTTTGAGCGCAACATGATCGCGAAAACTATAATCACATGATTGGTCTCTAAGGAAGTTTAGCGGTTGGTTACAAGTAGAGGGTTACTGTTTCTACTCGACAAGTATAGGTCGACAAACATTTTTTTGGGGGAAAAAAATGGCGTAAAATTAATCATTATTACCTAAATGATCTGAATGTAGAACCATAGGTCTACCGTCCGGTTTTTTTTTTTGGTTTTTTTTACGTCCAGCGTATTATATTCATGTTTTAAAAATACCTAAACATATTTATCTACGTTATATAATATATACTACATTATAGTAACTTTCTGCAATATACGAGTCACCCAAGTTATTTTGCATTCAGACTTTTCCTTTATTTATATATATATATAACTGACATGAAGGGGCGCGGATGAAATCCGTGCGTAGGGCGCGAAATTCCTAAATCCGGCACTGGCGGGATTGGGGACTCGAAACGAGCGGGAGTGGAATCCCTTATTCCAAAATGAGCGAGTGTTTCGGTCCTCAACGCGTTCTTGATGATTTCGCAGTTCATGAAAGTCGGCACAATCAAAAGTTTGTTTGGACGAGAGAAAGGAATAATGGCCCTAGAAGTCGGAGGGTGAGCTTTGCAGGGGGTGTATACATATATATATATATAGGGGTGTAACTGTGCAAATCGAGGGGTGGCTCTCCGAAGGGTCTCCCCACCCCTGACGTCACAACTGGTGGGGGGGCTTTTGGGGCGTCAAGCCTCCTGCCAGAGCAGCTTCCATCCAGACGACACATCAACAAGGTCAGTATTCCGGGTATCGTCCCCACTTTTTCATTTGTACGTCAATTAAGGAGGTTTCCGGAGGGTTTTGTCGTCGACGGGTTACCGACCGGTTGGGGAACTCTGGTCTAAGCGTCGGCAACGGTAACCTGTACAGAAATATTGACCAAACAGCTAAATCCTCACTTTTTGTGCCAACTTTACAATTATATCGTAAGCCCTTGCTCTATTTTTGAAAAAAAATTTATATTATTATTTTTAATTAAAACTTACTAGTAGAAGTCGAATTTTGTCAAACATTAGATTTTGTTGCACATTTTTTTGCACACTAAATCTGGCGTATGCAACACTTCCCCCTCCTCATGAAACTATAACAACTAAAAGTCACTGATTACAACGTGTGAGAAGTTACTCAGCCAGAACTACCACACACGGTCGCAAATAGGGTGGCAACGCTTTTTAGGGTGTTTTCTTTTCTTTTTCTTTTTTTGCCAGATTTTTTCCTGCAAACCCCATTTTTGAAATTACGTACCAATGTGAAATTGGATTTAATGGCAAAGTACAGAATAAAACATCGGTCCTTTCGTATCTATCGTAGCGAGTTGGTAACAGTTATTTCACGTTCATTTTATTACTCCTAGAGGAAATGAATCTGAAACCTACGCTATGCCATAATGTTTTCAATTTTGGTAATGTTTCTTATTTATTAACTTGGCGTGTTGACTGTATTGCTTTTGCTTTTGCTTTGAGTCTTCATTAGTACATAGAAAATTTTATCATTCATTTTTTTCCTCTTCATTTCAGTCTACTTTGAATTAATAATAGATACATCGATCATTTCAAGTTCCATCGAGCTTTCTGAGTCGTTTCAATTTTTTGGCAATCCCTAGTCGCCAACATTCGTGAATGTCAACGATTTCATGGTTATGAAAGGTTCCATGGTAGACACAACATTGAAAAATGGAGGCCAGATACTCAAATATAATGCGGAGAAATCACAATCATTGAGACGGTATTTAATATTGCTCAGTTGTTTAGTGAAGGGAAGAGAAAAAGGTGTTAATTTTTGCTTGGTTAGTAGTTGATAAGTTCCCAGCCAAAATAACGCCTGGAGCTGTCCAACACAATACTTATTGCAAATAACAACATTTTGCACAAGTCATATAATACTGCATAACAGCATACAATTTAGTTAACATAGGTTCCCATTGATAACCCAGATGATTTATTTATGGCATTTATTCATGAAACAAGTTTATCAATCAGACTTGATGAACTGAATTAGTGACTTATTTGTTCATGTACCAACTCAGAAGAAGCTCCAACTACTTTAAGAATATTAACTGAAAATATTTTTCATATGGGGGTTTGTCAGCAACTCAAAAACGCATTCTGGGTAGAATCACACAAAAGTGTGAGTTAGTTGAATGTAATTGTCTCCCCGAAAAAGTCACTGCATAAATTTAGAAAATTAATGAAATTCGGCGGTTTGAAATCAGCATGGGGCTTACATGTGTGTACAAAGGCCTTATAGTGGACTGACAAAGGAAATCACGTCTAGGTCTAGGCAGATCCAGTTGCCGCCATCTTGGTGCATAGGTTTTTGTGATAGGTGGTGATGTGAGGTCGAAAACGTCAAATTCCAACTCCTCGTTCGAATCTAGGCGAGTAACTACACGAACTGGGGCCGTCGATGGTGTCCACACGAGTGTGGAGTTCGAGCCAGTCTATATTAAGGTTTTTTGTCCTTTTCCTTTTCTCAGTTCTCGATGAACTTCCAGACAATTATAGAAATTCAATAAAAAATTCAATAATTCAAAGTGGCAATTCAATAGAAATTCAATAATAGAAAGTGGCAAAACATGCAATTCCGGCGGCTCTATTTCATGTTGACATATGTATGAGATAAAACCTGGCCTAGGGCATCAACACATGGATGCGTCGAATCTGATGGTAAGGTCCACTTCAGCCACATCCACAGTGAAAATATTGCGTTAATGGTTCTCTCAATTTGGAATACCACATGAAATTAAGTCGGACAATGGACCACCTTTTCAAAGTCGAGAATACAGTTCCTTCCTACAAGAGCTCATCGTGTGACACCACATTGGCCTGAGGCTAATGGAGGCTCTGAGCGCTTCTTCTACCACCAAAGCAAGCCCAGCTTCCCTGATCTTCGATTAGGTACCCATTCTCTAACGGGTTCCTTCCTGTAATGGCCAGCGTATCGCCTCCAGAAGAGTTGGCAACAGCTGATGCTGAAGGGAAACCCATGCAACAGAAGTACGCCAATACCTCAAGACACACTCATCCTCGTGGATTGGTATGTGGAACTGGAATAAATTCACTCCAGCGTATGATCCCCAGCCATTCACAGTTGCTGACGTGAGGGGAAGACAGATCACTGCAGAGAGGGATGGAGATGGTAGATGTGTCACAAGGAACTCCTCGTTCCTCAAGAAGATTCTTCTTCAACCCAACTAAAATCAAGATGATGGCTCGCTCACTGATGAAGGTACTTCCTTCTCCCTGGAAGATGTTCCAGCTCCTTCCAGCCAGGAACCTTGCTTCTGCGGGTGGGGAGTTCCTGGTGCTGAGACCGACGCATCTACTCTGCAACCAAGGAGGTCTTCCTGAGTGATCCATGCTCCGTCTAAATTCAAAGACTTGATTTTGTCCCAGAAAGGAAGAGATGTAGAGACGGATAAATAGGTTACAACAACAACAACAACTTTTGCATGTCTTACGAATGATGTGTACAACAGAAAAAAAAGATAATAAATCAGGTCGGTTATAAATTGTGTTTTAGCTATATGTATTACAGCTTGTTACTCTGATCTGTGCACTTTGTTGAAAATCATTGGTTTTACCTCTGCTCACATATGCGGAGATAATTTTTGCACTGTCCCTAAATTCTCGTTGCAGTAGGAAACTACAGGTTGCCTTCAATAGCTGCACTCGATATGTCTATGGGTTAAAACCAAGGGGTCATATTTCAGCTTATTCGACCAAGTTACGGGGCTGTAATTTCTTCCATTATATACAAACCAGGTGCCTTGGCTTCATTTTTAAAATTCTCCCCCCATCTATGTTCCCAATCCCTTCCTATCTCAGCAATCTCATTGCCTTTGGTCCTTCACCGATACTTTGCACTGTTCATTTGCCTAAAGCAAATTTTCAACAATTTAAACTCTCGATCCGCGTTGCAGGTGGTAAGTTGTGGAACTCTTTACCCTTTGTCATTCGTGCCTTCAAAGCAAAAATACAAGCGCATTTTAAGCGCTTATCAGCGTGATGTACCTCCTCCACCTTTCCTTTCCCCATTGCTCTACCCTCCCTCACTAATTCATTGAGCAGACCACTTTTGATGTTCTTGTTTCCTTTTTATTTTTTTCCTTGTGTACCAATGTATTTTTTAATATTTTGTTTGTTTCATAACTTACTCAAAATAATGTTAATTTTAAGTTAATTTTATATACATATGTACACTAAAGGGGGGGGGGGGGGGGTCATAAGACCTATGTACAGAAAATAAAAATTTGAATTTGTTGGTCAGTAGATTATAAATTCAAGGTATGCGGAAAAAACTCTCCCGGCAGATGCATTCATGGAGCCGCTCCTTCACGTTTCGCATAGCTTGCTAAGCATATTGGTCAGAATCGATCGAATTTCTGTCTCAATTGAAGCCTCAGGCTCTTAGGGCCTTGCCTTAACTCTTGAAGGGGTCATATTATGAATACCCAATATTAGGTATGCATTCAATAATGAAGCTTTCATTTGCCTTGGGTGGCTTTAAGCGATAGGTTTCACAGGGTGGCTGTCTAGGTTCAATCACTGGTTAGCAGTCCAAGTACCTCCACCAAAGGCCCTTTACACGGGACCCACTTCCATTCTCATCTTGCTTCGGCGGGACCCACTCGCAACGGACCCACTTCCCGAACGCCCCTTGTACTAGCTACCAAACATGAAAATTTAATGTTATATCTGTCTGAGGATGCTACTCTTCGAAACGTATTACCTACTGTACCAAGAACGAACCCATCTACATAATTATTGACCTACTTCGGGGATATTGTGCATTCGAGGGACAAAGGGGAAGGATTAATTTGATTGCGAGGCCCTTTTTTATTCCAACCTGCAGCTTCCTGGTGTGCAGGAGGGGGTAACCTGTTAGCCTGCGAGGCGACCGATCGATCAGGTCGTGCACGGCGGTGTGCGGGCTGCTGAGCTCCTTTCATTGTCCGGAACTTGTAAACGTGGAAAACAGAACACAATTTGTCCACATTTCGCTTAAAACTGTTTCGCAAATTACCGTTTTGACTTCATGTGGATTATGGGGCCGAGAATGTGTCCTTTTGGAGTTCCGCCTTAATAATTACGTAATGTGCACTGAAGTGTACCGCTGGTTTTCAAACGAAGGATGAGAAATGGTAAAAAGATACGACGAGGACAGTGCACCGACCTACTCCCCCGTATCGAGTGTCTTATCGGCTAGTGAGGTCGCAAATGGGAACTGAAACCCGTTGGCGACCTTTGCATGTTGTAGTAACGAAGAGTAGGTCTATTTTTCTGAGTCGAGCAATAAATCAGTAATAGAGCCCTGAGACAATATTACACGCCTGGGAAGGGCGTATGGGATCAAATTGAGAGTAAAGAAGCCGGGGAGTGCGACACTGGCGCCGAAGTGGCGGTGATGGAAATTTTTTTATCGAATCATCAGCTGTTTACTAGCAAACAAACTCCACGTTTTGACAGCTTTTGAATAAATAAATAAATTGTGTTCAAAGGGGTAAGTTTATCAATTTTGCCGTCCGTTATCCGTTCAATGGGCCCGGGAACCGAAAGTCGACTAATATTTTTTCTGAAAGAACTTCATAATTTGAAGGCATAGCAGTGAGTTTTGGGCTCCTACGGTGTAATACAAATTTCCAGGGCACTGTCGAAAATTTCAACTTTGAATCTGGAGGGAAAAGTGGCGCTACTCTCTCATTGGCTGCTACACGGCAGCCATTTCCGCCGTCACCTCCGGCAGATTCCCGTCGTTCCCTTCTTATGCTAGCGCACTCTGGCGGATTAGTAAAAGTGCCACCGCGGGAAAATTCAAAACGCCAAATATTCACTAGTGATTTCCTCTGCTCAGACACCTAATTTCTCAGTGCTAACTGTACTGAGTACTTTGTTCATTACTAGTTCAATTATGTTCGGCCGAATTTTCCAATTTCTCTGACCTAGTTCCTTGGCCCATTCAGTTCAGTTGAGCCGCCTCTTGATTGTAGCATGACCCGCCACTGGTACAGGCCCAACGCTTCACAAGGGGACGACTTCAGTCTCTCAATACAACATAATTATTAAAAACCTACTTTAAAGGCCTAGAAAAATCTGAAAAGGCTCGCAGGTCTTGCCGTGTTGACAACAATGCCACCACCAGGAGCGCCAAAGGCATTCACCTGTTTACCAGCTCAATAGCTCCTTCATCGATTCGCATTTAGACGTGATTGACAGTCCCCAATTTACTTGGGCCCCATCGATTACACGAGGTCATTACACTAAGAGCATCGTTTTTTCGAACAAAACACAGGGCAGTGGACGATGACAGGGAGCGACTTGGAAGACTCTGGCGTGTGAATAATTGGAAAACACGGCCTAGTTTCAGAAGAGCAACATCGCTTGTGGTGGCCGACCAGATTCCACCTTTATTGACCTCCTGATACTTCAATGGGAAATGCGTACTAAAAACACTGCTCAAGTGAACCTGAAGTTTAGTAGAACTTACGTTGACCTCAGTGTTCAGGTCAAATAGAATAACCTCCAGGGCAAAGGCGTAAACTCGTACGTTTTACGCAGGGGGAAAAGGTCGCTCGTTCCGGTAAAACGACTAAAAGCACCGAGGGGACCTTCGTTTGCATTTTTCAGCACTTCTCAAGACAAGCCTTCCGCCAAGTCCTTCGGGGTGGGGCGAAAAAAATAATTAAACAGTCCACCACGAAGATTTATAGTCCATTTTGACTGATGATGCATTCCGGAATGCCGTAAAATGACTTTTACGGCTCAGAGGTGAGCAATAACTCCGATGTTTTGGCGTAAAAGCGGTTCATAACTGGAGGAGGGCCTTGAAAGTACAACGGTCTCTTTACGGACCAGCCAGCGGGTAACTGCTAAAAACTGATCAGCGTAGCCTGATTCCAAATTGGGTAATTGTGTGAAAGCTTTGTTAAACGTTTATAGGCCATAACCAGAAACCGACGCGAAGTGAAACTCAACATTGGCAACATGGTCAGTCAGGGGGACAAGGACACCCCCGGTGGTCTGTTTGTCACTCATTTTGGTTTATTATACTCGGAATAAGTAATACTTTTATGTAATCGCAACGGAGGTCGAAAATTCTGATAGACCTCAAAATTTGACATTACCTATACGTTTCAAGATGTCTAGATTCAAAAAACGAAATGCCCGTCCACCGTACGAGCCGTTCTGAGCAGTAGGTAGGATTTTTTTCTAAAAATCTAAAATTTTGAAAAATACTCGGTTTACCATCAGATGGTTACTAGATTCTAGTTGTGCCCACAAGGTTTTTAGCCCGATCGCCAAAACCCGTCGGGCGCTATGGGGCTAAAATGGGGCTACGGGAGGGTTTTTTTTTTCAAGGTTTTTGGCTATGGGGTCGAGTTAGGTGTCTTTTTCGGAGTATTTTTGGACGTATAATCCATTTCGGGGAGTCCCAGACCGATCCGATTACAGCTATATATGGGAGATCTATGGGGCTTTCATGGGGCTACAAATTTTATATAAATTTCAGATTAAATTAAATTTAATCTATTAATCGATTTTTTCCCAAAAATAATCGAAAAATTGAAAAGTTGAAAAATTGCAGTTGAAATTTTTTTGCAGCACTGCTAGAGGTGCTTCTATTATATTATAATAAATGGATTTTTCCAAGGGAGTCAATTCGTTTTTCGAGTAATTTTGAACGCATAATTAATTTTTTCCTCATGTCACAGAATTTCGTTTTGCATAACAAACCCTTGTGTGAAATTCGCAGCGTTTTACATCACGAATCCTCGTGTCACTCTGAATTTGCTCCCCACAGTTTTCAACCCCCTCAACGCCTTATCTATGAAAATGCACCTCATGGGAGCGAGAGGTTGTAGCGCCAAAGACGCACCAGGGAGCGCTCAAGTCTAATTGGCTCTTTGTAATTGGAATCCCTAAATTACTTCGCTTGTAAAATACAATTTTTTTGTTATCTTCTTTTTTCTCTATTCTCATTCTCCATAGGCACTTTCATAAGGTGTTCAACCAAATCCTCGCGTTGAGAAATTCCGGAGCCAAAGAGACGTCTCGTTCTCGTTTGTTCCTGGAACGAATCGGATTTGCGTGTCCATTGTATCTTAGGGCAGGCTCAGTGAATTATGATTCAGAAGGCCGTGGAGCTTATTTGGGGCAAGACGTCGCGACAGAGCAAACTAGATGAAAAAAAAAAAAAAAAAAAAAAAAACTGAAGAAAGGAACAAATTGGATTTTATTGTTTCCGCGGGTGTAGGTAAAAATCTTGCATGAAGAGCTTTGTTCTTACGATTGTGAAACCGTTCAGGTAATCTCGGAAGACCTCTCGGAACGTTTCGCAAATTACGACAACACCTATTGTAAATTCACACTGGACGTTTCAACTTGTTTCAGCTTCCGAAAAGACTTCTTGATGGGAGAAATTCCCCAAGATGCCCCACTCCTCGAGGCCCGAATCCATTCAATTGGAGACGATGGACAAAGGTTCCCCCAACGGTCTCGTGCATCCTAGTAAGTATAAAATGACCCTATAAAAGCACATTTCACAGAACACACGTCCCAGCTTTAAAAATTTGCCAAATAATGTTACAAAATATTATTAGGAGACACATGTCACAATAAGTGGAAATTCTAATCAGTAAAATAAATAAAATTGCCAGCGTTTTCGGTAATTAAAAATCCCTCAAATCAAATTAGGAACAGATTCAACAAATTTGAGCAGTCAGTGCTTTGAACGTTGGAATGTTTATGTAAGGCCACAGCCAGTAAAGTACCTATAATATATTACGGGGCTTTTCACGCCAAACTAATTGAAAAATAAATTGCCTCCAGAATCGTAAAGCCCCCTCAATCGCCGGACTTCACTCGTTCAAAATTTGGTATTAACGTATGGATTAATATTAGAAGAAGGCGTGAGACCAAGGGTCATCTGGATAGTACACTATTAATTAAATGTCAACAATCATTCATGTTTCATTATGAAATAGGAAAGTTGAACGCAAGAGCGCACAAATGGGCGCATTTCCACCTGACATAGTGATGGCAAAACGAATGATTTAGATCATCGAATGCATAGTATTCAAATTTCGATAATCAAATGATCATCTGAACAAATCATTCAAATGAGAGAGCTTCGCGAAGACACCGCCAGATTCTTTACTAACGAATGCGAAATCTGTGTTCAGATTGGCATCCAGTTGAAACAGCTGTTAGCATGTAAGTGAGATCTCGAATTCGAGATATTCACAGGAGAGCTTCGCGAAGACACCGCCAGTTTCCCTGCTAAACTAGTCGAACATCCAAAAACACCCGGCAATGATTGTAATAATCAAATGCCGCCGCACCCGATTCTGCATTTGGATATCCTACCACCTGATCTTACCCTGCCCAGCCCAGCTGTAGAGGCGGGGATCAAGGGGCCACAGGAAAACATACAAAAGTATATTATACACGTTCTGAATTAGTGGTACAGTAATAGTGTGTGCAGATATTGGTCGCACTATCGAAAATAGGAGGTTTTCATCATTCCTTAACACTAATTCGTATTTCAGCAAACTTGAGCGGCCAGTGCTTTGAATGTTGAAATGTTTATGTAAGGCGAAAGGCAGTTAAGTACCTACCTAAAATATATTATGGGGCATTTCACGCCACAATAATCAAAAAATAGATAATTCATTAAATAATTTTGGAGACGATGATTGTCTCCAGAATCGTAAAACCCTCTTGCTCGCTTAAATTCGTTCGTTGAAAAATCAAGCGAGACGCTAGTCTCGCGAAGCAAAGCTAAGAGAGACGCGGCACTGGTATTAACGTATGGATAAACAAGAATTCTTGTTTATAAGTAAATTCTTAAGGCGTGAGTCCAAGCGTCATCTGGATAGTACAGTTGTAAACGAAGTTACAAATAGTTGTGCCCACTTTTACGCAAATTGCGCTCAATGGGCGGACCTAAAGTGCTGGTCCATTATCTGGAAAAAATTAGGGTTGACATTTGAAATAGGAAAGTTGGGCGCAAGAGCGCACAAATAGGTGCATTTCCACCTGATAAAGCGATGGGCAAAACGAATGATTTAGATAATTGAATGCTTAGTATTCAAATGATTTCGAATGATCATCCGAACAAATCGTTCGAATGAAAGTACAGCTGTTAGTAGGTAAATAAGATCTCGAATGCAAGAGCTTCGCAAAGACACTGCCAGTTTCTCCGCTAAATGAATGCGAAATCTGACTCAAATTATCTGAGTTCAGGATTGGCGTGCGGTTGAAACAGCTGTCGGTGTGTGAGACCTCGAATAAGAGAGCTTCGCCAGTTTCCCTGCTAAATGAATCGAACATTCAAATGATTTTAATAATCGAATGCAGCATCCGATTCTTCATTTGGATATCCCATCACTACTTACCAAAACTGCCAAGGGTCACAAAACCTCCAAAAGAGATCAATTTTGGAGAACATTCAATGTCTGAGATCACTACCTCAAATCATACGGAAATCTTAATGTGCTAAAATTTAACATTAACAATTTAATTAATTTAGAATTAACAAAATATTTAAAATTAATAAAGAATTTAAAAAGAATTGAAAGAAAAAAGAATTAACAATTCAATTCCTGTTTTTATCCTGGCTAAGAAATGAGGTACAAGATCGTGGTTTTGTCGACTATTAAATGGAGGACACGGACTGTATCCCTTCACTTTGAAAAGCCTCCTTCAACAAGCTGTTTAACATTCGAAGTCCTTTTGCTGGGCGATTCTCGCGAAGGTCTCGTTTACCGGGTCGTGAACGGGTTTTCAGGGAAACTTCCTGTTGGAAAGGGAAGCGGCTGTTGGCCTCAGTTGTCCATATGGCAGGCTGAAGTGTCAACTAGTTTTGGGGACATTTGCCTAGAAAAACACGCACAAGGTATATTTTTTTTGATGGGGATATTTTTTTATCCGATATATCGACTTTCTGGATCTGATTTATCGACTATCTATCGGCCAAGTTCCATAATATGATGTGTGAATTTCGATTAATGAGTTCACCACCCGTGTCATTTAGGTAGAGAGGACTATCGAAATCGACCCTTGGGCGAAATAGTTTCCAGGATCGATTGGAAGAGAGGAAGGTAACCTTCCGAAGGTTGTTATAGTGGGGAGGAGAAGACCGAGAAGTGAATGAATAAATGAAGTGGAACAATAATTATTACCTATAGGCAACAATTATCTATAGATTTATTTTCATCTGCCATCAATCATAATATGATTACCTCATGGAGGAATAGAGAGGAGAGTTCACTGAATAGGACTTCATGTGCCATAGTCGACGGTGGCGCTATCCCTACGGAACGTAGTGATCTACTCATAGTACCTTCAAACCCGACTAGAGTGAGCCACTAGCCCTTCTTACGAAGGAAAGCTCCAAATACCTCACTAAACGGATTTATCTTCCACTGTTGTGCTACTACAATTAAAGGAAAAATTGAAGGAACCATCTCTGAATAACGAATTTCGTTAAACGAAATTGATTGTGTAGTTGTGTACACTGTGAATGCAAACGACACGTCGAAATTCGCAGGGCGCCATCTTCTGGTTCAGTTTTGGTAACTTACCACCTTCAAAGTTCACTACGTCTCGTAGGGGTCGCGCTGCAGTCGCAATCCCCCCCGCCGTTCCATCACTGGGTTGGCGTTTTGGGAACGCGGTTTAACACAGAGAAACCCCTCTCCTCTCTATTCCTCCATGATGATTACCTATTATATTATAATAATAACAATCCACTAGGGCTTCCTATTGCAGTAATATCGTTAGCTAGGAATAAGAATGATTTATTCATTTTTATTTTATACTTTAATAAACTGAACATTTTCCTAAAACTATCGATATTTTTATTCGATACTATTGGTGGCACAGAGTATCGATGCTTCAAGTACGATATGTTTGGTATCGATATTTCATCCGCGATACTATCCAACATCGATATATTGACTACCGATGGCCATCCCTAACTCGCACTGGACGTGTGCCAAATGGTCACGCCCACCCAAGTCTGCCTTGAAAGGTAGTTTCCATTTGAACGGCCCATAAAAACTACTCCCGCAAAAGTCGGCGATCGGCGAGCTAAACTGACCCGTTTTCCGTCCTCTGCAACCCCTCAACGAACCGGAGGACGTCGTCAAGATGGAGCAAACTCCCTGGCGTCATCCACTTTCGACTGACGTGTACTCCTCCGGTGTTCATCGTCCGATAGTCCCTGGTCCCCGGCAGTCACTCCAGACTCCGATGAACAAGGTCGTATATCACCTGGTTTAATTACCGGGTCGAACAAGACCTCGCTCTGCCTTTTACAACAACCCTGCGGGAGGAATTTTCTTCAGTTGCCGATCACTGGGGCTTTTCCAGGGTCTGCAGTATGAAGCAAAACCATGCCAATTTAGAATAATATTCTACTGACGCATATTATGCGTCAAAACCAAACTTCAAATAATTTGACAATTATTGTGAAAATGTGACGTAATGACATTTGCGAAGAGATATTGGCAGAAGAGGAAAATGATGGGGGTCGCATTATGGTATGCTACCTGCTCCGTGGTGAGCGATTAGCTACCCACGAGGAGGTTGCTCGATTTAAATCAAGGAATCACCACGAAGTAGGTACTGGTCATATTGAGGATTCATCTGGGTACTCCCCTTGTATGTTACCTACCGGGAGCTCGTCGAGGCCGATACCTACCAGGTGCTTACATGTTTAAAATCCCGACAAATTTATAATATAAAATAATATATTATCTAAATTATATTACATATAATATTAATATGTTTGCGTTGAAATTTGGGACAAACTTAAGAGAATAGGCGGTGTGGGGACGGAAGTACAGATAGCCTACGGCACCCTAGGCACCCAAGGTTACGTCCACAAACCGTAAACCATTCTTACAATTTCATGGACCCAAACACTGGAGCACATACAGAGGCAATAGAATGCCAATGGAGAGTGGTCAAATTTTGCTTTGTACGGTATTAAGCTGCATGGTGCATGCAATCTTTTGGAACGAAAACCCATCAAGAATGGTGGTGATCACTTCATCCAGACGACCCTTTCGACGCTTTTTTAGACGATATGAAAACCACCACCCTTATGAAGTGAGAACGAGAGGACCTACACGTGCTTCTACTCGAAAAGAATAAATTACTTTTACGCTTTGGAGAACTACTCATGAGACCTGTCTCATCGATTCGGTAGGTAACATACTAGGGGATCGGACGGGCGGTAGGTAACATATTAGGGGGATCGGACGGGCGGTAGGTAACATACAAGGGGAGTACCTTCATCTGTCCTCATGACTTGGAAAAGGATGCGAAGGGGATGGGAGTGGTCAAACGTACGTGTGTCAAGTAGTCCTACCTATTCAACGAATTTCCAGACCCTCGGAGTCGTCGGGGTGAATGGTAGCCAGTAGAGATGGGTTGTGACAGCTTTTCCAGTCATAGGAACAAAGTGTTCCCGTTCCTTCTTAGTAATAGTACTTTTACCTGATACCTACTTGTCACAGGTAATGTTCCTCAGCCAAGGAGCAACCTCAGGATTCGTGTTTCTATGTTACTATTGTTCCGAGGACTAGGAGCAATTGACTCACTTCCCTTCCACCCTCCCTCGACGAGCCCGCAGGTTCCGAGTTGCGGTCAAATACCAATTAGACATCCCAGTTGCGGACCCTCTCTCAGGTAAGGATATCCGAATTGCGGTCCTTGTTGCATCCGAATTGCGGTCGAACATTCAAGTGCTTTCTATGGCCCAGTTGGTATCGGGCGATCTGTCCAACAAGAAATTGCTCCTTTTCGGAAGATATCCTACTCCGCCGACCACGAGTAGGCCTACTATTAATTTTCGAGTATATAGTTCTCCAGAACGTAGTCAATGAATTCCGGAAGACCGACGAAAAGCCTCAAGGACTGTGAGAGTTCCCTGTCCCTTTACATTTTAGCGAGCCCCAAAACCTGGACTTTGCGAAACCAAGACTGTCCTAGATGAAAACGACAACATTTCAGCGTCGCTGTGAGCCATACATCTCTGACCGCTGAGGGGATAGCCAATTCTAAGACACAAAATACGGGTTGTGGAGAGTAATCCAATGTTGGAGATGATCGAGAGCAGTATAATAAGCATCGTGAGTTTTGGCTGCCAACAGTGAGAATTTACGGATTTACAATCTCCCCACCATGGACCGCAAATCGGATGTTAACTTTCGAAGACGGGACCGCAACTGTTATATCTCACTAATTAGTCCATTAATGGACTGTGAGCTCGTGACCGCAACTCGGATACAGCCATCGTGCCGCCTGCCATGTCACTGACAATGAAAGGGCACCGGCTTCTTCCAGGAATTTTTTGAGTTGCTTAGTCTTCTACCTTGTCTTCGAGTTCGTTTTCTCTCTAATGGCTCCTAATGGCTCTCTCTAATGGCTCTAACAAAGTATCCGTGTTACCTACAATATAAACCAAAACGCGAGAGTCTTCTGAAGAACAAGATGCGGTTTTGGGGAAATTAGGGGGAGGGAGGCACTCGGAGGAGAGGATGGAGATGGAAGGGCCCTTGAGCTTAGAAGAAGAAGAAGGCTGGATAGGGGGGACCAGCGGGAACCAGGAGATGGCGCAGATTGGACATAAGGAGCATCGAATCCCTGATGTGACCAGAGGGGGGGACTGTAACGTAAAATGTGTCAATGATAGAGTGGAACATGGGTCTGGTAACCACAAGAGCATAGTAGGAACGACTTGAGGACCAAGCTGTGACTGGAGTACTTTCGGCCAGTCACATTAAAGAGTACCACTTACTTTCCAGTACCTGGGACAAAGTATCAGATGGATACAGAACAACCCATCTCTAGTAGCCAGTTCCAAGGCGAATGGGTTTGTTGCAAAGAACAGTTTGCTATCAACGATCACCGTTCGGTCCAGAACAGAACAGAACAGAAAGATACTGAGGGCTGATAATTATTTGGTTATAAGTTATAAACAAATAATTTATAACCAAAGCGGCCCAGTCCACCCTCCCGAAAATGACCTCAGAAAACCACCGGCCCGATTCACCGTCACCCTAGGTGTTGACGGTTTCAGGGCAGAAGGGTTGTGAAGGGAGTCGCTGGTGAAGTACCTAAGTTAGAACTCGGACGAGATTTCAATGGAGATCTCGGACCAGTTCGATCACACCAAGGGGCGAAGTCTACTAAGGAGCTATAGATGGGGCTTTGAAAATGTTTGGACAGAGGGGTCGAGTAAGACGTCGTTGTCAAAGTAAATTTGTGCGAAGGATTGATTGAAGACGTATTAGACCACATAGAGTGACTGCGTGAGGAAACAAAGGCAGGCCGAGGAGCGTCGTAAACCCTCAAAAAAGATTTAAAAAATAGGAAAAAACCCACAGGTTACTGCTTAGAGCCTTTGGCTAAAATTCAAGAAACATGGAACATGCTTTGCCTAGTAACGTTGCCAAGCAAAATTACTATGTACCTAAATTGTAAAATAGCTCCTTTGGTATCGTAACCTCCTAATACGAATTGAGAACCACGCGCCACTTTTGGGTCGCATTTTCGTTCCTCGATATCGTTCCCGAAAAACGTGACACTTTTTGCCAGTTAGGTCAAGGCTAAAGCATGTTCCAAGCTAAAAATAAGGACACTGAGGAAGGAATGAAAGTTTCATCTTGTTTTTCCACAACATAGGAATGTAGTAAAATTTCCCAAAATTTGATCGACACAAGTGTTCTCTTCAAGAGTGGGTCTTCTTGGTAGTTTTATAATTTTTCATTTTCTTCATTTTTCAATTTTTTTTTTTTTTTTTTTTTTTTCTTCTTTTTGCATGAGAAAATAAAAAACGGAATAAAAAGGAGTTTTGTGAGAAAAAAAGGAAGAAAAAGGAGTATATTGAAGAAAAAACGCTGCAAATGTTACACAAGGGTTTATTATTCTCTGATATAGGTAATTCTAGGTAACTTGTGCAGAAATTAATTCAGTGTCAATGAAAAGATTTTGGGGAAAAAATTTGTTTTCAAATTTGCTTTTGTTTTCATTTTTTTTTTTTTTTTTTTTTTTTTTTGATCATTATTTTTTATTTATTAGGTAATGAAAAGAGTGAAAATCTACAACAACGAAACCAACAACAATAACTACGCGAACAATCACCGCTTCAGTCCAGCGTGGAATCCACATTAGGAAGTCCAGCTCCGTCCTCCAGTCCCAGGCTTCTCACCTTCCGCCGAGCTCCTCTTAGCCGAAGGGAAACTGCCCTTATGACGGCGAACTGGTTTTTGTTTTCATTGATTTGATTTGCTCGGAAAATAGGACAAAAAAAAAAAAATGGAAGTATTAAAAAAATTAATATTTGACCCCAGGGGATCCTTCAAAAATCCTATTTGTAGCCCCATGAAAGCCCTGTAGATCCCCACAGTGAAATCGGATCGCTCCGGGAACCCCAAAAATGGAATCTACGTCCAAAAATACTTCGAAACCCACACCTAACTCTATTCTATAGCACAAAGACTTCAAATAACCCCTCCTGTAGCCCCATTTCAGCCCCATAGCGCCCCATGGGTTTGGGCGATCGGGCTGAAATCCTTGCGGGCACAACTAGATGGTAAAACGAGTATTTTGTCAAAATTTCAGATTAAAAAAAAAATCCTACTGCCCAAAACGGCTCGGACGGCGGACGGACATTTCGATTTTGGAATCTAGACCTCTTGAAACAGATAATGTCAACTTTTGAGGCCGATTTTCGATTACATAGGGGAATTATTCCAAGAATAATAAACCAAAAAAGCAGTTCTCGGCCTTCAAAGGGGCTACATAAGGGGGTTCGATCATTTTTGTCGGGAGGGATGTCGTTGTCGAAGTAATTTTGAACGGGGAATTTATTTACGCGACCACCAGACCTATTAAATCACTTCGTGGGGCTGTTCGAGGCTAAAATGGGACTACACGGGGATTTGAAGGTTTCTTGGACAGAGAGGTCGTGTAGGGGCCCAAGCTCTTTTATAATACTAGCTGCTCCGGCTCGCTTTGCTCGCCTACGCACCCATCCGGGGGGCTGCGCCCCCCTGGACCCCCCAGTGGGTGAGTAGCATCGATGGACACGTTGGAACCCCCACATGAAGGAATTCCCAAATTCGCAGAATTGCAGTGCTCGCTTGGGACAGCTTGAAACAACAATAATAATAATATTGAAATATGTCTCTTGTAGAATAATAAAGTTGAAACATGTTTCAATATTATTATTATTTTTATTATTATTATTATTATTATGTTTCAAGCTGTCCCAACCGAGCACTGCAATTCTGCGAATTTGGGAATTCCTTCATGTGGGGGTTCCAACGTGTCCATCGATGCTACTCACCCACTGGGGGGTCCAGGGGGGCGCAGCCCCCCGGATGGGTGCGTAGGCGAGCAAAGCGAGCCGGAGCAGCTAGTTCTCTATATCATCGTCAAAGTGCTAGTGAAATCAAATTTAAAGTCCACCATCAATCCCTGAAAATTTCATCAAAATCGAATCAATATTGGCTGAACCTGCTGGGAGAAGGTTAGGCCAGTGTCGAATCATGAATGAATATATTACATCTCTAATTGTATGTATATAGGTAAACCATTCGTTCCCGAGGGATTCATACTCGCGGGACACTTTAGGACAATTTAAGGGATTTTATCTGGTCCCTGAGATCACGATGGAAAAAACCGCATCTCCCTATCTTCAACGGTTTTATAGAAGTACTGCGTTCCCCCCCCCCCCCCCCCCCTCCCGAACATCCCATCTCTCTATCTCTAATGGTTGAGGATACATGGGATACACAGTTTCATTGTGTATAGGTAATGATTAGAATTAAACGTAGAATCTGAAAATGAAATTAATAAATATGTAGGTAGGTAGTAAATTTGAATGTGTAGGTAGGTAGGAAAAAGAATAAGATTTTTTGTTAAATAATGATAATAATAAGCCTGGGTAATCATCTAAGGCACAACCCGCGTGATCCCTGAAAATTTCATCAAAATAAATATGTAGGTAGGTAGTAAATTTGAATGTGTAGGTAGGTAGGAAAAAGAATAAGATTTTTTGTTAAATAATGATAATAATAAGCCTGGGTAATCATCTAAGGCACAACCCGCGTGATCCCTGAAAATTTCATCAATAGTGGCTGAAATCCCCAGTCCTTCTTTTCTTTAGTTGAAGGAGGGGAAAACGGAAAAAATCCTTGAGGGCGCTCAACCTATCTCAGAATGTAGATCATTTTTGAATTTCTCGAGATTTTCAAGAATATATATTAATTTTTTAATTTTTTTTTTTTTTAAATTCAATTTAATTCAATTTTTTGATACTTTTCTCGATAATCGATTCAATTTAAATCGATTCATTTAATTTACATTTCCGTCCAGCGTGTCGTCTGTAAGGTGCCGAGTCGACTGGGGTGGAGCCCTTCATACCAACGCGCGCCCGTCCCGTGAGCCGCCACCCGCTTTTGCGTCCGTACAACTTCAAATCCTATAAAATAAATTCGCCGTGTACATTCGCTCAATTTCGGAATGAGTTTGTTCAGTATCTCCTATTAAAATTCGGATCTCTAGGTAGGCTACGGACGAAACGCGGACAAAATCCGTCTATTAACGGCGGAATAAATCGAAAAAATTAATTGAGCGAATTCGCGCGCGCCAAAAAATTCGCGCAACAGGTATTTTGGACGTAGAATTAAACGTAGAATCGGAATCCGCGATAAAAAATGGGGGTTATAGGGGAGCGAAAAACACGTTTCGCGCAAATTCGCGGGTTTGCGCGCGTCGCGCGGAATTTTAATATAGCCTATGTTGGGGGCAATCGCAGCCGAGACCGTTAGGAAAAATCCCCATGGAAATCCGTCCAGCCGTTTAGGCGCCTATAACACACGACAGACACACACACACACACACACAGACAGAAACCTCAACATATAGAAGTATAGATTACTAGCTGCTCCGGCTCGCTTTGCTCGCCTACGCACCCATCCGGGGGGCTGCGCCCCCCTGGACCCCCCAGTGGGTGAGTAGCATCGATGGACACGTTGGAACCCCCACATGAAGGAATTCCCAAATTCGCAGAATTGCAGTGCTCGGTTGGGACAGCTTGAAACATAATAATAATATTTAAACATGTCTCATGTAGAATAATAAAGTTGAAACATGTTTCAATATTATTATTATTATGTTTCAAGCTGTCCTAACCGAGCACTGCAATTCTGAGAATTTGGGAATTCCTTCATGTGGGGGTTCCAACGTGTCCATCGATGCTACTCACCCACTGGGGGGTCCAGGGGGGCGCAGCCCCCCGGATGGGTGCGTAGGCGAGCAAAGCGAGCCGGAGCAGCTAGTACTTCTATATTATCGTCAAAGTGCTAGTGAAATCAAATTTAAAGTCCACCATCAATCCCTGAAAATTTCATCAAAATCGAATCAATATTGGCTGAATCTGCTGGGAGAAGGTTAGGCCAGTGTCGACTCATGAATGAATATACCTATTACATCTCTAATGGTTGAGGATAAGCAGTTAGGCAAGCTCCAAACAGATAAATCCCCCCCCCCCCTCGCCTTTTTCAGGGGAATTCACACTCTCGGGACACTTTAGGACACTTTCAGGACACTATTTGAACTCACCCCAGAGTCATCATATGGTACAAAATTGGGACTGCTGGAAACGGCTTTTCATTGTATGTATACATATAGGTAAACCATTCGTTCCCGAGGGATTCATACTCGCAGGACAATTTTGGACAATTTAAGGGACACTATCCAAAACTTTTTATGTGATACCTGAGATCACGATGGAAAAAACCGTATCTCCCTATCTTCAACGGTTTTATAGAAGTACTGCGCTCCCCCCCCCCTTCCCCGAACATCCCATCTCTCTATCTCTAATGGTTGAGGATACATGGGATATAGGATAGGTAATCCATACAGTTGGGACAGCTCGAAACGGCTTTTCATTGTATATAGGTAATGATTGTATAAAGGTATTTCGGACGTAGAATTAAACGTAGAATCGGAATCCGCGATAAAAAAAAATATGTAGGTAGGTAGTAAATTTGAATGTGTAGGTAGGTAGGAAAAAGAATGAGATTTTTTGTTAAATAAGCCTGGGTAATCATCTAAGGCACAACCCGGGTGATCCCTGAAAATTTCATCAAAATCGAATCAATAGTGGCTGAAATCCCCACTCCTTCTTTTCTTTAGTTGAAGGAGGGGAAAACGGAAAAAATCCTTGAGGGCGCTCAACCTATCTCAGAATGTAGATCATTTTTGAATTTCTTGAGATTTTCAAGAATATATATAAATTTTTTAATTTTTTTTTAAATTCAATTTAATACAATTTTCGATACTTTTCTCGATAATCGATTCAATTTAAATCGATTCATTTAATTTACATCAATTTCCATCTGGGAGACCTTGCGCATAAACCTTGGGAGCGCCCCTTAAAGGCTGATGTCCCACCCGCTCAGAGTGAAGAGCGATGGCGGGGGGATAGAGGGTTTCACCCGTCCCGACGGGTCGGTGGCGACGGCCCAGTTTTTTCAAAACTCAACTCGCGCTCAAAATTCACTCGATTTCGAAATGAATTTGGTCGATATCTCCTATTAAAATTCGGATCTCTAGGTAGGCTACGGACGAAACGCGGAAAAAATCCGTCTATTAACGGCGGAATAAATCGAAAAAATTAATTGAGCGAATTCGCGCGCGCCAAAAAATTCGCGCAACCGGTATTTCGGACGTAGAATTAAACGTAGAATCGGAATCCGCGATAAAAAATGGGGGTTATAGGGGAGCGAAAAACACGTTTCGCGCAAATTCGCGGGTTTGCGCGCGTCGCGCGGAATTTTAATATAGCCTATGTTGGGGGCAATCGCAGCCGAGACCGTTAGGAAAAATCCCCGTGGAAATCCGTCCAGCCGTTTAGGCGCCTATAACACACGACAGACACACACACACACACACAGACAGAAACCTCAACATATAGAAAAAAATCCGTCTATTAACGGCGGAATAAATCGAAAAAATTAATTGAGCGAATTCGCGCGCGCCAAAAAATTCGCGCAACCGGTATTTCGGACGTAGAATTAAACGTAGAATCGGAATCCGCGATAAAAAATGGGGGTTATAGGGGAGCGAAAAACACGTTTCGCGCAAATTCGCGGGTTTGCGCGCGTCGCGCGGAATTTTAATATAGCCTATGTTGGGGGCAATCGCAGCCGAGACCGTTAGGAAAAATCCCCGTGGAAATCCGTCCAGCCGTTTAGGCGCCTATAACACACGACAGACACACACACACACACACAGACAGAAACCTCAACATATAGAAGTATAGACTAGCTGCTCCGGCTCGCTTTGCTCGCCTACGCACCCATCCGGGGGGCTGCGCCCCCCTGGACCCCCCAGTGGGTGAGTAGCATCGATGGACACGTTGGAACCCCCACATGAAGGAATTCCCAAATTCGCAGAATTGCAGTGCTCGGTTGGGACAGCTTGAAACAACAATAATAATAATATTGAAATATGTCTCTTGTAGAATAATAAAGTTGAAACATGTTTCAATATTATTATTATTATTATGTTTCAAGCTGTCCCAACCGAGCACTGCAATTCTGCGAATTTGGGAATTCCTTCATGTGGGGGTTCCAACGTGTCCATCGATGCTACTCACCCACTGGGGGGTCCAGGGGGGCGCAGCCCCCCGGATGGGTGCGTAGGCGAGCAAAGCGAGCCGGAGCAGCTAGTTCTTTATATCATCGTCAAAGTGCTAGTGAAATCAAATTTAAAGTCCACCATCAATCCCTGAAAATTTCATCAAAATCGAATCAATATTGGCTGAACCTGCTGGGAGAAGGTTAGGCCAGTGTCGAATCATGAATGAATATATTACATCTCTAATTGTATGTATATAGGTAAACCATTCGTTCCCGAGGGATTCATACTCGCGGGACACTTTAGGACAATTTAAGGGATTTTATCTGGTCCCTGAGATCACGATGGAAAAAATCGCATCTCCCTATCTTCAACGGTTTTATAGAAGTACTGCGTCCCCCCCCCCCCTCACGAACATCCCATCTCTCTATCTCTAATGGTTGAGGATACATGGGATACACAGTTTCATTGTGTATAGGTAATGATTGTATATAGGTAACCCACACAGTTGGGACAGCTCGAAACGGCTTTTCATTGTATAAGTATAGGTAATACCTAATCGACTGAGGAATTCGAAAAAATTAGTTTGACGATTTTGCGCGCGCCCAAAAATTCCCGCAACCGGTATTTCGGACGTAGAATTAAACGTAGAATCTGAAAATGAAATTAATAAATATGTAGGTAGGTAGTAAATTTGAATGTGTAGGTAGGTAGGAAAAAGAATAAGATTTTTTGTTAAATAATGATAATAATAAGCCTGGGTAATCATCTAAGGCACAACCCGCGTGATCCCTGAAAATTTCATCAAAATAAATATGTAGGTAGGTAGTAAATTTGAATGTGTAGGTAGGTAGGAAAAAGAATAAGATTTTTTGTTAAATAATGATAATAATAAGCCTGGGTAATCATCTAAGGCACAACCCGCGTGATCCCTGAAAATTTCATCAAAATAAATATGTAGGTAGGTAGTAAATTTGAATGTGTAGGTAGGTAGGAAAAAGAATAAGATTTTTTGTTAAATAATGATAATAATAAGCCTGGGTAATCATCTAAGGCACAACCCGCGTGATCCCTGAAAATTTCATCAAAATCGAATCAATAGTGGCTGAAATCCCCACTCCTTCTTTTCTTTAGTTGAAGGAGGGGAAAACGGAAAAAATCCTTGAGGGCGCTCAACCTATCTCAGAATGTAGATCATTTTTGAATTTCTCGAGATTTTCAAGAATATATATAAATTTTTTAATTTTTTTTTAATTCAATTTAATACAATTTTCGATACTTTTCTCGATAATCGATTCAATTTAAATCGATTCATTAAATTTACATCAATTTCCATCTGGGAGACCTTGCGCATAAACCTTGGGAGCGCCCCTTAAAGGCTGATGTCCCACCCGCTCAGAGTGAAGAGTGATGGCGGGGGGATAGAGGGTTTCACCCGTCCCGACGGGTCGGTGGCGACGGCCCAGTTTTTTCAAAACTCAACTCGCGCTCAAAATTCACTCGATTTCGAAATGAATTTGGTCGATATCTCCTATTAAAATTCGGATCTCTAGGTAGGCTACGGACGAAACGCGGAAAAAATCCGTCTATTAACGGCGGAATAAATCGAAAAAATTAATTGAGCGAATTCGCGCGCGCCAAAAAATTCGCGCAACCGGTATTTCGGACGTAGAATTAAACGTAGAATCGGAATCCGCGATAAAAAATGGGGGTTATAGGGGAGCGAAAAACACGTTTCGCGCAAATTCGCGGGTTTGCGCGCGTCGCGCGGAATTTTAATATAGCCTATGTTGGGGGCAATCGCAGCCGAGACCGTTAGGAAAAAACCCCATTCAAATCCGTTCAGCCGTTTAGGCGCCTATAAGGCACGACAGATACACAGACAGACAGACAGAAACCCGATTTTATAGAAGTATACAATATAATAACAAGTGGCTGAAATCCCCACTCCTTCTTTTCTTTAGTTGAAGGAGGGGAAAACGGAAAAAATCCTTGAGGGCGCTCAACCTATCTCAGAATGTAGATCATTTTTGAATTTCTCGAGATTTTCAAGAATATATATAAATTTTTTAATTTTTTTTTAATTCAATTTAATACAATTTTCGATACTTTTCTCGATAATCGATTCAATTTAAATCGATTCATTAAATTTACATCAATTTCCATCTGGGAGACCTTGCGCATAAACCTTGGGAGCGCCCCTTAAAGGCTGATGTCCCACCCGCTCAGAGTGAAGAGTGATGGCGGGGGGATAGAGGGTTTCACCCGTCCCGACGGGTCGGTGGCGACGGCCCCGTTTTTTCAAAACTCAACTCGCGCTCAAAATTCACTCGATTTCGAAATGAATTTGGTCGATATCTCCTATTAAAATTCGGATCTCTAGGTAGGCTACGGACGAAACGCGGAAAAAATCCGTCTATTAACGGCGGAATAAATCGAAAAAATTAATTGAGCGAATTCGCGCGCGCCAAAAAATTCGCGCAACCGGTATTTCGGACGTAGAATTAAACGTAGAATCGGAATCCGCGATAAAAAATGGGGGTTATAGGGGAGCGAAAAACACGTTTCGCGCAAATTCGCGGGTTTGCGCGCGTCGCGCGGAATTTTAATATAGCCTATGTTGGGGGCAATCGCAGCCGAGACCGTTAGGAAAAAACCCCATTCAAATCCGTTCAGTGGTTTAGGCGCCTATAAGGCACGACAGACAGACACACAGACAGAAACCTCATTTTATAGAAGTACTAGCTGCTCCGGCTCGCTTTGCTCGCCTACGCACCCATCCGGGGGGCTGCGCCCCCCTGGACCCCCCAGTGGGTGAGTAGCATCGATGGACACGTTGGAACCCCCACATGAAGGAATTCCCAAATTCTCAGAATTGCAGTGCTCGGTTGGGACAGCTTGAAACAATAATAATAATATTTAAACATGTCTCATGTAGAATAATAAAGTTGAAACATGTTTCAATATTATTATTATTATGTTTCAAGCTGTCCCAACCGAGCACTGCAATTCTGAGAATTTGGGAATTCCTTCATGTGGGGGTTCCAACGTGTCCATCGATGCTACTCACCCACTGGGGGGTCCAGGGGGGCGCAGCCCCCCGGATGGGTGCGTAGGCGAGCAAAGCGAGCCGGAGCAGCTAGTACTTCTATATTATCGTCAAAGTGCTAGTGAAATCAAATTTAAAGTCCACCATCAATCCCTGAAAATTTCATCAAAATCGAATCAATATTGGCTGAACCTGCTGGGAGAAGGTTAGGCCAGTGTCGACTCATGAATGAATATACCTATTACATCTCTAATGGTTGAGGATAAGCAGTTAGGCAAGCTCCAAACAGATAAATCCCCCCCCCCCCTCGCCTTTTTCAGGGGAATTCACACTCTCGGGACACTTTAGGACACTTTCAGGACACTATTTGAACTCACCCAGGAGTCATCATATGGTACAAAATTGGGACTGCTGGAAACGGCTTTTCATTGTATGTATATAGGTAAACCATTCGTTCCCGAGGGATTCATACTCGCAGGACACTTTTGGACCATTTAAGGGACACTATCCAAAACTGTTTATGTGATACCTGAGATCACGATGGAAAAAACCGTATCTCCCTATCTTCAACGGTTTTAAAGAAGTACTGCGCTCCCCCCCCCCCCCCCCCCCCCGAACATCCCATCTCTCTATCTCTAATGGTTGAGGATACATGGGATACACAGTTTCATTGTGTATAGGTAATGATTGTATATAGGTAATCCATACAGTTGGGACAGCTCGAAACGGCTTTTCATTGTATATAGGTAATGATTGTATAAAGGTATTTCGGACGTAGAATTAAACGTAGAATCGGAATCCGCGATTAAAAAAAAAAAAAAAAAAAAAAAAAATGTAGGTAGGTAGTAAATTTGAATGTGTAGGTAGGTAGGAAAAAGAATGAGATTTTTTGTTAAATAAGCCTGGGTAATCATCTAAGGCACAACCCGGGTGATCCCTGAAAATTTCATCAAAATCGAATCAATAGTGGCTGAAATCCCCACTCCTTCTTTTCTTTAGTTGAAGGAGGGGAAAACGGAAAAAATCCTTGAGGGCGCTCAACCTATCTCAGAATGTAGATCATTTTTGAATTTCTCGAGATTTTCAAGAATATATATAAATTTTTTAATTTTTTTAAATTCAATTTAATACAATTTTTCGATACTTTTCTCGATAATCGATTCAATTTAAATCGATTCATTTAATTTACATCAATTTCCATCTGGGAGACCTTGCGCATAAACCTTGGGAGCGCCCCTTAAAGGCTGATGTCCCACCCGCTCAGAGTGAAGAGTGATGGCGGGGGGATAGAGGGTTTCACCCGTCGCGACGGGTCGGTGACGCCCGCCCAGTTTTTTCAAAACTCAACTCGCTCTCAAAAGTCGCTCATCGTCGGAATGAATTTGGTCGATATCTCCTATTAAAATTCGGATCTCTAGGTAGGCTACGGACGAAACGCGGACAAAATCCGTCTATTAACGGCGGAATAAATCGAAAAAATTAATTGAGCGAATTCGCGCGCGCCAAAAAATTCGCGCAACCGGTATTTCGGACGTAGAATTAAACGTAGAATCGGAATCCGCGATAAAAAATGGGGGTTATAGGGGGGTTTCGCGCAAATTCGCGGGGTTGCGCGCGTCGCGCGGGATTTTCATATAGCCTATGTTGTGGCGGCAAGGACACCGGATCGTTAGAAAAAATCCCCGTGGAAATCCGTTCAGCCGTTTAGGCGCCTATAACCCACGACAGACAGACAGAAACCCGATTTTATAGAAGTATAGATAGATAGATAGATAGATAGATAGATTACTTGGCAACGATATTTAAAAATGAATAATAATAAATCCAAATAGTAGGTTTTTTGTTTTTTGTATTAGGCTTTCTGTTTCTTTCTAGTTATCATTAATATATCTTTGTCGGCCAACTGTTCCTTACTTTTTCTGCTGTTAGCGGATTCTTTTCTAGTAGGTTCTTTTGCTCGGAGTTTCGTTTCCTTGAAATTCTAGTAGCTGCGTGTAACCCAAGTAATTAATCCCACACGTTAGTAGGAAATCAGTTCAAGCTTGAAGTTGACAATATTTCCCGTTATCAAGGACGGCATTTCACTTGCAAACTGTTCTGTTCGCTTCTACCGGCCAGGGTGTGGCTGGAGACCAGATATGATTAAACGTCTGTGTCTCGACCTTCAATAGGACCTACCTACATACTTGTTTGGTATAAGAAAAACCGGAGTGATTACGCAGTACATCATACATGAGTGGGAGTGCAGTGTTGACGAGGAGGAAAACGAGGTAATTAAGCAGGTGCACGGAGAAGTAATTTCCCGGGATAATATGGAAATGCCAATAACCTCCATTGTGGTTATTAACGTCTTCGGAGGGTGCGTAATTGCCCCTTTATTTTGCATTATAATGGATGTACTCAGGTGGTGCGGCGAGGATGGGGGTTTTCCTGAACCGGAGGGGAAATTTGAAAAGGGGGTAACGTTGAAATGGGATTTGAGGGGAGAATTTGGGGGATCGGAGGGGTGAAAATGGAGTGTAGAGAGCGAAGGACGTCGTCAAGATGGGCCTATTCGCGGGAGATTTTCTACCGGTTGGACTGATTTTACTTCGTTATTTCTCTTGAAGCTCTAACAGATAAATTCTATGGATTCAAAAAGGGAACGATCCTTCTCTTCAAATCTGTCCCCCTGAAGTTGTTCGGCACCAAAATACTGGGGGTTGGAGGGTGAGCTAGTTGGCTTCGAATCCAAATATAATATTAAATTTTAATTATAAAACGATATGAGGAGCTGCAGGGAACAACAATCATAGCCCTCAATACAAGTTTTCGAGAAAAACGAAATGTTTCAAATCAAATAAAATGTAAAAACTCAATCATAAAAATCTATAAATTTTTTCTGGAACAGGTTAACATGTTTATGGATGAAATATGAAAAATGGTTATATATATATATATTAAGAAACCTTGACATTTTTTGAGTTTGAAGGCATGGACCATGAATGTTCTTCTCCGGATATTTTAATCGTACGCTTCAGGAAAAGCTTTTCCCTCTGAACCTGATCCGGATTTCATGGTTTTTTTCCGATTTTCATGTTTTCATCAAAAGATTTTATACATTTGAATTCCAATTCGTTTTAAAACCCACGAGATGCAAGAAATTCGTAAATTCGACCTGAGAGCAACTGCCACTTTCACAACTAGTGTTACAGGGAGTGTAGCGTTAAGTTAAACGCTGGAAGGAGCACCGTTTAACACGGGGAACCATGTGGAGCTTGATCAAATATGCAGAGCAGTGATTAGGTCAAAGAGGTCCCAAGTCTAACCATCACTCTAACATCCATTAAGACAAAGATCCTTACACATAGTTGCGCCCATTTGCGCCAAGCACAAACGACGCTCGAGAATAAAAGTTTTTAGGGAGGTAGGTAGTTTTAAGTGTGAAATTCAATCCACCGAAAATTGGGGTTAGCAGATGAAACAAAAGAAACTAGCGCACAATGGTAACCCTTCTACAAGGATAGGACAAGGACTGCAAGACGTTGGGGGCAAAATGTAATTCTATCGCTTACCATTTCAGCGAAGTAATCGTATGACATACATGTACCCTGTATGTATACAGGGACCGGTTATATGGACGTTCAACAGATCAAACAGATTATTCTACGGATAATCTCGATATACGTATATACGTATACGTATATTACATTAATACGTATACGTATATTACATTAGAAGGGAAAGTAGCGGTTTTCGGGGCCTGGGTAGAACTATACATCGTGATAACCCTAGGTTAAAATGGATTATTCAACACTCTGTAAGGTTACTCTGCAATTGATTTGTATGGTTTTCTACAAATATTCTACTTATTATGGATTTTCTTATACTAAGGCTAAATTAAAACGTTTACACTTTCTATTCTACAACCAAGTGTTACACTGGCAACACTGACTCACCAACTACATGCACCCCATCTGGCCTCTGTCGTTGAAACGATAGATATTTTTCATGATATTTCGCTAAATTTTGGTTATTGAGGGAATTAGTAGAGTTTTGGTAAATGCCAAATATTTGCGATGTCTTTAGGTGAGTTTGCAGAGCATTAAATGCAATTTCTGACAAAGGACCTAAGGACCTTTTGCAAAGGCTGAGAAAGTGGGCACCACAGATTGCAGGAATCAAGCACTCGAACCAGGATGCTCTCTGAATGCAGAACTCCTTCAGAATAGTTTGTAATCGATTCCAGAAGTTCTGCTGGTTTTGTCGAACTTCCGGAACTGATTCCAACTGCTTCCAAGATCCTGATATATCGCATTCTTCTCTGTTCTAAAAGTGGAGGGGAGAGGTTGATTCCAGGAAGCGTACGAGTTTCAATTCCGAAAGGTCATAATTCATTCTAAGAACTCACCTTCTGGAAATTAAACTCTCCCCTCCATTTTTAGAACGGTTCGGAATTTCTGAACTTCAGCTGCGATGCAATCGACGCTTTTTTGCGTTCACAGAGCATCCAGCCTTAGGGGCTTCATTCCTTTAAGCGGAGGTACACCCACTCTTAGCCTTACTGCGCTGGCGCCGACCAGTTCCGAACTGCAGCCAGCATTGCTCAGCAAAGTCACCTTGCGAGTTCACTGGCCAGAGCCTCCAGCTGCCCATTCCCACCGCCTCCAACTATTCGACGTCCTTGTCAAGCGTAACAACCCCCCCTCGCCGAAGAAGCTTGCCCCGTCGTCATGGCAACTCCCTCCCGGGTTGCTGTCGGGTTTGAGCTCCCGTCGTGCGGCTGGTTAATGCGATTGCCGAGGGTGCCCCTCTCGCCTTCCACGACCCCCCTTGAGGATGCCCCTCTAAACGGCAATATTGACCCAAGCCGTGTTGGCAGCATCTGGTGATCACCGAAAGCCGGTAGAAACGCTATGGTTCTCAAGGGTTTTCTTTAAAAAATATATATAATATATATATTATATAATCGGCCCTTTGAGACAAGCGCCCTGGACCCCAGATGCTTTTGGTTTATTATTCTTGGAATAATTATTCCAAGGTGTATTAATACACCTATGTTTTCGCGACGGGGGTCGACGACTCCGATCGGGCTCAAAATTTTACATCATCCGTTTCAAGAGGTCTACATTCTAAATCCGAAATGTCCGTCCGCCGTACGCCGTACGCCGTCCGCCGTCCAGGCCGTTTTGGGCAGTAGGAATTTTTTTAAAAATCTGAAATTTTGACAAAATACTTGGTTTACCATCTAGTTGTGCCCGCAAGGTTTTCAGTCCGATCGCCCAAGCCCGTGGGGCGCTATGGAGCTATAATGGGGCTACGGGAGGGGTTTTTTGAAGGCTATTAGCTATGGGATCGAGTTAGGTGTCGTTTTCGAAGTATTTTTGGACGTAGAATCCATTTTTTGGGGTCCCGGAACGATCTGATTTCACTGGGGTGATCTTTAGGGCTTTCATGGGGCTAAAAATGGGACTTTTGAAGGATCCTAGGATGTTAAATATTTTTCGAGTAAAAAATAAAGAATTTTTGAAATAAACATTTTTGAAAAAAAAAATAAACAAAAAAATTTTTTTGAGATAAAAATCCAAAAAAAAATTTTTTTTTAATTTTTTCATTGACAGAATTAAATTTCTGCACAAGTAACGTATATCAAAGAATAAGAAACCCTTGTGTAAAATTTGCAGCGTTTTGCTTAGAGCCTACGGCTGAAAATCAAGAAACATGGAACATGCTTTATTAACCGTGGGATTGAAACCCATCTTTCGTGTTGTAAAAGTATCTGTCCAACGCCGAACTAGTGGCCTAATGGTAGGTTTGTTCCAGGTTCGATGGACTGTTAACAGAAATCGATGGGGACATGCGCATGAGATAACTGCTGTTCCAGGTCTGCTGACAGCAGTTGGACGGGAACCGACCGCTCGAATGAGTGGGGTGGTCAACAGTTGGCAACTTCTGTCAACAGACGCCGTCAGGCCTGGAACAAACCTATTAAGACAAGTGAGGACGCTGAACTAGTGGCCTAACGTACGACAAGTGAGGACGCCTAACTAGTGGCCTAAAGGTAACACAAGTGAGGACGCTGAACTAGTGGCCTAACGTACGACAGGTGGCCTAATGGTAAAACAAGTGAGGATGCCGAACTAGTGGCCAAACGTAAGACCGGTGCGGTTGTCGAACTAGTTGCCAAACGGTAACACAAGTGAGGATACTGAACTAGTGGCTTACCGTATATTTCTATACAACGTAATATAATATATTATATTATATTATAAACGTTTATAATAATATAATATAAATATTATAAACGTGACACTCCCGCGCATAGACGCGCGTCTCCCTCCCGGACTAACGTTTTTGGACTGATGACCTAAATGATGACTCATCACGGCTAAAGCATGTTCCATGTTTAAAAAAAAAAACATCCTCCAGAAATATATCACACACAAACACCCCTCAACAACAACTTTTACAACTTTTAACCACGAAATTAACCGTCTGAAACTTACAGGTATTCGGAACTCCTCTTGGATTATTCCTTGGAAGGTATTTCCTCCCTTATTTACAGTCAACCAGCATAAGTAGAAAATGTACGTAGGAAAGTTAGAAATTGTAAATTTCCGGACATTTGAAGCACGAATCTGTAGACACGTGGAATGTAGGCGGAATGTCAGAACAGAAAAATTGTAGTTGGATCGTAACAACTTTGTAGTTTGATGAAAGTTATATAGCTGTAAGTAAAATTGGTTTATATAGAAGTAGATTGAATGTTAGACTCTGTTGAAATTGCGTCAAAAAAGTCGGTCAACTCATTAGCGCCGTCTCCTTCTAGTGTTAAGTGTCTTTGTGAACTCCCTTAACAGAGAACGCCTTGATAATATGCTAATCCCTTTCTCTTCACCGCGGAGACCTCGTTTTGCATTTTCTGCACTGGCGTCTCGAGTGAACTCGGGACACATCGTCCACGACGGTAATCGAAAGGGGAAAAATGATTTGGGACTTTACTTCAATCGAAAAACGTTAAACGGGTGGCCAAAAGATTTTTCATCGTCCGTCTCATTGATAGTGTGCGGATAGCCAGAACGAATCGAAACACTTTTGTCCACTTTATCATCGCGGGGACCTTTTCTGGGGTCTTTTATTGTCATCGAACGACGAAAAAAATGATTTACCATTCAAAACCTGACCGAGCCTTAGAGAATGACTGCACGCCGTGAACTGTTAACCGGAGTAAATTCTACAAGATCCGGTAAACTTTCAAAAATAACAGGCATGCAAAAAGTGAACTATTAAATGACCCAATTTGTCGAAGTTTCAATAAGAACTGAAAATCTAAACGTGGGAAAAAAAAATGTGTCAAAGCTCATTCAAAGCTAGACAACCAGGTTAGTGGGGCACAGAATCAATGCCACAGCTATTAGGCCTACCTGGTAATGTTGGGCTGAAAGTTGCACACGCAACCCTCTTTTACTCCGCTATCGACATTAAGGAAGATATCCTGATAGTCGTGATATAGTCAACACGGGTCGACATTCGACCCAATTTTTTTATTTCGTCGACTAATGAAAATTTGGTCAGTCCATTTTCGGCCGGCGAACCATGCGGAGGGTGTTGGGCAAAAGTGAGTAGACGTTTGGTTGGTTTGAGGTCTCATAGTGCCTCCCCGATTGAAACGTTAGCAATGAATGAAAATGTTAAGGTTGTCGGTAATTTATTTCCCTTTAAGAGGTTTTGCTTGCCTGGTATGACTGCCAGCGGCGTTCGGCATGCTCGGTCCTGCGTGCAGCGGTGCACGGTACGACTCCAAGATCAAATCATCGCCGACTGGAGTGTGTCGGGGTTCGACGTTTGTTGGCGTTCCGGACGGCGACCAGCATGTCCCCTTGGTTGGTCTTGTTGATGTCGTCGTAGTCTTCAGTGAGGCTGGTCCTTCGAGCGATGCGCTCCCGAATCCTGGAGAACATTTGGGCTTTTTGGGACGGCGTGTTCGGCTCGATTCGAGTGTTTTTCCCTGAAAGAGAATGTTCTGTGAGTCGAAAGTCAGATTGAAGGAGGTAGACAATTGAAACAACTTCCATACCTTTAATACTGTAGATGCCATATTTGTGTTGACGGACTTTCTCCGAAGAACCGAAATGCTGCTGCCTGTACGCGTCTCCCTGTTTCCAAGCCCACCCCTGCTTCTGCTCGAGCCAGACCTGCTGCTGGCCGATAACACATCCTGGACGGCAGATCCTCATCCATGCAATGGCTTCCAAAGCTGACATCCTGAAACAAACTTAGAAGGTGACTTGAACGCAATCTTCTTGCTGGGGTTCAACATCAAGCTGGAGGCTGCCCAACGCATGCTGGCGCCAAGCTTTGAGCCTGAGCCTACTCGACAGCCAGTGGCAGGAGTAATTCGGTGTCTCACCAGTGAGTTCATAGCAGTTGGAGATGCGGTGCATGATCCTGGTTCACAGGACCCCCCAGCTACTGAGTGGTCACTGGGACTTTGCTACAAACCTACACTAACTGGGCAGCCCTTCTTTCGTTGTTTCCCCTGGATGTGAGGATTGGAGCAGGGCGTTTGCTGCTTCGCATCAGGCAACAGTAGGCCTGGTTGCTGACTATGGGTCCCCAAAACTGCCCCTTAGGTTGAATAGTGGCTCCTGCCTGAGATGAAAAGTCTCTCTCCCCTCCCACCTTTCATGGATGGCAGGAAGTGGTGGGCTAATCGATCTGCCTGGGGGCGCTCCCTTGTGGAGCCTGAGCCTACTATGCTTTACAGCCAGTGGCAGAAGGAATTCAGTGTATCTCCTGTAAGTTCACAGCAGTAAGAGATTCCGTGGATGGTCCTGCTCGTTGCTACCATAGGCAGTAGTCATTTACAGTTGGTGGGAGTTACCCACGCAGTTCCATGCAGTTAGCTACAAGGATTTCGGTGATTTCAGAACCAGCAGTTAGATTTTGGTTTTCAGGTACCTAGTCCCTGCAAACCTCACAATGGATGGACCCGCGTAAGGTGAAAAAAATTACAACCCAAAACAAAAACCAACAATCTATACAGTTGTCACCTGTAATGCTTCATGAGGTAGATCCCAATGAGACATCCAGTTCTGCCGAGTCCTGCTTTGCAATGGACGGCTATGGCTCCAGCGCTGTTTTCAGTTATTTCGAGGAAATCAGCCAAAATATCATCCGGTGGTGTAGATCCATCAGGAAAAATGAGATCAAAATGCTCAATCCCGTATGTAGTGAATCTCCTGGCGTCGTATCTACTTTTGTTCAGACGTATCACCGTATGGACGTTACGATCTTTGAAGTAGCCGATGTACACTTCAACGTCGTAGTTCCCATTCTTTTCTCCGCACGGCCCAGCCATAGCGAGTAATTTTTGGGGAACTATCCAAGAAAGATCTCCTGAAAATTAAGTGAAATTAGTGCCTAGCGGTAGGAAACAACAGAGGGTTTCGAATCATTACCGTCTGCTTGAGGGTTAGCTCCTTCGTAGGTTTCATACTCGGTCAGATCAAAATCAGCAAAATTGACCATGTTGAAGTAAAAAGCTTTGTTGATTCCGCTGAAGCAATCGTTGATCCGGATGGTGTAGATGCCGGTGTATCCGGAGGTGTTGGCGTCGTTGAAAGGGACGTATTTCATCGATTGGGCCGTTAATATGTTCACCACTTCTTTGGGCGACATGTCGAGGAGGATGACGGCGAAACTTCCGATCAAGAAGGCAGCGTTGGCTCGCTTGTCGGCCGTTGTGGTTGTCCAATAGACGATCCGCTTTTTGTCGAAGGAGTTGGCTTTGAGCTTGCTGTAGAGCATTTTGCAGAATCTGGAAAATGAATTCAAGATGAAGACGGTGTAATGGTGGGAAAGAGGCGCGATAGTAGGATGTCGACGTCTGTCAGACTTGAACTATTCACCTGTACAGCTTCCCAACGTTCAACGGACCGAAATCCATGAAGTACCCCGTGTATACCAACACATCGTCCGTGTTGAAGTAATGAGTGTCTCCAGAGTCCTTCAAAATCTTCTTTTTACCATCTCTGTGATTGAATGTGGCAAAATACAAACGATTTGGGATAAACTCGCACAAATCCACAGCGTCCCGTAAATCTTTAGAATGCATGTATTTCTCCTCGGACCTTTTCTGTTTGACAGCAACTCTTTCCATAGTAGACTCAGACAATACTAAGTACAACAACGAATCAGCTTTTTGCGAGGTCCCAGGAAGATTGTCTTTGTCTTTCTTCGTCCCAATTTTGACGGGATTTTCCCGGCGTCTCAGATAAAACCGAAAAAAACTTCGTTTTCGTTGACATGCAAGCCAGCAAGTGAATTTTTCCACTGAGTTGATCTACAATAACTAGCCTAATTCGAACGACTTGAGAAAAAAAATAACTTGGCTTTGCTACATCACGTGATGGATTCTGTTGCTGGGTGACCGGATATAAATCATTATTCAGGGCGGCCAGACCCCAGGCAGTTTATTCCGCCCTAGTCCCGCCAAAACCGCTCAAAAACCGCATTTCCAAGAGGAAGGCCCTCATTTTTAGCCGATTTGTTGCATAGACTCTGGTGTGAAATTGCATAGGACGAGAAAACAGCGAAATTCAGTGACTCTCTTCAGCTTTTGCTCCATATCTCCTAAATTATGCCCTTTCCGATGATTTATTCCGACTAAACCTTAGAGAACTACCAGTACATTTTCAACAATTTGAGAGCTACCGGAGCTCTTTAGGTCAATTTAGGATCAAGCTATGGCTCTATGAAAATGAGTCAATTTTTCCAAAAAACAAAAGTTTTAACTTTCCTCCTTCCTACACCAAAAACTCGACTGTATTCTACGAGGAAACAAATTTTCTAGTTGGCTTTCTTTTAAGCGCGAAATGGGGTCTGTAGGTTTCATAGTTCGATCACAATTTCTAAAAAACCAAAATAAGATTAAATCGCATTTTGCATTCGCCACCCAACACCTCGAAAGAAACGTTTGGATAAAAAAGAAACCCCCACAGAATGACTTTTTAAAAATCATAATTCAGATTGGGAAAATGTATGGGTAGGTAAACAATACCGAAGACATGATGCATGAGAAATTTGAACCCCTCATGAATCATTGAAAAAAACTGTAGGCCTCGTTGTCCCATGTAAACCTAAATGAAATATAGGAGAATCGTTGGAAATCCGATTTTAAATTCAGCGTGAAAAAAATGTATGGGGAAACCATAGGTACTGAAAAATATAAGATACGAAATGTGACAGATTGAACTTGAGATTTGAGATAAACCAAGAATTTGTCGGCATTTTTAACGGAGAAATACTTGATGGATAGTCTTTTTTGCCTTAGTGAAATACAGGACTATCGTTCTTTGGGAATCCGATTTCAAATTCCGTCGACACGCTCTTACTTTTTCCGATTGCTTGATGCGCAAGCTGGCAGTGAATATTATTTAAAGAAGTACAGGACAAAACAACGCGACGCACAGTGAGGGCAAACAGCCATATTTTGGGAAAAAAATCCTCAGCAAAAAAAAAAAAAAAAAACCACCAGCAATCCTCGGCAATCCTCAGCAATCCTCCCTTCGTACTTATAAGTATATAAATAGGAAATTCGACGCAGATCACGAATATACGAGTATCGTACCCCATGTCACTATACCTAAAATTGCTCCTCACCCTTATTTTGTACACAAACAAACAAAAAAACCCACAGGTTACTCCTTGCTAGTAAATCCACAGAAAATACTATTAACTATATTGGTAACTGTTACTGAACAAGTCGAGGAAAATTCATTGGATGAACGAATTTAAATTAGGCTAGGGGGGAAAAGAGATGCAGCCTACCTCTTGGGAGATTTGATGGTCACACCCACAGAGTAAGGTAGTAAAGTCTCACCATAGCGCACTACTAAATTTAACGAGCCATCAATTGAATTGAATAGAAGAGCGCAACCTTTCTGTTACTACGAAACCAAAACCGTTACTAAGAATTCGTAACTTGACACACTGTATTGAGCCTTTGGCTAAAATTCAAGAAACATGGAACGTTGCCAAGCAAAATTACTATGTACGAAACGAACGAAACGAAACAAGGGAATTTCACCCTGAATTTTCGTCCGACTGGCTGCTGCCGTCGCGGACGTCGTCAGCCATCCTCTCAAGGAGGATCGGAACTTGTCTGACGATTGCGCTCATGGCTCCCCATTGCCTCGTCCCCCTGGGTTGGGAGGAGTTCGCCGTCCGATTGAACACAGAAAATACTTGTATCGGTGACCCCGCTACCCACGCGGTCACCCATCCAAGCACTAACCACGCCCGACGTTGCTTAACTTCGCTGATCGAGGGAAACGGTAGTTTTCCCAACGCCACACCGGACGACAAATTACTATGTACCTAAATTGTAAAATAGCTCCTTTGGTATCGGAACCTCCTAATACGAATTGAGAACCACCAAAAGAAAAGATTCCCACGATGTTTTAAACACGAAGAAAAGTTGAGGAGCAATAAATTTGGCATCGACTTAACATATTTGGAGCAAGAAGATACCATTCCCAGCTCGGAGCAAACCGGAGCTTTTTTTGTAGCTCTGCCGATTCCCAACTTGCACGGAAAACTCGTCCCCTGAAACGGGTAAATGAAAAAACGTTTTCCCTAGTTTGGCGGCTTTGTTGCATACGAGATGGGCATACTAGAACAAAAGAAAAATTTCATGTTTTCCCCCCTCTTTTCCAGTTACATAACCCTCATCGTCTCAGAAGTTGAATTCACACCAAAAATTCATTGTTTTAACTTAGTTACTTAATTTTCGGGAAAAATCCCTGCCGAAACTGGATGCTGCGGCTAATAGTATTAGCCGTATATTATACGGTGAGAATGATGAGCTAGATAATCGAAATCATGTTCGTAAAAGGGCGATGTGGCCGCTCTTCCCCCCCCCCCCCCCCCCCTGGAAAGTATCATTACCTAGAAAATATAGGATTATCGATTTTTCAAGTATTTCGATTGATACCAATCGATTTGAAAGAAACGCTGTACAAAAATATAAAGAAAGTTTGCACAAGGCTTTATTATTCTTTGGATTGGATAGATTGTGGGAAAATTAATTTTACATGAATAAATTATTATTTTAATCAAATTTTTATTATTATTTAAACAATTATTTTAATATTTAAAAAAATTATTATAAACAAATTAATCATTAATTATTATTATTATTATTTTAAACCTTATGTCTGTTGAGTTTGAACAGACGGGAGTCCCCGATCATATATTTTACGTCCATAATTACCACTAAAACGACACCCGACACCCTATTACACCTCCTGACGTCCATCAAAATCACCTTGCAGCCCCACAGATCCCTACGGTGAGGTTGGATGAAGCTGAGATCCCCGTAAATGAATTATACGTCCAAAAATACTTCGAAAACGACACATCACTCGACATTCTACGCTAAATCCTTCAAAACCTGGTGCCCCATTTTAGGGGCCGTGAATTTTAAATTTCTACGGGATTTTTTGAAATATACCCGTAATGAAACGTACAGAGACAAATTTTGAGGTCATTTTTGTAGGCAAATCGCTGACTAATCAAACTTTAATGAAGTTCATTACGTTTAACTCAGCAATTAGCCTACTCGGGCTTTAATCGAGGTCCCTAAATAATAAATTTGATAAGCCCTTATAAACCAAAAGTATACAAATTGATTTGGATTTTTTTCTAATCCATGATATCTGTGGTAAACATGATGTAGCAATGAGCTAATAGGCATTTCTGAAAGTAAACTTTTCTTGTAGCAGGTCCATGGGCTCATTCAGGCGGATTCCCTTCCATAAATCGCCGGAAAAGGGCGATGGAATATCCGTCCCCCCCCCCCCCCCCCCCCAGCCATGCCAGGATTTACGACGGAAAGTACGCAACCCGGTCGTAAGGGGGGAATCTCTCGGATCTGGCTTAAAGGCTGCGCTGACGTGTAACGCCCGACCGTCTTTTTCCGCACTTCAGATGTTGACGCCCGCTGACACGCGATCCTTCCTGACAACTGGAAGAAATCGAATGCAAAGGGGTTCATTCCTGAATTGGTCAAGCGATGTAGATGTTTTCTTTTGTCAAGGATATCCCGGTTTTTCTGGTCACGCACGACCTGCCGTCATAATGTTATGCAGTTGTCGTGGAAATGCACCTGTGGCGGTACACATAGTGTGCTCTGTCTAATCTAGCGTTATTTTCTACCAATCATGAACTTGGGCCGTCGGCGAAAAGGAGGCGTGACATGAGGAAGCAGCGTCTTAACGCCCCTAAATCTTCCACCCTCCACTAGCGATTCAGCCCTTAACAGCTTCCAGGGGGAATCACGTCACACCAACCTATCCGAGGCGTTGGTTATACTGCCCATCCTAAATATACGATGCCCCTCTAAACGCCATCACTAGCCATAAAAAGCCGCCATCCGACGAAACCCCACAACTTGCCAACTGCCAGATCCTATCTCCCAGGTACACCATGAGGAGGGTCCCAGGGGTCGGACGGGAATACAAAAACCTGGAGCGGGAAAAACCACGGAAAATCTTTTTCGAGTCTTCCGCCTCCCGGGTAGGATTTCGGGATGATCGATCTCGACCACTCAGCTGACTGGGGCAATAGACCCCGAATGGCTCGGGGTCACGCACGCCTCGCAAACCCGCATTTAATCGGTGATGGGAGGGGGGGCTGCAGTACCGAGAAGTAATACACGAAACTCGTGAATCTACCACCAAGCGGCTCACAACAGGTGAAGGCCACAAGGAAGGTTTAGCGCCAAAAAGGAAGAGGTTATGTTATTTGTGGGAGATTGGAACAATTTCATACATTTTGACCACCCTTATGGAAACACCATGGTGTGCACAGAGTTCCTGACTTTGATATTTGATATTAAACTTGTATTGTGTGGGTTAAGTCCCAATGGCGCATACTCCATGTTCACGCTGCTGCTCGTTTGTGGAGAAATGATAATGTCCTGGATAGCTTTCTGTATAATTCTGGTAATAGGTAACTATCCCCTTCCATAGCGAGAACTCAGTGTCCCTATGACTTGTCAACTCAGAGATAAACTGCTCATTAGTTTCATCGTTGATTTGTTGGATCAGGGTTTTTAATTCTCTAGCCTTCCTGTACCACTCAGATTTGAGATGAGGGGCTCCACTTGCTTGCCAGCGTTTCCTGGCCTTCCGTTTCTCTTTAATAACGGCAACTATCTCTCGTAGATAGTTTATACCTCTGAGTCTTTTCACCAAAGTGGGAGTGTTCTCGTGTGCAACTCTTTGAATGCTGCAGACGAGGTGTTCCAGTTCGCGTTCCACGTCATTAGGTGTTTTCAGCGGTTCGCTCAGGTCCACATGTTTGCAGATTTGCTGCTTAAAACTGTCCCAGTCTGTTTTGTGATTGACCAAAACAGGATTGTGTGGCCTCTGTATAATTCTGTCACTGAGCGTATAGAGTGATAGGCGAGTGATCTGAGATGAGGTCGTAGTTTTCTTCGAGAAGTAGATAGTTTGCTGAGATATTCTTTGTGATGAAAAAGTCAATCAAATCCGGTTTTTTTCTTGGGTCAGAGGGCCAATACGTTGGCTTCACAGTTGTAGTCAACGATTGCTTGATATATCAAGCAATCGTTTTAGAGTCTGCGCCCTTTTGCAGTTGTCAGCCTGGATCCCCAAGACGTGTTTTTTGCATTAAAGTCGCCTCCAATGATAAATCGATTCCCAAGTTGGGAGAGGATATTTCTGTATTCTTCGTATTTAAGGTTATGCCTAGGGGGGCAATATACACTAGCCACCGTGATAGGGAATGAATTAGTTTTGATTTCGACAGCACACACCTGAAAAGCTTCATTTTCAATTTTAATGCTCTCAAAGCATCCCAGGTTCTCTTTTATGATGACAGCACTTCCGCCACGAGCGTTTTTGCATGGGTGGGAGGAGAATAATAATAGTAATTATAATAATAAGTTATTGATTTTCGGGGGTGCCTTACTTATCTGTCCCAACTCTGAGTGATTCTGTAAAGAACGACCAAGGTTTGAATTTTGATAAAACTAATAACTTATTACCATCACCAAAATTGATTTAAATCTCCTGGAGACCAATTCTCGAGAGAAAAAGAAAGTGGTTTTTGTTGGTCAAAAAAAAAAAAAGATTTAGATACTTAAATATCACATCTATCTGTTCGTGAAAAGGCCTAAGGGTTAACTTTTAAAAAAAATTCTGTACTGATGTGGACAGACGTGGGACCTCGAAAAATGGATTATGCGTCCAAAATTACTCGGAAAATAACATTTTAATTGACCTCCTGGGATCCTAAAAAAAATCCCATTTGTAGCCCCATGAAAGCCCCAAAGATCCCCACGGTGAAATCGGAGCGTTCTGGGACCCACAAAAATGGATTCTACGTCCAAAAATACCTCGAAAACGACACCTAACTCGACCCCATAGCCGAAAACCTTCAAACCCCCCATTTTAGCCCGATAGCGTCCCACGGGTTTGAGCGATCGTGCTGAAAACCTCGCGGGCACAACTAGATGGTAAACCGAGTATTTTGTCAACATTTAAGATTTAAAAACAAATTCCTACTGTACTAAACGGCTCGGACGGCGGAATTTTTGACCTCCATCGCGATTACATGTAATTCACCTATGCATAGGTTAATTACTCCAAGAATAATAAACCAAAACTACGTACTCCAAGTAAGATTTTTTTAATTTTAGAAAATTTTCAAAATACCTTTTTATTGACATAGATTGAATTTTTGCACAACTCACACAAAGTAATCTTATAAGTGGTAGTAGTTTTAATTTAAATTACGTAATTTTCCGCAGGCGTCTCCATCGGCCGTTCACCCCAAAATGAGAATCTCTCCCCACTTGGGGGCTTCTCACGCCACAAAAGAGTAATTTGAATACATAATCCTCCAGTTTAAAACTAACGAAAGAAAGAGCACGTGCTGGTGCCCTTTTGTGGAGGGCTATGCAAATAACGGCGGGCTTTGAAAAATCCCTGGCCACCCTGGTTGGAAGAGGCTTATGAATAAAGAGTTTTTTTTTAGGGGTTTTGCGTTTTCAATTTGTACACCCGTGTAATGGTGTGGCAGGGCTGAGTTCATTTGAGAGGTTGGAAATGTTGAGTGTGTAGGGATAAGTTCGTAGATTTGGCAACGTTGAATATCTTCATCCAGGAGGTTTTGCTAAGTGTTTCTCAAGACGTGAGTCACGATAAGGGTGGAAAATGGATGGACCTGGATCTTTTGTGCGAGAGAAAAAAAAACTCTTCCGAAGATGCCTTCCGAAAAACCTATCCCCCTCCTTCACCCGAGATGCCGATTTTCCTTCCCCCTTTCGAAAGCAGGGTTTTTTGCTCGCTACAGAGGCGCCTGCGTCGACCCATTGATCCGCCTTGCCGGTGGGGTTGCCCAAGGAAGGGTCTACAGTAAGCCATCGCGCTGCGTGTGTTGGGTATCGTCTGATCGTCTGAGGATGCCCGCCGGGGTGCGCTGACCGTGGCCCATGCCAAGGATAAACTCTTCAAGATTTCGATAGTGTCGAGTCCGAGGGACATAGAAGCCGTCTACTGGAGAAGGAGAGGAAGAGTTATGAGCGAAGCGGATGTGGATGACGTTGCATTCTTGACAGGTGCCCATACAAAAACACCAAAAAATATTTCAATACAACAAAACCCAAATTTTTTCCACCCATGCTTGATAAACATTCCCCTTAGCTGCAACAGCACGTTTACCGACAAAACCCGGCTTAGCACGGATAGCATAGAACTCTTTCGACATTAGAAAAGCTTCCCTGTTAACAACAAATTCCCCTAACGACATTCACGACTACTCTGACAATCATACTTAGAAAAAAAAGCCTCAGCTCTAGCTAAAAATCACTCTAAACTCCAACCATCTGTTAGCCCCACGAAGGGAGTGTTTTGAAGCAGACGGGAAATGGGGTCAATATGATCTGACGTGTTAATTGAAAGGTGGGCGATCCTCCGAATTCAGATGTGTCAACAATACAATTTCTGAACTCTTAAGTTTCAAGTTTAAATAATTTAAAGTTGAAATGTATAATTATTATACATCACTAATTTGAGATTGTGGTTCCAACAACATGAGTAGACAGTAGACCAGAAGTTTTTCTTTTCTAATTTTCATTGGATTTGCTGAAAAATAGTTTGCAATGGCAAATAGATAATGGCAAAATTATCAAACTACTAAAAAAAATAGTGAGATCCAGGAGGCAATTTTATGAGATTTCACTTTCGAACACGTATATTCGTAAAAATATTCGTGATGAGTTGTGGTCAGTATACAACGCTAAAGATCTAGTTTAAATTCTTGGGGCCACTTAACATGGATAACTGGTCATGATTTAAGACAAAGCCGATATCAGGGCCTCGTCCCTTTCTTTAATTCAATCGTAGAATTGAATAGAAGGGGAATACGTGAAAAGGGGGAGCGAACAAGCCAAAAATTAAACCCCTATCAAAAGTTCCAGTGCAGGTATATTATTCTACATGAGGTCCCCTGTTACCACACTCGTCACAAAGTTTTGATGGTTCTGCGGGGGTGGTTAGTCACTCCCTTTTTAAGGCTGGCAAACAGTCTGGGGCTATAAAGTTTTACTGTGTTATCCTGCAGACCGTTTAGCCCCCACGACATTTAAGAGGACCTTCAGGCAAGGCCTGGTAATGACCCCGTTATAGGGGTAGCCAAAACTTCCTTGCCTACTTTGCTATTCTTCGTTGTGAATCTGATTTTTTGCAGATGGAAATAGGTCTTCGAGTGTTTAAATGCCGCGTGTGGAGACGCATAATTTCGATTTTTCCTTTGATAAAACCCGGTGTTCCCCCTTCGTGCTTTTTGCATGTTAATGACTTGGACGTGTTTCATTCGGGTTGAGCGATCTAAAACGACACCTAATGAAGAGGGCGTCTTGCTATCACGAAAGGGGTTTATGGAGGAGGGTAGAGAACTGGTTGAGCTGAACTATGTGGATCAACGTAGGGTCCACCAACAGTAGCGGATTCGTCCCGTTGTGTTCACTTTTTACAAGACTGTGTTCACTTTTTACAAGACTAGTGTTCACTTTTTACTCATACAAAAATTTTACAAAATAAAAAGGTTGTTTCTCTCTGACATTGCTTGGGCCCCTTCACGTTTTCTCCAACAACTTTGGTATAATATTTATAAATGGTAAATATTATTATGGTAAATAAATGGTATAATATTATAAATGGTAAATATTATAATTATGGTAAATATTATTTCGAACCCCTGGGATCTCAGCTTTCGAAAAATCACTGACTTAGATTCAAAACATTGTTTGCCTGCTCATTCACGACAATATCATGCAAAATTGTTTGGCCATTACCTATCTCCCACCAAGTGGCTATAAGTGGCCAGGGGCGTGGGAAAGCCTGGGGTCAGTCTGACCACAATCTTCACCATAGTAATTTTTCCAAAACTGAAAATTTGACCTCAAAAATTCAAGGACTCAAAAATTTATGTAATGAACTCATTAGTGGGTTCAAGTAATACACAACAGAACTTACGGCAAACTATTTCGCCGAAAAATACACCCTCCAGGCGATCCGAAGCCCCAAATTGCTCTAGACCTCTACAAAAACTTCATAATATATTTTATGATATTCTTCATGATGACAAATAAATCATTTTTCCCCTTCAGGGAAAAACATCAGATCATGGATATGTCTTCAAAGGGTCAGTAATATGCTAATAATATTATTATGCTACCTACCGACGAGCCGGTTGACCAGTGTGCTACATACCTACCTCCCCGAAAATAATGATAAAACCTACCTTGTGAAACTTCACTCCTAATAATTATTGAAGCTTCACTCTGAGCTCCCGACACAGGGTCGGTGAAATATTCGAGTGGTTGACTGTTTTGTGTATAAAGCCGTGGCTCCTGAGGGTGCTGTATGCTCGCCACACGTCCGACATGATTATGCTGCCTTGTTGAATTTCTCTTTTTATGGGTGGCTCGATCACGCTTTTCAACGATGAAAAGACTTCTTTCCTATATCCCAATGTTCCACTATTCCAAGGTGGTGTTTCCACTTGTCTGACAAGGAGGATTGAAGCTAAACTTTCCTTGGTGTATTAGGTAACGTATAAGTTCTCAAACATGGCTCGCAGCTCAAGGCGGAGAAGAAAGGCATAAACAAGTTCGTTACCTACCTAGGTAGATACCAGAGTACATAGGCATCGGGATTCGCCGGGTAGGTCGTGGCCTGGCGGTAGGTAGCATATTGGACAGGTACAAAACTTTTTGCTTCTAGTACTTCAGGTTTGCACTCCAAAAAGGAATTTCATCTAATCTGGCGCTTTCTATGAATACAGCCGCAAAAACAGCAAGTGGCCACTTTCTCCCATGACCACTTTCAACTCTCAACTCTTGCTCCGCTATTGTCTATTATGGTTTCCCACCCAAATCCAAGTCCATCTACCGTTTTCCGGCGGACGAGAATGAGCCGTCTCTCCAAGAGAAACGCTGGACAATCGATTTGGGCGCTGCATAAATAATGAAGAGCCCAGCGCTCTTACAAACGGCTTGTTTTGGTTTGGATAACAAATTAACGCTCTGCGAGCTCTTCTTTCTAGATAGTCTCACCCGATAGGCAACCTAATTCTACTTGTACTTAAATTCTCAACCAATTTTCCTCTATTTCCCCAGGAAGTCAATCAGCCCCTTGCAACTACGGGACAATCACATGTATGAAAAATTGTCTCAGCATGGTACATTTCATCGTCGCAATTATGTCGATCACACTCCATAACGTTTTACGATTTTACATTGACACGCTGCATTCTATATGTGCCTACACGTTAGCATCACGCTGTCCACCTGGTAGAGCACTACATGTCAATAAATTGGTCCCAGGTCAGCGGACCTGGACCCTGAAATAGATTTCGCACACCGTATGGTCACAACTTACCAATCATCGACAGTCTCCTCCGTCTCCTTCTGCCGTAGATTAACACACAAGATACCTCCGGTACGGAAAATAATGAGTGAATTTCCACTGAACAGAGAACAGAACAAACCACGGAACTAGGGATGGGAATCGATTTCCGATTTTTTGGAAAAATCGATTTTTTGTTCCGATTTTTCGATTTTTTTGAATCGATCTTCAGGTTCCGATTTTTTAGGTGAATCGATTTTTTACTTCCGATTTTTGTAAAAATTGTGAATCGATTTTTTACTACTGATTTTTAAAAAAATCTTGAATCGATTTTCATCATTTATGAAAATTAGTTTATTATTTCAAGTGATTCAAGCAAATTTCGAGTCTTAGGTCGATTAAAAATTATGATAATAGCTAATAACAACAAAACTCACTAGTTACCAGCGACGTCCACCATGGCTTTTTCAGACAGCGAAACTGATTACTCGTCTGATTAAATGTTTATCAAAATTTTTGAAAACGAATGCAATTTTAATTTTCAATAAATTTTTTTAAAGATTTTTTCTTGAATCCTACCTGCATTAAATATATCTACCGTTATCCCTCATTAAAAAACATTATTTTTTGTAAGACCGATTTTTGAATCGATTTTCCAAAAAATCGATACTTTTATGGCGATTTTTTGGGGAAATCGATTTGGAGCATCCGATTCTGAATCGATTCAAAAAATCGATACTTCTTACCGATTTCCCATCCCTACACGGAACCGAATTTTTCGAAAGCCAGCAATAGGTAGGTAACTCTTCAGAGAAGGACAACCTTGAACCAGTGATGCCGGTGATTAGTTTAAAACGGGGAATTTTTCCCAACTAAAAGTCCCTTTTTCAGCTCACAACAAAAAATTTATAAAACTCCTATTGACATAACATTTGCACATGACATTTAATTAACGTGCAAATTTTACGTCAATAGGATTTTTATCATTTAATAATGATTAACAGGACGTTTTCATTTTTTCCCGTCACGACACAAAAAAGCGTTAGGTAAGTACGCAACATAATCGCGAAAACTATAATCACATGATTGGTCGGTTGGTTACTAGAAACTGTTTCTACTCGACAAGTATTAAACAAGTATAATAGGTCGACAAACATTTTTTGGGCACACATAATTAATCATTACCTACTAAAATTTAATATCTTTAATATAAATCATTTAATGATCTGACTGTAGAACCCTGGGTCTACCGTCCGTTTTTTTTCTTACCTAATTTAAAACATTTAAAAAAAAAAATCCCCATACCTACCTAGTTTTTCCTACAGTGCACTAATCCATGGATTATGCTTCCATGGTTATTCAGAAAACGATACCTCAATCGACCTCCTCATGAAAGCCCCTTAGATCCCACGGTGGAATCGCATCGTGCTGTGACCCCAAAAATGGATTCTACGTCCAAAAAGACTCCTAAAACGACACCTATACTCCTATCTCGACCCCCATAACCGAAAACGTTTTTTTAAAAAAAAAAACCCTTCCTTAGCCCCATTTTAGCCCCAAAGCGCCCCACGGGTTTGGGCGATCGGGCTGAAAACCTAAAGCAGGTACAACTAGAAGGAAAACGGAGAATTTTCCAAAATTTCAGATTTAAAAAAAAAAATCCTACTGTTGAAAACGGCTCGGACGGCGGACGGACATTTTGTTTTTGGAATCTAGACGATGTTTAGACAATGTATTCAAAATGTCCAGGACCTCTTGAAACGTAGAATGTCCAATTTGAGGCCGATCAGAATAATTCTGATAATAATTGTTATTATTAATAATAATTATTATTCCACTACTGTAGTGGAATAATAATTATGTAACATGTATGTAACATAGGTGTATTATTCCAAGAATAATAAACCAAAAGGAAATTAAATTAAATTTTAAAAGTTATTAGAAAAAAGTAAGCTTGCAGAATATTTGAAAGAACAATAGATAGTTCGTAAAAGATGTGTTGGTTCATATCTCTTCAGCCAATTTCTTTCCTGTGTAAAAACGATCCTTTGGAAAACATTTCTCGCAAGGAACTGAGGTAGCCACTCGTGAGCAGTACCTACCTAGGTAGGTACTTCAGCAAAACCTTGCTCAATTCAGAACTCCACTATTTTTTACCCAATAATGAATTGGCGGTTTATTTACAATCAATTCAATTTTTTTCAATTGAGGAAATCCGTGCAATAAGGGCACATAGACCCCCTTGGGGGAATGCAGAAATCGCTCCACCATGTCCTCTTCTTTAACTGTGCCAAGTTTGGTAACTTTGCTTCTTTAGAAATTCCTATTTGTTTTGTTCGTAGCCTGATTGTTATTATTCGTGCGTGCCCTTCTTGGAGGGAATCGCGTTCTAGATAACATTAAATTCGATACCTAAAATTAAATATCAATATCAAATTTTGATATTATTCACTATCATTCGCCTACACCTCTTGTCAGTGTCTGTCGTTACCAAGAGTAAGATTTAAAAATACATAGTTGAGTTGTTATTTTCTGGGACTAACTAGTTTTATTAAATTTGTTTTGAGTGAGTTTCTTTGTAGAAATCAAGTGCCCTTCATGCAGCGAACTAATGGGAGACGTCATTTTGTGTTCCCTACAAAAAGGGCATAGTAGGTACCTACCTTCTTCAAATGTAGCTATTGTCGTATTGGCTCCTATTGATTTAACGGCTATTAGATATTTCTAAAAGAATAGTAACGAAGTTGGGGGAAAAAGATTTTGGCTCAAAATGGCTCATATTATATAATATTACAATAAGATACCGTAAACTGGGGCTACTTGAGAAAATTTTCGCGTTTAAACGCAAATTTAGGTACCTAAACATTTTTTTTTCAATCGGCTCGAAAAGGTTTTGGATAAAGTGGCCTCTGGGCTACCTTTCTACGTTATCAGAATTTAAATCCCCCCAATGGGGGATTTTATATAATTTTTTAAATAGCGTTCTCAAATCACCCCGACAGTTGGGGTAACTTGAGAATAGTGCTTTTTTGCGGCATTTCCGAATTAATATCGCACGAGGGGTACTTGAGAAGTGACCCCAAATTTTTAAAAAATTGTTTTGACAAAATAGGACATAAAAAAAATTTTTTTTTTTGAAGAAAAACCTACATTTTATTATGAAATTTGTAAAAAAACAAATGTTTAAGTTTCCTCTCTCTCTCTCTCTTAAGTGTTATTTATTACATTTAACGTTTAAGTACTGTAAATCACAGTGATTAGATCACAAAATCAGACTTCTAAATCACAAAATAACTACAATCACTCGATCAATCACAAAATAGTAAAATGACCCTACAATCCAACTAGAGGTTTCCATTTTTTTTAAAGAACACCATAATATTTCCAAACTTGAATGAAACTTAAACTTGTCTTGACTCTACAGAGAACCAGAACGTTAACTCAGAACCAGAGCCGTCTTTGACGTGATCAATCACCCCCCCCCCCCCCCCCCACCTTCCCTACCATTTCCTGGTGTACGCCCAATATGGCTTGAAAGATGTACCTTTTCTGTGGTTGCTGAACTTCCTCTTATAGCTACGAACCATTTTCTGGAATAAAAACGCGAAAAAACGGCGTAAAAACACTTTCTCAAATTGCCCCAAGTTTTTTTCTCAAATTACCCCATTGTACAAAAAATTCAATAGCGTCGCCATTTTTGAAGATAGAAAGCTGCGATTTTGAAAGAATCTCTCCAAGATATCCTTTGAAAAGATAGGATAGTTGAACTAACCCGAAAATGTTTGAATCCTCTTGGGCAGGTAGAAGTTGTACCACTTGCCGTTAACCTACGAAAACAGTTGGAAAATGTGATAAGCCCCCATCACTATGCGTTATCAGTTGTGCGCTGATTAGTCACGTTAGCGTGTATAGCCATCATAGTAGCGTCGGGAAAAAATTGGATCAACGTCCCAGGACCATCCTAGCCTTTACAATGAATTTTTGAAAAAAATAAACAGCTGTCTCTCAAGTAGCCTCGCGATTCTTAAATAGCCCCAGTTTACGGTATATTATTATTATATTATAATAATATATTGTAGTATAATTAATAATATACTGTTATTATATAATAATATTATAATATGAGCCATATTATTATGATATGAGCCTGGGAATGAGCGCTGCAAAGCTTTGGAGCCCATTTGCTCGAAACGCACTTTGTCATAATATGTGCCCTTATATTTGACATACCCATATTATGTGCCCTTATTGCACAGACATCCTCAATTGTTTTTTAAATATCGGTACCTATTTTTTTATACGTCAGTCCAAATTTTCGGTACCTACCTATTTTTTGATATCATTGTCCAAAAAGTGTCGATGGAAAACTATCGATATATCGAGACTGAATATTGAGATGTCGTGGGTATCGACGTTTATAAGTTATCACTCACTTATCACTGATAAGTTATCAGTAATCACTTATTACCACTTATTTGTTCTCTGTTACTCTGTGCTTATTACTAATAAGCCTTATTAAATAAGGTTCCACTGGCCTAGTGCTTCATGATGGTGTGTGAAGTTCTTTACGCGTTCTTTATGCCCACACAAATAACGAGGATATGATATTGGAGGATTCCCGTCTTCAAACATGAGGTGAGATTCTTTCCCCTAGAACAGAACTGGGTGACACTTGGTTTTGATAAATTGTGGGTCAACCTGGTATATTACCCCAGACTTGTATCATGTCCGGGTTTGATATTTGTTCAATCCAAAGGTTGAATATCTTAAATATTCTGAATAGGTTTAATCGATTATTTGATACAATAAGAGAAGTTCTTCAAGGGCGTTCATCCAGAGGGTGACCATGGCCTGTTGTTAGATTCTTCCGACTGAATAGGGCTGCCGGGTCTTGTCAAGAGACTTGGAGGAACAAAAGTGGGTTGTGCAGAAGGTGAGCATAATCGAATCGCAGGGTCAGTTGGACGTCTCCCAGGAGTTTGGGGCCGTTTCACCAGACCTTCTCTTCGACCCTTCGTAAACCCGAGAAGCCATGAACCATCCCGACAGGCCCGCACACCAGTCCTGTATCCACAAAGCCATCAGTGCATTTTACCATCTTGGGTGAAAATCGGTTGAAGAGGAGCACTTGGAGAAAAACGGCGTCGGAGGGCTCGAAAAGCGGAAAGAACGTAAAACGGATTTCCCTCATTACTGCGCTCCCCGTCTTTTAAGGGCCTTCAGCAAGTTTTAAATCAAAACGACCGTCCTCGATAAGGACGCCAAAGACATTAACCGAGGAAGTTAAATGTCAACTATGTCTGGTACCGCTGAGCGGCAATTGAGTTGAGAACCAGAAGGGTGGTTAAAAATAACGCGCTCCGTAATAATCGTTGAACTCAACAAAATAAAACCCAGTTGGAGATGAAAATATTTTTTGTGGACGATAACCATCAACATTGCACTGACTGTCTCACTAGGTCTAGACACTACATCATAACAATATGAGTTTTTGCATTATTAGCCCAGAAAAGTTAGTGCTAAAAAGGGGCCTAGGTGAGAGAAAATTGTACACAGGTGGAAATCGTTTTAACCCCTTTTGAGGATCCCAGATTCCCCTCTTATTATTGTATTGTTGTAAATAGGGTTAGGTCATGTAGGCCATCCCTACCTAGGGTTATTTCTCTTTAAACATTGAATTTAGCCCTAAAATAGTTTTAAATGTCTGATTTTTTCTCATACATAGTTGAGACTACTCATTGGCCAAATATCTATAACGTTCTTATATTATTTATAAAACCGCTTGTCGCTTGACAGCAATCGATTAAAAAAAAAAGGTCCCTAGGTACAATAATAATATTATTGTACCTAGAATTTTTTTATATTATCCAAAATGTTCATAGGGACGCTGGATTTGAACGTAGGTACAATATCCAAAATGTTCCTAGGTTTGTGCCAGCAAAAATGTCCAAAATATCCAAAGAGGTCCAAAAGTGTCCAAAAACGTCCAAAATTGTCCAAAAATGCCCAAGCGGGTTCAAAATATCCCGAGATATATTAAGAGCATGTAGAGCTAGGTTCAAGACTGCCCTAAGTTAAGTAAAAAAAAAAAAGAAAAAAGAAAAGCTGAAGCCCGATTACTGGGTTATTATGGAAATTGATGTCGTAAGTACATTTTTAGAGGGGATCCTCATCAAATGTTATGCAGCATAAAAGTTGAATTTATCCACTTACTCTGATTTGTGCTTGATCCCGAAGTTACGAAAACAGCATAGCAACCGGCTCAAAACTTTGAAAGACTCTTATCAAGGATCATTTTTGCACCACAAGGTTAGTCTCATCTTTTCGTCTAGGTTGGATCTTATAACCATTGCCGACAGCAAAATTTTCAGACAGATTCCTGACTATGATATTGGCTTTGTCTCTTAAGTTCAATCGTCCCTAGGTACACGGCCTTACCCTACTCTTTCTTATTCATTACCTAGTTATAAATACAAATATGTGCATCCGTTGATATAAATGAGCAACTCTCTCATTTTCTCTTCCCTATTCCATTAAGTTTAAATAATTTAAACTTAATAATTATAATAATAAATTTAAATAATTTAAACTTAATTCTACTCATATAACAATTATTGTTATATGAGTAGAATAAATGTTCTGCTAATTGAAAAGAAAAATGCATGAAAGTGAGAAGTTGTGAGTTCAAACGAAGTTTCCTGCGTTGGACTGGCTTATAAGCCTTCTATAGAAGAAATTAGGCGCTACGAACTCCTTCGGTTTAAAATTCATATCTCAGCACTGGAGTGTGCGAATTTCAAACAACAAAAAAAACATCTGTTCCAAAATTAAATATCCTACAAGTTTGGTCCTCTGACATTTTTCGATCGGTTCTGTGATTTGGGTCCGACAGGCGTTAGAAGTTGAGGATTGTCAACTTTTCAACTAGTTTGCAAAAATCACCAATCTTTGACGAGCGATTGCGGCTGAACGGCTTGACCGATTTCGTTGCAGCAATCGCCATTCGACGCTAAATTTAATACTTTTAAAAAAAGGAACGAGTAAAATTTTCTGTAGGATGCGTACGTTTCGCATTACAAGCGAAATACTGAAAAAAGACCGAAAATTTCGAGGTTTTTAGGCTCCCACATCTGAAGCACAGCCTAGAAACCGTCGCAAACTCAGATGGGTCTTATTTGGGACCCCCAAAAGGGGTTAAACCGATTTCCAGCTGTTTACTATTTTTTCTCACCTACAGCGCTAATTTGCAGGTGCTATATTAGTAATCGTAACACGTATGACACGTCCCTGCATGTCACCGTTTACTCATTCGTGTACACTATATTTTAATTTTCAGTTGCACGTTTCTTTCACATTTTCCGTTATTTTCATGTGACCCCCTGCAGCAGACTCATTATGGCCGGTGCCCATGTTGTGTGGTAAGTTTGGACGGCTGTCATGTCAGTCCTTTGGGAAGTGAGGTTTTGTGCATGAATTCGTATGATGGACAATCTCGTGAGGTGGTTGATGGTCTTTTATGCTAATTTGAGTGAGAAAGTGTTGTTGATGATTGTACATAAATTGAACGTCACCCTCACGAGTCGCTCAGGAGGTTATCAGGTTGAGCAGCATGAACTAAAGATATTCTGTAGGTGATGTTTTGACTGTGTGTTTGGATGGAACTGATTTAAACGATGAGAATTTCATATTTGCGAAAATTGTTTGGGCATTTTGCATGTAGGTATTTTGGATTTTGAATTCTACTCTACCATTTTAATGTACACGTATGCATATAATATATTATGTATATGGCTAAAAAGTAACATGCACAGCCTCCAATGCCAACAAAAAAAAAATCATTGGAGGAAATAAAACGTCTCTTCAACATCAGTGAAGTCACAGTTCCAGTGAATCTCTCACTGGGAGCGCTAGTATCAACATCTTCTAACATAAATTTATCACAATCACGATACGACGGGAAAAATAATTCATAATACTCAATACACGTTGAATCGCCGTGAGTCAAATTTATTCTGTGATGAGTAGTGAAGTAGCACCACTGAGCGGAACAATCCCCCCACAATTTTAACATAATTATTAAAAGTTAACTTTCTCGCTTCATGCTTTCGGAGGAGAGTCTCAACGCAGCGCCTGGGTTGTCGCGGACCCAGCGCTACTGGTGGCAACTTGTGTAATGTTATCTTATCAAACTTTAAAGTTTGATAATTATCAATCATTCCCTCTTCAAAAGGTTGGAATCAAAACAAAATCAGATTTTGCTTGGAAGAGAATCTGATTCTCTTCCTAGTTTCATTATGTATTATTTTTGCCATGTCTAGATGGATGAACCGACGAACTTTCAGTGTGCGTTTCAAGATGTCTGGATTCCAAAAACGAAATGTCCTGGCCATTTTAGGCAGTAGGAATATTTTTAAAAATCTGAAATGTTGACAAAATACTTGGTTTACCATCTAGTTGTGCCCGCAAGGTTTTCAAAAATATTTCCTTAGTGACACAGAATTAATATTTGTGCAATTAACCTATAACAAAGAATAATAAGCATTCGTGTAAAATTTGCAGCGTTTTCATTTTTCCTGAGAGGGGAGTCAATTTCTTATTTGGCTTGGTAAAAAAGCATACCTATTCTACGCTGTTGTTCATTCTTAATTCTTCTTAATTCTAGAGTGATTGAAAAATACTTTTGCGGGAGCCAAATGCGCCCATGCCGTCGCAATTTAAACTAGGTAACTTCAGTTTTTCAAATGAGTTGAACCTCCTTACTACATACTAATTCTGATTCAATGTCAATTTTTACAAAAATAAAAAATGAATAAATAAAAAATAAAAACTGGGGTGTGGTTTTATGAAACCACGGTAAAAGTGAAACTTTTTCCCACTAGTCTCTCTGGCTCGCTTCGCTCGCTCCCCTAGTGGGGTACGTAGCATCGATGGGCACGTTTTTTATGTCTAGTCCCCCCCCCCCCTCATTTCCTACTCATTCACCTACCCTTGTATCTCTACCCACGGCTTCATTTTGGCGTTTTCTCAAATTGATTTCTATTGTGGCAACTGATAACAACAAAACAAGCGGCATTGTTTACTGCATCCATTAATAACATCAATAAATATAAAATGGGGACATAATGAAAAAGAACAAGTACGAAAGAAATGCGTGATAAATCGAGAGCTTTCCAACGAATGGTGAACGATTTTTGTGCGATTATAACTGGCGAAGATGAAGTTCCGTAGCAACGAATCGGTTGTAAGCGAAAATCAACGGTAACATGACGTTACAAGAAACGACCCACAGACCAAAAATTTGGGACGATTTAATAAAAATCTATTCCCCAACAGATTTTAGTGTGATAATAAACTAACTTCAAGCTGGCCCTACCCAGAGTTGGGCAAAAACCAACTGCAACTAACAACTAAAACTAAATTATTCGAACTAAACTTTTAGTTGTAGTTGAGCCTTTCAACTAACAACTAAACTTTTAGTTGTTAGTTGAAACTCAACTAACAACAGTTGTTAGTTAGTTACTAATAGTTGTTAGTTGAACATTTAGTTGAAGTAAATTTTTAGTTAACTACGCCCAACTCTGGCCTTACCACCTAAGAATAGAATCTTTTGTTTTTACTCACCGTCCATTTTCAAATAAACCACCTACCTACTTACTATCTACTTTCAAATTAATCAAAACACCTCAGGGAAATAGGGTATATAACGGGTACCTAGGTAATGGAAACAGTTCCAACGGGATCCAACATTATCTTCATTTACTCCAAAATTTGAGAGTGAAAAGTAAAAATACCGTTCATTGGAAGGAAAGGGGTTTCGTTACACTTGTGGCCACCAGTATTGCTGGGTCCGCGACAACCCAGGCGCTGCATTGAGACTTTCCTTGCTTTTGGCGTTGTTTACGTGGATTTTTTTTTTTAAGCTTAAAATTTAAGCTGCGAGTTGCCCGCCATGAAAACACTATCGACGACGCTCCTCTGCTGTGCGCGTTTGGCAGCAAAATGTTGTGACATCACGCTCCCTCCATGGCCGTGTTCTCCCCGCGTTTTTCGTTAAACTTATTACCTACATTTTTCGTTAAATGATTATTATCGGTGATTTTCGTTAAAATTATCTAAATTTTCTGGTAGCTGACTATTGTTTTCCTTATTTTCTCAGGAAGTAGGTACTTTCAGAAAAAAACAAAACAAAAAAAAAACAAAAAACATGCAAATTGCCCCTTGTTCAAAAGATTTCGTAGAACTGTGGTACTTTTAGTGATAGTAATAGTTTCGTTAGTGTTGTAGGTTTAGTGTATCATGGAAATTTCTTTTGATAGTACAAAATTCCTGCTAATTGCCTTATGAGCCCTGAAGATTGAACTTCAACCCCTATGATGTACGAGTGGGTTTTGATGTATCATAAATCTTGCTCGAGCAGGTTCATAGCTAGCGAAAGGTTTTAATTTTTACGTCCGCTGACGTCTGAATTAAAGCCTCTTTTCTCATACTTTGTGATATTAAAAAAAGGCATATTTTCAGAACTCCTTTCGAAAAAGTAGCAGGACTTTGCCGTCATTGAAAGCCTGAAGCCTCTTATTCGAACATTTTTTAATGGAACTTGAGAAATGGAACGTAGGATGAGAGCTACAATGCACCCTGTAATGCCCTTCTTGTGTACTTGTTATTCGGGGATCGGCCACACAATAAGCCAATCTCGCGGCATGTTGAGAAGTTAAGTTGCACCCAAGCCAGGGAGGAAATGATAATTTAGTGGTAGGCACCAGGCTGGCGTCGAGGGGCACAACCCAAGACGGAAGAAGGGCCTAGAATGACCCTAGATCGTGATGAAGAGGTCATGGAAGGCGCCCTGTTGGTTGCCTCACTGAATTTCACATTCTGAGTGAAGGCTACTCATACGATGGTCATGGTGCATCACAACCAGTTGGTCCCTTTTGAAGAGGAAGGAAAGAAATTGATCAGTCTTTGTTGAAAGTGTATCAGTATGATGACTCTGTTGAGGTAATGATGGACTGATCGTTGACGACCGAGAACGTTTGATCGTAGTTTAGATTATGTTGAACTTGAGAATCAGGAGCGGATAGGCAGGTCGGGCGATCGGGCGACGCTCAAGGGGCCGGTCGAAGCTGGAAAAAAATTGTATCCTACCCATAATTGGTAGGATAAAATAATTGGTAGGATAAAAATCCTTTTCGGTGTCGAGTACATATAATTATTATAATATAATGTACTCGACATCGAACACATATTATGTACTCGACACCGAAAAGGAAAACTCAGACTTCGAAGAAAGCGATCTGGTTGGCTTGGTTTCTCATAGGGTGGATGGCAAGTGCAATAAATGCGTATTTTGGGCTACAAGGTTTTAAAACGGTAAAACCTCGTGGTCTTATCGTATGCAAGTTTCTTTTTGATTTTCCTAATTTTTGGTAACGCTTTCTACGACCGAAGTCGAGTGTTAGAGGAGTTTTTCAAAATTGAAAATCATCAAAACGAGGCTGAGGAAAAGTCTGAGTGACAACAATCTGGAGGATATCATATTGATGGCTTGCAAGCAGGAGTGTCTGGCCAGAGCACTGAGCCGAGGGGCTTCGGTAGTTCACTTCATCGCACTTTTGTGTTGTTCACCTCTGTTAGCGTTGTTTTTTTTTCATTTTTTTTTTTTTTTTTCATTTTATTTCATTTTTTCAGCGTGATCCCACAAAACGACCATCGCCAACTTTCACTGAATAAGGTTGCCAACACCCTCCGGATAAGTCATTTCACGGTCCCTTCATTCCGTCCGAGGCCGCCACCATGTGACTGGGCGATTGACACTCCCAAAAGACCCCCATTCACCCAGAAATCACGGCCAACGTTTTCAATAGAATGTTTCCACCTAATAGTTCTTGCGTTTGAGCTTCCAACGAGAAAACCCCCCCTGGGTCGAGTAATTTCCACAATGAGCAAGGCCTGAAGCCTATAAGCGAGTTAAAAAAACAGTCTTAAAACGGAAAGCTCGGAAACATTTTCATACCAAGGACGGGAAAGTCGCTTCTGAAACAGAAACGAAGCGGAAAAATAACCTTCCTCTCTAACAATAGAATAACCTGGCACCTTTTGATCTTGATCGTTTTTTTTCTTGTCCCTTTCATGTCAAGATAAACACCAATTTGCGTTATAAAGGAAATCCATACGTAGAGGTAACTAGAAAGGTCGAATTCATCTGTAAGTAATTCATGGCGTGGTGGCACGCCAGGTATTTCAACCAATACAACTCCTCCATGAACGAATGTGGTTTTGGTTATATGTAATGATAGGGTGCAGGTCAATTGGCGGATGGGGTTCTTCCTCCCACTGTCCTGAACACCCTGCCTGTCCTTATGACACCGGAGAACATCACAGAATGTACCATTGTATGAGATTGATTTTATCTTTCTCACGTGGATGGAAAATCCAAATTTAAACAGTTACTGCCAACATCATCAACAATGATCTTTTTTACTTTTTCGATACTGAAATTAGTATGTATATGTAAGTCTGAGGCCCTTACTAATTTATTTCATAATCTGGTTTTGTGAGAATTTTCCTGGGTCGTGGTCAGAATTAGGAAAATATCCTGGTCTTACTTCCGATGATGAAGCTGAAAGTGATACTGAGCATCACAGTTATTCTAAACCTTCTCGCTGCCCACATTTTTTGCTACAAACCAATCAAAATAAACGTCAGTACATGTAAGGAACATGTAAGCAAGAAAAAGGGCAAATACAGGGTGTTACATTTAGCGTTGCCAAAAAAGATTCCATGGATTCTGGAGCCCATTTCCGATCGAAAATGCCTCCTAGAGGTTTTTCGAAAACCGCTTCGTTTTCTCGTTATTTGCATTTTTTGTTTTTTCCAACAACATGCATTGTTACTTCAGAAATGTGGCCATAACTTCCTTTAGAAGCATCATATTGAAAATCCAAGGACACCGTTGGAAAGGGCGTTAAATTTCCTATAAGATAAACCTCCCTTTAGGGCCAGAAAGGTGGCTCAAGTGCTTGATCAGGAGGGATAAACATGAAAGTAGCGAACTTTTCCAAGTTTCATGACATTTTCAAAGCAAAATGCCTCATCAGCAATACGGCGCAAAACGGTAAAAACATCCTCACGCCCTCAGCTTTCCAACGTTATATATGTATACCACTTGATGATATATCACTTTTTTTAATTTACACCTTTATTCGCCGAGAAATCGGAATTTGAATGACTAGAAATGTGGTTTTCCTTCTCTCAAGAAAGTAATGCCTGCTCATTAATTTATTATTAACCGACTCAGAATAATTCTTCGTTTTCGCTGTTCCTGTAATGTATTGATACAGTTATCGATCCTACGGTGAAAATACAATGCCTATCCTACACTACAATACTTTTTTTTTAATACTGATATTGAAGGAATATCGAACCCACACCAAGAAGGAACGCGGGGAGTAGCCGGCCACCAGGACTCCTCGCGCGGAAACCAGCGATTTCCCTCCGGAAAACCACATTTCTAGTCATTCAAATGCCGATTTCTCGGCGAATAAAGGTGTAAATTAAAAAAAGTGATATACCGTTGGAAAGCTGAGGTCCTGAGGATGTTTTTACCGTTTTGCGCCGTATTGCTGATGAGGCATTTAATGGTGTATTTTTGCTTTGAAAATGTCATGAAACTTGGAAAAATTCGCTACTTTCATGTTTATCCCTCCTGATCAAGCACTTGAGCCACCTTTCTGGCCCTGAAAGGAGGTGTATCTTTAGGACATTTAACGCCCTTTCCAACGGTGTCCTTGGATTTTCAATATGATGCTTCTAAAGAAAGTTATGGCCACATTTCTGAAGTAACAATGCATGTTGTTGAAAAAAACAAAAAATGCAAATAACGAGAAAACGAAGCGGTTTTCGAAAAAACCTTAGGAGGCATTTTCGATCGGAAATGGGCTCCAGAAACCATGGAATCTTTTTTGGCAACGTTAAATGTAACACCCTGTATACTCCAAAATTCAATAATATTATGTTCTGTCTCGTGGAAAGGGAGCCTCCCTTTAACACGAACAGGGAGCTGAGAACCCTTCATATTATGAGCTAGGGATTGAACCAATATGGTTCAGGATGCACCAGAAAGAGCAACTTACAAATTATGCAAACCATACCGTAAAAGGTATTTTGGAGCGTAGTCAACGCGCCTTGAACGAATGACCGCGACCTCTGGGAAACGGGTTACCATTTGCCAGCTTGAGACCAGCTTAGCAAGCCTTGGACAACATTGGAAAGTTGGGAGGCAAGATAAAAATCTTCACCCCATTGTCAACATAAGCGGGGCGAGTAGAACGCCCTGGTCGGAGGCGTCCTTTTGGCAGCAATCGGATCCCCTTGGCTTTTCTCATCTGACGGGAGTCAATCGCACTGCCCCGATTTAAAGTACTCTCTCGGTGTTCTGCCATTGCCTTCCGAGGTGATTACCGTTTGAAGGAGATGGAATTTATTTTCCCTGCGTCTTGGGATTCTACCAACAAGTTATGTCAGCAGTCCAACGCTCTAACCGCTGCCGCAGATAACCATCTTCCTTCTAGTGCGGCCCTTGGGTGAGAAATGCCTATGATCTAGATCTGCAGACGAATCTTGAAGTGATGCAAAGGAGACGCTGAAGATTAGGGCACATAAGGAATCCTTCCACAGCCAGCTCTCCATTCTTGAGGGTCATTGGTGTACCTAAAGAGAGCGAGGCCTCTTGCCCGAAGCTGCCAGGATGAACTGGGCCTTGTTTCATCACCAAACGGCACAGCGACATCCTGAACGTGAAGTACAGAAATAGAAGACAGCTCCAAGCGATGGGGAGAGTGCGAAGGGGGGATTGTGTAAAGTAGGTTACTGGACAACAGTCATTCTGGATTGTCACCTTCAGGGGTCTTCACAGTTGAAATGTCGGTCTCAAAATCATGTTGCACCTGTCGCTAGAACGCGGTATGTAATCTTGTTATCACGAAAAAAGTTATGAAAAAAAAGTGAAAATGAACGTGATTGAAAAAATTATGAAGTAGGCCAGAATTTTACAATTTACCTCTTTGCAATTAACTAATTTTGGTTATACTGCTCTTTCCGAATTACGGCTAATAGGAGCATCACTGCCGTCTCCACTTTGCCACCTGTTAATCCTTCTGGTCACTATGCGATGACTGTTTTTCCAAACCCTCTATTTTCTATCCTTTTCCTAACGAATGAACGAACAATAGAACTACTAATCGAATGAAATTGTAAATGCCAGTAGAGACAATTGAGGAAGCTGGAAGTGAGCGGCCGTTTTGTTTTACACGCCTCATGCAAAACAGATGAAAATGGAATTAACAGTGGACTGACAAAGAATATCATGTGAGTGTCTTTGAAAATCCTGTTTTTTCGTTTTCAAAACTCTTTCTAATCCAGAAAAGTGAAGTAGAAGAGTATGTGAATGTGGCGAATCCGAATATGAGGAATATGAGGTCGAAACATGCAACTTTTTCAAATGAGGAGTTCTAAAAATGTGCCTTTACGTGGTATTTTAAGTAAAACGTATCGATGCTTTGTAGTAGGTAGCTGTGGTTTCTTTCCCAGGGGAGAGCCAGAATGGGATGCACAAGAGGACCGTCTACGAGCACAACAGGGTGGCCATGTGCTCGCAGAAGCGTGCTCTTTGCGTCGCCACCATCGTCCTCTCAATACTCTTCACCATCTCGCTCATCATCGCCTACGCCGGCCCCCAGTCAGGTAAATATCTCAACTTTCCTTCAGCAACATTGCTACCAATACCATAACTCTTGGTGCCGAACGATACACTTAATTACCAACTAGCATCAATGATCAGTTTCTAATGATACCTACTTTACAGCCCCTCTATTTATGCTACGGCTTTGATGAACTCTCGATAATCCCCGAAGAGAGTTGGAAAGTCGAGTAATTAATATCTTGGCCGACTATAAAACTACAATCTTCCGCCTTTGTAACTCGTATTGATTTCCCTTTTGTGCAATGAGTGTGTTTTTTTAACGTTATGCAACTTGGCGATCATATTTTGGTCTATGGGATTATACACATTTGTGTTGTACAAACGAACGATGCAATCAGACAAATTGTGGGTCGTAAGAAATCCTCGGGATCATTATAAGGTTCAATGTGATGTATCATTGCGCTTTCTCTCGGATTGAACGTGCAATTTGGGAGGGTTTGGACTTTTTCAAACCCTGTGCCTTCCCGATCGCGATAAGACGACCCCTTCAGATTCTATTTAATTTGACTTAACGAGGGTGCCGCAGTTGCGTGAGAAAGAGCTGTTTGCACGACGAAAATTATTCCCTCCCCATTCATCTCGGGCCTGTCTCGAGTGGTTCATTTTCTAATATAATATAACAGAAGTAAAATATTATTTTACTGCCCCTCTAAAAGTTGGTAATTTTCGGGGATTTCAATTTTATTTTGACGGAACGACAGAGGGGGTATTAAGAGAGGAACATGTATGTATACAGAGGATTTTTACCGTGTAAGAATAATAAATTAACTTTTTGATTGTACGTTTAGCTCCGTTTGCGATCATCACACCATAAAAATATTATTTAATGCTTTTGGTTTATCATTCTCTGTCTAACTGACCTATTTGCACCGAGGCACAGCACTGTGAGTGTAAGGGCCAGGTGATCAAAAATCGGTTCGTGGATTCAGTTTGGGAAAGTTGCTCTTCGATGGATTATGTACCTATTATCAGAGTTTATGACTCATTTTTTCAGTTCATGACTTTTATTTCCCTGTTTCATGACTCTCATTTCATAAAATTGGTTCTTTTCATGACTTTTTACCCAAAAGAGTGTAACGTTTATTTTACCAACCAATTAAAGCTCGACCTCAACAGATACTCCAAATTGAAGTGTAATTCTACCCTTGCGGATATATCCACGCGGTATAAAACATTATATTTTGAAAAACACAAAAAATCCTCGGAGGGGCCTCCTTTTTGCCCCTTTAAAAGCCCCCAAGTGGTACGATCGGGCTGAAAATTTTCGAGGACCGACCTGCTGCAAGCTGGATTGGTTAGATGGGGTAATTTTAAACAAAATTGCGATGTTTCAACTTCATCCTCTCCTCTACTTCTGGGGTTAACTCAGAGGGACAAAGTTGCGTGTTAATGTCAACCAGTGATTATCTCTATGTTAACAAAACCACAAATTATCGCTCTAACTGCATTTGAGAGTAATTAATAGCCTGTTTACAATTATCCCATAGCGTTAACATTTACCCCAGAAACTATGGGGTAACATTTACCCCAGAAACTATGGGGTAATTGTAAACTGGTACTTATCCGTCACAGTCAACTTTAGATAGCTCAAAACTAATGGAAAAGCACAAATACCATTTGTTTACATTTACCCCATAGGGCAAAATGTATGGGGTAATTGTAAACATCCATTTGCTCTTTTGTAATGACAGCTTCGATCAACATCTAACTCACATCAGTTAGCTAACATTACAAATTAACGAAAACAATTGTTGAACAAGCTTGCTTTTCAAAAGCAGTCACAGGGTCTTCAACTTGGTCGTCAGTGTTCTCTTCGATTTTAAATTTTTATCACAAGGTTATGAACACTCGCCTGATATGTGATGATCACTTGTTCAGTAAATGCAAGAATCCCCTTGCATCTCTCAACGAAGTTGCATTGATTAGGTTTACTTGAAATTTAGTTCCACAATCTACTACAGGGGCGGTAATCGTTCTTGTTCCCATTTACCCCTTCTTTACATTTACCCCACCTGACCCTACACTAGGGTTTCTTATTATATTTTGGTAAAGCTACGTTCTATAATAATTATTATAACTGAAGACTTTCAAGGGGGTTTGACCGGGTAGGCGAGTAGGATGTCATTTTGTATGTAGAATCTATTGAAAGGGGTCCCAGACCTGTCCGATTATAATCGGACAGGTCTGGGACCCCTTTCAATAGATTCTACATACAAAATGACATCCTACTCGCCTACCCGGTCAAACCCCCTTGAAAGTCTTCAGTTTATCCGCCCAATAAAAATCCCATAAAGCCCCGTCTTTCGATCGAGCTGAAGATGTGCCAAAATTTCAGATTCTTTGATTTCTTTCTTTGAAAAATGTATACTACCAAATTGTTAATAGAACGTTGTTCTGGAGTAGTCAGAGTGGTGACACGATTTTTTACTCTATACTTTCTAATTCCTTCTATCATTACAGCCCTTGTTATAATTGGCCTTTTATTCCTTCACCAAACAAGATCTAATAATCCCCTAGGATTAAACAGAAACTATGACAAAATTCCATTTCACCCATATTTCAGAATCAAGGACTACAATCACCCTTGACTCAATCCCTTTTTGCTGCGACTTTTTTATTCTATGAACTTTTCAATATTTTCAGCCAAAATTCCCACTAATGGAACATTTTTTGTAAAATGGAAGTCTGTATAGGCAGAGATGGTAAAAAGTCATAAGCGTTGTGAAGGTGCAATTTTGCCGACTTAAAAACGTCATGAAACGGACATTTTCGGCCAATTTGAATGTATTGTTGATCGGTGTTCGAGATTTTGGTTTATTACTCTTTGAGTCGTCGACGGGGGGGTCGAACATGTTAATCGACTCAAAATTTGTCACTTAAGAACATGTAGGTATCAAAGATTAAATGTCCCTCCACCGGCCAGGCGAATTTTGTCAGTCATTTAGACACAACTGTCGGGTCTCAACTTCGTACCACCACCTTTTCAGCCTGGCGACACCAACGACCGTTTGCGGGTATGGCGCCCTCTCGCTACTATCAACTTCTGTTGAGCGTGTTGAACATTTTGGAGGTTGAATCTAGACCTAATTTTAGAATCTAATTTTCAAATCTAATTAAAATCTAGTTTAAGAATCTAGACCTCTTGAAACGGATAATGTCAAATTTAGAGGCCGATCCGATTCGTCTACCTCCGTCGCGATGACAGGTGTATTAGTCCAAGAATAATAAACCAAAATACACTGCCAAGGCAATGGCACATGAGCTTCCTCGTGCCAAGTTCAAAATGAACGTAACAACTGTAACAAGAAAATTACGTTCGCGCATGCGCAGGGAGTACCACTGATTCAATCGTGATGAAACTGATAGGGAACCATCTAGGGCTATACTCACACAATTCCTGAAAATTTGATTGAAATCCGATCAAAATTGTAGGAGTTATGGCTGTGGCAAGGAAATTACGTTCGCGCATGCGCTGAGCGTACCGCTGATTCAATCGTGATGAAACTGACAGGGTACCATCTACAGCTATACGCACACAATTCCTGAAAATATGATTGAAATCCGATCAAAATTGAGAAAGTTATGCCTGTTTCAAGAATTTCACGTTAGCGCATGCGCAGAGCGTACCGCTGATTCAATTGTGATGAAATTCGTATGGGACCTCAAGGAGCCTTATCCGCATAATCCCTCAAAATTTGAGCTAAATTCATTCAAAATTGTGGAAATTATGGCTGTAACAAGGAAATGCGGACAGACCGACAGACACGGAACCAAATTTGTTCAGTAGGCTATGAAACGCAAAATGCGAGTGGAAATTTTGAATTCGGACAACAAAAATTTTTTTTCTCCCGAAAGTGAACACAAGGCTTCCGCTGCTTCGCAGACTCGGAAGCAATTAAGCATTATTATTGTAAGGCTTTTACAGAATGCACGAGGAGGAGGCTCATCTAAATTCTAAGGCACTTCTAGATGTTGTAAAAATTTGTAATTGGTCTAAAAAAAAACTCAGCTTGTCGAGTATAGTACGAGAAAAGGCTGAAAATACCAAAACGTTGGCTCAAAGTGGTCCAAAAAATGGTTTAATGTGTTCAAAAAATATGGGCTGCGTCAATTGACAGGATGTTGGAAAGGCGGGTTTGACCGTGGGTGGTGGTGGTGGGGGGTGCTTTTCCCAGGGTTGATGGGGGGCATGAAGGGTACACCGTATCAGGTCCTATAGATGATTCTGGGTTCAAAAATAGGAAAAATAGGAACAAGGCGAGTTTTGAGGGTGCGCAAGTCACGAACGGCTTCGTCGGTAGGGTGGGGGAGGGCTTATAAGCGTGTTCACCCTTCTCTCAATTAGGCGGTGCTCAGACGTCATAAAAAAAAAACCACGTAATAAAATTTTTATTGTTGTTTGCCTCTAAAAGGGCGCACAATGAGGGTTGGGGGTAAATGAGTGGACCTAGCGAGGGGAAAACTGCTGATCTCCAATATTTTGGCAAGGATGGGGTTAAAAAAAAAGTCTCTTTCTAAATGAATCCTTTCATTTCAATAATTTATTTCTTTAAGAAAACAAAACTTCGTTATCAAAAAGCTAATAGAAGGTGTCTGGGGCCAGGTGGGATAGGTCGGGGGTTGGCTTGCTTTAGCCAGCAGGGGGTGGCTATCCTACTTCTTATTTCTTGTAAAAGACATTGTGTACGAGAAGAAAGTTGGGGGGGGGGGGAGTTGAGTGCAAATTTGAGGGTAGTTTGAGAGGGTAGAAAGTTGTAGTGCCTAAGGCCCGGCGCACATTTAGGCACAGGTGACGCAGTTTACGCAGCACAGAGGAGGGCAGTGTTTTGTGATTCACAGGATTCAATGCAACCGCGCATAATGAGGCGCAGGGCAGATGTGCGCCCCACTCGCCTACGTCACACTTGTCGAAGAGACACAGAAATAGGGATGTTTGATACTTCTAAAGTATCGATACAGTATCGTATCGATACATCCAGACAGTATCTAAAAGTATCGATACGATACTTTCAATAAAGTATCGGTATCGAAGTATCGATACTTTTCAAAAACGCCTGCAAATTTTTAGTCAAGGGTTTATTATTCTTTGATATGGGTTACTTGTGCAAAATTAATTCTGTCTCAATGAAAATTTTTTGAAAAAAAGGGTTTTCTTTTTTTTTTACTCAGAAAATATTTGACCTCCTGATATCCTTCAAAAATCCCTTTTGTAGCCCCATGAAAGCCCTTTACATCCCTACAGTGAAATTGGATCCTTCTGGGACCCCCAAAAATACTTCGAAAACGACGCCTAACTTTCCCATTTTAGCCCCATAGCGCCCCACGGGTTTGAACGATCGGACTGAAAACCTTGCTCCAAGCCCTGGGGGGTAGGTACAGGTAGCAAAAAAGGGGAACATTCCCTCGTTTGGTGTAGCTGTGGCCACACTAATTTCTACTGTGATGAGTGAGTTGGGTTGGTTGGTTGGGCCAACATTTTGGTGGTCCGCCCTTGATCGAGGACGGCTGATTCTTCTGATATGAGAGCTGGTGCAGCTCCAGGAGGTGGTGGTAGGTACCTACCTACATCAACTTTCTTCAATTGCTGGTCTAGTTAGAGGTACTGTCAACTACCTATATGCCGTAAGTTTTGAATCTGATGAAATGTGAGGGATAAAAAAAGTATCGGCGCCGATACCGGAAAAAAAGTATCGATACTACGATATGTATCGGGGACAAAAAGTATCGATATGTATCGATACTTTTTTGAAAAGTATCGATACTTTTAAGTATCGATACTTTTTCAACATCCCTACACAGAAAACGTGAAGCACAGTCGCACGTGTCGCACAGTTTTCGCTTCCCGGTCAATTTTTCATTTGCAAAATAAACCAAAATTCGTACTTTGAACATTTCAATACATTTAATGGATTTAAAAACTTAAATAATGCACCTATGCCGTGACTCGTCATGAAGAGCAATATAACATAACAAGATGATCCGACAGTATACACACACATCCGACAGTAGTTGTAGGATATATCCGCACTCATAATGAGCAGGTAGTTTTATCGTCACAGGTTTTGGCTGAAATGAGTTGTTGACATAAATCACCGTAGAACTTGCCCTCCGGTGTTCCGTGCGCTTGTGAGGATAGGAAACCTATTCAATCCTCAAAGTAGGGTTGTTGAAATACTACTGTGCGGGGGATTGAAATTTTTTCCTTATGTTTTACGACCCGTTGATTCCAAAAATAGTCCGCCGGATACGCAGTTTTGTCATTTAATATTTCTGAAAGGTTCTGGCCCGCTGTCAACAAAATCACGACGCACTGTCTTTGAATCAGTCAACAATACCAACAATTGGACTTTATGTGGACTCTTTAAGTGACTTTTAAATATCACCCTATTATACATGCAGGTACAGTCGTATTCACCGGGTTTCGGGGTCAGTTGCCTCCGGTGCGTCAGGAAGGGCTGGTCGATATGGCAGGACCGCCTCCAGTCCGTCTCCCGGTCGAGGGGGAGTAACGGCGGTACCTACCTTAAGTAGCGAGTCAATTGTTGCGGTGGTTTTCTCGGACGGTAAAGTGGCTGACACAAAGTGGAGGGTGGAATCAGCTTTTGTAGGTCTGCCCACTTCAACGCGGGCTTATAAAAACTCGCTTTAAAATCTTCTCCCCCCGCAAAGCCCTCGTGGTGTAGTCGTGTAGACTGTAATTGTGAGGCGCCCTTCACCCACTTCCTTGGCTTTCCGTCGATTAAAAACAGCTTCGCGCCAGGGGGAGTGTTTTGACCCAGATTTCACCTTTCCAGAAACTCCAGAGTCTTGAGGATGAGTACAAAACGCTAATAAGGGGAATAACGAGGTCGAACACTTCAGCGTTTCAAAATTCAGCGATTCAGCGTCTTCTCACATTGTTCATCAACTTTTTTTACTTTTTGCAGATTGCCCGTGCGCGGGAGAGGCGCCACCCTACATGGACGAGCACGGTAGAATCAACGGGACTAGGGTGATCATCCCGATAGCGACCAACGGCGAACTCTTCCCTTGGAACAGCGTCAGACTCCCTCAGTTCGCCAAACCCTCGCGATACCACATAAACATCCACCCGAACTTGACCACGTTGGATGTCAAAGGTAGGAACAACGGGGTTCTTGCAATTCCACTGGCCGTGCTATAATCACCGGACCTGTGGAAGCCTTCAATTCCACCGGGTTCCTGATAACAAACCTAACTGTTCTTCTTTGTACTTACTGTGGATGCATCACAGTCGTCAATATTGTTAGGAGGTGGCTACATTTCATTGCAACCGGCAGCAGACGTGTGTTGTGTGTTGGTCGAATTACAAGTCTCATTTTGATAGCGTGGCCCTGACTAACAGGTGGAATTACAGAGCTGCAGGTTTGGCTCGTGCTTCAGCTCTGCGGGGGGGGGGGGGGGGGGCTGCCCTATGCGTGCTGCAAGATTTTCCTGAGCGAGACTATTATTGTTATCACACTGTCAGAATCGCCCAGCGAGCCCGACGAGCTGATGGAGCGGCCTTAGACGTCACGGATTTTTTAAGGATCCCAGGAGGTCAAATATTTTTCAAGTAAAAAAAAAGAAAATTTTGGAAAAAAAATCCGAAAAACATTTGTTTCTAAACTTTTTTCATTGACACAGAATTAAATTTCTGCACAAGTAACCTATATCAAAGAATAATAAACACTTATGAATGAAAATCAGTACAATTCCAGCAGTATAGAAGTATAAAATCATTAGCTGCATTGGCACTGCCAATTTGGCAGTGTAATTCTGAAAATTCCGAACCATTCGGCCTTTTGCAAGGGCCGAGCGTGGGGGTACCTACATCGGCTTCCAGGAATTAAACACTCAAGTTCTGATGCTCTGCTAACGCAGAACTCGTTCAGAATCGTTCGGAATCGATTCCGGCAGTTCTGATTTTTTTCAGAACTTCCCGAACTGATTCCAACTGCCTCCTCGATTGTGGAAAGTCATGCACGCGCGATTCATTTCCTTCTGTGATCTCGTGGAGTTAACTTCGTAGGGACTATTTCTTCGTTGGCGTAGGACCGAAGTTCTGTCCATTTTAATTCTTGCAAGCGTTCGAGTTCTGATTCGATTCCGAACGGCCAGAACGTACTCTGCGAACGCACCTATTATAATAGGTTATTAGCAGCCCTATAAAATCGGCATATTTCCAGAATAATAGTTCTGAAGTTAATAGGTGCTCATATATGAGCCTATACTATAGACTCTATAGTATAGGCTCATATATGAGCAGCCTAAGGCCCTATAGGTGTAGTTGATATGTAAGATCCACTAGATAATACACAACAGAACAACAGATCTCTCAGGGGTGCCAACCAGTTCAACATCTTGTTGCTGAGCACACGCTCTCATTTTTTTATTGTTGCAGGCCAAGTGACGATTGACTTCCAAGTTGACAAAGAAACTTACTTCATAGTGCTCAACAGTCAAAACCTGACCATTACCGACAAGGTACGCCTCTTGTACATTTTCCTCCCAGTATTACCACCCGGATAGTGCATCTCATTTTATCCTTACAGATGGTGACTGACAGGAAAAATCACCGTCTTCCGATTGCCCGGCTTCTCGAATACCCTCCGCGTCAGCAGCTCTACATCGAAATGAAAGACAAACTGAAGAAAAAGGTTAACTATACTATGGTGATGAGGTTCACCACCCGATTAGGGAAAGAGCTTGAAGGCTTTTACATCAGTAGCTATACGAATAAGGAAGGGGAAAAGAGGTAATTGTCGATAGTTTTGTGTTTATTCCTAGTCATGTTGTGAATAGTTGTTGTGTTTATTCATGTTGCGAATTCATCAATACTTTTTGTTCAGGTATTTGGCGACTACACATTTTGAGCCGACATACGCCCGCTCTGCTTTTCCCTGTTTTGACGAGCCACAGTTCAAAGCAAAATTCAAAGTGTCCATATTCCGTGATAGATTCCACATATCTTTGTTCAACATGCCAATTGTTAGCACGGAAGAGGCTGGCTTCTACATGGGCACGGGATTGGTAAGTTTTTTAATGTTGTACATTTGGTAGGATTGGTTGGCTTACCTAACCTAACCTCTCTGCATGTAGTTGCGGGATGATTTTCAAGAATCTGTGGAAATGAGCACGTACCTAGTGGCGTTTGTCGTTTGCGACTACCGAAGCATCCGGAAACTGACGGCAAGGAATGTATCCGTCGCTGTGTACGCTCCGCCGGATCTTTTGCCACAGGCGGAATTTGCTTTGAACACCGCCACCGCCATGATGGACCACTACGAGCGGTTTTTCAACGTCGACTACCCTCTTCCCAAACAAGGTAAGGAACGACAATGGATCCGGAAAAATCGTCAATTTCCACAATCTAATTGACTTGTTTGCAGATCTGATCGCCATACCGGATTTTGGAGTCGGGGCGATGGAAAACTGGGGGCTCATCACGTACAGGGAAACGTCCATACTCTACGACGAAACCCAAACGTCCGCCGCCGCTCACCAGTGGGTCGCGGTGGTTGTCGCCCACGAACTGGCTCACCAGGTAACACCTCAGACAATATAGCTGACAAACAGGAAAAAAAAAGAAAAAAAGAAAAAAAAAAACAGAAATCTTCTGTAAGTTGGGCAGAGATAAACCCTTTCCACAGATCCACCCCTTTAAGGGTTACAGTAAGAACAATTCACACAATTTTTTACAGCTTTTCATACTGTGCATGATCGTAATGGGCCAAAATTAGTTATGGTGGCTTGTCAACACAACAGAAAGCAGGCAGTAGACTATATTGGATCTATACACCAAACAGGCTTGCCAACTTAGCTCTAGACCGTTTAATACATTTTATGTAAAGTTCGCTTTTAGTTAGCTACATGGTTACACTAGCGGAGGAGAAAATGTCGAGCCGTGAGGCCAGCACTACCCGTTAAATTTGTTCCAGTGGTTCGGGAATTTGGTGACGATGCGTTGGTGGAACGACCTTTGGCTCAACGAAGGGTTCGCCTCCTACCTCGAGTACCTGACCGTCGACGCCATCTTCCCCGGGTGGAACATGATGGAACAATTCGTTCTCGACAAGACGCAGGCGGGGCTCGACCTCGACGCCCTCTCCAACTCTCACCCCATCTCTGTAGCCGTCCATGATCCCACTGAAATAGAAGCCATATTTGATACCATTTCCTATAGCAAGGTACCTTCAGCTGGTTCCTACCATATCTCCTCTATTAGCGCTGTTGTTGCTCCTTGTAGACACCCACGACCACCTTGTCTTTTTTATTTCCACCGTTGCGAGTGTCACCAATCACAACACACAAAATTCACAGTGCACCTATAATAAATGCAAATCACTTGGCTGCCTGGTCAAAACCCTCTAAGGGCAGTTGCAAAATCCACTGACCCCCACTGAAAGTTGAACATCCAGTAAAAACTTTGAAGGGATTTTCTTCTTGCTTTCACCTAAGAGGTTACACAAGTCTTAAATCTAATCGATTCCTCGTCCTAAATCTCTGAAAACGACACCTCACTCGACTCCCTGGTCGAAAACCCTTCAAAACCCCCACTCGTAGACCCTTTGGGGGTTTGGACTCTTTTAAGCGCGATTCTCCAAAAATACGGTAATCTGGGTATCATTTTTTGAAGGACTAAAAGTCACATTTTTGACAACTTTTTTATAGCATGCTTGTGCACTGCCTACAGTTGAAATCAGAAAAAATCGGCACAAATATACCAAAATTCTGATTTTAGTTAAATTGCACTGTTGAGGGAGGGACTGAGTTGTGGGACATGTGAGGGCCTGAAAATTCGATCATTAATTATTAATAATTTACTAATATAAAGAGAAGCTGTACATAAAAAATGTCTCGAGACAAATTGAATCAGCAAAATATAATAATAATAATAATACACGTTGTTCTGCGCAAAAATAACAAGATGTTGAATTAATGAATTTTTATAAGGATGCATAAACCCAAGAATGGAGATCCTTGTATGTTGAAAGGATGTGTTAACCAAAATATTGGGGATCCGTACGTGCCAACCGTAGTTAATTGAAGAATTACAACTTGATAAGGATGCGTGAACCCAAGACAGGAGACCCTTATGTATTGGTTCTAAAGGAAGTTGATTAAGCAATTTAATAAGGATACGTAAACCCAGGATTGGGGATCCCTATGAATAAAGGCAATTGAATGAACAAGTTGTTAAGGATGCGTGAACGCAAGTTTGGGGATCCTTACGTGTTTTGAGTTGACGAAAAATGGCCAAGACCTAAAAAGAAGAGAAGGAGTAACAATGACACTGGTTTGGAATAACGTAAGAGAGTAAGAAGGAGCGAATAATTGATTTTAAGAATTGAAGCGTGCAGACGTAACTGGCCTTTATATCGTCAACCCCCACTGCAGGCTCACCCCCTGGGTTCCACCTGTAGAGAGTTTCGTAAGTGGGGGCTCCCTGGGGGTGTCCTCTCCAGAGCGTCTTCGCGCGCTACCTATGTCTGCTCATTCTTACTTGCATATTTGCTTTATTTCGTAGTTACGTAGTTATTACCAATTATAATTGGTAATAACTACACAAATAATTATTTGTGTGGGCGCACCACACTTTTTTTTTTTTTTTTTTTTCATCTCCCATACTTTGGTTGTAAGAAGCTGCGGACTGGGATTTCCGTGCTTTTGGAGGATCACCCATAAATCTATTTCTCCCTTATCATTTCTTCGAAAAATGGCTCTCCGCTCGACTTCTGCATCAAAACCTTACAAACCACCTCCTGAAGCCCCCTTAGAAGCCCACAATGTAACAGAATAGGTCCGAGAGCCATCACTGGATTCTTCCAGGAACTCATCCCCTCTTAAATGCACAAAATTCACACCCTACTAAGTGTCTTTACATCTCTAACACAATTCACCTGGCTATCCCTTCCGACTTTTCACAATTATTATTCAATCCAACATTCCGAGCACGTTCAGAAACGTCGTAAAAGCCAAACATTGCCTCTTGCTTGCCGGGAAAGTAATTGTTTGGTTCAGGTGAGTTTCGGCGTTTTTTTTTTTTTTTTTTTCGTTTTTTCTATTCAACGGAGTGCGGTAAGTATATTGACGTGGTTTTTGCGATTGTTTTGTTGGTCACACTGTGTCCAACAGTCGTTTTCGTACAGTCATTTTCGCGTCTGAAATTCATGGCTGGCGCATTTCAGGGAGCATCTCTGCTGTACATGATGGAAAAGTTCCTCGGGCAGGACACCCTCAAAAGTGGGCTGAACGACTACCTGAACACGCACAAGTTTGGCAACGCAGACACGAAGGACCTGTGGGCGGTGATGAGCAAGCACGCCAACCATTCCATCCACGTTAAAGTAATTTTCATTGAAACCCCGAAAACTACAACCGCTCCCAAAATTGCAAATTGAAATACCTTCTTTGCAGAACATCATGGACACCTGGACGAGGCAAATGGGGTTCCCGCTGATCCACATCAGCCGTGAGGGAAGCACCATATCCGCCACCCAGTCGCGTTTTTTGTTGACGCCGGAGCCGAGAAACGAGAACAACACCGCCCTGTATGAGCCCAAGTCGCCTTATCACTACAAGTGGTACGTTCCCCTGTCATACGTGACAGACCTCAATAGCGACATTGAGACTGTGTGGATGAACATGACTGATGGTAAGTTGGCAACTGTGTTTTGAGGTTATGGGGGAAGCAGTTTGTACTTGAGCTTTGTTTTGTTTGCAGTCAAGTTTGAGATTAACGCGAGCGTGACGTGGATGAAAGCAAACGTCAACCAGTCGGGTTTCTACAGGGTCAACTACGATCCGGTTATGTGGGACGCGATTATAAGCGTGTTGAAGAAGAACTACACTATTTTCAGCCCTACGGACAGAGCGAGCTTGCTCGATGATGCCTTCACGTTGTGCAGGTAAACGTTGAACACGGCACAGTGTTGCCAATCACCGTGAGCATCTCTAAACTTTTTTTTTTTTTTTAGGGCTGGGCTTCTCAATGTTACAACGGTTCTCGAACTGGCCCTGTACCTCCGGGAAGAACGAGACTACGCGCCCTGGGCCACCGCGCTGACGCACCTCCAGTCCTGGGCTAGGTACCTCTCGGAGTCTGCACCCTACCGCCTCTTTCTCCAATTCACCAACCACCTTCTGTCCCCAGTGGCAACTTCACTGGGCTGGTCGGACACAGGGACGCACTTGGAAAAGTCAGTGAGCGTTTGCTGCTGAAAACAAAAACGTACCTGCACGGATGTACAACTTTTTCCATTACAGGTTGATGCGGTCCGATGTCCTCGTGTCTGCCGTGCTTGCGGGAGTCGAGGATACAGTGAAAGAGGCCAAACAGAAGTTCTACGACTGGATGAACAAAGGCACCCGGATCCCGCCAAACCTCCGAGAAGCCATTTACTCTGCCGGGATCAAATACGGCGGCGTCAAAGAATGGCAGTTCTGCTGGAACAAGTACAACACGACGAGAGTCCCCAGCGAAAAGAAACTCCTTCTGAGGGTGCTTGGAGTTGCATCAGACCCCTGGATCCTACAGAGGTACCACAACACCAATTTCATTCTACAACTTTTTAACACGGAATGTGTTTTTTCTGAGGGTCTCCCAGTTTGAAAATGTCCCTATCCCTGTCGTAATAATCAGAGGAATAACCGAAAAACACATTTTTTGTTTTTGAACTTCACAAACCATCTACCGCCTGCAGGTACCTCCTGGCGACGCTGGACAGGGACAAGATCCGCCCTCAGGATATCAAAGTGGTCATGTCCACGGTGGCGTCAAACCCCGAAGGAGGAAGTCTGCTGGCCTGGCGACACTTGAAAGCCCACTGGCTGGGGCTTCAGGGCCTCTTTGGCAACGGCACCTTAACTATGGGCAGCCTCATTTCAGCCGCGACGACTCACTTTTCAACCGATTACGACTACAAAGAGGTAAACCCCTACAGATTCTATCCATAAATGTCAATGACAACCACTAAATGTTTATCGCCTTCAGGTGGACGTTTTCTTCCGCCGTATTGACGTCGGTTCTGGAACCCGCACGCTGGACCAGAGCCTCGAAACTATCAAACTCAACATCCACTGGGTCCGCCGAAACGAACTCCCCCTCTACGACTGGCTCACCAAGTACCTAGCCAGTTAGTTAAAACTGTGTGTCTACGTTAGTCTAACAATGAAAATCTAGATAAGTATTATTTTTATATAAATTCTTTGTATCGAGAAGACAACAAAAAAGTGGACATTCTGATAATAATCCCCCCTCCCCAAACCCTTTCTTTCCCCGAACTGAATTTCCCCGTTGAAGGGGAGGTTGTCCACCACAGAAAGTGTAGAATGCGGGAGATGAACGAGGTGGAGAGATTGAGTTAGGTGACCTGGTGCTTCTGAGGGCTAAGAAACTGCATAGGAACCTGCCTACTGAAAAACTAGTTACCTACCTATCTACATAATATTATTCATTAAATTCTCCCAAATGGGTGGAAGGAGAAGAAGAGGACGATTTTCTTATCACATGGTCAGCTTAAACACTTTATTGGTTGTATAACATTTGCGGCCCCTGGTCAGCAGACCCAAAAATCATTCCCACCTTGTGCCCATTCTGAATAAATATACCTACTCTCAAGGAGCACTTGATGGATACATTTGGGGGAGGCACTTCACGTGAATCACCGTGAAGTAACGCTACAACAGTTTGGTGACGGTTTGACGTCCCAGGTGGGTTTGGCGTGCTGGTGCGCTGTTGTACGGAACTAAACAGCGGCATTGGGACAGCTGTCAACTTCTGTCGACAGACGCCGTCAGACCTGGAACAAACCTCTACCTATTGGGTGCCCAAAATGCCTATTTTGCTTGACCTTCTCTACAGAATTACTACTTCATGGAGACACTTATTGTTGATATACCTTCATAATGTCAGTATTTCTTCATTATGCTTGTATACCTACATCATGTCGTTACACCGAAATCCGAATTGGTTTGGCCTTGTTATGTACATGTTGCTGTATCCACGTTGATACAAAATCCACACATAGCCCTATTTTGATGCCTCCTTGATGGTGACAGGTGTTGATATTCCTTCACCATGTTTGTATTTCTACATCATATTTCCCCAAACGAGTGAGCGACAATTATAGAGGTGGGTGTTGAAGGAAAATGTATCGTTATTGGATATTAATATAAATAGGTTTGTTCCAGGTTTGACGGAATGTTAACAGAAATCGCCGGAGACATGCGAAGTTTAGAAAGTAGGTTTGTTCCAGGTCTAACTGCATCTGTTAACAAAAGTTGACAGCTGTCGACAGCAGTCCCAATGTCTTCTGAATTGCTGTTGAGTTCTGTCGAACAGCCCATCTGCTGACCTGGAACGCTATCTGTCAACAAACCAAGTCACGTGAATCACCGTGAAGTAATGCTACACTAGTAATTACTTCATGGTGATTCACGTGACAGTAAATTTCATATGGAAAATCCAAGTGATAATTTTTGGTTTATTTTATTCAGAATAATCAACCTTTTTCAAGAGAGGAGTATCATAAGGGCGGGAATGAGTCATTAGCCTTAAAGTCATAGTCTATGTTTGAGGGTATTCACGAGGACTTCGGGTGGACGTGAGTACAACTTGACGCGCCGAGCACCAAGTGTGAAGGTTATGAGAGAGGTTTCAACTGGGTAGGGTTATCCTAGTCGACAGAACCCAGCCGAACTCTTTCGAGCTGTCGGTTTCCGTCGGACAGCAGTTTAACTGATGTCGACCTACAAATCGACCTGGAACAGCCGGCGACGGCGACTTTTCGCCGACCCAGCGACCTGGAACAGCAGTTTTCTCAACTACGCATGTCTCCGTCGATTTCTGTTAACAGTCCGTCAAAGCTGGAACAAACCTACTGCTGTTCCAGGTCGATCGTAGGTTGACAGGAGTTAGACGGAAACCGACAGCTCGAGTATGTGCGGTCGGGTTCTGTCGACAGCTGTCCAACTTCAGTCGACGGACGCAGTCAGACCTGGAACAAACCTACATATTTTAACATTCTATCGATATTTTGATAATATGATATTATATAAACATACAAATTATCGATATATCGATACCATTTGGACCCTTGGCAATTAGAAAATGAACGGGCTTTGGGACAAAAAATGAAAAGATTTGCCACTGCAAGCACTTAATTTTTTTTCAAAATTGATTCTATTTTAACCCAGATTCAGAAATCATCGGCTGATGTTTGGCAACTAACAGACCTTTTTCGAGACGCTTTTTCGGAACATACATAATATGTACATACTTGAATAATCATGAAAATGATTCTGTATTCCGAAGTTCACCTAAAACGACAAAATGCTCGACACACTGGCTCAAGCCCTTCAAAATCTATGTCTATGCACAATTTGAAGGAACAGTAGAATGGCATAGCTCGAAAAAAAATAGGTACTCAAATATATCGAGAAAAAAAAACACTTCTTCTGAATAGTACAGCACCCTAAAACATGCATCTACTTCAGCTTGGCGGTTCAGGGAGCCCACTAACATGCCTCTACGATAACCAAACGTAACCTTCCCATGAAGTCGAAAAAGGTCTAAGCTTCGAAGAAGAAAAATATATCGGTTTCGACTAAGTAAAAATAACTTCGAAGTTCGTTTTTATAGATCTTTAAAAGAAATATGTTCCCAAAAATATCGAAATTTTCTGAACATCCCTATGGTGGACACCCTCACCCCCAACTATCCCACGCTCCCCCGCCCCGTTTGTTTTAGGGAAATTCGTCGAAAGTAGCTTGTGTGTCTAAAATTGAATTTCTTTAGGAATTCCTTTCTTTCGTAAAGAAAAATTGCCGCGAATCTTTTCGTCGAGTCGGAACTCAACTTCCTGAAACCACCTCCAACACTGAAATTTGCCCACTTTGTACGACCTTGAGCTACCAGAATTCTTTTTCAGTAAACCACTCGGAATGGCCGGTAATCGGTTAAGGTTTTGTATTACTTAGTCAAGTGGAGTTACATTTTGAATTTACTTATAGGATAAAAATCAGCATTTTTATCGACTTTGTTAAGGTTTAGGTGCAGTTCCTCGAAAATAACTTGAAAAGCACAAAATGGTTTGATTTTATTTTGGTACAAGGGGAACATTGAGCAGAATCAACAACTCTTGAAAAGCTTCATAAGTGTCCCCTTTGAACCGCAAACGTTATGTTCCCCTTCCAGTTCGTTACCAGGTAATAATCTAGGAAATTAATAAAATACGTTATTTTTTCAAAAGAACATTTTAGAAGAAGTATTTTTTACCAAACTCTAGTACAAAGTTTAACTTAAGTCTTTTATTTATAAGTTTTTTCTTATTCTCATTTACGTTCAGCTGCTATGTGTTCGAATTTATCGATAATTTGAAAAATGTGGTTATTTTCTAACTTCAAAACTATTTCACCGTCAGGAAAAAAACTGAGGCAAATTTAAAAACAAGTTGAGCCTTCAAGTGCCAAACTAAACCTAGTTATTAGATGCTAATTAGAGAACAAATGGGCACAATAAAAAACATTTTTTAGGAGAAAAAATGCTAGATTTTATACTTTCTAGTATTTGTATACCAACTTGTTTATATATTTTGTATAATAATTACGGTGATGTATCATACACTAGTTTTTTGGTTTTGGATGAAAATTGGGATGATTTTAAAAAGTTGGGTTAATTGTAAAAGTACCTAGTGACGTTTCCGATTTTGTCCAGAGGATTTGATTATATTTTTAGGGAGGCAAAACAAACCGCGGAGGTTTTGAGTCCGTAAACCATATCACTTGTTGAGTTCACCTCATCCTGTACATAAAAAATTACCTACATTAAAAAACTTGTTTAAATATGCTATAATCGTTTACAAAAAAAAAAAGGAAATGAATAAATTTTTGGCGTTGCGGCTGGCAGTGAAGTTTCGTCGTAGAAGATTGTGGTAGACGAGAAAATAGAGCTAGGGAGTTTTTAAGGCGCTCCAATAGGCATTCCAGCGTGAATCTTCAGGGAGGGACACGTCAGAAAGGTTCTTTGGACTTGGCTAGGATAAAAATATTCTGACGAAATTTTTTACCGTTGGACCGGTTCAAACACCCTTAATTTTTTTAAATATTGGTCTCCCACAAGAATATTGCGCTCCGACACTGCATTCTGGTGGCGGAAATCGAACTACTCTTCGCGGGGTTTTTAATTGAAAAATTTTTAATTTCACATGATTGAATAGAACCTAACGACTTTTATTTTATTTTTGTTGTGGTGCAGTTATTAGGAATACCTCAAAATTTAAACAACAGTAACATCGCGAACGTTCACTTTATTCTGTTTTTCCTCCTTCCTGGATGAAAAATTGCGCAACGTTGTAGACCCTCGCCTGACTCCTCAACGGCTTTCCCCAGAAATGTTTGTGTTCTTCTCTTCCATCGTTGAAAATACGGTGGTTAAAAACTACACAACCGGGAGATGTAAACAAAACCGCGAGCAAGCTAGCTGAGAAAATGTTGCCAACAGAAAAAAACTTTAAATCCCTTCGCTCAGGATGCCACATCGGCGTTTCCTGACTGCAGTGTCAGAGTGCAATATTCTTGTGGGAGACCTAAGGTAAAAAATTAGCAATGTTCGAACCTGGCTCTAACTTCCAATTTCACAGCCAGTTAAGACACGTTTCCCTCTCATGTATTTCGTACTTTTTTTTCTTGAACTGGAAGCATGTTTCAAGATGGCGCCTGAAAGCAGACATTTTGTAATTTGTAACGTAGGTAGTTTTTTTTACCTTGTCGAATTTCATACTGCAATTTTCAATTCACTTTTCACCTCATTTGCCAATTTGATTTTGACCTTTTTTAATTTTTGCTTTCTGGAGCTCAAGCGCTAGTTTCGATCCCATAGTTCTGTCTTCCACTGCCTTATTTCTTGTTCTACTGAACTTTTGTCACCACCCTCTTAAGCGCAAAAAAATGTTCAAGGGACAAAAAAAAGTAAATTTATTGAAAATCTGTATTAATGTAATTTTTGTCTTTTTATGAGATGTTTTAAAAGATTGAGAAATGTCATTGTGTTCTGATTAGAATGGATATAATTTTAATCAATACATATATCAAAATTGTGAGGTTTGTTTGTGATATTAGCGGTTCTGAAACTTATTTTCTATCATGTGCAATAAATGTTATTTATTTGTCTGAACGTTTGCTTTTTCCTTTTTGGCGTCTGAGTGTGTCCTTTGTGGATTTCATAGCGACATGGAAATTTAAATTAGTAAGATCAGTTAGCTTGGTGTGGAACTAAGATCACATTCTGGATTCCATTTCCTGGCTTCCAAACAGATCACTAAAAAAGAGGAATGACTAGTTTATTTCTTCTTTTCGTGCCTTTTCCTCTTGTTTAGTTCGTTTCTTGGGTCGGTGATGTCGAACCAGTCGTCGGCTTTGGTGTTGGCGTCTTTTGCCAGCTTCACAGGTTCCTGCAGAACAGAATGGGGTAGTAATGGGGCATTCTTGAATAATTCAAGATTATTTCAATTATAGTTTTGACATTGTTTCTGTCAGTCCAAGTGCACATGCGGAATGGGTCCAAATAGTCTTTTCAGTTTTAAAGTTTTTAAAAAGTTAGCGAACAAATCAGGTTTAAATCCTGTCTCCTCGCAGGTACATCGGTGGTACATGGTCAGTAGGTGGCAGCGCGATCGACTCCCGTCGGACGAGAAAAATGAAGGGGATTCGGAAAATGGAGCTGCACCTCCGACCCCAGGCGGCATTCTTCTCTCCCCCCCCCCCCCCTCCTTGTGTGGTGAAGATTCGTATCTTGCTTCCCGAGCTTCCCAGAGCTAGCAAAGTTGGTCCCAAGCTATCTGAAGGTTTCCAAGGCTTGCCAGGATGGTCCAAAGCTGGCTAGAGGGTTCCAAAGCTTGTCAGAACGGCATCCACCCTTTCCAGACCTATCCACGGATTGAAAAGCTGATCCCGAGCTGACCAAGGGTTTTAAAGGCTTTCCAAGATGGTCACAGGCTATTTAGAGCCATCCAAGGATTGCTAAGTTGGTCTCACGCTGGCTAAGGTCTCCAAGGCTTGACCAGATGGTGCCATGGTGGTTGTTCTTTCACAAGATAACATAGGGGATATCCTAAGCTCAAGCCGGCCGTGCACGCTTGTTTTGTATGGAGACATGCGTTCAATTCACACTCGTCTTATGACTCATCAAGAACAATAAGGAATAGATGTGCGTCTGAATTTTGGGTTAAGTCGTGTTGAAAAAGAGGGGGGAAACCCATTGAGACAAAATGTATTTTCATGGTGTGGATATTTATCAAAAGATGTTGTAAACTACTTGAATTGCTGGACGTGACATTATGACCACTCATGAGGGGTCCGACCAAGCAGGGGGCAAGTTGACTGGGGAGGGGTAGTGTTGGCCAATAGGAAGACGAGTTGGGGGGTTCAACCCTAACTGCTGATTCCTCATTCTGCCGCAAATTTAAACTTCGACTTTTCCATAAATAATATAAATTGATTCGAACTTGGGATCTGGGTTTTGATCTCATTTTCAGTGTTATTTGAAAGCCTTCTGTCGATTAATAATAATAATAATAATAATAATAATAATAATAATAATGAAAGCGCGTCCATTCCTTATTTTCTCACTTTTCTCGTGGCCGTCTGGTGCAGAACATATTTTCTAAACCTTGGCACTTTTGGATTAGTTTCCTCGATCTGCTTGAAATTACCCAGTCCTAAAATAGGGTTGAATGATTTAAGGTAAATTAGATGCCTTACCTGCTCGCATTTGAGTTCGTGAACCAGCCAACTGTCTTTGCCGCCGTCCTCGGCAGTCTTCATTTTCTGTATCCTTTTCCTGAAGTTCATCAACATTTTTAAAGTCTGACTCTCTCGGCTTTCTCCCTTTTGGGGCAACTGGCTTTGGAGCTTTTTGTATTTCTCCTGTTCTTCTTGGTACGACTGGAGAAATTCGTTTTTGGGTTTTGGCTTGCTGTGCTCGTCCGATTCAGTCGAGAAGGTTTTGGATTTTTTAGAAGGCGGAGGCTCCAAAGCTTTGGCGGCTTTTGCTTCGGCAGCTTTCGCTTCGGCGGCTTGAGCTTCTTCGGAGTCGGCGTCGACCAAATCCGGAGCGGCTTTATTTTTAGCGACGAACACTTTCGAAACGGCTGCCACTTCCTGAAACAGCATTTGATGATTGAAACGGTACACGAGTTGTCTAACGTGAATTTTGATGTTTTTACCTCTTCATCTTCTTCAGCTTCATCCCCAAACGAGAGTAATTTAAAATTTTTGACGCCTTTTTCGCGTTTCTTCTTCTCCTTTGGCTTCTCCTTCACAGGCTCTATCGTCCGTCGGGGGACGATGTCTGGGAACGGGTTGTTGAGTATTTCGACGGATAGGATCTTGTGGGGGAACTCCGGACGGTCGTCGTGTCCGATGTTGGCCTCTTCGAATTTGAGCATGTTGTAAATCGTGTCCCCCGCGATTTTACCAAAAATCGTATGCTTGTTGACGAGCTCCGGAGCAGGCCCGAGGGTGAAAAAGAATTGGGACCCGTTGTCGTTTTTGCCGGCGTTGGCCATCCCGAGGAGGCCCCTCCTGGTGAACCTGGAAGCCAAAAGGTAAGTTGGTAACAGTGGTAACACTGGACTGTAGAATATCAGAGATTCTCCACTCAACCTGAGCCGCTGATGGAACTCATCCTTGAACGGTTCGCCGTAAATGGACTCTCCGCCTTCTCCCGTCCCCGTTGGGTCGCCACCCTGGGCGATAAACCCTTTGATAACCCTGTGAAAAATCGTCCCGTTGTAGTACCCTTCCATGCACAACTGGACGAAATTCCGGCACGCCAAAGGCGTCTCTTTGGCCCACAATTCCACATCCAGATCCCCCAATGTTGTCTTTAGGAGGACCTTGCCGTGCGTCGGCGGTTCGAGGATGTAGATGTTACTCATCGTGTGCTACGCAATCAATCCTTGAGTTCAACTTCGTAATCAGCGCTGCTTCACGAAACCCCCTGAAACATAAGTGAGAGTGAAGATTTTTGCCTCAGCGGATGCATCAAGGCAAAGGATGTCAAATTCACTCAACGTCCACCACAAAGCGCTTTATTCTACCGAAGCGCGCATTTATGCACTGGTTGAAAAGCCAAATAAAGACAATATTTAATTCGCTCATATTTGGAATACACATTTCGTATTAATACGGCGAATTAAATATTCTTAATTAAGAAAACATGTACATGAGAAACCCCATGTAAATGACCGAGAGCATTGGATCTGTGACTCCGCAAAGCTTAGGGCTCCTACATTCAATGTGTAGAATGTCAAGAAGCATCTATCACTGCACACTCAAATTAAAATTACCTGCTGCATTAGTCTCATCCTGTTGACGTGTTTATACAACACGGAATGAATTCGGTAAAATCGTCAAAACTCACGAACGAAGGTAGTTTGTTTACCATTCATAGGGGTGTGTGCACAGCACAGAGTAACAGAGAATAATAAGAGAGGTTGCAAGCACAGAGAAGAGATTACAAGTAAGCAGGTTATGTTAGGATTTCATTCATTGTCAGCGGGCTCATTGTGCAGAGAACAAAAAGAAGAAGAATCAGAAAATTTCTACTCAGTGTGTAGTGTTGTGTTCGCCACGAGTACACCCTCTACTGAAAATATTGATCGCCGATACTTTTATCCGTCTATCCTGTTGGCATCCCTGGTTCCACCATTGTAGCTTGAAGCGTTCATCGTCAGGAAATTCGTTCGATGAGTTTCTTCGTGTAATCCTCATATTTTCCGAAAAACTTGTATCCCGTATTTCGCGAGCATCATTGCGAGCGAGGTGCCTATCATGGAGGACATGGACGATTCCGGGATCGACAATTCCCCTCCCGGCGAATTCAACGACGCCGGAACCGACGGGGAGGAGATGGAAGAGGAAGACTATGGCGGACCCGACTTCAATCGTCCCCCGATGATGAGGGGTCGCGGGGGTTTCAGGTAAATTAGTTACAAAATTAGTAAGTATTTGGAGAGGGGGAGGAGGTGTTGTTCTTTGGGATTTTAGAGGGCTGCCTGTCGGCGTTTTAAATTGGGAATTGGGGTTATCACCGAGACCCGATTGAACATCGGCGATCCGGTCAAAAGCTCAGGTGAACCTTGAAGGTCAATATTTTCCATGTAGACGTTTCCTTGCGAAATTTCGAACGACGGAGATTTCTAAAGTAGGTAACCAGCTTGGGACTCAATCTATGAACTTGGCTTGGGGTGGGGCCACGTCTCACGGGGAGTCTCTGCCGTCATTTTGTTGGGTCATCGGCATGGAATCCCCCCAGATACTATGAGGCTGTATTCACGAAAAGCACTAAAATGATAGATGAACCGTAATAAAGAAACCCGTAGACGTATAGGCTTTATTTGAAATCTTACGTACAAATCGATTAATTGGGAAAGAACGTATTCAACAAAGAGAACTTGTGAACACGACTAATCATCCTTTCGGGACGTCGCAGATGTTCTCTGGAAGTTGATGGAGAGCGAGAAGAGGAGCTGGAAAGTAAAGGCCAGAAACATCTACGCCGCACAGTGGGGACGAATATTTACAATAAACCCTCTGAAAACCTCCATACTATTTATAGGAAATTTGGCTATAATTTTTAGACACTGGTCTTGAAAAAATGACCTGCGAGTTGCCGGCTTCTTTTTACCTTTTCTAGGGGTTTGCTGAATCCGAAAATCAGCCTTTTTTTTAGTTGGTTCGATTAAGTAAGGTTTTTTTTTTCTTGGACCTTCCTGTACACTGAATTTTCCAGTAATCTCCGACTTCTCTCGAACTTCTTCAAAAGACAATCATATGATAGCAAATATACTGTAGATTCCGAATATATACATACATTAATATACTTCTGTCTATATTCTATATTTATAAAATTCAATGTTTGTGGGGGGTGGACTGGGTATGTCCCAACATCACGCCCAAACGGCTCGACGGATTTTGACGGGAGCGGGCGCAAATTGACTAGCGAGTTCCAACTTAGAACATACGCTACAGTTGATTTCGCGAACTCTCCATCTTCATCGCGAACGAGGCTTTCCTTAGCGACGAGAGCCGGGTCAAAAAGCGTCGTTACTAGGGATGACTAGGAGTTTAGTAGGGAGGACTAGGAATTTACCTGGTAAATTTTGTACCACGCCGAGACCCTATACAACTTTTGGCGTCAGTTTTGAACGGAACTGCGTCGGTAAAAAATAGGTTTGCTCGCTGATTTCAACGAGTACAAAACGATTTCTGGTCGTTATCCCGTTCCGAATTTATTCGAAGATCATCGGTAGGTGGGACGAGTTTCTTTTGTGAGCCTTCGTTTCGGGATAGTTTGATACTTCACAACGATAAACGGGTCAGCAACGCTTTACTAAGAAAATTTACGGGTTGCTACGGCTGTTTGCATGGGTGGTAGGTGATGGACGGGAATTTGATCTTTCGTGCGAAGCATGGGTGTCCCCCCCCCCCCCCCAAGAAACTCCCACTGCCCAAAACGGCTCGGACGGAGAACGGAGATTTCGGTTTTGGAATCTAGACCTCTTGAAACGGATGATGTCAAATTTTGAGGCCGATCCGAGTCATCGATCTCCGTCGCGATTACGTAGGTGTATTATTCCAAGAATAATGAACCAAAAGTGGGGGTGAAAGCTTAGACCCTTCTGAACAGAATGAGACCAACAGCGACTTTCAAAAATTGAAACTAAGGAAGCTCCAATTTTTCAAAGTTTGGTAACTAAAAATCGGAAATTTGATACGATCGTCTAGAAATTTTAGTTAGGCATTTGTATTGACGAGGGAGAGGTCTGATAAACTTTTCAAGTTGATTTCCCTCTTGGGAGAGTCGCTGGAGAGAAATTATGTGTAGAGAATCAAGATCCCGGTTTTTAGTTGCCAAACTTTGAAAAATTGTAGCTCCCTTAGTTTCAATTTTGAGTGCCGCGGTTGGTCTCATTCTATTCAGAAGAGTCTCAGCTCTCAAAACGTTACCCCCGATTTTGGTTTATTATTCTTGGAATAATAAACCTATGTAATCGCGTCGGAGGTCGAAAATTCAGATCGGCCTCAAATTTTGACATTATCCGTTTCATGACGTCCGAAAACGAAATGTCCGTCCGCCGTCCGGGTCGTTTAGGACAGTAGGCATTTTTTAATAAATATGAAAGTTTGACAAAATACTTGGTTTACCATCTAGTTGTGCCCGCAAGGTTTTCAGCCCGATCGCCCAAACCCATGGTGCTATGGGAGGGGTTTTTGAAGGCTTTCGGCTATGTGGTCGAGTTATGTGCCGTTTTCGAAGTATTATTGGACGTAGAATCCATTTGTGGGGGTCGTAGAACGATTCGATTTCACTGTGGGTATCTATAGAGCTTTCATAGGGCTATAAATTGGATTTTTGAAAAATCCCAGGATTAAAAAAAAAATTGTTTTTAATTTTTTCATTGACACAGAATTAAATTTTGTGCACAAGTAACCTGTATCAAAAAATAATAAACCCTTGTGTAAAATTTGCAGCGTTTTTTATAGTAACAACGCATGTGTTTCTTGTCGTGAAGAATCAAACTACCTAGCTCGAAGAAGAAACTCGTACCCACCTCCCCATTTTAGCCCCATAGTGGGTTTAGGCGATCGGGCTGAAACTTGCGGGCACAACTAGATGGTAAACCGTGTATTTTGTCAAAATTTCAGATTAAACAAAAAAAAAAAAAAAAAAAAAAAAATGACGGCGGACGGACATTTTGGTTTTGGAATGTAGACCTCTTGAATCGGATAATGTCAGATTTTGAGGCCGATCTGAGTCGTCGACCTCTGTCGCGATTACATAGGTGTATTATTCCAAGAATAATGAACCAAAACGGTGAAAAATGAAATTTTCGCTCATTTGCTTGCAGTTTCTTGAGGTTTTTGATGGGTTAAAAAGGTTTTCGACTAAATTTAAGTATATATTAAGAATGTACAGTAAATTAGCTACGAGTGTCTTTTGAAGAGTTTGAGTGAAGTCGGTGATTACTGGAAACTTCAGTGATGGTCCCAAAAACCAAACAAAATGCAAAAACCGGCCTATTCGAACCAACTTAAAAAAGGAGACTATCATTTTCGGATTCAGCACTACTAACACACACAGAACCCTATTTGGTTCATTTTCAATATTGGGATTTTTGTACTCTTTCTACCAGTGTGTGCTTCAGGTTTACTCTTTAAACCGTAGTGTTTTGCTTCAGGAGATTCTTAATAGGCCTCCATCCGAGCCAAATGTTGGTTTGAAATTGTTGTCTCACAGCCATCTGGTAGCCGCACGTCGGAATCGTCACCGTTCGCAGACGTTAATACTCGGCAGGTGTTGAGGATCAGGTTGGGAAAGACAGTCCGTTGGCGTGGGTGGGATAACGCCCTCTCATGTTGACAAGTTGACAAGTTAGTGGACAAGCATAATAAAGATTGAATCGAGTGAAAGAGCCTGAAGCAGAGCCTGTTCCCACTGCCGTCCATCCCAACAGAGCAAATTTTTTGTGATCTTCCAGCTTATGCCGTTATAGGTAGTATTGAATGTTACCTCTGGCGTTAGCTTTCGTCCGGCTAGAAGCAATATGCAGTTTCTTGCATTGTCAAAAAATAGTTGGTTAGGTGGAGACGGTAAAGGGTGAATATATGTCTACATAATATGTGTATATTATACAACAACTGAGATTCCTAGTGGGTATGCATCTTCGAGTGTGAGGCCCTGGAGCGCAGAAGGTATCTTGCTCTGGGATCAGTGTACCAGGGGAGCTACTGCCGCAACAGGACCTGGTAGGAGAACTATTGCACCTCTTCAAGGTCATAGACCTCCTACCAGAGAAACTCCGAATGGCAGCACAACACGTCTACAGGCCTAGGTGCGGGAAGTGGGTTGCCCATCAGGAATCCCTCTCCGGTATTAATCTAATGTAATCTAGTACGGTGGACTTAAACAAAACGGAGAACGTGATCACGTCGAAAACAGAATCCGATCACATTGCCAGCCTGTAACTAATAGGGGGTAAGGTAGTTGGGAGTCAAGCAGCACTTACAAGACAGTGTTACCAGTTGGAGCTACAGCTGGAGCCTGATTTGATAGGAATGACGTAACGGTTCTACTCAATTGTGCTTTACTCTGTTTCAGGGGAGGACGTGGACAACGGATGGACTTCGGAGGACCGCCTCCCAGAATGGGCGGCCCACCCGGGGGTCCACACGGTCCCCCTCCACGCTTCCGGGGCCGCGGTTTCGGACCCAGGGGTCCCCCACCGCCGGGCTACAGAGGGCCCCCGCCGTTCGGAGGTCCACCGGGTCACGGACCGGGCCCGAGAGGACCCCGTTTCAGAGGCGGCCCGCCGCCACCCGGGTTCGACAACTGGGGTGGGCCTATGGGTCCGCCGGGTTCGATGCCGCCGCACATGATGGGAGGCCCTCCAGGGATGGGGGTGAGTACCGAGACCGCAGTCTCCCAATAGCGTAAAAATGCTCTGTAAATGAGACGGCATGTTATTTTTTAAGCCCCCGCCTCATATGATGGGACCTGGAGGTCCAATGATGCCACCTCCAGGGTTTGGGCCACCTCCTAACATGGGTCAAAACTCTGGACCGCCTCCTCTCATGAATCAAGTACGTAGATGCGTGCGATTGCTTGAATGTAGTGTTCAGTGCTTGACGAGTTAGGTACGCCCGGCCCCGATCTCCCGATTTGTCATCATCCCCAGTACCAACTTTTCCTACATGTATACGCGTTTGCAGCCCCCTGGAACGACGAGCAACCCCACCACTGGTCGAACTACTCCACCACCTGGTAGCGCCGCACCATCCGACAGTCCTACGAAGGTGAACGGCACGCCGCCATCAGCCTCGCAGGGGTCAGCGTCCGAGTCTCCAGTCTCTGGTTCTCCACGGAGTACAGGAAACACCCCGCAGGCGCCGCCCACATCACAGAGCAGCACTCTGTCTTCAGCACCGCCTCCAAGTCAACCACTATCCGGTAAGTTGTTGCCGAGTGACTTCCGCTATCCATAAACAGCCATTACGTTGTGTTGATGCTTCTAGCTCCTGGCACGAGCCCCATCGCTGGACCGCCCACGATGAACATGCCGCCTCCGGGAATGCAACCTCCTGGAGCTGGCCCTCCAGGTATGATAAGCTCTGCGCCTCCACCAATGGGCATGCTCCCCCCCGACTTGTCCGGCGAGGTTTGGGTCGAAGCTAAAGCTGCTGACGGAAAATCATACTTTTACCATTCGAGAACCCGCGAGACAACTTGGACCAAACCTGAAGGGAACGTCAAAGTCATCCCTCAGGAACAGGTACAGTACACACTTCGCTCCCTTTGTAGAACATCAATAAGCTATTAACAAGCGATGTTTTGTTCCAGTTTGAGGCGATGGCTCAAGCAGCTGCTGCTACTCAAGGTGGGATGTTGAATCGACCCTGTGGACCACCTGGTGGCCATCCAGGAGGCAAGTCTGCCCCACCTCCTGGAATGGACCAACCACCTGGTAAACCCCCACGGTCGCTTTATTTTTGTTTATTTTTGTTTAGTTTCTCATTTAAGTGATCTGCTTTTGTCTTTTTTGTTCTGTTGATTTTTCGTTTGTGGTAATTGTGTGTGGGTTTTTTTTTTTTTTTTTTTAGCGATGATGGGACCAATGGGGATGCCGCCGCCTTTTGGAGGACCTCCTCCCGGTTTCCCGGGTGGCCCTCCACCTTTTGGTATGCCACCGCCAGGATTCCCTTTCCCGGGTGGGTTCCCCCCACCGTGGGCTGGCCCAATGGGCGGCCCTCCCCCAGGCATGGGCCCGCCTGGCATGGGACCACCCCCAGTCGGAATGGCAGGACCCCCGCCAGTCATCAGCGCTCCCCCCATAACCTCCATGAACCACTTGGACGACTCGTCCACGCCCCAAATCGACCCAGAGATAGTCGCTAAAGCGTCGGAATGGACCGAACACAGAGCCCCAGACGGCAGATTCTACTACTACAACGCCAAAGCCGGCGACTCCGTCTGGGAGAAACCTCAAGCACTCAAAGACCTCGATGGTACGTCTGACAGTTCGACAAACGCTTCCTCTAGTTTTGATCAGTTGCTCACCAGACTTTCTCGTGTAGCTGCCAAATTGGCCGCTGCTCAGGGCATACCAGTGATGGGCTCTGGTTCATCAGGAGGAAAGAAAGACGACGACACTTCTAAACAAAATGGCGACGACTCTAAAATCGAACCCAAGGTAATACCAATTCTCACCAAAATTCATAATTAAAATTCAAATCTCACCTAACCACATCTTCTAGGTTAATGGTGACCTTATTGATGACGCAAAGAAAGAAGAAAGAAGCGAAGATGAACCAAAGCCCGCTGCTGCTGAGAAACCACCAGCAACACACCAGTCACAAGACAAAAGCAAGCCAGTGTCGAGCAATCCCGTCCCTGGCACTCCATGGTGAGTTTTTATCACAAATCGCAATTATACCACTCTGACAGTCTCTGTGGGTACGTCACACGTAAGCGATGAATGAGTGCGATTTTTTCCCACCTACTTCCAGCAACTGTTGCTGGACAACAGTTACTGTTCCTTCTTAACCCAAGGGTTAATGGGCAGGGTGAGAACTGCCGCAACTGCGCCTACTTACGCGCAACTTTGAACGCAAGTTAGCGCAACAATTTGTATCCGTTGTGTTTGGTCTAATCCAGATGGCAGTTGGACTTGGATCAGTATAGACAAAGAGTTGATGTTGTTTTACTCCTTCCGTTTTAGGCTTAGGGTAAAAGCACCAATTGTTGACACTATTCCTAATGTTGACACTTCAATTTTAAAATGTAAAAATAAGCTATTGGGTCACTGTAGGTACTCGAAATTTGCGTCATTCTGTTGATAAGAATGTAGTTATTGAGGTTGGCCGGCTCTACTAGTTATAATATTCGATATAACTCGGCTGGCTGAAATTGAAACCGATGTCAGCAGTATCAGTTACTCCAGCGACGCCATCCTTGTGCCGCAGGTTAGTGAGGCAAGTCAACAAATTTAGACTTTTGAAGTAAATTTTTTGAGTAAAATTACCGTTTCACTTCGTCTGCTCTATGAATAACATAAGGAAGAATGCGTAAGCATTAAATCCCCAAATTTCAATAGGAAAACATGCTTAAATTCGGTGTCATCATTAGGGTCTCAGAAATAGTTGTGTGTCCTAATGTTGACACAGGTCACTTTCCTTGTTCCCTGGGTATCAACATTAGGGGAAACTGTTGATTTGGTTGCTAAGGTGATACCGGGATTTGAATAATTTTGTAGTATAATATACATGATATTATCACGATTTTCGACTTGCTTCATTTGACTTAGTGAAACCGTCTGATCCCAATGTTGACATTCGGTTCCTAATGTTGACATCAACCTTCTTTTTTTTCTACTTGCAAAGAAAACGTTATTTTATCAAATACATTATAGTTTTGAATCTCTTATGTTCATTTACCTTGAGCAATAACTTCAGGAAAGCGATGGGTCAATATTTAAATTGGTGTCAACATTAGGAACTTCAGATGACAACATATGGAATTTTCGAGGACAAATGTGTCAACATTGGGGGTAAAAAAACCATGTTTGAAAAAATTCGTTTGTGATAATATAAAAAAAATATTTTGGTATGTCCAATACGTGCAAACTGTTCACTAGGAACTCAAAATTCATAATAACACCTTAGAAGTTTTATTTTCTTGAACACTTGAAGAACGCAGAATTGAAATGATTTTTCTTTCTACTAGTGTCAACAATTGGTGCTTTTACACTATAGTTTATTTGGTTGTTGAATTTGGGGATGTATTCGGATCGAGTGGTCTGTTGTTTTTACTATAGTATAGTACTATAGATATTATCTCAATACTGTAGGTATATTTACAGTATTGAGTTCACACCAATGATCAGAGCGGTATCACGCTGATGAGACCGACTCGCCAAGTGAAGTGAGGCCTCCCAACCCACATGTCTCCGTCTATGACTAAGTAGCTGGATTGGTTTTGAAAGGCCAGTGGGACGTGTTCACTGTTGTTTCCAACGTATTGAACAAAAACGAGATGATTATGAATGTTAATTATGAGTTTGTGTAATTTGTGGAATGTCTGGCCAAAAACTGATCTATCAGGGCTTTCCTTCTTGACGACGCGTCGCGACGGGAACATGTGGTCACTTCAGGTGATGACAATTTCATTATTTTCTAGAGTTTTTCAATTTTGTACAGGTGTGTCGTTTGGACAGGAGACGGTCGCGTCTTTTTCTACAATCCTTCGTCGCGCACGTCGGTTTGGGAACGTCCCGACGAGCTCGGCGGGCGCACAGACGTTGATAAAATGGTGGCCAACCCTCCGGAAACGGCGGCGCCAGCGACGCCATCGGCCGCATCCACCACCGCATCAGAATCCACAAGTATGTTTCTACGTCGACCAATATTAGTTTTTGTTTCTTTTTGTGAGGGCGGTGTTGAAGTTTTTCGGTTATTTCGCAGCTACTACGACAACGTCGACGGCAGTCGCTGGCCTCAAAAGGGAAGCCCCGCAGGCGACTTCGGCTCCGAGCGAACAGACGCCCAGCAAAAAGGCCAAAGTCGAACCAGCCGCTGAAGTCAAACGTGAGTCCTCAGTATAATCGTTTACTAATTTCCACCTCAAAAACAATTTTTACACCCTCATTTTCACAGATGAGGCTAAAGATAAAGACAAAAAAGCCATCGACATCGGCAAAGAAGCTGCCATGGAAGCCGAAGTCCGCGCTGCGAGGGAACGCGCCATTGTACCTTTGGAAACCCGTATCAAATCCTTCAGAGAAATGCTAGCCGAAAAAGATGTAAGAACGGTTCACACCAATTCACTGTAAAACCCAATTTGGCCGAATAATTCATCTTACTTGTCCGATCAGGTTTCGGCGTTTTCCACGTGGGAAAAGGAACTGCACAAGATCGTGTTCGACCCTCGTTATCTTCTTTTGACGTCGAAGGAGAGGAAGCAGGTGTTCGAGAAGTACGTGAAGGAGCGGGCAGAAGAGGAGCGGAGAGAAAAGCGGAACAAGATGAAAGAGCGGAAAGAGGAATTCAGGAAACTCATGATGGAAGCCAATCTTCACGGAAAGTGAGTATCGAACGAATTGGGTCATTTTGGTTTATAATTCTTGGAATGACGAAGGTCAAACATTCTGAACCGTCTCAAAATTTGGTATTTTATGTTTCTAGAGGTTTCATACGATTTTATACGTTTCATACGTTTCAAGGGGTCTAGATTCCAATAACCATGTCCATCCTCCGTACGCCATCCGATCCGTTTTGGGCAGTAGAAATTTTTTTTAAATCTGAAATTTTGACAAAATACTCGGCTTACCATCTAGTTGTGCCCGCAAGGTTTTCAGCCCAATCGCCCATAACCATGGGGAGCTATGGGGCTGCAGGAGGGGTTGTCGAAGGTTTTCGGCTATAGGGTCGAGTTGGGCGTCGTTTTCGAAGTATTTTTGGACGTAGAATCCATTTTTTGGGTTTCCCAGAACGATCCGATTTCACCGTGGGGATCTATGGGGCTACAAAGGCATTTTTGAGGGTCCCAGGAGGTCCAATGAGTTGTCATTTTCCTAGTAGGTAATTTTAACACAAAATCCTTTTCTCTTTTTTTTCGAGATACCACATCTGTCTAAACATTTTGGGTACAGAATTTTTTTTATTTTTTCCAAAAATATTTGTGCACGATTAACTATGTCAAAGGATTATAAACCTATTCTAAGGTTTATAATATATTTTCTATTCCCAAGTTCTATTTCCCCAGTGTTTATTTCGTTCTTTCGCAGATCCTCTTTCGGCGATTTTGCCGCAAAGTACGCCAAAGACGAGCGGTTCAAGAACATCGAGAAGAATCGGGAGCGGGAGAGCCTCTTCAACGAGTTCATTCTCGAAGTCCGAAAGCGCGAGAAAGAAGAAAAAGTCCAGAAAAGGGACCAGGTACGTGCCGGCCCGTTTACGACGGATTCACGTTTCAGGTTTCGATGCCCGGCGGCATTTTGAGAATCCCCGCCCGATTTCGTGGCGATTCTATAACGTATCCTGACATTACGGTTCAGTTAAGGCACCCTCGAGGCCTACATTTGGTAAAGGCCTACAATAAGACGCCCTTTGAAATCAGCTGGGATTCCAATGAGCCGCTCGGCAGATGGCGCTTAGGTCGAATTCTGTTGATATTAAAATTTAATGTAAAGTAAATTTTACTACATCACTCGCTTAAATTCGTACACCATAAAAATCGCTTCACCTCATACAGAATCCGCCCTCTTTCTTGCCGACTCTGAAAATCAGATTCTCGATAACTCATACTGTATAAGATTGTACCCATTTTGATTCCCTGTATGTCGTCGTCGCCACAGTAACTCTCAGATTTGGCAAACTAATAGCTAAACATTTTTAAAATTCTTCTACTCGCCTATCAATGGCAGCCAACATGCCAATTACTGTGGGGGCGATTTAGTTTTGTTAATTCTTGCTTTCAGCTGTGTGTTGTCATCATGTCCGGGGTGGTCATTAGCTCAATTTTATGAAAAATCGATGCGTCCAAATGATTGGTTTTTGGAAACTTGATACTTTCCTATAATCTATTTTTGGAAAATTGATACATCGAAAAGATTACTAGTAAAAAAAAAAATGCTTCGGCTACTTTTGGTTCAAATTGATTATATTTTGAAAGATTATTTTTTCTAAAAAAATTTCTAGGTTATTTATAGTTTTTTTTCCTACGCCGATGGTCTAGGCTCTTGCGCCATGAGACTTCTTGCAGCCCAATACAATTTTTGCTGTTTATAGAGTGAATACCCAAGCCTTTCTGATCAGTTTAAAGCATCGAAACTTACCAGAATGGTTTGAAAAAGCAGAAGACCATGCTAATGTCTTGGCTGCTTCGTCTTCGATCAGTCATGTACTGGTGGGTATGGTAGCTAGTAGGTCGTTGAGGGATGATTGCTCAGGAAGGACGTTGAGAATGCTCCCATCATGGAAGCCTAGTGGCTTATTCTGCCCTGCCTGAGCGCCCTAGTTCGAGTCCAAGATGCCTATTCCCCAGATGAAGGCGCTCAACTACGTGGTCGCGCAGGAATGGGGTAGATTCCCCAAAGAGGGCACATCTTCTGGTCACTCAAAGATGTGGGTGGCGGTTTCTTCTGCCTCCTCGCACAGCGGCTTGTTGATTGTGTTAGTCCTACGCGGTTCAACTGAGGTCGCAAGGAGTGACGGCGGTCAGTTGACATACTAGCCTTCTTAGTTAGCCTAGTTAGTTTCATGTAGCCCCTCAGAAGTCTTGGTGTTAGGTCCAGCCACCACACCCTTGCTGTCAGCGAGACCTTCGATGAGTTCGTCAGAGACCCTATGATAAGCTCCCTTATAAATATTATTCCTACGCTCTCGCGATTATGATACGCTTCCGGCGAAATTTTATCATACGCTCCTGCCATTACGATTCATTGTTAGATATGTGAGCTATCATCGTTACCAAGAGTCCGCACAGTGGGACAAGCTAGAGATAGGTTACAGCTTAGAAATGATATTTTTCGTAACAAATTATCTGGTGGGACTCTCTTTCTTTTGTAGCAATTTTCAATTTTAGGGTGTTCAATCGACGCAAAACATGTTGCTTTACAACAGTTGTAGAGCAACATATTTTGCGTCGATTGAACAACCTACTGTTTTTCGTGTTCAAACTTCGTGAGAATCCTTGATGGCTTCCAAGCTGGAAAATATACTGAAAAATGTGTTTTTTGATTTATTACTTCTTCTTTTTTTTTTTTTTTTTTTTTTTTTTTTTTGAAAAATAAGGGTAAGGAGCAATTTTAGGTATAGGGACATCGAGTATATTCGTGATCGCTGTCCTATAACTATTGGGGTTCTCAGAGGTTATTTCCAAAATACGGCCGTCAAATCCATTTGTATACCCACCCAATGTTGGTATTGGAAACCCAAAAAATCAATGCAGCCAATCCACTTGCTTCACTAGTTTCTTCCTTGTAAACCGAGGTCAAGACCTTGTATTCCATGACCAAATTATCGTATGATCCCATTATCCCACGGAGCGTGAGATAAAAGTTCTGGAGGTCCACTGTGAACGAATGGGAGCGTATCGTAACTCGAGCGAGTGAACTTTCACTTCCGAACGGCCAGTCGGGAGCGCATCATAGTTCGCCCGTCTAGTCCTTTTGGGTTGAGCCCCGTGAACTCCAGTGTCAGCGCCTGCATCCCTATTTGACCCATCCAAATGATGACATTGGGGCAGCACTTAGTTACCTCTGACCTTTTCCACGTCAGTTGACAAGTATAAAATTTCATGGGGTTCAGGAAGGAATTTTGGTGTAACGTCTGCCACCATCTCACGCAGTGCGTCTTTCACAACACCCATAATTTTGGAATGTCCGGGTTGGGATGATTCCCTCCAGGACCCATTCCATTTTTGCCTCAAGGACGCCATGGTTGCTTCCCCCTTTATGAAGATGTCTGGGTCAGTCCCAGTAGTATTTGTGCCTGTTGGTGTGCCGTGCAAAGAACCCATGATGGCCCGGTAGGCCAGGCGTTGAACTCTGGTTAGGGTGTTAATTGCCCCTCCCTGGTTGACCATTGGCCACCACATTGCTCAGCGATATCAATGGACCATACGCGGGTGCAGTCCCCAAGACCTTAGCGCACATAAGGGCACCCTTTATTGGCTCGAGATTGATAATATTTTGACACCCTAGAAAAGTGGTTCTGCGAGGTCCCTCAGGTTCCTCTTTCTTGTGAAGTGTATTAGTGTGATTTCGTAGGGGTTGTCCTTCAAGTTGTTAATGTCAGAAACTTATGAAGCTATTGATCAGTTTGAGGGTTCCCACGTACATTTTTATCGACATATTATCAAAACCGGGGTTGTTTGGAATGGTATCAATTTCCAATATAATTATTATAATAATGATTATTAATAATCAATTATTGATTGTTGAAAAGTGTTGATTTTGTGAATTTGTCTAACTAGCTCTCGCACTGACCACCCCGCCTAACACATGACACACTTTCCAACGCCTCCTCAATAAAAGGCAGTATTGTCGACGAAACTATTATTTAATATACATCGTACATAAAGAAATAGTCGCTTGAAGGTTAATACAATATCATTGTGTTATTTCGAATATTTTTTGCTTTTCGAAATTCTATTTTTTTAACACTTTTCGTACAAGAGGATGTTGGTGTTCGGTCCACCCTCTGAACGGTGAAAGGCTACTGTAATGTTGAAAGATTTCCCCATTTATCTTCCCCACGAATCATTGACGAATATTTCTGGTGGTTCCATTTAGGCGAAATTTCATCCATTGTAGTTGTTGGCGTTAAAGTAAATCACTTGGCATTTGGTAAGTTGTGCCATTTTTGTTTTTTGTTTTTTGAGCGTTTATTTTTACGGTGTTGGGCACAATGGGACCACCATTTGGAAATTTTGGTGTTGCCAGAATGTCAACTGTGCATTGAACGTTGTGTACAGGTTAGATCATAATTGTCAAATTACGCACGGGTTATTCTGGCAACACTGAAATTCTGTCAGCCATGAAATTTTGACGTTTTGTACAATTCAGAATCCAGATTTTCGGCATTTGCCTTGAATTGTAATTGCGCCTCAGCGTTTGATTTTTTTTTAAATGAAACTAGGAGACTAGATGATATTTCAGATTTCAAAACCTTCTCCTCTCTCTCAATTTCAAACGCCCTCCCAACCTTATTTTTTTCTTCCGGAACTGGATAACATTCAAATCTTTCTGTTAATGATTGTTCCTACTAAATCATTAATCAAATTGAGGTAAACCGATTTGTTCTTGACGCTGGTGCCCCCGGCCTATAGGGTAAAGCTGATTGCCGAACTTCACCGTCTCTGTGTTGGGGTGAGAACACGATCTTCAGTTCCAATGGCCAAGAGATCTACGAAGTTGCCCTGCCAGCCATCCGTTCAGCGTAAAAACACCCTAAACTGTACGCACAAACACAAAAAAGAAAAAAACTGAATAGATTTTTTTGGCGAGGAAGTAGCTATTCCTTGATATGGTATCTGATGAAGGTTTGATTTCATCAAAAAAAATTTAATTCGTTTTAAATCAACTTGAAAAGATCCTCTTGAAGTTCTTTTTTGCTCTATGAAGATTGGTTTATGCGCCAAAATACATCATGCTTGAATCCGTTTGAGGACTGGCGGTTGGTTTGGCTCTCTTTGCTCTTGGAAGACTCGGAATCGGTTGTTGGGGTTGTACAAAATGGTTTGTCCTGGTTGTGGTGGTTGTTGAACAGAAAAGGGGTGCGGGAGGGGTTCACATTTTGAAGAGGAAGGACCACGTTTCCTCATAGTTTTGAGAGTGGCAGTCGGTACCTGGAAAATGTCAAATATTGGAGGTGGTGCCTCTTGTGGACGTTCCCGACCATTTTGAGCTCATCTTCAACGTTCTTGAGTTACTAAAACGGAATCACGTATTAGAAAAAGCGTCTTCATTATTCGTAGAGGGGTATTACCATAGGAGTGGGTTCCTGAAGGGCGTCCCCCTTCCCGCACCTGTAGGCCCATTGTGCTATTTACCTCTCGGAGTTACTCAGAGTCACCCATTGTGCTAGGAGGTCTGTGCCCTAGAAGAGGTTCAATAGCCCTCCTACCAGGTCCTGTTGCGCCTGTATCTCTCCCCAGTCCACTGATCCCATAGCTGGATACCTTTTGCGCTTCTGGGCCTCACACTCAGAGCAGGGCTTGACATCATAGGAGCTCACCTATTCTGATTGATTGAATCTATCCGACTATGCAAGATCTATGTAAAGAATACATCATCCTATCCCTAGGAACGAAGACATAACATTCCATGAGTGTAGGGGACAATAATAAGTATTAGGTACGTTCCTTCCGCGACGAGTTCATTGAAAAATTCGGCGCAGTGATACACCTGCCGCGTTCCTTCCGCGCGGGTGAATAAGTTCTTCTTCGACTTTATACCCGGACTTTACAAATGACGCGTTCCTTCCGCGCGGGTTCTTTAATATTTTACACCGGGTTCTACACCTTCTCGAGGCAGGGTTTTTTTCGCTGCACCCGAATTATAACAGCTAATAACCTTCCCAAAATTCATTTTTGTGTTTTCCTTCGTGCTGAGCACGTCGGCAATTGTAATTATGACAATTAGTGCCTCCTTCCTTAGGTTTTTTTTTTCCCCCAATTCATTTTTCAGTTTAATTTTTGCGTTCCATCCAGTGAGTTCATGTACTCAACTCTCTGCACCTGAGCTACACCTCCCCCCACCACTTGAGTTCATCCACCCAATATTCTCATACCTTACACCCTGAAATCGTCTCGGAAGGAACGTACCTATGGTTGTATTCTAGGCCTATTTTTCTCTACGATAAACTAAATTTTTCTCTCTACTTTAAAAAAAATTAAGAATACATTTTTATTCACAACAATCTTCAAAAACCCTCTCTACATTAAATCAAATTTTTAATAGTTATATTATAACTGTTATATAATTAATCGCGTTTTTTTTTTTTTTTTGTTTTTTTTTTTTTGCTCTGTGAAATTAATTGTTAATAATTCAATTTTTTATCAAGTAAATAATCGATATTTTCGATTCTTTTAAAGTACTAATTAATCATTTTTCATTCTTTTTATTAAGCTAAAAATCGATATTTTTCGATTCTTCTTGAATAAGAACCCGCCTCGATAATTATTTCTAATCTGAAAATCAGTCAGTTTAATACTGAATCACAATAATCGAAAATTGATGCTGTTTTTGCTCTGGACGAGTATCTTTGTATTCAGTTGCTCTACAGACCCGATCAGATACAGAACTACTGTACTACAGAACATCTTCATCCTTGAATATTCTTGAATCGAGTGACTGCATTGTGCTTCTTTACTTATTTGTTTTATGTTCTTACAGATCTGATACTTATCTGATAAATTCGATAAAAAATGAGAAAAAAGAATCGATTCTCAGAGCTATAGAATTGAATCGATTCATTTTGAATCTGACGTCCCTGTTAACAAAGCCTCGTAGATTTTTTTTCTTCAATTATTCGTTCTTTTTTAATCTACAATCTTGTCCAGTGCATTATGTTCGTGGTTGAAGCCATCGCTCTCTTCAAATAGGTCGTCGAAAGTAGCGCTGCAATCGTAGTGGCAGTTTATCAAATCAGTAATCATTCTGCCAGATGTCGCTCTCCGTTTTTCGACGTGAGGAGCCTTATGAAACTCGCACGTTCGATTTACAGCGATGAAATCAGACCATGGATACCCTCATTAGTTCTTAGTGCTCAAAATGGTTCCGTCGGGTACTGAATCTGAACATCATGTGAGATTTGCGAAAGTCTGACCTCAAGGCGGTTTCTCAGTGCTCTGGCGGGTTTCAGCCGAAACGTTCTTGACGCTAACGGAATTTTGAACTGGTATTTGGCACAATTCGTGCAGGGAAGCTGGGAAATCGTAACTGCGTCAAACTGCGGGATCGGGAGGGGATGTGTAGGTCTTGGGCTCCCCCAGATCTCACTACTGGAGGCTCAAGGTGGACAGAGTACCCTAACACTTCAGGCAAGTCTGCCCAAGCTGAGCCTTCCGTTTCTGCAGCTGTATTAATCTCTGGATCAGATCACTACACTTCGTATTATGGTCCAGAGGTAGATGCTCCTCCCCTCCCAACCACAACACCTGGCATTATGAGTAGGTATTCTACACGCCCACTCGCAGGTACACCAAACACACCCATGATTGATCGTGTCCCAACAGTACCAGTTACACCTTCTCGAGGAGTCCGTTGAGGAAACCGCTGAATTCTGCAGTATTTCTGAATTGTCCTTCAATAATCAACCCATTTTGATGAAATTAATCCCAAAGTAATCATCATGATGTCCTCTCGAAGCTCCACCTCCAACCTTTGACCTTTTTCGTCCTCCCTCTCCAAAATGCTCTGCCCCCCCCCCCCCCCCCCGTAAACGCACCGACTCCGACACCAATTTGTTTTTCTCTTGTTTCATGTCTTATTTTGTTCATGCACGACATTACCATGTTTGTCTCATACCCGATGAATTTTTGTACGATTTTAGTGCCCATTTTTGATGAGTCGGGAAGCTCAGGCTGTGCGAGCGTGGCCGCGTTTAAAATTTAAAAATCCCCCATGTGTAGAGTGTAGAGGTAAGAAACCACTAATATTACAAATTGAACTTACACGTTTTTCCTTTCAGTTGGGGATACCGATTGATGTAAATTTAGCGTGCAAATTTTGGCGCATTTTCCAACCTTTTTCAACTGAATTTCCTTCTAATGAATTAATTATTTCAACTGTGGTATCTATCTGATGTTAATTTTTAAGTTTAAGTTTGACTATTTTTCTCGATACTTTTATTTCACTTTCCGTTTGAGTTTATGATGGTTTTTTCCTTTTCCTTTCAATTTCACTGCTCTTTGAGAGACTTTGTTCAATCCGGGCGATGACCCGATGACGGAAAATTTTACAAATTTTTTCTCTGAGGTAGTTCATTGAAGTAACTGTAATGCATGCACTGAACAGACAGCTCGTTAGGTCGCTAACTGAGATTTATAGACATCGTCGAAGAAGGAGACATCAATTTCAGCTGCCAGATTATGACAATTCTCTTTCAGGCCTGAGCCCGAATCGACGCCGGCAGAATGCTTTTTAAGATTTTCCCGTTTCATTGGGAATTGGCGGGAAATTTTCATGTTGTTTGGTATTTTAGGGAAATTATGTTTGTACGGTTTTGTCGCTATAACGGAGTGTTTTTGTTTTTGTTTGGGGTTCGGTGTAGGTTAAGAAGGACTTCTTCGCTATGCTCAAAGAGAACCCCGAGATAGACAGGCACACGAGGTGGTCGGAGGTGAAGAAGAAGATGGACGGCGACCCGCGTTACAAGGCGGTGGACTCGTCGGCTCAGAGAGAGGACTGGTTCCGGGATCACATCAAGAGGCTCAAAGAGGAGCGGAAGAGGGAGAAGGAGGGGAGGTCCAGCAGGGACAGGAAAGATCGGAAGGATCGGTCCGAAAGGAGGGAGAGGTCGAGCAAGGCCCGCAAGTCCGAAGACAAAGAGAACAAGGACAAAGAAGAAGACGAAGGCGAGGATATGGAGGATGTGAGTAGACAGCAGTTAGTTACTAACCTGCTACATTTTTCGGACCCCAAGCCGAGGAGCGCTTCTTATGGCATAGTTTTGTTAGAATAATATACCCGTATTGCGTAATCGGTCTGTTCAATCTTTAGAACGCTTGTTCTAGTTTTATGAGGTGAGACACCGGTGAAACTAGAAAAAGCGTGCAAAAATGAAAATCTCTTGATGATCCTTTAGCCATTTAAAAATTTTAAATTGGACAAATTCTCCCATTTATCAACTTTTACTGATCAGCACCTGGAAATTTTAAAATCCATCAATAAACTTTAATAAATCCGTTCTAAACATTAAGTTAGATTCAGTCTTTACAAGAAGTATCAATCTCAAACTTGATTATCACCACGCACATGCCCCATCTTGAAGTGCATGGTAGGGTCAACTAACTGAATTATCACTAAATATATCACTGAATTTCAATGCATAGCCATAGCTAAATGTACTTATAAACAAACTTTGAAACACCTGAAAATACTTACCAATTTGAAGGATAGAACTAAATTAAAATGGAGCTCTGGCTTGGCGGCTGAAATGGCACTATGTGACTACATAACCTTCCAGCTGGGTTATCATTTCCGTTGAAACCACCTGGCGGATAAGTGATGTTGGTCATATAGTTTCAAACGTAACCACTAGATGGCATCAAGAGGAAATTGTTCTTTATAGGCATTTTTACATCCCACTTACGCACTTGCCCCGTTTTTGCACTCTCATCTTAATTTTGAAATCGATTTTTTCTTCGGTAATCGATAAAATTGTTGAATTGAATAAATTAATTAATTCGTACACGTTATGTTTTTATAAATTCAACTTGAATTGTAGCGTTTTACTGTAAAAACAATTTTTAAAGTGTTTGAAATTTTTCAGTTGTTGATCTATTTTAATTTATCATTAAATGCCTATAAATTTCACAGAAATATGAAAAATTTCCGTATTATCGATTTTTCATATATCTGTGCTTTTATAGGATTCATTTCTTTGTAAAGTCGATTTCTTTAATAAGTTCCTTATTTCGAGCTCGTGCTGCCTACCTTCGCAGCATTCTAAAATTGGTTTTCTTTTACAGAATGAAATGGACGTCGACGGCGACAACGACGCCAAAGGCGAAGAAAAATTGAAAGAACGGGAAGAGAAAGAAGCCCTCGAAAAAGCCGCCAGAGTTGAAGCGTCGCTTCGGGAGCGGGAAAAAGAAGTGCAGCGCACTCTAGCGGTCCATTTGAGAGACCGCGACACCGAAAGGGAACTCCACAAACACGACGAGGCGGTGCAACACTTCAACGCTCTTCTGGCCGATCTCGTAAGTTTCATCATTGGCAAACCCCCCCCTTCCACCTGTTTTTTTGTCATTTTCAACTTTACGTAAATCGCCTTCGCAGGTTAGAAATTGTGAATTGGGCTGGAGAGAAGCCAAACGTCAGCTTCGGAAGGACCACAGGTGGGAGTTAGCGTCTCTTCTGGACCGAGAAGAAAAAGAGAAACTCTTCAACGTCCACACTGAACAACTGACACTCAAGAAGAAGGAGAAATTCAGGTTGGCATCAGCTAAAGCTGAAAATGGTTTTGATAGCTTCTATTGATCGACCCAGATGTTTGTACCATCGTGAAAGCTTAACTTCTGGTGGCCCGAAAACAGCGATTTTTGGTTTATTATTAAGTGGATTGGGTGGACAGGGTACGTCGATGTAGAATTGTGTTAGAACTCTTAAAATAAGAACAGTAGGTATACCTTTTGGGGTCAATCGCTTCTTTCAGGGTAAAAATTGCCAAAACCCAAATAACGTTTGGGAAACAGAAACAAGGATTCACACCCTCGAAAACTCCCACCCGGAGAAGGAACCGGGAGGAGGTTTTTCTCCTAATAAAACCGGATAAGGCCGGCAACATTCAGGTCACTTTTTTTTGTAGAACAGCGTAATTATTAATACTATTACGGTTACTCAAGATAACAAGTTACAAATTTTACCCAAGGGTTTATTAGGTATTCTTTAATATAAATTATCTAAAAAATAATTCAATTATTTATAAATAGTTATATTCTTGTAAAGTCTGTGGACGGATGTGGGACCCCAATAAACGGATTATGCGTCCAAAAGTACTTCGAAAACGACACCTAACTCGTGGATGCCAGGAAGTTGAACGTGAGGTGTTGTTTTCCGAGTAATTTTGGACGTAGAATCCATTTGTTTGGAGTCCCAGAATGATCCGATTTCACCGTGGGAATTTATGGGGCGACAAATGGGAGTTTTGGAGGATCCGAGGGAGGTCAAATAAGGTGTTGTAACCTAGATCGAAGAATGATGAACCCTTGTGTAAAATTTGCTGCGTTTTCGTATCACCTCCCTTTCAACACGGTTTGACAGTAATTTTTGTGCATACAGTGGGATTTTCGAGCATATCCATCCTAGCCCTAATTATCAGGTTTCCTTCTACCGCCTCCGGCCTAGTGTACTATTTTGACACTTCAAACATGGGTCTATGCTGGAGTATGCGCCTTCAGAACTCCCCCAAACACTCGACTCATTGATATTGATTTAGGAACACCTCCCCAAATAAGAACACCTTTTAGGAATTCCTCTAACATTTTTCTAACAAATTTTGTTTATAAGTAATTTCTTTTTAAAATAGGGAGCTGCTGAACGAGACGCCAGAATGTACTCTGTCGTCGTCGTGGAAGGAAGTGAGGAAAGCCATCAAAGAGGATCCCAGATATAGCAAGTTTTCATCCAGCGACCGGGTGAGTTTCGTATACTGGAAGTATTGTAGTAGTTTATATTTACCGTGTTGTTACGTTTGTTTCATTTTTTACACAGAAATGCGAGAGAGAGTTTAAAGAGTACATCAAGGACAAAGTCATAGCTGCTAAAGGGGATCTTCATGAGCTGCTGCAGGTAATGGAAAAAGTTCTACTGCTACGTAGGATTATCCTTTTTTTGTTAAAGTCTCTAGGCTATCACTTTTTTTTCGGGATTGTAGGAAACGAAATTGATTACCCACAAGTCGAACGCTCTGGTAAAAGAGAACGAGTCGCACATGAAGGAAATTGAAGAGATGATGGAGAAAGACAAGCGGTGGTTGGTTTTGAGCCACATCCCAGACGAACGGCGGGACATCTTGAAGACTTACCTGGTTGAGTTGGAGAAACGAGGGCCTCCTCCGCCCCCGACTGCGTGCGACCCTTCGCGAAGATCCATCAACAAATGAAAACATGGAGAGGTGAGTTGCTCAAAAAGAAACTTCGACGGAGGATTCAGAAATATTTAGTAGATTTGTAGATGGGTGAGGGAATATGATGGAAAAGCAAGTTTGAAATAAGGTTTGGGGAGAATAGGGTGGGTTTCGTAGATCTTCCTCCAGCTTGAGGAGGTCTCAGAGGCCCCTCAAGCTATTCACAGTCGCCATTGCTCAAGGAGCTCCTCAGCCTTATTTTTTGGACTATTATTAGACCCTACACGAGCAGAAATACGCGGCAGATTAGTGGGCGTTGAAAAGACGAAATGTTTGAAAATCGGCTAAGAGTCGGCGAAAATCGGTCTGCGAGAGTTCAAATCTGGCAGATTTCTCGGATGCGATGTCCGTGGTTCAGAGAACTGTTCGATTCAATTAGGGCCGAGTCCCTTATCGTTCAGATGTCCAAATGTTCTCCCCTGAGATATCTCCCTTATCGGTGTTTTTCCTGGGTGCGTTTTATCAAAAAATGGGGAAAAAAAGAGTGGCCCGAATACACCTGGTGGGCGGAATTGGGAGCATTTTTTGGAAATCGCGATTTTGGGTTTCTCAATATAATTTCTAGCATGAGTTTGCTGGTTTGAATACTAAATTGTTTATTTGGGTAAACAATTATAGCGTGGGGACCGGTTTCGAGCAACTAAGCTCATCTACAGCCCAGAGTGACTTGAGGTAGGTTGAACGTACATTCAGGTCTGAACCTCGTCTTCTCTCCCTAACCAACTCATCACTACAATTCAATCGTAATGTAGGGCAGGCCTACTATTTAATAACCTTTTTACGATCAGCTCATTAACAAGTCAAGATTCACCGTCCCATAATCTGACAAGTTTGTTTAGATTGACGAAGGTTAGGCTAGGGCCTAGGCACTAGGTTAGGTGAGGCGCTTAGGGCCTATTTCACCACACGAGTTACCGAGCGTTTTAGCGTTAACGCCCAAGTTCTGCCCGAGGGATGGAAACCCGTGCGGAGCTCGGTCAAGTTTGCGGAGCCTTTAGTTGGTGAAATCAGTGTGGTTAGTGTCTCCCGTTTTATTCTTGTATTCCCTAGCTTCGCGGGGACTTTCCATGTTTCTATGGTCCAAAAGTCCATTTTGATCTTTTTTTTTTAGTTTCCTGTTTGGCAACGCTGTAATTTTGAGGCCTTCCTTGAACAAATCTCAAGCTGAGGTCGGCCTCCTCCCGATCCAGAACTCACTATGAATAACCTCCTCTAATCTCGAGATGAGGCCTTCCTCAACTAAGTGAGAAAAATTCTCATCTTGAGTGAGGACTTTGTATCCCACCCTTAATCTCGCTTAGAGAGAGTGGAAAGGTTTGGGATGGTTTGAAGCGAATTGAGCCTAGAGGTGCTCAAATCCAGTTTAGGTGTAGTGGGAGGGTTTGGAGAGGGTTTAAAACTGCTGTGGTGTTCTTCCAGGTTTGCTTGGTTTGGGCGGAGAGGTGGCGGCCACCAGAGTTGGGCGTAGTTAACTGAAAATTTAGTTTAACTACATTATTTACTCAAGTAAAATCTTGCACCCTACAACTACAACTGTTGTAGGGTTAGTTGTAGGGTGCAACTAACAACTAAAGTTTCAATTTTTTGAAACAACTAAAGTTCAAATAATCTAGTTGCAGTTGTTAGTTGCAACTGGTTTTCGCCCAACTCTACTAGGGAGGAGGGGTTATAACCGATTTGGAGGAGATCCAAACCGTGATACCCCACTCGGCTCCCGCGGCCAATTAAGAGGTCCCCACACGGCTCTCGATGTTTTGGCAAGGGTTGACCCCACACGGCTCCCGAGATGCGGTCATCTTCCACTACCGAATACCTTCTATCTAACGTTTGGTGCACATCCTCCACAGCGGACAATATCTTCCCCTGATCTACTGTTTTTGCCGAACAAATGCTCCTTCTCTACGAAAAAGCTTTCCGAGCACTGAGTGAATACTTGGGCACCTCAAATTGTTTTTGCTGACTTTGGAATACAATATAAATTCTCTTTATTCTACAAACCAGGAAGGTGCATTGCGCAGTGCGTGCCGTGTGGCCTGCTGCAAGTTTAAAAGGCTGCAGGTTCCATTTAGGCCAGGCCAGCTGCTGGTGGAGGAGGCTGGGCGACATTTCAGCGAGAGGGATTCTGAATATGCCAGAGCGTTGAAGCATTTGTTTGGGCGTCCACATTTGCACCCATCTGAGGTGTTCGACTGTTTTAGTGGGAAGGAGAATGTGATGGTCTAGTGTAAGTGGAGCCGCGTGAGGCTTCTCGACCAGTCAGAGTAGCGAGTAGGGTCTCACAAATCAGAGAGCATGGGAGCCGAGTGGGTGAAACGGGAGCCGTGTGGAGTCCGACCATTCAAATCCGGTTCGTGTTGGAGTGGGAGGTTTTAAGGCGGGACATAGTCCTCGCTCAAGATAAGAATTTTTCTCACTTTATTGAGGAATGCCTCATCTCGAGATTGAAGGGAGTTATTTGTAGTGCATTCTGTATCAGGTGGAGGCCGACCTCATTTCAAGGTTGTTTGAGGAAAACCTAAAAATGACAGTGTTGCCAAAAGAGGGAACAAAGTGAACTTCTGGATAAAAAAAAACAAGCCATCAATTGAATTGAATAGATGAGCGCAACCTTTTTGTTATTACGATATATTTAATGAGCGAGAGAAACTAAGAAACAGTAGGTATCTAGCGACCAAACTATGCCACACAACACATCATCCACGTGATGCTCATTACGTAAACAACTGCACCCTAACGACCGATGCGTAATAAAACCTTATGCCGATCAGAGGTAACGAACGGCTCAGGCTGCAAAAATCGTTTTGGAGTCGTTGGAATCAGCCTGAAAAGCTCATTCCATAGACCCTTGTACCAACGAAATCGGACAAAAACTTCCGTCCCCCTTTTGAGGCCTCCTTAGTTACACATCAGAGATAAACAACTTTCGTCGTGAAGGACCTCCCGAAAACCGATGAAGGGGATGAGGGAGGGAAAATCAAGGTAGCCTATAACCACCCCCGGAACTCGCTGATGACAATGAGACCACCCTCATGAAAATCTGTTGAGCCGCTCGGGCGTGATGCTCTGTACACAAACAAACAAACAAACAAAAAAAAAACAAGCCATCAATTGAATTGAATAGATGAGCGCAACCTTTTTGTTATTACGATATATTTAATGAGCGAGAGAAACTAAGAAACAGTAGGTATCTAGCGACCAAACTATGCCACCCAACACATCATCCACGTGATGCTCATTACGTAAACAACTGCACCCTAACGACCGATGCGTAATAAAACCTTATGCCGATCAGAGGTAACGAACGGCTCAGGCTGCAAAAATCGTTTTAGAGTCGTTGGAATCAGCCTGAAAAGCTCATTCCATAGACCCTTGTACCAACGAAATCGGACAAAAACTTTCGTCCCCCTTTTGAGACCTCCTTAGTTACACATCAGAGATAAACAACTTTCGTCGTGAAGAACCTCCCGAAAACCGATGAAGGGGATGAGGGAGGAAAAATCAAGGTAGCCTATAACCACCCCCGGAACTCGCTGATGACAATGAGACCACCCTCATGAAAATCTGTTGAGCCGCTCGGGCGTGATGCTCTGTACACAAACAAACAAACAAAAAAACAAAAAAAAAAACATACATGTCGAGGAGGTGAGCGCACCTTTCCATTTTTTGGAAAAAGGTTGCGCTTTGGAAAAAGGTTGCGCTAAAAACATACATGTCGAAGAGGTGAGCGCACCTTTCCATTTTTTGGAAAAAGGTTGCGCTAAAAAAAAGGTAAAGCCCCCTCAAAACAAGGGAAACTAAGAGTTATAACCGCCTATGTTTGTCGGATTATGAAGTCGTGAAACTTGAATCGTTAACGTTTATTAAATTGGTAGGCCTGCCCTCCATTACAGGGCAGGTACGTGAAAAAAATGTCCTGAGTCAAGAACAACGTGTGGAAAAATTCTATACCAAGTTATTGGTAAAACTAGTGCGAAGTGCTATACATATTTCTTTTTAGCGCAACCTTTCCCTCAAAAAATGGTTTTTAAAAATAATAGACATCTAATTTAATTGACGAAATTCTCTGTTGCTGTACTTTTTGCTTCCGAGTTTACGGAAGATAGCGGGAGCATTGTTTTCACTTTTGGGATCGAAAAAATGTTTGTCCTCGTTGTTACTGCTACTACAACTGTATTGGGATTGGTTCTGCACTGGAGGCCCTAGTGTGGCCCCTTGCACGACAAGTTTGAAGAGTTTAATCTTCGTTCACATCGTCTCTGCTTCTTTTTTCCAGGGTTGCCAACAGTTGTCACGAAAAGACGTCGCAAAGCGGGAATGAGTTGGACTTCCAGCCGGATTTTCCTCCACGTGCAGATCTTCTGTGTATTATTCCTATATATTTTTTTTTAAAGTTTTGTTTTCAAATCGTAGAACCGAGGGGAACTATTTGTGTTTATATTTTGTAAATATTTCTATTTGATGAGCACCATTATAACATCTCTGGACAAAACTGTTATTTCTGCGGGTGTGAATAGTAAATTGTTTATAATTTGTGAAATTACTCTTATTTTATTTTTCATTTCTTAGAGTTGAATTGTGGACTCAGTAAAATGTTGCTTGTGTAGTTGACCTGGTCTGGAAATAGTTTTGCAAAATTTGTAAGTTGGTATTGCTGCATTAAAATATTTAGTTATTACCGTGTTTTCTTGTTTTCATTCCCGTCACTTGAGGGGGGTCGATGTTGACGTGAGGCACTTGGTCACGAGGAAGGGGGAAAAAGAGCACAACAATGAACAGAACTCAATAACGTTTTATTTCTTCAGTACTTTTAAATCTTATAACAAAAGGTGTTGAAAAATAACTCACCTAGTAATAAATTAAATCTCTAGTACAAAGGATGCTTTCAGTTTGTTCAACTTAACAAAAAAAAGAGGAAAAATTAGGGGGAATGGGGAGTGACCTTGAGAAAACAATTTATCACAACAAGGTTCGAAACGCTACGCAAAAGCTGATAACAGCAGGTAACCAATGGGATTGTTGTTGGACAACAGCCAGTTGTGGCGGTGGTCTACTTCCAGGTGCACCACAACGAAAGGCTGACAAAACCAGGGGTGCCACAATATCTCAATGCACATATCAAAAAATGGCGTCATGTTGACGAAGGGATTACCCTCGAGGGCAACAAATTTGGATGAGTTCTTCTGAGGAACTAAATACGTAGTGCACACATTGCTAATAGCCATCATCGAACTGGAGAATGTTACCCAGTAAGTCTTGCTGAGCAAGACAACTCCAAACACCAAAATTACCAGCATAGCACGATGAATGCTGTTACAACGTAATTTAATGATAAAAAAACGGAAAAGGGTTAATATGGATGGAGGTCAGGTAATAAAACATGCGCCACGCCGTAACTTAAGGACCAGGAACTCCCTTGCATTTCGCACTCATTCAGTCTTATTCATTTATTCAAGTACCGGCCCATGACGATTAACTTTTCACTTATAAAACTTTCACTCTTCGATCTGCAAATACAGTTGCGATAACTGTTCCGAGTCAGATAGTCTGGAATCATAAGAGAGACAACAACGAAAATTAATCTAAGCTTGTCCTGTTTGCTACGGTGAGTGGGGTTTTGCGTGGGGATTTGTTGACGGAGGATTTTGAAGAGCGACCAAGTCGAAAGAAGGTCTCGAAAGTGAAAAGTCGGTGGCGCCTCCTTGAGGGATGTCGAACAGTTCACCTGAACTCGTATATTTGGGTGCTATGCTCCGGAACGTGGCTGAGCGTCAGGGACTGATACCTGCAACAGGGAAGAAGCTGTGAGATACGAGAAGAAGGTTCGTGCAGAAACGGGACAAATAGAGCTGGCAATTCAGCTGAGTGGGATGATGGGATGGGCTGTAAAGCTAGATTCACATGGGGCGGAAACTGGGAGGACGGAGAAACCAGTAGAGGGAGGTGGCGGATTCGGAAGAGCGTTCACATGGTGGACGGTATCATAACCTTCCTCCTGATCTGTTCTTCAAAGTTCCTCCCGGCACATCACAAGATTGATTAAATTTTCGTTGAAATTCATTGTATCTCTAAATTTAGAGATACAATGAATTTCATTTTTGTATTTATACAAAATGAAATTCATCAAACGTAGGTATAGACGCAAAACTACAAATTGGCGCGAAAATATTGCAACCTTTAATAGCGGTTACAAACAGAATGTCCATTGCACATGCGTCGGGAACGGTTTAGAAATTTCTTCCGCCTTACCACTGTCCACCTGCTCCGACGACCAACATTCTCCACTGCGGTCCAAACAGCCTATAAGATCTTTCCGCTTTCTGCCCCATGTGAAACCACCTTAAAAAGACTTTGATTGTTCATGTGCACAGTGCACTCCAGGTTGAAACAGCATAATCAAGAGGAGGAGGATCAGTCGTCGTAAGGCAGCACCACATTTTGTTATCTGACTCATCAAGGAAAACCATCGCACGAGTACCCAAATGTCTACAGGCAGGACAATGCCAGCCCGTCATCCCACGCAGGGGAATAGGGTTCATGCAGTGCAATTATCCGGCGTTAAACAGTAGGTCCCTACTTCTTCTGTAATAACTGTTCAACACGCTCAACAGAAGTTAGTAGCGAGAGGTCGCCAACGCCCGTTTACGGGTATAGCGCCCAAAAAAGAAGTCCGATGATGAAGAGCAGTAGGATTCTCAACCTGTTTGCTGTATGTAGGATTCGCGAGGGATGAATGTAGGATTCAGATGCTGGGGCGAAGCTTATAGTGGTCGGTGGAAGCCTGGCAAACTGGAATTTCGCCGCTTTTGCCACCGACTTTGCAAAATATCGCAGCTCATCCAGATTTTCGTGGTCACTATCTCCCCCATACGTTGCTACCAGAAATTGTTCACCTGCTTCACTGATTTCTGGTGCAGTGGCATCTGGATTGCTAAAAACCTGCACATTTGCCTTGAGGGAGGGATTCTTCACGTACATGGTGCACACCTTCTTCTTTCCCAACCCAAAAGGTGCGGAGGTCCTATCGCACCTACTTATCGCATGGAGGAAATACTGCAACTAAATCTGTGTTCATGAGGGCGATTTGGCTAATACGATCATGTTTTTTGTGTCCCAGTGCATCACCTCAAGCCAGGTTGCAGCCAAAATTTTGTTTGCCAACCCAGGAAGAGTTGGTAACTTTGTCTTGACGCCGGTCAAGAGGCAGCTTCGCCTGCGTCTGCACGTACTCTAATGTGAAGTAACTTTCGCAAAAAAAAAAAAAAAAAATTATTATTGAAATCAAATGGTTGCACTTGTCCTCGTGTCACGGTGGGTGGTTTAGGTGTATCACATTTACGACGTAAGTATAACTGGACTAATTTTTCATTGGTGTAACTTTTTTGGCATGCAGTGTGCACTCTTACTTCCTGAAGCCCTTGTAGGAATTGTTGGTCATCACGACACTACACACACGAACGTTTTGGGTGGATATCCCGGAGAAAACACGAAAGTACGCACGATAGGATATGAAAACTATATTGTCACTTCGACGGCTCTTTCACAACTAGTGAAATATTTCCTTCTGAAGGGTCGGCTCTTTTGTGAGAAATCCTTTTTTTTTTCGCAGACCAGGTGGAGGAACCTATGCAGCCGCAGGGGAATCCATCGAAATTTATTACGACTCTTCTTCTGTATAGGTATTATTTATTTATTAATTACAATCTTTCTGCATCTTATAGTTATAAATTAGTTTGCTGTAAATATATAGTTTTGAAGACTTCAATAACTTAGTTATTACATTAAATGTAATAAATTTTATTAGGTACCTACTCATTGGCTATGACCTTGTTCTCTATATATATTACATATTTTTTATACATAGGACCTATGTCATAGGTACTATAATGTAGTAATCTTACGGCCTTTACGTATTTATATAATGGACACGGAATGGTATCAGACGCGAATATGGATCATAGGGGTCTGTAAACCCCGGAAAAGAGCATAGAACCAACTGGGAGCAATTTTTGAGAAACGCCAATTTTGGAAAAATAGTTGCCAAAATTGGAAAATTGGACCAATTTCAAATTTTTGAGCTTTTTGAGCTCTCCAATTGATGCTCTACAACGTTTAGGGAGGGGAGTAGGTGATTGGGAATGATGTTGTAAACCTATAACAATTTGAAAATTGAGTCATGGGAGTTTTTACCAAAATTGGAAAAAATAGCCATTTTTTGATCGCCCGTAGCTATTTCTTTATTGGACCGATTTCGGATTAGTTTTTTTTGGTTGATGGGGAATTTAATATACTATAATTTAGTATATAGTGAGTTTTTACTTACAATTGACCGTTTTCGATGTAATGAGGAAAAACTGAAACAAGTCCGAAAATTTCGAGGTTTTTCGGTCGCCAAAAATTTAGCACAACCTCCTCGAGGTCGAAAACTTGGATTTAGCATCACCAAACATGTCCGAACAACACCCTGAAATTTCATTAACTTCGGAATTTTTCGTCGTGACAGCCCTTTTCAACGACCTGGCCACTGGAATATTAGAGCCAGGGCCTTCTCAAGGGAGGCTGCACCAGGATGTGCTCGCCATGCTTGTCGGCCAGTGTCAGGAGAAGTGGGCTGCTGTGTTCACAGGTAGACGTTTGAGTTCTTCCCATCTGTGGCTCAGCGGTTGCGGGTTCTGTGGGTGGTTCCCTATCACAACACCTCACAGCTACTGAGCGGCAACGAGGACTTCCCAGCTAACATGCAACATCTGGCGCTGGCTGCACGGGCTCGGCAAAAAACGTGCTTTGGAGTTGTCTAGCATTAAATGCGGCAAATTTTGCGAGAGAGAGAGAGAGGCACTATACTGTGTATACGGTAGTAAAATAATAAGTTAGTTTAGGAGTTAAACGCGAAAAACAGAACGGAATGCGAACATTTCAATGTTTTCCAACTTCCATAAGGAACGCAGACCTCCTGCGATGGTGCAAACTCAAAATATGTACTTGTTTCCACACCAAACTGAAGGGATTAATGTTTTCCAGCTTGCCAGGAATTACATCACCCTTGCACCATTTTTGGTCTAATTTTGACGACAGCAATAACCTTACTGCCCCAGATATGGTCATCCGAGGTATAGAGAGCAATAGTTTTATATTAACGACCCTTACAAACTTTAAACGTGGTATACTCACATTTCAGAACTGCGGTGATAATAGTATCCTTCGATGGTGGCGGTGCTCTTTTGAAAACAAATATAATAGAAACCGGCGAACGAAGCGCCATTGATGTCCCGTATAGTGTGGTCCGGGACGAGGAAGTGTTCTTTCCATCGCATGAAGACGAAATCCGTCGATTTGATTTCGTCGTAGTCGAAACTGTCCGAGTTGAAGGTTTTCGAGTATTGGCAGAATGAGGAGAATTTGCTCTGGAACAAAGCGAGGAGGAGAAGTTTAGCGGGAGTTTGTCGAAATGACGTCGGCTGAATGTACCGGAACTTACCCAGTGTTTCTTGTCGACGTCTTCGTCAGCTTCCCATTTCCTCGTCAGAAAGGGGTACTTCTTACTGATGATTTCCCCGTCGAAAAATGTCGTCAACGTCGGGAACTCGTCCGTCAAACCTTTGATTTTCAGATAGCCGCAAAGGTAGGAGTTTTCTTCGTCAACATACTGCGAAAAGATTAAAGTCTTTAGGAATTATAAGCAATTACTGGTGATGGTGGAGCAGAATCAATGTCAGGAGAAGGATAATATCCTCCTATATTATGTGCTTCAGCTGGGCTCAACAGCTGCCAACGTAACTGGGACGAGGCCTGAACAGTGGTCGAAAAAGAAACCCCCGACATTTGCTAGAAACTGGATCTGCAGGAGAACGACGACGGGGCACTTGAGGGGAAGTGATGTTTTAGAAGCGCCCAAATATGCGATTGATTGCCAGGCCTCCATGACCCAGGAACTTGTAGTCCTCACTCAAGACAAGAAATTTCCTGACTCAATTAAGGGGGTGGACAACTCCGAAGCACGTGCTTTGCAGAGCCATCAGGGCCACTGCACCATGTTCCACCAGGATTGTCAGCCAGCAGGTTAGCCGAGAAGTCACCGTGGCTGCACAGGTCTTGTGATAAGGGACCACCCACAGCTTCCGCAACCGCTGAGACACAGATGGGAAGAACTCCAACGTGACTGTGGAGTCGGAGCCCTCCTTCCACTGGCTGACAAGCCTGGCGAGCACACGTTGGTGCAGCCCCGACCAAGAAAGCCCTCACCTTGCCTCTGAACGGGCCGCCCCTCGCAAATCCGACTGACAGGAAAATGGCGGGCCGCTTCCTGCTCAAGCATGACTAGACGATGTCCACGATTTAGGTTACGATACAGGGGGTGTCTATGAAAGTGAAGCTTTCACAAATCGAGCATTTAATTTAAATTTTGACGATCCTCAGATTCCCGCAGGTGAAACTTGCTCTAGAATGGTTGTGGTCCCACCAGTTCATTCTGTAATTACTTTTATGCATATTAACATTTGTTCCCTTAGAAACAAAATCAATTTCTTTGAGGCATATTTAGAGTCCCTAAATTTTAATGTTGACGTAATTTCTTTAAACGAACACTGGTTGGAAAATGACGTGATCGCTTTCACAAAAATAAGTAACTTCACTGTGGCAAGTGCCTTTTGTAGGCCTATGACTCAACATGGAGGTACAATGATACTTGTGAGAGACGGGACTCGTTTTACTGCCCTGGAACCGATCAATGCACTGTCTCATGGAGGAATAGAGAGGAGAGCTCACTCTGTGTTAAACCGCGTGCCCAAAACGCCAACCCAGTGATGGAACGGCGGGTGGGATTGCGACTGCAGCGCGACCCCTACGAGATGTAGTGAGCTTTGAAGGTGGTAAGTTAACACAACTGAACCAAAAGATGGCGCCCCTGCGAATTCCGTCGTTGCATTCACAGTGTACACAACTACACAATCAATTTCGTTATTCAGAGATGGTTCCTTCAATTTTTCCTTTAATTTAATTGTAGTAGCACAACAGTGGAAGATAAATCCGTTTAGTGAGGTATTTGGGGCTTTTCTTCGTAAGAAGGGCTACTGGCTCACTCTAGTCGGGTTTGAAGGTACTATGTGTAGTTCACTACGTTCCGTAGGGATAGCGCCACGGTCGACTATGGCACATGAAGTCCTATTCAGTGAACTCTCCTCTCTATTCCTCCATGGCACTGTCTGTTCCCTCCATTTGTGAATTAACCGCGGTCAAAATGTCAAAAATCAACATTACGCTCGTATCGATTTATCGTTCCCCGAGTGGTAACCTCGGAGATTTCCTTAATGTACTGACACAGGCTCTTTCTCTTCTATATAAAACTGATAAAGTCATAGTAATGGGCGATTTCAACGTATGCATTTTGGAGGATACTTCCAGATTTCGAGATTTGTCTGATGTATTTTCCTCGTTCAACTTTTTCCCCCAAAACAATGCACCCACGAGAGGGAGAAGGTGCATTGACAATTTATTCACAAACTTTGTTTTGGATATGGACGAGAAATGTTCTGTTGACGGGGTTTCTTTTTCAGACCATAATTCAATTTTCCTAAGCCTGATAGCCCCTGAAAACATTGATCCCGACGGGCACGTCGTAATATCTCGCCCAGTTACAACTCCTAAACTAGATAAATTTGAATTCACTCTATTCAATATCAACTGGGATTTCGTATATGACAGTTTCGTTACTCTTGACTACAGATGGTCACATTTTGTGCATACCATCTCGAGCATAGCTCACCAGGCTTTCCCTACTATTCGTAGAAAACCCTTTAAAAAGAATCCGAAGCCCTGGTTTACTGAATCGTTAAAAAATATGAAAATCTTAGTCCGCCAAAATAAAACTCAAACCGAGTATGATTCTAATCCCAAATTAAAAGCAAACTACCTTTCCCTCCGTAATGAGTATAAGAAAGCGATCAAAGCGGCTCTAGTATCCTACCACGAAAAAGACATTTTTGCGTCCGGAAACCCATCAAAGAAGATGTGGGAATACATAAACGAAAACCGCAATCAAACGAGGAAGGCTCCTAGAAACCTAAAATACACAGCTGACGACTTTAACTCATATTTCGCATCAGTAGCTTCAAAAACCATAGCAAATCTGCCCTCAGTAACCCAAAACCCCCTTGATTTTGAGATCAATCCTGCGCCTGTGCTACGTTTTTCATCACTGGAACCCGAACAAGTATTCAAAATTATATTATCTTTGAAAAATTCGAATGGTTGCGACTTTTATGGCTTATCTTCCAAAGTGATTAAACATGTAGCACTGGCCATTGTTTACCCCCTGACTCATCTGATAAACGAGGCCATTTGTTCAAATTTCTTTCCTTCAGTTTTGAAAGTCGCAGAAGTGATTCCTTTGCACAAGAAGGGGGATACAGATGATATGTCCAACTACCGGCCTATTTCTAAACTCCCTTTGTTCTCGAAGGTATTTGAAAAAGCTATTAATAGGCAGATAAAAGATCACTTCGAGGATAACAATCTATTTGTCTCGGATCAGTATGGATTCAGAACAGGACGGACGACTGAGCAAGCAGTTTTGGGTATTTCAAGTCAAATTTGTGAACATTTTGAAAGAGGTCACTATGTTTCAGCAACAATGGTTGATGTTTCAAAGTGTTTCGATTGTGTGCCTCATAAACTGTTGCTGGCAAAATTACGATCGTACAAATTCTCCGCTGAAGCCGCAACCTTGATTAAGTCTTACTTACATAATAGAGTCCAAGCTGTCCGCCTAAATGGTACTGTCTCCGAATTGTCACAAATCGGAGACTTATCCGTAGTTCAAGGTAGCGTTCTAGGACCCACTCTCTTCCTGATATTTTCAAATGATCTTCCTCAACATTCAAATAAAAGGACTGTTATGTTTGCGGATGACTCAACGGTTCTTTCATCAGATTCTTCGTTGGCTGCCCTGGTAGAAAATGCAGATAGTACTGTCGGCGCTATTCGACATTGGTTCCATAAAAACCGTCTCGCTGTTAATGATTCAAAAACGGAGGTGATGTATTTTGGATTAAGGGACTTATCGCTGGCAGTGAGTGTTGGTAACCCTCAGTCCGTTAAAATGTTGGGTGTTGTACTGGATCCGAAACTGAGTTGGAGGCCTCACTGTGAACAGCTGGCCGCGTCCTTAAATAGCGTTTCCTTCCTTTTGCGAAAACTTTCCGACAAGCTTCCCAAGACTGCCGTTCTTGCTGCCTACTATTCAGTTTTTCAAAGTAGGGCTGGATATTGCATCCTTTGCTGGGGCCACTCGCCACACAGCGCCCTTGTATTCAGCAGTCAAAGGAGAGCTGTCAGAGCTATCATGGGCCTAAACTATCGGAAGGACTGCAGAGATGCTTTTCAGGAGCTGGGAATACTAACAGTACCAGCCCGGTACATCCTCGCTTGCCTTACCTATGTGCGGAAAAACATCGCCTCATTCCCCTCAGCCTCACACACTCACAATACACGAAGTGCCAGTCAGCTTTCGTTGCCCCACTCTCGTTTGGACGTCAGTAGAACTTCTACATCGTGGTGGGGAATAAAAATTTTTAATGCCCTTCCAAAATCTGTCCGAGAAGAGCCTGTGCCAAAATTTAGAATCTCGTGTAAATCCCGACTGTCACAAATGGTGCCGTTCTCATTTGAAGACTTTTTTCTCAACATCAATCCAGTGAAACGTCTTTAACGTGTACATGCCCTTAATTCATCAATTTACGATTTAATGTTACCATCTTACTTTGTATTTTCAGGCCTAACTTTAATTAACCGTGACCATTGTCAAAAGCACTCTGTGTAATATGGCAAATAAAACGCTTTCTGATTCTGATTCTGATTCTGATTCAAAAGGGAGAACACCATCAAGAACCCGAACCACCGCACCCGAGACTGTCCTGCAGGATCACGTCACTCTAATGAGGGCTATCCTCTGCGCCGATCTCAGTCTCCTGAGATTAGTTTTCTTTAGGGGGTATATTATGTTCCCCCCGCAGCATACAAGAGGATCCCCAGGAAGAGGCCCCTGTATATCACAAGATCACTCGACCTGAGGCCACCGTAACTGCCTGCAAGGCACGCAACTTTCAAGTAGGCTGGTATGGCTCCTGCTGAAGCGGCCTCAGCATGGACGGCAAAGCTCTTCCGCTCTTGTAGCACCACGCCTAGAGGCCCCACAGCAGAACAATAGGCGGCCAGCATCATCAGCTCGCAGCCCTTACTTACGAGGGTCATCCAGAAAGTAAGTTTACAATGGCTCCTGTGGCGAGGGTGATTTTTTTTTTTTTTTTGTGCACCTGGCTTGAAAGCAGGGTCATAACGGTCAGTTTGCTTTGTAGCGAGTTTCCGTAGACCGTTTTGTTCAGTAACAGTGAGTTTTTTAAATCGAGAGGTCGACGAAAGAAGGGGTATGCTAACCAAGGGGATCTGCCTCCTCCACGACAACGCCAGGCCCCACACTGCTCGAGTCACCCAAGAGCTTTTGACTTCGCTTGGATGGGACATAGGAGGGCTTATTGACTGATTGGTCTAGTTAGGTGTCGTTTTCGAAGTGCTTTAGGACGTAGAATTCATTTTTGGGGGTCCAAGAACGATCCGATTTCACCGTGGGGATTATGGGGCTTTCGTGGAGCTACAAATGGGATTTTTTAAGGATCCCAGGAGTTCAAATATTTTTTAAGTAATTTTTGACGCCATTTTTCGAGGTCCCACATCTGTCAAACAAGTAAGTACAGCTTTTTTTCAAAAATATTTTCTTATTGGCACAGAATTACTAATTTTCGCACAAGTAACCTACCTATATCAAAGAATAATAAACCCTTGTGTAAAATTTGCAGCATTTCACTAATGGGTCCAAAGTAGTGCGGTACCTACGTAGTACGTACTACGTACTACTCCAGACGGGTAGGCAGTAAGTGCAGACGGATTACTGACTGACAGTACCGATTCATAAGCAAGCTTTAGATAAGCAATAGGCAAAATTTAGAATTACCGTGCTGAAAACTGTTTATCTAGGAGGCGGACAACAATGATACCTAAATAAAGTCGAAACTTTAATCAATATTGATTTATTTGATTTCTACGAATAGATTAATGGAATGGAAATGATCAGATGTTTAGCTATTGACACCTATCGTTTGAAAGTATTTTCCATTCCACTCCAAGGCCATAAGACTTAGTAATGACCAAGAGCTGGAACCTTTTGGTTTTGATGGCCGACAGAGCAGCCATCTAATGAGACGCAATGTTCTCAGGAAATGTGTGCGAACGGCTGACAGGTCCACCCAGTCGTTACTCTCAGGATGATGAGCACGGAGAAAGGTCGAATGTGTTTCAGTAGAACACTCTCACTTTGACACAGATCCACCCCGAAACCATTTTAACCTTCCAAGTCGAAAAAAAAAACTCTTTTGGCGCCCAACCGACGAAAGGAACTCACCTGGAGGACGACTTCGACTTCGTAGCTGTTCCCTTTGGATTTCTGGTGCCCTTGAAATCTGGATCCGTTGTAGAGCAAAGACGGGTTCACCCCCGGCTGTTTGGAGTTGGCTGGGGGCGGCGGAGTCACTTCCGTGGGGACGGGCATTATAACATTGAGACGACCCCCCCGCTAGAGAAAAAAGAAATTCCGCTCGCGAAGTGGAAAAAAAATTCAAAATCTCAAACTTCAACTCAACGTCGCCGTGAAAACTGCGGAGATATCACTTCGAAGGTTTGAAAGGTATTAGCGAGCTTCCTACTAGCTTCCCCCACCAAGAAAAGAGAAATTTCACTCGCTTCAAACCAAAGAAAGACGGAAAACGGCTTGGGTTGGGTTTGGTTTCACATTTGACCAACAAAAGCACTGTAAATTCTGTAGCACAACCTTAACCTAATCAAACTCATTACACCTTTTGCACCAATTTTTTCCAAAAAAACTTATTTAAGCACTCAATACAAGCTCAATAAATCCTCCGTTATTAAATATTATAATTGCTAAACTCCCCTAAGCCACTACAGCAATCACCACATAGTTGTTTCTGCGGTTTAACGTTTGTTATGTTGCCAACATGTGTCGTCTAATGTTGCCAATACCTGACTCAACAACAGATCACCTTGTAATGTTCCAAACTTTTTCAATGTCCCGTAAGAATGAAGGAGGTAACACCACGTGAGGGGTGGGCTTTTCTCAAAACGCTACGTACGTAACGTTACCACTCTTTTGGGCCCGCTGTCTAGGAGACTACCTAGATTGGGCGTTTTTGACATGTCTTTACTTTGGCACATTAAAATACAAAACCGTAACGAAACAAGCGTTACCTACCTACCTACATTTCTGATGATTTTCGCTCACAACCGATTCGTTGCTACGGAACTTCATCTTCGCTAGTTATCATTGTACAAAAATCGTTCACCACTCGTTGGAAAGCTCTCGATTTACCTAACCATATTAGGTACGTTAACCATTGCGGAGTGCGTGGCCAACAAACTGTGGTATGAGGGTGATTGTTTAAATAATTGTTTCCTTACATATATTACATATGATCAGGATTGTTATTGGGATAATATCCCAATGTATTATGTTACAAATAATATAGATAATAACCCCCGGCTGGCCCACCGGTTTTGATTTTGATTTTTTTTTTTTTTTTTTGGTTCGTACATTTTCTCGGTTGGTAGTACTATTTTTTGAAATTCAGGTGCTCCCTTAGGTAACTCATAATTAGATGCTCTACAGAATAAATTTTGAGCCAATCCATTTGCATTAGCCGTTCATATTAACGAATCTTATTTTTCAGCCAATTTGGGAAAAATTCCTATTATTGACGCTTGATTGTGGCTAAACGGCTGAACCGATTCTAATGTGTAAGGAGGTCACTCGTCGCAGAATTTAAGTTCCTCAACGTAGTAGGTACCTACCTATGTATTTAAATTGTTTTCTCTGCTATGCTTAGGTTTCGAGGAATAGGTGAAAAACGCTGCAAATTTTACAGAAAGGTTTATTATTCTTTGTAATAAGTTAAATTTGTGAAATTTAATTCTGGGTCATTAAAACTTTTTTTTAAATTAAAATAAAAAATTACAAAAAATGAACATTGTTTGAACAGATGTGGGACCTCAAAAAATGAATTATGCGTCAGAGATTACTAGGGAAACAACACCTTATTAAAATTTCAGCAGAAATGCATTGCTTTTTAAAATTTATTTAATAAGGTCAAATTTTCAGCAGAATGCATTGAACCGTTGAAAATAGCTGTTACTCATTAGACCTACCCCTATAAATACGTCATGGGCTATAGAAATTTCATTATTGAAAATGATCGAATCATGATATTAAAATTAATATTTTTTTGGGTAAGTATCTGATGCAATTTATTCATTTTTTTAATTCTAAAAAACTTTAGTGAAGTTGTAGTTTTGACAAGTATTTGGCAGCTGAATGTTGGCGACATTGGGTGTGACGTTCGTCTGGCTTTGCGTTTCTTTCGTTCCTGTCTCGTGTTCTTGATCGGGCATCATGGTAAGAGATAATTTGTTGCTATTTATTCGTGTTTTTCGGGATCTCTAGCGGATTTTCATTGACGAGTTCTTCATTTTTTCCCCCTTCAGCCTCCCAAAAAGGACGCGAAAGGAGGTGCTTCCAAGCAGCCGGCGAAAAATCCCAAGAAGAAGGAAGGAGGATCCGGAGGCAAGGCTAAGAAGAAGGTGAGGTTTTGTCGTTTATGGACCGTTAAGGGTGGTTTTGTGTTTTTCGGAGTGAATTTATGGAAGAACTGGGTGAATCAACGTGGGCTCAAGTGAAATGACATGTTTATATGGTTGTTTGATGCGTTTGGACCCCCATGTGGTTAACATAACCTCGTCGTCTGGGAGCCCATGATGGTTCCTTGGGAAAGTTCTTTGACACCTGAATGCCTATGAAGTAACTAGGTAGCTTGTCCAGTCAGCACGATAAAGGGCAAATGGAAAAGTGTATTTTTTTGTATTTCTGGAAATTTCTTTTTCTGGAGTATTGAAGTAGTGTTGATGGGGGGGGGGGGGGGGGGGGGCAAAAGTTTCCTGTTTTGCGCCCTCACCGCCTTCTAAACGTCCTATCGATTTGAAAATTGGCTTTTATTGGTTTTACATCTTCCCCACATACAGTTAAAAAAAAGTTGTTTCCGAAACACCCGCTTGGAAAATTTTGCCTCACGCATGGGGCAAATTTTTTCAGGGGCAATTTTTCCCCACTTATCAGTTTAGAAGTGGGGGTACCTTGGCAAAATCAATACTGTAAATTCTGAAAACAGGTTTTATTTTTTTAAATTGCTAAAAACACGAAATAAAACAAAATTAAAGAGCATTAAATTTCCTACCCTTTTTTTGCGGAAAAAGTTGTTTAGAAGGTACCTATACCAAACCCTCTATCTATCCAGAATCTATTTTTGGGGGTCCCAGAAAGATCCAATTTCACCGTGGCGCTACCAATGGGGCTTTCATAGGGCTTTTGTAGGATGCCAGGAAGTCGAATGACATTGTGTGAGGTGATGGTTTTCCCTTTTTTTTCGGACGCTCTGACCGCTAAAGGGTTTATAATGAACCCTTTAGCCGTCAGAGCGTCCGAGAAAAAAACCATCACCATTAAGTAAGTATTGTAGGTACAAAAAATCTTTTCCCACATAAAATGTAGGAAATGTAATTCCCTTTTGGTTTATTATTCTTGGAATAATACACCTATGTTTTCGCGACGGGGGTCGACGACTCCGATCGGGCTCAAAATTTGACATTATCCGTTTCAAGTGGTCTACATTCTAAATCCGAAATGTCCGCCGTCCAGGCCGTTTTGGGCAGTAGGAATTTTTTTAAAAATCTGAAATTTCGACAAAATAATTGGTTTACCATCTAGTTGTGCCCGCAAGGTTTTCAGTCCGATCGCCCAAACCCGTGGGGCGCTATGGGGCTATAATGGGCCTACGGGAGGGGTTTTTTGAAGGCTTTTAGCTTTGGGATCGAGTTAGGTGTCGTTTTCGAAGTATTTTTGGACGTAGAATCCATTTTTTGGGGTCCCGGAACGATCCGATTTCACTGTGCCGATCTATAGGGCTCTCATGGGGCTAAAAATGGGATTTTTGAAGGATCCCAGGATGTTAAATATTTTTCGAGTAAAAAATACGGAATTTTTGAAAAAAACACATTTTTGAACAAAAAATCCAAAAAAAAAAAAAATTTTGAGGTAAAAATCCAAAACAAAAATTTTTTTTTAAATTTTTTCATTGACAGAATTAAATTTCTGCACAAGTAATGTATATCAAAGAATAATAAACCCTTGTGTAAAATTTGCAGCGTTTCATTTTATACGCGGGTTTTTTTACGTAAATGTAGTTTCGGAGTTATTTACAAATAACGGACTTTTTTGCAAAAAAAAAAGTCGCAAACCTCAGATTCGTGTTCAGCGGCCCAAAATACTGTAGAAATAAAATTTCGAGAACTACAACAAATCCTTTTTCTGCTTTTTCGAATTTGACTTGTCTACGTCCGTCTGCCATCCAATGTTTGCCCGCACCCTGATTTATTTTTTTCCCGTTGAGCAGAAGTGGTCGAAAGGAAAAGTCCGCGACAAGCTCGACAACCAGGTCCTGTTCGACGCCGCCACTTACGACAAACTTCTCAAGGAAGTGCTCTCCTACAAGCTGATCACACCGTCGATTGTCAGTGAAAGGCTCAAAGTCCGAGGCTCTCTGGCCAGGCGAGCTCTGAACGAACTTCTCAACAAAGGTACGAATTTTCTCGTTGATTTGGTATAATATACCAAATATTATTTAGCTCGGTCGGCGCTCTACCTATCACCCTGAAAGGGCTTGAAAATTAGACGAGTTGAAGCAGGGTCGGATCCACAGGTCCCTGAGCAGTTAGCGTTTAACATCTCCCCTACTGAAGTTTTGAATATCCCCCTCCCCAAAATACAAATCCTGGATCCATCCCTGAGTTCAACTCACCACTCAATTTACTCAACAATCATCAGCGTCGTGTTCTGAACTACACGATTTCCTTATTTCGCACGCCTTACCATATTATTTTTTCCTTTTCCAGGTCAGATTAAGCAAGTAGTAAAACACCATTCACAAGTCATCTACACGAGGGCAACTAAAGCTGAAGAACCCGCTTAATCTTTTGTATTATGATTTAAAATAAAAAAAATTTGTTAAATTTGCTGTTCATTTTCTATCCCTCGTGGGCGTTTTTTTTAAACTGATTGTTGGAAGGAAAAATTTAAGTCGATTGGTTGTTTGCCGACGGTGCAGAGGTCTAATCGAATGAGGTGGTTAAGGATATAAATCGACTCCTCTACAGGTTTTCCAGCAGAGGAGTCGTTTTCTCTCCCCCCCCCAACAATTTGAAGTTGCGGGTCTTTCTTGCTATCATGCCTTCAAGTTGGAGGTAGTGGGATGGTCAAGCCCAAGCAGGATGTATCTCACTAACTTTTCAGGAGGGCCTAACAATTTTTTCAAAACTGAGGAAATTTCATAGGGGAGTACGGAAAGAAAGTCACTTTTTACTCGTAGGTAGTGAAATTTCCCGGGGCCCTTCAAGTTTTCTTCGACAATTTTGGTGTACTCCGGACCCCTGGGATCTCAGCTTTCCAAAAACCACCGACTTGGCTTCAACAAATTTTTTGCCTGGTCATAATTCACGATTATATCATGCCAAATGTTTTACCATTATCTCCCACCCAGTGGCCCGAGGTATGGGAAAAAATGGGCACCATTCAAAAAACCTCGTCTTAAATAAAAAAGATTTTATTCTTGAAACAACAATGGAACTTAATTGTTTTATTCTCCAAGACAATGGAACTTACCGCAGAAGATTTAGCCGAAAAATATGTTCTCCAGACCAGTAAGTGACTATCTGAAAGAAAAAGTGATCAGACTGACCACAATCTTCCCCATGATAATTTTCCAAAACTCTGAAAATTCGACCTCAAGGATTCTAAAATTTATGTAATGAGCTCATTGAGTGGGTTCAAGTAAATAATGGAACGGTAGACGATTTCGCCGAAAAGCATGCCTTCCAGGCGATCCGAAGCTACGGCCCAAAATTGCTTTAGACCTCTACAAAAACTTCATATCATCACTGCTTATCAAATCCTTATCCGAACAACTTTCTGCTTCTTGTATCTCAAGTTTGCACTCCAAAGATGAATTTTATCTAATCTGGCACTTGAAATAATTTCATTATGAAAACAGCCTATGACCACTTTCTCCCATGACCACTCCGTGCTTCCCTATTTAGGTACCTAGGCGTAACATTAGGGTAATCATATATATATATATTCAATTATGAAATTAGGAACAAAATCAAAAATTCTATTAATAAAGAAAACAAGATATGTATTGCTTATTAACTGCGCAAATTTTGGTGATAAAACTTATAGCTTTGAGACCCATCCTCGGGGGAACCCTTTCCGGGAGACGCGATTCCCAAGGAGGAAAATTCTCAACACTTCAATTTTTAACACTGCAAATTTAGCAAACGTGTAAGTAGACAATTCTCGAGGACAGGTGACAGATGGGCCATTATGTTCCAATAAAGTAGCGCAAAGCTGAAAATGATCTTAATCCACTTCGGGCATCCCAAAAATTACTCTTATTACATCAGATGTTACTTATTACAGAATCTGTAATATCTGATATATTACACACAAAATATTATTTTGGCGCTTTTTTTTCAGTTTTCGGCTTATTAATTCAAGATTGGTTCATTGCTCTTCTAAAACGTGCAGGATAATATACTGTTGTTCAGTAGTCCTTGAGGTACTGATCAGTACCTCAAGAACTCTCGAGAGTTGGTTGTGGAATTAGACCATTTTTGGTGGTCTTCCATCCTCACTGAGAGAGACGAATTTCACGATGGGCTCCAATCTGATAGAATGAGCTAAATACTCACCTATTCGACCTAGAAAGGTGAAATTCGATAGGGAACCTCCCCAAGACAGTACGAGACGATTGACATGACGGGCTCCAACCTGATCAGTTGAGTGAACAACCTTTTCTTCTGTTCTCTTTAAAAAGCTGAAATTCGATAGGGAGCCTCCCTAAGACAGTATGAGACGATTGAAACGTCAGGCTCCAACCTGATCGGTTGAGTGACATAAATCCTCTCCTGTTCAGTCTAAAAACTTTAAATTCGATTAGGAGCCTCCCTGAGACAGAACGAGACGGGCTCCAACCTGATCAGCTGAGTGACCTAAATTCTCTCCAGTTCAGCCTAAAACCGTTAAATTCGATTAGGAGCCTCCCTGAGACAGAACGAGACAAATGATATGACGGGCTCCAACCTGATCAGGTGAGTGACCTAAATCTAAGGCGACCATCTTCTGAATATAAAAAACAGGACGCCCAGCAGTGTACATATATTATATGTATTAGTTAAGTGTTTATAAATCTTCAATACATAATATATTATAGGTATTCACTTCATGAAAATATTATTGGTAATAATTCAATTTATAAAATTGGTATAATTGGTAAAATATTTAATTTATGTAACATACTCTTATTATGTTATATAAATTAAATATTTTACCTGGGTACCTATATATTTTTAAACATGAAGTGAAAACAGCAAAACGCTTGTCGAAAACGTTTAAGATAGGAAATTTTACACATTTATGAATTCACAGCCAAAATTATTTTTGAACACTTCGTGCACGCCATTCTCTCCAGTAGCAGGATCTTCATAGCTGGTAGGTTTGAAGTAGGTACTGGCATGCTTACCTACCTCCCAGCAGGAAAAATCAGGTCTTTCTCCCAAAAAGCAGGACATGGGTCTTGGCAGGACGGAGGGCTGAAAAACAGGAGTAACCTGTCAAAAACAACCTAAATCCTCACCCTAGACAGGTGAAATTCGATTAGGAGCCTCCCTGAAACAGAACGAGACGAATGCCCAAAGATGAGACCATTTTCAGCTTTGAGCCATTTTATTGAAGGCACGGACTTCTTTTTTTCTATGTCTAACTTGCCTGGGCTACTCTGGGTTTGAGTGATCCGTGACTTGGGAGGGCTATTGGGTTCTCAACTTTCTTGTGAAACACACCATAACTGCATTATCAAGACTTGATTATGGGCCATTAGTAGGTACTCACAGCAGATAACTGCATCGATGAACTTCTAGGCTTCATATTCCGTGACGTCCACATTCCCAACATTGAATGTTCTTTCAAATCTCATTTTAATTTAATAATATTAAATTTTACTATATTATAGTAAAATTTGACAGAAAAAGGAGGATACCTACCGAGACGTAATTCCCGGCAAGCTCGAAATAGTTTCAATCACTTCAGTTAGGTCTGAAACTATGTATGGTACCTGAGTTTGCACAATCGCATGAGGTTTATGCTTTTTGTGGCAGCCAAAAACCTCGCAAATTTTCGCACTATTATTTTCGGGTTTTCGCGTATTACCTTCTTCTAGACAACATTTGTGAAAAGTGCTTTGTTTAGACGTTCCTCATTTAATGCTTCAATTTAGTCGATGAAAGAACATTGAATTCCGCGTCGATTGACCCACTCAAGTTTGAAATGCAAAACTTACAGGGTTTTTTGACTGTCATAAAAAACTCCTTCAATGGTGAAAACTCAGGATACCTACCTGTTTTCAACCTAGATAGTTGAAGGGATTAATACGATTTCCAGCTTACCTGTCTCTCTTTTAATGGACGAATAAAACAGAAAAAAAAATTACCATGTTCAAACATGGCATCCTGTCACAAGTTCTACTTTCCTCTCAGACCTCTCCTGGAGTTGAAGGTTGCCTTTACTCAAAAGTGGTTGGATAATGCTGCAGTAACTGGCAGGGCGCGGAGCGGTCCAAATGCAGATAGTATTACGTATTACGTCTTTTCCAATGACTTGGACAAGGATGCAAATCAAGTTTGCAGAGTATCAAAGTAAAAAATATTATTTTTGCATATCGAAATGGACGTGAAGTGGATGTGCCAAATTATGCAAAAACTCGTAAGACTTGGTCCAAAAAACATTCTGATCTACGAAAAAAACTTTTCTTCTAATTGAGTTTCATCACAGAGTAACAGAGATCAGAGTTTCATGCACAAAGACAAAATTTGTCTTTGATTTAATCAAATTGAAATCTCTGTAAGCAGATAGATTAATTTTTAAAAACGTCTGATAATAATTATTATTAACCTATATCACTAAAATAATGAAATTTGCAGTTTTTAAAATTAAATTTTTTTTTTCAAAAACTACAAAATTATTTTGCACCGAATTATTGATATCTTCGAAATTCCCGCATTTGAAGTAGCGTATGGTAGGGGATAAGTTGCAAAGCTAATATTTATTCTCAGGGGTGAATACAATCATTCATCACCAGTGGTGATGAAATACTTGTGGTGATTCACCACCATATACATAAGCGCTCGAAGTATTTCACACCACATTAGCCAAAACATTCCCTGCTGTACACTTACTTTTTGTACAACAGTTGTTCAGAGTTACTCTCCTCTACATTAATAGCAAGTCCAACTAAAAGTCCAATTCCAAGTCAACTAACAGGACAAAGCCCCACAGTTTCAAAGCACTGCGCAAAAACGTGCCAATCAAGATCAGCTACTTGTTACAAATGTTGGCAATTAAATTCTTCTGATTTAAATCATCCCCAAAATGTTACAAAGATTAAACTCCTATTCTCTCGTGACAGAACTACTTTCGAGAGTTTCATCGCCCAAGTTAAGTACCGCTGAGGCACATACCGAAGTTAAGAATTTCAACGTTTAATGAGAAATGAGGAATTAAGAAACTTCGAATAAATTGACTTGTGAAACGGAGGCGGGTCAAATGAACAAGTCCTGTTTTATTAAAACTTAATATTTAGGAATTGTGTACAAAATTTACTTCACTTCTTTAACCTGGAGACCTGAAACAAAACGAAACATCAATCAATAATCACGGATATCACTGAATTTGATACAAACAATTCTTGAAAATGTTTCAAACTGAAATTTTTGGGAATATTCACCTGGGGGAAGGGACTGTTTGAGTTTCTCTGCCTTTTCCTTGTCCGTGATGACGAGGGTGTACAGAAACCTGGAGCACCTCACCTTGAATTTGACATTCTCAGGGTTCTTCTTGATTTTCACAGCTGGAATAGAGGAGGAACATTCATTGATGAGAGCTTTCACAGGAAAGTATGCGTAAAGCGCATGAAGTATGTATGTGATCCAGATTTGAGTACTTACATTTGGCATCTTTCCTTCGGGCTTTCAGAAGGAAGTCCTTGATCTCCTTGATTTCCTTAGGCTGCAAAACAACAAAAGTCAAGGATAAGGATGAGTGAATTTCTAAAAAATATTGATAAATTATTTAATAGGTAATCCTCTGCAAACTACTATTAATAACACAGGTCTACAAAGAAAAGTGACTGCGAGTTGCCGGCTTCTTTTCAATTTTTCTAGAGGTTATCGAGGGTGCTGAATCCGAAAATGATAGCCGTTTTTAAAAAATTTAGTTCAAATAAGTCCGCGTTTTTTTTCTGTTCAGAAAGGTCTAAGCTTTCAAACCGTTACCCCCGATTTTTTTTCCAGGACTTTTTAGAACAAGTAGAGAGAGGAATAGGAAAAAAAAAAAAAAAGTTGGAAAATGCCTACTGCCCAAAACGGCTCTGGCGGCGGACATTTGGTTTTTGGAATCTAGACCTCTTGAAACGGATAATGTCAAATTTTGAGGCCGATCAGAATTTTCGACCTCCGTCGCGTTTACATACATATACGTGTACTATTCCATGAATAATAAACCAAAAGACACCTCATTCGACTTCCTGGCATCCTTCGAAAGCCCCGTTTTCGGGGTAAGACGTAGAACCCATTGTTTTGGGTCCCAGAACCATCAGGTCTCACCGTGAGGATCTATGGGGCTTTTGAAGGTTGCCAGGGAGGCGACAGAGTGAGGTTTTCCAAGTAATTTTAGGCGCAAGTTTGGCAAAAACGTCTTTTTTCGCACATTTTTGCCTAAAACTCAGGAACGGTTAGTCCAAACTTTATTCTCTTTTTTCTGGTGAAAGCTGATTAAATTTTATATAAGGGACGGTACATTGCATTTCTGGTGAGAGTTGAGGGGGTGATTGTGATCGCGTCCGAGTTTTCCTCCCGTGCCCCCTGGATATCCTCTCTCCGGAGAGGAGAACTAAAACGATCACTACTCTCGCCAAAAGCTTCGCTGCCCTCTAGAAGCCACACAATGAAGCGAAATGAGACCGCTGGCAATGCAAACCGCCATTCTTTAGGATTGCCTTCTGGAATGCTGGGAGCCTGACGCAGGATAAATTTTCCGAATTGAAACTTTCGATCACAAAACTTGACTTGGACGCATACGGTATCGTAGAAGCTGGTGCTGCGGCTGATCATGAGGAATTTTACCAATGTCAGGGGTACCGTACATACAGCTTGCCAAGAGCCAGACAAATCGCTAATTTTGTCTAGGTACTGTAAAAAAAAAAAAAAAAGGTAGGAGTAATTTTTTTTAGGATGCACCCCGACGGAGATATAAGCCAAAAACCAAAAAAGTAGAGGGTTTTCGACTGTCACGCAGCGAGCTCTGCAAACTTGGGTACTTAATAAGTGTATAATACCTATACACTGCTGGGAGTGATCAACAAAAACAACATAAAAAAACTAGCAACATAAAAAGAACTAAAAATCAAGCAACATAAAAAGAACTAGCCGTTTTCTTGCGATTAATGTATTATTTGACTGGCCTAGAAAGGGTGTTGTGGGTCTCAGTTCACGAAACACGGTCAGACAGAGAGACGTTACTAGCTGACTTTGATCAACTCGAGAAGTCTTTTATAGGACTTCCAGATTCACTCTATCCCACTGACGTGAATGAGTTCACACCAAGCCCAGAAGATGATTTACAACAACATCCGAAACGTAGGACTTGGTGATAAAATTTTCTCAACTGCACCTCGAGTACCCCTCGAATTTTTGGGCTTCAGCCACCTCTATCACCAATTGGTGATGGTTCCACCATCGGTGTCCTTTCCTTCTCTCACACACACACACCCAAAACCACTATTTTCACTCTCCATAAACAAAAACACGAGTTATCGATTCTTGTTTACTCACCATATTGGAGGGTTAGAACTCGACAGCAAATCCTGCAAGAATCCAAAACATCATCTCATTAGAAACATACCATACGAAACAATTAACTCGTTACACTCCTGTAATTCGACACTACCAATTAAACGTACAAAATTGTAAGTATTTAGCCTGATGTTTCGCGATAACTGCAATAAAATTACCAATAACAAATTTTTACTCACGTTGAGTTCGTCAGCAAAACGCAAAAGGTACTTAAATTAACCGCAAGAGCTCGCTGAAGTGACGGGTTCTTATTTGGTTTCAATGTTCTTGTCTTGTACGTTTTATGGCTGACACAATCGGAAAGAAGTAGTGGTAGGCGTTTGTACCTATTAAAATTTAAAAAAAGAAAAGATAAATAATTTATCAATTTAATTGATGTCGATGAAAAGGAGGAGAAAACGAAGTGAAATTACATTGTGTAACAGTGAAATGAGAATTCAATTAAGTGGATTACTTTTATTATTTTATTACAAAATTTGACAAATTTTGTAATAAATTATTGTAATATATTTTGTAAATAAATATTTAATATTTCACGTTGAAGCAACTTTAGTAGGTAGTACGTAGCTATGATGGGTTTTGATAGGGGGTCGAGTAAGGTGACGTTTTCGAAGCAATTTTCGGTTTAGAATCGATTTGTGGTGTTCCTAGACCTGACCGACCAACCCCTGAGGCTGTTTTATTGAGCTACTTACTGGCGTGGGTTTTGGCCAGGGGTTCAAGCGAGGTGTCGTGATCGGAGCGTTTGTGGGAGTAGATTCCATTCATTACAAATTTTGTGAAGGTCCCAGACCTGTTTGAGGCTTTAAAAAACTACGTGCGGGAGTTTTGAGCGGTCTGACCTGGTGGTTATGCAATAGACTGATGACCAGCTATCCGGTTTCTGAAATTTACCATATTAGTTATCTACTATACTGGAGCTGCAACACAATGTCACACATATCGGAAAAATCTGAAATTGGTCTTAAAAAATTCACTTTGGCGAGCAGAGTAGGTACGAGAAAAGTCTGAAACCACCAAAGAGTTGCTCCACGAGGCGCGTAGAAGCTCCGATAGTGAAGAAAACAGGATTTTTAAACTTTTTCTAACAAAAATTGAAAAAATTACCAAAAAACTGAAACCACTAAAAGACGCATGGAAACTCCAAAAGTGGTGAAAAAGGGGGTTGGAGCAGATGACAGGACATTAGGATGGTGGTGGGCCAAGGGGCTGTCCGAAGATGACGCTGCTACCTCCGACAATTATACTAAAGCATGTAAAGCAAGTAAAGTATCTTTGGACGTAGAATCCATTGTTGGGAGTTCCAGAACGATCCAAATTAGCTTTGTTCCAGCTTTGACGGACTGTTAACAGAAATCGACGGAGACATGCGCAGTTGAGAAAACTGCTGTTCCAGGTCGCTCGGTCGGCGAAAAGTCGCCGACGCCGGCTGTTCCAGGTCGATGTGTCGGCTGACTGCAGTTGAACTGCTGTCAGCCGAAAACCGACAGCTCGAATGAGTTCGGTTGGGTTCTGTCGACTAGGATAACCCTACCCAGTTGAAACCTCTCTCATAACCTTCTCACTTTATTTTGGTGCTCGGCGCGTAAAGTTGTTCTCACGTCCTTAATGCCATTTAATGACTCATTCCCGCTCTTATGATACTCCTCTCTTGAAAAAGGTTGATTATTCTGAATAAAATAAACCAAAAATTATCACTTGGACTTTTCCATATGAAATTTACTGTCACGTGAATCACCATGAAGTAATTAAATTGTGTAGCATTATTCCACGGTGATTCACGTGACTTGGTTTGTTGACAGATCGCGTTCCAGGTCAGCAGATAGGCTGTTCGACTGAACTCAACCGCGATTCAGAAGGCATTGGGACTGCTGACAACTTTTGTTAACAGACGCAGTTAGACCTGGAACAAACCTATTATTTCACTGTGGGGATTTATGGCGCATTCGTGGAGCTACAAATTGAGAGCTCCAAGGATGAGCTGGAACTACTGTAGCTGTAACAGATGAAGAGCTCTCCTGAAGGATATAATGAGGTCTTATTTAATAAGGTGTCGTTTTCCAAATAATTCTGGACGCATAATCCAGTTTTTGGGTCCCAAATCTGTCCAAATAGGTATTGAACAATAAAATTTCTTTTCTGTTCTTAACTTTTCTATTTTGTTCTAACTTTTTTTATTGTCATAAAATTAATTTCTGTTCAATGTTTATCTTGTAAAATTTGCCGTTTTTCTCCAATTTTCCTTTTATATTTCGTAATAATTCATTTATACAATTTTCCATCATTGTATAGGTATCGGAATAGGAGTTTGTAGATCCAAATAATATTTGGGTCAACAAACTCCTATAAATAATAAAAATATAACATATTATTATGTATTATTTTATTCGATAAATGAAGCTGTATTGTGATTATTTAAATCCTCAAAAAAAATCAAAGGGGTTTGTTATTCTTTTATATACAAGGTTAATTGTGCAAAACCACATCGGACGGTGGACGGACATAATATGACATAATAGGTATTACTATTATTGGTTTACTTACATAATACCTATTACTAAGTAATAGGTATTATGTAAGTAAACTAATAATAGTCTTATTGGTTTTGGAATCTAGATCTCTTAAAACGGATAATGTCAAATTTTGAGGCCGATCAGTGTCGTCGACACCTATCGGGATTACATAGGTGTATTATTCCAAGAATAATAAACCAAAATACGAAAACTTATGAGTATTTCTCCTTAATGGAAAAACAGCCAAAACAGGATTTTAACGACATGGGACAGTTCTCTGCATTTTTCCAAAAGTTTCAAAAACGTTACATGAAAAAAAGCCCCATAAAAAAACCGATTATTACAATTATTAATAATAATAATCTAAATTAACCGATGAATTTCCATTATTACCTATCTAAAATTTAGATTTTAATGTACCTAAAGATTAAAAATTTTTAACATTCAGAAGCAACGCCTTATTTGTAACAGCTACAACACAGTTGTAACAGTTACTGTTACGTGAGGATTCAAGTAGTTCTATGGCGGACACTATTTCGATTATTTTGTGTTTTCAGAAAACAATTTTAAGTACAACAGTAGAAAGAAATTCAATAATAAAAAATATTTGTATAGTTGTAAAATTTAAATCGTTAAGCAAAACGTAAATTTTTCTTGTTTGAACCTAGTTGGTTGTGATCGATTCCTTTGCCGTTGCGGGATGATTTTTATGGATTTTAACCTCGCTTTTGTGTGGTGATCTCTGTTGTCAACTTACGATAACTGCTTATCTATTTTAGTTGAAGTTTGAGTGCACTTTTGTGGATAAAAGCTGTAAATTTCGTTGCAGTGGAGACTTGTGTTTGGAGAAATGTAGAAGTTTCGAAGATTTTCGGGGGAAGTTTTCGAGAGGTGAGCGTTTGTTTGTTTTGTGGTTTCGGCGATTGATTTTTTTTCCGGACGTTTCATTTTGGACATGGACGGAACGGGTAACGTTTTGAGGTGAGTTTTGGGGATTTGTGAGGTGATAATGGTGACGCTGATGGATTCTGCGGGTGAAACGATGACGTTATCGGTGAGTGACGACGAGAACGTGTGCACGTACGAGTATGCCAATTCCGGGGACCCGTTGGCGTTGGAGGACGACGTCGGTCAGCTGTCTCAGGATCCGATGGTCGTTATAGCGAACGCGGCGATAGCTCAGGCGAAGAAGAGGAAAAGAGCGCATTCCTTTGAGACTAACCCGTCGATAAGGAAACGACACAGGAATCGTCTTCTGAGGAAGTTGAGGAAAACTATAGACGAGTTTGCCACTCGGGGAGGGCAGCAGGCTGTTGTTTTGGTGACTGTGCCCGGCAAGCCGGAAACCAGCTTTAAGTGTTTTGGAGCCAAACCGTTGGAAGATGTCGTCAAAAAGTTGAGGTTGATGATCATGTCGGATCTAGAGTCGGCGTTGACTCAAGCGGCACCTCCGCCTGTGCAGCAGGACCCGTCGCTGTTCGACTTGCCGCCGTTGACCATCGACGGGATACCAACTCCTGTGGAGAAGATGACTCAGGCACAATTGAGAGCTTTTATACCACTGATGCTCAAGTTCTCAACCGGGAGAGGCAAACCTGGGTGGGGCAGGGAGAGCACAAAACCACCCTGGTGGCCGTCAGAACTCCCTTGGGCAAACATCCGTATTGACGCGAGGAGCGAAGACGAAAAACAGCGCATCTCCTGGACACACGCGCTACGTCAAATCGTCATCAACTGCTACAAGTTCCACGGAAGGGATGATCTCCTACCGTCGATACCTGACGACGAAGAGAAAGAAGTCAATCACACAGAGACAGTCCTCAAGTATCACTCAAGCGAAAAGACTGTCTCCCAAGAAGAGACAATGCCAACGCAGCTTGTAGCGACGGAGCAGTTCGCCTCAACAGTCCTCCAAACTATCAGCAACCCCGACGGAACCGTTTCCATCATCCAAGTCGACCCCAATAACCCCTTCATCACCCTCCCTGACGGCACGACAGCCCAAGTCCAAGGCCTAGCGACGATCCACACTGGCCAGGAAGAAGGCGTCCACGCCGTCCAAGCCCTGACGGAAAACAGCCAAGGGGAAACTGTCGTCGTCGACCTCAACAACGTCGGCGAGGCGACTGAAGGCGGTCACCAGTTGATCCTGACGGACGAAAACGGTCGGAGCCATTCCGTGTCCATCTCCGGCACCATGTCCGTCCCTGTCACGGCCGGCATGTACCAGACGATGATGGCCAACATCCAACAGATCCAGACTCAAGAGGATGGCACTATACAGGTCGTCACTCCCGTCATACAAATCCCAAAAATGGACGACGACTCCTCTGGTGGCAACCCTGTGGCAACGACGCACCAAATCGTCATGACCAACGGCGCCGAAGGTCAAGTACTCCAAGTTCTTTCGATTAAAGACGACTCAAATCCCGCACAAAAACAGTAAATTTATCAACATTTATTTAAATTAACAATCCGCGATTAGTGCAGTTTTACCTCCTCAATGGACCTCATCAAATTTATATACTACTTTTTAGGTGTTCAAATTTTTGAGCTCATTTGTTTTTGCCAATTTTTAATTAATTTTGAAATTTGTCGCGTTATAATTTTTTATTTTTTATTTTTTTTGAAGTTACCAAATAAAGTTGAAGATGTGTTAATGCAACGAAGTTTTAGTGTTGGTATGTAGTAAATTTCATCACTGAAAGAAGATTTTGTTCTTTTTTATGGAGAATTTTGGTTTTTCTAACACATTTTATCATTTAAAATTCATGTAAATTAGTGGCCAAATTTCAAGTGTGAATTTGACGTTTTATGAATGACTTTTTGGGGCCTTCAGGAGGTACCAAAAGTGGTCTGAGTAAAAAAAAAAAAAAAAAAAAAAATGGGCTGCACTTGTGAGTGTTTAGCGCTGCGTGTATTTTAGTATTTGTGCGTGAAACCTCAACTGCCGTTTTGGTGGCTTTGGCTGCTATCGTCCGGTGCGTTTTGGCAGTTTCGGGACTGAAACAGTTATTCATTAGGAAAACTTCGTGAGACGAATCGTGACGTGTGTAGGTCCGCGTCATCAAGCGTCGTTTGTTTTAAGCTGGCTACTGAGATGGTTCCCAGACATTATGGCAGCTCCGCGGCATCGAGCATCATTAAATGACAACAAACAAATTTTGTTCGTCGGCTATGAAGATGGTCCCAGCCGTTTTGGCGGCTTATAATATTATCGCGACTGTACGGTGCGTGTGACGGACTCTTCTATGAGAGTCCGCGGCATCGATTGCCATTTGTTTGTGAGATGGTGCTGGCTAGTAGGATGGCTCCCAGACGTTTTGGCGGCTTTTCCCGCGGTTGTACGTTCCCTCTTAGCAGTCATTTGTTCGTGAGATGCTGCTGGATACAAAATATCCATATTTAATATGGATCCTCCCGCGATTGTACTGCGCATTTTGGCAGCTCGCAGCTGAACGTTTCTTGACCAAGAAACCCTTCTTTTTTATGGTCCGATAACTTCATCACTTGTAAAAATCCTCTCTTTTGACGGTTGTAGCTCCGCGACGCGATCTTCATTTGTTCGTAGAACCTGCCAGCGAAGACGCTTTCTCTCGCAGAGCTCTGGCGAATCTCTGGGCCTCATTGGCTACTTAAACACCCCACATTGAGCACCAAACCTAGAAAATCCATCGCTCGATGACAACAACCTGAAAAATCATACTATTTGAAATCAATATTTTAATTCTTTCAACCTGAAAAAATTGTACTAATTGAAATCGAATTCCTCTAGCCTCAAGTATTTAAAACAATTTAGTGGGTGGAAAATTCTAGAAATCGAATATTTGGATTGAAAGTGTTGTTCAATTTGCGAATTGCCTCCTCAGATCATGTTTGACTTCTGGTCTCTCTTCTCAGTGAGAAACCTTCCATGTCTTCTACTTATATTCAATTTATACATTTAAAACCCAAAGATCTTGATATTTGCGTTTTCCTTTCAAATGTAAATTAGAGTTGTACATAAGTCATATGCGCAAGGAAATATCACTAGACAATTAAACACTAGCAAATATTGTAGGTTTCTGTAACTTTATTAGACAATTTGAAAATTGTAGTGTGGATTTTGTAAACATTTTCAGACACATTTTGAATTAGCTTTGTGAAAAACAGTTTTACGTGCAGTTCTTTGCTACTTGTTACCATAACTAGTAAGACTGAGATATCTCTTCTTCTTGTTCCAAGTGGTTTTTTTTTTACTGTACCTGGCGGGTTTGTTTGTGTGTCCTTTCGGTTTGATGTGTGACATTTTTTTTTTTTCGAAATTACTCATACGCGGAATACGCTGGACAATAAAATTATGTTCATTTATTGAGTTGATTTTTTTTCCTGATCAGGCAGAGTGGAGAATTTTATGGGCTAGTAATACTTTTTTTAAAAAGTGGGTAACGTCAAAAGAGTTCACCAGTTTGTGGTGGTTTTTACTGAGATTGGCCCGCTCGTACACTTAAGGGAAATAGATAAGGTGGAAGATGATCCAATTTTGCCAGTAGTTAGGTAGGTAGTCACCCACGCAAACTAAATATTTGTCGGGGATTTACGACCTGCTCGGTTGACATTTTCGGCTAATTTTGGGAGCGACGTCAAATTTCTTAAGTAGCAAATATTGTAAATCACTTGAAGGTTTTGAAACGACGTGAGAATGTTTGGGCTCCGGTTGGGTAAGCTGGTGATGATCCGGATTTGACTGGAGCGGAATTTGAGCAGTTTTGTGGTGAGGACTCTAAATAGCTGAATTTTGCAGACGGATTCTGGGAGATTTTCGCGAAAAACAAATTCAGCCCAGGTAGACACATTGTACTGACATTTTGGCAGTTCTGTCCGTGGAACAGTCGCTGGATAAATCTGAGGAGAGTCTAAATGGCTCTCCCACCGTGTCTCTTAGGGGTTGCGCCTCTATTTAGTGGCTAGGGGAGGGCTATCCCCTGCTGGCTGAAGCCAGCCAACCCCTGAACTCTCCCGCCTGGCCGCAGACCCCTTATACATACTCGTTTTTTCATTCCCTAAAGGTTTTTTGGAGGGGTGGTGCTGTGAATGGTATTGTTTTTAAAATAATTCCTGGTGGGGGGGGGGAGAGCGTTTTCTCTTCTTTAGTTTCTTTAGGTGAGGGGGGGGGGAGGGAAGAGGCAACCACGTCGTACACCCCTCGGCCCACCGCCTTCCCAACATCCTGTCAACTACTCCAGCCCCTTTTTTTGCTCCACTTGTGGAGCAACTGATAGGCCACGTAGAGCAACCTTTTGGTGGTTTCAGACTTTTCTCGTCATCTACTCGCCAAAACTAATTTTTGGTTGGTATTTTCTTCAAATTTAAAAAAGTGTCAACTCAAGTTTTCTACATTTTTAAAGCTTAATAATATAATACCTATATAATATATTATGCCACGTGGAGCAACTTTTGGGTGGTTTCAGACTTTTCTCGTACTATGCTCGCCGAACTGGGTTTTTAAAGACTGATTTCAGATTTTTCCGACATCTAGAAGTTGCCTAGAATAAAGATGACGAAATCGTGTCCTCTCCTCCTTCTCCTCGTCCTCAGCTGGAGCCCAATATAATAGACTTGGTGTGACAGGGCGTAATGTCACGTAATTACGCTCTCAGAGCACAACACGTTTATCAATATTTTGTTACTATGCCATTACGCTCTGGACCTGACTTTTTGTCAAGTCTTCAAATCGTCTCCAACCGATCGATACTTTCGAATCCGTAGGCTACTAGTCTCGCTGGCGGTGAGCCCTTTTCCACGCTATCGAACGCCGGTAGACTTGACGAGGTATCCTGCGGTGTCTAGAAGGTCTGTGGACGACCCCCTGGAGCTTCCTGGAACAGCCGCCGGGGTAGAGCGCTGTCGTCGTTGCGGCGGTTTGACGCCGGGCTGCTCACGTGGGGCGGCTTGGGGTGACGTCATTGAGGGTGACAGTAACATGATTAGTTAAATTCGTTGTTGGGGGTTGGTAAAGGGCACACTCGCTTAATGATGACTTGACTTGGGATCCGCCATTGGCGAAGATGGATGATGGTCAAATTTTTCGTGTTTTCGATCCTAACTCAAATAACGGCAGTTCCTACAAAAAATCATCTGTATGTAAAACAAAGCTAACAACATAATATGTTGTTGTAGCATATTATGCTACGCATTCGCCTTTAAAGGGCCCAATTAATTTTTCGCGTAGGTATCTACAACAGTTAAGGAGATAATAATATTATCTCCTTATTATTCAGGCTTAAAAGTTTCTAAACCCTGCTTTCCAGTAATGTGTTTCTCCGAACTTACTTAGGCCATCAACTTTTTTTATCATGGCTTAAAAAAAGCTGCGAATTTTACACAAAGGTTTATTGTTATTTGATAAAGAAGATTGTGTAAAAATTGATTGTCAATAAAAATTTATGTTCAAATAAAAAAAATATAAACAAAGATAAACATTCCTATATCTACAGTGTTTGGAGAGATGTGGGACCCCCAAAAATGGATTATGCGTCCAAAATCGAACGAACATGAACCGACATCCTTCAAAAGCACCATTTGTTGCCCCACGAAAGTCCCCACGGTGAGATCGGATTGTTCAGGGACCCCCAAAACTGGATTCTACGTAAACAAATACTTCGAAAACGACTTCTAACTCGATCCCATAGTCAAAACCCTTCAAAAAACGCCTCCCGTAGCCCCATTTTAGGCCCTTAACGCCCCACGGGTTTGGGCAATCGGGCTGAAAACCTTGCGGGCACAACTAGATGGTAAACCAAGTATTTTGTCAAAATTTCAGATGTAAAAAAAATTCCTACTGCCCGAAACAGCCCGGACGGCGTACGGCGGCCGGACATTTCGGATTTGGAATCTAGACCTCTTGAAACGGATAATGTCAAATTTTAAGGCCGATCGGAGTCGTCGACCTCCTTCACGAAAATGTAGGTGTATTATTCCAAGAGTAAACCAAAATGCCTCCAAACTTGCTGTCGGAGTTTACTGTGGCATTTCATAATAATATTATGAAATATTATGTCGCCTGAGATTGTTTTACATAAAACACATTTAGCAGACACTTCATTAACCTGGGTGAAAAATAACCCATGTCGGTTTATGTATAAAACGTGGAATCGAAAGACAGTATCCCACAAAATTTGTGGAATACTGTCTTTCGATTTGTGGCCCATATCTACAATGAATACAAAAATACGCACCCAGGGAAACCTGACACTTCAGGAATTCCTGGGCCTCTCAGTTTCTCCATGCATGCGGGTGGAACAACTCTAATGACTGTCGACCATGCACATGCATGCGAAGCTCTTAGAGGCTGTCCATCCGTACTCCTCTTTATCTTGGCCTCCTCCAAACACACAGGCGGTGTACCTACCCCGGACGCATTTTTTGGGAGATGCTACTTCTACAAACCATGAATCAGAGCTCAAATCCAAAAAAAAAAAAAAAAAAAAAAAAAGGTGAATTTTGATAAATCCCTCCCAATTATTCTTTACTAATAAAACGAATCTCGCATAAATAATATTTAGGTAGGTACCTACTATGCACCTATAGAATGTAAGCTTATAATTTATATTATTAAATATAGGTAAATTTAAATATAAATTTTATAAAAATACGTAGGTATCAGTGATACCGTATCACTGAGAAATTATTTTTCTCACAGCCTTTTTCAAGCACAGTTTATTGTTAAAATACGGTTCTAATCTGGGGGTGTTTGTTGACATCATGTTCGAGGTTGTCCGGTGTGGGTCGTACCCTTGTTTCTCGCACACGTACGGTCTGGTGGGGGCGGACCGTTCCGAGTGGGGGATATTCCGCGGAGTTTTTTTTCTCTCCCTCGTGCGGAGTTGGTTCAGTGTTGCGAGCAGTATCATGGCGGAAGGTTTACCTCGTCTGACCCGCTTGTCTATTATTGCGCTGATAACGCTCGCGACCGGCTTGACGAGCAAAATCCCTGAAACCCCTTCCGTGACGTCGGTGACCGCCTCCGGAGAGCAGATCGTCGTGACCGGCTCCCGCCTCCGGACTGACGCCGTCGGTTTCGCCGCCGCCCGCGGCCCCCGCGGCTCCCCCTGCGCCCCCGACCCGGACCGGACTATTGACGTGATTTTCGTTAATGACACCCTACTGATTTTGAATCTCCGGACTCCCAACGGGCGAAGGATATTGTACCCCTGTGTCAAGTCTGTGCACAATGTTCCAAACGATCCAAAAAGTGATTCAAGTGTCACAAGATGGACTTACGTCGGGGAGCACGCTGCTGTCAGCCTCCACGCATCCAACGACACCAAGTAAGCCTTCAAATTCATCTCCCAATCCTCACATCAACTCCCGTTCATTTAGGTCATGTTTACGTTTACAATCTCTTGTTATTGAAAATCGTATTAGGCAAGGTAATCCTACTTTTATGTAACCGGTTTTCGCCGGTTCTGTCCTCTTACAACCTGCAACTCGCCTTTCTCGGACTATTTTCGATATCTGGCTGCTGGCCAAAGCCGTCCGGAGGCGGTTGTCCCGGCGTTGTTTACATTCTCTTATCAGCAAAGCTGATTGCCGCCGTATCACTTCCCCGCTGATATTCCGCCTTTTTTTGGGGTGAATCACCGACGATGACGAATTTCTCTGCGAAATGACGTGTTGACTGTTGACGCAATGGGTTAAAAAAACGACGCTACAAATTTAACGCAAGAGTACCTACCTAATTTTTTTTTTTGTATAAATTGTGCTTTAAAAAAAATTTAAATAACTACCTACTTGGGCTGTGTGAGATAAGGGGCCCAAGAAAATTCTTCGACTGAATCACTTCGAAAACGTCGCCCTTCTCGTCACAGAACGGATCAAATTCATCTTGGAGATCTATGGGGCTTTTGAAGGATGCCACGAGGTTGAATGAGGTATCGCTTTCTGATTAATTTTGGACGTAGAAACCATTTTCGGAGATCCTACGTCTGTCCGAACACTACAGAAATATAGCATTTTTTAAATAGTTTTTTAAAAAAGTTTAAAAACATTTAATATGTAATTTTTATTGATAAAATTAATTTTTGGATAATTCATACCAAAATAAACTTGTGTAAAATTTGCGTTTTTATTCATTTTTAATTTTTTAATTTTGATTTATTATTCTTGGGATAATACAACTAATATGTAATCGTGACGGAGGTCGAAAATTCTGATCGGCCTCAAAATGTGACATTATCCGTTTAGATTCCAAAATGTGACATTATCCGTTTAGATTCCAAAAACGAAATGTCCGTCCGCCGTCCGAGCCGGTTTGAGCAGTAAGAATTTGAAAAAAAGAAAAAAAAAATCTGAAATTTTGACAAAATGTTCTTTTTACCGTATAGGTAGAATAGTTGTGCCCGCAAGGTTTTCAGCCCGATCGCCCAAACCCGTGCACAGCTCCATGGAGCTCTGTGGGACTGACAAGGGGCTACTGGAGGGCTTGTTTTGAAGGGTTTTGGGTACAAGTTAGGTGGCGTTTTCAGTATTTCTGGGCGTAGAATCCATTTTTTTGGGGCCCCAGAATGATTCGATTTCATCGTGGGGATCTATAGAATCTAATATATTGGGCTCTCATGGGGCTACGAATGGGATTTCTGAAGAATCCCAGTAGTTCAAATATTTTCCGAGTAATTTTGGACGCATAATCCATTTTTTGAGGTCCCACATCTGTTCTAACAATGTACTTTTTTCCCAAAATATTTTTTATTGACACAGAATTAATTTTCGCGCAAACAACCTATATCAAAGAATAATAAACCCTTGTGTAAAATTTGCAGCGTTTGCAAAATAATTTTTTATTGTCATAAAATTTTCGTACCATTGGGAACTAGGTTAGAGAAATGGGAAAATTCGGCCGAACATAGTTGAACTAGTAATGAAAAAAGTACTCAGTACAGTTAGCACTGAGAAATTAGGTGTCTGAGCAGAGGAAATCACTAGTGAATATTTGGCGTTTTGAATTTTCCCGCAGTGGCACTTTTACTAATCCGCCAGAGTGCGCTAGCATAAGAAGGGACCGACGGGAATCTGCCGGAGGCAAGGAGCCAAGGAGCTTCTTCTTCTAAGCTCCTTGCAAGCAAGGAGGTGACGGCGGAAATGGCGGCCGTGTAGCAGCCAATGAGAGAGTAGCGCCACTTTTCCCTCCAGATTCAAAGTTGAAATTTTCGACAGTGCCCTGGAAATTTGTATTACACCGTAGGAGCCCAAAACTCACTGCTATGCCTTCAAATTATGAAGTTCTTTCAGAAAAAAGTATTAGTCGACGGTCGGTTCCCGGGCCCATTCTTTTAGTTAAAAAAAATTAAATAATTAATAATATCAAATTCATGTGTAAAATGGGTGGAAAGTTGTTGAGGTTCGGTCAACAACTTTCCACCCACAGTCATTGAAATGGTCAACATCATCTTCAACTCATGTGTAAAATTTGCAACGTTTTGTTCAAGTGATTTTTTATTTATATTGAATTATTTTGAGCACAATTTATTCAAAAGTTGTGTTTATACGTCACATCCTCTTCGGCGCCCCTGAAACACCTATTTCCCCCTCTTCTGTCCCTGAATAAACAAGAAATAACATTCTTTTCCACCGTGTGATGTGCCAAAAGGCGGCACAAGTGGGCGGAGACCGAAATGATACGCCGAAATGGGTCGAAGTTATTTTTACTTGGGAGTCATTAGTTTTATCGGAGATGTTTCTTGGATGGAAAAGGGAGGAGTTTGGAAAATGATTCGGGGACGATTTCAAGGGAAATTTGAAGTAAATGGGAGGAGTAGGTAGATTCAGGTTCAGGGCAAGATCGGCGAGATTAACTGATATTGGGAGGGTTTGCATGTAATTTGATCAGTGGCAAGAGGGGGGCCATGATGGAGAGTGTGTTGAGCTGTTAATCTACAATGAGACATGTTTGAAAGCATAGGAAGGTGGTGAGAGTGTCTTAAGCTGGTAGTCCACAATGAGGCATGTTTGAAAGCTGAGGAAGGTGGTGGGGAGTGTCTTAAGCTGGTAATCTGCGATGAGGCATGCTTGAAAGCTGAGGAAGGTTGTGAGCAGTGTCTTAAACTGGTAGTCAGCAATGTGGTATGTTTGAAAGCACATAAAGATGGAGGGGAGTTACTGTAGTAGTCTGCAATGAGGGATGTTTGAAAGCTGAGGAACGTGGTGGGGAGTGTTGAGGAAGGTGGTGGGGGGTGTCTTAAGCTGGTAATCTGCGATGAGGCATGCTTGAAAGCCGAGGAACGTGGTGAGCAGGGTCTTAAGCTGGTAGTCAGCAATGAGGTATGTTTGAAAGCACATGAAGATGGAGGGGAGTAGTAGTCTGCAATGAGGGATGTTTGAAAGCTGAGAGGAACGTGGTGGGGAGTGTTGAGGAAGGTGGTGGGGAGTGTCTTAAGCTAGTAATCTGCGATGAGGCATACTTGAAAGCTGAGGAAGGTGGTGGGGAGAGTGGATGTTGAGCTGGTAGTCCTCTATGAAGCATGTTAGTGATCTGGAAGCTGTATTAGCATGTTTGAATACCTACTGAGGATTTGAGAAGAAGGGAGACATTTCTTCCTAGCTTATCTGATCAAAACATGATGCCACTGACGAACAATCTTCTTTAATCCCCCAACACTTGTTGCTCAGTACCTTCTATTGCCAGTGTTCCTAAAAAACTGTTCACACAATGGGACCCCTCTCCAACCTCAATGAAAGTTCAGACGTAATCAGACACTTGAAAACTCTTTGAGCTTTACATGGATTTAATCCGGGAGCCGACAGACTCACACGAATCGGCGGCCGTCTTATACCATTCAGAAGCAATTGACAGCATACCTACTCAGTGAAGGAAACTACTCATTTCAAGCAGTCTGGGAAGGCGGCACTTCGCTCATTAGATCCAATATGAGATTCGTCGTCTGCCATCTTCGCCTCAACTCCAACTCCGTTTGGTTCAAGTGTTATTGTCGGCGAATGACGCTAATTGATCGTAAAACTATTAAATCAAAATCAAGCAGATCACGATAACAGAATCCGGGTGGTTAACCCTGTCAGAGTGCTAGTAATATCCTAAATTCACCTGTTATCCTTGGCCTAATTTTCAATACATTCAAGGGTAGCACGACACTTCGCCCAATTTTTTTCGCCCAATGCACTTTCGTCTAAATTTTTTCGCCCAACTGCCTTTTCACCCAAAAAAATTTTGCCCTAAAACCCACATCGCCTACACTACATTTCACCTAAATACACCCGTTCACCTAAATTTCACCTAAAAACAAGAATACATTTCAATTGCAAAATTGAAAGTGGGAATGGTCGTACCTTAAGAAATCCAAAAATCAGACAGCAGAAGTCGTCGTCAGGTTGTCAACTGCCGTCATCACAGCACAAAATTGCTACCGATGGAGCGTAGATAAGCAGAAATGCGGTCGTCGGTTTTGAAAGTGTGGTAGGTAGTTTTCGACGACACGTAGAAGACGCTGATCAAGGTTGGCATATTTTTTCCTTTTTGGCACTTTAATTTTCCGACCCTGCTCCAGCTCTTTCATGGCCACTTCAGTGTTCCCCTGTTCTTTTTGAATCTCCCGAATGAATCGATGGATAGTCGGGTGATTTTTACTCATCATCGTCTGGAATCTATTGTGCCATCCTTCCGTTACGTTGTTAGTCCGGGGTTCTTTATTTAATGTCGCCTGGTACTGATTCCACATGATGGGAGGGTAGCGGGGTGGAACTGGCCGCCGACGTTTTCCTTTGCGGAGTATTCCTTCCACGTAGGTTTCCGAAAAATATTTCATTAAACCCAACAGATAAGATTTCACGACGAGCTGCGTCAACATCAACAAAAACAGCAAACAACAAATGATAGGCACCTCCACATTCAACCGACTTCATTGTGAGGGGTCAAATTGAGTCCCGAAAATTTGGGTGAAAAATCCTTTGGGCGAATTATTTTTAGGTGATTTTTTTTTTTTTTTTTTTGGGTGAAAGGAGTTTTAGGTGAAACTGCGTTGGGTCAAACGGACTTGGATGGAACGCTTTGGGCGAAGTGTCGTGTAATCCATTCAAGTTATTACGATGATTAATCATGTGGTGCTGCAAAATTAAGTTTCTCCCTAATGAAAATTGTGTAGGTATAGTTCCAATAATTGGAGTTACAATAATTGTAACGGTCGAACTCTACAAATCAATAACAGTGCTTACTAACCTACTAATGGAAACAGTTCCAACGGTATCCTCAGTTCTCCTTTACTCCAAAATTTGAGAGTGAAAAGGAAAAATACTTGACAGTTCTGTTCAATGGAGGGAAAGGGGTTTCGTTACACAAGTGGCCACCAGTATCGCTGGGTCTGCAACAACCCAGGCGCTGCATTGAGATTCTCCTCCACCTTCCTCAGCTGTCAAACCCCATCACCTGCTTAAGTCACACCCCACCACCTTCCTCAGTATTCAAGCATGCCCCATCTCAGACTACCAGCTTCAGATTCAGACACTACCCAACACCTTCCTCAGCTTTCAAACATGCCCCATCTCGGACTACCAGGTTAAGAAGCTCCTGCTAAGAGAAATTACCTCTCGATTCAGCGAGCAGAAGAATGACTCACCTCAGGCCAGAGGTGATAAAACCAGAGTCACGTGGAGGTCAAAGGTCAAGAAGGAGTTCAAAGGTCACTAAACAGCGATTGGCCCTCTGAAGGGCTACTAGCATCTTCAACCAGTCGATATTTCATCCGCGGAAGCTCAATCCATAAACATTACGACCTGCAGGCTTGACGTTTTGTTTTTTGTTTTTCTCCTGTCAGCGTTGTAATCGAGCGGGTCAACCCCAACGCGACGTGACAGGACGGAATTTAACGACGTCAATTGAAAGCGGTCCGAGGCAGCAGCGAACTCATTCAAATGATTGGAGTCAATGAGACAGGCGGGTGTCCGGGCGACTCTCCAATCAGGCGAATATCGAATTAAATCCGAAAGAAAATTGAATCAGTGTCCGGGATTGAGTGGCGCGCCCGATAGGCAATTATTTTAATCAAGTTGAGACCTGTTTTATTATCGTAGGAGGGGAGCGGGCTATGATAAGGCCAGAGGGCGGTACGGAGTCGCGCCCGAGTGTACGACTTTTGGCGGAGTTCAGGCGTAGGAATAGACTTCCGTGGTAGTTAAGTTGGTGACGGGTTTAATAAACCATAAATAAGAACATCAGTGGAACCGATCCTAAGTAGTTGAAAACTCGTTTCCACTGCTCTCCGCGAAATGGCAACACTTGGAAAAATCGATGTCACCCCATCTGAGCCAACCCTGACCCTCCACAAGCAATGACGCCGTTCACCCGTACTGCATTCCTGTTTTAGTACCCATAATCCTCTGCGGACATCTGGGTCAGGGTGTCGCCAGCTTCCTGCCATATTTGTGACTCACAAGTGAATTGAGCATATTTTTATGTATTAATCAGGTTGTGAATTCACATCATGCTATATAGCATGATGTTGGTGAATGTGAATTGATTAATACTTTACCTATTTGTAAAATTTACATTTACATTTAATGTGGAATGTAAATTAATTCATATTCATAATCTTATTAATTTATATTCATAATCTTATCACACTTGTGTGAATGGGAATTAATTCACAGTCATAACCATAAAATTCACATTTAATGTAAATTGATAAACTTTCACAACTATTTCTGTAAATGAAATTAAATTCACAAAAAAAAAAAAAAAATTATAAATAATTCTCACAAAAATAAATAATTTTAAAAAACTGTGAATTTTTTAAATTCACAAATGAATCGGTGAATTTTTATAAATAATTGATACAAATCATTATAAAATGATAATAAATTGTGTGAATAATTCAGTTTGTTACTGAATAATTTATTTACTAAATATGTGATTTTTTAAAAATTCACAACGAAATAATATTATGTAATTAAAAAAAAATGTACGGCAAATTAAAATCAAATTCTCAGTAATTCTCCCTTTTATCCTTTTCCTTTACAGATTTTGAACATAGTAACCAAAACCAAATTGTCGGGTCACTGGTAGGTACCTAACCTACAAAAATGATATTCATCGGTTTTTCATCACAATATTTATTACTGGTATCAAAATATTTATTACTTGTCAGCGTTCCACCGAGAACTGGAATTACCGCAAATTTGACTTTATTTCGACGTAAATTAAAAAATTATTTTACTATTCATTAAAAAATTCACAAGTTATTTCGAGGGTCTCACAGCAACACCCCACATCGTCATTTTTGAAGTTGAAATATGGGGGTATTCACTTAGCATCGATTACCATGCTCCCACTTTCTTTCATCAACCATCAAGATTGATCAATTGCTGCGAGAAGACCCGTCGATCGGTATGCCTAACTTATTTTAGCCAAAAATGACGATGTGGGGTGTTGCTGCGAGACCCTCGATTTGTGAATTAAAAAAAATTCACAGATGTATTCGTGAATTAACAAGCCATCAATTGAATTGAATAGATGAGCGCAACCTTTTTGTTATTACGATATATTTAATGAGCGAGAGAAACTAAGAAACAGTAGGTATCTAGCGACCAAACTATGCCACACAACACATCATCCACGTGATGCTCATTACGTAAACAACTGCACCCTAACGACCGATGCGTAATAAAACCTTATGCCGATCAGAGGTAACGAACGGCTCAGGCTGCAAAAATCGTTTTGGAGTCGTTGGAATCAGCCTGAAAAGCTCATTCCATAGACCCTTGTACCAACGAAATCGGACAAAAACTTTCGTCCCCCTTTTGAGGCCTCCTTAGTTACACATCAGAGATAAACAACTTTCGTCGTGAAGGACCTCCCGAAAACCGATGAAGGGGATGAGGGAGGAAAAATCAAGGTAGCCTATAACCACCCCCCAAACTTGCTGATGACAATGAGACCACCCTCATGAAAATCTGTTGAGCCGCTCGGGCGTGATGCTTTGTACACAAACAAAAAAAAACAAAAAAACAAAAAAACATACATGTCGAAGAGGTGAGCGCACCTTTCCATTTTTTGGAAAAAGGTTGCGCTAAAAAACAATAATTGTAATAATAATAATAATAATAATAATAGTAACTATATTTATATTTGCGTTATAAATGAGTTTCTGAGGCTCTTTAGGGTTATAAAATGGCACAAAAGTAAGTAGTAATGAAAAATTGATTAAATGAAACAGTTTTTTGGGTCTCCTGTAAAGTAGGAAAAAGTCAATAAGGCGGTGTTGCATCTTAAGCGACGAATTATTACAGGCTTTTTGTAATTATTTACATTTTGTGTGAATTATTCACAATTTGTTGTGCATTTAATTTAATTTACAGAAAAAGTTTTGAATTAATTCACATTCACAATCAAAGCCATGATGTGAATAACAACCATATTTATAAATAACTCTGCTTATGAGGAGCCCTCCGGGTTCCATTATCCCAAAAGTGATGATTTGGCCGGAAGTTCGTGACGCTATCGATTTAGTTGGGTGAAATATGAGGGGTCTAGGGTTGGTGTTAATCTTGTGATGTGGAAGACTAAAATAAGCCTCATCATTTTAGCTCCCTCGCGAAGTCACTGAACATCTTGCTGAACGAGGAGAAATCCGCGTTGGAGAACCAGATCTGTAGGGCGACGAAGATGATCCAAATGGATGACAATGTTCAAATTGGTAAACCTGATCCGGAGTTCGACGACCCGTCAGCGTCGCACTTCGGGTTCCGACGACTGAGTGAAATTCGACGCGATTGCGTCGCGGATTAGTTCCAACAAAGCGTTGTGCAAGTGGCGTGGGCTTCCTGGAAGTGTTGACATCAAACAGCCTGAAGAGCTAAACACGCCCGAGAGCAGGCGACACCAAATCCGCTTGCGCTGGTCAGGAAAAAACGGCGCATGAAAAAAAAGTACCTATAAAAACAAAATACGGCTGAACTGGTGTTGTTAAAAAACTGGAATTCGACAAATTAGCATATTTCTACATTTTCTCACTTTGAGAAATGTTCCTTAGTTTTTGACGCACGTAGCACAATAACAGTAACTGTTGGGTTTAAAAATACGTTTGATTTGATAGATAACGCCTCTATCTCCGTAACTATTGTGTTAAAAAAAATCATTTTACGAGTGAAAGTTGAAGGAAATCTAATCTTCTTTAACTTTGATGCAAGTACAATTTTGGGTGGGATGCGTCGAATTTAAGTTATAAGCAAAAAAGCAGTAAGGCAGATAAGGGGCAACCCCCAAAATGGATTCCACGCCCAAAATAATTTCGAAAACGACACCTCATTCGACCTCCTAGTCCTAGTCTATGTCCTTCAAAAATCCTCGTTTAGAGCCCATTGGTAAGACCTCCATAAATGAATTCTTAGTTCCAAAATATTTCGAAAACGACACTCCCCCCTCGACTCCCTATATCAAATCCTTCAAAAACCCCTTCGAATATATCAATGTATGGATGTATCCGTGCGCGCGTATACGTGTCAACAACGCTAACGAACTGCTGTGACATACTGTTGACTGCTTTCTTGATCTAGGTCTTCATTAAGTACTCAGCTGGCGAGTCTCCACTGGCGAGTCACAAGAACACAGCAAATTTTCCTCCTCATCAGCTAACTAAGCTCCTCCTTAAGTTCTCAGCTGTCTCGTCACCTATTGAACTACTTAGCTGACTAGACTTCTCATCAAATATTATTTCGATAAAAAAATGAATTTTCGGGGTTTTACATTGAAAAACTAGAAAATCTGCTGACATTTTTGAAAGTAAAAAAATATAAAAAGTTGTTTAGCGGAAGCCTGAACTTCAGGCCCTGAGCCGTTGGCTGGCCGCCGTGACTTTCTCACTCCTACTTGCATCCTTTTTTGCGTACCTAGCTTCTCTTGTAAGTTTAACTGCGTTTCTCTCAGCTTCAGTTTCTTCATTGCTTGATGACGTTGAAAAATAGTTCATTTCAGGAAGTTGGGCGATTATTTTACAAATATGTCCCAGCTTTTTGAGTGGACAAGTCTGTGATAACAACAGTTGCCTTCCGAGTTATCCAAAATGTTCATTGGTAACACGTTAGGCTTTTGTCTTGAAACAAGCTTGGCGAAAAATTCGGTTGACGCTCAATCCTTGTCAAAAACGTGTACATTGTCAACATTTCAGATGTTTAGAAATTCCTCCTGCCCCTAAAGGCATTTTTGGAATCTACTCATGGAAACATAATTTAATATTATTAATATAGGACATAATTAGGACAAATTTTGTGGCCGTTCAAACTTCCCGGCCAGCTTCTCAAAAACTTAGGTTGATTATTCCAAGAAAACACTAAATATTTGTTCCTCTTTTCCTAAATCCCCCTCGTCTGGCTCCATCGAGAGGTGTCCTGTGTTTCGTCCTGGAGGAACGTCCTGCCAGTGGTGAAAAGTTCAACGAGACGGCGGACCCCGTCCGCAATAGGTCGCCAAAAGACAAAGAAAAACTGGTTAAAACCAGCCGAAGGAAGCCGGGAGTGGCAGGTCGAGCCAAAGGTGGTGCAATGCACCTTATCCCGCGAAATAGTCGGCGGGAAGGGGTAGTCGTGAATCGTGTGGTTTGGCGGTGCCAAGCAACCCCGCCTTCCTCCCCTCCCACCACCGTTACATTGTCGTGAAGACCTTGAACTTGAGGATCTGGTTGGAGGGAACGACAGGAATCCGCGGGCCTGCCGTTCAAGGCCAAACCTCGCGACACTTGTCAACTCACTGCATTTCAACGTAAACGTCAAGCCACTACATCCGCTGCTTGACACTTGGGGTTATACCTAAGGTTATACCTAGGATATCCGATACCAGGCAGGGTATCGGCACCGGACTCATAAATACTTGATCAAATAATGCAAGTACCAATATATAAATGTTGGTATTAACCGGTAGAATGAATGTGGATGGTATATTAAATATACGGAACCTCTACAAATTTTGTAGAGGTTCCGTTAAAGAACACGATAGAATCTGATTTGACGACTTTTCGGAAGATTTATTTTCCTATTATCTGGGCCTAAAGGCTGGTTGTGTGCTTTTAAAGGTGCTTTGGTGATTTTAAAGTTGTACTTTTCAATTACTCATTCAACTCGTACTGCTCATTATTAAAAAAACGTTTCCAAGTCCTATTCCCTAACCTCGGAAATGTTTTTAAAAATTATGTGCAGTACGAGTTGTACGAGTAATTGAAAAGAATGTATCGATACTATGTAAAATTTACATTTTTTCGTGTTTTTTAATATTAAATATCAAAACACACACACCCTCATACACAAATTGATGTATTTTACCAGTTTTACACTTCTAAGATCTTCAAGGCCCCTGGTGTGGTTGGAGGGTAAATTCACAAAAACTCCTAAAATAAAAATAATTAATTGTAATTAATTATTTTTAATGTACCTTCTCAAAAATGTAATGTAGAATCTGATGGACTCAAAATATTTGGAATGTCAAAATAATATGCATATTATGTAGAAAACATATACATATTATGTAGAAAAACTTGAGTAAGAATGAATTGCAGTCCCTAAAAGTCTTCCTCGTTCCCGTTTCTACTTGTATATTCCCGTTACCTACTTGTAAAATTCGAATAAAGTCCCGGGCCTGCAAGAAAAGGGCGGACTTCATGGGGAGTCCCATCAGAGGTGAAAGCGATTTCCACTAAGGACGATGAGTCCGGCTAGGTGGAAAGGAGTGTAGCCGAGGCGTCCCACTCTTACTAATTATTCCACTATTATAGTGGATCGTGTTTATGCACGAAGAGTCCCTGGCAGATTTTATTGTGCAGGGACGAACATTTGTGAGAGTTCCAGGCACCTTTTCATTGGCTTTCACCCCAATATTTTCAGAACTTAAAGGCACGAAAATTTGGTGCCTTTTTTCAGCTTCTTGTAATACTATCAGATCAGTCATATAGTGCACTAAAAAAAAGCTAAAATCGCTAACTAACGGGTAGTTTTGATTTTTTGGTATGTTGTTTGGGTTGTTATTAGCAGCACCTACCCAATTTCCCAGCTAAAAAAATCGTCGGGAACTTTGTGAGCAGCGCAAAAAACCGCGAAATGTTCGCAGTTGTTTTGGTTTTTTGGTAATATCGATTTGGTTATATTTGGTCTGGTCGATTCCACGACCACAATTTCCTCACAAATGTTTCGCCTCTCAAACCCAAGAAAGAAGACCCACCACTGAGCAGTTTGATGTTCCTATACATGTAATAATATCAAAATGCGTAATGATGAATTTTAAACACCTAACATCCGCAATCTATTTCCCTCACTGTAGTAACTGCTATTAAGTTACTTAGTGAATGAGAGGAGATTTATCCAATGTCTATCTCATGGGTTCATCAGTTGATAGACCGGGGTCAGAAACGATTCAAATTTCCTCTGCTGCCAATCTTATTATCAGGGGGTTATCATCCCTTGATGATGAGGATAAATTACCCGAAAGCTCGGCAGTAGTGGAAATTTAAGTAGTAGTTTTTGACCCCTCTCCCCGATGAATGGACACTTTTAGTCAATCCATCCCCATAACTGATACCAGATGAGGGAGATAAATTTTTTGTACTTCTACTTCTACTTTTTTGTACTAAATTTTTTCGTACTTCTTGCAATTCAACTAGTGGGGTTGTCTGATTCCACTCCATGTGATTGCTTTTATTCTCCACCTTTAGCTTTATTGTTAGCTCGTCCTGATCTACTCTTGAGATCCAATAATTGGATCTAATAAATTAAATTATTATTAAATTATTGTTCTAATAAATTAAATTATTATTAAATTATTGTTCTAATAAATTTAAAAAAATAAAAAATAAAAAATAAAAAATTAAATGAATGTTTGAATGAAAAGCTCCCAGGTGTAGCAAACCACCAAAAATTACCAGTGAAAAGGGGGGGGGGGGAATCGAATAAATCCACCTCAGAAATGATAGGCGACTCTTAAATCCAGGTATTTTGGCAATGACCCATTTACGGACGCCTTCCCCCGCCTGTCGAATTTCTGCGACTAGTTTCTAACGTTTATTTGGACGGACATGGACTGCACCACTCGGACGGAAAACATTTGTTCAGAAAGAGAGTCTGCTCTCAAAATAAAAGTTTGGCGCTCGTCCGGCGGTGATTGCGGATATAATTTTCTTTTCTTGGACGACTCCGGACTCACAAAAAGAGGGCAATGTTTCTCTCGGAGCGGAGATTTGGCAGTTAGCACATCGCGTTGAACAATTTTCATCTTTGGCTGGGTTTTCTCTTTTAAATCATTTGATAACAGCTTTGAACTGGAGTGAAGTGCTTATTGCTCATATCGAGTGTTGATTACAATGGTGTTTCATAAATAACACTAAGGACATTGTGGATGACGTTTTAGTTTGATAACCATCTGTATCGCGTCATTTTAGAGTCGTCATTAGAGAAAGATGGAACGTTTGAATCTCGGGTTAAATCGTCATCTAATGTTTTAAAACGTCATCACGTGTCCTGCTATGCCGATTGGCCGATTCGGCCTTGCTACCATGCCAAAGTTGAACGACCGGATCTTGTTGAAGACGAGTGTCGATATCATTTCGAGTCAATTTTCCCAAATTCATGGCGCATCCACACTAATTTAATGCATTAAAATTTAATAGATATTTAATATCGAATAACTCCGGGCAGCTTGCATTCGTGAAAATTGGCTCAAAATGTTTTCGGCGCTATTCGGTTCGGCCTAAGCTGAATCTTGCTGACAGGCATGGTGTGGACACTCACTTAGAACTCGAAAATATCGTTTTTGTAAAAGAAAGTTGTAGGCCACCCCCTACTATGCTGCCGTCGTTAGTTAAATCACACTATCTCCATTTTCTTTATTTCGAGAAAAAAGCTGTTTCAACAGAAATGAGATTTTGTAGGCCGTCCACACTATTCGAGATAGGATAAAGCCTTTTACCGAACCTTTCAAATGGAGTTAGGAAGTGCTAACTTGGTGCAAAAGACGCGCCACGCCGAAATCTACTCAACCATGCACCTAACTCCAAAAACACCAAAATGGTCGATAGGGTGTTTTATCCTAAGACGGCAGAATGGATGTTGGGTGTGTAAATTGATTGCTGAGTTCATCATTAAATAATTTTTTGTTGTGTGGGAGGCAGAATGCCTCGAGCGTCATATCTAGGGTTACACCGCCATTGTCTTTGGAGGAAGAGGAAGGGAGTGCAGGAATATCCCTGTCTAGGGCATAACGTGATGTGTTGCAACGTGCAGGCCTAGAAGGTGATATCAATGCAGTTGAGGAGGATTCGCGAGCTCCAGGTTGGCACGATTTGTCGAGTTGGCCTGGAGTGCGTAGATCCTCGGAAGGGTCCACTCTCCCAGCCCCTACAAGCGAAATGTCGCCAATAGGGGCCTGGGCAACGGGTCCGCGTGTAATAACTGGTACCGACGTACTGGCATCCTCTGAGGCGAAGTGTCGACCAAAAATACAATGCGATTAATTGTTGCTATACACATTGAATTCAAACGATCAGTGAATGATAAAACGGCGGCGAGATTTGGGACAGCCGGTTCGTGGGCGGTGCGGCCGACTGCAGCGCTTCCCGAGGCCTGCACCTTACGGCGGGCAGACGAGTTTAGAAGAAGAGTGGGGCCCTGAGTCTCCACAAAAGTATTTCACGAAGTATGCTGGGGCCTTACTTTGCTCGGATCGTGGCGCTCAATGGTGGTGTCATACATGAAAAGTACCTATCCGAATCCGCTGAAAATTTTGAAATTTTGTTTGAAACCTGAAGGTTGGGAGCAAGTGCGCCCATTCGCGCCCAATCTCATCTTGCGGAGGTAACGAAATACGACCTGACAGCAGAAGACGCAAAGGGATCTACACCCCCTTGCTCACCCGACGGGGCATTACTCCTACATTTTCAGGCCTTCCAAAGACGAATAGCCATGACTCTGCCAATGATGGAAAAAGCCTCCTAGGAGGGGGAGTATGCCTGCAAATGGCAATAATTAAGGCATGCAGAGAGACCCTAATTTGACGCCAATAACGAATATACCCCATGTTCCTTCGTCTAAAATTGCTCCTTAGCCTTATATTTTTTCCAAAAAACCACGCTTCCCAGTAATCTTATCAGTGTGGATGCCAAACAAGGATTCCCACAAAGTTTGAACACGAATAATAGTTGTAGAACAATACATTTTGTGTTTTGCGTCGTGCCCTACAATTGAAAATTCCTACAGAAATAATAGAGTAGTTGATGATTTTTAGATTGAACACCAAAAGAACCATTCCTCAATACTTGGTATTATCTGGGTTGACTGGGGTATGAACCGAACTAGGTCAGAGAAATGGGAAAATTCGAATGTCATATTTCATGACATTCGTACAATGTCATGAAATATGACATATTTCATGACATTGTACGAGTATTTCATCCGACACCCCTGACGAACTTATGTTATAACATAATTATTCTGAGAATAATGAACCAAAAGGAGTCATATTATGAGTCCTTTGGGTTCATTATTCTCAGAATAATTCACCTGCGTATTCGCGGCGCGGAAGCAGATTATTGCTCTCTGGATCCTATAGTTGAAACGTGCGCTGACCGGAGGGGCAGCTAAGGGCAGATGATTCTTGTTGTAGTCTTTGATTAAACATGTCTGGAGCGATAAGAAACCATTCCCATCTCGGAGTAAGCCGGAGCTATTTTTGTAGCTCTGCCGATTCCTAATTTCCACGGAAACTCGTGACTTATGCCCCTGAAACGGCTTAAAAATTTGTTTTGCCCAGTTTGGCGGCTATGTGGCGTAGATGGAGATCCTAGAACGCGAAGAAAAATTTCATGATTGTTTCCCCTTCTTTTCTAGTTACATGACCCTCACCAATCACGTCGAATTCATACAAAAATCCATTTTAGGGGAGACCGTAAGTTGTGACCGCCCACACAGCTGATTCAATATTTCACAACAAAAAAGTAGGTTCGTTTTTTCGAATTTTTCCCACGACATGGCAGCCAACTTTGATTCAAAGTTTTTCCCCGATTTTTCTGTTTTTCAATCGATTTAGGGTGTTCAGGTCATAAAATTTATGACCCCTATTTAATAGGGATTTCCCTGGGAACGGCTCCGTTGTAAATTCCTGGTAACATTTCCGTGACGCTCAGTTCAAAAAAGCTCATGAGCCCGACATAAGACAATCATGTCATGATATTATCCAAAGAGTGAGGAACGACAACTAACCATTGAATGGTTAAATTTTATCTCTAGGGATAAATTTTATCTCTGACTTGTGGCCATGACAATGTCATAGGCTCTGACATCGATGCCATGTGGCCACTATTGATCCTAAGCTACTGCAGGTGCACAGGTGCAGTTGCACAGGTGTTACATTCAAAAGTACTAAATCCACAAATGTTATTTCCAAAAAGTCTAAATCCTGTGTTTGCTCTCAAATGGTACTACTTACATCCAGACATTCCAAAACTTTGATTTCATATAATATAAAATATAAAACAGATTTCATATTATGATGACAAAATGATATGATTTCATAACATTCATATTATGAATGTTATGAAATCATATCATTTTGTCATCATAATATGAAATCTGTTTTTGTAGGTTTAATAATGAAAATTTTTCCAATAACGTATTAAAAAATTAATTTTGAAAAAAAAGAAGAAAAAAACAGGTTTTACACATAAAAGCGACTGTGTTACAGTTTTTCGCGTTTCCCCAAAAATTTGGTGAAATGGATTTAGTACCTTTTGGAAATAAACTCCTTGCTTTGATCCACAATTCACGGTCTAAAACTTGATTTTTGGGAAAAATCCCTGCTGTACCTGGATTCTGTGGCTAATATACTGTGAGAATGGTGAACCAGATAATCGAAATCAGCATGTTAGGAAAAAGGGGTTTTCGCCGCTCTTGCCCCACTGTGCGTCATCCATCGCCTCATACCTTCATCCTTGAGCTTGTGCTCCTTTATCAGATAGATATAGATTCTATAAGCCGAGAAGATGAACAATAAATTGTTTCGTTCGTTAAGCAAAAATCGAATTATGAAAATAGATGTTTAAGATGATCCAGATTATGTGGATGGAGATTGTGATGATTATGATCCAAATTGATAAGAATAATCAAATCAAATCAAGGTTTTTTATTTGCAGAGGCCAACATGACACAGCAAACGTCAAAAATGAGTTGGTACAAACACGATATACATCAGGCAATCGCATGGGACAAGGCAAAAGAAAACAATGGTACATGATAGGTGTGGTCATATAAACAAACTAAAACAACTCAGGACGTAAGTAGAAACATGACAACAGAGGAGACAAGGCTTCCCCATCCACGATCCACTCAACTCAAGACACATCGCTCCATGAAATACCGAAAAACTCCTCCAAAGAGTAGAGTTCGGCTTTGAGAAGATGTGATTTTATTACGTTATTAAAGGATCTATCAGGGAGCTGTTGTATATGATTTGGCAGGGCATTGAAAAGACGAGAACCCACTTGAATTGGGTTATTCCTCAAGGCCACACTGAGATGGGTAAATGGAATGGCAAGGTTCCCACGGGAGCGGGTGTAATGCTCGTGAACATCGGAAACCATGGGGAGGTTTGACAAGCATGACTTGACTGTGTTCAGAGCCGCCAAAACATAGGAACTGGGAATGGTTAGAATACCCAGACGCACAAAAGTGCCCCGACAACTTTCATTCCAAGAGAGACCGGCAATTATCCAGATCACCCGCTTCTGGAGCCTGAAGACCCTGATGGCATGACTGGAATTTCCCCATGCAATGATACAGTAACTGGCCCTGCTTGCAAAGCATGCATGATATACCGAACTAAGAACTGCATCAGACACAACGCCCCTCAATCTCCTAATCATGTAGATGCAGGACGAAAATTTTGGCAAAAGCGCTTGAATGTGTGACAGCCATGAAAGACGGTTATCAACCATTAAACCCAAGAAGTTAACCGACCCATCCAGACGTCGGTTGAGGCCTAATTCTAGACTTTGAGTCTTATTCCTGTTCAGGACCAGGGAATTAGCTGAGCACCACTTCTCAATAATTGAGGAGTTCCCCTGCAAGCTACGGTTCATCTCCTCCCGAGAAGATCCCCTCGAAACGGTCGATATATCATCGGCAAAAAGGAAGATATCATTAGGATCTAAAAACTGGTCAGCCAAGTCATTGATGTACAAGAGGAACAAGCAGGGGCCGAGGATACTACCCTGCTTGACACCACAAGGGATCATCACTTCCTCTGATGTGACACCATTATGGTAAACAACCTGGGACCACCCCTCCAGGAAGCTCTTGAAGAACGAGATCGTTTGATTACTGAAACCATAATGTTGCAACTTTTTCAAAAGTAAGTTGTGTGGCACCAGGTCAAAAGCCTTTGAAAGATCAAAAAGGTTGAGTGATGTGTGCTGCTTTCCCTCCAGGGCTGAGAATACTTGGGATACCAGTGAGACTGCTGCACCAGAGGTGCTCTTCCCTTTGCGGAAGCCAAACTGTTGGGGGTGAAGCAATGCATGCTTTTCTAGATGGCATGCTCCATTACCTTGACCAAGATGGGCAGCTTCGAGACAGGTCTGAAACCATCATAGTCTTTGGAATTTCCTTTTTTTGGTATAGGCGTAATAACAGATTGTTTAAGGCAGTCTGGAAACGCACTCTCGGTGAAGCACCGGTTAATAATGAATGCCAGGGGTTCAATGATGAAAGTAGCCATTGACTTCACGACTCCAGAGTTAATACCCATAAAATCCGTAGCTTTGCTGTTGCTGAGAGCCATTATGGAAGCATAAACCTCCTCACATGAGACGGGTTCCAACACGAAATCCTGGGATGGGCTGGGAGCACGATCAAGAAAACCATAGAATTCTTGAGAAGGTTCTGAATAAGAATAATTTTGAAAAACGTTGGCAAAAGCATTACTAAAACCTTCGCTACTGAGATTTGACTTCTGAGGGGGGTTGCGAGACTTTGAATTTAGCACCTCATAAACTACCTCCCAGCAAACCTTTGGCTTATTTGGGGCTAAGTTTATACGGCTATCATTAGAGTGACGAGAAGCACGAACTAAAGCCATCCTATATTTATTCCGGCTGTTTTGTGCTAAGATTTTGAAATCAGGTTTGTCCGGAGAAAGTGAAAGATCTCTGAAATAGTGATACGCGCTACGCAGTCCCAAGATTTCCTCCGTAAAAACGCCCTTCTTCCTCCTTTTCCCACCCGAAGGTCTCAGCCGACGCGATGACCAGGGGCAAGCCGAGTCAAGGGCCGAGACAAAAATCCTGAGAAATTCCATAGTTGATTTTTCCACATCATTTGCTAAGTAAACTGGAAACCAGGATGTAGAAGATAAATTTTGAAAAAGTTAGTTAATGTTCTCAGGATATAAGCGTCTGAAGTAGTTAACAACCGGGTCAGATGGTGGAAGGCGCTTCAAAAGGTGGAGTTCAACTCCGTAGTGGTCGCTGAAAACGGCATCATTACTGATTAAAGCTCTATACCAGCCAAGACCAAAATTGGTGCACACCACGTCAAGACAGGAAGGATTTCCAAGCTGTCCGGCGAATGGACGACGGGTGATCTTCCTCAAAGTGACACGAAGGCCATAGCCATCAATAAGGCTCTCAAAATCGAGGCGATTCCTGATATAAGAGGGATTGTTGCAAGTTTGTTCAAAGTGTATGTTAAAGTCTCCCATGAGAATAACCATCCGATTCGGGGCGCATCACTGAGACAAAAGGCCCTCCATAACTGAGATGAAGCGCTCAAAGTGATTTTGATTGGGAGGACGATATATACAACAAATAGACCCACCGAGGCTGCCTACGTGAAGATAATAAGATCCGGATGGCTGATCGTGTTGATGAAGAGTGCTAATTAAGCGGATCCAGACGAATGAGGATGATGGTCCAGCTGATTATTGTTTTATGATTTCAGGAGTATCTCATAATTTATGATATTTATCGCTTTTCAAGAATGATTTACGGCTACTTAGTCGACAAAATTCATAAGCTCAGTTGGCAGCTCTAACAGACCGTACAGATTGTTTCATTTTGGTTGTCTCGTTACGAAATCTCATCACGTGGTCGCCATCTCTGAGTCATTAGGGTTTTTTTCTTTCGGCGGGTTCTCGGTAGTCTACCGACGGTAGAAAATTGCTGGCTGGATCAGAGCGGAAGTCAATTCTTATCAAATGCGAAACCGACGAGTCCCCGCGAACACGTGCAGTACGTGGCGATGATGTCAGCCACAGATGGAGACCGGGAAGAAGAAGTGTTAATAATATTCCGATTGAAAATGGCCCCACGCCGTCTGTGTTGGGAGGCCACCTTATCGATCAGAAGGTTACCGATCGTATCATCCGAGAATGCGCTGAGGAGGCGGCAAAGGTGTTTCCCACGTGGGGTCAAGTGGGGTGGGGGGGGGGGGGGTTCATTCAGCCCAACATTTGGACACACCCTCCTCGCTTTCCGAACGCGACAAGGTCTCCATTCATACCTTTATGGCCTTATGGACGGGGTACTGGGTGCTGACGGAGCTTCCCACGGTGATGCTTAGTCGGGAAAAGATATTGCTCGTCAACATCCAGAACCCATTTCAAATCCGATCAAACCCTTCGGCTGCATCAGCCAATCGTGGACCTTCCCAGCATACGAAGAATTTCAGGGATCAACGTCGGAATAGTTCTACAGGCAGACTTCTCTGCATTCATGTGAAGTGCGTCATAATCGGGTTTAGTTCACTAGAAAACTACTGGATCTTCTCGACCAATTTCTATTGATTTGTATTACACAATACCAATTAACGCATTTTTACTGGGTCTGGAGGCAATGCTTGATCCAATAATATTGGACCTCAGACTCAGATATTATCTGGAGGCAATGCTTGATCCAATAATATTGGACCTCAGACTCAGATATTATCTGAGTCTGAGGTCTGAGTGCGGCCGGATTAGCCGTGCGGTTTTGGGCGTTAGCCACCACGCGCTGCATCATCTTGAAAATGAAATGAAATAAAATCAATCAACATCTTTCCAATCGAATGTCCTCACTTCTGCAGTCGACGAGTGACATGAACTATTTGAGCAAGACTTTAGTTTGTCCACACTGGATTTACTTAGGATTACCATTCGCCCCCACAATGACGCCCACAAGGAGAAGTAGTCCTATTATACCTTGCTTGTAAACCACTTTTTCCTTTCCAGTGAAAACCACCCTCATCCACATCTCTTGACGATGGATTGGGGTCAAGCACTTAAATCGATTACCTACCTACCTCTTTTTTGCCACGAAACAAAGCGTTACATCACCAGTTTTGACGGACATTAAGAGGAGGGGGGGGGGGGGGGGGGGAGTGAAAAACTGCGCACTATGAAGCGCATCTTTCACCGCTAATGTCCATAAATTGGGTATCTCGTAACGTCACTTCTGAGAAAGAGGGGGTAAAGTCTTCCATCTTAACCTTCTGGTAACCAACCGAAGGTTGCTAATAGGGACAAACAAAGTCTCAACCGAGGATGGTTAGTGATTTGGTACATAGTGAAAATTAATTTAGCGCTTCGCTCGGCCACTTTACTTGGGCAGGGTGTGGGTGGGGGGTCGCTTCGCTCGACCATTGGAGCACAGTTGCCCCCGATCGACCTCGCTGGTTCTGAAAATCCCATAAAGTCTGAGAATCCGAAATTAGCGGAGAACAAAATCGTCTCGCCCGTTTAGAATGACCTGTTCCGAACTTTTCATCTCCTGCTTCACCCATAGAATCTTTTTTCTTCCCTTTGTTTACAATCGCAAGGAGCAACGACCCAACGGGTGGACAAACTGGGTCAACGGGTTACCACGTTAAATAATACCGCGTTGCGTAATCGGAAGCCCTAAAGTGGTCCCCAACTTAGGAGAAATGTCGATTTGTAATGCGATTACCGAAATATGCCCGGTAAAGGCTGAAGAAATGCAAATTTGTAATAAAATGAGCAGAATACAAGACCCTTTTAGTTTAACAGTTTTTCTTCCCATTCTGTTGGAAGAAAAAACATTGATGTTATAATCACATTTCTACATTCAAAGTAACCAATCGAAACAGTGATTGGATTTGTTTATAGATCTTAAAAATAACACACATTTCAATGGGATTTGACCTTCGCGTCCTTTAATAATTAAAGAATTAGAATATTTAGAATTATTAGAATTATTCTAACAAGCGGTCACTCATGAAATAAAATTCTGCAAATTGGATTACCTATGCTTGGGTATTGTACAATAATTGTTGTATATCAGCCAAGTTTGGATTCTTAAATCGATCCTTCGTTTATACTTCAAAAACCTCATCTCATCACATCTCCCTCCAGCTGCTCTATTTACCTGCAAGGTTCAACTCACGTATGGCATGCAACTCGGTACTTCCGTACGAAAATTACCTCGTAAACGACTCCTCACTCGACTCCTTGGCCAAAACCCTTCTCTCGATCTGTACGGTCTTGTTTTCAGATAGCAAACCTCCCTATTACAAAAACCGGCAAAACTCGTCCCTTCTCCTCCCTGAAGAATTATGAATACACAGTCCTTACTGTGTATGGAGACCATTATCAACGGAGAAGTTTTTTCTATGCCATTACAAAGACTTATTATTAGAGTCAAAAGTTTGGTAACAGCCCAACCATTAATGGGGAGAATTGAAACGAAAACATTTCTCTATACAAAACAAAATTCTAACAAAAGCTGTAGGTAGTCTATAATGCATTAATACATTTCGTTTATAATAATCACCTAATTTTAGGTAATCTACCGAATTTCATTGCTTCCGATTAGCTTCTTACGATGTTTGAAAAAAGGCGGGTTTTGGAAGTTAAGGCAACATCGATTGAACAATCGTAGCGAACAATCGATCTTTCTCATAACGCATCGATTACCGATAACGGAGTGAGATTGCGCATGCGCGGAGGTTCTGGTGAGGGCGGTAAAGTGGGAGGAGCGGTGTACGAGTAACGTTTTGGCTGTGGGGTGTCGTTTTCGAAGTATTTTTATAGTAGAATCCATTTTTGGGGGTCCCAGAACGATCCGATTTTACTGTGGGGATCTAAGGGGCTTTCTTGGGGCTACAAATGGGATTTTTGAAGGATTCCAGGTGGTCAAATAATTTGTCGTTTTCCGAGCAATTTGGACGCATAATCCATTTTTCGAAGTCCCACATCTGTTCAAAAATTTTTTTCATTATCACAGAATTAATCTTAGCACAATAATTAGTTACCTACTAATAACTAATAAAAAACGCTGCAAATTTTACACAAGGGTTTATTATTCTTTGATATACATTACTTGTGCAGAAATTTAATTCTGTCAATGAAAAAATTTAAAAAAAAAATTTTTTTTTGGATTTTTATCTCAAAAAAATTTTTTTTTGGATTTTTTTGTTCAAAAATGTGTTTTTTTCAAAAATTCCGTATTTTTTACTCGAAAAATATTTAACATCCTGGGATCCTTCAAAAATCCCATTTTTAGCCCCATGAGAGCCCTATAGATCGGCACAGTGAAATCGGATCGTTCCGGGACCCCAAAAAATGGATTCTACGTCCAAAAATACTTCGAAAACCACACCTAACTCGATCCCATAGCTAAAAGCCTTAAAAAAAACCCTCCCGTAGCCCCATTATAGCCCCATAGCGCCCCACGGGTTTGGGCGATCGGACTGAAAACCTTGCGGGCACAACTAGATGGTAAACCAAGTATTTTGTCAAAATTTCAGATTTTTAAAAAAATTCCTACTGCCCAAAACGGCCTGGACGGCGGACGGCGTAAGATGTACGGGGTACGGCGTACGGCGGACGGACATTTCGGGTTTAGAATGTAGACCACTTGAAACGGATAATGTCAAATTTTGAGCCCGATCGGAGTCGTCGACCCCCGTCGCAAAAACATAGGTGTATTATTCCAAGAATAATAAACCAAAATACTAATAAACTAATAAACCCTTGTGTAAATTTGCAGCGTTTTGTGTGATTTCTCATTGAAAACTCATTATTATCGGGTAATTAAAAAATTTTGTAAAAAAAGAGTGCGGTGGGAGGGGGGATCATATCAAATTTCCTTCAACTGAGAGGAAAACTAAGGGATTTTTATATCGACGAGGGTAAAAGGGAAATCTCGGATGTGGTGGAAATCACTGGGGAAATTCGACATCACCGCTGTAAAAAAAGGGAAATTTAGCTCGGAAGAGAGGGAAATCGGTTTCAGTCAAGTGGAAGCACTGATCCCTAGTTCTCGTTATCTTTCGAAATGGTTGTATTGGTGACTGTTATCATTAATGATTAATTTTATGGTAACTGTTATCATTAATGATAAATTAATGATATTTGAAGGCGTGTGCGGTTAAAATAATCCTCTAATTTCTCCAGGCGGTTACGCCATTTCTCCAACATTTAATGTTTTGAGTATTTTCTTCAAGATTTGAATCGTTTGAATGCCCGATGATTCATCGGCGATGAAGGGCTTCAAAACAGTCTTTGTACAAAAAGTAAGACACAGACCTATACTAACAACAATTTTGGTTTATTATTCTTGGAATAATACACCTATGTTTTCGCGACGGGGGTCGACGACTCCGATCGGCCTCAAAATTTGACATTATCCGTTTCAAGTGGTCTAGATTCAAAACGCTGCAAATATTACACAAGGGTTAATTATTCTTTGATATACGTTACTTGTGCAGAAATTTAATTCTGTCAATGAAAAAACTTAAAAAAATTTTTTTTTTGATTTTTATCTCAAAAAAAATTTTTTTTTGGATTTTTTTGTTCAGAAAATTTCTGACATTTAATGTGTTTTTTCAAAAACTGTATTTTTTACTCGAAAAATATTTAACATCCTGGGATCCTTCAAAAATCCCATTTTTAGCCCCACGAATGCCCTAAACATCGCACCAGTGAAATCGGATCGTTCCGGGACCCCAAAAAATGGATTCTACGTCCACAAATACTTCGAAAACGACACCTAACTCGATCCCATAGCTAAAAGCCTTCAAAAAACCCCTCCCGTAGCCCCATTATGGCCCCATAGTGCCCCACGGGTTGGGGCGAGCAGACTGAAAACCTTGCGGGCACAACTAGATGGTAAACCAAGTATTTTGTCGAAATTTCAGATTTTTAAAAAAATTCCTACTGCCCAAAACGGCCTGGACGGCGTACGGCGGACGGACATTTCGGATTTAGAATGTAGACCTCTTGAAACGGATAATGTCAAATTTTGAGCCTGATCGGAGTAGTCGACCCCCGTCGCGAAAACATAGGTGTATTATTCCAAGAATAATAAACCAAAACCGAAATGTCCGTCCGCCGTACGCCGTACGCCGTCCAGGCCGTTTTGGGCAGTAGGAATTCGCGACTCTAGTTCTAACACCGCCTAATTGACATTTTGGCGAAAATGAGTTCTTGGTACCACTCACTGGATGCGGAATAAAATAAAATTGCAAAAGTCTCCTTAGGCAATAAAAATAATATTTGGTTTCAATTAAATATTATTAATTAATTAATAATAATTAATTAATTAAATATTAATATTAATTAAATAAATAATATTAAATTAATAAAATAATATTAAATAAATTTATAAAATAATAATAATAAAATAAAATAAATAAAATAAATAAAATAATAATAATGTTAAGTTAATAAATAGTTGATGGTGATGTTGACCGTTTCAATTACTGTTGTTGGAAACTTGTTGAGGGTCAGTCAAATAAGACGAGATTTTTGCCGACGTTTCAAGAGATATAATATATCTCTATTATTCTCCTATCATAAGGGCCTAATGAAATGAAAAAACACGAATTTAGACTTTGAATTTAACAATTGATGAAACTATATGACATATAGTACATATTATTTAGTATATTTGTACGACAGCGACGGTTCACATCGTGTGCTGCCCTTGTCACTGCACTTGTAAGTACCTCTGTATATTTTTTAAAACTTGCTCACTCAATGACAGGATTTTGCTCTACTTACCTTCCAAATTATTGCGGTTTCTTGGGAATACCTTCTTGGCATGCTTCAGCCCAGGCTGAAGCATTCCAAATTATTTATATCATATTCATTTGTTCTATGTACACTTGTCACTATTTCATATCTAATACACTTTGCACACTATTGTGTCGTATCATATAGTTTCATCAATTGTTAAATTCAAAGTCTAAATTCGTGTTTTTTCATTTCATTAGGTCCTGATGATAGGAGAATATATCTCTTGAAACGTCGGCAAAAATCTCGTCTTATTTGACTGACCCTCAACAAGTTTCCAACAACATAAATTAATAAAATATTAATATTAATAAAATAATAAATTAATTAATAATAAATCAATATTAAATTAATAAACTAATAAATAATAAAATATTAAATTAATAAAATAATAATATTAAATAAATTAAATTAATAAAATAATAATAATATTAAATAATATTAAAATAATTAAATAAATAAATAATATTAATTAAATATTATTAATAAATTAAATATTTGGTTTCAAATAAATAAATAAATAAAATAAAATGGCAAAATAAATAAATAAATAAATAAAATAAAATTGCAAAAGTCTCCTTAGGCAATAAAAATAATATTTGGTTTCAATCTCTTGATTTTAGATTATTATTTGTCATCCTTAGAACAATGATTTGGAGATAAACACAACCTAATTGACAAACCTTAAATTCCAATACAGCCTAATTGACTTTGAACAACACGGCCTAATTGCTGCTTTGGAGAACCAACACTGCCTAATTGACCCATTTTCCGTAAAAAGGCATATCACAACGGTTCCTGGTTACAAAACGGTTTCCTAGGCGCTACAATAATGTATTATGGAGAAAAACGTGGAGAAATGAGCTGTAGGAATGAAAAGATCGGTTTTTTGCGTCTCCTAAAAAGTAGGAGAAAGTCAATTAGGCGGTGTTAGAACTAGCTTATTATTTATTTTTTAAAAAATCTGAAATTTTGACAAAATACTCGGTTTACCATCTAGTTGTGCCCGCAAGGTTTTCAGCCCGATCGCCCAAACCCGTGGGGCGCTATGGGGCTAAAATGGGGCTACAGAAGGTGGTTTTTGATGGCTTTTGGCTATGGGATCGAGTCAGGTGTCGTTTTCGAAGTATTTTTGGACGTAGAATCCATTTTTTGTGGTCCCGCAGCGATCCGATTTCACTGTTGCGATCTATAGGGCTTTCATGGGGCTAAAAATGGGATTTTTGAAGGATCCCAGGAGGTTATGTATTTTTCGAGTAAAGAATAAAGAATATTTGAAAAAAACAATTTTTTTGAAAAAAATCCAAAAAAATCCAAAAATGTTTTTTCCAACATTTTTTCTTTTGACACAGAAATAATTTTTGCGCAACTAACCTATATCAAAGATTTTCCGTTGTGATGTATTATTCTCGGAATTTGTAAACAATAGTCTCAACTCGTGACGTATTATTCAACTTGTAATGTATTATTCTCGGAATTTGTAATCAATTATTGTTTAAACAATTAATTTAAACAATTATTATCGAACGCCGTCACGTCACGAGTTGAGACTATTATAGTCTCAACTCGTGACGTGACCGCGTTCGATGTTGGGCACTTGTTCGGAGGAGTCAATGGGATGGTATTGACCTGCCGGTTGTGGCGTACGTTCTTCGTGTACCGCAGGTTCCTCCAGCTTCTGTCCTTACCGCGCATGGCCAACGAGATACGGAGAGGAAGGGAAACGGCCCGCTGACCATGTGATACTAATTCGAATAGGACCTTTTCGCACGTAGCACCTGGTGCTGTACGAACAGGGTTTTCAGTGTTTTGTTGGGTTTCGCCGATACGTGAAACACTTGGTCCGCGTCTGCTGTTCGCGTTTCGCCTCCAGATGGAACTCTATGGCGCTCAAGGGATGCCGCAATCAAAACAGACCCCACTCGTCACCCGCACGTTTATTTTTATCTCTTTCACTTTCGTCGGAGTTAAATTTCGAGCTTTGTCGAACGTGAGCGGACTTCGCTCAACCGAAAAAAAAAACTTCTCATTCAAAGTGCTCAGTGTCAACAACCTTGAACGCCGCAAATTGTCACCAACACCCCAAATAGCTCGATTTTTATTTAAAACTCCAACGTCACTGTTATATGCTCATACCTAAACATTATTCTGATTCGTTGGCGTTTTCAAGGATTTGGTTCACAAAGTCGATGATTGATAAAAGGGCGTTGGCTTCTTCGGGGTCGAAGGTTGAACAGGGAAAGCGATTTGATGGGTTTCAGAGGCAAGGGGACAATCTAATGATCTTTCACAAACTTTTAGAAATGGGGGAAGTCCCCCAGGGGAACTTTTTTTTTCAAAACTTATTCGAACCGGTTATTTGAATTTTATTCTCGAATAAAATCGTTTTGACACCTATTTTTAGAGAAATGTTTCTTTTTCTCTTAAGATTTTCTTTGAAATCTTTCACATCGTCAGCAGTGAAAATTTGTTCAGTCGAATGTTGTTGATCTCTCGCGAGCTGGCACGCGTTTAGCTGGCACTCTCTTGTAGGGAGTGGCCATTACTGAGAACACTCGTAGAGCTGTATTCTCATTACCCTATCAAACCCCCCCCCCCCCCGCGCTCTCTGACGGTCCCTCATTTATCTATTGATTTTGTCAATCCAGTTATTAAAATTTAGCCATACCTGGGTTTGCATTTGCTTTATTATAATCTCTGGATGACTCAGGTTTGTTTTGACACTTTTTGATTACCTTAGAACGGAGAACTATCAGAAATTGTATGTCTGAAAACTGGGATTGGAACTGAAAACTACGGGGGAAAAAATTCATCGGTAGTTTTTCCCCATGTGATGGGACAAATGCTACTATTTCCACTTATTCGTAAACATCTTTCGGTCAATAGCAAGTCATCCATTCGAGCCCAATTTTCCAGCACATGCTTCTAGGATCCTATAGCAACGGATCCTAGCTTTGCCAGATGAATAGCACTCTTTTAGGACCCGTGGTAGCTTGAAAACTTGAAAGTGGTAGTTTCTACCCCCACCTACTATGAGCTTTTCATCTTTACGCCAAGAAGAGAAGATTTTGCTGCTGCTGGTGTTCATTCTGTATGTTGGCTGCCAGAGGTTGAACTGGGAGCATCTTCTAAAAAGTTATTTTCCCTCTCCCATTCAGTTGAAAAATAAGCGAACATTGTCGGTTTTCAACTTTTGACCGACGAACTTTAAGAGTGAGAAAGGCTTTCTCGCCGGCTATCTATTACCCGAATTGAAGAGGAAATTCACTTCTCTGCTCCGCCAACTCCATCTGACTGACACGATTGATCAACTCGCCCTTCTCAATAATTTCCGGGCTCCCATCGACCCTAGACAACCCCTTCGTCTCGATTTACCATTTCCAAGTTGTAAGCGAAATTTCCCTCGTCGTATGAAAAACTGGTTTATCTCCCTGTAAAGTCATATCTGTGTGATATAGGGAAATTGAATTGTGGGACCTTGAAACGCCCTTATACAGCTATGACCTTTGAAAATGCCAGGCAGTTGGCCGTGAAAAACGTTTTAGGAGGGAGCCATGAAATATCTCATCGCTCTTATCACATCCACATTCGTAAAGTACGAGAAAAAGTAAGAATTTTTCTTGCATGGAAAAGAACCGAAGTCAGACCTATTTTAACCAATAGATTAATAGCTTGTGTTCGAGGTGCCATATTTGATTAATACCTTCTTGGTGTTTCTGGTGCCTCTTGAGAGAAAGTGAACAATGTTGTGGCAGTGTGGGCTAAACTCCGGGAGAATACATCAATTAATCATGCGAGCTTCCCACCTGTCTACATTAGTTTAACGCCCTAAACGCCTACGAGAGTAATTAAAATTATTTTCGTTTACTTTTAGCAGAAGACCCCTTCATTCCTTGCAAAGATTGGGAAGACGGAAGAGCAACGGTGCAATTACTGCCAGCTGGGCAATGATGATGCTTACCACACATTCTTTGTGTGTCCGACCTGAGAGGGCTCTCACCAAGTCCTTGAAGAAGGAATAGGAGAGATCACAGCAGAAACCGTCTTCAGCAAAATATTGGCTGAAAAGAAGTAATTGGATGCGGTGGCCACATTCGTATTGGCAGTCCTAAAAACCAAAGAGCAAGACAGAACATGGGAATAAAAAATAAAAAACGCTGCAAATTTTACACAAGGGTTTATTATTCTTTGATATACGTTACTTGTGCAGAAATTTAATTCTGTCAATGAAAAAATTAAAAAAATTTTTTTTTTTGATTTTTATCTCAAAAAAAATTTTTTTTTTTGGATTTTTTGTTCAAAAATGTGTTTTTTTTCAAAAATTCTTTTTTTTACTCGAAAAATATTTAACATCCTGGGATCCTTCAAAAATCCCATTTTTAGCCCCACGAATGCCCTAAACATCGCCCCAGTGAAATCGGATCGTTCCGGGACCCCAAAAAATGGATTCTACGTCCAAAAATACTTCGAAAACCACACCTAACTCGATCCCATAGCTAAAAGCCATCAAAAAACCCCTCCCGTAGCCCCATTATAGCCCCATAGCGCCCCACGGGTTTGGGCGATCGGACTGAAAACCTTGCGGGCACAACTAGATGGTAAACCAAGTATTTTTTCGAAATTTCAGATTTTTAAAAAAATTCCTACTGCCCAAAACGGCCTGGACGGCGTACGGCGTACGGACATTTCGGATTTAGAATGTACCTAGACCTCTTGAAACGGATAATGTCAAATTTTGAGCCCGATCGGAGTCGTCGACCCCCGTCGCGAAAACATAGGTGTATTATTCCAAGAATAATAAACCAAAATTAAAAAAAAAAAAAAAACATAATAAAAAAAATAAAATAAAATAAAAAACGCTGCAAATTTTACACAAGGGTTTATTATTCTTTGATATAGGTTACTTGTACAGACATTTAATTCTGTCAATAAAAAAAAATTAAAAAAATTTTTTTTTGGGGATTGTTATATTTAAAAAAAAAATTTTGGAGGGATTTTTTTCTAAAATGTGTTTTTTCAAAATTTCTTTCATTTTTACTCGAAAAATATTTAACTTCTTGGGATCCTTCAAAAATCCCATTTTTAGCCCCATGAAAGCCCTATAGATCGCCACAGTGAAATCGGATCGTTCCGGGACCCCCAAAAATGGATTCTACGTCCAAAAATACTTCGAAAACGACACCTAACACGATCCCATAGCTAAAAGCCTTCAAAACACCCCTCATGTAGCCCCATTTTAGCCCCATAGCGCCCCACGGGTTTGGGCGATCGGACTGAAAACCTTGCGGGCACAACTGGATGGTAAACCAAGTATTTTGCCAAAATTTCAGATTTTTAAAAAAATTCCTACTGCCCAAAACGGCCCGGACGGCGGACGGCGTACGGCGTACGGCGGACGGCGGACGGCGGACGGCGGACGGCGGACGGACATTTCGGATTTTGAATGTAGACCTCTTGAAACGGATAATGTCAAATTTTGAGCCCGATCGGAGTCGTCGACCCCTGTCGCGAAAACATAGGTGTATTATTCCAAGAATAATAAACCAAAAGAGATAAGGAGGCAAAGAGCCGGAAACGGCCAAAAACAAGCCATCAATTGAATTGAATAGATGAGCGCAACCTTTCTGTTGTTACGATATATTTAAAAGCGAGAGAAACTAAGAAACTGTAGGTATCTAGTGACCAAACACATCAAAAATATCCACGTGATGCTCATTACGTAAGCAACTGCACCCTAACGACCGATGCGTAAGAAAACCTTATGCCGATCAGAGGTAACGAACGGCTCAGGTTGCAAAAATCGTTTTGGAGTCGTTGGAATCAGCCTGAAAAGCTCATTCCATAGACCCTTGTACCAACGAAATCGGACAAAAACTTTCGTCCCCCTTTTGAGGCTTCCTTAGTTACACATCAGAGATAAACAACTTTCGTCGTGAAGGACCTCCCGAAAACCGATGAAGGGGATGAGAGAGGAAAAATCAAGGTAGCCTATAACCACCCCCCGAACTCGCTGATCACAATGAGACCACCCTCATGAAAATCTGTTGAGCCGCTCGGGCGTGATGCTGTGAAAAACAAACAAACATGTCGAAGAGGTGAGCGCACCTTTCCATATTTTGAGGAAAAGGTTGCGCTAAAAAGGGAGCTACCCCAAAGTAATGCTGAACAGGTGGTTACGGAGTAGTTCTCCGGAAGAAGAAAGGGAGTGGTGGTTTTAGTTGGTAGGCCCAGCGGGGATTCCATCTGGTCCTGGGACCTTTTTGTTGATCAGGGATCTTACTGCCGCTTGGAGTTTGTCCCTGGTGAATAGAGGGATCTCGCTTTCCTGTGGTCAGTGCGTATATGTTCCTCTACCCCTGGTGTTTTCCGAACGGCCAAAAGTGGTACTCCTGGACAACCAAGAACCTCAATTTGGGCAGTTCTGATGTTTTTTAGAACTTCCAGAGCTGCCTCGTCGATCGTGAAATGTAGCACACGCGCATTTCATTTACTTCTCTGATCTTGAGGTAGGCGCTTTGTGGGACTAAAAGTGTCATTTGCAGAGCCGAAGTTCAGATCAGAAAGTGGAGGCGAGGGTTTGATTCCTGTAGCGCATGAGTTCTGATGCGATTCTGAACGGACAGAACTGCCCAGCAAACTCCCCATCTCAGTCCTCTCCCGCCCTTTCAATCTTCACTTGCAACAATTCTGAGGACTCTCAGCTCAGACGCATCTGTTCTTGTGATTTCAGGGGCCGCGACAGGAGAGACACCCTCGTGGCCGAATCGCATACCCGAGAAACCGCCCGGTTATACGGGCTGAAGGTGGAGAGCGCCGCCGATTGGAACCTCGGAGACGACTCCGTCCCCGAGGTCCGCCTGGGGTCCACAGCCGTCGTCCGGATGTTCGGCGACGGGTTCACGGAAAGTTCTCGTTTCGTCCTCACTTCTCGTGATGGCACTTGGGGCTCCCATTGCGAGTTTCCTGCGTCAGACGAGGCAAAAGTAAGCAGCTGTCCTAACCTTCAACTCCAGTTTTCTAACACCTAATCTGTACATTGCTCGCTAGATTTCATCAACAGCGTCAATGAATGATTGTGTCTTTCTTATAAATGCTCTCAGTGATTTTGTTGCAGGTTATACCCGGTTCAATGTCCCGAGGTTCTGTCTTGGTCGACATTCAAATGCCCGTGAATGGTCTTCCCGACGTCCTGTACTATTTCTGCTTTAAGGTATGACACATGGCATCATTTGACATTCACATAATTCATTCTTGTGTCCCAAAGCTGTCAGGCACTAAGTCAGCAGATTCTGTCAACGACTTGGAACCAGTCCTAACCTCATCTTACAGTTGTAACGCATCAACATCGTGTCCGCCATGATTATTTTGGAGGAACTTGAAAACTTTGTTTTTGTATAGATCGTTGCCCGAGGTGCACTACCCGATCTTAATGATACCGTGAGTCATGGTGTTCATTATTTGTACGCTTAAGCTCTTCAAATGTTGACCCCAAAGGTTGCAACCGTAGGTGACTGTTAACTGTAGATCAAATCGATGATCCATCCAGGATGACGTATAACTAGTTTCCCTTATTCGCTTTAACAATGTGTGTTATTTCATCTTATGTAAGAAACTACTTTTTACTTCATTCTTCTTCACTTCTAGTGGATTGCTAATGACACTTGTGTGCTTATAATACTGAATTGTAGCAGCTTTTAGTGTTGAGGGTTGTTATATTTATGTTGGAAGGCATTGAAGGTTAAGGGCTCATTCTCATGGCACTGAACAAACAACGAGGTAGAATAAAGATTAATAGAGAATGAATACAAGATTCACCATCTTCAATACCAGGCTAAGTGGAAAGCAAGGAATTTCTGAATCCAGATTCGATTGGATGGAATCCAACGATTTCGAAAACTGTTGAGTACGAACAACTGGAGCGAGAACTAAGAGATCATGAAAGACTCAACGCAATGGGAGAGTACTGAAGGTGTGCAATGTGCAGAGAATTCAAAGGGAAAGCTCAAACGTGCTAAGGGAAGAGTTTGGTTTTGGTGAGTGTGACTAAGAGCTTGGATCAGGGGAACCCCTGGCAACCCCTGCGCCTGCATCCTAACCAACTGAACCTGTTTCTCAGCCAGAAACAGAGCCTACAGGTAAGCAAATACTGAGAAAGGAGGTTGACCAGGTGAACAGCCGGTATACTACAGGAGCTTCCTCTGCTAAACCAGAATCTGCTGGCTACGAAATCGAACTAAGGAGGAGCAAAAACGTGCAAAGGGAAGAGCCAGGTATGACTGCAGAGGCTGGACCAGGGGGACCTAATGCCGAGCCTTATATATTATCCTCCTCTATAGAGACAAGTGTGCAGATACTGACGCACCTCTAACAGGGGAGAAAGGAGGTCGACCAGGACAAGGTTCTCCTCGTGATGTAGTGAACCAAGAAAAAATACTAGATGACTAGATGGAAGCTACTCCTACTAAACTTGATGAAATCGACCCAACACCATCCAAGAACGATCTGCTGCTGAAGCAGTAACAGTAGGAGCGATTCTGATGCTATTTGCTGAAAAAGTTACAGAGCCAACAATAGTAGGTGAAGATTGCGCAGCACTTGCTCCGAGCAAAGATCACGAACCTATTGAGCCAAAAGCAAGTGAAGACATACACACTAGTTTACCTGGAGAAGATCTGCAAACATTTGGATGTGTTTTCCTGTATCCTCCTCGTGAGGGTTTTCGTAAGTGATTCAAGGGGATGACTGACTTCACACTTTGCTCAGCGACTAACCCAGCTATTGACGTGTTCTTTTCCTGTACGTAGGTAGTTCTGTATCTAATTTTCTTTGTAGGACTTTTCCAACGATACAAACCACCAGCCGAATGTGCACAATGTGTGGATGCACCTGGGGACGGAAACGTACCAAGCAGTCCGCTCTTACGACAAGCTCCTGCCAACCTACCTGTCCATCATCATTATCGTCAGCTGTTTGTGTTTTTCGGCTCTCTTCTCCGGTCTCAATTTGGGGTTGATGTCCCTCGACAGGACGGATCTGAAGATAATCCAAAACACTGGAGAGAAAAACGAGAGGAGATACGCTGCGGCGATCGCTCCAGTCAGAGCTCATGGTATTTGTTACGGTTTGCAACATTTAGATGCACCTCATGAAGACTATGCTGATGCTTGAATTTGTTTCTGTATTTTCTCAGGTAACTTCCTCCTTTGTAGTATCCTCCTTGGAAACGTCATGGTGAACTCCACGTTTACCATCCTCCTCGACGACTTGACCTCCGGGCTTGTCGCCGTCATCGCGTCGACCCTTCTCATCGTCGTGTTCGGGGAGATCTCACCGCAGGCCGTCTGCTCCCGACACGGTCTCGCCGTCGGGGCCAGAACAATCTGGATCACCAAAGCCATCATGGTCCTGACGTTCCCGCTGTCCTTCCCGATTTCCAAAGTTCTGGATTGGATTTTGGGCGAAGAGATCGGCGCGATTTATACGAGAGAAAGACTGAAAGAGTTGGTGAAGGTAATGACGGCAGTTTCATATCACAATACTTGTTGGCTTCTCAGTGAAGAAACATTTGGTGTTATTAACGCTTCATCTCCAGTCTTGCAACGACCAAACAACTGCTGCCAACTTTGCTATTGTATAAAGACGCTTCCGAGGCATGGCCCTTGAGAACTACCTTGCCTGATGCCTTGCTGGCTACTAGCCCCCCCCCCCCCCGCCACCCGACTAGCTGACCTTTGATGCTCATAGTTGGTAGCAGTTGCTCCTCTGATGTTCCCTCACATTGCACTTTTTGTTTCGCCTATTTACCGATTTTGGTTATAGGAATAATCTAATTATTAGATTATTAGATTCTAGATGACTTGGTAGATCTCTTGGAGGCTGTCTCTAAGGTGATGGGAGTGTAGGATATACCACAACCCCTTAGAACCAGCTTCTCCCGACTTCATTCTCCCCCCCCCCCCTCCCATCACGCTTGTTTCACATCCGCTAATCCGACATCAGCCATTCAAACACCCAGAACTCCATCATTTCAACAAACCTTCAACGGAGCTAGATAACCTCTTCACAACCTCTGTGGCGGTATTGGGCGGACATTCGAGGAGCTGCTTGCGTAATTGTTCTGCACGGCAAAATTCTTAATTAACCTCTCTTGTATTCTGTTTTCCATTTTCATAGTCTAGTCTCAAATAATCCGGGTGTGAGACAAATCAATCCAAATTGCGTCAAAAATTTGGATCGGTTTACCACATGAGCACATCCACTTCGCAGGTGCAATACTGATCAATTACTATTTTTCCACACTTAGGTTTGAGTGAACCATTCATTAAAATTTTTGTTCATTCTCTTTCTCGCAGATAATTCATTCTTCAGGGTCGTCGTCAAAAAATTATTCAGACGCAGGTGTCAAGGGAATTTTTGCCCAATTCGCTGCACATTCAGCGTTGCTTCCCCTCAACAATTATGTAAGATAAACGGTTGGCAAAATGGAAGGTTTTTTTCCAGGCTGACCGAAAATGAGAAAACGTGATCTACTAAAGAACTGCATGAGGTTAATTAATGATTTTTCTGCAGAACTACTAATGACGTTTAATGATAGCTTTGCTACACGGAAGAGGGGAATTCGGTTCGATCGGAGTTGATTATTATCGTTATTATCATACAATAATATATTATATTATATTATAATCGTTACGTGGAGTTGCCGCTGCAGATGTGATGATTGAGTAACTTGGCAGTTAGGTTTAACCAATATTGCAGGGGTGATGGAAGTGCTGACTATCTGCAGCGGTAATGGTTTTCATTTGCAAGCTTCTGGCCCCCTTATTGAAATTACCATCAATCTCTCCCATTTGAGAGCTGCCCGCTTATCGTGCTGACAGGAGACGACTTTCTTGAGGTGTTTTAGGGCCTTGCAAGATGGTGGCCATAATCCCGAGATGGTTGGCCATCTTGAATACTGGTGATTGTTGCTGGTGAATTCCTGGAGAGCAGATTCTGCTAACTTCTCTCTGGCTTTTCTAGTGTGGCGTTTTTTACGAGGTTGTGTTACTGGCCCAATTCTCAACCCCCAATCTGGAGGGTCCGGCTATCAGGAGGCACACACTCAGGCACAGCCTCCTCCAAGCTTGCCAGTCAATGGTCTGTTCTCGCTTTGAAGTTAGAGATGTTAGCCTACTGTCCTGAGACAGGAGTAATTTTTATAGCCAGGCAACTAGAAGATGCTGTCCTTATGACAAGCAGGGCAACAAAGATGGCGGCTCATCCTTTATTTAAATCGATGGAGGCCGGTTTTGAGGCAGTCTTGTCCAGTGATGCTCCTAATAGCTGCTGTTTCATGGCGAGGGATGCGGTCTGCAGGGTTCCCAAGTGAAGCCTACAGCTTGCCTTCTTACATAGTGCTGGCTTGACCGTTGGCAGGCATGATTAATTGGAAGCCTTTGGCTTGAGCTTCATCACACTCGTTTCCCCAAACTCCCCGTGAAGGGATCCCCTGCAGAGCAAGCTCCACCACCGAGCAGCCGCTCCAGGAATCTTCTGCCCTCCAAAACATACTGTGACTCGGCTGCAGAGGGCAATCGCAGATTGACCGTCGCAGAGGACAAGTTCATTGAGAGGAGCACCCTAAGTGCCATCACCATTGCTCAAAATAGCTGGACAGGCCACCCACGGGTGTGGCAGTGGATCCGACGTCTGACCTACACCACCTTCAATGGCCCATCGGTAATAGAGAGTTCCTAAAGAAACATCCGAGATACGTCGACCGTTAATTTTTATCGCCATAAGGGATTTGTCTAGGGAGAATCAAAGAAAAGCTAACTTCACATATCACCGTAACAGAGATACGGTGTTATCAAAAGTCACGCTAAATTTAAAGTGCCGCTATTTACCTTATATTGTTCGAAATTAACGCCGTTATCCTTAAGACCGTAAGCTTATCGCCGTATCTTTACGGCAATAACGTTCGACGTTAGGCATAAGGACATAAGTTATCGCCGTTATTTCTGCGCATGCGCGAAAAATCGAGTTACGTCGACCGTAACTCATCACCGTTAGGCAAAAAGTGGCTTTTGGAACTCTCTATTAACCTGCAGTCACCCATCGTTTGGGTGTATTCACCAGTACCACAGCTCCAGTAGAGGGCTACAAAGGTTCAGTAGGTGGCACCTTAAAGGGGGACCACGTCCACCGCGAATGAAAACCGCTCATGGTTGGAGGGTCTGCATAAAGTCGACCTCAAAGTGAGCTCGGTTATTTCCGTTTCATCAAAGAAAATATCAATAGACCAATTTATATCGTTTCATCAATTTTGGCACGAATAACTGCAGTTGAAATATCTGCCAAACGTTACATTTGACTCAAGTTGCACACAGTCACGTCTGCAAAGGCGACTTTCCAAACGAAAAAAGAAGTTAGTTGAAAGGGACTTATAACGTACCTAACTGAAAAAATAGGATTTAACTTTCCCCTTTTGTCAATGGTGCTTTGGAATGGGCAAAGTTTTTTTTTTTAGATAACTTACTACAAAAAAAAAAAAAAAAACCCTACTATGTAAGGGGTTATCATTTCAACGATAAATAGTAGGGATGAGTATCGATGCCAATGTTGGAAATGTTGATATTTTCACAAAAAAATATCGGTATTTTTATATCGATATCCGTTACACTTGATATATCGTGTATCAATATTTTTATCTCGAAATATCGATTTTCTTTAACAGTTCCTTGTTGCTAGATTGTTCTCTATTTCCTTGTAATACCTAGTGTTCTCTATTTCCTTGTAATACTAGTGCTGCAAAAAATTGTTTTCAACTTTTTGATTTTTCGATTACTATTGGCAAAAAATCGATTAATTGATTGACAATGGGGAAAAAAGTGTCAATATAATATAAAGGTTTCAATATTATGTAAAGGTTTCGAAAAATAAGGATTTTCAGCTTGACTGGATTATATAATATATATTATATTGGATATACCTACCATCCAAAGTCGAGGGAGCCGCCTCCTGCCAGTCAACGTGGACTAGCTTATTTTCGAAAAATCTACAAATATTCCAACAACTTATTGTCGACTGAACTGAAATTCGTAAAGTTGCTTATCACTCCCAGTGCTGACCCAAAATCCGAGACTGAAACAACAATTTTTCTGTTTTTTATTTTTTTCTCTGGAGGCCATAATGTATCTTGAAAGTGAATAATATTCATAATAGGTATGTATTATTATGTAAGCGTTTAGATCGTCCCAGACGATTCCTTGGCACAGGAGCTGCGCCTCAGTCGGCAGTGATAGAAACGGCGCGGCACAAACGCTATGCACTGAGAGTGTTAATTGTATTTTTAATAACCATACTTTTTTGCCAATATTTTGTACCAACTCGTTTTTTGAAATAATAATCAAATTATTTCAGTAACTGAAAATAACTCATTAATAATTAAATACAATACAATTATTGTATTAACTGTTAATACAATCGTTATTAACTGAATGGATCAAATTTATATTGTTTTGATCCCAATTCTTCGCTGATGAATTTTAGCTGAACTAGATGAATTTTAATTGACACATTAAAGGAAATTTTCACTTTTCCTTCTTTGCAAGGTTTTTGTGTCCGATTTTAATGGAACAAATCGATTTTTTGATGTTTTGGGAATGAATCGATTAATCGATTCCGATTTTTTTTTTTTTTTGCTACCTTGTAACCTCTTTGATATAGATTGATAGAAAGATAAGCCTCGAAAAGGGCAATGAAATTTGTGACAACCGTGCAATGAACCAACCCGGAAAGGTTGGAGGAGTTTTCTTTAGTTTCCCAGTTTACATAGTGGTTGTTTGCCGATGGTGCAGAGGTCTAATCCAATGAGTTGGTTGGGGAGAGAGAACGACTCCTCTGCTAAACCAGCAGAGGAATCGTTCTCTCTCCCTAACCGCCTCATTTCCCAGTTTATATACTTTGATTTTGAGTTCTACCTTTCTATTCAGTTGGTTTTTGATTTTGTAGGCTGGCTGTGGTAAACTTAGTCATTTTTTGCCCCAAAGCCCGTTTTTTTTTCCATTTGCCATGGGTCCAAATGGTATCGGTATATCGATATTTTGTACGTCGATTTATCGTATTTTCTAGAGAATATTTGTCAAATGCATATGGATATCCAATTGCAATATTTATTCCTTCGATACCCATCCCTACTATGTAAGGGGTCCCTATTTCAACGGTAAATAGCTTCCTCCTCTTCCTCTTGATGTCGCACTCTTGAGATCACTAACCACTTCCGAATGCAATTCTGCATCTCTTCTGAATGATTGCAATGTCCCGCAGACCGGACTGTCTCTCGCATTTTGTGTTCGGCCTCTGGAAAATTGTGTGGGGTTTTTTTCGCTCTTGTCTAATTTGCTCGAAACGTGTCGGCGCTGACAAAACCTACATTTAGAACGGCATTACGGGGACCTCCGATAGATAAGAATTGATGTTGGCCGTGTCGTGAAAGCGATATAAACGACCTTGAAATGGCTCGACCAACCTTTTCTACTATTTCGGAGTCGGCTTTTTTCACTCGTAATAATTACGACAACAATTATTGTTGGTCAGATCTAACTCCTGAAAAAAGGGAGGTAAAAATCGTCCACTTAACGTTTAAACGGTTCTGCCTTGGGCAACTCGTTAGCGACTGAACAATCTTGTTTGTGTGTTTGTTGTGCGATTTCAGACAACGTTGACAATGAAAAATGTTTTATGTCCTGGCGGTCATTCCCCCTGTATCACAGTAGGGAAGAAACAACGACATTTTTTTTGACACGTTTATGGTTTCAAACAAATTTGCCTTTATTTTCAGCTCACCACTGAGTACAATGATCTACAAAAAGATGAGGTCAACATTATCTCGGGTGCCCTGGATTTGTGTCAGAAGCAGGTCAAGGAGGTGATGACTGTATTGGACGATGTCTACATGTTACCCATCGACGCGATTCTCGATTTTGAGACTGTGTCTGAAATTATGGCGTCAGGTGAGGGGACCACGTTGTTCAAGTCAAACCTGCCAATTCTCTGTACGCAGCACACCTGTCACTACTAGTTGGCTAGATATATTTTATTTTGAGTTCATGTTAGGTTTCATCCACATAAACGCCGTGAAAATTGTCATCCATTCTATTATCTTCTACAAAGTGTTCTTGAAAAACAAATCACTTTATTGTCCAAAATGACACTTACTTTGAATGCTTTTATAATAATTATAAAATGAATTATTCATCATCATTAACCTAAACCATTGAATTATGTTTAGTTTTTATTACAGAAATTCATTCATGGTGAGGTCAAAGTGACAATGACAATAAATTCAAACTTTCTAAAAATTGAATAGGTATTAAAAAAAAAAAAAAAAAAAAACAACAAAATCAAATTGTTCAAAAAAAAAAATAGGTTGTTGGTTATTTATGGGAAGATATTTATTCGACCCTTCGGTAAATACCGGATATTTACCTCCTTTAAATCCTTGGGTACAAAGCATTGCCTAATTTCATGGGGTTCATAAGCAGTTGAAGATCACAAGAATGTCATTATTTTCCCCCTGAAGTACCTACGTATTAAAGATTTGATATAGGGATGCAAATAGATTTTCGATTAAATCAAAGAATCGATTTTTTACCTCCGATTTTATATTTTTTGTAATCGATTGGTTGTACTTACTGGTTTTTATCCCAAATTCGAGTTTTTCGGCGAAATTGATTTTTTCTGGACACGATTTACATAAGGGTGTTTATTTTCTGTCTTTCGTATAATACCTAATCCTTGTTTTGTAGGTACTTACACAGCAGACCCACGAGAATGGTTAAAGTAGAAAACAACGACGACATCAGAACAATGTTAGTCCTTCAGTTGGTTCTGTTTTCCTAGTATCTAAGATCTGATGTTTTCGTTGTTTTCTATTTTATCCATGATTATGACTAATGTCCACAAAGAGAAATCTCTCTGCAGACACACGATACGATTACCGCCACCACCACCATGCACCGCCACCAATACCTACTGGTTTAGTTTATCTCGAGGCTCATTCTCCATCACTCCATTTTTCTTGTGTTTATATCTTCTAAGCTGATGGAAATATATTTCCATCAGCTTAGAAGATATAAAGTGAGTTATGAGATTTATTATGAGAGTTATAACTCACCCCATCCTCATTTTATTTCTACTATGCAAAAGATGTTAGGTATAGAATGATTACTGTTACAGTTCCATTAATTCCGAAAATATTGTGCATCGAATAGAAAACAGCATTTTTTATTTCATTTTTTTATTTCATTTTTAAATCATTTTTTCAATGTTTATTGCATTAGGACGAGTATTTTGATAGCTAAAATACTTTATCACTTATAAATTTAATGAATACGTTCTGTTTTTATATAAGAGACAATTTTTCGATAATTGGGCTAAAAAATGAATTTTATTTACTAAACATCGATTTTATTAGCCCGATTAATTGGTGCAATCGATTGTTGGCTATCGATTTCGCATCCCTAGTTTGAAATCACCCAGTTTGACGCCGAGGGGCAATGACCGATCATAATGCTCCAAATCAGGTCGTATTCGGAGGGTGTATAGTCATGGACCTTACTGTGGACTGACGAAGGACGTCAAATGAGTGCATTGGTCTATGAACATGCTGGAGTATTTCGAACCTATCTACCTATCTAATTTGATATTAGTTGCTGAAGATTTTCTTATTACCTAGTTATTACTTAAGTTAATAACACATAGGTACTTTCCAAATGCGACATGTGGGTCCAAACTGTACGAAGATTTTCTTATTACCTAGTTATTACTTAGGTTAATAACAAATACTTTCCAAATGCGACATGTGAGTCAAAACTGTACGAGTCCGTCCCAAGAGCTAGGGAGGAGCGCGAGGATGCCACGGTTTAACTCAGCTGTATGACCTGCCAATGGGCTGGGAGACGTGGCCACCATGTACGTGGGCAGGTCTCCCAGCCCATGATGAAACTTCTGGTGATTTGCCTGTAGAACCATCTTGGGTACTGCCGAGCTAACCTGTGGAGAATGGCAGGTCTTCGTGCCACCCTTGTAAAGTCAGTGATGTCGAGCAAGAGGCTGATTTAATATAACACCCGTCTCCCTCGCTCCTTTGTCAGGAGTGGCTTGGAAGTCATGGCGTTCTCACACTCTGATCCAGCAATCGAGGGAGAGACGGCAGCCCACGCTGCCACAGGTACACTGCGTTACACAAGCACTTTGGTGCCCTGCCCTCAAGAAGCACCACCGCCCATTCCCCCTCAATCGGTGTGGGATTTGAGATTGGTAGTAGTTTACTATCCGGAAACTGACATGGAGAGATGGGGCACCAGACCGTGCTAATCAGCGGCATGTGAGTCTATGGCTGGGATTGTTGGGCCCCCGTAAAGGTCCGGTCTAGCTGCTTGCAAATGATCGGAGAGGCTTAGACCTGGATGGGAGGAGCCCAACTAACGTTGACAGTTTCTCGTCGACATTTTCCTCAGGGGCTGAACCCTTCCTATTGTTCTTTTCTGAGAAATGACTGCTCACTCTGCTGTTCTCAGGTTGGGTATCAACAATGGTGACTTGCCACTCAGCTAACGCACTTTCGCTAGAAATTACAGACTGAATGTGTCGGCTGCCTGCTGCCCAGGTGACTTTCTCGTTGACTGTTCAAACGGGGCTATTACCGAATGAAAAATTATTAGTGTTCGTCCTTGGAATCGTGGAAGTTCAATTCATTTATTACCGAATGAATTTTTTTCCTACCAAAAATGACACACAAAGGTTAGGATCACGTCTCTTTTGTTTATGTTTGTTTTAAAATACCGAATTTAAAATGTCCGCAGGTTTTTCGCGTATACCAGTGTACGAAGGGCGGCGGTCCAACGTCGTATCTCTCCTCTACATCAAGGATTTGGCTCTCATCGACCCAGACGACAACGTCCCCCTGAAAACGCACACCGAGTTCTATCAGAGCGCCTGTTTCTTCCTGTTCGAAGACATGACCCTCGACGTTGTTTTCAAACTGTTCAAAGACGGTTAGCTATTTCGTTTTCTTCGTCGACTAACTTAGCAAGTTCGTTTTGTAACCCATTTGCATTTTTAGGGGCCAAGGGGCACATGGCTTTTGTTCACCGTGTGAACAATGAGGGCGAGGGCGATCCTTTCTACGAGACGGTCGGCCTCATCACTCTCGAAGACGTCATCGAAGAATTGATCCAGTCCGAAATCAATGATGAAACCGACGTGTACAGTAAGTCACTTTCATTGAACTGTCTTTCCCAACCCGAAAGTGTTTTCTAACGAATTGTTTCATCCACAGCGGACAACCGTTCTAAGAGGCGTCGAAAAGACAGGAACCCAAAAACGGACTTCAAGCAATTTGCGGGCAAAAGTGAACACCAGAAAGTTCACGTTTCTCCTCAGCTCACTCTCGCGGCCTTCCAGTTCCTCACCACCAGTAAGTGGAATACAATGTGCACACGTTAGGAATGGGAATGAATAGCCCGCTACATCGAATTATTGATTGTCGATGTACTGATATTTTGTTATCCGTTCAAGAGATTGGTATCGAACTCGTTTCGATAAATAGTATTGATGAGAAGAACACTGCATTGTGTTTCGATATAACGAGCTAAAATATATCGAAAGGTGGTCATATCGATATTTTAGAAAACGTAAAAATGTTGCTTGGTCAACATTTTCCCACCTGGACAAGAAGCACCCGAAACTCTAAAAGAAATCTCCTGGTTTGTCAACACTGTGTGTTTGCAGGATGGATTCTGATTTTCTCACAGCCTGCATTATAATGAGATCCGATATAGAGGTTTTCGTATCAATATCTCGATTTATCGATAAGCCTCATATATATGTTACAGTTATTACCCGAAATCAGTTAATTCTAGTTCTAACTAGTCAATTCTAGTTCTCACTAAGCCCCTCCGTGAGAACTAGTTGTGACTAGTTAGAACTAGAATTTACTGGGACCCTCACCGCTAGAACTAGAAGTCACTGATTTTTTTTCAGTAAGAACTAGTATTGACTGAAATTTATTCGGCAAAACTAGAATAACCTAGTGAAAAGCCGTTCTAAGAAGTGATTTTAAAAGTTAGTTACAACTAGTTTGGACTAGTGAATACTAGGAACACTGAAAAAAAAAAAAAAAAGGTTTTTTATGAAGTAGGTATATTTCTAGTACCAAATGTAGTAGTAATGTACCAAAACGTCTTTCAAAAAGCTTTATACGGACTCATTTTGATTCCAGCGTGGTAGGCCCTGTTTTTCATGAATTGAACGAACTTCAAGCCGTGAGACCATTAAATGGTCTTCTCTCGACTAAATTTTAGTCGTTTTATTGTCCAGCATCCACGAAGCAAGCATTCGCTCCACACCCTGGTTGGCGCGCTCCACAGACCCTTGACTTTGTGAATGCCTTGGCTTGCCATGCATTATCTTCAACTCATCTATGACGCAATTCACAAATTCCCTTCCATTGTCTGAATGGAGCAAAACGGGGGCTTCAAAGATCAAAAAAATGTCCAATACGGACGCCCTGACCTTTTCAAAAAAACGTTCTCTAGAACTCAGTGTGATACGCTCACATCCACTGCCGAACTAAACGACTGACTGCCTAACAAAACACATGGGAAGACCGCAGTGTTAAGTCTGAAGTGACCACCGAGTTCCTCATCATCAACATTGCGTCGCCAACTAAGATTAGATGACTCACAACAAAGCCGCAGTAGCCGATCCTGGCTCTTGTCACATAAATGAATAGATCAGTGAATTCTAGTTTTAACTGACTCCATTAAACCAGCGGGGATTTCTAGTTTTAACTAGAGACTTCTAGTTTTCACGAAGGGGCTTAGTGAAAACTAGAATTGACTAGTTAAAACTAGTAATAACTGATTTCGGGTAATAGCAGTAACATATATACCAGATATCGAAATATCGGATAAAAGCTATGTATATTACTATAATATTATAATATTATGTCAATGGCACAATATCATATCAATCATCTTAAAGCGATACCCCTCGATTGGTAGTATTGGCCAAGCAATATCATCGGATTTTTTTTTTTTTTTTTTCTGAGAGAACTTCATAATTTAAAGCAGTAGCAGTGAGTTTTGGGCTCCTACGGTGTAATGCGAATTTCCAGGACACTAGAAAATTTTAATTTTGAATTAGAGTGGGGCAATGGGTATATCAGGACGGGCTCTTGGCCGTTCGTCGGTGGAGACAGACTGCATTCATGACCACCATCATAACAAAACAAAAAAGACAATTTTTTTTAGCTCATTTTCTTTTCTCTTATACTTTATTTTTTCTCACCTTTGCGAGTGCGCTCTGACGGATTAAAGCTAATTAGCTTTAAAAAGGAGCGGGCTTATTTCAAAATGCTAAATTTCTCTGTGGACACTCCTGGAGAGGTATCCCAACTCTATAGAGATAAGTATATCTTGCGTCCTTCTACGCAAGGTACATGTATACATGTACCTTGCGTAGAAGGACGCCCAGCCTCGTGCCGATATTGCTCGATGATGATCAAATGTTTGAGGGGTTACTTGAGGGTAATGAATACCAAAAGTAGGTATGAATTCCTAGAGGTATTCTTTATAAAGATATAGGTATCTTTATAAAGATATAGGTATCTTTATAAAGATATTTTTCGCTGAGTATGTAGGTATTTTTCTCATTTCGATTTCGCTTTTGGTTTATTATTTTTGGAATATGATATCTATGTAATCACGACGGAGGTCGATAATTCTAATTGGACTCAAAATTTGACATTATACGTTTCAAGATGTCTAGATTCCAAAAACAAAATGTCCTTCCGCTACACGCCATCCGCCTTCTGAGCCGTTTTGGACAGTACCTACCAGGAATTTTTTTAAAAATCTGAAATTTTGATAAAATACTCGGTTTACCATCTGGTTGTGCCCGAAGGTTTTCAGCCCGAACGCCCAACCCCGTGGGGCTCTGTGGGGCTAAAAAGTGGCTACGGGAGATGTTTTTGATGGTGTTTGGGTATGACCTCGAGTGGGGTGTCGTTTTCGAAGTATTAGTTTGGACGTAGAATCCTTTTTCGAGGTCCCACATCTGTCCAAACATCATTGACAATTTTTTAATTTTAATTTTTTCAGAAATATTTACTTATTGACACAGAATTAATTTTTTGCACAATTAACCCATATCGAAGAATAATAAACCCTTGTTTAAAATTTGCAGCGTTTTTTGAATAGTAATTTTAAACAAATATCGCTGTTGCATCCATCCCATCCAACGTTTTTCGTGGGATTTACTCATATTTCGGTTTGTTACAGCGGTGGAAGCCTTCAAACCCGACTGCATCATGGAAATCGTCCTCCGTCGTCTCCTACAGCAAGACATATTTGAACAAATTAAAATTAAGGATAAAAATAATATTGATAAGTTTGATCCTCAACTTGTGATATACGAACAGGTACGATATTTGTGAATGTGATTGGGTTGATTTGTCGTTTTGTAGCCGACAGGGTTATGGTGTTTTACAGGGTAAACCAGTCGATTACTTCGTTCTCATTCTTGAAGGTAGAGTTGAAGTTACTGTTGGTCGGGAGAATCTGAAATTCGAGAGTGGCCCGTTCACATACTTCGGCAGCCAGGCGCTCAGTCAGAACGTAGGCGTTGGTAAGTTGATGTAAGTGTTGGACTTGTGCTGTGACTTGGCCACAGGTGACGTTATTCTTCTCTTCCAGCCGAATCCCCCACGAGCGGCTCTCAACCCCTGGGCTCCCTACAGAGCGTCAACCTCGACGCCAAGATTCGGGCGACGTTCGTTCCCGACTACGGCGTCCGCGCTGTCACCGAAGTCCTCTACATGAAAATCAAACGGTCCATGTACCTCGCCGCCAGACGCGCCACTCTGCTGGAGAAGGCCAAGAAAGATGGGTCCTCTTCGGTGACTGGAGACGTCTTTGATGATGAAATGGACAAGGTATTTCGGAATTATAGTTTTATGAAGACCTGGACCAATACTGACTCTCCAATACATGATTCAACTTTCTACCACGTCTCCCTCCTCCTTCGATTGCCACACGATCCTGAAAACTTTAGTTGGCGACCTGTGGCGGCCTACCATTGAATCTGTCCACCTTACATCCTTGCCATCCAGCAACCATCGAGTTCTTAACGCCCTAACCTTGATTATGCCCGCACAACGTTAGCGTTTGCCATTGCCATCCAAGAGATGGCAGTTGAAAATATTTTATGCAGCAGCAGAGATCGAACCAGGAACGTTCAGCAGAGCAGCCCTAAGCTCTGACCGTCGTGCCACTGATAACCACAAAAGCATTCCGGACGGTATGATAGCGGTTTGGCGGTGCTGATGGGCAGCTTTACCTCCCTCGGATCTGGCAGCAGTGTTCCCGATTGCACTTCCCGTCAGTTCGATCACCCTACAGCCCATCTTTCCTCCAGTACTTCTTCTTTCCCAATAATTACGAATAGTTACTATTCCACCAACCAACAAACTAGGCCGCAGAGCATTAGTTCTTTGGCGGAGTCACAGTTGATGCAACTTGCAATAACTTGTTGTTCTTGAGCGATTGAGCTAAACCGTGGGAAGACAGTCAGGACCACTTCAGATTAATTTGTGTTCATGCCATCCGCATGGAAAGTTATTCATTTTGGTTTATTATTCTTGGAATAATTATTTTGAGGCCGATCGGAGTCGTCGACTTCAAAATTTGTTTCAAGAGGTCTAGATTCCAAAACCAAAATGTCCGTCCGCCGTACGCCGTCCGGGCCGTGTTGGGCAGTAAATCTGAAATTTTGACAAGATACTCGGTTTACCATCTAGTTGTGCACGCAAGGTTTTCAGCCCGATCGCCCAAACCCGTGGGCACTATGGGGCTAAAAATGGGGCTACGGGAGGGTTTTTTTAAAAGGCTTTTGGCTATGGGATCGAGTTTAGAGTCGTTTTCGAAGTATTTTTGGACGTAGAATACATTTTTGCGGGTCCCGGAACGATCCGATTTCACTGTTGTGATCTAGGGCTTTCTTGGGGCTTCAAATGGGATTTTTGAAGGATCCCAGGAGGTCAAATATTTTTCAAGTACAAACAAAAATTTTTGAAAAAAAAAAAAAAATCCCCCAAATTTTTTTTTCATTGACAGAATTAAATTTCTGCACAAGTAACCTATATCAAAAAAAAAAAAAAAAAAAACAAAAAAAAAAAAACATACATGTCGAGGAGGTGAGCGCACCTTTCCATTTTTTGGAAAAAGGTTGCGCTAAAAATAATAAACCCTCGTGTAAAATTTAAAAGATGAAGGCTTGGCGATTCTCTGGAAGTTTCCTCCAATGCCTCTCACCTCCTGGCCTTCAGCCTGAGCAACCAGCTCAAGTAGTTTATCCTCTTTCAAACCATGAATGAACTGGACTAGCAGAAACATACGAGTGGACTTCATATTTCCAAGCAGCCCTTTGTATATTCTGATCCCACTTCTGACACCATTTTTTTGGATGTCTTGATGGACCAATACTTCACACTTAAAATTCAACTTAACGACATAACTTGGCTTCCAACTTCTCCATGTGTTGAAATTTTGGCATTGCTTTGCACGGCACGAGTGGGCGCAAATTGGCGCCACTGTCTTCATGTTTGTTGTTTGCACAGCGCAAGTGGGTTCAAAGGGGCGCACGACAACAAACATGAAGACAGTTGCGCCCATAAGACTAAGAAAGTTGGGCCCACTTGAGTCTACAAATTCTGAGAGCTCTTCTGTGAAACTCCACATTATAGCTCAAATTGTTTTTTTTTTCAGCTAATGCACTACGGCGAAACTAGAAGCCAGGGATCTCCTGAAGTAACCAGAACCCAATCTCAGGTAATAGCCCTTTTCAGTAATTTTTCCATACCTACGTATTCGATTTTTAGAGAATTCAGATTCACTCCTCCCATTTTCCGTATTCTTCCACCTTTCGGCATGCCCCTTTCATTCTCCTAACTACTTCTATTGCTCATTACATTTTCAATTTCAATCCAGTGGTCAACCAGGAGTGCCTACACGGTACAGTATTCACTGCAGCATGTACCAAATCAAATAGCGTCATTAGTATTATACTTTTCAATTTCTTTTAGATAGGATTTCTTTGATATCAATTACAGGTTTTTGTTATGAGCTTGCTGGGGATGGAAAATCAAAGATCAGGATGGGTCTTAGTGAGGGATAAGCCGTAGGTAAGTTGTTTTTAAGGCATATATTTGACTTCTCTACCACTGTATGCTGCAATTATGCCTTTCTTCACTACTACTCTATGTACTCCGGCAGATGGACAACCTCCTGACGAGCCCTTAACCCCATACATGGGGGCGGGCGAAAGGCGCCTCGAGGCATTATTTCGAACCAAATATATGCCTTAAAAACAACTTACCTACGGCTTATCCCTCACTAAGACCCAGCATGAGCAACCTGGAAGCCGACCACACTACGCTTATCGATCAAAGATCAGTTGGTTTGTGTGTGTGGTCGATACATCCTTGTTGATGTTCATCCCTATTATGATAAGAAATGTTGAGCTCTGCTTGCGGTTCGAAGAAGCTCAATTTTGATTTGACGATAGCTTAGTAGAGAGGTGCAGAAAACTGAAATATTGTTTTTCAAGTACATTTTATAGCGGCTCATGCTAGTCGACGGTGGGGGCGGGCTTTACGATTTCTAGCCCTCTTTTGCTACCAACTTTACAACGCCAAATGAAACACGGCCGTCAGGGGCGTCACGCGTGCCATCATAACTCCCCCCTCACCGACAGGGCCGTAGGTAGTGCCTTGTTACACATTGACACGACTCACTTAGAATGTGGTTAGTTAACCTTCACGAATGTTCACACGGATTTGTGGAGTGAAGCTGACCTCAAATGCGTTGGTTTTTTTTTTCTTGTGGTTTTTGCAACTTTGATTTACGGTTTCAAAGCGATTTCAAACTTCCCCGGATTTGACTTGAAATTGCCACGAAAACGTAGGCAATCCCTGCAACTACGCTTCTTCTCGCAAAATTTGCCTGTTCTCTGTTATTTTTTCCCAAATACCGTTCAATTGTTTTGAGGAATTGTGGGTTTTTGCAGCGATCCACGATTCAAAATATTAAGGAAAAGAGAGCCGCTAGACGCACGAGCAGTTTCGGCCTCAAAGACTTCCTCGCCCGAACTCATAGCGGAATGTCCAGACGACAATCCCAATCAAATAGCGAAATTTTCATTTAAAAAATCAACAATTTTTCAACTTTTCCGAATTAACTGAGAACTCAAAAGGTATTGGAAATAAGTTTTGTTGTTGGATTTTTTTGTGGCTAACTCGACTTAACGGTGTGTTCCACACGCTTGGTGGATGCGTCAAACTAAATTTCGCCTAAATGGACTCCATGACTTCTGATTTCCCGTTGAGCGTCGTTTGATTTTTTTCCCCCAAATTGAAACCGTCTGATTTCAGACCGAATCCTTTTTGTTGTTGTAATTTTGTTTTGATAGTTTATAGAAGTGACTTGTTCTCACCTAGTTTAATTTAGGATACCTAGTTGATTAATTACATTAGCACAAAACCTGGCAGCGCTATGATAATTCTGTGAAGACTCCAAATCTTTAGGACATCTTGGGCCGAAAACAGCACCATCTCTTAGCATAGATTAGGGTCGTTCCAGAATTATTTTTTCACCGTTACTTCATCTCCAGTTCCATGTGTGTAATGGTTTCAAGTCGTTCCATCCCGTTTCAATTCTCAAAAAAAAAAAAAAAAAATTGCTTTGATTTGATTATTGTAAGTGTTAGGGCAGATAAGAGAACCATCCCAGAGGGGCATCAAAGGAACGAATGTCCATCCAAACAATACATAGTTCGAACTTCCTTTGACAGTGCTCTTTACGAATAACAATAACAAAGACTGTCAACTCTTCGCTTTATTAATGGCGCTGATGAAAGCTATCATATCCCAAAGGCAATACATAACGCATGTTGTGACATTGCATGGTACCTAACTAAAATATAACGCTTGTATGAATTATAAGGTAACTTTATTTGATTTATTAACTGCTAGCAACATAAGTATTGTCAGGGATTTTGAGCGGGTCCTAATTTGATCTTGTCATCACACATGTTAACTTGAGGTGTAGAAAATTGTCAGTCCCAGAAGGGTCCCAGATAGGGGTGTTCATGGTTTGCTTCGAATCGTCGTTAATCGAAGAGGTGGTTAAACTCATCCCTATAAACCACCAAATATATTATATTTGTCTCCAGATAGAAAACAGGTTTGTGCTCCCTAGAAAAAAGTTTCTTCAGATTAGTATTAATAACCGGGTTTTGCTCCCTAGAAACAAGACTTGTTTAGACAAGACTTAGTTTATTTTGACTAATAACCGGTTTTGCTCCCTAGAAACAAGTTTTGGCAGATTAATAACCGGTTATCCCACACGGGAAATCGATATCTACAGAACTTCTATGATAGATAATATCTATGTCATATCTATTGTTAGATATCTTTCAGTAGAGATAATTTAGATGACGAAAGATTTCTAAAAAATATGTATATCATATCTATGGTTAGATATCTTTCAGTTGAGGTAATTTAGGTGATGAAAGATATCTATAAAATACCTAAAATCAATATCTGATATTGCTTCCTAGAAACCAGTTTCAGATAGGTATGCTTCTCGTTTTTCACTGTCGAAAATCCAATTGCACGTAGCGCTCCTTTTGTTATTTGGAAAGACTAACTCAAAGATCGACATTCAAAATTTGAATGGAAGATCATTACAAAATTATCGACCACAGGAAGTCTTTAATAGCCAGCCGGTGATGTAGAAGACTATTGTAGCTATTTTCCAACCACTTGCTCAGGACAGGTTACTGGCTGTAAAAAAAGGTTGATATGAATAGTTGAGCCCATTTGCGCGCAATGTTTAATTTTAAAATTTTTTTTTATTAAACAGTCTAGGCAGCATCTTCACATGCTGCCACCATAATTTTAGAATGTCCCATAAGACCCACTGTGAACAACACCAATATTATAATAATCGCAGACTTTACGTAGAGGCGCACTGGCACTTCTTGTCATTCGATGATTCAACGTCGAATCTACCGGACCATGAAGACCCCTAATGTGTCAATTTTATGGCTGTTTTCGGACAAAAACAGTAAAAATTGTTTCATGATGAATGAAATGAGCAATTATGAGATTCCAAGTTTGTTGGTAAAAACCACATTCTAATCTAGAAGGCCGTGTTAGCATAAAATGCTACATACTGTTATCACTATTTCTATTTTTACAGTTATTGTTTATGCGGCCTTCTTGTTTAGCGAGCCAATCCTTCACTGATAGGCCCACTTCCCGCTCGTACCTTCCCGATGGTTTCATATTTTGTTTCTTTTTCTTGCTCATCTGCAGCTGCTCCCAACCGCATAGACTTACCGCCATACTTTCAATTCCTTCCAAAATCGCCTTGTAAGTTGACACGAAGGTTTTTCGCTGTGGAATGTCTCACTTGGCACTCGCTGCTGGATCCACGGCTCTTGCACGTTCTTTTCCCCGATTGGGAACGATGTCAAGATCTTAGTGACAATTTTTTATAAAAATAAATCGACTCTGACGATTTTCTTCTGTACGGTTTACATGTTTCAACTTTGTTCTGCTAATTTTTTCGGCTTTGTAGTTGAACAGGATGCCACTCACGCTTTAGAAGGTGACAACTGCGTACCACTTTGTGATGTTGGTAGTACTTTTTTTGTGTCAATTCGACAATTGTTTTGTGAGCAGGTATTTTCGCCGAGTTTTTTGAGCAGTGAGACTGTGAAAGTTGAGGTGGTTGTTGCACATTCGGGTAGGTTTTGTCGCGTGTCCCTTCTGCGATGAAAAAAAAAAAAAAAAAATTGAAAATTTAGCTAAATATTTTGTCTTCTCCGTTAGACTACTTTTATTGTTTTTCTTACCCCACAGGCGTATAAACAACATTTACTGAATAGTTTATCGGATTTCTGACGGTGGAAGATGAAACAAGAAACAGTTTGACCATTTTAAGTGGTAGGTGATACTTCCAGTGTGTGATGTGTCTGTGCCTGTGTGACACTAGCGTCACTTTTACCAAACAAGGCTTCCTAACCTTCTTCTGTGGTCGTTTGCAATCTGTCCGCTTCAAATTTACACGGTGTACAGAACTTCTGCAGTTGTGCATACGTCGTTCTCTGATTTCATTTGTACAATAATTGTTTATACAGTGATTTGTTAAGGGGGGGGGGGGGATAATGAGCTTCTCTTGTTTGAGTGGCCCTGTGGTGTTGTGCGCTTCAATTGTACAATAGCAATCCTGGCGTCTCTATTGCATTTCCCTTCTCATTCCATTCGTTTCTGTTTTCAGCACCAGTCGGGCAAAACCAGCCCTCAACTGCTTTCCAACGGCCCGTTGACCAGTTCAGAGCCCCTCTTAGCCGTCCGAATTTCTACGGATTTGCGCCCCGAAAGACAGAACTCGTCGGAAGAAACCGCCAAACTTCTCACAGCCACATAACCGATGCTCGACTCAACCGTTCCAGTACTTCCCGTCAGGTGCAGACGTTGGCAAAGGCGCCTCGTCTCATTCATCTCTTGACGTTTTGACTTTTCGTGCCAGTTTGAAACGCCTGTTCAAATTTTAGGGTGGGAAGACTTTGCAGTAATGGTCTTCCAAGCTTGCAATGGTTTGATAATTTAGCTATTCCATCTTGCAAAACTATGGCCACCTTGTTATAATCACAATAGGTAATCCAAGATTTTAATCGTAATTTTGAAGATGTTATCCATGTTGCAAGGTTATGAAAGTTTTGAACTTGCCAGCCATACTACAAACTGATGCCACTGCCTTGAGGTCGTCCAGCATCTTGCAAGATTTTGGTAATATTCCTGCGGTTGCCAACCATCTTGAAACAGGTGCCGACTTGAAGTTGCCCAGGATTTTATCAGGTTGTGGCCAGTATCTTGGTTCTTGCCAACCTTGTTGCAAGCTTCTGGTATTGATGGCAATATGTCAACAATTATCGGCCTGTCAATGTGCAAGTTCCTGGTTTTGATGGTCATCTTGTAAGCTCAAAACTCCTACTTCGAGGTTTTAATTTATATTGGAAGCTTATAGTACCCTCATGGAGCTTACCAGCCATCTTGCAACCTCCCCTTACAATTCAGGATCTGTCAACCTAATAGCTCTTGGTCTTGACAGCAGTCTTACAAGCTGAAGACTCCCATTCGAAGTTTTCATTATCTTGTTTCTGGCTCCCATCTGGCCCAGTCATAATGCTGAGCTTGTCAGCCATCTTGCAAAGTGATGAGCGTGATGAGCGTGAGTGTCTTGCAAGATTCTGGCCCTAATCCTGAACTTGCCAGATATGTTGCTAGGTTCTGAGTACAATTCTAATCATGACGGCCACTTTGCAAGCTCAAAACTCTCTCTGCGGGGTTTTCGTCCCTCTTGCAAGCTTGTGACCTCCTTCAAAATTGTCCGTTGCAAGCGTACTACCACCATTCAACTCGTCCTCTATAGGATCGTCCTTTTCCCAACCTGTCTGCACCTTTCTTCAGCCTTTCTCGCGGCTCTAAAAGTAGTATTGAATCTAGCTCATGAATGGTGCGATTAATATCGATACCTCTTTCGAAATTTCGGTATCATTGTCCACTAGTTGTAGGTGTTAATCTATATTTATTTTTATAGGCTCAATGAGAATTAGGGTCATAGCGTAGACTTTCTTCGTACCAATAGTTACCAATTTAATATTTAAGAATGACCTCCTCAGGTCATTCAACTTCAGCCCTTATTCTAAGTTTCATTGATAAGTCACGCGAAGCTTTCAAGGTGTTGCTTTTCAACGAAGTACCTGATAATGTTACTTACTCTAAGTATTGTCGAAATCGTGAAATTCTTTTCATTAAGCGATGAACTTTTCGAAGTTGATGCAAAGCAGACATTTTTGGAAAGAGCGAGATTTCCTTGAAAAGCCGCTGTGCAAAGATTTAAAACGGATAATGAATAATAATATTATTATTCTTAATTTTGGGTCAAGTTGATGTTCTTATGCGGTTTCCTTGGAGACAACTTTGCTTATTGAATACATTTGTTTGGTTTCCGCATTAAATTGTTCTACGTGTGTTCGGGCTACACAATTTCACTCGTTATATTATCAATTTGTAGAGTGGTAAGGTAAATAGAGTCTGGTCAGTTTTGTGTATTTATTAAAGTAAGTACTACTTTTTATTGGAAACCGGTGCCCCTCATAGAAGACATGGTGTGTTAACATTTACGACTATAACGCAGGATAATAAAATCAAGTAAATGTAAAAGTTACGCTGAATTCTGAACTGGGTATCAGTGTGTAATCAGTATTTATGTACTTCGATGTTATTTTACATAGATAGCTAGCTTATAATTTCCTCGCCTTTAGAAAAAATTAAGGTGTAAATTTAAACTTTGTTTCGGCTTTTAGTGGTGTAGCGGGTTTTCAGCGACTCATAAATCTCCAGCGATCGAAGCCAAACCCGCTACAAGTGGCGATTTGGTATAATTTGAAAGCCCCTCCGTGAGTTTTTTTGTTTTTTCCATTAGTTCTGAATCAGACGGTGCTTCCCGTGCAGTTTTAAAGGTTTTCTCAGGACGGTAAGGACTTCTTTTTGTCGTTTTAGCGTGAATACAATTGTATAGATGTACATTTTAGTGCCAATCACTGTGCTGCTCAAACCCAAATGGACGTGAAAAAATTAAAAAAAAAAAAATTAACGGGAACCGGAATCGAAAAAAGTTTCAAGACATGAATTGGATCCCTATTGAATTTGAAGGTAATACATTTACTTATCATTTCACTTAAAATAAATTCACTATTTCTTTTTCATGAATTTCCTCAATTTTTTCCTTCTTCAAAACTTATTTAAAAACGGTCTAAGTATTAAATTTTAATAGTTAATTTTTATTTTATTAACATTTATAAATCTTATTATAAATTTTTAAATTTTTATTTCACCTTAAAGTCAATATTAATATTTTTATTTGAATCTAACAATTTGTGTTGGGCGTGATCGGTTCGTTTTATTGTCAGTGAGTCGATCAATGTCAATTGTAGTATTCAATTTGATCGATGGTTGCGATTTGAAAGCATTGAATCTCCAATGATTCCTAAATCCTATCTAATTACCAATTTTTCCTCTTGTCTTTGTTGAAGCTTCTGTCAATCGCCCTTTTTCCAACTGGTTCCATCGAGTTCAGGGCTTGAAATGCATGATGTGCGTAGAAAACAAAAAACGTAACTCAAAACAATTTTACAAGTTAAGATTTTCACCAATTGCATGAGCTAGTTGTAAATCAACGATATCAAACTATGTGATTAATATTGGCCTTAAAGGTGTAAACGTTGTAAAATAGTGTAATCATGTTTGTTTTGTAGAGCATCCCTTTGAATTGTACGTAGTACGAACCTCCGAGTTATTTCTCTCCCCCTTTTTTTTTGTTCTCAGAATGATTATATAATATTTATATAAAATTCTGACTTCGGATATTTGTATAGTACGAATTGTTGAAAATACTTCCACAAAATTGGGCCTTGGAATGAAATACATTTTGGTACAAATACATCGGTGTTTATTTTGATCGTGGCGGACCTGTTTTGAACATGGGGAATGGTTGAGAAATTACCAAAACTCTAACATTGGAAAAAAACTTCATTAGGTACCTGAGATAATGGGAAATTTCTTTAAAAAGATGCTATCCTCTTCTTAGCATTTTTCCTATTTTTGGAAAGCGAAAGCGTTATACAAAGGAATTACAGCACGAGGAATTAGGTAAAGACAAAACTCAATGTCCAATGGGCCATTCATAACTTCTGAGTCATAAGATGCCATTTTCTTCAATAACAGATTATAGTAATTCCCGAATGCATTAATCAGGAATGTTTCTTCAAAGTTTTAATAAATGCAATGATTTCTGTGGGTCACATCATGACAGAAAAAAAAACAAAAAAAAAAAAAAAAAACGAAACAATCTGCTGATTATTTCACACTTTAGGGTTACGAAATGTCCGTCTGCCGTCCGAGCCGTTTTGGGCAGTAGGAATTAAACCTTTGGGGCACTATGGGGTTAAAATTGGGGTACGGGGGGGGGGGGGGGGGTTATGATGGGGTCGAGTTAGGTGCATCGATGTAGTAAACTAACATACGTACATCGATGGTTAGGTATCCTTTTCGAGGTATTTTTGGACGGAGAATCCATTTGGGGGGGGGGGGGGGGTGTCCCAGAACGATTCGATTTCACCGTGGGGATCTATTGGGCTCTTAGGGATTTTTGAAGGATCCCTGGAGGTGAAATACTTTCCGAGTAATAATTACTTTAAATTACTTTAAATAATTACTTAAATTATTTTGGACTCGTAATCAATTTTTAGAGTACCCACATCTTTATCTTTATTATTATTATTATTATTATTATTATTATTTTAAATATTTTGTTTTTGACACAGAATTATTTTTTGCACAAGTAAGAATAATAAAACCTTGTGTAAAATGTGCAGCGTTTTTTTCTAAATTGCTCCTGTGAGAAGAGTAATAATTACTTATTACTACTAATAGGTACCAATTATTGCAATAATAGGTCCAATTATTGCACTAATAGGTACCATGGTATATATTTTGACAATTTTTTTTTCGTAGTTTGGTAGCCAAACAGTTACTGTTTAAGAAAATGATGAGAAATTTGAAAGTTATGAGTACCTATTCTGTTATTGAAAAGTCAATTTTCCAAAAATTGCCCTGCGGTACCTCCGGGACCTACCTAGTATGTTGGAATCTTTTATGTTATTTATAGGCCGAGTTATAAATAGGGCTCGGATTGATGTGCATGACAAAATCACTAAATATGCTCGAAAAACATCCGTTCTCTGCTCAGTAGATATTTTCGAAATCCCTATCCTATTCTCTTAAAATTTGAGAGAATATTAATAATACAAGAGCGTATTTAATATGCTCGTAAAAGACCGTTGACATCTCCGCAGAGAAGAGGGAAATGAAAAATCGGCAACCGTTTGGGGCTATATATGGTTTTTTTAAGGACGGGTGCCAGAAAATCGAATAAGGTGTTATTTTCGAAGTTATTTTGGACGTAGACTCAATTTATCTCTCTACCAGAAGGGTAGGTCGAACGAAGCATCGTTTTCAGAGTACTTTTGGGCATGCCTACTACCTAACTAGGGTTGCCAGATTTTTTCGGATCATAATATGATACTTTAATGGATACTTTAACTTACATTGAAATACTTTATTTTTCCTTGGTTGCAGCCAGGATATACCTTTATATTATAAAGTATAATATACTTTATAATATAAATATATTATCTTATTAATAATATAAATATATTATATTATTATAATATAATATAATATATTATTTATCTATTTAATAGATATTATCCTGGCTGCAACCAAGGAAAAATAAAGTATTTCAATGAAATTTAAAGTATCCATTAAAGATAACGTTCTTAACTTAAACACTAAGGTATTTTTCATTCAGCATCTGCACACAAAGGCTTGAATGTGTCAGATTACTGATAATAAAAAAATTCGGTACCTATGAGGAATTAAATAAGAATCATGGATAGCAATATTTTTCCAGTCCATATTTCAGTAAGCTTGTATTACATACATAAATTAGTAACATCATTTTCAATCACGTTCTCACTAAAAAATATCTCGTGCATCTATTAGGCACCGAAGGACGTTAAAAAATTTTTGGAACTCGAAAAGTTGCATTAATTCAGTCCCTCCTTGTTTCTCTGAAACACTAGGTACCTACAAAATATTAAAAATTCTGAAAAGAGCTGTGGAAACTGAAAATTCAGAAAAACTTTGAAAATTGACAATTTGAAAAAAAACCCTTTTACTTGACAAAAAAGTGAATTAGTCTTTTAGAATGTTAGTGAATTAGTCTTAACAAAGGTTTCTTCTTCTTTCTTTCTTCTGGTTTAGTAGCTATAGGTAGGTAGGTAAGGTAGGTACCTTGTCCTTGACTAGTAAGTAGGTGCAGGGGCTGAACTTTTCTTCTTCGTTTCAAATATGAAGAATTTTGGCCTACTATAATTTTTTTTAAAATAAAGTATTCAGTATTGTGAACAAAAATAAAGTAGTATTACAGTAAAGTAGATCTGGCTACCCTATACCTAACATCCCTACTAATTGGGAAGATGACGTCCGACGGCCATCTTGAGTGTGTTTTACTATGTTGCTTCATTCGTCCACTCAATTTCCACATTGGGATGCTTCAGCCAAAAACGTCTGCGACGATTCAAAGCCAGTCCTGGTTCAGTTGACCTCTTAAACGTTCTGGCGTGTTCTCGACGATAATCGTGAAGAAATGGCGTGACTCCTGTCGTGGCAAGCCTGAGTCAATCCTGACCGTCAAAACAAGATTCCTTCTGTAATGGATCCCCCAACGTCTTACCGACACCTCCCTCGTTACCCACCCTCTTAGCCTTTTCATTACGTGTCAAATAAAACACCCGGGGTTGAATTCAACGTCGTATCGTTTCGCCGTTTGACGTCTGAGGGGTTTGGAAAGGCGAAGAGCGACGTCATGGCGTGATTCAGGCGAAGAGAGCATCTTTCTTTATTCAAACCACACTGGCCTACTTTGTTCTTTCTGATTTGAGCCATTTATTGCTTGAGTAAGCCAAATAATACGCCATTTCTTGTGCCATGTAGCACCAGCGGGACATAATGGGCTTGAGTCCCATTTTCTGATCTACATATTGACATGGATGTGGTACATGGATATTAATGACCGAACGCAGTGAGGCTCTTTTGAATCGATCTGCGTTTGTCAGGGTATGAGTGAGGGGAGGGTGAGGGTGGGTGCATGTGGTTGCAATATTATATTGGACGTAGAGACTTTTAATGTTGAGGGCTGACCTCAGGAATTCGCTGTGTAGTTTTAGGTGTCGAGGTGTATGTGCCAGAAATTAGAAAATCTGAGCAATATAATATATTATATAGGAGTAAAAAAAAAAGAAGAAAAATCTGAGCAATAGGTATAATAATATTATACCTATTCTGCCGTCCTAGGATAAAACACCCTATCGACCATTTTGGTGCTTTTGGAGTTAGGTGCATGGTTGAGTAGATTTCAGAGTGGCGCGTCTTTTGCACCAAGTTAGAACTTCCGATCTCCATTTGAAAGGTTCGGTAAAATTCTTTATCCTATCTCGAATAGTGTGGATGGCCTACAAAATCTCATTCAACAGCTTTTTTTCTCGATATGAAGAAAATGGAGATAGGGTGTTTTAACTAACGACGGCAGTATTGCTCAGATTTTTTTTTTTTTTTTTTTTTTTTTATCATTATAATATTATTATATCGATATTATCGTCCAGACACGACGTCGGAAGGGGGGGGGGGGGGGGGGGCTTGCAAAAACTCGAGTCAAAACGAAACTTTGGAGGTGTGTATGTGGGCGGTTAGGGACGTTAAATTCACATTTGGCCCGGAAAATTTCCCTGCGGGTATTTTGAGGGTGGCCAAAAAACCTTGTAATTTCCGCCCTTTTTTCAATTTTTTGCTTATGACTCTGAAACGACGAACCGCACAGAAAAATGTACTTATTCTAAAATTAAAGAGCATTAAATTTCACGTCGATTTCAGTTCCTATATATTTCGAATCGGTCCAACCGTTTAGCCACTATCGATCGTCAAAAGTGGGGGATTTTTCCCAACTTGACTGAAAAATAGGATTCCCTCATGTTTCAACCACTGTAACTAATGAACGGCTAACGCAAATGAATTGGCTCAAAAGTTATGTTGTAGATCATCAAATTACGAGTTAAGGGAGCACCTGAAATTCAAAAAATACTACTACTAGCCGAGAAAACTAATTTAAACCAAATAAGAAACGCCCATTCTGACACCGCTCGGTAAGCGGAAAACCACATTTTTCAGAACGTTTCGGGCTGTAGCTCAGAAACTATTGATTTGATTACAAAATTTGTATAATGCAACATTTAATGTCTTCTTCTTTTTTTTCTCGTGAAATCTGATTGAATTTCCCATCGCAGTTATTCTATGTGAAATTTTGATTTGAGCTTTGATAAGGGAGGAGTGGGCACGACAAAAAAAATCGCAAAATGCAAACGTGCAAAAATATCAAAACTAGCAAAAATAGCAGAACAGCAAACGTGTTTTTTGTTGTTGTACATTTTTGACCATAATTCAGGATCGGTTTGTCCGATCTTACGTAGGAACGGACAAACTACTTCTCTTTTTTCCTGGTGAAAGCTGATTACATTGCACTCCCATCCCATATGGGACGGTACACTGCATTTCTATTGAGACAACAAAAGTATTCGTAGGAAAGGGTGGAAACTAGAAATTTGAACCCCGGGTTTTCATTTTCTTCTTTCTCTCTGAGACTATTTCTCCGATCGAAATTTCATTGGCCCCACTCGAAAGAACAGCAAACGTGTTTTTTGTTGTTGTACATTTTTGACCATAATTCAGGATCGGTTTGTCCGATCTTACGACGTAAGAACGGACAAACTACTTCTCTTTTTTCCTGGTGAAAGCTGATTAAATTGCACTCCCATCCCATATGGGACAGTACACTGCATTTCTATTGAGACAACAAAAGTATTCGTAGGAAAGGGTGGAAACTAGAAATTTGAACCCCGGGTTTTCATTTTCTTCTTTCTCTCTGAGACTATTTCTCCGATCGAAATTTCATTGGCCCCACTCGAAAGCTGAATAAATTTCCTTTCAGAACCGATATTTGGATTTTCCCGGAGACCTCAGGAAAAGTATGTAAAATGTCTCCCCAAATAAGAGGGGAGTATTCAGAGGGTAAAATTGCCGATTCCCCGTAACATTTTCAAAGTGAGTGGTCTTCCAGCAATTATACCAGTTATTATGTAGTTGCTTTGCAATGGTTATTCCTAGCCAAAAAAAAAAAAACGGACGGTAGACCTATGGTTCTACAGTCAAATCATTTAATAATGATTAATTTTACGCCTCATTCTAAACTCTTGGAATTTCGACCCTCTACTTGTAACCAATACCAATCGCCAAACGTCCTTACAGACCAATCATGTGATTATAGTTTTCGCGATTATGTTGCCTACCGTCTACCGTGACGTGACGAAAACAAATGGAAACGTCCTGTTAATCATTATTAAATGATAAAAAAAAAAAGATTAGAATGAATGTCATGAAATTTTACATTACTTGGCCATCATAGCTTTCAGATTAGTAGGTCGTAAAACGTAATATTATAAATATATAATATTACATTATAAAAGACACCAAACACGGGTTTGCTCCACCAAAGTGATTAAATTTTTTACGTACTAACAGCTGCTACGGCGCACTGTGTTGCCGCCTTGGAAAAAACTATGATTTATAAAGTATGATATTTCAATGATTCAATAATGGTTCATGTCAGTAAACTGGTTGTAGATTCCGTGAATTATACCCTTTCATTGATAACAATTATCACCTTAGAAGTGAAGGAAAAACGGTGAAAACCGGGAGATTTTTGAAACCCTTTTCAGATTTTCGGCTGATGATGTTTTTCACGTAAAGTTTCAAAGATGAGCGAAGCTTGCCGAAGTTGCCGAGGCTTGCCGACCCAAATGTCCGTCCGCCGTCCGGGCCGTTTTGGGCAGTAGGATTTTTTTTTTTTTTTTTAATCTGAAATTTTGACAAAATACTCGGTTCACCATCTAGTTGTGCCCGCAAGGTTTTCAGCCCGATCGCCCGAACCCGTGGGGCACTATGGGGGTAAAATGGGGCTACGAGAGGGCTTTTTTGAAGATTTTTGGCTATGGGCTCGAGTTAGGTGTCGTTTTCGAAGTATTTTTGGACGTAGAATCCAATTTTGGGGGTCCAAGAACGATCCGATTTCACTGTGGCAATCTATAGGGCTTTCATGGGGCTGCAAATGGGATTTTTGAAGGATCCCAAGAATTCAAACATTTTCCGAGTAAAAACATTAGTATTTTGAAAAAAAAACAACATTAAAATGCAAAAAAAATTGTATGCAAAAAATTTTTATTTCCAAATTTTTTTATTGACACAGAACTTATTTTTCCACAAGTACCTACCCTATAACAAAGAATATAATTATATATACATTAATTCTGTGTCAATAAAATTTTTTTGGAAAACAAAACATTTTCCTTCAAAAATCCCTAAATCCAAACTGACGTGGGGACAGGCCTCCAACCTCTTCCACAGCTTCCAAGATTCTTCAGCAGCTTTTCATACAACTTTCCGGCCGTATACAGTAGGCACAAGAGCCTATAAGCCGATGCTGTGCTGGGGTCTCCTTTTCCCTTGCCTATGAGGGCAAGCTTTGCAACTTTCCATCGCTCCGGAAATAAGCTCGCTGTAACTTACAGACTGTAAGGCAGAATCTCAGGCTGAAATTTCGCTGCCACCTTCAGTGCCTCCACGGGGATCCTGTCTGGGCCAGGGGCCCTTTTATTGCGCATGGAGCTCGCCGCTTGCAATAGCTCGTCCTTGGTGGAGGGGCACCTCCTCACCTACTTGACCTATCCTCTATCGCATGGGTAGGAAACAGCTCTTCAACTATTCGGTTCAATCAATCAATCAATCAAATTTTATTTGTCAGATACACGGGGTGTTTTGACAATGGTCGATTATTACTTAAAATTGCTTAAACCTAAGCCACATACAGTCAAACAAACAAACAAACAGAAAAAACAGAGAACACAGAATACAAAACTGGCTATTTGACTCGAAACAAGACAATTTAGGGGTGCTTTACCTCCGTTGGCATATCCAGGGAATTTTGTGTGTAAAATGTGGATTTAACATCTCAAACCGACAACAAACAAACACCCAAAGTTTCGTTTTGACACGTATTTTTGCAAAGTCCGACCTAGGTACCTGATGACTAAGATGAAAAAAAACCCTTTTAATTTAAAATATAATGAGCTGACATTTTCTGAGCTATTTTGAAACCCTATTGAATGGCTCAAGTCTTCTTTGAGACGTTCAGAAAGTCTCTTTAGAGATGAAAACCTTCTATTCCTCCCAAAAGCCATAAAAATGAACTGACATTCGCCCAAGACTTTTCCTTTTTCGGTACTTATTGGCCTTTCAAAAGACGCATCACTTTTTTGTCGTCTCTTCGTCAAAATGTTATTTTAATAAACGAGCCTTCAAAGCTTTCCGATTGTTATCGATTCTGAGTTCCCGTCATTAAGCTTATCTGCTTCGAAGAAACTCCCTTCTGGGATCTCTTTTTGAACAAAAGACGGAAAAGATAACGGTCCGTTTGACAAGGAGTAATTTTTTTAATTTTTTTTTCTTTGGATATAAAAAAAAAATGGATCAACTCATGAGATTGTGTAGAGTTTTCCGCAGAGTGAGGGAGTGACGGAGAGTGACAAATAATAAACCTGGCGTGTAAAAGGTGTTTCGAGGGAGGAGGTTATGATGTTTTACATTTTCAAAAGGCTCGGCTTCTCGGTGATTATCTTTTGTGCTCAAAGAAAAATTGCCTCGACTGAAATAAGAACCTTCGTTGTATTCTATTCGTATAGAAATGTGTTTTAACGCTGTGAGGGACGTGATTGATGGTGAGGGGAAATGGGAAAAGCTCAGCAGGGGAGCAGAGCCGCACAAAGGAGGGATATAATTTTTTTTTGTAACAACGTTGAAGGTCAACCGAACCCTTTGAAACTGGCTTATTTTTCGTGACTTCGATAAATTCACCTTCGGGGTGCAAAACCGGGGAAACAAACGAGATGAAATTATTCGATATTTCTGAACATCGCGCTTTCAGAAGTTGAAAAGTTGACAGAATGTTACAGGGTCAATAATTGATCAATTATTGATCTTGAAAAAATTCCTCTTTGAACTACTCACAATATTAGTAGAATACAAATCGAGGAAAGTCCAGCTCCGTAACTCGCTCGTTTACTTTCGGGAAGAAGAGAGTAAAGTGGAATGGACGTATTTCTCGATTTTTTTTTTTTTAACCAATAGAAGGCTTCCAAATAATACTCAAAACGGGGTTAAAACACAAATTGCAAGTTCGTACGAATTTTTATGGAATATTTTAGAATTTATGGAAAAGTAGCAATTTAAATTCTCGGCGGAAACCAGCGATCAGCTCCCATTGGTCAACGATTTCGCCATGTTGCCAAGTTGGAAACCATTAAAAAAATTAAAAACTGAAGGATCAGTCTCTGAGGTTGAACCACAGCAAGGTTAAACGTGACACCACGGGCGTTGTTTTGATTTGAGGGTTTTGAGGGTGAATAGCAGAAAAACTTTTTATTTTTATTTAAATTCTAAAATGTAGTTCTAAAAATGTCAAGTGATTGTTTATGGGAATGATCTACGGAAAAAGTGGTTTCTGAGTTGGCAACTCTGGCCGTCAAACCTGAAGGAGCGTAGGTGACGTCACACACGTACTTTTTGAATCGACCTGGAATGAATCGAATCGAATCGAACTTTAGATGCGGGGGGGGGGGGGGGGCAAAATGAACTTTTCTGTGCCACTTTTATTGCGTGAATAATTTACACAAGAGGCCTGATTTCGAAGCTGGAAGAGGTTAAAGAGAGGTTAAAGAAGAAATTCAACGTGTAGGTAACAAAAATAGTGTATTAAATACACTATTAATAGTGTATTAAATTTTTTAGTTGAGAAAATTTAATTTTAATAATTGAAGGGTGCCATATGCAAAAGGGCCTAAGCGCCACTTATTCTAATTCTTATTTCTGCAAGTGAACCTTGTCGTCCGGGACCACTAGAGACTATACCTACACCTGACTCACAATCCGCGCATGCGCAATCGCACTTTTTTTTATCGGTAATCGATGCGTTATGAGAAAGATCGATTGTTCGCTACGCGTTTCAATCGATGTTGGCTTAACTTCCAAAACCCGCCTCTTGAAACAATGGAGGGCGGTTTTTTCATTTTCTTTTTCAAATTCTTTGTTTTTTACTCGGAAAATATTTAACCCGCTGGGATCCTTCAAAAATCCCATTTTTAGCCCCATGAAAGCCCATAGATCGCCACAGTGAAATCGGATCGTTCCGGGACCCCCGTAAAATGGATTTTACGTCCAAAAATACCTCGAAAACGACACCTAACTCGATCCCATAGCTAAAAGCCGTCAAAACCCCTCCAGTAGCCCCATAGCGCCCCACGGGTATGGGCGATCGGACTGAAAACCTTGTGGGCACAACTAGATGGTAAACCAAGTATTCTGTCAAAATTTCAGAATTTAAAGAAAATTCCTACTGCCAAAAACGGCCCGGAGGGCGGACGGACCTTTCGGATTTAGAATGTAGACCTCTTGAAACTGATAATGTCAAATTTTGAGGCCGATCCGAGTTGTCGACCTCCGTCGCGATTACATAGGGATCCTTCAAAAATCCCATTTTTAGCCACATGAACTTGCCTCGCTTTTGATTTCCACTACACCACAGTCGATCCTCTGCTCGCGCTTCGAGTGTCTGGACGCCTTTTTGGACAGCCCCGAAATCCGACAACACCTCGCACAAATAAACCGAATATAATAAACGGAATATAATTTGGGGTCAAAAGGAAAATAACTTCTAGGCGCCCCGTCGAGTTGACATTTTGGATTTGGAATGAAACCTCTTGATCAGAGAGGCTAGATGTGATTCGTTATTCACAGTGTATCCACATGGGAGCAGTTCAAAATAGGAAACCGCCTCACTGTCTGGCCATGGAGGAAAGAAATTTCCTTCCTCCATGCTGTCTGGCATAACATGGCCGTGACGATAATCGAAGGTGATGGAACATCGAAACGAAGATCGAACATCGAAACATTACCGATAAAAAAGTGCGATTGCGCATGCGCGGATTGGGAGTCAGGTGTATGGGTAGTCTCTAGTTCCGGGACCCAGAAACGCAGAAAACCCGCATTCGAAAAAAATGGCGCTTGGGCCCTTTTGCATATGGCACCCTTCAATAATTGAAAGTTAAAAAAAAAAATCATAAATCAATTATTGATTTATGATTTTTTTTAAAGGTAGGTAATTTTAATAATTTTTTTATTTTACCTCATTCTTTTACTTCTGCATTTACCCTACTCTGCAATTTGGCTGGGGCAACATGCTATTATTTCTACAAATGAACGTGATATAAACCAAATTGGATTGAAAACTGAAATCGGTCACCTGAAGAAGTTTCAAGGTTGGATAGATGACTACTACTCCACTTCCTGGGAAACTCAAAAATAGTCAATAGGGGTGCACGGGGTGAAAGTGGTCACTTTTTACTCATATTGAAATTGCACGGGCCCCTTCAAGTTTTCTTCAACACTGTTGGTAGGTATACTTCCAATCCCTGGAGTAGATTCAGCTTTCCAAAAAAACGCCGACTTAGCTTCAATAAATTGTTTGCCTGTTCATAATTCACAATTATATCATGCCAATTTTTTTGACATTTCATGTCTTTGCTATGGCACACAACCAAATTTTCGTTATGTCACGTTACGTTACGTAACGAAATATGCTCAATGAAATGTCCCAATGTGTTGCAGACTCGTATGCAAGCATTTATGATTCTTAGAAGTAATTTTCCCTAAAAGTGAAAATTCGATCTCGAATTTTTAAAATTTAAGTAATGAGCTCATCAATGGGTTCAAGTACCACACAATGGAACATACTACAGACGATTTTGCCGAAAAATATGCCCTCCAGGCCAGTAAGTAGCTAAGATATAGCCTTATCTGAGGGATAAAGTAGTAAGATACACCACAATCTCCCCCATAGTACTATATTTTTAGTTGTGGAAAAATATTTCCCCCATTACTTAATATTAAATATTACAAATTTTTTAGTTCTGGAAAAATATTTTTCAAAAAAAAAAAAAAAAATCGACCTGTAAAATTCGACCTTAAAAATTCAAGGGTTCTAAAATGTATGTAATGAGCTCATTAGTAGGTTCAACTAAAACACAGTGGAACTTACGGCAGACGATTTCGCAGAAAAAGACGTCCTCCAGGCGATCCGGAGCTACGGCCCAAAATTGCTCTACACCTAGAGCTCTACAAAAACTTCGTAATATTATCATCACTGCTTATCAAATCCTTATCCGAACAACTTTCTACTTCTTGTACTTCAGGTTTACTCTCAAAAGATGAATTTTATCTAATCTGGCGCTTGCTATGATAAACAAAGCCGCAAAAACAGCTAGTGGCCACTTTCTCCCTTGACCACTTTCACCCCATGCTCAGTGCTTTCCCTTAATATACCTATAGATATTTTTCCATGTACGATCCGATACATCAACATGTGGGTGATTCCACAAAAGTTGGAAATAAGTAATTTCCACCTTAAAATTATTTTCATTGTATTTTTTTTTTTTTTTTCGTGTAATCTTTCTGGGTGTTTAGATGATGTTTTGCAAAGTTTTCGATCATACAAGAGCTTAGTTTAGGGAGAATAAAATTTTTGTGGATTTTGTTTATTCAGGAAAAATACACACTGACTTTTGGAAGATTTGTTTCGGTCCATTCGGACCATCGATATGGACCTCCGAAGTTAAGTGACCGCTGTTTCCCCACTCTCCCCTATCCGTGCTCCCTGTGTTAATTCAGGGATTACTCCAATTTGGTCTTCAGTTTACATCCTTGGCACCCTATTTACCCTAAAAATAAACGAGATGGTTCCTGACTCAGACTTCTCTAGTTTTGTATTCCGTTTCAAGAAGTGTGTAGGAATTAAAATATACCTATAGGATTTAATACCTATAGGATAAAATACCTATAGGATTTAAAAAAGAAAGAAGATCCGGGTTGAGCTCAAAAGCTACTTAGATTTACATTTTCTGACGACGAACCCAAAATTTTGACTTTTTTCGGTGTTTTTTTTTTTTCTCTCTCTCATGGGGGGGTCTGAGTGAGAGATGAGAACTATATATTATCGTCAATATATTTGGAAATACCTACTGAATTATTATCACGTTTGACAAGTGAGGGAGACAGAGGCGGGGATTTTTCCTTCTTTTCTTCTTCATCAGCTTTCTCTTAGTTGAATGATTAAATCATTCAACAACAAACAACTCAAAACAAATTTTGTTTTGAGTTGTTTGTTGTTGTTGTAAATTTTCGTTTGTTTTGCTTCCGAGTCTGCGAAGCAGCGGAAGCCTTGTGTTCACTTTCGGGAGAAAAAAAATTTTTGTTGTCCGAATTCAAAATTTCCACTCGCATTTTGCGTTTCATAGCCTACTGAACAAATTGGGTTCCGTGTCTGTGGGTCTGTCGGTCTGTCCGCATTTCCTTGTTACAGCCATAATTTCCACAATTTTGAATGAATTTAGCTCAAATTTTGAGGGATTATGCGGATAAGGCTCCTTGAGGTCCCATACGAAGTGCATCACAATTGAATCAGCGGTACGCTCTGCGCATGCGCTAACGTAATTTCCTTGCCACAGCCATAACTCCTACAATTTTGATCGGATTTCAATCAAATTTTCAGGAATTGTGTGCGTATAGCTCTAGATGGTACCCTGTCAGTTTCATCACGATTGAATCAGTAGTACTCCCTGTGCATGCGCGAACGTAATTTTCTTGTTACAGTTGTTACGTTCATTTTGTTTTGAACTTGGCACGAGGAAGCTCATGTGCCATTGCCATGTGTATTTCCCCCTGGTTCTCAATTTGTGAGTAGGTACTTTCGGTTCCACTCGACTATTTTGGAGGCATTAAAAGTCTACGAGGGGCTTTCAAAGGAACCAATTTGGCGCTGTGGGCATTGGAAATGACGAGAGCTCAAAGCCGATCAATCGGGAAAGGATCGAAAATAACGCCAAGATGTTCGTGAGCCCCCCTCCTCCCACCACAGAACACAATTTATTACGACAGTAAAATAGACGGTCGTTTTCTCTTTTTTTGCGTGTTTTATATAAATTCTCTCGTTTCCGACCCGATGTCGTCCGTGTAATGCCTTCCTAATAGTCTCAAGTTACGAGGACACGGAAGGATCATTACAGCGGGTTATGATCCTGATGTTATGGTGAGGGGGGGCAGCGCCCCCTGGATTCCCTTTGGCACCTGATCCAGCTCGATACGTTCCCACGGTCTCATTAGCGAAGAGGACGAGCCGTTGGCGTCACACCTTTTGTTTTTTCAAGCCCCAGTCCGCTGATCAGGTGCCTCACGACCTTGTCAAGTTATTTTTTGACTTACGGATTCTGCAGCTTACTTTGGGAGTGAACGATATCATAAAGCTGGAGTGGTAGGGGAGTGTAGGGGATACTATATTGACCAATATAAATAAGTAACTCTTGTCTACCCTACCTTCTGGGGAGATTTTCAAGGTGGGTTTGTTCCTGCCACATCTGCCCCCGCTGTTAGGATTTTCAGCTCGACTGACATCCAAAATCGACGGAGCTGCCTCCTGCCAGCCGAAGTAGACAAAAAGTGTTTTTTTTTTTTTTTTTTGTAAAGGATGGTTTATTTTTTCAATTTCTACCATAGTTGGCACCAAAGAATAAAGAATATTTACAGGATTATTTTTTGTATTTTAAGGACATATTTATGCGCATAAAACAGCTTTTTTAAGGACCTAAGCATCCGCCCCCCTACTAATAACTAACTAAGGTTGTTTCGAATGTCAACAATTTCCTTCAAAATGAAAAGAATCGGGCCGATTCTCCAAAATTTTGAATCGATTCTCCGATACATAGGGTGAAAAAAAGAATGTAGAAGTATCCATAGGTACTATTAAATAGTAATAAATAAATTTTACTTGTTTTCGAATAAATCGATTCTTCTAAGAATCAGTACCTAGTTACTAATTTGGCATCCCTAGAACGCGTTCCCTAGTGCGAAGTAGCGCCGCTAGTCGCGTGAAGGCCCACACCTTCCCAGTACGAAAGCGCCATCGGTTTTGGGTGACCCTCACGCGATTCCCCTCCCTAACAGTTTTCTCAACCTACCGCAGCTAAATATGACCAAAAGCATCATTTGGCAGTCAGGCGTCAGTAGACCTCCTCAACGGAATGTGGAAGGCTCGTCTCGACGCTTCTACTCATTGAGTAGGTAGTACTCAAACCGTGGATACTCCCATCTTCCATTCAAGGACCTGGGACACGACGTGTACTTTCGCTTCTAGTGAAAACATGAACCAGGTTCCTCATCCCTGCTGACAGAGCAAATTCTGAATGGAACCCTGGTGAATCGAGCAATTATCCCGTAGAGTCTTCTTCGGCATTCGACATACGGCAGTGCGATCAAGTATGTGCCTACTGAACTCCGCCGAATTTACAACACACTCAATGATGAACACAACCTCACATAGGTCAACAAATTTCACCCGTATTGGGTCCTGTCCCTACACGCTGCACACTAGCGAAATGGCGGAGGAGCGTTCGTGCGACTTTTACATCGTGCGAGCAAAACGGAATCCAGTGAGAGTGTGACATCTTCCAGCCCTCCCTTCTCATCGGAAACCCCTCATTTACCACCTTAAACCTCACACTCCCTCATTCGAATTACAACTCGAAATCGCCTATTACCTGATCCATTCCGTGTGTGATCTCAGATAAACCTTTCAACATGCGTTATAGGTATGCGGTTTGACTAGTGTTGACAAACACGATCCTCGTGACTGCCCACAATCAGCCCATCTCATTCCCGAACTGATTAATACACGTGTGGTTTGAAAAAGCATTAGCAGTAATTTAGGGTTAATTTTTTCGTGATTATAGCCCATGTAGGTACAATAGTGTGGAGTTATCCAGACAAGTTTATCCAAATGCAACGAATTATTTGGAAAAACACGGTAGGTATTCCGGACATTGGTCATTCCTCGTCATCGTTTTCCATATCCATTTATACAGGTCTCCTCGTCATCATCCTCATCCTCATCAATATGGCTTCTCTTCATTATCCCCCTCCTTCTACTCGTCTTAAGGCGGCTCCACATATGTGGTGCTCGCCGCACAGCTAGCCAATGCTCGCCTGTTTCCTAGTAGTCTATAGATATAATAGACTCTGGAGGGTTGCTCGTGCTCGAGGATGATCCGACTGGTGTCGGGTTTTTGCCCACTTCAAAGAAGACGAATAATCGCTAAGTACCTACCTAGAACCAGCCCCGCTCCACACAAGCGGCTCGCTCGGGTGTGCGCGCCGGGGCATTTTTCTAGGCGTTTTACCCCACTCTCTCACTTCACCTCAGTTTTTTTTTTTTTCACATCCATTGTTCACCTGTTCGCCTCTGGAGAGGCCCGGGAGCACGGGGCGAGCACTTTGCTAGGCAAACTCCGAATGTGTGGAGGAGGGACCGAATACCGAGCCCGAGCTATTCGCCTAGATACTCGGGTGTTGCTCGGTGCTCTGCTCGCTCGGCGAGCACCCGGATGTGTGGAGCCGCAGTAAAGTAGTTGTTACCTAACCAATTTAACCGATTAACCTGGAATAAATATATTCCATAGAACTCAGCATTTTGGAAATTTGTGATCGCTGTTTTGAATCTAGCTTTTTCGTTTATGTGCCAAAGTAAAGACATAAAATGTCAAAAGAGGCTCACTTTCCGAGTTGTGATAGTGCGTCCGCAGTCGCTCTTCAAATTCCCGACGAAGACAGCCATCATTTGGTGTTCCATCTTCCTTGTTAACGCTGTTACATCGTTTTGATATCCTGATGAAATCTTTCGTCGTTTTTTAGGAAGTATTCAAGATGCGAGTGGAAAAAATGCACCTTCCATGGAACATGAGTGCACTCCAGTCTTTGAAATACAGTGAGCAATGCGACTGGTGATGGCAGAACAAGGGGGTGCAGTCACGGATTCGTGATAATATTTTATGAAAATATTATTGCACCCAACACAGATAAAAAGTACCTACTATCAAGATTTGCTATAGTTCATTATTTATTTGTTTGTTTAAAAATTCCAATTAACTATTACCAGTTTCCTTTCATTTCCTGGGTACACGCTGCAAACCTGGTAAAGGTGAGGTTGATAAAAAGACGATTTCAGACGAAGTAGTCTATTTCCACGATAAATAAAATAACAACTTGTAGACGCGTTTCGGTTTACTAAACCATCATCAGTACAATACTGATGGTACAGTACTTTTTATAGGATGGATTCCCACTATTTCGCCGCATCTACCTTACGTTAAGGTGAGGTTGGCCGTCCCATGTCGCGAATGTCACACTTATCACTCACGCCTAAACGGGAAAACTCCCTCAAGATGAAATCAATAGAGTTATCCAACAAACGCTTTATGAAATGAACAATGAAACGATCGAATGAAACGAACGAATAAAAAACTTATAAATGAGACAAACGCAGATCACTGAGTTCAGAAAACACTTCCCAGAAAACATGGAAGCACACTAAACCCCTGATGCCATCCCCTCAGAAGCTGCTTCTGGTAAAAAATACCTTTGTGGGAAAACTGAAAAAATCAGAAACCTTGGTCGATCGAAATTTTATGATTTCATACCGTACAAAGTAATATAGCAACACCAAAAAGTTTTCAAAATATTTCAAAAGTAAGCCCCTATTTTTTCCATGATTTGAGACAGATTAGATCCTGAAAAAGTCCCTCATTACAAACGAAAATTCCCTGCCCATGAACGAAGACTGCCAACACTGATTGTGGAGGTGATTTAACATCTGGTGAATGGTGAGAAGGAAGGGTGTGCGCAGTGCCCAGAACTGCCCCACATTTCGACATTTCTGGCTTCACACTTAGTTCGTTGTTCCATAAGGGCCATGCAAAAAAATCGTCTCAAGAAGGGCAGTGCTCCCGTTATCATTGCACTATCAACACAGGCTTTTCAGACGTTCCGCGAACGATGTAAGGTCTACAAGAACTTACGTACATTTTCGAGCCGAGTTTTGATTCATTTTTAGCTAGGTAACTAATTAGGTAGGTAATACGTAGCCCCCCTTCTCGCCCTTCTGCATCGAGGGGGTGCAGTTGCGACGCTGCCTCCCTCACGAGTCGCGCCTCACTGAGCATCTTGTCCTCCAGTTCCTTGTTTGGGATCTTTTTTGTTAGGTAGGTACCCAAGAATCAGTCGACAACTGACTTGAAACTCGGCAAGTATTTTGCCAAGAGAGTGGCCATGCGTTCTTCAAACTGGGGATCTTTCATAAGTTTGCTTATTCGTGGACCCAGAAAAGGGCCTGCTTTTATTTTCTCGGACGTGATTTTGGGAAATTTCATAGCAAGGTATTAAAAGCAATCATTTTCTCAGTCCAGTTCGGTAACAAATTGTTTCATCCCTCCAGGCTTATTGTGCAGTGCAGCAGCAAAGCAAAAACATTGGGATTCTTCACGCACTTAGGTACGCCTCGGGTGCACATCCATTCTTAAACGCTAGAAAACATATTCATGTCCACTACGTAAATCCAGAGAACTAGTTGAAATTGATTGAAAAAAGGTCACCTAGGACGAAGGAAAAGTATGAAGAACAGAGATAAAGCTTGTGAATCACAGAACCACCGTCATAGCACAGGGTTGCCACTTGTTCCTAACCAAGAACAATATCTCTCAGCAGTAGTATTTCAGAAATACTATTTCTCTACCCTAAAAACTACTAAGTAGTATTTCTCTACCCTAATTTGAGAATAATTCTTCTTCTTAACTATGAAACAAGTAGATGTGATAGCGAGAAAACTTCAACAGATTCGAATTCAGCTCTGAAACCTAGGTATCTGTTTTCAAAAAAACGAAAATCATGCATAATTAATAATTATTAATTATGGATGTTTCCGTTACATAGGAGGTGTAATCGCAGAGTAATAATTATTATTTACAATAATTAGGTATTATTCTGAAAATTCCGAACACTTCTGCAGAAGCGCAAAACAGTGATGCCAGACAACTTGCCTCGGAATTCCCTACCGACTGTTTTAAAAACCCTACAAAATCCCTACCATATTCGAAATTTCCCTACCCTTTAATTTCGTTGGTGTTAAAATTTCCAATAATAGGATATTGATTAAATTTTAATATTGATCAGATTGATAAATATTGATCAAATTGATGAATATTGAATCGATGAGTATGTTCCACCAGAGCTACCATCCTGTTGTGTGTAGTTTAGTAGTTCCTGTTGGTTTTAGATTCACTGTCTGGAGTTTCGGATTAAATCCGTTGATCCGTTAATAAAATAAACATCCGTTAATAAAATAAATTTTATTTTGGCCCTTTCCAGGAGAAAAAAATATCGGTTCCCAATATTGTAAAAATAATATCGATGTATTGGAGGAAAAGTATCGATATACCTATCAACTGGAAAGTATCGATATTTCGATATATTTTGACAATCTCTCGCTAGTTTTCTTTCATTCCTAACCTGTAGTTTTCTGTCACAAACTCTGGTATCGTAAGTTTCAATTTTCTAAAATTTAGAAAATGAACCTAATTTAATTATGTAGGTACGTTTTTCGTTGGGTTTCTTGAAGAGGCTTTCAAATTCAGTTAGGTACGCAGTAGATTTTTAGTGAACTGCTGAAGTATGAGACGTGTTTTCGAGTCGGTTCACTCGACGGTGTGAATGAGAGCTACCAAGTCGTCATTCAATGAAAAATTTTACGTTGAATTTTACGGCGTAAAATTTATTTAATATTCTTTTCCGACCGTGAACTGGGACGCGAGGCACTCTATCGGCGGACTTCTGAAAGGAAACCTCATGAATATCTCATTGTTGGATAATGCTGGCCGCGCATTACGTCCAGAGGCCAATTGAAGGAGAGGTGAGGATACATTTTACATTAGGTTGGGCCGACATCTTCTGACCCTCGTGTTTTTCGAGGTTGAATGATTTATGGCGAATGAGCCGGATAAGCAACACCTGGTGAGAGGTAAGTGATGGCGAAGACGGAGGGGCTCAGCTCTTGGTGCCGTATGGAAAGTGAGTTTATTTGGGTTAGTCTGAAACATAGCCTGGGGCTATACGAGGGGTCTCTGACGAGTGGAAGTGTGAGGAATCTCATCTTGCTAGCAGGCAATTTAACGTTGGGAGGTTTGAAGGGTTTTGACCAAGCACTTTATCAACTACTTTTTCAAGTTATTGAACTTTACAACTCTGAATTCTAAAGACAAACTAAAACTCTTTATGATTAAGTTTTGGTATTGAAAACTACGGCCGAAGATAATTCACCGACGTGCCTTGCCAACTCCCCTATTTCCAGGGTCGTTCAACAGAATCTGAATGGCACGCAGGTATAATAATATTAAACCCATCGGTATATTATACCGATATATTATGTCTATCGTTTAAACATTGAGACCATAAGTCGACGTTTTTCGATGAATTTTGCCAACAACAATTTTCTACTTCATTTGTAGTGGGAAAGCACTGCAAATTTACTAAACATTATAATACCTAGTATATATATATATACCTACTATATATAGTAGGTACCGGGGGGGTAGGGTAGGGAGGGTAGGGTGGTATGTATAGTAGGTCCCTATTTACTAATTCTGTCATTAAAAAAAAAAGTTAAGAAAAAATTTTGAAATTAATACATGAGTTTTATAATATAAAAATTATATAATATATTAGTTAATAATATCTATATTAGGGTTTTTACAGGCGTGGAACCTTGAAAAATGGATTATGCGTCCAAAATTACTCGGAAAACGACACCTTATGTGAACTCCTGGGATCCCCGCGGTAAAATCGGATCGATGTGGGACTCCCAAAATGGATTCTACGTTCGACAACGACACCTAACTCGAACCCATAGCCCCTTTTTAGCCCCACCGAGCCCCGCGGGTTTGGGCGATCTGGCTGAAAACCTTGCGGGCACAACTAGATGATAAACCGAATATTTTGTCGAAATTTAAGATGATCGAAAATAAGAAGAATCCTACTGTCCATAACGGCTCTTACGGCGGACGGACATTTCGTTTTGAAATCTACGTGTCTTGAAACCAAAATTTGGTTGACATTTAATGTCAAATTTTGAGGCCGATCAGAATTTTCGACCTCAGTCACAATTACATAGGTGTGTTATTCCAAGAATAATAAGTGAGCGAGCAAGCCCAGTGAAGTTCCGTTAAATTTCTTCCAGATGGAATATAAATCCCCCCCCCCCCCCCCCCCACTCCCCCCGAAAAAACCCTGCAGGGTTTTTGTCAACATGTCGACATCGTCCCCCAAAATCCCCCGGCGACCAAAAAAAGTCTGTTGTAGGTGCCTATTTTGCTTCCGAGACTACCAAATGTACCGGAAGAATTGTTTTCACTTTCGAAATCAAAAAATTGTTTGACCTCCAAACGTTTCTCAGGAGGCTCAGAAACGCAAAATTCAAGTGGAAATTTTGGTTCCGTGTCTGTCTGTCTGTCCGCACTTTCTTATTAAAGCGAAAAACACCCACAATTGTAATCCGATTCGGGTCAAATTTTCAGGGATTGATCGGGTTCGACTCTTGAGGTCCCATATAAATTTTATGACTACCTAGTCATAAAATTCATAGTTAGGGCTCGGATTCGAGCATATTAGCATATTGCTTCCGAGTCTGCAAGGCAGACATGGCATTGTTTTCACTATCGAAATGAAAAAAAATTGTGTTCTCCAAAATGAAAAATTTCCACTCCCGTTTTGCGTTTCAGAGCTTCCTGAACAAATTTGGTTCCGTATCTGTCTGTCTGTCTGTCCGCATTTCCTTGCCACACCCATAACTTGCATAATTTTGATCGGATTTCAATCAAATTTTCAGGGATTGTGTGGGTATAGCCCTAGATGGTCCCCTATCAGTCTCATCACGATTGAATCAGCGGAACGCTGACCGCAGGCGCAACGTGTGATTCCTTGTTACAGCCATAACTGCCACAATGTTGATCCGATTTCAGTCAAATTTTCAGGGATTGTGTGGGTACGGCCACTTGAGGTTCCAAATAAATCTTATGAGGATTGAATCAGCGGAACACGTTGCGTGGGCGCAAAATGGTGATTCGGGTCATCCTCAGCAACATGGAAGTAGTTAGTTGGTTGTTAGGATCCTAACGCATGGCTGCGTAAATAAACCATCGATGGTTTGTTTACGCAGCCATCGATTTAAAAAAAATCTTGAGTCAAAATTCCAAGAGGTTAGAGATCCAAAGAATGAGGTGCAGTGTCGTTCACAGCAATCGAACTCGAAGCAGTACCTACCGCACTGCCACTATATGTAGGTAATGTAAAAATGTTCAAAATCTGCTACAATCTCTCCGGTTCACCCTTGGACGTTGAAATATGAGAAGGAGACCTTATGGGAGTACAAGAGATGATTGAAATGACGGGTATTCTCCTGGTCAGCTGAGTGAGCTAAAATGTAGCTTAATGTATGGGGGGGGGGGGGGGGGGGCTAAAATCTTGCTCGAGTTAGTGAGCTAACAACTTGTGCCCTATTGATGAACAATTTCGTTCAACATTTCATACAATACCTACAGGTATTGGATACATCCGACGAAGCTATGGGCCATGTCCCACTTGGCAGTGTATTTTTTTCTTGTCTAGCAAATATTGAAAGAAGCTGTATTTTCAGTATTTTTGGCAGTATTTTCACCTCTCTGGGTCCAACAGAATTTAAATTTTTGAGCATATAAAAGTTATATGCTCAATAAATTTAAATTCTGTTGGTTCCAGGGCAATTTAATGCATATTCTAGTGTTTTTCGTTCCTTTCCCCAGAATTTGGGCTTTGACTAAGGGTTGATAAGCGTATATCGAGGGGTGTTTCGTGAGAAATGCGAATTAGGAAATTCAGTGTTATGTATTACATATGTAATATACCTACCTAAATCCTACTGAATTCGAAAAAACCCTGTATTTTTGTCACTTATGTACCAAACACTCCGGTGCCAATAATTTTGCGTTTAGATACATTTTTCCCTGCAAAAAGGCCAAAAAGGTGCCGCCACCCCTGCCTGGGATTGTGCAAATACGGCCTCTTGGAGGTCCTATATAAATTTTATGACGATTGAACCAGCGGAATGCGCTGCGCCGGCGCAAAAACGAGATTCGGGTCATCCTCAGCAACATGGAAGAAGTTGGTTGTTCAGTCGGTTTGTTTACGCAGCCATCAATTAAAAAAAAAAAAAAAATTAAAAATAAATAAATTAATTAATTAATTAATTGAGTCGAAATTGAAGAGGTCAGATGTTCAAAGAATGAGGTGCAGTGTCTCGAAGCAGTAGCTACCGTATTGCCACTATTGTGTAGGTACCTACCTAAGGTGAAAATGTTCAAAATCCGTGCACTGCTGAAATCCCTCTGGTTCACCCTTGGACGTTGAAATTTGTCAAGGAGCCCTTCTGGGAGTACAACAGGCGACTTCACTAGGATCCCAGGAGGTCAAATATTTTCTAAGTAATTTTGGAATCAATCCATTTTTCGAGGTGCCACATTTTTTTTTCAAAAATATTTTTTTATTGACAAAATTAAGTTTTACTCAATACAAGACTTGTATTTGTGAGTAATAATAATACAAGTAACCTAGATCAAAGAATAATAAACCCTTGTGTAAAATTTGCGGAGTTTATTCTTTGGTATTGGGTATCCCAGTAGAGCAATAAAGAGGCTTCAAGTCAACTCTCGTAAAAGCACCTGCATAGGGTACAATAATATTGTATAATATAACAATAATAATTGTATAAATACAAGGTTACTTGAAAAAGCTTATTATGCTTTTCAGTTTTTCTGGTTTATCTAGTAGTGTACTTTGTTGATTCATTCAAGAAACATGGGCCACCACCTAATGTCACTTTTCGTTGATCCACCCTGATCACAACGTTGTATTGTTTTTGTTGCCATGACATTTGACGTTTTCAATACTTTTCAGGCTGATTTCACAGTGAGCCACCAGGTCAGCGGACCTTCCGGTAATCACCCGCCTGATTAGGTCACTGTGCCAGGTAGCCTGCGATGCCACCGGAGTTCTTTCCGTCTCCTAAGCGACGGCGGCCGAAGGCGTGGCCTACCCCCGGATTGGTTCGAACCCCCGAGTAGGGGAAAAGACGCTGACGGCTGACGACAGGGCTGACGGGGTAACCGAAGAGACCTGAACGACCTGTTGGGATGTGTCTGAAATTCAACGACATGTTCTCCGCACTCCATTTGCTGAGAAGCTACAACCAATATCTCGGACCCGCTCAAGGTATAAATCGATCACGAAAAGCACTCAGAACTGTTTTGAGAACCCCACACAAAGACATCATCGAAGATGGGGGTTGACCAAAAAGTAGCCAAATTGGAGCTGTGCGTTTGTTGTCACATTCAAAAAAGCAGGAGCATCATATCTGTTGAAACGTCATTACATATTGAAGTCACCTCTCTTTTGCAATTGTGCAGAAAAGTTGTTGTGCACTGCTACATACCTACTTAGAAATATTTATTGCACCAAGTTAACTCTTGTAAGCAACATATTTTTGACACAAACAAACAAAATTTAATATTATTTGTTTTGATGGGTTATTGTCAGTTGTGGTTATTAGAAGTGACGCTTGTAAACCGCTCTTGGAATAATTCCAAGAGTAAATAATTCCAGGTAAATTATTTACTAAATTTCATTGAACTACAGTTTTTTTTTCTCGAAAAACCAGCGGCTTCTTCCTCTTGAGACGTCTGAGCAGTTTTCAACGTCGAGCAGCTGGACCGCCTTTTCATTGACGTGTACTTGTAGCCTCTTGTGATGAGCTATGGCTTGATTTTTTATTACTTCATTTACTGTAGGTATTTGAAGTTCTTTGTGGAGTGTACCGGTATGCATCAACATCACACCTCAGTACAGTATTTGGAACCTTTGAATGATATCTCGGTTGCTTTGAGCAGCTGCGCTCCATAAGTCCAGACTGGCTTGAGGACTTGATTGTACAGCGTTAATTTGTTTTGGATCGACATTTTCGAATTCCATCCCATTAACCAGAAAATTTTTCTGAACTTGAGTCTCAGTTCTGCCTTCTTGTTCTTCACGTGCGTCTTCCAACGCAGTTTTGCATCCAGGGTCATGCCCAGGTACTTAGCTTCATTGTCTTATCGTATATTGTATCGTCCGTCGCCAGCTTCTCTTGTAATATTGATGGACTTGAAACGAGTCAGAACATTTCATACTTTCACTACACACCATCCCCTATTGTCTAAAACGTCGATTCTACTAAGAATGAACCGAAATTTATTTCTGAATGCATGTTTTTTTTAAACATTGGATAAGAATTTTTTCCTCATGTGTAGGTATGATAAAATCTGAGGGTTTGTTTGACAGTAATCTGACAGTAATACCTCCAACTGCAATCCCCCCTAGAAAACGGGGCCAAAAATCTGCTGTTCTCTGCGTTGTCTCGGTTTTTTTAACCTATTACTAAGAAAATATGTATCCGACGTAAAACCTCACCTAATACACAGTTGAAGACCATTGAATTCCCTTCAAAATTATCTGCTTAGAAGTATTTTTCACCCCTATAGTAACTCCTCTCTACATAACTGTTATTGAGATTAATCCTTTCAAGTTGGGCAAAATTTCTCAAAATTCAAAATTAATTGAAAAAATGCATAGTTTAGAGCCCCTCCGTAGGGTGCGTAGTTTTGAAGTTAGGTAAAAAAAGGTAAAAATCGAACGTACTGGTCCCAGTATCCCCTATGGTCAGATTTGATTTTTGATAGCTAAATAAGGGATTTTAACGGGGTTGAGTTTTATTTTAAGCGAAAAAAAATATCGCTCAAAAAAGTTTTTTACTGTCGGAATAATTTAATTTCGTACAAGGGAGATAGGAAATTGAAAGGACTTTCCAACGGTATGGTCAGATTTGATTTTTGATATCGAAATAAAGGAGTTTAACGTGGTTGAGTTTCATTTTCTAAGCGAAAACATATCGCTGCGAAAATCATTTCATTTAATTTCCAGGTGATCCGGATTTGGCCAAGCCCAACGACTGCGACATCTCGCCACTGGTGACTTCGCCGCTTTTCCTTCCTCCGCCGCCGTACCACTACCCTCCACCAGTCATCCCATTCCCGACCCCCGACGTCAAATCTGGTAAGACATTTTAAGATTTCAGACCGTGGCGGGGGTCCCCAGAGCCTGATGGGTAGTCGCGACGGGAGGCGCACCCAAGTTGTTTTCAATAAACTTAGTGTGCAATAATCACGTGTAGTTGTATTTTGAATAGATATATTACAAAGTCAAATGCTACGGACATCCAGGATTCGAGGGGCTTCAATCTCAGTCATCGTCAATTTCGGTGCTCTTCTTACACCCGCAAGGCGGCGGCACGCAGTGTTTTTCTGGCGACTCGTAGATGTGGACGCCGACCATCAAAATGGCGCCGCACCTGGGGCAAATGAGCATCGTGCCCAAATTGGAAACGGCGCACTTGGGGAGATCGCGGTTCTCGTTGCGGCGTGTCCGAGGGCAGATGGGCAGAGGAATCATCCCGAGCTTGACGTGCAAATGGGCGCAGCACCTCGGGCATCGGACTATGGGGGTGAGGCAGTTGGGACATTCTTCGCAGCAAGGGACTGAGTCTGCGGCGCCGCAGGGTTTTTTTCTCCCGCCGGTTTTCTTCCCGTTGTCAAACATCGGCTCGTAGTCGGGAGGTAGCGTCACCACGAAGCTGGCTCTTGTGGTTGGCGCTTCAGTGATTGGCGCCCGAGTCTTCGACATGAAGCTTACGTGGACCTCATCCGTCGTATGCACTTCAGAAGCCCGCGTTGTAAAGTCAACATAGTATTTCCTGCTTTGGGAAGGTCTTTTGCCTTTTGTTCTTGCCCTCTCTTTTACAGCTTTTGAATGGACGGGGAAGCACACAATCGGTTGTTCTTGGGACTTTCTCCTCGATTTTAAACGTGACCAACGCCTGAAATAGAACATTTATGCGGCTGTGAAATCGATAGAGCTCCCTAAACCTTGGAAAGAATCCCACTTCTGATGTTTTTCCGTAGGTACTCGTTCCAAGGTTTTACCAAATGCGTAAAATATGGGAATTTGTGGCTGCCAGTGTATGGAGAGTGCGCACCTTGCGGGGTCCTCAGACTCACCAGCAGACGCTGTTCAACTTTGTTTGGTAGTGATAAGCTGGTTGGCGGAGTGCTATTCTAAGCAGTTCATGGCTTGTCATAAGCGACATGGTTGGAGCCCGTCAGTGGACATGAAGGTTATGGCCGAACATTTTACTATTACTGTCAAAGTGCGTGATCACCAAGGCCAATGGTGGGCACGTTGGTGAGCTACTGGGACACTCCAAGGATGCACTCCCCGGATCCACAGCTGGTTTTTGAGATCTTTCCAAAGATCTCCATCCAGCCGGTACAAATTCCCATAACTTTAAATTTTCCGCATAAATGCTCTATTCTCATCTTGAGGTCTTTCAAGGCGCCACAGAGCCCGAGGAGATTTGGTGCGCACCTCCATCATGGCCATTCTTCTCTTCTTCATCTTACTACCGTACGGTAGGGTCCCTACCCTATTACGATTAGGAACAAAGACCACAAAGTTCATTTCGGTTGTTTTATTGGGATGCGGCAATTGACAAGCGCTCTCAATACTTCAAAGGGCAAAATTTAAGAGTCACATCCTTTGGACTCCTTGATGTTGAGCTTCACGATGAAGTGAGTCCGACATTTGGGGCAGATGAACATGTTTTCAATATTGGACGGACAGTCCGCGTTGGGGTAGGTGGCGCAACTTTCGCAGGCCGATTTGATCCTCCCAGCGACTCGTCCATGCCCGTGCTTCCTCTTCTTTTGCGACACGTCCGCCGATTCGCCGTCCTCTCTCGACGACTCCGTCCCCAAACCCTTCATCATCGTCAGGTCCGGGTCGACTCTGAAAATTTGGGTCATGGTGGCGTTTTTCACCGGGTCGCCGTTGTCTTGGTCCGACTTCCTCCTCGTCTTGGAGTGTCGTTGCCCCTCTTCGTAGGGGTTCACGTTCGAGTCGATTTCACCCGACTGGTGAAACTGTTTGTAGCTGGGCCCTCTCCGTCTGTCCTTAACATTACGTCTGGAATATGTCATATCGGGTTTGTGTTGGGGATCAAGTGAGCTGACCCGAGTGAGTAAGGACCTTTATCCTACACAGTTCGGTTGTTAGTTTGTTCGTCTCGTTTCATTTATGATAACCAAATAGCAGAATGCCAGTCTTTTTCTTCTCCTAACACATACCTAATGATCTAGTTTAAAAAATGGAAGACCGTACTTAGGTTACGCTGCCATCTCTATTTTATAGTTGTGGGGATTGTTGAGGTTCGGTCAACATAACCAGTAATTCAAATTTTCTATTTTATCTAATACAGGAACCCTTGCGGAAAAAATTGGATTTTTCTTTCCAAAACCCCTATTCACCAAATCTTGTCTCGAAATTACTTAGTCTGAGAGACTTGAGAAAAATAGGATTTGGAAAGGCGGCGCACAGTGGGCCAGAATGGACGTTTAGCGCGAGAAAATTCAAAACATGTTCTGAATCGGTACGTACTTACATTCTTCATGTTTTGTCGAATGCAACTATTCCTGAACTGCTAAAACCTCACGTTTTTGAGAAATACTTAAATTTATGTAGAAAATTAGAGACAAGAAAAATATTTTATTTGACTTGTTGTCTCTCCAATAATTTCTCGTGGTTTCCTCGAATTAAATAAAACCAGGTTTGTAGTTATCAAATTTATTAACGTTTATTCAATAGGCATTTTTTTACAATATTCGCAAAATACCACTTGTTGAATAACCAGCCGTGTTTCATAACACCGGAGCCACGGAATAGAATTCTATTCCGTGACCGGAGCTTTCTGTACAAAAATCAATAAATGGGTCTGAAGTCCGTGTTAACACAGAATATGTTTTTACGGAGGTTAATTGGTTTGAAGTTGGGCGTAAGGTAATTCAGAAAATACTACCGGCCGCCCACTAACCCAACCCGTCGCGACGCCCCATGGTACCCCCCCCCCCCCCCTCGGTGAGAATCGCAATTCCTTCTAACCCCACCCCACGCCCCGAGTCGACCACCTCGGATGGTCTCTCCTCAGTGTAGGAAATCCTTTTTTATGTGAACTTTAGGAACCGAATGTCAACGATCTTACGAAGGGCAGTTGGTAGGTACCTACCGCAAACTGTTTTTTCGCGATTTTCTTGTTTTACTTACCATAATGATATTCTTTGAACCCCATTCATAAAAGAAGTTGTCCGCTGATTTTCAAATCTCGACTTTTTTCGCGCTAAATATCTATTCGGGCTCATTGTGCGGCGGCTACCAAACTAGTCCTTCAGTGAGGACAGCAGAGTGCTCTGACTTATAAAAATACTGCATCTGCATAGACATACCTCTCAAGACGTCGTTTGTCAGTCCACTACAAGTTCCATGGCTACACAGGGACGTGAGATAGGGATTTTCCTTTGAACTTACTTGGAATTTTTAGCCGGTTCTTCATGTCTTCTCTCACGGTAATCGCCAACACTCGACGGAAAGTTTTCCACTCCATTCGGAAATCTTGAAATTTAAAAGAAAGTGTGATATTTCCCACATTGTTGTCGACGAAGTGAATGAAACAGTGCAAATTCGATTATACGTTCCAGTTCCAATTCAGTACCTAATACCACCAGTCAAATCCCAACTGCCATTGAAATGAATTTTAGAATCCAGTCTGCCTTCAGCATTGCAGTTTCCCTTGAACTAATGTGATAGAATAACGAGTGGAGTGTGTCATTACAGTGGTCTCGCAGGGCGAGTTCAAAAAACGCAAGTAAACACCCCCCTTCCGCCACTTGCAGAAGGGTGCAAGCTCGAACATTAGCCTAAGCCCCTTTGTAAAAAAGCGAACAGAAGTCAACGCAAAGGTTCAGAGGCCATGTTAATATAGCAGACGTTTGTGTCAGTACGATGGAGACTCCTACGACATCCATGAGTGGAGTGAGTGTTGTAGCAGCAAGGTAGAAACTTAATTCATCGGCGAGAATCGGCTATTTCTCTGGTCTACCATTCTTGTTTCTTAGAAACTTTCTATCTCCCGTCTCCTGGTTTTCTTATAATTTTGGTCTTAAATTTGTTAAGTTCATCAACTTCCCAACGTCTTCCAGTCTTCAGCCTTTCACGACCAAGTTAAGGTTGGCTGATCTTCCAGTCAGTTTGGTCTTTCATCTGCTAGTAGTAAGTTCTTCAGCTTGGTTGTTTCCAAATTTTAGTGTACCTTAAATCATTGGATAATCCACTCTTCAGCTCTATACATTTCCATTATGCTGGTTTTCCACTCTGTCGGTCTTGTTTTTGAGAATCCTCCAGTCTTGTATTTTGTTTGTATTTTGCGAATAGTTCTCAGGTTCTCTGCCTTTTAGTTTTTGGCGTTTATGCTGCCTTCTGCTGAACTTCTATCCTACAAATATTCGGTACCTACCTTTTCCGTTATTATAACGGCTATAATAGCCCCCCTCGACTTTCGCGACTGTTTCACTCCAGCCCGATGTTTCTAGGCACCGGTAATGATCTCTTTTCACCTTTTCATTAGGTAATGTACGCACAGATAGAAAGAGTGAAGAGGCATCGGTGAATTCTTGGAAAAACAAGAGGGTAACTCCATTGACCACGGGGGCTGCGCGCTTGCTTGGGTCGAATGTCTTCCCGATCAACCGGTTGGTTTACTAATCTGTTCACAAAGACCAGGAGATAAGGAACGGAAATAATAATTACAATTTGTTTAAACAAATCCTCACCGGCATCGGCAACTTCTGAAAACACGGTTTTTTCCCTTCTTTTTTAAAAATAATATAATTTCTTCTCACAGTTTGAAATTGTTACGAATTATACGTAAATATCAAATCTAAGTAAGAGGGAATGCCTAGAAACATCGGGCGGGCGTGAAACAGTCGCGATAGTCGTGGGGGGTATAACGGAAAAGTACCAAAATTTGAATACCTACCTATTGAATATTTCAATATTAAATATTGAATACCAAATTTTGGTATTCAGTCGGCAGTGTTCCAATCTTTAGTTAGGTCTTAAATCTCCAGTTCTTCGAACTCGTTCGCTTTTTTACCTCCGCCCATCTCACATTGGAATAGTTGTGAAGAGTGACAAGATCCCTGCTCTCACTGATTCCACTGACTGGTTTGAAGTGAGTAGCGATTAGGACAGAACTGGAAAGATGGAGCATTGAAAAGCAAGCAGCTCCACAGGCTGGTTAGAAGTCAGAACCAATAACGATGGAACTGGATCAAGAAGGATGGAGCTATGAAATGCAAGCATCTCCACAGACTGGTCAGAAACTTCTGACTTGTCAGTACCAATAATGATGGAACTTGACCAGGAAGGATGAAGCAAGGGCTATGGAAAGGGCTCCCCATGCGTCCCGTCGAGTGAGAGGTGAGTATCTGATATATCCGATGCGCCCCGAGGGTGATTAGAAAGCGTATGTCACTACATACCTCTGTTAGGTCCTATCTGCCTTCTCTCCGTCCTGGGGAAGGTGCTCGGGCGGCTCCATGTAGGGAGGATGGCCCCCAAGATTGAGCAATCTGCCGCTCCAAAGCAGTTTGGATTTAGGCTATGGTAATCCACCCTGGACGTAATCGACCGACTGCGCGGATCGTTGACGAGGCTCCCCTGAAGTATGCCCTCAGCTGGATCTCAAAGGAGCGTGTGACAACGTATGGTGGCCACAAGTCTTGGCGGGGTTAGTGAGAAGAGCCCCCTGAGCTATTTGGCCCTACTCTCCAGCTACCTGGGAGATAAGCCAAGGTTGTTGACCGTGACCTGGCTGTTGGAACGCCCGTGACCAAGGGCTGCCCCCCGGGGTCTGTCCCTGGGCCGCAGCTGTGGAAACTGGTCTTTGACGGTTTTTTCCTGGGTGTGGACCACAGCACAGGCTTTGAAGTAGTTGCTTCAACGGCACGATCGTGCATCTCTGCGTGGCCTGTCGCCGAAGATTGTTTTGTTGAAGACATCATGACATCATGACCGTACTTCCTGCATCAGAACAGAGCAACTCATCGCCACAAGTAACATGCCGCCAGCCTTTTTTTTTTTAAACACGGTTGAAGTATAGTTACTGGCCAACTGTTGGCCTCCACACGGAGCATTCTGAGCACCGCAAAACGAACCATGACGCATTGGGTATTAATTTTCCTTGACCGGGGGGCATGGGGTACAATAAAGCTGACGCGGGACGCATTGGGTGGGGTTTTACCGCTGCTACCGATATAGGCCCCGCGACTCACCAAAAGGGCTGAAATGGGCCCCAAAGGAGACTGAAATTGGACTCGGCCCATACGCGGACATTAAAAAAAAAAAAAAAAAAAAAAATCCACTTGCTTTACAGGTATCAACTCTTCCAACAAAATGTTGCTCCATGTGGCGCATCTGAGCTCCGGTAGCTCCGAATTTCTTTAGGGGAAAAACTATACATTCAAACTGTTTGGATATTGTAGAGTTTGGACCAAACGCAAGTAGAATGGGTCTGAGGCCAGTTGTGACAGGTTGGGGGCGGGCTGGCTTTGGCCAGCCAGGGGTTTGCCCCCTAGTTGAATAACTGAAATCCGGGGCCCATTTCGGTCTCACCCATACGCCTTGTCAAATTCGTTGGACCCATTTCAGTCCTCAGTGACAAAAAAAAACAAAAAAAAAAAACAAACGAGTCGGGGCCTATTTCATCCGCTTACCTTATTCGCGGGGCTCATTTTGGAAACTCAGAAAACCCCACCGTAGCCTTCCCTATTAACTGCTGCTGTTCTGGGCAGGCAAAGTAACAGTCAGGCGTTCTTGTAGCCTTTTTGCTGGTACCTCATGTTTTCTCCACCCTACAGCCAACTTGTTCCTCTGTTTCGTGTTCAACTACTTTGCCCAACCCCATAAAATGGGACGCCCCAACGATTTCCCTGCATGTCAGTATCAAGTTACAAATCGACTTACCCAACGGTTACGGTCTCTCTGACTAGGCAGAACAGTGTTATTGCTGGCACAAAGAATTTCATCCACATTCATAACTCGTACTGGGGAACGGGTCCTCCAAATTGGATTTCTCTGTTGGCGCGACGGGGAATAATATTTATATCAAGCTATTTTTCTTAATCAGCACGAAAAATAAAACGGGACAAGTGAATTGAGCGTGGGTGTTGCTTTGGTGATGGTAGTGATTCGAATGGGTTGATGGTTTTGGAGGGGAAATGAAACCGATGCCACCAGTCGATGGCGCCACTGTTGTCTTTTTGAGGTTGATTGTGGCGGTTGGCAACGATATACGTTGTTGCCTACTTGCCTGATTTTTGCCTTTGTAGAAACCCTGCCTGCTGGTAACCAAGTGCCATCCGAGGAGGTTGGATTCAACCTTCGCACCAACCGTGAACCTGTATTGGACACGTACCCTTCATGGGTTGGACGCACAACTGCTGTCTTGGTTTAAACTCATGCCTTTCCCAGAGACCGCTGCCTTGAGATGAACTCACGCCCTTCCCAACAGCCATGATCATGGATTCCCCTCTCCAAGATGATAGCTATTAATGTTAGTATAACAATAGGACTCTCAAGCCTATTCACCAGAAGACTGCACCAACATACTGGATTATTGATAATGTTTTGTGGTGTTAGTTGCTGTCCTGCCTTGATTAGCGCTCCATGCTGGTCGTCCACATGGTCTTGAGACGTTTTGGCTAACAGTCGTTGGAGCAGGCTGGTAATTTCCTGGGCTTGACGGTAGATTAATTTCATCGCTGGCTTGTGCCCAGTTTGTCTTCCTCAACGTATAAGATAAGAAGGTTGAAGGGGGTGGTGTCGGATGGGGTGCTGCTCTCCATTTACCGTCCGTGCTTCCTGTTATTGCATTATAGCCTGGGGCAATTCGAGCCTCGCAGTTAACATCTTCAGGCTACGCGCTTTATGAGTGCTATAGATTTACGAATGTATATATTGGCTATAGCCAATTTTTCTTAAATACATAATTAACACATAACATTGGAAACGCCAGGTTAATCGTCTTGACGGATCCGTGTCGACGTGAACCTGCGTAGCCCACGCGTTTACTCAGATCTCATTCAACAGCTTACCAGATCTTCTTGAATCCTGGAGATTATGATCTGACTAATTATGCACAATTTGAGACGACAGAAATGAGAATTAAATTTTCTTCTTCTACCTTCATCAAAAGGACTTATACCCACAGAAAGAGTTTTACACATTTCTTACTAGATTTTTGGACATGCGACATAGTTCGGACCCATGGCCAATATAATATATTATATTATATTGGCCATGGGTCTATTATACATAACATGTATAATATAATATATTATACATATTATGTATAATAGACATAGTTCGGACCCATGGCCAATATAATATATATATAATATTGATAGGTAAGGAGAAATTTGCTGAACTTTCCTGTGTTCTCCGGAGTTCACGACCATCACACTTGGTCCGGGAACGATCTTGTCGTTTTCTTTGCATGCCTCAGTACAGCTAGGCAGGGTGAATTCTCATGGTGATGGTGAGTTCTCATCTGTTCAACGCTCTGTCCCCAAAAATACGAGAGCTCCCTACCATGTCTTTCAATTCTAGAAGGCTTTTACTCTCTTGATGATTGAATTTGGGTAGTGCGTTGAGTGTCTTGATTCCGTTCGGCAGCTTTCGTCAAGGCAGCTAGGCTGAATGATGTGTCCACATTAATTCGGCTTAGCCACTCGGCCTTGATTTTGAGCTTCACATGAACATTTTCGTTTGTCTGACCGCCCGGGAAGGGATCTGAACTTCGTTTGGGAACTTTCGTTGCCCGCAATGACCTGATGACTGCAGCAAGGCTCTGATGTCCTTCGCAAGGGCATTGATTGTCGGACGTGACAATCCTTCATGTGATTCAGGTTTGCGCCTTATGCGTCTCTGATAGTCTTCTTGGGTTGAAAATGTTTGTTCCAATCTCGGTGTAGACGACCAGACCCCCACGTTCGAATGTTTCGTAGTATTTATGAACTTCCAAATGTTTTACCGTACATACGAGAAAGTTTTACCTCGCCTGAAAAGCTTTTTCGCCTCATGCATATTTGAAACACCCCTTTCGGAGCTCACCTATTGCTTTCTATTAGCGAAACTCCCAAGGAAACCCTTTTGTACCCTTTTAGAGATGATGAATTCTCCGATATGTGCTTTCAACGGGTATTTAACGTAAAGGCCGATGAAAATTTCAGAAAGGGGATAATTCGACCTCATCAGGGTAAACTTTTCACGTGGAAAAGACATAAGCGATTTCTTTCTTTTTTCTTTCGACGTCACCAGAAGATGAGCCTCCCACATCGATCCGTGTAATAGTTGGCAGTTATAACTTTCAGACTCGGAAATCGGTGTTGTTTGGGAGTTCCGCTCGTAACTTTCGAAATCCATTCGTGTTATGAAATTACACCTTAATTACGGGTATAAATGGCGGGAGGGGATTAATGTTTGAACCTGGGGAGGTTACTCGGTTTCTTTTTAATAATTAAACCCCCCAGGCTGGCGATAATTGCCCGCGTTCTCGTCCCAAACTGATGAATTATTGTGATGCCTGTGCAAGGAAGACGTTTTGCAACTTTGAACCGCCTGTGAAATGAACAGGTGGGCCGATGACGAACCTGCCGATTAAAACTACCGTCTGCTAAAATTACCTATATCAAAATTTATTCAGGGCGAATTTCTTTTAAGTCTTTTAAGTTTTGACTAGGGGGCCATCCCCTGGTGTCTAAGCCAGCCAACCCCCGACCGTATCCCACTCCCACCTGGCCTCAGACCAAACAACTCGTTTTCCTATATTTTGTAGTTTTTCTTTAAAAAAAAAAAAAGGCTCACCGCCCTCCTAACATCCTGTAAACTGCCCCAGCCTCTATTGTTTGTCCACTTTTGGAGCTTAGATGCGCCTCGTGGACCAGCTTTTTGGTGATTTTTAGACTTTTCTCGTACTCCCAAGACCAATTTCAGATTTTTCCGACATCTAGAAGTGCCAAATAATAAAGATATGCATCCTCCTCCTCCTTCTCTACTTGGAGCTTTAATATAGTCGATTTTCTCCTTTGAAGGGCCGCTGCCGATTTTCCCGCCTCTGAAGAACGTCGGGTCTTTGAGGAGGCCAAGAAGCGAAAAGAAGCCGATCCCAGACGAGCAGAAGGACGACAAATATTTCGAGAGGAGGAAAAGGAACAACCAGGCAGCCAAAAAATCCCGAGATGCCCGCCGGATGAGAGAAGACCAGGCAGGTTCATGGTGGTTAACACTAATTTTATTTCAAGCGACAATGACAATTGTTGGCTCTTGCTGCTAAATTTGTCCGCCCACCACAAGTGGTCCCGAGAGGGCCCTCGGGAAGCGCTGCGGTCTCACCACTCACGACCCGGACCGTCACCATCTCACCGCCGATTATATCATACACTGTCCGTTTACATTTTATTAAGAGTATTTGTAGTGACTTTTTGGTTGGTCCCGCCGTCTGGGAATCCTCCGTCAACATTTCGTCTGAGGATGCCAGGACAGTGGAACCAATTATTACGCATGGGTCCGTTGCCCAGGCACCTATTAGCGATGTTTAGCTTGTCGTAGCCGGTAGACTGGACCTGAAATTTGGGTCAGCTAACTAGGACTCCTTTAGTGACGTTTCACTTATGGAAGCCGGTCAACTGATTTCCAATAAAACTGCGAGCTGTGGGAGCAATAAAACTGACACCAATCATGACACTTCGTGTTTGATATCTGAATCCCCACAGCCCCATTCTGAGGATCGACGCACTCCAGGCCAACTCGACAAATTGTGCCAACCTGGAGCTCGCGGATCCTCGATAACTCCATTGACATCACCTGCTAGACCTGCAGATTGCAACACTTCGCGTTATGCCATAGCTAGGGATGTTTCTGCACTCCCATACTCTTCCTTCAAAGACACTGGTGGCGTAATTTTAGATATGACGCTCGAGGCATTCCACCAACCACACAACACAAATAATAATAGAAGTACCTGAGAGGCAATTAGGAACATATTATTATCGTGTAGGAACACCCCCAATATCCGTAGTGCAGGGTGCCCTACAACAATTAAGGAGAGTGGAGCGGTTTCAACCAGTTTTGTACGTAAATGATCCAGAGCTCGAAGATTCGATGTTTCACCTGGCTGGGGTAGATTCAACCACCTGGTGGGGCACTTGCAACTATCTATGGGCGTTATCAAGCTAGTCTAATACGAAGGTATACGTTCTCGTTTAAGAACTTATCGAAGTATTGAAACTCAATATGTGAACACGTCTAAGGACTGATGGGGAGTTAAAAATTCCCAGACTGTAAACAGGTCTAGTACTAGTTAAGAAATAAGCTAAAAAGAAAAGAAAAAAGTAATAAAAATTGTTTTTTTTTAAATATTTCTACTGCCCGAAACGGCTCGAACGGCGGATGGCGTACGACCATTTCGTTTTTGGAATCTACACAAATTTTTCACATTTATTGTTTGCAAATACCTCCCCGTTTTTGCCTTTGCCCTTTGGCCGCAACCGGTTTGATAAGCCTAACCGCTCTATAGCCGTTTCCACAGCACTAACCTGGCCGCAACCGGTTTGATAAAATTTATTTCATTTTTTCAGATAGCGCTGCGCGCCAGCATGCTGGAACACGAAAACGCCGTTCTCCGAGCTCAAGTCATCACTTTGCGGGAAGAAGCTCAATCCCTCAGGCAACTGCTCCTCCACCACAAACGCTCTTCGGAACCCCACGACGTCGTTTGTGCTCTGTAATGTACTCCTGTCGGGAAACATCAAGTGACTGAAAAGTAGCAACAGGAAGCCCGTTAGGGTTGCCAGATGGTTAGGGATACGCGATACTTATCGATACTAGTGCGTTTTCGTATCACATAGTTGTAACTCTGCCCGCCATTCGTACGGGTTGGCTACAAATTTTGGGTGCCTATCCTATTGGAAATTTAATGCTGTACAACTTTATTATGTATGTACATTTTTTCGTTAGGACCGGCCGTTTTGAAGGTACAGCTGTCTGAAGCTGAAGAGCGAACACGTGTTTTTCAAATCGCTCTAGCTCCTGAACTATTGGGCCTACAGTCGCATTTTATTGGAAATTTAATGTCCTTCCACATTGGTAATAGTAATTTTTGCCGTAGGACGCATAGTTTCGGAGTTGTTTCGGATTCAGCACCCAAAAAACCATAGAATAAGACCAAAAAAATCCAATTATATATTTTTTCCACGTCCTCACTGGACTATCTATATAGCTCACGAGGATTTTTTTTTTCAAATTTTTCGATGAGTTTGGATATCACTGATAGCATTAAATCTATATAAATTTTATATTGTCCTGTAGTTGTCCATGTTCTTAGGGTCTAATGCTGAATGGGTTTGGAACTACTCTGATATCCTCGACTGTTGATTTTACTTCAAGATAAGCGATCTTTATAAAGATCCTAAACATAAATGTTGTCAAACTTTTCCTATTGTTGTCCAAATTGCCAGAAAATGAGGTACTCATTAAAAAATGAATTATTAGAAATATTTTTGCATTGATCAATACGAGTAATCAGACAGTATCGATACTTAACCACCGATACTAAGCTGGTACCAGGGCCGGACTGGGACCCCCGAAAGGGCGCAATCCGGGGGAAAACGTCAAAATACTGGCCTTGAAAACCAATTTTAGCCCCTTTTGTTGTTACTTGAAAATTCCAAACAAAGCAGCACTAAAAACCATTATAATATGATTATAACATACCTATTATTTGCACACCAATACTAAAATAGATTTTTGCGTTATGCTAAATCATTTTTGGTCGAGATTTTTCCGAATCCTTTGTTGTGGAAACAGTCGAATACCTACTAAGTCTCCAACAGCAAAATTTGTTGTTGTTGGTTGATGTTATTCGAATTAAGGGCGCAAGTCAGTATTTCCCAAAAGACGAGTCGGCCCCTGGTACCGATGCTTGCTTATTTTACTATGATATCGCTTATCCCTACTAATGACGTCAAGGATCTTTTATACGATTCAAGTCTGCCATCTTCAGTCTAAAATTGGGCATTTGTGGAAAATTTCTGGCAACCCTGTTTCACCGCACTGATCTCAAATCGCCTCATCAAAATGAAATGAAAACCGCATTATTCATCCGGGTCTTATACGAGAGAGAAAGAGGGGAAAAAAAAATTTCCAGCCTTTGATTAAAACTTCCCCGAGACGATTTCACCTGTTGCTATTCAAATTTTCAAGGATCCTTTTCACGTGAAGCCTTTGAGCCCGACCGGATGAATATTCAATGCTGTTTTGAAATTAATTACTGCGTTCAAATCCTTGCCGACTTGAATTAAACGTGTTTTTGTTGTTGTGACGTTTGAGTTTCATTTGAGCCTCGGCCAGGGAATTCAGAGTCGGCAGGGGTTGTTATTTTCGACTCAATTTGAAAATGAATCACGTACTGAGATTTTCCACTCGGCGTCATAATCGCAAAATAAACTCGTTGCCGCTCGATGTGGCGTTTAATGGTGCGCGTTGGCTGCGTACGTGACTCGTTTGAATGTCCGGTGATTTGTTAGGATGAGGATGGATTCATTTGTCTACAAAATTGGGTTTTAAGCTTAAATGAGGGGGTAAAAACGGTTACGGACCGGAGGTTTTGGACAAGCGTTGAGATCAGCTCCATCCGACGGGCTTTTTTGTAACTAACCGTCATCGATCTACAACCTCCAGAGGGCTCCGGGGGTTGTGGAGAGTTTTGACTCTCTCGGAGTGAAAGTAGAGGTGATTAATATCGATGGTCATAACTATCGATAGTTTCGATACTATCGGGGGAAAACTATCGATAGTTTTCGGTCCTCAAAACGTTTCTTAAAAAAAGCGTTAATCTCTCTTGATGAAAGACCCTAAGTAGTTTTTAACATGACAACTATTTTTGACATTTTATGTCACATACCTACATAGTCACAAGCGGCAATACACCTCACCGGCGGCAACTTTAAAAAATATTTTTACGAGGAAATTATGTCAATTTTTCTCACTTATCCAACCGCAAAGTTTTAAACATGGTATTTTGTGGAATAGGAAAAAACTAGAGGTGCGATTTTAAGAGTAAGAGTGATAGGGGTCTGGGGTATCAGTTTATTTTGGGAAAAGGGCTTGCTCAGAATAGTTTTGGGAATCCCTGTCCAAGATGGTATCTACCGGGAAATGTTGTTTATGAACGTGGTCTTCACCTTTTCACCCGCCTTGCCGGAAGAGGGCAGATTGAAAGGGTCAGATTGCCACCACTATAAGGAGGTTTTCAAGGTTTTAAAAAATGGATGGCATTATTCGAAGGTACAGAACCAACGGATAAAAACGTTATTCGTAGGTATCGCGCTTCTATCATAATAGATAACATAATGTAGTGTACCTACTCAAGGTACCTATTCTTCTTTGGGCGCCATACTCGTAAACGGGCGTTGGCGACCTCTCGCTAGTAGCACATTTTAATTTATAAATAAGGTTGTGAATGTGAATTAATTCATACTTTACCTATTTGTAAATGTGAATTACTTCACAATCACAACTTTTTCTGTAAATTAAATTAAATTCACACAAAAAATTGTAAATTATTCACAAAAATGTAAATAATTACAAAAAAAAAGCCTGTGAATTTTTTTTAATTCACAAATAATTCGTGATTTTTTTTAAATTTACAAATAATTTGTAAATTTTTTTAAATTCACAATTAAATGTGAATTTTTTTAAATTCACAACTAAATATGTGAATTTTTTTACATTTACAGTGAATTAAGACCAAATTCGCGGTTTTTACAGTTCTCATGGGTCTGCTGATATTGTAATACACTGAGAAAAGCCGATGAATACAATTTTTCTGGCAATTTCCTACCACTTCATCCTACTACCACAATAATACCACTTAATAATATACTACAATTAAGTGGTAGGAAATTGCCAGAAAAATTGTATTCATCGGCTTTTCTCAGTGTTGTGAGGAATCTCGGGGATTTTTTTAAAAAGGCCGCCCTGTTCTTGATAGCTTTCTTAATATAATGAAGTTTACCTTGCATATGCCTATGAAGTTGCTCTTTTATGCGGTTGAATTGCGTAGGTATTCATTTGGCATGAAGCCGAAGTATTTTGCTGGTTTGTGTTGGCCATGTTCACGTTCATACGTTGTGAGGAATCTCGGGGATTTTTTTTTTTTTTTAAAAAAGGCCGCTTTTTAAAAAAATCCCCGAGATTCCTCACAACGTATGAACGTGAACATGGCCAACACAAATCAGCAAAATTTTCTCAGTGTATTACAATATCAGCCGACCCATGAGAACTGTAATTACCGCGAATTTGGTCTTAATTCACAATAAATGTAAAAAAATTCACATATTTAGTTTTTTTTTTAATTCACAGGCTTTTTTTGTAATTATTTACATTTTTGTGAATAATTTTACAATTTTTTGTGTGAATTTAATTTAATTTACAGAAAAAGTTGTGAATGTGAAGTAATTCACATTTGCAGTTGTGAATGTGAATTAATTCACATTTACAAACAGGTAAAGTATGAATTAATTCACATTCACATTCACAAACAAAGCATGATGTGAATTAATTCACAACCTTATTTATAAATAAAAATGTGCCCAACTCTGCTCGCTACTAACTTTTGTTGAGCGTGTTGAACAGTTATTACAGAAGAAGTAGGGACCTACTGTTTAACGCCGGTTACGAACGGCAACTTTGAGAGGTTTTACTTATAGGCAGAATACTTTCGGTGGGTTGCCATTTCCTTCCGTAAGGTGATTATCAGTATAGGTAACATAGATGTCCAGCAGCTGCTGGGTTCGAACCAGCAGCCTTTGACTCAAGGTATACAATAACTTTTTGACTGGTCCCAATCCGAATCATGTGTAGGTTGCCATCACAGAACCCACCCCTCTTTACGTCGGCGAGAGCCAGCCTATTGATGTGATCTGCTTCTTGCCGCTGACCCGGCTTGTTGACGGACCTACAGTCGTAGGGACTAGTCGTGTATTAGGGAATGGACGTAGGTCCATTGAAGTTATCTCCTTGAAGTTATCAGCCCTCAATAGCGTATACGCGTCGCACTTGCAAGATATAAGCATTACCAGGAGTTCCTTGTGTGTCAGCATTTGATAAGGATACGCCGCCGAGTCTGCCATTCCCCCCCCCCCCCCCCCCGTGCCATAATTGTCAAAAACACGGCCACAACAAAACGTATATTGACAACCTTGGTTCAAACATTTATTCAATAATTAACAAATATACACCTTAAAAACGAAATAGTTCCCTCCATAATCGAAAATTGTGGGCTCATTACATTCTTCGATCGGGAGATTCACATTCACCTACCGCTAATACATGCAAAGAAGTCGCGTTGAGCAGTTACCTACGTGTATGAATTGAAAACAGTTACATGACTACTCAGTTTTAATTATTTAACAAAATCGCTTTATTCGCTACAACTAGACAACCAACACGTTTCGACATTTCAAAACTGACAAACAGCAAAACGCTTCCGAACTATCACAATGGCAACACTGTTGCAGTGTCGAAAACCACACTTAAGACCAAATACGTCGAATCACATTGACAAAGGTAACAATTACATGAAGGATTTATCTGAACATCGAAAATAATGCATATTGTCTATATAAATTGTAGCACTAAGTCCAAAACTTTGTTCATAAAAAAGAAGAAAAATGGACGATACTATTGATTATATGAAAATCGCAAACAAAAATAATTCGGTACTCAAGTTACCTAAATCTAATTCCTTAATTTGCCAGCAAATTGATTTTTGTTTACAAGGAACCTGTTTTGATACAGTTGGACACCAAACCTACACTAGTTCACAACAGTGGATAATTACAAGATATATAGGTACACAACTTTCCGTTAGGCAATAAGACTCATGGGGTTTAGGTGGAGGAGCCTCGATGATTTATTGCGATATTTTGGGTAAAAAGTGAATGTGCAACCGTGTAAGCGGGGGCGTGGGCTGCGACAGATCTAAGTCCGTGATGACCGAGGAGGGCAGGACAGGTTTTGGGCCGTCAGACAGCAGCAAGGCCTTCAGTCGGTACTACGGGATAGGAACAGGATCTAGTAGTGCAGTAGGGGAGAAGGGACATCTTGGAGTGCGGCTTGAGGGCATAAAATGGTACGCAGATGGGACATGGAGCCAGCTTCAACGCATAGTCAGCAGCTAAATTGAGAAAGCGCCGACCCTAAGGGCTGGCGGCTACTGTGTACCAAGCAGAACACAATGCATGGCAGAGAGTGAGATGCAAAAAGCCTAATCGAATCACTTGCAGTAATGCCCATCTCTACACCGGGGCACCGGTGAGCAACTTCTGGAAGGCATTCAGCGATGTGGGGCTTCCATCGAGACGATGTAGAATAATTGTAGAAGCCCAATTATTTCCTCCTTTGCCCCTGAGGTTTGCACAACATAAGCAGACCAACCTGGCTGCCCACTGTCACTGTGTTTTCGAAATGATTGAGGATAGTGCCACTCCAGGAGCGCCTGGGTCAATGGGGTGTGAGCAGCACCATGTCATTCGCAACAGGCATCCCAGCGAAAGTGTTTCTTTAATCCAACCTACGGTTTCAGAGCAACCTCCAGTGCCAATGACGGAAAACGTTGGGCGGTATGCAGTGCCGCCCTGGTCACAATCCGTCCTGTGTATACATGTATATACACAGCTCACCTGCGACAAAAACAGCAATATCCTTCTAACCCTTTTATTTTGCCTCGTGTTTTTTCTCTCTCCCCACCCTTTGAAGAGGTTTCTCTGTCAATCCGTGAAATCGGGAAACGCGATTCGGCTCCGGAGCGAGAAACGGCAAGTCGAAGAAGGAATTGAATTAGTCGTTTAATCCGTTTATTCCGCCCGACCTCCTCCGTTCCTTTTTTGACCCCGACGTGTTGCCTCTAAAGTGAATACTCCTTGTCCCTGGGATTTTAATTGATTAGGGGGGGAAAAAACCTCCACTAGGGCCACCACGTAAAATAACTCTCTTTTTTCTATAAAAAAGACCTTAGCAGCGTTAATCCACACTGCACGACTCCTGAATAACAATGTTTAATTTTCCGTGGCTCTTCTCACCCTCTTTGACTTGAATTTCAAATGAACATTTTCCCCCCTTCCGCCGTTTGGGATGTCATTTGAAAGAGGCGAAAGTGCGAATTGAAGTCTCCTTCTCGATTCAATTTGAATCGGTCGCGAAAGAGCAGGAACGAGCGGATTACGAGAACTTCCATTTGAATTACATTTGAATTCCCTCCCAGTCGCCCCTTTGAAGAGACGAATTTGAAGGTGAGATATTGATTGGCTCGGAAGTTGATTTTTCTCCTCCGTGTGTGGACCGGTGAATCAAAGGTGTTGCTTGAGAAGTTTGGAACGAATTTGAATGTAAGAGTCAGAGTAGATGGATTATATAAGGAATGCTAAAAGCATTTTTTAAATGATAAAGACAGCATAGATCTGTCATAATATCTCGTGCTGGAAGATGTTAAGTGACAAGCTGTAGGACTACTGGCCTGGGATGGGGAATACAAGAGGCACCGACTATAGAGCCCGAAGCGCTTTCTCCAGGCTCGAATTAGCTACCGCCTGGCTCCACTTCCTGCCTGAGGAAGGACAACTATGGGGGGCTGTTGCTCGACTGGCTGTGGTCCCTAACCAAGCCCATTGGTGCCTGTCGAGGCCTTGATACCACTGGAGCACGACATACCTCTTGCTACAGCCCTCCACACTGTCAAGGTGACTCAGCCTCCCTTCTCTCCCTTGCAAACACCAGGCAGCTGCGAATCACATGACATGTGAAAGCTCTCTGGGTCGCCGCACCATGCGCGGACAGGACCGTCAACCAGCGCCAGCCAGTGGAGGTTAGCCAACAACTGAGAGGTCTTATGATCAGGCCGAGCAAATAAGAAGAACTCGAAGGTGAGTCTGCCAGTGTACTCTGCGTCCCACTGGACTCCATCCAGGAGGCCTAAGTTACACTTGCGCCATTTTCAGTCACTAAACAGGGTGACTAATGACTTGGTTGAAGCAGTATGAGATGAAGTTGGGGATAGACAGTGTGACCTTCGATGAGAGTCCTCTGGATATGTGAGAAAATATTGCTGGTATGGCGAAATATTGTGAGCAATGGGGTCTGACGATACAATGTATCGTATGTCATATGGCCAAATACAAAATGGAGAATGGAGGGATGGCGCAGTTCATCCTTTCCGTCACCTCCCGCTCCTGTGGCGAAGGCAGCCATGGCATCTATCTTCAACATGCAAGATTGAGGGATTGAATCTGCACCGTCTCTCGGAAGTCCTCTGGCATGGAAAATATTTCTGGTGGACCAGTCAAAATATGCCTCGTTTGCTTAGAATGTAAAGCTAGCCACAGCTGGTCTCTGAGACCCGGGCTCGTTGAAGGATTTTCATCCCAGTGAACAATGGGTCGTCTGGGCCATATCACCTGAGAAACTGGATTTCACAGAGCCTAATTCCTTCCAGTTGAAGCAAAGACAGGGAGAGATTCAGGAGTTGATGGATGAGAACGCAGAAGGAGGCATTTTACCTCAAGGGGTTCGACTGAGTTAAGACCCCATGATCCGACGATGGTACGAGATCAGTACCAAAAACTCTTTGGGTCCATGAAGCTCATTGCGTCGTCAAGCTATTGGCCAAATTCATCCTATCAGTCTCTAATTCTTTAATATGCACAAAACAATAGCTTTTACACCCCTCCACTCCTTTACCAGTTCACTCTTTTAAATCAATGACTGTCCATGTGTTCACCTCTATGTTCAACTTGTCAGTAAGGGCTGAGTTGGATACTTTCACATGAAGTTAAGATGACGAAGTCATATCGACATAGTAGATTGACTAATTTCGCATTAAAAATAAAAAATAAAAAAATTAAAAAATTAAAAACTGCTAAAAGCTACTTAATTTCTACGTTCAAGTTTTCCCTATAGCTACACCCCCCTCCCCCCGTTCCATAAATCTAACTAAAGCTTTAGACCAAATCTACCTTTAGGAAGGTTCGCGAGTATAACAATGTTATGTATGTCATACATTTCTCAAATCGCCGAAATTCTTACACCGATAACAA